>CM066318.1:34238378-44238378 GCA_033807775.1 Saussurea involucrata | reverse complement strand
TACCAAGGCGAGCAGATGAGGAGCAAGGGCCAATCTTTTATATGGGTACAATGACTTCATCTCTCAAACTTGTTAACTTTACAGAACATAAACTGTTAACAAGAACACTTAGGTCGTATATTCCAAGGGACAGTGAAATTTTAAAAGCTTATTGCACCTCTATGGGACTTGAACAACCTTAGGTACCTACCCATGAGGAAAACCAAGAGATGAGAGGTGAGGGTTCTAATGTAGAAAGAGAGGGGGAGTTTGTTCAAGGGGGAGAACAGACTCAGAGTGCTGAGAGGGAAAATTCTGAGAGCTTGGGTAGAGGTGAGAATGAAAAACAGATAGAGAGTGGTGAGTATGAGAGAATGTCACCAGAGTTAGAAAAAAGAGATGACTCTGTTCTAGCTGATCTAAGTCGGGCACCCACATCTGCTATTGGTTCACAATTCTTGGTGACTAGTATTGAAAATACCATTGAGCCCATGGTTGATTTTGAAATACCCATCCCCATCTGTTGGTTCCCGTTTTGCTTAAACAAGATTATCAGATCTATTAGTTCAGGTTTAAGGTTTGATGCGGAAGCGTATTTAAAGAACTAACAGATAAGTTTGATAGATTTAGAACAAAATATAAATAAACAGTGAACAAAATATTATATCTCAAAGTTTACTGAATATATATCAAGAACAGGTTTATGAACCGTGAGTAAGAAAAAGCTTTAAAACAGATATGACTCTTAAGGTGAATAAGCTTTTGTGTTCCTTTTTTGTGTTATATTTTGTGTGTTGTAGGTGTTGTAAGGAAGAACTCAACATGAGTCTTCCTTATATACTACTCTAAAGGGGACCATAAAGCATATGCTACTATTCAACAGGTACGTATGAATAGTTGAGAGGATGTCGTGAACAGTTGCAAGGATGGCATGAACAGTCAGACGTGCTATATTGCATTTAATGCAGCAAAACGTCTAATATGTACTAAGCCCTACTGAGTCCAATCAGAGTTTGACACGTCGACGTTGGACAGGGCATACTACCATGCAAGTTGATGCACGGGTCCTGTAATAGTAGCAAGATATTATAAATATCTTCATGTCTTTCAGTGAGGACCACAAAGGCTCTGTAATGAGTTACAGAGGTTCTACGGTCTGGTCCTATGTGGAGCAGTTTCACCGGATTCCGAGTCTTTGGTCTTCTTTGCGCGTATGACAGAGCTTCTGTAGGAAGCCTCTGCTGCTTCTGTAGCTTCTTGACCTTGATTTCTCGGTAATGTCGGCAGAGCCTTAGTAAGAGGCTTTCTTCACTTAGCCTATTTTTCACTACTTCTAAATACTTCTATGATTAGGAAGATTGAAGCTAACAATCTCCCCCTATGTAGTGAAAAATAAAAATTTGAACTTGAGTTAAGTTAGGCTAAGTTAGATAAGACAGAGGTTAAACAATAGCTCGAAATTTCTTTCATTTAGAAATATGCCAGAGGCATTTTACATTTGAGTACAATGAAAGATAAACTTTAACTTTGTTTGCAGAGATTGGAGGTCTGAGAATCAGATTTTGGCATCTTTGAAATCGTTGTAGCTTCTGTTGTCTCTTCCGACTCTTCTGATCTCTTTGTAGAATCTGATGCAGAGTTCTCTAAGGCGGATTGTTGCGTCAATCTCTCTCATGATAGTATCTGCAGCATCTTTATCCATTTTCTTTGTACCTCTGTATTTCACAAGGCTTGCTCTGAACTTGTTCAGAGTACTTGTTGAGTACTTCTGACAGTCCATGCATACAAATAGTTTAGTTTCGCCTTGAGGGTTTTGAAATACTAACCCAAACCGTGGTTCTGTGATGATTGAGTTAGGTACTGCGTCCGGTGGGCAGCGATCCTCTGGTGGTCGTAAATCCAGATGCTTGAGACCAAGATCCTTTCCTAGCTGGAAATCTATCATGTTGTAGAGCAGAAGCTTTTCCCTCATCGCTTTTCTCAACACTTGATAGGCTCTGGTGTTTGCCTCTGTGTTGTAGTTGTCCTTTGTCCATTGCAGAAGGTCAGGTAGATCATAAGGATTGATATTTCTTAAATCAGCATCAGCGAAGGTATTTTCTGAATTGTCTTCTCTTCTGACTTTGTAAAGATTGTACCTGACCCTTGGATAAGTTCTTGTGAAGGAGAATTTGCAGAAGATTATCTTTTTGATCTTGTGGATTGAGAAGACATCTGCTTTGGTTCTTGGCTTTGTCCTTGTGAAGATGTTCTCAAATTCTTCTCTGATCCTTGGATCTGTCACATGATCTGTTGGATAATTGGTCTGAAATGATTGTTTATAGAGGTATTTGTATACCACTTCTTCCATTTCTTCATATGTTGGACCTGGTTGTGGTACTTGTCTTCTGAGACTCTCCATCTATTGAACAACTTCTGCGGCTCTACCAGTTAGAGGAATGTCTGACAGAGGCTTCAATCCATGTGCCCAGTCAACTTCTTCAGGCTTTGGGGTTTGAAAGGCATCAAACGCACTCTTCATTAGTTTCTCTGTTGGCTTTGGCAATGTTTTCTTCTTAGGCTCTTCTGTCAGTATTCCTTTGCCCTTATCTTTGGCTTTTGGCGGGGCAGAAACTGTTGCTTCTGTAAGTTTGGAGGTTGGCACTTATGTTGGCTTGATGGGGGTTGCCTCTGTGGGTTTTGACATTTGTGATTTAGAGGACTTTTGTGGCGATGGTTCTGTTGGCTTGAGTTGCTCTGTAACCTCTGTTGAAGGTTGTTTGTTGACTTCTTCTGTGAGCTCAGTTTCTGTTGATGAAGTATTGACATCGAATCTTCTTGCCATTTTGAAAGCTATAGTGAACCTGTGCCTTTCTTCTTCTCTCTGCGTCATACGATCACTCATCGTTGTGTGCATCCTTTTCAGAACGTCAGAAGCAGAGATCGTTGCTCTTTTTGGTTTGGTGGCAATCGACTTTCTTCTCGGTATGGTTTGGGGTGTTTCCACAGAGGTGGGTGTTTTCTCTATGGTTTGTTCATCTGTTTCTTCCAAAATGATTACCTCAGGGGCGGTTGTTGCCTCTGTGGTTTGCTGATCTGCTTCTGGAGTTTTGGTTTCGTCAGGAGATGATTCCACAGAGATGTGTGTTGTCTCTGTGGTCTTTTGGGTTTGTTGTTGGGTTTCCTCTGGAGGGGCTTGGTTGATTGGTTCTGCTGCGATTGGTGGACTTTGTATTCCTCTGCTCGTAGCTTTCTCTCTTAGATTCTCCCCCTCAGGATTATCTAATGGACCAGGTTGGTCATCATCAGAATCATCCTGACTTTTACCAGAAGTACCCTCTGCTCTGCAAGAAGTGTTGGGCTCCTTTGGTAAATCAGCTCCTGCTGCCATCAACTTTTCACAGACATCATCGCAGAGGCCGATCAATGTCGCAAGCTCTGCTTCTGTTTTGAAACGCATTCTGCCGACACTCTTTCTGAAATCCTTGACATAGTTGGCATTTGCAGTTGTGAAGGAGACAATGACTTCTGTGACCTGGTTAATGATGTTATGTCCGAGCTCTGTAAGCTGTGCTCTGGTCATATAGTCTTTTGGTTGCATCATTGTTGTGTTGCGTATTGCCTCTGTTTGTACTTGTGATAGGGCATTCTGTAAGTCTGTAGGAGTGATGCCCTCTGCTCTGTTGGATTGCGTATTCATTTGTTCAAGGAAATCTTTGACAGAGTCCCTGAAAGCAGAAGTTGCAGTTGTTCCGAATTCCTGAGCTGCAGAAGTGGCTGTTGCTTTGGAAGTAGTTTCGGCAGAAGACTTCATCTCTGAGATGGCAGTTTTTACCTCTGTGGACAGATTGTCCATTTTGGTGTTCAGATTCAGGATAGCCGTAGATGTTGTCTCTGTGAAGGATTTGAAAGAGCTTTGCAACTCTTTCATTGTTTGGTTCACAGAGGTGACAAGGGTTTGGAACTTATCCCTTGCTACTTGTGTTCCTTGTGTAACCTCTGGAGGAACACATTCGTCTCCAGAGTGAGTCCCTGTTCCTGGGACACCTTCGTTCACCCTTGTTTGTATGATGGGGGTGGAAGGATTTCCTTCTGATCCTCGAGAAGAAACCTGAGTTTCGATCTCTACAGAAGTTCTGTGAAGAACAATGTCCAAATCCACTCCAGAGGTGGTTATTGGAATGTCCTTCTGTTGACTGGGAGACTTATCTAGAGTCTCTTCGTCTCTGTGCTCACTACTTCTCTCTGAAAGAAGTTTTGGTCCTAATGTGTGCATGGCAGAGGAAACGAATTCCTCTGTAGGGTGTTCTAGGGTGATCTGGGGCGACTGATCACGAACAATAGGTGAGTCTCTTTGAGGAGACTCCCTAGGAATGGATTCCCCGGTTTCTGTGGGCACAGAGGTTGAAAGAGTAACCTCTGGCTGGATGGGTTGGGTTAGGATCGAGCTGTGCTACTCTTTTTCAATAACTCCTTCTGCAGCTAGACCTGCGGAGTTAGAAATGTGGGTTGCACTGGGAGTTGGTTTTGGTTGTGTGCCTCTATTTATCCAGGCATCTTTTCTTGCTTCTTCCTCTGTTAAGCATCCAAGCACTACTTCATTGTCTATCATTTCATCCTCTGTAGCTATCCTATGGCTTGGTGCTTCTTCCCTAGGTTCTGTTGAAGTTCCTTGCTCTGGTCGTAAGAAGTCATACATTTGATGAGATCCGAATAATCTCATGACATGTGGATGATAAAGACCCTTACGTATCCAGACAGCTTCTTCTTCATCTGAATCTGTCTCTAAGATCTCTATTTCTGTCTCTGTTGTTGCTAATCCCTCTTTTTGTACACCTTCGGCCCCTTTTTCTTTTTCTTCTTCCATCATATTCTCAGAAGCCTCTGTAATTTCACCTCTGTTCCACTCAGCTTCTGTTTGTTCTATTTCTCCTGAAGCTGGGTTTGGACTTCTTCTGTGGACGTCCAATCCTTGAACGAAAGGGTTTTGTAAAATAACAGGGGTGTCGGCTGGTTGATTTTTTGGTGTTGTGTCATCTTCTTGCAGATGTGTGTCAATGCCAGAAATGAAGAAATCTTGTTCTTCTGGAGAGTGGTGGACGAGAGGTTGTGCCGTCCACCCTGCTGTATTTAGGGTGTTGGCAATATCAGGGTTCTGTAAGAAGTCGTTCAGGTCTCCTTGGTGAGCAAATCTATCTGGAGATTGATAGGGTGATTGATACTTTTCTGTAGCCATTTCTTCTTCTGCAACTTCTTCAGCAGTTTCCTCTTCTGCAATGGTAACCAACTTTGCAATTGATTTACCATGCTTCTTTTTGGTTTTCCTCCTCTTAGGATTTGGTGCCCCTTCCTCTGTTGATTTCGATCTTTTCTTCTTCATTTTTGGGGAAGAGGGAGGAGCAGAGGAGCCAATTTCTGTGGCATGAGGAGGTGAAGGTTGATCTTCTGCAGCGCTTGTTGAGGTGCCTTCTGCAGTTTTCCTCTTCTTAGCTTTTGGAGTAGATGCAGAGGTTCTTGATGAAGACTTCTTTCCCATTAGTTATGCACGTTTGGCTATAAAGCTGAGTTGAATAGCCATGTGCTTTGCTAACTTCTGATCCTTTTCTTCTTGAGTGGAAAGAGGTTTTGCTATCATTGTTCCTAGGGGGACACCTAAATGCGGGGGTGTCATAGGACTCGGTTTAGGAGTTCTATGATCGCGTATATACTCTTTCTTAAGGGATTTATTCGATGCGTAGCGCAGAAGCTTCTTTGACAGAGGTCTGCAGTGTGAGTAGCCATCAGTATGATCAGTGGGGGTATTCTTGTTCATCGGGAACTGTTTGGGAGTTGGTCCTTCCATTGGCCAGTTTTGGATTAGCAGTAGAGGTTCGAACAGTACTCCCAATATTCTTTGGAATTGTAGAGGTGGTAGAAAGTTGGGATCGTTCTCTTTGACCCTTCTTGAGTTGTTCTTTCTGTCGATGGTGTTGATGATCTCTTGCATCATTATGGTCGCATAATCTAGTGGAAGATCATAGTAAACCCCATACATGATGCTCAAGATTTGATGTGAGCTCTGGTCAATACTCCCTATTTTCCCTGTGAGGCATCTGTTAAGAATAGAGAACAAAGTGTTCCACAGAGGTGGTAATCTTCCTCTGCGAAAGTCATTTCTCTTCCGTAGTCGGGTGTTGTACCCAAGCATTTCTACGAAGCGACAGAGCTCTTCGTCTGTTGGTTGCTCTGCATAACTCTTCAATCCCAGAAGACCCCTTGTTGGTAGGTTGAATTCAAGTGAGAACATTTTTCTGTTGAACTTGATTTCAAGATGCTCAGATTTATCAGGTCTTGAAATGCACCCTTTGATAAGAGAATCGTCTTTATCAAATCGGCAGCTTTGCCAAAATTGGTTCAAATAACGGACTGGAATTTTGTTTGGGGTTCTTGAGAGTAGAGGGAAGAGGATGTGATTTTTCATTATGTTCAGAAGAATAGCATGGGCTTCGCCGAAAGCAGTGGGTGAGGGGACCAAATAGCAGTTGTTGGATTTGATAGGAAGTATGGTTTCGAAGTGATCTTTTGCTATGAAGTTTTGCAAGTGTGTCGTCGGAGCAAATTCTGCTTAGTCCCCGGAATCTTGTTGTTCAATAGCTCTTGCAAGGTTGGGGTTTTCTGAATGTTCAGAATGGGCAGGGGAGTGTTCCGGTGAGTTTGCCGGAGAGAGTTCTTGGGAGATAGCTTTAGAAGATGAAGCCATTTGATGTTAAGAACAAGGTTTTTGCAAGCTTTTGCAGGGTTTCGCCGGAGAAGAAGATAAGAGTTTGTAAAAGGTTTTATGAGAGGGTATTGCTTGGTTTTTATAGGAGGGTAAAACGGTAGTATTCGAAAGAGTAAAATATATGGCAATGGATTAAAATTTGGAATCCTTACTCGAGTTTGAGCGGCGGGTTCAACTTTCCAAATAAAAACGTTCCATGTACGCCCAATGAAAATGGGACACGTAGGCCTTGTCAGAATATGACAGGACGTCGTGCGCGGCCCATTAATGCTAGGCGCGTGAGGTTGTTTTTAGCCACATGAGTTTCACTCGCAGTAACAGTAACCGCTATTACCACAGATAACAAAATGGCAGAACTTTTGTGTTTTACAGAAGCTCTGTGATTTTGAAGATCTTGAGTTTTAACCTCTTCTCATATATCTCATTGTTGTCATGACTCTGAAGGTTCTACTTTGAACGAAAACGTTTGTAAAGACATTGGAGAGGATCAATAGGATTTTGTCAAGAAATTTTACTCACAGAGGTTTTGTAGCTCTGATGGAACTTGCAGAAGCTCTGTGAGAGCCAGTAGAAGCTCTATGAGAGAAAAAATCTTATAACTTGAATTCTATTAACTTTCTGATCATCCAATTTTTTGATCTGTGTTAAGAGATGTTTTTCGTACATTATTGAAAGTTGGTGTCCGAGAAAACTATTTTGATAAACGTTTTGTTCGAGAAGGTCATGGTGTGTGTTGTCGGTTTCCGAGATAACATTCCAAAAGATCGACAGAGGGTTAATTTGTGATCACAGAGCATATTTCCTGCAGAACCTCTGTTGAGCTCAGCAGAAGCTCTATGACCTTAAATTTCTCCTATTTCGAATTTTGTTAAACTTTTTGAACTTTTGATTTTTGAAATGTTATTCATAGGATATTTAGGACATATTTGACAATTCTTGTCCTAGAAAACTGTTTTCCAAAAACCTTTTGTGCGAGAGACATACCTTTTGGTTCTTCTGTTCTTGGCAGTTTTGTCTTACTTCTGTCGATGGAGAATTATCGACATTCTTCTTTGGCTTTCCTTTGAAAGATTTACATCTGTAGATCATTTCAGGGTCCCTTTTGCTCCCCCTTGATCTAATCACTTCTGTAGATCAAGAATTTTCCTTTTGCTCCCCCTTGATCTATGCTTGGTTCAAAGAATGGTAAGATTTGTATTGAGCATAGATCATGTTTACCAGAGGTTCTGTAAGGGTTATCAGAAGATCTGAGCGGACCCACAGAGGCTCTGTAAACAAGAATAATTTTTGCAAAAAAAATACATACAGAAATAAATTTATTAACGCAATAACTTAGTAATAATAGATATTTATACTTATTTACAGAAGATAAAGCTATACTTACAGAGGATTTTCACACCATGTTAATCATTCCTAACTTACCCACCAAGAAGTTGAATCTTTTCTCGTATAATGCTTTGGTGAATAAGTCAGCGAGTTGATATTCTGTGGGCACGAAATGCATTTCGATTGTACCGTATTCAACATGATGTTTCAAGAAATGATACCTTATATCGATATGCTTGGTTTTTGAGTGTTGCACAGGGTTGGCAGAGATAGCAATGGCAGTTTTGGAATCACAGAAGATGGGTATTTTGAACAGGATGTGGTCGTAGTCTTTTAGCTGAGTCTTCATCCATAGAACCTGAGAACAACAGCTAGCGGCAGCAACGTATTCAGCTTCTGCAGTGGATGTGGAGACACAATTCTGCTTCTTGGAGGTCCAACTGACTAGTTTACCACCTAGGAATTGACAACTCCCAGAGGTACTCTTTCTGTCGAGCATGCATCCTCCATAGTCTGAATCTGTATAAGCTTTAAGACTAAAACCAGAGTTCTGTGGATACCAGAGACCAAGATTGTTGGTCCCCTTCAGGTATCTAAAGATTCTCATTACAGCATCATAATGTGATTTCTTTGGATTAGCTTGATAACGTGCACAAAGACATGTGGCATGCATAATGTCAGGTCTGCTTGCTGTTAAGTATAACAGAGATCCAATCATGCCTCTGTAGAGAGTACATTCTACAGAAATACCATTTGGATCTAAGAATAACTTATTTCCAGTGGCCATTGGAGTCTTCATTGCAGAGGTATCAGAGAGATTATATTTTAAAAGTATGTCAGAGACATATTTGGCTTGATTTATAAAAATTCCCTCTGAAGATTGTTTGACTTGAAGTCCGAGGAAAAATGTTAATTCTCCCATCATACTCATTTCAAACTCACTCTGCATGAGTTTTTCAAAATTTTTGCACTCTTCTGAATTTGTAGACCCAAAAATTATGTCATCTACGTATATTTGTACAAGCATTATCTCACTATTTTTGCGTTGATAGAATAAGGTAGTATCTGTTGTACCTCTGTTGTAGCCATTGACTAGAAGGAAGGTAGAAAGTCGTTCGTACCATGCTCTTGGAGCCTGTTTCAGTCCGTATAGAGCCTTTTCAAGGTAGTATACATGCCTTGGAAACTTTGAGCTTTCAAAACCTGGTGGCTGATTTACGTAAACCTCTTATTGGATTTCACCGTTTAGAAAAGCTGATTTTACGTCCATCTGATAGACTTTAAAACCTCTGTGGGCTGCGAAGGCTAAGAATATTCTTATTGCTTCGAGCCGTGCGACAGGGGCAAAAGTCTCATCGTAGTCTATGCCTTCTTCTTGTCTATATCCTTTTGCTACTAATCTTGCTTTGTTTCTGACGACCACTCCATCTTCATCCTTCTTGTTTCTGTAGACCCATTTAGTCCCAATGGCCTGTTTCCCTCTTGGCAGAAGTTCTTCTTGCATAGCGTCTACCCAGTTTGGGTCATCTAGGGCTTCAGAAATCTTCTTTGGTTCTATAACAATAAAATTTGTAAAGAAACAAAAATTAGCAGTGGCAGACCTTGTTTTTACTGAGTCAAAAGGTTCTCCAATTATTTGGCTTGGATGATGGCTTTTTGTACACTGAGTTGTGCGTGGAAGATGATCATCAATGTCATCAAAACTTTCTTCAGAGGCTTCTTGTGTTTCTTCTTATGTAGCCTCTGTTGTTCTTCGTGCCTTGGTAGTTGATTCTACCGTTTGTGGAATGATTGGTATGAGTGGTGGTGGAGTTTGTTCCTCTGAGGACGTATAGTCTTGGTCCTCGATCTCCTCTGTAATTGGTTCTTCTGTGGTTTGTGCAGCTTCTGTGGTCGTTTTTCTTGATGTTTCATCTTCTGCACTTTCTTCTGCTTCGGCAATTGCATCTGTAGTATTTACAGAAGAAGATGAAGCATTATTTGGACCAGTTAGAGTCATACCTGTAGGATTTTGTCCGACAGAGGATGGTTCTTCAGAAACTCTGATGGTTCCGACAGAAGGATCAATGTCATTGTGGAACATCTCCAAAAATAGAAGATCCAAATCTTCTTTTGTTCTTGAGATGTCAGAGGATTTCCCTTTAATTCCGAGTTCTGAACTTATTTGCTCAGAAGTCATTTGGAATGAATCATCAAAAGAAACATTGATGCTTTCTACAATTTTGTGAGACTTTGTAAGGAATGTTCTGTAGGCTTTGGAAGTGGCAGAGTGTCCAATGAATTTGCCTTCATCTGTTTTTACATCAAACTTTCCTCTTGAATCTCTGTCGTTTAAGACAAAGCATTTGCAACCGAATACATGAAAAAATTTGATGTTTGGCCGCCTTTTGTTAAGCAATTCGTAAGGCGTCTTGAGGTGTCTTTTCACAACGGTTGATCGATTTTGAGTATAACACGCAGTAGAAATTGCTTCTGCCCAAAAGTTCATTGATAATCCGCATGCTGACATCGTAGTTCTTGCGGCTTCCACAAGTGTTCGATTCTTTCTTTCAACAACACCGTTCTGTTGTAGAGTGCGAGCTGCAGAGAAGTTCTGTGATATTCCTTCTGTTGAAAGATAGGCTTCAATGACAGAGTTTTTAAATTCTGTGCCATTGTCACTTCTTAACTTCTGTATTCTGCAATCATAAAGAACTTGGATTCTTTTCATTAGATTTATCAATACATTTGGAACATCTGATTTCTTTCTAACAAATTCAACCCATGTGAAACGTGAATACTCATCAATTAGGACAAGTATGTATTTCTTGCCACCTAGGCTCTGTATGGCAATGGGAGCGCAGAGGTCGACATGAAGCATGTACAGTGGTCTAGTGCAAGACACGTCAGTTTTGCCTTTGTGGGAAGCCCTTCTGTGTTTTCCCATTTCACAGGCCGAACACAAATGATCCTTATTGAATTTAACATTTGGCAAACCTTTAACTAGATTGAGTTTTACTAGTTTATCCAAGGTGTGAAAGTTTAAGTGACAGAACCTGTTGTGCCATAACCACGCTTCTTCACTTTTGCAGGCTACTAGGCAAACTTTGTCCTTGGATTTTGAAGTAATATTCATTAGGTATAGATCACCTCTTCTTTCAGCTCGCAGAAGTTCCATTCCTGTGTTTTCACTGCTTAGTAGGTTGTGTTTGAGGCCATTCACATATGCAACTTTGTATACAGAGACATTTTCTTTCTGTATGACTCCATAGCCTTTGATGTGTCCCTTCATGTTGTCTCCAAAGGTTACAGATCCACCATCGTGTGTTTCTTTGTATGTGGATAGTAATCTTCTGTTGCCAGTCATGTGCCTTGAGCATCCGAAGTCAAGATACCAAATTGGCACATGTTGCTTCTGTAAGACAATCACAGAGATTTAGGTACCCATATCCACATGGGTCCAGTATTGTTAGAATTTTTCAAGTTTGCCTTAGCATTCTTGAAATACATTTTATCTTTTGTAGAAGAATCAGATTGTTTCTCTTTTGGTTCTGACTTTCGAATTTCAGTGGTGAGAAAGCAATCTGGACTTGAGAAGTGTTTATTCAATTTAAACATAAGATCAAAACAATGACAGTATTGAATATGAGATGTGATTTGTTTGAACTTTTCATTGAATTTTCTGAACTGAGCCACAAAGACATTACACTCTTTCTTTACATTAGATTTCCTATTACAAGAAGATCTATGAATACTAGAATGTTGTTTGCAAAAGTCTTGTTTAGTTCCTGCCTTCTGTGACTCTTTTCTGTGGTGAACATCTTTCTTCACTGTCACAGAGGAAAAATATTTGTTAGCTTCATGTCATTTTCCATTTTGTTGCCAAGTGGGATTCTCTTTGATTTTCCTTAAAGGTTTTGAAAATTTTAAGCTTTTTGGATTTTCAGAGGCCTTTTTCAGATTTTCAAGCTCTGTAGAGGTTTTGACTTGTATACACATTTTGAGAAAATCTGGATGGATAGGTATCTCTGTGATTTTCCCTTTTGGAGAAATTGTTCTGTTAAGAACTTCAGAGGAGAATTTGACATCCTCTGTGTCACAGTGAGTTATCCCTGATTTGAAATCAGTCTCTGAGTCGTCAGAGGATGAATCGTCCTCATATGCCGAGGTTGAGTCATTTCTTTCGACAAAGACTGGATTTTCTAAGCATGTATCATACGATCTTTCTTCCTCTGTAGAAAAACTTTCGTAGTTGGCAGAGGTTTCTAATGAGATCTCTTCAGCGAGTTTTTGATTTATAGAAGATGTACAGAGATTTTCTAAAATATTTGATTTCAAAACTTCCAAAATTTCTTTTTCAATAGATTCTTCAAGTTTTTCTTCTGAAAAAATGGGTTTAAACTCAGGAGCTTCTGCTGACAATTTCTTTTCAACATTTATCATACAGACAAAAGGGACCTGTGTTTGAGTCTCTGGTTTACCAAACTTAAAGATACCAACCTGATCTTGTGTTTTCAGATATTTCTTTGGTTTGATTTCTCTATTGACAGAGGTTGAAGATGATGAATCTGTGTTTTCAAACCACACATTGATCATCTTTGTATGTTTCCTCAAGTGAGGTTCTGCAGAGATTTTAACCCTTTTACTTACAGAGAGTAAGTTTGGAAAGTTTGGTTTGTTAGTTTTTCCCAAAACAAATAGAGAGGACAGAGGTTTTAGTCGTTTATTTTACTCATAAGGTAATGTCACTGTACCCTATACCTCGTCTTGCTATTTGAGTGTTTACCTTTTCATACACCTTCTGTGCATCTTTATAGTTTTTAATTAAAACTTCTCTTCTTAAAAGATCTTGCCAAAGTACCTCTCTTTCCTTTTGAAAGTATTCTTTGAGAGCTCTTATGTCTGTAGTTTCACTTCTTGAAACTGAAAGTTCTTTTGTTTTGATTTTTAAAGCATAGGTTAAATCAGAAATTTGCCTTTTTAAAGGATCTATATTTTTGCTCCAATATTTTTCGACTTTTCCTTTTTCTTCAAAGATTTTGGCTTTTTCTTGAGTGAGAAGCCTTACTTCTCTCTCATTAAAGGTCAGCTTTTTCTGAATGCTTTCATTTATATCTTTCAGTTCAATGTTAAGTTTAAATAAATCATCATCTACAGAATTAGTACTTGAGGTAGAGTTTGAAATGGATACCTCATTGTCAGTGCCGGAGTCAACTTCTTCCATGCCACAGAACAGGGCATTTGTAGGAAATTCATCATCAGAGGTAGAGTCTGACTCGAAGTCTTCTTTGTTTGCCTCAGAATGCCCTTTGTTCGCCATTAGGGATTTTTGTGCGTAATACTCGGCCTTCTTTTTGTAAAAAGCTGAGTCCTTCTGTGGGCGATTTGATCTACTTCTGCATTCTTTTGCGAAATGACCTGGCTTGCCGCAGTTGAAACAACCTTGGGAGATGTTTCCAGTTCGGTCGTCAGACTTCTGTAGTTCTCCACCTTTCTCTGTTCGGCATTCGTTTGCGTAATGACCGGGTTTACCACATTTGTAGCATTCTTGTGTGTGGCCTATCTTGTCATCTGATCTCCGTCGATCATTTCCTCTGTAGCTTCTGTCGCTCGACTTCTGTAGGTCATCATTTCTGTAGTCTGACCTCTGTCGGTCACTTGATTCTTCTCTTCTTCCATCATCTCTTCTACTAGAAATCCTTTGGTTATTTCTAAACTCTCTTGTCAATAGAGCCATTGATTTAGCTAATGACGCAAGAGTTATCTCTTCCTCTATCAGCTCGTCTTCTTCGCTATCAACCATTACCATCTTCTTTTTCTCCTTCTTTTTCTCCTCTGTAGATCTCTCATTTCTTGGTCTGTCTGCAGCCTCTGTAGATTTACTAACCAATGCGTATGGCACAATGGTTAGTGTTTTAGCTTGAGCTATTTGAGGCTCTTGTGCAGCAAGTGTTCCATAGAGATCAGAGAGTGTCCAGGAGTCTAGATCTTGATTTGTTTGTAAATACATAGAAAACTGAAGCCACTCATCGTTCAGGCTCTTTAGAAACATGACGTTATTTTCTTCCGTGGTTCTGTGGATACCAGACTTTTTGCATTTGTTTATGAGAGAGTTGAACCGGTCGTATGTTGTTTGCAGAGATTCTGTTGCAGAGGCTCTGAAAGCATGATATTCATTTATGTATTGTGCCCTTCGGTTCTTCTGAGTTTTAGCACCCCTTTCCAACTGTCTTTCTAATTCTTTCCAGAGATCGTGCGCTGTTTCGCATGCATCTAAGGATTGAAAAAGTTCGTTGGGGATTGCCATGATCAATATTCTCTTTGTTTTCTGTGCAACTTCATCTTCTGCCTTATCTTCATTTGACCATTCTTCACTTGGCTTAGGTTTTTGATGTTCAGGGATTTCAGCAGATTCAGCAGTAGCTGGTACACGTGGCATAGTTATCATCGGAACTGGAGGAGGATTGTAAAGATATTGTTTGAGAGGTTTTTCAGTACCCTCAAAGAAATGAACCATTCTTATCTTCCATTGAGGATACTCATCTCTAAGAAGAGTATGAGGTTTGGTTAGTGAGCCAGCAGTGAAAAAGTTATTTGTATTTGTCATTTTGAGGAGAGGATAATCTGATGGAGGATTTCTAAGTATGAAGATCTGGAAGGTTTTATGGGTACGACTAATATTTAGAAATATGGTGATGAAGAGAGAAAATAATCTATCAAATAAAAGTTGTAAAACGAGGATCACTTGATATTGAAAATCAAGCTTGGCTCTGATACCAATTGTTGGTTCCCGTTTTGCTTAAACAAGATTATCAGATCTATTAGTTCAGGTTTAAGGTTTGATGCAGAAGCGTATTTAAAGAACTAACAGATAAGTTTGATAGATTTAGAACAAAATATAAATAAACAGTGAACAAAATACTCTATCTCAAAGTTTACTGAATATATATCAAGAACAGGTTTATGAACCGTGAGTAAGAAAAAGCTTTAAAACAGATATGACTCTTAAGGTGAATAAGCTTTTGTGTTCCTTTTTGTGTTATATTTTGTGTGTTGTATGTGTTGTAAGGAAGAACTCAACATGAGTCTTCCTTATATACTACTCTAAAGGGGACCATAAAGCATATGCTACTATTCAACAGGTACGTATGAATAGTTGAGAGGATGTCGTGAACAGTTGCAAGGATGGCATGAACAGTCAGACGTGCTATATTGCATTTAATGCAGCAGACGCCTAATATGTACTAAGCCCTACTGAGTCCAATCAGAGTTTGACACGTCGACGTTGGACAGGGCATGCTACCATGCAAGTTGATGTACGGGTCCTGTAATAGTAGCAAGATATTATAAATATCTTCATGTCTTTCAGTGAGGACCACAGAGGCTCTGTAATGAGTTACAGAGGTTCTGCGTTCTGGTCCTCTGTGGAGCAGTCTTCACCGGATTCTGAGTCTTTGGTCTTCTTTGCGCGTATGACAGAGCTTCTGTAGGAAGCCTCTGCTGCTTCTTGACCTTGATTTCTCGGTAATGTCGGCAGAGCCTCTGTAAGAGGCTTTCTTCACTTAGCCTATTTTTCACTACTTCTAAATACTTCTATGATTAGGAAGATTGAAGCTAACACCATCTACTCAGAAGCATCTCCACATGCTACTGTTTCAATTCCTACAGGGGAACCATTGCTTTCTCATTTGGAGTTTGGCAATAAATCCCAATCTTTCTTTCATCACATTGAGTCTGGATTGCACAGTAATATCCTTTTTTGAGCCTGAATTATCTTTTCACACAAGCACATCACAGGGAATTCGTTTTCTTGTCACAATATCCATAGACATACCTAATATTGGGTGTCAAGGATTGGATGGAAGACCTGGGGAAGTGAACATCTTAAAAGCTTATTTACAAAGTGCATCTGTTGTACTAGGTGACTCTGTGACACCTACAGGCCATATGTTCTCTGAACATATGAAAACTGGATCATCTGTTGCTCCAGGGTTACTAGGGGTGAGCAGCGGAACTGGGTACCCGCCTTAGGAACCGGAACCGCTCCGAAACTGTCGGTTCTGGAACCGGAACCGATGTGACTGGTTCCGGTTCCTAAAATACGGAACCGATTAAGACTGGGTTCGGTTCCGGTTCTCATTTTTCTAGAACCGCTACCCGCTGGGTACCCGTCGGTACCGGTTCCGGGACCGGGTACCCGGTCCCGCTGCGTATCCAGAACTGGAACCGCTGGGTACCCAGTCTATTTTAATATAAAATATCTATATATTTAATATTTATTACATATAAATATTTAATTTAAGTAAATAATGTTCGTTTATTTATGATTATAAAGAAATAATTAAATATTTATTAAATTAACAATTGAATAATAATTATATAATTATAGTCATAACTAATTAATAATAATAGAGTTAACAATTTTCAAAAATAAATAATAAAAATAGATTCCTTCATTTATCCCACAACCTTGTTTATATAATGGCTCTTCTCTTTTTTTATTACAATATGTTTCGGTGTGGGACATTTTGAGAAGTGAGCACTGAGGAGTGAGGGCAACCCATGGAGTGATTTGTTGAAAGTTCATCCCACATCGAAGGCTTAAGGGAAATTCTCTCTTGAGTTTTCTATATTTATAGGGCCTCCAAGGCCTTGTAGTTGTCCATGCTTAGCCATTGGCTTGACCGGTGTTGGTTTTAGCTTGATGGTTTGAACCCATTACCCAAGCAAAGGGTTTTAGTTGGAGCACCTAATGAAAGTGGTGCACCTTCAGTTAGTTTAAGTTTGTTCGTTTAAATACGTTCATTAAAATTCGTTTAAGACCTTAATAAACGAACACAAACATGCAGTTGTCAGCGGGTACCCGGAACCGGAACCGGTTCCAAAAAAGTAAGAACCGACGGGAACGGTTCCGGTTCCGGTTCCATGAAAATAGGGCGGGTACCCGATATTGCTCACCCTAAGGGTTACCACTGTTCACTTCTGAATTTGAAAAGATTCAGAATAATTATCATGGCTTGGAAAATAAAGTTCAGAACTTGGAGAATGAGGTGACTTCATTGAAAACTGAAGTCAAGGATCTCAGAACTTTGTTGGAGAATAAGGCAAAATCTGTTGAAGAAAAGGTAGATGTTGTTAAAATCACTTTGGAATCTCATCAAAAGGAGATCAAAGAGGATTTCTCAAAGTTTCGACATGATATTCTAAGAAGCATGGATAATATGAAGTCTTCTCTACTTCAAGCTTTCAGTTCACATTTGGCTGCTGTGTCAAAGCCATTGGAGGTTATGCATGTGGTTGCTGCTGTGCCAGAATCATGTTCAACTCAGTCCTTTAAGAGGAAGTTTGATGATGATGACTCTCTTGATCATCAAAAGGGGAAGAAAAGGCTAAAGGCAAGTACTGAGTTTATGGTTGTTCCAAGCAACAGTTCTGATAAACAAAGTTCTGAAAATGTAGTTGAATCAGAAGAAGTGGTAATGGAAAATACTTGTTCTGATATTGTTCTCTACACTGGAGACAATTTAGCTTCTGAGTTTGAGCAAAGAAGGATGCAAATATATATTGGCAAAAAGTATGCACGGTATGATGATAAGTGTTCTGAATTGTCAAATTGTTCCCAGATGTCTGAGAAGTGTAACTCCAATTGAATTGATGGGTGAAAAAGATTGCACAGTTGAGTACCCAGAAAGATTTGAAGATGATGTTGCAGAGCATTTCTTTGATGACTTGTCACAAAAATTTGAAGTGTATGAAAGAGTTGCTAACTACTTCATGCCTCCAGAGTATAGGTATTGAAGCCCAATCATCATTCCAAGACTTGAAATGCCTATCTTGGAAGAACCAATCTGTGACTTCATTGTGAAACAGAAGAATGTTCCTTTGGCCTGAAATTATCATTATGACATCTTTCCTGAAGACAACTATTGGTCACTGTACTGCCAAGATGATGAATTTGTTGAAGTTGAACACTTTATTGATGGGTACATGGATCAAAAGCTTCAAATGGTCTACTTTAAGGATTCTAACAGATTCAGAAAACTAGATGAAAGTTTGATCTTAAGGAAGAAGATTGTTAGTGTTCTGGAGTTTCAAATACCAGACTTTGCTGATCTCAAGTATGTCAGCATTGAAGTTTTGAAAGAAGGAAATATTAAAGTCAATTTTACAAGCTTTGACTTTCACAGACTGTTTTTAGATGATCAGATATTCTTAGTAAAATTCTTTGCAAGTACTGAAGAATCATGGGTTGAGATTGAATTCAGAAGGATCTCGGGGATTTACATCAGAAATCTATACATGTATGATTTTCTACTAGCAATTGAAGCAAGAAAGGTCAAGTGCAATCTGACCTGCCCAAACACAAGTCCAAAGCATGATTTTAGCATTGTTGGGTTTGTTGGTGAGAGAATTGGTAATGAAGGGTTCATCTATGCAAATTCCAACAAACTTATTCTGTTCAGATTGAATGATCTAGTGAAATATAGCGATGCAACTTTGAAATTGATATTGGTGAAAATGGAAGCCAAAATTGAAAGTGTTAGAGCTTCTGTAAAAGAAAAGTGCATAAGACATGTAAATGAGAGATTGGAGCTCAAAATCAAAGTCAGAAACTGTCATGATTTGTTGCTATCAGAAGAGAATCCTAAGAGAATCCTTCACATTGATTTTGTGTTCCCTTCAGAATATCAAGTAAATGGTGTATACAATGATATTGTTGAAGAAATCATTCCTGAAGTTGTTCATGTTCAAGAAGATGTTCGAATGCAGGATGTTGAACAAAATCCTGAGAATTCTGAAGCTGGTTCAGAGCAAGTGCCACTTGATCTGAATGCATAGTTCTTAGAATTGGAGCTACCAAACTTCTTTGAAAACAGAGTTGTTCAGTATACTGATATATTTCATGACAAGTCTCAAGAATCTCAGAAGTATCACGCAGAACTGATTAGATGCATAGGAAAGCCAAGAAATTCTGTGTATTCTGACTTTATGATCACTGGCCTCAGAGAAATCTGTGTAAAGAAGTTTATGAAGAATGATTATTATGGATTTGAAGTTCTGAGAGTAGATGGAAAGGTGTATTACTTCTCTGAAGTTGATTTTGGGAAGATTTCAGTTTTTGACTTCTATAGTTTGTATTGCCTTCTGGGAACAAAGAAGATAGCAGATACAAGAAGGAAAGAGTGGCATTGGCCATTGTAAAGGAAGGAATGTTTCATGCCTTGAGATGGGTTGCTTATAATGATTTACAGATTTCTTTATCTGTAGGAAGACCATGTGTTAATCTATCAAGGCCAAACACTGATCACAATCATCTGAATGTATTGAAAAGAGGAAATGCATGTACATTACCAGAACTGGGAGTCATTATGGCAAATAATCACAGTGAAAAGATGTTTTTCAGAGCTAGTGAAGTTGCCAAATATAGTTCTGGAACACTCAGATTCATAAAGAGGAATATGGTAAGAAAACTGACAAAGGGAGATAGTGTCAAAGAAATAAAGGAGATTATTGAGAAGATAACAGAAGACTAGCCCTGAGAAATTTGATTCTTCTGAAGATCGTTTCTGCTTTGAAAGAAGACAATTTGGACAAGTACAAGGTTGTTTGACAAAAGGGGGAGATTGTTAGATCTGAAGTTTGTCAAAAACCTAAGTGTTAAAGTCTGAAGAGAAGACTCAGACTTCTGAGAAAGAAGACTCAGAAGTTCTGGATGAAAAGTATGTCAAGTGCTAAGTGTTCATATCTGATAAGAAGACTCAGACTTCTGAGAAAGAGAACTCAGAAGTTATGAAGAAGAAGAAAATGTTTTTGCGCTCAAGTGTTTAGTTTTGAGTATGCTTAGTCAGAATAGTGTTCAGAAGTTCTAAACAAGTGGTTCAGAACTTATGACTTAGACATTTTCTATCTTTGTAATTCTGTTATTAGTTACCATATTAGAACACGTGTCATAGTTTTAATGGTCTGTATTATATATGTACTGTAGCTGTAGAATTTCCTTACAGTATATATAGTTGTTAACAAGCTGTAAGCTAACTAACTTTTGTATCCGGTCTTGTAATCTTTGAGAGATTTCTCTCTCTAGATCTGTATTTTGTTCTTCATTGAATACAAAGCATTTTGGCATCAATTCTCTATATTTTATATGCTTGATTGTGTTCTTGATTGTTAATATTGATTATAAGATCAATCCTGGTTCCTACAAGCGTTCGCTGAAGTCTTCTACTTGAAACTTCACGTGGGATGGACAAGTCTTGGCTTCGCTGATATCCGCATCAGGTCACTAGTAGACTTAGTCGTTGGTTCTTTGGCTTGATCTTCGATTTCAGCGTAGAACATAGTTGACGTGAATCTTGTCTTCAGGGATCATAAGTAAACAACATAAGTTATCAGCGATCATCAGTGAGACTGAACAGGCTCAGGGCTCACTGATGTACAGTGTCTGCTGAAGTATGAATTTAAAGCGTATGTTTTCCATCAGCGATACCAAACAGACTTAGTATATTTTCTTTGATGACAAAACATTAATACATATTGTCTACTTACAATTTTCACTAAGTGTTTCTCAGAGTCATTATTAAATCACTGAGGGTTTGGATCAAAACCTTGTTTGTTGGGGACTCTGTTGATAGTGTGCCACACCTGCTGAACGTAGATAAGTGGAACCACAGCATTGGCGGTTAAAGCATGGAAGACTGGATGATTTTCCAGGATGTCAAGGATGATCGGGTAGCGCGTTCGGAAGTTTAAGACACCCAGGTAGTAGTTGTTTCCCTAGATGTCCACTCAAGCTTTGACGGGGACAATGGCATTGTCCGACGCATCGTTGATAGGAGATCCTTGATTTGCCATGTATCCTGCGTTTATAGAGTGTCAGTAATGAACGAGAGATGTATTATTGAGGTACGTACCTGAGGGAGTTGGCCAGAAGATTCTAAATTGGAAAGATCAGGGGCCAAACAGGAATGTTTTCCGGATTGGATGAGTTTTCCGGAAAAGACATTGTCCGGAACCCATAGTCCGAAAACTATGGAATCCGGAACATTGTATCCGAAAAACAATAGTGTATCGGAAAACGTTTTAGTCCGGAAAACATTTTAATCCGGAAAACCAAAAATATCGGAAAACACTTAATTTCCGAAAAATTGGGAAGTATCGGACAACATATAAATATCGGATAACATAATAATCCTGAAATCTATACCGGGAACAAAGATTATCGGAAAAATCAAGAACTACTGGAAAACAAAGAGTCCGGATCCGGAAAACTTGAGTTCCGGAAAACTCAAGTTCCAGAAAAGTTCATGTTCCGGAAAACTTGACTTCCGGAACTCGAATACCGGAAAAAATCATAATCGAGAAAAATCAGTATGATAAGTTGATTAACCAGAGTACACGTGTAGGTATGGCATCGATAAACATGTAGAATAAAAAACAAAGTGTAAATCGATCTAAATAATCAACCCACACATTCCGAGGTACGAACCGTCACTGGTTCGTTCAAATCGGCGAAGATCGATGTGAATCGATGAAATGCAAGAAATCTAGATGTGTTAAACGATGATTAAAGCGTAATGAGGAAGAAATCTTACCTGATTGTGATCGAAAGCGGACTAGAAATCAGGGTGCGTGCGTGCGTGCGAGGAAACAGAGTTGAGAAGGTTTTAGAGAGCAATTTCCAGAAAAAGAGAAAATGAGGGTTTAAGGAGGGTTTTATAGGGTGGATTCCGGAAAACTCAATAGTCCGAAAAGGTGCCGGATCCGGAAAATTTTAGTCCGGAATCCGGAAAACCCAAAAGTTCCGAAAAAATCAATTTTTCCGGAGAACTAAACAGTTTTAACAAAATTTGACTTTTGACCAACTCTCCCCTTTGACATATGTAACACCCTCGAATTGGGAAAGAGCAACTAATTAAATTTTTTGATATTACATCCGAAACAATAGGATTTATTCCTATAATTCAAATAGGTAAATGTACCTCAAATTACAATCTATAAATATCCTCAAACAATACACAACACACAAGTCTTATTACAAAGACTAAACTTACTTTGGGTAATACTTAACCCATTCACAAGTTGCTAAACCCAAGGATGAATGCGGAATATTACTAAGCTATTCACCTCACGAGCACTTTACTAGCACACGACCTTTTACACGTGTCACTAGAACTACTCCCAACCTGAGACATGTTGCACATGCCGACAAATAAAAAAGGTTAGGCTAACGCCTAGTGAGTTCACGAGTTTATAGCATGAATTAAATAATTCTTTAAAAGAAAGTTTGCAATAAAGATTTTAATTTCCAAAGGAGTTTACAAAGGATATAAATGACTCATTTTCAACGCACCCAAAATCCATGAGAAATATTCCCAAAAGGTATAAAGCGTTTTTCCAAAATGAATACAATCCAAAACTCGCTCAATACGTGAATAAATCTTTAATAGGCAAAACTTTGAAATACATTTTTCCAAATGTTTTGTTGAGGATTAGATTTCGAGGACGAAATCTCTTTTAAGGTTGGGAGGATTGTAACACCCGGATTTTTGGTTTGGAACACTTTGGAGCGGTATATATATATATACATACATATAGCAAAAGATGAATAATATTGCACTCGTCTTAGCCCCCATTTTAATTGATTCAAGTTAGTATGAAAATTTAGCATTCATAACCACAATATTTGTGTTTTGAGTTTTAGTAAATTTAAGCCGCATAAGAACCGGAATCAATGCCGAAGTTGGGAGTAAAACTAGTTCTTCCGAAAATAGGAATAAATAATTTAATGGAAGTATCAAATCAGATAAGGAAGCCATGGCAGGCTGGTTTAGGAGCCTGTGCTACAGGCAGTTGGTCCCGTCTTCAAATCCCCTCCACCTCCCTTCTATCTTTTTTTTTCTACTAACCACAACAGCTTCAGATTTGGCCCAAATTACAGCCTAGGCCCAAATTAATGATCAGGCCCATCTCGCCCAAATCCTTATTTTTCTCATATATGGCAAAAGATAATAAAACCCTTGGCAATTTGGCATAGAGGAAAGGAACAGCAGCAACAGCTGCTGATTCCCCCTTTTTTTAGAAATATATCATATATATATATTATACACACACATATACACATAAGTTTTATATGGTTAGTTGATAAAGATGACTGAAGATCCAAGTTTAGTATTTTGATGGAGATGCAAGGTTAACATATCAAGAGAAGATCGAAGATCATTATGTTTTTGTTGTTGAAAGGTATAAACTCCATAATCCTTTAATCTAAGGTTTCTCTAGTTAAAACAAAAGAATTAGAGTTCTTTGAATATTATGGTTTGGATACTAATTAAACCCTTTGTTGGAAGTAAACTCTATTATAGTAAATTGTGGGTTGTTTAGTATTTTGTAGATGAATTACATTGATCAATTTACTTTGTTCATATGGAATTTAAGGGTTTCGAATTTATAGTTTTTAGATGAGTTTTGATGAATTCATCTATGGGTAGTATGGATTAAATGATTTTAAATGATTTGAAGTTGATACGATTGATTTTAGGCGCTGTCCAGATCTTATAAAAATCATAATAAATCGCTCGTAGATCGGTTTGAGGTGTGTAATATGTCCTTGGAACCGTTGAAATGTACTTAACAAACTGTATGTTTTGAGGAAGAGCTGATTTGTAACGTAAATAGGTCAAAAATCGGATTTTATAGGACAACACCGTTTCATGACGGGATTAAGTAAATCATCTTCAAATATTCGTATAAAATTGGGTTTAAATCTATTAGGGGTGATTCTTAATGAGTTGGAAAGTTCAAAAGGTTGTCTAAATATTTTATTGATTTGGTGATTACACCTGGTTTATCTAGGTAGCGAGAAGTTTGCGCAAGTTGGATAAAAACTAGGTTTAACGTAACCTAGCAAGGTGAGTTCAAGTTACATTGCGAAAACCTTGTACATGCCAAAAACATCCATTTTGAAGTTTTAAAGTGTTTACTTTGTGTTTATCAAATGTGTTGCTTATTTGATGAAATTTACGGTGTGGATATATTTGATTTATAAATATTGTAAAATGCCATTCATTTGGGGTCTTTGAACATTTTGATAAAGAAATTATATTAATATATCCTTTAATGGTTTATTGTAAAAATGGAGGTCATGTGACGTAAAAGCACTTTTAGTGTATTTCGTTTTATAAGACTTGTGGAACATGTATATTTTTGAGTTATATAATATTTTGGAATTATAAAGGGTATAGTTTCATTTGGAAAACTATTTATCACAACTCATAAATCATATTTTGGAGCATTGTAATTGCATAAACGCTTGTTAAATACATTTTATTACTTATGGTGACTTCTATATAATAGTCAATGGTGTTGTTGAGCTATTGACTCGACTTTGATTTTAATAAGTCTTGGGGAAACATTTGTCAGGTTTAATTTTGATACGTGTCGGGCTTTCGAAGTTATATGCAGTTATGACATATTTATCTGAAATGTTACATGCTTTGAATGTGTTGTCATTCATTTTGGATCATGTAAAATTAGACTGTAATGCAATGGATCCATAGACATAGGAGTCAATCTTTATTGTTTTTAAATGGGATGGTTGTTCCCATGTTGTAGCTAGAAATAGGCATTGGGTCATCGGGGGCAACTTGGTACGGTCTTATGGGAGCCGGATACTAGCCATTGGCCACATGGTGTAATTTCTAGTGAATTAGTGTACCTTAGATCATCAGGGGCCCCGTTTATGAATCGCGAAATTACTGATCCCATTGGGGCCATTGATCCTCAGGATGAGCTCTATAACGTGGATTGGTGGCCTACTTTTGTGTTCCGCCACTAACCATGGAAATCGGGTCTCCCCCGTCACCGAAAGGTGTTGTTTTGGGTATTGAGTTTTATCCATATTTTCGGTGACGTTTTGAGTATGGAGCATTCTCCATAAGTTATGATTTTGTGTATTGAGTCTTACTTATATTTTGGTATCTTGGATAATAAAGTTTTACTTGAATTTTAGTAAGTGTATTAATTATATTATTCACGCTTTGGGTGAGTATTGAGTTTCGAATTGATATTCGAATTAACGTTTTATATTGGAGTTTTCATCATGAAAATGGTGCGTTTGAGGAAAAATGTTGCATTCATATTTATACTTGTCATTTTATAAATTGGGATTTAAATAACATTGTTTCAGTTTACCGTCTTATATAAATGATGAAAACTCTTGAATTCACTAGGCGTTAAGCCTAACCCTTTTTATTTTCCGGCATGTGCATCAGGTTCTCATTGGGAATGTTTTAGTGACGCTGTGAAGAAACGAGTGTTAGGGATAGGCACAAGAAGTAGTTCGTAAACTGGATGTCTTCCGCATTTGGAGATAGCGACCGTTGTTGGAGTTTAGTAACACCCGTCCTTAAATTATACTATATATAAGGTCTGAATTATTTATTGTTGATGTTAAATCTTAGATTGCCATTATTAGGTAATCAGCTGTTGACATTTAGAAAAGATTATTCCTTATTTGATGTAATATCGAAAATATAAAATTAGTCGCTATTTTCAGATTTGAGGGTGTTACAGTTGATAGGAGATCCTTGATTTGCCATGTATCCTGCGTTTATAGAGTGTCAGTAATGAACGAGAGATGTAGCATTGAGGTACGTACCTGAGGGAGTTGGCCAGAAGATTCAAAATTGGAAAGATCAGGGGCCAAACACGAATGTTTTCCGGATTGGATGAGTTTTCCGAAAAAGACATTGTCCATAACCCATAGTCCGGAAACTATGGAATCCGGAACATTGTATCCGGAAAACAATAGTATATCGAAAAACGTTTTAGTCCGGAAAACATTCTAATCCGGAAAACCAAAAATATCGGAAAACACTTAATTTCCAAAAAATTTGGAAGTACCGGTCAACATATAAATATCGGACAACATAATAATCCTGAAATCTATACCAGGAACAAAGATTATCAGAAAAATCAAGAACTACCGGAAAACAAAGAGTCCGGATCCGGAAAACTTGAGTTCCGGAAAACTTGAGTTCCGGAAAACTCAAGTTCACGAGTTTATAGCATGAATTAAATAATTCTTTAAAAGAAAGTTTGCAATAAAGATTTTGATTTCCAAAGGAGTTTACAAAGGATATAAATGACTTATTTTCAACACACCCAAAATCCATGAGAAATATTCCTAAAAGGTATAAAGCATTTTTCCAAAATGAATACAATCCAAATCTCGCTCAATACGTGAATAAACCATTAATAGGAAAAACTTTCAAATACGGTTGACAACAAATTACTCATCCCATAAATCATGGAAAACTATCCATTTAATTATAACCCTTCATTGGAAAACATAATACGAAGCAATACTCACGCAACCGTAGAATGTAATGAAGTTCCAAATACCGTAAATACGGAAATGACCTGCTTTATTTAAACCCCAATATACATGTGATAAATCCCAAATCTAGCACAAAGTAATGAACAAGTGTAGAGAGAATCTAGAGTGCAATCTTGTCATCCATATATTGATTTCAAAGTGTAAAATGACAAATGCTTCAAGTTGTTATACAAAATAACAAAGGAACTCCTTTATATAGTAGGACATGACAAGCCCATGCCTCTACTAAGGAGAAACAGTACAAGATATTAATACTGTCTTGATAGCTACAAAAATGCCCTAACAATCTCCCCCTTAGCTATCAAGGCAGAAAGGGTCTTCTTCTACTTCGAAACCCAAGATGCGTTTCAATCCTTCGCATAGCCATTCTGAAGCTCAATTTTTCATCTATCTCTTCAATGGCTCTTGACAAAACTCTTCTAGGTCTTGAAGACATCCAATTAACTTTTCGTTCAGCATCATGTCTTTTGAGCTTTTCGACTAACTGAAGTCTTACAATTTTAAGCGTACCATCAGAATATTTTTCCAACTCATTAAACCGAATGAATATCTTGTTTGCACCATTACTAAACACAACACCAAACTCTGGTTCTCCAATCACACAATATAAAGGCATCCTCATCAATCCAGTCAATTCTTGATTTGGTCTTAACAGATTTATTCTTGGTTGATAGCTTTCCACACCCATCTGCAAATCATGACACTGTGTGAATAAAACGTGTCTTCTCAGAAATCTCTTAATGGCATTCAAAGCAAGAGTTACGTTTTCCCTTCTGATCTGAAGATCTCTGAAATGATGATACAAGAACTCAAAATCTTCCATGGTTAAATGACAGAAATCAGCTTCAGTAAATCTATAATCTCTGCAATCTTGCCTTTGAACAAGAAACTCTGGATACCACAACTTGTAATACAGTCTAGCTGTTACCTCCTTTATAGACACAATCAACTTCTTGCTCCTCACCTCTCTTTTCTTTTGACACTTGTCCCTTAGAAAGTACATATATTCGAACTTGTATTCGGCTGTTTGATCTGTAATACCCAACACAGCGTAGGGATTCAAAGTTCTGATTCTGTGCACAAACAGTCTTCTTTCTTCTTCTTCTAGGAAAGGTGTTCTCAAATACAAAGTTCTTTGTCGTTGTTCAAGTTCAGTCAATTTTCTGCTCCGTGAGGATGAAGGACCAGGTTGATCAGCAGGATTAGAAGGACCAGCTTCATCATGACTAGGAATGATAGGAGGTATTGAAGATGTAGTGGATTGAGGATCAGTCTCTTCGGATTTTGGCTCTTTAGATAATGGATCATGAGAATGATGTGGTTCAGATACAGGTATAGTGGTTTGAGTTGAAGTAGATTGGTTAAGGTTGATGGTTATAGGTGTAACAGAAGGTTGTTCTGACATCAAAGTGGTTGAGATATGTTCGGGTGAGTGTACAGGGCTAAAGATTATTTCTTCAGGAGTTTGTGGCCCATATATCTCTGACAAAATATCAACCTCTTCTTCATTAAATCCAACACCTTGATCTTCTGGTTCATAAGTAAATACCAAAAGTGGTTCTTCTTCCTCCTTAACTTTCCAATACCGATCATAAGCTCTTGCACTTTCATCAGCTTCTTCATCATCAGAACTAATTTCAATCAACTCCACAGATTGCACGAATCGATCAACCACTTCTCTTATCTCCTTCTCATTTACCTCAGGCTTTTCAACCGTTGGTTCTATATTCGGATCAACATATAATACGATCTGTTTTCCTCTTTGATCACCCATAGCACCTGATTCAAACATCTTAGATATTTCAGCAACAGTCGGATTCTTTTTCTGACCTTGAGAGCTTTCTGACTCAGCTCTTCTCTTCTTACTCATCTCCCCCTCATGATCATGATCATCGGGATCCTGATCATGTCTTCTTTTAGTACTCTGAGCTTGAGTCTTACACGACTGTTCCATTAATGCTTTCAACTCAACAATTGACTGCTTCATATCACTTAAAGATTTCACAACTTCAGACTTGAAAGTAGATAACTCTTTGGATAATGCTTGAAACTGTGTGGGTGTAACTGAAGGTGTAGGTGGAAGTGGATTTGGAGTAGATTGGAAATTCTGAAGTAGAGATAACAAGGTTTTACTTTGCTGATCTTCAGGACTCATAGACATCAGTTTGGCATAGAATAAATCCCTTAATTCATCAACACTTTGATCCACTGGTGGTTGTTGCATAGGAGAAGACTGAGGTACTCGAGGCGGAGCCAGATAGATTTCTGGACGAGGACGTACAGCTGGCTCATAAGTCATCGGTTCTTTTCCCTTCAACTGATTCTTCACACCTTGTAACTCCCGGATGAACATAGTTTCAATGTCCTTTAGGGCGCCATCGAAGTTTTCCCTTGTCACAAAGACGGGTAAAGTAACACCGGCACCACTTAGGTTTGCCGTTGACACAACAGTTGTTGCAACTGTGTGACCTACACTCAGTGTTGGCATAGTGTTAGCACTGGTAGGATTTCCACTCTGTCCTTGTAGTCCTGTAAAAGAATCTACTCTGAGTGTTCCGGATGAGTCACGAAGACGCGCATCAGATGTTCCTGAAAGTGTCCTATTCAAAGAATCAAATATGTTAGGAACAGGCACTAGACTCGAACTTTGTGCAGGAAAGAAGGCCGAGGACTGGGGAGGAATTCGCTATGTTTCAATATCCGGAATCTCCGAACGAGATCCAGATAGTGTTTGTGCTAAAACCCCGTGAGAAAATGAGACAGTTTCTTGTGAAGAAGAAGCTGAATAGCTGGCAGAGGTGTGCAATTGCGTTACTGGGCGAGTAACGACTTGTTCAACACCTGATCCCAACAAATGAGATCTGGTGGTGGATGTGGCTGCCCTTCTGGAATAGACAGTTTGGATATCTTTCACACTCTCCATATTCTTTTCTTCAGTTTCTCTCACAGTCTCACATATATTTTCAACTGATACTCCCTCGGGTCTCCTTATGCCTTCCGTTCCTTCACTAACTTGAGTCGACATTAAAGGCATGTCATCAAAGTTTAAGCTTTCCACATTAATATTATCTGACATATTCAATTGTGGAAATTCAAAGATATCAGAAACGTTACCAAACCAGTTTTCTTCAGTAGTAGCATCAGCACCAATATTTCCAGCATTCCCTTGATCATCATCATTATCATCGTTGTCATCTTCATCACCATCACGATGTTCCTCCGCTGAATCAGACGCATTATCAGACTCTGTACTATCACTAGAGTACTCAACTAAAGGAGGATCCCCAATGTGTTTAGGAATTTCTCCCTCAGAATCGTGTTGTACAAGATCATCTGTATGTGTGTCCTCGGACGATGACCCTGTATCTTCAAATACAGATGTATGATCCCCACCAGTTCCCCTCTCGGTGTTTTCCCTCGACTCTCCCCGTTCAGTAGCCCGTGCATCCTGAACACTCACCGACTCCTCTCGCCTAGGGGTTGAGTCTGGGGTAGGTCCCTCCGGTTCTGGCTGGACCATAGACTCTCTATACTCGATAATGCACTCAACGTCCTGATCCGCGTATCGAAGAAATCCTTCAGGTAACGGCATCTCATAATCAAATTCAGTTTTACGAAACTGAAGATACTGCATAGCTTTCTCGGGCACAGAAGGATGATTTGCTCGTCTTGGAATTTCTCTGTTAGAACGAAGCATGCTATGAATGATAATCTGAAGAAACCTCATATATGGAACATAAGGCTTTCCCTTGTTTTGTCGGCGAAGATCTATCTTCTCATTCAGTTCATGCCAGAAAATAGCTGCATAATCTACATGAAGATCATACACTACTGCATGAAATAGCTTCAGAAATCCGACGCTGGCACTGTCTGTTCCGGCATGTTTAGCAGATAAGCATCTATTAATAATGGAGAAGATTGTATAGTATAACGGTGGTAGGTTCGCCTTATGGAATTCCTTCACCCGAGTTAAGTTTCCAGTGTATCCCATAGCACGTATTCCTTCAAACGTTTCTTCTTCAGATGGAAAAGGATCAAACTCAGTCTTTCCTTCTCGTGAATCAGGTTCAGGTAGCCTCAGAATCATTCTTAGTCTTTGGAAATCAAGCTTTGTGATGAAGTTGTCTATTTGGAATACAAAAATTGGTCTTCCATCTTCCATAGTTGTTGTTATTGTCTTCCATGCTTGCTGTAAATATAGCATAGGCACAACGACAGTATTCGTTAATGCGTATGCTAACGGATGATTCCTGAGCACTTCCTTTATCACTGGATGAATGTTGATGTGATCAAAATCAATGTGATGATTGTTGGGAATGATCGCAATATAGTTGATCGGATGAATGATAGCATGATCTGGATGAATTCCGGCTTGGGATTGATGTACTGATCGTGTTGACGGTAAAGGTACATCGTGTGTCGGTTCGGGTAGACTCGGAATATGATCATCAAATCCTTGAACATGACTCTGTTCTTCCTGATTGGCCATTTTACCTGTTGATAATAGTTCTTACAGAATTAGTCTTTGAAAAAAAAATTCTAAGTATAGAATTCGAATCATAGTGCATTCGAATTCATGATTTGTCTTTGAATATCAATTCGAATCCACAAGGGTTCGAATTCATCCAATTCGAATCCACAAGGGTTCGAATTCATCCAATTCGAATCCACAAGGGTTCGAATTCATTCAATTCGAATCCATAAGGGTTCGAATTCATCCAATTCGAATCCATAAGGGTTCGAATTCATTCAATTCGAATCCATAAGGGTTCGAATTCATCCAATTCGAATCTATAAGGGTTCGAATTCATCCAATTCGAATCTATAAGAGTTCGAATTCTTCCAATTCGAATCCAAAGGCATTCGATTTCAACAGTTGAGCCCTAATTCAGATTATAACATGTGAATTCGAATCTAAAGGAATTCGAATCTAAAGGCATTCGAATTCAACACTTGAGCCCTAATTCAAATTATGACATTTGAATTCGAATCTAAAGGCATTCTTTCTTAACATGTTTCATGAATTCGAAACAAGAACGATTCGAAATCATGTTCGAATTCAACAATGTTCATGAATTCGAATCAGGTATGGTTCGAATTCATGTTCATATGAACACGATGATGAACAGTAAACTTTTTTATTTTACAGATTAGCATAGTAAATGTTTACAATCAAACAAACCATTCGTATAGAATGATTCGTATTACATTTTCGAATCTGATAAGAGTAATTTCGATAGAAATGTTTACCTGATGAGGATGAATCAAGCAGATGAAGGATCGATAAAGTGGAAGATGAACAGTGTTCTCTTGAGAGTGTTTGAAACAATACCAAATAGTGAAAAGTGGGAAATAAGGTTTCGAACCCTATTTATACTCAAAAAAAATTTGTACACTTGGCACACATTAGAGTACCCCACTTGGCAATCAGTTAAAAATGCATGTTTCAAAACATTAGATATGGCACTGTTCATCTGAACAATTTACATAAACAAATATGTAAAAAATTCAAAAAGAGTTCGAATCAGATAAAGTTGTACAACAATTGATATTGATCTCATTGAATTCGAATCCTTAAGGGTCCGAATTCATTGAATTCGAATCCTTAAGAGTCCGGATTCATTGAATTCGAATCCTTAAGTGTTCGAATTCTTTGAATTCGAATCCTTAAGGGTCCGAATTCATTGAATTCGAATCCTTAAGAGTCCGAATTCATTGAATTCGAATCCTTAAGTGTTCGAACTCTTTGAATTCGAATCCTTAAAGGTCCGAATTCATTGAATTCGAATCCTTAAGAGTCCGAATTCATTGAATTCGAATCCTTAGGAGTCCGAATTCATTGAATTCGAATCCTTAGGAGTCCGAATTCATTGAATTCGAATCCTTAAGTGTTCGAATTCTTTGAATTCGAATCCTTAAAGGTCCGAATTCATTGAATTCGAATCCTTAAGAGTCCGAATTCATTGAATTCGAATTCTTAAGAGTCCGAATTCATTGAATTCGAATCCTTAAGAGTCCGAATTCATTGAATTCGAATCCTTAAGTGTTCGAATTCTTTGAATTCGAATCCTTAAAGGTCCGAATTCATTGAATTCGAATCCTTAAGTGTTCGAATTCTTTGAATTCGAATCCTTCAGAGATCGAATTCTTCAAATATTTGCATGAAAATTTTCAACTTTTTCTGAAAAGTCCAACAACTGTTCTAAAATTCTCACATCAGATAAAATTTTGTAAGCTCTCAGATACAGATAACACTTTTACAGATTTATGCCGAATTGCTCCCCCTTAACAATTGCATAAACTGTTATCTTTTCTTCAGAGAAATCTGCACAAACAGAGAAAGATTTGGTACTCATAGAACATGAGTCCAAACTGTTAGTGTTAGATCTGAAGTTTTGTCAATAAACCAAGTGTTGAAGATCTGATAAGAAGATTCAGAAGTTCTGAGAAGAAGAGTCAGAAGTTCTGAGAAGAAGAGTCAGAGATCTGAGAAAGAGAAGTCAGAAGTTCTGAGAAGCGTGATCAGAAGAATGTTCAGAAGTTCTGAACTACCTGTTCAGAACTTATGACGAGTTTCGTTATTTAGTAATGTGTAAACTAATTAGGACACGTGTTATGTTCTTATTAGTCTTTCTTATTTGTACTGTAGCTTTAAGATGTTTGTTGCAGTATAAATAGAGTGGTTAGCACTACGTTGCTAACTGATTGATTTTCCATATTACTTGTATTCTTTCCTTGTAATCTTTGAGGTGATCTCTCTCTTAGATCTGTAATTCTGTGCATCATTGAATACAATTGGGCTTGATCATACAATTTCTCAATTACTTCTTTCTATATTGATTGTAAGAATAGATCCTGCACTTTCAATTGGTATCAGAGCTAATCAACAAACAAATTCGTTCAAGATTGTGATTGCGAAGATCGATTGATCAATTTCTTGAAGATTTCTTGATTCATTCAAAATTCGATTCCGCTGCTAGGGCTAGTTCTTGAATTCTTAGCAATTCTTGAATTACCTGCTACTTTTCGATCAAGAAAATCGAATTTGTCCTTCTGTTGAATTTTCTTACAATCATGTCTTCTAAAGAATATCTAGCCATGGGATCCGAAACCAAACCGCCTGTTCTTATACCAGAAGAGTATCAGCAATGGAAAACTCGTATGATCCAATTCCTAGTGAGTTCACGAGTTTATAGCATGAATTAAATAATTCTTTAAAAGAAAGTTTGCAATAAAGATTTTAATTTCCAAAGGAGTTTACAAAGGATATAAATGACTCATTTTCAACGCACCCAAAATCCATGAGAAATATTCCCAAAAGGTATAAAGCGTTTTTCCAAAATGAATACAATCCAAAACTCGCTCAATACGTGAATAAATCTTTAATAGGCAAAACTTTGAAATACATTTTTCCAAATGTTTTGTTGAGGATTAGATTTCGAGGACGAAATCTCTTTTAAGGTTGGGAGGATTGTAACACCCGGATTTTTGGTTTGGAACACTTTGGAGCGGTATATATATATATACATACATATAGCAAAAGATGAATAATATTGCACTCGTCTTAGCCCCCATTTTAATTGATTCAAGTTAGTATGAAAATTTAGCATTCATAACCACAATATTTGTGTTTTGAGTTTTAGTAAATTTAAGCCGCATAAGAACCGGAATCAATGCCGAAGTTGGGAGTAAAACTAGTTCTTCCGAAAATAGGAATAAATAATTTAATGGAAGTATCAAATCAGATAAGGAAGCCATGGCAGGCTGGTTTAGGAGCCTGTGCTACAGGCAGTTGGTCCCGTCTTCAAATCCCCTCCACCTCCCTTCTATCTTTTTTTTCTACTAACCACAACAGCTTCAGATTTGGCCCAAATTACAGCCTAGGCCCAAATTAATGATCAGGCCCATCTCGCCCAAATCCTTATTTTTCTCATATATGGCAAAAGATAATAAAACCCTTGGCAATTTGGCATAGAGGAAAGGAACAGCAGCAACAGCTGCTGATTCCCCCTTTTTTTAGAAATATATCATATATATATATTATACACACACATATACACATAAGTTTTATATGGTTAGTTGATAAAGATGACTGAAGATCCAAGTTTAGTATTTTGATGGAGATGCAAGGTTAACATATCAAGAGAAGATCGAAGATCATTATGTTTTTGTTGTTGAAAGGTATAAACTCCATAATCCTTTAATCTAAGGTTTCTCTAGTTAAAACAAAAGAATTAGAGTTCTTTGAATATTATGGTTTGGATACTAATTAAACCCTTTGTTGGAAGTAAACTCTATTATAGTAAATTGTGGGTTGTTTAGTATTTTGTAGATGAATTACATTGATCAATTTACTTTGTTCATATGGAATTTAAGGGTTTCGAATTTATAGTTTTTAGATGAGTTTTGATGAATTCATCTATGGGTAGTATGGATTAAATGATTTTAAATGATTTGAAGTTGATACGATTGATTTTAGGCGCTGTCCAGATCTTATAAAAATCATAATAAATCGCTCGTAGATCGGTTTGAGGTGTGTAATATGTCCTTGGAACCGTTGAAATGTACTTAACAAACTGTATGTTTTGAGGAAGAGCTGATTTGTAACGTAAATAGGTCAAAAATCGGATTTTATAGGACAACACCGTTTCATGACGGGATTAAGTAAATCATCTTCAAATATTCGTATAAAATTGGGTTTAAATCTATTAGGGGTGATTCTTAATGAGTTGGAAAGTTCAAAAGGTTGTCTAAATATTTTATTGATTTGGTGATTACACCTGGTTTATCTAGGTAGCGAGAAGTTTGCGCAAGTTGGATAAAAACTAGGTTTAACGTAACCTAGCAAGGTGAGTTCAAGTTACATTGCGAAAACCTTGTACATGCCAAAAACATCCATTTTGAAGTTTTAAAGTGTTTACTTTGTGTTTATCAAATGTGTTGCTTATTTGATGAAATTTACGGTGTGGATATATTTGATTTATAAATATTGTAAAATGCCATTCATTTGGGGTCTTTGAACATTTTGATAAAGAAATTATATTAATATATCCTTTAATGGTTTATTGTAAAAATGGAGGTCATGTGACGTAAAAGCACTTTTAGTGTATTTCGTTTTATAAGACTTGTGGAACATGTATATTTTTGAGTTATATAATATTTTGGAATTATAAAGGGTATAGTTTCATTTGGAAAACTATTTATCACAACTCATAAATCATATTTTGGAGCATTGTAATTGCATAAACGCTTGTTAAATACATTTTATTACTTATGGTGACTTCTATATAATAGTCAATGGTGTTGTTGAGCTATTGACTCGACTTTGATTTTAATAAGTCTTGGGGAAACATTTGTCAGGTTTAATTTTGATACGTGTCGGGCTTTCGAAGTTATATGCAGTTATGACATATTTATCTGAAATGTTACATGCTTTGAATGTGTTGTCATTCATTTTGGATCATGTAAAATTAGACTGTAATGCAATGGATCCATAGACATAGGAGTCAATCTTTATTGTTTTTAAATGGGATGGTTGTTCCCATGTTGTAGCTAGAAATAGGCATTGGGTCATCGGGGGCAACTTGGTACGGTCTTATGGGAGCCGGATACTAGCCATTGGCCACATGGTGTAATTTCTAGTGAATTAGTGTACCTTAGATCATCAGGGGCCCCGTTTATGAATCGCGAAATTACTGATCCCATTGGGGCCATTGATCCTCAGGATGAGCTCTATAACGTGGATTGGTGGCCTACTTTTGTGTTCCGCCACTAACCATGGAAATCGGGTCTCCCCCGTCACCGAAAGGTGTTGTTTTGGGTATTGAGTTTTATCCATATTTTCGGTGACGTTTTGAGTATGGAGCATTCTCCATAAGTTATGATTTTGTGTATTGAGTCTTACTTATATTTTGGTATCTTGGATAATAAAGTTTTACTTGAATTTTAGTAAGTGTATTAATTATATTATTCACGCTTTGGGTGAGTATTGAGTTTCGAATTGATATTCGAATTAACGTTTTATATTGGAGTTTTCATCATGAAAATGGTGCGTTTGAGGAAAAATGTTGCATTCATATTTATACTTGTCATTTTATAAATTGGGATTTAAATAACATTGTTTCAGTTTACCGTCTTATATAAATGATGAAAACTCTTGAATTCACTAGGCGTTAAGCCTAACCCTTTTTATTTTCCGGCATGTGCATCAGGTTCTCATTGGGAATGTTTTAGTGACGCTGTGAAGAAACGAGTGTTAGGGATAGGCACAAGAAGTAGTTCGTAAACTGGATGTCTTCCGCATTTGGAGATAGCGACCGTTGTTGGAGTTTAGTAACACCCGTCCTTAAATTATACTATATATAAGGTCTGAATTATTTATTGTTGATGTTAAATCTTAGATTGCCATTATTAGGTAATCAGCTGTTGACATTTAGAAAAGATTATTCCTTATTTGATGTAATATCGAAAATATAAAATTAGTCGCTATTTTCAGATTTGAGGGTGTTACAGTTGATAGGAGATCCTTGATTTGCCATGTATCCTGCGTTTATAGAGTGTCAGTAATGAACGAGAGATGTAGCATTGAGGTACGTACCTGAGGGAGTTGGCCAGAAGATTCAAAATTGGAAAGATCAGGGGCCAAACACGAATGTTTTCCGGATTGGATGAGTTTTCCGAAAAAGACATTGTCCATAACCCATAGTCCGGAAACTATGGAATCCGGAACATTGTATCCGGAAAACAATAGTATATCGAAAAACGTTTTAGTCCGGAAAACATTCTAATCCGGAAAACCAAAAATATCGGAAAACACTTAATTTCCAAAAAATTTGGAAGTACCGGTCAACATATAAATATCGGACAACATAATAATCCTGAAATCTATACCAGGAACAAAGATTATCAGAAAAATCAAGAACTACCGGAAAACAAAGAGTCCGGATCCGGAAAACTTGAGTTCCGGAAAACTTGAGTTCCGGAAAACTCAAGTTCACGAGTTTATAGCATGAATTAAATAATTCTTTAAAAGAAAGTTTGCAATAAAGATTTTGATTTCCAAAGGAGTTTACAAAGGATATAAATGACTTATTTTCAACACACCCAAAATCCATGAGAAATATTCCTAAAAGGTATAAAGCATTTTTCCAAAATGAATACAATCCAAATCTCGCTCAATACGTGAATAAACCATTAATAGGAAAAACTTTCAAATACGGTTGACAACAAATTACTCATCCCATAAATCATGGAAAACTATCCATTTAATTATAACCCTTCATTGGAAAACATAATACGAAGCAATACTCACGCAACCGTAGAATGTAATGAAGTTCCAAATACCGTAAATACGGAAATGACCTGCTTTATTTAAACCCCAATATACATGTGATAAATCCCAAATCTAGCACAAAGTAATGAACAAGTGTAGAGAGAATCTAGAGTGCAATCTTGTCATCCATATATTGATTTCAAAGTGTAAAATGACAAATGCTTCAAGTTGTTATACAAAATAACAAAGGAACTCCTTTATATAGTAGGACATGACAAGCCCATGCCTCTACTAAGGAGAAACAGTACAAGATATTAATACTGTCTTGATAGCTACAAAAATGCCCTAACAATCTCCCCCTTAGCTATCAAGGCAGAAAGGGTCTTCTTCTACTTCGAAACCCAAGATGCGTTTCAATCCTTCGCATAGCCATTCTGAAGCTCAATTTTTCATCTATCTCTTCAATGGCTCTTGACAAAACTCTTCTAGGTCTTGAAGACATCCAATTAACTTTTCGTTCAGCATCATGTCTTTTGAGCTTTTCGACTAACTGAAGTCTTACAATTTTAAGCGTACCATCAGAATATTTTTCCAACTCATTAAACCGAATGAATATCTTGTTTGCACCATTACTAAACACAACACCAAACTCTGGTTCTCCAATCACACAATATAAAGGCATCCTCATCAATCCAGTCAATTCTTGATTTGGTCTTAACAGATTTATTCTTGGTTGATAGCTTTCCACACCCATCTGCAAATCATGACACTGTGTGAATAAAACGTGTCTTCTCAGAAATCTCTTAATGGCATTCAAAGCAAGAGTTACGTTTTCCCTTCTGATCTGAAGATCTCTGAAATGATGATACAAGAACTCAAAATCTTCCATGGTTAAATGACAGAAATCAGCTTCAGTAAATCTATAATCTCTGCAATCTTGCCTTTGAACAAGAAACTCTGGATACCACAACTTGTAATACAGTCTAGCTGTTACCTCCTTTATAGACACAATCAACTTCTTGCTCCTCACCTCTCTTTTCTTTTGACACTTGTCCCTTAGAAAGTACATATATTCGAACTTGTATTCGGCTGTTTGATCTGTAATACCCAACACAGCGTAGGGATTCAAAGTTCTGATTCTGTGCACAAACAGTCTTCTTTCTTCTTCTTCTAGGAAAGGTGTTCTCAAATACAAAGTTCTTTGTCGTTGTTCAAGTTCAGTCAATTTTCTGCTCCGTGAGGATGAAGGACCAGGTTGATCAGCAGGATTAGAAGGACCAGCTTCATCATGACTAGGAATGATAGGAGGTATTGAAGATGTAGTGGATTGAGGATCAGTCTCTTCGGATTTTGGCTCTTTAGATAATGGATCATGAGAATGATGTGGTTCAGATACAGGTATAGTGGTTTGAGTTGAAGTAGATTGGTTAAGGTTGATGGTTATAGGTGTAACAGAAGGTTGTTCTGACATCAAAGTGGTTGAGATATGTTCGGGTGAGTGTACAGGGCTAAAGATTATTTCTTCAGGAGTTTGTGGCCCATATATCTCTGACAAAATATCAACCTCTTCTTCATTAAATCCAACACCTTGATCTTCTGGTTCATAAGTAAATACCAAAAGTGGTTCTTCTTCCTCCTTAACTTTCCAATACCGATCATAAGCTCTTGCACTTTCATCAGCTTCTTCATCATCAGAACTAATTTCAATCAACTCCACAGATTGCACGAATCGATCAACCACTTCTCTTATCTCCTTCTCATTTACCTCAGGCTTTTCAACCGTTGGTTCTATATTCGGATCAACATATAATACGATCTGTTTTCCTCTTTGATCACCCATAGCACCTGATTCAAACATCTTAGATATTTCAGCAACAGTCGGATTCTTTTTCTGACCTTGAGAGCTTTCTGACTCAGCTCTTCTCTTCTTACTCATCTCCCCCTCATGATCATGATCATCGGGATCCTGATCATGTCTTCTTTTAGTACTCTGAGCTTGAGTCTTACACGACTGTTCCATTAATGCTTTCAACTCAACAATTGACTGCTTCATATCACTTAAAGATTTCACAACTTCAGACTTGAAAGTAGATAACTCTTTGGATAATGCTTGAAACTGTGTGGGTGTAACTGAAGGTGTAGGTGGAAGTGGATTTGGAGTAGATTGGAAATTCTGAAGTAGAGATAACAAGGTTTTACTTTGCTGATCTTCAGGACTCATAGACATCAGTTTGGCATAGAATAAATCCCTTAATTCATCAACACTTTGATCCACTGGTGGTTGTTGCATAGGAGAAGACTGAGGTACTCGAGGCGGAGCCAGATAGATTTCTGGACGAGGACGTACAGCTGGCTCATAAGTCATCGGTTCTTTTCCCTTCAACTGATTCTTCACACCTTGTAACTCCCGGATGAACATAGTTTCAATGTCCTTTAGGGCGCCATCGAAGTTTTCCCTTGTCACAAAGACGGGTAAAGTAACACCGGCACCACTTAGGTTTGCCGTTGACACAACAGTTGTTGCAACTGTGTGACCTACACTCAGTGTTGGCATAGTGTTAGCACTGGTAGGATTTCCACTCTGTCCTTGTAGTCCTGTAAAAGAATCTACTCTGAGTGTTCCGGATGAGTCACGAAGACGCGCATCAGATGTTCCTGAAAGTGTCCTATTCAAAGAATCAAATATGTTAGGAACAGGCACTAGACTCGAACTTTGTGCAGGAAAGAAGGCCGAGGACTGGGGAGGAATTCGCTATGTTTCAATATCCGGAATCTCCGAACGAGATCCAGATAGTGTTTGTGCTAAAACCCCGTGAGAAAATGAGACAGTTTCTTGTGAAGAAGAAGCTGAATAGCTGGCAGAGGTGTGCAATTGCGTTACTGGGCGAGTAACGACTTGTTCAACACCTGATCCCAACAAATGAGATCTGGTGGTGGATGTGGCTGCCCTTCTGGAATAGACAGTTTGGATATCTTTCACACTCTCCATATTCTTTTCTTCAGTTTCTCTCACAGTCTCACATATATTTTCAACTGATACTCCCTCGGGTCTCCTTATGCCTTCCGTTCCTTCACTAACTTGAGTCGACATTAAAGGCATGTCATCAAAGTTTAAGCTTTCCACATTAATATTATCTGACATATTCAATTGTGGAAATTCAAAGATATCAGAAACGTTACCAAACCAGTTTTCTTCAGTAGTAGCATCAGCACCAATATTTCCAGCATTCCCTTGATCATCATCATTATCATCGTTGTCATCTTCATCACCATCACGATGTTCCTCCGCTGAATCAGACGCATTATCAGACTCTGTACTATCACTAGAGTACTCAACTAAAGGAGGATCCCCAATGTGTTTAGGAATTTCTCCCTCAGAATCGTGTTGTACAAGATCATCTGTATGTGTGTCCTCGGACGATGACCCTGTATCTTCAAATACAGATGTATGATCCCCACCAGTTCCCCTCTCGGTGTTTTCCCTCGACTCTCCCCGTTCAGTAGCCCGTGCATCCTGAACACTCACCGACTCCTCTCGCCTAGGGGTTGAGTCTGGGGTAGGTCCCTCCGGTTCTGGCTGGACCATAGACTCTCTATACTCGATAATGCACTCAACGTCCTGATCCGCGTATCGAAGAAATCCTTCAGGTAACGGCATCTCATAATCAAATTCAGTTTTACGAAACTGAAGATACTGCATAGCTTTCTCGGGCACAGAAGGATGATTTGCTCGTCTTGGAATTTCTCTGTTAGAACGAAGCATGCTATGAATGATAATCTGAAGAAACCTCATATATGGAACATAAGGCTTTCCCTTGTTTTGTCGGCGAAGATCTATCTTCTCATTCAGTTCATGCCAGAAAATAGCTGCATAATCTACATGAAGATCATACACTACTGCATGAAATAGCTTCAGAAATCCGACGCTGGCACTGTCTGTTCCGGCATGTTTAGCAGATAAGCATCTATTAATAATGGAGAAGATTGTATAGTATAACGGTGGTAGGTTCGCCTTATGGAATTCCTTCACCCGAGTTAAGTTTCCAGTGTATCCCATAGCACGTATTCCTTCAAACGTTTCTTCTTCAGATGGAAAAGGATCAAACTCAGTCTTTCCTTCTCGTGAATCAGGTTCAGGTAGCCTCAGAATCATTCTTAGTCTTTGGAAATCAAGCTTTGTGATGAAGTTGTCTATTTGGAATACAAAAATTGGTCTTCCATCTTCCATAGTTGTTGTTATTGTCTTCCATGCTTGCTGTAAATATAGCATAGGCACAACGACAGTATTCGTTAATGCGTATGCTAACGGATGATTCCTGAGCACTTCCTTTATCACTGGATGAATGTTGATGTGATCAAAATCAATGTGATGATTGTTGGGAATGATCGCAATATAGTTGATCGGATGAATGATAGCATGATCTGGATGAATTCCGGCTTGGGATTGATGTACTGATCGTGTTGACGGTAAAGGTACATCGTGTGTCGGTTCGGGTAGACTCGGAATATGATCATCAAATCCTTGAACATGACTCTGTTCTTTCTGATTGGCCATTTTACCTGTTGATAATAGTTCTTACAGAATTAGTCTTTGAAAAAAAAATTCTAAGTATAGAATTCGAATCATAGTGCATTCGAATTCATGATTTGTCTTTGAATATCAATTCGAATCCACAAGGGTTCGAATTCATCCAATTCGAATCCACAAGGGTTCGAATTCATCCAATTCGAATCCACAAGGGTTCGAATTCATTCAATTCGAATCCATAAGGGTTCGAATTCATCCAATTCGAATCCATAAGGGTTCGAATTCATTCAATTCGAATCCATAAGGGTTCGAATTCATCCAATTCGAATCTATAAGGGTTCGAATTCATCCAATTCGAATCTATAAGAGTTCGAATTCTTCCAATTCGAATCCAAAGGCATTCGATTTCAACAGTTGAGCCCTAATTCAGATTATAACATGTGAATTCGAATCTAAAGGAATTCGAATCTAAAGGCATTCGAATTCAACACTTGAGCCCTAATTCAAATTATGACATTTGAATTCGAATCTAAAGGCATTCTTTCTTAACATGTTTCATGAATTCGAAACAAGAACGATTCGAAATCATGTTCGAATTCAACAATGTTCATGAATTCGAATCAGGTATGGTTCGAATTCATGTTCATATGAACACGATGATGAACAGTAAACTTTTTTATTTTACAGATTAGCATAGTAAATGTTTACAATCAAACAAACCATTCGTATAGAATGATTCGTATTACATTTTCGAATCTGATAAGAGTAATTTCGATAGAAATGTTTACCTGATGAGGATGAATCAAGCAGATGAAGGATCGATAAAGTGGAAGATGAACAGTGTTCTCTTGAGAGTGTTTGAAACAATACCAAATAGTGAAAAGTGGGAAATAAGGTTTCGAACCCTATTTATACTCAAAAAAAATTTGTACACTTGGCACACATTAGAGTACCCCACTTGGCAATCAGTTAAAAATGCATGTTTCAAAACATTAGATATGGCACTGTTCATCTGAACAATTTACATAAACAAATATGTAAAAAATTCAAAAAGAGTTCGAATCAGATAAAGTTGTACAACAATTGATATTGATCTCATTGAATTCGAATCCTTAAGGGTCCGAATTCATTGAATTCGAATCCTTAAGAGTCCGGATTCATTGAATTCGAATCCTTAAGTGTTCGAATTCTTTGAATTCGAATCCTTAAGGGTCCGAATTCATTGAATTCGAATCCTTAAGAGTCCGAATTCATTGAATTCGAATCCTTAAGTGTTCGAACTCTTTGAATTCGAATCCTTAAAGGTCCGAATTCATTGAATTCGAATCCTTAAGAGTCCGAATTCATTGAATTCGAATCCTTAGGAGTCCGAATTCATTGAATTCGAATCCTTAGGAGTCCGAATTCATTGAATTCGAATCCTTAAGTGTTCGAATTCTTTGAATTCGAATCCTTAAAGGTCCGAATTCATTGAATTCGAATCCTTAAGAGTCCGAATTCATTGAATTCGAATTCTTAAGAGTCCGAATTCATTGAATTCGAATCCTTAAGAGTCCGAATTCATTGAATTCGAATCCTTAAGTGTTCGAATTCTTTGAATTCGAATCCTTAAAGGTCCGAATTCATTGAATTCGAATCCTTAAGTGTTCGAATTCTTTGAATTCGAATCCTTCAGAGATCGAATTCTTCAAATATTTGCATGAAAATTTTCAACTTTTTCTGAAAAGTCCAACAACTGTTCTAAAATTCTCACATCAGATAAAATTTTGTAAGCTCTCAGATACAGATAACACTTTTACAGATTTATGCCGAATTGCTCCCCCTTAACAATTGCATAAACTGTTATCTTTTCTTCAGAGAAATCTGCACAAACAGAGAAAGATTTGGTACTCATAGAACATGAGTCCAAACTGTTAGTGTTAGATCTGAAGTTTTGTCAATAAACCAAGTGTTGAAGATCTGATAAGAAGATTCAGAAGTTCTGAGAAGAAGAGTCAGAAGTTCTGAGAAGAAGAGTCAGAGATCTGAGAAAGAGAAGTCAGAAGTTCTGAGAAGCGTGATCAGAAGAATGTTCAGAAGTTCTGAACTACCTGTTCAGAACTTATGACGAGTTTCGTTATTTAGTAATGTGTAAACTAATTAGGACACGTGTTATGTTCTTATTAGTCTTTCTTATTTGTACTGTAGCTTTAAGATGTTTGTTGCAGTATAAATAGAGTGGTTAGCACTACGTTGCTAACTGATTGATTTTCCATATTACTTGTATTCTTTCCTTGTAATCTTTGAGGTGATCTCTCTCTTAGATCTGTAATTCTGTGCATCATTGAATACAATTGGGCTTGATCATACAATTTCTCAATTACTTCTTTCTATATTGATTGTAAGAATAGATCCTGCACTTTCAATTGGTATCAGAGCTAATCAACAAACAAATTCGTTCAAGATTGTGATTGCGAAGATCGATTGATCAATTTCTTGAAGATTTCTTGATTCATTCAAAATTCGATTCCGCTGCTAGGGCTAGTTCTTGAATTCTTAGCAATTCTTGAATTACCTGCTACTTTTCGATCAAGAAAATCGAATTTGTCCTTCTGTTGAATTTTCTTACAATCATGTCTTCTAAAGAATATCTAGCCATGGGATCCGAAACCAAACCGCCTGTTCTTATACCAGAAGAGTATCAGCAATGGAAAACTCGTATGATCCAATTCCTTGACAACATCGATGAAAATCTTATGATTTCTATACGAGAAGGTCCAATCGAAGTATATATCGATGTCGCCGCAACCCCTGCTACAGAGACAACTCCAGAAATTCCAGCGACCAGAGTAAAGAAGAATTATTCCCAATACACTGCTGAACAGAAAAATAGGCATGCTATTGACAAAAGAGCAATTACTTTGATGACTTTGGCTGTCCCGAATGAGGTTCTTAACAGGATTGACAGTGGATCATCAGCTAAAGAAATGTGGGACGAATTGGAAAGGCAAATGTTAGGAACTGTGAGATCTATTCAGGCAAAGTTAAATCAAAGCATAAATGCTTATGAAAGGTTCAAAGCAAAAGAGTCAGAAAGTTTGACACAGACATACAGTAAATTTTGCACTATTCTAAATGACTTGAGAAGAAATGGACTGAAGAAAACAAAATCAGAAATAAATTACAAATTTCTGAACAGTCTAAATTCAGAATGGTCATCATTTGCCATAAGTCTGCAAATGAACAAAGATATGTGTGAAGAAGACTTAAATGATTTGTTCTGTGTTCTTAATCAACATGAAGACTCTGTCAAGTTAGTTGTGGAAGAAAAGAAAAATGTTGCTGATCAGTTAGCGTTCTTATCAAAGTCCAAAGCAATCAAAGCACCCAAAAAGACTGCATATCTATCAGAAATACCAAGTCTGGAGGAATCTGACAAAGAAGAAGGATCAGAAGATGATGAAGATATCAAGATAATGGCTGAAAAGCTAGCTTTGCTGACAAATACTTTCAACAAAAGGTATGGGAAGGGCAGATTTCAAGGAAATTATAAGAGAGCTGGAAGTTCAGATTATAAGAAGAAAGATGACAGAGAAGAAAATAAGATTGAAAAGAGAATAGAGAGAAGTGAAGAAAACAAGGAAGAGAAGGAAGAGAGAAAAGAAAAGAATCTGTGTTTCAAGTGTGGAAAATCTGGCCATTATGCCAAGGATTGCAGAGTTAAAGTTGTGAAAGATTATGAATACTACACGAAGAAGGCTCAGCTTGCAAAGAAGAGAGATGACGAGATTGCGCTATTGGCTGAACAGGAGAATTGGCTGTACTACACTTCTGATGAAGATGATCATATCAACTTTCCACAGATGCGAAGCTATATGGCAAAAATGAGGAATGAGGATGATTCTGATTTTGAAGATGCTGATTCTGAGTCATCTGCTGAGGTACATTCTTCACTTGAATTAGAGTTAATGACACAGATTGGTGAAATGAAAACTGAATTTGCTAACCTAAGAAAACAGATAAAAGGAGAAAGAACTTTGGTTAACAAATTCAGAATTGAAAAAGAAGTAATAAACGAACAATATGAAGAATCTGAGGCTGAGAAACAGAAAGTTAAAGATGAAAATTCTGAATTGATGAAAAGGCTTTCTGAACTAAAAGTTGAGTTTTCAAAAATAAAGGATGAAAAAGGTGATTTACAAATAAAATTTGATATGTTATTTGAAGAAAGAAAGAATTTATACTCCAAAATCAAAGAATTGGAAGATTTGAATTTGAAAAGAGGTCAAACTCAGCAAACATTAAATCTTTTATTAAGCAATGTTAAAGATACAAGATTTTACAATCCAAAGAAGGGATTGGGATTGGAAGAAAATGTCATTTTAAAAAGAGCTCCAATACTTCAAGTTTCTAAGCCAAAAATCCCAGAAATTGTTGAAGTTTTCATAAGACCTGCTAGTTCTATAACAAGTTCTGACAATTTGCAAAGACCAAACTCTAAAAAGTCAGATGAGACAATTTCTGAGTCTAAAACAGAAAAGTCAGTTGGTTCAGAAGAAAAGGTTAAGAAAGAAGTTTCTAAACCAACAGATGAAAAGCCAAGATACAATGATACTAAATTCAAGTATGATTCCTTAAATGTCAGCTACAAAAATAAACAACCAAGTTTTTCATATCATGACATTGAGAGCATATTTGATACAAGTAAAAATTCTGAAACAGTCAATCAAAAGTCTGAAACTTCTAGTCAGGATTCTGAACTTTGTAGTCAGAATTCTGAGTCTAAAGATCAGACATCTGAGTCTGTAAATCAGAACTCTGACTCAGGTAGTCAGAAGTCTGATTCAACTGGATTTTCTGAAACAAAATCAGATGAATTTTTGCAACTTGAAAAGAGATTTAATCTTGTGAGTCAAGAACTTGAGGATTTAAGGAAAACTTATGATGAACTTGAAAATGATTTCTGTGAGGTGGATATTAAACTTGAAGAAGCTTTGAAAGAAAAGAATATTTTTATTCAGAAAATAACAGAGCTTGAAAAACTGAAGACTGAGTATGATCTTTTTAAAATTAATGCTTCAAGAGAAAATGATAAATTCTTTAATGAATCAAGTACATATGAAAAAGGTGAATCATCTAATTCTTCTAACAAAAAGAACTTGAATTTTTCAGAAAAAGAAGAAAGCAAAAGGAAAGATGATCTTGCAAAGTTGAACGATCTGAAAAGGGAACTTGAGAAGCTTAGAATGAAATCTACTTCTGAACTAAACGCTAGAAATTCTTGTAATAAGGGCAATTGTACTCTGAACAGTATAAATAAAAATGAAATGATCTATGTTTCAGATTTATTGTCACTTGCAAAGAAAAATCTTGTTTGTGTTAGATGTAAAAATGATTCATTCCAATATTCTCACAAATGTCAAGTCAAAATAACTTCTGTTTCATACATAAGAAAAGATATTCAGAAAGTTTCTGTTTCTCAAAATACAGAAAAGAAGAAAATTTTTGTTCCTCAGACTCAGAAGAAAGAAAAGATAAAAGAAAAGAAACTTGAAAACATAGCAAAACCAAAAGTTACAACTCTCAAAAAGAATTTGAACAAACTTGTAAGCAGAAAATGTTCTGACTTCATAAAAGTTCAAGGAAAGTGGTGTTTGAAGAAAGATTTTGAGTGGAGAGTAAAAGGTACTGATGTTAAATCCAATGACAAAGCTAACAAAGATGGACCCATTCCAAAATGGGTACCTAAACCTAACTGATCTTTTTGCAGGGCTGTCATGTGTGGTTTTTAGATTCAGGAGCTTCAAGACACATGACAGGTCAGAAGTCTTTTCTATCAAACTTCACAGAAAAGGCTGGAGGAGCAGTAAACTTTGGAAACAATAGCAAAGGTCAAGTCAAAGGTTATGGGGATTTAACTAAAGGGGATCTAACTATCCAAAAGGTTTTCTATGTTGAAGGATTACAACACAATCTTTTCAGCATAAGTCAGTTTTTAGACAGTCTTTGTCAAATTAAGTTTCAAATAACAGGTTGCATGATTCTAACTGAAAATGATGTCAAAGTCTTCTGGGCCAAAAGACATATGGACTTATTTGTAGTTAATTTTTCAAAATTAAAAATATTAAATACAGTTTGTCTTTTATCAAAATCAACTGCAAATGAATGCTGGCTTTGGCACAGAAGATGTTCTCATCTGAATTTCAAAGATCTTAATAATCTTGTTGCAAAACAGTTGGTTAAAGGCTTACCAAAGCTTAAATTTGAAAAAGAATCATTATGCTCAGCTTGTGAAATGGGCAAGATGAAAAAGAGTTCTCACAAATTAAAAATGGACTCATCTTGCAAAGCACCATTAGAAATGATTCATACTGATCTTTGTGGTCCAATTTCAGTTCAGTCGATGGGAGGAAAGAAATATATGCTTGTGATTGTTGATGAATTATCCAGATACACGTGGGTTGAGTTCCTAAGAGCTAAGTCAGAAGCTGCTACTACATTGATAAATTTTATCAAAAGGATTCAAGTTCTCTTACAACTTCAAGTTCAGAAAATCAGAAGTGATAATGGAACGGAGTTCAGAAATGAGACTCTTCAGAATTTTCTAGAAAGTTCTGGGATTTCTCACAATTTTTCTGCTGTCAGAACTCCTCAACAAAATGGTGTTGTTGAAAGGAAGAATAGAACTCTAGTTGAGGCTGCGAGAACAATGTTGGCTTATGCAAATCTTCCTACTTTCCTATGGGCTGAAGCAATTGCAACTGCTTGTTTTACACAAAATAGAACTTTAATCAATAAGAGATTAAATAAGACTGCTTATGAACTGATAAATAAAAGAAAACCATTAATCAAATTCTTTCATATTTTTGGTTGCAGATGCTACGTTCTCAGAGACAGAGAAAATCTTGCCAAATTCGATAAAAAGGCAGATGAAGGATACTTTGTGGGTTATTCTTTAACTTCCAAAGCATTCAGAATCTACAATAGAAGAACCAAGAGGATGATGGAGAGCATAAATGTAACTTTTGATGAAGCCAGAATGCGGACTTCTGAACAAGACAGTTCAGAACTCATGCTGAACAAGACAAAAATGACTTCTGATACAAATTCTAATCCTATTTGTTCAGAACTCAATTTACTGTTTAAGGATGCTTTTAGTGAACTAATTTCTGATTCTTATGCAGAATATGAAAACCCAAAGATGGTCAAAGAGATGAAAAATAAGACTCCAGAAATAGTTCAATCAACTGTAATTTCTGACAAAGGTCCATCAGAGGAGTGCCCAAATCTAATAAATACAAGTGGTGAAAACTCTGAACCTTGTAATCAGAATTCTGATTCTTGTACTCAGAACTCTGAACAAGTCAATCAGAACTCTGACTTCATTAATCAGAACTCAAACTTGGATGCAACTCCTACTCATACGTCAGAACAAGGTGACAGTTCAGAATTACAAGCAATCATTGATGAGAATGATGCAAACAACAATTATTCAGAGATTGATGTACTCCCTAGTGCTAACAAATGGACTAAAAATCACCCTATTCATCAAGTAATAGGTGATCCATCAGCAGGAGTAAAGACAAGATCAGCTACAGCAAATGAAGTAATGTTTGCTGGTTTCTTAAGTGTAATTGAACCAAAGAAAGCTAATGAAGCCCTAGAGGATCCAGACTGGATTTCAGCAATGCAAGAGGAATTGCTTCAATTTGAAAGAAATAAAGTTTGGAGACTCATTCCAAAGCCTGAAGGTAAATCTATAATTGGAACTAAATGGGTGTTCAGAAACAAAAAGGATGAATCAGGTGTTGTCATCAGAAACAAGGCAAGATTGGTTGCTAAGGGATACTGTCAACAAGAGGGAATTGATTATGATGAGACATTTGCACCAGTGGCAAGGATAGAGGCAATCAGAATATTTTTAGCCTATGCTGCACATAAAAACTTCAAGGTGTATCAAATGGATGTCAAATCAGCCTTTCTAAATGGCAAACTTAATGAAGAGGTGTATGTCCATCAACCTGAAGGTTTTGTTGATCCAGAATTCCCTGATCATGTTTATATTTTAGACAAAGCTTTATATGGTCTAAAACAAGCACCACGAGCCTGGTATGACACTCTTACTAAACACCTGTTAGGTTCAGGATTCAAGAAAGGTAAGATTGACACAACTTTGTTTTTAAAGAAACAGGGTAATGATTTGATTCTGATTCAGATTTATGTTGATGACATAATATTTGGTTCTACCAGTCCAGAATTATGTGATAATTTTTCAAAAGTCATGTCATCTGAATTTGAAATGAGCATGATGGGTGAACTGAATTTTTTCCTTGGTCTTCAAGTCAAACAACTACCAAAAGGTATTTTCATAAATCAAGGAAAATATGTCAGAGATATTCTGAAAAAGTTCAAAATGTCTGATTGTGCTTCTATGAGAACACCTATGGCAACTAACATAAAGTTAGATGCTGATCTCAAAGGTGTTTCAGCAGATATCAAACTTTATAGAGGCATGATTGGATCATTACTTTATTTGACTGCAAGTAGACCAGATATCATGTTTTCTACCTGTTTCTGTGCTAGATTTCAATCTAACCCGAAAGAATCACATATGTTGGCTGTCAAAAGGATTTTAAGATATCTCAAAGGAACACCTGATCTAGGTTTATGGTATCCAAAAGAAACTGACTTCAAATTGACTGCTTTCACTGATGCTGATCATGCAGGAAGTAGGTTGGACAGAAAGAGTACATCTGGTGCTTGTCACTTTTTGGGAGATAAAATAGTGAGTTGGGCATCAAAGAAACAGAATTGTGTATCCACTTCAACTGCTGAAGCAGAGTATGTTGCTGCTGCTGCTTCATGCTCTCAAACATTGTGGATGAGAACACAACTCATGGACTATGGATATCAGCTTAATAAGATTCCCATCTATTGTGACTCAGAAAGTGCAATTGCTATTACTCAGAACCCTGTTCAACATTCGAAGACTAAGCATATAGACGTGAGGTATCATTTTATAAAGGACTATGTGGAAAAAGGAACTATAGAGATGCACTTTGTGCATACAAAGTATCAATTGGCTGACTTGTTCACAAAGCCTCTTGATCACAAAAGGTTTTCTTTTCTCATATGTAAAATAGGAATGCTTAATCTGCCTAGTTGAAAATATTTTTTTTCTTAAAAATGCTAAATTTTTCTAAGTGAAGTTGTCTGAGTAGTGTACTCAGAACTTCTGAGTCTTGAGTTCAGAACTTCTGAGTCTTGAGTTCAGAACTTCTGAGTCTTGAGTTCGGAACTTCTGAGTCTTGAGTTCAGAACTTCTGAGTCTTGAGATCAGAACCTCTAAATCTTAAGGTCAGAAATTCTGAGTCAATACTTCAGCAATCTAACTTTCAAAAATTTATTTTTGAGAAATACAAATAACTTCAACTGTATGGATTATGCTTCTTCGATTATCTTGTTATCTCATCTTTATGTATCATTAATACTCAAATGCATGCTCAAGTCAAGGGGGAGCATCAAAATTCTTTTGAAAATCATTTTGTGATGCTTAAAAGATTTGTTTTCATTTCTTATCTGTTCAAACCTCTTCTGAATAATCAAAATGTTTTATATTGGTCAGAAGTTGATTTTAAAAGACATTTTGGTTACAAGGCAAAATTCTTCTGAGTCATGGAATCAGAACATCTGCGCGTGTTATTCATATCTTTGACTTGAGTCAAAATTCTATCCACTAACACGTGTCAGCTTCATATTTGTTTGACAATGCCACGTATTTCATTTAAATCCTTTGTGGTATTTCACGTGTGTTGACTCCGTTATAACATTGATTTCGCTTTTCCGTTAAACCTTTCAACTTCGCGGATTTTAAATAGATCTTAAAATCCCTATTTCAAAGTTCTTTCAAATTCCAGAGCGAAACGTGAGATACGAATCAAATCCAGAGTTCTTTGAATCTGTTTTCTTCTTAAATCATGTCTGAAATACGAAGAAGTGGTCCAATTTCTCTACATTCTACAAAATCGATAATGGATTCATCTGATTCGGAAAGTGATGAAGTACAAAATAGAGTTGCAGAGGAAGGGGCAATAAGAAATGATGAAGAAGATGAACAAATGGATGAATCTGAAGGAAATGCGGATGAGGTAAATGTTAATATTGAACATGATCAGAGTGCTGCAGGTTCTATTATGTCAGATAGATCTATTCTAGTGGAAAGAGTTGTTCCTGAGAGTGAATGGTTGAAATTATCTGAAAATAACTGTGTTATATTGTTTGAGGAAAGTCGTTTTAAGCCTGAACACAGAATTATCATGGAGTTATTCAAACATCATCCGTACAGAAAATGGTTTACAAGAAGTAAAAATGTGCCTGTTCAGTACATACAACAATGGTGGAAATATCTTAGGTTAGAAGATAATAAGTTTGTGTCTGAAATTGGAGGAGTGACATTTGTCTTATCTATCTCTGTACTAAGAGAGATGCTGAATCTACCAGAGAAAGATGATGTACAAAGAAGAACAGATTTTGAGGATTTACCCCTAACAGAGGAATTAATAGCAGAGTTTATGAAGTTGGGATACAATGAAGGATTAAGGACTCTCAGTTTGTTCAGAAGAAACAAATTACCACCTATTTGGGCTTGCTTCTTTCATGTGGTAAATAAATGTTTGTCAGGGAAAAATAGTTCTGCTGATCAAGGTTCTAAACAAATTCTTCAGATATTTCAAGGTTTAGTGAAGAATAGGCATTATGACTATACTTTAATACTTTGGGAAGATATGAAGAATACATTTGAGAAGAATCAGAAAGCAATTCAGAAGAAGACAAAGGATGCTCCACTGACATACATTCCCTACATAAGGTACTGGCAAATTGTTATTTGGTATGCCATGCAGGAAAACAGAACAATCTCAAGAAGAACAAATGAAGAGCATGGTCCTACATTTTATTTGGGTAAGATGACCTCAGTAACAAGACTTGAAAATTATCCCAATCATAAACTGTTGCCAAAATCACTTAGGAACTATATTCCAAGGGAGAGTGAGATTTTAAAAGCTTATTGCACCTCTATGGGAATTGAATTACCTCAAATCCCTACCCAAGAGGACCAACCTGAGAAGAGAGGTGAGGGGTCTAGTCGAATTAGAGAGGGGGAGGATGTTCAGATGGGTGAACATTCTGAGAGACTTGAGGGGGAAAATTCTGAGAGCTTGGTTAGACTCAGTGAGGAAAAACAGAATGAGAGTGGTGAGGATGAGAGATTGTTAACAGAGGTTCAAACAGAAAGAGATGCCTCTGAACCAGCTAATCTTGACCAGGTAACCACACATGCTATTGGTTCACATCTCTTGGTGTCCAATATTGAAACAAACACCATGGACCTAGTGGTGGATCTTGAACAACCCATCCATACCCACTCAGAAGCATTTCAACATGCTACTGTTTCACACAAATCCGGGGAACCATCCCAAACTCATTTGGAGGGAGGTGATAAATCCCAACTTATTTTTCAACACATTGAGTCTGAATATCACAGTCCTATTCATATTGAGCCTGAAATTCCTTTTGACACTTGCACAGATCAGGAATTTCGTACTCCTGAAACAACATTCATAGACATGCCTAATGTTGGGTGTCGAGGATTGGATGGAAGTCCTGGTGAGGTGAACATTACAAAAGCCTCATTCAAACGTGCATCTGTTGTACAAGATGACTGTGTGTTATCTACAGGCCATGAGCTCTCTGGGCACATGAAAACTGGACCATCTGTTGGTTCAGGTTCACTGTTAGAAACTTCTGAATTTGAAAAGATTCAGAAACAAAACAAGGAGATGGGGGAAAAAGTAGAAAATTTGGAGAAGAGGATGGAGGATCTGAATGATGAGGTATCAGATTTGAAAGTTGTGTTAGAGAAAAAGTTAATTTCTGTTGAAACCAAGGTAGATGATGTAAAGAAATCCTTGGATTCTCACAAAAAGGAGATCATGGATATAATGTCTGGTTTTCAAAAAGATATGTTAAAACAGATGCAGGGTATGCAGGAATCTATATTGAAAGCACTGAGTGTATCTTTGGCTTCTACTTCAAAGCCTCTTGATCCTGTTCCTATTGCAGAAGCTGAACCTGAAGTTGCTTTTAATCAGAACTTGAAAAGGAAGTTTGATGATAATGATCCTCATAATCATCAAAAGGGGGAGAAAAGACAAAGGTTAAGTTCTGATGATGATATTGGCATAGAAGATTTTGAGATAGCAGACATGCACTTAGCCAATACAAAAAGTACAGAAGATCAGACACAGGAAAATTTAAAGGAGATGATTCAGATAGTACAGCTTGACAGTTCAGACACAGAAGAAATGGAGTTGGGAAGTATTGATAGTAATGAATCAGATAAAACAGAGGAATTGAACTTGGATACTGAGATGGAAGGAAACTCAGATGAAACTGTAGCTATTGAGGAATCTGATTTGAGAATGGAAGAAATAGTGGAAAGTACAGTGGTAAACAGGTGTACAGATATTGTGGTTTATAACAGTGAAAGGGCAATGGAGTCTGAATCAGAAGAAAGGAGGTTGAATGAAGAATTGATCAGAAGAATGCATAATGAAGTAGTCAGAGCTTTGAGTGTTCAGAAAATTCATAAAGGAATAAAAGTGATAAGACCCATTGATCTAATGGGAGAAGAAGACAGAACTGTAGATTACACTCAGGATTTTAAAGATGATTTTAGGTTTAACTTTTGTGATGAGTTAAATACAGAAGAAGAGTATGTGAAAGTGAAAGACTTCTTTATGCCTTCTGAATATGTATTCAGAAAACCAATCGAGATTCCAAAGATTAAATTGCAAAGACTAGAAGAACCTTTGTGTGACTTCATTCTAGAGTTAAGTGATGTACCTTTAGCCAGACAATTTCATGATGATATTTTTCCTGAGGAAATATATGATAATCTCTACTACACAGAAGGAGAGTATGAGCTTTTGGAAAGTAACATTGATGGTTTTATGGATGACAGAGCTCAGATGGTCTACTCAGAAGCTTCTAATATGTTCAGAGTTCCTGACTCAAAACTGCATATTCAGAAAAGAATCGAGAAAGTTCTGATGTTTCAACAAGATGAATTCAATGGTTTAATGTTCGTTAGAATGGAAACACTGAAAGAAAGAAATACAAAGGTTTCCATGTCTACATTTGATTTTCACAGATTGACTCTTGATGATCAGATCTTTCTAGTCAAGTTCTTTGCTAGCACTGAAGAAGCCTTGATAGAAATTGAATGCAGAAGACTTCTGGGTATTTATGTCAGAAATACATACTTGTATGACTTCCAGTTGGCTATAGAAGAAAGAAAAGAAAAGTGCAATCTGAGTTCTCCCACAAAGAAAACAGAAGTTGATCTGCATGTGAAGGGTTTTGTGAATGAAGGAATGGAGGCAGAAGGGTTCACATATATGGTTCACGAAAGACTTGAATTATTCAGATTAAAAGAGTTGGTGAAGTACAGTGATGCAACTCTGAATTGGCTGTTGATTAGAATGGAAGTAAGTATGGATGCTGAAAAAGAGAGTTTAAAGAAGAGATGCATAAACTGTGTGAAGAGGAGGTTGGATTTTAGAAGAAAAATCAGAAACAGTAGTGAATGGTTGTTATCTGAGGTGAATCCCAAAAAGATTCTACATAATGATTTTGTGTTCCCAGCTGAGTATGAAGTGAATGAAATTTTGTCAAATGAGGCTGAAGAAGTTCAGGACACAACACCTCAGAATGTGCAGATAACTAATATTGATCAAGCTGAACAGTCTGAACCCAAAGAAGATGAAATATTCATTGATCTGAATGGATACTTTCTTGAATTTGATCTGCCTGAGTTCTTCAAACCAAAAGAGGTACAATTCTTGGATGTGTATTATGATAGGTCTAAGGAGACTCAGATCTGGTTGGCTGAAAAATCAAGATGTCTTGGCAAAACAAAGCAAGCCGTTTACTCAGATTTTCTAATCACTGGAATCAGAGAATTGAAGGTTAAGAAATTCAGAAAGATGGAGTACTTATCCTTTGAAGTTTTGAGAGAAGATGGCAAGGTTTATTATTTCACTGATGCAGATTTTGAGAAACTGTCAGTGGTTGACTTCTACAGATTACACAGCTTTCTATGTTTTAAAGAGTCAAGTAAAGATAGAAATGAAAGGAAGGCAAGAAGTGTGGTGATTGAGGCCATGTTCTATATCTTAAGGTGGCATTGCTATACAGATTTCCAAATAGCTCTGTATTTGCAAAAGTCATGTGTTTATCTGGCAAATCCCAATACAGATCATGAGCAGAAAAAGGTGTTAAAGACTGGAAGTGTTCACAGATATCCAGAGTTGGGAGTATTTTTGAAGAACAAAAGTGGAAAGATCTTCTTCAGAGCAAAGGAAACTGCAAAATATTGTTCTGGAACTTTAAGGATCATAAAGCACAATTTGGAGAAAAAGATGCTGAAAGTGAAGGAAGCAAACATGATTCAAGAAGTAATTAATCAGCAAGTTGAGATTATTCAAGAAATTATTGACAAGATTGATAAGAGGCTTAATCTGAGGAATGTGCTACTTCAGAAAATTGTTCCTGCTCTGAAAGAATTAGATGATGCAAAGTTTAAGTTTATTTGACAAAAAGGGGGAGATTGTTAGATCTGAAGTTTTGTCAATAAACCAAGTGTTGAAGATCTGATAAGAAGATTCAGAAGTTCTGAGAAGAAGAGTCAGAAGTTCTGAGAAGAAGAGTCAGAGATCTGAGAAAGAGAAGTCAGAAGTTCTGAGAAGCGTGATCAGAAGAATGTTCAGAAGTTCTGAACTACCTGTTCAGAACTTATGACGAGTTTCGTTATTTAGTAATGTGTAAACTAATTAGGACACGTGTTATGTTCTTATTAGTCTTTCTTATTTGTACTGTAGCTTTAAGATGTTTGTTGCAGTATAAATAGAGTGGTTAGCACTACGTTGCTAACTGATTGATTTTCCATATTACTTGTATTCTTTCCTTGTAATCTTTGAGGTGATCTCTCTCTTAGATCTGTAATTCTGTGCATCATTGAATACAATTGGGCTTGATCATACAATTTCTCAATTACTTCTTTCTATATTGATTGTAAGAATAGATCCTGCACTTTCAGTTAGAATTATCACTTTGTGTAAAAATCTAACTCCCCCTTTAAATATGAATTCTTGAGCAACTTGCTTTCTTCCTCTGAAAATATGCATAAAACTCAGTATTTGATATTGGATCAAAAATACATTTCACAAGGAAAGTCAAATTCATTGAATTTTGTTTTATGACTACTAACATTTGATCATTTGAAAGCTTTACAAAAGAAATTCAACTTAATAAAATTTAACATATATTCCAATCAGATGAAATCAAATGCATGTGTTTGGATTCAAGGACAAGACATCATTGCTTATCAAGTTATAATTGTTCAGTGTCCACCCCTTTATCAAATCTATTTGGTGTGCTAGCATGCGAAATATGATTGGCATAAAGCTTATGTATTTCTACAATATATAAGAATACTTTGCTCTACTCACACTATTTGTCCAAAATCAGAATTTTTACAAATTTACGGGTTTATCGCGACTTTGTATTTTCCCAAGTTTCAAGAGATATGTGCTCTTTGGCATCTTTTAATATTGTGCACATTTGAATCTTTTGATTTTGTGCTCATTGGCATCTTTTGATTTTGTGCTCATTGGCATCTTTTGATCAAAAAGTTTAGTAAGAATAAGATACACCGTTAAACATGACTTTCTATCTGGTTCTATAGCAGGATTTGGGTTAGCAGATCCCAGACCAGTTGGCCTTAGGTGCTAGGTGACGAGCACCCCTTAGAACTTAATTTCCCAAACCAGAAAGGCCACATCGATATATCTTAAACCCATTTGTACCAGTAGAACATGACTTTCTATCTGGTTCTATTGCAGGATTTGGGTCAGCCGATCCCAGACCAGTTGATCTTAGGGACTAGGTGTCGAGCACCCCTTAGGACTTACTCTCCCAAACCAGAAAGACCACAGGCACAAACTTTCAAACTAAATGATAGTGCAACTATTTTATCTCAATCACTTGGTTCTAAAACATAGTGCTTTGCCCATATTTTCATTTCCATCCATCATTCTGACATATAGGCTTTTTGAGCATTATATTCTATATATATCCAGATTCACATAACTTTGAGCATTCAGCATAATTTCATTCATGTTTTGCTGACCTTTCGATTTATTTTAGAGGTGAAAATTGAAGCAAATCTAGCTCAGATAGTACAAAGTTTCTTGTAAAATCATCTTTTAGCACACATTTAATTCATTGAATGAAAATTGAAAATTTCATCTTATTGAATTAAATTTGTAAAGTTTCAAGTTTTCAAATCAGTAGAAACAAATATAATCCAATGTTACCTTTTGCCACTTGTTCCTTGAAACAAAAATATATAGCAGTTAAGGATATTACCTGAGAAGTGTGAGTTCTAAACTGATTTGTTTAGAAGTCTTAGTCTTTAAAGTACGGGTCCTGAACTGAGTTGTTCAGAAGCCATAGTCTTTGAAGAACGGGTTTTGAACTGATTTGTCCAAAAGCCATTAATATTTGTCTCCCCCTTAATGGTACAAATATTTTTCAAAAAAAAATACGCCGCTTCTCTTCTGTTTTCAGTCATGTGTGTGGTATGTATCTACAATTCAGTACAACACATGAAGAGCCTGCAAAACAGATTAAGCAGATTTTGGTACCCAATGGCATTTGGGTCCTAGTGGGTTAGGATATGATCATAGATTTAAGTAAGCAAGAACACGAACTCCCCCTCAATGTCTTAAGGATTCAACATTCCTAGTTTGCTGATTAAAAAATTTAACCTCTTTTCATCTAAAGGTTTTGTGAAAAGATCAGCAAGTTCTAGTTCTGTTGGTACAAAGTGCATTTCTATAGTTCCCTTCTCAACATGGTCTTTGATAAAATGGTACCTGACATCTATGTGTTTCGTTTTGGAATGCTGAACAGGATTTTCAGTTATTGCAATTGCGCTTTTGGAATCACAATAAATGGGGATCTTGTTGAAGATATATCCATAATCCTTTAGCTGAGTTTTCATCCAAATTACTTGCGAACAGCAACTAGCGGCGGCCACATACTCTGCTTCAGCCGTAGATGTTGATACACAAGTTTGCTTCTTTGATGACCAGCTTACTAGTTTATCTCCCAAGAATTGACAAGCACCAGATGTGCTTTTCCTGTCCATCATATTTCCCGCATGATCTGCATCTGTGTAAGCAGTTAGTTCAAACCCAGAATCCTTAGGATACCAAAGACCCAAATTTTTTGTGCCTTTGAGATATCTAAGGATTCGCTTTACAGCCACAATATGAGATTCCTTCGGGTTTGCTTGGAAACGTGCACAAAAAGATGTTGCAAACAAAATATCCGGTCTACTTGCCGTTAGATACAGTAAAGATCCAATCATGCCTCGGTATAACTTTTGATCGACTGATATACCAGATGAATCAGCGTTCAAAAGCTTACCGGTAGCCATGGGAGTTTTCATGGTGGAAGAGGAATTTAATTCAAATTTCTTAAGCATATCATTTATATATTTTGATTGATTAATGAAAATGCCTTCATTTGATTGTGTCACTTGGAGACCAAGAAAAATTTTTAACTCTCCCATCATACTCATTTGAAAACGGCTTTTCATCACCTTTTCAAAATCTTTACACATATCTGGATTTGTAGATCCAAATATAATGTCGTCAACATATATTTGTACTAACATTAAATCTTTACCTTCTCTTTTGAGAAAAAGAGTTGTATCTATTGTACCTTTGGTGTATCCATTTTTAAGCAGGTGAATAGTCAAAGTCTCATACCATGCCCTCGGTGCTTGCTTTAAACCGTAGAGTGCTTTGTCTAGAATGTAGACATGGTTGGGATATTTGGGATCAACAAAGCCTTCAGGTTGACTTACATACACTTCCTCATGTAGTATTCCATTCAGAAACGCAGATTTGACGTCCATTTGGAATACCTTCATGTTCTTATGTGCTGCGTATGCAAGAAAGATCCTTATTGCTTCAATCCTTGCTACTGGTGCATAGGTTTCATCATAATCTATTCCTTCTTGTTGATTGTAACCTTTAGCAACCAGTCTTGCTTTATTTCTGACTATAATCCCCGCTTCGTCCTTTTTGTTTCTAAAGACCCATTTGGTTCCAACTATGGTTTTGTCTTTTGGACGTTTCACCAAGTGCCACACTTCGTTGCGTTTGAACTCATTTAATTCCTCTTGCATGGCGTTGATCCAATCTGGATCTTGTAAAGCTTCAGATGCTTTCTTGGGTTCTAACGTGCTAAGAAAATTTACGTACAAACATTCGTTTGTAGTCGCAGATCGGGTTTTCACTCCATCATTCAGATCACCAATTATATCAGCCGGAGGATGTGCTCTTGTCCATTTATGACTACTTGGAAGAGTTGGTATATCCATACGAGTGTTTGATGGATTATTTTCATCCAATACTGCAAAAATCTCCTCTGTCGATTCAGCTGAAGATACATTTGTCGTTTCCGGTATGTTGCTTCTGTTTCTAATCCTTCAGATGTGGAAGTCTCCGATAAATGATTTTCTGAAACCTGAACAACTGGTTGAATTTCAGGTTCAGAGACAGGAACGTGTTCACTTGGAATCTCATTAGTTTCTACAGAAGTACTAGTATCAACATCTTCAGTTGGACCGGAGATATTTGCACTCGTCTGATTCTGAGATGCATTCACAGATGTGATTGGTGGTTCCATATCTGCACAGTAATCCATAAATGCATCATGAAATAGTAAATCTAAATCAGTAGTATTATTATAATTCAAAGCTGAATTAGAAAACTGTTTCGTCACAGGTTCTACTCCATTTTTAGTAGAAGCTTCAGATTTCTGTACGAGTTCTGAACTAAATTGTCCAGAAGTCAACGTCACAGTCTCGTCGAACGTAACGTTGATACTCTCGATTACTGATTTTGTTCGATTATTATAAATCCTGTATGCTTTCGAGTTCAAGGAATAGCCTATAAAGATGCCCTCATCAGCTTTAACTTGAAGCTTTGTAAGATATTCACGATCTTTCATCACAAAACACCTGCATCCAAATACACGCAGAAATTTGATGTTAGGTTTGCGATTGTTGATTAATTCATATGCAGTTTTGTTAAAGCGTTTATTTATGATAGTTCTGTTTTGAGTAAAACACGCTGTGGATACTGCTTCAGCCCATAGACTTGGTGGAAGACCCGAGTAAGCAAGCATCGTCCTAGCAGCTTCTACAAGAGTTCGATTTTTCCTTTCAACTACTCCATTTTGTTGTGGAGTAATTGGGGCAGAAAAATTATGAGTTATTCCAACGGATTCAAGAAAATATTGAAGAGTTGCATTCTTGAATTCAGTTCCGTTGTCACTTCGGATTTTTCGAACAGGGCGTTGTAGAAGAGTTTGAATCTTCTTGATGAATTTAATGATCTGCTCGGGTGCTTCAGACTTGAGTCGTAAGAAATCCAACCAAGTATATCGCGAAAACTCATCAACCATAACCAAGATATATTTCTTTCCTCCCATTGACTGAGTTCGCATTGGGCCACAGAGATCCATATGAATTAATTCCAAGGCATTGTTACAATTAGACAAAGTCTTGGTCTTGTGAGAAACATGTTTCATCTTTCCCATTTCACAAGCTGGACACACAGAAACTTTGTCAATTTTCATTTCAGGAAGCCTGGAAACTAATCCATCAATTCGAAGCTTGTTGATGCTGCGAAAATTTTGATGCGAGAGCCTTCGATGCCATAACCAACACTCTTCTTGTGAAGCTTTTGATACAAGACAGACTTGATTAGAAGCAACAAGAGTTGTAAAATCAGTCATGTATAAGTCTCCGTATCTTTTTGCTCTGAAGATTTCTGACCAATTTGCATCCAAGATGTAGCAAAAATCTTTATCAAATAACACCTTACAGTTCTTGTCGCAGAACTGACTTATACTGAAAAGGTTATGCCCTAAACCTTCAACATACAAAATCTTTTCAATTTGCATTGAGTCATTTTTCAACGTTCCGTAGCCTCGAACGTGACCTTTTGAGTCATTTCCAAATCCCACTGATCCTCCAGGATGTACAATAAAATCTTGCAAGAAGTGCTTGTACCCCGTCATGTGTCTAGATGCTCCCGAATCAATGACCCACACATGACGGTCCTGTTAAGAAACAATTATCTTATTTTAGGTACCCATATCTGCATGGGTCCTTTCTTGTTAGTATGGATCAGTTTATTAATGACATTTGATGCCCCCTGAATTTTGCCTTTAAAAGTTAAACGATTGAGTAAATTTGGTTTGTTAACTTCATTTTTTGGAATCCATTTCCAATCCATATTTACTTCAACTGTTTTCTTTTCTTTCATCTTTTTATTCTGTTTGTTTGATCTGAAACCAAACATTTTGGCAAATTTGTTTGCTGAGGATTTTAAAGAGAAGGAAGAAGTTTTAGACTTCTTATTCGTTGGAGCATTTCTGTTTAGCTTGAAATAGTTATCCCAACAGTGAGCACAATGAATTCTTCTTTTAGCTTGTGACAATAATTTGAAATCTGAAATTGCGGAATTATTATTGCCACAAACATTGCAAACATTACAAGAATGTATACAATTTTTATTCAAAGAACTACATTTCTCAGAGTCGGTGCTTCTATTCTTGCTATTCAGAACTTGTTCCTTCAAATCCACATACTTTTCTTCATCCATTTCTGAGAAAGAAGAAGAAACATTGTCAGAACCTTTAGAGGTAGAAGGATCACTTGAAAACAAATTAGATTTATTTTCGGATGATTTTTCTTTCTCTTTTCCTTTTGAAACTGGATCACTTGAAAACAAATTAGATTTATTTTCAGATGATTTTTGTTTCTCTTTTCCTTTTGAAGCTGGTTCTGTTTTTAAATCAGATACCTTTGATGAAAACTTTTTATGGTAGACTTCACAAAACTTTAATTCTATTTCAAATTCAGTTCTTTCTTTCTTCTGCTTTTCTTTTTCTAGAAATAGAACTTTTTCAAAATCTGAAATTTGTTTCGAAAGTTCTACACATCTTAATTCAAGATTTTTCTTTTCTTTAAAAAATTTGAGCTTTTCAAAAGGATCAAACATACTTGAAGATTTATTTTGATCTTTGGATTCAGCTTGTTTTGAACATTTTTCACAACTTTTTGAGGCCTTAGAGTTTGATATTTCATCTAATTTGGATTCTAGTCTTTGAATCTCACTCTTAAGATCAAGATTGATCCTTTTTGTATGATCAAATTCTAGTCCAATATTATCACGATCATCCTCTAATTTTTCAAAATCTAATTGCCATTTGGAAATTTGATTTTCTAAATCAACAATTTTAAGTAAAGCTGAGTCCAAATTAGGAAATTCAGAAGAAGTTTCTGGAACAAACTCCCTTTTGTCAGAATCTGATGTATTATTTGACTCCATTTCAACGTTAGATTTAGTTTTAACAGATATAGGTTCATTGATTTTGTCAACAATTGTTTTAGCCATAGATTCATCGGAAAACAACGAACTAAATCCAGTTGGTTCAAACATTTTGGTTTTGTAACTGGAGTTTAATTCATCATATTTAAAATTTGTTATATTGTATCTAGGCTTTTCTTTTGAACCTTTGTCTGTTTTAGCTTCATCTTTCTTTGAAATTGGAGTTGAAGAATTTGAAGCATTATCTTTGATAGGAGTTTCTGATTTAGGAGATGTTTCTGATACAATAACTTGTTGCAAAATTCCATTACTTGCCTTTGCTTTTTCTTGTGTCTTTGGAGGTGTTTTTGTTATTATGACTTGTTGCAACACTTCATTATTTGATTTAACAGATACAGGTGAATTAACAGGTGTTTCTGTTATAATGACTTGTTGCAACTTTACATTTGCTGGTTTAACAAAAACTTTTGCAATTGGAGGAATCTCCTTTATCAGAGTTTGCTTCAAAACTTCCTTTTTTTCATGAGGTTTTATTGTTTTGAAACTCTTGTCATCAGATAATCCTAGACCCATTTTTGGATTATAAAATCGTTTATCTTTTGGGTTGCTAGTCAACAAATTCAGCGTTTGCTCAGATTGGCCTCTTTTGTAATTTAAATCTTCAAGCTGCTTAATCTTTTCAATTGCTTCTTTTCTTTCATCAGAAAGAACCTTGATTTTGAACTGAAAATCTATGTTTTCATCATTTAAATCAGTTATTTTCTTTTTTAACTCAGAAATTTCAGATTCAAGTATTTTAACATTTGATCTAATAATTTCTTTCTCCTTTTCTCTATCTTCAGCTAAACACTTATAAATAAGTGCTTCATCATAATATTTCAGCTTTGAGCTTTTCTCATCTTCATATTGCTTTTGCACTTTCTCAATTTTCTTTTGTGCCTTTTTAAATTTCTCGTTAAGCTCAAATATCACAACTTGCATTTCTTCATATTTGTCATTTTCAGTTTCAGATTCATTTTCAGAATTATCAGAATAAAGAGAAGTGTTATCATAAAGAGAAGGATATAGAGATTGTACCTCAGATTCCAGATCTTCCTCATCAAGTTTAGCCATTAAACTGTGCTTCACTTGAGTGAAGTGAGCTTCTTCATCATCTGAAGAATCCATCAGCCATATTTCTTCTTCAGCATTTACTGGCTTTCCGGTTTCTTTGGCTTTTGCGAGATGTGCTTTACGCTGATAGTATTCAGAATCCTTAACTTTCTTCAACTGACAATCTCTGGCAAAATGACCCGGCTTACCGCAGTTATAGCAGTTTCGGTCATCCATATCCTTCTTTTCTTCCCTCTCCTTTTTCTCAACTTTCTCCTCTTTTTCTTCTTCCTTTTGATCCTTGTTCTCATACCTTTTCTCAAACCTTTTGTATCTGTTCACTTTGTTGTAATCAGGTTTGCTTTTTGAATGAAACTTCTTCTTTCCATATCTGTTTTGAAATCTTGTAGTTAACAAGGCTAATTTTTCAGCTATCTCGCTCATTTCATCTCCAGAACTGCTGCTTTCATCATCATCATCAGAACTTATCTTCTTTTTGCTTAACCCAGAGATCAAAGCCTTTGTTTTCATCGCTCCACTTTTCTTGTGTTCACTTAGAAGGGCTAAAGATTCTTCAACCTTTTTCTCCTTTTCTTTGACCATTTTTACTTTTTCTTCATGTTGACCCAAAATGCTGAAAATATCGGTCAACTTTTCATCATCCATATCCCTTGACATTTGAAGCTGAATAGAGTATGAATCCCATTCCGGCAGTAAATTCTTGACAAACTTGTAATTAATCTCTGATTCAGACTTGTCAACTCCATTCCTTCTTAAATCATTCAGAATGATGTTGTAACGATCATAAGTATCTTTCAACGATTCTCCATCTCTAGATTTAAACCCTTCATACGCATTGATGCTCTGATTCTTTTTGGTCTTCATTGATTTTGATGAACCTTCAAACTGCCTTTCTAGCTCATCCCAAATATCCTTTGCTGAATTTCGGCTGTCTACGCGATTATAGATATTGTTTGGAATGGCCATAGTCAAGTATGTCAATGCTTGCTCATCAATTTCAACTCTAGCTTTATCAGCATCACTGTAATATTTGTATTCCTTTTCTATTCTTCTTGGAAGAATCTCTTGACTTGTTTCTGTTGCAGCAATGCCACCAACCTCTATGAAGGCTTTGTAAGGACCGTTCTGAATGGACGGCATAAGATCTCTGTTCTGATGATTCAAAAATTGAATCATTCTCCTTTTCCATTGAGAATATTCTTCAGCTATCAATACCGGAGGCTTATTCTTAGAACCCATGCTCAGCATATCTCTCGACATCTTCTGATAATTGGCTAGATAAACGATCGTTCAGAAGATAAAGCAGTTAGTGTAAGAAAAATTACACTTATGAGAATTTAATCAACATTCCTAAGAATTCGGATGCTCAATTCGGATGCTCAATTCAGATGATCAATTCGGATGATCAATTCGGATACTCAATTCGGATAATCAATTCGGACTTGATAGATTTCGAAATCCTCCAATTCGAACTTAACAGCGTTCAAATTCACTCAATTCGGATGTACTAAGGTTCGAATTCACTCAATTCGGATTATGTTGAGTGCGAATTCACGCAATTCGAATGTAACTGGATTCGAATTCACTCAATTCGAATTTACTTAGGTTCGAATTCACTCAATTCGAATGTAATAAGGTTCGAATTCACTCAATTCGAATGTAATAGGGTTCGAATTCTCTATGAATGTTCCGAATTCTCTTTGAATGATCCGAATTCACCAAGAAGGATCCGAATTCTGCACTTCGAACTTCAAAATCACTTAATCTGCCATAACTTCTTCAATTCTTGATCAATTGTGATGAATCTTATATCAAATTGTTCGTAATTGAAATCTGCACACTTTTCCTGTTGATCACAATTCACAATTCGATCAATTTAATCGAATTAAGATCCAAACAGTGAACTTGAAGTTTTTGAAAAAATATTCAAGAATCGATCAGATCTGTCAATTCTGTGCAGATTTTGATGTTTATGCAAGAATTAAATGTGTTCAGAATCCAAATCCGAGTTGAACGATGCAAAGAAATGATTCAAAAACTCAAAATCTAGAAAATCTTCATGTCTGAATGTTAAGACTTCAGATGAACAGTAAACTTCTCTTGGTCCGAATTCTTGATGAACAGTGTAAAAATTCTTCAATTTGCTCTTTAATCTGCTTGATTCTTCTGTTTAGCGCTGATACCAATTGATAAATCCCAAATCTAGCACAAAGTAATGAACAAGTGTAGAGAGAATCTAGAGTGCAATCTTGTCATCCATATATTGATTTCAAAGTGTAAAATGACAAATGCTTCAAGTTGTTATACAAAATAACAAAGGAACTCCTTTATATAGTAGGACATGACAAGCCCATGCCTCTACTAAGGAGAAACAGTACAAGATATTATGACTGTCTTGATAGCTACAAAAATGCCCTAACAACATGGAGGGGAAATCCAAACGCAGTTAAAAGTATAAGACCAACAATAATAATAAAACGGGGACAACATAAAAGTACGCCACTCATACAATGTTACTCGTACGACACTTCACTGCATAAAAGCCCAAGTGTCCCATACGACACCTTACTAGTCACACACAAAGAGACAGCTGACCTTAGTGGCGTATCAAACGCATATCACCAAAGGCTCGGCCCACGCGGGGATACAACCATGGTATTGCCCCGACATGGCGAAGGTCATATTCACCCAACGTGCTCCAACCATGACTCAGCCCTCCTAGTGGACCCATTGAAGGCAAAGGTCTATTAGCATGAGGCCCGGTCAAACCCCACGACACCCAGCAGACCATCAAATAAAGACTGACTCGCGTGCCTATGGATCCAATGCAACACAGTCTATAATAATAAGCCCATCCTGGAATGACTAACGCACCCGGACATTTAAATAATGATAATGCACAATAAATGCGATATGATGCAATATGGTGCAACAAAAGCAAACCATAAATAAGACTCTGCATCGAGCCATTAAAATCGGACAAATGTCCCCAAGACCATCTCAAGGTCAAAACCGAGCAAAATGCTCAAACATATTAGACCCATAAATAACGGTCATCACATAGCATAAAAATGCATTTAAACATCAAACGGGTAAACAAGTACCACAAGATTATTATCAACCCAAAACTCAACACGGGTTAAACAAAAAGGTTTTTTCCCAAAAGGACTCACGCCCTTATAATTCTCAAAATGGTTATTGACACTAAAACGTGCATTCTCCCAAATGGTTTATAAAATCATTTATACAAGTATGATTAAACCATCAAATAGACTTCATTTTGAGCAATAAATCTTTAAGGATATAGTTGTGATTTCTACATATCAAATATCCAAAATCCCCAAATATGGGTGTTTTACACATTTATGAAGATAAATACTTCAAAGAGGTTAAACTAACCAAATGCCTCAACAATTAATATTTTCAAGTAAAACACACAAATATTTGGAAAATACTATTTTTGGCATGTACAAAGTTTTCACAAATCAACTTGAACTCACTTTGCTAGATTTAAGCTAAATCTAGAATTTCTCCAACGTAAGCTCCTTTGATGAAGTTTGCATCCTCAAGCCAAAACCTCAAAACCTTTATCCACTTGAATCCTCCAAAAGATAGCTCCTAGACTCCTAAAAAGCTTAAAGATTTTACATCTTAAAAATGGTGGAAGTGGGTATGGTTTGGGTGGAGAGGATGAAGAAGAAGAAGAGGGATTTAGGGTTTCTTAGAGGGAGAAATCGTATTTTAGAGAGAGAGAGAGAGAGAGCTGAGTTGAGAGTGAGAGATGAAATAAGGAAGAGAAAGAGGGAAAAGGGGTTAAAAACCCCAAAATTTTCGCATCAGATGCCTCGCGGACGTCCGCAAGGCAATTCGCGGACGTCCGACAATGCTTGGCCGAATTTCTACAAAACTCTTTGTTGCTTCCGCGGCTCTTCCACGGACTTCCGCCAACCGCGGACGTCCGACCCTTGGCCCGCGGATGTCCGCCACTCCCCAATAAGCTTTTCCATTTTTAGGGTGTTACAACTTGAGACACTTTACAAAAAGATTTTAAACTTTTAAAAATGAGTGCCATTTCTTCCCCTCAACTTGTGCACAAAAAATTATGGTTTGACACGATGTAAAACATGTAAAACTTAATAAGAGAAAAAAATGAAAAACCGAGTGTCGCTCCCCCTCGAGTGATGTATGAAACAAGTATTTACTGTATTTTGCTCCCCCTGAACATATGAGAAAACTATCAAACGTACGGGTATAAAAAAACTAACGAAATTAAAGTAAAAATCAAACAAAGAACGATGCAAACAATGTAACGAAAGAAATCTAACTTATTAATACAGAGGTTACTAACATTTGAGGCAAATACAAATAAAGTCGAAGAGCAAGAAAGTGTGAACTTCACCAACTGTTGTTTTACCAAGAACTGGTGATGAGGCAGTTCTTTGTTGTTGAACAAAAGTTGTATTTGATTCAGATGGAATTAAACCTTCAGATTTAGCATACCTAGCTTGGTAAACAGGTCTGCTATCTGATGCTCAATATTAACAAAGTAGAGTTCTATCGTACCTCGTTCGACGTGGTCTTTGATGAAGTGATACCGAACATCGATGTGCTTAGTCTTCGAGTGTTGGACCAGGTTGCTGGATATGGCGATGGCGTTCTTCGATTCGCAGTAGATGGGTATGTTGGAGTACGTGAAGTCGTAGTCCTTGAGCTGAGTGCACATCCAAATCACTTGAGAGCAGCAACTTGCAGCGACAACGTATTCCACTTCAGCTGTTGATGTGGATATGCAGAGCTTCTTCTTTGATGCCCAGCTGATCAAGATATCTCCCAGGAACTGCATGTGACCCGACGTGCTCTTCTGATCCAGCATGATTCCAGCGTGATCGGCATCTGAGTAAGCTGTCAATTCAAAATCTGTATCTTTCGGGTACCACAAGCCAAGATCAGCAGTACCTTTTAAATATCTAAAATTATGCTTGAGATCAATTAAATGTGATTCCTAAGGTTTTGATTGAAAACGCGCGCACAGAAAACTCGAAAACATTATTTCTGGCCTACTAGCCGTCAAATACATTAAAAAACCTATCATTCCGCGGTAGGTTTTGGTATCCACATCCTTTCCGCTGGGATCGGCGTGTAACCTAGAACCCGGAGACATAGGAGTTTTCATGGGTGTAGACTACTCCATCTGGTATTTCGAAGAATATCCCATATGTACTAAGCCTGGTTAATGAATATCTCGGTCGACAGTTTCTTAACTTGAAGACCGAGGAAAAAGGTCATTTCTCCCATCATACTCATTTGAAAGTGTCTCCTCATGAGAACCGAAAAGTTCTTACAATACCTAGGGTTTGTTGAGCCAAATATGATATCATCAACATAGACTTGGACAAGAATTATGTGACCTTCTTCATTCTTAATAAACAAAGTGGTGTCGATTTTACCTTTTTAAAAACCACCTCTAACTAAGAATGTGGACAGAGCATCATACCAGGCACGTGGAGCTTGCTTAAGGCCATAGAGAGCCTTGCCGAGGATGTATACATGGTTTGTCTTGGAGTCATCCACGAACCCGTCCGGTTGCGATATATAGACTTATTCTTTGAGTATGCCGTAGAGGAAGGCGGTCTTTACGTCCATCTGGAAGACCGTGAAGTTCTTGTGAGCGGCGTAAGCAAGAAACATTCGTATTGCTTCAATTCGTGCAACCATAGCGTATGTCTCGCCGTAGTCGATGCCCTCTTGTTGGCGGTATCCTTTTGCCACGATGCGTGCCTTGTTACGTACGACGATGCCATCTTCGTCCTTCTTTTTTTAAACACCCACTTTGTGACAATTATTGTCTTGTTCGTCGGACGTGGGACGAGTGGCCATACTTTGAGGCTCTTGAACTGGTTGAGTTTCTCTTGCATAGCCATCACCAGTCTGGATCGCTGAGTGCTTCGGTGACAGTAGTGGGCTCAATTTTACTGAGGAATCCAAAGACGAGACAGAAATTTCCGGAGGCGCCTCGTGTTTGAACAAGTGTGGATGGATCACCCATAATTTGGTGTAGAGGGTGTGCATGTGTCCATTTGGTTATGCGTGGAAGCGATTGAGCAGTTGCATGCGATGTGTCCGGATCCACATAGGTGCCGAGGGGAAGGTCTTGAACAGCTTCGAGAGTCGATGGATTTCTGACTGAAACCACCGGTGCTGAATTCGCGGATGGTTGAACAACCTCTGGGGAAGAGGATGGTTGCTCCTTTCTATTTGTGGATGACGAATCTTCAGCAGCCACTTCTTGGAGAGGCAGGACAGTTTCCGGTGGGATTACTTCTTCGATTGTGGTGTCACTCGTGTTTTGGGGAGTTTCAGCGCTGTTCGTTGGAGCGCTAGTCGATGGTAGGGGACCAGTCAAGTTCACTGAGTCTGCTTGTTGTATCGCTCCAATCCTGCTATTGACATTAACAGTTGGGTTAGAGGCAGGAAAGAAATCATCATTGAAATGTTCAAACAATAAAACCAAATCGAAAAGATGTGATTGTGATGTAGAGTCATGATTTGGATTTACTGGTGTTTGTGTAGATCCCGAACGAGGTTGTTCGGAAGCTAACATGCCAGTTAAAGCGGGTTCTGAACTGAGTTATTCAGAAGCTAAATCAGCCGCTTCATCAAATGTCACATTTACGCTTTTGATGATTGTCTTCGTGCGCTTGTTGTAAACGCGAAATGCCTAAGCCTGGGATGAGTATCCGATGAATACTCCTTCATCTGCTTTCGGGCTGAACTTCCCTAGATCGTCCTTGTCGTTCATGGCGTAGCAAGTGCATCCAAAGGCGTGAAAAAACTTGATGTTGTGGATGCGGTTGTTGATGATCTCGTATGGTGTTTTGTTGAACCGCTTGTTGAGGATTGACCGGTTCTGCGTGTAACAAGCGGTTGCAACGGCTTCGGCCCATAAGAACAGCGGTAGCTTTGACTGGGAAAGCATCGTTCGAGCAGCTTGTACTAGAGTACGGTTGCGCCTTTCCATGACTCCGTTCTGCTGAGGAGTCCGTGCAGCTGAGAACGTATGGTTGATTCCTACCGAAGTAAGATAATTATCCAACGTACGATTCTTGAATTCCGTACCATTGTCCGTTCTAATGGTCTGAACCAGTTATTGAAGATTCAACTGGATTGTCTTCAGATGGGAGATAATCAGCTCTGGGGTCTCGTCTTTGGAGTGTAGAAATTTCACCCATGTGTACCTAGAGTAGTCATCGACCATCACTAGAACGTACTTCTTGTGGTTGATGCTCTGAACACGCATCGGTCCGCACAAATCTATGTGGATGAATTCGAGGGACTTCGACGTGTTCGGAGCGGCCTTCGGCTTGTGAGAAGCACGCTTCATCTTTCCCATCTCGCATGCGCCACAGAAATGGTCTTTCAGAAATTTCATCTTGGGCATGCCTTTCACGTGTCCGCCTAGCACCAGCTTGTTGATGTGTTTAAAGTTGAGGTGCGAAAGCCGTCGATGCCAAATCGAGTTTTGTTGAGAATTTGACTTTGACATCAAGCAGACGGACTCGTCGGTCTTCAACGATGAGAGGTCGATGGTGTAGAGATTGGTCTTGCAAGTTCCAACCAATAGTTCCTTTCCGTCTTCAGTGCGGACGCTACACCTCTTGGCCTTAAAGTTGACCTCTAAGTCTTTGTCGCAGAACTGGCCTATGCTGAAGAGATTGTGTGCTAACCCAACGACGTATGATACTTTCTTGATGGTGACGTTCTCTTGAAAAAAGTCATCGTAACCCATGATTGGTACCTTATCGTCGTTCCCAAACCTCACGTTGCCACAGTATTTCTCAGTAAAGTTCGTGAGAAGCTCCCTTCGTCCGGTCATGTGCTTGGAGTAGCCTGAATCTAAGTACCACACATGACCGTTCTGCAAAAAGGAGATTAAAGAGCCTTAGGTACCCATTTAAAAATGGGTCCTGGGGGGTTAGGTGTAGCACCTGTTTTAGGAACCTATTTTGAATTGGGCTTCCGTTTAGGTTTGCGTGATTTACACTTAGGCCGAGAATTAAACACATGATAAGACCCAAACCAATCAGATGCATATTGTTTATCCACAAAATCATTCAATCCACAATGAGAACAACATAAACAATCATGAGATAACTGAAGTAATTGTTGAAATGAATAAACTTTTAAAGGAAAATCAACACACTGTTCAACGAAATCACTTGTATCAAATACATCATAATTATTAATGTTTGTCCTAGAATTGAAAACGAAATTAAATGACGGTGGCTTCAACTTGCTCTCGTTAGTTCCTTTTTCTACCCACTTTTGTTTGACATGTTTGGCTCGACCATTTTTATCTGAAAACCCATTAAAGTCATGATTAGTAGAGCTTGAGTGGTAAGGATGTCTATTTTGAGAATTTCCGATTTGTTTCCGTTTCTGTAAACGCCTTTTTGATTTAGATGTGTTTTTGGACACATCGTTCACAGATCGGGTTTTAGGTACGGATGTAGAACATTCGCCCTTTTGAAATTTTACCTGTCAATCAACTGCTTTTGAAAGAAAATTTGTGTGATTTGGATGCGGTTTATCGAATTCAAATTTTGGAAACTCATCATCTGAACACTCGTTAGAATTCATGAAAGCAGAAAAATAAATCTTACTTTCGGGTGGAACATCAGAAGGAGGTGAGGAACTATTAGGAACTGTGTTTTGCAAAGAATCGGTTGCGGAAGCATTTTGAAAATCAGAGTTTAAATTCTTTGGCAATCTTATCACTTGAGGTCCTTTTCCTTTTCTAGAAGAGATTTTTCCAATAAAAGCCTTACACGAAGATGTATCTGATGAGTTCGAGGAAGGTTCGGACCGAGTAATTCTTTCAGTTTGGAGGTTGTCAAACTTCTCTTGAAGTTTGCCTTTGCTCATTCGCTCTTCCATCACTTTTGTTGCCAAAGCAGACAGTTTCGATGTGAAACGGTTAATTTCTGTCCGAAGGGTCTCCTTTTCCTCAATAGATACATATTCGGTTTTGGTGGAATTCAAACGCTCTATTTGGGATTGAAGCTCTTGTTTTTCTTTATGAAAATTTATCTGTTCCTGAGCAAATGACTCCTCTAACTCGACTAATTTCATTTCCAATATGAGAGGTGGAACATAGCGTTTAAACTCGTCCGCCTCTGTTTTGGTCTCATTTACAGAGGCCTCATCTTTCTTGGAGGAATCCTTGGTCTTTGCAACTTTGTAGCCGTCAAAGTAGTCATTTGATAGGTACTTAGATTTCTTTTTCTCATATGATGTGTTAAGAACTTCATACACAAAAGGTAATTGCATTTTAGTTGTATGTTTGCGTTTATATTCCTCAGCTTCCTCTTTCTTCTCTTCGAGTGGTCCCGTCCATTTGATTTTATATTGGGTATAGGGTAGGTCTCATTGTCAAAATCTTTTTCAAGTAATGTGGGTTGTCGTACCCAATTCCCAGTTCTTTGTTAAAATAACTGAATTCCTTAGGTTTGTTCAGATGGTTGTTTGAACAATTTGACCTCGTTTATAGAGTTTAAGCTCAAGATCAATTATTTTCGAAATATTCTCTTTGATTTGTATTTAAAGAGAAGAGCATTGATAGACAATCTCAGTTTTCTCATTCTCACACTGATCAAGTTTAGCGTTTAACTCAGATATTTTGGCCCTTAAGTCTTTGGGCGCAATGGACAGGTTGGAGAACTTTTCCTTTAAATGTGTGTTATCATATTTAACCTTTTCTGTGATCTTTACTTGAACATTTAGCTTTTCTTTTAGATCTGTTATTTCAAGTAATTGTTCATTTAGGGCTTCCTTTCCGGAATTTAAGCGTTGAACAAGCAATTGCATCTGATCCATTAATGCTTGATGGATAGGAATACATACCTGACATGAGTCTCCGAGGTCTGTGGCTTGAGTATGATTGCCCATGAAGCACAGATAAGGATCAGCATCTTCAGTGTCACTGTCGTCGGACAAGTTCAGCCAGTGATCATCTTCAACCAGCAACGCTTTTACAGCTTCTTTCTATTATGCTAAGAGTAGCTTGGCTTTGTAGTATTCTGAATTCCGAACAACAGGCTTTCGGCAGTCTTTAGCAAAATGGCCAAGCTTGCCACAGTTGTAGCATTGACCGGGTCATCTTTATTTTTAACCTCATGATTGCGTTCATGCTTCTCCTTGTGCTTAGACTGTTTGTGCTCATCAGATATTCGTTTCCCTTCGTACCTTTCTTTGTAATCATGTCGCTTGTTGGGAGTGGTTGAATAGCGTTGATTGTTGGAAGACGGCTTCTTGAAGAATGTCTTCTTTTGAAAGGACATGGAAATGAGAGCCATAACTTTCTTAATCTCAGTCAGCTCAGGATCCGAGTCACTTTCTTCGTATTCTTCTTCTTCTGGTTCAGATTTACTTGATGCTTGAGTACTTTTGGAATTGCGGCTGGATGACTTACCGCGCTTGTCAGACACCAGTGCGAGGGGATCAGCTTGATGCTTAGTGGAAGACTTCTGTGTGCCTATTATCTCCATCACATCATATTCGTCTTGCATGAGCATTTCATACAGCTCATTGATTGGAACATTCTCTATCTGATGGTTGTGTTTGATGTGAGATGCAAACATTCTCCATTCTGGCAGAAGATTGTTCAGGAACTTGAGAGCATTCTCAGTATTGGAGCGCGTGATCTTGTTCTTTTTGAGGTCATTCAGTAGAAGACATAATCGTTCATATGTCTGAGTTAACGATTCTCCCATACGCTGCTTGAAACCGTCGTATCTAGTGATGCAACTATTGATCTTCAACTGATTTCCGATTTTGCTGTCGCTCATCATTTTGGCCACTTGATCTCACATTCCTTTCGATGTCTCTTTGTAGCAGTCAATTGACGTGTAGATATCATTTGGCATACTTTGAACTAGATAGCGCTTTGCATGCTTTTATCCATTGAATATATTCTTCTCATCTTCAGTCATCTGGCTATAAGTCTTGGGCGTTGGTTGAGCCTGAGTACCGTCTGCTTGCGCTGGTATAGTTGCCATTGGAGTCTTTTGTGGACCTTCGGTGAGAGCTTGCCAGATGAACTAGAAGTTGTCCTTGGACTCGATGAAGATAAGGAATCTATCTCACCATTATGCGTATTCGCCTCGATAGAGAATTGGAGGCTTGGAGTCGGTACCGATAGCAAGAGCGTCGCGAGACATGTTGATGTTGCACTTGTGATCGTAAGATTGAAAGAGTGATTCAAGAGAGTAGTAATCTAGTGCGAGGAAACATAGTAGTGTCCTAACGCAACTGTAAGTAGTAGAAAATAAATACTGAAAAATAAGCACTGGACAAAGGAAGTCGGGATAGGAATCCAGATTGACAGTCCGGAATAGGAATTCCGGAAAAGAGTTCGGATATTGAATCTGGAATATGATATCGGAAAACTAAAAGTTCTGGAATTCGGGGTTGGAGTACCGATTGGGATGAGTGCGGAAGAAATAAGAGTATGGAGTCCGGGATGGGTCCAGAGTAAGCAAGTCCGGATAAATGTCCGGTATCCGGCAAAATTCCGGTATCCGTTATAATCCGGAATCCGGTATATCCTGTATCCGGAAGATGATCCGGAATCCGAAGTGGTTCCGGTATCCGATACGATCCGAAAAAAGGTTTCGGGAAAGGGTTCCGGAATGATTCTAGAAAACATGTGAAATTGCAGAAAAGTAACTTGTCTGAAATATAACATACCCGAAATAGGAGTTCCGGAAATGAGTCTGATCGAACGAAATCAACTCAAAACTTGTCAAACTCGAGGGTTTTCTTCCTGAAACGAAATATACCAACAAGATATCCAAAAATACAAGTACCCAAATAGATTTTTCAACCAAAAAACACGTTTTTGAAGAAAAATTGATGAACTTTCTTAGAACAGAGCAAGAACCCAGAAAACTTGTTTTGACAAATTAAATGCTTAAAACTCAGATTCTTGCAACAAAACTTAAGGGAACTTGTTTTAACACAGAAATAAACACAATGGCACGATCAGAATACTAAAATTTGCAAAACAAAGCAAATCAGATGAACACATATAATAACTCACAGTGCGATTTTAGGAGTAAAATTTCTTGAATCAATCTTCAATCACTTACTCTGATACCACGTGTGGATCCCAGAATGTGCAACCAACATCAATTAATCAAACTAATAATCAAGAACACATTGATTGCAAGTTGTCATCCATCTCATTCAATAATCAAAGGTTTTGCAATACAAAGTACGGCTCTAAAAGCTAATGAATGATTATTAACCTAAAACATTAGGAATTGAAAGCTATTTATACCTTTTAGGTATATTACAAAATTAACCCAAACTTTAAGACAATTACATTTTCTACCCTAACATGACCGCTGAGGTGGTAGAGAAGGTCTGGAAGAATGAGCGAGCAACGTTTGTTCTTCTTCTTGTTCATCAGTCTCATTCACAAAGACCGGGATTATTTGTTCTTCAGCTTGGAGAGCTGGGATTATTTGTAGTGAGGGAGCTTCAGCGGTATCCTCGAGCAGGGGAGAGGACTGGCTGAAACAAAAAGATCACTTGAGTTAAATCTTTTGAGGTAGAAAGAGATAGTTAAAGAATTTGTCTAAGTGTTTAGAGGTTTTAGAAGATGAAGGATATAAGTGGAGAATGGATAGAGGATAGAAGCAGTGTAAGGAAAGAGAAGGTAGTTTACCTGGCAAGGTGGCTTCCTGAGGAGGATAGTCAAGTTGCCTTTAGTGGCAAGGCCTTTTTGCTTGCCATGCTGAGCCTTCTTTATAGGAGACTTTCGAAGCGTCTCCCATGCTTCATAATCATCCTCGAGATTAGGATGAGCTGAAGGTTCGTCTTCATCAATCTCCACCTCCTCTTCCTCTTTTTGGTCTTCCTCATCAGTGAGGTCTATTCTTTGAGGAGAGAGGGGTGGAGTGGGAGCTTTTTTGTCGCCTTTCTCCCCCTCAGAATGAGAGGGTTCTTCAGCGGTTCCCTCCGGATTATCATCCCCCCCCCACCAGAGGAAGGGTCTTTTTCAACATTATCCTCCCCCTCAACATTTAAAGGGAGGTCTTCATCGTTCTTCTCCCCCACTCCAACTAAATGGGGGGAGGTAGTAGTAGAAGGAGCAACATCTTCAAGGACCCTGTCTTCTTGGCATGGGGCTCATGAACCTGAGGCTTGAATCTTTTCCACGTTATCCATTTTGTCATCGTGGCCAGAAATGGAGGGTGTAGCCTGAATAACGAAGTCCACTGCCATCTCCAACTCGTTCGGTCTTCCGGAGTGAAGTGAGATAGAGGGACATTGAGGGCTACCAAGTGGTTGAGAATCTTGGTGAGCAGGGTGTTGGAATCAGCAACTTTGGAGGTCAAGCTGCTCACCTCACTTTGAAGGCCAGTGAGTTCGGTCTTCAGTGTACTAACCTCGTTGCTGAGGTTAGTGTAGTTGGTAGAGAGATTAGTGATGGAGGAATGGAGAGTTTGGATGGTGGTGGTGTTGTTGTTGACACCAGTCTCCAAATTTGTCACTCCCTCACGCAGCGTTGAGAGATCTGTAGAAGTGGCTTTCTCTGCAAGGGAAGTGGTGACGTTCTTAAGATCTACCCCAGCGTCATGAATCGCTGAGGTGTTTGTTTTCAGGGTCGTGGACAATTGATCCACTTTCGTAGTGACATCCTTGAGGGACTCAATGATGGTGCCCAAGTTAGGAACTGAAACAGATAACAACTTATGAGCAAAGGAAAACCCAGTAGAAGTTGGTGATTTAGAGGGGATTAAGGACATGTTATGGATACCTGTAGGGTTGGAGAAGGCAGTGAAGTCACGATTTCCTCCATAATATTCCAGGTCTTCCTCAAATGAACGAGCATAAATAGTTGTAGAAGACCCTACAGGTCCTGTAGAGTTTTGCCAAATCAAGTTATGTAGCATCTCGGCGCTTGTATCCATTAGCGAGAACGCTGGAATAGTGGGAGTAGTTGTGATGACCAAGGGAGTAAAAGAAGCGGAGGCTGAGAAGATTGTTGTTGTAGCAACTTCAGCGCTGGTGTCGCTGAGAGAGACCCCCGCAGTGGTTTGAGGCACTGAGGATGTTGGGGAATGTATAAGAAAAGTTTCAGAGAACTGAGGCTCTGAAATGGTCAGGGGATGGTTGTAGCAGGTGTGGAGGAGTGTTCCACGAAAATATCAGGTATTGCCTGTGAGAAGGGGGTGTCAGATTGTTTCCTTGAGCCTGGGAAGGCTTGGGTTGCTTCTTATAGGTCTTCTTGGACTTATGGGTGCCAAGGGGGGTGTCACATTGTTTCATCTTTTTAGATGAGGTGGTGGTTGCAGCTTGGGTGCCAGCGGTGGGTTTCGCAGCTGAAGGAGCTGCAGAAGATGAAGAATTGAAGAGAAGAGAGTAGAGTAGAAAGAAATACCTCGTCTGGGTTCGGTTTGAAGTCGAGGACCTTGGGGCCGACCTGCGGGAGTTTGTAGTCTCCCTGCTTAGGATAGTTGCTTCCAAGCATCATCTAAAGAATGGCAGAAATGAACCGTGGGTATGGAACGGTCATGGAACGATCAGGCTTCTCAACTTTTTCCATCAGGTCTTCGAAGATTATGCGAGCGTAATCAACTGTTAGGACTTTCAAGAGATAGTAGGCCATTGAAGCCTGAGTTTTGGCGGCCTGATCAGTGGAGCCGACTTTGATAGTCATGCAGTTGATGATGTGGGAAAAGATGAAGTTGAGTTCGGCTGGCATCTTGGCCTTGAGGATTTTAGTCAGCTTCTTGTCATCCTCATCAGTTCTCGTCTTGTCCCATGAATATTTCATGAGATCAAGGAATGCGATCATCTCTTTCTCGCCTTCAGGAGTGTTGGGGTCAAGGAAAGGGACAAAAGGGTGTCCAGGGAGGTTCAGCACTGAGTGAATCGCTGCAGGAGAGATAGTGTTGTGTCCAAGTTCAGTTTGGAAACTGATTACAGAGTATGGCTTTACGGTTTTCTTGGAGGTTTCAGTGGGACACTCAGCAGTATACCAAAATTGCTGAAGGAGGTGGCGGTGTGCAGGAGGGGCTATTGTCATGGCGGTTGAGAGTGGACAGGTCTTCAAAAAGCTTATAGCTTCAGTGAGATGGGGGCTGGGTTTCTTTTTGGGAAATTCTAGCAGGGCTAGCGAGTTGTTGGTGGCTAGGATGATTTGTTGGAGCTCACCCTTCATGCTATCAGACTTGATCATGCCTGCCATTTCTAAACAAGTAATTAACAACAGAAAAAGATGAATAAACTTCTTAACATGGAAAAAGAATTCAAAAAATAACGGTTTTGAGGGTTTAGGGTTTTTTACAGTTTCCTTTTTAGAGAATAAAAAGTAAAATGTGAGTTTTCTAGTTTTGAAACAATTTAAAAACTAGTGAAAGAGAATGTTTTCCAGTTTCCTTTTAAGGAAAGAGATTCTGGAAAACGTATGAATTTTAAGTTTAAGATTTTAAATATAAACTCAAAAGAGAAACTATGTTTCAAGTTTCGGTTCATAAAGTCATGAAGAAGATGATTTTATGCAATAAAGACATTTGTTTGATCTTTGTAAACAAAAGAATGTGGATCAAAACAAGTTTAAGAAGATTAAGAGTAGGAAAAAAATGAAAATGTGAATCTGTTTGGTTGAAGCTTTAAAGATTCGAGTAGCAGGTTTCAAAATTTTCAAGAACACACAATGCTTAAGGCAATATTTTCTTGAGAGACTTTAGTGCGCGTAAAGAGTAAAAATATAAACTCGAGTTGTTTATATAGTGAGAGTAGAGAGAGAAAGTGATGAGCAGGAGAAACACTCATCATGACATGTGACACGTCCCACGAAGCTTAATGGGCAAGAATTCAAACGGACGAGCGTGTCAGACGAAAAGTCGTGCCAGGGGTTATCCGTTTTGATGACGTCACAGTCTGAAACGTCTTTTCATTTTAAAAAAATGTTTCCCTGATAGGTTTTAAAAAATATCCTAGATAGTTTGTAAAATGAAGAGTCACTAATTAAGAAAGATCAGCGATGAGTTTTGTTCTTTCAAAAGAATCACTGAAGGAAAGGTTCAGTGATCAATTTAGTTTTGAAAAACAACATACGGAAGTAAACTTCAGCGAATAGAAATAGAAAAACATACCTTGATATCAACGAATCATTTCGTTCAGAGATTAGATGATAAATAAGGAGATAGAATTTCCTTTATCACTGACTTAATGTGTGACCCCTAAAGATTTATTCTTCAAGGTTCAGCATGCCAAGCTCGCTGATGAGAAAGTTGAATCTTGTCTCATCAAGAGGTTTGGTAAAGAGATCAGTTAACTGAAAGTCAGTAGGGATAAAGTGAAGTTCTATATCACCATTCATCACATGATCTCTGATAAATTGATACCTGATCTCGATGTGTTTGGTCTTTGAGTGTAGTACTGGATTATTTTCTATGGCGATGGCACTTGTGTTGTTGCAATAGTTTGGAGTTTTGGAGAGCTGAAGGTCGTAGTCTAATAGCTGATTTTTAATCCATAAGACATGAGCACAACAATTTCCAGCAGCTACATACTCAGCTTCAATGGTAGAAGTGGACACTAAACTTTGTTACTTGCTTGTCCAACTTATCGGCTTTCCACCCAGGAGTTGACAGCCTCATGTGGTATTTTTCTATCCAACTTGCAACCTGCAAAGTCACTATCTGAATAGGCAGTTAGATCGAACCCTGAGTCTTTGGGATACCAAAGACCTAGGTTGGGGGTACCCTTCAGATATCTAAAGATTCACTTTACAGCGATCAGAAATGATTCTTTGGGTTCAGATTGATATCGTGTGCAAAGACATGTAGCATACATAATATCAGGACGACTCACAGTTAGATAAAAAAGAGAGTTGATCATCCCTCTGTAGGCAGTGACATTAACAGGCTTCCCTGAAGGATCTTTGTTAAGTGTCAGAGGAGGTGCCATAGGGGTTTTCATAGCTGAGCTTTGAGTTAAATCAAAAAAATTCAGCATGTCTTTAACATACATACCTTGGTCAATGAGCGTACCCTTATCATTTTGCTTGATTTGGAGTCCAAGGAAGTAAGGTAGCTCTCCCATCATACTCATTTTGTATTCAGATTTCATTCTTTTAGCGAATCAAGTACATAGATATGGTTTAGTAGAACCAAATATAATATTGTCGACATATATTTGAACAAGAATGATATGCCATTTTACTTTCCTGAAAAATAGAGTGTTATCGATTTTACCCCGCTCAAATTTTTCAATATGGAGAAAAGAGGATAGAGTGTCATATCATGCACGAGGTGCTTGTTTCAGACCATAAAGTTCCTTATCTAGTTGTTGGTCCCGGAGGGCTATACAAGTTTGTAGAAGGGGGGGGGGGGGGGGGGGTTGAATACAAACACAGATTTTACTTTTCTAAATTTTTTATTGATAAATCATTAACAATTTACAGCTTGTTGCGGAAACAAGATTAAGGATAAACCTAAATCTAAACAAGTTGGAACACTAAGTTTCTTGCATTAAAAAAGATAAGGAAATTATTAATAATAACCTATCTTGAGATAAGAAGACAAATTTGTCTAGAGTTAGCAAGTTACATAAAAATAAAGTGAGTTCATCTCTTTATATACTGCATGCATTTAATGCAAGTCAGTTTACACTTTACACGTGGCAGCAACTCATTGGTTGCATGTCATTGACCTTTGTAGACAACCTTAGTAGCCACGTGAATGAACAGTGTAGTATCAGAGTGGTTGTACGATTTCAGACAATAAGGAGGTTCTTTTCTGACATATCGTACGGAGTCGTGCACGGGTGGTTAAGACAAAAGTACTTTGTACGGAGGACTTCATGATCAGCTTTTGTTGAATCAGAGCTCTATCAGTGAATGATAAAGTTCAGCGATAGCTGAAGTCTTGTACTTGTTACTTCACGTTGAGTGGACAAATCTGAGTTTTCGCTGATCCGCATCAGTTCATTAGGAGACTTGTCGCTGGTTCTTGAGCTTGATCTTCGACTTCAGCGTAGAACCTATGTTGACATGAAACTTGTCTTCAGAGATCATAAGTAAACAACTAACTTATCAGCGATCACCATTAGTACTGAACAGACTCAGAGTATTATGGTGAACAGTGTTCGCTGAATGTTTAATCTAAAGAGCGAGAGTTCCTATCAGCGGTACTGTAAGGTCTTAGTACTTATCAGCGATAATGAAACTCTGATACATATTGTTTACTTACAATTTTCACTAAGTATAAAGAGAGGGTCATTATCAAATCACTGAGGGTTTGGATCAACAATCTCCCCCTATTTGATTATGACATAGCAACAAAGAAAATTTCTATTTAATGAAAACATAAGGATAAAAAGAACTCATAAAATATTTGTCCCTTTTACTGTTTTCTGGGATCATTTATGTACTGATGGAGTAAGGTACTTTCGATGAAATCTTTCATTAAACTTCGTATCATATTACAAAGGGAAGTGGAAAGATAATAAGTACAAGCGAAATAAATTACAAGTACAGAAGAATAACTGATACAATAGAAGAATTAGGCGATCCTATCAGCTTATCGAGGTTTTTCCTTAATGAGAAGTTCATCAAGGGTCTTTAATGTGGGAATCATCCAGTCAGGAACGATTACACCTTGATTTCTTTTGTTCAGCGCTTCTTCAAAGATCAAGGGTTTTAGATGTCGTGCCTAAATGTCATTCTTGAAATCACACTAGTAGATAAGATCTTTCAGCTGTTCGATGGGGGTGATGGGAAGCTCAGAGATGCGTTGAAAACGCTTTCATCCATCATAGCCAATAAAGAATATCCCGTAGGGTTCGCTTATGAATTTCTCAGGGATGAAAGTCTCACCAAGAGGAAGAGATGTGTCAAGTTCGGATAGGTCAGGGTCAGGACCTAGAACTTCAGCACGAGAAAAACCAATACATGTTTCGTTTCGTATGTGAGGACCATCATTTGAAGATTTAGACTTCTTCTTCGCCGAGGCCTTTCTTTTCTGACTTTTGAGAGGAGGAGGAGGAGGAATATCCACACAAGAATAGACTAAGTCGATCTGTTTGTTTATCAACTTTTCAAAATGTTCTTTGTACTTAGACTGAGACTTCTGTATGGCTAATCTGATCTCCAACCATTCAGAGAGACCGTACTTCGTAATGTCTTCAGCATAGAATTTTTCATACTGATCATTATGTCTGAATATCTCGATTTCAGCGATTGAAACTTTGAGGGTTGATCTTCCAGTGATGAGTACCTTGATGATTCTTGAAGGTCGATGTCTGAAGTGTACCTTTTCTCTGCACCAGATCAAAGTAAATTTGGACACATTTCTCTTTTCTTCCACGATCTTCTTGGCGTCTTCCCATAGCTGACGTTGAACTTCGATTGGAGTTCTTTTCACCTTGGGGTCTTTCACTGATTGTTGAGTAAGCTGGATGGCGTATTCTCTGTATTTTTCTTCAGCTTCTCTTCTTTCAGCGATTAGACGTTCAACTCTGAGGTGATCCTTGTAGTCCTTTTGTGAAAGTCTGAACTTTGAAGGAACGGAAGGAAGTTGATCACGCTTCAGAATGATTCGCTGAGCCTCAAACTTCTTTATTATTTCTTCTCTTCTTCTCTGATCATCTTCACCTGGTTTTTGAGGAACCAAGGAAGGTCTGCTTGTATGAGCGAGCATCTGTTCTTCAGGTTCATCAGTCTCAGAGATCAAATCCAAGACTGGGATTATTTCTTCAGCAACAGCTGGAATTATTGTTGGTGAAGTCGCAGTTGTAGATACTTCAGCGATATCCTCAAACAGGGGAGAGGACTAGCTGAAACACAGCGATCTTACGAATAAGAACTTGGGTAGAATCAGAGAAAGGAGACTGGTTTAAGTGTATAGGTTATGGAGAGTAGAACTGATAAAGTGTATAGATAGAGGAGGGATGCAGTAAGGAAGATTTAGTGTACCTGACAAACTGTCTTTGGAAGCAAGATCGTCAGATTGTCTTCTTCAGCGAGGCCTTTGTTTTTGCCTTTGCCAGCTTCAGACGCTGAAGGTTTTGTCTTGGTCCGCTCCCCTGTAGATTCTTTTATCACGATCCCTTTAAGAGCTTGAGTCCTCTGAGCAGGCTTGACGATAAATGAGTCATCATCATCATCATCATCATTCTTTGGAGAAGAGGATGGTTCATCATCAGAGATGTCGACGACTTCTTCATCTTCAGCTTTAGACTCAGTTTCTTCAGCATCTTGTTCGAGTTGCTCCCCCTCAGATACAGAGGTAAGCTTCTTGGTTCTCTCAGGGTTTTCATCTCCCTGAGGTCCAGCAACAGCTTCTTCAGCTGTCTTCTCACCCTCTTCATTAAGGGTAAGGCCTTCAGCTTCTCCCCCTCGATAGGTTCATTTTGGGGAAGGTCTTCAGAATTCTTCTCCCCCCCTTCCTCATGATAAATGGTGTCACACCCCGCTAAAGTGAAAACACGAGGTATAACAGCGTAGGGTTCCATTCAAAAGGTAACAGACAACACCAACCACAACATTCAATACAATAGTTCCAAAATATTACATTACAACGTCTTAAGCAAATTGTTTCAAAAAGGAGACGTCGGATACACAAATTAACAGTAGAAATTTTAATGTTCTTGATGTTGATGTCATCATGCAAAATGCACCCTACACCTTCACTTACTTGTTAGCACCTGAAAAGCATGATGAAAGAAAGGGTCAACTACAAAGAGTTGGTGAGTTCACAGGTTTTCGTATGCACTAAAAATAAATTTGTATGCAGAAATTGTTATTGTGAAACGTTTGTTAACACGAAGTTTACGTAACCAGTTGTTCGAGTATTTGCACGATGTATAAAGTATACAATGATGTCATCGCATTGAGCCACTACCAAACCTTTCGACAAACCAACGCCCCTTAAATTATTCACGTCCTACCTCAGCGGTGGATTAATTCCACATGGGTAAGACCATTATTGTTATTGGTAAAGTGCACTTCTAGCTCGTCAGCTTAAAGTGGGGTTGTCAATCCAAATAGCGCTACCCACAAATACCATTGGCTCATAATGAGTTAATAAGTAGTGTCTAACAAGTGGGGACTTTTTCATTTAAAACTCAAGCACATCAGAAAGTATACATACCTTAGTGCACAAACATTTTAAAGTTAAAATTCAACATTTCATAGCATAATTCAATCAATTTGAAATTCAATATCATGCTTTTCACCCCAAATTGTAACAAAAGAGTAAAAAGGGGCTGTGAAAACTCACAATGTTCAGCACGGATTTTCAAGTGTCGCCGCACGGTTGCCCAAATGCCCGGTTCTAGGTCCTTCCTATGGAGTGAAACACATTATCAGCTTCTGCTAACTCTTATGGCTAAAGCGTTTCTTAGCCCATCATGTCTTATAAAATGCCTTAAGTTTAAGTATTATTTTCTGTCGACGATTTCTAGTAATTTATTGGTTTTAAACGGTTTGTAGGATTTTGTTGTTACATAATAAACTTTATAGGTTATAAGTAGTATTTAATCCATTATACCACGTTTTATATTTTCTTCATGACGAAACTTTCATTAATTACCTATGTAATTGTATTTCTCATTTACCTTGTGGTTTAAAATTGTTCGGTTTGTTATAATTCTATTATTTGTTAGGGTATTATTTATACCTGTATATATATAGTTTTTATTTATGGTTTTGACAAATTCTACAATTTATAAGCTTTTTATCTTTTAATAACTCTACAAATCCTTTTTTCTTTTGAATTAGAGTTTTGCCTTTTCCTGTGGCAGAATATTAAGTCCACTTATGGTCATTTTTAAATATCCTCTGGAAATTTTTATTAGTACTTTTTATATGTATCAATTTAATGTCCTAGGGAACTTTTGACATGATTACCATCATTTTTAGAGTTGGTTAGCTATTTTAATCATTACACTTAAGTTTAAGTGTCACAGTTACCAAAACAGGCTGCACCATCTTTTTGTCAAGTCCATTTGGAGGGTCAAATCTCAACATTTTTCAGTGATTCAAATTGGGTTTTAAACTTCACTCATTTACCACTACTTTGACAGTGTTCTTAGCTAAGAAAATCTTTTTTTTTTGTCCTTTAAAAAAAACTCATGCATGAACTCACACATTTCAGATTATGACAAAAATACACATGCATGTAGTCAAAACATCATGTTCTTGAGTTCTAGATGTATGGCTTAAGGATTATCACCATTTGTTTGACATAACATGTATTTGGTGATTAATCTACCATGAAAAGGGTCCATTAAGGTCCTATTTCCAGAAACTCAAGAATCATGAAGATAAGTAGGAAAAAGAAGCAGAAATTACAAAAAGAAAGAAGAAGCTGAAGGAGAACACAAGGAGATGAGTTTTACCACACTATGGTTGATGTATACCTTCAATGATCTTCAAAGATGGAACCTTTGTGATGCTCTTGGGGCTGATTTTGGCTGATGATAGAGAGGGAAGAGAGTGTCTTGAGTTTGAAAGTAGAGAGAGAGTTTGAGAGGAAAATGAAGAGGTTTCTTGAAACTATGGAAATATTTAGTGGTGTAGGTGTTGGGTTAATGGGGGGGGGGGGGGGGGGGGGGCGAAATTGGGCTTTAAAATTCTGCTTTTATTATTATTTTTTTTTGTTTAAGTTTTAATTAATATTGCTTAAGTATTCATATTATGTAATTTATATAAAAAGGTTGATTTAAAGTAGTTTAAATCTCATTTATCTAGTTAATTTTTGGTTTAATTATTTAAAGTTTTAAAATTTACTTTTGGGTATGTATATAACTATATATTTACTCCTCTTATTATTAATATAGTTATAATTAAATGTTAACTGTTCCAATCGGCATTTATAAGACAGCTTAAGCAGTTCCGTGCGGTAACAGGATTTTCTAAGCGTACTGTTGGAGTTCTTAGGATACTAAACCTTAGCCATCATATTTAAGTCATAATAAGTTATTTCTACATGTTAAGACATGTATTAAGCTATTCAGTTGCTAACCTGAGTGGTTTGGTTGACGGGTGTCACAAATGGGGGAGGAATGCGTTGATTCAGAAGCTGTTTTTGGTTCCCTGTCTTCTTGGCCAGGGACTCCCATATAAACTTCAATCGCTGCTACTCTGTCTTCTAGACCCAAAGATAGCAGGACTGATCTTCAAGAGTTCAGCACGATCCGCCTTAGTAAAGTTTTCAGGTGCAAGGGCAGGGGCGGTCGTGTTAGTCAGGATCTGCTTCATCATCGTCTTCATAGAACCAACGTCAGTCTTTAATGAACCAACGTCAGTCTTTACAGCGGACAAGTCTCCCTCGAGTTTTCCAACCGATGTCTTCAGCGTTGTGATTTCGCTGGACATGGATGAAACTGAAGTCTTGAGAGAGGTGTAGTCTGTGTAGATGTCAGCGAGCACTTTTGCAAAGTCGCCGAGAGTTTTATCAACATTCTGCAAGTCAGCTTTGGAGGCTTTGTCTTCAAACACTGTTGTCAGCTTCGTGAGATTCTCTCCAGCGTTTGTTACAGCTGAAGAGTTGTCGGAGAGTGTAGTGGTGAGACCTGTCAGCTTCGTCTCCAAGTTCTTCAGAGAGACGTTGATGTCTCCCAAATTAGGACTTGTAACAAATAAGTACTTGTGAATAGAGGAAAGCTCAGAAGTTTCAGGTTCAGTTACAGTGTTTATGGGTTGGTGTATACCTGCAGGAGGATTGGTGAATTCGTCAAAACCTCAGTGTCCTGAAAAGAGTTCCATGTCGTCAGCGAGAGTGCGTACACTCATGGATGGTTCTGGAGGAATGACGGTTGTTCCAGTGATTACTGGATTAGAGACCAATGGAGAAGAGAGAGAAGCGAAGGTTGAGAATGTTGGTTGGGTGCGGAGTTCAGCGTTGGATCCGCTGAGAAATACTTCTTCAGTCTTTTGAGAGACTAAAGGAGGTTGGGTAGATCCAAGTTTGTGACTTCAACGTTTAGAGACGCTGAAGTTTGGATGGAATGGGTGGCTTGTTCAGGTGTGGCAGAACGTACCACTGAACTTTCCTTCAGCTCTTCACGATGAGCTGAGGAGTCTTCAGCATGAGATTGCTGGGGTTGCTCCTTGGTTATCTTAGTCCTTTTGGAACTAAGTGGGGTAGCTGAGTGTTTCCTGTTATGAGAAGGAATGGAGGTTGCAACCTAGGTATCAGCGAGGGGTGTGACCGCTGAGGGAGCTGCAGAAGTAGAAGAAGTAGGGTTGAGAAGAGTTAAAAGTGTAGAAAGACGTACCTCGTTTTCCACCGATTTGAAGTCGAGTACTGTAGGACCAACCTGAGAGTGTTTCAGGTCTCCATCGAGTGGGTAGGTGTCCTTTTTCAGGCCTGTTTGGAAGACGGCGCCGATGAATCTGGGATAAGGAACCTATGATGGTCGGTCAGCGGCAGAGTCCACTCTGAGTACCAGATCATCGTAGATTATCGATGCCCAGTCTATATGTATACCTTTCAGCAGTGCATATCCCATTGCTTGCTGAGGTTGAGCGGCTTGGTCAGAGGAGCCGGTCTTTGTAGTCATGCAGCTAATCAAATGAGCGAAGATGAAATTCATCTCGCTGGGCATTTTAGATTTCTTGATGAGGGTCAGCTTCTTCTCAGGCTTCTTGTCCCTCCCAGTTTCCCATATATAGCCATTGCATCGAAAAATGCAGTGATGGCTTCCCTGTCTGAATGTTTCTTGTGGTCAGGGAGAGGAACAAAAGGTTTTTCTTTTGTGGCAGTGGGAAGGCTGAGGGCTATGCGGATAATGGCAGGGGTGATTTTTATCGTGCCATAATCAGTATCACAGAGGATACAATCAATTGTCTTTGAGTGATCTTTAGCTGATGATAGCTGAGAGTGTCTGGCAGAGTACCAGAACTGAGAAAGTAGTAGCAGATGTGCAGGAGGTGTTATTGTCAGGGCTGTCGAAAGGCAACAGTTTTTCAGGAAGTTCACAGCATCATTCAGATGTGTGACTTGCTTTCGAGGAGGAAACTCGAAAAGCGCATAGAGGTTATTTGACTTAGTCCAATCAAGTTCTTCTAGAGTGAACTTGACCTGAGGAGCCTTGGTGATTTCCAATTCCTCAGCGGCAACAGCAGCAGTTTTCTCAGCGGTAGGAATGTCAGCAGATGCCATTTCTGTATTATCAGTTCAACCAAAGATTTTAACAAATAAGAATAATCTTAATGTGGAAAGATTTTCCAATAAGATGGTTCGAATTTTGTCCATTTCATTCAGACAAAAATGTCTTAATGAAGATTAGGGTTTTTCTTGGTTTTGAAAAAAAAATGCAAACCCATTAAAAATCTTGTTTTCCAGTTTCTGGAAACGAACATATGATGAACAAGTTTAAGATTTTGCGATTAAACTTGAAGAACAACCATGAAAGGTTGTGTTCATAACACCATGAAAGAAATGATTTCATTTGAAAAAGTTCTTTTGTTTGATCTTGTAAAAACAACGAGAAGATCAGAAACAAGTTATAAACAATAGGTAAATAATAAGAGCATATTAACCTTTGATGTTGAAGAAGAAGGAGATGAACAGTTGTTCTTGAAAAACTTGCTAGCAAAATGCAACAGTAAATCTTTTCTTGCTTGGAGGAGAAGTTTTTCGCGTAAAATGAAAATATAAACCAAGAATGTGTTTATATAGAGATTAGAGAGAGAAAATCTTGACCGGGAAAAGATTTTCATCATGACACGGACACGTGTTTGCATTTGATTGGAAGTTAAACGAAATGTGCAAACGTGTGTCAGAAAAAGAACGTGCCGGGGTTTATCCGTTGCAATGACGTCACAACTGTCCTTTCATATTCTTTTAGGATGTCTCTGAGGTTTTGAAAAAAAACTCAGGGACACTTTTGAAAACATGAAGCACTGAATAGAAATATCAGTGTTGGTTTTAGAAATTTCAAAGTATCGCTGATTAAGAAAGAGATTTTCAGCGATGCAATTTGTTTTGAAATCTTGCATTTACATACGATTGTCAGTGAGAGAAAACACACCTTGACATCAGCGAATCAAGTTTATTCAGAGAGAAGATGATAGACTAGGTTATACAAGTTGAATTTATCCGAGAGCTATACAAGTTTGTATAATCGTATTGCTGATCAAATGTGAACCGCTGAAGATTTTACTCTTCAAAGTTCAGCATTCCAAGCTCGCCGATGAGAAAGTTGAATCTTGTCTCATCAAGAGGTTTGGTGAACAGATCAGCTAACTGATAATCAGTTGGGATAAAATGAAGTTCTATATCACCATTCATCACATGATCTCTGATAAAATGATACCTGATTTCGATGTGTTTTGTCTTTGAGTGTAGCACTGGATTGTTGGCTATAGCGATGGCACTTGTGTTGTCGGAATAGATTGGAATTTTCGAGAACTGAAGGTCATAGTCTAGTAGTTGATTTCTCATCCACAAGACCTGAGAACAACAGCTTCCAGCGGCTACATATTCAGCTTCAGCTGTAGAGGTGGACACTGAGTTTTGCTTTTTACTTGTCCAACTCACCAGCTTTCGACCCTGGAGCTGACAGACCCTGTGGTGCTTTTTCTATCCATTTTGCAACCTGTAAAATCACTATCTGAATAGGCGATTAGATCGAACCCTGAGACTTTGGGATACCAAAGACCTAGATTCGCAGTACCCTTAAGGTATCGATTTTTTTTACAGCGATCATATGAGATTCCTTAGGTTCAGCTTGATATCGTGCACACAAACAGGTTGCGTACATAATATCGGGTCGGCTAGCTGTAAGATACAAAAGAGAGCCGATCATCCCACGGTACAGCGTGACATTAACAGGAATACCATTAGTATCCTTATCTAGTGTCAGCGGTGGTGCCATAGGGGTTTTCATAGCTGAACTCTGAGTTAAATCGAATTTCTTCAGCATATCTTTAACATACTTTCCCTGATTAATGAAAGTTCCTTTTTCATTTTGCTTTATCTGAAGACCAAGGAAATATGTTAGCTCACCCATCATGCTCATTTTATACTCATCTTTCATTCTATCAGCGAAACGAGTACAAAGATCAGGGTTAGTAGAACCGAATATAATGTCATCAACATATATCTGAACAAGAATGATATGACCTTTCACTATTCTAAAAAATAGAGTTTTGTCAATTTTACCTCGCTCAAATTTTTCAATATGGAGATAAGTAGAGAGAGTGTCATACCATGCACGAGGAGCTTGCTTTAAGCCATAAAGTGCCTTATCCAGTTTATAAACATAACCTGGACGCGTAGGATCTGAGAATCCTGGAGGTTGTTTACATCCATCTGAAATACTTTGAAGTCTTTGTGTACATCATATGCTAAGAATAGACGAATAGATTCTAGTCTTGCTACTGGAGCAAATGTTTCGTCGTAATCTATGCCTTCCTCTTGTCTGTATCCCTGAGCAACAAGACGAGCCTTGTTGCGGGTTACAGTTCCATGTTCGTCCAACTTGTTTCGATAGACCCATTTAGTGCCTATCACTGTTTTGTCAGTTGGTCTTCGAACAAGTTTCCAAACTTTGTTTCTTTCGAATTCAGTCTGCTCTTCTTGCATGGCGCTGACCCAGTTTGGATCTTTGAGGGCATCATCTATTTTCTTTTTTTTCAATTACAGAAATAAAGTTAACAAATAAACAAATATTACCTGCACTTCGTCGAGTCTGAACACCATCGTTTGGATCACCAAGAATTTGATCAATTGGGTGATTTACAGTCCATCGCTGAGCCGGAGCATAAGTCGCTGACTCAATCTGAACTGGAGGAGCTGAAGATGAGGCTTCAGCAACTTCTGGAGTATCAGCCAAGAGAGGAGTGATTGCAGTTGTCATTTCATTCACTGATTGCTGAGAAATAGATGGAATGTCTGAGACATTTGGTTCAGAAGCAGGTATAGTGTTAAAGGAACCGTTGAGACCCATGATGTTTCAGCTTCACTATTCTGTATGTTTGGAATGATAGTAGGACTATCATCTTTGTTAGCTTTATTAGCCCCTAATTTATATAAATGTTTTATAAAGAATAGTGTCAAGGACTTATTTGTATTTGTTGAGTGTCAAGGGCTAAAATTGTAAATAACCAATTGTTGTATTGGTTATAAAGTCATGTTTTAGAGTAATTTTAGGTTAAGCCTCTATTTTCAATATTCATACATACGCAGAAAACAAGAGAGCTTCAAAGAGAGAATGTTCATCAATCTTATCAAGTAAACTCTTCTCTTTATCAATCAATACAAAGATTATTGCTATTATTATTGTTACTTGTTATATTTGGGTTCCAACAATTGGTATCAGAGCCTAACAGATTTGAATTTGTGCTTCAATCCATTGATTTTTATCAATTTTCGGAGTTTTAAACTTTTATTTTGCTGCACTATGTTTTGCTTTGGAAAACCACTTTCTGTTGGTTTTTGGACAAAACTCGAAGAATTAAAGTTGTCCAGAATATTTTCGTGCACCTACCTACCAAATTTAAGCTCAATCAGATAAGATTTGAAAATTTGACTCAAGTGCACAAATTCTACTTCTCACAAAGTATCTGTTAACGATCATTTTTTCAATTAACAATATGTCAAGACTAAAATTTATTGCTGATGCTAATTTTCATTATTATTCTAAACTCAGTACTAATTTTCGCAAAATTATTCCTAATCTTGAGAAAGAGTTGAAAGAGAGGAACAAGAGCATTCTTATTGATTCTGATAAAATTTCTAAGCTTGAAGAATCAGGTAAACTCCTAAAGTCTGAAAATCTTGAACTGAAAAGGAATTTATCTGAGTATGAACAAGAGAAGAAAAGACGTGAACTTAAATGTTTAAAATTTTCTAAGTTGGTTTCTGGTTTTAAAAAACTTGTGATATGTGAAAGAGAAAAGTTTGAAAAGGAGAAAACTACTTTTGAAACAAAATCTATGGAGCTTTCTTGCAAAATTTCAGAGTTACAGTAAACTCTTGAAAAGGAGAGGAAAGAGGATGTTTTTGAAAGAAAAGAGTCCGAAAAGTTGAATGTTCAAGGATTTCAAAAGAAATGCCTAAAAGATGACTTTGAAAGAGAGAGATTGTACTTTAGATCTGAAGAGAAGAGACTGACAATAAGGTTCTTTGATTTCTGCTGAGATTAGGAAAGAGGGGAAGTTGAAATCTGATTTACAATCACAAGTTGATCTGTGCATTAAAGAACGAAATGATTTGGTTCTCAAATTAAATTCTAAAAGTTCTGTTAAAACAAAAGAGTTCATTAAGCCAAACAAGTTTTCAACAAGTCAGATCTCTACTTCTAATCCTTTCTATTATCGTAGGCTAGATCAATCAGTTAATCGAGTTTTTTAGAAGAGTAAAAATGGTTTGGATAGTCAAAGGCTCTTCACTTGTTCAAAATGTTCAAAAGCTATTTGTTTCTGTTGAACATAACAAGATCAGCAAAGCACTTCATGCAAATCCAAACAAAATAGGACCCATTTGGAAATGGGTACCAAAAGTTCTTTGATCTGTCTTGCAGGTACAGAGACTCCTTAATACATCTGTTAAGGACTCACACTTCAGCGGATAATGGACTCTTAAACACTCAGTTTAAGACTCATCCGTCAAAGGAAATTGATTTCGGTGCACAACAATCAAGTAAAATGACAGCATGCTGGCAGATTTGCAATGCTGTAGACAATTGATCATATCTCACTGATTAAGACTCCGATTGATGCGATTCAAAAGGCCCTGGATTCCTAAGATATAGATGAACAATTTTTGTGTTTTGATAATTTAGAGATTCGAAATTTATAAGGGTCATATGCATCGTTGAAGTAGACAACAGTGTGCTGATGGACAGATCTGCGCGACTGTGGTAAATCAACCATATCTCTGTCGTACGAGCTCGAAAAGAGGTGATTCAAGATGATCTGAATAGCTAACAAACAAATTCAAGTTGTTTGTGTTTTGAGTTTTTGCAAACTCCAGAGGTAAAATGGTCTAAATTAGTGTCAAAGTGTAACACTTCTGTTAAGCTTCTGCCGCACGCGACCAAGCCTCTGCCGCACGCGACCAAGCCTCTGCCGCATGCGACCAAGCCTTTGCCGCACGTGACCAAGCCTCTGCCGTACACGACCATACCTCGGCCGAGCAGAGACAACCTCTGCCGAGCCGCGACGAAACCTCTGCCGAGCCTTTGTCAAGCCGCGATCATTCTTTGTCGACCACTCAGACCAACTTCTAGCGACAACATAAGCTTTGGCTCAGATTTTTGCGACCACCCTCTGTGGTACTGTTCACAACAGAGCCTCTGTGAAACCCGACAGAGCCTCTGTGTACTGAACCTCTGTGACCGAACTTCAGAGCCCATAGCGCAACGTCTTAGTTCTTGCTGTCAGCTTTGCGCACCTGTCGTATTTTCAATAGAACTCCCTCCTCGAAGCTCCAAATTTGATAAGTCCAGATGCGTTGGATTCCTAAGACACAGATAAAACTTTTTCATGTTTTGAGTTTGGTCTTAATCAGTGTTCTTCTTGTTCAGAACCTCTGCTAAAGTCAGTATACATCTGCTGGACAGAGTTGTGTTTCACAAAAATCATCATCAGAGCTCTGTCGGCACTACGCACAACCTCTGCCGCACAACCTCTGCCGACCAACCTCTGTGGTACTGTTCACCACAGAGCCTCTGTGAAATCCGACAGAGCCTCTGTGGACCGAACTTCTGCGACTAAACCTCAGAGCCCGATTTTTGTTTACTTGCTGTCAGCTTAGCGCTGCTTCAGAAACATGCGCATAACTTTTGACTCGGTGCTCCAAATTACTCGATTCCAGTTGCATTGGAAAGATAATTCACAGACGCACGACTTTGATGTTTTGTGTTTTCTCAAATTATGTGTGCTGATATGCCGAAAACAGCTTCAAAGTCTGCTGTAAGGTGTTGGACCGAAAGCATTGCATTTAATTCATGCTCCTTCCGCTTTCAAGAACGGTGTTCTCATTGCTTCTACGTAATTCAGTGTAGGACCAGTACTTCAGATATGTTCAAATCAGAGTTTTTGGCCGGTAATTTCTAAACTCTGATCCCCCGCACCTTGTATTTTTTTAAGTGGAATTATTTGTGTTGTTGGATATTCCTAACAAATGTGGAATCATCAAAGATGATTACCAACACTTTCTGATTCTTATAGGATATCTGATTTCAAATTGAGCTTAAATGAAATTTACTGCTCAATTTGAGGGGGAGAAAACAAATTAGATCTGACCATGTTCGTGTAAAGGTAAAATTTCTAAACCTTTAAACTCATCATTTTTAGAGAAAGGCCATATTTAGAATGATAAAACCTCTTTCAAATGGTCAAACCACTTCTACATGCTAAAATGCTTTATCTGCTATAGAAATTTGGATTTTAAATGTTTTTCTGAGACTTCAAAGAGTCAGTGTGTGGAACAATAAAATCTTTAGGACAACAATTTTCACGGGATCAATGTGTGAGCTTTATAGAACTTCTATGGATCACTTAAACCTGTGTTTCCTACCTAAGAAGTAAACCTTGAGTGTTTGAGAGGTGAAGGGTCTACATCAAAGAGTGGGGGAGATAACTCGTCTGAGTTTTTCTCATCGTGCTTAAGAGGTAAAATTTAAAAAGAGAGCTTGGTTAGATGTGAGCTACATGATAAAAAGAAAGAGGGTGTGAGAACAGAGTCAGAAGAAATATACAACTCTGCACTATCTTTTTCTGAGCCGGGCAAGCCACATTACTGATTTATCACGACTCTTTGGTGATTATCATTGAAACAGGCAATTAGCCCATGCCAACTCTTGAATTAACCCCACCAGCTACTCACTTCCTTCTCCACAAGGAACTGTTTCACTTTTCCACGGGGAAGCAGCACATATGTTATCTGATCTTTCTTTGGAAGGTTAGATATTGAAAATAAGGAAAGTTGCCCCACCTTCACACTTCACTCATGCACATTGAGTCTATGGAAACCTGTTATGTCCAAACAGTTTACACACTTTTGAGCTTAATAGATAATATTCTATTTTCTTCCACACAATATCACGAATCTTTGTGATTCCACATGCTTATCTATGTGATATTGCCAAGAACAGTTTGAGAAGTTTATTTTTTAATTTACTTCAATGATAACTGGAAGTCCTGTCAGAGCTTCATCATTGCCAACTCTGAGCATAGGCCACACAATTTTTTTAATTGTTGTGATAATAGTTGCTATTGTGCTTCTATGTTAGATGATTACCCCTGGTTACTTATTCTTTAATGCAGATTCTCATGAGCCGAATATGCTTGCTACTCAACCATCTTATCAGTTTATCTACCAACGACTATTACTCAAACTGGTTATACAAGCTTCCGCACTTTAAATCGTTCTCTGATTGTTTGAGTTTAATCTATGGGAAATAACTGGGATCTGAAAAGCAAAGCAACATTCAAGGGGGAGTATGCAACGATCAAGGGGAGTTAAAGAAGAAATTGAAGCAACTGACATTGTGGAAGATCAGGAAAAGAAGACTCTCACAAGACTTGAAGATTGACACTCCAACGCCTCTAAAGAAAGCAAGGGGGAGACTACAAGATGATGCTTTCTTTATAAAACATTAGGGGGAGATTGTTAGCTTTATTAGCCCCTAATTTATATAAATGTTTTATAAAGAATAGTGTCAAGGACTTATTTGTATTTGTTGAGTGTCAAGGGCTAAAATTGTAAATAACCAATTGTTGTATTGGTTATAAAGTCATGTTTTAGAGTAATTTTAGGTTAAGCCTCTATTTTCAATATTCATACATACGCAGAAAGCAAGAGAGCTTCAAAGAGAGAATGTTCATCAATCTTGTCAAGTAAACTCTTCTCTTTATCAATCAATACAAAGATTATTGCTATTATTATTGTTACTTGTTATATCTGGGTTCCAACAATCTTCAACTGTATGAGTATGAGGAGTGGGAATATCTTCTGAATTACCAAGATGAGAAAACATCCATTGATTCAGTTCTTCAGTATCAGCGGACGGTTTAGAGTTCGCTGAACGGGATTCGTCAAACGTGACGTGAATAATTTCTTCAACAGTTTGTCTTCTACGATTGAAGACTCTGAAGGCTTTGGATATTGACGAATATCCAAAAAAGATTCCATCATTAGCCTTAGGATCAAACTTTCCAAGGGTATCTCTGTTATTCAGTATGAAACACTGACATCCAAAGATGTGAAGAAAGCTAATTGAAGGCTTTCTCTCATGAAAAAGTTCATAGGCTGTCTTGTTGAATCTTTTGACTATCAGCGACCTGTTTTGCCCAAAACAAGCAGTGTTGACAGCTTCTGCCCAAAACTGAGTAGGCAGATAAGAATCGCTGAGCATTGAACGTGCAACTTCAATAATTGTTCTATTTCTTCTTTCAGCGACTCCATTTTGTTGTGGTGTTCTCACTGATGAAAAGTTGTGAGAAATACCCTTACTCTCAAAGAAGGAATCAAGAGAACTGTTTTTGAATTCAGTCCCATGATCACTCCTTATTGAGCGAACGGTCAAGTTGTTCAGGGTTTCCATCTTCCGAACAAAGGTGATGAGTTCTTCAGGGGTGTCACTCTTACCCATGTATAGCGAGAGAATTCATCAACTATGACCAGCGTATATTTCTTTCCAGCGATGGATTGTTTGTTAACAGGACCAAACAAATCCATATGAAGAAATTGTAGATGAGATGACACTGAGGAGACTTGCTTTGACTTAAATCTTGCTTTGGTCTGCTTCCCTTTCTCACACGCTGAACATAAAGACTCTTTGGCGTATGAGTGTTGAGGTAGACCAGTGACTAACTCTTTTGAAGAAAGAGTATTCAGTGTCTTGAAATTCAGATGAGAGAGCCTCTTATGCCATAGCCAGTTGACATCAAATGAGGCTTTTGAGAAGAAACAGGAGTTCTCAGTGGTTGTTGAGTCCATGTTTATTACATAAACATTTTCCAAACGATAACCGCTGAGAGCTATCTTCTCCTTTTGTCAGTGACAAAGCATGATTCCTTAGTAAAAATTACTTTGTTATCCTTGTCGCAAAGCTGACTGATGCTTAGAAGATTATGCTTCAGCCCTTCAACATATGCGACTCTTCTGAAGGTTGTTGTACCATTTGAGAGTACACCAAACCCTCGGGTGTGTCCTTTTCCATTTCCACCAAAAGTCACATTGGGACCCTTCTCTTCCTTGTATTCAGCGAGCAGTCTTTTCTTTCCAGTCATGTGTCTAGAGCATACGCTATCGAGATACCAGATACCCTTTTTAACCTGCATTACAAACTAAGATTAGTTTTTCTTGGGTACCCACTTAACCATGTATACACATTTGTCAGTGGAAGTAGTTGGAATGGAAGGTTCAGCAGTCTTCGCAGCATTTGAAGATTCAGCTTTGTCAGTCTTCACTTTGGTTAATTTCTTAACCTCATTGGTCTTCTTTGCCTTGGGGGCAGTGATCTTCACCTTAGCTATCTTTTCAGCTTTGGTGGCTGTGGGGCACTTACTAGCAATATGATCAGTAAATCCACAGTGATAACATTTCCTATAACTAAAAGTAGTTCTAGGACCATTTGAATGCTGAGCTTTAGATTTTAAGTTGTTCAACGAGATCAAGGTTTTGATTTTCAACTATTGTTTTGCCATTCATGGCTTCATATAAACTTCTAGTCAAGAGATCGATCTTTCGAAGACTATCAGCTTCATCGATATTTGCAATATTTGTAAAGAAGGAAGGTGATACCTGAATTGCAGAGGTTGAAGTGGAGGGAATGTCTGAATTTTCTTCCTCATCTTCAATCTTGGCCATAAGACAAAGATTGGCTTCATCATCTTCAGAGTCAGATGATGATACTTCTTCATCAGAAGCAGCCCAATCATAGTTAGCCACCAGGCCTTTGCCTTTCTTTTTAAAGCTTTTCAGCTCCGCATACTTTTCTTTCAGCTTTGCGTATTTGTCATCTCTATTCCTAGGAATAAAGGATTTCTTTGGAAAAGATGAGGGTCTAGAGACTTTCTTTGACCTGCACTCGTTAGCGAAATGTCCTATCCTTTCACAGTTAAAACAAGTAGCAGTAGCCTTATCAACAAGAGTTGATGATCTTGGCTTGTCAGTTATGGAAAGAGGTTTGTTCTTTCTAAACATTTTCTTTTTGGCGAATCTCCTGAACTTTTTAGTGAGGATAGCCAAAGATTTATCATCATCTGAAGAATCAGAATCTGATGACCTTTCAGAGTTACTCTCCAACTCAGTGATAGTGACCGAGGGTCGCTGAGTGGAAGGTTCCTCTGAGATTAAAGCAACAGGGGTGCTTTTGGAATCTTTTACAAGATTCTTCTTAAGATGACTCGACTGCTCATGATTCATCATCGTGCCATATAAGGTAGAAAGGGTCATTGATCTTAGATCATTTGACAGCTTGAGACACATAGAATAACTGTCCCAGCTTTCAGGTAAACATTCTAAAAACTTTGTCAGCACTTCAAAGTTAGAATATTCCTTACCAACATTTTTCAGATCTATAATTAAACAGTTGAAACGTTGGTGAACTTCAGAGAGAGTTTCATTCTTACCAGAAATTAAGTTTTCGTACTGTCTTACCAGTTTGATCTTTCGAGAGTCCTGGACTTCAGAAGTACCTTCATACTGAACACATATTGTGTCCCACATAGCTTTTGAGGTTTTCGGGTTCATGACGGAATGGTAGACTTCGTCAGGAAGAGCCATGGATAGTATGGATCTGGTTTTTGTGTCGATAGCCACATTCTTCTTATCTTCGTCAGTCCACATATGAATTTCTTTAGGAATCAGCCTTTCTGGAATAGCAGGTCTATTCTCAGCGGCTGGAACTGCAGCATCAATTCTTACAGGAATATATGGGCCATTTTCAAGATAATAAGGCATAGTAGGGTCTACACCTTCTAAGAAGAGAATCATCCTATTTTTCCATAGATTAAAATTATCTATGGAGAATCTAGGGGGTTTTGCAAGAGAACCATTGTCAATATAGTTTGTGTTTGTGTTGGTAGCCATTTTCAGAAATAGCAAGGAAGAGAAATCTTAGTATAGATTAGATCTTGTTTATGAGATTAAACAAATCTGCTCTGATACAACTTGTTGGTCCCGGAGGGTTATACAAGTTTGTAGAAGGGGGGGGGGGGTGAATACAAACACATATTTTACTTTTCTAAATTGTTTATTGATAAATCATTAACAATTTACAGCTTGTTGCGGAAACAAGATTAAAGATAAACCTAAATCTAAACAAGTTGGAACACTAAGTTTCCTGCACTAAGAAAGATAAGGAAATTACTAATAATAACCTATCTTGAGATAAGAAGATGAACTTGTCCAGAGTTAGCAAGTTACTTCAAAATGAAGTGAGTTCATCTCTTTATATACTGCATGCATTTAATGCAAGTCAGTTTACACTTTACATGTGGCAGCAGCTCATTGATTACATGTCATTGACCTTTGTAGACAACCTTAGTAGCCGCATGAATGAACAGTGTAGTATCAGAGTGGTTGTACGATTTCAGACAATAAGGAGGTTCTTTTCTGACATATCGTACGGAGTCGTGCAAGGGTGGTTAAGACAAAAGTACTTTGAACGGAGGACTTTATGATCAGCTTTCGTTGAATCAGAGCTCTATCAGTGAATGATAAAGTTCAGTGATAGCTGAAGTCTTGTACTTGATACTTCATGTTGAGTGGACAAATCTGAGTCTTCGTTGATCCACATCAGTTCATTAGGAGACTTGTCGCTGGTTCTTGAGCTTGATCTTCGACTTCAGCGTAGAACCTATGTTGATGTGAAACTTGTCTTCAGAGATCATAAGTAAACAACTAACTTATCAGCGATCACCATAAGTACTGAACAGACTCAGAGTATTATGGTGAACAGTGTTCGCTGAATGTTTAATCTAAAGAGCGAGAGTTCCTATCAGCGGTACTGTAAGGTCTTAGTACTTATCAGCGATAGTGAAACTCTGATACATATTGTTTACTTACATATTTCACTAAGTATAAAGAGAGGGTCATTATCAAATCACTGAGGGTTTGGATCAACACTTGTTTATAAACATAACCTGGATGCTTAGGATCAGTGAATCCTGGAGGTTGTTCAACATAGACTTCTTCATTTAGCTTTCAATTTAGGAACGCTGACTTGACATCCATTTGATAAACTTTGAAGTCTCTGTGAACAGCGTATGCTAGAAATAGACGAATAGCTTCGAGTCTTGCCACTGGGGCAAACGTTTCATCGTAGTATATACCTTCCTCTTGTCTGTTTCCCTGAGCAACTAGACGAGCCTTGTTGCGGGTTACAGTTCCATGTTCATCTAACTTGTTTCGATAAACCAACTTAGTGCTTATCACTAACTTGTTAGATGGTCTGGGAACAAGATTCCAAACTCTGTTTCTTTCGAACTCAGTCAGCACTTCTTGCATAGCGTTGACCCAGTTTGGATCTCTGAGGGCATCATCAACTTTCTTTCGTTCAATCAGCGAATTAAAATTAACATATATACAAATGTTACCTGAACTTCGTCGAGTCTGAACACATGCGTTTGGATCACCAAGAATTTGATCAATGGGTGATTCATAGTCCATCGTTGAGCAGGAGCGTGAGCAACTGGCTCAGATGGAACTTTTAGAGGAGCTGAAGAAGAAGCTTCAGCGATCTCAGGTAGTTCAGACAAGATAAGATGAAGTCCGGATAGAGGTTCGTTTGCTGATTGCTGAGAAGTCAATTGGTTATTAGAGGTTGATGGTTCAAAGGTAGGCACATTGTTTATTGGAATAGTTTAAACCCAAGAGGATGATTCAGCTTCACTTGACTGCATGCTGGGAATGATGACAGGATCATCATCAGTGGTAGGGTTGTTGACCTGAGGGTCAGGGTTAGGAATAGCTTATGAATCCCCAAAATGAAAAAACATCCACTGAGTAAGTTCTTCGTTATCAGTAGTTGGTTTGGAGTTCGCTGAACGCGATTCATCAAAGGTGACATGAATGGTTTCTTCTACAGTTTGTCTTCTTTTGTTGAAGACTCTGAAGGCTATGGATACTGAAGAGTATCAAAGGAAAATTTCATCGTCAGCTTTGGGGTCGAACATTCCAAGAGCATCCCTGTTGTTTAAAATGAAACATTGACAACCAAAGATGCGGAGAAAGTTGATAGATGGATTTATTCCATGGAAACGTTTGTAGGAAGTTTTTTTGAATCTTTTAACAATCCGAGACCTATTTTGAGTAAAACATGCAGTGTTGACAGCTTCTGCCCAGATTAGAGTAGGTAGATAAGAGTCACTGAGCATTGATCTGACAGCTTCAATCATCGTTCTATTTCTTCTTTTAGCGACCCGTTCTGCTGAGGAGGTCTTACTGCAAAGAACTTGTGAGAAATGCCCTTGCTCAAATAAGTTATCAAGGGAAATGTTTTTGAATTCAGTCCCATGATCACTCCTAATTGAGCAAACAATCATATTGTTCAGGACTTCCATTTTCCTGACAAATGAGATGAGGTTTTCTGAGGTGTCACTCTTAGCACGGAGGAACATTACCCAAGTATAGCGAGAAAATTCATCTACTATGACCAATGTGTATTTCTTTCTTGCAATGGATTGAATGTTGACAGGGCCAAACAAATCCATGTGGAGAAGCTGAAGAGGAGATGTCACTGAAGAAACTTGCTTGCTCTTGAAACTTGCTTTCATTTGTTTTCCTTTCTCATACGCTGAACAGAGAGATTCCGTAGCGTATGAGTGTTGAGACAAGCCAGTGACCAACTCTTTCTAAGAAAGAGTATTCAGCGTCTTGAAGTTAAGATGAGAGAGCCTCTTATGCCAAAGCTAGTTGACATCGATTGAGGCCTTAGAAAGGAAACAAGCATTCTCAGTGGGTGTTGAGTCCATGTTTATGACATAAACATTTTCCAAATGGTATCCATTGAGAGCGATTTTCTGTTTCTGATCAGTGACAAACCATGCTGCTTTAGTAAAGCAAACTTTGTAGTCCTTATCACATAGCTTACTGATGCTAAGAAGATTGTGCTTCAGTCCTTCAACGTATGCGACTCTTCTGAAGGTGGTAGTACCATTGGAAAGTACACAAAACCTCGGGTATATCCTTTGCCATTTCCACCAAATGTCACTGAGGGATCTTTCTCTTCCTTATAATCAGTAACCAGGTTTCTGCTACCAGTCATGTATCGAGAACATCCACTATCGAGATACCAGATGCCCTTCAAGACCTGCAAACTGTTGATCCAAACATTCAATGATTTGATAATGACTCTCTTAGAATCACTTAGTGAAAATTATAAGTAAACATTATGTATAAGTGTTTCACTATCGCTGATAAGACTGATAAGTACTAAGTCTGTTTCAGTACCGCTGATAGGAAACTCAAGTTATTTATTTGTTGCATTCAGCGAAACTGTTCATCAGTGAGCCCTGAGCCTGTTCAGCCTCACTGATGATCGCTGATAAAATATGTTGTTTACTTATGATCCCGGAAGACAAGTTTCACGTCAACCATGTTCTACGCTGAAGTCGAAGATCAAGCCAAAGAACCAGCGACAAGTCTACTAATGAACTGATGAGGATATCAGCGAAGCCAAGACCTGTCCACTCAACGTGAAGTTACAAGTAGAAAACCTCAGCGAACGCTGAACTTTATCACTCGCTGATAAAGATCTACTCAGCGAACGCTGATCATGAAGTTTCCTCTACAAGTTACTTTTGTCATATCCTCTTGCACGTTTCCGTACGATCTGTCAGAATGGACATCCCTTTTGTCCATAATTGTACAACCAACTCAAATTCTACACTGTTAATCATGCGGCTACTAGGTTGTCTACCAAGGTCAAACCGTGCAACCAATCAGCTGCTACCACGTGTAAAGTTGTAATGTTGTGCATTAAATGCATGCAGTATATAAAGGAAACCCTACTTCAGAAATGAAGTGCTCGACCATCTCCTTCCTTCTTACTATTCTGTCTGTTAGAATATTACTCTTAATATTCTTATCTCCTTTCTATCTTATTTCTAGTGCAAGAAATCTTAGTGATTCTCTTAACTTGTTTAGATTAGGTTTATTCCTTAATCTTGTTCCGCAACAAGTTGTAAATTGTTTGATACATATCAATAAACAATTTAGAAAAGTAAAATATGTGTGTTTATATTCAACCCCCCCTTCTACAAACTTGTATAACCCTTACGGGACCAACAAGTGGTATCAGAGCAGATTGTTTAATCTCATAAACAAGATCTTGCTTATACTAATCTCTTTTCTCTTCCTTGCTATTTTCCAAAATAGCTAACACCACAAACACAAACTATATCGACAACGGTTCTCTTGCAAAACCTCCTGGATTTTCCAGAGATAACTTTAATCTGTGGAAAAATAGGATGATAATCTTCTTAAACATCCAGAGATAACTTTAATTTGTAGATTTTCCAGAGATAACTTTAATCCAGAGATCACCCCTGGCGCTATCAGGTGTGTCCTAAACCTCCCTGGTAGTTCCAAAGAAAAGGGAAGCCCTCATTGCATTCTTTGATGCAACGCAGTACGTATAGGGAAAAGGGAGAGACAAACTCCCTAAGAAAAAGCTTACCAAGATTGAGAAGTCCAAAACGCCCAGCGAAATGAATTTCATCTTCGCTTATCTGATCAGCTGCATGACAGCTAAGGTTGGTTCCACTGACCAAGCCTCCAAACCCCAGCAAGCTATGGTATACGCACTGCTGAAGGGCCTACACATCGATTGGGCCAAAAGCATCTTCGACGACATGATGATGAGAGTCGACGAAACAAAGAGACCAAGGATGGTTCCATATCCCAGGTTTCTCAGCGCTCTCTTCTGACAAGCACTCGGGGATAAATACCCAGCGGTGGGCGACCTGAAACTCTCACAGGTTGGCACCAAGGTTCTTGACTACACGCCCATGCCAAACAAGGTACGTCTTACTACTCTCTTATCTATTCTCAATCCTCCCACTTCTCCTACTTCTGCAGCTACCTCCACGGTAATCCCAACCGCTGGCACCCAGACTGCAACATCTACTTCCTCTCGAAAGAGAAAACAATCCTCAACCACTCTTGGCGCTCCTAAGCCCAAGAAAACAAAGAAGCAACCCCCAAACCTTCTCAGGCTGAAGACTCCATGAATCTTTCTCCACAAGAGCCGTTGGAAAGTTCAGTGGTACGCTCTGCCATAATTGCAGAATCCACCCCTTCCATTCCCGCTTCAGCGTCTCTAAACGATGAGGTTAACTTGGAACATAACCTCCCTCCCTCAGTACCTCCAAGTACTGCGGAAGTAATTATCAACGGATCCAACGCTGAACCTGCTTCCCAATCCCTCTTCTCAACTTTTACTCCTCCCACTATTTCTTAGGTCACTCCACCTATTGTTCCCCCACTCTCTAAAACAAACATCATCCTCAGCGATACATCTGTTGAAGCTCTACAGAGGATGATAGATAAAAACACAGGACCTGCAGGCACTTCTATGCGTCACGACTCTCTGGAAGTCGACATGGAACATTACTTAGGTTTTCGAAACTTCGATGACTTCGGCAACCATCCTGCAGGTATACATAAAATCCTAAACACTCATCTCTCTGGACCCCCAACTTCTGAGCTTTCCTTTGTTCGTAAGTTTTTAACTGTTACAGGTCCTAATTTGGGAGATATCGACACCTCCCTCAAGGATTTATCTACCAAGGTGGAATCTCTTACCACCACTCTCTCTACAAACTCTTCAGTGGTTACAAACGCTGGAGAGGCTCTCAAGACACTCACCACTGAGGTGAATGACAAAGCTTCCAGCGCTGATCTGAATAAGCTGGAAGGTACACTCTCTCAAGTTGCTCAGACACTCACTGATAACTCCACCTCCATCATCACTTTGAACACCACCAACAACAACCTCTCCACCAACTTCACCACCCTGTCTAATGAAGTCACATCATTGAAGACAGTGGTTGGAGATCTTCAGGGAGAGGTGTCTTCCTTGAAGACGAATGTAAGCACTGCAACCAATCTACTGCAGCAAATCCTCGAATGTCTGAATGCTCCAACCTGTACACCCTCCCACTTTAATCAGGCGGATCGAGAGGATATTCAAAAGATCAGTCCTGCTATTTCTGGCCTGGAAGACAGAATAGCAAGGATTGAAACATGCGTTGGGATCACTGGCCTAGAAGACAGTGACCGAAAGCATACTGATGATGCTACTGCTGATATTCCTATTTCCTCCCCTATCCATCATGTGGAAGAGGGGGACAAGAATCAAGAAGATCTTCCCCATAATGTTGAGGGGGAGACAACTACTGTTGCAGCTAAAAAACCTCAGGGAGATGAAAACCCTAAGGGAACCGAGTTTTCCAAACACCACGATGCATCGGAGGGGGAGAAACTCGAAGAAGACGATAATGTTGAAGTCCTAGAACCGTCTGTTGATGACGAAGAAAAAGAAGTTGAGGAAGAAGACGATGAAGACGTCGATGTCGCTGATGATAAACCATCATCATCCCCTAAAGATGATGATTATGATGGTTTCTTCTACAGTTTGTCTTCTTTTGTTGAAGACTCTGAAGGCTATGGATACCGAAGAGTATCAAACGAAAATTCCATCGTCAGCTTTGGGGTCGAACATTCCAAGAGCATCCCTGTTGTTTAAAATGAAACATTGACAACCAAAGATGCGGACAAAGTTGATAGATGGATTTATTCCATGGAAACGTTTGTAGGAAGTTTTTTTGAATCTTTTAACAATCCGAGACCTATTTTGAGTAAAACATGCAGTGTTGACAGCTTCTGCCCAGATTAGAGTAGGTAGATAAGAGTCACTGAGCATTGATCTGACATCTTCAATGATCGTTCTATTTCTTCTTTTAGCGACCCGTTCTGCTGAGGAGGTCTTACTGCAAAGAACTTGTGTGAAATGCCCTTGCTCAAAGAAGTTATCAAGGGAAATGTTTTTGAATTCAGTCCCATGATCACTCCTAATTGAGCCAACAATCATATTGTTCAGGACTTCCATTTTCCTGACAAATGAGATGAGGTTTTCTGAGGTGTCACTCTTAGCATGGAGGAACATTACCCAAGTATAGCGAGAAAATTCATCTACTATGACCAATATGTATTTCTTTCTTGCAATGGATTGAATGTTGACAGGGCCAAACAAATCCATGTGGAGAAGCTGAAGAGGATATGTCACTGAAGAAACTTGCTTGCTCTTGAAACTTGCTTTCGTTTGTTTTCCTTTCTCACACGCTGAACAAAGAGATTCCTTAACGTATGAGTGTTGAGGCAAGCCAGTGACCAACTCTTTCTAAGAAAGAGTATTCAGCGTCTTGAAGTTAAGATGAGAGAGCCTCTTATGCCAAAGCTAGTTGACATCGATTGAGGCCTTAGAAAGAAAACAAGCATTCTCAGTGGGTGTTGAGTCCTTGTTTATGACGTAAACATTTTCCAAATGGTATCCACTGAGTGCGATTTTCTGTTTCTGATCAGTGACAAACCATGCTGCTTTAGTAAAGCAAACTTTGTAGTCCTTGTCACATAGCTTACTGATGCTAAAAAGATTATGCTTCAGTCCATCAACGTATGCGACTCTTCTGAAGGTGGTAGTACCATTGGAAAGTACACCAAACCCTCAGGTATATCCTTTGCCATTTCCACCAAAAGTCACTGAGGGACCTTTCTCTTCCTTATAATCAGTAACCAGGTTTCTGCTACCAGTCATGTATCGAGAACATCCACTATCGAGATACCAGATGCCCTTCAAGACCTGCAAACTGTTGATCCAAACCCTCAATGATTTGATAATGACTCTCTTAGAATCACTTAGTGAAAATTATAAGTAAACATTATGTATAAGTGTTTCACTATCGCTGATAAGACTGATAAGTACTAAGTCTGTTTCAGTACCGCTGATAGGAAACTCAAGTTATTTATTTGTTGCATTCAGCGAAACTGTTCATCAGTGAGCCCTGAGCCTGTTCAGCCTCACTGATGATCGCTGATAAATATGTTGTTTACTTATGATCCCTGAAGACAAGTTTCACGTCAACCATGTTCTACGCTGAAGTCGAAGATCAAGCCAAAGAACCAGCGACAAGTCTACTAATGAACTGATGAGGATATCAGCGAAGCCAAGACCTGTCCACTCAATGTGAAGTTACAAGTAGAAAACTTCAGCGAACGCTGAACTTTATCACTCGCTGATAAAGATCTACTCAGCGAACGCTGATCATGAAGTTTCCTCTACAAGTTACTTTTGTCATATCCTCTTGCACGTCTCCGTACGATCTGTCAGAATGGACATCCCTTTTGTCCATAATTGTACAACCAACTCTGATTCTACACTGTTCATCATGCGGCTACTAGGTTGTCTACCAAGGTCAAACCGTGCAACCAATCAGCTGCTGCCACGTGTAAAGTTGTACTGTTGTGCATTAAATGCATGCAGTATATAAAGGAAACCCTACTTCAGAAATGAAGTGCTCGACCATCTCCTTCCTTCTTACTATTCTGTCTGTTAGAATATTACTCTTAATATTCTTACTCCTTTCTATCTTATTTCTAGTGCAAGAAATCTTAGTGATTCTCTTAACTTGTTTAGATTAGGTTTATTCCTTAATCTTGTTCCGCAACAAGTTGTAAATTGTTTGATACATATCAATAAACAATTTAGAAAAGTAAAATCTGTGTGTTTATATTCAACCCCCCTTCTACAAACTTGTATAACCCTTACGGGACCAACAAGTGGTATCAGAGCAGATTGTTTAATCTCATAAACAAGATCTTGCTTATACTAATCTCTTTTCTCTTCCTTGCTATTTTCAAAAATAGCTAACACCACAAACACAAACTATATCGACAATGGTTCTCTTGCAAAACCCCCCTAGATTTTCCAGAGATAACTTTAATCTGTGGAAAATAGGATGATACTCTTCTTAAAAGGTGTGGACCCTACGATGTCCCATTACATCGAGAATGGTCTATATGCCCCTGTTAGGATTGATCCTGAAGTTCCAGGCACTGCTACTAGAGCTGCCATTCCTGAAAGAATGATTCCCAAGGAACCTCACAATTAGTCTGAAGAAGACAAGAAGAAGGTGGCTATCGACACTAAAGCCAGATCTATCCTTTCTATGGCTCTTCCTGACGAAGTCTACCATTCTGTCATGAACCTGAAAACCTCCAAATCCATGTGGGACACAATCTGTGTTCAATATGAAGGTACGTCTGAAGTCCAGGACTTAAGAAAGATCAACCTGGTAAGACAGTACGAAAGCTTCATTTGTGGTAAGAATGAATCTCTCTCTGAAGTACATCAGTGGGTTAACTGTTTAATTATTGACCTGAAAACCGTTGGTATGGAATATTCTAACTTTGAAATCCTGACAAAGTTTCTAGAATGTTTACCTGAAAGCTGGGACAATTATTCAATGTGTCTCAAGCTATCAAAGGATATAAAATCTATGACTCTCTCTACAGTTTGTCTTCTTTTGTTGAAGACTCTGAAGGCTATGGATACTGAAGAGTATCAAAGGAAAATTCCATCGTCAGCTTTGGGGTCGAACATTCCAAGAGCATCCCTGTTGTTTAAAATGAAACATTGACAACCAAAGATGCGGAGAAAGTTGATAGATGGATTTATTCCATGGAAACGTTTGTAGGAAGTTTTTTTTGAATCTTTTAACAATCCGAGACCTATTTTGAGTAAAACATGCAGTGTTGACAGCTTCTGCCCAGAATAGAGTAGGTAAATAAGAGTCACTGAGCATTGATCTGACAGCTTCAATGATCGTTCTATTTCTTCTTTTAGAGACCCGTTCTGCTGAGGAGGTCTTACTGCAAAGAACTTGTGAGAAATGCCCTTGCTCAAAGAAGTTATCAAGGGAAATGTTTTTGAATTCAGTCCCATGATCACTCCTAATTGAGCCAACAATCATATTGTTCAGGACTTCCATTTTCCTGACAAATGAGATGAGGTTTTCTGAGGTGTCACTATTAGCATGGAGGAACATTAGAAACAAGTTGGATGAACATGGAACTGTAACCCGCAACAAGGCTCGTCTTGTTGCTCAGGGATATAGACAAGAGGAAGGTATAGATTACGACGAAACATTTGCCCCAGTGGCAAGACTAGAAGCCATTCGTATCCAGGTTATGTCTATAAACTGGATAAGGCAATTTATGACTTAAAGCAAGCTCCTCGTGCATGGTATGACACTCTCTCTTCTTATCTCCACATTGAAAAATTTGAGCGAGGTAAAATCAATAAAACTCTATTTTTCAGGAAAATAGAAGGTCATATTATTCTTGTTCAAATATATGTCGATGATATTATATTTGGTTCTACTAACCCTGAACTTTGTACTCATTTCGCTTGAAGAATGAAAGCTGGATATAAAATGAGTATGATGGGTGAGCTAACCTATTTCCTTGATCTTCAAATCAAACAGAATGAAAAAGGAACTTTCATTCACCAAGGAAAATATGTTAAAGATATGCTGAAAAAGTTTGAATTAACTCAGAGCTCAGCTATGAAAACCCCTATGGCACTGCCACTGACACTAAACAAGGATGCTTCAGGAAACCTGTTAATGTCACGACGTACCATGGGATGATCGGCTCACTTCTGTATCTTACAGCTAGCCGACCTGATATTACGTATGCAACTTGTTTGTGTGCACGATATCAAGCTGAACCTAAGGAATATTATTTGATCATTGTAAAGCGAATCTTTCGATACCTTAAGGGTACTCCTAACCTAGGTCTTTGGTATCCCAAAGACTCAGGGTTTGATCAAATCGCTTATTCAGATAGTGATTTTGCAGGATGCAAATTGGATAGGAAAAGCACCACAGGAGGCTGTCAGCTCCTGGGTGGAAATCTGGTGAGTTGGACAAGTAAAAAGTAAAACTCAGTGTCCACCTCAACCGCTGAAGCTGAGTATGTAGCCGCTGGAAGTTGTTGTTCTCAGGTCTTGTGGATGAGAAATCAACTACTGGACTATGACCTTCAGCTCTCGAAAATTCCAATCTATTGCAACAGCACTAGTGCCATCGCTACAGCCAACAATCCAGTGCTACACTCAAAGACTAAACACATCGAAATCAGGTATTATTTTATCATAGATCATGTGATGAATGGAGATATAGAACTTCATTTTATTCCAACTGACTTTCAGTTAGCTGATCTATTCACCAAACCTCTTGATGAGACAAGATTTAACTTTCTCATTAGCGAGCTTGGAATGCTGAACTTAGAAGAGTAAAATCTTCAGCGGTTCACATTTGATCAGTGCTTATAAAATGAACTTGTATAACCCTATCAATCACCTACTCTCTGAACAAAAATGATTCGCTGATATTGTTGGTCCCGAAAGGCCTATACAAGTTTGTAGAAGGGGGGGGGGGGTTGAATACAAACACACTATTTTACTTTTCTAAATTGTTTATTGATAAATCATTAACAATTTACAGCTTGTTGCGGAAACAAGATTAAGGATAAACCTAAATCTAAACAAGTTGGAACACTAAGGTTTCTTGCACTAAGAAAGATAAGGAGATTACTAATAAAATCCTATCTTGAGAGAGATTTGAACTTGTCCAGAGTTAGCAAGTTACTTCAAATGAAGTGAGTTCATCTCTTTATATACTGCATGCATTTAATGCATGTCAGTATACACTTTACACGTGTCATCAGCGGATTGGTTGCATGTCATTGACCTTTGTTGACAACCTTAGTAGCCGCATGAATGAACAGTGTAGTATCAGAGTGGTTGTACGATCTCAGATTTTCGGAGGTTCTTTTCTGACATTTCGTACGGTGGCGTGCAAGGGAGGTTAAGACAAAAGTACTTTGTACGGAGGACTTCATGATCAGCTTTCGTTGATTCAGCGATTATCATTTACTATTCAGCGAATGATAAAGTTCAGCGATAGCTGAAGTCTTGTACTTGATACTTCACGTTGAGTGGACAAATCTGAGTCTTCGCTGATCCGCATCAGTTCATTAGTAGACTTGTCGCTGGTTCTTGAGCTTGATCTTCGACTTCAGCGTAGAACCTTTGTTGACGTGAAACTTGTCTTCAGGGATCATAAGTAAACAACTAACTTATCAGCGATCACCATAAGGACTGAACAGACTCAGCGCATTATGGTGAACAGTGTTCGCTGAATGTTTAATTTAAAGAGCGAGAGTTCCTATCAGCGGTACTGTAAGATCTTAGTACTTATCAACGATAGTGAAACTCTGATACATATTGTTTACATACAATTTTCACTAAGTATTTAAGAGAGGGTCATTATCAAATCACTGAGGGTTTGGATCAACAATCTCCCCCTATTTGATTATGACATAGCAACAAAGAAAATTGCTATTAAATGAAAACATAAGGATAAAAAGAACTCATAAAATATTTGTCCCTTTTACTGTTTTCTGGGATCTTTTCAGTACTGATGGAGTAAAGTACATTCGCTGAAATCTTTCTTTAAATCTTTGAATCAGGTTACAATGAAGAACAGAAAGATTATAAGTACAAGCGAAATAAATTACATGTACAGAAGGATAACTGATACAATAGAGAAAAAGGAGATTATATCAGTTTTCAAAAGGTTCTTCCTTAATGAGAAGTTCATCAAGGGTCGTCTTTTCAGTGGGAATCATCCAGTCAGGAACCGTTACACCTTGTTTTCTTTTCTTCAGCGCTTCTTGAAAGATCAAGGGTTTTAGGTGTCGTGCCTGAATGTCCTTTCTGAAGTCACACCAGTAGATAAGATCTCTGAGCTGTTCGATTGGAGTGATTGGGAGCTCAGCGATCCGTTGAAAGCATTTACGTCCGTCGTAGTCAAGAAAGAATATTCCATAAGGATTACTTATGACTTTACCAGGGACAAAAAGTTCACATGGTGGCAAAGAGATGTCAAGGGCAGATAGATCAGGATCAGGACCAAGCACTTCAGCGCGAGAGAAACCAATTCCAGTTTCATTTCGTATGACAGGTCCTGAGTTTGAATCTTGACGTTTCTTCCTTGGAGAGCCCCTTTTTCTTTTCGGCTTTAGATCAGGAACAGGAGGAATATCCACACAAGAAGATATCAAGTCGATCGGTCTGTTTATCAGCTTTTCGAAATGACTCTTGTACTTAGATTGTGATGGTTGGATAGCTAACCTCATCTCCAGCCATTCAGAGAGACCATACCTTTTTACAGTGTCAGCGCGAAAGGTTTCAGATGTGCCATCTTCTCTGAACATTTTGATGTCAACAATAGGTACTCCGATAGATGTTCTTCCAGAGATGAATACCTTGTTGATCTTCGCTGGACGATATCTGAAGTGAATTTTCTCTTTACACCAGATCAAGGTGGTCTGAGAAACTTCAGTTTTCTTTTCCACGATCTTCTGGGCTTCTTCCCACAGCTTTCGTTGGATTTGAATGGGAACACGCTTCAGCTTGGGGTCTTTGATAGATTCTTGAGTGAGCTTGATGGCGTATTCTCTGTCTTTCTCTTCAGCTTCCTTCCTTTCAGCAATGAGGCGTTCAGCTCTAAGGTGGTCCTGGTATTCAGCTTTTGAAATTCTGTACTTGGGAGGAACTGAAGGCAGTTGATCAAGCCTTAGAATGATTCGCTGATCCTCGAATCGCTTTATTATTTCTTCTCTTCTCTTTTGATCCTCTTCACTCAGCCTTTGAGGAACTGAGGAAGGTCTCTTATTGTGCAAGAGAGGTTGTTCTTCTGGTTCATCAGTCTCAGAGATCAAATCCAAGACTGGGATTATTTCATCAGCAGCAGCTGGCTTTATTTGTGAAGTCGCAACAGTAGAACCTTCAGCGACATCCTCAAACAGGGGAGAGGACTAGCTGAAAAGCAGCGATCTTACAGATAAGAACTGGGTAGAAGAACTTGGGTAGAAAAGATAGAAAAATAATGTGTATGTGTAGAGAGGTTTGTGGAGTAGAGAACTTATTGAGTTGTTGAGAAGTTCAGGGAAGGAAAAAGTAAAGTTTTTAGTGTACCTGACAAACCGGCTTTTCAAAAAGGATCGCTAGATTTTCATCTTCAACGAGGCCTTTGTCTTTGCTTTTCTCAGCGCCAGAGGCTGAGGGCTTTGTCTTTGTCTTCTCCCCTGATGGTTCTTTTATTAAGATTCCTTTAAGAGCTTTGATCCTTGGGGCAGGTTTGACGATAAAGAAATCGTCGTCATCTTCATCATCATCATCATCCTTTCTTGGAGAGAAGGATGGTTTGACGTCAGGGATGTCGATGTCTTCATCTTCTTCTGCTTCGGATTCCTCAGCATCCTCTTCGAGTTGCTCCCCCTCAGATACAGAGGCGAGCTTCTCGGTTCCCTCAGGGTTTTCATCTCCCTGAGGTCCAGTGGTCAGATCTTCATTCCTCTCTCCCCTGATGGATTCATCATGGGAAAGGTCTTCAGCGCTCTTGTTCATATCTTCAGCGCTTTTCTCAAGATTTTCAGCGCTTTTCTCCCTGGAATGTTCAGCGCTCTTCTCCCCCTCTTTCTCATGATGACTGGGGGAGGAATGGGCAGACTCAGCATTGGTGTTATCTCTGTCTTCTGGGCCAGAGATTTTCACACAACCTTCAAGCTTTGCTATTCTGTCTTCTAGGCCAGAAATAGCAGGCGTGATTTTTCTCAGCTCTGTGCGATCCTCCTCTGTGAAAGATTCCAAAATAGGGACAGGGGCAGGAGCAGGAGCTGGACTATTTTCCTTGTTTACCAGCGTCTCGATCATCGTCTTCATAGAACTAACGTCGGTCTTTACAGAGCCTAAGTCAGTCTTGACCTCTGACATATCACCCTCGAGTTTTGCAACCGATGTCTTCAGCGTTGTTACTTCGCTGGACATGGTCGAAACTGATGTTTTGAGGCTTGTGTAGTCAGTGTAGATGTCGCAGAGCACCTTGGCAAAATCGTTGAGCGTCTTATCAAGACTCTTGATGTCTTCAGTGGAAGCTTTCTTCTCCACCACCGTTGTCAGCTTTGTCAAATTCTCTCCAGCGTTTGTTACAGCTGTTGAGTTGTTGGAGAGTGAGGTGGTGAGATTAGACAGCTTTGTTTCCACGGACTTCAGAGAGGCGTTGATGTCTCCCAAATTAGGACCTGTAACATATAAGTACTTGTGAACAACGGAAAGCTCAGAAGTTTCAGGTTTAGTTACAGTGTTTAAGGGGGGATTAGTACCTGCAGGAGGATTGATGAACTCGTCAAAGTTGCAAGTTCCTGAGTAGTGTTCCATATCCTCTTCGAAAGTACGGTGAGGTATGGTGAACTCTGCAGGTCCTTTCTTCATCATTTGTTGAGAAGCATCAGCGGCGGCTTCTGGAATGATGGCATCTCCAGTGTTTGCTGGAGGAGTGTCCAAAAGAGTGGAGGGAGAAGCGAAGGTTAAGACTGGGTTCGGGTTCTGAGTTCAGCGTTGGAATCGCTGACAATCACTTCATCAGTCTTTTGAGAGACTGAGGGAGGTTGGGTAGTTTCCAAGTTTCTAACCTCAGCGTTTGGAGACGCTGAAGTCTGGATTGGGGAGATGGCTTGCACGGGTGTGGCAGAGCGTACCACGGAACTTTCCTTCAGCTCTTCAGAATGAGCTGAGGAGTCTTCAGCATGGAATTGCTGGGGTTGCTCCTTGGTTTTCTTGATCCTTTTGGAATCAAGTTGGGTGTATGAGGATTTCCTTTTCTTAGAAGGAGAGGATTTTGTGGCCGGGGTATCAGCGATGGGTATTGTCGCTGAAGGAGCCACAGAAAGCGAAGAAGTTAGAAGAGTGAGAAGAGTAGAGAGACGTACCTCATTGGCGACAGGCTTGAAGTCGAGAACCTTAGGGCCAATCTGAGAAAGTTTCAGATCACCCTCTTCAGGATAGCTGTCCTTCAGGCCATGTTGAAAGATGGCGCTGATGAATCGTGGGTAAGGAACCCATGCTGGTCTGTCAGCGGAAGAATCGACACGTTGAATCAGGTCTTCATAAATAATGGGGGCCCAGTCAATGTTTAGACCTTTCAGTAGTGCGTATCCCATGGACTGCTGAGGTTGGGCGGCTTGATCAGAAGATCCGGATTTTGCTGTCATGCAGCTGATCAGGTGAGCGAAGATGAAATTCATCTCGCTGGGCATCTTGGATTTCTTTATCAGCGTCAGTTTCTTCTCAGGCTTCTTGTCCCTTCCAATATCCCAGATATAACCCATTGCGTCAAGGAAAGCAATGATTGCTTCTCTGTCAGCATGCTTTTTATGGTCAGGGAATGGAATGAAGGGTTTTTCTTTGGTGGCATTTGGAAAGTTTAGGGCTTTGCGGATAATGGCGGGTGTGATCTTGATGGTGCCAAACTCAGTATCGCTGAGTATGCAGTCTATGGTTTTGGATGGATCTTTGGCAGAGGGTAGCTCAGTGTGTCTGGCAGAGTACCAGAACTGGGATAAGAGCCGCTGACTGGCAGGAGGAGTTATTGTCAGGGCTGTGTAGATGGGGCTGTTCTTCAGAAAATTTACAGCATTGTCCAGATATGATACTTGCTTCCGAGGAGGAAACTCAAGAAGAGCTGAGAGGTTGTTGGCCTTAGTCCAATCGAGTTGATCCAGCTCGAACTTAACCTGGGGGGCTTTGAAGATGTCCATTTCCTCAGAGTCAGTGGAGATGGACTCAGCGCTAACATTCAGCTTTGAAGATGCCATATCACTGTATTATCAGTTCAACCAAAGATGTTAACAAATAAGAATTATCTTAATGTGGAAAGAAATTTCCGTTAAGATATTTCGAATCATGTCTATTTCATTCAGACAAAAAATGTCTTAATGAAGATTAGGGTTTTTCTTGATTTTAAAAGAAAAGTAAAACCCATAAAATCTTGTATTCCAGTTTCTAAAAGAAAAATGGATACGAATGAAGAACAAGTTTAAGATTTAGATTTAAAACTTGAAGAACAACCATGAAATGGTTGTGTTCATAAAACCATGAAAGAAATGATTTTATTTTATAAAGTTCCTTTGTTTGATCTTGTTAAAACAAAGAGAAGATCGAAAACAAGTTATACGCATTTAATAAAAGATAAGAACATATTAACCTTGAAGTTTTGATGAAGAAGATGATGAACAGTTCTTGAGGTTTTTGAGAGCACAAATGCAACAGAGAATTCTTTTCTTGCGGAGAAAGATTGTTCGCGTAAAAGACAAATATAAACCAAGAGTTGTTTATATAGGGATTTTTAGAGAGAGAAAACCTTGAGCGGGAAAAGGTTTTCATCATGACACGGACACGTGTTTGCATTTGATTGGAAGTTTGAACAAAACGTGCAAACGTGTGTCAGAAAGAAATCGTGCCGAGTGTAATTTGTTGCAATGACATCACAACTGTCCTTTCACATTCTTTTAGGATGTCTCTGAGGTTTTGAAAAACTCAGGGACTCTTTTGAAAAACATGAAGCACTGAATAGAAATATCAGTGAAGGTTTAAGGAATTTTCAAAATATCGATGTTAAGGAAGAGATATTCAGCGATTCAATTTATTTTGAAATCTTGCATTTACATGCGATTGTCAGAGAGAGAAAACATACCTGGATATCAGTTTAACCAAGTTTATTCAGAGAGAAGATGATGAAATGGATTATATAAGTTGATTTTATCCCGAAGCCTATACAAGAATGTATAAACGTATCGCTGATTAAATGTGAACCGCTGAAGATTTTATCCTTCAAAGTTCAGCATTCCAAGCTCGCTGATGAGAAAGTTGAATCTTGTCTCATCAAGAGGTTTGGTAAACAAATCAGCTAACTGATAATCAGTTGGGATAAAATGAAGTTCTATATCACCATTCATCACATGATCTCTGATAAAATGATATCTGATTTCTATGTGTTTTGTCTTTGAGTGTAGCAGTGGATTGTTTGCTATAGCGATGGCACTTGTGCTGTCGCAATAGATTGGAAATTTGGAGAGCTGAAGATCATAGTCTAGTAGCTGATTTCTCATCCACAAGACTTGAGAACAGCAGCTTCCAGCGGCTACATACTCAGCTTCAGCTGTGGAAGTGGACACTGAGTTTTGCTTCTTACTTGTCCAACTTACCAGCTTTCCACCGAGGAGCTGACATCCTCCTGTGGTGCTTTTCCTATCCATTTTGCAACCTGCAAAATCACCGTCTGAATAGGCGGTTAGATCGAATCCTGAGTCTTTGGGATACCAAAGACCTAGATTCGCTGTACCCTTAAGATATCGAAAGATTCGCTTTACAGCTTTCATATGGGATATCTTAGGTTCAGCTTGATATCGTGCGCACAGACATGTTGCAAACATAATATCGGGTCGGCTAGCTGTAAGATACAATAGTGAGCCGATCATCCCACGGTACAGCGTGACATTGACAGGAACACCCTTTGTGTCCTTATCAAGTATCAGCGGTGGTGCCATAGGGGTTTTCATAGCTGAACTTTCAGTTAAGTCGAATTTCTTCAGCATATCTTTAACATACTTTCCCTGATTTATAAAAGTTCCTTTTTCAGTTTGCTTAATCTGAAGACCAAGGAAATATGTTAGTTCACCCATCATGCTCATTTTATACTCATCTTTCATTCTATCAGCGAAACGAGTACAAAGCTCAGGGTTAGTAGAACCAAATATAATGTCATCAACATATATTTGAACTAAAATGATATGACCTTTCACTTTTCTAAAAAACAAAGTTTTGTCAATTTTACCTCGCTCAAAATTTTCAATATGGAGATAAGTAGAGAGAGTATCATACCATGCACGTGGAGCTTGCTTTAAGCCATAAAGTGCCTTGTCCAATTTATAAACAAAACCTGGACGCTTAGGATCTGAGAATCCTGGAGGTTGTTCCACATATACTTCTTCATTCAGCTTTCCATTTAGAAATGCTGACTTAACATCCATCTGATGTAAAGTGAAGTTTTTGTGTACAGCATATGCTAAGAAAAGACGAATAGATTCAAGTCTTGCTACAGGAGCAAAAGTTTTGTCATAATCTATGCCTTCCTCTTGTCTGTATCCCTGAGCAACAAGACGAGCTTTGTGGCGAGTTACAGTACCATGTTCGTCCAACTTGTTTCGATAGACCCATTTAGTGCCTATCACCGTTTTGTCAGTTGGTCTACGAACAAGTTTCCAAACTTTGTTTCTTTCGAATTCAGTCAGCTCTTCTTGCATAGCGCTGACCCAGTTTGGATCTCTGAGGGCATCATCTATTTTCTATGGTTCAGTTAGAGAAATAAACTTAACAAATAAACAAATATTACCTGCACTTCTACGAGTCTGAATACCAGCGTTGGGATCACCAAGAATTTGATCGATTGGGTGATTTACAGTCCATCGCTGAGCCGGAGCATACGTCGCTGACTCAGTCTGAACTGGAGAAACTGAAGATGAGGCTTCAGCTACTTCTGGATTATCAGCTAAGAGAGGAATGTTTGCATTTGCCACTTCATTCACTGATTGCTGAGAAATAGATGGAATTTCTGAGACATTTGGATCAACTGCAGGTATAGTGTTTATAGGAACAGCTGAGACCCAAGATGTTTCAGCTTCACTATTTTGCATATTTGGAATGATAGAAGGACCATCATTTTCTACGGTGTGAGCATGAGGAGTGGGAATATCTTCTGAATCACCAAGATGAGAAAACATCCATTGATTCAGTTCTTCTGTATCAGCGTTCGGTTTAGAGTTCGCTGAACGGGATTCGTCAAACGTGACGTGAATAGTTTCTTCTACAGTTTGTCTTCTTCGGTTGAAGACTCTGAAGGCTTTGGAAACTAAGGAGTATCCAAGAAAGATTCCATCATCAGCCTTAGGATCAAACTTTCCAAGGGCATCTCTGTTGTTTAGTATGAAACACTGACATCCAAAGATGTGAAGAAAGCTGATTGAAGGCTTTCTCCCATAAAAAAGTTCATAGGCTGTCTTTTTGAATCTTTTAACTATCAGCGACCTGTTTTGCGTAAAACAAGCAGTGTTGACAGCTTCTGCCCAAAACTGAGTAGGCAGGTGAGAATCGCTGAGCATTGAACGTGCAGCTTCAATAATTGTTCTATTTCTTCTTTCAGCGACCCCATTTTGTTGTGGTGTTCTCACTGACGAAAAGTTGTGAGAAATACCCTTGCTCTCAAGGAAGGAATCAAGAGAACTGTTTTTGAATTCAGTTCCATGATCACTCCTTATTGAGTGAACAGTCATATTGTTCAGAGTTTCCATCTTCCGAACAAAGGTGATGAGTTCTTCAGGGGTGTCACTCTTAGAACGGAGAAACATTACCCATGTGTAACGAGAGAATTCATCAACTATGACCAGCGTATATTTCTTTCCAGCGATGGATTGTTTGTTAACGGGGCCAAACAAATCCATATGGAGTAGTTGTAGAGGAGATGACACTGAGGAAACTTGCTTTGACTTAAAGCTTGCCTTGGTCTGCTTCCCTTTTTCACACGCTGAACATAAGGACTCTTTGGCGTATGAATGTTGAGGTAGACTAGTGACTAACTCTTTGGATGAAAGAGTATTCAGTGTCTTGAAGTTGAGATGTGAGAGCCTTTTGTGCCATAGCCAGTTAACATCAGAAGATGCTTTTGAGAAGAAACAGGAGTTCTCAGTGGTTGTTGAGTCCATGTTTATAACGTAAACATTTTCCAAACGATAACCGTTGAGAGCTATCTTCTCCTTTTTGTCAGAGACAAAGCAGGATTCCTTAGTGAAAATCACTTTGTTATCCATGTCGCAAAGCTGACTGATGCTTAGAAGATTATGCTTCAGCCCTTCAACATATGCGACTCTTCTGAAGGATGTTGTACCATTTGAAAGTACACCATACCCTCGGGTGTGTCCTTTTCCATTTCCACCGAAAGTCACAGAGGGACCCTTCTCTTCCTTGTATTCAGCGAGCAGGTTTTTCTTTCCAGTCATGTGTCTAGAGCATCCGCTATCGAGATACCAGATACCCTTCTTAACCTGAATGGCAGATGTTGAAGTGGAGGGAATGTCTGAACTTTCTTCCTCTTCTTCAATCTTGGCCATGAGACATTGATTTGCTTCATCATCTTCAGAATCAGATGATGAGGCTTCTTCATCAGAAGCAGCCCAATCATAGTCAGCCATCAGGCCTTTTCCTTTCTTCTTAAAGCTTTTCAGCTTTGCATACTTCTCCTTCAGCTTTGAGTATTTGTCATCTTTATTCCTTGGAACAAAGGATTTCTTTGTAAAAGCTGAAGGTCTCATGATTTTCTTTGCAAGAGAACTATTGTCTATATAATTTGTGTTTGTGTGGGAGGCCATTTTCAGATAATAGCAAGGAAGAGAAATATCTTAGATTAGATCTTGTTTATGAGATTAAACAAATCCGCTCTGATACCACTTGTTGGTCCCGAAAGGCCTATACAAGTTTGTAGAAGGGGGGGGGGGGGGGGTTGAATACAAACACACTATTTTACTTTTCTAAATTGTTTATTGATAAATCATTAACAATTTACAGCTTGTAGCGGAAACAAGATTAAGGATAAACCTAAATCTAAACAAGTTGGAACACTAAGGTTTCTTGCACTAAGAAAGATAAGGAGATTACTAATAAAATCCTATCTTGAGAGAGATTTGAACTTGTCCAGAGTTAGCAAGTTACTTCAAATGAAGTGAGTTCATCTCTTTATATACTGCATGCATTTAATGCAAGTCAGTATACACTTTACACGTGTCATCAGCGGATTGGTTGCATGTCATTGACCTTTGTTGACAACCTTAGTAGCCGCATTAATGAACAGTGTAGTATCAGAGTGGTTGTACGATCTCAGATTTTTGGAGGTTCTTTTCTGACATTTCGTACGGTGGCGTGCAAGGGAGGTTAAGACAAAAGTACTTTGTACGGAGGACTTCATGATCAGCTTTCGTTGATTCAGCGATTATCATTTACTATTCAGCGAATGATAAAGTTCAGCGATAGCTGAAGTCTTGTACTTGATACTTCACGTTGAGTGGACAAATATGAGTCTTCGCTGATCCGCATAAGTTCATTAGTAGACTTGTCGCTGGTTCTTGAGCTTGATCTTCGACTTCAGCGTAGAACCTTTGTTGACGTGAAACTTGTCTTCAGGGATCATAAGTAAACAACTAACTTATCAGCGATCACCATAAGGACTGAACAGACTCAGCGCATTATGGTGAACAGTGTTCGCTGAATGTTTAATTTAAAGAGCGAGAGTTCCTATCAGCGGTACTGTAAGATCATAGTACTTATCAGCGATAGTGAAACTCTGATACATATTGTTTACATACAATTTTCACTAAGTATTTAAGAGAGGGTCATTATCAAATCACTGAGGGTTTGGATCAACAGATATCAAGGTATGTTCTATCTTACTCGCTGAGGTTCGCCTATGAATGTAAGATTTCAAAACAAATTGCATCGCTGAAAATCTCTTCCATTCAGTGATACTTTAAATTTTCAAAACCAAACACTGATACTTCTAATCAGTGCTTCATGTTTTAAAAATGTCCCTGAGTTTTCAAAATCCTCAGAGACACCCTAAAATATGAAAGGACATTTGTGACGTCATCACAACGGATAGACCATGGCACGCTTTTCTCTGACACATTCGCCCGTTTCGTTTACCTTGTCCAATCAAATTCAAGGGACGTGTCCGTGTCATCATGAAAAACTTTCCCGCTCATAGTTTTTCTCTCTCTACTCTAACTATATAAACCCATTGCGTTTATATTTTTACCTTTTACGTGAACATCATATCTCTCAAGCAAGAACAACTGTTGCATTTGAACTCATTCTCTCCAGAAACTGTTCATCTTCATCTTCAACAATCAAAGGTTAATATTCTTGTTATTTACCTTTACAAACTTGTTTTTGATCTTATTATTGGTTTTACAAGATCAAACAAAAGAACCTTTTAAAAATGAAATCATTTTCTTCATGATTTTATGAACACAATCTTCATGATTGTTCTTCAAGTTTAAAACAAAAATCTTAAACTTGCATCTTCATACATTTTTCCAGAATCCCTTATTTTTGACATTTTATCCATTTTAAAAACTTCTTTTCATATTCTTCATGTTTGTACTTTAATAAACAGAAATGGCATCTACTAAGCTCCCACTGCTCAGTCCCCCACTACCTCTGAAAGTATTGAACTCATCAAAGCCCCTCATGTCGGATTTAAACTAGAAGAAGTTACCTTTCAAGGAAACAATCCCTATGCCCTTTTCAAATTCCCTCCAAAGAAGCAAATCACACACCTGAACGACGTCGTTGTATTCCTCCAGACCTGTCCTCTTTCGACGGCTATGACTGTGACACCACCTGCTCATAGGAACCTACTATCTCAGTTCTAGTATACTGCCAGAAGAGCTAAGATCACCTCTACCAAAGACCCCAAAAAGGAAATCGATGTCATCCTCTTTGACACCGAACTTGGTAGCTCAAAGATCACCCCTGGCGCTATCAGGTGTGTCCTAAACCTCCCTGGTAGTTCCAAAGAAAAACGATTCTTCCCTCTGCCAAATCCTAAGAACCCCGCTGATAGGGAAGCCCTCATTGCATTCTTTGATGCAACGCATTACGTATAGGGAACAGGGAGAGACAAACTCCCTAAGAAAAAGCTTACCAAGATTGAGAAGTCCAAAACGCCCAGCGAAATAAATTTCATCTTCGCTCATATGATCAGCTGCATGACAGCTAAGGTTGGTTCCACTGACCAAGCCTCCAAACCCCAGCAAGCTATGGGATACGCACTGTTGAAGGGCCTACACATCGATTGTGCCAAAAGCATCTTTGACGACATGATGATGAGAGTCGACGAAACAAAGAGACCAAGGATGGTTCCATATCCCAGGTTTCTCAGCACTCTCTTCTGACAAGCGCTCGGGGATAAATACCCAGCGGTGGGCGACCTGAAACTCTCACAGGTTGGCACCAAGGTTCTCGACTACACGCCCATGCCAAACAAGGTACGTCTTACTACTCTCTTATCTATTCTCAATCCTCCCACTTCTCCTACCTCTGCAGCTACCTCCACGGTAATCCCAACCGCTGGCACCCAGGCTGCAACATCCACTTCCTCTCGAAAGAGAAAACAATCCTCAACCACTCTTGGCGCTCCTAAGCCCAAGAAAAAAAGAAGCAACCCCCAAACCTTCTCAGGCTGAAGACTCCACGAATCTTTGTCCACAAGAGCCGTTGGAAAGTTCAGTGGTACGCTCTGTCATAGTTGCAGAATCCACCCATTCCATTCCCGCTTCAGCGTCTCTAAACGATGAGGTTAACTTGGAACAGAACCTCCCTCCCTCAGTACCTCCAAGTACTGCGGAAGTAATTCACAACGGATCCAACGCTGAACCTGCTTCCCAATCCCTCTTCTCAACTCTTACTCCTCCCACTATTTCTTAGGTCACTCAACCTATTGTTCCCCCACTCTCTACAACAAACATCATCCTCAGCGATACATCTGTTGAAGCTCTACAGAGGATGATAGATAAAAACACAGGACCTGCAGGCACTTCTATACGTCAAGGCTCTCTGGAAGGCGACATGGAACATGACTCAGGTTTTCGAAACTTCGATGACTTCGGCAACCATCCTGCAGGTATACATAAAATCCTAAACACTCATCTCTCTGGACCCCCAACTTCTGAGTTTTCTTTTGTTCGTAAGTTTTTAACTGTTACAGGTCCTAATTTGGGAGATATCGACACCTCCCTCAAGGATTTATCTACCAAGGTGGAATCTCTCACCACCACTCTCTCTACAAACTCTTCAATGGTTACAAACGCTGGAGAGGCTCTCAAGACACTCACCACTGAGGTGAATGACAAAGCTTCCAGCGCTGATCTGAACAAGCTAGAAGGTAAACTCTCTCAAGTTGCTCAGACACTCACTGATAACTCCACCTCCATCATCACCTTGAACACCACCAACAACAACCTCTCCACCAACTTCACCACCCTGTCTAATGAAGTCACATCATTGAAGACAGTGGTTGGAGATCTTCAGGGAGAGGTGTCTTCCTTGAAGACGAATGTAAGCACTGCAACCAATCTACTGCAGTAAATCCTCGAACGTCTGAATGCTCCAACCTGTACACCCTCCCACTTTAATCAGGCGGATCGAGTGGATCTTCAAAAGATCAGTCCTGCTATTTCTGGCCTGGAAGACATAATAGCAAGGATTGAAACATGCGTTGGGATCACTGGCCTAGAAGACAGTGACCCAAAGCATACTGATGATGCTACTGCTGATATTCCTATTTCCTCCCCTATCCATCATGTGGAAGAGGGGGACAAGAATCAAGAAGATCTTCCCCATAATGTTGAGGGGGAGACAACTACTGTTGCTGCTAAAAAACCTCAGGGAGATGAAAACCCTAAGGGAACCGAGTTTTCCAAACACCACGATGCATCGGAGGGGGAGAAACTCGAAGAGGACGATGATGTTGAAGTCCTAGAACCGTCTGTTGATGACGAAGAAGAAGAAGTTGAGGAAGAAGAAGAAGACGATGAAGACGTCGATGTCGCTGATGATGAACAATCATCATCCCCTAAAGATGATGATTATGATGACGATGATGAAGATATCGATTACTCCTTCCAGCCAATCAGAAGGGCCCCTGCTCAAAAAGGGGTAGTCATCAAAGAGACATCAGGAGAGGGGACCCTGAAAAAGCCTGCAGTGACTGAAGCCGATAAAGGAAAAAACAAAGGCATCGCTGCAGAAGACAATCTGACTATCTTGCTACAAAAGCCAGTTTGTCAGGTACAATACTTTTTCTTCCCTTACACTGCATCCCTCCTCTATCCCTTCTCAACCTCATTTCTCCTCTCCATAAAACCTCTATACACTTAAACCTCATTCTTTTCCCTATCTCTTTTTCCCAAATGATCTTACATAAACGATCGCTATGTTTCAGCTAGTCCTCTCCCCTGTTTGAAGATCCTGCTGAAGTTCCTCCAACTACATCAACAATAAATCCAGCTACTAGTGCTGAAGAAATAATCCAAATCTTAGACTTTGCTGAGACTGATGAACCTGAAGAAGAACTGCTCTCTCACAAGAAAAGACCTTCCTTGTCTCCTCAAACGCTAAGTGAAGAAGAACTGAAAATGAGAGAAGCAATGATCAAACATTTTGAAGATCAGCAAATCATTCCTGCCCCTCGATTCAAAATATCAAGAAAGGAAACCGATGAACACCACAAAGCTGAAAAACAACTCGCCGAACGAAGAAAAGCTGAAGAAAGAGATAAAGCTTATGCTATCGAGCTCGTCCAACGTTCGGTAAAAGATCCTGATCTGAAGAAGAATTCCATTGATGTTCAACGTCAATTGTGGAAGGACGCAAAAAAGATCGTTGAAAAGAAGACTAAGGTATCTGACTCTACCCTGGAATGGTGCAAAGAAAGACTGCACTATCGATATTGGGTCTCCAAAATCAACAAGGTGAACATCAGGGGAAGAATATCAATAAACGTTCCAGTTGTTGATGTCGACATTTTCAGAGAAAATGGTACTAAGAAAACCATCTATGCTTCATCGATCAGCAAGTACGGTTTCTCTGAGTGGTTGGAGATACGAATAGCCATTCAGCGATCACGCTCAACCTTCAGAGACCATGTCGAGAAAGTTTTAAATGAACAGATCGACTTGGTTACATTTGTTGTAGGTATTACTCCTCCTCCTCCTTCTCCTACTGTAACATCCCAAAATTTTCAATATTAGTATTTTAATGAGAATTGGGATTTAATTGTATTTTGGATTAAACCTTGAATTATGTTGTAATTTTATAATTCATTAAGGTTAAAATACAAGGGATTAAGGTTTGGTGTCAATTGTAGAAATAATGAAACTTGGAGGTGTGGTTGGTCATTTGTTGAAAGTGTATGGATAAAGGGCTGAAGGAATGAGATAATATCTCATTTTCCTTGTTAGGTCGGTTTAGAAGGCAGAGAGAAAGAGAGAAAAGAGAAAAGGAAGAAAAACAAGGTTTTAGCTCAAATTGGTAAGGTATTTGTGATAGTTTCTGATAAATCTTGTTGTGAATGAATGATGATGAACGAATCTGTGTATTGGACTGATTTGCAGAATCATAAACATCAGATTGAAGTCTCAGATTTGTGCAGAAAGTGGGTTTTGCAAACTTAAGGTGAGTTCATTTGTTGTTTGCTTAAATCAGTGTTTTCATGTTAAATTGAACCTTGAAATAGCTGTATAAATTGGTTATGAACTGTATGGAATGGTCTGGAATGAGCTGAATACAACAGACATCGAATTAGGTTGAATTTTGGGCTGCAGAACCGAAGTTTCCGGATAAAAATCGTATCTGGAAACCGCTGTGATTAATGTATCCGGACGTATCGATGTATCCGGTAAGTGTTCTTTTTATTGAAGTTTCCGGATAAAATTTAGTTACCAGATATTATCCGGACTAGTTTAGTCTTCGGCTGTTATCCGGATTAGGTAAGTATCCGGAAAGAGTGTGATACCCGGTAAGTTGTAGTTGTCCGGAAAACTCTGTTGTCCGGATAGCTTGAGTGTGTCCGGAAACCATGTTGTCCGGACACTTCTGGGTGATTTGGAAAATGTAGTTCTGTTAATCGTGGAAAGGTGCGATTTAGGATTTAAGATATACTTTATATAGCTTGGACATACGTACAACTGAATAGTAGTATGTTAGGTTTATAGACTGTGCTAGTTTGATACTAGGCAGAGGTGTAGTATGTGTAATGGATCCATAGGCGCTAATGGTTATGTACACGTGGAATAGATGAAGGTTAGTCATTATTCTGATGTGTGTGATGCTAATGGTTATGTACACATGGAATAGATGAAGTTTAGTCATTATTCTGATGTGTGTGGCACTAGTGTTTGGCAATCACATGGAATAGGCGTGTGGTAATAATCGTTACTCCAGTGTGTGTGGAAATTATGGAATAGGCGTGTGGTAATATTCGTTATTCCTAATTTCTAAGGAAGAAAATGGGATTGACATAAGTGCTTGTAATCTCTACTTCCTTTCCGATAAATGGGCGTGTGTAATTGCAATTTATTGGATAAGAGTACTAATCTAGAATCATTGAAGATTCGTAATGTGGCTCTGAGGCATGATATGATGATGGAATGTGTGTCAGTCATATTCATGGGATTGGATGAAAATCGTGTTAATGGAATAGAGTTACACGTACGGTAAGGAAAGGAGTAATCAGGTTTGTTGTAACTTGTTTACATTGATTTTGCAAATATTATTATTAAAACGAATGTTCTCACTAGGCGTTGGCCTAATCGTTTCATATGATGTTTTCTTACCAGGTACCAGCTCGGGAAAGTAAAGGGTTGTGGGATGAGCGTTTTTGGAATAGCAGAGGTGTCAATTAACAAGAAGAGATTTGATGGATTGCTTAGATAACTTAATTAATCTGATTATAATGATATGAATAGATTAATAGGTTATTTGAAGGATCCTGTATTGTAAATATACTCTTGATGGTTAATTTCCTTGCTATATATATGTAAGTTTGAAGTTTATATTATCATAACTTGTGAAATTTTGAGGTTCAAAATAGCCCGGAATTTGGGGCATTACAGTATGGTATCAGAGCAATAGTTTAAGTGAACTAAGTATGCTGAGGAGATACTTAGACTTAAGCTGTGATGAATTAAGTTATGATTCGTGAGAAATAGGTAGAAATACTAAGACGGGATAGTCTTAGAGTCGACGTAAATACGTGAAATTAGTACTGTAATAATGAGACGATGATTCTCATGTATGATATGTTCACAATTTCAATTAGCTACTGTTATTATGAATATATCGTTACCTAAGCATACTTGTTTCTAAATTATTACAGTGACTAATGATCGGTATAGTACGTTTCGTATGTTCGTAGGTGTATAACCATTTCTTATGGTTATCCTCTTGTGTATAACAGAACGATGGTGAATACGCCTCCATTATCTCCTATTTCTGCGATGGATAGGTCAATGATTGATGGGACGGGAGAGAGGCAACTGGATTAGGAGAAATTCATGAGACTCCGCCGGGGTTTCTTTCTCTTTTAGGAGGGCCAAGTCAGGTACATAGAACGGGTACCAGTACTTCCAACCCAAGAACACCAGAAGCAAGTATGGAAGCCCGAATGATGGAAAACATGACAAGAATGATGACGAACGCAATGGCTCCACAAACCGAAATGTTTATGAAAGCATTGAACGATCGAAGTACAGAGTTGCAGCGAACAGGAACCGAGACTGGAGTAATTAATCCACTTCATACTCCAGTAACAGAAACAGAAAAAAGAGTAGAAAGAGTTTGCTCGTACAAGACGTTCCTAATTTGTAAGCCGCCCGAGTTTAAAGGAACAGATAATCCAGTAACATGTATGAAATGGATTAAGGAAATGGAACAAGCTTTCAGAGCTTGTGAATGTGATGAAAAGTCCAAAGTTAGATTTGCTTCTCAAATGTTAAAAGGGAATGCATTAACATGGTGTAATATAGTGACAGCTTCAATATCGGTTTCAGTATTGACTGCTATGACTTGGGAGTCATTCAAGAAGAAGGTTTTGGAGGAGTACTGTAATGAGAATGAGATGGATAGAATCGAAGAAGAGTTTAGGACTCTCAAGAAGGGTAACATGTCTGTGAGAAAGTATACTGAAACGTTTTTGGAGAAGCTGAATTTGGTGGGGCATGTGGCTCCTAATGAAAAAGAAAAGATTAAAGCTTACTTGAAGGGTTTGCCAGCGGACATGATGTCCAGGGTAAGAAACGCTAAAGCTTCAACACTGAGGGAAACTATTGAAGAAGCTAAGGTGATGGAAGAAGTCTACGCCAAGGATAAAGAAGAAAAGACCCAAGTTGGGGAGAAACGAAAATGGGAGGGTCGATCAGAGTCTTTTCAGAGACCTAAGGCAGCCGGTAAAGGTGTTCGTTAAGATTCGCGTCGTGAACCAAATTGGTGTTCAAAGTGCAAGAGTAAACTTTTTGGTCCGTGTCGGGTGACAGCGTTGGAGTGTTTCAAGTGTGGTAAAAGTGGGCATATGATGAATAATTGTCCGGTACAAGGAATTACATGCTACGAGTGTAAGCAACCGGGTCATTCCGGCGGGGTTGCCCAAGGTTGAAAAAGAGTGGAGATGAAAGTAAGAAATCAAATATCCCAAAGCCAACGGGTCGGGCGTTTTAGATGACCGCTGATGAAGCTAAAGAATCGAGAGATGTCGTCTAGGGTACTTTACTTGTTAATTCTTGTCCAGCGCGCATTTTATTTGACTGTGGTGCAAATTTGTCATTTGTGTCCAAGTCGTTCTTTCACAAGTTAGCTATGCCTATTACTACTTTGGAAGATGCCTTAGTAGTTGAAGTAGCTAATGGGGGTCAAGTCTTGGTTCGCGAAAGACTTGATGGTTGTTTTATTACGATAGAAGAGACGAAATTTCTGATCGACTTGTTGTTGATGGAAATTGGAGGATTTGATGTGGTAGTGGGTATGGACTGGCTGACAGTCAACCAGGTAGAGATACTTTATGCAAAGAAATTTATCCGGATTCTGATGGCTGATAGGGATGATGTACTCGTCTTTGGGGAAAAGCGAAAAGGGGAAGTTCCGTTAATTTCTGTTGCGAAAGCGCGTAAATGTTTAATGAAAGGATGTTCATCCTATCTAGCTTATGTTTTAGATATAAATTCAGAAAAGAAGCAAGTGGAAGATATCAGAGTGGTACGCGATTTTCTAGACGTATTTCCCGATGATCTTCCTGGTCTACCAACTGAACGGCAGGTAGAATTTCGTATTGACCTTATCCCTGGATCGACACCTATTGCGCGAGTACCATATCGTCTAGCGTCGGATGAAATGAAATAGATGATGACTCAACTTCAAGAGTTGTTAGATAAAGGTTTCATTAGACCGAGTTCTTCACCTTGGGGAGCTCCGGTTTTGTTTGTTAAGAAGAAAGGTGGCACGATGAGGATGTGCATTGATTATCGCGAGCTGAATAAGGTGACTATTAAGAACAAGTATCCGCTTCCAAGGATTGATGACATGTTCGATCAACTCCAAGGTGCGGGATGTTTTTCTAAGATTGATTTAAGGTCAGGATATCACCAAGTTCAAGTGAGGAATGAAGATATTCCTAAGACAGCTTTTAGAACAAGGTATGGGCATTATGAATTTCTTGTAATGCCATTTGGTTTGACAAATGCTCCAGCAATATTCATGGATCTGATGAATAGAGTATGTCGACCATTTTTGGACAAGTTTGTCATTGTATTCATTGATGACATACTAGTCTATTCAAAGACTGAAGAAGATCACGGACATCATCTACGTGAAGTTTTAGAAGTATTGAGAAGAGAGAAGTTGTACGCGAAGTTCTCAAAATGTGAATTTTGGTTAAAAGAAGTACAATTCCTAGGTCATGTGATCACTTCAGAAGGAGTTAAGGTAGACCCAGCAAAGATAGAAGCTATGACGAATTTGGAGACACCAAGAAGTGCGTCTGAAATAAGAAGTTTCTTAGGTCTCGCGGGTTATTATCGGAGATTTATTAAAGACTTCTCAAAGATTGCTTCTGCTTTGACTATTTTAACTCGAAAGAACGTGAAGTTTGTTTGGACGGAGAAACAAGAATCAGCTTTCAAAACTTTACGTCAAAAGTTATGTGAAGCTCCTATTCTTGCCTTACCAGAAGGAACAGAAGATTTTGTTGTTTACAGCGATGCTTCCAAGATGGGCCTGGGATGTGTATTGATGCAACAAGGCAAGGTAATTGCTTATGCGTCAAGACAACTTAAGGAGCATGAGAAGATCTATCCAACGCACGATTTAGAGTTAGCAGCGGTGGTTTTTGATTTGAAGCTGTGGAGGCACTATTTGTATGGGACGAAGTGTACTCTTTATACTGATCACAAGAGCTTGAAACATGTATTTGATCAGAAAGATTTGAACATGAGACAACGACGCTGGTTAGAGTTACTTAAGGATTATGATTGTGAATTGCATTACCATCCTGGTAAAGCAAATGTAGTAGCGGATGCTTTAAGCAGAAAAGAGTAAAGTGGATGTTTGAAATCGACTAACACTAGAATTCACGTGACGTCAAGTTTGATGGAAAAGATAAAGGAGGCACAAGTGGAAGCCTTACGGGAAGAAAATCTGAAAAAAGAAGTGATGAGCAAACAACATCTTCAACTGACTGAAGATAGCCGTGGAATTAAGTTGTCCAAAGCCGTATTTGGGTACCAAAGATTGGAGGTAATCGAGAGTTGATTCTCGAAGACGCTCATAGATCTAAGTATTTTATACATCCTGGAAGTACTAAGATGTATAGAGATTTGAAGTTACACTATTGGTGGCCAACCATGAAAGTAGATGTGGCATGAATAGCGGAAAAGTGTATAACATGTTCTTTAGTGAAAGCTGAACATCAGAAACCTTACGGAAGTTTCCAATCTTTGGAGATTCCGGAATGGAAGTGGGAGAAGATCACCATGGATTTCGTGACAAAGTTACCAAGGACTCAGAAAGGTAACGACACTATTTGGGTGATTGTGGATCGTTTGACTAAGAGTGCTCATTTTCTAGCTATGAAAGAAGCGTCACCAATTGAGAAATTGGCGAAGCTATATATTGATGAAGTGGTGTCAAGACATGGTATGCCGGTATCGATAGTGTCGGATCGTGATAGTCGGTTTACCTCAAGATTTTGGCAATCACTACAAGAGGAATTAGGTACGAAAGTTAATTTGAGTACTGCTTATCATCCACAGACTGACGGACAGAGTGAAAGGACTATTCAAACTTTGGAAGATATGCTCAGATCATGTGTATTGGATTTTGGAGGTAATTGGGATACGCATCTGCCGTTAGTAGAATTTACGTATAACAATAGTTACCATTCTAGTATTGGAAGAGCACCTTTTGAAGCCTTGTATGGCCGGAAATGTAGAACTCCGGTGTGTTGGTTAGAAGCCGGAGTGAAACAGTTTGCTGGTCCGGAACTGGTACAACAAATAGCAGATAAGGTGAAAGAAATTCGGCAACATATGAAAGCAGCTCAGGATCGACAAAAGAGTTATGCTGATCCGAAAAGAAGACCAAAAGAATTTCAAGTTGGGGAGCGCGTGATGCTTAAGGTATCCCCATGGAAAGGTGTGATAAGGTTTGGTAAACGTGGGAAGTTAAGTCCTCATTTTCTAGGACCTTTCACTATCACTAAGAGGGTCGGATTGCAAGCTTATCAGCTGGATCTTCCACCTGAATTGGAAGGAATCCACAATACCTTCCACGTTTGTTATCTTCGGAAATGTCTAGCCGAAGAGGAAGATGTGATTCCACTTACTGATGTAAGAGTGGATGAGAAGAGCCGTTGTGTGGAAGAACCAGAGGCAATTTTGGAAAGATCGGTTAGAAAGCTACGTAATGGCAAGGAAGTAGCTATGTTGAAAGTACAGTGGAAACACCATCGAGGGGCCAATGTGACTTTATAGTCGGAAGAGAGTATGAAGGATAGGTATCCCCATCTGTTTACCTGATCTTGATTTCGAGGACGAAATCATTTTCAAGTTGGGGAGTATTGTAACATCCCAAAATTTTCAATATTAGTATTTTAATGAGAATTGGGATTTAATTGTATTTTGAATTAAACCTTGAATTATGTTGTAATTTTGTAATTCATTAAGGTTAAAATACAAGGGATTAAGGTTTGGTGTCAATTGTGGAAATAATGAAACTTGGAGGTGTGGTTGATCATTTGTTGAAAGTGTGTGGATAAAGGGCTGAACGAATGAGATAATATCTCATTTTCCTTGTTGGGTCGGTTTAGAAGGCAGAGAGAAAGAGAGAAAGGGGAAAAGGAAGAAAAGCAAGGTTTTGGCTCAAATTGGTAAGGTATTTGTGATAGTTTCTGATAAATCTTGTTGTGAATGAATGATGATGAACGAATCTGTGTATTGGATTGATTTGCAGAATCATAAACATCAGATTGAAGTCTCAGATTTGTGCAGAATGTGGGGTTTGCAAACTTAAGGTGAGTTCATTTGTTGTTTGCTTAAATCAGTGTTTTCATGTTAAATTGAACCTTGAAATAGCTGTATACATTGGTTATGAACTATATGGAAGGGTCTGGAATGAGCTGAATAGAACAGACATCGAATTAGGTTGAATTTTGGGCTGCGGAACCGAAGTTTCCGGATAAAAATCGTATCCGGAAATCGCTGTGATGAATGTATCCGGACGTATCGATGTATCCGGTAAGTGTTCTTTTTATTGAAGTTTACGGATGAAATTTAGTTACCGGATATTATCCAGACTAGTTTAGTCTTCGAGTGTTATCCGGATTAGGTAAGTATCCGGAAAGAGTGTGATACCCGGTAAGTTGTAGTTGTCCGGAAAACTCTGTTGTCCGGATAGCTTGAGTGTGTCCGGAAACCATGTTGTCCGGACACTTCTGGGTGATTTGGAAAATGTAGTTCTGTTAATCGTGGAAAGGTGCGACTTAGGATTTAAGATATACTTTATATAGCTTGGACATACGTACAACTGAATAGTAGTATGTTAGGTTTATAGACTGTGCTAGTTTGATACTAGGCAGAGGTGTAGTAAGTGTAATGGATCCATAGGCGCTAATGGTTATGTACACGTGGAATAGATGAAGGTTAGTCGTTATTCTGATGTGTGTGGTGCTAATGGTTATGTACACGTGGAATAGATGAAGTTTAGTCATTATTCTGATGTGTGTGGCACTAGTGTTTGGCAATCACATGGAATAGGCGTGTGGTAATAATCGTTATTCTAGTGTGTGTGGAAATTATGGAATAGGCGTGTGGTAATAATCGTTATTCCTAATTTCTAAGGAAGAAAATGGGATTGACATAAGTGCTTGTAATCTCTACTTCCTTTCCGATAAATGGGCATGTGTGATTGCGATTTATTGGATAAGAGTATTAATCTAGAATCATTGAAGATTCGTAGTGTGGCTCTGAGGCATGATTTGATGATGGAATGTGTGTCAGTCATATTCATGGGATTGGATGAAAATCGTGTTAACGGAATAGAGTTACACGTACGGTAAGGAAAGGAGTAATCAGGTTTGTTGTAACTTGTTTACATTGATTTTACAAATATTATTATTGAAACGAATGTTCTCACTAGGCGTTGGCTTAATCGTTTCATTTGATGTTTTCTTACCAGGTACCATCTCGGGAAAGTAAAGGGTTGTGGGATGAGCGATTTTGGAATAGCAAAGGTGTCAATTAACAAGAAGAGATTTTGGAGAAAAATTCCCTGATTGGATGATCCCTACCACAAAATCCCTTGATGAACTTCTCGTTAAGGATGAACCTGTATCGCTGATAGGATTCCCTGTAATTCCTCTATCCTTATCAGTTTATATCTTTTGTACTTGTAATTTCTTTTGTTGTACTTGTAATTTTTCTACTTCCCTCTGTAACTTATACGAAGTTTAAGGAAAAATATTAGCGAATGTACTTTACTCCATCAGTACATAAAAGATCCCAGAAAATAGTAAAATGGACAAATATTTTATGAGTTCTTTTTATCCTTATGTTTTCTTACTTAGCAATTTTGCTTTATTGCTATGTCATAATCAAATAGGGGGAGATTGTTGATCCAAACCCTCAATGATTTGATAATGACTCTCTTAGAATCACTTAGTGAAAATTGTAAGTAAACATTATGTATAAGTGTTTCACTATCGCTGATAAGTACTAAGTCTGTTTCAGTACCGCTGATAGGAAACTCAAGTTATTTATTTGTTGCATTCAGCGAAACTGTTCATCAGTTAGCCCTGAGCCTGTTCAGCCTTACTGATGATCGCTGATAAAATATGTTGTTTACTTATGATCCCTGAATACAAGTTTCACGTCAACCATGTTCTACGCTGAAATCGAAGATCAAGCCAAAGAACCAGCGACAAGTCTACTAATGAACTGATGCGGATATCAGCGAATCCAAGACCTGTCCACTCAACGTGAAGTTACAAGTAGAAAACTTCAGCGAACGCTGAACTTTATCACTCGCTGATAAAGATCTATTCAACAACGCTGATCATGAAGTTTCCCCTACAAGTTACTTTTATCTTATCCCCTTGCACGTCTCCGTACGATCTGTCAGAACGGACATCCCTTTTGTCCAGAATCGTACAACCAACTCTGATTCTACATTGTTCATCATGCGGCTACTAGGTTGTCTACCAAGGTCAAACTGTGCAACCAATCAGCTGCTGCCACGTGTAAAGTTGTACTGTTGTGCATTAAATGCATGCAGTATATAAAGGAAACCCTACTTCAGAAATGAAGTGCTCGTCCATCTCCTTCCTTCTTACTATTATGTGTGTTAGAATATTACTCTTAATATTCTTATCTACTTTCTATCTTATTTCTAGTGCAAGAAATCTTAGTGATTCTCTTAACTTGTTTAGATTAGGTTTATTCCTTCATCTTGTTCCGCAACAAGTTGTAAGTTATTTGATACATATCAATAAACAATTTAGAAAAGCAAAATCTATGTGTTTATATTCACCCCCCCCCCTTTCTACAAACTTGTATAACCCTTACGGGACCAACACAAACAAAGGAAGATTAGTTTGGAATAGGCACCCACACTATGATGGGTCCACACTTGTCAGTGGTAGAGGATGTGGAAGGATCAGCGGTCCGCGTAGCATTTGAAGACTCAATGTCAGTGACGTTCTTCACTTTGGTTAATTTCTTAACCTAAGTGGTAGTTTTCACCTTTGCTTGATTTCCACTAGGGATTTTCTTCTTTGCCTTGGGGGCATTGATCTTCACCTTAGCTAATTTCTCAGCTTTGGTGGCTGTATGGAATTTGCTAGCAATGTGATCGGTAAGTCCACAGTGATAACATTTCCTATAGCTAAAAGTAGCTTTAGGACCATAGGCAAACGTATTTGATAATTTCAAATGGGTCGGGCCTGAACCAAGAATACCTTTGGCATCAGATATCGGAGGAACTATAGGTTCTTCAGATTTCTTGCCAGTGACATACACTCTGATTTTAGGAGTAGATATTCAACGATCTTATTCTTAGAAGTAGAGGGATGGCTAGTTGAAGGTTTTGAAGCTTACAGCTTTGGTACATTGGTACCCATATGAGGTTTTTGAAATATTATTTTTTCTTTACCTTTAAGTTTAGGGCTTAAGGTAGAGTTATCCTCAGTGATGGGACTTTTAGAAGAAGAAGAGTATTGAGAAAGAAGTGTCAGGGATAGAAGACACGAACATTCCAAATTTAAGCATGGAACGATCAGTGGTTGGTTCTTCAGCGTCACCTTTGTAACGAATACCACTTTTGTCTTTAGCAGGGATCTGAGCACTTAGTATCTCAATGATCTTTGTTTGGGATTTATACCATCCTTCAACAGTTTCTTTCTCTGCTTTCAGCTCAGCGATAGCTTTTTCACGCTCGATGCTGACAACTTGATTCACGTAGACCTGGTCTTTCAAATTTTCTTCTAGTTTTGAAAGCTCTTGTATTTTCAAGTGACAGTTTTTAAGTTGTTCAGTTAAGTCTTGATTTTGGTGTTCAGCTTTGGTCTTGCCATTCATGGCATCATATAAATCAACAGTCAACAGATCGATAACATGAAGTCTATCAGCCTCAGTGAGAGCAGGAGAAGGAGAAGGAGATACCTGAGAGGTAGAAGCAGAAGTATAGGGAATTTCAACATGTTCTTCCTCTTCTTCCTTGACATTGGCCATGAGACAGAGAGTGGCCTTATCTTCTTCATCTGAATCTGATTCTTCATCAGACTCAGCCCAGTCGTGTTCTTCAGCTAACCGACCTTTACCTTTCTTTTTGAACCTTTTCAGCTTCTCGTATTTTTTTTAAGCTTTTGGTATTTGTCATCTTTACTCCTTGGAGTAAAGGATTTCTTGTGGGAAGAAGAAGGTTTGAGTGCTTTCTTTGTCCTGCATTCACTCGCAAAGTGTCATACTTTTTCACAGTTAAAACAGGTAGCAGTAGCCTTATCAACAAGAATAGATTTTGGCTTGTCAGTGAGGGAAAGAGTTTTATTTCTTATGAAGTTACTCTTTCTGGCAAATCTCTTGAAAGAATTTGTCAGGAGTGCTAGAGATTCATCAAGGTCTGAAGGATCAGCTTCTGATCAATCATCAGAGTTTGATTCCATCTTAGTGATCGTGACAGTTTATCGCTGAGGGGGCGTTAACTCTGAGGAGAGTAAAGCAACATGTGTGCTTTTGGAATCTCTTTACAAGATTCTTCTTAGGAAGACAAGACTACTCGTGATTGAGCATAGTGCCAAATAAGGTAGAGAGGGTCACGAATTTTAACCCTTTGAGAGTTTGAGACACATGGTATAGGTGTCCCAACTTTCAGGAAGACATTCCAAGAACTTTGTCAGGATCTCGGAATTTGCGTAGGTCTTACCAACAGTTTTAAGTTAATAATTAAACAGTTGAAACGTTGGTGAACTTCATAAAGGGTTTCATTCTTACCACATATGAAACTTTCTTATTGTCTTACCAGGTTGATTTTCCTGGATTCCTGTACATCAGTTGTACCTTCATATTGAACACATATAGTTTCCTACATGGCTTTTGAGCTCTTTAGATTCATGACGGAATGGTAGACTTCATCAGGAAGAGCCATAGAGATGATGGATCTGGCCTTAGTGTCGATGGCCACAGTCTTTTTGTCTTCTTCAGTCCACTGAGAAACTTCTTTGATGATAGTTCTCTCAGGAACTGCAGGGGTAGTAGCAGTGGCTGGAACAGGACCTTGAGCCATATGAGGAACAAAGGGTCCGTTCTCCACATAGTAAGGTATAGAAGGATCTACACCTTCTAGAAAGAGCATAATTCTGTTCTTCCAAAGATTGAAATTATCTTTGCTAAAACGAGGTGGTTTGGCAAAAGAGCCATTATCTATGCAATTTGTGTTTGGAGGATTCACCATATTCAGATATGGTAAGGAAGAGATAGTATAAACAAGATCTTGTTTATAATATTAAACAATCTGCTCTGATACCACTTGTTGGTCCCCAAGGGTTATACAAGTTTGTAGAGGGGGGGGGGGGGGGGTGAATACAAACCTAACCTAAACAAAGTAAGAGAATCACACAGATTTCTTGCACAAGAAAAGATAGAGTGAAGTTAAGAAAATTGATAAACCCATAATCTAGCAAGTAATCAAGAACAATGTAGAGAGAATCTAGAGAGCAACTAAGTCATCCATGTATTGATCTTTAAAGAGTAAAATGACTAATGCTTACAATTGTTAAGGAATAAAAAAAGGAGTCTTCTTTATATAGTAGGGCCATGACATGTCCATGCCTCTACTAAGAAGAACAGTACAAGATATTAATACTGTATTGATAGCTACAATAATGCTCTAACAATCTCCCCCTTAGCTATCAAGGCAGAAAGGGTCTTCTTCTTATTCGAAACCCAAGATGCGTTTCAATTCTTCGCATAGCCATTCTGAAATTCAATCTTCCGTCTATCTCTTCAATGGCTCATCATAGAACTCTTCTAGGTCTTGAAGACATCTAAGTAACTTTTCGTTCAGCATCATGTCTTTTGATCTTTTCTATCAACTGAAGTCTTACAAGCTTGAGCGTACCGTCCGAATACTTTTCCAACTCATTAAACCGAATGAATATCTTATTTGCACCACTTCTGAACGTAACACCAAACTCTGGTTCTCCAATCACAGCAAATAGTGCCATCTTCATTATTCCAGGCAAATCTTGATTAGGCCTTAACAAATTAACTCTTGGTTGATAACTTTCCACGGCCATCTGTAAATCATGACACTGTGTGAACAAGACGTGTCTTCTCAAAAACCTTTTGATGGCATTCAATGCAAGAGTCACGTTTTCTCTTCTGATCTGAAGATCTCTGAAATGATGATACATGAACTCAAAATCTTCCATCGTTAGGTGACAAAAATCAGCTTCAGAGAATCTGTAATCCTTACAATCCTGCCTCTGAACAACAAACTCTGGATACCACATTTTGTAATAAAATCTGGCAGTTACCTCTTTTATAGTCACAATTAACTTCTTGCTCCTCACCTCTCTTTTCTTTTGGCACTTGTCTCTCAAAAAGTACATATACTCGAACTTGTATTCGGCTGTCTGATCAGTAATTCCCAACACGGCGTAGGGATTCAAACTTCTGATTCTGTGCACAAACAATCTTCTTTCAGACTCTTCCAAGAATGTTGTTCACAAATACAAAGTTCTTTCACGCTGTTCAAGTTCAGACAATTTTCTGCTCCGTGAGGATGATGGGCCAGGTTGATCAGCTGGATTAGAAGGACCAGCTTCGTCATGAGTAGGAATAACAGGAGGTACTAAAGGTGCAGTGGATGGAGGTTCAGATTTTTCAGGTTTTGGTACCTTTAAGAACGGATCATGAAAATGTTGTGATTCTGGTTGAATGGGAATGGATTCAGAAGTTGGAATTGGTTCAGAAACTGGTATAGTGGTTTGAGTTGAACTGGGTAGGTTTAGGTTAAAAGATAAAGGTATAACATTAGATTGAACGGGTATAAAGATACTTGAGATATGTTCAGGTGAATGTATAGGACTCACGGTTATTTCTTCAGGAGTTTGTGGCCCATAAATTTCAGTTAGTATGTCTACCTCATCTTGTGTGAACCCAACACCTTGATCCTCTGGTTCATAAGTAAGCAATGCGAACGGTTCTGCTTCCTCCTTTACTTTCCAATATTGATCATATTCTCTTGCCAGGTCATCAGCTTCATAACCAGAACTGCTTTCAATCAATTCAACAGATTCCACAAGCCTGTCTACCACTTCCCTTATCTCCTCCTCATTTACCTCAGGCTTTTCAACCGCCAGTTCTACACTCGGATCAACATATAATACGATATGTTTTCCGTTTTCATCACCCATAGCTCCAGATTCAAACATATCAGAAATCTCAGCAACAGTCGGATTCTTCTTTTGGCCTTGTGAACTTTCAGACTCAGCCCTTCTCTTCTTACTCATCTCCCCCTCATGATCATGATCATCGGGATCCTGATCAAGCTTTCGTTTCAAACCCTGGGCTTGAGTCTTACAGCTTTTAATCATTAATGCTTTCAACTCATCTAAGGACTACTTCATATCATTCAAAGATTGTACAACTGTTGACTTGAAAGAATTAAACTCTGTGGATAAGGTTTGGAACTCCGTGGATGTAACTGTAGATGTGGGTGCAGGTGGAGGTGGTGGTGGAGGTGGTGGTGGAGGTGGTGTAGATTGGAAGTTCTGTAGTAGCGATAATAGAGTTTTACTATGTTGATCTTCAGGGCTAATGGACATCAGCTTAGCATAAAACAGATCTCTTAACTCATCAATACTTTGATCAACTGGAGGTTGTTGAACTGAAAGAGGCTGAGTTACACGAGGCGGAGCCAAATAAATTTCTGGTCGTGAACGTACAACGAGCTCTTCAATTGCCGGCCCTTTTCCTTTCAATAAAGTTTTCACCCCTTGTAACTCCCGTATGAATGTTTCCTCAACAGCCTTTAGGGCGCCGTCGAGAGTTTCCCTTGTCACGAAGACTGGTAAAGTAAAACTGGCACCACTTAGGTTCGCCGTTGGCACAACAGTTGTTTCAACTGTGTGACCTACGCTTAGTGTTGGCATAATGTTAGCACTGGTAGGATTTCCACTCTGTCCTTGTAGTCCTATGAGAGGATCTACTCCGAGTGTTCCGGATGGGTCACGAAGACTCGCATCAGTTGTTCCAGAAAGTGTCCTAGTCAAAGAATTAAAAATATTAGCAATAGGCACTAGACTCTCAACATGTGCAGAAATGAAGGTCGAGGACCGGGGAGGAGGTCGCTCTGTTTCAATACCCGAAATCTCCAAGTGAGATCCGGATAGATTTTGTGCTAAAGCCCCGTGAGAAGATGAGACAGCTTCTTGTTGAGAAAAAGTTGAATGGCTGGATGAGGTGTGCAATTGCGTTACTGGGCGAGTAACGTCTTTTTCAACACCTGATCCCAACAAATGAGATCCGGTGGTGGATGTGGCTGCCCTTCTGGTATAGAAATATTTGGTAGCTCTCACACTCTCCATATTTTTTCTTCATTTTCTCTCACAGACTCACATATATTTTCAACTAATCCTCCCTCGGTTCTCCTTATACCTCCCATTCCTTCATTAACTTGAGAAGACATCAATGGCATGTCATCAAAGTTGAGCTCTTCCACATCAATATTAGCTGACAAGTTCATTTGCGGAAACACCATAATATCAGCAACATCACCAAACATGTTTTCTGCATCAGCACCATCATTTCCATCATTTCCATCATTATTATCATCAGAATCTCCATCATATTGTTCCTCCGCGGGATCAGACGCGTTGTCAGACTCTGTACTATCATCAGAATACTCAACTAAAGGAGCATCCCCAATGTGTTTAGGAACTACTTCTTCAGAATTGTCTTGTACAAGGTCATCTATATGTGTGTCCTCAGACGATGACCCTGCTTCAAGTACAGGTGACTAACCCCCACCAGTTCCCCTCTCAGTATTTTCCCTCGACTCTCCCCGTTCAGTAGCCCTTGCATCCTGAACCCTCACAGACTCCTCTTGCCTAGGGTTTGAGTCTTGGGTAGGTCCCTCCGGTGCTGGCCGGACCATAGACTCTCTATAATCAATGATATACTCAGCGTCCTGATCCGCGTATGAAAGGAACCCTTCCGGTAATGGCATTTCAAAGTCATATTTCTTCTTTGGTAGTTGAATAAACTACATTGGTTTCTCGGGCACAGAAGGATGATTTAATCTTCGTGGAATTTCTTGGTTAGAACGAAGCATACTCTGAATGATGATTTGAAGAAACCTCATGTACAGAAGGTAAGGCTTTCCCTTGTTTTGACGTCGTAGCTCTATCTTCTCGTTTAGTTCATGCCAGAAGATGGCTGCATAATCTACGTGAATATCATACAGCACTGCATGAAATAACTTCAGAAAACCGATAGTGGCACTGTCAGTTCCCGCATGTTTGGCAGTTAAGCACCGGTTAATGATGGAAAAGATAGCATAATACAAAGGTGGTAGATTCGCCTTATTGAAGCCCTTCACTTTTGTCAGATTCACGGTATATCCCATTGCGCGTATACCTTCAAACACTTCTTCCTCAGACGGATAAGGATCAAATTCAGTCTTTCCTTCTCTAGAATCAGGCTTAGGTAGCCTCAGTACAAATATCAATCTTTGAAAGTCGAGCTTCGTGATAAATTCATCGATCTGAAATACAAATATCGGCCTTCCGTTCTCCATTGATGTAATGATTGTCTTCCATGCTTGTTGTAAATATAGCATTGGCACATTGACCGTGTGAGTCAATGCGTATGCTAACGGGTGATTACGAAGCACTTCCTTTACCACTGGATGAATGTTGATTTTGTCAAAATCAACATGATGGTTGTTGAAGATGATCTGTACATAGTTGATCGGATGAATGATTAAGTGATCTGGATGAGCTCCGACTTGTGATTGGTGTACAGATCTCGTTGATGGTAAAGGAACATCAGCTGTCGGATCGGGTATTCTCGGAACATGTTCACCAAAGCCCTGAACATGGCTTTGTTCTTCCTGATTTGCCATCAAAACTGTTGTTTTGGAACAAAACATTTCTGAAAAAGGTTATCAGTTTGAAAAAAAAATTGAAAACATTTCTGAATTTTTCTAAGTGTAGGATTCGGATTACACATATACACATTATGGATTCGGATGAACAAGGGTCCGAAACCAAGGGAATTCGAACCAGGAATGATCCGAAACTAAGGATTTCGAACCAAGAAGGATCCGAAACCATGGATTTCGAACCAAGAAGGATCCGAAACCAAGGATTTCGAACCAACAAGGATCCGAAACCATGGATTTCGAACCAAGAAGGATCCGAAACCATGACTTGGTTAATTTTAGCATTTTCAAAAAATCTCTTTAAAAAATGATTTCGTATCCAATAGGAATCGAAACCAAGGATTTCGTATTTAGAAGGATTCGAAACCATGACATGTTAGCACAAACCCTTTTCAAAAAAAATTATGTTCATGATTTCGTATCAACAAGGATTCGAAATCAGGACTCAACATTTTTATCACCAAGAATCATATTACAAGAATGATTCGAAACCCACACAAAAAATATTGAACTAACATTACAAACCACAAACTCAAGAACATGAAAAAACATGAATAGTAACCGCATGAATTTCATATCAATTAGCATATCAGATGAATGAAATGGATGAAATTACATGGATAGAAAGATCCATATGAAGAAATCGAATCTAACAAGACTGAAATCAGAAGAAATGGTTACCTGAGGAAGGAGAATCGAACAGAAGAAGATGAAGGATGAAGATGATGAACAGTGCACTTTTGAGAGGATTCGAATCGATTGCCAATTTTGAAATAAGTGGGAAATGAAATTTTGAACTCTATTTAAACTTAAAAAAATTGGACACTTGGCACGATTTAGAGTACCCCACTTGGCAAACAGTAGAAAAAGGCATGTCTCAAAAATAGACATGACACTGTTCATCTGAACAATTTGCATGAACAAATATGCAAAAAATTCCAAAAGAATTAGAATCAGATAAAGTTGAATTTTTTTTTTAAATTGAATTCGTACCCTTCTAGACCCGAAACCATATAGTTTCGCATCCTTAAGGGTCCGAAACCATTTGTTTCGTATCCTTAAGGGTTCGAAACCTTTGGTTTCGCATCCTTAAGGGTTCGAAACCTTTGGTTTCTTATCCTTATAGGTCCGAAATCTCAAAGATTTTCAAAAAAAATACAACTTTTATTTTTTATTTTTAAAGATATATACATATACTATATTCTTACAGGCTTATGCCAATCTGCTCCCCCTAAACAGATGCATAATCAAATGTCTCCTCTTCAGAAAAATCTGCACAATCAGATGAAAACTTGGTACTCATAGAACATGAGTCCATACCAGTTAGTTGTATCACTTTATGAAAAATTCAAACTTCCCCTCAAAGGATGAATATAATTAAATAAACAAGAACAGATACTCCCCCTCAATGTTTTATAGAAAAACTAAGAAATGCCTAAGTATTCAACATTCCTAGTTTGCTGATTAGAAAGGTGAACCTTTTTTCATCTAAAGGTTTTGTAAATAAATCAGCAAGCTATAGTTCTGTTGGTACAAAATGCATTTCTATAGTTCCCTTCTTAACATGGTCTTTGATAAAATGGTACCTGACATCCATGTGTTTCGTTTTGGAGTGTTGAACAGGATTCTCAGTTATTGCAATCGCGCTTTTGGAATCACAGTATATTGGGATCTTGTTTATGATGTATCCATAATCCTTAAGTTGTGTCTTCATCCAGATTACTTGTGAACAACAACTCGCCGCGGCTACATATTCTGCTTCCGCCGTAGAGGTTGACACACAGTTTTGCTTCTTTGACGACCAGCTTACAAGTTTATCTCCCAAATATTGGCATGCACCAGACGTGCTTTTCCTGTCCATTCTATTTCCGGCATGATCAGCATCTGTAAAAGCTATTAGCTCAAACCCCGAATCCTTTGGATACTGTCACACCCCGCTAAAGCGGAAACACGGGATGTCACAGTTAATGTTTCAAAAGCAATAGGTAGAAGACAACACCAACTCATCACATCAAAATAGTACCAATACAACGAGTTTTAAAAGAAAATACAACTTGTCCATAAGAACGTAAGGTACAATGACATGATGAAATAGTTTGATGACGCTAAAGTGATGCCTTCTAAAGTGCGTCCTTACTTGCTATTTCCTGAAAAGCATGTAAAAGAGAGTGTCAACTAAAAATAGTTGGTGAGTTCATAGGTTTTTGCATACACAAAGAGTGTAATGTAAGTTGCAAAGTTTCGTTCTTTCAAAGAAAGTAGTACAACCCTCGGTTGTAAAGTTTCGTTTTGTTTTGCATGCTCATGGTATATATAGTGTAATGCGAAATGCCTCAGAGGTAGCAAACTAAGCCATTACTAAGCCTCATGACCTTGTGTTCATTTGCCCCGAGTCATCATGTCCTATCATTAACATGGCGTTGTAGTAATTAATGCACCCTGTTTTATCGTAGGTGGGTGGTCAACCAAATAACGTTATCCATAATTACCATGGCTCACACGCATGTGAGTTAATAAGTAATATTAAGAGCGTTGGGGACTTTTTGTATATGATAGTTGCAAACTTAGAAGCTTTAACATGTGCATATGTACCATAAAGAGCGTTAAACATGCGTAAAAGTTCGGAAATAAAACAATTTATTTCGATTAAAGTTTGGAATCATGCTCTTCACCCCAAAATATGTAAAACAGTAAAAGGGTTGTGAAGACTCACAAGGTTGAAATAATAGTAACATGCTTTTCACCCCAAAATGTATAAAACAGTAAAAAGGGGCTATGAATACTCACGGTGGTTTGCGTAGGTGTTTCCCGAATGCGTAATGTGATTCCGAAATGAGATCCTACTTCGATCCTACGAATGTAAGGACACTAGTAAGATTCTAGGTTCTAGACTTTGTCACTTAAATCTCCATCTCATCATAAAATGCCTTTGTTGTTAAATTTGTATGTTGTTAAATGTTCTTTAATAGTTCATACTTAGAAAGAACGTTACATGTGATGGTTTTAAAATTACCGAAGTGTTGTAGAGGTAATAACGAAAATAAATGTTTTAGGTCCATATGTAAATATGGTTTGGTGTTAGGTCATGTGTATTATGTATGTATGTACCACAATTCCATCATAAAAGATAAGAAAAGTTAGTAGTTAGATGTTAGATGTTAGATGCATAAATGAAATGCGTAAATAAATACGTATAGGTATATTCCACAATTCCACCATGCAAATGGTGAAACGGGTAGAGTTAGATTAGTAATTATGTCTAAGTAATATATGTATAATATACCACAATTTCATCACCAAAGGTGAGGAAAAGGATCAAGAGATAGCATATAGCTAGTATACAATATAGTTGTTAGTAGTCAGAATTTGTTAGTCATTTCGGTTACTGTTTGGATAACTTCCAGAGATTGTTAGGTTCTGATATTTTACACACAAGTACTTCCATGTGTTAGGAAACATTTTACATAAGATTCATGATTTTTGGATCAACATAAGTACATAAAATAACACTTGACAAAAACAGTGACAGAAACACGTAGCTGTTGCACACTGTTTTTGTAAAAACTGTTTGAGGGTTCAAAACTTAATATTTTTCGGTGATTCCAGTGGGGTTTGATTCCAAACGCATAAAAGTAAATTCCAGAAAATAAATCACTGTATTTGGACCATTTTTGAGAGAGATAAGGGCATGCAAAGTCAGTAGAAATTTCTGACAGCAAGCTGATGAAAAAGGTCTTTTATATAAAAGCTATTTTCTAATTGGTTCTTCAAAAGATTTTGTTCTTTTTGTCAAGACACGATTTTTACTCAACTAAATCACATATTTTCAGATGAAATCTTTGCTTTTTAATCATCCCAAGCAACATGCAAGGAACTTTAGAAAATCATCTTGCCAAAATACTTTCAAAACTTGTTGTTTTTGAGCTTTTGTAAACACATGCATACCAAACATTCTTAGGTCACTAATATGGGTTTGATTATGGATTCATCACCCTTTTTAATGACATGCAAGATGTCATGGTGATAGATCTACAAACATTAGTTTGCCAAGAGTTGGATTTAGCAAGAAGAAGATGAAAACTTAGAGTTTTTAGAAGTTGAACTTTGAAAGAGAAGAGAAAGTTGTAGGAGGATGATTAAAGAAAGTTACTAAAATATTTTTACCTTGATTTCTTGAAGATATGTGGCTGATCTTGGAGCCTTGGAGAAGAGAATTCTTGAGAGAATATGGAGGTTTTGAGAGAAGAGTTTGTGAAGTGAGTGAAGAGTGAAAATGGAGAGGGAGAGGGGGTATTTATGGAGTGAGAAAGAGGGGTTAGGGTGGTGGTGGTGTGTGTGGCCGGTTTTGGGAGAGGGGAAAGGGAGTTTGTGGAGTGTGGTTTTGTATAAAATGATTGTGTTTGTATTTAAATTAAATTTTTATTTAAATCTTTTAATTAATTAAATTATTAAACATTTTTAATTAGTTGTTATTAATAATAATACTAGTTTAATTTGCTAGTATTTATTTTGTAAGGTATATGTGTATAAGTATATATATATTTAAGTGTATTCATGTTTTTAATTGGCATTTTATGAGATGTATGGATAATTTCCTAAATTGAGGGATTTTAGACTGGATTTCTAAATTTTCCCTACTGTGTCGGGTTTACTGCTAAAACTAGACAGTGTGACATAGAATAACTGTATCTGACATAATTAGTGCAGTTCTAACCTGAACGCGATTTTGACGGTTGTCACAGTCTCCCCCGGTTAAAAGAATTTCGTCCCGAAATTCAAGAACTTTCGTCCGTAACCGGTTGTTTAGCAAATAAGTGAGGATACTTATGTTTCATGTAATCCTCTCGTTCCCATGTGTACTCAGGCCCACGCCTTGTGTTCCGATGAACTTTCACTATTGGAATCTTGCTTCGCCTAAGACGCTTGACCTCTCGGTCAAGTATTTCGATTGGTTTTTCAACAATGCACAGTTTTTCATTGACTTGGACTTCCTCCAAAGGTACGGTTATTTCCTCGTTGACTAGGCATTTCTTTAGATTGGACACGTGAAAGGTGTTGTGAATTGCACTTAGTTCCTTTGGCAATTCCAGCCTGTATGCTACTGGTCCGATTCTTTCGGTGATTTTGAAGGGTCCAATGTATCGAGGGCTTAATTTTCCTCGCTTTCCAAATCGGACAGTTCCCTTCCAAGGGGATACTTTCAGAAAAACTCTATCGCCAACTTGAAACTCTAAGGGTTTTCTACGGTTGTCAGCATAGCTCTTTTGACGATCTTGAGCTGCTTTGAGTCTATCCCTGATGATTGCGATCTTGTCGGTGGTTTCTTGCACAATGTCTGGACTAGACAATTGTCTATCTCCAATCTCCAACCAACAAAGAGGTGATCGACACTTGCGTCCATACAGTGCTTCATATGGCGCACACTTGATACTGGTGTGATAGCTATTGTTGTAGGAGAACTCAACTAATGGCAAGTGGTTATCCCAACTTCCTCCGAAGTCTAACACACATGCTCGAAGCATGTCCTCTAACGTTTGAATGGTTCTCTCACTTTGGCCGTCTGTTTGGGGATGATAGGCGGTACTTAAATTCAATTGCGTTCCCAATGCTCTTTGAAGTGACAGCCAAAATCGAGACGTGAAACGACTATCTCTATCCGATATGATGGAAATCGGGACTCCATGTCGCGTAACAATTTCCTTGATGTAGATCTGAGCCAGTTTTTCCATCTTGTAGTCTTCTCGAATCGGTAGGAAATGTGCAGATTTCGTGAATCGGTCTATTATAACCCAAATAGAGTCATGCCCTCGGGCAGTTCTCGGAAGTTTGGTTATAAAGTCCATGGTTATTTGTTCCCATTTCCACTGGGGAATCTCTGGTTGTTGAAGCAAACCAGATGGTTTCTGATATACCGCTTTGACTTTTGAGCAAGTTACACATTTTCCTACGTATAAAGCAATATCCTTTTTCATCCCTGGCCACCAATAGTATTCTCTTAAATCCTTATACATCTTATCCGCACCAGGATGAATTGAATATCGTGACTTGTGGGCTTCGTGCAGGATTATCTCCCGTATGTCGTTCGCTTTTGGAATCCAAACTCTATCCTTGAAATAACGTACTCCATCCACCTTAGTCTCAAATCTGCTTTCTATGCCGTGAAGGGTTTCGTCCTTCAAGTTTTCCGTTTTCATTGCTTCGGTCTGAGCTTCAAGAATTCGAGTCTTTAAGCTTGTTTGTACCAGTGCTCCCATTGCTCGTATACGTGACGGTTTCGTCCTTTCCTTCCTACTCAAGGCATCAGCCACTACATTGGCTTTACCTGGATGATAACGAATATCACAATCGTAATCACTGAGTAGTTCTACCCATCTTCTTTGTCTCATGTTTAGCATTTTCTGGTCTAGAATATGCTGAAGACTTTTATGATCGGTGAAGATGGTACACTTGGTGCCGTACAAATAATGTCTCCAAATCTTTAGAGCAAAAACCACAGCTCCGAGCTCTAAATCGTGTGTGGTATAGTTCTTCTCATGAACTTTCAGTTGTCGCGAAGCGTATGCTATCACCTTGTCCTTTTGCATCAATACGCAACCTAATCCTTGATGAGACGCGTCTCAATATACCACAAAGTTATCGGTTCCTTCCGGTAACGCCAGAATTGGTGCATTGCACAACTTCTTCTTCAATAACTGAAAGGCCTTTTCTTGTGATTCTCCCCAAATAAATTTACTATCCTTTTGGGTCAGTGTTGTGAGTGGTTTAGCGATTTTGGAGAAATTTTCAATAAATCGCCTGTAATACCCTGCCAATCCCAGAAATTGACGAATTTCTGTTGGCGTTTTGGGAGCTTCCCATTTCTTAACGGCTTCTACCTTAGCTGGATCTACGTGAATTCCTTTTTCTCCAATTACGTGCCCAAGAAAGTGTACTTCTCTAATCCAAAATTCGCACTTAGAGAATTTGGCGCACAATTTCTGTTCCTTAAGGAGTTCTAGAATTACGCTTAAATGCTGCTCGTGATCCTCCTTACTTCGAGAGTAAATCAGAATGTCATCTATAAACACTATCAAAAACTTGTCAAGGTATGGTCGGCATACCATGTTCATTAAATCCATGAATACTGCTGGAGCATTGGTTAAACCGAAAGGCATAACCAAAAATTCGTAGTGTCCATAACGGGTCCTAAAGGCTGTCTTAGGAATGTCCTCCTCTCGAACTCTTAATTGATGATAACCTGATCGAAGATCAATCTTAGAAAAATACGTTGCGCCTTGCAACTGGTCGAATAAATCGTCTATTCGAGGTAGAGGATATCGGTTCTTGATCGTTAACTTGTTCAATTCCCTATAGTCGATGCACATTCGAAACGATCCATCCTTTTTCTTAACGAACAGAACTGGAGCTCCCCAAGGTGAATAACTTGGTCTAATAAAGTCCTTGTCCAACAGTTCCTGAAGTTGGCTTGACAACTCTTGCATTTCGGCGGGTGCTAAACGATAGGGTGCCTTAGCTATAGGTGCTGCTCCGGGTATAAGGTCAATTTGAAATTCAACTTGTCTAAACGGGGGCAGTCCAGGCAATTCGTCAGGAAACACTTCCGGGTGATCTTTTACCACGGGAATGTCTTGAATTCGCCTTTCCTTGGACTTCTTCTCGTCTATGAGTGCCAAAAATGCAACACATTCCTTCCTCAGATACTTACGAGCCTTAATACTTGACACCAGCTCTACGCTTCTTCCAACTTTGTGTCCTTGTATTACTAGGGTTCCTCCGTCTTGCAAAGGTATTCTAATCGACTTATCAAAACAGCAAATCTCCGCTCGATTCTTAGATAACCAGTCCATTCCTATAACTATGTCAAAACTCCCCAATTCGATAGGAATAAGATCAACGCTAAACAATTTATCGGCTAGATTTAAAGTACAACCTAAGATTACATCCTTAGCCTCGAATTTGTGACCATTACCAACCTCAATAACATAAGCATTCGACATTCTCCTAGATTCCAAGTTAATTAGTGGTCTAAACTCCAATGAAATAAAACTTCTATCCGCTCCAGTGTCAAATAATACTGATGCGTAGTGGTTGTTTATGAGAAACGTACCTGTCACCACATTAGGGTCGCGACGTGCTTCGTCAGCTCCAATGACAAATGCCCGTCCTCGAGCCTGTCCTCCTTGATTCCCCTGATTGACTTGTCTCGTCTGGTTCCCCTTGTAGTTAGTGTTCGGTTTCCTCCCAAACTTCGGGCAGGTATTCCGGTAGTGATCCGGACTTCCACATTCATAACAAGCCCTCCTTCCTTCCATAGGGCCCTTTCCGCTTTTACAGAACTTAGCGGGATGACCTAGCCGCTTACAGTTATCACAGATGACGCAGGCTCCTTCGTGATGGTAGTTACACTTGTTACACTTAGGAAAGGATCCCTTGTACTGACCTGGTTCCTCTGTGCTTAGTCCGAAATTCCTTACAATACTCCTATCCTTACTTGCACTACCAAGGGATTTCTTCCCTGACTGGTACTCCGGCTTCCTCTTATGGCTAGCACTACCAGATGATAGAGTTCCAGCTCTCACAGCATCGTTTGTTAGGGTAGTTGCCATTGCTACAACCTCTTGAATTGTGGTCAATTTTGCCGAGGTAACCATTCCTCGAATTCCCGGTGCTAATCCCCATAAGTATCGGTCAATTCTCTTACTCTCGGGAGTGACCATGTGAGGTACCAGTTTCGCAAGTTCGTGAAAACGAGTTGTGTATCGATCTATGTCAGCTCCGATCATAGTATGGTTCCAAAACTCAACTTCCAGCTTCTGAATTTCACTCTTAGGGCAGTACTCCTCCATGAGCAATTCTTTGAATTCCTCCCATGTGAGCTTGTAGGCATCTTCCCTTCCACGGGTTTGAACCTGGATATTCCACCAAGTTAGTGCCCTACCTTGGAGTTGACATGTAGCATATTCCACCTTGCGGTCCTCCGAACATTTGCTAATATGGAGCACCGACTCCATGCTATCAATCCATGCAAGCAATCCTACGACGCCTTCCTTTCCATGGAATTCTTTGGGCTTACAAGACATAAAGGTCTTGTAGTTACATCCGGTGTCGTTATTTCCCGAGCTTCCTCCGCTACCTCCTTGATTTCTTGGGATTTCATTGAGGCCGGTGGTTACTTGTGAGACGATGTTAGGTATGGCTTCTTGAATGCGTTGTGCAATGATTCGTGCTATGTAGGGCGTTTGGTTTTCGGGGGTATCTTCCGTGTGACGTGTAGACCTTCTTGGAGGCATGATTCTAAAACATATTTGTAGAAGAAATTTGTTTTAGTATAGATTGTAAAGTCTTTGAATTCGTATTTTCAAAAAGGTTTAAGCTTAACAAGTTTTCATTCGGATATTTGAGCAATAAGTAAAGTGTAGAGTATTTAGACAATTTAACTAAAACTTCCCAAACATTTTCATTAATTTTTGGCGGTTTTACAAAATTTCCGGCGTGTATCATATACCGGTACAATTTTAAATGGAAGTACAACTTAAAATAAATGATAAGTAATAAAATATTTTCTCCAAAAGATCATTCCCCATGCCAAACCCGTTCATACTATGCCAAGTATGCTCCTAGCACGAGTAGAAACAACAACAACATTAGCACCATTCCTACAACCAAGCTTGTAGCTTGAGCCCTTGAAGCCATCTCTCTCGCCATCTTTGCACTATCCCTTGCTTGCGTCGACACGACGGTTAGTTGGTGCGTGAGTTCTACTAGCTCTGTTAGAACTTGAGCTTGATGAGTCACTCTGACTTGACATCCATGCAACTCGGTTGTCATGGCCCGAATGTGTTGATCCCTTGCTATTCCTAACTCAGTCAAGCGTCCAATCGGTACGCCAGGGACAACCCTTGATGGTTTTGGCGCCTCGGGACGAGGAGTTGCTAGCGTGACTCTCCTAGGGATCGGAACACTTTTCCTAGCCGTTTGACGGATACGAAGTCCTCCGGACGACGGTTGTACGATTATTGGAGTGGGTCTTGGTAGAACCGTGTTGGGTGATACTCTCGGTCCATCGTATGGGTCTCGTTCGCTCGACACCTCGGGTTCCGAGTCCGTGCTATTGTAGGGGTCATCTTCTTGTCGGTTGCTAGACGGGATATCTTGCGATCGCCCCGTGTTGTGGCCCGATGTATTGGTTGAGTATGACGCGGGAGTGTAAGAAGGATTTGATGACGACGACATAGTGAAACTGAAGCAAAAGTGTACTTAGTAACCTATCGCATAAAGGATGTATCCTATCCTACGCCATGTCTATGTTCTAAGCATGCTCCTAACGAGTGTATGTAAAAATCGACATACTCCTACTATAACCATTTCTAGTCTCGCATTAACCTACCTTAATCAAACATAGGTGATCAGGCTATGTTTAATTGAAGTATGTTAATGCCATTCTAGACTTAGTTATACTAGTAGTAAGTTTAAATGTTTTCATGTCAGTTTTTGGACAATTGGTTATAGTTGGGTTCTTCCGATGAAAGACCGATGTTCTCTATAACCTTTGGCTCTGATACCACTTCTGTCACACCCCGCTAAAGCGGAAACACGGGATGTCACAGTTAATGTTTCAAAAGCAATAGGTAGAAGATAACACCAACTCATCACATCAAAATAGTACCAATACAACGAGTTTTAAAAGAAAATACAACTTGTCCATAAGAACGTAAGGTACAATGACATGATGAAATAGTTTGATGACGCTAAAGTGATGCCTTCTAAAGTGCGTCCTTACTTGCTATTTCCTGAAAAGCATGTAAAAGAGAGTGTCAACTAAAAATAGTTGGTGAGTTCATAGGTTTTTGCATACACAAAGAGTGTAATGTAAGTTGCAAAGTTTCGTTCTTTCAAAGAAAGTAGTACAACCCTCGGTTGTAAAGTTTCGTTTTGTTTTGCATGCTCATGGTATATATAGTGTAATGCGAAATGCCTCAGAGGTAGCAAACTAAGCCATTACTAAGCCTCATGACCTTGTGTTCATTTGCCCCGAGTCATCATGTCCTATCATTAACATGGCGTTGTAGTAATTAATGCACCCTGTTTTATCGTAGGTGGGTGGTCAACCAAATAACGTTATCCATAATTACCATGGCTCACACGCATGTGAGTTAATAAGTAATATTAAGAGCGTTGGGGACTTTTTGTATATGATAGTTGCAAACTTAGAAGCTTTAACATGTGCATATGTACCATAAAGAGCGTTAAACATGCGTAAAAGTTCGGAAATAAAACAATTTATTTCGAATAAAGTTTGGAATCATGCTCTTCACCCCAAAATATGTAAAACAGTAAAAGGGTTGTGAAGACTCACAAGGTTGAAATAATAGTAACATGCTTTTCACCCCAAAATGTATAAAACAGTAAAAAGGGGCTATGAATACTCACGGTGGTTTGCGTAGGTGTTTCCCGAATGCGTAATGTGATTCCGAAATGAGATCCTACTTCGATCCTACGAATGTAAGGACACTAGTAAGATTCTAGGTTCTAGACTTTGTCACTTAAATCTCCATCTCATCATAAAATGCCTTTGTTGTTAAATTTGTATGTTGTTAAATGTTCTTTAATAGTTCATACTTAGAAAGAACGTTACATGTGATGGTTTTAAAATTACCGAAGTGTTGTAGAGGTAATAACGAAAATAAATGTTTTAGGTCCATATGTAAATATGGTTTGGTGTTAGGTCATGTGTATTATGTATGTATGTACCACAATTCCATCATAAAAGATAAGAAAAGTTAGTAGTTAGATGTTAGATGTTAGATGCATAAATGAAATGCGTAAATAAATACGTATAGGTATATTCCACAATTCCACCATGCAAATGGTGAAACGGGTAGAGTTAGATTAGTAATTATGTCTAAGTAATATATGTATAATATACCACAATTTCATCACCAAAGGTGAGGAAAAGGATCAAGAGATAGCATATAGCTAGTATACAATATAGTTGTTAGTAGTCAGAATTTGTTAGTCACTTTCGGTTACTGTTTGGATAACTTCCAGAGATTGTTAGGTTCTGATATTTTACACACAAGTACTTCCATGTGTTAGGAAACATTTGACATAAGATTCATGATTTTTGGATCAACATAAGTACATAAAATAACACTTGACAAAAACAGTGACAGAAACACGTAGCTGTTGCACACTGTTTTTGTAAAAACTGTTTGAGGGTTCAAAACTTAATATTTTTCGGTGATTCCAGTGGGGTTTGATTCCCAACTCATAAAAGTAAATTCCAGAAAAAGAATCACTGTATTTGGACCATTTTTGAGAGAGATAAGGGCATGCAAAGTCAGTAGAAATTTCTGACAGCAAGCTGATGAAAAAGGTCTTTTATATAAAAGCTATTTTCTAATTGGTTCTTCAAAAGATTTTGTTCTTTTTGTCAAGACACGATTTTTACTCAACTAAATCACATATTTTCAGATGAAATCTTTGCTTTTTAATCATCCCAAGCAACATGCAAGGAACTTTAGAAAATCATCTTGCCAAAATACTTTCAAAACTTGTTGTTTTTGAGCTTTTGTAAACACATGCATACCAAACATTCTTAGGTCACTAATATGGGTTTGATTATGGATTCATCACCCTTTTTAATGACATGCAAGATGTCATGGTGATAGATCTACAAACATTAGTTTGCCAAGAGTTGGATTTAGCAAGAAGAAGATGAAAACTTAGAGTTTTTAGAAGTTGAACTTTGAAAGAGAAGAGAAAGTTGTAGGAGGATGATTAAAGAAAGTTACTAAAATATTTTTACCTTGATTTCTTGAAGATATGTGGCTGATCTTGGAGCCTTGGAGAAGAGAATTCTTGAGAGAATATGGAGGTTTTGAGAGAAGAGTTTGTGAAGTGAGTGAAGAGTGAAAATGGAGAGGGAGAGGGGTATTTATGGAGTGAGAAAGAGGGGTTAGGGTGGTGGTGGTGTGTGTGGCCGGTTTTGGGAGAGGGGAAAGGGAGTGTGTGGAGTGTGGTTTTGTATAAAATGATTGTGTTTGTATTTAAATTAAATTTTTATTTAAATCTTTTAATTAATTAAATTATTAAACATTTTTAATTAGTTGTTATTAATAATAATACTAGTTTAATTTGCTAGTATTTATTTTGTAAGGTATATGTGTATAAGTATATATATATTTAAGTGTATTCATGTTTTTAATTGGCATTTTATGAGATGTATGGATAATTTCCTAAATTGAGGGATTTTAGACTGGATTTCTAAATTTTCCCTACTGTGTCGGGTTTACTGCTAAAACTAGACAGTGTGACATAGAATAACTGTATCTGACATAATTAGTGCAGTTCTAACCTGAACGCGATTTTGACGGTTGTCACAGATACCAAAGGCCCAAATTTCTTGTGCCTTTGAGATACCGAAAGATCCGCTTAACTGCAATCAGGTGTGACTCTTTAGGATTGGCTTGGAAACGAGCACAAAAAGATGTTGCAAACATAATATCCGGTCTACTCGCCGTAAGATATAGTAAAGATCCAATCATGCTACGGTATAACTTTTGATCGACTGATTCACCGGATAAATCAGCGTCCAAAAGTCGACCGATAGCCATTGGTGTTTTCATGACGGAAGAGGAATGTAAATCAAACTTTTTAAGCATATCATTTATATATTTTGATTGATTGATAAGAATGCCTTCGTTTGATTGTGTGACTTGGAGGCCAAGAAAAAACTTTAATTCCCCCATCATGCTCATTTGAAAATGGCTTTTCATCACTTCTTCAAAATCTTTACACATATCAGGGTTTGTGGAGCCAAATATAATGTCTTCAACATATATTTGTACAAGTATTAAATCATCACCTTTCTTTTTGAGAAAAAGAGTTGTATCTATTGTACCTTTGGTGTATCCATTTTCAAGCAGATGAATAGTTAGAGTTTCATACCATGCCCGTGGAGCTTGTTTCAGACCATAAAGAGCTTTATCCAAGACATAGACATGGTTGGGATATTTCGGATCGACAAACCCTTCAGGCTGACTCACATACACTTCTTCATGAAGAATCCCATTCAGAAAAATCAGACTTTACATCCATCTGGAAGACCTTCATGTTTTCGTGAGCAGCATGTGCCAGAAAGATCCTGATGGCTTCAATCCGTGCCACTGGTGCGTAGGTTTCATCATAATCGATACCTTCTTGCTGATTGTAACCTTTTGCGACCAGTCTAGCTTTGTTTCTAACTATAATCCCTGTTTCATCTTTCTTGTTCCTAAAGACCCATTTTGTTCCAACTATGGTCTTGTCTTTAGGACGCTTCACCAAATGCCAAACATCGTTGTGCTTAAACTCATTTAACTCCTCTTGCATAGCATTTATCCAATCTGGATCTTGTAGTGCTTCAGATGCTTTCTTAGGTTCTAATGAGCTCAGAAAGTTGACATACAAACACTCGTTTGTAGTCGCTGATCGTGTCTTCACTCCATCATTGATGTCACCAATAATATCTGCTGGAGGATGTGCTCTTGTCCATTTATGTGTACTGGGAATAGTCGGAATTTCTGCATGAGTGTTCGTTGAATCGTTCTCATCCAAAACTGCAAGAATTTCTTCGGTCGATTCAGCTGAGGATACTTGAGTCGGTTCAGATATTTGAACTTCTGGTATTTGACTTTCAGGTGTAGAGACCTCCGATGATGTGTTTACTGAACCCGGAACATCAGGTTGAGGTTGAGGTTCAGGCTCAGAAACTAGAATAGTTGTAGTTTCACTCGAAGTCTCGTTGTTTGTACCAGAAGTGCCAGCACCGACATCTTCAGATGGACCGGAGAAACTGTCACTCGTCTGTTGTTGAGATGCATTCACGGAAGGAATAGGTGGTTCCATATCTACACAATATTCCATAAATGCATCATGAAATAACAAATCTAATTCTTTATTATTATTAGTATTTAAGACAGAATTAGAAAACGTTTTCGCCACAGGTTCTACTCCTTTTTAGTAGAAGCTTCAGATTGTTGTCCGAGTCCTGAACTGTGTTGTCCAGAAGTCAAGGTCACAGTCTCGTCAAACGTAACGTTGATGCTCTCGATGACTGATTTTGTTCGATTATTGTATACCCGATATGCTTTTGAGTTCAAGGAATAGCCAATAAAAATCCCTTCAACAGCCTTGACTTGGAATTTTGCAAGGTGTTCTCGATCTTTTAGGACAAAACATCTGCATCCAAAAACACGCAAAAATTTGATGTTAGGTTTGCGATTATTTATTATTTCATATGCAGCTTTATTAAGACGTTTATTAATAATTGTCCTGTTTTGTGTGAAGCATGCGGTGGAAACTGCTTCAGCCCATAAACTTGGAGGAAGACCCGAATAGGCAAGCATAGTCCGAGCTGCTTCCACAAGCGTCCGATTCTTTCTTTCAACCACTCCATTTTGTTGTGGAGTAATTGGTGTAGAAAAATTGTGAGAGATGCCAACGGATTCAAGAAACGATTGGAGAGTTGCATTCTTGAATTCAGTCCCGTTGTCGCTCCTTATCTTTTGAACTGGACGTTGTAGAAGAATTTGAATCTTTTTGATGAACTTTATTATCAGCTCAGGTGCTTCAGATTTGAGTCGAAGAAAATCCAACCAAGTGTAGCGTGAGTACTCATCAATCATAACCAATATGTACTTCTTTCCCCCATTGACTGAGTCCTCATCGGGCCATAGAGATCCATATGAATTAATTCCAAGGCGTTGTTGCAGTTAGACAAACGTTTGGATTTGTGCGAGACATGTTTCATCTTTCCCATTTCACACGCCGGACAGATAGAAACTTTGTCAATCTTCAATTCAGGAAGGCCGGAAACTAATCCATCTATTCTGAGCTTGTTGATGCTTCGAAAATTCTGATGTGAAAGTCTTCGATGCCATAACCAACATTCGTCTTGTGAAGCTTTTGATACAAGACAGACTTGATTAGTAGCAATAAGAGTCGCAAAATTTGTTACGTATAAATCGCCATATCGTTTTGCTATGAAAATCTCTGACCAGTTCTTATCCACAACATAACAATATTGCTTTTCAAATATAACCTTGCAATCCTTGTCACATAACTGACTAATACTGAAAAGATTATGCCCTAAACCTTCGACATACAAGATCTTTTCAATTTGAATCGAGTCATTCTTCAACGTTCCGTAGCCTCGAACATGACCTTTTGAATTATTACCAAACCCCACCGATCCGCCAGGATGTACAGTAAAATCATGCAGTAAGTGCTTGTACCCCGTCATGTGTCTAGAAGCTCCCGAATCAATGACCCACACATGACGGTCCTGTAAAAAGAAAATTACCTCATCTTAGGTACCCATATCTGTATGGGTCCTTTATTGTTAGTACAGATCAGTTTATTTATTACAGTTGATGACCCTTGAATTTTGCCTTTAAAAGTAAGGTCATTTTGTGAATTTGGTTTGTTAACTTCTTCTTTTGGAATCAATTTCCAAGCCATATTCACTTCAACTGTTTTTGTTTCCTTTTTCTTGTTTTCTCTCTTTGATCTGAAACCGAACATTTTGGCAAATTTGTTCGCTGAAGATTTTAAAAAGAAAGAAGAAGTATTAGACTTTTTATGCTTAGGATCATTTCTATTTATCTTGAAATAGTTATCCCAACAATGAGCACAATGTATTCTTCTTTTTGCTTGTGATAACAAAGTAGAATCAGAAATTGCAGAATTTTTATTTTCACAAGCTTTGTAAACATTACATGAATGATTACAAATTTTATTCGAAGAGAAACATTTCTCAGTATCGGTACTTCTATCCTTGCTAAACGGAACATCCTCCTTCAAATCCATGCACTTTTCGTCATCCACTTCTGGGAAAGAAGAAGAAACACTGTTAGAACTCTTAGAATTAAAAGAATTATTCGAAAACAAATTAGATTTCGTTTCGGATAATTTTCCTTTTTCTTTTCTTTTTAGATTTTGTTCTGTTTTTGCTTTAGATCCCTTTGATGAAAACACTTTATGATATACTTCACAATATTTTCTTTCTATTTCAAACTCAGTTCTTTCCTTCTTGTTTTTCTCTTTTTCAAGAAATAGAACTTTCTCAAAATCTGAAACTTGTTTTGAAAGTTCTACACATCTCAGTTCAAGAGCTTTCTTTTCTGTAAAAAATTTAACTTTTTCTAAAGAATTATTTGCAAAAGAATCAATTGTACTCGAAGATTTACTCTGATCTTTGAATTCAGCTTGTTTTGAACACTTTTCACAAAGTTTTGAATCCTTAGATTTTGATAATTCGAATAATTGGGATTCAAGTCGTCGAATCTCATTTTTAAAATCAATCTTTTGACTTTTTGAATGTGATCATGATGTATTCCAATATTCTCATAATCATCCTCTAATTTTTCAAAATTTAATTGTAATTTAGAAATTTGATTTTCTAAATCCACAATTTTAAGTAAAGCCGAATTCAAATCAGGAAATTCAGAAGAGATATCCTGAACAAACTCCTTTTCGTCAGAATTTGATATTATTTTTTACTCCAATTCAACACTTGATTCAGATTTAACAGATTCAGGTTCATCAGTTGTTTTAGCCACAGATTGTAACGACCCAAATCCCATAACAAACATCATATAACATAACATGCATACATATCATTGATTTACAACAAAAGTTACATAACAAACCAAGTACGGTCTCAAAAGTCTTGACACTACAAAATATATAAAAGCTTCTTAAACATCATCGATCAACGGACAGCCTACACCTTATTCTTTCCTTTGCCGCTATCAATTCCTCGACCTGGAAAACATATTTTTTAAAACAAAATGAGGGTTAGACCAAACGGGTCTAGTGAGTTAATCCCGATCCTTTCCAAAATCATTATAAAACCTTTCCTGTAAATCCTTTGTATCAAAATAGTTAATATAAACCTTTAGTAATCCTTTTGTAAAATATAAACATACCACACGTAATTAATTACCAATCAAGACTCGTGCTTCGTACACATCTCATTCCACCTTATTACTCCACAAATGGCCAAATTAATTGGTTGCGAGCCAACTAATCTACTGTACAACAAATACATCAAACACACCGGTCCTCTGCCCGGCCACGTATTATAGTACAATATAATACTCACGTAATTATAATATCTCAATATCTCATAATTACAATCATAGTCATATTCATACCATTTATCAAATATTCGACATCCACACAAATGTATTCCAGTTTAAAACACTTTGAAGTAAAACTCACCTGTTAGCTTAACAAAATGCTTCCAAGCCTTTTTCCACAGATTCAGTCCTTTACTCAGGATTCACAAAATCTGTAACAATCAGATACAATATCTCTTTACTATATAGAACACATAAGACTCATTAGCAACTGAGAATCCTAATTAACCTATCAAACTCTTATCCTCAATTGTTCCCTTACGACGACTTAACACGGGGGTTCTGCTACCCGGTTAGCGGATGGGGTTAAGGGGGCAACGCCCTTGCGGAACCACTTAACTCAAAATACATTTGGAAACTATACCCGGACATTCAAAAGTATCCGAAATCACAAAATTGGTCAAACAGCTAAAGTATCCGGATACCATAAGTTATCCGGACAACACCACTTTTCCGGACAGCATAACTTTTCCGAACAATATAAGTAATCCGGACATCATCCGGAAACCTAAGTAATCCGGACGCTATCCGGTATCCAAATCTATCCGGAAACATAGGAAAAAGGAACTTACCCGGATAAGGAATCCGTCCGGACACCTTTATGATATTATCCGGACACCATCAACAAAACCACCCGGACACTACCAACCAACCCATCCGGACACATTCATGGTGTCCGGAAAACTCTGTCGGTTTGCACAAAAATAACTCAAATTCAACAGAAAATATTACCAGATGTCATTTCGACTATTCTACTCCGATAGGAACCATTAACTAGTAATTACCAACAAAAAATACACAGGGAACATACCTTAAATCGTTTCCAACAATCCAATTGAAGCCTTAACCCTAGCTTTCTTCTTTTCTCTTTTCTTCTTTTGCTCCCAAACACACACACACACCTTGAACTGATTTTAAGGATAATACTGATTTTTCTGAAAATATCTAACTCCATTAAGGGTAATATCCAATTCAATAAACCCATTTAGTCCCTAAGTTATCCACTACTGACCAAATACACCCTTTACTTATAATTTAACCAAACTTACCTTTAACTTCACACTTTAAAGTTAACAAAATTTAACGGAACTAACTTTTAACTAACGAACTTACCCGGGGCATTACACAAATTCATTTGAAAATATTAAACTAAATTCAGTTAGTTCAACCCTTTTGGTTTTGTAACTAGAATTTAGTTCATCGTATTTGAAGTTTGTAGTATTAAATCTAGGCTTTTCTTCCGAACCTTTATCCGTTTTTACTTCCTCTTTGTTTGAAATGCGAGTTGAAGGATTTGAAGCAACATCTTTAGCAAAACTTTGTTTCAAACTTTCATTATTAGTGTTAACAAAAGCTTGTGTCACTGAAGGAACCTCCGTTGTTATAGTTTGCTGTAAGACTTCGTTACTTGATTTAACAAAGACTTGTGAAATTGGAGGAATTTCCTTTATAATTGATTGCTTCAAAACCTTACTTTTAATTTTAGGTTCTTCAGTTTGAAGAGTTTCCTTTAAACCTTCACCCAATTTTTCAATTGTGTAAATATTTTCAGGTGCATTTTTAAGAACCTATACATCAGATAATCCTAGACCCATTTTTGGATTATAAAATCGAGAATCTTTTGGGTTACTAGTTAGCAATTTAAGAGTTTGCTCAGTCTGACCTCTTTTATAATTTAAATCTTCAAGCTCCTTGATTTTTGCCAAAGCATCTTTTCTTTCTTCAGAAAGAACTTTGATTGTGAACTGAAAATCTATGTTTTCATCATTTGTATCTTTAATTTTCTTCTTTAACTCAGAAATTTCAGATTCAAGCGTTTTAACTTTTGATCTAATAACTTCTTTTTCCTGTTCTCTATCTTCAGCTAAAATTTATAAAGAAGTGCTTCATCGTGATATTTCAACTTTGAACTTTTTTCTTCTTCAAGTTTCTTTTGAACTTTTTCAAGTTTCTTTTGAGATTTTTCAAATTTCTCATTAAGTTCAAGTATCACGATTTGCATTTCTTCATATCTATCATCTTCAGTTTTAGAATCATTATTATCAGAATTATTGGAAGGATATATAAATGATACCTCGGATTCCTGGTCTTCTTCATTCAGTTTTGCCATCAGACTGTGCTTTACTTCAGTAAAATGCACTTCTCCATCATAAGAAGAATCCAAAAGCCAAATTTCCTCTTCAGCATTGACAGGCTTTCCACTTTCTTTGGCTTTTGCTAGATGTGCCTTACGCTGATAATATTCAGAATCCTTGACCTTCTTTCGCCTACAGTCTCTGGCAAAATGACCTGGTTTACCGCAGTTGAAACAGTTTCGGTCATCTCTATCCTTCTTTTATTCCCTCTCCTTTTTCACAACTTTCATCTCTTTATCCTCTTTTTCCTCTTTCTCTTCTTTCTCTTCCTCCTTTTTCTCATACTTTTTCTCAAATCTTTTATATCTGTTAGCTTTGTTGTATTCAGGTTTAGCTTTTGAATAGAACTTCTTTCTACTAAACCTGTTTTGAAACTTGTTGGTCAACAATGCTAACTTTTCAGCAATATCCTCCATTTCATCTTTATAACTGCCACTATCATCATCATCAAAACTCAACTTCTTCTTGCTCATCCCAGAAATCAAAGCCTTTGTTTTCACAGTACCACTTTTCCTATGTTCACTCAGAAGGGCTAATGACTCTTTGACCTTTTTATCCTTTTCTTTAACCGCTTTTACTTTATCTTCGTGTTGACCTAGAATACTGAAAATGTCGGCCAACTTTTCATCATCCATATCCCTTGACATTTGGAGCTGAATGGAGTAAGAATCCAATTATGGTAGAAGATTCTTGATAAATTTGTAGTTTATCTCCGATTCTGATTTGTCGACTCCATTCCTTCTCAAATCATTTAGGATGATGTTGTAGCGATTGTATGTCTCTTTCAATGATTCGCCATCTTTTGCCTTAAACCCTTCATAAGCATTGATGCTTTGATTCTTTTTGGTCTTCATTGATTTAGATGATCCCTCAAACTGCCTTTCTAACTCATCCCATATCTCCTTAGCTGTATTTCGACTATCTACTCGATTGTAGATATCATTTGGGATGGCCTGTGTCAAGTATGTCAAAGCTAGCTCATCAATTTCAACTTTAGCTTTGTCAGCTTCATTGTAATATTTGTATTCTTTTTCAACTCTTCTTGGAGGAACAAACTGACTTGTAGCAGTTTCAGCAATACCACCAATATCTATGTAAGCTTTGTAAGGACCATTTTGAATAGACAACATGAGTTCTCTGTTTTGATGATTCAGAAATCGAGTCATTCTCTTTTTCCATTGAGAATACTCTTCAGCTTGAAGAACTGGAGGCTTGCTCTTTGATCCCATACTCAGTAAATCTCTCGACATCTTTTCAAATAGCTAGAAAATGATAGTTCAGAAGATCAAGCAGTAAGTGTGAAAACCCAGATCTCTAGCAATAAGATATGAATGTAGTGAGAGAGAATCTAGAGAGCAAATATGTCATCCATGTATTGATTTCAAAGGATTACAAAAGGTTTCTAAAAGATTACAAAAGCTTTTTAAAGTGTTACTAACAAATGGTCTAGACAAGCCTATTTATACCCATGACATACAAGGTATAAAGGCATTCACAATACTGTATAGACTCATACAGTACATTGACTTTACAGTAAATCTTGAATACAACAATGCTCTAACAATCTCCCCCTTTGGATTCAAGATTTAAAAAAATTTGACAGCAGTCTTCAGCTCTTTGTAAAGTCAATCTTCTCAAACAGATACTCTATCAAACCATCTTCAAATAGCTTTATCTCCACTAGTTCACGGCGAACTATATGCTTTGACACTCTTTAAGAACTCAGCTTTGAAGAATCTTCAGACAAACATGAAAGTCATTGTCTTTTTCTTTGAAAAGTCAATCTTCTTCAATAAAATCTTCAACAGATTGTCTTCAAGTCTTGAACATGAAATTCCGATCTTTGTATAAAACCATCAATTCGGAACAAGATGAATCAGAAACGATTAGAGTTTGGATCAGAAATATGTGAAACCATCCACATTGTTGAACTTTTAGGTGTAAGCACATTCCGAGAATCACTCAGAACTAAGATAACCAAATTCAGCAATATTTAGACTTCACATGATCCTTCTCCCCAATCTTCAGTCTTTGTTCACGAATCTTTGACTTGAAATATCTTTGATTTGAAAATTCTTTGACATGAAATTGAAATTAAACTTTTCTCCCCCTTTTTCGATGATGGTGAGCATCGAAAACCATTTTCAATTTCAGTCGTGTCTTTGAGAATTGCTAACAATCTCCTCCTTACAGAATAACCTTGTTTCCCCTCAAAATAAGAATTCTGGAGCAATTTATTTTCTCCCCCTGAAAGTATGCATATATTTCAATAACGCACAATATACAAATTTTAAAAAATTTACACAAGGAAAATAAAATTCATTGAACTTCATTTTATAACTACTAACATTTGATCATTTGAAAACTTTACAAAAGAAATTCAACTTAATAAAATTTAACAGATTTTTCAATCAAATGAAATCAAATGCATGTGTTTGGATTCAAGAACAAGTCATCATTGTATATCAAGTTAAAAAATGTTCAGTTTCAACCCCTTTATTAAATCTATTTGGTGTGCTAGCATGGGAAATATGATTAGCTTCAAGCATATGCAATTCTAAAACATATAAGAATATTTTGCTCTACTCACACTATTTGTCCAAAATCAGAATTTTCACAAATTTACGGGTTTATCGCGACTTTGTATTTTCCCAAGTTTCAAGAGATGTGTGCTCATTGGCATATTTTCTTTTGTGCTCATTGGCATCTTTTGATTTGTGCACATTGGCATCTTTTGATTTTGTGCTCATTGGCATCTTTTGATCAAAAAGTTTAGTAAGAATAAGATACACCGTTAAACATGACTTTCTATCTGGTTCTATAGCAGGATTTGGGTCAGCAGATCCCAGACCAGTTGGCCTTAGGTGCTAGGTGTCAAGCACCCCTTAGAACTTAATTTCCCAAACCAGAAAGGCCACATCGATATATCTTAAACCCATTTGTACCAGTAAAACATGGCTTTCTATCTGGTTCTATTGCAGGATTTGGGTCAGCCGATCCCAGACCAGTTGATCTTAGGGACTAGGTGTCGAGCACCCCTTAGGACTTACTCTCCCAAACCCGAAAGTCCACAGGCACAAACTTTCAAACTAAATGATAGTGCAACTATTTTATCTCAATCACTTGGTTCTAAAACATAGTGCTTTGCCCATATTTTCATTTCCATCCATCATTCTGACATATAGGCTTTTTGAGCATTATATTCTATATATATCCAGATTCACATAACTTTGAGCATTCAGCATAATTTCATTCATGTTTTGCTGACCTTTCGATTTATTTTAGAGGTGAAAATTGAAGCAAATCTAACTCAGATAGTACAAAGTTTCTTGTAAAATCATCTTTTAGCACACATTTAATTCATTGAATGAAAATTGAAAATTTCATCTTATTGAATTAAATTTGTAAAGTTTCAAGTTTTCAAAACAGTAGAAACAAATATAATCCAATGTTACCTTTTGCCACTTGTTCCTTGAAACAAAAATATATAGCAGTTAAGGATATTACCTGAGAAGTGTGAGTTCTAAACTGATTTGTTTAGAAGTCTTAGTCTTTAAAGTACGGGTCCTGAACTGAGTTGTTCAGAAGCCATAGTCGTTGAAGCACGGGTTTTGAACTGATATGTTCAAAAGCCATTAATATTTGTCTCCCCCTTAATGGTACAAATATTTTTCAAAAAAATACGCCGCTTCTCTTCTGTTTTCAGTCATGTGTGTGGTATGTATCTACAATTCAGTACGACACATGATAAACCTACAAAACAGATTAAGCAGATTTTGGTACCCAATGGCATTTGGGTCCTAGTGGGTTAGGTGTAGATTTCTTACAAGGAATACTGTAAGAACCATACCAATAAGAAGTATAATCTTTATGCACAAAATCATTTGATCCACAGTAAGAACAACAGATTTTCTTATGTGCCAACCTCATCAGATGATTTACAGAATAAATAGGATTAGGTTTAGCATAAGATTTACCTTTTGGCGCATTGTTCTTCTTTTCATTTGATGTGGATACAGATGATTTTGGCACTTCTTTCTTTGGAATTGTTGTGCCTTTGATTCTCCATTCCATCTTCACCCTCTTGAAGACTGGAACTTCTTCAGATTTGGAAGTATTAATTTTAGGCACCTTAAGAATATCATCCGATTTATCAAACAGAGGATTATAGAAAAGATTAGAAGAACGAATCTGACCTTTTGAGAAATCTGTTGATCTTTTAAATTGTTTAGAAGGAATGTTTTTAAAACTTGAACTTGAAGCAGTTTTAAAAGAACATTCAGAATCATTTGAATCAACAAATGGAGTCTGAAAGATAGAATTATGACTAGCCTGCTTTGAGACATCAAATTTAAAAATGACGTCTTCAAGTTCTTTGACTTTGTTTATTAAAACATTTTTCTCTTTAGAAATTAGATCAAATTTCTTTTGGAGATCAGATTTGATCAACTGATCCTTCATAATATCAGCTGATAAACCAGATAATCTTTTGGTAAGATTAAGAATCACATCTTCAAAATATACACGTTCCGATTCAAAATCTTTTTTCCAAAAACCTTCTTTTATCAGTAATCTCTTTGAAAATTTCCATATTTTTCTTTTTAAGGGTTTTACTTTCCTTTTCAAAGAGATTTTTCTTTTCCGTGAAATCTTTTCTTTCCTTTTCCAAAAGATTTTCTAATTCAGAGATTTTCATGGAAAGTTCAGAACTTTTAATCTCAAAAAAATTTTGTTCAGTTTCAAATTTAGCTCTTTCTTTTTCGAGCTTGTCTTTTTCTAAAAATAAAACTTTCTCAAAGTCAGAAACTTGTTTTGAAAGTTTTATACAATTAAGTTCAATTATTTCCTTTTCTTTAAGAATCTTCTCTCTCCTGTCTTCAATGCTCTTCAGATCAGCATTTTCCTTTTTAAGAGTTGTTACTTTCTCTTGAAGTTTCTCGATTTGATCGTGCAGACTTGAGTTGTCTTTGTCTTTCTTTGTTTCAAGACCTGCAATATAAACTTCAAGATCAGTTATTCTTTTAGTAAGTTTAGCATTTGAAGAAGAAATGTCTAAAATTTGTCTTTTCAGATTAACATTTTCTTCTTCCAATGCTTTATTTAAAATAGGAGTTGAAGAATTTGAAGCATTATCTTTAATAGGAGTTTCTGATTTAGGAGATGTTTCTGATAAAATAACTTGTTGCAAAATTCCATTATTTGCCTTAGCTTTTTCTTGTGTCTTTGGAGGTGTTTTTGTTATTATGACTTGTTGCAACACTTCATTATTTGGTTTAACAGATACATATGAATTAACAGGTGTTTCTGTTATAATGACTTGTTGCAACTTTACATTTGCTGGTTTAACAAAAACTTTTGCAATTGGAGGAATCTCCTTTTTCAGAGTTTGCTTCAAATCTTCACCACTGCTTTTAACAATAACTTGTTGTAAAACCATCTTGAATATTGCTATAAATTGATCGTTCAGAAGATCAAGCAGAAAGTGTATGAAAATACACTTTACAAAAAAATTTATATAAATTTTTTTTTTGAAAAGCTCTTACAATGTATGAAATACACTATAGAAAAAATTTCGGGATAAAAAATTTTCTCAATGAATTCGGATGAATAAGGATTCGAAATCAATGAATTCGGATGAAGAAGGATTCGAAATCACTCAATTCGGACTTAACTTGGTTCGAATTCAATGAATTCGGATGCTTAAGGGTTCGAATTCTATGAATTCGGATGCTTAAGGGTTCGAATTCTATGAATTCGGATGCTTAAGGGTTCGAATTCTATGAATTCGGATGCTTAAGGGTTCGAATTCTATGAATTCGGATGCTTAAGGGTTCGAATTCAATGAATTCGGATGCTTAAGGGTTCGAATTCTATGAATTCGGATGCTTAAGGGTTCGAATTCTATGAATTCAGATGCTTAAGGGTTCGAATTCAACACTTGGAAAATTTAATCAACTCAATTCGAATCTAACACAGTTCGAATTCTCCTCAATTCGAATCTAACACGGTTCGAATTCTCCTCAATTCGAATCTAGCTGGGTTCGAATTCAATCAATTCGAATCCTTCTTGAGTCGAATTCTACACTTGTATTTCCAAGAACACTCCGAATTCTTCTTTGAATGATCCGAATTCACCAAGAATGATCCGAATTCACCAAGAATGATCCGAATTCTGCACTTCGAACACGAAAATCACTAAATCAGCCATAACCTTTTCAATTCTTGATCAATTGTTATGAAATTTGCACAGATTTGTTCGAAATTTGATTCCACACACTTTCTTAGTTAATCACAAATCCTAATTCGATCAATTTAATCGAATTTTGATCCAAAAATAGTAGAAAAAGTTTTCGAACAAAAATGATATAAAATGATCAGATCTGCAAATTCTGTGCAGATTTTGGTGTTGATCCAAGAATTAAAGATGTTCAGGAATCAAATCCGAGTGCAATGATGTCAAGAATCAATCCAAAAGATCAAAAATTAAAGAAAAGATGAAATCTGGATGAATAGTAAATGAAGAAGGGTCAGAATTCTTGATGAACAATGATGAATAGTGATGAACACCCAATCCGAATTCTTCAGCTTTAGTGTAAAAAATCTTCAATTTGGTCTTCGATCTGCTTGAATCTTCTGTTTAGCTCTGATACCAATTGTTAAATCCCAAATCTCTTTTTTTTTTTTTTTTTTTTTTTTTTTGATCTGAAACCAAACATTTTGGCAAATTTGTTTGCTGAGGATTTTAAAGAGAAGGAAGAAGTTTTAGACTTCTTATTCGTTGGAGCATTTCTGTTTAGCTTGAAATAGTTATCCCAACAGTGAGCACAATGAATTCTTCTTTTAGCTTGTGACAATAATTTGAAATCTGAAATTGCGGAATTATTATTGCCACAAACATTGCAAACATTACAAGAATGTATACAATTTTTATTCAAAGAACTACATTTCTCAGAGTCGGTGCTTCTATTCTTGCTATTCAGAACTTGTTCCTTCAAATCCACATACTTTTCTTCATCCATTTCTGAGAAAGAAGAAGAAACATTGTCAGAACCTTTAGAGGTAGAAGGATCACTTGAAAACAAATTAGATTTATTTTCGGATGATTTTTCTTTCTCTTTTCCTTTTGAAACTGGATCACTTGAAAACAAATTAGATTTATTTTCAGATGATTTTTGTTTCTCTTTTCCTTTTGAAGCTGGTTCTGTTTTTAAATCAGATACCTTTGATGAAAACTTTTTATGGTAGACTTCACAAAACTTTAATTCTATTTCAAATTGAGAAATCCCAAATCTAGCACAAAGTAATGAACAAGTGTAGAGAGAATCTAGAGAGCAAATATGTCATCCATGTATTGATTTCAAAGGATTACAAAAGGTTTCTAAAAGATTACAAAAGCTTTTTAAAGTGTTACTAACAAATGGTCTAGACAAGCCTATTTATACCCATGACATACAAGGTATAAAGGCATTCACAATACTGTATAGACTCATACAGTACATTGACTTTACAGTAAATCTTGAATACAACAATGCTCTAACAGTAAGTGTAACAGAAATTACACATAGAATAAACTGTTCAAAAATTTCAACACAAGGGTCCGAAACCAACAGAATTAGAATGCAATATGATGCGAAACCTTCAGATTTCGGATGCTATACGGTGCGAAATCTTCAGATTTCGGATGTAGTACGATGCGAAACCAAGGAATTCAAATGCAACTGAGTACGAAATCCCTGAATTCGGACTTAGCTTGGTGCGAAATCAACACTTAGACAAATTCGAATCCAATTACAAACTTCACCTCAGAATTCGGATGTAGATGGGTGCGGAACCACGAAATTCGAACCTAACTTTGTACAAATCCAACACTTGTACAAAATCAAACTTACAACTAATGAATACTAATCCAAAACCACCAGAATTCGGACTTAACTATGTTCGAAACCTGAAGAATTCGAACCTAACAGGGTGCGAAACCACAGATTTCGGACTTAACTGGATCCGAAACCAACACTTGAACACTTCAAAAAACTTGAATGGTGCGAAATCCGTATGAATGATCCGAAACCCTCAAGAACAATCCGAAACCTTCACTTCAAACTCGAAAATCACAGATTCAGCCATAACTTTCTCAATTATTGATCAATTGGAATGAAAATTGCACAGATTTGTTCGAAATCAAAATCCGCACATTTTTCTTGTTGATCACAATTCACAATTCGATCAATTTAATCAAATTTTGATCCAAAACAGTGAACTGAGGGTTTTCGAACAAAGATTCTAAAATGATCAAATCATATGAATCTGTGCAGTAATTGATGATGATCCAAGAATTAAATGTGTTCAGGAATCAAATCCGAGTTCAGTGATGCTAAAAATCGATCAAAGAAATCAGAATCTAGAAAAAATCTATGTCTGAATGAAAAGTGATCAGATGAACAGTGATATCTTCATGGTTCGAATTCATCTTCTCAGTGTAAAAATTCTTCAATTTGGTCTTTGATCTGCTTGAATCCTCTGTTTTGCTCTGATACCAAATGATAAACCCAGAATCTAGCAAGTAATCAAGAACAATGTAGAGAGAATCTAGAGAGCAACTAAGTCATCCATGTATTGATCTTTAAAGAGTAAAATGACTAATGCTTACAATTGTTAAGGAATAAACAAATGAGTCTTCTTTATATAGTAGGGCCATGACATGTCCATGCCTCTACTAAGAAGAACAGTACAAGATATTAATACTGTCTTGATAGCTACAATAATGCTCTAACAAAAATTAAGAGTAATTTTATATGGCACTAAGAGTTCAGATATGAGGGAACGAGAAATTCAAAAATGAAGTAGGATTTCCATATTTACACTGCATGCATTAAATGTAAGTCGGTACAACTTTACATGTGGCAGCACTTGGTTGGTTGCATGAATTTTGACTTTAGCAAACATGCTCTTGGCCGCATGATGAACAATTTAGTTGGCAGAGTGGTTTGTACGATCCTGGACAAAGGGATGTCCTTATGACAAATCGTACAAAGATGTGCAAGGAGATAAGACAAAAGTAACTTGTAGAACAGGCTTCATGATTAGCGATCACGGAGTTGATCTTTATCAACGAATGATTAAGTTCATCTCTCGCTGAAGTCTTCTACTTGAAACTTCGCATGAAATGGACAAGTCTTGTCTTCGTTGATATCCGCATCAGGTCACTAGTAGACTTAGTCACTCGTTCGTCATCTTGGTCTTCGATTTCAGATTTGAACTTAGTTGTCGCGAATCTTGTCTTCAGGGATCATAAGCAAACAATTACATGATCAGCATTCAACGATCATCAGCAAGACTGAACAGGCTCAGGTCTCATAGATGTACAGTTATCGCTGAACTATAGTTTAAAGAACACATGTTTCCATCAGCGATACTAAACAGACTTAGTATATTTTCTTAGATGGTGAAACACTGATACATATTGTTTACTTACAATTTTCACTAAGTGATTCTAAGGGTCATCATCAAATCACTGATGGGATCGACACTTACAAACCAAACCCCAACCCCAACAATCACAGAGCCAAAAGCCCGAAGAAAATCCTAAGGTAAAACCCTCTTCGAAGGATAAAATGAAAGCTCCACAAAGACCCACCTCTAAACCCCAACCAAGCCCTGACCCAACCAAACCATGGTACAATGCATTTGTAACCCTAAAACCTGAACCAGAAGACTGGGAACTTCCACCCCCTCTAGCACCTATTCCTCCCCTTGCACCAACTTTAAAATCAAAAGTCAAGGAGAAAATAACAGAGGATAGAGTCTCCCAGGTCATCAAGTCCATGGATGATCTGAAGAAGCCCATCCCCTACGACAAACCTCCATAGAAGAACATAGAAGAGGAAGTTCACAAATGCCTCTACAGTATGCACATGAAAGACATAATACCAGAACCCACCCTTCACCCCGACGTTCTCCAACAAATGAATATGGACTTCATCAAATTAAAGGCTCGGAAGAAGAAATATATGTGGTCAGAATCGAAGATCAGGACTGTCTTTGGCATCACCTTTCACTACACCCACATAAAGGAATTCAGATATTGCCAGTATAATATTGAAAGGGAAGACAGATCGAAGCACAAATTCACATATGCTAATTTAGGCAATCTTCACCCGTATGACATGGTAGAGCTCTTTGACTGGACCATGAAGAGGATTGGATGTAGGAAAGAGTATGAGCTGGCACACAATGTACTCAAAGAAGTTATAAGGGAGAAGATGAGAATTTACTGTCTAACCGATTTTCAGATCGCACTGGACCTTGGAGTTAAGAAGATCAAGTTAACCGCACCAGATGATCACTGCCTAGGCTCTGAAAACCTCATACCCAAAACCATCATAACCTCTCTAAGATTTGCCTATGTCTTCAAAGATGCACAAGGGAAAAACAAACTGTTTGTGAGTTATGACAGTCAGAAGTACGTGACAAAAACCCTGCTTAAGTTCAAAAAATCTATTTTGAAGCGCAAAGGATCCGAGTACGTCAATCCAGACTTTGCAGACCAAATGATCTCAGAGATAGATGCTACTCTTCAATTCAGAGATCAGGTCATTTACTTCTACACTCAGCTCAAAAATCACTTTGTCAAGAAGATAAATGATTTCCCCGACGCCAGAGTTTAGCCATTCTTATGTTCTCTTGTTTTTTTTATTAAAATGTAATTTTTCCATTCTCTGTAATTCCTCTAGCAAGTGAAATCAATTAAAACATCTTTTATAGACGTTGAAATTTACACCTCTTGTCCTTTTTAGCTTAAGTTCTTTTTACTCTGTAATTTTTCCCTTTTCAGTACTTAGGGGGAGATTGTTAGCTCCACTTCTGTAATGTAAAAGTATTGAAAAAGAAGCTAAGGACGGACTACAGAAGACCTCTGCCGAATCAGACACCAAGACCTCTCCGCACAAGCTCCAAGCCTCTTCCGTTCACTCCTCAAAAAGATCAACCCAAACCTGAAGATTAACCTCGGACCACAGAGCCTCTATGAAGCCTCCCAGAACCTCTGTGTGGCCAACCTCTCTGAAGATTGAACTTGTGCATTTCAATACCAAGGAGCTCGTGTCTCTCACGTGAGCAAATCGTACGAAGACTATATAGTACAACACATTGTCTACCTTTGCAGGTGTCACCATTTCATTGGTGGCAGTCTATACTTTGTACAACCATGACACTATATGTAGTAAGGACCACCATGCATAATTATGCACACACACACAGATTTTAGATTAATGAGAGAGAATTATTGGAGAGCAATTCATACACTACTGTGTGTTCTTGGTGTAATGTGTCTTTAAACGATTAATGAGAGACGACTTGTTGAATGTATTACATCCTGAGTTGTTCTTTTATATTCTGTGTTAATTAATCTACCATTACTCAAACATCATCTTTTATGAAAGCTTCCGCACTTAAATATTTCATACTCTGTTTTGTAAGTTTTTGTTTGAGTTCATCACTTGTTGAGATTAACTTGGATCAACAGCTCGACAAGCGTTATCTTTGTATTTAGTTAATGCAGGTCAAAGTGAATTCAATAGCAACGGACATAACCGAGGACCACATCGAACCTCATTAATGACAAAGGCCATTATTCGCATTTAGGAAAGACATTAATGACATCAAAGCCTATATAGTTCGAGCTCAAATTTCACTCAGGGACACACACAAGAATTTCCAGAAGCATTCTCGAAGCACTCAAGCAATCATTATCATTTTCCTTCGAAGAAATTCACGACGAAGTGTTTTCACTCACGACGCACGATAGAATTTTACGATTAAGTTTATTTCTTTTATTATTGTAATCAATTGTACTCTCGACACTTGTTACTAAAGGGCGTCGTCTCTGTTTGACGACCGTAGTGCATTGTCGACATATATTGTCGACCCCAGTTTTTACCCTCGACGGGGTTTTTCGCGTCACCAAATTATGTTGTCTCTTTTCGTTTTTATTTCTCGTCGTACGATTTGCCGTGAGATCCCTTTCTATAGTTGTTAAAGCTTCACATTGACTTTAAATCTTTCTTTGCACGATTTTTAGCATTAACAATATCGTCGATGAACTCATGGGATCATTCCAAAACGAGAAGATCAAGAAAGCTCTCAAGATAAGCGAGCTATGGTCTCGTTTAATCGTGGCAAAGGACGAGGAGCGTACCGGGGCAGAGGTGATGGCAGATTGAGCGGCGTGAAATGTACCTATTGCAACAAGTTTGGACACAAAGATAAGGATTGTTGGAGCAAAAATAAAGAAGCTCATTACGTAAAAGAAGAAGACTACCTGTTTATGACACTCGTAAGTCCAGAATCTGCTGCAAAAGATATTTGGTATCTTGATAGCGCATGTTCAATGCACTTGACAGGAGATAAGACGAAGTTCAAGATGCTCGATGAGACGTATAAATCGCAGGTCAGATTAGGCGATGACAAGAATATCGAGATCAAAGAAAAGGCAGTGGTTGCTATCAACATAGATGGAAAAGAACGAATGATTCGAAATATACACTATGTTCCAGGTTTGGCTCATAATTTTATAAGTGTAGGGCAGCTTCTTGGTTCAGGTTACTTTGTCTTATTTGATAATTACATATGTACTGCTAAAAATAAGTCTGATGAAGTTTTGCTTCAAGCAAAGATGAGTGAAAGGAATATGTTTCCCATAAAATTTTCTTGCAAAGACTAGTTTGGGCTAATCAGCAGCAAAACAAATAACTCTGAAGCTTGGCATTTGCGCTACAGACACTTCAATATCAAAGGCCTGTCGTTACATGCAAATAAAAACATGGTAAAAGGTTTGCCCGTTATCAAAGAGCTGGAACATATATGCAAAGGATGTGCCTTAGGAAAGCAAACCAGAAAATCGTTTCCAATCGGGCAGTCAAAAAGAACGGAAAAGAAGTTGGAACTTGTTCATGCAGACATTTGTGGGCCAATGAAAACAAAATCTCATGCTGGGAGTAAGTATTTTTTGCTATTTATCGATGATTTGACAAGGATGAGTTGGATATACTTTCTCACACACAAATACGAAGCATTTGATTCTTTTAAGAAGTTTAAAGCACTTACATAGAACCAAAGCAGTGAAAAGTTGAAGACTCTAAGAACTGACAGAAGAGGAAAGTTGTCTTCCACTTAATTCAACAACTTTTGTGATGAGCATGGAATCAAGGGGGATCTTACTGCTCCCTATACCCCTGAACAAAATGGTATAGCCAAGCGTAAGAACCGAACGATTGTGGAAATGGCAAGGTGCATGATGAAGGACAAAGATCTTACTGATGAATTCTCGGCAAAAGCATGTGCTACTACAGTTTATTTGATCAATCTCTCCCCCACAAAAGTTGTGTGGAACAAGACGTCATTTGAGGCATGGTATGACCTTAAACCAACCGTATCACATCTTCGAATTTGCAGATCTTTGTGTTACGCTCTAATTACTTCACATAGGCATAAACTTGAATCGAAACAAAGAAATATGTTTTCGTGGGTTATTGCTCCAATTCTAAAGCTTACAGGTTGTATGATCCAGAATAGCATAAAATAGTAGTCAGCGGGGACCTTCAATTTGATGAATGACTGAAGTATGATGAGGCAGATTCCAGATACATTTCAACCGTTAACATGATAGTTGAAGAGCGGGAGGAAACAAATTGTGAAAATAAAGAAGATGGTGATTCTGCAACAAGTGAACCTGATGCATAATTTTCTTCGCTAGACTCTCCTCAAGATATCACAGAATCTTTACAATTAAAGTCATCGCTATTAGATCTAAAGTTTGTCAAAAAGCCTAAGTGTTGAAATCTGAATAGAAGACTCGGACTTCTGAGAAGGAGAACTCAGAAGTTCTGAATGAAGATGAAAATGTCATGTGCTCAAGTGTTATTCTGAGTATGCTTAATCAGAAGAAGGTTCAGAAGTTCTGAACTAGTGGTTAGAACTTATGTCTTAGACATTTTTATTTAATGTAATTTAGTTATTAGCTAGCATATTAGAACACGTGTCATTATTCTAATGGTTTGTATTGTAAATGTACTGTAGCTATAGCATTTCCGTTACATTATAAATAGATGTTAGCAACTGAAAGCTAACTAACTTTTGGGACACTTTCGTATTCAGTCTTGTAATCTTTGAGAGATTCTCTCTCTAGATATGTAATCTGTTCTTCAATGAATACAAAGTTCTTGGCTCCAATTCTCTATTCTTCTACTGTTTGATTGTGTTCTTCTTTGATAATTGCATTGTAAGATCAATCCTGGTTTCTACAATTGGTATCAGAGCCAATCAACAAACCGTGTTCTTGAAGGTCTCTTGATCAATTCGATAATTGAATTTCGCTGCTACTCGTAATTCTTGAATTTTTTGAATTCTTGAATTCGTTGTGTATTGATCAAGAGATTCGAATTTGTCTTTCTGTTGAATCGAGTAAATTCAACTTACAATCATGTCTTCTAAAGAATTTATCTCGATGGGATCTGAGACAAAACCTCCTGTTCTAATTCCTGAAGAATATCAACAATTGAAAATCAGAATTATTCAGTTCTTGGATAATATTGATGAAAATCTGACGATCTCAATTCGTGAAGGTCCAATTGAAGTATATGTTGATGTTGTTGCTACACCTGCAACAACTACTACACCTGAGATTCCTGCTACTAGATTACAGAAGAATTTCTCACAGTATACTGAAGCACAGAAAAAGAGGCATGCAATAGATAAGAGGGTTGTTACTTTATTGACTTTGGAAATTCCCAATGACATCTTCAACAGAATTGATAGTGGAACATCTGCTAAAGAAATGTGGGATGAACTGGAGAAGCAGATGCTTGGAACAACAAAATCAATTCAGGAAAAACTGAATCAGAGCATCAATGCATATGAGAGATTCAAAGCTAAGGAATGTGAGAGTCTAACTCAAACATACAACAAGTTCTGTACAATATTGAATAATCTTAGAAGGAATGGGCTGAAGAAAACCAAGTCAGAAATCAACTACAAATTCCTGAATTGTCTAAATACAGAGTGGTCATCTTATGCTATAGGTCTTCAGATGAACAAAGATATGTGTGAAGAAGATCTGAATGATTTGTTTTGTGTTTTAAATCAGCATGAAGATTCTGTTAAACAAGTTGTTGAAGAAAAGAAAAATGTTTCAGATCAATTAGCTTTGCTTTCTGAAAGAAAATACAAGATCAACAAGACAACAAAGAAGTTTGTGTTTCTTTCTAATATTCCAAAATTAGAAGATGAATCTGAAAAGGAAGAAGGATCTGATGAGGATGCTGATATCAAGTTGGTAGCAGAGAAACTGGACATATTGACTAACACCTTCAATAAATGGTATAGAAAGAAGAAGTATGTTGAGGGTAAGTTCAGAAGAGATGGACAGGGGAGTTCAGAAGAGAGATTGTAGAATCCTGATCCGTGCAACAAAATAAGAAATCGGAATATATGAACAGTAAGCGTATTGATTTCAACTGGTCATCCCTTTCTTATTAGCTTTCAGAGAGAATTACAATACAATGTGGAAAGCAAAAGAGATGATTAGCTTTTTTTTCCAAGCTAATCAACATTAAATATGACGGGCCCGTGGTTAACAAGCCCACGGCCCGTTCACTAATAAGCTCTAATATAATCAAATACAGTTTAACCCTTGAACTTTAAATCAACACTAAAACCTGCTCTAACAATCTCCCCCTTTGATTTGAAGTTCGAGTTGGCGCTCTAGATCTCTCCAGTTGAAGACATATATTTTTTGCGAAGCGCGAAGTGTACCTCGAACAATCTGATGGCGCGGTGATAGTCGATGCGATCTTCAATCATTTCCAAGGCATTCCGAGCAATAGTTTCATTCTGATTCGGAACATACGAATACCTTGGATTCTTAGACTCGTGTTGAATTATCTTTCGAAGAGCATCTCTAACCTTTAGAAGCGTGTCGTCACAAAATCTGTCTACCTGACTGAAGCGCATGAATTTCTTCTCTTTTTGCTCATTTAAGTAAACAATCCCGAATTCTGGTTCCAGAAGCATAGCGTTCTCGGGATACATGTTTAGCTCAGGTGCTTTCAGATTCGGCTTGATCAGATTTACCTTCTTTGCCCTGTTCTCGACATCCATTTGAAAATCCGTTAGATATGACATCATAATTGTACGGACCAGGTATCGACGAACAACTTCGAGCGCCTTTGTAACTTCAAGCGGTCGGATGGTTCTTGTGCGAAGGTCTTTTAGAATAGCCAGGAAGTCGAATGGTCTGAGATGTTGGAAGTCGGCTTCAGAAAATTTCCATTCATTACCATCTTCGCGGCGAACGGTGAAGACTGGATAGACGATCCTCATGATGCGTCGTGAATGGACGTTAAGTACCTCTGTGATCCGAAGTTTGGTTCTGACTTGACTGACTAGAAGATACTGCTTCATTGTGCTGATATATCGCCGTTGGTATTCGGGGCTGAAGTTGTAAATACCAAGGCAGAAGGCCGTCTCGATCGGGCGAAGCTTGTGGACGAACAGCTTTTTCAAAGATTCCTCTAGATGAGGGATAAGTACCTTGATCTTCTCCCAGCGGTTTTGTTGCTGTTGATGAAGGGGAGGAAGATCAGAAGCTGTCGTGGGAGGAGTAGTTGTCGGTAGATCGGAAGTAGTAGACTCGGGTCTTGTTGATGATGTTTCGGCGGGTTGAGCATAGTGAACGGGGGTTGCTCCATATAAATTTTGGAGCAGGAACTGATCGTAGTCAATATTGTCGTCCTCATCACTAGGGAAGACCAAATTTACTTAGAGATTTACGGCACTGGCGGCTTTTTCGTACCATGCGTCTTCGATCTCCGGGTTGGTCTCACAATATGGATCTATCATGTCCAGTATCGGTCTGTCTGACGAGTCAAAATCGACCAGTTCCTATGTTAAACCCTCGGGCTTCTCAACCGTCGGGTCTTCTTCATCTGAAATCTCCATATCTATGACCATATCTGCTAGTGGCAACTCGGCTTCGGGTGCTTTTGATGTAGTTGTCGCAGTTGGGGGTTCCTGTTGAACCACTGTTGTAGTTTTGTAACGCCCGTGTCCCGATATACAATTTAATTAAGTACCTTAATACTTTTTCTCTTAACGTTGTTTGCTAACGAGGTTAAACCGTGAGGACTTGAATGTTAGAAAGTTTGTGATGTTCAGTTAATTTAATAAATCCTAAATTCTCGGGGTGTGAAGCGAACTATTTTTAAAACCTCAGGGGCCAAATGTGGCAAAAGAGATTTATTGTTTTTGAATGGGATCGACCCACGTTGCAAGTCGGCCCGGCCCTTTCTTTGTCTTCTTTCTCCTTGACGTATCAACTTAGCCAACAAACAGCAACCCTAAACCCTACATGCATCTTCTTTCCTTTTCTTGGCTCTTGTGTGGTGCGGCGTTGAGAGAGAACCGAGGGAGAGATTCGCGAGAGAGAGAGTAGAGACAGCGAGAGCGATCGAGGGTGGGGAGAGAGGAAGACAAGAAGGAAGGGAAGTCGCCGGAGTTGCTGAAGCCGCCGGAGTCGCTGCTGCCGCAGTGAGCCACCCACAAGCAGCCGGCGCCGGCGCTGCTGGTTCTGCCGGCGAAGAGGAGGGTGTAGCGAGAGAGAGTGAAGGTGTCGGGTTTCGTCGTTGTGTCGTCATCGAGGTAAGGTTTCACTCGACGTTTCTTTTCTTTTCGTTTTCTTCACCGGAGGACCACCGCCGGCCGGCCGCCGCTGCCGCGCCGCCACTGTGGTGGCTGGGTGTCGGGTGGCGGTGGTGGTGTCAGTCGTTGGTGCGTGCGGTAGGGTGATCGAGAGGGTAGTGATCTCGCGGTGGTTTGCGGGTTGTTTTTATCACTTCGTCGATGAACCGCCGCCGGCCGCCACCGGCGACCACCACTGCCGGAGGGCAGTGGGTGGTGCGTGGCCATGTCTTACTAATAATCACCGTAGACTCCTTTAAGCCAGAACTTAATCGCTTAAGCCAAACCGATCGAACCGTTGTTTTTAGAGTCGTCATTTCTTGTGAGTAATTGTTCAGCCACTTTTTTTGCGACGGCCATAACATTTCTGTCGTAACTCTGATTGAGCCGAAACCGGCGCCCACGGGTCAAGCTCGGGGTCGGGCACGTTTTCCGTGTTTTAGCGGAAAACTGGTTCGGCCTCTAGCTAGGTGGAAAAGTGGTCGTAAGTTCAGTGATTCGTCATTTCATGTGAAAAATTCTGGAATCTGCCATTGTCTTGGGAAAACCATAACTTTTTGCTCGTAACTCGTATCTGGGTGAGACCAGCGCCAAAAGTTCCCTTTTTGAATCTATAAACGTTTCTGTGTTTTGTGCGAAGCCCAGTTCGGGACGTAGCATTGGTCAAAATGTCATTTTATACTGAAAGGTGCTGATTTTCGCTGTTCGGGGAACTGTTTTTGTAAAATCCATAATAAATGGTAGAAAAATCGTTAGGAGGCATATAATATGTCCTTGGAACCCTAACTCATAGTACTTTCTGACCATGTAATAATATTGAGGATTTACTGGGTCTAAGGAGGTCGAAACAGGTCCCGAACAGACCAGTTTGGCGAGACCGGGAAGTAGTTTTATTGACGGTTTAAGCGGGTGTCGTGTCGTAGGGTCCGGGTCTCGTATTGATACGTTTTAACGTGTGTTTAGGTGCTGGGAAGTGACCGTAATTGGGAAGCTTGAATTTGTATTGTTGAGCTAGGCGCGCATTCGAGGTGAGTTCTCTCACTATAACTAATGTCGGTTATTTTTACATTACGTTGTGTATGTATGTGGTAGTTCTATTTGCTTTTGATGCGGGGTTAAATAGTGGGGTGTCTAGTCGGACCTTATTATTGTGACTACGCGGGTGGCGTAGGAGTTCGGCGGGGCCGAGGGTCACATACGCGGGTGGCGTAGTAATTCGGTGGGACCGAAGGTTGTATACGCGGGTGGCGTATGAACCCGGGGGTGCCGGGTTGCGTTTGCACGATATCTAATAACGGTTGTTTTATCATTGCTGTAGTACGTGTGTGGTAGCTTTATGTGATTGTGTTGTGGAACTAGATAGTGGGGTGTCTAGTTGATACTATGTTGTCAGGTTAACTCGGTGGGACCGAGGATCCGGCGGGGCCAGAGATTTTATACGCGGGTGGCGTAGAGACTCGGTGGGACCGGGGATTCGGCGGGGCCGGAGATGTTATCATGTGGTCGGTGGGACCGACTTGTGCCTTTTAGGTGGGTGGGTGTGGATATACATGTTTATGATTTGTTCGTAGACTTGTATGCTGTTTATGTGCAATTATCTGTTTATGGTGGTGTGGAAATAACTGTGTTACTTATGGTGTTGAATTCACTAAGCTTCGTGCTTACCCTTTCCCAATAAACTGTGGTTTCAGGTACGGGCGGCTCCAAGGCGTGACGAGTACACACTGGCGCGCGAGGAGAGCTGGTTGCTTTATGGTTTTTTTAATTAAACGTTTATTACGCTGGTTTTTATTATGAAGATATTAATTATGAGTTTGCAAACGAAACGTTGGGATCATTTAATGAGTTGTTTATTTAAAAATTTAAATTTGCTTGTAATTTTTGGGACGTTACAACTTGGTATCAGAGCACAGCTTGAGTGAATCAAACACACCTCGGTGTGTTTGGTCTCAAGTTGCGGCTGGGAAATTTTCAAATTCTTTATTAAACTATTTTGAAATAAAAGAAAAAAGGGAAAAACCCGTTCGAGGAACGGTGATCGAAGGCGCAGTGTGTACAGTCAGCAGGAGCCAAAAGGGAAAGGTACAGTACTTAGTGTACTATTGCTTGCTAGGCGGAATTAATGCTAGTCGTATTAGGTTGTTAAGTGAATGCCCTGTAGGTCATATGCAGTAAGAATCACATAGCCTTAGAATATTTGATTTAGTCCTAGTGCGCAGCTCTTGTTTGAGTCCAACCGTTCTAGGATAGAATCTTGTATTCGAATGTCTATTTGTTTCGCACTGCATGTAATCGGGTATTCGCAAGGCAACTCGTTATGGCTAGTAGTGATTCCGTTGTAGTAAGGGGTAGTGGGATGAGGTAAGACTCCCAGGTAGCTGGGAAGAGTGTTTACTTATGGGTATGTATGCTGGATCGCTTTCTAGATCATAGGGTATGTATGCTAGATTGCTTGTTGTTGACACTATGCTGTATGTGGTACTACTTGCTATTAGGAATCCATGCTAATTATGATAGGTTACTAAGTGGATGCCCTCTAGGTTGTATGCAGTAAGAGATTTATAGACTTAGGATATTAGATTTAGTTCTATTGCGCAGCTCTTGTTTGAGTCCAACCGTTCTAGGATAGAGTCTTGTATTCGAACGTCTATTTATTTCGCACTGCATATAATCGGGTATTTGCGAGGCCACTCGTTATGATTAGTAGGGATTCGGTAGTAGCAAGGGTAGTGGGAGGAGATGGAATTCCTAGAGAGCTAGGAAGGGTGTTTACGTAGGAGTATGTGTGCTAGAGTGCTTTCTAGAACATAAGGGTATGTATGTTAAATTGTTTGGTGCTTATTACACTGTGTTGCATGTTTGTTGCTTGCTAATAGGAGTATATGCTAGCCTTGATAGGTTGTTAAGTGAATGCACTACGAGTTGTATGCGGTAGGAACCGAATAGCCTTAGAATGTTGGATTTAGTTCTATTGCACAGCTCTTGTTTGAGTCCAACCATTGTAGGATGGAATCTTATATTCGAATGTCTATCTGGTTTTCCACTGTACGCGACTGTGCATTCGCGAGGCGACTCGTCAGGACTAGTGGGAACTTCGTCATGGCGAGGGTAGTGGAATTGGGTGAAACTCCTAGGGAACTAGGAAGAGTGTGTACGTATGCCGGTGCGGGCATATGCGTTTAGTTTCGACGAGGAACTACTTGGACCCCTTGGGATGGGACTCGGAACGGGCGATGATAGGTGGGGATGGTAGTAGTAGAGCTCCTACTACCGGAAGCACAGGATCAATGCTCGAGTCGGGGAAAGTCACGAGGAATCCGAGGAGTTGAGCGTGAGTGTTGTTAGTGTGAGTTATTATGTGCTATTAACGCGTTGTGTTATCTACCCAGAATGGCCATCATTAGGAGAAACAACCATATTAAATCTATTAGTACAGGTGTGTACTTGATTTGCTTAGATGAAATGATCGTTGAGGGTAGTGGTGAAGGATCTAATCCAGTAGTCGTTAGAATAGAAGGACGATTCTAGTATTAGTCACTTGGAGTGACGATAAGGATGATGTTTGTTTCGGGCCAAGATGGATGATTGTGCTAGAATCATAGGCTTATAGAGCCGACTTTGATTTGAGGAAAAATCGCAGGGATTATTTGGCGTAATTTCCCAACTTGCCTAAGAGGTTTAAATGTCCGGATGACGTTAGTGGATCGGAGAGATTTGGAGGAGTAGGAGTCGAGGCGTAGAATGCCGACTGAGTCATGCACAAAGTTTGATTTTGAAATAGATTGCATTAACAAATTCTTGTGTTTCAAATCATTTTTATGGATGGTGTTTTGAAATTTTGGGAAGTGTTTAGCACACGCACAAGATTTTGAAATATGGTTTTGAAAATGTATGAAATCGTTTTATTACGGGGGTGCAAACTTTGTTAGAATTTGTCTCATTTCTTTATTTTTCCAACGGTTCTTACGGGTAAGATGATATCTGTGTTTTGTGGTGTTTAAAATGTTGGGCAAGTGACTACGGCTTGTGACTTTAACATTGGAACTCCTCCACATATGTTAGAGTTGAGACGGAAAGTTACATTCCATGATGTCTGTATAAAGCTATTTGAGTGAGTTGGTTAAGATAAGTTCTGTTTTACGGCATGTTGAGTCGTGTGGGTTTAATTTCACGTGGTGCATATCTTATTTGTTTATGTGACCATTTGGGGAAATCTTGGAAATCAATTTAAAGAACCCCACCTTTTGAGATTTTATGAGGTTTTAGTCGATATTTTCAAATGGTGGAAACGGATTGGTTTTTATCTTAAGTTTGAAACTTACACGAGACAGTTGTGTTTTAACAAAAATATATTTGTAAACCGTTTTATCGTTTTGTATGACTAGCCAACGTGCGTAAGATTTGTTAGTGAACCCTGTGCCACAAAATTTTATGTTGAAAAAGAGGAATTTTGGGGTCAAACGTCGTGGGACTGATTTTGAAACTATGTGCACGCTTTTGTCGCACCCGGTGTAAGGTCGAGCGGTTACTTTAAATACATGTCATGAGTCAATTCATACTAGAACCGTGACGGTTCATTTTCAAAGAAATTATTTATTTCGCTTACGTTTTGTGAGTAAATTAAAGCTGCAATGAGTTGATTTTCAACATGATTTTCATATGTGGGACGAGCGTGTCCATTTTTGCGTAATTACCGACCTGGTAATAGTAGTTTTATTGTTTACGGTCTTTTTGAAATGAAAAATCTTGACGTTGAGAATATTTTGTAAATGATTTTGTAAACCATTTGGGAAGTGCGTTTATAAGTGTTATGTGTCATTTTGAGAATTTTAAGGGTGCGAGACTTTTTGGAAAACGCTTTTGTTTAACTCGTGTCGAGTTTGGGACTAATGTTATTTAAGAGTATTGCTTGCTTAAACTTTATTTAAACGCGTTTTTGACCGACTTATGGGTCTAGCAAGCGTGGAGCAGTTAGCTCGGTTTTGACTTTGAGATAGTCATGGGTCAATTGCACGATTTTTAATGGCTCGATGTGAAGTTTTGTTGATGGGTTGTTTTGTTGCACAGTTTTGCACTTATTGCACGTTGCGTATCTACATGTTGGGTGAGTGAGTCAATCCGGGATAGGCACTTGTGGGTAGGCTGTTTTGCTTTGGATCCTTAGGCACGTTAGTCAGTCGCTGGTAGTGGTCGGTTGGGTATCTCGGGGTGAGGCCCCGGTGTTCAGGTGTTACAGCCTAGGCTTTCTAGTAGGTGCTAGGAGGATATAGTATTGGGCACTTACCTGAGAGGTAATTCCGATGTGAGGGGCCCTGAGGCGTTACCTGAGAGGTAGGCGTCAGGGTGTATCCTCGGTTCAGATAAATTAGCTTTGTAGAGCGAGTGTGGGGGATACGTCGACGGTGGGAGGTTGGGTATTCCACGCGTGTAGGTAATGTATTGTAGTCGGTTGGACCGATGTTCGGCGGGTGGCCGATGTTTGTTAAGGTAATGTATTGTAATCGGTTGGACCGATGCTCGGCGGGGGGTCGATGTTTTGATAATGAAATTTATTGAAAATCTTTATGCGTACTTTTAGAATAGTAAGAGCTTGACTTTTGAGTCGAGATGTATGGAGTGTTCTTCCGATCATATTTTTTCAGTGTTCTTGAAGGAGTTTTGTGGTAAGAAGGGGAATAGAGAAATTTAGGTTCCAATTAGTGAAAGGGTTCCGAGTGGACGTGGGAATCTGAGGCAGTGATGCGGGAGGATTACCTGGAGTTGTTCACGGGCATAGACTTCGAGGACGAAGTCTAATCCAAGTGGGGGAGAGTTGTAAAGCCCGTGTCCCGATATACAATTTAATTAAGTACCTTAATACTTTTTCTCTTAACGTTGTTTGCTAACGAGGTTAAACCGTGAGGACCTGAATGTTAGAAAGTTTGTGATGTTCAGTTAATTTAATAAATCCTAAATTCTCGGGGTGTGAAGCGAACTATTTTTAAAACCTCAGGGGCCAAATGTCGCAAAAGAGATTTATTGTTTTTGAATGGGATCGACCCACGTTGCAAGTCGGCCCGTCCCTTTCTTTGTCTTCTTTCTCCTCGACGTATCAACTTAGCCAACAAACAGCAACCCTAAACCCTACATGCATCTTCTTTCCTTTTCTTGGCTCTTGTGTGGTGCGGCGTTGAGAGAGAACCGAGGGAGAGATTCGCGAGAGAGAGAGTAGAGAGAGCGTGAGCGATCGAGGGTGGGGAGAGAGGAAGACAAGAAGGAAGGGAAGTCGCCGGAGTTGCTGAAGCCGCCGGAGTCGCTGTTGCCGCCGTGAGCCACCCACAAGCAGCCGGCGCCGGCGCTGCTGGTTCTGCCGGCGAAGAGGAGGGTGTAGCGAGAGAGAGTGAAGGTGTCGGGTTTCGTCGTTGTGTCGTCATCGAGGTAAGGTTTCACTCGACGTTTCTTTTCTTTTCGTTTTCGTCACCGGAGGACCACCGCCGGCCGGCCGCCGCTGCCGCTGCCGCGCCGCCACTGTGGTGGCTGGGTGTCGGGTGGCGGTGGTGGTGTCAGTCGTTGGTGCGTGCGGTAGGGTGATCGAGAGGGTAGTGATCTCGCGGTGGTTTGCGGGTTGTTTTTATCACTTCGTCGATGAACCGCCGCCGGCCGCCACCGGCGACCACCACTGCCGGAGGGCAGTGGGTGGTGCGTGGCCATGTCTTACTAATAATCACCGTAGACTCCTTTAAGCCAGAACTTAATCGCTTAAGCCAAACCGATCGAACAGTTGTTTTTAGAGTCGTCATTTCTTGTGAGTAATTGTTCAGCCACTGTTTTTGCGACGGCCATAACTTTTATGTCGTAACTCCGATTGAGCCGAAACCAGCGCCCACGGTTCAAGCTCGGGGTCGGGCACGTTTTCCGTGTTTTAGCGGAAAACTGGTTCGGCCTCTAGCTAGGTGGAAAAGTGGTCGTAAGTTCAGTGATTCGTCATTTCATGTGAAAAATTCTGGAATCGGCCATTGTCTTGGGAAAACCATCACTTTTTGCTCGTAACTCGTATCTGTGTTTTGTTCGAAGCCCAGTTCGGGACGTAGCATTAGTCAAAATGTCATTTTATACTGAAAGGTGCTGATTTTCGCTGTTCGGGGAACTGTTTTTGTAAAATCCATAATAAATGGTAGAAAAATCGTTAGGAGGCGTAGAATATGTCCTTGGAACCCTAACTCATAGTAATTTCTGACCATGTAATAATATTGAGGATTTACTGGGTTTAAGGAGGTCGAAACAGGTCCCGAACAGACCTGTTTGGCGAGACCGGGAAGTAGTTTTAGTGACGGTTTAAGCGGGTGTCGTGTCGTAGGGTCCGGGTCTCGTATTGATACGTTTTAACGTGCGTTTAGGTGCTGGGAAGTGACCGTAATTGGGAAGCTTGAATTTGTATTGTTGAGCTAGACGCGCATTCGAGGTGAGTTCTCTCACTATAACTAATGTCGGTTATTTTTACATTACGTTGTGTATGTATGTGGTAGTTCTATTTGCTTTTGATGCGGGGTTAAATAGTGGGGTGTCTAGTCGGACCTTATTGTTGTGACTACGCGGGTGGCGTAGGAGTTCGGCGGGGCCGAGGGTCACATACGCGGGTGGCGTAGTAATTCGGTGGGACCGAAGGTTGTATACGCGGGTGGCGTATGAACCCGGGGGTGCCGGGTTGCGTTTGCACGATATCTAATAACGGTTGTTTTATCATTGCTGTAGTACGTGTGTGGTAGCTTTATGTGATTGTGTTGTGGAACTAGATAGTGGGGTGTCTAGTTGATACTATGTTGTCAGGTTAACTCGGTGGGACCGAGGATCCGGCGGGGCCGGAGATTTTATACGCGGGTGGCGTAGAGACTCGGTGGGACCGGGGATTCGGCGGGGCCGGAGATGTTATCATGTGGTCGGTGGGACCGACTTGTGCCTTTTAGGTGGGTGGGTGTGGATATACATGTTTATGATTTGTTCGTAGACTTGTATGCTGTTTATGTGCAATTATCTGTTTATGGTGGTGTGGAAATAACTGTGTTACTTATGGTGTTGAATTCACTAAGCTTCGTGCTTACCCTTGCCCAATAAACTGTGGTTTCAGGTACGGACGGCTCCAAGGCGTGACGAGTACACACTGGCGCGCGAGGAGAGCTGGTTGCTTTATGGTTTTTAATAATTAAACGTTTATTCCGCTGGTTTTTATTATGAAGATATTAATTATGAGTTTGCAAACGAAACGTTGGGATCATTTAATGAGTTGTTATAAATGAAATGTTTATTTAAAAATTTAAATTTGCTTGTAATTTTTGGGACGTTACAAGTTTCGGCAGTCACGATCTGGGCGGTATCGGTTTGGCGTAGACGCTTCTCCCCCTCACGGTGGTCAGGATCATCCTGGTCATCGTGCTTGCGTTTGAGACCGCCGGCTTGACTCTTACAAGTGTCTTCTAGTGAGCGGACCCTCTCAGACAGCGTGGCAAGCGCTTTGTTGTAGTCGTTGAGAGTCGAGTCAATGGCGTCAAGGCGAGTGATTATAGATGAAGATGGAACAGTGACCTGGGATCGGAGAACTGAGATCAGGTCTGCTTCGGCAGATGCGGTTGTGTCGAATTCCTGGAGCAGTTGGGATAATAGCATCGTCTTTAATGTATCCACCGAATAGATAGGTTGAGCAAGTGTCGGTGGATGTGGTTATGCGGTTTCGGTTTCGACAATCTTTGCTTGGCCTTTGATGGCTTTGGCGATCTCTTCGGTGACATGCTGTTCCAGTGCCTCGCGGACAGCCTTGAGGGTGTTGTCCAGGGACCCTTGGGACACAAAGTCGGGGTGAATAACTCCGAGACCACTTAGGTTACCCGTTGAGGCGTCTACCACAAGGGTAGAGCCACCTACGTTCACAGTTGGCGTGATGTTAGCTGTGGTAGGATTTCCTGCCGATCCTTGTGTTCCACCAAGAGGTGAAGACACTACGGTGGTTCCGGTTGTGTCACTAAGAGCCTCGACGTGGTGTTGTACCTCTTCAAGTGTCCTAGCCAAAGATTGATATATTTCAAGTGGCTCTAGACTCGATTGTGCACAAAATGAAGTCGACACCGGGGGCTGCTGGTCTCTTATTTCAACACCAACACTCTCCGAATGAGAGGCCGGTGGAAGTTGTGCTTGTTCCCCGTGTAATATTGAAACATCCGTCTGTCATGAGACGGATGAGTGGATGAGGGGGTCGTGCAATTGCTCCGCTGGGTCCACGGAGGCTTCTTCAATACCCCGTCCCAACAGATGAGACGGTGTAGTAGATGTGGCTACCCGGATATGACGTGGCTGGTTTCGCTCAGGAGCCTCGTTATCTTTACGGCTCAATCTTTCTTGGTTCGTGTTCGACCTTAACACCCTCCTTCTCACAGGTTCTATGTCCCGGGGAAGGTCCCTCCGGCTCTGGCTGGACCATGGGATTCCCTAACTCTCGTCTATATGCTATCACAGGTAGGATTTCAGGCATATGCATAGCACGGATATTATCCTGCTCCCCCTCAAAACATACATGGGGATTGATTTGCTCCCCCTCGGAGTGAGAGTGATATCAACACAAGAAAAAATATTTAGACTTTGTAAGAAAAATAGTGTGACTCTTCCCCTCGGATTGAGGTTCTTGATCCGTCGTTGAGTATCTGTAAAAAGACCCAAAGTTAGAAACTGAGGCGGATAAACAAGTTCTGGTGCGTACCTTTGCTTTAAGTGGCTCAATCTGACACAGATTGAGGACAGGTTGTGATGAAATAGATACTGAACTGACAAACACAGAGGTGTCCGGACAACATTTTGGAAAAACAACAGTTTCCGGACAAACCATTGTATCCGGACAAAAGGTGTCCGGACAGCAACCGTTTCCGGATGGCAGGATAGATTCCGGATAAAGGTGAGCATTCCGGACAAAATAGGACTGTCCGGATTCTCTCGGATGTGCACAAAAATTGCTCTAGCCTTGTAGAGTTTGCCAAAATAGGACTGTTTGGATTTAAAAATGACCCTTCTCTCGCTCCCCCTCAAACTGAGCATGGGGATGGCTTTGCTCCCCCTCAGAATGTGTGCGTAGAGTGAAGTGCACACGAGAGTATCCACACACACAAAAAACGTTTTAACATATTTAAGAAAAAATGTGTGTGACGCTCCCCCTCAACAGTAGAGTAACATACTTGATAGCTGATCATGCTCCCCCTAAACATATGAGCAGCTTGTTAAAGCACAGGTATAGACAAACCTCACATCTTCTTAATATTGTTCCTTGTAGATCGTGAGCAGCTCCCTCTTTTCGGTCATGTGTGTGGAGCATCCAGTGTCTAAGGACCACACATGACCGTCCTGCAAAACAAATTTAGCGGACCTTCGGTACCCAGATTTGCCTGGGTCTGGGAGGGTTAGGTTTGGCACCGTTTGGGGAAGCTTGCTTTGTCCCAGCTTTCCCTTTAGGTATAGGATTTACACCGTTAAAGGGAACTGGTTTTGGCACTTGTTTCCTCTTCGGTGCAGAATTTACACCTTTAGGAGGAACAGATTTTGTAGCAGCTTTCCACCTTGGTGCCGGTTTAACCCAGTAGGAGCAACCCATCTAGGAGCAGGTTTGGTCTCCCGCTGTGGTTTAACCGCTGATTGGTAACCCCGTTTTTTATAGTGTCTTTGCTGGTTATTACGGGGTTTACGTTTGGGAAATAAATTACACATGTGATACGACCCAAACCACTCATTATTCTGAATATAATCAAAGTCATTCCAACCACAACTAGAACAACACAAACGATCATGCGATAATTGAATCAATTGCTGAATGGAATAAATTTTCATCGGAAAATTAATATCTCTTTTAACAAAATTACTCCTATGATTCCAAGCACTATCGTTTTTGTTCATTCTCGGGAAAAAAACAGTATTGAACGACTTTGATGCAGCACCCTCGACAGGTTTCTTCTTTAGCCACTTTGGTTTTTCTTGTTTAGCGCGGCCGGTTTTATCCGAAACAACAGGGACAGTGCGGTCAGTGACTTTTGAAGGAACATGATTTTTGGCAGGCAATCGCTCGTTCTTTTGCCTTGGCTGTGATTGGTTTTGAGAAACAGGTTTAGATTTGGGAATCTCACTCACAGCTGGGGCCTTAGTGGTAGAACAGGTACCCTTTAGGAAGTTGGCCGGGCGATTGACTACTGGAGTTAAAAAATCAGTTTGACTCGGGAGAGGTTTGTCGAAAGGAAACGACTCAAACTCTCCATCAGAGTTACCTTCATAGTTCTTGATTTCTGAAAAATCGACATCCGAAATTACTGGACTTGGATCGGTCGAGGAAGGCGAGGAACACTTTGTGCTTTCTGTAGTGTGCTTTGAGGAATTTGGTGCGGAAGCGTTTGAAAAATCAGAGTTTAAATTCCTTGTAACACATTCAACTTGAGAAACTTGACTTTCTTGAGATGAGATATTTCCTATGAAAGCTTTACACGAGGATGTGTCAGATGAGTTGGAGGAAAGATCAGGTGAAATCTGCTTTTGAGCCTAGAGAAGGTCAATCTGTTCTTGGAGTTGACCATTTCTCAGGTGCTCTTTCATCGTTTCTCTTGTCATTTCAGACAGTTTTGATGAGAGCGTATTGATTTCCCACTGAAATTTTTCCTTTTCCTCACTTGACACACCGTCGGTTTTCTCAGATTTGAGTTTCTCAATCTCAGAGATGAGCACTTTCTTTTCGTTTTGAAAAATAGACCTTTCTTTCTCAAACGACTCCTCCAACTCGACAATTTTTTCTTCCAATATGAGAGGGGGAACAAAGAGTTTAAACTCGTCCGTCTCATTCTTGGTTGCTGGTGCTTGGTCCTCATCCTTTTGGGAGGAATCCTTGGGCTTAGCAACCTTGTAGGGGTCGAAGTAGTCATTCGAGAGGTACTTCTTTGGATTTTTCTTATAAGAATAATTTAAAGGCTCATAACAAAATGGAAATTGTATTCCTCGTTTGTGTGTGCGCTTATACTCCTCGGTTTCCTCCTCTTTTTCGGGTTCAAGAGGACCAGTCCATTGAATTGCGTTCTCCGGATACTTTTTATCTAACCCAAAGCAAGCAAAATCATACAGAGTAGGGGTATGCCATCTTCCCTTTTTCAAATAGTGTGGGTTATCATATCCGATTCCCCATTCTTTGTTGAAATAGGTGAACTCTTTGGGTTTATTCAGAAAGATGGTTTGATCAGTTTGACCCCTTTTGTGGAGTTTGGTTTCAAGATCAAGAACTTTCGCAACAAACTCCTTGTGCTGAATCTGAAGAGAGGGACATTGATAAACAATATCCTCTTTCTCATTCATGCACTATTCAAACTGAGACTGAAGTTTAGATAACTTGGCCCGTAAGTCTTTAGGTGCTATAGAAAGATTTTTGCATTTCTCCTTTAAAATAGCATTTTCAGACTTATATTTTTCAGTTATTTTCTTTTGAACATCTAGCTTTTCGGTTAGAGACCTAATCTCAAGCAGTTGTTCTTTAGAAGTGGCCTTAAAGGAATCTACCCGTTCAGCAAGAGGTTTCACTCGGTCATAAAGTTCTGAAAAGATAGGTTCACATACCTGACACGGCCTTTTCATGTCTTCTTCAGCAGGAGACATCTTCAGTTGCACTGGAGTGATCGTCAGACGATTGTTCGATTCAAAGTGGCACAATATCACGAATACTTAAATGTCCCCCTCCTACGACTTAGCACGGGGGTCCCGGATTGTGGAATCCGGGTGGTTTCCGGATAGGGTATCCGGAAAAATGAGCTTACCGGGTGAAGAGCAAGTTACCGGGTACAAGGAGTTTCCGGACGATAGAAATTAACACAGACTTACCGGATACAAGGATTCCGGATAAGATGCTTTCCGGATGAAATGGGTTTCCGGGTAAAATGGATTGTCCGGATAAGATATGTCCGGAAACACTGGGTTTTCGGATACAAATGTTACCCGGATAGTATAAGGAATAGTGACTTACCCGGATTGCAGAACTTACCCGGAAAAATGAGGAGTCCGGATGGTATTGGAGTTGTCCAGATGGATTTCACACAAACGTCAGGACACTATCAACTTGTCCGGAAACCGCGGCTGGTTTATCCGGACTCTGCGGCTGTTAGCTTAAATCGATCGACTTTTCGATTAGGGTTGCCCAAAATCGATCCTGGAAGATTAGTAACAATGCAAAACACAAAAATAACACTAATCCAATCGATTTCAATGCAAAAACAACAAGTTTTGATGGTTAAAAATCGAATCTTTGTCAAGAACACTACCAAAACTTTTGATCTTAAATTGCTAAATTTACCACTCAAACGATCGAATTGGAATGCGAAAATTTGCAGAATTACTCACAAGTATAATGCTAACACAACCCAATAAACAGAATTGAACAATTTAGCCAGAATCAAGATTTCGAAAAAGTCATGATGAACACATACGGGAAAAGTCAAAATCTTACCGAAAATCACTAGAGAGGCTTTGAATCGAATCCGTCCGTCTGCTCTGATACCAATTGTAGAATCCTGATCCGTGCAACAAAATAAGAAATCGAAATATATGAACAGTAAGCGTATTGATTTCAACTGGTCATCCCTTTCTTATTAGCTTTCAGAGAGAATTACAATACAACGTGGAAAGCAAAAGAGATGATTAGCTTGTTTTTCCAAGCTAATCAACATTAAATATGATGGGCCCGTGGTTAACAAGCCCACGGCCCGTTCACGAATAAGCTCTAATTTAATCAAATACAGTTTAACCCTTGAACTTTAAAACAACACTAAAACCTGCTCTAACAGAGATACAAGAAGAAGGATGATAGAGAAGAAAATAGGTATGAGAAAAGAGAAGAGAATGAAGAGAAGAAAGAGAATGATCTATGTTTCAAATGTGGGAAACCTGGTCACTTTGCAAGAGAGTGTAAAGTGAAGGTTGTCAAAGACTATGAATACTATGTGAAAAAAGCTCAGTTGGCCAAAACCAAAGATAGAGGGATTGCACTTCTTGTTGAACAAGAAAATTGGTTATACTACACATCTGATGAAGAGGACTGCATTCACTTCTGACAAATGCAGAGTTACATGGCCAAAATGGGCGATGAAGATGATTCAGACTATGAAGAAGGAGGTTCTGAGTCTTCTGCTGAGGTACACTCTGTTGGGAACTGAAAATGAGCTAAGTATGGATAGTGCTGCTAGTCCATGATTTCTACTGCTAAGTCTACATTAATACTGCAAGAAGAAGGTTACTACTGCTAGACAAGATTACTACTGCGTATACATGGTTACTACTGCTAGACAAGGTTACTACTGCTAGACACGGTTAGTACTGCTAGACCAAATTACTACTGCGTATACATGGTTAGTACTGCTAGACAAGGTTACTACTGCTAGACACGGTTAGTACTGCTAGACCAAATTACTACTGCAAGACATGGTTAGTACTGCTGAGCTGAGATACTACTGCTAGAAGACTGTGAAGGTTAATACTGATGAAGGTTCGTTAATGCTGCTAAGTCAAATCATTGTTAATACTGCTGAGTAGATATGTATGGTATGAGAAGATAAAGAAGGAAAGCAGAAGATAAGCATGGAAGTATATTTTGAAGATCGTTTTATTCTTAGTAGTTATCTTGTACTTATTCTGTTATATATATAGATAGCTATTAGGGTTTTAAATTGAGAGAGAACAGTTTTTAAAAAAAAAGTCGTTTAGCCATTCAGAGAGAATTAACCTCAAGATCGTAGATCCTATTTCTAGAGAAGTCGAAGTCGTCTTGGTGAGATCTGTTCATCAAGATTGAGGTTTGGTGTAAAGCTTGTGAGTAATACAGTTTGATATATACAGTGTGTTGAATTCTATTGATTGTTCTTTAATTGATTTAGAGTTCTATTCCGCAAGATTCTCTAAATTCTGTTTCTAAGAAGTTTAATTCTTGTTAAGAATCGATCCTGACAAGTGGTATCATAGCATAGTGATGTACAAGTCACATTGTTCATTGCTAAGTGATTGTGCATTACTGGATTGACCTGTCTTACTATCTCCTTGTCCTTCATCCTTGGCAACTTCTTCCTTTTCTTTCTCTTCTACCACTGGTTTCTCAACAGGTTCTACCCTTTGCTTCTTTACACACTTCTTTTTAGTAGCCACAGACTTTGTTCTCTTTCTGCTGAAAACCATTTTTGCATCCTTAGTTTCTTCCTGTTTCTTGGCAGTTGGAGGTGTATCATGTTTGGCTTTGATTAAAGCCTCTGCAACCTCCACTTCTTCTACCGTAAGCTTCTCTGTTACTGTTTCAGCTTCTGTTTCTGTTACTGCTTTCTTTGTAGATTGAGCAGCATTAACTGTTTCTGCTGCTTGCTTAGAGTCAGCAGCATTAACAGTTTCTGCTGCTACTTCAGTTTCAGGCTCTTTCTCTGTTACTGCTGCTTTCAAGATTTCTGTTACTACTTCTTGTATGATTTCTGCTGCTTCATGAACATTTGCAGCATTAACAGTTTCTGCTTCAACTTCAGTTACTGCTTCTTTTGGAACTTCAGTTACTGCTGCCTTTACAGTTTCTGCTTCTTTAACAAGCTCTTCCACCTTTTCTGTCTCCCCCTTATTCTGTGCACTGGACTCCCCCTTAAACTGTGCATTATCAATTTCCATCTCAGTCTCCATCTGAACTGTCTCCCCCTCAACTTGTAGACTCTTCATATTCAGTTCTGCTTCTGATTCTGACTCTGACTCCCCCTTTTTGGGAGCATCATCAGTTGGAATTCTTCTTCTCAGCACAAATCTTGCCTTTTTCTTTCTGTGCAACAACTTGGTGACCATCTTCTTGAGCTTCTCAATTTGAGACTGTTGGTAGGTGACCACAGCCTTCAGTTGCTCAATCTCCTTCTTCTGTGCCATAACATCCAAGTTGACATTTCCAATGGTTTCCATCAATTCATCATAGTTATATCTATCCTCACCTTGTTTAGAAGTGTTTACCTTCTTTACAGGATCACTGGAAGTAGCCATCAATTCCTCTTTGTTATGTCTATCCTCACCCTTTTTAGAAGTTTTTACCTTCTTTAAGGGATCCTTGAAAGTTTTAGCAGAAGCCTTCTGCCTAGTAGAAGCACTAACTGCCCCCTTGGTTTCTTGGCACCTGGGTCCTCCTAATGATTTCTCATTTAGAGTTGCCATGGGGAAGGTCTTATTTATGTTACCACTGTCCTTCTCTGTGCTAGCAGAAGTAGTGGCAGCCTTAGCACCCATATGCTCATCCTTCTCCTTAGAGAGCACCTTCTTGGGGTTGGGAGACACCCCTGTGGTTTCCCTGTTGATATTCTCAGTTGGAGAATGCTCCAACTGAGGGCTTAAAGGCTTAGGGCTCTGAGTAGGTACATCAAGGGAAGGAACCTTGTGCACCTTTCTTCTTTGAAACTTGTTGGATAAAGCAGGAGTGGGCTTTTGAAGTATGTGCTGAGGGATATTTATAGTGAGTGAAGGTAGGGTGTGGCCATCAGTGGGATGATCTAATGAGGGCCTTGATCCTGATGCCATACCTTCAGAGGGGTGGGACACAACCATCATTGTAGAGAACAATGGTGTGTCAACTCCTTCCGAGTCCCTAGGAATTCTTCTCATATTTGAGAAAACCTTCCCTTTAGGGGATTTGGGTACATATACCTCAGTAAACTGAGGTAAGTCCATCAATTCCTTGTTAATAACTTCTTGCACAAACCTTGGATACATGTAAAAGCTCTTTTTGGATTCCAAGTTTGACACAAGATCAGATAAAATCATTTGGGAGAAATTGAACTTTCTGGAAGTGGCCAAACATACCAGAGCATAAGCAGTGGTACTGCTGAACTCACTCCATCCAGTTGTTTTTTTTGAGATGCAGTGCATAAGGGTATAAATCTCCATTGGGAAAAGAATTTTGACTTGAAAATTTTGAAAATACCAATAGAGCCTTCATACCCCATTCTTTGTATGGTAGAAAAGAGTTCTTCATTAGGAATAGAAGATATACCTGAAGCATCATTCAACTGAAGATGTATGCGAATAATCTCATCTGTTACTGTCAAGGGTTTATCACAAACCCTGGTTCGAATCTCCGTTTGCCCGTTTTCTGTCACCACAGTAGCATTATCCCAAAATTGTTTTTGATGTTTAATGAATATCTTGGGAGCCACTGTTAGTGCATAGGAGATATGCGAAGACGTGAGAAAATCGACAATTTCATGGAATCCTGCAGATTGCTTCGGCTTCTGAAGCATTGCAATCTCATTGTGTTCATCAACAAACTCTCTTTGAGCCATTGTATCTGAAAATCCTTGAGCAAACACAGAAATTCTTGGGAGAATAGGTTAGAAAGAGAGTGAGAGAGAATCGAGTTCAAAGAGACGTTATGAGCGAAGGCGGGCTTACAGGGTATTTATACGCAGTATTAACCCTAGAATTAACAAAAACAGTATTAACGACATAAGCAGTATTAACTACTGAGCAGTATTAACTGCAAGCAGTATTAACTGCACAAGCAGTATTAACTGCTGAGCGGTATTAACTACACAAGCAGTATTAACTGCACAAGCAGTATTAACTGCCGAGCAGTATTAACTACACAAGCAGTATTAACTGCTGAGCAGTATTAACTGCAAAGCAGTATTAACTGCAAATCAGTATTAACCACACCTGCAGTATTAACTACAAAGCAGTATTAACAGCAAGGGCAGTATTAACTACTTAGCAGTATTAACTGCAAGGGCAGTATTAACTACACAAGCAGTATTAACTACTTGAACACAGGCAGTAGTAACTCTGCACTAGCAGTAGTAACTCTGCACTGGCAGTAGTAACTCTGCACTTTGCATTACTAGTCAAATCCTCAAATGTCATCTTACCTTCTGACACATCACCTTTACCACTTCCCTTACCTCCTGCAGGATTATTTCCAAAAGTAACATGTCCTCCATCAATCTTTTTGAAATTTTTGAAGGCAGGCCATGTTACCTGTCATGTGCCTGGAGCAACCACTATCAACATGCCAAATGCTCTTCCCCTTGAGCTGTTGGTTGCCCTGCACATCTGATAAAACAGTTAGTTTTTGTTAGGGACCCAAGCCATAGTGGTCTTGGGTCTCCCTTGATCATCAAAATACTTACATTCTGTTTTGATGAGCTTGTCAAAGTGAGGAACATCAGTGCTTGAGTACTTTGTTTTGATGATAGGTCTAGAAGCAGTACTAACTGATGCAGAAGTACTAACTTTGTTAGCAGCACTAACATTGTTAGCAGTATTATCTTTTAAGGAGGCATTAACAGTGTTAGCAGTATTAACTAACTTAGCAGTACTAACACTAGAAGCAGTATTAATTGTTGAAGAGGTACTAACTGTGTTAGCAGTACTAACACTGCTAGCAACATTATTGCTTCCTGCAGTACTAACATTGTTAGCAGTACTAACTGAGTTGGTAGTATTATCATTAGTACCTTTAGGCATCCATACTCTAACACTTTCTGTTTCTGCCTTTTTCATGTGGCTTTTGGTTTTAACTTGTTTCTTTGCCACAACTTTCCTCACAGACTTTTTATAGCCACCATTCTTTCTGTAACCACCAGGTTTTTGAAAAGATCTTTGAGCATTAAACCTTTGGTTAACAGGATTGAAATAACAGTGTTTGGCTAAATGATTTAGCTTACCACAGATGAAACAAGGTTTTGGCCTGTTAATTCTGTTCAGATCAACTCCTTGTCTCATAGCCCACTGGTTATTCCAATTTCTTTGATTACCCCTTTTGTTATCATGTTTTTGGGGCTTAAGCTCTTGAGATTTCTTACAAGAACAATGTTTACAGGTATTGGGAGCCACAACTGTGGTCTGTGTGTAATGGACTCCCTTTTCTGTTTCAGTCCTTTTTATGTCATTGTTCTTTCCCCAAGGATTTCCATCTTTCTCATTGGTCACAATTTCATTGTCTAAGGGAACCTTACTACTAACACTCTTATTCTTCTTAGATTCTTCCTTCTCTGTTTTATCCTTAACTACTACTTCTTCTTCACAAGGATCTATATTAATCTTTAATTCAGGATCCTTCCTATCCTTGGTCTCTAACAAATCAGACTTAGGAGGTATGTAGTTGTTATTGTAGGGTGGAGGTGTGGCATTGTACCCTATCCCTACTTTCATCTTGTCATGGATTTGAGCCTTAATGATGGTATCCATGGTTTTAGAAGCACAGGTAAACTTTTCAACATCAAGTTTAACCTTCTTAAGCTCTTCTTTTAATTTCTCATTCTCCTCCCCAGACACTTTCAGCTTAATCTCATACTCATTCTTCTCCCACTTCCAATAGTTAGTATCATAGTGGTGTTGAAGTTCATTAGCTTGAAAAGCTCTAATCTGTTCCTCAAACCTTTCTACAATCCTAACATAATCTTTCACATCTTTCTCTAGCCTCTTAAGGTTATCACACATACCCTGATTGTGATCCCTATATCTTTTAACAGCATCAATGCAAGCTTGAGAACAGAGTTTAGATTGTACCTCAGTGGGAATATCAGATACTTCTGCCATAAGAGCTTGATTCTGAATTGCCTCTTCTGCTTGATCACTCCAATCAAAAGTACTGTTTGATTCAATAGAATTTTCCATAATGATTGTAGAATTCTAAGAAACACAAGCTCTGATACCACTTGTCAGGATCGATTCTTAACAAGAATTAAACTTCTTAGAAACAGAATTTAGAGAATCTTGCGGAATAGAACTCTAAATCAATTAAAGAACAATCAATAGAATTCAACACACTGTATATATCAAATTGTATTACTCACAAGCTTTACACCAAACCTCAATCTTGATGAACAGATCTCACCAAGACGACTTCTACTTCTTTAGAAATAGGATCTACGATCTTGAGGTTAATTCTCTCTGAATGGCTAAACAACTTTTTTTTTTAAAAACTGTTCTCTCTCAATTTAAAACCCTAATAGCTATCTATATATATAACAGAATAAGTACAAGATAACTACTAAGAATAAAACGATCTTCAAAATATACTTCCATGCTTATCTTCTGCTTTCCTTCTTTATCTTCTCATACCATACATATCTACTCAGCAGTATTAACAATGATTTGACTTAGCAGCATTAACGAACCTTCAGCAGTATTAACCTTCACAGTCTTCTAGCAGTAGTATCTCAGCTCAGCAGTACTAACCATGTCTTGCAGTAGTAATTTGGTCTAGCAGTACTAACCGTGTCTAGCAGTAGTAACCTTGTCTAGCAGTACTAACCATGTATACGCAGTAGTAATTTGGTCTAGCAGTACTAACTGTGTCTAGCAGTAGTAACCTTGTCTAGCAGTAGTAACCATGTATACGCAGTAGTAATCTTGTCTAGCAGTAGTAACCTTCTTCTTGCAGTATTAATGTAGACTTAGCAGTAGAAATCATGGACTAGCAGCACTATCCATACTTAGCTCATTTTCAGTTCCCAACACACTCTAGTCTTGAAATTGATTTAATGATTCAAATTGGAAACATGAAATCTGAATTTGTTAATCTCAGAAAACATATTAAAGGTGAAAGGATTCTGGTTAACAAATTTAGATTAGAAAAGGAAATGTTTAAAGTAAGATTTGAAGAAACTGAGGTTGAGAAACAAGAAGTCAGAAAAGAGAATTCTGAACCTTTTAAAAAGATATATGAGTTACAAAATGAACTTTCAGAAGTAAAAGGTGAAAAGGGTGATTTACACATTAAAGTGGATATGTTGCTTGATGAAAGAAAGAATTTATATACAAAGATTAAAGAGTTAGAGGATCTTAATCTGAAAAGAGGTCAAACTCAACAGACTTTAAGTCTTCTCACAAGCAATGTTAAAGACAAAAGGTTTTACAATCCAAAAATGGGATTAGGTTTGGAAGAAAATGCTATATTGAAAAAGGCACCAATAATCTTTATGATTTTGAGTTATTAAAAGGCCCTAAAACAGAAATCCCAGACTTGGTTGAAATTTTTGTGAGACCAGCAAGCTCAATAACAAGTTCTGATAATTTACAGAAACCAAATATTGAAAAATTAAAAACTTTTGAACCAAAAGCTGGAAAGTCAGAAAGTTCAGAAGAAGAGGTTAAGAAAGAAATTTCAAAACCTACTGAAGAAAAACCAAGATATAATACTGCTAAATTCAAGTATGGTTATCTGAATGTTAGTTATAAAGATAAACAACCAAGTTTTTCCGATACTGGCATTGAGAATATATTCTTTAATGAAGCAAGTAAGATTTTTGATAATTATGAAAATTCTGAAACAGTAAGTCAGAATTCTGAATCTGTTAGTCAGAATTCTGAATCAACTCAGAATTCTGAGTCAGTTCAAAGTTCTGATGAAACTATTCAGAACACAAATTCAGAAAGTTTTTCAGAACTTGAGAATAAGCTTAAACAGGTTAATCAAGAGCTTGAAGAACTGAGAAAAAGTTTTGATGAACATGAAAATGATTTTTGTGATGTTGACTTTAAACTTGAAGAAACTTTAAAGAAAAATATTAGTTATGTCTTGAAAATAGAAGAGCGTGAGAAGTTAAAAGCTGAGTATGATCTGTTAGCTTCAATCTTCCTAATCATAGAAATATTTAGAAGTAGTGAAAAATAGGCTAAGTGAAGAAAGCCTCTTACAGAGGCTCTGCCGAACTTGCCGAGAGATCAAGGTCAAGAAGCTACAGAAGCTAAAGAGGCGTCCTACAGAAGCTCTGTCATACGCGCAAAGAAGACCAAAGACTCGGAATCCGGTGAAGACTGCTCTACAAAGGACCAGACCGCAGAACCTCTGTAACACTTTACAGAGCCTCTGTGGTCCTCTCTAAAAGACTTGAAGATATTTATAATATCTTGCTACTGTTACTGGACCTGTTCATCAACTTGCATGGTAGCATGCCTTGTCCATCTTCAACGTGTCAAACTCTGATTGGATTCAATAGGGCTTAGTACATAATAGACGTCTTCTGCATTAAATGCAATACAGCACGTCCAACTGTTCATGCCATCCGTCCAACTATTCATACCGTCCGTTCTGAATAGTAGCTTATGCTTTATGGTCCCCTTAGAGTAGTATATAAGGGAGACTCATGTTGAGTTCTTCCCAATCGAGAATCAAGAGATAAAAACATCTAAAACACATAGCTTATATACTTTGAGAGTCATATCTATTTTAAAGCTTTGCTTACTCACTGTTCTTAAATCTGTTCTTGATATATATATATATTCAGTAAACTTTGAGATATTATTTCCTATTCACTGTTTATTTATATTGTGTTCTAAATCTATCAAACATATCTGTTAGTTCTTCAAATACGCTTCTGCATCAAACTTAAACTTGAACTAATAGATCTGATAATCTTGTTTAAAACAAAACAGGAACCAACAATTGGTATCAGAGCCTACCTTGATTTTCAATATCAAGTGATCCTCTTTGTTACAAGATTGGTGATAGACATCATTCCTTTTTAACCTATTCCTCATTTCTAGGTTAAAACTCCATTAAAGTGTACTCTGGGAACTGTTCAAACCCAGAAAACTTTCCAGATCATCAGACTCATACTCTTTAATCATACTATCTTTTCAGAACCTTTACAATGGCAAATACAAATAACTTCTTTACTGCTGGTTCACTCGCCAAGCCTCCTACTCTCCTTCGAGATGAGTATCCTCAATGGAAAATAAGAATGGTCCATTTCTTTGAGGGTACTGAAAAAAATCTAGTACAATATCTCTACAACCTTCCTCCTGTTCCCATGATAGTAGTACCACGAGTACCAGCTACTGCTGAATCTCCTGAAATCCCTGAACATCAAAAACCGAAGCTAAAAGAAGAATGGTCAAATGAAGATAAGGCAGAAGATGAAGTTGCACAGAAAACAAAAAGAATATTGATAATGGCTATCCCCAACGAACTTTTTCAATCCTTAGATGCATGCGAAACTGCGCACGATCTTTGGAAAGAATTAGAAAGACAGTTGGAAGGGGGTGCCAAAACGCAGAAGAACCGAAGGGCACAGTACATAAATGAATATCATGCATTCAGAGCCTCTGCAACAGAATCTCTGCAAACGACGTACGACAGGTTCAACTCTCTCATAAACAAATGTAGAAAGTCTGGCATTCACAGAACCTCAGAAGAAAATAATGTCATGTTTCTAAAAAGCCTGAATGATAAATGGCTCCAGCTGTCTATGTCCTTACAAACAAACCAAGATCTTGACTCCTGGACTCTCTCTGATCTCTATGAAACACTAGCCGCACAAGAACCTCAAATAGCACAGGCTAAAACACTAACCATTGCACCATATGCATTGGTTAGTAAATCTACAGAGGCTACAGAGAGACCAAGAAATGAGAAAGCAACAGAGGAGAAGAAAAAGGAAAAGAAGAAGATAGTGATGATTGATAGCGAAGAAGATGAGCTGATAGAAGAAGAGATAACTCTTGCGTCATTAGCTAAATCCTTAGCTCTGTTGACAAGAGAGTTCAGAGGAAACCAAAGAGGTTCAAGAAATGATCGATATGGCAGAGACAACCAAGGTGACAGGAGAGATAACGGAAGAAGAGAAGAATCAAGTGACCGACAGAGGTCCGATGATAGATGTGACCGACAGAGGTCAAGCGACAGAAACTACAGAAGTAGTGACCAACAGATGACAGATGACAAGATGAGCCACATACAACAAGAATGCTACAAATGTGGCAAGCCTGGTCATTACGCAAACGAATGCCGATCGGAGAAAGGTGGAGACCGACAAAAGTCCGACGATCGTGCTGGAAACACTTCCCAAGGCTGTTTCAACTGCGGGAAGCCAGGCCATTTCGCTAATGAGTGCAGAAGCAGACCAAATCGCCCACAGAAGGACTCAGCTTTTTACAAAAAGAAGGCTGAGTATTATGCACAAAAATCCCTAATGGCGACCAAAGGGCTTTCTGAAGCGAACAAAGAGGACTTCAAGTCAGACTCTACCTCTGACGAAGAATACACAACCAATGCCCTATTCTGTGGCATGGCAGAAGTCGACTCCGGCACTAACACTGAGGTATCCACTTCAAACTCTACCTCTTGTACTAATTCGGTAGATAATGATTCACTTAAACTTATTGAACTAATTGAACTAAAAGAATTAAATGAAGGCATTCAGAAAAGACTCACTTTAATGAGAGAGAAGTACGACTTCTCACTCAAGAAAAAGCCAAAATTTTTGAAGAAAATGAGAGAATAGAAAAGAATTGGAACAAAAATCTAGATCCTTTAAAAAACAAATTTCTGAATTATCCTCTGAGTTAAAAATCAAAACAAAAGAACTTTCAGTTTCCAGGAGTGAAACTACTGACATAAGAGCTCTCAAGGAATACTTTCAAAGAGAGAGAGAGGTACTTTGGCAAGATCTACTCAGAAGAGAAGTTTTACTCAAAAACTATAAAGATGCACAGAAGGTTTATGAAAAAATAAACTCACAAATAGGAAGACGAGGTATAGGGTACTGTTAGCTTCAATCTTCCTAATCAAAGAAGTATTTAGAAGTAGTGAAAAATAGGCTAAGTGAAGAAAGCCTCTTACAGAGGCTCTGCCGGACTTACCGAGAGATCAAGATCAAGAACCTACAGAAGCTAAAGAGGCGCGCTACAGAAGCTCTGTCATACGCGCAAAGAAGATCAATAACTCGGAATCCGGGGAAGACTGCTCCACAGAGGACCAGACCGCAGAACCTCTGTAACTCATTACAGAGCTTCTGTGGTCCTCACAATAAGACTTGAAGATATTTACAATATCTTGCTACTGTTACATGACCTGTTCATCAACTTGCATGGTAGCATGCCCTGTCCAACGTCGACGTGTTAAACTCTGATTGGATTCAATAGGGCTTAGTACATAATAGACAACTGCTGCATTAAATGCAATACAGCACGTCTGACTGTTCAGGCCACACTTGCAACTGTTCACGACATCCGTTCAACTATTCATCAGTACCGTCTGAATAGTAGCATATGCTTTATGGTCCCCTTTAGAGTAGTATATAAGGAAGACTCATGTTGAGTTCTTCCTTATCACTTATAAATCAAACATCACAAGAACACGAAAGCTTATTCACCTTAAAAGTCATATCTATTTTGAAGCTTTTCTTACTCATAGTTCTTAAACCTGTTCTTATTTTATATATTCAGTAAACTTTAAGATATAATATTATGTTCACTGTTTATTTATATTTTGGTCTAAATCTATCAAACTTATCTGTTAGTTCTTCAAATACGCTTCCGCATCAAACATTAACTTGAACTAATAGATCTGATAATCTTGTTTAAAGCAAAACGGGAACCAACAATTGGTATCAGAGCTAAGCTTGATTTTCAATATCAAGTGATCCTCGTTTTACAACTTTTATCTGATAGATTATTTTCTCTCTTCATCACCATATTTCTGGATATTAGTTGTACCCAGAAAAACTTTCAGATCTTCATACTCATAAATCCTCCATCAGATTATCCGTTTCTCAAAATGACAAATACCAATAATTTTTTTACTGCTGGCTCATTAACTAAACCAACTACTCTTCTTAGAGATGAGTATCCTCAATGGAAAATAAGAATGGTTCATTTTTTTTAGGGTACTGAAAAAAATCTCAAACAATATCTTTATAATCTTCCTCTGGTTCCTATGATAACTATGCCACTTGTACCAGCTACTGATGAATCTCTTGAAATCCCTGAACATAAAAAACCTAAGCCAAAAGTAGACTGGTCAGATGAAGATATGGCAGAAGATGAAGTTGCACAGAAAACGAAAAGAATATTAATCATGGCTATCCCCAACGATATATTTCAATCTTTAGATGCATGCGAAACAGCGCACGATCTTTGGAAAGAATTAGAAAGACAACTGGAAGGGGATGCTAAAACACAGAAGAACCGAAGAGCACAATACATAAACGAGTATCATGCCTTCAGAGCCTCTGCAACAGAATCTCTGCAAACAACATACGATCGGTTCAACTCTCTCATAAACAAATGCAGAAAGTCTGGTATTCACAGAACCACGGAAGAAAATAACGTAATGTTTCTAAAGAGCCTGAACGATGAGTGGCTTCAGTTGTCTATGTCTTTACAAACAAATCAAGATCTAGACTCCTGGACACTCTCTGATCTCTATGGAACACTAGCCGCACAAGAGCCTCAAATAGCTCAAGCTAAAACACTAACCATTGTACCATACGCATTGGTTAGTAAATCAACAGAGGCTACAGACAGACCAAGAAATGAGAGATCTACAGAGGAGAAAAAGAAGATGGTAATGATTGATAGCGAAGAAGACGAGCTGATAGAAGAAGAAATAACTCTTGCATCATTAGCTAAATCAATGGCTCTATTGACAAGAGAGTTTAGAAATAACCAAAGGAATTCTGGTAGAAGAGATGATGGAAGAAGAGAAGAATCAAGTAACCAACAGAGGTCAGACTACAGAAATGATGACCAACAGAGGTTGAGCGACAGAAGCTACAGAGGAAATGACCGACAGAGATCAGATGACAAGGTAGGCCACACAAAAGAATGCTACAAATGTGGTAAGCCTGGTCATTACGCAAACGAATGTCGAACAGAGAAAGGTGGAGACCAACAGAAGTCCGAAGATCGAACTGGAAACACCTCCCAAGGTTGTTTCAACTGCGGCAAGCCAGGTCATTTCGCAAAAGAATGCAGAAGTAGACAAAATCGCCCACAGAAGGACTCAGCTTTTTACAAAAAAAGGTTGAGTATTATGCGTAAAAATCCCTAATGGCGAACAGAGGGCATTCTGAGGCAAACAAGGAGGACTTCGAGTCAGACTCTACCTCTGACGATGAATTCCCCACCAATGCCCTGTTCTGTGGCATGGCAGAAGTTGACTCCGGCACTGACACTGAGGTATCCATTTCAAACTCTACCTCAAGTATTAATACTGTAGATGATGATTTATTTAAACTTAACATTGAACTGAAAGAAGTAAATAAAAGCATTCAGAAAAGGCTAACCTTTAATAAGAGAGAAGTAAGGATTCTCACTCAAGAAAAAGCCAAAATCTTTGAAGAAAAAGAAAAAATCGAAAAATATTGGAGCAAAAATATAGATCCTTTAAAAAGGTAAATTGCTGATCTAACCTATGCTTTAAAAATCAAAACAAAAGAACTTTCAGTTTCAAGAAGTGAAACAACAGACATAAGAGCTCTCAAAGAATACTTTCAAAAAGAAAGAGAGGTACTTTGGCAAGATCTTTTAAGAAGAGAAGTTTTACTTAAAAACTATAAAGATGCACAGAAGGTGTATGAAAAGGTAAACTCTCAAATAGCAAGACAAGGTATATGGTACATTGATATTACCTTAGGAGTTGAAAATAAACAACTAAAACCTCTGTCTTCTCTATTTGTTTTGGGAAAAACTAACAAACCAAACTTTCCAAACTTACTCTCTGTAAGTAAAAGGGTTAAAATCTCTGCAGAACCTCACTTGAGGAAACATACAAAGATAATCAATGTATGGTTTGAAAACACAGATTCATCATCTTCAACCTCTGTCAATAGAGGAATCAAACCAAAGAAATATCTGAAAACACAAGATCAGATTGGTATCTTTAAGTTTGGTAAACCAGAGACTCAAACACAGGTCGCTTTTGTCTGCATGATAAACGATGAAAAGAAATTAACAGTAGAAGCTCCTGAGTTTAAACCCATCTTTTCAGAAGAAAAACTTGAAAAATCTATTGAAAAAGAAATTTTGGATGTTTTGAAATCAAATGTTTTAGAAAATCTCAGTACATCTTCTATAGATCAAATTCTCGCTGAAAAGATCTCATCAGATACCTCTGCCATCTATGAAAGTCATTCTACAGAGGAAGAAAGCTCGTACGATACTTGCTCAGAAAATCCTACCTCTGTCGAAAAAGATGACTCAACCTCTGTATATGAGGACGATTCAACCTCTGACGACTCAGAGACTGATTCTAAATCAGGGATAGTTCACTATGACACAGAGGATGTTAAAATCTCCTCTGAAGTTCTTAACAGAACTATTTCTCCAAAAGAGAAAATCACAAAGATACCTATCTGCCCAGATTTTCTAAACATGTATTTAAAAGTCAAAACCTCTGCTGAACTTGATATAGTAAAGAAGACCTCTATAGATCCTAAAAGTTCAAAATTTTCAAAACCTTTAAGGAAAATTAAAGAGAATCCCATTTGGCAACAAAAGGGAAAATGGCCTGAAGCTAACAAATACTTTTCCTCTGTGACAGTGAAGAAAGATGTTCACCACAGAACAGAGTCACAAAAGGCAGAAACTAAACAAGACTTTTGCAAACAACATTCTAGTATTCATAGATCTTCTTGTAATAGGAAATCTAATGTAAAGAAAGAGTGTAATGCCTCTGTGGCTCAGTTTAATGAATTCAATGAAAAGTTTAAACGAATCACGTCTCATATTCAATACTGTCATTGTTTTGATCTTATGTTCAAATTGAATAAACACTTCTCAAGTCCATATTGCTTACTCTCCACTAAAACTCCAAAGTCAAAACCTAGAGAGAAACAATCTGATCTTTCTACAAAGGATAAAATGTATTTCAAGAATGCTAAGGCAAACTTGAAAAATTCTAACAATATTGGACCCATATGGATATGGGTACCTAAGTCTCTGTGATTGTCTTACAGAAGCAACATGTGCCAATTTGGTATCTTGACTCCGGATGCTCAAGGCACATGACTGGCGACAGAAGATTACTATCCACATACAAAGAAACACACGATGATGGATCTGTAACTTTTGGAGACAACAAGAAGGGACACATCAAAGGCTATGGAGTCAAACAGAAAGAAAATGTCTCTGTATACAAAGTTGCATATGTGAATGGCCTCAAACACAACCTACTAAGTGTAAGTCAACTCTGTGACACAGGATTCGATGTGTTATTCAAAAGAACTTTCTGCTCTCTACAAAGTGAAAACACAGGAATGGAACTTCTGCGAGCTGAAAGAAGAGGTGATCTATATCTAATGAACTTTACTTCAAAATCCAAGGACAAAGTTTTCCTAGTAGCCTGTAAAAGTGAAGAAGCTTGGTTATGGCACAACAGGTTCTGTCACTTAAACTTTCACACCTTGGATAAACTAGTAAAACTCGATCTAGTTAAAGGTCTGCCAAATGTTAAATTCAATAAGGATCACTTGTGTTCGGCCTGTGAAATGGGAAAACACAGAAGGGCTTCCCACAAAGGCAAAACAGACGTATCTTGCACTAGGCCTCTGTACATGCTTCATGTCGACCTCTGCGGTCCCATTGCTATACAGAGCCTAGGTGGCAAGAAATACATACTTGTCCTAATTGATGAGTATTCACGTTTCACATTGGTTGAATTCATTAGAAAGAAATCAGATGTTCCAATTGTATTGATAAATCTAATGAAAAGAATCCAAGTTCTTTATGACTGCAGAATACAGAAGTTAAGAAGTGACAATGGCACAGAATTTAAAAACTGTGTCATTGAAGCCTATCTTTCTACAGAAGGAATATCACAGAACTTCTCTGCCGCTCACACTCCACAACAGAACGGTGTAGTCGAAAGAAAGAATCGAACACTTGTGGAGGCCGCAAGAACTATGCTATCAGCATGCGGATTATCAATGAACTTTTGGGCAGAAGCAATTTCTACTGCGTGTTATACACAGAATCGTTTAACCATTGTGAAAAGACACCTCAAGACGCCTTACGAATTGCTTCACAAAAGGCGGCCAAACATCAAGTTTTTCCATGTATTCGGATGCAAATGCTTTGTTTTAAACGACAGAGATTCGAGAGGAAAGTTTGAAGTAAAAGCTGATGAAGGCAAATTCATTGGATACTCTGCCACTTCCAAAGCCTACAGAACCTTCCTTACAAAGTCTCGCAAGAATGTAGAAAGCATTAATGTTTCTTTTGATGATTCATTCCAAATGACTTCTGAGCAAATCAGTTCAGAACTCGGAATTAAAGGGAAATCCTCTGACATCTCAAGAACAAAAGAAGATTTGGATCTTCTATTTTTAGAGATGTTCCAAAATGACATTGATCCTTCTGTTGGAACCATCAGAGTTTCTGAAGAACCATTCTCTGTCGGACAAAATCCTACAGGTATGACTCTAACTGGTCCAAATAATGCTTCATCTTCTTCTATAAATACTACATAAGCAAATGCCGAAGAAGAAAATGTAGAAGATGAAACATCAAGAAAAACGACCACAGAAGCTGCTGAAAAACAAACTCCACAATCCACAGAAGAACCAATTACAGAGGAAATCGAGGACCAAGACTATACGTCCTCAGAGGAACAAACTCCACCACCACTCATACCAATCATTCCACAAACGGTAGAATCAACTACCAAGGCACAAAGAACGACAGAGGCTACACAAGAAGAAACACAAGAAGCCTCTGAAGAAAGGTTCGATGACATTGATGATCATCTTCCACGCACAACTCAGTGGACAAAAAGCCATCCTCCAAGCCAAATAATCGGAGAACCTTCTGACTCAGTAAAAACCAGGTCTGCCACTGCTAATTTTTGTTTCTTTACTAACTTTATCAGTGTGATAGAACCAAAGAAGATTTCTGAAGCCCTAGATGACCCAAACAGGGTAGACGCCATGCAAGAAGAACTTTTTCAGTTTGAGCGTAACAAAGTATGGACTTTAGTACCTCTGCCACGAGGGAAACAGGCCATTGGGACTAAGTGGGTCTACAGAAACAAGAAGGATGAAGATGGAGTGGTCATCAGAAACAAAGCACGATTGGTAGCCAAGGGTTATAGACAAGAAGAAGGCATAGACTACGATGAGACTTTTGCCCCTGTCGCACGGCTCGAAGCAATAAGAATATTCTTAGCCTTCGCAGCCCACAGAGGTTTTAAAGTCTATCAGATGGACGTAAAATCAGCTTTTCTCAACGGTGAAATCCAAGAAGAGGTTTACGTAAATCAGCCACCAGGGTTTGAAAGCTCAAAGTTTCCAAGGCATGTATACTACCTTGAAAAGGCTCTATACGGACTGAAACAGGCTCCAAGAGCATGGTACGAACGACTTTCTACCTTTCTTCTAGTCAATGACTACAACAGAGGTACAACAGATACTACCTTATTCTACAAACATAAAAAAGGTGAGATAATGCTAGTACAAATCTATATGGATGACATAATTTTCGGGTCTACTAATTCAGAAGAGTGTAAAAGTTTTGAAAAACTCATGCAGAGTGAGTTTGAAATGAGTATGATGGGAGAATTAACATTCTTCCTCGGACTTCAAGTCAAACAAACTTCAGAGGTAATCTTTTTAAATCAAGCCAAATATGTCTCTGACATTCTGTCAAAATATAACCTCTCTGATACCTCTGCAATGAAAACTCCAATGGCCACTGGAAATAAGTTATTCTTAGATCCAAATGGTATCTATGTAGAAAGCACTCTCTACAGAGGCATGATTGGATCTCTATTATACTTAACAGCGAGCAGACCTGACATCATGCATGCCACATGTCTTTGTGCACGTTATCAAGCTAATCCTAAGAAATCACATTATGATGCTGTGAATAGAATCTTTAGATACCTAAAGGGGACCAAAAATATCGGTCTCTAGTATCCACAGAACTCTGGTTTCAGTCTTAAAGCTTATACAGATTCAGACTATGGAGGATGCATGCTCGACAGAAATAGTACCTCTGGGAGTTGCCAATTCCTAGGTGGTAAACTAGTCAGTTGGACCTCCAAGAAGCAGAATTGTGTCTCCACATCCACTGCAGAAGCTGAATACGTTGCTGCTGCTAGCTGTTGTTCTCAGGTTCTATGGATGAAAACTCAGCTAAAAGACTACGGCCACATCCTATTCAAAATACCCATCTTCTGTGATTCCAAAAGTGCCATTGCTATATCTGCCAATCCTGTGCAACACTCAAAAACCAAGCATATCGATATAAGGTACCATTTTTTGAAACATCGTGTTGAATACGGTACAATTGAAATGCATTTCGTACCAATAGAATATCAACTCGCTGACTTATTCACCAAAGCACTAGACGAGAAAAGATTCAACTTCTTGGTGGGTAAATTAGGAATGATAAACATGGTGTGACAATCCTCTGTAAGTATAGCTTTATATTCTGTAAATATGTACAAATTTCCTTTATTTTTGCTTTAAATTAATTTATTTCTGTATGTAAGTTCTCAATCTTAAATAGTTCTTAAAATCACATAGCTTCTGTAAGTCAACTCAGAACCTCTGACGACCCCTACAGAACCTCTAGAAAACATGACCTATGTTATATGCAAAACTTATCATTCTTTGATCCAAACATAGGTCAAGGGGGAGCAAAAGGAAATTACTTGATCTACAGAGGTGATTAGATTAAGGGGGAGCAAAAGGGGACCCTGAAATGATCTAAAGAGATAAAACTTTCAAGGTAAAGCCAAAGAAGAATGCCGATGACTCCATATCGACAGAAGTCAGACATCACTGCCGAGAAAAGAAGAACCAAAAGGTATGTCTCTCGCACAAAAGGTATTATAAAACAGTTTTCTAGGGCAAGAATTGTCAAATATGTCCTAAATATACTGTGAATAACATTTCAAAAATCAAAAGCTCAAAAAGTTACACAAAATTCGAATTAGGAGAAATTTAAGGTCATAGAGCTTCTGCTGAGCTCAACAGAGATTCTGCAAGAAATATGCTCTGTAATCGCAAATTAACCCTCTGTCGATCTTTTGGAATGTTATCTCGGAAACCGAAAACACAAACCATGACTTTCTCGAACAAACCGTTCTTTCATAACAGTTTTCTCGGACACAAACTTTCAAATATGTCCGAAAAACATCTCTTAAACCAAATCAAAAATTGGATGATCAGAAATTTTAATAAAATTTTTGTTATGAGATTTTTTCCCTCATAGAGCTTCTGCTGGCCCTCACAGAACTTCTGCAAGTTCCAACAGAGCCACAAAACCTCCGCGAGCAAATTTCTTGACTAAAAATCCTATTTGATCCTCTCCAATATCTTTACAAACGTTTTGGTTAAAGAAGAACCCCACAGAAGTCATGATAACAATGAGATATATGAAAAAGGGATAAACATCAAAGATTTTCAAGATCACAGAGCCTCTGTAAACTACAGAAGCTCTGTCAATCTGTTACTTGGGCATCTCTAAAGTAATAACGGTTACTTTTACTGAGAGTGAATTACATGTGGCTAAGAATAACCCCACGCGCCTAGCATTAATGGGGCGCGCACGACGTCCTGTCTTCCTCTGACATGGCCTACGTGTCCAATTTTCATTGGGCGTACATGAAACGTTTTCTGTGGAAAGTTGAACCCTCCGTTCTAACTTGAGTACGGATTCCAAATTTTAATCCATTGCCATATATTTTACTCTTTCGAATTCTACCGTTTTACCCTCATATAAAAACCAAGCGTACCCTCTCATAAACCTTTTACAAACTCTCATTCTTCTCCGGCGACACCCTGCAAAAACCTGCAAGTTTCTTATTCTCAGTACCAAATGGCTTCATCTTCTCAAGCTATCTCCCCTGCACAATCTCCGGCGACCTCACCAGAACATTCATCGGCTCATTCTGAACATTCAGAAAACCCCAACCCTGCCCAAAACATTGAACTAGCAGATTCTGGCGACTTAGCAGACTTTGCTCCGACAACACATCTGCAAAACTTCATAGCAAAGGATCACTTCGAAAAGGTACTACCAATCAAATCCAACAACTGCTATTTGGTCCCCCCACCCACTGCTTTCGGCGAAGCCCATGCCATTCTTCTGAACATAATGGAAAATCACATCCTCTTCCCTCTACTCTCAAGAACCCCAAACAAAATACCAGTCAGATATCTGAACCAGTTTTGGCAAAGCTGCCGATTTGATAAAGACGATTCTATTATCAAAGGGTACATTTCAAGACCCGACAAATCTGAACATCTTGAAATCAAGTTCAACAGAACAATGTTCTCACTTGAGTTCAACCTACCCACAAGGGGTCTTCTTGGTTTGAAGAAATATGCAGAGCAACCAACAGACGACGAGCTCTGTCGCTTCGTAGAAATGCTTGGGTACAACACACAACTACGGAAGAGAAATGACTTCCGCAGAGGAAGATTACCACCTTTGTGGAACACTTTGTTCTCTATTCTTAACAGATGCCTGACAGGGAAGATAGGCAGTATTGACCAGAGCTCACATCAGATATTAACCATCATGTATGGGGTTTACTATGATCTACCATTAGATTACGCGACCATAATGATGCAAGAGATCATCAACACCATCGATAGAAAGAACAACACCAGAAGGGTCAAAGAAAATGATCCAAAGTTTATACTACCTCTGCAATTCCAACGAATACTGGGAGTCTTGTTCGAACCTCTGTTGCTGATACAGAAATGGCCAATGGAAGGGCCAATTCCCAAACAGTTCCCAATGAGCAAAAATACCCCCACTGATCATGTAGATGGTTACTCACACTGCAGACCTCTGTCAAAGAAACTTCTGAAGTATTCCTCGAATAAAACCCTTAAGAAAGAGTATATACGCGATCATTGAACTCCTAAACCGAGTCCTATGACACCCCCGCGTTTAGGTGTCCCTCTAGGAACAATGATTGCAGAACCTCTTTCCACTCAAGAGGAAAAAGATAACAAATTAGCAAAACACATGGCTATTCAACTTAGCTTCATAGCCAAACGTGCAGAGCTCATGGGAAAGAAGTCCTCTTCAAAAACCTCTGCATCTACTCCAAAAGCAAAGAAGAGAAAAACTGCAGAAGGTACCTCTACATGCGCTGCAAAAGATCAACCTTCACCTCCTCATGCCACATAAATTGGCTCCTCTATTCCTCCATCTTCCCCAAAACAGAGGAAGAAAAGAAAATCGAAAATCACAGAGGAAGGGGCACCAAAACCCAAGAGGAGGAAAACCAAAAAGGAGCATGGTAAATCACTTGAAAAGTTGGTTACCATTGCAGAAGAAGAAGAAATCGCAGAAGTAAGAAATGAAGAAGAAGATGCAGAAGAAGGGATGGCAACAGAAGAATATCAATCACCCTATCAATCTCCAAATAGATTTGCTCACCAAGGAGACCTGAACGACTTCCTACAGAACCCTGACATTGCCAACACCCTAAATACAGCAGGGTGGACGACATAACCTCTCGACCACCATTCCCCAGAAGAACAATACTTCTATATTTCCGGCATTGACACACATCTGCAAGAAGATGATCAAACACCCAGAGATCAATCAGCTGAGACACCTATTATTCTACAGAACCCCTTCATTCAGCAAGGATTGGACGTTCACAGAAGGAGTCCAAGCCCAGCTTCAGAAGAAATAGGACAAACAGAAACTCAGTGGAATAGAGATGAAGTAACAGAGACAAGAATGGAGGTCTCAGAGGTAGATTCAGACGAAGAAGAAGCTGTCTGGATACGAAAAGGTCTCTATCATCCACATGTCATGAAGTTATACGGCTCTCATCAAATGTATGACTTCTTAGGCACAGAGCAAAGAACTTCAACAGAGGATAGGGTAGAAACATTTGGAAGAAAAGAAAATGTAAAAGAAAAAGATGTCGAAGATGAAGAAGGCACACATCCCTCACCCCCTCCCAGTGCAACCCACACATCTAACTCCGCAGGTCTAGCTGCAGAAGGAGTTATTGAAACAGAGCAGCACAGCTCGATCCAAACCCAACCCAACCAGCCAGAAGTCACTCTTTCGACTTCTGCGCCCACAAAAACCGGGGAATCCATTCCTAGAGAGTCTCCTCAAAGAGACTCACCTATAGTTCATGATCAATCGCCACAGATCACACTAGAACACCCTACAGAGGAATTCGTTTCTTCTGCCATGCACGAAATAGGGCCACCCCTTCTTTCAGAGAGAAGTAGTGAGCACAACGACGAAGAGACTTGTTGATCCAAACCCTCAGTGATTTGATAATGACCCTCTCTTAATTACTTAGTGAAAATTGTATGTAAACAATATGTATCAGAGTTTCACTATCGCTGATAAGTACTAAGATCTTACAGTACCGCTGATAGGAACTCTCGCTCTTTAAATTAAACATTCAGCGAACACTGTTCACCATAATGCGCTGAGTCTGTTCAGTCCTTATGGTGATCGCTGATAAGTTAGTTGTTTACTTATAATCCCTGAAGACAAGTTTCACGTCAACAAAGGTTCTACGCTGAAGTCGAAGATCAAGCTCAAGAACCAGCGACAAGTCTACTAATGAATTGATGCGGATCAGCGAAGACTCAGATTTGTCCACTGAACGTGAAGTATCAAGTACAAGACTTCAGCTATCGCTGAACTTTATCATTCGTTGAATAGTAAATGATAATCGCTGAATCAACGAAAGCTGATCATGAAGTCCTCCGTACAAAGTACTTTTGTCTTAACCTCCCTTGCACGCCACTGTACGAAATGTCAGAAAAGAACCTCCGAAAATCTGAGATCGTACAACCACTATGATACTACACTGTTCATTCATGCGGCTACTAAGGTTGTCAACAAAGGTCAATGACATGCAACCAATCCGCTGATGACACGTGTAAAGTGTATACTGAATTGCATTAAATGCATGCAGTATATAAAGAGATGAACTCACTTCATTTGAAGTAACTTGCTAACTCTGGACAAGTTCAAATCTCTCTCAAGATAGGATTTTATTAGTAATCTCCATATCCTTCTTAGTGCAAGAAACCTTAGTGTTCCAACTTGTTTAGATTTAGGTTTATCCTTAATCTTGTTTCCGCAACAAGCTGTAAATTGTTAATGATTTATCAATAAAAAATTTAGAAAAGTAAAATAGCGTGTTTGTATAGGCCTTTCGGGACCAACAAGACTCTAGACAAGTCTCCGAGTCAACAGAAGGATAATCTAGTACCCACCTCTAAAGTGGATCTAGACAATGTCATTCACAGAACTTCTGTAGAGTCTGAAGCACTAGATGCTTCTGCTCAAGGATCAGATGGAAATCCTTCCACCCCCATCGTACAAACAAGGGTGAACGAAGGTGTCCCAGGAACAGGGACTCACTCTGGAGACGAATGTGTTCCTCCAGAGGTTACACAAGGAACACAAGTATCAAGGGATGAGTTCCAAACCCTTGTCATCTCTGTGAACCAAACAATGAAAGAGTTGCAAAGCTCTTTCAAATCTTTTGCAGAGACAACATCGACGGCTATCCTGAAACTAAACACCAAAATGGACAATCTGTCCACAGAGGTGAAATCTGCCATATCAGCGATGAAGTCTTCTGCCGAAACTACTGCCAAAGCAACAGCCACTTCTGCCGCTCAAGTATTCGGAACAACTGCAACTTCTGCGTTTAAGGACTCTGTCAAAAACTTCCTTGAACAAATAAATACGCAATTCAACAGAGCAGAGGGCATTACTCCTGCAGATCTACAGAATGCCCTAAAACAAGTACAAGCAGAGGCAATGCGCAACATGACAATGATGAAGCCAAAAGACTACATGACCAGAGCACAGCTAACAGAGCTAAGACAGAACGTCATAAACCAGGTCACAAAATTCATTGTCTCCTTCACAACAGCAAATGCCAACTTTGTCAAGGATTTCAGAAGAAGTGTTGGCAGAATGCGTTTTAAAACAGAGGCAGAGCTTGCGACTCTACTTGGCCTCTGTGATGACCTATGTGAAAAGTTGATAGCCGCAGTAGCAGAATTACCGAAGAAAACCAAAGCTTCTTGCAGAGCAGAGGGTAGTTCTGATAAGAGACAGGATGATTCTGATGATGACCATCCTGGTCCATCAGATAATCCTGAGGGGGAGAATACAAGGGAGAAAGCTACGAGCAGAGGAATACAAAGTCCACCAATCGCAGCAGAACCAATCAGTCAAGCTCCACCAGAACAAACCCAAGATCAACAACAAACTCAACAGCCCACAGAGACAACACCCATCTCTGTGGAATCAAGTCCTGAAGAAACAAATATTCCAGAAGCTGATCAGCAACCCACAGAGGCAACAACCACCCCTGTGGTAATCATTTTGGAAGAAAGTCCTTCAACAAAATCAACAGAAAAACCCCCAACCATACCAAAAAGAGCAACGACCTCTGCTTCTGATATTCTGAAAAGGATGCACAATACAATGACTGATCGAATGTCACAAAGAGAAGAAGAAAGGCACAGGTTCACACTAGCTTTCAAAATGGCAAGAAGATTCGACAAACCTCAATCCACAGAAACCGAGCTTACAGAAGAAGTCACCAAAGAACCTCCTACAGAGGTTACAGAGCAAAGAAAGCCAACAGAACCAACGCCATAAAAGTCCTCTAAAAAACAAGTGTCAAAACCTACAGAGGCAACCCCCATCAAGCCAACAGAAGCACCAACCTCCAAACCTACAGAAGAAACAGGTTCTGCACCTCCAAAAGCCAAAGATAAGGGCAAAGCAATACTGACAGAAGAGCCCAAGAAAAAGAAATCATTGCCCAAGCCTACAGAGAAATTGATGAAGAGCGCCTTTGATGCCTTCCAAACTCCAAAGCCTGAAGAAGAGGACTGGGCATATGGATTGAAGCCTCTGTCAGACATTCTTCTAACTGGTAGAACTGCAGAAGTTGTTCAAAAAATGGAGAGTCTCAGAAGACAAATACCACAACCTAGTCCAACACATGAAGAGGTGGAAGAAGTGGTATACAAATACCTCTATAAACAATCCTTTCAGACCAATCATCCTACAGATCATGTGACAGATCCAAGGATCAGAGAAGAATTTGAGAACATCTTCACAAGGACTAAGCCAAGAACCAAAGCAGATGTCTTCTCAATCCACAAGATCAAAAAGGTAATCTTCTGCAGGTTCTCCTTTACAAGAACCTATCTAAGGGTCAGGTACAATCTTTACAAAGTCAGAAGAGAGAACAATTCAGAAACCACCTTCGCTGTTGCTGACCTAAGAAATATCAATCCTTATGATCTACCTGACCTTCTGCAATGGACAAAAGACAACTACAACACAGAGCCAAACACCAGAGCCTATCAAGTGTTGAGAAAAGCGATGAGGGAAAAGCTTCTGCTCTACAGCATGATAGATTTCCAGCTGGGAAAGGATCTTGGTCTCAAACATCTGGATTTACGACCACCAGAGGATCGCTGCCCACCGGACGCCGTATGAAAGTCCAGGTTACACTCTTACAATCAAATATGAACAATTAAGATCGTATTAATAGCAACTGGTCATATGATCTATTAAAGATATTACAATGAATTTCTCTCTCAATAGATCTAACAATTTATGCGTAAAGAGTTATCCAAAAGGTTAGCCAAAGATTCAGTTAGCTACAGTTGCTAACTCCTATATATACTGTAGATAATAGCTAAAGCTACAGTACATATGAGAAACAGACTAATAGAACAATTACACGTGTCCTAATTAGTAACTGAATATAACAGATAATATCCCAAGATATGAATTCTGAACATACTTCTGAATAAGCGCTTCAGAACATTTGTCTTCATAGTCAGAAGTTCTGAGTCTCCTACTCAGAACTCTGAACCTTCTAGTCAGAATCCAACACTTAGAATCTTTTTGAGATTTCTCACTCAGAACTTCTGAGTCTTCTACTCAGAACTTCTGAGTCTTCTGAGTCTTCTTTAGTCTTCTTACTCAGAACTCAACACTTGTGTTTTTGACAAAACTCTAGACCTAACAATCTCCCCCTTTTTGTCAAACACACTTGTACTTTTCACCATCAAATTCTTAGAGCAGGAACAATCTTCAGAAGGAGCTCTTCTGAATGTTTTGACAACTTTTGCTCAGAATTCTGAATAATCTGAGTTAACAACTTCTGGTCAGTCTTTAATCAGCAGCAGCAACGATTTCCAAATTGATTTCTGTTATATATTTGCTTTTTCTTTGCTCCCTCTTGAAATGACAATTCTCATCTTCATTTCAGCTTTCATAAGATTTCTTTATAAGAAACAACCGATCAGTTTCCTTTTCCTCTTCTTCTTCTTAAAATAACATTTCTCTCTTTTGTTATTTCTGTACAAAAACCATATCAATCTTCAAAATCTTTAGCTTTTCTCCCCCTAAAGTTTTGGAAAGCAAAATCATCTTCAAAATCTTTAGCTTTTCTCCCCCTTGATTTTCAAAACTTTAGCGATGCTTTTTCTTCGAATGAAGTCTATGCTTTTTCTCCTCCTTAATGAATAACCTTGCTCCCCCTCAAAATAAGAATTCTGTAGCAGTTTGTTTTCTCCCCCTGAAAGTATGCATATATTTCATTAAAATTATTCATTTCAAATATAGTGCTTTAATGAAAACATTTATACAAGGAGAATAAGATTTACTGAACTACACTTAATAACTACTAACATTTGATCATTTGAAAACTTTACAAAAGAAATCCAACTTAATGAAATTTATCAGATTTTCAATCAAATGAAATCAAATGCATGTGTTTGGATTCAAATACAAGTCATCATTGCATATCGAGTTAAAAATGTTCAGTTTCAATCCCTTTATTAAATCTATTTGGTGTGCTTAGCATGCGAAATATGATTAGCTTCAAGCATATGCAATTCTAAAAACATATACGAATACTTTGCTCTACTCACACTATTTGTCCAAAATCAGGATTTTCACAAATTTACAGGTTTATTGCGACTTTGAATTTTCCCAAAGTTTCAAGAGATGTGTGCTCATTGGCATCTTTTAATTTTGTGCTCATTGACATCTTTTAATTTTGTGCTCATTGACATCTTTTAATTTTGTGCACATTGGCATCTTTTAATCAAAAAGTTTAGTAAGAATAAGATACATCGTTAAACATGACTTTCTATCTGGTTCTATAGCAGGATTTGGGTCAGCATATCCCAGACCAGTTGGTCTTAGGTGCTAGGTGACAAGCACCCCTTGGAACTTAATTTCCCAAACCATAAAGGCCACATCGATATATCTTAAACCCATTTGTACCAGTAGAACATGGTTTTCTATCTGGTTCTATAGAAGGATTTGGGTCAGCCGATCCTAGACCAGTTGATCTTAGGGACTAGGTGACTAGCACCCCTTAGGACTTAATCTCCCAAACCAGAAAGGCCACAGGTACAAACTTTCAAACTAAATGATTTTGTATATATATATTGCATCTCAATCACTTGGTTCTAAAACGTAGTACTTCTGACAAATTATGCTTTTTGAGCATTATATTCTATATAAGTCTAAATTTCATAACATTGAGCATTCAGCATAATTTCATTCATGATTTGCTAACCTTTCGATTTATTTCAGAAGTGAAAGTTGAAACAAATATAGCTCAGATAATACAAAAATACTTGTAAAAGCACCATTGACACACATTTTATTCATTGAATGAAAAATAAAAAAAAATCATATCATTGAATTAAATTGTTAAGATTCAAACATTCAAAGCAATAGAAATAAAACATAATACAATGTTACCTTTCACCACTTGTTCCTTGAAACAGAAAAATATGACAGTTAAGGATATCACCTGAGAAGTATGAGTTCTAAACTGATTTGTTTAGAAGTCTTAGTCTCTGAAGTACGGGTCCTGAACTGAATTATTCAGAAGCCATTGTCATTTAAGTACGGGTTTTGAACTGATATGTTCAAAAGCCTAAAACGTTGAATCACGGGTTTTGAACATTATCTTGAAACAATCAGATCAAATTTTGAGTCAATACTTCCTCTGAAATCAAGATAATCCTGCAAAATCAAGAGATTTTGGTAATCATCTACGATGATTCCTCATTAGTTATCAAAAAAATTCTGAGTAGTAGAGTCAGAATTCTGATTAGAAGAGTCAGAATTCTGAGTAACTTGCTCAAAATTCTAAGTATCAGAGTCTGAATTCTGATTAGTTGAGTCAGAATTCTGAGTAGTGGAGTCAGAATTCTGAGTAGTAGAGTCAGAACTTCTGAGTAACAGAGTCAGAATTCTGATAAAACTATCCAGAGAAAATTCCTTAGAAAAATTTTTGGATTTTGTGATTTTTGAACATTCTGAATTTCAAATCACCATAACTTGCTCAAAAATCAGAATTTTTCAACCAAAATTTGCAGGGTTGCTCAAAATGTGATTCTGAACACATTCTCTGGAAATGTTTTCTACGAAAAACACTCACATCTATGAGTTCGATAACCCCATAGTAAACAGAACTTTTTAAAAAAAAATTCTTCAAAATCAACAAATTGATTTGTAAGAATCAGAAATCCATAATCAAGATGAGACCAATTGTAAGTCCATAATCACATTCAGACCGAGTTTTGGACTGAATTATCCAAAAGTCAATATTCTCAATTTAAGCACAGCATCGGTTTTAAGTCATGTGTCAGTATTATCATTCAACTCTACACATGAATAACCTGCAAAACAGATTAAGTTGTCTTTGGTACCCATATGAACTTGGGTCCAGGTTTGTTAGGTGCAGTGGCATATTCAGATATTCTATAAGAACCATACCAGTGCTGAATAAAATTCTTGTTCACAAAATCATTAGTCCCACAATATGAACAACAAAGTTTCTTTTGTGCAATTCTGACTAATTGATTTACAGAATAAATCACATCAGGTTTAACAAAAGATTTTCTTTGAAATGTATTGTTCTTCTTGACATTTGAATTAGGAACTTTTGATTTTGGCACTTCTTTCTTGGAAGTTGTTCCTTTAACTCTCCATTCCATTTTTATCTTTTTAAAAGAACAATTATAAGATTTATCAATAGCAGAATCATAAAACAGATTAGAAGAACGAATCTGATCTTTTGAACTATGATTTGATTTGTCAACAACTTTCGTTTCAAATTCCCTAAACTTTTTAACATACAAATCAAACCTTGACTGCATATCAGATTTGGACTTCCTCTCTATCATGATTTTAGTTGATAAATCAGATAATTTCTTAATAAGCCTCCTTATCTCCAAATGAAAAACTTTCTTTTCCTTCTCAAACTCATCTTTTAAGCATTTTTCTTTAAAGCCATTTACCTTCTTCTTTTCAGTCTCTTTCCTTCCATCTTCTAACTCTTTCTCCAACTCATTGATTTTTACAGAAAACTCATTTAACATTCCTGTTTTCTTTTTCTCAAAACCAATCTTTTCTTTTTGAAGAACATTTTTCTTGCATTCAAACTCTTTTCTTTCTTTTGCAAGAATTTTCTCCAAATCAGAAATTTTCAAAGATAATTCAACAGACTTTGTTTCAAAACCTTTCCTCTCAGTTTGAAAGTCTCTTCTCTCTTTCTCAAATTTCACTCTTTCAAGTATAAGAACTTGTTCAAAATCATAGATCTGTTTCAAGAGTTGACAATTTTTCATTTCACATGATTTGATTCTATTTTCAGACTCTGTCAACATCTTTCTTCTAAAATTGCCTTTCTCTTTCAAATCAACATTCTCTTTTTCTAACAACTTTATGTTTTCTTGAACCTTTTCAAAATCCTTTAGAAAATCAGATTTCTCTTTTTGCAAAATCTTTATAACTTTTGCATATTCGTCTTGTTTTGCTTGAAGATTAGCAATCTTGCTTTCAAAATGAACAATCTCAGTTTTTGGTTCAGAAATTGTTTCTTTTGCTTTTACAGGACTTAATTTTTGTAAATTGTCTGAACTGGTTATAGAAATTGCAGGTCTCACAAAAATTTCAATAATCTCAGGCATGATGAAATGACAAATTCGAATATCAACTATGAATTATGATCAAAAATGAGAATCAACACAAATCTAGAACATGCAAGAATTAATCAAATCTGTCACATGCATTTCATCAAACAGTTAGAGTACATGAATTAATGAAATCTTCTTTTCAACAAAAAATTTGAATACTAATCAACATGCAGCAGATATAATCACTTTGATCCAGAAACCAATCAAGAATTTCGAAAACATACCTGTGATCTCTGTTTAATTTCGAGAATTAATCAGCATAGAGAGAAAATCTTTGGATAACTTGATTGTAAGATATCGATTCAACAGAAAGACAAATTCAAATTTCTTGAATCAATGATAGAAACGAATTCAAGAATTGTTAGGAATTCAAGAATTGTTAGCAGCAGCGGAATCAATTGTCGAATTGATCAAGAAACTTCAAGAACGCGATCAAACACACTCTTGGTCGAATTTGTTTGTTGATTGGCTCTGATACCAATTGAAAGTCCAGGTTACACTCTTACAATCAAATATGAACAATTAAGATCGTATTAATAGCAACTGGTCATATGATCTATTAAAGATATTACAATGAATTTCTCTCTCAATAGATCTAACAATTTATGCGTAAAGAGTTATCCAAAAGGTTAGCCAAAGATTCAGTTAGCTACAGTTGCTAACTCCTATATATACTGTAGATAATAGCTAAAGCTACAGTACATATGAGAAACAGACTAATAGAACAATTACACGTGTCCTAATTAGTAACTGAATATAACAGATAATATCCCAAGATATGAATTCTGAACCTTCTTCTGAATAAGCGCTTCAGAACATTTGTCTTCATAGTCAGAAGTTCTGAGTCTCCTACTCAGAACTCTGAACCTTCTAGTCAGAATCCAACACTTAGAATCTTTTTGAGATTTCTCACTCAGAACTTCTGAGTCTTCTACTCAGAACTTCTGAGTCTTCTACTCAGAACTTCTGAGTCTTCTGAGTCTTCTTTAGTCTTCTTACTCAGAACTCAACACTTGTGTTTTTGACAAAACTCTAGACCTAACAATCTCCCCCTTTTTGTCAAACACACTTGTACTTTTCACCATCAAATTCTTAGAGCAGGAACAATCTTCAGAAGGAGCTCTTCTGAATGTTTTGACAACTTTTGCTCAGAATTCTGAATAATCTGAGTTAACAACTTCTGGTCAGTCTTTAATCAGCAGCAGCAACGATTTCCAAATTGATTTCTGTTATATATTTGCTTTTTCTTTGCTCCCTCTTGAAATGACAATTCTCATCTTCATTTCAGCTTTCATAAGATTTCTTTATAAGAAACAACCGATCAGTTTCCTTTTCCTCTTCTTCTTCTTAAAATAACATTTCTCTCTTTTGTTATTTCTGTACAAAAACCATATCAATCTTCAAAATCTTTAGCTTTTCTCCCCCTAAAGTTTTGGAAAGCAAAATCATCTTCAAAATCTTTAGCTTTTCCTTCTCAAACTCATCTTTTAAGCATTTTTCTTTAAAGCCATTTACCTTCTTCTTTTCAGTCTCTTTCCTTCCATCTTCTAACTCTTTCTCCAACTCATTGATTTTTACAGAAAACTCATTTAACATTCCTGTTTTCTTTTTCTCAAAACCAATCTTTTCTTTTTGAAGAACATTTTTCTTGCATTCAAACTCTTTTCTTTCTTTTGCAAGAATTTTCTACAAATCAGAAATTTTCAAAGATAATTCAACAGACTTTGTTTCAAAACCTTTCCTCTCAGTTTGAAAGTCTCTTCTCTCTTTCTCAAATTTCACTCTTTCAAGTATAAGAACTTGTTCAAAATCATAGATCTGTTTCAAGAGTTGACAATTTTTCATTTCACATGATTTGATTCTATTTTCAGACTCTGTCAACATCTTTCTTCTAAAATCGCCTTTCTCTTTCAAATCAACATTCTCTTTTTCTAACAACTTTATGTTTTCTTGAACCTTTTCAAAATCCTTTAGAAAATCAGATTTCTCTTTTTGCAAAATCTTTATAACTTTTGCATATTCGTCTTGTTTTGCTTGAAGATTAGCAATCTTGCTTTCAAAATGAACAATCTCAGTTTTTGGTTCAGAAATTGTTTCTTTTGCTTTTACAGGACTTAATTTTTGTAAATTGTCTGAACTGGTTATAGAAATTGCAGGTCTCACAAAAATTTCAATAATCTCAGGCATGATGAAATGACAAATTCGAATATCAACTATGAATTATGATCAAAAATGAGAATCAACACAAATCTAGAACATGCAAGAATTAATCAAATCTGTCACATGCATTTCATCAAACAGTTAGAGTACATGAATTAATGAAATCTTCTTTTCAACAAAAAATTTGAATACTAATCAACATGCAGCAGATATAATCACTTTGATCCAGAAACCAATCAAGAATTTCGAAAACATACCTGTGATCTCTGTTTAATTTCGAGAATTAATCAGCATAGAGAGAAAATCTTTGGATAACTTGATTGTAAGATATCGATTCAACAGAAAGACAAATTCAAATTTCTTGAATCAATGATAGAAACGAATTCAAGAATTGTTAGGAATTCAAGAATTGTTAGCAGCAGCGGAATCAATTGTCGAATTGATCAAGAAACTTCAAGAACGCGATCAAACACACTCTTGGTCGAATTTGTTTGTTGATTGGCTCTGATACCAATTGAAAGTCCAGGTTACACTCTTACAATCAAATATGAACAATTAAGATCGTATTAATAGCAACTGGTCATATGATCTATTAAAGATATTACAATGAATTTCTCTCTCAATAGATCTAACAATTTATGCGTAAAGAGTTATCCAAAAGGTTAGCCAAAGATTCAGTTAGCTACAGTTGCTAACTCCTATATATACTGTAGATAATAGCTAAAGCTACAGTACATATGAGAAACAGACTAATAGAACAATTACACGTGTCCTAATTAGTAACTGAATATAACAGATAATATCCCAAGATATGAATTCTGAACCTTCTTCTGAATAAGCGCTTCAGAACATTTGTCTTCATAGTCAGAAGTTCTGAGTCTCCTACTCAGAACTCTGAACCTTCTAGTCAGAATCCAACACTTAGAATCTTTTTGAGATTTCTCACTCAGAACTTCTGAGTCTTCTACTCAGAACTTCTGAGTCTTCTACTCAGAACTTCTGAGTCTTCTGAGTCTTCTTTAGTCTTCTTACTCAGAACTCAACACTTGTGTTTTTGACAAAACTCTAGACCTAACAATCTCCCCCTTTTTGTCAAACACACTTGTACTTTTCACCATCAAATTCTTAGAGCAGGAACAATCTTCAGAAGGAGCTCTTCTGAATGTTTTGACAACTTTTGCTCAGAATTCTGAATAATCTGAGTTAACAACTTCTGGTCAGTCTTTAATCAGCAGCAGCAACGATTTCCAAATTGATTTCTGTTATATATTTGCTTTTTCTTTGCTCCCTCTTGAAATGACAATTCTCATCTTCATTTCAGCTTTCATAAGATTTCTTTATAAGAAACAACCGATCAGTTTCCTTTTCCTCTTCTTCTTCTTAAAATAACATTTCTCTCTTTTGTTATTTCTGTACAAAAACCATATCAATCTTCAAAATCTTTAGCTTTTCTCCCCCTAAAGTTTTGGAAAGCAAAATCATCTTCAAAATCTTTAGCTTTTCCTTCTCAAACTCATCTTTTAAGCATTTTTCTTTAAAGCCATTTACCTTCTTCTTTTCAGTCTCTTTCCTTCCATCTTCTAACTCTTTCTCCAACTCATTGATTTTTACAGAAAACTCATTTAACATTCCTGTTTTCTTTTTCTCAAAACCAATCTTTTCTTTTTGAAGAACATTTTTCTTGCATTCAAACTCTTTTCTTTCTTTTGCAAGAATTTTCTACAAATCAGAAATTTTCAAAGATAATTCAACAGACTTTGTTTCAAAACCTTTCCTCTCAGTTTGAAAGTCTCTTCTCTCTTTCTCAAATTTCACTCTTTCAAGTATAAGAACTTGTTCAAAATCATAGATCTGTTTCAAGAGTTGACAATTTTTCATTTCACATGATTTGATTCTATTTTCAGACTCTGTCAACATCTTTCTTCTAAAATCGCCTTTCTCTTTCAAATCAACATTCTCTTTTTCTAACAACTTTATGTTTTCTTGAACCTTTTCAAAATCCTTTAGAAAATCAGATTTCTCTTTTTGCAAAATCTTTATAACTTTTGCATATTCGTCTTGTTTTGCTTGAAGATTAGCAATCTTGCTTTCAAAATGAACAATCTCAGTTTTTGGTTCAGAAATTGTTTCTTTTGCTTTTACAGGACTTAATTTTTGTAAATTGTCTGAACTGGTTATAGAAATTGCAGGTCTCACAAAAATTTCAATAATCTCAGGCATGATGAAATGACAAATTCGAATATCAACTATGAATTATGATCAAAAATGAGAATCAACACAAATCTAGAACATGCAAGAATTAATCAAATCTGTCACATGCATTTCATCAAACAGTTAGAGTACATGAATTAATGAAATCTTCTTTTCAACAAAAAATTTGAATACTAATCAACATGCAGCAGATATAATCACTTTGATCCAGAAACCAATCAAGAATTTCGAAAACATACCTGTGATCTCTGTTTAATTTCGAGAATTAATCAGCATAGAGAGAAAATCTTTGGATAACTTGATTGTAAGATATCGATTCAACAGAAAGACAAATTCAAATTTCTTGAATCAATGATAGAAACGAATTCAAGAATTGTTAGGAATTCAAGAATTGTTAGCAGCAGCGGAATCAATTGTCGAATTGATCAAGAAACTTCAAGAACGCGATCAAACACACTCTTGGTCGAATTTGTTTGTTGATTGGCTCTGATACCAATTGAAAGTCCAGGTTACACTCTTACAATCAAATATGAACAATTAAGATCGTATTAATAGCAACTGGTCATATGATCTATTAAAGATATTACAATGAATTTCTCTCTCAATAGATCTAACAATTTATGCGTAAAGAGTTATCCAAAAGGTTAGCCAAAGATTCAGTTAGCTACAGTTGCTAACTCCTATATATACTGTAGATAATAGCTAAAGCTACAGTACATATGAGAAACAGACTAATAGAACAATTACACGTGTCCTAATTAGTAACTGAATATAACAGATAATATCCCAAGATATGAATTCTGAACCTTCTTCTGAATAAGCGCTTCAGAACATTTGTCTTCATAGTCAGAAGTTCTGAGTCTCCTACTCAGAACTCTGAACCTTCTAGTCAGAATCCAACACTTAGAATCTTTTTGAGATTTCTCACTCAGAACTTCTGAGTCTTCTACTCAGAACTTCTGAGTCTTCTGAGTCTTCTTTAGTCTTCTTACTCAGAACTCAACACTTGTGTTTTTGACAAAACTCTAGACCTAACAATCTCCCCCTTTTTGTCAAACACACTTGTACTTTTCACCATCAAATTCTTAGAGCAGGAACAATCTTCAGAAGGAGCTCTTCTGAATGTTTTGACAACTTTTGCTCAGAATTCTGAATAATCTGAGTTAACAACTTCTGGTCAGTCTTTAATCAGCAGCAGCAACGATTTCCAAATTGATTTCTGTTATATATTTGCTTTTTCTTTGCTCCCTCTTGAAATGACAATTCTCATCTTCATTTCAGCTTTCATAAGATTTCTTTATAAGAAACAACCGATCAGTTTCCTTTTCCTCTTCTTCTTCTTAAAATAACATTTCTCTCTTTTATTATTTCTGTACAAAAACCATATCAATCTTCAAAATCTTTAGCTTTTCTCCCCCTAAAGTTTTGGAAAGCAAAATCATCTTCAAAATCTTTAGCTTTTCCTTCTCAAACTCATCTTTTAAGCATTTTTCTTTAAAGCCATTTACCTTCTTCTTTTCAGTCTCTTTCCTTCCATCTTCTAACTCTTTCTCCAACTCATTGATTTTTACAGAAAACTCATTTAACATTCCTGTTTTCTTTTTCTCAAAACCAATCTTTTCTTTTTGAAGAACATTTTTCTTGCATTCAAACTCTTTTCTTTCTTTTGCAAGAATTTTCTCCAAATCAGAAATTTTCAAAGATAATTCAACAGACTTTGTTTCAAAACCTTTCCTCTCAGTTTGAAAGTCTCTTCTCTCTTTCTCAAATTTCACTCTTTCAAGTATAAGAACTTGTTCAAAATCATAGATCTGTTTCAAGAGTTGACAATTTTTCATTTCACATGATTTGATTCTATTTTCAGACTCTGTCAACATCTTTCTTCTAAAATTGCCTTTCTCTTTCAAATCAACATTCTCTTTTTCTAACAACTTTATGTTTTCTTGAACCTTTTCAAAATCCTTTAGAAAATCAGATTTCTCTTTTTGCAAAATCTTTATAACTTTTGCATATTCGTCTTGTTTTGCTTGAAGATTAGCAATCTTGCTTTCAAAATGAACAATCTCAGTTTTTGGTTCAGAAATTGTTTCTTTTGCTTTTACAGGACTTAATTTTTGTAAATTGTCTGAACTGGTTATAGAAATTGCAGGTCTCACAAAAATTTCAATAATCTCAGGCATGATGAAATGACAAATTCGAATATCAACTATGAATTATGATCAAAAATGAGAATCAACACAAATCTAGAACATGCAAGAATTAATCAAATCTGTCACATGCATTTCATCAAACAGTTAGAGTACATGAATTAATGAAATCTTCTTTTCAACAAAAAATTTGAATACTAATCAACATGCAGCAGATATAATCACTTTGATCCAGAAACCAATCAAGAATTTCGAAAACATACCTGTGATCTCTGTTTAATTTCGAGAATTAATCAGCATAGAGAGAAAATCTTTGGATAACTTGATTGTAAGATATCGATTCAACAGAAAGACAAATTCAAATTTCTTGAATCAATGATAGAAACGAATTCAAGAATTGTTAGGAATTCAAGAATTGTTAGCAGCAGCGGAATCAATTGTCGAATTGATCAAGAAACTTCAAGAACGCGATCAAACACACTCTTGGTCGAATTTGTTTGTTGATTGGCTCTGATACCAATTGAAAGTCCAGGTTACACTCTTACAATCAAATATGAACAATTAAGATCGTATTAATAGCAACTGGTCATATGATCTATTAAAGATATTACAATGAATTTCTCTCTCAATAGATCTAACAATTTATGCGTAAAGAGTTATCCAAAAGGTTAGCCAAAGATTCAGTTAGCTACAGTTGCTAACTCCTATATATACTGTAGATAATAGCTAAAGCTACAGTACATATGAGAAACAGACTAATAGAACAATTACACGTGTCCTAATTAGTAACTGAATATAACAGATAATATCCCAAGATATGAATTCTGAACCTTCTTCTGAATAAGCACTTCAGAACATTTGTCTTCATAGTCAGAAGTTCTGAGTCTCCTACTCAGAACTCTGAACCTTCTAGTCAGAATCCAACACTTAGAATCTTTTTGAGATTTCTCACTCAGAACTTCTGAGTCTTCTACTCAGAACTTCTGAGTCTTCTACTCAGAACTTCTGAGTCTTCTGAGTCTTCTTTAGTCTTCTTACTCAGAACTCAACACTTGTGTTTTTGACAAAACTCTAGACCTAACAATCTCCCCCTTTTTGTCAAACACACTTGTACTTTTCACCATCAAATTCTTAGAGCAGGAACAATCTTCAGAAGGAGCTCTTCTGAATGTTTTGACAACTTTTGCTCAGAATTCTGAATAATCTGAGTTAACAACTTCTGGTCAGTCTTTAATCAGCAGCAGCAACGATTTCCAAATTGATTTCTGTTATATATTTGCTTTTTCTTTGCTCCCTCTTGAAATGACAATTCTCATCTTCATTTCAGCTTTCATAAGATTTCTTTATAAGAAACAACCGATCAGTTTCCTTTTCCTCTTCTTCTTCTTAAAATAACATTTCTCTCTTTTGTTATTTCTGTACAAAAACCATATCAATCTTCAAAATCTTTAGCTTTTCTCCCCCTAAAGTTTTGGAAAGCAAAATCATCTTCAAAATCTTTAGCTTTTCCTTCTCAAACTCATCTTTTAAGCATTTTTCTTTAAAGCCATTTACCTTCTTCTTTTCAGTCTCTTTCCTTCCATCTTCTAACTCTTTCTCCAACTCATTGATTTTTACAGAAAACTCATTTAACATTCCTGTTTTCTTTTTCTCAAAACCAATCTTTTCTTTTTGAAGAACATTTTTCTTGCATTCAAACTCTTTTCTTTCTTTTGCAAGAATTTTCTACAAATCAGAAATTTTCAAAGATAATTCAACAGACTTTGTTTCAAAACCTTTCCTCTCAGTTTGAAAGTCTCTTCTCTCTTTCTCAAATTTCACTCTTTCAAGTATAAGAACTTGTTCAAAATCATAGATCTGTTTCAAGAGTTGACAATTTTTCATTTCACATGATTTGATTCTATTTTCAGACTCTGTCAACATCTTTCTTCTAAAATCGCCTTTCTCTTTCAAATCAACATTCTCTTTTTCTAACAACTTTATGTTTTCTTGAACCTTTTCAAAATCCTTTAGAAAATCAGATTTCTCTTTTTGCAAAATCTTTATAACTTTTGCATATTCGTCTTGTTTTGCTTGAAGATTAGCAATCTTGCTTTCAAAATGAACAATCTCAGTTTTTGGTTCAGAAATTGTTTCTTTTGCTTTTACAGGACTTAATTTTTGTAAATTGTCTGAACTGGTTATAGAAATTGCAGGTCTCACAAAAATTTCAATAATCTCAGGCATGATGAAATGACAAATTCGAATATCAACTATGAATTATGATCAAAAATGAGAATCAACACAAATCTAGAACATGCAAGAATTAATCAAATCTGTCACATGCATTTCATCAAACAGTTAGAGTACATGAATTAATGAAATCTTCTTTTCAACAAAAAATTTGAATACTAATCAACATGCAGCAGATATAATCACTTTGATCCAGAAACCAATCAAGAATTTCGAAAACATACCTGTGATCTCTGTTTAATTTCGAGAATTAATCAGCATAGAGAGAAAATCTTTGGATAACTTGATTGTAAGATATCGATTCAACAGAAAGACAAATTCAAATTTCTTGAATCAATGATAGAAACGAATTCAAGAATTGTTAGGAATTCAAGAATTGTTAGCAGCAGCGGAATCAATTGTCGAATTGATCAAGAAACTTCAAGAACGCGATCAAACACACTCTTGGTCGAATTTGTTTGTTGATTGGCTCTGATACCAATTGAAAGTCCAGGTTACACTCTTACAATCAAATATGAACAATTAAGATCGTATTAATAGCAACTGGTCATATGATCTATTAAAGATATTACAATGAATTTCTCTCTCAATAGATCTAACAATTTATGCGTAAAGAGTTATCCAAAAGGTTAGCCAAAGATTCAGTTAGCTACAGTTGCTAACTCCTATATATACTGTAGATAATAGCTAAAGCTACAGTACATATGAGAAACAGACTAATAGAACAATTACACGTGTCCTAATTAGTAACTGAATATAACAGATAATATCCCAAGATATGAATTCTGAACCTTCTTCTGAATAAGCGCTTCAGAACATTTGTCTTCATAGTCAGAAGTTCTGAGTCTCCTACTCAGAACTCTGAACCTTCTCGTCAGAATCCAACACTTAGAATCTTTTTGAGATTTCTCACTCAGAACTTCTGAGTCTTCTACTCAGAACTTCTGAGTCTTCTGAGTCTTCTTTAGTCTTCTTACTCAGAACTCAACACTTGTGTTTTTGACAAAACTCTAGACCTAACAATCTCCCCCTTTTTGTCAAACACACTTGTACTTTTCACCATCAAATTCTTAGAGCAGGAACAATCTTCAGAAGGAGCTCTTCTGAATGTTTTGACAACTTTTGCTCAGAATTCTGAATAATCTGAGTTAACAACTTCTGGTCAGTCTTTAATCAGCAGCAGCAACGATTTCCAAATTGATTTCTGTTATATATTTGCTTTTTCTTTGCTCCCTCTTGAAATGACAATTCTCATCTTCATTTCAGCTTTCATAAGATTTCTTTATAAGAAACAACCGATCAGTTTCCTTTTCCTCTTCTTCTTCTTAAAATAACATTTCTCTCTTTTGTTATTTCTGTACAAAAACCATATCAATCTTCAAAATCTTTAGCTTTTCTCCCCCTAAAGTTTTGGAAAGCAAAATCATCTTCAAAATCTTTAGCTTTTCCTTCTCAAACTCATCTTTTAAGCATTTTTCTTTAAAGCCATTTACCTTCTTCTTTTCAGTCTCTTTCCTTCCATCTTCTAACTCTTTCTCCAACTCATTGATTTTTACAGAAAACTCATTTAACATTCCTGTTTTCTTTTTCTCAAAACCAATCTTTTCTTTTTGAAGAACATTTTTCTTGCATTCAAACTCTTTTCTTTCTTTTGCAAGAATTTTCTCCAAATCAGAAATTTTCAAAGATAATTCAACAGACTTTGTTTCAAAACCTTTCCTCTCAGTTTGAAAGTCTCTTCTCTCTTTCTCAAATTTCACTCTTTCAAGTATAAGAACTTGTTCAAAATCATAGATCTGTTTCAAGAGTTGACAATTTTTCATTTCACATGATTTGATTCTATTTTCAGACTCTGTCAACATCTTTCTTCTAAAATTGCCTTTCTCTTTCAAATCAACATTCTCTTTTTCTAACAACTTTATGTTTTCTTGAACCTTTTCAAAATCCTTTAGAAAATCAGATTTCTCTTTTTGCAAAATCTTTATAACTTTTGCATATTCGTCTTGTTTTGCTTGAAGATTAGCAATCTTGCTTTCAAAATGAACAATCTCAGTTTTTGGTTCAGAAATTGTTTCTTTTGCTTTTACAGGACTTAATTTTTGTAAATTGTCTGAACTGGTTATAGAAATTGCAGGTCTCACAAAAATTTCAATAATCTCAGGCATGATGAAATGACAAATTCGAATATCAACTATGAATTATGATCAAAAATGAGAATCAACACAAATCTAGAACATGCAAGAATTAATCAAATCTGTCACATGCATTTCATCAAACAGTTAGAGTACATGAATTAATGAAATCTTCTTTTCAACAAAAAATTTGAATACTAATCAACATGCAGCAGATATAATCACTTTGATCCAGAAACCAATCAAGAATTTCGAAAACATACCTGTGATCTCTGTTTAATTTCGAGAATTAATCAGCATAGAGAGAAAATCTTTGGATAACTTGATTGTAAGATATCGATTCAACAGAAAGACAAATTCAAATTTCTTGAATCAATGATAGAAACGAATTCAAGAATTGTTAGGAATTCAAGAATTGTTAGCAGCAGCGGAATCAATTGTCGAATTGATCAAGAAACTTCAAGAACGCGATCAAACACACTCTTGGTCGAATTTGTTTGTTGATTGGCTCTGATACCAATTGAAAGTCCAGGTTACACTCTTACAATCAAATATGAACAATTAAGATCGTATTAATAGCAACTGGTCATATGATCTATTAAAGATATTACAATGAATTTCTCTCTCAATAGATCTAACAATTTATGCGTAAAGAGTTATCCAAAAGGTTAGCCAAAGATTCAGTTAGCTACAGTTGCTAACTCCTATATATACTGTAGATAATAGCTAAAGCTACAGTTCATATGAGAAACAGACTAATAGAACAATTACACGTGTCCTAATTAGTAACTGAATATAACAGATAATATCCCAAGATATGAATTCTGAACATACTTCTGAATAAGCGCTTCAGAACATTTGTCTTCATAGTCAGAAGTTCTGAGTCTCCTACTCAGAACTCTGAACCTTCTAGTCAGAATCCAACACTTAGAATCTTTTTGAGATTTCTCACTCAGAACTTCTGAGTCTTCTACTCAGAACTTCTGAGTCTTCTGAGTCTTCTTTAGTCTTCTTACTCAGAACTCAACACTTGTGTTTCTGACAAAACTCTAGACCTAACAATCTCCCCCTTTTTGTCAAACACACTTGTACTTTTCACCATCAAATTCTTAGAGCAGGAACAATCTTCAGAAGGAGCTCTTCTGAATGTTTTGACAACTTTTGCTCAGAATTCTGAATAATCTGAGTTAACAACTTCTGGTCAGTCTTTAATCAGCAGCAGCAACGATTTCCAAATTGATTTCTGTTATATATTTGCTTTTTCTTTGCTCCCTCTTGAAATGACAATTCTCATCTTCATTTCAGCTTTCATAAGATTTCTTTATAAGAAACAACCGATCAGTTTCCTTTTCCTCTTCTTCTTCTTAAAATAACATTTCTCTCTTTTGTTATTTCTGTACAAAAACCATATCAATCTTCAAAATCTTTAGCTTTTCTCCCCCTAAAGTTTTGGAAAGCAAAATCATCTTCAAAATCTTTAGCTTTTCTCCCCCTTGATTTTCAAAACTTTAGCGATGCTTTTTTTTTTTTTTTTTTTTTTTTTTTTTTAATAGTAACTCAATCATCACAGAACCACGGTTTGGGTTAGTATTTCAAAACCCACAAGGCGAAGTTAAACTGTTTGTGTGCATGGACAGTCAGAAGTACGCAACTAGTACTCTGAACAAGTTCAGAACAAGCCTTGTAAAATACAGAGGTACAGAGAAAATGGATAGAGATAGATACTTTCATCAGAGAGATTGATGCCACAATCCGCCTAAGAGAACTCTGCATCAGTTTCTACAAAGAGATCAGAAGATTCGGAAGAGACAACAGAAGCTACAACGATTTCAAAGATGCCAAAATCTGATTATCAGACCTTCAATCTCTGCAAACCAAGTCAAAGTTTATCTTTCATTGTACTCAAATGTAAAATGCCTCTGGCATATTTCTAAATGAAAGAACTTTCGAGGTATTGTTTAACCTCTGTCTTATCTAACTTAGCCTAACTAAACTCAAGTTCAATTTTTTATTTTTCACTACTTAGGGGGAGATTGTTAGCTTCAATCTTCCTAATCAAAGGAGTATTTAGAAGTAGTGAAAAATAGGCTAAGTGAAGAAAGCCTCTTACAGAGGCTCTGCCGGACTTACCGAGAGATCAAGATCAAGAACCTACAGAAGCTAAAGAGGCGCGCTACATAAGCTCTGTCATACGCGCAAAGAAGATCAATAACTCGGAATCCGGGGAAGACTGCTCCACAGAGGACCAGACCGCAGAACCTCTATAACTCATTACAGAGCCTCTGTGGTCCTCACAATAAGACTTGAAGATATTTACAATATCTTGCTACTGTTACATGACCTGTTCATCAACTTGCATGGTAGCATGCCCTGTCCAACGTCGACGTGTCAAACTCTGATTGGATTCAATAGGGCTTAGTACATAATAGACGTCTGCAGCATTAAATGCAATACAGCATGTCTGACTGTTCATGCCACACTTGCAACTGTTAACGACATCCGTTCAACTATTCATCAGTACCGTCTGAATAGTAGCATATGCTTTATGGTCCCCTTTAGAGTAGTATATAAGGAAGACTCATGTTGAGTTCTTCCTTATCACTTATAAATCAAACATCACAAGAACACAAAAGCTTATTCACCTTAAAAGTCATATATGTTTTGAAGCTTTTCTTACTCATAGTTCTTAAACCTGTTCTTATTTTATATATTCAGTAAACTTTAAGATATAATATTCGGTTCACTGTTTATTTATATTTTGGTCTAAATCTATCAAACTTATCTGTTAGTTCTTCAAATACGCTTCCGCATCAAATATTAACTTGAACTAATAGATCTGATAATCTTGTTTAAAGCAAAACGGGAACCAACAGGTACGATGATATTACCCTAGGTGTTGAAGGCAAAAGAATTAAACCTCTGTCTTCTCTGTTTGTATTGGGAAAAACAAACAAACCAGATTTTCCAAACTTACTCTCTGTAAGTAAAAGGGCTAAAATCTCTGTGGAACCTCACTTAAGGAAACATACGAAGATGATCAATGTATGGTTTGAAAACACAGATTCATCATCTTCAATCTCTGTCAATAGAGGAATCAAACCAAAGAAATATCTGAAAACACAAGATCAGATTGGTATCTTTAAGTTTGGTAAACCAGAGACTCAAACGCAGGTTGCTTTTGTCTGTATGATAAATGTTGAAAAGAAATTATCAGCAGAAGCTCCTGAGTTTCCACCCATTTTTTCAGAAGAAAAAATTACAGAAACAATTGAAAAGGAAATTGTGGAAGTATGGAAAACAAATGTTTTACAAAACTTCTGTACATCTTCTGTAGATAAAATTCTCGCTGAAGAGACCTTATCAGAAACCTCTGCCATCTATGAAAATTATTTTACAGAGGAAGAAAGCTCATATGATACATGCTCGGAAACTCCATCCTCTGTCGAAAGAGATGAATCAACCTCTGTATATGAGGACGATTCATCTTCTGACGACTCAGTGACTGATGTTACGTCAGGGATAGTTCACTATCACACAGAGGATGTTAAATTCTCCTCTGAAGTTCTTAACAGAACTATTTCTCCAAAAGAGAAAATCACACAGATACCTATCTGCCCAGATTTCTGAACATGTATTTACAAGTCAAAACCTCTGTTGAGCTTGATCGGTTAAAGAAGACCTCTGTAGATCCTAAAAGTTCAAAATTTTCAAAACCTTTAAGGCAAATTAACAAAAAACCCACTTGGCAACAAAAGGGAACATGGCCTAAAGTTAACAAATCTTTTTCCTCTGTGACAGTGAAGAAAGATGTTCACCACAGAAGAGACTCACAGAAGGCAAGAACTAAACAAAGCTTTTGCAATCAACATTCTATTACTCATAGATCTTCTTGTAATAGGAAATCTAATGTTAAGAAAGAATGTAATGCCTCTGTGGCTCAGTTCAATAAATTCAATGAAAAGTTCAAGCAACTCAAGTCTCATATTCAATATTGTCATTGCTTTGATCTTATGTTCAAATTGAATAATCACTTCTCAAGTCCAGATTGCTTTCTCTCCACTAAAATTCAAACTCCAAATTCAGAACCTAGAAAAAACAATCTGATTCTTCTACAAAAGATAAAATGTATTTCATGAATGCTAAGCCAAACTTGAAAAATTCTAACAATATTGGACCCATGTGGATATGGGTACCTAAGTCTCTGTGATTATTTTACAGAATCAGTTTGTGCCAATTTGGTATCTTGACTCCGGATGCTCAAGGCACATGACTGGCGACAGAAGTTTACTATCCACGTACAAAGAAACACACGATGGTGGATCTGTAACTTTTGGAGACAACAAGAAAGGACACATCAAAGGCTATGGAGTCATACAGAAGGAAAACGTCTCTGTATACAAAGTTGCATATGTGAGTGGCCTTAAACACAACCTCCTCAGTGTAAGTCAACTATGTGATACAGGATTTGATGTGTTGTTCAAAAGAACTTTCTGCTCTCTGCAAAGTGAAGACAGAGGAATGGAACTTCTGCGAGCCGAAAGAAGAGGTGATCTGTATCTAATGAATTTCAGTTCCAAGAACAAGGACAAAGTTTGCCTTGTAGCCTGCAAAAGTGAGGAAGCCTGGTTATGGCATAACAGGTTCCGTCACTTGAACTTTCACACCTTGGATAAACTGGTCAAACTTGATCTAGTTAAAGGTTTTCCTAATGTTAAATTTAATAAGGATCACTTGTGTTCTGCCTGTGAAATGGGAAAACTCAGAAGAGCTTCCCACAGAGGCAAAACAGATGTGTCTTGCACTAGACCACCGTACATGCTTCATGTTGACCTCTGCGGTCCCATTGCCATACAGAGCCTAGGTGGCAAGAAATACATACTTGTCTTAATTGTTGAGTATTCGCGTTTCACATGGGTTGAATTTGTTCGAAAGAAATCAGATGTTCCAATCATCTTGATTAATCTAATGAAAAGAATCCAAGTTCTTTATGAATGCAGAATACAGAAGTTAAGAAGTGACAATGGCACAGAATTTAAAAACTCTGTCATTGAAGCCTATCTTTCTACAGAAGGAATCACAGAACTTCTCTGCCGCACGCACTCCACAGCAGAACAGCGTAGTCGAAAGAAAGAATCGAACGCTTGTGGAGGCCGCAAGAGCTATGCTATCAGCATGCGGATTACCGATGAACTTTTGGGCAGAAGCGATTTCTACTGCTTGCTATACACAGAATCGTTCAACCATTGTGAAAAGACACCTCAAGACTCCTTACGAATTAATCAACAAAAGGCGGCCAAACATCAATTTTTTCCATGTGTTTGGATGTAAATGCTTTGTTTTAAACGACAGAGATTCCAGAGGAAAGTTTGAGGTAAAAGCTGACGAAGGCAAATTCATTGGATACTCTGCCACTTCCAAAGCCTACAGAGCATTCCTTACAAGGTCTCGCAAAATTGTAGAAAGCATCAATGTTTCTTTTGATGATTCATTCCAAAAGACTTCTGAACAAATCAGTTCAGAACTCGAACTTAAAGGGGAATCCTCTGGCATCTCACAAGCAAAAGAAGACTTAAATCTTCTATTTTTTGAGATGTTCCAAGATGACATTGATCCCTCTGTTGGAACCATCAGAGCTTCTGAAGAACCATCTTCCATCGGTCAAAATCCAACAGGTATGACTCTAACTGGACCAAATAATGCTTCATCTTCTTCTGTAAATACTACAGATGCAAATGCCGAGGTAGAGATCGCAGAAGATGAAACAAGGAAAACGACCACAGAAGCTGCTGAAAATCAAACTTCACAGTCCACAGAGGAACCAATTACAGAGGATATAGAGGACCAAGTCTATACGTCCTCAGAGGAACAAACTCCACCACCTCTCATACCAATCATTCCACAAGTTGTAGGATCAACTACAAAGGCACGCACTACTACAGAGGCTATACAAGAAGAAGAACAACAACAACAAGAAGCCTCTGAAGAAAGATTCGATGACATTGGTGACCACCTTCCACGCACAACTAAGTGGACAAAAAGCCATCCTCCAAGCAAAATAATCGGCGAACCTTCTGACACGGTAAAAACCAGGTCTGCCACTGCTAATTTTTGTTTCTTTACAAATTTTATTAGTGTGATAGAACCAAAGAAGATTTCTGAATCCCTAGATGACCCAAACTGGGTAGACGCCATGCAAGAAGAGCTTCTGCAGTTTGAGCGTAACAGAGTATGGACTTTAGTACCTCTGCCACGAGGGAAACAGGCCATTGGGACTAAGTGGGTCTACAGAAAAAAAAAAGGATGAAGATGGAGTAGTCATCAGAAACAAAGCACGATTAGTGTCCAAGGGATATAGACAAGAAGAAGGCATAGACTACGATGAGACTTTTGCCCCTGTCGCACGGCTCGAAGCAATAAGAATATTCTTAGCCTTCGCAGCCCACAGAGGATTTAAAGTTTATCAGATGGACGTAAAATCAGCTTTTCTCAACGGTGAAATCCAAGAAGAGGTTTACTTAAATCAGCCACTAGGGTTTGAAAGCTCAAAGTTCCCAAGGCATGTATACTACCTTGAAAAGGCTCTGTACGGACTGAAACAGGCTCCAAGAGCATGGTACGAACGACTTTCTACTTTTCTTCTAGTCAATGGCTACGACAGAGGTACAACAGATACTACCTTATTTTATAAACGTAAAAACAGTGAAATAATGCTTGTACAAATCTATGTGGACGACATAATTTTTGGGTCTACTAATACAGAGTAGTGCAAAAGTTTTGAAAAACTAATGCAGAGTGAGTTTGAAATGAGTATGATGGGAGAATTAACATTCTTCCTCGGACTCCAAGTCAAACAATCATCAGAAGGAATTTTTATAAACCAGGCCAAATATGTCTCTGACATTCTTTGCAAATATAGCCTTTCTGATACCTCTGCAATGAAAACTCCAATGGCAACTGGAAATAAGTTATCCTTAGATCCAGATGTCATCTCTGTAGAATGCACTCTCTACAGAGGCATGATTGGATCTCTGTTATACTTAACTGCAAGCAGACCTGACATTATGCATGCCACATGTCTTTGTGCACGTTATCAAGCTAATCCTAAAAAATCACATTATGATGCTGTTAAGAGAATCTTTAGATACCTAAAGGGGACCAAAAATCTTGGTCTCTGGTATCCACAGAACTCTGGCTTTTGTCTTAAAGCTTATACAAATTCAGACTATGGAGGATGCATGCTCGACAGAAAGAGTATGTAAGTCCAGGTTTCACTCTTACAATCAAATATGAACATTCAAGATCGTATTCACAGCAACTGGTCATATGATTTATTAACAATCTGTGAATTACAAGATATTACAATGGATTTCTCTCTCAATAGATCTAACAATTTATGCGTAAAGAGTTATCCAAAAGGTTAGCCAAAGATTCTGTTAGCTACAGTTGCTAACTCCTATATATACTGTAGATAATAGCTAAAGCTACAGTACATATGAGAAACAGACTAATAGAACAATTACACGTGTCCTAATTAGTAACTGAATATAACAGATAATATCCCAAGATATGAATTCTGAACATACTTCTGAATAAGCGCTTCAGAACATTTGTCTTCATAGTCAGAAGTTCTGAGTCTCCTACTCAGAACTCTGAACCTTCTAGTCAGAATCCAACACTTAGAATCTTTTTGAGATTTCTCACTCAGAACTTCTGAGTCTCCTACTCAGAACTTCTGAGTCTTCTGAGTCTTCTTTAGTCTTCTTACTCAGAACTCAACACTTGTGTTTTTGACAAAACTCTAGACCTAACAATCTCCCCCTTTTTGTCAAACACACTTGTACTTTTCACCATCAAATTCTTAGAGCAGGAACAATCTTCAGAAGGAGCTCTTCTGAATGTTTTGACAACTTTTGCTCAGAATTCTGAATAATCTGAGTTAACAACTTCTGGTCAGTCTTTAATCAGCAGCAGCAACGATTTCCAAATTGATTTCTGTTATATATTTGCTTTTTCTTTGCTCCCTCTTGAAATGACAATTCTCATCTTCATTTCAGCTTTCATAAGATTTCTTTATAAGAAACAACCGATCAGTTTCCTTTTCCTCTTCTTCTTCTTAAAATAACATTTCTCTCTTTTGTTATTTCTGTACAAAAACCATATCAATCTTCAAAATCTTTAGCTTTTCTCCCCCTAAAGTTTTGGAAAGCAAAATCATCTTCAAAATCTTTAGCTTTTCTCCCCCTTGTTTTTCAAAACTTTAGCGATGCTTTTTCTTCGAATGAAGTCTATGCTTTTTCTCCTCCTTAATGCATAACCTTGCTCCCCCTCAAAATAAGAATTATGGAGCAATTTGTTTTCTCCCCCTGAAAGTATGCATATATTTCATTAAAATTATTCATTTCAAATATAGTGCTTTAATGAAAACATTTATACAAGGAGAATAAGATTTACTGAACTACACTTAATAACTACTAACATTTGATCATTTGAAAACTTTACAAAAGAAATCCAACTTAATGAAATTTATCAGATTTTCAATCAAATGAAATCAAATGCATGTGTTTGGATTCAAATACAAGTCATCATTGCATATCGAGTTAAAAATGTTCAGTTTCAATCCCTTTATTAAATCTATTTGGTGTGCTTAGCATGCGAAATATGATTAGCTTCAAGCATATGCAATTCTAAAAACATATACGAATACTTTGCTCTACTCACACTATTTGTCCAAAATCAGGATTTTCACAAATTTACAGGTTTATTGCGACTTTGAATTTTCCCAAAGTTTCAAGAGATGTGTGCTCATTGGCATCTTTTAATTTTGTGCTCATTGACATCTTTTAATTTTGTGCTCATTGACATCTTTTAATTTTGTGCACATTGGCATCTTTTAATCAAAAAGTTTAGTAAGAATAAGATACATCGTTAAACATGACTTTCTATCTGGTTCTATAGCAGGATTTGGGTCAGCATATCCCAGACCAGTTGGTCTTAGGTGCTAGGTGACAAGCACCCCTTGGAACTTAATTTCCCAAACCATAAAGGCCACATCGATATATCTTAAACCCATTTGTACCAGTAGAACATGGTTTTCTATCTGATTCTATTGCAGGATTTGGGTCAGCCGATCCTAGACCAGTTGATCTTAGGGACTAGGTGTCGAGCACCCCTTAGGACTTACTCTCCCAAACCAGAAAGGCCACAGGTACAAACTTTCAAACTAAATGATTTTATATGTATTTATATTTCATCTCAATCACTTGGTACTAAAACGTAGTACTTCCCCCATATTTTTGTTTCCACCCAACATTCTGACATTTAGGCTTTTTGAACATTATATTCTATATAAGTATAGATTTCATAACATTGAGCATTCAGCATAATTTCATTCATGTTTTGCTTACTTTTCGATTTAATTCAGAAGTGAAAGTTGAAACAAATATAGCTCAGATAATACAAAATACTTGTAAAATCACTTTTTGACACACATTTATTCATTGAATGGAAATTAAAAAATTCATATCATTGAATTAAATTTGTTAAGATTCAAACATTCAAAGCAATAGAAATAAATGTAATGCAATGTTACCTTTCACCACTTGTTCCTTGAAACATAAAAATATGACAGTTAAGGATATCACCTGAGAAATATGAGTTCTAAACTGATTTGTTTAGAAGTCTTAGTCTCTGAAGTACGGGTCCTGAACTGAATTATTCAGAAGCCATTGTCATTTAAGTACGGGTTTTGAACTGATATGTTCAAAAGCCTAAAACGTTGAAGAACGGGTTTTGAACTTCATCTTGAAACAATCAGATCAAATTTTGAGACAATATTCCCTCTCAAATCAAGATAATCCTGCAAAATCAAGAGATTTTGGTAATCATCTTCGATGATTCCTCATTAGATATCAAAAAATCCAAATTCTGAGTAGTTGAGTCAGAATTCTGAGTAGAAAAGTCAAAATTCTGAGTAACTTGTTCAAAATTCTAAGTATCAGAGTCAGAATTCTGATTAGTTGAGTCAGAATGCTGAGTAGTAGAGTCAGAACTTCTGAGTAGTAGAGTCAGAACTTCTGAGTAACAGAGTCAGAATTCTGATAAAACTATCCAGAGAAAGTGCCTTAGAAAAATGTTTGGATTTTGTGATTTTTGAACATTCTGAACTTCAAATCACCATAACTTGCTCAAAAATCAGAATTTTTCAACCAAAATTTGCAGGGTTGCTCAAAATGTGATTCTGAACACATTCTCTGGAAATGTTTTCTACTAAAAACACTCACATCTATGAGTTCGATAACCTCATAGCAAACAGAACTTTTTCAAAAAAAATCTTCAAAATCAACAAATTGATCTGTATGAATCAGAAATCCATAATCAAGATGAGACCAATTGTAAGTCCATAATCACATTCAGACCGAGTTTTGGACTGAATTATCCAAAAGTCAAGATTCTCAATTTAAGCACAGCATCGGTTTTAAGTCATGTGTCAGTATTATCATTCAGCTCTACACATGAATAACCTGCAAAACAGATTAAGTTGTCTTTGGTACCCATATGAACTTGGGTCCAGGTTTGTTAGGTGCAGTGGCATATGCAGATATTCTATAAGAACCATACCAGTGCTGAATAAAATTCTTGTTCACAAAATCATTAGTCCCACAATATGAACAACAAAGTTTCTTTTGTGCAACTCTGACTAATTGATTTACAGAATAAATCACATCAGGTTTAACAAAAGATTTTCTTTGAAATGTATTGTTCTTCTTGACATTTGAATTAGGAACTTTTGATTTTGGCACTTCTTTCTTGGAAGTTGTTCCTTTAACTCTCCATTCCATTTTTATCTTTTTAAAAGAACAATTATAAGATTTATCAATAGCAGAATCATAAAACAGATTAGAAGAACGAATCTGATCTTTTGAACTATGATTTGATTTGTCAACAACTTTTGTTTCAAATTCTTTAAACTTTTTAACATACAAATCAAACCTTGACTGCAAATCAGATTTGGACTTCCTCTCTATCATGATTTTAGTTGATAAATCAGATAATTTCTTAATAAGCCTCCTTATCTCCAAATGAAAAACATTCTTTTCCTTCTCAAACTCATCTTTTAAGCATTTTTCTTTAAAAACATTTACCTTCTTCTTTTCAGTCTCTTTCCTTCCATCTTCTAACTCTTTCTCCAACTCATTGATTTTTACAGAAAACTCATTTAACATTCCTGTTTTCTTTTTCTCAAAACCATTCTTTTCTTTTTGAAAAACATTTTTCTTGCATTCAAATTCTTTTCTTTCTTTTGCAAGAATTTTCTCCAAATCAGAAATTTTCAAAGATAATTCAACAGACTTTGTTTCAAAACTTTTCCTCTCAGTTTGAGAGTCTCTTCTCTCTTTCTCAAATTTCACTCTTTCAAGTATAAGAACTTGTTCAAAATCATAGATCTGTTTCAAGAGTTGACAATTTTTCATTTCACATGATTTGATTCTATTTTCAGACTCTGTCAACATCTTTCTTTCAAAATTGATTTTCTTTTTCAAATCAACATTCTCTTTTTCTAACACCTTTGTGTTCTCTTGAGCCTTTTCGAAATCTTTTAGAAGATCGAATTTATCTTTTTGCAAAATCTTTATAACTTTTGCACTTTCGTCTTGTTTTGCTTGAAGATTAGCAATCTTGCTTTCAAAATGAACAATCTCAGTTTTTGGTTCAGAAATTGTTTCTTTTGCTTTTACAGGACTTAATTTTTGTAAATTGTCTGAACTGGTTATAGAAATTGCAGGTCTCACAAAAACTTCAATAATCTCAGGCATGATGAAATGACAAATTCGAATATCAACTATGAATTATGATAAAAAATGAGAATCAACACAAATCTAGAACATGCAAGAATTAATCAAATCTGTCACATGCATTTCATCAAACAGTTAGAGTACATGAATTAATGAAATCTTCTTTTCAACAAAAAATTTGAATACTAATCAACATGCAACAGATATAATCACTTTGATCCAGAAACCAATCAAGAATTTCGAAAACATACCTGTGATCTCTGTTTAATTTCGAGAATTAATCAGCATAGAGAGAAAATCTTTGGATAACTTGATTGTAAGATATCGATTCAACAGAAAGACAAATTCAAATTTCTTGAATCAATGATAGAAACGAATTCAAGAATTGTTAGGAATTCAAGAATTGTTAGCAGCAGCGGAATCAATTGTCGAATTGATCAAGAAACTTCAAGAACGCGATCAAACACACTCTTGGTCGAATTTGTTTGTTGATTGGCTCTGATACCAATTGTAAGTCCAGGTTTCACTCTTACAATCAAATATGAACATTCAAGATCGTATTCACAGCAACTGGTCATATGATTTATTAACAATCTGTGAATTACAAGATATTACAATGGATTTCTCTCTCAATAGATCTAACAATTTATGCGTAAAGAGTTATCCAAAAGGTTAGCCAAAGATTCTGTTAGCTACAGTTGCTAACTCCTATATATACTGTAGATAATAGCTAAAGCTACAGTACATATGAGAAACAGACTAATAGAACAATTACACGTGTCCTAATTAGTAACTGAATATAACAGATAATATCCCAAGATATGAATTCTGAACATACTTCTGAATAAGCGCTTCAGAACATTTGTCTTCATAGTCAGAAGTTCTGAGTCTCCTACTCAGAACTCTGAACCTTCTAGTCAGAATCCAACACTTAGAATCTTTTTGAGATTTCTCACTCAGAACTTCTGAGTCTCCTACTCAGAACTTCTGAGTCTTCTGAGTCTTCTTTAGTCTTCTTACTCAGAACTCAACACTTGTGTTTTTGACAAAACTCTAGACCTAACAGAGTACCTCTGGGAGTTGTCAATTCCTAGGTGGTAAGCTAGTCAGTTGGACCTCCAAAAAGCAGAACTGTGTATCAACATCTACGGCAGAAGCTGAATACGTTGCTGCTGCTAGCTGTTGTTCTCAGGTTCTGTGGATGAAGACTCAGCTAAAAGACTACGACCACATTCTATTCAAAATACCCATCTTCTGTGATTCCAAAAGTGCCATTGCCATCTCTGCCAATCCTGTGCAACATTCCAAAACCAAGCATATCGATATAAGGTACCACTTCTTGAAACATCATGTTGAACACGGTACAATCGAGATGCATTTCGTGCCCACATAATATCAACTCGCGGACTTATTCACCAAAGCATTAGACGAGAAAAGATTCAATTTCTTGGTGGGTAAGTTAGGAATGATTAATATGACGTGAAAATCCTCTGTAAGTATAGATTTATCTTCTGTGAATAAGTATATATTTCTATTTTACTTAACTTATTGCTTTGATTGATTTATTTCTGTGTGTAAATTCTCAATCTTAAATAGTTCTTGATATCACAGAGCTTCTATGGGTCTGCTCAGAACCTCTGACGACCCCCACAGAACCTCTGTAAAAACATGACCTATGTTCTATGCAAAACTTATCATTTTTTTATCCAAGCATAGTTCAAGGGGGAGCAAAAGGAAATTACTTGATCTACAGAGGTGATTAGATCAAGGGGGAGCAAAAGGGACCTTGAAATGATCTACAGAGGTTAATCTTTCAAGGGGGAGCCAAAGAAGAGTGTCGATGAATCTATATCGACAGAAGTCAGACATCACTGCCGAGAAAAGAAGAACCAAAAAGGTATGTCTCTCGTACAAAAGGTTTTTGAAAACAGTTTTATGGGACACAAATTGTCAAATATGTCCTAAATATACTTTGAATAACATGCCAAAAATCAAAAGATCAAAAAGTGTCATAAAATTCAAGTTATGAGAAATTTGAGGTCATAGAGCCTCTGCTGAGCTCAACAGAGGCTCTGCAAGAAATATGCTCTGTGATCGCAAATTTAACCTCTATCGATCTTTTGGAATGTTATCTCGGAAACCGAATACACACACCATGACCTTCTCGAACAAAACTTTTTCCATAACAGTTTTCTCGGACACCAACTTTCAAATATGTCCGAAAAACGTTTCTGAGTACAAATCAAAACTTGGATGATCAAAATCGTTGATAGATTTTTAGTTATAAGAAATTTTCTTTCATAGAGCTTCTGCTGGCCCTGACAGAGCTTCTGCAAGTTCCTACAGAGCCTCAAAACCTCTGAACGAAATTTCTTCACTAAAAACCTATTAATCCTCTCCAATGCCTTTACAAATGTTTTGGTTAAAGAAGAACCTACAGAGTCATGATAACAATGAGATATATGAGGCAATGAACATCAAGTTTTTCAAAATTACAGAGGTTCTGTCAATATGCAACTTGGGCATTTCTGTAAAAATAACGGTTACTTTTACTGAGATTGAATTTCGTATGGCTAAGAACAACCCCACGCGCCTAGCATTAATGGGCCGCGCACGACGTCCTGTCATCCTCTGACATGGCCTACGTGTCTCTTTTTCATTGGGCGTACATGGAACGTTTTCTATGGAAAGTTGAACCCGCCGTTCTAACTCGAGTACGGATTCCAAATATTTATCCATTTCCATATATTTTTACTCTTTCGAATTCTACCATTTTACACTCATATAAAACCCAAGCTTACCTTCTCATAAAACCTTTACAAACTCTCATTCTTCTCCGGCGAAACCCTGCAAACGCTTGCAAGAATCCTATTCTTCTTACCAAATGGCTTCATCTTCTCAAGCTATCCCCCCTGCACACTCTCCGATGAACTCACCAGAACACTCACCTGCTCATTCTGAACATTCAGAAAACCCCCATCTCGCCAAAAATATTGAACAAGAAGATTCCGGCGACACAGCAGACTTTGATCCGACAACACATCTTCAAAACTTTATAGCAAAGGATCATTTCGAAAAAGTACTACCAATCAAATCCAACAATTGCTATTTGGTCCCCTCACCCACTGCTTTCGGCGAAGTCCATGCCATTCTTCTGCACATAATGGAAAATCATATACTCTTCCCTTTACTCTCAAGAACCCCAAAGAAAATACATGTTAGGTATTTGAACCAATTTTGGCAGAGCTACATATATGATAAAGATGATTCTTTGATCAAAGGGTACATCTCAAAGCCGGACAAATAAGAGCATCTGGAACTCAAATTTAATAGAACTATGTTCTCTATGGAGTTCAATCTACCAACCAGAGGTCTTCTGGGATTGAAAACATATGCAGAACAACCTACAGACGACGAGCTCTGTCGTTTTGTAGAAGTGCTTGGGTACAACACCAACCTGAGGAAGAGAAATGACTTCCGCAGAGGCAGACTACCACCTCTGTGGAACACCTTGTTTTCGATCCTCAACAGATGTCTGACAGGGAAGATAGGCAGCATTGATCAAAGCTCACATCAGATCTTAACCATCATGTATGGGGTCTACTACGATCTCCCACTCGATTACTCGACCATCATGCTGCAGGAGATCATCAATACAATCGACAGAAAGAACAACACCCTAAAGGCTAAAGAGACTGATCCCACATATGTACTGCCTCTACAATTCCAAAGAATATTGGGAGTTCTGTTCGAACCTCTGCTAATGATGCAGAACTGGCCAATGGAAGGACCAATTCCCAAACAGTTCCCGATGAACAAGAACATCCCCACCGATCATGCCAAAGGCTACAACCACCGCAGACCTCTTTCAAAAAGGCTTCTGAAATATGCCACGAACAAAACCCTTAAGCAAGAGTATATACGCGATCACAGGACTCCAGAACCGAGCCCAGTGACACCCCCGCGTTTAGGTGTCCCCTTAGGAACAATAGTTGTAAAACCCCTCTCTACAAAATCGAAGAAGAAGAAACTGGCAAAACATTTGGAAATCCAACGAAGTTTTATGGCCAAACGTGACGACCTCATGGGAAAGAGATCTTCTTCTAAAGCCTCTGCCTCTACCCCAAAAAACAAAGAAAAGGAAAACTGCAGAAGGCACCTCTACAAACATTGCAGAAGATCAACCTTCACCTCCTCGTGCCACAGAAGTTGGCTCCTCTGCTCCTCCCTCTTCTCCAAAACCAAAGAAAATAAAATCAAAACCCACAGAAGAAGGAGCACCAAAACCCAAGAGGAGGAAGACCAAAAAGAAGCATGGGAAATCACTTGATCAAATGGTTACCATCGCAGAAGAGGCAGCTGCAGAATTGGTTGAAGAAGAGGTCGCAGGAACCCGGGTCGAAGATACTGCAGAAGAAGAAACTGCAGAAGTCGAAGTTGCAGAAGAGGGATATCAATCACCTTATGAATCCCCAGATCGATTCGCTCATCAAGGCAGCTTGAATGATTTTCCTAAACACCCTGAAATTGCCAACACCCTAAATACAGCTGGGTGGACGGCACAACCACTTGACCACCACACCTCAGAAGAACAAGACTTCTCTATCTCTGGAATTGACACCAATCTGCAAGAAGATGATCAAACCCCCATAGATCAACCATCTGAAACCCCTAACATTCTACAGAACCCCTTCATCCAACAGGGACTGGACGTCCACAGAAGGAGTCCAAACCAGGCCTCAGAAGCTGAGTGGAATAGAGAAGAGGTTACAGAGGTTTTAGAAAGAATGGGAGGAAAAGAAAAAGAAAATGAAAAGATGTCGAAGGTGTAGAGGTCTCAAAGGTAGATTCTGATGAAGAAGAAGCTGACCAAATCCGGAAAGGTCTATATCATCCACATGTCATGCAATTATACGGCTCTCATCCAATGTACGACTTCTTAGTCACAGAGCAAGGAACTTCAATAGAAGCTACCAAGCCAAAGGATAGCGATAGAGGCTGAAATGATTGATAATGAAGTCATGCTTGGATGCTTAACGGAGGAAGAAACAAGAAAAGATGCCTGGATTAATAGAGGCACACAACCAAAACCAACTCCCAGTGCAACCCACACATCTAACTCTGTAGGTCTAGCTGCAAAAGGAGTTATTGAAAAAGAGCAGCCCAGCTCGATCCAAACCCAACCCATCCAGCCAGAGGTCACTCTTTCGACTTCTGCGCCCACAGAAACCGGGGAATCCATTCCTAGGGAGTCTCCTCAGAGAGACTCGCCTATAGTTCGTGATCAATCGCCCCAGATCACATCAGAACACCCTACAGAGGAATTCGTTTCCTCTGCCACACACAAATTAGGGCCAACACTTCTTTCAGAGAGAAGTAGTGAGCACATAGACGAAGAGACTCTAGACAAGTCTCCAAGTCAACAGAAGAACATTCCGATACCCACCTCTAGAGTGGATTTGGACACTGTTCTTCCCAGAACTTCTGTAGAGACTGAAACTCTTGTTTCTTCTCAAAGATCAGATGGAAATCCTTCCACACCCATCGTACAAACAAGGGTGAACGAAGGTGTCCCAGGAGCAAGGACTCACTCTGGAGACGAATGTGTTCCTCCAGAGGTTACAACAGGGACACAAGCATCAAGGGATGAGTTCCAAACCCTTGTCACCTCTGTGAACCAAACCATGAAAGAGTTGCAAAGCTCTTTCACATCTTTTGCAGAGACAACATCAACAGCCTTGCTAAAACTGAACACCAAAATGGATAATCTGTCCACAGAGGTGAAATCGGCCATCACAGAGATGAAGTCTTCTGCTCAAACAACTGCCACAACTACAGCCACTTCTGCTGCTAAAGATTTTGGAATAGCTGCAACATCTGCATTCAAGGAATCAGTCAAGCATTTCCTTGAACAAATGAACAAGCAATCCAAGTTCAACAAACTCAACAGACCACAGAGACAACACCCATCTCTGTGGAATCAACTCCTGAAGAAATCCATGTATCTGAAACAGATCAACAAACCACAGAGGCAACAACCACCCCTGTGGTAATCATCTTGGAAGAAAGTCCAACAAACCAACAACCTGGAGAAAAAGATCAAAAGACCACAGAGGAAACACCCACCTCTGTGGAATTCCCTACAATGTCTGGAGTAGATGTTCAACATTTGCCATCTTCTTTAGAAGAAGATCTTCCCTCCCCAACTACAAAATCAACAGAAAAACCCCAAACCATACCAAGAAGAAAGTCTATTGCCCACAAACCAAAAAGAGCAACGACCTCTGCTTCTTCTGTTCTAAGGAAAATGCACAAAACAATGACTGAACGAATGACGCAGAGAGAAGAAGAAAGGCACAGGTTCACATTAGCTTTCCGAATGGCAAGAAGAATAGACATACTTCAACCCACAGAAACCAAGCTCATAGAAGAAGTCACAAAAGAACCTCCCACAGAGGTTACAGAGCAAAACAAGCCAACAGAACCAACGCCACAGAAGTCCTCTCAAACACAAGTGTCAAAACCTACAGAGGCAACCCCCATCATTCCAACAGAAGCATCAACAACCAAACCTACAGATGCAACAGGTTCTGCACCTCCAAAAGCCAAAGACAAGGGCAAAGCAATACTGACAGAAGAGCCCAAGAAAAAGAAATCATTGCCCAAGCCTACAGAGAAATTGATGAAAAGCGCTTTTGATGCTTTTCAAACTCCAAAGCCTGAAGAAGAAGACTGGGCATATGGATTGAAGCCTCTGTCAGACATCCCTCTGTCAGGAAGAGCTGCAGGAGTTGTTAAAAAGATGGAGAGTCTCAGAAGACAAGTACCACAACCTGGTCCAACACAAGAAGAAATGGAAGAAGTGGTATACAAATACCTCTATAAACAATCCTTTCAGACCAATCATCCAACAGACCATGTGACAGATCCAAAGATCAGAGAAGATTTTGATAACGTCTTCACCAGGACAAAGCCAAGAACCAAATCAGAAGTCTTCTCAATCCACAAGATCAAAAAGGTAATCTTCTGCAGGTTCTCCTTCACAAGAACCTATCCAAGAGTCAGGTACAATCCTTACAGAGTCAAAAGGGTAAACAATTCAGAAACCACCTTCACTGATGCTGACATAAGGAATCAGAATCCCTATGATCTACCTGAACTTCTGCAATGGACGAAGGACAACTGCAACACAAAGCCACACACCAGAGCCTATCAAGTGTTGAGAAAAGCAATGAGGGAAAGGCTTCTAATCTACAGTCTGACAGACTTTCTGCTGGGAAAGGATCTTGGTCTCAAACATCTGAATCTACGACCACCAGAGGATCGCTACCCACCTGACGCCGTGCCCAACTCAATCATTACAGAACCAAGATTCGGGTTAGTATTTCAAAATCCACAAGGCGAAGTCAAGCTTTTTGTAAGCATGGATTGTCAGAAGTACGCAACTAGTACTCTGAACAAGTTCAGAGCAAACCTTGTAAAATACAGAGATACCGAGCAAATGGATAGAGACGTTGCAGATACCCTCATCAGAGAGATTGATGCTACAATACGCTTAAGAGAACTCTGCATCAGTTTCTACAAAGAGATCAGAGAAGTCGGAAGAGACAACAGAAGCTTCAACGATTTCAAAGACGCCAAAATCTGATTCTCAAACAACCAATCTCAGCAAACCATGTTAAAGTGTATATTTTATTGCACTCAAATGTAAAATGCCTCTGGCATACTTCTAAATGAAAGAACTTTCGAGGTATTGTTTAACCTCTGTTTTATCTAAATTAGCCTAACTTAACTCAAGTTCAAATTTTTATTTTTCACTACTTAGGGGGAGATTGTTAGCTTCAATCTTCCTAATCATAGAAGTATTTAAAAGTAGTGAAAAATAGGCTAAGTGAAGAAAGCCTCTTACAGAGGCTCTGCCGAACTTACCGAGAGATCAAGGTCAAGAAGCTACAGAAGCTAAAGAGGCGTTGAAAGTTCAGGATCTTATCTTACAATCAATGTAGAAAGCAGTAATTGAGAATTTGTATGATCAAGCCCAATTGTATTCAATGATGAACAGAATTACAGATCTAAGAGAGAGGGAATCTCAAAGATTACAAAGAATGAATACAAAGTTATACGGGAAAAATCAATCAGTTAGCAACGTAGAGCTAACTACTATTTATACTGCAACGGACATCTTAAAGCTACAGTACAAATAAGAAAGACTAATAAGAACATAACGCGTGTCCTAATTAGTTTATAAAATACTAAGTAAAGTATCTCGTCATAAGTTCTGAACAGGTAGTTCAGAACTTCTGAACATTCTTCTGATAACGCTTCTCAGATCTTCTGACTCCTTAACTCAGACATCTGACTTCTCTTCCCAGACTTCTGATTTCTCTTATCAATACTTCTGAGCTTTCACAGTCAGACCTCTGACTTCTCTACTCAGAACATCTGAGTCTTCTTATCAGATCTTCAACACTTGGTTTATTGACAAAACTTCAGATCTAACAATCTCCCCCTTTTTTCAAATAAACTTAAACTTTGCATCATCCAGTTCTTTCAGAGCAGGAACAATTTTCTGAAGTAACACATTTCTCAGATTAAGCCTCTTATCAATTTTGTCAATGATTTCTTGAATAATTTCAACTCGCTGATTGATTACTTCTTGAGTCATGTTTGCTTCCTTCACTTTCAGCAACTTTTTCTCCAAATTATGCTTTATGTTTCTTAAAGTTCCAGAACAGTATTTTGCAGTTTCCTTTGCTCTGAAGAAGATCTTTCCACTTTTGTTTTTCAAAAAAACTCCCAAATCTGGATATTTGTGAACACTTCCAGTCTTTAACACCTTTTTCTGTTCATGATCTGTGTTGGGATTTGCCAGATAAACACATGACTTTTGTAAGTACAGAGCTATTTGAAAATCTGTATAACAGTGCCACCTTAAGATGTAGAACATGGCCTCAATTACCACACTTCTTGCCTTCCTTTCATTTCTGTCTTTGCTCGACTCTTTGAAGCATAGAAAGCTGTGTAATCTGTAGAAGTCAACCACTGATAGTTTCTCAAAATCTGCATCAGTAAAGTAATAAACCTTGCCATCTTCTCTCAGAACTTCAAAAGATAAGTACTCCATTTTTCTGAATTTCTTAACCCTCAATTCTCTGATTCCAGTAATTAAAAAATCTGAGTAAACGGCTTGCTTTGTTTTGCCAAGACATCTTGATTTTTCAGCCAACCAGATCTGAGTCTCCTTAGGTCTATCATAATACATATCCAAGAATTGTACTTCTTTTGGTTTGAAGAACTCAGGCAAATCAAATTCAAGAAAGTATCCATTTAGATCAATGGATATTTCATCTTCTTTGGGTTCAGACTGTTCAGCTTGATCAAAACTAGTTATCTGCACATTCTGAGATGTTGTGTTCTGCACTTCTTCAACTTCATCTGACAGAATTTCATTCACTTCATACTCAGCAGGAAACACAAAATCATTATGTAGAATCTTTTTGGGATTCACCTCAGATAGCAACCATTTACTACAGTTTTTGATTTTTCTTCTAAGATCCAACCTCCTTTTCACAGAGTTCATACATCTTTTCTTTAAACTCCCTCTTTCAGTTTCCACACTTATTTCCATTTTAATCAATAACCAATTCAGAGTTGCATCACTGTACTTCACCAACTCTTTTAATCTGAACATTTCAAGCCTTTCGTGAACTGTATATGTGAACCCTTCTGTCTCCATTCCTTCATTCACAAATCCCTTCAAATGCAAACCAACTTCTGTTTTCTTTGTGGGAGAACTCAGATTACACTTTTCTTTTCTTTCTTCAATAGCTAATTGAAAGTCATACAAGTGTATATTTCTGACATAGATACCCAGAAGTCTTCTGCATTCAATTTCCATCAAGGCTTCTTCAGTGCTGGCAAAGAACTTGACTAGAAAGATCTGATCATCAAGAGTCAATCTGTGAAAATCAAAAGTAGACATGGAAACCTTTGTATTTCTTTCTTTCAGTACTTCCATTCTAACAAACATTAAACCATTGAATTCATCTTGTTGAAACATCAGAACTTTCTCAATTCTTTTCTGAATATGCAGTTTTGAGTCAGGAACTCTGAATCTGTTAGAAGCTTCTGAGTAGATCATCTGAGCTCTGTCATCCATAAAACCATCAATATTACTTTCCAAAAGCTCATACTCTCCTTCTGTGTAGTAAAGATTATCATATATTTCCTCAGGAGAAATATCATCATGAAATTGTCTGGCTAATGGCACATCACTTAACTCTAGGATGAAATCACATACAGGTTCTTCTAGTCTTTGCAAGTTAATCTTTGGGATCTCAACTGGTTTTCTGAATACATACTCAGAAGGCATAAAGTAGTCTTTCACTTTCACATACTCTTCTTCTGTATTTAACTCATCACAAAAGTTAAATCTAAAATCATCTTCAAAATCCTGAGTATAATTCACAGTTCTGTCTTCTTCTACCATTAGATCAATAGGTCTTACCATTTTTATTCCTTGCTGAACTTTTTGAACATTCAAAGCTCTGACTAAATTATTATGCATCCTTCTGATCAACTCTTCACTTAACCTCCTTTCTTCTAATTCAGAATCCGTCATATTTTCTTTGTTATACACCACAATATTTGTACACATGTTGACCACTTCACTTTCCACTGTCTTTTCTGATCTCAATACAGATTCCTCAATAGCTTCAGTTTCATCTGAGTTTCCTTCCATCTCTATGTCTAAGTTCAATTCCTCTGTTTTATCTGAATCACCACCATCTGTACTTTCCAACTCCATTTCCTCTGTATCTGGGCTATCAATCTGAACTATCTGAGTTATTGCCTTTAAATTTTCTTGTGTCTGATCTTCTGAACTTTTTGTACTAGCTAATTGCATATCTGCCATCTCAAAATCTTCTATGCCAATATCATCATCAGAACTTAACCTTTGTCTTTTCTCCCCCTTTTGATGATCATGAGGCTCATTATCATCAAACTTTCTCTTCAAGTTCTGATTAGAAGTACCTTCAGGTTCAGTTTCTGCAATAGGAACAAGATCAAGAGGCGTTGAAGTAGAAGCTAATGATACACTCAGTGCTTTCAGTATAGATTCCTGCATCCCTTGCATTTGTTTTAACATATCTTTTTGAAAACCAGACATTATATCCATGATCTCCTTTTTGTGAGAATCCAAGGATTTCTTTACATCATCTACTTTGGTTTCAACAGAAATCAACTTTTTCTCCAACACAACATTCAAATCTGACACCTCATCATTCAAATCCTCCACCTTCTTCTCCAAATTTTCTACTTTTTCCCCCATCTCCTTGTTTTGTTTCTGAATCTTTTCAAATTCAGAAGTTTCTAACAGTGAACCTGAACCAACAAATGGTCCTGTTTTCATGTGCCCAGAGGGCTCATGGCCTGTAGATAACACACAGTCATCTTGTACAACAGATGCACGTTTGAATGAGGCTTTTGTAATGTTCACCTCACCAGGACTTCCATCCAATCCTCGACACCCAACATTAGGTATGTCTATGAATGTTGTTTCAGGAATACGAAATTCCTGATTTGTGCAAGTGTCAGAAGGAATTTCAGGCTCAATATGAATAGGACTGTGATATTCAGACTCAATGTGTTGAAAAATAGATTGGGATTTATCACCTCCCTCCAAATGAGTTTGGGATGGTTCCCCGGATTTGTGTGAAACAGTAGCATGTTGAAATGCTTCTGAGTGGATATGGATGGGTTGTTCAAGATCCACCACTAGGTCCATGGTGTTTGTTTCAATATTGGACACCAAGAGATGTGAACCAATAGCATTTGTGGTTACCTGGTCAAGATTAGATGGTTCAGAGGCATCTCTTTCTGTTTGAACCTCTATTGACAATCTCTCATCCTCACAACTCTCATTCTGTTTTTCCTCATCAAATTTAACCAAGCTCTCAGAATTTTCCCCCTCAAGTCTCTCATAATGTTCACCCATCTGAACATCCTCCCCCTCTCTAATTCGACTAGACCCTTCACCTCTTTTCTCAGGTTGGTCCTCTTGGGTAGGGATTTGAGGTAATTCAATTCCCATAGAGGTGCAATAAGCTTTTAAAATCTCACTCTCCCTTGGAATATAGTTCCTAAGTGATTTTGACAATAGTTTATGATTGGGATAGTTTTCAAGTCTTGTTACTGGGGTCATCTTACCCAAATAAAATGTAGGACCATGCTCTTCATTAGTTCTTCTTGAGATTGTTCTGTTTTCCTGCATGGCATACCAAATAACAATTTGCCAGTACCTTATATAAGGAATGTATGTCAGTGGAGCATCCTTTGTTTTCTTCTGAATTGCTTTCTGATTCTTCTCAAATGTATTCTTCATGTCTTCCCAAAGTATTAAAGTATAGTCATAATGCCTATTCTTCACTAAACCCTGAAAGATCTGAAGAATTTGTTTAGAACCTTGATCAGCAGAACTATTCTTCCCTGACACACATTTATTTACCACATGAAAGAAGCAAGCCCAAATAGGTGGTAATTTGTTTCTTCTGAACAAACTAAGTGTCCTCAATCCTTCATTGTATCCTAACTTCATAAACTCTGCTATTAATTCCTCTGTTAAGGGTGAGTCCTCAAAATCTGTCCTTCTTTGTACATCATCTTTCTCTGGTAAATTCAGCATTTCTCTTAGTGCGGAGATAGATAAGGCAAATGTCACTCCTCCAATTTCAGACACAAACTTATTATCTTCTAACCTAAGATGTTTCCACCATTGTTGTATGTACTGAACAGGCACATTTTTACTTCGTGTAAACCATTTTCTGTACGGATGGTGTTTGAATAACTCCATGATAATTCTGTGTTCAGGCTTAAACCGGCTTTCCTGAAATAATATAACACAGTTATTTTCAGATAATTTCAGCCATTCATTCTCAGGAACAATTCTTTCCACTAAAATAGGTCTATCTGACATAATAGAACCTGCAGCACTCTGTTCATGTTCAATATTAACGTTTACCTCATCCGCATTTCCTTCAGATTCATCCATTTGTTCATCTTCTCCATCATTTCTTATTGCTTCTTTCTCTACAGCTCTATTCTGTACTTCATCATTATCCGAATCAGACGAATCCATTATCGATTTTGTAGAGTGTAGCGAAATTTGACCACTCCTTCGTATTCCAGACATGATTTAAGAAGAAAACAAATTCAAAGAGCTCTGGATTTGATTCGTATCTCACTTTTCGCTCTGGAATTTGAAAAGATTTGAAATAGGGATTTTAAGACCTATTTAAAATCCGCGAAGTTGAAAGGTTTAACGGAAAAGCGAAATCAATGTTATAACGGAGTCAACACATTTGAAATGCCACAGAGGATTTAAATGAAATGCGTGGCATAATCAAACAAATATGAAGCTGACACGTGTTAGTGGATAGAATTTTGACTCAAATCAAAGAGTTTGGGATTTATCACCTCCCTCCAAATGAGTTTGGGATGGTTCCCCGGATTTGTGTGAAACAGTAGCATGTTGAAATGCTTCTGAGTGGATATGGATGGGTTGTTCAAGATCCACCACTAGGTCCATGGTGTTTGTTTCAATATTGGACACCAAGAGATGTGAACCAATAGCATTTGTGGTTACCTGGTCAAGATTAGCTGGTTCAGAGGCATCTCTTTCTGTTTGAACCTCTATTGACAATCTCTCATCCTCACAACTCTCATTCTGTTTTTCCTCATCAAATTTAACCAAGCTCTCAGAATTTTCCCCCTCAAGTCTCTCATAATGTTCACCCATCTGAACATCCTCCCCCTCTCTAATTCGACTAGACCCTTCACCTCTCTTCTCAGGTTGGTCCTCTTGGGTAGGGATTTGAGGTAATTCAATTCCCATAGAGGTGCAATAAGCTTTTAAAATCTCACTCTCCCTTGGAATATAGTTCCTAAGTGATTTTGACAATAGTTTATGATTGGGATAGTTTTCAAGTCTTGTTACTGGGGTCATCTTACCCAAATAAAATGTAGGACCATGCTCTTCATTAGTTCTTCTTGAGATTGTTCTGTTTTCCTGCATGGCATACCAAATAACAATTTGCCAGTACCTTATATAAGGAATGTATGTCAGTGGAGCATCCTTTGTTTTCTTCTGAATTGCTTTCTGATTCTTCTCAAATGTATTCTTCATGTCTTCCCAAAGTATTAAAGTATAGTCATAATGCCTATTCTTCACTAAACCCTGAAAGATCTGAAGAATTTGTTTAGAACCTTGATCAGCAGAACTATTCTTCCCTGACACACATTTATTTACCACATGAAAGAAGCAAGCCCAAATAGGTGGTAATTTGTTTCTTCTGAACAAACTAAGTGTCCTCAATCCTTCATTGTATCCTAACTTCATAAACTCTGCTATTAATTCCTCTGTTAAGGGTGAGTCCTCAAAATCTGTCCTTCTTTGTACATCATCTTTCTCTGGTAAATTCAGCATTTCTCTTAGTGCGGAGATAGATAAGGCAAATGTCACTCCTCCAATTTCAGACACAAACTTATTATCTTCTAACCTAAGATGTTTCCACCATTGTTGTATGTACTGAACAGGCACATTTTTACTTCGTGTAAACCATTTTCTGTACGGATGGTGTTTGAATAACTCCATGATAATTCTGTGTTCAGGCTTAAACCGGCTTTCCTGAAATAATATAACACAGTTATTTTCAGATAATTTCAGCCATTCATTCTCAGGAACAATTCTTTCCACTAAAATAGGTCTATCTGACATAATAGAACCTGCAGCACTCTGTTCATGTTCAATATTAACGTTTACCTCATCCGCATTTCCTTCAGATTCATCCATTTGTTCATCTTCTCCATCATTTCTTATTGCTTCTTTCTCTACAGCTCTATTCTGTACTTCATCATTATCCGAATCAGACGAATCCATTATCGATTTTGTAGAGTGTAGCGAAATTTGACCACTCCTTCGTATTCCAGACATGATTTAAGAAGAAAACAAATTCAAAGAACTCTGGATTTGATTCGTATCTCACTTTTCGCTCTGGAATTAGAAAAGATTTGAAATAGGGATTTTAAGACCTATTTAAAATCCGCGAAGTTGAAAGGTTTAACGGAAAAGCGAAATCAATGTTATAACGGAGTCAACACATTTGAAATGCCACAGATGATTTAAATGAAATGCGTGGCATAATCAAACAAATATGAAGCTGACACGTGTTAGTGGATAGAATTTTGACTCAAATCAAAGATCTGAATAACACGCTCAGATGTTTTGACTTTTCTTTATCAGATATCTGATTGTTCTTCTCAGAAGAATTTTACATTGTAACCAAAATGTCATTTAAAATCAACTTCTGACAAATATAAAACATTTTGATTATTCAGAAGAGGTTTGAACAGATAGAAACACTTTTTGTCATCAAAATTCTGTTCATATTATGATGAATTAAAAAATCATTTAAAATCTTATATCTGAATATGAAAAAAATTTAATTCAGATATAGTTTGAATAACAACAAAATTTATCATGAAAAGCTTGTTCTTCTTAGAATAATCAGAGATAGAAAATGAAAGCAAATCTTTTAAGCATCACAAAATGATTTCCAAAGGAATTTTGATGTTCCCCCTTGACTTGAGCATGCATTTGACTATTAATGATACATAAAGATGAGATGAAAAGATAATAGAAGAAGCATAATCCACACAGTTGAAGTATTTTTATTTCTCAAAAACAAATTTTTGAAAGCTAGATTGCTGATGTATTGACTCAGAATCTCTGACCGTAAGATTCAGAAGTTCTGATCTCAAGACTCAGAAGTTCTGACCTCAAGACTCAGAAGTTCTGAACTCAAGACTCAGAAGTTCTGATCTTAGTACTCAGAAATTATGATTCTTAAGACTCAGAGTTCTGAGTACATTACTCAGACAATTTTACATAGAAAAATTTAGCATTTTTAAGAAAGAAAAAAATATTTTCAATTAGGCAGATTAAGCATTCCTATTTTACATATGAGAAAAGAAAACCTTTTGTGATCAAGAGGCTTTGTGAACAAGTCAGCCAATTGATACTTTGTATGCACAAAGTGCATCTCTATAGTTCCTTTTTCCACATAGTCCTTTATAAAATGATACCTTACATCTATATGTTTAGTCTTCGAATGTTGAACAGGGTTCTGAGTAATGGCAATTGCACTTTCTGAGTCACAATAGATGGGAATCTTGTTAAGCTGATATCCATAGTCCATGAGTTGTGTTCTCATCCACAATGTTTGAGAGCATGAAGCAGCAGCAGCAACATACTCTGCTTCAGCAGTTGAAGTGGACACACAATTCTGCTTCTTTGATGCCCAACTCACTATTTTATCTCCCAAAAAGTGACAAGCACCAGATGTACTCTTTCTGTCCAACCTACTTCCTGCATGATCAGCATCAGTGAAAGCAGTCAATTTGAAGTCAGTTTCTTTTGGATACCATAAACCTAGATCAGGTGTTCCTTTGAGATATCTTAAAATCCTTTTGACAGCCAACATATGTGATTCTTTCGGGTTAGATTGAAATCTAGCACAGAAACAGGTAGAAAACATGATATCTGGTCTACTTGCAGTCAAATAAAGTAATGACCCAATCATGCCTCTATAGAGTTTGATATCTGCTGGAACACCTTTGAGATCAGCATCTAACTTTATGTTAGTTGCCATAGGTGTTCTCGTAGAAGCACAATCAGACATTTTGAACTTTTTCAGAATATCTCTGACATATTTTCCTTGATTTATAAAAATACCTTTTGGTAATTGTTTGACTTGAAGACCAAGGAAAAAATTCAGCTCACCCATCATGCTCATTTCAAATTCAGATGACATGATTTTTGAAAAATTATCACATAATTCTGGACTGGTAGAACCAAATATTATGTCATCAACATAAATCTGAATCAGAATCAAATCATCACCCTGTTTCTTTAAAAACAAAGTTGTGTCAATCTTACAAGTGTTTAGTAAGAGTGTCATACCAGGCTCGTGGTGCTTGTTTTAGACCATATAAAGCTTTGTCTAAAATATAAACATGATCAGGGAATTCTGGATCAAAAAAACCTTCAGGTTGATGGACATACACCTCTTCATTAAGTTTGCCATTTAGAAAGGCTGATTTGACATCCATTTGATACACCTTGAAGTTTTTATGTGCAACATAGGCCAAAAATATTCTGGTTGCCTCTATTCTTGCCACTGGTGCAAATGTCTCATCATAATCAATTCCCTCTTGTTGACAGTATCCCTTAGCAACCAGTCTTGCCTTGTTTCTGATGACAACACCTGATTCATCCTTTTTGTTTCTGAACACCCATTTAGTTCCAATAATAGATTTACCTTCAGGCTTTGGAATAAGTCTCCAAACTTTATTTCTTTCAAATTGAAGCAATTCCTCTTGCATTGTTGAAATCCAGTCTGGATCCTCTAGGGCTTCATTAGCTTTCTTTGGTTCAATCACACTTAAGAAACCAGCAAACATTGCTTCATTTGCTGTAGCTGATCTGGTCTTTACTCCTGCTGAAGGATCACCTATTACTTGATGAATAGGATGATTTTTAGTCCATTTATTTGCACTAGGGAGTACATCAATCTCTAAATAATTGTTGTTTGCATCATTCTCATCAATGATTGCTTGTAATTCTGAACTGTCCCCTTGTTCTGATGTAAGAATAGGAGTTATATCCAAGTTTGGGTTCTGATTAATTAAGTTAGAATTCTGAGTGACTTGTTCAGAGTTCTGAGTACAAGAATCAGAATTCTGATTACAAGGTTCAGAATTTTCACCACTTGTATTTATTAGATTTGGACATTCCTCTGATGGACCTTTGTCAGAAATTACAGTTGATTGAACTATTTCTGGAGTCTTATTTTTCATCTCTTTGACCATCTTTGGGTTTTCATATTCTGCATAAGAATCAGAAATTAGTTCACTAAAAGCATCCTTAAACAGTAAATTGAGTTCTGAACAAATAGGATTAGAATTTGTATCAGAAGTCATTTTTGTCTTGTTCAGCATGAGTTCTGAACTGTCTTGTTCAGAAGTCCGCATTCTGGCTTCATCAAAAGTTACATTTATGCTCTCCATCATCCTCTTGGTTCTTCTATTGTAGATTCTGAATGCTTTGGAAGTTAAAGAATAACCCACAAAGTATCCTTCATCTGCCTTTTTATCGAATTTGGCAAGATTTTCTCTGTCTCTAAGAACATAGCACCTGCAACCAAAAACATGAAAGAATTTGATTAATGGTTTTCTTTTATTTATCAGTTCATAAGCAGTCTTATTTAATCTCTTATTGATTAAAGTTCTATTATGTGTAAAACAAGCAGTTGCAATTGCTTCAGCCCATAGGAAAGTAGGAAGATTTGCATAAGCCAGCATTGTTCTCGCAGCTTCAACTAGAGTTCTATTCTTCCTTTCAACAACACCATTTTGTTGAGGAGTTCTGACAGCAGAAAAATTGTGAGAAATCCCAGAACTTTCTAAAAAATTCTGAAGAGTCTCATTTCTGAACTCTGTTCCATTATCACTTCTGATTTTCTGAACTGGAAGTTGTAAGAGAACTTGAATCCTTTTGATAAAATTTATCAATGTAGTAGCAGCTTCTGACTTAGCTCTTAGGAACTCAACCCATGTGTATATGGAGAATTCATCAACAATCACAAGCATATATTTCTTTCCTCCCATAGATTGAACTGAAATTGGACCACAAAGATCAATATGAATCATTTCTAATGGTGCTTTGCAAGATGAGTCCATTTTTAATTTGTGAGAACTCTTTTTCATCTTGCCCATTTCACAAGCTGAGCATAATGATTCTTTTTCAAATTTAAGCTTTGGTAAGCCTTTAACCAAATGTTTTGCAACGAGATTATTAAGATCTTTGAAATTCAGATGAGAACATCTTCTGTGCCAAAGCCAACATTCATTTGCAGTTGATTTTGATAAAAGACAAAATTTATTTAATGTTTTCAATTTTGAAAAATTAACTACAAATAAGTCCATATGTCTTTTGGCCCAGAAGACTTTAACATCATTTTCAGTTAAAATCATGCAACCTGTTATTTGAAACTTAATTTGACAAAGACTGTCTAAAAACTGACTTATGCTGAAAAGATTATGCTGTAATCCTTCAACATAGAAAACCTTTTGAATAGTCAGATCCCCTTTAGTTAAATCCCCATAACCTTTGACTTGTCCTTTGCTGTTATTTCCAAAGTTTACTGCTCCTCCAGCCTTTTCTGTGAAGTTTGATAGAAAACACTTCTGACCTGTCATGTGTTTTGAAGCTCCTGAATCTAAAAACCACACATGACAGCCCTGCAAAAGGATCAGTTAGGTTTAGGTACCCATTTTGGAATGGGTCCATCTTTGTTAGCTTTGTCATTGGATTTAACATTAGTACCTTTTACTCTCCACTCAAAATCTTTCTTCAAACACCATTTTCCTTGAACTTTTATGAAGTCAGAACATTTTCTGCTTACAAGCTTGTTCAAATTCTTTTTGAGAGTTGTAACTTTTGGTTTTGCTATATTTTCAACTTTCTTTTCTTTTATCTTTTCTTTCTTCTGAGTCTGAGGAACAGAAATTTTCTTCTTTTCTGTGTTTTGAGGAACATAAACTTTCTGAATATCTTTTCTTATGTATGAAACATAAATTATTTTGACTTGACATTTATGAGAATATTGGAATGAATCATTTTTACATCTAACACAAACAAGATTTTTCTTTGCATGTGACAATAAATCTGAAACATAGGTCATTTCATTTTTATTGATACTGTTCAGAGTACAATTGCCCTTATTACAAGAATTTCTAGCTTTGAGTTCAGAAGTAGATTTCATTCTAAGCTTCTCAAGATCCCTTTTCAGATCATTCAACTTTGCAAGATCATCTTTCCTTTTGCTTTCTTCTTTTTCTGAAAAAGTCAAGTTCTTTTTGTTAGAAGAATTTGATGATTCACCTTTTTCATATGTACTTGATTCATTAAAGAATTTATCATTTTCTCTTGAAGCATTAATTTTAAAAAGATCATACTCAGTCTTCAGTTTTTCAAGCTCTGTTATTTTCTGAATAAAAATATTCTTTTCTTTCAAAGCTTCTTCAAGTTTAATATCCACCTCACAGAAATCATTTTCAAGTTCATCATAAGCTTTCCTTAAGTCCTTAAGTTCTTGACTCACAAGATTAAATCTCTTTTCAAGTTGCAAAAATTCATCTGATTTTGTTTCAGAAAATCCAGTTGAATCAGACTTCTGACTACCTAAGTCAGAGTTCTGATTTACAGACTCAGATGTCTGATCTTTAGATTCAGAGTTCTGACTACAAAGTTCAGAATCCTGACTAGAAGTTTCAGACTTCTGATTGACTGTTTCAGAATTTTTACTTGTGTCAAATATGCTCTCAATGTCATGATATGAAAAACTTGGTTGTTTATTTTTGTAGCTGACATTTAAAGAATCATACTTGAATTTAGTATCATTGTATCTTGGCTTCTCATCTGTTTGTTTAGAAACTTCTTTCTTAACCTTTTCTTCTGAACCAACTGACTTTTCTGTTTTAGACTCAGAAATTTTCTCATCTGGCTTTTTAGAGTTTGGTCTTTGCAAATTGTCAGAACTTGTTATAGAACTAGCAGGTCTTATGAAAACTTCAACAATTTCTGGGATTTTTGGCTTAGAAACTTGAAGTTTTTCATACAAGTTGATTGGAGCACTTTTTAAAGTGACATTTTCTTCCAATCCCAATCCCTTCTTTGGGTTGTAAAATCTTGTATCTTTAACATTGCTTAATAAAAGATTTAGTGTTTGCTGAGTCTGACCCCTTTTCAAATTCAGATCTTCTAATTCTTTAATTTTGGTGTATAAATTCTTTCTTTCTTCAAATAACATATCAAATTTTATTTGTAAATCACCTTTTTCATCCTTTATTTTTGAAAACTCAACTTTTAGTTCAGAAAGCCTTTTCATCAATTCAGAATTTTCATCTTTAACTTTCTGTTTCTCAGCCTCAGATTCTTCATATTGTTCTTTTATTACTTCTTTTTCAATTCTGAATTTGTTAACCAAATTTCTTTCTCCTTTTATCTGTTTTCTTAGATTAGCAAATTCAGTTTTCATTTCACCAATCTGTGTCATTAACTCTAATTCAAGTGAAGAATGTACCTCAGCAGATGACTCAGAATCAGCATCTTCAAAATCAGAATCATCCTCATTCCTCATTTTTGCCATATAGCTCTGCATTTGTGGAAAGTTGATATGATCATCTTCATCAGAAGTGTAGTACAACCAATTCTCATGTTCAGCCAACAAAGCAATTTTATCATCTCTCTTCTTTGCAAGCTGAGCCTTCTTGGTGTAGTACTCATAGTCTTTCACAATTTTAACTCTGCAATCCTTAGCATAGTGGCCAGATTTTCCACATTTGAAACACATATTCTTTTCTTTTCTCTCATCCTTCTCTTCTTTGTTTTCTTCACTTCTCTCTACTCTCTTTTCAAACTTATTTTCTTCTCTGTCTTCTTTCTTCTTATTATCTGAACTCCCAACTCTCTTATAATTTCCTTGAAATCTACCCTTCCCATACCTTTTGTTGAAAGTATTTGTCAACAAAGCTAGTTTCTCATCCATTATCTTGATATCTTCATCATCTTCTGATCCTTCTTCCTTGTCAGATTCTTCCAGATTAGGTATCTCTGATAGATATGCAGTATTTTTGGGTGCTTTGATTGCTTTGGACTTTGATAAGAATGCTAACTGATCAGCAACATTTTTCTTCTCTTCCACAACTAACTTGACATAATCTTCATGTTGATTAAGAACACAGAACAGATCATTTAAGTCTTCTTCACACATATCCTTGTTCATTTGCAGACTTATGGCAAATGATGACCATTCTGAATTTAGACTGTTCAGAAATTTGTAATTTATTTCTGACTTCGTTTTCTTCAGTCCATTTCTTCTCAAGTCATTTAGAATAGTGCAAAGTTTACTGTATGTCTGTGTCAAACTTTCTGACTCTTTTGCTTTGAACCTTTCATAAGCATTTATGCTTTGATTTAACTTTGCCTGAATAGATCTCACAGTTCCTAGCATCTGCCTTTCCAATTCGTCCCACATTTCTTTAGCTGATGATCCACAGTCAATCCTGTTAAGAACCTCATTTGGGACAGCCAAAGTCATCAAAGTAATTGCTCTTTTGTCAATAGCATGCCTATTCTTCTGTTCAACTGTGTATTGGGAATAACTCTTTTTCACCCTGGTCGCTGGAATTTCTGGAGTTGTCTCTGTAGCAGGAGTTGCAGCAACATCGATGTACACTTCAATTGGACCTTCTCGAATAGAGATCATAAGATTTTCGTCAATGTTGTCTAGGAATTGGATCATACGGATTTTCCATTGCTGATACTCTTCTGGTATAAGAACAGGTGGTTTGGTTTCAGATCCCATGGCTAGATATTCTTTAGAAGACATGATTGTAAGTAAATTCAACAGAAAGACAAATTCGAGTTTCTTGATCGAAATGTAACAGGTAATTCAAGAATTGCCAAGAATTCAAGAACTAGCCCTAGCAGCGGAATCGAATTTTGAATGAATCAAGAAATCTTCAAGAAATTGATCAATCGATCTTCGTGATAACAATCTTGAACGAATTTGTTTGTTGATTGGCTCTGATACCAATTAAAAGTTCAGGATCTTATCTTACAATCAATGTAGAAAGTAGTAATTGAGAATTTGTATGATCAAGCCCAATTGTATTCAATGATGAACAGAATTACAGATCTAAGAGAGAGGGAATCTCAAAGATTACAAAGAATGAATACAAAGTTATACGGGAACAATCAATCAGTTGGCAACGTAGAGCTAACTACTATTTATACTGCAACGGACATCTTAAAGCTACAGTACAAATAAGAAAGACTAATAAGAACATAACACGTGTCCTAATTAGTTTATAAAATACTAAGTAAAGTATCTCGTCATAAGTTCTGAACAGGTAGTTCAGAACTTCTGAACATTCTTCTGATAACGCTTCTCAGATCTTCTGACTCCTTAACTCAGACATCTGACTTCTCTTCCCAGGCTTCTGATTTCTCTTATCAATACTTCTGAGCTTTCACAGTCAGACCTCTAACTTCTCTACTCAGAACATCTGAGTCTTCTTATCAGATCTTCAACACTTGGTTTATTGACAAAACTTCAGATCTAACAGGCGTCCTACAGAAGCTCTGTCATACGCACAAAGAAGACCAAAGACTCGGAATCCGGTGAAGACTGCTCTACAAAGGACCAGACCGCAGAACCTCTGTAACACTTTACAGAGCCTCTGTGGTCCTCTCTAAAAGACTTGAATTTATTTATAATATCTTGCTACTGTTACTGGACCTGTTTATCAACTTGCATGGTAGCATGCCCTGTCCATCTTCAACGTGTCAAACTCTGATTGGATTCAATAGGGCTTAGTACATAATAGACGTCTGCTGCATTAAATGCAATACAACACGTCCAACTGTTCATGCCATCCGTCCAACTATTCATACCGTCTGTTCTGAATAGTAGCTTAGGCTTTATGGTCCCCTTAGAGTAGTATATAAGGGAGACTCATGTGGAGTTCTTCCCAATCGAGAATCAAGAGATAAAAACATCAAGAACACATAGCTTATATACTTTGAGAGACATATCTATTTTAAAGCTTTGCTTACTCACTGTTCTTAAATCTGTTCTTGATATATATATATATATATATATTCAGTAAACTTTGAGATATTATTTCCTGTTCACTGTTTATTTATATTGTGTTCTAAATCTATCAAACATATCTGTTAGTTCTTCAAATACGCTTCCGTATCAAACTTAAACTTGAACTAATAGATCTGATAATCTTGTTTAAAACAAAACGGGAACCAACAATTGGTATCAGAGCCTACCTTGATTTTCAATATCAAGTGATCCTCTTTGTTACAAGATTGGTGGTAGACATCATTCCTTTTTAACCTATTCCTCATTTCTAGGTTAAAACTCCATTAAAGTGTACTCTGGGAACTGTTCAAACCCATAAAACTTTCCAGATCATCAGACTCATACTCTTTAATCATACTATCTTTTCAGAACCTTTACAATGACAAATACAAATAACTTCTTTACTGCTGGTTCACTCACCAAGCCTCCTACTCTCCTTCGAGATGAGTATCCTCAATGGAAAATAAGAATGGTCCATTTCTTTGAGGGTACTGAAAAAAATCTAGTACAATATCTCTACAACCTTCCTCCTGTTCCCATGATAGTAGTACCACGAGTACCAGCTACTGCTGAATCTCCTGAAATCCCTGAACATCAAAAACCGAAGCTAAAAGAAGAATGATCAAATGAAGATAAGGCAGAAGATGAAGTGGCACAGAAAACAAAAATAATATTGATAATGGCTATCCCCAACGAACTTTTTCAATCCTTAGATGCATGCGAAACTACGCACGATCTTTGGAAAGAATTAGAAAGACAGTTGGAAGGGGGTACTAAAACGCAGAAGAACCGAAGGGCACAGTACATAAATGAATATCATGCATTCAAAGCCTTTGCAACAGAATCTCTGCAAACGACGTACGACAGGTTCAACTCTCTCATAAACAAATGTAGAAAGTCTGGCATTCACAGAACCTCAGAAGAAAATAATGTCATGTTTCTAAAAAGCCTGAATGATGAATGGCTCCAGCTGTCTATGTCCTTACAAACAAACCAAGATCTAGACTCCTGGACTCTCTCTGATCTCTATGGAACACTAGCCGCACAAGAACCAAAAATACCACAGGCTAAAACACTAACCATTGCACCATATGCATTGGTTAGTAAATCTACAGAGGCTACAGAGAGACCAAGAAATGAGAAAGCAATAGAGGAGAAGAAAAAAGAAAAGAAGAAGATAGTGATGATTGATAGCGAAGAAGACGAGCTGATAGAAGAATAGATAACTCTTGCATCATTAGCTAAATCCTTAGCTCTGTTGACAAGAGAGTTCAGAGGAAACCAAAGAGGTTCAAGAAATGATCGATATGGCAGAGACAACCAAGGTGACAGTAGAGATAACGGTAGAAGAGAAGAATCAAGTGACCGACAGAGGTCAGAAGATAGAAGTGACCGACAGAGGTTAAGCGACATAAACTATAGAAGTAGTGACCAACAGAGGACAGATGACAAGATGAGCCACATACAACAAGAATGCTACAAATGTGGCAAGCCTGGTCATTATGCAAACGAATGCCGATCGGAGAAAGGTGGAGACCGACAAAAGTCCGACGATCGTGCTGGAAACACTTCCCAAGGCTGTTTCAACTGCGGGAAGCCAGGCCATTTCGCTAATGAGTGCAGAAGCAGACCAAATCGCCCACAGAAGGACTCAACTTTTTACAAAAAGAAGGCTGAGTATTATGCACAAAAATCCCTAATGGCGACCAAAGGGCTTTCTGAGGCGAACAAAGAGGACTTCGAGTCAGACTCTACCTCTGACGAAGAATACACAACCAATGCCCTATTCTGTGGCATGGCAGAAGTCGACTCCGACACTAACACTGAGGTATCCACTTCAAACTCTACCTCTTGTACTAATTCTGTAGATAATGATTCACTTAAACTTATTGAACTAATTGAACTAAAAGAATTAAATGAAGGCATTCAGAAAAGACTCACCTTTAATGAGAGAGAAGTACGGCTTCTCACTCAAGAAAAAGCCAACATTTTTGAAGAAAATGAGAGAATAGAAAAGAATTGGAACAAAAATCTAGATCCTTTAAAAAAACAAATTTCTGAATTATCCTCTGAGTTAAAAATCAAAACAAAAGAACTTTCAGTTTCCAGGAGTGAAACTACTGACATAAGAGCTCTCAAGGAATACTTTCAAAGAGAGAGAGAGGTACTTTGGCAAGATCTACTCAGAAGAGAAGTTTTACTCAAAAACTATAAAGATGCACAGAAGGTTTATGAAAAAATAAACTCACAAATAGGAAGACGAGGTATAGGGTACGATGATATTACCCTAGGTGTTGAAGGCAAAATAATTAAACCTCTGTCTTCTCTATTTGTATTGGGAAAAACAAACAAACCAGATTTTCTAAACTTACTCTCTGTAAGTAAATGGGCTAAAATCTCTGTGGAACCTCACTTAAGGAAACATACGAAGATGATCAATGTATGGTTTGAAAACACAGATTCATCATCTTCAACCTCTGTCAATAGACAAATCAAACCCAAGAAATATCTGAAAACACAAGATCAGATTGGTATCTTTAAGTTTGGTAAACCAGAGACTCAAACGCAGGTTGCTTTTGTCTGTATGATAAATGTTGAAAAGAAATTATCAGCAGAAGCTCCTGAGTTTACACCCACTTTTTCAGAAGAAAAACTTACAGAAACAATTGAAAAGGAAATTGTGGAAGTATGGAAAACAAATGTTTTAGAAAACTTATGTACATCTTCTGTAGATAAAATTCTCGCTGAAGAGATCTTATCAGAAACCTCTGCCATCAATGAAAATTATTTTACAAAGGAAGAAAGCTCGTATGATACATGCTCGGAAACTCCATCCTCTGTCGAAATAGATGAATCAACCTCTGTATATGAGGACGATTCATCTTCTGACGACTCAGTGACTGATGTTACGTCAGGGATAGTTCACTATGACACAGAGGATGTTAAATTATCCTCTGAAGTTCTTAACAGAACTATTTCTCCAAAAGAGAAAATCACAGAGATACCTATCTGCCCAGATTTTCTGAACATGTATTTACAAGTCAAAACCTCTGTTGAGCTTGATAGGTTAAAGAAGACCTCTGTAGATCCTAAAAGTTCAAAATTTTCAAAACCTTTAAGGCAAATTAACAAAAAACCCACTTGGCAACAAAAGGGAACATGGCCTAAAGTTAACAAATCTTTTTCCTCTGTGACAGTGAAGAAAGATGTTCACCACAGAAGAGACTCACAGAAGGCAAGAACTAAACAAAGCTTTTGCAATCAACATTCTAGTACTCATAGATCTTCTTGTAATAGGAAATCTAATGTTAAGAAAGAATGTAATGCCTCTGTGGCTCAGTTCAATAAATTCAATGAAAAGTTCAAGCAAATCACGTCTCATATTCAATACTGTCATTGCTTTGATCTTATGTTCAAATTGAATAATCACTTCTCAAGTCCAGATTGCTTTCTCTCCACTAAAATTCAAACTCCAAATTCAGAACCTAGAAAGAAACAATCTGATTCTTCTACAAAAGATAAAATGTATTTCATGAATGCTAAGGCAAACTTGAAAAATTCTAACAATATTGGACCCATGTAGATATGGGTACCTAAGTCGCTGTGATTATTTTACAGAAGCAGTTTGTGCCAATTTGGTATCTTGACTCCGGATGCTCAAGGCACATGACTGGCGACAGAAGTTTACTATCCACGTACAAACAAACACACGATGGTGGATCTGTAACTTTTGGAGACAACAAGAAAGGACACATCAAAGGCTATGGAGTCATACAGAAGGAAAACGTCTCTGTATACAAAGTTGCATATGTGAGTGGCCTTAAACACAACCTCCTCAGTGTAAGTTAACTCTGTGATACAGGATTTGATGTCTTGTTCAAAAGAACTTTCTGCTCTCTGCAAAGTGAAGACACAGGAATGGAACTTCTGCGAGCCGAAAGAAGAGGTGATCTGTATCTAATGAATTTCAGTTCCAAGAACAAGGACAAAGTTTGCCTTGTAGCCTGCAAAAGTGAGGAAGCCTGGTTATGGCATAACAGGTTCTGTCACTTGAACTTTCACACCTTGGATAAACTGGTCAAACTTGATCTAGTTAAAAGTTTGCCTAATGTTAAATTTAATAAGGATCACTTGTGTTCTGCCTGTGAAATGGGAAAACTCAGAAGAGCTTCCCACAGAGGCAAAACAGATGTGTCTTGCACTAGACCTCTGTACATGCTTCATGTTGACCTCTGCGGTCCCATTGCCATACAGAGCCTAGGTGGCAAGAAATACATACTTGTCTTAATTGATGAGTATTCGCGTTTCACATGGGTTGAATTTGTTCGAAAGAAATCAGATGTTCCAATCATCTTGATTAATCTAATGAAAAGAATCCAAGTTCTTTATGAATGCAGAATACAGAAGTTAAGAAGTTACAATGGCACAGAATTTAAAAACTCTGTCATTGAAGCCTATCTTTCTACAGAAGGAATCACAGAACTTCTCTGCCGCACGCACTCCACAGCAGAACGGCGTAGTCGAAAGAAAGAATCGAACGCTTGTGGAGGCCGCAAGAGCTATGCTATCAGCATGCGGATTACCGATGAACTTTTGGGCAGAATCGATTTCTACTACTTGCTATACACAGAATCGTTCAACCATTGTGAAAAGACACCTCAAGACTCCTTACGAATTAATCAACAAAAGGCGGCCAAACATCAAATTTTTCCATGTGTTTGGATGTAAATGCTTTGTTTTAAACGACAGAGATTCCAGAGGAAAGTTTGAGGTAAAAGCTGACGAAGGCAAATTCATTGGATACTCTGCCACTTCCAAAGCCTACAGAGCATTCCTTACAAGGTCTCGCAAAATGGTAGAAAGCATCAATGTTTCTTTTGATGATTCATTCCAAAAAACTTCTAAACAAATCAGTTCAGAACTCGGACTTAAAGGGGAATCCTCTGGCATCTTACAAGCAAAAGAAGACTTAAATCTTCTATTTTTTGAGATGTTCCACGATGACATTGATCCCTCTATTGGAACCATCAGAGCTTCTGAAGAACTATCTTCCATCGGTCAAAATCCAACAGGTATGACTCTAACTGGACCAAATAATGCTTCATCTTCTTCTGTAAATACTACAGATGCAAATGCCGAGGTAGAGATCGCAGAAAATGAAACAAGGAAAACGACCACAGAAACTGCTGAAAATCAAACTTCACAATCCACAGAGGAACCAATTACAGAGGATATAGAGGACCAAGTCTATACGTCCTCAGAGGAACAAACTCCACCACCTCTCATACCAATCATTCCACAAGCTGTAGGATCAACTACAAAGGCACGCACTACTATAGAGGCTATACAAGAAGAAGAAGAACAACAAGAAGCCTCTGAAGAAAGATTCGATGACATTGGTGACCACCTTCTACGTACAACTAAGTGGACAAAAAGCCATCCTTCAAGCCAAATAATCGGCGAACCTTCTGACACGGTAAAAACCAGGTCTGCCACTGCTAATTTTTGTTTCTTTACAAATTTTATTAGTGTGATAGAACCAAAGAAGATTTCTGAAGCCCTAGATGACCCAAACTGGGTAGACGCCATGCAAGAAGAGCTTCTGCAGTTTAAGCGTAACAGAGTATGGACTTTAGTACCTCTGCCACGAGAGAAACAGGCCATTGGGACTAAGTGGGTCTACAGAAATAAAAAGGATGAAGATGGAGTAGTCATCAGAAACAAAGCACGATTAGTGGCCAAGGGATATAGACAAGAAGAAGGCATAGACTACGATGAGACTTTTGCCCCTGTCGCACGGCTCGAAGCAATAAGAATATTCTTAGCCTTCGCAGCCCACAGAGGATTTAAAGTTTATCAGATGGACGTAAAATCAGCTTTTCTCAACGGTGAAATCCAAGAAGAGGTTTACGTAAATCAGCCACCAGGGTTTGAAAGCTCAAAGTTCCCAAGGCATGTATACTACCTTGAAAAGGCTCTGTACGGACTGAAACAGGCTCCAAGAGCATGGTACGAACGACTTTCTACTTTTCTCCTAGTCAATGGCTACGACAGAGGTACAACAGATACTACCTTATTTTATAAACGTAAAAACAGTGAAATATTGCTTGTACAAATCTATGTGGACGACATAATTTTTGGGTCTACTAATACAGAGGAGTGCAAAAGTTTTGAAAAACTCAAGCAGAGTGAGTTTGAAATGACTATGATGGGAGAATTAACATTCTTCCTCGGACTCCAAGTCAAACAATCATCAGAAGGAATTTTTATAAATCAGGCCAAATATGTCTCTGACATTCTTTGCAAATATAGCCTTTCTGATACCTCTGCAATGAAAACTCCAATGGCAACTGGAAATAAGTTATCCTTAGATCCAGATGTCATCTCTGTAGAATGCACTCTCTACAGAGGCATGATTGGATCTCTGTTATACTAAACTGCAAGCAGACCTGACATTATGCATGCCACATGTCTTTGTGCACGTTATCAAGCTAATCCTAAAAAATCACATTATGATGCTGTTAAGAGAATCTTTAGATACCTAAAGGGGACCAAAAATCTTGGTCTCTGGTATCCACGGAACTCTGGCTTTTGTCTTAAAGCTTATACAGATTCAGACTATGGAGGATGCATGCTCGACAGAAAGAGTACCTCTGGGAGTTGTCAATTCCTAGGTGGTAAGCTAGTCAGTTGGACCTCCAAAAAGCAGAACTGTGTATCAACATCTACGGCAGAAGCTTAATACGTTGCTGCTGCTAGCTGTTGTTCTCAGGTTCTGTGGATGAAGACTCAGCTAAAAGACTACGGCCACATTCTATTCAAAATACCCATCTTCTGTGATTCCAAAAGTGCCATTGCCATCTCTGCCAATCCTGTGCAACATTCCAAAACCAAGCATATCGATATAAGGTACCACTTCTTGAAACATCATGTTGAACACGGTACAATCGAGATGCATTTCGTGCCCACAGAATATCAACTCGCGGACTTATTCACCAAAGCATTAGACGAGAAAAGATTCAATTTCTTGGTGGGTAAGTTAGGAATGATTAATATGACGTGAAAATCCTCTGTAAGTATAGCTTTATCTTCTGTGAATAAGTATATATTTCTATTTTACTTAACTTATTGCTTTGATTGATTTATTTCTGTATGTAAATTCTCAATCTTAAATAGTTCTTGATATCACAGAGCTTCTGTGGGTCTGCTCAGAACCTCTGACGACCCCTACAGAACCCCTGTAAAAACATGACCTATGTTCTATGCAAAACTTATCATTTGTTTTTGATCCAAGCATAGGTCAAGGGGGAGCAAAAGGAAATTACTTGATCTACAGAGGTGATTAGATCAAGGGGGAGCAAAAGGGACCTTGAAATGATCTACAGAGGTTAATCTTTCAAGGGGGAGCCAAAGAAGAGTGTCGATGAATCTATATCGACAGAAGTCAGACATCACTGCCGAGAAAAGAAGAACCAAAAAGGTATGTCTCTCGTACAAAAGGTTTTTGCAAACAGTTTTATGGGACACAAATTGTCAAATATGTCCTAAATATACTGTGAATAACAACATGCCAAAAATCAAAAGATCAAAAAGTGTCATAAAATTCAAGTTATGAGAAATTTGAGGTCATAGAGCCTCTGCTGAGCTCAACAGAGGCTCTGCAAGAAATATGCTCTGTGATCGCAAATTTAACCTCTACCGATCTTTTGGAATGTTATCTCGGAAACCGAATACACACACCATGACCTTCTCGAACAAAACTTTTTCCATAACAGTTTTCTCGGACACCAACTTTCAAATATGTCCGAAACACGTTTCTGAGTACAAATCAAAACTTGGATGATCAAAATCGTTGATAGATTTTTAGTTATAAGAAATTTTCTTTCATAGAGCTTCTGCTGGCCCTGACAGATCTTCTGCAAGTTCCTACAGAGCCTCAAAACCTCTGAACGAAATTTCTTCACTAAAATCCTATTAATCCTCTGCAATGCCTTTACAAATGTTTTGGTTAAAGAAGAACCTACAGAGTCATGATAACAATGAGATATATGAGGCAATGAACATCAAGTTTTTCAAAATTACAGAAGCTTCTGTAAACCACAGAGGTTCTGTCAATATGCAACTTGGGCATTTCTGTAAAAATAACGGTTACTTTTACTGAGAGTGAATATCATATGGCTAAGAACAACCCCACGCGCCTAGCATTAATGGGCCGCGCACGACGTCCTGTCATCCTCTGACATGGCCTACGTGTCTCTTTTTCATTGGGCGTACATGGAACGTTTTCTATGGAAAGTTGAACCCGCCGTTCTAACTCGAGTACGGATTCCAAATATTTATCCATTGCCATATATTTTTACTCTTTCGAATTCTACCATTTTACACTCATATAAAACCCAAGCTTACCTTCTCATAAAACCTTTACAAACTCTCATTCTTCTCCGGAGAAACCCTGCAAACGCTTGCAAGAATCCTATTCTTCTTACCAAATGGCTTCATCTTCTCAAGCTATCTCCCCTGCACACTCTCCGGTGAACTCACCAGAACACTCACCTGCTCATTCTGAACATTCAGAAAACCCCCATCTCGCCAAAAATATTGAACAAGAAGATTCCGGCGACACAGCAGACTTTGCTCCGACCACACATCTTCAAAACTTTATAGCAAAGGATCATTTCGAAAAAGTACTACCAATCAAATCCAACAATTGCTATTTAGTCCCTTCACCCACTGCTTTCGGCGAAGTCCATGCCATTCTTCTGCACATAATGGAAAATCATATACTCTTCCGTTTACTCTCAAGAACCCCAAAGAAAATACATGTTAGGTATTTGAACCAATTTTGGCAGAGCTAAATATATGATAAAGATGATTCTTTGATCAAAGGGTACATCTCAAAGCCGGACAACTAATAGCATCTGGAACTCAAATTTAATAGAACTATGTTCTCTCTAGAGTTCAATCTACCAACCAGAGGTCTTCTGGGATTGAAAACATATGCAGAACAACCTACAGACGACGAGCTCTGTCGTTTTGTAGAAGTGCTTGGGTACAACACCCACCTGAGGAAGAGAAATGACTTCCGCAGAGGCAGACTACCACCTCTGTGGAACACCTTGTTTTCGATCCTCAACAGATGCCCGACAGGGAAGATAGGCAGCATTGATCAAAGCTCGCATCAGATCTTAACCATCATGTATGGGGTCTACTACGATCTCCCACTCGATTACTCGACCATCATGTTGCAGGAGATCATCAATACAATCGACAGAAAGAACAACACCCTAAAGGCTAAAGAGACTGATCCCACATATCTACCGCCTCTACAATTCCAAAGAATCTTAGGAGTTCTGTTCGAACCTCTGCTAATGATGCAGAACTGGCCAATGGAAGGACCAATTCCCAAACAGTTCCCGATGAACAAGAACATCCCCACCGATCATGCAGAAGGCTACAACCACTGCAGACCTCTTTCAAAAAGGCTTCTGAAATATGCCACGAACAAAACCCTTAAGCAAGAGTATATACGCGATCACAGGACTCCAAGACCGAGCCCGGTGACACCCCCGCATTGTGTCCCCTTAGGAACAATAGTTGTAGAACCCCTCTCTACAAAATCGAAGAAGAAGAAACTGGCAAAACATTTGGAAATCCAACGAAGTTTTATGGCCAAACGTGACGAGCTCATGGGAAAGAGATCTTCTTCTAAAGCCTCTGCCTCTACCCCGAAAAACAAAGAAAAGGAAAACTGCAGAAGGCACCTCTACAAACATTGCAGAAGATCAACCTTCACCTCCTCGTGCCACAGAAGTTGGCTCCTCTGCTCCTCCCTCTTCTCCAAAACCAAAGAAAAGAAAATCAAAACCCACAGAAGAAGGAGCACCAAAACCCAAGAGGAGGAAGACCAAAAAGAAGCATGGGAAATCACTTGATCAAATGGTTACCATCGCAGAAGAGGCAGCTGCAGAAGTGGTTGAAGAAGAGGTCGCAGGAACCCGGGTCGAAGATACTGCAGAAGAAGAAACTACAGAAGTCGAAGTTGCAGAAGAGGGATATCAATCACCTTATGAATCCCCAGATCGATTCGCTCATCAAGGCAGCTTGAATGATTTTCTTAAACACCCTGAAATTGCCAACACCCTAAATACAGCTGGGTGGACGGCACAACCACTTGACCACCATACCTCAGAAGAACAAGACTTCTCTATCTCTGGAATTGACACCAATCTGCAAAAAGATGATCAAACCCTCAGAGATCAACCATCTGAAACCCCTAACATTCTACAGAACCCCTTCATCCAACAGGGACTGGACGTCCACAGAAGGAGTCCAAACCAGGCCTCAGAAGCTGAGTGGAATAGAGAAGAGGTTACAGAGGTTTTAGAAAGAATGGGAGGAAAAGAAAAAGAAAATGAAAAAGATGTCGAAGGTGTAGAGGTCTCAAAGGTAGATTCTGATGAAGAAGAAGCTGACCAAATCCGGAAAGGTCTATATCATCCACATGTCATGCAATTATACGGCTCTCATCCAATGTACGACTTCTTAGTCACAGAGCAAGGAACTTCAACAGAAGCTAGGGAAGAAGCACCAAGCCAAAGGATAGCGATAGAGGCTGAAATGGTTGATAATGAAGTCATGCTTGGATGCTTAACAGAGGAAGAAACAAGAAAAGATGCCTAGATTAATAGAGGCACACAACCAAAACCAACTCCCAGTGCAACCCACACATCTAACTCCGCAGGTCTAGCTGCAAAAGGAGTTATTGAAAAAGAGCAGCACAGCTCGATCCAAACCCAACCCATCCAGCCAGAGGTCACTCTTTCGACTTCTGCGCCCACAGAAACCGGGGAATCCATTCCTAGGGAGTCTCCTCAGAGAGACTCGCCTATAGTTCGTGATCAATCGCCCCAGATCACATCAGAACACCCTACAGAGGAATTCGTTTCCTCTGCCACACACAAATTAGGGCCAACACTTCTTTCAGAGAGAAGTAGTGAGCACATAGACGAAGAGACTCTAGACAAGTCTCCAAGTCAATAGAAGAACATTCCGATACCCACCTCTGGAGTGGATTTAGACACTGTTCTTCCCAGAACTTCTGTAGAGACTGAAACTCTTGTTTCTTCTCAAAGATCAGATGGAAATCCTTCCACCCCCATCGTATAAACAAGGGTAAACGAAGGTGTCCCAGGAGCAGGGACTCACTCTGGAGACGAATGTGTTCCTCCAGAGGTTACAACAGGGACACAAGCATCAAGGGATGAGTTCCAAACCCTTGTCACCTCTGTGAACCAAACCATGAAAGAGTTGCAAAGCTCTTTCACATCTTTTGCAGAGACAACATCAACAGCCTTGCTAAAACTGAACACCAAAATGGATAATCTGTCCACAGAGGTGAAATCGGCCATCACAGAGATGAAGTCTTCTGCTCAAACAACTGCCACAACTACAGCCACTTCTGCTGCTAAAGATTTTGGAATAGCTGCAACATCTGCATTCAAGGAATCAGTCAAGCATTTCCTTGAACAAATGAACAAGCAATCCAACAAATCACAGAGCATCACACCTGCAGATCTACAGAAGGCTCTGCAAAACGTTCAAGAAGAGGCAATGCGCAACACTACAATGATGCAGCCAAAAGACTACATGACCAGAGCACAGCTAACAGAGCTCGGGCAGAATGTCATAAACCAGGTCACAGAAGTCATCGTCTCTTTCACTACTGCAAATGCCAATTACGTCAAAGAATTCAGAAAAAGTGTCGGCATAATGCGCTTCAACACAGAAGCAAAGCTTGCAACTCTAATCGGCCTCTGTGATGATGTATGTGCGAAGTTGATGGCCGCAGGAGCAGAACTACCAAAGAAACCCAAAGCTTCCTGCAGAGCAGAGGGTACTTCTGATAAGAGTCAGGATGACTCTGATGATGACCATCCTGGTCCATCAGATCATCCTGAGGGGGAGAATATAAGGGAGAAAGCTACGACCAGAGGACTACAAGCTCCACCAATCGCAGCAGAACCAATCAGCCAAGCCCCTCCAGAACAAACCCAAGATCAACAAACTCAACAGACCACAGAGACAACACCCATCTCTGTGGAATCAACTCCTGAAGAAATCCATGTATCAGAAACAGATCAACAAACCACAGAGGCAACAACCACCCCTGTGGTAATCATCTTGGAAGAAAGTCCAACAAACCAACAACCTGGAGAAAAAGATCAAAAGACCACAGAGGAAACACCCACCTCTGTGGAATTTCCTACAATGTCTGGAGTAGATGTTCAACATTTGCCATCTTCTTCAGAAGAAGATCTTCCCTCCCCAACTACAAAATCAACAGAAAAACCCCAAACCATACCAAGAAGAAAGTCTATTGCCCACAAACCAAAAAGGGCAACGACCTCTGCTTCTTCTGTTCTAAGGAAAATGCACAAAACAATGACTGAACGAATGACGCAGAGAGAAGAAGAAAGGCACAGGTTCACATTAGCTTTCCGAATGGCAAGAAGAATAGACATACTTCAACCCACAGAAACCAAGCTCATAGAAGAAGTCACAAAAGAACCTCCCACAGAGGTTACAGAGCAAAACAAGCCAACAGAACCAACGCCACAGAAGTCCTCTCAAACACAAGTGTCAAAACCTACAGAGGCAACCCCCATCATTCCAACAGAAGCATCAACAACCAAACCTACAGATGCAACAGGTTCTGCACCTCCAAAAGCCAAAGACAAGGGCAAAGCAATACTGACAGAAGAGCCCAAGAAAAAGAAATCATTGCCCAAGCCTACAGAGAAATTGATGAAAAGCACTTTTGATGCTTTTCAAACTCCAAAGCCTGAAGAAGAAGACTGGGCATATGGATTGAAGCCTCTGTCAGACATCCCTCTGTCAGGAAGAGCTGCAGAAGTTGTTAAAAAGATGGAGAGTCTCAGAAGACAAGTACCACAACCTGGTCCAACACAAGAAGAAATGGAAGAAGTGGTATACAAATACCTCTATAAACAATCCTTTCAGACCAATCATCCAACAGACCATGTGACAGATCCAAAGATCAGAGAATATTTTGACAACGTCTTCACCAGGACAAAGCCAAGAACCAAATCAGACGTCTTCTCAATCCACAAGATCAAAAAGGTAATCTTCTACAGGTTCTCCTTCACAAGAACCTATCCAAGAGTCAGGTACAATCTTTACAGAGTCAAAAGGGTAAACAATTCAGAAACCACCTTCACTGATGCTGACATAAGGAATCTGAATCCCTATGATCTACCTGCACTTCTGCAATGGACGAAGGACAACTACAACACATAGCCACACACCAGAGCCTATCAAGTGTTGAGAAAAGCAATGAGGGAAAGGCTTCTAATCTACAGTCTGACAGACTTTCAGCTGGGAAAGGATCTTGGTCTCAAACATCTGAATCTACGACCACCAGAGGATCGCTACCCACCTGACGTCGTGCCCAACTCAATCGTTACAGAACCAAGATTCGGGTTAGTATTTCAAAACCCACAAGGCGAAGTCAAACTTTTTGTAAGCATGGATTGTCAGAAGTACGCAACTAGTACTCTGAACAAGTTCAGAGCAAACCTTGTAAAATACAGAGATACCGAGCAAATGGATAGAGACGCTGCACATACCCTCATCAGAGAGATTGATGCTACAATACGCTTAAGAGAACTCTGCATCAGTTTCTACAAAGAGATCAGAGAAGTCGGAAGAGACAACAGAAGCTTCAACGATTTCAAAGACGCCAAAATCTGATTCTCAAACAACCAATCTCTGCAAACCATGTTAAAGTTTATCTTTCATTGTACTCAAATGTAAAATGCCTCTGGCATACTTCTAAATGAAAGAACTTTCGAGGTATTGTTTAACCTCTGTTTTATCTAAATTAGCCTAACTTAACTCAAGTTCAAATTTTTATTTTCACTACTTAGGGGGAGATTGTTAGCTTCAATCTTCCTAATCATAGAAGTATTTAGAAGTAGTGAAAAATAGGCTAAGTGAAGAAAGCCTCTTACAGAGGCTCTGCAGAACTTACCGAGAGATCAAGGTCAAGAAGCTACAGAAGCTAAAGAGGCGTCCTACAGAAGCTCTGTCATACGCGCAAAGAAGACCAAAGACTCAAAATCCAGTGAAGACTGCTCTACAAAGGACCAGACCGCAGAACCTCTGTAACACTTTACGGAGCCTCTGTGGTCCTCTCTAAAAGATTTGAAGATATTTATAATATCTTGCTACTGTTACTGGACCTGTTCATAAACTTGCATGGTAGCATACCCTGTCCATCTTCAACGTGTCAAACTCTGATTGAATTAAATAGGGCTTAGTACATAATAGACGTCTGCTGCATTAAATGCAATACAACACGTCCAACTGTTCATGCCATCCGTCCAACTATTCATACCGTCCGTTCTGAATAGTAGCTTATGCTTTATGGTCCCCTTAGAGTAGTATATAAGGGAGACTCATGTTGAGTTCTTCCCAATCGAGAATCAAGAGATAAAAACATCAAGAACACATAGCTTATATACTTTGATAGTCATATCTATTTTAAAGCTTTGCTTACTCACTGTTCTTAAATCTTTCTTGATATATATATATTCAGTAAACTTTGAGATATTATTTCATGTTCACTGTTTATTTATATTGTGTTCTAAATCTATCAAACATATCTGTTAGTTCTTCAAATACGCTTCCGCATCAAACTTAAACTTGAACTAATAGATCTGATAATCTTGTTTAAAACAAAACGGGAACCAACAATTGGTATCAGAGCCTACCTTGATTTTCAATATCAAGTGATCCTCTTTGTTACAAGATTGGTGATAGACATCATTCCTTTTTAACCTATTCCTCATTTCTAGGTTAAAACTCCATTAAAGTGTACTCTGGGAACTGTTCAAACCCAGAAAACTTTCCAGATCATCAGACTCATACTCTTTAATCATACTATCTTTTCAGAACCTTTACAATGACAAATACAAATAACTTCTTTACTGCTGGTTCACTCACCAAGCCTCCTACTCTCCTTCGAGATGGGTATCCTCAATGGAAAATAAGAATGGTCCATTTCTTTGAGGGTACTGAAAAAAATCTAGTACAATATCTCTACAACCTTCCTCCTGTTCCCATGATAGTAGTACCACGAGTACCAGCTACTGCTGAATCTCCTGAAATCCTTGAACATCAAAAACCGAAGCTAAAAGAAGAATGGTCAAATAAAGATAAGGCAGAAGATGAAGTTACACAAAAAACAAAAAGAATATTGATAATGGCTATCCCCAACGAACTTTTTCAATCCTTAGATGCATGCGAAACTGCGCACGATCTTTGGAAAGAATTAGAAAGACAGTTGGAAGGGGGTGCTAAAACGCAGAAGAACCGAAGGGCACAGTACATAAATGAATATCATGCATTCAGAGCCTTTGCAACAGAATCTCTGCAAACGACGTACGACAGGTTCAACTCTCTCATAAACAAATGTAGAAAGTCTGGCATTCACAGAACCTCAGAAGAAAATAATGTCATGTTTCTAAAAAGCCTGAATGATGAATGGCTCCAGCTGTCTATGTCCTTACAAACAAACCAAGATCTAGACTCCTGGACTCTCTCTGATCTCTATGGAACACTAGCCGCACAAGAACCTCAAATAGCACAGGCTAAAACACTAACCATTGCACCATATGCATTGGTTAGTAAATCTACAGAGGCTACAGAGAGACCAAGAAATGAGAAAGCAACAGAGGAGAAGAAAAAGGAAAAGAAGAAGATAGTGATGATTGATAGCGAAGAAGACGAGCTGATAGAAGAAGAGATAACTCTTGCGTCATTAGCTAAATCCTTAGCTCTATTGACAAGAGAGTTCAGAGGAAACCAAAGAGGTTCAAGAAATGATCGATATGGCAGAGACAACCAAGGTGACAGTAGAGATAACGGAAGAAGAGAAGAATCAAGTGACCGACAGAGGTCAGATGATAGAAGTGACCGACAGAGGTCAAGCGACAGAAACTACAGAAGTAGTGACCAACAGAGGACAGATGACAAGATGAGCCACATACAACAAGAATTCTACAAATGTGGCAAGCCTGGTCATTACGCAAACAAATGTCGATCGGAGAAAGGTGGACACCGACAAAAGTCTGACGATTGTGCTGGAAACACTTCCCAAGGCTGTTTCAACTGCGGGAAGCCAGGCCATTTCGCTAATGAGTGCAGAAGCAGACCAAATCGCCCACAGAAGGACTCAGCTTTTTACAAAAAGAAGGCTGAGTATTATGCACAAAAATCCCTAATGGCGACCAAAGGGCATTCTGAGGCGAACAAAGAGGACTTCGAGTCAGACTCTACCTCTGACGAAGAATACACAACCAATGCCCTATTATGTGGCATGGCAGAAGTCGACTCCACACTAACACCGAGGTATCCACTTCAAACTCTACCTCTTGTACTAATTCTGTAGATAATGATTCACTTAAACTTATTGAACTAATTGAACTAAAAGAATTAAATGAAGGCATTCAGAAAAGACTCACCTTTAATGAGAGAGAAGTACGGCTTCTCACTCAAGAAAAAGCCAAAACTAGTAGTTCTTGTAATAGATGCAAATGTAATCTGAATACTATCAATAAAAATGAAAATTCTTTTCATTCAGATTTGTTGTTTCATGCAAGAAGACATCTGAAATGTGTTCAATTTGGTAATCAATCATTTCAACTTTCTTAGAAAACTCAAAACTCTAAAACATCTTTCAAATCTAAAGTAAAACAGAATTCAGAAAAGAAGACTGAAAATATTTCTCAATCCCAGTCAAAAGAAAAGAAAACTGATAATGTTTCTAAGTCTCAACCTAAAGTTTTCAAATTGAAAAGAAATAATTTTGTAAACAGAAGATGTTCTGATTTCATAAAAATACAAGGAAAGTGGTGCTTAAAAGAAAATTATGAATGGAGAGTTAGAGGCACTTTTGTTAAATCTGTTATTGAAGCTAACAAAAAAGGACCCATTCTGATATGGGTACCTAAATCTAACTAACTATTTTTGCAGGGCTGTCATGTGTGGTTTTTAGACTCAGGAGCATCAAGACACATGACAGGTCACAAGTCATCACTAACAAATTTCCCAAAAAAAGCTAGAAGAGCAGTTAATTTTGGCAATAACAGTAAAGGGCAAGTTAGAGGATATGGTGATTTAACAAAGGATATTTAACAATTCAAAAGGTATTTTATGTGGAAGGATTGCAACATAATCTGTTCAGTAAAGTCAGTTCTTGGATAGTCTTTGTGAGATCAAGTTCAATATAACAGGATGCTTAATTCTGAGTGAGAATGGTATAAAGGTGTTCTGGGCTAAAAGACACTTGGACTTATTTGTGGTCAATTTTTCAAAAATTGAAGCATTAACTCCAGTATGTCTACTATCAAATGCAACTGCAAATGAATGTTGGTTATGGCACAGAAGATGTTCTCACTTGAACTTTAAGGAGTTGAACAACTTGGTTGGCAAACATTTGGTTAAAGGCCTGCCAAAGATTAAGTTTGAAAAGGATTCATTGTGTTCAGCATGTGAAATGGGCAAAATGAAGAAAAGTTCTCATAAGTTGAAAATGGTCTCTTTATGCATGTCATCATTAGAGATGATATACACAGACTTATGTGGTTCAATGGCAGTTCAGTCAATGGGTGGGAAGAAGTATATGCTTGTCGTTGTTAATGAGTATTCTAGATACACATGGGTTGAATTCTTAAGAGAAAAATCTGAGTTTGCTGAAACATTGATTAACTTCATTAAAAGAATTCAAGTATTATTTCAACACCCCGTTCAGAAGATTATGAGTGACAATGGAACAGAATTCACAAATGAGACTCTTCAGAACTTTTTACAAAGCACTGGAATTTCTCATAATTTTTCTGCTGTCAAAACTCCTCAACAAAATGGGGTTGTTGAAAGAAAGAACAGAACTTTAGTTGAAGCTGCAAGAACCATGTTGGCTTATTCCAATCTTCCAACCTTCTTATGGGCTGAAGCAATTGCCACTGCTTGTTTTACTTAGAACAGGACTTTGATCAATAAAAGACTAAATAAAACTGCATATGAACTGATTAATAACAGAAATCCACTGATTAAATTTTTTCATATTTTTGGTTGCAGATGCTGTGTTCTCAAGGATAGAGAAAATCTTGGTAAATTTGACAAGAAAGCAGATGAAGGATACTTTGTTGGTTATTCACTAACTTCCAAAGCATTCAGAAACTACAACAGAAGAACCAAGAGGATTATGGAAAGCATCAATGTCACATTTGATGAGTCAAGATCAAAGACTTCTGAACAAGACAGTTCATTGTTCAGAACTCAATCAGAATAAGAAAAACATGACTTCTGAATCAAATTCTAATCCTAATTGTTCAGAACTCAGTTTTTTGTTTAAGGATGCATTTCTGGAACTAACTTCTGAATCTTAATGTAGAGTTTGAAAATCCTAAAATGTTTCAAGAGATGAAAAGAAAAAACTCAGAGGTTCAAACAACTGTAATTTCTGATTCTGGTCCATCTGAGGAATGTCCAATTTTGATAAATACAAGTGATTTATCTGAGTCTGGTACTCAGAATTCTGAACAAGGTACTCAAAACTCTGAATAAGTTAATCAGAATTCTGACTCTTCTACTCAGATTTTGGACTTTGATGCAACAACTCAACAATTCTCAGAACAAAGAGGTAGTTCAGAATTACAAGCTGTTATGGATGAGAATGATACAAACAATAATCTTTCAGATATTGATGTGCTTCCAAGTTCAAATAAATGGACAAAAGACCATCCTATTCATCAAGTGATAGGAGATCCTAAGTATGATTGAACCTAAGAAAGCCACTGAAGCCCTAGAGGATCTAGACTCGATTTTAGCAATGCAAGATGAGTTGCTACAGTTTACAAGAAACAAAGTTTGGATACTGATTCCAAAGCCTGAAGGAAAATCAATTATTGGAACAAAATGGGTGTTCAGAAACAAGAAAGATGAGGCAGGTGTTGTGGTTAGAAATAAGGCTAGATTGGTTGCAAAGGGATACTCACAACAAGAAGGAATTGATTATGATGAGACATTTGCACCAGTTGCAAGAATTGAGGCAATCAGAATATTCTTGGCATATGTTGCACATAAGAACTTCAAAGTGTACCAAATGGATGTCAAATCAGCATTTTTAAATGGTATACTCAATGAAGAAGTCAATGTCTATCAACCAGAAGGATTTGTTGATCCTGAGTATCCAGATCACGTGTATGTTTTAGATAAAGCATTGTATGGTCTGAAACAAGCACCAAGAGCCTGTTATGACACTCTAACTCAATACTTACTAGAATATGGCTTCAAGAAAGGTAAAATTGATACAACCTTATTCTTAAAGAAGGAAGGTGAGGATTTAATCTTAATTCAGATATATGTAGATGATATCATATTTGGCTCTATAAATGCAGATTTATGTGAAGAATTTTCAGACATCATGAAATCCAAATTTGAAATGAGCATGATGGGAGAATTAAATTTCTTCCTTGGTCTTCAATTGAAACAATTACCAAATAGGATTTTTATAAATCAAGGAAAATATGTAAAGGATATTTTGAAAAAGTTTAAGATGTCTGATTGTGGTGCTATGAGAACCCCAATGGATACTAATGTTAAGTTAGATGTTGATCTCTCTGAAACTCAGTAGATAACAAGGTATATAGGGGCATGATAGGTTCTCTACTTTATCTGACTGCAAGTAGGCCAGATATCATGTTTGCTACATGCTTCTGTGCTAGATTTCAATCAAATCCCAAGGAATCTCATTTATTAGCTGTTAAAAGAATCTTAACATACCTCAATGGTTCACCTGAATTGGGCCTTTGGTATCCAAAAGAAACTGATTTCAAGCTAACTGCCTTTACTGATGCAGATCATGCAGGAAGCAGACTGGACAGGAAAAGTACTTCTGGTGCATGTCACTTTTTGGGAGATAAGATAGTGAGTTGGGCTTCAAAGAAGCAAAATTGTGTATCCACATCAACTACTGAGGCAGAATATGTAGCTGCTGCTGCTTGCTATTCTCAAACTCTATGGATGAAAACACAACTCATGGATTATGGCTATCAGATTAACAAGATTCCCATTTACTGTGATTCGGAAAGTGCTATTGCCATCACTCAGAATCCTGTTCAGCACTTGTTGGTTCTTGTTTTCTTAACAATGATCTTAACTTTCAGTTAGTTCAGATTTAGATATGGTGCGGAAGCGTATTTAAGAACTGAAAGATAATGTAAAGGTAGAAGAACACACAATATCAAATAAACAGTATGTAAAGAACATATGAGTATCTCCAAGATTACTGTTTGATATTTATCAAGAACACCAAGAACATAACAAGAATTCTGCTGGTGTGTGTGTTTGTGCGTAGCTTAATTGCCTGATTCTTGTTAATGGAAGAACTCAACATGAGTCTTCCTTTTATACTACTACAAAGGTGACATACTTTAGACAATAAGGACTTATGCTATAGTAGACAGGATCGTATGAACAGTAGCAGGTACTGTATGCATTAAATGCGCATGTTCCAACTTGGACAGAGCCCTATCAGATTTTGACACGTGTTGTTGTTGTCAGGGCATGCCTTAAACAAGTGGATGAATGGATCCTGGAGCAGTAGAAAGATATTTGAAAATCTTCTAAGTCTTCAGTATAAACCGCAGAGGCTCTGTCAAGGGTGACAGAGGTTCTGCGGCTCGGTCCTCTGTGAGCAGTCTTCTGCTAATTCTTTCCTTCGGTATTCTTGGGTTCTTCTGCAGAGCCTCTGTAGGTTACTTTTGTACTTAGACAATTTTCACTACTTTCACAAACAGAAAGATTGGAGCTAACAATCTCCCCCTAAGTAGTGAAAATTAAAAATTTTGAAAGTGCAAGGATTTTCTAAGCATAAGAACAATTTTCTTTTTACATTAGATTATGCCAGAGGCATTTACATTTGATTGTATTGAAAAGAAAATATTACAAAGGATTTGTTTGACTGACTCAGACATTGGCATCCTTGAAGTCATTGAAACTTCTGCGGTCGAGTCCTTCTTGTATAAGCTCGTGATAGAAGCTGATGCAGAGAGTTCGGAAGTTGATTGTTGCATCGATAACCTCTATCAGTCTGTCTGAAAGACTTTGATCCATGAGCTATGTTCCTCTGTGCTCCACTAGGATCGATCTAAACTCTGTTAAAGTACTTGTTGCGTACTTCTGACAGTCCATCCCTACGAACAACTTTGATTTACCAGAAGGATCTAGAAATACTAACACGACCCTTGGATTTGTGATGATTGAGTTTGGTGTAGCAGAGGGAGGGCAGTAGTTTTCTGGTGGTTGAACAGTTAAGCTTTTTACTCCAAGATCTCGAGCCAATTGGAAATCTACCATGCTGTATAGCAGAAGCTTCTCGCGTATGGCCTTTCTAATCACCCTGTATGCTCTGCGAACTTCATCTGTTGTGAAGTTCTCTTACGTCCAGTCCAGAAGGTCAAGAAGATCATAAGCATTTAAGTTTCTAAGATCTGCATCAGAGAATTGGTTCTCGGATTTGTAATCCCTTTTGACCTTGTATATATTGTATGAGACCTTGGGCCAGGTTCTGGTTTTGGAGAACTTACAATAGATGACTTTGATGATCTTGGATGTTGAGAAGACTTCGTATTTAGGCTTGGGTTTTGTTCTGGTGAAGAGGTTTTCAAGGTCAGCACGGAAGTCAGCGTCTTGAATGGTTGGTTCTGATTGATCCATTATGCCCATTCTGCTGTATAAGTACCTGTATACCACTTCTTCCATTTGTGGTGGTGGTGGTTGAGGTAAGGTTCTGCGCAGAGCATCTAATTGGTTCTTGACTTCAGCTACTCGATCCTCTGAAGGTTTTGCCTTTGGATCCAGAACAGGAATATTTGACAGAGGAGTTGTAACAAAAGCCCAGTCTTCTTCTTCTGGCTTTGGTGTCATAATAGCATCGAAAGAGCTCTTCATCAGTTTTTCTGTTTGAGGTTGATGCTTGGGCTTCTTCTTCTGTGGTTCCTCTGTCATTATCCCTTTGCCCTTGTCTTTTGCCTTCGGCTGATCTTCTTGTAGAGATGGAGTTGCCTCTACAGGTTTTGACACTTGAGTTTCAGAGGGCTTGATTGGGGTTTCTTCTGTTGGAGAGGCTTCTGGTGTCTTGCTCAGATATTTCCTCTGTTTTTGAGCAATGGTTTTGATTCTTGGGTTGTTTTTGGGTGTTGGGGAAGGTAGTTCGTCTTCGGAGGATGTCAGGAGTTGGAGCTCTTCTTGGATTTGGACATCTTCTCCAAATACAGAAGGAAATTCCACAGAGGTTGGTATTGCCTCTGTGGTCTTCTGTTGTCGAACTTGGGTTGTTTCTGGTATTTGGGTTTCTTCAGGAATGGACTCCACAGAGATGGTTGTTGTCTCTGTGGTTTGGTTTCTGCTTTGGGTTTTAGGTGTTTGGGTTGTAGCAGGGGTTTCTTCAGAGACCATTTCCACATAGGTGGTTGTTACCTCTGTGGACTGTTGTGTTCTTTGTTGGGTTTGAGTTGGGGGTGCAGAGGATATTGGTTCTGCGAATACCGATGAAGCGGGTAGACATTTACTTGCAGTTATTTCCTTTTGTTTCTCCCCTCGATTCTCCCCCTCAGGATGATCTGATGAATCGTCAGAATCATCATCAGAGTCATCCTGACCTTTATCTGTCGTACCCTCTGCTCTACATGAAGTTTCAGGTTTCTTTGGTGGAACAACCCCTGCAGCAATCATCTTTGCGCATAAGTCATCACAGAGGCCGATGAGTGTTTCAACCTCTGCTTCTGTGTTGAAGCGCAATTTGTCGACGCTCTTCTGGAATTCTTTAACATAATTTGCGTTGGCAGCAGTGAATGCGACGATTACTTCTGTCACTTGGTTGATTACCCCTTATCCAAGCTCTGTCAGCTGAGCTCTGGTCATGTAGTCAGAAGGCTACATGGCCTGAGTGTTTCTGATTGTTTGCTCTTGGACTTCTTCTAAGGCCTTCTTTAGTTCTTCAGGTGTAAGGCCCTTAGAAGCAGAGGATTGTTGTTTTAGTTGTTGAAGGAAGTGCTTGACAGATTCTTTGAAGGCAGAAGTTGCGGCTTTCCCGAATTCTTGAGCTGCAGAGGTAGCAGTGGTAGTAGCAGTGTGTGTTGCAGTGGACTTCATCTGGGTTAATGCATTTTGCACCTCTGTGGAAAAGGTGTCCATTTTGGTGTTCAGATCAAGGATTGCCCTGGATGTAGTATCTGCAAAAGAATCAAAGGAGCTTTTCAACCCCTTTAATATACTGTCCACAGAGGTGACAATGGTTTGGAACTCATCCCTTGATACATGTGAACTAGTTATAACCTCTGGAGGAACACATTCGTCCCCAGAGTGAGTCTCTGTTCCTGAGACACCTTCTTTCGCCCTTGTTTTGATGTTGGGGGCGGAAGGATTTCCTTCTGATCCTTGAGCAGAAGCAGCTAGTGCTTCAGACTCTACAGAAGTTCTGAGAATGACATTGTCTAGAGTCTCTTTGTCTTTGTGCATTCTAATCTCCTCTGAAGAGATGTTTGGACCTATTTGTGTGCGTGTGGCAGAGGAAACAAATTCCTCTGTTGGGATTTCTGTTGTGATCTGGGGCGACTGATCACGAACTAAGGGTAAATCCTTTTGAGAGGATTCCCCTGGAATGGTTTCCCCGGGTATGATTGGTACAGAGGTGGAAAGAATTACCTATGCCCGGTCGGTTTGGGGTGGGGTCGAGCTGTGCTGCTCTTTTTCAATATTACCCTCTGCCACTAGACTGGCGGTAATAGAAGTGTGGGTTGCACTGGGAGATGGTTGTTGTTGTATGCCTTCTACAACTTCGGCATCTTTTTCTTTTTCACCCTCTTTTTCTACTTCTTCCCTATCCACATCTTCTGTGATCCCTTCTGTCAATACATTTAACCTAATCACTTCTTCTGTTACCTCTTCTTCTCTTGGACCTAGGGAGTCGTATATAGGATGAGTACCAAAAAGTTGTTGTACATGGGGGTGCATAACCTGTGTACTGTCAGAGGTAGAGATTACTTGCTCTGGGCTTCTTCTGTGCACATCATAGCCATAATCAAGATGAGAATCAACTCCAGAGATTGTGAAATCTGGATCTTATGTGGCTTCTGTGGTTTCATGTGATAGAGCTTCTGCAGTCCATCCAGAAGTGTCAAGAGTGTTGGCAAACTCAGGACGTTGGAGGAAGTCAGAGAAATTCCCATGATGCGCATAATTGAGGGGATTGGGGGATTGCAGAGGGGATTCTTGTGCTACTTCTCCTACCACCTCTTCTACCACTGTATCCTATGCAATTGTTTGCATAGGAGACAGAGGTTTCCCAGTTTTCTTCTTGCTCTTTCTCCTCTTGGGTTTAGGTGCCCCTTCCTCTGAGGCTTTGGATTTTCACTTCTTCTTTTCCTTTGGGGGAGAGGGAGGAGCAGAAGATCCAACTTCTATGGCATGAGGAGGAGAGGGTTGAGCTTCTGCGACACTTGTAGAGGTGCCCTCTATGGTTTTCCTCTTATGAGTTTTCTTTTGAGCAGTAGAGGCAGAGGGTTTTTGTTTCTTTAAGGCAGAGTAGATGGATTTTCTCTGAGCACGGAATCTGGCTTGATTGTCTTCATGCTTCTAAAAAGCAGCTGCCCATTCTTCATCTGTCAACCTATCTAATACTTCTGTACCTATGGGGGCTCCTAGACGCGGGGGTGTCATAGGACTTGGTTCTGGAGTCCTATGATCGTGTATGTATTCTAATTCTAGTTCTTCGTCCCTTACATATCCCAGAAGTTTCTTTGGCAGAGGTCTGCAGTGTGGGTATCCATCAGCATGTTCTGTTGGGGAGTTTTTGTTCATAGCATACATCTTGGTTGTTGGCCCCTCCATTGGCCATTTTTCGAGCAAGAGTAGATGCTCTAGCAGAACACCTAGAATTCTTTGAAACTGCAGAGGAGATAGAGCTCCTGTTGTCTGTGACCTTTTCTACTGGAAGGTGATCTTTCTGTCGATGGTGTTAACCATTTCTTGCATCATGAGAGTGGCGAAGTCTAGAGGTAGGTCGTAGTAGACTCCGTACTTGATGGCTAGTATTTGGTGTGAGGATTGATCTGGACTCCCCACTTTTTCTGTTAGGCACCTGTTGAGTATTGAAAAGAGTGTATTCCACAGAGGTGGTAATCTGCCTCTGCGGAAATCGTTTCTCTTTCTCAGGGTTGTGTTAAACCCCAATATTTTGACAAATTTGCAGAGTTCTTCATCTGTGGGTTCCTCTGCGAATCTCTTTAAGCCTAGAAGACCTCTGGTAGGTAGACTAAACTCAAGAGAGAACATAGTTCTGTTGAACATGAGTTCAAGATGTTCAGATTTATCAGGTTTGGAGATGTACCCTTTGATCTGTCTATCCTTTTTGTCAAATCTGCAGCTTTGCCAGAATTGATTTATGTACCTGGCAGGGATTTTATCAACGGTTTTGGTAAGGAGAGGGTAGAGTATATGTTGTTTCAAAATATGGAGAAGTATAGCATGTGCTTCTCCAAAAGCAGTTTTGGATGGAACAAGGTAGTGGTTATTGGGTTTTAAAGGTAGAACATTTGCAAAATGTTCATGTTCTAAGAAGTTTTGAAGGTGGGTGGTCGGAGCAAAATCTGCTTCATCGCCGGAGTTATCTTGCTCCAGGTTTCTGGCGATTTCAGGATTTTCTGAATGTTCAGAGTGTTCAGGGGAGTTCGCCGGTGAGTGTGCAGGGGAGATAGCTTGAGAAGAGGAGGCCATTTCTTGTATGAAGATAAGAATTTTGCAGGTTTTTGCAATGGTTCGTCGGAGAAGAAAGTAAGTTCGTAAAGGTTTATGAGGAGAGGTAACTTGGGTTTTATAGTGAGAGATAACGATAGAATCTGAAGAGGTAAATATATGGAAGTGGATAATTTATTTGGGGTCCGTAATTGAGTACCTACGGCGGGTTCAACTTTCCAGGAGAACGTGTGCCATGTACGTCCAGTAGAAATTCATCACATCAGCAGTGTCAGAGCACGATTTGATGTCGTGCGCGGCCCATTAATGCTAGGCGCGTAGGTTTCTTTTCCTCCATATGATTTTCACTCTCAGTAAAATAGCCGTTACTGTTACAGAATTTCCCAATTTTTATATAACGACAGAAGCTCTGTAAAGATAAAAAGCTCTGTGATTCTTAAACCTTCCTTTTGTATCCTCTTTACCAAAAACGTTAGAATATTCATTGGAGATGATCGATAGATTTTGTGTAAAAATTTCATTCACAGATGGTTTGAAGCTCTGTCAGAGCCAGCAGAAGCTCTATGAGAGGAAATTTCTCATAACTAAAAATCTATTAAACTTTTTGATCATCCAAGTTTTTAATTGTTTTAAGAATTGTTTTTAGGACATATTTGGAAGTTGGGGTCCTAGAAAACTGTTTTGGATAAGGTTATGTGCGAGTAACTCTTATTTTTGCCTAGGTTAATCAACAGAGGTTCTTGTGTTGGAAAGAGCTTTGTGACTAACCTTTTAGTGACTTTTGGCGTGCAAATGTTCAAGAGATCTCTGTAGAGGACATTCAAATAGATTGATAGAGTTACTATTTTAAATTTATGATCATAGAGGTTTTCCCTAGCAGAGCCTCTGTTGAGCTCAGCAGAGGCTCTATGACCTTAAATTTCTAATAACGAAGAACTCATTAATCTTTTTGAATATTTGAAGTTTGGAATGTCTTTAGCAGTGTTTCTAGGACATATTTGGAAATTTGTGTCCTAGAAAACTGTTTTCGAAAATGATTTTGTACGTGTAAACTTCAAATATCTTGATTTGTTAGCACAAGTTATGTGGTGTATGAAACTTTTTGACTTGAGACCTTCTGTATGACATTCAAGATGATCGATCGAGTTCTTATATGTAATTTGTAGTAATAGAGGATCTGACTTACAGAAGCTCTGTTGAGCTCAGTAGAGGCTCTGGAACCTTAAATTTCTCATAAAGGGAGACTCATCAATCGTTTTGATTATTTTCTTTTTGGAATATCATAAGTAATGTTTTTAGGACATATTTGGAAATTTGTGTCCTAGAATTTTTTTTTCTTGAAGTATTTGTACGAGATACTCACTTTTTGACTTTCCTTTGTTCGGCGAAATTCTTGACCTTTGTTGATTGTGGTTGATCACAATTCTTCTTTGACTCCCCCTTGAATGGTCAACCTCTGTAGATCATTTTAAGGTCTCCTTCTGCTCCCCCTTGACCTATGCTTGGATCAAAAAAGATAAGTTGTGCATAGAACATAGGTCAAGTTCATCAAAGGTTCTGTGGAGGCCGTCAAAGGTTCTGAGCAGACCCACAGAAGCTCTGTGAATTAAAGAACTTTTGATGTTTTGAGAATTTACATACATCAAATAAAATAAAATAAATAAAACACAGAAACATGTATATACATATTTACAGAATATTTAGTTATACTTACAGAGGTTTCAACTCATGTTTATCATTCTCAACTTACCCACCAAGAAAAAGAATCTTTTCTCATCTAGTGCCTTGGTGAATAAGTCTGCAAGCTGGTATTCTGTAGACACGAAATGCATTTCGATTGTGCCATACTCAACATAATGTTTCAGAAAGTGGTAACGGATGTCGATATGCTTTGTTTTGGAATGATGTACTGGATTGGCAGAGATTGCTATGGCGCTCTTTGAGTCACAGAAGATGGGAATCTTGAATATGATGTGGCCATAGTCCTTAAGCTGAGTTTTCATCCACATAACTTGGGAGAAACAGCTAGCAGCAACAACGTATTCGGCTTCTGCTATAGATGTGGATACGCAGTTCTGCTTTTTAGAGGTCCAGCTGACTAGTTTACCACCTAGGAATTGACAACTCCCAGAGGTACTCTTTCTGTCGAGCATGCATCCTCCATAATCTGAATCTGTGTAAGCTTTAAGACCAAAACCAGAGTTCTTTGGATACCAGAGGCCAAGATTTTTGGTCCCTTTGAGGTATCTGAAGATCCTCTTTACAACATTATAATGGAATTCCTTCAGGTTAGCTTTATATCTTGCACAGAGGCATGTGGCATGCATTATGTCAGGTCTACTTGCAGTTAAGTATAACAGAGACCCAATCATTCCTCTGTAGAGTGTGCATTCTACAGGTATGCCATTTGGATCTGAGAATAACTTATTTCCAGTGGCCATTGGGGTTCTCATTGCAGAGGCATCAGAGAGACTGTATTTTGAAAGTATGTCAGAGACATATTTAGCTTGATTTATGAAAATTCCCTCTGATGATTGTTTTACTTGGAGTCCGAGGAAGAAAGTTAATTCTCCCATCATACTCATTTCAAACTCACTCTACATAAGTTTTTCGAAATCTTTGCATTTTTGTGCATTTGTAGACCCAAAAAAATTATGTCGACCACATATATTTGTACAAGCACAATTTCATCACATTTTCGTTTATAAAACAAAGTTGTATCCGTTGTACCTCTGTCGTAACCATTATCGAGAAGAAAGGTAGAAAGTCTTTCGTACCATGCTCTTGGAGCCTGTTTCAGTCCATACAGAGCTTTGTCAAGGTAATACACGTATTTTGGGTACTTGGAGCTTTCAAACCCTGGTGGCTGTTGGACGTATTCCTCTTCTTGGATTTCACCGTTTAGAAAAGCGGATCTTACGTCCATTTGAAATACTTTAAAACCTCTGTGGGCTGCGAAGGCTAAGAAGATTCTTATGGCTTCGAGCCGTGTGACAGGGGCAAAAGTTTCATCGTAATCTATGCCTTCTTCTTGTCGATATCCCTTGGCCACCAATCTTGCTTTGTTTCTTATGACCACCCCATCTTCATCCTTCTTATTTCTGAAGACCCATTTAGTTCCTATGGCTTGTTTTCCTCGTGGCAGAGGAACTAAAGTCCAGACTTTGTTTCGTTCAAACCATAGAAGCTCTTCTTGCATAGCGTCTACCCAGTTTGGGTCGTCAAGGGCTTCAGAGATCTTTTTTGGCTCGATCACAATAATAAAGTTTGTAAAGAAACAAAAGTTAGCAGTGGCAGATCTTGTTTTTACCTTTTCAGAAGGTTCGCCGATTATAAGACTTGGAGGATGACTTTTTGTCCATTTTGTTGTTCTTGGGAGATGGTCATCGATTTCATAAAGTTGATCTTCAGAGGTTTCTAACTGTGGTTCTTGTGCAGCCTCTGTGGTAGATTTTGCTTTCGTGCTTGATCCTACAGATTGTGGGATGATTGGAATGTGTGGCGGAGTTTGTTCCTCTGAGGAAGTAGAGACTAAGTCTTCTTGTTCCTCTGTGGTTTCTGGAGTTGGTTCTTCAGTAGCTTATGTGGTTGTTTTCCTTGTCGTATCATCTTCTGTTGGCTCCCCCTCGGCATTTGCATCTGTATGATTAACAGAGGAAGATGAATTATTTAAGGGACCAGTTAGAGATATACCTATCGCGTTCTGGCTGGCAGAAGATGATTCTCCAGAGGCTCTGACGGCTCCAGCAGAGGGATCAATGTCGTCATGGAACATCTCATGAAATAGAAGATTTAAGTCTTCTTCTCTTGTTTTTTAGATGCCAGAGGGTTCCCCTTTTAGACCGAGTTCTGAACTGATTTGTTCAGAAGTCATTTGGAAGGTATCGTCAAAAGAAACATTTATGCTTTCTACGATCGTTCGAGACCGCAGAAGATAAACTCTGTAGGCCTTGGAAGTTGCAGAGTATCCTATGAACTTGCCTTCATCTGCCTTTACTTTAAACTTTCCTCTTGCTTCTCTATCATTTAAGACGAAGCACTTGCATCCAAATACATGGAAGAATTGATGTTTGGTCGTCTTTTGTTGATCAAATGATATGGTGTTTTGATGTGTCTCTTTACGATGGTTGATCGATTTTGGGTATAGCAAGCGGTTGATACTGCTTCTGCCCAAAATGTCATTGGTAATCCACATGCGGTTAGCATAGTTCTGGCGGCCTCCACAAGCATGCGATTCTTTCGTTTAACCACGCCATTCTGTTGTGGGGTGCGTGCAGCAGAGAAGTTCTGTGAAATTCCTTCTTCTGTAAGATAGGCTTCAATGACAGAGTTTTTGAATTTTGTGCCATTGTCGCTTCTCAGTTTCTGAATCCTGCACTCATACAGAACTTGGATTCTTTTCATTAAATTTATCAGTATGTTTGGAACATCTGATTTCTTTCTGACAAATTTAACCCATGTAAATCTTGAGAATTCATCAATCAAAACAAGCAGATATTTCTTGCCACCTAGGTTCTGTGTAGATATTGGACCGCAGAGGTCAACATGAAGCATGTACAGAGGCCTAGTGCAAGATACATCAGTTTTGCCTTTAGGGGAAGCTCTTTTGAGTTTTCCCATTTCGCAGGCAGAGCATAGATGATCTTTATTAAATTTGACGTTTGGTAGACCTTTTACTAGATCAAGTTTCACAAGTTTATCAAGAGTATGAAAGTTTAAATGGCAGAACCTGTTGTGCCATAACCAGGCTTCTTCACTTTTGCACGCAACAAGGCAAATTTTGTCTTTCTTGTTTTTGAAATTGAAGTTCATGAGATACAAGTCGCCTCTTCTTTCGGCTCGTAGAAGTTCAAATCATGTGTCCTCGCTCTGTAGATAGCAGAAGGTTCTTTTGAACATTATGTCGAATCCCGTATCGCAGAGTTGACTAACACTGAGAAGATTGTGTTTAAGGCCATCAACATATGCAACTTTTCATACGGTTATATTCTTCTTCTGTATGATTCCGTAGCCTTTAATGTACCCCTTTTTGTTGTCTCCAAAGGTCTCAGATCCACCATCGTTCTTTTCTTTGTATGTGGATAGAAGACCTCTGTTGCCAGTCATGTGCCTCGAGCATCCGGAGTCTAGATATCAGATCGGCACATACTGTTTCTGCAAGACAATCAGAGAGTTTTAGGTACCCATATCCACATGGGTCCAGTTTTGTTAGGGGTTTTCAAGTTTGCCTTAGCATTCTTGGTCTTTGTTTTAGCTTCTGTTGAAGAAACATTTTGTTTCTTCTTACCTTTGGATTTATCATTCTCTTTGGGTACAGAGAGATGACAGTGTGGACTTTTGAAGTGTTGGTTTAATTTAAACATAAGATCAAAGCAATGACAGTATTGAATGTGCGAAGAGATTTGCTTGAACTTTTCATTAAATACATTAAATGGGGTCACAGAGGCATTACAGTCTATCCTAACATTAGACTTTCAATTACAATAAGGTTTATGTAGGTAAGATTGTTGTTTAAAAAATCCATTGTTGAGTGCGGCCTTCTATGTACCCCTTCTGTGGTGAACTTCTGCTGGTTTCACTGTCACAGAAGAAAAAGCTTTGTTAATTTTAGTCCATTTACCCTTCTGTTGCCATGTTGGCTTTTCTTTAACAGGTTTTAAGGGTTTCAAAATCTTTGAACTTGTTGGAATTTGAGTGGACATTAACTTCTTTTGTTTGAATTTCTCAAGCTCTAGAGAGGTTTTCGCTTGTATGCACATATCCACAAAGTCTGGACAGATAGGAACTCTAATGATTTTCTCCTTGGGAGGAATAGTTCTGTTAAGAACTTCAAAGGTTTGTCTAAAATCCTCTGTGTCACTAGGTCCGATCTCTGACTTAGAGTCAGTCTCAGATTCGTCAGAGGATGAATCGTCCTCATATACAGAGGTTGAGTCACTTGGTTCTCTTTCGACAGAGGCTGGACTTTCAGAACATGTGCCATAATCACTTTCTTCCTTTTCTAAGGAACTATTTTCCAAGTCAACAGAGGTATCTGTTAAGTCTTCTTCAGAGAGATTTTGATCACAGGTAGGTGTACAGAGGTTTTCTTCAGAGATACCAAGTTTTTCTTTTGTATGTTTTGGCTTGAACTCAGGTGTCTCTGCAGATAATTTCTTTTCAGAATTCATCATACAGACAAATGCAACTTGAGTTTGAGTCTCGGAGTCACCAAACTTGAAGATTCCTATCTGATTTTGAGTTTTCAGATACTTCTTAGGTTTGGACTCTCTTTTGACAGAGATTGAAGATGACAGATCTGTGTTTTCAAACCACACATTTGTCATCTTCAGAGGTTTCCTCTTGTGAGGTTCCCCAGAGACTTTTAGCCTTTTACTTACAGAGAGAAGATTTGGAAATCCAGGTTTTCTTGTATCTCCAATATGAAATAGAGAGGACAGAGATTTGTCTCTTTTGTTTCCGGTATAAGGATCTATATCACATAAGCCAATTCCCCGTCTCCCTATTTGGGTGTTAATTTTCTCGTACACCTTCTGCGCATCTTGAAATTTTTTAATTTGAAGATCTCTTCTGAGTAAATCTTGACAGAGGACTTCTCTTTCCTTTTGAAAATAATTTTTAAGAACTAGGATGTTTATTTTGTCGCACTCAACGTCCATTAGTTCTTTAGACTTTGTTTTCAAGGAAGAATTAAGTTCAGAAATCTTTTCTTTTAATGGATTTAACTTTTTGTTCCAGTCCATTTCAATTTCTTCTTTTTCTTTAAAGATTTTAGCTTTTTCTTGAGTGAGAAGTCTAGCTTCTCTCTCATAGAAGGTGAGCTTTTTCTAAATATTTTCACATGCCTTTTTCATTTCAGTGTATTCAATGTTAAGTTTAATCAAATCATCTTCTGCCATATTAGAGTTAGAGGTAGAAGTGGATACCTCACTGTCGGAGTCGGAGCTGACTTCTGCCATGCCACAGAATAGAGCATTCTTTGTTTCGCCTTCGTCAGATGATGTGTCTGACTCCCAGATTTCTTTGTTCACCATTAGTGACTTCTGAGCATAGTATTCATCTTTCTTTTTGTAGAAAGCTGCATCCCTCTGAGGGCGATTTGACTTGCTCCTGCATTCGTTGGCAAAGTGACCTGGCTTTCCACAGTTGTAGCATCCTTGGTTCTGTGTGGAGTTTCCAGCTCTGTCATCTGATCTCTGTCGGTCACCACTTCTTTCGGTTCGGCATTCATTTGCGTAGTGGCCTGGGTTACCACATTTGTAACACTCTTGAATCTGTGGAGTGTTGCCACCTTTGTCTTCCGACCTCTGTCGGTTATTTCCTCTGTCATTTCTGTCACTTAACCTCTGTCGGTCACCACTTCTGTCGTTTCTGTTATTTGACCCTTCTCTCTCTCGATTATCTCTTTCATATCGTTCATTACCAGATTTCTTCTGGTATCCTCTGTTGAATTCCCTAGTCAAGAGAGCTAATGATTTAGCTATCGAGGCCAGGGTCGTTTCTTCTTCTACTGCTACTCCCTCTTCTTCTTCACTTTCCACCATCATGTTTTTCTTCTTCTTCTCCTCTCTTTCCTCTATTGCTTTCTCTTTCTTTGGTTTCTCTCTAGCCTCTGTAGTCTTACCACCCAATGCAAGAGGTGCAATGATCTGGGCTTTTGCTTGTGCTACCTGAGGCTCTTGTGCTGCCAATGTTCCATAGAGGTCTGATAGGGTCCAGGAATCTAAGTCTTGATTTGTTTGCAGAGACATAGATAACTAAAGCCATTCTTCATTCAGAGACTTCAGGAACATAACGTTGTTTTCTTCAAAGGTTCTGTGGATGCCGAACTTCTTGCACTTGTTTATTAGAGAGTTGAACCTATCATACGTAGACTGCAGAGATTCGGTTGGCAGAGCTTTAAAGGCATAGTATTCATTTATGTATTGAGCTCTGTGGTTCTTCTGGGTTTTGCTCCTCCTTCTAGTTGTTTTTCCAGTTCTTTCCATAGATCATATGCAGATTCACATGCATCCATGGACTGGAAAAGGTCATTTGGAATGCCCATAATCAGAATTCTCTTAGTTTTCTGAGCAACTTCGTATTTAGCCCAATAAGGATCAGACCATTTATCCTGGGTCTTTGGTTTCGTGTGTTCTGGGATTTCTGGTGTGTCGTCTGTGCCAGGAACACGAGGTACAATTATCATGGGAACGAAAGGAGGGTTACGGATATAATAAACCAATTCTTTGTCAGTACCCTCAAAGAAGTGAATCATTCAAATCTTCAATTGAGGGTATTCTTCTCTAAGAAGAGTGGGAGGTTTGGGTAAAGAACCAGCAGAGAGGAAGTTGTTTGTATTCGTCATTTTAGAGGAAGATAAATTATCCAGAAAAGGGTTTGAACAACACACTTTTCAGAGTATGAAGTGGATGCTTCGTATGAAGTTTTTAAGCTTAAAAGCTTTAAGCTGAGCACTAAAATGGTGTTTTTAGCCAGAATAACAGATTCTATAAGTTTACCAAAGTTCGAATGAATCGAAAATGGCAGAAAAACAGAAACTGTTTGATTAATATGAAGAATAGGTTAAAAATCCAAGTTTCTACCAAAGATCATTGTAGAGTGGATCCCTTGATATTAAAAATCAAGGTTTGCTCTGATACCAATTGTTTGTTCTTGTTTTCTTAACAATGATCTTAACTTTCAGTTAGTTCAGATTTAGATATGGTGCGGAAGCGTATTTAAGAACTGAAAGATAATGTAAAGGTAGAAGAACACACAATATCAAATAAACAGTATGTAAAGAACATATGAGTATCTCCGAGACTACTGTTTGATATTTATCAAGAACACCAAGAACATAACAAGAATTCTGCTGGTGTGTGTGTGTGTGTTTGTGCGTAGCTTAATTGTCTGATTCTTGTTAATGGAAGAACTCAACATGAGTCTTCCTTTTATACTACTACAAAGGGGACATACTTTAGACAATAAGGACTTATGCTACAGTAGACACGATCGTATGAACAGTAGCAGGTACTATATGCATTAAATGCGCATGTTCCAACTTGGACAGAGCCCTATCAGATTTTGACACGTGTTGTTGTTGTCAGGGCATGCCTTAAGCAAGTGGATGAATGGATCCTGGAGCAGTAGAAAGATATTTGTAAATCTTCTAAGTCTTCAGTATAAACCGCAGAGGCTCTGTCAAGGGTGAGAGAGGTTCTGCGGCTCAGTCCTATGTGAGCAGTCTTCTGCTGATTCTTGCCTTCGGTATTCTTGGGTTCTTCTGTAGAGCCTTTGTAGGTTACTTCTGTACTTAGACTATGTTCACTACTTTCACAAACAGAAAGATTGGAGCTAACAGCACTCTAAGACAAAACATATTGATGTAAGATATGATTTCATCAAGGATCATGTGGAAAAGAGAACCATAGAAATGCACTTTGTTCATACAAAGTATCAATTGGCAGACTTGTTAACAAAGCCTCTTGATCACAAAAGGTTTACTTTTCTTATATGCAAGATTGGTATGCTTAACCTGACTAATTGATTATGTTTGTTATTTTTCAGAAATGGATTTTTTTTCTAAGTAAGATTTTCTTAGTAGTGTATTCAGAATTCTGACTCTCTTACTCGGATGTTCTGAGTCTTGAGTTCAGAACTTCTGAGTCAATACTTCAGAATCTGTGTAATACCCCGGGTAAGTTCGTTAGTTAAAAGTTAGTTCCGTTAAATTTTGTTAACTCTAAAATGTGAAGTTAAAGGTAAGTTTGGATAGATTTATGAGTAAAGGGTGTAATTGGTCATTTATGATAACTTAAGGACTAAGGTGGTAAATTGGATTAGATATTACCCTTAATGGAATTAGATATTTTCATAAAATCAGTATTATCCAGAAATTCAAAGTGAGTGTGTGTGTGTGTACTTGGAGAAGAAAAGAAGAAGAAAGAAGGTTTTGGAGCTAGGGATTCAATTTGTTGCAATTGGAAGTAATTTCAGGTATGTTTCCTTTGCAAATCTTGTGTGTAATTGCTATTAGGTAGTTTCTATCGGAGTAGAATAAACTATTTCACATCTGAGAATGATTCAGTCGATTTGTGGGCTAAAAGTATGCAAACCGACAGAGTTTTCCGGACACCATGAATCTGTCCGGATGGGTTGGTTGGTAGTGTCCGGGTAATTAACTGGTGGTGTCCGGATGGTGTTCTAAGATGTCCGGACGAGTTAACTATCCGGGTAAGTCTCTCTTTCCTATAGTTTCCGGATGAGTTAAGATACCGGATGTTGTCCGGATTACTTTGGTGTCCGGATGACGTCCGGATTGTATAGGTTGTCCGGAAAAGTCATGTTGTCCGGAAAAGTCATGCTGTCCGGAAAAGTAGTGTTGTCCGGATACTTTAGCTATTTGACCAATTTTTGTGATTTCGGATATTTTTAAGTTGTTCCGAAAACTTCCTGCGGGGCGGCCCACAGACCCCGCAAGGGGGTTGCCCCTTGACCCCAACCGCTAACCGGGTAGCGGAACCCCCGTGTTAAGTCGCCGTATGGGGAACATTTGAGGATAAGAGTTTGATAAGTTATTTGGGATTCTCAGCCTGTTAGAGAGTCTTATGTGTTCTATTTGGTAAAGTGGTATATGCATTTGACTGGTACAGATACTGTGAAATTGAAGTGAAGCTGAATTGTTTTGAGAAAAGCTTGGAGAACGTTTTGATAAGACAGACAGCTGAGTTTTACTTGAAAATGTTTTTTAAACTGGAATACATATATGTGTGTATAGAATATGTGATAAATGATGTGTTTATATGCTTATGTTGGAAATATAATATGTGAAGATTGTATTATATTTGCATAAGTATTATACGAGAGTATATCGGCCGGGATTAGGACCGATGATGTTGGCCGTAGTAGTTGTACGGTGGTGTTGGCCGTAGTAGTTGTACGGTGGTGTTCGCCGTAGAAGTTGTATGGTGGAGATAATTTATTAGTTGGCTTGCAACCAACTAATATGGCCATGGGAATGAGAAGGGAAAGTACATGAAGAGTGAGTTCAAATTGGTAATTGTGATTGTGTTATGTGAATGTAATTTATGTAAATGAAGTTTATATAAATGATTTCAAATTGACAAGGATTTTCTCACTTAGACCACTAGGTCTAACCCTCATTTTGTTTTAAAATATGTATTCCAGGTCATGGAGCAAGTAAGGATCAATGATAAGATAATCTGTGATTAGCTTTTTGGAAAGACTTGTGTTATGAAGATCATGAAGTGTTTTTGTACTTGTGACTTTGTTATTAGTCATAATGTAAATTATTTAGTCGAAAAAGTTTGTACTGAATTACTTATTATGTTTAGCAAGACTATGGGACCGAATATGAAATATGATGTATCTTTTGATGAAATTAGGTTATCAAATGTATGTTAATTGTATATATGGAATATGGGTTGTTACAGATGGTATCAGAGCCCTAGTTTAAGGGATTTAGGTATTAGTATCTGTACCTAGACTTAAACTGCATGCGAAGTAGGATGTCCCTATTATTGTAGAACCTTGGGATGTTAAATATAAAAAGGTAGAAGGAACATCATGTAAGGTAACTTCAGATTACACCTGGCCAGTGTAATTGTGATTTTACAGGTACATGTTTGAACTGGAATACCTTATTATATGGGGTATGTGCCTATGTGTATAATAACATTGTTTGAATCTACAGAATGGCCAGTGGTACTAGACAAACAAATCGAGGAGGAAGAAGCAACTCTAACAGAACAAATCCCTTGGTCGGAACTAGGGGAAGAGGGGGAGAAAGAGGCAGGGGCGGGACTGGAGGCAGAGTACAGGGGCGAGGCACAGAGTTTGTTACAAGAGACAACTTGGCTGCTGAGATGGGAAGATTACAAGCCAATATTCAAGCCATGTTTAACCAGACGCATAATACTGAAACGGAAAGACCAGATCCTAACTTGGAAGACGAGATGCCTATCACACCTACTGTCGTATCAGTACCAAGAAGGTGTGACTACAAGATGTTTTTAAGCCGTAAACCACCAACTTATGGAGGGGATAGAGATCCAGTGAAGGCGATGCGGTGGCTGAAGGAAATTGAAGCTGTATTTAAAACCAGCAAATGTGTGGAACAGGATAAGGTGTTATACGGAACTGCAATGTTGAAGGCAGATGCTTTATATTGGTGGGAGGCCCTTATTGACTCTAAGGGATCTGATGTATACTCAACCTTTACTTGGGGCGAATTCTCAAGGGCATTCAAAGAACAGTTTTGTCCTCAAGCAGCAGTCAGACAATTAGAGGAGGAATTCCTGAGCCTACAACAAGGGAATTTATCAGTCAGAGACTATACTGCCCGTTTCCTAGAGAAGTCGCGTTTTGGAGAGTATTATGTTGCCACGGAGAAAATGAAGATGGAAAGGTTCATATTCAGATTGAATTCGGAAATTCAAAAGTTAGCGACTGCAACGAGACCTGATACCTTCTCAGAAGCAGTAAATGCCGCGGAAAATGTGGAGCGGGATAATAAGAGGGATGTCGGTGATAAGAGTATGGGAAAGAGGAAATGGGAAGGACCTCAGTATGATCCGAAAAAGTCCAGGTTTCAAAGATTCGATAATCGCCCGCCTTTCCGACCAGCGAAAAGACCGTGTCCGAAGTGCCACCGTATCCATCAAGGAAGTTGCCAAGTTGATTTGCGGGTTTGTTATAGATGTGGAAAGACCAGACATGTTTCTAAAGATTGTCGAGTAACGCGATTTTGTTTTTTATGTAATTCTCCGGATCACCTACAGTCGGATTGTCCGAGGGGAAGAATACAATAGGGGGGTACGTCAGGGAAACCAACGGTTAGCAAACCAGTAGTACCAAGACTAGAGCCACCAAGAACGAGGGGTGGTACATTCCAGATGACAGCAAAAGAAGCGGAGGAAACTCCGGATGTGGTTACAGGTACATTTTTCATAAACTCTACACGTGCTAAAGTATTATTTGACTCCGGTGCAAACTGATCTTTTGTATCTCCTGCATTTGCTGCTTATCAGCGTTTGAAGCCTAAAGTATTAGAACATGCCTTACGGGTAGATACTGCAAATGATAACCAAGTGTCGGTTAAAGAAGTATTTGATAGTTGTGTAATAAGTATAGAAGGGTGTGGAGTACCGATACAACTATTTCCTATAGCTTTGATCGAATTTGATGTGGTAGTGGGGATGGATTGGTTAGCCGAGAATAAGGCTAACATAGTATGTGATAAGAAAATAATTAATGTTGTATTACCTGAGAAGGGACCGGTAGTGATTTATGGTGATCGTAGCAATCATCAGTCTTGCATTATAACTATGATAAAAGCCCGTAAGTGTGTTAATAAAGGTTGCCAGAGTTACTTAGCCTACGTGATAGATATTAAACCAGAAAAGAATAAGTTGGAAGATATTCCTATTGTTAGTGAATTTCCTGAACTGTTCCCCGAAGACTTGAATAGTCTTCCGCCCGTTAGGCAAGTAGAGTTTGGTATAGATCTGATTCCTGAAGCCGCTCCTGTAGCCCGTGCACCGTATCGACTGGCCCCTCCAGAGATGAAAGAGATGATGGCACAACTACAAGACCTATCCGACAAAGGCTTCATCAGACCTAGTTCTTCGCCGTGGGGAGCGCCAATTTTGTTTGTGAAAAAGAAGGATGGTTCGATGAGAATGTGTATCGACTACCGGGAACTGAATAAGCGCACGATCAAGAACAAGTATCCGCTTCCCAGAATTGATGACCTCTTCGATCAATTGGTTGGAGCCTGCTATTTCTCTAAGATTGATCTAAGATCTGGTTATCATCAGTTGAAGGTTAAAGAAGAAGATGTTCTGAAGACTGCTTTTCGAACAAGGTATGGCCATTATGAATTCTTAGTAATGTCGTTCGGTTTGACGAATGCTCCAGTTGCCTTTATGGATTTAATGAATCGAGTATGTAAGCCGTATCCCGATAAATTTGTTATTGTATTTATCGATGATATACTTATCTATTCTCGGTCCAAAGAAAAGCACGCGCAACATCTTCGTTTGATTCTGGAGTTATTAAAGAAAGAAAAGTTGTATGCTAAATTTTCGAAATGTGAATTCTAGCTACGAGAAGTTCAGTTTTTGGGGCATGTAGTTTCCGAAAAAGGTATACAAGTTGATCCGATGAAAGTGGAAGCAGTTGAAAAGTGGGAACCGCCGAAGACAGCAACGGAAGTACGAAGTTTTCTGGGTTTAGCCGGTTACTATCGAAAGTTTATAAAAGACTTCTCTCGTATTGCCACGCCTTTGACTAAGCTGACTCGAAAGAATCTGAAGTTTGAATGGAAAGCAGAACAGGATGGAGCATTCCGGGTACTGAAAGAGAAACTCTGTAGCGCGCCGATACTAGCATTACCTGAAGGTTCCGAGGACTTTGTGGTCTATAGTGATGCTTATAAGTTGGGATTGGGTTGTGTATTAATGCAGCGTGGAAAGGTTATTGCTTATGCTTCTCGTCAATTAAAAGATCATGAGAGACAGTATCCTACGCACGACATGGAGCTTGCAGCGGTTGTCTTCGCGCTAAAGATTTGGAGGCATTATCTCTACGGTTCTAAATGTCAAATTTTTACCGATCATAAGAGTCTCCAACATCTTTTTGATCAGAAGGAACTAAATATGAGGCAAAGAAGATGGCTAGAACTAGTGAATGATTACGACTGTGAAATTCTTTATCATCCCGGAAAGGCGAATGTGGTAGCTGATGCACTGAGTCGTCAAGAAAGGAGTGGAACAATAAAAGCTATTTCACTAAGGGCTGAACTCTTGCCTAACATCTTTGACGAACTGCTGAAGTGTCAAATAGAAGCCTATCAGGAAGAACATTTGAAGTCAGAACGGTTAGTGGGGATATCGGCATTGCTTGTGAAAGATGACCATGGGTTGTTGTGTCTGGGAAATAGAATTTGGGTGCCTCGTTTGGGTGGATTACGTGATCTTGTATTACAAGAAGCTCATCAATCTCGTTTCTCTATTCATCCAGGTACGAATAAGATGTATAGAGATCTGAAACAATTCTATTGGTGGCCGGGAATAAAAAGAAGCATTGCTCAGTATGTGGAAGGTTGTACTACTTGTAAGAAGGTAAAGATTGAACATCAAAATCCGTTTGGTCAGTTACAACGATTAGAAATACCAATGTGGAAATGGGATCAGATTACTACAGATTTCATCACGAAGCTACCAAGGACTCCGAAGGGATTTGATGCCATTTAGGTGATCGTTGACAGATTGACGAAGTCTGCTCACTTCCTACCAATAAAAGAAACCGATTCGTTGAAACGATTAGCCAAGTTGTACATCAACGAAATAGTAACTCGACATGGGGTTCCAATCTCGATTATTTCTGATCGTGATAGTCGTTTTCACGTCAAGATTCTGGAGGAGCTTTCAAAAAGAAATGGGTACCCAGATAAAGTTAAGTACAGCGTATCATCCTCAAACTAACGGTCAGAGTGAACGCACGATTCAGACTTTGGAAGATATGTTACGGGCTTGCATTATTGACTTTGGGGGATCTTGGGATAAGCACTTGCCACTGATAGAATTTTCCTACAACAACAGTTACCATTCCAGCATACAAGCGGCACCGTTTGAAGTTCTATATGGTAGAAAATGCCGAACGCCTCTGTGTTGGAACGAAGTGGGAGAGAAACAGTTAGCAGGGCCAGATATAGTCCAGTTGACCGCGGATAAGATTACTCAGATTCGGGAACGCTTGAAAGTGGCTCAAGACAGACAGAAAAGCTACGCCGACCGACGCCGAAAGCCGTTAGAATTCCAAGTTAGAGATTTTGTGATGTTAAAAGTCTCGCCTTGGAAAGGAGTCATCCTATTTGGGAAGCAAGGTAAACTTAGCCCGAGATACATTGGACCGTTTGCAATCACAGAAAGGATTGGTGAAGTAGCCTACAGGTTAGATCTTCCGCCAGAGTTAAGCAGAATCCACAATGCGTTTCATGTATCAAATTTCCGAAAGTGTTTGGTTACGCCAGATCAGGCAGTTTCTCTACCATATATACAAATTGATGAAAAGATGAATTATGTGGAAGAACCAGAAGCAATTGTTGATCACAAGGTTAAAGAGTTGCGGAACAAAGTAATCAGACAAGTGAAAGTCCAGTGGAGACATCATAGGGGTCAGGATGCTACATGGGAATCAGAGTCGGAAATGAGAGCCAAATACCCTCACCTTTTTGCCTAACCGAATTCCGGGATGGAATTCTTTTAAGGGGGAGATGATGTAATACCCCGGGTAAGTTCGTTAGTTAAAAGTTAGTTCCGTTAAATTTTGTTAACTTTAAAATGTGAAGTTAAAGGTAAGGTTGGATAGATTTATAAGTAAAGGGTGTAATTGGTCATTTATGATAACTTAAGGACTAAGGTGGTAAATTGGATTAGATATTACCCTTAATGGAATTAGATATTTTCATAAAATCAGTATTATCCAGAAATTCAAAGTGAGTGTGTGTGTGTACTTGGAGAAGAAAAGAAGAAGAAAGAAGCTTTTGGAGCTAGGGATTCAATTTGGTGCAATTGGAAGTAATTTCAGGTATGTTTCCTTTGCAAATCTTGTGTGTACTTGCTATTAGGTAGTTTCTATCGGAGTAGAATAAACGATTTCACATCTGAGAATGATTCAGTCGATTCCTGGGCTGAAAGTATGGAAACCGACAGAGTTTTCCGGACTCCATGAATGTGTCCGGATGGGTTGGTTGGTAGTGTCTGGGTAATTAACTGGTGGTGTCCGGATGGTGTTCTAAGATGTCCGGACGAGTCAACTATCCGGGTAAGTCTCTCTTTTCTATAGTTTCCGGATGAGTTAAGATACCGGATGCTGTCCGGATTACTTTGGTATCCGGATGACGTCCGGATTGTATAGGTTGTCCGGAAAAGTCATGTTGTCCGGAAAAGTCATGCTGTCCGGAAAAGTAGTGTTGTCCGGATACTTTAGCTTTTTGACCAATTTTGTGATTTCGGATACTTTTGAGTGTCCGGATATAGTTTCCAAATGTATTTTGAGTTAAGTTGTTCCGAAAACCCCCGTGTTAAGTCGCCGTAGGGGAACATTTGAGGATAAGAGTTTGATAAGTTATTTGGGATTCTCAGCCTGTTAGAGAGTCTTATGTGTTCTATTTGGTAAAGTGGTATATGTATTTGACTGGTACAGATACTGTGAAATTGAAGTGAAGCTGAATTGTTTTGAGAAAAGCTTGGAGAACGTTTTGATAAGACAGACAGGTGAGTTTTACTTTAAAATGTTTTTTAAACTGAATACATATATGTGTGTATAGAATATGTGATAAATGATGTGTTTATATGCTTATGTTGGAAATATAATATGTGAAGATTGTATTATATTTGCATAAGTATTATACGAGAGTATATCGGCCGGGATTAGGACCGATGATGTTGGTCGTAGTAGTTGTACGGTGGTGTTGGTCGTAGTAGTTGTACGGTGGTGTTGGCCGTAGAAGTTGTACGGTGGAGATAATTTATTAGTTAGCTTGCAACCAACTAATATGGCCATGGGAATGAGAAGGGAAAGTACATGAAGAGTGAGTTCAAATTGATAATTGTGATTGTGTTATGTGAATGTAATTTATGTAAATGGAGTTTATATAATTGATTTCAAATTGACAGGGATTTTCTCACTTAGACCACTAGATCTAACCCTCATTTTTTTTAAATATGTATTCCAGGTCATGGAGCAAGTAAGGATCAATGATAAGATAATTTGTTATTAGCTTTTTGGGAAGACTTGTGTTATGAAGATCATGAAGTGTTTTTGTACTTGTGACTTTGTTATTAGTCATAATGTAAATTATTTAGTCGAAAAGGTTTGTACTGAATTACTTATTATGTTTAGCAAGACTATGTGACCGAATATGAAATATGATGTATCTTTTGATGAAATTAGGTTATCAAATGTATGTTAATTGTATATATGGAATATGGGTTGTTACAGATGGTATCAGAGCCCTAGTTTAAGGGATTTAGGTATTAGTATCTGTACCTAGACTTAAACTGCATGCGAAGTAGGATGTCCCTATTATTGTAGAACCTTGGGATGTTAAATATAAAAAGGTAGAAGGAACATCATGTAAGGTAACTTCAGATTACACCTGGCCAGTGTAATTGTGATTTTACAGGTACATGTTTGAACTGGAATACCTTATTATATGGGGTATGTGCCTATGTGTATAATAACATTGTTTGAATCTACAGAATGGCCTGTGGTACTAGACAAACAAATCGAGGAGGAAGAAGCAACTCTAACAGAACAAATCCCCCGGTCGGAACTAGGGGAAGAGGGGGAGAAAGAGGCAGGGGCAGGACTGGAGGCAGAGTACAGGGGCGAGGCACAGAGTTTGTTACAAGAGACAACTTGGCTGCTGAGATGGGAAGATTACAAGCCAATATTCAAGCCATGTTTAACCAGACGCATAATACTGAAACGGAAAGACCAGATCCTAACTTGGAAGACGAGATGCCTATCACACCTACTGTCATATCAGTACCAAGAAGGTGTGACTACAAGATGTTTTTAAGCCGTAAACCACCAACTTATGGAGGGGATAGAGATCCAGTGAAGGCGATGCGGTGGCTGAAGGAAATTGAAGCTGTATTTAAAACCAGCAAATGTGTGGAACAGGATAAGGTGTTATACGGAACTGCAATGTTGAAGGCAGATGCTTTATATTGGTGGGAGGCCCTTATTGACTCTAAGGGATCTGATGTATACTCAACCTTTACTTGGGGCGAATTCTCAAGGGCATTCAAAGAACAGTTTTGTCCTCAAGCAGCAGTCAGACAATTAGAGGAGGAATTCCTGAGCCTACAACAAGGGAATTTATCAGTCAGAGACTATACTGCCCGTTTCCTAGAGAAGTCGCGTTTTGGAGAGTATTATGTTGCCACGGAGAAAATGAAGATGGAAAGGTTCATATTCAGATTGAATTCGGAAATTCAAAAGTTAGCGACTGCAACGAGACCTGATACCTTCTCAGAAGCAGTAAATGCCGCGGAAAATGTGGAGCGGGATAATAAGAGGGATGTCGGTGATAAGAGTATGGGAAAGAGGAAATGGGAAGGACCTCAGTATGATCCGAAAAAGTCCAGGTTTCAAAGATTCGATAATCGCCCGCCTTTCCGACCAGCGGAAACACCGTGTCCGAAGTGCCACCGTATCCATCAAGGAAGTTGCCAAGTTAATTTGCGGGTTTGTTATAGATGTGGAAAGACCGGACATGTTTCTAAAGATTGTCGAGTAACGCGATTTTGTTTTTTATGTAATTCTCCGGATCACCTACAGTCGGATTGTCCGAGGGGAAGAATACAATAGGGGGGTACGTCAGGGAAACCAGCGGTTAGCAAACCAGTAGTACCAAGACTAGAGCCACCAAGAACGAGGGGTGGTACATTCCAGATGACAGCAAAAGAAGCGGAGGAAACTCCGGATGTGGTTACAGGTACATTTTTCATAAACTCTACACGTGCTAAAGTATTATTTGACTCCGGTGCAAACTGATCTTTTGTATCTCCTGCATTTGCTGCTTATCTGCGTTTGAAGCCTAAAGTATTAGAACATGCCTTACGGGTAGATACTGCAAATGATAACCAAGTGTCGGTTAAAGAAGTATTTGATAGTTGTGTAATAAGTATAGAAGGGTGTGGAGTACCGATACAACTATTTCCTATAGCTTTGATCGAATTTGATGTGGTAGTGGGGATGGATTGGTTAGCCGAGAATCAGGCTAACATAGTATGTGATAAGAAAATAATTAATGTTGTATTACCTGAGAAGGGACCGGTAGTGATTTATGGTGATCGTAGCAATCATCAGTCTTGCATTATAACTATGATAAAAGCCCGTAAGTGTGTTAATAAAGGTTGTCAGAGTTACTTAGCCTATGTGATAGATATTAAACCAGAAAAGAATAAGTTGGAAGATATTCCTATTGTTAGTGAATTTCCTGAACTGTTCCCCGAAGACTTGAATAGTCTTCCGCCCGTTAGGCAAGTATAGTTTGGTATAGATCTGATTCCTGAAGCCGCTCCTGTAGCCCGTGCACCGTATCGACTGGCCCCTCCAGAGATGAAAGAGATGATGGCACAACTACAAGACCTATCCGACAAAGGCTTCATCAGACCTAGTTCTTCGCCGTGGGGAGCGCCAATTTTGTTTGTGAAAAAGAAGGATGGTTCGATGAGAATGTGTATCGACTACCGGGAACTGAATAAGCGCACGATCAAGAACAAGTATCCGCTTCCCAGAATTGATGACCTCTTCGATCAATTGGTTGGAGCCTGCTATTTCACTAAGATTGATCTAAGATCTGGTTATCATCAGTTGAAGGTTAAAGAAGAAGATGTTCTGAAGACTGCTTTTCGAACAAGGTATGGCCATTATGAATTCTTAGTAATGTCGTTCGGTTTGACGAATGCTCTAGCTGCCTTTATGGATTTAATGAATCGAGTATGTAAGCCGTATCTCGATAAATTTGTTATTGTATTTATCGATGATATACTTATCTATTCTCGGTCCAAAGAAGAGCACGCGCAACATCTTCGTTTGATTCTGGAGTTATTAAAGAAAGAAAAGTTGTATGCTAAATTTTCGAAATGTGAATTCTAGCTACGAGAAGTTCAGTTTTTGGGGCATGTAGTTTCCGAAAAAGGTATACAAGTTGATCCGATGAAAGTGGAAGCAGTTGAAAAGTGGGAACCGCCGAAGACAGCAACGGAAGTACGAAGTTTTCTGGGTTTAGCCGGTTACTATCGAAAGTTTATAAAAGACTTCTCTCGTATTGCCACGCCTTTGACTAAGCTGACTCGAAAGAATCTGAAGTTTGAATGGAAAGCAGAACAGGATGGAGCATTCCGGGTACTGAAAGAGAAACTCTGTAGCGCGCCGATACTAGCATTACCTGAAGGTTCCGAGGACTTTGTGGTCTATAGTGATGCTTATAAGTTGGGATTGGGTTGTGTATTAATGCAGCGTGGAAAGGTTATTGCTTATGCTTCTCGTCAATTAAAAGATCATGAGAGACAGTATCCTACGCACGACATGGAGCTTGCAGCGGTTGTCTTCGCGCTAAAGATTTGGAGGCATTATCTCTACGGTTCTAAATGTCAAATTTTTACTGATCATAAGAGTCTCCAACATCTTTTTGATCAGAAGGAACTAAATATGAGGCAAAGAAGATGGTTAGAACTAGTGAATGATTACGACTGTGAAATTCTTTATCATCCCGGAAAGGCGAATGTGGTAGCTGATGCACTGAGTCGTCAAGAAAGGAGTGGAACAATAAAAGCTATTTCACTAAGGGCTGAACTCTTGCCTAACATCTTTGATGAACTGCTGAAGTGTCAAATAGAAGCCTATCAGGAAGAACATTTGAAGTCAGAACGGTTAGTGGGGATATCGGCATTGCTTGTGAAAGATGACCATGGGTTGTTGTGTCTGGGAAATAGAATTTGGGTGCCTCGTTTGGGTGGATTACGTGATCGTGTATTACAAGAAGCTCATCAATCTCGTTTCTCTATTCATCCAGGTACGAATAAGATGTATAGAGATCTGAAACAATTCTATTGGTGGCTGGGAATAAAAAGAAGCATTGCTCAGTATGTGGAAGGTTGTACTACTTGTAAGAAGGTAAAGATTGAACATCAAAATCCGTTTGGTCAGTTACAACGATTAGAAATACCAATGTGGAAATGGGATCAGATTACTACAGATTTCATCACGAAGCTACCAAGGACTCCGAAGGGATTTGATGCCATTTGGGTGATCGTTGACAGATTGACGAAGTCTACTCACTTCCTACCAATAAAAGAAACTGATTCGTTGAAACGATTTGCCAAGTTGTACATCAACGAAATAGTAACTCGACATGGGGTTCCAATCTCGATTATTTCTGATCGTGATAGTCGTTTTCACTTCAAGATTCTGGAGGAGCTTTCAAAAAGAAATGGTTACCCAGATAAAGTTAAGTACATCGTATCATCCTCAAACTAACGGTCAGAGTGAACGCACGATTCAGACTTTGGAAGATATGTTACGGGCTTACATTGTTGACTTTGGGGGATCTTGGGATAAGCACTTGCCACTGATAGAATTTGCCTACAACAACAGTTACCATTCCAGCATACAAGCGGCACCGTTTGAAGTTCTATATGGTAGAAAATGCCGAACGCCTCTGTGTTGGAACGAAGTGGGAGAGAAACAGTTAGCAGGGCCAGATATAGTCCAGTTGACCGCGGATAAGATTACTCAGATTCGGGAACGCTTGAAAGTGGCTCAAGACAGACAGAAAAGCTACGCCGACCGACGCCGAAAGCCGTTAGAATTCCAAGTTGGAGATTTTGTGATGTTAAAAGTCTCGCCTTGGAAAGGAGTCATCCGATTTGGGAAGCAAGGTAAACTTAGCCCGAGATACATTGGGACCGTTTGCAATCACAGAAAGGATTGGTGAAGTAGCCTACAGGTTAGATCTTCCGCCAGAGTTAAGCAGAATTCACAATGCGTTTCATGTATCAAATTTCCGAAAGTGTTTGGTTACGCCAGATCAGGCAGTTTCTCTACCATATATACAAATTGATGAAAAGATGAATTATGTGGAAGAACCAGAAGCAATTGTTGATCACAAGGTTAAAGAGTTGCGGAACAAAGTAATCAGGCAAGTGAAAGTCCAGTGGAGACATCATAGGGGTCAGGATGCTACATGGGAATCAGAGTCGGAAATGAGAGCCAAATACCCTCACCTTTTTGCCTAACCGAATTCCGGGATGGAATTCTTTTAAGGGGGAGATGATGTAATACCCCGGGTAAGTTCGTTAGTTAAAAGTTAGTTCCGTTAAATTTTGTTAACTTTAAAATGTGAAGTTAAGGGTAAGGTTGGATAGATTTATGAGTAAAGGGTGTAATTGGTCATTTATGATAACTTAAGGACTAAGGTGGTAAATTGGATTAGATATTACCCTTAATGGAATTAGATATTTTCATAAAATCAGTATTATCCAGAAATTCAAAGTGAGTGTGTGTGTGTACTTGGAGAAGAAAAGAAGAAGAAAGAAGCTTTTGGAGCTAGGGATTCAATTTGGTGCAATTGGAAGTAATTTCAGGTATGTTTCCTTTGCAAATCTTGTGTGTACTTGCTATTAGGTAGTTTCTATCGGAGTAGAATAAACGATTTCACATCTGAGAATGATTCAGTCGATTCCTGGGCTGAAAGTATGGAAACCGACAGAGTTTTCCGGACACCATGAATGTGTCCGGATGGGTTGGTTGGTAGTGTCTGGGTAATTAACTGGTGGTGTCCGGATGGTGTTCTAAGATGTCCGGACGAGTCAACTATCCGGGTAAGTCTCTCTTTTCTATAGTTTCCGGATGAGTTAAGATACCGGATGCTGTCCGGATTACTTTGGTATCCGGATGACGTCCGGATTGTATAGGTTGTCCGGAAAAGTCATGTTGTCCGGAAAAGTCATGCTGTCCGGAAAAGTAGTGTTGTCCGGATACTTTAGCTTTTTGACCAATTTTGTGATTTCGGATACTTTTGAGTGTCCGGATATAGTTTCCAAATGTATTTTGAGTTAAGTTGTTCCGAAAACCCCCGTGTTAAGTCGCCGTAGGGGAACATTTGAGGATAAGAGTTTGATAAGTTATTTGGGATTCTCAGCCTGTTAGAGAGTCTTATGTGTTCTATTTGGTAAAGTGGTATATGTATTTGACTGGTACAGATACTGTGAAATTGAAGTGAAGCTGAATTGTTTTGAGAAAAGCTTGGAGAACGTTTTGATAAGACAAACAGGTGAGTTTTACTTTAAAATGTTTTTTAAACTGGAATACATATATGTGTGTATAGAATATGTGATAAATGATGTGTTTATATGCTTATGTTGGAAATATAATATGTGAAGATTGTATTATATTTGCATAAGTATTATACGAGAGTATATCGGCCGGGATTAGGACCGATGATGTTGGTCGTAGTAGTTGTACGGTGGTGTTGGTCGTAGTAGTTGTACGGTGGTGTTGGCCGTAGAAGTTGTACGGTGGAGTTAATTTATTAGTTAGCTTGCAACCAACTAATATGGCCATGGGAATGAGAAGGGAAAGTACATGAAGAGTGAGTTCAAATTGATAATTGTGATTGTGTTATGTGAATGTAATTTATGTAAATGGAGTTTATATAAATGATTTCAAATTGACAGGAATTTTCTCACTTAGACCACTAGATCTAACCCTCATTTTTTTTTTAAATATGTATTCCAGGTCATGGAGCAAGTAAGGATCAATGATAAGATAATTTGTGATTAGCTTTTTGGGAAGACTTGTGTTATGAAGATCATGAAGTGTTTTTGTACTTGTGACTTTCTTATTAGTCATAATGTAAATTATTTAGTCGAAAAAGTTTGTACTGAATTACTTATTATGTTTAGCAAGTCTATGGGACCGAATATGGAATATGATGTATCTTTTGATGAAATTATGTTATGAAATGTATGTTAATTGTATATATGGAATATGGGTTGTTACAATATGACTTAATTTTTTTTCTTCTGATAAGGTCACTCAGATCTTCTGAATATAGCTTTCAGAATACTCATTTCTGGAAATTACAAGTGTTTCAATTAGTTGATTAAGGTCTTTTTGCTTTATCCTTTTCATATAAATCACTTACTTCTAATATGTGTTTGAGTATATGCTTGAGTCAAGGGGGAGCATTGATATTGTTCTGAAATCATTCTGAGTTGTTTGCAAGATTTGTATTTGTTAGCTTCAATCTTCCTAATCATAGAAGTATTTGAAAGTAGTGAAAAATAGGCTAAGAGAAGAAAGCCTCTTACAGAGGCTCTGCCGTTTCCGAAGGATCAAGGTCAAGAGCTACAGAAGTTACAGAAGACCAGACACAGAACCTCTGTGATACGCACAAAGAAGACCAGACTCGGAACCCGGTGAAGACTGCTCTACAGAAGACCAGACCCAGAACCTCTGTAATCCTTTACAGAGCCTCTGCGTTTCAGACTGAAGACTTGGAAGATATTTATAATATCTTGCCACTGTTAAAGAAATATCTTGCTATTGTTCTTGGACATGTTCATCAACTTGCATGGCAACGTACCCTGTCCAACTTCAACGTGTCAAACTCTGAGTGGACTCAATAGGGCTTAGTACAACATAGACGTCTGAGCCATTAAATGCAATACAGCACGGACAACTGCTCACACCATCCGTTCTACTGTTCATGCCGTCGGAAGAACAGTAGCTCATGCTTTATGGTCTTCTAGAGTAGTATAAAAGGAAGACTCATGTTGAGTTCTTCCTAAGTGAAAATTAATCAAGAAAAACACAAGAATCTAAGTTCCATGCTTATGCTTTATATCGTCAAATCTGTTTAAGCTTTACACCAAAACAGTTCTTAATCTGTTCTTGTTGTTCTTTGATATATATCGAAATACAGTAAACTTTGAGATAAACACTTATTCTTAAACTACTGTTTCTTTATATTGTGTTCTAAATCTATCAAACATATCTGTTAGTTCATCAAATACGCTTCCGCATCAAACATAAATTCGAACTAATAGATCTGACAATCTTGTATAAGCAAAACGGGAACCAACAATTGGTATCAGAGCTAACCTTGATTTTCAATATCAAGTGATCCTCTTTATTACAAGATTGGTGATAGACATCATTCCTTTTTAACCTATTCCTCATTTCTAGGTTAAAACTCCATTAAAGTATACTCTGGGAACTGTTCAAACCCATAAAACTTTCCAGATCATCAGACTCATACTCTTTAATCATACTATCTTTTCAGAACCTTTACAATGACAAATACAAATAACTTCTTTACTGCTGGTTCACTCACCAAGCCTCCTACTCTCCTTCGAGATGAGTATCCTCAATGGAAAATAAGAATGGTCCATTTCTTTGAGGGTACTGAAAAAAATCTAGTACAATATCTTTACAACCTTCCTCCTGTTCCCATGATAGTAGTACCACGAGAACCAGCTACTGCTGAATCTCCTGAAATCCCTGAACATCAAAAACCGAAGTCAAAAGAAGAATGGTCAAATGAAGACAAGGCAGAAGATGAAGTTGCACATAAAACAAAAAGAGTATTGATAATGGTATCCCCAACGAACTTTTTCAATCCTTAGATGCATGCAAAACTGCGCACGATCTCTGGAAAGAATTAGAAAGACAGTTGGAAGGGGGTGCTAAAACGCAGAAGAACCGAAGGGCACAGTACATAAATGAATATCATGCATTCAGAGCCTCTGCAACAGAATCTCTGCAAACAACGTACGACAGGTTCAACTCTCTCATAAACAAATGTAGAAAGTCTGGCATTCACAGAACCTCAGATGAAAATAATGTCATGTTTCTAAAAATCCTGAATGATGAAAGGCTCCAGTTGTCTATGTCCTTACAAACAAACCAAGATCTAGACTCCTGGACTCTCTCTGATCTCTATGGAACACTAGCCGCACAAGAACCTCAAATAGCACAGGCCAAAACACTAACCATTGCACCATATGCATTGGTTAGTAAATCTCCAGAGGCTACAGAGAGACCAAGAAATGAGAGAGCAACAGAGGAGAAGAAAAAGGAAAAGAAGAAGATAGTGATGATTGATAGCGAAGAAGACGAGCTGATAGAAGAATAGATAACTCTTGCGTCATTAGCTAAATCCTTAGCTCTATTGACAAGAGAGTTCAGAGGAAACCAAAGAGGTTCAAGAAATGATCGATATGGCAGAGACAACCAAGGTGACAGTAGAGATAACAGAAGAAGAGAAGAATCAAGTGACCGACAGAGGTCAGATGATAGAAGTGACCAACAGAGGTCAAGCGACAGAAACTACAGAAGTAGTGACCGACAGATGTCAGATGACAAGATGAACCACATACAACAAGAATGCTACAAATGTGGCAAGCCTGGTCATTACGCAAACGAATGCCGATCGGAGAAAGGTGGAGACCGCCAAAAGTCCGACGATCGTGCTGGAAACACTTCCCAAGGTTGTTTCAACTGCGGGAAGCCAGGCCATTTCGCAAATGAGTGCAGAAGCAGACCAAATCGCCCACAGAAGGACTCAACTTTTTACAAAAAGAAGGTTGAGTATTATGCACAAAAATCCCTAATGGCAAACAAAGGGCATTCTGAGGCGAACAAAGAGGACTTCGAGTCAGACTCTACCTCTGACGAAGAATACACAACCAATGCCCTATTCTGTGGCATGGCAGAAGTCGACACCGGCACTAACACTGAGGTATCCACTTCAAACTCTACCTCCTGTACTAATTCTGTAGATAATGATTCACTTAAACTTATTGAACTGATTGAACTAAAAGAATTAAATGAAGGCATTCAGAAAAGACTCACCTTTAATGAGAGAGAAGTACGGCTTCTCACTCAAGAAAAAGCCAAAAATTTTGAAGAAAATGAGAGAATAGAAAAGAATTGGAACAAAAATCTAGATCGTTTAAAAAAACATATTTCTGAATTAACCACTGAGTTAAAAATCAAAACAAAAGAACTTTCAGTTTCCAGGAGTGAAACTACTGACATAAGAGCTCTCAAGGAATACTTTCAAATAGAGAGAGAGGTACATTGGCAAGATCTACTCATAAGAGAATTTTTACTCAAAAACTATAAAGATGCACAGAAGGTTTATGAAAAAGTAAACTCACAAATAGGAAGACGAGGTATAGGGTACGATGATATTACCCTAGGTGTTGAAGGCAAAAGAATTAAACCTTTGTCTTCTCTGTTTGTGTTGGGAAAAACAAGCAAACCAGATTTTCCAAACTTACTCTCTGTAAGTAAAAGGGCTAAAATCTATGTGGAACCTCACTTAAGGAAACATACGAAGATGATCAATGTGTGGTTTGAAAATACAGATTCATCATCTTCAACCTCTGTCAATAGAGGAATCAAACCAAAGAAATATCTGAAAACACAAGATCAGATTGGTATCTTTAAGTTTGGTAAACCAGAGACTCAAACGTAGGTTGCTTTTGTCTGTATGATAAATGTTGAAAAGAAATTTTCAGCAGAAGCTCCTGAGTTTACACCCACTTTTTCAGAAGAAAAGCTTACAGAAACAATTGAAAAGGAAATTTTGGAAGTATGGAAAACAAACGTTTTAGAAAACTTCTGTACATCTTCTATAGATAAAATTCTCGCTGAAGAGATCTTATCAGAAACCTCTGCCATCTATGAAAATTATTTTACAGAGGGAGAAAGCTCGTATGATACATGCTCGGAAACTCCAGCCTCTGTCGAAAGAGATGAATCAACCTCTGTATATGAGGACGATTCATCTTCTGACGACTCAGAGACTGATGTTACGTCAGGGATAGTTCACTATGACACAGAGGATGTTAAATTCTCCTCTGAAGTTCTTAACAGAACTATTTCTCCAAAAGAGAAAATAACAGAGATACCTATCTGCCCAGATTTTTTGAACATGTATTTACAAGTCAAAACCTCTGCTGAGTTTGATATGTTAAAGAAGACCTCTGTAGATCCTAAAAGTTCAAAATTTTCAAAATATTTAAGGCAAAGTAACGAAAATCCCACTTGGCAACAAAAGGGAACATGGCCTAAAGTTAACAAATCTTTTTCCTCTGTGACAGTGAAGAAAGATGTTCACCACAGAAGAGACTCACAAAAGGCAAGAACTAAACAAAGCTTTTGCAATCAACATTCTAGTACTCATAGATCTTCTTGTAATAGGAAATCTAATGTTAAGAAAGAATGTAATGCCTCTGTGGCTCAGTTCAATAAATTCAATGAAAAGTTCAAGCAAATCACGTCTCATATTCAATACTGTCATTGCTTTGATCTTATGTTCAAATTAAATAATCACTTCTCTAGTCAAGATTGTTTACTTTCTACCAAAATTCAAAAGTCAAATTCCACAAAGAAACAACCTGATTCTTCTACAAAAGATAAAATGTATTTCAAGAATGCTAAGGCAAACTTGAAAAATTCTAACAATATTGGACCCATGTGGATATGGGTACCTAAGTCTCTGTGATTGTTTTACAGAAGCGGTTTGTGCCAATTTGGTATCTTGACTCCGGATGCTCAAGGCACATGACTGGCGACAGAAGTTTACTATCCACGTACAAAGAAACACACGATGGTGGATCTGTAACTTTTGGAGACAACAAGAAGGGACACATCAAAGGCTATGGAGTCATACAGAAGGAAAACGTCTCTGTATACAAAGTTGCATATGTGAATGGCCTTAAACACAACCTACTCAGTGTAAGTCAACTATGTGATACAGGATTTGATGTCTTATTCAAAAGAACTTTCTGCTCTCTGCAAAATGAAGACACAGGAATGGAACTTCTGCGAGCCGAAAGAAGAGGTGATCTGTATCTAATGAATTTCAGTTCCAAGAACAAGGACAAAGTTTGCCTTGTAGCCTGCAAAAGTGAGGAAGCCTGGTTATGGCATAACAGGTTCTGTCACTTGAACTTTCACAACTTGGATAAACTGGTCAAACTTGATCTAGTTAAAGGTTTGCCTAATGTTAAATTCAATAGAGATCATTTATGTTCTGCCTGTGAGATGGGAAAATTCAGAAGAACTTCCCACAAAGGCAAAACAGATGTGTCTTGCACTAGGCCTCTGTATATGCTTCATGTCGACCTCTGCGGTCCCATTGCCCTACAGAGCCTAGGTGGCAAGAACTACATACTTGTCTTAGTTGATGAGTATTCGCGTTTCACATGGGATGAATTTGTTCGAAAGAAATCAGATGTTCCAATCATCTTGATAAATCTAATGAAAAGAATCCAAGTTCTTTATGAAAGCAGAATACAAAAGTTAAGAAGTGACAATGGCACAAAATTTAAAAACTCTGTTATTGAAGCCTATCTTTCTACAGAAGGAATATCACAGAACTTCTCTGCCGCACGCACTCCACATCAAAACGGCGTAGTCGAAAGAAAGAATCGAACACTCGTGGAGGCAGCAAGAACTATGCTATCAGCATGCGGATTACCGATGAACTTTTGGGCAGAAGCGATTTCTACTGCTTGTTTTACACAGAATCGTTCAACCATTGTGAAAAGACACCTCCAGACTCCTTACGAATTAATCAACAAAAGGCGGCCAAACAACAAATTTTTCCATGTGTTCGGATGTAAATGCTTTGTTTTAAACGACAGAGATTCCAGAGGAAAGTTTGAGGTAAAAGCTAACGAAGGCAAATTCATTGGATACTCTGCCACTTCCAAAGCCTACAGAGTATTCCTGACAAAAATTCGCAAGATCGTAGAAAGCATCAATGTTTCTTTTGATGATTCATTCCAGAAGACTTCTGAACAAATCAGTTCAGAACTCGGACTTAAAGGGGAATCCTCTGGCATCTCACAAGCAAAAGAAGACTTAAATCTTCTATTTTTAGAGATGTTCCACGACGACATTGATCCCTCTGTTGGAACCATCAGAGCTTCTGAAGAACCATCTTCCATCGGTCAAAATCCAACAGGTATGACTCTAACTGGTCCAAATAATGCTTCATCTTCTTCTGTAAATACTACAGATGGAAATGCCGAGGTAGAGATCGCAGAAGATGAAACAACAAGGAAAACGACCACAGAAGCTGCTGAAAATCAAACTTCACAATCCACAGAGGAACCAATTACAGAGGAAATAGAGGACCAAGTCTATACGTCCTTAGAGGAACAAACTCCATCACCACTCCTATCAATCATTCCTCAAACTGTAGGATCAACCACAAAGGCACGCTCTACGACAGTGTCACACCCCGCTAAAGCGGAAACACGGGATGTCACAGCTAAATGTTTCAAAAGCGTAAGGTAGAAGACAACACACAATCATCATATCAAAATAGTACAATTACAACGCGTTTTTAGAAATACAACTTGTCCAAAATAACAAAAGTAAACTTGACATGATGAAATCAGTTGGAAGTCGCTAATGTGATGCCTTCTAGAATGCATCCTTACTTGTTGTTTCCTGAAAAGCATGTAAAGGAGAGTGTCAACTAAAAATAGTTGGTGAGTTCATAGGTTTTTGCATACACAAAAAGTGTAATGTAAGTTGCAAAGTTTCGCTCTTTCAAAGAAAGTAGTACAACCCTCGGATGTAAAGTTTGTCGTTTCGAATTGTATGCTCATGGTATATAGTGTAATGCCTCAGAGGTAGCAAGCTAAGCCATTACCCAAACCTCCCGACCTTGTAGTTGTTTGCCCCGAGTCATCATGTTCTATCACTAACATGGCGTTGTAACAATTATGCACTTACTTTACCGTAAGTGGGTGGTCAACCAAATAACGTTATTCATAATTATCATGGCTCACACACGTGAGTTAATAGGTAATGTAAAGAAAAGTTGGGGACTTTTGTATGATAGCGCAAACTTAGAAGCTTTCACATGTGCATACGTACCATAGAGAGCGTTTAAACATGCGTAGTATTTCAGTAATAAAACAGTTGATATCGAATAAAGATTGTAACATGCTTTTCATCCCAAAAATATGTAAAACAGTAAAAAGGGGCTATGAAGACTCACGGTGAATAGCGTAGATGTTTCCAAAAGTGCGTAATGTGTTCCGTGAGGCGATCCTACTCCGATCCTACGAACGTAAGGACACTAGTAAGATTCTAAGTTCTAGACTTTGGTCGATAAAATATCCAGTTCATCATAAAATGCCTTTGTTGATATTTTGTGTGTTGTTATAGGTTCTTTGATATCAATAGTTCAACTTCAAGATGAAATGTTACATATGATGGTTCGAGATTACCGAAATGTTGTCGTGACATATGACAAAAAGGGGTCAATAATTTGGAGTCATGTGTATAGTATATAAAGTTAGGAGTTAGGTTATATATGTTACATATATAATAATAATACCCCAATCTCATCATAAAATGATGAAAAGGGTTAATAGTTAGGTGTTAGATTGTTAGAGTATAAGTAAAATGCGTAAATAAGTAAAGGTTAGGATAAGTAAGTATGTATAAGCAATACATAAATAATATATACCACAATTTCGTCACCAAAGGTGAGGAAAAGGATCAAGGTATAGCATATAGCTATTATACAATATAGTTGTTAGCAGTCAGAATTAGAGGTCACTTGTGGTTACTGTTTGGATAACTTCCAGAGATCATTTGGTTCTGGTATTTTATGGTTAAGTACTTCCATGTGTTAGGAAACTTTTGCCATAAATCCCATGATTTTGGATCAAAATAAGTACATAAAATAACACTTGACAAAAACAGTGACAGAAACACGTAGCTGTTGCACACTGTTTTTGTAAAAACTGTTTGGGGGTTGAAAACTTAATATTTTTCGGTGATTCCAGTGGGGTTTGATCCCCAACTCATAAAAGTAAATTCCAGAAAAAGAATCACTGTATTTGGATCATTTTTGAGAGAGATATGGGCATGCAAAGTCAGTGGAAATTTCTGACAGCAAGCTGATGAAAAAGGTCTTTTATATAAAAGCTATTTTCTCATTGGTTCTTCAAAAGATTTTGTTCTTTTTGTCAAGGCACGATTTTTACTCAACCAAATCACATATTTTCAGATGAAATCTTTGCTTTTTAATCATCCCAAGCAACATGCAAGGAACCAAGAACACTTATCTTGATAAAACATTTCCAAAACTTGTTGTTTTTGAGCTTTTGTGAACACATGCAAACCAAACATTCTTAGGTCACTAATATGGGTTTGATCCTGGATTCATCACACTTTTAATGACATGCAAGGTGTCATGGTGATGGATCTACAAACATTAGGTTGCCAAGAGTTGGATTTAGCAAGAAGAAGATGAAAACTTAGAGTTTTTAGAAGATGAACTTTGAAAGAGAAGAGAAGGTTGTAGGAGGATGATTAAATGATGTTACTAAAATGTTTTTACCTTGAGTTCTTGAAGGTATGTGGCTGATCTTGGAAGCCTTGGAGGAGAGATAACTTGAGAGAATATGGAGGTTTGAGAGAAGAGTTTGTGAGGAGAGTGAAGAGTGAAAATGGAGAGGGAGAGGGGGTATTTATGGAGTGAGAAAGAGGTGATGGGGGGGGGTTCTTGGAGAGGGGGGGGGTGTTGAGTGTGGTGTGTGATTTTGGTTAAAATGATTGTGTTTAAAGTTGTATAATTAATTAATTTTTCATTTATTTTAATTAGTTATTTTAAATAATGGTTTTAAATTAATAAAAATGATAAGTATATATATATATATATTTTTTTTTAAAATAATTTGTAGGTTTATATATATATAAACATATATAAAGGTATTTATAATTGTATAATTATTTTAGTTGGCATTTTATGAGAAGGATGGATGATTTTCCTAATTTGAGGGATTTTACACTGGATTTCTAAACTTTCCCTACTGTGTCGGGTTTACTGCTAAATTTGGACAGTGTGACATGTATTATCTGTATCTGATATGTTTAGCGCAGTTCTAACCTGAACGAAATTTTGACGGTTGTCACAGTCTCCCCCGGTTAAAAGAATTTCGTCCCGAAATTCAAGATCTTTCGTCCGTAACCGGTTGTTTAGCAAATAAGTGAGGATACTTATGTTTCATGTAATCCTCCCGTTCCCATGTGTACTCAGGCCCACGCCTTGTGTTCCAGTGAACTTTCACTATTGGAATCTTGCTTCGCCTAAGACGCTTGACCTCTCGGTCAAGTATTTCGATTGGTTTTTCTACGATGCACAGATTTTCATTGACTTGGACTTCCTCCAAAGGTATGGTTATTTCCTCGTTGACTAGGCATTTCTTCAGATTGGATACGTGAAAGGTGTTGTGAATAGCACTTAGTTCTGTTGGCAATTCCAGCCTGTATGCTACTGGTCCGATTCTCTTGGTGATTTTGAAGGGTCCAATGTATCGAGGGCTCAACTTTCCTCGTTTTCCAAATCGGACGGTTCCCTTCCAAGGGGATACTTTTAGAAAAACTCTATCTCCAATCTGAAACTCTAACGGTTTCCTACGGTTGTCAGCATAGCTCTTTTGACGATCTTGAGCTGCTTTGAGTCTATCCCTGATGATTGCGATTTTGTCGGTGGTTTCTTGTACAATGCCTGGATTAGACAATTGTCTATCTCCAATCTCCAACCAACAAAGAGGTGATCGACACTTGCGTCCATACAATGCTTCATATGGCGCACACTTAATACTGGTGTGATAGCTATTGTTGTAGGAAAACTCAACTAATGGTAGGTGGTTATCCCAACTTCCTCCGAAATCTAGCACACATGCTCGAAGCATGTCTTCCAACGTTTGGATGGTTCGCTCTCTTTGGCCGTCTGTTTGGGGATGATAGGCGGTACTTAAATTTAATTGCGTCCCCAATGCTCTTTGAAGTGACTGCCAAAATCGAGATGTGAAACGGCTATCTCTATCTGATATGATAGAAATCGGGACTCCATGTCGTGTAACAATTTCCTTCATATAGATCTGAGCCAGCTTTTCCATCTTGTAATCTTCTCGAATCGGTAGGAAATGTGCAGATTTCGTGAATCGATCTACTATAACCCAAATTGAGTCGTGCCCTCGGGCAGTTCTTGGCAATTTGATTATAAAATCCATGGTTATTTGTTCCCATTTCCACTGGGGAATCTCTGGTTGTTGAAGCAAACCAGATGGTTTCTGATATACAGCTTTGACTTTTGAGCAAGTTACACATTTTCCTACGTACAAAGCAATATCCTTCTTCATTCCTGGCCACCAATAATATTCCCTTAAATCCTTATACATCTTATCCGCACCAGGATGAATTAAATATCGTGACTTGTGGGCTTCGTGCAGGATTACCTCCTGTATGTCGTTCGGTTTTGGAACCCAAACTCTGTCCTTGAAATAACGTACTCCATCAACCTTAGTTTCAAATTTGCTTTCTATACCGTGAAGGGTTTCGTCCTTCAGATTTTCCGTTTTCATTGCTTCGGTCTGAGCTTCAAGAATTCGAGTCTTTAAGCTTGTTTGTACCAGTGCTCCCATTGCTCGTATACGCGAAGGTTTTGTCCTTTCCTTCCTACTCAAGGCATCAGCCACTACATTGGCTTTACCTGGATGATAACGAATATCACAATCGTAATCACTGAGTAGTTCTACCCATCTTCTTTGTCTCATGTTTATCATTTTCTGGTCTAGAATATGCTGAAGACTTTTATGATCGGTGAAGATGGTACACTTAGTGCCGTACAAATAATGTCTCCAAATCTTCAAGGCAAATACTACAGCTCCGAGCTCTAAATCGTGTGTGGTATAGTTCTTCTCATGAACTTTCAGTTGTCGCGAAGCGTATGCTATCACCTTGTCTCTTTGCATCAACACACAACCTAATCCTTGATGCGACGCGTCACAATATACCACAAAGTTATCGGTTCCTTCCGGTAACGCCAGAATTGGTGCATTGTACAACTTTTTCTTCAATAACTGAAACGCCTTTTCTTGTGATTCTCCCCAAATAAATCTACTATCCTTTTGGGTCAGTGTTGTGAGTGGTTTAGCAATCTTTGAGAAGTTCTCGATAAATCGTCTATAATAACCTGCCAAACCCAGAAATTGCCGAATTTCTGTTGGGGTCTTTGGAGCTTCCCATTTCTTAACGGCTTCCACCTTAGCTGGATCTACGTGAATTCCTTTTTCTCCAATCACGTGACCAAGAAAGTGTACTTCTCTAATCCAAAATTCGCACTTAGAGAATTTGGCGTACAATTTCTGTTCCTTAAGAAGTTCTAGAATTACGCTTAAATGTTGCTCGTGATCCTCCTTACTTCGAGAGTAAATCAGAATGTCATCTATAAACACTATCACAAACTTGTCAAGGTATGGTCTGCATACCCTGTTCATTAAATCCATGAATACTGCTGGAGCATTGGTTAAACCGAAAGGCATAACCAAAAACTCGTAGTGTCCATAACGGGTCCTAAAGGCTGTCTTAGGAATGTCCTCCTCTCGAACTCTTAATTGATGATAACCTGATCGAAGATCAATCTTAGAGAAATACGTTGCACCTTGCAACTGGTCGAATAAATCGTCTATTCGAGGTAGAGGATATCGGTTCTTGATCGACAACTTGTTCAATTCCCTATAGTCGATGCACATTCGAAACGATCCATCCTTTTTCTTAACGAACAGGACCGGAGCTCCCCAAGGTGAAGAACTTGGCCTAATAAAGTCCTTGTCCAACAGTTCCTGAAGTTGGCTTGACAACTCTTGCATTTCGGCAGGTGCTAAGCGGTAAGGTGCCTTGGCTACAGGTGCTGCTCCGGGTATAAGGTCAATTTGGAATTCAACTTGTCTAAACGGAGGCAGTCCAGGCAAATCATCGGGAAACACTTCCGGGTGATCCTTTACCACGGGAATGTCTTGAATTCGCCTTTCTTTGGACTTCTTCTCATCTATGAGTGCCAAAAATGCAACACATTTCTTCCTCAAATACTTACGAACCTTAATACTTGACACCATCTCTAAGCTTCTTCCAACTTTGTGTCCTTGTATCACTAGGGTTTCTCCGTCTTGCAAAGGTATTCTAACCGACTTATCAAAACAGCAAATCTCTGCTCGATTCTTAGATAACCAATCCATGCCTATAACTATGTCAAAACTCCCCAATTCGATAGGAATAAGATCAACGCTAAATAATTTATCAGCTAGATTCAAAGTACAATCTAAGATTACATCCTTAGCCTCAAATTTGTGACCATTAGCAACCTCAATAATGTAAGCATCCGACATTCTCCTAGATTCCAAGTTAATTAGTGGTCTAAACTCCAATGAAATAAAACTTCTATCCGCTCCAGTGTCAAATAATATTGATGCATAGTGGTTGTTTAGGAGAAACGTACCTGTCACCACATTAGGGTCGTGACGTGCTTCGTCAGCTCCAATGACAAATGCCCGTCCTCGAGCCTGACCTCCTTGATTTCCCTGATTGACTTGTCTCGCCCGGTTCCCACTGTTGTTATTGTTCGGTTTCCTTCCAAACTTCGGGCAGGTATTCCGGTAGTGATCCGGACTTCCGCATTCAAAACATGCCCTTCTACCTTCATGGGGTCCTTTTTCACCTTTACAGAACCTGGTGAAGTGACCTGGCCGTTTACAGTTGTCACAAATGACGCAGGCTCCCTCGTGACGATAGTTGCACTTGTTGCACTTAGGGAGTGAACCCTTGTATTGCCCTGGGTCCTGTGTGCTTACTCCAAAGTTTCTTGCAACGCTCCTATCCTTACTTGCACTACCAAAGGGTTTCTTTCCTGACTGATACTCTGGCTTCCTCTTATGGCTAGCACTACCAGATGACAGAGTTCCTGCTCTCACAGCATCGTTCGTTAAAGTAGTTGACATGGCTACAACCTCTTGGATTGTGGTCAGCTTTGCTGAGGTAACCATTCCTCGGATTCCCAGTGCTAGTCCCCATAAGTATCGGTCAATTCTCTTACTCTCGGGAGTGACCATGTGAGGTACCAGTTTCGCAAGTTCGTGGAAACGAGCTGTGTATCGATCTATGTCAGCTCCGATCATAGTATGGTTCCAGAATTCAACCTCTAGCTTCTGGATTTCACTCTTTGGGCAGTACTCCTCAATGAGCAACTCTTTGAACTCCTCCCATGTGAGCTTGTAGGCATCTTCCCTTCCACGGGTTTGAACCTGGATGTTCCACCAAGTTAGTGCCCTACCTTGGAGTTGGCATGAAGCATATTCGACCTTGCGGTCCTCCGAACATTTGCTAATATGGAGCACCGACTCCATGCTGTCAATCCATGAAAGCAATCCTACAACACCTTCCTTTCCATGGAACTCTTTGGGCTTACAAGACATGAAGGACTTGTAGTTACATCCGGTACTATTACTACCCGGATCTCCTCCACTACTTCCTTGATTCCTTGGGATCGCATTGATGCCGGCGGTTACTTGTGAGACGATGTTAGGTATGGATTCTTGGATGCGTTGTGCGATGATTTGTGCTATGTCGGGCGTTTGGTTTTCGGGGGTATCTTCCGTGTGGCGTGTGGATCTTCTTGGAGGCATGATTCTAAAACACATTTTCAAAAATTGTTTTGGTTAAAGTTTGTACAAATGTTTGAACTCATATTTTTCCAAAGGTTTAAGATTAGCAAGTTTTCATTCGATTATTTGAGCAATAAAGTAAAGTATAGAGTAAATAGACAAATTGACTAAAACTTCCCAAAAGGGTTTTCATTAAATGCCGAGTGTTTACAAAATTTCCGGTGTTTATCGTACACCGATATCACATAATTTTAATCGGAAATACAATGTAAATTAAAGTGACAAGAAATAAAAGAACGGTTTTCCAAAAGGTCCTTCCACACGTTATGATCCATTCATACTACCCCAAATATGCCCCGAGCACAAGTAAGAACATCAACATCAACAATCCCATAACTACTACCGAGCTCGCCGCTTGTGACCTTGATGCCATTTCCCTCGCCATCTTTGCGCCATCTCTAGCTTGACTTGATACGATAGCTAGTTGGTGTGTAAGTTCTACAAGTTCCGTTAGAACTTGGGCTTGAGGAGTCACTCTCACTTGACACCCGTGTAATTCGGTTGTCATGGCTCTAATGTGTTGATCCCTCGCCATTGCTAGTTCGGTCATGCGTCCAATTGGCACGTCGGGGACCACTCTCGTTGGTTCCGGTGCTACCGGGCGTGGAGTTGTTAGCGTGACTCTTCTCGGGATTGGCACACTCTTCCTAGCCGTTTGCCGAGTGCGAGGTCCTCCGGGATGTGGTTGAGCAATCACCGGAGTGGGTCGGGGTAACACCATGTTTGGTGATACTGTAGGTCCTTCGTAAGGGTCTCGCTCGCTAGACACCTCAGTTTCCGAGTCCGTGTTGTTGTAATTCTCCTCTTCTTGGTTGCTAGGCGGGTTTTCTTGAGATCGTCCGGTGGAGTATTCCGGTGCATCGGCCGAGTACGAAGCGGGAGTGTAAGGCGGTACTGACGATGACGACATAGTGAAACTGAAGCAAAAGTGTACTTAGCAACTAATCGCATAAGTGGCATGTCTACCCTATGCAATGTCTATACACTCTATACACTAAGCATGCTCCTAAAGAGTGCAAGTGAAAATCGACATACTCCTACTATAACCATTTCTAGTCTCGCATTAACCTTCCTTAATCGAACATAGGTGATCAAGCTATGTTTAATTAAAGTCTATTAATGCCATTCTAGACTTAGTTATACTAGTAGTAAGTTTAAATGTTTTCATGTCAGTTTTTGGACAATTGGTTATAGTTGGGTTTTTCCGATGAAAGACCGATGTTCTCTATAACCTTTGGCTCTGATACCACTTCTGTCACACCCCGCTAAAGCGGAAACACGGGATGTCACAGCTAAATGTTTCAAAAGCGTAAGGTAGAAGACAACACACAATCATCATATCAAAATAGTACAATTACAACGCGTTTTTAGAAATACAACTTGTCCAAAATAACAAAAGTAAACTTGACATGATGAAATCAGTTGGAAGTCGCTATTGTGACGCCTTCTAGAATGCATCCTTACTTGTTGTTTCCTGAAAAGCATGTAAAGGAGAGTGTCAACTAAAAATAGTTGGTGAGTTCATAGGTTTTTGCATACACAAAAAGTGTAATGTAAGTTGCAAAGTTTCGCTCTTTCAAAGAAAGTAGTACAACCCTCGGATGTAAAGTTTGTCGTTTCGAATTGTATGCTCATGGTATATAGTGTAATGCCTCAGAGGTAGCAAGCTAAGCCATTACCCAAACCTCCCGACCTTGTAGTTGTTTGCCCCGAGTCATCATGTTCTATCACTAACATGGCGTTGTAACAATTATGCACTTACTTTACCATAAGTGGGTGGTCAACCAAATAACGTTATTCATAATTATCATGGCTCACACACGTGAGTTAATAGGTAATGTAAAGAAAAGTTGGGGACTTTTGTATGATAGCGCAAACTTAGAAGCTTTCACATGTGCATACGTACCATAGAGAGCGTTTAAACATGCGTAGTATTTCAGTAATAAAACAGTTGATATCGAATAAAGATTGTAACATGCTTTTCATCCCAAAAATATGTAAAACAGTAAAAAGGGGCTATGAAGACTCACGGTGAATAGCGTAGATGTTTCCAAAAGTGCGTAATGTGTTCCGTGAGGCGATCCTACTCCGATCCTACGAACGTAAGGACACTAGTAAGATTCTAAGTTCTAGACTTTGGTCGATAAAATATCCAGTTCATCATAAAATGCCTTTGTTGATATTTTGTGTGTTGTTATAGGTTCTTTGATATCAATAGTTCAACTTCAAGATGAAATGTTACATATGATGGTTCGAGATTACCGAAATGTTGTCGTGACATATGACAAAAAGGGGTCAATAATTTGGAGTCATGTGTATAGTATATAAAGTTAGGAGTTAGGTTATATATGTTACATATATAATAATAATACCCCAATCTCATCATAAAATGATGAAAAGGGTTAATAGTTAGGTGTTAGATTGTTAGAGTATAAGTAAAATGCGTAAATAAGTAAAGGTTAGGATAAGTAAGTATGTATAAGCAATACATAAATAATATATACCACAATTTCGTCACCAAAGGTGAGGAAAAGGATCAAGGTATAGCATATAGCTATTATACAATATAGTTGTTAGCAGTCAGAATTAGAGGTCACTTGTGGTTACTGTTTGGATAACTTCCAGAGATCATTTGGTTCTGGTATTTTATGGTTAAGTACTTCCATGTGTTAGGAAACTTTTGCCATTAATCCCATGATTTTGGATCAAAATAAGTACATAAAATAACACTTGACAAAAACAGTGACAGAAACACGTAGCTGTTGCACACTGTTTTTGTAAAAACTGTTTGGGGGTTCAAAACTTAATATTTTTCGGTGATTCCAGTGGGGTTTGATCCCCAACTCATAAAAGTAAATTCCAGAAAAAGAATCACTGTATTTGGATCATTTTTGAGAGAGATATGGGCATGCAAAGTCAGTGGAAATTTCTGACAGCAAGCTGATGAAAAAGGTCTTTTATATAAAAGCTATTTTCTCATTGGTTCTTCAAAAGATTTTGTTCTTTTTGTCAAGGCACGATTTTTACTCAACCAAATCACATATTTTCAGATGAAATCTTTGCTTTTTAATCATCCCAAGCAACATGCAAGGAACCAAGAACACTTATCTTGATAAAACATTTCCAAAACTTGTTGTTTTTGAGCTTTTGTGAACACATGCAAACCAAACATTCTTAGGTCACTAATATGGGTTTGATCCTGGATTCATCACACTTTTAATGACATGCAAGGTGTCATGGTGATGGATCTACAAACATTAGGTTGCCAAGAGTTGGATTTAGCAAGAAGAAGATGAAAACTTAGAGTTTTTAGAAGATGAACTTTGAAAGAGAAGAGAAGGTTGTAGGAGGATGATTAAATGATGTTACTAAAATGTTTTTACTTTGAGTTCTTGAAGGTATGTGGCTGATCTTGGAAGCCTTGGAGGAGAGTTAACTTGAGAGAATATGGAGGTTTGAGAGAAGAGTTTGTGAGGAGGGTGAAGAGTGAAAATGGAGAGGGAGAGGGGGTATTTATGGAGTGAGAAAGAGGTGAGGGGGGGGGGGGGTTCTTGGAGAGGGGGGGGGGGGGTGGTGAGTGTGGTGTGTGATTTTGGTTAAAATGATTGTGTTTAAAGTTGTATAATTAATTAATTTTTCATTTATTTTAATTAGTTATTTTAAATAAAGGTTTTAAATTAATAAAAATGATAAGTATATATATATATATATATATTTTTAAAATAATTTGTAGGTTTATATATATAAACATATATAAAGGTATTTATAATTGTATAATTATTTTAGTTGGCATTTTATGAGAAGGATGGATGATTTTCCTAATTTGAGGGATTTTAGACTGGATTTCTAAACTTTCCCTACTGTGTCGGGTTTACTGCTAAATTTGGACAGTGTGACATGTATTATCTGTATCTGATATGTTTAGCGCAGTTCTAACCTGAACGAAATTTTGACGGTTGTCACAGTCTCCCCCGGTTAAAAGAATTTCGTCCCGAAATTCAAGATCTTTCATCCGTAACCGGTTGTTTAGCAAATAAGTGAGGATACTTATGTTTCATGTAATCCTCCCGTTCCCATGTGTACTCAGGCCCACGCCTTGTGTTCCAGTGAACTTTCACTATTGGAATCTTGCTTCGCCTAAGACGCTTGACCTCTCGGTCAAGTATTTCGATTGGTTTTTCTACGATGCACAGATTTTCATTGACTTGGACTTCCTCCAAAGGTATGGTTATTTCCTCGTTGACTAGGCATTTCTTCAGATTGGATACGTGAAAGGTGTTGTGAATAGCACTTAGTTCTGTTGGCAATTCCAGCCTGTATGCTACTGGTCCGATTCTCTTGGTGATTTTGAAGGGTCCAATGTATCGAGGGCTCAACTTTCCTCGTTTTCCAAATCGGACGGTTCCCTTCCAAGGGGATACTTTTAGAAAAACTCTATCTCCAATCTGAAACTCTAACGGTTTCCTACGGTTGTCAGCATAGCTCTTTTGACGATCTTGAGCTGCTTTGAGTCTATCCCTGATGATTGCGATTTTGTCGGTGGTTTCTTGTACAATGCCTGGATTAGACAATTGTCTATCTCCAATCTCCAACCAACAAAGAGGTGATCGACACTTGCGTCCATACAATGCTTCATATGGCGCACACTTAATACTGGTGTGATAGCTATTGTTGTAGGAAAACTTAACTAATGGTAGGTGGTTATCCCAACTTCCTCCGAAATCTAGCACACATGCTCGAAGCATGTCTTCCAACGTTTGGATGGTTCGCTCTCTTTGGCCGTCTGTTTGGGGATGATAGGCGGTACTTAAATTTAATTGCGTCCCCAATGCTCTTTGAAGTTACTGCCAAAATCGAGATGTGAAACGGCTATCTCTATCTGATATGATAGAAATCGGGACTCCATGTCGTGTAACAATTTCCTTCATATAGATCTGAGCCAGCTTTTCCATCTTGTAATCTTCTCGAATCGGTAGGAAATGTGCAGATTTCGTGAATCGATCTACTATAACCCAAATTGAGTCGTGCCCTCGGGCAGTTCTTGGCAATTTGATTATAAAATCCATGGTTATTTGTTCCCATTTCCACTGGGGAATCTCTGGTTGTTGAAGCAAACCAGATGGTTTCTGATATATACAGCTTTGACTTTTGAGCAAGTTACACATTTTCCTACGTACAAAGCAATATCCTTCTTCATTCCTGGCCACCAATAATATTCCCTTAAATCCTTATACATCTTATCCGCACCAGGATGAATTGAATATCGTGACTTGTGGGCTTCGTGCAGGATTACCTCCTGTATGTCGTTCGGTTTTGGAACCCAAACTCTGTCCTTGAAATAACGTACTCCATCAACCTTAGTTTCAAATTTGCTTTCTATACCGTGAAGGGTTTCGTCCTTCAGATTTTCCGTTTTCATTGCTTCGGTCTGAGCTTCAAGAATTCGAGTCTTTAAGCTTGTTTGTACCAGTGCTCCCATTGCTCGTATACGCGAAGGTTTTGTCCTTTCCTTCCTACTCAAGGCATCAGCCACTACATTGGCTTTACCTGGATGATAACGAATATCACAATCGTAATCACTGAGCAGTTCTACCCATCTTCTTTGTCTCATGTTTATCATTTTCTGGTCTAGAATATGCTGAAGACTTTTATGATCGGTGAAGATGGTACACTTAGTGCCGTACAAATAATGTCTCCAAATCTTCAAGGCAAATACTACAGCTCCGAGCTCTAAATCGTGTGTGGTATAGTTCTTCTCATGAACTTTCAGTTGTCGCGAAGCGTATGCTATCACCTTGTCTCTTTGCATCAACACACAACCTAATCCTTGATGCGACGCGTCACAATATACCACAAAGTTATCGGTTCCTTCCGGTAACGCCAGAATTGGTGCATTGTACAACTTTTTCTTCAATAACTGAAACGCCTTTTCTTGTGATTCTCCCCAAATAAATTTACTATCCTTTTGGGTCAGTGTTGTGAGTGGTTTAGCAATCTTTGAGAAGTTCTCGATAAATCGTCTATAATAACCTGCCAAACCCAGAAATTGCCGAATTTCTGTTGGGGTCTTTGGAGCTTCCCATTTCTTAACGGCTTCCACCTTAGCTGGATCTACGTGAATTCCTTTTTCTCCAATCACGTGACCAAGAAAGTGTACTTCTCTAATCCAAAATTCGCACTTAGAGAATTTGGCGTACAATTTCTGTTCCTTAAGAAGTTCTAGAATTACGCTTAAATGTTGCTCGTGATCCTCCTTACTTCGAGAGTAAATCAGAATGTCATCTATAAACACTATCACAAACTTGTCAAGGTATGGTCTGCATACCCTGTTCATTAAATCCATGAATACTGCTGGAGCATTGGTTAAACCGAAAGGCATAACCAAAAACTCGTAGTGTCCATAACGGGTCCTAAAGGCTGTCTTAGGAATGTCCTCCTCTCGAACTCTTAATTGATGATAACCTGATCGAAGATCAATCTTAGAGAAATACGTTGCACCTTGCAACTGGTCGAATAAATCGTCTATTCGAGGTAGAGGATATCGGTTCTTGATCGACAACTTGTTCAATTCCCTATAGTCGATGCACATTCGAAACGATCCATCCTTTTTCTTAACGAACAGGACCGGAGCTCCCCAAGGTGAAGAACTTGGCCTAATAAAGTCCTTGTCCAACAGTTCCTGAAGTTGGCTTGACAACTCTTGCATTTCGGCAGGTGCTAAGCGATAAGGTGCCTTGGCTATAGGTGCTGCTCCGGGTATAAGGTCAATTTGGAATTCAACTTGTCTAAACGGAGGCAGTCCAGGCAAATCATCGGGAAACACTTCCGGGTGATCCTTTACCACGGGAATGTCTTGAATTCGCCTTTCTTTGGACTTCTTCTCATCTATGAGTGCCAAAAATGCAACACATTTCTTCCTCAAATACTTACGAACCTTAATACTTGACACCATCTCTAAGCTTCTTCCAACTTTGTGTCCTTGTATCACTAGGGTTTCTCCGTCTTGCAAAGGTATTCTAACCGACTTATCAAAACAGCAAATCTCTGCTCGATTCTTAGATAACCAATCCATGCCTATAACTATGTCAAAACTCCCCAATTCGATAGGAATAAGATCAACGCTAAATAATTTATCAGCTAGATTCAAAGTACAATCTAAGATTACATCCTTAGCCTCAAATTTGTGACCATTAGCAACCTCAATAATGTAAGCATCCGACATTCTCCTAGATTCCAAGTTAATTAGTGGTCTAAACTCCAATGAAATAAAACTTCTATCCGCTCCAGTGTCAAATAATACTGATGCATAGTGGTTGTTTAGGAGAAACGTACCTGTCACCACATTAGGGTCGTGACGTGCTTCGTCAGCTCCAATGACAAATGCCCGTCCTCGAGACTGACCTCCTTGATTTCCCTGATTGACTTGTCTCGCCCGGTTCCCACTGTTGTTATTGTTCGGTTTCCTTCCAAACTTCGGGCAGGTATTCCGGTAGTGATCCGGACTTCCGCATTCAAAACATGCCCTTCTACCTTCATGGGGTCCTTTTTCACCTTTACAGAACCTGGTGAAGTGACCTGGCCGTTTACAGTTGTCACAAATGACGCAGGCTCCCTCGTGACGATAGTTGCACTTGTTGCACTTAGGGAGTGAACCCTTGTATTGCCCTGGGTCCTGTGTGCTTACTCCAAAGTTTCTTGCAACGCTCCTATCCTTACTTGCACTACCAAAGGGTTTCTTTCCTGACTGATACTCTGGCTTCCTCTTATGGCTAGCACTACCAGATGACAGAGTTCCTGCTCTCACAACATCGTTCGTTAAAGTAGTTGACATGGCTACAACCTCTTGGATTGTGGTCAGCTTTGCTGAGGTAACCATTCCTCGGATTCCCGGTGCTAGTCCTCATAAGTATCGGTCAATTCTCTTACTCTCGGGAGTGACCATGTGAGGTACCAGTTTCGCAAGTTCGTGGAAACGAGCTGTGTATCGATCTATGTCAGCTCCGATCATAGTATGGTTCCAGAATTCAACCTTTAGCCTCTGGATTTCACTCTTTGGGCAGTACTCCTCAATGAGCAACTCTTTGAACTCCTCCCATGTGAGCTTGTAGGCATCTTCCCTTCCACGGGTTTGAACCTGGATGTTCCACCAAGTTAGTGCCCTACCTTGGAGTTGGCATGAAGCATATTCGACCTTGCGGTCCTCCGAACATTTGCTAATATGGAGCACCGACTCCATGCTGTCAATCCATGAAAGCAATCCTACAACACCTTCCTTTCCATGGAACTCTTTGGGCTTACAAGACATGAAGGACTTGTAGTTACATCCGGTACTATTACTACCCGGATCTCCTCCACTACTTCCTTGATTCCTTGGGATCGCATTGATGCCGACGGTTACTTGTGAGACGATGTTAGGTATGGATTCTTGGATGCGTTGTGCGATGATTTGTGCTATGTCGGGCGTTTGGTTTTCGGGGGTATCTTCCGTGTGGCGTGTGGATCTTCTTGGAGGCATGATTCTAAAACACATTTTCAAAAATTGTTTTGGTTAAAGTTTGTACAAATGTTTGAACTCATATTTTTCCAAAGGTTTAAGATTAGCAAGTTTTCAGTCGATTATTTGAGCAATAAAGTAAAGTATAGAGTAAATAGACAAATTGACTAAAACTTCCCAAAAGGGTTTTCATTAAATGCCGAGTGTTTACAAAATTTCCGGTGTTTATCGTACACCGATATCACATAATTTTAATCGGAAATACAATGTAAATTAAAGTGACAAGAAATAAAAGAACGGTTTTCCAAAAGGTCCTTCCACACGTTATGATCCATTCATACTACCCCAAATATGCCCCGAGCACAAGTAAGAACATCAACATCAACAATCCCATAACTACTACCTAGCTCGCCGCTTGTGACCTTGATGCCATTTCCCTCGCCATCTGTGCGCCATCTCTAGCTTGACTTGATACGATAGCTAGTTGGTGTGTAAGTTCTACAAGTTCCGTTAGAACTTGGGCTTGAGGAGTCACTCTCACTTGACACCCGTGTAATTCGGTTGTCATGGCTCTAATGTGTTGATCCCTCGCCATTGCTAGTTCGGTCATGCGCCCAATTGGCACGTCGGGGACCACTCTCGTTGGTTCCGGTGCTACCGGGCGTGGAGTTGTTAGCGTGACTCTTCTCGGGATTGGCACACTCTTCCTAGCCGTTTGCCGAGTGCGAGGTCCTCCGGGATGTGGTTGAGCAATCACCGGAGTGGGTCGGGGTAACACCATGTTTGGTGATACTGTAGGTCCTTCGTAAGGGTCTCGCTCGCTAGACACCTCAGTTTCCGAGTCCGTGTTGTTGTAATTCACCTCTTCTTGGTTGCTAGGCGGGTTTTCTTGAGATCGTCCGGTGGAGTATTCCGGTGCATCGGCCGAGTACGAAGCGGGAGTGTAAGGCGGTACTGACGATGACGACATAGTGAAACTGAAGCAAAAGTGTACTTAGCAACTAATCGCATAAGTGGCATGTCTACCCTATGCAATGTCTATACACTCTATACACTAAGCATGCTCCTAAAGAGTGCAAGTGAAAATCGACATACTCCTACTATAACCATTTCTAGTATCGCATTAACCTTCCTTAATCGAACATAGGTGATCAAGCTATGTTTAATTAAAGTCTATTAATGCCATTCTAGACTTAGTTATACTAGTAGTAAGTTTAAATGTTTTCATGTCAGTTTTTGGACAATTGGTTATAGTTGGGTTTTTCCGATGAAAGACCGATGTTCTCTATAACCTTTGGCTCTGATACCACTTCTGTCACACCCCGCTAAAGCGGAAACACGGGATGTCACAGCTAAATGTTTCAAAAGCGTAAGGTAGAAGACAACACACAATCATCATATCAAAATAGTACAATTACAACGCGTTTTTAGAAATACAACTTGTCCAAAATAACAAAAGTAAACTTGACATGATGAAATCAGTTGGAAGTCGCTATTGTGATGCCTTCTAGAATGCATCCTTACTTGTTGTTTCCTGAAAAGCATGTAAAGGAGAGTGTCAACTAAAAATAGTTGGTGAGTTCATAGGTTTTTGCATACACAAAAAGTGTAATGTAAGTTGCAAAGTTTCGCTCTTTCAAAGAAAGTAGTACAACCCTCGGATGTAAAGTTTGTCGTTTCGAATTGTATGCTCATGGTATATAGTGTAATGCCTCAGAGGTAGCAAGCTAAGCCATTACCCAAACCTCCCGACCTTGTAGTTGTTTGCCCCGAGTCATCATGTTCTATCACTAACATGGCGTTGTAACAATTATGCACTTACTTTACCGTAAGTGGGTGGTCAACCAAATAACGTTATTCATAATTATCATGGCTCACACACGTGAGTTAATAGGTAATGTAAAGAAAAGTTGGGGACTTTTGTATGATAGCGCAAACTTAGAAGCTTTCACATGTGCATACGTACCATAGAGAGCGTTTAAACATGCGTAGTATTTCAGTAATAAAACAGTTGATATCGAATAAAGATTGTAACATGCTTTTCATCCCAAAAATATGTAAAACAGTAAAAAGGGGCTATGAAGACTCACGGTGAATAGCGTAGATGTTTCCAAAAGTGCGTAATGTGTTCCGTGAGGCGATCCTACTCCGATCCTACGAACGTAAGGACACTAGTAAGATTCTAAGTTCTAGACTTTGGTCGATAAAATATCCAGTTCATCATAAAATGCCTTTGTTGATATTTTGTGTGTTGTTATAGGTTCTTTGATATCAATAGTTCAACTTCAAGATGAAATGTTACATATGATGGTTCGAGATTACCGAAATGTTGTCGTGACATATGACAAAAAGGGGTCAATAATTTGGAGTCATGTGTATAGTATATAAAGTTAGGAGTTAGGTTATATATGTTACATATATAATAATAATACCCCAATCTCATCATAAAATGATGAAAAGGGTTAATAGTTAGGTGTTAGATTGTTAGAGTATAAGTAAAATGCGTAAATAAGTAAAGGTTAGGATAAGTAAGTATGTATAAGCAATACATAAATAATATATACCACAATTTCGTCACCAAAGGTGAGGAAAAGGATCAAGGTATAGCATATAGCTATTATACAATATAGTTGTTAGCAGTCAGAATTAGAGGTCACTTGTGGTTACTGTTTGGATAACTTCCAGAGATCATTTGGTTCTGGTATTTTATGGTTAAGTACTTCCATGTGTTAGGAAACTTTTGCCATTAATCCCATGATTTTGGATCAAAATAAGTACATAAAATAACACTTGACAAAAACAGTGACAGAAACACGTAGCTGTTGCACACTGTTTTTGTAAAAACTGTTTGGGGGTTCAAAACTTAATATTTTTCGGTGATTCCAGTGGGGTTTGATCCCCAACTCATAAAAGTAAATTCCAGAAAAAGAATCACTGTATTTGGATCATTTTTGAGAGAGATATGGGCATGCAAAGTCAGTGGAAATTTCTGACAGCAAGCTGATGAAAAAGGTCTTTTATATAAAAGCTATTTTCTCATTGGTTCTTCAAAAGATTTTGTTCTTTTTGTCAAGGCACGATTTTTACTCAACCAAATCACATATTTTCAGATGAAATCTTTGCTTTTTAATCATCCCAAGCAACATGCAAGGAACCAAGAACACTTATCTTGATAAAACATTTCCAAAACTTGTTGTTTTTGAGCTTTTGTGAACACATGCAAACCAAACATTCTTAGGTCACTAATATGGGTTTGATCCTGGATTCATCACACTTTTAATGACATGCAAGGTGTCATGGTGATGGATCTACAAACATTAGGTTGCCAAGAGTTGGATTTAGCAAGAAGAAGATGAAAACTTAGAGTTTTTAGAAGATGAACTTTGAAAGAGAAGAGAAGGTTGTAGGAGGATGATTAAATGATGTTACTAAAATGTTTTTACCTTGAGTTCTTGAAGGTATGTGGCTGATCTTGGAAGCCTTGGAGGAGAGATAACTTGAGAGAATATGGAGGTTTGAGAGAAGAGTTTGTGAGAAGAGTGAAGAGTGAAAATGGAGAGGGAGAGGGGGTATTTATGGAGTGAGAAAGAGGTGAGGGGGGGGGGGGGGGGTTCTTGGAGAGGGGGGGGGGGGTGGTGAGTGTGGTGTGTGATTTTGGTTAAAATGATTGTGTTTAAAGTTGTATAATTAATTAATTTTTCATTTATTTTAATTAGTTATTTTAAATAAAGGTTTTAAATTAATAAAAATGATAAGTATATATATATATATATATATATTTAAAATAATTTGTAGGTTTATATATATATAAACATATATAAAGGTATTTATAATTGTATAATTATTTTAGTTGGCATTTTATGAGAAGGATGGATGATTTTCCTAATTTGAGGGATTTTAGACTGGATTTCTAAACTTTCCCTACTGTGTCGGGTTTACTGCTAAATTTGGACAGTGTGACATGTATTATCTGTATCTGATATGTTTAGCGCAGTTCTAACCTGAACGAAATTTTGACGGTTGTCACAGACAGAGGCTCCACCAGAAGAAGAAGAACAACAAGAAGCCTCTAAAGAACTAGTTGTTAATGTTACATTATCTTGTACCATGTAGTATTATAGTTGAGGGACCAAATGTGACATGTTGTCAAACTTTGAATAGTATATATAGTATACTATCTGTATTTTTAGGTCAGACCACAACATAGAACATTCAACATACAAAATACACACGCCTCTATCTTCGCAGCCTCCTTCCACTTTGTAAACCTCTCAACCTTCTGTGAAGTTGTAAGCTGCAAGTTCTTCAATCATATATATAGAGGTGTACTTCTTTGATTCATATATATTGTGTATTTACTCTTATTACTTGTCATTGTGGGGTCACAATTGGTATCAGAGCTTAATATCATTTTGTTCAGATTTGTTCTTAAAAGTTGTACGTATCTGTATTCTTCAAGTTCAATTTTTTTGGTTGATTTTGGTCTCTGGAGTTCTTCTAGTGGTTGGAATCGATCAAGAAGTGAAAATAGAAATTTCCTGTGTATTTAATTCCGCATATCACCAGGAAATTAGATCAATACGTGCATCTTCTCTGTTTTTCACGAAGTCTCTGTTTTGAGTAAAACTCACTGTTTTGCTCATCAAATCAAGGTTAGGTTGGTTTTTAGACAAAACTCAAGGTTATAAAAGTGCCCAGAAATTACCCAGGAACACTCGTTCAAAATTTCAAGCATTTTTGAGTTCATTTGAACATCTGCTTAAAAATCATCATAACCATCGCAACCAACTAATATTCATATCTCTCGCAAGATTCAAACCCCTCGCAATCTTCTAGAAATTAAGACTGCGAGCCTCGCAACCTTCTAAAATTCTGGACTGCGAGCTTCGCAACTTTCAGGATCTTTGGACTGCGATCCTCGCAATTTTTAATTGCGATCTGTTTCTTGCCTCGCAATCTGTTATTGCGATTTGTTGGTTTGGTGTTTGCCTCGCAATTGTTGACTGCGAGACTTAGTTTCGATCGCAATTGTTCACTGCGATCCAATTTCATTGCGATACTTTGTTTGCCTCGCAACAGATTGTTGAGACTTTTTGTTGCATCGCAAACAGTAGCCTCGCAACCCATACAAAGGCAGAGACAGAAAGAGTTTGTTGAAAAAGAAAGCTACTGAACAAGAGATAAAACGATCAGACAAGTAATTAAATGACTACAAGAGATGTGCTATCCATTGGTTCCAAAGACAAACCTCCGGTTCTCTTTACATCAGAATTCAAAATTTGGAAAGACAAATTCCTAGACTGGGTAGATAGACAAGAGAACGGAGAATTCATTATCAATTCTCTAGATAATGGACCAATGAAGCCTATAACAAGAAGAGGGATTGCTATTGATGGTGATCCAATTCCAGATATTGTTACTGTTCTACCGATTCACTACTCTGTTGAACAGAAGAAATTGTACCAAGGAGATAAAATGGCGAAATCTCTAATTATTCAGGCCTTGACCGATAATGTCTATCGGAGGGTAGACAGCAAAAATCAATCTGGTAAAGCCATGTTTGATGAACTGATAAAGTTATTTCAAGGATCTGAAGTAGAGAATCAAATGAAAATCTCAACCATCATCAACTCATACGAATGCTTCAAACAGAAAGAAGGAGAGACTCTTGACTCTGCTTATGTACGCTTCACCACAATATTGAATGAGCTAAGCAGATTCAAAATAGAGAGGAAGGTTATTGAGCACAACGTAAAATTCCTGACCGTTCTTCAACCAGAATGGAAGAAGTACGCTCACCGAATGAAGCAGAATGCTAAGCTATCAGAATTACCTCTACAACAGATGTTTGAAACGTTGAAGCAGGATGAAGATGATGCTGAAGCGAAGAAAGTGAAGAAGAATAGGAAAGTGAAGAATGAAGATAAAAGAGGGATGAAGGATGAAGAGCAAGATCCACTTGCGTTGATTTCAAGCAGAGGATACTCCCAGGATGAGGAGAACCAGTCTGAAGGAGAAATGGAGGAAGCAAGTGGGATAGAAGAAATAGAGAGAATGAAGGATTCTCTGGCTCTGCTTACCAGTTCTTTTCAGAGAAAATTTGGGAAAAGTCCTGGTTCTAATAATCAGAGGTATGCGTCGGGCTCAAAGAACTTTGAGCATAGGGCGCATGTTGAATCAAGCAAAAGAGCAGAATACAGGAGGCCGGAAGAGTACAAAAGGCCTACTGAGTATAGACGGCCAAATGATTACAAGAGGCCAGAGGAGAAAAAGATTTTTGAGAAAAAGGAAGAACCACAGACCTGTTACAACTGTGGGAAACCTGGTCATTTCGCGAAGGAGTGCTGGAAGCAGATAGTGAAAGATACCAATTACTACAAAAACAAGTTGTTGCTTGCTGAAAAGAAGCAATCGGGTATTGCACTAAAGGTAGAAGAGGATTACTGGCTTGATCATTCTGATGATGAAGCTAATAATGAGACTACTGCTCAAACAAAGATGTGCTTCATGACCAAAGAAGCCAATGATGAAGGAGCAGAGTCTACTTCAGAACAGGTATATTTCGATTTCTATAATCAATTTATTTCTAAACAAGCATGCTTAACACAAAGGTTAGAAGAATTAAAAGCTGATGAGAACATTGCTAATGAAATAATTTCAACTCAAAAGGAAAGACTAATAGAACAAGACAGACAAATTACTGAATTGAAAAAGAAAAAGACTGAATTCGATATTGGTCATGCGTACTTTCAAGATAGAGTATCTGAACTATCGGAAAAATTAATGAGTTCAGAAATAAATAATAGCGAGTTTGAAAGTCTTTTACATGCTTATAAAGAAAGAAATGAAGAGCTGAGTGAAAATAGCAAAGATCTGGAAGATAAACTGTACAAAGCAGGTCAAACAGAACAAACAATTCAAATGAATAAGCCAAACAAATTCAGATACTATAACGCAAAGTGGGGTATTGGATATGACAATCCTCAGTACCTAAGGAATGCCATAACTAAAACTCCCACTCAGTATGAATTTGAATGGTTTATGCCTGTTACACATCCTTGCTATCAAATCAAACAACTTCATGAGGAAGAACAAAAGGCTGAGGAAGAAACAAAAAGAAAAATCACTGTTAGAATGCAACTTCCTTTTTGGTATGGTCCAGAGAATGCCAAGGCATTAGATAATGAAAAAACCTTACCAAATGATTATTTTGAGAGTTATATTGTTAAAGAACCAGAGGAAAAAGAAAATACTCAAAAGGATAATCCTGAAAAATCTGTTTTGGAAGGAAAAAGGTATTTTCCACCAATGGTTCTTGAACAAAAACTCATGGAGCTCGAAAGGAATATAATTTTTAATGTTGAAGAAATCAGAAACGAAGATCAACTTCTTTTTTATATTGAAAAAGAAGTTATCTTTACTGTTTTGTCATATAGCATAAATGATGAACCTGAAAGCTTTGAAGAAAAGAAATCTCTAGAACTTAGATGTTTGGATCTTTCAGATCAACTATTTACTTTTCAGAAAACGCTTTTTCTTGAAAGACAAATAATAGGGAAAGAAAGAGAGAACAGACTTGTTTTGAGATTGAAAAGGAAGTTGTGATCACAGTTCTTTTAGAAAACTTAATTGATATGAAAAGAAAACTTGAGGAATTATCTGATGAAAAGGTTTCAAACGTAACACATTCTTCTGATTCAGATCTTTCTTCATGCAAAGCTTTCATGGGAACAACTGTTTTGAAAGGTTGTAAAATAGATGACCAAGAAAAAGAAATAGATGATTTTCTTAGTAAACCAACATCTCATGGTTATGATTTTTGGAATTTAAAGGAAAAATCTGTTAAACATGCTTCAACAGAATTTAATGAATTTCATTATCCTAAGTCTTATGGTTTCTTTTATGCTTCATCAGAAAGTGATTCTGATATTGATAGTATGGATGTTGGTAAAGGCAAAGGCAAAGTTGAAAATGAATTGCCTGTTCTATTTGACTTCAGTGCAAAACTTCCAGATCACACTGATTTTTTGATAAAAGAAGAGGAACCTAAAAAGATCATTTTGGAAAGGGAATCTTCCAAGTCTTCAGAGAAAATTTCTATCAATGATTACTATTCTAGATATAAATCAAAACAATCATTTCAGAAAAAGAAAAGAAAACCAAAACAGAAGAAGCATGCTAAATCTACTCAAACTCTATATTCAAAATCTCACAACTCTTCTTTGTCTGGTGTTTCAGATCGTAATTTTAGAACCAACAAGAAACTTGAGTGGAAGATAAAAGCATCCACACAAGAAGTGACAAAGATCAAATCATCCAAAGTTCCTTTAAATGTTTTAAATTTCAAGAAGGACAAGTTGTTTTTGAATGTAATTAATCATGCTGTTGACAATAGAAAACTTGTAACACCTTGCAAGATTTATACAATGCAACAACTGATTAACTTGTCTCATGATAAAATCTGTTGTGCTTCATGTGGTGTGGATGATTTCATTGGCAAATCTGACTATAACTGTTGGTTGTATACACCTAATTACTCTAACAATGGTAATAGAAAGAGCATTGCCAATTTGAAATGGCTACCTAGAACTACAAAGACTCCTAACCCAAAAGGACCCCATTGGCAATGGGTACCTAAAACTGTTTAAATTCCTTTTTGCAGCTCCGTCATGTGTGGTACTTGGATTCTGGTTGCTCAAAACACATGACTGGAAGAAAGGAACTCTTGAGCAACTTTGTAGAAAGAGATGGAGGGAGAGTCAAATTTGGAAATGATCAGTACTCTCCTATCTTAGGTTATGGAGACATAGTAACAGACAAGGTCAAAATAACCAAGGTTAACTATGTTGAAGGATTGGGACACAACCTGTTTAGTATAGGTCAATTCTGTGACAAAGACCTAGAAGTACATTTCAAGAAGACTCGGTGTGCAGTTCTAACCGATGACGGAAATGAACTTCTAGTTGGGTCGCGCAATTCAAATCTTTACACCATTGACCTATCCAAGCTAAACCCCAAGATGAATGTGTGTCTGATGTCAAAGGCGTCGTTTGACAAAAGATGGTTATGGCACCGAAGACTATCTCACCTCAACTTTCGATACATTCAAAAGCTGCAGACAGGTGATTTAGTTACTGGTCTACCAGAACTGAAGTTTGAGAAAGACAACTTCTGTACTGCATGTGAAACAGGGAAGATAAAGCATGCTCCTCACCCACCAAAGCCGGAACCCAGCACAAGCAAAGCACTAGAAATTCTTCATATGGATCTCTGTGGTCCGATGAAGACTCAGAGTATCAATGCCAAACGATATGTGTTAGTTGTTGTTGATGATTTCTCAAGATATACATGGGTCAAGTTTCTTCGTTCAAAAGACGAAACTCCTGACTTGATCATCTCGTTAATCAAACAGATTCAAGTGAATCTACAACTATCAGTTCAGAATATCAGATCAGACAACGGGACAGAATTCAAAAACAGAACTCTTGATGACTTCTTTCAGTCATTAGGAATTTCACATCAATATTCTGCGGCCAGAACACCTCAGCAAAATGGTGTAGTTCAAAGACGAAACCGAACACTCGTTGAAGCGGCCAGAACGATGCTGTCTTATTCTGATCTACCTCTGTATCTGTGGGCTGAAGCTGTTGCAACGGCATGCTACACACAAAACCGTTCCATTATACATCGACGGTTTGGCAAAACACCATATGAATTAATGAATAAGAGAAAACCTGTAATACACTACTTTCGTGTGTTTGGTTGCAGGTGCGTTGTGCTGAACGATAGGGATAAATTGAACAAATTCAGTCCTAAAGGGCTGGAGGGCTTCTTTATCGGATACTCGCTCACATCAAAGGCTTACAGGATCTATCTCAAGTCTTCAAAGAATGTGAAAGAAAGTGTCAATGTCAAATTCGACGAATCTGAAGAAATGGCTTCTGTCCATAACAGTACAGAACCCGCAATATCAGGGATCCTAGCATCCGGACAAATACGTCCGATGGTGACTAGGACATCAAACAAGAATCAAGCTTCCACTTCTAACTCAAAGCCCAGTGATCTTGATTTATTGTTTGAATACTTTTATGATGACTACTTTAATAATGATAACTCTTCGTCATCTTTAAATAACAGGAGTCAGGTTGCAACACCAGCTCAGGCTTCGTTGTCGGGTCCTTCATCGGAACCCTCAACAGATGCAACGACTCAGATAACTTCTTCAAGTGACAGGCATTTGGGTTCTACACAAGAAATCATCATGAGAAGTAGACGACAACGTGAATCCACACATGGTGCTTCTTCGTCGGGTACAACTTCAAATGTCAATGATGATGGGTCTGCAAACATACCAGAGTCATCTTCTGAAGCAGAACCGGAGGCAGTTCCTGTTGACACATCTGTCAATGAACCTGTCAAAACACCGGAACCTATCTTGACAATACAGTTGAACTTCGATAAAGACCCTACCTTGGTGGATCCAAATGTAAGTGCTGCATCTCTCCCACACTCAACGAAATGGACGCAGAGTCATCCCATTACTCAGGTTATTGGTCAAGTCAACGAACCAGTCAAAACTAGATCGGCAACGGCAAACGAGGTCCTATTTGCGCTCTTTCTTAGTCAAGTTGAACCTACATCTGTTCAACATGCCTTAGAAGATCCAGATTGGATAATTGCCATGCAAGATGAGCTGAACTCATTTGAAGCTCTAAAAGTATGGAGACTTGTTCCTAGACCAAAGGGTAAAACGGTCATTGGTACAAAATGGATCCTGAAGAACAAGAAAGACAGTGAAGGGATTGTGATAAGAAACAAAGCACGCCTTGTAGCGAAAGGGTACAGGCAACAGGAGGGAATAGACTATGATGAGACATACGCACCGGTTGATCGTTTAGAAGCAATACGGATATTTCTTTCATACGCTGCCTACAGAAACTTCACTGTTTATCAAATGGACGTGAAGACAGCATTCTTGAACGGCGTTTTGAAAGAAGAAGTATACGTTTCGCAACCAGAGGGTTTTGTGGACACAGATTATCCAGATCATGTCTACATACTTGACAAAGCTCTCTATGGTCTGAAGCAAGCCCCTCGCGCCTGGTATGAAATCCTATCTACCTACTTACTTGGTGCTGGCTTTCGAAAAGGTAAAATTGACACAACTCTCTTTACTCTGGAACAAGAAGGTGATATTCTTTTGGTACAAATTTACGTCGATGACATTATTTTTGGTTCAACTAACCCTGGATTATGCACGTGGTTTTCGGGTTTAATGATGACCAGATTCCAGATGAGTATGATGGGAGAGATTAATTTCTTTCTTGGATTACAAGTCAAGCAGTTCTCGACAGGTATCTTCATCAACCAATCAAAATACGTGTTTGACATTTTGAAGAAATACAAAATGGAAAACTGTACTTCGATTGGTACACCTATGGCTCACCAATCAAAAGTTGGTCCTTATCCAAACGGTGTAGATGTCGATGTCAAGAACTACCGAGGGATGATAGGTTCATTAATGTACCTCACTGCGAGTCGTCCAGATATAATGTTCTCTACATGTTTATGTGCAAGATTTCAGGCACAACCAAAACAATCACATCGAAGTGCTGTTACAAGGATCTTTCGATATTTGAAAGGGACACCGTACCTTGGACTTTGGTACCCAAAGGGATCAGGATTCGAGCTCACTGCATACTCAGATGCAGATCATGGAGGTAGTTTGCTAGACCGGAAGAGCACTTCTGGTCATGTTCAGTTTTTAGGGGAAAGGTTGGTCAGTTGGTCATCGAGGAAACAGAACTGGGTTTCTACATCAACTGCGGAGGCAGAGTATGTTGCTGCGGCCAGTTGTTGTTCACAAGTTCTGTGGATGAGGACTCAACTGCAGGACTACGGCTTCAGATACGAGAAGATCCCTATCAACTGTGACAGCAAAAGTGCAATTGCCATTACAGCAAATCCGGTTCAGCACACAAAGACCAAACACATAGATGTCAGGTATCACTTCATAAAAGACTATGTGGAAAAAGGTACGGTTGAATTATATTTTGTTCCAACAGAGCATCAACTTGCCGATTTGTTTACAAAAGCCTTGGATGAAAAACGCTTTAATTTCTTAATATCCAAGCTTGGCATGTTGAACATGAAAGTGTAATATCTAATTTGATCATTTAATGGATGGAAATATGTATCTTTCAATCTAGATAAATCTATCTAAATTGATACACTCATATTTTCATCACATTCTATTATCAACATAAGATATTTCAATTTCATGTATTTGTTGTGTTTCAAAGTTTATTTAATCGTAACGATACAATTGTGATGATATCTATGTATGCAAAAGACTTGTTCATAGTCTCAGGGGGAGTACAGGAAATGGAGTACGCACAAAAAGAGGGGGAGTGTGCATACATGACAGAGTAAGTAAAAGGTATTTCCAAATACTTACTGCTTGAAGATAACAAGGTAAGTGTTTCTAACTTGAATTTTTTATAAACCCTTATGCATCATTTAAGGGAGAGTGAAAAATAGTCTTGGAAATTACCTAGTTTAAATAAACAATTGGAAGTTGGACATCTTCCAGTGGGCTAAAATTTGGAAAAAGATCAAAAATGTCAAAGTATCAAATTTCCTCGCAATTCCCTCGCAATAGTTCATTGCGATGGAATCTTTCCATCGCAGTCTTCTATTGCGATGCGAAGATTCCCTTCATTCAAAGATTCCCTCGCAGTAGTTTAATGCGATCCTAAGATTCCCTCGCAATCTTATATTGCGAGGTTTGGTTTTGTTTATTGCGATCCGAATTTTTTTAAAATTTTGAGAAATTCAGGGAGTGACACGTGTCACGGATTTCAAATTGGTTTTATATACTTGCGATCTTTGACTTAGTCATTATTTCAAAAACCTCTCCATAAAGAACCCTCGTTTTTTTTTCTCTCGATACTGAACATTGCGATTCGACCAAAGAAGTTTTATTTGTTGATTCTACTCCGTGTAATCGACTACATTCGATTAAGAGGTATGTATTCTCGATTCTTATTACATTTCATCCGTTAAAAATCATGATTTAATCGATTTTGCATTTAAGGTTTAAGGGGTTTTAGGGTCGGTCACTGTTACATGCTAAAATTCAATCGATTAGTGCTTGTTAGATGTTTTAGATGATTAAGGTTTACTCACGAATCAAAACCGAGCATGCTAGTATCAATTTTAACATCTATACATGCTAATTTCGAAAATCTGGAAAATCACATAGGTTTTACTGCTAATGTTCATATACCTCGCAATCCTCAGACATTCAAACCCCTCGCAACTCATACTCTTTAAGACTGCGATCCTCGCAACCTGCCAGGTCTTGCGAGCCTCGCAATCTTCTAATTCCGTTGACTGCGAGCCTCGCAATCTTGTATTGCGAGGTTTCAAGGCCTTGTGAATTTTTTTTTTGTTTTTGGGATTTTTTCAAGAAAAATACCTTTCTGTTTGAATTGCTTAAATCTGTTCTAACATGTTAAAATACCTTACAGATGGCTGAACAACCTGCTGAATATGCATCCGATGACAACACCATCATCGCCTCGCAACGCTCTTCACATCCATCCGTCAATGCCGTTGACCCGGATGAAGAAATCATGCCAAGGGCCAGCTTTCTAGCAATCCGTGAAAATAATCATCACCTGGATCTTGAAAGCAACTTCTCTCACCGGATAATTCTAGAGATCATCCGTGGTCATCCAATTCGCACTGCACTGACAAGGGTCGAGAGAGTGCCTGCCATTTATTTACAACAATTTTGGCACACACTCCGATTCAATCCTACGGCTCGACCACAGCGATTCAATGCTAATATAGACCATTTCGAAGTAAGGATCACACTACAAGGCTTACGTCGTGCTCTCGAACTTCCAAGACGCGACAACTTCGAAGATCCAGCTGTTTCTGAAGAATTATTCACGGATATCCGCAGCCTTGGATATCAAGATCCAAGAGTCCCCGTACTCACCGGTTCTTCACAATTCAGAAGACAACATCTACCGCCGGTGTGGTACACCCTATGCTCAATCCTCAATCGCTGCATGACATCTAAGCATACTGGCCTAGATAAGACGAATCTAGCGATCCTAAAGATGTTTCATGCATTCGCCTTCAACCGCAATATAGACAATGCTGTCCTTATCTGGAATGAAATGGTGGAAATTGTTGCAGATCAGCTCAAACCCAAAATGAGACGCAACTTTGTGCCATTTCAACGGTTCTTCCAAATCCTGATTCATCAGGCTATGCAAGACCGACCGGAAATCCCAAGAAGAGAGGAAGCTGAGCGAGGACCAGCAAGCTGGATGCACCGCCTTGTACCGCCAGCACATGAACCATTCGTACATACCGCCGTTATTCGACCAGAGGTACTGAATTATGCCGACCAGGCTAGCTGGGTAGTGATTCAGTATAGGGAGCAAAACGCATTAATGGACCAGCCAGATCCGGCTGGACCTGCCCAAGATGCAAACCCAGTAGGTGGTGAGGGTCCTATTGTCGAGGGGGTTCAGGAACAAGGGGTTCCTGAACAACGAGTGGTGAGAAGAACAACAAGAAAGAGAGTGGGGGGTAGGACTCGAAGTACTGGTCGTGCTACATCTTCACGCTCTGGGGATCAAGCAACATCTTCTTCAAGCCAAAGAACAGAACCATTCAGTCCTCTAGTTGATTTTGGTGATTATGAATATGACTCAGATCCAGATGCAAACTTGTTACCAAGGCAAACAAGAAAAAGGCCTCGAGTTGAAACACCTGGTGCAGGTTCATCTAGACAACCAGAACCTATGGTTACTTCTACAGTTGCTGCTGTTGATACTTCACTTATACACGAAGAAGTAGACGTAGATGAAGAAAACGTACTTAGTGGTGAGGCAAGAGGGAGAAAAGAAATGAGCGAAAATGTGAAAGAGTCGGAAAAAGTTATAACTACCGACTCTTCCCAAGCCGATCCAAGCCGGGCAACCACATCTTCTGCCAACGTGCGTTCGTCGCCGTTGAGCATTGAAACAGCCATGGTCCGCCCAACCATGCAGTGCACACCCCCACCAAGCCACTCATCGGTCTCTCAACAGGCCGGTGTTTCATTCAGCACAGGGGAATATGCACAAAGTCTATCGGCAACACATTCGGTGTTCGCTGGTATTGAAACAGGTAGGCCCCTGCCCCGGCCACCGACTTCATTTCAGAGCACATCGAGTCTAGCGCCTTTTGGAACAACTTCTTTTCCTAGGTCACCGCTATTTGAACAACACCTTGTTGGGAGCTTTCGTGCCCCAACCGGAACACCCAGAGTGCCACCCTTTGTTGGTGCGTCACGAGGATTGGGTGGAAGTCCTGTCATTGCTAACTCTATGCCAGCTTTGAACACAGGCAGTACGGTTGCTTCAACCGATACTTCAACCAGTAACCTAAGTGGTCTGGGTGTTAGTGCTGATCTCGAACGAGCGTTTAGTTTGGTTGGCCCTCCTCCGAATAGATTCGTGCCACTTACTCTACTAAAGCATTTTGTCAGATCTATCGACAACACATATCAGGCTCATACTGACAAAATGAAAGCAGAGTTTCAGAAATTAAGTGATGATGTAATCAGAGCGGTGAAAGGTAAAGGACCGGCTGAATCTTCTACATCTGAACCTCAACTGACTAGAGCCGAACCCGTTCAACAAGATCCAACATCGATCCCGTTAAATCTTGCTTCTGAAGATCTACTCAAGTCAGAGCTGCTTGCACGACTTCTTGCCAAACACGATCCAAGACCAGGCGAGGATGTCGATCTTATTAGCTTGCTTCGTCAACAAACCGCACCTCCACCTCCACCACCGCCTCAAGCTTCATCAACCACCAATCCACTGCTTGTTCCCCAATTTGAGCAGCTAAATACCTCAATCTCCAACATGGCAGATTCCTTTTTGGCTGGCTTTCATTCGATTGTCAAAAGGGTCGAAGTAGTCGAACTGGCTTGTGGTGTTCAAGCTGAAACCGCTCAGAAAAGAAGACATGATGATCAGGATGATCCAGATCACCATGAGGGGGAGAGTACAGGTACAGGTACAGGTACAGGTACAGGTGTTGGAACAAGTACAGTTGCTGCTTCTGAGAGCACTGCAGTAGAGAAAGAAACTGAGACATCTTCCGGTAAAGCGTCCGAGGATACAAGTAAAGGAGCCACTGACTCAGAGAATCTCGATATTCTAGCTGATGTCATAGCTGGGGTTGAAAAGCCTTCGGCTAGTGACAATAGAACAGAAGATGATTGGACGACAGACGTTATAATCATAGATTCAGATGAAGAGCCCGAACGAACAACGGTGCAGATCAAACAAGAAATTGCAAATGTGTTTGATTCTTCTGATACTATGATGGTTGCTCTAGATTCAGAGACTGAAGCTCCAGGATCTTCTATTCAACAAACAGATACTTCAATAACTCCAGCTCAAGCTCAAGTAATTCAACCGCAAGCTCCGATCGTTATCAACCTACAACCTGCTGAACATCTCAGAGATCCAACGCTTCAAGCAGAAATCAGACTTCTCCAAGACATTATCCAGAATGAACCAGGATTTGTGGCGACTGGCCTACGAGTCAGAATTATGACTCCCTTTCAGGAAATCTTACGAAGCAATATGTTTGTAAGGGTCATGCAGCCAATCTCTTGGGAAAAAGTCTACGGGATTGAAGACTGGCCAGAAAAGCACAGAACTGAATATCTCTATTTCATGAGATATGAATCGCTGAACGCCAATGCAATAAAGTCTGACAAACCGATCAGAAGAGTACTGAAGATAGAATCGCGAAAGCTTTCAAAGGTTTGGTACCCAGTATTTACCGTTCAGAGATCAGATGATTCAGAACTAGTCTTTAATGAGGCAGATTTTCAGAAACTACAGCTCAATGACGTTTGCAACTTGTATGAAATCCTGTCTCGAGATCCTAAAAAGAAGGGAGAATGGTCAGATGCTTATCAAAGTCTGAAGAGGTACATGAAGAACATCCTGAAGTTTTCATATCTTAAGGATTTTCAAATGGCCTTGGAAGCGCGTCAAGAACGAGTCAACATCAGACCTCCGAATCTAGATCTGGCAGATATTCAGAGTGTTCAAGCTTACACCGTGCTGAGCAAACCAGATCTTGGAGTTGTGTTCATTGACTCAGCCTCAGAGAAGAAATTCATGAGAGTCACTGATGCAAATAAATTCAGCGACGGAACTTTCAAGATGATTCAGATTCATCTAGTGAGCAGATTACGATTGGATGCTAAAGGAGAAGAGAAGCTGTCGAAGAAACAAAAGGCGTTGATAAAGGAAGTAATGGATGCCGTCAAATATCGAGTAGACTACCGGAACGCGCTAAGAAGATTCGAGTTGATTTTCGGGCTTCGGAAGACACAAGTGGTTCCAATGAATGTCTAAAGCTTATGGCTCTACATTGGTACAAAGGGGGAGATTGTTAATGTTACATTATCTTGTACCATGTAGTATTATAGTTGAGGGACCAAATGTGACATGTTGTCAAACTTTGAATAGTATATATAGTATACTATCTGTATTTTTAGGTCAGACCACAACATAGAACATTCAACATACAAAATACACACGCCTCTATCTTCGCAGCCTCCTTCCACTTTGTAAACCTCTCAACCTTCTGTGAAGTTGTAAGCTGCAAGTTCTTCAATCATATATATAGAGGTGTACTTCTTTGATTCATATATATTGTGTATTTACTCTTATTACTTGTCATTGTGGGATCACACTAGTAGATGACATTGGTGATCATCTTCCACGCACAACTAAGTGGACAAAAAGCCATCCTCCAAGCCAGATAATTGGATAACCTTCTGACACGGTAAAAACAAGATCTGCCACTGCTAATTTTTGTTTCTATACAAACTTTATTAGTGTGATAGAGCCAAAAAAGATTTCTGAAGCCCTTGATGACCCAAACTGGGTAGACGCCATGAAAGATGAGCTTCTGCAGTTTGAGCGCAATAAAGTATGGACTTTAGTACCTCTGCCACGAGGGAAACACGCCATTGGAACTAAATGGGTCTACAGAAATAAGAAGGATGAAGATGGGGTGGTCATCAGAAACAAAGCACGTTTAGTGGCCAAGGGATATAGACAAGAAGAAGGCATAGACTATGATGAGACTTTTGCCCCTGTCGCACGGCTCGAAGCTATAAGAATATTTTTAGCCTTCGCAGCCCACAGAGGCTTTAAAGTCTATTAGATGGACGTAAAATCAGCTTTTCTCAACGGTGAAATCCAAGAAGAGGTTTACGTAAATCAGCCACAAGGTTTTGAAAGCTCAAAGTTCCCAAGGCATGTATACTACCTTGAAAAAGCTCTGTACGGATTGAAACAGGCTCCAAGAGCATGGTACGAACGACTTTCTACTTTTCTTCTATTCAATGGCTACAACAGAGGTACAACAGATACTACCTTATTCTATAAACGTAAAAACGGTGAAATAATGCTTGTACAAATCTATGTGGGCGACATAATTTTTGGGTCTACTAATACAGAGGAGTGCAAAAGTTTTGAAAAACACATGCAAAGTGAGTTTGAAATGAGTATGATGGGAGAATTAACATTCTTCCTCGGACTCCAAGTCAAACAATCATCAGAAGGAATTTTTATAAATCAGGCCAAATATGTCTCTGACATCCTTTGCAAATATAGCCTCTCTGATACCTCTGCAATGAAAACTCCAATGGCCACTGGAAATAAGTTATCCTTAGATCCAGATGGCATCTCTGTAGAATGCACTCTCTACAGAGGCATGATTGGATCTCTGTTATACTTAACTGCTAGCAGACCTGACATTATGCATGCCACATGTCTTTGTGCACATTATCAAGCTAATCCTAAGAAATCACACTATGATGTTGTTAAGAGAATCTTTAGATACCTAAAGGGGACCAAAAATCTCGGTCTCTGGTATCCACAGAACTCTGGTTTTTGTCTTAAAGCTTATACAGATTCAGACTATGGAGGATGCATGCTCGACAGAAAGAGTACCTCTGGGAGTTGTCAATTCCTAGGTGGTAAACTAGTCAGTTGGACCTCCAAGAAGCAGAATTGTGTCTCAACATCTACGGCAGAAGCTGAATACGTTGCTGCTGCTAGCTGTTGTTCTCAGGTTCTGTGGATGAAGACTCAGCTAAAAGACTACGGCCACATCCTACTCAAGATACCCATCTTCTGTGATTCCAAAAGTGCCATTGCCATCTCTGCCAATCCTGTGCAACATTAAAAAACCAAGTATATTGATATAAGGTACCACTTCTTGAAACATCATGTTGAATACGGTACAATCGAGATGCATTTCGTGCCCACAGAATACCAACTCGCGGACTTATTCACCAAAGCATTAGACGAGAAAAGATTCAATTTCTTGGTGGGTAAGTTAGGAATGATTAATATGACGTGAAAATCCTCTGTAAGTATAGCTTTATCTTCTGTGAATAAGTATATATTTCTATTACTTTACTTATTGCTTTGATTGATCTATTTCTGTATGTAAATAGTTCTTGGCAACACAGAGATTCTGTGGGTCTGCTCAAAACCTCTGACGACCCCTACAGAACCTCTGGTAAACGTGACCTATGTACTATGCAAAACTTATCTTACTTTGATCCAAGCATAGGTCAAGGGGGAGAAGAAGGAAATTACTTGATCTACAGAGGTGATTAGTCAAGGGGGAGCAAAACGGACCTTGAAATGATCTACAGAGGTTAATCTTTCAAGGGGGAGCCAAAGAAGAGTGTCGATGAATCTATATCGACAGAAGTCAGAAATCACTACCGAAAAAAAGAAGAACCAAAAGGTATGTCTCTCGTACAAAAGGTTTTTGAAAACAGTTTTCTGGGACACAAATTGTCAAATACGTCCTAAATATACTGTGGATAACATTTCAAAAATCAAAAGATCAAAAAGTTTCATAAAATTTGAGTTATGAGAAATTTAAGGTCATAGAGCCTCTGCTGAGCTCAACAGAGGTTCTGCAAGAAATATGCTCTGTGATCGCAAATTTAACCTCTATCGATCTTTTGGAATGTTATCTCGGAAACTAAATACACACACCATGACCTTCTCGAACAAAACTTTTTCCATAACAGTTTTCTCGGACACCAACTTTCAAATATGTCCGAAAAACGTTTCTAAGTACAAATCAAAACTTGGATGATCAAAATCGTTGATAGATTTTTAGTTATGAAAAATTTTCTTTCATAGAGCTTCTGCTGGCCCTGACAGAGCTTCTGCAAGTTCCTACAGAGCCTCAAAACCTCTGAACGAAATTTCTTCACTAAAATCCTATTAATCCTCTCCAATGCCTTTACAAATGTTTTGGTTAAAGAAGAACCTACAGAGTCATGATAACAATGAGATATATGAGGCAATGAACATCAAATTTTTCAAAATCACATAAGCTTCTGTAAACCACAGAGGTTCTGTCAATCTGCAACTTGGGCATTTCTGTAATAATAATGGTTACTTTTACTTAGAGTGAATTTCATGTAGCAAAGAACAACCCCACGCGCCTAGCATTAATGAGCCGCGCACGACGTCCTGTTATCCTCTGACATGGCCTACGTGTCTCTTTTTCATTGGGCGTACATGGAACGTTTTTCTATGGAAAGTTGAACCCGCCGTTCTAACTCGAGTACGGATTCCAAATATTTATCCATTACCATATATTTTTACTCTTTCGAATTCTACCATTTTACACTCATATAAAACCCAAGCTTACCCTCTCATAAAACTTTTACGAACCCTCATTCTTCTCCGGCAAAACCCTGCAAAAAAACCTGCAAGAATCCTATTCTTCTTACCAAATGGCTTCATCTTCTCAAGCTATCTCCCCTGCACACTCTCCGGCGAACTCAGCGGAACATTCACCTGCTCATTCTGAACATTCAGAAAACCCCCACCTCGCCAAAAATATCGAACAAGAAGACTCCGGCGACTCAGCAGACTTTGCTCCGACCACACATCTTCAAAACTTCATAGCAAAGGATCATTTCGAAAAGGTACTACCAATCAAATCCAACAACTGCTATTTGGTCCCCTCACCCACTGCTTTCGGCGAAGTCCATGCCATTCTTCTGCACATAATGGAAAATCATTTACTCTTCCCTTTACTCTCAAGAACCCCAAAGAAAATACCTGCTAGGTATTTGAACCAATTTTGGCAGAGCTGCAGATATGATAAAGATGATTCTCTGATCAAAGGGTACATCTCAAAGCCGAACAACTCAGAGCATCTGGAACTCAAATTTAATAGAACAATGTTCTCTCTAGAGTTAAATCTACCAACAAGAGGTCTTCTGGGATTGAAAACATATGCAGAACAACCAACAGACGACGAGCTCTGTCGTTTTGTAGAAATGCTTGGTTACAACACCCACCTGAGGAAGAGAAATGACTTCCGCAGAGGCAGACTACCACCTCTGTGGAACACCTTGTTTTCGATCCTCAACAGATGCCTGACAGGGAAGATAGGCAGCATTGATCAAAGCTCGCATCAGATCTTAACCATCATGTATGGGGTCTACTACGATCTCCCACTCGATTATTCAACCATCATGTTGCAGGAGATCATCAATACAATCGACAAAAAGAACAACACCCTAAAGGCTAAAGAGACTGATCCTACGTATCTACCACCTCTGCAATTCCAAAGAATCTTGGGAGTTCTGCTCGAACCTCTGCTAATGATGCAGAACTGGCCAATGGAAGGACCAATTCCCAAACATCTCCCGATGAACAAGAACATCCCCACCGATCATGCAGAAGGCTACAACCACTGCAGACCTCTTTCAAAAAGGCTTCTGAAATATGCCACGAACAAAACCCTTAAGCAAGAGTATATACGCGATCACAGGACTCCAGAACCGAGCCCTGTGACACCCCCTCATTTAGGTGTCCCCCTAGGAACAATAGTTGTAGAACCCCTCTCTACAAAATCGAAGAAGAAGAAGAAACTGGCAAAACATTTGGAAATCCAACGTAGTTTTATGGCCAAACATGACGAGCTCATGAGAAAGAAGTCTTCTTCTAAAGCCTCTGCCTCTACCCCAAAAACAAAGAAGAGGAAAACTGCAAAAGGCACCTCTACAAACATTGCACAAGATCAACCTTCACCTCCTCGTGCCACAGAAGTTGGCTCCTCTGCTCCTCCTTCTCCAAAACTAAAGAAAAGAAAATCAAAACCCACAGAAGAAGGAGCACCAAAACCCAAGAGGAGGAAGACCAAAAAGAAGCATGGGAAATCACTTGATCAAATGGTTACCATCGCAGAAGAGGCAGCTGCAGAAGTGGTTGAAGAAGAGGTCGCAGGAACCCGGGTCGAAGATACTGCAGAAGAAGAAACTGCAGAAGTCGAAGTTGCAGAAGAGGGATATCAATCACCTTATGAATCCCCAGATCGATTCGCTCATCAAGGCAGCTTGAATGATTTTCTTCAACACCCTGAAATTGCCAACACCCTAAATACAGCTGGGTGGACGGCACAACCACTTGACCACCACACCTCAGAAGAACAAGACTTCTCTATCTCTGGAATTGACACCAATCTGCAGGAAGATGATCAAACCCCCAGAGATCAACCATCTGAAACCCCTAACATTCTACAGAACCCCTTCATCCAACAGGGACTGGACGTCCACAGAAGGAGTCTAAACCAGGCCTCAGAAGCTGAGTGGAATAGAGAAGAGGTTACAGATGTTTTAGAAAGTATGGGAGGAAAAGAAAAATAAAAAGAAAAAGATGTCAAAGGTGTAGAGGTCTCAGAGGAAGATTCTGATGAAGAAGAAGAAGAAGCTGACCAAATCCGGAAAGGTCTATATCATCCACATGTCATGCAATTATACGGCTCTCATCTAATGTACGACTTCTTAGTCACAGAGCCAGGAACTACAACAGAAGTTAGGGAAGAAGCACCAAGCCAAAGGATAGCAACATAGACTGAAATGATCGATAATGATGTAGTACTTGGATGCCTAACAGAGGAAGAAAAAAGAAAAGATGCCTGGATTAATAGAGGCACACAACCAAAACCAACTCCCAGTGCAACCCACACATCTAACTCCGCAGGTCTAGCTGCAGAAGGAGTTATTGAAATAGAGCAGCACAACTCGATCCTGTAAAGCCCGTGTCCCGATATACATTTTTTTATATTTAGTTATAATGTTTTTTTAGCGAATCTTTTAACGGGGTTAGGTGACAAAGACCTAAAACGTTTATGTGCGGGGATATATGGTCATTTGCTAAATCCTAAGATAGGAGGGAAAGTTTGGATAAATCTCATATACCCAGGGACCAATTGTGACAACAAGTGAAAGTCTTAAGCATGGGGGGGCGGCCCATGCACAACCGAGCCCATCTTTCCTTGTGTTTTGTTGATGTCGTGGATGAAGAAAGAAAAGAAAAACAAAAAAAACAACCTACACTCTCTCCCTCTCGTTTCCTTTTCACGCAAGAAACACAACAAAAACCCTACACCCCCTTGCTGGCGTCGTACCAGCCGTCGCCGCCGCTGTTTCAGCCGGCGAGAGAGAGAGCAACGGCGAGGGAAAGGGAGAGAAGCGAGAGAGACGACCGGGAGAGAGAGAGAGAGGAAGCCGGAGTGTGTTTGCCGCTGGATTGTCGGCGCAAGGTAAGTTCTTCTCCCTTTCGTTCTGTTTCGTCGTCGCCGGACCGCCGGGAACCCACCACCGCCGCCATGTGCCACCAGTTCGGTGGCTATGGAGGGCGGGGTTGTTCGGGTTGAGCGTGTGCGTGTGTGCGGCAAGGTTAGATGGTCGGGTTTTTCGTTTGGTCTCACCGGAATGCCGTAAACCACCATCGCCACCGCCGCCGGCGACCACCACTGCCGGAGATGGCAGTGGGTGGTGCGCGTTTGAGTCCAGCCCTTGTAACCTAACACCCTGATCGAGGGAACCCTAGTTGCAAACTCGAATCGTTTAAACCGTTTTTATAAAATCGTCATTTTATGTGGAAGTATGAATCTGTAACTGTTTTGCGACAGACATAACGTTTCCGTCGTAGCTCGGATTGAGGCGAATCCGGTGCTCACGGTTCACATTCTGTGCCGGGCACACTTTTCATGTTTAGGAGGAAGTCTAGTTCGGCTTCTAACTAGGCGTAAAACGGCTGTTTACACAGCAGGTCTGCACATGACAGTTTCGTGTCCTGTTTTTAGAAAATTCATAGTAAATTATAGAAAAATCGTTAGGAGGTGTATAATATGTCCTTGGAACCCTAACTCAGAGAACTTTCTGGTTATGTAATTTAATTGAGGATTTTCTGGGTTTATGGAGGTCGGAACAGGTCCCGAACAGACCTGTTTGGTTAGACCGAAAAGTCGTTTTAGTGACGATTTAAGGGTGCGTCGTGTTTTAGGGTCCGGGCCTCGTGTTGATACGTTTTAACGTTCGTTTAGGTGTCGGGAAGTGATCTCGGATTTGTGGAGCTTGAATTATTGTTTGTGAGCTAGGCGCGCTTACGAGGTGAGTTCTCTCACTATAACTAATGTCGGTTACTTTTTACATTACGATTTGTACGTGTGTGGTAGTTTTAATTGTTTGTGATGCGGGACTAAATAGTGGGGCGTCTAGTCGGACCTTTATTGTTATGACTACGCGGGTGGCATAGGAGTTCGGTGGGGCCGAGGTTTATATACGCGGGTGGCGTAGTGATTCGGCGGGGCCGAGGTTTATATACGCGGGTGGCGTAGTGACTCGGCGGGGCCGAGGTTTATATACGCGGGTGGCGTAGTGACTCGACGGGGCCGAGGTTTATATACGCGGGTGGCGTAGGAACCTGGGGGAGCCGGGTAATGCTTGCACGGTTATTGTGTGGTCGGGTGGACCAGCTTATGCCTTTGGGTGGGATGGTGTAGGTATGCATGTTTATGATTTGTTCGTAGACTTGTATGTTGTTTATGTGCAATTATCTGTTTAGAGGTGGTGTGGAAGTAACTGTGTTATTTATGGTGTCTGAATTCACTAAGCTTCGTGCTTACCCTTTCCCAATAAATTGTGGTTTCAGGTACGAGTGGCTCCAAGGCGTGACGAGTACACACTGGCGCGTGGGAAGAGTTGATTACTTTTATGATTTTAATTTTAGACATTTATTCCGCTGTTTATTGTTCGTGAGAATATTAATTATGAGTTTGCAAATGAAATGATTGAATTACTAAATGAGTTTTTATTAATGAAATGTTACTTTAAAATTTTTAAATTCCTTGTAATTTTTGGGACGTTACAACTTGGTATCAGAGCACAGCTTGAGTGAATCAAACGCATCTCGGTGTGTTTGATCTCAAGTTTGCGGCTATAAAATTTTCTTTAAAGTTTTTTTTTGGGAAATAAAAAGAAGGAAAAATCCGTTTGAGGAACGGTGATCGAGGGCGCAGTGTGTACAGTCAGCCGGAGCCAAGGGGGAAAGGTACATTGCTTAGTGTTGTATTGCTTTCTAGGCATAGGGTAGGCATGCTAGATTGCCTGTTGTTGACACTAAGCTGTATGTTGACTGCTTGCTAGTAGGAATCAATGCTAGTTATAGTAGGTTGTTAAGTGAAGGCCCTATAGGTTGTATGCAGTAAGAATAATATAGCCTTAGAATATTTGATTTAGTTCTATTGCGCAGCTCTTGTTTGAGTCCAACCGTTCTAGGATAGAATCTTGTATTCGAATGTCTATTTGATTCACGCTGCATGCGACTGGGTATTCGCGAGGCAACTCGTATGGCTAACAGGGATTCCGTTGTAGCAAGGGTAGTGGGATGAGATGAAATTCCTAGTGAGCTGGGAATAGCATTTACATATGAGTACGTATGCAAAAATTTCTTTCTAGAATATAGGAGTATGTATGCTAGATTGCTTGGTGCTTAATACACTGTATTGTATGGTTGTTACTTGCTATTAAAAACTTATGCTAACTTTGATAGGTTGTTAAGCGGATGCACTATAGGTTGTATGCGGTAGGAACCGAATAGCCTTAGAATGTTGGATTTAGTTCTATTGCGCAACTCTTGTTTGAGTCCAACCATTGTAGGATAGAATCTTATATTCGAATGTCTATCTGGTTTCCACCGTATACGACTGTGCGTTACGAGGCGACTTGTCAGGGTTAGTGGGGGTTCCGCCCTAGCAAGGGTAGTGGGGTATTATGATTATTCCTAGGGAGCTAGGAAGAGTGTGTACATATGCCGGTGCGGGCATATGTGTATAGTTTTTCGGCAAGGAACTACTTGGGCACTTCGGGACGGGACTCGAAACGAGTGAGGATAGGTGTGGAAGGTAGTAGTAGAGCTCCTACTATCTGAAGCACAGGATCCGTGCTCGAGTCGGGGAAAGTCACGAGGAATCCAAGGAGTTGAGCGTGAGCGTTGTTAGTGTGAGTTATTATGTGCTAATAACACGTTGTAATATCTACCCAGAATAGCTATCACAAGGAGGAACGACTATAGTAAACCTACTAGTACAGGTGTACTTGATTTGCTTTGATGGGATGATCGTTGGGGTAGTGTCGAAGGTTATAAATTAGTAGTCGTTGGAATAAAAGTACGATTCTAGTATTAGTCACTTGGAGTGACGATGAGGATGATGTTTGTTTCGGGCCAAGATGGATGGTTGTGCTAGAATCATAGGCTTATAGAGCCGACTTTGATTTGAGGAAAAATCGTAGGGATTATTTGACGTAATTTCCCAACTTGCCTAAGAGGTTTAAATGTCCGGATGATGTTAGTGGATCGGAGAGATTTGGAGGAGTAGGAGTCGAGGCGTAGAATGCCGACTGAGTCATGCACAAAGTTTGATTTTGAAATAGATTGCATTAACAAATTCTTGTGTTTCAAATCATTTTATGGATGGTGTTTTGGAATTTTGGGAAACGTTCAGCACACACACAAGATTTTGAAATAAGGTTTTGAAAGTGTATGAAATCGTTTTATCGCGGGAGTGCAAACTTTGTTAGAATTTGTCTCATTTCGTTATTTTCCAACGGTTCTTTCGGGTAAGATGATATCCGTGTTTTGTGGTGTTTAAAATGTTGGGCAAGTGACTACGACTTGTGACTTTAACATTGGAACTCCTCCACATATGTTAGAGTTGAGACGGAAAGTTACATTCCACGATGTCTGTATAAAGCTATTTGAGTGAGTTGGTTAAAATAAGTTTTGTTTTACGGCATGTTGAGTCGTGTGGGTTTAATTTCACGAGGTGCATATCTTATTTGTTTATGTGACCATTTGGGAAATCTTGGAAATCAATTTAAAGAACCCCACCTTTTGAGATTTTATGAGGTTTTAGTCGATATTTTCAAATGATGGAGACGGATTGGTTTATATCTTTAAGTTTGAAACTTACACGAGACAGTTGTGTTTTAACAAAAATATAACTGTAAACTGTTTCATCGTTTTGTATGACTAGCCGACGCGCGTAAAAATTTGTTGGTGAACCCTGTGCCACGACATTTTATGTTTAAAAAGAGAAATTTTGGGGTCAAATGTCGTGGAACCGATTTTGAAATTATGTGCACACTTTTGTCGCACCCGGTGTAAGGTCGAGCGGTTTTGACTTTGAGATAGTCATGGGTCAATTGCACGGTTCTAATGGCTCGATGGGGAGTCTTGTTGTTGGGTTGTTTTTGTTGCACAGTTTTGCATTTATTGCACGTTGAGTATTTACATGTTTGGGTGAGCGAGTCATTCCGGGATAGGCATGTCGTTGGTAGACTGTTTTGCATTGGATCCTTGGTCATGTCAGTCAGTCGTTGGTAATGGTCGGTTGGGTATCTCGGGGTGGGACCCCGGTATTCATGTGTTATGACCTTGACTTTCCAGTAGGCACTAGAAGGATATAGTCTTGAGCACTTACCTAAGAAGTAGTTCCGATGTGCCGGGCCTTGAAATGTACCTGGGAGGTAGACGTTAAGGTGTATCTCGATGCGGTGTAACTAGGCTTCGTAGAGCGAGTGTGGAGGATAAGTAGACGGTGGAAGGTTGGGTATTCCACACGTGTTGATACTGTAGGCCGAATAGTGTCGGTTAAGGGAATTATGCCCTTTGTAATTAAGAGAATAATGTGCAGTAACCTTTTTGAAGTAAGTAGTATATTTAGGTGTCGACTTTTGGGCTTGAGGCCAAACACCTTTAGTGTAACCGGAGATTTGTAGCCGATTTTAAATTAATTATGGTGATGGTAGTAGTAACCCTGAGATGCTTAATTGTGATGAATGGTTATGGTGGAATGACCTTCGTGGGTGATTATAAATTTACTGGTTTGATGATCCGTGTGAAATAAATTTTGGGAGTCTATTAGAACTCGTGGAAGTTAATCGACAGTAATGGTAGGAATGATCGGTTTTCGAGTATCCTGTAGGGTATATTGGTGAGCACCTTTAGAAGGGTTAGAGCTTTAAAGTTGAATCGGGATGTATGGAACATCTAAGGTTGGGAAGCAACCGAAGTTGTTTGACTAGGAATGAATCCAGTTGTTGGAGTGTTCTTCCGATCATAATTTCAGTGTCCTTGAAGGAGTTTTGTTAGTAAGAAAAGTATTCGAGAAATTCTAGACGGGGTGAGAAATTTAGATTCTAGTTGAGGAAAGTCAAGTGGCAGCACCGAAGGGGTTCGAGTGGACGTGGGAACCCGAAGCGGAGATGCGCGAGAACTATTCCGAGTTATTCGCTAGGCATAGACTTCGAGGACAAAGCCTAATTCAAGTGGGGGAGAGTTGTAAAGCCCGTGTCCCGATATACATTTTTTTATATTTAGTTATAATGTTTTTTTTAGCGAATCTTTTAACGGGGTTAGGTGACAAAGACCTAAAACGTTTATGTGCGGGGATATATGGTCATTTGCTAAATCCTAAGATAGGAGGGAAAGTTTGGATAAATCTCATAAACCCAGGGACCAATTGTGACAACAAGTGAAAGTCTTAAGCATGGGGGGGCGGCCCATGCACAACCGAGCCCATCTTTCCTTGTGTTTTGTTGATGTCGTGGATGAAGAAAGAAAAGAAAAACAAAAAAAAACAACCTACACTCTCTCCATCTCGTTTCCTTTTCACGCAAGCAACACAACAAAAACCCTACACCCCCTTGCTGGCGCCGTACCAGCCGTCGCCGCCGCTGTTTCAGCCGGCGAGAGAGAGAGCAACGGCGAGGGAAAGGGAGAGAAGCGAGAGAGACGACCGGGAGAGAGAGAGGAAGCCGGAGTGTGTTTGCCGTTGGATTGTCGGCGCAAGGTAAGTTCTTCTCCCTTTCGTTCTGTTTCGTCGTCGCCGGACCGCCGGGAACCCACCACCTCCGCCGTGCGCCACCAGTTCGGTGGCTGTGGAGGGCGGGGTTGTTCGGGTTGAGCGTGTGCGTGTGTGCGGCAAGGTTAGATGGTCGGGTTTTTCGTTTGGTCTCACCGGAATGCCGTAAACCACCATCGCCACCGCCGCCGGCGACCACCACTGCCGGAGATGGCAGTGGGTGGTGCGCGTTTGAGTCCATCCCTTGTAACCTAACACCCTGTTCGGGGGAACCCTAGTTGCAAACTCGAATCGTTTAAACCGTTTTTATAAAATCGTCATTTTATGTGGAAGTATGAATCTGTAACTGTTTTGCGACGGACATAACCTTTCCGTCGTAGCTCGGATTGAGGCGAATCTGGTGCCCACGGTTCACATTCTGTGCCGGGCACACTTTTCGTGTTTTAGTGGAAGTCTGGTTCGGCTTCTAACTAGGCGTAAAACGGCTGTTTACACAGCAGGTCTGCACATGACAGTTTCGTGTCCTGTTTTAAGAAATTTCATAGTAAATTATAGAAAAATCGTTAAGAGGTGTATAATATGTCCTTGGAACCCTAACTCAGAGCACTTTCTGGTTATGTAATTTAATTGAGGATTTTCTGGGTTTATGGAGGTCGGAACAGTCCCCGAACAGACCTGTTTGGTTAGACCGAAAAGTCATTTTAGTGACGATTTAAGGGTGCGTCGTGTTTTAGGGTCCGGGCCTCGTGTTGATACGTTTTAACGTTCGTTTAGGTGTCGGGAAGTGATCTCGGATTTGTGGAGCTTGAATTATTGTTTGTGAGCTAGGCGCGCTTACGAGGTGAGTTCTCTCACTATAACTAATGTCGGTTACTTTTTACATTACGATTTGTACGTGTGTGGTAGTTTTAATTGTTTGTGATGCGGGACTAAATAGTGGGGCGTCTAGTCGGACCTTTATTGTTATGACTACGCGGGTGGCATAGAAGTTCGGTGGGGCCGAGGTTTATATACGCGGGTGGCGTAGTGATTCGGCGGGGCCGAGGTTTATATACGCGGGTGGCGTAGTGACTCGGCGGGGCCGAGGTTTATATACGCGGGTGGCGTAGTGACTCGGCGGGGCCGAGGTTTATATACGCGGGTGGCGTAGGAACCTGGGGGAGTCGGGTAATGCCTGCACGGTTATTGTGTGGTCGGGTGGACCAGCTTATGCCTTTGGGTGGGATGGTGTAGGTATGCATGTTTATGATTTGTTCGTAGACTTGTATGTTGTTTATGTGCAATTATCTGTTTAGAGGTGGTGTGGAAGTAACTGTGTTATTTATGGTGTCTGAATTCACTAAGCTTCGTGCTTACCCTTTCCCAATAAATTGTGGTTTCAGGTACGAGCGGCTCCAAGGCGTGACGAGTACACACTGGCGCGTGGGAAGAGTTGATTACTTTTATGATTTTAATTTTAGACATTTATTCCGCTGTTTATTGTTCGTGAGAATATTAATTATGAGTTTGCAAATTAAATGATTGAATTATTAAATGAGTTTTTATTAATGAAATGTTACTTTAAAAAATTTAAATTCCTTGTAATTTTTGGGACGTTACAGATCCAAACCCAACCCATCCAGCCAGAGGTCACTCTTTCGACTTCTGCGCCCACAGAAACCGGGGAATCCATTTCTAGGGAGTCTCCTCAAAGAGACTCACCTATTGTTCGTGATCAATCGCCCCAGATCACACTAGAACACCCAACAGAGGAATTTGTTTCATCTGCCACGCACAAATTAGAGCCAACACTTCTTTCAGAGAGAAGTAGTGAGCACATAGACGAAGAGACTCTAGACAAGTCTCCGAGTCAACAGAAGAAAATTCCGAAACCCACCTCTGGAGTGGATTTGGACACTGTTCTTCACAGAACTTCTGTAGAGATTGAAACTCAGGTTTCTTCTCAAAGATCAGATGGAAATCCTTCCACCCCCATCGTACAAACAAGGGTGAACGAAGGTGTCCCAGGAGCAGGGACTCACTCTGGAGACTAATGTGTTCCTCCAGAGGTTACACAAGGGACACAAGTATCAAGGGATGAGTTCCAAACCCTTGTCACCTCTGTGAACCAAACCATGAAAGAGTTGCAAAGATCTTTCACATCTTTTGCAGAGACAACATCAACGGCCTTGCTAAATCTGAACACCAAAATGGACAATCTGTCCACAGAGGTGAAATCCGCCATCACAGAGATGAAGTTATCTGCTCAAACAACTGCCACAACTACAGCCACTTCTGCTGCTAAAGATTTCGGAATAGCCGCAACATCTGCATTCAAGGAATCAGTTAAGCATTTCCTTGAACAAATGAACAAGCAATCCAACAAATCACAGAGCATCACACCTGCAGATTTACAGAAGGCACTTCAAAACGTTCAAGCAGAAGCAATGCGCAACACAATACTGATGCAGCCAAAAGACTACATGACCATAGCACAACTAACAGAGCTCGGACAGAATGTCATAAACCAGGTCACAGAAGTCATCGTCTCTTTCACTACTGCAAATGCCAACTACGTTAAAGATTTCAAAGCAAGTGTCGGCAGAATGCGCTTCAACACAGAAGCAGGGCTTGCAACTCTAATCGGCCTCTGTGATGATGTATGCGCAAAGTTGATGGCCGCAGGAGCAGAACTACCAAAGAAACCCAAAGCTTCCTGCAAAGCAGAAGGTACTTCTGATAAGAGTCAGGATGACTCTGATGATGACCATCCTGGTCCATCAGATCATCCTGAGGGGGAGAATATAAGGGAGAAAGCTACGACCAGAGGACTTCAAGCTCCACCAATCGCAGCAGAACCAATCAGTCAAGCCCCTCCAAAACAAACCAAACAACAACATACTAAACAGACCATAGAGACAACACCCATCTCTGTGGAATCAACTCCTGAAGAAACCCATGTACCTGAAACTGATCAACAAACCACAGAGGCAACAACCACCCCTGTGGTAATCATCTGGAAGAAAGTCCTTCAACAAACCAACAACCCGGAGGAAAAGAAGCTCAAAAGACCACAGAAGAAACACCCACCTCTGTGGAATTCCCTACAATGTCTGGAGTAGATGTTCAACATTTGCCATCCTCTTCAGAAGAAGATCTTCCCTCCCCAACTACAAAATCAACAGAAAAACCCCAAACCATACCAAGAAGAAAGTCTATTGCCCACAAACCAAAAAGAGCAACGACCTCTGCTTCTTCTGTTCTAAGGAAAATGCACAAAACAATGACTGAACGAATGACGCAGAGAGAAGAAGAAAGGCACAGGTTCACATTAGCTTTCAAATTGGCAAGAAGATTTGATATCCAAATCATAGAAGTATTTGAAAGTAGTGAAAAAATAGGCTAAGAGAAGAAAGCATCTTACAGAGGCTCTGCCGTTTCCGAAGGATCAAGGTCAAGAGCTACATAAGTTACAGAAGACCAGACACAGAACCTCTGTGATACGCACAAAGAAGACCAGACTCGGAACCCGGTGAAGACTGCTCTACAGAAGACCAGACCCAGAACCTCTGTAATCCTTTACAGAGCCTCTGCGTTTCAGACTGAAGACTTGGAAGATATTAATAATATCTTGCCACTGTTAAAGAAATATCTTGCTACTGTTCCTGGACCTGTTCATCAACTTGCATGGCAACGTACCCTGTCCAACTTCAACGTGTCAAACTCTGAGTGGACTCAATAGGGCTTAGTACAACATAGACGACTGAGCCATTAAATGCAATACAGCACGGACAACTGCTCACACCATCCGTTCTACTGTTCATGTCGTCGGAAGAACAGTAGCTCATGCTTTATGGTCTTCTAGAGTAGTATAAAAGGAAGACTCATGTTGAGTTCTTCCTAAGTGAAAATTAATCAAGAAAAACACAAGAATCTGAGTTTCATGCTTATGCTTTATATCGTCAAATCTGTTTAAGCTTTACACCAAAACAGTTCTTAATCTATTCTTGTTGTTCTTTGATATATATCGAAATACAGTAAACTTTGAGATAAACACTTATTCTTAAACTACTGTTTCTTTATATTGTGTTCTAAATCTATCAAACATATCTGTTAGTTCATCAAATACGCTTCCGCATCAAACATAAATTCGAACTAATAGATCTGACAATCTTGTATAAGCAAAACGGGAACCAACGGTATTCTATTATTATCTCATCATTATAAGAAGGACAAGCTTTTAATGATAAATTTTTTTCACTTGTTCAATCTACTTCTGAATTCTTAAAAAAAATCAAGGTCAGAAGTTAGATTTTAAAGTTTTTTTAATTTTCAAATCATCACAAGAAGGACAGATCTTTGATGATAAAAACAATTTTGTTTCTGTTCAAACTACTTCTGTGTGATTAAACGATTTATATTATCAGAAGTTGATTTTTAAATGAATTTTGGATTACAAGGGAATTTTTCTGACTTGTATACTCAGAACTTCTGACTATGCAATCTCAGAATTCTGAGCGTAGTATTCAGAACTTTAACTTGTGTTGAATTCTATCTCATACTACGTGTCAGCTTCTTATTGAATGAAATTACCACGCTCTTTTAAAGAATTCATTTTGTGGTATTTCACAGTGTTTGCAACCTTTATAACTCTGACATAAAGCAGTTTTTCTCCGTTTAAATCCTATCAGCTTCACGGATTTTAAATAGAACTTAAAATCCCTCTTTCAAATTCATTCAAACTCTAAGATTGCTGGGAAAGATACGCAAAACTCTTGAGTTCATCGAAATTGTATTCTTTCAAATTTCTTGAGCATTAATCATGCCTGCTCCACGAAGAAGTAGAACTCGATCCCTACACACTGCAAAAACCTTAATGTCATCGTCTTCGGACTCAGAGAATGAGGTAATGATGCCTGAAAGAATAGGTGTGGTAGAGGAAATGATTGGAGGAAATGTTTTAGAGAATCAGGTTGTTGAAGGGGATGCAAATGAAATACAAATGGTTGAATCTGAGGGTGATGCAGAACAGGGGAATGCAAATATTGTACATCAACAGAGTGTAGTACGATCTACAATGTCATCTAGACCTGTTTCATTGGAAAGGTTAGTACTCGAGGATGATTATTTGGCCTTGTTGGAGAACAATTGTGTTTTAGTGCTTGATGAAACGAATTTTAAGGAGGAACATAGAATAATCATAGAGTTAATGAAATATCATCCTTTTAAGAAATGGTTCACTTTGAAGAAAACAGTACCTGTGCAATACATTAAATAATGGTGGAAGCATCTAGAGTTGCAGGGTAATGAGTTCGAATCCCATGTAGGGGGAGTTCCATTAACTCTGACCATTAGCTTTCTAAGGATCATGTTAAGATTTCCAGAAAAGGATGACTTGGATGGGAGATTTGATTTTGATGAAGAACCTACTTCAGAGGAAATGATTGCTGATTTCAAGAGATTGGGATATTGTGGAGATCTGAAGAATCTTAGTTCTTTCAGAAGTATAAACTACCACCAATCTAGGCCTGTTTCTATACAATTGTCAACAAGTGCTTAGCTGGAAAGCACAGTTCACCAGATCAAGCATCAAGGCAAATAATGCAGATATTTCATGGATTGATAAAGAATACGCATTACAATTATGCTTCTATCTTGTGGGAAGATATGAAGAATACCTTTGAAAGAAATCAGAAAGCACTGAGGGGAGAAACAAAAGAAAAGCCTCTGACCTACTTTCCATATCAGAGATATTGGCAAATGGTTATTTGGTATGCATTAAAGAAGAATCCTCCAATTCCAAGGAGAGTTGATGAGGAGCATGGGAAAATCTTCTATATGGGTAAAATGACATCCTCTCTTAAACTTGTGAATTTCCCAAATCATAAACCATTGACAAAAGCACTTAGGTCATATATTCCAAGGGAGAGTGAGATATTAAAAGCATATTGCACCTCTATGGGACTTGAAGAACCTCATGTCCCTATCCATGAGGACAACCCAGAGTTGAGAGGTGAGGGGGCTAGTGTAGCAAAAGAGGGGGAGTTTGTTCAAGGGGGAGAACAAACTCAGAGTGCAGAGAGGGAAAATTCAGAGAGATTGGGTAGTGGTGAGCATGAAAAACAGATAGAGAGTGGTGAGAATGAGAGATTGTCACCAAAGATAGAAAATAGAGATAACGCTGTTCTAGCTAATCTAAACCGGGCACCCACATCTGCTATTGGTTCACAATTCTTCATGACCAATATTGAACATACCATTGAGCCCATGGTAGATCTTGAAATACCCATCCACACCCACTTAGTAGCATCTCCAGAAGCTATTGTTTCAATTCCTACAGGGGAACCATTGCTATCTCATTTGGAGTTTGGCAATCAATCCCAATCTTTTATTCATCACATTCAGTCTGGATTACACAGTAATATCCTATTTGAGCCTGAATTTTTTTTCCACACAAGCACATCACAGGGAATTAGTTTTCCTGTTACAACCTCCATAGACATACCTAATATTGGGTGTCAAGGATTGGATGGAAGACCTGGGGAGGTGAACATCTTAAAAGCCTCTTTACAAAGTGCATCTGTTGTACTAGGTGCCTCTGTGACACCTACAGGCCATATGTTCTCTGAACATATGCAAACTGGTTCATCTATTGTTCCAGGGTTACCACTATCATCTTCTGAATTTGAAAAGATTCAGAAAAATAATCATGAGTTGGGAAATAAAGTTCAAAACTTGGAAAATAAGGTGATTTCCTTGAAAGATGAAGTAAAGGATCTAAGAACTATGTTGGAAGGAAAGGCTAAAACTGTTGAACAAAAGGTGGATGATATCAAAGTCTCTTTGGAATCTCATCAAAAGGAGATCAAAGATGAATTTTCAAAGTTTCAACAGGAGATTATAAAAAGCATGGATGTTATGAAGTCTTCTCTACTTCAAGCATTCAGTTCACAATTGGTTGTTGTCTCAAAGCCTCTGGAAATTATGCCTTTGTCTGTAGCTATGACAGAATCCTGTTCAACTCAGTCTTTAAAAAGAAAGTTTGATGATAATGAGCCTCATGATCATCAAAAGGGGGAGAAAAGGCAGAAGGAAAGCACTGAGTTAATAATTGTTCCAACTACTAGTTCTGAGAGACAAAGTTCTGAGGATGAAATGGAATAAGAAGAAGTGGTCATTGAAAATTCTTCTGATATGGTTACTGATATGGCTCTGGAAATCACTGGTTCTGAAATAGATATGATGAATTCTTTTGAAATGGATATGGTGAATACTTCTGAGGTAGATATGATGAATACTTCTGAAGTGGATATGGTGAATACTTGCTCTGATATTGTTCTCTATACTTGAGACAATTCATTTTCTGAGTATGAGCAAAGAATTGTGCAAAGTATATGGGCAAGAAGGATGCAAAGTATGTTGATAAGTGCTATGAATCGTCCAAATGTTCCCAGAAGTCTTAGAAGAGTGACTCCAATTGATATGATGGGTGAAGAGGATTGCACAGTTGGATATTCAAAAAAGTTTGAAAAAGAGTTTGAAAAGCATTATCTTGATGATTTATCACTTCTTGAAGGAGAGTATGATATGGTTGAAAACTACTTCATGCCTTTAGAATATGTGTACAAAAGTCCAATCATTATTCCAAGACTTGAAGTGCCAATCTTGGAGGAACCAATCTGTGATTTCATTGTGAAACAAGATGATATTCCACTGGCCAGGAACTACTTCTGTGACATCTTTCTTGAAGACAACTATGAGTTTCTATACTACAAAGAAGATGAATTTGTTGAGGCTGAGCACTTCATTGATGGGTTTATGGATCAGAAATTGCAAATGGTCTATCTTGAAGCCTCTAACAGGTTCAGAAAACCAGATGAAAGGTTGTTTGTGAAGAAATGAATTGTGAAAGTTCTGGAGTTTCAGATAGAAGAGTTTGTTGATCTCAAATATGTCAGCATGGAAGTTTTGAAAGAAGGAAACTTGAAAGTGAACATTACTAGCTTTGATTTCCACATATTGTTTTTGGATGATCAGATTTTCTTGGTGAAGTTCTTTGCAAGTACTGAAGAGACATGGGTTGAGCTTGAATGTAGAAGAATTTTGGGAATCTATGTCATAAATCTACACTTATATGATTCTCAGCTGGCAATTGAATCAAGAAAGGTCAAATGCAATCTGAGTTGCCCAATCAGAAAGCTAAAATATGGAATCTGCATTCATGGTTTTGTCAATTAAGGATTTGGAAATGAAGGCTTTATCTATATAGCTTCTGGAAAGCCTATGTTCTTCAAATTAAATGATCTTGTGAAGTATAGTGATGCTACATTGGAATGGCTGTTGATAGATATGGGTGTAATTGCTAAAGCTGATAAAGCAATATTGAAGGAAAAGTGTATAAGGCATATAAAGGAAAGACTAGAACTCAGAACAAAGATCAGAAAATGCAGTAATTGGTTGTTATCAGAAGAAAACCCCAAGAAGATTTTACACATTGACTTTGTATTTCCTTTTGAATATGAAGTTAATGGTGTTTACTCTGATGAAGTTGAAGAACCAGTTCCAGAATTATTATCTACTGAAGAAGATGTTCAGATGCAAGATGCTGAACAAGTAGAAGATTCTGAAGCTAATGCAGAACAAATGCCAATCGATCTGAGTGCCTTATTTCTGGAGTATGAGCTGCCAAACTTCTTTGAACCAAGGGATGTTCAATTTTTAAGTGTATATCATGATAAGCCAGAATTTTCTCAGAAGTATCATGCTGAATTGATAAGATGCATAGGAAAGCCAAGAAATGTTGTATATTCTGAATTTTTGATCACAGGACACAGGGAGATATTTGTTAAGAGATTCATGAAGAATGAGTACTATGGATTTGAGGTCCTAAGAGAAGATGGAAAGGTGTATTATTTTTCTGAAGCTTACTTTGGAAAGATTTCAGTATTTGACTTCTACAGTTTGTATTGTCTTTTGGGAAACAAAGATACTAGCAATTACAAGAAGGAAATAGGGGCATTGGCAATTGTAAAGGAAGCAATGTTCTATGCTCTGAGATTGTATGCTTATACAGATTTTCAAGTTTCTTTGTATGTGTATAGACCATGTGTCTATCTCTCTAGACCAAATAATGATCATGAGCAGCTAAGTATTCTGAAGAAGGGACATGTTTGTACGTGGCCAGAATTGGGAGTCGTCTTGAACAATAATTGAAGTCAAAAGATTTTCTTCAGAGTCAGTGAAGTTGCCAAATACAGCTCTGGAACTCTCAGATTTATCAAGCACAGTTTGAAGAAAAAGCTATTAAGAGGAATTAGTGTTAAAGGGACACAAGAGATCATTGAAAATATTTATAGAAGATTATCTCTGAGAAATGTAATTCTTCTGAAGATTGTGTCTGTTTTAAAAGAATTCAATGTTGATCAGTACAGGCTTTTTTGACAAAAGGGGAGATTGTTAGATCTGATGTTTGTCAAAAAGCCTAAGTGTTGAAATCTGAATAGAAGACTTAGACTTCTGAAAAGGAAAACTCAGAAGTTCTGAATGAAGATGAAAATGTCATGTGCTCAAGTGTTATTCTGAGTATGCTTAATCAGAAGAAGGTTCAGAAGTTCTGAACTAGTGGTTCAGAACTTATGTCTTAGACATTTTCATTTAATGTAATTCGGTTATTAGCTAGCATATTAGAACACGTGTCATTGTTCTAATGGTTTGTATTGTAAATGTACTGTAGATATAGCATTTCTGTTACAGTATAAATAGATGTTAGCAACTGAAAGCTAACTAACTTTTGGAACACTTTCGTATTCAGTCTTGTAATCTTTGAGAGATTCTCTCTCTAGATCTGTAATCTGTTCTTCAATGAATACAAAGTTCTTGGCCCCAATTATCTATTCTTCTACTGTTTGATTGTGTTCTTCTTTGATAATTGCAATGTAAGATCAATCCTGGTTTCTACAATCGCAAAGTGCAGAAAATTCTCAGTTACGTCGAAGTCAACTAGGCCATATTCTGAAGAAAAGATTTCCTTGTGATGAAAGTCCTATTTTCACCTTCGCTATGTTTTCCGGTGACCCAACCAACGTACAAATCGCCATGGAAAGTGATGTTTGGGGGACAACTATGGATGAAGAAATAAGATCCATAGAGAGAAAGGGAACATGCTCACAGACCTGTCGGAAAACAAGAAAGCCATCAACTTGAAATGGATATTGAAAACCAAACACAACTCTGTTGGAAGTATTCAGAAGCACAAAGCCAGACTAGTTGCTCGTGGGTATGTGAAGAAGTATGGAGTCGAATTTGAAGAAACCTTCTCTTCGGTGGCCAGGTTTGAAACCGTTACACTAATTCTTGCCCTTGCAGCCCAGTCACAATGGACTGTTTTTCACTTTGATGTGAAATCAGCCTTTCTCAATGGAGATCTGAAAGAAGAGGTCTACGTGCAATAACCCGAAGGCTCAGTTATCCAAGGAAGTGAAAGCAAGGTGTATAAGTTAAAGAAATCATTGTACGGCCTAAAGCAAGCTCCTAGGGCTTGGTACAGCAAAATCGATGACTTATTCATTCAAAATGGCTTTCAAAGGAGTCCAAATGAGCCGACTCTACAGATAAAACAATAAGGTATGGCAATGTTATGTTAGTCAGTTTATATGTCGATGACATGATCTACACAGGATCGTCAATGAAACTAATTAAAGACTTCAAGAAGGCTATGATAAACACATTTGAGATGACGCACATAGGAAAACTTAGGTACTTTCTCGGCCTAGAAGTTTAGAAATCCATACATGGTATATTTGTGTCACAACACAAATATGCTACTGGTCTCTTGAAGCTGTTTGGCATGATGCATTCAAAAATTGCATCAATTACAATGAAGGAAAATGAAAAGCTAGCTGCTAAGGATGGCATGGAGATGGCAGATGCAAGGAGGTTGTTACGTGCGAAATGTGTGTTTTAATCGCAGTGGGTTGCAAACTGTCCACAGTGGGAAGTGCAAGTGTACACTGTCCACTATGATCGTCACAGCAAGTAATAGTTGGTAAAATACCAGAATCGAATCCACAGAGACTGGACAATCAAGACAATACGGTTCTCATGAGCTCCTTTTACAAGTTTCAACTAGAGAGGAAAATAATACTTGGTTTTGGTTTGGTAAAATAGCTACTTGAAACGATTTACTAAATGTTAAAAAGGAGGAATGTAGGTTGGATTTTCCCTAGATTTTATCTCAAATACTCGGTCCTTAGAGTGATCCTCGTATTTGTGGTGGACATTTTCGCTAGAAAAGCCCGGTTACAAAATACTCACACCGTTAGATAAAAATCCCATACTCTTAGCACTTGTTGTTTTGTCAATGGTAATCTCTAAATGGACCTTTTCAGGCCTCGATGGAATGTGTAGAGACAAATACTCTAAGTGTTTTTAATACACAAATTAGCTTGCCTACTACTCCAGTGGGCAGAGATTAACTCACTATGCCGACCTCACTTTCGTAAGTGTCATAAGAATTCTTTCGAATCCCCTAGCATCATTCATGCTCGTGTCACTGCGTTCTACTCATTTCTAAGTTAAGAACTAGACTTTTAGATCCTTGCAAGTGATCGGCTTGTTCGCATCTTTGGGTAAATATCGAGAGTGAATGACCAAAACAATAAATATTCTAAGTATAAAGATTACTCAAGCATTTTCTATAAAATCCAGGTACTTCTCCTTCCTACATCCCAAAGGATGCTTAGCCTAACATTTCCGAAGTAAAGAAAACAAAAGATGAAGATTTGCACATAATAAAACTGAAAGTGATTTGAATTAACTGCTCACAGTGGGGAACGAGAAGTCGTCCCTGCACTGTGTAATACGAACTACAATTTAAACTAAGAAAGTAAATTACTGAAAATTAAAGCTAGTTACTGCAGTAAATAAAAGACTAAAGCTAATGTGGTAGTTGAGAGAATTTGAGACTAAAAGTATTCAAGGATGAAAACCAAGCATGTATTTAATGGCACCCAAGTGCTCCTTTATATACTAGGAGAAGGAGTTGGGTATTACACAAAAGAGGTGGGTCTTCCAATGGGTAAAGACTGCTGAGTTGTGGCAGAATTCAGCTCCTTGTGCAATTCTTTTATCCAATGGTCCCTTCTCCAAGTCAATCTCCAAGTACAAAGAGGTGTACTTGATGCTATCTTCAATGAGAACTACCTTGTACTTCTCCAGCCATTTCTCTGCCATATGAATCTTCCTCCTCCAGAAAATTAGATCCCAACTAAAAGTTTCTTTTTGATTTCTTTTTGATCAGCTCGAAGAGTGGGGAACCGGAGTGGGCACTGTATACGTCACTGCGGATGAAAAATCGAGAAAACACCCAAAACTTCCCCAAATAATTTATTAAAGACCATGGTTCACTCCTTTTGCTTGTTTTCGTAAATCATACCAAGAATGGGGGTTTTTAGAAGTGAAATGGCTAAAATTGACAAAATAAAGTGGAAAATAAATGGAAATAATAACCCTAAAAATAGAGTTATCACAACCTCAAACTTAAATCATTACTTGTCCCCAAGTAATAAAAAGAAAGAAATAAAATGAAACACAATGCATAAAAGGTCTTTGATGGACTTACATATTTCTTGACTTGAATGGGCGTTGATCTCCTTCCTTCGATACTTCCTTCGGTTCCAAACTTTGAAAATTTCACTTTTGTGTTTGACGAAACCTTTCCCTTGTTTACCTTTTGATCAATAGGGCTTTCTTGGGTTTGAAGGGTTTATGGCTTTGAATCTTTTCCCAAGGGTTTTGGCAAAAATTTCCAAACATGGACCGAAGATCTCGCTTTGAGATTTTTATTTCAAGAAGTGGGTGTTTAGTATTTTGCTATGATAAGAACGTACACTTTCAGGCTTTATTTGGGTATAATGAGTATGGCTATTTTTTTGTGAGGGTGGGTATTCTGATGGTCCAGAATAGGCACACCATCGTTTTCTGGGAGTGAGCACTTTGATGGTCCAGAAAAGGCACACCATCAATTTTGTTAGTGCTACTCCTATTTTCTTCTGTTTTTGTATTTTTGTGTTTTCTCTTTTTTTTTTTTTGGAGGGGGGTACGGCTTACCCACCTCAAACTTGGACTTCACAGTGTCCTCACTGTGAGCAAACTGGAGGTCACTCTGGAAGTTCCCACCTCAAACTTAAAATCTCACAGTGTCCCCACTGTGACATAGAAAAATGGATCAAAGGAGGTGGTTGTGGGTACAAAAAGGGTTGTGTTTAGATGCGAAAAATGGCCTAAATCATTTCACGGGACAAGTTGAGATTTGTACTTACAAAAGTGACCTTTTTAAGTTGGAAGCCGAAAGTTGTACCTTGAAATGGAAACGAGGTCAAAAGCATTCAAACGACAAATACGTTAGTACCCAAAAGTACCTACCCAGTGGTAGGATTTCATGCATTACAAACCAAAATAAGAATTCAGCAAAGAGTCAAAAGCCTAGCCATAGGCCTAAAATCAAACCAAATACAAATTAAAATTGTTTTTGGGAGCATCATGAGTGGAAACCAAAGTTTTAACAAACCATTAGTGGGTCGGGGTTGCTTGCGGTGAACTGTCGCCAGAATTCTCCTCGAAACCATCTTCTTTTCGACCCTAATCCTTTCCTCTTCCTCTCTTGCCAACCGTTCGGCTTCCTCTCGTTGTTTCCTCTCCTCCTCTTCCTTTGCCAGCCTTTCTTCCTCTTCCTTCCTCTTTCTCTCAACCTTTTCTTTCTTCTTTTTAAGTGCAAGATTTTGTTTTTGTAGGGTTGGGTTGGTGCGGTTCGAGAGAGAAAAATGGAGAAGAAGAGTATGTGTGTTTTTGAATATTTGGAGTAAAGGTGGTTTTTGGAATTTAGAATGGAAAGGGTTTATCTTTTGGGTAATAAAATGGAGGGAAACGGTCCTTTTTGGAGAGAGAGTGATAATGATAGCTTTTCTTGAAAAATGGAGAAATGGGTGTAAGATGGCAGCAAAAGTTGACTGATTTGTAAGAAAAAGTTGATGTGTGTCAGCCTTGGGCCCCTCAAAAACCGTCCTATCCTTCTTCAGATTTGGAGTGGGGAACGCAGGGACATGCATCTCCCCACTGCGAAGCTTTTTCTTGATTTTTCCTCCAAAAAGCGGCAATTTCTCCTACACACATTAAAACAAACTACCATGCAGAATTAAAAAGACCAAAAATAATAAAAAGACAGCAAATAACTGAAATAAAATATTTACAAACGGTTGTGACATTGCTTAACCATAGCGAGGCGGAGAGTGGGCAGGGATGTGGGCACTTTCATGCAAAAAATGCTTTACCCTTTGCCCATTGACTTTAAAGGTTTGACCCGATTGTGGGGATTTCAACTCCACTGTTCCGAAAGGACTCACCTTGACAATGGTGTATGGTCCCGTCCATCTTGATTTAAGTTTACCTGGAAAGAGTTTGAGACGAGAATTGAACAATAGTACCTGTTGTCCTTCCATGAACTCCCTATGGTTGATTCGACGATCGTGCCACATCTTGGTCTTTTCCTTGTACAACTTTGCATTCTCATAGGAGTGATATCGCAACTCCTCTAGCTCATGTATTTGCAGACTCCTTTTGATTCCCGCGGCATCCTCACTCATGTTAAGCTCTTTAAGGGCCCAGAACGCCTTGTGCTCTAATTCAATCGGTAAATGGCAAGCTTTGCCAAAAACTAATTTGAATGGAGACATTCCCAGAGGAGTTTTATAGGCTGTTCGATAGGCCCAAAGAGCATCATCGAGTTTGATTGACCAATCTTTACGGTGTGGCTTAACAACTTTTTCCAAAATTCCCTTGATCTCACGATTTGAAAGCTCGGCCAACCCATTGGTTTGTGGGTGGTATGCGGTGGCCACTCTATGATGAATATCATATTTAGCAAGAACCGAGGCCATGACTTTGTTTACAAAATGGGTGCCTTCGTCACTAATTAATGCTCGTGGTGTTCCGAAGCGAGTGAATATATTTTTGTGTAAGAACTTCACCACAGTGTTAGCATCATTGGAGTGACAAGCAATGGCTTCTACCCATTTTGAAACATAATCTACCGCAACCAAGATGTAAAAGTTATTGTTGGAATTTGGAAAAGGTCCCATAAAATCTATCCCCCATACATCAAAAAGTTCGACCTCTAGAATGTTGTTAAGAGGCATTTCATTTCTTTGCGATATATTCCCCGTACGTTGACATTGCTCACAATTTTTCACGAATTCAAATGAGTCTTTAAAAACAGTGGGCCAAAAGAATCCACTTTGCAAAAATTTTGCTGCGGTACGGTTTCCACCGAAGTGGCCACCGTAGTGGGATGTGTGACAACCATGGAGTATTTGATGTTGTTCACTCCCATGGACACAACGCCTTAATATTTGGTCCGCCCCTATCTTGTACAAGAAGGGATCGTCCCAAACGTATTGTCGTGTGTCGTGTAAAAATTTCTTGAATGGTTGTCCACTCATCCCGTGGGGCTTAAATCCACTTGCTAAAAAGTTTGCAATATCAGCATACCAAGGAGTTTCATTATGATGTTGCGCAGATAATAATTGTTCATCGGGAAAAGTTTCTTTTACCGGAGTGGGGTCAGGAGTGGGGTCAACAGTGCCCACTGTCTTCTCGAGCCTGGACAGATGATCAGCAACCTGATTGCTTGTTCCTTTTCTGTCGACGATCTGGAGGTCAAATTCCTGCAGCAACAGCACCCATCTGATCAACCTCGGTTTAGAGTCAGCCTTGTTGATCAAATATTTGATGGCTGCGTGATCGGTGTGTACTATGACCTTTGCTCCAATTAAGTAAGACCTGTAACGATCAAAAGCAAAAACTACTGCAAGTAGTTCTTTTTCGGTTACAGTGTAGTTGATTTGAGCCTCGATCAAAGTCTTGCTTGCATAGTATATTGGATGAAAAATCTTATCTTTTCGTTGGCCTAGTACTGCACCTATAGCCCAATCGCTGGCGTCACACATGACTTCAAATGGGAGTGACCAGTCAGGAGTGGTCACTATGGGTGCAGTAACTAAGGCATTTTTGATTATTTCAAATGCGTTTCTACATTCTTTGGTAAAAACAAACTCTCTTTCATGTTGCAGCAGGTTACATAGGGGTTTAGTTATTTTGGAAAAATCTTTTATGAACCTCCTATAGAAACCTGCGTGACCTAAAAAACTGCGAATGCCTTTTACCGTTGTGGGCTCGGGAAGTTGGGAGATTACTTCTAGTTTTGCTTCATCAACTTCCAAACCCTTTTCGACACAAGATGACCCAAAACGATGCCCTCTTCGACCATGAAATGACATTTTTCCCAATTTAGAATAAGGTCGTGGGTTTCACATCTCACCAAACTTTTTTCTAGATTCCTCAAACAGTTATCAAATGATGTGCCGATCACAGAAAAATCGTCCATAAAAACTTCTATGGTATCTTCTATCATATCAGTAAAAATGGCCATCATACAGCGTTGAAAAGTAGCGGGAGCATTACATAAACCAAAAGGCATTCTCCGGAATGCAAAAGTACCATATGGACAAGTAAAGGTGGTCTTTTCTTGGTCTTCGGGTGCGATGTGGATTTGGTTATATCCGGAGTATCCATCTAGAAAACAATAAAATTTCTTTCCCGCTAATCTATCAAGCATTTGATCAATAAAAGGTAACGGGAAATGGTCTTTCTTTGTTGCTAGATTCAGTTGCCTATAATCCATGCATATTCTCCATCCCGTAACAGTCCTAGTTGGAATGAGTTCGTTCTTTTCATTTCTGACCACTGTTGTTCCTCCCTTTTTAGGGACACATTGAACGGGGCTCACCCAACTACTACTGGCAATGGGATAGATAATACCGGCATCTAACCATTTCAAGACTTCTTTCTTAACTACCTCCTTCATGATGGGGTTCAACCTTCTTTGGGGTTGGACTTTCCCCGGGTGGTCATTCTCCAAGTTAATCTTATGTTGACATAAAGAGGGGCTAATCCCTCGAATGTCCGCTATGGTCCAACCAATTGCTCCCTTATGCTTTATCAACAAATCAATCAGCAGTTGTTCTTGTTTCTCACTAAGTTTGGAAGAGATAATGACGGGAAGTTTATTATCCTTAGCGAGATAAGCATACTTTAAATGGGAAGGCAATGGTTTAAGCTCTAACTCGGGAGGTTGTTCTATTGAAGGGGATTGAACATCTCTATCCTTGAAGTCCAGAGGTTCAAAAGCTGCAACCATCTTATTACACTCATCCTTAAAAGTGTCATTACTCTCTGATTCAGAGTGCTCACTGTCAATCCCCACTGTGGGAACTGTACTCCCCACTGTGGGCAAATTGCCAAAATTGTGGGTTTCATAAATCGAACTTAAGGCAAAACAATCTTCGGTGTCTATATATTTGAGAGATTTGAAAACATTAAAAGTTACCTCTTGGTCATTAACTCGCATCGTGAGTTCTCCTTTGTGCACATCGATCAAAGTACGTCCGGTTGCAAGAAACGGACGTCCTAAGATGATTGGGATTTCTTTATCGGCCTCATAATCTAAAACAAGAAAATCGGCGGGGAAGATAAATTTATCCACTTGGACCAAAACGTCTTCTATTTTTCCCTTGGGGTAGGCAATGGATCGGTCGGCTAGTTGTAATGTTACGGTTGTGGGTCTAGCCTCTCCAATCCCTAACTTGTTAAAAATGGACAAAGGCATCAAGTTGACACTAGCTCCTAAATCACAGAGTGCTTGGCCTACTTCTTGTCCTCCTATAATGCATGGAATGGTGAAACTACCCGGGTCTTTCAACTTAGGTGGAATCTTGCTTGTTAGGAGGGCACTACATTCTTCGGTCAAAGCCACAGTTTCAAATTCACCCAACTTCCTCTTTTTGTTCAAAATATCTTTTAAGAATTTAACATAGCTTGGCATCTGCTCGAGAGCTTCTACCAAGGGTATGTTAATGTGAAGTTGCTTAAAAATGTCTAAGAATTTTTTAAACTGAACATCGACATTTTTAGGCTTCATTCTTTGAGGAAATGGAATGTTTCGTGGGTCAATCTGAGTTTGCTGTGGTATTGGCTTTGGAACAGTAGTCTTTGGGACAGGTCCAAAAGTGGGAAGGTCAGGGATGTCGGTCCCCACTGTGGGGATCACAGTGACTTGAGGAGTGCCCACTGAGGTGCTCACAGTGGGTTTTTGAGGCGAATCATCAGATTCAAAAATGATATTTTTCAGATCCTTTCCACTCCTTAAAGTTATGGACTTGACATGTTCTGGTCCTTTTCCTATCACTCTAGCTTGCTCGGTATCACTCGGTAACGTTCCTGGTGGTCTATTCTTAACTTCAACGGCTAGCTGTCCTACTTGGGTCTCTATATTCCTAATGGCTGCTTGGGTTTGATTCATAAAACCTTTGAGAATCGACTCGATCGATTGTTGAGCCTCAGCTGGTTGGTTGGATCGTGGTTGGTATGGTTGTGGGGATTGCCCACTGTGATGTGGGGATTGCCCACTGTGATGTGGGGATTGCCCACCGTGATGTTGCTGAAATCCCGGGGGATTGTATGGTCTTTGCTGGATGTGACTCGGTCCTTGGGGTTGGAGTCCTTGATTACCGGACCAAGAGAAATTCGGATGATTTCTCCAACCTGGATTATAAGTCTGCGAATAAGGGTTGTTCCTTTGGTTGGTCCCTATGACATTAACAGATTCGGGGTTTGCTGGACAAAAGTCGAAAACATGCTCCTCTCCACAAAGGGAGCAGTTATCAGCGAGATGGGTTGCGGAATTGACTTGGCCTCGATTTTGATTTAAAACGATTTTTGTCAAGGCCACTAATTGTGCATTCATGGTTTTGAGTGCTTCGGAATCTATGGTGTTGGTCTTAGACATGGGTGCTCTCGGATTTGACCATTCGGTATTGTTGTTGGACACTTTTTCTAAGATTTGATATCCTTCGTTGTAAGTCATACTCGTAAATGTTCCACCGGCTGTTGCATCTAAGATGATTTTGGCTGCATTGGAAAGACCATTGTAAAAGGTCTCCAATTGGATGCAATGTGGGATGCCATGATGTGGGCACTTTCGAAGTAAATCTTTAAATCGTTCCCATGCATCCGAAACAGCCTCATCTTCCTCTTGTCTAAATAAAATTATATCATTTCGAAATCTAACATTCCTTGTTGGAGGAAAGTATTTTTGCAAAAATCTATCGGCAAGTTCTTGCCAAGTGGTTATCGAGTGAGGTGCATGTGCGTTCAGCCAAGATTTTGCTTTGTCCCTTAATGAAAAAGGGAAAAGCCTTAGTCTTAATGCCTCATCACTAACACCTTGCAATTGAAAGGAATCGGTCATTTCTAAAAAAGATTTTAAGTGCGAGTGCGGATCCTCAGATGGCGATCCTCCAAATTGACCCATGGCTTGGATCATTTGAAACATCACCGGTTTGAGTTCAAAATGCGTTGCAACAATATTGGGTCTCAAAATTCCGGAGCTTAAATCACCAACTCCGGAAGTAGCATAGTCCCGTATTTTTCGATCTTTGTTACCGGCAATCGTGATTGTGGTCTCCACTATAGGTGGCGGTACTGCAGCCATGTTCACAGTGGGGATCACAGGAGGTTGTCGATTTGTTTTCTTGCTTCTTCGTGTTTTTCGCAACGTTTTTTCTATTTCGAGATCTATTGGAACCAAATGTTCGAGTTGTCGCCGTGGCATACAATACGAACAGCTTAGAAAAACTAGTTACTCGGGCTCGAACAAAAACTAATGTCTTGAGATTTAAAATCACGCCAGTCCCCGGCAACGGCGCCAAAAACTTGTTACGTGCGAAATGTGTGTTTTAATCGCAGTGGGTTGCAAACTGTCCACAGTGGGAAGTGCAAGTGTACACTGTCCACTATGATCGTCACAGCAAGTAATAGTTGGTAAAATACCAGAATCGAATCCACAGAGACTGGACAATCAAGACAATACGGTTCTCATGAGCTCCTTTTACAAGTTTCAACTAGAGAGGAAAATAATACTTGGTTTTGGTTTGGTAAAATAGCTACTTGAAACGATTTACTAAATGTTAAAAAGGAGGAATGTAGGTTGGATTTTCCCTAGATTTTATCTCAAATACTCGGTCCTTAGAGTGATCCTCGTATTTGTGGTGGACATTTTCGCTAGAAAAGCCCGGTTACAAAATACTCACACCGTTAGATAAAAATCCCATACTCTTAGTACTTGTTGTTTTGTCAATGGTAATCTCTAAATGGACCTTTTCAGGCCTCGATGGAATGTGTAGAGACAAATACTCTAAGTGTTTTTAATACACAAATTAGCTTGCCTACTACTCCAGTGGGCAGAGATTAACTCACTATGCCGACCTCACTTTCGTAAGTGTCATAAGAATTCTTTCGAATCCCCTAGCATCATTCAAGCTCGTGTCACTGCGTTCTACTCATTTCTAAGTTAAGAACTAGACTTTTAGATCCTTGCAAGTGATCGGCTTGTTCGCATCTTTGGGTAAATATCGAGAGTGAATGACCAAAACAATAAATATTCTAAGTATAAAGATTACTCAAGCATTTTCTATAAAATCCAGGTACTTCTCCTTCCTACATCCCAAAGGATGCTTAGCCTAACATTTCCGAAGTAAAGAAAACAAAAGATGAAGATTTGCACATAATAAAACTGAAAGTGATTTGAATTAACTGCTCACAGTGGGGAACGAGAAGTCGTCCCTGCACTGTGTAATACGAACTACAATTTAAACTAAGAAAGTAAATTACTGAAAATTAAAGCTAGTTACTGCAGTAAATAAAAGACTAAAGCTAATGTGGTAGTTGAGAGAATTTGAGACTAAAAGTATTCAAGGATGAAAACCAAGCATGTATTTAATGGCACCCAAGTGCTCCTTTATATACTAGGAGAAGGAGTTGGGTATTACACAAAAGAGGTGGGTCTTCCAATGGGTAAAGACTGCTGAGTTGTGGCAGAATTCAGCTCCTTGTGCAATTCTTTTATCCAATGGTCCCTTCTCCAAGTCAATCTCCAAGTACAAAGAGGTGTACTTGATGCTATCTTCAATGAGAACTACCTTGTACTTCTCCAGCCATTTCTCTGCCATATGAATCTTCCTCCTCCAGAAAATTAGATCCCAACTAAAAGTTTCTTTTTGATTTCTTTTTGATCAGCTCGAAGAGTGGGGAACCGGAGTGGGCACTGTATACGTCACTGCGGATGAAAAATCGAGAAAACACCCAAAACTTCCCCAAATAATTTATTAAAGACCATGGTTCACTCCTTTCGCTTGTTTTCGTAAATCATACCAAGAATGGGGGTTTTTAGAAGTGAAATGGCTAAAATTGACAAAATAAAGTGGAAAATAAATGGAAATAATAACCCTAAAAATAGAGTTATCAGAGGTACAGAAGCCTAGTAGGTAGACTCATCTATCTTACACACACAAGACCTGACCTATCGTTTGTAGTGGGCTTACTTTCAAGATTTATGCACTGTCCAACAAAGCAACACATGGGGGCAGCAAAAAGGGTACTTCGATACGTAGTCGGTACCAAAATTTTTGGTGTTTGGTATAAGAAAAATGATTGTTTTGTTCTTACTGGATATACCGACAGTGATTGGGATAAATCTCAAGATGACAGGAAGAGCACGAATGGGAATTGCTTTCTCTTAGGCTCTGGTGTTATTGCTTGGAGTTCGAAGAAGCAAGAAATAGTAGCTTTATCATCGACAGAGGATGAATACGTAGCAGCTACAACAGCTTCCTGTCAAGCGGTATGGCTACGAAGGCTACTTATGGATTCAAATCAACCACAAGTACAAGCTACTCAAGTTTTCTGTGATAACGTGTCTGCTATGGCATTGACAAAAAATCCAGTTATGCACGGGAGAACAAAACACAATGAGATAAAGCACTATTTCATTCGAGAACTAGTTGCAGGTGGAGAAATCAAATTGGAAGTGTGCAAATCAGGTATTCATTTAGCTGATATTTTTACCAAAGCACTTCCTCTAGCAAAATTTGACGATATGAGAAATCGATTGTTCATTACCAGTTTTGAATCACGAAGGGATGTTGAAGAATGATTCAAACACTGGTAGTTGGGTCCTGATTTTTAGAGCTGATATAGCTCTTGCTTTCTAGGTCAAGATTGTTCCCTTATTTTCAGGTAGTTAGTTTTCGCTTAACGTATGTATCCTTGGCTTATTTAAAGGCCTTTTTTCTCATATGAATAAATCAAGTCAGTTTATGCAGTCATCCTAAAACTTCTTCCTTACTTTGTTATTTATTTGTTGCTCTTCTTTGTTGCTCTAACATCCTGAAGCAAAAGAATTGAAGTATGTGTCAGGATCGATTCCAAACAAGAATAATTATACTTAGAAATCAGAATTAAAGAATCTTGCGGAATAGAACTTTAATTCAAACACACTCAATGAACAACTAATCAGAAAACACAATCTGTTTGTATTCAATACTTCAACTCACAAGTTTACAACCAAACCTCAATCTTGTTGAACAGGTTCAACAAGACGACTTCTACTTCTCTAGAAATAGGGTTCTAAACCTTGAGGTTAATTCTCTCTAAAACAAAAACGAATTCTAAATCTCACGCAGAATAGCTATCTATCAAAATCTATTTATACTAAATAATTACAAGATAACTATCAAAACAAAATTGATCTTCAGAATATTCTTTCATGCTTATCTTCAATCATTCCATCTTTATCTCCAACATTCTCGCATTCCATAATTATGATCACAAGCAGCATTAACATCGTTATGCACAAGTAGTACTAACATTGTTCCAGCAGCATTAACTTTTACTTGTAGTACTAACCTTGCTCTGGCAGTAGTATTGTTGTTCTGGCAGTACTAACCATACTTGGCAAATTATCAGTTCCCAACAATCTCCCCCTAACTTGACTTTTTAGGTTGAGAAGTCAAGTTCTTCAGATGATGCTTCCAAAACCTAATCATGAACACATAAATCAGGATTCAAACCCAGGCTTTGATTGATAATCCTTCTCACCAAGTATCTTCCCATTTCAGAATCCTTGTTGCAAGCCAACTTAGCATGTAGCATTCCATTCAACCTTTTCTTGCTGTGCTTGTATGCAACATCCACCAAATAATACTCATGATATGTATAGTCAAGTGTGATGACATACACTCCACATTTTTCAATGAGCATCCAGTTGGTAATGGCTTGAAAATTTCTTTCTATCATATACTGAACTGCTTCTGGTTTGAACATTAGGCACAGGTATCAAGAACCAATTTGGTGATAGACATCCCTTTCTCATTCAGCATATGTCCATACAGCTTCATTCCAACCTTGTACATCTCCTCTACGTCAGATCTAGAGCACATTCTGATAAGTCTTCCCCATGTAGAACAGACCTCATACTTCCCATCTGCTCTTTTGACTCTAGTGTACTCCTTTCTCTGATCTACCAAGGTATCCCAGAAGATGATCTCAGGAGGCATGGAAGATAATGGGTCAACTTTGATTGGATCAGTATCAACCACAGTGATATACATATCACATTGAGCATTTCTTGGTTGACCTGATGGAGTTGCTACTTCTTCTTCAGCAACCTTTGTATCATCTTTCTTTTCTGGAACATCCTCTTCTTTTTCTTCTTCTACCACTGGTTCTACCCTAGGTTTCTTGACAAATTTTCTCTTGGTAGCTATAGACTTGGTTCTTGTTCTTTTCAGTGACACCAGCTTTTCACCCAGGGTTTCTTCTTGCTTTTTAGGAGTGTCATGTTTGGCTTTAATCAAAGCCTCTGCAACTTCAACTTCTTCCAAAGTAGGCTTTTTAGTTTCTGTTGCTTCCTTTGTTTCTGCTGCTTCTTCCTTTGTAGATACTGCTTCTTGCATGGTTTCTGCTGCTTCTTTTGTTTCTACTGCCTCTGGAATGGTTTCTGCTGCTTCTTTTGTTTCTGCTGTTGGTTCAGTTTCTGCTTCTTTCTGAATTTCAACAGCATTAACCTTTTCTGCTGCATGATCAGTTTCTGCTTCTTTTGCAATTTCTTCAACACACTCATTCTCCCCCTTTTCCTGTGCACTCTCCATGTTGAATTCAGCTTCTGACTCCCCCTTTTTGGGAGCATCATTGTTGGGGCGTCTTCTTTTAAGAACATACTGAGCTTTCTTCTTCCTGTGCATCAACGTTGTAATCAGCTTCTTATGCTTCTCGAGCTGTGTTTGTTGATATAGGACCACTTTCTTGAGTCCATCTATCTCATTTTGCTGACTTACAACATCTGTGTTGATATTGGCAATGGTTTCCATCAATTCCTCATATGTATATCTATCCTCACCTTGTTTAGGAGTTTTTACTTCCTTTAAAGGATCACTGGAAATTTTAGTAGGTGTCTTTTGCCTAGCAAAAGCACTGCCTACCCCCGTGGTTTCTTGGCACCTGGGACCTCCGAATGATTTCTCATTCTGAGTTGCCGTGAGGAAGGTCTTAGTTATGTTACCACTGCACTTCTCTGTGCTAGCAGAAGTAGTGGCAGCCTTGCTACTCCCATGCTCAACCTTCTCCTTAGTGAGCACCTTCTTGGGGTTGGGAGACACCCCTGTGGTTTCCCTTTCGATATTCTCTATTGGAGAATGCTCCAATAGAGGGCTTAAAGGCTTTGGGCTTGTAGGAGGTACATCAATGGAAGGAGCCTTGTGTACCATTCTTCTTGTAAACTTTTTGGTTATGAGAGGAGTGGGTCTTTGAAGAATGGACTGAGGAATTTCTTTGGTGATTGAAGGTGGGGTTTGGCTATCAGTGGGTTGGTCTAATGAGGGCCTTGGCCCTGATGCCATACCTTCTTGTGTGTGGGACACACCCATCGTTGTAGAGAACAATGGAGTGTCAACTCCTTCCGAGTCCCTGGAAGTTCTTCTCATATTTGAGAAGACCTTTCCTTTAGGGGGTTTGGGTACATATACCTCAGTAAATTGAGCCAAATCCGTCAATTCCTGAGTAATCACTGCTTGGACAAACCTTGGGTACATATAAAAACTCTTTTTGGATTCCAGGTTTGACACAAGATCATTGAAAATCATTTGTGAAAAATTAAACTTCCTGGCAGTGGCCAAGCAGACCAGGGCATAAGCAATGGTACTGCTAAACTCACTCCATCCAGTAGTTTTCTTTGAAATGCAATGCATTAAGGTATGAACAAAGAATCGCCATTGTGTAGAAAAATTAGACTTGAAAAACTTAAAGATTCCAATGGGACCTTCATACCCCATTCTCGTTAAAGTTGAGTATAGATCGTCATTAGGAATAGACGTCATACCTGAGGCATCATCCAATCGAAGAGTGATGCGAATAAGCTCCTCTGTAACATTCAAGGGTCTGTCACACACCCTTGTTTTGATGATTTTTTGCCCATCTTCAGACACCACGGTGGCATTTTCCCAGAACTGCTTCTGATGCTCGGTGTAGATTGTCGGGGTCACCGTTAGGGCATAGGATATATGCGTGTACTTGAGGAAATCCACAATGTCGTGAAAACCTGCGGACTGTTTTGGCTTCTGGAGCATGGCAATTTCGTTGTGTTCGTCGATAAACTCCATTGTACCTGAGGATTCTTGACAGAAAACAGAGATTCTTGGGAGAGAATAGTTAGAAAGAGAGAGAGATGAATAGAATTTAAAGAGACGTTATGAACTTTGGCGGGCTGAAAGAGGTATTTATAGCAGTATTAGCCCTAATTTTTCTTTTAAAGCAGTATTAATGACACATGCAGTATTAAGTACGAAGCAGTATTAACTATGTACTGGCAGTAGTAACTATGCACTGGCAGTAGTAACTATGCACTGGCAGTAGTAACTATGCACTGGCAGTAGTAACTATGCACTGGCAGTAGTAACTATGCACTGGCAGTAGTAACTATCCACTTGGTGCCAATTGCCCTATGACCTTTTGGAAGGTCCACCAAGTTCCAAACATTCTGTAGCTTGAATTGTAGCAGCTCCTCTTGCATTGCTTCTATCCAACTTGGATCTCTCATAGCATCATAAGCCTTTTTGGGCTCAATTTGGGATAGAAAGCAAGTGAGTACAGTATTAACTGTATTTTGCTGATCTTGTAGCTCTTGAAGTCTGCTTTGATTCCTAGTCATCATGGGAGAAGCAATGTCTCCAATTACCAACTCAGGAGGATGATTTTTCTGAGTTCTTGATGGATGACCAGATTCCTCTTGTAAGTTCACATCCAGATTTGACTCATTTAAGTCTGGATTTTCTTCAGCTTCTTCAGTCACTTCAGACTCTCTGGAATTTGGACTTGAAGGCTGATTTTCCTCTATTCTTCTCTCTTCTTCATTCTGAATGGGTTCAGCTTCCTTTTCTTGTTCACAGAAGTCAACAGGATCAATGGTAGGGAGTGGAAATATCACAGACTGAATTCTGTGATCTGATGGTGGTGCATCCCTTTGTCGTGCATTTACATCACTACTGATTCCCAAAGAATTAGTGAGTGAATCAATGTCAAATAGCCAATCAGGACCTGAACCAATAGGATTTGGTGTGTTCTCATTGCATTTGACATTGTCACTTTCTTCAATTATTCTAGAAGAGGTATTAAACACTCTGTAAGCCTTACTCTGAGATGAGTAACCAACAAGAAAACCATCATCTGCTTTGCTATCAAACTTACCTAAGTGAGATTTGGTATTGAGAATTGTACAAGGACACCCAAATGGTTTGAAAAATCCAATAAATGGTTTCTTTTTCTGAAAAAGCTCATAAGGTGTCTTGTTTTTAGGCTTTATTACTAAAACTCTGTTTTGGACATAACAAGCAGTATTAACTGCTTCTGCCCAAAAAGTAGTGGGTAGTTTTGAATCAGCTAACAGAGATCTAGCAGCCTCAATCAGCGTCCTATTCCTTCTCTCAGCAACACCATTCTGTTGTGGAGTCCTAGGAGCACTGTATTGTCTCTCAATTCCTTTTTCCTCACAAAAGGTGTTTAGATCAAAGTTTTTAAATTCAGTCCCATTATCTGATCTAATGACTTTCACTTTTTGATTTGATTGGTTTTCAATTCTAAGAATAAAAGATTTGATCAGTCCACTTGTCTCATCTTTAGTTCTCAAAAAATATACCCAAGTAAATCTAGAGTAATCATCAACAATAACTAAACAGTATGACTTCTTGCCAATGCTGATGACATTTGTAGGGCCAAACAGATCCATATGCAACAACTGAAGAGGATTTGAGATAGTGTTTATCTCTTTGGACTTATGAGAAGTTTTGTGTTGTTTGCCTTTGAGACACGCAACACAATGATCATCACATGAATAAACTTTTGATGGTAAACCCCTAACAAGATTATTTTTAACAAGTTTATTCATTGTTTTAAAATTCATGTGACACATCCTTCTGTGCCAAAGTGATGATTCATCCATTGAAGCTTTTGATACAAAACAGTTTAGGGATGAATCAGATGAAACACTTTCTAAATCTAAACAATACACATTATCCTTTCTAGGAGTTCTCAATAGTATCATGTTTTCATCAACTACTTTGAATCCAGGAGCAAGAATAATGCATTCAGAATCAGTAAATAATATACTATGTTTCTTGTCACAGACCTGTGATACACTTAACAGGTTGTATCTCAATTTCTCAACATAGTAAACATCCTCAAATGTCATCTTACCTTTTGATACATCACTTTACCACTTATCTTACCTCCTGCAGGATTATTCCCAAAAGCAACATGTCCTCCATCAATTCTTTTGAAATTCTTGAGGCAGGCCATGTTACCTGTCATGTGCCTGGAGCAACCACTATCAACATGCCAGATGCTCTTCCCCTTGAGCTGTTGGTTGCCCTGCACATAAGATAAATCAATTAGTTTTTATTGGGAACCCAAGCCAAAGTGGTCTTGGGTCTCCCTTGCTCATCAAAGTACTTACATTCAGTTTGGATAAGTTTTTCAACCTGAGAAACTTCAGTACTGGAGTACTTTGTCAAGATGATTGGTCTAGCAGCACAAACACTAGAAGCAGTATTATCTTTAGAAGAAGTACTAACACTGCTAGCAGCAGTATTGCTTCTAGAAGAAGTACTAACAGTGTTAGAAGCACTAACACTGCTAGCAGCAGTACTGTCTGAGGCAGCAGTACTATCAGAGGCAGCAGTACTAACACTGGTGCTTTTAGGAACCCACATTGTGACACATTCTTTTTCAGTCTTTTTCCTCATGTGGCTTTTGGATTTAGCTTGTTTCTTAGCCACATGGTTCCTTACAGGCTTCCTATAACCATTTGATTTTTGAAAAGTTCTTTGAAAATTTATCCTTTGGTTAATAGGAATGAAATAACAGTGTTTGGCAAGGTGATTCAATTTGCCACAGATAAAACAAGGTTTTGGTCTGTTAATCCTTTGCAGATCAACTCCTTGTTTTTGAGCCCACTGATTATTCCAGTTTCTTTGATTTCCCCTCTTTTTATCATGTTTTTGGGGCTCATTCTTTTGAGAATTTTTGCAAGAACAATGTTCACAAGTATTGGAATTCACAACAGTGGTCTGTGTATAATGAACTCCCTTTCCTTTTTCAGATCTTTTCATCTCATTGTTCTTATCCCAGGGACTTCCACCTTCCTCGTTAGTCTTGATGTAATTCTCTAAGGGGATCTCACCACTGACATTCTTGTTCCTTTTCTTAGACTCTTCTTTTTCAGTTTTATCCTCAACAACAACTTCATCTAATGGATCTACTTTAGTAGCTCCTTCAGGTAAGTCCTTCCTATCCTTGGTTTCTAACAGGTCTGACCTAGGAGGGATGTATGTGTTGTTGTAGGGTGGGGGTGTGGCATTGTACCCTAGGCCTGGTTTCATCTTACTGTGGATTTGAGCATTTATTATGGTGTCCATGACTTTAGAAGCACATGAAAACTTTTCAACATCAAGTTTTACTTTCTCAAGTTCTCCTTTTAATTTCTCACATTCCTCCCTAGACTCTTTCAGTTGGAACTCCAGAACATTCTTTTCCCACTTCCAGTAGTTTATATCATATGAGTGTTGAAGTTCATTGGCTTGAAAAGCCTTACATTGTTCTTCAAACCTCTCAACAATCACTACATAATCTCTTCTATCCTTTTCTAATCTCTTAAGGTCATCACACATTCCCTGGTTGTGATCTCTATACTTTTTCACAGTGTCTATACAAGCTTGAGAACAGAGATTAGATTTTACCTCAGTAGGAAGATCTGAGACTTCTGCCATGAGTGCATGATTCTAAATTGCCTCTTCTGCTTGATCACTCCAATCAAATCCCATTCCTTGTTGAGAAACAAGGGCTTGAACAGAGTTTCTGTTCTGGTTGAAGCTTCCAGTCTGAGCTTGCTGATGGTTGTTTTGAGATACTCCACCTCTGCATTCTCTGGCAAAGTGTCCCATCTTATGACACTTGTAGCATTCCACCTTAGACTTGTCAAACCCAGCACCATCTTCTCTTCTTTGGGAAAAGTTGTTTCTCCCAGTCCTCTTTATAAACTTCTTCACCCTCATAGAAAGCATAGCCATCTGCCACTTGATATCCATCTCCTCAAGATCATCAGCATTAATCTGTTCTAAGTCATCATTAATTAATGAGGAGTTAACATGACTAGAAAAGAAAGCTTCTAGTACAGAATCATTGGCCTTCTCCTGATTGACTCCACCAGCAGTACTAACTGATTCAGGGTTAGCAGTAGAATCAGTTGATGCTGATAGGAGTGCAGCATTATACACATATTCTGAGGGCTTCTTCTTGGCTTCAACCTCTGCTTCGAATACCCTAAGATCATTGTAAAGATCATCAAGCTCTTTATCTTCTAACTGGTCATTCTGTCTGAAAGACACAGTATACATTGTCCATTCCTCACCTAATGATCTTAGAAACTTCCTGTTTACATCATCAGCCTCCATACGAACTCCAACTGTAGCCAATTCTCCAATCAACTTATTAAATCTATCAAAAGTTTGAGTCATAGACTCATTCTTTGTAGAAGTAAAATTTTCATATTGTTGCTTAAGAATTGCCTTCTGGTTTCTCTTGGTGCTCTTGGTACCAGTGAATCTCTTTTCCAATGCATTCCATAAAATCTGAGCATCAGTGCAGTGATGAAATTGGTGCTGATACTCATTGGGAATAGCCAAAAGCAGAGTGCTTAAGGCTTTCATCTCTGTTTGTCTAACCTTTCTTTCTGCATCAGTCTTTGGAGGGGGTCGTTTGCCATCTGGTCCAACCCTTCCTTCAGCACATGGACCATTCTCCATAATATCCCAGAGGGAATAATCAGTAAGAAAAATATACTGCTTGATTCTAATCTTCCACATGTCAAACTCATTAGGCCTGAGCATGGGAACCTTTGAAACAAGAGTACTGTTTGATTCAACTGTGTTGTCCATAATGATTGTAGATTTCTAAGAAACCAAGCTCTGATACCACTTGTCAGGATCGATTCCAAACAAGAATAATTATACTTAGAAATCAGAATTAAAGAATCTTGCGGAATAGAACTTTAATTCAAACACACTCAATGAACAACTAATCAGAAAACACAATCTGTTTGTATTCAATACTTCAACTCACAAGTTTACAACCAAACCTCAATCTTGTTGAACAGGTTCAACAAGACGACTTCTACTTCTCTAGAAATAGGGTTCTAAACCTTGAGGTTAATTCTCTCTAAAACAAAAACGAATTCTAAATCTCACGCAGAATAGCTATCTATCAAAATCTATTTATACTAAATAATTACAAGATAACTATCAAAACAAAATTGATCTTCAGAATATTCTTTCATGCTTATCTTCAATCATTCCATCTTTATCTCCAACATTCTCGCATTCCATAATTATGATCACAAGCAGCATTAACATCGTTATGCACAAGCAGTACTAACATTGTTCCAACAGCATTAACTTTTACTTGTAGTACTAACCTTGCTCTGGCAGTAGTATTGTTGTTCTGGCAGTACTAACCATACTTGGAAAATCTTCAGTTCCCAACAGTATGTCACTTTAATCGAGCTCAAGCATGCCATGGTTTCTCATAAACTTCTCCATCTCTCGATCAGAAACTTCTTTGTTCTTCTCCATCTCACAATCTCGACCATAAATTATGAATTCATAGTATAGCTGGTGGTACGCCTCTCTCTATCTTATTATGCATCTATATGTTTTTTTTACTTCTCTTATGGAAAAATTAGTTGCAGGTGTGTTTCCCTCATCTCTGAAGTTTCGAGAAAACCAAACAGATGCCATAACATCACCTTGAGGCTGCATACACAAAACGTGGAATGGTATGTTTGCAATAAATCAAGCGTATTTATTTATTTTACTGAGTCTTTATCTTCTGATGACGATGAGTCAATGTCTGTTTTACTGGTAGACTGATGCAATAAATCTAGTGTATTCATAATTGGTTGGAAGAAATGCCCACCAATTATGGTGGGTTCAGGGAGAAAGTGCAAGGCTTGAAAATCAGGAAGACTATAGATGCACTCGATGAGCAGCGAGGACTGCCGTCTAGCATTGCCGTGGAGTTCGGTGACATTTCTTCTTTGTTGATTTGGGTCTTAACCCTACTACTACCATGGCTCGGGTATCACTTTGATCAATTTCCAATGTAATGTTACTTATGTTATGATCAAGATTTCGATATGTGACTAATTAGCTTCATTAAAGCATGAAATGTGAATTGTAAAAATTAATATTGGCTTGATTAACCTAAGGTAATAAGAGGATTTAAGGGTTGTTTACTAAACACTTACTGCACTTATCGGGTCACTTTACCTTATGACAAGGTTGTAGAATCTTACCCATAAGAACGATAAAAAGGACCAAGAGTCTTCCCCGGTAAGAGTGACGAACTCTTGCCCGATAAGCGCTTACCGGATAAAAATGTCCCATACGATGTCATTTGAGTGGACTAAAATCGGTTTTGTATACAAAAATTCACCCGTAGGCGCTAACCGTGGTAAGAGACGTACCCCTCGCTTACCGAGTAAATCTCTCGATTGGTAAGATTTTTGGTCCTTGCCATATTAATACGATAGGTAATGTGACTTGGTAAGCGTTTACCCAGGTAAGCGTTTGGTAACGACCCCTAAGTCCATAGTCTAGACCCTTTGTCTCTTGGTAGTCTGGTACAACTCATCCTATCCTGCCGTTCTCTTTTCTTCTTCTTTTTTTAACACCAGACCCTTCGTCTCCTATCGTTCTCTTTTCTCCATCTCTCAATTTCAATAAACTCATCTCTCGGCCTCAATTTTTTACTAATGTCTTTTTCGTCTTCATCTGCTCTTTGGCGTAGGGATCGGGAGATTCACTGATTCACTGCAACCACATACATGAACAAGTCTTCAGAGAGGCAAAAATGAGAATGTTGTTTTGATTCCTTTCGTTTCGTTGAATGACCCTCTAAGATTTATTTCTTATATATCTTTTTTTTGTGAGACCAAGTATGTATATTGACTTAAATCTGTTTTTTATGTACAATATACTTTAAAATCTATCTTATCTTCTAATCTTGATTTCTTATATTTATTTCATTTCACATATTGGAGTTTGATTCTTTGATTTTGATGAATCATGGAAGGGACAAGTTACCAAAAGTATTAAGTTTATTCCAAATGCTATGACTTGAGTAACACATGTATTTGCTTAATTGATGTTTGCATTTGATATTTATTTTCTAAAATTGACCTAAAACTAAAAATATAGCTTTGTTCTGTGTTCTGGGAACTGATGATCTGTGTATGCAGATCTATGATTTAAACTATACATGCAGAGATAAATGGTAAAGTTTCCATCCTTCCCCAATTGTTCTCAATAGGTCTACCTTTTTAAAGTGTAATTCAAGATACTGAATTAGTTTGGCTCATTTGCAACTGGGGTTTGTTCTATGTGTGTAGGTATATATATCTTTGCCCAATTTGGTTATCTTTTAGTTGAGATACATGTGTTGGCTAACAAGCAACTTTTTGGCACTGAGTTTGTCAACAAAAAAGACAACAACTATTGTTTTTTTCTCATCCGATCACTGAATTCAGACTCTGAATAATTACAACAATGTCGCTAGTGAGTTCCAAGTGCTTTTAATATAAAAATACACTTGACCATCATTAAAGATTCAACAATAACTTTCATATATAAACATACACTTAACCATCATATATAAAATTTCCAAAAATAACATAATATTGAATTCTTATAACACCGGGTTTCAAAGCTTTACCTATTTCTTAAACTGCCTGAAGAGTTGTTCCAATTTGACATGGAAATTGAGTCTTTTGACCTAACACATATAATACGGAGTATTTGTAGGATATTGAAAATACTTAGATGAATCTACACCTTTTGTCGCATGTAATTTGCAACTTTTGACTTGCCATATTTTGTAGAATATCTAAAATACCTTTGATATAAGAATCTTATGGAACCGAATTTGGAGCTGAAACTGAAATGGGTAATTTTTCAATGGGATTCAGGAGATGCATATAATGATGCTGATGATAGTTTTGAGTTGCTGAAACATAAATTGAAGTGTTCATTTGTTGTTAATTTTTTTAATATCCAAAATCAAAAGTTTCTGAGTAGGATAGATAAAGTATTTCATGCACCACTGTGCTTGAAATGGGTTGTTGTGGTTCAATAAAGAGCACGGATTGGGTTCTTTTTTAGTTCTGCATTATGGAGTTGATGTGATGATCAGATTGATGTTGTTGAGTATGCAACAGTGGCTAAATGGTGTTGTTGATATGACGTGTAGGCCATGGTTCCAGTTACAGTGGATGATGATGTTTTCTTGAAGCTTAAAATAGAAACTGAAGAAGTTCATAGGTATGTGTAGAGGTAGCAATTTTGTTTAAAACCAACCAACATGTTATACCAACTGGTATCAATTAGAGTCGGTTGGTAGTATCATGTCAAGTATTTGAACTTGGTTGGTACACGGTATTAGAAATCGCATAAAACGGTGGTACGATAGTATCAGCTTATTTATTTTTGTAATACCCCGGGTAAGTCCGTTAGTTAAAGTGTTAGTTTCGTTAAGTTATTTAACTCTATAATTAAGGTTTGGGGTGAGTTTAGGTGAAATTATAAGTTTAGGGTGTGTTGGATTATTTTTGAGAAGTTCAAGGTCTAAATAGGTAATTATGGTTTGATAATATCCCTTATCCTATCCAGATATTATCATTAGCAGAAAACAATTCAGTAAGAGTGTGTATGTGTGTTTTGGGAAGAAAGGAAGCAAAAGAAGAAAAGAAAGCTAGGGATTCAACTTGTTACTTTTGGAAATGAAATTGAGGTATGTTGTTTTGTATTTTATGTTTGTAATTGTGTTTAGATAGTTTCTATCGGAGTAGAATAACCGATTACACTTCCAGTAGTAATTTCTGTTGAATCTGGGTCGAATTTGATGAAACCGACAGAGGTGTCCGGACACAATATGAAGGTGTCCGGATGGTTTTGTTGGAGGTGTCCGGGTAGTTCTTTGTTGGTGTCCGGACGAGTCTTTTATCCGGGTAAGTTCCTTTTTCCTATGTTTTCCGGATAGAATTGGATACCGAATGGTATACGGATTACCTTGGTGTCCGGATGACGTCCGGATTGTATAGGTTGTCCGGAAAAGTAGTGTTGTCCGAAAAAGTAGTGTTGTCCGGAAAACTCTGTTGTGTCCGGATACTTTTGCTGTTTGGCTAATATTGAAAGTTTAGATGTTGTCGAGTATCCAGTAACCTGTATTTTATTAACCATTAGATAGGGAATGAATGAGGACTGACTATCCTATGGTCTTGACTTGAGTACGGGTTTGGGGGCAACATTTGAGGGTTTGAGTTCTTTAGAGTTGTTAGCCTTAGTAAGACTTATGTGTTTTATGTGGTAAAGAGATGTCTGTATCTATGTGTTACAGATCCTGTGAATTCTGGGTAAAGGGCTGAACCTGTTTAGAAGGCTTGGAAACGTGTTAATAAGCAATCATGTGAATTTTACTTTAAAAACGTTTTTAACTGGAATACGTATATATGTGGATTGGGAATGTAATAGTTGATGACTATGTGTTTATATGTGAATTATAATATATTGAGGTATTATATTTACATGAGTATTATAATGTGTTATAATACGTTGGCCGGGTTTAGGACCGGTGTGCTTGGCTATAGAATCCGTATAGCGTTGTTTGGCTGTAGATGTTGTACAGCGTTGTAAATTATTAGTTGGCTTGCTACCAACTAATATGGCCAGGAGAAAGGAGAAGGGAAGGTACATGATATGTGAGCTTAATTGGAAATATATTATTGTGTTGAGTGATTTATGTGAATGAAGTTTATATAAATGGTTTTTAAACTAACTGGGATTTCTCACTTAGACCATCAGGTCTAACCCTCATTTTGTTTTAAAAATATGTATTCCAGGTGGTGGATCAAGTAAGAGCAAGTAAATAGAGTAACCGATGGATGACTTTTGAGAAGGATTATAAGATGAAGATTTTGGCTTGTTTAGCAGTTGTATCACAATATTAAATGTTATGTATGTATTTAGTACAAAGTTTGTAGTAGAATGGTTTCTTTTATTTGTAAAAGACTGCGGGACCGAATTTGTAATATGATGTTTAGTTTGTTATATCAATGTTAAGTTACTTGTAATGTGAATGGTTGTGTATATGGGAATTGGGTTGTTACAAATGGTATCAGAGCCTTAGTTTAAGGGATTTAGGTATTTGTATCTGTTCCTAGACTTAAACTGCATGTGAAGTAGGATGTCCCTATTATTGTAGAACCTCGAGATATTAAGTATAAAAGGTAGAAGGAACATCATGTAAGGTAATTTCATATTACACCTGGCCAGTGTAATTGTGATCTTACAGGTACATGTTTGAACCGGAATACCTTGTTATATGGGGTATGTACTTATGTGTATGTTAACCTTGTTTAAATCTACAGAATGGCAAGCGGAACACGAAATTCGAATCGAGGAAAAGGAAGAAATCCGAATAGAACTAATCCGCCAATAGGAACAGGGGACAGGGGAGGCAGAACTGGGGGCAGAGTCGGAGGTAGCACTGGGGGTAGAGCTGGAGGTCGAGCCGGAGGCAGAGTCCAGCCACATGGTACAGAGTTCGTTACCAGGGATGATCTAATGGCAGAAATGGGAAGATTACAAGCTAATATCCAAGCTATGTTCAACCAAACTCACAATACTGAAACAGAAAGACCAGATCCTACTCATGAAGAGGAGATGCCCATTACATCTACTGTCGTACCAGTAGTGAGGAAATGTGATTATAAAATGTTTTTAAGCTGTAGACCTCCGACCTACTCAGGAGACAGGTCCCGTGAAAGCAATGAGATGGATGAAGGAAATATAAGCTATTTTCAAGACAAGCAAGTGTGCGGATGAAGATAGGGTATTGTACGGGGCAGCAATGTTAAAAGGGGATGCTTTGTATTGGTGGTAATCTTTTATTCACTCTAAAGGATCTAATGTTTATTCTACCCTCCCTTGGGAAGAATTTGTGATAGCATACAGGGAACAATTTTGTCCCCAAGCAGCCGTCAAACAACTGGAAGGAGAATTTATGAATTTGCAACAAGGAAACTTATCCGTTCGAGACTACACCGCTAGCTTTCTGGAAAAGTCTCGGTTCGCAGAATACTATGTTGCTACGGAGGCAATGAAGACAGAAAGGTTTATCTTTGGGCTGAACTCAGAAATCAAAAGGCTAGTGATCGCGAAAGGACCCGATACCTTCTCGGTTGCAGTTAATGCCGCGGAGAATGTTGAACGAGATATTAGAAGAGATGCTGGCGATAAAAGTATCGGGAAGAGAAAGTGGGAAGGACCACAACACGATCCGAAGAAGTCCCGATTTCAGAGGTATGATAACCGTCCGCCGTTTCGACCAGCGGAAAGACCATGTCAGAAGTGCAACCGTGTCCACCAAGGAAATTGCCAAGGTGATTTGCCAGCATGTTATAAGTTTGGGAAGACCGGACACGTCATTAAAGATTGTAAGGTAACGCGGTTATGTTTCTTATGCAATTCTCCGGATCACCTTCAGTCGGACTGTCCGCGAGGGAGGATACAGCAAGGTGGATCATCAGGCAGGCCAGCGATTGTTAAACCAGTAGTACCAAGACTGGAACCGCCAGTAACCAGGGGTCGTGCATTTCAAATGACCGAGAAAGAAGCGGAGGAAACTCTGGATGTGGTCACAGGTACATTTTTTATAAACTCTACACGTGCTAAGGTGTTATTTGATTCCGGTGCAAACCGATCATTTGTGTCTCCTGCATTTGCTGCTTACCTGTGTTTGAAACCTAAAATGCTAGAACATGCTCTGTCAGTAGATACGGCAAATGATAATCAAGTGTCAGTTAAAGAAGTATTTGATGGTTGTATGATAAATATATAGGGGTGTAGTGTACCGATACAATTGTTTCCTATAACTTTGATAGAGTTTGACGTAGTAGTGGGAATGGACTGGTTAGCCGAGAATCAGGCTAACATAGTGTGTGATAAGAAGTTAATAAATGTTTTTTTACCTGAGAGGGGACCGGTAGTGATTTATGGTGATCGTAGGAATCATCAGTCTAGCCTAATATCTATGATAAAAGCCCGTAAATGTGCCAGCAAGGGTTGCCCGAGTTACTTAGCCTATGTGATAGATAGTAGGCATGAAAAGATTAAGTTGGAAGATATTCCTATTGTTAGTGAATTTCCAGAAGTGTTCCCTGAAGACTTGAATAGTCTTCCGCCCGTTAGACAAGTAGAGTTCGGTATAGACCTGATTCCTGGAGCCACTCCTATTGCTCGTGCACCATACCGACTAGCACCTCCAGAGATGAAAGAAATGATGACACAACTACAAGATCTATCCGATAAAGGCTTCATCAGACCTAGTTCTTCGCCGTGGGGAGCACCAGTGTTATTTGTGAAAAAGAAGGACGGTTCGATGAGAATGTGTATCGACTACCGAGAACTGAATAAGCGCGCGATAAACAACAAGTATCCGTTACCCCGAATTGATGACCTCTTCGATCAGTTAGTTGGAGCTTGCTATTTCTCCAAGATTGATTTAAGATCCGGTTACCACCAGTTGAAAGTTAAAGAAGAAGACGTCCTAAAGACAGCCTTTCGAACAAGGTATGGTCATCACGAATTCTTAGTAATGCCGTTTGGACTGACGAACGCTCCAGCTGCCTTTATGGATTTAATGAATCGGGTATGTAAGCCGTATCTCGATAAATTTGTAATTGTATTTATCGATGATATACTTATCTATTCCCGATCCAAATAAGAGCATGCACAACATCTTCGTTTGATTTTGGAGTTGCTGAAGAAAGAAAAGTTGTATGCTAAATTCTCTAAGTGTGAATTCTGGCTAAGGGAAGTTCAATTTCTGGGGCACGTGGTTTCTGAGAAAGGTATACAAGTTGATTCGATGAAAGTGGAAGCAGTTGAAAAGTGGGAACCACCGAAGACAGCAACTGAAGTACGTAGTTTTCTGGATTTAGCCGGCTACTATCGGAAATTTATAAAAGATTTCTCTCGTATCGCGACGCCTTTGACTAAGCTGACCCGGAAGAACCTGAAGTTTGAATGGAAAGCAGAACAAGATGAGGCATTCCGGATATTGAAAGAAAAACTGTGCAGCGCGCCGATTTTGTCGCTACCTGAAGGTTCTGAAGACTTTGTCGTTTACAGTGATTCGTCCAAACTGGGATTGGGTTGTGTGCTTATGCAGCGCGGAAAAGTTATAGCTTATGCTTCTCGCCATAAAAAAACTCCCTTTATTCATACAATACTAAAAGTTGCTTTCAATTTTCATTCTTGGTGAAATATGAAATTTATAAATGAAATTAAAATTACTCAATCACGTTTTCAGTACAACATATGGGTTGTTTATCAAATGTTTGCCCCGGTAAACGTTTACCAGTAAAATTCAACACTATCACTTACTTACCCGGTAAAATTTTAGTCCATCAAAACAGTATTATATGCAAAAATTGTTTTGGTAAACGCTAACCGTGGTAAGTGTCTTCACCATTATCTACCGTGTAGAACTCTTGGTCATTGTCGTAACTCTTACCCGGTAAGATTCTTGATATTTGTCTTATTTATCCGGTTTACGTGCGTAAACATTTTTGTAAGTGGCCTTTAGTAAAATTGTTGTGTTATATGATATTAGTGTTAAATAACTTTCTACTTCAACCACCGCAGGAAGCGCGGTTAGATTACCAGGTAATAATATAAACAGTGCAACTTGACTTGCTTTACCACGTAACTTTTTATTTTTAGTTTAATGATGACTTTGATGCCAAACACAAGTACATCAATGAGAAAATGTCATTGCGGCTGTTACAACATAGTAAACAATATTATATATAGAAATTAAAAATGTTCCCAATTCATATCTTGAAAGGTGAACAAGCGTCTGTCCTCTTGTACTAGATGAATTATTTACATACATTGATCCTAGTCCAAACCTCTACTGTACCTCTTCATGGAATAAACCTTCATGGCTGTACAGGATGATCCTAGACTAAAATAATTGTTATTAATCATATTTGATGCCCAAAATGTCTATCTAATCTTTACTTTATGCCAACCTTGCACATGTTTCCTGTTAATTTTTGTTTTGCAAAAATAGGATTTTCACGAAAACCGTCTCTCTCTACCCCTCAGGTATTTTGTGCAAAGGAATTACTATTGCATAGGGTTTATAAGAATCAGATCTGTTGGCGCTTATGAAGAACACCGGATAAAAATCTTGTACTTTTTACATGCTTGAATATTTGATTTTCTTCTTGTAATTGTTGCGGTACGTGGACATTCATTGAGAAAAACGTACAAGAGCTTATGAAGAACGCATGATATGCAAATATTGGAGATGTTCATTATTATTTTATTGAATATAGTTGATTATATTTATTTAATATGTATTATTTATAGAAATATGTGTATTTGCATTGAAAAAATGGTTATATATTTAAAAAAATATGAGTATTTTAGTGACAGTTTACTAATGTAATATCACTTGATACATGGAAATACAAAATTTTAATTTAACGTTTTTTTAAAGCTTAGTGACAGAAAAGTGACGGAATTCTGTCGCTAAAAGCTAGTGGCTCTGTCACTAATCTGTCGTTAAGTAATCCGTAGCTAATCTGTTTTGTCGCTAATCAGTGACGGAAAATTTCTGTCACTGATATATTTCGTCGCTGATATATTCCGTCATTGATTTGTCGCTGATATATTCCGTCGCTAATCAGTGATAGAGAATTTTCGTCACTTATCGTCTCGTCCCATCCAGTCCAGTCCCGTCCCATTCAGACAAATTAAAGACCTTTATTCATGACAAATTAAACAACACACAAACAGGAAATGAACGAAACAACAATGTCGAACTGGAAAAGTACAAAACAACAACACATAAACAACAAAGTACTAAAGCAACACCTACTGAAAAATTGTTTAGTTTGATCAATCCAACTTTGCTTGTCGCTTATCTTCGCTTGAAGAATTGCTAAGTGTTGCGTAATGTGGTGAATGTCTTCTTTTTCTCGACGAATACGAGCCTCCCTATCTTTTATATCCCCTTTCATCCTTTTGATCTCCTTTTCTTCCACATCGATCCTTGTCAAGTGGACATTCTTCCTGGCGATCATCTGTTTCCACTCTTCTGTCAGTTGGTCTATCTCCTTTTCCTTTGCTGATATCGCCTTCTGGAGTTTAGGTGGCATTCTTTCAGGTGTAGACGATGGGTTAGATGACGATGCCATTTGTTTGCTGAAGAAAGAAAGCAAGAAAGAAAGAAAGAAGGATGGAATGGGTGTGAATTATGGATTGCATATTACTGATATTTATGGATGAAATCTCAAACATGCCAATGAATTTCAACCACAAATTGGTCTTCAAAGTATTACAATAATTGTGGAAAAAACAGTAAAAGCATGCAAAGATTCGTGCAAAAAAGGACCAAAAATGTAATTTTTTTGCCCACCGCGGACCTATCGCGGACAACCACCGCGGGGATGGACCAAAAGTGTCACCACGGGCATAGTTGGGGGGCTCCGCGGGACACTTTGGCCCAACAGGGGGTGACACGTAGGCCCTAGCCCGCGATCGCGGGACCTACCGCGAAAGATTTGGGTATTTTGGTAAACTCAGCGAGAAAGTGGGTATTTTGGTAAGTCAAAGTCAAACTTTGGGTATTTTAATTAGATTTCCTAAAACATATACTAAAATGGAGAAGAATGAGAAAAAAGATAAAAATCTCCGTATTTAAAGAAATCTTTAAAATTTAATATTGAATAGACGAATATTTTTTTAATTACCAATAAGCTTGAATTTATTATAACTTTGTACATTAAATTTTGTAGAGGCGGGTTCAAACGAGGAGCGTACCAATTTAAGAGAACGTGAGGAGCAATTGACAGTTATGAATCACATGTGATTCGCAGTTGTGGATCACATGTGATTCACAACTGATCTGGACTCGAATTGACAGTTATGAATCATTAATGATTTACAGTGTTGAATCACATGTGATCCGCGACCTGCAGCATCGCGCCACGCCTCGCGCCACTTTTGCGCGAATTTTCGAGAAAGTTCCGATTTTTTAGCGTTGTAAATCATATGTGATCAGAAGCATGGGAGTGCTCCTCACGTTCTCACGTTTTGACGCGCTCCTCACGTGAACCTTCCTCAAATTTTGTAAACATGTATCGGGATTATGAATTATAAAATATTTTGATAATATATTTATTTTCAGATATTTTAATTTTTTATAAATTTGTTTTAATAAAATTATAAGATGTAGCTATTGGAGGTGCTCTTATATTAAAACAATCCTGCAAAAAAATTGACAATTTTTCCACAGGGCGCCGGTTCCATCATATTGAAGATGGTTGAAAAGAAAAAAAATCACCATGTGGTTATTTATGATGATAACCCGATAACCAAATACTAGAAAACTTCACCAATATGTCCTTTAAATTATCGCATATAAATAGACATATATTTTTATATTTATGTTTTATTTGATAATTATGAATATATGTACCTTGATAAATATCAAAAATCCTAAAGGTCAATCCGGATAATCTCCATCGGCAAACCTCAAAGAACTTACCAAAGGGTCTTTAGTCTAGTGGTATCGGAACCCTTGGCCTTGTAGGAGGTCATAGATTCAAACCTCACTAAAGGTAAGAAGAGTATGTGAGTTTATTTGTATAATTTGACGTATATAAATATTATATACTCAAAAAAACCCAAACAACTTGAACCAATAATTTGTGAGAAATATTCCAAAGGCCCGAGTCATTTCCACATTTCTTTTACAAGCCATTGTTGACGGATTTTTTCAAAAAATGGAGGTGATTTTGGAAGTTTCTAAAAGATAGGTTTGTAAATGGTTTTAATAAATAGAGTTGTTGGTCCGGCCCCATACTAAAATACGTTTCGATTTTTTCAAACAAAGTTTTGAATTACATTGTTTCCTTTTTCAAACATTACATCCCTTCTTTTTATAATAATACATTGGCATATTATTATATTTTATGTACAAATTTTTAATTATTATAAATTATAGAGTAAATTACAAATTTCGTCCCTGTGGTTATTGATAATTTTGGATTAGGTTCCTCTAACAAAATACTTACATGCATGATCTTCATGGTTTTATTTTTGTTTTGGATTGAGTCCATGAATCTAACTTCTTTAACCTTTATTCCATTACGTAAGGGCATTGTGGTCCATTTGATTTATTTTTAAAGAAAATAAAAGATAAATTAATTGTATTATATAATATATATAGAGTGAGACACGCATACACCATTTCCTCTATAAAAAAAACACACACACTCTTTTAACACCCACCTCTCCGGCTCTCCCCCACCGGAGTAAGTGTCCCCCGCCGGCGTGATTTATAAAAAGCCAATTCATAGTCTTATAAGACAACCATCTCTCTCATACACTATGAAAGATGGATGGTTGTTGACAAAACATGATGCGGTTGACTGGTTGAGCAGATGAAGGAGCTGAAGGGCATTTTTAACTCCAATATTGCTAGAATGTATCAGGTGTTAGTGGTGTCCTCTCACATCATCACATGAATGGTGTTATGGAGAGAAAAAAAACTTTAAATTTGGATTGATGGTTTCCAACCTCTAAATGATTTCTGAGATTAAATGTATATATATATATATATATATATATATATATGTATATATATATGTATGTGTGCAGGGTCGGCCCTGGCCACGTGCAACCCGTGCCACCGTACAGGGCATCAAAGCCCAAGGGGGCATCAAGTTGTCATCTATTACTAGTTTTGGAAATTGGAAAACTGAGTTTTAATTGTAAAAACAGACTAAAGCCTCATAATGATGAATGTTGAATGCGCATCGTGAACCGGTAAACGCCAACATTTCAACAACTTAAGTCGATTTCTATTTACACTAGTAGAGTACAAGCTTTCATACACGGTTCTATGGGGTTTCACACACGGTTCTATGGGGTTTCACACACGGTTTTGCAACCGTGTGTAACTCTAGCGTGTATGAAAATGATGACCTTTGTTCACGGTTTTAGGACCGTTTAAGAAACTTTGGTCTTCACACACGGTTCTAAAACCGTTTTAAAAAAGTGGCTAAAAACCGTGTATGAAAGTGTGTATTTTAAACGCTATTTACTACTAGAACCGTGTAGGAATGTATGTTTTCATACACGGTTTTTAAGTGAACCGTGTATAAATGTGTGTTTTCATACACGGTTTTTTAAATGTTTTTTGGGTGAACCGTGTATGATGAGGCATATATATTTTTAAATATTCCTCTCTAAATTTTTACCATCCATTTAGTCGAAATTAAATAGACTCAGAACTATGACATAAATGAGGAATATGTTACCAACCATGACATAAATTACTAAAAATATTGTTAAGTAACAATATGTAGAAAAAAAGTGCACATTAAACTTTAAAGAACGACAATGTTATTGCAAAATTTCCATGATAAAAAGTCATTAATATTAAGTATAATATTTATCGTATGATCAAAAAGCCCATGATGAAGTGCACCTAAACTAATCCCCATTTTTACAACATTCTACCATCTAATAGTCGTTGCTTAGTAAACGATCTTGCGATATTGCAAGTCATCTCCTCTATTTGTGCAAGTGTGAAAGAGGTTGTCGTCGTCCATGTGTCCTATATATAAATTTGAAAGTAGATGTTATTCTAAGAAAATTAAGTGTTACATGCAATATATAAATAAAATAAATTAAGTGTAATAAATATGTACCTTGAGAGGAGAAACGTATTGTTCATTCATCGCAAAATGAAAGATTTGCTTCACCACATAGTAGCGACACTCCCAACCATACTTTTGTTGATTACACTAAAGTGTAAAGAGAAGTAGTGATTAGACAAATCAAAGTACAAAATAGATTGTTTGGTTATTTATAAATTATACCTTGGTCATCTTCCATATAACTGAAGCAGACATGTCGGCTTGCCAAGACCCTATGGCATTATTATATTTTTTAATGGCCCTAAGATAAAAACAACAATACATTTGTGTCAATAGTTGATGAAGTATGTAAATAAACATCAATTGTGTACAATGTAATATAGTACTTACGCGTCCATTACGTCTTTGATCTTGTAAACGTTGGGTGTCTTTCCGCTTGACATCATCGAATCTAATATATTGACCAAACGACGTCTAGGCTGAACGATAAGCAATGACCAGTGGTTCCTAAAAATGTTCAAAATGACGGTCAATACAATTGTGTCGCACCTCGGGTTCGGTTTAAGGTCTGTGTGGGTTGCGACGTACTTGGTTCTTTGTTGCCTAAAATAGAGACAATAAAAATAGAAATAAATCTCATGAAATAATACCAATTATCTCAAACACATTTCAATTCCATGAAATAATAAACATCATGAATAAAATCACTGATATAGATTATAGAATAATAACTATAAAATCAATAATCAAATGCTATAAACAAGAGAAGTTACTGTTGTTGATGAAAAATACAAGAGAAGCCACTCTTCTGTCAGTTGGTCTATCTCCTTTTCCTTTGCTGATATCGCCTTCTGGAGTTTAGGTGGCATTCTTTCAGGTGTAGACGATGGGTTAGATGACGATGCCATTTGTTTGCTGAAGAAAGAAAGCAAGAAAGAAAGAAAGAAGGATGGAATGGGTGTGAATTATGGATTGCATATTACTGATATTTATGGATGAAATCTCAAACATGCCAATGAATTTCAACCACAAATTGGTCTTCAAAGTATTACAATAATTGTGGAAAAAACAGTAAAAGCATGCAAAGATTCGTGCAAAAAAGGACCAAAAATGTAATTTTTTTGCCCACCGCGGACCTATCGCGGACAACCACCGCGGGGATGGACCAAAAGTGTCACCACGGGCATAGTTGGGGGGCTCCGCGGGACACTTTGGCCCAACAGGGGGTGACACGTAGGCCCTAGCCCGCGATCGCGGGACCTACCGCGAAAGATTTGGGTATTTTGGTAAACTCAGCGAGAAAGTGGGTATTTTGGTAAGTCAAAGTCAAACTTTGGGTATTTTAATTAGATTTCCTAAAACATATACTAAAATGGAGAAGAATGAGAAAAAAGATAAAAATCTCCGTATTTAAAGAAATCTTTAAAATTTAATATTGAATAGACGAATATTTTTTTAATTACCAATAAGCTTGAATTTATTATAACTTTGTACATTAAATTTTGTAGAGGCGGGTTCAAACGAGGAGCGTACCAATTTAAGAGAACGTGAGGAGCAATTGACAGTTATGAATCACATGTGATTCGCAGTTGTGGATCACATGTGATTCACAACTGATCTGGACTCGAATTGACAGTTATGAATCATTAATGATTTACAGTGTTGAATCACATGTGATCCGCGACCTGCAGCATCGCGCCACGCCTCACGCCACTTTTGCGCGAATTTTCGAGAAAGTTCCGATTTTTTAGCGTTGTAAATCATATGTGATCAGAAGCATGGGAGTGCTCCTCACGTTCTCACGTTTTGACGCGCTCCTCACGTGAACCTTCCTCAAATTTTGTAAACATGTATCGGGATTATGAATTATAAAATATTTTGATAATATATTTATTTTCAGATATTTTAATTTTTTATAAATTTGTTTTAATAAAATTATAAGATGTAGCTATTGGAGGTGCTCTTATATTAAAACAATCCTGCAAAAAAATTGACAATTTTTCCACAGGGCGCCGGTTCCATCATATTGAAGATGGTTGAAAAGAAAAAAAATCACCATGTGGTTATTTATGATGATAACCCGATAACCAAATACTAGAAAACTTCACCAATATGTCCTTTAAATTATCGCATATAAATAGACATATATTTTTATATTTATGTTTTATTTGATAATTATGAATATATGTACCTTGATAAATATCAAAAATCCTAAAGGTCAATCCGGATAATCTCCATCGGCAAACCTCAAAGAACTTACCAAAGGGTCTTTAGTCTAGTGGTATCGGAACCCTTGGCCTTGTAGGAGGTCATAGATTCAAACCTCACTAAAAGTAAGAAGAGTATGTGAGTTTATTTGTATAATTTGACGTATATAAATATTATATACTCCAAAAAAACCCAAACAACTTGAACCAATAATTTGTGAGAAATTATAGTTAATATCATAAAAAGAAACTTAAGAAATATATATTTTGAAATTTATTATAATAATTTTAGGGAAATTAATTAAAATACCCTAAGTTTGACCATCTCTTACCAAAATACCCAAAATCTCTCCCAGTTTACAAAAGTACCCAAAAAATCCGCGATGGAGGCCGCGATCGCGGGCTCCAGGCCACGTGTCACCAAGAATGCCCGCGTTGGTCCCTCAAGAATGCCCGCGGTCCAGCTTTCCCCCTCAAGAATGCCCGTGTGTGCAGTTTTGGTCCCTGCCCGCGATTGACTCATTGACCCCCGCGATCGCGGGCTACACGTGTCACCAAAGTTTGCCCACTTTGCTCGCGTTGGTCCCTCAAGAATTCCCGCGGTACAGCTTTCCCCCCTCAAGAATACCCGCGTGTGCATTTTTGGTCCCTGCCCGCGATTGACTTTCGTTGACCTCCCGCGATCGCGGGCTCCTGTGCCACATGTCGGCACAGGGTTAACCCTAAAATCCCTTTGACGAACCTAAACCCTAATCACATTGTTTCTTCGGCCGCACTATATAAGGGGGGGGGACCAAGACACGGCCACTCTCCACTCTCAATTTTTTTAATCACTCTCTCAATTTTTAATCAAACTCTCTCAATTTTCTCCCACTCTCTCAATTTTCTCGTGTGGAATACGCGTTCGGGTTTTGTGAAGATGTCTCGTATTACCTCTTTGGTATGTTTTCCTTATGTTATTTGTTATTTTTTGTATGTTATTTTAAGTTAAGATATATGATTTGTAGGTTGTTATAGTGTTTATAACTTATGTTTGAATATGTTCTATGTTTAACATGATATGTATGGTTTTATGTTTGAATGTGATATTTGTATGTTATAATGTGTATGTTGTTATAGTGTGTTTTTTCATATAAAAATTGTTAAGAGTGTTTTTTTATAAAAAAAATTGTTAAGAGTGTGTTTTTATAAAAAAATTGTTAACAATGTGTTTTTTTTTATAAAAACACACTCTTAACATTTTTTTTTTATAAAAACACACCCTTAACAATTTTTTATAAAAACAATTTTTTATAAAAACAATTTTTTATAAAAACAGTTTTTTTATAAAAAATGTTTAATAGTGTGTTTTTATAAAAAATTGTTATAGTTTTATGGTTTTTATAATGTGTTTTTTTATAAAAAAATTGTTAATTTTTTTTTTATAAAAACAGTTTTTATAAAAAAAATGTTAAAAATGTGTTTTTTTTTATAAAAAATTGTTAAGAGTGTGTTTTTATAAAAAAATTGTTATAGTTTTATGGTTTTATGTTTGAATGTGATATTTGTATGTTATAATGTGTATGTTGTTATAGTGTGTTTTTTCATATAAAAATTGTTAAGAGTTTTTTTATAAAAAAAATTGTTGAGAGTGTGTTTTTATAAAAAAAATTGTTAACAATGTTTTTTTTATAAAAACACACTCTTAACAATTTTTTTATAAAAACACACCCTTAACAATTTTTTATAAAAACAGGTTTTTTTATAAAAAAATTGTTAAGAGTGTGTTTTTATAAAAAATTGTTAAGGGTGTGTTTTTATAAAAAAAAACACATTTTTAACAATTTTTATATGAAAAAACACACTATAACAACATACACATTATAACATACAAATATCACATTCAAACATAAAACCATAAAACTATAACAATTTTTTTATAAAAAGACACTCTTAACAATTTTTTATAAAAAACACATTTTATAAAAAAATTGTTAAATATGTGTTTTTTATAAAAAAATGTTAAGAATGACAACTTAGGTCCCTACGGTTTTAAGAATGACAACTTAGGTCCCTAAACTTTTAAGAATGCCAATTAGGTCCTAAACTTTTAAGAATGACAACTAGGGTCCCTAAACCGCACTTTATCTCTATATAACAATATGATACGTTGAAATAAAATACCACCGCACTTTATCTATATATAACACTATTATACGTTGAAATAAAATAAACCGCACTTTATCTATATATAACACTATTATACGTTGAAATAAAATACAACCGCACTTTATCTATATATAACAATATGATACGTTGAAATAAAATAAACCGCACTTTATCTATATATAACACTATTATACGTTGAAATAAAATAAACCGCACTTTATCTATATATAACACTATTATACGTTGAAATAAAATAAACCGCACTTTATCTATATATAACACTATTATACGTTGAAATAAAATAAATCGCACTTTATCTATATATAACACTATTATACGTTGAAATAAAATAAACCGCACTTTATCTATATATAACACTATTATACGTTGAAATAAAATAAACCGCACTTTATCTATGTATAACACTATTATACGTTGAAATAATATACAACCGCACTTTATCTATATATAACAATATGATACGTTGAAATAAAATAAACCGCACTTTATCTATATATAACACTATTATACGTTGAAATAAAATAAACCGCACTTTATCTATATATAACACTATTATACGTTGAAATAAAATAAACCGCACTTTATCTATATATAACACTATTATACGTTGAAATAAAATAAACCGCACTTTATCTATGTATAACACTATGATACGTTGAAATAAAATACAACCGCACTTTATCTATATATAACAATATGATACGTTGAAATAAAATAAACCGCACTTTATCTATATATAACACTATTATACGTTGAAATAAAATAAACCGCACTTTATCTATATATAACACTATTATACGTTGAAATAAAATAAACCGCACTTTATCTATGTATAACACTATTATACGTTGAAATAAAATACAACCGCACTTTATCTTTATATAACACTATTATACGTTGAAATAAAATACAACCGCACTTTATCTATATATAACACTATTATACGTTGAAATAAAATAAACCGCACTTTATCTATAAATAACACTATTATACGTTGAAATAAAATACAACCGCACTTTATCTATATATAACACTATTATACGTTGAAATAAAATAAACCGCAACATCTATATAAAATAAAATAAACTGCAGCATCTATATATAACACTAACTATAACATCTGTGAATGACTATGTAGAAGGATTTCTTTAACATCGACTTGACGGTAAGGTGCAAAGTTTCATACATCGAGGAATTAGGAGCGCTGTTTAGGGGATTAGGTGATCGCGCAGATACCCTTGAGACCATCTATAGAGGGACACCGTTCGGGCCATGGATGGATGTGTCTTACTCTGGTGGCGACCCTACGCTAGTACACATGTTTCTACAGTTGGAGGTCGAGGACGCCAACGCTGAGCCGGAGGAGATGCATTTTGATTTCTTCGGCTCTCAATTGCATTTTGGGCGTCGGGAGTTCTGTCTAATTACAGGACTACGTTTTGGAGAGGCTCCCCCCCTTCCTCCCTAAGAAGACTGCTCCTTCGTTCCTAGGGTTTTCGGCATTTCAGCATCTCGTTTGAAGCTGAAGGCAGCCCGGGAAAAGATGAAAGATGGCCTTAGTGCCCTAACCGACGACGATGCTGTCCGTGTATGCTTGGTGGTGATCGTGGATATGGGCTTCCTGGGCCGTGAGTATAGCCAGCATGCTTCATCGACGGTCCTTAGGGCCGTCGAGGACCTTGAGCTGTTTAACAGCTACCCGTGGGGTAGCCATATCTGGACACATTGCTACTCTAATATGCACCGAGCCATAGGCAGACGCGCCGATCGACATGCAAAGATGAATCTTTGTGGTTTTACATACGCCTTCAAGGTTAGATACGTAGTATAACAATTGTTAATAATACATACAAACTGTTTGGCTTTTCTTTTTACGTACTTGCTCTTCTTGTCTAATTCCAGATATGGATCTTGTAGATGTTTCCCGCATCAATCCGATATTTCGTCAAGCGCGACGATCGAGTACTTAGGGGAACCCGTTGGGACAAGCGTGTTACCCTAAGTAGGTCGCTTTGGATTGAGTTCTTCAAAGCGGCTAGAAATGTAAGTTCTTTTACTATGTTTACAATTTGCATACGTTAGTCCCGCTTATTAATTTCTTTTATGTTTTATCATATATTTAGCAGCCACTCTTGCCCGCCGATCGCCTTGTGCCTACTGTCGACGAGATGGGCACAGATTGGTACAGAGACATCGTGGCCTTTATTGACGCAGAGGCGGAAAGGGCTCGACGTCCCCCTACTTTCGAAGATGAGGAAGACGACGACAGGCCCCTTCCGGTGGATACCAGCCGCCCCCTTCCTCCTCCTACCAGCCGGCCCGTTCCTCCTCCTACCAGGCGCCCCGTTCCTCCTCCTACCAGGCGCCCCCTTCCTCCTCCTACCAGGCGCCCCCTTCCTCCTCCTACAATCCATATCAGGCGGCCCCTTCCTACGAGCCACAGCGTGGCTCACATGAAGTCCTGTGGGACTACGTCCACGGGCCGCTAGAGACACGTGTACACTATCTGGAGGAAGTCTACAGACAGTTTAGCGCTGTCAATGTTAGTGTTTAACTTAATTTGTTGGCCACGTTTATTTAGTTTGTATATTAATATTACGTTCTAAATTTGTTTTAGCTGTCGAGTACGACACCGATCCCCGCTCCGTTCGGACAGGGGGCACAGGCGACGTTTGCCACCACATCCCATCTGTCATTCCCTGAAAATGTAAGTGACATTGAGTAACCATTATAGTTATATGTTTGTTCCTAAGTTTGTAACTCTTATAATGATCAATGTCACGCAGGCCGGGATGTCGGGGGCCGGGATGTCGGAAACGCCGTTCGCCACCACATCCTATTCTACTATCCCGGAGAGTGTAAGTGACACTGAGTAACCATTATAGTTATATGTTTGTTCCTAATTTTGTAACTATTTTAATGATCAATGTCACGCAGGCCGGGATGTCGGGGGCATACACCTCGCAGATGCCGCCTCCGTTCGCCACCACATCATATTCGACTATCCCGGAGAGTGTTAGTGACACTGAGTAACCATTATAGTTATATATCGATAATCCTAATTTTGTAACTATTTTAATGATCAATGTCACGTAGGCCGGGATGTCGGGGGCACAGCACATGTCGTCGTTCGCCACCACAGCAATCACAAACATCTTTGGCGGTTCGGCCGATGACTATTACAGGCCGGAAATGCATACTGTAAGTTATTTTGGTAGTTTTGGTTTAATTGTGAACATTTCCTAAATTGTACTTAAAACATTGAGTAACGTAATTTTCAGACGGGGTCTCCTATTATCCAGGATCACTTCTCGGAGCACTTCTCGGAGCCTGACGATGACTCGATGGATGTTGTAGATCCACCACCACAGGTGACCCCGCTCCCTCTAAAGCAGTCGCGATCAATTTCACAATGGTTTCGTTACCCGTTTGGCCAACAAGGATCTACGACACCACCGGCCGCTAAAAAACAAGCAAAGAAAGCGGGGGGAAAGAAGGGAGGAAAGAAAAAGGGAAAGGTGCCTTCACCGGAGCCTCACCCGGCATCAGAAATAATGAGGATGTGCCGGACTGGTCGCCTCCCCAACTTGACATTCACCCCTTACGGGGGCTTAGAAATCAACCCCTCGTTTTTTGAAACATTGCTTGCGGATGACCCTGTGAACCCTGACTTAGACGATACGGTTAGTATGAAGTTAAATTATAGTCATATATAATCAAATATATTTATATTACATGTCTAACCATCTATTTTTTATGCATAGCACGTCGATTCTTGGGTTAGCCTGTTGCAAAAACACCGTGGCGTAGACACGAGGTGGACCATCATGCACACTATGTTCTTTCAGTGTATACTGATGGACCATCAAGGTCCCGCCTCCGTGGTCGAAATATGCAATGGCTCGGAAGGGACCTCTTGGACTCTCCTCGATAGGGTATGTAAATCGTTTTACTGTTATTTTATTTAATAACATATATGACATATATTGTAATATTTCAGGTGTACATCCCCATATGCTTGCATCCCAGACATTGGCTGCTTGGAGTGTTTGAACTTGACACTATGGTCATGACCCTATATGACAGCGAAAAGGACGGTCTCTGCAAACAACAATTGACAGAGCAGATGCAATCGTTTAAAGCAAAACTATATACGTTCTTTTCATTGATAGGGGATCATAGACGTCGCGAAATGTCAAGTATCTTTCGCACAAAGATGGCCGGCCAAGTACCCCAGCAGACCGGGTTATATGCGGATTGCGGTGTATGGGTATGTCGTAATGTCCAAAAGTTGATAAATAACGAGGAGATATGGGTACCCCCTAACGAAACCGACGATGAGGCAATGGATTTCCGCCGACATATGGCGGAGTCAATTTATGCGCATTGTCTAAGTAGTTAGGTTGTTTATGTAACATTAAATAATTGTTATTTTTAGTATTAACTTATTTTGTTAAAGTATTGTGATACAGTTACCGTTTACTTCATTTGGTTTTTGCTAATTTCATCCATTTACTCAACTTTGAGTATCGATATCTCTTTCACACATACTCCATTTTGGACGCATTATATATCATTTCGAAGCTCTCATATAGGAGAACATAAACCTACTAAAAGTTAGTTATATATAACACATATATATAAATTTAAATGCGTCCAAAGTTTAGTAAAACCCATATTTCCAACACCTAGTAAGTAGGTTTATGAAACTTGCGATAATCCTAATACATAGATTATTGGATGAACAAGCATTTATTTCTTGATTATTGGGGTATTGGTTCTTGTTGTCTGGAAGTGATTCATATGATGCAAAAATTGGTATCATGTAATGTAGAACAATATCTATATTATAGAAACTTGCATTTGATAGTACCATATAAATCTGATCTAAATTCTCATTAATTAGCTATGTTTGACTACTTAAAGATTAATTTTCTGCCTAATGAAAGACCTTTATTCAAGAGCAGACGAATATTGCAGTTACTTTTTCAGTGGAATCTTACAGGCTCTTTTCAAACGAATCTTGTAGTGAACTATTCAGACGAATCATGCAGGCAACTTTTTCAGACGAAATCTTTGACCATATCTGATGAAGAACATACATTTTCACGGCTATAAGTAGATGGCATGATGAAGTAGTAATTCACAACTTCCTATCTATCTTTTATACAAACACACTCTCGCTTTTTTTAACACAATGGATGGAGGTTCAAGATCAAGGGGGAACAGGTCGGCGAATGTGGATGGAACTTCACGTTCGGGAGCCTACCAACCACTGAACGACGGAGCTCGCCGGAGTACCTGGAAGGTACCGGAAACAGACGAGGAGTGGACAAACTGTGGGCGAACTGCAGCCGATTTTCCATTCACGCCTGAGGAGGAAGCAGACTGGGAGATGGCATCCGACAATTACTACTTCGATAATGGCATGAGAACCCCACCAATGTATGATTTTATGCCGACGGGTCTTTGACAAAGTCAACGAATTACTCCCGCAGTGCAAAAAGCCATTGATGAGGCGAACGCCGGTATCGAAAAGGTAAAGGGTATGTGGAACCATAACAGGGGGATTCAGCAGGGGAAAATGGAGTATCTAGCGGAGAAGAAACGAGAACTGGCCATGACTAGGGCTCACGTTCGGCAGCTGCAACGAGAGATTAAGGAAGCTGAAGAGGAACTAGAAGAACTCGAATCGGACTACATGGGAATGGAGGACGTGATCAAGGAAAAGGTTAACTTGATCACAGGACTCCAGGACGCCTTCCAGTAATAGATTTCTTTGTTTACATGCACTGTATCCGTTTCGGTTGGGAAGATGATTTGCAATACTCTGTAACTGCAAATACTTCAGCTCCAAACACACATGAATCATCATTCGCCAAATACCCATTTTCACAATTCTTAAATGAGTCCAGTGATACCAACTTGTCAAAACCCCATTTAATATTCTTCTCGTGAAACCTTCTCCTATTGCCATTCACGATATCTATAAACACATTCAAATAATAATAATTTAAAACGATAGGAGAAGGTTTCACGAGAAGTAAATAATAATAATTTAAAACGATTTAATGAATTAGTTAATATATGATTATTATGTTAATGCGATAGGAGTGTAAAACAAAATTGAAAAAAAAATAAGAGATGTACCATAAATTAAATAATTAACTATAAGAGTATGAATTTTAAATATAAAAAATATTTTTTTTATGTAGTGTATAACTGTATATGATATATATTAAAATATATAAATCCAAAAAAATTCAAGATTGGGCTCATTTCGAACGTATCGAAGAGACGATTATAATGGTGTAATTTGTTAAAATTAAAACGTATTTTTTTAACGTATTTTAGTTAATAAACGATTATATGTGTTAAATGTAAAATTAAAATAATGAAAGTAAAAGGTATAAAGTAAATTTAGTAAATAAGTATAGGGGTTGAAAGTGTAACATTTTATTTTAAATTCATCAAATTGAAAGAAAGCGGGGTGAACAGTGGGATTCTACGCGATCGCGGTTCAATTTTTCATAAATGGTCCCTGGAATTTTTCAAAAATGGTCCCTTGCAATTGAAAAGTCACAAAACGTACCCCATCGCGGGATGAGCCCGCGATCGCGGGATTCCATTTTTCAAAAATGGTCCCTGCAAGTTTAAAAAAGTGTCAGAAATGGTCCCTGGCCCGCGATCGCGGGCTCCCATCGCGGAAAAAGGGGTATTTTTGCAAACTGGGAGAGATTTTGGGTATTTTGGTAACACTTGGTTTGACTTAGGGTATTTTAATTAATTTCCCATAATTTTATAACATATATATATATATATGTATAACTATTTATACACTCAACTTTATAGAAGAAAGACAAAACGAGGTCTATATAAATTAAAGGGAAATTAATTAAAATACCCTAAGTTTGACCATCACTTACCAAAATGCCACAAATCTCTCCCATCTTACAAAAATGCCCCAAAAATCCGCGATGGAGCCCGCGATCGCGGGCCCCAGGCCACGTGTCACCAAACATTGGCCACTTTGCCCGCGTTGGTCCCTCAAGAATGCCCGCGGTCCAGATTCCCCCCCTCAAGAATGCCCATGTTGGCAGTTTTGGTCCCTGCCCGCGTTTGACTCCCTTTGACCCCCGCGATCGCGGGCTAAAGTGTCACGTGTCGGCACAGGGTTAACCCTGACTTTGAGGACCAACACCCTAATTGTTTTCCCTGCCCGCGTTTGACTCTTTTTGACCCCCGCGATCGTGGGCTAAAGTGCCACGTGTCGGCACAGGGTTAACCCTAAAATGACTTTGAGGACCAAAACCCTAATTGTTTTCTTCGGCCGCACTATAAATGGGGAGGGGGGGACCAATCGGCTCCATCTCATTTTTTTATAACACTCTCAATTTTTTACTCCCACTCTCTCTCAATTTTCTCCCACTCTCTCAATTGTGTCGTGTGGAACACGTTCGCGTTTTGTGAAGATGTCTCGTATTACCTCTATGGTATGTTTCTTTTATGTTTTTTGTTATTTTTTGTATGTTATTTTAAGTTAAGATATATGATTTGTAGGTTGTTAGAGTGTTTATAACTTATGTTTGAATATGTTGTATGTTTAACATGATATGTATGGTTTTATGTTTGAATGTGATATTTGTATGTTATAATGTGTATGTTGTTATAGTGTGTTTTTTCATAAAAAAAAATTGTTAAGAGTGTTTTTTTATAAAAAAAATTGTTAAGAGTGTGTTTTTATAAAAATAATTGTTAAAAGTGTGTTTTTATAAAAAAAATTGTTAAAATGTGTTTTTTTATAAAAACACTCTTAACAATTTTTTTATAAAAACACACCCTTAACAATTTTTTATAAAAACTGTTTTTTTATAAAAAATTGTTAAGAGTGTGTTTTTATAAAATATTGTTAAAAATGTGTTTTTTTATTAAAAAATGTTAAGGGTGTGTTTTTATAAAAAAATTGTTAAGAATGTGTTTTTTTATAAAAATATTTGTTAAGAGTGTGTTTTTATAAAAATAATTCTTAAAAGTGTGTATATATAACAATATGATACGTTGAAATAAAATAAACCGCAACATCTATATATAACAATATGATACGTTGAAATAAAATAAACCGCAACACCTATATATAACAATATGATACGTTGAAATAAAATAAACCGCAACATCTATATATATAACAATATGATACGTTGAAATAAAATAAACCGCAACATGTATTTATAACACTATGATACGTTGAAATAAAATAAACCGCACTTTATCTATTTATAACACTATGATACGTTCAAATAAAATAAACCGCACTTTATCTATTTATAACACTATGATACGTTCAAATAAAATAAACCGCACTTTATCTATTTATAACACTATGATACGTTGAAATAAAATAAACCGCACTTTATCTATTTATAACACTATGATACGTTCAAATAAAATAAACCGCACTTTATCTATTTATAACACTATTATGTGTTGAAATAAAATAAACCGCAACATATCTATTTATAACACTATTATGTGTTGAAATAAAATAAACCGCAACATATCTATTTGGATTTTGTCAAACGGGTGTAAATAACCCTAACGTATGTCGGGATTTAAGCAATCCTTGTGATTCCCCTGCTACCTGGAAGTCCAATAGATTGAGTGGTTTCTTTTCAAAACCTAAAACAAACGAATAATTATCAACACAATAAACCAAACAAGCAAAATCATCTATATATAATACTAACTATAACATCTGTGAATGACTATGTAGAGGGATTTCTTTAACATCGACTTGACGTTAAAGTGCAAAGTTGCCTACATCGAGGAGTTAGGAGGGCGCTTTAGGGGATTAGGTGATCGCGCGGATACCCTTGAGGCCATCTTTAGACAGACACCGTTCGGGCCATGGATGGATGTGTCTTACTCTGCTGGCGACCCTACGCTAGTACACATGTTTCTACAGTTGGAGGTCGAGGACGCCAACGCTGAGCCGGAGGAGATGCATTTTGATTTCTTCGGCTCTCAATTGCATTTTGGGCGTCGTGAGTTCTGTCTAATTACAAGACTACGTTTTGGAGAAGCTCCCCCCCTTCCCCCCTTAGCAGACTGCTCCTTCGTTCCTAGGGTTTGGGGCATTTCAGCATCTCGTTTGAAGCTGAAGGCAGTCCGGGACATGATGAAAGAGGGCCTTATTGCCCTAACCGACGACGATGCTGTCCGTGTATGCTTGGTGGTGATCGTGGATATGGGCTTCATGGGTCGTGAGTATAGCCAGTATGCTTCATCGACGGTCCTTAGGGCCGTCGAGGACCTTGAGCTGTTTAACAGCTAACCGTGGGGTAGCCATATCTGGACACATTGCTACTCTATTCTGCACCGAGCCATAGCCAGACGCGCCGATCGACATGCAAAGATGAATCTTTGTGGTTTTACATACGCCTTCAAGGTTAGATACGTAGTATAACAATTGTTAATAATACATACAAACTGTTTGGCTTTTCTTTTTACGTACTTGCTCTTCTTGTCTAATTCTAGATATGGATCTTCGAGATGTTTCCCGCATCAATCCGATATTTCGTCAAGCGCGACGACCGAGTACTTAGGGGAACCCGTTGGGACAAGCGTGTTACCCTAAGTAGGTCGCTTTGGGTTAAGTTCTTCAATGAATCTAGAAATGTAAGTTCTTTTACTATGTTTACAATTTGCATACGTTAGTCCCGCTTATTAATTTTTTTATGTTTTATCATATATATAGCGGCCACTCTTGCCTTTCGAGCGCCTTGTGCCTACTACCGACGAGATGGACACGGATTGGTACAGAGACAGCGTGACCTTTATTGACGCAGAGGCGGAAAGGTCTCGACGTCCCTCTCCTTCCACATCTGACGAAGATGAGGAAGACGACGACAGGCCACCTTCCGGTGGATATCAGCCGCCCCCTTCCTCCTCCTACCAGTCGCCCCCTTCCTCCTCCTACCAGCCGCCCCCTTCCTCCTCCTACCAGCCGCCCCCTTACGATCCATATCAGGCGGCCCCTTCCTACGAGCCACAGCGTGGCTGTCATGAGTACCTGTGGGATTACGTCCACGGGCCGCTAGAGTCACGTGTACAGTTTCTGGAGGGAGTCTACAGACAGTTTAGCGATGTCCATGTTAGTGTTTAACTTAATTTGTTGGCCACGTTTATTTAGTTTGTATATTAATATTACGTTCTAAATTTGTTTTAGATGTCGAGTACGACACCGATCCCCTCTCCGTTCGGACAGGGGGCACAAGCGACGTTTGCCACCACATCTTATCCGTCATTCCCTGAAAATGTAAGTGACACTGAGTAACCATTATAGTTATATGTTTGTTCCTAAGTTTGTAACTATTTTAATGATCAATGTCACGCAGGCCGGGATGTCGGGGGCCGGGATGTCCCCAACGACGTTCGCCACCACATCCTATTCTACTATCCCGGAGAGTGTAAGTGACACTGAGAAACCATTATAGTTATATGTTTGTTCCTAATTTTGTAACTATTTTAATGATCAATGTCACGCAGGCCGGGATGTCCCAAACGACGTTCGCCACCACATCCTATTCTACTATCCCGTAGAGTGTAAGTGACACTGAGAAACCATTATAGTTATATGTTTGTTCATAAGTTTGTAACTCTTATAATGATCAATGTCACGCAGGCCGGGATGTCGGGGGTCGGGATGTCCCCAACGACGTTCGCCACCACAGCAATAACGGACATCTTTGGCGGTTCGGTCGGAGACTATTACAGGCCGGAAATGCATACTGTAAGTTATTTTGGTAGTTTTGGTTTAATTGTGAACATTTCCTAAATTGTACTTAAAACATCTAATAACTTAATTTTCAGACGGGGTCTCCTATTATCCAGGATCACTTCTCGGAGTACTTCTCGGAGCCGGAAGATGACCCGATGGAGGTTGTAGATCCACCACCACAGGTGACCCCGCTCCCTCAAAAGCGGTCGCATAAAATTTCACAATGGTTTCGTTACCCGTTTGGCCAACAAGGATCTACGACACCACCGGCCGCTAAAAAACAAGCAAAGAAAGCGGGGGGAAAGAAGGGAGGAAAGAAAAAGGGAAAGGTCCCTTCACCGGATCCTCAACCGGCATCGGAAATATTGAGGATGTGTCGGACTGGTCATCTCTCCCCCATGATATTCGTCCCTTACTTGAGCATGGAAATCACCCCCCGCTTTTTCCAAGTATTGCTGGCGGATGACCCTTTGGAGTCTGAGTTACAGGATGTGGTTAGTATGAAGTTTAACTATAGTCATATAATCAAATATATTTATATTACAAGTCTAACCATCTATTTTTTATGTATAGCACATCGATTGTTGGGTCTCGCTGCTGCAAAGGTTTTCGCAACTGAGGTCTTGCGATAAAACGTTGTACTTGCGATAAAAAATGAACTCCGGCGAAGTGTTTCCAGAATCCGGCGAAGACTTTTTGCAACGTAATTCCTTGATTTCTCAATGTTTTTCGAATATGAATGTTGCAAAATGATCAGAAACACAAAACGAATCGATCTGTGGTGATTTAATCTATCAAATCTCAAACAAAACGCAGATGGATCAACATTTCATGAAGCCTTCGATGAACACCCCTTTTTTTTCAGATCTGTAAAACTCAAAATATAGATTTAGTTGCTGTTTCTCGATTCTGAAAGCTGTAAAATGTTAGAAATCAACAGATTAATATGATTTGTGACAATTAAAATGCTCAAACACAATCAAAATTCGAAATCAAAACTTGCACCATGAACCCTTCGATGAACACCACTGTTAGCTACCCAAAATTTTCAAAACACAGATTTGATGTTGAAAAACTAATCTAAAACCTGTAAATGTTCTAAATCAAACATAAAAACGATCCATGAACTTACTTTACTTTATATCTTTTACTTTCATTATTTTAATTTTACATTTAACACATATAATCGTTTATTAACTAAAATACGTTAAAAAAATACGTTTTAATTTTAACAAATTACACCATTATAATCGTCTCTTCGATATGTTCGAAATGAGCCAAATCTTAGTTAATAAACGATTATATGTGTTAAATGTAAAATTAAAATAATGGAAGTAAAAGGTATAAAGTAAATTTAGTAAATAAGTATAGGGGTTGAAAGTGTAACATTTCATTTTAAATTCGTAAAATTGGACGAAAGCGGGGGGTGAACAGTGAAAGCGGGGGTGAACAGTGTCAAACGCGGGTCAAATTTTCAAAAATGGTCCCTGGAATTTTTCAAAAATGGTCCATTGCAATTGAAAAGTCACAAAAAGTATACCATCGCGGGATGAGCCCGCGATCGCGGGATTCCATTTTTCAAAAATGGTCCCTGCAAGTTTAAAAAAGTGTCAGAAATGGTCCTTGGCCCGCGATCGCGGGCTCCAATCGTGGAAAAAAGGGTATTTTTGCAAAGTGGGAGAGATTTAGGGCATTTTGGTAACACTTGGTTTGACTTAGGGTATTTTAATTAATTTCCCTAACATATATATATGTATAACTATTTATACACTCAACTTTATAGAAGAAAGACAAAACGAGGTCTATATAAATTAAAACCTCCATCATCATAATATTTTATTGAAGTGTTGAAATGACCATGACAAAGAGGAAAATGATTATAAAAATTATTAGTTGGCATGCATGCAGTTGATTTAGCATCTACGCAGATAAAGGCTTCCCAACAGCTAACAATGGAACCTTTCTATGATTTGCCAAACCAAAGGTTTCTTTCATATCCACATCCTTTCTGTTAACTCCATTTGGCAGTGACCAATCGAACTTGTTCAGAATCGTAGCCAAAGCCTTCTCATTAATGGCCATAGCAAATACCCTTCCAGGGCAACCCCTTCTTCCAGCACCAAAAGTAAGTAACTCGAAATTATGGTTTACAAAATCAACAGAAGAATTCAAGAATCTTTCTGGCAGAAATGTATCGGGCCTATCCCACACTTTAGGATCCCTCATAATTGCATAAACGTTCACGTATACCCTTGTTCCTTCTGCAATATCGTACCCCATTACTTTGACATTGTGGCGTGCAACTCGTGGCGGTAGAATTGGAAGTGGTGGGTGGAGACGGGTGGTTTCCTTGATAACGGCTTTTAGATAAGTCATCATCTCCAAATCGTCCTCGGTTATGTCTTTTTTCCCTTTAAGGACCTTTCGGACCTCATTTTGTACTTTCTTAAGACAATCGGGATGTAATAGTAGCTCCGTCATCAACCATTCGAGCACTGATGATGACGTGTCTGTACCAGCAACGTATGCATCCTATGTACAAAATCATAAAAAATTAGTTTCAGTCACTCTAACTAAATCGGATTTATAGGACGCTATCAAATTAATCTAAATCGCTTTATAGGTCTTAAGTTTATAAAATCAAACAATAAAGTGTCCTATTTAAATGTGTTGTATTAAGTTTATAAGACACTTTTGGACGTCTTTTTTTTGATATATAATATTTATATACGGCAAATGCAACAAAATAAACTCACAGACGTGTCTCTCCTTTGGTGAGGTTTGAACCCCCGACCTCCTACGAGGCCATACTGCTAGGCCAAAAGCCCTTTGGTCACTTTTGGACGTCTTAATAAGCTTTTAAGACATTTTTAAAGTAAATTGTCGTATTTGTTATTTTATAAGACATTTTTCATGTTGTATCTCTTAAAATAGTTAATACCATGTTTTATTCAAAAGAACGTTCTAAAAAGTTTGTTAAGACGTCCAGATGCATCCTATAAACTTTTTGCAACACCTCTAAATAACATGTTTTATCGTTTGGTCCTATAAAATTAAGTCCTACAAAACGGTCTATTGGGACACACTTAGGGGATGTTTGTTTACCTCTTAATAGTTCTATTAAGAGGAAACCTCTGAATCGTTAATAAATCTTGTTTGGCAAGAAAAAAAGTCTGTCTCTTAATGGTTCTAAAATCGTCTGAATGATTTTGTATCTTGGGCCTCCCTTAATCATTCAGCGGCATAGTTTCATTATGAACAATTACCAAACAATCATATTTCATTTTGAACTATATCATAAGACCATCTTAATCATCCACTTAATCATCCTGAACAAAACCATTCAGCAACTGCCAAACAACCCCTTAAACATTCATGACGTCTTATAAACTCAGTTTTGCTGTAATAAGTAGCTAGATTTATATAATATACACTATAAAATTGGTTTATAGGACAACAAATATATCTAAATGTCTTAATATATACTCCTTGATAGGATAAAAAATTGTGCCTCCTATCTCTCATTGTTCGTGAGACATGGTCCAACCCCAGTACGAGGATGACTTGTGCCTAGGGGTTCAATGAATTCTTTCTTTTTTTCCGGCATGCCGCTCCGTGAGCTAGGATAAAATTATCAGATGTCCCTTTCGTTTACAACAAACCTTAACCGCCTGTTGCCTTGAAGCGGTTTGCGTTCATTCCCCACACGAAGAATTATAAACAAAGGTATTAAGTTAGAATGTTAAGACATATTTTGACATTCTAACAAGTTTTTTTAGAACATTTTTTAAACAACGTGTACGTCCTATTGGTTTTTTATAGAACATTTTTTAGAAGTTCTCTATAAATATGACTTTTTAACGGGCATTTATTTTTATAACATATATTTTCTAATAATTTCATATAAAAAATTAATAGGATGCTTTATTTTTGAAGAGTGGTTTAAACAACATGTTAGAACAAATGAAAACTTCTTTTCACACTACAACAAAATTCGGTTTATAGGATGTCACAATGTCTAAGTATCCTAATAGAATATTTTAAAATATTTAAATTATACGACCAGATAATAAAGTGTCATGTCGTTTATAAGCGGGAAATTAATTGTTTTACCCTTATTTGACCAATCTTTCACCCATATGCCCTATCTCTCTCTCAATTAACCAAAATACCCCGAAAATCCGTGGTCCAACCCGTGGCCCACAGATTATGTTTAGAAATACAGAAGTTTGCCCCTCAGGAACCCGTGGGAGGCCGTGTGTTTGCAAAGAATTCCGTGGGAGCCCCTAGATTACACCTTCGGTCCCTCTAATCCGTGGGCAAGACACTAACCCGTGGCCACGGTATTGAGGCACGTGGCTTCTTCAACAATTCCAAAAATGAATTATTCTAGCGGTCTCAATTCAAGTTTAAATATGGACCACATATTTATTTCTCATGGGCCTCAATCCTCAAGTCAACACCAAGCTTTCAATGGGCCGATTTCCGTGGAATTCTTTACAAACACACGGCCTCCCACGGACTCCTGAGGGGCAAACTTGTGTATTTCTAAACATAATCCGTGGGCCACGGGTTGGGCCACGAATTTTCGGGGTATTTTGGTTAATTTGGAGAGAGATAGGGCATATGGATGAAAGATTAGTCAACTAAGGGTAAAACAATTAATTTCCCTATTTGTATTACGTACAATACTTTTAGAGATAACAGTTTATTGTTTGGTCATATAAACTTAAATCTTATAAAGGGTATATTAGGACACTTAGAATGCACAATTGTTTGATTTTAAAATCTTAAGTCTTATATTATTTCAAAAAAAAATCTTAAGTCTTATAAAGAAGTAGTGTATGATGACATAGATATATAAACACTACAAAAACGATTGACTTTTAACCATAAAAATTACTTGGGAAAGTTTGCTTACCGATGGATCATCCACAAAATACTAATGGTTTCGATAACATATAATGTTTTTATAAATAAGTCAGACCTAGAATAATCTGTCACCAACAATTTATCCACCAGATTTTACGGATTTGTAACCAACCCCTTTCAGCACAGTGGGTAAATAATTATTCTTTCATTTAGCAGTGAGAGTGGATTTAATTTGCTACAGTGATATGAGAAAAGATTAAGAGAAGAGAGATGAAAAGATATACCAAGAGGAGAGCTTTGATGACATCTGCATCAATGGTGATCCCAATAATATCTTCCTTTTGAACCTTAAGAAGTGCTTCAATGAACGTTTCAAACCCATCTTCACCAACTGGATCAGGGTTCTTCCTTTTCTTGGATAAGGTCTCATCAACCACACCCTGCAAGAACTCATCAAAATCCACTGCAACCCTATCGACTTTAGCACTCAAACCTCTAAGACGATCAACCACCGCAAGCTGAGGAATCGAATCCTCAAAATAAAAGCTACCAAGTACCTCCGAAAACTCTTGCAAAACTTTCTTAAACTTCCTCCCAATCTCCCCGTCATTATACGTCCTCCCAAATGTCGCCATACATGTAATATCATTTGTAAGCGAGCTAAACAAGTCACTCAAATCCATGGGTGTGTTAGACAAGAAACATCGGTTGATTTTATCTACGCATTCGCCAATTACCTGTTGGAAATCGAATGTGAGTTTAGAAGATTTTCCATCCCACATAGGTAGACACTTACACTTGAAAGAAATTTATATAATTATTATTTCAATGCGATAAATCCATATCTTCTAGATTAGTTTTTCCACATCATATTAATATCATATCGTCCCCTAATTTATTAATAAAAATTAAAATTTTATCTTTGAATTTTACATTACCTTTTCCCTCAACCGATCAAAAGTTTGGACCTTTTTGTTACTTAGAAGCTGGAGCGTTAGAATGCTTTTTGCTTGCCTCCAGTATTCACCATAAGGAGCCACTGTTATTTCTTTGAGATCATACGAGATGGTTCGAAACATTCTTGTCTGTGGCCTGTCGGCGAATGCGATATCGTGGGTTTTCATGATCTCGCGAGCTGCTTCGGTTGACGAGACCACGAGGCTGGGGACTGAGCCGATGTAGACGAGCATGAGTGAGTCACCATAACGTTTTGCTAGAGAGAAAAACGAGTGGTGGACGAGTTCACCCAGCTGGTGGAGGTTGCCGATTACCGGCAACCGTGGTGGTGAAGGTGGGAGGTTCATGGTGGTGGTTGGTGATGAGGAAGTGTAGAGTCTAGTGAGGAGAAAGGCAGCGGCTATTAACAAGGGTGATGCGTAAATGAAAACGGAAAATGAGAAAAAACTCCACATCTTTGCCAGGGGTGTAGGGTTTGTGGGATTTTTGTGGAAAATGATGAGATTTCATGGTTAATTTATGAACAAAGTCTTGGGTGGAGAGTTGCTCGCCATTATTGACTTTTGCCACTCAAATAAATTAACATGAAGTCACACAGGGACGGTTACAAGAATATTATTCACCTAAGGAAACATCAGTTGGTGATTACTATTGGATTACCTACAAAATACCAATAGCTAGCCAGAATTCGATGTTTTTAAAAAAAATATCAATGGATCACTTAGAAAATCACTCGGTAATTTGTTACTGATTCAAATTATCTACCATCAATTTACCTACCAATTTTTATGACGATTTTGTGATGAATTACCCTTTAGTGACAATTTCTCAGAAAACGTCCGTAAGCAAAAGTCAATCATTTAGTAGTGATAACAAGTTCACTACCATCTAGGGCTGTAAACGAACCGTACGAACACGAATGGAGGCTTGTTCGTGTTCGTTCGTTTAACTTAACCGAACAAACGAACAAACACAAATGGTAAACGAACGAAATTTTTTGTGTTCATGTTCGTTCGTTAAGAAAATTTGTTTGTTCGTGTTCGTTTATGTTCGTTCATTAAGAGTTAAACGAACTTAAATAACATAAACGAACGTAAACGAACAAACTTAAATGAACATAAACGAACATAAATGAACGAACTCAAATAAACAAATAATAACCATTATTAATCATCATTTCGTTCGTTAAAGATATCATAACAAAATGAAAAATCGGGTTAACTTATGAGGTATAAAAAGAAATTCTTAAAAATTAGGGAAATTAATTAAAATGCAATAAGTCCAAGTCAAACTTACCAAAATGCCACAAATATCTTCCAGTTTGCAAAAATGCCACAAATACCCGCGATAGGAGCCCGCGATCGCGGCCAGTGGCATTTTCGTAATTAATTATCCCGCGATCACGGCTTCCGCCGCCTGCGGTGGACCAATTTGGTTGTATTTGGTTGAAAGTGTAATATTTCAATTTTTCCGACAAAATTGTGATTTTGATTTGATATTTACACTTTCACCCCTTATACTTATTTACTTACTTTACTTTATACCTTTTACTTTCATAATTTAAATTTTACATTTAACACATATAATCGTTTATTAACTAAAATACGTTAAAAAATACGTTTTAATTTTAACAAGTTACACCATTATAATCGTCTTTTCGATACGTTCGAAATGAACCTAATCTTGAATTTTTTTTGATTTATATATTTTAATATATATCATATACACTACCTAAAAAATATTTTTTATCTGCAGAAATTCATTTTTTTAACGTATTCTCAATTTTGTTTTACACTCCTATCGCATTAACTATAAGAGTACCATAAATTAAATAATTAACTATACAAGTATAAATTGTAAATATTAAAAATATTTTTATGTAGTATATATGATATATATTAAAATATATAAATCAAAAAAATTCAAGATTGAGCTTATTTCGAACGTATCGAAGAGACGATTATAATGGTGTAACTTGTTAAAATTAAAACATATTTTTTTAACGTGTTTTAGTTAATAAACGATTATATGTGTTAAATGTAAAATTAAAATAATGAAAGTAAAAGGTATAAAATAAAATTTATAAATAAGTATAGGGGATGAAAGTGTAAAATTTCATTTAAAAATCATCAGATACAACCAAATTGGTACACAGCGGGCGGGTTCCACCGATCGCGGGATAATTAATTACGAAAATGCCACTGGCCGCGATCGCGGGCTCCTATCGCGGGTATTTGTGGCATTTTTGCAAACTGTGAGAGATTTGTGGCATTTTGGTAAGTTTGACTTGGACTTATGGCATTTTAATTAATTTCCTTAAAAATTAATTTACTTAATGACTTTAAATATTAATGCCTACTACATAAACATGTTTATACATAAACAAACACGACCGAACACGAACACAAACGAACGTAAACGAACGAACATTAACGACCATAAATGAACGAACGTTCACGAACGTAAATGAACGAACGAGACCATTGTTCATGTTCGTTCATTTAACTAAACGAACAAGAAAAAGTGTTCATGTTCATTCATTTATTAAAAAAACGAACAAAAACGAACTTTCCGCTGAACAATTCACGAATGGTTCGCTAAACGTTCGGTTCGTTTACAACCCTACTGCCATCCACTTAAAAAACATTTAAGCAGCATTACTAAAATTGTGTTGTTGGATAAAATTTTGACTAGATTGAACTAACCTGGAAAGAATTGAATTGGACCAGATTGGGTGGTATAAACAGGCTCATTCCTGACATTTTATAGGTCCTGGGTGAGATGTAAAAATAGGCCCTCAATAACTATGAAATTATTTTCTATATTGTTTATATCATCAAAAATAACATTGAATTCAATAAATACAACTTTATATAAAACCGTTTTCCCGGTATTCTTAGCGCAAGATCAATCAATAATTATTTGTAAGTTAATATTATCTACCATATCATTTTTACATAACATCGTCAAACCGTTCCACCATCAAATACATCTTATGATATATCTTTAATATATAGATTGAAATAATTTGAGGTCACTATGTTGATAATTCAGAGTAACACTTGAAGTAAATCAACATAAATTAGTTGAGTTTTCACATGTTAACTGATGTTATTGATTTTCATCATCATTTTAAACTTTTAGAGTTGAAACAAACTTTTTAAGAAAAACATCAATCTTAGAATCAACGTCCATGTTGGTTATAGTTTGAGATCTTATTCTTGTTTTAGAGTTAAGAAAAAACTTATGATTCATGTACTCAATATTTTAAGAATAAGTCAATAATGTATGAAAAAGATGGTTTTAAAACCTACTGAGAGGTCCACTAGAGATCAGAAATCGTTGAGAAACAACGAGATCTTTTTTTTATTACCTTCCTTGCGTATGTATAAGACCGAATCCATTCGATTTCTAAAAAAGTTTACTAATCCTTAACTTGCTAAATTTAGGTGAATCCTATACGATAAAGAGTAAAACAAAAGAAAGATTTGTTTTAACATTCTAAACGAAATGACGGGTTAGTCCTTGTACTTTAGGCATTATTTTTTATTTATTTTGTTTTTCAAAAAAAATTAAGAAATACCCATGCATGGTAACCATTCAAGCTGACGAAATTATATAAGTTGGGTTATCTCATGTGGATGGTAATTGTTTTCAAAATGTAGAAGTTTTATTAGTTAACAAAATAAATTCACTATATTCTGACACAAAAAATAAAATTCTTGCAGATGAAATAATTTATTTTTTGTGTAACGAAATAACCAAATTTATACCGTTACACAAGAAATAGATGAAAAAGAAACTAGAGAGATAGGATAAAAAGTTTTTATTTCCCTCCAAATGTTATGCTAAAACATAGGGAATTTAATTAAAATACCCAAAGTTTGACTTTGACGTACCAAAATACCCACTTTCTCGCTGAGTTTACCAAAATACTCAAATCTTCCGCGATGGGCCCTGCGATCGCGGGCTAGGGCCTACGTGTCACCCCCTGTTGGGCCAAAGTGTCCCGCGGATCCCCCCAACTATGCCCGCGGTGACACTTTTGGTCCCTCCCCGCGGTGGTTGTCCGCGATAGGTCCGCGGTGGGCAAAAAAATTACATTTTTGGTCCTTTTTTGCACGAATCTTTGCATGCTTTTACTGTTTTTTTCCACAACTATTGTACTTTAAAGACCAATTTGTGGTTGAAATTCACTGGCTTGTTTCATCAATGTTGAATCATTGTACTTGGAATACCAATTTGTGATTGCAATTTATGTTGGTTGTTTCATCAATGTTGGTTGTTTAATCCATACATATCAGTAAAATGCAATCCATAATTCACACCCATTCAATCCTTCTTTCTTGCTTTCTTTCTTCAGTATTTTGTTTTTGAGATACTACTGAAAAAATGAGTTCATCTGTTGCAAAAGCTAAGCTATTTTTCTGTTTCGATGGTGAATGGGTGCAATACAACAATGAGTGAAATTTTGCTTATAAATCTAAGCATGGTGTAAAATTGTCAGTAAACTATACTTATCAGAAGTTCGTTGCATACGCCATGCATAAATGTGGAATCAACCCTTCTGCTGTTTGCAAGTTAGTGTTTAAGAATGGTGATGGGTCATTTGTGGAGTTATCCAACGATGAGGATATCTCTGGTTTTCTGCACTTTGCAGCCGAATCAGAAAGACCGCCATTACTTTTTGTGTATGTCGAATCCTCGGTGTGCGGCGATGACGACGGTGACGACGAAGGTGATGACGACGATGATGACGGAGACCTCCAAATGGAGCAGTCTGATTCTCAATTTCAGCCGTCCCACGGCCCAACAGTTCATTTGGATCATGCATATGGTCTTAACGACTGTATTCCTGATTATGTTCCGGAGACGCAACAACAACAACCACAAGAAGGACGATGTGCTGGAGTTGCTGATGACGAAACCTATGTTTTCAAAACGGGTAATGCTGATATAGACAGATCAGATACCGATAGTGATGATCACGAAGAATATACCCCTAGTAATAAATCATTTAGTCAGTTAAATGACTATTTTGATATGCCCCCTACTCTTCCAGACCAGAATACCCATACACAAACCTACGAACCTACACCTTATAATCGCAGTTTAAGGTTAAAAGTAGGTCAGATATTTGATTCGAAGGATCACTTGGCAAGTCAGGTCAGACTTAAGTTCATGGAAGAGGGTTTCGAAAGTCACACGCCGAGATCCGACAAAGGCAGATACGTAGTTGAATGTGCGAGAGAAAACTGTAAGTGGAGGATGTACGCGATTCCCGCGAGAGAGAAAGGAGGGGCGTTACTTATTAGAAAGTTGCACGACGTACACACTTGTTCGAGGACGCAACTGAATCCCAACCACAAACAAGCCACCAAAAGGACTTTGGGTGCGATACTGAAAAACAAATTTCTTGATGCTAGCAGGTCATTGCGTCCAAAGGACATCATGGACGATGTACACCAGCAGTTCGACGTCACGATTGGTTACCACCAAGCTTGGCATGCGCGATGCAGGGCACTGCTATTGGTGAGAGGCACGTTCGAGGAGTCGTATGAACGACTCCCAACATATTTATATAATTTGCAGCTGCAGAATCCAGGTACTGTCACCCATCTAAGGACCGATTCACATGGACGGTTTGAGATGTGATTCGTGGCCCTTGCACCCGTGGTAAGTATTTTATCACATCATATGTTTACACATTATAAACTATAACATTTATAAACCTACGTTTTTTCAGATCCGCACATTTGTGGCAAATTTGCGTCGTGTCCTGGTAATAGATGTTGCCCATTTAAAGGGCCCTTACTTGGGTATGATGTTCCTGGCGGTTTCCATGGACGGGGATAACTCCATCGTTGCAGTAGCTTTCGGAGTAGGCAAGTCCGAAACCGGGGACGAGTGGACTTGGTTTCTGTCCATGTTGAGACAAGCTATCGGAGACCCGCAAGGGTTGGTGTTTATGTCCGACAGGGCTCCTTCCATAAGCGCCGCAATCTCTGCCATGTACCCAAACGCCCCTCACGCCTATTGTTGTCGACATTTGGAGATGAGCGCCAAAACACAGGACAAACGTATTACCACCTACAAGGATGTCTACTAGGCGGCATGCAGAGCATATACGGATCGGGAGTTTAACCGGTACATGAATCTTCTACGAATTAGTGCAGACAAAACAGCCAACGTCATGGACGATGTTGGACCGGAGAGGTGGTCCGCGGCCCATTTTCCTGCACAACGGTATGACATTCTGACCTCCGATAGTGCAGAGTCGGTGAATGCACTCTCCCGTTTTGCGCGTATATTGACCAAACTTCGACGCCGAAATGGAGGTGAGCTGCAAAGTAGACTCACACCAGCGGCGGAGGAGATAGTTCTCTTCAGGGCGCGTCACGAGTCGACATTGGGGTAAGCGAAATCGGGTATGGGAGGTACGAGGTTCAGGATAACCATCTCCACGCGACTGTCCATATGACTGGTACGTGCGAAATATGTGTTTTAATCGCAGTGGGTTGCAACCTATACACAGTGGGAAGTGCAAGTGTACACTGTCCACTATGATCGTCACAGCAAGTAATAGTTGGTAAAATACCAGAATCGAATCCACAGGGACTGGACAATCAAGACAATATGGTTCTCATGAGTTCCTTTTACAAGTTTCAATTAGAGAGGAAAATAATACTTTGGTTTGGTTGGTGAAATAGCTACTTTAACGATTTTACTAAGATTTAAAAAGAGGAATGTAGGTTAGATTTTCCCTAGATTTTATACCAAATACTTGGTCCTAAAAATGATCCTTGTATTCGAGGTAGGCATTTTCGCTAGAAAAGCCCGGTTACAAAATACTCACACCGTTAGATAAAAATCCCATACTCTTAGTACTTGTTGTTTTGTCAATGGTAATCTCTAAATGGACCTTTTCAGGCCTCGATGGAATGTGTAGAGACAAATACTCTAAGTGTTTTTAATACACAAATTAGCTTGCCTACTACTCCAGTGGGCAGAGATTAGCTCACTGTGCCGACCTCACTTTCGTAAGTGTCATAAGAATTCTTTCGAATCCCCTAGCATCATTCAAGCTCGTGTCACTGCGTTCTACTCATTTCTAAGTTAAGAACTAGACTTTAGATCCTTGCAAGTGATCGGCTTGTTCGCATCTTTGGGTAAATATCGAGAATGAATGACCAAAACAACAAATATTCTAAGTATAAAGATTACTCAAGCATTTTTAATAAAATCCAGGTACTTCTCCTTCCTACATCCCAAAGGATGTTTAGCCTAACATTTCCGAAGTAAAGAAAACAAAAGATAAAGATTTGCACATAATAAAACTGACAGTGGATTGAATAGTACTCACAGTGGGGAACGAGAATTCGTCCCTGTCCACTGTGTTTTACGAACTACAATTAACTAGGAAAGGAAATTACAGAAATTAAAGCTAAGTTAATGCAGTAAATAAAAGACTAAAACTAATGTGGTAGATGAGAGAAATTAAAGCTATTCAACTATCTCAACTTAACTCAAGATGATTGTAAGATTCCAAGATTGTAATAAATGAACCCAAGTGCTCCTTTATATACTAGGAGAAAGAGTTGGGTATTACACAAAAGAGATGAGTCTTCCAATGGGTAAAAACTGCTGTGTTGTGGCAGAAATCAGCACCTTGTGCAAACCAATTACCCAATGGACCCTTTTCCAAGTCAATCTCCAAGTACATAAAGGAGTACTTGTTGCAATCTTCAATGTAGATGCCATTTTGTACTTCCTCCAGCCATTTCCCTGCTAATGAACCTTCTTCCTCTAGCAAATTAAGTCCCAACTAGTAGTTTCTTTTGTTTTTCTTGATCAGCTCGAATAGTGGGCAGCCGGAGTGGGCACAACAGTGATCACTGCAGGATAAAATGTGAAAAACACCCAAATTCTACCAAAAAGTTTATTAAACACTAAGGTTCGCTCCTTTTGCTCATTTTCGAGATTTATACCAAGAATGGGGGTTTTGAGAGGCGGAATGGCTAAATTTGACAGAATAAAATAGGAAATACAAGGAAATAATAACTTTAAAAATAGAGTTATCACAACCTCAAACTTAAACCATTACTTGTCCCCAAGTAATAAAAATAATGCACTTAGAGCTTTTAGGAACTTACCGACTTCTCATCTTGAATGGACGTTGATCTCCCTCCTTGGATACTTCTTTCGATTCTAACACTTTAAAGTTTCACTTTTGTTCTTGACGAAATCTTCCCTTGTTCACAATTGATCAACAGGGCTTTTCTTGGGTTCGAAAGGTTTTGTGGCTTTGAGTGTTTGTCCCAAGGGTTTTGGCACGCAGTTCCAAACATAGACCGAAGATCTCGCTTTGAGATTTTTATTTTGAGAAGTGAGTGGTTTAGATTTTTCATGGGTATGGACGCACACTTTCAGGCTTTATTTTGGGTATGGTTGTTTTTGTGAGAGTGGGCATTCTGATGGTCCAGAAAAGGCACACCATCTTTTTCTGTGGGAGTGGTCACTTTGATGGTCCAGAAAAGGCACACCATCAATTTTGTTAGTGACACTCCGTTTTTCTTCTGTTTTTGTATTTTTGTGTTTCCTTTTTTTTTCTTTTTTTTTGGGAGGTGGGTACGGCTTACCCACCTCAAACTTAGACTTCACAGTGTCCCCACTGTGGGCAGACTGGAAATCACTATGGAAGTCCCCACCTCAAACTTAAAACTGCACAGTGTCCCCACTGTGACTTGAATATTGGGTTCAAAGAGGTGGTTTTTGGCGTTACAAAAATAGGTCGTGTTTGGATGCAAAGATGGCCTAAATCATTTCATAGCGTCAAGTTTAAGACTCGTACTTACAAAAGTGACCCTTTTATGTTGGAAACCGAAAGTTGTACCTAGAACTGGAAACGAGATCAAACAAACATGCAAATTCGAAGTGAGTTAGTAACCAAAAGCACCTGCTAAACATAGCAGGGATCCATGCATTGTTAACCAAAAGTATTGAAAGCAGCAAATTGTGTCAAGAGCCTAGCCATAGGCATCATACAGAAAAATTAAAATTGTTTTGAGAGCATAGGGAATGAAACCAAAGTGTTTAAAACAAACCATTACGGCGTGTGGGTTGCCTTTGGTGAACTGTCGGCCAAGTCTTCCTCAAAATCATCCTCACTTGCCACAGTGGGGCAGATCCCCTCTGGAAATTCTGGGATTTGTGCGGCAAGGAGAGGATCGGCATCCATGTACATTTGGTTCACAACCTCATCACGATCGCGGTTGTACATCCAGACTGACTCAAGGGCGCGGTTGACATGCCTCTGCTCTGCTGCGAGGAGGTCGACTTTGTACGTGAGTGCTGAAATGGCGTGCAGAATGGAGGTCATCGGGTTGACTATGCTGGTGCTTGCTTCTCCTGTAACCTTCGGACGCAGTGGGGTACCCTTCTTCTCCACAGTGGGCGAGTCAGTGCCCACTATGTGCTCGTCGGCTATTCGAACGTTGGGCTGTACCTGGGCAGGCTCATCAAACTGGCCTCCTATCTCTCTTCTCATCTTCTTAATGGTCTGAACACTGATGTTTTTCATGGAAACGATCCACTGGTCCTCTTCAGTTGTGGGCACTCCGGCATCTATTAGCAATAGTGTAATAAGGCAAGGAAGGGGTAGGATTACCTTGGTTCGTGTTCGGGCCTGATGGATGGCACCATGCATAACGATTCCCAGATTGGTCTTCTTTCTAGTGAGAACGCAGTAAAGCATGGCACACTTATGCATGGAGAGAGTCGTGTCGTGTGATGTTGGGGCCACAGAGGCCCGAAGGAATTGGAACCACACAGAAGCCTCAGTTGTGAGGGAGCCAGCGTATAAACACCTCCTCTGGCCATCTTGATTCCATGGCCTTCCCTCTATTGCTATTTCTTTTAAAATCAACTCCTCATCAGCCGGAGTCATCTTTGCCAGGAACTGTCCGAAAGCACAAGGTTCCGGGGCTCCTCTACCTAACACTCGATTTATTTGACCTGGAGTATAGTCCACAACTTTTCCTCTAACCTTCACAAACGATTCTTTGGCTTGGAAGGCTTCAGCAAACAATTCCCGGACTAATGATGCATTAGCGCGGCGATTGGCAGTGGCAATGGTTGCCCAATCTTGCGCTATTAGTCTATCTTTGATAAAAGGATTGGCTTCTACGAAGTCGGGGTCGAAACCCCTCTCTAAATTCAACTTTCGAGTGCAAATTCACTCATAGTGGGCTCTAGCTGCGGGGGAAGTGAACTGCCTCGGTATCCCACTGGGGGCATGAACAGTCCTCATAATGGACAAATGTGGATTTTCATATGGGTTTTGTTCACTCCCCGTATTAGTATCACTAGAAGAAGAACTTAAAGAGGGTTCGATACCCTTACCTTTTCTCGATGCTTTTCTTTTAGGCTTTGCGGATGATGCCTTCTTGGTTACACCAGATCGTGTAACCACTCCCCTGCTTCTTTGGAGTGTCCTGGTCGGGGTTTCCTCACTGTGGCCAGTGGTGCGGACCTCCTCCACAATATCAGCATTTCTGTCTTGGGGAGTTTCTACAGTCTGAGTCTGCTCCTTAATCTTTTTCTGCCTTTCTTCGTCGACTCTTTTTCTTTCTTCTTCCTCACATGCCAATCGCTCATCTTCTTCTTTTTTCTTTTCTTGCTCGAGAATCCTTGCCTCCTCAGCCTTCTTTCGTTTTTCCTCCTCTACTCGTTTTCTCTCCTCTTCTTCTCTAGCCAATCTTTTGGTTTCTTCCCTCTTCAATCTCTCCTCCTCTTCTCGTTTTAATCTTTCCTCTTCCTCTCGACGCTTTCTCTCGGCTTCTTCCTTCCTTATCTTGATTTCCGCGACCCTTTGGTTGTATTCCTCTCGTAACCTCTGCATTTCCTCATCCTCCTGCAAATCTGTATCATCAAAAGGGGTTTGAACAGAGTCCGAGACCCTTGATGAAGATACGGCTTTTGGACCCTCTGGTTTAGACGAACTTGCGTCTGCAACATTGGAGATGACCGGAGGTTCGCCGGAGATCGGTGGGGTTTTATTGAGATCGCCGGTGACGGCCTCCGATGGTTGGTCTTCGTTGGTTCGGCGGCGGACCGCCGGACGTGTGGGTGTCTCGGGATGAGAGGTTAATCTTTTGCTTCTAGCCATTTTAGGGTTTTGGGATTGTCTGGTTCGTGAAAAAGAAAGAAGAAGATGAAAAGTGTAGGTGGTTTATGGAGAGAGAGAGGTTTTATTTTTGAAAAGGAGGGGTTTTTGGCTTTTTAAGAGGGAACAGTTTTTAGGAGAGAGAGAGAGAGAGAGAAGGACAATGATGGTTTCTCTTGGGAATAGGTGGGGAGAGGACAAGTGGCAGGAAAGGATGACATTTGTGTAAGAAAAAGTATGATGTGTGTCAGCCTTGGGCCCCCCAAACCGTCTCTTCATAAGTCAGACCGAAAGTGAGGAGCGCAGTGACCAGCCTCTGCCCACTGCGGACCTTTTTGTTCCAAAAAGTGCTAAAATTCTCCTACACACATAGAAATAAACTACCATGCAGAATTAAAAATACCAAATTTAATAAAAAGACAACAATTAACTGAAATAAAATATTTACAAACAGCGTTGACTTTCTCTAACCATAGTGAGGTGGAGAGTGGGCGGGGATGTGGGCACTCTCATGCAGAAAATTCTTTACCCTTTGTCCATTGACTTTAAAGGTCTGACCCGATTGTGGAGACTTCAACTCTACTGTTCCGAAAGGACTCACCTTGACAATGGTGTATGGTCCCGTCCATCTTGATTTTAGTTTACCTGGAAAGAGTTTGAGACGGGAGTTGAACAATAGTACCTGTTGTCCTTCCATGAACTCCCTATGGTTGATCCTTCGATCGTGCCACATCTTGGTCTTCTCTTTATACAACTTTGCGTTCTCATAGGAGTGATATCGCAACTCCTCTAGCTCATGCATTTGTAAACTCCTTTTGATTCCCGCAGCATCCTCACTCATGTTAAGCTCTTTAAGGGCCCAAAACGCCTTGTGCTCTAATTCAATTGGTAAATGGCAAGCCTTGCCAAAAACCAATTTAAATGGAGACATTCCCAAAGGAGTTTTATAGGCCATTCGATAGGCCCAAAGAGCATCATCAAGTTTGGTTGACCAGTCTTTTCGGTGCGGTTTAACAACTTTTTCCAAAATTCCTTTGATCTCACGATTTGAAAGTTCGGCCAAACCATTGGTTTGTGGATGGTACGCGGTGGCCACTCTATGATGAATATCATACTTAGCAAGAACCGAGGCCATGACTTTGTTTACAAAATGGGTTCCTTCGTCACTGATTAATGCCCGTGGTGTTCCAAAACGAGTGAATATATTTTTATGCAAGAACTTCACCACGGTGTTAGCATCATTGGAGTGACATGCAATGGCTTCTACCCATTTTGAAACGTAGTCTACCGCAACCAAGATATAAAAGTTGTTGTTGGAATTCGAAAAAGGTCCCATAAAATCTATCCCCCAAACATCAAAAAGTTCAACCTCTAAAATGTTGTTAAGATGCATTTCATTTCTTTGCGATATATTCCCCGTACGTTGACATTGCTCACAATTTTTCACAAATTCATACGAGTCTTTAAAAACAGTGGGCCAAAAGAATCCACTTTGCAAGATTTTTGCAGCGGTACGGTTTCCACCGAAGTGACTACCGTAGTGGGATGTGTGACAACCATGGAGTATTTGATGTTGCTCACTCCCATGGACACAACGCCTCAATATTTGGTCCGCCCTTATCTTGTACAAGAAAGGATCGTCCCAAATGTATTGTCGTGTGTCGTGTAAAAACTTTTTGAATGGTTGTCCACTCATCCCGTGGGGCTTAAGTCCACTTGCTAAAAAGTTTGCAATATCAACATACCAAGGAATATTATTTTCACGATGTTGAGCAGATAATAATTGTTCATCGGGAAAAGTTTCTTTTACCGGAGTGGGATCAGGAGTGGGATCAACAGTGGCCACTGTCTTCTCGAGCCTGGACAAATGGTCGGCAACCTGATTGCTTGTTCCTTTTCTGTCGACGATCTCAAGGTCAAATTCTTGCAGCAATAAAACCCATCTAATCAACCGTGGCTTGGAATCAGCCTTGTTGATCAAATATTTGATCGCTGCATGATCTGTGTGCACTATGACCTTAGTCCCTATCAAGTATGACCTGAAACGATCAAAAGCAAACACCACTGCAAGTAATTCTTTTTCAGTAACAGTGTAATTAATCTGAGCTTCAATCAGTGTTTTACTTGCATAATAGATGGGGTGAAAAACTTTGTTCTTTTTCTATCCGAGAACAGCCCCCACAGCCCAATCGCTGGCATCACACATCACTTCGAATGGGAGTGACCAGTCAGGAGTGGTCACTATGGGTGCTGTGACTAATGCTTCCTTGATTTTTTCAAAAGATTCTCGGCATTCTTGGGTAAAAATGAAGTCCTTTTCATGTTGTAACAGGTTACATAGGGGTTTTGTAATTTTCGAAAAATCCTTGATGAAGCTCCTATAAAAACCTGCGTGACCCAAAAAACTTCGAATACCTTTCACCGTTGTAGGTTCGGGAAGTTGTGCCACTACCTCAAGCTTGGCTTTGTCAACTTCCAACCCTCTTTTTGAGACAAGATGACTTAGGACAATACCTTCTTCTACCATAAAATGGCATTTTTCCCAATTCAAAATAAGGTCGTGGCTCTCACATCTCATTAGGCTTTTCTCTAGATTTCCTAGGCAATTGTCGAATGATGTCCCTATCACGGAAAAATCGTCCATAAAAACTTCTATGGTATCCTCAATCATGTCGGTGAAAATGGCCATCATACAACGTTGGAAAGTGGCGGGTGCATTACACAATCCAAATGGCATTCTCCGGAATGCAAAAGTACCATAGGGACAAGTAAAGGTGGTATTTTCTTGGTCCTCGGGGGCTATGTGGATTTGGTTGTATCCGGAGTATCCATCTAGAAAACAATAAAATTCCTTTCCCGCTAACCTATCAAGCATTTGGTCGATGAAAGGTAAGGGAAAGTGGTCTTTCTTAGTGGCCAAGTTGAGTTGTCTATAGTCCATGCATATTCTCCATCCCGTGACAGTCCTAGTGGGAATGAGCTCATTCTTTTCGTTCTTTACTACGGTCGTCCCTCCCTTTTTAGGGACACATTGGACGGGGCTCAACCAACTACTACTAGCAATGGGATAGATAATACCGGCATCTAACCACTTCAAGACTTCTTTCTTAACTACCTCCTTCATGATGGGGTTCAACCTTATTTGAGGTTGGACTTTTCCAGTGTGACACTCTCCAAGTTAATCTTATGTTGACATAAAGAGGGGCTAATTCCTCTAATGTCCGCTATGGTCCAACCAATTGCTCCCTTATGCTTTATCAATAAATCGATCAGAAGTTGTTCTTGTTTCTCACTAAGTTTGGAAGAGATAATAACGGGAAGTTTATTATCTTTAGCGAGATAAGCATATTTTAAATGGGAAGGCAATGGTTTAAGCTCTAACTCGGGAGGTTATTCTATTGAAGGGGGTTGAACATCTCTATCCTTAAAGTCCAGAGGTTCAAAAGCTGCAACCATTTCGTTACACTCATCCTCAAAAGTGTCATCACTCTCAGATTCAGAGTGCTCACTATCACTCCCCACTATGGGAACTGTATTCCCCACTGTGGGCAGTGTGTCAAGACTGTGGGTTCCATAAATCGAACTCAAGGCAAAGCAATCTTCGGTATCTATATATTTAAGAGACTTAAAAACATTGAATGTCACCTCTTGGTCATTAACTCTCATCGTGAGTTCTCCTTTGTGCACATCGATCAAGGTACGTCCGGTTGCAAGAAACGGACGCCCTAAGATGATTGGGATTTCTTTATCGGCCTCATAATCTAGAACTAGAAAATCAGCAGGGAAGATAAACTTATCCACTTGGACCAGAACGTCTTCTATTTTCCTTTTGGGGTAGGCAATGGATCGGTCGGCTAGTTGTAATGTCACGGTAGTGGGTCTAGCCTCTCCAATACCTAACTTGTTAAAAATGGACAAAGGCATCAAGTTGACACTAGCTCTTAGATCGCAGAGTGCTTGACCTACTTCTTGTCCTCCTATTGTGCATGGAATGGTGAAACTACCCGGGTCTTTCAACTTAGGTGGAATCTTGCTAGTAAGGAGTGCACTACATTCCTCGGTCAAAGCCACAGTTTCAAACTCACCCAATCTTTTCTTTTTGTTCAAAATATCCTTTAAAAATTTAACATAGCTTGGCATTTGCTCGAGAGCCTCTACCAAAGGTATGTTAATGTGAAGTTGTTTAAAAATGTCTAAGAATTTTTTAAATTGAACATCGACATTTTTCGGCTTCATTCTTTCAGGAAAAGGAATATTTCGTGGGTCAATTTGAGCTTGCTGTGGTATTGGCTTTGGAATAGTAGGCTTTGGGACAGGTCCAAGAGTGAGAAGGTCAGGGATGTAGGTCCCCACTGTGGGGATCACAGTGACTTGAGGAGTGCCCATTGTGGTGCTCACAATAGGTATTTGAGGTGAATCATCAGACTCAAAAACGATATCTTTCAGATCCTTTCCACTCCTAAGTGTTATGAAATTGACATGTTCTGGTCCTTTTCCTATCACCCTAGCTTCCTCGGTGTCACTAGGTAACGTCCACCCTATTCTTAACTTCAACGGCTAGTTGTCCTACTTGAGTCTCTATGTTCCTAATGGCTGCCTGGGTTTGGTTCATAAAACCTTTGAGAATTGATTCAATCCATTGTTGCACCTCAGCTGGTTGGTTGGATCGTGGTTGGTATGGTTGTGAGGACTGCCCTTGGTGAAAGTTTTGTGGGTGCTGCCCACTGTGATGTGAGAATTGCCCACTGTGATGTGATTGAAATCCAGGGGGGTTGTGTGGTCTTTGCTGGATATGACTCGGCGCTTGGGGTTGGAGTCCTTGATTACCAGACCAAGAGAAATTCGGATGATTTCTCCAACCTGGATTATAAGTCTGCGAATAAGGGTTGTTCCTCGGGTTGGTCCCTATGACATTAACAGATTCGGGATTTGCTGGACAAAAATCAAAAACATGCTCCTCTCCACAGAGGGAGCAGTTTTCGGCGAGATGGGTTGCGGAATTAACTTGGCCTCTATTTTGGTTCAAAACGATTTTGGTCAAGGCCACTAACTGCGCATTCATGGTTTTAAGTGCTTCGGAATCGATGGTGTTGGTCTTTGGTACTACCTCTCTAGGATTGGACCACTCGGTATTGTTGTTGGACACTTTTTCTAAGATTTGATATCCTTCATTGTAGGTTTTACTCGTGAATGTTCCACCGACTGTTGCATCTAAGATGATTTTGGCTGCATTGGCAAGACCATTGTAAAAGGTCTCCAATTGGATGCAATGTGGGATGCCATGGTGTGGGCACTTTCGAAGTAAATCTTTAAATCGTTCCCATGCATCAGAAACAACCTCATCTTCTTCTTGTCTAAACAGAATAATATCATTTCGAAATCTTACATTCCTTGTGGGAGGAAAGTATTTTTGCAAAAATTTATCAGCAAGTTCATCCCAAGTGGTTATCGAATGAGGTGCGTGTGAGTTCAGCCAAGTCTTCGCCTTATCCCTTAATGAAAAAGGAAAAAGTCTTAACCTTAATGCTTCCTCACTCACACCTTGTAATTGAAAGGAATCAGTCATCTCTAAAAAAGATTTTAAGTGCGAGTGTGGATCCTCAGATGGTGATCCTCCAAACTGACTCATGGCTTGGATCATTTGAAACATCACCGGTTTGAGTTCAAAGTGATTTGCAACTATATTGTGTCTCAAAATCCCGGAGCTTAAATCACCAACTCCGGAAGTAGCATAGTCCCGTATTTTTCGATCCTTGTTATCGGCAATCGTGATTGTGGTCTCCACTACGGGTGGTGGTACTGCTGCCATGTTTACAGTGGGGATCACAGGGGGTTGTCGATTTTTGTTTTTACGTCTTCTTCTAAAAGTCTTTTCTATTTCAAGATCGATTGGAACCAAATGTTCGAGTTGTCGCCGTGGAATACAACACGAACAGCTTAGAAAAACGAGTTACTCGGGATCGAACAAAAACTAATGTCTTGAGATTTAAAAATCACGCCAGTCCCCGGCAACGGCGCCAAAAACTTGGTACGTGCGAAATATGTGTTTTAATCGCAGTGGGTTGCAACCTATACACAGTGGGAAGTGCAAGTGTACACTGTCCACTATGATCGTCACAGCAAGTAATAGTTGGTAAAATACCAGAATCGAATCCACAGGGACTGGACAATCAAGACAATATGGTTCTCATGAGCTCCTTTTACAGGTTTCAATTAGAGAGGAAAATAATACTTTGGTTTGGTTGGTGAAATAGCTACTTTAACGATTTTACTAAGATTTAAGAAGAGGAATGTAGGTTAGATTTTCCCTAGATTTTATACCAAATACTTGGTCCTAAAAATGATCCTTGTATTCGAGGTAGGCATTTTCGCTAGAAAAGCCCGGTTACAAAATACTCACACCGTTAGATAAAAATCCCATACTCTTAGTACTTGTTGTTTTGTCAATGGTAATCTCTAAATGGACCTTTTCAGGCCTCGATGGAATGTGTAGAGACAAATACTCTAAGTGTTTTTAATACACAAATTAGCTTGCCTACTACTCCAGTGGGCAGAGATTAGCTCACTGTGCCGACCTCACTTTCGTAAGTGTCATAAGAATTCTTTCGAATCCCCTAGCATCATTCAAGCTCGTGTCACTTCGTTCTACTCATTTCTAAGTTAAGAACTAGACTTTAGATCCTTGCAAATGATCGGCTTGTTCGCATCTTTGGGTAAATATCGAGAATGAATGACCAAAACAACAAATATTCTAAGTATAAAGATTACTCAAGCATTTTTAATAAAATCCAGGTACTTCTCCTTCCTACATCCCAAAGGATGTTTAGCCTAACATTTCCGAAGAAAAGAAAACAAAAGATAAAGATTTGCACATAATAAAACTGACAGTGGATTGAATAGTACTCACAGTGGGGAACGAGAATTCGTCCCTGTCCACTGTGTTTTACGAACTACAATTAACTAGGAAAGGAAATTACAGAAATAAAAGCTAAGTTAATGCAGTAAATAAAAGACTAAAACTAATGTGGTAGATGAGAGAAATTAAATCTATTCAACTATCTAAACTTAACTCAAGATGATTGTAAGATTCCAAGATTGTAATAAATGAACCCAAGTGCTCCTTTATGTACTAGGAGAAAGAGTTGGGTATTACACAAAAGAGATGAGTCTTCCAATGGGTAAAAACTGCTGTGTTGTGGCAGAAATCAGCACCTTGTGCAAACCAATTACCCAATGGACCCTTTTCCAAGTCAATCTCCAAGTACATAAAGGAGTACTTGTTGCAATCTTCAATGTAGATGCCATTTTGTACTTCCTCCAGCCATTTCCCTGCTAATGAACCTTCTTCCTCTAGCAAATTAAGTCCCAACTAGTAGTTTCTTTTGTCTTTCTTGATCAGCTCGAATAATGGGCAGCCGGAGTGGGCACAACAGTGATCACTGCAGGATAAAATGTGAAAAACACCCAAATTCTACCAAAAAGTTTATTAAACACTAAGGTTCGCTCCTTTTGCTCATTTTCGAGATTTATACCAAGAATGGGGGTTTTGAGAGGCGGAATGGCTAAATTTGACTGAATAAAATAGGAAATACAAGGAAATAATAACTCTAAAAATAGAGTTATCAATGACCGACCATGTTTGTTCCTATTTCCAATGGCAAAAATCTAGGTTACCGTGCGGCCATGCCATCGTTGCGGCAAGACATACGGGTCGTAGAGATTGCAACGACTTGGCTGTAACTTTCTTCACGTCTGAAACTTACCGGAGAACATACACAGAGGTAATAAATCTAGCTGGACCCCCTGAAGCATGGGTGTATCCACCCGACCTCCTTCCGCCATGCTATCCTCCATTAAATGATAAGAACAGAGCCGGGAGACCGAGAAAGAACAACCGACGTCCGTCACGGGGTGATGGTTCGATACAGCGAAAATGTACTCGGTGCCAATGCGTAGGACATACTCGTGGAGAGTGTCCAAATCCCGGCCCTTCAACCGTGCCAAGGAGTAGACGTTCAGTCAGCCAAGTAAGTAACACGCAGGGCCCATCGGAGCTTGAGCCACATGAAACTATATCATATGATACCGTTGATCTGAACGTTGATTTCCCTTGATTGGGACGATAAATATTGTATGTTTAGTGCACTTGTTTTGATATATAACATGATTTTATCATCCCCTTGTAATTTATCAAACATAACTTATGTACGTTGATCTGAACATTGATTTCCCTTGATTGGGACCGGTTATCTTTTGAAGGGTACTTGAAACAGAACATGGGATGATGATCATAATGGTAGTAGTCTAAATGGAGAGAATAGTAATGGTAGTAGTCTAAATGGAGAGAATAGTAATGGTTATATAGAACTATATCATATGATAACGTTGACAGGGACCTAAGTTGTGTTAGAGCAAACACAGGGACCTAAGTGCAGTAAAAGCATTCACATTTGCCTATAAATAACCCACGCTAGATTAGTCGTAAAACACATATACGAGAACATATTATTCGTTAACGTATTCTTACATGGCATCCCCAAACCTTCATGTTTGGTGCTTTAGGCGTTTATCTGAATCGCTTTCAGACACTGGCAAAGAGTTATATGGTTAGTGTGCATGTTTCATTGAGTTTTGCTTGTTACTACCGTTGTTCTACGAACTAACTATATTAATTAATGTTCATCAACAGATGCATATCCACAGTTGTTCACCATGAAAGTCCACCATGGTGGGTACTTCACGGAACCACCCAAAAGACATTATTTCCGTGGTCTAGAAATTTATGTTGACATGTTAGATGTGGAGGATCTTTCTATGCAACTGCTGTTTGGGCAAAAAATCACGTCGTACGACTACGACCAAAACAGGTAAGACGCACGTTATAATTCAAATCTTGTATTAAGATAAGGTCTCGACAAGAACCCAGAAAACATCCGTCGTCTCCCGTAAAAGGTAAGTCGTACGTCCCTCATGACGCTCGACCACAGCGTCGCCCGACCCGCACGACCATCGCGTAAGATCATTGTACCTTCGAGCAAAGCTAACGTTAACCTTGACTGTTACGTGTGTTAAGTATTTAATGCAGGAGTCAAAGCCATTAACAGTGAACAGCCGTAACGGACAAAGAACATTATGGATAATCACTGCGGCGACCGTTTTCAGCCGTTGTAGCCGTTGATCAAAGCATTAATGGAGCTAATTAATGACGCGAAGACTATAAATACCAAGCTAAGTCTTCAGATCAGGGAGGGAGTTAACATCCAATACACATCAGCAATCATCAGCGAACATCACCAAACAGCAGAGAAAAACATTCAAGCTCATAGCTAAGAACCCTCAAACTCTGGAAATCAAGTACTGAAAGCCAGAACCCTACAGCGAACTCAAGAACACTCGAAGAAAAGCTTAAGTCATCGCTCTCGACGCACACCAACAACTTTCGACCAACAATTGTTTACACTTTGTATTCACACGACAAACACCTGTTTTTACGTTCAAACACTTGTATTTTACATTTCGAAGCATTTCCTTCGTTTGTATTGTAATCATCGTACGACCGACGCTAGTACCAAGGACATCGCGCCTGATTGGCGACCATAGTGCAGCGACGACACCCATTGTCGTCCGCAGGTTTTTTCCTCGTTTGAGGGTTTTCCTGCGTCATCAAATCCCTTGTCTCATTTATTTTATTCCTCGTCGCACGTCTCGTCGAAAGATTCTTTCTTTAGTTGTTTAAGTCCACATCGACCTTAAGTTGTCCCTTTGGTGCGATTTTTGGCATTAACAGTTTGGCGCCATCCGTGGGACTACATCTAGAGAAAATCCTCGACGAACGTGCATTCTACTAATAGTTTCTTGGAGTTTCTTCTATTTTCTGTTGCAGGAAAATGGCAGCCCCTGGAAATCCGCAGCAAGCTGTCGCTCAGATGTATCAGGTGCTCGAGGTTGCCAGGAATCAACTCATTGCAATGGCAGAGCAGAATCGCAGAGCAGCTGAAGATATCGCGTGGCTAAGGAATCCTTTTGGACCCCAGAATGGTCCTAGACCATTCATCCAGAATCCAGGTCCAGGACCAGGCTCGTCCTCGCAGAATCAGCATCCAGGTCCATTCATGCAGAATCAGCAGTCGGGTCCGTTCATTCCAAATCCCCAGTCTGGGCAGATTCCCCCTCAGCACATCCGACCACCACCCTTGAACAATGGATCCCAACCATTGCAAGGTGGCACCCAGCCGTTTTCCCAGCCGTTCCAAAGTGGTCCGCAACCTTTCCAGCAAGGATCGCAACCTTTCCAGCAAGGATCACAATCTTTCCAGCAGAGATCGCAACCATTTCAGCAGGGACCACAATTGTTTAAGAATGGACCGCAACAATTCCACTATGGGTCGCAGCCATATTTTGTCCCATTCAACGGGGACACCAATGGTTCGTCACATGGTAATGGCACTAGTCAAGGGACCAATGCCTCGACAGGGGCAAATCCTTATCTTAACGATCCCGTCGACCAGCGTTTGAAGATGTTTGAAGACCAAAATGAGCGCGTCCTGTCCTTGATCGCCAAGTTTCCTGGGGCCGCCGTGCCTGTCGACGTCGAGCCTCGCTCGGGGTATCAGGCGTCGCCCTTCATCGATGAGATCGCCACCGTCGAGGTCCCAAAGAAGTATAACATTTCTGCCTTCACTCCCAAGTATTCGGGTGTGACCGATCCAACCGAGCATGTCGCGCAGTATAAGCAACTTATGTGGATGATCTCGATTCCACACACGTACCAGGAAGTATGCATGAGCAAGAGTTTAGGGGCGACTCTCACTGGTCCAGCTCTCCAATGGTTGATCAATCTCAAACCCAAATCTATCGGGTCATTCGCCGAATTAGTCAACCAATTCTCCCGGCAATTCGCCAGCAGTCGTATGATGGAAAAGCAGACTAGTGATCTGTACTATGTCGTGCAGAAGACCAATGAGTCTATTCGAAGTTATTTCAATAGATTCAATGCCGAAATGATCAATATCCTCAATTGTGACATCAAAACTGCGATCGAAGCTTATAAGCGTGGTCTAGACGATAGTTCAGGTCTATATATCGATTTGACCAAGTATCCCCCAGAGACTTTCGAAGACGTACGAGCTCGAACCTTAGCATATATGAGGGTCGAAGACGATGCAGCCTTTCGTCGCAAACACATTGGCGACAAGAAGCCGTTAGGTGTCAAGAAGCCAGAATTCAAGCCGAAAGCCATATCCAGAATGGAGCCAGCGCGTCAGATTTCAAATGTTCGTTTCAAGACGAATGCAGAAGCTAAAACCGCGACTAAATTCCCCGTGTATCCCAAGATCTCCTCTTATGGGTTCAAAGGGTCAGCTAAAGACTTAGCGAAGCTCTGAAGACCACCCAAGCAACAATCCGGTGGCCGAAGAAATCTGACTTGGACGATGATAAGAAGGATAAATCAAAGTGGTGCGACTTCCACGTCGACCATGGTCATGCGACAGATGATTGTATCGCACTCAAGAAGGAATTGGCATATCATGTTCCACAAGGTAATCTCAAAGATATTATTGATGATGTCGTTCTTCCAGCTAATAGCCACCGATCGTCAGTGCCCAAGCGTGCAAAGATCATCAATTGCATCACTGGTGGTTCAGACGTGTGTGGTCTGACGTACTCCGCAGCTAAGCGTCATGCCAGTCAAGCACCCGACGACCGGCCTATTCCTCGTTCATCCAGACCCAAAGGAGATTTGGAACTAGAAGCCATGAAGATCGTGTTCGACCAAGTCGACCTCGGCGACTCGTACCAAAAGCATCACGACGGGTTGATCATTCAACTCACGATCGGTAATTGTTTAACTCGTCGAGTCTTGGTCGACGGGGGCAGCTCAGTAAATGTCATTTTTCTCAACACCATTAAATCCATGGGAATCGATCGCTCGGAAATCATCCGACGTTCGACGACCTTGGTCGGCTTCAATGGAGAAGCGACAAGCACCTTCGGAGAGATAATCTTGCCCGTCTACGCCGGAGGAGTCAACAAGCAAACCAAGTTCAGCGTCATCGACTGTGCGTCAGCCTATAACATCATCTTAGGTCGACCATGGATCGATGACATGAAAGCTGTTCCTTCGACGTATCATCAAATGTTGAAATTCCCGACGCCATGGGGAATCCAGGAGATCAAGAGTGAGCCAAAAGTCGCTCGTGAATGCTACAAGTCTACCTTGAAGCCGAGAAAATAAACTGAAGTCGCAAGATCAAGCTCTCGACAGGTTCGTTCTTCTATCCCTAAATTAATATCTTTTCCACAGGGATAAATCTACTATGGTGCCTTGTCGCACGACAACATAGTCAACGTAAGACAGTATTTCACAGGATCACCGTGTCGTTCTGTCGTTTAAAACCAATCTTTTCCTGCCAAAAAGAATAAGGTAACAAACGACAGGGGGGCAAATAGAGAGAGTCTGAAATGGTACATTCTCTAACTCTTTTTCATACGATTTTTTCTCACAAAACGACTACTGACTTAAGCATCGGAGGGTCGTTGGCTAGCCGACGACCAACCCCCGACATCATTTTATCGCAGAATCGCACGACAGCTTATCGCAGAATCGCACGACATAAATGATCAGGTCTTTTCTTCCTAGATCATCCCTTACACAGGGGCATACGATACAAATTCATCGTACGATCTCGTCGTACAATCGTGAAGCCTAAAACAACTTATATTTAAGTTTCTTAGCTTTCATACCCTGAATGGATGCTTTAATCGCGTGTTTTTATATTTGTTTTACGTTCTTGTCATCGTATTACAATGAGTACCTTAGTCGCATGATTTCATATGTATTTTATGTTCGACTTCATAATCAGTATGATTTGAGTAAAGCATAAGATTCAAAGCAAAAGATATATTCGTTGAGTAAACCATCATATACATACTCAACCCCCGATAGGTCAAGTGGCAAAAACAACAAGGAAAGAAAAACATTCTAGACAACAGGGGGAACATCGGTCGTATCCTTGCTCGAAGTTCCGACCTGAGGACCTTCATCTGCCACTCCTCCAGCACGAATCTCCTGCAAATCATATTGAGCATCGAAAAGTTGGATGGCCAGCTCATCGGCACGAGCCATGGCCAACTTCTCCCTATCTAAAGCCGCTCTCTCCCTCTCCAACGCTGCAGCTTCCCTCTCAAGAGCAGACGCCACCAGATCTTCAACTCTTGACGTCTCAGCATGTAACGCCAAGGAAGACTGGAATGTCTGTGAAAAATAGAAGGTGCATTCAAGAACATTCGAAAAAGATTACAAATTACACAAGTCATGAAAGATTGATGCTCACCGTGAACGCCAGACTGGCAACTCAAGATCTCATCTCTCCGGCCGGAACTCTGTGGAAATGCTCCTTGAAAGACGGGAGCAAATACTTCCTCAGATGAGAAAACGACGCCGTCCCGTCTAGGACACCATCCGCCATAAATTCAGACGGCAATGTAAAATTGACCGTCATAACTTCGGCCGATGATCCCTCACCCCTGTCGGCAGACATTGGGATCGACACTTGAGACACGGGTTTCGTCACCGTCGTCGGAGGCGCAAAACTTGCTGGTGTCGCGTCCATCATGCCAGGATGGCTAGATGACGCCCTCGCCTTCTTAGGCAGAACAACTCCCGGTGAGTTATCAACCCTCGACGACGGTTCCCTCAAGACTGTCCTCTTGGTTCTCTTCTGGCTCGACCCAGCTGTCGAAACATTTTCACCCCGAAGGGCACGCATAACCTGCTTCCCTCTCGCCCTAGAGACCGATTTCCCCTCGGTCGGCACTGATCAGGAAATACATGAAGCGTCAGACAGATAGAGTAAACAAAATAAAATAAAAACTATGGTACACTTACCAGTCGCCTCTTCCTGCACGTCCTCATCTCCTTCTTCTATCACGTCCTCATCCTCGTCCTCGACCACCAATTGCCACGTAACAAAAGATCGTTCGTCAACGCTAAGACTCAAGAACTTGATGATCTTAGCCTGGGAATCCGCAGTCGGTTTCACTTCGTCAAACTGAATCTCTGAGGATAACAGGAGAAGAATGGTAAGTAAAAGCCGTAAAAATGAAACTCAGAAAATGGCGAAGCATACCTGTCTTATTCCAGCCTGACCGCATCCAATTGCTGCTGGAACCCAATGAATCGGCAAGAACAAACACATACCTCGACTTCCACCCACGATCATTAACACCAGTTCCCAAAACCAAGGCACGATAACCCCTGAACTTAGAATAAGGACTATAACGCCAATTCTTATAGGAGACTCCCATTTTGCGGACGCTCGCTCAATAACCAGCAAAACTCACCAAAGTTGGGGCATCAATTGTCCCGGCGACACATCGAAATCCTGCATGAATGACTTGGCTAAACCAGAAAACGACCATTGAAACCCTATCTTAAAAGGATACTCGTACAAAACGAGATATCCCTCAGGGCAATCCTTAGAACGAACAATCCCCGGACACCGCAACTCTACATTTGCAGGAATTTTTGCTAAACTCCTAAAAGCATCTAAGTCTACGTGATTCATGATAAGACTAACAGGCTCCGTCGACATTGTGAATCAGAGAACAGAACAAGGTCTTATATAAACGCTCTCAGCTGCGGGTTAAAGATTTGCAAATATTCGAATGAAAATCGGTAAGGAATCAAGACAAAATCCCTTCCCAAAAGTAAACACTTCAAAAGTCTAGCAAGAAAAGATCCGTCGTGATCTTTATTTATACAAACGATCGCATCAAGTCGAATCCCTGGATGATTTCCACGCGTCCATGTCCTTTCGTATATCCGCCCGGATCTTCGACACTTGTCTTCGACAGCTGGTAAGCATCATCGTACGTCAGCATGACGTCACGACTCGTTCCTCTTTTCAACTTCTCGTTCAGTTAAAGGCGAACTGGTCTAGTTCCACGACAACCAGGTAAGTCCCTCAACCCAGGTCACAAGTCTAAGCGTTCGACGAGCAAAATTTAAAATTTAAATTTGACATTCAATTTTCAAATTTTGGGGGCAAACTGTTTGGGCAAAAAATCACGTCGTACGACTACGACCAAAACAGGTAAGACGCACGTTATAATTCAAATCTTGTATTAAGATAAGGTCTCGACAAGAACCCAGAAAACATCCGTCGTCTCCCGTAAAAGGTAAGTCGTACGTCCCTCATGACGCTCGACCACAGCGTCGAACGTCCCGCACGACCATCGCGTAAGATCATTGTACCTTCGAGCAAAGCTAACGTTAACCTTGACTGTTACGTGTGTTAAGTATTTAATGCAGGAGTCAAAGCCATTAACAGTGAGCAGCCATAACGGACGAAGAACATTATGGATAATCACTCTGGCGACCGTTTCCAGCCGTTGTAGCCGTTGATCAAAGCATTAATGGAGCTAATTAATGACGCGAAGACTATAAATACCAAGCTAAGTCTTCACATCAGGGAGGGAGTTAACATCCAATACACATCAGCAATTATCAGCGAACATCACCAAACAGCAGAGAAAAACATTCAAGCTCATAGCTAAGAACCCTCAAACTCTGGAAATCAAGTACTGAAAGCCAGAACCCTACAGCGAACTCAAGAACACTCGAAGAAAAGCTCAATTCATCGCTCTTGACGCACACCAACAGCTTTCGACCAACAGTTGTTTACACTTTGTATTTACACGACAAACACCTGTTTTTACGTTCAAACACTTGTACTTTACATTTCGAAGCATTTCATTCATTTGTATTGTAATCATCATACGACCGACGCCAGTACCAAGGACATCGCCCCTGATTGGCGACCATAGTGCAGCAACGACACCCATTGTCGTCCGCAGGTTTTTTCCTCGTTTGAGGTTTTTCCTCCGTCATCATATCCCTTGTCTCATTTATTTTATTCCTCGTCGCACGTCTCGTCGAAAGATTCTTTCTTTAGTTGTTTAAGTCCACATCGACCTTAAGTTGTCCCTTTGGTGCGATTTTTGGCATTAACAACTGCTTGAACAGATCATGAAAGAGCTAGACTATGAAGAACCATAATATAATAGGTTGTATTTTAAGAGGCCGAATGCAGACTTCTTGACTGGACTGATAGAATTGAGTACCGACGAAGATGTAGCCAACATACGCCAGTATGTTGACGGCCATACTGTGATTGAAGTCTACATCGAGAAAGTGGAGCTTAACACTTTGAGACTCGTCTCGCCAGAACATGTAAGAAGTCGACCCGGATTGTCAAAAACCAAACCATCGTCTAGCCGTAGCCTCAAATTTGGATAATTTTGTACTGTATTGATTAGTATGTGTTTGTTATGTTATAATCTTGTATAACATCTATGAGTTGTATTTTTAATATGAACCACTTTTTAGACAAATTTCAGACTACTTAAACACTATTTTTCAGACAAATTAAAGACCTTTATTCATGACAAATTAAACAACATACAAACAGGAAAGGAACGAAACAACAATGTCGAACTGGAAAAGTACAAAACAACAACACATAAACAACAAAGTACTAAAGCAACACCTACTGAAAAATTGTTTAGTTTGATCAATCCAACTTTGCTTGTCGCTTATCTTCGCTTGAAGAATTGCTAAGTCTTGCGTAATGTGGTGAATGTCTTCTTTTTCTCGACGAATACGAGCCTCCTTATCTTTTATATCCCCTTTCATCCTTTTGATCTCCTTTTCTTCCACTTCGATCCTTGTCAAGTGGACATTCTTCCTGGCGATCATCTGTTTCCACTCTTCTGTCAGTTGGTCTATCTCCTTTTCCTTTGCTGCTATCGCCTTCTGGAGTTTAGGTGGCATTCTTTCAGGTGTAGACGATGGGTTAGATGACGATGCCATTTGTTTGCTGAAGAAAGAAAGCAAGAAAGAAAGAAAGAAGGATGGAATGGGTGTGAATTATGGATTGCATATTACTGATATTTATGGATGAAATCTCAAACATGCCAATGAATTTCAACCACAAATTGGTCTTCAAAGTATTACAATAATTGTGGAAAAAACAGTAAAAGCATGCAAAGATTCGTGCAAAAAAGGACCAAAAATGTAATTTTTTTGCCCACCGCGGACCTATCGCGGACAACCACCGCGGGGAGGGACCAAAAGTGTCACCACGGGCATAGTTGGGGGGCTCTGCGGGACACTTTGGCCCAACAGGGGGTGACACGTAGGCCCTAGCCCGCGATCGCGGGACCTATCGCGAAAGATTTGGGTATTTCGGTAAACTCAGCGAGAAAGTGGGTATTTTGGTAAGTCAAAGTCAAACTTTGGGTATTTTAATTAAATTTCCTAAAACATATACTAAAATGGAGAAGAATGAGAAAAAAGATAAAAATCTCCGTATTTAAAGAAATCTTTAAAATTTAATATTGAATAGACGAATATTTTTTTAATTACCAATAAGCTTGAATTTATTATAACTTTGTACATTAAATTTTGTAAACATGTATCGGGATTATGAATTATAAAATATTTTGATAATATATTTATTTTCAGATATTTTAATTTTTTATAAATTTGTTTTAATAAAATTATAAGATGTAGCTATTGGAGGTGCTCTTATATTAAAACAATCCTGCAAAAAAATTGACAATTTTTCCACAGGGCGCCGGTTCCATCATATTGAAGATGGTTGAAAAGAAAAAAAATCACCATGTGGTTATTTATGATGATAACCCGATAACCAAATACTAGAAAACTTCACCAATATGTCCTTTAAATTATCGCATATAAATAGACATATATTTTTATATTTATGTTTTATTTGATAATTATGAATATATGTACCTTGATAAATATCAAAAATCCTAAAGGTCAATCCGGATAATCTCCATCGGCAAACCTCAAAGAACTTACCAAAGGGTCTTTAGTCTAGTGGTATCGGAACCCTTGGCCTTGTAGGAGGTCATAGATTCAAACCTCACTAAAGGTAAGAAGAGTATGTGAGTTTATTTGTATAATTTGACGTATATAAATATTATATACTCAAAAAAACCCAAACAACTTGAACCAATAATTTGTGAGAAATATTCCAAAGGCCCGAGTCATTTCCACATTTCTTTTACAAGCCATTGTTGACGGATTTTTTCAAAAAATGGAGGTGATTTTGGAAGTTTCTAAAAGATAGGTTTGTAAATGGTTTTAATAAATAGAGTTGTTGGTCCGGCCCCATACTAAAATACGTTTCGATTTTTTCAAACAAAGTTTTGAATTACATTGTTTCCTTTTTCAAACATTACATCCCTTCTTTTTATAATAATACATTGGCATATTATTATATTTTATGTACAAATTTTTAATTATTATAAATTATAGAGTAAATTACAAATTTCGTCCCTGTGGTTATTGATAATTTTGGATTAGGTTCCTCTAACAAAATACTTACATGCATGATCTTCATGGTTTTATTTTTGTTTTGGATTGAGTCCATGAATCTAACTTCTTTAACCTTTATTCCATTACGTAAGGGCATTGTGGTCCATTTGATTTATTTTTAAAGAAAATAAAAGATAAATTAATTGTATTATATAATATATATAGAGTGAGACACGCATACACCATTTCCTCTATAAAAAAAACACACACACTCTTTTAACACCCACCTCTCCGGCTCTCCCCCACCGGAGTAAGTGTCCCCCGCCGGCGTGATTTATAAAAAGCCAATTCATAGTCTTATAAGACAACCATCTCTCTCATACACTATGAAAGATGGATGGTTGTTGACAAAACATGATGCGGTTGACTGGTTGAGCAGATGAAGGAGCTGAAGGGCATTTTTAACTCCAATATTGCTAGAATGTATCAGGTGTTAGTGGTGTCCTCTCACATCATCACATGAATGGTGTTATGGAGAGAAAAAAAAACTTTAAATTTGGATTGATGGTTTCCAACCTCTAAATGATTTCTGAGATTAAATGTATATATATATATATATATATATATATGTATATATATATGTATGTGTGCAGGGTCGGCCCTGGCCACGTGCAACCCGTGCCACCGTACAGGGCATCAAAGCCCAAGGGGGCATCAAGTTGTCATCTATTACTAGTTTTGGAAATTGGAAAACTGAGTTTTAATTGTAAAAACAGACTAAAGCCTCATAATGATGAATGTTGAATGCGCATCGTGAACCGGTAAACGCCAACATTTCAACAACTTAAGTCGATTTCTATTTACACTAGTAGAGTACAAGCTTTCATACACGGTTCTATGGGGTTTCACACACGGTTCTATGGGGTTTCACACACGGTTTTGCAACCGTGTGTAACTCTAGCGTGTATGAAAATGATGACCTTTGTTCACGGTTTTAGGACCGTTTAAGAAACTTTGGTCTTCACACACGGTTCTAAAACCGTTTTAAAAAAGTGGCTAAAAACCGTGTATGAAAGTGTGTATTTTAAACGCTATTTACTACTAGAACCGTGTAGGAATGTATGTTTTCATACACGGTTTTTAAGTGAACCGTGTATAAATGTGTGTTTTCATACACGGTTTTTTAAATGTTTTTTGGGTGAACCGTGTATGATGAGGCATATATATTTTTAAATATTCCTCTCTAAATTTTTACCATCCATTTAGTCGAAATTAAATAGACTCAGAACTATGACATAAATGAGGAATATGTTACCAACCATGACATAAATTACTAAAAATATTGTTAAGTAACAATATGTAGAAAAAAAGTGCACATTAAACTTTAAAGAACGACAATGTTATTGCAAAATTTCCATGATAAAAAGTCATTAATATTAAGTATAATATTTATCGTATGATCAAAAAGCCCATGATGAAGTGCACCTAAACTAATCCCCATTTTTACAACATTCTACCATCTAATAGTCGTTGCTTAGTAAACGATCTTGCGATATTGCAAGCCATCTCCTCTATTTGTGCAAGTGTGAAAGAGGTTGTCGTCGTCCATGTGTCCTATATATAAATTTGAAAGTAGATGTTATTCTAAGAAAATTAAGTGTTACATGCAATATATAAATAAAATAAATTAAGTGTAATAAATATGTACCTTGAGAGGAGAAACGTATTGTTCATTCATCGCAAAATGAAAGATTTGCTTCACCACATAGTAGCGACACTCCCAACCATACTTTTGTTGATTACACTAAAGTGTAAAGAGAAGTAGTGATTAGACAAATCAAAGTACAAAATAGATTGTTTGGTTATTTATAAATTATACCTTGGTCATCTTCCATATAACTGAAGCAGACATGTCGGCTTGCCAAGACCCTATGGCATTATTATATTTTTTAATGGCCCTAAGATAAAAACAACAATACATTTGTGTCAATAGTTGATGAAGTATGTAAATAAACATCAATTGTGTACAATGTAATATAGTACTTACGCGTCCATTACGTCTTTGATCTTGTAAACGTTGGGTGTCTTTCCGCTTGACATCATCGAATCTAATATATTGACCAAACGACGTCTAGGCTGAACGATAAGCAATGACCAGTGGTTCCTAAAAATGTTCAAAATGACGGTCAATACAATTGTGTCGCACCTCGGGTTCGGTTTAAGGTCTGTGTGGGTTGCGACGTACTTGGTTCTTTGTTGCCTAAAATAGAGACAATAAAAATAGAAATAAATCTCATGAAATAATACCAATTATCTCAAACACATTTCAATTCCATGAAATAATAAACATCATGAATAAAATCACTGATATAGATTATAGAATAATAACTATAAAATCAATAATCAAATGCTATAAACAAGAGAAGTTACTGTTGTTGATGAAAAATACAAGAGAAGCCACAACAACCATTTTAAAGTTAGCAATCCATATCCATGGAAAGAGTTACTCTTGTTGCTAGTATCAAATAATAAACAAGAATATTCCAAATAATATCTATAATCTATTTGATAGAAACTGTTGGTGGTTCCAAACAGGAAGAATGCGTTTGCAAAAAGAAAATCTTTGAAGATGGTAATTAGAGTTGAAACTTTTATGGTATGGAGGAATTGTGATTTAGCTTTTGTGTTGCTGAAATAGCTTCCTAAAATCATAAAAGAAGAAACAATTCTGTTTTATAATCCAACATGATGAAATAGGAGAGCTTGGAACTCATAATATTTTGCCTCTTGGCCAGTGAAGAAGCAGCAACCCTATAAAATTTGAAGTAGTTTATTGACAGTTTATCTTTGTAGCCAAGATGGTTGTTTGGCAGTTGCTGATTGATTAAGTGGCCAGGATGACTAAGAGGCTCTTATGATATAGTGCAATATGAAATATACTTGTTTGGTAATTGTTCAGAATGAAATTACGGTGCTGAATGGACAAGGGAGACCCAAGATACAAAAACCAATCAGAGGGTTTTAGAACCATTAAGAGGCAGACTTTTTTTTGCCAAATATGATTCACCTCTTAACGATTCAGAGGTTGCCTCTTAATGGATCTATTAAGAGGTAAACAGCCCCAAAGTCATGGTTGCATGCATCAACCTCTTTAAAGAAGTTGAAAGGTCCATTTTAATAAACTTTTATGTTATCTTTAGGATTTGATAATAAAGTGAGCCTTAGGGGAGCGTTTCGTATGGAAGGATTTCTTACAAATCATATTCTGTTCAAACAAGAAAGTGGAAGTAAACGGAGATAAAATCATTTACATCATCTTATAGACATATTAGAATCAACTCCATTCATACAGTAGATGATTTGATCAAGATCCTTTAGCAATTAAGCATTCTGTCTAAAGCTAAAATGGAAGTTGACAAAAATGCCCTTCAATTTCTTAATACATTTGTAATTATTTATACTTATAAGACTCAAATTGCGTACATTATACTTCAAAATCAACAAGATCATGTAACAAATTTAGGAACAAACTTTACAATACAAGTAAAAATAATTCATATAAACTTGAAATTTGAAAAATTCTAGGTTTAGCGATTGATCTACCACAAGATCAAAACTATAACAGCTAACGAGCTAAATCATCAAAAGGTTCCCAAAATTAAAATGTTGATAAACACTAAAGGGCTGTTTGACAGTTGCTGAATGGTTTGGTGCAAAATGATTAAGTGGTCTGAATGATTAAGAGGCTCTTATGATATAGTGAAAAATGAAATATGGTTGTTTGGTAATTGTTTAGAATAAAATTAGGGTGCTGAATGGTTAAGCGAGACCCAAGATACAAAATCATTCAGAGGGTTTTAGAACCATTAAGAGGCAACCACTGAATCGCTAAGAGGTGAATCTTGTTTGGCCAAAAAAAAGTTTTGTTGAACTATTGTTATATTAACTTTTTGAATTCTCTTGTCCAAATTAATTAACTTTTTATTTAATCTTTATTTGTTGTTTCCTTTACAAATCATACTATTGTTACTCCATCTCTGTTTCTTTTTCTTCTTTCTAAAACAGTAGGGAATCTGTAGTTACAAACAAAATTACTGTAAAGCCCCAAGTACTTAGTAACAACTGTAGGTAGGTTGTGATGTAATTAGTAATCAACTAGTTTTTGTTGAATTGGAGGTTAAGGCTCCATATTATAATTCAAAATAATACATAATCATGGTGGAGTCATTCAACTCTCTCAAATATATCTATCCGTTCTCAGCCTAGTTTCTTCTAATTGCAAATATAAGCTAATAGCAATATCTATAAGCATATACACGAATAGCAAGCTGTAACGACCCGGTTATCCATATCATACAACAATTAACATAACATACATGCATATCATTAAATTACAACAAAAGATTACATAATAAACCAAGTACGGTCCCTTTTGTTTCGTAACTACAAAATACATAACATCTTCCTAATCATCATCGGTCCACGAAAGCAGTCTACACCTTATTCTTTCCTTTGCCGCTATCAATGTCTCGACCTGGAAAACATATTTTTGAAAACAAAATGAGGGTTAGACCAAACGGGTCTAGTGAGTTAATCCTGGTCTTTTCCAAAATCAATATAAAACTCTTTTCACATAATACTTTGTATCAAAATAGTTTACATAAAACCTTTCGTATAAGCACGCATATACCACACGTATATAAATACCACATTAGGACTCGTGCACCGTGTATCTCTCCTCATCTCATCTTCTTTCCCCTGGCCACATTAGTCGGTAGCAAGCCAACTAATTATCGTCACTGTACAATACAGTCGACTCCACTGTAATTACATACATCCCCGCTGCAATTACCTACAGCTCCACTGCAATTTCATGCAGCCCCGCTGTATTTCCATACAGCCCCGCCGAATAATAATTCGGCTCACCTATACTCGTTTCGTTCAATATAAATACAATATATATATTTCACACATACTCACATACACATATAAACACATATATGTATTCCAGTTGAAAACGTTTTAAAGTAAAACTCACCTCGATCGCTTATCCAAAAACACTTGCAAGTTCCTTTCAAAAAGATCCTATCCTTCACCTTGACTCCACAGAATCTGAAACCAATTAAGATACATATATCGCTTTACTAGCCAAACACATAAAGCCTACTAAGTTCCGGCCCTCCAATGTTTCACTTATACTCTTACCCTTCTGACTTAACAACAAAACATAACAAGGTACCGGGACTACCCAGAATACCGGGAGACAACACTACCGGGACTTCCCAGAGTACCGGGAGACAACACTACCGGGACTTCCCAGAGTACCGGGAGTTCCTATACCGGGAGTTCACATTACCGGAAGTCTACACTACCGGAAGTTGTTATACCGGAAGTCAACTCTACCGGGAATTCACACTACCGGGATTCCACACTACCGGGAGTCCATATTACCGGGACTCCACCGGAAGTTGACATCACCGGGAGTTGATACTACCGGGAGTCTCAAGAACACAGTCGGTTTCCCAAAATACCCAGATTCAAATTAAACCTATATAACTTCAATTTAAACATTCTAATCTGTTAGAAGTCTAATACTACTGATTATAACCACAAAATGTAAAGGAACTTACCTCCAAATTGCTTCTAACCCAAACGATTGATGCGATAGCCGTACGTTTCCCCTTTCGCCTTCAGGACTCCCGCACACACACACTCTTTCTATTTATGGATAATGATAATCTGATACCTAGAATTGATAATATCTTAACCTAATTTACCAATTGAACCCTCAATTATTAACTAATGGCTAACATACCCTTTTAACCCATGATTTTATCCAAACTTGTTCTAACTTTTTTCATAGAGTTAAATAAGTCTGACGGATAGGTAAATTATCTAACGGACTTACCCGGGGTATTACACAAGCATAATAGGCTAATAGCAACCTCCAACAGTTTTTATGAATCAAACTTGAGAAGAACTTCAAACTTGAGCAAAATTGAGGTTTTAAGAAGACAAACCACGCACTGAAGTGGTGGCTTCAACGTCCACGTCTTCGTCGGAAGATTCAACGTCGCTGTCGTTGGAAGATTCAACGTCATTGTCCTTTGTCGAATTCATTGCGATTCAGTTTTAGGATTGATTTTGGAGGGATTTAGGGTTTTGGAGCGATTGATTTTGGAGCGATTTTGGAAGGAAGAGGGAAGGGTTTTAGGATTACCGCCAAAATGTTTAGGGATTAGAATAACTTCAATTTTGGTCCCTTATAATAAATAAAAGAGTGAACTACACTTTTGGTCCTGTGGTTTAGTGATTACAACACATTTGGTCCCTACAGTTTAAAAATTACACTTTAGCCACTGCAGTATGCTATTTGGTCCGGATTTGGTCCCTCTTCGTTAAGTCTGTTAAAAAATCTCGTTAGATGAGGGGTATTTTAGTCTTTTTCATTTTTACTTCATCTTTCTTTTATAAATAAACTGTAGGGACCAAAAGTGTAGTTTACTCTTTTTTCTTGAGCATTCATCCTCTACCAAGAACAAACCTATATTCTACTTGAATCTTCATCTTGTTAATATAATCAACCAAGAACAATCAAAGTGTATCAGACTTTTGTTTTACATTAAATCATATCACAAACTTAAGAACCTAACCTGTTTAGTAAAAGAAGCATATGAGAGAGATAGGGATAAAGAGAGAGAGAGAGAGAGAGAGAGAGAGAGAGAGAGAGATGATAGACAGAGATTGATCTGAAGAGAGAGAAGAGAGACAAAGATAGAGATCGAGAGCAGATGAGAAGGGATCTGAGAGATTGAGATCGATCTGAAGAGATAGAAGAGAAAAAGATAGAGATCGATAGCAAATGAGGAGATCTGAGAGATTGAGAGAGAGAGAGAGAGTCGATCTGCTCCGGTCGCCTCCAACGTCGACCAACCACCGACCACCGTCAAAGTCGACCAACAGGCACTCCTTCTTCTTTGGCCATCTGTTCCCGCCGCCGCCGCCTCCAACGTCGACCAACCACCAGCCACCGTTAATGTCGACAACAGCCACTCATTCTTCTTCTTCTTCTTTGGCCATCTGCTCCCGCCGCCGCCACCTCCAACGCCGACCAACCACCGGCCATCGTTAATGTCGACAACAACCACTCCTTATTCTTTGGACATGTTGATTTGCTCCATAACACATATCGGGTTCTTCTTCCCTTTTGGGGGTTGTCTTATTTTGAAATCAAACCTAGAAATGTTTTTTTTTTTAATTTTAGGCTGTGAAATCAAACCCAGAATGAGGGTTTTCTTATTTTGGTTTGAGTTTGTACCATTAGTTGTTAAATTTTTGTTTAGGTCTTTTTTGGGTATGTGATTTTTTGCAGATGTGCTTCATATATGTGTTTTGCTTGGTTTGATTTTTTGATTTGGAGATACACTTGAGATGAAGATTCAAGTAAAATATGAGTGTGTTCTTGATAGAAGATGAATGTTCAAGAAAAAGGAAATATAATTAATTGTAAAATAATTATATTGATTGGAGAAGATGAATATTCAAAGAAAACATATATTTATGGTATAACAAATTTAGTCCCTACAGTTTATTTATTAAAGAAAAATGAAGTAAAAATGAAAAAGACTAAAATACCCCTCATCTAACGAGATTTTTTAATGGACCTAACGAAGAGGGACCAAATCCAGACCAAATAGCATACTGCAGTGGCTAAAGTGTAATTTTTAAATTGTAGGGACCAAATGTGTTATAATCACTAAACTACAGGGACCAAAAGTGTAGTTTACTCTAAATAAAAATATGAAGAATCTGATTCAATTTTAGATTAAATATACAATAAATCTGATTTTGTAATAACTTCAATTTTGGTCCCTCGTGTTTTAGAATTTTTTTTAAAGAAAAGAAAACGTATATATATCAAACTAATATTATTAAATGAGTTCAATCCTAACCCAAAAATATGCTAAATAGGTTTTTAACAAGGAACTTGAAGTAGTTAGTGCTCTAATTGAGTGAGCCGTGGATCATAAATGATGAGCGTAGCTTGGTGAAGGTATAGTGGCTTTCACACACGGTTTTTCATTAGGAACCGTGTGTGAAGGTTGACAAAGTTTTAAACACACTTATTAATCGGGGACCGTGTGTGAATATGACTATCAGACACGTTTGTTTTCTTTAAAACCGTGTGTGATTGTCAGTCTACCTTCTCACACGCTTTTATCACCAAAACCGTGTATGAAACTTGCAACAAATGCCACACAGGTCATTCACACACGGTTTTTACGTTTTTTTTAAAACCGTGTATGATGAAGCGCGTGTGAAAGTCATTTTTGTAGTAGTGTTAGCATCTTAACTAACAAACACGAACAAACAAATTTTCTTAATGAACAAATATGATCACCGAAAGTTTCGTTCATTTACGTTCGTTCGTTTACCATCTTAATGAACTAACATTAACGAACACATTTTCTTTATGAATGAACAAGAATACTAAAATTCCGTTTTTTACCGTTCGTGTTCGTTCGGTTAAACTAATGAACAAGAACACAAAAACTTTCATTCATTTACCATTCATGTTTGTTTGTTTGTTAAGTTAAGTTAAACTAACGAACACAAACAATCCCCGTTTGTGTTCATTCACTTCGTTTTACATATTGAAACTTGTAATGCACATGAGCACATCACTATATCAACATAGTTTGAGCACGATGCACAACAATACAACATATTATGATATAGCCTTATTGGGCATTTGTTCTTTGCAATGCATAATAGCATAGATTATGAATTTTACAATTTATCATTGGTCTTTTGAATTCTGATTACTTTGAGATTTGACATTACCAAATTAGATTTAGACATTGCCAAATTAGATTTAGAATTTAGTCTTTAGTCACGTAACTTTATGAGTTTTACTCTATGTTTACTTTGACATTAACTTCCATGTAATAGACTATTTTAAGCTAAAACTAATTATATTTTCCTTACCTTTTAGTTTTAAGTTCCATATATTAAAGTAATGTTCTATTGTGCTAATTTTAATTTGGAAAAGGAAAAACCGGAAAGCACAATCTTAATTCAGGTTTTATCCATTAATCATTCTATATTTTGTAATTTGGGTTTTGATTTTTATGTGTCCCCTTTGAATTTTTTAATTATAATTAATAAAATTAAATGTGAGGATGAGTCACCTAGCTTGATTAGGTTCCAAACCCTTTATAACGTTGCATGTTTTGCCGTTTCATTTGTTTAAAAAAAAATAGGCATATGGGTATTTTTTTTAGCATTTTTGCACAGGGCATCAAAAACCATAGGACCGGCCATGTGTGTGTATATACCCACACGGAGCATTGGTTCCCCCTTTTGTTGTTCCACATATCCGGTCTCCCACTTCCGTCCCCACCAACTCGTTTGATTTTCCGATTCCGACCAACTCGTGTCGTGTGTATACTCTGCGGAGACTGTGAAGCAAATGTTATAGGAGAAAAAGTCAACCGTACGAAGACCTTTAAACGTTGCAGCTGAGAAAGATCAGTTAAGGCGGGAGATGGAAGTCTCTCAAATGAAGCACGATGAAACAGAAGTGGAAAAGATTAAAGCAAAACTCCAAGAACTAGAGGTGTCTCGCCAAACTCAGCCGAAAGATAAGAAGGCTATAAGACTTGCGGAAATGAATAGAAAAACATCTCGTATGTGGAGGTTATTTGTCGAAAAAATGGAGAAGGGAGAAGGGTCGCCACTCGCCAGAGAAGGGATGGCCGGTGGGGGAGAGGGGAAGATGCTGCCGGAAAAGTTGAAGTGTTGGGGAGGATAATAGACGTCTGATGTAGGGATGGTGAAAAAGTAACATATATAATATTATAATCAAGGTTCTAAATGGCGTGAGGTGTGGCGTGGCGGCGAGGCCAAGCCTCGAGCCTTAGGAGCCACAGCGAGGCCATGATGTTTATCAAGGCATGACTTATGGCGGCAAATCTCTATATCATATATAATATTATATATAAAAACATATGTTTTGTACTATTAAACGACGAGTCAATGATAATAAACAAGTTAAAATAGGTTATATATATTAAAAACTAGCAAATAAGATATTAAAATGATAAAGAAAAATCAAATATCGCGTTATAAAAGACCGCACATTAGGCCATGACGTGCTATAGGCATAACGTGGCGTGGGACACAAGCCTTGAGCCACGGTGCGCCATAGCGACTGTCGTAACCTTTTAGAACAATGATTATAATAAGTATAATTTCAGAAGAAATTATAAAAACACAATATCACCCTTTATTTAATAGAGTATTAGGTAGTGAAGTTAGAAGAAGGGACCTAACTCAAAATAAAAGTGAAAGCATAGTGACCAGACATGTAATTATTTTTTGGGGGACTCATTCCAAAATTATCAATTACCACATGGACGAAATTCATAATTTACTCTAAATTATATAACTGAAATTATTTATCACTTTTAAATTATTATATTATCACATTAATATTATAGAAAATCACAAATATTTAGTTTGTTTTTAGATTATTATAAAATAAAAAAGAATTTTTTAAATTAAAAAAAACTGAAAATATTAATAAATAAAAAATTAATTGTTTTAGTCATTTTTTCATGATGGTTTCACCTCCTAGCCACTTTCTATTTACTTTTACCGAAATAGCACCACCTCCGTAAAAAAATAGGATGGTAGTTTCATCTCCTAGCCACTTTCTACTATTTTTACCGAAATAGCACCACCTCCGTAAAAAGTATGCGAACTTGGCCCCTGGAGTTTCAAAAATGAAAATTTTTACCCGAACCTGCCATTTTTGCGGACGTATAGGTGTCAGACCCTGGTGAAACCCTAGAAGAATGTTAGGGGTTGTTCGGTTCATTTTTCATTAAGACCTGTTTGGATAAAGTTTACTGTATCGATAAAGTTGTCTGTGTGATAACAAATAAGTTATTGCTCGATGTTGTGCTGAATAAACAATCTAAAAGACAAAAATGACTATATTACCCCTACTGTTTGTTTTTTGTTTTTATCCTTAAAACTTGTTGATAAAATTGATCAAAGAATACAGTGAATAATTATAATAAATCTCTAAATTACTACTAATATATATAATCAAAAATATACTTCCTACATCTTATATATTATTTTGCCATCAAAACTTTCATGGAAATATATTATAAACTAAATAGTTAATAATATAACCAAAACCCACCAATACTCTACAGGCCGCCAATGCTTCACCGTCGACATTTACCTATTTGCTTTCTTCTTCAACTTCGACTCAAGTGGGTTCCATTTTAATGGATAAAGGAAGAGTGGAGGATTTAATGGTTAAACGAAAAGTGGAGGAGTCAATAAACATTGATGAAGCAGCGCAATAGATACAAAAGCAAAGGGAGGAAGAAGATGAAGCGCTGAAAGACAAAAACAAACCAGAAAGTCGATATCTTGAAATAAAAATCAACATATTGAAACATTAGGAAACGAAATTGATGTATCCGTGATTGATGGATGGAGGAGTTTCTTTGAACAGGAGCTCGATGGAGAAATGTGAGGAGCGTCTTCTCTTTTAGGGCTTTTTCTTTAATTTAGGTTGTTGGGGAGATAAGGGCAGATAGGGAAATAAAATGGCTGAGCGAATAAGCTACAACCGAAAAACTTCTTATAGCTGAGCGAATAAGCCATATTCATCATACATCCCATTAAGTTCCTACCGTACAGCCCCTTACAATCTGCCCCCCACCCCACCCCCGCAACTACCGCTCTCCATTTCTTTGTATAAATAGAAAACTATTGGGGACCAAAAACTTTCATCCCGAAAAGATTGCACGTGCTCTCTCAGCAAAGAAAACGCACGTGAGCCTATCTCTGTATATGGATTTTCCACATCAGTAACCTTTCTCAATGGCTCGTGAAGTAGAATTGTTGTAGTTAAATAATGTAGATGATGTTTGTATGTTTTCTTGTTACATATCTGTATTTTAGTTAAGTAGAATTGTTGTAGTTAAATAATGTAGATGATGTTTTTATGTTTTCTTGTTATATATCAATATTTTACACGATGTCACTAAAAAAATCGAAAATTTTATTTGGGTAAGACCAAGAACATGTCTATTTTTTTTAAATTGACATCTTACAAAATCTGAAATACATATCTATTATTTTTTTAAAAACATTGTAATGTTTGTATTAACTTCGTTAATTAGAATTAACTACACATTACATCCCTCGACTTTGTATAGATATTGATTAGGACAAGTCTACTTATGATCTGATGCAGACATCAGCGAAACCAAGACAAGTCCATACGAGCGACAAATCAAGAAGAAAGCTTCAGCGATAGGCGATAACTGACTTACATTAGCACTTCCTGATGGAAGACCTCCTCAGCGATCGCTGATCATGAAGTTTGCAATTGAAGATTTGTTTGTCTTACCCTCTTGCACACAAAAAGTACAAATGGTGAGAAGAAGCATGCTTTTGTTCAAGATCGTACAACCACTCTGCCATCTACACTGTTCGCCATGCGACCCAAAGCATGTCTTGCTAAAAGTCAGAAGCATGCGCCCAATCAGATGCTGACACGTGTAAAGTGCTCATGCCATGCATTTAATGCATAAGGTATAGATAGGAGCAATACTCCTTCATTTTGAAGGATCTCCCCTGAACTACTTAGTGCATAGAAAACCTTGTTTTCTACATATCCTTTCTTTCTATCTTCTTAGTGCAAGAACACTTAGTGCTTCTCAAGTTTGTTTAGATTAGGTTTTACTTAATCTTATTTCGCAACAAACTGTAAATTGTAATTTGATTTATCAATAAACAATTTAGAAAACCAAAAATTTGTGTTTGTATTCAACCCCCTTCTACAAACTAATGTACTTGTATAACTCCTTCGGGACCAACAAGTGGTATCAGAGCAGACTGTTTAATCTAATAAACAAGATCTTGCTTATACTTTTCTCTTCATTGCTATTCTTCAAATGGCACTCAACACAAACACAAGCTACATAGACAATGGTTCTCTTGCAAAACCTCCCCGATTCAGTAGAGACAACTTTAATCTCTGGAAGAATCGAATGATGCTATTTCTTTAAGGTGTAGATCCCACTACGCCTTACTATGTTGAATATGGACCCTATGTTCCATCTGTCCAATCTTCTGTGGTTCCTGCCACTGCTACCACTCCAGCCATACCTGAAAGAGATATCATTAAAGAAATCTCCAAATGGACTGATGAAGACAAGAAGAAGGTAGCCATTGATACCAAAGCTAGATCAATAATATCCATGGCTCTACCTGATGAGGTTTATCATTCAGTAATGAACCTCAAAACGTCTAAAGCCATGTGGGACACAATCTGTGTTCAATATGAAGGTACATCTGAAGTACAAGAATCCAGAAAGATAAATCTGGTAAGACAATATGAAAGTTTCATTTGTGGTAAGAATAAATCTTTATCTGAGGTATACCAACGTTTTAACTGCTTATTAATTGATTTAAGAACTGTTGGTATGACCTACTCTAATTCTCAGACCCTAAAACAATTCTTGGAATGACTTCCTGAAAGTTGGGACAGTTATACATGTGTCTTAAACTCTCAAAGGATCTCAAAGATATATCCTTAAGCACTCTTTATGGCATTTTGCTCAATCATGAGCAATCATGTCAGCTTACGAAGAATCTTGTAAAAGATTCAAAAAATTCTAAAAGCACACCTGTTGCTTTACTCTCCTCAAAGATGATGCCCTCTCAGCGATCCTCCGTTACTATCACTGAGATGGAATCCAACTCTGACGATTCATCAGAATCTGACATGTTAGAACTTGATGAATCACTGAAACTCTTGACAAACTTCTTCAGGAGATTTGCAAGAAAGAGTAACTTCATAAAAAATAGACCTCTTGCTATTACTGACAAGCCAAAATCAACTCCCATTGATAGGGCTACTTCTACTTGCTATAATTGTGAAAAGAAAGGACACTTTGCAAGTGAATGTAGGTCAAAGAAAGTCTTCAAACCTTCTTCATCCATCAAAAGTTCTTCAACCTCCAAATCCAGAGATGACAAGTACCTTAGGATGAAAGAAAAACATCTAAAGTTGAAAAACTTCAAGAAGAAAGGTAAAGGTCTAATCGTTGAAGAACATGATTGGGCTAATTCTGATGAGGAATCAGAATCTGATGAAGAAGATGAGGCCAATCTCTGTCTGATGGACGGAATCCAAGAAGTGAAAGAAGAACCCGCTGATGTTCCCTCTACATCTTCCAGTTCTCAGGTATCAACCTCTTCTAACTCAACTCTCATTGATGCCGATAGACTTTGTGCTATCGATTAGCTGACAGTTGATTTATATGATCCCCTGAATGGCAAAACTCAAGCTGAACAACAAAATCTAGATTTAACCGAACAGCTTAAGAAATGTCATTTAAAGATCCAAGAACTATCTAATATAGAAGAAAGTTTAAAAGATCAGGTTTATGTGAATCAACTAATAAACATTGAACGCGAACAAGCTATCGCTGAATTGAAGGCCAGAAAGGCTACTGTTGAAGGATGGTGTAAATCCCCAGCAAAGATCACTAAGATAATCGGTGCTCAGATCCCTGTCCATGACAGAAGTGGTCTTGGTTTTTGTGCTGACAAAGAAGAACCATGCAAAGATCGTTCCATGCTTAAGTTTGGAGTGTTCGTTTCTTCCATCCCTGACGCCTCATCATCTCAGTGCTCTTCTTCTACTATTCATATTCCTGAGGAAAAATCTCCTATGAGTCCCAAACTCAAGGACAAAGGAAAAACTGTTTTACAAAATCCTCAGAAGGGTACCAAAGTGTCAAAGCTGAAGAAGACTAAACCTTTAGCTAATCAACCTTCCATTTCAAAAGTTAAGATCCCTGAACATGTTCAGTGATCGATTCCCAGAATAAAGGTTGATGTAAGGGCTAAGAAATCTGAAGAACCTAAGGTTCCTCCGATATCTGATGCCAAAGGCATTCTTGGTACAGGCCCTGCTTATTTAAAGCTTTCCAATATATATGCCTATGGACCTAAAGCTACATTCAGCTTTAGAAAATCCTATCACTGTGGACTTACTAATCATATTGCTAGTAAGTGCCCCATAACCACCAAAGTTAAGAAATCAGATAAGGTGAGATGACTGCCTCCAAGACAAAGAAGATCACCCTGGGTGAAAAACAAGCTAAGGTGAAAAATACCACTAAGGTTAAGAAATTAACCAAAGTGAAGGTTACCACTGACGCTGAATCATCAGATGCTGTGAAGATCGCTGATCCTTCCACTTCCTCTTCCAGTGACAACTGTGGACCCATTGTAAAGTGGGTACCAATTAACCTAATCCTTATGATTGCAGGTCTCGAAGGGTATCTGGTATCTAGATAGTGGATGCTCTCGACACATGACTGGAGAAAAGAATATGCTCTCTGAATACAAGGAAGAGAAAGGTCCCTCAGTGACCTTTGGTGGAAATGGGAAAGGCTATACCAGAGGGTTTGGTGTACTCACTAATGGTACAACTACTGTTAGCTCCAATTCTACTGTTTATAGAAGTATTGAAAAATAGGCTAAGTGTTGACACCCACAGAGGTTCTGCCAAGACACCGATAGAAGACCCAAGTGAAGACTCGACTGAAGACATTCACAGAAGACAAGGCCACAGAGCCTCTACCATACTTGACAGAGCCTCTGTGGTATGAAGACTGAAGACTTAGAAGAATACTTGAAGATCAAGACAAAGATGATCGTGCTTCCCACGTTTACTGTTGTACGAAGATCCTGAAGATCATTCGTACAAGGCTCGCCCTGCTGCCTCCACGTGTCAACCTCTGATGTGTTACAGTCTTTTATAGAGTGCGGCGCACTACAGCAACGTTGTACCTATCACTGTTCCACGATAGTGTCTTTGTACCTTAGTACTTCTTGTCTCCACCTTGTCCCTTGTAGAAGTAGTATAAATAGAAGACTCATGTTGAGCTCTTCTATTAAGCTTTTGCACAACACACACACCATTAGAGAAGAATTCTTGTAATACCTTTGGTGTTCTTGGTGTTCTTATTATATCAAATACAGTGAATCATTGAGTTAATTATCTGTGTTATTTACACTTCACGTATTTGATATTGTGTGTTTATCTATCAAGTATTACCTCTTTAGTTCGTTAATACGCTTTCGCATCCTAATAGGTATATAAGTCATTGTTAAGCATTATAGGAACCAACAATTGGTATCAGAGCGGTTCTTGATTTTCTATATCAAGAGATCCTCACTTACAATGATTTTTGGTAGAAACTTGGCTTGATTTTAACCTGTTCTTAGTTTATTTCAAACAAACTCTGTTTTTCTGCCATTCTCGACCAGGTCGACTTTGGTAAACCTACAGAATCTGTTTTTATCGGTTAAAACTCTCCATTTTAGTGCATTGCTCAAAGGTTTAAGCTTATAAACACTTTTCGAAGCATCCACATCATCATCTGAAAGTTTGCAGTTCATACTCTGTTTCCTGGTATTTTTCAAACCACTTTCAAAATGGCGAACACGAACAACTTCTTCACCGCTGGTTCTTTAACCAAGTCACCCACGCTACTCAGAGATGAGTACCCTCAGTGGAAGATACAAATGATTCACTTCTTCGAGGGTACTGACAAAGAACTCGTCTACTATATCAACAATCCTCCTTTCGTACCAATGATCACAGTACCTCGAGTACCTGCCACATATGACACACCAGAGATTCCTGAGCACGAGAAACCAAAGACCAAGGATAAGTGGTCCGAGCCAGATTGGGCAAAATATGAAGTTGCTCAGAAGACCAAAAGACTTCTGATAATGGCCATCCCCAATGACCTCTTTCAATCCCTAGATGCGTGTGAATATGCATACGATCTATGGAAGGAACTGGAGAAAATATTGGAGGGAGGGGCCAAGACTCAGAAAAAACGCAGAGCCCAATGCATCAATGAATACTACACATTCAAAGCTCTGCCGACAGAATCTCTACAGTCAACATACGATCGTTTCAACTCTCTGATAAACAAATGCAATAAGTTCGGGATGCACAGAACCTCTGAGGAGAACAATGTCATGTTCCTAAAGAGTCTAAATGAAAAATGGCTCCAGTTGTCTATGTCTCTGCAAACTAATCAAGACTTAGACTCCTGGACTCTGTCAGATCTTTATGGAACGTTGGAAGCCCAAGAACCTCAGATTGCACAAGCAAAAGCTCAAGTCAGTGCACCCCTTGCACTTGTTGGTAAGGCTACAGAAGCTAAAGAGAAGCCGAAGAAAGAGAAAGTTGTGGAGGAAAAGGAGAAGAAGAAGAAGGTAATGATCGTTGACAGTGAAGAGGAGGAGGTAGTGGAAGAAGAGGAGGCAACTATGGCCTCTATACAAAAGTCTCTAGCCCTTTTAACCTGGGTGTTCAGCAGAGGATACCAGAAGAAGTCTGGTTATGAACGCAATAGAAGAGATGATCGTGGTGATTCAAGGAACCAGGGAAGAGAAGGTTCTAACGACCAACAGAGGTCGAATGACAGGAATGATAGAAGTGGTGACCGACAGAAGTCCGACGACAGAGCTGGCAACGCTTCCCAGAACCAAGGATGTTACAATTGTGGCAAGCCAGGCCACTATGCTGCTGACTGTAGGAGCAAACCAAACCGCCCTCAGAGGGATTCTGCTTTCTTTAAAAAGAAAGCGGAATATTATGCTCAGAAGTCGCTAATGGTGAATCAGGAGAACTGGCTGTCAGACGAATCATCTGATGAAGGCGACAAAAACGCCTTGTTCTGTGGAATGGCAGAGGTCAGCTCATCCGACTCTGATAGTGAGGTATCCACTTCTGACTCTCTCTATAATCAAGCAGAAGCTGATTTGCTTAAACTAACCATTGAACACACAGAACTTAAAAAGACTTGCGAAAGTGTTCAAAAGAAGCTCACCTTCTTTGAGAGAGAAGCTAGACTTCTCACTCAAGAAAAAGCCAAAATCTTTCAAGAAAAGGAAGAAATTGAAACAAATTGGAACAAACACCTAAGTCCTTTGAAGGAAAAGATTTCTGAACTCAACTCCGCCTTAAAAGCAAAATCTAAAGAACTTGTGGACGTTGAGAGCGACAGAATGAATATCCTAGCTCTTAAACATTATTTTCAAAAAGAAAGAGAAGTCATCTGTCAAGATCTACTCAGAAGAGATCTTTTAATTAAGAAATATCAAGATGCACAGAAGGTGTACGAGAAAATTAATACACAAATAGGGAGACGGGGAATTGGCTTCTGTGATATAGATCCATACACTGGAACCAAAAGAGACAAGTCTCTGTCCTCTCTATTTCATATTGGAAGTACAAGAAAACCTGGATTTCCAAACCTACTCTCTGTAAGTAAAAGGCGAAAAGTCTCTGGGGAACCTCACGAGAGGAAACCTCTGAAGATGATAAATGTGTGGTATCAAAAGTTTGGTGACCTCGAGACTCAAACACAGGTTGCTTTTGTCTGCATGATAGACTCTGAAAAGAAACTATCGGCAGAGGAACTTGAGTTCAAGCCTACCCCTTTAGAAGAAAAACTTAAAAATATCTCTGAAAAGGAGTTGATGGAAATCGGGAAAAATATTTTTTATGAAAACCTCTGTACATCCTCTGTCGATCAAAATCTCTCTGATGAAATCTTAATAGATACTTCCGTTGACTTAGAAGATAGTCCCATAGAAAAGAAAGAAAGCGAGTATGGCACATACTCTGAAAGTCCAACCTCTGTCGAAAGAGAACTAAGTGACTCAACCTCTGTATATGTGGACGATTCATCCTCTGACGAATCTGAGACTGACTCTAAGTCAGAGATAGTACCTTGTGACTCAGTGGATTTTAAGCTACCCTCTGGAGTTCTTAACAGAACTATTCATCCCATGGAGAAAATCACAAGTGTTCCTATCTGTCCAGACTTTTTGGACATGTGTATACAAGCCAAAACCTCTCTTGAGCTTGATAAATTCAAACAACAAAAGGAAATGTCTTCTCAAAATCCAACAAGTTCAAAGACTACAAAACCCTTAAGGCCTTTTAAAGAAAAACTAACTTGGCAACAAAAGGGTAAGTGGTATGAGAATAACAAATCTTTTACCTTTGTGACAGTGAAACCTGCAGAAGTTCACCACAGAAGAAGGGAACCACAGAAGGCTACTCTCCACAAAGATTTTCCAAACAAACAATCTAGTCTACATAGGTCCTCTTGTAATAGGAAGACAAATGCTAGAATAGACTGTAATAAAGCCTCTGTACCCTGTTTCAATGTCTTTAATGAAAAGTTCAAGCAAATCTCTTCGCATATTAATTACTGTCATTGCTTTGATCCCATGTATAAATTGAATCAAAACTTCTCATGCCCACACTGTTTCCTCTCTTTGCCCAAAAGGAATACTAAATTCAAGGGAAAGAATAAACAAAATGGTTTTTCAACAGAAGTTAAAACCAAACCCAAGGATGCTAAGGCAACCTTGAAGACCTCTGACAAAAAGGGACCCATTTGGATATGGGTACCTAAAAATCTCTAATTGTCTTGCAGAAGCAGTATGTGCCGATCTGGTATCTTGACTTCGGGTGCTCGCGGCACATGACTGGCGACAGAGGTCTACTATCCTCCTATAAAGACAAACTCGATGGAGGATCTGTAACCTTTGGCGACAACAAGAAGGGATATATTAAAGGCTACAGAGTCATCAAAAAGAAGAACATATCAGTATACAAAGTTGCATATGTGGATGGCCTAAAGCACAATCTTTTAAGTGTTAGCCAACTCTGCGATACTGGTTTCGACGTTATGTTCAAAAGAACTTTCTGCTCTCTGCAAGGAGAAGATACTGGAGTTGAACTTCTGCGGGCTGAACGAGGAGGAGACCTATATCTTATGAACTTTAGTGTCAAGAGCAAAGAAGACAAGCTCTGCTTTGTTTCTTGTAAAAACGAAGAAGCCTGGTTATGGTACAACAGGTTCTGCCACTTAAACTTTCATACTCTAGATAAGCTTGTCAAACTTGATTTAGTCAAAGGTATGCCGAATGTCAAATTCAATAAAGATCATTTGTGCTCTGCTTGCGAAATGGGTAAGCTCAAAGGAGCTTCTCATAAAGGCAAGACTGATGTGTCTTTCCCTAGGCCTCTGTACATGCTTCATGTTGACCTCTGCGGTCCAATCGCTACACAGAGCCTAGGTGGTAAGAAGTATATACTTGTGTTGATTGATGAATACTCTAGATTTACATGGGTGGAATTTGTCAGAAAGAAATCAGATGTTCCAAACATTCTGATAAACCTAATGAAAAGAATCCAAGTTCTATACGAGTGCAGTATTCAAAAGTTGAGAAGCGACAATGGCACAGAATTTAAAAACTCTGTCATTGAAGCTTATCTCACAGAAGAGGGCATATCACAGAACTTCTCTGCTGCACGCACCCCACAACAAAATGGCGTGGTTGAACGAAAGAACCGCACGCTTGTGGAGGCTGCAAGAACTATGCTGACAGCATCTGGATTACCAATCTCTTTCTGGGCAGAAGCAGTATCAACCGCTTGCTACACCCAAAATCGATTAACCATAGTAAAATGGCACATCAAGACACCATATCATTTGATTAACAAAAGGCGACCAAACATCAAGTTCTTCCATGTATTTGGATGCAAGTGTTTTGTCCTGAATGATAGAGAAGCTAGAGGGAAGTTCAATGTGAAAGCAGATGAAGGAAAGTTCATAGGATACTCTACCACTTCAAAGGCTTACAGAGTATATCTTCTGCGGTCTCGATCCATAGTGGAAAGCATTAATGTCTCTTTTGACGATTCCTTTACAAAGACTTCTGAACAAATCAGTTCAGAACTCGGCCTGAAAAAGGAATCCTCTGGCATCTCAAAGACAAGAGAAGCAAACCAAAATCTGCTATTTGAAGAGATGTTCCATGATGATATTGATCCCTCTGCTGGAGCTGCCAGAGCCTCTGGAGAAACATCTTCTGCCAACCAGACTGAGTCAGGTATATCTCTAACTGGTCCATTAAATACTTCATCCTCTTCTGTGAATCATGTAGATGCACGTGTCGAGGGGGAGCCAACAGAAGATGAAACAACCAAAGATTCTACCACAGAAGCACTGGAAACACCAACTCCAGCAACCACAGAGGAACCAATACCAGAGGAAAATGAGGACTCAGTCTCAACATCCTCAGAGGAACAAATTCCAACTCTTATCCCAATACTCCCACAAGCTAAAGAACCAAGTTCAAGCACAGAAGTACCCTCCACTACAGAGGTTGCACAAGAACCAACAATTGCAACCTCAGAAGTTCAACTAGATGATGCCAATGACCATCTCCCCAGAACAACAAAGTGGACGATGAGCCATCATCCAAGCCAAATTATTTGTGATCCTACTGAGAAAGTCAAGACAAGATCAGCCACTGCTAATTTTTGTTTCTTTACAAATTTTATTGTATGATCGAGCCAAAACGCATTTCTGAAGCCCTAGATGATCCAAACTGGGTATATGCTATGCAAGAAGAGCTTCAACAGTTTGAGAGAAACAAGGTTTGGACCCTAGTTCCTCTGCCAAAGGGGAAACAAGCAATATGGACTAAATGGGTCTTCAGAAACAAGAAAGAAGAGGATGGGATGGTCATTAGAAACAAAGCGAGATTGGTGGCCAAGGGATATCGCCAAGAAGAAGGCATTGATTACGATGAAACTTTTTCCCTTGTCGCACGGCTTGAATCAATAAGAATTTTCTTAGCCTTCGCAGCCCATAGAGGTTTCAAAGTCTTTCAAATGGATGTAAAATCTGCCTTTCTAAATGGTGAAATTCAAGAAGAAGTCTATGTCCAGCAACCACCAGGGTTTGAAAGTGCCAAGTACCCGAACTACGTGTATTATCTTGACAAAGCTCTGTATGGACTGAAACAGGCTCCAAGAGCATGGTACGAAAGACTTTCAACCTTTCTTCTCGATAATGATTTCGACAGAGGTACAACTGATACTACTTTGTTTTATAAAAGAAAAGCTAATGAGATTCTGCTTGTACAGATCTATGTGGGTGACATTATTTTTGGTTCTACAAATGCACAACAGTGCAAAGATTTTGAAAAACTCATGCAGAGTGAGTTTGAAATGAGTATGATGGGAGAATTAAATTTCTTCCTAGGACTCCAAGTAAAACAATCATCAGAAGGAATTTTGATAAATCAAGCTAAGTATGTCTCTGACATTCTTTCAAAATTCAGTCTCTCTGATGCCTCTGTAATGAGAACCCCCATGGCCACTGGAAATAAGTTATACTCAGATCCAAATGGCAAATCTGTAGAGTGCAAGCTCTACAGAGGCATGATTGGGTCACTTTTATACTTAACAACAAGTAGACCTGATATAATGTATGCCACATGCCTCTGTGCAAGATATCAAGCTAACCCAAAGGAATCCCACCTTATTGCTGTAAAGAGAATCTTCAGATACCTTAAGGGAACCAAAAATCTAGGGCTCTGGTATCCGAAGAACTCTGGTTTTGGTCTTAAGGCATACACAGATTCAGATTATGGAGGATGCAAACTTGATCGAAAAAGTACCTCTGGGAGTTGTCAATTCCTGGGTGGTAAACTAGTAAGCTGGACCTCGAAGAAGCAGAACTGTGTGTCTACATCTATAGCAGAAGATGAATATGTTGCTGCTGCTAGCTGTTGCTCCCAAGTTCTGTGGATGAAAACACAGCTGAAGGACTATGGTTACACCATATACAAGATACCTATCCTCTGTGATTCAAAAAGCGCCATTGCCATCTCTGCCAACCCTGTACAACACTAAAAAACAAAGCATATCGATATCCGTTACCACTTTCTGAAGCATCATGTTGAACAAGTCACAATCGAGATGCACTTCGTGTCGACAGAATTTCAGCTTGCAGACTTATTCACCAAGGCACTAGATGAGAAAAGATTCATTTTCTTGGTGGGTAAGTTAGGTATGATAAACTTGAGTTGATCTCTGTAAGTAAGACTTAATCTTCTTGTATATATGTACATATTTATACTCTTCAGCATGTAAATTCTTTATCACCAAGAGTTCTGTACCCAACAGAGCTTCTGTGGGATTGCACAAAGCCTCTATTGCTCAGAGCCTCTGCCAATATCCATAGAACCTCTGGTGAGTTTGACCTATGTTCTTTGCATTACTTATCTAATTTGATCCAAGCATAGGTCAAGGGGGAGCAGAAGAAGACCTTGAATTAATCCACATAAGTTGTTAATTCAAGGGGGAGTCAAAAAGGAGTCATGGTCAATCATATCCACAGAAGTTAGCCATTCAGAAGTAGAAACACCCACGCGCCAAGCATTAATGGGCTGCGCACGACGTCTAATCGTGTTTTGACACTTCTGACGTGGCAACTTTTCATTGGACGTGCGACACACGATTCTTCTGAAACGTTTCCCATGCTGAAGAACTCGAGTGCGGACCCCAAATGTTTATTGAATTCAGTTTTACCTTGGAATTCTATCCGTTTTCTACCCCATTATATAACCCCATTCATCTCTTTTCTTATTCTTTTTACAAATTTACTCAAATCTTTCTTCTCCGGCGAACCTTTGCAAAACCTACAACTTCTCCATTTCTACTCCATTCTTTGAAGAAATCATCAATGACTTCCACTTCAAACACTCCAGTGAACTCCCCAGCCCATTCAGAGCACTCACAAAACCCACAAACAGCCGGAAACTTAGAACAAGACAACTCAGGCGAATCCGTGGCTTTCACTCCGATAACCCATCTCCAAAACTTTCTTGAACATGAACATTTTGTTCGTGTTCTTCCCTTAAAACCCAACAACCACTATCTTGTTCCCTCCAGAATAGCCTTTGGTGAGGAACATGCCATTCTTCTCAATATCCTGGAAAACCACTACTTATTCCCCCTATTAACCAGAAATGTGAAGAAGATCCCTGCCAAATACCTCAATCAGTTCTGGCAGAGCTGCTTCTATAACTCAGAGACTAGGCAAATCAAGGGATACATATCCAAACCTGATCAATCCGAATACCTTGAAATAAAATTCAACAGAACCATGTTCTCCCATGAATTTGGCCTACCAACCAGAGGACTTCTGGGAATCAAGAAGTATGCAGAGGAACCCTCAGATGCAGAACTCTGTGACTTCGCAGAAATGTTGGGGTACAACTCCAAATTGAAGAAGAGGAACGATTTCAGAAGAAATCGGTTCCCCCCTCTGTGGAATACTCTCTTCTCCATCCTTAACAGATGCCTAACTGGCAAAACAGGCAGCCCAGACCAGACATCCCACCAGATCATGGCCATAATATTCGGGGTGTATTATGACTTGCCATTGGACTATGGCACCCTTATGCTACAAGAGATTATAAACACAATCGACCACAGGATCTCCTCACTGAGGGCAAAGGGATCCTCAACCGAAAATCTTCCCCCACTAGAATATCAGAGGATTATAGGTGTCTTACTAGAACCTCTGCTTCAAATAGAGAAATGGCCAATGGAGGGCCCTGTTGTGAAAACATACCCTATGGGAAAGAACACCCCAACAGAGCATTTGGAAGGGTACAACTTCTGCAGACCTCTTCCAACCAAACTTCTGGCATATGCAAGCGACGAAGACCTTAAGATAGCATATCTACGCGATCACCGGACTCCTGAACCGAGTCCAGTGACACCCCTGCGTCTAGGAGCCTCTATAGGAGACCAGGTAGTTGAGCGAATGACTGATGAAGAGTGGGCAGTGGCCTTAGCTAAACACCTATAAATTCACGAAAACTTCCATTTACAGAGAAGCCAGCTAGAAACCTCTGCTTCCAAAAGCAAACCCTCTGCCACCACTCCCAAAAAGAAGAAAGCCCACAAGGAAAAGAAATCTACAGCGGGCACCTCTACCAGTGCTGCACAAACCCAACAGTCTCCACCAGCAGAAACTGTGGTTGGATCTTCTGCACCTCCCCCTCCTCCTAAAGACAAGAAGAAGAGAAAACATAAGTCTTCTAAGGAGGATGCCCCCAAACCCAAAAGAAAGAAAAGCAAGAAGAAAACTAAGAAGCCTCACTCTCCTCTACAAACAATCGCAGAAGAAGAAGAAGAACTAGCAGAAGAAACCCGTGAACAACCTCTGCAATCCCCAATTCCTATCCACTATGCCAATCAGGGTGACTTCTCTGCCTTCCTCCAGCGCTCTGATATAGCTGATTCCTTACACACTTCTGGCTGGAACGCAGAAGCCCTCTCCAATCAATCCATGGAAGAACCAGACTTCAGAATATCTTCTGACTTGGATGAGGATGACCAAACTCCTAAGGATATTCAGAGTGCAACACCAGAAGTACTACAAAACCCCTTCCTCCATCCTGGATATGATGTTCTAAGAAAGAGTCCAAAGTAAGAGGTAGCCACAGAGGATATGGTAGACTCTGTGATAGAGGCCGTTGACAGAACCTCCGAAGATATCCAGGCACAAACACAAGGTCCTCTGCATCCACTTGTCCAAAGCCTAGTTGGCTCTCATCCATGATATGATTCCTTAGCATCTGGGATAGAAACCCAAGTGGTAGCCACAGAGGAAACTGAAATGGTTGATTTTGATGAGATGGATACTAGCAGAGAAACCGTTAGGTTAGGGTGTATGACAGAGGCTGAGGCCCAAAAAGATGCCGCAGACGGAAGAGGCACACAACCCCAACCAACTCCTAGTGCAACCCACATTTCTATTACCGCCAGTCTAGTGGCAGAAGGTAATATTGAAAAAGAGCAGCACAGCTCTACCCCAACCCAAACTGCCCGGGCAAGGGAAACTCTTTCTACCTCTATGCCATTAGAAACCGGGGAAACCATTCCAAGGGAGTCCTCTCCAAAGGACTTGCCTTTAGTTCGTGATCCCTCGCCCCGAATCACATCTGACATCCCTGCAGAGGAATCTGTTTCCTCTGCCACACGCACACATATAAGTCCAATCGGCTCTTCAGAGGAGCCTAGAGTGCACATGGACGAAGGGACTCTAGACAAGTCCCCAAGTCAACCTAAGGATATTCCTGTACCCATCTCTAGAGTGGATCAGGACAATGTTCTTACCAGAACTTCTGTAGAGCATGAGGCCTCAAAAACCTCTACTCAAGGATCAGAAGGAAATCCTTCCGCCCTCAACGTACAAATAGGGGCGAAAGAAGGTGTCCAAGGAACATGGACAAACTCTGGGGACGAATGTGTTTCCCCGGAGGTTACACAAGGTACACATGTCTCAAGGGATGAGTTCCAAACCCTTGTCACCTCTGTGACCAACTCGTTGAGAGAGTTGAAAAGCTCTCTTGACTCTTTTGCAGATTCAACGAAGAGGGCCATTACTGATCTGAACACCAAAGTGGATAACCTATCCACATATGTAAAATAGGCATGTGCTCAAATGAAAGATACTGCAACAACCTCTGCTACCACTATTGCCGTTGATTTCGAGAAGGCCACTGTTATTCCAAGATCAAACAAGAATAGAGAGAGAAGTACGTCATCTATTACTCTCAATATGTGAACTGTACAATACAAAAGCTTAACACAAGGGTTTATATACCCCTTGACTAGACAAAGTCAAACTACACTTATTACAAAAGCATTACATAATAAGCCTTGATTACAACATAAATGTAGCATTAACAATCTCCCCCTTTGTAATCAAGGGCGCTCGAATCTTCTGTGTTGGCGATTCTTGCCAATCAAAATTTCCAAGCGTCTTAGAGTTCTCCGGAAGTTCAACCTTGTGTCGATTGTTTCTATTGTTCTCCTCAAAAGTCTGATCTCAACATTATCAACCTGGTAAGAATTTCTTCTTGTTTCCATGAACTTCTTTATAACTTCCTTCAGTCTGTGATCTAACTGTAATCGGATGATCTTCAAAGTTCCATCAGAATACTTACCAATTTCTTCAAATCTGAGAAAACGTCTGACACCTGATTGATCTCTATACACAATCCCATAAGGGTCTTCTACAATAGAAAATAGAGGATAGCTGTCAATATTCGGTAAATCTCTATCATCTCTTCTCACATTGACTACTGGCTGGAAGCTTTCAACAGCAAGCTGGAAGTCAAAGCATCTATAGAATCTGACTTGACGTCGTAAGAATCGCTTGACTGCTTCCAGAGCCCTGAGGATATCATCAGTACGAATAGGCATGTCTCGAAACTGATGATAGATAACCTCAAAGTCATCAATAGATAGATCATTAAAGTCTGCTTCAGAAAACCGATATCTCTGACAATCTTTACGTTCAACATAAAATATTGGATACCAAATTCTGACAAAGTTAGCTATCTCCACCTTATGTACCCTTACGATTCCATGCTTCGAGAACACCAGACGTCTTCCTTGACGAATACACTTGATGAACATCAGATATTCGTACTGATACCAATCAGGCTCCTTTTCAATACCCAGAATTGCATGAATATTCACTCTTCTTCTTTTCTTGACATAAAAATTCCGTTCAGTGTCTTCAAGAAAAGCAGACCTCATTCTTGTTACTTGGTATCTTTCTTCAAGTCTTTGCATTCGTTGCTGTCTATTCAATGCGGGACCTGGTTGAAGAATGCTAGGTGGAACATTTAGAGGTTGAACAGGAATTTCTGAGTTAGCTCTAGACGACTCACCCTGAATAAATATTATTTCTGAAGTAGTGGTGGTCGGAGCTGGAACAACAGGAACAACCGGGGAACTTGGTTGAACTGGAACTTCTGGAACTTGAACTGGAGAATGTGCTAAAGGAGATTGGTGACCAAAATCTTCATTGTCTGATAAATCTCCATAAAGTATGTTGACAACATCATTATCTTTCTCATCAACTTCAACATCAACTTCTGTATCAGATATAACTATGATATCATCTTGATCTTCTTCTTTAATCTTCCAAAAGTTATCAATTTTCCTTTGAACATCATCATCAGAATCAATCTCAACATAGTTAGAGAAGAAATTACGCATATCATCAAAGTCTTCAGACTCATGCACGTTTGAAGTCTCCGAACATCCAGTTGAAACAGGTGCAGAATCTGGATCAACATAAACAACTAGTTGCAGATTATTTATGTTAACTGGCTCAACATAGTTAATATCTGAAGCCATAGCCATCAAATCAACTTCATTTAATAACTCATCAACTAGATTTTCCAGATCAGCTTCTTCATCTCTTTCCTCATTCGCCCTTTCTTCAATAACATTTTCAGTTGTCTCTTCATTCACACTTTCTTCAACTCTTCGTCTCTTAGAATTCTCCCCCTCATGAGCTTGATGACCCGAATCATCTTGGTCATGTCTACGCTTAAGAGACGAACCAGCAGCAGATTGGCAAGTTTCTTCATGTGAAGCCACTCTTTCAGAAAGCATAGAAAGGGCATACATTCCGCGTGGGAAAACATCTTCTGGAGAACTCCTTCTGGCAGACAAATCAGCACCCGAAGAAGGAACAGAAGGAAGAGGTCGATCTCGAGAAGCATGATTAGATGGTTGATTCTCAACCTGAGGATTCTGATCATCATTTGAATCCATATAACCCCTGAATGATGAACACTGAATTAATCGACACACAGGAAATGGGTCGCGAGAAATTCCAGAGAGTAAATCGCAAATGACAGTGAAAAGTGAGTCAAAATAGGTCAACACCATTTAAACCCTTTTAAAAGCTTTTTAATGAAAATTCAAAAAATACTGAAATTATGAGAATTGCGCCACCTAAAGTCGCGCAAATCTAGATTTGCGCCACTAAGGGAAGCGCAATATGGACTTGAATTATTTTTGAATTTTTCAAAAAAATGATTTTTCGTATATTAGACTCATTTCACTCCCCCTACACAAATGCATTATATACTCTCAGATTAAAATAGCATTTGGAGAACTTACCTGAAGAAAATCTCAGAAACCCATACCTGTTCAATCTTTGTATTTTCGGATACGTACCATTCATCAGAAAGTGCTCCCCCTCAAATAGAGAACCTATGATATTTCTTCCCTTCAAAATAACAACTCATGAACTCTCTCCCTCTCAAAATTAGCTTAACTTTTGAAATCGCTCCCCCTCAAAATCAGCATAACTCCACACATCACAGTATGAAAAATTTCACGTAAAACATCAGTAATAGAAACTGAAATACAATAAATTATATAACATAACTACTAACTATAGAATATTTGAACACCGAACAAATAAAATTCAACTCAGTGAAAGTAGACATGTTTTTCAAACATATGACATCAAATGCATGCTTTTGGATTCAGAAACAAGTCATGCTTGCATATCAAGTTACAATTTGTTTAGTTTCAACCTCTTATTAAATCTATTTGGTGTGCTAGCATGCGAAGTATGATTTGCAACAATCAAATGTACTTCTGAAACTTATAAGAATACTTTGCTCTTACTCACACTATATGACGAAATCAGAATTTCTACAAATTTATAAGTTTATCACGACATCGTAATTTCCCCAAGATATAAGAGATGTGTGCTCATTGGCATCTTTTATTTTGTGCACATTGGCATCTTTTATTTTGTGCACATTGGCATCTTTTTATCAAAAAGTTTATTAAGACTAAGATACACCGTAAACGTAACTTTCTATCTGGTTCTATAGCAGGATTTGGATAAGCCAATCCCAGACCAGTTGGCCTTAGGGGCTAGGTGTCGAGCACCCCTTGGAACTTACTCTCCCAAACCAGAAAGGCTACATCGATATATCCTAATCCCATCTGTACCAGTAGGACATGGCTTTCTATCTGGTTCTATAGCAGGACTTGGGTCAGCCAATCCCAGACCAGTTGATCTTACTGGCTAGGTATCGAGTACCCCTTGGGACTTAATCTCCCAAACCAGATAGGCCACAGGCACAAACTTTCAAAACTAATGATTTTTTTATATTTTTTTATTGCATCTCAATCACTTGGTTATAAAACTTTGTGCTTCCCTCATATTTTCATTTCCATTCTTCATTCTGACAATTAGGCTTTGTGAGCATCGTATTCTACATAAGTCTAGATTTACACAATTTTGCGCATATATCAAACTTTCATTCATGTTTTGCTGACCTTTCGATTTATTTCAGAAGCGAAAGTTGAAGCAAATGAAACTCAGATATCACTAAACTACTTGTAAAATCACCCTTGACACACATTTTATTCATTGAATGAAAATAGAAATATTTTCACTTCATTGAATTAAATTTGTGAAGGTTCAAACTTTCAAGTTCAACATGCCGAGTTTTGATAAAAGAAAATTAAAACGCTTTTCATCCAATGCCTTGGTGAAAATATCGACAAGTTAATAGTTAGTAGGTACGAAATATAATTCGATTGTACCGTTTTCCACATGATGTTTTATGAAATGATATCGCATGTCGATGTGTTTAGTCTTTGTGTGCTGAACCGGATTGACCGAAATAGCAATTGCTGATTTACTATCACAATATATCGGAATTGTCTTGTACAGCAACCCATAATCTTGTAACTGTGTCTTCATCCAAAGAACCCGAGAACAGCAACTGGCGGCGGCCACGTATTCAGCTTCAGCCGTTGAAATTGATACACAGTTCTGTTTCTTTGACGCCCAACTAATCAGCCTATCTCCTAGTAATTGTACATGACCCGATGTACTTTTCCGGTCCAGTTGACTTCCACCATAATCTGCATCAGAATAAGTAGTTAGTTTATAATCTGAACTCTTTAGATACCACAAACCTAAATATGGAGTTCCTTTCAGATATCTGAAAATTCGCTTGACTGTCATCCGATGAGATTCTTTGGGTTTTGCTTGAAATCTGGCACACAAACATGTAGAGAACATGATGTCTGGCCTACTAGCTGTTAAGTACATTAACGATCCAATCATCCCTCGGTATTCTCGAACATCAACTTCTTTGCCATCTGGATCTAGACCAAGCTTTGCACCATGAGCCATCGGAGTGCGAATTGTAGTGCTCTTATCCATTTTGAATTTCTTCAAAATATCAAAGACATACTTTGACTGGTTGATAAAGATTCCATCAGGTAATTGCTTAACTTGAAGTCCAAGAAAGAAATTAATTTCCCCCATCATGCTCATTTTAAACTTGGAAGTCATGAGATTAGAAAACCATGTACTCAAAGATTTGTTAGTAGCACCAAAAATAATGTCATCTACATAAATTTGTACTAAGCAGATATCATGATTTTCACGAAAAATGAATAAAGTTGTGTCAATAGCTCCCTTGATAAATCCAGATTCTAGCAAAAAGGTTGACAATTCCTCGTACCACGCGCGCGGTGCTTGTTTCAGACCATACAAGGCCTTATCAAGACAATACACAAAATCAGGTTTATCTTGATTAATAAACCCCTCTGGTTGGGATACATAAACTTCTTCTTTAAGTCCCCCGTACAGAAAAGCTGTCTTGACATCCATCTGATATACGGTAAAGTCTCGATAAGCTGCAAAAGCAAGAAACATTCTGATAGCTTCTAATCTTGCAACCGACGCATATGTCTCATCGTAATCTATACCTTCTTGTTGTCGATAACCCTTCGCTACCAAACGAGCTTTATTTCTCACAACAATACCATCTTTATCCTTTTTGTTCTTGAAAATCCACTTAGTGCCGATTATGCTTTTTCCTTTAGGCCTTGGAACAAGTCTCCACACCTTCAATGCTTCAAACTGATTTAACTCTTCATGCATGGCAATAATCCAATCCGGATCATTCAATGCTTCATATACCTTCGATGGTTCAACATTGCTTAAAAAACAAGCGAATAAGCATTCATTTGGAGTCGCGGACTTGGATCTTGTAGAAACACATGAAGATGGATCACCAATGATTTGATGAATTGGATGTGCCTGTGTCCATTTTGCTGTATGAGGGAGGGGATCAACTGTCTCTTGAACACTTTCCAAAACTTGAGAAGGAGGTTCAGGTATTTCTGCTTCACTTGAAGAAACAGGTATCACTTCTGGAGTTGGAGGAGATAACTCAACGACACTCTCAGATTCAGATTCTGGAACTGGCGGTTGATTAACAATCGGATTTTGGTTTACTTCCTCATTAGGTTGAACAACTTCAGTTTCTTCTTGAATCTGAGATGAATTCATTTCATCGATTGTCACTGGCTCTACGATTTCAGATATCACTTGTAGTTCTTCAGTAACCACTGTTTGATCTTCAGTTACCTCGTGTTCAGGAACGACTCGAACTACATCATTGACAGAGTTAGTTGCAGCGGAATTAGAAGTAGATGCATTCACAGTTTCCTGATTTGACACATTAGAAATAACATCAGTATTAGTAGAAGGCGCATCATTATAAAAATACTCAAATAACAAAGCAAGATCAGAAAGTGTATTAGAAATCAAATTCGGATCCTGAGTTGTTGGTTGTGGAACAGGTTCTGAACCGATTTGTCCAGAAGCTAAGATTCCTGTTAAACCAGGTTCTGGTCTTGTTTGGCCGGAAACCATTTCTTCAGATTCAACAAATTTGACATTTACGCTTTCCACCACTTTTCTAGCTGAAGTTAGATACACTCTGTATGCGGCTGAAGTAAGAGCATAACCAAGAAAAATTCATTCATCAGCTTTCGGACTGAACTTGTTCAAATTTTCCCGATCCTTCAACACAAAACATTTGCACCCAAAAGCTCGGAAATATTTGACATTTGGTTTGATTCCATTCATAAGCTCATAAGGAGTTTTGTTGAATCGTCGATGAAGGATAGACCTGTTTTGTGTGTGACATGCTGTAGACACTGCCTCAACCCAATGAGATAAAGGAAGACCGGAATAAGCAAGCATAGTGCGAGCAACTTCAACCAAGGTTCTGTTTCGTCTCTCCACAATACCGTTCTGTTCAGGGGTTCTTGCGACAAAAAACTGTTGAGTAATACCATTTTCTTCATAGAACGCTTGTAGAACACTATTCTTGAATTCAGTACCATTGTTGGATCTGACGACTTTCACTGCCTTTTGCTTATTAGTCTGAATGGTCTTGATGAGATTGATAAGGATTGCTGGAGTTTCATCTTTTGACTTCAGAAACTTCACCCAAGTATATCGTGAGAAATCATCAACCACCACCAACACGTACCTTTTCTTCCCAATACTTTTAGTCTTCATTGGCCCACACAAATCGACATGTAAAATATCAAGAATATCCTTCGTGCAAAAATCAGGTTTCGGCTTGTGAGGAACTTTCTTCATTTTGCCCTTTTCAAAATCTTGACAGAGATGATCTTTTTGAAGTCTCAGTGATGGAAGACCTCGAACCAATTCACTTTTGGCTAACTTATCCATGTATCGAAAGTTGAGATGAGCCAGTCTTCTATGCCATAGCCAGCTTTGTTGTGTTGTTGCTTTTGACAAAAGACAGATATCCGAGGGGGTGTTAATAGTTGAGAAATCGATGGTGTATAAATTGGATTTCCTTTTTCCAACTAATAACTCTTTTCCGTTGTCATTCTTCACAGCAACTCTTTTGGACTTGAAGCTGACTTCTAATTCTTTGTCGCAAAACTGTCCAATGCTGAATAAATTGTGGCTTAGACCTTCAACATAGCTCACTCTTTTTACTATGATACTTCCTTGAACGAGATCTCCATATCCAAGAATGGGTTATGTTGCGCAATTACCAAACTTGACACGTCCACAAGACTTTTCTTTAAAGTTAGATAATAAATACTTATTGCCAGTCATATGTTTGGTGCATCCAGAATCAAGATACCACAAACGACTTGGCTGCAAGTAAGCACATCAAACAGATTTAGGTACCCATATAGATTTGGGTCCTTTCTTGTTAGTCCTTTTCTTTTTAAAGTCTTTATTATTATAATATGCATGTGAATTATAAAACGAATCATGAACAAAATCAGAATCGGAATTATAAAAATTACCACCAGAATTACAACTTGATGAGCAACAGAAACCATCATTTGCAATTTGAATCATTTGCTTTATTGAATAACGCAAAGAATTATTACAATTCTTATTATTACAAGAAAATGAATTCTTATTACAAACATTGTCATCTATGTCACTCGAGTCAGTTGTTGAAAATTCTGGAGGTATGCTTTTGATTTTCCAGATTTGCTTTCGCCGCTTGTTCATAACCCTATCTGAAAAAGTAGAATAAGAAGAATCAGAGACATTTTCAGAAATAGGGGTTTGATTCTTTGACTTCTTTGACCTTCTTCTTTTACGACGATTAGAATTATAAAAATTTCTATTTATCGTAAAAGTATCATCTATTTTCTCCGATTTAATTACAGATTCAGAAGAAAGAATTTTATTTAAAAAATCAATCTTTGAAACAGTTTCCTTTTCTTTTTCCTCGGAGTTATTTTCTTTCTCATTTTCTGATTTATTGGTCTCAGAATCAGTTTCAATATTGGAAGAGGAAAAGTTTTGGTTTTGATCAACATCCATTTTATCATCTTTAGAATCTTCTTGTACATTTCTTTTATTTAAAATTTCTAACTTGGATTCAAGATCAACGATTTATTTTCAAGACTAACGATTTTAGCTTCTAATACTAAAGGAGGAATGTATCTTTTAGTATCATACAATACTTCGGATTTATTCTCCTTATTAGTATTATTAGCATATATATCAAAATAATCGTTTGATAAAGAATATTTGTTAGAATTTTTAGACTTAGAAATGTACTTCGCATTTTCACGAGTATAAACAAATGGAAGTTGCATTTTAGTAGTAAGTTTCCTTTTCTCTTCTTCTATTTTTGAAACTTCCTCATCATTTGTCCAATTAATCTTAAATTGAGGAGCATATCTAACAAGATGTAAAAAATCAAATTCATATAAAGTAGGAACTTTCGTTTTAGCCTCATCTAAAAAATGTGGATTTTCAAATCCGAGTCCCCATTTCTCCTTTATAGACGTATAACTCCTTGGTTTATTTAAATAAACTATTTGTTCCGATTGACCTCTTACATATAATTTCTCTTCTAATTCTGAAATTTTATCAGAAAAAGTATCTTTCATTTCGGTCATAGTCTTCAAAGATTCAATATACAATTTGTTTGTCTCTTCTAATTCTTCTATTTTCTTTTGCATTTTATCTTTTGTGTCAACCAAAATCATCTTTTCATCTTGAAGATTTACATTAAGCTTTATAATTGATTTTGATTGATCATTATTAATTTCTTTTTCAGAAATAAGTTTTGAACGGAGCGTACGAATAGCATTTACGACCATGTTCATTTGAGATAAAAGAAATTCATAATCAAACTTAGAAGGTACCTCAGATTCATCGCTTGAGCTCTCTTGATCATCCACCTCATCATCACTTGCATCATCTCCAATAAAGCCCAAATCGGCCGTTTCCTCATTCTGGGTTTCATCATCAGAGTAATCCAAAAAGTATTCTTCTTCAACAAGTAAGATTGTTCCATTCTCCTTCTTCTCGGCCAGTTCCAACTTCTTCTTTTAATAAGATGAGTCACGAGCCACTTTGATTTTGCATTCTCTAGCCATATGCCCCGTTTTGCCACATTTAAAGCAAGTAACTACCTTTTTCTCATCTTCCTTCCTTTTCTCAGATTGATTGGTAGTATCGAATTTTGGGACATAAGGTTTTGCACTACCACTCTCTTGATTAAATTTCCTTGAACCCAAAGTATATCTCAGATTGTTCGATCCCGATCTATTTTGATACTTCTTCTGAAAATGTTGAGTGAGAAGTATCATGGCTTTCTCTAGCTCTTCACCATCATCTTCGACATTCCCATCATATGCACTTTCCATCAAGCTCTTCTCGGCTAACTGACTTGCTAGTAAAGCAATCGGGTCAATCGTCTTTCCTTTGTTTTTCTTATCCATCTTAGCCTTCTTTCCCTTGACCATCTCTTCATCAGTCATCAGAATCTCGTATAACTCTTGAATCTGCATTGTTGAAATCCTCACATCATTTCGAAGCCTATGACAAGATTTGTTCCACTCCGGTTGAAGAGCATTTTAGAACTTCAAGTTCGCCTCTAACTCAGTCTTGGTAACTTTGATCTTATAAAGATCATTCATTACCGCCCAAAATCTATCAAAGACGCTCTTCAAAGACTCATTCTCTTTGGCTTTAAAACCTTCAAAATTATTCATGAACCGTGTTTGTCTAAGTTGTGTAGCAACCGCAGATCCTAGCATAATCTTCTCAAGTTGAGACCACATCATTGTTATATTATTCTTATAACAATCGATTCTATTGTAGATGTGATTTGGGAGAGCTAGAATGAGGAATGACTTTGCCTCCCTATCTCCTTGAGATCGCAAATTTTCTTCCGGCGTATAATCTTCGAGTTTCTTTAAAGTTCTTGTAGCCGGAGTGGTTGCGGTTGCTGGAACATTCACATATGGTTTGACAAACGGACCTTCCAAAAGAGAACGCATGATGTTTTCTCCATTGTTTTGTGTCTCAACAAAGTTAATAAAACGGTATTGCCATTGAGAGAATTCGTTTTCGTTAATAAATACCGGAGGCCTCGTGTTAGACCCCAATGACATCATAATATCGTTCTTATACTGATTTTCTTGAAAAGCCATGGTCAAAACAGATTGTAGAAACTGAAAAATCTCGAAAAAAATCTAAGACAGAAACTCTCCAGAGGCAGTGGCGCAAAGCTCAAAATGCGCCAAAGAGGGTCGCGCAAAGTATGAAATGCGCCAAAGAGGGTGGCGCAAAGTTCACTTAGAAAAATTCGAAACTCTGAAATTTCTCTGTAGGAAGCGAAAAGTAACAAATGCGCTATAGACAGTAGCGCAAAGTATGAAAAATCGCTTCAGTTTCGTGGTGCAAAGTGTGGCGAGATTCTCACTTGACAGATTCAAATGAGACTAGAACTGTGGATGGCGCAATTGCTGGCGCAAAGTGATATGAACTGGCGCAATACTCAGATCTGGCGCAATACACACTAATTCGATCAAAAACACACTGAATCACAAAATCACATAATCTAATTGTTACAGAAGTGTTCGAAAACGAAATCCTAGCACAAGATCTTCAAGAAATTTCGTCTGAAAACCTCTGAAAACACGTCTGAACAAATCGAGCAGAAGAACAATCGCACACAGTCCAGAAAACCACAAAACCTTCAAATTGATGATCCAAAACTCTGAATTGGCTCTTGATTCGTGAAACAAAGATGATCTACTAACAAAACCGAATCCAAAGAACGAATTCCTGAACAAATTCGATCAAAAATCACCAGAATTTGATAGAAATCTAAGAAAACGAGATTTTCTTGAAAAAATCAAGAAAATCGATCAAATTCTCTTGAGAAATCACCAAATTCGTATGATTGATCAGTAGGATTCCTTCTCTAAATCTTGTTCCTGCTCTGAAACCAATTGTTATTCCAAGATCAAACAAGAATAGAGAGAGAAATCTAGAGAGAGAAGTACGTCATCTATTACTCTCAATATGTGAACTGTACAATACAAAAGCTTAACACAAGGGTTTATATACCCCTTGACTAGACAAAGTCAAACTACACTTATTACAAAAGCATTACATAATAAGCCTTGATTACAACATAAATGTAGCATTAACAGCCATTACCTCTGCTTTCCAAAGCTTTATCAAAGACCTACTTGAAAAGATGAAGAAAGAGCAATCCCCAACCTCTACGGGCATTACCCCAGAAGATCTGCACAAGGCCCTTAAGCATGTCCAAGAACAAACAACAAGAGAAACTCTGGCCATGAAGCCCTCCGACTACATGACCAGAGTACAGATCACAGAACTTGGACAAGGGGTACTCGACCAGGTCACAGAGTTCATTAGAGACTTCACTGCTGCCAATGCCAACTACGTTAAAGATTTTTGAGCAAGCGTGGGGAAAATGCGCTTCAAAACAGAGGCAGAGGTCCAGAATCTTCTAGGCATCTGCGATGACTTGTGTGCTAAAATGATAGCCGCAGGTGCCACACCACCCAAAAATCCTGAAGCGACTTGCAGAGCAGAGGGTACCAAAGATAAGGGTCAGGATGACTCTGATGATGATTCTGATGGATCATCAGGTCATCCTGAGGGGTAGAACAGAAGGGAGAAAGTTGCGAACAGAGGTCTACCTGCACCAACGATACCCGTAGAACCAATAAACCAAGCACCTCCATTTGAAACCCAAGGAGGAACCCAACAGAAGACCACAGAGGCAATACCCACCTCTGTGGAAACAACCCATGTAACTATCGAAGACTTGTCATCTCCAACCCCCAAACCAACAGAACAAGTTCAAATCATCACATCCTCAGAAGAAGACCAACCAACACCAACAACACCTAAACCAACAGATGACAAACCCTCTTCACCAACACCAAAATCTCCAGAGGAACCAAAACTACCATCCCCTACACCAGAAGATGAAACAACAAAACCTCCATCTCCCACACCCAAAACCAGAACCAAATCTATTGCTCACAAACGAAGGAAATACCTGAGCAAAACCACAGAAGCCTCACCAACAAATACCTCAGAAGCACAAGTGCCAAAAGCAACAGAGGCAACCCCCACAACTACAGAAGCACCTCCATCAACTAAAACCCCATAAGCTCTCACACCTAAGCCCACAAAAACTTTCAAGTTAAAACCTACAGAGGCAACCCAATCTCAACAAGTAGAACATCCTAAGGCCAAGGACAAGGGAAAGTCCATATTGACAGAGGAACCTAAGAAGAAAAGGCCAAAGCATCAACCTGCAGAGAAACTGATGAAGAGCGCTTTTGACGCCTTTGTTACTCCTAAGCCCGAAGAAGAAGACTGGGCTTATGGACTAACTCCTCTGTCAACCAACCTCAAAATGGATCTAAAGGCAAAAGTCACAGAGGACAGGGTCGCCCAGGTAAAAAGACAAATGGACGCTCTGCGCAGGCCCATGCCTCCACCTGGTGTACCTCCTCGACAAATGGAAGAAGTAGTGTACATGTATCTCTACAACAGAACTATCAGAGATCCTCTGCCACCATCCATTCAAGACCCCGACTTTCGTGCTGAGCTCGATCACATCTTCAACAGAACAACACCCAAGCCCGTCAACCAAGTCTACTCAATCTCCAAAATCGACAAGGTCATATACTGTAAGTTCTCTCACACCAGAGCCACAAAGATCTACTACAACATCTATAAGGTCAAAAGAGTGGACAGAACTGAGAACCAATTCTCAGATGCTGATCTTAGGAACCTAAGCCCCTATGACCTACCCGATCTTCTGAACTGGACAAAAAAGAACTACGCAACCGGCGATGCAGTTCGGAGGGCATATAGGGTGATCAAGAAAGCCATGCGTGAGAAACTTCAGCTATATAGTCTGATCGATTTCCAAGTAGGACGATATCTTGGAGTAAGAAACCTAAGTCTTAGACCACCAGAAGATGACTGCCCATCCTCTGTCATACCAAATTCAATCATCACATCCCCAAAGGTTGGGTATGTCTATCAAGATCCTGCTGGGAAGTTGAGACTGTTCCTAGAGATTGACTGTCAAAAATATGCAACAAGCACCTTGACAGAGTTCAGAACTAACCTCATGGAGCACAGAGGTACGGAGTTCATGGATCAAGTCCTTGCAGATAGATTGATAGAGGTCATCGACTCGGTAATCAACTTCAGAACCCTCTGCATCAGAATCCATCATGAGCTTAAAGAAGTAGGACTCGACAACTGAAGTTTCAACGACTTCCAAAACGCCAACGTCTGAGTTAGTCTACAAATCTCTGCAACTTTTTCTTTCATTATGTAATCAAGTGTAAGTGCCTCTGGCATAACTTTATATCAAAGAAAAGTTTCAACAGAGGTAAAATACCTCCTGTCGGGTACTTAGTCTAGAAAATCATGCACCTTTTCAATTTTTTATTTTTCATACTTAGGGGGGGATTGTTAGCTCCAATTCTACTGTTTATAGAAGTATTGAAAAATAGGCTAAGTGTTGACGCCGACAGAGGTTCTGCCAAGACACCGATAGAAGACCCAAGTGAAGACTCGACTGAAGACATTCACAGAAGACAAGGCCACAGAGCCTCTGCCACACTTGACAGAGCCTCTGTGGTATGAAGACTGAAGGCTTAGAAGAATACTTGAATATCAAGACAAAGATGATCGTGCTTCCCACGTTTACTATTGTACGAAGATCCTGAAGATCATTCGTACAAGGCTCGCCCTGCTGCCTCCACGTGTCAACCTCTGATGTGTTACAGTCCTTTATAGAGTGCGGCGCACTACAACAACGTTGTACCTATCACTGTTCCACGATAGTGTCTTTGTACCTTAGTACTTCTTGTCTTCACCTTGTCCCCTGTAGAAGTAGTATAAATAGAAGACTCATGTTGAGCTCTTCTATTAAGCTTTTGCACAACACACACACCATTAGAGCAGAATTCTTGTAATACATTCGGTGTTCTTGGTGTTCTTATTATATCAAATACAGTGAATCATTGAGTTAATTATCTGTGTTATTTACACTTCACGTATTTGATATTGTGTGTTTATCTATCAAGTATTACCTCTTTAGTTCGTTAATACGCTTCCGCATCCTAATCTGTTTGAACTAATAGGTATATAAATCATTGTTAAGCATTATAGGAACCAACAACTACCTTCAGAAGAGTCGCTTACGAAGAAGGACTGAAGCAGAATCTTCTTAGCATCAGTCAGCTATGTGATAATGACTATAAAATGTGCTTTACTAAGAAAGCATGTTTTGTTACTGATAAGGGTGGAAAACTTGCCCTCAGCGGTTATCGTTTGGAAAATGTTTATGTCATAAACATGGACTCAACAACCACTGAGAACATCTGTTTTCTATCTAAAGCCTCATCAGATGTCAACTGGCTATGGCATAATAGGCTCTCTCATCTAAACTTTAAAACGTTGAACACTCTATCTTCAAAGGAACTACTCACTGGTTTACCACAACACTCATACGCTAAGGAATCTCTTTTCTCAGCGTGTGAAAAAGGAAAGCAAACTAAAGCTAGTTTTAAATCCAAGAAAGTGTCATCAGTGACAAATCCTCTTCAACTCCTCCATATGGATTTATTTGGCCCTGTCAATATACAATCCATCGCTGGAAAGAAATACACTCTCGTCATAGTGGATGAATTCTCTCGCTATACCTGGGTAATGTTTCTCTGATCTAAGACTGACACTCCATATGAACTCATTTCATTTGTAAGAAAAATGGAAGTCCTAAATAATATGACGGTTCTCTCAATAAGGAGTGATCATGGGATTGAATTCGAAAACAATTCTCTTGATAACTTCTTTGAGAGTAAGGGTATATCTCACAACTTCTCAGCAGTGAGAACACCTCAGCAAAATGGAGTCGCTGAACGAAGAAACCGAACGATCATCGAAGTTGTTCGCTCTATGCTCAGCGATTCTCATCTTCCAACTCAATTCTGGAAGAAGCTATCAACACTGCCTGTTTCACTCAAAATAGGCCGCTGATTGTCAAAAGACACAACAAGACTGCCTATGAACTTTTCCATAGGATAAAGCCATCTATCAGCTTTCTTTATATCTTTGGTTGTCAGTGCTTCATCTTAAACAACAGAGATACCCTTGGAAAATTTGATCCCAAAGCTGACGATGGAATCTTTCTTGGATACTCATCAGTATCCAAAGCCTTCAGAGTCTTCAACAAGAGAAGACAAACTGCTGAAGAAACCATTCATGCCACCTTTGATGAATGTCGTTCAGCAAATTCTAAACCTACTCCTGAAAACGAAAAATTGAATCAGTGGATGTTTTCTCATTATGGGGAACCAGAAGCTTATTTCAATCATGCTCCACAGGAAAATAACCCAATCGCTAATGATGATCCTATCATCATTCCTAGCATGCAAACAAGTGAAGCTGAATCATCTTCTTGGGTATTAGTTGTTCCATGAAACACTTTGCCTCATTCTGAACGCTTAATTCTGGAAAACCTATCCACTTCTCCTTAGCAATCAGTGAATGAAATACAATCTGAACCTCAACAATTAGTGCTTGACATACCTGACAATACTGCTGCTGAAGCCTCTTCATCAGCACTTCCAGAAGTCCACTCAGAGCCAGAATTTCAAGCTCCAGCTCAAAGATGGTCAGTGAATCACCCAATCGAACAAATTCTAGGTGATCCAAATGCAGATATTCAGACTCGATGAAGTTCAGGTAACATCTGTCTCTTTGTTAATTTTATTTCGCTGATTGAACCAAAAAGAACCGATGATGCCCTTAGAGATCCAAACTGGGTCAGCGCTATGCAAGAAGAGCCGACAGTGTTTGAAAGAAAACAAAGTTTGGAATCTCGTCCCCAGACCATCTGACAAAATTGTAATTGGCACCAAGTGGGTGTATCAAAATAAGTTAGATGAATTTGGAACTATAACCCGCAACAAAGCTAGACTAGTTCCTCAGGGATACAGATAAGAGGAAGGCATAGACTATGATGAAACCTTTGCCCCAGTGGCTAGACTCAAAGCAATTCAAATTTTCTTAGTTTATGCAGTTCACAAAGACTTCAAGGTTCACCAAATAGATGTTAAGTCAGCTTTTCTAAACGAAAAATTGAATGAAGAAGTTTACGTTGAACAACCTCTAGGATTCGCTGATCCTAAGCACCCAGAATATGTTTATAAACTGGATAAGGCCCTCTATGGTTTAAAACAAGCACCTCGTGCATGGTATGACACTTTATCTTCTTATCTTATCACAGAAAAATTTGAACGTGGAAAGATTGATAACACTTTATTTTTCAGAAAGGTTAAAGGTCATATTATTCTTGTTCAAATATATGTAGATGTCATTATATTTGGTTCTACTAACCTATCTCTATGTACCCGATTCGCTGAACGAATGAAAAAAGAATATTAGATGTGTATGATGGGTGAACTAACATACTTTCTTGGGCTTCAGATCAAGTAGAACGATAAAGGTACATTTATTCACCAAGGTAAGTACGTTAAAGATTTGCTGAAAAAGTTTGATCTCACTCAAAGCTCAGCTATGAAAACACCTATGGCACCTCCGCTGATACTTAACAATGACCCAAATGGAAAACCTGTTAATATCACTGCCTATAGAGGAATGATTAGTTCTCTTTTGTATCTTACTACGACGACCTGATATCATGTATTCTACTTGTCTTAGTGCATGATATCAATATATCAGAACCCAAAGAATCACATATGATCGCTGTAAAGCGAATTTTCAGATATCTGAAGGGTACACCCAACCTAGGTATTTGGTATCCCAAGGACTCAGGGTTCGATCTAACTGCCTATTCAGATAGTGATTTTGCAGGTTGCAAACTGGATAGAAAAAGCACCACAGGAGGCTGTCAGCTCCTGGGTGGAAAGCTGGTGAGTTGGACAAGTAAAAAGCAAAATTCTGTGTCCACCTCAACTGCTGAAGCTGGGTATGTAGCAGCTGGTAGTTATTATTCTCAGGTCTTATGGATGAGAAATCAACTATTAGACTGTGACATTCAGCTATCATAGATTCCTATCTATTGCGACAGCAGTAGTGCCATCGCTATAGCAAACAACCCAGTGCTACATTCAAAGACTAAACACATTGAAATCAGATATCATTTTATCAGAGATCATGTGATGATAGAGACATAGAACTGTACTTTATTTCCACTGACTATCAGCTAGTTGATCTCTTTACCAAACCTTTTAATGATACAAGATTCAACTTTCTCATCAGCGAACTTGTAATGCTAAACCTTGAAGAATAACTCTTCAGCGGTCGAGCATTATGTCAGTAATAAGGTTCTATATCTGACACTCATCGCCTTATCTCTGAGTACATATTATCTGATACTCAGGTATGTTCTCTATCCTAAGATGTCTTTCAAAACTAAAATCGATCACTGACATTTTCTATCAGATCATTTTGAAAAACAAAAACTCATCACTGATATTTCCCATCAGTGATTCTTCTAAAAACGAAAATCTATCACTGACATTTCTTATCAGTGATATCTTTCTAAAAATGAAAAGACACTTTTTGTGTGACGTCATCCTAGATGATAACCCATGGCACACATTTTTCTCGGACACGCTCGTCTGTTACACTTCTTGATCAATAAACTTCGTGGGACGTGTTCGTGTCATGATGAGCCTTTTTCCCACTCATCATTGTTTTCTCTCTCCTCTCCTTCCTATACAAACAACACTCGTTTATATTTTTCCTCTTTACACGTATAAACTCTTCCAAAGGCAAGAACATTTAAGGAATTTAAAGAACTTAAGAACTTAAGAACTCAAACCTTAAAACCTTCATGTTTCCAGGTTTTTATTCTTAAACTTATGCATATTATAAACAAAAAAATCTCATTTTGATCTAACATCCTTGTTAATAAAGATCAAAAACGTGTTTTTATTCTAAAAATCATATTTTTCATGATTTTCTGTCAAAAATCCTAATAAGTTTTTAAGGTTTAAACTTTTCTCTCTCATCTTAAATGTTTCTTTTCCAGATTATTTCCCAAAAAGGAAACCGGTAACCAACATTTTTCTACCATTTTCATCTTGTTTGAAACTGGAAAACCCCATTTTACAAGTTTCTTTCCCAAAAAGGAAACCGGTAAAACCATATATTTTTTTACTTTTGGAACTTCTTTCCATTCTAAGAAATTTCTATTTTTTTGTTCTTCTAACTTTCCAGAAATGGCATCCCAAGCATCCTCATTCGTGAAATCAAAGAACGTAAGGTTCGATCAGGGAAGAGTGTCACTGTCATTTCATTCCACACTCAATATGTTATGGGTAGCATTACCCCCAACGGCATTCGCTCCTGCCTTCGACTACCCACCACTAGACCTTTCGACGAACCTCCTACTAACGAATAGCTGACTAGATTCCTCGACTTCATGGAATACGAGTGGGATACGAAGCACAAATCCCTGGACACAAGACTGACCAAGGTCCTCAAGGCCCAGATGCTCTAAGAACTCAACTACCTATTCACCCACTTCATCCAGTGCATGGGTGGAAAGACTGGCTCAATGGACCAGGCCAGCCGCCCAACTCTTCAAATGGGCTACTCTGTCATTACTGGCAAAAACATAAATTATGCCAGGATGATCTTTGACGACCTGATGATCAAGGTCGAGAAACCAGACAGGGAGCTCAAAGTCCCTTACGTGCGCTTCATCTCAGCGCTCATGCAACATTTCCTTCAGAAGCTCTACCCGACAGAGGGTGATTATCAACTCACGAAACTTGGGATTCGCATCCATGATGTGGAGCGGGTTGATAATGAGGTAAGTCTCTCTGAACTCCAACACCGCCTCTCCTCCACTTCTTCTTTGCTTTCTGTAGTGATGCCCACGGCTCATCCCTCTGTGGCTCCCCAAGCTGCAACAACCACCTCCTCCAAGAGGAAACAATCTACTGCCCCTCTTGGTCATTCCAAAAAGACCAAGAGAGTTTCAAAGGAGAAAACCCCCCAGCAATCAACACCAACAACAATAGTAGGGCTTGCCTCTTCACATGCAACCCTGGAAAACTCCATGGTTCGCTCCACCACATTCGATGCCGTTACATCCGCTTTAGCGATTCCAAGCATCGCTGAATCTACGCTGGCACCTTCCCAAACGCTCTTAGTGCCTCAAAGCACTGACGAGATAGTTTTTGGCATCTCCAGTGCCCCTCTGCAGCACAGCATGGCCATCTTCACCACCACCGCTTCTTCTCCCACAGTTTTTTTGGTCTTCACAACACATGCACCAACGACTTCGGTTGTTGACTCACGCGAAACCCTGCCACATGATCTTATGCGCAACAACGTAAGACCTTATAGTCTCCCTCTCGGGGACTCTCAACACATCTCCACGTCTCAGACTCCTCTCGAGCGGGACATGGAATTTTTGGAGGAAGTCAGTTTGAGTTTTTCTCTGCACCATTAGGTACATCAACTTCCGTACCCTTCTCTTCTAAAGTGTCTAAACTCGAGCATCTCAGTGCTCAACCTTCCTTTTATCTTATAGGTCCTAAGTTGGAGACCCTCAATACCTCCATCAAGGAGGCCAGCGATAATGTGGCCTCTCTCTCCACTGATGTCACCAACAACACAAACGCCGTGAATGTTGCCGGCAATTCACAGAATCAACTCACCTCTTCCCTCTCCTCCTAGGCTGCTAACTCTCAGCTATCAGCACTAACAGAGGAGGTGTCAAGAATCAAGACGGGTGTTGCTGCCAACACAACATCGCTACAATCGCTGAGCAACTCTGTCAGCTCGCTAGCTACTTCTGTCAACGACCTAAACACCAAGGTTGAAACCAACAATGGCCTTCTTGTTGACATCCTGGCCAAGTTGAAGGAACCAGTGGTTGCTCCTACTCCATCATTCACCAACAGCGATCGCTCCAATTTGGGGATGGTCGCTGATATTGTTTTAAAAGTCACTGAAGCGATCTTTGGCCTAGAAGCCAGGGTGGTCAAACTAGAGACTGCTGCCACCTCCACTTCAGCAGCAGTCAATGTTGATGTTGCTCCCGTCGACCATCCCCTTGTGATGATGACCAAGAGGGGGAGAAGGGCGAAGAAAATAAAGAGGACCTCCCTACTGCTGAGGGGAGGATTTAAATAAAGAGTCTGAAACCCCTTCTTCTTCCTCCCCTAATACTGAAACGGTGGACATTCCCTCTGATGAAGAGGATAAGGAGGAAGAAGAGTTGGAGTTACATGACTCCAAAAACGACTACTGGGGCGCTGATGACGACGACGACGATGACGAATCAGTTCTATGGTTCAAGCCCAATCCCATCAGCGTTCATCCTCTCAATGGAGTTACTATTAATGAAGCAGGAGGGAGATCTGAGAAGACCCCAAAGAAGAAATCTTCCCAAGGCAAACAGAAGGGAATTGCTGCCAAGGGAAACCTGAAGATTTGCTTCACATCTGAGGGGGAGCAACCTTCTCAGGTATGCCTCTCCATTATTCCTTTCTCTACTTCTACCCATACCCATCTTCGACCCATTCTATACACTTAACCAATTTTCTCTATCTTTTCATCCCAACGTAACTCATTCTTCTTTTTATCCAGCTAGTTCTCTCCCCTGCTTGAGGGACAAGCTGAAGATCAGCATCAAATAATCCCAACAACCACTGCTGTAGAAACTCAAATAATCCCAGTCTCTGTGTTAGAGACTGATGATCAAGAAGAAGAAGAAGAATTGCTGAATCACCCTAACAGACCCTCACAACCAATCCATAGGTCTGAGGATGAACTACAAAGAAGAAGATCAGCAATCCTTCATCAGTTAGAGAGCAAAAGGCTCAGAATCCCTTCTCAACAAACTAGCACTGACAACCTTGAATTTCTGACTCCGGAAGAGCGCGAAGAGCTGAGGAGTTATATGTTGCCTGCCAAAAGGAAGCCAAACTTGCCCTTCACGTAGCGTAAAACTCAATCTCTGATAAGAAGCTGAAAAAGAATCCGATCAGAGTTCAAGAACAACTGCTGAAAGAGGTTGAGAAGGAATCCTGAAAAGAAAGAGTTGTCAGTGACTCCCAGTTAGATTGGTGCATAGAGAAGATCAACCACATAGATCATCCAAGCTGAATCACTGTTGTGACCGTATCTGGTAAGAGCACAAAGAAATTAGTGTTGGTGACAATCCAAGTCTTCAGAGAAAACGATTCCTCGCAAACAATGTACATGTCCAAGCTGGAGCTCTTCAGATTTGATGAATGGCTAGAGATCAGAAACGCTATACAAAAATCCAAGTCTAAGTAAAATCCCATGTGGAGAAGTTCTTGAACTTGCATATCAACAAGGTCTCAGCGAGAATGGAATTACCTCCCCCTCTTACTCTTCTTCAGAACAAAAGGCCAGCAAAGAGAAAACAAAAGCGAGCTTCGACCTCTGATGAACCTGCCCACCGAAATGAAACAGGTATGTTAACACCAGATCTATTAGGTAAATGTCATCATCTTCATTGATCTTGAGAAATCTAGATATTACATGTGATTTGAACACTTTCTCTCTCTAGATTCTCTCTCTAAAACTCTCTCTAAGATATTACAAATGAACTCCCTAACCTTGTTTAATCTCTAAGCAAGCTATTTATACTTCCTAATTACAACTCAATAAACTCTAATTACATTGACTTTATACTAAAACTACTTAACCTTTGACTGCTTTGACTTTTACTTTGACTTTACAATATTTGACAAATACATTGACTTTTTCACTAAATCTTGAATACAATATAATGCTCTAACATTCTCCCCCTTTGGATTCAAGATTTAAAAAATTTGGCAATAGTCTTCAGCTCTTGATCTTCAAAACATTAACTTTGACCGCTTTAAACTTTGAAGCTCTGACAATCTTCCAACGGTTGTATCTTCACAAGTTCACGCTAAACTTGTTGCTTTGACAATCTTCAAACTTTAAGTTTTGAAGAATCTTCAGTTAAACTTGAAAAATCTTTGTCTTTCACATTGTAAAGTCACTCATCTTGAATTGTAATCTTCAACTAATTATCATCAAGTCTTGAACACAAATTTTAGATCTTTGCATCTTTGATCTTTGCAACTTTAAAATCTTTGAAGCTTTAGTCTTTGAAGCTTTGAACTAAACTCTTTAAACAGTTTCTTGAATCTTGTATCTTCATCTTTTTGAACAAACGTTGAACATTAATCCTTCCCTCGAATCATCTTTGAACATCGATCTCTCTTGAATCATCTCGAAACATCTTCTTGACTTTGAGAAATCTTTATGCTATTTCTCCCCCTTTATCTGTCATTGACATATCTCCCCCTGTTCTTCACTATGTTATTTCTCCCCCTTTTTGATGATTGTGAGCATCATGATCATCAAAACTTTTATCAATTTCATCACTGTCTTTGTTCACTACTAACATTCTTCTCCTTTTTGATATGATATTGTCGTCAATTCCAAAAGATATATATCCGAATCTTTTCAAATTCAGATAGAATGAATGTGGTAACCCTGAAACAACGGATGAATCAGTTAAAATGCCTATAAGTAGCACAGAGCCACTTAGTACAACGGATGTACTTTGGAAAGGAGCGTTTTGATGTTCACTCCCCCAGGGCTTCCATTCAATCATCGAAAAGCACAAAGGAATTTCTATGAACGTTATGACAAGAAAACATATTCCTTGTGTGTACGTGCTTGTGTAGAAATGATTTAAGCAACTTATGCTTTATTATATAGGCTCAAAGTGTGTAAACTGTTGAGACAGCAACAAGTTTTCTACGGACTCAATGTGCATGATCGAAGTGCGAAGGTGGGGAAAACTTCCTTCTTTTTCAATATCCAAATCTTCTGAGTGAAGATCAGATAGATTATATGTTGTGTCCCCAAGAAAAATTGAAACATTTCTTTGTTGAGAAAGAAATGCGTAGCTGGTGGGGTTAAATGCAAGAGTTGGCATGGGCTAACTGCCTGTTTCAATGATGGTCACCAAAGAATGTGAACCAATCTATTAAATGTGGCTTCCCGGCTCAGAAAATGGTTGGTGCAGAGTTCTCTTATTCTTTTAACTCTGTTCTCACACCCTCTTTCTGTTTTTAATTCGCTCACTTCTACCCAAACTCTCATTTACATTTTACCTCAGCACAATGAGATTACTCAACCGGATGAGTTATCTCCCCCACTCTTTGATGTAGACCCCTCACCCCTCAATCACTCAAGGATAACTTCTTGGGTAGGAAACACTGGTTAACGTGAATCCATAGAAGTTTAATAATCTCACACTGATCCCATGAAATTTTGTCCTAAAATGATGTGTTGTTCAACAGTTTAGTTTGAACAAATAAATCTCAGCATTTTGACATTGTCATCAGAATGTATGCTCCTCATTATTTAAGCATTTGAACGATGAAGAATTCTCAAAACAAGGATAATGAATGAATGAAATGAATTTGAAGGACTTGTTTGAGAATCTGACAATGTATCAATCAGATCAAATATGAAAGATAATCATGAATGATAATCTTAAAAGGATAGGGTATCAAAGAATTGAAATTTGTTTATATGAACAAATATAAACAATCTTTGAATGAAACGTTTAAGTTCTCACGCTGAAAAAATATATGATGCTCAACAAAATTGGAATACAAACGGGAGTATTACCATCGAAAAATTGTTTCATTTTAGACATGGTAATAACAAAGTCAATAAGAAGCTGTACCGATGTGTATGAATCCTTGAAAGTATAGAAAAGATAATACACAAGTACTAACTTTTGGAAACACACGGTCAGAAATGATGTTATAATAATCCGAGATCTCCATGAAACACATATAAAATCACAATTCTAAATTCATAAAATTTGTTTGAGAATAGAGAAATGGTTTGAACATTTAAGGAAAAAACGTTTTTTACGCTTAAAAGTCATTCTTCTTTCAAACAATCAGAGATTAAGATTAGAAGATACTTACATTCAACAATGTTTGAGCTCCCCCTCAAATTATGAAAAGAAGATTTAAAATCTTATAAGCTCCCCCTTAACATGTGCAAAAGATCTTTATCTTGAACAAAATCTGCAAAATAACAAGACTTGAATCAAAATATCCTTAATCATTAAAACGAGTTCTGAATTACCAGGATTAATGATAAATTCAGAAGTCATAGTCGTTGAAGAACGAGTCCTGATCTGATATGATCAGAAGTCAAAAACGCTTTGAAGTACGAGTCCTGAGCTGATTTACTCAGAAGTCTAAAAGTCTTTGAAGTACGAGTCCTAAACTGATATGTTTAGAAGTCATAATCTTTGAAATACGAGTCCAGAGCTGATTTACTCAGAAGTCTTTTATCTTTACTCCCCCTTAAAAGCAAATGTATTTTTCTTCAAAAGTCTGCACATCTTCTCTTCTGTTTTCCAGTCATGTTTGTGGTATATGTCTCACAATCAGCACTATACATGATGAACCTGCAAAACAGATTAAGTAGATTTTGGTACCCAACGGAACTTGGGTCATTTTTGTTAGGTGCAGTTTTATTAGAAGAAACTCTGTAAGTACCGTACCAATACGAAACATAATTCTTATGGACAAAATCATTAGTTCCACAGTAAGAACAACAAATTTTCTTTTGGGCTAACCTGATTAATTGATTTACAGAGTAAACTAAATCAGGTTTGACAAAAAATTTACCTTGATATGCTTTGTTCTTGTTGGCATTTGGAGTGCGAACCTTTGATTTTGGAACTTCTTTGGTAGAAGTTGTACCTTTCACTCTCCATTCCATCTTAACCTTCTTGAAAACTTGATTCTCTTTAGGCTTGAAAGAAGTATTAACTTTAGGCACATGCAAATCATTATCTGATTTGTCAAACAGAGGATTATAGAAGAGATTTGTAACACCCCGTTTCCCAATTTACGTGATTTAACTGTCTCTTTTGGGGTTGAGTTAATTTTTGGGTCGTTATGTACGTGTTCAGGAATCTAGGGGCCAGTTTATCAATTTTGTAAGATGAGGGTGTGTTTTGGCATGTATGTAAAGGGGATGGAAACCCTAAACACCCTCATTTGCAGCCATTTGTTTCTTTAGCAAAGAAGAGAGAAAAGAGAAAGGGATTTTTGGAGTTCTTGTGAGCTGCTGTGAAAGACCGACCGATTCTCCTTCGTTAACCGTTGGATCGTCGTGAAATTTGGACAACGACTTCGCGACCCTCTAATCTACATTCCGACCGGAGGGATTTGGCATCGGAGTTCCCAGTAGAGAGAACCAAGTGTCCGAAGTTGCTGTGAAAGGGATTTTCGGAGTTCTTGTGAGCTGCTGTGAAAGATCGACCGATTCTCCTTCGTTAACCGTTGGATCGTCGTGAAATTTGGACAGCGACTTCACGACCCTCTAATCTACATTCTGACCGGAGGGATTTGGCATCTTTTGGGCTTGTTATGATATGTGTATGTATGAATGTTATAGGTGGTACGAGGTGATTATTATACACTGTGAAGTACTTGGTAATTGACATCTTGACAGGTGGGTACTCTACCTATATTATGTAAGTTATGTGTATGTAGTTGGATTGCATGTGTGATTATGTGTATGTTGGCTTTGCCAAAGGAAAGAGTACCTATGGTGGTAGTACTACCCCTAGGGAATATGTTATGTATGAAGAGGCCTGGTACCAGTGTCTAGTTATGACCTTCCTTATTGGCTTTGTGCCTTAAGGAATGGAAGGATGTTACATGTATGTGATTGCTATGTTTATGCGAGTATGTATGCATGATGATATGTGGTATAGGTGCGTGCTCACTAAGCGAAAGCTTACCCCGTTGTTATTCATCTTTTAGTGGCAGGTACATCTTCGAAGAATAAAGGAAAGGCTCCAGCTTGAAGCTTTTGGATTTGCGGCAGCTCAGCAGCTTATATTTTCTTTTGATGAATGATAGTTTTGGATTCTCTAAGCTTTTCAGTTGAATATTGTTTGTCTTAAACTTATTGGTTTTAAGTTGCAAACTTGTACTCTTTTCTATAAGATTATGGGATTTTATCTAAATGTTTTAATTACAAATCTTCCGCTGTATTTTAAGGTTACTTTCCGTTAAATGAGTGTTTTAAAGATAAGGGATGTTACAGTTGGTATCAGAGCCTTGGTTTAAGGGATTCGGGCATTCACAAGTGGTGAGTGTTTGAACTTAAACCCAAGTGCTCAAGTTTTCAAATAAGTAACCTTTAAAAAAAAGCTGTTTCGTGTAAGAAAATGGTTTATAAGGAAAGGGTGTTTTAAAAGAAAAGGTTTTCACGGCTGAGCTGCGGTCCAGAGCATCAAGACGGGGGTGAGCACACTATTCCATATTAGGATTTATGATAAAGCATGTTCAGTTTTGTGAAAGACCAGTTTTATAACTGTATTGGATGAGTAATTATGTTTATGTATGCTAGATATGGTCAATGTGACAAGGTTATGATTTCAAGTATGTTTTGTTGATGCATAATGTGAATTAGAATATGATTATAATGTTTATATGATAAGTGGTAGATATGGAAAATGTTGTGATATATATGTTAAAGGTACCAACTAAGCTGGGAATTGGAACCTTAGTGACGGTGTTGAGTCTAAACATGGAGGGTGTAATTATAATGGTATAAGGGCCCATACCATTGCAATTACATTGTACATGCCGGGACTTGATATAGTTGCAAAAGAATTCTATGAACCAGACAAGGTTGAGGGTTGGGTAGTAACATGCTAGAAAGGGATTTTGTTAAGAGAGTATAAGCAGAAGGTTTCTAAGGAGCATGTTAGAAAGAAAGACAACTAAGCTAGGACCTCTGGACTATGCTAGGAGTTTGCTCAGGGGGGGGATGTAGATGAATTATTCTAAAGTATCATGTTTATGTATCAGAATGGTGAACACTAGAAGGCAAGGCAAGAGACCGATTATTGAAGAGGATCAGGAAATTCCTGATCTGAGAGGTGTGATCGCTGCTGAGGTCGGGGAGGTTCTTCAAGAGTTACTCCCAAGTCTCTTTGAGCAGGTAAAGCAGGAACTGGCTAATGAAATTCGTAGGCAGGTAGAGGCAGCTGTGGCCAGCAGGGCCAGTGGATCAGGGGGCTTGTCAGGCGTACAACCACGGGGGACAAGCTACAGAGATTTCTCGGCCTGTCAGCCGCCACAGTTTGAGGGGCAGAAGGACCCCGTAACCAGCACTCGTTGGATAGCTGAGGTGGAGGGTGCTTTCCGCACCAGTTTTTGTACCGAGGAAGTCAAGGTTCGCTACGCATCGAACCTTCTGAGGAAGGCAGCGAAAGACTGGTGGAACCTTATTGTTCGTGCTCGGACGCCAGAACAAATGGATAGCATGACTTGGGAACAGTTCAAGGAACTGTTCATGGAACAGTATGTGCCCCAAATTGAGGTAGAGAGACTCACAAATGAGTTTCTATCTATGGAGCAAACTACGGAGTCGGTGAACGAGATCACTGACAAGTTTTTGGAGCGGTCCCTTTTCTGTCCTGAGTATGTCAGGAATGAAAAGGCCAAAATGTACAGATATGGGAGAGTTTTGAAACAGGAGATTAGAGAATTTGTTGTTATGGCAAGGTGCACTGATTTTCAGCAGATGCACGAGGCGGCTCGGGCTAGAGAGCTCGAATTAGAGAGCCAAAGAAAGACAAGAAGGGCAGAAACGGTTCAGACTCAACCTCAGCAGACTAAGAGGTTCAAAACTGGGAGTCATAAACCGGAGGTAAAGAAAGAGTTCAAGAGAGAGCATCCCCGTTGTGGGAAGTGTGGACGACAGCATCCGGGAGAATGCCGTATGGGCTCCGGAACCTGTTACAAATGCGGGGAATCGGGTCATATCAGTCGAGACTGCAAGGCGACCGCAAAGATATGTTTTAAGTGCTACAAGCCGGGCCATTTTGCTGACGAGTGCCCAATGAATACCGGGTCGGTCCAGAACTCGGGAACCGCACCGGTGAAGATGCTAGAGGGTGGATTGGGAAAGAAGAACGACGCACCTAGGACTCGGGGGCGAGTGTTCCAGATGACCGTAGATGAAGCAAAGGAGGAGCCAGATGTCGTGACAGGTATTTTTCCTGTTAATGCATCACCTGCCCTTGTCTTATTTGACTCGGGAGCTACTAAATCTTTTGTTTCTTTATCGTTTTGTAAAGACTTTGCTATTGTAAAGGACAAGTTAGAGAGTCCGCTAGAAGTAGAAATAGCGGACGAGGAGTTTCGTTTTGTGAGTGATGTGTATAAAGGTAATGTAATAGAGATAGCCGGAGTGAAGTTTAGTATAGATCTTATTCCTATTGAGATGAGGGAAATAAATGTAGTAGTTGGGATAGATTGGCTTAGTCGGAATGGAGCGCGCATTGATTGTGAAAAACAACAGGTAGTGATTCGAACCCCAAGTGGGGGAGAATTAACTATCTCGAGTGAAGGAAGAAAAGGGGTACCAAAGGTGTGCACTTTGGCCAAAGCTAGAAGATATGTGCACCATGGTGGTAGCAGTTACTTGGCGTATATTGTTGATGAACGGGAGGAGAAAAAGAAGAGAACAGTGGCAGATGTACCAGTGGTCAGCGAGTTTCCGGATGTTTTCCCGGATGACTTGCCTGGCATTCCTCCCGGGAGGCAAGTGGAGTTCCGAATAGACTTGATTCCGGGGGCGGCACCGGTAGCAAAGGCTCCTTACCGTTTGGCACCTCCGGAGATGCATGAACTGTCTAAGCAGCTGGAGGAACTGTTGGATAAGGGTTTCATCCGCCTCAGTAGTTCACCTTGGGGAGCCCCTATCCTTTTCGTGAAAAAGAAGGACGGGTCGATGCGGATGTGCATCGACTATAGAGAGCTTAACAAGCTTACGGTGAAGAACAGATACCCGTTGCCGAGGATCGACGATCTCTTCGATCAACTTCAGGGAGCCGTTTGGTTCTCTAAGATAGATCTTCGCTCAGGGTACCACCAGTTGAAGGTCAGGGAAGAGGATGTTCACAAGACAGCGTTCAGAACCAGGTACGGGCATTTCGAGTTCATCGTGATGCCATTTGGACTGACGAACGCACCGGCGGCATTCATGGATCTTATGAATAGAGTTTGCAGACCGATGTTGGATAGGTCAGTCATCGTGTTTATAGACGATATACTGATCTACTCCAAGTCGAAGGAGGATCATATGTGTTGGTTCCCGTTTTGCTTAAACAAGATTATCTGATCTATTAGTTCAGGTTTAAGGTTTGATGCGGAAGCGTATTTGAAGAACTAACAGATATGTTTGATAGATTTAGAACACAATATAAATAAACAGTGAACAGGAAATAATATCTCAAAGTTTACTGAATATATATATCAAGAACAGATTTAAGAACAGTGAGTATGCAAAGCTTTAAACAGATATGACTCTAAATGTGCATAAGCTATGTGTTCTTGATGTTTGATTGAAGTGTTCTTGTTTTTCTGTTTTTGTGTGTTGTTGTGTGTTAGGAAGAACTCAACATGAGTCTTCCTTTTATACTACTCTTAGAAGACTATGAAGTAGGTCACTGTTCCTTTTACGGCATGAATAGTGTACTGGATGGTGTGAACAGTGGACTGGATGGTGTGAGCAGTTGTTTGAGCCATGCGCATTTAATGGAGCAGATGTACTTTTGGTAAATGCATTAAATGGCGCATACGTCTATTTTGTACCTTGCCCTATTGAGTCCACTCAGAGCTTGCCACGTGTTTTGACAGTACTTTTCCATGCAAGTTGATGAACGTATCCAGTAATATCTTCCAAGTCTTCATTGAGGACCACAGAGGCTCTGTAATGAATTACAGAGGTTCTGCGGTCTGGTTCCTCTGTAAAGTAGTCTTCACCGGATTCCGAGTCTTTGGTCGTTTACTTCTGCAGAGCTTCTGTCAAGGGTGGCAGAGGTTCTGAGGCTCGGTCCTCTGAGAAGTCTTCTTGGTTCCTTGTCTTCTGATGTTGTCCGCAGAGGCTCTGTTATTGGTAATAGAGGTTCTGCGGTCTTGGTCTTCTGAAAGCGTCCTTCTGTAGTTTCCTCGGTCTTTGATCACTCTTGATCAAACTTCCTTTGATTCTTCTGAGATGCCCGGCAGAGCTTCTGTTGCACTCAGCAGAGCTTCTGTGGAAGTTCTTCTGTACTTGGCCATTTTTCAATACTTCTAATATTTCAGAATATTGGAGCTAACAATCTCCCCCTAAGTATTGAAAAATAAAAGGTTGAATTTATGCATTTTAACCTAAGTAAAGAAGAGGTTAAACAATACCTCAGAAGATTATTTCATTAATTTTGGAATTTATGCCAGAGGCATTTTCACTTTAGTACACAGAAATAAACGTTGACAGAGATTCTTTGAAGAGACTCAGATTTTTGCATTTGGGAAGTCGTCGAACTTTCTGTTGTCTTTTCCTACTTCCTTGAGTTCTTCATAGAATTTGTGACAGAGATTTCGTAAGCCGAGTGTAGCATCAATCTCTTTGATCATCATCAGAGCAGATTCTTCGTTCATAAGCTTTGTTGCTTTATTCTCCTCTAGTATCTTTCTGAACATGTTCAGAGTATGGGTTGTGTACTTCTGACAGTCCATTGTCACAAACAGTTTCAGTTGATCAGCAGGATTCTTGAATACTAACCCGTACCTTGGAGTTTTGATGATTGAATTGGGTATGGCATTGGGTGGGCAGAAATCCTCTAGTGGTCTGATACTTAGAGTAGTTATGCCCAGATCGATGGCTAGTTGAATGTCGAGCATGCTGTAGATTAGGAGCTTTTCACGCATCGCCTTTCTGAGAACTCGATAAGACCTTTTGTGGCAGTCGTCATTGAAGTTGTCTTTCGTCCATTGCAGAAGGTCAGGTAAGTCATAGGGATTGAGGTTTCGGATATCAGCATCAGAGAATTGATTCTCTGATCTGTCAGACCTTTTGACTTTCCAGATGGTATACACCGTATGAGGATAGGTTCTCATTTTGGAGTATTTGCAATAGATTACCTTCTTTATTTTGTGAATGGAGTAAACTTGATTGACTGGTTTTGACTTTGTAGAGGTGAAGATTGCATCGAATTCCTCTCTTAGCTTCTGATCTCGGACATGGGCTGGCAGATCGCTCTGGAAGTGTTGTCTGTAGAGATAACTGTAGACTTGTTCTTCCATTTGTTCAATGGTTGAAGTAGATCTTGGAATTGGTCTCCTTAGCTCATCCATCTTTCGAGTGATGTCTACTACTCTACCTTTTGTTACCTTAGCTGTGGGATTCAGGGATGGGTTTTCTGACAGAGGATTCAAGTTGAATGCCCAGTCTTCCTCTTCGGGTTTAGGAGTGACGAAGGCATTAAAAGCACCTTTCATCAATTTCTCTGTAGCAACTGGCATCTTCTTCTTTGGCTCTTCTTTTGTCATTATTTCCTTGCCTTTATCTTTTGGCTTTGAGGTTTCAGATATTGGGTTTTGGATTTGTGTGGGTGGAACCTCTGTTGATTTGACAGTTGGAGGTTCTGTGGGTTTTGGGGTTGTATGCTCTGATGTTTTGGCTGTTGCCTCTGAAGGTTTTGATACTTCGGGTTGTGAGGTCTCTGTTGGTGAGGAGTCTTCGGGTCTTGGAGGTGGAATGTCAAAACGCTTTGCTGGTTGAAAAGCAGATACAAATTCCATTCTGCGAAGAATGAACTCTGCAGAGCGTTTTGGTCTTTGGGGTTTTCGAGCTATGGTTTTGACTCTAGTTTTGTGCGGGATTGGTTGTGAGGTTGGTGTTGGTTCTTTGGGTGAGGGTGGAGTTTGTTCTGAGGATGAGGATGCAAGATTGATTACCTTAGGTTCTGTGGTTGGTGCATCCTTTGGTGAGATAGAGGTGTTTTGCCTCTGTTGTTTTCCCTTCTGGGTTTCTGTTGTAGAGGGTTCTGCTGATTTCTCTGTAGTTTTTGCAGAAGCAGCCTCTGTAGTTTCGTTTGTTTTCTCCCCCTCAGGATGACCAGATGCTCCATCATCAGGATCATCCTGCCTTCTTTTAGCAGTAACTTCTGTTCTGCAGGTGTCTTGAGCTGCTTGCCTTGCTGCATTTTTCTTCATTGTTTCAAAGTAGATTGCGATCGAAGTTTTGAAGGCTTTGGTCGCACTTTTCTCGAACTCTGCAGCGGTTGTTTTGGCAATGTTAGTGGCAGAGGCGATGGCAGCAGCAGCAGAAGTTTCTGTAGTTGACTTCATTTCTGCAAGGGCTGCTTTAACCTCTGTGGATAAGGTATCCACTTTGGTATTTAATCCTGTAAGCGCGCCTGAAGTTGACTCTGTAAAAGACGTGAATGAGCTTTGCAACTCATTCAATGTTTGAGTTACAGAGGTTACAAAGGCTTGGAACTCATCCTTCGTAACATGTTCCTCTTGGGTAACCTCTGGAGGAACAACTCCTTCTCCAGAGTGAGTCCCTGTTCCTGGGACACCTTCGTTCACCCTTGTTTGTACGTTGGGGGTGGAAGGATTTCCATCTGATCCTCGAGAAGAAACCCGAGTTTCAGTCTCTACAGAAGTTCTGTGAAGAATATTGTCCAAATCCACTCCAGAGGTGGGTATCGGAATATTCTTCTGTTGACTCGGAGACTTGTCTAGAGTCTCTTCGTCATGGTGCTCTCTACTTCTCTCTGAAAGAAGTTTTGGCCCTATATTGTGCGTGTCAGAGGAAACGAATTCCTCTGTAGGGTGTTCTAGTGTGATCTGGGGCGATTGATCACGAACTATAGGTGAGTCTCTCTGAGGAGACTCCCTAGGAATGGATTCCCCGTCTTCTGTGGGCACAGAGGGTGAAAGAGTAACCTCTGGCTGGATGGGTTGGGTGAGGTTCGAGCTGTGCTGCTCTTTTTCAATGACACCTTCTGCAGCTAGACCTGTGGTGTCAGATGTGTGGGTTGCACTGGGAGGGGTTGAGGGATGTGTGCCTTCTGCAACTTCGGCATCTTTTCCTTTCTCATTTTCTTTTCCTCCAGACGTTTCTACCCTATCCTCTAAACCTTTTTGCACCTCTTCTTCTGCAGTCTCTTGTCTTGGCAGAAGTGAATCAAGAACCTCTGTGAAGATTTGAGTTTGCAGAGGTGGTTCGATTCCTTCTGTTATTGTTTGCAGAGGAGAAGATGGTTTCTTCTTCTTTGATTTCCTCTTCTTTGGTTTTGGTGCTCCCTCCTCTGTAGATTTTGACTTTCTTTTTCTTTTGGAAGAGGAAGGGGCAGAGGGATCTTGGATTTGTGGTGGAGATGAGGGTTCTGTGGGATGTTCAGTGGGTGGAGAAGATGGTTCTGCAGGAGTTTGTTGGATAGCAGAAACAGAGGCAAGTTGTTCCTCTGTAGGGGTCTTGGTTTTCTTTCCCTTTTTCTTCTTCTTCTCTTTAGATCCCTCAAAAGACTTCCTCTTTGAAGAATAGAGGTCTTTCCTTATATCTCTGAAGTTCTTCTGGTTGGCCTTGTGTTTAGCCAACTTTATCTTCCATTCTTCTTCTGTAAGTCTCTCTACTACATTACCTCCTATGGGCATTCCTATACGCGGGGGTGTTACAGAACTGGGTTCAGGAGTTCTGTAAACGCGTGTGTACTCACTAACTAGTTCTTCATCACTAGCATAACCTAACATTACCTTTGATAGTGGCCTGATGTGTGGGTAGCCATCCTCATGTTCTGTAGGGGTGTTCTTGGACATAGGAAATTGCTTAGGTTTGGGACCGTCCATTGGCCATTTTTGGATAAGGAGTAGGGGTTCGAAAAGTATACTGAGGATTCGCTGGAACTGTAGAGAGGGTAACCAGTTGTGATCAGACATTTTGGCTTTCTGGGAGGCGATTTTGCGATCGATGGTGTTGATGATCTCTTGCATCATTATGGTGGCATAATCTAAGGGTAGATCATAATACACACCATACATGATTGAGAGAATTTGAGGTGAGCTTTGATCGATGCTTCCGATTTTGCCCGTGAGGCAACGATTTAGGATGGAGAATAAGGTATTCCACACAGGGGGTAGTCTTGCTCTGCGGAAATCGTTCCTCTTTTTCAACTGTTGGTTGTACCCTAACATGTGCAGAAAGTCGACAAGTTCTTCATTTGTTGGTTGGGGTGCATACTTTTTGATTCCCATGAGTCCTCTTGTTGGAAGGCCAAATTCTAATGAGAACATGGTGCGATTGAACATCAGTTCAAGGCTCTTACTTTGGTCAGGTTTAGAAATGTAGCCTCTGATCAAATCGGTGTCAGCGTCATAACGGCAAGATTGCCAAAACTGATGTAGGTAACGTACTGGTATTTGTTCAACGGTTTTGCTCAGAAGAGGGTAAAGAAAGTGGTTCTCTAGGATGTTTAGCAGTATGGCATGTTCTTTGCCAAATGCCGTAGGAGAAGGAACAAGATAACAATTGTTCGATTTAATGGGAAGGGTTTGCTCGAAATGGTCATTTGAGAAAAATTGTTGCAGGTGGGTAGTGGGTACGAAGGATGCCTCGTCGCCGGAGTCATGTCTGTCGGCATCGGCGGTGATGTGTGGGTTGTGGGAGTGCTCAGAATGCACTGGAGAGGATGTCGGAGAGTTCGTTGGTGAAACGTGAGCAGATTTGGAACTGGAAGCCATTTGTAGGTTTGAAAGTTCTAGGTTTTCAGAAAGAAATAAGCAAGTTCTCCGGAGAAGATGAGAGAATAGTAAAGTTTTGAAAGTGATTTTAACTTGGGTTTTTATACTATGGTAACGGATAGAATTCGGAACGGTGAAAATGTGAGAGTTAATAAAATTTGAGGTCCACACTCGAGTTCATTCGGCGTGGTGCAAGTTTCTAGGACGACGTGATATGTACGTCAATGAAAACTTGACACGTCATCAATGTCAGTGACGACGAGACGTCGTGGGCGGCCACATTAAATGAAAAACGCGTGGGTTTTAAATTTTCACCACAGAAAAGTTACCGTTACAGATACAGAAATTTCCAAGTGGAAATCTTTACAGAAGCTCTGTGGGTACAGAAGTTCTGTGATTTTGAAAAACGTTTATCTCTGTAGATTGTATCTTTAATGAAAATCGTTTGAAAAACACGGAGAGGATCAATAAATTTTTAGTAGAGAGAAATTATCCTACAGAGGTTTTTGGACCTCTGCCAGAGCCAGTAGAGGCTCTGTGACAGGAAATTTCTAATAACTAATAATTTATAAACATTTTTAATCATCCAAGTTTTTGATCAGTTTTAACAATGTATTTAGGACTTATTTGAAAGTTGGTGTCCTAGAAAATTGTAAATCTCAACGATTTTGTGCAGCAGAAGTCATTTGAATGATTTGAGTGATCTACAGAGGTTCTTTGGTTGAAAGAACTCTGTGGCTTATGACTTCTGTGGCAAGATACCAACCTATTTCCTTTTGATCGGCGAATGTGATCTCTTCTGTCGCATTCTTTGCTCCCCCTTGACTTATGAATCTCTGTAGATTCAGCAAGGTCTCCTTTTCCGCTCCTCCTTGATCTAACAACCTCTTTAGGATTGATCTCTGTGGTTTGAAACCTGCCTTTTTATCTCTTGAAGCTTGTACTTTTACCAAAAACGTTTGAAAAACATTGGAGAGGATCGATAAATCTTCAGTAGAGAGAAATTATCCTACAGAGGTTTTTGGACCTCTGCCAGAGCCAGCAGAGGCTCTGTGATAGGAAATTTCTAATAACTAATAATTTATAAAACTTTTTGATCATCCAAAGTTTTTATGGTTTTAAACATTGTTTTTAGGACATATTTAGAAATTTTTGTCCTGGAAAATTGTTTTTGGAAAAAGATTTTGTGCGACACATACCTTTTAGAGTGTCTAGTTTGGACGACAGAGACTCTTGTTGATCATAATCCTCCTTTGGCTCCCCCTTGAATGATCAACCTCTGTAGATTAATTTGAGGTCTCCTTCTGCTCCCCCTTGACCTATGCTTGAATCAATAGAGATAAATAATGCACAAAACATATGTCAACCTCATCAGAGGTTCTGTGGAGATTGTCATAGGCTCTGAGCAATTCCACAGAGGTTCTGTGAAGTATAGAACCTTTGAAGGATGAGTCTTAAACAAAGTGTTTAAGAGTCATAGAGAACTTTGAAGCCTGAGTCCTTAATAGAAGTATTAAGGAGTCCATCGTTTGCTAAAGAGTGAGTCCTGATCTGTAATGGTCAGAAGTCATTTTCTGATGAAGCTCGAGTCTTAAACTGATTTGTTTAAGAGTCTTTTTCACTAAAGTGCGAGTCCTAAACTGATGTGTTTAGAAGTCCTTCTGTCCTTTGAAGAGCGAGTCCTGATCTGTAATGATCAGAAGTCCTTCTACCTGCAAGACAGATCAAAGAACTTTTGGTACCCATATCCAAATGGGTCCTTTTTTGTTAGGATTTGGAGCTGTCTTTAGGTCCTCTGGTTTGCCAATCTCTGTTGGTTTGCCAATTTTCTTTCTATGACCTTTCTCATTTTGGGTCTTTGGATTTTTCTTTTGAAATGACCCATTTTGTACACAGAAAGATTTAGAGAAAAGGTTTCTTAATTGAAGCAGAAGATCAAAGCATTTATATGAATGAAAAGATGAAGGCTTTGTAGAAACAAATGGTTTTGGAGCATTTTTGTCAGGAATAGAGTTTTTGACTTTCCAAACCATTTTCATCTTTTTGTAAACAGGATTATTTGAATTTTTAGCACAAGAGTTTGCTAAGACAAGGTCTTTAAGCCTTTTAGCTAAAACATCTTTTTCTTTAAGGTTTAAATCAAATTTTCTTAGAAGATCTGATTTATACCTCTTCTCCAACATAATCTTGTTTGACAAATCGGATAGTCTCTTTGTTAAATTTGACATTTCAGCTTTAAAGACCTTTCTTTCCTTCTCAAACTTGTCTTTCAAACACTTTGTTTGAAATCCTTCTCTCTTCACCTTTTCAGACTCTTTTCTTTCAAAATCCTGCTCTTTCCTCTCTTTTTCAAGAGATTTCTGTAATTTTGAGATTTTGAAAGAAAGTTCCATATTCTTTGTCTCAAGAAGAGTTTTCTCTTTTCCAAACTTTTCATTTTCACTGATTATAAGTTTTTCAAAGTTGGAAATCAGTTTAGAAAAGTTTAGACACTTAAGCTCAAGGCTTTTCTTCTCTTCTTTAAAAACAGTCTTAACTTCCTCAAACTTTTCTTTCTCCTTTTTACCAAGCTCTTCTGACTCAGATAGTTTCTTTTTCAGTTCAAGATTTTCACAATTTAGGAGTTTACCTGATTCTTCAAGCTTGGCAATGTTGTCTGAGTCAATAAGAATACTCTTGTTTCTTTCCTCTAATTCTTTCTCAAGAGTAGGAATTATTTTCTTAAAATTTGTGCTGAGTTTGAAATAATAATGAAAATCAGCATCAGCACTAAATTTTAGTCTTGACATATTGAATGAAGTTTTTAACGAAAGAAACAGTTTCTTGGATGTTACCAGATCGAATAAATCGAAAATGGCAGTAAAACAGAATCTGTTTGAAGGAATGAAGAATAGGTTAAGAACAGACAGTTTCTATCAAGAATCTTGTCTAAACGAGGATCACTTGATATTGAAAACCAAGCTTCGCTCTGATACCAATTGTTGGTTCCCGTTTTGCTTAAACAAGATTATCTGATCTATTAGTTCAGGTTTAAGGTTTGATGCGGAAGCGTATTTGAAGAACTAACAGATATGTTTGATAGATTTAGAACACAATATAAATAAACAGTGAACAGGAAATAATATCTCAAAGTTTACTGAATATATATATCAAGAACAGATTTAAGAACAGTGAGTATGCAAAGCTTTAAACAGATATGACTCTAAATGTGCATAAGCTATGTGTTCTTGATGTTTGATTGAAGTGTTCTTGTTTTTCTGTTTTTGTGTGTTGTTGTGTGTTAGGAAGAACTCAACATGAGTCTTCCTTTTATACTACTCTTAGAAGACTATGAAGTAGGTCACTGTTCCTTTTACGGCATGAATAGTGTACTGGATGGTGTGAACAGTGGACTGGATGGTGTGAGCAGTTGTTTGAGCCATGCGCATTTAATGGAGCAGATGTACTTTTGGTAAATGCATTAAATGGCGCATACGTCTATTTTGTACCTTGCCCTATTGAGTCCACTCAGAGCTTGACACGTGTTTGACAGTACTTTTCCATGCAAGTTGATGAACGTATCCAGTAATATCTTCCAAGTCTTCATTGAGGACCACAGAGGCTCTGTAATGAATTACAGAGGTTCTGCGGTCTGGTTCCTCTGTAAAGTAGTCTTCACCGGATTCCGAGTCTTTGGTCGTTTACTTCTGCAGAGCTTCTGTCAAGGGTGGCAGAGGTTCTGAGGCTCGGTCCTCTGAGAAGTCTTCTTGGTTCCTTGTCTTCTGATGTTGTCCACAGAGGCTCTGTTATTGGTAACAGAGGTTCTGCGGTCTTGGTCTTCTGAAAGCGTCCTTCTGTAGTTTCCTCGGTCTTTGATCACTCTTGATCAAACTTCCTTTGATTCTTCTGAGATGCCCGGCAGAGCTTCTGTTGCACTCAGCAGAGCTTCTGTGGAAGTTCTTCTGTACTTGGCCATTTTTCAATACTTCTAATATTTCAGAATATTGGAGCTAACAATATGGAGCATCTACGAGAGGTTTTGGAGATTTTGCGTAAGGAGCAGTTATATGCAAAGTTCTCCAAGTGTGAGTTCTGGTTACAAGAGGTTCAATTTCTTGGACATCTTGTGAACCGAGAGGGTATCAAGGTAGACCCAGCGAAGGTGGAGGCAGTGATGAAGTGGGAAACCCCGAAGACTCCCACTGAGATTAGGAGTTTCCTTGGATTAGCCGGGTACTACCGCCGGTTCATCCAGGATTTCTCCAAGATAGCAGTTCCGTTGACGAAGCTGACGAGGAAGAACGAACGTTTCGTTTGGGGAGAGGAACAGAAAACAGCGTTCGAAACCTTAAGGAGAAAGTTATGCGAGGCTCCGGTGTTGACACTACCGGATGGAGTTGAAGACATGACAGTCTACTGTGATGCGTCTTATCACGGGCTAGGCTGCGTTCTTATGCAGAGGGGAAGGGTGATTGCCTATGCGTCTCGTCAACTGAAGACGCATGAGGTGAATTACCCGACTCACGATTTGGAGCTTGCGGCAGTGGTGTTCGCTCTCAAGTTATGGCGGCACTACCTGTATGGGGTGAAGTGTACTATCTATACGGACCACAAGAGTCTTCGTTATTTCATGGATCAACAGAATTTGAACATGAGACAGCGGAGGTGGTTGGATGTGGTGAAGGATTATGATTGCGAGATTCTTTATCACCCGGGGAAGGCAAATGTCGTAGCGGATGCCTTGAGTAGAAGAGCGAGTAGTGTTCTACTTCGGGTACCGTTGATGAGACTAACAGTATCAACGTCGCTTCACGACTTGGTAAGAAGGTCTCAAGAGGAAGCGATCAAGGGTGAGAACCAGAAGAAGGAACGGATAAAGGGACAGGTGGATCAGTTAGTGCCCGACAGTCGAGGTCTATTGACTCGGTACGGTCGGGTATGGGTTCCAGTATCGTGTGAGGCAAGGCAGACACTTCTGGACGAGGCGCATAAGTCAAGGTTCTCTATCCATCCCGGTGCTACTAAGATGTATAGAGATCTGAAGACTGACTACTGGTGGCCGGGGATGAAGAGGGACGTGGCTAAGTACGTGGAGAAATGTTTGACTTGTTTAAGGGTCAAAGCAGAGCATCAGAGACCGCACGGGAAGTTACAGCCATTAGAGATACCAGAGTGGAAGTGGGAGCATATAACAATGGATCTGATTACCAAGTTGCCTCGAACACCTAGGAATCATGATGCCATTTGGGTGGTTGTAGATAGGCTGACAAAGAGTGCCCATTTTATCGCGATCCGTGAAAGTTCATCTGCAGAAAAGTTAGCTGACATCTATGTCAGTGAAATTGTAGCAAGGCATGGGGTACCGGTAACAGTGATATCAGACAGGGATGTTCGGTTTACGTCGCGGTTTTGGGGGAAGTTCCATGAAGATTTGGGTACGAGACTTCAGTTCAGTACAGCCTTTCACCCACAGACGGACGGGCAAAGCGAGAGAACAATTCAGACTCTTGAGGATATGTTGAGAGCCTGTGTTTTGGATTTTGGGGGCAGCTGGGATACGTATTTACCGTTGGCTGAGTTCTCATACAACAACAGTTTCCATGCCAGTATTGGCATGCCTCCGTATGAGATGTTGTACGGGAGAAGATGTAGGACTCCTATCTGTTGGGGAGAGGTAGGCCAGCGGGAGTTAAGCAGCACAGAAGTGGTTCAGAAAACGACGGAAAGTATTGAGATGATTCGGGATAGGCTACGAACCGCACAGAGTCGTCAAAAGAGTTACGCCGACAAGCGAAGGTCGGATCTGGAGTTCAACGTGGGAGATAATGTTTTGTTGAAGGTATCACCTTGGAAAGGGGTGATCCGATTCCGGAAGAGGGGCAAGCTAGGCCCTAGGTTTATCGGACCTTTCAAGGTGATAGCACGGGTTGGGAAGGTTGCGTACCGGCTGGAGCTTCCGCCGGAACTCAGTCTGATACACAACACCTTCCACGTATCTCAGTTGAGGAAGTGTTTAGCTGACGAGTCGGCGCATGTCCCTATAGATGACATACAGGTCGACGAACGGTTGAATTATATTGAGAGACCGATAGCAATCTTGGAAAGGAAGACCAAATCCTTGCGAAACAAGGAGATCAGCTTAATGAAAGTTCAGTGGGAACACCGAAAAGGATCAGAATGGACATGGGAACCGGAAGCTGAGATGAGATCGAATTATCCGGAACTCTTCCAAGTCTGATCGATTTCGAGGACGAAATCCTGGTAAGTGGGGGAGAGTTGTAACACCCCGTTTCCCAATTTACGTGATTTAACTGTCTCTTTTGGGGTTGAGTTAATTTTTGGGTCGTTATGTACGTGTTCAAGAATCTAGGGGCCAGTTTATCAATTTTGTAAGATGAGGGTGTGTTTTGGCATGTATGTAAAGGGGATGGAAACCCTAAACACCCTCATTTGCAGCCATTTGTTTCTTTAGCAAAGAAGAGAGAAAAGAGAAAGGGATTTTCGGAGTTCTTGTGAGCTGCTGTGAAAGACCGACCGATTCTCCTTCGTTAACCGTTGGATCGTCGTGAAATTTGGACAGAGACTTCACGACCCTCTAATCTACATTCTGACCGGAGGGATTTGGCATCGGAGTTCCCAGTAGAGAGAACCAAGTGTCCGAAGTTGCTGTGAAAGGGATTTTCGGAGTTCTTGTGAGCCGCTGTGAAAGATCGACCGATTCTCCTTCGTTAACCGTTGGATCGTCGTGAAATTTGGACAGCGACTTCACGACCCTCTAATCTACATTCTGACCGGAGGGATTTGGCATCGGAGTTCCCAGTAGAGAGAACCAAGTGTCCGAAGTTGCTGTATTTTCCAGCCGAAAGATTTGGTGATTTTGGAAGATTCAAGTTGTGAAAGGTTCTAGGAGGATTGTTGTTCGCGGTCTAGAATTGCAAGGTATGTGTATTATGTTTAGAAATCAATAGAAATGGGGTGTATGAAATGGGATGTTTGGCAAAGTTTTATGTATTTGGACTATCCTAGCTATGTCATTTCGGGATGAGAGTTGGGATAGAATTAGAGTTCCATTTTTGGGCTTGTTATGATATGTGTATGTATGAATGTTATAGGTGGTACGAGGTGATTATTATACACTTTGAAGTACTTGGTAATTGACATCTTGACAGGTGAGTACTCTACCTATATTATGTAAGTTATGTGTATGTAGTTGGATTGCATGTGTGATTATGTGTATGTTGGCTTTGCCAAAGGAAAGAGTACCTATGGTGGTAGTAATACCCCTAAGGAATATGTTATGTATGAAGAGGCCTGGTACCAGTGTCTAGTTATGACCTTCCTTATTGGCTTTGTGCCTTAAGGAATGGAAGGATGTTACATGTATGTGATTGCTATGTTTATGCGAGTATGTATGCATGATGATATGTGGTATAGGTGCGTGCTCACTAAGCGAAAGCTTACCCCGTTGTTATTCATCTTTTAGTGGCAGGTACATCTTCGAAGAATAAAGGAAAGGCTCCAGCTTGAAGCTTTTGGATTTGCGGCAGCTCAGCAGCTTATATTTTCTTTTGATGAATGATAGTTTTGGATTCTCTAAGCTTTTCAGTTGAATATTGTTTGTCTCAAACTTATTGGTTTTAAGTTGCAAACTTGTACTCTTTTCTATAAGATTATGGGATTTTATCTAAATGTTTTAATTACAAATCTTTCGCTGTATTTTAAGGTTACTTTCCGTTAAATGAGTGTTTTAAAGATAAGGGATGTTACAAGATTGGAAGGACTAATCTGATCCTTTGAGAAATCATTTGATCTGTCAAATTCTTTTGAAAAAAATGTTTTTAAAGATTGAACTTGAAGTTGTCTTGAACGAGCATTCAGAATCAGTTGAGTCAACAAGCGGAGTCTGAGCAATTGTGTCAGGACTAACTTGTTTTGAAACATTAACTTTAAAAACGATGTCTTCAAGTTCTTTGACTTTATTAAGCAAAACATATTTATCTTCAAAAATTAGATCATACTTCTTTTGAAGATCAGATTTTATCTTTTGCTCCTTCATAATGTCTGTTGATAAACCGGATAATTTGATTGTAAGTTTCTTTATTTCATTTTGAAAAAAAAATCTTTCATCAGCATACTCATCTTTCACACTTTTTGCTTGAAAATTTTCAACTTTCATTTTTTCAAATTCTTTTCTTTCCATTTCAAGTTCTCTTTCCAAATCAGATATTTTGTGTGAAAGCTCAGTTGACTTTTCTTCAAAAGATTTTCGTTCAGCTTCAAACTCAGATCTCTCTTTCTCAAGCTTTTCTTTTTCTAAAAGTAAAACTTTTTCAAAATCTGAAATTTGTTTTGAAAGTTTTATATTTATAGTCTCACAAGAGAAAAGTTTTCTTTTGAAATAATTTCTTTCAGATTCTAAAGATTTTCTTTCCACACAAATCATTTCTTTCAGCTTGGCATTTTCTATTTCAAAGGATGTTGTCGTCTCTTGAAGCTTCTTGATTTCACCGTGAAGAATTGAGTTGTCTCTCTTTGCTTCAAGATCTGCAATACGAGATTCAAGATCAGTAATCCTTTTTGAAAGTTTGATATTGCGTTCTTCTAAAAGAAACTTTTCATTTGAGGATGAGATTTCTAAAAGCTGTTTCTTCAGATCAACATTTTCATTTTCCAGAACTGTTGTTTTCTCTTTAAGCATTTTTATATGATCTTGAAGGTTTGAAATATCAAGAATCTCATTCTTTTCAAGTTGAGCTTGAAGATCTGCATTCTTCCTTTTTAAGCCTTCTATCCGTAAATATTGACGATAAATGTAATCGTTATCAGATGTAGCCATTGTTATAGAAGAATATCTTGAAATAATCCTGAAAAATGAATCACACACAAAAAAATTAGATGAAAAATACCAAAAATATTACCTAATAGAGTGATCGTCAAGAGAAACTTCGCTTAGAAGTTGAATTATGAGCACACTCAAAGATATAAAATCAGAGAAACACAATTAAAGTAAAAAAAAAATTCAAAAATAAAATCTGAAGAACAAATTATAAATTTGTCTTCCAAAAATTAAATCTGAAAAATTTACGCATAAATGTTAGACTTTAATTGGCAAACCTGCAAAACAAGAGAAAAATATATCAGTTACGAGCAATTACAGGTAAAAATTGATAAGATCGACAAACAAATGACTAAAAAGAAATTAAACGAAAAACAATGACTAAAAAGACACAAAAATGACTAAAAATGACACAAATACAAAATATAGAGACTAAAATCGACAAAAAATGAAACTAACACAAAAAATAAGGACTAAAAGTGAAACATACTAAGACTCGACAAAAAACAAGGACTAAAAATGACAAAAACTGAAAATTAGAAACTGAAAGGACTCAAAAAGACAAAACTAGAAACTTTAAACTACAAGGACTAAAAGTGTACAAATCTAAAAGTTATAAACTATAAGGACCAAACTGTAAAAACAAGAAACTAACAACTACAGGGACTAAAAATGACTCAAAACTAAACTGTATACTACAGGGACCAAAATAGACAAATCCTAAAAGCTGTTAACAGACTTAACTGAAAGACTAACGAATGGACTAAAAATGTAAGCAAACTAACGGAAAAACTAACAAAATCGTTAACTAACTAACCTAACAAAATCTAATTGACTTAGGACTAAAAATGAAACAAATTTATCAAATATAACCGAAAAACAATCGATTCTAACTGATTTAACGGAAAAAGGACCTAAAATATCACAAACTTAACAAAACTAACGGAGTTCCGTTAAGTTACTATTCATCATCATCAACCTCACGACCCATTTGCAAAAATTCAGTATGGAACCAAACTTTTCGACCGACACTCTTTGTTTATGTTCCCTTAAGCTCCCTTAACTGATTAGAAGTCGAAACTCGCTCCGAATCATTCAATATTTGCAACCGAACGATACCGAAAAACCGAATTTTTTTCGAAACCTTCTCGTAAGCTCCTGTTTCTTCAAATGGAACGTTTCTTCAGACTCCAAGAAGCTTCTTTCAAGCTTTTAGAACGATTATACCCCAAAGAAACCTCCCAAATTCGACACCGAAGAGTTTCGAAAATCGATTGAAAATTACGTAACTGTCGTGAACTTGATGAGTCGTTGAGATTCAAAACATGTATCAAAGTTGTTTCCCGTATAAGATGACTCCCGGTAGAGATGGTTCCTGGCCAAAAAAATGTTTCCGGATGAAGTTGTTTTCCGGACAAAAATGATTTCCGATTGAAAATCTTACGGATGAAGCCAATTACCGGGTGAAAATGAACGGATACCGGATAAAAGCTTGTACTCCGGATGAAATTGTAATCCGGAACAAAAATGTTTCCGGACAAAACGTAATTGAATTCCCGGAGAAAAATGAGTTTCCGGATACACAATGTTTCTGGACAAAACTTACTGCATAACAAGGAATTTTAATTTGCCGCACAATTTGACCTGCAGTTGACCAATTTTGATACACCTTGATCTAGTTGGATACATTCCACGTAAGCAAAACAATGTAATTCATGGCATGAGTTTGTTGACCGCATGAATTTCCATCTTTGACCAAATTTATTGCCTTCATGTTTCAACACGTAGCTGCAATGGCGGACCCACGATTGTAGGTGAGCGGGTGCACAAATGAAAAGTTTAAAAAGTTGTTGTCGATGTGTTTTTTGCCGAATTCTGTCTTTGGGAGACTTTTTAAGCTTTTAGTTGATTTCAAGATATTTTTCCACTCTTTTGGTTGATTTCGAGGGGTTTATTAAGTTTTTTTTGTTGATTTCGATGAATTTTTTTGTTTTTTTGTGTCGATTCGAGATATTTTTTTGGGTTTTTTGATTGATTTCAAGAGAATTTTTTAATTTTTTGGTTCATTTCAAGAACAAATATTGGATGTTTTGCAAATCAAAATTAACTATGCATATACGTAATAATAATCGAATCAATAACTAAAAACGAATTAGAAATACAAAGATAAAAATTTAATATTTTTGGAAAAGGTTAATGATGAAATAACATTATATTAAACAAGCACAACCCATAAACACTAATTACTTTGAATACAAATTGAACGAATTCTGTAGAGATAACCCATCAAAATCTTTACCACATTCAAAATAAGAAACAAACATATATAAAATTATAATGCAACCAAAATCTCGAATAGTACATAAAACCTTACCTTAGATCATAACAACAAAATTCCACAATTCATAAACCTTAACAACTCGAATACACGGACAAATTTAACGGTTCCCGTTGCGGTAGCTTAGCAAAATCCTAGCATAAATAAAAAGAAAACTTATCAATGTTTGGGTAAAATTTCACCAGTCTCGACCACGACCAAAACATGGAAAACATTTATTACACTTTTCCATAATAAGGTTAAATCATAAACACTTTGTCATCTGACAAAAGTTGAAATCGAAAGTTACTCACGACACACGACCGTCGTGTGGAACCTCTCGACCTCGACCGACTAACATGCTATATTGCTGTTACGTTTTCAGTGTTTAATGCAAGATCAATGACATTAATGACCAACGGACATAACCGACAGAGACAATTATGAGCATTAATTCCAGCAGCCGTTACGACAGTTATCGAAGGATTTTATGGAATCATTTAAGACGCCCGAAGACTATAAATATAAGGGCAATCATCATCCCGCAGATCATATCTCAGACATCTTGGCACAACTGAACTCTCAAGAACACTCAAAGCAAAGAACTCTCTCTCTCGAAAGATCGCTCTCGACACACGACATTTCCGCACGACACTTAGTTTTTACACACGACGCACCAGTTTTTACATTCGATACACTTGTTACTTTACATTTAAAGTCTTTCTTTCATTTGTATTGTAATCATTGTACTCCCGAGACTCGAAACATAAGGACATCGCCCCTGTTTGGCGACCATAGTGCAACGACGACCCCCAAAGTTGTCCGCGGGTTTTTTCCTCGTTGAGGTTTTTCCCGCATCACCAAAATCCTTGTCTTATTTACTTTTTCTGTCTTTGTCGTACGCTTTGTCGGAAGATTTCTATTCTTTAGTTGTTAAGCTCCACAATCAACCTTAAGTTATCCTTCTGGACGATTTTTGGCATTAACAGTTTGGCGCCCACCGTGGGGCCCCATCTAGAGAAAATCGAGACAAACGTGCGTCTCACTAACGTTTTCTTGGAGTTTCCTCTCTTTTCTTTTCGAGGAAAATGGCAGGTAACGGAAACCAGGAGCAGATCATTGCCCAGATGCATGGGGAGCTTGAGAGTACACATGATGCTCCTGGGACAGTCGATGACTATCGCCTGGAGGAAGTCATCTTGGACCAGAGCAAGCCTGACCAGAAAGTCCTTGTAGGATCGTCCCTCGATCCCTGCCTTAAAGACAAGCTAATATCTTTCTTGCAGGAACATGCCGATTGTTTTTCCTGGTCGCATGAAGACATGGTCGGCATAGACCCGTGCGTCATTTCCCATAAGCTCAATATCGACCCGTCATATAAGCCAATCAAGCAAAAGCGCCGAAAATTTGCTCCTGAAAGGAATAAGGTGATAAATGACGAGGTCGACAACCTCCTCAAGACAGGGAAAATTCGAGAAGTAAAATATCCCGACTGGCTTGCTAATGTCGTGGTCGTGGCGAAGAAAAATGGCAAACGGAGGGTTTGTATCGACTTCACGGATCTCAACAAAGCTTGTCCAAAAGATCCTTTCCCATTACCACATATCGATGCCATGGTCGACGCGACAGCAGGACATGAACTGTTGACGTTCATGGATGCCTATTCTGGATATAATCAGATCCTGATGCACGTCGAGGACCAGGAGAAAACTGCATTCATGACAGACCGAGGTATTTACTGTTATAAGGTTATGCCTTTTGTACTAAAAAATGCAGGTTCTACCTACCAGCGTCTAGTGAATAAGATGTTCAAGGATCATTTGAGGCAGTCGTTCGACATCCTTCGGAAGTATAGCATGAAGCTCAACCCGACGAAGTGTTCCTTTGGTGTCAGTGCTGGGAAATTCCTGGGCTACATGGTCACTCGTTAAGGAATCGAGGCTAATCCCGACCAGATCAAAGCTATTATCGAGATCAAATCTCCTAGAAATTTCAAAGAGGTCCAAAAGCTAACTGGTCGGGTGGCAGCTCTGAACAGGTTTATCTCTCGATCTTCAGATAGATGTCATTTATTTTACAATGTCCTCAGGAAAAACAAAGGCTTCGATTGGACCGACGATCATGAGCAAGCATTGCAAAAGTTGAAAGAATATATGGCGTCATCGCCTTTGCTGTCGAAGCCTCAAGATCATGAGGTCTTACAGCTATATTTGGCTGTCAGTCCTAATGCGGTAAGTGTCGTCCTGACACGAGAAGATGAAAAGCAGCAACTGCCGATCTATTATGTAAGTAAATCCCTCTTGGACGCCGAAACCAGGTATTCCTCTATGGAAAAGTTGCTTTTATCGCTAGTCACAGCTGCCAAGAAATTGCGACACTATTTTGAATCGCATTCTATTACTGTCGTAACTAACTTTCCTCTTAAGTCTGTCTTGAGGAAACCTGAGTTGACAGTTCGTTTGGCAAAATGGAGCATATATCTCAGCAGTTACCACATCGATTTCAAGCCCAGGACAGCGATCAAATCGCAAGCCTTGGCGGATTTCAGCCCTAAGCTGGAAAAAGAAGCAGAGCTCGAAGTGTCTGCTGTGGCGACTCACGACGACGTACCCTGGACTTTACATGTCGATGGATCATCCAACGTTAGAGGCTCAGGACTAGGCGTCATCTTAAAGTCGCCATAGGGGGGCAAGATGGTGTATTCCATTCGATGCGATTTCAAAACCACCAACAACGAAGCTGAGTACGAAGCCCTGATCGTGGGAATGAATATAGCCCACGACTCGGGGGCAACCGCGCTACATGTCCAAAGCGATTCTGTTCTGGTCGTGAACCAGATGAATGGAGAATTCGCGGTTAAATATTCAAAAATGACAGCGTACCTAAAGGTAGCAAAAGAAAAATCGGAAAAATTCAAATCATTTTCTGTTGAATAGATTCCAAGCGATCAGAATAGTCAAGCTGACGCTCTAGCAAACCTTGGATCTGCTCTAGTCGAACCAATATTCGACAGTATTCCTATGATCCACCTAGCGACGTCGTCCATCAAAAATGACGATGTCATCCAAATCGAAGTCCAAGAAGATGTTTGGTTGCGCGACATCAGAAATTTCTTTTCACACGACCAACTTCCAGAAGACAAGATAGAAGCCTAGAAAATCAGGTTCAAGGCATCCAGGTATGTCATGATCGGAGATAGGCTCTATCGACGATCATCGACAAGCTTAAACCTAAGATGCGTCACCAGCAAGAGCCAAGTTCAGAAGATCCTTCAAGAAATGCACGATAGGGTGTGTGGCAACCACTCAGGAGGCCGCAATTTGGCTAATCGTATCTCTCGACAATGATATTTTTGGCCAACACTACGACAAGACGCCGTCGGGTATGTCCAGAGCTGTGATCCTTGTCAGCGACATTCAGGTACGTCCCATAAACCTTCTGAACCTTTGCATTCGACATTGATCCCATGGCCCTTCATGAGATGGGGGATGGAAATTGTCGGCAAGCTGCTGCCTGCCCCAGGGCAAAAGGTATTTCTCCTCGTACTTACGGATTATTTTTCTAAGTGGATAGAAGCGTCTGCTTTTTCCCAAGTTCGGGACAAGGAAGTCGTCTCTTTTATCCAGACTAACATCATATGCAGGTTTGGGATTCCATCCGAAATTGTCAGCGACAATGGATCCCAGTTTATAAGCAGTAGGACTCGACAGTTCTGTGAAGATCGTAACATCAAACTGACGACATCGACCCCCAGGTATCCCCAGGCAAACGGGCTTGCGGAGTCGAGCAATAAGACCATTATTGCTTCGATCAAGAAAAGGCTAAAAGCTGCAAAGGGAAAGTGGGTCGAAGAACTCCCTTCGGTATTGTGGGCGAATCGCACGACACCTCGCACGTCCACAGGACAAACTCCTTTCTCTTTGGTCTATGGTTGTGAAGCAGTTCTACCAGTCGAGGTCCAACTCCCAACCTCGAGGCATACTTCCGTCGACCACAATCTGGTTGACTTAAGTTATGACCTCGACGCCCTCGAAGAACTTAGGGAATCATCACTGATCAGGATGGCGTTGCAAAGGCAAGCGGTCGAGCGATATTTCAATAAAAATGTCAAAGCTAAAGTCTTTCAAGAAGGCGACTATGTCTTGCATCGAGTGTTCCAAAGCACTCAAGAGCTTAATGCAGGTAAGCTTTCCATTAAGTGGGAAGGTCCTTATCGTATCTCCGAAGTCGTAGGTAAAGGAGCCTATCAGCTCCAAACCCTCGACAATCAAGATATCCCACGTAGCTGGAATGCGACACATTTGAAAAGGTATTTCTTCTAAACCCTTTTCTCTTATACATTTTTTTCATCACAATGATCATTGACTTAAGCATCAGAGAGTCGTTGGTTAGCCAACGACCAACTTCTGACATTGTCTTATCACAGGATCGCAAGACATAAGTTACTAAGTCTATCATATGACATCAGTACACTTTCACAAGGTCGCATGACATAAGTAATCGGGTCTATTATATGACTTGATTATCTTATCGCATGGACGTATGACTCAGATTCACCGCATGATTTAGTTGTGCGATCGACCCACGATCTAAGTATTTTAATTTATAAAAATTTCATGTTCTGAATGTATGCTTTGAATGCATGTACTTATGTTTGCTTACACGATTTAGAAATATAAAAGTCTTATGACTTATGTTTTAATCGTTGTGTCACATTAAAAACCTAAGTCGCATGCCCTCTTGCTCATTTATGTATGACGTATTCCACAGTTGATATCCACAAAGTGTAATACACAAAAGAAATGTAAGTTTCATTCATTTAATGATCGATCCGTTACATCTAAATAGCTCGACAACCAACGGTCAAGCGATTAAAAACAAAAAATTAGAAGCTTTCTAAGCCTAAGGAGGATCGTCAGTCGCATCCTTGCTCGATGCCTCACCCTTTGAGCTCTCTTCGATCTCCTCCTCCTCGACCTCCTTCTCGTCATCCGAGTCGAGATCTCTTGCAGATCCGACCTCCCTCAGATAGAAGGTAAGCTCCTCCGACGCTGAGGTAAGGGGATTCTTCCCCGACAAGTGTCGCCTCATAATCGCCGCCCGTGCGATGAATCGAGCTAAGGAAAAAATGGACTTAGCTTCGTCCTTGAGCTCCTTCACCTCCTTTTCCAGCTCCGTCACCCTAGACTTTGAATCCTCAGCTTCTTTTTTATTCACAACCAAGGATTCCTTAGTCCTGTCCAGCTCCTCCCTTTGGTCGGCAATCATGGATAGGGACTGCTTCAGGCGATGGTTTGCCTCATCCTTTGCACGAACGACGGCCTCTAACTCTTTCAGAGCCTCGTCGAGCCATTTTGACATAGCCTCTTCACGTTCTAGGGCAACCTTCTCCCTGTCAAACGCCGCGTTCCCCCTCTCATGGGCAGAAGACACCAAACCCCTTATCTTCACCGTTTCAGCACGCAAGGCAAGGGAAGACTGGAACGCCTGTAAAAACATAAACGAGCATTGTTAATAAACATTCGACAAAGTAAACATCGATAAAATAAAACAAGTCTTGAAAGAAAGACTTACCATAAACGCCAGCCCGGCGACATGGGCTCCCGTCTCCTCGATCGGGAATCCCTCGAAACGCTCCTTGAAAGAAGGGAGCAGATATTTCCCCAGATGAGGGAACAAATTCGTCCCGTCTCGGACATTATCAACCATAAAGTCCGACAGCAACGTAAAGTTGACCGTCGTGACCTTAGCCTCTCCCGTCGTGTGGCCCTTGCCCTTGTCGGCCGACAAAGGGTTAGACGTGGTAGACGGAGACTTCGCCGTTTTCGCCGGAGGCACCGAACTAATAGGTGTTGCATCGATCGCACTAGAAGACGTCTTCGTCTTCGCAGGCGATGCGACCGATACCTTCGCCTTCTTAGGCGTGACGACTCTCGACGAGTCATTAGCCTTTGAAGACGGTTCCCTCGAGATCGTCATCCTCGTCTTCTTCCGAACCACAGACTTGGTGGTCGAGGTCTTTTGCCTCTTTTCCTTTCCTTTTTACGGGCGAGCTCAAGTTGAGCTGCCCTCTTAGCACTGGCAGTCGGCACCTTTCCCTGAGATTCTCCTGGAAACAACGAAAGGAAAAATGTTACACGAGGGACATAAGAAAAAAGATCGAGGTCGAGTAGAAGTAAATAGAACACTTACCAGTCATCTATGCTTCTCCTTCTCTCGACTCTTCCTCTTTCTCCTCTGTCTCCTCTTCTTCCACCTCCTCCTTATGTTTTTCTCCCCGATTCTCTCCTAGATACACCAAGTCTTCGTCGTCGTCGTCCACCAGATGTCGTGTGAAAAACGATCGCTCCACATTACTGAATTCCAAGAATGCGTCGATCTTTGCTTGAGAGTTGGCGTAGGGCTTCACGTCCTCAAACTTAATATCTGTCAACACATAGAGAGCAGGTTAAAAATAAGTTGAAAATTAGAACATGACGTGCGACATAAGGCTAAAAAATCTCACCCGACATATTCCAGCCAGCCCTAGTCCAGCCGCTCTCAGGATCGAGAGTCGACTTACGCACGAACGCGTACCTGGTCTTCCACTTAAGGTCATTTACAGCAGTCTTTAGGACCAAGGTGCGATCGCCCTTAAACCTAGAAAACAAGCTATAGCGATGACATCCATCCTTCTTGACTTGATAAGGCAAGAGGAGGTCGCACACATTCATGGGAGATTCCTATTTTTCGGTAAGTCGTTCGATCACTTGTACGACTCGCCAGAACTGGGGCATTAATTGGCCCGGTGCTAAATCGAATTCGAGCATAAAAGCCTTGGCCAAAGGCGAATAAGGCCATTCGATACCTATCTTAAAAGGGTATTCGTATATCACGATATACCCTACGGGACACTCATTTGGTCGGGTCTGACCTGCTCTAATCAATGTAATCCCCGCATGGATTTTTGCTAGACTTCTAAGGTCGTCAAGATCCGCTTGTTCTCGGATAGAACTTACAGGTTCAGTCGACATTTCTAAGCAGACTTACAAAAGATCAAGAAATCGTACCTTATATAGGCGCTCTAAAAAACCTCAAAATCTCTAATCGAATCGAATATTCTTGTAAGTTTGGAAAGGATTGAACGAAGAACGGCAATAATCGATAAGAAAATCTTACTATAAAAACCGTCTGGAAACGTAAAATAAAAAAGATCCACCGCGCTCTCTATTTATGTAAATGATCGTGTCAGGTCGAGTCCCTCAATGATCGACACGTGCCCTTACCTTTTCGTATGCACACACGGATCGTCGACACCTGGCGATGACAGTTGCTAAGCATGATCGTGCGTCAGCGTGACGTCACGATCTTATCCTCTTTTCGACTTCCCCTTTAGTTGGAATTGGACCGATCCAATTCTAAGGTAACTAAAGTGACTTTCGACACGTGTCATGACCCTAGACGTCCGACTGACAAAATTTAAAATTCGAGTTTACTCTATTTTTTAAATTTTGGGGGCAAACTATTTGGGTAAAATTTCACCAGTCTCGACCACGACCAAAACAGGGAAAACATTTATTACACTTTTCCATAATAAGGTTAAATCATAAACACTTTGTCATCTGACAAAAGTTGAAATCGAAAGTTACTCACGACACACGACCGTCGTGTGGAACCTCTCGACCTCGACCGACTAACATGCTATATTACTGTTACGTTTTCAGTGTTTAATGAAGGATCAATGACATTAATGACCAACGGACATAACCGACAGAGACAATTATGAGCATTAATTCCAGCAGCCGTTACGACAGTTATCGAAGGATTTTACGGAATCATTTAAAACGCCCGAAGACTATAAATATAAGGGCAATCATCATCCCGCAGATCATATCTCAGACATCTTGGCACAACTGAACTCTCAAGAACACTCAAAGCAAAGAACTCTCTCTCGAAAGATCGCTCTCGACACACGACATTTCCGCACGACACTTAGTTTTTACACACGACGCACCAGTTTTTACATTCGATACACTTGTTACTTTACATTTAAAGTCTTTCTTTCATTTGTATTGTAATCATTGTACTCCCGACACTCGAAACATAAGAACATCGCCCCTGTTTGGCGACCATAGTGTAGCGACGACCCCCAAAGTCGTCCGCGGGTTTTTTCCTCGTTGAGGTTTTTCCTGCGTCACCAAAATACTTGTCTTATTTACTTTTTTTTGTTTTTGTCGTACGCTTTGTCGGAAGATTTCTATTCTTTAGTTGTTAAGCTCCACAATCAACCTTAAGTTACCCTTCTGGACCATTTTTGGCATTAACAATCAAGAACATCAAAATTACATCAGAAAAGAAAGGAAACAAAAGTGAGACGGAGAGAAAGAAGAAATTGATACATTGATATGGCAAAATTTTAAAAGGGCATTAAAGATGGATTAAATGAGAATTCAAAAGAGCATACCACTTGGTGAATATGAGTTTCATTAGCTTGAAGGGCAATATTAGTTAAATTACAAAAAAGACCCTACTCATGGTAATACAAATACATCTATTATAAGGACTAAAAAGACTAACAAATTAATCATTCTAAAAAATCAAAAAACCCACAAAGTTTCTGAAGAAGCATTATAATCCTACATTGTGCCACATTATTCTATGTGGTAGTTGCTTTTATATATATAAATGATATAAACTGGTTCTTGGCTCAACGACTTCAAAAAGTCCTAATGAATTCTACCTACTTGATTTTTTCCAAAGGTTTCGTTTCACTCTTTTCCTAGCCATTACTTGAACAACGAAAAGACCTAGAAAAATTAGAAAAAAGAAAACAAATTACTTGTGGCATTATGATCAAATAAACATAACGTAGGTGTGGTATATGTATAAAAATCAAAAGAAGCATCAACTCCAATCAAAAGAAATCATACCGTCCCCAAAAGAAGAAACTTGGAGTTATTCAATCGAATCGCATACCGAACTTGAAGACTGCCTGATACAAATTAAACCATAAAGTGATCAAAATCACAAAATAAACATATATAAAATTATAATACGATTAAAGAATGTAATCAAAATAAAAAACGGACAAAAGTAAAATTATATTGTGATGAAAATCGTGAAGCATACAATCCTTATCGTAGATAAAAACCAAAAAACCCCACAACCTAAAAAATTTAACAACTCTGATAAGCACACAAATTAAACTAAACGGTCTTTGTAGAGATAACCGAGCAAAATCGTTGCCGCATTCAAAATAACAAAACAACAAACATACATACAATTATTCTACGATCAAAATCATGATATGAACATATATTCGATCAAAATCAGTAAACAAACATACATGAAATACTTACCTTATTATAACCACAAGCACAACCCAAAAACACTAATTGCTTTGAATACAAATTGAACAAATTCTGTAGAGATAACCCATCAAAATCCTTACCACATTCAAAATAAGCAACAAACATACATAAACTTATAATGCAACCAAAATCTCGAATAGTACATAAAACCTTACCTTAGATCATAACCACAAAATTCCACAAACCACAAACCTTAACAACTCGAATACACGGACAAATTTAACGGTTCCCGTTGCGGTAGCTTAGCAAAATCCTAGCATAAATAAAAAGAAAAACTTATCAAGAACATCAAAATTACATCATAAAAGAAAGGAAAGAAAAGTGAGACAGAGAGAAAGAAGAAATTGATACATTGATATGGCAAAATTTTAAGAGGGCATTAAAGATGGATTAAATGAGAATTCAAAAGGGCATACCAATTGGTGAATATGAGTTTCATTAGCTTGAAGGGCAATATTAGTTATGTTAGATCTGAGTTTTGTCAATAAACCAAGTGTTGAAACCTGATAAGTAGGCTCAGAAGTTCTGAAGAGAAGAGTCAGAGTTCTGACCAAGAAGGCTCAGGAGGAATGCTCTGATAGTTTGCTAAGTATTGAAGTCCGAGAAGAAGAGTCAGAAGTTCTGAGAAGCTTAATCAGATGAATGTTCAGAAGTTCTGAACAACCTGTTCAGAACTCATAACTAGATACTTTCCTTTGTACTTAGTTAACTAATTAGGACACATGTATTGTTCCTATTAGTCTTTCTTATATGTACTGTAGCTTTAGTATTTCCGTTGTAGTATATACAGGAGTTAGCAACTGTAAGCTAACTAATCTTTTGGCATAACTTTCCCGCATATTCTTGTATTCATATTTTGTAATCTTCGAGATACGCTCTCTCTAAGATCTGTAAATCTGTTCTTCATTGAATACAAGTGTTCTTGATCAAATTACTTCTCGATTACTATTCTATTCATTGTTATATTGATTGTAAGAGTGGATCCTGTACTTACAATTGGTATCAGAGCCAGTCAACAAACAAATTCGATCGAGATCGCATTCTTGAGGGTTTCCTGTTTGTGTTCTTGAAGATTTCTTGATCAATTCGAAAATTGATTCCGCTGCTACTCACTGTTTTTGAATTCTTAGCAATTCTTGAATTAATTGTGTTTTTTCGATCAAGGAATTTGGATTTGTCTTTCTGTTGAAGCTTTCTTACAATCATGTCTTCTAAAGAGTATCTAGCCATGGGATCTGAAACAAAACCACCTGTTCTAATACCTGAAGAGTACCAGCAATGGAAAATCCGAATGATCCAATTCTTGGATAACATAGATGAAAATCTAATGGTCTCTATCCGTGAAGGTCCTATCAAAGTGTATGTCGATGTCGCTGCAACTCCTGGAACAGAGACAACTCCAGAAATTCCAGCTACAAGGGTGAAGAAGAGTTTTTCTCAGTATACAGCAGAACAGAAAAACAGACATGCTATAGACAAAAGAGCAATTACGTTGATGACTTTGGCTGTTCCAAATGAAGTTCTTAACAGGATTGATAGTGGATCATCTGCCAAGGAAATGTAGGATGAACTGGAAAAACAGATGTTAGGAACTGTGAGGTCTATTCAAGCAAAGTTAAATCAAAGCATAAATGCCTATGAAAGATTCAAGGCTAAAGAGTCAGAAAGTTTAACTCAGACGTACAGTAAATTTTGTACTATTCTGAATGATTTGAGAAGAAATGGGCTGAAGAAAACAAAGTCAGAAATAAATTACAAATTTCTGAACAGTCTAAACTCAGAATGGTCATCATTTGCTATAAGTCTGCAAATGAATAAAGATATGTGTGAAGCAGACCTCAATGATCTGTTCTGTGTTCTAAATCAACATGAAGACTCTGTCAAGTTAGTTGTAGAAGAGAAGAAAAATGTTGTTGATCAGTTAGCATTTCTATCAAAGTCCAAAGTTATCAAAGCACCCAAGAAGACTGCATATCTATCTGAGATACCAAAGCTGGAAGAATCTGACAAGGAAGAAGGATCAGAGGATGATGAAGATATCAAGATAATGGCTGAGAAACTGGCCTTGTTGACAAATACTTTCAACAAGAGGTATGGGAAGGGTAGATTTCAGGGAAATTACAAGAGAGAACAGAGGAGTTCAGATTATAAGAAAAGAGAAGACAGAGGAGAAAATAAGTTTGAGAAGAAAGTAGAGAGAAGTGAAGAGAAGAAAGAAGAGAAGGAAGAGAGAAAAGAAAACAATTTGTGTTTCAAGTGTGGAAAATCTGGCCACTATGCTAAGGACTGCAGAGTAAAGATTGTGAAAGATTATGAGTACTATACCAAAAAGGCTCAGCTTGCAAAGAAGAGAGATGTTGAGATTGCTATGTTGGCTGAACAGGAGAATTGGTTGTACTACACTTCATATGAAGATGATCATATTAATTTTCCGCAGATGCAAAGTTACATGGCCAAAATGAAGAATGAGGATGATTCTGACTATGAGGATGCTGATTCTGAGTCATCTACTGAGGTACATTCTGCACTTGAAATAGACTTAATGACACAGATTGGTGACATGAAAACTGAATTTGTTAATCTTAGAAAACAGATAAAAGGTGAAAGAAGTCTGGTTAACAAATTCAGAATTGAAAAAGAAGTAATAAGAGAACAATATGAGGAATCTGAGGCTGAGAAACAGATAGTTAAAAATGAAAATTCTGAATTGTTAAAAAAGCTTTCTGAATTAAATGAATTTTCAAAGATTAAGGATGAAAAGGGTGATTTACAAATAAAATTTGATATGCTATTTGAGGAAAGAAAGAATTTATACACCAAAATCAAAGAATTGGAAGATCTAAATTTGAAAAGAGGTCAGACTCAGCAAACGTTAAATCTTCTAACAAGTAATGTTAAAGATACAAGATTTTACAATCCAAAGAAGGGATTGGGATTGGAAGAAAATGTTGTTTTAAAAAGAGCTCCTGTCAACTTGTATGATTTTGAAAAACTTCAAGTTCCTAAGCCAAAAATCCCAGAAATTGTTGAAGTTTTTATCAGACCTGCAAGTTCTATAACAAGTTCTGACAATTTGCAGAAACCAAGCTCTAAAAAGACAAAGGAGATAGTTTCTGACTAAAAAATAGAAAAGTCAGTTGTTTCAGAAGATAAGATTAAGAAAGAAATTTCTAAATCAACAGATGAGAAACCAAAATACAATGACATTAAATTCAAGTATGATTCTTTAAATGTCAGTTACAAAAATAAACAACCAAGTTTTTCACATCATGACATTGAAAGCATATTTGATACAAGTAAGGTTTCTGAAACAGTTAATCAGAAGTCTGAAGCTTCTAGTCAGAACTCTGATTCTTGGAATCAGAACTCTGAGTCTGAAGGTCAGACATCTGAGTCTGTTAATCAGAATTCTGATTCAAGTAGTCAGAAGTCTGAGTCAACTGGATTTTCTGAAACAAAGTCAGATGATTTTTCAGAGCTTGAAAAGAGGTTTAATCTTGTAAGTCAAGAACTTGAGGATTTGAGAAAATCTTTTGATGAACTTGAAAATGATTACTGTGATGTGGATGTTAAACTTGATGAAGCTTTAAAAGAAAAGAACATCTTTATTCAGAAAATAACAGAGCTTGAGAAACCGAAGACTGAGTATGATCTTTTTAAAGTTAATGCTCTAAAAGATAATGATAAATTCCTTAATGAATCAAGTACATATGAAAAAGGTGAATCATCTACTTCTCCTTCTAACAAAAAGGGATTGATTTTTTCAGAAAAAGAGGAAAGCAAAAGGAAAGATGGTGTGAAAAGAGTTTCTGAGATGAATGGATCGGTTCCTGCAACTGTACCAAAAGCACAGAGTTATTGTGATAAATGTACTTGTACTTTGAAAACTAGCAATAAAAATGAAAAGGCTTATTGTACAGATCTGTTGTTACTTGCAAAGAAAAATCTTATTTGTATTAAATGTGAGAATGATTCATTCCAATATTCTCAGAAATGTCCAATCACAATAACCTCTGTTTCCTATATAAGAAATGACATTCAGAATACAGAAAAGAAAAATGTTTCTATTCCTCAAACTCAGAAAAGAGAAATAATAAAAGAAGTGAAACCTCAAATTAAAATCACAAGAAAGAATGAAAGAAGGTTTAATGTGAAAGAAAATAAGGTTGAAACTTCTTCAATATCTAAATTTAAAACTTTCAAGAAGAAATTGAACAATTTTGTGAACAGAAAATGTTCTGACTTCATAAAAGTTCAAGGAAAGTGGCGTTTGAAGAAAGACTTTGAATGGAAAGTCAAAGGTACTTTTGTTAAATCAGATAAAAAGGCTAACAAAGAAGGACCCATTCCAAAATGGGTACCTAAATCTAACTGATTGTTGTTGCAGGGATGTCATGTGTGGTTTTTAGATTCAGGAGCTTCAAGACACATGACAGGTCAGAAGTCTTTTCTATCAAATTTCACAGAAAAGGCTGGAGGAGCAGTGAACTTTGGAAATAACAGCAAAGGTCAAGTTAAAGGTTATGGGGATTTAACAAAAGGAGATCTGACAATTCAAAAAGTTTTTTATGTTGAAGGATTACAACATAATCTTTTCAGCATAAGTCAGTTTTTAGACAGTCTTTGTCAAATCAAGTTCCAAATAACAGGTTGCATGATTTTAACTGAGAATGACATTAAAGTCTTCTTGGCCAAAAGACATATGGATTTATTTGTGGTTAACTTTTCAAAATTACAAACATTAAATCCTGTTTGTCTTTTATCAAACTCAACTGCAAATGAATGCTGGCTGTGGCACAGAAGATGTTCTCATTTAAACTTCAAAGATCTTAATAATCTTGTTGCAAAACATCTGGTTAAAGGTTTACCAAAGATTAAGTTTGAAAAAGAATCATTATGCTCAGCTTGTGAAATGGGCAAGATGAAAAAGAGTTCTCACAAATTAAAAATGGACTCATCTTGCAAAGCATAATTAGAAATGATTCATACTGATCTTTGTGGTCCTATTTCAGTTCAGTCTATGGGAGGAAAGAAATATATGCTTGTAATTGTTGATGAATATTCCAGATACACATGGGTTGAGTTCTTAAGAGCTAAGTCAGAAGCTGCTACTACATTAATAAACTTTATCAAAAGAATTCAAGTTTTCTTACAACTTCCAGTTCAGAAAATCAGAAGTGATAATGGAACAGAGTTCAGAAATGAGACACTTCAGAATTTTTTAGAAAGTTCTGGGATTTCTCACAATTTCTCTGCTGTCAGAACTCCTCAACAAAATGGTGTTGTTGAAAGGAAAAACAGAACTCTAGTTGAAGCTGCAAGAACCATGTTGGCTTATTCAAATATTCCAACTTTCCTATGGACTGAAGCAATTGCAACTGCTTGCTTTACACAGAACATAACTTTAATCAATAAAAGATTAAATAAGACTGCTTATGAACTGATAAATAAAAGAAAACCATTAATCAAATTCTTTCATGTTTTTGGTTGCAGATGCTATGTCCTTAAAGACAGAGAAAATCTTGGTAAGTTTGATAAAAAGGCAGATGAAGGATACTTTGTTGGTTATTCATTAACTTCCAAAGCATTCAGAATCTACAACAGAAGAACCAAGAGGATGATGGAAAGCATAAATGTAACATTTAATGAAGTTAGAATGAAGACTTCTGAACAAAACAGTTCAGAACTCATGCAGAACAGGACAAATATGATTTCTGATACAAACTCTAATCCTATTTGTTCAAAACTCAATTCACTGTTTAAGGATGCTTTTCTTGAACTGACTTTTGATTCTTATGCAGAGTTTGAAAACCCTAAGATGATCAATGAAATGAAAAGAAGAACTCCAGAAGTAGTTCAAACAACTGTAATTTCTGATAAAGGACCATCTGAGGAATGTCCAACTCTGATAAATACAAGTAATGAAAATTCTGACCCTGATACTCAGAATTCTGAACCTTGTAATCAAACTTCTGAACCTCATATTCAGAACTCTGAACAAGTCACTCAGAACTCTGACTTCATTGCTCAGAATTTAAACTCAAATTTATCAGAACAAGGGGACAGTTCAGAATTACAAGCTATCATTGATGAGAATGATACAAACAACAATTATTCAGAGATTGATGTGCTTCCTAGTGCAAACAAATGGACTAAAAATCATCCCATTCATCAAGTGATTGGTGATCTATCAGCAGGAGTAAAAACCAGATCAGCTACTGCAAATGAAGCAATGTTTACAGGTTTCCTAAGTGTTATTGAACCTAAGAAAGCTAATGAAGCCTTAGAGGATCCAGATTGGATTTCAGCAATGCAAAAGGAATTGCTTCAATTTGAAAGGAACAAAGTCTGGAGACTCATTCCAAGGCCTGAAGGTAAATCTATAATTGGAACTAAATGGGTATTCAGAAATAAAAAGGATGAGTCAGGTGTTGTCATCAGAAACAAGGCAAGATTGGTTGTTAAGGGATACTGTCAACAGGAAGGAATTGATTATGATGAGACATTTGCACCAGTGGCAAGAATAGAGGCCATCAGGATATTTTTGGCCTATGCTGCAAACAAGAATTTCAAAGTATATCAGATGGATGTCAAATCAGCATTTCTGAATGGTATACTTAATGAAGAGGTGTATGTACATCAACCTGAAGGTTTTGTTGATTCAGAATTTCCTGACCATGCCTATATTTTAGATAAAGCTTTATATGGTCTAAAAAAAGCACCAAGAGCCTGGTATGACACTCTTACTCAACACTTGTTAGGTTCAGGTTACAAGAAAGGTAAGATTGACACAACTTTGTTTTTAAAGAAACAAGGTGATGATTTGATTCTTGTTCAAATTTATGTTGATGACATAATATTTGGCTCTACAAGTACAAAAATGTGTGATGATTTTTCTAAAATCATGAAATCTGAATTTGAAATGAGCATGATGGGTGAACTTAATTTTTTCCTTGGACTTCAAGTCAAACAATTACCAAATGGAATTTTTATAAATCAAGGAAAATATGTAAGGGACATCCTGAAAAAGTTCAAAATGTCTGATTGTGCTTCTATGAGAACTCCTATGGCAACAAACATAAAGTTAGATGCTGATCTCAAAGGAGTTTCAGTAGATAACAAACTTTATAGAGGCATGATTGGATCATTACTATATTTGACTGCAAGTAGGCCAGACATCATGTTTTCTACCTGTTTTTGTGCAAGATTTCAATCCAATCCTAAAGAATCACATATGTTGGCTGTCAAAAGGATTCTCAGATATCTCAAAGGAACACATGATCTTGGTTTATGGTATCCAAAGGAAACTGACTTTAAACTAACAGCTTTCAGTGATGCTGATCATGCAGGAAGTAGAATGGACAGAAAGAGTACATCTGGTGCTTGTCACTTTCTAGGGGATAAGATAGTGAGTTGGGCATCAAAGAAGCAGAATTGTGTATCCACTTCAACTGCTGAGGCAGAGTACGTTGCTGCTGCTGCTTCATGCTCTCAAACTTTGTGGATGAGAACACAACTCATGGATTATGGGTATCAGCTCAACAAAATTCCTATCTACTGTGACTCAGAAAGTGCAATTGCCATTACTCAGAATCCTGTTCAACATTCAAAGACTAAACATATAGATGTGAGGTATCATTTTATAAAGGACTATGTGGAAAATGGAACAATAGAGATGCACTTTGTGCATACAAAGTATCAATTGGCTGACTTGTTCACAAAGCCTCTTGATCACAAAAGATTCTCATTTCTCATATGTAAAATAGGAATGCTTAATCTGACTAATTGATCTTACTTGTTAGTTGATTTTCAGAAATGTTAAATCCTGCTAAGTAAGATTTTCTGAGTAGTGTACTCAGAATTCTGAGTCCTGTACTCAGAATTCTGACTCTTGAGTTCAGACTTCTGCGTCTTGAGTTCAGATTTCTGAGTCAATACTTCAGAAATCTAATTTTCAAGATTTCATTTCTGAGAAATACAAGTACTTCAATTTTTGTGGATTATCTTCTTTCTATTATTCTTTATATCTCATCTCATCTTTATTAAGTATATGCTAAAGTCAAGGGGGAGCATTAATATCTTTTGGAAATCATTTCATGATGATTAAAAGGTTTGTTTTCATTTCTTATCTCTGATCATTCTAAGAAGAACAAGCTTTTAATGATAATTTTTTTTTCTCACTTGTTCAAACTATATCTGAATCTCAAAATTTTCTTATTCAGATATAAGATTTTAAACGAGTTTCACTAATCATCATTATTTGAACAGAATTCTGATGATAAAATGATTTTCTATCTGTTCAAACCTCTTCTGAATAATTAAAGCTTTTACATTTGTCAGAAGTTGATTTTAAATAGTTTGGTTAAAAGGCAAATTCTTCTGAATCATGGACACAGAACTTCTAAGTAGAATAATCAGATCTCTGATAAAGGAACGAAAATCATCTGAGCGTGTTATTCAGATCTTTGACTTGTGTCAATATTCTATCCAATAACACGTGTCAGCTTCATATTTGATTGATTATGCCACGCACTTCATTTAAATCCTTTGTGGCATTTCAAATACGTTGACTCCGTTATAACTTTGATCTCGTTTTTCCGTCAAACCTTTCAACTTCGCGGATTTTAAATAGGTCTTAAAATCCCTATTTCAAATTCTTTCAAATTTCAGAGTGAAAAGTGAGATACGAATCAATTCAGAGTTCTTGTGACAACCGTCAAAATTGCGTTCAGGTTAGAACTGCACTAAATATATCAGATACAGTTATTTTATGTCACACTGTCTAGTTTTAGCAGTAAACCCGACACAGTAGGGGAAAATTAGAATTTGCGTCTAAAATCCCTCAATTTAGGAAATTATCCATACATCTCATAAAATGCCTACTAAAAATACTCATACACTTATATATGTATATGTTTATATATATACAACCTACAAAAATAAATACTAATAATTCAACTAGTTTATTTATTTTTACCAATTAAATTCAATAATTCAACTAATTAAAAGATTTAATTAAAATTAAATTAAACACAACTTTAAACACCATCATTTTAACCAAACCCACACTCCACACCCTCTCCTTTCCCCTCTCCCAAAACCGGCCACCCCTCCCCCCTAACCCCTCTCTCACTCCATAAATACTCCCCTAATCCCTCATTTCTACTCTTCACTCATTTCCTCTCAACTCTCTCTAAGAGTTTACTCTCTTTTCTCTCTATTCTATCTTCTTCAAGGCTTCAAAGTCCAGCCCCAAAAACCTCAAGAAACTCAAGGTAAAATCTGCTCCTAACATCCTCTAATCATCTACATACATGCATCTTTCTCATTTCAAGTTTATCTTCCTCAAACTCAAGTCTTTTCACTTTGATTTTTGCTAAGACAATCCTTGGTATCCTAATGTTTGTAGATTCATCACCATGACACTTTGAATGTCATAGAAAGTGTGATGAATCCATCATCAAACCCATATTAGTGACCCAAGAATGTCTTACTTGAATGTTTTCACAAAAGCTCAAGAACATCAAGTTTTTTAAAAAAATGTCTTGGTTAGATGGTTTGCATAAACTCATTGCATGTTGATTTTTGTAAATAAAAAGCAAGTTTTCAGCTGAGAATAATCATTTTATGTGTTAAAAATCGTGGGTAAACAAAAAGATCAAAATCTTGGAAAGAGCCAATGGAAAAATAGCATTTATTTCAAGGAGCTATTTCCAACAGCATGCTGTCAGATTTTTACACTGACTTTGCATGCCCATATCTCTCTCAAAAATACTCCAAATAGATTGATTTCTTTTCTGGAACTTTATATTACGAGTTATGAATCAAACCCAACTGGAATATTTGAAAAACATTGAGTTTTCGACATTCAAACAGTTTACACAAAAACAGTGCGCATCAGCAGCATTTTCTGTCACTGTTTACGTCATGTTTTATTTCATGCACCTATATTACTCTAAAAATCATGGGACTTATGGCAAAGGTTTCCTAACACATGGAAGTACTTAGCCATAAAATACCAGAACTAAACGACCTCTGGAAGTATTCCAAACAGTAACCACAAGTGACCTCTAATTCTGACTTCTAACAACTATATCATAATATAGCTATATGCTATCTTTTGACACTTTTTCTCACCTTTGGTGATGAAATGGTGGTATATTTATATATACGTACTATATATATATATATACTTACTTATCCTAACCTTTATTTATTTACGCATTTTACTTACGCTCTAACAATCTAACATATTGTTATGGACCCTTTTCATCATTTTATGATGAAATTGTGGTATTTATATATGTAATATATATGACCTAACATCTAACTTTATTTACATACTATACATATGATCCTATTTATTGACCCTTTCGTCATTTGTCACGACAACACTTCGGTAATCTCGAACCATCATATGTAACATTTCATCTTGAAGTTGAACTATTGATATCAAAGAACCTATAACAACATACAAAATATCAACGAAGGCATTTTATGATGAATTGGATATTTAATCGACCAAAGTCTAGAACTTAGAATCTTACTAGTGTCCTTACGTTCGTAGGACCCGAGTAGGATCGCCTCACGGAACACATTACGCAGTTTTGGGAAACATCTACACAATCCACCGTGAGTCTTCATAGCCCCTTTTACTGTTTTACATATTTTTGGGGTGAAAAGCATGTTACAACTTTATTCGATATCAACTGTTTTATTACTGAAATACTATGCATGTTTAACGCTCTACGGTACGTATGCACATGTTAAAGCTTCTAAGTTATGCTATCATACAAGAAAGTCCCTACAATTTTACATTACCTCATTAACTCACGAGTGAGCCATGATGATTATGAATAACGTTATTTGGTTGACCACCCACTTACGGTAAAGTAAGTGCATAATTGTTACAACGCATGTTAGTGATAGAACATGATTTCGGGGCATACAACACAAGGTCAAGAGGTTTGGGTAATGGCTTAGCTTGCTACCTCTGAGGCATTACATTATATATACCATGAGCATGCAAAACAAAACGAAACTTTACAACCGAGAGTTGTACTACGATTTTGAAAGTACGAAACTTTACAACTTACACTAACGTTTTTAGTGTGTACAAAAACCTATGAACTCACCAACTATTTTTAGTTGACACTCTCCTTTACATGCTTTTCAGGAAACAACAAGTAAGGATGCATTCTAGAAGGCATCACATTAGCGACTTCCAACTTATTTCATCATGTCAAGTTTACTTTTGTTATATTGGACAAGATGTATTTCTAAAAACACGTTGTAATTGTACTATTTTGATATGATGATTGTGTGTTGTCTTCTACCTTACGCTTTTGAAACATTTAGCAGTGACATCCCGTGTTTCCGCTTTAGCGGGGTGTGACAGAAGTGGTATCAGAGCTAAAGGTTATAGAGAACATCGGTCTTTCATTTGAAAAACCCAACTATAACCAAAAGTCCAAAATTGACATGAACATAACTAAACCTACTACTAGTATAACTAAGTCTAGAATGGTATTGATGGACTTTAATTAAACATAGCTTGATCACCTATGTTCGATTAAGGAAAGTTAATGCGAGGCTAGAAATGGTTATAGTAGGAGTATGTCGATTTTCACTTGCACTCTTTAGGAGCATGCTTAGTGTATAGACATTGCATAGGATAGACACATCACTTATGCGATTAGTTACTAAGTACACTTTTGCTTCAGTTTCACTATGTCGTCATCGTCAACACCGTCTTACACTCCCGCTTCGTACTCGACCGATGCACCGGAATACTCCACCGGACGATCTCAAGAAAACCCGCCTAGCAACCAAGAAGAGGAGAATTACAACAACACGGACTCGGAAGCTGAGGTGTCTAGCGAGCGAGACCCTTACGTAGGAACTACAGTATCACCAAACACGGTGTTACCCCGACCCACTCCGGTGATTGCTCAACCACATCCCGGAGGACCTCGCACTCGGCAAACGGCTAGGAAGAGTATGCCAATCCCGAGAAGAGTCACGCTAACAACTCCACGCCCGGTAGCACCGGAACCAACGAGAGTGGTCCCCGGCATGCCAATTGGGCGCATGACCGAACTAGCAATGGCGAGGGATCAACACATCAGAGCAATGACAACCGAATTACACGGGTGTCAAGTGAGAGTGACTCATCAAGCCCAAGTTCTAACGGAACTTGTAGAGCTTACACACCAACTAGCTATCGTATCAAGCCAAGCTAGAGATGGCGCAAAGATGGCGAGGGAAATGGCATCGAGGTCACAAGCGTCGAGCTCGGTAGTAGTTTGGGGTAGTATGAATGGATCATAACGTGTGGAAGGACCTTTTGGAAAACCGTTCTTTTATTTCTTGTCACTTTAATTTACATTGTATTTCCGAGTAAAATTATGTGATACCGGTGTACGATAAACACCGAAAATTTTGTAAACACTCGGCATTTAATGGAAGCCCTTTTGGGAAGTTTTAGTCAATTTGTCTATTTACTCTATACTTTACTTTATTGCTCAAATATTCGAATGAAAACTTGCTGATCTTAAACCTTTGGAAAAATATGAGTTCAAACATTTGTACAAACTTTAACCAAAACAATTTTTGAAAATGTGTTTTAGAATCATGCCTCCAAGAAGGTCTACACGTCACACGGAAGATACCCCCGAAAACCAAACGCCCGACATAGCACAAATCATCGCACAACGCATCCAAGAATCCATACCTAACATCGTCTCACAAGTAACCGCCGGCATCAATGCGATCCCAAGGAATCAAGGAGGTAGTGGAGGAGATCTGGGTAGTAACAGTACCGGATGTAACTACAATACTTTCATGTCCTGTAAGCCCAAAGAGTTCTACGGAAAGGAAGGTGTCGTAGGATTTCTTTCGTGGATCGATAGCATGGAGTCGGTGCTCCATATTAGCAAATGCTCGGAGGACCGCAAGATGGAATATGCTACATGTCAACTCCAAGGTAGGGCACTAACTTGGTGGAGCATCCAGGTTCAAACCCGTGGAAGGGAAGATGCCTACAAGCTCACATGGGAGGAGTTCAAAGAGTTGCTCATTGAGGAGTACTGCCCAAAGAGTGAAATCCAGAAGCTAGAAGTTGAATTCTGGAACCATACTATGACCGGAGCTGACATAGATCGATACACAGCTCGTTTCCATGAACTTGCAAAACTGGTACCTCACATGGTCACTCCCTAGAGTAAGAGAATTGACCGATACTTATGGGGATTAGCACCGGGAATCCGAGGAATGGTTACCTCGGCAAAACTGACCATAATCCAAGAGGTTGTAGCCATGTCAACTACTTTAACGAACGATGCTGTGAGAGCAGGAACTCTGTCATCTGGTAGTGCTAGCCATAAGAGGAAGCCAGAGTATCAGTCAGGAAAGAAACCCTTTGGTAGTGCAAGTAAGGATAGGAGCGTTGCAAGAAACTTCGGAGTAAGCACAGAGGACCCGGGGCAATACAAGGGTTCACTCCCTAAGTGCAACAAGTGCAACTATCATCACGAAGGAGCCTGCGTCATTTGTGACAACTGTAAACGGCCAGGTCACTTCACCAGGTTCTGTAAAAGTGAAAAAGGACCCCATGAAGGTAGAAGGGCATGTTTTGAATGCGGAAGTCCGGATCACTACCGGAATACCGGCCCGAAGTTTGGAAGGAAACCGAACAATAACAACAATGGGAACCGGGCGAGACAAGCCAATCAGGGAAATCAAGGAGGTCAGGCTCGAGGACGGGCATTTGTCATTGGAGCTGACGAAGCACGTCACGACCCTAATGTGGTGGCAGGTACGTTTCTCCTAAACAACCACTATGAATCAGTATTATTTGACACTGGAGCGGATAGAAGTTTTATTTCATTGGAGTTTAGACCACTAATTAACTTGGAATCTAGGAGAATGTCGGATGCTTATATTATTGAGGTTGCTAATGGTCACAAATTTGAGGCTAAGGATGTAATCTTAGATTGTACTTTGAATCTAGCTGATAAATTATTTAGCGTTGATCTTATTCCTATCGAATTGGGGAGTTTTGACATAGTTATAGGCATGGATTGGTTATCTAAGAATCGAGCGGAGATTTGCTGTTTTGATAAGTCGGTTAGAATACCTTTGCAAGACGGAGAAACCCCATTGATACAAGGACACAAAGTTGGAAGAAGCTTAGAGATGGTGTCAAGTATTAAGGTTCGTAAGTATTTGAGGAAGAAATGTGTTGCATTTTTGGCACTCATAGATGAGAAGAAGTCCAAAGAAAGGCGAATTCAAGACATTCCCGTGGTAAAGGATCACCCAGAAGTGTTTCCCGACGATTTGCCTGGACTGCCCCCGTTTAGGCAAGTTGAATTTCAAATTGACCTTATACCCGGAGCAGCACCTGTAGCTAAGGCACCCTATCGTTTAGCACCTGCCGAAATGCAAGAGTTGTCAACCCAACTTTAGGAACTGTTGGACAACGACTTCATTAGGCCAAGTTCTTCACCTTGGGGAGCTCCAGTTCTGTTCGTTAAGAAAAAGGATGGATCGTTTCGAATGTGCATCGACTATAGGGAATTGAACAAGTTAACGATCAAGAACCGATATCCTCTACCTCGAATAGACGATTTATTCGACCAGTTGCAAGGTGAAACGTATTTCTCTAAGATTGATCTTCGATCAGGTTATCATCAATTAAGAGTTCGAGAGGAGGACATTCCTAAAACAGCCTTTAGGACACGTTATGGACACTACGAGTTTTTGGTTATGCCTTTCGGTTTAACCAATGCACCAGCAGTATTCATGGATTTAATGAACAGGGTATGCCGACCATACCTTGACAAGTTTGTGATAGTGTTTATAGATGACATTCTGATTTACTCTCGAAGTAAGGAGGATCACGAGCAGCATTTAAGCGTAATTCTAGAACTTCTTAAGGAACATAAATTGTACGCCAAATTCTCTAAGTGCGAATTTTGGATTAGAGAAGTACACTTTCTTGGGCACGTAATTGGAAAAAAGGAATTCACGTAGATCCAGCTAAGGTGGAAGCTGTTAAGAAATGGGAAGCTCCAAAAACCCAAACAGAAATTCGTCAATTTCTGGGTTTGGCAGGTTATTATAGACGATTTATCGAGAACTTCTCAAAGATTGCTAAACCTCTCACAACACTGACCCAAAAGGATAGTAAATTTATTTGGGGAGAATCACAAGAAAAGGCGTTTCAGTTATTGAAGAAAAAGTTGTGCAATGCACCAATTCTGGCCTTACCGGAAGGAACCGATAACTTTGTGGTATATTGTGACGCGTCGCATCAAGGATTAGGTTGCGTGTTAATGCAAAAGGTCAAGGTGATAGCATACGCTTCGCGACAACTAAAGGTTCATGAGAATAACTATACCATGCACGATTTGGAGCTCGGAGCTGTGGTTTTTGCTCTAAAGATTTGGAGACATTATTTGTACGGCACTAAGTGTACCATTTTTACAGATCATAAAAGTCTTCAGCATATTCTAGACCAGAAAATGCTAAACATGAGACAAAGAAGATGGGTAGAACTACTCAGTGATTACGATTGTGATATTCGTTATCATCCAGGTAAAGCCAATGTAGTGGCTGATGCCTTGAGTAGGAAGGAAAGGACAAAACCTTCACGTATACGAGCAATGGGAGCACTGGTACAAACAAGCTTAAAGACTCGAATTCTTGAAGCTCAGACCGAAGCAATGAAAACGGAAAATCTGAAGGACGAAACCCTTCACGGTATAGAAAGCAGATTTGAAACTAAGGTTGATGGAGTACGTTATTTCAAGGACAGAGTTTGGGTTCCAAAAGCGAACGACATACAAGAGATAATCCTGCACGAAGCCCACAAGTCACGATATTCAATTCATCCTGGTGCGGATAAGATGTATAAGGGTTTAAGAGAATATTATTGGTGGCCAGGAATGAAGAAGGATATTGCTTTGTACGTAGGAAAATGTGTAGCTTGCTCAAAAGTCAAAGCTGTATATCAGAAACCATCTGGTTTGCTTCAACAACTAGAGATTCCCCAGTGGAAATGGGAACAAATAACCATGGATTTTATAACTAAATTGCCAAGAACTGCCCGAGGGCACGACTCAATTTGGGTTATAGTAGATCGATTCACGAAATCTGCACATTTCCTACCGATTCGAGAAGATTACAAAATGGAAAAACTGGCTCAGATCTACATCAAGGAAATTGTTACGTGACATGGAGTCCCGATTTCTATCATATCAGATAGAGATAGCCGTTTCACATCTCGATTTTGGCAGTCACTTCAAAGAGCATTGGGGACGCAATTGAATTTAAGTACCGCCTATCATCCCCAAACAGACGGCCAAAGCGAGCGAACCATTCAAACGTTGGAAGACATGCTTCGAGCATGTGTGTTAGACTTCGGAGGAAGTTGGGATAACCACTTGCCATTAGTTGAGTTTTCCTACAACAATAGCTATCACACCAGTATCAAGTGTGCGCCATATGAAGCACTGTATGGACGCAAGTGTCGATCACCTCTTTGTTGGTTGGAGAATAGAGATAGACAATTGTCTAGTCCAGACATTGTACAAGAAACCACTGACAAGATCGCAATCATCAGGGATAGACTCAAAGCAGCTCAAGATCGTCAAAAGAGCTATGCTGACAACCGTAGGAAACCGTTAGAGTTTCAGATTGAAGATAGAGTATTTCTGAAAGTATCCCCTTGGAAGGGAACTGTCCGATTTGGAAAACGAGGAAAGTTGAGCCCTCGATACATTGGACCCTTCAAAATCACCGAGAGAATCGGACCAGTAGCATACATGCTGGAATTGCCAACAGAACTAAGTGCTATTCACAACACCTTTCACGTATCCAATCTGAAGAAATGCCTAGTCAACGAGGAAATAACCGTACCTTTGGAGGAAGTCCAAATCAATGAGAAACTGTGCTTTGTAGAAAAACCAATCGAAATACTTGACCGAGAGGTCAAGCGTCTTAGGCAAAGCAAGATTCCAATAGTGAAAGTTCACTGGAACACAAGGCGTGGGCCTGAGTACACATGGGAATGAGAGGATTACATGAAACATAAGTATCCTCACTTATTTGCTAAACAACCGGTTACGGACGAAAGTTCTTGAATTTCGGGACGAAATTCTTCTAACCGGGGGAGACTGTGACAACCGTCAAAATTGAGTTCAGGTTAGAACTGCACTAAATATATCAGATACAGTTATTTTATGTCACACTGTCTAGTTTTAGCAGTAAACCCGACACAGTAGGGGAAAATTAGAATTTGCGTCTAAAATCCCTCAATTTAGGAAATTATCCATACATCTCATAAAATGCCTACTAAAAATACTCATACACTTATATATGTATATGTTTATATATATACAACCTACAAAAATAAATACTAATAATTCAACTAGTTTATTTATTTTTACCAATTAAATTCAATAATTCAACTAATTAAAAGATTTAATTAAAATTAAATTAAACACAACTTTAAACACCATCATTTTAACCAAACCCACACTCCACACCCTCTCCTTTCCCCTCTCCCAAAACCGGCCACCCCTCCCCCCTAACCCCTCTCTCACTCCATAAATACCCCCTAATCCCTCATTTCTACTCTTCACTCATTTCCTCTCAACTCTCTCTAAGAGTTTACTCTCTATTTGTTGGTTCCGAAGGCCTATACAAGTTTGTAGAAGGGGGGGGGGGGGGGGGGGGGTTGAATACAAACAAACATATTTTACTTTTCTAAATTGTTTATTGATAAATCATTAACAATTTACAGCTTGTTGCGGAAACAAGATTAAGGATAAACCTAAATCTAAACAAGTTGGAACACTAAGGTTTCTTGCACTAAGAGAGATAAGGAAATTACTAATAATAACCTATCTTGAGATAAGAGATTGAACTTGTCCAGAGTTAGCAAGTTACTTCAAAAGAAGTGGGTTCAACTCTTTATATACTGCATGCATTTAATGCAAGTCAGTATACACTTTACACGTGTCATCAGCTGGTTGGTTGCATGTCATTGACCTTGGTTGACAACCTTAGTAGCCGCATGGATGAACAATATAGTATCAGAGTGGTTGTACGATTTCAGACAGTCGGAGGTTCTTTTCTGACATTTCGTACGGAGTCGTGCAAGGGGGTTAAGACAAAAGTACTTTGTACGGAGGACTTCATGATCAGCTTTCGTTGATTCAGAGCATTATCATTTTCTATTCAGCGAATGATAAAGTTCAGCGATAGCTGAAGTCTTGTACTTGATACTTCACGTTGAGTGGACAAATCTGAGTCTTCGCTGATCCGCATCAGTTCATTAGGAGACTTGTCGCTGGTTCTTGAGCTTGATCTTCGACTTCAGCGTAGAACCTTTGTTGACGTGAAACTTGTCTTCAGGGATCATAAGTAAACAACTAACTTATCAGCGAGGGTCATTATCAAATCACTGAGGGTTTGGATCAACAATCTCCCCCTATTTGATTATGACATAGCAACAAAGAAAATTGCTATTTAATGAAAACATAAGGATAAAAAGAACTCATAAAATATTTGTCCCTTTTACTGTTTTCTGGGATCTTTTCAGTACTGACGGAGTAAAGTACATTTGCTGAAATCTTTCTTTAAAACTTTGAATCAGGTTACAAAGAGAAATGGAAAGATTACAAGTACGAGCGAAATAAATTACAAGTACAGAAGAATAACTGATACAATAGAGAAAAAGGTGATCATATCAGCTTATAAAGGTTCTTCCTTGATGAGAAGTTCATCAAGGGTCTTTGATGTGGGGATCATCCAGTCAGGGACATCTTCTCCTTGATTCTTTTTCTTCAGAGCTGCTTCAAAAATCAAGGACTCCAGGTGTCTAGCTTTGATGTTGCGTCTGACTTCACACCAGTATACGAGATCTCTGAGTTGTTCGATGGGAGCGATGTCTAGCTCAGAGATACGTTGAAAGTGATGATTTCCATAGTAGTCTAAAAAGAATATACCATAGGGATCACTTACAATTGTGCCAGGAATGAATGTTTCTCCAGGTGGTAGGGAGGTGTCAAGCATTGAGAGATCGGCATCTGGGCCAACAATTTCAGCACGAGAGAAACCAATACCCGTTTCATTCCGAATATGAGGACCTGAACCAGAGGCTTTCTTTTTCTTATCAGGGACTTTTCTTGGTTGAGGAAGAGTAGGAGGAATATCCACAGCAGATGAAAGCAGGTCGATCTGTTTGTTTAAGATCTTCTCGACATGGATTTTGAACTTTGAGCGCGATCCCTGAATGGCTAATTTTGTTTCTAACCATTCAGAGAGACCAAACTTTTCTAAGGTAGCAGCATAGAAAGTTTGCTTGGTTTCGTCATCTCTGTAGACGTCCACTTCAACAACAGGAACTTCAGCGTACAGTCTTCCCCTGATGTTTGCCTTGACGATTTTGGATGGTCTAGATCGATAGGTCAGCATTTGTTTAGCCCATTCCAAAGTCGTATCAAAGACCTTAGTCTTTTCTCTAACGATCTCTTGAGCATCATCCCATAGCTGACGTTGAACATCAATGGGAACTCTTTTTAGCTTGGGGTCTTTTATTGATCGTTGAGTAAGTTTGATGGCGTATTCTCTGTCTTTTTCTTCAGCTTCCTTTCTTTCAGCGAGTAGGCGTTCAGCTCTGAGGTGTTCCTGGTATTCAGCTTTGGAAATTATGAACTTTGGAGGAACTGAAGGAAGTTGATCACGCCTCAGAATGATTCGCTGATCCTCGAAGCGCTTTATTATTTACTCTCTTCTTTTCTGATCCTCTTCACTTAGCTTTTGAGGAGCTAAGGAAGGTCTGCCTCTGTGCGAGAGTAGCTGTTCTTCTGGTTCATCAGTCTCAGAGATTAAATCTAAGACTGGGATTATTTCTTCAGCAGCAGCTGGTATTATTGGTGAAGTCGCAGTTGTGGATCCTTCTGCGATATCCTCAAACAGGGGAGAGGACTAGCTGAAACACAGCGATCTTACGAGTAAGAACTTGGGTAGAATCAGATAGAGAGAATTGGTTCAAGTGTATAGGCTTGGGTAGTAGAGCTGATAGTGTATGAAAGAGGAGGGATGGAGTGGGAGATGTTTATCATACCTGACAAACCGGCTTTTCAAGCAAGATCATCAGATTGTCATCTTCAGCGACGCTTTTGCCTTTGCCTTTCTCAGCTCCAGAGGCTGAGGGCTTTGTCTTTGTCCGCTCCCCTGAAGGTTCATTTATCGAGATTCCCTTAAGAGCTTTGATCTTCTGAGCAGGTTTGACGATAAAGAAGTCATCGTCATCTTCGTCATCATCATCATCATTCTTTGGAGAAGAAGATGGTTCATCATCAGGGATGTCGACGGCTTCATCATCTTCTGCTTCGGATTCAGTTTTCTCAGCTTCTTCTTCGAGTTGCTCCCCCTCAGATACAGAGGCGAGCTTCTCGGTTTCCTCAGGGTTTTTATCTCCCTGAGGTCCAGCGGTGGTTTCTTCATTATTCGTCTTCTCTCCCCTGATATATTCATCATGGGAAAGGTCTTCAGCGCTCTTGGCGAGGTCTTCAGCGCTCTTCTCCCCCTCTTTTTCATGATGACTGGGGGAGGAATGGGTAGATTCAGCAGCGTTGGTAGGTTCTCTGTCTTCTTGGCCAGAGAGACCTATACAAACTTCAATATTTGCTAATCTGTCTTCTAGGCCAGAAATAGCAGGATTGATCTTCCCGAGCTCAATGCGATCCGCCGCTGTAAAATGTTCAGATTCAGGGACAGGGGCAGGAGCAGGAGTATTCGCCTTGTGCAACAGCTGTTCGATCATAGTCTTCATCGAACCAACATCAGTCTTTACAGAGCTTAAGTCAGTCGTCAGAGTGTTGACATTTGTCTTCACAGCAGACATATCTCCCTCTAGTGTTCCAACCGATGTCTTCAGCGTTGTTACCTCGCTGGACATGGATGAAACTGAATTTTTGAGAGAGGTGTAGTCTGTGTAGATATCAGCGAGCACCTTGGCGAAGTTGTTGAGAGTTTTATCAACCCGCTTCATGTCATCTGTGGAAGCCTTCTTCTCCACCACCGTTGTCAGCTTGTTCAGATTCTCTCCAGCGTTTGTTACAGCTGTAGAGTTATTGGAGAGAGTAGTGGTGAGACCTGTCAGCCTTATCTCCACGGACTTCAGAGAGGCGTTGATATCTCCCAAATTAGGACCTGTAACATATAAAAACTTTTGAATAGAGGAAAGCTCAGAAGTTTGGGGTTTAGTCACAGTGTTTATGGGTTGTTGTTTACCTGCAGGAGGATTGGTGAATTCATCGAAATCACGTGTTCCTGAGTAAAGTTCCATGTCATCTTCAAAAGTGCCCATGGATTTTTCTGCAGGTCCTGTCTACATCATTCCTGGAGAATCATCTTTAGGTTCCGAGGAAATGATGGCAGCTCCAGTTAGATCTGGAGTATAGACCAAATGAGTGGAGGGAGGAGCGAAGGATAAGAATGGGGGTTGGGTTATGAGTTCAGCGTTGGATTCGCTGACAATCACTTCATCAGTCTTTTGAGAGACTGAAGGAGGTTGGGTCGGTTCCAAGTTTGTAACCTCAGCGTTTAGAGACGCTGAAGTCGGGATAAAAAGGATGGCTTGTTCAGGTGTGGCAGAGCGTACCACTGAACGTTCCTTCAGCTCTGCAGAAGGAGCTGAGGAGTCTTCAGCATGAGATTGCTGGGGTTGCTCCTTTGTTTTCTTGATCCTTTTAGAATCAAGTTGGGTAGATGAATGTTTCCTTTTCTTAGAAGGAGAGGATTTTGTGGTCAGGGTATCAGCGATGGGTATTGTCGCTGAAGGAGCCACAGAATGAGAAGAAGAAGGGTTGAGAAGAGTTAAGAGGGTAAAAAGATGTACCTCATTTTCAACAGGTTTGAAGTCGAGTACCTTAGGGCCAATCTGAGAGAGTTTCAGATTGCCCTCTTGCGGGTAGCTGTCCTTCAGGCCATATTGAAAGATAACACTGATGAATCGGGGGTAAGGAACCCATGCAGGCCTGTCAGCGGCAGAGTCTACTCTTTGCAGCAAGTCATCATAGATGAGAGATGCCCAGTCAATGTGTAGACCTTTCAGCAGAGCGTATCCCATAGCTTACTGAGGTTGAGCGGCTTGATCAGAAGAGCCGGTCTTGGCAGTCATGCAGCTGATAAGGTGAGCGAAGATGAAGTTCATCTCGCTGGGCATTTTCGATTTCTTCAGCAGTGTTAGCTTCTTCTTAGGCTTCTTGTCTCTGCCCATTTCCCATACATAGCCCATTGCATCAAAAAATGCAATAAGAGCTTCTTTGTCAGCGAGCTTCTTATGGTCAGGGAAAGGAACAAAAGGTTTTTCCTTTGTAGCGATGGGAAATTTCAGAGCTTTGCGAATGATGGCAGGTGTGATCTTTATCGTGCCATATTTAGTATCGCAGAGGATACAATCAACTGTTTTGGAGGGATCTTTGGCGGATGGTAGCTGAGAGTGTCTGGCAGAGTACCAGAACTGAGATAGTAGCAGCTGACTTGCAGGGGGTGAAATGGTCAATCTCATTCGTTGAAATGCAGCAATTCTTCAGGAAATTCACAGCATCTGTCAGATGTGTGACTTGCTTTCGAGGAGGAAACTCGAGAAGCGCAAAAAGGTTGTTTATCTTAGTCCAGTCTAGTTGATCCAGAGTGAACTTAACCTGAGGAGCCTTGATGATTTCCACTTCCTCAGAGTCAGTAGAGATGTTCTCAGCGGTAGTAGGAATGTTAGACGTTGCCATTTCCTGTATTATCAGTTCAACCAAAGATTAACAAATAAGAATAATCTTAATGTGGAAAGATTTTCCATTAAGATGGTTCGAATTTTGTCCATTTCATTCAGACAAAATGTCTTAATGAAGATTAGGGTTTTTCTTGATTTTTGAAACGAAATGTAAAACCCATTTTCTTGTTTTCCAGTTTTCTATGAAGAAGTAGATTCTGGAAACGAATGAAGAACAAGTTTAAGATATTGCATTTAAACTTGAAGAACAACCATGAAATGGTTGTGTTCATAAAACCACGAAAGAAAATGATTTCATTTTACAAAGTTCTTTTGTTTGATCTTGTTAAAACAATGAGAAGATCGGAAACAAGTTATACGCATTCGGTAATAAATAAGAACATATTAACCTTGATGTTTGATGAAGAAGATGATGAACAGTTCTTGAAGTTTTTGAAATCACAAATGCAACAGTGAATTATTTCTTGCGGAGGAAGATTGATCGCGTAAAAGAAAAATATAAACAAAGGATTTGTTTATATAGAGATTTTAGAAAGAGAAAATCTTGAGCGGGAAAAGATTTTCATCATGACACGGACACGTGTTTGCATTTACTTGGAGGTTTGAATGAGACGTGCAAACGTGTGTCAGGAAGAGAAAACGTGCCAGGGTTTTATCCGTTGTAATGACGTCACAACTGTCCTTTCATATTCTGGGTTGTCTCTGAGGTTTTGAAAAACTCAGAGATACTTTTGAAAACATGAAGCACTGAATGAAAATATTCAGTGAACGTTTTAAGAAATTTCAAAATATCGCTATTAAGGAAGAGATATTCAGCGATGCATTTTGTTTTGAAATCTTGCATTTTCATGCGATTGTCAGAGAGAGTAAACATACCTTGATATCAGTGAATCAAGTTTATTCAGAGAGAAGATGATAGAATGGGTTATACAAGTTGATTTTATCCTTTCGCTGATCAATGTGAACCGCTGAAGATTTTATCCTTCAAAGTTCAGCATTCCAAGCTCGCTGATGAGAAAGTTGAATCTTGTCTCATCAAGAGGTTTGGTAAATAAGTCAGCTAACTGATAATCAGTTGGGATAAAATGAAGTTCTATATCACCATTCATTACATGATCTCTGATAAAATGATATCTGATTTCTATATGTTTGGTCTTTGAATGTAGTACTGAATTGTTTGCTATAGCGATGGCACTTGTGCTGTCGCAATAGATTGGAATTTTGGAGAGCTGAAGAACATAGTCTAGTAGCTGATTTCTCATCCACAAGACTTGAGAACAACAGCTTCCAGCAGCTACATATTCAACTTCAGCTGTGGAAGTGGACACTGAATTTTGCTTTTTTACTTGTCCAACTTACCAGCTTTCCACCCAGGAGCTGACATCCTCCTGTGGTGCTTTTCCTATACATTTTGCAACCTGCAAAATCACTATCTGAATAGGCGGTTAGATCGAATCCTGAATCTTTGGGATACCAAAGACCTAGATTCGCTGTACCCTTAAGATATCGAAAGATTCGCTTTACAGCTTTCATATGAGATATCTTAGGTTCAGCTTGATATCGTGCACACAAGCATGTTGCAAACATAATATCGGGTCGGCTAGCTGTAAGATATAATAGAGAGCCGATCATCCCACGGTACAGCGTGACATTGACAGGAACACCCTTAGTGTCCTTATCAAGTGTCAGCGGTGGTGCCATAGGGGTTTTCATAGCTGAACTTTCAGGTAAGTCGAATTTCTTCAGCATATCTTTAACATATTTTCCCTGATTAATGAAAGTTCCTTTCTCAGTTTGCTTAATCTGAAGACCAAGGAAATATGTTAGTTCACCCATCATGCTCATTTTGTACTCATCTTTCATTCTATCAGCGAAACGAGTACAAAGCTCAGGGTTAGTAGACCCTTAATGTCATCAACATATATTTGAACTAGAATGATATGACCTTTCACTTTTCTAAAAAAATAGAGTTTTGTCAATCTTACCTCGCTCAAATTTTTCAATATGGAGATAAGTAGAAAGAGTATCATACCATGCACGTGGAGCTTGATTCAAGCCATAAAGTGCCTTATCCAGTTTATAAACATAACCTGGACGCTTAGAATATGAGAATCCTGGAGGTTGTTCCACATACACTTCTTCATTCAGCTTTCCATTTAGAAACGCTGACTTAACATCCATCTGATGTACTTTGAAGTTTTTGTGTACAACATATGCTAAGAACAGACGAATAGATTCAAGTCTTGCTACTGGAGCAAATGTTTCGTCATAATCTATACCTTCCTCTTGTCTGTATCCCTGAGCAACAAGTCGAGCTTTGTTGCGGGTTACAGTACCATGTTCGTCCAACTTGTTTTGATAGACCCATTTAGTGCCTATCACTGTTTTATCAGTTGGTCTGCGAACAAGTTTCCAAACTTTGTTTCTTTCGAATTCAGTCAGCTCTTCTTGCATGGCGCTGACCCAGTTTGGATCTCTGAGGGCATCATCTACTTTCTTTGGTTCAGTTAGTGAAATAAAGTTAACAAATAAACAAATATTACCTGCACTTCGTCGAGTCTGAATACCAGCGTTTGGATCACCAAGAATTTGATCAATTGGGTGATTTATAGTCCATCGCTGAGACGGAGCGTGAGACGCTGACTCAACTTGAACTGGAGGAGCTGAAGATGAAGCTTCAGCGACGTCAGGAGTATCAACCAAGAGAGGAATGGATGCAGTTGTCATTATATTCACTGATTGCTGAGAAGTAGATGGAATGTCTGAGACATTTGGATCAACTGCAGGTATAGTGTTTATAGGAACAACTGAGACCCATGATGTTTCAGCTTCACTATTCTGCAAATTTGGAATGATAGTGGGACTATCATCTTCTACTGGATGAGCATGAGTAGTGGGAATAACTTCTGAATCACCAAGATGAGAAAACATCCATTGATTCAGTTTTTCAGTATCAGCGGACGGTTTAGAGTTCACTGAACGGGTTTCGTCAAACGTGACGTGAATAGTTTCTTCTACAGTTTGTCTTCTACGATTGAAGACTCTGAAGGCTTTGGAAACTGAGGAGTATCCAAGAAAGATTCCATCATCAGCCTTAGGATCAAACTTTCCAAGGGCATCTCTGTTGTTCAGTATGAAACACTGACATCCAAAGATGTGAAGAAAGCTGATTGAAGGCTTTCTCCCATGAAAAAGTTCATAGGCTGTTTTATTGAATCTTTTGACTATCAACGACCTGTTTTGCGTAAAACAAGCAGTGTTGACAGCTTCTGCCCAAAACTGAGTAGGCAGGTGAGAATCGCTGAGCATTGAACGTGCAGCTTCAATAATTGTTCTATTTCTTCTTTCAGGGACTCCATTGTGTTGCGGTGTTCTCACTGAAGAAAAGTTGTGAGAAATACCCTTACTCTCAAGGAAGGAATCAAGAGAACTGTTTTTGAATTCAGTCCCATGATCACTCCTTATTGAGCGAACGGTCAAATTGTTCAGGGTTTCCATCTTCTGAACAAAGGTGATGAGTTCTTCAGGGGTGTCACTCTTGGAACGGAGAAACATAACCCATGTATAACGAGAGAATTCATCAACTATGACCAGCGTATATTTCTTTCCAGCAATGGATTGTTTGTTAACAGGGCCAAACAAATCCATATGGAGTAGTTGTAGAGGAGATGACACTGAGTAGACTTGCTTTGACTTAAAGCTTGCTTTGGTCTGCTTCCCTTTTTCACACGCTGAACATAAAGACTCTTTGGCGTATGAGTGTTGAGGTAGACCAGTGACTAACTCTTTTGAAGAAAGAGTATTCAGTGTCTTGAAATTTAGATGAGATAGCCTCTTATGCCATAGCCAATTGACATCAGATGAGGCCTTTGAGAAGAAACAGGAGTTCTCAGTGGTTGTTGAGTCCATGTTTATTACATAAACATTTTCCAAACGATAACCGCTGAGAGCTATCTTCTCCTTTTTGTCAGTGACAAAGCAGGATTCCTTAGTAAAGATTACTTTGTTATCCATGTCGCAAAGCTGACTGATGCTTAGAAGATTATGCTTCAGCCCTTCAACATATGCGACTCTTCTGAAGGAGGTTGTACCATTTGAAAGTACACCATACCCTCATGTATGTCCTTTTCCATTTCCACCGAAAGTCACAGAGGGACCCTTCTCTTCCTTGTATTCAGCGAGCAGGCTTTTCCTTCCAGTCATGTGTCTAGAGCATCCGCTATCGAGATACCAGATACCCTTCTTAAACTGCAATACAAAGGAAAATTAGTTTTTCTTGGGTACCCACTTAACCATGTATATACATTTGTCAGTGGAAGTAGTTGGGATGGAAGATTCAGCAGTCTTCGCAGCATTTGAAGATTCAGCTTTGTCTTTCTTCACTTTGGTTAATTTCTTAACCTCAGTGGTAGGATTCACCTTGACCTGATTTGCACCAGGGTTGGTCTTCTTTGCCTGGGGGGCAATCTTCACCTTAGCTATCTTCTCAGCTTTGGTGGCTGTGGGGCACTTACTAGCAATATGATCGGTAAGTCCACAGTGATAACATTTCCTATAACTAAAAGTAGTTCTAGGACCATTTGAATGCTGAGCTTTTAATTTCGAATTAGAAGTGCCAGCACTAAGTAAACTATTGGCTTTAGAAATGGGACGAACATTCAGTTCTTCAGATTTCTTACCAAGGACATCCAATCTGAGTCTAGGAGTAGATCGCTGAATAGATCCAGATATCTGCTTCCTTGATCCAGAGGGATGAGCCACTAAAGCTTTAGAAGCATTCAACTTTGGTACTAAGGTACCCTTCTGAGGATTCTGGTAAATAACAATTCCTTTACCTTTGTCTTTAGAGACAGAGGTAGGTTTTGAATAAACCATTTTCTCCTTGCCTTTTGAGGAGGTAGGAGTTTCCTCAGGGATTGGTGTAATGGACGAGGAGCACTGAGAAGATGAAGTATCAGCGACTGAGGATACGAACGTTCCAAATTTAAGCATTGAACGCTCAGTGGTTGGTTTTGGAGTTTCATATTTGTAACCCAAACCACGTTTATCACTCAGGGGAATCTGAGACTTTATTATCTCAGTGATCTTTGTTGAAGAATTACACCATCCTTCAACAGTAGCTTTTTCAGCCTTTAATGCAACGATAGCTTCTGCTCGTTCGATTTTGACTAGCTGATTTAAATATACTTGATCTTTAAAATCTTCTTCAATTTTAGAAAGCTTTTCTATTTGAAGGTGGCAGTTTTTAAGTTTTTCAGCGAGATCAAGATTTTGGTTTTCAACCACAGTTTTGCCGTTCATGGCTTCGTATAAACTTCTAGTCAAGAGATCGATCTTACGGAGACTATCAGCTTCATCAATATTTTCAATATTTGTAAAGAAAGAATGTGATACCTGAATAGCAGATGTTGAAGTGGAGGGAATGTCTGAACTTTCTTCCTCTTCTTCAATCTTGGCCATAAGACATAGATTTGCTTCATCATCTTCAGAGTCAGATGATGATGCTTCTTCATCAGAAGCAGCCCAATCATAGTCAGCCATCAGGCCTTTATTCTTCTTCTTAAAGCTTTTCAGCTTTGCATATTTTTCTTTCAGCTTTGAATATTTGTCATCTTTATTCCTTGGAACAAAGGGTTTCTTTGTAAAAGCTGAGGGTCTAGAAACTTTCTTAGACCTGCACTCGTTAGCGAAATGTCCTGTCTTTTCGCAGTTAAAACAAGTAGCAGTAGCCTTATCAACCAAAGCTGATGATCTAGGCTTGTCAGTTATGGAAAGAGGTTTATTCTTTCTAAACATTTTCTTTTTGGCAAATCTCCTGAACTTCTTAGTTAGGAGAGCCAAAGATTCATCATTATCTGAATAATCAGAATCTGATGACCTTTCAGAGTTACTTTCTAACTCAGTGATAGTGACCGAGGGTCGCTGAGTAGAAGGTTCCTCTGAGATTAAAGCAACAGGGGTGCTTTTGGAATCTTTTACAAGATTCTTCTTAAGATGGCTCGATTGCTCATGATTCAGCAACGTGCCATATAAGGTTGAAAGGGTCATTGATTTTAGATCCTTTGATAGCTTGAGACACATAGCATAATTGTCCCAGCTTTCAGGTAAACATTCTAGAAACTTTGTCAGTACTTCAAAGTTAGAATATTCCTTACCAACAGCTTTCAGATCTATAATTAAACAATTAAAACGTTGGTGAACTTCAGAGAGAGATTCATTCTTACCAGAAATGAAGCTTTCGTATTCTCTTACCAGGTTGACCTTTCTTGAATCCTGGACTTCAGACGTTCCTTCATACTGAACACATATTGTGTCCCACATGGCTTTTGATGTTTTCAAATTCATGACGGAATGGTAGATTTCGTCAGGAAGAGCCATGGATAGTATGGATCTGGCTTTTGTATCTATAGCCACTTTCTTCTTATCTTCGTCAGTCCATTGAAAGATTTCCTTAGGTACCAGCCTTTCTGGAATAGCAGGTCTATTCTCAGCGGCTGGAACAGCAGCATCAATTCTTACAGGGATGAATGGACCATTTTCTAGATAGTAAGGCATAGTAGGGTCTACACTTTCTAAGAAGAGTGTCATCCTATTTTTCCATAAGTTGAAGTTATCTTTGGAAAATCTAGGGGGTTTAGCAAGAGAACCATTGTCTATATAATTTGTGTTTGTGTTGCTGGCCATTTTCAGATAATAGCAAGGAAGAGAAATATCTTAGATTAGATCTTGTTTATGAGATTAAACAAATCCGCTCTGATACCACTTGTTGGTCCCGAAGGACTATACAAGTTTGTAGAAGGGGGGGTTGAATACAAACACACAGATTTTACTTTTCTAAATTGTTTATTGATAAACCATTAACAATTTACAGCTTGTTGCGGAAACAAGATTAAGGATAAACCTAAATCTAAACAAGTTGGAACACTAAGGTTTCTTGCACTAAGAGAGATAAGGAAATTACTAATAATAACCTATCTTGAGATAAGAGATTGAACTTGTCAGAGTTAGCAAGTTACTTCAAATGAAGTGGGTTCATCTCTTTATATACTGCATGCATTTAATGCAAGTCAGTATACACTTTACACGTGTCATCAGCTGGTTGGTTGCATGTCATTGACCTTGGTTGACAACCTTAGTAGCCGCATGGATGAACAGTGTAGTATCAGAGTGGTTGTACGATTTCAGACAGTCGGAGGTTCTTTTCTGACATTTCGTACAGAGTCGTGCAAGGGAGGTTAAGACAAAAGTACTTTGTACGGAGGACTTCATGATCAGCTTTCGTTGATTCAGCGATTATCATTTTCTATTCAGCGAATGATAAAGTTCAGCGATAGCTGAAGTCTTGTACTTGATACTTTACGTTGAGTGGACAAATCTGAGTCTTCGTTGATCCGCATCAGTTCATTAGGAGACTTGTCGCTGGTTCTTGAGCTTGATCTTCGACTTCAGCGTAGAACCTTTGTTGACGTGAAACTTGTCTTCAGGGATCATAAGTAAACAACTAACTTATCAGCGATCATCATAATGACTGAACAGACTCAGTATTAATGGTGAACAGTTTCGCTGAATGTTTAATTTAAAGAGCGAGAGTTCCTATCAGCGGTACTGTAAGATCTTAGTACTTATCAGCGATAGTGAAACTCTGATACATATTGTTTACTTACAATTTTCACTAAGTATTTAAGAGAGGGTCATTATCAAATCACTGAGGGTTTGGATCAACACTATTCTATCTTCTTCAAGGCTTCAAAGTTCAGCCCCAAAAACCTCAAGAAACTCAAGGTAAAATCTTCTCCTAACATCCTCTAATCATCTACATACATGCATCTTTCTCATTTCAAGTTTATCTTCCTCAAACTCTAGTCTTTTCACTTTGATTTTTGCTAAGACAATCCTTGGTATCCTAATGTTTGTAGATTCATCACCATGACACTTTGCATGTCATAGAAAGTGTGATGAATCCATCATCAAACCCATATTAGTGACCCAAGAATGTCTTACTTGAATGTTTTCACAAAAGCTCAAGAACATCAAGTTTTAAAAAAAAATATCTTGGTTAGATGGTTTGCGTAAACTCATTGCATGTTGATTTTTGTAAATAAAAAGCAAGTTTTCAGCTGAGAATAATCATTTTATGTGTTAAAAATCGTGGGTAAACAAAAAGATCAAAATCTTGGAAAGAGCCAATGGAAAAATAGCATTTATTTCAAGGAGCTATTTCCAACAGCATGCTGTCAGATTTTTACACTGACTTTGCATGCCCATATCTCTCTCAAACATACTCCAAATAGATTGATTTCTTTTCTGGAACTTTATTTTACAAGTTATGAATCAAACCCAACTGGAATATTTGAAAAACATTGAGTTTTCGACATTCAAACAGTTTACACAAAAACAGTGCGCATCAGCAGCATTTTCTGTCACTGTTTACGTCATGTTTTATTTCATGCACCTATATTACTCTAAAAATCATGAGACTTATGGCAAAAGTTTCCTAACACATGGAAGTACTTATCCATAAAATACCAGAACCAAACGACCTCTGGAAGTATTCCAAACAGTAACCACAAGTGACCTCTAATTCTGACTTCTAACAACTATATCATAATATAGCTATATGCTATCTCTTGACACTTTTTCTCACCTTTGGTGATGAAATGGTGGTATATTTATATATACGTACTATATATATATACTTACTTATCCTAACCTTTATTTATTTACGCATTTTACTTATGCTCTAACAATCTAACATATTGTTATGGACCCTTTTCATCATTTCATGATGAAATTGTGGTATTTATATATGACCTAACATCTAACTTTATTTACATACTATACATATGATCCTATTTATTGACCCTTTCGTCATTTGTCACGACAACACTTCGGTAATCTCGAACCATCATATGTAACATTTCATCTTGAAGTTGAACTATTGATATCAAAGAACCTATAACAACATACAAAATATCAACGAAGGCATTTTATGATGAATTGGATATTTAATCGACCAAAGTCTAGAACTTAGAATCTTACTAGTGTCCTTACGTTCGTAGGATCGGAGTAGGATCGCCTCACGGAACACATTACGCACTTTTGGGAAACATCTACGCAATCCACCGTGAGTCTTCATAGCCCCTTTTACTGTTTTACATATTTTTGGGGTGAAAAGCATGTTACAACTTTATTCGATATCAACTGTTTTATTACTAAAATACTATGCATGTTTAACGCTCTATGGTACGTATGCACATGTTAAAGCTTCTAAGTTATGCTATCATACAAGAAAGTCCCTACAATTTTACATTACCTCATTAACTCACGAGTGAGCCATGATGATTATGAATAACGTTATTTGGTTGACCACCCACTTACGGTAAAGTAAGTGCATAATTGTTACAACGCATGTTAGTGATAGAACATGATTTCGGGGCATACAACACAAGGTCAAGAGGTTTGGGTAATGGCTTAGCTTGCTACCTCTGAGGCATTACATTAGATATACCATGAGCATGCAAAACAAAACGAAACTTTACAACCGAGAGTTGTACTACGATTTTGAAAGTACGAAACTTTACAACTTACACTAACGTTTTTAGTGTGTACAAAAACCTATGAACTCACCAACTATTTTTAGTTGACACTCTCCTTTACATGCTTTTCAGGAAACAACAAGTAAGGATGCATTCTAGAAGGCATCACATTAGCGACTTCCAACTTATTTCATCATGTCAAGTTTACTTTTGTTATTTTGGACAAGATGTATTTCTAAAAACACGTTGTAATTGTATTATTTTGATATGATGATTGTGTGTTGTCTTCTACCTTACGCTTTTGAAACATTTAGCTGTGACATCCCGTGTTTCCGCTTTAGCGGGGTGTGACACTTTGAGTTTGTTTTCTTCTTAAATCATGTCTGGATTTCGAAGAAGTGGTCAAATATCTCTGCATTCTACTAAGTCTTTGATGGATACATCTGATTCGGATAATGATGAAGTGCAAAATAGAGTTGTTGAGGAAGAAGCATTAGGAAATGATGAAATTAATGAAGGAGATGAACAAATGGCTGAATCAGAAGGAAATGCAGATGAGGTAAACATAAATGTTGAACATGAACAGAGTGCTGCAGGGTCGATTATGTCGAATAGACCAATTTTAGTGGAAAGGGTTGTACCTGGAGGTGAATGGTTGAAATTGTCAGAAAATAATTATGTTTTACTATTTGAGGAGAGCAGATTTAAGCCTGAACACAAAATCATCATGGAATTATTCAAGTATCATCCTTACAGGAAATGGTTTACAAGAAGCAAAACAGTTCCTATTCAGTATATTCAGCAATGGTGGAGACACCTTAGGTTAGAAGACAACAAGTTTGTATCTGAAATTCGTGGAGCAACATTTGCTTTATCAATCTCTGCACTAAGAGAAATGCTAAATCTTCCAGAGAAAGATGATGTACAAAGAAGGTCAGATTTTGAAGACCCACCTTTAACAGAGGAACTAATTGCAGAGTTTATGAAGTTAGGATATAATGAAGGATTGAGGACCCTTAGTTTGTTCAGAAGGAACAAATTGCCACTTATTTGGGCATGTTTCTTTCATGTAGTGAATAAGTGTTTGTTAGTGAAAAATAGCTCTGCAGATCAAGGTTCAAAACAGATTCTTCAGATCTTTCAGGGTTTAGTGAAGAATAGGCATTATGATTACACTGTTATACTTTGGGAAGACATGAAGAACACTTTTGAGAAAAATCAGAAAGCTATTCAAAAGAAGACAAAGGATACTCCTCTGGCATACATACCTTACATAAGGTATTGGAAAATTGTGATATGGTATGCAATGCAAGAAAACATAACCATTTCAAGAAGATCAAATGAACAACATGGTCCTACTTTCTATTTGGGTAAGATGTCTTCAGTTAATAAAATTGAGAATTATCCTAATCATAAAGTTTTGCCAAAATCAATTAGGAATTACATACCAAGGGAGAGTGAGATTTTAAAAGCATACTGCACCTCTATGGGAATTGAAATACCTCAAATCCCTATCCATGAGGACCAACCTGAGAAGAGAGGTGAGGGGTCTAGTCAAGTTAGAGAGGGGGAGGATGTTCAAATGGGTGAACATTCTGAGAGAAATGAGGGGCAAAATTCTGAGAGCTTGGTTAGAATAAGTGAAGAAATACAGAATGAGGGTGGTGAGGATGAGAGATTGTCAACAGAGGTTCAAACAGAAAGAGATGCCTCTGAACTAGCTAATCTTAACCAGGTAACCACAACTGCTATTGGTTCACATTTCTTGGTGTCCAATATTGAAACAAACACCATGGACCTAGTGGTGGATCTTTAACAACCCATCCATACCCACTCAGAAGCATTTCAACATGTTACTGTTTCTCACAAATCAGGGGAACCATCCCAAACTCATTTGGAGGGAGGTGATAAATCTCAACCTGTTTTTCAACACATTGAGTCTGAATATCACAGTCCTATTCAAATTGAGCCTGAAATTCCTTCTAACACTTGCACAAATCAGGAATTTCGTATTCCTGACACAACATTCATAGACATACCTAATATTGGGTGTCAAGGATTGGATGGAAGTCCTGGTGAGGTGAACATTTCAAAAGCCTCATTCAAACGTGCATCTGTTGTACAAGATGACTTCGTGTTATCTACTGGCCATGAGCCCTCTGGGCACATGAAAACTGGACCATCTGTTGGTTCAGGTTCATAGTTAGATTCTTCTGAATTTGAAAAGATTCAGAATCAAAACAAGGAGATGGGGGAAAAAGTTGAAAAATTGGAGAAAAAGGTGGATGGACTGAATGATGAGGTGAAAGGATTGAAAGATATGTTGGAGGGAAAATTGATATCTGTTGAAACTAAGATAGATAATGTGAAGATATCCTTGGAATCTCATAAAAAGGAGATCAAGGATATAATGTCTGAATTTCAAAAAGATTTGTTGAAACAAATGCAGAGTATGCAAGATTCTGTATTTAAAGCACTGAGTGTATCTATGGCTTCAACTTCAAAGCCTCTTGATCTTGTTCCACTAGCAGAAGCTAAAACTGAAGATGTTACTGGTCAGAACTCAAAGAGGAAGTTTGATGATAATGAACCTCATGATCATCAAAAGGGGGAGAAAAGGCAAAGATTGAGTTCTGTTGATGATATTGGCATAGAAGATTTTGAAATAGCAGATATGCACTTAGTCAGTACAAAGAACACAGAAGTTCAGACAGAAGAAATTGTAAAGACAGTGGATACTAGATAGTTCAGATTGACAGTTCAAATACAGAGGAAATGGAGGTGGAAAGCATAGATGGTGGTGATTCTGATAAAACAGAAGAATTGAATTTAGACACAGAGATGGAAGTCAATTCTGATGAAACTGAAGCTATTGAGGAACCTGTATTGAGGTCAGAGGAAACAGTGGAGAGTTCAATTGTTGATAATATATGTACATATATTGTTTCATATGATAAAGATAGTGTGATAGACTCTGAATCAGAAGAAAGGAGATTGAATGAGGGCTTGATCAGAAGGATGCACAGTGAAGTAGTCAAAGCTCTGAATGCTCAGAAAATTCAACAAGGGATAAAAATGGTAAGGCCTATTGATCTGATGGGAGAAGAAGACAGAACTGTTGACTATTCTCAGAGGTTTAAACATGAGTTTCAGTTTAACTATGCTGATGAGATAAATTCATTAGAAGAATATGAGAGAGTGGAAGATTACTTTATGCCTCCTGAATACATATTTAGAAAACCAATTCAAATTCCTAAGATTAACTTGCCAATTTTAGAGGAGCCTATATGTGACTTTATTCTAGAATTAAGTGATGTCCCACTTGCTAGACAGTTTCATGATGACATCTTTCCAGAGGAAATATATGAGGATCTCTATCACACAGAAGGAGATTATGTGCTTTTTGAGAACAACATTGATGGTTTCATGGATGAGAAATTTCAGATGATTTATGCAGAAGCTTCAAACAAATTCAGAATTCCTGATTCAAGACTGCATGTTCAGAAAAAGATTGAGAAAGTGTTGATGTTTCAACCAGAAGAATTCAATGGTCTGATGTTTGTAAGATTGGAAGTGTTGAAAGAAAGGAACATAAAAGTGTCCATGTCCAGCTTTGATGTTCACAGATTAACTCTTGATGATCAGATCTTTCTAGTTAAGTTCTTTGCCAATACAGAAGAGACCTGGATAGAGATTGAATGCAGAAGACTTCTAGGCATTTATGTCAGAAACATACATATGTATGATTTTCAGTTAGCTATTGAAGGAAGAAAAGAAAAATGCAACTTGAGTTGTCCAACAAAGATCTCAGGGTTTGGTGTAAATTTGAAGGGATTTGTAAATGAAGGAATGGAAACTGAAGGGTTTGCATATACAGTTCAAGGAAGACTTGAAATATTCAAACTAAAGGAATTGGTGAAGTATAGTGATGCAACTTTGAGTTGGTTACTAAGTGAAATGAAAGGAAGTGTTACTACTGAAAGAGAAAATCTAAAGAAAAAATGTGTGAACTCTGTGGAAAGAAGATTAAATCTCAGAAGAAAGATCAGAAGCTGTGGTGAATGGTTGCTATAAGAGGTTAATCCCAAAAAGATGCTGCATAATGACTTTGTGTTTCCTGCTGAATATGAGGTGAATGAAATTCTTTCAGATGAAGTTGAAGAAGTTCAGGACACAACTCCTCAGAATGTGCAAATAACAAGTTTTGAGCAAGCTGAACAATCTGAACCAAAAGAAGATGAGATATCTATTGATTTGAATGGATACTTTCTTGAATTTGATCTATCTGAGTTTTTCAAGCCTAAAGAGATACAATTTATGGATGTATATTATGATAGACCAAAAGAGACTCAGATCTAGTTGGCTGAGAAATCAAGATGTCTTGGGAAATCAAAACAAGCTGTATATTCAGACTTCTTAATCACATGAATCAGAGAACTAAAAGTTAAACAATTCAGAAAGTTAGAGTACCTATCCTTTGAAGTTTTGAGAGAGGATGGCAAGGTGTACTATTTTACTGATGCAGACTTTGAGAAGTTGTCAGTAATTGATTTCTACAGATTACACAGTCTTTTGTGCTTCAAAGATTCAAGCAAAGACAAAAATGAAAGAAAGGCAAGAAGTGTGGTAATTGAAGCTATGTTTTATATCTTAAGGTGGCATTGTTATACAGATTTTCAAATTGCTCTGTATTTACAAAGGCCATGTGTTTATCTGGCAAATCCCAACACAAATCATGATCAGAAAAAGGTGTTAAAGACTTGAAGTGTTCTCAAACATCCAGATTTGGGAGTCTTTTTGAAAAACAAGAGTGAAAAGATCTTCTTCAGAGCAAAGGAAACTGCAAAGTATAGTTCTGGAACTTTAAGAATTATTAAGCACAATTTGGAGAAAAAGATGCTGAAGGTGAAGCAAGCTAACATGACTCAAGAAGTAATCACTCAGCAGGTTGAAACTATTCAAGAAATTATTGTCAAGATTAACAAGAGGCTTAATCAAAGAAATGTACTCTTACAGAAGATTGTTCCTGCCTTGAAAGAATTGGATGATGCAAAGTATAAGTTTATTTGACAAAAAGGGGGAGATTGTTAGATCTGAGTTTTGTCAATAAACCAAGTGTTGAAACCTGATAAGTAGGCTCAGAAGTTCTGAAGAGAAGAGTCAGAGTTCTGACCAAGAAGGCTCAGAAGGAATGCTCTGATAGTTTGCTAAGTATTGAAGTCTGAGAAGAAGAGTCAGAAGTTCTGAGAAGCTTAATCAGATGAATGTTCAGAAGTTCTGAACAACCTGTTCAGAACTCATAACTAGATACTTTCCTTTGTACTTAGTTAACTAATTAGGACACGTGTATTGTTCCTATTAGTCTTTCTTATATGTACTGTAGCTTTAGTATTTCTGTTGTAGTATATATAGGAGTTAGCAACTGTAAGCTAACTAATCTTTTGGCATAACTTTCCCGCATATTCTTGTATTCATATTTTGTAATCTTCGAGATACGCTCTCTCTAAGATCTATAAATCTGTTTTTCATTGAATACAAGTGTTCTTGATCAAATTACTTCTCGATTACTATTCTATTCATTGTTATATTGATTGTAAGAGTGGATCCTGTACTTACAAGTTAAATTACAAAAAAGACCCTACTCATGGTAATACAAATACATCTATTATAAGGACTAAAAATACTTTAACAAATTAATCATTCTATATAATCAAAAAACCCACAAAATTTATAATGAAGCATTATAATCCTACATTGTGCCACAACATTCTACGTGGTAATTGCTTTTATATATATAAATGATATAAACTGGTTCTTGGCTCAACGACTTCAAAAAGTCTTAATGAATTCTACCTACTTGATTTTTTCCAAAGGTTTCGTTTCACTCTTTTCCTAGCCATTACTTGAACAACGAAAAGACCTAGAAAAATTAGAAAAAAGAAAACAAATTACTTGTGGCATTATGATCAAATAAACATAACTTAGGTGTGATATATGTATAAAAATCAAAAGAATCATCAACTCTAATCAAAAGAAATCATACAGTCCCCAAAAGAAGAAACTTGGAGTTATTCAATCGAATCGCATACCGAACTTGAAGACTACCTGATACAAATTAAACCATAAGTGATCAAAATCACAAAACAAACATATATAAAATTATAATACGATTAAAGAATGTAATCAAAATAAAAAACGGACAAAAGTAAAATTATATTGCGATGAAAATCGTGAAGCATACAATCCTTACCTTGGATAAAAACCAAAAAACCCCACAACCTAAAAATTTTAACAACTCTGATACGCACACAAATTAAATTAAACGGTCTTTGTAGAGATAACCGAGCAAAATCGTTGCCGCATTCAAAATAACAAAACAACAAACATGCATACAATTATTTTACGATCAAAATCATGATATGAACATATATGCGATCAAAATCAGTAAACAAACATACATGAAATACTTACCTTATTATAACCACAAGCACAACCCAAAAACACTAATTGCTTTGAATACAAATTGAATGAATTCTGTAGAGATAACCCATCAAAATTTTGGATTTAAAACCTTTTCCTCAAGAACGTCAAGAACATCATCAAGAACACCTTCAACCAAAAAAAATTCAAAAATGAAATTTAGACAACAAAACTTGAAATCTTTGATGTATTCATGTCTAAAAACACTTTTTGAACACAAATTTGTATAAAAACCAATTAAAACAACACTAAATCTCAAAATCAAGTTTCAAAAAAAATTCACAGACTCCATTTTTCCAAAAACTCAAAATTTTATTTTAATCAAATTCTTTTAATCTTGATGTGTTTTTGTAAAATTGATGATGCAAAAATTGATTAGAATGATGGAGAAACACTTTGCAATCAAAATCAAACCAAAAAACACACAAAATTGCATAACCCATTTGTGTTCTTCAAGTTCTTCAAAAATGGATATTTTCTTCAAATTTCTTCAAATCTTGATCAATTTTAGACGAATTTGTGATGAATTGTGCACACTTTGATCTCCCAAAGCTCTGATACCAATTGTTAACACCGGATCTATTAGGTAAATGTCATCATCTTCATTGATCTTGAGAAATCTAGATATTACACGTGATTTGAACACTTTCTCTCTCTAGATTCTCTCTCTAAAACTCTCTCTAAGATATTACAAATGAACTCCCTAACCTTGCCTAATATCTAAGCAAGCTATTTATACTTCCTAATTACAACTCAATAAACTCTAATTACATTGACTTTATACTAAAACTACTTTGACTTTGACTGCTTTGACTCTTACTTTGACTTTACAATATTTGACAAATACATTGACTTTCTCACTATATCTTGAATACAATATAATGATCTAACAAGGTATGAATTCTCAAGAGAAGCAGTGCTTGGACCGCCACCTGATTTTTCAGCTCTCGACCTATCACTGCCACCAGGAGGTCCTTACAAATTTGGTCAAGTGATAGGTGACCCTTACGGAATCATCTTCCCTGATTGGAATGGTATCTTGCGCTTTTAAAGAAATTCAGAGATCTCATCTGCCCAATTGAACAATTCAGAGATCTAGTCCACTGGTGTAATTTGTCAAGACCAAGTATCTTTCTTAAAGTCCATGTCCTCAAAGAAGCAAAACTCAGAAAACAAGAGGGGCAGAAAGTACCTGACTAGATGATCACTGAAGGTGACTCATATGAAGAAATGGTCTTCAAGGATGAACCTCAATAGCTGATAGATTCTCTTCTTGTAAACTTTTGTAATTTATCATCTCTTCTTTTAGTACTTGTATATTTCTTTCACTTGTACATGTAAACTTACAACTTCCCTTTGTAATCTTATTATGAGTTTAATGAAAGTTTTCAGTGAAAGTACTTTACTCCATCAATACTAGAAAAGATCCCTAAAAACAGTAAATGTGACACACATCTATGAGTCCTCTTTTATCCTTATGTTTTAATACTTAGCAATTTTCATATGTTGCTTTGTCATCATCAAATAGGGAGAGATTGTTGATCCAAACTCTCTCAGTGATTTGATGACGACCCTTTAGAATACCTAGTGAAATTTGCATTTAACATTTGTATGTATTAGTGTTTCACCATCAGCGATAAGAATACCGAGTCTGTTCAGTATCGCTATTGGATTATAATGTAATAGTGTTAGATGTAATCTCTAAAGACAAGCTTCGCGACTAAGGAGTTCATCGCTGACATCGAAGACAACGCTGATGAACAAGGACAAGTCTATTTATGATCTGATGCGGACATCTGTGAAACCAAGACAAGTCCATACACACAACAAATCAAGAAGAAAGCCTCAGCGATAGCTGACATACATCATCACTTCCTGATGGTAGACCTCCTCAGCGATTGCTGATCATGAAGCTTGCAATTCAAGATTTGTTTGTCTTACCCTCTTGCACACAAAAAGTAAGGATGCTCAGAAGAAGCATGTTTTTGTCCAAGATCGTACAACCACTCTGCGACCTACGTTGTTCACCATGCGACCCAAAGCATGTCTTGCTAAAAGTCAGAAGCATGCGCCCAATCAGATGTTGACACGTGTAAAGTGCTCCTGACATGCATTTAATGCATAGGGTATAAATAGCAAAAATACCCCTTCATTTTGAAGGATATCCCCTGAACTACTTAGTGCGTATAAAACCTTGTACTTTGCAAATTGGCATTTTAGGTCCCTATAGTTTGTATATTTACATATTAGGTCCCTGTACCTTACATATTGACACTTATGGCACCATCTTGACACGTTCCTCCCTCCATAAAAGAACTTAAACTAACAAGCGAGCCTGGTTGCCCTTCTCACTTTCTCTTTTCCTCAACTTCAGCTCTCTCCTCTTTGTCCTAAGCGATGTCATCTTCCACCAACTGGGATTCTTCAATAGATTCTTGTAATGTGGTCACGTTGTCATTCCTTACAGTTGTCTTCATCTCTGCCATAGCCCCCTGCGATGAGCCTTTATATTTGTCTTCTCATTGGTGGCCAGATGTTCCACTAAGCTAAGTTTCTCTTTAGATTTCTAAACTCTTCCTCGATCCTATTTAAGGCCCGTTCATCGCAGTACTTATCCATTACCTTCTTCTGGAAGGTCCCCCTTGAGAGTTGAGCAAAAACTCTCGGTCTGAGAGCCGGTCAGGTGAGATTCTACCAACTTAAGGCCTCGTCCCAAAACATTTGTGAAGCAAACTTGACTCTTTGAGAGTCTTCACATTCTCTCGACTAGAATGCTAGCTCTATTTCCAAACTCCAATTCATGCAGGCGATCGGGTTGGTAGTTCTTGCGAACTTGGGCGTCTTGTTGCATAAAAAGGTCTTGTAGGAACAACCCTTTTCTATTCTTCTGTAACCGACAACCACATGTTACTCGATGCCATTAACATTCCCAGCACCTCGGAACCATTCACATCGTTTTCAGCAACTGTCTCATGCCTTCGGTTGCTGGCATTCTGATTCTCTAGTATCTTCATAAGCCTTTCATTTTACTTGTCTATGGATGAGTTCATCATTTGGAGAAAACTATCCACCTCTTACATGGCCGAATCTTCAGTCTCTAGGTTTACCTGTGGTATCACATCCATAACCTCCCTCAACATTGTAGGAATCGGGGGACCGGGTGGGTTGTCGACCTATCTTATTTGTCTTCGCGGTTCGGGAGCCGTTACACTCAGATTGTTCCCATCATCTTGAACAACTTCACAGATTCTGGGTGTTTACCATGGTAAGTTGTCACACATGATAAAGATTATACCAGTTAATTATTTGTAATATTAGGGGTTTGTAATGTACTACTACATTCATCAATAATAATAATTTCAAGTACACTTACGTAATATATTCATAAATCATAATAGCACGAACCCTGTGAAACTTTGAATATGTTATACACATGAGTTCTCGTTATCATCATTACAACTTTCAGTTGTGTATTTTCGGACATCCTATCGCTCCCCCATCTATAGACTCTACCCAGGGTTAAGATATTCGTCAGTAAAATCCACAACTTAAGTCTAGGCATTCTATTATTTAAACCTAGTTTACTTAGCGTTGATACCAACTTGTAACACCCAAAATAATAGGGACAACAAAAATTTCTAAAGAAAACGGAAATGTGGTATTTGAATAACAAGATACGAGCCTTCCCAAAAAGGGAAACTAAATTACGCATGTTAAATACAAAGTTTGTAACCTTTTAGGTATAAATATAACAACCTACTAATCTAATTACATAAAAGAAATAAGATTACATTTGAGTGTCATATAAACCACAAAGTTATATCCTTAAATTGGGCATCCCAAAAATGTCCCCCCAAGCTCTCTTCTAAAGTCCAATCTGACCTTCGCGACCACACCGCTAGAAACTGAGATACATTTCGACACAAACCAAGTGTTAAGCCAAAAAACCTAGTGAGCATGAACATGAAACAAGTAATAATAAATCATAGTGGAAAGGAAGCTTTCAAATCACAATAACATTCATTTGGAATCCATGGGGAGATCCGTGTCACTTTAGAAAGTTTCACTTCAATATACAGTTCACCTTATTGTCTACTATTGTAAGTAACACCTCAAGGCCTGATACGCATAAGGACTACCTCCAAGCCATTATCTCAAACGACAGAGATCCAAGTGTCTACCTTCAAGGAGGCACCACAAGACTAAACCCTTATATTCCCTACTTCGAAAGTTAATCCACAAATGCCATAACAATTGAGAATACACATTGAATCCACATAAGAATATTTATGCTACTTGTCAAGATAACCTAGTGGTCCAACCACCATATTCAATGCATAACATGTACTTCCCAGTTTATTCCATGACCTTCACTTAGGCAAACCATAACACATATCAACATATAGATCATTCCAAGGTTTTGAACCAATTTTACGAACCTTCTTTTAAACAGGTTTATAACCGTAAATAAGTGGTTTCACTTCTCTTCATACGCATAATATCCAAATAAATGAGGTTGTACACCCAAATCATTAAATAGTGAGTAAATACTTGAAATAAGTCTAGAAATGTAGTTAAGGTAGACATTTTGACATGTATCTAGTTTTACAAAGCATTTTAAACTCATAATTAGGTTTTCGAAGGAAAACCTATAAAGCTTAGCAAACCATAGAAATGTAGGAGATGAGTTGAGCTTTGATCCTAGCTTGAAGTCTTTTAGAAGTCAACAAACACGAAAAGAAGCTCAATAAATGTTTATGATAAACCACATGGTTTCATTTAATGAGGAGGAACAGAGAAGGATGAGAAATCTACTCCAAAGGTTCAAAAATTGTTGCCCAAAACCAATCTGGTTGAAAAAGTGAGGAGAAAAACGGGTTTAAGGGTTTCTATACCCCATATGCACATCGAGGGATTGTGCCTCGGGCACTATTACGGAGACTATACCGTGACCTACCCCCTTGGTGCAATTGTGACATGTTAAAGTGTCACTGTCACAATCGCTAGCCACTCTCGCCCCAGATGTACCGAACTGAAATTCTATTTTCGCTACTTTGGCAATTCGTACTTGTTAAGGTATTCCATTTTGAAATAAGTTCCAATTATGCTAAACTAAATGAAACCGACTTATTGAAGTTAATCTCAGATAAATTAAGGAGTTTTACCTTTTAAATTTTTGGGCGTTACAAAATATAAAACTTACACGTAGATGGTGGAAGTGGTGGTGGTGGTTGTCGATGGTAGATATGAAGGTGGTAGTGGTAGTTGTAGAGGAAGTGGTGATCGATGTGGTGGAGGTAGAGGCGGTGATGGACAATAGTAGGTAGTCGATGGTGGTGGCGGCGCTGGTGATGGTGGAGGTGGTGGATGTTAGGACCATAAATGTCCTACATATTAGAAAGTTATATAAATAATTATAGAGTTATTTATTTATAAATGTAAAGCCTTTGATTGTTAAATGGGCTTTAGTGTATTAATGGGCCATGGGCTTTAAGCTTAAGCCCTAGGTATAAATATTTTGCTTAAACCTAGTTTCTAGGTTAATCACCATAATCCATCATTAGCTTTTCAGAGACGTGTTCTTCATTGTAAAACCTTTGTTTATGAATGAGATGGATGACGACAAATATTGATTCATTATCATTGTTTATTGTTTATTGTTTGATTGATTATTCTTTGTTGATTGCACTAATCTGGGATCCACACGTAGCAAAGAATTGAAGATTGATTCAAGCTATTCTCTTTTTCTGGAAAAACGCACTGTGAGTTCATATTTTATTTTCTTTTGATTTGCATTGTTTTTGCAAATTAATGTGTTCTGATCGTGCCATTATCGTTTGTTCATTGTTAAATCAAGTCTCGGTCAATTTCGTAGCAAGAATATGAGTTTTAAACCTTTAATTCGTCAAAACAAGTTTTTCTGGGTTCTTGCTCTATTCGCAAAAGTTCATCAATTTTTCCTTAAAAACGTGTTTTTAGGTTAAAATTCGATGTGCGTATTTGCGTTTTTGGTTTTCTTGTTGGTTTAATTTGTCTCAGGAAGAAAATCTTCAAGTTTGACCAATTTTTGAGCCAAAATATTCAATCAGATCAGTTTTCCGGAACATCTATTCCGGGTAAGTTCTTTCCGGACAAGTCTCATTTTTTGATATTGTTGTTGTGTTTTCCGATACATTTTGTCCAGACTCAAATCCGGAACCTTTCTCGGATCCGGAACCTTTTACCGGACTCTTATCCGGACTCCCATTTTCGGAACATCTTTCCGGATTCATTTACCGAATAGCGGATTCCGGATCATTATCGGATTCCGGATCGTTGATAACTCGTGTCACCTCACCTAGCCACTCAAGTATCTCACAAAAGATGCTTGTTTTATATATTCACGGAGATTTAGCACATAATCCATCTATTCCTCTCTCGGAGGTCTTATATATTGAAAAAGGAAGACATCAGCTCCGGTCTCCGAAATTCATATTCTAATCACTGTGTCAATTGATTTTTAATTTAAGTCCCAAATTAAATCAATTTTAGAGCAAACCAGATATAATTCTCTCACACATGCACGAGTCTTTGTGATTTCCATTGCATATCTTTGTGATATTCCCGGAACAGTTTGAGAAGTAATTTTTAAAATTTTACTTCAGTGATAATTGGAAGTCCTATCAGAGATACCCGATGTCAACTCGGAATATAGGCCACACAATTTCTTAATTGTTGTGATAACAGTTACTATTGTGTTTCTGTGTTAGATTGTTACTATCTTGGATACTAAAACTTTTTTGTCTGATATTTTGCTACTCATCAGTTTCGTCTTTGAAAATACATGATGCTCCAGATGCTCCTACTCATCACGAGAGGGAGAAATGATACCGATTCAAAGACACAAATTATCATGGTGAGGGGGAGTTTACAAAAGCTGAGGGGGAGTAACTATTGTTTGATCAATTCCGAAAAGAGTTCAAAGTATTTACAAGTGATCAATTATTCTAGTCCCTTATCAAGTGGTGTTTGCTACAAATTATTATTTCCTCCTTCGAGCATTTTGATTCGACAAGTTCTGAAGTTTTTCAAAGACACGTCAACTCGTGGTTTAAAGACAGATTCATGATTTTAAACTGAAGATGCACTTTGGAATGTCATGTACCTCGCACATTATCTTTCGTGTGTGCTTATCCGATGTATTGAGTTTCTACAGTTGAAAACTGCTTTTCGTGCACCTAGTCGAGGTAATTGTTCACTGAATCTGGGTATAAAGTTGAAGCCATGAAGAAAAAGAGCTTGATTCAAGGGGGAGCCTAGAAAGACATGAAGAGAAGCAACACCAAAGTGTGTTAGCTTCAATCTTCCTAATCAAAGAAGTATTTAGAAGTAGTGAAAAATAGGCTAAGTGAAGAAAGTCTCTTACAGAGGCTCTGCCAGACTTACCGAGAGATCAAGATCAAGAATCTACAGAAGCTAAAGAGGCGCGCTACAGAAGCTATGTCATACGCGCAAAGAAGATCAATAACTCGGATTCCGGGGAAGACTGTTCCACAGAAGACCAGACCGCAGAACCTCTGTAACTCATTACAGAGCCTCTGTGGTCATCACAATACGACTTGAAGATATTTACAATATCTTGCTACTGTTACAGGACCTGTTCATCAACTTCCATGGTAGCATGCCCTGTCCAACGTCGACGTGTCAAATTATGATTGGATTCAATAGGGCTTAGTACATAATAGACGTCTGCTGCATTAAATGCAATACAACACGTCTGACTGTTCATGCCACACTTGCAACTTTTCGCGACATCCGTTCAACTATTCATCAGTACCGTCTGAATAGTAGCATATGCTTTATGGTCCCCTTTAGAGTAGTATATAAGGAAGACTCATGTTGAGTTCTTCCTTATCACATATAAATCGAACATCACAAGAACACAAAAGCTTATTCACCTTAAAAGTCATATCTGTTTTGAAGCTTTTCTTACTCATAGTTCTTAAACCTGTTCTTATTTTATATATTCAGTAAACTTTGAGATATAATATTCTGTTCACTGTTTAATTATATTTTGGTCTAAATCTATCAAACTTGTCTGTTAGTTCTTCAAATACGCTTCCGCATCAAACATTAACTTGAACTAATAGATCTGATAATCTTGTTTAAAGCAAAACGGGAACCAACAATTGGTATCAGAGCCAAGCTTGATTTTCAATATCAAGTGATCCTCGCTTTACAACTTTTATCTGATAGATTATTTTCTCTCTTCATCACCATATTTCTGGATATTAGTTGTACCCAGAAAAACTTTCAGATCTTCATACTTATAAATCCTCCATCAGATTATCCTTCTCTCAAAATGACAAATACCATTAACTTTTTTACTGCCGACTCATTAACTAAACCTCCTACTCTTCTTAGAGATGAGTATCCTCAATGGAAAATAAGAATGGTTCATTTTTTTGAGGGTACTGAAAAAAATCTCAAACAATATCTTTATAATCTTCCTCCGGTTCCTATGATAACTATGCCACGTGTACCAGCTACTAATGAATCTCTTGAAATCCCTGAACATAAAAAACCTAAGCCAAAAGTAGACTGGTCAGATGAAGATAAGGCAGAAGATGAAGTTGCACAGAAAACGAAAAGAATATTAATCATGGCTATCCCCAACGAAATATTTCAATCTTTAGATGCATGCGAAACAGCGCACGATCTTTGGAAAGAATTAGAAAGACAACTGGAAGGGGGTGCTAAAACACAGAAGAACCGAAGAGCACAATACATAAACGAGTAACATCTGATTGATAGCGAAGAAGACGAGATGATAGAAGAAGAAATAACTCTTGCATCATTAGCTAAATCAATGGCTCTATTGACAAGAGAGTTTAGAAATAACCAAAGGAATTCTGGTAGAAGAGATGATGGAAGAAGAGAAGAATCAAGTAACCAACAGAGGTCAGACTACAGAAATGATGACCAACAGAGGTTGAGCGACAGAAGCTACAGAGGAAATGACCGACAGAGATCAGATGACAAGGTAGGCCACACACAAGAATGATACAAATGTGGTAAGCCTGGTCATTACGCAAACGAATGCCGAACAGAGAAAGGTGGAGACCAACAGAAGTCCGAAGATCGAACTGGAAACACCTCCCAAGGTTGTTTCAACTGCGGCAAGCCAGGTCATTTCGCAAAAGAATGCAGAAGTAGACAAAATCGCCCACAGAAGGACTCAACTTTTTACAAAAAGAAGGCTGAGTATTATGCGCAAAAATCCCTAATGGCGAACAAAGGGCATTCTGAGGCAAACAAGGAGGACTTCGAGTCAGACTCTACCTCTGACGATGAATTCCCCACCAATGCCCTATTCTGTGGCATGGCAGAAGTTGACTCCGGCACTGACACTGAGGTATCCATTTCAAACTCTACCTCAAGTATTAATACTGTAGATGATGATTTATTTAAACTTAACATTGAACTGAAAGAAGTAAATAAAAGCATTCAGAAAAGACTAACCTTTAATGAGAGTGAAGTAAGGCTTCTCACTCAAGAAAAAGCCAAAATCTTTGAAGAAAAAGAAAAAAACGAAAAATATTGGAGCAAAAATATAGATCCTTTAAAAAGGCAAATTTCTGATCTAACCTATGCTTTAAAAATCAAAACAAAAGAACTTTCAGTTTCAAGAAGTGAAACAACAGACATAAGAGCTCTTAAAGAATACTTTCAAAAAGAAAGAGAGTTACTTTGGCAAGATCTTTTAAGAAGAGAAGTCTTACTTAAAAACTATAAAGATGCACAGAAGGTGTATGAAAAGGTAAACTCTCAAATAGCAAGACGAGGTATACGGTACAGTGATATTACCTTAGGAGTTGAAAATAAACAACTAAAACCTCTGTCTTCTCTATTTGTTTTGGGAAAAACTAACAAACCACACTTTCCAAACTTACTCTCTGTAAGTAAAAGGGTTAAAATCTCTGCAGAACCTCACTTGAGGAAACATATAAAGATGATCAATGTATGGATTGAAAACACATCTTCATCATCTTCAACCTCTGTCAATAGAGGAATCAAACCAAATAAATATCTGAAAACACAAGATCAGATTGGTATCTTTAAGTTTGGTAAACCAGAGACTCAAACACAAGTCGCTTTTGTCTGCATGATAAACGATGAAAAGAAATTATCAGCAGAAGCTCCTGAGTTTAAACCCATCTTTTCAGAAGAAAAACTTGAAAAATCTATTGAAAAAGAAATTTTGGAAGTTTTGAAATCAAATGTTTTAGAAAATCTCAGTACATCTTATATAGATCAAATTCTCGCTGAAAATATCTCATCAGATACCTCTGCCATCTATGAAAGTCATTCTACAGAGGAAGAAAGCTCGTACGATACTTGCTTAGAAAATCCAACCTCTGTCGAAAGAGATGACTCAACCTCTGTATATGAGGACGATTCAACCTCTGACGACTCAGAGACTGATTCTGAATCAGGGACAGTTCACTATGACACAGAGGATGTTAAAATCTCCTCTGAAGTTCTTAACAGAACTATTTCTCCAAAAGAAAAAATCACAGAGATACCTATCTGCCCAGATTTTCTGAACATGTATTTAAAAGTCAAAACCTCTGCTGAACTTGATATATTAAAGAAGACCTCTATAGATCCTAAAAGTTCAAAATTTTCAAAACCTTTAAGGAAAATTAAAGAGAATCCCACTTGGCAACAAAAGGGAAAATGGCCTGAAGCTAACAATTACTTTTCCTCTGTGACAGTGAAGAAAGATGTTCACCACAGAACAGAGTCACAGAAGGCAGGAACTAAACAAGACTTTTGCAAACAACATTCTAGTATTCATAGATCTTCTTGTAATAGGAAATCTAATGTAAAGAAAGAGTGTAATGCCTCTGTGGCTCAGTTCAATGAATTCAATGAAAAGTTTAAACGAATCACGTCTCATATTCAACACTGTCATTGTTTTGATCTTATGTTCAAATTGAATAAACACTTCTCAAGTCCAGATTGCTTACTCTCCACTAAAACTCCAAAGTCAAAACCTAGAGAGAAACAATCTGATCTTTCTACAAAGGATAAAATGTATTTCAAGAATGCTAAGGCAAACTTGAAAAATTCTAACAATATTGGACCCATATGGATATGGGTACCTAAATCTCTGTGATTGTCTTACAGAAGCAACATGTGCCAATTTGGTATATTGACTCCGGATGCTCAAGGCACATGACTGGCGACAGAAGATTACTATCCACATACAAAGAAACACACGATGGTGGATCTGTAACTTTTGGAGACAACAAGAAGGGACACATCAAAGGCTATGGAGTCATAAAGAAAGAAAATATCTCTGTATACAAAGTTGCATATGTGAATGGCCTCAAACACAACCTACTAAGTGTAAGTCAACTCTGTGATACAGGATTCGATGTGTTATTCAAAAGAACTTTCTGCTCTCTACAAAGTGAAAACACCGGAATGGAACTTCTGCGAGCTGAAAGAAGAGGTGATCTATATCTAATGAACTTTACTTCAAAATCCAAGGACAAAGTTTGCCTAGTAGCCTGCAAAAGTGAAGAAGCTTGGTTATGGCACAACAGGTTCTGTCACTTAAACTTTCACACCTTGGATAAACTAGTAAAACTCGATCTAGTTAAAGGTCTGCCAAATGTTAAATTCAATAAGGATCACTTATGTTCGACATGTGAAATGGGAAAACACAGAAGGGCTTCCCACAAAGGCAAAACAGACGTATCTTGCACTAGGCCTCTGTACATGCTTCATGTCGACCTCTGTACATGCTTCATGTCGACCTCTGCGGTCCCATTGCTATACAGAGCCTAGGTGGCAAGAAATACATACTTGTCCTAATTGATGAGTATTCACGTTTCACATGGGTTGAATTTATTAGAAAGAAATCAGATGTTCCAATTATATTGATAAATCTAATGAGAAGAATCCAAGTTCTTTATGACTGCAGAATACAGAAGTTAAGAAGTGACAATGGCACAGAATTTAAAAACTGTGTCATTGAAGCCTATCTTTCTACAGAAGGAATATCACATAACTTCTCTGCCGCTCGCACTCCACAACAGAACGGTGTAGTCGAAAGAAAGAATCGAACACTTGTGGAGGCCGCAAGAACTATACTATCAGCATGCGGATTATCAATGAACTTTTGGGCAGAAGCAATTTCTACTGCGTGTTATACACAGAATCGTTCAACCATTGTGAAAAGACACCTCAAGTTTTTCCATGTATTCGGATGCAAATGCTTTGTTTTAAACGACAGAGATTCGAGAGGAAAGTTTGAAGTAAAAGCTGATGAAGGCAAATTCATTGGATACTCTGCCACTTCCAAAGCCTACAGAACCTTCCTTACAAAGTCTCGCAAGATTGTAGAAAGCATTAATGTTTCTTTTGATGATTCATTCCAGATGACTTCTGAGCAACTCAGTTCAGAACTCGGAATTAAAGGGAAATCCTCTGACATCTCAAAAACAAAAGAAGATTTGGATCTTCTATTTTTAGAGATGTTCCAAAATGACATTGATCCTTCTGTTGGAACCATCAGAGTTTCTGAAGAACCATCCTCTGTCGGACAAAATCCTACAGGTATGACTCTAACTGGTCCAAATAATGCTTCATCTTCTTCTATAAATACTACAGAAGCAAATGCCGAAGAAGAAAATGCAGAAGATGAAACATCAAGAAAAATGACCACAGAAGCTGCTGAAAAACAAACTCCACAATCCACAGAAGAACCAATTACAGAGGAAATCGAGGACCAAGACTATACATCCTCAGAGGAACAAACTCCACCACCACTCATACCAATCATTCCACAAACGGTAGAATCAACTACCAAGGCACAAAGAACGACAGAGGCTACACAAGAAGCCTCTTAAGAAAGGTTCGATGACATTGATGATCATCTTCCACGCACAACTCAGTGGACAAAAAGCCATCCTCCAAGCCAAATAATCGAAGAACCTTCTGACTCAGTAAAAACCAGGTCTGCCACTGCTAATTTTTGTTTCTTTACTAACTTTATCTGTGTGATAGAACCAAAGAAGATTTCTGAAGCCCTAGATTACCCAAACTGGGTAGACGCCATGCAAGAAGAACTTCTGCAGTTTGAGCGTAACAAAGTATGGACTTTAGTACCTCTGCCACGAGGGAAACAGGCCATTGGAACTAAGTGGGTCTACAGAAACAAGAAGGATGAAGATGGAGTGGTCATCAGAAACAAAGCACGATTGGTAGCCAAGGGTTATAGACAAGAAGAAGGCATAGACTACAATGAGACTTTTGCCCCTGTCGCACGACTCGAAGCAATAAGAATATTCTTAGCCTTCGCAGCCGACAGAGGTTTTAAAGTCTATCAGATGGACGTAAAATCAGCTTTTCTCAACGGTGAAATCCAAGAAGAGGTTTACGTAAATCAGCCACCAGGGTTTGAAAGCTCAAAGTTTTCAAGGCATGTATACTACCTTGAAAAGGATCTATACGGACTGAAACAGGCTCCAAGAGCATGGTACGAACGACTTTCTACCTTTCTTCTAGTCAATGGCTACAACAGAGGTACAACAGATACTACCTTATTCTATAAACATAAAAAGGGTGAGATAATGCTAGTACAAATCTATGTGGATGACATAATTTTTGGGTCTACTAATTCCGAAGAGTGTAAAAGTTTTGAAAAGCTCATGCAGAGTGAGTTTGAAATGAGTATGATGGGAGAATTAACATTCTTCCTCGGACTTCAAGTCAAACAAACTTCAGTGGGAATTTTTATAAATCAAGCCAAATATGTCTCTGACATTCTGTCAAAATATAACCTCTCTGATACCTCTGCAATGAAAACTCCAATGGCCACTGGAAATAAGTTATTCTTAGATCCAAATGGTATTTTTGTAGAATGCACTCTCTACAGAGGCATGATTGGATCTCTGTTATACTTAACAGCGAGCAGACCTGACATCATGCATGCCACATGTCTTTGTGCACGTTATCAAGCTAATCCAAAGAAATCATATTATGATGCTGTGAAGAGAATCTTTAGATACCTAAAGGGGACCAAAAATCTCGGTCTCTGGTATCCACAGAACTCTGGTTTTAGTCTTAAGGCTTATACAGATTCAGACTATGGAGGATGCATGCTCGACATAAAGAGTACCTCTGGAAGTTGTCAATTCCTAGGTGGTAAACTAGTCAGTTGGACCTCCAAGAAGCAGAATTGTGTCTCAACATCCACTGCAGAAGCTGAATACGTTGCTGCTGCTAGCTGTTGTTCTTAGGTTCTATGGATGAAAACTCAGCTAAAAGACTACGACCACATCCTATTCAAAATACCCATCTTCTGTGATTCCAAAAGTGCCATTGCTATCTCTGCCAATCCTGTGCAACACTCAAAAACCAAGCATATCGATATAAGGTACCATTTCTTGAAACATCATGTTGAATACGGTACAATCGAGATGCATTTCGTGCCCACAGAATACCAACTCGCGGACTTATTCACCAAAGCTTTAGACGAGAAAAGATTCAATTTCTTGGTGGGTAAGTCAGGAATGATCAATATGACGTAAAAATCCTCTGTAAGTATAGCTTTATATTTTGTAAATATGTACAAATTTCCTTTATTTTTGCTTTAAATTATTTTATTTTTGTATGTAAGTTCTCAATCTTAAATAGTTCTTAAAATCACAGAGCTTATGTAAGTCAACTCAGAACCTCTGACGACCCCTACAGAACCTCTGGAAAACATGACCTATGCTCTATGCAAAACTTATCATTCTTTGATCCAAGCATAGGTCAAGGGGGAGCAAAAGGAAATTACCTGATCTACAGAGGTGATTAGATCAAGGGGGAGCAAAAGGGGACCCTGAAATGATCTAAAGAGATAAAACTTTCAAGGGAAAGCCAAAGAAGAATGTCGATGACTCCATATCGACAGAAGTCAAACATCACTGCCAAGAAAACAAGAACCAAAAGGTATGTCTCTCGCACAAAAGGTATTATAAAACAGTTTTCTAGGGCAAGAATTGTCAAATATGTCCTAAATATACTGTGAATACCATTTCAAAAATCAAAAGCTCAAAAAGTTACACAAAATTCGAATTAGGAGAAATTTAAGGTCATAGAGCTTCTGCTGAGCTCAACAGAGGCTCTGCCAGAAATATGCTCTGTAATCGCAAATTAACCCTCTATCGATCTTTTGGAATGTTATCTCGGAAACCGAAAACACAAATCATGACCTTCTCGAACAAACCATTCTTTCATAACAGTTTTCTCGGACACAAACTTTCAAATATGTCCGAAAAACATCTCTTAAACCAAATCAAAAATTGGATGATCAGAAAATTTGATAAAATTTTTGTTATGAGATTTTTTCCCTCATAGAGCTTCTGCTGGCCCTCACAGAACTTCTGCAAGTTCCAACAGAGCCACAAAACCTCTGCGAGCAAATTTCTTGACTAAAAATCCTATTTGATCCTCTCCAATATCTTTACAAACGTTTTGGTTAAAGAAGAACCCCACAGAAGTCATGATAACAATGAGATATATGAAAAAGGGATAAACATCAAAGATTTTCAAGATCACAAAGCCTCTGTAAACAACAGAAGCTATGTCAATCTGTTACTTGGGCATCTCTGTAGTAATAACGGTTACTTTTACTGAGAGTGAATTACATGTGGCTAAGAATAACCCCACGCGCCTAGCATTAATGGGGCGCGCACGACGTCCTGTCATCCTCTGACATGACCTACGTGTCCTATTTTCATTGGGCGTACATGAAACGTTTTCTGTGGAAAGTTGAACCCGCCGTTCTAACTTGAGTACGGATTCCAAATTTTAATCCATTGCCATATATTTTCCTCTTTCGAATTCTACCGTTTTACCCTCATATAAAAACCAAGCTTACCCTCTCATAAACCTTTTACAAACTCTCATTCTTCTCCGACGACACCCTGCAAAAACCTGCAAGTTTCTTATTCTCAGTACCAAATGGCTTCATCTTCTCAAGCTATCTCCCCTGCACAATCTCCGGCGACCTCACCAGAACATTCACCGGCTCATTCTGAACATTCAGAAAACCCCAACCCTGCCCAAAACATTGAACTAGAAGATTCCGGCGACTCAGCAGACTTTGCTCCGACAACACATCTGCAAAACTTCATAGCAAAGGATCACTTCGAAAAGGTACTACCAATCAAATCCAACAACTGCTATTTGGTCCCCTCACCCACTGCTTTCGGCGAAGCCCATGCCATTCTTCTGAACATAATGGAAAATCACATCCTCTTCCCTCTACTCTCAAGAACCCCAAACAAAATACCAGTCAGATATCTGAACCAGTTTTGGCAAAGTTGCCGATTTGATAAAGATGATTCTCTTATCAAAGGGTACATTTCAAGACCCGACAAATCTGAGCATCTGGAAATCAAGTTCAATAGAACAATGTTCTCACTTGAATTCAACCTACCAACAAGGGGTCTTCTTGGTTTGAAGAAATATGCAGAGCAACCAACAGACGACGAGCTCTGTCGCTTCGTAGAAATGCTTGGGTACAACACACAACTACGGAAGAGAAATGACTTCCGCAGAGGAAGATTACCACCTCTGTGGAACACTTTATTCTCTTTTCTTAACAGATGTCTGACAGGGAAGATAGGCAGTATTGACCAGAGCTCACATCAGATATTAACCATCATGTATGGGGTTTACTATGATCTACCATTGGATTACGCGACCATAATGATGCAAGAGATCATCAACACCATCGACAGAAAGAACAACACCAGAAGGGTGAAAGAAAAGGATCCAAAGTTTCTACCACCTCTGCAATTCCAACGAATACTGGGAGTCTTGTTCGAACCTCTGTTGCTGATACAGAAATGGCCAATGGAAGGGTAAATTCCCAAACAGTTCCCAATGAGCAAAAATATCCCCACTGATCATATAGATGGTTACACACACTGCAGACCTCTGTCAAAGAAACTTCTGAAGTATGCCTCGAATAAAACCCTTAAGAAAGAGTATATACGCGATCATAGAACTCCTAAACCGAGTCCTATGACACCCCCGCGTTTAGGTGTCCCCCTAGGAACAATGATTGCAGAACCTCTTTCCACTCAAGAGGAAAAAGATAACAAATTAGCAAAACACATAGCTATTCAACTCAGCTTCATAGCCAAACGTGCAGAGCTCATGGGAAAGAAGTCCTCTTCAAAAACCTCTGCATCTACTCCAAAAGCAAAGAAGAGAAAAACTGCAGAAGGCACCTCTATAGGTGCTGCAGAAGATCAACCTTCACCTCCTCATGCCACAGAAATTGGCTCCTCTGCTCCTCCATCTTCCCCAAAACAGAGGAAGAAAAGAAAATCGAAAATCACAGAGGAAGGGGCACCAAAACCCAAGAGGAGGAAAACCAAAAAGGAGCATGGTAAATCACTTAAAAAGTTGGTTACCATTGCAGAAGAAGAAGAAATCGCAGAAGAAAGAACTGCAGAAGAAGATGCAGAAGAAGGGATGGCAACAGAAGAATATCAATCACCCTATCAATCTCCAAATAGATTTGCTCACCAAGGAGACCTGAACGACTTCCTACAGAACCCTGACATTGCCAACACCCTAAATACAGCAGGGTGGACGGCACAACCTCTCGACCACCACTCCGCAGAAGAACAATACTTCTCTATTTCTGGCATTGACACACATCTGCAAGAAGATGATCAAACACCCAGAGATCAATCAGCTGAGACACCTGTTATTTTACAGAACCCTTTCATTCAACAAGGATTGGACGTCCACAGAATGAGGCCAAGCCCAGCTTCAGAAGAAAGAGAACAAACAGAAGCTCAGTGGAATAGAGATGAAGTAACAGAGACAAGAATGGAGGTCTCAGAGGTAGATTCAGACGAAGAAGAAGTTGTCTGGATACGAAAAGGTCTCTATCATCCACATGTCATGAAGTTATACGACTCTCATCAAATGTATGACTTCTTAGGCACAGAGCAAAGAACTTCAACAGAGGATAGGGTAGAAACATCTGGAGGAAAAGAAAATGTAAGAGAAAAAGATGTCGAAGATGAAGAAGGCACACATCCCTCACCTCCTCCCAGTGCAACCCACACATCTAACTCCGCAGGTCTAGCTGCAGAAGGAGTTATTGAAATAGAGAAGCACAGCTCGATCGAAACCCAACCCAACCAGCCAGAAGTCACTTTTTCAACTTCTGCGCCCACAAAAACCGGGGAATCCATTCCTAGGGAGTCTCCTCAAAGAGACTCACCTATAGTTCGTGATCAATCGCCCCAGATCACACTAGAACACCCTACAGAGGAATTCGTTTCCTCTGCCACACACGAAATAGGGCCAACCCTTCTTTCAGAGAGAAGTAGTGAGCACAACGACGAAGAGACTCTAGACAAGTCTCCGAGTCAACAGAAGGATAATCTAGTACCCACCTCTGAAGTGGATCTAGACAATGTCATTCACAGAACTTCTGTAGAGTCTGAAGCAGTAGATGCTTCTGCTCAAGGATCAGATGGAAATCCTTCCACCCCCATCGTACAAACAAGGGTGAACCAAGGTGTCCCAGGAACAGGGACTCACTCTGGAGACGAATGTGTTCCTCCAGAGGTTACACAAGGAACACAAGTATCAAGGGATGAGTTCCAAACCCTTGTCACCTCTGTGAACCAAACAATGAAAGGGTTGCAAAGCTCTTTCAAATCTTTTGCAGAGACAACATCGACGGCTATCCTAAAACTAAACACCAAAATGGACAATCTGTCCACAGAGGTGAAATCTGCCATCTCAGCGATGAAGTCATCTGCCGAAACTACTGCCAAAGCAACATCCACTTCTGCCTCTCAAGAATTGGGAACAACTGCAACTTCTGCGTTCAAGGACTCTGTCAAAAACTTCCTTGAACAAATGAATACGCAACTCAAGAGAGCAGAGGGCATTACTCCTGCAGATCTACAGAATGCCCTAAAACAAGTACAAGCAGAGGCAATGCGCAACACGACAATGATGCAGCCAAAAGACTACATGACCAGAGCACAGCTAACAGAGCTAGGACAGAACGTCATAAACCAGGTCACAGAATTCATTGTCTCCTTCACAACAGCAAATGCCAACTTTGTCAAGGATTTCAGAAGAAGTGTTGGCAGAATGCGTTTTAAAACATAGGCAGAGCTTGCGACTCTACTTGGCCTCTGTGACGACGTCTGTGAAAAGTTGATAGCAGCAGGAGCATAATTACCGAAGAAAACAAAAGCTTCTTGCAGAGCAGAGGGTAGTTCTGATAAGAGTCAGGATGATTCTGATGATGACCATCCTGGTCCATCAGATAATCCTGAGGGGGAGAATACAAGGGAGAAAGCTACGAGCAGAGGAATACAAACTCCACCAATCGCAGCAGAACCAATCAGTCAAGCTCCTCCAGAACAAACCCAAGATCAACAACAAACTCAACAACCCACAAAGACAACACCTATCTCTGTGGAATCAAGTCCTGAAGAAACAAATATTCCAGAAGCTGATCAGCAACCCACAGAGGCAACAACCACCCCTGTGGTAATCATTTTGGAAGAAAGTCCTTCAACAAAATCAACAGAAAAACCCCAACCATACCAAGAAGAAAGTCAATTGCCACCAAACCAAAAAGAGCAACGACCTCTGCTTCTGATATTCTGAAAAAGATGCACAATACAATGACTGATCGAATGTCACAGAGAGAAGAAGAAAGGCACAGGTTCACACTAGATTTCAAAATGGCAAGAAAATTCGACATACCTCAATCCACAGAAACCGAGCTTACAGAAGAAGTCACCAAAGAACCTCCTACAGAGGTTACAGAGCAAAGAAAGCCAACAGAACCAACGCCACAAAAGTCCTCTAAAAAACAAGTGTCAAAACCTACAGAGGCAACCCCCATCAAGCCAACAGAAGCACCAACCTCCAAACCTACAGAAGAAACAGGTTCTGCACCTCCAAAAGCCAAAGATAAGGGCAAAGCAATACTGACAAAAGAGCACAAGAAAAAGAAATCATTGCCCAAGCCTACAGAGAAATTGATGAAGAGCGCCTTTGATGCCTTCCAAACTCCAAAGCCTGAAGAAGAGGACTGGGCATATGGATGGAAGCCTCTGTCAGACATTCCTCTAACTGGTAGAACTGCAGAAGTTGTTCAAAAAATGGAGAGTCTCAGAAGACAAATACCACAACCTAATCCAACACATGAAGAGATGGAAGAAGTGGTATACAAATACCTCTATAAACAATCCTTTCAGACTAATCATCCTACAGATAATGTGACAGATCCAAGGATCAGAGAAGAATTTAAGAACATCTTCAGAAGGACAAAGCCAAGAACCAAAGCAGATGTCTTCTCAATCCACAAGATCAAAAAGGTAATCTTCTGCAGGTTCTCCTTTACAAGAACCTATCCAAGGGTCAGGTACAATCTTTACAAAGTCAGAAGAGAGAACAATTCAGAAACCACCTTCGCTGATGCTGACCTAAGAAATATCAATCCTTATGATCTACCTGACCTTCTGCAATGGACAAAAGACAACTACAACACAGAGCCAAACACCAGAGCCTATCAAGTGTTGAGAAAAGCGATGAGGGAAAAGCTTCTGCTCTACAGCATGATAGATTTCCAGCTGGGAAAGGAACTTGGTCTCAAACATCTGGATTTACGACCACCAGAGGATCGCTGCCCACCGGACGCCGTACCTAACTCAATTATCACAAAACCACGGTTTGGGTTAGTATTTCAAAACCCACAAGGCGAAGTTAAACTGTTTGTGTGCATGGACTGTCAGAAGTACGCAACTAGTACTCTGAAAAAGTTCAGAACAAGCCTTGTAAAATACAGAGGTACATAGAAAATGGATAGAGATGCTGCAGATACTTTCATCAGAGAGATTGATGCCACAATCCGCCTAAGAGAACTTTGCATCAGTTTCTACAAAGAGATCAGAAGAGTCGGAAGAGACAACAGAAGCTACAACGATTTCAAAGATGCCAAAATCTGATTATCAGACCTCCAATCTCTGCAAACCAAGTCAAAGTTTATCTTTCATTGTACTCAAATGTAAAATGCCTCGGGCATATTTCTAAATGAAAGAACTTTCGAGGTATTGTTTAACCTCTGTCTTATCTAACTTAGCCTAACTAAACTCAAGTTCAATTTTTTTTTATTTTTCACTACTTAGGGGGAGATTGTTAGCTTCAATCTTCCTAATCAAAGAAGTATTTAGAAGTAGTGAAAAATAGGCTAAGTGAAGAAAGTCTCTTACAGAGGCTCTGCCAGACTTACCGAGAGATCAAGATCAAGAATCTACAGAAGCTAAAGAGGCGCGCTACAGAAGCTATGTCATACGCGCAAAGAAGATCATTAACTCGGATTCCGGGAAAGACTGCTCCACAGAAGACCAGACCGCAGAACCTCTGTAACTCATTACAGAGCCTCTGTGGTCCTCACAATACGACTTGAAGATATTTACAATATCTTGCTACTGTTACAGGACCTGTTCATCAACTTGCATGGTAGCATGCCCTGTCCAACGTCGACGTGTCAAATTCTGATTGGATTCAATAGGGCTTAGTACATAATAGACGTCTGCTGCATTAAATGCAATACAGCACGTCTGACTGTTCATGCCACACTTGCAACTGTTCACGACATCCGTTCAACTATTCATCAGTACCGTCTGAATAGTAGCATATGCTTTATGGTCCCCTTTAGAGTAGTATATAAGGAAGACTCATGTTGAGTTCTTCCTTATCACATATAAATCGAACATCACAAGAACACAAAAGCTTAATCACCTTAAAAGTCATATCTGTTTTGAAGCTTTTCTTACTCATAGTTCTTAAACTTGTTCTTATTTTATATATTCAGTAAACTTTGAGATATAATATTCTGTTCACTGTTTATTTATATTTTGGTCTAAATCTATCAAACTTGTCTGTTAGTTCTTCAAATACGCTTCCGCATCAAACATTAACTTGAACTAATAGATCTGATAATCTTGTTTAAAGCAAAACGGGAACCAACAAAGTGTTTCAAAGATTCAAGAGGAAGAGAAGATCAAGACTTAAAGATTTCACGACCATTTTTTCTTTGTATAACTTTAGGGGGGGGGATTGTTAGGACCATAAATGTCCTACATATTAGAAAGTTATATAAAGAATTATAGAGGTATTTATTTATAATTGTAAAGCCTTTAATTGTTAAATGGGCTTTAGTGTGTTAATGGGCCATGGCTTTAAGCTTAAGCCCTAGGTATAAATAGTTTTCTTAAACCTAGTTTTTAGGTTAATTACCATAATCCATCATTAGCTTTTCAGAGCCGTATTCGTCATTGTAAAACCTTTGTTTGTGAATGAGATAGATTACGACAGTTATTGATTCATTATCATTGTTTATTGTTTGATTGATTATTCTTTGTTGATTGCACTAATATGGGATCCACAATGGACGTGGAGATGATGGACAGTGGTGGATATGGAAGTAGATGTGGTAGTTATGGAGGATGTGGTAATGGTAGCTGATGGTGGTGGTGGAGGTTGGCGGTCGCTACTAGTGGTGGTGATAGAGGCAACAATGATGTGTGGCAAATAAACCAAATACCATAATATGGTTATATAAAATGAGGAAAGATTGGTAGTTTTTTTAGTTATGTCCCATCTTGTTCCATCTATTTTGGGGGAGCAAAAAAAAATTCCCCCATCTAATCTATGTCACTATTCCATGTCATGCCAAACGTGAAACTGTTAGTCCAAGATCAAGTGTAAAAATCACAACAATTAGCACAAAGATGTTTAGAGAGAGAAAGCAATATGTCATAAATCTCACAAGTCACAAGGGTTGCCAAGGTTACAAGCATTACAAACAAAAGAGCTATTTAAACTAAGTCAAGACAAGCCTTAACTTTTACAAGAATAACATGGAAATGACAACTAAGACCTTTTGACTGCTAGACCTTGATGACCAGAAAATCTGCTCTAACTTTTCCCCCCTTTGGAATCAAGGTAACAGTGGTCTTTTTCTTCTTCTGAGTCCCAAATACGTTTCAATCCTCCTCATGGCTATCCTGAAATTGATTCTATCATCCAACTCTGATTAACAAAACCCTTTCTCTTGTAGGCATTCTGTTCTCCGGACGATTCTGTTCATTAAGCTGAAATCTGTTATTCAACTGAAGCCTTATCACCTTCAGTGTTCCATCCGAATACTTTGCAATTTCACTGAATCTCAAGAACCTCTTCTCGTTCTTTTCGTTTTATATACCACCCAATTTTGGATCTTCCAAAATCATAAACAGTGGGTAGTGGGTAATTCTCCAAGTCAAGTATCTTCTTATTCGCCCTTATCATGTTCACAATGGGTTGATCACTTTCAATACCAAGCTGAAAATCATAGCAGTAGGAATACGTCATGTGTCAGTGCAAAAACCTCTTAATTGTATTCAGAGCAAGTATGACAACTTCCTTTCTGATTATAAGATCTCTGAAGTAGTGGTACATGAACTCAAAGTCTTCTATCCGTAAATGATGAAAGTTTGCTTCAAACAAAGTATAGATTGCTCCGTCTTGCCTCTGAGCTACTAACACCGGATACCAGATCTTGTAGAACTTTCTGGCAAACACTTCTTTAATGGAGACTATCAGCTTCACACTTCTTTAATGCAGACTATCAACTTCACACTTCTTTAATGGAGACTATCAGCTTCACACTTCTTTAATGGAGACTATCAGCTTCTTTGACCATACATGATGAACTGGTTGTGACTTAGCCTTCATCAGATAGAAATATTTGAATTTAAACGCGTCTGACTGATCATTACCCCCCAAAATTGCATACGGGTTTAATCTCCGGATGTAATGAGCAAAGATTCTTCGTTCAAAATCTTCCAAGAAGGGTGTTCTAAGTCTGAGCAAATGAAGTTTCTCCTCTGCAGGATTAACTTAAGGTTGTCTGGACGTAGAAGGACCAGCTTGAGAACGTGAAGGGTTGGACGGACCCCGACTTGATCAGAATGATCAATTGGAATCACAGGTGGAACAAAAGTGTCTTCAGCTTTTACAGGAACAGGTTCAGATTTGGTTGTTATAGGTTGTACTGTAATAAATTGGCTGATAGGAACATTGATCACTGGGATAACAAGAAACATGGAACTAGCAACTTCGTAATAACCGGGAGCTCAGGAGTAGAATTGGGCTTACATGAATATCATCTGGAGTTTCTAGACCATACAATTGTTGTAGAAACTTTGTCTCCTTTTCATTGAACTCCTGTTTAGGTTGATTCACGGTCGCTTCAGAAATAGATACAATAAGCAAATCACCAAATTCCTCCTTCACTTTCCAAAATCTATCATAATAATCACCATTATCATCCTCATCATCAGAACTTACATTTGTCACTTCAACATATAAGTTTGTGATCTCTCTTATCTGCTCCATATTAACCTAAGGTTTTTCAACCGTTGGTTCAGGGTGTGGATCCACATATAACACAATTTGTCTTCCACTCTCATCACCATGGGTACTTGACTCAAAAAGTTGTACCACATCATTCCCCACATTTTCAAATCCGGAAGCCTAAAAAAATTTCGCCTTTTATTCTTCTCCCCCTCGTGATCATTATGATCATCATCATGATCATGCCTTCTCTTTACACCGTGAGCTTGAGATTTACAAGTTGACTCGAGAGCACCGACTCGCTCAGAAATTTTGTCAATAGAAGATTGCATTGAATTTAGGCTGGAAATAATTTCTGATTTGAACTCTGAAAATTTTGAAGAACTGACAGATGTAGTAGTTGTGGATGAAGGTTGAACAGATGGTGTAGATTGGAAATTCCTTAATAAGCTAATAAGATCTCTAGAACTAGGATCTTCAGGTGAAACTGACAGAAGTTTGGCAAATAGCATGTCTTTGAGTTCATCAATTGTAGGATCAGAATATGGTTGTTGAACTAGTGGTGGTGTTAGTGTCGGTGTTTGCTCAGGATCCTTCTCAACTACTGGATCCTTACCCTTCAACAAACGCTTTATGTTAGCCCCAAGTATGCCAATGTAAAAGTATTGAAAATATCACAAGTCAGAAGTACGTTAGAGGACAATACTTCAGAGATCAAGCAGAATACTTAGCAGAATAATACCAAAAGAACAAGTGAAGACCATCATAGATCGTCAGAGCTCTGGCAGAAGACCTCTGATAGTACATCAGAGAGCAATCTCAATAGAAGACCTTCAGAGCTCTGGTATATGACCTCTAGTGAACAAAGACCTTTGTGAAACTGAAGAAATCTCTAAGTGATAGACAAGTATCCGCACTTTCCACGTCAGCCCTAAAAGGACGAAGACATACTTTCCACGTGTCATCACAGGTTTCGATAGTACACTGTCTATTACTTTATCAGGCTATAAATGGAACGTTAGTGGAGCACACATTTATATGTTTTTGTAAGGATCATTACTAGAATTGTTAGAGTACAAACACTGTACATCCCATCCCACTTCTAGTGTACGATCTTGTAGCCTGAGAGATTTCAGAATACACACACAAGAAAGTGTTCTTGGTGTTATTCATATTCAATATAAGAGCAGTTTGTTATTCAATCTTATTGTATTTACTGTTCAATATATTGTTATTCTCTCATTGTTTTATGTTACACATAATCACTCATATTCAAACAGATTATTTATGCTTCCGCTATCTTTGATGTTTCTATTTATATGAGACAAGGTGAATCTGGGAACCTACAATTGGTATCAGAGTAGACTGATTTGCTTAAATCAAATCGATCCAATCTTACCAGGTTGATTCACTCTTGTTGAGTGTGCTTTGTTCTTCAAGCTTTAAGGTATACCCTGTTTTTAAACAAAACCTGAAACTTCTTTTGTTAAACTTTAAATACTTGTTTAAGTCTTCAAGTATGTTTGGAAATTACTTTTACATCGTTTACTGTTCCATTGCTTTACTGTTCACTTATTTACTGCTCAAAACTCTTTCTCAGTTTAAAAAATCTTCGTACTCTATTTTTTGAAAAATGGCGAATAACAACATCAACGCTATTTATACGGCTGGTTCTTTAACCAAACCTCCTACTCTTTGAAGGGATGAATACCCTCAATTGAAGATCAGGATGGTTAACTTCTTCGATGGCATGGATAGAGATCTCATGCGAACTATCACAAATGGACAATTCCAACCTATGGTATTGCTTCCTCGTGTTCCTGCTATAGAAACAACTGTTGAGATTCTTGCTCACTTCGAGCCTAAAAACCACTGGTTTTACAGAATAAAAAAAGCTTAAAATGGAAAATGATCTTAAAGCAGTTAGACTTTTGATTATGGCCATTCCAAACGAAATTTTTCAAGAATTAGACTCTTGTGTTACTGCTAAGGAAATCTAGGATCAACTTCTGAACCAACTCGAAGGGGGAATCAAAACCCAAGAGAATAGAAGGAACCGGTGTATTAATGAATACAATGATTTCAAAGCTCTTCCCGAGGAAACTTTACAACAGACCTACAACAGGTTTAACATCCTGATTAACAAATGTAAAAAATGTAGGGTTGTACGGTCGAAGGAAGATAACAATGTCTTGTTCTTAAAGAGTTTGAATAATGAATGGTTAAATCTGTCTATGTCTCTACAAGCTAACCATGACCTGGATACATGGTCCCTCACAGATGTGTATGGTACTCTTGCTGCACAAGAGAAGAATGTTGTCAAACAGAAGGGCAAATCCTCTGTGAGAGGTCCATTGACATTGATCTCTGAAGCAAAAATACCCTCAGAAGGGAAATCTAGCAGAGACAATGCCTCCAGGGATAAGAAGAAAGAAAAGATCCAGAAGAAGAAAGGCAAGAAAAGCCTTATTGCTGAAAGTGATGAGGAAGAAGAGAGTCTATCAGACTCTGATGATGATGCTGATATAAATGCCTTTGCTCAATCTCTTGCATTGATAACACAACAGTTCAATAAGGGATTTGGCAAAAAGGTGTTTAATAGGAGAGGAAGATTTGAGAGAGAATAGAAAGATGAGAAGAGAGGACGTAAACAGAGGACTGCACCTCACCAGAACAACTACAGAGCTGCACCAGAGCAGAGACAACCTCAGTACCAACAGAGGTACATTCATCCAGCACCACAAAAGCCAACAGATGCTGCCCAAACCATCAACCAAAATGATGGAAGATGCTTTAGATGTGGCAAACCAGGCCATTTCTCTGCCAACTGCAAGGGTAGACTGGTAAAAGGGGGAATCAAAACCCAAGAGAATAGAAGGAACCAGTGTATTAATGAATACAATGATTTCAAAGCTCTTCCCGAGGAAACTTTACAACAGACCTACAACAGGTTTAACATCCTGATTAACAAATGTAAAAAATGTAGGGTTGTACGGTCGAAGGAAGATAACAATGTCTTGTTCTTAAAGAGTTTGAATAATGAATTGTTAAATCTGTCTATGTCTCTACAAGCTAACCATGACCTGGATACATGGTCCCTCACATATGTGTATGGTACTCTTGCTGCACAAGAGAAGGATGTTGTCAAACAGAAGGGCAAATCCTCTGTGAGAGGTCCATTGGCATTGATCTCTGAAGAAAAAATACCCTCAGAAGGGAAATCTAGCAGAGACAATGCCTCCAGGGATAAGAAGAAAGAAAAGATCCAGAAGAAGAAAGGCAAGAAAAGCCTTATTGCTGAAAGTGATGAGGAAGAAGAGAGTCTATCAGACTCTGATGATGATGCTGATATAAATGCCTTTGCTCAATCTCTTGCATTGATAACACAACAGTTCAATAAGGGATTTGGCAAAAAGGTGTTTAATAGGAGAGGAAGATTTGAGAGAGAATAGAAAGATGAGAAGAGAGGACGTAAACAGAGGACTGCACCTCACCAGAACAACTACAGAGCTGCACCAGAGCAGAGACAACCTCAGTACCAACAGAGGTACATTCATCCAGCACCACAAAAGCCAACAGATGCTGCCCAAACCATCAACCAAAATGATGGAAGATGCTTTAGATGTGGCAAACCAGGCCATTTCTCTGCCAACTGCAAGGGTAGACTGGTAAAAGGGGGAATCAAAACCCAAGAGAATAGAAGGAACCAGTGTATTAATGAATACAATGATTTCAAAGCTCTTCCCGAGGAAACATTACAACAGACCTACAACAGGTTTAACATCCTGATTAACAAATGTAAAAAATGTAGGGTTGTACGGTCGAAGGAAGATAACAATGTCTTGTTCTTAAAGAGTTTGAATAATGAATTGTTAAATCTGTCTATGTCTCTACAAGCTAACCATGACCTGGATACATGGTCCCTCACAGATGTGTATGGTACTCTTGCTGCACAAGAGAAGGATGTTGTCAAATAGAAGGGCAAATCCTCTGTGAGAGGTCCATTGGCATTGATCTCTGAAGCAAAAATACCCTCAGAAGGGAAATCTAGCAGAGACAATGCCTCCAGGGATAAGAAGAAAGAAAAGATCCAGAAGAAGAAAGGCAAGAAAAGCCTTATTGCTGAAAGTGATGAGGAAGAAGAGAGTCTATCAGACTCTGATGATGATGCTGATATAAATGCCTTTGCTCAATCTCTTGCATTGATAACACAACAGTTCAATAAGGGATTTGGCAAAAAGGTGTTTAATAGGAGAGGAAGATTTGAGAGAGAATAGAAAGATGAGAAGAGAGGACGTAAACAGAGGACTGCACCTCACCAGAACAACTACAGAGCTGCACCAGAGCAGAGACAACCTCAGTACCAACAGAGGTACATTCATCCAGCACCACAAAAGCCAACAGATGCTGCCCAAACCATCAACCAAAATGATGGAAGATGCTTTAGATGTGGCAAACCAGGCCATTTCTCTGCCAACTGCAAGGGTAGACTGGTAAAAGGGGGAATCAAAACCCAAGAGAATAGAAGGAACCAGTGTATTAATGAATACAATGATTTCAAAGCTCTTCCCGAGGAAACTTTACAACAGACCTACAACAGGTTTAACATCCTGATTAACAAATGTAAAAAATGTAGGGTTGTACGGTCGAAGGAAGATAACAATGTCTTGTTCTTAAAGAGTTTGAATAATGAATTGTTAAATCTGTCTATGTCTCTACAAGCTAACCATGACCTGGATACATGGTCCCTCACATATGTGTATGGTACTCTTGCTGCACAAGAGAAGGATGTTGTCAAACAGAAGGGCAAATCCTCTGTGAGAGGTCCATTGGCATTGATCTCTGAAGAAAAAATACCCTCAGAAGGGAAATCTAGCAGAGACAATGCCTCCAGGGATAAGAAGAAAGAAAAGATCCAGAAGAAGAAAGGCAAGAAAAGCCTTATTGCTGAAAGTGATGAGGAAGAAGAGAGTCTATCAGACTCTGATGATGATGCTGATATAAATGCCTTTGCTCAATCTCTTGCATTGATAACACAACAGTTCAATAAGGGATTTGGCAAAAAGGTGTTTAATAGGAGAGGAAGATTTGAGAGCGAATAGAAAGATGAGAAGAGAGGACGTAAACAGAGGACTGCACCTCACCAGAACAACTACAGAGCTGCACCAGAGCAGAGACAACCTCAGTACCAACAGAGGTACATTCATCCAGCACCACAAAAGCCAACAGATGCTGCCCAAACCATCAACCAAAATGATGGAAGATGCTTTAGATGTGGCAAACCAGGCCATTTCTCTGCCAACTGCAAGGGTAGACTGGTAAAAGGGGGAATCAAAACCCAAGAGAATAGAAGGAACCAGTGTATTAATGAATACAATGATTTCAAAGCTCTTCCCGAGGAAACATTACAACAGACCTACAACAGGTTTAACATCCTGATTAACAAATGTAAAAAATGTAGGGTTGTACGGTCGAAGGAAGATAACAATGTCTTGTTCTTAAAGAGTTTGAATAATGAATTGTTAAATCTGTCTATGTCTCTACAAGCTAACCATGACCTGGATACATGGTCCCTCACAGATGTGTATGGTACTCTTGCTGCACAAGAGAAGGATGTTGTCAAATAGAAGGGCAAATCCTCTGTGAGAGGTCCATTGGCATTGATCTCTGAAGCAAAAATACCCTCAGAAGGGAAATCTAGCAGAGACAATGCCTCCAGGGATAAGAAGAAAGAAAAGATCTAGAAGAAGAAAGGCAAGAAAAGCCTTATTGCTGAAAGTGATGAGGAAGAAGAGAGTCTATCAGACTCTGATGATGATGCTGATATAAATGCCTTTGCTCAATCTCTTGCATTGATAACACAACAGTTCAATAAGGGATTTGGCAAAAAGGTGTTTAATAGGAGAGGAAGATTTGAGAGAGAATAGAAAGATGAGAAGAGAGGACGTAAACAGAGGACTGCACCTCACCAGAACAACTACAGAGCTGCACCAGAGCAGAGACAACCTCAGTACCAACAGAGGTACATTCATCCAGCACCACAAAAGCCAACAGATGCTGCCCAAACCATCAACCAAAATGATGGAAGATGCTTTAGATGTGGCAAACCAGGCCATTTCTCTGCCAACTGCAAGGGTAGACTGGTAAAAGACCAGGACTACTACAAGAACAAGTACAAGTATAACTTCAAGGAGAGAAGTTATGTTGCAGAAATGGAGAACTGGATCTCTGATTCATCCTCTGATGATGAACCAGAACAGGCCAACTTCTGTGGAATAGCTGTCGCTGAAGATCTGACAGAGGAGACACCAGAGAGAATCACAAAGACTGCCTCTGATGACAGATCACTGGAGATTTCCAGACCCAATGCTAAGGTATGTTCCTCCTCTGACTCTAAATCAGACTCTGAACTGGAAATGAATGTATCCAAATTTGCTGACGAATTTCAAGCTCTTAAACAAAAACTTTAAGAAGAGAAACAACTGAGGAAACTAGCTCAGAAAGACCTATCGTTCTACAAGAGAGAGAAATATATCTTAGAGATGGAGAAGGAAGAGATTTTCAAAGAAAAATCTGAGCTAGAGGATTTACAGAAACAAAAGGAATCCTCATTTTCTGAAAAATGTAAAGAATATGAAGAAGTTTTGAGATTAAAGGCTGAATAGGTAAAGAGATCAGAGTATGAAAGACTTAACTCTGTTGCTCTTAAAAACTATTTTCAAAAAGAAAAGGAAGTTTTACATCAGTCTTTACAGAGGAAAGAGCTTCTGATAAAGAAGTACCAGGATGCACAAGATGTGCTTATTAAAATTAATTCTCAAAAGGACACTCAAGGTCTGGGTTTCAGTGACCTTTATCCCTTCACTGGAAAGAAGAAGACATCTATGTCCTTAACCTTCTATGTTGGGAAAGTCCAAATGCCTGATAATGCACTTACTGGTACATGTGTTTTTAAAAGATCTAAAACTTTAGAAGGGTCAAGGATCAGAAGGCTAAACTTCAGAAATGTCAGCTATGACTCCTCTGATCATGAAAAGGTTACAGAACCATCTTTAAAGTTAATTCATGATCAAGGAAAAGCTGAAATCATCATTTCTAACTCTCCCAAAAGTCTTGATCCCAATGAGATCTTCAACTTTAACTCTTTCAAGGAGCAAAAGTCTATCACTTCAGTGGTTGGTCCCTCTGATGCAACATCTCAGAGTGCTCTTAATCCTTAAGCTCCAATCTTCTCTCCTACCTCTGAAGCAGAAAGAACTTCATTTGTAGAGGATCTAAAAAGAGTTCTTGCTGAAAACTCCATTTCTAATGCCTTAAAACCAAAGCTCAGAAAATTTAAAACCTGTACAATCAAAGATTTGAACTTCTCTGACTCTAGCAGAGCTAACTTCTGTCAGAAACCCACATAGACTCTCATCTCTGACAGAGCCACCAGAGACTTTTTAGACTCTGATTCTGACTCTGACTCAGAGGTGGATGAGCAGAATTTTTGTGCAAAGACCATATTGCACAAACCAAAACAAGCACTTGTTGGATCTGGAATTTTAAACAATGTTATATATGTTCCAAAGAATCAATCCAGAGTTCCATTGTGTCCTGATTTTAAAAATATGGGTGTCAGAATGTCTTCTGAGGAGTTGGAAGAGAGAAGGAAAGAGAAAGCCAAGAATACTTATGTAAACCAAACCTCTGTGCCTTATGTTTATAAACCTATAAGATTCACTCTAGAACAGAAAGGAAATTGGAAAGTTAACGACTCACCTATTTCTCACTCTGCAGTGAATCAACGAGGAAAACAATCTTTTTGGTCCAAGGAATCACACCAACAGAGGAATGCCAGTTTCAAGAAAACCAATCTAGATAGGAAGTTTGTGAAAATCTCTGATTCTAGAAATTTAAATTTTCAAAAGGCATGTAATCCAAAGATGATGAATGAAAACAACAATTTGCATCAATCATTCCCATGTTCTGTAAATTTCAACTGTTTTAAGCTTCTAATTAAATTGCAAAATCATCTTAATGGTCCTCACTGCATTCTGAATTGGTCACCAAAAAGGACAAATCCTAAGACCAACTCTCAGAACAGGCAGAGAAAAACCTCTGGCACACCATCAAATAATGGAAAGCCAGAAGTAAATCAGTAAACACCACCAAACCTAACAAGAAAGGACCCATTATGCAATGTGTACCTAGAAGAAACTAATTTGTCTTGCAAAAGAAGCAGCATGTCCAAATATGGTACTTGGACTCTGGTTGTTCAAGGCACATGACTGGGAATAACGAATTACTGACCTCATTTAAAGAAAAAATGGGAGGTGCAGTAACCTTTGGTGGAGATGGGCAAGGGCATATTAGAGGGTATGGTATTTCAACAAATGGTGGAGTATCAGTTTCCAAGGTTGCTTATGTAGAAGTGTTAAATCACAATTTGCTTAGCATAAGTCAACTTGTGATCACGGGTTCGATGTCAATTTTAAGAAAAAATAATGTTCTCTGTTAGTTTCAGAATCAGGTCAAGAGTTGCTTAGAGCTGACAGAAAAGGCAATCTGTACAAAATGAATTTTAATCCAAACCAAAACTCTAACACTGAAAAACTCTGTTTAGTTTCTTTGAATAAGGAAGATGTCTGGCTCTGGCACAAAAGATTTGCTCATTTAAACTTTTCAAATCTTGACAAACTGGTGAAACTTAACTTAGTGAAAGGTTTGTATGCTCTTAAATTTGACAAAGACCATCTATGTTCTGAATATGAATTGGGTAAGCTTAAAAGGGCTTCACACAGAACAAAGAGTGATCATAATTGCCCTAGACCTTTGCACATGCTACATGTGGATCTCTGTGGTCCAATCTCTATGCAAAGTCCAGCAGGCAAAAAGTATATTCTGATACTTATTGATGAATATTCCAGATATACTTGGGTTGAGTTCATCAGAGCAAAATCTGATGTCCCAGAAGTACTAATAAATATGTTGAAAAGAATTCAGGTTATGCTAGATCTTAAGGTACAAAAGCTGAGAAGTGATAATGGGACAGAATTCAAGAATGCCAAACTTGATTCTTACCTAACAGAGGAAGGAATCTCCCAAAACTTCTCTGCTGCAAGAACTCCTCAACAAAATGGAGATGTTGAAAGAAAGAACATAACTCTGGTAGAAGCATCAAGAACCATGTTAGCAGGATCTGACCTTCCAATCAACCTTTGGGCAGAAGCAGTGTCAACAACATGTTTTACCCAAAACAGGGATGTAATAGTGAAAAGATTCAAAAGAACTACTTATGAACTGATCAACCAAAGAAGACCAAATGTGAAATTCTTTCATATTTTTTGTTGTAAGTGCTATATCCTGAATGACAGAGACAATCTGGGAAAGTTTGACAAAAAGGCTGTTGAATCATTAACTATAAAAGCCTACAGAGTCTACAACCTCATAACCAAAGTCATTCTGGAAAGCATAAATGTATCCTTTGATGACAAGTCATCAAGTGTCTTTGAAAGCAAATCATCAGAGAGGATACAAATCTCTGAGGAGCCTAGTTCCTCAAGATCAAGAGAAGAGAATATCAGCTTGATATTCAATGATTTCTTTGATGATGAAGATTCCTCTAAAGTCATCAACAGAGGCAATCAAGTTTATGGTTCTGAAGGACAGCAGCATTCAGGTACATCTCTGTCAAGTCCTTCAAATATTTCACTTTCTACTTCCTTGACTACAGGTACAACTCAAGGAGAATGTTCAAGACAATAGTCTGAGGAAGAAGAACCAGAACTAGAACCATCATCACCCCTGATGACAAATGTTGGAAGACATTCCATATATGAGAGTTCACCTTCTCAGAGCCCTTATGGTACCTTACAGAGCAATGAAGCCACTCTTCAGAGTAGTGTGCCTCAGAGCCCTGGTGCCAACCCTCACAACTTTATAGCTGTCAATCACCACTTTCCTTCAAGAGCACATACACCACCTCTTGTCCATGCGCCCATGACCAGATGGACAAAGGATCACCCCCATCATCAGATCATTGGTGCTCCTGAAGATGGTGTAAAGACAAGGTCAGCTACAGCAAATGAAGCATTCTCTATGAACTTTTCAAGCATGATAGATCCAAAGAAGATCTCTGAAGCCCTGGAAGACCCAAACTGGATAGAAGCTATGCAAGAGGAGCTTCTGGAATTCGAGAGAAATAAAGTTTGGTCATTAGTTCCACTTCCAAAAGTCAAAGCAGCTATTGGAACCAAGTGGGTATTCAGGAATAAGAAAGATGAGGATGTGATAATCATCAAAAACAAAGCAAGGTTGGTTGCAAAAGGACACTGCCAAGAAGAGGGAATTGATTATGATGAAACCTTTGCACCAGTGGCTAGGCTAGAGGCAATCAGAATCTTTCTAGGCTATGTTGCTCACAAAGGATTCAAGGTTTATCAAATGGATGTAAAATCTGCCTTTCTGAATGGCAAACTACATGAAGAAGTATATGTCCAGCAACCTCTAGGTTTTGAATGTTCAGAGTTTCCATATCATGTTTACAAGCTAGACAAACCTCTATATGGCCTTAAACAAGATCCCAGAGCCTGGTATGAAACTCTGTCCACTTTTCTGTTGATCAACCACTTTGAAAAAGGTATTGTGGATACTACCTTATTCTTTAGAAGATATAAAAATGATATACTTCTTGTACAGATATATGTTGATGACATTATCTTTGGGTGTACTAACCAAAAGTACTGTGATAGGTTTTATGAGTTGATGAAAAGTGAATTTAAAATGAGCATGATGGGAGAACTTTCTTTCTTCCTTGGTTTACAAGTAAAACAATCTATCAGAGGCACCTTTATAAGTCAATCAAAATATGTCTCTGATATTTTAAGTAAATATAAGCTCAACAACTCAAATCCAATGAAAACACCTATTGCCACTGGAGTTAAACTTGACCATGATCTAGAGGGTCAATCTGTGGATGTCAAGACCTACAGAGGTGTGATAGGATCACTTCTGTACTTAACAGCAAGCAGACCTGATATTATGTTTGCAACATGTCTCTATGCTAGATTCCAAGCTAATCATAAGGAATCTCATTTGTCTGCTGTAAAAAGAATATTCAAATATCTCAAAGGGACTCAATTTTTGGGTCTCTAGTATCCTCTTAACTCTGGCTTTGAGCTTGTAGCATATACAGATTCAGACTATGGAGGATGCAGGAATGACATAAAGAGTACTTTTGGTAGCTGTGAATTGCTTGGAGACAAACTTGTGAGTTAGACATCCAAGAAGCAGAACTGTGTGTCAACTTCTACAGCAGAAGCAGAATATGTTGTTGCTGGTAGTTACTGTTCACAAGTCATATGGATGAAAAGACAACTCAGAGACTATGGCCTTGAGTACAACCGAATTACAATTCTCTGTGACTCAAAGAGTGCAATAGCAATCACAGCAAATCCAGTTCAGCACTCCAAGACAAAGCACATTGATATAAGGTACCACTTTATTAAATATCATGTTGAAAAAGGGACAATTGAAATATATTTAGTTTCAACTGGCTTCCAGCTTGCTGATGTGTTTACAAAAGCCCTTGATGAAAGGAGATTTAACTTCCTGGTCAGCAAATTGGGTATGCTGAACATGTCTTCCTAAACTCTGGTCAAATCATCAGAGTCTCTGTAGGTTCCACAATCATCACTGATAATCAAGATTCAATATAGAATGAACATTCAAGATCGTATTCACAACAACTGATCATATGATTTATTAACAATATGTGAATTACAAGACGTTACAATGAATTTCTTTAAATTCTCTCTTAATGAATTTGTCTATCAAAGTATGTCTTGACAAATGAAGCCCAAGACACTTATTTATAGTGTCTAATTACATGACATGGGCCCAAGCCCATTTAACTCCCATTAAAATCCCAAAGCCCAAAATGACTAACAAAGCTAATTACAACACATTTGACTTTTCTTGACTTTACATGGACTTTATAAAACTTTCTATATAATTGGGGCTTTCTAGACCCAACAATCTCCCCCTAAAGTTTTATAAAGAAAGCATCTTCAAATGATCTCCCCCTTGATTTCTTTGAAAACTTTAGTGTTGCACATCTTCATGCCTTGCAAATCTATCCAAGCTCCCCCTCAAATTTTGCTCTTCTTCTTATTCACAAGTTTCAACTTTAAAATCGGATTCAATGTGCAATAAGCTCGACTGAAGGCACCACAGTTTGTAATAAAGAATCCGTCTTTGAAAACTGAGTTGAATGACCATTAAGCTCAAGAGCTTAATCCATTAAGCTCAAGAGCTTAATCCATTAAGATCAGAGGAGGGAGTGCCTCAACACACTTCAATAACTCAGCTTGGATCCATAAAAATAGAAGATAGAACACCTTTATGAAAGTTGGGAGAAATAGAGTAAAAAATGCAGCTTTCTGTCCAGCAAGTGTCCTCTGACTTTAACACAGATTCTGACCATGAATCACACTTATTTAGATCAAACGCAAAACATGAAAAATGTTCATCCGTGTCTTAAGAATCCAAGTCATCTGGACTCGTCATATTTGGAGCTTCGAGGAGAGAGTTCTGATCAAAATACGACACGTGCGCAAAGCTGTCAAATAATTCTGAAAAATCGACTTTGCTCTGAAATAGGCTATGTATAACTTCTGAGTAGCCTTGATCAGAATTCTGAATAAACTGGATCAGAATTCTGACTAAACACAATCGGATTTCTGAACTTGAACACCTCTGAATGGTCTGAGTAAACTCTTCTGAATAGCATAATCAGAATTCTGAATGGTCGTTGAACAAATTCTGAATAAGCTGTCAACTTACGTATTAAATCATCTCTGAACTTTGATAGCATATATCAGACCTCTGAGTTGCTTTGAACGAAATTCTGAACAATCAAGAACCCTGAACTGACACTAATCAAAGTCTGAACAATCTGTCCCATCACAACGATCTCTGAATAATTTTGACTTCACAATCAGAATTCTGAATACTCTGACAACTTCTGCTCAGAACTCTGAATAATCTGAGTTAACAACTTCTGGTCAGTCTTTAATCCAAGTCTAGATACACCAAGCACAATTCTGAATGGTCACAAATCTGTTTTGAATAAACATCATCACATATCTGAATGACAACTTTTAATTGACAACAACTTGTTGTTTCTTAATCGATCAGGACCATCTGTTTGAATCAGCACCGTGATCTGTCTTGGCTTCACACAGCAGCAACTACCTTCTTGTTTTACTCTTTTTGCTGCATAGATGGAACAAAAACAGCAGCTACTTTCTATTTTGAGCAGCTTTGAATCGATTTGCATGTTAAAAATATCAACAGCAACAAATTGCACACGAACAGATTTAACAACCTGCAACTCCCTGTTTTAAACCCAACAACTTTCTGGTACGATTATCCAAATAGATTTCTGTTTCAAATTTGATTTTTCTTTGTAAGAACAACAAATCAGTTTCCTTTTCCTCTTCTCCCCCTTAAAATAACATCTCTCTCTTTTGTAGTTTCTGTACAAATCAGTTTCTATTTTCTTTTCCCCCTTTTGATTATCATGACCATGATCATCAAAATAATAATGAAACGGATTTGCAATGTACCAATCTAGCTTTTAGAGAAATCTTCCAGAATTTGAATCAGCCGTCAATTCATATAAGTGTAACCCAAAATCAACAAATGATCTTGTTTTCAAGCCTTTGAAGAAAAGCTTGGCCTGTTTGTAGCACAAAGCCACTAGATACAACAGATATATCTAATTAAAGAGCTTGAGTGATTTTCACTCTCCAGGACTTCCTTCTAATCATTGATTAGCTTAAAGCAACTCTATAAAATTTCTGACAGAAAACGTATTTTCTGTGTGTTAGTGCATGTATAGAAAGAATAAAGCAACATATGCTTGAATAATAGGCTCAATGTGTGTAAACTGTTGAGACAACAACAATTTTCCACGGACTCAATGTGCATGAATGACAAGAGCGAAGGTGTGGAAACTTCCTTCTTTTTCAATATCCAAACCTTCCGAATGAAGATTAGATAGAATATATGCTGCGTCCCCAAATCAAATGAAACACCATCTTTTTAAGAAGATAATGAGTGGATGAGTGGGGTTATATCAAGATTTGACATGGGCTCACTGCCTTTTTCAATATTAATCACCAAAAAGTGTGAATCAATAGTTTATGTGGGTGCCCTTCTTGAAATGGCTAGATCAGAGATATCTCAATTTTCTATCTCTGTTAACATTCACTCATTCTGTTTTTAGCCTTACTATTACCCACTCTCAGAATTTTACCACTCATCACTTTGAGTTTGTTCATACCCATGAACATTCTCCCCCTCTCTTTTATGATTTGTGACCCCTCACCCCTCAAATACTCATGGATGACCTCATGGGTAGGTTCCACAGGTTCTTGTGGATCCATAGAGGAAGAAAAGAAAAAAAATTCTCACCACTTAAATGTTGTCCATTAAAGTATCATGCACTTTTAATTTTGAGTGCACATATATCAGCCATTTTTTTATTACTTCCACGAGATAAGAAAATGAAATTGAATGAACCAGAAAGTATGAATAAATTTCAGAAAGATGAAATCTGATGAAAATTTGAAGTTTTATCCATATGACAAACTTAATGGATAAAATGATGTAAAAAATACAAGAGAAGTGTATTACCATCGATAAAATGAATTTATTTGAGACATGGTAATAACAAAGTTAAAAGAAAAACTGAACTGTTGTGTAAGAATACTTGAAATGATAGAAAAGGTAATACACAAGTATTTATCTTTGGAAACAACCAGTCAGATTGAGATAAAAAAATTTAAAATCCAACTTCTATGTAAGAAAAATCTTTTAGAACAGTAGAAGTGGTTTGAACATTTGAAATTTTTTATCATTTTTAAAGTGTTCTTCTTTAAACATGATTTGAGTATGAAGTTTAGAAATTTACCATTATATTGAAACGATCAGATCAAATTTTGAGACAATACTTCCCTCAAATCAAGATAATCCTTCAAAACCAAGAGATTTTGGTAATCATCTACGATGATTCCTCATTAGATATCAAAAATCCAAATTCTGAGTAGTAGAGTCAGAATTCTGAGTAACTTGTTCAGAATTCTGAGTACCCTGTTCAGAATTCTGATAAAACAATCCAAAGAAAATGCCTTAGAAAAATGTTTGGATTTTGTGATTATTGAACTTTCAGAACTTCAAATCACCATAACTTGCTCAAAAATCAGAATTTTTGAACCAAAATTTGCAGGGTTGCTCAAAATGTGATTCTGAACACATCCTCTGGGAATGTTTTCTACTAAAAACACCTACAACTATGAGTTCGATTACACCACAGTAAATTGAACTTTTTTTTCGAAAAAAAAATTCTTCAAAATTAACAAAATGATCTGTATGAATCAGAAATTCATAATCACATTCAGACTGAGTTCTATACTGATGTGTACAGAAGTCATTTTTTTTAATAACTAATTGAAACACTTGTAATTTCCAGAAAAGAATATATTCTGAAAGGTATATTCAGAAGATATGACTAACCTTATCAGAATTAAAAGGAAGTTAGAATTCTGAAGTATTGTCTTAGAAGTTCTGAACTCAAGACTCAGAAAATCTGAGTAAGAGAGTCAGAATTCTGAGAACACTACTCAGAAAAAACTTACTCGAAAAAAAAATTAAGTCAGATTTCTGAAGTATTGACTCAGAAGTTCTGAACTCAAGACTCAGAGCATCTGAGTAAGAGGGTCATGTGTCAGGTTAAGCACAGCATCTGTTTAAGCATAGCATCTGTTTTCAGTCATGTTAAGCATAGCATCTGTATGGATCATTCATTCAGCTCTATTAGTCAGGTTAAGCATAGCATCTGTTTTCAGTCATGTGTCAGTATGGATCATTCATTCAGTTCTACACATGAATAACCTGCAAAACATATTAAGTTGACTTTGGTACTCATTTGAACTTGGATCCAGGTCTGTTAGGTGCAGTGGCATATGCAGATATTCTATAAGAACCAAACCAGTGCTGAATAAAATTCTTGTTCACAAAATCATCAGTGCCATAATATGAACAACAAAGTTTCTTTTGTGCTAACCTGACTAGTTGATTTACAGAATAAATCAATCAGGTTTTACAAAAGTTTTGGTATGAAAAGCTTGGTTGTTTATTTTGACATGTTGAACAAACTTAGATGATTTTGGAATTGGAGCAGAACCTTTCACTCTCCAAATCATTTTTACCTTTTTAAAAGAACAATTATCAGATTTATCAAAATGAAAAACCTTCTTTTCCTTCTCAAACTCATCTTTTAAGCATTTTTTTTAAAACCACCCACCTTCTTCTTTTCAGTCTCGTTCCTTCCATCTTCTAACTCTTTCTCCAACCCATTGATTTTCACAGAAAACTCATTTAACATCCCTGTTTTCTTTTTCTCAAAAACATTATTTTCTTTTTGAAAAACATTTTTCTTGCATTCAAACTCTTTTATTTCTTTTGCAAGAGTTTTCTCCAACCCAGAAATTTTCAGAGAAAATTTAACAGACTTTGTTTCAAAAACTTTCCTCTCAGTTTGAAATTCTGTTCTCTCTTTCTCAAATTTCTCTCTTTCAAGTACAAGAACTTGTTCAAAATCAGATATATGTTTCAAGAGTTGACAATTTTTCATTTCACATGATTTGATTCTATTTTCAGAATCTGTCAACATCTTTCTTTCAAAATTGATTTTCTCTTTCAAATCAACATTCTCTTTTTCTAACAACTTTGTGTTCTCTCGAACCTTTTCAAAATCCTTTAGAAGATCAGATTTATCTTTTTGTAAATTTACAACAACTTTTGCACTTTCATCAAATTTGGCTTCAAGATTTGCAATCTTGCTTTCAAAATGAACAATCTCAGGCATATACAAAATAGCCGTTTCTCTTCTTGAATAAGACTCATTTCCATTTTTATCATAAGTAGGCATGATGAAATGACAAATTCAGATATCAACTATGAATTATGATAAAAAAAATGAAGATAGACACAGATCTAGAACATGCAAGAATTGATCAAATCTGTCACAGGCATTTCATCAAACAGTTACAGTACATGAATTGATAAAATCTTCTTTTCAACAAAGATTTAGAACACTTATCAGAGAATCTTCAAGAATGAATGAATGAGTGAATTAATCAAGAATTATATCAACAATAAAACCAAATGATCTTGAAAACTTGATAATCTTGAAAATTAGTGAAATGCGATCTTTACAACAATAAAACCCAATAATCTCGATCAAATTGAATTTGAAATTAACATGCAGCGGATAGAATCACTTTGATCAAGAAACCAATCAAGAAATTCGAAAACATACCTGTGATCTCTGTCTAATTTCGAAAATTAATCAGTAGGTTCTTGATTCTGTCGAGTTCTTGGAATGACTAGGGTTTTTGTTGTTTGGCTCTGATACTAATTGTATGTTCCACAATCATCACTGATAATCAAGATTCAATATAGAATGAACATTCAAGATCGTATTCACAACAACTGATCATATGATTTATTAACAATCTGTGAATTACAAGACGTTACAATGAATTTCTCTAAATTCTCTCTCAATGAATTTGTCTATCAAAGTCTCTCTTGACAAATGAAGCCCAAGACACTTATTTATAGTGTCTAATTACATGACATGGGCCAAAGCCCATTTAACTCTCATTAAACTCCCAAAGCCCAAAATGACTAACAAAGCTAATTACAACACATTTGACTTTTCTTGACTTTACATGGACTTTATAAAACTTTCTATATAATTGGGGCTTTCTAGACCCAACAATCTCCCCCTAAATTTTATAAAGAAAGCATCTTCAAATGATTTTTTTTGTTCTTTTTTCTTGTTACTAGTTCTTTGATTTCTAATAGCATTTTCAAATAATCTACCCCTTGACATCCATCTTAGAGCTCTGACAGAGTCGTTAGGTGGTTCATGTCAACAGAGCCTCTGATATCTACCTAAGAGCTCTGCCAGCATAGTTTTTTCAATATTTTCTTGTTTCTTTTAATGTTTCAATTTTGTCCATCTGAAACTCTCTTGTTCATAGTTCTCTTCATAAATCTTTTCAAAAGTTGCACAAGTTAAGGGGGAGTTCAAAAGTTAAATCTGTGATTAAGCTCATCAGTTTAGGGGGGGCTTAAAAGAAAATAAGCCATATTTAAGGGGGAGCAAGTCAAACTTTTTAAAATCTTCATGACTTGGCTTGATGCTTTCTTTTAGTAGTGAATGAGATGCTTGACAATAACGCTAAGTCCATACATTTATGAAAAGAAAAGCTTTTTGGAGAAGGGAAAACCTATTATGATGAAAACAACTTTGATTATATCTCTGAACTTATATTCAGAATCAGGTCTCCGAGATTTCATCAGAGCCTATGACACAATCATCAGAGCTCTGTGACTTCTCTGAGAAACTTCTGTTATATTAGTTCTCTGATTATTTTCCTCATCAGAGATAGGATTTGCAAATATTTTTGGTAAAGGTGAAACATGAAATGGGATCTTTTATGAGTATCAGAGGAGGTCACTCATCAGAACCAAGTGCGGGTTATTTCTGAGCCTCAACCACATGTCACCTGCTGCTAAACGCTAACCGTGACAGTTCCATCTCAAAAAAGTTGTCAGTTACAATAACACGTGGCATTTTTTGATTGGATACTTGACCACTAGCTGTAACCACGACTCAAATCAGATGCCGTTCCACTATCTGGCACTCGAGTACCCTCCAACGTTATCTCTAAAATCCCTCGAGTATAAATACCCATTTAAAAACCCTTTTCATTCTTTACGCTCTCTAAACCTTTGAAAACCTGCAAAATTCCCTCTTTTCAAGCAATCAAAACCCCTTGTGTTCTTCGATATCAAAACCTGCAACAATGGCTCAACAACACTCTGCAGAATCTAGCTGAATAGTTCATGTCGATCATATCGACATTCAACCCTACGCCTTCAATGACAACAACTACAGACTCAACATTAACCCTGGACTCTACGAGCCTCTGTACCATGTCATTTTCGAATTCTTCCATCGATTTGACTTGGTTCATGCTCTTACAAAAGCTGACAACAACATGCCTATGGTCTAAGTGCAACAATGGTGGACAACTTGTCAGTACGTAGAGCAACGAAATGGAATCATTCGAAAGGTTGATGCTGGAATCAATGGAGGAGCGGGAACTGTTCGCATTCGCCCAGAACCATTCAAAAGATCTTCGAACTCAAAACCCTAGCAGAGTTGGGCACCCCTGCCTATGAAATACCCCATGAACAACCAATACTTTTGGAGTTTATTCGATTTCTAGGTTACAATGAACCTATTGCCAAATTTAGTGCCTTCAAAGGGTAGCAGATTACCACCCCTATTGAACTTCATGTTCTCAGCCCTGAATAGAACCCTCACCTGAAAGTATGGTAGCTTAGCCAGACAAGCCCTGCAACAATGATCATAATGTAAGGTCATTTCTTCCAGAGGAACTTTGATTATGCCTATATTATGTATGAGGAACATCTGACCGTTGTCACCAGAAAGAACAACGCTCTTGCAAAGGGGAAGCTAGTGGGAGTTGACAAGAACCTGAAAACCATCCGTTTTCCCAGAATTATAAGTATAGCGATAAGAGCTTCATTTGACACACTACAACTCACTCAACAAGGAGCCCCAGCTCCAGTCTGGACCATGGCATCTTTCAGACCCACTATCTCTGGTACATATCCCTCAACTCGTAGAGTCCCTAGGACAACGCTTAACTTGATCTACCCAGATCACTTAGCCATTCGCAACTATAGACATGCTACTCAACCTCAAGAACCTGAGGTGAGATCCCCAGCGTACTTAGGTCCTGAACCACAGATTTATGAGCCCTCAGAGAGTGAAGCAGAGGAAGAAAGACCAGAGGTAAGAGTACTCTAAGAGAGGTCTACCTCAGAGAGAGAGTTAGCAGAGGAAGTAGATGATAGAGCACCCACAGAGGGGGTTGTCACAAGAGGGAGCAGAAGGAGCCCCAGAGGTAGTAGCAGAGAGTTCGTCCTCCTTTGAGAGCAGTGAGTCTGAGAGTGAGAGTTCTGAGTCTTCTAACCCTTTAGAAACCGAGGGAATGGAGAGTTTAGAAAAAGATGTTCCTAAGAACACACATGTGCATTTTAGGACACCTACCCCAACTCCCAGTGCAATCACACAATCTGCCCATGGTGATCTAGACCATATGGACATTGAAACAGAGGTGCACACCTCGAACCCTAACCATGTTAACCAATCAGAGGCAACTCTTCATGCCTCTGTGATGCATAGAATCGGGGAAGCTATTTTCAATAGTAATGTCCATTAACTCCAGGACATTGATAGGACCCATTCACACGATGATGCCTCTGTGGCTCATCTCATAAAAAAGGAACAACTTAGGTCTCTTGTTAATTTTAGATTTACCTGTAGGGATTGTCTAACTCAGAGACAATATGAAAGCTTAGTCTCACAGGGATTGGATTGCCTAGATTGCAATGTCAATTCCCACGTTTACTTTAATCTCTCAGATTTTGAGGATGAGGGACCTGAAGTAAATAGAACGCCCATATATGTTTCTCCTCAGAGAGAGCATCAAGGACAGGGTGGAATTCCTCCCAGAGTCAACGCAATAGCATCTCTGACAGGAGGCGCCTCTGAACTAGAGGCTCACTTGGAATCATGTGTTGATCCCAAGGTTCCCACTTCTGAACTCATCACTAAAGTAGAGTTCAAAAACTTTTGTGATGAGATTAGAAACTCTTTGAATGAGTTTAAACTTATCAAAACAGGTGTTGATGATCAGCAGAAGGAAACAGATGATTCTCTGCAAAATGAACTCAAGAATGTCAAATCTCAACTTGCAGAGGCCTCACAAAACTGGTTGATTTGGAGAAAAAGAGCTCAGAGGAGTCTCAGAAGCTTCAATCATAGATCTCATCTCTGAAGCAACAACTTGTGCATTATCAAAAGGAATCTTCCAGCAGAGCCTCTCCTTCTGTCACACTGTCAAAGGCTAACATTAGAGCTCTAACAGAGGTGATTAACAACTTTGTAGCTGTTGCCATCAGCAATCTACCATCATCTTCTGCTACACCAACTGTTGCTACTCAAACCCCTATCTCTACTATCCCAAGTCCTAATGATCAACCAGTCACCAGAGGATACATGGGAGAGTTCAGAAAGGAAGTTCTTAGCCGAATGATGATGATCTCGGCCAAATTTATGGCCAAAGCTCAAGCAACAGAGAAGCATGTCCAAACTTCTTTGGATACTCACAAATTCAACTTCTCAGGTCAAGTGGATGAAGTTCGATCTGCTATCGGGGAATTGGAAACTACTCTAAAGAAAGTCGTTGTTCAATTCTGTGATCTGATATCCAAACAAGCTTCAAGAAAATGGAAGGCAGATGCACCACCAGTTGCCACATCCTCCAAAGTGGGTAGGTTTGTTGATCCAGACTAGCAGAGGGCCTGTACTTCTTCTGATGATGATGAAGATATGGGAGAAGATGACAGGTCTGATCAACAAAAGGGGGAGAGCTTCGATGACTACACGTTCAAGGATAAGACAATCAAAGCCCCATATGCCTCTTATTAGGGTCAAATATTGGTTGAATAGAAGTTCAAGGGCTAATTTGTTATTGTTTAATTTGAGCCTTTATTGTGAATGGGCCGTGGGCTTCTTACCACGGGCCCAGCATATATAATGTTTTGTTTAGCTTAGAATTAAGGTAGTTGTCTATTTTGACTTTCATGAGCTTATTGTAATTCTCTCTCAATATTGAAAGTAAAGTGGATGACCAGTTGAAATCATATCATTTGTGTTACTATCCATTGATTTCTATTAACGGTTGCATGAATATGGAACTCACAATTGGTATCAGAGAAAACGGACGAACGATTCAAAGTGATTCTTGATTTCTAGTAAGATTACTATTCAAATTAATCGACTATGTTCTTGGTGCTTGAAACTCATTTTTTGATTTACTCAAAATTGATTGTTTTCGTTTATCACATTCTGTTCGTATCAGTTTTTTAAACGAATAAGCACTTTCTCGTACTCCAATTCGATCATCTTAGTGGTTTTAAGCAAAATTAAGTTCATAAGTTTTTGGCTTTGTTCTTGACAAAAATCCAATTTTTACCATAAAAAACTTGTTGTTTTGCTTCAAAATCGATTTGGGTATTGTTATTATTGTGTTTGGTTGAGTTCCTAACCTTTCAGGAACGTTTTTGAGCAACCCTAATCGATTTCCAATCAACTTGGAAACCACAGCCGCAGTTACCGGATACCACAACCGTGGTTACCGGGTCCATCAGCTAGTTACCGGGTCCATCAGCTAGTTACCGGGTAAGTGCATTCCTCCTTCAATTGTTACCGGGTAACTCCAAGTTACCGGGTAACTTATCACTTACCGACTATTTTAATACTTATCGGACATCACTCCCGGTAAGTCCAAGACACCGGTCAGTTTTCGGTAAGTGCTTCCTTCCGGTAAGATACACCATTCGGTAAGTGTGTTAATTATTTCACTCGGTAAGCTGTTAATTCTTTTGTTTCATCTGGTAAGCATAACATCCGGTAACTCCAAGTCATCTGGTAAGTCTCTCATCCGGTAAGCTCCTCCACCAAGTAAGTTCATTTTTTTTGCTTATTTCTATTTCATCCGGTAAGCTTGTCTCTTCCGGTAATCTCAGTTATCCGGTAACTCAAGCCCATCCGGTAACCTTCTGCAAATTTACCTATTTTCATAATCTGATCCGGTCACTTCCAGATCAGATATCTCACTTCCGGATTCCTATTCGGTAAGTTCTGCTGAGTCGATTTCTTACTTGATTTAGCATAATCCACTCATAGAACCTGCGTTAGGATATCACTCTTAGTGCCTTGCGTTAGGTTATCACTTTGAATCGAACAAATCGTCTGACGATCACTCTTCATGTCTTCACGCGATGCTCTTGCTATCGGCACCGACTCCAAACCACCTTGCCTCTACCAATTTGAGTACAGCAAGTGGCGGGATAGATATATAATATTCATAGAGTCAAAGGACAACTTCAAGTATATATGGCGAGCTCTAAGAGACGGGGGCCGATTCCTGAACCAATGAAGACCATTCCACCAGCTGAAGAAGGTGGTGAACGTCGCATCGAGAAAAAGACACTCACCGATATGACTCCCGATGAAAGAGGCATGCTTGAGGGAGAAAAAGCATGCTAAGAGGTATCTTGTTCAAGCTCTACCCAACACGATCTACACTACCATCGATAGTTACAAAGAGACAACAAAGGGTATGTGGGATCAAGTGGCGAAAATGATGCGCGGGAGCGATGTCGGGAATCAACTGAAAATCAACAGCGCCATAACCAAGTTCGATGGGTTTAAGCAGCGCACCAACGAATCCCTCACCCAGACCTATGAACGCTTTTGTCTCCTTCTCACTCGCTCCAACACGGAAAACACGCTCAAGTTTCTCAACAACCTGTTGCATGAATGGAAGATATTTGCATCTCATGTCAATCACAACCACTTGATAGAGAAAGTTGGCATCCACGAGCTCTATGAGACGCTTCTTCAAGACGAAGATGAAGTGAATGAAATTCTAAGCGAGAAGAAGTCTGTATCCAAGCCAACTGCTGATCCATTAGCACTCATGTCTTCAAAACATTGCAAATCTTCTGGTCTTCGTTCCAAACAAGCCCAAAAGCAAAGGGAATCAGAGTCAGAACCTGAAGAAAAGGAAGACAGTGATTCTGATCCTGAATTATCGGCCATTAAGAAAGCAATGGCCCTGCTCTCAAAGTCCTTCCAACAACAGAAGTTCTATAAGAAGCCGACGTCCAATAATTAGCACTATTCCACCTCCTCCAACAAGCGCCATGATTATCAGGACAAATATGAAGGAAAGAAGAAAGCCGACGAGCCCGACCAGTCTAAAAAGAAGGAGAAGACAGAGAAAGATGACCGCAAGAAGAAAGATGAACCCGTGACTTGTTATAACTGCGGGAAGCTTGGTCATTTTGCCAAAGACTGTCGAAGGCCTGTTGTAAAGAATGCTCATTATTACAAGGATAAGCTTGCTCTGGCAGAACAGAAAGAAGCAGGAGAAGCTCTCTTTGTGGAAGACGACTACTGGTTGGGTCGTTCTGATGATGAAAGCGAGTCTGATGGTGCTGATACTTTCATGGGATATCACTCTCCTGCTGATGAAGTAAAGGCAAAGTCAAGTCAGGTATGTGAATCTACTCCTAAAGATTTCTTTAATCAAATGCAATCTCTTGCTGAACGGATAGATTCCCACAAGGCCACCTCTAACGAACAACTTCTTGAAATTAGATTACTATCTGAAAAGCTAGATGTTCAAACGCGTATAACTGAAAAATATAAGTCCGAAAATGCTAACTTAAAAGAAAAATGCAAAAATCTTTCAATAGCACCTAAGGACTTAAGGGCCAAGATAGCTGAACTTCAATAACAGCTTGATCAGTGTATGAATGAGAAAGCAGAAATTGTTTATCAATGTTCTGCTCTTCAAATTCAGCACAAGGAGTTTGTCGCTAAAATACCTGATCTTGAAACAAAACTCCACAAAAGAGGTCAAACTGATCAAACCATCCATATGAATAAACCCAAGGAGTTCACTTATTTTTACAAGGAATGGGGAATCGGATACGATAACCCACACTACGTGAAAAAGGGTATATCCAAAAGACCTATTCTGTATGATTTTGGTTGTTTTGGAATAGACAAAAAGTATCCGGAATATGCAATAAAATGGACTGGTCCTCTTGAACCTGAAAAGGAAGAGGAAACTGAGGAATATAAGCGAAAGAACACGTCTAAAATGCAACTTCCTTTTTGTTATGAACCTTTGAACTATTACTATGAGAAAAATCAAAAGAAGTACCTCTCGAATGACTACTTTGATTGCTATAAGTTTGTAACGCCCAAGGATTCCTCCAAAAAGGATGAGGTCCAAGCAACCGAAACCAAGACTGAGACGGATGAGTTCAAGCTCTATGTTCCCCCTCTCATCTTGGAGGCAAAGATAGTCGAGTTAGAGGAGTCACTTGAGAAAGTAAGGTCAAATTTTCAAAAGGAAAAGGAAGCGCTAATCACGGAACTTGAGAATCTAAAATCCGTCAAAACCGAAGTTGTGTCTGATGAAGGACAGGAAATCCTTCGGTGTGAAATCAATAAGCTCACATCAAATCTGGCTGCCCTGGCAACAGATGCGATGAAGGAGCCTACGAGAAATGGTCAGCTCAAAGAGCAGATTGACCTACTCCAATCTGAAAAGATGATTTCACCCGAGTCTTCCTCCAACTCGTCGGACACGTCATCGTGTAAAGCTTTCATTGGAAAAATATTTTCTACACAATACGGTCAAGAAACTCAAGATAAAAGTGTTTTAAGGAATTTGAACTATGATTTTTTCTTAGCTTCCGCACCAAATTCCCCAAAGCACACTGACACTAAGTGTTCCTCGCCTTCCTCGACCGATCCAAGTCCTGTAATTTCGGATGTTGATTTTTCTGAATTCATGAACTCCGAAGGCAATTCTGATGAAGAGTTTGAGTCGTTCCCCTTCGACAAACCTCTTCCAAGTCATTCTGATTTTCTGTCACTAGTGGTCAATCGACCGGTCAATTTTCTAAAGGGTGATTGTTCTAAAACAAAGACCCCGGCTGTGATTAAGATTTCTAAAACCAAGTCTGTTTCTCAAAAACAATCTCAGCCGAGGCAAAAGACCGAGCGATTGCCTGCCAAAAATCCTGCTTCCTCAAAAGCCACTGACCATGCTGTCCATGTTGTTTCAGATAAAACCGGTCGCGCTAAAAGGGTAACCAAAAGGGGCTAGCCAAGGAATCTGTCGAGGATGCTGTATCAAAGTCTTTTAATACCGTTTTTTATCCTAGAATGAACAAAAACGATTGTGCTTGGAATAATAGGAATGATTTTGTTAAACGAGATGTTAATTTTCCAATTAAGCTTTATTCCATTCAGCAATTGATTCTATTATCTCATGATTGTTTGTGTTGTTCTAGTTGTGGTTGGAATGACTTTGATGATATTAATAATAATGATTGGTTTGGGTCATATCATATATATAATCATACACCCAAAAGCAAACCCCGTAAAAACAAAAAGAAACACCATACACAACGGGTTTCGCAATCAGAGGTTAAACCCAAACAAGAAAGGAAACCTAATTTAAAGCGGGTTCCTCCTACAGAGGGTAAACCTACACCTAAGAGGCAACCTGCTCCAAAACAAGTTCCTCCAAAAGGTGTAAATCCTACACCCAAGAGGCAATCTGTTTCAAAGCAAGTTCCTCCGAAAGATATCAAACCTAACCCTCCAGGACCCATGCAAATATGGGTACCTAAAGTCCGCTAAACTTGTTTTTGCAGGACGGTCATGTGTGGTACTTAGATTCTGGATGCTCCAAGCACATGACCGGAAGGAGGGAGCTTCTAACGAACTACAAGGAAATATATGGCGGAGACGTGAGATTCGGGAATGATGACAAAGCGCCGATTTTGGGCTACGTCGACATTGTCCAAGACAAGATCACTATCAAGAAAGTATCACACGTCGCGGGACTGGGACACAATCTGTTCAGTATCGGCCAATTCTGCGACAAAGATCTCGAGGTCCGGTTCAAAGCCAAAAGGTGTAGCATTCTCACCGACGACGGAACGAAGCTACTGGTTGGAAAGCACAAGACCAACATCTACACCATCGACCTCGCAGCCCTGAAGACCGATAACCCTGTCTGCCTGATGTCAAAGGCTAATTCCGAACAAGCATGGATTTGGCATCGACGTCTTTCGCACCTGAACTTCAAGAGTATCAACAAATTGGTGCTAGGCGGACACGTGAAAGGCATGCCCGATCTTCAATTCGTGAAGGATCGACTCTGCAGGGCATGCGAGATGGGAAAGATGAAGCGAGCGACGCACAAGCCGAAGACCGCTCCGAACACGTCCCGGTCCCTTGAACTTATCCATATGGATTTGTGTGGACCGATGCGTGTTCAGAGCATCAACAAGCGAAAGTACGTCCTAGTGATGGTGGATGACTTCTCACGCTACACTTGGGTCAAGTTCCTTCGCACAAAAGACGAAACTCTGGAGCTGATCATCAATTATTTGAAGACAATCCAACTGAACCTACACAGTCCAGTTCAAACTATCAGGACCGACAACGGGACGGAATTCAAGAATCAAACGGTGAACGACTACCTGACTTCAGTCGGCATTTCGCAAACCTTCTCGACCGCACGCACTCTTCAACAAAACGGAGTGGTGGAAAGGCGCAACCGTACCCTCGTCGAAGCGTCTCGCACGATGCTTTCTCAGTCCAAACTGCCGCAATTTATCTGGGCCAAAGAGGTGTCTACTGCTTGTTATACGCAAAACCGCTCCATCATAAACAAGCTGTTCAACAAGACGCCGTACGAGATCATAAACAACCGTGTTCCGAACATCAAATATTTCCACGCGTTCGGATGCACGTGATACGTCCTCAACGACAAAGATGATCTCGGGAAATTCAGCCCGAAGGCGGATGAGGGAGTATTTATAGGATACTCCATGCAGGCTAAGGCGTATCGCGTTTACAAAAATAGACTAAAACCGTTACCGAGAGTGTAAACGTGACATTCGACGAAGCCGCAGATTTGGCTTCTGATCACATCAGTTCAGAACCCAGTTTAACTAGCGTGCTAGCTTCCGAACTTCCACGTTCGGGATCTGCACAAGCGATAGTAAATCCGAATCATGCATCTACGTCGAATGCTGATCTTTCAGATTTAGATTTACTGTTTCAATATTTCTATGATGATGTACTTAATATTTCTACTCCTCGTGTCTCAGCGCAACCAAGAATTGAAGCTGCTCAAATCGAGGATTCGGCGAATCTATCCGGTCCGCCGCCTTCGACTAGCAATCCTTCTATCACTGTGGAGACATTGCAACCATCATCCTCAACGACAACTGATACTACCGTCCCCCCGGAGCAACCTGTACTTAACCCGGAGATCGCTCCACAAGATTCGTCATCTGCTACTATCAACGATCAGACTTTGAATTCCTCGGAACCAGAAGTTGTTCAACCTTCGACGAATCCTCCCACGTCTCCTCCGAGAAACCAACCTGCTACACTTGAAGCGGTACAAGACCTTCCATCTGGTGACTATGTGGATCCAGACGCCTCACATTCCACTCAGCAGCCGCTTCCACACACCACAAAATGGACAAAAGCTCATCCCTTATACCAGATAATCGGTGATCCCTCAACTCCGGTCCAAACGCGAGGCGCATCAGCCAATTTCTGCCACTTCTCCGGATTCTTAAGCAAGATCGAGCCTACTACCGTCCGGCACTCAAAGATCCGGACTGGGTCATGGCCATGCAAGAAGAGCTCAACCAATTCGAGACTCTCAAGGTATGGCGACTTGTCCCACGTCCAACCCACAAGACAGTGATCGGTACTAAGTAGATCTTCAAGAACAAGAAGGACGAGGATGACATCATAGTACGCAACTAGGCGCGTATCTTAGCTAAGGGATACCGTCAGCAAGAAGGGATTGACTATGACGAGACATACGCTCCGGTGGCGAGGATTAAAGCTATATGTATGTTCCTTGCATACGCCGCGCACAAGAACTTCACAGTCTTCCAAACGGATGTGAATACCGCATTCCTTAATGGCGAACTCAAGGAAGAAGTGTACGTATCGCAACCGGACGGGTTCGTGGACGAGAAGAAGCCTGATCATGTCTACATACTAGACAAGGCGCTCAACAGATTGAAGCAAGCTCCACGGGCTTGGTATGATACGTTAACAACGTTTTTGATAAAATCAAAATTCACACGAGGTAAAATCGATTCAACTCTGTTTATCAAAAACAAAAAGGGTCATATTGTCTTAGTTCAAGTGTATGTCGATGACATAATTTTCGGTTCTACTAATCCCCAGTATGCTAAGAACTTTGCCAAGCTAATGGGACAATTTTTTAAAATGAGTATGCTTTGTGAGATGAATTTCTTTCTCGGTCTTCAAGTTAAACAACTGTCGACCGGGATATTCATAAACCAGGCTAAGTACATCCGGGATATTCTTAAGAAATTCCAGATGGAACAGTCCTCACCGATGAAAACTCCCATGGCACCCGGTACAAAGTTACACGCCGATCCTAACGGAAAGGACGTGGACACTAAAACGTATCGGGGTATGATTGGTTCTTTGATGTACTTAACCGCAAGTAGACCGGACATCATGTTTTCAACCTTTCTATTCGCCCGGTTTCAGTCAAAACCGAAAGAGTCTCATTTAATAGCTGTAAAATGAATTCTTCGTTATCTACGCGGTACTGCTGATCTTGGCTTGTGGTACCCAAAAGGGACAGGTTTTGAGTTCTCTGCATATTCTGATGCGGACCACGCAGGCAACATAATGGATCGGAAGAGCACATCGGGTCATGTGCAGTTCTTGGGCGATAGCTTGGTGAGTTGGGCATCCAAGAAGCAGCAGTGCGTCTCTACGTCGACTGTCGAGGCGGAATATGTGGCCGCCGCGAGCTGCTGTTCACAAGTGATTTGGATGCGCACGCAACTCAAGGACTACGGTTTCACATACGTCAAGGTGCCCATCTACCGTGACTCGAAGAGTGCAATTGCAATATCCAGCAATCCGGTCCAGCATACGAAGACAAAGCACATAGACGTTCGGTACCACTTTATCAAGGATCACGTCGAAAGAGGTACAGTCGAACTCTTTTCGTAAATACATAACATCAGATAGCAGACATGTTTACAAAACTCCTGGATGAAAAACGCTTTAATTATCTAGTGTCCAAGTTAGGTATGCTATATCTGACGACTTGATCTGATTGTGTGCCCGATACAAGCTCCATACATCTACGAGAAACTGTCTACTCATCATCAATTGTTCACACTCCTGATGATTGAGCATACACTGTCTCGCATCTATATTCTACTTGTATCCGTTACACAGTTAGGTTGAGTCTTTGTCTTTATTAGGTAGATTTCGTTTGTTCACTTTCTTTCTACGTGTGTTTCTTTTATTTCATACTGTCGTCTAGTTTAATTGATTTTATATCTGTGCTTTCACAAGTGTTCATGTGTTCAAGGGGAGCATAACCAGCTATCAGGTAAGTTATTCTACTGTTGAGGGGGAGTGTCACACACGTTTTTTCTTTCACTGCAAGAAAAGTTTTTATGTGTGTAAGGACATTCCCGCGTGCACTTCACATCACACACTATGCACATTCTGAGGGGAGCAAAATCATTGTGTTCATCATTTGAGGGAGAGCGACACATCTTTTTCTTAAAGGTGTAAAAGTTTTTTTTTGTTGACGGCTCCAAACTCAATCCCATTCCGTTTCGAGGGGGAGCAAGGGTATATCCGTGCTAAGGTCGAGGGGGAGCAGGAAAATTTTCTAAGAAAGGGTTCAATTTTCAAAATTTTGAACTTTCGGACATTTATCCGGTAAGTTACCGGGTAAGTTACCGAGTAATCTTACCGGACCGGGTAAGTTACCGGCTAATCCACCCGGTAAGTGTCCCTCCCCTATATATATCTCGAATCCGGTAACCTTAATTTTCTTTACAACTACCCGGAATCCTCAAAAACCCTACTAAAACTCTCTCTCGCGTCCTCACACTCGGAAACCCCCGATTTTTGCTCACATCTTGGTTGTCAGTCTCGATCATCTCAGGTATTCATCCTCTATAGACATCGAATGGTTTTTGATCAAGTTCACGCACACACATCAACGAATCGATGTCGATTCGATCGACACAGTGCACGGCACGGGTTTCCAAAACCCCATTCGTGTGTCGATCCTTATTCTGCTTGCATTTGTGTTTATAAATCATCCTGGTGGTAGATATTAATAGTGTGAACAACTTAAACTGAGTCGATTTCATTTTGGTGCATGGTTTGGGTTGATTTGATCTCACAAGGGTTCGTCCGGTAACCCTAGTTTACCCGGTAACATTCATGTTACCTGGTAACTAGCTTGTTACCCGGTCTCTACCCTCATACCCGGTAAGTCCCAATTTTCCATAAATACCGGGCACTATGATCCCCGGTAACCCATGTTGTCCGGATACCTTTGTATCCGGTAAGTTCGACATCCGGTAAGATCAAGATCCGGTAACCTCTTTGAATCCGGTAAATCATGCCAATCCGGTAACCGATTTATCCGGTAAGATAACCTCACCCGGTAAGTCCCACTTTGTCCGGTAACCACCATCTACCCGGTAACTCCTATGGTTACCCGGTAACCCCTGTATGTCCAGTAAGTTTTGCTTGTCCGGATACCCTGTTTATCCGGATACTGCTCGAGTCCAATACCTCTGCATTTTTCCCACATTGGCAATCCCAATGTCCTGCTTTTACAGCCAGTCCTCAATCAACCGATGATTGAGCCAATCAAATGCTAAGGTACGCATTTCAATCGATGTTATCCCGTACATCATCTAACACTGTACTTTACAAGTACTCTAAATGGCGGATCAACAAGAGCAGCAACAGCAGAACGTTCCTCCACCTGAGGAGATCATAGACGACGCGGCCGACAATGCCCTGGTTCCCGAGGACCATGCATTGAAATCAATCCGAACAACCACCACCTTGATGCTGCCGCATTCCGACCCGATCACCGAGTGGTTGTTGATATTTTGCTCGGCCACCAGCTCCGCCGAGCCCTGACCGCGACAACAGACGTACCTCTCATATATGTACATCAAGTATGGCATACGGCGAGGGTGGTCACTGTCAACAACGTCCAGACCATCACTGCCAACATCAATCACCACCCATTCACTCTAACGCTGGAATCCTTCCGCCGACTACTGTCCCTACCATCGATGATGTCACACTCTGTGCTGAGGTCCGTGGACTTGGATATCGACACGACCTCGACCGCCCGTCAGCATTCAATAGGAAATACATCGCCCCGGTCTGGTACACTCTATTTTCCATTCTAAACCGGTGTCTATCCTCCCAATGGAAGAGGATAGACCAATGCACCGTAGACTTCCTACGTCTATTTCACGCGGTGTGCAACAATCGGCACATAGACTATGCAACAGTCATTTGGCGTGAAATGGTGCAAGCCATCAGACAGACAGGCGGAACAAAAAAGAAGTTCTTCCTGTTTCCGCGCTTCTTTTCCCTGGCCGTTCGACAGCACATGGATGCGAACCCCCTGATCCCACGACGAATCAACCATCCGGTATGTCCTCATCACAATTTACAATACTTGGTGATTCGTAACCCACCTGATACCCAGCCATGCCTATTCTTGAACATTTACTAGCACACGCGGACCCCAATGCACTGAGTGTGATAGAATATAGGCGAGAGTTAGGGAATCCCATGGTCCAGCCAGCGCCGGAGGGACCTCCCCAAGGACATAGAACCGAGCGACGTGAGGGTACTAGGACAAGAGGAGGAAGGGCCCGGGCAGCTGGGGCTCCCGGGCGGGGTGTGTTGAGATTACTGTTAGGATTTTATGTTCAAAACTTGGGTTTCAAAAACTCATAAGAGGTAAAAATATTATGCAACGGAAGCAAAAATTTGAACAAAACATAAAACCATTTTATTCCCACCAAGGATCTTGTTATACGCAAGAAAAGATAAATAAATAAACATAAGAGAGTTTAAAGCTTACAACCTTTGTAGTCCTTTGGTTCCTCATGGGAGGTTGGATGTTGGTGATGAATGTAGAACCCAAAAGAGAGCTCCTCTAGCGGTATCCACCACAAGCAATAACACCTTCTTCTCGGAATGCTAGTTCCTTTTCTTTCTTGATGCAAGAACTCTAAACAAGCACTACAATAGTCTTGAAGAGGAAGAACACAAAACACACACACACACACTATATTTATCAAGAATTAATAATATTTATCAAGAATCAATATTCTTATAAATATTAATTCGGTGTCTACTTGTTGTTCGGTGTGACCCTATAGGATCATATATTACCGGTAATATTATTTTATAATCATTCTTGAGCATATCAAAGCATAACACTCCCTACATTTGAGTCCCAAATATGCATCTCAGGTCGAAGGATACAAAGATACTACCTTTATTCAAGACTCACTTATGACGACGATCCATGAGGTGATCTTGAAACCGGTCAGGTCCAATACTTGTTCCCTAACAAGTACATATGAACTTGGTTGCAACACTTTGCCACTTTTACTCTTAAAAGTCAACCAATCCAATTCATATTAGTCTTACTTCATAGTTGCTCCCACAACTATGATCGACTATGGACATTTAGAATAACTAGTTTATTTAAGGATTAAACATGCTAATATAGAACACAACGAGTATGTAAAAGATCATATCCCATATATCTAACTTAAATACTATACTTGTTGCTTAGCCTGTTCCAATATCCAAATACTAAATTCAAATCAAATCCCATCACTAGAATAACGAAGTCCTATAGCTCAAACATGACCCTTCAAGTTTAGCTTATGAAAGGAGCTTCGTGAATGGGTTCATCTAGAAACTTGATTTGTGTAAACTTTGTGAATACTAATATCTCCATCTTTAACTTTATTTCCGAATATAGTTAAATGTTTGGAGTAGATGCTTGGTACTCTGATTTGACATAGGGTCCATTAGCTTGAGGAATGGTATCCACATTGTCATAAAAGATTTCTAGGTGATCCTGAATGGGAGGCATCTACCTAGCTTTTCAATGAACTATTTCATCTAAGCATCTTTCCTTTTGCAGCTTCTAAAGCGGCAGTGTATTCTTATTTTGTAGTGTATTATGCAATTTACCTTCGCTTGGAACCTTTTCAAACGAACTACTTCTTCATTCATAATGAATACAATCCCCTTTTGTGGTCGAGAACCTTCTCGATCTTTGTTGAAGCTATCATCAGTGTAACATCTTACTATGATCTTCTTCCAACCCTCAATTAAGGAATACTTCCTTGGTTCTTCGTAAGTACCTTAAATTGTTCTTTATAGTCATCTAATGACCTTCCCTCGTATTTCGTTGGTATCTCCTTCTAATGCTCCAAGGCATTATGATACACTCGATCTAGTGCATGTCATGGCACATATGATAGATCCAATTGCCGAAGCATATGGAATTACCAATCATTTAATCTAGCTCAGCCTTTGTGCTAGAACATTGAAACATGTCAAAATGATGTCATATCATACTTGCAAGAAACTACCCTTAGAGCCTTGCATCTTGAACCTGTCAAGACAATGTCAACATATGCACTTTGACTTAAACCTATAAGTCATCTTGATCCAATCTTTAAAGATCTCTCTTTCAAGAATAAAATTAGCTTTTTCTAAGTCTTTTATTAAGGAAATAATGTCCGAGCAAAAACATGATGTTTTGCTAAGTCGGAAAGTTAATTTCCAAATACTGGTATGTCTTGCACATACAAGATCAGGAATTTTACTGCGCTCCCACTATTTCTAGTAAAATGCATGAGTCATCTTATATTTTGATGAAAATTAGACTTTTAATTTTTTTCTGTCAAAATGAAGACTTCTGCTTTGTGATACTTGTACTGATCCATGAATGGATTGTATCTCAGTGTTCATGACTCTAAGCCACTCATCAGATTCAGAATCTGACATTGCACTTTAGTAGTTGATGGGCTTACTAGAAACCTATCATACATCATTCATCATAAGTCATGAGAAAACGATATTTCTCGAATTTCTGAATGATTCTACTAGATTTGCGAACACATGGTGCTTTTACTAAGTTTCTGATCAATCAAATTGCTCATTTTTAACAACCTTTGTTTGATAACTAGTGCCAACCAATAAGTGCATTAGGTTATAAGGTTCTTGATTCCCTTCAAGATCCTTAAATCTCCCATTTGCCTTGCCCATTAAAAACTTGCTTTCTAAGAACTTGGCTTTGGAACAATAAACAATTTTATTGTTTGTGGGATTGTAGAATTGGTATCTTAAACAATTTATTGAATATTCTACAATATATGCACTTAGTAGATTTTGGGTCGAGCTTACTTGAAGCTTATGGTCTTACATGAGCTTCATAAACCCACACCTTCAACTAAGACTAAGGATGAAAAAACTTTCATACAAAATCTTATAAGGTGTCTTGACTACCCTTTTGGTTGGTATCATAAAGTACGGTTTACAGTAACTAGGGCAGAAATTCCGAATTGATATATGAATAGTACTTTTACTCATCATAGAGCGAACCATATCAAATAAGGTTCGGTTCATCCTTTCGGATATAGATAATGAAACGGTGTTCCAGATGAACCAAGTTGTGAGACTAACCCACAATTTCTAAGATGATCCAAGAGTTCTTGGTTTAGTTACTATCCTCATATATCAGAAAATACTTTAATGGTCCTGCTGAGTTGTTTTCTTAATCTTCACTTGAAACAACTTGAATCATATCAAAACCTTCACACTTATGTTTCATAAACATAATTTCAACGTTTGAAATCGTCAATGAAGATATTGTATTACCTATCACCATATTTAGACTTGGTTTTGGAAAACCACATACATCAGCATGTATTAGTTCAAAACAAAAACTTTTCTCCTTTTCAATGACCAGAGAAAAGGGGCTATATTCAACTTATCAAGATCGCATATTTCAAATGTAACATTCTCATCTTCCTTCAAAATACCACACTTTTGAAGTTGAGATATGCGATTAATTTTTACTTGATGAGTTGACTATTTCATGTGTAGACTTGATTCAAATCACATTTGAGTCTTATTGCGTTTATATAGAACTATGTTTTAGAAAGCTTTTGAGATTCACTTTATTATTCAATTAAGAGTACTAGTTCTCGAAATAGAATAATTCATTTTTGAATATGAATGTAATCGTTTCAAAAACGGTTAAGTGAATTTCACTCAATCAATAAACATGTGACTAAATAATAATTTAGTCAAACTAAATTCAAATATTGTTCGAAACAAACATTGTTTAATTATACAAGCCAAATGGTTTCAAAATAAAATCTCTTATAAGCCTGGTATGCAATCTTGCTTCCTTGCTTATATGGATCACCATTTTGCTTCTCATTCAGTCACTTACCTTTCTTGATCATCTGTAACATATTACAATAGTGAGTTCTACACTTAGTATCAAATACACAAGTGCAAAATAGAGAGGTAAAAGTTCTATCTAAAATATAGATACTTGAAGGACTTTCCTTCGCTAGAAAACATTTATTTCTCAGAAGGGCAATCTCCTCTTATATGACCAATGTTGCCACATTTATCATATGTAACTGTTACCATGGGAAGATTTCTTTCAGCAGTTTCTAGCATCGTATGCAATTCTGGGAATGAAATCTTCTCGAGGTCTATATTCAGATTCTCGACAAAAACATCAAATGCTTTGGTCATAGATTTGAGGATCACATTTACGGCTCTCCCATTGCAATAAGGATAGCCAAGTCTATCCAAATAGTCAAGGTGCGTCCTCATTTTGTGAATATAAGAGCTTATATCTTGGCCTTCCTCCATCTTTGTCCTGTGAAGTACCCCAGTAGAATTGAAGCATTCACGGACCATAAACACTTGGTAATATTCCCGTAATCAGTTTACCATGTCAAATGCCCTCAGTGGAAACGTTTTCATTCTTTCTAGCAAGGATGAAACCATGATTTCAAGCATAAGACGTGATACATCGATTGAATCATCATTATGTTTCAATCAAGTATCGGGAGCTTCTATGGAGGTAAGAGGAGGTTCCACTAGTACAAAAATGTCTTTTTGTGACGGTTTTGAGAAAACATGTTTGTAACGATTTGGTAAAAACCGTTACAAAAAGTCACAGAAAAATTTAGACAATTAATTTAGTAACGGTTTCATAAAAAAACGTTACCATCACCAAAAACCTAGAAACATAAAAGCAACGTTTTAGTCAAAAACGTTACTAAAGGGTCCTCTATGGTAACGTTTTAGGATGATTTTGAAAAATCGTTATTTTATGTTGTGACGGTTTTTAAATATCGTTGCCATAGAGGACCTTTTAGTAACGCGTTTTTTTCTAAACCGTTACTTTATGTTGTAATGGTTTTAAAAAACCGTTACCAAAACAAAAATATGTATATCAACGTTTATCTGAAAACCGTTTCCAAAAGTAAGCAAGTTCTATGCCAATGCTTTGCAAAATTCTCGTCACCAAAAGTTAGGTTTTGGCAACGGTTTTTGGGAAATTTACGTCACCATATGTCATGTTATGGTAACGGTTTTAAAATATTCACGTTAGCATATCTCAAGCTACACTGATGGTTTTGAATAACTTACGTCATCATATGTCATGTTATGGTGACAGTTTTGATTGTGTCATCGTCTGTCATTCTATGGTAACAATTTTGAAAAATAAATATCATTGTATGTCATGTTACGGTGATAGTTTTGTATAATAAACGTCACCATGTGTCTTTCTATGGTAATGTTTGAATAATAGACGTCAACATACGTCATACTACGATGACGGTTTTGTATAATAAACGTTACCATATGTAATGTTAATGTTGATGGTTTTGAATACAATAAACGTCAATGAGCATAATGGAATGGTGACCGTTTAAAGTAATAAACGTCATTGTATGTCATGTTATGCAGGTGATTGTTATGAAAAATAAAAGTTATAGTACCTCATGCTACGGTGACGCTTTTGCAATATAGACGTTGTCATACCTCATGCTTTGGTGACGGTTTCGGAAAATAAACGTCAATGCATATCAAGTTTCATTGACGGTTTTGAAAAATTTATGTCACCATGTCATGCTACAATGAAGGTTTTGAAAAATAAACGTCACCGTACGTCAAGCTACGATGACGGTTTCGAGAAATAAATGCCATGTTAAATATTATTTCAAAAGATCATCATTTTGGTGCATATATACTTCATTATTAATAAAGTCATATCAAATTTGCACAAGACTTAGGATAGGCATTCAGTAGACTTGAATTCACTAGATGTATATCAACACAATATAGCATAATGTAAACTTTTCTTTTAAGCCATGAATAACAAAATAATACTTGCCAAGGTGTTCTACCGAACAGGGCCTCCGAATATTTTTTAACTTTTTATCTGTAGTAATATTACTATATAAGTTGATTAATACAAGCATGTGAAAAAGATTCTTTGTAGCGCAATGGCAAGGCCATATTTTAATGCGCGTGTGGCTGTGCCCGATGTCTCTAGTTCGAATCTAGGGGGCCTCAATTTGTGTTTTTGTTTTGAATTATTTTTGTTTTACTACAATTTTCTTGGGACCCATTAATCCAAATTTTAGTTCTTTTTTAAAGATAATTTAAATACATAACCTTTTTAGCAAGTTTTTTTTTTAATAATTTACTTTTCCAATTCAAATTCTAAAATTATTAATTCTTATTTTTTAGTATTATTTTCATCAATCTTTCATTAGATTTTCTTTCATTGAAAGTTCTATTTTAAATATTTAGATCATCTCTAATTTTTAGTATACGTTAAAATTGAAGAAGAAAATAGAGAAAGCAGATGCTTTTAAAACTTAATTTTTAGCTGAGAGATATTTTGTCTTAATTGTTTCCACTAGTAAGGTTAAATGTGTTATGATTTTAGTAATATAACTAATGCCGAAATTAATAAAATAGAGTAATTGTTTGAGTTAATGTATTGCTTAGATAAGGGTTGCACCGGGTTGTAACATTTTACTAGGTTGCAAAATAAACCACCCATATGACTCAATATGACTAATTGTAACCCAGTTGACCCAATACAATATAACATGGTTCGTTGTGACCAATATAACCCATTATATCTCAATATGACATAATGTGACCCAATATAAGATGACTAATTGTGACCATATGATCAATTGTAATCCATATAAAAAATAAATATATGTCAATAACTCGTTTCAGTGATTATCGATAGATACTTTAATTTTAATTTATATTTTTACCTTTTTTTAGTATATAATATTTGTATATGACAAATGTAACAAATAAACTCACACCCTTCTCATTTTTAGTACGGTTTAAACCCCTGACATCCTAGAAGGTCAAAGACTCACATACCGATAGACCAAAGGCCCTTTGGTTTGTATTTTTCACTTGGGGAGTTCAATGTTATTAAATTCGTCGGTAGTTTTCGACGAATATTTTAATTTTTCTTTTGTAGGTAATTATTTTGATATATGAATGTATGTATCATTTATGTAATTTAATATAAATTAATTTATTTTACTTTTTGTGTGTGAAAGTGTGTGCATGTATGAGTGTATGCATTGTATAGACATTAGTGTATGGAGTCACTGAAATCCATGAAGACCCCAATCAAGTTCATTAAGATTTAAGAGCCACTGAAGCCCATGAACTCATATACAGTTCATCAAGACATTATCAATTTTATCAGGAACCACTAAAGCCGATAAAGGCACATTAATGTTCATAAACAACCACTAAAGCCGAAAATTCGTCACATATGCAGAGGGAGTAACATGTATACATATATGTTTATGTTCATGTGTATAGCGAGTCACATACCTATAACGGTTCATATATATATATATATATACTCATTCACTTCATATATATGGTCACATACATACTTATTGATCTTCATGGGCTTCAATGGACCGTTATGTGCTTAATGGACCGTATTGGGCTTTAATGAACCGTATTCGGCTGCCAAATGGATCTGACAGGGGTTTATTGGATCCAAATGGTCGTTAATGGATCCAACGGGAGTTTATTGGATCCAAATGGCCGTTAATGGATCCTATTTGGGTTTCAGTGATCTACTAGGTGTTTAATCAACTCAATTGAACTTTAATGGGTATTTTTGGGGTTTAATATATTCTTTTAAGCTTTAATGGATCATATTGTGCTTTAATGGATCGTATTGGGCTTTAATTGATCATTTTGCGCTTCAATGGACCGTTATGGGCTTTAATGGACAATTATGGGCTTTAATGGAACGGTTTGGGCTTTAATGGACCGTATTGGGCCTTTATGGATCGTATTGTGCTTTAATGCACCGTATTGGGCTTTAATTGATCATTTTGCGCTTCAATGGACCGTTATGGATTTTAATGGAACCGTATTGGGCTTTAATAGACCATTATGGGCTTTAATGGACCGTATTGGGCTTTAATGGATCGTTTATGGCTTGAATGAACGATGATGATTTTGAATTGACCATTTTTGGCGTACATGAACCACATTGGGCTTTAATGAACCATTATGGGCTTAATGAAATGGTTTGGGCTTTAATGGACCGTATTAGGCCTTTATGGATCGTATTGTGCTTTAATGCACCGTATTGGGCTTTAATTGATCATTTTGCGCTTCAATGGACCGTTATGGATTTTAATGGAACCGTATTGGGCATTAATAGACCATTATGGGCTTTAATGGACCGTATTGGGCTTTAATGGATCGTTTATGGCTTGAATGAACGATGATGATTTTGAATTGACCATTTTTGGCGTACATGAACCACATTGGGCTTTAATGAACCATTATGGGCTTAATTATGGGCTTAATGAAATGGTTTGGGCTTTAATGGACCGTATTAGGCCTTTATGGATCGTATTGTGCTTTAATGCACCGTATTGGGCTTTAATTGACCGTATTGGGTCTTTATGGATCGTGTTGTGCTTTAATGCACCGTATTGGGCTTTAATTGATCATTTGCACTTCAATGGACCGTTATGGGCTTTAATGGAACCATATTAGGCTTTAATGGACCATTTCGAGCTATAATTGACCGTTCTAGGCTTTAATGGACCATTTTGGGCTTTGATGGACCATTTCGAGCTTTAATTGACCATTTTAGGCTTTAATGGAACATTTCGGGCTTTAAATGTATAATAATATATACTATTTAATATATAAACTTTATTATATACTATCTAATATATAAACTTTATTAAAAAAGTTTTAAACAATGAACTGAGTAAGCATTTACCCGGTTAATACATCTCATTTTTTCCTCTATTTTTCCTTTTTTATTATTTCAAATAAAATATATACTATCTAATATATAAATTTTAAAATTTTCCCCATATTTTAAAAAATGGCGGCTCTTAAAATTTTCCCCAAAATTTTAAAAATGGCGGCTCTTTAAGTTTTATGCTTGAAGTTCAATGTTTTGGTTTTAGAAACCTTTGTTAAACATAATTGGCCTCTCTCTGGACGCGCACTGCCTGAAGTTATGCCCTAATCCAGCCGCCAACCGCCACTTCCAGCCCGCGACGGCTCCGGCAACCCTCCACCACCAACCGCCCTGGTTCTCTTTCGCCCTCCTTAAACAACCGCAACATCCGACCTTATGCCCTAATCCAGCCGCCAGCCGCCACTTCATGCCGGCAAAGGCTCTCGCAACCTTCCACCACCAATCGCCCTCTCTCTATCGCCCTCCTCCAGCAACCGCAACCTCCGACCTCATCCCTCTCGTCTTATATTTCTCTCTTCGCATGTCTTGTTGAACTAAACCAGCAGCCAATCGGCGACGTCTCCGGCAGCTATCCACCACAGACCCTCCCGGGTTTCTTCTCGCCCCCTCCTCCATTATCGCCGCCCCCCTCTTATTCGCTCACCCCTGACCTCGTTTCTCTCTTCTCTCTCGTAAACCTGGCAAAACAACGACACCGCATCAGCAGCCGTCAACATTTCTGCTTCACAAATTTAGATGTTTAAATGGCAGCCATCATGTTTACTTTCTTAATCTTCATCATCTCTCCGCATTTCTGCTTCAAAAATGGCAGCCATTTTCTCTTGTTCTTCGCGTCGTACAACTTCTAAATCACCCCTCTTCAACAACCCTAATCTATCCATCACCTACATCCGTCTTTCAAATTCTCCAAAGACCACCACTGCCATTCGCCGATTCAGACCTATTTCGTCTTCTCTAAACCCTAATCGAATTCAAATCAGCCACAAACATGCGAGTAAATTGACACTAATTCTAATTTTGTTTTTTTTTACTTTTTCTAATTTATGCTTGTTTATTTTGCTTTTGATCTAATCGCTAATAAATCTTCATCTGTGTCACTAGATCCATAAATGCTTCATAGTTGTTATTGAAATTGATGATTTTGCAAGTTATGTCAATAAAGTCTTGAGTTGTGATTTTGGGTTAGAACTTCTAAATTGGGATTTTGGTTAGTTTTTGGTACCAAAAGTGGGCAAAGATAGGAAACCATTAAAATGGATTTGAGCTCCATGAATTAATGCTTGCAAGGTGATTGATGAAATGCCTTAAAGAAATTTTCAAGTTTTGCTTAGTTTTAGTTTTCTGTCCAAATATTGAAAAATCCGTATTAAATCAACCGCAAGTCTAAATAAGCTCAAATTTTGCAGTTAGCAAGATCTTTCAGCCCTGTACAACTTTGTAGTTTTCACCGAGACCAAATTATAACTTTAAGCAGCTCCAAACAGTGAATTTCAGAAGTTGGTCCTGTGAAAAACTTGATCTGCACATATCAATTCTGTTATTCTTTCTTTTTGTAACAGACATGCTAATATGCAATAAAACTTCACTTGATTGATATATAACATATGCTTGGATTTTAATATCTTACTCTGGTAACGTAATGGGGTCGTGGCGGCGGTGGATTCAGGGGTGGCAGGGGTGGTGGTATTTGTGAGTTGGTGTTGCTGTAAACGACAAATTAGAAACCTCTGTTATTTATGTTTGATTACGTTTCTGTTGTTTGATTGTGTCAGTTTCAGTTTTCTATGTTTCTGCCAACACCTATGTTCCTAGTAATTGTTGCTTATGGACTAGTTATTAATTTTTAGTATGTTTCAATTATCTGTTTATACTTGTTATGCTTTAACCAATGACTTTTACTTGATGTTTTACTTGTTGCTGGTTATTAATGTTGTTTGTGGGTTGGGTGATGTTTAAAAAAATAAATTAAGGGGTTAGATATTTTTCAAACCGCACTAATTGGGTTGGGTTGTCTAAACGTCTTGAAACCAACAAACCCAGCCTGTGTCTAACCTTAAATTTCGGCGATTGAATTCCAAACACAAAGAGGTTCTAGCAACTCTAAGCTTCTGTTTTATCTTTTTTAATCTATTTTACTTTATGTTCATATGCATCTTTGTTTGTCCTTTAAATCCTCCTGTCTTTTAATTTTGTAAAATATGGACTACTATTTTTGTTGAATGTCTTTTGTATAATTATGTTCTGTAAAATATGGATTGCAAAATCTTTTGAATGCCTTTTGTATATCTATGTTTTGTAAAATATGGACAATTATTTCTGTTGAATGTCTTTTGTACATCTACATACTCTTTTCAAAGGCTTGTATATTTTGTGAAGCTCTCTTGTGTTATGATATGATATACTGATGACGCTTTACTTCTTTTTTGTTGAGCGCAGGACAATGTAGCTGAAGAGTTTTACTCATGTAATTGTTCTCCATTTTGCCAAATGGAATCGACTCAACTCGATAAACCACACACAATTGTCTTTCTGATTTCAGGTTAGTTTACACCTTACATAGCTAGTTTATATATATTAAATATGTTGTATATTATAGATATATTTTTGTTATCTTGTTGTGCTGCTATACTTATGCAATTTTGCTATATTTGTGTGTATATATATGTATGTAGATTCAGGTTCACACGAGAACATAACTAAATAATAGAATAAGAAAACGGTCGAATCACATGTGATTTTACACTAAAATCACGTATAAAATCACATGTGATTCACGCGACTTTGTATATATGTTCATTTCTGCTACAATTATGATTAATTTATGCAATCACGAACTAGGGGCACTAAAGTCCTGTATACCATGGCTCAATGTATATAACTTGTCAGTCAAAACTTTTGGGTGATTGACTTTATGCACAAGTCATCGTTTTCCCTAGATTTTTGGTTTAATTTTATAATTATTAACTTCCTTTATCAAATATGTTTTATTTAATCGTATATTCGTTAATTTTTTGGGATATATCTTCTTGCAGGTATAGCGCAGAACTTCAAATCATAATAGCAAGAAGCAAAAGCATACAAAGGGAAATAACAATTATTCAATTAGTAACACGTTGGTGAAAAATGATCAAAGCAAACGAGATAATAGCTTAGATAAAGAAAAAATTGTTTAAGATATTTAGTACTTTTGTTACTAGTATTCTCATTCATTATTCATGTAATGTATGTTATTACTATAATGTTCTTATATGTAATGTTAATTTTATGATTTTTACTGAGTTTTTAAAAGTTATTTTTATTTTTAATCTTAAATAATTAAAAAACCGTAACCAAAAGTAGCTTATAGCGACATTTTCAAAATTTAACGTCACGGTATGACATACTATGGTGACGGTTTTGAATCACCTTGGTATATTCTATGGTGACGAGTTTGATAAATAAACGTCATGGAATGTCATGCTATAATGATGATTTTCAAAAATAAACGTCATCGTATGTAATGCTTACGATAACGATTTTGAAAAATAAACGTAACCATATAACATGCTTACGGTGATGGTTTGATACAAACGTCACCATATGTCATGATACGGTGATGGTTTTCAAAAATAAGCGTCACCATATGTCATGCTACAGTGACGATTTTCACAAATAAGGGTCACCATATGTCATCGTGCGGTGATGGTTTTCACATATAAACGTCATCGTATGTCATGTTGCAGTGACAATTTTCAACTACAAATGTCATCGTATGTCATGATGCGATGACGGTTTTGAATATAAACGTCACCGTATGTCATCTTATGGTGACAATTTTGAAAAACAAATGTCATCGTATATCATACTACGGTGACAGTTTTAAAATCTAAACATCATCATATGTAATGCTCCGGTGACGGATTTTGGATATAAACGTCAAAGCATGTCATGCTACGATGACGATTTTAAAATAATAGCGTTACCGTATGTTATGCTACGGTGACGGTTTTTTAAAATAAATGTCACTGTATGTTATGTTATGGTAACGATTTTAGAAAAATAAACAATTTTTTTATACATTTAAGGTGACGGTTTTAACCTATGGTAACGATTTTTGATGTGATTTGGTAACGTTTTCTGAACGTAACCAAAAGTGTATCAAAAGTGACGGCAAGATAGGTGACGATTTTTATGTCCACGAAAACCGTTACCGTATACCTACGGTAACGGTTTTTAACCGTCACAAAAGACCTTTTTTGTACTAGTGTTCTTGAGGACGAGGTATAATAAGTACGTATGATTTGTTTTCACGTCTGAGAACGTGTCTCAATTTGTGAAACCAAATCGGGAAGTTTTGAGTGGTTAACTTTTCTTCGTTAAGAAAAGCTTTTAGGGATGTGTCAATCGTAGTGGTTGCATTTTGGGCCATCTACAGAACTTTAACAAAGTTAATATAGTATTTTCAATATTATTTATTAAGCAAATTAATTACACTTTCGTTTTCTAAAAACATTAATTTGCATAAAATCTAGGATCCAACGTTGCAAAACAAAAGAAACGGTTAGGTGACCTTTATCCCGTCCATTTAATCCAACAAGGTAGATAACGTTTATCGATTACATAGAATGTAATTCCTAGCGTTATGGGATCCTTAACAACGTTTGTTAATTGGCATGTTTGATCTCATCTATGCCTTGGGCTTCTAATGCTTAGGTGACCTTTATCACAAAAGATTCCCAATCAAGTCATCCTACTTGAGACAACATGTGAAACTCACATCCATGCGGTTAGGTGACCTTTATCCCACAAAGACATAAGAATCACCTCATCCATCTCAAGACAATCCAAGTGGTTAGGTGACCTTTATCCCACAAGGGTGTCATAGTGACGTATTGAGTGTTTCTCAAAAGGACGGCATAGACTTGCGTTCAAAAAAAGGGATTTTGGATGTATTACAATTCTAGTTTTTAAACATTCTTGTGTCATGTGTTAGTATTCAATAAGATATGGTACTTTATTTAAAATCTTATTTCTCATTTAAATGGTTCCTTTTAGTTAAATAAAATCTCTATTTTAACAACTATATATGATCATTTGTTAATATCATCTATTAACGTTTGAGTTTGATCATAATAAGAACCATTTATAGTCTTTTAATAAACACTTTTATTATTAGACTATGAGTTTGTATGAGTTTCAAAATCTCCATTTAAACTCTTTTATAAAATTCAAAATCTCAATTTTAATTTTAAAACTTATAGTACCATATTATTGCATGCATCCAATAATCAAGGTACTCTTTTAAGAAAAAAAAACTATTTCTCATAAATGGAAAAATTTAAAATCTCCATTTTAAATAATTTGGTTCAGTTAAAAAAATACAATTTTTTAAAGTGACGTCGTTTTAAATAAACAATTTATAGAAAACGTATTTGAACCAATTTTCATGTCATTAATTTAAAATCTCCATTTTAAATATTGGTTGATATAAAATCTCTATTTTGATCTTGGTTCATTCAAAATCTAATTTTAAAATTTGCCGCTTCAACTTTAAACAACTTTAAATAAGCACGTTTGAACCAATTTTATGTTCTTTACTAGCATGCAATATCCTATATTTTAACGCATCAAAAAGAATATAATCAACCATAAACATGCAAAAGAATGTGCATAAAACAAAGCCATTTCTAATGACATTTCTTGTGAGCCAAAACAAGAAATGCCAAGTCCATTCCTAAGGGACAAAAAAAAAATTCAAACTCCCACTTGCTTTAGCATCTCTATGCAAACAAGACATCAAGCTCCATCTTCAAGCTCCATGTTGGTCTTCATCTTGTTACATTTTATAAATAAATAAAAACTAGTTCTAACAACTAATCTAATACTTACAAAATGAACAAGAGGGCATGAAATAATAAAACCTATTTACTATTACAAACCAACATGAATAATAAGAAAAATTAAAAGAACAACACAACAACCAACATATTGGTCCATGGCTTGTTTATGCACATATTTCTCATAAATAACATAAAACAACACTTTGTTTTTGTTAGGCAACTTTTATGTAACAAAAAATGCATGTTAAACTTTTGTTACATAAAATATATATATAAAAAATACAAACAAGTTGCCTAAAAGCCATGTATGAACTTTTCATAAAAAAAAATGAAATTTTACCCATGGCTTCCAAAAACCAGGTTTTATCCAAATAAAACCTATTTATCTAATCATGCATTATAACATAGGCTCTGATATCACTTGTTGGGATTTTATGTTAAAAACTTGGGTTTCAAAAACTCATAAGAGGTAAAAATATTACGCAACGGAAGCAAAAACTTGAACAAAACATAAAACCATTTTATTCCCACCAAAGATCTTGTTATATGCAAGAAAAGATAAATAAATAAACATAAGAGAGTTTAAAGCTTACAACCTTTGTAGTCCATTGGTTCCTCATGGGAGGTTGGATGTTGGTGATGAATGTAGAACCCAAAAGAGAGCTCCTCTAGCGGTATCCACCACAAGCAATAACACCTTCTTCTCGGAATGCTAGTTCCTTTTCTTTCTTGATGCAAGAACTCTAAACAAGCACTACAATAGTCTTGAAGAAGAAGAACACAAAACACACACACACACACACACTATGTGTGTGTTTCGGCCGTGAGCTAGAGAGAGGAGGGAGAGAGAGCCAAAAATTAAATCCCTTACCATTTTCCAAGTATTCTCTTCCTTTTGTCCAAAAGCACAATCCAAGTAAGCCATTCCTATTGGACCACAAAATGGTCCAATGAAATTAGAGGCTTCCATGCATATTTGCACTTAGGACCCCTCTAGTTTAAATTTAGTTAAAATCATTATTTTAACTATTTTAACTTATTCTATATAGTCCCTCTTTTTAACTTCTAGTTAAATATGAACTCATCTTATTTTAATAAATAAGAATCTTTCATTTGCATCTAATATTATAAATTATATTCAATAATATTTATCAAGAATTAATAATATTTATCAAGAATCAATAATCTTATAAATAATAATTCGGTGTCTACTTGTTGTTCGGTGTGACCCTATAGGATCAGATATTACCGGTAATATTATTTTATAATCATTCTTGAGCATATAGAACCAACAATTACATGGGAGGGGAACAGGCGAGGGCGGTGCATTGGATACGCGTCCCAGTACTACCCAAGCCTGTAACGTCCCAAAAATTACAATAAATTTGAACTTTTAAAAATACCATTTTATTTAAAACAAACCATAAGTATACAAAATTCAATCAACGTTTTCCCAAAACTCATTAAGTGAAATAACCAACCAATTAACACAGCGGAAATGTAAATAATAAAACATAATGTCTCAAGGTAAAGAAAAATGCCGAAAGTCTCAACGCGCCAGTGTGTACTGTCACGCCTTGTTGCCACTCGTACCTGAAACAGTAATTTGTAGGGAAAGAGTAAGCACAAAGCTTAGTGAATTCAAACACATGCATACGATATCAATCATATCGACACCACCCCTATCAGCAGATAGATATAACAACCAACACATGCAGTTTAATAATACAAGCAAACTCATGCAAGAATCCATATGCATTCATTATTCGGTCTTCCCGAATTAATACAACACTCGTGTAAGCATCCCTCGGTCTCCCCGAGTTCATACAACACCCGTGTACGTAAGCTTATTCAACTCACGGTAGTCTATACACATCCGTTGGGACTCGTCCTTCTTTTTCACAAACAGAATCGGGGCTCCCCACGGTGAACAACTCGGCTTGATGAACTCCTTCTCGAGAAGTTCCTGCAATTGAGTGTACAACTCCTTCATTTCCGGTGGAGCCAGGCGATAAGGTGCCTTGGCCACCGGGGCATCTCCCGGAATCAAGTCAATGCGGAACTCTACCTGTCGTTCGGGAGGTATCCCCGGTAAATCATCGGGAAATACGTCAGCAAACTCCCGTACAACTGGCACATCCTCCGCAGTCTTCTTCTCTTCGTCGCCGCGCGTGTCTATCACATACGCTAAATATCCCTGGCTACTGTGCTGTAAGTACCTCCGAGCCCTCGCAGCCGAACATATCGCTGAGGTCTGCCTGGGAGAGTCGCCCTGAATCAACAGTTCTCCCCCGCTTGGGGTTCGAACTCGTACTTGTTTGCGACGACAAACAATCTCTACATCAAAAACATCCATCCAATCCATGCCCACGATCACGCACAATTCACGCATAGCGATCGGAATCATATCGATAGGAGATCTCACACCAGAGATTTCCAAAGTACACCCACGATACACGTCTGTAACCGTTAAGGTCCTATCATCAGCAACCTCAACCACAAGTGGACAGCCTAACCGTCCTACACTACGTCCCAAACGCTCACTAAAAGTGTGAGACACGAAAGAATGAGTAGCCCCGCTATCAAACATCACTACAGCAGGCACTGAGTTAACTAAGATCGTACCTGTCACCACTTTAGGCGTAGCCTGTGCCTCATCCACTTTCAGTTGATGAACTCTTCCTCGGGCCGCCTCGGTTCCAGCCTGACCCACACGACCATCAGTAATACGCAAAGGAGCAGCTGCAGGAGCTCTTTGTGCCCCACCCCCATCAGTAATCCTCGGATTCGGGCAGTTGGCCTTCACGTGGCCCGTCTGCTTGCAGTTAAAGCAGACCATCAGTGGTACCCTGCAATCACGTCCGTAGTGTCCAACCTGGCCGCACTTGAAACATTTATCATCTCTCCTTCCGCTACCATCCCTGGGTTTGAACCCTCCGCTCCTTTGACTCGAGCGTGAGTCCGAAAACTTCGTCTTCTTCAAAACAACTGAAATTGGTGCCACGGTCTGCACCGCCTTCCGCTTCTTGGCCTGCGTCTCCAACTCAAGTTCCCGTCTCCGGGCAGCCTCCATCATCGCAGCAAGTGAAGCATACTGCGCAGTACTCACGAACTCCCTGATCTCGGTACGTAACATATCCTTGTACCGCGTCATCTTCATGTCCTCCGAAGCAGCATACTGAGGACATAATAGTGCTATCTCCGTGAACTTTCGGTTCATCTCTTTCACGGTCTCCGTAGTCTAAGTGAGCTCCAAGAACTCCTTAGCAATCCTCTCCATCTCCACTGGAGGCACATACTCTGCACGAAACCGTACAACAAACTCCTCCCAGGTCAATGTAGTGCGTTCATTAAGCGTCAAAGCAGTAGCGCACAAGTCTTTCGCTCCATCTCGTAATAGGTTCACCGCGAAACGAACCTTCAGGTTCACCGGACAACCACTAGTAAGGAATGCGCACTCCATGTCCGAGATCCAGCGCATACTGATGATCAGGTTCGAGTCTCCCTTGAACTCAGGAGGAGAACAAGCAGAGAGATCCCGATACTGAAACTCTCGCGCTCGGGGCTGCCCACCAGCAGGGGGTGGAATCGCCGCGATGCGCTCCTCCATCATCACTACTACCTCGTTACGAATGGCGGTAATAATCTCGGGGATCGCCTCCCCAATAGCATGAGTCACCTCAGCCGCAATCATCTCACGAATCTGCTCGGTAGTAACCCCAGTACCAGCATCTGATTCAGCATTGTTGTTCCTCCTTGTGATGGCCATTCTGGGTAATTAATACATCGAGCTGTTAGCACACACTAAATCCTGCTAACTACGCTCACGCTCAACTCCTCGGATTCTTCGTGACTTTCCACACCTATCCTTACTCGTTTTGAGTCCCATCCCAAAGTGCCCAAGTAGTTCCTTACCGACAGTTTAACCCATATGCCTGTACCAGCATATGTCAACACTCTTCCTAGTTCACTAGGAAATTCACTCCATCCTACTACCCTTGCTATGATGAAATCTCCACTAGCCATGACGAGTCGCCTCATGAATGCACAGTCGCATACAGTGTGAACTCAGATAGACATTCGAATAAAAGATTCTATCCTACAACGGTTAGACTCAAACAAGAGATGCGCAATAGAACTAAATCAAACATTCTAAGGCTATTTGATTCCTACTGCATATAACTTGTAATGCATTCACTTAACAACCTATCAAGACTAGCATAAATTCCTACTAGCAAGTAATAACCATGCACTCATGCAAAACAGTGTAATAAGCACCAGACAATCTAGCATACATACTCCTATGTTCTAGAAAGCAATAAATTACACTAAGTACTCTACCTTTTCCCTTGGCATCGGCTGACTGTACACACTGCGCCTTCGGTCACCGTTTCTTAAACGTACTTTTCTCTTCTTTTATTTCTCAAAAAAATTTAAAAGGAAAAAGATAATCCCGAGCCGCAAACTTGAGTTCAAACACACCAAAATGTATTTGATTCGCTCAAGCTGTGCTCTGATACCAACTTGTAACGTCCCAAAAATTACAATAAATTTGAACTTTTAAAAATACCATTTTATTTCAAACAAACCATAAGTATACAAAATTCAATCAACGTTTTCCCAAAACTCATTAAGTGAAATAACCAACCAATTAACACAGCGGAAATGTAAATAATAAAACATAATGTCTCAAGGTAAAAAAAAGTGCAGAAAGTCTCAACGCGCCAGTGTGTACCGTCACGCCTTGTTGCCACTCGTACCTGAAACCGTAATTTGTAGGGAAAGAGTAAGCACAAAGCTTAGTGAATTCAAACACATGCATACGATATCAATCATATCGACACCACCCCTATCAGCAGATAGATATAACAACCAACACATGCAGTTTAATAATATAAGCAAACTCATTCAAGAATCCCTATGCATGCATTATTCGGTCTCCCCGAATTAATACAACACTCGTGTAAGCATCCCTCGGTCTCCTCGAGTTCATACAACACCTGTGTACGTATTCCTCGGTCTCCCCAAGATTCTTACGACACCCAAGATCTCATACTAGATACTAACTCTGCCTAGTACTACACACAAACAAAACAGGTAACACGCACGAACTATAGTAGCGCACATACAATCTCTATCCTACGCAGTGAGTGAACTCACCTCAGAAAGCAAAGCAGAACTCCACGAACTGCGACAAGAACCTGCCAACTCCAACTCACTTCTTTTCACCTAAAGAAGTGTTACAAAGTGTCAAAGTCTAATCCCAACCCGAAATTAGAACTACAAGTCTAAACGTGCGTTTTCCGGTTTTTAGTCTAACACTGCAGGTCTGTTCGTGATCTGTTTAGCCCCCCTTAAACGCATCAAACCAGAAATATTATTACATAAATAGAAAGTTCTATGTCTTAGGTTTCCAGGGACATATCGCACGCATTCATACGAGGTCCCTACTATTTTATATGATTTTTCTAAGACAGACTACCCGAAACAGGAAATTCCGGACTAGTCTGTACTAATTGCCACTTTGGTCCTAGCTAGAGGCCGAATTTATTTTTCTACAAAACAGAAGAAACTCATTAGACACAATTTGGGAAATATTTGCACTGGTGTCACCCCAATCCGAGCTTCCTAAAATAAACTACGGATTTTACAAGACAGGGATAAAACGGACGTTTTTCACATAAAATAATAACATGGCTTAACATTAATTCTCAACCCATTAAGTTATAACTTAATGCATTCAGACCTGGAGTTATGTCTTATCAGCCCCGAAGAAGTGCAAGTGTACCAGGTCGGTTAGGGTTTCTACCCTAACAAAATACAACGCCCGAAAAGTAATCAAAACGAGGTTTTAACGGATTAGGGTTTTCGCGTTTAGGTTTAAGGTTTCACGATTTAGGATTTGGGTTAGGGTTTAGACACTAATGGCCGGACAAAACCAAGCACCACCCACTGCCACTTCCGGCAGTGGTGGTTGGCGGCGGCAGCGGCGGCAGCCACCACCTTCGGTGGTTGTGGTTTTCACGGTGGTTCGAAAATCCTTCGGCGAGACAAGAAAAACAACCCAACTACCCTATCTCGCTACACATACCCCATGCTCGACCAAGCATTCCCGACTACGCACAAAGCCACCACCCACTATGGTGCACGTCGGTGGCAACACCGCCGGCAGCCAAGGCTGCAGCGGCGGCGGTGGTGGTTTGCGGTTGAAAACGACAAAGAAAGAAAACGAAAAGGGAATGAGACCTTACCTCGCGACGACACAGCAGCGACACACGACTCCGGCTCCCTCTCTCCCTCGTTCTCTCCCTCTCTCGTTGCACTTTAAACTTCGCTGGCAAGAACCAGCGGCGACGGCGCCGGTGATCTCTGGTGGAACAGTAGCGACAACAAGAAGGGGTGGGGGGGATCGGCGGTGACAGCATGTAGGGAAGGGAAGGAAGGGGATGGCGATTTAGGGTTTGCTCCGTTCTTTTCTTGCGTGCGGCACAAACCAGAAACGAGAATGGGTGGGGGTCGGTCTCTTAAGGCCGATCCCATGCAATACTTTACCCATTTGACACTTATAACCCCTGCACTTCCATACCCTTTCAAAACAAATAGAGTTTTAAGATAGATTAACATTTGGTCCTTGCCGCCTAACCCCGTTAACAAAACAACGTTAAGAGAAAAACTTAAACTAATAAAATAAATCGTACCGGGATACGGGCTTTACAAAGCCGGACCAAGCCAACAACCCATTCCCATCACCCGAACGACGACCGAAGCTGGAACGTCGTCTAGACCAATGCTTCAGCGAGACTCGGAACCGTACATATCTGACCCTTCACCACCACGACAGGTTGAAGACGTGGAATCCGAATCCACAGATTCCGATACGAACCGTGCTATACGCGAATCCTTGATTCCACCCCGTACCGGCATACACCCACCTTTGATCGAAGGAACCACCTCTGACTCACCCACAATCCGTCTAATCCCTACTACCCAGCCTGATACGGGAGACATAAGGAGAACGGAGGGAGTATTAGTTGAAAATCAAGAAGAGGTGAGACTGAGTGAAGTCAGGTCCAAAAAGAATCAAGAGCGAATAAGCCGTAAAATTAAAGACGCTTCTGAGTGACCCCCAACAAGTGTCGCCCGGGTTGCCACATCTGATATCCCGTCTCGTACGTTGGGACGGGGTATTGAAGAAGCCGTCGTGGACCCAGCGGCGCAATTGCACAACCTCCAAAGCCACTCATCCGTCTCTAAAAAGACGGATGTTTCATTTTTGCACGGGGATATAGCACAAAATCTACCGGTCCCTCAATCACAGGGCACTGGTATTGAAAATAGAGACCAGCAGCCCCCGGTCTCGACTTCTTTGGAAGCACTCTTGAGTCTAGAGCCCTTTGTTAACATTACTTCTTCGGCTAGGACACAAGATGATATCCTACAAATCGATGCTCTTCGTGACTCGATCGGAACTTCCGTAGTGTCTCTGCCTTTAAGCGAAACGCAAGGATCGGAAGGAAATCCTACCACGGACACATCATTGCCAACCGTGAACATAGGTGGCTCTACCTTAGATGCTTCAACGGGTAATCTAAGTGATACCGGAGTTACTTTACCCGACTTTGTGTCACAGGGGTCTCTGGACAGCACTCTCAAGGCTGTCCGCGAGGCAATGGAGCAGCGCCTCACCGCAGAGCTCGATAAATTGAAAAGCCTGATCAAAGGAAAAGAGAAGGTAGTCGAAGCTGAAACCGCACCAACACCTCCACCGGCTCCCGTTCAGCCAACTTACTCGATGGACACTTTAAAGACTATGCTCTTAGCTCAGCTGCTCCAGCAATCCGAAACCGATGCCTCTGCCAAAGCAGACCTGATCTCAGTTCTACGATCCCAGGTATCTGCTCCATCGTCATCCATCACCACCAGAATGGATCAGCTTGACACGACTCTCAAGGACGTTCAATAAGCGCTCAAAACTTTGTCCGAGAGAGTCGCCTCCATGGAAAAAACCTGCAAGAGTCAAGCAGGCGGTCTAAAGCGAAGACACGATGATCAGGATGATCCTGATCATCGTTAGGGGGATAATTAAAGACTAAGATTATCCGAGACCGCCCAGATCCTCACTGAAACTACTGTGGTTCAATCGGAACCGTCAACTGCGACCACTACAACTGAAGAACAACCTGACGCCTAGTTGAGCTTAGTCGAGTTGGTAATAGACATGGACATCTCTGACGATGAAGACCCGACGGTTGAAAAGCCTGAGGGAGCAACACAGGAATTGGTCACAGATGAAGCATCAGACAGGACCAGACTAGAACTGATATATCCAGACTCCCAGATCGACCCGAAGACCGAAAATCTCCAGGTAAACCTGATCTTCCCTACTGATGAAGACGACAATGTAGACTACGACCAGTTTCTGCTGCAAAATCTTTATGGTACACCCGTTCACACTGCTCAAGCTCCCGAGACTTCTACAAGACCCGAAACGACAACTGGTAAAAATCCGACATCTCCTCAACAACCGAAAACTTTAGATCCTCCTCCTCCTCAACAGCAATAAATCCGATGGGAGAAAATCACGATCTTCATTCCTCACTTGGAGGAATCTCTGAAAAAGTTGTATGTTCACAGGTTACGCCCTATCGAGCCGACTTTTTGCCTTGGAATTTCTCACTTCGACGCCGAATACCAAGGTCAGTACATAAATGCCTTGAAGCGGTGCCCGCCAGTTAGCCAAGTCCGAACCAAGCACAAGATCACTGAAGTACTGAACATCCAAACCGACCGAATCCTTAGAGTTATGTTTCCAGTTTTCACTGTCCAACGAGAAGACGGTAATGAATGGAAAATTTATGAAGCTGACTTTAAGAACCTTAGACTGTTCGACATACTTGCTATACTGAAAGACCTCCGAACCAGAACCATCCGTCAGCTTTAAGTAACAAAGGCGCTCGAAGCTGTTCGTCGATTCATGATTCACTCAATCATGATGTCCTATCTCACAGATTTTCAAATGGGAATCGAGAATAGAGCAAAGAAGGTAAACCTGCTGAAACCGAATCTGAAAGCGCCCGAACTGAAGATGTATCCCGATAACGCACTGCTTCTAGAACCGGAATTTGGGATAGTCTACCTCAACGAATAGAAAGAAAAGAGGTTTCTCCGCTTTAGCCAGGTCGACAGATTCTGCGATGGCACGCTCTTCAAAGTCCAAGATGCTCTTCGAAACATCATCGCTTTCGAATCCGAAAATCAAAAGGTATCGTATGTTCTGAACTCGAATGAGACAACCGCACGAAAAGCCTTAGAAGTGATTGAAGAACGCATCGACTACCGCCGAGCCATCATAACGTTCGAGATACACTTTGCGCTTCGAAAGAGATATGTTGATAACTGGCGCGAACTCGAACTTCAATTCAAAGGGGGAGATTGTTAGGGTCAAATATTGGTTGAATAGAAGTTCAAGGGCTAATTTGTTATTGTTTAATTTGAGCCTTTATTGTGAACGGGCCGTGGGCTTGTTACCACGGGCCCAACATATATAATGTTTTGTTTAGCTTAGAATTAAGCTAGTTGTCTATTTTCACTTTCCTGAGCTTATTGTTATTCTCTCTCAATATTGAAAGTAAAGTGGATGACCAGTTGAAATCATATCGTTTGTGTTACTATCCATTGATTTCTATTAACTGTTGCACGAATCTGGAACTCACACCTCTACACCAACAGAACTAACAGAGGTAATCCTTTTAGACACCCCTACCCAATCTCCAAGCAGGAATGAACCAGAGAGGAAAAACCAATCCTCTGCTGAAGAAATAATAAACCAACCCAACACAACAACCACAATGATTGTCCATGATGCTCACCAAAATGAAATATTAGAGACCATGGAAATCCTAACAGAGGCAAGTGCTGCAACAGAGCAAAGAGCTGATAAAAGGAAAGAGAAGATGACAGAAGAACCAATCCCCGATGCACAAGCACCACCATCCATCAACATAGATCAATCTCTACCATCCCTTGAAGAAATACATGCTTACCTATATGCTGAAAGAGATCTGATTCCACAGAACGTTGTACCATCCAATCCATACCTGAATCCAAAGAGAGCAAGCATGCTGACAGAAGAAAGGAGAAGGTTCATAGCTACAAAGACTGATAGGATTTATATAAACCCTAAACCGGATCTTTAAGCTCAATAATGATTAGTTCTAGATCATGGAATAAACATATACAAATCACAACATGAACAGCGGAATTAAACGACAGATTTGTATAGCTAACAAGGTTCATTAATTTAAACATACTGATTACATACTCACGCCCCAATTTGTTGACCTAAGTTATCAACAAACGAATACTTCTTCTCAAGTATTAGGATTAAGAACCTTGGGGCTCATGCACACACATCTACACGTTTTTGTTTAAACGTGGGTTTCAAGAACGTCTAATTCTATATCTCTAGGTTTCTTTATATACTAGAAACCTAGATAAACTAGAAACTAGATAAATACCAATCCTAGATAAACTAGGAATCCTAGATAAACTAGAATTTACAAGGATAACTATAAAATAAACATATTACAATTCGAACCCTTGTAAGTTGAAGTTTTGACACATCAAATCTATATGAAATATTCCTAACAATCTTCCCCTATTTGACGATGACAAAACTTAGCATCAGAATCTTCAAGTAGCTCTTCCCCTTTTTGACATAATCAAATCCAAAACTTATCAAACTTGAATCTTCCCCTTGAATGATCAACACTTCTTCTTCCCCTGAATTTATGCTAACCATCCTTGTGTCTTCGAGGTTATATCAATTACGTTGTAAAGAAAATCAACCATTATCTATTTGAAGTTGAAGTAAAAAACCAAACCTTGAGTCTTATATCCCGTAGAAACCAAGTGAACAACAACGTCATTCTCATGAACGAGGGGATCCCTGTCCTTCGACCAATCTTCTTCTCTAAGATTTCGTCAAATTGAAGTCACATTCTTCGAACAATTACGTTAATAATCTTCATAATATCACGGGTTATCTTTAACAGGTGAAGGATACCTTTAAAGATATGATAAGAACACAAACTCTAACTTTCACTTCTTCTTCAAACAAACTCTAATTAATCTTCCTTTTTGTAATCAACTGATGACGATCAAATGGTAGTCATTTAAGCATTCTTCCTCTATCGTTCATCAAACCTTCATACCTTGTGTGTGTGAATTTTCTTGAAACAAACAAAAATCATCCTCCTTTTGTCGAGCATGATCCTAACATTGTGTGTGACATGTATTCTCCATTGCATCGCGGCTTTGATTTCATGGCTTTGAGGAATTCTGAGTGAAGAACAATTTTTATCAAGAAAAAAACAAATTTGCTGGATTTCCAGAATTTCTGGGAGCGTTCTGGACGTCGTACGGGCAATCCAACCAGACATAATGTTAAACAATGTGTCCCGAAGCTGCTGTCCAAAAATCGCGACGATCCGACGGTTCAATCTCCGGGAATAGGCGAAACGGCCGGCTGTGATTTTCCAAAAATTTCTGCGAAAAATCTGATTTTTCTTTCTTTCGTTCGTCTTCTTTCGTCTCTTCAAATCTTCCATTAAACCTTGTTTTTCTTCCAGATCAGAGAGCACCATGTGCTCTGATACCACCTGATAGGATTTATATAAACCCTAAACCGGATCTTTAAGCTCAAGAATGATTAGTTCTAGATCATGGAATAAACATATACAAATCACAACATGAACAGCGGAATTAAACGACAGATTTGTATAGCTAACAAGGTTCATTAATTTAAACATACTGATTACATACTCACGCCCCAATTTGTTGACCTAAGTTATCAACAAACGAATACTTCTTCTCAAGTATTAGGATTAAGAACCTTGGGGCTCATGCACACACATCTACACGTTTTTGTTTAAACGTGGGTTTCAAGAACGTCTAATTCTATATCTCTAGGTTTCTTTATATACTAGAAACCCAGATAAACTAGAAACTAGATAAATACCAATCCTAGATAAACTAGGAATCCTAGATAAACTAGAATTTACAAGGATAACTATAAAATAAACATATTACAATTCGAACCCTTGTAAGTTGAAGTTTTGACACATCAAATCTATATGAAATATTCCTAACAAAGACCAATATGTTTGGTGAGATAAACACCTCATTCAGTTTTGTGAAGATTCAATCGACACATCAGAAGTCGTTCTCATTCAACAAAGTTCCTTACCATGTGTACACTGTCAAAAGCGGAGATGATGAACCACACACCTTCAACGACAACGATCTGGTCTTGCTGAATCCTTATGATCTCCTCACTCTTCATGGCTATTGTCTAAACTTCTCTGATAGACATAAAGCTTCCGGTACTGCAAGGTATGAGATTATGCTAGCAATGGAAGAGCATGTGAATCTGAGAACTCAAATCGATTTTCAACATGGAATCGACTTTGAGTTGGATAAATTGAGTATCGGGCCTCCAAATGAAAGCCTTGTGGGTCTTGAGCATTACCCAACTGGATCCCTTGTAGCCAAACCAAAAGCCTTTATTTGCAGATAGAAAGGGATCAAAAAGGCCATTCGATCAGAAGAAGCGCACAAATATTCAACGCAATCTCTGAAGTACCTCAGAAAGATTGTAAGTGAAAGACCCCCAAGTGCCAAATGGCCACCAGAAGTCATTAGAAGTTTTGTTAGGCACATAACTCTCACCTTAGAATTCATGGAATTAATTATAAGATTCGATAGGATTCTGAGAGGAAACTTCTATGACTAGTTTTACTATCTTTTATGCATTGTAATGTACTCATCTTATGAAAGAAGTAAAAAGCTTTACAGAGGATGATTTTCTCTTCTTTGTCTTTATTTTGCTTATCCTTGTAAATATAGCATAGTTTAAATTTTTAATACTTAGGGGGAGATTGTTAGCCCCAAGTATGCCAATGTAAAAGTATTGAAAATATCACAAGTCAGAAGTATGTCAGAGGAAAAGACTTCAGAGATCAAGTAGAAGACTTAGCAGAAGAATATCAGAAGAACAAGTGAAGAGCATCAGAGATCATCAGAGCTCTGGCAGAAGACATACTTTCCACGTCAGCCCTAAAAGGACGAAGACATACTTTTCACGTGTCATCATAGGGTTAGATAGTACACTGTCTATTACTTTATCAGGCCATAAATAGAACGTTAGTGGAGCACACATTTGTAAGTTTTTGTAAGGATCATTACTAGAATTCTGAGAGCACAAACATTGCACATTCCATCCCACTTATAGTGTATGATCTTGTAGCCTGAGAGATTTCGGAATACACACACAAGAAAGTGTTCTTGGTGTTATTCATATTCAATATAAGAGCAGTTTGTTTTTCAATCTTATTGTCTTTACTGTTCAATATATTGCTATTCTCTCATTGTTTTATGCTACACACAATCACTCATATTTAAACAGGTTATTTATGCTTCCGCTATCTTTGATATTTCTGTTTATATGAGACAAGGTGAATCTGGGAACCTACACTTTATATAGTTTAACTCCTCCAACATACGATCTTCAACAGCCTTTAAGTCGCCTTTGAGAAACTCCTTTGACACAAAGTCGGGTAAAGTCACTACAGGGTCACTTAGACTTCCTGTTGTCATAGCAGTTGAATGTACAACTGTATGTCCTACATTCAACGCTGGAAAAGCGTTAACATTGGTAGGACTTCCACTCAGTCCTTGTACTCCAATAGTTGGAGCTACTCCGAGTGTTCCGGTCGGGTCACTAAGACTTCCGACGTTAGCAGATAAAGATGGTTGTGTCCTAGTAAAAGATAATATATTGTCAAGTGGCTCTAGACTCACGTGTGCAGAAAATGAAGTTGAAGACTGGGCATAAGTCTTTCTATTTCAATATCCAAACTTTCTAAATGAGAGAAGGATAGATGATGTGCTAAATCCTTGTGAGAAGATGAAACAACTTCCTGTTGAAAGGTAGTTGAGTGGGTGGCTGGGGTCTGCAAATGTGTTAGTGGGCGACTAACGTCTTCTTCAATACCGGATCCTAACGAATGAGATCTAGTAGCAGATGTGGTTGCCCGTCTGGTATAGTAGGTTGGTAGCACTCACACTCGCATCATTTTTGTCTTGCCCTTAACTCAACCTCACATTATCAATATTTTCAACTAAAATGCCCTCAGATCTCCTTATAACTTCACAGTGTTAGACACAACGACATCTAACTCAACTGCATTAAATCATGGAAACTCATCTAATTCAAAGGTATTGGAGGCACCACCTTGATCATTACCATCATCATTATCATCACTATCATCAGTAAGTCCAAGAATGCCAACATTAGATGTTGAGCCTATGTGTGGAGGAATAAGTTCCTAGTTGGCTTGAACCATAGAGTCATCTAGAGGTGTGTCCGAAGACGATGACCCTATGACTTCAAGTTCAGAAGTCTGACCCCACCAGTTCCCTTATCGAAATTTTACCTATGCTTTCCCCGTTCAGTAGCCCGAGCATCCTGAACCCTCACCGACTCCTCTCTTCTAAGATTGGAGTCATGGGTAGGTCTCTTTGGCTCTGGCTGGACCATTAACTCTACATTCCTTAATGCACTCAGCAGTCGGATCAACATAATTCAAAAGAGTAGCTGGAATAGGCATAAAATATGGGAATGTACCTTTTTGCTTCTGATACCTCATGGAATTCTCTGGATCAAGAAAGTATATGATTCTCCTTGGAATATCTTTGTTTGATCGCATCATACTATGCACAATCAGTTGCATAAATCTCTGGTAAGGCAGGAACTTCCTCGCCTTGTTGGATTTCTCTTAGCTCTAATCTTTATGTTTATAAAAGTATTGAAAAATAGGCTAAGTATAGAAGTCTTCGACAGAGGCTCTGCCGAGTCACCGAGAAGACCGAAGTGAAGAATCGCCAAAAGACTCTTCTCAGCGGACAAGGCCACAGAGCCTCTGTCATACTTGACAGAGCCTCTGTGGTATAAAGACTAAAGATCTATACAAGGACAATCGTGCTTCTCACGATTTCTGCTGTACGAAGATTCTGAAGATCATTCGTACAAGGCGTGACCTGACAACTCTACGTATCAAACTCTGATGGGTCTCAGCCTTAGCAGTAGTCGACGCATTTAATTAACGTTGTACTAACAACAGTACCAGAATAGTGTTTTAGTACCTTCAGTCCGTGTTGTCTAGAACTTGTCCCATTTAGAAGTAGTATACATAGAAGACTCATGTTGAGTTCTTCTATTAAGCTTTACACAACACACACACCATTAGAACATAATTCTTATTATATCATCGCTATTCTTGGTGTTCTATTTATATCAATATACAGTGGGTTATTGAGTTAGAACTTGTATTTGATATTGTGTGTTCTTCTACCTTATTATATCTTTTAGTTCGTTAAAAACGCTTCCGCATTATATATTGTTTGAACTATTAGATAGAATCATCATTGTTAAGCAAAACAGGAACCTACATTGCGATCCATTCTGAAATGGCTGCGATCCATTTTGAAATGGCTGCGATCCATTCTGAAATGGCTGCGATCCATTCTGCATGGGTGGTGGCCTTATATGTTCAGGAGGAACCGTCCCTAATTGGGGATTTGGATTGAACGATCCCGGCTGCTGGTTCTGCATGAACGGACCTGGATGCTGATTCTGAGCGAACGGACCTGATCCTGGACCTGGATTATGCGCGAATGGTCGAGGACCATTCTGACTGAACGATCCTTGGCCTGGATTCTAAACGAATGGCCTAGGACCATTTTAAGGTCCAAAGGGATTCCTTAGTCATGCGATCTCCTCAGCTGCTCTGCGACTTTGCTCCGCCACGGCGTTGATTTGATTTCGAGCGACTTCAAGCTCCTGGTACATCTGGGCAATGACATGCTGCTGATTTCCAGGGGCTGCCATTTTCCTGAAACAGCGAACAAAGAAAACTCCAAGAAACCATTAGTAAAACGCACGTTTGTCGAAGATTTTCTCTAGATGGGGTCCCACGGATGGCGCCAAACTGTTAATGCCAAAAATCGCACCAAAGGGACAACTTAAGGTCGATGTGGACTTTAACAACTAAAGAAAGGAATCATTCGACAAAGGCGTGCGACAAAGACAAAAATGTAAATGAGACAGAGGATTTGATGACGCAGGAAAAACCTCAACGAGGAAAAAACTTGCGGACGACAGTGGATGTCGTTGCTGCACTATGGTCGCCAATCAGGGGCGATGTCTTTGGTGTTCCGGGTGTCGATCATACAGAGATTACAATACAAATGAAGGGAAAGACTTCGAAATGTAAAGTACAAGTGTTTGAAATGTAAAAACAGTGTGCGTCGTGTGTGAAAACAATGTGTAAACTGTTGGTCGAGAGTGAAAGTCGTGCGTCGCAAGCGATCTTCTATGAATGATCTCTTTGCTTCGAATGAATATTCTTCGAGTGTTTGCGTTTGCTTCTGTTGTTTGATGTTCAGTCCTCTTGTTCTATCTCTCTTCCCCTATTATTCGATGTCCTGAAAGTGAGGATTGAACTTGGGATTTATAGTCTTCGGATGATTTTAATTGAATCATTAAGATCTTTGATGATTGTTGTAACGGTCGTCGTCTTCAATGTGGGATTAGATGCTCATAACGGATTTCTTCGGTTATAGCCGTTGTCCATTAATGACTTTGACTCCTGCATTAATCACTGAACAAATATAACAGTCGTATAACGCGTTAGTCAAGGTCGTACGGTTTTGTGCGACGGTCGTGCGAAGTAGGCGACGTCGAGGTCGAGTGTCATGAGGAACTCTCGACTTACCTTTTAGGAGGGACGACGGAGGTTTTTTGAGTCTTTGTCGGGGCCTTATCTTAATACAAGATATAGTTCATAACATGTGTCTTACCTTTTCTGGTCGTGGTCGAGACTGGTGAAATTTTGCCCAAACAGTTTGCCCCCAAAATTTGAAAGTAGGATGGCAAATTCGAATTTTAAATTTTGCTTGTCGGGTGTTCAGGGTCTTGTGTTGAAAAATACCTTGGTTGTCTCGGAACCGGATTGGTTCAATTCTAACTGAACGAGAAGTCGAAGAGAAAACGAGGTCGTGACGTCATACTGACGCACGATTGTGCTTACCAGTTATCTTTGACAGGTGTCGACGATCCGTGTGGTCATATGAAGGGACGAGGGCACGCGGTGATCATCAAAGGACTCGACCTGACATGATCGACTGCATAAATAAAGATTACTATGGATCTTTTCTTGTTTACGATTTAAGAGGGTTTTAAGCAAAGATTTCGTTAAGGGTTTTCTTGTCGATTTTCGTTCGATTATTTCTAAACCTGCAAATATCTTTGACCTAATTAGGGTTTTCTGAGATCATATAAGATACGACCCTCCAGTTTACGTATGCGTCGCAAGTCTATTGCTAGAAAGCCTAGAAAAAACTGGGATATCTGGGGCCTTTCAGAAGTGCAAATCAATTTAACGGGGTAGGCAATGTCGACAGAGCCTAGAAGCACCATTAAAAACGAAGAAGATCTTGACGACTTTAGAAGTCTAGCGAGGATTCCCATGGGGATCACCGTAAGCAAGGTTGGCAAGGTTCGACCGGAAATGTGCCCCGAGGGGTACGTCGCGATATACGAGTACCTGTTTAAGATGGGCTTCCACTGGCCGTATTCGCCTCTGGCCAAGGCATTTTTATGTGAGTTTGACCTGTCGCCAGCGAAACTGATGCCCCAGTTTTGGCGAGTCATTCTAGTCATCGAGCGACTTACTTCGCACTGGGAGTGGCGTATAAAGTCACGAGCGATCAATATCGTCGTTATAGTTTACTTTCAAGGCTTAAAGGTGATCGTACCTTAGTTTTGAACACTGCTCTCAATGATCGCAAATGGAGGACGAGGTATGTACTTGTGCGGGTGGCGATGCTGGATACAGACAGTGATTGGATTAGATCTGTTGATACTGCACAACCGGCGACGATGTCTCATACTGCGCAACTGCCCACGATGTTTCATACTGCGAAACCGGCGACGATGTCTCATACTGCGTAACCGACGACGATGTCTTCTATATCCTCGTCGACCCTTTCGTCAGCCGCCAGGGGCAAGGGTGTAAATACGGGAGAGGATGAGGAGGAAATCATGATGATCAACTTTACGTTGTCGACGATCTTCCTGACTGACTATGTCCTTGATGGGACGAAGTCATTTCCGTATCTGGGGAAATATTAGCTCTTATATTTCAAGGAGCGTTTTCAAGGGACCTCTATCGAAGAGATGGGATCGCGAGAAGGAGATTGAGGAGGAGGAAGGTCTCCAGGGTGAGGCGTCAAGCAGGGACGCGACCGACGCTCCCCCTTTGCCTTAGGAAATGTCTTTGTCATTTGTTGTTTCTTTTGCTGCTCGACTGTCAGTGGTCGAGTTATTTTGAATGTAAATGACAAACTATTCAAGGAATTTAAATTTCCGTCGTACTCGTGTTTTGTATATTCAGTAAATAAATAACATGTCAATTATGAAATTTACTGAGTATAATGGGTGGTGGCCTTATATGCTGAGGAGGAACCGTCCCGAATTGGGGATTTGGATTGAACGATCCCGGCTGCTGGTTCTGCATGAACGGACCTGGATGCTGATTCTGAGCGAACGGACCTGATCCTGGACCTGGATTATGCGCGAATGGTCGAGGACCATTCTGACTGAACGATCCTTGGCCTGGATTCTAAACGAATGGCCTAGGACCATTTTAAGGTCCAAAGGGATTCCTTAGTCGTGCGATCTCCTCAGCTGCTCTGCGACTTTGCTCCGCCATGGCGTTGATTTGATTTCGAGCGACTTCAAGCTCCTGGTACATATGGGCAATGACATGCTGCTGATTTCCAGGGGCTGCCATTTTCCTGAAACAGCGAACAAAGAAAACTCCAAGAAACCGTTAGTAAAACACACGTTTGTCGAAGATTTTCTCTAGATGGGGTCCCACGGATGGCGCCAAACTGTTAATGCCAAAAATCGCACCAAAGGGACAACTTAAGGTCGATGTGGACTTTAACAACTAAAGAAAGGAATCATTCGACAAAGGCGTGCGACAAAGACAAAAATGTAAATGAGACAGAGGATTTGATGACGCAGGAAAAACCTCAACGAGGAAAAAACCTGCGGACGACAGTGGATGTCGTCGCTGCACTATGGTCGCCAATCAGGGGCGATGTCTTTGGTGTTCCGGGTGTCGATCGTACAGAGATTACAATACAAATGAAGGGAAACACTTCGAAATGTAAAGTACGAGTGTTTGAAATGTAAAAACAGTGTGCGTCGTGTGTGAAAACAATGTGTAAACTGTTGGTCGAGAGCGAAAGTCGTGCGTCGCGAGCGATCTTCTATGAATGATCTCTTTGCTTCGAATGAATATTCTTCGAGTGTTTGCGTTTGCTTCTGTTGTTCGATGTTCAGTCCTCTTGTTCTATCTCTCTTCCCCTATTATTCGATGTCCTGAAAGTGAGGATTGAACTTGGGATTTATAGTCTTCGGATGATTTTAATTGAATCATTAAGATCTTTGATGATTGTTGTAACGGTCGTCGTCTTCAATGTGGGATTAGATGCTCATAACGGATTTCTTCGGTTATAGCCGTTGTCCATTAATGACTTTGACTCCTGCATTAATCACTGAACAAATATAACAGTCGTATAACGCGTTAGTCAAGGTCGTACGGTTTTGTGCGACGGTCGTGCGAAGTAGGCGACGTCGAGGTCGAGTGTCATGAGGAACTCTCGACTTACCTTTTAGGAGGGACGACGGAGGTTTTTTGAGTCTTTGTCGGGGCCTTATCTTAATACAAGATATAGTTCATAACATGTGTCTTACCTTTTCTGGTCGTGGTCGAGACTGGTGAAATTTTGCCCAAACAGTTTGCCCCCAAAATTTGAAAGTAGGATGGCAAATTCGAATTTTAAATTTTGCTTGTCGGGTGTTCAGGGTCTTGTGTTGAAAAATACCTTGGTTGTCTCGGAACCGGATTGGTTCAATTCTAACTGAACGAGAAGTCGAAGAGAAAACGAGGTCGTGACGTCATACTGACGCACGATTGTGCTTACCAGTTGTCTTTGACAGGTGTCGACGATCCGTGTGGTCATATGAAGGGACGAGGGCACGCGGTGATCATCAAAGGACTCGACCTGACATGATCGACTGCATAAATAAAGATTACTATGGATCTTTTCTTGTTTACGATTTAAGAGGGTTTTAAGCAAAGATTTCGTTAAGGGTTTTCTTGTCGATTTTCGTTCGATTATTTCTAAACCTGCAAATATCTTTGACCTAATTAGGGTTTTCTGAGATCATATAAGATACGACCCTCCAGTTTACGTATGCGTCGCAAGTCTATTGCTAGAAAGCCTAGAAAAAACTGGGATATCTGGGGCCTTTCAGAAGTGCAAATCAATTTAACGGGGTAGGCAATGTCGACAGAGCCTAGAAGCACCATTAAAAACGAAGAAGATCTTGACGACTTTAGAAGTCTAGCGAGGATTCCCATGGGGATCACCGTAAGCAAGGTTGGCAAGGTTCGACCGGAAATGTGCCCCGAGGGGTACGTCGCGATATACGAGTACCTGTTTAAGATGGGCTTCCACTGGCCGTATTCGCCTCTGGCCAAGGCATTTTTATGTGAGTTTGACCTGTCGCCAGCGAAACTGATGCCCCAGTTTTGGCGAGTCATTCTAGTCATCGAGCGACTTACTTCGCACTGGGAGTGGCGTATAAAGTCACGAGCGATCAATATCGTCGTTATAGTTACTTTCAAGGCTTAAAGGTGATCGTACCTTAGTTTTGAACACTGCTGTCAATGATCGCAAATGGAGGACGAGGTATGTACTTGTGCGGGTGGCGATGCTGGATACAGACAGTGATTGGATTAGATCTGTTGATACTGCACAACCGGCGACGATGTCTCATACTGCGCAACTGCCCACGATGTTTCATACTGCGAAACCGGCGACGATGTCTCATACTGCGTAACCGACGACGATGTCTTCTATATCCTCGTCGACCCTTTCGTCAGCCGCCAGGGGCAAGGGTGTAAAGACGGGAGAGGATGAGGAGGAAATCATGATGATCAACTTTACGTTGTCGACGATCTTCCTGACTGACTATGTCCTTGATGGGACGAAGTCATTTCCGTATCTGGGGAAATATTAGCTCTTATCTTTCAAGGAGCGTTTTCAAGGGACCTCTATCGAAGAGATGGGATCGCGAGAAGGAGATTGAGGAGGAGGAAGGTCTCCAGGGTGAGGCGTCAAGCAGGGACGCGACCGACGCTCCCCCTTTGCCTTAGGAAATGTCTTTGTCATTTGTTGTTTCTTTTGCTGCTCGACTGTCAGTGGTCGAGTTATTTTGAATGTAAATGACAAACTATTCAGGGAATTTAAATTTCCGTCGTACTCGTGTTTTGTATATTCAGTAAATAAATAACATGTCAATTATGAAATTTACTGAGTATAATGGGTGGTGGCCTTATATGTTGAGGAGGAACCGTCCCGAATTGGGGATTTGGATTGAACGATCCCGGCTGCTGGTTCTGCATGAACGGACCTGGATGCTGATTCTGAGCGAACGGACCTGATCCTGGACCTGGATTATGCGCGAATGGTCGAGGACCATTCTGACTGAACGATCCTTGGCCTGGATTCTAAACGAATGGCCTAGGACTATTTTAAGGTCCAAAGGGATTCCTTAGTCGTGCGATCTCCTCAGCTGCTCTGCGACTTTGCTCCGCCATGGCGTTGATTTGATTTCGAGCGACTTCAAGCTCCTGGTACATATGGGCAATGACATGCTGCTGATTTCCAGGGGCTGCCATTTTCCTGAAACAGCGAACAAAGAAAACTCCAAGAAACCGTTAGTAAAACACACGTTTGTCGAAGATTTTCTCTAGATGGGGTCCCACGGATGGCGCCAAACTGTTAATGCCAAAAATCGCACCAAAGGGACAACTTAAGGTCGATGTGGACTTTAACAACTAAAGAAAGGAATCATTCGACAAAGGCGTGCGACAAAGACAAAAATGTAAATGAGACAGAGGATTTGATGACGCAGGAAAAACCTCAACGAGGAAAAAACCTGCGGACGACAGTGGATGTCGTCGCTGCACTATGGTCGCCAATCAGGGGCGATGTCTTTGGTGTTCCGGGTGTCGATCGTACAGAGATTACAATACAAATGAAGGGAAAGACTTCGAAATGTAAAGTACGAGTGTTTGAAATGTAAAAACAGTGTGCGTCGTGTGTGAAAACAATGTGTAAACTGTTGGTCGAGAGCGAAAGTCGTGCGTCGTGAGCGATCTTCTATGAATGATCTCTTTGCTTCGAATGAATATTCTTCGAGTGTTTGCGTTTGCTTCTGTTGTTCGATGTTCAGTCCTCTTGTTCTATCTCTCTTCCCCTATTATTCGATGTCCTGAAACTGAGGATTGAACTTGGGATTTATAGTCTTCGGATGATTTAATTGAATCATTAAGATCTTTGATGATTGTTGTAACGGTCGTCGTCTTCAATGTGGGATTAGATGCTCATAACTGATTTCGTCGGTTATAGCCGTTGTCCATTAATGACTTTGACTCCTGCATTAATCACTGAACAAATATAACAGTCGTATAACGCGTTAGTCAAGGTCGTACGGTTTTGTTCGACGGTCGTGCGAAGTAGGCGACGTCGAGGTCGAGTGTCATGAGGAACTCTCGACTTACCTTTTAGGAGGGACGACGGAGGTTTTTTGAGTCTTTGTCGGGGCCTTATCTTAATACAAGATATAGTTCATAACATGTGTCTTACCTTTTCTGGTCGTGGTCGAGACTGGTGAAATTTTGCCCAAACAGTTTGCCCCCAAAATTTGAAAGTAGGATGGCAAATTCGAATTTTAAATTTTGCTTGTCGGGTGTTCAGGGTCTTGTGTTGAAAAATACCTTGGTTGTCTCGGAACCGGATTGGTTCAATTCTAACTGAACGAGAAGTCGAAGAGAAAACGAGGTCGTGACGTCATACTGACGCACGATTGTGCTTACCAGCTGTCTTTGACAGGTGTCGACGATCCGTGTGGTCATATGAAGGGACGAGGGAACGCGGTGATCATCAAAGGACTCGACCTGACATGATCGACTGCATAAATAAAGATTACTATGGATCTTTTCTTGTTTACGATTTAAGAGGGTTTTAAGCAAAGATTTCTTTAAGGGTTTTCTTGTCGATTTTCGTTCGATTATTTCTAAACCTGCAAGAATCTTTGACCTAATTAGGGTTTTCTGAGATCATATAAGATACGACCCTCCAGTTTACTTATGCGTCGCAAGTCTATTGCTAGAAAGCCTAGAAAAAACTGGGATATCTGGGGCCTTTCAGAAGTGCAAATCAATTTAACGGGGTAGGCAATGTCGACAGAGCCTAGAAGCACCATTAAAAACGAAGAAGATCTCGACGACTTTAGAAGTCTAGCGAGGATTCCCATGGGGATCACCGTAAGCAAGGTTGGCAAGGTTCGACCGGAAATGTGCCCCGAGGGGTACGTCGCGATATACGAGTACCTGTTTAAGATGGGCTTCCACTGGCCGTATTCGCCTCTGGCCAAGGCATTTTTATGTGAGTTTGACCTGTCGCCAGGGCAACTGATGCCCCAGTTTTGGCGAGTCATTCTAGTCATCGAGCGACTTACTTCGCACTGGGAGGGCGTATAAAGTCACGAGCGATCAATATCGTCGTTATAGTTTACTTTCAAGGCTTAAAGGTGATCGTACCTTAGTTTTGAACACTGCTGTGAATGATCGCAAATGGAGGACGAGGTATGTACTTGTGCGGGTGGCGATGCTGGATACGGACAGTGATTGGATTAGATCTGTTGATACTGCACAACCGGCGACGATGTCTCATACTGCGCAACTGCCGACGATGTTTTATACTGCGCAACCGGCGACGATGTCTCATACTGCGTAACCGACGACGATATCTTCTATATCCTCGTCGACCCTTTCGTCAGCCGCCAGGGGCAAGGGTGTAAAGACGGGAGAAGATGAGGAGGAAATCATGATGATCAACTTTACGTTGTCGACGATCTTCCTGACTGACTATGTCCTTGATGGGACGAAGTCATTTCCGTATCTGGGGAAATATTAGCTCTTATCTTTCAAGGAGCGTTTTCAAGGGACCTCTATCGAAGAGATGGGATCGCGAGAAGGAGATTGAGGAGGAGGAAGGTCTCCAGGGTGAGGCGTCAAGCAGGGACGCGACCGACGCTCCCCCTTTGCCTTAGGAAATGTCTTTTTCATTTGTTGTTTCTTTTGCTGCTCGACTGTCAGTGGTCGAGTTATTTTGAATGTAAATGACAAACTATTCAGGGAATTTAAATTTCCATCGTACTCGTGTTTTGTATATTCAGTAAATAAATAACATGTCAATTATGAAATTTACTGAGTATAATATAATAGAAATCATGTGACTTAGGCATCTATTGCAACGCAACAGCTTAGAATGTAAGACATAGTGCTTGTAAATCGTGTAAACAAACATAGGAATGTGCGACCAAAGCATACATTCAGAGTATGAAATTTTTCTATGTTTAAGAAACATAGAATGAAAAAGTCATGTAGACTTTGCGATCATACGACTAAGTCGTGCGACGAGCTTGAATCATGTGTCCCTGCCGAAGAATGATCAAGTCGTAGATGTGATCGTCTATGTCGGACTACGTTGCGAATTTAAAGTCACATAGTAGACTTAGTGATTATTGTCGTGCGTTTCTGCGATAAAATAATATTAGAGGTTGGTCGTTGACTAGCCAACAAGCATCCGATGCTTAAGTCAGTAATCGTTCGTGATGAGAAATCGTATGAAGGAAGAGAGAAGAAATTAGGATACGTACCTTCTCAGATTTATTTCTTTTATTTGACGGGGTATTTGCCCCCTGTCATTTATTATCCTATTCCTTTCAGGAGGAAAATAGGTTTTAAATGACAAATCGACACAGGGATCTTGGAAAATACCATCTATGTCTGCGTCGACTGTGTTTTCGTGCGACAAGGCAAGATAGTCGGCATACTCCTGTAGAAAAGGCATGAGTTTGTCTTTAAGGATAGGAGGACGAACCTTTCGAGACCTTTTGGTCGTGTTGTGTCTGTTAGACGATTTACTTTTGCGGCGTCAGAGTGGATTTATAGCAATCACGAGCAACTTTCGGGTCACTCTTGATTTCTTGGATTCCCCACGGCGTAGGGAACTTCAGAGTCTGATGATACGTCGAGGGAACGGATTTCATGTCATGGATCCATGGTCGGCCTAAGATGATGTTATAGGCCGACGCACAGTCGATGACGTTGAACTTGGTCTGCTTGTTGATTCCTCCGGCGTAGACTGGCAAGACGATATCTCCATAGGTTCTCGTCGCTTCCCCATTGAAACCGACCAAAGTTGTCGAACGTCGGGTGATTTCCGAACGATCGATTCCCATGGCCTTGATGGTGTCAAAGAAGATGACGTTCGCTGAACTGCCCCCATCGATCAAGACTCGTCGAGTTAAACAATTACCAATCGTGAGTTGAATGATCAACCCGTCATGATGCTTCTGATACGAGTCGCCGAGGTAGTCTTGGTCGAATACGATCTTCATAGCCTCCAACTCCAAATCTCCTTTGGGTCTCGATGAGCGCGGGACAGGCCGATCGTTATGTGCTTGACTGGTGTGACGTTTGGCCGCGGAATACGTCAGACCACATACGTCGGAACCACCGGTGATACAATTGACGACTTTCGCATGCTCGGGGGTTGACGGTCGATGGTCGCTAGTTGGAGTAACGACATCATCGATGATATCTTTGAGATTTCCTTTCGGGACATGATACGCTAGTTCCTTTTTGAGAGCTATGCAATCATCCGTCACATGACCATGGTCGACATGAAAGTCACACCATTTAAATTTGTCTTTCTTAGCGTCGTCCTGATCGGACTTCTTTGGCCATCGAATAGTCGCCTGGGCGGTCTTCAGAGCTTCGACCAAATCTTTAGTGGATCCTTTGAATCCATAAGAGGATATCTTGGGGTACTGAGAAAATTTGGTCGCGTTCTTAGCCTCTGCTTTTGTCTTGAATCGGAATGTCGAGATCTGGAGCGCGGGCTCTATTTTGGAAATTGCTATCGTCTTGAACTCCGGCTTCCTTACACCTAATGACCTCTTGTCGTCGGTATTCTTGCGACGAAAGACAACATCGTCCTCTACCCTCATGTACGCTAGGGTTCGAGCTCGGACGTGTTTAAAATTCTCCGGAGGATACTTGGTCAGGTCAGTGTATAAACCTGAGTGGTCGTCCAGACCACGCTTATAAGCTTCAATTGCAGTCTTGACGTCACAATTGCGAATGCTGATCATCTCCGCATTGAATCGATTGAAATAACTGCGGATAGACTCACTGGTCTTCTGCACGACGTAATACAGGTCACTGGTCTGCTTCTCCATCTTGCGACTGCTGGCGAATTGCTGGGAGAATTGGTTGACCAATTCAGCGAACGACCCGATGGACTTGGGTTTGAGATTGATCAACCATTAGAGAGCAGGACCGGTGAGAGTCGCACCGAAGCTTTTGCACATACAGACCTGCTGATACATGTGTGGGATCGAGATCGTCCACATGAGCTGCTTATACTGTGTGACGTGCTCTGTTGGATCGGTCACTCCCGAATACTTGGGCGTGAAGGCGAGGACGTTGTACTTCTTCGGGACCTCGACAGTCGCGATCTCATCGATAAAGGGTGACGCCTGAAATCCTGATCGAGGTTCGACATCAACGGGCACGGCTGCCCCAGGTAGCTTGGCGAGCAAAGATAGGACGCGCTCGTTCTGATCTTCTAGCATTTTCAATCGCTGAGCGACGGGGTCATTGGGGTCGAGATTTGCCCCTGCTTGCGGATTGATTCCTGAACTGGTGCCATTGCCATGTGACGAGAGCGATCTATTTTGAAACGGCTGGGACCCATTCTGAAACGGCTGCGACCCCTTATGAAATTCCTGCGATCCATTCTGAAATGGCTGCTATCCATTTTGAAACGGCTGCGACCCATTCTGAAATGGCTGCGATCCATTCTGCATGGGTGGTGGCCTTATATGCTGAGGAGGAACCGTCCCGAATTGGGGATTTGGATTGAACGGTCCCGTCTGCTGGTTCTGCATGAACGGACATGGATGCTGATTCTGAGCGAACGGACCTGATCCTGGACCTGGATTATGCGCGAATGGTCGAGGACCATTCTGACCGAACGATCCTTGGCCTGGATTCTGAACGAATGGCCTAGGACCATTTTAAGGTCCGAAGGGATTCCTTAATCGTGCGATCTCCTCAGCTGCTCTGCGACTTTGCTCCGCCATGGCGTTGATTTGATTTCGAGTGACTTCAAGCTCCTGGTACATCTGGGCAATGACATGCTGCTGATTTCCAGGGGCTACCATTTTCCTGAAATAGAGAACAAAGAAAACTCCAAGAAACCGTTAGTAAAACGCACGTTTGTCGAAGATTTTCTCTAGATGGGGTCCCACGGATGGCGCCAAACTGTTAATGCCAAAAATCGCACCAAAGAGACAACTTAAGGTCGATGTGGACTTTAACAACTAAAGAATCATTCGACAAAGGCGTGCGACAAAGACAAAAATGTAAATGAGACAGAGGATTTGATGACGCAGGAAAAACCTCAACGAGGAAAAAACCTGCGGACGACAGTGGATGTCGTCGCTGCACTATAGTCGCCAATCAGGGGCGATGTCCGTGGTGTTCCGGGTGTCGATCGTACAGAGATTACAACACAAATGAAGGGAAAGACTTCGAAATGTAAAGTACAAGTGTTTGAAATGTAAAAACAGTATGCGTCGTGTGTGAAAACAATGTGTAAACTGTTGGTCAAGAGTGAAAGTCGTGCGTCGCGAGCGATCTTCTATGAATGATCTCTTTGCTTCGAATGAATATTCTTCGAGTGTTTGCGTTTGCTTCTGTTGTTCGATGTTCAGTTGTCTTGTTCTATCTCTCTTCCCCTATTATTCGATGTCCTGAAACTGAGGATTGAACTTGGGATTTATAGTCTTCGGATGATTTTAATTGAATCATTAAGATCTTTGATGATTGTTGTAACGGTCATCGTCTTCAATGTGGGATTAGATGCTCATAACGGATTTCGTCGGTTATAGCCGTTGTCCATTAATGACTTTGACTCCTGCATTAATCACTGAACAAATATAACAGTCGTATAACGCGTTAGTCAAGGTCGTACGGTTTTGTGCGACGGTCGTGCGAAGTAGGCGACGTCGAGGTCGAGTGTCCTGAGGAACTCTCGACATACCTTTTAGGAGGGACGACGGAGGTTTGTTGAGTCTTTGTCGGGGCCTTATCTTAATACAAGATATAGTTCATAACATGTGTCTTACCTTTTCTGGTCGTGGTCGAGACTAGTGAAATTTTGCCCAAACAATTATATCTTTTAGTTCGTTAAAAACGCTTCCGCACTATATCTTGTTTGAACTATTAGATAGAATCATCATTGTTAAGCAAAACAGGAACCAACAATTGGTATCAGAGCCATCCTTGATTTTCTATATCAAGTGATCCTCTCTTGCAATGATTTTTGGTAGAAACCTGGAGTAATGTTAACCTGTTCTTCACTTATTTCAAAACAGCCTATGTTTTTCTGCCATTCTCGACCTGTTCGACTTTGGTAAACTTACAGTCTGTTACTTCGGTTAAATCTCCATTTTAGTGCATTGTTCAAAGTTTCTAAGTTTATAAACACCATTCGAAACATACACTTCATCTTCTGAAAGTTTACTGTTCATACCCTATTTTCTGGATTTCTCAACCTCTTTCAAAATGACAAACACAAACAACTTCTTCACCGCTGGTTCTTTAACCAAGCCACCCACACTACTCAGAGATGAGTACCCTCAGTGGAAGATACGAATGATTCACTTCTTCGAGGGTACTGACAAATAACTCGTCTACTATATCAACAACCCTCCTTTCGTACCAATTATCACAGTACCCCGTGTACCTGCCACAGACGACACTCCAGAAATCCCTGAGCACAAGAAACCAAAGACAAAGGACAACTGGTCAGACCCTGATTGGGCAAAATATGAAATTGCTCAGAAGACTAAGAGACTTCTGATTATGGCCATCCCAAATGACATCTTCCAATCCCTAGATGCGTGTGAATCTGCATACGATCTATGGAAGGAACTGGAAACACAACTGGATGGTGGGGCCAAAACTCAGAAGAACCGCAGAGCCCAATGCATCAACGAGAAATACGCATTCAAAGCTCTGCCGACAGAATCTCTACAGTCAACATATGATCGGTTCAACTCTCTAATCAACAAGTGCAAGAAGTTCGGAATCCACAGAACTTCAGAGGAAAACAATATCATGTTCCTAAAGAGTCTCAATGAAGAATGGCTCCAGTTGTCTATGTCTCTGCAAACAAATCAGGACATAGACTCCTGGACTCTGTCAGATCTCTATGGAACGTTGGCAGCCCAAGAGCCTCAGATTGCACAAGCAAAAGCTGAAATCAGTGCACCTCTTGCGCTGGTTGGTAAGGCTACAGAAGCTAAAGAGAAGCCGAAGAAGGAGAAAGCTGTGGAAGAAAAGAAGGAGAAGAAGAAGAAGATCTTGATCGTTGATAGTGAAGAGGAGGAGGTGGTGGAAGAAGAGGAGGCAACTATGGCCTCTATAGCTAAATCGTTAGCTCTTTTAACAAGGGAATTCAGCAGAGGATATCAGAAGAAGTCTGGTAATGAACGCTATGGAAGAGAAGGGTCAAATGATAAGAACAACAGAGGTGTCGACCAACAGAGGCCGAATGACAGAAATGACAGAGGTGGTGACCGACAGAGGTCAGACGACAAAGCTGGCAACGCTCCACAGAACCAAGGCTGTTACAATTGTGGTAAGCCAGCCCACTATGCCAATGAATGCAGGAGCAAATAAACCGCCCTAAGAGGGATTCTGCTTTCTACAAAAAGAAAGCAGAATATTATGCTCAAAAGTCACTTATGGTGAATCAAGAAAACTGGCAGTCAGATACATCCTCTGTGGCATGGCAGAGGTCGACTCCGACTCCGATAGTGAGGTATCCACTTCTGACTCTTACTCTAATCAAGCAGAAGCTGATTTGCTTAAACTGAACATTGAATACACAGAACTTAAAAAGACCTGCGAAAGTGTTTAGAAGAATCTTACATTCTTTGAGAGAGAAGTTAGACTTCTCACTCAAGAAAAGGCTAAAATCTTTCAAGAAAAGGAAGAAATTGAAACAAACTGGAACAAACACCTAAATCCTTTGAAAGAAAAGATTTCTGAACTTAACTCATATTTAAAAGCAAAATCTAAAGAACTTATGGACGTTGAGAGCGACAGAATGAATATCCTAGCTCTTAAACATTATTTTCAAAAGGAAAGAGAAGTCCTCTGTCAAGATTTACTCAAAAGAGATATTTTAATTAAGAAATATCAAGATGCACAGAAGGTGTACGAGAAAATTAATACACGAATTGGGAGACGGGGAATTGGCTTCTGTGATATAGATCCATACACCGGAAACAAAAGAAACAAGTCTCTGCCCTCTCTATTTCATATTGGAAGTACAAGAAACCCTGGATTTCCAAACTTACTCTCTGTGAGCAAAAGGCGAAAAGTCTCTGGGGAACCTCACCAGAGGAAACCTCTGAAGATGATAAATGTGTGGTTTGAAAACACAGATTTGTCACCTTCAATCTCTGTCAAAAGAGAATCCAAACCTAAGAAATATTTGATAACTCAAGATCAGATAGGTATCTTCAAGTTTGGTGACCCCGTGACTCAAACACAAGTTGCCTTTGTCTGCATGATAAACTCTGAAAAGAAATTATCGGCAGAGGCACCTGAGTTCAAGCCTAACGTTTCAGAAGAAAAACTTAAAGATATCTCTGAAAAATAGTTGATGGAAATCGGGAAAAATAACTTTTACGAAAACTTCTGTACACCCTCTATCGATCAAAATCTCTCTGATGAAACCTTAATAGATACTTCTGTTGACATGGAAAATAATCTCAAATAAAAGGATGAAAGCGAGTATGGCATATGCTCTGAAAAGCCAGCCGCTGTCGAAAAAGAACTAAGTGACTCAACCTCTGTATATGAGGACGATTCATCCTCTGACGAATCTGAGACTGACTCTAAGTCAGAGATAGTACCTTGGGACTCAGAGGATTTTAAACTACCCTCTGGAGTTCTTAACAGAACTATTCCTCCCAAGGAGAAAATAACAAGAGTTCCTATCTGTCCAGATTTTTTGGACATGTGTATACAAGCCAAAACCTCTCTTGAGCTTGAGAAAATCAAACAACAAAAGAAAATGTCCTCTCAAAATCCAACAAGTTCAAAGACTTCAAAACCCTTAAGGCCTATTGAAGAAAAACTAACATGGCAACAGAAGGGTAAATGGGCTGAAAATAACAAATCTTTTTCTTCTGTGATAGTGAAACCTACAGAAGTTCACCACAGAAGGGGTCCACAGAAGGCTACTCTCAATAAAGGATTTTGAAAACAACAATCTAGCCTACATAGGTCTTCTTGTAATAGGAAGTCAAATGTTAGGATAGAATGTAATGCCTCTATGCCCCCATTTAATGTTTTCAATGAAAAGTTCAAGAAAATCTCTTCGTACATTCATTATTGTCATTGCTTTGATCTCATGCATCAATTAAGCCAACACTTCTCAAGTCCACACTGTTTCCTCTCTGCACCCAAAAATAATACTAAATTCAAGGGTAAGAAGAAACAAAATGGTTCTTCAAAAGAAGCTAAAACCAAACCCAAGAATGCTAAGGCAAACTTGAAGACCCCTAACAAAGCTGGACCCATTTGGATATGGGTACCTAAAACTCTCTGATTGTCTTGCAGAAGCAGTATGTGCCAATCTGGTATCTTGACTCCGGATGCTCGCGGTACATGACTGGCGACAGAGGTCTACTATCCTCCTACAAAGATAAACTCGATGGAGGATCTGTGACCTTTGGTGACAACAAGAAGGGGTATATAAAAGGCTACGGTGTCATCAAGAAGGAAAACATAACCGTATGCAAAGTTGCATATGTGGATGGCCTTAAGCACAATCTTCTCAGTGTTAGCCAACTCTGCGATACGGGTTTCGACGTAATGTTCAAAAGAACCTTCTGCTCTCTACAACGTGAGGACACAGGAGTCGAACTTCTGTGAGCCGAACGAAGGGGCGATCTTTACCTCATGAACTTCTGTGCCAAGAACAAGGAAGACAAGCTCTGCCTTGTTGCCAGTAAAAGCGAAGAAGCCTGGTTATGGCATAACAGGTTCTGCCACCTAAACTTTCATACTCTAGATAAGCTTGTTAAACTTGATCTAGTCAAAGGTCTGCCAAATGTTAAATTTAATAAAGATCATTTGTGCTCTACTTGCGAAATGGGAAAACTCAAAAGAGCTTCCCATAAAGGCAAGACTGGTGTATCATGCCCTAGGCCTCTGTACATGCTTCATGTTGACCTCTGCGGTCCAATCGCTACACAGAGCCTAGGTGGCAAGAAATATATACTTGTTTTGATCAATGAATATTCAAGATTTACATGGGTTGAATTTGTTAGAAAGAAATCAGATGTTCCAAACATTCTGAAAAATTTAATGAAAAGAATCCAAGTTCTATATGAGTGCAGGATTCAGAAACTAAGAAGCGACAATGGCACAGAATTCAAAAAGTCTGTCATTGAAGCCTATCTTAAAGAAGAAGGCATATCACAGAACTTCTCTGCTGAATGGCGTGGTTGAACGAAAGAACCGCACACTTGTGGCACGCACCCCACAACAGAATGGCGTGGTTGAACGAAAGAACCGCACACTTGTGGAGGATGCAAGAACTATGCTGACAGCATATGGATTACCAATGTCTTTTTGGGCAGAAGCAATATCAACCGCTTGCTACACCCAAAATCGATCAACCATTGTAAAGAGGAACATCAAGACACCGTATCATTTGATCAACAAAAGGCGACCAAACATCAAGTTCTTTCATGTATTAAATGATAGAGAAGCAAGAGGAAAGTTTGAGGTGAAAGCAGATGAAGGCAAGTTCATTGGATACTCTGCCACCTCTAAGGCCTACAGAGTTTATCTTCTGCGGTCACGAACCATTGTAGAAAGCATCAATGTGTCTTTTGACGATTCCTTTCAAAGGACTTCTAAACAAATCAGTTCAGAACTCGGTCTAAAGAAGGAATCCGCTGGCATCCCAAAGACAAGAGCAGAAGACTTAAATCTTCTATTTGAAAAGATGTTCCATGATGATATTGATCCCTCTGCTGGAGCCGTCAGAGCGTCAGGAGAAACGTCTTCTAACAACCAGACTGAGTCAGGTATATCTCTATCTGGTCCATTAAATACTTCATCCTCTTCTGTGAATCATACAGATGCACGCGCTGAGGGGGAGCGAACGGAAGATGATACGACCAAGGACTCAACAACAGAGGCTCCTAAAATACCAACTCCAGCGACTACAGAGGAAAACGAAGACTCAGTCTCTACTTCCTCAGAGGAACAAATTCCAACTCTCATTCCAATCCTTCCACAAGCTGAATAACCAAGCACAAGCACAGAAGTACCATCTATAACAGAGGTTGCACCAGAACTGCAGTGAGCAACCACAGAGGTTCATCTTGATGACTCAAATGACCATCTTCCAAGAACAACACAGTGGACGAAAAGCCATCCTCCAAGCCTTATAATCGGTGACCCTTCTGAAAAGGTCAAGACAAGATCAGCCACTGCTAATTTTTGTTTCTTTACAAATTTCATCAGTGTGATCGAGCCAAAAAGAATCTCTGAAGCCCTAGATGATCCAAATTGGGTAGATGCTATGAAAGAAGAGCTTCTACAGTTTGAGAGAAACAAGGTATGGACCCTAGTACCTCTACCACGAGGAAAACAAGCAATAGGGACAAAATGGGTCTTCAGAAACAAGAAGGACGAGGATGGGGTGGTCATTAGAAACAAAGCGAGATTGGTGGCCAAGGGATATCGCCAAGAAGAAGGCATTGATTACGATGAAAATTTTGCCCCTGTCGCACGGCTCGAAGCAATAAGAATCTTCTTAGCCTTCGCAGCCCACAGAGGTTTCAAAGTTTTTCAAATGGATGTAAAATCTGCTTTTCTGAATGGTGAAATCCAAGAAGAAGTATACGTCCAGCAGCCACCAGGGTTTGAAAATTCCAAGTACCCAAAATATGTCTATTATCTTGACAAAGCTCTGTATGAACTGAAACAGGCTCCAAGAGCATGGTACGAACGACTTTCAACCTTCCTTCTCAATAATGATTTCGACAGAGGTACAACCGATACTACTTTGTTTTATAAAAGAAAAGGTGATGAGATTCTGCTTGTACAGATTTATGTGGATGACATTATTTTCGGGTCTACAAATGCACAACAGTGCAAAGATATTGAAAAACTCATGCAGTGTGAGTCTGAAATGAGTATGATGGGAGAATTAAACTTCTTCCTCGGACTCCGAGTAAAACAATCATCTGATGGAATTTTTATAAATCAAGCTAAATATGTCTCTGACATACTTTCAAAATTCAGTCTATCTGATGCCTCTGTAATGAAGACCCCAATGGCCACTGGAAATAAGTTATTCTCAGATCCAAATGGCAAATCTGTAGAGTGCAAGCTCTACAGAGGCATGATTGGGTCTCTGTTATACTTAACCGCAAGTAGGCCTGATATAATGTATGCCACATGCCTCTGTGCAAGATATCAAGCTAACCCAAAGGAATCCCACTATATTGCTGTAAAGAGGATCTTCAGATACCTTAAAGGAACCAAAAATCTTGGGCTCTGGTATCCGAAGAACTCTGGCTTTGGTCTTAAGGCAAACACAGATTCAGATTATGGAGGATACAAGCTTGATCGAAAAAGCACCTTTGGGAGTTGTCAATTCCTGGGTGGTAAACTAGTCAGCTGGACTTCAAAGAAGCAGAATTGTGTGTCTACATCTATAGCAGAAGCTGAATATGTTACTGCTGCTAGTTGTTGCTACCAATTTCTGTGGATGAAAACTCAGCTAAAGGACTATGGCTTCACCATATACAAGATACCCATCCTCTGTGATTCAAAAAGTGCCATAGCCATCTCTGCCAATCCAGTTCAGCACTCAAAAACAAAGCATATCGATATCCGTTACCACTTTCTGAAGCATCATGTTGAACATGGCACAATCGAAATACACTTTGTGTCCACTGAATATCAGCTTGTAGACTTATTCACCAAGGCGCTAGATGAGAAAATATTTCTTTTCATGGTGGGTAAGTTGGGAATGATTAACATGAGTTGAATCCTCTGAAAGTAAGATCTGATCCTCTGTAAATATGTATATATATTTGAATACTTCTGCATGTAAATTCTTGAATCACCAAAAGTTCTATACCCGTCAGAGCTTCTGTGGGATCACTCAGATCTTCTGACAATATTCACAGAACCTCTGGTGAGTTTGACTTATGCTCTATGCATTACTTATCTATTTTTATCCAAGCATAGGTCTAATGGGAGCAGAAGGAGACCTTGAATGAGACTACAAAAGTTGTTAATTCAAGGGGAAGCCAAAGAAGAGTAGTGGTCAGCCTAATCCACAGAAGTAAAGGTTTTTGCCGAGCAAAGGAGAACCAAAAGGTGAGTATCTCGTACAAACCATCTTTGAAAACAGTTTCCCTAGGTCACAAATTTCCATATATGTCCTAGAAACTCTGCTTAAGACATTCCAAACATTTAATGATCAAAAAGATTTTTGAGCTCTCCGATATTAGAAATTTAAGGCCATAGAGCCTCTGCTGAGCCCCGAAGAGCCTCTGTAAGTCAGAATCTCTATGACTGCAAATTTCATACGGAAACTCTATTGATCAACTTCAATGTCTTTCAAAGATTCTTTTGTACAAGTACAAGCACTGAGATACTGAAAGAAGGTTTCTAGTCACAGAGTTTTATCCATCATGGAACTTATGTTGACCGAGCAAAGATTAGTCAAAAGGAGAATGTCTCGCACAAAAACTTTTTCCAAAACAGTTATTCCGGACACCAACTTTCAAATATGTCCTAAAAACAGTGCTTAAGACAGTGAAAAACTTGAATGATCAAAAACTTTTATGAATCTTTAGTTATTAGAAATTTTCACTCATAGAGCCTCGACTGGCTTTGACAGAGCCCCAAAGTCTCTGTGGATGAAAATTTTGTGCTAAAGACTATTGATCCTCTCCAATGAATTTTCAAACATTTTTTTTGTAAAGGTGCAACCTAATAGGAGACAAAAAGACAAGTTTCAGATCACAGAGCTCACTCCACTACAGAGCCTCAGTTGATTCTGACACTTGACTCTTTGTGGCAATTCTATAAAAGCAAGACATTTACTGCGAGTGACAGACCCCAAACAGAAGGATTGCCCACGCGCCTAGCATTAATGGGCCGCGCACAACGTCTAATCGTGCTCTGACACATCTGACGTGGCAGATTTTCATTGGACGTGCGTGCCACACTATAATAACCGGGTATATTGATGGTTTATTTAATTTTGGTTTTAAGATAAATATGAGATTTGTATTATGGAGATATAAGTTTGAGGGTAGACTTTAAATTTTAATTTGGAAGTTCAAGGGGGTGTTTTGCCATTTAGTAGAAGTTTGGGGTTTGTTTGGTAATTGTGTTTAATATCTAGATATTTTAGATATATATGTATTATGTGTGTGTTTGTGGGTGAATTATAGAGAGAGAGAGGGAGAAAGATACGTATGGAAGAGACAGAAGAGAGGAAGAAGAAGAAAGGAAGAAGAAGAAAGGAAGATGTACTTGAAGGTTTATCTTATAGGTATGAATTCTACTCCATATTTCATATCATCTTGTTGTTGATAGTTTAAAGTTCCTCTTATTTGGTGATGTTTAGCTAGAAGTACCAATGAGTATTCTAGAATTGGATTATGATTCTTGTTATCTTCTCTAAGAATCCTTCACCATTTTAATGTCAGAATTTGATTTTTAGCAAGTTTTGATGTTAATGGAGTTTTGGGGTTTTTGGGTTTAAAAATGGTGAATCAATAGATGGATTGGATTGATTACATATGTGTATAGAGTTGTTACATGGATTTCTCCATGTTATTTGATGTTAAAACCTCAATTTGTGATGCTAAAAATCCATAGAAATGAGCCAAAATGACTTGGGATTGAAGTGGGTTTGAGTTGGGGTGTTAAAAGCTGAAAAGGGGCTGTTTGACGTCCAACAGAGGTCCGCGCCGGACTCGGCGACAATGAATCGGCGCGAAATCGGCGCCAAGCACTGTTTCAGCATTATTCCGATTTTGTTTCTTGCGTACCGGAGTCGTTTTAAGGCGTAATATAGGGGTATGGGTACTTGTTTTGAGTGTAAGATAGCTTTTGAACACTTTGAACATGTTAGTTTGGGCATTTGACAAATCCAAGTACTAGTTTTAATGTCGGTTGTTCGGTTTCTAGCTCGGTTGTCAATTGTCGTAGTGAGTCTTGTATACATATAAGTATGTGGATTTCATCAATGTGTATATATTTCAGGCTCGGTTGCCCCTCGTTAGTGTGGCTTGGGTGGTGTTCAGTTGTGGCGTTATTTGCCGGTTTTGCTCAATTGTATCGTTTGCGCGTGTGTGGCTTCAAACTATCTACAAGGTGAGTTTTACTTTAAAACGTTTTTAACTGGAATACATATATATATATATATGTTTATATATGTATGAGATGGATATATATGGATTGAGAATATGATACATGATGTGATTATGTGTTTATATTGAGATATATATATTTATATGTATATATATGGTCGAAATGTGATGAAAAGTTTTATAAATGACAATATGATATATTGGTATATATATATATTGTATTTATATGTGTATTACACTACACGAGTGCTGAGTAGTCGGGTTCCGGTGTGCGGACCGGTGGGTAGCCGGGTTTCGATGTGCGGACCGATGAGTAGCCGGGTTCCAGTATGCGGACTTGTAATGTTGATTATTTATTAGTTGGCTTGCTACCAACTAATATGGCCATTTGTGGAGGAATAAGGTGGAATGAAAGGTACACGATGCACGAGTCTTGATTGGTATTTAAATGCGTGTGGCATATTACGAAAGGATTACTAAAGGTTTTATATAAAGGTTTTATATAAACTATTATGATACATGATTTTATATAAATGGGTTTTATAACGATTTTCAAATGACAGGGATTTTCTCACTAGACCATTAGGTCTAACCCTCATTTCTGTTTTCAAAATATGTATTCTAGGTTGAGGATCGTTTATTAGCAAAAATGGAAGGATTAAAAGTGTAAGACGCGGTTGATAGCTGACAAGGATTAGGAACTGAATATGTTTGGTATTGTATAGTTTCGAGACTTTGGGACCGTACATGATTTATTTTGTATTTTCTTTTTATGAATGTAACGATGTGATGCAATATATGTTATTTGAAGCATGTTTGGGAAACCGGGTTGTTACAGATGGTATTAGAGCCCTAGTTTAAGGGATTTAGGTATTTGAATTTATACCTAGACTTAAACTTCATGTGAAGTAGGATGTCCCCATTATTTTAGAACCTTGGGATGTTAAGTATAAAAAGGAAGAAGGAATATCATGTAAGGTAATTTCAAATTACATTTGGCCAGTGTAATTGTGAACTTACAAGTACATGTTTGAACCGGAATACCTTGTTATATGGGGTATGTGTTTATGTGTATATTAACCTTGTTTGAATCAACAGAGTGGCAAATCGGACTTGACGTATAGATGAAGACGAAGACAGGTATATTTTTATAAACTCTACACGTGCTAAAGTGCTGTATGACTCCGGTGCAAATCGATCATTTGTGTCTCCATTCTTTTGTTGCTTATCTGTAAAAAAATAATGTTTGATAAATATGTTAGAGATAAAGAGGGGTGTGCTTAATTACTGTTGTTCCGATTTTTCTAATGTGTGGAGTGTGATGGCTTGAGTGTAAAGAATAATAGTAGTGTGTGGAACGTGATGATTATGGGTGGAGAGTAATGGTAGTGTGTGTAGTCTTGACCTTGTCATGAAGGCGACGATTTAGTGTATTGTGTAGATTATACTTAGTGTAATTATTGACGCTATCTAGAAGGGTGATTGAATTAAAGTTTCCGTTTGTTAGCAAATTTTATATTGGGAGTATATGATTTATTTTTTTGAGAAAGGCTTAGTAAGAGTGTAGGTTTGGAAGCATTTTGTGTGAAAAGAGGATGGTTCTAATTTAGCAAGAGTGTAACAATTATTTTGGATGATATCGAAATTAGTATGTTTATTCATTATGATATTGCTTGGGATAAATTTAAGTGAGAAATCAAGGATAATCGAAACTAGAAAGGGAAGAGTGTTATTGGGAATGATTAGTAAGGAAAAGCTATTAGTAATCAAAGGTGATAACCCGTTATCATATGTGTTTGGATTTGAAAGATTTATCAAGGTGGTAATAAAATTGATTGTATGAGAACGAAAGTGGTTGGTAGTTTAATTTGGAATGAATGATCTAACACTTGCGATTATTAGAAATTTTCAAATTGAAGGTGCATGTTAGAATTTTGGAAAAGATATTGCGAAAGTGTAGAATGTGGCGTTGTGTATAATTCAGTATTTCAGATGCTAGGTTATGCCTCCAAATGTTAAAGTTTATGTTATGAATAAAATTTCAAATGTGTTAGATGATTTGGGATATATATTTTGGGCTGAAAGAGGCACGGTGAAATATTGTATGTTGAAAGTGGCACGATGATATATTTTGTGCTAATCGAGGCACGAGGTGAAATAAAGATGTACTGATTTTATTAATAAGATGTTTTTATGGTTGTTATATTTTTGGAGATGGGTGTATAGTGTGGATCCAATTTGTTTATAATCGTTTTGAAAGAATATGTTAACGATATGTGAAAAAAATGAAAAAGTGTGTGGTTGTTTCGAGCAATGAGTGTGATTTCGGATTAACTCGGTTAAGTTCCTGATATGAGGTGTGGTGAAATTATTGGTTAAGTATAGTAATTGTTGGAATTGGGTGTGTGCGATTGGTTTGGAGGTGAAAGAATGCTAGCTCATAGGATCGGTCTAGAGTAAGCACCTCCTAGTGAGCTATCCTTAGGGAAACGTGTTTTATGTTGAGAAGAGAGAGGAAGAAAATAGTCGAATGTAATGATCGGGGTGAAAGACCATTGGATAGGACGTGGTAGTAGTATGAGAGTGATGTTGTGGCAAGTGTGGAAATCAATTGTAATCTAAGGTTCGTGGTCGGTGTAATTAATGCAAGAAAGTGTTGTCTGTCTTAGATGTATGTTGGATTAGAGAAGTGACGGTAGAGTTGGGGATGATCTATGGAGAAAAGTTCAACTACGGGTTAAGGTGATACTCCAAGTTAATTTTGTAATCTATTGGGGAGTAGAATGTCGTTATTTTTGGAGTGTTGGATTGTTGGGACGTTAACATCGGTGAAATGTGTTCTTTTAAGAATGGTAAAATTCTGTGCGAAACCATTAGTTTGGGGCATAATTTAAAATATGGAGTCTAGATGTGTGACTGATATTGGTATGATTGATTTGAGATGATTATACCTTGTTCATATTACGCGGGCTTTCTTCTAGAAGTAAGAGTTGTTGTAGTTGGGAAGATACTAAATTGTTGTATACTCCTTAGTAACGAAGGGTTACGCATAGTGGGAGTTCATTCGACCTTTTCCGTTAGAAAACACCGGAAGGGATTAAAAGTGGAATAATGTGGAGGAAGGATTAGCGATGGTAGGTCGCAAGGTGAGAAAACTAGGTTGCTGATAACCTAGACTTAAGCTAAGAGGGAATATTTATATTATTAGTGTTATGATTAGCGGGAAGAAAGCGATGTTTGATTATTTTGATGGTCGTGTGATGAACTTTGTGGTATAATTGGAAGTAGATTTATTATTTATTAGTTGGCGATTGTTACGGTTAAGTAAAGTAAGGGCAATGTTGATGAACTTTCTTTATGGAGTTGTTTAAGTTAAAGAGGGGTTTTAGACCTTATTTTAATTGTTGATATATTGATTGATGCAATGAAGACGTAATTGGTTGATTGCGGCTAAAAGTTGTCATAAGGATTTTATGGTATTATTACCTGGGTATGATATTTGGTGTAGTATTTGTACAATTGAGAAATTGGCATTGTAAGTTAAGGTAGATGTGTAAGTCTTTGACTTCTCATCAAGTTTTGCAATTATGTTAAGACATTGTATTGTTATTGGAAACTATGTTTTAATATGAGTTCTATTTGGAAGAGTATAAGAAATAGGTTGTAATTGCTAAGCAGGTTTTTATCTGGAAAGAGTATAATTATGTTGTCAAGTTAGTATTGTAAAGTATAGAACAAGACGTTTGTCGTGAAATGCTGATGGAGTTAAAAGTAGTATTAGTGTAGTAAATGTTTCGAGTAAGCATTTAATGTTGTGTTATTCGGATGAGTTTCATTTGAGTATAAGTTATTTACTTTGGTAATATAAGTGAACTAACGGGTTATTTTGAATCTTCGTGGGATTTGTTTATTGGGTGATTCGGCAAAGAATTTCGAGTGTGGTTATGTTAAGATTTGGATCGACTTTATGGGATGGATTAATTGAGTAAATTGCGGAAGGTGTGCGTAAAGTTCAAATAAAGTTGTAACACCCTAAAATTCAGGGCCAACTTAAACCTCAAATAACAAAGTTATGATCATCAAGATATCAGACTTTTATAAACCAAAGGATCAAAAAGTAAATTTCTATATATACATTAAGTCGTCTAACTTAAATAATCTGATCAACTAATTATACATCACAATAAGATCAACTAGATTATCTAAGGCTCGTCCCAAAAGTCATCAAAAGCATATCCTGATCCTTTGTTAACACCAAGTCCGATTCCCTTCAACTGTAGTCTCACTTCCCTAGCTATTTCCCAGAGCCAGTACCTGGTAAGACAGTTTAATTTGAAACATTAGGCTTTCGCCTAGTGAGATTATCCAAATCAAATTAAAATTTAACAAATAAAATATTAACAGATATATCAAACCTATTATCAGCTATCTTACCATACCAAGCTCTTATCAACCACTGGAATCCACCTATTCCCTTACTTATGACTAACTCATCTAGTCATCATACTACCATCAAGAATTTCTATAAATCCCACCGGATTATAAGTAACTCCAACTCCCAGAAATTACAGTTTCCAAACCTGCTTCTTTCTGAATTGAGATTACAATTTTTCTACATTGGTTTATCTCCAAACTTCTCTACAATGAAGATATCTCATCTTTCGTTTGAAATGGGAATTACAACTCTAAGTCTGCTATTCCTCGTTTCATTTCCTCCCCACCTTGAATCACTGGTCCCCCCAATGAGATTTTATTTTATCGCGATCATCAACCACCAGAGACCCTCACAGATGATTCAAGATTCACTCCAACAACTAGAAATACATCCCAACAGTCCCTGGCTAGTAAACAGTTCTCATTATACCGTACTTTATGCCCACTAGACCAGATGCATATTTCTAGCCAACGCCACACAATAATTGTGTATCATCACTCTTTCTATTGTATGCTAAAGTTATACAATTCATCATATATTATATATCTCTATGTACAGAATATTAATTTCAACGATTATCCCCACTTTGCCATTTAGCATCGGGGATCAACATCTCAACAATTAACTACAGTTCCGGACTCATAAATAATGATAAATCCCAAATCTAGCACAAAGTAATGAACAAGTGTAGAGAGAATCTAGAGAGCAATCTTGTCATCCATATATTGATTTCAAAGTGTAAAATGACAAATGCTTCAAGTTGTTATCCAAAATAACAAAGGAACTCCTTTATATAGTAGGACGTGACAAGCCCATGCCTCTACTAAGGAGAAACAGTACAAGATATTAATACTGTCTTGATAGCTACAAAAATGCCCTAACAATCTCCCCCTTAGCTATCAAGGCAGAAAGGGTCTTCTTCTACTTCGAAACCCAAGATGCGTTTCAATCCTTCGCATAGCCATTCTGAAGCTCAATTTTTCATCTATCTCTTCAATGGCTCTTGACAAAACTCTTCTAGGTCTTGAAGACATCCAATTAACTTTTCGTTCAGCATCATGTCTTTTGAGCTTTTCGACTAACTGAAGTCTTACAATTTTAAGCGTACCATCAGAATATTTTTCCAACTCATTAAACCGAATGAATATCTTGTTTGCACCATTACTGAACACAACACCAAACTCTGGTTCTCCAATCACACAATATAAAGGCATCCTCATCAATCCAGTCAATTCTTGATTTGGTCTTAACAGATTTATTCTTGGTTGATAGCTTTCCACACCCATCTGCAAATCATGACACTGTGTGAATAAAACGTGTCTTCTCAGAAATCTCTTAATGGCATTCAAAGCAAGAGTTACGTTTTCCCTTCTGATCTGAAGATCTCTGAAATGATGATACAAGAACTCAAAATCTTCCATGGTTAAATGACAGAAATCAGCTTCAGTAAATCTATAATCTCTGCAATCTTGCCTTTGAACAAGAAACTCTGGATACCACAACTTGTAATACAGTCTAGCTGTTACCTCCTTTATAGACACAATCAACTTCTTGCTCCTCACCTCTCTTTTCTTTTGACACTTGTCCCTTAGAAAGTACATATATTCGAACTTGTATTCGGCTGTTTGATCTGTAATACCCAACACAGCGTAGGGATTCAAAGTTCTGATTCTGTGCACAAACAGTCTTCTTTCTTCTTCTTCTAGGAAAGGTGTTCTCAAATACAAAGTTCTTTGTCGTTGTTCAAGTTCAGTCAATTTTCTGCTCCGTGAGGATGAAGGACCAGGTTGATCAGCAGGATTAGAAGGACCAGCTTCATCATGACTATGAATGATAGGAGGTATTGAAGATGTAGTGGATTGAGGATCAGTCTCTTCGGATTTTGGCTCTTTAGATAATGGATCATGAGAATGATGTGGTTCAGATACAGGTATAGTGGTTTGAGTTGAAGTAGATTGGTTAAGGTTGATGGTTATAGGTGTAACAGAAGGTTGTTCTGACATCAAAGTGGTTGAGATATGTTCGGGTGAGTGTACAGGGCTAAAGATTATTTCTTCAGGAGTTTGTGGCCCATATATCTCTGACAAAATATCAACCTCTTCTTCATTAAATCCAACACCTTGATCTTCTGGTTCATAAGTAAATACCAAAAGTGGTTCTTCTTCCTCCTTAACTTTCCAATACCGATCATAAGCTCTTGCACTTTCATCAGTTTCTTCATCATCAGAACTAATTTCAATCAACTCCACAGATTGCACGAATCGATCAACCACTTCTCTTATCTCCTTCTCATTTACCTCAGGCTTTTCAACCGTTGGTTCTATATTCGGATCAACATATAATACGATCTGTTTTCCGCTTTGATCACCCATAGCACCTGATTCAAACATCTTAGATATTTCAGCAACAGTCGGATTCTTTTTCTGACCTTGAGAGCTTTCTGACTCAGCTCTTCTCTTCTTACTCATCTCCCCCTCATGATCATGATCATCGGGATCCTGATCATGTCTTCTTTTAGTACTCTGAGCTTGAGTCTTACACGACTGTTCCATTAATGCTTTCAACTCAACAATTGACTGCTTCATATCACTTAAAGATTTCACAACTTCAGACTTGAAAGTAGATAACTCTTTGGATAATGCTTGAAACTGTGTGGGTGTAACTGAAGGTGTAGGTGGAAGTGGATTTGGAGTAGATTGGAAATTCTGAAGTAGAGATAACAAGGTTTTACTTTGCTGATCTTCAGGACTCATAGACATCAGTTTGGCATAGAATAAATCCCTTAATTCATCAACACTTTGATCCACTGGTGGTTGTTGCATAGGAGAAGACTGAGGTACTCGAGGCGGAGCCAGATAGATTTCTGGACGTGGACGTACAGCTGGCTCATAAGTCATCGGTTCTTTTCCCTTCAACTGATTCTTCACACCTTGTAACTCCCGGATGAACATAGTTTCAATGTCCTTTAGGGCGCCATCGAAGTTTTCCCTTGTCACAAAGACGGGTAAAGTAACACCGGCACCACTTAGGTTTGCCGTTGACACAACAGTTGTTGCAACTGTGTGACCTACACTCAGTGTTGGCATAGTGTTAGCACTGGTAGGATTTCCACTCTGTCCTTGTAGTCCTGTAAAAGAATCTACTCTGAGTGTTCCGGATGAGTCACGAAGGCGCGCATCAGATGTTCCTGAAAGTGTCCTATTCAAAGAATCAAATATATTAGGAGCAGGCACTAGACTCGAACTTTGTGCAGGAAAGAAGGTCGAGGACTGGGGAGGAAGTCGCTCTGTTTCAATATCCGGAATCTCCGAACGAGATCCAGATAGTGTTTGTGCTAAAACCCCGTGAGAAAATGAGACAGTTTCTTGTGAAGAAGAAGCTGAATAGCTGGCAGAGGTGTGCAATTGCGTTACTGGGCGAGTAACGACTTGTTCAACACCTGATCCCAACAAATGAGATCTGGTGGTGGATGTGGCTGCCCTTCTGGAATAGACAGTTTGGATATCTTTCACACTCTCCATATTCTTTTCTTCAGTTTCTCTCACAGTCTCACATATATTTTCAACTGATACTCCCTCGGGTCTCCTTATGCCTTCCGTTCCTTCACTAACTTGAGTCGACATTAAAGGCATGTCATCAAAGTTTAAGCTTTCCACATTAATATTATCTGACATATTCAATTGTGGAAATTCAAAGATATCAGAAACGTTACCAAACCAGTTTTCTTCAGTAGTAGCATCAGCACCAATATTTCCAGCATTCCCTTGATCATCATCATTATCATCGTTGTCATCTTCATCACCATCACGATGTTCCTCCGCTGAATCAGACGCATTATCAGACTCTGTACTATCACTAGAGTACTCAACTAAAGGAGGATCCCCAATGTGTTTAGGAATTTCTCCCTCAGAATCGTGTTGTACAAGATCATCTGTATGTGTGTCCTCGGACGATGACCCTGTATCTTCAAATACAGATGTATGATCCCCACCAGTTCCCCTCTCGGTGTTTTCCCTCGACTCTCCCCGTTCAGTAGCCCGTGCATCCTGAACACTCACCGACTCCTCTCGCCTAGGGGTTGAGTCTGGGGTAGGTCCCTCCGGTTCTGGCTGGACCATAGACTCTCTATACTCGATAATGCACTCAACGTCCTGATCCGCGTATCGAAGAAATCCTTCAGGTAACGGCATCTCATAATCAAATTCAGTTTTACGAAACTGAAGATACTGCATAGCTTTCTCGGGCACAGAAGGATGATTTGCTCGTCTTGGAATTTATCTGTTAGAACGAAGCATGCTATGAATGATAATCTGAAGAAACCTCATATATGGAACATAAGGCTTTCCCTTGTTTTGTCGGCGAAGATCTATCTTCTCATTCAGTTCATGCCAGAAAATAGCTGCATAATCTACATGAAGATCATACACTACTGCATGAAATAGCTTCAGAAATCCGACGCTGGCACTGTCTGTTCCGGCATGTTTAGCAGATAAGCATCTATTAATAATGGAGAAGATTGTATAGTATAACGGTGGTAGGTTCGCCTTATGGAATTCCTTCACCCGAGTTAAGTTTCCAGTGTATCCCATAGCACGTATTCCTTCAAACGTTTCTTCTTCAGATGGAAAAGGATCAAACTCAGTCTTTCCTTCTCGTGAATCAGGTTCCGGTAGCCTCAGAATCATTCTTAGTCTTTGGAAATCAAGCTTTGTGATGAAGTTGTCTATTTGGAATACAAAAATTGGTCTTCCATCTTCCATAGTTGTTGTTATTGTCTTCCATGCTTGCTGTAAATATAGCATAGGCACAACGACAGTATTCGTTAATGCGTATGCTAACGGATGATTCCTGAGCACTTCCTTTATCACTGGATGAATGTTGATGTGATCAAAATCAATGTGATGATTGTTGGGAATGATCGCATTATAGTTGATCGGATGAATGATAGCATGATCTGGATGAATTCCGGCTTGGGATTGATGTACTGATCGTGTTGACGGTAAAGGTACATCGTGTGTCGGTTCGGGAAGACTTGGAATATGATCATCAAAGCCTTGAATGTGACTTTGTTCTTCTTGATTAACCATTTTACCTGTTGATAATAGTTCTTACAGAATTAGTCTATGAAAAAAAATTTGAAAGAAAAATATTTTCTAAGTATAGAATTCGAATCATAGTGCATTCGAATTCATGATTTGTCTTTGAATATCAATTCGAATCCACAAGGGTTCGAATTCATCCAATTCGAATCCACAAGGGTTCGAATTCATCCAATTCGAATCCACAAGGGTTCGAATTCATCCAATTCGAATCCACAAGGGTTCGAATTCATCCAATTCGAATCCACAAGGGTTCGAATTCATCCAATTCGAATCCACAAGGATTCGAATTCATCCAATTCGAATCCACAAGGGTTCGAATTCATCCAATTCGAATCCATAAGGGTTCGAATTCATCCAATTCGAATCCAAAGGCATTCGAATTCAACAGTTGAGCCCTAATTCAGATTATAACATGTGAATTCGAATCTAAAGGAATTCGAATCTAAAGGCATTCGAATTCAACACTTGAGCCCTAATTCAGATTATAACATGTGAATTCGAATCTAAAGGAATTCTTTCTTAACATGTTTCATGAATTCGAAACAAGAACGATTCGAAATCATGTTCGAATTCAACAATGTTCATGAATTCGAATCAGGTATGGTTCGAATTCATGTTCATATGAGCACGATGATGAACAGTAAACTTTTTGATTTTACAGATTAGCATAGTAAATGTTTACAATCAAACAAACCATTCGTATAGAATGATTCGTATTACATTTTCGAATCTGATAAGAGTAATTTCGATAGAAATGTTTACCTGATGAGGATGAATCAAGCAGATGAAGGATCGATAAAGTGGAAAATGAACAGTGTTCTCTTGAGAGTGTTTGAAACAATACCAAATAGTGAAAAGTGGGAAATAAGGTTTCGAACCCTATTTATACTCAAAAAAAAATTTGTACACTTGGCACACATTAGAGTACCCCACTTGGCAATCAGTTAAAAATGCATGTTTCAAAACATTAGATATGGCACTGTTCATCTGAACAATTTACATAAACAAATATGTAAAAAATTCAAAAAGAGTTCGAATCAGATAAAGTTGTACAACAATTGATATTGATCTCATTGAATTCGAATCCTTAAGGGTCCGAATTCATTGAATTCGAATCCTTAAGTGTTCGAATTCTTTGAATTCGAATCCTTAAAGGTCCGAATTCATTGAATTCGAATCCTTAAGAGTCCGAATTCATTGAATTCGAATCCTTAAGTGTTCGAACTCTTTGAATTCGAATCCTTAAAGGTACGAATTCATTGAATTCGAATCCTTAAGAGTCCGAATTCATTGAATTCGAATCCTTAAGAGTCCGAATTCATTGAATTCGAATCCTTAAGTGTTCGAATTCTTTGAATTCGAATCCTTAAAGGTTCCGAATTCATTGAATTCGAATCCTTAAGAGTCCGAATTCATTGAATTCGAATCCTTAAGAGTCCGAATTCATTGAATTCGAATCCTTAAGTGTTCGAATTCTTTGAATTCGAATCCTTAAAGGTCCGAATTCATTGAATTCGTATCCTTAAGTGTTCGAATTCTTTGAATTCGAATCCTTCAGAGATCGAATTCTTCAAATATTTGCATGAAAATTTACAACTTTTTCTGAAAAGTCCAACAACTGTTCTAAAATTCTCACATCAGATAAAACTTTGTAAGCTCTCAGATACAGATAACACTTTTACAGATTTATGCCGAATTGCTCCCCCTTAACAATTGCATAAATTGTTATCTTTTCTTCAGAGAAATCTGCACAAACAGAGAAAGATTTGGTACTCATAGAACATGAGTCCAAACTGTTAAAATTATCACTTTGTGTAAAAATCTAACTCCCCCTTAAAATATGAATTCGTGAGCAACTTGCTTTCTTCCTCTGAAAATATGCATAAAACTCAGTATTTGATATTGGATCAAAAATACATTTCACAAGGAAAGTCAAATTCATTGAATTTTGTTTTATGACTACTAACATTTGATCATTTGAAAGCTTTACAAAAGAAATTCAACTTAATAAAATTTAACATATATTCCAATCAGATGAAATCAAATGCATGTGTTTGGATTCAAGGACAAGACATCATTGCTTATCAAGTTATAATTGTTCAGTGTCCACCCCTTTATCAAATCTATTTGGTATGCTAGCATGCGAAATATGATTGGCATAAAGCTTATGTATTTCTACAATATATAAGAATACTTTGCTCTACTCACACTATTTGTCCAAAATCAGAATTTTCACAAATTTACGGGTTTATCGCGACTTTGTATTTTCCCAAGTTTCAAGAGATATGTGCTCTTTGGCATCTTTTAATATTGTGCACATTTGAATCTTTTGATTTTGTGCTCATTGGCATCTTTTGATTTTGTGCTCATTGGCATCTTTTGATCAAAAAGTTTAGTAAGAATAAGATACACCGTTAAACATGACTTTCTATCTGGTTCTATAGCAGGATTTGGGTTAGCAGATCCCAGACCAGTTGGCCTTAGGTGCTAGGTGACGAGCACCCCTTAGAACTTAATTTCCCAAACCAGAAAGGCCACATCGATATATCTTAAACCCATTTGTACCAGTAGAACATGGCTTTCTATCTGGTTCTATTGCAGGATTTGGGTCAGCCGATCCCAGACCAGTTGATCTTAGGGACTAGGTGTCGAGCACCCCTTAGGACTTACTCTCCCAAACCAGAAAGGCCACAGGCACAAACTTTCAAACTAAATGATAGTGCAACTATTTTATCTCAATCACTTGGTTCTAAAACATATTGCTTTGCCCATATTTTCATTTCCATCCATCATTCTGACATATAGGCTTTTTGAGCATTATATTCTATATATATCCAGATTCACATAACTTTGAGCATTCAGCATAATTTCATTCATGTTTTGCTGACCTTTCGATTTATTTTAGAGGTGAAAATTGAAACAAATCTAACTCAGATAGTACAAAGTTTCTTGTAAAATCATCTTTTAGCACACATTTAATTCATTGAATGAAAATTGAAAATTTCATCTTATTGAATTAAATTTGTAAAGTTTCAAGTTTTCAAATCAGTAGAAACAAATATAATCCAATGTTACCTTTTGCCACTTGTTCCTTGAAACAAAATATATAGCAGTTAAGGATATTACCTGAGAAGTGTGAGTTCTAAACTGATTTGTTTAGAAGTCTTAGTCTTTAAAGTACGGGTCCTGAACTGAGTTGTTCAGAAGCCATAGTCTTTGAAGAACAGGTTTTGAACTGATTTGTCCAAAAGCCATTGACGTTGAAATCCGGGTTCTAAACTGATGTGTTTAGAAACCATAGATATTTGTCTCCCCCTTAATGGTACAAATATTTTTCAAAAAATACGCCGCTTCTCTTCTGTTTTCAGTCATGCGTGTGATATGTATTTCAATTCAGTACAACACATGATGAACCTGCAAAACAGATTAAGCAGATTTTGGTACCCAATGGCACTTGGGTCCTAGTGGGTTAGGATATGATCATAGATTTAAGTAAGCAAGAACACGAACTCCCCCTCAATGTCTTAAGGATTCAACATTCCTAGTTTGCTGATTAAAAAATTTAACCTCTTTTCATCTAAAGGTTTTGTGAAAAGATCAGCAAGTTCTAGTTCTGTTGGTACAAAGTGCATTTCTATAGTTCCCTTCTCAACATGGTCTTTGATAAAATGGTACCTGACATCTATGTGTTTCGTTTTGGAATGCTGAACAGGATTTTCAGTTATTGCAATTGCGCTTTTGGAATCACAATAAATGGGGATCTTGTTGAAGATATATCCATAATCCTTTAGCTGAGTTTTCATCCAAATTACTTGCGAACAGCAACTAGCGGCGGCCACATACTCTGCTTCAGCCGTAGATGTTGATACACAAGTTTGCTTCTTTGATGACCAGCTTACTAGTTTATCTCCCAAGAATTGACAAGCACCAGATGTGCTTTTCCTGTCCATCATATTTCCCGCATGATCTGCATCTGTGTAAGCAGTTAGTTCAAACCCAGAATCCTTAGGATACCAAAGACCCAAATTTTTTGTGCCTTTGAGATATCTAAGGATTCGCTTTACAGCCACAATATGAGATTCCTTCGGGTTTGCTTGGAAACGTGCACAAAAAGATGTTGCAAACAAAATATCCGGTCTACTTGCCGTTAGATACAGTAAAGATCCAATCATGCCTCGGTATAACTTTTGATCGACTGATATACCAGATGAATCAGCGTTCAAAAGCTTACCGGTAGCCATGGGAGTTTTCATGGTGGAAGAGGAATTTAATTCAAATTTCTTAAGCATATCATTTATATATTTTGATTGATTAATGAAAATGCCTTCATTTGATTGTGTCACTTGGAGACCAAGAAAATTTTTTAACTCTCCCATCATACTCATTTGAAAACGGCTTTTCATCACCTTTTCAAAATCTTTACACATATCTGGATTTGTAGATCCAAATATAATGTCGTCAACATATATTTGTACTAACATTAAATCTTTACCTTCTCTTTTGAGAAAAAGAGTTGTATCTATTGTACCTTTGGTGTATCCATTTTTAAGCAGGTGAATAGTCAGAGTCTCATACCATGCCCTCGGTGCTTGCTTTAAGCCGTAGAGTGCTTTGTCTAGAATGTAGACATGGTTGGGATATTTGGGATCAACAAAGCCTTCAGGTTGACTTACATACACTTCCTCATGTAGTATTCCATTCAGAAACGCAGATTTGACGTCCATTTGGAATACCTTCATGTTCTTATGTGCTGCGTATGCAAGAAAGATCCTTATTGCTTCAATCCTTGCTACTGGTGCATAGGTTTCATCATAATCTATTCCTTCTTGTTGATTGTAACCTTTAGCAACCAGTCTTGCTTTATTTCTGACTATAATCCCCGCTTCGTCCTTTTTGTTTCTAAAGACCCATTTGGTTCCAACTATGGTTTTGTCTTTTGGACGTTTCACCAAGTGCCACACTTCGTTGCGTTTGAACTCATTTAATTCCTCTTGCATGGCGTTGATCCAATCTGGATCTTGTAAAGCTTCAGATGCTTTCTTGGGTTCTAACGTGCTAAGAAAATTTACGTACAAACATTCGTTTGTAGTCGCAGATCGGGTTTTCACTCCATCATTCAGATCACCAATTATATCAGCCGGAGGATGTGCTCTTGTCCATTTATGACTACTTGGAAGAGTTGGTATATCCATACGAGTGTTTGATGGATTATTTTCATCCAATACTGCAAAAATCTCCTCTGTCGATTCAGCTGAAGATACATTTGTCGTTTCCGGTATGTTGACTTCTGTTTCTAATCCTTCAGATGTGGAAGTCTCCGATAATTGATTTTCTGAAACCTGAACAACTGGTTGAATTTCAGGTTCAGAGACAGGAACGTGTTCACTTGTAATCTCATTAGTTTCTACAGAAGTACTAGTATCAACATCTTCAGTTGGACCGGAGATATTTGCACTCGTCTGATTCTGAGATGCATTCACAGATGTGATTGGTGGTTCCATATCTGCACAGTAATCCATAAATGCATCATGAAATTGTAAATCTAAATCAGTAGTATTATTATAATTCAAAGCTGAATTAGAAAACTGTTTCGTCACAGGTTCTACTCCATTTTTAGTAGAAGCTTCAGATTTCTGTACGAGTTCTGAACTAAATTGTCCAGAAGTCAATGTCACAGTCTCGTCGAACGTAACGTTGATACTCTCGATTACTGATTTTGTTCGATTATTATAAATCCTGTATGCTTTCGAGTTCAAGGAATAGCCTATAAAGATGCCCTCATCAGCTTTAACTTGAAGCTTTGTAAGATATTCACGATCTTTCATCACAAAACACCTGCATCCAAATACACGCAGAAATTTGATGTTAGGTTTGCGATTGTTGATTAATTCATATGCAGTTTTGTTAAAGCGTTTATTTATAATAGTTCTGTTTTGAGTAAAACACGCTGTGGATACTGCTTCAGCCCATAGACTTGGTGGAAGACCCGAGTAAGCAAGCATCGTCCTAGCAGCTTCTACAAGAGTTCGATTTTTCCTTTCAACTACTCCATTTTGTTGTGGAGTAATTGGGGCAGAAAAATTATGAGTTATTCCAACGGATTCAAGAAAATATTGAAGAGTTGCATTCTTGAATTCAGTTCCGTTGTCACTTCGGATTTTTCGAACAGGGCGTTGTAGAAGAGTTTGAATCTTCTTGATGAATTTAATGATCTGCTCGGGTGCTTCAGACTTGAGTCGTAAGAAATCCAACCAAGTATATCGCGAAAACTCATCAACCATAACCAAGATATATTTCTTTCCTCCCATTGACTGAGTTCGCATTGGGCCACAGAGATCCATATGAATTAATTCCAAGGCATTGTTACAATTAGACAAAGTCTTGGTCTTGTGAGAAACATGTTTCATCTTTCCCATTTCACAAGCTGGACACACAGAAACTTTGTCAATTTTCATTTCAGGAAGCCCGGAAACTAATCCATCAATTCGAAGCTTGTTGATGCTGCGAAAATTTTGATGCGAGAGCCTTCGATGCCATAACCAACACTCTTCTTGTGAAGCTTTTGATACAAGACAGACTTGATTAGAAGCAACAAGAGTTGTAAAATCAGTCATGTATAAGTCTCCGCATCTTTTTGCTCTGAAGATTTCTGACCAATTTGCATCCAAGATGTAGCAAAAATCTTTATCAAATAACACCTTACAGTTCTTGTCGCAGAACTGACTTATACTGAAAAGGTTATGCCCTAAACCTTCAAGATTTGAGCATCGAAGGATCAAGATTTTTCTTTTCTTTAAAAAATTTGAGCTTTTCAAAAGGATCAAACATACTTGAAGATTTATTTTGATCTTTGGATTCAGCTTGTTTTGAACATTTTTCACAACTTTTTGGGGCCTTAGAGTTTGATATTTCATCTAATTTGGATTCTAGTCTTTGAATCTCACTCTTAAGATCAAGATTGATCCTTTTTGTATGATCAAATTCTAGTCCAATATTATCACGATCATCCTCTAATTTTTCAAAATCTAATTGCCATTTGGAAATTTGATTTTCTAAATCAACAATTTTAAGTAAAGCTGAGTCCAAATTAGGAAATTCAGAAGAAGTTTCTGGAACAAACTCCCTTTTGTCAGAATCTGATGTATTATTTGACTCCATTTCAACGTTAGATTTAGTTTTAACAGATATAGGTTCATTGATTTTGTCAACAATTGTTTTAGCCATAGATTCATCGGAAAACAACGAACTAAATCCAGTTGGTTCAAACATTTTGGTTTTGTAACTGGAGTTTAATTCATCATATTTAAAATTTGTTATATTGTATCTAGGCTTTTCTTTTGAACCTTTGTCTGTTTTAGCTTCATCTTTCTTTGAAATTGGAGTTGAAGAATTTGAAGCATTATCTTTGATAGGAGTTTCTGATTTAGGAGATGTTTCTGATACAATAACTTGTTGCAAAATTCCATTACTTGCCTTTGCTTTTTCTTGTGTCTTTGGAGGTGTTTTTGTTATTATGACTTGTTGCAACACTTCATTATTTGATTTAACAGATACAGTTGAATTAACAGGTGTTTCTGTTATAATGACTTGTTGCAACTTTACATTTGCTGGTTTAACAAAAACTTTTGCAATTGGAGGAATCTCCTTTATCAGAGTTTGCTTCAAAACTTCCTTTTTCTCATGAGGTTTTATTGTTTTGAAACTCTTGTCATCAGATAATCCTAGACCCATTTTTGGATTATAAAATCGTTTATCTTTTGGGTTGCTAGTCAACAAATTCAGCGTTTGCTCAGATTGGCCTCTTTTGTAATTTAAATCTTCAAGCTGCTTAATCTTTTCAATTGCTTCTTTTCTTTCATCAGAAAGAACCTTGATTTTGAACTGAAAATCTATGTTTTCATCATTTAAATCAGTTATTTTCTTTTTTAACTCAGAAATTTCAGATTCAAGTATTTTAACATTTGATCTAATAATTTCTTTCTCCTTTTCTCTATCTTCAGCTAAACACTTATAAAGAAGTGCTTCATCATGATATTTCAGCTTTGAGCTTTTCTCATCTTCATATTGCTTTTGCACTTTTTCAATTTTCTTTTGTGCCTTTTTAAATTTCTCGTTAAGCTCAAATATCACAACTTGCATTTCTTCATATTTGTCATTTTCAGTTTCAGATTCATTTTCAGAATTATCAGAATAAAGAGAAGTGTTATCATAAAGAGAAGGATATAGAGATTGTACCTCAGATTCCAGATCTTCCTCATCAAGTTTAGCCATTAAACTGTGCTTCACTTGAGTGAAGTGAGCTTCTTCATCATCTGAAGAATCCATCAGCCATATTTCTTCTTCAGCAATTACTGGCTTTCCGGTTTCTTTGGCTTTTGCGAGATGTGCTTTACGCTGATAGTATTCAGAATCCTTAACTTTCTTCAACTGACAATCTCTGGCAAAATGACCCGGCTTACCGCAGTTATAGCAGTTTCGGTCATCCATATCCTTCTTTTCTTCCCTCTCCTTTTTCTCAACTTTCTCCTCTTTTTCTTCTTCCTTTTGATCCTTGTTCTCATACCTTTTCTCAAACCTTTTGTATCTGTTCACTTTGTTGTAATCAGGTTTGCTTTTTGAATGAAACTTCTTCTTTCCATATCTGTTTTGAAATCTTGTAGTTAACAAGGCTAATTTTTCAGCTATCTCACTCATTTCATCTCCAGAACTGCTGCTTTCATCATCATCATCAGAACTTATCTTCTTTTTGCTTAACCCAGAGATCAAAGCCTTTGTTTTCATCGCTCCACTTTTCTTGTGTTCACTTAGAAGGGCTAAAGATTCTTCAACCTTTTTCTCCTTTTCTTTGACCATTTTTACCTTTTCTTCATGTTGACCCAGAATGCTGAAAATATCGGTCAACTTTTCATCATCCATATCCCTTGACATTTGAAGCTGAATAGAGTATGAATCCCATTCCGGCAGTAAATTCTTGACAAACTTGTAATTAATCTCTGATTCAGACTTGTCAACTCCATTCCTTCTTAAATCATTCAGAATGATGTTGTAACGATCATAAGTATCTTTCAACGATTCTCCATCTCTAGCTTTAAACCCTTCATACGCATTGATGCTCTGATTCTTTTTGGTCTTCATTGATTTTGATGAACCTTCAAACTGCCTTTCTAGCTCATCCCAAATATCCTTTGCTGAATTTCGGCTGTCTACGCGATTATAGATATTGTTTGGAATGGCCATAGTCAAGTATGTCAATGCTTGCTCATCAATTTCAACTCTAGCTTTATCAGCATCACTGTAATATTTGTATTCCTTTTCTATTCTTCTTGGAAGAATCTCTTGACTTGTTTCTGTTGCAGCAATGCCACCAACCTCTATGTAGGCTTTGTAAGGACCGTTCTGAATGGACAGCATAAGATCTCTGTTCTGATGATTCAGAAATTGAATCATTCTCCTTTTCCATTGAGAATATTCTTCAGCTATCAATACCGGAGGCTTATTCTTAGAACCCATGCTCAGCATATCTCTCGACATCTTCTGATAATTGGCTAGATAAACGATCGTTCAGAAGATAAAGCAGTTAGTGTAAGAAAAATTACACTTATGAGAATTTAATCAACATTCCTAAGAATTCGGATGCTCAATTCGGATGCTCAATTCGGATAATCAATTCGGATGATCAATTCGGATGCTCAATTCGGATACTCAATTCGGATAATCAATTCGGACTTGATAGATTTCGAAATCCTCCAATTCGAACTTAACAGCGTTCAAATTCACTCAATTCGGATGTACTAAGGTTCGAATTCACTCAATTCGGATTATGTTGAGTGCGAATTCACGCAATTCGAATGTAACTGGATTCGAATTCACTCAATTCGAATTTACTTAGGTTCGAATTCACTCAATTCGAATGTAATAGGGTTCGAATTCTCTATGAATGTTCCGAATTCTCTTTGAATGATCCGAATTCACCAAGAAGGATCCGAATTCTGCACTTCGAACTTCAAAATCACTTAATCTGCCATAACTTCTTCAATTCTTGATCAATTGTGATGAATCTTATATCAAATTGTTCGTAATTGAAATCTACACACTTTTCCTGTTGATCACAATTCACAATTCGATCAATTTAATCGAATTAAGATCCAAACAGTGAACTTGAAGTTTTTGAAAAAATATTCAAGAATCGATCAGATCTGTCAATTCTGTGCAGATTTTGATGTTTATGCAAGAATTAAATGTGTTCAGAATCCAAATCCGAGTTGAACGATGCAAAGAAATGATTCAAAAACTCAAAATCTAGAAAATCTTCATGTCTGAATGTTAAGACTTCAGATGAACAGTAAACTTCTCTTGGTCCGAATTCTTGATGAACAGTGTAAAAATTCTTCAATTTGCTCTTTAATCTGCTTGAATCTTCTGTTTAGCTCTGATACCAATTGATAAATCCCAAATCTAGCACAAAGTAATGAACAAGTGTAGAGAGAATCTAGAGAGCAATCTTGTCATCCATATATTGATTTCAAAGTGTAAATGACAAATGCTTCAAGTTGTTATCCAAAATAACAAAGGAACTCCTTTATATAGTAGGACATGACAAGCCCATGCCTCTACTAAGGAGAAACAGTACAAGATATTAATACTGTCTTGATAGCTACAAAAATGCCCTAACAAATAAGTCCTTACAATTTAACATAACATGGTTTTTACATCAACAACAGAGTTATAAACGTATAACAAATAGCATATATACCTCAGATTATGTTCCTCATAAAACCATAAAAATGATACTGGAATGGTTCAAAGTTCGCAACCCATTGTAGCGAAAATCACCCATTTTCGCAAGCCAAAGCTGCGAAAATCACAAAGCTCGCAAGCCTCTATTGCGAAAATTACAAAGTTCGCAAGCCTCTATTGCGAAAATCACAAAGTTCGCAAGCCTCTATTGCGAAAATCATTAAAGTTCGCAGGCCAAAGCTTGCGAACTTCAGTTTACTATTCATCGTCACTTTCATCTGTTAAGCCAGTCTCGTTTTTTCTTAACCATTAAGTACTCTAAGTAGTTCAATAACAAATACAACACATCTATTAACATTCTCATTGCTTAATTTTAAAGAGAGTTGAATAACTCACCTTTTATGAACTCTGAACACTTTGTCTTAAATCTGAACACTTTATTCTTCCAAATTAGTGGCTTAATCGACAGCTTAATCACAATCTGGACAAAATACTACAACTTAAATCTATGGAGATGAATGATAATAACAACGAAAACAAGCTCTTACCACAACAATCACCAAACTGATTTCTCCTCTTCTTTTCTTCTTCTCGAAGTCTATCTCTCTGTGTTTTCTTTTCTTTCTTTCTTTGTTAAACGCAGGTAACCAAAATCAGTATACAAGATTAATACTGAATTAATCTTTAATTGACACCTCATGTTTTAAACATGAGTCATCACCTTAATTTCCACTTTACCACCTCATTCTTTGAACAAATACACCAAAAGTCCCTCAACTTATATTTCTCAAATATAAATTGTACCAAAATACAATTTATCTTTTATTAATTAACAATGGAAATTTCGGGGTGTTACAATACTCCCCAACTTGAAAAGGATTTCGTCCCCGAAATCAATCTAAGGCAAACAATTGAGGGTATCGTTTCATCATTTCTTCCTCCGACTCTAAAGTCACGTTACTACCTCGATGATGTTTCCACTATACCTTTAACATAGACACCTCTTTGCCACTTCTCAACTTCTTCACAAATCTTTCCAAAATTGCTTCCGGCTCTTCAACACATCGACTCTTTTCATCTATACTCACATCAGATATTTGAATTACATCCTTTTCTTCAGCAAAACACTTCCGAAGATAACATACATGGAAAACATTGTGAATTCCTTCTAATTCAGGTGGAAGATCTAACTGATACGCTTGCTGGCCAATTCTTTTGGTAACTGAGAAAGGTCCTAGAAAACGAGGACTTAGCTTTCCACGCTTTCCAAAACGAATTACACCTTTCCACGGAGACACCTTCAACATAACTCGCTCCCCAACTTGGAATTCTTTTGGTCTCCTTTTTAGATCAGCATAACTCTTTTGTCTATCTTGAGCCGCTTTCATATGTTGTCGAATTTCCTTCACTTTATCAGCCGTTTGCTACACCAATTCCGGTCCGGCAAACTGTTTCTCTCCAGCTTCTAACCAACATACTAGAGTTCTACACTTTCTACCATACAAGGCTTCGAATGGTGCTCTTTCGATACTAGAATGATAACTATTGTTATACGCAAATTCCACTAATGGTAAATGCGTATCCCAATTTCCTCCAAAATCCAAAACACATGCTCTAAGCATATCTTCCAACGTCTGAATAGTTCTTTCACTTTGACCATCGGTTTGCGGATGATACGCGGTACTCAAATTCAATTTCGTACCCAACTCTTCTTGAAGTGACCGCCAAAATCTTGATGTAAACCGACTATCACGATCAGAAACAATAGACACTGGTATACCATGTTTTGACACCACTTCGTCAATATACAACTTCGCCAACTTTTCTATTGGTGAAGCTTCCTTCATCGCCAAGAAATGAGCACTCTTTGTCAACCTGTCAACTATTACCCATATAGTGTCGTTACCTCTTTGCGTCTTTGGTAACTTCGTCACGAAATCCATGGTAATCTTATCCCATTTCCATTTCGGAATTTCCAAAGATTGAAAACTTCCGTATGGCTTTTGATGTTCAGCTTTAACTAAAGAACAGGTTCCACACTTTTCTACACATCGACCCACATATAACTTCATGGTTGGCCACCAATAATGTAGCTTCAGGTCTCTATACATCTTAGTACTCCCAGGGTGAATGGAATACTTAGATTTGTGAGCATCTTCCATAATCAACTCTCTATTCCCACCTACTCTTGGTACCCAAACACGACCTCGAAACAACTTCACTCCACGACTATCTTCCGTCAGTTGAAACCGTTGTTTGACCATAACTTCATCTTTTAAGTTTTCTTCCAAAAGAGCTTCCATCTGAGCAGTCTTTATTCGTTCAATCAAACTTATCACATCAATCCGAGCATTTGTTGACTTCAGACAACCACTATACTCCTTTCTGCTTAAAGCGTCAGCCACTACATTTGCTTTACCAGGATGGTAATGCAATTCACAATCGTAGTCTTTAGGTAGTTCCAACCACCTTCTCTGCCTCATATTTAACTCCTTTTGATCAAAGACATGCTTTAAACTCTTATGATCAGTATAAAGAGTACACTTCATACCGTACAAATAATGACGCCATAGCTTCAAAGCAAAAACCACCGCTGCTAATTCCAAATCATGGGTAGGATAATTCTTCTCATGCTCTTTCAATTGCCTTGATGCATAAGCAATCACCTTGCCTCTTTGCATCAATACACATCCTAGACCCATCTTTGAAGCATCACTATATACTACAAAATCATCTGTACCTTCAGGCAGTGCTAAAATAGGAGCTTCACACAACTTTTGTCTTAAAGTCTTGAAAGCTGAATCTTGCTTTTCAGTCCAGACAAACTTTACATTCTTTCGAGTTAACACTGTCAAGGCAAAAGCAATCTTCGAGAAGTCTTTAATAAACCTCCGATAATACCCAGCCAAACCCAAGAAACTTCTTATATCAGATGCATTCTTTGGAGTCTCCCAATTCATCATTGCTTCTATTTTGGTTGGATCCACTTTCACACCTTCAGCTGAAATTACATGACCCAAAAATTGTACTTCTTTTAGCCAAAATTCACATTTCGAGAATTTTGCATACAACTTCTCTTTTCTTAGTACTTCCAAAACTTCATGAAGATGACCCTCGTGATCATTTTCATTCTTTGAATATACTAGTATGTCATCAATAAACACAATGACAAACTTGTCTAGAAACGGCCGACACACTCTATTCATCGGATCCATAAATATAGCTGGAGCGTTAGTCAAACCAAATGGCATCACGAGAAATTCATAATGCCCATATCTCGTTCTGAAAGCAGTCTTCGGAATATCTTCACCCCTTACTCGTACTTGATGATACCCCGACCTCAGATCAATCTTAGAAAAACATCCTGCACCTTGCAATTGATCAAACAAGTCATCAATTCGTGGCAATGGATACTTGTTCTTGATTGTCACTTTATTCAATTCCTGATAATCTATGCACATCCTCATACTTCCATCTTTCTTCTTAACAAACAGCACCGGAGCTCCCCAAGGCGAAGAACTCGGTCTGATACAACCTTTGTCTAATAACTCCTGCAATTGTGACATCATCTCTTTCATTTCTGCTGGTGCTAAATGATACGGCGCATGAGCTATTGGTGCTGCTCCAGGAATTAGATCAATACGGAACTCTACTTGCCTTTCCAAAGGTAAACCTGGAAGATCATCCGGGAATACATCTGGAAAATCATGTACTACTTTAATGTCTTGTATATGTTTCTTTTCTGATTTTGCATCTAAAACATAGGCCAAACACGACAAACATCCTTTTGATAAACATTTACGTGCTTTTGCAACTGAGATCAACTGTACTTCTCCCTTCTGCTTTTCCCCATATATAATTACATCATCTTGATCAACCATCGGGATTCGGATTAACTTCTTAGCACACATTATTTTGGCTTGGTTATCAGACAACCAGTCCATTCCCACAATAACATCAAATCCTCCAATTTCCATTAACAACATGCTAATTGGAAATTTTGTATCCTCTATCTGAATCGTACAACCATCTATTCTTTCACCAACCAAAGCTAGACCCCCATTAGCTATTTCAACTACTAAGGCATCTCCTAGAGTAGTGACAGGCACAACTAATTTTCCATAGAACACTTTGGATACAAACGAATAATTTGCACCACAATCAAATAACACACGAGCAGATATGGAATTTATAAAGAATGTACCAGAGACGACATCTTTGGATCCTCTCGCTTCTTCAGCTGTCATATTAAACGCTCGCCCTGTTGGTTTAGGTATAACCATCTTCTTTCCCTGTTCTCCCTCCTTTTTCAGCTTTGGACAATCCCGCCGAATATGCCCTGGCTGTTTACATTCAAAACAATTAAATGCAAAGTGCCCCATATTTCCACATTTAAAACACTCTGGCCCACTTGCTCGACATGGCCCAAAATGCTTACTCTTACACTTCGGACACCAGTTGGGTTCCTTTCGCGAATCTGAACGTATATTTTTACCAAACAACCTGAGTTTCTGAGAAGAATCTAAACGACCTTCCCACTTTCTTTTATCTCCAACATTAGCTTTCTCTTCTTTATCTCTGGCATACATTTCCTCTACCAACTTGGCTTCTTCAATCATATCCCTTAATGTCACAACCTTTGAATTCCGTACTCGAGACATCATCTCGGCCGGCAACCCCTTCAAATATGCCTTAACCTTATCATTCTCAGTAGGAGCCACGTGCACTACCAAGTTTAGTTTCTCCATAAACATTTCTGTATATCTTCTCACCGACATGTTACCTTTCTTGAGATTTCTAAACTGTTCTTCTATCCGATCCATCTCATGCTCATTACAGTATTCTTTCAATATCTTCTCTTTAAATATTCCCCAAGTCATAGCATCTAACACAGTTTTCGTCAAAGAAGCTGTCAGAACATTCCACCAGTTCAAAGCATTACCTCTTAACATCTGAGAAGCAAATCTGACTTTTGATCCTTCCTGACATTCACAGGCTCGGAAAGCTTGCTCTATCTCTGTTGGTTCCTGTTTTGCTTTAAACAAGATTATCAGATCTATTAGTTCAGATTTAAGGTTTGATGCGAAAGCGTATTTGAAGAACTAACATATATGTTTGATAGATTTAGAACACAATATAAATAAACAGTGAACAGGAAATAATATCTCAAAGTTTACTGAATATATATATCAAGAACAGATTTAAGAACAGTGAGTATGCAAAGCTTTAAACAGATATGGCTCTAAATGTGCATAAGCTATGTGTTCTTGATGTTTGATTGAAGTGTTCTTGTTTTTCTGTTTTTGTGTGTTGTTGTGTTGTCTTAGGAAGAACTCAACATGAGTCTTCCTTTTATACTACTCTTAGAAGACTATGAAGTAGGTCACTGTTCCTTTTACGGCATGAATAGTAAACTGGATGGTGTGAACAGTTGTTTGAGCCATGCGCATTTAATGGAGCAGATGTACTTTTGGTAAATGCATTAAATGGCGCAGACGTCTATTTTGTACCTTGCCCTATTGAGTCCACTCAGAGCTTGACACGTGTTTGGACAATACTTTTCCATGCAAGTTGATGAACAGGTCTTGGAACAGTAGCAAGATATTATAAATATCTTCCTAGTCTTTAGAGGACCATAGAGGCTCTGTAATGTGTTACAGAGGTTCTGCGGTCTGGTTCCTCTGTAAAGTAGTCTTCACCGGATTCCGAGTCTTTGGTTGTTTACTTCTGCAGAGCTTCTGTCAAGGGTGGCAGAGGTTCTGTGGCTCGGTCCTCTGTGAGAAGTCTTCTTGGTTCCTTGTCTTCTGATGTTGTCCGCAGAGGCTCTGTTATTGGTAACAGAGGTTCTGTGGTCTCGGTCTTCTGAAAGCGTCCTTCTGTAGTTTCCTCGGTCTTTGATCACTCTTGATCAAAACTTCCTTTGATTCTTCTGAGATGCCCGGCAGAGCTTCTGTTGCACTCAACAGAGCTTCTGTGGAAGTTCTTCTGTACTTGGCCATTTTTCAATACTTCCAATATTCTAGAATATTGGAGCTAACAATCTCCCCCTAAGTATTGAAAAATAAAAGGTTGAATTTATGCATTTTAACCTAAGTAAAGAAGAGGTTAAACAATACCTCAGAAGATTATTTCTTTCATTTGAAATTTATGCCAGAGGCATTTACATTTGAGTATACAGAAATAAACGTTGACAGAGATTCTTTGAAGAGACTCAGATTTTTGCATTTGGGAAGTCGTCGAACTTTCTGTTGTCTTTTCCTACTTCCTTGAGGTCTTCATAGAATTTGTGACAGAGATTTCGTAAGCCGAGTGTAGCATCAATCTCTTTGATCATCATCAGAGCAGATTCTTCGTTCATAAGCTCTGTTGCTTTATTCTCCTCTAGTATCTTTCTGAACATGTTCAGAGTATGGTTTGTGTACTTCTGACAGTCCATTGTCACAAACAGTTTCAGTTGATCAGCAGGATTCTTGAATACTAACCCGTACCTTGGAGTTTTGATGATTGAATTGGGTATGGCATTGGGTGGGAAGAAATCCTCTGGTGGTCTGATACTTAGAGTAGTTATGCCCAGATCGATGGCTAGTTGAATGTCGAGCAGGATGTAGATTAGGAGCTTTTCACGCATCGCCTTTCTGAGAACTCGATAAGACCTTTTGTGGCAGTCGTCATTGAAGTTGTCTTTCGTCCATTGCAGAAGGTCAGGTAAGTCATAGGGGTTGAGGTTTCGGATATCAGTATCAGAGAATTGATTCTCTGATCTGTCAGACCTTTTGACTTTCCAGATGGTATACACCGTATGAGGATAGGTTCTCATTTTGGAGTATTTGCAATAGATTACCTTCTTTATTTTGTGAATGGAGTAAACTTGATTGACGGGTTTTGACTTTGTAGAGGTGAAGATTGCATCGAATTCCTCTCTTAGCTTCTGATCTCGGACATGGGCTGGCAGATCGCTCTGGAATTGCTGTCTGTAGAGATAACTGTAGACTTGTTCTTCCATTTGTTCAATGGTTGAAGTAGATCTTGGAATTGGTCTCCTTAGCTCATCCATCTTTCGAGTGATGTCTGCTACTCTACCTTCTGTTACCTTAGCTGTGGGATCTAGGGTTGGGTTTTCTGACACAGGATTCAAGTTGAATGCCCAGTCTTCCTCTTCGGGTTTAGGAGTGACGAAGGCATTAAAAGCACCTTTCATCAATTTCTCTGTAGCAACTGGCATCTTCTTCTTTGGCTCTTATTCTGTCATTATTCCCTTGCCTTTATCTTTTGGCTTTGAGGTTTCAGATATTGGGTTTTGGATTTGTATGGGTAGAACCTCTGTTGATTTGACAGTTGGAGGTTCTGTGGGTTTTGGGGTTGTATGCTCTGATGTTTTGGTTGTTGCCTCTGAAGGTTTTGATACTTCGGGTTGTGAGGTCTCTGTTGGTGAGGAGTCTTCGGGTCTTGGAGGTGGAATGTCAAAACGCTTTGCTGATTGAAAAGCAGATACAAATTCCATTCTGCGAAGAATGAACTCTGCAGAGCGTTTTGGTCTTTGGGGTTTTCGAGCTATGGTTTTGACTCTAGTTTTGTGCGGGATTGGTTGTGAGGTTGGTGTTGGTTCTTTGGATGAGGGTGGAGTTTGTTCTGAGGATGAGGATGCAAGATTGATTACCTTAGGTTCTGTGGTTGGTGCATCCTTTGGTGAGATAGAGGTGTTTTGCCTCTGTTGTTTTCCCTTCTGGGTTTCTGTTGTAGAGGGTTCTGCTGATTTCTCTGTAGTTTTTGCAGAAGCAGCCTCTGTAGTTTCCTTTGTTTTCTCCCCCTCAGGATGACCAGATGCTCCATCATCAGGATCATCCTGCCTTCTTTTAGTAGTAACTTCTGTTCTGCAGGTGTCTTGAGCTGCTTGCCTTGCTGCATTTTTCTTCATTGTTTCAAAGTAGATTGCGATCGAAGTTTTGAAGGCTTTGGTCGCACTTTTCTCGAACTCTGCAGCGGTTGTTTTGGCAATGTTAGTGGCAGAGGCGATGGCAGCAGCAGCAGAAGTTTCTGTAGTTGACTTCATTTCTGCAAGGGCTGCTTTAACCTCTGTGGATAAGGTATCCACTTTGGTATTTAATCCTGTAAGCGCGCCTGAAGTTGACTCTGTAAAAGAAGTGAATGAGCTTTTCAACTCATTCAATGTTTGAGTTACAGAGGTTACAAAGGCTTGGAACTCATCCTTCGTAACATGTTCCTCTTGGGTAACCTCTGGAGGAACAACTCCTTCTCCAGAGTGAGTCCCTGTTCCTGGGACACCTTCGTTCACCCTTGTTTGTACGTTGGGGGTGGAAGGATTTCCATCTGATCCTCGAGAAGAAACCTGAGTTTCAGTCTCTACAGAAGTTCTGTGAAGAACATTGTCCAAATCCACTCCAGAGGTGGGTATCGGAATATTCTTCTGTTGACTCGGAGACTTGTCTAGAGTCTCTTCGTCATGGTGCTCTCTACTTCTCTCTGAAAGAAGTTTTGGCCCTATATTGTGCGTGTCAGAGGAAACGAATTCCTCTGTAGGGTGTTCTCGTGTGATCTGGGGCGATTGATCACGAACTATAGGTGAGTCTCTCTGAGGAGACTCCCTAGGAATGGATTCCCCGGCTCCTGTGGGCACAGAGGTTGAAAGAGTAACCTCTGGCTGGATGGGTTGGGTGAGGTTCGAGCTGTGCTGCTCTTTTTCAATGACACCTTCTGCAGCTAGACCTGCGGTGTCAGATGTGTGGGTTGCACTGGGAGGGGTTGAGGGATGTGTGCCTTCTGCAACTTCGGCATCTTTTCCTTTCTCATTTTCTTTTCCTCCAGACGTTTCTACCCTATCCTCTAAACCTATTTGCACCTCTTCTTCTGCAGTCTCTTGTCTTGGCAGAAGTGAATCAAGAACCTCTGTGAAGATTTGAGTTTGCAGAGGTGGTTCGATTCCTTTTGTTATTGTTTGCAGAGGAGAAGATGGTTTCTTCTTCTTTGATTTCCTCTTCTTTGGTTTTGGTGCTCCCTCCTCTGTAGATTTTGACTTTCTTTTTCTTTTGGAAGAGGGAGGGGCAGAGGGACCTTGGATTTGTGGTGGAGATGAGGGTTCTGTGGGATGTTCAGTGGGTGGAGAAGATGGTTCTGCAGGAGTTTGTTGGATAGCAGAAACAGAGGCAAGTTGTTCCTCTATAGGGGTCTTGGTTTTCTTTCCCTTTTTCTTCTTCTCTTTAGATCCCTCAGAAGACTTCCTCTTTGAAGAATAGAGGTCTTTCCTTATATCTCTGAAGTTCTTCTGGTTGGCCTTGTGTTTAGCCAACTTTATCTTCCATTCTTCTTTTGTAAGTCTCTCTACTACATTACCTCCTATGGGCATTCCTATACGCGGGGGTGTTACAGAACTGGGTTCAGGAGTTCTGTAAACGCGTGTGTACTCACTAACTAGTTCTTCATTACTAGCATAACCTAACATTACCTTTGATAGTGGCCTGATGTGTGGGTAGCCATCCTCATGTTCTGTAGGGGTGTTCTTGGACATAGGAAATTGCTTAGGTTTGAGACCGTCCATTGGCCATTTTTGGATAAGGAGTAGGGGTTCGAAAAGTACACTGAGGATTCGCTGGAACTGTTGAGAGGGTAACCAGTTGTGATCAGACATTTTGGCTTTCTGGGAGGCGATTTTGCGATCGATGGTGTTGATGATCTCTTGCATCATTATGGTGGCATAATCTAAGGGTAGATCATAATACACACCATACATGATTGAGAGAATTTGAGGTGAGCTTTGATCGATGCTTCCGATTTTGCCCATGAGGCAACGATTTAGGATGGAGAATAAGGTATTCCACACAGGGGGTAGTCTTGCTCTGCGGAAATCGTTCCTCTTTTTCAACTGTTGGTTGTACCCTAACATGTGCAGAAAGTCGATAAGTTCTTAATTTGTTGGTTGGGGTGCATACTTTTTGATTCCCATGAGTCCTCTTGTTGGAAGGCCAAATTCTAATGAGAACATGGCGCGATTGAACATCAGTTCAAGGCTCTTACTTTGGTCAGGTTTAGAAATGTAGCCTCTGATCAAATTGGTGTCAGCGTCATAACGGCAAGATTGCCAAAACTGATGTAGGTAACGTACTGGTATTTGTTCAACGGTTTTGCTCAGAAGAGGGTAAAGAAAGTGGTTCTCTAGGATGTTTAGCAGGATGGCATGTTCTTTGCCAAATGCCGTAGGAGAAGGAACAAGATAACAGTTGTTCGATTTAATGGGAAGGGTTTGCTCGAAATGGTCATTTGAGAAAAATTGTTGCAGGTGGGTAGTGGGTACGAAGGATGCCTCGTCGCCGGAGTCATATCTGTCGGCATCGGCGGCGATATGTGGGTTGTGGGAGTGCTCAGAATGCACTGGAGAGGATGTCGGAGAGTTCGTTGGTGAAACGTGAGCAGATTTGGAACTGGAAGCCATTTGTAGGTTTTGAAAGTTCTAGGTTTTCAGAAAGAAATAAGCAAGTTCGCCGTAGAAAATGAGAGAATAGTAAAGTTTTGAAAGTGATTTTAACTTGGGTTTTTATACTGTGGTAACGGATAGAATTCGGAACGGTGAAAATGTGAGAGTTAATAAAATTTGAGGTCCACACTCGAGTTCATTCGGCGTGGTGCAAGTTTCTAGGACGACGTGATATGTACGTCAATGAAAACTTGACACGTCATCAATGTCAGTGACGACGAGACGTCGTGGGCGGCCACATTAAATGAAAAATGTGTGGGTTTTAAATTTTCACCACAGAAAAGTTACCGTTAAAGATACAGAAATTTCCAAGTGGAAATCTTTACAGAAGCTCTGTGGGTACAGAAGTTCTGTGATTTTGAAAAACGTTTATCTCTGTAGATTGTATCTTTAATGAAAATCGTTTGAAAAACATGGAGAGGATCAATAAATTTTTAGTAGAGAGAAATTATCCTACAGAGGTTTTTGGACCTCTGCCAGAGCCAGCAGAGGCTCTGTGACAGGAAATTTCTAATAACTAATAATTTATAAACATTTTTAATCATCCAAGTTTTTGATCAGTTTTAACAATGTATTTAGGACTTATTTGAAAGTTGGTGTCCTAGAAAATTGTAAATCTCAAAGATTTTGTGCAGCAGAAGTCATTTGAATGATTTGAGTGATCTACAGAGGTTCTTTGGTTAAAAGAACTCCGTGGCTTATGACTTCTGTGGCAAGATACCAACCTATTTCCTTTTGATCGGTGAATGTGATCTCTTCTGTTGCATTCTTTGCTCCCCCTTGACTTATGAATCTCTGTAGATTCAGCAAGGTCTCTTTTTCCGCTCCTCCTTGATCTAACAACCTTTGTAGGATTGATTTATGTGGTTTGAAACCTGCCTTTTTATCTCTTGAAGCTTGTACTTTTACCAAAAACGTTTGAAAAACATTGGAGAGGATCGATAAATCTTCAGTAGAGAGAAATTATCCTACAGAGGTTTTTGGACCTCTGCCAGAGCCAGCAGAGGCTCTGTTATAGGAAATTTCTAATAACTAATAATTCATAAAACTTCTTGATCATCCAAAGTTTTTATGTTTTTAAACATTGTTTTTAGGACATATTTTGAAATTTTTGTCCTGTAAAACTGTTTTGGAAAAAGATTTTGTGCGACACATACCTTTTAGAGTGTCTAGTTTGGACGACAGAGACTCTTTGTTGATCATAATCCTCCTTTGGCTCCCCCTTGAATGATCAACCTCTGTAGATTAATTTGAGGTCTCCTTCTGCTCCCCCTTGACCTATGCTTGAATCAAATAGAGATAAATAATGCACAGAACATAGGTCAACCTCATCAGAGGTTCTGTGGAGATTGTCATAGGTTCTGATCAATTCCACAGAGGCTCTGTGAAGTATAGAATCTTTGAAGGATGAGTCTTAAACAAAGTGTTTAAGAGTCATAGTGTATTTTGAAGCCTGAGTCCTTAATAGAAGTATTAAGGAGTCCATTGTTTGCTGAAGAGTGAGTCCTGATCTGTAATGGTCAGAAGTCATTTTCTGATGAAGCTCGAGTCTTAAACTGATTTGTTTAAGAGTCTTTTTCACTAAAGTGCGAGTCCTAAACTGATGTGTTTAGAAGTCCTTATCTACTGAAGAGCGAGTCCTGATCTGTAATGATCAGAAGTCCGTGTACCTGCAAGACAGATCAAAGAACTTTTGGTACCCATATCCAAATGGGTCCTTTTTTGTTAGGATTTGGAGCTGTCTTTAGGTCCTCTGGTTTGCCAATCTCTGTTGGTTTGCTAACTTTCTTTCTATGACCTTTCTCATTTTGGGTCTTTGGATTTTTCTTTTGAAATGACCCATTTTGTACACAGAAAGATTTAGAGAAAAGGTTTCTTAATTGAAGCAGAAGATCAAAGCATTTATATGAATGAAAAGACGAAGGCTTTGTAGAAACAAATGGCTTTGGAGTATTTTTGTCAGGAATAGAGTTTTTGACTTTCCAAACCATTTTCATCTTTTTGTAAACAGGATTATTTGAATTTTTAGAACAAGAGTTTGCTAAGACAAGGTCTTTAAGCCTTTTAGCTAAAACATCTTTTTCTTTAAGGTTTAAATCAAATTTTCTTAGAAGATCTGATTTATACCTCTTCTCCAACATAATCTTGTTTGACAAATCGGATAGTCTCTTTGTTAAATTTGACATTTCAGCTTTAAAGACCTTTCTTTCCTTCTCAAACTTGTCTTTCAAACACTTTGTTTGAAATCCTTCTCTCTTCACCTTTTCAGACTCTTTTCTTTCAAAATCCTGCTTTTTCCTCTCTTTTTCAAGAGATTTCTGTAATTTTGAGATTTTGAAAGAAAGTTCCATATTCTTTGTCTCAAGAAGAGTTTTCTCTTTTCCAAACTTTTCATTTTCACTGATTATAAGTTTTTCAAAGTTGGAAATCAGTTTAGAAAAGTTTAGACACTTAAGCTCAAGGCTTTTCTTCTCTTCTTTAAAAACAGTCTTAACTTCCTCAAACTTCTCTTTCTCCTTTTTACCAAGCTCTTCTGACTCAGATAGTTTCTTTTTCAGTTCAAGATTTTCACAGTTTAGGAGTTTACCTGATTCTTCAAGCTTGGCAATGTTGCCTGAGTCAATAAGAATACTCTTGTTTCTTTCCTCTAATTCTTTCTCAAGAGTAGGAATTATTTTCTTAAAATTTGTGCTGAGTTTGAAATAATAATGAAAATCAGCATCAGCACTAAATTTTAGTCTTGACATATTGAATGAAGTTTTTAACGAAAGAAACAGTTTCTTGGATGTTACCAGATCGAATAAATCGAAAATGGCAGTAAAACAGAATCTGTTTGAAGGAATGAAGAATAGGTTAAGAACAGACAGTTTCTATCAAGAATCTTGTCTAAACGAGGATCACTTGATATTGAAAACCAAGCTTTGCTCTGATACCAATTGTTGGTTCCCGTTTTGCTTTAAACAAGATTATCAGATCTATTAGTTCAGGTTTAAGGTTTGATGCGGAAGCGTATTTGAAGAACTAACAGATATGTTTGATAGATTTAGAACACAATATAAATAAACAGTGAACAGGAAATAATATCTCAAAGTTTACTGAATATATATATCAAGAACATATTTAAGAACAGTGAGTATGCAAAGCTTTAAACAGATATGACTCTAAATGTGCATAAGCTATGTGTTCTTGATGTTTGATTGAAGTGTTCTTGTTTTTCTGTTTTTGTGTGTTGTTGTGTTGTCTTAGGAAGAACTCAACATGAGTCTTCCTTTTATACTACTCATAGAAGACTATGAAGTAGGTCACTGTTCCTTTTACGGCATGAATAGTAAACTGGATGGTGTGAACAGTTGTTTGAGCCATGCGCATTTAATGGAGCAGATGTACTTTTGGTAAATGCATTAAATGGCGCAGACGTCTATTTTGTACCTTGCCCTATTGAGTCCACTCAGAGCTTGACACGTGTTTTGACAATACTTTTCCATGCAAGTTGATGAACAGGTCTTGGAACAGTAGCAAGATATTATAAATATCTTCCTAGTCTTTAGAGGACCATAGAGGCTCTGTAATGTGTTACAGAGGTTCTGCGGTCTGGTTCCTCTGTAAAGTAGTCTTCACCGGATTCCGAGTCTTTGGTTGTTTACTTCTGCAGAGCTTCTGTCAAGGGTGGCAGAGGTTCTGTGGCTCGGTCCTCTGTGAGAAGTCTTCTTGGTTCCTTGTCTTCTGATGTTGTCCGCAGAGGCTCTGTTATTGGTAACAGAGGTTCTGTGGTCTCGGTCTTCTGAAAGCGTCCTTCTGTAGTTTCTTCGGTCTTTGATCACTCTTGATCAAAACTTCCTTTGATTCTTCTGAGATGCCCGGCAGAGCTTCTGTTGCACTCAGCAGAGCTTCTGTGGAAGTTCTTCTGTACTTGGCCATTTTTCAATACTTCTAATATTCTAGAATATTGGAGCTAACAATCTCCCGTAGCCAATTCATACATGCAACTGGGTTATCCTCCCCTTTGAATTCAGGCGGCTTGCAGCTCAGAAATGTTTTGTAAGAACAAATTCTTTCTACCCTTCGTTCCGCCTCTGGTCTTGAATTACCCGTCGGATTTATCACCCCAGTATCAATTACTTGACGTCTTGGTTCTATATTCCTTTCATTGAGTAGCTTCGTAAACATTTTGGTTTGTCTCTCCATGGAGGCGTTCATTAATTCAGCTTGTGTTTCTACCGAAGCATTCATCATTCTAGATACATTCTCCATTATTCTTGCCTCCATATTAGACTCTGTTGTCTGACTGACACTACTTGCTCCCACCCTCTGCACTGGAGGACGCATAACTCCCAACGAATGAAAATCTCTAGGTGCGTCATGCATATCACCCACTCCTGTTTCAACAGTTCCAATGCTATCTCTGGGTGGTGTATTCACCATTACTCTAAACGAATACAAAATAACCATATAAATGGTTAAACAGAATTATAAACACACTAAACGTACTTTATCACTAATTAGCCATTACAACAATTGAGTAACAAGCATGCTTATGTAACAATATATCCATAATAACAGTAGCTAATTGAAATTGCGAACATATTATACATGAGAATTCTCGTTACCATTGTTATAGTACTAATTTTGTGTATTTCTGTCAACCCTAAGACTACCCAGTCTTAGTAACTCTACCCATCTCTCGTAGATCATAACTTAATTTCATCACAACTTAAGTCTAGGTATCTCAAATTCATACCTAGTTCGCTTAAACTAATGCTCTGATACCATACTGTAACACCCTAAAATTCAGGGCCAACTTAAACCTCAAATAACAAAGTTATGATCATCAAGATATCAGACTTTTATAAACCAAAGGATCAAAAAGTAAATTTCTATATATACATTAAGTCGTCTAACTTAAATAATCTGATCAACTAATTATACATCACAATAAGATCAACTAGATTATCTAAGGCTCGTCCCAAAAGTCATCAAAAGAATATCCTGATCCTTTGTTAACACCAAGTCCGATTCCCTTCAACTGTAGTCTCACTTCCCACGCTATTTCCCAGAGCCAGTACCTGGTAAGACAGTTTAATTTGAAACATTAGGCTTTCGCCTAGTGAGATTATCCAAATCAAATTAAAATTTAACAAATAAAATATTAACAGATATATCAAACCTGTTATCAGCCATCTTACCATACCAAGCTCTTATCAACCACTGGAATCCACCTATTCCCTTACTTATGACTAATTCATCTAGTCATCATACTACCATCAAGAATTACTATAAATCCCACCGGATTATAAGTAACTCCAACTCCCAGAAATTACAGTTTCCAAACCTGCTTCTTTCTGAATTGAGATTACAATTTTTCTACATTGGTTTATCTCCAAACTTCTCTACAATGAAGATATCTCATCTTTCATTTGAAATGGGAATTACAACTCTAAGTCTGCTATTCCTCATTTCATTTCCTCCCCACCTTGAATCACTGGTCCCCCCAATGAGATTTTATTTTATCGCGATCATCAACCACCAGAGACCCTCACAGATGATTCAAGATTCACTCCAACAACTAGAAATACATCCCAACAGTCCCTGGCTAGTAAACGGTTCTCATTATACCGTACTTTATGCCCACTAGACCAGATGCATATTTCTAGCCAACGCCACACAATAATTGTGTATCATCACTCTTTCTATTGTATGCTAAAGTTATACAATTCATCATATATTCTATATCTCTATGTACAGAATATTAATTTCAACGATTATCCCCACTTTGCCATTTAGCATCGGGGATCAGCATCTCAACAATTAACTACAGTTCCGGACTCATAAATAAGTCCTTACAATTTAACATAACATGGTTTTTACATCAACAACAGAGTTATAAACATATAACAAATAGCATATATACCTCAGATTATGTTCCTCATAAAACCATAAAAATGATACTGGAATGGTTCAAAGTTCGCAACCCACTGTAGCGAAAATCACCAATTTTCGCAAGTCAAAGCTGCGAAAATCACAAAGCTCGCAAGCCTCTATTGCGAAAATTACAAAGTTCGCAAGCCTCTATTGCGAAAATCACAAAGTTCGCAAGCCTCTATTGCGAAAATCATTAAAGTTCGCAGGCCAAAGCTTGCGAACTTCAGTTTACTATTCATCGTCACTTTCATCTGTTAAGCCAGTCTCGATTTTTCTTAACCATTAAGCACTCTAAGTAGTTCAATAACAAATACAACACATCTATTAACATTCTCATTGCTTAATTTTAAAGAGAGTTGAATAACTCACCTTTTATGAACTCTGAACACTTTGGCTTAAATCTGAACACTTTGTTCTTCCAAATCTGTGGCTTAATCGACAGCTTAATCACAATCTGGACAAAATACTACAACTTAAATCTATGGAGATGAATGATAATAACAAAGAAAACAAGCTCTTACCACAACAATCACCAAACTGATTTCTCCTCTTCTTTTCTTCTTCTCGAAGTCTATCTCTCTGTGTTTTCTTTTCTTTCTTTCTTTGTTAAACGCAGGTAACCAAAATCAGTATACAAGATTAATACTGAATTAATCTTTAATTGACACCTCATGTTTTAAACACGAGTCATCACCTTAATTTCCACTTTACCACCTCATTCTTTGAACAAATACACCAAAAGTCCCTCAACTTATATTTCTCAAATATAAATTGTACCAAAATACAATTTATCTTTTATTAATTTACAATGGAAATTTCGGGGTGTTACAAAAGTGGTTAGTATTAATAAGTTGGTGGTTATCGCGGTTTTAAAGGGGCGGAATTTTTGTGTGGAATCAAAAATTATTGATGTTTTGGTAATATTGAGAATAGTGTGTTGTTTAAGTTGGAAAGCGATTTATGGTAATTGATTACCCTCATTTATTGCCTAACCGAATTTCGGGACGGAATTCTTTTAAGGGGGATATGTTGTAATAACCGGGTATATTGATGGTTTATTTAATTTTGGTTTTAAGATAAATATGAGATTTGTATTATGGAGATACAAGTTTGAGGGTAGACTTTAAATTTTAATTTGGAAGTTCAAGGGGGTGTTTTGCCATTTAGTAGAAGTTTGGGGTTTGTTTGGTAATTGTGTTTAATATCTAGATATTTTAGATATATATGTATTATGTGTGTGTTTGTGGGTGAATTAGAGAGAGAGAGAGGGAGAGAGATATGTATGGAAGAGAAAGAAGAGAGGAAGAAGAAGAAATGAAGATGTACTTGAAGGTTTATCTTATTGGTATGAATTCTACTCCATATTTCATATCATCTTGTTGTTGATAGTTTAAAGTTCCTCTTATTTGGTGATGTTTAGCTAGAAGTACCAATGAGTATTCTAGAATTGGATTATGATTCTTGTTATCTTCTCTAAGAATCCTTCACCATTTTAATGTTAGAATTTGATTTTTAGCAAGTTTTGATGTTAATGGAGTTTTGAGGTTTTTGGGTTTAAAAATGGTGAATCAATAGATGGATTGGATTGATTACATACGTGTATAGAGTTGTTACATGGATTTCTCCATGTTATTTGATGTTAAAACCTCAATTTGTGATGCTAAAAATCCATAGAAATGAGCCAAAATGACTTGGTATTGAAGTGGGTTTGAGTTGGGGTGTTAAAGCTGAAAAAAGGTCTGTTTGATGTCCAACAGAGGTCCGCGCCGGACTCGGCGCCAAATCGGCCCCAAGCACTGTTTCAGCATTTTTCCGATTTTATTTCTTGCGTACCGGAGTCGTTTTAAGGCGTAATATAGGGGTATGGGTACTCGTTTTGAGTGTAAGATAGCTTTTGAACACTTTGAACATGTTAGTTTGGGCATATGACAACTCCAAGTACTGGTTTTAATGTTGGTTGTTCGGTTTCTAGCTCTGTTGCATTTGGGGAGTGTCCGGTGAGTTGTTAAGGTTTTCAATTGTCGTAGTGAGTCTTGTATACATATAAGTATGTGGATTTCATCAATGTGTATATATTTCAGGCTCGGTTGCCCCTCGTTGGTGTGGCTTGGGTGGTGTTCGGTTGTGGCGTTATTTGCCGGTTTTGCTCAATTGTATCGTTTGCGCGTGTGTGGCTTCAAACTATCTACAAGGTGAGTTTTACTTTAAAACGTTTTTAACTGGAATACATATATATATGTTTATATATGTATGAGATGGATATATATGGATTGAGAATATGATACATGATGTGATTATGTGTTTATATTGAGATATATATATATATATTTATGTGTATATATATGGTCGAAATGTGATGAAAAGTTTTATAAATGACAATATGATATATTGGTACATATATATATTGTATTTATATGTGAATTACACTACACGAGTACTGAGTAGCCGGGTTTCGGTGTGCGGACCGGTGGGTAGCCGGGTTCCGGTGTGCGGACCGGTGGGTAGTCGGGTTCCGATGTGCGTACCGGTGAGTAGTCGGGTTCCGGTGTGCGGACCGGTAATGTTGATTATTTATTAGTTGGCTTGCTACCAACTAATATGGCCATTTGTGGAGGAATAAGGTGGAATGAAAGGTACACGATGCACGAGTCTTGATTGGTATTTAAATGCGTGTGGTATATTTGAGTATTACGAAAGGATTACTAAAGGTTTTATATAAAGGTTTTATATAAACTATTATTATACATGATTTTATATAAATGGGTTTTATAACGATTTTCAAATGACAGGGATTTTCTCACTAGACCATTAGGTCTATCCCTCATTTATGTTTTCAAAATATGTATTCCAGGTTGAGGATCGTTTATTAGCAAAAAGGGAAGGATTAAAAGTGTAGGTCGCGGTTGATAGCTGACGAGGATTAGGAACTGAATACGTTTTGTATTGTATAGTTTCGAGACTTTGGGACTGTACATGATTTATTTTGTATTTTCTTTTTATGAATGTAACGATGTGATGCAATATACGTTATTTGAGCATGTTTGGGAAACCGGGTTGTTACACACACGATCCTTCTGAAACGTTTCCCCAGCTGTAAAACTAGAGTGCGGACCCCAAATGTTTATTGAATTCACTTTTTCCACATAATTCTATCCGTTTCGACCCTCACTATATAACCCCGTTCCCATTCTTTCTTAAACCTTTTACGAATTTATCTCCCTCATCTTATCCGGTGAACTGTGCAAATACCTGCAACTTCCCCATTCTACTATATTCTTCAAGAAATCTCCAATGGCATCCACCTCCAACGCTCCGGTGAACTCCCCATCCCATTCTGAGCATTCTCAGAACCCAGAAATAGCCGGAAACCTAGAACAGGACAACTCCGGTGACACAACAGATTTTGCTCCGACAACCCACCTTCTAAACTTCATCGCTCACGAACACTTCGAAAGTGTTCTTCCCTTAAAACCCAATAACTACTACCTGGTTCCCTCAAAAACCGCATTTGGGGAAGAACATGCCATTCTTCTTCACATTCTGGAAAATCATTACCTTTACCCCCTATTAACCAAAACTGTCCACAAAATCCCTGCCAGATATATCAATCAATTCTGGCAAAGCAGCAGATTTGACCCAGAAGATAGACAGATAAAGGGCTACATCTCAAAACCAGACAAATCCGAGCACCTTGAACTCAAGTTCAACAGAACCATGTTCTCACTTGAGTTCAGTCTACCCACAAGAGGTCTTCTAGGGATAAATGGATACGCAGAGGAACCCACAGACACCGAGCTCTGTAGATTTGTTGAAATGTTGGGATACAACACAACCCTAAGGAAAAGAAATGATTTCAGAAGAAATCGACTTCCCCCTCTATGGAATACTCTCTTCTGCATTCTCAACAGGTGTCTAACTGGGAAAGTGGATAGTCCAGACCAAACTTCTCACCAAGTCATGGCCATTATGTACGGGGTATACTACGATCTACCACTAGACTACGCCACCCTCATGATGCAGGAAATGGTTAACACCATTGACCGCAAAATCTCCTCCCAGAAGGCCAAAGGACGCAAGACCGAAGCTCTACCTCCTCTACAATACCAGTGAATTCTGGGTGTCCTTCTAGAGCCTCTGCTCCAACTACAGAAATGGCCAATGGAGGGACCAACGGCCAGAATGTATCCCATGACCAAAAACACCCCAACAGAGCACGAAGACAAATACCCTTTCTACAGACCTCTGCCAGCCAAACTTCTGGCATATGCTACCGACGAGACCCTTAAGTTAGAATACATACGCGATCATAGGGTCCAGAACCGAGTCCTGTGACACCCCCGCGTCTAGGAGTCCCCTTAGGAACTAAGGTTGTAGATAGGATGACTGACGACGAATGGGCAGTGGCTTTTGCTAAGCATGAACTGGTACAAGCAAACTTTCGTGCTCAATGAAACACAATTCTCTCCTCTGCTTCCAAGAGCAAATACTCTTCCAAGAAGAAGAAGAAAGCTCACAAGAAAAAGAAAACGACAGAGGGAACCTCTACCAGTGCTGTTCAAACCCAACAGTCCCCTCCTCATACAACAGAAGTCGGATCATCTGCACCTCCCTCTCCTCCTAAAGACAAGAAAAAGAAAAGAAAACACAAGTCTTCTGAGGAGGGTGCCCCCAAACCCAAGAGGAAAAAGAGCAAGAAGAAATCGAAAAAGCCTCTCACACCCATGCGGCCAATTCCAGAGGAAGCTGAATTGGCAGAAGAAGCCCAAGAACCGCCTCTGCAATCCCCAACTCCAATCCATTATGCAGAATATCAGGGTGACTTTTCTGCATTCCTCCAACAACCCGGAATTGCAGACCCTTTAGACCCTTCTGGATGGAACGCAGAATCCCTATCTCATCATTCAACAGAAGCACCAGATTTCAGAATCTCTTCTGACTTGGATGAGGATGACCAAACCCCACAGAATATTCAGTCTGCGACTCCAGAAGTACTTCATAACCCATTCACCCAACCCGGATATGATGTTCTAAGAAGAAGTCCAGAAGAAGCGGGTGCTACAGGGGATATGGTGGAAACTGCTGAAGAGGAAGATGACCAATTAAAAGAAGGTCGTTATCACCCTCACGTACAAGCTTTGATTGGGACTCATCCATGCTATGATTCTCTAAGAAAAAGCCTAGAAGTTAGGGTAAAAGTCGTGGGCTATAGAGCAGAGAAAGAGGCTGAGACAATAGATGGTGAAGTTGTGGTAGGATGCTCAACAGAGGAGGAATCTAGAAAAGATGACGTAGTTAGAAGAGGCACACATCCCCAACCAACTCCCAGTGCAACCGACACTTCTAACATAGCCAGTCTAGTGGCAGAAGATGTTATTGAAAAAGAGCAGCACAGCTCGACCCCAACACAAACTGACCGGGCAGAGGTAACTCTTTCTACCTCTGTGCCAACATTAGCCGGGGAAACCATTCCAGGGGAGTCCTCTAAAAAGGACTTACCCTTAGTTGGTAATCAATTGCCCTAGATCACAACTGACATCCCAACAGAGGAATTTGTTTCCTCTGACACGCACACACACATAGATCCAAAAGGCTCTTTAGAGGAGCTTAGAGTGCACATAGACGGAGAGACTCTAGACAAGTCTCTGAGTTAACATAAGGATACTGTTGTACCCACCTCTGGTTTGGATCAAGACAATGTCCTTCTCATAACTTCTGTAGAGAATGAGGCCTCAAAAACCTCTACTCAAGGATCAGAAGGAAATCCTTCCGCCCCCAACGTACAAACAAGGGCGAAAGAAGGTGTCCAAGAAACAGGGACTCACTCTGGGGACGAATGTGTTCCCCCAGACGTTACACCAAGTCCACATGTATCAAGGGATGAGTTCCAAACCCTTCTCACCTCTGTGGACAATACATTGAAAGAGTTGAAAAGCTCTTTTGATTCTTTTGCAGATGTTACCACAAGGGCCTTTACCGATATGAACACCAAAATGGACAACCTGTCCATAGAGGTGCAAAATGCTCTAGCCCAGATGAGAACAGTTGCGACAACCTCTGCCACCTCTGCTGCTGCTAAGCTCGAGAAAGCCACATCCTCTGCCTTACAAAGCTCTGTCAATGAATTGATTGAAAAGCTGAAGAAAGAGCAATCCCCAACATCTCCGGGCCTTACTCCTGAAGATTTAAAGAAGGCCCTCGAGCAAGTTCAAGAGCATACTACAGAAGCAACTATGGCCATGAAGCCTTCCGACTATATGACAAGAGCACAGCTTACAGATCTCGGCCAGGGGATTCTCGATCAGATGACAGACTTCATCAAAGCCTTTACAATCGCCAATCACACCTACGTTAAAGACTTTCAGAAGAGCGTCGGCAGAATGCGCTTCAACATAGAGGCAGAGCTCGCAAATCTTTTTGGCCTCTGTGATGACTTGTGCGCAAAGATGATAGTTGCAGATGTCGTACCGCCCAAAAAGCCAAAAGCTTCATGCAGGGCCGAGGGTACGACAGATAAGGGTCAGGATGACTCTGATGATGACTCTGATAATTCATCAGATCATCCTGAGGGGGAGAAACACAGGGAGAAAGCTGCAAGCAGAGGTCTACCAGCTCCACTGGTATCCGCAGAACCCCTAAACCAAGTTCCCCTAAACCAAGTTCCTCCAACTCAAACCTAAGGAAGAAGCACAAGTGACAAGACCAAAGAGGCAACAACCACCTCTGTGGAAATAACCCCTGAAGAAATCCCAATTACAACCCAAGTACCAGAAAACAATCAAGATCAACAACAGAAGTCCACAGAGGCAACACCCACCTCTGTGGAAACAACCTCTGTATTCGGAGAAGATGTGCCAACCCGTGAACAATTTCAAATCTTGACATCCTCCAAAGAAGACCAACCAACACCTACTCCTAAACCAACAGAAGACAAACCAACTTCACCAACACCAACAACACCTGAAGAACCCAAACTTCCATCTCTAACACCAGAAGCTGAGAAGACAAAATCTCCATCACCCACACCTAAAACCAGAACCAAGTCGATTGCTCGCAAACATAGAAAATATCTGAGCAAATCCGCAGAAGCCTCACCAACCAAACCTCAGAACAAACCAATCTCACCAACCAAGTCCTCAGAAATACAAGTGACAAAACCATCAGAGGCAACCCCCAAACATCAGAAGTACCTCCTTCAAAGCCCTCAGAACCCCAAAAGACAAAACCCACAGAGGCAACCCCATCTCTACAAGAAGATCTACAGCCGAAAGCAAAAGACAAAGGCAAGGGGATAATGACAGAGGAACCTAAGAAGAAGAAGCCAAAGCATCAACCAGCAGAGAAATTGATGAAAAGCTCCTTCGACGCCTATGTGACACCAAATCCAGAAGAAGAAGATTGGGCTTTCGGTGCTACCCCTCTGTCAAATATACATGTTCTGGATCCAAAGGCAAAACTCACAGAGGATCGAGTGGCCAAAATTAAGAAACAAATGGATGCTCTGCGCAGGCCCATGCCTCCACCTGGTGCACCTCCACGACAGATGGAAGAGGTGGTGTATAGATATCTGTACAACAGAACTGCCAGAGATCCTCTGCCACCATCCATTCAAGATCCAGACTTTCGTGCTGACATCGAAAATATATTCACAAGAACAACACCCAATCCAAAACACCAAGTCTTCTCAATCTCCAAAATCGACAAGGTCATATACTGTAAGTTTTCTCAAACCAGAACCGCACCTAAGGTTTCCTACAACATATATAAGGTCAAAAGGGAGGACAGAACCGTGAACCAATTCTCAACTGGACGAAAGAGAACTACACAACAGATGCAAATCGAAGGGCATACAGGGTAATAAGGAAAGCCATACGTGAGAAACTTCTGCTATACAGCCTTGTCGACTTCCAATTAGGACGAGATCTTGGAGTAAGAAACCTAAGCCTAAAACCACCAGAAGATGACTGCCCATCCTCTGCAATACCAAACTCGATCATTACATCTCCAAGAGTTGGGTTAGTCTATCAAGATCCTGCTGGGAAGTCAAGACTGTTCGTAGAGATGGATTGTCAAAAGTATGCAACAAGTACTTTGACAGAGCTTAGAGCTATCCTCATGGAGCACAGAGGAATGGAGCTCATGAATCAAGCTCTTGCAAATAGACTGATAGAGGTCATCGACTCAACAATCAAATTCAGAACCCTCTGCATCAGATTCTATCACGAGCTTAAAGAATTAGGATTCGACAACAGAAGTTTCAACGACTTCAAAGACGCCAACGTCTGATATCCTCTACCAACCTCTACAAACCTTTCCTTTCATAATGTAAACAAGTGTAAGTGCCTCTGGCATATTTTTGTATGAAAGAAAAGTAAAATCTTTTGAGGTACATTGTTTCACCTCTTGTCGTGTACTTATCCTAGAAAACCTTGCACTTTTTAATTTTTTATTTTTCAATACTTAGGGGGAGATTGTTAGCTCCAATCTTTATGTGTATAAAAGTATTGAAAAATAGGCTAAGTATAGAAGTCTTCGACAGAGGCTCTGCCGAGTCACCGAGAAGACCGAAGTGAAGAGTCGCCAAAAGACTCTTCTCATCGGACAAGGCCACAGAGCCTCTGTCATACTTGACAGAGCCTCTGTGGTATAAAGACTAAAGATCTATACAAGGACAATTGTGCTTCTCACGATTTCTGCTGTACGAAGATTCTGAAGATCATTCGTACAAGGCATGACCTGACAACTCCACGTGTCAAACTCTGATGGGTCACAGCCTTAGCAGTAGTCGGCGCATTTAATTAACGTGGTACTAACAACAGTACCAGAATAGTGTTTTAGTACCTTCAGTCCTTGTTGTCTAGAACTTGTCCCCTTTAGAAGTAGTATAAATAGAATACTCATGTTGAGTTCTTCTATTAAGCTTTGCACAACACACACACACCATTAGAACAGAATTCTTGTTATATCATCGGTGTTCTTGGTGTTCTATTTATATCAATATACAGTGGGTTATTGAGTTAGAACTTGTGTTATTTACACTTCACGTATTTGATATTGTGTGTTTTTCTACCTTATTATATCTTTTAGTTCGTTAAAAACGCTTCCGCACTATATCTTGTTTGAACTATTAGATAGAATCATCATTGTTAAGCAAAACAGGAACCAACAATTTCTTTGCTTGAACCCTTTCTTGAAGCTCATTCCATAAGATCACAGAATAATCGACATGCAAGTCATAGACGACTGCATGGAAGCTTCAGAATATGAATATTGGCGTTGTCGATGCCAATGTGCTTTGAAGTCAAACACTGGTTGATAACGGAGAACAAATCACACCAAATAGATGGAAGACCGCCTTTATGAAATTGGTTAACTTGATCCAACTCTCCAATGTATCCCAGTGCACGGATACCAGCTAGTACCTCCTCTTCAGTTGGAAATGGACCAAAAGAATCATGATTGGGTCTGGAAGATGGTTCTGGAAGACGTAGTACAAGCCTAAATTTGTGATAAACAAGAGATGTGATGTACTCGTCAATCTGGATGTCAAACCTCAGACGGTTATCCTCGTATACAAAAGTTATCGTCTTCCAGGCTTGTTGAACATAGGTCATCGGAATGTTCACAGTTTGAGTCAGGGCATAGGCTAGAGGATGCCCCATAAGAATCTCCTTGATGATCGGGTTGATGATGATGTTGTCAAAGTCTATGTGGTGGTTGTTCGGCTTGATTTCTACGTATTGATCAGGATGGATAAGAGCATGGTCGGGATTTCCATCTACAGTAGCTGATGGATTTCTGGATCGAGTGGATGGTAGTGGAGTTTCAAGTGTATCCTCGGGTATGTGCTCATCAAAATTTTGCACATGGTACTGTTGTTGCAATGATTGATCATGGGATGCCATTGGAACTGTTGTGATGGAATAACAGTTCTTAGAAAATTAGTTTTACAAAAAATCTGTTTTTGAAAATTTTAATTTTTTTTCTAAGTATGGTTGTCGCAAGCAACTGGAAGAAACAAACCCAAAGCATGCTTGTCGCAAACCATAGGACCAAACAAGTTCATTTAACGCAAGAAACGAGTTGCGATAAGCTTACTTGTCGCAAGCCAAAGAGAAGACTCACTTAACACAAACCATGGGTTGCGATATCTGGACTTAGAATTTTTCAGAAAACCTAGTTTTCGGAAACAACAGAAATACCCTACTTGTCGCAAGCCATATAAAATGTAATTGTCTCCAGTTCATACTGACCATATTTCTAATCGATCAAAATTGAGTTTAAATGCAAGAAGCACACACAGATACCATCATAAGCAAAACCCAACATGTTTTGTAAAGAAATTAACACGAGATAAGCTCTAAATCACAACATATAGTCTGTTCGAAGATGAACAGTCATGAACTCAAAGAGATCAAATTGACACCACATATGTAAGTTATCGACAAAAGTATACGGATAGATGGATTATAAATGATTATACGAGCATAAAGAAACAAGAATGAATAGAAATGAGTATCTGGTGATGATTTTCGAGTATTTCGTTCGAAACAGATGAAAAACCCGACTTCAAGAAGATGAACACTGCTAAGAACTCAGGAACGATTGTTTGCAACAAATGACATGTGGGAATGACATTTTTTGAATTTTTTGACTTATAGTCAAATGAGAGTGACACGTGCCACGAGTTGATTGGACCCCCCACTTATCGCAAACCAAAGAGATTTACTTGTCGTAAATAAAGACAAGGCACTATGTCATCTACTAGTCGCAAGAAGCGAGTTGCGACAAGTAACAAAGGTGAATATTTGTTGCAAAACAAAAATCGAAGCTCCACTTGTCGCAATGCACTGGTTACGATAAGTGTCATTGTCGCAAACAACGTGTTGCGAAAAGTGTACTTGTCGTAAACAACGTGTTGCGATAAGTGCACTTGTCGCAAACCAAGTGTTGTGATAAGTTCACTTGTCGCAAACCGTTGGTTGCGTCAAGTTCACTTGTCGCAAACCACTTGTTGCAATAAGTGTACTTTCGCAAACCACTAGTTGCGATAAGTATGCCAACTTTTCAGAAAAAAATGCAACTTTTTCAAATTTCCAACACTGAAAATCACACACCATTTTCAAAATGCACTTTTTAGCACAAAACCATTTCTTAACCATTAAAACTCACAAAATACATATGCACGCAAAAATATTATCATAAAAAACTGTGCATATCTATCCAATTACTTTACTTTTTCAAAAACAACATTACACACACTCAGACTTACAGACTTTTTGTCTCACTCCCCCTTGAAGAATGATATACTTGAAAGACACAACATCTAGAATATCTGCAAAACCAATGAAGTCTAGGTACTCATTGAACATGACTCCTGAATTGTTAGGAATATCAAACTTTGTAAAAAAAAAACTCCCCCTCAAATAAACAAACATACACCCCCCCCCTTAACATGGTCAAGAGGTCTATTGTCATGCAGATGGAATCAACACGCCAAGCTTGTGGATGAGAAATTTAAATCTTTTATCATCTAAAGGTTTGGTAAAAAGATCAACAAGCTCAAACTAAGTTGGTACAAAATACATTTCAATGGACCCTTTTTCCACATGATCTTTTATAAAATGACACCTTATGTCGAGTGGTGAACCGGATTTGCCGTTATAGCAATTGTACTTTTGGAGTCACAGTATATTGGGATTATGTTCATTGTATACCCATAATCACAAAGTTGTGTCTTCACCCATAGTACTTGAGAACAACTAGCTTCAGCGACGTATTCTGCCTCGTCAGTTGAAGTTGATACACAGTTCTGCTTCTAAGACCAGCTCACCAGTTTATCCCCTAAAAACTGACAAGCTCCATAACTACTTTTTCGGTCAAGTCTATTTTCTGCGTGATCAACATCTGTAAAGTAGTTAGCTCAAAACCAAAATATTTTAGATACCTGTTAACACCAGATCTATTAGGTAAACATGAAATCTTCCATTGATCTTGAGAAATCTAGATGATTACATGAGAATGAAACGCTTTCTTTCTGTAGAATTTCTCTCACTTTCTCTCTCTTGATATTACAATGAACTCTCTAACCATATGCTTAAATTCTAAGAAAATTATTTATACTAATTACAACACATTAAACTCTATTTACATTGACTTTCATTTAAACTACTTTGACTTTGACTTTGCAATACATTGACTTCTCAGTAAATCATGAATACAATTTATGCCCTAACATTTTACCCCTTTGGATACAAGATTTAAAAAAAAATGGCAGCCGTCTTCAGCTCTTGATCTTCAAAACTTTAACTCTGACTGCTTTAAACTTTGAAGTGTTAGCTCCAAGTATCTGTAAAATGAAAGTATTGAAAATAAAACCAAGCCAGAAGACCTACAGAGATAAAGCAGAAGACTTAGAAGACCAACAAAGAAGACCAACAGAACTCAACAGAGTTCTGGTGAAACCAACGGAGCTCAACAGAGCTCTGGCAGAAGATCAACAGAAGAACTGTTCATACCCGAAGACCAACAGAGTTCTGTCATAACACGCTCTGTTGAAGTGAAGACCTCTGTTATGCCCAAACCTCGTAGAAATCCGAAGTGTCAGATACATGTCCACACCTTTCCACGTATGCCCTAAAGATTGGAGACACACTTTCCACGTGTCATTCCAGGGTACGATAGTACACTGTCTACACTTTATGAGGCTATATATAGCGAGGTAGTGGAACAAACAATTGTAAGCTTTTGGAAGAATAGTTTTCCACAATTGTAAAAGCACACTGTCATATCCTCATAGCACTATCCCGTACGATATTGTCTCTGTGATTTCTTGATACACCATTAATCTTGTTCTTGGTGTTATCTTTATCAATATACGAGCAGCGTTTCTTATTTGATCTTGTTATCATATTCCTGTTCTATATTTGATATCACAGTTTACATATCGTCTCATACAATCACTCACTTTAATGGCTTTATATTTAAATGCTTCCGCTGTCTATTTAACTACCATTATCGTGATACGACGTGAATCTGGGAACCAACAATTGGTATCAGAGCTTGCTTGATTTGCTCAAATCAAGGCATCCAATCTACCAAGGTTGATTCACTGTTGTTGATTGTGTGTGTGTTTAAAAGCCTCATTATACTCTGTTTTACTGCTTAAAGTATTTTACGTCTTCTCAGTTCATTTAATATCATACTAAGCTTTCCAGTCTAGATTAAAACATCTGTTCTACTATTTCATTGGTTACTGTTCCTCATACTTTAGCTTATTCTCATTATAGACCATTTGAAACTCTCATACTCTGTTTTCTTTTCAAAGAATGGCAAACATCAACGCCATTTATACTGCTGGTTCTCTGACCAAGCCTCCTACTCTTCTGAGGGATGAATACCCTCAATGGAAGATTAGGATGGTCAACTTCCTTGATGGAATGGATAAGGACTTAATGCGATCTGTCACGAATGGACCATTCCAACCCATGGTTTATGTCCCACGTGTACCCGCAACAGAAACCACTGATGAGATTCCTGCTCACTTCGAACCCAAAACCACTGGGATTACCGAAGAAGAAAAGAGCAAAATGGAAAATGACCTTAAAGCAGTGAGACTTCTGATTATGGCCATTCTGAACGATATATTTCAAGAACTAGACTCATGTGTCACTGCCAAGGAAATCTGGGATCAACTTCTAAATCAACTTGAGGGTGGTATCAAAACCCAAAAGAACAGAAGGACCCAGTGTATAAATGAATACAATGATTTCAAGGCACTTCCTGAGGAAACCTTACAACAGACCTACAACAGATTTAATATTCTGATCAACAAATGTAAAAAGTGTGGGGTTGTTAGGTCGAAGGAAGATAACAATGTTCTGTTTTTGAAAAGTTTAAATGATGAATGGTTGAATCTGTCCATGTCTTTACAAGCTAATCAGGACTTAGATGCATGGTCTCTTACTGATGTGTATGGCACTCTGGCCGCACAAGAGAAGGATGTTGTCAAGCAAAAAGGCAAATCCACCATTGCAGGTCCTATCGCTTTGATTTCAGAATCTAAGAACTCAGCAGAAGAGAAACTCAACAGAGATGGCCCTAGCAGAGATAAGAAAAGAGAGAAAAAGAAAGGGAAGAAGACCTTGGTTGCAGAAAGTGATGATGAAAGGAGTTCATCAGATGAGGATAGTGATATAAATGCCTTTGCTAAATCTCTTGCGTTAATAACTCAACAATTTACCCAGAGATTTGGCAACAGGACATTTGACAGAAGAAAAAGGTACGAAAGAGAAGAAAAAGGTGACAGAAGTTATACTACACCTCAACAGAATCACCAGAACAGAAACCCGACAGAACAGAGACCTCAACCTCAACAGAAGTACAACGCTCCTGGTCCACAAAAGACTGATACTGCACAACCCATCAACCAAAACGATGGTCGTTGTTTCAGATGTGGCAAACCTGGCCATTTCTCTGCTAACTGTAGAGGAAAACTTGTAAAAGATCAAGACTACTACAAGAACAAATACAAGTACAACTACAGAGAAAGGAGTTATGTCGCCGAGATGGAGAATTGGATCTCTGACTCATCCTCTGATGATGAACCAGAGCAAGCCAATGTTGCTGTAGATGATGAAAGTATGACAAAGATTGACTGGATGACTGGAGAACGAATAGAGAGAACAGAAGAAGAAGATATAGCTCATGCATTCGCTCTTACTGTAACAGAGCCAGACGACAGAGCGCTGGAGACCATTAAACCCAGTGCCAAGGTATGTTCCTCCGAATCCAAGTCTGACTCAGAACTGGAAATGCATGTTTCGCAATTAACTGAGGAATTTCAATTACTGAAACAAAATCTTTCTGAGGAAAAAGAGCTAAGAAAGCTAGCTCAGAAGGATCTGTCCTTCTACAAGAGAGAGAAACTCTCTTGGAACAAGAAAAGGAAGATATCTTCATGGAGAAATCTGAGCTAGAGATCTTACAGCAGAAAAAGAAAAGTACTTTTTCTAAAAAGGTTAAAGAGTACGAAAATCTGTTAAAACAGAAAACCGAAGAAATGAAGAAGTCTGAGAATGAAAGACTTAACTCTGTCGCTTTAAAAGACTTTTTTCAAAAAGAAAGGGAAATCTTACATCAGTCCCTACATAGAAAAGAACTTCAAATCAAAAAGTATCAGGATGCACAGGATGTGCATGTTAAGATAAATTCTCAGATGGATACGCAAGGTCTTGGTTTCTCAGACCTTGCTCCCTGGAACGGAAAGAAGAAAACATCTCTGTTGACTACTTTCTGTGCTGGGAAAATCCAAGAGAATGTTATCTCTGGTAATGCTGTTTTCAAAAGAATTAAAACCTCGGACGTTTACAAGAGGACGAAAAGGCTTGACTTTAGGAATGTCAGCTACGACTCCTTGGATCATGACAAGGTTCTTAAACCATCTTCAAAGTTTATTCTTGATCAAGGAAGAGCTAGAATCTCAATTCCTAACTCTGTCGAAAGTCTGGATCCAAAAGAGATTTTCAACTTTAATTCTTTCAAGGAACAGAAGCCTGTCACTTCTGAGGCTGAATCCTCTGTTGAAATACCACAGAGCAAGCTCAACCCTGAAGCACCAGTCTTCTCTCCTACTTCTGAAACGATAAGAACATCTTTTGAAGAAGATCTCATGAAAGTTCTTAAAGAAAATGCTGTTTCTGATGCTTTAAAACCCAAGTTGAGAAGGTTTAAAACTGCAAAACCTGATTCTACAAAGCCTTTTTCTGTGAGTAACACCTCCAACAGAGCCACCAGAGACTTTCTAGCCTATGACAGTGACTCTGACCCTGAGGTAGATGAGCAAATTTTCTGTACTCAACCAAATGCTTTGCACAAACCTAAACAGATACCGACTGGATCCTTTGATTTAAAAGAAGACATATCATTTTTCAAGAAACAATCAAGATTTATACCGGTAACTGAGTTTAATAACAAAGAATTTAGAATTCTTACTTCTAACTCAACAGAAGTAAAAGGTAAGGTGAAGGCAAGTACTTTACTTAACAACACCTTTGTTCCAACTTTTAAACCAATCAGGTTTACACCAGAACAGAAGGGAAAATGGATAGTAAATGACAGACATACTTCCAATTCTGGTAGAAATCAAGATATCAATTTTGAGAAAAGAGAATCTGTCTCAAAAAATAGTTCAAACAGAATGCATGGTCCTAAAGCTTTTCAGAATCAAACTCCATCTAATAAACGATTCTTGAATAACAACTTGCATCAATCCTCATGTTCCATCAATTGCAATTGTGTTCATCTGTTAAGAAAACTGCAAAATCATATGAGTGGACCTCACTGTGTTCTGAATCAGTCACAAAAGATGATAAATCCCAAGACTGATCAGACCACACAGAAGAAAACCTCTGGCACAACATCAAAGAATGTAAAGCTTGTAAGAAAGACTGTTAACCCATCAAAGCCTAACAAGAAAGGACCCATCATGCAATGGGTACCTAAAAGAAACTAATCTGTCTTGCAGAAGCCTCATGTGCAGATCTGGTACCTAGATTCAGGATGTTCCAGGCACATGACAGGCAATAAGGAGCTGCTGACTTCATTCAAGAACAAAAAAGGAAGTGCAGTCACCTTTGGAGGAGACAATGGAGGACAAATTAGAGGTTATGGTACTCTGGTAAATGGTGGTGTTTCAGTTTCCGAAGTTGCTTATGTTGAAGGATTAAATCATAATCTTCTCAGTATAAGTCAACTCTGTGATCATGGGTTCGATGTCAATTTCAGGAAGAAGTTTTGTTCATTATTACTTTCTGAGTCTGGTCAAGAACTTTTAAGAGCCGACAGAAAAGGCAATCTTTATAAAATGAATTTTAATCCAAACCAGGGAACTACAACAGAGAAACTCTGTTTAGTCTCTTTGAACAAAGAAGATGCCTGGCTCTGGCATAAAAGATTTGCTCACTTAAATTTTTCAAATCTTGACAAACTCGTGAAATTGAACTTGGTAAAAGGTCTTCCTTCGCTGAAATTAGACAAAGACCATCTATGCTCTGCTTGTGAGTTTGGAAAAATGAAAAGATCCTCACACAGAACCAAGAGTGATCACAACTGCTTAAGACCTTTGCATATGCTTCATGTGGATCTCTGTGGTCCAATCTCTGTGCAAAGTCTGTCTGGCAAGAAGTATATTCTTGTGCTTATTGATGAATATTCTAGGTATACTTGGATTGAGTTCATCAGAGCAAAATCTGATGTCCCAGAAATTCTGATAAGTTTATTGAGAAGGATACAGGTTCTGTTAGGACTAAAAGTGCAAAAGTTGAGAAGTGACAACGGGACAGAATTCAAAAATACTCGAATAGATTCTTATCTATCAGAAGAAGGAATTTCCCAAAACTTTTCAGCTACCAGAACTCCACAACAGAATGGCGTAGTGGAGAGAAATAACAGAACTCTGGTAGAGGCCGCCAGAACCATGTTGGCCGGTTCTGTCCTTCCCATCAACTTCTGGGCAGAAGCAGTCTCAACAGCTTGTTTTGTTCAAAACAGAGTTGTAATAGTGAAAAGATTTAAAAAGACGCCTTATGAACTCATCAATAACAGAAGACCAAACGTGAAATATTTTCATGTTTTTGGGTGTAAATGTTATGTCTTGAACGACCGAGAACAGCTGGGTAAATTTGACAAGAAAGCGGACGAAGGAATCTTTATTGGTTATTCCCTGACCTCTAGAGCCTACAGAGTCTACAACACCAGAACTCGCGTCATTCAAGAAAGCGTGAACGTGTCCTTTGATGAAAGTACATCAAGTACCTCTGATCGCAAATCAACAGAGGGGACACCAACAGAACAGAAGAAGCCTAGTTCTTCAAAATCAAGGGAAGAAGATATCAATCTCCTATTCGACGATTTCTTCGATGATGATGATGATTCCTCTGTCAACATCAACAGAGGAGATCAAGCTCAAAGTTCAACAGAACAAAATCTGACAGGTACAACTCTTACTGGTCCCTCCAATATTTCACCATCTACTTCTCTGTCTACAGGTATAATTCAGAGAAACGAGGAACCACAACAAGAACCTACACAAGAGCCATCATCACCTCTGCTAACAAATATCGGCAGAAACTCCCTGTTTGAAAGTTCACCTTCGCATAGCCCTGTTGGCAATCCACAGAGCAATGAGGCCACTCTTCAGAGTTGTGTGCCACAGAACCCTGGCACCAACCCTCAGAGCTCTGTTGCTGAAGATCGTCTTTTCTCATCTGAAGCACAAACCCCTCCTGTTGTCCATGCTCCCATGACAAAATGGACTAAGGATCACCCCCAACATCTTATAATTGGTGCTGCTGAAGATGGTGTCAAGACAAGATCGGCTACAATCAACGAAGCTTTCTTTGTTAACTTTTTGAGCATGATTGAGCCGAAAAGAATTTCTGAAGCACTTGAAGACCCAAACTGGATCGAAGCTATGCAAGAAGAGCTTCTTGAATTCGAGAGAAATAAAGTTTGGTCCTTGGTTCCACTCCCAAAAGGCAAATCAGCCATTGGAACCAAGTGGGTGTTTAGAAACAAGAAGGATGAAGATGGGATTATCATCAGAAACAAAGCCCGTCTGGTTGCAAAAGGATACTGTCAAGAAGAAGGAATTGACTATGACGAGACTTTTGCTCCTGTGGCTAGGCTAGAAGCAATCAGAATCTTCTTAGCTTATACTGCTCACAAGGGTTTCAAGGTCTACCAAATGGACGTCAAATCTGCCTTCCTAAATGGCAGACTACAAGAAGAAGTCTATGTCCAGCAACCACCTGGTTTTGAAAATTCGGAGTTTCCAGACCACGTTTACAAGCTAGACAAAGCTCTGTATGGGCTTAAGCAAGCTCCCAGAGCCTGGTATGAAACTCTGTCCAATTTTCTGTTGGTTAATCACTTCGAGAAAGGTACTGTCGATAAAACTCTATTCTTTAGGAGATACAAGAATGATATACTTCTGGTACAAATATATGTTGATGACATTATTTTTGGGTCAACACGGCAAGAGTACTGTGATAAGTTTGAGGATTTGATGAAAAGTGAATTCAAAATGAGCATGATGGGAGAACTTTCTTTCTTCCTTGGTTTACAAGTAAAACAAACCGACAAAGGGACTTTCATAAGTCAGTCCAAATATATCTCTGAAATTTTGAAAAAATACAATTTTAACAACTCAAATTCAATGAAAACTCCTATTGCCACTGGAGTTAAGCTTGACCCGGACCTTAATGGTGAACCAACAGATGTCAAGAACTACAGAGGTATGATAGGGTCACTTCTGTACTTAACTGCCAGTAGACCAGATATAATGTTTGCAACGTGTCTCTGTGCTAGATTTCAGGCTAATCCTAAAGTTTCGCATTTCTCTGCTGTCAAGCGCATATTTAAATATCTGAAAGGAACTCAATTTTTGGGTCTCTGGTATCCTCTGAATTCTGGTTTCGAGCTTGTAGCATATACAAATTCAGACTATGGAGGATGCAAGAACGACAGAAAGAGTACGTCTGGTAGCTGTCAATTTCTTGGAGAGAAGTTAGTAAGTTGGACATCCAAGAAACAGAACTGCGTGTCCACCTCTACAGCAGAAGCAGAATACGTTGCTGCTGCTAGTTGTTGCTCTCAAGTTCTCTGGATAAAAACTCAACTCAAGGATTACGGCTTGGAGTATGACAGAATTCCAATTTTGTGTGACTCCAAAAGCGCAATAGCAATCACAGCTAATCCAGTTCAACACTCAAAGACCAAACATATCGATATAAGGTATCACTTCATAAAAGATAATGTTGAAAAAGGGACCATTGAAATGTATTTCGTTTCAACAGACTTCCAACTTGCTGATCTTTTTACAAAAGCCCTTGATGAAAGGAGATTTAACTTCTTAATCAGCAAATTGGGTATGCTGAACATGTCCTAACACTATTTATCACTCAACAGAACTCTGATGTTCCTACCAGAGATCTGTCAAAATAGTTGGGTAGGATAGTTCAACAGAGCCTCTGTCATTCACCAGAGCTCTGTAAAACATACTTTTTCAACAAGCTTCCAGTGAATTCGTTTGTATATATCTCTGTAAATATTTCTTTTAGCAAGTTTTTTTTAAGCTCATATTTCTAGGGGGAGCTTATAAAAGAAAATATGCATGGTTTTAGGGGGAGAAAGTTATTAAAAAAAAAAAAATTCTGATTTCAAATTCATATGACTTAGCTCTCTTGATCTTGAAAGAAAAATCTTTTTGAAAGAGGGAAAACCTGTACTGATGAAATTCTTTTGAGAAAGTCGAACTTAACAGAACCCTGATATTCTCACCAGAGCCTCTGTTGTTCCTCATCAGATCTCTGTTGAAAATTGTTGGTCAATTATGTCCTTCTTCTTTGATTCTTCACATCAGATACAGAATTTTAAAATATTTTTTTGGGTAAAGGTGAAACATGATTGGTCACTGAGCAAAGTTGAAAAGATCATTTCAACAGAGAAAGAAAATAACTAAGCTCCACCAGAGCTCTGTTAGTTTCTCTGCCCTATCATCAGAAACACGTCAGCAGAGAAGCGGGTCATTCTTTGAAAATCACCCACTTGTCACCCGCATATCTCTAACCGTGACGGTTTACTTGTCCTACGATTGTAAGAACAAAATCTTACGTGGCATCCTCTGATTGAAAGACAAACCACTAGGTGTTCCCACGATACACTGTTCAGGCCGTTCCACTTTCTGACACTCAAGTGCCTACAGTCCCTACGTTGTTTTCCTACCCACATGTTTCCCGTATAAACACCCAACTTCAACCCATTTCACTCTTACGCTTAACAACCTTTTCAAACCCCTTCATCTTTTCCCTCTCAGAAACCTATACCTTGTGGTTCTCAAGAATAACCCTAACCTGCAACAATGGCTGAACCCCAAAACCAACCCCAGAACTCTGATGATTCCAGTAACAACGAACCCGTAGATAACATCGTTATTCTACCATATGAGTTGGCTGATAACATCTACCGTTTTGATCCCAATCCAGCACTCTATTTACCCCTTTACCACTTCTATATTGAGTTTTTCCGAAACTCAGAAGTTTTTACAGCCCTTACAGCCTTTGACGATCATCTTCCTGCAATATATGTCCAACAATGGTGGACCACATGCCAATACATTGAAGACGGCGTCAGAAGCGGAATAGTCGGAAGTGTCAACTCTGGTAATGGAGGATCAGCAACAATAAGGATTCGTGAAAGAACTCTCAGAAGAACTTTTGGGATGAAAACCAAAAGACAGCTAGGTATTGATGCCTATGAGAAACCACCTTCTGTTGCTGTTCTTCTCGACTTCGTGAAGTTTTTGGGTTACAACAAAGAGTTAGAGAAAATAGGAGCCTTCAGAAGACAAAATCTACCACAAATGTGGAATTTCATGTTCTCAACCCTCAACAGAACCCTCACCTGCAAATCCGGCAGTCAAGACTAAGCGAGCACTGAAATCCTCGAAATCATGTATGGTCTGTTCTTCAACAGAAACTTCAACTATGCAGGGATCCTCTACAATGCACTTCTAGATGCTGTCAACAATAAAACCACTGCTCTAGCCAGAGGTGGAGAAGTTGGAAGACACAAATCCCTTAAAGCCATCAAGTTTCCTCGCTTTATCAGTTTGGTGATCAGAAGGGCATTCGACAGACTGGAACTGACACATCAGGGTCGTTCTACTCCTGTCTGGACCATGGCAAGATTCCAACCAACAACTTCAGGAGATTACCCTTTCATCAGAAGAATTCCAGGTACAATGATTGCTCTGATCAATCCAACCCACATCTCTATCCAAAACTATAGAACTGCTGCTCAACCTCAAGAACCTGAGGTGAGAACCCCAGCATATTTAGGTTCTGAGTCTTTTGTGGAGAGTGCGAGTGAGGAAATAGAAGAAGAAGAAAATAGACCAGAGGACAGAGTACCCGAAGTGGGGTCTTCCTCTAGAGTAATGGAGGAGGAAGTAGTGAACAGAGCATCCCCTAGGGAGACTGTTCAAGAGGGAGCAGAAGAGACTGCAGAAGTGGTGACAGAGAGATCGCACCCTTCTGGCAGTGTAGAGATTCATGAGGTAGAGAGCTCACCAGAGAATTCTCAAACCCTAGAAACCGAGGGAAATGTGAGTATGGAACAAGATGTCCAAGTTGACACATCTGTGCGAGATCCTAACCAAACTCCCAGTGCTACCACATTACCTAATCCTGGTGATCAAGACCAAGGGATTATTGAAACAGAGGTGCACACCTCGAACCTTAACCAGCCAGACCCATCAGAGGCAACTCTTCATGCCTCTGGTACGCACGAAGCCGGGGAAGCTAGTCTTGCTAGTGATGTTCATTCGCCCCAGAACATCGACAGGTCACCTACACATAATGACGCCTCTGTGGCTCATGTAGTCGGAACACAACATAGACCCAAGATTTTTGTAATCTCACGTAGCATCTGTCCGACTCAGGGACAGTATGAGACCATAGTTGAACAAGGGAAACATTTGCTTGATCCAAATGCTTCTCATCATATCAGATTTCCTTCCTCAGAACCTGAGCTGGAGGAGGAACTTCTGATCAGAACACATGTAGGTGATTCCCCTCAAAAGGAACATCAAGGATCGGGTGGAAGTCCTGCAAGAGCCAACATCAAAACAACTCTTGACGCAGGCGCCTCTGAACTCGAGGCAGAACTGGATCCATTAGTTGGTACCAGGGTTACCCCCGTTGACACTGTCACAAAAACAGAGTTCACAAGCTTCTGTGATAGTATCAACAACTCCTTGAATGAGTATAAACTTATCAATTCTCAAAAGGAGGAACTGATCCTCAAGGAAAATATTTCTCTCAGAGACGAACTGCAGAAACTGTCAGAGAAATATGCCGAACTTCATCAGAAATACATTGACACTGAAAGGATCAGAACAGAAGCTGAACAGACAAGAGGAGAGGAAATTGGCAGACTGGCTACAGAGATAGCAGATCTAAGAACCGTCAGAGCAGAAGAAAACAAAAAGGTATCGACAGAAGTAGCTGACCTGAAAGGACTTGTGATCGACAACCATACAGCTCAAATGAACAGAACTCTGCCAGTCCCAACAGTTATCCTATCAGAATCCAACATCAGAACCTTGACAGAGCTCATTGATAACTCTGTTAAGAAATCCATAAAAGAAGCCACAACGTCAGATGCTGATCCTCTTAACATCTCCAGCCCCAACCCAAACAGTTTGCCAATGACAGTCGGTCAAATGGGCGACTTCAGAAGGGACGTCGTAAAGAAAATGATGACAATCTCGTCCAAATTTGTCATGAAAGCCCAGGCAACAAAAGCACTTGTGAAGGAATCACTGGACTCCCACAAATTCAACTTTGTGAGCCAAGTCGAGGAAATCAGAGGTGCTGCAGCAGAAGTGGAAGACACCTTGAAGAAAGCAGTTCCTACTTTCACAGATGCAATCTTACAATATGTCATACAGAAACGATCTGCTGAGAAAGCACCAGAGGGAGAGCCTTTTGGCAAAAGACGTAAGTTTGTTGACCAATTCTCACCCATTGTCTCCAGACTCTCTGATGAAGACTCCTCTGATGATGATGATTTCCACGATGCTGCATCAGATAGTAATTTGGGTGAGTCCTCGGGTCAACAAAAGGGGGAGAAAGAGAAGGAGAAAGAGAAGGAGAAGAAGAAAGAGAAGGAGAAGGAGAAAGAGAAGGAGAAAGAGAAAGAGAAAGAGAAAGAAAAGGAGAAAGAAACAGAGACAGAGAAAGAAGAAGAGAGAGAGGCTGAAATGCCTGCTGAAAGAGGCAAAGAGAAATTAACAGAAGAGGCCGGGACAGAAGATATGGGGATAACAGAAGAAGATATACCTACGGTGGAATTCGACTACATGTTCAAAAATTGAGTCATCAAACCGACAGAAGAGTCAACACAGGAACCACCAGAGATTATCTGCCTGGATACCCCTCCTACTTCACCAAGGACTGAACCAGAGAGATCAATCCCAATCTCTGCTGATGAACAAAGCCAAACAGAAGCTGCTCAAGAATATGTTCATATCGATACTCTTATGGCTGAAACTCATGAAGACCCAAACCCAATGATACCAGAACAAAACCCAGAATCATCCACCCAACACACCAATAAACCTGCCTTGGAAACGGTATTTGCATTTCTTTATGCTGACAGAGATATCATTCCTGCAAATGCCGTACCCATAAATCCTTACCTTAACCCAATCAGAATAAACACCATTACTGAAGCAAGGCGGATGTTCATCCGAAACAAGTCCAATCTGAACAGAAACATCAACTCACACTTCAGTATCAAGAGAATCCTAGACATCAAGCATAAGAAGTTCCAGCACAACAGAATGACCTATCATGAGTACACTGTGGAATCAACAGAAGGAAAGAACGAATTCTTCAACGACAACGATCTTGTCCTTCTAAATCCGTACGATCTAACTGTGCTTCATGCCTACTGCTTGAACTTCTCTGACAGATATACTCCAGCAAGAACAGCCTTACCTGAAGTCAAACTAGCTATGCAAGAGCACATCAATCTCAGAACTCAGACAGATTTTCAGCTAGGCATAGAGTTTGAAATTGAGAAACTGGCGATTGCACCACCAAACGAAGATCTTGAGGGCTATCGACATTTTAGGACTGGAACTATAGTTGAAGATCCTCCAGTGTTTATCTGCCGACAGAAAGGGACAAAGAAAGCCATCAGATCTGCTGAAGCTCATAAGTACACAAGTGAGTCGCTAGTATATCTCAAAAACATAGTTCAAAGTCTCCCGAGGAACAAGTGTCCGGAAGAACAGCAAAGGTCCTTCATCAACATAATTAATCTGATGCTTGACTTCCGTGAGCTAATCAGAAGATTCGACGGAATCCTTAGGGGAGATAATTACGCTTGATTATACTTGTTCTTTCTATTGTAAAATCTTAAAAGAATAGTGCACAGGGTAACAGAGGGTAAAGTTCTCTGTTCATTTGTTTTCAATCTCTTGTCATTTCCAATTTTTTATTTTCAATACTTAGGGGGAGATTGTTATCTCCAAGTATCTGTAAAATGAAAGTATTGAAAATAAAACCAAGCCAGAAGACCTACAGAGATAAAGCAGAAGACTTAGAAGACCAACAAAGAAGACCAACAGAACTCAACAGAGTTCTGGTGAAACCAACGGAGCTCAACAGAGCTCTGGCAGAAGATCAACAGAAGAACTGTTCATACCCGAAGACCAACAGAATTCTGTCATAACACGCTCTGTTGAAGTGAAGACCTATGTTATGCCCAAACCTCGTAGAAATCTGAAGTGTCAGATACGTGTCCACACCTTTCCACGTATGCCCTAAAGATTGGAGACACACTTTCCACGTGTCATTCCAGGGTACGATAGTACACTGTCTACACTTTATGAGGCTATATATAGCGAGGTAGTTGAACAAACAATTGTAAGCTTTTGGAAGAATAGTTTTCCACAATTGTAAAAGCACACTGTCATATCCTCATAGCACTATCCCGTACGATATTGTCTCTGTGATTTCTTGATACACCATTAATCTTGTTCTTGGTGTTATCTTTATCAATATACGAGCAGCGTTTCTTATTTGATCTTGTTATCATATTCCTGTTCTATATTTGATATCACAGTTTACATATCGTCTCATACAATCACTCACTTTAATGGCTTTATATTTAAATGCTTCCGCTGTCTATTTAACTACCATTATCGTGATACGACGTGAATCTGGGAACCAACATGAAGCTCTAACAATCTTCAAACAACTTTATCTTCAAAAACTCACTTTGGACTTTGATGCTTTGACAATCTTCAAACTTTTGGCTTTGAAGAATCTTCAGTCAAATTGAAAGTCTGTCTCATTCTCTTTGTAAAGTAATTCTCCTTCAATATAAACTTCAACAATTTGTCATCAAGTATTGAACACAAATTTCAGATCTTTGCAGCTTTGAACTTCGTAGCTTTAAAATCTTTGCATCTTTAAAAACTTTGAAGCTTTGAACTCAAACTCTTTAAACAATCTTTAAACGATTTCTTGAACTTTGTATCTTCATCTTTTGAACAATAACAATCTTTGAACATCGATCTTTCTCGAATCATCTCGAAACATCTTTATCTTGTTATCTCAAGCTTCTTGACTTTGACAAATCTTATATTTATCTTGAAATTGATCATTCAAAATATCTCCCCTATTTCTTCTTTATGTTATTTCTCCTCCTTTATGATGATTGTGAGCATCATGATCATCAAAACTCTTTTCAATTTTAGCACGGTCTTTGAATACCAAGTAACATTCTCGTTCGTTTGATATGAATAACCGTCAATTCCAAAAGATATATATCCGAATCTTTTCAAATTTAGATAGAATGAATGTGGTAACCCTGAAACAACAGATGAATCAGTTAAAATGCCTGTAAGTAGCATGGAGCCACTTAGTACAACAAATGTACTTTGGAAATGAGCTTTTTGATGTTCACTCCCTCAGGGCTTCCATTCAATCATATAAAAACACAAAGGAATTTCTATGAACGTTATGACAAGAAAACATATTTCTTGTGTGTACGTGCATGTGTTAGAAATGATTGAAGCAACTTATGCTTGATGAGGCTCAAATTGTGTAAACTGTTGAGACATCAACAAGTTTTCCATGGACTCAATGTGCATGGTCGAAGTGCGAAGGCGGGGCAAACTTTCTTCTTTTTCAATACCCAAACCTTCCGAGTGAAGATTAGATATATTATATGTTGCATCCCCAAGAAAAATTGAAATGTTTCTTTGTTGAGAAAGAAATGAGTAGCTGGTGGGGTAAAGCAAGAGTTGGCATGGGCTCACTGCCTGTTTCAATGATGGTCACCAAAGAATGTGAACCAATCAGTAATGTGGCTGCCCGACGCAGAAAATGGTTGGTGTAGAGTTCTCTTATTCTTTTAACTCTGTTCTCACACCCTCTTTCTGTTTTTTAATCCGCTCACTTCTAACCAAACTCTCATTTACATTTTACCGCTCAGCACAATGAGGTTGTTCAACCGGATGAACTTCTTCCCCCACTCTTTGATGTAGACCCCTCACTCCCCAATCACTCAAGGATAACTTCTTGGGTAGGAAACACTGTTAACGTGAATCCATTGAAGTTCTTTACGCTCACAAATACGTTGTTCTAAAAATTTGAAATATGAAATTTTGTCCTAAAAAAATTGCGTTGTTCAACAGTTTAGCTTCAACAAATACGAATATCAGCATTTGAATGACATTGTCATCAAAATGAATGCTCCACAAGAATAATCATTAACATTTGAGCATTTGAACTTTGAAGATTTCTCAAAACAAGGATTTAGAATGAATAAAATGAATTCGAAAGAATTGTTTGAGAATCTGACAATGTATCAATTAGATCAAATATTTTGAAATATATTCATGAATTGGGTAGGGTATCAAAGAATTGAAATTTGTTTATATGAACAAATATAAACATGCTTGAAATAAACGCTCAAGTTGAAAGAATATATAGTGCTCAACAACTTGGAATACAAACGGGAGTATTACTATCGAAAAATTGTTTCATTTTGAGACATGGTAAAAACAAAGTCAATAATAAGCTGAACCGGTGTGTAAGAATACTTGAAAGTATAGAAAAGATAATACACAAGTATTAATCTTTGGAAACACACGGTCAGAAATGAAGTTATAACCCGAGATTTCCATGAAAAACATTTAAAATCACACTTCTAAATATATAAAAATATGTTTAAAATAGAGAAGTGGTTTGAACATTTAAGAAAATGTTTTTCATATTCGAAAGTCGTCCTTCTTTCAAACAATCTGATATTAAGATCAGAAGATACTTACAATCAGAAACGTTTGAGCTCCCCCTCAAATCATGATAGAATGATTTAAAATCTTATAAGTTCCCCCTTAATATGTGCAAAAGATCTTTATTGAATAAAATATGCACATAAAACAAGACTTGGATCAAAATATCCTTAATCATTAAAACGAGTTATGAATTACCAGGATTGAAAATAAATTTAGAAGTCATAGACGTTGAAGACCGAGTCCTGGTCTGGTATGATCAGAAGTCAATTCTCTTTGAAGTACGGGTTTTGAACTGAATTATTCAGAAGCCAATTATCGTTGAATAACGAGTTCTGAACTGTTGTATTCAGAGGTTAACAATCTTGTACTCCTTAAGTACTATTCTTCAAATATTGCATAATTTCTCTTCTGTTTTCCAGTCATGTGTGTGGTATACATCTCACAATCAGTACTACACATGATGAACCTACAAAACAGTTAAGTGGATTTTGGTACCCAACAGAACTTAGGTCCTGGCTTGTTAGGTGTAGTTTTATTTGAAGAAATCCTATAAGTACCATACCAATATTGAACAAAGTTCTTATGAATGAAATCATTAGTTCCATAGTAAGAACAACAAATTTTCTTTTGTGCTAACCTGATCAATAGATTTATAGAATAAACTAAATCATGTTTAACAAAAGATTAACCTTGATATGCATTGTTCTTCTTGGCATTTGATGTAGGAACTGTTGACTTTTGCATATCTTTCTCGGGAGTTGAGCCTTTTACTCTCCAAACCATCTTTACCTTCTTGAAGACTTGGTTATCTTTAGGCTTAGAAGAATTACTATCTTTAGGCATAGACAAATTATTATTTGAATTATCAAACCGAGAATTATTGAATAGATTGGAAGGACAAATCTGATCTGTTGAAAAAAAAAATGTTTTTAAAGAAACATCCGCGTAAAGTGAACTTGAAGCCGTTTTATAAGAATGAACAGAATCAGTTAAGTCATCATATGGAGACTGAACAATAGTATCCGGACTAGCTTGTTCAGATAACTCAAATTTAAAATTTATTTCTTCAAGTTATGTAACTTTTCTAAGCAAAACATTTTTTTCTTCAAAAATTAGATCATACTTCTTTTGAAGATCAGATTTTACCATTAGCTCATTCAAAAACTCAGTAGCTAACCCAGATAATTTCTTTGTTAGTTTAGAAATTTCAGCTTCAAAGAATTTTCTTTCTTTTTCAAAATCTTTTTCCGACATCCTTCTTTTATCAGATATTTCGTTGAAAAATCCAACATTCTTCTTCTCAAAATTCTTCTTTTCCTTCTTAAAAATATTTTTCTTTTATTCAAACTTCTTTCTTTCTCTTTCCAAAATCTTTTCCAAATCAGATATCTTGCCTAAAAGCTCAACATTCTTTGTATCAAAAGATTTTCGTTCAGTTTCAAATACTGTTCTTTTCTTTCTCAAATTGTCCCTCTCAATTATCAAAGCGTTTTCGAAATCAAAAACTTGTTTTGAAAGTTTGATACATTTTAGTTCAACAAACTTTCTTTTCTTTAAATGATTTCTTTGAAAAATTGGACAACTTTTGGATGTAATTTTTCTCAAGTTCTTCTTTGTCTTTTAAAGATTTCGTTTCAAAGACATGAACTTTCTTTTCAGATCAACATTCCCAGTTTCCAATGCTGTTGCTTTTTCTTCAAACTTCTTCATCTGATCCCGGAGATTTGAACTTTCATGTTGTAATTTCAAAACAATCTTCGCATTATTCTCTCGTTCTGCTTCAAGACTTTCAATCTTGCTTTCAAAATCTAGTATTCTGGGCATATATGCGATTGCACAATCTCTTTTTGATAAAATCATATTCCCATTTTTTATCTGTCGTAGACATCTTGATATAGACCTGAAAAGAAATCAAACCCAAGAATTAGACGTAAAATATTAAATATATTACCTAATAGAGTGATCGTCAAGAGAAACTTCGCTTGGAAGTTGAATTATGTTCACACTCAAAAATATGAAAATCAGAAAAACACAATTAAAGTCAGAATTTTTTTCAAAAATTAAACTTTGAAAAACAAATTGTAAATTTGTCTTCCAAAATTTAATTCTGAAAAATCAGCGCAAAAATTTTGAACTTTAATCGGTGAACCTTCAAAAAGTACGAGAAAATATATCACTTACAAATAAAAGCAAGTATAATTGACAAAATTGACAAAAAATGACTAAAACAAAAATTAAACGAAAAAACAAGAACTAAAAACGACACAAATGAAAATTAAAAAAATGGACTAAATTTGAACAAAAATGACTAAAAATGAAAAAAAATACAAAATACAGGAACTAAAAATGACAAAATATAGAACTAACTCGAAAAACAAGGACCAAAAGTGACAAATACTAAGACTTGACAAAAAAGGACTAAAAATGACAAAAACAGAAAATTAAAACTAAGAGGACTAAAAATGACAAAACTAGAAACTTAACACTAGAGACTAGAAATAACACAAACACAAAATTTAAACTAAAGGGACTGAAACTGTAAAAACCTAAAAGATTAACAACAGGGCTAAAATTGTAAAATCTGAAAACTAAAAACTAGAGGGACTAAAACTGTTAAAAACCTAAACACAAACTACAAGGACTAAAATTGAAAAGAAGCTAAAACTATAACTACGGGGACTAAATCTGTTAAAAATCTAAACTATCTAACAGAAACCACTAACGAATGACCAAATATGTAAAGAAACTAACGAAAAATGTTAACAGACGGTTAGAAAAATGACACTAACAGGACTAACAACAACTTAACGAAAATAGGACTACAAATGTAAGAAAAATTAACGACTCTGACGGAACAGTACTAACTGGACACTATCGGACTTAACGGAAAAGGACCAGAATTATCAGAATATTAACGGCCGACTAACGGAACTTCGTTAAAACACTGTTCATCGTCTTCCACCTTACGACCAGACCTGCAAAAACACGTTATGGGATCAAATTTTTTTGACCAAATCTCTTCTTTTATGATCCCTTGACCTCCCTGAATCGATTAGAAGTTGAAACTTGCTCCGAATCTCTCGATATTTGATACCGAAAAAATCTCGAAATTGACGTGAGCTTCTATTTTGCTTCGGACTTAATGATCCTTTAGGCTCCATGAAACTTCTTTTAAGCTTCTTAATCCTTTTTGATTGATTACACCACCAAATAATCTTTGAAACTCGAAGCTTCCGAAAACTTTTCGAAAACAAACTTTGTATGTTTATGTTGTTGTTTGTTCAACCTTACGATTAGCTTTCCAAAAATTTGTGATAACCAAAGACACAGTACGTACACAACAGTCTGTTAAGCTTGCCTTAACAAAGTATTAAACAGCCTTTGGATGTAGCTTGCTTGAATAGCAGTACGTCGTAACCCAAGCGAAGGAGTTTGTCGTAAGAGTGAGTTGCGAAAAGTAAGGGTTTTCATAACCTTTGAGTTGCGAAAAGTGATATCCAATGGAATGGAAGCACCTTGCGATAAGTAGGATACAGTCAAAACATAACATGAAATACAATAGACACTTGCAGCTCTTCTTCTTCTTCTTCACACACAAACATTGACTGAGACGCATCGATTGGCCACCAAGAACATTAAGAACATAAAAAATCTGAAAAATGATTTTTATGGATTAAACCTTGAAATCTTTGATCAATTCATGTTTAAAAACACTTTTTAGAAACGATCTTGCACAAAAACGGATCAAAACATCACTAAATTGCAAAATCAAACTCTAAAATTTTCACATATCACTTTTCTTCAACAATACAAAAATTAAAAAAAATCTCAAATTCCATGAATCTTGATGCGATTTTTGATAGAAATTGATGCAAGACAGATTTATAACGATGGAGAAACACTTTCCAATCAAAACAAAAACACACAAAAATTGTATAACCGATTTGTGTTATTCAAGGTCTTCAAAAATGGAGATTTTCTTAAGAAAATCTTCAAATCTTTATGAAATTTGGACGAATTTGTGCACATTTTAATCTCCTGAAGCTATGATACCAATTGATAACACTAGATCTATTAGGTAACATGAAATTCTCCATTGATCTTGAGAAATCTAGATGATTACGTGAGAATGAAACACTTTCTCTCTCTTGATATTACAATGAACTCTCTAACCTTATGCTTAAAATTGAAGCAAATTATTTATACTTCCTAATTACAACACATTAAACTCTAATTACACTAAATTTCATTTAAAGTACTTTGACTTTACAATACATTGACAAATACATTGACTTCTCAATAAATCTTGAATACAATTTATGCCCTAACAATACCAAAGGCCTAAACTCTTTGTGCCTTTGAAATACCGAAGGACCCTTTTAACAGCAATAATGTGAGATTCTTTATGATCAGCTTGATATCTAGCACAAAACCATGTGGCAAACATTATGATGATCTACTCGAAGTCAAATAAAGTAAAAAACCATTCATGCTTTAGTAGGTCTTTTGGTCAACATGTAGATCCCATTTTAGACAAGCAATAGAAGTAAATCCACATATAAGATGTAGAGATAAGATGAAGATTAAGAACATAATATTCAATAGAAGCATGAAACCGTGAAAAACCATCGAGAGAACACGGTTCTTGAAAGCGGAAAGAGCACGAGCGAAATGCAATGCTTTTGGTCCAACAAGAGTCCATTGACTTTGACACAGATTCTGACCATTAAGCATACTGATTCAGACCAAACTCAAAACATGAATTAGTTTCATTTGTGTCTTAGGAATTCAACGCAACTGGACTCGTGTCAATTGGAGCACCAAGTAAAACGTCGTTCGCATGTTTCTGAAGCAGCGCAAAGCTGTCAAACAATCTGAAAAATTTCGGGCTCCGGGCTTTTGGCTTATTTTGATTTCTGGACCATCAACCTCTGATATGAATGCTCTGGTCCTTTCTGGTCTCCGCTCTTGAATATGAGATTTTGGTCCACAGAACTAAAAAAAATAGGTTGTGTTGCTCTCGATCAAAGCTTCTGTAGACGTCATAAGAGCATCTCTTTGGATAACCACTGCATGGCTTACAGAGGCATTGCAATCCCTCTAAATGTCCTCTAAACTTCTGTGGTTTCTATAGGTTCCTGTTTTTCTTAACAATGATGATTCTATCTAATAGTTCAAACAAGATATAATGCGGAAGCGTTTTTAACGAACTAAAAGATATAATACGGTAGAAGAACACACAATATCAAATACGTGAAATGTAAATAACACAAGTTCTAACTCAATAACCCACTGTATATTGATATAAATAGAACACCAAGAACACCGATGATATAATAAGAATTATGTTCTAATGGTGTGTGTGTTGTGTAAAGCTTAAAAGAAGAACTCAACATGAGTCTTCTATTTATACTACTTCTAAAGGGGACAAGTTTTAGACAACAAGGACTGAAGGTACTAAAACACTATTCTGGTACTGTTGTTAGTACAACGTTAATTAAATGCGCCGACTACTGCTAAGGCTGAGCCCCATCAGAGTTTGACACGTGGAGTTGTCATGTCACGCCTTGTACGAATGATCTTCAGAATCTTCGTACAGCAGAAATCGTGAGAAGCACGATTGTCCTTGTATAGATCTTTAGTCTTTATACCACAGAGGCTCTGTCAAGTATGACAGAGGCTTTGTGGCCTTGTCCGCTGAGAAGAGTCTTCTGGCGATTCTTCACTTCGATCTTCTCGGTTACTCGGCAGAGCCTCTGTCGAAGACTTCTATACTTAGCCTATTTTTCAATACTTTTATAAACATAAAGATTGGAATTAACAATCTCCCCCTAAGTATTGAAAAATAAAAAATTAAAAAGTTCAAGGTTTTCTAGGCTAAGTACATGACAAGAGGTGAAACAATGTACCTCAAAAGATTTTACATTTCTTTCATACAAAAATATGCCAGAGGCACTTACATATGTTTACATTATGAAAGGAAAGGTTTGCAGAGCTTGGTAGAGGATATCAGACATTGGCGTCTTTGAAGTCGTTGAAACTTCTGTTGTCGAATCCTAATTCTTTAAGCTCGTGATAGAATCTGATGCAGAGGGTTCTGAAGTTGCTTGTTGAGTCGATGACCTCTATCAGTCTATTTGCAAGAGCTTGATTCATGAGCTTCGTTCCTCTGTGCTCCATGAGAATAGCTCTAAGCTCTGTCAAAGTACTTGTTGCATACTTTTGACAGTCCATCTCTACGAACAGTCTTGACTTCCCAGCAGGATCTTGATAGACTAACCCAACTCTTGGAGATGTAATGATCGAGTTTGGTATTGCAGAGGATGGGCAATCATCTTCTGGTGGTTTTAGACTTAGGTTTCTTACTCCAAGATCCCGTCCTAATTGGAAGTCGACAAGGATGTATAGCAGAAGTTTCTCACGCATGGCTTTCCATATTACCCTGTATGCCCTTCGATTTGCATCTGTTGTGTAGTTCTCTTTCGTCCAGTTGAGAAGGTCGGGTAGGTCGTAAGGATTTAGATTTCTCATATCAGCATCTGAGAATTGGTTCACGGTTCTGTCCTCCCTTTTTTACCTTATATATGTTGTAGGAAACCTTAGGTGCGGTTCTGGTTTTAGAAAACTTACAGTATATGACCTTGACGATTTTGGAGATTGATCAGACTTGGTGTTTTGGCTTGGGTGTTGTTTTTGTGAAGATATTTTCGAGGTCAGCACGGAAGTCTGGATCTTGAATGGATGGTGGCAGAGGATCTCTGGCAGTTCTGTTGTACAGATATCTGTACACCACCTCTTCCATCTGTCGTGGAGGTGCACTGGGTGGAGGCATGGGCCTGCGCAGAGCATCCATTTGTTTCTTAATTTGGGCCACTCGATCCTCTGTGAGTTTTGCCTTTGGATCCAGAACAAGTATATTTGACAGAGGGGTAGCACCGAAAGCCCAGTCTTCTTCTTCTGGCTTTGTTGTCACATAGGCGTCGAAGGAGCTTTTCATCAATTTCTCTGCTGGTTGATGCTTTGGCTTCTTCTTCTTAGGTTCCTATATCATTATCCCCTTGCCATTGACTTTTGCCTTCGGCTGTAGATCTTCTTGTAGAGATGGGGTTGCCTCTGTGGGTTTTGTCTTTTGGGGTTCTGAGGGCTTTGAAGGAGGTACTTCTGAAGTTTTGGGGGTTGCCTCTGATGGTTTTGTCACTTGTGTTTCTGAGGACTTGGTTGGTGAGATTGGTTTGTTCAGATGTTTGGTTGGTGAGGCTTCTGCGGATTTGCTCAGATATTTTCTATGTCTGCGAGCAATCGACTTGGTTCTGGTTTTGGGTGTGGGTGATGGAGATTTTGTCTTCTCGGCTTCTGGTGTTGGAGATGGAAGTTTGGGTTCTTCAGGTGTTGTTGGTGTTGGTGAAGTTGGTTTATCTTCTGTTGGTTTAGGAGTAGGGGTTGGTTGGTCTTCTTCGGAGGATGTCAAGATTTGAAATTGTTCACGGGTTGGCATATCTTCTCTGAATACAGAGGTTGTTTCCACAGAGGTGGGTGTTGCCTCTGTGGACTTCTGTTGTTGATCTTGATTGGTTTTAGGTACTTGGGTTGTAATTGGGGTTTCTTCAGGGGTTATTTCCACAGAGGTGGTTGTTGCCTTTGTGGTCTGTTGTTGATTTCTTCCTTGGGTTTGAGTTGGGGGAACTTGGTTTAGGGGTTCTGCGAGTACCGGTGGAGCTGGTAGACCTCTGCTTGCCGCTTTCTCCCTGTGTTTCTCCCCATCAGGATGATCTGATGAATCATTAGAGTCATCATCAGAGTCTTCCTGACCCTTATCTTTCGTACCCTCTGCCCTGCATGAAGCTTCTAGCTTTTTGGGCGGTACGACACCTGCAGCTATCATCTTTCGGCACAAGTCATCACAGAGGCCAAAAGGATTTGCGAGCTCTGCCTCTGTGTTGAAGCGCATTCTGCCGACGCTCTTCTGAAAGTCTTTAACGTAGGTGTGATTGGAGATTGTAAAGGCTTTGATGAAGTCTGTCATCTGATCGAGAATCCCCTAGTCGAGCTCTGTAAGCTGTGCTCTTGTCATATAGTCGGAAGGCTTCATGGCCAGAGTTGCTTTTGTAGTATGCTCTTGAACTTGCTCGAGGGCCTTCTTTAAATCTTCAGGAGTAAGGCCCGGAGATGTTGGGGATTGCTCTTTCTTCATCTTTTCAATCAATTCATTGACAGAGCTTTGGAAGGCAGAGGATGTGGCTTTCTCGAACTTAGCAGCAGCAGAGGTGGCAGAGGTTGTCGTAGTTGTTCTCATCTGGGCTAGAGAATTTTGCACCTCTATGGACAGGTTGTCCATTTTGGTGTTCATATCGGTAAAGGCCCTTGTGGTAACATCTGCAAAAGAATCAAAAGAGCTTTTCAACTCTTTCAATGTATTGTCCACAGAGGTGACAAGGGTTTTGAACTCATCCCTTGATACATGTGGACTTGGTGTAACCTCTGGGGGAACACATTCGTCCCTAGAGTGAGTCCCTATTCCTTGGACACCTTCTTTCGCCCTTGTTTGTATGTTGGGGGCGGAAGGATTTCCTTCTGATCCTTGAGTAGAGGTTTTTGAGGCCTCATTCTCTACAGAAGTTCTGAGAAGGACATTGTCTTGATCCACTCCAGAGGTGGGTACAAGAGTATCCTTATGTTGACTCGGAGACTTGTCTATAGTCTCTCCGTCTTTGTTCACTCTAAGCTCCTCTAAAGAGCCTTTTGGATCTGTGTGTGTGTGCGTGTCAGAGGAAACAAATTCCTCTGTTGGGATGTCTGTTGTGATATGGGGCAATTGATCACCAACTAAGGGTAAGTCCTTTTGAGAGGACTCCCCTGGAATGGTTTCCCCGGCTAATGTTGGCACAGAGGTAGAAAGAGTTACCTCTGCCCGGTCATTTTGGGTTGGGGTCGAGCTATGCTGCTCTTTTTCAATAACATCTTCTGCCACTAGACTGGCGATGTTAGAAGTGTGGGTTGCACTGGGAGTTGGTTGGGGATGTGTGCTTCTTCTAACTATGGCATCTTTTCTAGATTCATCCTCTGTTGAGCATCCTACCACTACTTCACCATCTATTGTCTCAACCTTTTTCTCTGCTCTATAGCCCATGACTTCTACCGTAACTTCTGGGCTTTTTCTTAGCGAATCATAGCTTGTACGTGAGGGTGATAAAGACCTTCTTTTAATTGGTCATCTTCCTCTTCAACAATTTCCACCATATCCTCTGTAGCACCCGCTTCTTCTGGACTTCTTCTTAGAACATCATATCCGGGTTGAGTGAAGGGGTTATGTAATACTTATGGAGTTGTCTCTATATGTTCTGTGGGGTTTGGTCATCCTCTTCCAAGTCAGAAGAGATTCTAAAATCTGGTGCTTCTGTTGAATGATGAGATAGGACTTCTGCGTTCCATCCAGAAGGGTTTAAAGAGTCTGCAATTCCGGGTTGTTGGAGGAATGCAGAAAAGTCACCCTGATCTTCTGCATAATGGATTGGAGTTGGGGATTGCAGAGGCTGTTCTTGGGCTTCTTCTGCCAATTCAGCTTCCTCTGGAATTGGCCGCATGTGTGTGAGAGGCTTTTTCGATTTCTTCTTGCTCCTCCTTTTCTTTGGTTTGGGGGCACCCTCCTCAGAAGACTTATGTTTTCTCTTCTTTTTGTCTTTTGGAGGAGGGGGAGGTGCAGATGATCCGACTTCTATTGCATGAGGAGGGGACTGTTGGGTTTGAACAGCACTGGTATAGGTTCCCTCTGTTGTTTTTTTTTTCTTGTGAACTTTCTTCTTCTTCTTGGCAGAGGATATGCTCTTTGAAGCAGATGAGAGAATTGTGTTTCGTTGAGCATGAAAGTTTTCTTGTACCAGTTCATGCTTAGCAAAAGCCACTGCCCATTCGTCGTCAGTCATCCTATCTACAACCTTAGATCCTAAGGGGACTCCTAGACGCGGGGGTGTCACAGGACTCGGTTCTGGAGTCCTATGATCGCGTATGTATTCTAACTTAAGGGTCTCGTCGGTAGCATATTCCAGAAGTTTGGCTGGCAGAGGTCTGCAGAAAGGGTATTTGTCTTCGTGCTCTGTTGGGGTGTTTTTGGTCATAGGATACATTTTGGCCGTTGGTCCCTCCATTGCCATTTTTGTAGGAGCAGAGGCTTTAGAAGGACACCCAGAATTCGTTGATATTGTAGAGGAGGTAGAGCTTCGGTTGATCGTCCTTTGGCCTTCTGGGTGTTGATTCTGCGGTCAATGGTGTTAACCATTTCCTGCATCATAAGGGTGGCGTAGTCCAGAGGTAGATCGTAGTACACCCCGTACATAATTGCCAAGATTTGGTGAGAAGATTGGTCTGGACTACCCACTTTCCCAGTTAGTCACCTGTTGAGAATGGAGAAGAGAGTATTCCATAGAGGGGGAAGTCGATTTCTTCTGAAATCATTTCTTTTCCTTAGGGTTGTGTTGTATCCCAACATTTCAACAAATCTGCAGAGCTCGGTGTCTGTGGGTTCCTCTGCGTATCTCATTATCCCTTAAAGACCTCTTGTAGGTAGACTGGACTCAAGTAAGAACACGGTTCTGTTGAACTTGAGTTCAAGGTGCTCGGATTTGTCTGGTTTTGAGATGTAGCCCTTTATCTGTCTATCTTCTGGGTCAAATCTACTGCTTTGTCAGAATTGATTGAGATATCTGGCAGGGATTTTGTGGACAGTTTTGGTTAATAGGGGGTAAAGGTAATGATTTTCCAGAATGTGAAGAAGAATGGCATGTTCTTCCCCAAATGCGGTTTTTGAGGGAACCAGGTAGTAGTTATTGGGTTTTAAGGGAAGAACACTTTCAAAGTGTTCATGAGCGATGAAGTTTAGAAGGTGGGTTGTCGGAGCAAAATCTGTTGTGTCACCGGAGTTGTCCTGTTCTAGGTTTCCGGCTATTTATGGGTTCTGAGAATGCTCAGAATGGGATGGGGAATTCACCGGAGCGTTGGAGGTGGATGCCATTGGAGATTTCTTGAAGAATAGAGTAGAATGGGGAAGTTGCAGGTATTTGCATAGTTCACCGGAGAAGATTAGGGAGATAAATTCGTAAAAGGTTTAAGAAAGAATGGGAACGGGGTTATATAGTGAGGGTAGAAACGGATAGAATTCCGTGGTAAAAGTGAATTCAATAAACATTCAGGGTCCGCACTCGAGTTTTACAGTTGGGGAAATGTTTCAGAAGGATCGTGTGGCACGCACGTCCAATGAAGATCTGCCACGTCAGATGTGTCAGAGCACGATTAGACGTTGTGCGCGGCCCATTAATGCTAGGCGCGTGGGCAATCCTTCTGTTTGGGGTCTGTCATTCGCAGTAAATGTCTTGCTTTTACAGAATTGCCACAAAGATTCAAGTGTTAGAATCAACAGAGGCTCTGTAGTGGAGTGAGCTCTATGATCTGAAACTTGTCTTTTTGTCTCCTCTTAGCTTGCACCTTTACCAAAAAATGTTTGAAAATTTATTGGAGGGGATCGATAGAGTCTTCAGCACAAAATTTTCATCCACAGAGGCTTTGGGGCTCTGTCAAATCCAGCAGAGGCTCTATGAGTGAAAATTTCTAATAACTAAAGATTCATAAAAGTTTTTTATCATCCAAGTTTTTCACTGTCTTAAGCACTGTTTTTAGGACATATTTGAAAGTTGGTGTCCGGGAAAACAGTTTTGGAAAAAGGTTTTGTGCGAGACAATCTCCTTTTGACTAATCTTTGCTCGGTCAACATAAGTGTTAGCTTCAATCTTCCTAATCATAGAAGTATTTAGAAGTAGTGAAAAATAGGCTAAGTGAAGAAAGCCTCTTACAGAGGCTCTGCCGACATTACCGAGAAATCAAGAACAAGAAGCTACAGAAGCAGCAGAGGCTTCCTACAGAAGCTCTGTCATACGCACAAAGAAGGCCAAAGACTCGGAATCCGGCGAAGACTGCTCCACAGAGGACCAGACCGCAGAACCTCTGTAATTCATTACAGAGCCTCTGTGGTCCTCAATGAAGACTTGGAAGATATTACTGGATACGTTCATCAACTTGCATGGAAAAGTACTGTCAAAACACGTGTCAAGCTCTGAGTGGACTCAATAGGGCAAGGTACAAAATAGACGTCTGCGCCATTTAATGCATTTACCAAAAGTACATCTGCTCCATTAAATGCGCATGGCTCAAACAACTGCTCACACCATCCAGTCCACTGTTCACACCATCCAGTTTACTATTCATGCCGTAAAAGGAACAGTGACCTACTTCATAGTCTTCTAAGAGTAGTATAAAAGGAAGTCTCATGTTGAGATCTTCCTAAGGGACGAAACTGCTTAAACCCAGAAAATCTTCAAGTTCATCGAAGTAACTCTTTAGTCATAATTTCTTTCTAAAATCTTCAAAAATGACAAATACAAATAATTTCTTTACTACTGGTTCTCTCACTAAACCTCCTACTCTCCTTCGAGATGAGTATCCTCAGTGGAAAATAAGAATGGTCCATTTTTTTTGAGGGCACTAAAAAAAATCAAGTACAATATCTGTACAATCCTCCTCCTATTCCCATGACAGTAGTACCTCGTGTACCTACTACTGTTGAATCTGCCGAAATCCCCGAACATCAAAAACCAAAGCCAAAAGGGGAGTGGTCAACCGAAGATAAAGCAGAAGATGAAGTTGCTCAGAAAACCAAGAGGACATTAATTATGGCAATACCCAACGAACTCTTTCAATCCTTGGATTCATGTGAAACAGCGCATGATCTGTGGAAAGAACTGGAAAGACAGTTGAAAGGAGGTGCTAAAACACAAAAAACCGAAGAGCACAATACATCAATGAATATCATGCATTCAGAGCCTCTGCAACAGAATCTCTGCAAACAACATACGACAGATTCAACTCTCTAATCAACAAGTGCAGAAAATCAGGCATTGACAGAACTTCTAAAGAAAACAATGTCATGTTTTTAAAAAGTCTAAATGAAGAATGGCTCCAGCTGTCTATGTCCCTACAGACAAATCAGGATCTAGACACCTGGACTCTCTCTGATCTTTACGGAACATTAGCCGCACAAGAACCTCAGATAGCACAGGCTAAAACACTAACCATTGCACCATACGCATTGGTTAGTAAAACTAAAGAGGATGCACAGAGACCAAGAAATGATAAAGCCACAGAGGAGAAGAAGAAGGAGAAGAAGAAGATGGTGATAATTGACAGTGAAGAAGAAGAGCAAGCAGAAAAGGAAATAACTCTTGCGTCACTAGCTAAATCTTTAGCTCTATTGACAAAAGAGTTCAGAGGAAACAGAAGAGGTTCCGGAAATGAAAGATATGATAGAGACAACCAGGATGACAGAAGAGACAACAGAAGAGACGACAGAAGAGGAGAAGAATCAAGTGGCCGACAGAGGTCAAGCGATAGAAATTACAGAGGAAATGACCGACAGAGGTCAGATGACTCGGTAAGCCACACGCAGCAAGAATGCTACAAGTGCGGCAAACCTGGTCACTATGCAAATGAATGTAGATCAGAGAAAGGCGGAGACCTACAGAAGTCCAATGATCGAACAGGAAACACTCCTCAAGGGTGTTTTAGCTGCGGAAAACCAGGCCATTTTGCGAATGAATGCAGAAGCAGATCAAATCGCCCACAGAGGGACTCTGCTTTCTACAAAAAGAAAGCCGAATATTATGCTCAAAAATCCTTAATGGCAAAAGGACATTCTGAGGAGAACACAGAAGACTTCCAGTCAGACTCTACTTCTGACGATGAACATACCGCCAATGCCCTCTTTTGTGGCATGGCAGAAGTCGACTCCTGCACTGACTCTGAGGTATCTACTTCAAATTCCAACTCTTGTATTACCTCTGTAGATGATAATACACTTAGAATTAACATTGAATTAATTGAACTGAAAGAGATAAATCAAAGTATTCAGAAAAGACTCACTTTCAATGAGAGGGAAGTACGGCTTCTCACTCAAGAAAAAGCAAAGATTTTTGAGGAAAAAGAGAGAATAGAAAAGAATTGGAACAAAACTCTAGATCCTTTAAAAAAACAAATTTCTGAATTAACCAATACTTTAAAAGATAAAACAAAAGAACTTTCAGTTTCAAGGAGCGAAACTACTGACATAAGAGCTCTTAAAGAATACTTTCAAAGAGAAAGAGAGGTATTATGGCAAGATTTACTCAGAAGAGAAGTTTTGCTTAAAAACTATAAAGATGCACAGAAAGTTTATGAAAAAATAAACTCACAAATAGGGAGACGAGGTATAGGGTATGATGATATAACCCTAGGTGTTGAAGGCAAAAGAAACAAACCTCTGTCCTCGTTATTTGTGATTGGAAAAACAAACAAACCAGATTTTCCAAATCTAATCTCTGTAAGCAAACGGGCGAAAATCTCTGTGGATCCTTACTTGAAGAAACATAAGAAGATGATTAACGTGTGGTTTGAAAACACAGACTCATCATCTTCAACCTCTGTTAATAGAGATATCAAACCAAAGAAATATCTGAAATCACAAGATCAGATTGGTATCTTCAAGTTTGGTAAACCAGAGACCCAAACACAGGTTGCTTTTGTCTGTTTGATAAACGTTGAAAAGAAATTATCAGCAGAAGCTCCTGAGTTTAAACCCATTTTTTCAGAAGAAAACTTTAAAAATTTAATTGAAAAAGAAATTTTGGAAATATGGAAATCAAGCGTTTTAGAAAATTTCTGTACATCTTCTATAGATAAAACTCTCACTGAAGAAATCTTATTAGAAACCTCTGCAATCTATGAAAACTATTCTACAGAGAAAGAAAGCCCGTACGATACATGCTCAGAAAATCCAGCCTCTATTGAAAGAATTGACTCAACCTCTGTATACGATGACGATTCATCCTCTGACAACTCAGAGACTGATTTCAAATCAGGGATAATTCACTGTGACACAGAGGATGTCAAATTCTCCTCTGAAGTTCCTCACAGAACTATTTCTCCAAAAGAGAAACTCACAGAGATTCCAATCTGCCAAGATTTTCTAAATTTGAATCTACATATCAAAACCTCTGCTGAGCTTAAAAATTTACAGAAGACCTCTATTGATCCTATAAGTTCTAGATTTTCAACACCCAAGGTTAATAAATCTTTTTCTTCTGTGACAGTGATGAAAGAAGTTCACCACAGAAGCAACCCACAGAAGACAGGTCCTAAACAGAGCTTTTGCAAACAACATTCGAGTATTCATAGATCTTCTAGTAATAGGAAATCTAATGTAAAGAAAGAATGTAATGCCTCTGTGGCTGAGTTTAAAAAGTTCAATGAAAAGTTCAAGCAAATTACATATCATATTCAATACTGTCATTGCTTTGATCTTATGTCTAAACTTAATAATCATTTTTCAAGTCAAGTCTGTTTACTCTCTACGACAATTCAAAAGTCAAATCCCACAAAGAAACAATCTGACTCTTCTGCAGAGAACAAAATGTATTTCAAGAATGCCAAGGCAAACTTGAAAAACTCTAACAATATTGGACCCATATGGATATGGGTACCTAAATCTCTATGATTATCTTGCAGAAGAAGTATGTGCCAATCTGGTATCTAGACTCCGGATGCTCAAGGCACATGACTGGTGACAGAAGTGCACTATCCACGTACAAAGAAACACAAGATGGTGGATCTGTGACTTTTGGAGACAACAAGAAAGGACACATAAAAGGCTATGGAGTCATAAGGAAAGAAGACGTTTCTGTATACAAAGTTGCATATGTGGATGGCCTTAAGCACAACCTACTCAGTGTAAGTCAACTTTGTGATACAGGATTCAATGTGTTGTTCAAAAGAACTTCTCTGCAGCTCGCACTCCACAACAGAACGGTGTTGTCGAAAGAAAGAATCGAACACTTGTGGAAGCCGCAAGAACTATGATGTCAGCATGCGGATTATCAATGAACTTTTGGGCAGAAGCAATTTCTACTGCGTGTTATACTCAAAATCGATCAACCATTGTGAAAAGACACCTCAAGACGCCTTACGAATTGCTTAACAAACGGCGGCCAAACATCAAATTTTTCCATGTATTCGGATGCAAATGCTTCGTCTTAAACGACAGAGATTCAAGAGGAAAGTTTGATGTAAAAGCAGATGAAGGCAAATTCATTGGATACTCTGCCACTTCCAAAGCCTACAGAACATTCCTTACAAAGTCTCACAAGATTGTAGAAAGCATCAATGTTTCTTTTGATGATTCATTCCAAATGACTTCTGAGCAAATAAGTTCAGAACTCGGAATAAAAGGGAAATTCTCTGACATCTCAAGAACAAAAGAAGATTTGAATCTTCTATTTTTGGAGATGTTCCACAATGACATTGATCCTTCTGTCGGAACCATCAGAGTTTCTGAAGAACCATCCTCTGTCGGACAAAATCCTACAGGTATAACTCTAACTGGTCCAAATAATGCTTCATCTTCTTCTATAAATACTACAGATGCAATTGCCGAAGCAGAAGAAAGTGCAGAAGATGAAACATCAAGAAAAACGACCACAGAAGCTGCACAAACCACAGAAGAACCAATTACAGAGGAGATCGAGGACCAAGACTATACATCCTCAGAGGAACAAACTCCACCACCACTCGTACCAATCATTCCACAAACGGTAGAATCAACTACCAACGCACGAAGAACATCAGAGGCTGCACAAGAAGAAACACAAGGAGCCTCTGAAGAAAGCTTTGATGACATTGATGATCATCTTCCACGCACAACTCAGTGGACAAAACGCCATCCTCCAAGCCAAATAATCGGAGAACCTTCTGACTCAGTAAAAACAAGGTCTGCCACTGCTAATTTTTGTTTCTTTACAAATTTTATTAGTGTTATAGAACCAAAGAAGATTTCTGAAGCCCTAGATGACCCAAACTGGGTAGACGCCATGCAAGAAGAACTTCTGCAATTTGAGCGTAACAGAGTATGGACTTTAGTACCTCTGCCAAGAGGGAAACAGGCCATTGGGACTAAATGGGTCTACAGAAACAAGAAGGATGAAGATGGAGTGGTCGTCAGAAACAAAGCAAGATTAGTAGCAAAAGGATATAGACAAGAAGAAGGCATAGACTACGATGAGACTTTTGCCCCTGTCGCACGTCTCGAAGCAATAAGAATATTCTTAGCCTTCGCAGCCCACAGAGGTTTTAAAGTCTATCAGATGGACGTAAAATCAGCTTTTCTAAACGGTGAAATCCAAGAAGAGGTTTACGTAAATCAGCCACCAGGTTTTGAAAGCTCAAAGTTTCCAAGGCATGTATACTACCTTGAAAAGGCTCTATACGGACTGAAACAGGCTCCAAGAGCATGGTACGAACGACTTTCTACCTTCCTTCTAGTCAATGGCTACAACAGAGGTACAACAGATACTACCTTATTCTATAAACGCAAAAATAGTGAGATAATGCTTGTACAAATATACGTAGATGACATAATTTTTGGGTCTACAAATTCAGAAGAGTTCAAAATTTTTGAAAAACTCATGCAGAGTGAGTTTGAAATGAGTATGATGGGAGAATTAACATTCTTCCTCGGACTTCAAGTCAAACAATCTTCAGAGGGAATTTTTATAAATCAAGCCAAATATGTCTCTGACATACTTTTAAAATATAATCTCTCTGATACCTCTGCAATGAAGACTCCAATGGCCACTGGAAATAAGTTATTCTTAGATCCAAATGGTATTTCTGTAGAATGTACTCTCTACAGAGGCATGATTGGATCTCTGTTATACTTAACAGCAAGCAGACCTGACATTATGCATGCCACATGTCTTTGTGCACGTTATCAAGCTAATCCAAAGAAATCACATTATGATGCTGTAAAAAGAATCTTTAGATACCTGAAGGGGACCAACAATCTTGGTCTCTGGTATCCACAGAACTCTGGTTTTAGTCTTAAAGCTTATACAGATTCACACTATGGAGGATGCATGCTCGACAGAAAGAGTATCTCTGGGAGTTGTCAATTCGTAGGTGGTAAACTAGTCAGTTGGACATCCAAGAAGCAGAATTGTGTCTCCACATCCACTGCAGAAGCTGAATACGTTGCTGCCGCTAGCTGTTGTTCTCAGGTTCTATGGATGAAGACTCAGCTAAAAGACTACGGCCACATTCTGTTCAAAATACCCATCCTCTGTGATTCCAAAAGTGCTATTGCTATCTCTGCTAACCCTGTGCAACACTCAAAAACCAAGCATATCGATATAAGGTATCATTTCTTGAAACATCATGTTGAATACGGTACAATCGAAATGCATTTCGTGTCCACAGAATATCAACTCGCTGACTTATTCACCAAAGCATTAGACGAGAAAAGATTCAACTTCTTGGTGGGTAAGTTAGGAATGATTAACATGGTGTGAAAATCCTCTGTAAGTATAGCTTTATCTTCTGTAAATAATAAGTAAATACATTGCTTAATTTATTGCTTTGATTGATTCTACTTTTGTATGTAAATTCTTAAAACCTTAAATAGTTCTTAAAATCACAGAGCTTCTGTAAGTCAACTCAGAACCTCTAAGGACCCCTACAGAACCTCTGAAAAACATGACCTAGGTTCTATGCAAAACTTATCATTCTTTGATCCAAGCATAGGTCAAGGGGGAGCAAAAGGAAATTACTTGATCTACAGAGGTGATTAGATCAAGGGGGAGCAGAAGGGAACCCTGAAATGATCTAAAGAGATAAAACTTTCAAGGGAAAGCCAAAGAAAAATATCGATGACTCCATATCGACAGAAGTCAGATATCACTGCCGAGAAAAGAAGAACCAAAAGGTATGTCTCTCGCACAAAAGGTTTTTGGAAAACAATTTTCTAGGACAAGAATTGTCAAATATGTCCTAAATATACTGTGAATAACATTTCAAAAATCAAAAGCTCAAAAAGTTTCACAAAATTCGAATTAGGAGAAATTTAAGGTCATAGAGCTTCTGCTGAGCTCAACAGAGCTTCTGCAGGAAATATGCTCTGTGATCACAAATTAACCTTCTGTCGATCTTTTGGAATGTTATCTCGGAAACCGAAAACGCAGACCATGACCTTCTCGAACAAACCGTTTTTTTAAACAGTTTTCTCGGACACAAACTTTCAAATATGTCCGAAAAACATCTCTTAAACCAAATCAAAAATTGGATGATCAAAAATATTAATAAAATTTTTGTTATGAGATTTTTTCTCTCATAGAGCTTCTGCTGGCCCTCACAGAACTTCTGCAAGTTCCAACAGAGCCACAAAACCTCTGCGAAGCAAATTTCTTCACAAAAATCCGATTTTATCCTCTCCAATGCCTTTACAAATGTTTTGGTTAAAGAAGAACCCCACAGAAGTCATGATAACAATGAGATATATGAAAAAGGGATAAACATCAAAGATTTTCAAGATCACAGAGCCTCTGTAAACTACAGAAGCTCTGTCAATCTGATTACTTGGGCATCTCTGTAGTAATAACGGTTACTTTTACTGCGAGTGAAACTCATATGGCTAAAATCAACCTCACGCGCCTAGCATTAATGGGTCGCGCACGACGTCCTGTCATATTCTGACAAGGCCTACGTGTCCCATTTTCATTAGGCGTACATGGAACGTTTTTATTTGGAAAGTTGAACCCGCCGCTCAAACTCGAGTGCGGATTCCAAACTTTAATCCATTGCCATATAGTTTACTCTTTCGAATTCTACCGTTTTATCATCCTATAAAAACAAAGCTTACCCTCTCATAAAACATTTTACAAACTCTCATCTTCTTCTCCGGCGAAACCCTGCAAAAAGCTTGCAAAAATCTTATTCTTAAAATCAAATGGCTTCATCTTCTCGAGCTACATCCTCTGAACTCTCTCCGGCGAACTCACCGAAACACTCCCCTGCACATTCAGAACATTCTGAAAACCCCAGCCTTGCAAGAAATATTGAACAACAAGATTTCGGGGACTCAGCAGACTTTGCTCCGACGACACACTTGCAAAACTTTATAGCAAAGGTTCATTTCGAAGCCATTCTTCCTATCAAATCCAACAACTGCTATTTGGTCCCCTCACCCACTACTTTCGGCGAAGCCCATGCCATACTTCTGAACATCATGGAGAATCATGTCCTCTTCCCTCTACTATCAAGAACCCCGAACAAAATTCCAGTCCGTTATTTGAACCAATTTTGGCAAAGCTGCCGGTTTGATAAAGACGATTCTCTTATCAAAGGGTACATTTCAAGACCTGATAAATCTGAGCATCTTGAAATCAAGTTCAACAGAACAATGTTCTCACTTGAATTCAACCTACCAACAAGGGGTCTTCTGGGATTGAAGAGTTATGCAGAGCAACCAACAGACGAAGAGCTCTATCGATTCGTGGAAATGCTTGGGTACAACACCCAACTACGGAAGAGAAATGACTTCCGCAGAGGCCGATTACCACCTCTGTGGAACACTTTGTTCTCTATTCTTAACAGATGCCTGACAGGAAAGATAGGCAGTATTGACCAGAGCTCACATCAAATCTTGAGCATCATGTATGGGGTTTACTATGATCTTCCACTAGATTATGCGACCATAATGATGCAAGAGATCATAAACACCATCGACAGAAAGAACAACTCGAAAAGGGTCAAAGAGAACGATCCCAACTTTCTACCACCTCTGCAATTCCAATGAATATTAGGAGTACTGTTCGAACCTCTGCTGCTAATCCAAAATTGGCCAATGGAAGGGCCAACTCCCAAACAGTTCCCGATGAACAAGAATACCCCCACTGATCATGCTGATGGCTACTCACACTGCAGACCTCTGTCAAAGAAGCTTCTGCAATACGCATCGAATAAATCCCTTAAGAAAGAGTATATACGCGATCATAGAACTCCTAAACCGAGTCCTATGATACCCCCGCGTTTAGGTGTCCCCCTAGGAACAATGATAGCAAAACCTCTTTCCACTCAAGAAGAAAAGGATCAGAAGTTAGCAAAGCACATGGCTATTCAACTCAGCTTTATAGCCAAACGTGCAGAACTAATGGGAAAGAAGTCTTCATCAAGAACCTCTGCGTCTACTCCAAAAGCTAAGAAGAGGAAAACTGCAGAAGGCACCTCGACAAGCGCTGCAGAAGATCAACCCTCACCTCCTCATGCCACAGAAATTGGCTCCTCTGCTCCTCCCTCCTCCCCAAAAATGAAGAAGAAAAGATCAAAATCAACAGAAGAAGGGGCACCAAATCCTAAGAGGAGGAAAACCAAAAAGAGGCATGGTAAATCACTTGCAAAGTTGGTAACCATTGCAGAAGAGGAAACTGCTGAAGAAGAAGTGTTGGGTCATCAAGATTTGAAGATGACCTCATGATCTCCTTTTATACTTTGAAAAACATTTTATACTTAGAGAAATTTTGGATGCATGGTTCTTTGCAATGGCTTGTACAAAACAGCAACAGTTCGGTGAAGTCGAAGATCAACCGAAACCAAGCTTGAAGATTCTCTACTTGTGGAAAATAGAAGATTCTTCTCAACAAACATACAAGTCATTGTTCACCGAAATTGTTCTCACAATTTCGGTGGACATATCTCCACCGAAATTCTTCTATATTTCGGCCAAGAAGTTCCCACAATTGAAAGTCTATATTTGGTGGGAACTCCTACCAAGTCTCAAAGATGTTTACTTGGAAGATGTGTCAACAAAAGTTTTCAAAAATGCTTGGAAAATATGTCATCTTTGAAAGTTTCTCAAGTTTCCATCGGTGGTGCTTTTCTTGAAAGAAAATTTGAGAAGCAAAAGAAGACAAAAATGAGAGACATAATAAGACAAAATGAGAAGCAAATTCATTTTGTCTTGGAAGAAATCTTACAACCTTTCTTCGGTGGTGCATTTGTTGAAAGAGATTTTGAGAAGCAAAAGAAGACAAAAATGAGAGACATAATAAGACAAAATGAGAAAGAAATTTGTTTTGTGACAAAACAAATTTGTCAAGATTTCTACCGAAGATATTTGTTTAAATTCGGTGGACTTGTTTGTCAAATGCTTTCTTTGAAGAAATATTTCAAGTCTCAAGAAACTTTGTCTTGGAAGACACATCAAGAAAGATCAGCTATTATGGGAAAATATCTATTGCCAGATAAAAGTGACCATCTGTCATTTTATCTATATTCAGCTAAAGTCTTCCTAAGCATGGTTTCCATACCTTATTTCAAGGAAAAGGTGATAGTGACAGATCAACTTTTCAGAAGTCAACAAATATGGTGATGACAAGTGTCCCAAGCATTTAATGCTTGGTACACCCATTATCACTATATAAAGAAGAAGAAGACTTCTTGCAAAGGAGACTTTTGGGTGATCTCTCTAAGTGCAGACGTTATACCTGGAATCCCTTGAATCTCTTGAAGACATCTATGTGTTCAAGATATTCTGTTCATCTCTCTCTTTAAACTTTACAGCTTTCTATCTTTGTGTTTTAGAAGTTATTTAGTTTTCAGTATTACTTTGTGAAGATTGTTAGAATAGATTTTATCTGTTCTTTTCCGCAACAGTCTTAAGTTTCTATGTGTAATTCTTGTTGAAAGATTTTCAATATAAAGAATTAAAATTGTGAAAATTTTGAGTATTGTATTCAACCCCCCCCCCCCCCCCCCCCTTCTACAATACTTGTTATAGCCATCTGGGACTAACAAGTGGTATCAGAGCAGAAAGTTTAATCCCATAAACTTGATCTGCGATGGCTGCCTCCTCTTCTTCAACTATTGAAAACTCTTTTCAAAATAACTTTTCTGAAAATGGGTCTATCTCCAAACCACCTAAGTTTAATGCTAACAACTTCTCTCTGTGGAAAAGTCGCATGATGCTATTCATGGAAGGAGTGGATACTAGATATCCAACCATTCTCAAAGAGGGACCCATCATCCCCAGAGTTTGGGCTCGCTATGAAACGCAGAGGCCTGGTAAAGAAACCATGGAAAAAGACAATTTTGATGATTCCTCTAATGAAGAAAAATCTGCTGCTACTGGTCGTTACATTCTTAAAAATCCTAAGAAATATACTGATGAGGAAAAACGACTTGTGTCTCTTGATTCTAAAGTTAGAACTATCATTTCTCTCTCTCTTCCTGATGAAGTGTACCACTCTCTGGTAAATCTCTCTACTGCCAAAGAGATGTGGTCCACTCTGTGTGTTTTATACGAAGGTTCAAATGAAGTTAAAAAGAGCAGAAAGATTGCTCTTGTTAGAAATTATGAACTCTTTGCTTTTAAAAAGGGAGAATCTCTTCCTAGCTTCTATAATCGCTTCAACTCTCTTTTAAATGATCTTAAGTTGTTGGGCAGAGTCTATGATAATGAGGAAGTCTTGTGCAAGTTCATGGATTGTCTTCCAGATTTTTGGGAAAATATATGTACTTGCATCAAAACTACCAAGGACCTTGAGTTCATGCCCTTAACTGTTCTTTATGGAACTCTTTTCAACTATGAACAGACGAAACTGCATAGGTTTATAAAGAACTCTTCTCTTGCTCTCCTAAGTGACTCTTCCAAAAAGGCTAAGTGTTTACCAAAAATCACCTACCCATCTGACTCTGACCATGATAGTCAAGAAGATCCCAATGATCATCCAGAGGCATATCTTAGTGATGCTAAGGAAGAATGTGAGGAAACTTCTGTTGATAAATTATCTGATGAAATGGTCATGTTGGATGGGCACTCTAAATCCAAATCTCATCTCTCTTCTGGAAAATCTATGTTTGGTAGAAAATCATCCTCTTCTCTCTCCAAACACTCTTGTTTGGACAAATCTAATGAGGAATGTTTTAACTGTGGTAAAAAGGGTCATTTTGCTTCTGAGTGTAAAAGTAAACATTTTGAAAGACCCAGAACTGCTTCCTCAGGCCGATTTTCCTCAAAATCGGAAAGATCCAAATTTGATTCCCAAAAGTTCAGCCAACACCTCTCTTCTGCAAATTCTGACCGGGCTGAAAGATACAAGGAAAAATACAAGAGAGAAAAGGAAAGAAATGAAAGACTTATCAGAAGAGGAAAGGGTATGCCTGCTAAATATTATGATTTGGCAGATGAACCCACATCTGAAAGCGAATGACTCCTCAACTGCTCGTGTATCAGCTAAGTGTCTCCCCACCTCATCACAGGTACATCCATTTCTATCTCTTTCTGATGCTGAAAAGATTGAAGCATTTAATTCTTTATCTATTGTCTTTAGATGATGCATCCTTCTCTTCCAACTCATGCAAAATATTTTCTATCTCTGAAAAAGGAAAGTATATGGGTGCCGATTTTTTATTAAAAAGAAATCCTTCACTTTTTCTAAAACTACCTGTGTGACTTCTCCTACCGATTTTCTTCCCCAATCTGGGTGTCTCAAAATGTCCAATTCAAAAGAAAAGATTTATGTCCTCCCAAATTTTGAAAAAGGAATTTTAGGTGTTGCACCCCAATTCTTTGCTACCTCATCAAAATCTTTGAGCAAAAGTAAGGAAAAATGTCAATTCTAAAAAGATCTTTCTTTATAGAAAATGTTATCTCTGTGGTGATACTTCTCATGTTGCCAAAAGACTGTCCAATTCTTTTCCGTCTAATCCAAAAGGACCCACCTTCAAAATGGGTACCTAGAAAATAAATTCTTTGTGATTGCAGATTTTGAACTGGGCAGATGGATCTATGTGGACAAGTGAGAAAGTTGACAAAACCTTAGAATTCTTTACTCTCATGACATCATAAGCATGATGATGTCATTCTCACAACATTACCACCGAAGCTGCTACTTTCTACCGACATCTCTCATCTACCATCAATCTTCATATCTCCTACACCCCATTTTTCATCATACTTCTTACCATTCATTTCATCCACCAAACTATTTTTCTCATCTCATCTTCAAAGTTGTCCTACTCAATGCTCTACCCACCGAAACCCACTTCGGTGAGTTTACATCTGTGAACCCTTCCACTCACTCCAAAACCTTAAAAAAAAAAATTATTATATATATTGTTTTTAATGTCGTCGGTGGTACAGAAAATCAAAAAAAAATTATTATTAATATACATATATATATATTTTAATGTCATCGGTGGTACAGAAAATCAAACAAAAAAAACAAAATTTATTATTAATATATATATATATATATATATATATATATATATATATATTTTTTTTTTAAAGCCATCGGTGGGATTTTTTTTGATTTAAAAAAAAAATTATATATATATATAATAATAATAATATATTATAACCCCCTTTTTCCTCCTTCATCCACCGATCCCCACCCCTTCCCCTTTTCTTCTTTTATTTGAAACCACAACACCCCCTTTATATATAAAACCCTCATCCCTTTTTATTTTTCCTCCTTCCACCGATTCCATATTACCTCTTCTCTTTCCCACCGATTTGCATATAATAATAATAAACTCTCTCTCTCCTTTCCACTGAACCTCTGATCCCACACCATCATCACCTCTATCACAAAATATTCCACCACCTTTAATCCTGCAACCAAATGGACCAAAGATCACCCCATAGATCAAATCATCGGTGATCAACAAGCAGGTGTCCAAACATGTAGAGGAGTTGGAAATATTTGTCTCTATGTGAATTTTCTCTCTCTTTTTGAACCCAAGAAGATTGATGAAGCTCTTGCAGATCCCGGTTGGATCACTGCCATGCAAGAAGAGCTTTCTCAATTTGAGAGAAACAAAGTTTGGAGATTGGTTCCCAGACTCCGAAAGAATCTTTATGGCTCATGCTGCCTACCGAAATTTCAGAGTCTTTCAAATGGATGTCAAAAGTGCCTTCCTCAATGGAGGAACTTGCAGAGGAAGTCTATGTGAAACAACCTCCTGGTTTTGAAGACCCAGCTCATCCAAACTATGTGTACAGACTTGCCAAGGCTCTTTATGGTCTCAAGCAAGATCCATGTGCTGGGTATGTCACACTTGCCAACTTCCTTCTAAAGCATGGATATTCCAGAGGTATAATTGACAATGCTCTCTTCATCAAGGAGACCTCAGGTTCCCAGTTTGTGACAGGAAAGTACTACAGGGAGCTGCCAACTTCTTGGTGGCAAATTGGTAAGTTGGACCAGCAAGAAACAAAACTCTGTGTCAACTTCTACTGCTGAGGCTGAATATGTAGCTGCTGGCGGCTGTTGTGCTCAGATCCTATGAATGAGAAACCAACTCAGGGACTACAATCAATTCTTTTCTAAAATCCCATTTCTGTGTGATAATTCCAGTGCAATAGCTATTGCAAACAATCCAGTTCTTCATTCCAGATCAAAGCACATAGATATCAGATATCATTATCAGATATCATTTCATCAGGGACCACATCTCCAAAGGTGACTTTGAGCTACACTTCATTCCTACAGATCTTCAGCTTGCCGACTTGTTCACCAAATCTCTAGATGAAACCAGGTTTAATTTCCTCATCAATGAACTTGGCATGTGTAATCTTCAATAACTATGTGTCCTAAGATTCCACCGAATTCTCATTGGTGGACACTATTCTTCTCTCACAAATCTCCTTTCCTATCTAGAAACATAGGAAAGAACCCCTCCATATGATGTCATCCCATGCATGGTAGACACCTTTTTTCCTTTAATGATGTCATCACCATGATCTCTTCTCACCAAAGTTGTAGACCTCTACCATTTCATCTACCGATTCTCTCCCCACCAATTTTATCTAGCTTCTCATATACTCTTCTTCTCGCCTAACCCAACTTCCTATGTGTCATCTCCTCATCCCATCCCTTTTTCCATCTCTTTCACTCTTGGTTTGCAACCCATCTCTCCTTTCATAAAATCCACCCACTACAAACTCTTCTACAAATGTCACCCCAAATCCTCAAACTCAATCTTTTTGGGTCATCAAAATTGGAAGATGAAATTCCAATCTTTTCTTCACTTTGAAGATTTTCTCCATAATGTCTTAGAAGACTTTCTCCACACTCTGCTGAAGATGTCTTAGAAGTTTTCCGTCAACCTCTTCAAGAAATTACACCGAATTTTTGTCTAACTCTTGCAAATTTTCGGTGGGAATGATTTTTTTTTCAAAAAAAAAAAAAAATCCTACCGATTTTCCACCGAAAATAGGCAATTTTCGGTGGATACTCCTTCATTTTCGGTGGAAAAGCAAAAAAAAAAAAAAAAAAAAAAAAAAACCTACCGATTTTCCACCGAAAATCCTACCGAAAATAGCCAATTTTCGGTGGATACTCCTTCATTTTCGGTGGAAAAGCAAAAAAAAAAAAAAAAAAAAAATCTCTCCAGATTTTCCTACCGAAAATTGCCAATTTTCGGCCAATTTTTTCATTTACTCTTGGTGTTTTTCCTGCGTCGGCCGCTGAGGGGGAGAATTCATCTGAGGGGGAGCAACATCAACCCTCAGTACTCATATCCAGCGACCAACTTGAAAAAAATGAGGAAATCGACGGACCGGTCAAGGGGGAGCACATCAGTCCGGGCGGATCTAACTGAGGGGGATTAACACAAAGACCGACTGATCTAACTGAGGGGGAGCAAATAAAAGACAAGTTGATGATGCTAAACAGGAAAAGATGCCAAGATGCAACAGATGAGCAGATGCATCCTGAGGCTGATTCACTCAAACTCAACCCTCCTCAAAGTTTGTCACTATAATGGGTTGTCTCCTATCAAAACCCACAGATTCTCTTGGCTGAAATATTTTGGAGTAAGTGAATGACTTGAAGATTTGAAACATCTGAAGAAAAGCAAAAGTGCCTGAAAGATAAAATTCTTCAACACATCAACAGGCTGCTGATCAAAATGAAGAATCCTCAAGCCAGACACAAGTTTCAACTCGCCCCTCCAAAGATGCAAGTAATACTCATTATGTTCATATTGTTTGTACTGTTTATACTTCTTTCCTTTTCCTTTCAATTATTTGTACAGCTATACCTTTTTATTTTTTCTTATATGTAAATATCATATATACATACACAAAAAAAAAATGGACTGTGTGAAAAAGAACCCAAAAGAGTAAAGAAGGGTCAACATGCATTATTCACTGTCTTACTCATGTTTTTCTAAGTATGGATGTCATCATCAAATAGGGGGAGATTGTTGGGTCATCAAGATTTGAAGATGACCTCATGATCTCCTTTTATACTTTGAAAAACATTTTATACTTAGAGAAATTTTGGATGCATGGTTCTTTGCAATGACTTGTACAAAACAGCAACAGTTCGGTGAAGTCGAAGATCAACCGAAACCAAGCTTGAAGATTCTCTACTTGTGGAAAATAGAAGATTCTTCTCAACAAACATACAAGTCATTGTTCACCGAAATTGTTCTCACAATTTCGGTGGACATATCTCCACCGAAATTCTTCTATATTTCGGCCAAGAAGTTCCCACAATTGAAAGTCTATATTTGGTGGGAACTCCTACAAAGTCTCAAAGATGTTTACTTGGAAGATGTGTCAACAAAAGTTTTCAAAAATGCTTGGAAAATATGTCATCTTTGAAAGTTTCTCAAGTTTCCATCGGTGGTGCTTTTCTTGAAAGAAAATTTGAGAAGCAAAAGAAGACAAAAATGAGAGACATAATAAGACAAAATGAGAAGCAAATTCATTTTGTCTTGGAAGAAATCTTACAACCTTTCTTCGGTGGTGCATTTGTTGAAAGAGATTTTGAGAAGCAAAAGAAGACAAAAATGAGAGACATAATAAGACAAAATGAGAAAGAAATTTGTTTTGTGACAAAACAAATTTGTCAAGATTTCTACCGAAGATATTTGTTTAAATTCGGTGGACTTGTTTGTCAAATGCTTTCTTTGAAGAAATATTTCAAGTCTCAAGAAACTTTGTCTTGGAAGACACATCAAGAAAGATCAGCTATTATGGGAAAATATCTATTGCCAGATAAAAGTGACCATCTGTCATTTTATCTATATTCAGCTAAAGTCTTCCTCAGCATGGTTTCCATACCTTATTTCAAGGAAAAGGTGATAGTGACAGATCAACTTTTCAGAAGTCAACAAATATGGTGATGACAAGTGTCCCAAGCATTTAATGCTTGGTACACCCATTATCACTATATAAAGAAGAAGAAGACTTCTTGCAAAGGAGACTTTTGGGTGATCTCTCTAAGTGCAGACGTTATACCTGGAATCCCTTGAATCTCTTGAAGACATCTATGTGTTCAAGATATTCTGTTCATCTCTCTCTTTAAACTTTACAGCTTTCTATCTTTGTGTTTTAGAAGTTATTTAGTTTTCAGTATTACTTTGTGAAGATTGTTAGAATAGATTTTATCTGTTCTTTTCCGCAACAGTCTTAAGTTTCTATGTGTAATTCTTGTTGAAAGATTTTCAATATAAAGAATTAAAATTGTGAAAATTTTGAGTATTGTATTCAACCCCCCCCCCCCCCCCCCCCTTCTACAATACTTGTTATAGCCATATGGGACTAACAAGAAGTTGCAGAAGAAGAAATGGCTACAGAAAGGTATCAATCACCCTATCAATCTCCAGATAGATTTGCTCACCAAGGAGACCTGAACGACTTCTTACAGAACCCTGAAATTGCCAGCACCCTAAATACAGCAGGGTGGACGGCACAACCTCTCGACCACCACTCTCCAGAAGAAGATTTCTTCATTTCTGGCATTGACACACATCTGCAAGAAGATGACACTACACCCAGAAATCAACCAGCCGAAACCCCTGTTATTTTACAAAACCCTTTCATTCAAGGATTGGATGTCCACAGAAGAAGTCCAAACCCAGCTTCAGAAGAAATAGAACAAACTGGAGCTGAATGGAACAGAGGTGAAATTACAGAGGCTTCTGAGAACATGATGGAAGAAGAGAGAGAAAAAGGGACCGAAGATGTACAAAAAGAGGGATTAGCAACAACGGAGACAGAAATAGAGATCTTAGAGACAGATTCAGATGAAGAAGAAGCTATCTGGATACGTAAGGGTCTTTATCATCCACATGTCATGAGATTATTTGGATCTCATCAAGTGTATGACCAATTACGACCAGAGCAAGAAACTTCCACAGAACTTAGGGAAGAAGCAAGAAAAGATGCCTGGATAAATAGAGGCACACAACCAAAACCAACTCCCAGTGCAACCCACATTTCTAACTCCACAGGTCTAGCTGCAGAAGGAGTTATTGAAAAAGAGCAGCACAGCTCGAACCTCACCCAAACCATCCAGCCAGAGGTTATTCTTTCAACCTTTGTGCCCACAGAAACCGGGGAATCCATTCCTAGGGAGTCTCCTCAAAGAGACTCACCTATAGTTCGTGATCAATTGCCCCAGATCACAGAAGAACGCCCAACAGAGGAATTTGTTTCCTCTGCCACGCACTTATTAAGACCCACACTTCTTTCAGAGAGAAGTAGAGAGCACAAAGACAAAGAGACTCTAGACAAGTCTCCTAGTCAACAGAAGGATATTCCAATACCCACCTCTGGAGTGGATTTGGACAATGTTCTTCTCAGAACTTCTGTAGGGATTGAAACTCATGTTTCTTCTCAAGGATCAGAAGGAAATCCTTCCATTCTCAACGTACAAACAGGAATGAAAGTAGGTATCCCAGGAACAGGGATTCACTCTGGAGACGAATGTGTTCCTCCAGAGGTTACCACCGGAACACAAGTTACAAGGGATGAGTTCCAAACCCTTGAGACCTCTGTGAACCAAACCTTGAAAGAGTTGCAAAGATCTTTCAAATCTTTTGCAGAGACAACAGCACTGGCACTGATAAACCTGAACACCAAAATGGACAACCTGTCCACAGAGGTGAAAACTGCCATCTCACAAATGAAATTTGCTGCAACCGCATCCACCACTTCTGCCGCAACAACTACTCCTTCTTCGATTGAGAACTCCATCAACAAGTTCCTTGATCAATTGAACAAACAGACTTCAGTGTCACGGGCATCACTCCTGCAGATCTACAGAAGGCCCTACAAAAAGTTCAAGAAGAAGCCATGCGAAATACCATGCTGATGCAACCCAAAGACTACATGACAAGAGCACAGCTGACAGAGCTTGGGCAGAACGTGATTAATCAAGTGACAGAAGTCATCCTTTCCTTCACCACTGCCAATGCTAACTTCGTCAAAGATTTCAGAGAAAGTGTAGGAAGGATGAGATTCAAAACAGAGGCAGAGCTAGCAACTCTTCTTGGCCTCTGTGATGATGTCTGCGCGAAACTGATCGCTGCTGGAGCCACAATGCCAAAGAAACCCGATGCTTCCTGCAGAGCAGAGGGTACATCAGACAAGGGTCAGGATGACTCTGATGGTGATGACCATCCTGGTCCATCAGATCATCCTGAGGGGGAGAAAACTACAGAGAAAGCTGCAAGCAGAGGACTTACAGGTCCACCAATAGCCGCAGAACCTCTGAGTCAAGCACCTCCAGAACAGACCCGACAACAACAAACCCAAAAGACCACAGAGACAACACCCATCTCTGTGGAATCATCTCCTGACGAAACCAAAACCCCAGAAGCAGAACAGCAAGCCACAGAGGCAACAACCGCCCCTGAGGTAATCATTTTGGAAGAAACAGATGAACAAACCACAGAGAAAACACCCACCTCTGTGGAAACACCCCAAACCATACCCAGAAGAAAGTCGATTGCCACCAAACTAAAAAGAGCAACGACCTCTGCTTCTGACATTCTGAAAAGGATGCACACAACAATGAGTGATCGTATGGTGAAGAGAGAAGAAGAAAGGCACAGGTTCACTTTAGCTTTCAGAATGGCAAGAAGATTCAATGTCAATATTTCATCAATAGAAACTGAGCTCGCAGAAGAAGTCATCAAACAACCTCCAACAGAGGTTACAGAGCAAGTCAAGCCAACAGAACCATCGCCACAAAAGTCCTCTAAATCACAATCGTCAAAATCCACAGAGGCAACCTCCATCAAACCAACAGAAGTGCCAACCTCAAAACCCACAGAAGCAACAGGTTCTGCCACAACAATAGCAAAAGATAAGGGCAAAGGGATACTGACAGAAGAGCCAAAGAAGAAGAAAACATTGCCAAAGCCAATAGAAAAACTAATGAAGAGTGCGTTTGACGCCTTTCAAACCCCAAAACCTGAAGAAGTTGACTGGGCACATGGATTGAAGCCTCTGTCAGAAATTCCTCTAACTGGTAGAGCTGCAGAAGTTCTTCAACAGATGGAGAGTCTTAGAAGACAAATTCCACGACCTGGTCCAACACATGAAGAGATGGAAGAAGTGGTATACAAATACCTCTACAAACAATCCTATCAGACAAATCATCCAGTAGATCATGTGACAGATCCAAGGATCAGAGAAGAATTTGAGAACATCTTCACAAGAACAAAGCCAATAACCAAAACAGATGTCTTCTCAATTCACAAAATCAAAAAGGTGATCTTCTGCAGATTCTCCTTCACAAGACCCTATCCAAGGGTCAGGTACAATCTTTACAAAGTCAGAAGAGAGAACAATTCAGAATCTACCTTCGCTGATGCTGACTTAAGAAACATCAATCCTTACGATCTACCTGACCTTCTGCAATGGACAAAAGACAACTACAACACAGAGTCTAATACCAGAGCCTATCAAGTGTTGAGAAAAGCGATGAGGGAAAAGCTTCTGCTATACAGCATGATAGATTTTCAGCTGGGAAAGGATCTTGGTCTCAAACATCTAGATCTACGACCACCAGAAGATCGCTGCCCACCAGACGCTGTGCCCAACTCAATCATCAGAGAACCAAGATTTGGGTTAGTATTTCAAAACCCACAACACCAGGTTAAACTTTTTGTACTCATGGATTGTCAGAAGTACGCAACCAGTACTCTGAGCAAATTCAGAGCAAGCCTTGTAAAATACAGAGGTACAGAGAAAATGGATAGAGATGATGCAGATACTTTCATCAGAGAAATAGACTCAACAATCCGCCTAAGAGAACTCTGCATCAGATTCTACAAAGAGATCAGAAAAGTCGGCAGAGACAACAGAAGCTACAACGATTTCAAAGATGCCAAAATCTGATTCTCAGACCTCCAATCTCTGCAAACAAAGTTACTTTCATTGTACTCAAATGTAAAATGCCTCTGGCATATTTCTAAATGAAAGAAATTTCGAGGTATTGTTTAACCTCTGTCTTATCTAACTTAGCCAAACTTAACTCAAGTTCAAATTTTTTATTTTTCACTACTTAGGGGGAGATTGTTAGCTTCAATCTTCCTAATCATAGAAGTATTTAGAAGTAGTGAAAAATAGGCTAAGTGAAGAAAGCCTCTTACAGAGGCTCTGCCGACATTACCGAGAAATCAAGATCAAGAAGCTACAGAAGCAGCAGAGGCTTCCTATAGAAGCTCTGTCATACGCACAAAGAAGACCAAAGACTCGGAATCCGGCGAAGACTGCTCCACAGAGGACCAGACCGCAGAACCTCTGTAATTCATTACAGAGCCTCTGTGGTCCTCAATGAAGACTTGGAAGATATTACTGGATACGTTCATCAACTTGCATGGAAAAGTACTGTCAAAACACGTGTCAAGCTCTGAGTGGACTCAATAGGGCAAGGTACAAAATAGACGTCTGCGCCATTTAATGCATTTACCAAAAGTACATCTGCTCCATTAAATGCGCATGGCTCAAACAACTGCTCACACCATCCAGTCCACTGTTCACACCATCCAGTTTACTATTCATGCCGTAAAAGGAACAGTGACCTACTTCATAGTCTTCTAAGAGTAGTATAAAAGGAAGTCTCATGTTGAGATCTTCCTAAGGGACGAAAACACAAGGAATCACTAATACTCTCAAGCTTTATTGTCAAATATCTGAGTGTTATATTCTCACACACACCAACAGTTCTTAATCTGTTCTTCGTGTTGTTATTATATATTGAATAACAGTAACTGTTCAAGAAATCCTTTTCATTCTTTACTGTTTTCTTTATATGTGTGCGTTCTAATATCTATCAAACATATCTGTTAGTTTAATACGCTTTCGCATCAAACTCTAAACTCTACTAATAGATTGTTAATCTTGATTAAGTGTATCTGGGTTCCAACAATAAGTTATTTGATGTATAAAACTGTATGATTAGAATCCTTCTTTCAGTATCTCAGTGCTTGTATTTGTACAAAAGAATCTTTGAAACACATTGAAGTTGATCAATAGAGTTTCCGTATGAAATTTGCAGTCATAGAGATTCTGACTTACAGAGGCTCTATGGCCTTAAATTTCTAATATCGGAGAGCTCAAAAATCTTTTTGATCATTAAATGTTTGGAATGTCTTAAGCAGAGTTTCTAGGACATATATGGAAATTTGTGTCCTAGAGAAACTGTTTTCAAAGATGGTTTGTACAAGAAACTCACCTTTTGGTTCTCCTTTGCTCGGCAAAAACCTTTACTTCTGTGGATTTGGCTGACCACTACTCTTCTTTGGCTCCCCCTTGACTTAGCAACTTATGTAGTCTAATTCAAGGTTTCCTTTTGCTCCCCCTTGACCTATGCTTAGATCAAAATAGATAAGCAATGCATGGAGCATAGGTCAAACTCACCAGAGGTTCTGTGGACATTGTCAGAAGATCTGAGTGATCCCACAGAAGCTCTGTCGGGTATAGAACTTTTGATGATTAAGAATTTACATACAGAAGAGTTTAAATATATACATATTTACAGAGAGGATCAGATCTTACTTACAGAGGATTCAACTTATGTTAATCATTCCCAACTTACCCACCAGGAAAAGAAATCTTTTCTCATCTAGAGCCTTGGTGAATAAATCTGCAAGCTGATATTCAGTGGACACAAAGTGCATTTCTATTGTGCCATGTTCAACATGATGCTTCAGAAAGTGGTAACGGATATCGATATGCTTTGTTTTTGAGTGCTGAACTGGATTGGCAGAGATGGCTATGGCACTTTTTGAATCACAGAGGATGGGTATCTTGTATATGGTGAAGCCATAGTCCTTTAGCTGAGTTTTCATCCACAGAACTTGGGAGCAACAGCTAGCAGCAGCAACATATTCAGCTTCTGCTGTAGATGTAGACACACAATTTTGCTTCTTCGAAGTCCAGCTGACTAGTTTACCACCCAGGAATTGACAACTCCCGGAGGTGCTTTTTCGATCAAACTTGCATCCTCCATAATATGAATATGTGTATGCCTTAAGACCAAAGCCAGAGTTCTTCAGATACCAGAGCCCAAGATTTTTGGTTCCTTTAAGGTATCTGAAGATCCTCTTTACAACAATATAGTGGGATTACTTTGGGTTTGCTTGATATCTTGCACAGAGGCATGTGGCATACATTATATCAGCCCTACTTGCGGTTAAGTATAACAGAGACCCAATCATGCCTCTATAGAGCTTGCACTCTACAGATTTGCCACTTGGAACTGAGAATAACTTATTTCCAGTAGCCATTGGGGTCTTCTTTACAGAGGCATCAGAGAGACTAAATTTTGAAAGTATGTCAGAGACATATTTAGCTTGATTTATAAAAATTCCCTCTGATGATTGTTTTAGTTGGAGTCCGAGGAAGAAGTTTAATTCTCCTATCATACTCATTTCAAACTCACTCTGCATGAGTTTTTCAAAATCTTTGCACTGTTGTGCATTTGTAGACCCGAAAATAATGTCATCCACATAAATCTGTACAAGTAGAATCTCATCACCTTTTCTTTTATAAAACAAAGTAGTATCGGTTGTACCTCTGTCGAAATCATTGTTGAGAAGAAGGTTGAAAGTCGCTCGTACCATGCTCTTGGAGCCTGTTTCAGTTCATACAGAGGTTTGTCAAGATAATAGACATTTTTGGGTACTTGGAACTTTCAAACCCTGGTGGCTGCTGGACGTCTACTTCTTCTTGGATTTCACCATACAGAAAAGCAGATTTTACATCCATTTGAAAAACTTTGAAACCTCTGTGGGCTGCGAAGGCTAAGAAGATTCTTATTGCTTCGAGCCGTGCGACAGGGGCAAAAGTTTCATCGTAATCAATGCCTTCTTCTTGGCGATATCCCTTGGCCACCAATCTCGCTTTGTTTCTAATGACCACCCCATCAACGTCCTTCTTGTTTCTGAAGACCCATTTTATCCCTATTGCTTGTTTTCCTCGTGGCAGAGGTACTAGGGTCCATACCTTGTTTCTCTCAAACTGTAGAAGCTCTTCTTTCATAGCATCTACCTAGTTTGGATCATCTAGGGCTTCATAGATTCTTTTTGGCTCGATCACAATGATGAAATTTGTAAAGAAACAAAAATTAGCAGTGGCTGATCTTGTCTTGACCTTTTCAGAAGCGTCGTCGATTATAAGGCTCGGATGATAGCTTTTCGTCCACTGTGTTGTTCTTGGAAGATGGTCATTTGAGTCATCAAGATGAACCTCTATGGTTGCACACTGTGGTTCTGGTGCAACCTCTGTTGTAGATGGTACTTCTATGCTTGTGCTTGGTTCTTCAGCTTGTGGAAGGATTGGAATGAGAGTTGGAATTTATTCCTCTGAGGAAGTAGAGACTGAGTCTTCGTTTTCCTCTGGTATTGATTCCTCTGTAGTCGCTGGAGTTGGTATTTCAGTAGCCTCTGTTGTTGAGTCCTTGGTCGTATCATCTTTTGTTCGCTCCCCCTCAGCGCGTGCATCTGTTTGATTCACAGAAGAGGATGAAGTATTTAATGGACCAGTTAGAGATATACCTAACTCAGTCTGGTTGTTAGAAGATGTTTCTCCAGAGGCTCTGACGGCTCCAGCAGAGGGATCAATTTCATCATGGAACATCTCTTCAAATAGAAGATTTAAGTCTTCTGCTCTTGTCTTTGGGATGCCAGAGGATTCCTTCTTTAGACCGAGTTCTAAACTGATTTGTTCAAAAGTCTTTTGAAAGGAATCGTCAAAAGACACATTGATGCTTTCTACAATGGTTCGTGACCGCAGAAGATAAACTCTGTAGGCCTTAGAGGTGGCAGAGTATCCAATGAACTTGCCTTCATCTGCTTTCACCTCAAACTTTCCTCTTGCTTCTCTATCATTTAAGACAAAGCACTTGCATTCAAATACATGAAAGAACTTGATGTTTGGTCGCCTTTTGTTGATCAAATGATACGGTGTCTTAATGTGCCTCTTTACAATGGTTGATCGATTTTGGGTGTAGCAAGCGGTTGATACTGCTTCTGCCAAAAAAGACATTGGTAATCCAGATGCTGTCAGCATAGTTCTTGCAGCCTCCACAAGCGTGCGGTTCTTTCGTTCAACCACGCCATTCTGTTGTGGGGTGCGTGCAGCAGAGAAGTTATGTGATATGCCTTCTTCTATAAGATAGGCTTCAATGATAGAGTTTTTGAATTCTATGCCATTGTCGCTTCTTAGTTTCTTAATCCTGCACTCATACCGAACTTGGATTCTTTTCATTAAATTTATCAGAATGTTTGGAACATCTGATTTCTTTCTGACAAATTCAACCCATGTAAATCTTGAATATTCATCGATCAAAACAAGTATATATTTCTTGCCACCTAGGCTCTGTGTAGCGATTGGACCGCAGAGGTCAACATGAAGCATGTACAGAGGCCTAGGGCAAGATACATCAGTCTTGCCTTTATGGGAAGCTCTTTTGAGTTTTCCCATTTCGCAAGCAGAGCACAAATGATCTTTATTAAATTTAACATTTGGCAGACCTTTGACTAGATCAAGTTTAACATGCTTATCTAGAGTATGAAAGTTTAGGTGGCAGAACCTGTTATACCATAACCAGGCTTCTTCGCTTTTACTGGCAACAAGGCAGAGCTTGTCTTCCTTGTTCCTGGCACAGAAGTTCATGAGGTAAAGATCGCCTCTTCGTTCGGCTCGTAGAAGTTCGACTCCTGTGTCCTCACCTTGTAGATAACAGAAGGTTCTTTTGAACATTACGTCGAAACCCGTATCGCAGAGTTGGCTAACACTGAGAAGATTGTGCTTAAGGCCATCCACATATGCAACTTTACATACGGTTATGTTTTCCTTCTTGATTACTCCGTAGCCTTTTATATACCCCTTCTTGTTGTCACCAAAGGTCACAGATCCTCCATCGAGTTTATCTTTGTAGGAGGATAGTAGACCTCTGTCGCCAGTCATGTGCCGCGAGCATCCGGAGTCAAGATACCAGATTGGCACATACTGCTTCTACAAGACAATCAGAGAGTTTTAGGTACCCATATCCAAATGGGTCCAGCTTTGTTAGGCGTTTTCAAGTTTTCCTTAGCATTCTTGGGTATGGTTTTAGCTTCTTTTGAAGAACCATTTTGTTTCTTCTTACCCTTGAATTTAGTATTCTTTTTGGGTGCAGAGAGGAAACAGTGTGGACTTGAGAAGTGTTGGCTTAATTTATGCGTGAGATCAAAGCAATGACAATAATGAATGTGCGAAGAGATTTGCTTGAACTTTTCATTGAAAACATTAAATGGAGGCACAGAGGCATTACATTCTATCCTAACATTTGACTTCCTATTACAAGAAGACCTATGTAGGCTAGATTGTTGTTTGCAAAATCCTTTGTTTAGAGTAGCCTTCTGTGGGCCCCTTCTGTGGTGAACTTCTGTAGGTTTCACTGTCACAGAAGAAAAAGATTTGTTATTTTCAGCCCATTTACCCTTTTGTTGCCATGTTAGTTTTTCTTCAATAGGCCTTAAGGGTTTTGAAGTCTTTGAACTTGTTGGATTTTGAGAGGACGTTTTCTTTTGTTGTTTGATTTTCTCAAGCTCAAGAGAGGTTTTGGCTTGTATACACATGTCCAAAAAATCTGGACAGATAGGAACTCTTGTGATTTTCTCCTTGGGAGGAATAGTTCTGTTAAGAACTCTAGAGGGTAGTTTAAAATTCTTTAAGTCACAAGGTACTATCTCTGACTTAGAGTCAGCCTCAGATTCGTCAGAGGATGAATCGTCCTCATATACAGAGGTTGAGTCACTTAGTTCTCTTTCGACATAGGTTGGATTTTCAGAGCATGTGCCATACTCGCTTTCATCCTTTTCGTTGAGATTATTTTCCAAGTTAACTGAAGTATCTATTAAGGTTTCATCAGAGAGATTTTGATCGATAGAGGGTGTACAGAAGTTTTCGTAAAAGTTATTTTTCCCGATTTCCATCAACTCTTTTTCAGAGATATCTTTAAGTTTTTCTTCTGAAACGTTAGGCTTGAACTCAGGTGCCTCTGCTGATAATTTCTTTTCATAGTTTATCATGCAGACAAAGGCAACCTGTGTTTGAGTCTCGGGGTCACCAAACTTGAAGATACCTATCTGATCTTGAGTTTTCAGATATTTCTTAGGTTTGGATTCTCTTTTGACAGAGATTGAAGGTGACAAATCTGTGTTTTCAAACCACACATTTATCATCTTCAGAGGTTTCCTCTGGTGAGGTTCCCCAGAGACTTTTCGCCTTTTGCTCACGGAGAGTAAGTTTGGATATCCAGGTTTTCTTGTTCTTCCAATATGAAATAGAGAGGGCAGAGATTTGTTTCATTTTGTTTCCGGTGTATGGATCTATATCACATAAGCCAATTCCCCGTCTCCCTATTTGTGTATTAATTTTCTCGTACACCTTCTGTGCATCTTGATATTTCTTAATTAAAAGATCTCTTCTGAGTAAATCTTGACAGAGGACTTCTCTTTCCTTTTGAAAATAATTTTTAAGAGCTAGGATATTCATTCTATCGCTCTCAACGTCCATAAGTTCTTTAGATTTTGCTTTTAAGGCTGAGTTAAGTTCAGAAATCTTTTCTTTCAAAGGATTTAGGTGTTTGTTCCAGTTTGTTTCAATTTCTTCCTTTTCTTGAAAGATTTTAGCCTTTTCTTGAGTGAGAAGTCTAACTTCTCTCTCAAAGAAGGTAAGTTTCTTCTGGTACTGTTGTTAGTACAACGTTAATTAAATGCGCCGACTACTGCTAAGACTGAGACCCATCAGAGTTTGACACGTGGAGTTGTCAGGTCACGCCTTGTACGAATGATCTTCAGAATCTTCGTACAGCAGAAATCGTGAGAAGCACGATTGTCCTTGTATAGATCTTTAGTCTTTATACCACAGAGGCTCTGCCAAGTATGACAGAGGCTCTGTGGCCTTGGCCGCTGAGAAGAGTCTTCTGGCGATTCTTCACTTCGGTCTTCTCGGTGACTCGGCAGAGCCTCTGTCGAAGACTTATATACTTAGCCTATTTTTCAATACTTTTATAAACATAAAGATTGGAGCTAACAGATTCAGCCTCTGCACAACCTCTGTGATCTGCTTACAGAGGCTCTACTTACACTTCTTGATTGCAACAGACGCTCTGTGCATCATCCTCTGTGATTAGCCTCAACTTCTGCATCACTTAAGCTTCTTCTGGACTGCTATGATCATACACAGATTCTTGAGACTCTCTGCCTTTTATCTGCTTCTGCCATCTGTGTACGGCTGCCTCTGTTGAGCCTTACAGAGGCTCTGTACTAACTCTGAACTTCTGCGCAAGACATCCTCTGTAGAGCATCTCTAGACAGCTCTGAATAACCTTCTGGACAACCACATACGTGGTATGGCAACCTCTGTGTACAACTTCTGTGCATAACGCAAGTTTCTGTTGTGGTTTATAAGTTCTGCACACAAATGCTTTCTGGACAACCATTTGATCTGCATAATCTACTTCTGGACTGCTTCCTCTATGCATAGATTCTTTCAGTCAAGCTCTGATTAACCACATAAAATATAATCAGCAGCTACATGCTGGATCAATACAGTTAAAGCTTTGCATAGATTTGATCATTAAATTTGGGCAACGACTTTAAATAAACTCTACACAGCATAAATCTGTGTGCTCTTGCCGTTAGGAACCATAACTCTTATGGAATCATAGAGCCCCTTGGACAGCAGCGAACGATGTCTGATATGTTGCAGCAGCTTAATCAGCGGCTTAACTGCAGCAGGAGCTTAACAGCAGCAACAAAGCATAATTCTTTTGCACTTTGAATTCTACACAATCTCGAGTGGACAGCCTTTGTGTGCACAGAGGCTCTGTGCGATTTCACATAGGCTCTGTGCTATCAACTTCTGTGGTTAAGCATCTTCTGTGATCTTCTTCTCCCGCTCTTAACGAATTTGGACATCTTTAGAATAGCTTCCGTAAGCAAGTGAACGCAGCAGTTTTCGAATTCAAGAACAAATCTGGACAGCAGCTTAATGTGATCTGCTTAATTTGCTGTAGCTTAACGTCATCAGCTACTTAATGAGCAGCTTAATACCACAGAGGCTCAGCGTATGAGCCACAAAGGCTCTGTGAATTTTCCTCTTTGAGTCAATGTCGATGTTGTTCAAAACTGAGCTTCTTTTCCTACTCATCTAGATCAGCAGAGCAGCAGCTTTTATTTTTATCTGCTTCTGTGTTGATCTTCACATGGACAGCTTGAAAAGGCACCAATCAAGAAATCTTTTGCACAGCAGCCTGGATGCATTTCTACAGAGGCTCTGCGTATGGGCCTCAGATGCTCTGTGGATTTGCCTCTGTGATCTGCATCTGAACCTGCCTTAAAGTTAAATCTGCTTATGATTGATCTCTGCAAGTACTCTTCTGCATAAACAGATTGATGATCATAGCTCTCTGTTGGATCTGATTAAGAACATCATAGTCTAAACTGGATGATATAAGAGTGATTGAAAGACCCTTGGTGCCGAATCTGTCAGCTCTTCCCACCCTGTGCTGATATGTGTCGGCATAATCTAGACTGTAGAATTTTCAAGCTCTCCTCTATTTTTTTCTTTAAACTGCAGATCCTTATGCAGATCTTTCTACAAAATTGATCTGCTGCATCTTATTTTATTCTGATCTCGATCTGCATCAACCTTTTTATGGACAGTTGATTTACTGCAGAAAGAATCATCAATCCTGGAGTTCTGAATCCGTCAACGACACTTGGTTCACTCGTTTCTACTTTGAAGTTTCTGCTTAACCTAGAGAGCTCGCAAGTCTTTATTCAGTGAAAGAACTTCAGCATATGGAGCCTTATACTTGATGTCCATACTGGAAGCCACTTCAGCACGTGTTTCCTCTAGTTTAGCTCGATCAGCAGTAACGAACAACTTGCACAACAACAACATTTTAACAGCAGCAGCTGCTAACCAGAAACAACTTAATGGAAGCAGCAACTCAATCAGTTCTGCATAACCTTGTGAATAGCAGTCATGGCAGCAACTGATTTTGGCTTAGGACAACAGCAACTGTACTCTGAATTTCGCTCATTTTACTTTAATTACATTGAGGCAAAGATCTGAAATCAAACATGTTTGAACTTTGAGAACATAAATTAGAATTATGAGATAAAGAGAATCAAAATATGTGGCTGTATTTTTATTTTTAGCTGATCATAACTCTGATTAAGCACTAATAAAACTCTGTACATGTAAGCTGCAGATTCTAGAACACAGCAGATTGTAATTCGAAATCTTTGTTCATATAGATTACAAGAATTTATGGATTTTGAAGCCCATGAATCTGATTACTTTTGACAACAGACCCACGAATTATGTACTTTCTGTTTGTTGCTGTTACACACCAAAAATTAAAGTGTGTTTAATCTGCTGCTACATTTTTTTCGAGCAAGTACATAATCTGTGTAAATACAGATTGCAATCTGTCAAATGCTCCAATTTGCCATAGTATTAACATCAAAATATCAGCACCTATAGATCCCTTTTGATGCATAATGTGCATACAAACAACAAGAATCTGCTGCAGATAAACTGCACAGACCTGGAATTTGAAAAACTGAAACTTTCTGTTTGCACAGCAGCAAGGTACGAGAATAACTTTGAAGTGGACATGAACTTTAGAAGAAAGAACCAGATCATGTACAGGGTCTCATTTTTCAATACGGATTTGCATCCATCATCATTACACTCCAAATCTGAATCAGCTTCACAATTCTAACTATCTGCACAAAAACCTTCTGTCCAAAACTTTAATTATAGATTTTGTTAATGCTATAATATGTTGTAATCAAGGCTTTTTATATATTAGCTTACTTTCCTTTAGTTTGACTTTGTAATAGTCAAGGGTATATAAACCCTTTGTAAGCTTTTGCAACATAAGAGTTCCTAATAGAGATGACATACTTTCTCTCACTAGAATTTCTCTCTCTATCTTGAATGATCTTGGTTGAACAATTGGTATCAGAGCAGGATTCGAGATTTAGAGGAGTTTTTCAGTGATCAATCACGAAAATTTTGATGAATTCTACAAGAAAATTCGATTGATTTTCTGGATTTATCAAGAAAATCTCATTTTCTTGAAATTTGATCAAATTTTTCTGATTTTTGATCGAATTGGTCTGCGATTTGGTTCGTTGGATTCGGATTACTGTTTAGTGCATCTTTCATTCAAGAATCGAGAACTAATTCGAAGGATTTCAAGATCAATTTTGCTATTTTCTGAGATTTTGGTCTGTTCGAAGTTAGCTACTGTTCGATCTTAAAATTTCTGATTCAGAGGTTTTCAGAGGTTTGTATATGAAGAAGAGGTGTTCGAATTTATATTTCGAACTGATCTGCACAGTTTGATTTCAGATATTTTGAGGATTTAAGTGATTTCTGTCGTTTTTGGAAGAATCTCGCAAGATCTAAACTTCTCGCAACATTCATCTCACTTTTCGCAAGCTTCTTCGATCTGAGTATTGTTCTTCATTCAAGTCTACATCTCGCAACCAACTGACCCGAGTTTTACATCTTTTCGCAACTCACTGACCCGAATTCTATAACTTTTCGCAAGCTTCTTTTGCGAAAAGTGATATGTCAGATTTCATACTTTGCCCAAGGCTACTTTTCGCAACCCTTGCTTGCGATTTTCTCAGCTTTTCGCAACCCTTGCTTGCGACTTTCTCAGCTTTTCGCAACCTTTGCTTGCGAGTTTCTTATTTCTCGCTTCTTCCAGTTGCGAGTGTCTGACTTGGTTACTTTCTGACGTTTTTCAGTATTGACTTTCTGTTGACCATGGCTAACCAAGAGGGTTTTTACAAGAATGATATAATGATGTCGTTGGGTTCGAATATTCGTCCTCCGGTGCTTATAAATGAAAACGAGTTCTCGCAATGGCAAGATCGTTTCATCAATTTCGTGGAATCGCAAAATAATGGTGCAAACATTATGCGATCATTGATGGAAGGTCCGTTTGTCAAACCGTATGTGAATGTTCCGGCTACCGCAACTACTCCGGCTTCAAGATCTCTTAAGAAACCCGAAGATTATACGCCGGAAGAAAATTTGCGATGTCAAGGAGATAGGGAAGCCAAGTCTTTTCTCATTCAAGCTCTTCCAAACCACATATATAATAAAATTGATTGTTATAAAAAATAATATAACAATAATGTGGTCTCAACTTGAGAAAATCATGTTAGGTTCCGCGGTTGCAACTCAACTCCGACAAACGCGATTTATAAACAATTTTGAAGGTTTCAAGGCCAAGGAGAACGAGTCGTTAAAGAGTGTTTTTGATCGTTTTTAGGGGGTGATAAATGATCTTTATAAGATAAAAGTCACCAAGACGGAGTTGGAAGCTAACTTGAAGTTTCTAAATGCTTTACAACAGGAGTGGAACAAATCTTGCCACCGTCTTAGAAACGATGTGAGGATATCTACTATGCAAATTCAAGAATTATATGAAATTCTCATGACGGATGAGGAAATGGTCAAAGCAAAGAAGGAGAAGTTAGACAAGAAGAGTAAAGGGAAAGCCGTTGACCCGATAGCATTACTTGCTAGTCAACTTGCCGAGAAGACTCTTTTGGAGAATGCTTTCGATGGTAATGTGGAAGATGATGGGGAAGAGCTCGAAAAAGCAATGATACTTCTAACGCAACATTTTCAGAAAAGGTATCAGAATCGTTCGGGAAGTAATAATAATTTGCGATTTACTTCGGGATCGAGGAAAGTTAATCAAGAAGGTGGAAGCTATGTCCCAAAGGTTGATACTACCAAAGTGTTTGAAAACAAGAAGGAAGATAAAAAGAAGGTAGTTACATGCTTCAAATGTGGAAAAACGGGGCATATAGCAAGAGAATGTAGGACGAAGGTGGTGCGTGATACTTCTTATTATAAGAAGAAGTTGGAACTAGCGGAAAAGAAGGAGAATGGCACTATTCTTCTCGTGGAAGAGGAGTATTTCTTGGATTATTCTGATGATGAGTCTCAAAATGAAGAGAGTGCCATGAACTGCTTTATAGGAGATGATGCGAGTGATGATGATAAGGATGACGATGAGAGCACAACAGATGAATCTGAGGTACCTTCTAAATTCGATTATGATTTTTTATTATCTCAGATGAATAATGTCGTAAATGTTATTCGCACGTTTCGCTCAAAACGACTATCTGAAAAAGAAATTCAAAATGATCAGTCAAAATTAATCAAAACGCTTAAAATAAATATTCAAGATGAAAAGATGATTTTGATTGATACAAAAGAGAAAATGCAAAAGAGAATAGAAGAATTAGAAGAGATAAATAATTCTTACATTGAATCTTTGAAAATAATGACCGAAGAGAAAGATAATTTTTCCGACAAAATTACAGAATTAGAAGAAAAATTATATGTAAGAGGTCAATCGGAACAAACAGTGTATCTAAATAAACCAAGGAGTTATAAGTCAATAAAAGAAAAATGGGGACTTGGTTTTGAAAATCCACATTTTTTAGATGATGCAAAAACAAAAGTCCCTACTTTATATGAATTTGACTTTCTACATCTTGGTAGATATGCTCCCCAATTCAAGATTAATTGGACAAACGAAGATAAAGTTTTAAAATTAGAAGAAAAGAAAAGGAAATTTACTTGTAAAATGCAACTTCCATTTGTTTATACTCGTGAAAATGCGAAGTACATTTCTAAGTCTAAAAATTCTAACAAAGATTCTTTATCAAACGATTACCTTGATATATATGCTAATAATACTAATAAGGAGAATAAATCGGAAGTATTGTATGATACTAAAAGGTATATTCCTCCTTTAGTATTAGAAGCTAAAATCGTAAGTCTTGAAAATAAAATCGTTGATCTTGAATCTAAGTTAGAAATTTTAGAAGATCAAAACATCTTATCTGAACTAGAAAGTGACATATTCTCAATTTGTATGAATTCTAGCATCAAAGAAGATTTCAAAAAGATCATCTATGTCAAGATTGCGAAAAGGGCAAAATGAAGAAACTTTCTCACAAGCCGACACCTGATTTCTGCACAAAGGACATTTTTGATACATTACATGTCGATTTATGTTGGCCAATGAAGACGAAGAGTATCGGGAAGAAAAGATATGTTTTGGTGGTGGTTGATGATTTTTCAAGATATACTTGGGTGAAGTTTTTGAAATCCAAAGACGAAACTCCAGAAATCTTAATCAACCTCATCAAGATTATTCAGAATAATAGGCAAAAGGCAGTGAAAGTTTTCAGATCTGACAATGGTACAGAATTCAAGAACAGTGTTCTTCAAGCGTTCTATGAAGAAAATGGTATTTCTCAACAGTTTTCTGCCACAAGGACCCCTTAACAGAATGGTATTGTGGGGAGACGAAATAGAACCTTGGTTGAAGCTGCTTAAACCATGCTTGCTTATTCAGGTCTTCCTTTATCTCATTGGGCTGAAGCAGTGTCAACAGCATGTTATACTCAAAACCGATCCATTATTCATCGTCGCTTCAACAAGACTCCCTATGAGCTAAAGAACGGAATCAAGCCAAACGTCAAATATTTCCGAGCTTTTGGGTGCAAATGCTTCGTGTTGAATGATCGGGAAAATCTTAACAAGTTTAGTCCGAAAGCGGATGAAGGAATTTTTCTTGGTTATGCTCTAACTTCAGCCGCATATAGAGTGTATCTTACTTCTACAAGAAAGGTGGTGGAAAGTGTCAATGTCAAGTTTGATGAATCTGAAGAGATGATTTCTGGCCAAACAGGACCAGAACCCGAATTATCAGGAATATTAGCTTCTAAACAAATCAGTTTAGAACCTGGTTCACAACCGACAAATCAGGATCCAAATTTTATTTCCAATAATCTTTCTGATCTTGATTTATTATTTGAGCATTTTTATAATGATGTGCCTCCTACTAACTCGAATGTTATTTCTAATATGTCAAATCAGGAAACTGTGAATACATCTACTTCTAATTCCGCTGCACTCAACTCTGTTAATGATGATGTTCCAGTTATTCCTGACCATGAGGCAACTGAAGTTCAAACAGTGGTTACTGAAGCACCACGAGTAGTTACTGAAGTTGTGGAGCCGGTGACAAATGATCAAATCATTTCACCACAGACTCAAGAAGAAACTGATATTGTTCAACCTAATGAAGGAGTGATCCAAAATCCGATTATTGATCATCCGTCAGTTCCAGAATCTGAATCTGAGAGCGTCGTTGAGTTATCTCCACCAACTCCAGAAGTGGTACCTGTTTCTTCAAGCGAAGCAGAAATACCTGAACCTCCTTCTCAAGTTTTGAAAAGTGTTCAAGAGATAGTTGATCCTCTCCCTCACACAGCAAAATGGACACAAGCACATCCAATTCATCAAATCATTGGTGATCCATCTTCAAGTGTTTCTACAAGATCCAAGTCCGCGACTCCAAATGAATGCTTATTCGCTTGCTTTTTAAGCAATGTTGAACCTTCGAAGGTATCTGAAGCATTGAATGATCCGGATTGGATTATTGCCATGCATGAAGAGCTAACTCAGTTTGAAGCATTGAAGGTGTGGAGACTTGTTCCAAGGCTGAAAGGAAAAAGTTTTATTGGCACTAAGTGGATTTTCAAGAACAAAAAGGATAAAGATGGCATAGTTGTGAGAAATAAAGCTCGTTTGGTAGCGAAGGGTTATCGACAACAAGAAGGTATAGATTACGATGAGACATACGCGCTGGTTGCAAGATTAGAAGCTATCAGAATGTTTCTTGCTTTTGCAGCTTATCGAGACTTTACCGTATATCAGATGGATGTCAAGACAACTTTTCTGTATGGGGGACTTAAAGAAGAAGTTTATGTATCTCAACCAGAGGGGTTTATTGATCAAGATAAACCAGATTTTGTGTATCGTCTTGATAAGGCATTGTATGGTCTGAAACAAGCACCGCGCGCGTGGTACGACGAATTGTCAACCTTTTTGCTTGTATCCGGATTTATCAAGGGAGCTATTGACACAACTTTATTCATTTATCGTGAAAATCATGATATATGCTTAGTACACATTTATGTAGATGATATTATATTTGGTGCTACTAACAAATCTTTGAGTACATGGTTTTCAGATCTCATGACCTCCAGGTTTAAAATGAGCATGATGGGGGAAATTAATTTCTTCTTTGGACTTCAAGTCAAGCAATTACCTGATGGAATCTTTATCAACCAATCAAAGTATGTCTTTGATATTTTGAAGAAATTCAAAATGGATAAGAGCACTACAATGCGCACCCCGATGGCTCATGGTGCAAAGCTTGGTTTAGATCCAGATGGTAAAGAAGTTGATGTTCGAGAATACCGAGGAATGATTGGATCGTTAATGTACTTAACAGCTAGTAGACCAGACATCATGTTTTCTACATGTTTGTGTGCCAGATTTCAAGCAAAACCCAAAGAATCTCATCGGATGACAGTCAAGCGAATTTTTAGATATCTGAAAGGAACTCCATATTTAGGTTTGTGGTATCCAAAGAGTTCAGATTATAAACTAACTGCTTATTCTGATGCAGATTATGGTGGAAGTCAACTGGACCGGAAAAGTACATCGGGTCATGTACAATTACTAGGAGATAGGTTGATTAGTTGGGCGTCAAAGAAACAGAACTGTGTGTCAATTTCAACGGCCGAAGCTGAATATGTGGCCGCCGCCAGTTGCTGTTCTCAGGTTCTTTGGATGAAGACACAGCTACAAGATTATGGGTTGCTGTACAAGATAATTCCGATATATTGTGATAGCAAATCCGCAATCGCCATCTCAGTAAATCCTGTTCAGCACACAAATACTAAACACATCGACATGCGATATCATTTCATAAAGCATCATGTGGAGAACGGTACAATCGAATTATATTTCGTACCTACTGACTATCAACTTGCCGACATTTTCACCAAGGCGTTGGATGAAAAACCTTCAATTTTCTTTTATCAAAACTCGGCATGTTGAACTTGAAAGTTTGAACCTTCACAAATTTAATTCAATGAAGTGAAAATATTTCTATTTTCATTCAATGAATAAAATGTGTGTTAAGGGTGATTTTACAAGTAGTTTTGTGATATCTAAGTTTTATTTGCTTCAACTTTCGCTTCTGAAATAAATCGAAAGGTTAGCAAAACATGAATGGAAATTTGATACATGCACAAATCTGTGTAATTCTAGACTTATATAGAATACGATGCTCACAAAACCTATTTGTCAGGATGAAGAATGGAAATGAAAATATGAGGGAAGCACAAAGTTTTATAACCAAGTGATTGAGAAGCTTAAAAAAAATCATTAAGTTTGAAAGTCTGTGCCTGTGGCCTACCTGGTTTGGGAGATTAAGTCCCAAGGGGTACTTGATACCTAGCCCCTAAGATCAATTGGTCTGGGATTGGCTGACCCAAATCCTGCTATAGAATCAGATAGAAAGCCATGTTTTACTGGTACAGATGGGATTAGGATATATCGATGTATCCTTTCTGGTTTGGGAGAGTAAGTTCCAAGGGGTGCTCGACACCTAGCCCCTAAGGCCAACTGGTCTGGGATTGGCTGACCCAAATCCTACTATAGAACCAGATAGAAAGTTATGTTTACGATGTATCTTAGTCTTAATAAATTTTTTGATAAAAATATGCCAATGTGCACAAAATAAAAGATGCCAATGAGCACACATCTCTTAAATCTTGGGGAAATTGATAAACTTATAAATTTGTGGAAATTCTGATTTCAGTCATATAGTGTAAGTAAGAGCAAAGTATTCTTATAAGTTGAAGATGTGCATTTGATTGTTGCTAATCATATTTCACATGCTAGCACACCAAATAGATTTAATAAGTGGTTGAAACTGAACAAATTGTAACTTGATATGCAAGCATGACTTGTTTCTGAATCTGAAAGCATACATTTGATGTCATTTGTTTGAAAAACATGTCTACTTTCACCGAGTTGAATTTTATTTGTTCGGTGTTCAAACATTCTATAGTTAGTAGTTATGTTATATAATTTAATGTATTTCAGTTTCCATCAATGATTTTTTACGTGAAATTTTTCATACTGTGATTTGTGGAGTTAATGTTAATTTTGAGGGGGAGCAAGATCAAAAGCTATCCTAATTTTGAGGGGGAGAGAATTCATTGTTTATCATGTTGAAGGGAAGAATTTCATAGGTTCTCATTTTGAGGGGGAGAAATTTTCTGATGATTGATACATATCTGACAGTGCACGATTTTCAAATCAGATAACTGGTTCAGGTATGAGTTTCTGAGAAATATTTCTTCACGTATGTTCTCCAAATGCCATTTTGAATTGAACATATCTAATGCATTTGTGTAGGGGGGGTGAAAGGTTTTTAAATTTGAGTAAATTCAATTTTTTGAAAAATTCAAAATTTTTACAAGTATACATTGCGCAACCATTGCTTGCGCAAAGTACACTTTGCGCAACCTTCAGTTGCGCAATGCTCAATATTAAGTAATTTTGAATTATTTAAAAATAATGAGTTTTTAAAGGGTTTAAATGTTGTTTGACCTAATTTTGACTTCTCTTATTCAATTTTTCCCCTCTGAGACTTCTCGTGAACCTTACCTTGCGATTTCCTCTTTTGACTTCGATTAATCAGTGTGTTCTTCAAATCAGGTAAGGTTTCGAACTCATAATCGATGGTATAGGATGTTTTCGAGATCCATTTTATGCTTAATTTTATCCATTACATATATCGATTTGGTCATGCAATTGTTCGTATTCATCAGTTTTTCGATTTCTAGGTTTAACATGAAATTAGGGATCCATATGTGTTTGTTAATACTCGATTTTTTGCTTAAATGTAGATAATATTCAATTTCGACACTTTTAGATAGATTTTTCTAGGTTAATTTTGATTTTTTGATCTGTGAGTGTATCTTTTCGCAAGACTCATAATTAGTTCATGTGAGAATCTCGCAACCTTCTTTTACGAATTTTTCACTTTTCGCATCCCCAGGACCCGAAAAGTTCACTTTTCGCAACCGAGGCTTGCGAAATACTCACATCTCGCTTTAGTTGCTTGCGATTTTTCTAACTTCTCGTTTCTGTTGCTTGCGAAAAGCTCACTTCTCGTTTTAGTGGCTTGCGATTTTCTACACTTAGTAAATTTTTCAGTTTTTCATTTTTTTTTTTAAGTTTTTGTTTCTTTTGTTTTTAACCTTCTAGTATAGTTTTATTGTTTTGTTTTTCATTGTTTCTTACTGACTACTCTTACTCTATATGAATATTTTACAGAGGATAATATGGCTTCAGATGATGAGCAAGATCATCAAGTTTAGGAAGGTGAAAATGACCCTTCAGATCATGCTTCTCGAGATCAACCTCTTCCATCACATAGATCTTCAGGGGCTGATTTATCTGCACGGCGAAGTTCTGCGGAAGATGTATTTCCGCGAGCAAATTATATTCGATATCTTTCGAATAATCATTATGTAGATCTCGACCGAATTCGTATACATCCGATTATTCTATCGATTCTTCGAGGATATCCGCTTCGATATGCTTTATCTGCTAGACATGGAGTTCCAGAAGTGTATCTACAACAGGCGTGGCATACTATTTGGAAGATCGAGAACGTTTCACCGCCTAGATTTGTTATAGAAATAGATCAATACGAGACGTTTCTTAATTACAAACGTCTTCGTTTGATTCTACGTCTTCCAGAAGCAGACTCAAGACCGGGATTTACAGAATTTGAAGATTTTCCTCCAAAAGAAGTTGTGTTAGCTAGTATTCGGGAGTTAGGCTATGTTGGTAATTTGACGATGGTAAGTGATTTTGAGAAGAATCGTCTTCCACCAGTTTGGTATGCGTTATTCTCGGTTATCATCAGATGTTTGACTGCTAAGCATTCTGGTACAGATAATGCCAGTCTTCATTTCTTACGTCTTTTCTATGCCATCATCTATGATCTTCATGTCGATTATGCTCTTGTTTTTTGGACCGAGTTGAGTGAGATTGTACACTCAAAGTTTACAAACAAGCATCGTAGCTTCCTGCCTTTTATTCGGTTTCTAGAGCTTATCGTATGGAGTATGTTAAGAAGTAACAAGGAGATTCCACGAAGATCTAACTGGCCGCTTGCTCCTGATTTTGCTATTGGGTACATTAACAAGTTAAAACGATCATTTGATCATTTCATGCCTATTCCTCCGGAGCTAATTCAGAAATATGCTGACCCAGAAGATGAAGCGGTTATTGATTACTGTGCAGAACATGGCATAGAACTTCAGCCTCAGAACGTTCGGGATGAAAATGCACAAGAAGATCAAGAACATCAATGTGAAGAAGAAGTTGAATCGAGTAGTTCTGAAGATGATGGTAGTAATGAAGAAGCAGATGATGAAGATGATGATGATCATAATGATGGAAATGGTAGTGGTATGGATTTCGGTGAATCGGTGTTTCGAGAACCTATTGTTGAGGTCGAACATTCTTCTGAAAGAGATTTTTCGAAAGGTAACACGGTTGATACATCAGAGACTATTCCGATTAACCCAAAAGTGGTAAATATTGAAGTAGATGAGCTCGATCTTCAAGCTGCCAAGGCATCAGTTCAAGGAGTTACTACTACAGTTCAAGAAGTTACTGATTCAGTTCAAGAAGTCACTGATTCTGTTCAAGAAGCAACAAATTCAGTTCAAGGAACGTCAGGTATTATGACAGGAAATGAGTTCCTACGGCAGATGCGAGAACAGATGGATGCTCAAAGAGATGAACAGTTACTTAGAACAAAAGAGATGTTGAAAGGCAAAGGGAAGATGTCAGAAATTCCTGAAATTCCTTTTGAGATTCCTTTAAAAAGACCGACTGGAGTTGTTATTCAGGAACCGTCTTCTCAACCGTCGGGTCGTCTAGTTTCTCAACCGCCTATCATTCCTTCTGTTCAAGATCCACCTTCTTCTCATCAAAATCTTGCGGATATTTCATTGACGGAACTTTCGGATGCTTTCTATGTACGTTTATTGTCAATTTCACCTCCGGAGCATCAAGATAAGGACTTGATTTCTCTGCTTCGGAATTTCCAACCGACTCAGCCTCGAGTTTCTTCCTTGGCAGAAGAATTTCATTCTTTCAGATCTGAAGTCCATACTAGTTTATCCGATATTAAGACAGGTATAAATTTGATGACGGAAGCACTTTCTACACTTTCTGATCGTGTAGTAAAGCATGAAGAAACCTGTCAGACTGCCGCTCTTTCGTCTCTTAAGCGAAGACATGACCAGGATGATTCGGACCATCAAGGTCATGAGGGGGAGAATTCAAAGAGACAAAGAGTAGAAGAAATTGTACATGATGAATCTGCTGAAACAGTTGTTGGAGATACGGCAAACGAGGATAGAGCAAATGAAGAAAGAGATAAAGAAGCTCATCCAGAAAGTATAGTTGATGAGTTGCTTGATGAAATAGATTTGACGGCAATGGCTTCCGAGATTAACTATGTTGTGCCAGAAATTGTGAATAATCTACAACTCGTGGTTTATGTAAATCCAGATTCTGCACCGGTGTCTATAGAAAATCAGGAAATTTCTCACGTGCATGAGTCTGAAGATTATGATGATATGCGCAACTTCTTCTCCAACTATGTCGAGATAGATTCTGATGATGACGTCCATAGAAAGTTTGATAAGTTATGGAAGATAAAAGAAGAAGATCAAGATGATATAATCGTCATCTCAGATACTGAAATGGATGTAGAAGTTGATGAAAAAGACATTAACATTATTAATATGATATATGGAGATCTTTCTGATAATGAAGATGTGAGTTATCAATCTCCTATAGTACAGTCACCAGTTCAAGGTCCCGAAGTTCCTGTTCAATCAATTCCTTCAGTTGTTTCTGACTCTCCAGCTCCGACCACCACTATTCCGAAAGATACTTTTGTTCTGGGTGAGTCGTCTAGAGCAAGTCAAGAGGTTCCTGATCCATTTCTGAATGTTCCACCTAGCATTCTTCAACCAGGTCCAGCTTTGGATAGACAACAACGTTTGCAAAGACTTGAAGAAAAATTTCAAGTCACCAGAATGAGATCTGCTTTTCTTGAAGACTAAGAACGCAACTTCTATGTCAAGAAAAGAAGGAGAGTTAATATTCATGCCATTCTGGGAATTGAGAAAGAACCGGCCTGGTATCAATACGAATATCTGATGTTTATCAAATGTATTCGTAAAGGAAGACTTCTAGTGTTCTCAAAGCATGGAATTGTAAGGGTACTTAAGGTGGAGATAGCTAGTTTTGTCAGAATTTGGTATCCTATATTTTACGTTGAACGTCAAGACTGTCAGAGATTTCAGTTTTCTGAAGCAGACTTTAATGATCTTTCTATTGATGACTTTGAGGTAATGTATCATCAATTTCGAGATATGCCTTTTCGCACTGATGATATCCTCAGGGCTTTGGAAGCAGTCAAGCGTTTCTTACGAAGACAAGTTAGATTCTATAGATGCTTTGACTTCCAACTTGCTATCGAAAGCTTCCAGCCAGTTGTCAATGTAAGAAGACCTGAGAGAGATCTACCAAATATTGACAGCTATCCACTATTCATTATTCTTGAAGATCCTTATGGAGTCGTGTATAGAGATCAATCTGGTGTTAGACGCTTTCTCAGATTTGATGAAATTGGTAAGTATTCAGATCGTACTTTGAAGATTATCCGATTACAACTAAATCAAAGATTAAAGGAAGCCTTGGAGAAGCTTTTGGAGACAAGAAGAAATTTGTACCAGGTTGATAATGTTGAGATCAGACTTTTGAGGAGAGCAATAGAGACGATTGATACAAGATTGAACTTTCGGTTGACTCTAAGACGCTTGGAGATTTTGATTGGCAAGAATCCCCAACACAGAAGATTCGAGCGCCCTTGATTACAAAGGGGGAGAGTGTTAATGCTATAATATGTTGTAATCAAGGCTTTTTATATATTAGCTTACTTTCCTTTAGTTTGACTTTGTAATAGTCAAGGGTATATAAACCCTTTGTAAGCTTTTGCAACATAAGAGTTCCTAATAGAGATGACATACTTTGTCTCACTAGAATTTCTCTCTCTATCTTGAATGATCTTGGTTTAACAGATTTCGTTAACTTGATAATTCAGATTTCACTCTTAAAAACCTCGTTGTCTCAATAACAGAGACAAAATAAGCATTCTGATATGCGTCCTTATAACTCCCAAAATTTGAATCAAATGTTCATCAAAAACCGAATTGATGCAGAAAATAAGACGATCTCCATAACACTTTTAGAACGACGAGTGTAAATACTCAGATCTCTAATTGATCAGGTCAAAAAAATGATTAGAAGCACTCAAAGTCATAAAAACTTTTCAAATCAGACTTTGAATATGTAGCACAACACCAAATCTTTCTCAATCAACATTTTTCTTGACCCAAATGAATTTGTTTTTCATTTAATCGATTATGAGCAGCGGAAGATAAACAAAATCTGGATCAAAAAGAGTCCAATCTTGGATTTAAATAAAGGTCAGATCAAGGATCAACAACCTTACTACCAAGATGCAAAAATTGTTATGGACCAAATCACTCACAAGGATGGGATCATAGATCAACCATCTACTTTGTGCTTATCAAATAAGACCAATGGATGAGAAAGAATCAAAACACACACATGTAATAAATCTGATCAGATTTGATCCAAATAGAGTCAAATCTTCACTTAGACATTTCATCAAACATGTGGTGTGCAGAATCAGATTTTGTGAAGAGAATCAATAATTTTATGTCAAAACTTATCCAAATCTTATTTAAATCAAAGATTGGATTTCCAATAAGCACAAAACAGAAAAAAACAAACATTAGAATGATATTTGTGTTTAGGCTCATGTGATTGAATAAATCTAAGCACCAAAACAACAAATAAATCATCTAATCTTCTATTGTTGCCATAGATGACCGATTTTGAAGAAACGATTCTTCAACCGGCTCTGATACTAATTGTTGGTCCCTTTTTGAACAAGCAAATAATAGAAGAACAAGCTTCATATAAGATGTAGAGATAAGATGAAGATTAAGAACATAATATTCAAAACTCATCTCATATGCTTCGATTGATTCAATATGGATGGGAAATTGGAAAGAACACCACTTTTACATTTGAACGACTCTCATGTGAAAACATCTAGTATGTGTGTGTTTGTGAATTACCCTCCAAATTTCTCAAATGATAAATGAAACCCTAGGCACCTATTTATAGGGCCCAAATACAACATAAAAGGCCTAAGCCCATACAACTAATTATAAAGCCCATAAACAATTTTTTTATAAAACATTCTTCTAAATTATGGGCTAATTTAAGCTAACACAACAGATTTGCCAGACAAATCTGCATCTAAAAGTCTACCGGTAGCCATTGGTGTTTTCATGTTGGAGGTATCAGTTAATTTAAACTTTTTCAACATAGCAGTTATATACTTAGACTGATTTATGAAAATTTCTTCTGAAGATTGTTAAACTTGTAAACCAAGAAAAACATTAAGTTCCCCATCATACTCATTTGAAATCTACTTTTCATCGTGTTTTCAAAATCAACACACATTTTTGGATTAGTAGACCCAAAGATATTTTCGTTGACATAAATCTGTACTAGAATTAAATCATCACCTTCTTTCTTGAAAAATAAAGTTGTGTTGATAGTACCTTTCTTGAAGCCCGATTCAGTAAGATAGTTAGTCAGAGTTTCATACCATGCCCGAGGTTCTTGTTTTTACCCATACAGTGCTTTATCCAAGACATAGATATAATTAGGATACTTCGGATCTACGAAGCCTTCGGGCTGACTTACATAGACTTCCTCGTGTAGTACCCCGTTCAAGAATGTCGAGTTGACATCCATTTGGAATACCTTCAGACTTTTATGAGCTGCGTAAGCCAAGAAAATGTTGATAACTTCTATCTGAGCCACTGGTGTGTAGGTTTCAACATAATCAATGCCTTCTTGCTGATTATAACCTTTTGCCACCAAGCGTGCTTTATTTCCAGACTATTATCCCTCCTTTGTCCTTCTTATTTCTGAAAACCCACTTCATACCGATAATGGTTTTATCCTTGGGTTTCTTAACCAATCTCCACACTTCATTTCGCTTGAATTTAAGAAGCTCATCCTGCATTGCGTTTATCCAGTTTGGATCCTTTAAAGCTTCAGATGTCTTCTTTAGTTCAATACAACTTAGAAAATTAACGTACAAACACTCATTTGTTGACGCGGATCTTGTTTTCACACCACATTTTGCATCACCGATTATATTTTCCGGAGGATGTGCCTTTGTCCACTTATGAGTACTCGGAAGAGGTTGTATCTCAATTTGAGTGTTCGACTCGTCGTACTCATTGGTTACCACAGGTAAATCCACAACTGGTTCTTCTGGAATTTCAACTGCATCCTTTGGTTGCTCAACTTCAAGAATTTTTAAATCTGATGTAGAAGTTCCAGATGTAGTAGGTTCTGAGACTGGTTCAGTTTGAGGAAGAACTGGATCAGAGGCATCTTCAGGTGTTGAAGTATCAGGATTTACCACATTTGTGCTTGTCGAAGTAGCACCAATTTCTTCAGAAGGTCCTGACAGATCAACACTTGTGTATTGTGTGTTAACAGTTCTGGATATAGTAGGATCCTTGAAATTTGAACAAATATCCATGAATGCATCAATAAACAATAAGCCGAGTTCTTAATTAATTGAATTCTTAATTAATTCAGAAGTCTTAGTCTGATTTGATGTAGGTTCCACTATGAGTTGAGTAGAAGCTTCAGGTTTATGTCCGAGTCCTAAACTGAATTGTTCATAAATCGTAAGGGAGCTTTCATCAAAGGAAACGTTGATTCTTTCCATGACCGATCTTGTCCGTTTATTATAGACTCTGTATGCTTTGGATGTTAGTGAGTATCCAATGAAGACTCCTTCGTCAGCCTTCTTTTGGAATTTTCTGAGATTTTTGTGTGTCCCAAAATGATCAAACAACCATGAAATCCATACAACATCTAGAGAGAGGGAGTAGAGAGATAAAGCTTAGATCGTATTCATGTCGGCTCTGTATTACAATATGAGAGTTATGTCCAAAAGCCTTGCAAAAATAGCTAACCCTAAAGCTTATATACCCCAAGACAAACAAAGGTAATTAGCAAACATTGACTTTTTACACAAGACTAAATACATTGACTTTGACTTTGACAGAATATTAAATCTTGAAGACATATTTAAACCTAACAATCTCCCCCTTGGATTCAAGATTTAAACATTTGAGAACAGCAGTCTTCGGCTTCTTGAATCTTCAAAACTTCGGTCTTTATCAAGGCTTGTCAAAGTCAAATCGTCACAAAATCTTCAGACGGAGATTTTCTTTCTTTGATATGGAGAATTTGTTTCTTCACACAAGGCATTTTGATACAATGTAACGCAAATCTAAGAAAAAGAGATCTTCTTGAGAAACCAAGATGATCAATCGATTTTTCGTAACTCTCAAAGAATTCTCCCCCTTTTCTTTCTTGAGACGGAATCTTCTTTTCTCGAGTCTTTGACTTGAAATCTCTTTGACATGAAATTGAATTATACATTTCTCCCCCTTTTTCGATGAAAGTGAGCATTATGATCATCGAAAACCTTCCTCAATTTCAGTCGCGTCTCTGAGTATCACGAACAATCTCCCCCTTTATGAATAACCTTGCTCCCCCTCAAAATAAGAATTCTGGAGCAATTTGTTTTCTCCCCCTGAAAGTATGCATATATTTCATTAATAGCACAATAGTTGAAAAAATTATTCAAGGAAAATAAAATTCATTGAACTACATTTTATAACTACTAACATTTGATCATTTGAAAACTTTACAAAAGAAATCCAACTTAATGAAATTTAACAGATTTTTCAATCAAATGAAATCAAATGCATGTGTTTGGATTCAAATACAAGACATCATTGCATATCAAGTTAAAAATGTTCAGTTTCAACCCCTTTATTAAATCTATTTGGTGTGCTAGCATGCGAAATATGTTTAACTTCAAGCATATGTAATTCTAAAACATATAAGAATACTTTGCTCTACTCGCACTATTTGTCCAAAATGAGGATTTTCACAAATTTACGGGTTTATCGCGACTTTGTAATATCCCCATGTTTCAAGAGATGTGTGCTCATTGGCATCTTTTGATTTTGTGCTCATTGGCATCTTTTAATCAAAAAGTTTAGTAGGAATAAGATACACCGTTAAACATGGCTTTCTATCTGGTTCTATAGCAGGATTTGGGTCAGCGGATCCAGACCAGTTGGCCTTAGGTGCTAGGTGTCGAGCACCCCTTAGAACTTACTTTCCCAAACCAGAAAGGCCACATCGATATATCGTAAACCCATTTGTACCAATAGAACATGGCTTTCTATCTGGTTCTATATAAGGATTTGGGTCAGCCGATCCCAGACCAGTTGGCCTTAGGGACTAGGTGTCGAGCACCCCTTAGGACTTAATCTCACAAACCAGAAAGGCCACAGGCACAAACTTTCAAACTAAATGATTAGATTTAAAACTTAGAGCATCTCAATCACTTGGTTTTAAAACATAGTGCTTCCCCCATATTTTCGTTTCCATCCATCATTCTGACATTTAGGCTTTTCTGAGCATTATATTCTATATAAGTTCAGATTTCCATATTTTTGAGCATTCAGCATAATTTCATTCATGTTTTGCTGACCTTTCGATTTATTTCAGAGGTGAAAGTTGAAACAAATGTAACTCAGATAATACAAAAATACTTGTAAAATCATCTTTTAGCACACATTTAATTCATTGAATGAAAATTGAAAATTTCATCTCATTGAATTAAATTTGTAAAGATTCAAATTTTCAAAGCAGTTGAAACAAAGTATAATACAATGTTACCTTTTACCACTTGTTCCTTGAAATAGAAAGATGTGACAGTTAAGGATATCACCTGAGAAGTATGATCATGCGGTAAAAGATTTAACCTGATAAGTACGAGTTCTAAACTGATTTGTTTAGAAGTCTTAGCCAATGAAGTACGGGTCCTGAACTGATTTGTCCAGAAGCCATAGTCGTTGAAGCACGGGTTCTGAACTGATGTATTCAGAAACCATTTACGTTAAATGCACAGATACATCTTCTTCCGAGAGTTCAACGCTTTGCTTCTAAATCTACAAAAACAGATTAAGTAGATTTTGGTACCCAACGCGTCTTGGGTCCTGACTTGTTAAGCGGAGCTCTAAAGGAAGGAAAATGATAATTGCCATAACAAAATTGCGCATCATTATTTTTAATGAAATCATTAGTTCCACAATAAGAACAACAAATATTATTTTGTGCTAATCTGATTAAATTGTTTGCGGAATATAATGAACCAGGTTTAGCAAAAGATTTACCTTTCAGGTTAGTGTTCTTGTTGGGAACAGTTGATTTTGGTACATCTTTTTGAGGAATCGTACCTTTTATTCTCCATTGCATGTTGACTTTCTTATATACAGGAAGATCAGCATATTGAGACTTGGAAGAATTATCCACTGAGTGATCATAAACGAGATTAGAAGGACGAATCGGACATTCTGAATAGCTTTTGGATTTGTTAAATGACTTCACTTTGAAAGCTAAGTCATTTCGTTCCTTGGTCACAAAAGCAAGCTTCTTTTAAATATCAGACTTAACAATCTGCTCCTTCATGATATCAGTCGATAACACAGCCAAATTCTTTGTCAGTCTACGTATTTCCTGCTGAAATATCTTCCTTTCAACAGAGAATTCGTCTTTAACGCTCCTAGCCTGAAAGTCAGCTTTCTTCCTCTTTTCTAGTTCTTGTCTTTCTTCATCTAATTCCTTTTGAAGGTCAGAAATTTTCTTTGACAATTTCTCATTCTTAGCTTCAAAGACCTTCCGTGTATTTTCAAACTCAACTCTTTCCTTCTCCAGTTTTTCTTTTTCAAGAAATAAAACCTTCTCAAAGTCTGAATTTTGCTTAGAAAGTTTTACGCATCTGAGTTCAAGAACTTTCTTTTCTTCATTTTCTTTCTTCTCAGAATTTGAAGTCTTTTCTAGTTCAGAAACTTTCTGAGAAAGAGAGAAAATTTGCTTTGCATAATACTTTTTGTCATTCAAACGATCAGCCTTTTCTTTTCTGAACTTTTTTCTTTCCACTTTTAGTAACGTTTCTGTTGGTTCCCGTTTTGTTTAGACAAGATTAACAAATCTATTAGTTCGAGTTTATGGTTGATGCGGAAGCGTATTTGAAGAACTAACAAATATGTTTGATAGATTTAGAACACATAATATAAATAAACAGTGATCAGAATATGATATCTCAAAGTTTACTGATATATCAAGAACAGATTCAAGAACAGTGAGTATGAAAAGCTTAAAACAGATATGACTTTCAATGTGCATAAGCTATGTGTTCTTGTGTTGATGTAACTATGATTGTTTCGATTGTTGTTTTTTTATATGTGTGTGTAGGAAGAACTAAACATTAGTCTTCCTTTTATACTACTCAAAGGGGACCATAAAGCATGAGCTACTGTTGATCGGACGGCATGAATAGTTGAACGTGCTGTATTGCATTTAATGTCGCAGACGTCTATTATGTACTAAGCCCTATTGAGTCCAATCAGAGTTTGTCACGTTGAAGTTTGGACAGGGCACGGTGCCATGCAAGTTGATGAACAAGTACAGGAACAGTAGCAAGATATTATAAATATCATCCAAGTCTTCAGTGAGGACCGCAGAGGCTCTGTAAAGGGTTACAGAGGTTCTGCGGTCTAGTCCTTTGTAGAGCAGTCTTCACCGGATTCCGAGTCTTTGGTCTTCTTTGAGCGTATGACAGAGGTTCTGTAGGACGCCTCTGTAGCTTCTATAGCTATTTGACCTTGATCTCTCGGTAAGTTCGACAGAGCCTCTATAAGAGGCTTTCTTCACTTAGCCTATTTTTCACTACTTCTAAATACTTCTACGATTAGGAAGATTGAAGCTAACAATCTCCCCCTAAGTAGTGAAAAATAAAATTTTGACATTTAAGTATTTTTAGGCTAAGTTAGATAAGACAGAGGTTAAACAATACCTCGAAAGTTCTTTCATTCAGAGATATGCCAGAGGCATTTTTACATTTGAGTATAATGAAAGATAAACTTAAAATAGGTTTGCAGAGGTTTGTTGTTTGAGAATCAGATTTTGGTATCTTTGAAATCGTTGTAGCTTCTGTTGTCTCTTCCGACTTCTCTGATCTCTTTGTAGAAACTGATGCAGAGTTCTCTTAAGCGGATTGTAGCATCAATCTCTTTGATGAAGGTATCTGCAGCGTCTCTATCCATTTTCTCGGTATCTCTGTATTTTACAAGGTTTGCTCTGAACTTGTTCAGAGTACTGGTTGCGTACTTCTGACAGTCCATGCTTACAAAAAGTTTGACTTCGCCTTGTGGGTTTTGAAATACTAACCCTAACCTTGGTTCTGTAATGATTAAGTTGGGCACGGCGTCAGGTGGGCAGCGATCCTCTGGTGGTCGTAGGTTCAGATGTTTGAGACCAGGATCCTTTCCCAGCTGAAAGTCTGTCAGACTGTAGATCAGAAGCCTTTCCCTCATTGCTTTTCTCAACACCTGATAGGCTCTGGTGTTTGGCTCTGTGTTATAGTTGTCCTTTGTCCATTGTAGAAGGTGAGGTAGATCATAGGGATTCAGATTCTTTAGGTCAGCATCAGCGAAGGTGGTTTCTGAATTGTTTACCCTTCTGACTCTGTAAATATTGTACCTTACCCTTGGATAGGTTCTGGTGAAGGAGTACCTACAGAAGATTACCTTTTTGATCTTGTGGATTGAGAAGACGTCTGCTTTGGTTCTTGGCTTTGTCCTGGTGAAGACGTTGTCAAATTCTTCTCTGATCTTTTGATCTGTTATATGATCTGTTGGATGATTGGTCTGAAAGGATTGTTTATAGAGGTATTTGTATACCACTTCTTCCATTTCTTCTTGTGTTGGACCAGGTTGTGGTACTTGTCTTCTGAGACTCTCCATCTTTCGAACAACTTCTGCAGCTCTTCCTGGTAGAGGAATGTCTGACAGAGGCTTCAATCCATATGCCCAGTCCTCTTCTTCAGGCTTTGGAGTTTGAAAGGCATCAAAAGCGCTCTTCATCAATTTCTCTGTAGGCTTGGGCAATGATTTCTTTTTCTTGGGCTCTTCTGTCAATATTGTTTTGCCTTTGTCTTTGGCTTTTGGAGGTGCAGAACCTGTTGTTTCTGTAGGTTTGGGTGTTGGTGCTTCTTTTGGAATGATGGGGGTTGCCTCTGTAGGTTTTGACACTTGTGTTTGAGAGGACTTTTGTGGCGTTGGTTCTGTTGGCTTGATTTGCTCTGTAACCTCTGTTGGAGGTTCTTTGGTGACTTCTTCTGTGAGCTCGGTTTCTGTTGGCGAAGGTTGGATATCGAATCTTCTTGCCATTTTAAATGCTAATGTGAACCTGTGCCTTTCTTCTTCTCTCTGCGCCATTCGTTCAGTCATTGTTTGGTGCATATTCCTTAGAACAGAAGAAGCAGAGGTCGTTGCTCTTTTTTGTTTGTGGGCAATAGACTTTCTTCTTGGTATGGTTTGGGGTTTCTCTGTTGATTTTGTAGTTTGAGAGTGAAGATCTTCTTCTGAAGAGGATGACAGATGTTGAGCATCTTCTTCAAATATTGTAGGAAATTCCACAGAGGTGGATGTTTTCTCTGTGGTCTTTTGATCTTTTTCTCCAGGTTGTTGGTTTGTTGGATTTTCTTCCAAGATGATTACCACAAGGGTGGTTGTTGCCTCTGTGGTTTGTTGATCTGTTTCTGATACATGGGTTTCTTCAGGAGTTGATTCCACAGAGATGGGTGTTGTCTCTGTGGTCTGTTGAGTTTGTTGTTGTTGGTTTGTTCTATAGGAGCTTGGCTGATTGGTTCTGCTGTGATTGGTGGAGCTTGTAGTCCTCTGCTCGTAGCTTTCTCCCTTTTATTCTCCCCCTCAGGATGATCTGATGGACTAGGATGGTCATCATCAGAGTCATCCCGACTCTTATCAGAAGTACCCTCTGTTCTGCAAGAAGCTTTGGGTTTCTTTGGAAGTTCTGCTCCTGCGGCCATCAACTTTGCGCATACATCATCACAGAGGCCGATTAGAGTCGCAAGCTCTGCTTCTGTTTTGAAGCGCATTCTACCGACACTTGCTCTGAACTCTTTGACGTAGTTGGCATTTGCAGTAGTGAAGGAGACGATGACTTCTGTGACCTGGTTTATCACATTTTGGCCGAGCTCTGTTAGCTGTGCACTGGTCATGTAGTCTTTAGGCTGCATCATCACAGTGTTGTGCATTGCTTTTTCTTGTACGTGTTTGAGGGCGTTCTGTAGATCTGCAGGTGTAATGCCCTTTGCTCTGTTGGATTGTTTATTCATTTGTTCAAAGAAATGTTTGACTGATTCCTTGAACGCAGAAGTTGCAGCTATCCCGAAATCTTTAGCGGCAGAAGTGGCTGTGTTCGTGGCAGTTGTTTCTGTAGAAGACTTCATCTCTGTGATGGCGGATTTCACTTCTGACGACAGACTGTCCAGTTTGGTGTTCAGATTTAGTATGGCCGACGATGTTGTCTCCGCAAAAGATTTGAAAGAGCTTTGCAACTCTTTCATGGTTTGGTTCACAGAGGTGACAAGGGTTTGGAACTCATCCCTTGATACTTGTGTCCCTGGTGTAACCTCTGGAGGAACACATTCGTCTCCAGAGTGAGTCCCTGCTCCTGGGACCTTCGTTCACCCTTGTTTGTACGTTGGGGGTGGAAGGATTTCCATCTGATCTTCGAGCAGAAGCATCTAGTGCTTCAAACTCTACATAAGTTCTGTGAATGACATTGTCTAGATCCACTCCAGAGGTGGGTACTAGATTATCCTTCTGTTGACTCGGAGACTTGTCTAGAGTCTCTTCGTCTTTGTGCTCACTACTTCTCTCTGAAAGAAGTTTTGGCCCTATATTGTGCGTGGCAGAGGAAACGAATTCCTCTGTTGGGTGTTCTAGTGTGATCTGGGGCGATTGATCACGAACTATAGGTGAGTCTCTTTGAGGAGACTCCCTAGGAATGGATTCCCCGGTTTCTGTGGGCGCAAAATTCGAAAGAGTGACTTCTGGCTGTTTGGTTTGGGTAGGGGTCGAGTTGTGCGACTCTTTTTCAATAACTCCTTCTGCAGCTAGACCTGCGGAGTTAGATGTGTAGGTTGCACTGGGAGTTGGTTTTGGTTGTGTGCCTCTATTAATCCAGGCATCTTTTCTTGTTTCTTCCTCTGTTAGGCTTCCAAGCACTACTTCATCATCTATCATTTCAGTCTTTGTTGCTATCATATGGCTTGGTGCTTCTTCCCTAACTTCTGTTGAAGTTCCTGCTTCTGTGACTAAGAAGTCGTAGATTGGATGAGAGCCGTATAATCTCATGACATGTGGATGATAGAGACCTTTTCGTATTTGGTTAGCTTCTTCTTCATTTGAATCTACCTATGAGACTTCTATCATTGTCTCTCTCGTTTCAAACCCCTCCTCTGTTGGATTTTCTAACATGGTGTCCATGTTATGGGCTTCTACAACGTCTTCTGAGGCTGGGTTTGGACTCCTTCTGTGGACGTCCAGTCCCTGTTGGATGAAGGGGTTCTGTAGAATGTAAGGGGTTTCAGATGGTTGATCTCTGGGGGTTTGATCATCTTCTTGCAGATTCGTGTCAATGCCAGAGATAGAGAAGTCTTGTTCTTCTGTGGTGTGGTGGTCAAGTGGTTGTGCCGTCCACCCAGCTGTATTTTGGGTGTTGGCAATGTCAGGGTTTTGAAAAAAATCATTTAAGCTACCTTGATGAGTGAATCGATCTGGGGATTGATAAGGTGATTGATATCCCTCTTCTGCAGCTTCGACTTCTGCATTCTCTTCTTCTGTAGTTTCTCCTTCTGCAGTTTCTTCGACACGGGTTTCTGCGATCTCTTCTGCAACCACTTCTGTAGCTTCCTCTTCTGCGATGGTAGCCATTTGATCAAGTTTCTTTTTGGTCTTCCTCCTCTTGGGTTTTGGTGCCCCTTCCTCTGTGGGTTTCGATTTTCTTTTCTTCTTTTATTTTGGAGAAGAGGGAGGAGCAGAGGAGCCAACTTCTGTGGCATGAGGAGGTGAAGGTTGATCTTCTGCAATGTTTGTAGATGTGCCTTCTGCAGTTTTCCTCTTCTTAGTTTTTGGGGTAGAGGCTGAGGATTTGGAAGAAGACTTCTTTCCCATGAGCTCGTCACGTTTGGCCATAAAACTAAATTGGATTGCCAAGTGTTTTGCTAGTTTCTGCTTCTTCGCTTCTGTAGAGAGGGGTTCTACAACCGTTGTTCATAGGGGGACACCTAAACGCGGGGGTGTCTTAGGACTCGGTTTTGGAGTCCTATGATCGCGTATATATTCTCTCTTAAGGATTTTGTTCGTGGCGTAGCTCAGAAGCTTCTTTGACAGAGGTCTGCAGTAGGTGTAGCCATCTACATGATCGGTGGGGATGTTTTTGTTCATTTGGAACTGTTTGGGAGTCGGCCCTTCCATTGGCCAGTTCTGTATCATCAGCAGAGGTTCGAACAGGACTCCCAATATCCTTTGGAATTGCAGAGGTGGTAGAAACTTAGGATCGTTCTCTTTTACCCTTCTGGTGTTGTTCTTTCTGTCGATCGTATTGATGATCTCTTGCAACATGATGGCCGCGTAATCGAGTGGGAGATCGTAGTAGACCCCATACATGATAGTTAAGATCTGATGCGAGCTCTGGTCAATGCTGCCTATCTTCCCTGTCAGGCATCTGTTTAGGATCGAAAACAAGGTGTTCCACAGAGGTGGTAGTCTGCCTCTGCGGAAGTCATTTCTCTTCCTAAGTTGGGTGTTGTACCCAAGCATTTCTACAAAACGACAGAGCTCGTCGTCTGTTGGTTGTTCTGCATATTTCTTCAGTCCAAGAAGACCCCTAGTTAGTAGGTTGAACTCAAGTGAGAACATTGTTCTATTAAACTTGATTTCCAAATGTTCAGATTTGTCTGGCTTTGAGATGTACCCTTTGATAAGAGAATCATCTTTATCATATCGGCAACTTTGCCAAAACTGGTTCAAATACCTAACAGGTATTTTCTTTGGGGTTCTTGAGAGTAAAGGGAAGAGGATATGATTTTCCATGATGTTTAGAAGAAGGGCATGGGCTTCGCCAAAGCAGTGGGTGAGGGGATCAGGTAGCAGTTATTTGACTTGATTGGTAGTACCTTTTCGAAGTGTTCCTTTGCAATAAAGTTTTGAAGATGGGTGGTCGGAGCAAAGTCTGTTGAGTCGCCGGAATCTTCTTGTTCTATTTTTTTGGTGAGGTGGAGGTTTTCTGAATGTTCAGAATGAGCAGGTGAATGTTCTGGTGAGTTCGCCGGAGAGTGTGCAGGGGAGATAGCTTGAGAAGATGAAGCCATTTGGTAAGAAGAATAAGATACTTGCAGGTTTTTGTAGGGTTTCGCCGGAGAGGAATGAGAGTTCATAAAGGTTTTATGAGAAGGTAAGCTTGAGTTTTATAGGTTGGTAAAACGGTAGAATTCGAAAGGGTAAAAATATATGGCAATGGATAAATATTTGGAATCCGTACTCGAGTTAGAACGGCGGGTGCAACTTTCCATAAGAAACGTGCCATGTATGCCCAATGAAAATGAGACACGTAGGCCATGTCAGAGGATGACAGGACGTCGTGTGTGGCCCATTAATGCTAGGCGCGTGGGGTTGTTCTTAGCCATATGAATTTCACTCTCAGTAAAAGTAACCGTTGCTGCTACAGAAATGCCCAAGTAACAAATTGACAGAACCTTTGTGGTTAACAGAAGTTCTGTGATTTTGAAAATCTTGATGTTCATTCCTCTCATATATCTCATTGTTATCATGACTCTGTAGGTTCTTCTTTAACCAAAACATTTGTAAAGGCATTGGAGAGGATCGATAGGATTTTAGTGAAGAATTTTCACTTACAGAGGTTTTGTGGCTCTGTTGGAACTTGCAGAAGTTCTGTCAGGGCCAGCAGAAGCTCTATGAGGGAAAAATTCTCATAACTAAATTTCTATGAAACTTTTTGATCTTCCAAGTTTTGATTTGTTGTAAGAGTTGTTTGTCGGACATATTTGAAAGTTGGTGTCCGAGAAAACTGTTATGGAAAAAGTTTTGTTTGAGAAGGTCATGGTTTGTATTTGTGCGTATTCAGTTTCCGAGATGACATTTCAAAAGATCGATAGAGGTTAAAATTTGCGATCACAGAGCATTTTTCTGGTAGAGCCTCTGTTGAGCTAAGCAGAGGCTCTATGACCTCAAATTTCTCATAACTCAAATTTTATGAAACTTTTTGATCTTTTGAGTTTTGAAATGTTATCCACAGTATATTTAGGACATATTTGACAATTTGTGTCCCAGAAAACTGTTTTAAAAAACCTTTTGTACGAGAGACATACCTTTTGGTTCTCCTTTTCTTGGCACTGATGTCTGACTTCTGTCGATATAGTTTCATCGACACTCTTCTTTGGCTCCCCTTGAAAGATTAACCTCTGTAGATCATTTCAAGGTCCCTTTTGCTCCCCCTTGATCTAATCACCTCTGTAGATCAAGTAATTTCCTTCTACTCCACCTTGACCTATGCTTGGATCAAAGTATGATAAGTTTTGCATGGTACATAGGTCATGTTTACCAGAGGTTCTGTAGGGGTCGTCAGAGGTTCTGAGCAGACCCACAGAAGCTCTGTGTTGCCAAGAACTAGTTTAGATTGAGAATTTACATACAGAAATAAATCAATCAAAGCAATAAGTAAAGCAATAGAAATATATACATATTTACAGAAGATAAAGCTATACTTACAGAGGATTTTCACGTCATATTAATCATTCCTAACTTACCCACCAAGAAATTGAATCTTTTCTCGTCTAATGCTTTGGTGAATAAGTCCGCTAGTTGGTATTCTGTGGGCACGAAATGCATCTCGATTGTACCGTATTCAACGTGATTTTCAAGAAGTGGTACCTTATATCGATATGCTTGGTTTTTGAATGTTGCACAGGATTTGCAGAGATGGCAATGGCACTTTTGGAATCACAGAAGATGGGTATCTTGAGTAGGATGTGGCCGTAGTCTTTTAGCTGAGTCTTCATCCACAGAACCTGAGAACAACAGCTAGCAGCAACAACGTATTCAGCTTCTGCCGTAGATGTTGAGACACAATTCTGCTTCTTGGAGGTCCAACTGACTAGTTTACCACCTAGGAATTGACAACTCCCAGAGGTACTCTTTCTGTCGAGCATGCATCCTCCATAGTCTGAATCTGTATAAGCTTTAAGACAAAAACCAGAGTTCTGTGGATACCAGAGACCAAGATTTTTGTTCCCCCTTAGGTATCTAAAGATTCTCTTGACAACATCATAATGTGATTTCTTAGGATTAGCTTGATAACGTGCACAAAGACATGTGGCATGCATAATGTCAAGTCTGCTAGCAGTTAAGTATAATAGAGATCCAATCATGCCTCTGTAGAGAGTGAATTCTACAGAGATGCCATCTGGATCTAAGGATAACTTATTTCCAGTGGCAATTGGAGTTTTCATGGCAGAGGAATCAGAGAGGCTATACTTGGAAAGAATGTCAGAGACATATTTGGCCTGATTTATAAAAATTCCCTCTGATGATTGTTTGACTTGGAGTCCGAGGAAGAATGTTAATTCTCCCATCATGTTCATCTCAAACTCACTCTGCATGAGTTTTTCAAAACTTTTGCACTCTTCTGTATTAGTAGACCCAAAAATTATGTCGTCCACATAGATTTGTACACGCACTATTTCACTGTTTTTACGTTTATAGAATAAGGTAGTATCTGTTGTACCTCTGTCGTAGCCATTGACTAGAAGAAAGGTAGAAAGTCGTTTGTACCATGCTCTTGGAGCCTGTTTCAGTCCGTACAGAGCCTTTTCAAGGTAGTATACATGCCTTGGGAACTTTGATCTTTCAAACCCTGGTGGCTGATTTACGTAAACCTCTTCTTGGATTTCACCGTTGAGAAAAGCTGATTTTACGTCCATCTGATAGACTTTAAAACCTCTGTGGGCTGCGAAGGCTAAGAATATTCTTATTGCTTCGAGCCGTGCGACAGGGGCAAAAGTCTCATCGTAGTCTATGCCTTCTTCTTGTCTATATCCCTTGGCCACTAGTCGTGCATTGTTTCTGATGACCACTCCATCTTCATCCTTCTTATTTTTGTAGACCCACTTAGTTCCAATGGCCTGTTTCCCTCGTGGCAGAGGTACTAAAGTCCATACTTTGTTGTGCTCAAACTGCAGAAGCTCTTCTTGCATGGCGTCTACCCAGTTTGGGTCATCTAGGGCTTCAGAAATCTTCTTTGGTTCTATCACACTAATAAAATTTCTAAAGAAACAAAAATTAGCAGTGGCAGACCTGGTTTTTACCGTGTTAGAAGGTTCGCCGATTGTTTGGCTTGTAGGATGGCCTTTTATCTACTGAGTTGTGCGTGGATGGTGGTCACCAATGTCATCGAATCTTTCTTCAGAGGCTTCTTGTTGTTCTTCTTCTTCTGGTGTATCCTCTGTCGTAATGCGTGCCTTTGTAGTTGATCCTACAGTTTGTGGAATGATTGGTATGAGTGGTGGAGTTTGTTCCTCTGAGGACGTATAGACTTGGTCCTCTGTAATTGGTTCCTGTGTGGATTGTGGAGTTTGTTTTTCAGCAGCTTCTGTGGTTGTTTTCCTTGTTGTTTCATCTTCTGCAGTCTCTTCCTCAGCATTTGCATCTGTAGTATTTACAGAAGAAGATGAAGCATTATTTGGACCAGTTAGGGTCATACCTGTAGGATTTTGACCGACAGAAGATGGTTCTGCAGAAGCTCTGATGGTTCCAACAGAGGGATCAATGTCTTCGTGGAAAATCTCTAAAAATAGAAGATTTAAGTCTTCTTTCTTTTGCAAGATGTCAGAGGATTCACCGTTAAATCCGAGTTCTGAACTGATTTGCTCAGAAGTCTTTTGGAATGAATCATCAAAAGAAACATTGATGCTTTCTACGATTTTGCGAGACCTTGTAAGGAATGCTCTGTAGGCTTTGGAAGTGGCAGAGTATCCAATGAATTTGCCTTTGTCGGCTTTTACCTCAAACTTTCCTCTGGAATCTCTGTCGTTTAGAACAAAGCATTTACATCCGAACACATGGAAAAATTTGATGTTTGGTCGCCTTTTGTTGATCAATTCGTAAGGAGTCTTGAGGTGTCTTTTCACAATGGTTGAACGATTCTGTGTATAACAAGCAGTAGAAATCGCTTCTGCCCAAAAGTTCATCGGTAATCTGCATGCTGATAGCATAGCTCTTGCAGCCTCCACGAGCGTTCGATTCTTTCTTTCGACTACGCCGTTCTGCTGTGGAGTGCGTGCGGCAGAGAAGTTCTGTGATATTCCTTTTGTAGAAAGATAGGCTTCAATGACAGAGTTTTTAAATTCTGTGCCATTTTCACTTCTTAACTTCTGTATTCTGCATTCATAAAGAAATTGGATTCTTTTCATTAGATTAATCAAGATGATTGGAACATCTGATTTCTTTCGAACAAATTCAACCCATGTGAAACGCGAATATTCATCAATTAAGACAAGTATGTATTTCTTGCCACCTATGCTCTGTATGGCAATTGGACCGCAGAGGTCGACATGAAGCATTTACAGAGGCCTAGTGCAAGACACATCTGTTTTGCCTTTGTGGGAAGCTCTTCTGAGTTTTCCCATTTCACAGGCAGAGCACAAGTGATCCTTATTAAATTTAACATTAGGCAAACCATTAACTAGATCAAGTTTTACCAGTTTATCCAAGGTGTGAAAGTTCAAATGACAGAACCTGTTATGCCATAACCAGGCTTCTTCACTTTTGCAGGCTACAAGGCAAACTTTGTCCTTGGTTTTTGAACAAAAATTCATTAGATACATATCACCTCTTCTTTTGGCTCGCAGAAGTTCCATTCCTGTGTCTTCACTTTGCAGAGAGCAGAAAGTTCTTTTGAATAACACATCGAATCCTGTATCACAGAGTTGGCTTACACTGAGTAGGTTGTGTTTAAGGCTATCCACATATGCAACTTTGTATACAGAGACGTTTTCTTTCTTTATGACTCCATAGCCTTTGATGTGTCCCTTCTTGTCGTCTCCAAAAGTTACAGATCCACCATCGTGTGTTTCTTTGTATGTGGATAGTAAACTTCTGTCGCCAGTCATGTGCCTTGAGCATCCGGAGTCAAGATACCAAATTGGCACATACCGCTTCTGCAAGACAATCATAGAGACTTAGGTACCCATATCCACATAGGTCCAATATTGTTAGAATTCTTCAAGTTTGCCTTAGCATTATTGAAGTACATTTTATCTTTTGTAGAAGAATTAGATTGTTTCTCTCTAGGTTTTGACTTTGAAGTTTGAATTTCAGTAGAGAGTAAACAATTTGAACTTTAGAAATGAATATTCAGTTTGAACATGAGATCGAAACAATGACAGTATTGAATATGAGACGTGATTTGTTTGAACTTTTCATTGAATTCATTGAACTGAGCCACAGAGGCATTACATTCTTTCTTAACATTAGATTTCCTATTACAAGAAGATCTATGAAAACTAGAATGTTGTTTGCAAATTCTTGTTTAGGTCTTGCCTTCTGTGAGTCTCTTCTGTGGTGAACGTCTTTCTTCACTGTCACAGAGGAAAAAGATTTGTTAACTTTAGGCCATTTTTCCTTTTGTTGCCAAGAGGGATTCTTATTTATTTGCCTTAAAGATTTTGAAAATTTAGAACTATTAGGATCTACAGAGGTCTTCTTTAGATTTTCAAGCTCTATGGAGGTTTTGGCTTGTATGCACATGTTGAGAAAATCTGGACAGATGGGGATCTCTGTGATTTTCTCCTTAGGAGAAATGGTTCTGTTTAGAACCTCAGAGGAGAATTTAACATCCTCTGTGTCACAGTGAACAATCCCTGATATAGCATCAGTCTCTGAGTAGTCAGAGGATGAGTCGTCCTCATATACAGAGGTTGAGTCGTCTCTTTCGACAGAGGCTTGATTTTCCGAACATGTATCGTACTAGCTTTCTTCCTCTGTAGAACAATTTTCATAGTCGGCAGAGGTTTCTAACAAGATCTCTTCTGTGAGAATTTGATCTACAGAAGATGTACAGAAGTTTTCTAAAACGTTTGATTTATATACTTCCAAAATTTCCTTTTCAATTGAATTTATAAGTTGTTCTTCTGAAAAGGTGGGTTTGAACTCAGGAGCTTCTGCCGATAATTTCTTTTCGACATTTATCATACAGACAAAAGCAACCTGTGTTTGAGTCTCTGGTTTGCCAAACTTAAAGATACCGATCTGATCTTGTGTTTTCAGATATTTCTTCGGTTTGATTCCTCTATTGACAGAGGTTGAAGATGATGAATATGTGTTTTCAAACCACACATTGACCATCTTTGTATGTTTCCTTAAGCGAGGTTCCCCATAAACGTTTCCCCTTTTACTCACGGATAGTAAGTTTGGAAAGTCGGGTTTGTTGGTTTTTCCTAAAACAAATAGAGACGACAAAGGTAATTTTTGTTTGCCTTCAATATCTAGGGTAACATCATCGTACCCTATACCTCGTCTTCCTATTTGGGTGTTTATTTTTTCATAAACCTTCTGTGCATCCTTATAGTTTTTAAGTAAAACTTCTCTTCTTAGAAGATCTTGCCAAAGAACCTCTCTCTCTCTTTGAAAATATTATTTTAGAGCTCTAATATCTGTTGTTTCACTCATAGAAACTGAGAGTTCTTTTGTCTTGACTTTTAAAGCAGAAGATAGTTCAGAAATTTGTTTGTTTAAAGGATCTAGATTTTTGTTCCAATTCTTTTCCATCCTTTCTTTTTCTTTGAAAATTTCAGCTTTTTCTTGAGTGAGAAGTCTGACTTCTCTTTCATTAAAAGTGAGCTTTTTCTGAATATCTTCATTTGTCTTTTTCAGTTCAATTAGTTCAATGTTAAGTTTAAATAAATCACTATCTTCAGAAATAGTACAAGAGGTAGAGTTTGAAGTGGATACCTCAGTATCAGTGCCGGAGTCGACTTCTGCCATACCACAGAATAGGGCATTGGTGGTGTATTCATCGTCAGAGGTAGAGTCTGACTCGAAGTCCTCCTTGTTCGCTTCAGAATGCCCTTTGTTCGCCATTAGGGATTTTTGCGCATAATACTCAGCCTTCTTTTTGTAAAAAGCTTAGTCCTTTTGTGGGCGATTTGGTCTACTTCTGCATTCATTTGCGAAATGGCCTGGCTTGCCGCAGTTGAAACAACCTTGGGAGGTGTTTCTAGCTCGATCGTCGGACTTCTGTTGGTCTCCACCTTTCTCCGTTCGGCATTCGTTTGCGTAATGACCAGGCTTACCACATTTGTAGCATTCTTGTGTGTGGCCTACCTTGTCATTTGACCTCTGTTGGTCATTTCCTCTGTAGTTTCTGTCGCTCGACCTCTGTTGGTCATCATTTCTGTAGTCTGACCTCTGTCGGTCACTCGTTTCTTCTCTTCTTTCATCATTTCTTCTACTGTTCTGGTTATCTCTGCCGTATCGATCATTTCCAGAACTCCTTTGGTTACCTCTGAACTCCCTTGTCAATAGAGCCAATGATTTAGCTAATGACGCAAGAGTTATCTCTTCCTCTATCAGCTCGTCTTCTTCGCTATCAACCATCACTATCTTCATCTTTTCATTCTTCTTCTCCTCTGATGCTCTCTCTTTTCTCGGTCTCTCTGCAGCCTCTGATGATTTACTAACCAATGCGTATGGTGCAATGGTTAGTGTTTTAGCCTGTGCTATTTGAGGCTCTTGTGCGGCTAGTGTTCCGTAGAGATCAGAGAGTGTCCAGGAGTCTAGATCTTGGTTTGTTAGTAAATACATAGACAATTGAAGCCACTCATCATTCAGGCTCTTTAGAAACATGACGTTATTTTCTTCCGAGGTTCTGTGAATGCCATATTTTATGCATTTGTTTATGAGAGAGTTCAACCGGTCGTATGTTGTTTGTAGAGATTCTGTTGCAGAGGCTCTGAAGGCATGATATTCATTTATGTATTGTGCCCTTCGGTTCTTCTGAGTTTTAGCACCCCCTTCCAACTGTCTTTCTAATTCTTTCCAAAGATCGTGCGCTGTTTCGCATGCATCTAAGGATTGAAAAAGTTCGTTGGGGATAGCCATGATCAATATTCTTTTTGTTTTCTGTGCAACTTCATCTTCTGCCTTATCTTCATTTGACCATTCTCCTTTTGGCTTAGGTCTTTGATGTTCAGGGATTTCAGGAGATTCAGCAGTAGCTGGTACACGTGGCATAGTTATCATAGGAACTGGAGGAGGATTGTAAAGATATTGTGTGAGAGTTTTTTCAGTACCCTCATAGAAATGAACCATTCTTATCTTCCATTGAGGATACTCATCTCGAAGGAGAGTAGGGGGTTTGGTTAATGAGCCAGCAGTGAAAAAGTTATTGGTATTTGTCATTGTAAGAGTTTATCAGGGGTTCAGAAAGGATAATATGATGAAAGATTTATGAGTATGAAGAACTGGAAGGATTTCTGGGTAATAACTAATATCCAGAAGTACTTTAATGGTGTTTTAACCTGGAAAAATAGTTTCTATCAGAATATCACGTTCGAATGAATCGAAAGGTGATAGGAAAACAGAAACCTTTTTAATGTGATGAAGAGTAGGTTAAAAATAGAATGAAATCTATCAATAATGTTGTCAAACGAGGATCACTTGATATTGAAAATCAAGCTAAGCTCTGATACCAATTGTTGGTTCCCGTTTTGTTTAGACAAGATTAACAGATCTATTAGTTCGAGTTTATGTTTGATGTGGAAGCGTATTTGAAGAACTAACAAATATGTTTGATAGATTTAGAACACATAATATAAAGAAACAGTGATCAGAATATGATATCTCAAAGTTTACTGATATATCAAGAACAGATTCAAGAACAGTGAGTATGAAAAGCTTAAAACAGATATGACTTTCAATATGCATAAGCTATGTGTTCTTGTGTTGATGTAACTATGATTGTTCCGATTGTTGTTTTTTTATATGTGTGTGTAGGAAGAACTAAACATTAGTCTTCCTTTTATACTACTCAAAGGGGACCATAAAGCATGAGCTACTGTTGATCGGACGACATGAATAGTTGAACGTGCTGTATTGCATTTAATGCCGCAGACGTCTATTATGTACTAAGCCCTATTGAGTCCAATCAGAGTTTGACACGTTGAAGTTTGGACAGGGCACGGTGCCATGCAAGTTGATGAACAAGTACAGGAACAGTAGCAAAATATTATAAATATCATCCAAGTCTTCAGTGAGGACCGCAGAGGCTCTGTAAAGGGTTACAGAGGTTCTGCGGTCTAGTCCTTTGTAGAGCAGTCTTCACCAGATTCCGAGTCTTTGGTTTTCTTTGAGCGTATGACAGAGGTTCTGTAGGACGCCTCTGTAGCTTCTGTAGCTATTTGACCTTGATCTCTCGGTAAGTTCGACAGAGCCTCTATAAGAGACTTTCTTCACTTAGCCTATTTTTCACTACTTCTAAATACTTCTACGATTAGGAAGATTGAAGCTAACAGTTTCCATGTCAGACAGCTTCTTTGCAAGCTCAAAAACCTTTTTCTTAAGATCATCATTTTCAGCTTCTGACATGTTCTGTGCAGTATCCTCTTTCTCAACTTTCTTTTCTTCTTCCTTTCTCTTTGTAAATGCAACTTCAGATCCATGCATTCGCTTAGATAATTCGTTCCACATAAGCATTGGATTGTGTTTGAAACAATCAATGCTTTTGTTAATATGTTTTGGAAGTGCAAGGATCAAGTTGGATGAAGCTTCCTTATCAGCCTTCAATCTTTTCTTCTCTTCTTCTGTAAAATCATACTCCATTTTATTTCTGCTCATTGGACCTTCGGAGAATGATTTTATCATATTCTCTCCATTTTCTCTACCTGCAATAAAGTCGATGAACGTAATTCTCCATCGTTCAAAATCAGAATCTTTGATTAGCACAGGTGGTTGGTTCATGATTTCTTAAAGATAACGAATCTTTATAATGAAAAATATCTACTGAAAAATAGAAAAATTAACCTGCAAAATACAAGAAAAATTTATCAGTTATGAGTAAAAGCAGGTAAAAAAAATATAGGAACTAAAAGAGCAAAATACTAAGACTCAACAAAAACAAGGACTAGAAATGACACAAACAAAAAAAAAATACTCAAGGGACTAAAAATGTAAAATTCTAAAACTTACAAGTCAAGGGACTTAATATGTAAAAACCTAAAACTTAAAACTAGAAGGACTAAAAATGATAAAATTCTAAACTATAAACTACAAGTACTAAAATTGTAATAAAACTAACGACTCTAACGGAAAAAGGACCAAAAATGTCACAAAACTAACGAAACTAACGAAACCCGGTTAGTTTACTATTCATCATCGTCTTCATTGAAACCCAATCTGCAAAAGTCGATATGGGATCAAACTTTTCGACCAAAACTGTTCGTTTATGATCCCTTAAGCTCCCTTAACTGATTAGAACTCAAAACACGCTTTCAAACTCCCAAACGAAGCAACCGAAAGTTTTCGATAAAAACCGAACGAAAACTTTAAACGTTGATATCTTCTTCGTTTCTCGACGAAAACTGCTGATTTTTGTTGCGTTGAGATCGTAATTCGAATACCAATCAAATGCAATGAGTAAATCTCGATCAACCGACGATTTTCGAAGACCCATTTTTTCCGGCGAAAACTCCGGTGAGCTTTTCTTGAATTGTTAATGGCGCAAATTAAACTTTTATTGATCAAAAGAAGATCAAATTAGAAAAATCCTTCAGCTGGTGTATGTGGCGCAAATCAGAAAATATCCTTTAAGAAGCTTAACAAAAACCAAGCTACACTGAACTCTAGGCTACGTCAATTCCTTTCTTCAATCGTAAACACACCATCATCAAATATCAAATGATAACAGAGCTGGTGTAGGTGGCGCAAAGTGCAACTCTGAAAGTGGAACAAAGAAGATCTTAGGTTTGCGCTAGATGCAGGTGGCGCAAAGTAAACTTTGCGCTAGATGAGGGTGGCGCAAACTGAACTTTGCGTGAGACGTGGGTGGCGCAAAGCTTCAGGAATCCTTGAAGTGAAGGTGAGAAGTCACTAATCAAAATATAGATTTCCTTGTACTCACGCCTCACACACGAAACACACATATAAACACACACACTGTTGGTCCCGAAGGCCTATACAAGTTTGTAGAAGGGGGGGTTGAATACAAACACACATATTATACTTTTCTAAATTGTTTGTTGATAAATCATTAACAATTTACAGCTTGTTGCGGAAACAAGATTAAGGATAAACCTAAATCTAAACAAGTTGGAACACTAAGGTTTCTTGCACTAAGAGAGATAAGGAAATTACTAATAATAACCTATCTTGAGATAAGAGATTGAACTTGTCCAGAGTTAGCAAGTTACTTCAAATGAAGTGGGTTCATCTCTTTATATACTGCATGCATTTAATGCAAGTCAGTATACACTTTACACGTGTCATCTGCTGGTTGGTTGCATGTCATTGACCTTTGTTGACAACTGTTAGATCTGAGTTTTGTCAATAAACCAAGTGTTAAAGATCTGATGAGAAGGCTCAGATGTTCTGAATAGAATAGTCAGAGTTCTGACTAAGAAGGCTCAGAAGGATCGCATTGAAGAATTGTTCAAGTATAGAAGTCTGAGAAGAAGAGTCAGAGTTCTGAGAAGCTTTATCAGAAGAACGTTCAGAAGTTCGGAACAACCTGTTCAGAACTTATAACTAGATACTTTCCTTAGTGTTTAGTTAACTAATTAGGACACGTGTATTGTTCCTACTAGTCATTCATATTTGTACTGTAGCTTTAATATTTCCATTACAGTATAAATAGAGTGGTTAGCACTACATTGCTAACTGATTTTTCCGAATATCGTTGTATTCATCCTTCATAATCTTTGAGACTGCTTCTCTCTAAGATCTGTAATTCTGTTCATCATTGAATACAATTGGGCTTGATCATACAACTTCTCAATTACTGTTTTCTATATTGATTGTAAGATTAGATCCTGAACTTACAATTGGTATCAAAGCCAATCAACAAACAAATTTGTTCAAGATTGTGATCGCGAAGATCTGTTGATCAATTTCTTGAAAATTTCTTGATTCGTGCAAAATCGATTCCGCTGCTAGGGCTAGTTCTTGAATTCTTGGCAATTCTTGAATTAACTGTTAACATTTCGATCAAGAAACTCGAATTTGTCTCTCTGTTGAATACTCTTACAATCATGTCGTCTAAAGAATATCTAGCCATGGGATCTGAAACAAAGCCACCTGTTCTAATCCCTGAGGAGTACCAGCAATGGAAAATACGAATGATCCAATTCTTGGATAACATAGACGAGAATCTGATGGTCTCGATCCAAGAAGGTCCTATCGAGGTATACATCGATGTGGAAGCAACTCCTGCGACAGAAACAACTCCAGAAATACCGGCAACAAGGGTGAAAAAGAACTATTCTCAATACACAGCAGAACAGAAGAATAGGCATGCAATTGACAAAAGAGCAATCACATTGATGACACTTGCAGTTCCAAATGAAGTTCTCAACAGGATTGACAGTGGTTCATCCGCCAAGGAAATGTGGGATGAACTGGAAAGACAAATGTTAGGTACTGTCAGATCAATTCAAGCGAAGTTGAATCAAAGCATAAATGCCTATGAACGATTCAAGGCAAAAGAATCTGAAAGCTTAAGTCAGACGTATAGTAAATTCTGTACTATACTGAATGATCTGAGAAGGAATGGGCTGAAAAAGACAAAGTCAGAAATAAACTACAAATTTCTGAATAGTTTAAACTCTGAGTGGTCATCATTTGCTATAAGTCTACAAATGAACAAGGATATGTGTGAAGAAGATTTAAATGATCTATTTTGTGTTCTTAATCAGCATGAGGACTCTGTTAAAGTTGTGGTTGAAGAGAAGAAGAGTGTTGCAGAACAATTAGCTTTTTTGTCAAAGGCCAAAACTGTGAAAGCACCCAAGAAGGCTGCATATATATCTGAGATACCTAATCTGGAGGAGTCTGACAAGGAAGAAGGATCAGAAGATGATGAAGATATAAAAATGATTGCTGAAAAGCTAGCCTTGTTGACTAACATTTTCAACAAGAGGTATGGAAAAGGAAAATTTCAGGGTAAGTATAGGAAAGAGCAGGGAGGTTCAGACTACAAGAAAAGAGAAGAGAGAGGAGAGAGTAAGTATGAAAAGAAGGAAGAAAGAAGGGAAGAAAATAAAGAAGAGAAGGAAGAAAGAAAATAAAAGAATTTGTGCTTCAAGTGTGGAAAGTCTGGCCATTTTGTAAAGGATTGCAAAGTGAAAATAGTGAAAGATTATGAGTACTATACCAAGAAGGCTCAGCTGTCAAAGAAAAGAGATGAAGAAGTGGCAATGTTAGTTGAACAAGAAAATTGGCTGTACTACACTTCAGATGAAGATGATTGTATTCACTTTTCCCATATGCAAAGTTACATGGCAAAGATGAAGAACGAGGATGATTCTGACTTTGAAGATGCTGATTCTGAGTCATCTGCTGAGGTACATTCTGCACTTGAAATAGACTTAATGACACAGATTGGAGAAATGAAAACTGAATTTGTTAAACTAAGAAAACAAATAAAAGGAGAAAGAAACTTAGTTAACAAATTCAGAATTGAAAAAGAGGTGATAAAAGAACAATATGAGGAATCTGAGGTTGAGAAACAGAAAATTAAAACTGAAAATTCTGAGTTGTTGAAAAACCTTTCTGAATTAAAAATTGAACTTTCAAAAGTTAAGGAAGAAAAGGGTGATTTACAAATAAAGTTTAATATGCTATTTGAGGAAAGAAAGAATTTATACTCTAAAATCAAAGAATTAGAAGATCTTAAGTTGAAAAGAGGTCAGACTCAGCAAACATTAAATCTTCTAACAAGTAATGTTAAAGATACAAGATTTTATAATCCAAAGAAGGGATTGGGATTGGAAGAAAATGTTGTTTTAAAAAGAGCTCCAGTCAACTTGTATGACTTTGAAAAACTTCATGTTCCAAAACCAAAAATTCCAGAAGTTGTTGAAGTTTTTAGAAGATCTGCAAGTTCTATCACAAGTTCTGACAACTTATAAAAATCAAGTTCTAAAAAGACAAAAGAAAAAATTTCTGAGTCAGAAACAGAAAAGAAAGATATTTCAGAAGAAAAGGTTAAGAAAGAAATTTCTGAACCAAAAGAAGAGAAACCAAAATATAATGATGCTAAATTCAAATATGACTCTTTAAATGTCAGTTACAAAAATAAACAACAAAGTTTTTCACATTCTGACATAGAAAGTATATTTGATACTAGTAAGGTTTCTTATCAGTTTTCTGATTCTGAAGGTTAGAAATCTGAGTTCTTTAATCAAAATTCTGAATCAAAGAGTCAGAATTCTGAATCAAAGAGTCAGAATTCTAAATCAAAGAGTCAGAATTCTGAAACCACTGAAGATTCTGAAACAAAATCAGAAGAATTTTTACAACTTGAAAAGAGGTCTACTCTTGTAAGTCAAAAACTTGAGGACTTAAGGAAAGCTTATGATGAACTTGAAAATGACCTCTGTGATGTGGATTTTGATCTTAAGAATGCTTTAAAAGAGAAAAATGTTTTTAGTCAGAAAATAACAGAACTTGAAAAACTGAAAGCTGAGTATGATCTGTTCAAAATTAATGCTCTAAAAGAAAATGATAAAATCTTTAATGAATCAAGTACATATGAAAAAGGTGAATCATCTACTTCTTATTCTAACAAAAAGAAGTTGAATTTTTCAGAAAAAGAGGAAAACAAAAGGAAAGATGGTGTGAAAAGAGTTTCTGAGATGAATGAAGAGGTTCCTGCAACTGTACCAAAAGCACATAGTTATTGTGATAAATGTACTTGTACTTTGAAAGACAGCAATAAAAATGACAAGGCTTATGGTACAGATCTGTTGTTACTTGCAAAGAAAAATCTTAGTTGTGTTCAATGTAAAAGTAATTCTTTTCAATATTCTCAGAAATGTCCAATCATAATAACATCTGTTTCTTTCATAAGAAAAGATATTCAGAAAACAGAAAAGAAGAATGTTTTTATTCCTCGGAAAACAGAAAAGAAAAATGTTTCTGTACCTCAGAATACAGAAAAGAAGAAGGTTTATGTTCCTCAAACTCAGAAGAAAAATAAGATAAAAGAAGTGAATTCTCAAATAAAAATCAAAAGAAAGAATGAGAAAGAAATTAATGTAAAAGAAAAGAAAGTTGAAAACACTGTAAAATCTAAATTTACAACTTTCAAAAAGAAATTGAACAAGTTTGTGAACAGAAAATGTTCTGACTTCATAAACGTTCAAGGCAAGTGGTGTTTAAAGAAAGATTTTGAATGGAAAGTCAAAGGTACTTATGATAAATCTAATGTTAAAGCTAACAAAGATGGACCCATTCCAAAATGGGTACCTAAAACTAACTGATTCTTTTGCAGGGCTGTCATGTGTGGTTCTTAGATTCAGGAGCTTCAAGACACATGACAGGTCAGAAGTCTTTTCTATCAAACTTCACAGAAAAGGCTGGAAGAGCAGTAAACTTTGGAAATAATAGCAAAGGACAAGTCAAATGTTATGGGGATTTAACTAAAGGGGATCTGACTATCCAAAAGGTTTTCTATGTTGAAGGATTACAACATAATCTTTTCAGCATAAGTCAGTTTTTAGACAGTCTTTGTCAAATAAAGTTTCAGATAACAGGTTGCATGATTTTAACTGAAAATTATGTTAAAGTCTTCTGGGCCAAAAGACATATGGACTTATTTGTGGTTAATTTCTCAAAATTAAAAACAATAAATCCAGTTTGTCTTTTATCAAACTCAACTGCAAATGAATGCTGGCTTTGGCACATAAGATGTTCTCATCTAAATTTCAAAGACCTTAATAATCTTGTTGCAAAACATCTGGTTAAAGGTTTACCAAAGATTAAATTTGAAAAAGAATCATTATGCTCAGTTTGTGAAATGGGCAAGATGAAAAAGAGTTCTCACAAATTAAAAATGGACTCATCTTGCAAAGCACCATTAGAAATGATTCATACTGATCTTTGTGGTCCTATTTCAGTTCAGTCTACGGGAGGAAAGAAATATATGCTTGTGATTGTTGATGAATACTCCAGATACACATGGGTTGAATTCCTAAGAGCCAAGTCAAAAGCTGCTACAACACTGATAAACTTTATCAAGAGGATTCAAGTTCTCTTACAACTCCCAGTTCAGAAAATCAGAACTGATAATGGAACATAGTTCAGAAATGAGACTCTTCAGAACTTTTTAGAAAGTTCTGGGATTTCTCACAATTTTTCTGCTGTCAGAACTCCTCAACAAAATGGTGTTGTTGAAAGGAAAAACAGAACTCTAGTTGAAGCTGCGAGAACTATGCTGGCTTATTCAAATCTTCCCACCTTCCTATGGGCTGAAGCAATTGCAACTGCTTGTTTTACACAGAATAGAACTTTAATCAATAAAAGATTAAATGAGACTGCTTATGAACTGATAAATAAAAGAAAACCATTAATCAAATTCTTTCATGTTTTTGGTTGCAGGTGCTATGTCCTCAAAGACAGAGAAAATCTTGCCAAATTTGATAAAAAGGCAGATGAAGGATACTTTGTTGGTTATTCTTTAACTTCTAAAGCATTCAGAATCTACAATAGAAGAACCAAGAGGATGATGGAGAGCATACATGTAACTTTTGATGAAGCCAAAATGAAGACTTCTGAACAAGACAGTCCAGGACTCATTCAGAACAAGACAAAAATGACTTCTGATACAAATTTTAATCCTATTTGTTCAGAACTCAATTTACTGTTTAAGGATGCTTTCATTGAACTAATTTCTGATTCTTATGCAGAATATGAAAACCCAAAGATGGTCAAAGAGATGAAAAATAAGACTCCAGAAATAGTTCAATCAACTGTAATTTCTGATAAAGGTCCATCTGAAGAATGTCCAAATCTGATAAATACAAGTGGTGAAAATTCTGAACCTTGTACTCAGAATTCTGATCCTTGTGTTCAGAACTCTGAATCCTATACTCAGAATTCTGATCCTTGTGCTCAGAACTCTGAACAAGTCACTCAGAATTCTGACTTCACTGCTCAGAATCCAAACTTGGATACAACTCCTACACGTATATCAGAACGAGGGGACAGTTCAGAATTACATGCAATCATTGATGAGAATGATACAAACAACAATTTTTCAGAGATTGATGTGCTTCCCAGTGCAAACAAGTGGACTAAAAATCATCCTATTCATCAAGTAATAGGTGATCCATCCGCAGGAATAAAAACCAGATCAGCGACAGCAAATGAATTTATGTTTGCAGGTTTCTTAAGTGTCATTGAACCTAAGAAAGCTAATGAAGCTCTAGAGGATCCAGATTGGATTTCAGCAATGCAAGAGGAATTGCTACAATTTGAAAGAAACAAAGTCTGGAGACTTATTCCAAGGCGTGAAGGTAAATCTATTATTGGAACTAAGTGGGTGTTCAGAAACAAAAAGGATGAGTCAGGTGTTGTTATCAGAAACAAAGCAAGATTGGTTGCTAAGGGATACTGTCAACAAGAGGGAATTGATTATGATGAGACATTTGCACCAGTGGTAAGAATAGAGGCAATCAGAATATTTTTGGCCTATGCTGCACACAAGAACTTCAAAGTGTATCAGATGGATGTTAAATCAGCGTTTCTGAATGGTAAACTTAATGAAGAGGTGTATGTTCATCAACCTGAAGGTTTTGTTGATCCAGAATTTCCTGACCATGTTTATATCTTAGATAAAGCACTATATGGTCTAAAACAAGCACCAAGAGCCTGGTATGACACTCTTACTCAACACTTATTAGTTTCAGGGTTCAAGAAAGGTAAGATTGACACAACTTTGTTTTTAAAGAAACAAGGTGAGGATTTGATTCTTATTCAGATTTATGTTGATGACATAATATTTGGTTCTACCAGTCAAAGATTATGTGATAATTTCTCTAAAATCATGTCATCTGAATTTGAAATGAGCATGATGGGTGAACTGAATTTTTTCCTTGGTCTTCAAGTCAAACAGTTACCAAAAGGTATTTTTATAAATCAAGGAAAATATGTTAGAGATATTCTGAAAAAGTTCAAAATGTCTGATTGTGCTTCTATGAGAACTCATATGGCAACAAACATAAAGTTAGATGCTGATCTCAAAGGAGTTTCAGTAGACAATAAACTCTATAGAAGCATGATTGGATCATTACTTTATCTGACTGCAAGTAGGCCTGATATTATGTTCTCTACTTGCTTCTGTGCTAGATTTCAATCTAACCCAAAAGAATCACATGTGTTGGCTGTCAAAAGGATTTTAAGATATCTCAAAGGATCACCTGATCTAGGTTTATGGTATCCTAAATAAACTGATTTCAAATTGACTGCTTTCACTGATGCTGACCATGCATGAAGTAGGTTGGACAGAAAGAGTACATCTGGTGCTTGCCACTTTTTGGGAGATAAAATAGTGAGTTGGGCATCAAAGAAACAGAATTGTGTGTCCACTTCAACTGCTGAAGCAGAGTATGTTGCTGCTGCTGCATGCTCTCAAACCTTGTGGATGAGAACACAACTTATGGACTATGGCTATCAGCTCAACAAAATTCCCATCTATTATGACTCAGAAAGTGCGATTGCCATTACTCAGAATCCTGTTCAACACTCAAAGACTAAGCATATAGATGTGAGGTGTCATTTTATATAGGATTATGTGGAAAAAGGAACTATAGAAATGCACTTTGTGCATACAAAGTATCAATTGGCTGACTTATTCACAAAGCCTCTTCATCACAAAAGGTTCTCTTTTCTCATATGTAAAATAGGAATGCTTAATCTAACTAATTGAAAATATTTTTGTTTCTTAAAAATGATAAATTTTTCTAAGTAAAATTTTCTGAGTAGTGTATTCAGAACCTCTGAGTCTTGACTTCAGAACCTCTGAGTCTCAACTTCAGAACTTCTGAGTCTTAACCTCAGAACTTCTGAGTCTTGACTTCAGAACTTCTGAGTCTTGACTTCAGAACTTCTGAGTCTTGATTTCAGAAATTCTGAGTCAATACTTCAGAAATTTAACTTTCAAGAATTTATTTTTGAGAAACACAAAGACTTCAATTTTTTTTGGATTATTTCTTTTCTATTATCTTTTTACTTCATCTTTATGTATCATATATGGTCATATACATGCTAAAGTCAAGGGGGAGCATCAATTTTTTTTGAAAATTATTTCATGATGCTTAAAAGATTTGTTTTCATTTCTTATCTCTGATCATTCAAAGAAGAACAAGCTTTTAATGATAAATTTTTTGTATTTGTTCAAACTATATCTGAATTAAAAAATTTCATATTCAGATATAAGATTTTAAATGATTTTTTTTAAATCATCATTACATGGACAGAATTTTGATGATAAAATGTGTTTCTATCTGTTCAAACCTCTTCTGAATAACTAAAAGTTTTACATTTGTCAGAATTGATTTTAAATAAATTTTGGTTACAAGGCAAAATTCTTCTGAATCATGGAATCAGAACTCTGAGTAGAACAATCAGATCTCTGATAAAGGAAAGTCAATCTACTGAGCGTGTTATTCAGATCTTTGACTTGAGTCAAAATTCTATCCACTAACACGTGTCAGCTTCATATTTGGTTGATTATGCCACGCATTTCATTTAAATCTTCTGTGGCATTTCAAATGTGTTGACTCCGTTATAACATTGATTTCTCTTTTCCGTCAAACCTTTCAACTTCGCGGATTTTAAATAGGACTTAAAATCCATATTTCAAATTCTTTCAAATTCCAGAGCGAAAAGTGAGATACGAATCAATCCAGAGTTCTTTGAGTTTGTTTTCTTCTTAAATCATGTCTGGATTCCGAAGGAGTGGTCAAATTTCTCTACATTCTACTAAATCTATAATGGATTCATCTGATTCGGATAATGATGAAGTACAAAATAGAGTTGTTGAGGAAGAGGCAATAAGAAATGATGAAGTTAATGAAGAAGATGAACAAATGGCTGAATCAGAAGGAAATGCAGATGAGGTAAATATAAATGTTGAACATGAACAAAGTGCTGCAGGTTCTATTATGTCGAATAGACCTATTTTAGTGGAAAGGGTTGTTCCTGAGAATGAATGGTTGAAATTATCTGAAAATAATTGTGTTGTATTATTTGAGGAAAGTCGATTCAAACCTGAACACAGAATTATCATGGAATTATTCAAACATCATCCTTACAGAAAATGGTTTACAAGAAGCAAAAATGTTCCTGTTCAGTACATTCAACAATGGTGGAAACATCTTAGGTTAGAAGATATTAAATTTGTGTCTGAAATTGGAGGAGTGACATTTGCCCTATCCATCTCTGCATTAAGAGAAATGTTGAATCTACCAGAAAGAGATGATGTACAGAGAAGGACAGATTTTGAAGACTCACCCTTAACAGAGGAATTAATAGCAGAGTTTATGAAGTTGGGATACAATGAAGGATTGAGGACTCTCAGTTTGTTTAGAAGGAACAAATTGCCACCTATTTGGGCCTGTTTCTTTCATGTGGTAAATAAATGTCTGTCAGGGAAGAATAGTTCTGCTGATCAGGGTTCCAAACAGATTCTTCAAATTTTTCAGGGTTTAGTGAAGAATAGGCATTACGACTACACTTCCATTCTGTGGGAAGACATGAAAAATACGTTTGAGAAGAATCAGAAAGCAATTCAGAAAAAGACAAAGGATAATCCTCTGACATACATACCTTACATAAGGTATTGGCAAATTGTAATCTGGTATGCAATGCAAGAAAATAGAACCATATCAAGAAGATCAAATGAAGAGCATGGTCCTACTTTCTACTTGAGTAAGATGACCTCAGTTCCTAGACTTGAAAATTATCCAAATCACAAACTGTTGCCAACATCACTTAGGAATTATATACCAAGGGAGAGTGAGATTTTAAAAGCTTATTGCACCTCTATGGGAATTGAATTACCTCAAATCCCTACCCAAGAGGACCAACCTGAGAAGAGAGGTGAGGGGTCTAGTCGAATTAGAGAGGGGGAGGATGTTCAAATGGGTGAACATTCTGAGAGAATTGAGGGGGGAAATTCTGAGAGCTTGGTTAGAATTGGTGAGGAAAAACAGAATGAGGGTGGTGAGGATGAGAGATTGTTAACAGAGGTTCAAACAGAAAGAGATGCCTCTGAACCCGCTAATCTTAACCGGGTAACCACAACTGCTATTGGTTCACATCTCATAGTGTCCAATATTGAAACAAACACCATGGACCCAGTGGTGATTCTTGAACAACCCATCCATACCCACTCAGAAGCATTTCAACATGCTACTGTTTCACATAACTCAAGGGAACCATCCCAAACTCATTTGGAGGGAGGTGATAAATCCCAACCTATCTTTCAACACATTGAGTCTGAATATCACAGTCCTATTCAATTTGAGCCTGAAATTCTTTCTAACACTGGCACAAATCAGGAATTTTGTATTCCTGACACAACATTCATAGACATACCTAATATTGGGTGTCGAGGATTGGATGGAAGTCCTGGTGAGGTGAACATTACAAAAGCCTCATTCAAACGTGCATCTGTTGTACAAGATGACTTTGTGTTATCTACAGGCCATGAGCCCTCTGGGCACATGAAAACTGGACCATCTGTTGGTTCAGGTTCACTGTTAGAAACTTCTGAATTTGAAAAGATTCAGAAACAAAACAAGGAGATGGGGGAAAAGTAGAAAATTTGGAGAAGAAGGTGGAGGATTTGAATGATGAGGTGATAGATTTGAAAGATGTGTTGCAGAGAAAGTTGAATTCTGTTGAAACCAAAGTAGATGATGTAAAGAAATCCTTGGATTCTCATAAAAAGGAGATCAAGGATATGATGTCTGGTTTTCAAAAAGATATGTTCAAACAAATGCAAGGTATGCAGGAATCTATACTGAAAGCACTGAGTGTATCAATGGCTTTTACTTCAAAACCTCTTGAGCCCGTTCCTGTTGCAGAAGCTGAGCCTGAAGATATTTCTAATCAGAACTTGAAAAGAAAGTTTGATGATAATGAGCCTCATGATCATCAAAAGGGGGAGAAAAGACAGAGATTAAGTTCTGATGATGACATTGGCATAGAAGATTTTGAAATAGCAGATATGCACTTAGCCAGTACAATGAGCTCAGAAGATCAGACACAGGAAAATATAAAGGCAATGATTCAGATAGTTCAACTTGATAGCTCAGATACAGAGGAAATGGAGTTGGAAAGTACAAATGGTGATGATTAAGATAAAACAGAAGAATTGAATCTAGACACAGAGATGGAAGCTATTTCTGATGAAACTGAAACTATTGAGGAACAAATGTTGAGATCAGAAGAAACAGTGGAAAGTTCAGTAGTCAACATGTGTACAGATATTATTCTTTATGACAGAGATAGTGCAATGGGTACTGAATCAGAAGAAAGAAGGTTGAGTGAGGAATTGATCAGAAGGATGCATAGTGCGATAGTCAGAGCACTTAATGTTCAGAATATTCAACAAGGTGTAAAACTGATAAGGCCTATTGATCTGTTGGGAGAAGAAGATAGAACTGTTGATTATTCTCAGAAGTTTAAGCATGAGTTTCGATATAACTATGCTGATGAAATGAAGACAGAAGAAGAATATGAGAAAGTGGAAGATTACTTTATGCCTTCGGAGTATATATTCAGAAAACCAATTGAAATTCCCAAGATTGACTTGCAGATTTTAGAAGAACCTATATGTGATTTTATCCTGGAGTTGAGTGATGTACCGTTGGCCAGACAATTTCATGATGACATTTTTCCTGAGGAAATGTATGAAAATCTCTACCACACAGAAGGAGAGTATGAGCTTTTGGAGAGCAATGTTTATGGTTTCATGGATGGCAGAGCTCAGATAGTTTATGCAGAAGCTTCTAACAGATTCAGAATTCCTGACTCAAGACTGCATATCCAGAAAAGAATTGAGAAAGTTCTGATGTTCCAACAAGAAGAATTCAGTGGTTTGGTATTTGTAAGAATGGAAGTGATGAAGGAAAGAAATACAAAGGTTACCATGTCCAGTTTTGATTTTCACAGATTAACTCTTGATGATCAGATCTTTCTAGTTAAGTTCTTTGCTAATACTGAAGAAACCTTGATAGAGATTGAGTGCAGAAGAATTCTGGGGATTTATGTCAGAAATATGTACATGTATGATTTTCAATTGGCAATTGAAGGAAGAAAAGATAAATGCAATCTGAGTTGTCCAACAAAGAATGCAGAGTTTGGTGTATATTTGAAGGGGTTTATAAATGAAGGAATGGAAACTGAAGGGTTTGCATATCCAGTTCTAGGAAGACTTGAAATGTTCAGACTAAAAGAGTTGGTAAAGTATAGTGATGCAACTCTGAATTGGTTACTGATTGAAATGAAAGTAAGTGTGAATACTGAAAGAGAGAATTTAAAGATAAGATGTGTAAACTCTGTGAAAAGAAGGTTGAATCTCAGAAGAAAGATCAGAAGTTGTAGTGAATGGTTGCTATCTGAGATTAATCCCAAAAAGATGTTACATAATGATTTTGTGTTTCCTGCGGAATATGAGGTGAATGAGATTCTTTCAGAAGAAGTTGAAGAAGTTCAGGACACAACTCCTCAGAATGTGCAGATAACTAGCGTTGAGCAAGTTCAACAATCTGAACCAAAAGAAGATGAGATGTCAATTGATTTGAATGGATACTTTCTTGAGTTTGATCTACCTGAGTTTTTCAAACCTAAAGAGATACAATTTTTGGATGTGTATTATGATAGACCAAAGGAGACTCAGATATGGTTGGCAGAAAAATCAAGATGTATTGGCAAGTCAAAGCAAGCTGTTTATTCAGATTTCCTAATCACTGGAATCAGAGAATTGAAAGTTAAACATTTCAAAAAATTGGAGTATCTGTCTTTTGAAGTTCTGAGAGAGGATGGAAAGGTTTACTACTTTACTGATGCAGATTTTGAGAAATTATCAGTGGTTGACTTCTACAGATTACACAGCTTTCTATGCTTCAAAGAGTCAAGTAAAGACAGAAATGAAAGAAAGGCTAGAAGTGTGGTGATTGAGGCTATGTTTTACATCTTGAGGTGGCATTGTTATACAGATTTTCAAATAGCTCTGTATTTACAAAGGCCATGTGTTTATTTGGCAAATCCCAACACAGATCATGATCAGAAAAAGGAGTTAAAGACTGGAAGTGTTCACAGATATCCAGATTTGGGAGTATTTTTGAAAAACAAGAGTGGAAAGATCTTCTTCAGAGCAAAGGAAACTGCAAAATACTGCACTGGAACTTTAAGAATTGTTAAGCATAATTTGGAGAAAAAGATGCTGAAGGTGAAGCAAGCAAATATGATTCAAGAAGCAATCAATCAGCAAGTTGAAATTATCCAAGAAATCATTGTCAAAATTGACAAGAGGCTTAATCTGAGGAATGTGCTCTTACAGAAGATTGTTCATGCTTTGAAAGAACTGGATGATGAAAAGTTCAAGTTTATTTGACAAAAAGGGGGAGATTGTTAGATCTGAGTTTTGTCAATAAACCAAGTGTTAAAGATCTGATGAGAAGGCTCAGAAGTTCTGAATAGAAGAGTCAGAGTTCTGACTAAGAAGGCTCAGAAGGATCGCATTGAAGAATTGTTCAAGTATATAAGTCTGAGAAGAAGAGTCAGAGTTCTGAGAAGCTTTATCAGAAGAACGTTCAGAAGTTATGAACAACCTGTTCAGAACTTATAACTAGATACTTTCCTTAGTGTTTAGTTAACTAATTAGGACACGTGTATTGTTCCTATTAGTCATTCATATTTGTACTGTAGCTTTAATATTTCCATTATAGTATAAATAGAGTGGTTAGCACTACATTGCTAACTGATTTTTCCGAATATCGTTGTATTCATCCTTCGTAATCTTTGAGACTGCTTCTCTCTAAGATCTGTAATTCTATTCATCATTGAATACAATTGGGCTAGATCATACAACTTCTCAATTACTGTTTTCTATATTGATTGTAAGATTAGATCCTGAACTTACAACAACCTTGGTAGCCGCATGAATGAACAGTGTAGTATCAGAGTGGTTGTACGATTTCAGACAATAGAAGGTTCTGTTCTGACATTTCGTACGGAGTCGTGCAAGGGTGGTTAAGACAAAAGTACTTTGTACGGAGAACTTCATGATCAGCTTTCGTTGATTCAGAACATTATCATTTTCTATTCAACGAATGATAAAGTTCAGCGATAGCTGAAGTCTTGTACTTGATACTTCACGTTGTGTGGACCAATCTGAGTCTTCGCTGATCCGCATCAGTTCATTAGGAGACTTGTCGCTGGTTCTTGAGCTTGATCTTCGAATTCAGCGTAGAACCTATGTTGACGTGAAACTTGTCTTCAGGGATCATAAGTAAACAACTAACTTATCAGCGATCACCATAAGGACTGAACAGGCTCAGAACATTATGGTGAACAGTGTTCGCTGAATGTTTAATCTAAAGAGCGAGAGTTCCTATCAGCGGTACTGTAAGATCTTAGTACTTATCAGCGATAGTGAAACTCTGATACATATTGTTTACTTACAATTTTCACTAAGTATATAAGAGAGGGTCATTATCAAATCACTGAGGGTTTGGATCAACAATCTCCCCCTATTTGATTATGACATAGCAACAGAGAAAATTGCTATCTAATGAAAACATAAGGATAAAAAGAACTCATAAAATATTTGTCCCTTTTTACTGTTTTCTGGGATCTTTTCTGTACTGATGGAGTAAAGTACATTCGCTGAAATCTTTCTTTAAAACTTTGAATCAGGTTACAAAGAGAAATGGAAAGATTACAAGTACAAGCGAAATAAATTACAAGTACAGAAGAATAACTGATACAATAGAGAAAAGGGCGATCACATCAGCTTATAAAGGGTTCTTCCTTGATGAGAAGTTCATCAAGGGTCTGTGATGTGGGTATCATCCAGTCAACGGTTACACCTTGTTTTCTTTTGATCAGCGCTTCTTCAAAAATTAAGGGTTTCAGATGTCTTGCCTGAAGATCATTACTGAAGTCACACCAGTAGATGAGATCTTTCAGCTGTTCGATGGGAGTGATGTGAAGTTCAGAGATGCGTTGAAAACGCTTTCCACCATCGTAGTTAATGAAGAATATCCCGTAGGGTTCGCTTATGACTTTTCCAGGGATGAAAGTCTCACTTTCAGGAAGAGATGTATCGAGTCTGGAAAGATCAGGGTCAGGACCAAGGACTTCAGCTCTGGAAAAACCAATACCTGTTTCATTTCGTATAATAGGACCATCATTTGAAGATTTAGACTTTTTCTTCGCTGAGGCCTTTCTTTTCTGACTTTTGAGAGGAGGAGGAGGAGGAATATCCACACAAAGAGTAGACCATGTCGATCTGCTTGTTGATCATCTTTTCGAAATATTCTTTGTACTTGGACTGAGACTTCTGTATGGCTAACCTGATCTCCAACCATTCAGAGAGACCGTATTTCGTGATTGCTTAAGCATAGAATTTTTCATACTTTTTGTCATCTCTTAACATCTCAATTTCAACGATTGAAACGTTGATGGTTGATCTTCCAGAAATGAGTACCTTGATGATTCTGGCAGGAGATAATCTGAAGTTTACCTTTTCTTTGCTCCAGGCTAGAGTGGACTGAGATACAGTTCTCTTTTCTTCAGTTATCTTCTTGGTGTCTTCCCACAGCTGACATTGAACTTCAATAGGAACTCTTTTCAGCTTGGGGTCTTTCAAAAATCGTTGAGAAAGATGGATGGCGTATACTCTGTCCTTTTCTTCAGCTTCCTTTCTTTCAGCGATGAGGTGTTCAGCTCTGAGGTGTTCCTTGTATTCCTTTTGGGAAATTCCGAACTTTGGAGGAACCGAAGGAAGTTGATCACGCCTCAGAATGATTCGCTGATCTTCAAACTGCTTTATTATCTCTTCTCTTCTTTTCTGATCCTCTTAACATAGCTTTTGAGGAGCTAAGGAAGGTCTGCTTCTGTGCGAGAGTAGCTGTTCTTCAGGTTCATCAGTCTCAGAGATTAAATCCAAGACTGGGATAATTTCTTCAGCAGCAGCTGGTATTATTGGTGAAGTCGCAGATGTGAAACTTTCAGTGATATCCTCAAACAGGGGAGAGGACTAGCTGAAACACAGCGATCTTACAAGTAAGAACTTGGGTAGAATCAGATAGAGGAAATTTGTTCAAGTGTATAGGCTTGGGTAGTAGAACTGATAGTGTATGATAGAGGAGGGATGGAGTAAGAGATGTTTAGTGTACCTGACAAACCGGCTTTTCAAGCAAGATCGTCAGATTGTCATCTTCAGCGACGCTTTTGCCTTTTCCTTTCTCAGCTCCAGAGGCTGAGGGCTTTGATTTGGTCCGCTCCCCTGTTGGTTCATTTATTGAGATCCCCATGAGAGCAATCGTCCTCTGAGCAGGTTTGACAATGAAGGAGTCATCATCATCGTCGTCGTCGTCATCATCATTCTTTGGAGAAGATGATGGTTCATCATCAGATAGATCGATGGCTTCTTCGTCTTCAACTTCAGATTTGGATTTCTCAGCTTCTTCTTCTTCGAGTTGCTCCCCCTCAGATACAGAGGCGAGCTTATCGGTTTCCTCAGGGTTTTCAACTCCCTGAGGTCTAGCAGTGGTTTCTTCAGCTGTCTTCTCACTCTCTTCAGCGAGGGTGAGGTCTTCAGTCTTCTTTTCCACGACAGATTCGTCGTGGAGAAGGTCTTCAGTCTTCTTCTTCCCCCCTTCTTCACGATGGATGGGGGAGGAATGTGTCGACTCAGCAGCTGTATTTTCTCTGTCTTCTTGGTCAGAGATTCCTACACAAACTTCAATCTTTGCTAATTTGTCTTCAAGGCCAGAAATAGCAGGATTGATCTTCTCGAGCTCAGTGCGATCCGCTGCTGTAAAAATTTCAGATGCAGGGACAGTTGCAGGGGCGGTCGTGTTGGTCAGGATCTGCTTCAACAAAGTCTGAATAGAGGTGATATCATTCTTTATATTATTGACATCAGTCTTCACAGAACTCATGTCAGTTTTTACTGAATTGACATCAGTCTTTACATCAGACCAATTACCTTCGAGTGTGCCAACCGATGTCTTCAGCGTTGTGAATTCGCTGGACATGGTGTCAACTGATTTCTTGATGTCGAGGTATTCCGTGTAGATATCAGAGAGAACTTTGGCAAAATCGGTGAGTGATTTATCAACCTTCTCCAAGTCAGCTTTGGAGGCATTCTGTTCGACGACAGTTGTCAGCTTTGTAAGATTCTCTCCAGCGGTTGTTACAGCTGAAGAGTTGTTGGAGAGAGTGGTGTTGAGACCTGTCAGCTTTGTCTCCATAGCTTTCAGAGAGGCGTTGATGTCTCCCAAATTAGGACCTATAACAGATAAGTACTTGTGAACAAAGGAAAGCTCAGAAGTTTGGGGTTTAGTTACAGTGTATATGGGTTGGTGTGTACCTGCAGGAGGATTGATGAACTCGTCAAAATTTCGTGTTCCTGAAAAATGTTCCTTGTCATCTTCAAAAGTGCCCATGGATTGTCCTGCAAGTCCTGTCTTCATCATTCCTGGAGTATCAGCTTTAGTTTCCGTAGAAATGATGGCAGCTCCAGCGAAAACTGGAGGAGAGACCAAATGAGTAGAGGGAGAAGCGAAGGATAAGAATGGGGGTTGGGTACTGAGTTCAGCATTGGATTCGTTGATAATCACTTCATCAGTCTTTTGAGAGACTAAAGGAGGTTGGGTAGGTTCCAAGTTTGTAACCTCAGCGTTTAGAGACGCTGAAGTTAGGATGGAATGGATGGGTTGTTCAGGTGTGGCAGAGCGTACCACTGAACGTTCCTTCAGCTCTGCAGAAAGAGCTGAGGAGTCTTCAGCATGAGATTGCTGGGGTTGCTCCTTGGTTATCTTAGTCCTTTTGGAACTAAGTTGGGTAGATAATTGTTTCCTTTTCTTTGAAGGAGAGGATTTTGTGGCCTGGGTATCAGCGATGGGTATTGTCGCTGAAGGAGCCACAGAAGTAGAAGAAGTAGGGTTGAGAAGAGTTAGAAGGGTAGAAAGACGTACCTCATTTTCCCTCGGTTTGAAGTCAAGTACCTTAGGGCCAACCTGAGATAGTTTCAGGTCACCCTCTTGCGGGTAGCTGTCCTTCAGGCCATATTGGAAGATGGCGCTGATGAATCTTGGGTATGGAACCCATGCAGGTCTGTCAGCGGCAGAATCTACTCTTTGTACCAAGTCATCATAGATAATAGATGCCCAGTCAATATGTAGACCTTTCAGCAGAGCGTATCCCATTGCTTGCTGAGGTTGAGCGGCTTGGTCAGAGGAGCCGGTCTTTGCAGTCATGCAGCTGATTAAGTGAGCGAAGATGAAGTTCATCTCGCTGGGCATTTTCGACTTCTTTAGTAGGATCAGCTTCTTCTCGGGCTTCTTGTCTCTGCCAATTTCCCATACATAGCCCATTGCATCGAAAAATGCAACAAGGGCTTCTTTGTCAGCGAGTTTCTTATGGTCAGGGAAAGGAACAAAAGGTTTTTCTTTTGTAGCGTTGGGAAAGTTCAGAGCTTTGCGAATGATGGCAGGTGTGATCTTTATTGTGCCATACTCAGTATCGCTGAGGATACAATCAATTGTTTTGGAGGGATCTTTGGCGGATGGTAGCTGAGAGTGTCTGGCAGAGTACCAGAACTGGGATAGTAGTAGCTGATTTGCAGGAGGTGTGATGGTCAGGGCTGTTGATATGCAGCTATTCTTTAGGAAATTCACAGCATCTTTCAGATGTGTGACTTGCTTTCGAGGAGGAAACTCGAGAAGCGCAGAAAGGTTGTTCGTTTTGGTCCAATCTAGTTGTTCCAGAGTGAACTTAACCTGAGGAGCCTTGAAAATTTCCACCTTCTCAGTATCAGCGGCGATGTTCTCAGCGGTAGCAGGAATGTCAGACTAGATGCCATTTCTGTATTATCAGTTCAACCAAAGATGTTAACAAATAAGAATAATCTTAATGTGGAAAGATTTTCCATTAAGATGGTTCAAATTTTATCCATTTCATTCAGACACAAATGTCTTAAGGAAGATTAGGGTTTTCTTGCTTTTGAGAAACGAAATGTAAACCCATCTAGTCTTGTTTTCCAATTTTCTATGAAGAAATAGTTTCTGGAAACGAATGAAGAACAAGTTTAAGATTTTTGCATTTAAACTTGAAGAACAACCATGAAATGGTTGTGTTCATAAAACCATGAAAGAAATGATTTCATTTTTAAGAAGTTCTTTTGTTTGATCTTGTATAAGCAAGGAAAAGATCAGAAACAAGTTATACTCATTTGATAAAAAATAAGAACATATTAACCTTGATGTTTGATGAAGAGGATGATGAACAGTTCTTGAAGGTTTGAGAGCACAAATGCAATAGTGATTCTTTCTTGCGGAGGAAGATTGTTCGCGTAAAGGAAAATATAAACCAAGAGTTTGTTTATATAGAGCGATTAGAGAGAGAGAAATCTTGAGCGGGAAAAGATTTTCATCATGACACGGACACGTGTTTGCATTTGATTGGAAGTTTGAACGAGACGTGCAAACGTGTGTCAGAAAGAAAAACGTGCATGGGTTTATCCGTTGCAATGACGTCACAACTGTCCTTTCATATTCTTTTAGGATGTCTCTGAGGTTTTGAAAGCTCAGTGACTCTTTTACAAACATGAAGCACTGAATGGAAATATCAGTGATGGTTTTAAGAATTTTCAAAATATCGCTGTTAAGGAAGAGATATTCAGCGATGCATTTTGTTTTGAAATCTTGCATTTTCATGCGATTGTCAGAGAGAGAAAACATACCTTGATATCAGCTAACCAAGTTTATTCAGAGAGAAGATGATTTAATAGGTTAAAGAAGTTTATTTTATCCGAAGAATTTATACAGTATAATAGTATCGCTGATCTAATGTGAACCGCTGAAGATTTTACCCTTCAAAGTTCAGCATTCCAAGCTCGCTGATGAGAAAGTTGAATCTTGTCTCATCAAGAGGTTTGGTAAACAAATCAGCTAACTGATAATCAGTTGGAATAAAATGAAGTTCTATATCACCATTCATCACATGATCTCTGATAAAATGATATCTGATTTCTATGTGTTTGGTCTTTGAATGTAGTACTGGATTGTTTGCTATAGCGATGGCACTTGTGCTGTCGCAATAGATTGGAATTTTGGAGAGCTGAAGATCATAGTCTAGTAGCTGATTTCTCATCCACAAGACTTGAGAACAACAGCTTCCAGCAGCTACATATTCAGCTTCAGCTGTGGAAGTGGACACTGAATTTTGCTTTTTACTTGTCCAACTTACCAGCTTTCCACCCAGGAGCTGACATCCTCCTGTGGTGCTTTTCCTATCCAATTTGCAACCTGCAAAATCACTATCTGAATAGGCGGTTAGATCGAATCCTGAGTCTTTGGGATACCAAAGACCTAGGTTCGCTGTATCCTTAAGGTATCGAAAAATTCGCTTTCCAGCTTTCATATAAGATAGCATAGGTTCAGCTTGATATCGTGCACACAAACATGTTGCATACATAATATCGGGTCGGCTAGCTGTAAGATACAGCAGAGAGCCGATCATCCCACGGTACAGCGTGACATTAACAGGTATTCCCTTTGAATCCTTGTCAAGCGTCAACGGTGGTGCCATAGGCGTTTTTATAGCAGAACTTTGAGTTAAATCAAATTTCTTTAGCATATCTTTAACATACTTTCCCTGATTAATAAAAGTTCCTTTTTCAGTTTGCTTAATCTGAAGACCAAGGAAATATGTTAGTTCACCCATCATGCTCATTTTATACTAATCTTTCATTCTATCAGCGAAACGAGTACAAAGCTCAGGGTTAGTAGAACCAAATATAATGTCATCAACATATATTTGAACTAGAATGATATGACCTTTCACTTTTCTAAAAAATAGATTTTTGTCAATCTTACCTCGCTCAAAATGTTCAATATGGAGATAAGTAGAAAGAGTGTCATACCATGCACGAGGAGCTTGCTTCAAGCCATAAAGTGCCTTATCCAGTTTATAAACATAACCTGGACGCTTAGAATCTGAGAATCCTGGAGGTTGTTCCACATAGACTTCTTCATTCAGCTTTCCATTTAGAAACGCTGACTTAACATCCATCTGATGTACTTTGAAGTTTTTGTGTACAGCATATGCTAAGAATAGACGAATAGATTCAAGTCTTGCTACAGGAGCAAATGTTTCGTCATAATCTATACCTTCCTCTTGTCTGTATCCCTGAGCAACAAGACGAGTTTTGTTGCGGGTTACAGTACCATGTTCGTCCAACTTGTTTCGATAGACCCATTTAGTGCCTATCACTGTTTTATCAGTTGGTCTTCGAACAAGTTTCCAAGCTTTGTTTCTTTCGAATTCAGTCAGCTCTTCTTGCATGGCGCTGACCCAGTTTGGATCTCTGAGGGCATCATCTATTTTCTTTGGTTCAGTTAGAGAAATAAAGTTAACAAATAAACAAATAGTACCTGCACTTCGTCGAGTCTGAACACCAGCGTTTGGATCACCAAGAATTTGATCAATAGGGTGATTTACGGTCCATCGATGAGCCGGAGCATAAGTCGCTGACTCATACTGAACTGGAGGAGCTGAAGATGAGGCTTCAGCTACTTCTGGAGTATCAGCTAAGAGAGGAATACTTGCATTTGTCATTTCATTCAATGATTGCTGAGAAATAGATGGAATGTCTGAGACATTTTGTTCAGCGGCAGGTATAGTGTTTATAGGAACAGCTGAGACCCATGATGTTTCAGCTTCACTATTCTGCATGTTTGGAATGATAGTAGGACTATCATCTTCTACTGTGTGAGCATGAGGTGTGGGAATATCTTCTGAATCACCAAGATGAGAAAACATCCATTGATTCAGTTCTTCAGTATCAGCGGACGGTTTAGAGTTCGCTGAACGGGATTCGTCAAACATGACGTGAATAGTTTCTTCTACAGTTTGTCTTCTACGATTGAAGACTCTGAAGGCTTTGGAAACTGAGGAGTATCCAAGAAAGATTCCATCATTAGCCTTAGGATCAAACTTTCCAAGGGCATCTCTGTTGTTCAGTATGAAACACTGACATCCAAAGATGTGAAGAAAGCTGATTGAAGGCTTTCTCTCATGAAAGAGTTCATAGGCTGTCTTTTTGAATCTTTTAACTATCAGCGACCTGTTTTGCGTAAAACAAGCAGTGTTGACAGCTTCTGCCCAAAACTGAGTAGGCAGGTGAGAATCGATTAGCATTGAACGTGCAGCTTCAATAATTGTTCTATTTTTTCTTTCAGCGACTCCATTTTGTTGCGGTGTTCTCACTGAAGAGAAGTTGTGAGAAATACCCTTACTCTCAAGGAAGGAATCAAGAGAACTGTTTTTGAATTCAGTCCCATGATCACTCCTTATTGAGCGAACGGTCAGATTGTTCAGGGTTTCCATCTTTCGAACAAAGGTGATGAGTTCTTCAAGGGTGTCACTCTTAGAACGGAGAAACATTACCCATGTGAAGCGAGAGAATTCATCAACTATGACCAGCGTATATTTCTTTCCAGCGATGGATTGTTTGTTAACAGGGCCAAACAAATCCATATGGAGTAGTTGTAGAGGAGATGACACTGAGGAAACTTGCTTTGATTTAAAGCTTGCTTTGGTCTGCTTCCCTTTTTCACACGCTGAACATAAAGGCTCTTTGGCATATGAATGTTGAGGTAGACCAGTGACTAACTCTTTTGAAGAAAGAGTGTTCAGTGTCTTGAAATTTAGATGAGATAGCCTCTTATGCCATAGCCAGTTGACATCAGATGAGGCTTTTGAGAAGAAACAGGAGTTCTCAGTGGTTGTTGAGTCCATGTGTATTACATAAACATTTTCCAAATGATAACCGCTGAGAGCTATCTTCTCCTTTTTGTCAGCGACAAAGCAGGATTCCTTAGTAAAGATTACTTTGTTATCCATGTCGCAAAGCTGACTGATGCTTAGAAGATTATGTTTCAGCCCTTCAACATATGCGACTCTTCTGAAGGAAGTTGTACCATTTGAAAGTACACCATACCCTCGGGTATGTCCTTTTCCATTTCCACCGAAAGTCACAGAGGGACCCTTCTTTTCTTTGTATTCAGCGAGCAGGTTTTTCTTACCAGTCATGTGTCTAGAGCATCCGCTATCGAGATACCAGATACCCTTCTTAACGTGCAATACAAAGGAAGATTAGTTTTTCTTGGGTACCCACTTAACCATGTATACACATTTGTCAGTGGAAGTAGTTGGAATGGAAGGTTCAGCAGTCTTCGCAGCATTTGAAGATTCAGCTTTGTCATTCTTCACTTTGGTTAATTTCTTAACCTCAGTGGTCTTCTTTGCCTTGGGGGCAATCTTCACCTTAGCTATCTTTTTAGCTTTGGTGGCTGTTGGGCACTTACTAGCAATATGATCAGTGAGTTCACAGTGATAACATTTTCTATAACTAAAAGTGGTTCTAGGACCATTTGAATGCTGAGTTTTTAATTTAGAATTAGAAGTACCAACACCAAGTAAACTATTTGCTTTAGAAATAGGAGGAACATTCAGTTCTTCTGAATTCTTACCAAGGACATCCACTCTGAGTCTAGGAGTAGATCACTGAATAGATCCAGAGATCTGCTTCCTTGATCCAGAGGGATGGGTCACTGAAGCTTTAGAAGCATTCAGCTTAGGTACTAAAGTACCCTTCTGAGGATTTTGGTAAATAACAATTCCTTTACCTTTATCTTTAAGGACAGAGGTAGGTTTTGAATAAACCATTTTCTCTTTACCTTTAGAGGTAGAGGTTTCCTCAGGGATTGGTGTATTGGACGAGGAGCACTGAGAAGATGAAGTATTAGCGACTGAGGATATGAACGTTCCAAATTTAAGCATTGAACGCTCAGTGGTTGGTTTTGGAGTATCATATTTGTAACCCAGACCACGTTTATCACTCAGGGGAATCTGAGACTTTATTATCTCAGTGATCTTTGTTGAAGAATTACAGCATCCTTCAACAGTAGCTTTTTCAACTTTTAATGCAGCGATAGCTTCTGCTCGTTCGATTTTAACTAGCTGATTTAAATATACTTGATCTTTGAAAATTTCTTCAACTTTAGAAAGCTTTTCTATTTGAAGGTAACAGTTTTTAAGCTGTTCAGCGAGATCAAGATTTTGGTTTTCAACCACAGTTTTGCCGTTCATGGCTTCGTATAAACTTCTAGTCAAGAGATCGATCTTACGGAGACTATCAGCTTCATCAATATTTGCAATATTGGTAAAGAAGGAAGGTGATACCTGAATTGCAGAAGTTGAAGTGGAGGGAATGTCTGAACTTTCTTCCTCATCTTCAATCTTGGCCATTAGACATAGATTTGCTTCATCATCTTCAGAGTCAGATGATGATGCTTCTTCATCAGAAGCAGCCCAATCATAGTTAGCCATCAGGCCTTTGCCTTTCTTCTTAAAGCTTTTCAGCTTCGCATATTTTTCTTTCAGCTTTGAGTATTTGTCATCTTTATTCCTTGGAACAAAGGATTTCTTTGTAAAAGCTGAGGGTCTAGAAACTTTCTTTGACCTGCACTCGTTAGCGAAATGTCCTGTCTTTTCGCAGTTAAAACAAGTAGCAGTAGCCTTATCAACAGAAGCTGATGATATAGGCTTGTCAGTTATGGAAAGAGGTTTGTTCTTTCTAAATATTTTCTTTTTGGCAAATCTCCTGAACTTTTTAGTTAGGAGAGCCAAAGATTCATCATCATCTGAAAAATCAGAATCTGATGACCTTTCAGAGTTACTTTCTAACTCAGTGATAGTGACCGAGGGTTGCTGAGTAGAAGGTTCCTCTGAGATTAAAGCAACAGGGGTGCTTTTGGAATCTTTTACAAGATTCTTCTTAAGATGGCTCGATTGCTCATGATTCAGCAACGTGCCATATAAGGTTGAAAGGGTCATTGATTTTAGATCCTTTGACAGCTTGAGACACATAGAATAATTGTCCCAGCTTTCTGGTAAACATTCTAGAAACTTTGTCAGCACTTCAAAGTTAGAATATTCCTTACCAACAGTTTTCAGATCTATAATTAAACAGTTTAAACGTTGGTGAACTTCAGAGAGAGTTTAATTCTTACCAGAAATGAAGCTTTCGTATTGTCTTACCAGGTTGATCTTTCTTGAGTCCTGTACTTCAGACGTTCCTTCATACTGAACACATATTGTGTCCCACATGGCTTTTGATCATTTCAGATTCATGACGGAATGGTAGACTTCGTCAGGAAGAGCCATGGATAGTATGGATCTGGCTTTTGTATCTATAGCCACTTTCTTCTTATCTTCATCGGTCCACATGTGTATTTCCTTAGGAATCAGCCTTTCTGGAATAGCAGGTCTATTCGCAACAGCTGGAACTGCAGGATCAATTGTTACAGGGATGAATGGGCCGTTTTCGAGATAGTAAGGCATAGTAGGATCTACACCTTCTAAGAAGAGAGTCATCCTATTTTTCCATAAGTTGAAGTTATCTCTGGAAAATCTAGGGGGTTTTGCAAGAGAACCATTGTCTATATAATTTGTGTTTGTGTTGGTGGCCATTTTCAGATAATAGCAAGGAAGAGAAATATCTTAGATTAGATCTTGTTTATAAGATTAAACAAATCTTCTCTGATACCACTTGTTGGTCCCGAAGGCCTATACAAGTTTGTAGAAGGGGGGTTGAATACAAACACACAGATTTTACTTTTCTAAATTGTTTATTGATAAATCATTAACAATTTACAGCTTGTTGCGGAAACAAGATTAAGGATAAACCTAAATCTAAACGAGTTGGAACACTAAGGTTTCTTTCACTAAGAGAGATAAGGAAATTACTAATAATAACCTATCTTGAGATAAGAGATTGAACTTGTCCAGAGTTAGCAAGTTACTTCAAATGAAGTGGGTTCATCTCTTTATATACTGCATGCATTTAATGCAAGTCAGTATACACTTTACACGTGTCATCAGCTGGTTGGTTGCATGTCATTGACCTTTGTTGACAACCTTGGTAGCCGCATGAATGAACAGTGTAGTATCAGAGTGGTTGTACGATTTCAAACAATTGAAGGTTCTGTTCTGACATTTCGTACGGAGTCGTGCAAGGGTGGTTAAGACAAAAGTACTTTGTACGGAAAACTTCATGATCAGCTTTCGTTGATTCAGAACATTATCATTTTCTATTCAGCGAATGATAAAGTTCAGCGATAGCTGAAGTCTTGTACTTGATACTTCACGTTGTGTGGACAAATCTGAGTCTTCGTTGATCCGCATCAGTTCATTAGGAGACTTGTCGCTGGTTCTTGAGCTTGATCTTCGACTTCAGCGTAGAACCTATGTTGACGTGAAACTTGTCTTCAGGGATCATAAGTAAACAACTAACTTATCAGCGATCACCATAAGGACTGAACAGGCTCAGAACATTATGGTGAACAATGTTCGCTGAATGTTTAATCTAAAGAGCGAGAGTTCCTATCAGCGGTACTGTAAGATCATAGTACTTATCAGCGATAGTGAAACTCTGATACATATTGTTTACTTACAATTTTCACTAAGTATATAAGAGAGGGTCATTATCAAATCACTGAGGGTTTGGATCAACACACACATGCACCTTAGACACACATACATACAGCACAAAATTAATATACACATGTTTGCCTGCAGGTTCTTTGAGTTAGTTTAACCACACACATAAGCATCTCAAACACACAAACATGTAGCACAAAGTTAGAAATTTCCATGTGGGAGGTACAAAGTGAAGGTTTGCGCTAGATGACCATAGCGCAAAGTGAAGTTTGCGCTAGAAAACCATGGCGCAAAGTTGATTTTACTTGATCGAGATTGGCTCAAAATTAGGATAAGCAGGTGGCGCAAACTTTGGATCTCAAGAACACAAGATGAACAAAATCAAAATTCTTTCAAATCTTGATCAATACTCCGAATTAGGCAACCAAATTTTGTAGAAATGTTAGAAAATCAATTTCTAACACGATGATGTGAACCAATTTCGCTGAAAATCACTGAATCAAAATCTGAAAAAACTGATCAGATTGTTACGAACGAACCGAAAAGAATCTGAAAATCTTCAAATTGAACTCCAAATCTTTGAAATTAGCTCTCGATCCTTGAATGAGATTTGTTCCTCTATCAAAAACGAATTCAATGAGCCCAAGAACAAGATCAAATTCACACAAATTTGTAGAAAATAAAGAAAAAGAGACTTTCTTGAAAAAATCAAGAAAATCGATCAATTTTTTCTTCAAATTCACAAATTTGATAGATGAATTTGGGTAAATTCTTCAGCGGATCTTCAATAACTTGCTCTGATACCAATTGTGTGTCCCAAAACGATCAAACAACCATGAAATCCATACAAGATCTAGAGAGAGAGAGTAGAGAGAGAAAGCTTAGATCGTATTCATGTCGGCTCTGTATTACAATATGAGAGTTATGTCCAAAAGCCTTGCAAAAATAGCTAACCCTAAAGCTTATATACCCCAAGACTAACAAAGGTAATTAGCAAACATTGACTTTTTACACAAGACTAAATACATTGACTTTGACTTTGACAGAATATTAAATCTTGAAGACATATTTAAACCTAACAATTTTCGCGATCGTTTAGAACAAAGCATCTGCATCCAAAAACACGTAAAAACTTAACGTTAGATTTTCGATGATTTATTTTCTCATATGCAGTTTTATTCAAACGTTTATCAATCATTGTACTGTGTTGTGTAAAACACGTCGTAGCGAATGTCTCTGCCCAAGGAATTGGAGGTAAACCAGAATACGCCAACATCATTCTAGCCGCTTCTACCAAGGTTTTGTTCTTGCGTTAAAAGACTCCATTTTGTTGAAGAGTCATTACCACAGAAAATTTATGTGATATTCCAACAGATTGAAGATAAGACTGAAATGTTTCATTCTTAAACTCCGTTCTGTTGTCACTTTTTAATTTCTGAACAGTACTTTGTAAAAGGACTTGAATTCTCTTGATGAACTTTATTATCAACTCAGGCACGTCTGACTATTGTCATAAAAACTCCAACCAGGTATATCTTGAAAACTCATCTATCTTGACCAAAATGTACTTATTTCCATTCATAGATTGAGTCCTCATTGGGCCGCAGAGATCCATGTGGATTAATTCTAACAGAGATTTACGTTTAGATTGTGTGTTGATCCAAACTCTCTCAGTGATTTGACGACGACCCTTAGAATAACTTAGTGAAAATTGCATTTAACATCTGTATGTATTAGTGTTTCACCATCAACGATAACATACTCAGTAGTTCAGTATCGCTGATGGAATCAAATGTAATAGTTGTTAGGGTGCAAAAGTTAGTTGAATAGAAGTTCATGGTTCTTTTTATAAATACCCTAATGGGGTATGTAAAGACTTGTTGTTAACCTAGTTTAGGTTAATCGATCATTATTCTGTTTTGCTAATCTTCCTGGAACGTATTGTAACCACACACTTTGAATTTAAATCATATGGATGACAACTGATTCTTCTCAATTATTGATTGTTATTGCTTGATTATTGTTTGTATTGCACAATCTGGGATCCACAATTTCTTGAAAAGAAAATAGTTCAGTTAGAAGAGTCATTTGAACAAGAACGGATTAAATTTCAAAAGGAAAACAAGAGCTTTTAACCAAACTTGAGTGTTTTAATTCCACAAAAACGGAATATGTATCAGTTGAGGAAAAGGAAGCCCGACATAAATCAAACGGCTCATATCTAAACTGTTTGCCTTGGAAACAGAGGTGATGCAAGAGTAAGTAAGCAACGGTGAACTTCAAAGGAAGTTTGACCAACTCAAAGATGAGAGAAATGTTTTGTCTGAACCTTCCTCTAACTCATCAGATACCTCTTCTTGTAAAGTTTTTATAGGAAAAATCTCTTCCAAAAAGGGAAAAGAACCTCAAATGGAGTGTTTTTGAAAAGAATCTTGACTCTGATTCTCAAAAAGCTTCCGCACCTGATTCTTCACAAAACACAATTCCAAAATGTTCCTCACATCCTTTGACCAATGATGTTCCATCCGAGAGTGAACTTGATTTTTCTGTCTTCATGAATTCTAACGTGTGTTCAGATGATGAGTTTCCAAAGTTTGAATTTGATCAAACCCTTTCAAGCCATACTGATTTTCTTTCAAAAAAAACCTGAACGATCGGTCAATTTTCACAAGGGTGAATGTTTTACATCCGCCCCTCAACCCCGTTCTGTGAACAATGTTTCCAAAAACAAATCTAAATCTAAAAGACATTCACAAAAACAGAAAACGACCGAACGCTCTCAAAATAGACATCCTTACTCATCAAGCTCTACTGACTATGACTTTAATGATATTTTAGATAGAAATGGTCGGGCCAAAAACGTCAAACAAAAGTGGGTAGCGTGTTAGGACACTACAGTTGTCCTTAATATTAGAAAGTTTTGTAAAGCAAAGGCTTTGTAAATGGGCTTGTGCTTAGGCAGTGTAACAAGTGAGGAAGACTATAAATATAACTTGTTAGAATCATTTAATTCAGTTTTCAATTCAAGGAAAAACATTAATAATCGTGATGTAATTGATTCAAGTACTATTGTTGAACAACACATTATTTTTCCGTTAACGATTTATTCAATTCAACAATTACTTCAGTTATCTCATGATTGTATATTGTGTTCCAATTTTGGTTTGAATGACTTTGTCGATAAACAACATGCATCTGATTGGTTTGGCTCTTATCATGTGTTTAATTATCGTACTAAGTTTAAAACGCCCAAACCCAAACGTGAACCCAATTCAAAATGGGTTCCTAAAATAGGTGCTGCACCTAACCCCCCAGGACCCATTTTCAAATGGGTACCTAAATTTGCTTAATTCTTTTTGCAGAATGGTCATGTGTGGTATCTAGATTCAGGTTGCTCCAAGCACATGACCGGAAGGAGGGAGCTTCTCACGAACTTCATCGAGAAATATTATGGCAACGTGAGATTTGGGAATGACGACTCGGAACTAATCATGGGTTATGGACACATAGTCCAGGATCAGATCACCATCAAGAAGGTTTCCTATGTCGAAGGCTTAGGACATAATCTGTTTAGCATAGGTCAGTTCTGCGGCAAAGACCTAGAGGTCAGCTTAAAAGCCAAGAGGTGTAACGTCCGCACTGAAGACGGAAAGGAGCTTCTCGTTGGGACGCGTAAAACCAACCTCTACACGATCGACCTCTCCTCTCTGAGGACGGACGAGTCTGTGCGCTTGATGTCAAAGGCCAACTCTCAGCAGTACTGGATATGGCATCGTAGACTGTCGCACCTGAACTTCAAGAACATCAACAAGTTGGTGCTACGCGGACATATGAAAGGCATGCCAGAGCTTAAGTATGAAAAGGACCACCTCTGTGCTGCATGCGAGATGGGAAAGATAAAGCAAGCATCCCACAAGCTGAAGGCCGCTCCGAGTACGACGAGGTCCCTCGAACTCATCCACATGGATTTGTGTGGACCGATGCGCATTCAAAGTATCAACCACAAGAAGTATGTCCTAGTCATGGTCGACGACTACTCACGATACACATGGGTCCAGTTCCTCCATTCCAAAGATGAGATCCCGGAGCTGATCATCACTCACCTGAAGACCGTGCAATTGAATCTCCGACAACTCATTCAGACCATCCGGACGGACAACGGTACCGAGTTCAAGAATCGAACGTTGGATAACTATCTCACCTCCGTAGGTATCACCCACACCTTCTCTGCCGCACGTACCCCTCAGTAAAACGGAGTCATGGAAAGGCGAAACCATACCTTAGTGGAAGTCACTCGCACTATTCTCTCTCAATCCAAGTTACCACTATATCTATAGGCCGAGGCTGTTGCAACCGCCTGCTACACGCAAAACCGTTCCATCCTAAACAAGCGGTTCAACAAGACGCCTTACGAGATCATCAACAACCGCATTCCGAACATCAAGTATGTTAGGACACTGAAGTTGTCCTTTATAATAGAAAGTTTTGTAAAGCAATAGCTGTGTTAAAGGGCTTATGATTAATTGTTGTAGAAAGTGATGAAGACTATAAATAGGTCTTTACTTGTAGTTTGTAAGAAGTGAATTCATTAATACATGATGTAGATCTCTAATCACTTTGTGTTCTCTCTAGGTTATATTTCCTTTTCAATAATGTTCTTCATCATCTTGTTACACAATACTTGGATTGTATGAAGATCATGGACCTAACAAAGTACTTTCACGCATTCGGATGCACGTGCTACGTCATGAATGACAAAGACGATCTTGGGAAGTTCAGCCCCAAAGCAGATGAAGAAGTATTCATCGGATACACAACCCAAGCTCAAGCGTTCCGCGTCTACAACAAACGCACCAAGACCGTCATCGAGAGTGTAAACGTGACGTTTGACGAAGTGGCTGGCTTGGATTCTGAACAACTCAATTCAAAACCCGCTTTAACTGGTGTTAGCTTCCGAACATTCTCGTTCAGGATCTACACAAAATCCGGTGAATTCAGATCATGCCTCTCCGTCAAAATCACATCTTTCTGATTTGGATTTACTTTTTGAGCATTTTTATGATGAATATTTTAATCCGTTTAATGCAAATGCTCATGTGAATAACAGGATTGGAGTCGCGCAAATCAAGGACTTTGCATACTTCACTGGTCCGTCGACATCAATCAGCACTCCATCCATCGCCACATCTACTCAAAGCCCCCAAAGCTTAAGTGACACTACATCTGAAGTTGAGCCTACACCAGAAGCTGCTATCAACATACCTAAAGTTGTTGATGCTGATTCTTCTTCTGCTACACGCTCGGGTCAACCTCTTCCCCGGAGGTTGTCCAACCACATGTGTATCCAGTACTAGCAATACCTACCAGCATGCCATTGTCACTTGAAGTCGTCCAAGACCTTCCCCTCAGTGACTACGTGGATCTGGATACATCTCACATCACAAATCAACCGCTTCCACATACCACCAAATGGACTCACGCACATCCCCTTCATAAAATCATTGGCGACCCCTCCACACCAGTCCAGACGCGTGGTGCCTCCGCCAACTTCTGTCGCTTCTCCGGATTCCTAAGCCACATCGAGCCTACAACTGTTTCTGAAGCACTTAGTGATCCAGACTGGGTGATAGCGATGCAAGAGGAGCTTAACCAATTTGAGCGCCTCCGGGTATGAAGACTTGTTCCACGACCAACGAACAAGACGTTGATTAGCACCAAGTAAGTCTTCAAGTACAAGAAGGACGAAGAATGTATTGTAGTTCACAACAAAGCACGTCTGGTGGCAAAAGGATATCGACAACAAGAAGGAATAGACTATGATGAGACATACGCCCCGATTGCCCGTATTGAAGCTATCCACATATTCCTAGCATACGCCACACACAAGAACTTCACGGTCTTCCAGATGGACGTGAAGACCACATTTATCAACGGCGTGCTCAAAGAGGAAGTCTACGTTTCGCAACCGGAAGGGTTCATGGACGATTCCAAGCCAAACCACGTCTACATCTTAGACAAGGCATTCTACAGCCTCAAGCAAGCTCCACGGGCCTGGTATGACGCTCTCTCTTCTTTCTTAATAAAATCTGGCTTTTCTAAAGGTAAGATCGACACCACTCTATTTATTAAAAAGGAAAAGAATAATATCATACTTGTACAAGTCTACGTAGACGACCCAGTATTGTCATAATTTTTCGGTCTTAATGGGTAAATACTTCCAGATGAATATGATGGGACAAATGAACTTTTTCCTCGGTCTACAAGTGAAACAACTATCGACCGGGATTTTCATTAATTAGTCCAAGTACATCTGGGATATTCTCCGAAAATACCAAAAGGAACAGTCTGCTCCCATGAAAACACCCATATCTACGGGGACGAGGTTACACGTCGATCCTAGTGGAAAGGATGTGGATACGAATGCCTATTGGGGAATGATCGAGTCTCATTTAATTCTTGTTAATGCCAAAAATTGCACCAAAGGGACAACATAAGGTCGATGTAGACTTTAACAACTAAAGAAACGTATCTCAAGCCAAATAACAGAATTGCGAGGAAAAAGTAAACGAGACAAGAGATTTGGTGACGCGGAAAACCCCAAAACGAGGGAAAAAACCGCGATCGACTCTATGAGACTCGACAGTGCACTATAGTCGCCAAACAGGGGCGAAAGTCCTTGGGTTACAGGTGATTTGTGTACAATAAGTTACAATTATAGAAAAAGTGAACTTAATCGTGCATAAAATTCGTGTGTCGTGCGTAAAATGTGCGAAATAAGCTGTCGTCGTGTGGTCTGAACTGTCGTCGTCGAGTGATTCGAACTGTCGTCGTGCGGTACTTGCATGTTCGAATGCCTTGCTGTTTGAGAGGAATTATAGAAGTGAGTGTCAGTAGCTCTGTGTGCCCCCTTTTGCTTGAAGGTGGATCAGCCTTTATATAACTTTCGTTGGTCCTTAAATGGGCTTTAATGGTTGGTCTTGTAACCGCTGTCGACATAAAATGCGCTTTGATGATTGGCTTTGTAACCACTGTCGAGCCATTAATGTCATTGATGATTCGTCCGTTACAGGTCATTGTGCCATAAATGCCCGTAGACCTGCATTAATGAACAAAAGAGACGGCTGTCGACCATTGATAGTTAGTGTAATCGTAAGACTGTCTTAAGTTCTGGACGTCGGTCTTATAGAGCGTACGACCGCTGCCGAAATATAAGACCATGTATATGACCGTAAATGTCTTGTAAGACCATATCTTAGCATAGGAATGGTCTTAAGAAAATGTCGTGAGACTAGGATAAAAATGTCGTAAGACCACTAGGTCGTAAGATCAGGTCGCAGGACCAGGATGTCAGGACGATGCTTTAGCAGGATCAGAGCGATATAAGACTGACGACAGGAGATTGTCGACGTAAGACCGACGAGTCGTAACTGGCGACATAAGACTAGTGACGTGTGGCTAGTGACATAAGACTAGCGACAGGTGACTGGCGACGGGTGACTAGCGATGTATGTCATACGACGTGCGACGTGTAACATGCGACACGTGATGTGCGATCATGAGATGTAAAGACACTATCTTAAATAACTATTGACACAAGATGTCTTTTTATAATCAACTATCATATGTCGGGGATAAGGCAATAATGGGTATTACCTTCATCGATCGAGGGTATGACTTTTGTTGGCATTTGGGTAATCGAAGTCCATGGGTCATGTTGAAGGAATTCCCCAGGTCGGGCGAGGGTGTGATTTTTTTACCCAAACAGTTAGCCCCCCGAGATTTGAATTTCAAAGCTATTTGAATTTCAGATCTCGTACCAAAGTAAAATGTGTTTATACGGAGATGTGTCACTTTTGCTAATAAAATCGACTTGGTTAGCTAAAATCGTGATTCCAGTCGATGGTGTTTAAGTAAGTTGCGACGATCGAATGATGACCTTTAATGCGCAAGATACTTGTGGTGTTCATCTGACGGTCGTAAGACGACCTTAAAACGTAAGGAACCGATGGTGATCGTAAGACGATCTTTATCAAAATGAGACGTATGGGTCAGGAGTCAATCGTAAGACGATTGGTCCGAAATAAAGCCTGGCGACGATCATAAGATGATCGAACCAAGATAAAATTTAAAGATCTTGTGATACAGACATTAAAGACTTATGTTCTAGCGTTCCGAGCCGATACGGTCGTTATAGACTTTTGATCTGGCGTTTAGAGCCGATATGGTCATTATAGACCAATGATCTGGCGTTCCGAGCCGATACTGTCGTTATAGACTTATGATCTGGCGTTCCGAGCCGATACTGTCGTTATAGACTTATGATCTGGCGTTCGAGCCGATACGGTCGTTAGAGACCTATGATCTGGCGTTCGAGCCGATACGGTCGTTAGAGACCTATGATCTGGCATTCGAGCCGATACGGTTGTTAGAGACCTATGATCTGGCGTTCGAGCCGATACGGTCGCTAGAGACCTATGTTACGTTGTGTAAGTTTTGCTTTAGCGGTAATCGGTAAAAAAAAATTACCTTTCTATTGAACCTGAGTATTATGTCGACTCATACATGTCATGGACAAATGTAATGTCAACTGTAAAAATTCATTAAGTACAAAAATGAACAAGAAGTCGTGCGACTTGGGCATCCATTGTAATACAACGATTAAAACGTAAGTCATAAGACTTTTTGAATCGTATAAGCAAACATAGGCGCATGCGATCAAAGCATTCATTCAGAACATGAAATTTTTCTAAGTTAAAGAACTTAGCTTGTGGGGTCGCTAGACCTCACGATCGTGTGGTTTAATCATACGATGAATTTGAATCATGTGTTCCTGTAGTTATTCAATCGAGTTGCCTAATAAAACTGATTGTTTATACCGTACGATTTTACTGAAGTCGTATGATAGACTTAGTAAGTTATGCCGTGCGATCCTTTTCAGATGTGTTGCATTCGAGCTGCGTGGGATATTTCGACCGTCGAGGGTTTGGAGCCGATAGGCACCTTTACCCACGACTTCTGAGATACGATAAGGACCTTCCCACTTGGTGGAAAGTTTACCTGCATTAAGCTCTTGAGTGCTTTGGAACACTCGTCGGAGGACGCAATCGCCTTCTTGAAAGACTCTTACCTGTGATTATACGGTTAATCTTGCGACTTGCCCTTATTGGCAATCATGAGATTAAAATATGCGAGTCGTACTTATTGGCGACTTTTGCGTTTTGACATGAGTCTTACCATGACTGGTGATTGTGAAATTCAATGTACAAGTCATCTTTATTGACGACATATGTCATGACTAGCGATCATGAGATTTCAATATGCGAGTCGCTTTTATTGGCGACCGAGAATTTTTACCTACGTTTTTCGTGACTGACGATCATAAGAAAATGTGAGTCATTTTTTACTGAGGACTATAAATTGCGACCTGCGTTTGCCTTGACTGGCGATTGTAAGATTTAAAATATAAGTCGTCTCTTATCGACGATTACAAATTGCAACCTGCGCTTTTTTAAGTCGTAGAGACTTTGGTTTCTCACGATGTAAATCGTAAGACCTGTGTTCATATGATCTTGCGAGCCTGTAATGTAAAATCGGGGGTGGTCGTTGGTTTTGACCAATGATCTTTTGATGGTTGAATCAACGATCATATATTAGATCAAAATAATTAACGAGGAGAATATACTTTAGAGTATATATATAGAGTTGTTCTAAATGGGACGTCACAGTTACCGTAACATGGAGTCGATAAGCGCCTTTTTCCGAGGACTTTTGAAATCGAATGTGGTATTTTTTTTCTAGTTTGTGAAGGGTGTTCCGAGCCCCCGAGTCCTTTGGATGATACGATACATGCGATACTTTGACGGAGCATTTTTTATCATGGCTTGAATCTGGCTTCGAGCCGCATTCAATTCCGATTGAAGTTGAATCAGGGGATCTTGATAATTTTCCATGTAACTGAAAGACTTTACAAGATCGTTAGAGCGATATATGTGTTGGCTTGAGATTTTCTCTAGATGGGGTCCCACGGATGGCGCCAAACTGTTAATGCCAAAAATCGCACCAAAGGGACAACTTAAGGTCGATGTGGACTTTAACAACTAAAGAAACGTATCTCAAGCCAAATAACACAATTGCGAGGAAAAAGTAAACGAGACAAGAGATTTGGTGACGCGGAAAACCCCAAAACGAGGGAAAAAACCGCGGTCGACTTTTTGAGAGTCGACAGTGCACTATAGTCGCCAAACAGGGGGGAAAGTCCTTGTGTTACAGGTGATTTGTGTACAATAAGTTACAATTATAGAAAAAGTGAACTTAATCGTGCGTAAAAGTCGTGTCTCATGCGTAAAACGTGCGAAATAAGCTGTCGTCGTGTGGTCTGAACTGTCGTCGTCGAGTGATTCAAACTGTCGTCGTGCGGTACTTGCATGTTCGAATGCCTTGCTGTTTGAGAGAAATTATAGAAGTGAGTGCCAGTAGCTCTGTGTGTCCCCTTTTGCTTGAAGGTGGAGCAGCCTTTATATAACTTTCGCCGGTCCTTAAATGGGCTTTAATGGTTGGTCTTGTAACCGCTGTCGACATTAAATGCGCCTTGATGATTGGCTTTGTAACCACTGCCGGGCCATTAATGTCATTCATGATTCGTTCGTTACTGGTCCTTGTGCCAAAAATGCCCGTAGACCTGCATTAATGAACAAAAGAGACGGATGTCGACCATTGATAGTTAGTGTAATTGTAAGACTATCTTAAGTTCTAGACGTCGGTCTTATAGAACGTACGACCGCTGCCGAAATATAAGACCATGTATATGACCGTAAATGTCTTGTAAGACCTTATCTTAGTATAGGAATGGTCTTAAGAAAATGTCGTGAGACTAGGATAAAAATGTCGTAAGACCACTAGGTCGTAAGACCAGGTCACAGGACTAGGATGTCAGGACGTTGCTTTAGCAGGATCAGAGCGATATAAGACTGACGACAGGAGATTGTCGACGTAAGACCGATGAGTCGTAACTGGCGACCTAAGACTAGTGACGTGTGGCTAGTGACATAAGACTAGTGACATAAGACTAGCGACAGGTGACTGGCGACGGGTAACTGGCGACGGGTGACTAGCGATGTATGTCATACGACGTGCGACGTGTAACATGCTACACGTGACGTGCGATCATGAGATGTAAAGACACTATCTTGAATAACTATTGACACAAGATGTCTTTTTATAATCAACTATCGTATGTCGGGGATAAGGCAATAATGGGTATTACCGTCATCGATCGAGGGTATGACTTTTGTAGGCATTTGGGTAATCGAAGTCCATGGGTCATGTTGAAGGAATTCCCCAGGTCGGTCGAGGGTGTGATTTTTTTACCCAAACAGTTAGCCCCCCGAGATTTGAATTTCAAAGCTATTTGAATTTCAGATCTCGTACCAAAGTAAAATGTGTTTATACGGAGATGTGTCACTTTTGCTAATAAAATCGACTTGGTTAGCTAAAATCGTGATTCCAGTCGATGGTGTTTAAGTAAGTTGCGACGATCGAATGATGACCTTTAATGCGCAAGATACTTGTGGTGTTCATCTGACGGTCGTAAGACGACCTTAAAACGTAAGGAATCGACGGTGATCGTAAGACGATCTTTATCAAAATGAGACGTATGGGTCAGGAGTCAATCGTAAGACGATTGGTCCGAAATAAAGCTTGGCGGCGATCATAAGATGATCGAACCAAGATAAAATTTAAGGATCTTGTGATACAGTCGTTAAAGACTTATGTTCTAGCGTTCCGAACCGATACGGTCGTTATAGACTTTTGATCTGGCGTTTAGAGCTGACATGGTCGTTATAGACCAATGATCTGGCGTTCCGAGCCGATACTGTCGTTATAGACTTATGATCTGGCGTTCCGAGCCGATACTGTCGTTATAGATTTATGATCTGGCGTTCGAGCCGATACGGTCGTGAGAGACCTATGATCTGGCGTTCGTGCCGATACGGTCGTTAGATACCTATGATCTGGCGTTCGAGCCGATACGGTCGTTAGAGACCTATGATCTTGCGTTCGAGCCGATACGGTCGCTAGAGACCTATGTTGCGTTGTGTAAGTTTTGCTTTAGCGGTAATCTATAAAAAATATTTACCTTTCTATTGAACCTGAGTATTATGTCGACTCATACATGTCATGGACAAATGTAATGTCAACTGTAAAAATTCATTAAGTACAAAAATGAACAAGAAGTCGTGCGACTTGGGCATCCATTGTAATACAACGATTAAAACGTAAGTCATAAGACTTTTTGAATCGTATAAGCAAACATAAGCGCATGCGATCAAAGCATTCATTCAGAACATGAAATTTTTCTAAGTTAAAGAACTTAGTTTGTGGGGTCGCTAGACCTCACGATCGTGTGGTTTGATCATACGATGAATTTGAATCATGTGTTCCTGTAGTTATTCAATCGAGTTGTCTAATAAAACTGATTGTTTATACCGTACGATTTTACTGAAGTCGTATGATAGACTTAGTAAGTTATGTCGTGCGATCCTTTTCAGATGCGTTGCATTCGAGCTGCGTGGGATATTTTGACCGTCGAGGGTTTGGAGCCGATAGGCACCTTTACCCACGACTTCTGAGATACGATAAGGACCTTCCCACTTGGTGGAAAGTTTACCTGCATTAAGCTCTTGAGTGCTTTGGAACACTCGTCGAAGGATGCAATCGCCTTCTTGAAAGACTCTTGCCTGTGATTATACGGTTAATCTTGCGACTTGCCCTTATTGGCAATCATTAGATTAAAATATGCGAGTCGTACTTATTGGCGACTTTTGCGTTTTGACATGAGTCTTACCATGACTGGTGATTGTGAAATTCAATGTACAAGTCATCTTTATTGACGACATATGTCATGACTAGCGATCATGAGATTTCAATATGTGAGTCGCTTTTCTTGGCGACCGAGAATTTTTACCTGCGTTTGTCGTGACTGACGATCATAAGATTTCAAGACCTGTGTTCATATGATCTTGCGAGCCTGTAATGTAAAATCGGGGGTGGTCGTTGGTTTTGACCAATGATCTTTTGATGGTTGAATCAACGATCATATATTAGATCAAAATAATTAACGAGGAGAATATACTTTAGAGTATATATATAGAGTTGTTCTAAATGGGACATCACAGTTACCGTAACATGGAGTCGATAAGCGCCTTTTTTCCGAGGACTTTTGAAATCGAATGTGGTATTTTTTTCCAGTTTGTGAAGGGTGTTCCGAGCCCCCGAGTCCTTTGGATGATACGATACATGCGATACTTTGACGGAGCATTTTTTATCATGGCTTGAATCTGGCTTCGAGCCGCATTCAATTCCGATTGAAGTTGAATCAGGGGATCTTGATAATTTGCCATGTACCTGAAAGACTTTACAAGATCGTTAGAGGGATATATGTGTTGGCTTGAGATTTTCTCTAGATGGGGTCCTACGGATGGCGCCAAACTGTTAATGCCAAAAATCGCACCAAAGGGACAACTTAAGGTCGATGTGGACTTTAACAACTAAAGAAACGTATCTCAAGCCTAATAACACAATTGCCAGGCAAAAGTAAACGAGACAAGAGATTTGGTGACGCGGAAAACCCCAAAACGAGGGAAAAAAACCGCGGTCGACTCTGTGAGAGACGACAGTGTAGTATAGTCGCCAAACAGGGGCGAAAGTCCTTGTGTTACAGGTGATTTGTGTACAATAAGTTACAATTATAGAAAAAGTGAACTTAATCGTGCGTAAAAGTCGTGTGTCATGCGTAAAACGTGCGAAATAAGCTGTCGTCGTGTGGTCTGAACTGTCGTCGTCGAGTGATTCGAACTGTCGTCGTGCAGTACTTGCATGTTCGAATGCCTTGCTGTTTGAGAGAAATTATAGAAGTGAGTGCCAGTAGCTCTGTGTGTCCCCTTTTGCTTGAAGGTGGAGCAGCCTTTATATAACTTTCGCCGGTCCTTAAATGGGCTTTAATGGTTGGTCTTGTAACCGCTGTCGACATTAAATGCGCCTTGATGATTGGCTTTGTAACCACTGTCGGGCCATTAATGTCATTCATGATTCGTTCGTTACTGGTCGTTGTGCCAAAAATGCCCGTAGACCTGCATTAATGAACAAAAGAGACGGATGTCAACCATTGATAGTTAGTGTAATCATAAGACTGTCTTAAGTTCTAGACGTCGGTCTTATAGAGCGTACGACCGTTGCCGAAATATAAGACCATGTATATGACCGTAAATGTCTTGTAAGACCTTATCTTAGTATAGGAATGGTCTTAAGAAAATGTCGTGAGACTAGGATAAAAATGTCGTAAGACCACTAGGTCGTAAGACCAGGTCGCAGGACCAGGATGTCAGGACGATGCTTTAGCAGGATCAGAGCGATATAAGACTGACGACAGGAGATTGTCGACGTAAGACCGACGAGTCGTAACTGGCGACATAAGACTAGTGACGTGTGACTAGTGACATAAGACTGGTGACATAAGACTAGTGACATAAGACTAGCGACAGGTGACTGGCGACGGGTGACTGGCAACGGGTGACTGGCGACGGGTGACTAGCGATGTATGTCATACGACGTTCGACGTGTAACATGCGACACGTGACGTGCGATCATGAGATGTAAAGACACTATCTTGAATAACTATTGACACAAGATGTCTTTTAATAATCAACTATCGTATGTCGGGAATAAGGCAATAATGGGTATTACCTTCATCGATCGGGGGTATGACTTTTGTAGGCATTTGGGTAATCGAAGTCCATGGGTCATGTCGATGGAATTCCCCAGGTCGGTCGAGGGTGTGATTTTTTACCCAAACAGTTAGCCCCCCGAGATTTGAATTTCAAATCTATTTGAATTTTTGATCTCGTACCAAAGTAAAATGTGTTTATACGGAGATGTGTCACTTTTGCTAATAAAATCGACTTGGTTAGCTAAAATCGTGATTCCAGTCGATGGTGTTTAAGTAAGTTGCGACGATCGAATGATGACCTTTAATGCGCAAGATACTTGTGGTGTTCATCTGACGGTCGTAAGACGAACTTAAAACGTAAGGAATCGACGGTGATCGTAAGACGATCTTTATCAAAATGAGACGTATGGGTCAGGAGTTAGTCGTAAGACGATTGGTCCGAAATAAAGCTTGGCGGCGATCATAAGATGATCGAACCAAGATAAAATTTAAGGATCTTGTGATACAGTCGTTAAAGACTTATGTTCTGGCGTTCCGAGCCGATACGGTCGTTATAGACTTTTGATCTGGCGTTTAGAGCCAATATGGTTGTTATAGACCAATGATCTGGCGTTCCGAGCCGATACTGTCGTTATAGACTTATGATCTGGCGTTCCGAGCCGATACTGTCGTTATAGACTTATGATCTGGCGTTCGAGCCGATACGGTCGTTAGAGACCTATGATCTGGCGTTCGAGCCGATACGGTCGCTAGAGACTTATGTTACGTTGTGTAAGTTTTGCTTTAGCGGTAATCGGTAAAAAAAAATTTACCTTTCTATTGAACCTGAGTATTATGTCGACTCATACATGTCATGGACAAATGTAATGTCAACTGTAAAAATTCATTAAGTACAAAAATGAACAAGAAGTCGTGCGACTTGGGCATCCATTGTAATACAACGATTAAAACGTAAGTCATAAGACTTTTTGAATCGTATAAGCAAACATAAGCACATGCGATCAAAGCATTCATTCAGAACATGAAATTTTTCTAAGTTAAAGAACTTAGCTTGTGGGGTCGCTAGACCTCACGATCGTGTGATTTGATCATACGATGAATTTGAATCATGTGTTCCTGTAGTTATTCAATCGAGTTGTCTAATAAAACTGATTGTTTATACCGTACGATTTTACTGAAGTCGTATGATAGACTTAGTAACTTATGTCGTGCGATCCTTTTCAGATGTGTTGCATTCCAGCTGCGTGGCATATTTCGACCATCGAGGGTTTGGAGCCGATAGGCACCTTTACCCACGACTTCTGAGATACGATAAGGACCTTCCCACTTGGCGGAAACTTTACCTGCATTAAGCTCTTGAGTGCTTTGGAACACTCGTCGGAGGACGCAATCTCCTTCTTGAAAGACTCTTGCCTGTGATTATACGGTTAATCTTGCGACTTGCCCTTATTGGCAATCATGAGATTAAAATATGCGAGTCGTACTTATTGGCGACTTTTGCGTTTTGACATGAGTCTTACCATGACTGGTGATTGTGAAATTCAATGTACAAGTCATTTTTATTGACGACATATGTTATGACTAGCGATCATGAGATTTCAATATGCGAGTCGCTTTTATTGACGATCGAGAATTTTTACCTGCGTTTGTCGTGACTGATGATCTTAAGAAAATGTGAGTCATTTTTTACTGAGGACTATAAATTACGACCCGCGTTTGCTGTTTGGGCAAAAAATCACGTCGCTCGACCGCGACCAGAACAGGTAAGACGTATGATTAAGGACTATATCTTGTATTAAGATAAGGTCTCGACAAAGACCAAGAACAACATCGTCGTCCCTCATAAAAGGTAAGTCGAGAGTTCCTTACGACGCTCGACCATAACGTCGCCCGATCCGCACGACTATTATATAACGACTATAACCGACGCAATCATTAAACAGCCGGCGACCGTAACGGACGAAGATCATTACTCCGGCGACCGTTTCCAACCGTTAAGGCCATTAAAGGAGCATTCACGGATGTAGCTAAGGACACGAAGACTATAAATATCAAGCTCAATCAACATTTCAAGACATCGAATATCCGGCGATTAACAACCGAAGCAATATTCAAGAACACGTGAAGTGAAGAACTATTATTCTAAGTATCGCTCTCGATGCACGACAACAGCCCTCGACCAGCAGTTCGCACTTTGTTTCGCACACGACAAACACTTGTTTTACATTCCAAACACTTGTACTTTACATTTCGAAGCATTTCCTTCATTTGTATTGTAATCACTGTACGATCGACACCAGTATCCAAGGACATCGCCCCTGATTGGCGACCATAGTGCAGCGACGACATCCCCTGTCGTCCGCAGGTTTTTTCCTCGTTTGAGGTTTTTCTTGCGTCATTAAATCCCTTGTTTCTTTATTTTGTTTATCGTCGCACGTCTCGTCGAAAGATTCTTTCTTTAGTTGTTTATGTCCACATCGACCTTAAGTTGTCCCTTTGGAGCGATTTTTGGCATTAACAGTTTGGCGCCATCCGTGGGACTACATGTAGAGAAAATCCTCGACGAACGTGCATTCTACTAATAGTTTCTTGGAGTTTCTTCTATTTTTTGTTGCAGGAAAATGGCAACCCCTGGAAATCCGTAGCAAGTCGTCGCTCAGATGTATCAGGAGCTCGAGGTTGCTAGAAATCAACTCAATGCAATGGCAGAGCAGAATCGCAGAGCAGCTGAAGAGATCGCGCGGCTAAGGAATCCTTTTGGACCCCAGAATGGTCCTAGACCATTCATCCAGAATCCAGGTCCGGGACCAGGCCCGTCCGCGCAGAATCAGCATCCAGGTCCATTCATGCAGAATCAGCAGACGGGTCCGTTCATTCCAAATCCCCAGTCTGGGCAGATTCCCCCTCAGCACATCCGACCACCACCCTTGAACAATGCATCCCAACTGTGAAATCCCAGATCTCTAGCAATAAGATATGAATGTAGTGAGAGAGAATCTAGAGAGCAAATATGTCATCCATGTATTGAGCTCAAAGGATTACAAAAGGTTTCTAAAAGATTACAAAAGCTTACTAACAAATGAACTAGACAAGCCTATTTATACCCATGACATACAAGGTATAAAGGCATTCACAATACTGTATAGACTCATACAGTACATTGACTTTACAGTAAATCTTGAATACAATAATGCTCTAACAATCTCCCCCTTTGGATTCAAGATTTAAAAAATTTGACAGCAGTCTTCAGCTCTTTGTAAAGTCAATCTTCTTCAACAGACACTTTATCAAACTATCTTCAAGTAGCTTTATCTCCACTAGTTCACGGCGAACTATATGCTTTGACACTCTTTAAGAACTCAGCTTTGAAGAATCTTCAGACAAACATGAAAAGTCATTGTCTTTTTCTTTGAAAAATCAACCTTCTTCAATACAATCTTCAACAGATTGTCTTCAAGTCTTGAACATGGATTTCATATCTTTATATAGAACCATCAATTCGGAACAAGATAAATCAGAAACGATTAGAGTTTGGATCAGAAAGATGTGAAACCATCCACATTGTTGAACTTTTAGGTGTAAGCGCATTCCGATAACCACTCAGAACTAAGATAACCAAATTCAGCAACATTTGGACTTCACATGATCCTTCTCCCCTGATCTTCAGTCTTTGTTCACGAATCATTGACTTGAAATATCTTTGATTTGAAAATTCTTTGACATGAAATTGAAATTAAACTTTTCTCCCCCTTTTTCGATGATGGTGAGCATCGAAAACCATTTTCAATTTCAGTCGTGTCTTTGAGTATTGCTAACAATCTCCTCCTTACAGAATAACCTTGCTCCCCCTCAAAATAAGAATTCTGGAGCAATTTGTTTTCTCCCCCTGAAAGTATGCATATATTTCAATAACGTACAGTATTTGAAATTGTAGCACAAATTTTAAAACAAATTTACACAAGGAAAATAAAATTCATTGAATTTCATTTTATAACTACTAACATTTGATCATTTGAATGCTTTACAAAAGAAATTCAACTTAATAAAATTTAACAGATTTTTCAATCAAATGAAATCAAATGCATGTGTTTGGATTCAAGAACAAGTCATCATTGTATATCAAGTTAAAAAATGTTCAGTTTCAACCCCTTTATTAAATCTATTTGGTGTGCTAGCATGGGAAATATGATTAGCTTCAAGCATATGCAATTCTAAAACATATAAGAATATTTTGCTCTACTCACACTATTTGTCCAAAATCAGAATTTTCACAAATTTACGGGTTTATCGCGACTTTGTATTTTCCCAAGTTTCAAGAGATGTGTGCTCATTGGCATCTTTTCTTTTGTGCTCATTGGCATCTTTTGATTTGTGCACATTGGCATCTTTTGATTTTGTGCTCATTGGCATCTTTTGATCAAAAAGTTTAGTAAGAATAAGATACACCGTTAAACATGACTTTCTATCTGGTTCTATAGCAGGATTTGGGTCAGCAGATCCCATACCAGTTGGCCTTAGGTGCTAGGTGTCAAGCACCCCTTAGAACTTAATTTCCCAAACCAGAAAGGCCACATCGATATATCTTAAACCCATTTGTACCAGTAAAACATGGCTTTCTATCTGGTTCTATTGCAGGATTTGGGTCAGCCGATCCCAGACCAGTTGATCTTAGGGACTAGGTGTCGAGCACCCCTTAGGACTTACTCTCCCAAACCAGAAAGGCCACAGGCACAAACTTTCAAACTAAATGATATTCTATATATGTTCGAATTTCTATCACAAAATATGAATGATATCTCAATCACTTGGTTCTTAATCATAGTGCTTCCCCCTTATTTTCGTTTCCATTCATCATTCTGATAAATAGGCTTTTTGAGCATTATATTCTATATAAGTCCAGATTCACATATCTTTGAGCATTCAACATAATTTCATTCATGTTTTGCTGACCTTTCGATTTATTTTAGAGGTGAAAGATGAAACAAATATAATTCAGATAAAACAAAAACACTTGTAAAATCATCTTTTAGCACACATTTAATTCATTGAATGAAAATTGAAAATTTCATCTTATTGAATTAAATTTGTAAAGTTTCAAGTTTTCAAATCAGTAGAAACAAATATAATCCAATGTTACCTTTTGCCACTTGTTCCTTGAAACAAAAATATATAGCAGTTAAGGATATTACCTGATAAGTGTGAGTTCTAAACTGGTTTGTTTAGAAGTCTTAGTCTTTGAAGTACGGGTCCTGAACTGAATTGTTCAGAAGCCATAGTCGTTGAAGCACGGGTTTTGAACTGATATGTTCAAAAGCCAAACTCTCCTTTAAGTGCGGGTCCTAAACTGATATGTTTAGAAACCATTGTCGTTGAAGCACGGGTTTTGAACTGATATGTTCAAAAGCCATTAATATTTGTCTCCCCCTTAATGGTACAAATATTTTTCAAAAAATACGCCGCTTCTCTTCTGTTTTCAGTCATGTGTGTGGTATGTATCTACAATTCAGTACAACACATGAAGAACCTGCAAAACAGATTAAGCAGATTTTGGTACCCAATGGCATTTGGGTCCTAGTGGGTTAGGTGTAGATTTCTTACAAGGAATACTGTAAGAACCATACCAATAAGAAGTATAATCTTTATGCACAAAATCATTTGATCCACAGTAAGAACAACAGATTTTCTTATGTGCCAACCTAATCAGATGATTTACAGAATGAATAGGATTAAGTTTAGCAGAAGATTTACCTTTTGGCGCATTGTTCTTCTTGGCATTTGATGTGAATACAGATGATTTTGGCACATCTTTCTTTGGAATTGTTGTGCCTTTGATTCTCCATTCCATCTTCACCCTCTTGAAGACTGGAACTTCTTCAGATTTGGAAGTATTAATTTTAGGCACCTTAAGAATATCATCCGATTTATCAAACAGAGGATTATAGAAAAGTTTAGAAGAACGAATCTGACCTTTTGAGAAATCTGTTGATCTTTTAAATTGTTTAGAAGGAATGTTTTTAAAACTTGAACTTGAAGCAGTTTTAAAAGAACATTCAGAATCATTTGAATCAACAAATGGAGTCTGAAAGATAGAATTATGACTAGCCTGCTTTGAGACATCAAATTTAAAAATGACGTCTTCAAGTTCTTTGACTTTGTTTATTAAAACATTTTTCTCTTTAGAAATTAGATCAAATTTCTTTTGGAGATCAGATTTGATCAACTGGTCCTTCATAATATCAGCTGATAAACCAGATAATCTTTTGGTAAGATTAAGAATCACATCTTCAAAATATACACGTTCCGATTCAAAATCTTTTTCCAAAAACCTTCTTTTATCAGTAATCTCTTTGAAAATTTCCATATTTTTCTTTTTAAGGGTTTTACTTTCCTTTTCAAAGAGATTTTGCTTTTCCGTGAAATCTTTTCTTTCCTTTTCCAAAAGATTTTCTAATTCAGAAATTTTCACGGAAAGTTCAGAACTTTTGATATCAAAAAAATTTCTTTCAGTTTCAAATTTAGCTCTTTCTTTTTCGAGCTTGTCTTTTTCTAAAAATAAAACTTTCTCAAAGTCTGAAACTTGTTTTGAAAGTTTTATACATTTCAGCTCAGTCTCTTTCTTTTCTTCAAAAACTTTCTTTTCTTGAAAAGAAAAATTAGACAGTTTTCTCTTTAGATCGGCATTTTCACTGTCCAAAATTTTCCCTATATCTTTAACTTCTTTTAATTGAGCATGTAACTTTAAGTTCCACTTCACTCTCTTTTCTTCTCTACTCTTCAAATCGGCATTTTCTTTTTGAAGAGTTGTTACTTTCTCTTGAAGATTCTCGATTTGATCGTGCAGACTTGAGTTGTCTTTCTTTGCTTCAAGATCTGCAATATAAACTTCAAGATCAGTTATTCTTTTAGTAAGTTTAGCATTTGAAGAAGAAATGTCTAAAATTTGTCTTTTCAGATTAACATTTTCTTCTTCCAATGCTTTATTTAAAATAGGAGTTGAAGAATTTGAAGCATTATCTTTAACAGGAGTTTCTGATATAGGAGATGGTTCTGATAAAATAACTTGTTGCAAAATTCCATTATTTGCCTTAGCTTTTTCAAGTGGCTTTGGAGGTGTTTTTGTTATTATGACTTGTTGCAACACTTCATTATTTGGTTTAACAGATACATGTGAATTAACAGATGTTTCTGTTATAATGACTTGTTGCAACTTTACATTTGGTTTAACAAAAACTTTTGCAATTGGAGGAATCTCCTTTTTCAGAGTTTGCTTCAAATCTTCACCACTGCTTTTAACAATAACTTGTTGTAAAACCATTTTGAATATTGCTAGAAATTGATCGTTCAGAAGATCAAGCAGACAGTGTATGAAAATACACAAAAAAAATATATAAAAATTTTCTTGAAAAGCTCTTACAGTGTATGAAATACACTATAGAAAAAATTTCGGGATAAAAATTTTTCTCAAAAGCTCCAATGCTTTTTTTTTTTTTTTTAATTCACAAGAATTCGGATGAGTAAGGGTTCGAATTCAACGAATTCGGATGAAGAAGGATTCGAATTCAATGAATTCGGATGAATAAGGGTTCGAATTCAATGAATTCGGATGAAGAAGGGTTCAAATTCAATGAATTCGGATGCTGAAGGGTTCGAATTCACTCAATTCGGACTTAACTTGGTTCGAATTCAATGAATTCGGATGCTTAAGGGTTCGAATTCAATGAATTCGGATGCTTAAGGGTTCGAATTCAATGAATTCGGATGCTTAAGGGTTCGAATTCTATGAATTCGGATGCTTAAGGGTTCGAATTCTATGAATTTGGATGCTTAAGGGTTCGAATTCAACACTTGGAAAATTTAATCAACTCAATTCGAATCTAACACAGTTCGAATTCTCCTCAATTCGAATCTAACACGGTTCGAATTCTCCTCAATTCGAATCTAGCTGGGTTCGAATTCAATCAATTCGAATCCTTCTTGAGTCGAATTCTACACTTGTATTTCCAAGAACACTCCGAATTCTTCTTTGAATGATCCGAATTCACCAAGAATGATCCGAATTCTGCACTTCGAACACGAAAATCACTAAATCAGCCATAACTTTTTCAATTCTTGATCAATTGTTATGAAATTTGCACAGATTTGTTCGAAATTTGATTCCATACACTTTCTTAGTTAATCACAAATCCTAATTCGATCAATTTAATCGAATTTTGATCCAAAAATAGTAGAAAAAGTTTTCGAACAAAAATGATATAAAATGATCAGATCTGCAAATTCTGTGCAGATTTTGGTGTTGATCCAAGAATTAAAGATGTTCAGGAATCAAATCCGAGTGCAATGATGTCAAGAATCAATCCAAAAGATCAAAAATTAAAGAAAAGATGAAATCTGGATGAATAGTAAATGAAGAAGGGTCAGAATTCTTGATGAACAGTGATGAATAGTGATGAACACCCAATCCGAATTCTTCAGCTTTAGTGTAAAAAATCTTCAATTTGGTCTTCGATCTGCTTGAATCTTCTGTTTAGCTCTGATACCAATTGTGAAATCCCAGATCTCTAGCAATAAGATATGAATGTAGTGAGAGAGAATCTAGAGAGCAAATATGTCATCCATGTATTGAGCTCAAAGGATTACAAAAGGTTTCTAAAAGATTACAAAAGCTTACTAACAAATGAACTAGACAAGCCTATTTATACCCATGACATACAAGGTATAAAGGCATTCACAATACTGTATTGACTCATACAGTACATTGACTTTACAGTAAATCTTGAATACAATAATGCTCTAACACCAACCATTGCAAGGTGGCGCCCAACCGTTTCAGAATGGATCCCAACCGTTTTCCTAGCCGTTCCAAAGTGGTTCGCAACATTTCCAGCAAGGATCGCAATCTTTCCAGCAGAGGTCGCAACCATTTCAGCAGGGATCACAATTGTTTTAGAATGGACCGCAACAATTCCACTATGGGTCGCAGCCATATTTTATTCCATTCAACGGGGACACCAAAGGTTCGTCGCATGGTAATGGCACTAGTCCAGGGACCAATCCCTCGATAGGGGCAAATCCTACTCTTAACAATCCCGTCGCCCAGCGTTTGAAGATGTTAGAAGACCAAAATGAGCGCGTCATATCCTTGCTCGCCAAGTTGCCTGGGGCAGCCATGCCTGTCGACGTCGAGCCTCGCTCGGGGTATCAGGAGTCGCCCTTCATCGACGAGATCGCCAACGTCGAGGTCCCAAAGAAGTATAACATTCCTGCCTTCACTCCCAAGTATTCGGGTGTGACAGATACAACCGAGCATGTCGCGCAATATAAGCAGCTCATGTAGACAATCTCGATTCCACACATGTACCAAGAAAAATGCATGTGCAAGAGTTTCGGGGCGACTCTCACTGGTCCAGCTCTCCAGTGGCTGATCAATCTCAAACCCAAATCTATCAAGTCGTTCGCCGAATTGATCAACCAATTCTCCCGGCAATTCGCCAGCAGTCGTAAGATGGAAAAGCAGACTAGTGATCTATACTATGTCGTGCAGAAGACCAATGAGTCTATTCGAAGTTATTTCAATAGATTCAATGCCGAAATGATCAGTATCCGCAATTGTGACATCAAAACTGCGATCGAAGCTTATAAGCGTGGTCTAGACGATAGTTCAGGTTTATATATCGATCTGACCAAGTATCCCCCAGAGACTTTCGAAGACGTCCGAGCTCGAACCTTAGCATATATGAGGGTCGAAGACGATGCAACCTTTCGTCGCAAACACACTGACGACAAGAAGCCGTTAGGTGTCAAGAAGCCAGAATTCAAGCCGAAATCCATATCCAGAATAGAGCAAGCGCGTCAGATTTCAAACGTTCGTTTCAAGACAAAAGCAGAAGCTAAAACCTCGAATAAATTCCCCATGTACCCCAAGATCTCTTCTTATGGGTTCAAAGGGCCAACTAAAGACTTAGTCGAAGCTCTGAAGACCACCCAAGCAACCATCTGGTGGCCGAAGAAGTCTGACTGCTAAGAAGTATAAATCAAAGTGGTGTGACTTTCACGTCGACCATGGTCATAAGACAGATGATTGTATCGCACTCAAGAAGGAATTGGCATATCATGTTCCACAAGGTAATCTCAAAGATATTATTGATAATGTCGTTATTAACAGCCATCGACCGTCGACTCCCGAGCATGCAAAAGTTGTCAATTAAAATCCCCTACGCCATTGGGAACCCTGAAGATCGAAAGTGAGTCGAAACATCGCTATGGTGCTTTGTCGTACGATGACATGATCAATCACAGACAGTATCTCATCGGATCGTCGTGTCGTCCTGTCATTTAAAACCTATCTTTCTTTCCAAAAAGAATAGAATAATAAATGACAGGGGGCAATACCCCAGGAAGAAGAAAGGTATGATTTCTAACTCTTTTCCATACAAATTTTACTCACAAACAGCTACTGACTTAAGCATCGGAGGGTCGTTGGTGAGCCAACGACCAACCCTCGACATCGTTTTATCGCAGGATCGCACGACATAGACAATCAGGTCCATGACTTGACCACACCTTACAGCTAATCGAACTACTTAATCGCACGATCGCATAGACGGCTTCGCAGCCTGAGCTTCTTAACTTAGAAAAACTTTGCGTTTTGAATAAATACCTTAGTCGCATGTATTGGTGTTTGATTAGCATACATTCTAAGCGAATGCCCTATTTTTTCTTTCTCATACCCTGTATGGATACTTTGATCGTATGTTCTCATATTTTATAAACGCCTTGGTCGCACGATTTCTATGTATCTTATGTTCAATCGATGTGATAGTTGTTTACCAATAAAGTTCAAACCAAAAAGTGCATTCATCAGAAATATTGTCAAAAACGCGCTCGACCACCAACAGTCGAGCAGTAAAACAAAAAAAGAAAGAGAAAATTCTTAAACTAAAGAAGGAGCATCTGTTGCATCCTTGCCTGAAGTCCCATCTAGAAGGTTTTCGCCTGCCATCTCTTCTTCGACATCTTTCTCATCATCTAATCAAGATCTCTCTCGGTCCCAAACGCCATTCAGATAGGTGTCCAACTCCTCCTTCCGCAAAGCAATAGGGTCTTTTTCTAGCAGGTGTCGTCGCATGATAGCAGCACACGCAGTAAGTCAAGCGTAAGAAAAGAAAGACCTATTCTCGACCTTCAACTCCTCGAACTCTTTCTCCAAGTTCGTCGTTTTAATCTTGGATTCTTCAACCTCCTTTTTCTTCGCAACCAAAGATGCCTTCATCCCCTCCAGCTCCTCTCTCTGATCATGCATCAAAGATAGAGATTCCTTCAAACGGGAATTCACCTCGTCCCTTGCATGACTGAGTGCACCTAGCTCATCAAAAGCATGGTCAAGACGCATTGACACCGCCTCTTCGTGTTCCAGGGCAGCTTTTTCCTTAGCCAACGCTGCTTCTTTGTCCTTGATAACAGAAGCCGTCAAGCTCCCTACATTCGTCGTCTCAGCCTGTAATGCTAAGCAAGCTTGAAGTGCCTGCAAAATCATAAAGACGAACATCGTCAATAGACAACGACAACGACAAAACAAGTTTTGAAAGAAAAACTTACCAAGAATACGAGTCCAGCTGCATGGAACTCTTTTTTCTCAAAAGAAAACCCGTCAAAACGCTCCCTGAAAGACGGGAGCAAATATTTTTCTAAGTGGGGAAGCAACTTCGTCTCGTCCAAGACATTGTCGTCCAGAAAATCCGACGGCAATGTAAAGTTGACCGTCGTCTCCCCCACAGATCCTTTTTGCGCGCCTTTGTCCATGTCGGCCGACGAAGGGCCGGATAGAACGACGGGAAACATCGTCGCCGGTTGCGCAGTATCCGCGGATTTTACGCCGGTCGTGTCAAACGCAACCGACGCCATCGCCTTCCTGGACAAGGCAACCCTCGATGGGTTACCCGTCTTCAGAGACGGTTCCCTCAGAATGGACATCTGTGTCCTCTTCGAGAAGTCAGACCTAGCCGCCGGGACTTCTTTTCTTTTCAAGAGACTCGACCTAGATGTCGAGACCTCTTTCTTCTTCAGGACCCTTGACCCAGTCGTCGAAGTGTCCTTCTTTCTATTATCCCTCGCCTTGCGAGTCGGTTCAGCCTGAGTCATCATCCTAGTAACAGAAGCTGACACCCGTGCATGAGATTTCGCTGTATGGGCGAAAACAAAGGATTAGACACTCGAAGAATAAAATAGATTGAGTTAAGAAGAGATGGGAAGAACAATTACCGATTATCTCTACTTCCAGATCATCTCCTTCAGTCCCCTCGGACTCCTCTTCTTCTTCATCATTTTTCTCCCTTTCCTCTCGACCCATTCTGATCCTATCACTCAAGAAAACGGTGTCGTCATCCTCATCTACCAGGTGACGATTAACGTACGTCCGATCCTTGCCACTGAACTCTAAAAATTTCTTGATCTTAGTCTTGGATTCTTGATCAGGTTTTACTTTGTCAAAATTAATATCTGAGCATAAGAGAAAAGAACAGTAAAAAAGGAATCAGATAAGAACCGGTTAAAAAGATATAGATCGACAACTCACCCGTCATATTCCAACCCTCTCTGATCCAGTCACTATCAGAGTCGAGCGTCGCCAACCGTACGAATACATATTTCTTCTTCCACCCACGATCATTGACTGATGTATTTAAAACCAAAGTACGATCACCTTTATGTCTCGAAAACAAGCTATAGCGCCAATACTAGTTCTTCGTGACTTTGTACGCCGTCAGAAGGTCCCTCACACCCATCGGTGAATCCCAACCCGAAGTAAGTCGTTCAATGACCAAAATGACTTGCCAAAACTGGGGCATCAGTTGTCCTGGCGAGAGGTCAAATTCGCACATAAACTCCTTGGCTAGAGGCGAATATGGCCAGCGGAAACCTATCTTAAACGGGTACTCATATATAACAGCATACCCTTTAGCACACATTTCAGGACGAACGCCACCATCCCTGTTTATAATGATCCCCATGGGAATCCTAGCCAGGCTTCTGAAGTCGTCTAGATCGTCCTCGGTTTCTATAATACTCTTAGGCTCCGTCGACATCTCTAGACCTTTCAATTTAATAAGCAAGTCCGAAAAACTCCAGATATCCCAGTTCTTCTAAGGTTTCCTGGCAATGGACTTGCGGCGCATACGACAACTAAAGAAATGGTATCTTATATGACCCCGAAAATTGATAATTCCAAACAGGGTAATCGAACGAAAAGCGACAAAGAAACCCTAAGAGAAAGCTCTGCTCAACACTGTCCTAAATCGTAAACAGAAGAAAACCAATCGCAATCTCTATTTATGCGGACGGATATGTCAGATCGAGTCCTTCAGCAAATCAACACGCGTCCATGTCCTTTCGTATATCCGCCCAGATCTTCGACACCTGTCTTCGACAGCTGGTAAGCATCATCGTGCGTTAGGGTGACGTCGCAACTTTTCAACTTCTCGTTCAGTTAAAGGTGAACCGGTCTAGTTCCACGACAACCAGGTAAGTCCCTCAACCCAGGTCACGAGCCTAAGCGTTCGACAAGCAAAATTTAAAACTTAAATTTGACATTCCATTTTAAAATTTTAGGGGCAAACTGTTTGGGCAAAAAATCACGTCGCTCGACCGCGACCAGAACAGGTAAGATGTATGATTAAGGACTATATCTTGTATTAAGATAAGGTCACGACAAAGACACAGAACACCATCGTCGTCCGTCATAAAAGGTAAGTCGAGAATTCCTTACGACGCTCGACCATAACGTCGCCCGATCCGCACGACTATTATATAAGGACGTGCGACCTCGACAAAAGCTAATGTTAACCATAACCGTTTGTTAAGTGTTTATTGCAGGAATAAAAGTCATTAAGGAGCAACGACTATAACCGACGCAATCATTAAACAGCCGGCGACCGTAACGGACGAAGATCATTACTCCGGCGACCGTTTCCAACCGTTAAGGCCATTAAAGGAGCATTCACGGATGTAGCTAAGGACACGAAGACTATAAATATCAAGCTCAATCAACATTTCAAGACATCGAATATCCGGCGATTAACAACCGAAGCAATATTCAAGAACACGTGAAGTGAAGAACTATTATTCTAAGTATCTTTCTCGATGCACGACAACAGCCCTCGACCAGCAGTTCGCACTTTGTTTCGCACACGACAAACACTTGTTTTACATTCCAAACACTTGTACTTTACATTTCGAAGCATTTCCTTCATTTGTATTGTAATCACTGTACGATCGACACCAGTATCCAAGGACATCGCCCCTTATTGGCGACCATAGTGCAGCGACGACACCCCCTGTCGTCCGCAGGTTTTTTCCTCGTTTGTGGGTTTTCCTGCGTCATCAAATCCCTTGTTTCTTTATTTTGTTTATCGTCGCACGTCTCGTCGAAAGATTCTTTCTTTAGTTGTTTAAGTCCACATCGACCTTAAGTTGTCCCTTTGGTGTGATTTTTGGCATTAACATTTGCCTTGACTGGCGATTGTAAGATTTAAAATATAAGTCGTCTCTTATCGACGATTACAAATTGAAACCTGCGCTTTTTTAAGTCGTAGAGACTTTGGTTTCTCACGATGTAAATCGTAAGACCTGTGTTCATATGATCTTGCGAGCCTGTAATGTAAAATCGGGGGTGGTCGTTGGTTTTGACCAATGATCTTTTGATGGTTGAATCAACGATCATATATTAGATCAAAATAATTAACGAGGAGAATATACTTTAGAGTATATATATAGAGTTGTTCTAAATGGGACGTCACAGTTACCGTAACATGGAGTCGATAAGCGCCTTTTTTCCGAGGACTTTTGAAATCGAATGTGGTATTTTTTTCCAGTTTGTGAAGGGTGTTCCGAGCCCCCGAGTCCTTTGGATGATGCGATACATGCTATACTTTGACGGAGCATTTTTTATCATGGCTTGAATCTGGCTTCGAGCCGCATTCAATTCCGATTGAAGTTGAATCAGGGGATCTTGATAATTTGCCATGTACCTGAAAGACTTTACAAGATCGTTAGAGCGATATATGTGTTGTCTTGAGATTTTCTCTAGATAGGCTCCCACGGATGGCGCCAAACTGTTAATGCCAAAAATCACATCAAAGGGATAACTTAAGGTCGATGTGGACTTTAACAACTAAAGAAACATATCTCAAGCCAAATAACACAATTGCGAGGAAAAAGAAAACGAGACAAGAGATTTGGTGACGCGGAAAAACCCAAAACGAGGGAAAAAATCGTGGTCGACTCTGTGAGAGTCGACAGTGCACTATAGTCGCCAAACAGGGGCGAAAGTCCTTGTGTTACAGGTGATTTGTGTACAATAAGTTACAATTATAGAAAAAGTGAACTTAATCGTGCGTAAAAGTCGTGTGTCATGCGTAAAAAGTGCGAAATAAGTTGTCGTCGTGTGGTCTGAACTGTCGTCGTCGAGTGATTCGAACTGTCGTCGTGCGGTACTGGCATGTTCGAATGCCTTGCTGTTTGAGAGAAATTATAGAAGTGAGTGTCAGTAGCTCTGTGTGTCCCCTTTTGCTTGAAGGTGGAGCAGCCTTTATATAACTTTCGCCGGTCCTTAAATTGGCTTTAATGGTTGGTCTTGTAACCGATGTCGACATTAAATGCGCTTTGATGATTTGCTTTGTAACCACTGTCGGGCCATTAATGTCATTGATGATTCGTCCGTTACTGGTCGTTGTGCCAAAAATGCCCGTAGACCTGCATTAATGAACAAAAGAGATGGCTGTCGACCATTGATAGTTAGTGTAATCTTAAGACTGTCTTAAGTTCTGGACGTCGGTCTTATAGAGCGTACGACCGCTGCCGAAATATAAGACCATGTATATGACCGTAAATGTCTTGTAAGACCTTATCTTAGTATAGGAATGGTCTTAAGAAAATGTCGTGAGACTAGGATAAAAATGTCGTAAGACCACTAGGTCGTATGACCAGGTCGCAGGACCAGGATGTCAGGACGATGCTTTAGCAGGATCAGAGAGATATAAGACTGACGACAGGAGATTGTCGACGTAAGACCGACGAGTCGTAACTGGCGACATAAGACTAGTGACGTGTGACTAGTGACATAAGACTGGTGACATAAGACTAGTGACATAAGACTAGCGACAGGTGACTGGCGACGGGTGACTGGCAACGGGTGACTGGCAATGGGTGACTGGCGACGGGTGACTAGCGATGTATGTCATACGACGTTCGACGTGTAACATGCGACACGTGACGTGCGATCATGAGATGTAAAGACACTATCTTGAATAACTATTGACACAAGATGTCTTTTAATAATCAACTATCGTATGTCGGGAATAAGGCAATAATGGGTATTACCTTCATCGATCGGGGGTATGACTTTTGTAGGCATTTGGGTAATCGAAGTCCATGGGTCATGTCGATGGAATTCCCCAGGTCGGTCGAGGGTGTGATTTTTTACCCAAACAGTTAGCCCCCCGAGATTTGAATTTCAAAGCTATTTGAATTTCTGATCTCGTACCAAAGTAAAATGTGTTTATACGGAGATGTGTCACTTTTGCTAATAAAACCGACTTGGTTAGCTAAAATCGTGATTCCAGTCGATGGTGTTTAAGTAAGTTGCGACGATCGAATGATGACCTTTAATGCGCAAGATACTTGTGGTGTTCATCTGACGGTCGTAAGACGATCTTTATCAAAATGAGACGTATGGGTCAGAGCGATATAAGACTGACGACAGGAGATTGTCGACGTAAGACCGACGAGTCGTAACTGGTGACATAAGACTAGTGACGTGTGACTAGTGACATAAGACTAGTGACATAAGACTGGCGACAGGTGACTGGCGACGGGTGACTAGCGATGTATGTCATACGACGTGCGACGTGTAACATGTGACACGTGACGTGCGATCATGAGATGTAAAGACATTATCTTGAATAACTATTGACACAAGATGTCTTTTAATAATCAACTATCGTATGTCGGGGATAAGCCAATAATGGGTATTACCTTCATCGATCGGGGGTATGACTTTTGTAGGCATTAGGGTAATCGAAGTCCATGGGTCATGTCGAAGGAATTCCCCAGGTCGGTCGAGGGTGTGATTTTTTACCCAAACAATTCCTGTTAAGCGTATATTTAGATACTTGAAAGGTACTATTGATCTTGGCTTGTGGTACCCGAAAGAGACAGGTTTTGAATTGACAGTGTACTTGGATGCTGACCATGCCGGCAGCATGTTGGACCGGAAGAGCACATCGGGTCTCGTGCAGTTTCTGGGTGACAGCCTTGTCAAGTGGGCTTCAAAGAAGCAACTATGCATCTCAACATCCATAGCGGAGGCAGAATATGTCGCTGCCACGAGCTGCTGCTCTCAAGTCATCTGGATACGCACCCAGCTCAAGGATTATAGGTTCCTACTCAATGGTCCCTATCTACAGCGACTCAAAGAGCGCAATCGCAATATCGAGCAATCCGGTGCAACACACGTAGACGAAGAACATCGATGTTCGATACCACTTCATCAAGGATCACGTCTAAAGAGGTACAATCGAACTCTACTTTGTTAATACTGAGCATCAGATAGCATACTTGTTTACCAAAGCCTTGGACGAAAAACGGTTCAACTATTTAGTGTCCAAGCTAGGTATGCTAAATCTGAAAGTTTAATGTGCCTAAGAGCTCGATACAGTTTCTATGCACTAACGTAGGACTGTCACTTCATCATCCGGCAATTCAACCCTGGATGGTCAAGCACACACTTCTTCGTTAATGCATTCTACTTGTATCGCTCTCGTTACTTGTTAAACTTCTGTATTAATAGGTTAGATTTCGTTTATTAAATTTTTCTCGTAATTTTTTGTTGGTTCATGTTTTTCTTAACAATGATGATTCTATCTAATAGTTCAAACAAGATATAATGCGGAAGCGTTTTAACGAACTAAAATATATAATAAGGTAGAAGACACACAATATCAAATGTATAAACTGGAAATAACTTAGATAATTAGCTCAATAACCCACTGTATATTGATATAAATAAAGCACCAAGAACGCCGACAGTTATACAAGAAATCTGCTCTAATGGTGTGTGTGTGTGTCGTGCAAAGCTTAATAGAAGAACTCAACATGAGTCTTCTTATTATACTGCTTCTAAAGGGGACAAGTTCTGGACAACAAGGACTGAAGGTATAGAGGCTCTGTCAAGTATGACAGAGGCTCTGTGGCCTTGTTCGTATTGAAGTGTCTTCTTGCGATTCTTTACTTCGGTCTTCTCGGTTACTCAGCAGAGCCTCTGTCGAAGACTTCTATGCTTTGGTCTTCTCGATGACTCGGCAGAGCCTCTATCGAAGACTTCTATACTTAGCCTATTTTTCAATACTTCTATAAACAAAAAGATTGGAGCTAACAATCTCCCCCTAAGTATTGAAAAATAAAAAATTGAAAAGTGCAAGGTTTTCTAGGCTAAGTACGTGACAAGAGGTGAAATAAAATACCTCAAAAGATTTTACTTTTCTTTCATACAGGATAATGCCAGAGGCACTTACATTTGATTACATTATGAAAGGAAAGATTTGCAGAGGTTGGTAGAGGATATCAGACGTTGGCGTCTTTGAAGTCGTTGAAACTTCTGATGTCGAATCCTAATTCTCTAAGCTCTTGATAGAAACTGATGCAGAGGGTTCTGAAGTAGATTACTTGGTCGATGACTTCTATCAGTCTATCTGCGAGAGCTTGATTCATGAGCTCCGTTCCTCTATGCTCCACAAGGCTTGCTCTGAACTCTGTCAAAGTATTTGTTGCATACTTCTGACAGTCCATCTCTACGAACAGTCTTGACTTCCCAGCAGGATCTTGATAGACCAACCCAACTCTTGTAGATGTAATGATTGAGTTTGGTATGGTAGAGGATGGTCAGTCATTTTCTGGTGGATGGAGATTTAGGTTTCTTACTCTAAGATCTCGTCCTAATTGGAAGTCGACAAGGCTGTATAACAGAAGTTTCTCACGCATGGCTTTCCTTATCACCCTATATGCCCTTCGATGTGCACTTGTTGTGAAGTTCTCTTTCGATCAGCATCTGAGAATTGGGTCACGGTTATGTCCTCCCTTTTGACCTTATAGATGTTATAGGAAACCTTAGGTGTTGTTCTGGTTTGAGAAAACTTACAGTATATGACCTTGTCGATTTTGGACTCTGAGAAGACTTGCCTTTTTGGCTTGGGTGTTGTTCTTGTGAAGGTATTTTCGAGGTCAGCATGGAAGTTTAGAACTTGAACGGTTGGTGGCAGAAGATATCTGGCACTTCTGTTTTACAGATATCTATACACCACCTCTTCCATCTGTTGTGGAGGTGCACCGGGTGGAGGCATGGGCCTACGCAGAGCATCCATTTGTTTCTGGATTTGGGCCACTCGATCCTCTGTGACTTTTGCCTTCAGATCTAGAATTGGTAGGTTTGACAGAGGGGTAGCACCGAAAGCCCAGTCTTCTTGTTCTGGCTTTGGTGTTACATATGCATCAAAAGAGCTCTTCATCAATTTTTCTGCTGGTTGATGCTTTGGCTTCTTCTTCTTGGGTTCCTCTGTCATTATCCCTTTTCCTTTGTCTTTTGCCTTCGGCTGTAGAGATGGGGTTGCCTCTGTGGGTTTTGACCTTTGGGGTTCTGAGGGTTTTGACGGAGGTACTTCTGTAGGTTTTGTGGGGGTTGCCTCAGTTGGTTTTGTCACTGGTGCTTCTTAGGGCTTGGTTGGTGATGTGGGTTTTGTAGGTGAGGCTTCTGTGGTTTTGTTCAGATGTTTTCTTTTATGAGCAACGGTTTTGGTTCTGGTTTTGGGTGTGGGAGATGGTATCTTGGTTTCTTTTGGTGTTGGAAAGGGGAGTTCTTCTGGTGATTTTGGTTTTGGTGATTGGGATGGTTGATCTTGTTCGGAGGATGTTAGGATTTGGAATACTTCACGGGTTGGCACATCTTTTCCGAATACAAAAGTTGTTTCCACAGAGGTGGGTGTTGCCTCTGTGGACTTCTGTTGTTGATCTGTAGTTGTTTCGGGTATTTGGTTTGTTATTGGGGTTTCTTCAGAGGGTATTTCCACAGAGGTGGTTGTTGCCTCTATGGTCTGTTGTTGGTTTCCTCCTTGGGTTTGAGTTTGGGGAAATTGGTTTAGGGGTTCTGCTGATAATGGTGGTTCTGGTAGACCTCTGTTTGCAGCTTCTTCCCTTTGTTTCCCCCCCTCAGGATGATCTGATGGACTATCAGAGTCATCATCAGAGTCATCCTGACCCTTATCTTTAGTACCCTCTGCTCTACACGATGGCTCTGGTTTCTTTGGAGGAGTGGCACCTGCAGCTATCAACTTTGCGCACAAGTCATCACAAAGACCAAATAGAGTACCGAGCTATGCCTCTGTGTTGAAGCGCATTCTGTCGACGCTCGTCTGAAAGTCCTTAACGTAGTTGTGATTGGCGATAGTAAAGGCCTTGATGAAGTCTGTCATCTGGTCGAGGATCCCCTGTCCGAGCTCTGTAAGTTGTGCTCTTGTCATATAGTAGGAAGGCTTTATGGCTTGAGTTTCGCGGGTTGTGTGCTCTTGGACTTGTTCTAATGCCTTCTTTAGGTCTTCTGGTGTAAGGCCCTTAGAAGTTCAGGATTGCCCTTTCAACTTTTCAAGCAGATCGTTGACAGAGCTTTGGAAGGCTGAGTTAGTGGCTTTCTTGAAGTCAGCAGCAGTAGAGGCGGCAGAGGTTGTTGCAGCTGTTCTCATCTGGGCTAGAGCATTTTGCACCTCTGTGGACAGGTTGTCCATTTTGGTGTTCATATTGGTAATGGCCCTTGTGGTAACATCTGGAAAAGAATCAAAAGAGCTTTTCAACTCTTTCAATGTATTGTCCACAGAGGTGACAAGGGTTTGGAACTCATCCATTGATACATGTGGACTTGGTGTAACCTCTGGGGGAACACATTCTTCCCCAGAGTGAGTCCCTGTTCCTTGGACACCTTCTTTCGCCCTTTTTTGTACGTTGGGGGCGGAAGGATTTCCTTCTGATCCTTGAGTAGACGTTTTTGAGGCCTCATTCTCTACAAAATTTCCGATAAGGACATTTTCTTGATCCACTCCAGAGGTGGGTACAAGAGTATCCTTATGTTGACTCGTAGACTTGTCTAGAGTCTCTCCGTCTTTGTGCACTCTAAGCTCCTCTGAAGAGCCTGTTGGACCTAAGTGTGTGTGCGTGTCAGAGGAAACGAATACCTCTGTAGGGATTTCTGTTGTGATCAGGGGCGATGGATCACGAACTAAGGGTAAGTCCTTTTGAGAGGACTCCCTTGGAATGGTTTCCCCGGTTAAGATTGGCACAGAGGTAGAAAGGGTTACCTCTGCCCGGTCAGTTTGGGTTGGGGCCGAGCCGTGCTGCTCTTTTTCAATAACATCATCTGCCACTAGACTGGCGATGTTAGAAGTGTGGGTTGCACTGGGAGGTGGTTGGGGATGTGTGCCTCTGCTATCTTCGACATCTTTTTGGGCTGCACCCTCTATCATAGACCCTAACCTTATGGTTTCTCTTCTAGTCTCTATCACATCAAAATTGTCCATATCCTTTGGACTTTTTCTAAGTACATCGTAGCTTGGATGAGTAGAGTGTAGGAAGGGGTTCTGGATCACTTCTGGGGTCTTTTCCTGAACACCTGCAGGGGTTCTGTCATCGTTATCCAGATCAGAGTCCTCTTCTGTGATTCGGAAGTCTGGATTTTCACTCGACCAATTCGAGAGGGCTTCACATTCCCACTCAGAGGTGTCTTGAGTATTGGCGATTTCGGGGTGCTCAAGGAAAGAGTTGAAGTCACCCTGATGGTCTGCATAGTTGATAGGTGAAGGGGATTGCAGAGGTTGTTCATTGGTTTCTTCTGCTAATACTTCTTCTTCTGCGATGGACTGCAGAGGAGTGAAAGGCTTCTTCTTCTTGCTCTTTTTACGTTTTGGCTTGGGGGCACCCTCCTCTGAAGACTTATGCTTCCTCTTCTTCTTCTTTTCTTTTGGAGGGGGAGGAGCAGAGGATCCAACTTCTGTTGCATGAGGAGGGGACAGTTGGGTATCAGCAGCACTGGTTGAGGTGCCTTCTGTAGCTTTCCTTTTTCTGTGGGCTTTCTTCTTCTTCTTGGCAGAGGATTTTCACTTGGAAGCAGATGGGAGGATGGTGTTTCTCAGAGCGTGAAAGTTGGCTTATACTTGTTCGTGCTTAGCCAAGGCCAATGCCCATTCTTCGTCGGCCATCCATTCTACAACCCTAGATCCTAAGGGGACTCATAGACGCGGGGGTGTCACAGGACTCGGTTCTGGAGTCCTATGACCGCGTACGTATTCTAACTTAAGGGTCTTGTCTGTAGCGTATCCCAGAAGTTTCTTTGGTAGAGGTCTGCAAAATGGGTATTCATCTTCGTGCTTTGTTGGGGAGTTCTTTGTCATAGCATACATTCTGGCAGTTGGTCCCTCCATTGGCCATTTTTGTAGACGGAGCAGAGGCTCTAGAAGAACACCCAGAATACGCTGATATTGCAGAGGAGGTAGATCATCTTTCGATCGTCCTTTGGCCTTCTGGGAGGAGATTATGCGGTCAATGGTGTTAACCATTTCTTGAGTCATGAGGGTGGCATAGTCCAGAGGTATATCATAGTACACCCCGTACATAATTGTCAAAATTTGGTGAGAAGATTGGTCTGGACTACCCACTTTCCCTATTAGGCACCGATTTAGGATGGAGAAGAGCGTGTTCCATAGAGGGGGTAATCGATTTCTTCTGAAATCATTTCTTTTTCTTAAGGTTGTGTTGTATCCCAACATTTCAACAAACCTGCAGAGCTCGGTGTCTGGGGGTTCCTATGCGTATGCCTTTATCCCTAGAAGACCTCTTGTGGGTACACTGAACTCAAGTGAGAACATAGTTCTGTTGAACTTGAGTTCAAGGTGCTCGGATTTGTCTGGTTTTGAGATGTAGCCCTTGATCTGTCTATCTTCAGGATCAAATTTGCTGCTTTGCCAGAATTGATTTAGGTATCTGGCAGGGATTTCATTGACAGTTTTGGATAATAGGGGGTAAAGATAATGGTTTTCAAGAATGTGAAAAAGGATGGCATGTGCTTCCCCAAATGCGGTTTTTGAGGGAACCAAGTAGTAGTTATTGGGTTTTAGGGGAAGAACACTTTCAAAGTGTTCACGACCGATGAAGTTTTGAAGATGGGTTGTCGCAGCAAAGTCTGCTGTGTCGCCGGAGTTATCCTGTTGTAGGTTTCCGGCTATTTCTTGGTTTTGGGAGTTCTCAGAATGAGATGGGGAGTTCACCGGAGCGTTGGAGGTGGAAGCCATTGCGATAGTCTTATAGAGCATACGACCGCTGCCGAAATATAAGACCATGTATATGACCGTAAATGTCTTGTAAGACCTTATCTTAGTATAGGAATGGTCTTAAGAAAATGTCGTGAGACTAGGATAAAAATGTCGTAAGACCACTAGGTCGGAAGACCAGGTCGGAAGACCAGGTCGCAGGACCTGGATGTCAGGACGATGCTTTTGCAGGATCAGAGCGATATAAGACTGACGACAGGAGATTGTCGACGTAAGACCGACGAGTCGAAACTGGTGACATAAGACTAGTGACGTGTGACTAGTGACATAAGACTAGTGACATAAGACTGGCGACAGGTGACTGGCGACGGGTGACTAGCGATGTATGTCATACGACGTGCGACGTGTAACATGTGACACATGACGTGCGATCATGAGATGTAAAGACATTATCTTGAATAACTATTGACACAAGATGTCTTTTTATAATCAACTATCGTATGTCGGGGATAAGCCAATAATGGGTGTTACCTTCATCGATCGGGGGTATGACTTTTGTAGGCATTAGGGTAATCGAAGTCCATGGGTCATGTCGAAGGAATTCCCCAGGTCGGTCGAGGGTGTGATTTTTTACCCAAACAATTCCTGTTAAGCGTATATTTAGATACTTGAAAGGTACTATTGATCTTGGCTTGTGGTACCCGAAAGAGACCGGTTTTGAATTGACAGTGTACTTGGATGCTGACCATGCCGGCAGCATGTTGGACCGGAAGAGCACATCGGGTCTCGTGCAGTTTCTAGGTGACAGCCTTGTCAAGTGGGCTTCAAAGAAGCAACTGTGCGTCTCAACATCCATAGCGGAGGCAGAATATGTCGCTGCCACGAGCTGCTGCTCTCAAGTCATCTGGATACGCACCCAGCTCAAGGATTACAGGTTCCTACTCAATGGTCCCTATCTACAGCGACTCAAAGAGCGCAATCGCAATATCGAGCAATCCGGTGCAACACACGAAGACGAAGAACATCGATGTTCGATACCACTTCATCAAGGATCACGTCTAAAGAGGTACAATCGAACTCTACTTTGTTAATACTGAGCATCAGATAGCATACTTGTTTACCAAAGCCTTGGACGAAAAACGGTTCAACTATTTAGTGTCCAAGCTAGGTATGCTAAATCTGAAAGTTTAATGTGCCTAAGAGCTCGATACAGTTTCTATGCACTAACGTAGGACTGTCACTTCATCATCCGGCAATTCAACCCTGGATGGTAAAGCACACACTTCTTCGTTAATGCATTCTACTTGTATCGCTCTCGTTACTTGTTAAACTTCTGTATTAATAGGTTAGATTTCGTTTATTAAATTTTTCTCGTAATTTTTTGTTGGTTCCTGTTTTGCTTAACAATGATGATTCTATCTAATAGTTCAAAAAAGATATAATGCGGAAGCGTTTTAACGAACTAAAAGATATAATAAGGTAGAAGACACACAATATCAAATGTATAAACTGGAAATAACTTAGATAATTAGCTCAATAACCCACTGTATATTGATATAAATAAAGCACCAAGAACGCCGACAGTTATACAAGAAATCTGCTCTAATGGTGTGTGTGTGTGTGTGTCGTGCAAAGCTTAATAGAAGAACTCAACACGAGTCTTCTTATTATACTGCTTCTAAAGGGGACAAGTTCTGGAAAACAAGGACTGAAGGTACAAATACACTATTCATGTACCGTTGCAGGTACAACGTTAATTAAATGTGCCGGCTTCTACTAAGGCTAGGACCAATCAGAGTTTGACACGTGGAGTTGTCAGGTCACGCCTTGTACGAATGATCTTAAGGATCTTCATACAGCATAAATCATGAGAAGCGCGATTGTCCTTGTATAGAGCTCGTCTTTATATACCACAGAGGCTCTGTCAAGTATGACAGAGGCTCTGTGGCCTTGTTCGTATTGAAGTGTCTTCTTGCGATTCTTTACTTCGGTCTTCTCGGTTACTCAGCAGAGACTCTGTCGAAGACTTCTATGCTTTGGTCTTCTCGATGACTCGGCAGAGCCTCTATTGAAGACTTCTATACTTAGCCTATTTTTCAATACTTCTATAAACAAAAAGATTGGAGCTAACAATCTCTTCCAAAGTATTGAAAAATAAAAAATTGAAAAGTGCAAGGTTTTCTAGGCTAAGTACGTGACAAGAGGTGAAATAAAATACCTCAAAAGATTTTACTTTTCTTTCATACAGGATAATGCCAGAGGCACTTACATTTGATTACATTATGAAAGGAAAGATTTGCAGAGGTTGGTAGAGGATATCAGACGTTGGCGTCTTTGAAGTCGTTGAAACTTCTGTTGTCGAATCATAATTCTCTAAGCTCTTGATAGAAACCTATGCAGAGGATTCTGAAGTTGATTACTTGGTCGATGACTTCTATCAGTCTATCTGCGAGAGCTTGATTCATGAGCTCCGTTCCTCTATGCTCCACAAGGCTTGCTCTGAACTCTGTCAAAGTATTTGTTGCATACTTCTGACAGTCCATCTCTACGAACAGTCTTGACTTCCCAGCAGGATCTTGATAGACCAACCCAACTCTTGGAGATGTAATGATTGAGTTTGGTATGGCAGAGGATGGGCAGTCATTTTCTGGTGGATGGAGATTTAGGTTTCTTACTCTAAGATCTCGTCCTAATTGGAAGTCGACAAGGCTGTATAACAGAAGTTTCTCACACATGGCTTTCCTTATCACCCTATATGCCCTTCGATGTGCACTTGTTGTGAAGTTCTCTTTCGTCCAGTTGAGAAGGTCGGGTAGGTCGTAGGGACTTAGATTTCTCAGATCAGCATCTGAGAATTGGGTCACGCTTATGTCCTCCCTTTTGACCTTATAGATGTTATAGGAAACCTTAGGTGTTGTTCTGGTTTGAGAAAACTTACAGTATATGACCTTGTCGATTTTGGACTCTGAGAAGACTTGCCATTTTGGCTTGGGTGTTGTTCTTGTGAAGGTATTTTCGAGGTCAGCATGGAAGTCTAGATCTTGAATGGTGTGTGGCAGAAGATATCTGGCACTTCTGTTGTACAGATATCTATACACCACCTCTTCCATCTGTTGTGGAGGTGCACCGGGTGGAGGCATGGGCCTACGCAGAGCATCCATTTGTTTCTGGATTTGGGCCACTCGATCCTCTGTGACTTTTTCCTTCAAATCTAGAATTGGTAGGTTTGACAGAGGGGTAGCACCGAAAGCCTAGTCTTCTTGTTCTGGCTTTGGTGTTACATATGCATCAAAAGAGCTCTTCATCAATTTTTCTGCTGGTTGATGCTTTGGCTTCTTCTTCTTGGGTTCCTCTGTCATTATCCCTTTTCCTTTGTCTTTTGCCTTCGGCTGTAGAGATGGGGTTGCCTCTGTAGGTTTTGACCTTTGGGGTTCTGAGGGTTTTGACGGAGGTACTTCTGTAGGTTTTGTGGGGGTTGCCTCAGTTGGTTTTGTCACTTGTGCTTCTTAGGGCTTGGTCGGTGATGTGGGTTTTGTAGGTGAGGCTTATGTGGTTTTGTTCAGATGTTTTCTTTTATGAGCAACGGTTTTGGTTCTGGTTTTGGGTGTGGGAGATGGTATCTTGGTTTCTTTTGGTGTTGGAAAGGGGAGTTCTTCTGGTGATTTTGGTTTTGGTGATTGGGATGGTTGATCTTGTTCGGAGGATGTTAGGATTTGGAATACTTCACGGGTTGGCACATCTTTTCCGAATACAAAAGTTGTTTCCACAGAGGTGGGTGGACTTCTGTTGTTGATCTGTAGTTGTTTCGGGTATTTGGGTTGTTATTGGGGTTTCTTCAGAGGGTATTTCCACAGAGGTGGTTGTTGCCTCTATGGTCTATTGTTGGTTTCCTCCTTGGGTTTGAGTTTGGGGAACTTGGTTTAGGGGTTCTGCTGATAATGGTGGTTCTGGTAGACCTCTGTTTGCAGCTTCTTCCCTTTGTTTCCCCCCCTCAGGATGATCTGATGGACTATCAGAGTCATCATCAGAGTCATCCTGACCCTTATCTTTAGTACCCTCTGCTCTGCACGATGGCTCTGGTTTCTTTGGAGGAGTGGCACCTGCAGCTATCAACTTTGCGCACAAGTCATCACAAAGACCAAATAGAGTACCGAGCTATGCCTCTGTGTTGAAGCGCATTCTGTCGACGCTCGTCTGAAAGTCCTTAACGTAGTTGTGATTGGCGATAGTAAAGGCCTTGATGAAGTCTGTCATCTGGTCGAGGATCCCCTGTCCGAGCTCTGTAAGTTGTGCTCCTGTCATATAGTAGGAAGGCTTTATGGCTTGAGTTTCGCGGGTTGTGTGCTCTTGGACTTGTTCTAATGCCTTCTTTAGGTCTTCTGGTGTAAGGCCCTTAGAAGTTGAGGATTGCTCTTTCAGCTTTTCAAGCAGATCGTTGACAGAGCTTTGGAAGGCTGAGTTAGTGGCTTTCTTGAAGTCAGCAGCAGTAGAGGCGGCAGAGGTTGTTGCAGCTGTTCTCATCTGGGCTAGAGCATTTTGCACCTCTGTGGACAGGTTGTCCATTTTGGTGTTCATATTGGTAATGGCCCTTGTGGTAACATCTAGAAAAGAATCAAAAGAGCTTTTCAACTCTTTCAATGTATTGTCCACAGAGGTGACAAGGGTTTGGAACTCCTCCCTTGATACATGTGGACTTGGTGTAACCTCTGGGGGAACACATTCTTCCCCAGAGTGAGTCCCTGTTCCTTGGACACCTTCTTTCGCCCTTGTTTGTACGTTGGGGGTGGAAGGATTTCCTTCTGATCCTTGAGTAGACGTTTTTGAGGCCTCATTCTCTACAGAATTTCCGATAAGGACATTTTCTTGATCCACTCCAGAGGTGGGTACAAGAGTATCCTTATGTTGACTCGTAGACTTGTCTAGAGTCTCTCCGTCTTTGTGCACTCTAAGCTCCTCTGAAGAGCCTGTTGGACCTAAGTATGTGTGCGTGTCAGAGGAAACGAATTCCTCTGTAGGGATTTCTGTTGTGATCAGGGGCGATGGATCACGAACTAAGGGTAAGTCCTTTTGAGAGGACTCCCCTGGAATGGTTTCCCCGGTTAAGATTGGCACAGAGGTAGAAAGAGTTACCTCTGCCCGGTCAGTTTGGGTTGGGGCCGAGCCGTGCTGCTCTTTTTCAATAACATCATCTGCCACTAGACTGGCGATGTTAGAAGTGTGGGTTGCACTGGGAGGTGGTTGGGGATGTGTTCCTCTGCTATCTTCGACATCTTTTTGGGCTGCACCCTCTATCATAGACCTTAACCTTATGGTTTCTCTTCTAGTCTCTATCACATCAAAATTGTCCATATCCTCTGGACTTTTTCTAAGTACATCGTAGCTTGGATGAGTAGAGTGGAGGGAGGGGTTCTGGATCACTTCTGGGGTCTTTTCCTGAACACCTGCAGGGGTTCTGTCATCGTTATCCAGATCAGAGTCCTCTTCTGTGATTCGGAAGTCTGGATTTTCACTCGACCAATTCGAGAGGGCTTCACATTCCCACCCAGAGGTGTCTAGAGTATTGGCGATTTCGAGGTGCTCCAGGAAAGAGTTGAAGTCACCCTGATGGTCTGCATAGTTGATAGGTGAAGGGGATTGCAGAGGTTGTTCATTGGTTTCTTCTGCTATTACTTCTTCTTCTGCGATGGACTGCAGAGGAGTGAAAGGCTTCTTCTTCTTGCACTTTTTACGTTTTGGCTTGGGGGCACCCTCCTCTGAAGACTTATGCTTCCTCTTCTTCTTCTTTTCTTTTGGAGGGGGAGGAGCAGAGGATCCAACTTCTGTTGAATGAGGAAGGGACAGTTGGGTTTCAACAGCACTGGTTGAGGTGCCTTCTGTAGCTTTCCTTTTTCTGTGGGCTTTCTTCTTCTTCTTGGCAGAGGATTTGCACTTGGAAGCAGATGGGAGGATGGTGTTTCTCAGAGCGTGAAAGTTGGCTTGTACTTGTTCGTGCTTAGCCAATGCCAATGCCCAATCTTCGTCGGACATCCATTCTACAACCCTAGTTCCTAAGGGGACTCCTAGACGCGGGGGTGTCACAGGACTCGGTTCTGGAGTCCTATGACCGCGTACGTATTCTAACTTAAGGGTCTTGTCTGTAGTGTATCCCAGAAGTTTCTTTGGCAGAGGTCTGCAAAATGGGTATTCATCTTCGTGCTCTGTTGGGGAGTTCTTTATCATAGCATACATTCTGGCCGTTGGTCCCTCCGTTGGCCATTTTTGTAAACGGAGCAGAGGCTCTAGAAGAACACCCAGAATACGCTGATATTGCAGAGGAGGTAGATCATCTTTCGATCGTCCTTTGGCCTTCTGGGAGGAGATTATGCGGTCAATGGTGTTAACCATTTCTTGCGTCATGAGGGTGGCATGGTCCAGAGGTAGATCGTAGTACACCCCGTACATAATTGTCAAAATTTGGTGAGAAGATTGGTCTGGACTACCCACTTTCCCTATTAGGCACCGATTTAGGATGGAGAAGAGCGTGTTCCACAGAGGGTGTAATCGATTTCTTCTGAAATCATTTCTTTTTCTTAAGGTTGTGTTGTATCCCAACATTTCAACAAACCTGCAGAGCTCGGTGTCTGTGGGTTCCTCTGCGTATGCCTTTATCCCTAGAAGACCTCTTGTGGGTACACTGAACTCAAGTGAGAACATAGTTCTGTTGAACTTGAGTTCAAGGTGCTCGGATTTGTCTGGTTTTGAGATGTAGCCCTTGATCTGTCTATCCTCGGGATCAAAATTGCTGCTTTGCCAGAATTGATTTAGGTATCTGGCAGGGATTTCATTGACAGTTTTGGATAATAGGGGGTAAAGATAATGGTTTTCAAGAATGTGAAAAAGGATGGCATGTGCTTCCCCAAATGCGGTTTTTGAGGGAACCAAGTAGTAGTTATTGGGTTTTAGGGGAAGAACACTTTCAAAGTGTTCACGAGCGATGAAGTTTTGAAGATGGGTTGTTGGAGCAAAGTCTGCTGTGTCGCCGGAGTTATCCTGTTGTAGGTTTTCGGCTATTTCTTGGTTTTGGGAGTTCTCAGAATGAGATGGGGAGTTCACCGGAGCGTTGGAGGTGGAAGCCATTGCGATAATCTTGAAGAAGGAAGGTATAAATTGGGAGTTGCAGGTTTTGCAAGATTCGCCGGAAAATATGAAGAGAGTAAGTTCGTAAACGTTTAGAGGAAGTGGTAAGTTTGGTTTTATACTGGGTAATGGTATAATCTGAAGAGGTAAATAGGTGAAAGTTAATAATATTTGGAGTCCGCAATCGAGTACATACGGCTGGGTTTAACTTTCCAGGAGAACGTGTGTCAAGCACATCCAATAGGAAAATGCCACGTCAGAAGTGTCAGAACACGATTAGATGGCGTGTGCGGCCCATTAATGCTTGGCGCGTGGGCTTTTCTACCTTCAGATATCTGTCACTCACAGTAGATAACCCTTACTGTTACAGAATTTCCATAAAAGGCCAAGTACCAGAATCAACAGAAGCTCTGTAGTGGAGTGAGCTCTGTGGACTGAAATTTGCCTTTTATATCCTCTGATGCTTGCACCTTTACCAAAAACATTTGAAAATCATTGGAGAGGATCGATAGACCTTTAGTACAAAATTTTCATTCACAGAGGCTTTGAGGCTCTGTCAAAGCCAGCAGAGGCTCTATGAGTGAAAATTTCTCATAACTAAAGATTCATGAAACATTTTGATCATCCAAAGTTTTAGTTGTTTTAAACATTGTTTTTAGAACATATTTGTAAATTAGTGTCCTAGAAAACTGTTTAGGAAAAGTTTTTGTGCGAATAGCCTTTGAATATCAAGGTTAGTTAGTATAAGTTATGTGTTGGAGTGAACTTTATGACTAGAAACCTTCTGTAAGACATTGAAGTTGATCGATAGAATTCCCGTATGAAAGTTGCAGTTATAGAGGATCTGACGTACAGAGGCTCTGTTGAGCTCAGCAGAAGCTCTATGACAATAAATTTCTAATAACAGACAGCTCAACAGTCCTTTTGTTTATCCATGGTTTGGAATGTCTTAAACAGTGATTCTAGGACATATTTGGAAATTGGTGTCCTAGAAAATTGTTTTCAAAAAGGATTTGTACGAGATACTTACCTTTTGGCTCTCCTTTGTTCGGCAAAATTATCTGACTTCTGTAGATATGGTTGATCACGTCTCTTCTTTGGCTCCCCCTTGAATGATCAACCTCTGTAGATCAGTTCAAGGACTCTTTCTGCTCCCCCTTGACCTATGCTTGGATCAAATGAGAAAGTAGTGCACAGAACATAGGTCAATTTTTACCAGAGGTTCTGCGGAGATTGTCATGTTCTGAGCAATCCCACAGAAGCTCTGTTGGTTACAGAACTTTTGATGATTAAGAATTTACATGCAGAAGAGTTTAAATATATTTACATATTTACAAAAAGATGAAATCTTACTTACAGAGGATTCAACTCATGTTAATCATTCCCAACTGTTGGTCCCGAAAGGCCTAAACAAGTTTGTAGAAGGGGGGGGGGGGGGGGTTGAATACAATCACACTATTTTACTTTTCTAAATTGTTTATTGATAAATCATTAACAATTTACAGCTTGTTGCGGAAACAAGATTAAGGATAAACCTAAATCTAAACAAGTTGGAACACTAAGGTTTTCTTGCACTAAGAAAGATAAGGAGATTACTAATAAAATCCTATCTTGAGAGATTTGAACTTGTCCAGAGTTATCAAGTTACTTCAAATGAAGTGAGTTCATCTCTTTATATACTGCATGCATTTAATGCAATTCAGTATACACTTTACACGTGTCATCAGCGGATTGGTTGCATGTCATTGACCTTTGTTGACAACCTTAGTAGCCGCATGAATGAACAGTGTAGTATCAGAGTGGTTGTACGATTTCAGATTTTCGGAGGTTCTTTTCTGACATTTCGTACGGTGGCGTGCAAGGGAGGTTAAGACAAAAGTACTTTGTACGGAGGACTTCATGATCAGCTTTCGTTGATTCAGCGATTATCATTTACTATTCAGCGAATGATAAAGTTCAGCGATAGCTGAAGTCTTGTACTTGATACTTCACGTTGAGTGGACAAATCTGAGTCTTCGCTGATCCGCATCAGTTCATTAGGAGACTTGTCGCTGGTTCTTGAGCTTGATCTTTGACTTCAGCGTAGAACCTTTGTTGACGTGAATCTTGTCTTCAGGGATCATAAGTAAACAACTAACTTATCAGCGATCACCATAAGAACTGAACAGACTCAGCGATATGGTGAACAGTGTTCGCTGAATGTTTAATCTAAAAGAGCGAGAGTTCCTATCAGCAGTACTGTAAGATCTTAGTACTTATCAGCGATAGTGAAACTCTGATACATATTGTTTACTTACAATTTTCACTAAGTATTTAAGATAGGGTCATTATCAAATCACTGAGGGTTTGGATCAACAATCTCCCCCTATTTGATTATGACATAGCAACAAAGAAAATTGCTATTTAATGAAAAACATAAGGATAAAAAGAACTCATAAAATATTTGTCCCTTTTACTGTTTTCTGGGATCTTTTCAGTACTGATGGAGTAAAGTACATTCGCTGAAATCTTTCTTTAAATCTTTGAATCAGGTTACAATATGAATAAGAAATATTACAAGTACAAGCGAAATAAATTACAAGTACTGAAGGATGACTAATACAATAGAGAAAATGGTGATTGTTGTCAGCCTTCAAAGGGTTCTTCCTTAATGAGAAGTTCATCAAGGGTTGTCTTTTCAGTTGGAATCATCCAGTCAGGAACCTTTTCTCCTTTATTCTTTAGCTTCAGAGCAGCTTCAAAAATCAAGGGTTTTAGGTGTCGTGCCTGAATGTCTTTTCTGAAGTCGCACCAGTAGATGAGATCTTTGAGCTGTTCGATTGGAGTGATTGGAAGCTCAGCGATCCGTTGAAAGCATTTACGTCCGTCGTAGTCAAGAAAGAATATTCCATAAGGATTACTGATGACTTTACCAGGGACGAAAAGTTCACATGGTGGCAAAGAGATGTCAAGGGCAGATAGATCAGGATCGGGACCAAGTACTTCAGCGCGAGAGAAACCAATTCTAGTTTCATTTCGTATGACAGGACCTGAGTTTGAATCTTGACGTTTCTTCTTTGGTGAGCCCCTTTTTCTTTTCGGCTTTAGATCAGGAACAGGAGGAATATCCACACAAGAAGATATCAAATCGATCTGTCTGTTTATCAGCTTTTCGAAATGATCCTTGTACTTAGATTTTGATGGTTGGATAGCTAACCTCATATCCAGCCAATCAGAGAGACCATACCTTTTTACAGTGTCAGCACGAAAGGTTTCAGAAGAGTCATCTTCTCTGAACAGTTTGATGTCAACAATAGGTACTCCAATGGAGGTTCTTCCAGAGATGAATACCTTGTTGATCTTCGCTGGACGATATCTGAAGTGGATTTTCTCTTTACACCAGATCAGGGTGGTCTGAGAAACTTCAGCTTTCTTTTCCACGATCTTCTGGGCTTGTTCCCAAAGCTTTCGTTGGATTTGAATGGGAATACGCTTCAGCTTGGGGTCTTTGACAGATTCTTGAGTGAGCTTGATGGCGTATTCTCTGTCTTTATCTTCAGCTTCCTTCCTTTCAGCGATGAGGCGTTCAGCTCTGAGATGATCCTGGTATTCAGCTTTTGAAATTCTGAACTTAGGAGGAACTGAAGGTAGTTGATCGCGCCTTAGGATGATTCGCTGATCCTCGAATCGCTTTATTATTTCTTCTCTCCTCTTTTGATCTTCTTCACTCAGCTTTTGAGAAACTGAGGAAGGTCTGTTTCTGCGCGAGAGAGGTTGTTCTTCTGATTCATCAGTCTCAGAGATTAAATCTAAGACTGGGATTATGTCTTCAGCGGTAGCTGGAATTATTGGTGAAGTCGCAATAGAAGATCTTTCAGCGATATCCTCAAACAGGGGAGAGGACTAGCTGAAACGCAGCGATCTTACAAATAAGAAATGGGTAGAAGAACTTGGGTAGAAAAGATAGAAAAAAAATGTGGATGTGTATGGTGTTTGTGGAATGGATAACTGATTGTTCAGTGATGATCAGGGAAGGAAAAAATAAGTTTAGTGTACATGACAAATCGGCTTTGCAAGTAGGATCGACAGATTATGATCTTCAGCGATGCCTTTGTCTTTGCTTTTCTCAGCGCCAGAGGCTGAGTGCTTTGTCTTTGTTTTTGTCTTCTCCCCTGTGGATTCGGTTATCACGATCCCTTTAAGAGCTTTTCGAGGAGCAAGTTTGACGACAAAGAATTCGTCATCATCATCATCATCATCATCGTTCCTTGGAGAGGAGGATGGTTCAGCTTCAGGGATGTCGATGTCTTCGTCTTCTTCTGCTTCGGATTCCTCAGCATCTTCTTCGAGTTGCTCCCCCTCAGATACAGAGGTCCAGTAATCAGATCTTCATTACCCTCTCCCCTGATAGATTCATCATGGGAAAGGTCTTCAGCGCTCTTATTTTGATCTTCAGCGCTCTTCTCCTGTTCAGCGCTCTTCTCCCCCTCTTTCTCATGATGGACGGGGGAGGAATGGGTAGATTCAGCATTGGTGTTGTCTCTGTCTTCTGGGCCAGAGACTTTCACACAACCTTCAAGCTTAGCTATTCTGTCTTCTAGGCCAGAAATAGCAGGCGTGATTTTCTTCAGCTCTTGGCGATCCTCTGCGGTGAATGAGTCCAAAATAGGTGCAGGGGCCGGAGCAGGAGCTGGATTGTTTGCCTTGTTCACCAGCATCTCGATCATTGTCTTGACAGAACTAAGGTCGGTCTTCACTGAGCCCAAGTCGGTCTTGACCACTGACATATCACCTTCGAGTGTACCAACCGATTTCTTCAGCGTTGTAACCTCGCTGGAAACGGTGGAAACTGACGATTTGAGGTTGGTGTAGTCAGTGTAGATGTCGGAGAGCACTTTGGCAAAATCGGCGAGAGTTTTATCAAGGTCTTTGATGTCATCAGAGGAGGCCTTCTTTTCCACCACAGCAGTCAGCTTCGTCAGATTCTCTCCAGCGTTTGTTACAGTTGTAGAGTTATTTGATAGACCGGTGGTGAGATCTGTAAGTTTCATCTCCATGGACTTCAGAGACTGGTTGATGTCTCCCAAATAAGGACCTGTAACATATAAGTACTTGTGAACAAAGGAAAGCTCAGAAGTTTCAGGTTTAGTTACAGTGTTTAAGGTGGGATCTGTACCTGCAGGAGCGTTGACGAACTCATCAAAGTTTCGAGTTCCTCCATAGTGTTCCATATCTCCCTCAAAAGTTCCGTGAGGAATGGAGATCTCTGCAGGTCCTTTCTTCGTCATTCGCTGAGAAGCTTCAACGGCTTCTTGTATGATGGCATCTCCAGCTTTAACTGGAGGAGTGTCCAAAGAAGTAGAGGGATGATCGAAGGATAAGAATTGGGGTTGGGTTTCAAGTTCAGCGTTGGATTCGCTGAGAAGTACTTCATCAGTCTTTTGAGAGACTGAAGAAGGTAGGGTAGATTCCAAAGTTCTAACCTCAGCGTTTAGGGACGCTGAAGTAGGTTTAGAAGGGATGGCTTGAATTGGTGTGGCAGAGCGTACCACGGAACTTTCCTTCAGCTCTTCAGAATGAGCTGAGGAGTCTTCAGCATGGAATTGCTGGGGTTGCTCCTTGGTTTTCTTGATCCTTTTGGAATCAAGAGGGGTAAGAGATTGTTTCCTTTTCTTAGAAGGAATGGATTTTGTGACCTGGGAATCAGCGAGGGGTATTGTCGCTGAAGGAGCCACAGAAAGCGGAGAATTAAGTAGAGTGAGAAGGGTAGAGAGACGTACCTCGTTGGCGACAGGCTTGAAGTCGAGAACTTTAGGGCCAATCTGAGAGAGTTTCAGATCACCCTCTTCAGGATAGCTGTCCTTCAGGCCATATTGAAAGATGGCGCTGATGAATCGTGGGTAAGGAACCCATGCTGGTCGGTCAGTGGCAGAATCAACACGTTGAATGAGGTCTTCATAGATGATGGAGGCCCAGTCAATGTTGAGACCTTTCAGCAGTGCGTAACCCATGGCCTGCTGAGGTTGAGCGGCTTGATCAGAAGATCCGGTTTTCGCTGTCATGCAGCTGATCAGGTGAGCGAAGATGAAGTTCATCTCGCTTGGCATCTTGGATTTCTTTATCAGCGTCAGCTTCTTCTCAGGTAGCTTGTCTCTTCCAGTCTCCCAGATGTAACCCATCGCATCAAGGAAAGCAATGATTTCTTCCCTGTTAGCGTGCTTCTTGTGGTCAGGAAATGGAATGAAAGGATTTTCTGAGGTAGCGTTAGGGAATTTTAGAGCTTTGCGGATTATTGCGGGGGTTATCTTGATGGTGCCATACTCAGTATCGCTGAGTATGCAGTCGATGGTTTTAGATGGATCTTTGGCGGAGGGTAGGTCGGTGTGTCTGGCAGAGTACCAGAATTGGGATAATAGACGCTGACTGGCAGGAGGTGTGATTGTCAGTGCTGTGTAGATGGGACTATTCTTCAAAAAATTTACAGTGTCGTCTAGATGGGATACCTGCTTCCGAGGAGGAAACTCGAGAAGCGCTGAGAGGTTGTTTGCCTTTGTCCAGTCTAGTTGATCCAGCTCAAACTTAACCTGAGGAGCTTTGGTGATTTCCAGTTCCTCAGAATCAGCGGAGATGGACTCAGCGGTAACATTCAGCTTTGAAGTTGCCATTACACTGTATTATCAGTTCAACCAAAGATGTTAACAAATAAGAAATATCTTAATGTGGAAAGAAAATTTCCATTAAGATTTTTCGAATTTTGTCCATTTCATTCAGACAAAAAAGTCTTACTGAAGATTAGGGTTTTTCTTGTTTTAAAAAAAAACGAATATAACACCTATAAGCCTTGTATTCCAGTTTTTTTTTTTAAAAATGGATACGAAAGAAGAACAAGTTTAGGATTTTAGATATAAAACTTGAAGAACAACCATGAATTGGTTGTGTTTATAAAACCATGAAAGAAAATGATTTTATTTTTGAGTTCTTTTGTTTGATCTTGTGTAAAACAATGATAAGATCGAAAACAAGTTATTTGCATTTGATAATAGATAAGAACATAATAACCTTGAGTTTGATGAAGAAGATGATGAACAGTTCTTGAAGATTGAGAGCACAAAATGCAACAGTGTTCTTTTCTTGCGGAGAAAGATTGATTCGCGTAAAAGACAAATATAAACTTTGAGAGTGTTTATATAGGAAGAGAGTAGAGAGAGAAAAACTTGAGCGGGAAAGTTTTTCATCATGACACGGACACGTGTTTGCATTTGATTGGATAGACAACGAAACGTGCAAACGTGTGTCAGAAAAAGAGCGTGCCTGGTGTTATCCGTTGCAATGACGTCACAACTGTCCTTTCACATTCTTTCGTTGTCTCTGAGGTTTTGAAAGAAAAACTCAGGGACTCTTTGGAAAATATGAAGCACTGAATAGAAATATCAATGAGGGTTTTAAGAAATTTCAAAATATCGCTGTTACGGAAGAGATATTCAGCGATGAAAGAATTTGAAATCTTGCATTTTCATGCGTTTTGTCAGAGAAAACATACCTTGATATCAGTTTAACCCAATTTATTCAGAGAGAAGATGATGAAGTGGATTGTACAAGTTTATTTTATCCAGAGCCTATACTTAAATGTATAAACGTATCGCTGATTAAATGTGAACCGCTGAAGATTTATCCTTCAAAGTTCAGCATTCCAAGCTCGCTAATGAGAAAGTTGAATCTTGTCTCATCAAGAGGTTTGGTAAACAAATCAGCTAACTGATAATCAGTTGGGATAAAATGAAGTTCTATATCACCATTCATCACATGATCTCTGATAAAATGATATCTGATTTCTATGTGTTTTGTCTTTGAGTGTAGCACTGGATTGTTTGCTATAGCGATGGCACTTGTGCTGTCGCAATAGATTGGAATTTTGGAGAGCTGAAGATCATAGTCTAGTAGTTGATTTCTCATCCACAAGACTTGAGAACAGCAGCTTCCAGCGGCTACATACTCAGCTTCAGCTGTGGAAGTGGACACTGAGTTTTGCTTCTTACTTGTCCAACTTACCAGCTTTCCACCCAGGAGCTGACATCCTCCTGTGGTGCTTTTCCTATCCATTTTGCAACCTGCAAAATCACTGTCTGAATAGGCGGTTAGATCGAATCCTGAATCTTTGGGATACCAAAGACCTAGATTCGCTGTACCCTTAAGATATCGAAAGATTCGCTTTACAGCTTTCATATGAGATATCTTAGGTTCAGCTTGATATCGTGCGCACAGACATGTTGCAAACATAATATCGGGTCGGCTAGCTGTAAGATACAGTAGTGAGCCGATCATCCCACGGTACAGCGTGACATTGACAGGAACACCCTTTGTGTCCTTATCAAGTATCAGCGGTGGTGCCATAGGGGTTTTCATAGCTGAACTTTCAGTTAAGTCGAATTTCTTCAGCATATCTTTAACATACTTTCCCTGATTTATAAAAGTTCCTTTTTCAGTTTGCTTAATCTGAAGACCAGGAAATATGTTAGTTCACCCATCATACTCATTTTATACTCATCTTTCATTCTATTAGCGAAACGAGTACAAAGCTCAGGGTTAGTAGAACCAAATATAATGTCATCAACATATATTTGAACTAAAATGATATGACCTTTTATTTTTCTAAAAAACAAAGTTTTGTCAATCTTACCGCTCTCAAATTTTTCAAGATGGAGATAAGTAGAAAGAGTGTCATACCATGCACGAGGAGCTTGCTTCAAGCCATAAAGTGCCTTATCCAGCTTATAAACATAACCTGGACGCTTAGGATCTGAGAATCCTGGAGGTTGTTCCACATAAACTTCTTCATTCAGCTTTCCATTTAGAAACGCTGACTTAACATCCATTTGATGTACAGTGAAGTTTTTGTGTACAGCATATGCTAAGAAAAGACGAATAGATTCAAGTCTTGCTACTGGAGCAAAGGTTTCGTCATAATCGATACCTTCCTCTTGTCTGTATCCCTGAGCAACAAGACGAGCTTTGTTGCGAGTTACAGTACCATGTTCGTCCAACTTGTTTCGATAGACCCACTTAGTGCCTATCACTTTTTTGTCAGTTGGTCTCCGAACAAGTTTCCAAACTTTGTTTCTTTCGAATTCAGTCAGCTCTTCTTGCATAGCGCTGACCCAGTTTGGATCTCTGAGGGCATCATCTATTTTCTTTGGTTCAGTTAGAGAAATAAAGTTAACAAATAAACAAATATTACCTGCACTTCTACGAGTCTGAATACCAGCGTTGGGATCACCAAGAATTTGATCGATTGGGTGATTTACAGTCCATCGCTGAGCCGGAGCATGCGTCGCTGACTCAGTCTGAACTGGAGAAACTGAAGATGAGGCTTCAGCTACTTCTGGATTATCAGCTAAGAGAGGAATGCTTGCATTTGTCACTTCATTCACTGATTGCTGAGAAATAGATGGAATTTCTGAGACATTTGGATCAACTGCGGGTATAGTGTTTATAGGAACAGTTGAGACCCAAGATGTTTCAGCTTCACTATTCTGCATATTGGGAATGATAGTAGGACCATCATTTTCAGTTGTATGAGTATGAGTAGTGGGAACATCTTCTGAATCACAAAGATGAGAAAACATCCATTGATTCAGTTCTTTTGTATCAGCGTTCGGTTTAGAGTTCGCTGAACGGGATTCGTCAAACGTGACGTGAATAGTTTCTTCTACAGTTTGTCTTCTTCGATTGAAGACTCTGAAGGCTTTGGAAACTGAGGAGTATCCAAGAAAGATTCCATCATCAGCCTTAGGATCAAACTTTCCAAGGGCATCTCTGTTGTTCAGTATGAAGCACTAACAACCAAAGATGTGAAGAAAGCTGATTGAAGGCTTTCTCCCATGAAAAAGTTCATAGGCTGTCTTTTTTAATCTTTTGACTATCAGCGACCTGTTTTGCGTAAAACAAGCCGTGTTGACAGCTTCTGCCCAAAACTGAGTAGGCAGGTGAGAATCGCTGAGCATTGAACGTGCAGCTTCAATAATTGTTCTATTTCTTCTTTCAGCGACTCCGTTTTGTTGTGGTGTTCTCACTGACGAAAAGTTGTGAGAAATACCCTTGCTCTCAAGGAAGGAATCAAGAGAACTGTTTTTGAATTCAGTTCCATGATCACTCCTTATTGAGCGAACAGTCATATTGTTCAGAGTTTCCATCTTCCGAACAAAGGTGATGAGTTCTTCAGGGGTGTCACTCTTAGAACGGAGAAACATTACCCATGTGTAACGAGAGAATTCATCAACTATGACCAGCGTATATTTCTTTCCAGCGATGGATTGTTTGTTAACGGGGCCAAACAAATCCATATGGAGTAGTTGAAGAGGAGATGACACTGAGGAAACTTGCTTGGACTTGAAGCTTGCCTTGGTCTGCTTCCCTTTTTCACACGCTGAACATAAGGATTCTTTGGCGTATGAATGTTGAGGTAGACCAGTGACTAACTCTTTGGATGAAAGAGTATTCAGTGTCTTGAAGTTGAGATGTGAGAGCCTCTTGTGCCATAGCCAGTTGACATCAGAAGATGCCTTTGAGAAGAAACAGGAGTTCTCAGTGGTTGTTGAGTCCATGTTTATAACGTAAACATTTTCCAAACGATAACCGCTGAGAGCTATCTTCTCCTTTTTGTCAGAGACAAAGCAGGATTCCTTAGTGAAAATCACTTTGTTATCCATGTCGCAAAGCTGACTGATGCTCAGAAGATTATGCTTCAGCCCTTCAACATATGCGACTCTTCTGAAGGATGTTGTACCATTTGAAAGTACACCATACCCTCGGGTGTGTCCTTTTCCATTTCCACCGAAAGTCACAGAGGGACCCTTCTCTTCCTTGTATTCAGCGAGCAGGCTTTTCTTTCCAGTCATGTGTCTAGAGCATCCGCTATCGAGATACCAGATACCCTTCTTAACCTGCAATACAAAGGAAGATTAGTTTTGCTTGGGTACCCACTTCGTCATGTATACGTGTTTGTCAGTGGAAGAGGTTGGAATGGGTTCAGCAGTCTTCGCAGCATTTGAAGATTCAGCTTTGTCCTTCTTCACTTTAGTCAATTTCTTGACCTCAGAGGTAGGATTCACCTTGACCTGACTTGCAACTGGTTTGGTCTTCTTGGGTGCTATCTTTACCTTAGCTATCTTATCAGCTTTGGTGGCTGTGGGACACTTACTTGCAATATGATCGGTAAGTCCACAGTGATAACATTTCCTATAACTAAAATTAGTTCTAGGACCACTTGAGTGCTGAGCTTTTAATTTGGAATTAGAAGTTCCAGCACCAAGTACACTATTGGTTTTTGAAATAGGACGAACATTCAGTTCTTCAAATTTCTTACCAAGGACATCTACTCTGAGTCTAGGAGTAGGTCGCTGAACTGATCCAGAGGTCTGATTTCTAGAACCAGATGAATGAATCACTAAGGCTTTGGAAGCATTCAGCTTAGGTACTAAAGTACCCTTCTGAGGATTTTGATAAATTACAATTCCTTTACCTTTATCTTTAGAGACAGAGGTAGGTTTTGAATAAACCATTTTCTCCTTACCTTTTGGGGTAGGAGTTTCCTCAGGGATTGGTGTAATCGAAGAGGAGTACTGAGATGAAGAAGTGTCAGCTATTGAGGATACGAACGTTCCAAATTTAAGCATTGAACGTTCAGTGGTTGGTATTGGAGTATCATATTTATAACCCAGACCACGTTTATCACTCAGAGGAATCTGAGCCTTAATTATCTCAGTGATCTTTGTTGAAGAATTACACCATGCTTCAACAGTAGCTTGTTCAGCTTTTAATGCAGCGATAGCTTCCGCTCGTTCGATTTTGACTAGCTGATTTAAATGGACTTGATCTTTAAAATCTTCTTCAAATTTAGAAAGCTTTTCTATTTGAAGGTGGCAATTTTTAAGCTTTTCAGCGAGATCAAGATTTTGGTTTTCAACCACAGCTTTGCCGTTCATGGCTTCGTATAAACTTCTAGTCAGTAGTTCGATTTTACGGAGACTATCAGCTTCATCAATATTTACAATATTGGTAAAGAAGGAAGGTGATACCTGAATGGCAGATGTTGAAGTGGAGGGAATGTCTGAACTTTCTTCCTCTTCTTCAATCTTGGCCATGAGACATTGATTTGCTTCATCATCTTCAGAATCAGATGATGAGGCTTCTTCATCAGAAGCAGCCCAATCATAGTCAGCCATCAGGCCTTTTCCCTTCTTCTTAAAGCTTTTCAGCTTTGCATACTTCTCCTTCAGCTTTAAGTATTTGTCGTCTTTATTCCTTGGAACAAAGGATTTCTTTGTAAAAGCTGAAGGTCTCATGATTTTCTTTGACCTGCACTCGTTAGCGAAATGACCTGTCTTTTCGCAGTTAAAACAAGTAGCAGTAGCCTTATCAACAAAAGCTGATGACTTAGGCTTGTCAGCTATAGAAAGAGTTTTGTTCTTTCTAAACATTTTCTTCTTGGCGAATCTCCTGAACTTTTTAGTTAGGAGAGCCAAGGATTCATCATCTGAAGAATCAGAATCTGATGACCTTTCAGAGTTACTTTCTAACTCAGTGATAGTGACCACGGGTCCATAAGTTGAAGTTATCTCTGGAAAATCTAGGGGGTTTTGCAAGAGAACCATTGTCAATATAGTGAGTGTTTGTGTTTGAGTTGGCCATTTTCAGATAATAGCAAGGATGAGAAATATCTTAGATTAGATCTTGTTTATGAGATTAAACAAATCTGCTCTGATACCACTTGTTGGTCCCGAAAGGCCTAAACAAGTTTGTAGAAGGGGGGGGGGGGTTGAATACAAACACACTATTTTACTTTTCTAAATTGTTTATTGATAAATCATTAACAATTTACAGCTTGTTGCGGAAACAAGATTAAGGATAAACCTAAATCTAAACAAGTTGGAACACTAAGGTTTTCTTGCACTAAGAAAGATAAGGAGATTACTAATAAAATCCTATCTTGAGAGATTTGAACTTGTCCAGAGTTATCAAGTTACTTCAAATGAAGTGAGTTCATCTCTTTATATACTGCATGCATTTAATGCAATTCAGTATACACTTTACACGTGTCATCAGCGGATTGGTTGCATGTCATTGACCTTTGTTGACAACCTTAGTAGCCGCATGAATGAACAGTGTAGTATCAGAGTGGTTGTACGATTTCAGATTTTCGGAGGTTCTTTTCTGACATTTCGTACGGTGGCGTGCAAGGGAGGTTAAGACAAAAGTACTTTGTACGGAGGACTTCATGATCAGCTTTCGTTGATTCAGCGATTATCATTTACTATTCAGCGAATGATAAAGTTCAGCGATAGCTGAAGTCTTGTACTTGATACTTCACGTTGAGTGGACAAATCTGAGTCTTCGCTGATCCGCATCAGTTCATTAGGAGACTTGTCGCTGGTTCTTGAGCTTGATCTTCGACTTCAGCGTAGAACCTTTGTTGACGTGAATCTTGTCTTCAGGGATCATAAGTAAACAACTAACTTATCAGCGATCACCATAAGAACTGAACAGACTCAGCGATATGGTGAACAATGTTCGCTGAATGTTTAATCTAAAAGAGCGAGAGTTCCTATCAGCAGTACTGTAAGATCTTAGTACTTATCAGCGATAGTGAAACTCTGATACATATTGTTTACTTACAATTTTCACTATGTATTTAAGATAGGGTCATTATCAAATCACTGAGGGTTTGGATCAACACCAACTTACCCACCAAGAAAATGAATCTTTTCTCATCAAGTGCCTTGGTGAATAAGTCTGCAAGCTGGTATTTAGTGGACACAAAGTGCATTTCGATTGTGCCATGTTCAACATGATGCTTCAGAAAGTGGTAACGGATATCGTTATGCTTTGTTTTTTAGTGCTGTACTGGATTAGCAGAGATGGCTATGGCGCTTTTTGAATCACATAATATGGGTATCTTGTATATGTTGTGGCCATAGTCCTTTAGCTGAGTTTTCATCCACAAAACTTGGGAGCAACAACTAGCAGCATCAACATATTCAGCTTATGTGGTAGATGTGGACACACAGTTCTGCTTCTTCGAAGTCCAGCTGACTAGTTTACCTCCCAGGAATTGACAATTCCCAGAGGTACTTTTTTGATCGAGCTTGCATCCTCCATAATTTGAATCTGTGTATGCCTTTAGACCAAAACCAGAGTTTTTCGGATACCAGAGCCTAGGATTTTTGGTCCCTTTTAGGTATCTGAAGATTCTCTTTACAGCAATATAGTGGGATTCCTTTGGGTTAGCTTGATATCTTGCACAGAGGCATATGTCATACATTATATCAGGCCTACTTGCGGTTAAGTATAACAGAGATCCAATCATACCTCTGTAGTTCTTGCACTCTACAGATGTGCCATTTTGGATCTGAGAATAATTTATTTCCAGTGGCCATTGGGGTCTTCATTACAGAGGCATCAGAGAGGCTGTATTTCGAAAGTATGTCAGAGACATATTTAGCTTGATTTATAAAAATTCCCTCCGATGATTGTTTTACTTGGAGTCCGAGGAAGAAGGTTAATTCTCCTATCATACTCATTTCAAATTAACTCTGCATGAGTTTTTCAAACTCTTTGCACTGTTGTACATTTGTAGACCCAAAAATGATGTCATCCACATAAATCTGTACAAGCAGAATCTCATCACCTTTTCTTTTGTAAAACAAAGTAGTATCTGTCGTACCTCTGTCGTAATCATTATTGAGAAGAAAGGTTGAAAGTCTTTCGTACCGTGCTCTTGGAGCCTGTTTCAGTCCATACAGAGCTTTGTCGAGGTAGTACACGTATTTTGGGTATTTGGAGCTTTCAAACCCTGGTGGTTGCTGGACATATACTTCTTCTTGGATTTCACCATTCAGAAAAGCAGATTTTACATCCATTTGAAAGACTTTGAAACCTCTGTGAGCTGCGAAGGCTAAGAAGATTCTTATTGCTTCAAGTCGTGCGACAGAGGCAAAAGTTTCATCGTAATCAATGCCTTCTTCTTGGCGATATCCCTTGGCCACCAATCTTGCTTTGTTTCTAATGACCACCCCATCCTCGTCCTTCTTGTTTCTGAAGACCCATTTTGTCCCTATGGCTTGTTTCCCTCATGGCAGAGGTACTAGGGTCCATACCTTGTTTCTCTCAAACTGTAGAAGCTCTTCTTGCATAGCATCTACCCAGTTTGGATCATCTAGGGCTTCAGAGATTCTTTTTGGCTCGATCACACTGATAAAATTTGTAAAGAAACAAAAATTAGCAATGGCTGATCTTGTTTTGACCTTTTAAGAAGGGTCACCGATTATAAGGCTTGGAGGATGGTTTTTCGTCCACTGTGTTGTTCTTGGAAGATGGTCATTTGAGTCATCAAGATTAACCTCTGTGGTTGCACACTGCGGTTCTGGTGCAACCTCTGTTGTTGATGGTACTTCTGTGTTTATGCTTGGTTCTTCAGCTTGTGGGAGGATTGGAATGAGAGTTGGAATTTGTTCCTCTGAGGAAGTATAGACCGAGTCTTCGTTTTCCTCTGGTATTGATTCCTCTATAGTCGCTGGAGTAGGTATTTCAGGAGCTTCTATAGTTGAATCCTTAGTTGTATCATCTTCTGTTTGCTCCCCCTCAGCACGTGCATCTGTATGATTCAGTCTGGTTGGCAGAAGATACTTGATTCAGTCTGGTTGGCAGAAGATGGTTCTCCAGAGGCACTGACAGCTCCAGCAGAGGTTTTAATATCATCATGGAACATCTCTTCAAATAGAAGATTTAAGTCTTCTTCTCTTGTTTTTGAGATGCCAGAGGATTCCTTCTTTAGACCGAGTTCTGAATTGATTTGTTCAGAAGTCTTTTGAAAGGAATCGTCAAAAGACACATTGATGCTTTCTACAATAGTTCTTGACCGCAGAAGGTAAACTTTGTAGGCCTTAGAAGTGGCAGAGTATCCAATGAACTTGCCTTCATCTGCTTTCACCTCAAACTTTCCTCTTGCTTCTCTATCATTTAAGACAAAGCACTTGCATCCAAATACATGAAAGAACTTGATGTTTGGTCGCCTTTTGTTGATCAAATGATACGGTGTCTTTATGTGCCTCTTTACAATGGTTGATCGATTTTGGGTGTAGCAAGCGGTTGATACTGCTTCTGCCCAAAAAGACATTGGTAATCCAGATGCTGTTAGCATAGTTCTTGCAGCCTCCACAAGTGTACGGTTCTTTCGTTCAACCACGCCATTCTGTTGAGGGGTGCGTGCAGCAGAGAAGTTCTGTGACATTCCTTCTTCTGTAGGATAGGCTTCAATGACAGAGTTTTTGAATTCTGTGCCATTGTCACTTCTTAGTTTCTGAATCCTGCACTCATACAGATCTTGGATTCTTTTCATTAGATTTATCAGAAACATCTGATTTCTTTCTGAAAAATTCAACCCATGTAAATCTTGAATATTCATCGATCAAAACAAGTATATATTTCTTGCCACTTAGGCTTAGTGTGGCGATTGGACCGCAGAGGTCAACATGAAGCATGTACAGAGGCCTGGGGCAAGACACATCAGTCTTGCCTTTATGGGAAGCTCTTTTGAGTTTTCCCATTTCGCAAACAGAACACAAATGATCTTTATTAACTTTAACATTTGGCAGACCTTTGACTAGATCAAGTTTAACAAGCTTATCTAGAGTATGAAAGTTTAGGTGGCAGAACCTGTTATGCCATAACCAGGCTTTTTTGCTTTTACAAGCAACAAGGCAGAGCTTGTCTTCCTTGTTCTTGGCACAGAAGTTCATGAGGTAAAGATCGCCTCTTCGTTCGGCTCGCAGAAGTTCGACTCCTGTGTCCTCACCTTGTAGAGAGCAGAAGGTTCTTTTGAACATTACGTCGAAACCCGTATCACAGAGTTGGCTACCACTGAGAAGATTGTGCTTAAGGCCATCCACATATGCAACTTTGCATACGGTTATGTTTTCCTTCTTGATGACTCCGTAGCCTTTTATATACCCCTTCTTGTTGTCACCAAAGGTCACAGATCCTCCATCGAGTTTATCTTTGTAGGAGGATAGTAGACCTCTGTCGCCAGTCATGTTCCTCGAGCATCCGGAGTCAAGATACTAGATTGGCACATACTGCTTATGCAAGACAATCAGAGAGTTTTAGGTACCCATATCCAAATGGGTCTAGCTTTGTTAGGGGTCTTCAAGTTTCCCTTAGCATTCTTGGGTTTGGTTTTATCTTCTTTTGAAGAACCATTTTGTTTCTTCTTACCCTTTAATTTAGTGTTCTTTTTGGGTGTAGAGAGGAAACAGTGTGGACTTGAGAAGTGTTGATTTAATCGATACATGAGATCAAAACAATGACAATAATGAATGTGCGAAGAGATTTGCTTGAACTTTTCATTGAAAACATTAAATGGGGGCACAGAGGCATTACATTCTATCCTAACATTTGACTTCCTATTACAAGAAGACCTATGTAGGCTAGATTGTTGTTTGCAAAATCCTTTGTTGAGAGCAGCCTTCTGGACCCCTTCTGTGGTGAACTTCTGTAGGTTTCACTGTCACAGAAGATAAAGATTTGTTATTTTCAGCCCATTTACCTTTCTGTTGCCATGTTAGTTTTTCTTTAATAGGCCTTAAGGGTTTTGAAGTCTTGGAACTTGTTGAATTTTGAGAGGACGTTTTCTTTTGTTGTTTGATTTTCTCAAGCTCAAGAGAGGTTTTGGCTTGTATACACATGTCCAAAAAATCTGGACAGATAGGAACTTTTGTGATTTTCTCCTTGGGAGAAATAGTTCTGTTAAGAACTCTAGAGGGTAGTTTAAAATCCTCTGAGTCACAAGGTACTATCTCTGACTTAGGGTCAGTCTCAGATTCGTCAGAGGATGAATCGTCCTCATATACAGAGGTTGAGTCACTTAGTTCTCTTTCGACAGAGGCTAGATTTTCAGAGCTTGTGCCATACTTGCTTTCATCCTTTTTAGTGAGATTATTTTCCAAGTCAACAGAAGTATCTATTAAGGTTTCATCAGAGAGATTTTGATCGATAGAGGGTGTACAGAGATTTTCGTAAAAGTTATTTTTCCCGATTTCCATTAACTCCTTTTTAGAGATATCTTTAAGTTTTTCTTCTGAAATGTTAGGCATGAACTCAGGTGCCTCTGCCGATGATTTCTTTTCAGAGTTTATCATGCAGACAAAGGCAACCTGTGTTTGAGTCTCGGGGTTACCAAACTTGAAGATACCTATCTGATCTTGAGTTTTCAGATATTTCTTAGGTTTGGATTCTCTTTTGACAGCGGTTGAGGGTGAGAAATCTGTGTTTTCAAACCACACGTTTATCATCTTCCGAGGTTTCCTCTGGTGAGGTTCCCCAGAGACTTTTCGCCTTTTGCTTACAGAGAGTAAGTTTGGAAATCCAGGTTTTCTTGTATTTCCAATATGAAATAGAGAGGACAGAGACTTGTATCTTTTGTTTCTAGTGTATGGATCTATATCACAGAAGCCAATTCCCCGCCTTCCTATTTGTGTATTAATTTTCTCGTACACCTTCTGTGCATCTTGATATTTCTTGATTAAATGATCTCTTCTGAGTAGATCTTGACAGAGGACTTCTCTTTCCTTTTGAAAATAATGTTTAAGAGCTAGGATATTCATTCTGTCTCACTCAACGTCCATAAGTTCTTTAGATTTTGCTTTTAAGGCTGAGTTAAGTTCAGAAATCTTTTCTTTCAAAGGATTTAGGTGTTTGTTCCAGTTTGTTTCAATTTCTTCCTTTTCTTGAAATATTTTAGCCTTTTCTTGAGTGAGAAGTCTAGCTTCTCTATCAAAGAAGGTAAGCTTCTTCTGGACACTTTCGCAGGTCTTTTTAAGTTCTGTATGTTCAATGTTTAGTTTAAGCAAATAGGCTTCTGCTTGATTAGTGTAAGAGTCAGAAGTGGATACCTCACTGTCGGAGTCGGAGCTGACCTCTGTCATGCCACAGAACAAGGCGTTCTTCTTTTCTCCTTCGTCAGAGGATGTATCTAACAGCCAGTTTTCTTGATCCACCATGAGTGACTTCTGAGCATAATATTCTGCTCTCTTTTTGTAGAAAGCAGAATCCCTCTGAGGGCAGTTTGATTTGCTCCTGCATTCATTGGCATAGTGGCTTGGCTTGCTACAATTGTAACATCCTTGGTTCTGTGGAGCGTTTCCAGCTTTGTCGTCTGACCTCTGTCGGTCACCACCTCTGTGATTCCTGTCATTCGACCTCTATTGGTCGACACCTCTGTCGTTCTTGTCATTTGATCCTTCTCTTCCACGATCATCTCTTCCGTAGCGTTCATTACCAGACTTCTTCTGATATCCTCTGCTGAAATCCCTTGTCAAAAGAGCTAACGATTTAGCTATTGAGGCCAGAGTTGCCTCTTCTTCTTCCACCACCTCCTCCTCTTCACTATCAACGATCAAGATTTTCTTCTTCTTCTCCTTCTTTTCTTCCACAGCTTTCTCCTTTTTCGGCTTCTCTTTTGCTTCTGTGGCCTTACTAACCAGCGCAAGAGGTGCACTGATTTGAGCTTTTGCTTGTGCAATCTGAGGCTCTTGGGCTGCCAACGTTCCATAGAGATCTGACAGAGTCCAAAAATCTAAGTCCTGATTTTTTTGCAGAGACATAGACAACTGGAGCCATTCTTCATTGAGACTCTTTAGGAACATGACATTGTTCTCCTCAGAAGTTCTTTGGATTCCGAACTTCTTGCATTTGTTGATTAGAGAGTTGAACCGATCATATGTTGACTGTAGAGATTCTGTTGGCAGAGCTTTGAATGCGTAGTACTCGTTGATGCATTGGGCTCTGCGGTTCTTCTGAGTTTTGGCACCACCCTCCAGTTTCTTCCACAAATCGTATGCAGATTCACACGCATCTAGGGATTGGAAAAGGTCATTGGGTATGGCCATGATCAGAAGTCTCTTAGTCTTCTGAGCAACTTCATATTTTGCCCAATCAGGATCTGACCACTTGTCCTTGGTCTTTGGTTTATCGTGAGCAGGGATTTCTGGAGTGTCGTCTGTGCCAGGTACACGGGGTACTGTGATCATTGGTACGAAAGGAGGCTTGTTGATATAGTAGATGAGTTCTTTGTCAATACCCTCGAAGAAGTGAATCATTCGTATCTTCCGTTGAGGGTACTCATCTCTGAGTAGTGTGGGTGGCTTGGTTAAAGAACCAGCGGTGAAGAAGTTGTTTGTGTTTGTCATTTTGAAAGGGTTTGAGAAATCAAGAAAATATGGTATGAACAGTAAACCTTCAGAGAATGAAGTGGATGTTTCTAATGGTTTTTATAAACTTTCAAACCTTTAAACAATGCACTAAAAAGGAGATTTAACTGAAGAAATAGATTCTGTAAGTTTACCAAAGTAGAAACAGGTCGAGAATGGCAGAAAAACAGATGATGTTTTGAAAGATATGAAAAATCAGTTAAAAGTCCAAGTTTCTACCAAAATTAATTGTAAGTGAGGATCTCTTGATATAGAAAATCATGAACCGCTCTGATACCAATTGTTGGTTCCTGTTTTGCTTAACAATGATGATTCTATCTAATAGTTCAAACAAGATATAATGCGGAAGTGTTTTAACAAACTAAAAGATATAATAAGGTAGAAGACACATAATATCAAATGTATAAAGTGGAAATAACTTAGATAATTATCTCAATAACCCACTGTATATTGATATAAATAAAGCACCAAGAACATCGAAAGTTATACAAGAAATCTGCTCTAATGGTGTGTGTGTCGTGCAAAGCTTAATAGAAGAACTCAACATGAGTCTTCTATTTATACTACTTCTAAAGAGGACAAGTTCTGGACAACAAGGACTGAAGGTACAAAGACACTATTCAGGTACTGTTGCAGGTACAACGTTAATTAAATGTGCCGGCTTCTACTAAGGCTAGGACCAATCAGAGTTTGACACGTGGAGTTGCCAGGTCACGCCTTGTACGAATGATCTTCAGGATCTTCGTACAGCAGAAATCGTGAGAAGCACGATTGTCCTTGTATAGAGCTCGTCTTTATATACCACAGAGGCTCTGTCAAGTATGACAGAGGCTCTATGGCCTTGTCCGCATTGAAGTGTCTTCTTACGATTCTTTACTTCGGTCTTCTTGGTTACTGTTTTGGGAAAAAAATCACGTCGCACGACCACGACCAGAACAGGTAAGACGTATGATTAGGGACTATATCTTGTATTAAGATAAGGTCTCGACAAAGACCTAGAACACCATCGTCGTCCCTCATAAAAGGTAAGTCGAGAGTTCCGTACGACGCTCGACCATAGCGTCGCCCGATCCGCACGACTATTATATAAGGATGTGCGACTTCGACCAAAGCTAACGTTCACCATGACCGTTTGTTAAGTGTTTAATGCAGGAGTAAAAGTCATTAAGGAGCAACGACTATAACCGAAGCAATTATTAAACAGCTGGCGACCGTAACGGACGAAGATCATTACTCCGGCGACCGTTTCCAACCGTTAAGGCCATTAAAGGAGCATTCATGGATGAAGCTAAGGACACGAAGACTATAAATATCAAGCTCAATCAACATTTCAAGACATCGAATATCCGGCGATTAACAAACAAAGCAATATTCAAGAATACCTGAAGTGAAGAACCATTGTTCTAAGTATCGCTCTCGACGCACGACAACAGCCCTCGACCAGCAGTTCACACTTTGTTTCGTACACGACAAACACCTATTTTTTACATTCCAAACACTTGTACTTTACATTTCGAAGCATTTTCTTCCTTTGTATTGTAATCACTGTATGATCAACACCAGTATCCAAGGATATCGCCCCTGATTGGCGACCATAGTGCAGCGACGACACCCGCTGTCGTCCGCAGGTTTTTTCCTCATTTGAGGTTTTTCCTGCGTCATCAAATCCCTTGTTTCTTTATTTTGTTTCTTTAGTTGTTTAAGTCCACATCGACCTTAAGTTGTCCCTTTGGTGTGATTTTTGGCATTAACAGTTTGGCGCCATCCGTGGGACTACATCTAGAGAAAATCCTCGACGAACGTGCATTCTACTAATAGTTTCTTGGAGTTTCTTCTATTTTCTGTTGCAGGAAAATGGCAACCCCTGGAAATCCGCAGCAAGCTGTCGCTTAGATGTATCAGGAGCTCGAGGTTTCCAGGAATCAACTAAATGCAATGGCAGAGCAGAATCGCAGAGCAGCTGAAGAGGTCGCGCGGCTAAGGAATCCTTTTGGACCGCAGAATGGTCCTAGACCATTCATCCAGAATCCAGGTCCGGGACCAGGCCCGTCCGCACAGAATCAGCATCCAGGTCCATTCATGCAGAATCAGCAGACGGGTCCGTTCATTCTGAATCCCCAGTCTGGGCAGATTCCCCCTCAGCACATCCGACCACCACCCTTGAACCATGGATCCCAACCGTTTTCCCAGCCATTCCAAATTGGTCCGCAACCTTTCCAGCAAGGATCGCAATCTTTCCAGCAGAGGTCGCAACCATTTCAGCAGGGACCACAATCGTTTCAGAATGGACCGCAGCAATTCCACTATGGGTCGCAGCCATATTTTGTTCCATTCAACGGGGACACCAATGGTTCGTCGCATGGTAATGGCACTAGTCCAGGGACCAATCCCTCGACAGGGGCAAATCCTGATCTTAACGATCCCGTAGCCCAGCGTTTGAAGAGGTTAGAAGACCAAAATGAGCGCGTCCTGTCCTTGCTCGCCAAGTTGCCTGGGGCAGCCGTGCCTGTCAATGTCGAGCCTCACTCGGGGTATCAGGCGTCGCCCTTCATCGACGAGATCGCCACCGTCGAGGTCCCAAAGAAGTATAACATTCCTGCCTTCACTCCCAAGTATTCGGGTGTGACTGATCCAACCGAGCATGTCGCGCAGTATAAGCAGCTCATGCGGACAATCTCGATTCCACACATGTACCAAGAAGTATGCATGTGCAAGAGTTTCGGGGCGACTCTCACTGGTCCAGCTCTCCCGTGGCTGGTCAATCTCAAACCCAAATCTATCGGGTCGTTCGCCGAATTGATCAACCAATTCTCCCGGCAATTCGCCAGCAGTCGTAAGATGGAAAAGCAGACTAGTGATCTGTACCATGTCGTGCAGAAGACCAATGAGTCTATTCGAAGTTATTTCAATAGATTCAATACCGAAATGATCAGTATCCGCAATTGGGACATCAAAACTGCGATCGAAGCTTATAAGCGTGGTCTAGACGATAGTTCAGGTTTATATATCGATCTGACCAAGTATCCCCCAGAGACTTTCGAAGACGTCCGAGCTCGAACCTTAGCATACATGAGGGTCGAAGACGATGCAGCCTTTCGTCGCAAACACACTGACGACAAGAAGCCGTTAGGTGTCAAGAAGCCAGAATTCAAGCCGAAAGCCATATCCAGAATAGAGCCAGTGCGTCAGATTTCAAACGTTCGATTCAAGACGAAGGCAGAAGCTAAAACCGCGACTAAATTCCTCGTGTACCCCAAGATCTCCTCTTATGGGTTCAAAGGGTCAGCTAAAGACTTAGTCGAAGCTCTGAAAACAACCCAAGCAACCATCCGGTGGCCGAAGAAGTCCGACTTGGACGATGCTAAGAAGGATAAATCAAAGTGGTACGACTTCCACGTCGACCATGGTCATACGACAGATGATTGTAATGCACTCAAGAAGGAATTGGCATATCATGTTCCACAAGGTAATCTCAAAGATATTACTGATAATGTCGTTATTAACAACCGTCGACCGTCGACTCCTGAGCATGCAAAAGTTATCAATTAAAATCCCCTATGCCATTGGGAACCCTGAAGATCGAGAATGAGTCGAAACGTCGCTATGGTGCCCTGTCATACGACGACATGATCAATCACAAAAAGTATCTCATCGGATCGTCGTGTCATCCTGTCATTTAAAACCTATCTTTCTTTACATACAAATGTTCCTCACAAACAGCTACTAACTTAAGCATCGGAGGGTCGTTGGTGAGCCAACGACCAACCCTGGACATCGTTTTATCACAGGATCGCACGACATAGACAATCAGATCCATGACTTGATCACGCCTCATAGCTCGTCGAACGACTTAATCGCACGATCTTATAGTCTAAACGACTTTGCAGTCTGAGTTTCTTAACTTAGAAAAACTTCGTGTTTTGAATAAATACCTTAATCGCATGTATTGGTGTTTGATTAGCATACATTCCAAACGAATGCCTTATTTTTTCTTTCTTATACCCTGTATGGATGCTTTGATCGTATGTTCTCATATTTCATAAGTGCCTTGGTCGCATGATTTCAATGTATCTTATGTTCAATCGATGCGATAGTTGTTTACCAATAAAGTTCAAATCAAAAAAGTGCATTCATCGGAAAAATTGTCAAAAACGCGCTCGACCACCAACGGTCGAGCAGTATAATAAAAAAGAAAGAGAAAATTCTTAAACTAAATAAGGAGCATCCGCTGCATCCTTGCCTGAAGTCTCATCTTGAGGACCTTCGCCTACCATCTCTTCCTTGACGTCCTTCTCATCATCTAAGTCCAGATCCCTCTCGGTCCCGACGCCATTCAAATAAATGTCCAGTTTCTCCTTTGCAGAGGCAAGAGGATCTTTTCCCAGCAAATGTCGCCGCATGATAGCAGCCCGAGCAGTCAAACGAGCTATGGCAAAAACAGACTTACCCTCGTCTTTAGCAGCCCGCACTTCTTTCTCAAAACTCTCCACCTTGGACTTATAATCCTCAGCCTCTTTCGAAACAGTAGCCAAGGATTCCTTAATATTTTCCATCTCCTCCATTTGCTCGGCAGTCATGGACAAGGACTGCGTCAAGCGATGGTTAAGATCCTCCTTCGCATGATTAACGATCTCCATATGTTTTAAAGCATCAGCAAGACGCTTCGATAGATCCTCCGTCCGACCAGTAGCATCGTTTGCTCGATCCAATGCTGCATTCTCCCTTTCGCGTGCAGCAGACAAGAGATCTTTCACCTTCGCCGTTCCACTTCGCAAGGCCAAGGAAGCTTGAAGTGCCTGCGAAACCATAAAAGACAGACATCATCAGTGGACAACGACAACGACAATAAAGTCTGGGCCTAGACAAACTAAGTCTTGAAAGAAAAACTTACCATGAACACCAAGCCGGTTACATGGGCACCCGTCTCCTCGATAGGAAACCCCTCAAAACCCTCCCTGAAAGATGGAAGGAGGAATTTATCCAGGCGAGGGAATAGGTTCGGCCCGTCTAGGACATTTCCTGTCATAAAGTCCGACGGCAGCGTAAAGTTGACCGTCGTGACCTTCTCCCCTCCCGTCGAGTATTCCTTGCCCTTGTCGGCTGACAAAGGATTCGACGCGGCAGACGAGGACTTCACCGTTTTCGCCGGAGGCACAAAATTAATGGGTGTCGCGGCAATCACCTTCTTAGGTGATCCGACCCCTACCTTCTCGGGAGAAGCGACTCTCGACGAGTCATCAACCCCTGCAAACGACTCCCTCGAGATCTTCGTCCTCGTCTTCTTCGGAATTTCAGGGCCAACAGACATGGCTTTTAGCCTCTTCTCTCTACCCTGACGAGCACGCTCCAGCTCAGCTGCTCTCTTAGCAGAAACATTCAACACTTTAGGTTGAGACTCGCCTGGAAAAAAGGAATGTCATAAAGCACGCAAAGGAAAAAGACTCGAGGTAACATAGGAAGAAAGGGAAAGTAAAGCTTACACGTCATCCCTCTCCTTCCTCACGACTTATCTTCCTCCTCTTCTCTTCATTTCTCTTCACACTTCTCCCCCTGGTTCTCTCCTGAAGATTCTAAATCATCGCCATCCGCCGAGTGTCGCACGACGAAAGATCTTTTGGCGACGCTAAATTCTAAAAACGAATTGATCTTCGCTTGAGAGTTAGCGTCTGGCTTCACGACCTCGAATTTTATGGCTGTCAACATACAAAAAACAAGTTAAAAATCATATGTAAATCATCTACAACGCACGCTAGATGAAATGACGAGGCTCACCCGACATATTCCAGCCCGTCCTAATCCACTCACTCTCGGAGTCAAGAGACAACTTACGCACGAATACATATCGAGTCTTCCACCCATGGTCATTCACAGTTGTCCCTAAAACCAGGACACTATCACCCTTGAGCCTAGAGTGTAAGTTACAGCGATGACAACTATCCTTTTTGGCCTGATAAGCCAAGAGAAGATCACGTACACCCATAGGATTCCCCCATCCTCTCGACAGACGCTCAATCACTTGAATAACTCGCCATAATTGGGGCATTAATTGGCCTGGTGCTAAATCGAACTCCAGCATAAAAGCTTTGGCTAGAGGCTAATACGACCATTCAAAGCCTATCTTAAAAGGGTATTCGTAGATCACGATGTACCCCTCAGGACATTCATTTGAGCGGATCTGACCTGGACGATTCAATTCGATCCACGCAGGAATTTTTGCTAACTTTCTAAAGTCACGGAGGTCTGATAGCTCTTGAATAACAATCTCAGGATCCCTCGACATTTCTAAACACAAATTTTACAGGAGTCAAAGAAATCGTTCCTTACTTATAGGCGCGCTAGACCCCGGAGAACCTAATAAAATCAAAGAATCTCACAAGTTTGGAAAGGATCCGGCAAAGAATGGCAAAGAAATCACAACACAAACCCTTCAAAGACGAAACAAGGAAGGATTCGTCATATTTTTTACTTATACAAACAAACTGAATTCCTTGATGATCAACACGCGTCCATGTCCTTTCGTATACCCACCCGGATCTTCGACACTTGTCTTCGACAGCTGGTAAGCATCATCGTGCGTCAGTATGATGTCATAACTTTTCAACTTCTCGTTCAATTAAAGGCGAACCGGTCTAGTTCCACGACAACCAGGTAAGTCCCTCAACCCAGGTCACAAGTCTAAGCGTTCGACAAGCAAAATTTAAAACTTAAATTTGACATTCAATTTTCAAATTTTGGGGGCAAACTGTTTGGGCAAAAAATCACGTCGAACGACCGCGACCAGAACAGGTAAGACGTATGATTAGGGACTATATCTTGTATTAAGATAAGGTCTCGACAAAGGCCTAGAACACCATCGTCGTCCTTCATAAAAGGTAAGTCGAGAGTTCCTTACGACGCTCGACCATAGCGTCGCCCGATCCGCACGACTATTATATAAGGACGTGCGACTTCGACCAAAGCTAACGTTCACCATGACCGTTTGTTAAGTGTTTAATGCAGGAGTAAAAGTCATTAAGGAGCAACGACTGAAACCGACACAATCATTAAACAGCCGGCGACCGTAACGGACGAAGATCATTACTCCGGCGACCGTTTCCAACCGTTAAGGCCATTAAAGGAGCATTCATGGATGAAGCTAAGGACACGAAGACTATAAATATCAAGCTCAACCAACATTTCAAGACATCGAATATCCGGCGATTAACAACCAATGCAATATTCAAGAATACCTGAAGTGAATACCCATTGTTCTAAGTATCGCTCTCGACGCACGACAACAGCCCTCGACCAGCAGTTCACACTTTGTTTCGTACACGACAAACACCTATTTTTTACATTCCAAACACTTGTACTTTACATTTCGAAGCATTTTCTTTCTTTGCATTGTAATCACTATACGATCGACACCAGTATCCAAGGATATCGCCCCTAATTGGCGACCATAGTGCAGCGACGACACCCCCTATCGTCTGCAGGTTTTTTCCTCGTTTGAGGTTTTTCCTGCGTCATCAAATCCCTTGTTTCTTTATTTTGTTTATCGTCGCACGTCTCATCGAAGTATTCTTTCTTTAGTTGTTTAAGTCCACATCGACCTTAAGTTGTCCCTTTGGTGCGATTTTTGGCATTAACAGTTACTCGGCAGAGCCTCTGTCGAAGACTTCTATGCTTTGGTCTTCTCGGTGATTCGGCAGAGCCTCTGTCGAAGACTTCTATACTTAGCCTATTTTTCAATACTTCTATAAACAGAAAGATTGGAGCTAACAATTTTTTATTGTGTATTTCGTTCTTTGTTTCATTTGTTTGCCACCCGTGCGTTTCACAATTTTCATGTATTCAGGGGGAGCACAACAGCACGGAACTGAGTAAGTTAGTGACTTGATCATTTGAGGGGGATTGACACACTATTTTTCATTTTTAATCAAAGTTTTTGTGCCAAAAGCATTCGTGTGCAATTTTTTTCTTCACTTCTAGTTTTCTTTTTATGCACACATCGAGGGGGAGCGGGAATTAAAGGTTTCTCTTCTAATCATCTTTTGAGGCGGAGTGGAAGAGAATTATGAAAAATTATTCATACTTGATTTTCAAAAGTCCCACAAATGTCACCTTCCACCCAGACACCCACAGTGACCGGATCCCTATCCGGACTCGGGTTAAGTTACCGGATTTCACCTATCCGGATAATGCGCCCATACAATCAACCCGGAGACAAGTATCTGGATAACACGCCCGGATACCTCGACCATGTATACATATCCGCTCCTATCCTAGTCGGACATTTTTCCGGACTCTCTCAAACCTCTCCTAAACCCCGGACGTCACCCGCACACTCGATATCTCTCTGATTCTTGTCGATATTTGCACCATCTCTCAGGTATGGTTTCGATTTCATATATTTATCAATCACTATCTTGAACAACACACACAAACGCACTCAATCGAGGTCTAAATCGATGATTTCCTCCGACCCTGGTGTCGATTCGTCTTCAAATCTCGATCGAGACTGGTTTCGCACATAATCGTGTCGAATAGGGTTACATTTTACTTTGTTATTGTGTTAAAATTGAGATCATGGCCCTTCCAATCGTATTTGGGAATCGATTGGCAACCCATGTTCGAACCGACTACATCCGGATAGTTTCAAACTATCCGGACACCTCCATAACAGGAAAGGGTGTCCATCCGATAACTTACGATATCCAGACACCTCCGATATCCGGATGGATTTATTCGGTAAGTTTCCTCATCCGGTACCCTTCCTATCCGGTAAAATGTTTTATCCGGTAACCAAATCAATCCGGTAACTTCACTTTCCAGATACCTATCTTACCCGGTTTCCCATGTCATCCGGATACTATGCTATTCGAACACCTTTTTCACCCGGTTACCTAATTCATCCGGAAACCCCACCTGTCCGGATACACTCAAGCATTGCCACATCTTTATGGTCTGTCATTCTCGGCACACAACTCCGGATATGCATTGAGGTATGCACTTACAATCATCATCGATCATTGAATGCTAACACTTTGTCTTTCAGGTACCACAATGGCCGACGAACAACCTCACTCTCCAAACCATGGCGCGGCAAATCCCGATCATCACATTGATGAGTCGGCCGACAATGCTACTCCCTTCGGATGAGTTCCTTGAAATTGAGAGAAACAACCACCACCTCGACACCCATGAGTTTCAACCACAACATCGGGTGGTCGTCGACGTCCTTGCTGGTCATCCGCTCCACTACGCTCTAACCGCCATGACGGACGTGCCCGAACTGTACCTGCAACAAGTGTGGCACCCTATTTGAGTTGTCACCAATGAAGATGGCCAACGCATTTAGGCCACACCAGATCACTTCTCGTTCATCTTAACACCAGAGACGTTCCGCCAGCTGCTACATCTACCGGCAACATATGCAAACGGACGAGAGCGCTATGACCCGTACGTCAGTAACAATGTACTGTGTGCAGACATTCAATCATTGGGCTACACCAATGCCTTGAACCGCCCCTCAGCGTTCAACCGGAAGTGCCTAGCACCGATGTGGTACACCATGTTCACCGTAATCCATCGGTGCTTGTCCTCAAAATGGAAAGGTATCAATCAGTGCAGCGGGAACTTTCTCCGCCTATTCCACGTCATCGCCTTCAACAGACATGTCAACTACGCAGACATGATCTGGCACGAGCTAGTTCAAAACATTCGGGACAACGGTGGAAAGAAGCAACACCAGTTCATTCCGTTCATCCGGTTTCTTCAACAGGCAATCCGTTAACATATGGATAGCAATGCAGCAATTCCTCGCCAAGCCAATCACCTGGTGTTCCCCTCCTTCAGCCTATACTATCTTGTTATTAGAAACCCATCTAATGCCCAACCGATGCGTCTATCCTATGCCCTGCTAGCCTACGCAGATCCAATGGCACCGAGTGTGATAGATTATAGGAGAGAGTTAGGTGTAGGTGCTCCCATGGTCCAGCCAGAGCCAGAGGGACCTTCCCGGGGAGCAAGACCCAAGAGGCATGAGGGTCCACGTACACGCTGAGGCAGAGTCCGGGTAGTTGGGGCTCCCGAACGGGGTGCGATGAGACAAAATTTGGGAAGAAGAACAGGCGCGGGCGGTGCTGTAGGTCCGCAAGCTAGATCAAGCCGTCAACCCCGACCATCTACCACTACCTTAACAAGCCGCACTACTCACATCCAAACTGCCGAACAGTCGTCCTCACTACACGAGGATCCGGTAGTCAATGACCCTCTTCTCCTTCGGGATGAAGATACGAAGCCACCAAACCTTGATCACCTCTCATCCAACATTCCTCATCTTGATCCGAAAGTACCAACTTCGATGATGATCGAGCCATTCGCCTTCAACAAATACCACCTCGCATCGGAAGTCGTCCACCACCAATCATGGAATCCCCACCCACCTCCACCACACCCTCTACCACCTTGGAACCTGAGCCCAATACGGAAGACATAAGGAGAGCGGAGGAAGATTTAGTTGAAAATACCGAAACTATGAGAGGGAAGGAATTGAGAAGTAAAAGAAACCATGAGAGGTATGGTCTCAAAAGGCGACAATCATTTGTCAGCCTTCCCCTAGCCAGTGTCTGCCAGGTAGCCTCATCTGCTACCCCGTGTCATCCGTTGGGACGGGGTATTGAACAAGTCGTCGTTGACCTAGCGACGCAATCGCCCGCCCTACCCAGCCACTCCGTCATCTCTCAGAAGATGTCGGTTTCAAGTTCACACTGGGATTTAGCACAAAATCTATCGTTCTCTCACTCGAAGAGTTTAGGTATTGAAACTAGAGGACAACCTCCCCAGTCCTCGACTTCTTTGGGTGCACAATGGAGTCTAGAGCCCCTCACTGAAATATTTTCTTTGGCTAGGACACAGTCACCGTTATCTGCTACTGCTGGTGCTCTCAGTGACCCAACCGGAACACCCATTAGTATCTCTACCACTTGGTGGAATACGATGATCGGGTGGAAGTCCTAGCACAGTCAACCCCATTCCCGTTGTGACTGTAGGCGGTACAATCGTTGACTCAACGGTTACTACTTCAACTGAAAACCTACGTGGTTCAGGAGTTATTTTCCCCGAATTTGTATCAAGGAATATCTGGACGGCGCCTTAAAGGCTGTCCAAGCAGGTAGGGCCAAGGAATTCAAAAAGGAATTAGACGCACTAAAAAGTCTGTTCAAAGGGAAGGAGAAAATGGTCGAGACTGAAAATGCCGCACCACATCCACCGCCTCAATCTCAAGCTAATCAACCCTTGCCAAGCTGCTCCAGCAGTCAAACACCGATTCCTCATTTGAAGTTGATTTACTTACACTGCTGCGATCTCAAGTATCCACTCAACCACCCCAGATCACCACCCGGCTTGATAGACTTGACACGACCCTTCAGAACGTGCAACAAACCCTTGCAACGCTTTCTGACTGGGTTGCTCATCTGGAACCACCTATAAGAGTCAGGCTCAAGGACTCAAGCATACGCACGATGACCAGGATGATCCTTATCACCGTGAGGGGGAGAATAAGCGCCAACGCCTATCTGAATCCGAGTCGGTAAATGTCGAGACTGCATCAGAAGTTCAACCGGACCCATCAATAGTGGCACCCACTGAAGAACAGGGTGTACCGCAAAATCAAATTAACCTGATACACATGGTAATCGACATGGAAAACTCTGATGGAGAAGACCCAACGGTTGAAAAGCCTGAGGGGAAAAAGAACAACTGGTCGAGCTCACAGTAATGGAACGACCTGCACTAGAAATCATTGATCGAGAATCAGAACTCGACCTGGAAACTAAAAATTTGTGGCACGAAAAGGCAGTCATTGCAATAAACTCCGAGGTCGACATGATTTTCCCCAGTCCAGCTGATGAAGATGAAGACTATGATCACTTTCTTCTTCAAAATGTTCAGGCTACTGAATCACTACCAGATGTACAGAATACTCAATCTTTCATTCCTGATAAGCCTGAAATATGCAAAGGTAACCCCGACATCTCCTCAAACCGAGACAGCACCAAATCAACCCGAATGACCAGTCAAATGGGAAAAGATCAGAATTGTAATTTTGTTTCTCGAAGACTCCCTAAAGAAATTGTTTGTTCATCGATTAAGGCCTCTCGATCCCGTTCTGTGCCATGGAATTTCCGATTTTGATGACACTCGTCGAATGCAATACGTGGAAATCATGAAACGGTGTTGTTGGTTCCTTTTTCCTTAACAATGATCTTAACTTTCAGTTAGTTCAGATTTAGATATGGTGCGGAAGCGTATTTAAGAACTGAAAGATAATGTAAGGTAGAAGAACACACAATATCAAATAAACAGTTTGTAAGAACAGATGAATATTTCCAAGATTACTGTATTTGATATATATAAATAACACCAAGAACTTCAAAGGATTAACAAGAAATCTGCAGTTAATGATGTGTGTGAGAAGTGCAAAGCTTAATGATATATGTGTAGTTTCGTGGTATTAAGCTTAATAGAAGAGCTCACATGAGCCTTCTATTTATACTACTTCTTAAGGGGACAATAAGTACTGAAGGTACAAAGATAATGTTGAGTAGTATGGGCTGGAAGGTACAAAACACTATTCTGGAACTGTTGCAGATACAACGTTCATTAAATGCTCTGTATTCAGCTTTAGGCAGAAACCTATCAGAGTTTGACATGTGGAGTTGGCAGGTCATGCTTTTGTACGATTGATCTTTAGAACCTTCGAATGGTAGGTATTTTAAGAAGCATGTCCGTCCTTGTAAAGATCTTTTGCGTAGATCTTCTTTTTGCGACAGAAGCTCTGTCAAGTATGACAGAGGCTCTGTGGTCTTGTCCGCTTAGAAGTGTCTACTGTTGCTTCTTTACTTCGGTCTTCTTGGTTAACCCGACAGAGCCTCTGTCGAAGACTTCTGTCTTCTCGGTTACTCGGCTACTAGGCAGAGCCTCTGTCGAACACTTCTATACTTAGCCTATTTTTCACTACTTTCATAAACTGAAAGATTGGAGCTAACAATCTCCCCCTAAGTAGTGAAAAATGAAAATTTTAAAGGTACATGGATTTTTAGGCTAAGTACATACTTAAGAACACTTTTCTTTTCATATTTGATTATGCCAGAGGCATTTACATTTGATTGTATTGAAAAGAAAATATTACAGAGGATCTATTTGAATAACTCAGATGTTGGCATTCTTGAAGTCATTGAAACTTCTGCGGTCGAGTCCTTCTTGTTTGAGCTCGTGATAGAAGCTGATGCAGAGTTTTCTTAAGTTGATGGTTGCATCGATGATTTCTATCAGTCTGACGGCTAGACTTTGATCCATGAGCTTTGTTCCTCTGTGCTCCACTAGAATCACTCTGAATTCTGTCAAAGTACTTGCCGCGTACTTCTGACAGTCCATCTCTACGAACAAGTTTGATTTACCAGAAGGATCTTGAAATACTAACCCGACCCTTGGATTTGTAATGATTGAGTTGGGTGTTGCAGAGGGAGGGCAGTAGTCTTCTGGTGGTCGAACAGTTAATCTTTTCACTCCAAGATCTCGAGCCAACTGAAAATCTACCATGCTGTATAACAGAAGCTTCTCACGCATGGCCTTTCTGATCACTCTGTAGGCTCTGCGAACTTCATCTTTTGTGAAGTTCTCTTTCGTCCATTCCAGAAGGTCAGGTAGATCATAAGGATTGAGATTCCTAAGATCTGTATCTGAGAATTGATTCTGAGATCTGTTCTCTCTTCTGACCTTGTAGACGTTGTAAGAGCGTATAGGTCAGGTTCTGGTTTTGGAGAACTTACAGTAGATGACTTCGATGATTTTGGATATTGAAAAGACTTCATGTTTTGGTTTGGGTTTTGTTCTGGTGAAGATGCTTTCGGGGTCGGCACGGAAGTCAGGATCTTGAATGGTTGGTTTTGATTGATCCATTATGCCCATTTTGCTGTACAAGTACATGTACACCACCTCTTTCATTTGTGGTGGTGGTGTTTGAGGCAAGGTTCTGCGCAGAGCATCTAATTGTTTCTTGACTCCTGCCACTCGATCCTCTGAAGATTTTGCCTTTGGATCTAGGACAGGAATATCTAATAGAGGTTTAGTGCCGAAAGCCCAGTCTTCTTCTTCCGGCTTTGGTGTTCTGAAGGCGTCGAAAGAGCTCTTCATCAGTTTCTCTATTGGAGATTGATGCTTGGGCTTTTTCTTCTCTGGTTCCTCTGTCATAATCCTTTTTCCTTTATCTTTTGCCTTCGGCTTATCTTCTTGTAGAGATGGGGTTGCCTCTGTAGGTTTTGATATTTGAGGTTAAGAGGGATTTGTTGTTGCTTCTTCTGTTGGTTTGGGGATTGCCTCTGTCGATTTTGACATTTGAGCTTCAGAGGGCTTGGTTTTGGTTGGTTTGTTTGCGATGGTTTTTATTCTTGGGGTGGTTGTTTTTGGTGTTGGGGAAGGTAGTTCGTCTTCGGAGGATGTCAGAAGGTGGACTTCTTCTTGGGTTTGGACATCTCCGAATACAGAAGGAGATTCCACAGAGGTTAGTGTTGCCTCTGTGGTCTTCTGTTGAACTGTTGATTTGGGTACTTGGGTTTCTTCAGGAGTAGATTCCACAGAGATGGTTGTTGTCTCTGTGGTTTTGTTTCTGCTTTCGGTTTCAGGTGTTCGGGTTGTAGCAGGGGTTTCTTCAGAGACCAAATCTACAGTGGTGGTTGTTGTCTCTGTAGATTTGTTTCTTTGTTGTGTTTGAGTTGGGAATGCTTGGTTGATGGGTTCTGCGACAATTGGTGGAGCTGGTAGACCTCTGCTCGCAACTTCTTCCCTTTGTTTTTCCCTTCGATTCTCCCCCTCAGGATGATCTGATGGACCATGATGGTCATCATCAGAGTCATCCTGATTTTTATCTGTCGTACCCTCTACTCTGCAAGATGTATCTGGTTTCTTTGGTGGAACAGCCCCTACAGCAACCATCTTTGCGCACAAGTCATCACAGAGGCAGAGCAGTGTTTCAACCTCTACTTCTGTGTTGAAGCGCATTTTTCCGACACTAGATTGAAACTCTTTGACATAGTGTGCGTTGGCAATGGTGAAAGCTTTGATGAATTCGGTCATCTGATCAAGTATACCTTGGTCGAGTTCTGTCACTTGAGCTCTTGTCATGTAGTCAGAAGGCTTCATGGCTTGAGTATTTCTTGTTGTTTGTTCTTGAACTTCTTCTAAGGCCTTCTTTAGGTCTTCAGGTGTAAGACCCTTAGATTTTGAAGATTGGTCTTTTAGTTGCAGAAGAAAGTGCTTGACAGAGTCTTTGAAGGCACTTGTGGCGGCTTTTCCGAATTCAGTTGCTGCAGAGGTGGCAGTGGTAGTAGCAGTGTGTGTTGTAGAGGACTTCATCTGGGTTATGGCGTTTTGCACCTTTGTGGACAAGGTGTCCATTTTGGTGTTCAGATCAAGGATTGCCCTGGATGTAGTATATGCAAAAGATTTGAAAGAGCTTTGCAACTCTTTCATTGTTTGGTTCACAGAGGTGACAAGGGTTTGGAACTCATCCCTTGATACATGTGAACTCGTTGTAACCTCTGGGGGAACACATTCGTCCGCAGAGTGAGTCTCTGTTCCTGAGACACCTTCTTTCGCCCTTGTTTGAATGTTGGGGGCGGAAGGATTTCCTTCTGATCCTCGAGCAGAAGCATCTAGTGCTTCAGACTCTACAGAAGTTCTGTGAATGACATTGTCTAGATCCACTCCAGAGGTGGGTACTAGATTATCCTTCTGTTGACTCGGAGACTTGTCTAGAGTCTATCCGTCTTTGTGCACTCTAATCTCCTCTGAAGAGATGTTTAGACCTAGTTGTGTGCGTGTGGCAGAGGAAACAAATTCCTCTGCAAGGATTTCAAGTGTGATCCAGGGCAATTGATCACTTACTACGGTTGAATCCCTTAGAGAGGATTCCCCTGGAATGGTTTCCCCGGTTATTATTGGTACAGAGGATGAAAGAATTTCCTCTATCCGGATGGTTTGGGTTGGGGTCGAGCTGTGCGGCTCTTTTTCAATATTACCTTCTGCTGCTAGACCAGCGGTAATAGAAGTGTGGGTTGCACTGGGAGTTGGTTTTGGTTGTGTGCCTCTATTAATACAGGCATCTTTGCTTGTTTCTCCCTCTGTTAGGCATCCAAGCACTACTTCATCATCTATAGTTTCAATCTCTGTCGATACCCTATGGCTTGGTGCTTCTTCCCTAACTTCTGTTGTAGTTCCTGCCCCAGTAACTAAGAAGTCGTATATAGGATGAGAGCCGTATAATTGCATGATATGTGGATGATAGAGACCTTTTCGTATGTGGTCAGCTTCTTCTTCATCCGAATCTATCTCTGAGACCTCTATCCTTGTCTCCCACGTTTCAATCACCTCCTCTGTTGGATTTTCTAACATGGTGTCCATGTTATGGTCTTCTGCAGCTTTTTGTTCCTTTGGACTTGCCCTTTGTGCATCAAATCCGGGTTGGGTGAAGGGGTTCTGTAGCACTTCTGGTGTTTCAACCTGATGATCCCTAGGAGTTTGGTCATCATCTTCCAAGTCAGAAGAGATTCTGAAGTCACGTTCTTCTGTGGACTCATGGGTGAGAGGTTCTGTAGTCCATCCAGCAGTGTTTAGAGTATGGGCAAATTCTGGGTTTTGGAGGAAGTCAGAGAAATCCCCGTGATGTGTATAGTTGAGGGAATTGGGGGATTGCAGAGGGGATTCTTGGGTTTGTTCTTCTGCTACTCCTTCTGTTCCCTGTTCCTCTGCATCTTCTGCCTCTTCTTCCTCTGCAATTGGTTGCATAGGAGACAGATGTTTCCCAATTTTCTTCTTGCTCTTCCTCCTCTTAGGTTTAGGTGCCCCTTCTTCTGCAGCTTTGGATTTTCTCTTCGTCTTTTCTTTTGGGGAAGAGGGAGGAGCAGAAGATCCAACTTCTGTGGCATAAGGAGGAGAGGGATGACCTTCTGCGATACTTGTAGAGGTACCCTCTGTGGTTTTCCTCTTATGAGTTTTCCTTTGAGGAGTAGAGGCAGAGAGTTTTTGTTTCTTTGAAGCAGAGTAGATGGATTTTCTCTGAGCATGGAATCTGGATTGATTGTCTTCGTGCTTCTAAAAAGCAGCTGCCCATTCTTCATCTGTCAACCTATCTAATACCTCTGTACCTATGGGGACTCCTAGACGCGGTGGTGTCATCGGACTTGGTTCTGGAGTCCGATGATCGCGTATGTATTCTAGTTCTAGTTCTTCGTCCCTTGCATATCCTAGAAGTTTCTTTGGCAGAGGTCTGCAGTGTGGGTATCCAGCAGCATGTTTTGTTGGGGAGTTTTTGTTCATAGCATACATCTTTGTTATTCGCCCTTCCATTGGCCAATTTTCAAGCAAGAGTAGAGGCTCTAGCAGAACACCTAGAATCCTTTGAAACTGCAGAGGAGGTAGAGCTCCTGTTGTGTTTGCCTTTTTCTGTTGGAAGTTGTTCTTTCTGTCGATGGTGTTAACCATTTCTTGCATCATGAGAGTGGCGAAGTCCAGAGGTAGGTCGTAGTAGATTCCGTACATGATGGCTAGTATTTGGTGTGAGGATTGATCTGGACTCCCCACTTTCCCGGTTAAGCATCTGTTGAGTATGGAAAAGAGTGTATTCCATAGAGGTGGTAATCTCCCTCTGTGGAAGTCATTTCTCTTTCTGAGTGGTACGTTATACCCCAACATTTCGACGAACCTGCAGAGCTCTTCATCTGTAGGTTCCTATGCAAAGGTCTTTAATCCTAGAAGACCTCTTGTGGGTAGGCTGAACTCGAGAGAGAACATCGTTCTGTTGAACTTGAGTTCAAGATGTTCGGATTTATCGGGTTTGGAAATGTAGCCTTTGATCTGTCGGTCTTCTGGATCAAATCTGCAACTTTGCCAGAATTGATTTATATACCTGGCAGGGATTTTGTCCACGGTTTTGGACAGAAGAGGGTAAAGAATGTGTTGTTTCAAAATATGGAGAAGTATAACATGTGCTTTCCCAAAAGTAGTTCTTGAGGGAACAAGGTAGTGATTATTTGGTTTTAAAGGTAGAACATTTGCAAAATGTTCATGAGCAAGGAAGTCTTGGAGATGGGTTGTCGGAGCAAAGTCTGCTTCATCGTCGGAGTTATCTTTGTTGGTTCCCTTTTTGCTTTAAACAAGATTATCAGATCTATTAGTTCAAGTTAATGTTTGATGCGGAAGCGTATTTGATGAACTAACAGACAAGTTTGATAGATTTAGACCAAAATATAAATAAACAGTGAACAGAATATTATATCTCAAAGTTTACTGAATATATAAAATAAGAACAGGTTTAAGAACTATGAGTAAGAAAAGCTTCAAAACAGATATGACTTTTAAGGTGAATAAGCTTTTATGTTCTTGTGATGTTCGATTTATAAGTGATAAGGAAGAACTCAACATGAGTCTTCCTTATATACTACTCTAAAGGGGACCATAAAGCATATGCTACTATTCAGACGGTACTGATGAATAGTTGAACGGATGTCGTGAACAGTTGCAAGTGTGGCATGAACAGTCAGACGTGCTGTATTGCATTTAATGCAGCAGACGTCTATTATGTACTAAGCCCTATTGAATCCAATCAGAGTTTGACACGTCGACGTTGGACAGGGCATGCTACCATGCAAGTTGATGAACAGGTCCTGTAACAGTAGCAAGATATTGTAAATATCTTCAAGTCTTCTTGTGAGGACCACAGAGGCTCTGTAATGAGTTACAGAGGTTCTGCGGTCTGGTCCTCTATGGAGCAGTCTTCCCCGGATTCCGAGTTATTGATCTTCTTTGCGCGTATGACAGAGCTTCTGTAGCGCGCCTCTTTAGCTTCTGTAGATTCTTGATCTTGATCTCTCGGTATGTCCGGCAGAGCCTCTGTAAGAGACTTTCTTCGCTTAGCCTATTTTTCACTACTTCTAAATACTTCTTTGATTAGGAAGATTGAAGCTAACAATCTCCCCCTAAGTAGTGAAAAATAAAAAATTGAACTTGAGTTTAGTTAGGCTAAGTTAGATAAGACAGAGGTTAAACAATACCTCGAAAGTTCTTTCATTTAGAAATATGCCAGAGGCATTTTACATTTGAGTACAATTAAAGATAAACTTTGACTTGATTTGCAGAGATTTGAGGTCTGATAATCAGATTTTGGCATCTTTGAAATCGTTGTAGCTTCTGTTGTCTCTTCCGACTCTTCTGATCTCTTTGTAGAAACTGATGCAGAGTTCTCTTAGGCGGATTGTGGCATCAATCTCTCTGATGAAAGTATCTGCAGCATCTCTATCCATTTTCTTTGTACCTCTGTATTTTACAAGGCTTGTTCTGAACTTGTTCAGAGTACTAGTTGCGTACTTCTGACAGTCCATGCACACAAACAGTTTAACTTCGCCTTGTGGGTTTTGAAATACTAACCCAACCCGTGGTTCTGTGATGATTGAGTTAGGTACGGCGTCCGGTGGGCAGCGATCCTCTGGTGGTCGTAAATCCAGATGTTTGAGACCAAGATCCTTTCCCAGCTGGAAATCTATCATGCTGTAGAGCAGAAGCTTTTCCCTCATCGCTTTTCTCAACACTTGATAGGCTCTGGTGTTTGGCTCTGTGTTGTAGTTGTCTTTTGTCCATTGCAGAAGGTCAAGTAGATCATAAGGATTGATATTTCTTAGGTCAGCATCAGCGAAGGTGGTTTCTGAATTGTTCTCTCTTCTGACTTTGTAAAGATTGTACCTGACCCTTGGATAGGTTCTTGTAAAGGAGAACCTGCAGAAGATTACCTTTTTGATCTTGTGGATTGAGAAGACATCTGCTTTGGTTCTTGGCTTTGTCCTTGTGAAGATGTTCTCAAATTCTTCTCTGATCCTTGGATCCGTCACATGATCTGTAGGATGATTGGTCTGAAAGGATTGTTTATAGAGGTATTTGTATACCACTTCTTCCATCTATTCATGTGTTGGACTAGGTTGTGGTATTTGTCTTCTGAGACTCTCCATTTTTTGAACAACTTCTGCAGTTCTACCAGTTAGAGGAATGTCTGACAGAGGCTTCAATCCATATGCCCAGTCCTCTTCTTCAGGGTTTGGAGTTTGGAAGGCATCAAAGGCGCTCTTCATCAATTTCTCTGTAGGCTTGGGCAATGATTTCTTTTTCTTGGGCTCTTCTGTCAGTATTGCTTTGCCCTTATCTTTGGCTTTTGGAGGTGCAGAACCTGTTTCTTCTGTAGGTTTGGAGGTTGGTGCTTCTGTTGGCTTGATGGGGGTTGCCTCTGTAGGTTTTGACACTTGTTTTTTAGAGGACTTTTGTGGCATTGGTTCTGTTGGCTTTCTTTGCTCGGTAACCTCTGTAGGAGGTTCTTTGGTGACTTCTTCTGTAAGCTCGGTTTCTGTGGATTGAGGTATGTCGAATTTTCTTGCCATTTTGAAAGCTAGTGTGAACCTGTGCCTTTCTTCTTCTCTCTGTGACATTCAATCAGTCATTGTATTGTGCATCTTTTTCAGAATATCAGAAGCAGAGGTCGTTGCTCTTTTTGGTTTGGTGGCAATTGACTTTCTTCTTGGTATGGTTGGGGGTTTTTCTGTTGATTTTGTTGAGGGACTTTCTTCCAAAATGATTACCACAGGGGTGGTTGTTGCCTCTGTGGGTTGCTGATCAGCTTCTGGAATATTTGTTTCTTCAGGACTTGATTCCACAGAGATGGGTGTTGTCTCTGTGGGCTGTTGAGTTTGTTGTTGATCTTGGGTTTGTTCTGGAGGAGCTTGACAGATTGGTTTTGCTGCGATTGGTGGAGTTTGTATTCCTCTGCTCGTAGCTTTCTCCCTTGTATTCTCCCCCTCAGGATTATCTGATGGACCAGGATGGTCATCATCAGAATCATCCTGACTCTTATCAGAACTACCCTCTGCTCTGCAAGAAGCTTTGGTTTTCTTCGGTAATTCTGCTCCTGCTGCTATCAACTTTTCACAGACGTCATCACAGAGGCCAAGTAGAGTCGCAAGCTCTGCCTCTGTTTTAAAACGCATTCTGCCAACACTTCTTCTGAAATCCTTGACAAAGTTGGCATTTGCTGTTGTGAAGGAGACAATGAATTCTGTGACCTGGTTTATGACGTTCTGTCCTAGCTCTGTTAGCTGTGCTCTGGTCATGTAGTCTTTTGGCTGCATCATTGTCGTGTTGCGCATTGTCTCTGCTTGTACTTGTTTTAGGGCATTCTGTAGATCTGCAGGAGTAATGCCCTCTACTCTGTTGAGTTGCGTATTCATTTGTTCAAGGAAGTTTTTGACAGAGTCCTTGAACGCAGAAGTTGCAGTTGTTCCGAATTCTTGAGCGGCAGAAGTGGCTGTTGTTTTGGCAGTAGTTTCGGCAGAAGACTTCATCGCTGAGATGGCAGATTTCACCTCTGTGGACAGATTGTCCATTTTGGTGTTTAGTTTCAGGATAGCCGTCGATGTTGTCTCTGCAAAAGATTTGAACGAGCTTTGCAACTCTTTCATTGTTTGGTTCACAGAGGTGACAAGGGTTTGGAACTCATCCCTTGATACTTGTGTTCCTTGTGTAACCTCTGGAGGAACACATTCGTCTCCAGAGTGAGTCCCTGTTCCTGGGACACCTTCGTTCACCCTTGTTTGTACGATGGGGGTGGAAGGATTTCCATCTGATCCTTGAGCAGAAGAATCTAGTGCTTCAGACTCTACAGAAGTTCTGTGAATGACATTGTCTAGAACCACTTCAGAGGTGGGTACTAGATTATCCTTCTGTTGACTCGGAGACTTGTCTAGAGTCTCTTCGTCGTTGTGCTCACTACTTCTCTCTGAAAGAAGGGTTGGCCCTATTTCGTGCGTGGCAGAGGGAACGAATTCCTCTGTAGGGTGTTCTAGTGTGATCTGGGGCGATTTATCACGAACTATAGGTGAGTCTCTTTGAGGAGACTCCCTAGGAATGGATTCCCCGGTTTTTGTGGGCGCAGAAGTTGGAAGAGTGACTTCTGGCTGGTTGGGTTGGGTTTGGATCGAGTTGTGCTGCTCTATTTCAATAACTCCTTCTGCAGCTAGACCTGCGGAGTTAGATGTGTGGGTTGCACTGGGAGGGGGTGAGGGATGTGTGCCTTCTTCATCTTCGACATCTTTTTCTCTTACATTTTCTTTTCCTCCAGATGTTTCTACCCTATCCTCTGTTGAAGTTCTTTGCTCTGTGCCTAAGAAGTCATACATTTGATGAGAGCCGTATAACTTCATGACATGTGGATGATAGAGACCTTTTCGTATCCAGACAGCTTCTTCTTCGTCTGAATCTACCTCTGAGACCTCCATTCTTGTCTATTTTACTTCATCTCTATTCCACTGAGCTTCTGTTTGTTCTCTTTCTTCTGAAGCTGGGCTTGGACTCCTTCTGTGGACGTCCAATCCTTGTTGAATGAAAGGGTTCTGTAAAATAACAGGTGTCTCAGCTGATTGATCTCTGGGTGTTTGATCATCTTCTTGCAGATGTGTGTCAATGCCAGAAATAGAGAAGTATTGTTCTTCTGCGGAGTGGTGGTCGAGAGGTTGTGTCGTCCACCCTGCTGTATTTAGGGTGTTGGCAATGTCAGGGTTCTGTAGGAAGTCGTTCAGGTCTCCTTGGTGAGCAAATCTATTTGGAGATTGATAGGGTGATTGATATTCTTCTGTTGCCATCCCTTCTTCTGCATCTTCTTCTGCAGTTCTTTCTTCTGCGATTTCTTCTTCTTCTGCAATGGTAACCAACTTTTTAAGTGATTTACCATGCTCATTTTTGGTTTTCCTCCTCTTGGGTTTTGGTGCCCCTTCCTCTGTGATTTTCGATTTTCTTTTCTTCCTCTGTTTTGGGGAAGATGGAGGAGCAGAGGAGCCAATTTCTGTGGCATGAGGAGGTGAAGGTTGATCTTCTGCAGCACCTATAGAGGTGCCTTCTGCAGTTTTTCTCTTCTTTGCTTTTGGAGTAGATGCAGAGGTTTTTGAAGAGGACTTCTTTCCCATGAGCTCTGCACGTTTGGCTATGAAGCTGAGTTGAATAGCCATGTGTTTTGCTAATTTGTTATCTTTTTCCTCTTGAGTGGAAAGAGGTTCTGCAATCATTGTTCCTAGGGGGACACCTAAACGCGGGGGTGTCATAGGACTCGGTTTAGGAGTTCTATGATCGCGTATATACTCTTTCTTAAGGGTTTTATTCGTGGCATACTTCAGAAGTTTCTTTGACAGAGGTCTGCAGTGTGTGTAACCATCTATATGATCAGTGGGGATATTTTTGCTCATTGGGAACTGTTTGGGAATTTGCCCTTCCATTGGCCATTTATGTATCAGCAACAGAGGTTCGAACAAGACTCCCAGTATTCTTTGGAATTGGAGAGGTGGTAGAAACTTTGGATCCTTTTCTTTCACCCTTCTGGTGTTGTTCTTTCTGTCGATGGTGTTGATGATCTCTTGCATCATTATGGTCACGTAATCCAATGGTAGATCATAGTAAACCCCATACATGATGGTTAATATCTGATGTGAGCTCTGGTCAATACTTCCTATCTTCCCTGTCAGGCATCTGTTAAGAATAGAGAACAAAGTGTTCCACAGAGGTGGTAATCTTCCTCTGCAGAAGTCATTTCTCTTCTGTAGTTGTGTGTTGTACCCAAGCATTTCTACGAAGCGACAGAGCTCGTCGTCTGTTGGTTTCTCTGCATATTTCTTCAAACCAAGAAGACCCCTTGTTGGTAGGTTGAATTCAAGTGAGAACATTGTTCTATTGAACTTGATTTCCAGATGCTCAGATTTGTCGGGTCTTGAAATGTACCCTTTGATAAGAGAATCATCTTTATCAAATCGGCAACTTTGCCAAAACTGGTTCAGATATCTGACTGGTATTTTGTTTGGGGTTCTTGAGAGTAGAGGGAAGAGGATGTGATTTTCCATTATGTTCAGAAGAATGGCATGGGCTTCGCCGAAAGCAGTGGGTGAGGGGACCAAATAGCAGTTGTTGGATTTGATTGGTAGTACCTTTTCGAAGTGATCCTTTGCTATGAAGTTTTGCAGATGTGTTGTCGGAGCAAAGTCTGCAGAGTCGCCGGAATCTTCTAGTTCAATGTTTTGGGCAGGGTTGGGGTTTTCTGAATGTTTAGAATGAGCCGGTGAATGTTCTGGTGAGGTCGCCGGAGATTGTGCAGGGGAGATAGCTTGAGAAGATGAAGCCATTTGGTACTGAGAATAAGAAACTTGCAGGTTTTTGCAGGGTGTCGCCGGAGAAGAATGAGAGTTTGTAAAAGGTTTATGAGAGGGTAAGCTTGGTTTTTATATGAGGGTAAAACGGTAGAATTCGAAAGAGGAAAATATATGGCAATGGATTAAAATTTGGAATCCGTACTCAAGTTAGAACGGCGGGTTCAACTTTCCACATAAAACGTTTCATGTACGCCCAATGAAAATAGGACACGTAGGTCATGTCAGAGGATGACAGGACGTCGTGCGCGCCCCATTAATGCTAGGCGTGTGGGGTTATTCTTAGCCACATGTAATTCACTCTCAGTAAAAGTAACCGTTATTACTACAGAGATGCCCAAGTAACAGATTGACAGAGCTTCTGTAGTTTACATAGGCTCTGTGATCTTGAAAATCTTTGATGTTTATCCCTTTTTTTCATATATCTCATTGTTATCATGACTTCTATGGGGTTCTTCTTTAACCAAAACGTTTGTAAAGATATTGGAGAGGATCAAATAGGATTTTTAGTCAAGAAATTTGCTCGCAGAGGTTTTGTGGCTCTGTTGGAACTTGCAGAAGTTCTGTGAGGGCCAGCAGAAGCTCTATGAGGGAAAAAATCTCATAACAAAAATTTTATTAAATTTTCTGATCATCCAATTTTTGATTTGGTTTAACAGATGTTTTTCGGACATATTTGAAAGTTTGTGTCCGAGAAAACTTTTATGAAAGAACGGTTTGTTCGGAAAGGTCATGATTTGTATTTTCGGTTTCCGAGATAACATTCCAAAAGATCGACAGAGGGTTAATTTGCGATTACAGAGCATATTTCTTGCAGAACCTCTGTTGAGCTCAGCAGAAGCTCTATGACCTTAAATTTCTCCTAATTCGAATTTTGTGTATCTTTTTGAGCTTTTGATTTTTGAAATGTTATTCACAATATATTTAGGACATATTTGACAATTCTTGCCCTAGAAAACTGTTTTATAATACCTTTTGTGCGAGAGACATACCTTTTGGTTCTTCTTTTCTCGGCAGTGATGTCTGACTTCTGTCGATATGGAGTCATCGACATTCTTCTTTGGCTTTCCCTTGAAAGTTTTATCTCTTTAGATCATTTCAGGGTCCCCTTTTGCTCCCCCCTTCATCTAATCACCTCTGTAGATCAGGTAATTTCCTTTTGCTCCCCCTTGACCTATGCTTGGATCAAAGAATGATAAGTTTTGCATAGAGCATAGGTCATGTTTTCCAGAGGTTCTGTAGGGGTCGTCAGAGGTTCTGAGTTGACTTACAGAAGCTCTATGATTTTAAGAACTATTTTAAGATTGAGAACTTACATACAGAAATAAATTAATTTAAAGCAAAAATAAAGGAAATTTGTACATATTTACAGAATATAAAGCTATACTTACAGAGGATTTTTACGTCATATTGATCATTCCTAACTTACCCACCAAGAAATTGAATCTTTTCTCGTCTAAAGCTTTGGTGAATAAGTCCGCGAGTTGGTATTCTGTGGGCACGAAATGCATCTCGATTGTACCGTATTCAACATGATGTTTCAAGAAATGGTACCTTATATCGATATGCTTGGTTTTTGAGTGTTGCACATGATTGGCAGAGATAGCAATGGCACTTTTGGAATCACAGAAGATAGGTATTTTGAATAGGATGTGGCCGTAGTATTTTAGCTGAGTTTTCATCCATAGAACCTGAGAACAACAGCTAGCAGCAGCAACGTATTCAGCTTCTGCAGTGGATGTTGAGACACAATTCTGCTTCTTGGAGGTCCAACTGACTAGTTTACCACCTAGGAATTGACAACTTCCAGAGGTACTCTTTCTATCGAGCATGCATCCTCCATAGTCTGAATCTGTATAAGCCTTAAGACTAAAACCAGAGTTTTGTGGATACCAGAGACCAAGATTTTTGGTCCCCTTTAGGTATCTAAAGATTCTCTTCACATCATCATAATGTGATTTCTTTGGATTAGCTTGATAATGTGCACAAAGACATGTGGCATGCATGATGTCAGGTCTGCTCGTTGTTAACTATAACAGAGATCCAATCATGCCTCTGTAGAGAGTGCATTCTACAGAAATACCATTTGGATCTAAGAATAACTTATTTCCAGTGGCCATTGGAGTTTCATTGCAGAGGTATCAGAGAGGTTATATTTTGACAGAATGTCAGAGACATATTTGGCTTGATTTATAAAAATTCCCTCTGAAGTTTGTTTGACTTGAAGTCCGAGGAAGAATGTTAATTCTCCCATCATACTCATTTCAAACTCACTCTGCATGAGTTTTTCAAAACTTTTACACTCTTCTGAATTAGTAGACCCGAAAATTATGTCATCCACATAGATTTGTACTAGCATTATCTCACCCTTTTTATGTTTATAGAATAAGGTAGTATCTGTTGTACCTCAGTTGTAGCCATTGACTAGAAGAAAGGTAGAAAGTCGTTCGTACCATGCTCTTGGAGCCTGTTTCAGTCCGTATAGAGCCTTTTCAAGGTAGTATACATGCCTTGGAAACTTTGAGCTTTCAAACCCTGGTGGCTGATTTACGTAAACCTCTTCTTGGATTTCACCGTTGAGAAAAGCTGATTTTACGTCCATCTGATAGACTTTAAAACCTCTGTGGGCTGCGAAGGCTAAGAATATTCTTATTGCTTCGAGCCGTGCGACAGGGGCAAAAGTCTCATCGTAGTCTATGCCTTCTTCTTGTCTATAACCCTTGCCTACCAATCGTGCTTTGTTTCTGATGACCACTCCATCTTCATCCTTCTTGTTTCTGTTGACCCACTTAGTTCCAATGGCCTGTTTCCCTCGTGGCAGAGGTACTAAAGTCCATACTTTGTTACGCTCAAACTGCAGAAGTTCTTCTTGCATGGTGTCTACCCAGTTTGGGTCATCTAGGGCTTCAGAAATCTTCTTTGGTTCTATCACACTGATAAAGTTAGTAAAGAAACAAAAATTAGCAGTGGCAGACCTGGTTTTTACTGAGTCAGAAGGTTCTCCGATTATTTGGCTTGGAGGATGGCTTTTTGTCCACTGAGTTGTGCGTGAAAGATGATCATCAATGTCATCGAACCTTTCTTCAGAGGCTTCTTGTGTTTCTTCTTGTGTAGCCTCTGTCGTTCTTTGTGCCTTGGTAGTTGATTCTACCATTTGTGGAATGATTGGTATGAGTGGTGGTGGAGTTTGTTCCTCTGAGGACGTATAGTCTTGGTCCTCGATTTCCTCTGTAATTGGTTCTTCTGTGGATTGTGGAGTTTGTTTTTCAGCAGCTTCTTTGGTCGTTTTTCTTGATGTTTCATCTTCTGCATTTTCTTCTTCGGCATTTGCTTCTGTAGTATTTATAGAAGAAGATGAAGCATTATTTGGACCAGTTAGAGTCATACCTGTAGGATTTTGTTCGACAGAGGATGGTTCTTCAGAAACTCTGATGGTTCCAACAGAAGGATCAATGTCATTTTGGAACATCTCTAAAAATAGAAGATCCAAATCTTCTTTTGTTTTTGAGATGTCAGAGGATTTCCCTTTAATTCCGAGTTCTGAACTGATTTGCTCAGAAGTCATTTGGAATGAATCATCAAAAGAAACATTAATGCTTTCTACAATCTTGCGAGACTTTGTAAGGAAGGTTCTGTAGGCTTTGGAAGTGGCAGAGTATCCAATGAATTTGCCTTCATCAGCTTTTACTTCAAACTTTCCTCTCGAATCTCTGTCGTTTAAAACAAAGCATTTGCATCCGAATACATGGAAAAACTTGATGTTTTGCCGTCTTTTGTGAAGCAATTCGTAAGGCGTCTTGAGGTGTCTTTTCACAATGGTTGAACGATTCGGTGTATAACACGCAGTAGAAATTGCTTCTGCCCAAAAGTTCATTGATAATCCGCATGCTGATAGCATAGTTCTTGCGGCCTCCACAAGTGTTCGATTCTTTCTTTCGACTACACCGTTCTGTTGTGGAGTGCGAGCGGCAGAGAAGTTCTGTGATATTCCTTCTGTAGAAAGATAGGCTTCAATGACACAGTTTTTAAATTCTGTGCCATTGTCACTTCTTAACTTCTGTATTCTGCAGTCATAAAGAACTTGGATTCTTTTCATTAGATTTATCAATATAATTGGAACATCTGATTTCTTTCTAATAAATTCAACCCATGTGAAACGTGAATACTCATCTATTAGGACAAGTATGTATTTCTTGCCACCTAGGCTCTGTATAGCAATGGGACCGCAGAGGTCGACATGAAGCATGTACAGAGGCCTAGTGCAAGATACGTCTGTTTTGCCTTTGTGGGAAACCCTTCTGTGTTTTCCCATTTCACAGGCCGAACATAAGTGATCCTTATTGAATTTAACATTTGGCAGACCTTTAACTAGATCGAGTTTTACTAGTTTATCCAAGGTGTGAAAGTTTAAGTGACAGAACATGTTGTGCCATAACCAAGCTTCTTCACTTTTGCAGGCTACAAGGCAAACTTTGTCCTTGGATTTTGAAGTAAAGTTCATTAGATATAGATCACCTCTTCTTTCAGCTCGCAGAAGTTCCATTCCTGTGTTTTCACTTTGTAGAGAGCAGAAAGTTCTTTTGAATAACACATCGAATCCTGTATCACAGAGTTGACTTACACTTAGTAGGTTGTGTTTGAGGCCATTCACATATGCAACTTTGTATACAGAGACATTTTCTTTCTGTATGACTCCATAGCCTTTGATGTGTCCCTTCTTGTTGTCTCCAAACGTTACAGATCCACCATCGTGTGTTTCTTTGTATGTGGATAGTAATCTTCTATCGCCAGTCATGTGCCTTGAGCATCCGGAGTCAAGATACCAAATTGGCACATGTTGCTTCTGTAAGACAATCACAGAGACTTAGGTACCCATATCCATATGGGTCCAATATTGTTAGATTTTTTCAAGTTTGCCTTAGCATTCTTGAAATACATTTTATCCTTTGTAGAAAGATCAGATTGTTTCTCTCTAGGTTTTGACTTTGGAGTTTTAGTGGAGAGTAAGCAATCTGGACTTGATAAGTGTTTATTCAATTTGAACATAAGATCAAAACAATGACAGTATTGAATATGAGACGTGATTCGTTTAAACTTTTCATTGAATTCATTGAACTGAGCCATAGAGGCATTACACTCTTTCTTTACATTAGATTTCCTATTACAAGAAGATCTATGAATACTAGAATGTTGTTTGCAAAAGTCTTGTTTAGTTCCTGCCTTCTGTGACTCTGTTCTGTGGTGAACATCTTTCTTCACTGTCACAGAGGAAAAGTATTTGTTAGCTTCAGGCCATTTTCCCTTTTGTTGCCAAGTGGGATTCTCTTTAATTTTCCTTAAAGGTTTTGAAAATTTTGAACTTTTAGGATCTATAGAGGTCTTCTTTAATATATCAAGTTCAGCAGAGGTTTTGACTTTTAAATACATGTTCAGAAAATCTGGGCAGATAGGTATCTCTGTGATTTTCTCTTTTGGAGAAATAGTTCTGTTAAGAACTTCAGAGGAGATTTTAACATCCTCTGTGTCATAGTGAACTATCCCTGATTCAGAATCAGTCTCTGAGTCGTCAGAGGTTGAATCGTCCTCATATACAGAGGTTGAGTCATCTCTTTCGACAGAGGTTGGATTTTCTGAGCAAGTATCGTACGAGCTTTCTTCCTCTGTAGAATGACTTTCATAGATGGCAGAGGTATCTGATGAGATCTTTTCAGCGAGAATTTGATCTATAGAAGATGTACTGAGATTTTCTAAAACATTTGATTTCAAAACTTCCAAAATTTCTTTTTCAATAGATTTTTCAAGTTTTTCTTCTGAAAAGATGGGTTTAAACTCAGGAGCTTCTGCTGATAATTTCTTTTCATCGTTTATCATGCAGACAAAAGCGACCTGTGTTTGAGTCTCTGGTTTACCAAACTTAAAGATACCAATCGGATCTTGTGTTTTCAGATATTTCTTTGGTTTGATTCCTCTATTGACAGAGGTTGATGATGAATCTGTGTTTTCAAACCATACATTGATCATCTTTGTATGTTTCCTCAAGTGAGGTTCTGCAGAGATTTTAACCCTTTTACTTACAGAGAGTAAGTTTGGAAAGTTTGGTTTGTTAGTTTTTCCCAAAACAAATAGAGAAGACAGAGGTTTTAGTTGTTTATTTTCAACTCCTAGGGTAATATCACTGTACCCTATACCTCGTCTTGCTATTTGAGAGTTTACCTTTTCATACACCTTCTGTGCATCTTTATAGTTTTTAAGTAAAACTTCTCTTCTTAAAAGATCTTGCCAAAGTACCTCTCTTTCTTTTTGAAAGTATTCTTTGAGAGCTCTTATGTCTGTTGTTTCACTTCTTGAAACTGAAAGTTCTTTTGTTTTGATTTTTAAAGCATAGGTTAGATCAGAAATTTGCCTTTTTAAAGGATCTATATTTTTGCTCCAATATTTTTCGATGTTTTCTTTTTCTTCAAAGATTTTGGCTTTTTCTTGAGTGAGAAGCCTTACTTCTCTCTCATTAAAGGTTAGCCTTTTCTGAATGCTTTTATTTACTTCTTTCAGTTCAATATTAAGTTTAAATAAATCATCATCTACAGTATTAATACTTGAGGTAGAGTTTGAAATGGATACCTCAATGTCAGTGCCGGAGTCAACTTCTGCCATGCCACAGAACAGGGCATTGGTGGGGAATTCATCGTCAGAGGTAGAGTCTGACTCGAAGTCCTCCTTGTTTGCCTCAGAATGCCCTCTGTTCGCCATTAGGGATTTTTGCGCATAATACTCAGCCTTCGTTTTGTAAAAAGCTGAGTCCTTCTGTGGGCGATTTTGTCTACTTCTGCATTCTTTTGCGAAATGACCTGGCTTGCCGCAGTTGAAACAACCTTGGGAGGTGTTTCCAGTTCGATCTTCGGACTTCTGTTGGTCTCCACCTTTCTCTGTTCGGCATTCGTTTGCGTAATGACCAGGCTTACCACATTTGTAGCATTCTTGTGTGTGGCCTACCTTGTCATCTGATCTCTGTCGGTCATTTCCTCTGTAGCTTCTGTCGCTCAACCTCTGTTGGTCATCATTTCTGTAGTCTGACCTCTGTTGGTTACTTGATTCTTCTCTTCTTCCATCATCTCTTCTACCAGAATTCCTTTGGTTATTTCTAAACTCTCTTGTCAATAGAGCCATTGATTTAGCTAATGATGCAAGAGTTATTTCTTCTTCTATCAGCTCATCTTCTTCGCTATCAATCATTACCATCTTATTTTTCTCCTTCTTTTTCTCCTCTGTAGATCTCTCATTTCTTGGTCTGTCCGTAGCCTCTGTTGATTTACTAACCAATGCGTATGGTACAATGGTTAGTGTTTTAGCTTGAGCTATTTGAGGCTCTTGTGCGACTAGTGTTCCATAGAGATCAGAGAGTGTCCAGGAGTCTAGATCTTGATTTGTTTGTAAAGACATAGACAACTGAAGCCACTCGTCGTTCAGGCTCTTTAGAAACATGACGTTATTTTCTTCCGTGGTTCTGTGAATACCAGACTTTCTGCATTTGTTTATGAGACAGTTGAACCGGTCGTATGTTGTTTGCAGAGATTCTGTTGCAGAGGCTCTGAAGGCATGATACTCGTTTATGTATTGTGCTCTTCGGTTCTTCTGTGTTTTAGCACCCCTTCCAGTTGTCTTTCTAATTCTTTCCAAAGATCGTGCGCTGTTTCGCATACATCTAAAGATTGAAATATTTCGTTGGGGATAGCCATGATTAATATTCTTTTCGTTTTCTGTGCAACTTCATTTTCTGCCTTATCTTCATCTGACCAGTCTACTTTTGGCTTAGGTTTTTTATGTTCAGGGATTTCAAGAGATTCATTAGTAGCTGGTACACGTGGCATAGTTATCATAGGAACCGGAGGAAGATTATAAAGATATTGTTTGAGATTTTTTTCAGTACCCTCAAAAAAATGAACCATTCTTATTTTCCATTGAGGATACTCATCTCTAAGAAGAGTAGGAGGTTTAGTTAATGAGTCGGCAGTAAAAAAGTTATTGGTATTTGTCATTTTGAGAAAAGGATAATCTGATGGAGGATTTATGAGTATGAAGATCTGAAAGTTTTTCTGGGTACAACTAATATCCAGAAATATGGTGATGAAGAGAGAAAATAATCTATCAGATAAAAGTTGTAAAGCGAGGATCACTTGATATTGAAAATCAAGCTTTGCTCTGATACCAATTGTTGGTTCCCTTTTTGCTTTAAACAAGATTATCAGATCTATTAGTTCAAGTTAATGTTTGATGCGGAAGCGTATTTGATGAACTAACAGACAAGTTTGATAGATTTAGACCATAATATAAATAAACAGTGAACAGAATATTATATCTCAAAGTTTACTGAATATATAAAATAAGAACAGGTTTAAGAACTATGAGTAAGAAAAGCTTCAAAACAGATATGACTTTTAAGGTGAATAAGCTTTTGTGTTCTTGTGATGTTCGATTTATAAGTGATAAGGAAGAACTCAACATGAGTCTTCCTTATATACTACTCTAAAGGGGAAAAGCATATGCTACTATTCAGACGGTACTGATGAATAGTTGAACGGATGTCGTGAACAGTTGCAAGTGTGGCATGAACAGTCAGACGTGCTGTATTGCATTTAATGCAGCAGACGTCTATTATGTACTAAGCCCTATTGAATCCAATCAGAGTTTGACACGTCGATGTTGGACAGGGCATGCTACCATGTAAGTTGATGAACAGGTCCTGTAACAGTAGCAAGATATTGTAAATATCTTCAAGTCTTATTGTGAGGACCACAGAGGCTCTGTAATGAGTTACAGAGGTTCTGCGGTCTGGTCCTCTGTGGAGCAGTCTTCCCCGGATTCCGAGTTATTGATCTTTTTTGCGCGTATGACAGAGCTTCTGTAGCGCGCCTCTTTAGCTTCTGTAGATTCTTGATCTTGATCTCTCGGTAAGTCCGGCAGAGCCTCTGTAAGAGACTTTCTTCACTTAGCCTATTTTTCACTACTTCTAAATACTTCTTTGATTAGGAAGACTGGAGCTAACAATCTTGTTCTAGGTTTCTGGCGATTTCAGGATTTTCTGAATGTTCAGAGTGTTCATGTTCTTCAGGGGAGTTCGCCGGTGAGAGTGCAGGGGAGATAGCTTGAGAAGACGAGGCCATTTCTTGTATAAAGATAAGAATTTTGCAGGTTTTTGCAATGGTTCGCCGAAGAAGAAGATGAAAGTTCGTAAAGGTTTTATGAGGAGTGGTAACTTGGGTTTTATAGTAATCGGTAGAAACTGAAGAGGTAAATATATGGAAGTGAATAAAATTTGGAATCCGTACTTGAGTGTGAACGGCGGGTTCAACTTTCTAGGAGAACGTGTGTCGTGTGCGTCCAATGAAAATGTGACACGTCAGCAATGTCAGAGCATGACTTGACGTCGTGCGCGGCCCATTAATGCTTGGCGCGTGTGTTTCTTTTCCTCTACATAATTTTCACTCGCAGTAAAAGAGCCGTTACTATTGCAGAATTTACCCAAGTTTGAAAATGACAGAAGCTCTGTAGAGATAGAGCTCTGTAGTTTGAAAAACTCTCTTTGTATCCTCTGTTGCTTGCACCTTTACCAAAAATGTTTGAAAAGCATTGGAGAGGATCGATAGATTTATAGAGTAGAAATTTCTTTCACAGAGGTTATGAAGCTCTGTCAGGGCCAGCAGAAGCTCTATGAGAGGAAATTTCTCATAACTAAAAATCTATTAATCTTTTTGATAATCCAAAGTTTTTACTGTTTTATAAACTGTTTTTAGGACATATTTGAAAATTTGTGTCCTAGAAAACTGTTTTGGATAAGGTTCTGTGCGAGAGATTCCTTTTTAAAAGCCTGTGTTGGTCAACAGAGTTTCTTTGGTGGAATGAGCTCTGTGACCAACAACCTTTTAGAATCTCAAAGTGTGTATTTGTGCTAAAGAGATCTTTTGAGATGATATTCAAACCGATCGAAAGAGTTTAAATTTACGATCATAGAGATTTTCTCTGGCAGAACCTCTGTTGAACTCAGCAGAGGCTCTATGACCTTAAATTTCTCATAACTCAAAATTTGTGCATCTTTTTGATTATTTGAAGTTTGAAATATTTTTAACATTGTTTTTAGGACAAATTTGGACATTTGTGTCCTAGAAAACTATCTTCAAAAACTGTTTGTGTGAGTTATTTCGTTCCAAACGACCTTCTTTTGTAACCTTTTGTTCGAGTATATCCTTAAAGAGAACATTTGAGTTTGATCGTTAGAGTTCTTGTATGAGATTTGTAGTTTATAGATGATTCTGCCTATAGAAGCTCTGTTGAGCTCAGCAGAAGCTCTATTACACTAAAAATCTCATAACAGAAGTCTCGTAAATCTTTTTGATCAATACTTGTTTTGTATATTTTAAACAATGTTTTTAGGACATATTTAGAAATGTTTGTCCTAGAAAACTGTTTTCAAAAAGGATTTGTTTCGAGATACATATCTTTTGGCTCTCTCTTGTTTGGCATAATACCTGTCTTCTGTGGATAATGTCGATCGCATTTCTTCTTTGTCTCCCCCTTGAATGATCAACTTCTGTAGATCATTTCAAGGTCTCCTTCTGCTCCCCCTTGATCTATGCTTGGGTCAAAATTTGATAAGTAATGCTTAGGGCATAGATCAAGTTTTTCAGAGGTTCTGTAAGGACTGTCAGAGGTTCTGAGCAATCTTATAGAAGCTCTGTTGAGTATTGAACATTTGTTGATTGAGAATTTACATACAGAATAAAATAAAATAAATAAAACAACAGAAACATGTATATACATATTTACAGAAGATTAAGTTATACTTACAGAGGTTTTAACTCATGTTTATCATTCCTAACATACCCACCAAGAAAATAAATCTTTTCTCATCTAGTGCATTGGTGAATAAGTCTGCAAGCTGGTACTCTATAGACACGAAGTGCATTTCGATTGTCCCATATTCAACAAGGTGTTTCAGAAAGAGGTAACGGATATCGATATGCTTTGTTTTTGAGTGCTGTACTGGATTTGCAGAGATAGCTATGGCGCTCTTTGAGAAACAGAAGATTGGAATCTTGAATATGATGTGGCCATAGTCCATAAGCTGAGTTTTCATCCACAGAACCTGGGAGCAACAACTAGCAGCAGCAACGTATTTTGCTTCTACTGTAGATGTGGATACGCAGTTCTGCTTCTTAGAGGTCCAGCTGACTAGTTTACCACCTAGGAATTGACAACTCCCAGAGGTACTCTTTTTGTCGAGCTTGCATCCTCCATAATCAGAATCTGTATAAGCTTTAAGACCAAAACCAGAGTTCTTCGGATACCAGAGGCCAAGATTTTTGGTCCCTTTGAGGTATCTGAAGATCCTCTTTACAACATTATAATGGGATTCCTTCGGGTTAGCTTGATATCTTGCACAGAGACATGTGGCATGCATTATGTCATGTCTACTTGCAGTTAAGTATAACAGAGACCCAATCATTCCTCTGTAGAGCGTGCACTCTATAGGTATGCCATTTGGATCTGAGTCTAACTTATTTCCTGTGGCCATTGGAGTTCTCATTACAGAGGCATCAGAGAGACTGTATTTTGAAAGTATGTCAGAGACATATTTAGCTTGATTTATGAAAATTCCCTCTCATGATTGTTTTACTTGGAGTCCTAGGAAGAAAGTTAATTCTCCCATCATACTCATTTCAAACTCACTTTGCATGAGTTTTTCAAACTTTTTGCACTCTTCTGTATTTGTAGACCCAAAAATTATGTCGTCCACATATATTTGTACAAGCATAATTTCATCACTTTTTCGTTTATAAAACAAAGTGGTATCCGTCGTACCTCTGTCGTAACCATTATCGAGAAGAAAGGTAAAAAGTCTTTCGTACCATGCTCTTGGAGCCTGTTTCAGTCCATATAGAGCTTTGTCGAGGTAGTACACGTATTTTGGGTACTTAGAGCTTTCAAACCCTGGTGGCTGTTGGACGTATACTTCTTCTTGGATTTCGCAATTTAGAAAAGCAGATTTTACGTCCAATTGAAATACTTTAAAACCTTTGTGGGCTGCGAAGGCTAAGAAGATTCTTATGGCTTCGAGTCTTGCGACAGGGGCAAAAGTTTCATCGTAATCTATGCCTTCTTCTTGGCGATATCCCTTGGCCACCGGTCTTGCTTTGTTTCTTATGACCACCCCTTCTTCATCCTTCTTAATTCTGAAGACCCATTTAGTTCCTATGGCTTGTTTTCCTCGTGGCAGAGGGACTAAAGTCCAGACTTTGTTTCGTTCAAATTGTAGAAGCTCTTCTTGCATAGCATCTACCCAGTTTGGGTCGTCAAGGGCTTCAGAGATCCTTTTTGGCTCGATCACACTAATAAAGTTTGTAAAGAAACAAAAGTTAGCAGTGGCAGATCTTGTTTTTACCTTTTCAGAAGGTTCGCCGATTATAAGACTTGGAGGATGGCTTTTTGTCCATTTTGTTGTTCTTGGGAGATGGGCATCGATTTCATGAAGTTGTTCTTCAGAGGTTTCTAATTGTTGTTCTGGTACGGCCTTTGTCGTTGGTTTTGATTTCGTGCTTGATCCTACAGCTTGTGGAATGATTGGAATGAGTGGCGGTGTTTGTTCCTCTGAGGAAGTAGAGACTGGGTCTTCTTGTTCCTCTGTTGTTGGTTCCTCTGTGATTTCTGGAGTTGGCTCTTTAGTAGCTTATGTGGTTGTTTTCCTTGTTGTATCATCTTCTGTTGGCTCCCCCTCGGCATTTGCATCTGTATGATTAACAGAGGAAGATGAATTATTTAAGGGACCAGTTAGAGAGATACATGTTTCGTTCTGTCTGGCAGAAGATGGTTCTCCAGAGGCTCTGATGGCTCCAACAGAGGGATCAATGTCTTAATGGAACATCTCTTGAAATAGAAGATTTAAATCTTCTTCTCGTGTTTTTGAGATGCCAGAGGATTCCCCTTTTAGACCGAGTTCTGAACTGATTTGTTCAGAAGCCTTCTGGAAGGTATCGTCAAAAGAAACGTTTATGCTTTCTACAATCGTTCGAGATTGTAGAAGATAAACTCTGCAGGCCTTGGAAGTTGCAGAGTATCCTATGAACTTGCCTTCATCTGCTTTTACTTCAAACTTTCCTCTTGCTTCTCTATCATTTAAGACGAAGCACTTGCATCCAAATACATGGAAGAACTTGATGTTTGGTCGTCTTTTGTTGATCAAGTTATATGGTGTTTTGATGTGTCTCTTTACGATGGTTGATCGATTTTGGGTATAGCAAGCGGTTGATACTGCTTCTGCCCAAAATGTCATTGGTAATCCACATGTGGTTAGCATAGTTCTGGCGGCTTCCACAAGCGTGCGATTCTTTCGTTCGACCATGCCATTTTGTTGTGGGGTGCGTGCAGCAGAGAAGTTCTGTGAAATTCCTTCTTCTGTAAGATAGGCTTCAATGACAGAGTTTTTGAATTTTGTGCCATTATCGCTTCTCAGTTTCTGAATCCTGCACTCATACAGAACTTGGATTTTCTTCATTAAATTTATCAGAATGTTTGGAACATCTGATTTCTTTCTGACAAATTCAACCCATGTAAATCTAGAGAATTCATCAATCAAAACAAGCAGATATTTCTTGCCGCCTAGGCTCTGTGTAGATATTGGACCGCAGAGGTCAACATGAAGCATGTACAGAGGCCTAGTGCAATATACATCAGTTTGGCCTTTATGGGAAGCTCTTTTGAGTTTTCCCATTTCGCAGGCAGAGCACAAGTGATCTTTATTAAACTTAACATTTGGCAGACCTTTGACTAGATCAAGTTTTACAACTTTATCAAGAGTATGAAAGTTTAAATGGCAGAACCTGTTGTGCCATAACCAGGCTTCTTCGCTTTTGCATGCAACAAGGCAGATCTTGTCTTTCTTGTTCTTTGCATTGAAGTTCATGAGATATAGATCTCCTCTTCTTTCGGCTCGCAGAAGTTCAAGTCCTGTGTCCTCGCTCTGTAGAGAGCAAAAGGTTCTTTTGAACATTACGTCGAATCCCGTATCGCAGAGTTGACTAACGCTTAGAAGATTGTGTTTAAGGCCATCAACATATGCAACTTTGCATACGGTTATATTTTCCTTCTTTATGACTCTGTAGCCTTTGATGTACCCCTTTTTATTGTCTCCAAAGGTCACAGATCCACCATCGTTCTTTTCTTTGTATGTGGATAGAAGACCTCTGTCGCCAGTCATGTGCCTCGAGCATCCGGAGTCTAGATACCAGATTGGCACATACTGCTTCTGCAAGACAATTAGAGAGTTTTAGGTACCCATATCCACATGGGTCCAGTTTTGTCGGGGGTCTTCAAGTTTTCCTTAGCATTCTTGGTCTTTGTTTTAGCTTCTGTTGAAGAAACATTTTGTTTCTTCTTACCCTTGGATTTATCATTTTCTTTGGGTACAGTAAGATGACAGTGTGGACTTTTGAAGTGTTGGTTTAATTTAAACATAAGATCAAAGCAATGACAGTATTGAATGTGCGAGGAGATTTGCTTGAACTTTTCATTGAATACATTAAATGGGGGCACAGAGGCATTACAATTTATCCTAACATTAAACATTCTATTACAAGAAGGTTTATGTAGGCTAGATCGTTGTTTGCAAAATCCTTTGTTGAGTGCGGCCTTTTGTGTTCCCCTTCTGTGGTGAACTTCTGTTGGTTTCACTGTCACAGAAGAAAAAGCTTTTTTAATTTTAGTCCATTTACCCTTCTGTTGCCATGTTAGTTTTTCTTTAACAGGTTTTAAGGGTTTTAAAATCTTTGAACTCGTTGGAATTTGAGTGGACATTAACTTCTGTTGTTTGAAATTTTCAAGCTCAAGAGAGGTTTTGGCTTGTATGCACATATTCAAAAAGTCTGGACAGATAGGAATTCCAGTGATTTTCTCCTTGGGAGGAATAGTTCTGTTAAGAACTTCAGAGGTTTGTTTAAAAACTCTGTGTCACTAGGTCCGATATCTGACTTGGAGTCAGTCTCTGATTCGTCAGAGGATGAATCGTCCTCATATACAGAGGTTGAGTCACTTGGTTCCCTTTCAACAGAGGCTGGACTTTCAGAACATGTGTCATACTCACTTTCTTCCTTTTCTGAGGAACTATCTTCTAAGTTAACAGAAGTATCTGTTAAGTTTTCTTCTGAGAGATCTTGATCGCTGGAAGATGTACAGAGGTTTTCTTCAGAGATATCAAGTTTTTCTTCTGTAATTTTTGGCTTGAACTCAGGTGCCTCTGCTGATAATTTCTTTTCAGAATTCATCATGCATACGAATGCAACTTGAGTTTGAGTCTCGGGTTTACCAAACTTGAAGATTCCTATCTGATCTTGAGTTTTCAGATACCTCTTAGGTTTGGATTCTCTTTTGATAGATATTGAAGGTGACAAATCTGTGTTTTCAAACCATACATTTGTCATCTTCAGAGATTTCCTCTTGTGAGGTTCCACAGAGACTTTTTGCCTTTTACTTACAGAGAGAAGATTTGGAAATACAGGTTTTCTTGTATCTCCTATGTGAAATAGAGAGGACAGAGACTTGTTTCTTTTGGTTCCGGTATAGGGATCTATATCACAGAAGCAATTCCCCGTCTCCCTATTTGTGTGTTTATTTTTTCGTACACCTTCTGAGCATCTTGAAATTTTTTAATTTGAAGATCTCTTCTGAGTAAATCTTGACAGAGGACTTCTATTTCCTTTTGAAAGTAATTTTTAAGAGCTAGGATGTTCATTCTGTCGCACTCAACGTCTATTAGTTCTTTAGACTTTATTTTCAAGGAAGAATTAAGTTCATAAATCTTTTCTTTTAAAGGATTTATCTTTTTGTTCCAGTCCATTTCAATTTCTTCTTTTTCTTTAAAGATTTTAGCTTTTTCTTGAGTGAGAAGTCTAGCTTCTCTCTCATAGAAGGTGACCTTTTTCTGAATATCTTCACATGTCTTTTTCATTTCAGTGTATTCAATGTTAAGTTTAAACAAGTCATCTTCTGCAGTATTAGAGTTAGAGGTAGAAGTGGATACCTCACTGTCGGAGTCGGAGCTGACTTCTGCCGTGCCACAGAATAGAGCATTCTTTGTTTTGCCTTCGTCAGAGGATGTGTCAGACTCCCAGATTTCTTTGTTCACCATTAGTGACCTCTGAGGGCGATTTGACTTGCTCCTGCATTCGTTGGCAAAGTGACCTGGCTTTCCACAGTTGTAGCATCCTTGGTTCTGTGTGGAGCTTCCAGCTCTGTCGTCTGACCTCTGTCGGTCACCACTTCTTTCTGTTTGGCATTCATTTGCGTAGTGGCCTGGTTTACCACATTTGTAACACTCTTGAATCTGGGGAGTGTTGCCAGCTTTGTCTTCCGACCTCTGTCGGTCATTTCCTCTGTCATTTCTGTCACTGGACCTCTGTCGGTCACCACTTCTGTCGTTTGACCCTTCTCTTTCACGATTATCTCTTTCATATCGTTCATTACCAGATTTCTTCTGGTATCCTCTGCTGAATTCCCTAGTCAAGAGAGCTAAGGATTTAGCTATCGAGGCCAGGGTCGTTTCTTCTTCTGCTGCTACTTCCTCTTCTTCTTCACTTTCTACCATCATGATTTTCTTCTTCTTCTCCTTTCTTTCCTCTTTCTTTGGTTTCTCTTTAACCTCTATAGTCTTACCAACCAATGCAAGAGGTGCAATGATCTGGGCTTTTGCTTGTGCTACCTGAGGCTCTTGTGCTGCTAATGTTCCATAGAGGTCTGATAGGGTCCAGGAATCTAAGTCTTGATTTGTTTGCAGAGACATAGATAACTGAAGCCATTCTTCATTTAGGGACTTCAGGAACATAACGTTGTTTTCTTCAGAGGTTCTGTGGATGCCGAACTTCTTGCACTTGTTTATTAGAGAGTTGAACCTATCATACGTAGTTTGCAGAGATTCGGTTGGCAGAGCTTTAAAGGCATAGTATTCATTTATGTATTGAGCTCTGCGGTTCTTTTGGGTTTTGACTCCTCCTTCTAGTTGTTTTTCCAGTTCTTTCCATAGATCATATGCAGATTCACATGCATCCATGGATTGAAAAAGGTCATTTGGGATGGCCATAATCAGAATTCTCTTAGTTTTCTGAGCAACTTCGTATTTAGCCCAATCAGAATCAGACCAATTTTCCTGGGTCTTTGGTTTCGTGTGTTCTGGGATTTCAGGTGTGTCGTCTGTTCTAGGAACACGAGGTACAGTTATCATGGGAATGAAAGGAGGGTTACGGATATAATAAACCAATTCTTTGTCAGTACCCTCAAAGAAGTGAACCATTCGAATCTTCCATTGAGGGTATTCTTCTCTAAGAAGAGTGGGAGGTTTGGTTAAGGAACCAGCAGACAGGAAGTTGTTTGTATTTGTCATTTTAGAGAGAGAAATTATCCAGAAAAAAAAGGTTTTAACAGTAGATTTTCAGAGTAAGAACTGGATGCTTCGTATGAAGTTTTTAAGCTTAAAAGATTTAAGCTGAGCACTAAAATCGTGTTTTTAACCAGACTAACAGATTCTATAAGTTTACCAAAGTTCGAATGAATCGAAAATGGCAGAAAAACAGAAACTGTTTGAATAATATGAAGAATAGGTTAAAAATCCAAGTTTCTACCAAAGATCATAGTTTTAGAGTGGATCCCTTGATATTAAAAATCAAGGTTTGCTCTGATACCAATTGTTGGTTCCTTTTTCCTTAACAATGATCTTAACTTTCAGTTAGTTCAGATTTAGATATGGTGCGGAAGCGTATTTAAGAACTGAAAGATAATGTAAGGTAGAAGAACACACAATATCAAATAAACAGTTTGTAAGAACAGATGAATATTTCCAAGATTACTGTATTTGATATATATAAATAACACCAAGAACTTCAAAGGATTAACAAGAAATCTGCAGTTAATGATGTGTGTGAGAAGTGCAAAGCTTAATGATATATGTGTAGTTTCGTGGTATAAGCTTAATAGAAGAGCTCACATGAGCCTTCTATTTATACTACTTCTTAAGGGGACAATAAGGACTGAAGGTACAAAGATACTGTTGAGTAGTATGGGCTGGAAGGTACAAAACACTATTCTGGAACTGTTGCAGATACAACGTTCATTAAATGCTCCGTATTCAGCTTTAGGCGGAAACCTATCAGAGTTTGACACGTGGAGTTGTCAGGTCATGCCTTTGTACGATTGATCTTTAGAACCTTCGAATGGTAGGTGTTGTAAGAAGCATGTCCGTCCTTGTTAAGATCTTTTGCGTAGATCTTCTTTTTGCCACAGAAGCTCTGTCAAGTATGACAGGGGCTCTGTGGTCTTGTCCGCTTAGAAGTGTCTTTTGTTGCTTCTTTACTTCGGTCTTCTTGGTTAACCCGGCAGAGCCTCTGTCGAAGACTTCTGTCTTCTCGGTTACTCGGCTACTCGGTAGAGCCTCTGTCGAACACTTCTATACTTAGCCTGTTTTTCACTACTTTCATAAACTGAAAGCTTGGAGCTAACAGGTGTTAGTCAGTTAAGAACGTCAGAACCAAGCACAAAATCACAAAGATAACCAACATCCAGTCCGGCCGAATTCTGAAAGTTTGGTATCCGATTTTCACTGTTACAAGGGAAGATGGGAAGGATTGGACATTTTCTGAGGCCGACTTCAAAAATCTGCATTTGATCGATTTTCTTGCCATTCTGAGGGATTTGCGAACCAGAACTATCAGACCTCTTCATGTTACTAAAGTACTCAAAGCTGTCAAACGGTTCCTGAAGTGCACGATTTCACTGTCATACATCATAGACTTTCAGATGGGAATCGAATACATGTCGAAGAAGGCCAATCTTCTCAAACCCGATCAGAAGGCACCAGAAATGGATAAATATCTGGTGAATACAATGTTGTTCGAGCCAGAGTTTGGAATCATCTACCACAACGCTAAAGGCGAAAAGAAGTTTCTCAGATTCAGTCAAGTCAATCGATACTGTGATGGAACTCTGAGAATCGTTCAACAAACACTAAAAGAGATCATCGCCAAGGAAGAAAAGGTACCAAAGGCGTTCATGGGAAATCTAAAGGAGTTGAATGCCCGAGAAGCATTGGGATTAGTCGAAGATAGACTCGAGTTCAGGAACTCGGTTAGAAGTGTTGAAATACTCTTTACAATCCGTAAAAGATACGTTCCAATTTGGCGCGAAATTGAACTCCAATTCAATGGGGGAGATTGTTAGGGTGCAAAAGTTAGTTGAATAGAAGTTTAGGGTTCTTTTTGTAAATACCCTAAGAGGGTATATAAAGAATTATTGTTAACCTAGTTTTGGTTAATCGTTCATTATTCTGTTTTGCTAATATTCCTGGAACGTATTGTAACCACACACTTTGAATTTCAATCATATGGATGACAACTGATTCTTCTCAATTATTGATTGTTATTGCTTGATTATTGTTTGTATTGCACAATCTGGGATCCATAATTTCTTGAAAAGAAATAGTTCAGTTAGAAGAGTCATTTGAACAAGAACGGATTAAATTTCAAAAGGAAGACAAGAGCTTTTATCCAAACTCGAGTGTTTTAATTCCACAAAAACGGAATTTGTATCAGTTGAGGAAAAGGAAGCCCTTCAGACAGAAATCAAACGGCTCACATCCAAACTGTCTGCCTTGGCAACAGAGGTGAGAGAAATGTTTTGTCTAAACCTTCCTCTATCTCATCAGATACATCTTCCTGTAAAGCTTTTATCGAAAAAATCTCTTTCAAAAGGGAAAAGAACCTCAAATGGGGTGTTTTGAAAAGAATCTTGACTCTGATTCTCAAAAAGCTTCCGCACCTAATTCTTCACAAAACAAAATTCCAAAATGTTCCTCACATCCTTTGACCAATGATGTTCCATCCGAGAGTGAACTTGATTTTTCCTCCTTCATGAATTCTAACGTGTGTTCAGATGATGAGTTTCCAAAGTTTGAATTTGATCAAACCCTTCCAAGCCATACTAATTTTCTTTCAAAAATACCTGAACGATCAGTCAATTTTCATAAGGGTGAATGTTCAACATCCGCCCCTCAAACCCGTTCTGTGAACAATGTTTCCAAAAACAAATCTAAATCTAAAATACGTTCACAGAAACAGAAAACGACCAGACGCTCTCAAAATAGACATCTTTACTACTCAAGCTCTACTGACTATAACTTTAATGATATTTCAGATAGAAATGGTCGGGCCAAAAACGTCAAACAAAAGTGGGTAGCGAAAGGATCTAAAGAGAGCAAGTTGCGGTCATAATCATTTAATTCAGTTTTCAATTCTAGGAAAAACATTAATAATCGTGATGTAATTGATTCAAGTACTATTGTTGAACAACGCATTATTTTTCCGTTAACGATTTATTCAATTCAACAGTTACTTCAGTTATCTCATGATTATATATGTTGTTCCAATTTTGGTTTGAATGACTTTGTTGATAAACAATATGCATCTGATTGGTTTAGCTCTTATCATGTGTTTAATTATCGTACTAAGTTTAAAACACCCAAACCCAAACATGAACCCAATTCAAAATGGGTTCTTAAAACAGGTGATGCACCTAACCCCCAGGACGCTATTTCAAATGGATACCTAAATCTTCTTAATCAGATGTTGACACGTGTAAAGTGCTCCTGCCATGCATTTAATGCAATGGGTATAAATATGAGCAATGCCCCTTCGGTTTGAAGGATCTCTCCCCGATCTACTTAGTGCGTATAAAACCTTTGTTTTTCTATATCTCCCTTTCTCTCTATCTTCTTAGTGCAAGAACACTTAGTGATTCTCATGTTTGTTTAGATTAGGCTTACTTAATCTTATTCCGCAACAAACTGTAAATTGTAATTTGATTTATCAATAAACAATTTCAAAAACCAAAAATTTGTGTTTGTATTCAACTCCCCCTTCTACAAACTACTGTACTTGTATAACCCCTTCGGGGCCAACAAGTGGTATCAGAGCAGATTATTTAATCTCATAAACAAGATCTTGCTTATACTTTTCTCTTCCTGTTATTCGTCAAATGGCACTCAACACAAACACAAACTACATAGACAATGGTTCTCTTGCAAAACCTCCTCGATTCAGTAGAGATAACTTTAATCTCTGGAATAATCTAATGATGCTATTTCTTGAAGGTGTAGATCCCACTATGCCTTACTATGTTGAAAATGGACCCTATGGCTGCGTTTGGTATGCAGACTACATGGGACGGGACGGGACAAAAAAAAATAGTCACATGTTTGGCATGCCATGGGACATAAATAAGCTGGACAACGTGGGACAAAAATGAGTTTCCATGGGACAAAAGCTATAAATTTTTGTTCCACCAAAAAAGGTGGAACAACATGGGACTATCTTTAAAATTACAATTTTACCCTTAAAATTCATAAGACTAAACCTAAATCAAAAAGCACAACTCGTCGCCTCCATCATCTATCTATCAATTCCAACTGATTAAGAACCCTAATAAAATCTATTCAAAATCAAAGAGTAAAATCGAGCATATTAAGAACGAAGATTATAGAAGGAGATGAAAACGAAAGCTGCAAATCGAAAAAGATGTTGTGATGAAGATGCAAATCGAACATATTCTGTGATGAAGATGCAAATGCTTCTACAGATCGAAAAAACGCACAATCACATGATGAAGATGTAGATGCTTATGTAAATCACACAAAGATGATTGAGGCTTTGTTTGAGGCGAAGGGGTTGTGCTCTGCAAATCGAAAGCTGCAGAAAGGAAGAGGCTTTGTTTTGAGGCGAAAGATGACTAAGGCTTTGTAAAAACATTTAAATAATTTTATATACACAAAGATGACTGAGGCTTTGTTTGAGGCAAAAGATGACTAAGGCTTTGTAAAAACATTTAAATAATTTTATATTAATAAAATTATAAATGTTAATATTAACATTTAGTTAATCCAAAGTCATTTCTAAATTATAATTACTATACAATAAAAAAAACTCATGTTAAGGGTAATTTGGTCACTTTAATAGTTTTGTCCAGTCCTTTTCTAGTCGTACCAAACGTAGAACAGACAATTAATCTAGTCTTGTCATGTCCTGTCCAGTTCTGTCCCGTCCCGTCCAATCCAGTCCCGTCCCATCCAGTCTGCGTACCAAACGCTACCTATATTTCATATATCCTATCTCCTGCTGTTCATGCCACTGCTACCACTCTAGCGGTACCAGAAAGAGAGATCTTAAAAGAAGTCTCTAGATGGACTGATGAAGACAAGAAGAAGGTAGCCATTGATACCAAAGCTAGATCAATATTATTTATGGCTCTGCCTAATGAGGTTTATCTGAGGTAAGAATGAATCTTTATCTGAGGTACACCAACGTTTTAACTGATTATTAATTGATTTAAGAACTGTTGGTATGACCAACTCTAATTCTGAGACCCTGACAAAATTCTTGGAATGTCTTCCTGTAAGTTGGGACAGTTATACCATGTGTCTTATTCTCAAAGGATCTCAAAGATATATCCTTAAGCACTCTTTATGGCATTTTGCTCAATCATGAGATATCATGTCAACTTAAGAAGAATCTTGTAAAAGATTCTAAAGATTCTAAAAGCACATATGTTGCTTTACTCTCCTCAGAGATGATGCCCTCTCAGCGATCCTCTGTTACTACCATTGAGATGGAATCAAACTCTAATGATTCATCAGAAACTGATCCGTCAGAACTTGATGAATCACATGCACTCTTGACAAAGTCCTTCAGGAGATTTGCAAGAAAGAGTAACTTCAGAAGAAATAAACCTCTTGTTATTACTGACAAGCCAAAATCAACTGTCATTGATAAGGCTACTGCTACTTGCTATAACTGTGAAAAGAAAGAACACTTTGCAAGTGCATGCAGGTCAAAGAAAGTCTTTAAACCTTCTTCATTCTTTAAAAGTTCTTCAACCTCCAAATCCAGAGATGACAAGTACCTTGAGCTGAAAGAAAAATGTCTGAAGTTGAAAAACCTCAAAAAGAAAGGTAAAGGTCTAATCGGTGAAGAACATGATTGGGCTGATTCTAATGAGGAATCAGAGTCTGATGAAGAAGATGAGGCCAATCTCTATCAAATGGCCGAAATCCAAGAAGTGAAAGAAGAACCCGCTGATGTTCCCTCTACATCTTCCACTTCTCAGGTATCAACCTCTTCTAACTCAGCTCTCATTGATGCTGATAGACTTCATGCTATCGATTCACTGATAGATGATTTATATGATGCCCTGAATGTAAAAACATAAGTTGGACAACAAAATCTAGATTTAACCGAACAGCTTAAGAAATACCATTTAAAGATCCAAGAACTATCTAATATAGAACAAAGTTTAAAATATCAGGTTTATGTAAATCAACTAATCAGCATTGAACGCGAACAAGCTATCTTTGAATTGAAAGTTGAAAAAATTACTGTTGAAGGATGGTGTAAATCCTCAGCAAAGATCGCTGAGATAATCGGTGCTCATATCCCTGTCCATGACAGAAGTGGTCTTGGTTTTTGTTCTGACAAAGAAGAACCAAGCAAAGATCGTTTCATGCTTAAGTTTGGAATGTTCGTTTCTTCCATCCCTGATGCCTCATCATCTTAATGCTCTTCTACTATTCCTCTCCCTGAGGAAAAATCTCCTATGAGTCCCAAACTCAAGGACAAAAGAAAAAACTATTTTACAAAATCCTCAGAAGGGTACCAAAGTGCCAAAGCTGAAGAAGTCTAAACCTTCAGCTAATCAACCTTCCACTTCAAAAGTTATGATCCTTGAACATTTTCAGCGATCAACCCCAAGAATAAAGGTTGATGTGCAGGCCCTGCTCATTTAAAACTTTCAAATATTTATGCCTATGGTCCTAAAGCTACCTTCAGCTATACGAAACGCTATCACTGGGGAATTACTGATCATATTGCTAGTAAGTGCCCCACAACCACCAAATCTGAGAAATCAGCTAAGGTGAAGATGACTGCCTCCAAGGTAAAGAAGATCACCCCAGGTGAAAAACAAGCCAAGGTGAAGAATACCACTAAGGTTAATAAATTAACCAAAGTGAAGGTTACCACTGACGCTGAATCAGCAGATGCTATGAAGATCGCTGATCCATCTCACTTCCTCTTCCACTGACAACTGTGGACCCATTGTAAAGTGGGTACCAATTCAAACCTAATCTTCCTTATGATTGCAGGTCTCGAAGGGCATCTGGTATCTAGATAGTGGATGCTCTCGACACATGATTGGAGAAAAGAACCTGCTCTCTGAATACAACGAAGAGAAAGGTCCCTCAGTAACCTTTGGTGGAAATGGGAAAGGCTATACTAGAGGGTTTGGTGTACTCACTAATGGTACAACTAACTTTAGAAGAGTCGCTTACGTAGAATGACTGAAGCACAATCTTCTTAGCATCAGTCAGCTATGTGATAAAGACTACAAAGTGTGCTTAACTAAGAAAGCATGTTCTGTCACTGATAAGGGTGAAAAACATTGTCTCAGCGGTTATCGTTTGGAAAATGTTTATGTCATAAACATGGACTCAACAACCACTGAGAACATTTGTTTTCTATCCAAAGCCTCATCAGATGTCAACTGGCTAATGGCATAATAGGTTCTCTCATCTAAACTTCAAGACGCTGAACACTCTATCCTCAGAGGAACTAGTCACCGGCTTGCCTCAGCACTCATACGCTAAGAAATCTCTCTGCTCAGTGTGTGAAAAGAGAAAGCAAACTAAAGCTAGTTTCAAGTCCAAGCAAGTGTCATCAGTGACAAATCCTCTTCAACTCCTCCATATGGATTTATTTGGCCGTGTCAACATACAATCCATCGCTGGAAAGAAATATACTCTCGTCATAGTAGATAAATTCTCTCGCTATACCTGGGTGATGTTTCTCTGGTCTAAGAGTGACACACCAAATGAACTCATTTCATTTGTCAGAAAAATGGAAGTCCTGAACAATATGACAGTTCGCTCAATAAGGAGTCACCATGGAACTGAATTCAAAAACACTTCGCTTGATAACTTCTTTGAGAGTAAGGGGATATCTCACAACTTCTCAGCAGTGAGAACACCTTAGCAAAATGGAGTCACTGAAAGAAGAAACAGAACGATCATCGAAGTTGCTCGATCTATCCTCATCAATTCTCATCTTCCAACTCAATTCTGGGCAGAAGTTGTCAACACTATATGTTTCACTCAAAATAAGTTGCTGATTGTTAAGAGGTTCAACAAAACTGCCTATGAACTTTTCCATGGGAGAAATCCATCTATCAGCTTTTTTCATATATTTGGTCGTCAATGCTTCATCTTAAACAACAGAGATATTGTAACACCCCAATCTTTGGAAGCTATCGATCTTTTAAGATAAATATGAAAAATGTAATTTTGGATTAAAACCCAGATTTTATGGTCTTGTTGGATGTAGAATCTAAATACGAAGCCAACGGTCCTTTTCGGAGCGAAAACGGAACTAAAACGAAGAAGTTATGGCCAAAACGGTGTTTGGTACCTCCTCCGCGACTATGACACGTGTCAATGTCGCTGGTCAATGTAGCACCAAGGAACAGAAGGTGGTACCAACCCCGCGACTGTGACACGCGACTATGCCAAAAGGCATGGTCGTCGGGCATTGTCGCACGAGGGCACCTGACCCATTAAATCGGGATTTTCACCCTTTTTTCCTCATTTCAATTCACCCACTTCAGTTTTCTCTCCCAAGAACCGAAACCCTTCACCCCAATGTAGATTTTGAGCCTTTTAGACCCCAAGAATCAAGTTTTTAAGTGTCCCTTCTTCATCTATCATGGTTTTGGAAGCTAAAGAAAGAATCCTTTCATTTCATCTTCCTCATCAAAGTTTTCTAGGGTTTCATCCAACCTTTTTTCTCCAATTTGAGGATTTGGAGTTTGTGGTTCATTTTGGTAACTCTAGAGGTGCTTGGTTGGTGGACCCAAGTTGTGGTTAAGGTAATCTTCTCTTTTATTCATCTAAGAAATTAGGGTTTTGGTATTATTGTGGATTTTTATGTTTTATATTGGGGGAAACGATTCTAAGTGTTTGGGGATGATTATTTATGGTTGGAAACTTGTGGATCTAGGTTTTGGAAGATTTGACTTGAAGATCCAAGTTTATTCAAAGGAGCTCAAGTTTGGGGAAAATCTAGATTTAGCCTAAATCTAGCAAGGTGAGTTCAAGTTGTTTTGTGAAAACGTTGTGCATGCCAAAAATGTCCATTTTCAAGTGTTTATGTGTTTTACATGAAAACTATCTATGGATGAGTCGTTTGTTGAGTTTTGACTATTTGATGCATTTAACCTTGAAAAATATTATAAAACCCTCACATTGGGATTTTTGGGTGATTTGATAATTATATAAAGAAAAATGTTTTGAAGGTTATTGTGTAAATTGGGGTCTTTGGAAATATGCACTTTAGTGTCGATGGAAAATGCTTGATTATTGTGATGAGTCATTTGGGTATATGTATGTATATATATGTGGTTGTGACTTATGTGGAAAATAAATTGACTAAATATATGATGGTATTGTGGATTTATCATATGTTGGAGGTATGTGTTAGTTATATGATATTTAAATGCATTTCATCGTATTGGTGGCCCTTATTGTTGGTCAATTGTGTTGTAGAGCCTCTGACTCATATTTCACTCGAGTGAGTTTTGAGGACTTTGGTCCAATGTAAATTACTCTATGATTGAGTTTGAGATTATATGTGTTTGAGTCCATAATTATTAATTGATTACATGTGTTAAAGATGTTGGACATTCTTTTATGGGTCATGTAATTGTTTGACTATATTGCATTGGATGCATAGCATATAAGTCAGTCTTGTTTATGATGTTGCATGAGTATTGCGGGGTTGGACTCCGGGACCCATGTTTATGACCTTAAACTTTTCAAGTAGGCACTAGGAGGGTTGAGTCCGGAGGTGCTACCTTGGAGGTAGGCACTAGGACCTTCGCCGCTTTGAAGGTAATGCCTTGGAGGTAGTCCTAAGCGTGTCGGGCCATGTGGTGGAATTCATGGGAATAGACACTAAGGTCAACCGTCTCTTGAGGTGAAACTTGTTAAGAAGTCGTAGGAACCTTTGGACGTCTAGTCGCGAAGTGTTATACGATTAACGTTGAACGGGTGGTATACTTACGTGTTTCCTCCACCCTCAATGGATACGGGTCTCCCACGTTGTTGTCAATATTATAATGAATCTTGTGATATGCATGTTTTAATTACCGTAAACCTTGTGCGAGTAATTACAAGTATTGCCTTTAATATTGGAACCCCTCCACGTATATTAAGGTTTGCTTGAAAGATTTCTCACATGCTTGGGTATTTGGACTTTATTTATATTTACGCTTTGCGTGGGTTGTCGAGTCGGTCACATGCTTTCGGGAACGTATTATATGTATTTGGATTGTTTTTCCATGTTCTTATGGGTGTTGTATTATTTCTCCTCCTTGTTGGGATGTTTCGAATAATAGAGTTTTACTCAAATTTACTCTATTTGGAAATTTAATAATCATTCACGTTTTAAGTGAGTTTTTAGATCTAAATCCATTATTGAGAAATGTTTCATTGTGGAGCTTTCGACACGGTTTTTGTGAGCGTTGAAAAATGGGTTGTTCACATACTTAAATATAATTCTCTTTGGAAAATCGTGATTTGATTTGTACTATTTTGGTTTAACAAACTATTTCAGTCATGATGAAAACTCTTGAACTCACTAGGCGTTAGCCTAACCCTTTTTATTTGTTGGCATGTGCAACAGGTTTTGGTTGGGGAATAGTTCTAGTGACACTGTGAAGAGTGGAGAGCTAGTTGTGTGTTCAAGAAGTGATTAGCTTGGTGAAGACTTCCGCATATAGGGAATAGAAACTTTGTATTTGGTTTAAGTAACACCTGACCTTAACTAGTGTTGGTGCGATTTAAGTTATTGTATGTTGGGATTAATTTTCATAATTTTAAAGTTGAGGTATTTTCAAATATGGTTTCGTAGGAGGGATTTTATCCTTTATTTGGTTATTGTATCGAAGTTTTTAAGTAGTTGTTATTTCCAAATTTGAGGGTGTTACAGATACCCTTGGAAAATTCGACCCCAAAGCTGACGATGGAATATTTCTTGAATACTCCTCAGTGTCCAAAGCCTTCAGAGTCTTCAACAAGAGAAGACAAACTGACGAAGAAACCATTCATGTCACTTTTGATGAATCCCGTTCAGCAAATTCAAAACCAATTGCTGAAAACGAAGAATTGAATCAATGGATGTTTCCCATTATGGGGAACCAGAAGCTTATTTCAATCCTGCTCCACAGGAAAATAACCCAATCGCAGATGATGATCCTATCATCATTCCTAGCATGAAAACAAGTGAAGCTGAATCCTCCTCTTGGGTATCAGCTATCCCTTAAACACTTTGCCACCGTTTGAACCCTCAAATTCTGAAAACCCATCCACTTCTAATCAGCAATCAGTGAATGAAATGGAATCTGAACCTCAGCAATTACTGCCTGACATACCTGACAATACTGTTGTTGAAGCCTCTTCCTCAACACTTCCGGATGTCCACTCAGAGCCAGAATTTCATGCTCCAGCTCAAAGGTGGGCAGTGAATCACCCAATCAAACAAATTCCAGGTGATCCAAATGCAGGTATTCAGACTCGACGAAGTTCAGGTAACATTTGTCTCTTTGTTAATTTTATTGCGTTGATTGAACCAAAAAGAACCGATGATGCCCTCAGAGATCCAAACTGGGTAAGCGTTATGCAAGAAGAGCTGACAGAGTTTGAAAGAAACAAAGTTTGGAATCTCGTCCCCAGACCATCTGACAAAACTGTAATTGGCACCAAGTGGGTGTGTCGAAATAAGTTAGATGAAATTGGAACTGTAACCCGCAACAAAGCTAGACTAGTTGCTCAGGGATACAGACAAGAGAAAGGCATAGACTATGATGAAAACTTTGCCCAGTCGCAAGACTCGAAGCTATTTGACTTTTCTTAGCTTATGCAGTTCACAAAAACTTCAAGGTTCACCAAATGGATGTTAAATCAACATTCCTCAATGGAAAGCTGGATAAAGAAGTTTACGTTGAACAACCTCCAGGATTCGCTGATCCTAAGCATCTAGAATATGTTTCTAAACTGTATAAGGCCCTCTATGGTTTAAAACAAACACCTCGTGTGTGGCATGACACTTTATCCTCCTATTTTATCGCTGAAAAAATTGAACGTGGTAACATTGATAACACTTTATTTTTCAGAAAGGTTAAAGGTCATATTATTCTTGTTCAAATATATGTCGATGACATTATATTTGGTTCTACTAACCCATCTCTGTGTACTCGATTCGCTGAACGGATGAAGAAAGAATATAAGATGAGTATGATGGGTGAACTAACATACTTCCTTGGACTTCAGATCAAGCAGAACGATAAAAGTACATTTATCCACCAAGGTAAATATGTTAAAGATATGATGAAAAAGTTTGATCTCACTCAAAGCTCAGCTATGAAAACTCCTATGGCACCTCCGCTGACACTTAACAAGGATCCAAATGGAAAACCTGTTAATGTCACTGCCTATAGAGGAATGATCGGCTCTCTTTTGTATCTTACAGCAAGTCGACCCGATATCATGCATTCTACTGGTCTTTGTGCACGATATCAATATGAACCCAAATAATCACATATGATCGCTATCAAGCGATTTTTCAGATATCTAAAGGGTACACCCAACCTAGGTCTTTGGTATCCCAAGGACTCAAGGTTCGATCTAACTGTCTATTCAGATAGTGATTTTGCTGGTTGCAAACTGGATAGAAAGAGCACCACAGGAGGCTGTCAGCTCCTGGGTGGAAAGTTGGTGAGTTGGACAAGTAAAAAAGCAAAATTCAGTTCCACTTCAACCGCTGAAGGTGAGTACCTTGTCGTTGATAGTTGTTGTGCTCAGGTCTTATGGATGAGAAATCAGCTATTAGACTGTGACCTTCAGCTATCAATAATTCATATCTGTTGCGACATCACTAGTGCCATCGCTATAGCCAACAACCCAGTGCTACACTCAAAGACTAAACACTCGAAATCAGATATCATGTTATCAGAGATCATGGGATGCATGTAGACATAGAACTTCATTTTAATCCCACTGACTATCAGCTAGCTGCTCTCTTTACCAAACCTCTTGATGAGACAAGATTCAACTTTCTCATCAGTGAGCTTGGAATGCTAAACCTTGAAGAATAACCCTTCAGCGGTCAAGCATTATGTCAGCAATAAGGTTCTATCTCTGATACTCATCTCCTAATCTCTGAGTAAATGTTCTTTGATACTCAGGTATGTTCTCTATCTTAACTCACTAAAGTTTTTCTTCAGCGAGATGTTTTTCAAAGATAAAATCTATCACTGACATTTTCTATCAGTGATCCTTTTTTAAAAAGAAAAACTCATCACTGATATTTCTCATCAGTGATTCTTCGAAAAACAAAATTCATTCCTGATAATTCTTTTCTTATCAGGGATATCTTTTGAAAAACGAAAAGATAACCATTGGCACGCATTTGTTTCGACACATTCGTCCGTTACACTTCTTGACCAATCATCTTCGTAGGACGTGTTCGTGTCATTATGAGTATTTTTTCCCGTTCATCATTTTCTCTCTCCTATCCTTCCTATATAAACAACCCTTGTTTATATTCCTCTTTACGCGCACAAACTCTCTCAAGGTAAGAACTTACAAGGCAAAGAAATACATAAGAACTTACGAACTCAAAAACCTCAAACTTTACAGGTTCTTATTCTTAAACTTATGCACATTATAACACTAAAAACTAGTTTTGATCTTAATCTTTGCTAACAAATATCAAACATATGTTTTTCTTCTAAAAATCATATTTTTCATGATTTTCTTTCAAAAACCCTAAATAGGTTTTTAAGGTTTAAAACTATTTTTAAACTTTTCTCTTTCATCATAAATGTTTTTCCAGATTCTTTCCCAAAAAGAAAACTGGTAAAACATCCTTTTTCTACCATTTTCATTATACTTAAAACGGGAAAACCTAATTTTACAAGTTTCTTTCCGTAAAAGGAAACTGGCAAAAACCCATCCTCCTATTTCTGGAATTTCTGTCAAAAACCTTCCATACTAAGAAACTTTCCATCTTCTCTTTTCTTTTGTTCTCTATTTTTCCAGAAATGGCATCCTAGGCAACAACCTTTGTCAAATCCAAGAACGTCAAATTCGACCTATCAGCTGTTCAGTTTGTGGGAAACAATCATTCGGCGCTGCTAACCTTCCCTGAAAAGAAACCCTCCCTGCACATGGAAGATGTTGTAACCCTACTAAGGAACTCTCCCATCTATTATGCTCTGACGATCTCTCCTCCGGCCCATAAGCACTTATTGCAGCAGTTCTGGTATACTGTTGAACGTGCTGAGAAGACTCTTCAATCTGGGAAGAGTATTACTGTGATATCCTTCCAAACACAGTATGGTGAAGGAAGCATAACCCCTAATGGCATTTGCTCATGCCTCCGTCTCCCTACTACCTGGCCCTTCGTTGAGCCCCCTACAGACGAAGAGTTGATCCAGTTCCTTGACCACATGGAATACGAATGGGAGACAAAGCCCAGATCCAAAGCCCTGGACAAAAAGTTGACCAAATTCCTGAAAGCCAAGATGCCCTCCGAACTCAACTTTTTCTTCACCCACATCAATCAATCGATGAGTGACAAAATTGGATCACTATACCAGGCTAATCGCTCACAGCTACAGATGGGCTACAGCATCATCACTGGAAAAAACATGGACTATGCCAGGTTGATTTTTGACGACCTGGTGATCAAGGTCGAGAAACCTGATAGGGAAGTCAAGGTCCCTTACATGCGCTTTATTTCAACGCTCATGCAGCACTTCCTTCAGGAGCTCTACCCGACCGAGGGTGATTATCAACTCCCAAAGATAGGGGTTTGTACCCTTGATGTGGAGCGGGTTGATAATGCGGTAAGTATTTCGGAACTTCAACAACGCCTCTTCTCCACATCTTCTTCGATTCCTGCAGCAATGCCTATGGGTCAACCCCCCGTGGCTTCCCAAGCTGCAAAAACCTCCTCTTCAAAGAGGAAACCATCTGATGCCCCTTTTGGTCATTCTAAAAAGACCAAGAGAGTTTCAAAGGAGAACCCCCCCCCCCCCCCCAGCAATCAACACCAACAACAGCATGGGTTACCTCTTCACAGAAAACCCTGGAGAACTTTAAGGTACGCTCCACCATCTCTGCAACCGAATCTACTGCTTCAGCGATCCCCAAGAATCGCTGACTCTACGCTGGTACCTTCCCAACCACTCTCAGTGCCTCAAAGCACTGATGAGGTGGTTTTTTGCACCAGTGGTGCCCCTCCACCACCAAGCACGACCATCTTCTCCACCATCACTTCTTCTCCCACCGTCTCTTTGGTCTTCAAACAACTGCACCAGTGAGTTCGCTCGCTGACACACGTGAAACCTTGCTGCATGACTTGATGCGCAACAACGTAGGATATGATGGTCTTCCTCTCGGAGGCTCTCAGCATATACAAATGTCCAAGACTCCTGTCAAGCAGAACATAGAGTACTACGGAGGAAGTCAATTTGATTTCTTACCATCCGGTACATCCACTTCCCTACATACCTTTTCTACCATCTCTAAGGTCGATCATTCTTTTGCTCAAGGTTCCTTTTCTCTTACAGGTCCTACGTTGGAGACGTTCAATACCTCCATCAAATATCTCAGTGATCGTGTGGATTCGCTCTCCACCAACCTCACCGCCAACACAACCGCCGTGAACGCTGTCGGCAATTCGCTGAAAGAACTCTCCACCTCCCTCTCCTCCAAAACTGATAATTCTCAGCTATCAATGTTAACGGTGGAGGTATCCAAGATAAAGACGGATGGTGCAAGCAACACTTCATCACTGAAATCGTTGAGCAACACTGTCATGTCACTCGCCAACTCTGTCAACGACCTCAGCTCAAAAGTGAACAAAAATAATGGCCTCCTTGCTGACATCCTGGCCAAATTGAGGGAACCAGTTCATGCTCCTACTCCCTCCTTCACTGACAAAGATCGCACCGCCCTCAACATGGCTGCTAACTTTGTTCTTGAAACGACGAAGGCCATCCCTGGCCTAGAAGCCTGGGTGGATATGATGGAAGTTAATGGTCCCTCTACCTCAGCAGCAGTACTTGCTGAAGCTGCTACGGTTAACCCTCCCCTTTCCGATGATGACAAAAATGGGGGAGAAGGAATGAGAAGAAAATAAAGATGACCTCCCTCATGCTGAGGGGGAGGATTTAAATAAATAGACTCAAACCCCTCTTTCTTCCACCAACACTGAAACTATAAACATTCCCTCTGAAGCGGATGATGAAGAAGATGAAGAGGAGGAGGAAGAAGAGGAGGAACTTGATGACTCCAAAAAGGACTCCGGGAACGCTGATGATGACGATGAAGTGATGAATCAGCTCTGTGGTTCAAACCCATTCCCATCAGCGTTCCTCCTGTTAAAGGAGTTGTCTTTAAAGAAGCAGGGGGAGATCAGAGAAGACCCACACTACGAAATCTTCCCAAGGCAAGCATAAGGGAATTGTTGCCAAGGAAACCTGAAGATTTCCTTCGCATCTGAGGGGGAGCAACCTTCTCAGGTATGCCTCTCCATTATTCCATACTCTGTTTCTACCTATACATATCTTCAACCCCTTTTATATACTTAACCAATCTTTATCTATCTTTTTCTTCCCAAAAGCCTAACTCTTTTTCATTTTCATCCAGCTAATTCTCTCCCCTGCTTGAGGGACGAGCTGATGATCAGCACCAAATAATCCCTAACTATCACTGAGAGTTCCAGATCCGTGCAACTTCTGTCACACCCCGCTAAAGCGGAAACACGGGATGTCACAGTTTAATGTTTCAAAAGCACAAGGTAGAAGACAACACACAATCATCATATCATCAAGGTTACAAAATACAACATATTTGTGAAATACAAATTGTCCAAAGCAAAAAGAGACTTGACATGATGAAATAAAGTTGGATGCTGCTAAGTGTAGTGCCTTCTAGAATTCATCCTTACTTGATGTTTCCTGAAAAGCATGTAAAGGAGAGTGTCAACTATAAAATAGTTGGTGAGTTCACAGTTTTGCGTATGCATTAAAAGTTTTAATGCAAGTTGAAGACAGTCGCGCTTTCAAAAGATTGTAGTACAACTCTCGGTTGTAAAAGTTCCGTTTTTGCGTTCTGTTTTGCTCAAGGTATATAAGTGTGTTGCCTCAGAGGTAGCATACTGAGCCATTACCCCAAACCTCCTGACCATAGTATTAGTTTGCCCCGTTCATCATGTTCTATCGTCAACATGGCACTGTAGTAATTATGCACTCACATCACAGTAAGTGGGCGGTCAACCAAATAACGTTATCCATAATTACCATGGCTCACACTCGTGAGTTAAATAGGTAATGTAAAAACAAGTTGGGGACTTTTGTGCGATAGCGTAACTCAGAATCTTTAACATGTGCACACGTACCATAGAGCATCAAATATTTGTAGTATTTCAGTAACAAAACAATGATGTGAAATAGAATTTGTAACATGCTTTCCACCCCAAAATGTATAAAATAGTAAAAAGGGGCTGCAAAAACTCACTATGATAAACGTAGTTGTTCCCAAGTGGTGCGTAATGCGATCCGTAACGCGATCCTACGTCGATCCTACGAATGTAAGGACACTAGTAAGATTCTATGTTCTAAACCTTAGTCCTTGGTATCGTGTAATTATCCAAATCAACATAAAATGCCTTTTGTTGAGATTAAGTTTGTATGTTATATTAAGTTCGTCGATATTAGTAGTTAATATCTATAACATTACATATGATAATTTGAGATTACCGCAATTTCGTCATAACGAGTGAGGAAAAGGGTCTATAACTAGGAGTCATATATATAACATATATGATGTTAGGAGTTAGAGTATATAAAATGTGTATTCATAATATATAAAGGTATATTCCACAATTTCATCATATAGATGATGAAACGGGTTCAAGAGTTAGCTTTTAGCTATAGTAAAATGCATAATCATATAGTATATATACATATTCCACAATTTCATCACAAGAATGATGAAACGGGTTCAAGAGTTAGCTTATAGCTATAATAGAATATAGTCAGTTGCTGTCCAGAATATGTAGTCACTTTCGGTTCGTTTTTGGATAACTTCTAGGAACATTTAGGTCATGATATTTTATGACCAGTTTGTTAAATGTGTTACGAAACTTTTGACATAAGATTCATGATTTTTAGAGTGGTTTAAGTACATAAAATAATTCTTGACGTAAACTGCGACAGAGAATATTGCTGTTTGTGCACTGTTTTTGTGAAAAATGTTTGAAGATCGAAATCTTAATATTTTTCAATGATTCCAGTTGGGTTTGATTCATAACTCATAAAAGTGAACTCCAGAAAAAGAATCACTTAATTTGGAGTATTATTGAGTGAGATATGGATTTTCAAAGAGAGAAGAAAAATCTGGCAGCATGCTGTCAAAACAAGACTTTATGCATGTGCACTCCTTTTTGTCTTTTACCAATATTCTTATTCTTTTTTCATGAGATCCTATTTGACACATCCCCATACATATATTTTCAGTTTAAAAATATATTTCTCAGCCATTTACAATACATGCAATTTATTTATAAAACTCCTTTTTGGCAAATACTTGAAAATGGTTATTTTTTAAGGTTCTTGGGTGTTTATGACAAGAACACCTTCATGCAACTTATAATAGTGAATTTTTAGCTCATGCATGTTAGTTCAAACATATTTTTAGTGGATTTAAAGAGTAGTTCATAAAATTTCTTAGAGATTAAAGGGTTGGTTTTGATGAAGAACACATGCATGTTTGTTAGAACATTGTAAAAGTTCTTCTTTGGTCTTAACATGGGTTTGGTCATGGATTCATCCCCTTTTTAGTAACATTCAATATGTTATGGTGATGAAGCTCCCAAACATCAAGATCCAAATATATTGATAAAGTAAAACAACATGCAACTAGTGTAGAAGAAGAAATTTAAATAAAATGAAAGAACAATAACAAAGAAAGGTGTAGGCTTTGCACTACATATTATTTTTACCTTTGTGAAGACTTGAACACTTGATGTTCTTGAGTGAAAATGGCTGGACTTTGGGTGTGTTTTAGTGAGAAATAAAGAGAGAAATTGTTGGGAGAAAAGAGAGAGGGATGATAATGAGAGAGTAGCAAATTTTGGGAGAGTGAGGGGGTATATATGTGGGGGCGGTTTTGGAGAGGGGAGAGAGAGAGTGTGGAGTGTGGTTTTGTATAAAATAATAGTGTCTTTTATTTCTTTTTAAATTTTATTTTTATTTTAATTGTTTGAATTATTTAACACAATAATTTAGTTAGTTGTAAGGTTACTAGTTAACTTTACTAGTATTATTTTAGTATGGTTTATATATATATATATATATATGTATGTATTTAAGATATTTTTTTGGTTGGCATTTTATAAGATATATGGATAATTCCCTAATTTGAGGGGTTTTAGGAAAAAATTCTCAATTTTTCCTACTGTACCGGGTTGACTGCTAAAATTGGACAGTGTGACATATAGTATCAGTATCTGATATGTTTAGTGCAGTTCTAACCTGAACGCGAATTTGACGGTTGTCACAGTCTCCCCCGGTTAAAAGAATTTCGTCCCGAAATTCAAGAACTTTCGTCTGTAACCGGTTGTTTAGCAAATAAGTGAGGATACTTATGTTTCATGTAGTCCTCCCGTTCCCATGTGTACTCAGGTCCACGCCTTGTGTTCCAGTGGACTTTCACCAATGGAATCTTACTTTGCTTAAGACGCTTGACCTCTCGGTCAAGTATTTCAATTGGTTTTTCTATGATGTGCAACTTATCATTGATTTTGACTTCTTTCAGAGGCACGGTTATCTCCTCGTTGGCTAGACATTTCTTCAAGTTTGACACATGAAACGTGTCATGAATAGCACTTAGTTCTGTTGGCAATTCCAGTCTGTATGCTACTGGTCCAATTCTTTCGGTGATTTTAAATGGTCCAACATATCGAGGGTTCAACTTTCTTCGTTTTCCAAATCGGATGGTTCCCTTCCAAGGGGATACTTTTAGAAAAACTATATTTCCAATTTGAAACTCTAAAGGCTTCCTACGATTGTCCGCATAGCTCTTTTGACGATCTTGAGCTGCTTTAAGTCTATCCCTGATGATTGCAATTTTGTCGGTTGTTTCTTGTACAATGTCTGGACTAGACAACTGTCTATCTCCAATCTCCAACCAACAAAGGGGTGATCAACACTTGCGTCCATACAGTGCTTCATATGGCGCACACTTAATACTGGTGTGATAGCTATTGTTGTAGGAAAACTCGACTAACGGTAAATGGTTATCCCAACTTCCTCCGAAATCTATTACACATGCTCGAAGCATGTCTTCCAATGTTTGAATGGTTCGCTCGCCTTGGCCGTCTGTTTGGGGATGATAGGCAGTACTTAAATTCAATTGTATCCCCAATGCTCTTTGAAGTGACTACCAAAACCGAGATGTGAAACGGCTATCTCTATCTGATATGATGGAAATCGGGACTCCATGTCGCGTAACAATTTCCTTGATGTATATCTTACCCAGCTTTTCCATCTTATAATCTTCTCGAATCGGTAAGAAATGTGCAGATTTCGTGAATCGGTCTACTATAACCCAAATCGAGTCATGCCCTTTGGCAGTTCTTGGCAGTTTGGTTATGAAATCCATGGTTATTTGTTCCCATTTCCACTGGGGAATCTCTGGTTGTTGTAGCAAACCAGATGGTTTCTGATATACATCCTTGACCTTTGAGCAAGTTACACATTTTCCTACGTATAGGGAAATATCCTTCTTCATTCCTGGCCACCAATAATATTCCCTTAAATCCTTATACATCTTATCTGCACCAGGATGAATTGAATATCGTGACTTGTGGGCTTCATTCAGGATTGTCTCCCTTACTTTGCTAGCTTTTGGAATCCAAACTCTGTCCTTGAAATAACGTACTCCATCAACATTAGTTTCAAATCTGCTTTCTATGTCATGAAGGGTTTTGTCCTTCAAGTTTTCCGTTCTCATTGCTTCGGTCTGTGCTTCAAGATTCGAGTCTTTAAACTTGTTTGTACAAGCGCTCCCATTGCTCGTACACGTGAAGGTTTTGTCCTTTCCTTCCTACTCAGGGCATCAGCCACTACATTGGCCTTACCTGGATGATAACGAATATCACAATCGTAATCACTGAGTAACTCTACCCACCTTTTTTGTCTCATGTTGAGCATTTTCTGGTCTAGAATATGCTGAAGACTTTTATGATCGGTGAAGATGGTGCACTTAGTGCCGTACAAATAATGTCTCCAAATCTTTAAAGCGAATACTACGGCTCCGAGCTCCAAGTCATGCGTGGTATAGTTCTTCTCATGAACTTTTAGTAGTCGCGAGGCGTATGCTATCACCTTGTCCCTTTGCATCAATACACAACCTAAACCTTGATGCGACGCATCACAATACACCACAAAATTTTATGTTCCTTCCGGTAACACCAGATTTGGTGCATTGCACAACTTTTTCTTCAATAGCTGGAACGCCTCTTCTTGTGGTTCTCCCCAAATGAATTTACTATCCTTTTGGGTCAGTGTTGTGAGTGGTTTAGCAATTTTTGAGAAGCTCTCGATGATTCGCCTATAATATCCTACCAAACCCAGAAATTGACGAATTTCTGTCGGTGTCTTTAGAGCTTCCCATTTCTTAACAGCTTCTACCTTAGCCGGATCCACGTGGATTCCTTTTTCTCCAATCACGTGACCAAGAAAGTGTACTTCTCTAATCCAAAATTTGCACTTAGAGAATTTGGCGTACGGTTTCTGTTCCTTAAGAAATTCTAGAATTACTCTCAAATGTTGCTCGTGATCCTCTTTACTTCGGGAGTAGATCAAAATGTCATCTAGGAACACGATCACAAACTTGTCAAGGTAGGGTCGGCATATCCTATTCATTAAATCCATGAACATAGCTGGTGCATTGGTTAAACCGAAAGGCATAACCAAAAACTCGTAGTGTCCATAACGTGTCCTAAAGGCTGTCTTAGTAATGTCCTCCTCACGGACTCTTAACTGATGATAGCCTGATCGAAGATCAATCTTTGAGAAATATGTTGCACCTTGAAATTGGTCGAATAAATCATCTATTAGAGGGAGAGGATATCGATTATTGATTGTCAACTTGTTCAATTCCCTATAGTCGATGCACATTCGAAACGATCCATCCTTCTTCTTGACAAACAGGACTGGAGCTCCCCAAGGTGAGGAACTTGGCCTAATAAATTCCTTGTCCAGAAGTTCTTGGAGTTGACTTGACAACTCTTGCATTTCGGCAGGTGCTAAGCGGTACGGTGCCTTAGCTACAGGTGCTGCTCCAGGTATGAGGTCAATTTGGAATTCAACTTGTCTAAACGGGGGCAGTCCAGGCAAATCGCCGGGGAACACTTCCGGGTGATCCTTTACCACGGGAATGTCTTGGATTCGCCTTTCCTCGGACTTCTTCTCAACTATGAGTGCCAAAAATGCAACACACTTCTTCCTCAAATACTTATGAACCTTAACACTTGACACCATCTCTAGGCTTCTTCCAACTTTGTTTCCTTGTATCACGAGGGTTTTTCCGTCTTGCAACGGTATTCTAACCGACTTATCAAAACAACAAATCTCCGCTCGATTCTTGGATAACCAATCCATGCCTATAACTATGTCAAAACTCCCCAATTCGATAGGAATAAGATCAACGCTAAACAACTTATCAGCTAGATTCAAGGTACAATCTAAAATTACATCCTTAGCCTCAAATTTATGACCATTAGCAACCTCAACAATATAAGCATCCGACATTCTCCTAGATTACAAGTCAATTAGTGGCCTAAATTCCAATGAAACAAAACTTCTATTCGCTCCAGTGTCAAATAATACTGATGCAAAGTGGTTGTTTAGGAGAAACGTACCTGTCACCACATTAGGGTCGCGACGTGCTTCGTCAGCTCCAATGAGAAATGCCCGTCCTCGAGCCTGACCTCCTTGATTCCCCTGGTTGGCTTGTCTTGCCTGATTCCCATTATTTTTATTGTTCGGTCTCCTACCAAACCTCGGGCACGTGTTCCGGTAGTGATCCGGACTTCCACACTCAAAACATGCCCTTCTCCCTTCATTGGGCCCTTTTTCACTTCTACAGAACCTGGTGAGATGACCTGGCCGTTTACAGTTGTCACAAACAACGCAGGCTCCCTCATGATGACGGTTGCACTTGTTGCATTTAGGGAGTGAACCCTTGTATTGCCCTCGGTCTTGTGTCTTTACTCCGAAGTTTCTCGTGATGTTCCTATCCTTGCTTGCACTACTAAAGTATTTCTTTCCTGACTGATGCTCTGGATTCCTCTTATTGTTGGCACTTCCCGATGTCAGAGTTCCCGATCTTACCGCATCGTTGGTTAAAGTAGTTGCCAAGGCCACAACAGCTTGGATGGTGGTCAGATTTGCCGAGGTGACCATTCCTCGGATCTCCGATGCTATTCCCCATAAGTATCGGTCGATTCTCTTGTTCTCAGGAGTGACCATGTGAGGTACCAGTTTTGCGAGTTCGTAGAAGCGAGCTGTGTATCGGTCTATGCCGGCTCCGATCATGGCGTGATTCCAGAATTCAGCTTCTAGTTTCTGAATTTCACTCTTAGGGCAGTACTCCTCAATGAGCAACTTCTTGAACTCCTCCCATGTGAGTCTGTATGCATCTTCCCTTCCACGGGTTTGAACTTGGATGTTCCACCATGTTAGTGCCCTGCCTTGGAGTTGACATGTAGCATATTTCACCTTGTGGTCCTCCGAGCATTTGCTAATATGGAGTACCGACTCCATGCTATCAATCCAAGAAAGCAATCCTACGGCACCTTCCTTTCCGTAGAACTCTTTGGGCTTACAGGACATGAAGGACTTGTAGTTACATCCGGTACTGTTACTTCCCAGATTTCCTCCACTACCTCCTTGATTCCCGGGGTTAGCATTGATGCCAGCAGTTACTTGTGTGACGATGTTAGGTATGGCTTCTTGGATACGTTGTGCGATGATTCGCGCTATGTCGGGCGTTTGGTTTTCAGGGGTATCTCCCGTGTGGCGTGTAGATCTTCTTGGAGGCATGATTCTAAAACACATTTGCAAAAATCGTTTTGGTTAAAATTTGTACAAATTCTCGAACTCATATTTTCTAAAGGTTTATAATTTTATTCGAATTTTCGAAACAGTAAAGTTAAGTACAAGGTAAATAGATTGATTGGCTAAAATTTTCCCCAATGGGTCTCCATTAAATGCCGAAGTTTACAAAATTTCCGGTGTTTTATCATACACCGGTATCACATTGTTTAAAAGGGAATACAACTTGAATACTAAAATACGTGAAAATGACAAGCAATTAAAGGTGTTTTTCAAAAGATCCTCCCACACGCTACAATCCATCTGCCTTCATATCCGCACTATCCCAAGTATGCCCCGATCACAAGCAAGAACATCAGTAACAACAACACCATTCCCACTACCAAGCTTGCCGCTTGAACCCTTGTTGCCATTTCTCTAGCCATCCTTGCGCCATCTCGAGCTTGAGTTGATACGACAGCCAGTTGGTGTATTAGCTCTACAAGTTCCGTTAAGACTTGAGCTTGATGGGTTACCCTAACTTGACACCCATGCAATTCGGTTGTCATTGCCCTGATATGTTGATCTCTCGCCAAGGTCAGTTCGGCCATTCGCCCAATCGGCACTCCGGTGACCACTCTTGACGGTTTCGGTGCCTCCGGACGAGGTGTTGATAGCGTGACTCTCCTTGGGATTGGAACATTCTTCCTTGCCGTTTGCCTAACGCGAGGTCCTCCGGGATGTGGTTGAACAATCACTGGAGTGGGTCGGGGTAAAACCGTGGTTGGTGATACTCTAGGTCTATCATAGGGGTCTCGCTCGCTGGACACTTCGGGTTCCGATTCCGTACTACTGTAATCCTCTTCTTCTCGGTTGTCGGGTGGGTTGACTTGTGGTCGCCCGATGACGTATCCCGATACATCGGCCGAATACGATTCAGGAGTGTAGGATGGTGACGACGATGACATAGTGACACTGAAGCAAAAGTGTACTTAGTAACTAATCGCATAAGTGATATGTCTATCCTATACAATGTCTATGCATTAAGCATGCTTCTAGAGAGTGTAAGTAAAATCGACATACTCCTACTATAACCATTTCTAGTTTCGCATTAACCTTCCTTAATCGAACATAGGTGATCAGGCTATGTTTAATTAAAGTCTGTTAATGACATTCTAGACTTAGTTATACTAGTAGTAGGTTTAGTTATTTTCATTTCAGTATTGGACTTTGGTTATAGTTGGGTTTTTCAAATGAAAGACCGGTATTCTCTATAACCTTCGGCTCTGATACAACTTCTGTCACACCCCGCTAAAGCGGAAACACGGGATGTCACAGTTTAATGTTTCAAAAGCACAAGGTAGAAGACAACACACAATCATCATATCATCAAGGTTACAAAATACAACATGTTTGTGAAATACAAATTGTCCAAAGCAAAAAGAGACTTGACATGATGAAATAAAGTTGGATGCTGCTAAGTGTAGTGCCTTCTAGAATTCATCCTTACTTGATGTTTCCTGAAAAGCATGTAAAGGAGAGTGTCAACTATAAAATAGTTGGTGAGTTCACAGGTTTGCGTATGCACTAAAAGTTTTAATGCAAGTTGAAGACATTCGCGCTTTCAAAAGATTGTAGTACAACTCTCGGTTGTAAAAGTTCCGTTTTTGCGTTCTGTTTTGCTCAAGGTATATAAGTGTGTTGCCTCAGAGGTAGCATACTGAGCCATTACCCCAAACCTCCTGACCATAGTATTAGTTTGCCCCGTTCATCATGTTCTATCGTCAACATGGCACTGTAGTAATTATGCACTCACATCACAGTAAGTGGGCGGTCAACCAAATAACGTTATCCATAATTACCATGGCTCACACTCGTGAGTTAAATAGGTAATGTAAAAACAAGTTGGGGACTTTTGTGCGATAGCGTAACTCAGAATCTTTAACATGTGCACACGTACCATAGAGCATCAAATATTTGTAGTATTTCAGTAACAAAACAATGATGTGGAATAGAATTTGTAACATGCTTTCCACCCCAAAATGTATAAAATAGTAAAAAGGGGATGCAAAAACTCACTGTGATAAATGTAGTTGTTCCCAAGTGGTGCGTAATGCGATCCGTAACGCGATCCTACGTCGATCCTACGAATGTAAGGACACTGTTTGGGCAAAAACTCACGTCGCACGACCGCGACCAGAACAGGTAAGACGTATGATTAGGGACTATATCTTGTATTAAGATAAGGTCTCGACAAAGACCCAGAACACCATCGTCGTCCCTCATAAAAGGTAAGTCGAAAGTTCCTCACGACGCCCGACCATAGCGTCGCCCGATCCGCACGACTATTATATAAGGATGTGCGACCTCGACCAAAGCTAACGTTAACCATAACCGTTTGTTAAGTGTTTAATGCAGGAGTCAAAGTCATTAAGGAGCAACGACTATAACCGACGCAATCATTAAACAGCCGGCGACCGTAACGGACGAAGATCATTATTCCGGCGACCGTTTCCAACCGTTAAGGCCATTAAAGGAGCATTCATGGATGAAGCTAAGGACACAAAGACTATAAATATCAAGCTCAATTAACATTTCAAGACATCGAATATCCGGCGATTAACAACCGAAGCAATATTCAAGAATACCTGAAGTGAAGAACCATTGTTCTAAGTATCGCTCTCGACGCACGACAACAGCCCTCGACCAGCCGTTCACACTTTGTTTCGTACACGACAAACACCTATTTTTTACATTCCAAACACTTGTACTTTACATTTCGAAGCATTTTCTTCATTTGTATTGTAATCACTGTACGATCGACACCAGTATCCAAGGAGATCGCCCCTGATTGGCGACCGTAGTGCAGCGATGACACCCCCTGTCGTCCGCAGGTTTTTTCCTCGTTTGAGGTTTTTCCTGCGTCATCAAATCCCTTGTTTCTTTATTTTGTTTATCGCCGCACGTCTCGTCGAAAGATTCTTTCTTTAGTTGTTTAAGTCCACATCGACCTTAAGTTGTCCCTTTGGTGCGATTTTTGGCATTAACAGTTTGGCGCCATCCATGGGACTACATCTAGAGAAAATCCTCGACGAACGTGCATTCTACTAATAGTTTCTTGGAGTTTCTTCTATTTTCTGTTGCAGGAAAATGGCGGATAACGGGAATCCAGAACAAGCCGTTATACCAGTACACGCAAGCTTAGAAAATGCAGAAAACTCCCCAGCAGTTGTCGATGAGTATCATTTGGATGAAATCGTTCTAGATCAAAGCAAACCCGATCAAAAGATTCTTGTGGGTTCATCCCTTGATCCACACATTAAAGAAAAACTCATATCCTTTTTGCAGGAGCATGCTGATTGCTTCGCCTGGTCACATGAAGATATGGTCGGTATTGACCCTAATGTCATTGCTCATAAGCTTAACGTCGATCCATCGTTCAAACCTATCAAGCAAAAACATCGCAAGTTCGCTCCTGAAAGAAATAAAGTAATAAATGATGAGGTCGACAACCTCCTCAAGACAGGAAAGATTCGGGAGGTAAAATATCCTGATTGGCTCGCTAACGTCGTGGTCGTAGCCAAGAAGAATGGAAAATGGAGGGTTTGTATCGACTTCACCGACCTCAATAAAGCCTGTCCAAAGGATCCATTCCGGTTAGCTCATATTGACGCCATGGTCGATGCAACCATGGGGCATGAGTTATTAACATTCATGGACGCCTATTCTGGATACAACCAAATTTTAATGCACGTTGACGACCAACAGAAAACCTCTTTCATGACGGATCGAGGTATTTATTGTTACAAAGTTATGCCTTTCGGACTAAAAAATGCAGGTTCTACCTACCAACGGCTGGTAAACAAGATGTTCAAAGACCATCTTGGAGGCACGATGGAAGTATATATCGATGACATGTTAGTGAAGTCGAAGCAAGCGATTGATCACATTGATCACCTCAGGCAATCGTTCGACATCCTCCGGAAGTATAACATGAAGCTCAATCCGACGAAATGTTCCTTTGGCGTTAGTGCCGGGAAGTTCCTGGGTTATATGGTCACTCGTCGAGGCATTGAGGCTAACCCCGACCAAATCAAGGCCATCATCGAGATAAAATCTCCTCGAAATTTCAAAGAAGTCCAGAAACTCACCGGTCGAGTAGCAGCTCTAAACAGGTTTATCTCCCGATCTTCAGATAAATGTCATCTATTTTATAATGTCCTCAGGAAAAATAGGGGCTTCGACTGGACCAATGATCATGAGCAAGCCTTGCAAAAACTCAATGAATACATGGCGTCGCCTCCTCTGTTGTCAAAACCTCACGATCATGAGATCCTACAGTTATATTTAGCTGTCAGCCCAAATGCAGTAAGTGCTATTCTGACACGAGAAGATGAAAAACAGCAATTACCGATCTATTATGTAAGTAAATCACTTTTAGACGCAGAAACCAGGTATTCCTCTATAGAAAAATTACTCTTATCACTAGTCACTGCTGCTAAAAAACTACGTCATTACTTTGAATCACATCCTATTACTGTCGTGACTAACTTCCCTCTTAAATCGGTCTTAAGAAAACCCGAGTTGACAGGTCGCTTAGCAAAATGGAGTATATATCTAAGTAGTTATGACATCGATTTTAAACCCAGGACCGCGATCAAATCGCAAGCCTTGGCAGATTTTATCGCCGATTTCAGCCCTGAGTTAGAAAAAGAAGCAGAACTCGAAGTGTCCGTTGTGGCGACTCGCGATGACGTACCTTGGATTCTACATGTCGATGGATCATCCAACATTAGAGGCTCTGGATTGGGTGTCGTCTTAAAGTCGCCACAGGGGAGGAAGATGGTATACTCGGTCCGATGCGACTTCAAAACCACCAATAACGAGGCTGAGTATGAAGCCCTGATCATGGGAATGAATATGGCCCACGACTCGGGGGCAACCGCACTGCATGTCAAGAGCGATTCCCTGCTGGTAGTAAATCAGATCAATGGAGAATTCGCAGCCAAGGATTCAAAAATGACAGCATATCTAAGCGTGGCAAAAGAAATTTCCAAAAAATTTAAATCTTTTTCTATTGAACAGATTCCGCGAGACCAGAACACTCAGGCCGACGCATTGGCAAACCTTGGGTCCGCTTTAGCTGAACCAATATTTGATGTTATTCCTATGATTCACCTGGCAACGCCGTCCATTGGAAACACAGACGTCATCCAGATCGAAGACGAAGAAGATGATTGGTCACGCGACATTCGAAATTTCCTCGTGCACGACCAACTCCCTGAAGACAAAATGGAGGCTCGAAAACTCAGATTCAAAGCATCTAAGTACGTAATGATCGAAAATAAGCTTTATCGGCGATCATCGACGGGCTTAAATTTAAGATGCATCATCAGCAAAAGTCAAGCTCAGAAAATCCTCCAAGAGATGCACGATGGCGAGTGTGGTAACCATTCAGGAAGTCGTAGTTTGGCTAATCATATCTCCCTACAAGGATATTTTTGGCCAACACTACGACAAGACGCCGTCAAATACGTCCAGGGTTGTGACCCCTGTCAGCGACACTCAGGTATGTCTCATAAACCCTCGGAACCTTTGCACTCGACACTTATCCCTTGGCCCTTCATGAGATTGGGAATGGATATTGTCGGCAAGCTACCACCTGCTCCAGGACAAAAAGTATTTCTCCTCGTACTTACGGACTACTTTTCTAAGTGGGTCAAAGCGGCTGCTTTCTCCCAAGTTAGGGATAAAGAAGTTATCTCTTTTATCCAAACTAACATCATATGCAGATTTGGGATTCCATCCGAAATTGTCTGCGACAATGGATCCCAATTCATAAGCGACAGGACCCAACAGTTTTGTGAAGACAGGAATATCAAACTGACAACCTCGACTCCCAGATATCCCCAAGCCAATGGACTTGCTGAGTCGAGTAATAAGACTATTGTGGCTTCGATCAAGAAAAGGTTAAAAGTTGCAAATGGAAGATGGGTCGAAGAACTCCCTTCAGTCCTATGGGAAAATCGCACGACGCCGCGCACGTCCACAGGACAAACTCCCTTCTCTCTCGTCTATGGTTGTGAAGCAGTCCTACTGATCGAGGTACAGCTCCCAACCTCGAGGCATACTTCCGTCGACCACAACTTGGTTGACTTAAGTTACGACCTCGACGCCCTCGAAGAGCTCCAAGAATCAGCCTTGATCAGAATGGCGTCACAGAAGCAAGCAGTCGAACGACATTTCAATAAACACGTCAAAGTCAAAAAAATTCAAGAAGGCGATTACGTTCTCCGTCGAGTTTTCCAAAACTCTCAAGAGCTCAACGCGGGAAAACTCTCAATCAAGTGGGAAGGTCCTTATCGCATCTCCGAAGTCGTCGGTAAGGGAGCCTATCGACTCCAAACCCTCGACAATCAAGAAATCCCGTGTAATTGGAATGCGACACATCTCAAAAAATATTTCTTTTAAGATCGCCTCCTTCGCATACAAATTTTTACTCGAAAATAATCATCGAAGGGTCGTAGGTGAATCGCAGGAACGAGCGACATGGACGCCCGAATTTATGGCTCGGTCGTTTTATCACAGGGGCATCTGATTCAAGTTCTATGACGCGACTATGAGGTCTAAACGACCCCTCGATCTAAGTTTCTGAACATTGAAAGTTTTCTATGTTCTAACACATCGATGACGTATATTTACGCTTATCAAATACAATTTAAAGTGTTTGAGTTATATTCATTATGTTGCAATGATTGCCTAAGTCGCACGATTCTTTGCTCATTATATATGAATTTTACAGTCGATATCACATTCACAAAACGCACGATTACATATGAACGACCGATAGTCGAAAGCAAAGACAAAGCTAAAATTCGTTACGTACTAGTAGCTCGACCACCAACGATCGAACATAAAAAACATAGTTCGTAAAATCAAAATCTAGAAAAGTGTGTCGTTCGTATGCTCTGCCCGGGGTTTTTATCCTCGAGTCCGCGACGGCGCCGAAACGCGCTAATGCAAGGATCAAACGAGTATGTTAGGAGTTGTCTTCCAACTCTTTACGCCTCAACATTCTGAGAATGTGGCTCTTAAGATTAATGTTAAGGTTGGAGGGAGGAATATATTCTTCTCGACGATCGACCTCCACTCCAACATTTCCTCTGCCTTCATATATTCAATGAGAGGAAACAGAAACATCTGTCAATTACGAAGGGAACACGTTAGCAAAACATAAAAACAAAAGAATATCGATAACACAAGTTTTGAAAGAAAAACTTACAAGGAACGCCAGTTCGGCTAAACACAGCCCTATCTCTTCAATAGAGATCCTTTGAAAACACTCCTCGAAAACTAAGGGATGATGTTTCCCCAGATGCGGAAGTGACTTCATCCTGACGAGGACGTAGTCAAACCAGAGGGACAGCGACAGCGCAAAGCTGATCACCATAAGTTCCTCCTTGTTCTCTCCCGTCTTTACACCCCCGCCCCTGTCGGCTGACGAAAGGGTTGACGTGGCAGAAGACATCGTCGCCAGGTGCGCAGAATACACAGACATCGTGTTCATCGTAAACAGCATCGTCAACGATTCGGGTATCGCAACCCTTGATAGATCTCCAACCACCCAAGATTTGAACAAAGTCAAGAAGGGCCTCATCAGAAACAGAAAACTTTTAAAGAAAATCTCTAAAGAAAACAACCCATTATGATCTCTATTTATGCAGGAAATCGCAACAAGTCGAGTCCACTGATGATCAACACGCGTCCATACCTATCCGAATCTTCGACACCTGTCTTCGACAGCTGGTAAGCATCATCGTGCGTCAGTATGACGTCATAACTTTTCAACTTCTCGTTCAGTTAAAGGCGAACCGGTCTAGTTCCACGACAACCAGGTAAGTCCCTCAACCCAGGTCACAAGTCTAAGCGTTCGACAAGCAAAATTTAAAACTTAAATTTGACATTCAATTTTCAAATTTTAGGGGCAAACTGTTTGGGCAAAAAATCACGTCGCACGGCCGCGACCAGAACAGGTAAGACGTATGATTAGGGACTATATCTTGTATTAAGATAAGGTCTCGACAAAGACCCAGAACACCATCGTCGTCCCTCATAAAAGGTAAGTCGAAAGTTCCTCACGACGCCCGACCATAGCGTCGCCCGATCCGCACGACTATTATATAAGGACGTGCGACCTCGACCAAAGCTAACGTTAACCATAACCGTTTGTTAAGTGTTTAATGCAGGAGTCAAAGTCATTAAGGAGTAACGACTATAACCGACGCAATCATTAAACAGCCGACGACCGTAACGGACGAAGATCATTATTCCGGCGACCGTTTCCAACCGTTAAGGCCATTAAAGGAGCATTCATGGATGAAGCTAAGGACACAAAGACTATAAATATCAAGCTCAATCAACATTTCAAGACATCGAATATCCGGCGATTAACAACCGAAGCAATATTCAAGAATACCTGAAGTGAAGAATCATTGTTCAAAGTATCGCACGACAACAACCCTCGACCAGCAGTTCACACTTTGTTTCGTACACGACAAACACCTATTTTTTACATTCCAAACACTTGTACTTTACATTTCGAAGCATTTTCTTCATTTGTATTGTAATCATTGTACGATCGACACCAGTATCCAAGGACATCGCCCCTGATTGGCGACCACAGTGCAGCGACGACACCCCCTGTCGTCCGCAGGTTTTTTCCTCGTTTGAGGTTTTTCCTGCGTCATCAAATCCCTTGTTTCTTTATTTTGTTTAAAGTGTTTTATCGACCTTAAGTTGTCCCTTTGGTGCGATTTTTGGCATTAACAGACACTAGTAAGATTCTATGTTCTAAACCTTAGTCCTTGGTATCGTGTAATTATCCAAATCAAAATAAAATGCCTTTGTTGAGATTAAGTTTGTATGTTATATTAAGTTCGTCGATATTAGTAGTTAATATCTATAACATTACATATGATAATTTGAGATTACCGCAATTTCGTCATAACGAGTGACGGAAAGGGTCTATAACTAGGAGTCATATATATAATATATATGATGTTAGGAGTTAGAGTATATAAAATGTGTATTCATAATATATAAAGGTATATTCCACAATTTCATCGTATAAATGATAAAACGGGTTCAAGAGTTAGCTTTTAGCTATAGTAAAATGCATAATCATATAGTATATATACATATTCCACAATTTCATCACAAGAATGATGAAACGGGTTCAAGAGTTAGCTTATAGCTATAATAGAATATAGTCAGTTGCTGTCCAGAATATGTAGTCACTTTCGGTTCGTTTTTGGATAACTTCTAGGGACATTTAGGTCATGATATTTTATGACCAGTTTGTTAAATGTGTTACGAAACTTTTGACATAAGATTCATGATTTTTAGAGTGGTTTAAGTACATAAAATAATTCTTGACGTAAACTGCGATAGAGAATATTGCTGTTTGCGCACTGTTTTTGTGAAAAATGTTTGAAGGATGAAATCTTAATATTTTTCAATGATTCCAGTTGGGTTTGATTCATAACTCATAAAAGTGAACTCCAGAAAAAGAATCACTTAATTTGGAGTATTATTGAGTGAGAGAAGAAAAATCTGGCAGCATGCTGTCAAAACAAGACTTTATGCATGTGCACTCCTTTTTGTCTTTTACCAATATTCTTATTCTTTTTGCATGAGATCCGATTTGACACATCCCCATACATATATTTTCAGTTTAAAAATATATTTCTCAGCCATTTACAATACATGCAATTTATTTATAAAACTCCTTTTTGGCAAATACTTGAAAATGGTTATTTTTTAAGGTTCTTGGGTGTTTATGACAAGAACACCTTCATGCAACTTATAATAGTGAATTTTTAGCTCATGCATGTTAGTTCAAACATATTTTTAATGGAGTTAAAGAGTAGTTCATAAATTTTCTTAGAGATTAAAGGGTTGGTTTTGATGAAGAACACATGCATGTTTTTAGAACATTGTAAAAGTTCTTCTTTGGTCTTAACATGGGTTTGGTCATCGATTCATCCCCTTTTTAGTAACATTCAAGATGTTATGGTGATGAAGCTCCCAAACATCAAGATCCAAAGATATTGATAAAGTAAAACAACATGCAACTAGTGTAGAAGAAGAAATTTAAATAAAATGAAAGAACAATAACAAACAAAATGTGTAGGCTTTGCACTACATATTATTTTTACCTTTGTGAAGACTTGAACACTTGATGTTCTTGAGTGAAAATGGCTGGACTTTGGGTGTGTTTTAGTGAGAAATAAAGAGAGAAATAAAGAGAGAAATTGTTGGGAGAAAAGAGAGAGGGATGATAATGAGAGAGTAGCAAATTTTGGGAGAGTGAGGGGGTATATATGGGGGGCGGTTTTGGAGAGGGGAGAGAGAGAGTGTGGAGTGTGGTTTTGTATAAAATAATTGTGTCTTTTATTTCTTTTTAAATTTTATTTTTATTTTAATTGTTTGAATTATTTAACACAATAATTTAGTTAGTTGTAAGGTTACTAGTTAACTTTACTAGTATTATTTTAGTATGGTTATATATATATATATATATATATGTATGTATTTAAGATATTTTTTTGGTTGACATTTTATGAGATATATGGATAATTCCCTAATTTGAGGGGTTTTAGGCAAAAGCTCTCAATTTTTCCTACTGTACCGGGTTGACTGCTAAAATTGGACAGTGTGACATATAGTATCAGTATCTGATATGTTTAGTGCAGTTCTAACCTGAACGCAAATTTGACGGTTGTCACAAACGAACAATGAAATCAAAAGATGTGAAACAATATAGTTTATGATTTCAACTGGTCATCCCTATTAGCTTTCAATTGAGAGAGAATTACAATACAAAGTAGGAAAGCAAATGAGACAACTAGCCTATTTTTCTAAGGCTAATTAACTATTTATATGGCGGGCCCATGGTTAACAAGCCCACGGCCCGTTCACTAACAAAGCTCAAATTAAACAATTACAAAGTAAACCCTTGAACTTTAAATCAACAATAAATGACCCTAACAATCTCCCCCTTTGATTTGAAGTTCGAGTTCGCGCTCTAGTTCTCGCCAGTTATAGACATATCTTTTACGAAGCGCAAAGTGTATCTGATAGCGCAGCGATAGTCGATGCGTTGTTCAATCACTTCTAAAGCGTTTCGTGCGGTTATCTCATTCGAGTTAGGAACATACGAAACCTTCTGATTTTCTGATTCATAGGAGATGATTTTGCGAAGAGCATTCTGTACTTTGAAGAGCGTGCCGTCACAGAATCTGTCTACCTGACTGAAGCACAGAAATTTCTTCTCATTCTGATCGTTGATGAAGACAATCCCAAATTCCGGTTGTAGAAGCAGAGCGTTCTCGGAATACATCTTCAACTCAGGAGCTTTCAGATTCGACTTTATCAGATTTACTTTCTTTGCCCTGTTCTCGATTGCCATTTGGAAATCCGTGAGATATGACATCATAATAGTACGGACCAGGAATCGACGAACAACTTCGAGCGCCTTTGTGACAGGTAGCGGTCGGATGGTTCTTGTACGAAGGTCTTTCAGAATTGCCAGGAAGTCGAACGGTCGGAGGTGCTAGAAGTCGGCTTCAGAAAATTTCCATTCATTCCCATCTTCACGTCGAACGGTGAATACAGGATAAATGATTTTCATAATGCGGCTTGAATGGATGTTGAGTACCTCGGTGATCTTATGCTTGGTTCTGACTTGGCTTACTGGAAGACACCGCTTCGTTGCACTGATGTACCGGCGTTGTTATTCGGGGTTGAAGTTGTAAATACCAAGGCAGAAGGTCGGCTCGATCGGGCGTAGCTTGTGAACAAACAACTTCTTCAGGGATTCCTCCAGATGAGGAATAAATATCGGGATCTTATCCCAACGGATTTGTTGCTGTTGAGGAGGGGAAAGATCTGAAGCTGTCGGTTGCAGAGGAGATATCGGAATATCGGCAGTTATGGTCTCGGGTCTTGTTTAAGTTTCAGCGGGTTGAGCAGAGTGAACGGGGGTTCCATAAAAATTCTGGAGCATGAACTGATCATAATCAATATTGTCATCTTCATCAGTAGGGAAAACCAAATTAACCTGGAGATTTGCGGCACTGGTGGTTTTTTCATACCATGCATCTTCGGTCTCCGAGTTGGTCTCGCAGTCTGGGTCAATCATATCCAGTATCGGCATATCTGATGAGTCGAAATTAACCAGTTCCTGTGTTGAACCCTCAGGCTTTTCAACCGTCGGGTCTTCATCATCTGAGATATCCATGTCTATTACCATCTCGGCTAAGGGCAACTCGGCTTCAGGTTCGGCGTCGGTTGTTATTGCCGCAGTTGCTGGTTCCAGATAAACCACAGTTGTCGTTTCGGTGAGGATAGAGGCGGTCTCGGTAGGTCGTAGTCGTTTCTCCCCCTCACGGTGATCAGGATCATCCTGGTCATCGTGCTTGCGCTTCAGACCGTCTGCTTGACTCTTGCAGGTATCTTCGAGTGAACGGACTCTCTCGGACAGCATTGTCATCGCTTGTTGGAAGTCCTTGAGAGTCCAGCCAATGTTATCCAATCGAGTCGTAATGGATGATGAATGAGCAGTGACCTGTGATTTCAGAACGGTTATCAGTTCTGCTTTGGTAGAGGCATTGGTTTCGGATTCTTGGAGCAGTTGGGCTAGAAGCATCGTCTTTAGGGTGTCCACCGTATAGATAGGCTGAACAGGAGCCGGTAGAGGTGTAGGTGCGGTTTCAGTGTCGACGATATGCCCTTTGCCTTTGATTAATCGTTTGATGGTGTCGATCTCAGCGGCGACGTGCTGCTCCATTGCCTCGCGGACAGCCTTAAGGGTGATGTCCAGGGACCCTGGTGACACAAAGTCGGGTAACGTAACACCGGGATCACTTAGATTACCCGTTGACGCATCTACCGCAGAGGCAGAGCCACCTACGTTCACAGTTGGAAATTCGGTAACTGTGGTAGGATTTCCTTCCGATCCTCGTGTTCCGCCAGACGGAGACACTACGGAAGTTCCGATCGGGTCACGGAGAGCCTCGATTTGTTGTTCCTCATCATGTGTCCTAGCCGAAGATTGTTCAATTTCAAATGGCTCTAGACTCGATTGTGCACAAAATGAAGGCGAGACCGGGGCTGCTGGTCACTTATTTCAACACCAGCACTCTCCGAGTGAGAGACCGGTGGAAGTTGTGCTATACCCGTGAGAAACTGAAACATCCGTCTTTTGAGAGACGGATGAGTGGATGAGGGGGTTGTGCAATTGCTCCGCTGGGTCCACGGAGGCTTCTTCAATACCCCGTCCCAACTCATGAGACGGGATAGCAGATGTGGCGACCCGGATTACACTCGGTTGGGGTCGCTCAGAAGCCTCGTTATCTTTACGGCTTAATCTTTCTTGATTCTTTGACGACCTGACTTCACTCAGCCTCTTGGATTAGGACCCTCACATCGCTCGGGTCTAAGTCCCTGGAGAGGTCCCTCCGGCGCTGGCTGGACCATGGGATTCCCTAACTCTCGCCTATAAGCAACTACACTCGGTGCAGCGGGATCCGCGTGTGCCAGAAGAGCTTCAGTTGACAAATTCCGGATAATGATGAAGAATCTTTCCGGACCCCTTATATATGGGACAAAGTTTCCGGATGGGACATCCGGATACCCATCCGGATAGATGGGTGTCCGGATACCTGTCCGGATACTTTGGGGATTTTGATAAAAGGATCCCTGTTCTTCCATTTTCAAGAAAAACTGGGACAATTTGAATTATTGAAAAAACCTTCTCTTGCTCCCCCTCAAACTGAGCATGGGGATGGCTTTGCTCCCCCTCGAATGGTGCAATGGAGAGCCCGACACATAAAAACTTTTGAGTATTTAAAGAAAAAACATTGTGTCGCTCCCCCTCAAAAGATGAACATAAAAAATGTCTACACAAAAAAAAAACTTTTCATCAGTTAAAAAAAATTGTGTGTGATGCTCCCCCTCAACATTAGAATGAACTTACCTGACAGCTGATCATGTTCCCCCTAAACACATGAGCAGTTTTGAAAGCACAGGTATAGACAATCCTCACGTCTTTGTAATATTGCTTTTTGTAGATCGTGAGCAGCTCCCTCCTTCCGGTCATGTGTGTGGAGCATCCAGTGTCTAAGAACTACACATGACCGTCCTGCAAAACAAGATTAGCGGACCTTTAGTACCCAGATTTGCCTGGGTCCGGGAGGGTTAGGTTTGGCACCTCGAGGAGGAACTTGCTTTGACTCGGACTTCCCCTTAGGTGCAGATTGTACACCGTTTGCAGTAACTGGTTTTGGCACATGTTGCCTCTTAGGTGTAGAATTTACACCTTTTGGAGGAACAGGTTTTGTAGCAGGTTGCCGCTTGAGTGCCGGTCTAACCTCAGTGGGAGAAGCCCGTTTTGGAATGGGTTTGGTCTCCCGCTGTGGTTTAACCTCTGTTTGAGAACCTCGTTGTTTATGATATTTTCTCTTGTTATTACGGGGTTTGCGTTTGGGTGTATGATTATACATGTGATATGACCCAAACCAATCATTGTTATTGATATCATCAAAGTCATTCCAACCACAACTAGAACAGCATAAGAAATCATGCGATAATTGAATCAATTGCTGAATGGAGTAGAGATTAATTGGAAACTTAACATCTCGTTTAACAAAATTATTCCTATGATTCCATGAGCAATCATGCTTATGCATCCTAGGATAGAAAACAGTGTTAAATGACTTCGATGCCTCTTTCTCAATATATTCCCTAGCTAGCCTCTTTGGTTTATCTTGTTTGGGCTGGCCGGTTTTATCTGAACCCACATTAACAGCATGGTCAGTGACTTTTGAAGAAACAGGATTTTTGATAGGCAATCGCTCGGTCTTTTGCCTCGGCTGTGATTGGTTTTGAGAAGTTGGCTTAGGTTTGGAAATCTTAATCACAGTTGGGGCCTTGGTGTTAGAACAAGTACCCTTTTCAAAGTTGACCGGTCGATTGACTACGGGGGATAGAAAATCAGTATGGATCGGAAGAGGTTTGTCGAAAGGGAACGACTCAAACTCTCCATCAGAATTGCCTTCAGAGTTCATATATTCTGAAAAATCGACTTCTGGATTTACAGGACTTGGATCGGTCGAGGAAGGCGAGGAACACTTTGTGCATTCGGTTGTGTGCTTTGGAGAATTCGGTGCGGAAGCGTTTGAAAAATCAGAGTTTAAATTCCTATTAACACACTCATCTTGGGAAACTTTACTTTCTGGTGAAGAGATATTTCCTATGAAGGCTTTACACGAGGATGTGTCAGATGAGTTTGAGGAAAGATTAGGTGAAATGTGCGTTTAAGTTTGGAGTATGTCAATCTGCTCTTGGAGTTGACCATTTCTTATGTGCTCTTTCATCGTTTCGCTTTTTATGGCAGACAGTTTCGATGAGAGCTTATTGATTTCACACTGAAGAGTTTCCTTTTCTTCATTTGACACACCTTTGGTTTTCTCAGATTTGAGTTTCTCAAGTTCCTGAATTAGCGCTTTCTTTTCGTTTTGAAAAACATACCTTTCTTTCTCAAGTGACTCCTCCAACTCGACAATCTTTGCTTCCAAAATGAGAGGAGGGACATAGAGTTTAAACTCGTCCGTCTCAGTCTTGGTTGCGGTTACTTGGACCTCATCCTTTTTGGAGGAATCCTTGGGCGTAGCAACCTTGTATGGGTCGAAGTAGTCATTTGAGAGATACTTTTTGTTCTTTTGATAGGAATAGTTCAAAGGTTCATAACAAAACGGAAGTTGTATTCCTCGTTTGTGTGTGCGCTTATATTCCTCGGTTTCCTCTTCCTTTTCAGGTTCAAGAGGACCAGTCCATTGAATTGCATATTCCGGATACTTTTTATCTAATCCAAAACAACCAAAATCATACAAAGTAGGAGTTTGGTATCTTTCCTTTTTCAAATAGTGTGGGTTATCATATCCGATTCCCCATTCTTTGTTAAAATAGGTGAACTCTTTGGGTTTATTCAGAAAGATGGTTTGATCAGTTTGACCCCTTTTGTGGAGTTTGGTTTCAAGATCAAGAATTTTAGCAACAAACTCCTTGTGCTGAATTTGAAGAGCAGAACATTGATAAACAATTTCCGCTTTCTCATTCAAACACTGATCAAGCTTTAAGGTCAGATCAGATATCTTAGCTCAAAGATCTTTTGGTGCTATCGAAAGATTAGCACACTTTTCCTTTAGGTAGGTGTTGTCAGAATTAAGCTTTTCTGTTATCTTTGTTTGAGCATCTAACTTTACTTTTAACGAGTTAATTTCAAGTAGTTGTTCATTCGAGGAAAACATATATGACTCTACCTTTTGACCAAGCAATTGAATTTTATCAACAAAAGCATTATGGGTTGGTAGACATACCTGACAAGATTCTCCAAGAGCTGGAGGCGTGGTGTGGTTGCTTATGGCATAGCATCTCGAGACATCTTTGATGGTTGCACTAATGTGATCATCAGACGTTGGTTCGATTCAAAGTGGAACAGTATCAAGGATACTTAAATGTCCCCCTCCTACGACTTAGCACGGGGGTCCCGGATAAGGAATCTGGAAAATGAGTGTTTCAGAAAGCTCCCGGATTATGGAATCCGGGTGGTTTCCGGATAAGGTTACCGGATGCAAGAGTTTCCGAATAAAAACAAATAAATGCAATACTTACCGGATGATGGAGATTCCGGATAACGAACTTATCGGATAAGATAGAAAGCACAAAGCTTCCCGGGTGAATAGAGAGTCCGGATAAATTGTTTTTCCGGATACTTAGTATTGTCTGGATAAAAGGATTTTTTACCGGATACGTAGAGTTTTCCGGAAAAAAATCTTTACCGGAAACTTTGGGTTTCCGGAACAAATTACCCGGAAAGATTGGAATTTAAGGACTTACCCGGAAAGAAGACGTACCCGGAAAAGAATAACACAAACGTCCGGAAAGTATTGTAACTGTCCGAAAAGTGCGGCTGGGTTTGTCCGGGAACTGCGGCTGTGGGTTTCCAATCGATTGGTAATCGACTAGGGTTGCTCAAAAATGTTCCTGAAAGATTAGAAACACTACCAAACACAAAAATAACACTAACCCAATCGATTTTGAAGCAAAAACAACAAGTTTTGATGGTAAAAATTCGATTTTTAGTGAAGAACACACTCAAAACTTTTGAACTTTGATTTGCTTAAATACCACTCAAATGATCGAATTAGGATATGAAAATTTGCAGAAACACTATTAGCAACAATACTAACAATACCCAATAAATGAAATCGATCAATTTTACCAGAATCAGAATTTTGATATGCAATCAAGAACACAGACGTGAAAACTAGAAAACTTACCAGAATTCAATGTGAGCACTTTGAATCAATATTGTCCATCTGCTCTGATACCAATTGAGAGTTCCAGATCCGTGCAACGAACAATGAAATCAAAAGATGTGAAACAATATAGTTTATGATTTCAACTGGTCATCCCTATTAGCTTTCAATTGAGAGAGAATTACAATACAAAGTAGGAAAGCAAATGAGACAACTAGCCTATTTTTCTAAGGCTAATTAACTATTTATATGGCGGGTCCGTGGTTAACAAGCCCACGGCCCGTTCACTAACAAAGCTCAAATTAAACAATTACAAAGTAAACCTTTGAACTTTAAATCAACAATAAATGACCCTAACAATCACTGCTGAATAATTTCTAATAATCCCAGTCTCTGCGATAGAGAGTGATGATCAAGAAGAAGAAGAAGTAGAATTCTTGAGTCACCCAAACAGACCCTCATGACCAATTCAAAGGTCCGAGGATGAACTACAAAAAAGAATATCGGCGATGATTCATCAGCTAGAGAGCCATCAGCTCAAAATCCCTTCTCAACAAGGTACAATCACTGATCATCTTGAATTCCTGACTTCGGAAGAGCGCGAAGGCTCTATCAGAGCTGAGGAATTACATGTTGTCTACCAAAAGCATGCCAAACTTGCCGTTAAGGTAGCGCAGAACTCAGTCTCTGATAAGAAGCTGAAAAAGAATCCGATCAGAGTTCAAGAACAACTGCTGAAAGAAGTCGAGAAGGATGCCCGAAAAGAAAGAGCTATCGGTGACTCCATGTTAGATTGGTGCAGAGAAAAGATCAACCACAGATACCATCCAAGAAGAATAATCGATGTAAATTTAAAGGGTAAGAGCACAAAGAAATTAGTATTAGTGACACTCCAAATCTTCAGAGAAAACGACTGCAAACGATGTACATCTCTAAGCTGGAGCTCTTCGCTTTTCATGAATGGTTAGAGATCAGGAACGCTATACAAAATTCCAAGTCCAAGTTCAAATCCCATGTGGAGAAGTTCTTGAACTTGCATATCAACAAGGTCTCAGCGAGAATGGATTTACCTTCTTCTCCTGCTCTTCTTCAACCAAAGACCAGCGAAAAGAAAACCTCAGCGAGCTTTGACCTCTGATGAGCCTGTCCATCGAAACGAAACAGGTATCGAATTCTCTAGAGAAGCAGTGCTCGGACCACCACCTGATCTTTCAGCGCTCGATCTATCACTGCCACCAGGAGGTCGTTTTGAACCTGGTCAAGTGATAGGTGACCCTAACGGAATCATCTTCCCTGATTGGAACGGTATCTTGCGCTTTCAACGAAATTCAGAGATCCATATATGCCCAATTGAACAACTCAGAGATCTAGTCCACTTGTGTAATCTGTCAAGACCAGGTATCTTTCTCAAAGCCCATGTCCTCAAGGAAGCCTGGCTCAGAAAACAACAGGGGGAGAAAGTACCTGACTGAATGATCACTGAATGAGACTCATATGACGGAATGCTCTTCAATGATGAACCTCAATAGCTGATAGATTCCTCTCTTGTAAACTTTTGTAATTTATGAGCTCTTCTTTTAGTACTTGTATATTTCTTTCACTTGTACTTGTAAACTTTCAATTTCCATTTGTAAACTTAATACGATTTAATGAAAGTTTTCAGTGAAAGTACTTTACTCCATCAGTACTAGAAAGGATCCCTTAAAACAGTAAATGGGACACGCACCTGTGAGTCCTCTTTATCCTTATGTTTTAATACTTAGCAATTTTCTTATGTTGCTTTGTCATCATCAAATAGGGGGAGATTGTTGATCCAAACTCTCTCAGTGATTTAAGAAACGACCCTTAACTTAGTGAAAATTGCATTTAACATCTGTATGTATTAGTGTTTCACCATCAATGATAACATACTGAGACTGTACAGTATCGCTGATGGAATCAAATGTAATAGTGTTAAATGCAATCTCTGAAGACAAGTTTCACGACAAAGAGTTCATCGCTGACATCGAACACAAAGCTGATGAACAAGTGACAAGTATACTCATGATCTGATATGGACATCAGTGAAACCAAGACAAGTCTACACGCGTGACAAATCAAGAATGAAGCTTCAACGATAGCCGACTTACATCAGCACTCCCTGATGAAAGACCTCCTCAGCGATCGCTGATCATGAAGCTTCTACTTCAAAATTTGTTTTTCTTATCCTCTTGCACACACAGTACGGATTGTCAAAAGATACATATTTTTGTCCAAGATCGTACAACCACTCTGCCACTACACTGTTCACATGCGGCCCAAAGCATGTCTTGCTAAAAGTCAGAAGCATGCGCCCAATCAGATGCTGACACGTCTAAAGTGCTCCTGACATGCAATTAATGCAATGGTATAAATAGAAGCAATGCCCCTCCAGTTTGAAGGATCTCTCCCTGATCTACTTAGTGCATAGAAACCCTTTTGTTTTTTCTATATCTTCCTTTCTCTCTATCTTCTTAGTGCAAGAACACTTAGTGATTCTCACGTTTGTTTAGATTAGGTTTACTTAATCTTATTCCGCAAGAAAATGTAAATTGTAATTTGATTTATCAATAAACAATTTAGAAAACCCAAAAATTGTGTTTGTATTCAACCCCCCCCCCCCCCTCTACAAACTTATGTAGTTCTAAGTGGCAGGATCAATCAAAGAAAATAGGCTCAAGAGAATAACCAGTTTTCTTCTTCTTATCGCATACATCGTAATAGAACCCAATTTTCTAATCAGAAAGTACCCACTCTTAAGTAGGCCTGCTTTAGGTTATCCGGAAGGAATGGAATGACTAATGTGATGTGAAACCTCCACAAAGAAAAGCTCCTTGGACTTCCCTATCTGTATGGCCGACCAATCCATGACAACCCCACAACAAAGAGTGAAATGCCAAGCCCTTTTTATATGAAAGCAACAAGCATGCGCTCAAAATACCTCCTAAACCCCAACCCACCTTATTTGTGTACTAGAACAGCTACCACTTCCTTAGAGCAGCACTAACTTACCGCTCTCTACTATAAGAAAATCCAAGAAAGAGATTCGTACTTGTATAACCCCTTCGGGACCAACATTGTGTCTTCGACTTATGCGCACTTCTTTTCATTTTACCCATTTCACAAGCTGGGCATAACGAAACATTATCAATTTTGAGCTCTAGAAGACCTAGAACTAATCCTTCACTTCTTAACTTGTTGATGTCGTGAAAATGTTGGTGAGATAACCTTCTGTGCCATAACCAACATTCATCAACAAACGCCTTGGAAACTAAGCATACTGGTTTGGACGCCGGTAGAGTTGGAAAATTAGCCACATACAGATCACCAAACCAATCAGCTTTAAACAAATCAAATCCACTCGGAACGGCGATATAACAGAAATCGAAACGGACTTTACACTTCTTGTCACAAAACTGACTAATACTAAAGAGATTGTGTCCTAATCCTTCAACATATAGAACCTTCTCGATTGTGATCGTACCATTGGTTACCGCAACCTCTGATATATCACTTACTTTTGTTACCGAACCCCACTGACCCTCCAGGATGTACTGTAAAGTTATGCAATAGGTGCTTGTAACTTGTCATGTGTCTTGATGCACTAGAATCTATGACCCATACATGACAGTCCTGAAAAATTCAATCATTGCAACTTAGGTACCCATATTAATATGGGTCCCTTTTTGTTAGTTCTCAATAAATCTTTAACTTCAATTGAAGAGCCTTCTCCATTCAAATCTAGGCTCCTTGTGTAAAGTTTGTGTTTTGTTTTTATCCTTAGGAATCCACTTCCACACAAAGTTTACATCAACTGATTTGATAACCTTTTTGTTAGAATGCTTTTTCTTTTCAATCCAAACAATTTAGCACTATGATTAGATGAGGATTTGGAGAAAGATTTGTTCGAATTAAAGAGTTGATTCTTTCTTTTCTTTGAAGATTTGTAGTTAAGAGAAAAATAATTATCCCAACAGTGAACACAATGTATTTTTCGTCTTGCTTGTGTCAACAATTCTGAATTGGAAAGTTGAACATTTTTATTGACACATCGTTGACAACAATCAGTAAACTGATTACAACGTTTCTTATGAAAAGAATTACATTGGTCACCAGGAGTACTTCTACACTTATCAAAACTACATTTCTTCTTCAAAGCCACTCGCTTTTCACCATCCACTTCTGAAATGCAAGAGGAATCAATGTTAGAAGAAGTTATTGAACATTAAGATTTGGAATTCAAAGACTCTTTGGAAACTGAATCATATTTAGTTCCCGGAGATTATCTTATTTCAAAAACACTGTACTCCTTTTCAGCTTTAGGTAGTGAAGATTCAAAAGATGAATTTTCAAAACCTACAAATTTTGATTTTATCGGAGTATTTAGATCAATGTTTTCAGAAACATGTTCATCAGACAAACTTTGGCTACATCAACAAACAAATAAGAAAATTTATTCTGATTAATAGGCTCTCACTGTTTTCCAAAACACTTTTCTTCAAAATCTGAAGACTTGGATTTTGAAAGTTTGAATATTTGAGCTTTTAATTGTCTGATTTCTTTTTGAAGATCAAGATTAACTTTCAAACTATGATCATCCATCCCAATATTCTCATTTACATCTTCCAATTCTTTAATAGAAGATTTTAAATCAGAAACTTGTTTTTCCAAAATTGAAATCTTTTCAAGTGTAGAGTCTAGATCAGATTTTTCAAAAGTAGACTCACTAACAGACTTTTCTTTGTTAGAATCTTTAGAATCTTCTATCTTTGTTTCTTTGGAAGAATCAGAGTCGATTGAATTAGGCTCTTTGTTTTCAACTTTAGATTCAGAAGATTCAGTTTCTTTTGGGAATAACAAATTAAACTTAGTTAGTTCAATCTTTTTGGACTTATAACTTGTGTTTAGTTTGTCATATTCATACTTTGTCGTATTAAAATGAGCTTTTTCTGAATCTTTATTTTTATCAGGTGAGCCTTCCTCTTTCTTCTCTATTTCTTCTTTAGTAACAGAAGCTACAAGACTTTCAGATTTAGCAAAAACTTTAAATTGGAAGTATTTCTTTCAAACCTTCACCTAATTTATCAAAGTTGTAAATATTTTTGGGTTCTTTCTTTAGTACCTCAATTTTCGAAAGACCAAGACCCATTTTTGGATTATAAAAATGAGTATCTTTTGGGTTACTGGTCAATAACTTCAAAGCCTGCTCAGTTTGTCCTCTTTTAAAATTTAAATCTTCTAATTGTTTGATTTTTTAATAAGCCTCAGCTCTTTCCTCAAGAACAATTTTATATTTAAGATTAAGATCTATATTTTCATCCTCTACAACTGTAATACCCCGAATTTCCATGATCAAAAGTATGTTATATTTTGATATGGAAGGATTCGAAGGGTAATTAACCAAAGTTTAAGCTATTTGGGGAACTTGAAACTTCGAGGTTGATTTGGTCATTTGATGAAAGTTGATTATATATTTAAGAACAAGTCGGCTAAGAAATTGAGACTTATCTCAATTGTGTGTTTTTGGAGTCGGTTCCTGAGTTCGGGAAAGAGACAGAGAGAAATCGTATTTGGTAAGAACATCCAATCGGTTCTTTCAATAAGTTTCTTAAGAATTGATATTCACAAGTAAGTCTGTTTTGTTAGGTTACTGAAGTATTTTTGGTGAAAGAGGATTGAACTAGGATTACTGATTTTGATTCCAATCGATTACGAGTCCTTCAGGTGAGTTCATCTCTTCTTCTAAACATTTGCAGTTGAATCAAATGAAATAATTGATTATAAACTGTCTATAAATTTTAGTAAATATGTATTGGAATGAAGATGATTGAGACTTGGATTAAGATAGGTTTCAAACTGAAAATTGATGTGCAGTTCGATTAGTCCGGAAGATGAGAATTCCGGAAGTTGTCGGATTTCGGATTGATATCGAATTGGACACCGGATTCCGGATGGTGTCCGGATAGAATACCGGATCCGGAATGTACCGGATTCTGGATGAGTGTCCGGATGTTCTACCGGATTCCGGATGATAGTACGGATTTGGCTTTTCCGGATAGTTCCGGATTTGGGTTCCGGATAAGAGATTTTTCCGGATATAGTTTCCGGATGTGTTATCTGATTAAGCTTTTCCGGATATACTTAGCGGAGCCCCCATGCTAAGTCTCCGAAAAGGGACATTTGGGAATATGATATGAAATGTTTTGTGCATTCAAGTAAATATGCACGTATGCTAGTAAGTGTAATGGATCCATAGGAACCAGTATTATGTGAACACGTGGAATAGGCAGGGCTCTAATCGTAATTCCCATGGATTTGATAAATGAGGAATAGGTCGGGCTCTAATGGTAATTCCCATTTAGTGTTATGATTTGAGAAACGTGAAATAGGTGGGGCGCTAATCGTAATTTCCGTTGATTGAAATGAGGTATAGGTCGGGCGCTTAACGGTAATTCCCATTTCGTATGATGATGTGAAATCGTGGAATAGGCGGGGCGCTAATCGTAATTCCCGATTTCTGTTGGAAGGTAGGGGATAGGTCGGGCGCTTAATGGTAATTCCTACTTCCACTTCAAGAAATAGGCATGGCGCTAATTGTAATTTCTTGACATGAGCAATAAACTAGAATATGTGGGATTCATAGTGGCGCTCTTGAATATGAGACTATGATCTACTTTGTGTTTGTCATTCTCATGTAATCGGGTAAGATTCCTGGATGTTATGTGTACGGTAAGAATGGTGGCAAATCAGGTTTGGTTATATGCTTTGCTTGATATTGGTTTTAAAGCTTATAAAGAGTTGATTTGGGAAAACTGGATGTTCTCACTAGGCGTAAGACTAATCGTTTCAAATTAAATTTTCTTACCAGGTATTAGCTCGGGAAGGGATTCAAAGGGATGAGCGTCAAGGAATGCCAGAGTGATGCCTTTGGAATTGTGTGTTGATCAGGGATTAGATTAGCTGGTAATTATGATAACTTGTATAGGTTTGAAACTCTTCGTGAATTCTTCGATGTAAATGGAAGTTTGAATTATAGTTGTGAACTCTGATAATTTAAGGTTTATATTTATTGTGAATTTCAGGGTGTTTCAACAACACTTAGTTCCTTTTTCCATTCAGAAATTTTGGTTTCAAGCTTAACTTTTTCCGCTTTAATTACCTCTTTCTCTTTCTCTTTATCCTCAGCTAAACATTTATAAAGAAGTGCATCATCTTGATATCTTAAAAGTGAACTCTTTTCAAATTTAAAACTATTTTTCATCTTTTCAAATTCAGATTTCATGGAAGTGAGTTCAGATATCAAGTTTAGCATTTCTTCATTTTCAGAATTGTTATCAATATTATGTTCAGAGATATCAGATAAGGAGTGTACATTGGATTCCAAGTCCTCCTCGTCGACAGTAGCCATTAGGTTGTAATGCACTTGAGTAAAGTGTGCTTCCTCCTCATCTAAAGAGTCCTCAAGCCAGATCTCCTCTTCAACCATAAGTGCTTTACTAGTTTCCTTGGCCTTTACCAATTGAGCTTTCTTGTTGTAATACTCAAAATCATTCACTTTCTTGAACTTGCAATCACGAGCAAAGTGGCATGGCTTACCATAATTATAACACTTGCCTTCTTCCTTATCCTTCTCTTTCTCTTCCTTTTTCTCCTCTTTATTTTCATCTCTTTTTTCGTAACTTCCTTTATACTTCTCAACTTTTTTACAAACATGTAATTGATTTCTGACTCAGTCTTGATGACCTATTCCTTCTCAAATCATTAAGAATAATATTGTAACGGTTGTATGAATCTCTTAGTGTCTCTCCTTCCTTAGCTTTAAAACCTTCGTAAGCATTTTTACTTTGATTCCTTTTAGTTCTCATTGACTTTTGTGAACCTTGAAGTTGACTCTCTAATTCATCCCATATTTCCTTAGCTGAATCTCGACTATCTACTCGGTTGTAGATATCGTTTGGGATTGCCATTGTCAAATATGTCAATGCTTGCTCATATAACTCTATAATTGTCTTATCTTGCTCATTGAAGTGATGTCTCTCCTTTAACACAATTCTTTCAGGAATGTACGGAGTCGTGTTAGTAGCAGGTTGAGCTGAAACAATGATGCTAGGAATGTGAGGACCATTTATGATTGAGTTCATCAAATCCCTATTCTAATTGTTAGGAAGTTGGATCATCCGTTTCCTTCATTGAGGATACTCATCGACTTGAAGAACCGGAGGATTAGACTTGGATCCCATGTTGGGTAAATCTCTTGACATCTTTACAAACAGTAAGTGTGCACTTGATGTGATCGTTAAAAAAGAATCAAAAAATACAGTGAAAAAGTTACACTGATTTTGGTCAAATGGTAGCTACTTATCGCAAACCACTATAAGCCTACTTGTCGCAAACCAAACAACTTCTACTTGTTGCAAACTGAAGCACTACCTACTTGTCGCAAACCGAAGAAATAATCCCCAAACAACCTTAGTTGTCGCAAACAACTAGTTGTGACAACCACACTTGGCGTGACAAAGCACTTGCGATAAGTGCACTACTCGGTACAAGGTCGTTGCGATAACCAAGCTTCTCGGTTCAAGACTGTTGCGATAACTAAGTTTATCGGGTTAAGGTTGTTGCGACAAGTAACTTCTCGGTACAAGTTACTTATGACAAGTAACTTCTCGGTACAAGTGGTTTACGACAACCACACTTAGCCAAATATGAAGTTCACTCGGATGAATTTGCGACAAATAACATGAACTTGCGATAAGTGGACTTAAAATCTTGATTATGCCATGACTTCTTCAATTCTTCGAATTTTTTTGTGAAAATTTGCAGGGTTGCTCGAAAATTGATTCTAAACACTTTTCTAGTTGATGATTTTAACTAAAACCACAAATTCAATGCTTTCGATTCAACATAGAACTGATCACTTTTTCGAACAAAACCCACCTAAATCAATTTAATTCTCTGTTTTTTATGAGAATTGGATTAAGCTTTCTGAATCAAACCTATTAAACGCTGAATCGAAGTTAATCCCATCAATTTCACATCCAATTTACCCCAAAACAGATAAATTTGAAATTTTCACTGTAACTTTCAAAAAATGGCAAAACAAACTTCAAGAAATCGACCCAAATTCGACCAAAACAGCAAGAAAATTCTCTGAAATCTTTGTCTGAGCTCTGATACCAAATGTTAGTCCAAGAACCATGTGCAAAATCACAACAATTACCACACAAATGTTTAGAGAGAGAAAGTATGTAGAGAGATAGCAATATGTCATAAATCTCACAAGTCACAAGTGTTGCCAAGGTTACAAACATTACAAACAAAAGAGCTATTTATACTAAGTCAAGACAAGCCTTCACTTTTACAAGAATAACATGGAAATGACAACTAAGACCCTTTGACTACTAGACGTTGATGACAACAAAATCTGCTCTAACAGAAACAATGTGTTTTTGTCATATATTTCTTGCCCAATCTCATGTACGAAACCCAACCTTTTAAGATTAATTTAAATTAACGAGTCATCCTTTGATTTGCAAACTAATCCTTACTATTAAGAGAAAACCATCGAACTTTGTAGCGCCATGGTAAATGAATTGGGATCAAACCTGATATTGAATCACAACTTGGGGTTCTATGTGGTGGTATTCAAATAGGTAAATGAGAACAAACTTACAACTAAAGATTGGAGAAACAACTAGGGATGAGTATCGATGACCGTTTTCTCGAACTGGTACCAAACCAGTACCATGTATTCGGTTCCAAATAATCCTCAAAATTGGTATTCGGTATCGGGATATTCAAGATAGTACTGAAACTTAACCAGAATTTTAAAAGGCAACGTCTTTTTAAGAATTATGTTCCATTCCTAATATAAGGTATTTGGGCATGCTTTTTTCCCGTGTATACCTCATCGTCATATTTTATATATGTTTGCCATCCATCTTCTTTTAACTTCTCTACTTGATAAAATCCTTCATCAATAAACTTTTCAATTTCTTCCTTTTTCTTTCCTGCAAAAGAAGCAATCCAAACTGTTTACTTTGATACATCATGTCTACGTGAAACGGTGAAACCACAAAGTAACTTCACCTTTGGCTTGAGAAATCTTATCGACCCAATTCCCATAGATGTTGCAATGTAGTAAGCACCTCACAGTTGAGACACATTTTATGCATTTTAAAATTTTCGGTCCTAAGTGTTCCTAGTACCGATTTTCCCGTCCTGAAACTGAACTGGTACATACGGTTCGGTTTTTTGTACCACTTTTTAGTCCCAAATATTTTCGGTACCAATCGGTTCGGTACCAGTTCGTTTCTGATCACATCCTTAGAAACAACACAGAAACAAGTCAACAACAAATCTTGGATCGAGAAACAATAAACATTTGGTTAGATTGACAAAATACCTAAGATCGATTATGAGATAGACAAACAACAACTAAATCAATTGAGAGGGGTGATTGTGGAATTAAAGCATGGGATCTGGATCGACAAACCGTACGATTGAGATTCTGGATCGACAAACATGATTGAGTGTGGGATTGATCGAGTCTGTATAAGGTTTTCGTATTGAGAGAGGTGATCATTTGTTTGATAAATGAGTGGGCGATCCGCATGAAGTGGGAGGGGTAGTTTAAGAGGACGATAAGAGGGTCGGATCTGAGTGCGGAGGGGCAGGGTCGGTGATAGATTGGAAGGGTGGCCGACGAGTTAAAGGAAAGGACGAGAGAGCACACAAGGTTTTCACCTCCTTTTCGATACCATCAATCAAACATGGTTTGACATATTGTTGGACAAAATCATTTGAGATTTGACCTCTTATCAATTATCACTCAAAAAACACAAATACTATGAAAGCTTCAATATCTTATCCGGTAAAACATATGAGGCTAATAAGAATATTTTCTTTTTAAAAAAACAAACATCACCTAAATTTAAAGAGCAATCTTCATTTCATCTATAACCTTCAAATGGATTTAATAATAACCTTGTCTAACAAAAAAAAGTATCAGTTGAGTTTTAAAAATGTCATGTCCCCAAAAAGCACACTTGAGGAAATTAGCGAGTGTTTGGGATTGCAGTTGAGTTTTAGTATTTGGATGGAAAAAATGCTTATATCGGTTGGGTACCGGTAATAAAGAGTTTTTGATAAGTTACTCATTTTTAATTTATTAGTTTATTCCGATAGGGTACCGTGACAAGTTACTCTCTTCTAACATATTTGTCAAATACTAAAAAACAATTTATCAACCTATTACATTTTGATACTGCCAAATCAATCCAAATGTTTTTTTAGAAAACTCAATTTTAGTAAGGGTGTCAAATTTGTACATTACAAACCAACCAATTTATTATCAACTTTACTAATTCAATTGATACCAACTAAATTGGTTGGTACTACCGTACCAACTTCATATATTTGGTTAATACATGGTATTGGAATCGTCTACCACGGTAATATCGTACCGTACAGACTTATATGTAGTATTTTAATTATTTAATAAAAAAATCAATGAAATGAAACATATTTGACTAGTAATCTATTATTTATGCATCTGATGATATGATAACATAATTGTTTTTTAAGGAGATTTAATTATTTAGTAAATTAACATTTTATTGTTTTACAACTAAAATTTTTATTGTCGTACAACTAAAAATTGTATTGTTGTACAACTAAAAGACCTTAACTAAAATTTTATTGTTGTACAACTAAAAGACCTCAGACTCAAAGACCTTAACTCGACATTTTATTGTTGTACAACTAAAAAATTTCAAGACAACAAGTTTCGGACAGTATATTTGTAAACATTGTAAGCTTTTGAGATATTGTCACAAAACCATAAGAATATGTACCAACCGAAAAAATTAATATCAATTAGTTGATACCAACTAATAACTAAAGTTGATTGATACCACATAAGCTTATAAAACAAATTTACATTTTAAATAAGCAATCCCAAACCCGTTAGGGTCGTCCCTCAAATTTGATTATCCAGATTCTTCGAAAGCAATGGTAGAGACAATGGAAGTTCGGTCGAGCTCTGAAATCTCCAAAAAATCATCAAAACGATTTTTGTTTGATAAACGCTACGGCTATGTGTACTCCTTCGTCTCTCTGTCTGAATTCTTCAATTATACCATTGCAGTGGCTATAATTTTCATTTTCTTTTTGCAGATATGATGAATGGAGAGAACCTTCGGAAGTTGCTCTAGCCTATGGCCGTGGAATGTAATTTCTTTTATCTTCTTCTTGTAATGTGATTCATTTGTCAATAGTTGTTAATACTCCGTAGAAGCCCACATTTTGAGTATAGAAATCGAACAGACTACCTTTTTGGCTTGAAAATTGATTATGATTGTTGAATGTTTAGGTATTCAATTACTTGATTCCATTGTGTATTGAGTGGTACAACCACGTATTATTTGGAAAATCATATGAGATTTTGATTCTTAAAAGTCAATTACGCACTTGCTTTTACATTTTTGTTACCTTGCTTCCTAACCACAACCACCCATTTGATATTTAGAAGCTATATGGGCTACTTTTCAAATTTAAAATCGATCAGAATTGTTAATTTTCTGGAGAAGAAATTGAGTAATGCTTAGACCTCTATGTAATTACTAAAACTTTGAAAACAATTGGTACGTATGAAGTAAGGTAGTTTCTATAAATTTGAATTTGGAGGTACTAAATTCTGGCATTAATAAAACGAAATTGAGTTTGTATGTTTTGGAAGTGTAGAGGCGTAGGAGAACGAGGGCCGACCAATTGAGGACGGACATGGCAACTTTGGGCATTTCCGAGGGCACGACCTCTTATAGGAGTTCTTGAGTTCATGGACTAGAGACCAGAGTGGCCGATTTTTAGTAGGATATGGTAGTGGTGATGGCAAGGGTATTGAGATGCGGGTAAGGAGTAATCAAATAGGCTCCTTGTGCGGGCTAGCTAATGGGACTTAACTTTCTTGTGTGTTTTTCTTACCGGTCTTACTTACATGTTTAAGTTGCTATGTACATTAGCTTGTTACATGCATTACATATCTTACATGATTAAATTGTTTTCTTGCACACCTTTGATTTGATATTCTACATGTTGTATTTTCCCAATTATCTGTTATCTTAATAACTAGCTTATTGTCTACTTGCACACACCATTGTTTCATGCACAAGTTGGGGGTCTTCATGGAAATAGCCTCTCGATTTTAGTTGTTGGGGTAAGGTCACTTTGGTTTGGTTTCTAATTTTGGAAGTGGGGAATTATCAAAAAGATCATGTTTTGTTTGTTGGGAAGGTGAAAGGAAGTCTTGATAATCTGCTGAAGCTAAATTTTCTTTCTTGTCTGAAATCTTTTTGTCTTGTCTGAAGGTTTTGCATTGTGCCTCTTGGGAAAGCTTTGGTTACAATGGTTTCAGAATCGGTATGATTGGCTTTCCTTATATATAGTTATTAGTGCATGTATATTCCTTGCTTTTGCTGAATCAAATTCAAAATAACTATTAGTTTGAGCTTCTATATTATACTTCTTTAGTTATTTTATCCAAGCCAAATGAGTTTCATGTGTTTGAAATTGAATAATAATGCTAGTTTTATGCAATTTTATGACGTAATTCATCTGGGATATGTAATAATTTTGTTATGATGGTATATTAGCCTTGTTGAAAACTTGAAATTCACCATTAGGATGTGTGGAGTAGTTATGCTTTTAATTTACATGGATATCACATGTTATTAGGTGATGAAGTGCTTAGTGTTAACTTGTATTGCATACAATTTAAATATTGCAGTTGGTAGTCAAAATTTAGGGTCTTGATGCTAAAACAAACAAAAAAACCTGGTAAATATAAATCCCTCCAAGGTAGGGGGGGGGGAGGTAGGATGTACGCAGACCTTTCCTCAGCCCCAAAGGGTAGAGAGATTGTTTCAGTGAAGATACTCGACTTGTAAAACAAAATATAAAATAAACAAAAGAGCAATTTACAGATAAGAGTGTGCAATCAAGCAATAGGTCAATTTAATCAGACAATGCAAGGCAACAGGGGCAACAGTGAGGAAAATAAGCTAAAACAATCAAGGAAGCACAAAATGCAAAACTCACAACTACTAATACAAGAATAAAATCTAAGACTAGTAAATGGTAAGTAGGTACTTCACACAAGTAGAAACAACATTAAACATGATAAGTAGGAAGGCATCTCTCTATCCGACTTAATACTCTGGTCCTGCATCTCCAAGAACTGCTATCAGAGGTCATGCTCTCTAAAACGTTTAAGGCCGCCAAGTCCATCCTCAATTGCTCTGTTATACCGTGGGTCAAATAGTCAATAGTTGAGTCAATATTAATAGGGATAGCCCTTAGCCACTAGACAGCCTTTCATGTGATGTAAAGGAGGATGAGATATCTACTTGTATTCAACATGTTGGCTGGGAGAAATCGATTCCAAGGTCAAGTATCATTTCTATGAAGGGAATTAATCTCTCTAGTCTCTTGTATAGCTTTGTGCTATCGTGGATAAAATGTCTCTGCTAATTTGTTAGAATTTGATTGAATATATATCATATGTTGAGTACAAGGGTCAGAATGAATATATTTATATGATAAAAGATCATATCTATAGTTTTGTTGAAAATTCTCCTCTTTATTTGCTAATAAATATACTTTCGAATTTTGTTTTTTTTTGTAATCAACTAATTGGTCTTAAAGGGTGGTATAAACCGTGTTATATAACTATATCATGGCAAAGGGAGCAGCTGATAGAGTCGGACACAGGTCACTTATGGATAAATGTCGAGGGAGATATTTTGTAAGGTTTCGGGCCGAGTAATGGTAATGATTGAGGCTCAAAGTAGTAGGGCAGCCATTGACCTCATGATGCAGAGATGAAGGGCTGTTTGTTTACCTCTTAATAGTTCCATTAAGAGGAACCCTCTGAATCGTTAAGAGGTAAATCTTGTTTGGCAAAAAAAAGTCTGCCTCGTAATGGTTCTAAAACCCTCTGATTGATTTTGTATCTTGGGTCTCCCTTAACCATTCAGCGCCCCGATTTCGTTCTGAACAATTACCAAACAACCATATTTCATTTTGCACTATATCATAGAAGCCTCTTAATCATTCTGACCACTTAATCATTTTGCACCAAACCATTCAGCAACTGCCAAACAGACCCGGAGTGTTATGAGCTTGTACAAATGTCATGTAATTGTTGAGCATAAACCTATGTGATTAGAGCGCTAGTGATTTCGTGGATTCTAGTGACTTTGTCAAGGAAAAGGAACAAAATCACACGGCTGGACTATTAAAGGGAGTTTAGGAATGACCAAATGAGAACTTTGACAAGAAAACTACACCTTGAATTCACAATAGGTGAAATCGACGAAAGTAAAATATCTTGGGGAGAAGAATAATGGCATGTACATCATTTATAGACACGGGATTAACCAAGGAACACACACTTAACCTATTGACGATCAAGCTTAGTGTCTCTAGGACTGGGGGCTGACCTATGTGGGGGCATATGGTGACCCGTGTCGTCGCTTCATGAATCTGTCGTAGTGGAAAAATCTTATGTTTTTGAATGGTAGCAACATACTGTTTTGTTGTGTGCTCCTATATTTCTCGAAACTAAACTTATGACAGAAATCTGTGGTGGCTGAGTTAGTCTAAGGTGTTGGATTAATGTATCTAGTTTGAAAGCGCATGGGTTCGAATTCTGCTTTTAGCAAATTTTTAGTTCCTTAGCTATTAATAGCTTTTGTTTTTAAGCAAACATTTTTGGAGGGAAAACTATGGGAGGGGTAAAATCCATGACCCTTGCTAAAGCAAACACTCAACCAACGAATGGTTTTCACATGTGATCTGTAAAGCACATGTGGACTCGTGCATTAATCAGAATTTGCTACGATGTGGAATAACTGAATTTATTTTGATAAATATAAAAACTTTATTGTTAATATATACATGAAATTCAAAAAAATATGATTATGGAGAATGAATATGGTTTCCTCACCGATCACGGATATGACTAATAATAATTCGAAAATAGAGGAAATTCTTGTTTTGATTTCTTTTGACATGGTCAAAGAACAATGCCTACGTTCATGGGCGTTTTTATGCTCATGTCAATGAAAAATAGGAGTAGGGGAAACGTTTGTGTCTTTCTCAATTACAATGATTATAGATTATCTTGCTAGTAGATATGGCATTATATTTGAACATGGGAATATGGAACATTAGGTAGATTCAACTTTTGTAAGGCATTAGATGATCCTATGCTACTAGCACTAGATGTGTCATTGGCAAGGGAATCCGAGGACAAAGTACTAAAAGTGTGTGTGTGTTGGGGGGGGGGGGGGGGGGGGGGGGGGTTCTTAGAATGGAATTTGGTGGAATTTATATCCATCAAAGGAATTGGAATGGAATTTGATTAGCAGGAATTGGAATGAAGTCTCTCAAAAGAATTTGGAATCTGCATGTTTGGAAGCAAGCAAAAAGAATTGGTACTTGTCAGTGTTTTATGTACACTGGGAATTCGTAAGACCTGATTAGAGGACAAAATCTCAAGATGAAAAACCTCCTCATGTAGCATTGGCAGAAGAAGTTATCCAGGATCGAGACCCTCACTAAGATGATTCAGGTCGCTTCTCTTTAAGGTTATTTAGGAGAATGATCTTATGACATACTTTTTTGAAATGCATGACCTTCTTACATATGTAATAACGTCTTTGCTCCGTAGAAGAATGCCTCTTCTTAACACAAAAATGCCTAAATATAATAATTGTCAGAAGGTTCAAAATGCATAGTTTGCCTTAGGGGCTGTTTGCTAAACACTTACCCGGTAAGTGCTTACCGCCTCACTTTACCTTATATTTACGTATGCAAGGACTGAGAGTCTTACCAGGCAAGTAAGAGTGACGACTCTTATCGAAGAAATGCATACCGGATAAAAATGTTACATAACGACCAAAAGCTTTTACATGGTAAGTTAAGTGAAGTGTTGACTATTTTACCAGTAAGCGCTTAACGGATAAGTGTTGGGTAAACGGTCCCTTAGAGCATCTCCAACAGCTTCTCCAAAATGGAGAAAATGAGGATTTTGAGCCAATATTTTACTCCAACAGCTTTCCAAAACTCACTCTCAAATGGAGAAAATAGTAGAGATGAGGGTTTTTTCTCCAAATATGGAGCGCACCCCAAAAATGATTACCAAGTGAGAGCACCAATTGAAAATTTTGAAAATAAATATTTAGAGAGAGAAATAATATCTTAATATTATAATCAAACTATGGAGAGTCTTTTGGAGATGAATGTAACTTTTTTGGAGATTTAAACTTTTGGTTCTCCATTTTGAAGAAATTTTAGGGAATTTGTTGGAGATGCTCTTAGTTTCTATTTAATGTTAGGATGATTTTGTTCCCGTTAACATTATATTTTTGTTTCATACCCATTTTATATGATAATAGGGCTTTAGCCTATGTGCATCAGTTGATTTTGATGTGACATTTTTCCACGTAATCCAAAATCACATATAACTTAACAACTTGTCATCCACATCATCTGTGGTTACAAGATGTACTGATTACCGGTCAAAACAGGTACTGAATAGGGAGGGAAATTTGAACGCTTGTTACACCAATTGATCATAGTTACATAAAATAAGAATCAAGGAAAATTTCGTTGCATTTTGATATATTTTGAAAATCTATATTCTACTGCATTATATTTAGAAAAAACAGAGTAATCAAATTTAAACTTCTAATAATTGTGTTTCACAGGTGAACCTTGCAGCAAGCCGAACCATTGAAGTTATTGCGCGACCAGATCAGCTTTCACCTCGATCACTGCAGGCCAATCTCAACAATCAGCTTCACCAAACAATGGTTTCTATAAAGAATACGCAATCAAATATCTTTAGGCTCAACGGGATTTCACATCCACCTACCGAAAGCCATGAATAGGATGCATATTCTGTCTTGCCACATAAAATCCGTTCATCCTATTATGTCTGAGATGGATATTTGTGTAAGAAAACGAGTACATGTGGGAAATTTTTTGAACATACTTTGGATTCAAGGCGCGTATAGACCAAAAACCTTGTAAAATGTATCTATTTATGTGTTTTGATGAGTATTTTTATCTTATGTCCTTGCTTCGTTTTTGCACAGGCTCTTGTGTTACTATGTTACTTTTCTCAAAGTCACATGTATTTTTGCTTTTGTTTTGCAAAATGGGGTCTTCAATGAAACAAAATGTCTAAGGTAGAGGTAAGGTCTTTCTACATCTACCATCAACGTTGATTATGTCTCTGTATGAGATATATTAGATTCGTTAAGCAGTTAAGTTTCATCAAGACAAAGGTTCGAAGTAAATATTTATGTCTTGTAATGAACCTAGTTGTTATTTTATAGAGGAGGGTGATATATCAAACACCACACATTGATATGTACATATTATGTGACGTGGTAGCGACATATATACCATTCGTATCCGAAATTTTACATGCTATGACATGTTTCTTTTAAGTATCTAAGGTGGTTTGGTAACAACTTAATGAATTGTATAGCAGGTATGGCTTATTTGTGCAGCCATATCTTGTTGTTCGGTGAGGGCTTAGTTTCTCATCCGATGGTTGATTTGGTCAGCTACAAAACCCATGACATATACACTCGCCATTAAATTCTATTACTTTCCCCCAACTACCCATGTCATATACACCCAACCATTAAAATACACTTAGCCATTAAAATAAAGGATAAACTAGTCATTTTCATCATTCAGAATGTTCAGCAAAACAACCAAACAACAACTTATCAAATATCATACAGACAAATGCATCAATACAGATAACTTTACACATACAGGACTTGATGGAAAAGGAACCTAACAACCCCTATTTATATACAGTAGATGAACTTAACTTACACACACTTTTCACCTTTGATGTCCTTGACCTCTATGAAGACTACCGCTAGGCGAATGAGCATTTGGTGGCTATCACATGTTTATATGGGGACATTAAGCATCCTTACAAATACTATTAATGGTTTCCACCAAACTAACACTTTCTAGCAAGAAAATTGAAAAGTAATACATTTTATGGGTTTTAAAAAAGTAGCACCCAACTTCGCTAATCTATTTCGTCAATTGGCAGAATCCACTTTTTTGTTAGTTGGTAGGTCCAAATCAACAAAAAATTCGGATTTTTTGAAAAGTCGAAATTTCATCAATTTTTGGGGAAATAATACGTGTGTCGGAGTCCGAGTGGTTGACAGAAAAATCCGACAAATTGACGGAAGTGATTGACGAAATTGGATGCTATTTCTATAAAATCCAAGAAAAATATGTTACTTTTCACTTGTCTTACTCTAAAGTGCTAGTTTGGTACAAACCCTTACTTTATAACATACATGTCTAAACTAAACGCAATGAACCGCAAATTTCACACATTATGATTGGCAAGTTCTTATAAGCTTCTAACGTTTTTTTAAAGGAAGTGCAACCAAATTCATGTTAAATAAGGAACCGAACAAAACTAAAGTTGCTTCTTAAAACGGAGATTTTAAAAGTTGGTTTTTCAAAATAGAATTAAAAGTGAATTACAATTTTTGTTCCTATGATTTGTTAATAATTTCGATTTTTGTCTCTATGGTTTAAAAATTGCTTTTCTTTTCCCTGTAGTTTGCATTTTATTGTTATTTTCGTCCATGGACTAATTTCTTCTCTTTAAGTATAGGGACTAATATAGTAAAGAATTATAAACCATATGGACCAAAACAACAATAAATTATAAATCATAAGAACGAAAATGACATTGAATTACAAATCATAAGGACAAAAACAATAATTTCTAAACTAAAAGGACAAAAATTGCAATTTTTAACAAACCTTTAGAAACAAAAAATGTAATTTACTCTAGAGTTAAAGACATAATTGATTTTATTTTGGTGTACAATACCTTGATTTTCATAAGTTATAGTATGAATTTATTTTTTATGAAATATTAATATAAAAAATATTTTGTGAAGTCTATTTTTGTACAAAAGTTTGATATCGGCAACCCCAACTGACCCACAATCGGCTAAATTTTTTGTGAAGTATATGTAACGAAAATGAAAGATGAGTTAATAATAGAGTAAATTGCCTTTCAAAAAAATAATAATAGAGCTAGTAACTTACCTGCAAAATGTGTAGGTGTTTTCTTTAATTTTTAGGATTTTTTTAGAAAACCTCAACAAAGTATTTCATTTGAATGAAATATTTTTTAAATTAATAAACCATTGAATTTTCTTATTTTGAATGATTAAGTTCATAAACATTTGTTTAATAAATAAATGGTCGAAATTTTAGAAATTGGTTACCTAAGTCATTTTAAACAAAAAAGGGAAAGTTAAGAACACCTCCAACAGATTCTATAAATTTCCGAAAATAAAGATTTCTGGACAAAATTTTGCTCCAATATGAAAGAAAGTTTGAAATTCTTCACACTTGGAGAGTTCCTCGAAAATGATTACTAGCGTAGATAACAATTATTAGATACTCCCTCAACTCCGTTTGATTTGGGCCTTGGAGGAGTGTTTTTGCTCTTCTGAATGTCCTCAAGCAGATCTTGTTGCTTATCCATAACTAGCTGTTGGATCTCAGGGTCTTTGGAGAAAGCAATGATAATTGTTAGTTTTTTAGAGCTATTTCTTCTTTCTTCATATTTGTTTTTACCGCTTCTTGCCTATTTTTCCTTCCCCCTCTTTCATTTGGTCTAATTTGTTTTAAAACGTGATGAAATTCAAGAGTAAAAAATTTGGTTTTTCTAACTTTTTGTGCAGCAAAGTGGCCACCTTGGTCACCACAATGGCAACATCGAGCTAGATCTTTAATGGATAAGCCTTGGACATTTATGGAAATGTGAAATTTGAAGCAACAGAAAGAAGATACCGAGCTTTCACTGAAATAATCAAGGAATAATACAAATTGGAAAAAATTAAGAGAAACTTCAACACTCTTTCAAGAGAAGCTTTTAGGGATTTGTCACATCAAACCTTTCTCTTCAAAATCACTATAAAAGAAGGTTTTGGGGCACCATTTGGAATCATCACTTCCAGGAGAAATAACTCAGATATGTAGTTTGAGCATTTACTTCTCATTCTCTTCTTAAGTTCTTAGTTGTAGTTGCATTTAATTTTCTGGTAATTTTCTTTTCTTGTAACAGCTTCACCACTGTAGTGACAATATTGGTGACATTTTTCTACTTTCGTTTATGCAAATAATGTTTACATTTTTTTTCTTCTTCTTCCATGTCTCTTATTCTTATTATGAGCTAAACACTCCCTTGGGTGTAGGTGTGATCCAAATCTAAGACTAGTAGACAACACTTAGGTTGCCATTGTTGCTAACTCTTAGACTTGGTCACTTGTCGAGACTTCAACTCAAAAACAGACAATTCAATCACTTGTAAGTGTTAATATTAGATCTTATACCCAGATATGGGTGGATCCGGAAATACGTCTTGAGTGAAGTAAGAAGATTCGAGGAAGTCTTTTATAACCATGCAGAGATGTAGGTTTTTGCATGATTTTAACTAATGTTCAAATATTGATCTATGTAAGTGTTACAAAGAGATTTGGGCATATATATCCATACTGGTGGAGCTAGGATTCTTAGAGGTCTACTTAGTTAAATCGACAAGCCTTGAGTTGGTAAAAGTGGTGACTTTGTGGGACAAGTGGCCACCCTCTATAGAAATTCACTTTCGAGAGAAAGAGGTTTTTATGGATATTTTTGGGCTATTTGTTTATGACCATAATGTTAGTACATATGTCCCAGATACTGATACCATATTATTTTAACTACTTGTTCACTTAAATTGTTAACATAAATCAAATCTCACAAAATTGATATTATTCTCAAAACTCAAAACAAGCACTAGAAGTTCATGAATATCTCTGATTCTTAGTTGACTAGTCCTGTGGAAATGATCTTGGTACATTGCCACTTTATTACTTAACAACGATCATAGTATCTTATGTGCACCGCCACTGTGGCAACACGGGTGCCACTTTGAGGACCTGTACGATTTTCCGCTACCAAGCATCAAGATCCACACCTCCATTAGATTCATTAGTGGCAGCGACCTTTGGGCTATAAGAGGATCTCTTTGGCAATCTTTGAACGACTCCTCCAAGCCCTGGATCTTTAAATTCATTGTTGTTTACTTGTTTATTATTGTTACTAATAATGGCTTTGAGTTTCTTGCTAAGTACTACTTTTCACTGCTTTATGAAACTAAATCTCATGAATGTAGCTTTTTTTTATATCAACTCCTTTGCCTGAGGTTACATATTACCTTGTGATATTCATAATAGGTATGCTTATATTAGATTCGCTCATGTACAAAAAATCAATATAACTAATATACATCGAAAAGTTTGTGTGGCTATTTACAATATTAATCCTGTTTTCGAGTTGCGTGTTCCTTTGCTTCAAGTGCAAGGGTTCAAGATCAGGTGATGACCCAAAGGCATGTGGTGGATGAATAATGCTTCCTTGAAATTAATTATCATTTTAAAACTCTGAAGATCCTAAGTTTAAGAAGACAGAAATGGACAAGAAAAGTAATAGTTAATGACATTTGAAACGGGCATGGAGTATAAAACATGTTTAACTGACATTCACATGATCACATATGACTTTGATAATCCTAGAGAAAATGCTTTATGTTGGAGGGTTATAATATGAAGGTATGAGGTATCTAAAGTCATACCATCATTTGGGATATTGGCTTTCGTGTGTGGAGGCGATACAATTTACACCTGCTATCAAAATGAATAATTAAACTAACAAAAAATATGATATCTAAAGTCATGCCTTAATTAAGGTCTCAAAGACACCATCTAATTAGAAGAAAACTTCTATCACACCTTTGCTACCGGATAAAGTTTAGTCATGTCTAACTAGAAGAAAATGAAAAAGTTCGTTGCTGTTTTCAAACTTTTCCTTAACAAACACCAAAGTCAGTAGGAGATATAGATTCGATACAAGCCCCATAGGATTCATAATAATGATCCTTTGTCCAACCCTTAGTTGGATTATAAAGAATAGTTTGTTCAATTGTTTGAAGAGGAACAATCTTACCACACTCATTTAAGATTTTATTGATGATAAAAGTACCTTTAAAGTTATTGGTACTAGGCATATGAATAAGACCCGCCTCATTGAAAACCAGTATACCCGTCTTGACAGTGGCTAGAGGATTCCCCGTAAACCCAGTGATCTGGTGGGGGCGGGGGCAGGGGTGGGGGCGGGGGATTATTTAAGTACTTGTTTTCCAAATGGCTTGTAAAATGCATTAGCTAGCTAAAGATATAATCAAAGTATATTCAATATTCTTTTGATTACATTCAAAACTTGTGATGCCTATAAAACAAGTGGTTGATGCATATAAAACAAGTGGAACACCGCTCATCTTCCTTCTTCTTTATTCTTCTTATCCTGAAGAATCCAAACTCAAATCCAATTGAGAACTGAAATCACTCTCCACTTAATAATATGCGAATCCTCCCGAGGCCACCGTGCCTCCCATCTTCATCGTCATCATCATCATCGTCGTCTTCAACTCCTCCTCAATCTATCAGTAGACCCAACTTCCATTTCTCCATCTCAACTTATTCCGCTTCTGCTTCTTCATGTTCATCTTCATCTTCATCATCATCATCATCATCTTCCTTTACTTTGTTTAGCTTTAAACCCTTAAATAAGCGGTTTCATTTCTTGAACACACCTCGTTCTTCCCTCAAAGAATCGAAAAAACGCCAACGCACCCTTCCAACTAATGCACCACCACCGCCGCAGAGCAGTTTCAGGAGACTTCTGAACTTGAACAATAATCCTAATGATGATGATGGTGATGGTGATGATGAGAATGGGACTGCGATTAAAGGAACGATTATAGCTGGTTTGTTGCTTGTTGGTGTTGTTGGTGGGTTTGGTTCTGTTGGCTACATCTATAGGGATCAGATCAATGTTTTCTTGTCTCAATTTTCTAGCTTCATTGAAGGTATGCCATGAATTCCCAATTCAATTGTAGCTTTTGATTCTTTTGGGATTTGGGAATTGATGAAAAATTGGATGATATTGCAATTTCTTTCAAGTAAAGGTCAAGCTAAGATCAACTGTTTCAACTAGAAATAGGTTTAACTTTTTGCACAAAGAAAAGAAATTTGTTAAAGATATGAGTCCTCTTAATGTTGGCAGCTGAATGAGGTTAATAGGACTTGCAGCTTATTCGGTTAGCGACTATTTGGTAGTGGCTTAATGATATAGAAATTGGCTGAGCTTTTTGCAGAAAACCAGGTATTTTCCAAAGTTGTCCCTTTCCGATTAAAGAACCCTCCCAAACAAAAACTTTCTCAATCTATACAGGAATTGATGGAAAGCCAACCAAAGAGCCCTTAATGTGTTGAAGTTTATAACTCACATTGGCAAATATACTTGATCATAGCTTTTGTGAGAAGTGGGATAGATTTTAATCACTGCTTGAATTGGTTTTTGTAAAATATGACCATCAAATGACATATGTACTAGTTCTAAACCAAACAAGGAACTTGTATGAGAAAAATGACTTATCTGATTACTTGCAATTGGGTTGCAATGGCTTACATAGAATGACCTTAACCATTAATTAGGTAAACAAACTCATATTAGTCCATAATTTAACCTACTTCAACAGACTGACATCTTTGGCTTTTGTATACAACAAGTAACAAGACCAAAAATAGATGAAATGAAATGAAATGAATAAAGCTGCCACCAAATTTCCAATAAGCCTGAGGGTTCCGCAAGTGGGATCCTCGTTTTTTCATGCACATGTGCATAAAAACTAGAAAAGAGCTTCAAGTACTTGTATGCATACTGTCCAGATGAACGGGAACGGTCACGAGGGTGTTCCTCAGTTTTTCATTTTTTTGAGGTTTTCCCCTGAACCTCCCTCTAAAACAATGGGATGAACGGAGGTAGACCTTTTCCAGATTAGCTAGAGAATTGGAAGTCACATGATAAAACATCTCAGCCCCCAATTGCCATACTTGACTATACATACAACTTCACCAGTTACGAGTTAATAATAGGTGAAGTCCAACCCTTTTTTCTTTATTTCGAAGCTTTTGGATCCTAAATCACAATAAAGTCACATGATTTATATTTTGTTAATAACACTTTAAGCTTCTATCTAAGAATAAAGCTGTATTTGTATATGTTGTTTGTTTATATACAAAAATTCTCATTCATCAAGTTATTTGAATTGTGCACAGGATATGGCCCCGCTGGATATGCGCTTTTTGTTGCAGTTTATGCTGGACTGGAAGTAACCACCTCACTCTCTCTATCAATGAATTTCACTTTTAAAATTTCGAATATGTTTATTTTATTTTCTTATTGGACATAACAGATGCAAATAAGCGTTTTCTTTTTGTAGGTACTTGCAATACCAGCAATTCCACTTACGATGTCAGCTGGTCTTCTATTTGGGCCTCTCACTGGCACAATCCTTGTCTCTATAAGTGGGACTGTAAGTTACTGAACAGAAACAAGTGATATGATATGATAGACAGATAAATATATAAATAAATAAAATAAGTGTGAGTGAGTTTGCATGTTTTTTTCTTCTTCAGGTAGCTGCAAGTGTTGCGTTTCTAATTGCTAGATATTTTGCTCGTGAGCGAATACTTAAAATGGTGGAAGGGAACAAGAAATTTACTGCAATTGATAAAGCAATTGGAGAAAATGGTTTCAGAGTAGTGACACTTCTGCGGTTGAGCCCACTGCTCCCATTTTCTCTTGGAAATTACTTATATGGACTTACATCCGTCAAGTTTGCCCCATATGTCTTGGGAAGGTTAGCCTTCCTTTACGTGCTATTATTTCTTTGAAGTTTCTTCTTTTATATATATATATATATATATATATATTTTTTAATTGAATGTATGTATGTATATATGTATGATTGTTATGCAGTTGGTTGGGGATGCTGCCTGGAACATGGGCGTATGTTAGTGCAGGTGCATTTGGTCGAGCAATCATTGTGAGTTTATATATTCTTTCGTTTCCAACTCTAATTGTTGTATCTAGCAATCCCATAGATAGATTGATGATAGATGATTAATTCAAATTTGATATTTGATATTGTTGTTTGCAGCAAGAAGAATCAGATGTGGGTTTATCAGGGGGGACTAATCAGTTACTGACTTTGGGTGTGGGCTTACTAGCAACAGCCCTGGCTGGAACATACGTCACACGTTTAGCCAAGGTTACACATTTATTATTATTATTATTATTACTACTACTACTGGCGAAGGATCGTGTGAGAAGTTGAGGTTCACGTGAGAAGTGGATCTGAACCGTTGATCACTTTTAATCAAATGCCCTCTCATGAATTGTGGCTTAGAAGGGAATTGATCCGGTGCATCTCATCCTATTGTGCGTCCATTTCTCATCCAACGGTTGATAACCACTTCTCATGCCTCTCACGTTAACCTCAACTTCTCACCGGAATTCAACCCTATTAATGCCTTCAATTCATAAAACAAAACGCTGAACCATGGATGGGTGGGTGATTGCAGGATGCCATGAAAGACATTGAATAACGTACACATATTAGTCCACCTCCTTTGGATAATTGCCTCGCCATTAGTTTCGGCTGTATGTATGTAAGTTCGAAACGACCACTTGTTGAAGCAAATGTAAATTCAAGCACAAACCACTTTTTAAGCATTTCTTAAAATGTGGTTAAAAAGTAGTAGTAATATTATTTATATGGATTTTGAAGTTGAAAAAGGAAGTCATACCTGTTTTTCTGTAATGGGTTGTGATCAAACATCCACCCCTTCATTCAAACAACTGCTTTATTTATGCTTTCAATTGTTTGTTTATACGTATTTTCGTGTCGTTTTTTGTATTTTGCTAGCTAAAGTTGGTTAAAACTCTAAACTTGACTACGAAAACGGTTACCAAATGTTTACGGAAGAGGTGCATATTTTTGAAGTTGTTTATTTTCTCGAATTTATAATACGAGTAATGCAACTGAAAAACACTTGGACATAGGATCGGTAGCCAGTTTTAGTTTTCGAAACGTTTATTGTAGGAAACATTGTCAAATGAAATACCAAACACAATTGTACATTTTCATCATGGTTCATGTCGATGGGTAATTTAGTGACATGTTTGTTATACAAAGAAGCGAATGTTGTGAGCATTTATAATGTCACAAGTTAAAGTGACATAACTGACAAAGTTTCAAAACAATTTTATTTCAATTCGTGCAACTTTTTCCATAATTAAATGTCGTACACAATTTATTGGTTTGTGTCTAAAAATGTTAACGTTCTAAGTTTGTAAAACACTATTTGAGATGTAATATTTTGGGTTATAAATCATGCTTAAGAAGTTGTAATATGTTTTTGGAGTTTATTAGTAGCTCTGAATTAGTTATGTATTTATGTTAAGTCCCGCTAGGGATATCGTCCATTCCGGACCACGTGGATGGGGGATGTTACAAATGTGGTATCGGTCCTACCTTTGGTTGGTCATGGTCCTACCTCTGGTCGGTCTTAGTCGTAACTCTTGTTGGTCTTGGTCATGGACGGAGCTATCTCTATTCTCTAATCGTGCATCTAAAATGTGGACCTGCACGTTCAGAGTTCTGATTCATTTGTAACCAACCTTTGATCTTATCCAAATACGGTTATAACCGTATGTAACTGCTGGTATCTGCTAAAACCGACATTTCATTTACTCTCCTCTATTTTCGTATGGGGCTAATATATATCATTTGGGACTCACGATTTTCCTGAACATTCAAATACTCTCCTGTAATTTGGCTTTCGTTTTGTGCCTAAATTCGAAAGTGTCCTTGAAAATTACCCCAGGTTAGGGTCGAAATATCAACACGAAAAGTGAACTCACACGATTCTCAAGCACTCTAGATCCTCAATTACCAATTTCCCTAGTTCCCTAACCCCGCTTTCTAACAACCGTATTGATATTTCGCTGATGGTGATCATGGTTGAATCTGTTAAAGAGATGACCTCTAAGTTCGAAAAGTTGGAGAAGTTTGAAGGAACTGATTTCAGGCACTGATAGAAAAATATGCATTTTCTGTTGGCGACTTTTAAGGTGGTGTGTGTGCTGAGCACCCTAATGCCAAAAATTGTGAAAGATGAGACATTGGAACATACCAGGAAGCGGAGTAAGTGGGAGAATGATGAATGTATCTGCAGAGGACATATTTTGAATGGTATGTGTGATCCTTTATTTAGTATCTACCAAAATGCTGAAAGTGCGAAAGAATTATGGAGTTCCCTTGAATCAAAATATATCCCCGAAGATGCTTCAAATAAGAAGTTCTTAGTTAACGATTTTAACAACTACAAGATGGTTTGATTCAAGGCTCGTAATGGAACAATATAATGAAATCTTTCGCATTTTGGGGCAACTTACACTACACAAGATGAATATGGATAAATCATTTTATTTATTTTTTAAATTTTGATTGATAATGTTTTTATGGAATATGCATGTAAAATAAAATGATAATTATTTAGTTCTTTTTCTACGACAAATATTACAAGTAAAAAAAACGTATTTTTATATGTACATACGTGTATGAGTACTGTTGGGTTTTGATGCGATCTGTAACCGTTAAACGCAACGGAAAATAAAACATTTTGGTTACAAAATTATAGAAAACGTTTCTAAATACAAAACCCAGTCGGATCCATTGACGCATTTAATTAAATTAATAACACACCATAGGGTGTTTAGAATTGTACATTTTGAGACCTGTTGTGGTTGAACGATCGGGGCACTAGGAAACCAACGCATGTTTCCTCTAACGGTATCCACACACGAACACGCGAATTCCACCGAGTGCTAGCCCAAAAAGAACCCCTAACTCTAATATGTGTAGTGTATAATTCAGATTCAGAGAGTCGAATCAGTCAACTGAAAACAACTGACCTGACATCCTATTTATATAGACCGTAAATAAGATTTGTGTTTATCTGTAATTATTTGAATTCAAATCATTTGAATTCGAATATTTATCTGAATAATTATCTAGATAATTATCTGAATAATTATATTTATCTAAATAATAATTATTCATATTTACAGATAAAACCCTGTAATTATCATAATTACCTTTTACACATATTATTTAATTATTCTTTCAAGAATAACTATTTAAATGTCAAACATGACTTTAATGAGTTTCTTTCTGATGGAAGCAAACGTGTTCTTTGTGTGCGACCCTGTAGGTTTACATACTTATCGGTAGCATTTCTGTGTGACACATGTCGTGGGCATATAGTAACCTACAATCTCCCACTTGCACACGATACACAGTAACACAGACGGTGTAAGCGTCTAGCAACACTATGTAAATGTGCTTTTGTCTTCGAGCAATTTTGATTGATTCAATCAATCACATAGTAGAATCATTCATTATCCTTTTGCCTCACGATATTTGTTTTGAACTTAAGGCATAGATCTATCTCATCCTTTGTAGTTCAAAGATTATGTTTATCGATCCCAACATATTTGATTATACAAGTGCCATTAGTCCAACTAATCCACTTGTTCATGCATGTAAATCAAACTATGTCATCGAGGAGCCCATAAATATCTCTCTCATCTTGAGAGGAGCAAATCCCATGTTGCATATGCACGACTAACTACACAATTCGTGTTATACCCAACATAGCCCTTATGGCTACCCAGTTAAAGGTAACGTTAGACTATATCAAAGCATAACACTCGTTGTGCATTAGGTCCCAATGCATATATCAGGTCAGAGGATAAAAGAGTGTTTTACTATTTCAGGACTCACCTTATGACGCCGATCTATGAGGTGATCCTGACCGTGGGTCTTGTCCAACGCTTTGTGCACCGACAAACGCATGTGACTCTCAGTGCACTTCCAACTTGGACTATGACCAGACTTCACAATGATCGTGATTTATTACCAGTCCCCTGGTAATAATCGATCAAGGACGGTTCTAAACAATATGAACATCATATTTGTTTACGGATACTTAAATATGCTAATAAAGAACACAATAATGTTTAATGTATATACTCATACCCAGTATGCCATATCACATGGTAAAACATAACTGTTTAATGTTCCAAAATTTAAAGTTTACTGAAATTCTTAATTAGAAAGAATTTAAACCTATATAACTATCATGAACATCATGATTGTTCTAACACATAGGACTTTATAAGTAAATGTGCATTTAAGCTCTCGCAGCTTATATTACCTCCATTCTACATATATCTCTTACTATAATTTTAGTCATCATGGTTGGTTTGGAAACCAACATCTATGTATCCCAAGACACACTGATCTCTTTCCTAACCATTGTACAGTAAGAACATATCTTTAGTTCTACTCAGATACTTCATATTGTTCTTCACTGTTATACAGTGAGCATCACTTGAGTCTGACTAAAATCTACTCGCCATGTTTTAAGGCATACGAGATGTCCGGTCTCTTAGTACATAAACAGGGTGTACATGTTTGAACCAATGGCCGAAGCATGGGAAAACCCTTTATTCAGTTCATGTACTATTGACAAACCTCCTTTCTTATAACCCCTTCATCTTGAAGTGTTTTAAGATTTTGTCAATATATGTACTTTTGGCTTAATCTAATTAAGCACTTTGATCTATAACAATAGATCTTTATACCAAGGAATTGTCTCTTAGATCATTTATCATGAAATACTTCCTTAGTCAAGTTTTTACACCTTCAATCATTAGGATATCATTTATGATGATCTAGAATACTATCATGCTCCCACTGACTTTCTTGTATATACAAGATTACGAGATGATTGTCTTAATCCATAACTGGATTTTTGCAACTTGCAATTTCAGGTTCGATGTTAAGCCTTGTATACGTCCTCGTTGAAAATTCCCTTTTGAGGAATGTGGTCTTAACATCAATCCTCATGGCATCTTGCCATTCATAAGTAATCCGATCTTCGGATTGTTTTTGCATCTCGTTCATTATTTTCAACAACTTTTTGAAGCTCAACATCTTGTTGTTTGTCAGTGTCAACCATTGTACCATCTTGGTAGTTCTTGAATTTCTTCAAGATCTGTTGTGTCTCCCCATTTTGATTCTTGTCAGAAAATCATTTTCTAAGAACTCATTATGGTGTGCAACAAAACTTTTGTTATCGCTTGGATCTTGTATAAATGATATCCGATTGGATATTTTATAAAGATGTACATTTCAGACCTTTTACTCAAGCTTCCCAAAAGCTTCATGCTTATCTTAAGCATTACTACCCCATATTCTCATATATGACAACTTTGGGATCTTCCCAATTCATATTTTGAGAATATGTTTTATTGGTCCTTGTTGGTTGATGCATAATTTAGTATTGGGTAGTTGTTTCTAGGAAACATCCTCAGAAAACTCTTTTAGGCAGATTCGTGAGACTTGTCATAGTGTGAATCATGTCCAACATGATTCTATTTCTCTTTTTGACACACCATTAAGATGCGGTGTTCCGAGAGAAGTCATTTGGGATACAATCCCAATCTCTAGGAGAATCTCTTGGCTTAGATATTTATAACCTCAATCTGACTGAAGCATCTTTATCTTTGCCAAGTATATTCACTACTTCTTTTGAAACTCTTTGAAGAATCAAAGCTTTCACATTTTCTTTCTTTTGGTAAACATACCCATATCTACTAGACTTAGTAGAGTGTTACGAAGTAGCGATGACCGTGTTTTGTGACTAAACTTTAAGGCTCACATACATCAGTATGGATAACTCTGGTGACCCCTAAGGGTTTTCCTTTAAAACATTCTTTGTCATCTTGACTAACAAAACACACATTTATCATGTGAATCTTTTATTTTCATTCATTTTTCCCGCCAGTTATGAAAAAAAGACTCCCGACGATCTTTTACTGGGCGGGGTAGGCAGAAGTTGATCCGACCTTGGCTTTTTAGAGAATTCCGCTCCTCGTAGGACTTGTAGCTCGGCAGTCCACCGGGTGGGTCTTATGATGAATATTGGCTTGTTTTCCTTTCTCTTGTTGCAGTAGACTACAGTCTTAATTCCAACTCTTCGTCCGTCTGGAGTTTGGTTATGTGTTTCTTAAGTGTCACAAATAGGTCTGATTTAAGCCCCGCTTAATTCAATATGTTGATTTATAATTACAACTACTAATTTCAGAAAAACATTTATTGAGATAAAATCTATTTCTTGAAAACATAAATAGAAATTCGATTTGTTGTAATTTGAGAAAATGAAACTAAAAATCCTAGTAATACTAGGTACATCAATACACTTGCTAAGTGTTAATGTAAGACCATCAAAAGTTCATATCATATGTTCTTTCGAGCAACCTTAGCTAACTTAGCTCCATCCGGTCTGGTTTCATCTTCTCTTCACTTCTTACTTTCTGAAAGTAGTATTTGTATGAGTATCATACTCAATATTTAATACCTAGTCAGAAGTGAACAAATCAATGGTAAACATACCTGAAGTTCCGGCTCCATTAGCCTTCTTCTTCCTCATTTTTTCCAATAGGGCAGTGCAGTTTCTCTTCCAGTGTCCCTTCTGGTTGCAATTGAAGCAAACTGCATCTACAAGAATCTTTCTTTTGCCCTCTTTCTTGTTGGAGCTTCCAACATTTATTTTACCCTTGGTAACTGATAGGGTTATTTGTTTAACCCTATTTTAGGCGTATAATTCCAATTTTTGAGCCATTTTATTATTCCATTGAGTTACTTTTAAGCAATTTTAGTAATATTTAAGTAAAATAAACGTTTAATACTTTTGGGTATTAATTCGGCCAAAAGAAACACATAAAAACACATAAAAATCACCCAAAAGCTTATTTTATACTTTATGTATTTTAGGTTGCGGAAAAGACGATCGTTTGGAGCTCTACATATAAGGAGAATGCGGATAGCATATTTTTGGACGGAAACGAAGACTCCAACTTTTGAAGACCGGGACTACATTTTTTGTGGATTACACTTCATTGGGCCGACCAAGCATGTGGGCCGAATTCTTTTATATGGGCCGAAAAGATTATTTTTGTGGGCTAAAGAACACTTTACATTTGATGGACTTTTGGTTGGGCTCTAATTCTCGGCCCATTGATCATTTGATCCATGGGTATGACCCATGGAGTTTTCCTCTTCTCCAAGTATTTCTAGTGCTATATATTTGAAGCTTATGTAACCATTTAAGACATCTCTCTTTAGCATAGTATAACTTAGTAGTAGTTAGTGTTAGTAGTGTAATCATAAAGTGAGCTTAGAGCTTACGGTTCTCACAACCGTAGCTCTTGCTCATGGTTCGAACCATCCTGGTTCGGCCATAGTTCAGTTCCTTAATATAATATCGTTACATTTCCGTTACTTTAATTTCTCGTTGGTTACATGTTTACTTCTGTGGATCCCATATTAGTGCAATATAGTAGAAATCACGAACAAATAATCAATAAACGCAGTATGATTGTCATCCATCTATTTCATAACCATTCAGAGAATTCAAAGAATATGTTTACAATGGTTAATGGACGATTAACCTCAATAATGAGGCTAACAACACATTATATACCTAGGCTAGACAACTAAGGCCCATGGCCCATTACAATATAAAGCCCATATATAATGTTACAATATAATCCCTGGACTTCTATTCAATCAAATTTTATTCCCAACAATCTCCCCTTGGAATCGAAGTTCAATCTCGCACCAGTTCGAAACGTATCTCTTTCGGAGTGCAAAAAGAATCTCGAAGCTTCTGATGGCTTTGCGGAGCTCAATACGGTCTTCAATAGTTTCCAAGGCTTCTCAGGTGTTTGCTTCGTTAAGACTTACGGAAAACGATTTCCGAAGATCTTTTTCCTTGGCAATTATTTCTCTTAACGCGTCTCGTACCTTTAACAAAGTTCCGTCGCAGAATCTTTCAACTTGACTGAAGCGGAGAAACTTCTTTTCGTTCTGTTCGTTGAGATATATGATTCCAAATTCTGGTTGTAACATCAGAGTGTTAACTGGATACATCTTCAATTCTAGGGCTTACTGATCGGGTTTTAGCAGATTTATCTTCTTCGTCCCGTGCTCGACTCCCATATGAAAATCATTAATGTAAGACATTATTACCTTGTATTTCAGGAATCGCTTGACGGATTCGAGGGCCTTGGTGATGTGGAGCGGTCGGATCGTTCGGGTTCAGAGGTCTTTGATGATAGCGTGAAAGTCGTCCAGTCTGAGGTTCTTGAAGTCGGCTTTGGAGAATATCCATTCTTTCCTATCTTCTCTTTTGATGGTAAAGACTGGGTACCAAATCTTCAGAATTCGGCCAGACCTGATGTTGGTAACTTCGGTTATTTTGTGCTTGGTTCTGACCTGACTGACCGGTAAACACCTTTTCATGACCTCTAAATACTGTTTCTTGTAAGCATCGTCGAACTTTGCTAATCCGAGGCAGAAGCCTGGATCAAGCACTCGCAGTTTGTGGACGAACAACCTCTTCAGGGAGTCTTCAAGGAAGGGAATCAGGATTAAGATTTTCTCTCATCTGACAGGTTGTGGTGGTTGATCAGAAGCTGTTTCTTGCTGAGGAGATGTCGGAGGTGCTGATGTAGAAGTCTCAGGAATCAGTTCAGTATAAGCGGGTGTACTCTGAATGGATTGCAAAAGGAACTGATCGTAGTCAAATCGTCGTCGGCATCGGTTAGGAGGATCAAGTTTACCTTGGAGTCTATTGCACCGATGGCTTTTTCATACCATGCATTTTCCGTTTCCGGGTCTATCTCCGAGTAAAGATCTATCATTTCGAATTCTGGCCTTTCCGGTGGTGTAGACGATCACTTCTTGGGATTCTCCCTCGGGCTTTTCAACCATTGGGTCTTCTTCATCTAAGATGTCCATGTCAATGACCATCTCGGCTAAACTTAGTTGGGTTTATGGCTGATCTTCTGATGGTGCCACAGTGGTTGATGGTTCTGGTTGAACCATTGGAGTAGTATCGATGATGATTGGCTCGGACTCGGATAATCTATGACGCTTGTTCTCCCCTCAAGGTGATCAGGATCATCCTGGTCATCCTGCGAGCATTTGAGTCCGCCAACTTGACTCTTGCAGGTTTCTTAGAGTGAGGAGACCCTGTCGGACAAGGTTGAAAGAGCGTTCTGAACGTCCTTTAGGGTCGTGTCAAGCCGATCCAATCGGCTGGTGTCGGATGATGGTTGAGCAGATGCTTGTGATCGGAGCACGGAAATTAGATCTGCTTCGGTTGAGGAGTCAGTGTTGGTGTGTTGGAGCAGTTGGGCTAGGAGCATGGTCTTTAGGTCATCCACCGTGTAGGATTGCTAAGCAGGTGCCGGTGGAGGTGTTGGTGCGGTTTCAGGTTCTACCACTTTCTCCTTCCCTTTTAGTAAGCTCTTGACCTTCTCGAGCTCCGTTTTGAACTCATGTGCCATCGCTTCGCGGACAGCCTTTAAGGCGCAGTCCAGATACTTCCTTGACACGAAGTCGGGTAAATCACCGTCGGGATCACTTAGATTACCCGTTGAGGTCACAACTGTTGAATCAACAGAAGTGCCACCTACGTTCATAGTTGGCTTGACATTAACTATGGTAGGATTTCCATCCGATCCTCGTAATCCGCTCAAGGGCAGACTTACTACGGATGTTACAATCAGTTCATTTAATTCACCGATGTTAGCAGTCTCGATCCGTGTCCTAGCCAAAGAATGTAATAATGTATCAAGTGGCTCTAGACTCGATGGTGCGGTGAAAGAAGTCGAGAACGGGGGAGGTTGTTCTCTAGTTTCAATATTGAAACTCTCCGAGTGAGAGAACGATAGACTTTGTGCTAATTCCCCATGAGAAATTGAAACAACCAGCTATTGAGAGCTGGTTGAGTGGCTGGGGGGTCGTGCAATTGCGTCGCTAGGTCCACAACGGCTTCTTCAATGTCTCGTCCCAACGAATGAGACGAGGCAACAGATGTGGCTACCTGGGCGACATGGGCTCGGTTATGCTCATTCTCCGCTCTATTTAGGAGACTCTCTCTCTTGTTATTCTTTTTCGATCTCCATTCTCTCCGCCTCACTTGTTCCAAAATTTCAACTAAATCTCCCTCCGCACTCCTTATGTCTCACGTAAAAGGCTCGGATGTAGGGATTTCGGAGGGTGTGGGTGAGGTGGATGGAGTTTCCTCAGTCATTAGCGGGCGACGTCCGATACGGGGTGGTATCATGGATATTTGGATGGCTTGATCCATATCGGAGTCGGTTGTTTCAGAGTCTAAGACGCCGATTTGGGTGAACGGTGATATAGGTTCAGTAGTGTCTGTTCCGGGGTCTTCTTCAAGTAATGGGGCAGTGACAACCGGGACCTCGTGTAGAGTAGTCGATGGTCCGGCGTCATCGGTGGTACGGGTTGTCGAGGTAGTATGTGGGGGCGTAGGTGGTCTGCGTGTAGATGGTCGGGAAGGTTGTCTCGAGGAAGGTCGAGTATGGCTAATACCGGCTTGCGAATCCTCAGCACCGCCCGCTTCAGTTCCCCTCACAGAATGTACTCTCAGCACGCCCCGTCCGGGAGCCCCAGCTACATGGACTCTACCGCCTCTTCTTCTAGGACCCTCACGTCGCTCGGGCCTAGCTCCTTGGGGAGGTCCCTCTGGCTCTGGTTGGACCACTGGAGCACCTAACACTTGCCTATATGCTATCACACTCGGTGCTTGCGGATTCGCATATGCCAGTAAGGCATCGGTTATACGCATGGCTTGGGTGTTGGAAGGGTTGTGAATGACAAGGTAATGTAAACTAAAGGGAGGACATATCGGGTGATTGGCGCGGCGAGGGATTTCGGGGTTGGCATCCATGTGTTGACGGATGGCAAGCTGCAGAAATCTGAGGTACGATATGAACTTGCTCTCTTTGGTTCCGTCGATGGCCCAGATGGTGTTCACCAGCTCGTGCCAGATGATGATGAAGAAGTCCACGTGACGGTCGTAGATGACAGCATGAAATAGGCGTAGAATATGGCCGGCGCACTGGTCGATTCCCTTCCACCTTGAAGATAGGCACCTGTTCAGGATAGTGAACAAGGTGTACCAGATCGGTGTTAAGTACTTTTGGTTGAAGCAGGATGGGCGGTTCAGTGCATGATTGTAACCCAGTGCCCGGATATCGAAACAAAGGGTGTCGTCGTCGATGGCTGGGTCGTAAGCAGCTCGGCCGCCGTCAGTGGCTTCCGGCAAAGATAGAAGTCATCGGAAAGATTCAGGAGTTAGAAAGAACGGGTGGTGATCGATTGTTGCAGTAATCGTCCGAGTGTTGTCACCGGTGACTACTCGGATAGTATTCCAGACTTGCTGTAAGTAGAGGATCAGGACGTCGGTGGTAGCGGTGAGTGCATGGCGTAGAGGTGGCCAAGCAAAATCTCCACGACCACGCAATGTTGTGGTCGAAACTCGGCAGCATCGAGATGATGATTGTTTCCCTCGATTTCAGAGATGTGATCAAGATGGACGAGGGCGTTGTCGGCCTCCTCGTCAATGAACTCCTCTTGAGGAGGGTTGCCTTGTTGTTGTTGATCTGCCATATGTGTACCTGAAAGACACAATATTAGAATATAGGCGTTTGAAAAAAGTCGGTGCGTACCTTGGCGATAATCGGCTCAATCTGAAACGGATTGAGTGGTGGCAGTGAAGAACAGGGTACTGGAATGGCCAAGGTGTTCGGATACAAGGAGTGTCCGGTAAGATAGGGTGTCCGGATACAATGGTCACCGGATAACAGAAGTTATCGGGTACATTAGTTATCCGGATACACACACTTACCGGACAAAATGAAATTTACCGGACACTAGAAACTCACCGGACAACAAGGGTGTCCGGATGATATAGCTTACCGGACAAAACATGACCTACCCGGATAGTTGAACTTACCAGATACCATGAAGGTTTCCGGACAACATAGGTTATCGGGTGAGATGCTTTCCGGATAAAGGGACTTACCGGACCAGATGGTTACCGGGTGGAGTAACTTACCGGATGATGGTGGTGTCCGGGTACCTTGAATGTGTCCGAGTAACATGGTAGTGTCTGGATAGTTTGAAACTATCCGGACGGGTACGGTGAAACCAAATCGGTCAAATCCAAAGTTTAAACCACAAATCTAAGTATGCTATGAAGTTTAAAACTAGTATATGAGCATAAATCGACCAATAACATAGCAAGAAACAACCAAAATCGTCGGAATGTGAACCGTCGATGAGTTCGGTTACCGAAACCCTCTTTCGATCGACGAATCGAGGTGATGTGAGTGCGATTGATGTGAGAAAAAGATTGAAATCACATTTAGGAGTGAAAACCGAACAACGTACCTGATTTTGAAGACGAAACCGAGAAGAATCGAGTGAAATCGTGTGAGCTGAGGGCTTAGGTCGAGAGGGTTTTGTGATAGTTTCCGGAAAAGATTTGAAAGAGAATGGAACCGGGTATTTATAGGGGATGAGGTGTCCGGAGGGTTTATCCAGAAACCTACCCGGTCCGGATACCTATCCGGATAGAATGGTTTCCGGATAGCTTATCCGGATACCTGTCCGGATACTTTGAGAGGATTTTCAAATATGACCCTGGTATTTTCAAAAATTGACTTTCTTTTCCCGAAATAGTTAGATATATTTTAAAACATGCTTCCCCTCAAGTGTTGCACATAAAGAAAATGCTCCCCCTGGGATTGTGCATAAGATGTGCTTTTTGAAAAAAAAAACTTTGGGTTAAGCCATACACACAGAGAAAAAACTTATTGCAATAAGAAAAACAAATGTGTGGCGCTCCCCCTCAAACATAGAACAGACTTACTTGATGGGACTCAGTCGAATGTGCTCCCCCTGAACACATGAACAACTTTGTGAAACGCACAGATGTTAAAAAAATTGTAGATGATAGTAATGAAACATGAAAAGAATTCACACACGAAATGAAAGCAAACAAACGAAATCTACGAGAGGTGTCCGGGTCCACATACTCATCGGGGAAGGTCTTGAACGGCTTTAAGAGATGACGGACGATTCCTTGGAGGAGATGGAGCGTGCTTCGTCGTTGGTTGAGCAACTTCCGGGGAATCCAGAGGTTGATCCTTGTGAGTTGTAGAGGACGAATCTTCCGAAATGAGTTCTGGATTGGGCTCAGGTTCCTCCGAGGGATTAGCCGTTTCAGTAGTCGTGTCCGTTGAACTTTAAGGGGATTTCAAGGTTAGAGTTGGAGTGCTGGTTGATGGTTGCGGACCAGAGAGATTTGCCGAGTTCTCGAGTTGAGCAACTCCATCCCTAGGTTGCACAATTACACGAGGATTAAGCATATTAAAGAATTCATCATAAAAGTGCTCAAAAAGTAAATCTAAATCAGAAAGATGTGATTTTGACGTAGATGCATGATTTGGATTTACTGGGGTTTGTTCAGATCCCGAACGAGAGTGTTCGGAAGCTAACACGCATGTTAAAGCGGGTTCTGAACCGATTTGTTCAGAAGCCAAATCTGCGGCTTCGTCAAAAGTCACGTTTACGCTTTCGATGACGGTTTTAGTCCGTTTGTTGTAAACGCGATATGCTTTAGAATGCATTGAGTATCCGATGAATACTCCTTCATCTGCCTTTGGACTGAACTTGCCGAGGTCATCCTTGTCATTTAAGACGTAGCACGTGCACCCGAATGCGTGGAAGTACTTGATATTCGGGATGCGGTTGTTGATGATCTCGTATGGGGTTTTGTTGAACCGCTTGTTGATGATGGAGCGGTTTTGTGTGTAGCAAGCAGTTGCAACAGCTTCAGCCCAGAGAAATACCGACATCTTGGATTGTGACAGCATCGTGCGAGCGGCTTCGACAAGGGTACGGTTCCGCCATTCTACCACTCCGTTTTGCTGGGGAGTCCTTGCAGTAGAAAAGTTGTGCGAAATACCTACGGATGTCAAGTATTCGTCCAGCGTTTGGTTCTTGAATTCCGTCCCATTGTCCATCCTAATCCACTGAACTAGCTGTCGGAGGTTCAGCTGAATGGTCTTTCGATGGGTAATAATCAGCTCCGGAGTTTCATCTTTCAAGTGTAGGAACTTTACCCATGTGTAGCGTGAAAAGTCGTCGACCATTACCAGGGCGTATTTCTTCTTATTGATGCTCTGAACGTGCATCGGTCCACACAAATCCATATGGATGGGTTCGAGGGACCGAGACGTGCTCGGAGCAGCCTTCGGCTTATGAGTGGCTCGCTTCATCTTGCCCATTTCGTATGCCCCGCATAGTCTGTCTTTCTCGAACTTGAGTTCGGGCATGCTATTAACGTGTCCGCCTAGCACCAACTTGTTGATGTTCTTGAAGTTGAGGTGCAAGAGTCGTTGATGCCAGATCCACGTTTGTTGAGAGTTGGCCTTCGACATTAGGCAGACTGAATCATCGGTCTTCAGGGCGGAGAGGTCGATGGTGTAGAGGTTGGTTTTCCGAGTTCCAACGAGTAATTCCTTTCCGTCTTCAGTATGGACGCTACACCTTTTAGCTTTAAAGTTGACCTCGAGATCTTTGTCGCAGGAACTGTCTGATGCTGAACAGGTTGTGTCCCAATCCCGCGACGTATGACACCTTCTTGATTGTGATTTTATCTTGAACTATGTCACCGTAGCCCATAATCGGCGCTTTGTCATCATTCCCAAACTCACGTCTCCGCAGTATTTCTCTTTGAAGTTCGTGAGCAGCTCCCTCCTTCCGGTCATGTGCTTGGAGCATCCTGAGTCTAAGTACCACACATGACCGTCCTGCAAAAACGAGATTAAGGATTTTTAGGTACCCATTTGAAAATGGGTTCTGGAGGGTTAGGTTTAACACCTGACTGGGGAACCCATTTTGAATTGGGCTTCTTTTTGGGCTTACGAGATTTATGCTTAGGTTTTGAATTAAAGACATGATAAGAACCAAACCAATCAAATACATAACGATTATCATCAAAATCATTCAATCCACAGTTAGAACAACACAAACAATCATGGGATAATTGAATCAATTGCTGTATAGAATAAAGTCTTAACGAAAATTTAATACTTTGTTCAACAAAATTATTCAAATCATGAAAACCACAATCATTAATGTTTTTCCTAGAATTAAAAGCAGAATTAAATGACTTTGACTCCGACTTGCTCTTGTTAGATCCTTTGGCTACCCACTTTGGTTTGTCTTGTTTGGCCCGACCATTTTTATCTGAAAATCATTAACGACATGGTCAGTAGAGTTTGAGTAGGAAGGATTTCTATCATTTGTTCGACTGGTCTTTTGTCGCGTCTGTGAACGTTTTTGAGAATGAGAATCGGTTGTTTTAGAAACGTTGTTCACAGGCGGGGTCTTGAGTTTTGAAGAACATTCGCCTTTAAGAAATTTGACCGGTCGATTTACTGCCTTAGAAAGGAAGTCGGTGTGGTTTGGAAGAGGTTTGTCGAATTCAAATTTAGCAAACTCTTCATTTGAACTTTCATCGGAATTCATATATGCTGAAAAATCAATATCAGGCACAGATGGACCAGGATTGGTTGAGGGAGGTGAGGAACAATTTGATTCTGTGTTTTCAGAAGAATCTGTTACGGAAGCTTTTTGAAATTCAGAGTTAAGATTCTTTTGAACACAGTCTTCTTGAGACTCTTTTCCTTTTCTAGAAGAAGTTTTGCCCATAAAAGCCTTACACGAAGATGTATCTGAGGAGTCCGAGGAAGGCTCGGGTAGATTCACCCTTTCATTTTGGATTTGGTCAAACTTCTCTTGGAGTTGACTTTTACTCACTTGCTCTTGCATCACTTCTGTTGCCAAGGCAGACAGTTTGGATGTGAGCCGATTGATTTCTACCCGAAGGAGTTCCTTTTCCTCACCAGATGCAGATTCGGTTTTGGTGGATTTGAGTTTCTCAAGTTCAGTTAAAAACTCTTGTTTATCCTTTTGAAAATTAGTCCTTTCCTTTTCGAGTGTCTCCTCTAACTCGACTATTTTTTATTCCAAAACATGAGGAGGAACATAGAGTTTAAACTCGTCCGTCTCAGTTTTGGTTTCAGGTGCTGGGGCCTCATCCTTTTTAGAGGAATCCTTGGGCTTTGCAACCATGTAGCCGTCAAAGTAGTCATTCGAAAGGTACGTGGATTTACTTTTTTCTTGTAAGAATAGTTGAGAGTTTCATACGCAAAGGGTAATTGCATTTTTATGGTGTGTGCGCGTTTATATTCCTCAGTTTCCTCTTCCTTTTCCTCGAGAGGTCCGGTCCATTTGATCTTATATTCGGGGTATTTTCTATCAAAGCCAAATAAATTAAACTCGTATAGAGTAGGCCTCATAGTCAAAACCTTTTTCAAATAATGTGGGTTGTCATACCCAATTCTCCATTCTTTATTGAAATAAGTGAATTCCTGAGGTTTGTTCATATGAATCGTTTGATCAGTTTGACCTCGTTTATGGAGTTTGGTTTCAAGATCGGTTATTTTAGCTACAAATTCTTTGTGTTGAATTTGAAGAGAGGAGCATTGATAGATAATCTCTGCTTTCTCATCCTCACACTGATCAAGCTTTGAATTTAACTCAGATATCTTGGCCCTTAGGTCCTTTGGTGCTATTGAAAGATTTGTGCATTTTTCTTTTAGGTTAGCATTATCGGACTTGTAATTTTCTGTGATTCTCTTTTGAACATCTAGCTTTTCTTTTAAAGAATTAATTTCAAGCAGTTGTTCATTAGTGGAAGCCTTATAGGAGTCTACTCTTTGAACAAGTAATTTCATCTGATCGACTAAGCCTTGATGGATAGGGATACATACCTGACAAAGATTTCCTTGATTTGGCGGAGGAGAGTGGTTGCCCATGAAAGCATCGGCATCTTCAGAATCGCTTTTGTCGTCGAAACGATTTAGCCAGTGGTCGTCTTCAACTAACAGTGCCTTTCCTGCAGCTTTCTATTATGCTAACAGCAGTTTTGCCTTGTAGTATTCCACGTTTCGCACGACGGGCTTTCGGCAGTCTTTGGCAAAATGACCCAATTTTCCACAGTTATAGCACGTGACAGGCTCATCTTTGTTCTTTGAATCATGCTTTCGTTCGTTCTTCTCCTTATGATCTGTATGTTTGTGCTCATCAGACGTTCTCTTTCCTTCATATTTCTCCTTATAATCATGGCGCTTGTTGGGAGTAATGGAGTAGCGCTGATTGTTGGAGGAAGGTTTCTTGAAGAACTTCTTTCGTTGAAAGGACTTGGTGATCAGGGCCATTGCTTTGTTTATTTCAGTCAGTTCAGGGTCAGAGTCACTTTCCTCTGTTTCTTCAGTTTCAGGTTCTGAATCACTGGACACTTGGGCTCTCTTGGAGTGACGGCTGGATGACTTGCCGCCTTTTGAAGATACAAGAGCGAGGGGATCGGATTGAGATTTCGGAGTGCTCACTGTCTCCATAACTTCATCCTCGTCTTGCATGAGCATCTCGTAAAGTTCATGGATTGGAATGTTCTCAATCAGATTGTTGTCTTTGATATGAGAAGCGAACACTTTCCACTCTGGCAGGAGTTTGTTTAAGAACTTGAGGCCGTTCTCCGTGTTAGATTGAGTGATCTTGTTCTTGTGGAGCTCGTTCAGAAGAAGGAAGAATCGTTCATATGCCTAAGTATTTGATTCGCCCTTGCGCTGCTTGAAACCGTAATATTTGATGATGTAGCTGTTGACCTTCAATTGGTTTCCCACTTTACTCCCGCTCATCATCTTCTCGACTTGATCCCACATGCCTTTGGAGTTATGCTTGAAGCTATCAATGGCCGTGTAGATCTCGTTTGGCAAACCCTGAACCAAATACCTCTTTGCATGTTGCTCTCCATTGAATCGGTTTTGTTCTTCTTCAATCATCATGGCGAACGTATTTGGTTTTGCCTGCTATGGAGGACCACCTGCGACTTGGGCAGGAACAGGTTGCATTGGGGTTTCTTGTGGCCTTCAGTGAGAGATTGCTAGATGTATTCGAAGTTATATTTAGATTCGATAAAGATAATGAATCTGTCTCTCCATTGACTGTATTCGCCTCGATAGAGAGTTAGAGGCTTGGAGTCGGTATCGATTTCTAAGGCGTCGCAAGACATCGTGACGTGTGCACTAACTTGATCGTCAGACATAAGTGTTGATTCAAGGTGGAAATCCTAACGCAAGGCACTACGAGTGACATTCCTAACGCAAGATCTAAGAGTGAAACTAACTAAAATAGTGGTAAGAAATTGAAAAACAGACTTACCGGATAGGAATCCGGATAAATGTGTCTGATCAGGAAGTGTCCGGATCAGAATTGTGTGAAGTGTCCGAACAAATAGAGTTACCGGATAAGTATGAGGTTACCGGATAACTCAAGGTTACCGGGTAAAACAAACTTACCGGAAAAAGGAAGTGACTGGATAAATAAAAAAGGAAGTACCCGAATGAAATGAGTTACCGGAAAGAGAGACTTACCGGATGTAGTGATGACCGGATAGGGGTACTTACCTGTTAGGGTCAATATTTGTTGTATTAAAGTTCAAGGGTCTATTTTGTTATTCTTTATTTTGAGCTTAGTTAGTGAACGGGCCGTGGGCTTGTTAACCACGGGCCCGTCATATATAAAGTGTATTAGCCTTAGAAAGTAGGCTAGTTGTTCATTTGCTTTCCTATTCTTAATTGTAATTCTCTCTTAATTGAAAGCAATATATGGATGACCAGTTGAAATCATAAACATCTCTGTTATTATCTATTGATTTTATTGTTCGTTGCACGGATCTGGAACTCACAATTGGTATCAGAGCAGACGGACTACATCGATTCAAAGTGTTCAATTCGATTTCTGGTAAGATTTCTGAACAATACGGCTGTGTTCTTGAGTGACATTCAATTTTTTGATTCTGGTAAAATTGATCGATCTCGTTTATTTGGTTTTGTTAGTATCATTGTTATTAGTGATTCTGCAAATTTTCACATCCTAATTCGATCATTTGAGTGGTTTATTAAGCAAATTAAGTTCAAAAGTTTTGAGTGTGTTCTTCACTAAAAATCGAATTTTTACCATCAAAACTTGTTGTTTTTGCTTCAAAATCGATTGGGTTAGTGTTATTTTTGTGTTTGGTAGTGTTTCTAATCTTTCAGGAACATTTTTGAGCAACCCTAGTCGATTCCCAATCGATTGGAAACCCACAGCCGCAGTTCCCGGACAAAACCAGCCACACTTTCAGGACAATATCATTATTTTCCGGACGTTTGTGTGATATCATTCCGGGTACACTCTTCTTTCCGGGTACACTCTTCTTTCCGGGTAAGTTTTCCGGGTACGTCAAGCTTTCCGGGTAAGTCTCATTTTCATAATCTATCCGGGTATATTTGTTCTGGAAACCCAAAGTTTCCGGTAACCAATCTTCCCGGACAATCCTGCATCCGGTAAGTATTGTTTATTCGTTATATCATCCGGAAACCAGTGTCTTCCGGTAACCTCTTGTTATCCGGAAACTATAGTTTGTCCGGACCCTTTATATTACTCGGACACTTTTGCTATCCGGTAACCGTTGTTATCCGGAAACCTAAGTTTGTCCGGATTCTTTGTGTTATCCGGAAACTTTTGTGATATTTGAATTGTTTTCATTTAATCTGATCCGGACACTTCCAGATCAGACTCTTATTTGGATTCCTATCCAGTAAGCTCATTCCTAGTTCATATCAGTCGTAGAACCTGCGTTAGGACTCCACTCTTAGTGCCTTGCATTAGGTTTACACTTTGAATCAATCAATTCGTCTGACGATCACTCCGTTGCAACCAAAGATGTCTTCTCGCGACGCTCTAGCAATCGGTACCAATTCCAAACCACCTTGCCTCTATCAAGGTGAGTATAGCCAGTGGCGAGACAGATTCATGATCTTCATAGAGTCCAAGGACAACTACGTGTATATCAAGAGAGCTCTTGAAAAGGGTCCAAACCCTTGGCCGATGAAGATCATAGCAGCAACTGAAGATGCTGAAACTCGTCGTGAGAAAAAGACTCTCACCGAAATGACCGAAGAAAAAAGAGGCATGATTGAAGGTGAAAAACATGCAAAGAGATATCTTGTTCAAGCCCTCCCCAATACGATCTACACTGCCATCGATAGTTACAAAGACACAGCAAAGGGCATGTGGGATCAAGTGGCTAGAATGATGCGTGGAAGCGATGTCGGAAATCAACTGAAGATAAACAGCGCAATAACCAAGTTCGATGGTTTCAAGTAGAGCACCGACGAATCTCTCACCCAATCCTATGAACGTTTTTTCTTACTTCTTAATGAACTGAACAAGAATAAGATCACTCGCTCCAACACGGAAAACGCGCTCAAGTTTCTCAACAATCTGCTGCCAGAATGGAAGGTGTTTGCTTCTCATGTCAAGCACAACAACTTGATAGAGAACATTGGCATCAATGAACTTTATGAGAGGCTTCTTCAAGACAGAAGTGAATGAACTTTTGAGCGAGAAGAAGACTGCATCAAAACCAGCTGCTGATCCTATTGCACTCATGTCCTCCAAGCAAGGGAAATCTTCGGACCGTCACTCCAAACGTGCTCAAAAGCAAAGCTCTTCCGAATCTGAAGAAAAGGAAGACAGTGATTCTAATGATGAAGTATCTGACTTCAAGAAAGCGATAGCTCTGCTCACTAAATCTTTCCAACAACAGAAGTTCTATAAGAAGCCTTCGTCCAATAATCAGCGCTACTCCACCTCCTCCAACAAGCGCCACGATTATCAGGATAAGTATGAGGGGAAGAAGAAAGCTGATGAGCAAGATAAGTCAGAGAAGAAGGAGAAGACGGAGAAAGTAGAAAGTAAGAAGAAAGATGAACCAGTGACATGTTACAACTGTGGAAAGCTTGGTCACTTCGCTAAAGATTGTAAGAGGCCTGTAGTAAAGAATTCTCATTACTACAAGGCTAAGCTCGCCCTGATTGAGCAGAAGGAAGCTGGAGAAGCTCTACTTGTGGAAAACGACTACTGGTTGGGTCGTTTTGATGATGAAAGCGATTCTGCTGGTGCTGATGCTTTCATGGTATATCACTCTCCTGCCGATGAAGAAACGACAAGTCAGGTATGTGATTCTAGCCAACAAGATTTTTTGAATCAAATGCAATCTCTTATCGAACAGGCAGATTCCTTTAAGGCCACCTCTAAAGAACAAAAGCTTGAGATTAGATCTCTAACCGAAAAGCTAGATGTTCAAACGAGAATAATAGAAAAATATAAGTCTGAAAATGCTAATCTAAAAGACAAATGCAAAAATCTCTCATTAGCACCTAAGGACTTAAGGGCCAAGTTATCTGAACTTCAGTCTCAGTTTGATAAGTGTCTGAATGAGAAAGCAGAAATTGTTTATCAATGTTCTGCTCTTCAAGTTCAGCACAAGGAGTTTGTTAATAAAATCACCGATCTTGAAACAAAACTCCACAAAAGAGGTCAAACCGATCAAACCATCTTTATGAATAAACCCAAAGAGTTCACGTACTTTAACAAAGAATGGGAAATCGGATACGATAACCCACATTATCTGAAAAAGGGTATCTACAAAACACCTACTCTGTATGACTTTGGGTGTCTTGGTTTAGATAAAAATACCCGGAATATGCTATTAAATGGACTGGTCCTCTTGAACCTGAAAAGGAAGAGGAAACCGAGGAATATAAGCGAGCACACAAACGAGGAATACAACCTCCATTTTGTTATGAACCTTTAAATTATTCTTATCAAAAGAACAAGAAGTATCTCTCGAATGACTACTTCGACTGCTACAAGGTTGCAAAGCCCAAGGATTCCTCCAAAAAGAATGAGGTCCAAGCAACCGCAACCAAGACTGAGACGGACGAGTACAAGCTCTATGTTCCCCCTCTCATCTTGGAAGCAAAGATAGTCGAGTTGGAGGAGTCACTCGAGAAAGAAAGGTCAGTTTTTCAAATGGAAAAGCAAGCGTTAATTGAGAAACTTGAGAATCTACAACCGGTCAAAACCGAAGTTGTGTCTGATGAAGGACAGGAAATCCTTCGGGGTGAAATCACTAAACTCACATCAAAGCTGGCTGCCTTGGCAACAGATGCGATGCAAGAATATACGAAAAATGGTCAGCTTCAAGAGCAGATTGACCAACTCAAATCTGAAAGGACGATTTCACCCGAACTTTCCTCAAGTTCATCTGATACGTCTTCGTGCAAAGCTTTCTTAGGCAATATTTCAATTTCACAAGACGGTAAAGATTCTCAAGACGAGAGTGTTTTAAGGAATTTGAACTCTGATTTTTTCCTAGCTTCCGCACCAAACTCCCTAAAGCACACTAGCACAAAGGGTTCCTCGCCTTCCTCAACTATTCCAAGTCCTGTTATTCCGGATGTTGATTTTTCTGAATATATGAACTCTGAAGGTAATTCTGATGGAGAGTTTGAGTCGTTCCCTTTCGACAAACCTCTTCTGAGCCACACTGATTTTCTATCACCCGTAGTCAATCGACCAGTCAACTTTCTAAAGGGTACCTGTTCTAACACTTTGGCCCAAGCTGTGATTGAGATCTCAAAATCTAAATCTGTTTCTCAAAATCAATCACAATCGAGGCAAAAGACCGAGCGATTGCCTACCAAAAATCCTGTTTCTACTAAAGTCACTGACCATCATGTCCCTGCTGTTACAGATAAAAATGGTCGCACAAAACAAGAAAAATCCAAGTGGCTAAACAAGGAACCTGTCAAGGATGCTGCATCAAAGTCTTTCCCTACTGATTTTAATTCTAGAATAAACAAAGACAATTGTGTTTGGAATCATTGGAACCGTTTTGAAGTTTCTTTTCCAATTAAAATTAATTCCGTTCATCAATTGATTCAGTTATCGCGTGATTGTTTATGTTGTTCTAGGTGTGGTTGGAATGATTTTGATGAAATTAACTTAAATGATTGGTTTGGGTCATATCACATGTATAATTCGACACCCAAACGCAAACCCCATAATAACAAAGGAAAATACTATAAACAACGGGGTTTCCAATCAGAGGTTAAACCACAGTGGGAGACCAAACCCATTCCAAAACGGTCGTCTCCTACTGAGGTTAAACTGGCACCCAAGAGGCAACCTGCTACAAAACCTGTTCCTCTGAAAGGTGTTAATTCTACACCTAAGAGGCAATCTGTGCCAAAACCAGTTTCCGCTAACGGTGTGCAACCTGCACCTAAGGGGAAATCTGTGTCAAAGCAAGTTCCTCCACGAGGTGTCAAAGCAAGTTCCTCCACGAGGTGTCAAACCTAACCCTCCAGGACCCAAGCAAATTTGGGTACCTAAAATCCGTTAAACTCGATTTTGCAGCACGGTCATGTGTGGTTCTTAGATTATGGATGCTCCAAGCACATGACCGGAAGGAGGGAGCTTCTCACGAACTACAAAAAAGAATATGCTGGATATGTGAGATTTGGAAACAACGACAAGGAGCCGATCGTGGGCTACAACGACATTGTCCAAGATAAGATCACAATAAAAAAGGTATCACACGTCGCGGGATTGGGACACAATATGTTTAGCATCGGGAAATTTTGCGACAAAGATCTCGAGGTCCGTTTAGAAGATAAAAGGTGTAGAATCCTCAATGACGACGGAGAGGAGCTACTGGTTGGGAAACGCAAGACCAACCTCTACACAATCGACCTCGCAGCCCTAAAACCCGTTAACCCTGTCTGCCTCCTGTCGAAGGCCAATTTCGAACAAGCGTGGATTTGGCATCGGTGTCTATCGCACCTGAATTTCGAAAGCATTAACAAACTGGTGCTGGGCGGACACGTGAAAGGCATGCCCGATCTTCAATTCGTGAAGGATCGTCTCTGCGGGGCATGTGAAAAAGGAAAGATGAAGCGAGTGCCGCATCAACCGAAGGTCACTCCGAGCACACCCAGGTCCATCAAACTCATCCATATGGATTTGTATGGACAGATGCGTGTTCAGAGTATCAACAAGCGCAAATATGTCCTGGTGATGGTGGATGACTTCTCACGCTACATATGGGTCAAGTTTCTTCGCTCGAAAGACGAAACTCGGGAGCTGATCATCAACCACCTGAACACCATCCAACTGAACAAGCAACAACAAGTTCAGACCATAAGGACCGACAACGGTACGGAGTTCAAGAATCAAACGGTGGACGACTATCTGACTTCAGTCGGCATTTCGCACACCTTCTCTGCCGCACGTACTCCTCAGCAAAACGGAGTGGTGGAATAACGCAATCGTACCCTAGTCGAAGCGGCTCGCACCATGCTTTCTCAGTCCAATCTGCCGCTATTTCTATGGGCCGATGCGGTGTCAATGGCTTGTTATACGCAAAACCGCTCCATCCTCAACAAGCGGTTCAACAAGACGCCGTACGAGATCATCAACAACCGCGTTCCGAATATCAAGTACTTCCATGCATTCGGATGCACGTGCTACGTCTTAAATGACAAGGACGATCTCGGCAAATTCAGCCCCATAGCGGACGAAGGAGTTTTCATCGGATACTCCATGCAGGCTCAAGCGTATCGCGTTTACATCAAACGGAATAAAACCGTTGTCGAGAGTGTAAACGTGACATTCGACGAAGCCGCAGATTTGGCTTCTGAACAAAGCAGTTCAGAACCCGGTTTAACTGGCGTGCTAGCTTCCGCACCTCCAAGTTCGGGATCTGCACAAGCGACAGTAAATCCAAATCATGCATCTTCATCGAATGCTGACTCTTATGATTTAGATTTATTATTTAAATATTTTTATGATGACATTTTTAATGCTCCTACCGTCTCAGCACAACCTCGACTTGAAGCTGCTCGTAATGAGGATTCGGCGAATCTATCCGGTCCGTCACCTTCTACAAGCACGTCGTCCATCACTGTGTAGACAGCTCAACCGTCATCGTCATCGGCTTCAACTGATACCACTGTCCCCCCGGAGGAACCTGTTATAAACCCGGAGATCGCTCCTAGTGATTCGGCTTCTGCTACAACCGACGATCAACCTCTGAACTCCTCGGAACCAGAAGTTGGTCAACCCTCGGCGAATCCTCCCCCACCTCCTCCAAGAAACCATCCTGCTACACTTGAAGCAGTTCAAGACCTACATTCTGGTGATTATGTGGATTCGGACGCGTCTCACTCTACTCAACAGCCGCTTCCGTACACCACCAAATGGACTAAATCTCATCCCCTGCATCAAATCATCGGTGATCCCTCCACTCCTGTTCAAACGCGAGGCGCTTCCGCCAACTTTTGTCTCTTCTCCGGCTTCTTAAGCAAGATCGAGCCGACGAACGTACGTGAAGCACTTGAAGATCCAGACTGGGTCATAGCTATGCAAGAAGAGCTCAACCAATTCGAGGCTCTGAAGGTACGGTGACTGGTCCCACGTCCAACCCACAAGACGGTGATCGGCACCAAGTGGATCTTCAAGAACAAGAAGGACGAAGACGGATTCATTGTCCGCAACAAGGCGCGTCTCGTGGCCAAGGGATACCAACAACAAGAAGGGATTGACTATGACGAGACATACGCTCCGGTAGCAAGGATAGAAGCTTTTCGTATGTTCCTCGCTTACGCCGCGCACAAGAATTTCACGGTCTTCCAAATGGATGTGAAGACCGCATTCCTCAACGGCGATCTCAAAGAGGAAGTATATGTGTCGCAACCGGACGGGTTCGTGGACGAAAAGAAGCCTGATTATGTCTACATCCTGGACAAGGCTCTCTACGGTTTGAAGCAAGCTCCACGCGCCTGGTATGATACTCTGACCAAGTTTTTGACAAAGTCCAAATTCACACGAGGTAAAATCGATTCTACTTTGTTTATCAAAAACGAAAAAGGTCACATAGTTCTAGTTCAAGTGTTTGTAGATGACATAATCTTCGGTTCTACTAATCCCACATATGCTAAGAACTTTTTGCCAATCTAATGGGATAATTTTTTCAAATGAGTATGCTTAGTGAGATGAATTTCTTCCTTGGACTTCAAGTTAAACAACTATCGACCGGGATATTCATAAACCAGGCTAAGTACATCCGGGATATTCTTAAGAAATTCCAGATGGAACAGTCCTCACCCATGAAAACTCCTATGGCACCCGGTACTAAGTTACACGCTGATCTTAACGGAACGGATGTGGACACTAAACTGTATCGGGGTATGATCGGTTCTTTGATGTATCTTACTGCGAGTAGACCGGATATCATGTTTTCAACATTTTTCTGTGCCCGGTTTCAATCAAAACCTAAAGAGTCTCATTTAACTGCCATTAAACGAATTTTTCGCTATTTACGTGGTACTGCTGATCTTGGCTTGTGGTACCCGAAGGAGACAGGTTTTGAATTATCCGCTTATTCTGATGCGGATCACGCGTGCTGCATGATGGACCGGAAGAGCACCTCGGGACATATCCAGTTTTTGGGAGATAGCCTGGTTAGTTGGGCGTCCAAGAAGCAGCAATGCGTTTCAACGTCAACTGCCGAGGCAGAGTATGTGGCCGCCGCAAGCTGCTGTTCACAAGTAATCTGGATGCGGACGCAACTCAAAGACTACGTCTTCACGTATGTCAAGGTGCCCATCTACTGTGACTCGAAGAGCGCCATTGCCATATCAAGCAACCCGGTCCAACACACTAAGACCAAGCACATCGACGTTCGGTATAACTTCATTAAGAATCACGTCGAAAGAGGTACAGTCAAACTCTACTTCGTAAATACTGAGCATCAGTTAGCAGACCTGTTTACAAAACCCTTGGACGAAAACTGTTTTAATACTCTTGTGTCCATGTTAGGTATGCTAAATCTGAAGACTTAATCCGATTGTGTGCCCGTTACAAGTTCCATACTGTTAATGCCAAAAATCGCACCAAAGGGACAACTTAAGGTCGATGTGGACTTAAACAACTAAAGAAAGAATCTTTCGACGAGACGTGCGACGAGGAATAAAATAAATGAGACAAGGGATTTGATGACGCAGGAAAAACTTCAAACGAGGAAAAAACCTGCGGACGACAGAGGGTGTCGTCGCTGCACTATGGTCACCAATCAGGGGCGATGTCCTTCGGTACTGTTGTCGGTCGTACGATGGTTACAATACAAATGAAGGAAATGCTTCGAAATGTAAAGTACAAGTGTTTGGAATGTAAAACAAGTGTTTGTCGTGTGTGAAAACAAGGTGTGAACTGCTGGTCGAGGGCGGATGTCGTGCGTCGAGAGCGATTCTTCGAGTGAAAGCTTCTTTTCTTCAGTTGTTCTTGAGCTCGCTGTAGAATTCTTGAATTCAATATCAGATGTTAGCTTTCAGTAGATGAATTCTTGGATTCAATAGCAGATGTCCCCGAAATGAGGCTTGAGCTTGATCTTTTATAGTCTTCGGGAGTTTTAACTACATCATTAAAGGCTTTGATGACTTGTTATAACGGTCGCTGTCTTCAATGTGGGATTAAATGCTTGTTAATGACTTCGTCGGTTATAGCCGTTGCCCATTAATGACTTTGACTCCTACATTAACCACTTAACAAACGTAACAGTTATATTATGTGTTAGCTTGGTTGAGGTCGCATGGTCTTTATGCGACGGTCGTGCGGAGCGGGCGACGTCGAGGTCGAGTGTCACGATGAACTCTCGACTTACCTTTCGGGAGGGACGACAGATGTTTTCTGGGTCTTTGTCGGGACCTTATCTTAATACAAGATATGGTTCATAACGAGTGTCTTACCTTTTCTGTTCGTGGTCACGACCTGCATTAACAAACAAAAGAAACGGATGTTTGACCGTTAACGGTTAGTATAATCATACTACCGTCTTAAGTCTCAGATGTCGGTCTTATGGAACATACGACTATCGCCAAAATATAAGACCATTTGGTCGTAGGACCAGGATGTCAGGACGATGTTGTCGTAGGACCAGAGCGATATAACACCGATGACAGGAGACTGTCGACGTAAGACCGACGAGCCGTAACTGGCGACATAAGACTAGTGACGTAGGACTAGTGATGTGCGAAGTGCGATACGTGACGTGCGATCATGAGATGTAATATGACTATTGACCCAATATGTCAATTATCGTGGTTATTTAACGTATGTCGGGGATATGATAATAACGGGTATTATCCTTGTCGGTCGGGGGTAATCAATGTCGAGGGTGCTTCCTAGGTCGGTCGAGAGTGTGATTTTTTACCCAAACAGTTAGTCCCCCGAGATCTGAATTTCAAAGCCAGTGGAATTTCAGATCTCGCACTAAAGTAAAGTGCGTTGCTACGGAGACGTGTTACTTTCGCTAAGATCATCAGAGGAAAACTGACTTGGTCAGCCAAAGAAGGCGACGCAAGGTGTGCTTGCCCTTCGAGGCCGGGAAAGGAGAAAGAATGCCCCGACAGTTGGGTCAGGAATCTTGAAGAAGACAAGGACGGTAGTCCTGAAGGAACCGTCTTCGCGGGCTGACGTTTCGTCGAGAGTTGTTACGCCTAAAGAGGCGAGGGCATCATCCAGCCGTTCTGGTGCGATGGACGTGACACCAGCATGTTCGGCGCTTCCGGCGACAGTGACGAAGCCAGTGTCTAAGGTGTTGTCCCCAGCGTCTGCCGACAAAGGGGACGGGTCATCGGCCGATGGTGTCCTAGACGGGACGACGTTGTTGGTGTCCTAGACGGGACGACGTTGTTTCCTCATCTGAGGAAATATTTGCTCCCATCTTTCAGGGAATGCTTTCCTATCGAGGAGACAGGGGTCCATGTCGCCGGGTTGGTGTTCTCGGTCGACGTGGTCCTGTGGTCTGGCGTTCACAGCCGATACGGTCGTTTAGAGACATATGTTCTGGTGCTCGAGCTGATTTGGTCGTTAAAGACCTTTGATCTGGCGTTTACAGCGGATACGGTCGCTAGAGACCTATGATACGTTGTGTCTAACATTATTAGCTAGTTGTAAGTTTCGCTTTAGCGATAGTCGGTAAAAAGTTTACCTTTCTATTGAACCTGATTCGTACATGTCATGGACAGATGTAATATCAACTGAAGAAATTCATTAAGTGCAAGAATGAACAAGAAGTCGTGCGACTTGGGCATCCATTGTTATACAATGATTAGAACGTAAGTCACAAAACTTTCATTTTTTCGAATCGTATAAGCAAACGTAAGCGCGTGCGATCAAAGCATTCATTCTGAACATGAAATTTTTCTAAGTTAAAGAACTTAGATTGTGGGGTCGTAAGACCTTACGATCGTGTGATTTGATCATATGATGAACTTGAATCATGTGTTCCTGTAGTTATACAATCGAGCCGTCTAATAAAACTGATTGTTTATACCGTGCGATTTTACTGAAGTCGTACGATAGACTTAGTAACTTATGTCGTGCGATCCTACATTGAGCTTTTGAGTGCTTTGGAACACTCGACAGGGAACGTAGTAGCCTTCTTGAAAGACTTTAGCTTTGACGTTCTTGCTAAAGTGTCGCTTGACCGCTTGCCCCTGGGTGCCGAGGTCGTCAGCTCGATGTCGTGGTCTTGTCAGAACCGTCGAGTCCTATTGCTTACGAATTAGGATCCATTGTCGCAGACAATTTCGGATGTCGCACGACCAATTATTTCGGATTTCTTATTGGCGACTTTTGTGTTTTGACATGCATCTTACCATGACTGGTGATTATGAGATTCAATGTACAAGTTGTCTTTATTGACGACAATACACTTTGGCATGTGTCATGACTAGCGATTATGCGAGTCGCTTCTATGGGCGACCAAAAAAATTTTACCTGTGTTTTTTGTGACCGGCGATCACAAAAAATGTGGGTCGTATTTTATTGACGACTATAAATTGCAACCTGCGTTTGCCATCACTGGCGATCATGGAAAAATGCGAGTCGCCTCTTATTGACGACTATAAATCATACGACCTGTGCTTTTTTAAGTCGTAGAGACTTTGGTCTCTCACGATGTAAATCATAAGACCTATATTCTTATGATCTTGCGAACCTGCAATGTAAAATCGGGGGTGGTCGTTGGTTTTGACCAGTGATCTTTCGATGCTTGAATCAACGATCATATATTAGGTCAAAAATAATTAAACGATGAAAATATACTTAGAGTATATATATATAGAGTTGTTCTAAGTGGGACGTCACAGTTACCGTACCATGGAATCGATGAGCGCCTTTTTCCGAGGACTTTTGAAATCGAACGGGGTGTTTTTTCAGCTTGCGAAGGGTGTACCGAGCCCCCGAGTCCTTTGGATGATGCGATACATGCGATACTTTGACGGAGCATTTTTTTTATTAGGGCTTGAATTTGGCTTCGAGCCGCATTCAATTCCAATTGGAGTTGAATCAGGGGATCTTGATAATTCGCCATATACGTCGCTTTTGTTTAACGGGCTTGAATGACGGATTAACGTTAAGCTTACGGATTAACAGACAAAAGGGATGTCCGTTCTGACAGTTCGTACGGAGACGTGCAAGGGAGGTAAGACAATAGTAACATGCAGGGAGACTTCATGATCAGCTTTCGTTGAGTCAGATCTTTATCAGCGAATGATAAAGTTCAGCGATTGCTTAAGTCTTCTACTTGATACTTCACGTTGAATGGACAGGTCTTGCTTCGCTGATATCCGCATCAGTTCATGAGTAGACTTGTCGCTGGTTCTTGAGCTTGATATTCGACTTCAGCGTAGAACATATGTTGACGTGAAACTTGTCTTCAGGGATCATAAGTAAACAACTAACTTATCAGCGATCATCTAATAGACTGAACAGGCTCAGAGCTATAAGATGATGAACAGTGTTCGCTGAATATCTAATCTAAAGAGCAAGAGTTCCTATCTGCGGTACTGTAAAGTCTTAGTACTTATCAGCGATAGTGAAACTCTAATACATATTGTTTACTTACAATTTTCACTAAGTGTTTAAGAGAGGGTCATTATCAAATCACTGAGGGTTTGGATCAACAATCTCCCCCTATTTGATTATGACATAGCAACAGAGAAAATTGCTATTTAATGAAAACATACGGATAAAAAGAACTCATAAAATATTTGTTCCTTTTACTGTTTTCTGGGATCTTTTCAGTACTGATGGAGTAAAGTACATTCGCTGAAACTTTTCTTTAAACTTCGTAAAGATTACATAGGGAAGTGGAAAAATTACAAGTACAGCAAATAAAATTACAAGTACAGAAGATGTAGACAGATAAGGATAGAAAGAATTACAAGGCGATCCTATCCGTCAAAAGGTTCTTCCCTGATGAGAAGTTCATCGAGGGTCTTTGATGTGGGAATCATCCAGTCAGCGACAGTGACACCTTGATCCTTTTTGTTCTTTGCTTCTTCAAAGATCAGGGGCTTGAGGTGACGTGCCTTAATGTCGCGTCTGACTTCACGCCACAATATGAGATCTCTGAGCTGTTCGATGGGAGTGATTGGAAGCTCAGAGATGCGTTGAAAGTGTTGATTTCCATGGTAGTCTAGAAAGAATATACCATAGGGATCACTTACGACTTTGCCAGGGATGAAAGTTTCACTAGGTGGTAGGGAGGTGTCAAGCGCTGAGAGATCAGAATCACGGCCAAGAACTTTAGCACGAGAGAAACCAATACCTGTTTCATTCCGTATAGGAGGACCTAAGTCTGAGACTTTCTTTTCCTTTGCAGAGACTCTTCTTTGTTGAGGAGGAAGAAGAGTGGAAGGAGGAATATCCACAGCAGAAGAAACCAAGTCGATCTGAGTATTTAAATTTTTCTCGACATGGCTCTTGAACTTTGAGCGCGATCCCTGAATGGCTAATTTCACTTCCAACCATTCAGAGAAACCAAACTTCTCTAAAGTAGCAGCGTAGAAGGTTTGCTTGGTTTTGTCTTCTCTGAATACATCAACTTCAACAACAGGAACGTCTACGAACAGTCTTCCTCTGATGTTTACTTTGATGATTTTGGATGGTCGAGATCGATAATTCAGCATTTCTTTACACCATTCCAAAGTCGTATCAGATACTTTAGTCTTTTCTTCAACGATCCTTTGGGCATCATCCCATAGCTGACGTTGGACATCAATGGGAGTTCTTTTCAACGCGGGGTCTTTCACCGATTGTTGGACAAGCTGGATGGCGAGAGCCTTATCTTTTTCTTCAGCTTTCTTTTTTTCGGCGAGTAATCTTTCAGCTCTTAGATGATCCTCGTATTCTTTCCTTGAGATCCTGAACTTTGTGGGAGCAGGGATTTTGTCACGAGGAAGAATGATTCGCTGATCTTCAAGCTGTTTGATCATTGCATCTCTCTTTTCTTGATCCTCTTCACTTAGCTTTTGAGGAGCCAAGGAAGGTCTATTTTTTTGAGAGAGCAGCTGTTCTTCAGGTTCATCAGTCTCAGTAGTTAAATCCAAGACTGGGATTATTTCTTCAGCTCTTGTGGCTGGGATTATTCCTGGTGTAGTCGAAGGAGCTTCAGCGGAATCCTCAAACAGGAGAGAGGACTAGCTGAAACACAACGATTGTTTAAGTAAGAAAAGTTGGGAGAAAGAGATAGAGAAAAGAATGTGGTTAAGTGTATAGAGGTTTTAAGGATAGAAGGATTGAGATTGAGAAGGGATAGAGGAGGGATGCACTGTAAGGGAATAGAAGGTAGTGTACCTGACAAACTGGCTTTTGAAGCAAGATCTTCAGATTGTCTTCTTCAGCGAGGCCTTTGTTTTTGCCTTTGTCAGCTTCAGACACTGCAGGCTTTGACTTGGTCCGCTCCCCTGAAGGTTCTTTTATCTCGATCCCTTTTTGAGCAGGGGCTTTTGCAACAGGCTGGACGTAGAAGAAGTCGTCTTCATCATCGTCATCATCATCATCTTTGGGGGATGATGATGGTTCTTCATCAGAGATGTCGACAGGTTCATCATCTTCAGTTTCTTCTTCAGACTCGACCTCTTCAGCATAAGGTTCGGTCACGTCAGCAGCAGCTTCCTTATGTTGCTCATCGAGTTGCTCCCCCTCAAATTCAGAGGAAGGTTTCTCGGTTTCCTCAGGGTTTTCAACTCCCTGAGGTCGTGAAGTGGAAGTACCAGCAGCAGCAGTTTCAATTGTTGGTTCTATATGCTCAAGAATGATTATAAAATAATATTGCCGGTAATATATGATCCTATAGGGTCACACCGAATAACAAGTAGACACCGGATTAATATTTATAAGGATTTGATTCTTGATAAATATTATTATTTCTTGATAAATATTATTATTTCTTAATAAATATTATTAATTATATTATTGAATATAATTTATAATATTAGATGCAAATAATAAATTTTAGTTTGTTAATACATATGATGGATTAATTAAGTAACTAAAATTAGAAGGAGGGACTTTGAGGAAAAGTTTAAAATAGTTAAAATGAGATCTTAACCATTTTAAACTAGAAGGGTTAAATTGAAAGATTGCATGTTATCTCATTGGCTAGTTTGGGTGGCAAGTAAAAGAGAGCACATGCTCTTGTTTTACATATACTACTTCATGGCAAACAAATGAAATACTTGAATGGAAAAAGAAATTAGCTCTCTCTCTCTCTCTCTCCCTTCCTTGGTTTCGGCCGAAATGAAGAACACACACAAGTGTGTGTTTTTCTTTTGCTTCTTCAAATATTCAAGTGCCATTGTACACTTGAATAAGAAGTTGTTTTTGCATCAAACTTTCAAGAAGGGTACTAGCATGCATTGGTGTTGGAGCTTGTTGGTGGACTTCTCTAGAGGGACTCTCCTTGAGTTCTTGCCTTCTTCATCCATCACATTTGAAGGTTCATCAAAGGACTACAAAGGTTGTATTTTCTTAAACCCCCTATGGTTGCTTTTAATCTTTCATGTTCATGCAAATGGATCCTTGGTGGGTAATGAAATGCTTTTTCATGTTGTTCATTTTAAGCTTCCGTTGCAAATTTTATGATCTTTGAAATCGATTTTTGAACAAAACCCAACAAGTGGTATCAGAGCCTCTTTTGCATGCATGTTTAGATTTTTTGTTGATATGAAAAATGCTTGGTTTTTGGAAGCCATGGATGATTTTTCATTTTGTATGAAGAAGTTCATGCATGGCATCTTTGGCAATTTTTTTAGTCTATAATTGTTATTTTATGTGACCAAAATTTTACATGCATTTTTGGTCATAAAAGTTGCCTTAGAAAAACAAAGTGTTTGTTTATTTTTATTATATGTAATTGTTGGGTATAAACAAGCCAAAGACCTTTTGTGATGTTGTGTTGTTTTTTTTGGTTATTTTTATTCATAATATTTTGTAATAGTAAATAGGCATTTTCTTTTATTATTTTTTGTATTAAATAGATTAATGTTAGATTAGTTTATTTTATATAAAAATGTAACAAGTTGAAGAATGGAGTCTATGAAGGAGTAACACACTCACCATGGAGTTAGCAAGCAAATGGTTGTTATGGCAAGTGGGAGCTAGAAGACTTTTTTTTATGAAAGTTCTTTTTGGTCCCTTAGGAATGGACTTGACATTCTTGTTTGGTTCACAAGAATAGTCACTAGTTTTTTGGCTTGGTTTATACACCTTTTACATATTTTTGATATTTTTATGTTGATATTATCATGTATGATTTAAATAGGTTCTTGCATGCTAGATAATATTTTGAACATAAAATAAATCATCTCTTGGAGTTTGGCTTTCAAAATAACATTTTAAAGTAAAGTGATAAAAATGAGTTTTAAATAAAAGGAGTTTATTTTAAAAGGTAACATTTTAAAAGTAAAATGGTTAAAATGGGTTTTATAAATAAAATGAGTTTTATTCTAAAAACCCATAAAATTTTGAAATGTCAAAGTAATTTAAAATGGCAATTTTAAATACTCTTACAAACTCCAAGTGTCATGTGATATTGGATGCATGCAATATACATGACATTATATGATTATAAAACTCTATATTTTATTTGCTTTAAAGTATAGGATATTTTAGAGGAACATAAAATTGGTTCGAAAGCGCTTATTTAAAGATCGTTTAAAATTGAAGCGACAAGTTTTAAAATTAGATTTTATGATGAACCTAGTTTTAAAATAGAGATTTTAAAATTAACCAAATTATTTAAAATAGAGATTTTAAATTTATTATGAGAAATAGTTTCTTAAAAGAACACATTGATTATTGGATGCATGCAATAATATGGTACCATGAATTTTAAAAATTAAAATTGAGATTTTAAATGGAAATTTCAAAACTCATACAAACTCATAGTCTAGTATTAATAAAAATGTTTATTAAGAGACTATAAATGGTTCTTATAGTGCTCAAACTCAAAAATTAATATTTGATATTAAAAATTGATGACACATACTTAGTTGATAAAATTAAGATTTTATTTAAACTAATAGGAACCATTTAATGAGAAATAAGTTTGTGCCATATATTGTTGAATGCATACAATAAAATGTTTTAAAACTAGAATTATAAAACATTATAAATCCCTTTTTCAAAACGCAAGTCATATGCCGTCCTTTTGAGAAACACTCAATACGTCACTATGACACCCTTGTGGGATAAAGGTCACCTAACCACTTGGATTGTCTTGTGATGGATGAGGTGATTCTTATGTCTTTGTGGGATAAAGGTCACCTAACCGCATGGATGTAAGTTTCACACGTTGTTTCAAGTAGGATGACTTGATTGGGAATCTTTTGTGATAAAGGTCACCTAAGCATTAGAAATCCAAGGCATAGATGGGATCAAACATGCCAATTAACAAACAAGTTGTTAAGGATCCCATAACGCTAGGAATTACATTCGATGTAATCGATAAACGTTATCTACCTTGTTGGATTAAATGGACGGGATAAAGGTCACCTAACCGTTTCATTTGTTTTGCAACGTTGGATCCTAGATTTTATGCAAATTAATGTTTTTAGAAAACTAAAGGGTAATTAATTTGATAAAAAAATTAATATTGAAAATACTATATTAACTTTGTTAAATTTTGTAGATGGCCTAAAATGCAAACACTACAATTAACACATCCCAAAGACCTTTTCTTTTGGAAGAAAAGTTAACCACTAAGAACTTCCCAATTTGTTTTCAAAACATTGAGACACGTTCTCAGACGTGAAAACAAACTATACGTACTCCTCGTACCTATTCCTAAAGAACCTCCTCTTACCTCCATAGAAGCTAACGATACTTGATTGAAACATAATGATGATTCAATCAATGTATCACGTCTTATGCTTGAAACCATGGTTCCATCCTTGCTAGAAAGAATGGAAACGTTTCTACTGAGGGCATTTGACATGGTAAACCGATTACCAAAATATTGCCAAATGTATATGGTCCGTGAATGCTTCGATACAATTGGACAAAGACTAATATGTAAGCTCTCATATTCACAAAATGAGGACGCACCTTGACTATTTGGATAGACTTGGCTATCCTTATTCCAATGGTAGAGCCATAGATGTGATCCTCAAATCTCTAACCAACGCATTTGATGTTTTTTGTCGAGAATCTGAATGTAGTGATAGATGAGGCAACATTGGTCATAGAAGAGGAGATTGTCCTTCTGAGAAATAAATGTTTTCTAACGAAGGAAAGTCCTTCAGGTATCAATATTTAAGATAGAACTTTTACTTTTATATCTTACACTTGTGTATTTGATACTAAGTGTAGAACTCACTTTTGTAATATGTTACAAATAATCAAGAAAGGTAAATGACCGAAAGACAAGCAAAATGGTGATCCATATAAGCAAGGAAGCAAGATTGCGTACCAAGCTTATAGGAGATTTTATTATATAACCATATAGCTTGTATTGTTAAACAAGTTTGTCTCGAACAATGTTTAAATTTAGTTTGACTAAATTATTGTTTTTCAGTCACATGTTTATTGATTAAATGAAATTCACTTAACCGTTTTTGGAAACGATTATATTCATATTCAAAATGAATTATTCTATTTCAAGAAATAGTTCTCTTAATTGAATAATAAAGTGAATCTCAAAAGCCTTCTAAAACATAATTCTATATAAACACCATAAGACTCAAATGTGATTTGAATCAAGTCTACACATGAAATAGTCAACATAATCAAGAAAGTTAAACGCATATCTAAATTTTCAAAACTGTGGTATTTTGAAACTAAATATAAATATTTTCATTTGATATATGCGATCTTGATAAAATTGAATATAGCTCTTTTCTCTAATTCATAGAGAAGGAGAAAAAGTTTTTTTGAATTGATGCATGTTGATGTATATGGTCTCTCAAAACCAAGTCTAGATATGGTGATAGATAATACCTTCACTGACGATTTCAATTGTTGAAGTTTATGGAACATAAAGATGAAGCATTTGATGTAATTCAAGTTGTTTCAAAGTGAAGATTAAGAAAACAACTCAGCAGGACCATTAAAGTCTTTTCTGATATATGAGGATAGTAACTAAACCAAGAACTCTTGGATCATCATAGAAATTGTATACATCCGAAAGGATGAACCGAACCTTATTAAATATGGTTCGCTCTATGATGAGTAGAAGTACTATTCCTATATCAAATTTCGGAATTATGCCCTAGTTAAAGTAATCCGTACTTTTTGACACCAACCAAAAGGTAGACAAAACACCTTATAAGATTTCGTATGAAAAGTTTTTTCATCCTTAATCTTAGTTGAAGGCGTGGGTTTATGAAGCTCATGTGAGACAATAAGCTTCAAGTAAACTCGACCCAATATCTACTAAATGCATATGTTATAGAATATACTATAAATTGTTTTATATACCGATTCTACAAACCCACAAACAATAAAATTGTTTATTGTTCCAAAGCCAAGTTCTTAGAAAGCAAGTTTTTTAATGGACAAGGCAAGTGGGAGTGTTAAGGAACTTGAAGGGAATCAAGAACTTCATAACCTAATGCACTTATTGGTTGGCACTAGTTATCAAACAAAGGTCGTTGAAAACTGAGCGATTTGATTGATCAAAACTTAGTGAAAACACCAAGTGTTCGCAAATCTAGTAGAATCATTCAGAAACTCGAGAAATATCGATTTCTCATGAAGAATGATGTATGACTGGGTTCTAGTAAACCCGTCAACTGCTAAAGTGCTATGCCAGTTTCTGAATCTGGTGAGTGGCTTAGAGTCATGAACACTGAGATACAATCCATTCATGGATCAGTACAAAGTATCTCAAAACTGGAATCTTTATTTTAACAGGAAAATTAAAAGTTTAATTTTCATCAAAATAAAAGATGACTCATGTATTTACTAAAACTAGTGGGAGCGCAGTAAAATTCCTAAACCTATATGAGCAAGACATACTATTTTTTGGAAATTAACTTTCCGACATAGCAAAACATCATGTTTTGGCTCGGACAGTATTTCCTCAGTAAAAGACTTAGAAAGGGCTAATTTTATTCTTGGAATAAAAATCTTTAGAGATTAGATCAAGACGACTTATAGGTTTAAGTCAAAGTGCATATGTTGACATGATCTTGAAAGATTCAAGATGCAAGGCTCTATAGGTAGTTTCTTGCAAATATGATATGACATCATTTTGAGCATGTCTCAATATTCTAGCACAAAAGATGAGCTAGATAAAATGATTAGTATTCCATATGCTTCGGCAATTGAATCTATCATATATGCCATAACATGCACTAGATCGAGCGTGTCAAAATACTTTAGAGCATTAGAAATAGATACCAACGAAAAACGAGGGAAGGTCATTGGATGACTATAAAGAACGATTTAAGGTACTTACAAAGAACCAAGGAAATGTTCTTTAACTGAGGGATGGAAGAAGATCATAGCAAAATGCTGCACTAATGATAGCTTCCATAAAGATTGGGAAGGTTCTCAATCACAAAAGGGAAAAGTCTTCATTGTGAATGAAGAACTAGTTCGTTTGAAAAGGTTCAAGGCAAAGGTCAAATTGCATAATACACTACAAATAAGAACACACTGCCGCTTTAGAAGCCGCAAAAGAGAGATGTTTGGATGAAAGAGTTCATTGAAAAGTTAGGTAGATGCCTCCCATTCAGGATCATCTAGAAATCCTTTGTGAGAATGTGGGTGCCATTACGCAAGCTAAAGGACCCTATCTCACATCAGAGTACCAAGCATCTACTCCAAACATTTAACTATATTTGGAATAAAGTTAAAAATGGAGATGTTAGTGTTCACAAAGTTTACTAAAATCAAGTTTCTGGATGAACCCATTCACGAAGCTCCTTTCATAAGCTAAACTTGAAGTGTCATGTTTGAGCTATAGGACTTCGTTATTCTAGTGATGGGATTTGATTTGAATTTAGTATTTGGATATTGGAACAGGTTAAGCAACAAGTATAGTATTTAGTTAGATATATAGGATTTAATCTTTTCATACTCGTTGTGTTCTATATTAGCATGTTTAAATCCTTGAATAAATTAATTATTCTAAATGTCCATAGTCGATCATAGTTGTGGGAGCAACTATGAAGTAAGACTAATATGAATTGGATTGGTTGACTTTTAAGAGTAAAAGTGGCAAAATGTTGCAACCAAGTTCATAGGTACTTGTTAGGGAACGAGTACTGGACCTGACCCGCTTCAAAATCACCTCATGGATCGTCGTCATAAGTGATTCTTGAATAAAGGTAGTATCTTTGTATCCTTTGACCTGAGATGCATATTAGGGACTTGAGTGTAGGGAGTACTATGCCTTGATATGGTTAAACGCTGATCTTTAACAAGGCAGCTATAAAGGCCATTATCGGGCATATCATGAACTGCATGAGAGGCGTATGTAGTCAAGATGGGATTTGTTTCTCTAAATATATTAAGAGTGAGACATCTAAGGCGCCTTACCAAAAGTTGAACAACAGATGAGAATGATAGCGATCCATGTCTCACGTTCAACATGATGTCCGAACAAAGGGGTAACTGATACCACACCTTATACGTCAATTAAAGCTATGAGCTTATGGGAATTGGATGTTGTTGAATGGCACTTACAGTCATACGTTGCCGGGGGCAGTGAGATGTTGCTAGACGTCCACCACTGTCTATATCATTCTATAATCCAATCTTGAGCAAGTGGGAGATTGTTGGTTCTATATGCTCAAGAATGATTATAAAATAATATTGCCGGTAATATATGATCCTATAGGGTCACACCGAATAACAAGTAGACACCGGATTAATATTTATAAGGATTTGATTCTTGATAAATATTATTATTTCTTGATAAATATTATTATTTCTTAATAAATATTATTAATTATATTATTGAATATAATTTATAATATTAGATGCAAATAATAAATTTTAGTTTGTTAATACATATGATGGATTAATTAAGTAACTAAAATTAGAAGGAGGGACTTTGAGGAAAAGTTTAAAATAGTTAAAATGAGATCTTAACCATTTTAAACTAGAAGGGTTAAATTGAAAGATTGCATGTTATCTCATTGGCTAGTTTGGGTGGCAAGTAAAAGAGAGCACATGCTCTTGTTTTACATATACTACTTCATGCCAAACAAATGAAATACTTGAATGGAAAAAGAAATTAGCTCTCTCTCTCTCTCCCTTCCTTGGTTTCGGCCGAAATGAAGAACACACACAAGTGTGTGTTTTTCTTTTGCTTCTTCAAATATTCAAGTGCCATTGTACACTTGAATAAGAAGTTGTTTTTGCATCAAACTTTCAAGAAAGGTACTAGCATACATTGGTGTTGGAGCTTGTTGGTGGACTTCTCTAGAGGGACTCTCCTTGAGTTCTTGCCATCTTCATCCATCACATTTGAAGGTTCATCAAAGGACTACAAAGGTTGTATTTTCTTAAACCCCCTATGGTTGCTTTTAATCTTTCATGTTCATGCAAATGGATCCTTGGTGGGTAATGAAATGCCTTTTCATGTTGTTCATTTTTAAGCTTTCGTTGCAAATTTTATGATCTTTGAAATCGATTTTTGAACAAAACCCAACATCAATACCCTCCCCCTCAGCATTATGGGGAAGGTCTTCTTTATTCTTCTCCCCCTCTTCCACATCATGGTTGGGGGAGGTAACAGATTGTTCAGCAGCAGTGTGTATTTGGTCTCTGTCTTCCAAGCCAGAGATCCCAACACAGTTTTCAATCTTTGCTAATCTGACTTCCAGGCCAGTTATAGCAGGATTGATCTTTTGAAGAGCTTCGCGATCGACCTGAGTAAAATTTGAAGTTGGGGCATTCAGGCGATCGAGCACGTTCTGAACAATTTCTTTAATGGCGGAGACGTTAGCCTTGATCGTGGAAACTTCACCCTTGAGAGAACCAACCTTTGTCTTCAATGATGTGACTTCATTGGACAGAGAGGTGAAGTTTGTTGAAAGAGAGGTGGTGGCGGTTGAATTGTCAGCAAGGGTGGTAGCAAATTAAGCGATGCTACCATCCACCTTTTCCAGATCAGCTTTGGAGGCTTTTGTATCGACGATCTCGGTCAGCTTTTTGAGTTTCTCTCCAGCGTCTGTAACCGCTGAAGAGTTTGTGGAGAGAATGGTGTTGTAATTTTCCACCATTATTTCCAGGGCCTTCAGGGAGGTGTTGATATCCCCTAAATTAGGACCTGAAACAGTTATTAACTTATGAACAGAGGAAAGCTCAGAAGTTTGGGGTAGAGAGAGAGAGAGGAGTGTTTTGGATTGTGTTTATACCTGCAGGCGGGTTGGTGAAGTTGTCGAACCCTTTGTGTCCTGAATGAAATTCCATGTTGCCTTCAAGAGTACCTTGGCGCATGGAGGTGCCTGCAGATCATAAGTTTGCATCCATCATCGTATTTAGAGTGTCTGCAGCTGAGTCATGTACGATGAAGGGTGTCCCTGAGAAAGTTGGGAAAATTGATGGAGAGACCAAAGATTGAGTAGGAGGAATGAGGGATGAGAATGATGGTTGGGTGCGGGGTTCAGCGTTAGATCCGCTGTCAATCACTTCAGTCTGTAGAGAGGTTGAAGGAGGTGGGTTCATTTCCAAGTTTATAACTTCAGCGTTTAGAGACGCTGAAGCTGGGATGGAAGGTGTGGCTTGATCAGCTGTGGCAGGGCGTACCACTGAACTTTCCATCAGCTCTTCAAGATGAGCTGAGAAGTCTTCAGCATGTAAATGCTTGGGGGTTGCTCCTTTGTTTTCTTGATTCTTTTGGAACCATGTTGGGAAGTATAGTGTTTCCTTTTTCTAGAAGGAGTGGAGGGTGCAGCATGGGTATCAGCGGTGGGTATTTCCACTGAATGAGCTGCAGAAGTAGAAGAAGGAGGATTGAGAATAGATAAGAGAGTAGAAAGACGTACCTCATTTTCCAGTGGCTTGAATTCGAGTACCTTAGGGCCAACCTGAGAGAGTCTCAGATCACCCTCTGTTAGGTACCTTTCGCCAAGTCCAAGTTGAAAGACGACGCTGATGAATCTGGGATAAGGAACCCATGCAGATCTTTCAGCCATATCTACTCTGAACGCAAGGTCGTCGTAGATGATTGAGGCCCAGTCAACATTTAGACCTTTCAGCAATGCATAGCCCATTGCTTGCTGAGGTTGAGCAGCTTGATCAGAGAAGCCACTCTTCGCTGTCATGCATCTTATCGGATGTGCGAAGATGAAGTTCATCTCGTTGGGCATTTTGGACTTCTTGATCAAGGTCAGTTTCTTATCAGGCTTCGTGTCCCTTCCAGTGTCCCATGCGTAACCCATTGCATCGAAGAATGCAATGATGGCTTCCCTATCATCATGGTTTTTGTGGTTTGGGAGAGGGACAAAGCGGTTTTCTTTGGTAGAGGTAGGAAGGCTCAGTGCTTTCCTAATTATGGTAGGGTTGATTTTGGTGGTGCCAAATTTTGTGTCACACAGAATAGAGTCAACGATCTTCGTTGGGTCTTTGGCATGGGATACCTGATCTCTTCTGGCAGTATACCAGAACTGAGAAAGTAGGAATTGATGAGCAGGGGGTGTAATGGTCAGGGCTGTGGATAAGCAACATGTTTTGAGGTAGTTCACAGCATCATCCAGATGTGTGACTTGCTTTCGAGGAGGAAACTCGAAAAGCGCATGAAGGTTGTTCGATTTTGAAAAATTGATTTCCTCAAGCTTGAACTTGACCTGAGGAGCTTTGATGAGAGTCAGTTTCTTTGCAGCCGTGGATTTCTCAGCGGTAGGAGCAGGAGTAGAAGATGCCATTTCTGTTTAACATATCAACCATGAACATAGATAAAGAATAGTCTTAATGTGAAAGATTTTCCAATAAGATGTTTTCCGATTTTTATCCATTTCATTCAGACAGAAATGTCTTAATGAAGATTAGGGTTTTCTTGTTTTGAAAAAGAAAAACAAACCCAGTAATAGTCTTGTTTTCCATTTTCCTTTAGATAAGGATTCTGGAAAAACGAATGAAGAACAAGTTTAAGATTTTGAGTTTTAAACTTTTAGAACAACCATGAAAAGGTTGTGTTCATAAAACCATGAAAGAAATGATTTCATTTTAGAAAAGGTTTCTTTTGTTTGATCTGTTAAAAGCAATAAGAAGATCAGAAACAAGTTATGCAGGTAAATAATAAGAATATTAACCTGGTAATCGAAGAAGGAGATGAACAGATTTCAGGAAATAAGCAACAATAAATCTTTTCTTGCTTGGAGAAGAAGTTCGCGTAAAGAAAAAAATATAAACCCGAAATAGTTTATATAGAGAGATTTTAGAGAGAGAAAAACTCGAGCGGGAAAGTTTTTCATCATGACACGGACACGTGTTTGCATTTGATTGGGAGGTAAACGAAACGTGCAAACGTGTGTCAGAAAAAGAACGTGCCAGGGTTTATCCGTTGTGATGATGTCACAAACGTCCTTTCATATTTTAGGATGTCTCTGAGGTTTTGAAAGCTCAAGGACTATTTTGAAAAACATGAAGCACTGAATAGAAATATCAGTGTTAGTTTTAAGAAATTTCAAAGTATCGCTGTTAAGGAAGAGATATTCAGCGATGCAATTTGTTTTGAAATCTTACATTTACATGCGAACGTCAGCGAGCAAGAGAGAAAACATACCTTGATATAAGTGAATCAATTATGTTCAGAGAGAGAATGATAGAATGGGTTATATAATTGCTTTATCCTATCACTGATCAAATGTGAACCACTGAAGATCTTACTCTTCAAAGTTCAGCATTCCAAGCTCGCTGATGAGAAAGTTGAATATTGTCTCATCAAGAGGTTTGGTGAACAGATCAGCTAACTGATAGTCAGTTGGGATAAAATGAAGTTCTATATCACCATTCATCACATGATCTCTGATAAAATGATACCAGATTTCGATATGTTTGGTCTTTGAGTGTAGCACTGGATTGTTGGCTATAGCGATGGCACTTGTGCTGTCGCAATAGATTGGAATTTTTGAGAGCTAAAGGTCATAGTCTAGTAGTTGATTTCTCATCCACAAGACTTGAGAACAACAGCTTCCAGCGGCTACATACTCAGCTTCAGCAGTTGAGGTGGACACTGAGTTTTGCTTTTTACTTGTCCAACTCACCAGCTTTCCACCCAGGAGCTGACAGCCTCCTGTGGTGCTTTTCCTATCCAATTTGCAACCTGCAAAATCACTATCTGAATAGGCGATTAGATCAAACCCTGAGTCTTTGGGATACCGAAGACCGAGGTTCATAGTACCCTTAAGGTAACGAAAGATTCACTTTACAGCGGTTATATGAGATTCCTTAGGTTCAGCTTGATATCGTGCACACAAACAAGTTGCGTACATTATATCGGGTCGGCTAGCTGTAAGATACAAGAGAGAGCCGATCATCCCACGGTACAACGTGACATTAACAGGTATTCCATTTGAATCTTTGTTTAGTGTCAGCGGTGGTGCCATAGGGGTTTTCATAGCTGAACTCTGAGTTAAATCGAATTTCTTCAGCATATCTTTAACATACTTTCCCTGATTAATGAAAGTTCCTTTTTCATTTTGTTTTATCTGAAGACCAAGGAAATATGTTAGCTCACCTGTTAGGACAATAAATGTCCTACATATTAGAAAGATATATAAATAATTAGTTTAGAGCTTAATTTGTTTAATTAATCTTTTTGTAAAAGCCTTTAATTATAAAAGGGCTTAGATTAGGTTATTTGGGCTTAGCTTTGTATTTAATGGGCTTAGCTTTGTGTTTAATGGGCTTGGGCCTTGTTGTCTAAGGCCTAAGTATATAAGGTTAGTCTTAACCTTAGAATTAGGTGAGACGTTCGATAGACGATTCATTATCATTCATGAGAGCTTAATTGTTTAGAGAGAGATAGTTAGGATTTTCATTCTAACCTTTGTAACTATCTTGATTATTGAATATGAGAGGGATGACAAGTTGAAATCATTATCTGTTATTGTTATTCCTCATTGAATCGTTGTTACCTGATCAATCTAGGACTAACAATTGGTATCAGAGCCGAATCGGTGATTTGAAGAGACGAAAGAAGACGAACGAAAGAAAGAAAAAGCAAGATTTTTCGCAGAAAATTTTCTGGAAAATCACAGCCGGCCGTTTCGCCTATTTCTGGAGATTTAACCGTCGGATCGTCGCGATCTTTGGACAGCAGCTTCGGGACACCTTGTTTCACATTTTGACTGGTTGGATTGGTCGTTCGATGTCCAGAAAGCTCCCAGAATTGTTCCGAACTACAGCAGATGTTTGAAGAAAAGTGCAGTTTTTCTTGTTCAAAAATCGTTCTTCAATCGGGTTAGAAAAGCTTTTCGTTGATTTTTAATTTGTTTGTTTGATCTCGATTGTTTACTTGCGTTTATCTGTTGTTTATCTGCGTTTACATCGAATCTCAAAGGTTTTAATCGTTCAATTTAAAAATCAAGTCTTGAGATTTTTGGGTGTTCTTGAATTTTTCTGGTGATTATTGAATAATAGGATATAATTTGCTTAAAAATCGATTTGGGTGTGTTTGTTTTTGTGTTATTTGTCAAAATCTAACCCTACAGGAGTGAACTCAAGCAACCCTATCGATCTCAGATCCGAATCGCAACATCAGCCGCAATGTCCGGATAAAACATCAAGTGTCCGGGTAAGTTTCCTATTATCTCAATTTACCAGAAGAGTCCGGATGAAATAAATGTCCGGATGAATTTTTGTTGAATCAATTTTCCGGACAAAATCAATTTTCCGGACATAATTGAATCAAGTCTCCGGCCAAACTCCTCCCGGACTCCTTTCTTCCCGGACACGTGTACTCACAATTCCCGCCGTAACATTTGATTTTTTTGTTTGTCTTTCTTTGTTTGACTTTGCATACACTTTTTGCATTCACTCATAAAAATTCATTCTTTTTGCTCCTCACGTGCATATCTCATACATGTTGTCATATATAGATTGCATTGTTATTAATTATATTTGATTATTTCGGATAAACAATCTTTGCAACTCTTGGTAAGCTTTCCGGTTAATTTTATTTCGAACATACTTTTCCGGATACTCATTTCTTTCCGGATAAAACCTTTGTGGGTGCAATCTTTCCGGACAGAAATTTTCTTCCGGTATACTTCGTTTACCAGGACACCAATTAACTTTCACCTGGTAAGTTTGTTGGCTTGTGCGGAAAGTCATTCGTCCGGTAAGAATCTCATCACCCGGTAAGTTCCCATTTCGCCCGGTAAGTTGTGGTTGGTAAGTTTTTGATTGGTAGTCAAAGTTCCATCCGGTCACTAGTGTTTGCCCGGTAAGTTGTGATTTTTGTCCGGAATCAATCATCTTCCGGTAAGTGTCGTTTTTCTCTCACCCGGTAAATTGTCCAACACCCGGTAAGTTTGTGTTTGCAAATTTTTTGTGTGACGCTTGAGACTTTTTGCGACGATTTGATCTTGCTCGCGACACTTATCAATTTTTGTGTGATCTATTTTTTATCGTGTTTGATCTAACTTGGTTTGTTTATCTTGCAGATTTCACTCTCGAAGAGTGATTTCGTTCGTTCGAATCCTATAATAATCAGATTTTAAAATTTTAAAACGAATTTATTTGATAAATTGGTTTTTCTGATTTAATTTTTGATTTTCTTCCGCATTTTTTTATTCTTCAAAACAACACCGATTAACGATCATAATTTTTCAGGTAACAAATGTCTTATTCATCTCAGTATGAAGCAAATTGTCAGGACGAAGATGAGGTGATGGAGATTCTGAGCGAAAAGAAGTTTGCGTCCAAGTCACCTGCGGGAAAAGAAGACAGTGATTCTGATGATGAATTCACAGCCCTTCAGAAATCAGTGGAATTATTCTCAGAAGCTCGCCAAATCTGAAGAAAAGGCAACATCCTTAGAGTCAGAAAACACAGCGCTGAAAAGGAAGCTTTCTGAATTGCCATCACCAGACGAGATAAAGGCACTTGAAAAGAAAGCACATCAAAGACCTTCTGAAAAGAATATCCAGCAAGCAGATGATTTGTGCAGCAAGTACATAAAAGAACTGAAGGAGCTCAAATCTCAAATCTGGAAGAGCTCTGAGAAGCTTGCTGAAGAAGAAGAGAAAGGTAAGCTCCTCAACTGTGAAAACCTTGAGCTTAAACGCAAACTCACTTCTCTTGAAAAGACTCTTGAAAAGGAAAAGGAAAGTTTTGAAAAAGAAAGACAAGTGCTTAATCAAAAGCAATTTGGGCTTTCAACCAAATCTCTTGAAGAGAAGAAGAGACTTGAGCTTATGTGCTTAAAACTTTCAAAACAAATCTCTGATTTTGAAAAAGTTTTGATTTCAGAAAGAGAGAAGTTTGAATTAGAACGCAAATCTTTCTCCAAAAAGAATGGAGAACTTTCTTTGAAAATATCCGATTTGGAGAAAGAATTAGACGTTCTAATCAAAGAGTCTGAGAAAGGGAAAGTTGAGGGCTTTAGAGCTAAATGCTTGCAAGATGATTTTCAAAAAGAGAGAAAGATCTTTCAAACTGAGATTTCTAAACTTACTCAAAAATTATCTGGATTAGCAACCGAGATTTTGAAGGAACAATTGGTCAAATCTAATTTACAAAAGAAATTTGATTTAATTCTCGAAGAACGAAATGCCTTAGAAAGCAAGATCAAAGGTGTTCAACCTTCTTATGCTTCAAGTTCATTTTCGACAATTCGTTCTTCAAAGAATTTTGTCAAATCAAAGGATTTTTCAAAAGATCAGATTCGACCTTCCAATTTTTTCTATAATTCTCGTGTTTATAATAAAGATAATCAACCCTTCAAGAAAGTAAAAATGGAGTGGAGAGTTAAAAGAACCACTTCTGCTCCAAAGCCATTTGTCCCTGTAAAGAATGCCAAGAATAACATAGCTTTCCATGCTAAACCTTTTATGAAAACTGATCATGTTTACTCTGTCAATAAACTGATCAGCTTATCTACACAAAGGTTGTGTTGTTCTTATTGTGGAACAAATGACTTTGTGAAGAAAGACCATTCTAACTATTGGTATGGTACTTATAATATCCCCAGTCCTCACTATAATAGGGCATCTAACCGTCAAGGATCCATCCCAAGATGGTTACCCAAATCCCTCTAATCTGTTTTGCAGGAACATCATGTACATTTAAATTAGAAGATTCTTTTCACATGACGAGCATTCAAAGGTTAGGCCAATTTTGAAGGGGAGTACTATCGTATGCAAGGTATGTGAACTTCAACTAAATTCAAAGACCGTGGGAATTCATTATGGATAACTTACTTGTGTTTGTTATTCTCCATGTTTAAATTCCATGATTGCTACATGTCATTTTTCTTGAATTAGTTATTTCCATGTCTCACATATTTGTAGATTCTTCGATGGAAATACACTCGTTTGAATTCCTAGTTGTTTTTCAAGTTCGCTATTTCTTGCAAAATGATTCCATTCTTATCTGATATAATAATTGTGACTTGTTCTTCACAATTATACTTTCTGATCATTGTCTCATTTTTTGCAAACACTGTGCTTGCTGAGTCAATCTGTTTTGCGCTTGATCTTGTTTATTGAAACTCTGGTATTTCAAATACGACTTCTGATTACCTCAGATCAGAACTCGGACTTACTCTTTAAGACTTCTGAATACTTCAGTTCAGAACTCGTTCTTAAAAGTATGACTTCTGATCAACTCAGATCAGGACTCGTTCTTAAATGCGTTGACTTCTAAACATTTCAGTTTAGAACTCGTACTTCACTGTTTTTCGAAACTGCTATACTCGATGCATGGAAGGAGTGTTAGGTCTTACAATGTTTCTATGGTCAAGCCAGAACCGGAAGGACCTACCCAAGAAACACATCCTTTATAGACAACAGTGAGGGGTCTAGATGATAGATGAGTTTGGAGAGAAAAGAATATGGTGAGGCTGTGACAGGACTTAAAAGAATTATTGGTCCTTACCAAACCGAGTCAGTTATCCGGGTAACCACACAATCTATTCATTCTCGTTCTTTGGAGATGAGTATTGAAACAGACATGGACCCAGTGTCGATAACTCGTGTCACCCCACCCAGCCACTCAAGTATCTCTCAACAGATGCTTGTTTCAAATATTCACGGAGGTTTAGCACATACTCTATCTATTCCTCACTCGGAGGTCTTAGATATTGAAACAGGAAGACATCAGCTCCGGTCTCCGAACTTCATATTCTTATCACTGTGTAAATTGATTTTAACTTGCGTCCCATGTTAAGTCAATCTTTGAGCCTAATAGATAGAATTTATTCTTTCACACATGCACGAGTCTTTGTGATTCCCATCGCATATCTTTGTGATATTGCCGGAACAGTTTGAGAAGTAATTTTAAAGTTTTACTTCAGTGATAACTGGAAGTCCTATCAGAGATACCCCCTTGCCAGCTCTGAACATAGGCCACACAATTTTTTAAATTGTTGTGATAACAGTTACTTCTGTGTTTCTGTGTTAGCTGATTACCCTGGTTACTATCATGTTTTGATCTGGAATTTTTGCTACTCATCACTATTGTCTTTGAACGTGCATGATGCTCCGGATGCTCCTACTCATCATGAGGGGGAGAAAGGGTACAGATTCAAAGACACCGTTTTTCAAGTTGAGGGGGAGTATGCACAAGCCGAGGGGGAGTAAAGAAGTCCCCATGCAAAAGTCGAGGGGGAGTATCAGCCGAGGGGGAGTAACAGTTCCGAAAAGAGCTCAAAGCGAAAAGAGTTCAAAGTGCCTACTAGTGGTAAATTCTTCTCATCCTTCATCAAGTGGTGTTCGCCTCTATTTCCTCCATCGAGCATATTGGTTCTACAAACTGAAGCTGAAAGCAAAGTCAACTCGCGGTTCAAAGAGAAATTCGTTGTTCACCGAATCCGTTTAAAAAGTTGAAGATATGAAGACCAAGAGCTTTATTCAAGGGGGAGCGCTGAAAAGACATGAAGTCAAGCAGCACCGAAGTTTTCAAAGATTCAAGAAGAAGAGAAGATCAAGACCTGAAGGTTTCAAGTCCAATTTTTATTTATATATCTTTAGGGGGAGATTGTTAGGACAATAAATGTCCTACATATTAGAAAGATATATAAATAATTAGTTTAGAGCTTAATTTGTTTAATTAATCTTTTTGTAAAAGCCTTTGATTATAAAAGGGCTTAGATTAGGTTATTTGGGCTTAGCTTTGTGTTTAATGGGCTTGGGCCTTGTTGTCTAAGGCCTAAGTATATAAGGTTAGTCTTAACCTTAGAATTAGGTGAGACGTTCGATAGACGATTCATTATCATTCATGAGAGCTTAATTGTTTAGAGAGAGATAGTTAGGATTTTCATTCTAACCTTTGTAACTATCTTGATTATTGAATACGAGAGGGATGACAAGTTGAAATCATTATCTGTTATTGTTATTCCTCATTGAATCGTTGTTACCTGATCAATCTAGGACTAACATCACCCATCATGCTCATTTTATACTCTTCTTTCATCCTTTCAGAGAAACGAGTACAAAGATCAGGGTTAGTAGAACCAAATATAATGTCATTAACATATATCTGAACAAGAATGATTGACCTTTCACTATTCTGAAAAATAGAGTTTTGTAGATTTTACCTCGCTCAAAGTTTTCAATTAGGTGATAAGAGGATAGAGTGTCATACCATGCACGTGGAGCTTGCTTTAAGCCATAAAGTGCCTTATCTAGTTTATAAACATAACCTGGACGCTTAGGATCTGAGAATCCTGGAGGTTGTTCCACATAGACTTCTTCATTCAGCTTTCCATTGAGAAATGCTGACTTAACATCCATTTGATATACTTTGAAGTCTTTGTGTACAGCGTATGCTAAGAATAGACGAATAGATTCTAGTCTTGCTACTGGAGAAAATGTTTCGTCGTAGTCTATGCCTTTCTCTTGTCTGTATCCCTGAGCAACAAGTCGAGCCTTGTTGCGGGTTACAGTTCCATGTTCGTCCAACTTGTTTCGATAGACCCATTTAGTGCCTATCACTGTCATGTCAGTTGGTCTTCGAACAAGTTTCCAAACTTTGTTTCTTTCGAATTCAGTCAGCTCTTCTTGCATGGAGCTGACCCAGTTTGGATCTTTGAGGGCAATATCTATTTTCTTTGGTTCAATCAGAGAAATAAAGTTAACAAATAAACAAATATTACCTGCACTTCATCGAGACTGAACACCAGTGTTTGGATCACCAAGGATTTGATCAATTGGGTGATTGTTAGGGTAGAATTTATGTTGATTTTAAGTTCAACGGTTTGAATTGTATTTGTTTAAACTTAGTCCATAGTGAACGGGCCGTGGGCTTGTTACCACGGGTGCAACGTATTTAAAGTGCAATTAGCTTAGAAAATTAGCTAGTTGTCTCATTTAGCTTTTCTGCTTTACACTGTAATTCTCTCTAAATCAATAGCTAAGTGGGAAGCCTTTGTGAATCATATCAACTGTTCTTATTTGCTTATTCACAAACATAATTGTTGCACGGATCTGGATTCTACAATTGGTATCAGAGCAGACAGACGGATTCGATTCAAAGGCTAATTCATTGATTTCTGGTTAGTTTGACTTTTCCACGTCTGACTTTTTTTGATTTTTCAAATCTGTGATTCTGCGTAAATTGTTCAATTTTGCTTGTTGGGTTGTGTTAGCATCATAATTATAAGTAATTCTGCAAATTTTCACACCCTAATTCGTTCGTTTGGTTGGTCAATTTAGCAATTTAAGATCAAAAGTTTTGGTAGTGTTCTTGATAAAGATTCGATTTTTACCATTAAAACGTGTTCTTTGTGCATTGAAATCGATTGGATTAGTGTTATTTTGTGTTTGGTATTGTTACTAATCTTTCAGGATCGATTTTGGGCAACCCTAATCGAAAATCCAATCTAATTTAAGCACACAGCCGACTTGTCCGGATAACACAGCCGACTTTTCCGGACAATTTCAAGGTTTCCGGATAATTGTGTTAAATTCATCCGAGTTCTTCCATCCATCCGGACTCGTCAATCTTCCGGGTAAGTTAAGCATTCCGGGTAAGTTTTTCAATTCTTTCACTCTATCCGGGTAAACTTGTTTTCGGAAACCTAAAGGTCCCGGACATAATTTTTACCCGGACATCCTCGTATCCGGACATAATTTTTACCCGGACTCTTTAGTTATCCGGTAAATACTGTATCCGGTAACCTTGTTTTTCCGGATTCCTTAGCGGGACTCCCGTGCTAAGTCGCAGGAGGGGGACATTTAAGTATTCGTGAATCTGTGCCATCCGGATTCTTTGTTTTACCCGGACACTTTGTGATTTATTGAACTATTCTTAATTGATCTAATTCGGACACTTCCTGATCAGACCCTTACTTGGATTCCTATCCAGTAAGATCATTCTTAGTTCATACCAGTCATAGAACCTGCGTTAGGATTCCACTCTTAGTGCCTTGCGTTAGGTTTACACTTTGAATCAATCTACACGTCTGACGATCACTCCAGTGCAACTGAAGATGTCTCCTGCTGAAGAAGACATGAAAAGGCCATGTCAGGTATGTGAACCTATCTTTTTAGAACTTTATGACCGAGTGAAACCTCTTGCTGAACATGTAGGTTCCTTTAAGGCCACTTCTAAAGAACAACTGCTTGAGATTAGGTCTCTAACCGAAAAGCTAGATGTTCAAAAGAAAATAACTGAAAAATATAAGTCTGAAAATGCTATTTTAAAGGAGAAATGCAAAAATCTTTCATTAGCACCTAAAGACTTAAGGGCCAGATTATCTGATCTTCAACGTCAGTTTGATCAATGCTTGAATGAGAAAGCAGAAATTGTTTATCAATGCTCTGCTCTTCAAGATCAACACAAGGAGTTTGTTAACAAAATCACCGATCTTGAAACAAAACTCCACAAAAGAGGTCAAACTGATCAGACCATACACATGAATAAACCCAAGGAGTTCACTTACTTCAACAAAGAATGGGGTATCGGATATGATAACCCACATTATTTGAAAAAGGGAAGATGGTTTACACCAACTTTGTATGATTTTGCTTGTTTTGGGTTAGACAAAAAGTATCCGGAATATGCAATCCAATGGACTGGTCCTCTTGAACCTGAGAAGGAAGAGGAAACCGAGGAATATAAACGCAAACACAAACGAGGAATACAACTTCCATTTTGTTATGAGCCTTTAAATTATTCGTATAAAAAGGACAAAAAGTACCTCTCCAATGACTACTTCGACCCTTACAAGGTTGCTACGCCCAAGGATTCCTCCAAGAAGGATGAGGACCAAGCAACCGCAACCAAGTCTGAGACGGATGAGTTTAAACTCTATGTTCCCCTCTCATCTTGGAAGCAAAGATAGTCGAGTTGGAGGAGTCATTAGAAAAAGAAAGGTCCAATTTTCAAATGGAAAAGCAAGCTTTACTTGAAAAACTTGAGAATCAACAACCGGTCAAAACCGAAGTTGTGTCTGATGAAGGACAGGATATTCTTCGGTCTGAAATCAATCGACTCACATCACAACTGTCTGCTTTGGCAACAGAAGTGATGCAAGAGAAAGTGAGTAATGGTCAGCTTTAAGAGCAGATTGACCAACTCCAAACTGAAAAGCAGATTTCACCCGAACTTTCCTCAAGTTCATCTGATATGTCTTCGTGTAAAGCATTTATAGGCAAGATCTCTACTTTACAAGACGGTCAAGATTCTCAAGACGAGAGTGTTTTAAGGAATTTGAACTCTGAGTTTTTCTTAGCTTCCGCACCAAATTTCCCAAAGCACACAAGCACAAAGAGTTCCTCGCCTTCCTCACCTGATCCAAGTCCAGTAATTCTCGAGATAGATTTTTCTAAATACATGAACTCCGAAGGCAATTCTGAGGAAGAGTATGAGTCGTTCCCCTTCGACAAACCTCTTCCGAGTCATACTGATTTTCTGTCACCAGTAGTCAATCGGCCGGTCAATTTTTTAAAGGGTGCATGTTCAAACACGAAGACCCCATCTGTGATTGAGATTCCCAAATCTAAACCTGTTTCTCAAAACCAATCACAGCCAAGGCAAAAGAACGAGCGATTGCTTGCCAAAAATCCTATTTCCTCAAAGGTCACTGACCGCACTGTCCCCGTTGTTTCGGATAAAACCGGTCGAGCTAAACAAACAAAACCAAAGTGGCCAGCCAAGGAATCTGTCAAGGATGATGCATCAAAGTCGTTCAATACTGTCTTTCATCCTAGGATGAACAAAAACGATTGTGCCTGGAATCATAGGAATAATTTTGTTAATAGAGATGTTAATTTTCCGATGAAAATCTATTCCATTCAACAATTGATTCAATTATCACACAATCGTTTGTGTTGTTCTAGTTATGGTTGGAATGATTTTGATGACATTGCTAATAATGATTGGTTTGGGTCATATCAAAGGTTCAATCATACACCCAAACGCAAACCCCGTAATAACCAGCAAAGACACTATCAAAAACGGGGTTACCAATCAGCGGTTAAACCACAGCGGGAGACCAAACCTGCTCCTAGATGGGTTGCTCCTACTGAGGTTAAACCTGCACCAAAGAGGAAACCTGCTGCCAAACCTGTTCCTCCAAAGGGTGTAAAATCTACACCTAGGAGGCAACCTGTGCCTAAACCAGTTCCCACAGACGGTGTAAAACCTACACCTAAAGGGAAAGCTGTGTCAAAGCAAGCTTCACCAAACGGTGCCAAACCTAACCCTCCCGGACCCAGGCAAATCTGGGTACCGAAGGTCCGCTAAATTTGTTTTGCAGGACGGTCATGTGTGGTCCTTAAACACTGGATGCTCCACACACATGACCGCAAGGAGGGAGCTACTCACGATCTACAAGGAATAATATTAAGAAGACGTTTGGTTTGTCTATACCTGTGCTCTAACAAGCTGCTCACGTGTTTAGGGGGAGCATGATCAGCTATTAGGTATGTTACTCTACTGTTGAGGGGGAGCGTCACACACACTTTTTCCTTAAATATGTTAAAAAGTTTTTGTGTGTGGGGATACTCCCGTGTGCATTTCACACTACGCGCACATTCTGAGGGGGAGCATCCAACTGGATGTTCATCAGTTGAGGGGGAGCGACACAGTGTTTTTCTTTCAATGCCTAAAAGTTTTTATGTGTGTCGAACTCTCCATTGCACTATCCTAGGGAGAGCGAGAGAAGGTTCGTTTCTGAAATCCATATAGCTTTATTTTTGCAAAATGTCAAGAATCAGGGAAATTCTTGAAAATCCAGAAGTATCCGGACAGGTTTCCGGACCGGGTCCTTATCCGGATTGGAAGGGAACCCGGGTACCATATCCGGACTCTTGGTCTCTCTTAAATGTCATCCGGATTGCTTATTTTATCCGAAAACTTTCATCATCTCTGGTATGCTCTTTTGTCCGGACACCTTTTGTCCGGATACCTGTGTTGTCCGGAATGTCTTGCAATTTCATCATTATGTCCGGAAGCCCCTACTACTTTCAGTCATGTACCTGTTTCATCACTACCTGTCCTCAATCTGTATCAGATTGAGCCACTTAATGCAAAGGTACGCACCATAACTTGTTTCTCCGCCTCAGTTTCTAACTTTGGGTCTTTTTACAGATATTCCATGGCGGATCCACAACCTCAATCTGAGGGGAGGAGTCACACTGTTTTTCTAACAAAGTCTAAATGTTTTTTTCTTGTATTGATATCACTCTCACTCCGAGGGGGAGCAAGCCAATCCCCATGTATGTTTTGAGGGGGAGCAGGATAATATCCGTGCTATGCATATGCCTGAAACCCTACCTATGATAGCATATGGACGAGAGTTAGGGAATCCCATGGTCCAGCCAGAGCCGGAGGGACCTTCCCCGGGACATAGGACATGTGAGAATGAGGGAGTTAAGGTCGAAAGCGAACCAGGAAAGATTGGGCCGTAAAGATAACGAGGCTCCTGAGCGAAACCAGCCACGTCATATCCGGGTAGCCACATCTACTACACCATCTCATCTGTTGGGACGGGGTAATGAAGAAGACTCCGTGGACCCAGCGGAGCAATTGCACGACCCTCTCATCCACTCATCCGTCTCACGACAGACGGATGTTTCAATATTACACGGGGAACAAGCACAACTTCCACCAGCCTCTCATTCGGAGAGTGTTGGTGTTTAAATAAGAGACCAGCAGCCCCCGGTCTCGACTTCATTTCGTGCACCATCGAGTCTAGAGCCACTTGAAATAGATCAATCTTTGGCTAGGACACTTGAAGAGGTACAACACCAAGTCGAGGCTCTTAGTGACCCGACCGGAACGTCTATAGTGTCTCCGACTGCCGGAACACGAGGATTGGACGGAAATCCTACCACAGTTAATATCACGCCAGCTGTGAACGTAGGTGGCTCTGCCTCTAAGGTAGATGCCTCAACGGGTGTTCTAAGTGACCCCGGCGTTATCTCACCCGACTTTGTGTCACCAGGGTCTCTGGAGAGCACCCTTAAGGCTGTCCGCCAAGAGATGGAGAAAAACATGCAGCAACACGTAGCCGCCGAAATCGACGCCGTCAAATGCCTAATTAAAGGTAAAAGCCATGCCGTTGATTCCGAATCCACACCTGCAACTCCACCCTCTTACTCGGTAGATACTTTGAAAGCCATGCTCCTGGCTCAATTGCTCCAGGAATCAGCAGCTGATGCCCCTACCGACGCAGACCTGATCTCACTTCCCCAAATCCAGGTCACTGCCCCATCATCTGTTACATCACGCCTAGACGCCATTGACTCAGCCCTCAAGGACTACAATCGAGCACTCGCTACTCTGTCCGAGCGGTTCAGCACACTAGAAGAAACATGTAAGAGTCAAGCCGGCGGTCTCAAACGCAAGCACGATGACCAGGATGATCCTGATCACCATGAGGGGGAGAAGCGTCTACGCCAAACCGAGACCGTCCAGATCGTGACTGCCGAAAACTACAACAGTGGTTCAACAGGAACCCCCAACTGCGGCAACTTCAACAGAAACACCCAAAGCCGAGTTTCCATTAGCACAGATGGTCATCGACATGGATATTTCAGATGATGAAGCCCCAACGGTTGAAAAGCCCGAGGGTACAACACAGGAATTGGTCGCACAAGAACCATCAGACATGCCAATGCTCACCATAATTGATCAAGCATGTGAAACCAACCCGGAAACCGAAGACGCATGGTACGAAAAAGCTGCCAGAGCCGTAAACTTCGAGGTAAACTTGGTGTTTCCCACTGATGAAGACGACAACGTTGATTACGACCAGTTTCTGCTTCAGAATTTCTATGGTACGCCTCCCGTTCACTCGACTCAACCCGCTACGACTTCAGATCAACCCGAGAGCTCAAATGCAGAAATCCCGACATCTCCTCAGCAAACGACAGCTCCTGATCTTCCTCCCCCTCCTCAGCAACAAAACCGTTGGGAGAAGATCAAGGTCCCCATTCCTCATCTGGAGGAATCTCTGAAGAAGCTGTTTGTACACAGAATTCGCCCGATTGAGCCGACCTTCTGTCTTGGCATCTACAGTCCTGATCCAGCACGCCAACTCCAATACGTAGAAGCCATGAAGCGGTGTCTCCCGAGAGACCAGGTTCGAACCAAACATAAAATTTCAGAGGTGCTAAAGATTCAGTCAAACCGAATTATGAAGATCGTCTTTCCCGTGTTCACTGTTCGACGTGAAGACGAAAAAGAATGGATTTTTTCTGAAGCTGACTTTAAGCATCTCCATCCGTTCGACCTCCTGGTTATTCTGAGAGACCTTCGCACCAGAACCATCCGACCGCTTGCTGTAACAAAGGCGCTCGAAGCGGTTCGTCGATTCCTCGTCCGTTCTATTATGATCAATTATCTTATGGACTTTCAAATGGCAATCGAGAACCGAGCGAAGAAGGTAAATCTGCTCAAACCGAATCTGAAAGCTCCTGAACTGTCAATGTATCCCGAAAATGCAATGCTGCTTCAACCGGAATTTGGGATCGTCTTCCTCAACGCTCAGAAAGAAAAGAAGTTTATGAGGTTCAAGTAGGTAGATCGATTTTGCGACGGCACACTGCTCAAAGTTCAAGACGCTCTTCGAAAGATCTTCAAGCACGAATCCAAAAATCCAAAGGTATCCTATGTACCCAATCTGAATGAAAGAACTGCTCAGACTGCTTTGGATATGGTTGAAGAACGTCTCGACTACCGCCGCGCCATCAGATTCTTCGAGGTTCACTTCGCGTTGCGCAAACGATACGTATTCAACTGGCAAGAGATCGAGCGTGAACTCGAACTTCAAATCAAAGGGGGAGATTGTTAGGGTAGAATTTATGTTGATTTTAAGTTCAAGGGTTTAAATTGTAATTGTTTAAACTTAGTCCATAGTGAATGGGTCGTGGGCTTGTTACCACGGGGCCAGCGTATTTAAAGTGCAATTAGCTTAGAAAATTAGCTAGTTGTCTCATTTAGCTTTTCTGCTTTACACTGTAATTCTCTCTAAATCAATAGCTAAGTGGGCAGCCTTTGTGAATCATATCAACTGTTCTTATTTGCTTATTCACAAACATAATTGTTGCACGGATCTGGATTCTACAGTGATTTACAGTCCATCGCTGAGCCGGAGCATAAGTCGCTGACTCAAATTGAACTGAAGGAGCTAAAGATGAGTCTTCAGCAACTTCTGGAATATCAACCAAGAGAGGAGTAGGTGCAGATGTCATCTCATTCACTGATTGCTGAGAAGTAGATAGGATGTCTGAGACATTTGGTTCAGAAGCAGGTATAGTGTTTAAAGGAACAGCTGAGACGCATGATGTTTCAGCTTCACTATTCTGCATGTTTGGAATGATAGTAGGACCATCATCTTCAACTGTATGAGTATGAGGAGTGGTAATATCTTCTGAATCACCAAGATGAGAAAACATCCATTGATTCAGTTCTTCAGTATCAGCAGAAGGTCGAGAATTCGCTGAACGGGATTCGTCCAAAGTGACGTGAATAGTTTCTTCAACAGTTTGTCTTCTTCGATTGAAGACTCTGAAGGGTTTGGAGACTGAGGAGTATCCAAGAAAGATTCCGTCATCAGCCTTAGGATCAAACTTTCCAAGGGCATCTCTGTTGTTCACTATGAAACACTGACATCCAAAGATGTGAAGAAAGCTAATTGAAGGCTTTCTCCCATGAAAAAGTTCATAGGCTGTTTTATTAAATCTTTTGACTATCAGCGACATGTTTTGCGTAAAACAAGCAGTGTTGACAGCTTCTGCCCAAAACTGAGTAGGCAGGTGAGAATCGCTGAGCATTGAACGTGCAGCTTCAATAATAGTTCTATTTCTTCTTTTAGCGACTCCGTTTTGTTGCGGTGTTCTCACTGAAGAAAAGTTGTGAGAAATACCCTTACTCTCAAAGAAGGAATCAAGAGAACTGTTTTTGAATTCAGTCCCATGATCACTCCTTATTGAGCGAACGGTCAAGTTGTTCAGGGTTTCCATTTTCCGAACAAAGGTGATGAGTTCTTCAGGGGTGTCACTCTTAGAATGGAGAAACATAACTGTTGGACAACCTAAGGGGGGGGGGGGTAAGGTTGTATTTAAAATCTTTTTCTTTCAAAAATTCTTTGAACAAATAAATACAGTACAAACAATACAGTAAAAATAAAGCAGAGTATAAACAAGTAAATATACAACAATTATATAAACAGATATAATTTAAATGCACAGCGGAAATGTAAATAGATAAGGGAAAGAGAATACTTGACAACGGTATTTTTAAAGTGGTTCACCAAACACAAAGTTGGCTAGTCCACCTCGAGAAAATAACACTTCTCGGAGATCCAATACGAAACGTGTTCTTTACGGTAGAAACACAAACCTTAATACAACAAACGCGAAACACTCTTCTTTGAGAGATTAATGTGGATCACTCACTCTAATTCAAACACTTACAAGAGGGTAGAGATTTTAATATGAATAATCACTCTTGAATAAGGTTTATCACTTGGATATTTTTAGAGAGTTTGATCACTTGAGTTGTGTTGCTGATTCAACTAATCGAGAGATTTTAATCTGCTATCAACTCAAGATTTCTTGCTCAAAAATTAATTTTATCAGTTTAAGTGATTTAGTGTGAGTAAGAAAGCAGCAGAATAATAATCAAATGCTGAGGGAGAATTTATTGCTGAAGTTGGTGTAGTCTTGAATGCTGCTGAAGGCTTGTATTTATACTGGATGAAAATCAGCCTTGAGAGTTTCGCGGTATACCGCCAAACCATCGCGGTATACCTGCGTCAGAAAAAGTGTACTGAAGGAGAAGGTTAACCTGCAAAAATCAACGGCTACATAGTACCCGCGGTATACCGCGTTGCATACGGCGGTATACCGCCTGACAGGGACCCTGACAAAAGAAGCTTCATATTGCAGAACAAATGATGGTGAACAGTGACGCGGTATACCGCGTGAACCTTGGCGGTATACCGCCAAAAGATTTGTCCAATGAGAGCATGGCAACGCAGGGTACTTCGGCTGATCACAATCTTTTTGCAGTTTGATGAACAGTAGCAGACATGCATAATAATATAGATACGAAATATCCAAGTGATAAAATATTTTAGGGTGTTTATCATTTTAAAATAAAATGACGAAACTCTTCAGACTTGGATTCTTCAGATAAAAAATTATCGAGATCATTTAAATATCTGCACACTCAGATAAAATATTAGATAACAAAGAATGCGGTGTGTTTTGTAATCATCAAAATAAATATGGAGATGTGATTTTATGTGTACCAAAAATATATCACAATATTTAAAGCTGGGTACACTTGCACCAACAATCTCCCCCTTTTTGATGATGACAAACACAACGCTAAACACGAGAGCATACTCGGTTTCTCTCCCCCTTTTGTCGAAGCAAAAAGGGTTTAAGAAAATCGCTTATGCTCCCCCTCGAAAGATGCTCCCCCTCAAAATATGAAATATTTGAGAGTTAGTATTTATCAAGGGTTATACTCAAGCATGCCTAAACCAAGTCTTAATTTAAAGAAGGCTTTTTTGTTAAGAGCTTTTGTGAAAATATCGGCCAAATTATCTTCCGAATCAACCTTTTCAAGCACGATTTTGCCTTTTTGAACATTATCTCGTAAAAAGTGATGTCTCAATTCAATATGTTTGGTACGAGAATGTAAAACGGGATTTTTACTTAAGTTTATGGCACTTGAGTTATCACACATAATTGGAATTTTGGTTAGGTGTACCTCAAAATCGGTAAGTGTGTGTTTCATCCATAGGACTTGAGCACATGCTCTTGCGGCGGCTACATATTCCGCTTCGGTTGTAGACAAAGCTACGGATTGTTGTTTCTTAGAGAACCAAGATACAAGTGAGAGACCTATAAAGGCACATACCCCACTAGTACTTTTTCGGTCAACAATAGATCCACCAAGATCGGAATCGGCAAAGCACGTTACTTCTAACTCGGGTTTCTTTGCGTACCATAAGCCAAGATTAGTAGTACCTCGTAAATATCGAAAAATACGCTTGACAGCTTCATAGTGAGATTGTTTAGGTGAAGATTGAAAACGAGCACATAAACATACACTAAACATAATGTCAGGTCTACTAGCAGTTAAATATAATAAACTACCAATCATACCACGATAAATCTTTTCATTAAAATCGTTTCCCTCCTCGTCACGAGATAATTGCAAATTTGTGGTCATTGGAGTTTCAACGGGTTTGACATTTTCAAAGTTAAACTTTTTCAACATATCTTTACAATATTTAGATTGACTAATAAAAATACCAGTTTCACATTGTTTTATTTGCAATCCTAAGAAGTATTTTAACTCTCCCATCATGCTCATTTCAAACTCGCTTGTCATTTTCGCAGAAAATTCATTACACAGTTTTTCATTAGTGGAACCAAAAATAATATCATCAACATATACTTGCACAACCACAATATCATTTTGAACATATTTCACAAATAAAGTATTATCTATTTTACCCATAATATAACCACTAACAATTAAAAAGGTTTTTAATCTATCATACCACGCACGCGGAGCCTGCTTTAAACCATAAAGCGCCTTTTTTAATTTATAAACATGTGTCGGGTTTTCAAAACTTTCAAAACCGGGAGGTTGAGAAACGTATACCTCCTCATTTATAATACCATTTAAGAAAGCACTTTTAACATCCATTTGAAATAACTTAAAATCTTTAGCATTTGCAAAAGCGAGAAGCATTCGAATAGACTCCAACCTTGCAACCGGTGCAAAGGTTTCGTCATAATCTATACCTTCTTGTTGACTGTACCCCTTGGCAACTAAACGTGCCTTGTTTCGTGTGACTCCACCGTTCTCGTCTACCTTGTTTCGGAAGACCCATCTTGTGCCAATAATGGTTTGACTACTAGGGCAAGGTACTAAGTCCCACACATCATTCCTAGTAAATTGGTTTAACTCATCTTGCATGGCCAAAATCCAATCCTCATCACCTAAAGCTTCATCTATGGTTTTAGGTTCTATGGTTGAGATAAAGGCATGGAAAGCACAATGGGTAAGGATTTGTGATCTAGTTGTCCTTTGGTTTAGGTCACCTATAATTTGATCTACGGGATGGCCTCGAGCGGTTCTAAGGTTAGGATCATCTATACCTTGTGGAATAAAGCATGGAGGGGCATCACTAGATTCAATATTATTTGTGGAAGGTTGAGTACCTAAATCCAAGGTACTAAGTTGTTGGGCTAAGACGTCTCCTTCACGAATATTATCATTTGCTAAGGGTGCACTCGGTTTGGGAGGACTTTCGTCAAAGCTAACATTAAGGGATTCTTCTACTACCATGGTCTCCTTATTTAGGATTCTATAGGCTTTGCTATTCCAAGAGTAACCTAGGAAAACTCCCTCATAGGCTTTGGGGTCAAATTTGGTTAGGTAGGATTTGGTGTTTAAAATGAAACATTTACAACCAAAAACTTTTAGGTGAGCTAGGGAAGGTTTTCTACCTCGGTAAAGTTCATAGGGTGTCTTATTTAGGATACCTCTAATTAGGACACGGTTAAGCACATAGGTCGCGGTAGCAACGGCATCACACCAAAACTTTTGGGGAACTTGATGTTCGTTTAGCATAGTTCTACTCATTTCTTGCAACGTTCGATTTTTCCTTTCAACAACCCCGTTTGACTGAGGAGTTCGAGGAGCCGAAAAGTTATGAGTTATACCATGTTTATCACAAAAGGCACCAAATTGTACATCATTATCGAATTCTCGTCCATGGTCCGTACGTATGGAAACAATCGTACAACCTTGTTGGTTTTGAATTCGTTTTCCCAAAATTTTAAACTTTTCAAAAGCCTCATTTTTATGTTTCAAAAATAAAGTCCAAGTATAACGGGAATAATCATCCACAATAACCAAAGTATAAAAATTTCCTCCAAAACTTTGAATAGCCATCGGGCCAAAAAGATCCATATGTAAAAGTTCTAAAACTCTTTGAGTAGAAATAACATTTTTTGATTTATGAGAAACGTGATGTTGTTTGCCGACACGACAAGCATCACAAAAATGATTATCAAACTTTAATTTTGGCAGGTCACTCACAAGCTCCTTATTTTTTAAGTTTTGCATTAATCTTAGATTAGCGTGACCTAAACGCCTATGCCATAAAGTAGAAACATCATTAATAGAAGATAAGCATATATTTTCAGATACAGCAGTTTTACAAATATATAAATTTCCTTTTACAAAACCATTTAAAAGAACTTTGCCATTTTTTATGATTTTACAAGAATCTTCTTCGAAGACAACAGTTGTATTATTTTTACACAATTGGCGAACACTTAACAGATTAAAATGTAAATTATCAACATGATTAACATTTAGAAATTGAACATTATTGCAAGAGACTGTACCTCTACCAATTATATTTCCTTTGGAGTTTCCTCCAAAAATTACCTGTCCACCATCACATGACTTATATGATGAAAAGAGATTATTGTTTCCGGTCATGTGACGTGTGCAACCACTATCGAGTATCCAGTCCATATCAAGGTCAATCTACAATAATGAAGATGTAACTTTTATGGTCCCCATTTCTCGTGGGTCCTTGACAATTAGTTTCAAAAGTCAACCAACATACATATATATAAAGTAAAACAGAATATATATATATATAATATATTACATAATATTAATATATATATATATAAAACACAAATATATATATATAACACATGTTAAGACAAACAACATATATATATTAAAAAAAAATTAAATAGAATATATATATATATGTGCAGTACGTATGTATATATATATATGAATAGAATTAAAGGTACAAAAAAAATTTACTTATATATATAACACATTTAAACAAACACTATATATATATATATATGTAGTACGTATATATATATATAAACAAACAGTACATAGTAATATATATTACTTATATATATAATATATACAATAAAATATATTTAAACTATATATATATACATAACACATTTAAAACCATAAACGCATACCACCGGGATTATCCTTACTAAACATTCCTTTTGGAATCCATTTATTTACCATTTTAATTTTGCGATTATATTTATCATACACATAAAAACAAGTATTTACATTCGCATTATTATTAGGTTTAGAATATTTATCATGGTACATGCGAGCATACAGTTTTCTCGTATTATAATTTACATTATTTATTTTACGCACATACGGAGGTTTTTGCACATACTGATTTCTTGTATTTACTTTAGGTGATTCATAAAATCTTTTGATGGGTATACAAGAACATTTATCAACACAAGTATTGGAACCAATGCCTTTTCTACATTTTATACGGTTAGGCATATTAAGCATGTTAAGAACTTTCTCATTGCTACTTTCAAAAGCTTTAGCTAGCATGTTATCTTTTTCATATGAAGCACATTTAGCCTTTAAGCATGTAATCTCATTCTCAAGAATATCACATTTTGTACAAATAATATTTTCATGTGATTTTTTATTTAAGCATGCAATTTCTCTATTTAAAACATCACAAGATTTACAAAAATCTTTTTCTCCTAATTTAGTTTCTAATTTAGCAATTATATCCATATCATTTTCAGATTTTTGTTTAACATTTTTTATTTCCTTCTTACATGCATTTACAGTTTCTTTTAACATAGCATTCTCATCTTGGTAACGATTTGCAAGAGCGGCCATTTTATGAAAAGATTCATACAGTTCTTCAAGATTATTTTCATTATCACTTTCATAATCACTATCGTAATCCGAGTAAGAAGATTTTACCTCGTCGTCGCTATCGGCCATAAGACAAATGGCTTGATAGTCATCTTCTTCTTCACTCTCGCTCCACGCTCCTCCAATGAAGGCTTTCTCCTTCTTCTTTTGGAATTTGTTCTTTTTCGGACATTCATTGGCGTAGTGGTCTTTGTCACCACATGAGTAGCAAAAGCCTCTCTTTGGCTTAGCTTTATCGTCTTCACTCGAGTCGCCATTTTTCTTAACTTTTTCGTCTCGTTTATGGAACTTACGACTTCGATTATCACCACCACGACGGTAGTTACCGTTTCTTTGAAATCTGCCATTGTTAGAAAATTTATTATTATTATTAAGAAATTTGGAAAAGTTTCTTACCAACATGGCGACTTCATCGAGAGTTTCGGAAGGATCTTTCGAGGAGCTAGCTTTCTCCTTTTTCTTCTCATCTTTTGGTGTTGAGACATTGAGAGCGATTGATTTCTTTTTAACTTGCTCCCGATCTTTGTTTCTTTTAAGTGCAATTTCATGCACTTTAAGATTACCGATTAAGTCATCTATCTTCATTATGGAGAGGTCACGGGAGTCTTCTAAAGATGTTATCTTTTGCATCCACTCCGAAGGAAGAGCTCTTAGGATTTTCCTTATATAGTCCTCGTTAGGATAAGTGCGATCCAAACCTTTCAAAGTAGTCACAATAAGGTTAAATCTTTTAAACATTGAGTCAATTGACTCATCTTGTTTCATTTCGAATAGTTCATAATCGTGAACTAAAATATTTACTTTACTAGATTTAACCTCCGTGTTTCCACGATGAGTATTATTTAAACTTTCCCATATTTGATTTGCAGTTTTATATGTATATACTCTTTCGATTTCGTCAGTTGTTAAAGCAGCATATAATATATTCTTAGCTTCAAAGTTTAAACAAAAATGGGCTTCATCAGAAGTAGTCCAGTCATCTAGGGGTTTATCAATATAAACATCATCTTTCACAATGGTGGGTTTAAAATTCCCTTTTTCTATGATGTTCCAAATCTTTTGATTTTTGCCACGCACGTGACATTCAAATAGCTCGGCCCAAATGCCAAACTTTTCAGTATCTATCAAAGGAGGTTTTGAAAACACGATATTAGTTTGTTGAGCCATTTAGAAGAGTAAGAGAAAAAAAATATGCAGAATATTTTTGAAAGACCTGCTCTGATACCAAATGTTGGACAACCTAAGGGGGGGGGGGTAAGGTTGTATTTAAAATCTTTTTCTTTCAAAAATTCTTTGAACAAATAAATACAGTACAAACAATACAGTAAAAATAAAGCAGAGTATAAACAAGTAAATATACAACAATTATATAAACAGATATAATTTAAATGCACAGCGGAAATGTAAATAGATAAGGGAAAGAGAATACTTGACAACGGTATTTTTAAAGTGGTTCACCAAACACAAAGTTGGCTAGTCCACCTCGAGAAAATAACACTTCTCGGAGATCCAATACGAAACGTGTTCTTTACGGTAGAAACACAAACCTTAATACAACAAACGCGAAACACTCTTCTTTGAGAGATTAATGTGGATCACTCACTCTAATTCAAACACTTACAAGAGGGTAGAGATTTTAATATGAATAATCACTCTTGAATAAGGTTTATCACTTGGATATTTTTAGAGAGTTTGATCACTTGAGTTGTGTTGCTGATTCAACTAATCGAGAGATTTTAATCTGCTATCAACTCAAGATTTCTTGCTCAAAAATTAATTTTATCAGTTTAAGTGATTTAGTGTGAGTAAGAAAGCAGCAGAATAATAATCAAATGCTGAGGGAGAATTTATTGCTGAAGTTGGTGTAGTCTTGAATGCTGCTGAAGGCTTGTATTTATACTGGATGAAAATCAGCCTTGAGAGTTTCGCGGTATACCGCCAAACCATCGCGGTATACCTGCGTCAGAAAAAGTGTACTGAAGGAGAAGGTTAACCTGCAAAAATCAACGGCTACATAGTACCCGCGGTATACCGCGTTGCATACGGCGGTATACCGCCTGACAGGGACCCTGACCAAAGAAGCTTCATATTGCAGAACAAATGATGGTGAACAGTGACGCGGTATACCGCGTGAACCTTGGCGGTATACCGCCAAAAGATTTGTCCAATGAGAGCATGGCAACGCAGGGTACTTCGGCTGATCACAATCTTTTTGCAGTTTGATGAACAGTAGCAGACATGCATAATAATATAGATACGAAATATCCAAGTGATAAAATATTTTAGGGTGTTTATCATTTTAAAATAAAATGACGAAACTCTTCAGACTTGGATTCTTCAGATAAAAAATTATCGAGATCATTTAAATATCTGCACACTCAGATAAAATATTAGATAACAAAGAATGCGGTGTGTTTTGTAATCATCAAAATAAATATGGAGATGTGATTTTATGTGTACCAAAAATATATCACAATATTTAAAGCTGGGTACACTTGCACCAACAATAACCCATGTATATCGAGAGAATTCATCAACTATGACCAGTGTATATTTCTTTCCAGCGATGGATTGTTTGTTAACAGGGCCAAACAAATCCATATGGAGAAGTTGTAGAGGAGATGACACTGAGGAAACTTGCTTTGACTTAAAGCTTGCTTTGGTCTGCTTGCCTTTCTCACACGCTGAACATAAGGTCTCTTTGGCGTATGAGTGCTGAGGTAGACCAGTGACTAACTCTTTTGAAGAAAGAGTGTTCAGTGACTTGAAGTTGAGATGAGAGAGCCTCTTATGCCATAGCCAGTTGACATCAGATGAGGCTTTTGAGAAGAAACAGAAGTTCTCAGTGGTTGTTGAGTCCATATTTATTACATAAACATTTTCCAAACGATAACCGCTGAGTGCTATCTTCTCCTTTTTGTCAGCGACAAAGCAGGATTCCTTGGTAAAGATTACTTTGTTATCCATGTCGCAAAGCTGACTGATGCTTAGAAGATTATGCTTCATCCCTTCAACATATGCGACTCTTCTGAAGGTTGTTGTACCATTAGAAAGTACACCAAACCCTCGGGTATGTCCTTTTCCATTTCCACCGAAAGTTACAGATGGACCCTTCTCTTTTTTGTACTCAGTGAGCAGGTTCTTCATACCAGTCATGTGTCTAGAGCATCCACTATCGAGATACCAGATACCCTTCTTAACCTGCATTACAAAAGAAGATTAGTTTGTCTTGGGTACCCACTTAATCATGTGTATACACTTGTCAGTGGGGGTAGAAGAGGAAGTGGAAGGTTCAACAGTCTTCGCAACATTTGAAGATTCAGCTTTGTCAGTCTTCACTTTGGTTAATTTCTTACCTCAGTGGTCTTCTTTGCCTTGGGGGCAATGATCTTCACCTTAGCTATCTTTTCAGCTTGGGTGGCTGTGGGGCACTTACTAGCAATATGATTGGTAAGTCCACAATGATAACATTTCCTATAACTAAAAGTAGTTCTAGGACCATTTGCATGCTGAGCTTTTGATTTTGAATTAGAAGGACCAGCACCAAGTAAGCTATTGGCTTTTGAAATGAGAGGAACATTCAGTTCTTCGGATTTCTTACCAATAATTTCCACTTTGATTCTAGGAGTAGATCGCTGAATAAATCCAGGGATCTTATTCTTTGAATCCGAGGGATAAGTCACCGAAGCTTTAGAAACGTTCAGCTTTGGTACAGAGGTACCCTTCTAAGGATTTTGGTTAAAAGCAATTCCTTTACCTTTGTTTTTAAAGACTGAGGTAGGTTTTGGATAAACAACTTTTTCTTTACCTTTAGAAGTTAAGGTAGAGATTTTCTCAGGGATAGGCGGTTTAGAAGAGGAACACTGAGATGAGAAAGTGTCAGGGATAGAGGATACGAACATTCCAAATTTAAGCATGGAACGGTCAGTGGTTGGTTCTAGAGTATCAGCTTTGTAACCAAGACCACGTTTATCACTCAGGGGAATCTGAGACTTAATTATCTCAGTGATCTTTGTTGAGGAATTATACCATCCATCAATAGTAGCTTTTTCAGCTTTTAATGCAGCGATAGCTTCTTCGCGCTCGATTTTGACTAGCTGATTTAAGTGAACTTGATCTTTAAAATCTTCTTCAATTTTAGAAAGATTTTCTATTTGAAGGTGACAGTTTTTAAGTTGTTCAGCGAGATCAAGATTTTGATTTTCAACCACAGTTTTGCCATTCATGGATTCATATAAACTTCTAGTCAAGAGATCGATCTTTCGAAGACTATCAGCTTCATCAATATTTAAAATATTGGTAAAAAAGGAAGGTGATACCTTAGTAGCAGAGGTTGAAGTAGAGGGAATGTCAGAATTTTCTTCCTCATCTTCAAGTTTGACCATGAGACATAGATTTGCTTCATCATCATCTTCAGAGTCAGATGATTCTTCTTCGTCAGAGGCAGCCCAATCATAGTCAGCCATAAGGCCTTTGCCTTTCTTCTTAAAGGTTTTCAGCTTTGAATACCTTTCTTTCAGCTTTTTGTATTTTTCATCTCTAGTCCTGTGAGTAAAGTTTTTCTTGGGAAAAGCTGAGGGTCTAGAGACTTTCTTTGACCTGCACTCGCTAGCAAAATGTCCTATCTTTTCATAGTTATAGCAAGTAGCAGTAGCCTTATCAACAGGGGTTGATGATCTTGGCTTGTCAGTAATAGCAAGAGGTTTGTTCTTCTTGAAATTACTCTTTCTAGCAAATCTCCTGAACTTATTAGCCAGGAATGCCAGAGTTTCATCATTATCTGAAACGTCAGAATCTGATGATCTTTCAGAGTTAGTTTCCAACTCAGTGACAGTGATAGTCGATCGCTGAGTGGAAGGTGACTCTGAGATTAAAGCAACATGGGTGCTTTTGGAATCTTTTACAAGATTCTTCTTAAGATGACTCGATTGCTCGTGATTCAGCATCGTGCCATATAAGGTAGAAAGGGTCATTGATTTTAGATCCTTTGACAGCTTGAGACACATAGAATAACTGTCCCAGCTTTCAGGTAAACATTCTAAAAACTTTTTCAGCGCTTCAAACTTAGAATATTCCTTACCAACAGTTTTCAGATCTATTATTAAGCAGTTAAAACGTTGGTGTACTTCAGAGAGAGTTTCATTATTACCACAAATGAAGCTTTCATACTGTCTTACCAGGTTGATCTTTCAAGAGTCCTGGACTTCAGACGTACCTTCATACTGAACACAGATTGTGTCCCACATAGCTTTTGAGGTTTTCAGGTTCATGACGGAATGGTAGACTTCGTCAGGAAGAGCCATGGAGAGTATGGATCTGGCTTTGGTGTCGATAGCCACTTTCTTCTTATCTTCATCAGTCCACATATGAATTTCCTTGGGAATCAGCCTTTCTGGAATAGCAGGTCTATTTTCAGCGGCTGGAACTGCAGCATCAATTCTTATAGAAATATATGGGCCGTTTTCAAGATAGTAAGGCATAGTAGGGTCTACACCTTCTAAGAAGAGAGTCATCCTATTTTTCCATAGATTAAAATTATCTCTGGAGAATCTAGGGGGTTTTGCAAGAGAACCGTTGTCAATATAGTTGGTGTTTGTGTTGGTAGCCATTTTCAGAAATATATAGGAAGAGAAATCTTAGTATAGATCAGATCTTGTTTATGAGATTAAACAAATCCGCTCTGATACCACTTGTTGGTCCCAAAGGGCTATACAAGTTTGTAGAAGGGGTGGGGGGTTGAATACAAACACACGTTTTTACTTTTCTAAATTGTTTATTGATAAATCAAGACAATTTACAACTTGTTGCGGAACAAGATTAAGGATAAACCTAATCTTAACAAGTCTTGAGAAACACTAAGTTTCTTGCACTAGAAAGAGTTAAAGAAATTACGAATAATAACTTAACAATAAGAGATAAATAAGAAGATGGTCCGAGCACACTTCAAAACTGAAGTAAGGTTGTTCTTATATACTGCATGCATTTAATGCTAGGCAATATGGCTTTACACGTGGCAGCAGCTGAGTGGTTTCATGTCATTGACCTTTGTAGACAACCTTAGTAGCCGCATGGTGCACAGTGTAGAATCAGAGTTGTTGTACGATTACAGACAAAAGGGATGTCCGTTCTGACAGTTCGTACGGAGACGTGCAAGGGAGGTAAGACAATAGTAACATGCAGGGAGACTTCATGATCAGCTTTCGTTGAGTCAGATCTTTATCAGCGAATGATAAAGTTCAGCGATTGCTGAAGTCTCCTATTTGATACTTCACGTTGAATGGACAGGACTTGCTTCGCTGATATCCGCATCAGTTCATGAGTAGACTTGTCGCTGGTTCTTGAGCTTGATCTTCGACTTCAGCGTAGAACATATGTTGATGTGAAACTTGTCTTCAGGGATCATAAGTAAACAACTAACTTATCAGCGATCATCTCATAGACTGAACAGGCTCAGAGCTATAAGATGAAGAACAGTGTTCGCTGAATATCTAATCTAAAGAGTGAGAGTTCCTATCAGCGGTACTGTAAAGTCTTAGTACTTATCAGCGATAGTGAAACTATAATACATATTGTTTACTTACAATTTTCACTAAGTGTTTAAGAGAGGGTCATTATCAAATCACTGAGGGTTTGGATCAACACAACCTTGCACGCTCATACCTGACACCTTCCGCCGCCTACTTTCACTTCCTGAAGCCAACGCCGACGGACATCAAGGTTATGACCCCGTGCTCAATGACGACACTTTATGCGCTCAATTATGTGCACTCGGGTACAACCACAACCTCATTCGACCATCTGGATTCAACCGGAAGTACCTGGCCCCCATATGGTACACTTTGTTTACGATTCTGAACATATGCCTTTCTTCGGGATGGAAGGGCATAGACCAGTGTACCGGCGACTTCTTACGGTTATTCCATGCCGTATGCTACAACCGCCACGTGGACACTGCAATGATTATCTGGCGCGAACTTGTTCAAGCCATTCGTCAAATCGGAGGTACAAAGCAGAAGAAGTTCCTCCCCTACCCTCGTTTCCTTTCATTAGCTGTGCGACAACATATGGACGCCAATCCAGCCATACCGCGACGCCTAAACCATCCGGTATGTCCTCCTCATCACCTACAATATATGGTTATTCGCAACCCGTCCAATGCCATTGCCATGCCCATACCTGAAGCCCTTCAGTCTCACGCGGATCCCGTTGCACCGAGTGTGGTAGCTTATAGGCAAGAGTTAGGGAATCCCATGGTCCAGCCAGCGCCGGAGGGACCTGCCCAGGGATATAGGCATGAGGGACGTGAGGGTCCTAGGACGAGAGGAGGAAGGGCCCGAGCAGCTGGGGCTCCCGGGCGGGGTGTGTTAAGAATTCGCGGGAGGGGAACCGGAGCGAGAGATGCAGTGAATCCGCGTCCCAGCTCTAGCCAGCAACCCATTATCCCTATCACCCGACCAACAGGCGAAGCCGGAGCATCGTCCTCACGACCGATGCTTCATCATGACCCCGAACCATATTTATCTGACCCGCCTTCACCCTCTCGACACGTTGAGAACGTGGAATATGACTCCACGAAATCCGATACCGACCGCAACATTCGTCTGAAGTTAATACCTCACGATATCGGACCATACCCGGATTTTACCGTCGGAATCCCACTTGACTCACCTACCACTTCTTCTCAATCCGCTATGGGAGACACTAGGACACCCGAGGGAGTATTAGGTGATGAGTTAGATCATGTGAGAAGGAGAGAACTGCGTTCGAAAGTGAACCAGGAAAGATTGAACCGTAAAGATAACGAGGCTCCTGAGCGAATCCAACCGAGTGATATCCGGGTAGCCACATCTGCTATCCCGTCTCATACGTTGGGACGGGGTATTGAAGAAGCCTCCGTGGACCCAGCAGAGAAATTGTACAACCCCCTTATCCACTCATCCGTCTCTCAAAATACGGATGTTTCAGTTTCTCACGGGGATCAAGCACAACTTCCACCGGTCTCTCACTCGGAGAGTACTGGTGTTGAAATAAGAGACTAGCAACCCCCGGTCTCGCCTTCATTTCGTGCACCATTGAGTCTAGAGCCATTTGAAATTGAACATTCTTCGGCTAGGACACATGATGAGGAACACCAAATCGAGACTCTTTGTGACTCGATCGGAACGTCTGTAGTGTCTCCGTCTGGCGGAACACGAGGATCAGACGGAAATCCTACCACGGCTATCCCTGCGCCAACCGTGAACGTAGGTGGCTCTGCCTCTATGGTAGATGCCTCAACGGGTAATCTAAGTGATCTCGGGGTTAAATTTCCTAACTTTGTGTCACCAGGGTCCCTGGACAGCACCCTCAAGGCTGTCCGCGAGGCGATGGAGCAGCACGTCGCCGCCGAGCTCGACACCGTTAGGCACTTAATGAAAGGTAAAGGGCATATCTTCGACATTGAAACCGCTCATACACCTCCCCCGGTTCCTACTCAGCCTATCTACTCGGTGGACTCCTTCAAGACGATGCTTTTGGCCCAACTGCTCCAACAATCTGAAACCGATGCCTCAACCGAAGTAGACCTGCTATCCGTTCTGAAATCTCATGTCACGGCTCCTTCATCATCCATTACCACTCGATTGGATTCCATTGACTCGACTCTTAAGGACTTCAACCAAGCTCTTACAACACTGTCCGAAAGAGTCCGTTCACTCGAAGATACCTGCAAGAGTCAAGCAGGCGGTCTAAAGCGCAATCACGATAACCAGGATGATCCTGATCACCGTGAGGGGGAGAAAAGACTAAAACCTACCTAGACCGCCCCTATCCTCACCGAATCGACAACTGTGGTTCAACAGGAACCAGCAACTGCGGCAACAACAACCGACGCCAAACCTGAAGCCGAGTTGCCTCTAGCCGAGATGGTAATAGATATGGATATTTCAGACGACGAAGACCCGACGGTTGAAAAGCCTGAGGGTTCAACACAGGAACTGGTTAATTTTGACTCATCAGACAGCCCAATACTGGATATGATTGATCCAGACTGCGAGACCAACCCGGAGACCGAAGATGCATGGTATGAAAAAACCGCCAGTGCCGCAAATCTCCATGTTAATTTGGTCTTCCCTACTGATGAAGATGATAACGTAGACTACGATCAATTCTTGCTCCAGAATTTATATGGAACCCCCGTTCACTCTGCTCAACCCGCTGAAACTTTAACAAGACCCGAGACCACAACTGCCGATATTTGGACATCTCCTCAGCAACCGACAGCTTCTGATCTCCCTCCTCAACAGCAACAGCAACAAATCCATTGGGAGAAGATCCCGATCTTTATTCCTCACCTGGAGGAATCCATGAAGAAGTTGTTCGTCTACAAGTTTCGCCCAATCGAGCCGACCTTTTGCCTTGGCATTTACAACCTCAACCCCGAATACCAACGCCGGCACATCAGTGCAATGAAGCGGTGTCTACCAGTTAGCCAAGTCAGAACCAAGCATCCGATCACAGAGGTACTCAACATCCAGTCAAGCCGCATTATGAAAATCGTTTATCCGGTATTCACTGTCCGACGTGAAGATGGGAATGAATTGAAATTTTCCAAAGCTGACTTCCAGCACCTCCGACCGTTCGACTTCCTGGCAATTCTGAAATACCTTCGTACAAGAACCATCCGACCGCTACCTGTCACAAAGGCGCTTGAAGTTGTTCGTCGATTCCTGGTCCGTACTATTATGATGTCATATCTCACGGATTTCCAAATGGCAATCGAGAACAGGGCAAAGAAAGTAAATCTGATAAATCTGAATCTGAAAGCTCCTGAGTTGAAGATGTACTCCGAGAATGGTCTGCTTCTACAACCGGAATTTGGGATAGTCTACATCAACGAACAGAATGAGAAAAAATTTATGCGCTTCAATCAGGTAGACAGATTCTACGACGGCACGCTCTTCAAAGTCCAAAATGCTCTTCGCAAAATCATTTCTTATGAATCGGAAAATCAGAAGGTTTCGTATGTTCCGAACTCGAATGTGATAACTGCATGAAACGCTTTAGAAGTGGTTGAAGAACGCATCGACTATCACCGCGCTATCCGAATGTTCGAGGTACACTTTGCGCTTCGTAAAAGATATGTCTACAACTGGCGCGAACTCGAACTTCAATACAAAGGGGGAGATTGTTAGGGTCAATATTTGTTGTATTAAAGTTCAAGGGTCTGTTTTGTTATTCTTTATTTTGAGCTTAGTTAGTGAACGGGCCGTGGCCTTGTTAACCACGGGCCCGTCATATATAAAGTGTATTAGCCTTAGAAAATAGGCTAGTTGTTCATTTGCTTTCCTATTCTTAATTGTAATTCTCTCTCAATTGAAAGCAATATATGGATGACCAGTTGAAATCATAAACATCTCTGTTATTATCTATTGATTTCATTGTTCGTTGGACGGATCTGGAACTCACATTACCGGACAAATGTGGTACTCGGGAACTGGAGTTTTCCCGAAACAGGTGCAATCCGGGACTCTATCGGAAACTTGAGGTTACCGAACGGAGTCCGGATAATAGCGTCCAGAAACATTTGTAATTCGGATAGAAGTTCGTACACAGTGTCGTCCGGATAGAGGGATTACCGGAAACAATACACAATCCAGACAAAGACGTCCGGAAAGTGACGAATAGAGGGAAACTTACCCGGAAACTTAGAAGGTGTCCGGACAGAGCGACTGTGCGACTAATTCGGATCGAAGAAACACTAGGGTTGCTCGATTTATTTTCTGAAAGGTTAGATATCGACCAAAAACACAAAACCAAACAAACCCTAATCGATTTAAAGCAAAATAACAAGATTTTTGATGAAAATTTTAGATTTTTGACAAGAACGGAGACAAAAACTCGAAAACCAATTTTGCTCAAAAACTATTGAAACGAATGAATTGGACTCCTAAAATATGCAGAACCTCTAATATAACCAATATAAATAAAATAGAATGAGCATAAACAATCTATTTAATCAGAAATCAAAAGATAATATTATCAAGTTCAAGAACAGTCGACAGAATACCATAAAAACTTACCAGAATCCTTTGAATCAACCAGTCTGTATGCTCTGATACCAATTGTGGATCCCAGATTAGTGCAATACAGTAGAAATCACGAACAAATAATCAATAAATGCAGTATGATTTCAACTTGTCATCCATCTATTTCATAACCATTCAGAGAATTCAGAGAATATGTTTACAATGGTTAATGGACGATTAACCTCAATAATGAGGCTAACAACACATTATATACCTAGGCTAGACAACTAAGGCCCATGGCCCATTACAATATAAAGCCCATATATAATGTTACAATATAATCCCTGAACTTCTATTCAATCAAATTTTATTCCCAACTACTTCCTTTATTTATTGCTTCTCGTTGCTAATCCCTTTTTGCTTACGATGTTGTTGAGATACTTACCATCGATTTCTCTCTTTGTTAACATTTATGGTTTGAATTGCAAATCTAAAACTCTCGGTTTCCATATTTGGTTATAATACAATTTCGTTAGCATTGTTAATCGGAAGTCCGACTAATAATTTTGGGTCCCCAATTCCAATTGGTTCACGGTTAATTGTGTTTAACGTCTTTGTTGAGTTTCCAAATAGAGAACCATTTCTTAGTTACTTTAATCCTTTTACTATAATTCAGGGTTTTTTCCAATTAATCGTTCTAAGCAATCGTTTTAATTAAACCTTAGTGAATTAATTCTCGGGCTTTTTAAGTAACCAAATCCATAGCTTATTGGATGAAATTTATTTCAACCATAACCGGTGGTGGTTCACTTAAGGATTCCTTTCGTTTTACTTTTACATTTGAAACAAGATTTCCCATGCAATTTCAAGCTGTCGTTAACTTCTCAGTTGATAATTCCTGTGTTTGCTTTACTGTTACTTTAATTACTGCACTTTAATTTCTCGCTCTTTAATTATTGCAATTTACATTTTCTGTCATTCACTAAATGGAATTTACTTTCAACGCTCTTTAATTTACGCATTTTTTTACTGTCAATTATTTCCTGCAAATTACTACTCGCTTTATTTACAAGATTGGATACTTGCAAAACAAGTTACATTTTCGCAAAAGAATTATTGTGAATTGTTATATGCATTGTCTATAACACCCACAGTTTTGGCAAGCAAACGTTACACCGAGCCAATTTGATGGTTGGTATTTGTGAACTTTGTGTGTGGGAGGACCTACTTCTAACCCTCAGATGCATCAAGAGCGTTCGGGATGAGAAACTTCGATTTTGGGCATCGGTACGCAGGGAGCGACTATGACACGCGACTATGACACGTGTCAATGTCGCTGGGCAATGTCGCGCTGAAGGGACACCCTACGGTACACTTCGTGCGACTATGTCCGCGACAATGACACATGTCACTGTCGCTGGGCAATGTCGCGGTCGGCCCCTGAGCCTCTTAAAAACCCGATTTTTGGCATCTTCGTCTCATTTTTGGCTATTCCCTTCCCACCATTCTCTCCCAAGTTGAAACTCATCCCCCTATTTCGTTTTGGTGCTCCAAGTGGTGTAAATCCTTGAGTTTTAAAAGGAACACTCAACTTTTAGCAAGGATCTGGATGCAAGGGTTGAAGTTCTTCATCTCACCCTCATTCATGGAGATTTCTAAGCTTTCTAGGGTTTCATCCAACCCTTTTTCCTTCATTTCGAAGATTGAGAGTTTGTGGTTTATTTTGGTGACTCTAGAGGTATTTTGGTTTGTGGATTCAAGTTATGGTTAAGGTAATCTTCTCTTCTCTTCATTTTTGGAAATTAGGGTTTTGGGTATAGGTTGAGATAATTGATGAAAATGTTTGGGGAACGATTTTGTATGGTTGAATATGGTTTTGATGGTTCGAAACTTATGGATCTAGGTTTTGGAGGATTTGGCTTGAAGATTCAAGTTTCTTCAAAGGAGCTCAAATTTGGGGAAAAATCTAGATTTAGTCTAAATCTAGCGAGGTGAGTTCGGGTTGCTTTGTGAAAACTTTGTACATGCCAAAAATGTCATTTTCCAAGTATTAATGTGTTTACATGAAAATTATCTAATGTTGAGTTATTTGGTGGGTTTTGACCTTTGAAATGTTTAACTTGGTAAATGTGGTAAAATGCCCATATTTGAGATTTTTGGGAAACTTGATAGATAAACCATAAATGAAAATGCTTGATGATTTATTTTATAAGTGGAGTCTACTTGATTTGAAAATGCATTTTGTTTATATTTTAGAAATATGCATTTAGTACGTTATGGGACGATTTGAAAATGTAACGGGTGAGTCCCTTGGAAAAGAGGGTTGGGACAACCCAAGGTTTTGTTTCAGGTTTTCATGGATTTGAAATATTTATTGGCAAAGGTGTGTGTTGCTACGTTTAATTTCATGTTATGACTTTTCACGATTAATCTTTTGAGTTAGTCGAGCTTATGGCTCGGTAATGGATTTTGTTAAGTCTTTGGGGACAATTGTCTAGTTTTGATGGCTTCAAGTCGAGTTTTGGTCGTGATTTATGTTTATTGGGGAATTACATGTTTTGAATGCATTGGTTCATTCGTTTGGGGTCGTGTAATGTTTTAGACCTTATTAGCTATGGATCCATAGGCACTTGAGTTTTACGTTCAATGATGAGACGCTAGTTTCTCTTTTGTAGCACGGAATAGGCATCGGGTTCCATGATAAGTAAGATGTGGGCCTATACGGTCGGTCATTGTCTCATGGGCAGTAAGGTGTAATTCCATATGTGCTTGGCACGGGATAGGCATCGGGTTCCATGGTAAGTAAGGTGTGGGCCTATATGGTAGGGCAGCGTCCCATAGGCAGTAAGGTGTAATCCCAATTGTGCTTGTTTTGTGGATTTGGAGTGACCCAATGTATAGACCTGGAGTGGTTGAAATTGGGGGCTCCCAAGTCTCGCGGGCAATAGATCTGGAGTGATTGAGCTCAATATTTTACGAGAATAGTCCACATGGTTGTTTTATTGCATAGTATGTGACCCACTTTTGTGTTCCGTCACATGCAATGTAAACGGGCCTCCCGCGTCACCGAAAGGTGTTGCGTTGGGTATTTGTTTTTATCCATGTTTTCGGTGATGTATCATATTTATATGAATTGTTTTCCACATTATGTGAATTATGGGTTATGCTTCATCCATGTTTGGGATGTTTGGGATAATAACGACTTACTTATGAATTCAATCGTTTTGGAAATCAAATGCTATTTCACTTTTCAAGTGGGTTTTAGGATGAGTCCATTTTAAGAATCATTTTACATTAAAGCTTTCAGCACGGGATTTGTGTGCGTTGGAAAAAATGAGTGAATTGCATCTAAAGTAAATTCTTTTGAGCTCACGACTTGAATTGCATCTCTCTAGTTTTATGAATTATATGGTCATGATAAAACTCTTGAACTCGCTAGGAGTTAGCCTAACCCTTTTTATTTGTCGGCATGTGCAACAAGTTCAGGTTGGGAATAACTTTAGCTACACTGTGAGGTGACGAGTGTAGTAGAGCGCACGAGAAGTGATTTGCTTAGTGAAGTCTTTCGCACTTATTTTGGGATTAGCAACTTGTACTTGTGTTAAGTAACACCCGGCTTTATGTAGTCGCATAGTATGATTTGAGTTATTAACTGTGAGAGTTGTTACGTTTTATCTTGAGGTTATTCCAAGAATGGTTTGTAGAAGGAATTTTATTCCTTAAGTGGTTATTTTATCGAAGTTTTATTTAGTTGCTCTTTCCAATTTTGAGGGTGTTACAAGTTGGTATCAGAGCATAAGTTTGAGAGAATTATGAGTTGATTTTTGGATACCTAGACTCAAACTAGCGTTCTTTTAAGTGAATGAAAGTGAAGTTGCACTAATAGGCACTTTAAGATAGGATGTCTTGAGGTTGATGGAGTCGCTAGAAAAGAGAATCTCGTCGAGGGTAGCAAGGATAATCATGTATGGTACGTTCATAATTACACCTGGCCAGTGTTATGGTAAACCTACTAGTTACATGTGCATACTCGAACTACTTTAATGTGATGGTCGTTGGGGTAGTGAATAAGTTTATAAGCGAGTAGTCGTTGAAGTAGATGGACGATTCTAGCATTAGTCACTTAGAGTGACAATAAGCATGACAACTGTATTAAGTGGACCATTATGGGTCGAAATTGATGGCTGGATTAGAACCATAGGCTTATTGAGTCGACCTCAATTCGAGGAGAAATCGTTAGATTTATCGATGTAATTTTCAATTTTGCATTAAGATGTTTGAGCATCCGGATGATGGTAGTGTGACAGGAGGGAATTGGAGGAGTTTGGTTTGAGACGTTGAGTGCCGACTAAATTCATGCACAAAATTTATTTTTGAAATAAATTGCATTAGTTGTTTCTTATATTCCAAACTGTCATGTGGGTTGTATTAAAAACGTTTAGCACACACAAGATTTAGAATCATGATTTTGAACATGCATGAAATTGTTTATTGCAAGTAATTGCAAACCTTATTGGGACTTGTTTTATTTTGTTGTTGATCAATGATATTTTTGGATACCATGTTATCCGTATATTAGTGTGGTTTAAGATTTTGGACAAGTAACGACGACACATGACTTTAACATTGGATCTCCTCCACATATGTTAAGGTCGAACGAAGAGTTACTTCCCTCTATTCGGTGTTCGAGTTTTATTTGGGAATTTTATCCCATGCGAGTTTTCTTTTAGAGTATTCTTTATATTGTATTGCAACAAGTGGGAATTTGGGAAGTATGATATTTTAGTCGTAACCTTGTTTATGGGATTTGATCTTTGGGAAACGAAAGTTTTGGTACTATTTGATTGATTGGATGTCGTTGAGCCTTATTGAGTCTTATGCAAGTTTTACTGGGTAATTTGGAGTTTTGTTTTACGACGTTTTGTGTCTCATGGGTGCAACTATGAAAGGTGCCTGCTTTAATTAGTATGTGTGTTAATTTATGAAGTTCTATTCGGCATTCTGCCTTATGCGGGTTTGATGAGAAATATTATTTTATGGTGTAGTATCCAAAGGGAGTAGCTTTTATAGGTTTGGTGTCACATGGTTTTCTCTTTTGAGACTTGTGTTAGCATTTTACGTTACAACTTGTTTAGCGTACGAATTGATTTATATGTGGTGTGAGTAATGTATTTGAGGGCATTATGACAGTCTGTCTTAATGTTTTGCTTTATGACCCTTCAATAAATTGGCTCTTTCGTTATCATTTCATACAAATGCATTAAATCGATTTATTGGCATGCATAGCATTCTAGCCCCTATTTTGGAACGTTAATGTGCATCGTTTGTACGGCTTAAACTTGGAACTGACACAAATCATTTTATGTTTTAACCAAAGGATATTTATGAATCGTTTCACCGTTTTGCAAAATAAACTGACGCGTTCGAATTTTATTGGGTAATTTGATAAATGAGTCATAAATGGAAATGTCTTGATGAATTATTGCATATATGGAGGTTATTTGGTAAAATGCAGTTCGGTGTTTGTTGGAAATATGCATAGTTTGTGTTATGGTACACTTTGAAAATATGATCGTGCGAGTCATTGGATTTTGGTCGTTCCCGACCTTGCTAACATTTTGGAAATTCTAAACCTTTTGGTTTTGAGGAAAAGATATATTTTGAGTATTTTGATGAGTAAATCTTAGGTATTGATATATTTTAATGATTTATCTTGCGTGTATAAATCTTTTGGTATAAATGCACCTTAATGGATGTTTTGGAAAATGATTTGCATTAACCTAAAGTTGTGTGAGAGTTTGTCTTAAGGTTTTACTTCCATGACTTTATTTGGCTAAATGAGAGAGCTTCGGAACTGGATTTAATGAATTTCCCTTTTGAGACTTTGCATGGACTATCTGTTGCATGATTGTTTTATTTCAGGAAAACTACTAAGAGATGTGTTACAAGTTTGCATGCATAGTCTGGTTTGAAATTTCTTCAAGATATTTTAGCTGACAATTTCAAAGGATGAGATCTTGTTGTCATTTTGCTTTAAACTTGAAATCGACACAAGTCATTTCACATTTAAACCAAGGCGTATATGTACGTATCTCATCAAACTGTTTTACGAAACAAACTAACACATGTGACTTTGGTTGGTAAATTTTATTGCATGTCATTTTTGGGCTAAAGACGAATTTTTTTTAATTGGATGTCGTTTAAACTTCTATTGAAGTTCGTACAAACATGTTGTTGCACACTATTTTAGTGCAGGAAATTACTTTACATTCATGACATAAATAAATCCGTGCTAGGACCATAGCGGTTCATTTTAAAAGTTGTAGAGCATGTTTTACGTTTCGTTAGAAACCTAAATTGTGATGAATAGTTTTCAAAATGATTTTCATAAGTGGGACAAGTGTGTCTATTTTTGCACAACTAATGGGTAGTATATTTTATACATGCGATTGATTGTTATGAAAACGTTCATGTTGAAAATTTCTATAAAAGTTTTCGATTGTCGTACTTGTTAAGTATTGCACTTGAAAACCTTGAACTCATTAGGACCTTGGGATGGTTAAGCAACCAGGGTAAAGGGTGAGTGGGACTCTTTAGACGCCATATGAACGACCTTGGTTTTAGTGGGGACGTTCGACGAATGAATCTCGCGTGTAGAGTTTTGCAGTAGTTCGAATCTTGGTAGTATGACTAGGTGTCAACTTTCGAATTTTGAGGCCATGAACCGTTAGTGTATTGGAGTCATGTAGTCCAATCTTAAGGGACAATCGTATCACTCGCAGGGGTTTGAAGGATTTGGATGGTGAAAGGAATTATAGTTGGATGACTTTTCTTGAATGGTAAAAGAATCTGTCGATTGGATGGTTGGTAATTAACTGTATTCTTGAGGTGGCTTACTCGTTGGGTCAAGGACGACCGCCTGTTTTGGAGTATGTCAGTGCTTGTTAGAATTAAGTGTCAATTCAACAGTGGGAACGGTTGGATTTCGAGATTTTGCTAGTTTCAACAACTATCGAACCATGGGTTATTTTGAGAAAAAGTGTAAGAGCACGTGGTTATGGACTGATTGGAAGACGGGATCTGTCGTTGGAGAAGTATGGAACACCTAAGGTTGGGAGATAATCGAAGCCTGGTAAGTTATAATCTACCATAGTAAGTTAAGCGTTACTCAGATATAGGTATAATGTGCCTAAGGAGACATCGAGTGTGAGCATCAATGCGAAGATTATCGTGGCAGCTCGGTCAAGAAGGAAAATTCGAATCTCAGTTGGAAGCTGAGGGGGACAGGAATAGGTTTGAGCTCAGTAACCGTTGGAAGTACAAGGATTAGATTTCGAGGACGAAATCTCATTCAAGGTTGGGAGGATTGTAACACCCGTAGTTTTGGTAAGCAAACGTTACACCGAGCCCATTTGATGGTTGGTATTTGTGAACTTTATGTGTGGGAGGACCTACTTCTAACCCTCAGATGCATCGAGAGCGTTCAGGATGAGAAACTTCAATTTTGGACCTCGGTACGCAGGGAGCGACTATGACACGCGACTATGACATGTGTCAATGTCGCTAGGAAATGTCGCGCTGAAGGGACACTCTACGGTACACTTCGTGCGACTATGCCCGCGACAATGACACATGTCACTGTCGCTGGGCAATGTCGCGGTCGGCCCCTGAGCCTCTTAAAAACCCGATTTTTGGCATCTTCATCTCATTTTTGGCTATTCCCTTCCCACCATTATCTCCCAAGTTGAAACCCCTCCCCCGATTTCGTTTTGGTACTCCAAGTGGTGTAAATCCTTGAGTTTTAAAGGGAACACTCAACTTTTAGCAAGGATTTGGATGCAAGGGTTGAAGTTATTCATCTCACCCTCATTCATGGAGATTTCTAAGCTTTCTAGGGTTTCATCCAACCCTTTTTCCTTCATTTAGAAGATTGAGAGTTTGTGGTTTATTTTGGTGACTCTAGAGGTATTTTGGTTGGTGGATTCAAGTTATGGTTAAGGTAATTTTCTCTTCTCTTCATTTTTTGGAAATTAGGGTTTTGGGTATAGGTTGAGATAATTCATTTTCAAGTTGCTTTGTGAAAACTTTGTACATGCCAAAAATGTTATTTTCCAAGTATTTATGTTTTTACATGAAAATTATCTAATGTTGGGTTATTTGGGGGGTTTTAACCTTTGAAATGTTTAACTTGGTAATGTGGTAAAATGCCCATATTTGAGATTTTTGGGAAACTTGATAGATAAACCATAAATGAAAATGCTTTGATGATTTATTTTATAAATGGAGTTTACTTGATATGAAAATGCATTTTGTGTATATTTTGGAAATATGCATTTAGTACGTTATGGGACGATTTGAAAATGTAACGGGTGAGTCCCTTGGAAAAGAGGGCTGGGACAACCCAAGGTTTTGTTTCGGGTTTTCATGGATTCGAAATATTTATTGGCAAAGGTGTGTGTTGCTACGTTCAATTTCATGTTATGACTTTTCACGATTAATCTTTTGAGTTAGTCGAGCTTATGGCTCGGTAATGGATTTTGTTAAGTCTTGGGGACAATTGTCCAGTTTTGATGGCTTCAAGTCGAGTTTTGGTCGTGATTTATGTTTATTGGGGAATTACATGTTTTGAATGCACTGGTTCAGTCGTTTGGGGTCGTGTAATGTTTTAGACCTTATTAGCTATGGATCCATAGGCACTTGAGTTTTACGTTCAATGATGAGACGCTAGTTTCTCTTTTGTAGCACGGAATAGGCATCGGGTACCATGATAAGTAAGATGTGGGCCTATACGGTCGGGCATCGTCTCATGGGCAGTAAGGTCTATATGTGCTTGGCACGGGATAGGCATCGGGTTCCATGGTAAGTAAAGTGTGGGCCTATATGGTCGGGCAGCGTCCCATGGACAGTAAGGTGTAATCCAAATTGTGCTTGTTTTGTGGATTTGGAGTGACCCAATGTATAGACCTGAAATGGTTGAAATTGGGGGCTCCAAAGTCTCGCGGGCAATAGATCTGGAGTGATTGAGCTCAGTATTTTACGAGAATAGTCCACATGGTTGTTTTATTGCATAGTATGTGACCCACTTTTGTGTTCCGTCACGTGCAATGTAAACGGGCCTCCCGCGTCACCGAAAGGTGTTGCGTTGGGTATTTTTTTTATCCATGTTTTCGGTGACATATCATATTTATATGAATTGTTTTCCACGTTATGTGAATTATGGGTTATGCTTCATCCATGTTTGGGATGTTTGGGATAATAACGACTTACTTATGAATTCAATCGTTTTGGAAATCAAATGCTATTTCACTTTTCAAGTGGGTTTTGGGATGAGTCCATTTTGAGAATCATTTTACATTAAAGCTTTCAGCACGGGATTTGTGTGCGTTGGAAAAAATGAGTGAATTGCATCTAAAGTAAATTCTTTTGAGCTCATGACTTGAATTGCATCTCTCTCGTTTTATGAATTATATGGTCCTGATAAAACTCTTGAACTCACTAGACGTTAGCCTAACCCTTTTTATTTGTCGGCATGTGCAACAGGTTCAGGTTGGGAATAGCGTTAGCTACACTGTGAGGTGACGAGTGTAGTAGAGCGCACGAGAAGTGATTTGCTTAGTGAAGTCTTCCGCACTTATTTTAGGATTAGCAACTTGTACTTGTGTTAAGTAACACCCGACTTTATGTAGTCGCATAGTATGATTTGAGTTATTAACTGTGAGAGTTGTTACGTTTTATCTTAAGGTTATTCCAAGAATGGTTTGTAGAAGGAATTTTATTCCTTAAGTGGTTATTTTATCGAAGTTTTATTTAGTTGCTCTTTCCAATTTTGAGGGTGTTACATTGTCTATCTTCGTTATTTGCTTTCCAAATTTACACATCCTTTATAATTAGAAGCCGAAAGATGATGGGCTAATTGTCCTAGTTCGGGGTATAAAGTGAAGTTAGGACCGATACCGATAATGAAATAAAGAGGTGTATCGTACTGCATGATTTTCCGAAGTTATTTAAATCAAGGTTGTATTTTATGGTGGATCACAATCGACCAATTGACACCCGGTACGTTGTGTCATAAAATAGTGGACTCTTGAGATAACCAAGGAATGTTGTCTCATCTTTTTATCTTGTTATTTATTTCATCCCAACGAATCTTTATACCCCGTGCTTCTCTTTATAATTGATTTTTGTCATTAGTTGTTAACCAAACCTCCAAAATATTGTTTGCGAATTCGCCATCTGAAACTGACTTTTACAAACTAGACTTTTAAAGAGAAACTTTTCCACGCTTCCATGTGGGATCGATATTCGGTACTTTGTAACATTATTACTTGTTTTAAGACGATAATAGGCCAAGATGTATACTTGCATCAAAGTTTATTTATAAAAACGTTGTATTTTAAAGGATACACCAAATCAGTCGTAACAGTAACTCCCCCATTCTTCTTGATTATCCCACTTTTAGGCTTGATCATCAAGACCTATTCTGGTTTGGGTCGATGAAGCTCTGTGAGAGTTTTCTCCAAACCATTCATATTATAGTTTAGAATGAACTGTTCATGTGAACATGATAAAGAATTAAGAACCATATCGATTCCTAATTCTTGATCTAGTGGGTATCCAAGACAGGTTAATCGGTCAATGTACCCTTTCATTTTCAAAACGTGAGTACTGACAGATGAACCCTCAGTCATCATACAGGCATGCAACGACCTAACTGTATCAAACCTCTCTTGCCTTGCCTGTTAGTGGAACATAGATTTCAAAGAGAATATCATATCCCATGCAGGCATGTCTTCATGTTCCCTTAGTAGCTCGGGAGTCATGGATGCAAGCATCAAACAGCTAACATCCAGTGAGTCATTGAGATGCTTATCATAAGCAGCTCTATCCTCAACTGAAGCATTTATGTCAAGGGTGTTTGGAAGGGGTTTTTCTAGAATGTACAACTTCTTTTCGTGTTTAAGGACAACCCTCAAGAAACGAAACCAATCTACAAAGTTTGCACCGTTCAGTTTATCCTTATAAAGGATTGACCGTAACGTAAATTGAGATAAATCGTTTGTGTTTGTAGTTTGGTAGGAGGTATTAGCAGACATCTACAAAAAGTTTAATTTTAGTAACTTTATGATCTCAAATAAATGAATCAACCTTTCAAAAACATTTAATTTGAGCTAAGATCCGTATTTCACCTACTTCCATAAATGGCTAAGCTCTTTCTATGGAATTAGGCTATTTAGGTAGGCATCATCCAATTATGTTCAACATAACTCTTAGATATCGTGGGATTCTATTCAATATATCATATATTGAATTTGGCACGTTTAATCCCACTTCAACGCCTTGAAAATACTCATAGATGGCTAGGCACTTTCTATGATATTTCCAAGTAAACTAACCATACTAAGGTTTCATGATCCCACCTAAAATCTCAACTTAGGGTTTATTGGGATCAATCGTCCAAATTACGACTATTTAAGTGAATGGCTAGGCGACTGTCCACTTAAATCTCGTTATCTTGGGACCTTGTCTCACACTACAATCATCCGATATGATTGGCTAGGCACTTACCACACCGAAATCCTGTAGGCTCGACAAGTACCTTAAATGGGTGGCGTTTAGTTTACATTTTGTAAAAGGTTTAATTTTAGATAACATTCTAATTCCTTTTAAAACGTTTTGATTTTAAAACCTCGTTTTTAAAACCTTGTTTTAAAAGTCCATCCAATTAAATCGGTTGATTTTGATAAACATATCAATTTTAAAATATAATATTTTATTTACCAATTTAAAACTTATTTTTCATTTGATTTTATTTTAAAAATGCTTGCAACTATTATGACAATAATAAAGTAGTAAAATAAATAAAATGCAAACACAAAATAAACAACCATAACATACAGATAATATACGATTTTGCCCCTAATGTGGTGTTGTGAGCCAACACAACAACCACAGTTTTTCTAAGGACGTCTTCAAGCTCCCACTAGCCTCGCCATTTTGGTGAACTCCAAGGACTCCGTCTTGATATCTTGAAACTCCGTCTTTACGTTGGACTTACAATTTAAAATATAAAATACAATAGTATCCTATCTATTTTACAATTGAACCTATCTAGAAAGATAAAATTACATACCACGCAATTTAATACATTTTAATTTTCCAAAAATAAATCAACCACGGGTCTTTCGGGGCAAACCATATATTATCTAATATTATTATTTTAAACATAAAATAAAACAATCGGCCCGGAAATAATTAACATAATTAAAAGACGATTAATGGAACAAAATTTTATATGGCAAACTTAAATTAATCAGTAAATCTTGTAGGTGAACAAACATATTTCAGAAAGAATTGATCCATCAAAACCGGGCCTTGGCCCATTCTACGGCCCAGCCGTATAGGGCACAAGCCTAACACGAGAAGCTAGGGTAACAACCCAAAACCCCGTTTGACCAAAACACTTGGCCAAAAAGAAAAGCCTGATCGAACCTTTTGGTCCATAAAACCGATTCAAGAATCTTTGGTCCAAAATAGATTAAAAAAACTGTTAGGAAATCTGTTGTGACTTTGGGACCAAAAACAAAAAACAATACAAACAGAATGTAATATTAACCCACGACCCAAGTTCAAAACGACCCTTTTGAACCCAAGACATGCCCAGATTCAAAACTAGGGCATTAACCCATCATACCCTATCACTTCAATTGGTAGCTGAGAAAAAAAATGGTCTGAAAACGAACCAAAAGACATCGGTAAACATAGCCGATTTACAAAACTATACGTCATAACCCGGTCGTATCGGCGTTCAAAAAATAACTAGTATCACAAGAATGGATTCTTATTGACATCTAGCGGTTAGACATAGTTCAAACCAACACCTCTGTTGGCGGAATAACACAACCAACAAACAACACTTTAGCTCGGTACTAGGAATTCGAAAGCAAACGACAACAGCCGTACAAAATTCCAAAACAAAACCATTCATGGCTTCGACAATGAAAAATGATTCCAATAAAAAAAATGCCACTTTGCCTCGGTGGCCAGCGGCGGTGACATCTCACTGCAAACCGACGCCAATCGCTAGATATGATGGCTTGGTCGAGCAAGCAGCAACGAGAGGGAACATCCCTATGACAAAAATGTCGACATAACCGACGATGATTGAAAATCATTGGTGTAGAAAAACAACAAGCAGCCCCACATCAAGGAACTTGGCTGAGATTTCCGGCACAGAAAAAGAATAACTAAAAATACCACCCGGCGGTCTGGATGACCGGAAAAACAAACACCAGCGACCAAAGCTAACAGCGGCAACAGCCGCAAGTCATCAACAGCCGACAAAACGGCGACTTGCGTCGACGTTCTGGGCGGCGTGTAACAACCCAACTCAAAGAATAAAACTTAAACAACTTGAATTAAGCAACTCGCCGAAACGGCTCCAAAATACTATCATAAACATATGAGTACATAACAAGGTTTGTGGAAACAACCTATTACATAGCTGAGATTTCTAAAGACTATGCTTGACATGCTAAATATAACAGCTTCCTTCTAGTCCAAAGCTTCACGCTTGCGCTTTCTCTTTCCCCTTACTAGAGCCTTCTACTAAGTGCTTACCTGAAAATGGTTTAGTTTTTGGAAATGCAAGGGTTAGACCATGAGGTCTAGTGAGCTCCCTCTAGTGGCAACAGTTTCATTATCAAATTTTAAAACATTTCACAACATTTATAAACAACAACTTTAACAAAGCTTTCATGTAACAACCACACATGTAAATGGCACACTGAAGTCACTCGGAAGTGACGACGTGTCAGTCTCATACTGCCTTACTGGGTCACTCCTCCCATGGCATAAACGGGACACACCCCACGGTATGAGCACTGGCGGGCCACACCCTCCGACTTAGCCAATTCACATCTATCAACAATGTATGCATACACTTTAAACTAACTTTCCAAACACATCAGCATACAACATAGATAAACCATTTTGCATTTCTTCCATACTTCTAAAATCACATTAAAACACGTATTTAGTTAGAAAAACTCACCTGTTGCGTTTGATCGGATCTTTGATTTCTTCCAATTTGGGTGCGATCGATGTTCACAAGAATCTCTCTCTGAGTTCTTCCAGCCTCCAGACATACACATGAAATGAATTTAGGGTAAATTGAGGGTTCTTATACCTTTCACTTTGCACAAAGGCCCTCTTTCTTTTATTTATTTTTAGGCCCTCCAACTTGAAATTTTCCCGAAATCTCCTTTATTTTTATCATCTTGGAAAATAAGGTTACGGTTATTACAACACCTCCCCCTCAAAAGAATTCCGTCCTCGAAATTCCATCATCGAATAAGTTGGGCATTTAGACCTCGTGTCCGCCTCTATCTCTCGAGTTGCTTCCGGTTCTTTGGTAATAACACTATGATACTCCAACAAGGTCAAACCCATTGGTCCTCAACTCCTTGACTCTAAGGTCAATGATTGCCCTCGACCATATGACGAAGGTCAACTGCTCATCACCTGCATTTCTTGTAGAGTTATCGCCATTCCAACTTCCAACAATTGCTCTCTTTATAATAGAGGCGTGAGACACATTATGATATCCCCAAAGTCTCATCGAGCACAACCAGATCATATCCTATCCCTCCAACTTTTTACCTAATCTTCGACGAATCCAAAGAAAAATCGTGGACCGACTCCTCTTTTCCTTCGAACACTCCACCCCATTCAATTGCCCAAACCATTCTTGATGGAAAACATAGCCATACCCAATACTTCGGAACCGCCCTTGGTGAGTCACAACTTTGCTATGTCGGGCAATCTTGTACAATATACTTGCAACCTCTCTGATCAACTATATCAGCTTAACAGTACCATTTGTAACATCCCAGACCAACCGTACCAGATATTGTCCGCTTTGTCTACACCTGGACTCACGGTTTTAAAACGCGTTTAATCAAGGTTTTCGCATACAACTTCACTTCCTTAAAAGAAGGAACTTTGCGGAAATCCATGCCACAATAACGTGAATCCACTCAACTTGCCAACTTGGCACAAGGCCAACCTTGAACATCCCAATAAACTCACACCCAAGAGTTCCCTCATCGAATTACATGCATTTCTAGATTACTTCTCCCAACCGACATACGTCTACGCAGATAGCACCTCCTTTCTCGAAACACATCGACTACAGCTCCTCAACCAATTCATACGCTCCCACCACGTCGTCATCCCACACTTATACATAGCTAAAGGCAGAAAACCTCCACATTCCATCATCTGAACTATCCGCCAATCCACGTTGAACAAATCCTGAAGACACATTCAAACTCTCACTGCATCCCTCAACTGTCCAACCCTATGTGAAATAAAGTCAAGTTCATTCGCCTACAAGAATGAGTGACCATGTCCACGTGTAACTTCTCCCATGGGCTTAACACTGAACGACAAACTCACTTGGAACCTTTCCTGCGACAATACCAAGCCTAAACCAACGGTCCTCCATTATGAGCACCATTTTCCACTACCTTTCCCAATACCTTCTCGATAACGTCATTCACGCCTCCAAAGAGCGACTCACCAGTAGGTGCACGCTTTTGACCGGTCACATGAGTTAGCCTTCTACGACCCTCAAACCGTAACATAAACAACTCCCATTTTTGTACTCTCACTAGGAGTTCAGGTACCCACTACTGACAATAACAGCTTGTAAACACTGCTTCACAATTTCGGTGTCACTTATCAAACTTCATAGTTCCTATTTACTCACTTATTCCGAAATATTATCTTCACTTCCTCACGTCAGCATGGATCAATGCCCACCAAACATTACTTGCCCCCTTTTTCTGACCGCTCTAAATGTGCCAATAACACATTTTCATTACTATACTTAACCAACGGTCTCACCAAAGTTCTCACTTGCGGTATCCAACCAAGTCATCCCGAAATGACACCCACCACATGAAGCAACCACACACTTCTTGTTCCCCAATGGGGCATGGCCTAGTCATGAGAATTCTTTGACATACGAGAAATAATTCAACATTCCCAATGATTTCGCATCTACCACGAAACATCATAAGCTAACCCATCAAACATCATCATCAATCATTCAATGATCGAAAATGAACTCATCCAACCAAAAGCACAAGGTTTCTCTTCTAGGTAACCACCATCTACCGTTCCACCCCTTTTCATTCTGAAAAGCTTTACCATAAACCAATTGAAAAACCATACATCTCAACAACATACTCAACATCTTGCATAACTCATCACAAATCTCCGAACACGAACTTCCATCTAAGCTTATCCTCTATTAACAAGACATTACCACCCCAATGCCCTGTATGCCTGCTTTGGCAAAAGATGCCACTAATTTACCCACACAATCACCACACCTCAGCATCACACCATGGACAAAGGTTCTCACGATCATTTGTAACATAATAATTCTTGTTTCCATACCCACCAGCGTGTATTTGAACTAAGGTGGTCTCAGACTTTGCCTTTCTCGAATCCAGATGAACTACAAAATCACGATAGTCTAGTCTACTCAAACAAATCTTCGTTCCTTATCGGTTCATTGCGATCTCCAAGAAGCCATTCCAAACGACAAGACACATTCCCTTTTAGATCGATATAATCAATGCATCCAAATAGGTCGCGCTAATTGTTAGCTTCAATCTTCCTAATCATAGAAGTAATTAGAAGTAGTGAAAAATAGGCTAAGTGAAGAAAGCCTCTTACAGAGGCTCTGCCGAACTTACCAAGAGATCAAGGTCAAGGAGCTACAGAAGCTAAAGAGGCGCCCTACAGAAGCTCTGTAATACGCGCAAAGAAGACCAATGACTCGGAATCCGGTGAAGACTGCTCTACAAAGGACCAGACCACAGAACCTCTGTAACACTTTACAGAGCCTCTGTGGGCCTCTTCAAAGACTTCAAAGACTTCAAAGATATTTATAATATCTTGCTACTGTTACAGGACCGGTTCATCAACTTGCATGATAGCATGCCCTGTCCAACTGCAACGTGTCAAACTCTGACTGGATTCAATAGGGCTTAGTACATAATAGACGTCTGCTGCATTAAATGCAATACAGCACGTCCAAACTGTTCATGACATCCGTCCAACTATTCATACCATCCATTATGAATAGTAGCTTATGCTTTATGGTCCCCTTAGAGTAGTATATAAGGAAGACTCATGTTGAGTTCTTCCTATCGATCGAACAATCGAAACAAGAATCAAGAGAGAAAAATATCACAAGAACACACAGCTTAAACACTTTAAGAGTCAAATCTGTTTTAAAGCTTTGCTTACTCACTGTTCTTGAATCTATTCTTAATATATATATATATATATATATATATTCAGTAAACTTTGAGATATTATTTCCTGTTCACTGTTTATTTATATTGTTTTCTAAATCTATCAAACATATCTGTTAGTTCTTCAAATACGCTTCCGCATCAAACTCAAACTTGAACTAATAGATCTGATAATCTTGTTTAAACAAACCGGGAACCAACACTAATTACCTCCTCTTACAAATCGTCAAAACATCACAAAGAAACACTCATGAAGATAGCATTCTTTCACAATCATAACACCCACACAAGGTGGTCCACCATCATGCAAGTATACATCTTTCCTGGATGACCTCCTATGTCTACACACACCAGGGTGATTTTCTCAACTTTCAACCTCCTGATCCAAGTCTTCAGCTTCAAACTTCTTAGACAGTTGTTGACTTCAACATCAATAGACAACATGACGATGCTTCCAAAACCTTCCCAACAAGAAGGGTTCCTAACGGGACCTACTTCTTCCAACATATCATAATCAACTTTATACTCCGCCGTCCTCACTTGAAGACAATTCAAGACTTACCTGGTGCGAGGTCAACATTACAAGACCACTCCCAATTTCTCAGGCTCATCGCCGACAATATTCATCAATGAATCTCAATGCTATATAAAACAAGTTACTAAAATAAATATATTGACGACTTCCCGTCCTTCCCACGGCACAACCGTCCCTCAACGACCGTATCTCAAGTTACCGAACAAGAGTACAAACTACCACCATACAACCAACACCAAAGTCCATCTCTAACCTTTCCACTATTCACCTCTTTTCCTTAACACAAATACCAAAATCACAAATCATCCGCCACCGATTTGAACGACACATCTTCACTCTCGAAATCCTTCCTTATCTTAAAATGTAATAACCTCCACGACCTTGTGAGTTCATAGCCTTCATGCATGACGACACAATATTTTATATCATTTCACACATTTGGCCATCCAGAAAAAGTACTACCCCTGGAAACAACTCGAGTACACATGACCCAACACTCTCATAACTCCAATGTCATGCATAACGATCTTGAGGATCGTTCGCACGCAACGTTTTAGAAAACACAACCTTAACCGTCCAAAACGATGTCGTAACATTAGAATCAAATTGAATGAAACTTTTCCTATACGACTAGAAAAGTTTTGAATGAAATCACTGACACGAAGTAAACCAGTCGACTCCCACACTCATTTATATGATATCAACATGTCAATACTCATTTTGATTATAAAAGCTTTGCGGTCAAACGCTTTAATGATTTTCGCAACGAAGATTTTCTCAACATGAAAAATTAGCGATATAATTCGCAAATCACTATTTTCAAAAAATTTATTGTGCAACGTAAATAGTTCTGTCTTTTCCTTTAAACACACGCTTGCACGCGTCGACTCGTTTCCAAACAAGAAATTCGTTATTTACGCAATTACTTTTAGTCATGAAAAGCTAATGTAACACATATAAGGACACAATGCATGAAACTCAACTTGCAATTGAAGTCTATTCACTCTAACAAGGTCAACCGTTGTACCCACACAACTTATCATTGGCACTTTACCTTTGACCAACGGTCGCTCTCTCGTCCTTGCAACAACTTGCTATTCATGAGTTTCACAACCTACCTGCTCAACCATCTCATACAATTTTCGTCTTGACCAATTACTTCACATTCTATGCATTTCATTCCAACTGATATCTTCCCTTCATTGTTCCTACCACTGAAAAGCTTGACTAAAGAGTCAGGGCTCCAATCCTCCACCCGCTCTTGAATTGAAGCTTTCAAGATCCCGATACCGTCCTTCCTTACCCTCCCAACTGATCTACACAACAATTTTGAGAACGAGAACCCACTAGAAACTAGGAGTTTTGCTCTTAATCAGTCGTTCATTACTTTCGAACCCAAGAAGTTCGCCCTCTAGACGCCTCATAACATTCCAAATAACACTTCTTCTAGGAGATATAAACATTATATCATGTGCGATCTCTCACGATACCTCAACCCTTTGCTATCATTGCAAGGTCAAAACTCACTACATACTACCACACCCATCGACCTTCTCAATAAGAGCAATTGAGCACACTCATGTACCTGTAAATTCGCGATTACATTGGCCATATGTAATTCCAAATTTACCTTACATGACGGTCCTTGCTACTCTATCACTAGCGCACTTAAAGTGATCTTTCCTACAGCATCCTATATCTCAGTTGTGCTCCCCCTCTACTTCACAGTTTAAGTTTAGGCCCATCCGGTCACCTAAATCCCTTAAACTATGGATCTGATACCAACTGTAACAACCCAACACAAAGAATAAAACTTAAACAACATGAATTAAGCAACTAGCTGAAACGGCTCCAAAATACTATCATAAACATATGAGTACATAACAAGGTTTGCGGAAACAACCTATTACACAACTGAGATTTATAAAGGCTATACTTGACATGCTAAATATAACAACTTCCTTCTAGTCCAAAGCTTAATGCTTGCGCTTTCTCTTTGCCCTTACTAGAGCCTTCTACTAAGTGCTTACCTGAAAATGGTTTTGTTTTTGGAAATACGAGGTTTAGACCATGAGGTCTAGTGAGCTCCCTCTAGTGGCAACAATTTCATTATCAAATATTTAAAACATTTCACAACATTTATAAACAACAACTTTAACAAAGCTTTCATGTAACAACCACACATGTAAATGGCACACTGAAGTCACTCGGAAGTGACGACGTGTCAGTGTCATACTGCCTTACTTGGTCACTCCTCCCATGGCATAAACGGGACACACCCCCCGGTATGAGCACTGGTGGGCCACACCCCCCGACTTAGCCAATTCACATCTATCAACAATGTATGCATACACTTTAAACTAACTTGCCAAACACATCATCATACAACATAGATAAACCATTTCGCATTTCTTCCATACTTCTGAAATCACATTAAAACACGTATTTAGTTAGAAAAACTCACCTGTTGCGTTTGATCGGATCTTTCTATCACTTTTCTCCTCTAAAGTAAATACCTGAGTAAAAGGATGAGAAACATAAGCTAACCGGATACCAAACTACACTATCCGGACAACTGCTCTATCCGGACATCTACTCTATCCGGACAACTGCTCTATCCGGACAACTACTCTATCCGGAGACCGGCACAGGGTCACTTACCGGACGCGATATGATAACCGATTGGAATATTAAACCCACTGCTAAACTCAAATAAGCTTGATTCACAAGTAATAAATGTATTAATGACGATACTTAACCATTTCTTATCATTTCCTTACCGCTAATCTCAACGATTTACACTCCCAGATTCGATTTTAGCCAACAAAACACCATCCACCCACAAAAGGCTCAAATATTTGATTCTTTCAATACCAACAAAGAATAAGGTTGAGAACATGAGTTTACCTGGAATGATTAATGCAACAACTAGCTTCCAATTCCCACTCCTTTGATTTCTTCGGATTTGGGTGTGATCGATGTTCACAAGAATCTCTCTGAGTTCTTCCAGCCTCCACAAACACACATGAAATGAATTTAGGGTAAATGGAGGGTTCTTATACCTTTCACTAATTTCACAAAGACCCTCTTTCTTTTATTTATTTTTTGGCCCTCCAACTTGAAATTTTCCCGAAATCTCCTATATTTTTATCATCTTGGAAAATAAGGTTACGGTTATTACACGGAGACGGTAGGCGGAACGGTGGCAGCAGCCGTAAACATCCGGCTACAGGAAAAATAACCAAACGGCCGTAAACAGACTTGGATGACCGAGAATTAATCAGGATTAACAAACCCTTTGTGTATGTTGATGATTGACCATGAATTGACAACAATCAAGATTGTGGTCGGTGGCGATGGATTCCCTTGCGGCTGCCCTTTTGGAAGACAAGAAATGGGGTTTACAAAACCATGTTGGGTGATGAAGATAATTGGGTTTCAAAACCCCTTTTTTTCTTTCAAAGGTGCGTACAGACTTAAAGGACCAAAAATTGAAAACATAATCCAATTAAAAGTTTCATTACCCAAAACAACAATTCCAACTTGGAATTTTATGGTTCAATTATATTTTGCCATGTAAAGTTCGTATCCAATTTAATTAAATTACATCAAAGCGACTCCGATACAACTGTTGGGTTTTGATGCGATTTGTAACCGTTAAACGCAGCGGAAAATAAAACATTTTGGTTACAAAATTATAGAAAACTTTTCTAAATACAAAACCCAATCGGATCCATTGACGCATTAAATTAAATTAATAACACACCATAGGGTGTTTAGAATTGTATCTTTTGGGATTTGTTATGGTTGAACGATCGGGGCACTAGGAAACCAACGCATGTTTCCTCTAACGGTATCCACACACGAACACGCGAATTCCACCGAGTGCTAGTCCAAAAGAACCCCTAACTCTAATATGTGTAGTGTATAATTCAGATTCAGAGAGTCGAATCAGTCAACTGAAAACAACTGACCTAACATCCTATTTATATAGACCGTAAATAGGATTTGTGTTTATCTGTAATTATTTGAATTCTAATCATTTGAATTCGAATAATTGTCTGAATAATTATCTAGATAATTATCTGAATAATTATATTTATCTAAATAATAATTATTCATATTTACAGATAAAACCCTGTAATTATCATAATTATCTTTTACACATATTATTTAATTATTCTTTCAAGAATAACTATTTAACTGTCAAACATGACTTTAACGGGTTTTTTCTAATGGAAGCAAACGTGTTCTTTGTGTGCGACCCTTTAGGTTTACATACTCATTGGTAGCATTTCTGTGTGACACGTGTCGTGGACATATAGTAACCTACAAGTACAAATCACAATATTGACTACTTGTTACAAGTATTTTTGTATTCTTACCTACTAGTGTTCGACATCGCGCGTTGCGCGATGATCAAATTTGATGTCAACAAAACTATAAAAATAGTTTATATTATTTTTATAGATATGGAATATGTTGCAAAATCTACAATAATTTATTTTAGATAAAAATTGGCTTTAAGCATATTCAGTCAATAGAGTTTTGAAATATGTTGGATGTGTGCTTAAAATTATTAGTAATAACTATAATTTTAATATTTATATATAACATTAATGAATGTCATTTAAAACAAACCCACACAAAAAATAAATCAAAAATCACAAACGTCGTGGAAGATTTCGGATAATCAAGCCTTAACACTACAATAAATAAATAAAATATACATAATTGGATTTAGAATCAATATTCTATATTTTTTTAAAATGTTAAACCCTAAAGATCAATCAAGATAGAGAAGATGTGAATTTGTCATCTCATTGATCAAGAACACTGTATACAAGATATGAGTTCAGCACTTTCTCTCTCTAAGATATGAATGTGAAATTATCAGAATGTTTCTAAGAGTCTCTCATACAAACACACAACAAAACCTATTTATACTAAACACATTACAAGGTGTAAACAACACAATACAACTCAATACATTGACTTTGACTTTGACCTTTCTATATTTAAACCTTGAAGACATATTGCACTAACAATCTCCCCCTTGGATTCAAGGTTTAAACAAATGCGATCAGCAAGCTTTAGCTTTCTTGAATCTTCGGTCTTCATCAAAGCTTGTCAAAGTCAAAACGTTATCCAATCTTCAAACGGCAAATAACGAACTTCTTTCTTCGAACAGGAGAATATGAATCTTCACACAAAGCTTTTTAAAACAAGAAGCACAAGTTCAAGAAAAAGAGATCACTGAAAGGATCAGTCGATTTTCCTCAAACTCTTGAAGAATTCTCCCCATTTCCATTGACTTGAGAATTTCATTCTTCAGTGTCGATCTTCATAAACGCGCGAGTTCAAAAGAAAGAGATCACTGAAATGATCAATCGATTTCTTAAAAACTCTTGAAGAATAAAACTCCCCCTAACATTTCTTGAAACGACGTCTTCTTTCTACAAATCTCCCCGTTGACATTAAAACGAATCTTTGATTTTAAACTTTCTTTGACATGAAATTGATGTAGACATTCTCCCCCTTTTTCGATGAAAGTGAGCATCACGAGCATCGAAAATCTTTTCAATTTCAGTCACGGACAATCTCCCTCTTCAAAAACATTTCTTCCCCTTGAAAAACACGAACAATCTCCCCATAAATGAAAGATCTTGCTCCCCCTAAAAATAAGAATTGTAGAGCAAGATGATTTTCTCCCCCTGAAAATTTGCATAAAAATCATATAAGCGCACATTTTAACAAACTTATATAAAGAAAATAGAATTCATTGAACAACATTTTATAACTACTAACATTTAATCATTTGAACACCAAACAAAAGAAATTCAACTTTCAAAAACAAGACATCATCGCATGCGTTTGGATTCAAAAACAAGACATCATCGCATATCGAGTTACAAAAGTTCAATTTCAACCCCTTTATAAAATCTATTTGGTTGACTAGCATGCGAAATATGATTAGCAACAAGCAAATGCACCTCTAAAACCTATAAGAATACTTTGCTCTTGCTCACACTATTTGTCCAAAAACAGAATTTTCACAAATTTACAGGTTTATCGCGACTTTGTATTTTCCCCAAGTTTCAAGAGATGTGTGCTCTTAGGCATCTTTTCATATTGTGCACATTGGCAACTTTTATTATGTTCTCATTGGCATCTTTTATAATCAAACAGTTTATTAAGACTAAGATACACCGTAAACGTAACTTTCTAACTGGTCCTATAGCAGGATTTGGGTCAGCCGATCCCAGACCAGATGGTCTTAGGGGCTAGGTGACAAGCACCCCTTGGAACTTACTCTCCCGAACCAGAAAGGCTACATCGATATACCTTAATCCCATCTGTACCAGTAGAACATGGCTTTCTACCTGGTTCTATAGCAGGATTTGGGTCAGCCAATCCCAGATCAGTTGATCTTAGGGGCTAGGTAACGAGTACCCCTTGGGACTTAATCTCCCAAACCAGATAGGCCACAGGCACATACTATCAAACTGAATGATAATATTATATATATATATATATATAATTTTTTTTTTATTATTATAGCATCTCAATCACTTGGTTCAAAAACGTAGTGCTTCTCCCATATTTTCGTTTCCATTCATGATTAAAACGAATAGGCTTTGTGAGCATTGTATTCTAAATAAGTCTAGATTTACACAATTTTGCACTTATATCAAAATCTCAAACATGTTTCGCTGACCTTTCGACTTATTTCAGAAGCGAAAGTAGAAACAAATATAACTCTGACGATACAAAAATGCTCGTAAAATCATCCTTAACACACATTTTATTCATTGAATGAAAAATTGAAGAATTTTTCACTTCATTGAATTCAATTTGTGAAGGTTCAAACTTTCAACGTTAGTAGACATAAAATATAACACAATGTTACCTTTAAGCACATGTCCTAAAAATAGAAAGATACGACAGTGAAAGGATATCACCTGATAAGTACGAGTTCTAAACTGATATGTTTAGAAGTCATAGCCTTTGAAGTACGGGTCCTGAATTGATGTATTCAGAAGCCATTACCGTTGAATTGCGGGTTTTGAACTGATGTGTTCAAAAGCCATTGTATTTTATCTTTCTCCCTCTACAAAATACCAAAAGATTTGTCATTAATCACATGTATATAAAAAAAAATAAACTCCCTGAAAATATGTGATGTTCAATATCTTCTTGAATGCACAAGTACTTCATCTTCCGAGAGTTCAACACTTGTATCTAAATCTGCAAAACAGATTAAGTAGATTTTGGTACCCAACGAGTCTTGGGTCCTGACACGTTAAGCGGAGCTCTATAAGAAGGAAAATGGTAAGTACCATACCAATATTGAATACTATTATTATTAACAAAATCATAATTTCCACAATAAGAATTAACAAAAGAATTAACTTTCGTTGTAAAATTCTTATTTGGAAATGATGATTTTGATACATCTTTATCAGGAAGTTTACCTTTTACCTTCCATTTCATGTTGACTCTTTTGTAGGAAGGAAGATCAGCAAATGATTTGGAAGACTTATCCACAGAATGCTCGTAGAAAATGTTAGAAGGACGCATCGGACATTCTGAAAAACACTCGGAGTTGTTGAACGACCTCACTTTGTCTTTTAAGGCATTTCGTTCCTTTGTCATCAACTCGAGCTTCTTCCGAATATCACAATTCACCCTCTTTTCCTTCATGATATCTGTAGATAAACCCGCCAAGTTCTTCGTGAGTTTCTGAATTTCTTGCTGAAATATCTTCCGTTCTACAGAAAAATCATCCTTTACGCTCCTTGCTTGAAACTCAGCTTTCTTTCTCTTTTCTAACTCACTTCTTTCCAAATCCAACTCCTCTTGCAGTTCAGAAATTTTCTCTGAAAGCTTCCCATTCTTCACTTCAAACTCTTTCCTTTTAACCTCAAACTCGGCTCTTTCCTTCTCCACCTTTTGCTTCTCTAAAAATAATACTTTCTGAAAATCTGAGTTCTGCTTGGAAAGTCTTTGGAATTGGAGTTCAAAAGCTTTGTTATCTTCACAAGCTTTAGTCTTCATCTTCAATTCCTTTTCAAGATCCAAAATTCTTAGAGCTAGACCCTCTCTTTCTTTCTTATGTTCTTCGCTTTCATCTTTTATTAATTTTTCTAAATCTGATAGTCTCTTTGTAAGCTCAGTGATCTTCTCAGAATCTTCTATCACATCCTTCATCTCTTCCTTTTTCTCTAAATCAACTTTCTTTTCTTCCGCTTTTGACGGTTCCTCTATGTGAATTTCTGATGTTGTCTGATTTGTATCCTCCTTATCAGCATTCTTCACTTTCTTTACCCTGAAATCAACATACGATCCATGCATTAGCTTCGTTAATTCCTTCCACAACAACATAGGATTATTTTTAAAAGCCTTTAATCGAGCACAAGTATATTGTGGAAGTTTGGAAATAACAAGGATCAAATATAATGTTGCATCTTTATCAGCTCTCTTCCGATATATCTCTTCTTCAGTAAAATCTTCTTCCCGTTTATAAAGGATCAACGGGCCTTCGGTGAAAGATTTTATCATTAAATCTCCATTTTCTCTTCTCGAAATGAAATCCATGAAGTCGACTGTCCATTTCACAAAATCCGAATCCTTGTTAAGCATCGAAGGACGATTACCTAAAGCTTGATAAGCCATCGTGATCTGGAGGAATTGGGTTAGAACGAACAGATTTGAAAAAGGCAGAAAAACGACAAAAAGAACAGACTGATGAACAGTAGAAGATCGGCTAAGTGTCAAAGTTCGCAATCAACAGTTGCGAGAATCACAATAATTCGTAACGGTCAGTTACGAGAATCAGAAATTTCGTTAGAGACTGTTGCGAGAAACACCAAAAAAAAATCGTAAGCCGAAAAACACCAAGTACAAAGTTCGTAACCGAAGCTTGCGAGAATCCTGAAATTCGTACCCTGAAAGAAATTCGTACCAATCATGTAGGTGAAACAAGTAATCGTATGCCGCAAATGTTGACTTCTAAGCGCACACACACATAGCTTAACCAAACACTCATGTAGCTCAAATAACTTCTGTTTTGTGGAAGAAGCTTGCGAATTCCTTGCTTGAGGGTTGCGAGAATTTTGATTCACTTTGCTGCACACAAACAATCTCACCAAACAATATTAGATTTTTCAATTTAGGATCAAAACAATATCAAACAATTTTTAACAACATCTCATTAACAGAAACGGATCAAAAACTCAGATCTGAATCATTTTACCAAGAACATCTCAAGAACATGAAGAACACCAAAAATTCAAATTTTCTAAAAATGAGATTTAGACATCAAGACTTGAATTTTATGGATGATTCATGTCCAAAAACAATTTTTAGGAAGGATTTTGCACAAAAACGAATCAAAACACCAACAAATTGCAATATCACAATAAAAAAAAATTCACAGTGAACTTTTCTCAAGAACACAAAATTTTCTAAATCTTCAAATTGACTCTCAAAAACTTGAAATTAATCAACCAAAAATTGAAGATATGTTAGAAAACAAGTTTCTAACACGATGATGTGAACCAATTTCTCTGAAAATCGTTGAATCAAAATCCGATAAACTGATCAGACTGAAAATGACGAACTGATCAGAAACTGAAAAATCTTCAAATTAATCCTCAAAACTGAGAAATTAGCCTTCGATCCTTGAACGAAAAGTGTTCCTCTATCAAAAACGAATCCAACGTACTAAATCTTGATCAAATTCGACCGAGAATCACACAAATTTGACAAAAATCCAAGAAAACGAGATTGTCTTGAAAAATCAAGAAAATCGATCAAATTTCCTTGAGAATTCCGCAAATTTGATGTGTTAGATCAGTAGAAATTCTCCTCTAAATCTTGAATCTGCTCTGATACCAATTGTTAAACCCTAAAGATCAATCAAGATAGAGAAGATGTGAATTTGTCATCTCATTGATCAAGAACACTGTATACAAGATATGAGTTCAGCACTTTCTCTCTCTAAGATATGAATGTGAAATTATCAGAATGTTTCTAAGCGTCTCTCATACAAACACACAACAAAACCTATTTATACTAAACACATTACAAGGTCTAAACAACACAATACAACTCAATACATTGACTTTGACTTTGACCTTTCTATATTTAAACCTTGAAGACATATTGCACTAACAAAAAAGAAACAACATATATACAAATTGCATCAATAATTATCGAATAAAATCACATTATCAAATATTTATATTATCATTAAAATAAGTAATTTAAATAATCTTCATATTAAAAACCAATAATATGATTATTTCTAAAATTATGATCATTTAAAAAAAATACGACAAAACATGATTAAATGTAATAAAATGTTTATATTTATTAAATTTTTTTATAAGAAAAGATGTAGAAGTCTTTAGATTTTAAGAAATGTTTCTATCAAGAATTCACCTACTTTTTTGTTTAGTCACTTACTTATTTTCTTCTAATATTTTCTTCTCCTTTATAAAAAATTTCATGATTTTTTTGGCAGTTTGGGTCAAAGTTTGTATTGATGTATGAGTCAGATGAACACGATTACATAACATTGTCAGTTTTTCACTTCTTGTGTAAATGTGATTCATCAGCTTCATTTTCTATTTTGATTGTCTCGAATACATTTTTGACAGTGACATCGATCTCATTAGATTGTAGCAACAACATAAAAATCATATAAAGTCAATACGATAACAAATATTAATCTTTTAGCAATACAAATCTAGTAAGAGAAAATGTGTTAGAGGAAGAGATTGAGAAGTAGATTGTTGTATGACAAAAAGGTTAAAAAACCAATAACATAGCCAACAAAACCAAAAAACACTTATGATTGAATAAGGGAAATTAATGATTAGTTAAAATAAAGAAAAGAAAATAAATGGTTAGTAACATAAAGAAAGGAAGATGAAAAGTTAATTTACATAAATGCAATAAATTGAATGATTAATTAAAATAAATAATGAAAAAACAATAGTTACTAACATAAAAAGGGGACAATAAATGGTTAATAACATAAATTGCATGGGTTTGTAAAAATACTTTCATTTTTAATGAAAATTAAACTTACATATAGGGATCGAAAAGTCATTAACATATTCAATATTTTAAAAAATCAGAAAATTGAAAAAAAAAATGGAGAAGACATTCTAAGTATTAGAATGTGTCACACCATCTCTTTAGAATCATTTTTTTTATAGATATATATACATTTTCAAGATGTCACATCATCTTTTGATGGTTCTCCTTTGTATAGATGTAGATATAGGTTTATTATATAAATTAAGCTATATATTGATTAATCTATATATTTATATAATAAGATTTTACATGTAATTGGTAAAAGTTAAATGAAAGATTGATTTATTTAAAGATATATTTTTGTTTTTAAATAATTCAAAATTTTAGAGAAAATAATAATTAATATTTCAAGTTCTCTCAAGATGTCACATTTTCTTTGGATAATTCTCCTTTATATAGATAGAAAAATTATGCAAATAATAATAAATGATAAGTTATATTCAAGTAAGTTATTATATGTATTTCATTTATGTATATTGATGGCAATAAATAATTTTTTATGTGTAAATTAAAAGTTATTACATTGATATGATTAGTGATCATCTTCATCTTATTTTTATTTATATCCATTATAATTAATTTCTTATTGTATTCAATTGTTATATAAATAAAAATAAACATATTATTATATTTAAGTGTCTCTAAATAAAAATAATAATTTTAATCAGAGTTAAAATTATTAGTAAAATTTAACTTAAATAAAATATAGAAAACGAAAAAAAGAACTCTAAAATCTCAACAAAAGCCAAAAAAATGTATACTCAGATTAGTCTTCTCAAAATAAACCTGAAAAAATAAAAATAACCATTAAAAAATAACATATTGAAGTTTGTTGTAGTTGTGTCATAGATTGTAATACGTACATGCAAGATTTGATCATTGAACCATCGTTGACATCAAAACTTTAAAACCACTGCCATATAACAACCCCTGGTTCCATTGAAAAAAAAATTAAGAAAAATATAGAAGATAAATATAAAAATAAACATGAAATCACAACAAAGGTCAATAAGAAATAGAACCTGGATTAGTATTCTCAAAGTAAACTTGAAAAACAATTTTGTTGAAGAATAACAATTTAAAGGAAGAAAAAGTGTTTACCTGAAAAATTGATCTTGTTGAAGAACAATGCATGATTGGTGATATGAATAATACATCAAGTGATATGGAGAGGAAGATGAAGACATATAGTGATGAACAAATCATGATACAAAATGGAAGGGTTTTTGAGTTTTTCACATTCAAGAATGAAGTTGAAAATATTTTGAGGTTTCACCTTTGAAATGAAGATGAAAAGGTTAGGAGGTTAAACTTTTTAAAATTACCAAAACAACCCTAACTCATTGAATTTCATCTATTTAGTATAGGGACGGAAAAGTCTTTATCATATCAAATATATAAAAAAATCAAAAATCCTAGAAAAAATAAAAAATAGTCTTATGATGTTTAGGAGATGCCACCTCATACATGGTGGTTTCTCTTTTAATATATATATTGATGATTGATTGGTTACTCTTTTTTTACCAAGTTATTACACTTCTACTTTAATTTGTCGCTTAATAAATGTCAATATAAATTACTTTCACATTCTATCCTTTGTTGTGAGATGCGAAAAAGGTTTTTATCAAAGGTAAAATCTTCATTTGCTAATTATAAAGTGTAATGATTATACATTTTCAACATGAGTTTTTCATTGTGGACACTCATTTTAGGACAGATGAGTATACCTACAATGCTCCAATTACAAGGTTGCGAAAAAAGATTGATATATCCAAACTCAAATTCGAAATGAGTATATTAGATTATTGGGTAGGTACAACCAATTCTAACTATAAAAGCGATAAAAATCGAAAAAATTTCATCATAGTAAAAGCACGATCTTTTCTTCTAGGCTGGAGGGACAAAGATAACATTGTTATCTTACAAAAACTGTTAAAAAAATTCTTGAGGCTTTTTTTAGGTGTTGTTCCGTTCATTTTCTGTTAAGACCTGTATGGATATAGTTGTCTGAGTGGATTTGAATGTCTGGATGATGTTAACAGATAAGTTGGTGTTTGGTTGCTGTGCTGAATAAATGGTCTGAAAGTAAAAAATGACCATTTTACCCCCGATCTTTATTTTTGTTTGAATAAGATAACCATCTGATAAAAACAAAATTTAGCATAAATTCCCCATCTAACTAACAAACCCAATTTTGAATTTCAACAAGAACCCATCACCAATAAGCCTAAAACTAAAATTCAAACGAATCACGCTCAAAATCAACAAAAACGAGTTTGATATCTGATGTAGTACAACAGATGAAAGAATCAAAAAATGGTGGAGAAAAGACATCCAAATCTATAAACCCTAACTAAAAATTCTAAACAAATTTGTCAAATATATGAATCCTAAATAAAAATTCTAAACAAATCATATCCTAATCTCGACCCTTCATCGCCAGATCTGTAACGTCCCAAATTTCATATCAAGCAAACAATCATAAATAAGCATTCGAATTACATAAAACCTTGTCTTTACATCGTCAATAATTCTTACTAAACAAAATTTGACATCGGAAGTCTCTAAATTCCACAGCCGAGAGCTATTCTATAGAGATCATAGCCAAAACTTGAAGTTACTCTATGCTTCAAGTCCTTCCTATCGCCTCCTAGTTCTTAATTGAAGAACCCTTAACATGTTTACCTGAAAATGGTTTAGTTTTGAAAATGCGAGGGTTAGACCACAAGGTCTAGTGAATTCCCTTCGTAAAACAACATGTATGAACCACCAGAAATCATTTTAGAATAATTCATGAACTATCACACATATGGTACTGCACTGTATAGGGAATCACATAAACATCCGCGATCGGGGCCCAAGCAGACTCCCCTTTCGCCCTCTCGTATCGGGGCCCAAGCAGACTCCCAGATACCCGCCTAGGAGGGAAACAAATTCCAACCTACCGTCTCGTCATACGCATCCAAGGGATCATCGGATCCCGAGGCTCTCTGATTCCACAGTGCAGACCGACATCACATAACATGCATACACATTTCATAGTCATGAAAATAAAATCTTTAAAAGTCCTGCTATCTCATTTCATCATATCAAGCTTTCATTCGACATAAAAGTAGGTGCGTAAGAAACATGCATTTCAGTTGTAAACATTTCATGCGCTTTAAGAACCATAATCAGTTAAGAAAACGTTTAATATTTTAAGTCGTAAAAGGGTTTAGGGAACTCACCTTGATTGACGTACAATGCACTTCCTAAACACCTTCAAGCTAACCCAAACGAACACCTTGTTGATTTCGATTTCTGATTAGTCTCCTCCTTGATTTCCTCCCAAGAATCCTCTCCTTCTCTTTCTCTTTGTCTTAGCCGCCAACCACCACAAGCACAACAAAAGACTGATTTCTCACCAAATGGTTTGACCTAGGGATTTGTGCCCTATTCCCCTTTCACCAATATGACAAATAAGTCCCTCAACAATACTTTCATTTCTTTCACTTTGACCACCAAACTCTAAAACCCACTAGAATTTGGGTTGTTACAACACTCCCCCCTCAAAAGAATTCCGTCCCCGAAATTCCTCATTGGAAAAGATGCGGGTATCATGACCACACCAAAACTGACACTTCCCCAAGGTAATGTCACTTCTGACTTAGTCAACCACCTCATTAAATTCGAAACATGGAACAATGGATGCGTTCCCTTCAGTTCTTACGGCCCTCTAACTCGTAGGCTACTATTCTTAATCGATCGATCTCAACAATAGAAGATTACTAAGGCTTCTCCTGCATCTATACTTCCTTTAGGGAGGAACTTGGCGGAATCCTCCGCTATAACACAAGATTCTTTCTCCAAGACACAATCATTCACCTGACAGATTGGCACAAGGCCAACCCTGTACATCCCGATAACTACTAAACCGAAGTTCCTTCCTCGCATTACACGCAATTCTAGATCACTCTTCCCAACCAACAATCGTCTATGCGGCTAACATTTCCCTTTCTCGGACCACCTCGACCACAGTTCATCAACCATCTCTCATATTCTCACCACTTCCTCACTCCATACTTATACGCAACTAAGAGTAGGAACCTCCAACCCATTGCTGGAGTGTCCACCTACTCGAATTAAACTTATCGTGCAACCCCAACATTCCTCGCGGATCGCCACGTTCGTTCAATCACAAAAACATAACTCCGGTTATCCTCGCCCAACTGGGAGTAGTAACCATGGTCACACCCTACTATTCTCACTAGCTTAGTCATTCCACGACCAGTTCGTTTTAAACCTTTCTCCCACAGTTACTAACTTACTCATTCAGTTGTCTCGTCCACTTCTTTCCTGCACAAAATCATACACAATTCCCTTTGGCAATACCGTTACATTTACTACTTCCACTTTACTCACTTAATCCGACATACTGTCTTCACCTCCCCACGTTAGCGTGGAGCACTACTCACCAAACATTACTTGCCCCTCCCTGTCGACCTTTTCCACATGCTGATATCACTTTCTCAATATTTACATAATCAAACAGTTGCACCAAAGTCCTAGCTTAAGGCATTCAATCAAGTCGCCTTAAAAATGACACCAGAGTTCGACGTCACCACACATTCTTTAATCTCTAACTTTTACTTTCTCAGACATTTCTTTCACACATAAGCAACAATTCACATTCTTTAAGGATTCACATCTATCCCACCACATTTTGACTAACACAACCCTCATCCTCTTTAAACTTCCAATGACCCCAAAGTATGTTCCTTAGTAACGTCCCCTATTCACTCTAATAATCCACCCCCTTGGATTCCCTATTACAAACGGATCTATTAATTCAGGAACACCCCGAAACTCGGGTTCCACAATTCTTTCGATTAACCACCAAGATCATAAAATCTGGTAGATATATATATACAGTCGACCCGGCTTTCTTACTTAGATTTACCTTAAATAATTCTTTAACAATCAGTGTGTTAATCTCAATAACACTTACCCAAGAATTTTCGGTAGAATTGTAACACATCCTGTAATAACAAATGAATGTCATTACTTAACAAATCTATAAAATTTTAATCAACCAACCAAAGGCTTACACCTCTATCATGACCTTTCAAATTAACTAATGATCATACTACCACTCCGACCCACAATCATCATCATGTCATTCTTTAAACATAACCAAAATTTCCAACTATTTCCTTCTAGGATCATTCCCTCACGCATAAGAAACAATTTTCATTCTTTAGCGATTTCTCATCTACTATACTACAGCTTGACTAACCTATTCATCATCTTCTTTAAACTTACTCTGCCTTCAAGAATATACTTACTTAACAACATACATAACCACAAAGCTTGGTCTCCCAGCTGGGCAATCACCCATTTCTGCCCCGACATTCCATCCCGATAACAGTCAAAATAAACACCAACTTACAAACCACGTACTTCGACAACTAGGATTGCAAAACGTACACTCTATCCGAAATCCCGAAAGGACTTCCTTCTAATCCTTCATCTTTCTAACATTGCCTTACTACATCACCGGCTGACACAGATAGCTTGACAAATACTGTCACTACACATCCTTACACTCTTTGCCCATAACATCACACTGCAGACCAGATCTCTCACGATCATCCATACACAGTTTAAACTCGCCCTCCAAGTTACCCGCATGAAATCGAGCCTATCTCGCTACTTAGTCCCTTCACAACTTGCTGAACTATAACTCACGAGTTCTCAATTAGCTTAAACACAAACATTCTAGCTAGCTCTTTACGATTCGAGCTTTTACGTAAGATGGACACAGTCCCTCACTAAACGATAAAGTCTACACACTCGCTTCGTTCGTGCTACTTACCTCATCATTCTATGAACCCTCCATACTTCGCAAATAGAATGCTTACTCAAAACAATAACTTCTCCTCCTCTTAACACCCCTACAAGGTGTTCTATCAACTTCCAACCTTCTGGTTCAAGACTTCGGTCTCGGCCACCTTACACAACTGTCGACTTTTACAACAACAGATAACCTGTAACTACTTTCTTAATTTATTCTTTAACAAGGGTTCCTTACGGAACTTAATCCTACCAATATATCATAATCACTTCATGATCTGTCTCCCTCTTTTCGAAACCTACTCATGTAACATCAACATTACAAGTTTACCTCGGAACTCATATTCCCACGCCATAGACATTTCATTCTTCCTCACCACACTACTCAGAACGAGTTGCTAACACCATCACCTTGAAGGTTTCAAATCCTTCCTCCGGACACAACCGTCCCTTGACAACCGTACTTCCCGCTACCGCATAAGGGTGCAGACCCTCACACAACCGATACTATAACCCACTTTCGATTCTACCACTGTTCACCTTTTTCCTCTAGAACACATACACTGCAACCACATACGTTCTCCCCTGATTTGTCTAACACCTTTCCACTCTCGGAGTTCCTTCTTAACTTATAACATAATATTCTACGACCTAGTAGGTTCATAGCCTTCACGCATGACAATGCTGTAAATAAATCTCTTCGCACCTTTGATCATTTAAAATAAACAATGTTTGGAAAACACCTGGGTACACATGACCCCATCATTCTTATAACTTCAACGCCCTGCACAACGATTCGAGAATCGTTTGCATGCATCTTTCCGTGAACTTTAATCTTACTCAATTCCGGACGATGTTATTACGACAGTATTACGTTGAATGAAAATCCTTTCATACGACACAATTTCGAAAAAGATTACTGACACCAAGTAACCAGTCGGTTCTCACACTCTTTTATATGATATCAATCGGTTAAAATTCATTTGATTGTAAAAGTTTTGCTGGCACACGTCTTCTCGACCTTTTGTAATAATTTAACTTATCATGAAAAGTGTGAAATACTTTGCAATCGTTAGACTCAAAGTTTCATAGTGCAATGTGAATGAAATCACTTTTTCTTTAAACATACACTTGCACATTCCGACTCCTTTTCGATCAAAATTGATATTTACACATTTAATTTAAATCGTGAAAATTTCTATGTTATATTTAAGAAAGCTATGCATGATAATCTACTTGCAATTGAAGGCTACTCATCCTAGCAAGGTCAACCGCTTTACTCACGCGGCTTATCCTTGACACTCTTCCTTCGACCAAGGGTCGCCCTCTCGGTCAAGCACTAACTTGATGTACATGTGTTCCACATCTCACTTACTCAACCATTTCACACTATTTTCGCTTTGATCGACTATCTCACTTTCTACTTCTACATGCTTTCAATTCACTATAAGTATCTTATTCCATTCGTCCTGCCAATGAAAAGCTAGACTAAAAGTCAGGGCTCCACTGATACTTTCAAGGTTTTTATATTGTTCTATCTTACCATCCCAACTGATCTATCCCATGATTTCCAAAACTAGGACTCTTCCGAAACTGGAGTCTTACTCAAACTCAAACATTCATCCTCTCCGAATCCACGAAGAGCTATCTCTGGACGACTCATAACATTCTTTACAACATTTCTTCTCTACGATGTCTACACACCTCACATCATAATGACTCTTACACGACACTTCCCCAGATAATGGAGCTGGGTCTATCCCTCAGGGATCTTGCTGACCTATTCCTCAACGCTCTCCCAGCCATAGTGCTAAACTGAAAGAAACCGATAGTTAGTCCTTGCTAGACGTGACACAACAAATTTGCTATAAGTAAGGTATTGTAAGCACGCACATGTACCTGTAAGTTCGTAATTACACTGGCCAGGTGCAATCCCAAACTTACCTTACACGTTTGTCCTTGGCACCTTATTTCCTAGCGCATTTTAGTGATCGTTCCTAGAGGCAATCCTATGTCTTGGCTGTGTTCCTCCTCTTACAGTTTAAGTTTAGGCCCGACTGGTCACCTAAATCCCTTAAACTAAGGCTCTGATACCATTTGTAACGTCCCAAATTTCATATCAAGCAAACAACCATAAATAAGCATTCGAATTACATAAAACCTTGTCTTTACATGGTCAATAATTCTTACTAAACAAAATTTGACAGCGGAAGTCTCTAAATTCCACAGCCGAGAGCTATTCTATAGAGATCATAGCCAAAACTTGAAGTTACTCTATGCTTCAAGTCCTTCCTATCGCCTCCTAGTTCTTACTTGAAGAACCCTTAACATGCTTACCTGAAAATGGTTTAGTTTTGAAAATGCGAGGGTTAGACCACAAGGTCTAGTGAATTCCCTCCGTAAAACAACATGTATGAACCACCAGAAATCATTTTAGAATAATTCATGAACTATCACATATGGTACTGCACTGTATAGGGAATCACATAAACATCCGCGATCAGGGCCCAAGCAGACTCCCCTTTCGCCCTCTCGTATCGGGGCCCAAGCAGACTCCCCGATACCCGCCTAGGAGGGAAACAAATTCCAACCTACCGTCTCGTCATACGCATCCAAGGGATCATCGGATCCCGAGGCTCTCTGATTCCACAGTGCAGACCGACATCACATAACATGCATACACATTTCATAGTCATGAAAATAAAATCTTTACAAGTCCTGCTATCTCATTTCATCATATCAAGCTTTCATTCGACATAAAAGTAGGTGCGTAAGAAACATGCATTTCAGTTGTAAATATTTCATGCGCTTTAAGAACCATAATCAGTCAAGAAAACGTTTAATATTTTAAGTCGTAAAAGGGTTTAGGGAACTCACCTTGATTGACGTACAATGCACTTCCTAAACACCTTCAAGCTAACCCAAACGAACACCTTGTTGATTTCGATTTCTGATTAGTCTCCTCCTTGATTTCCTCCCAAGAATCCTCTCCTTCTCTTTCTCTTTGTCTTAGCCGCCAACCACCACAAGCACAACAAAAGACTGATTTCTCACCAAATGGTTTGACCTAGGGATTTGTGCCCTATTCTCCTTTCACCAATATGACAAATAAGTTCCTCAACAATACTTTCACTTTGACCACCAAACTCTAAAACCCACTAGAATTTGGGTTGTTACAAGATCTCGAACCAGATCTTGAAAAACAAAGGAAGAGTGGCGCCTGTTTATCGCCTTCGTCTTCCTTACTGAAGGAATTCATTAATGTAGGTCGATGGTGAGGCAGAGGGACGATGATGGTGAGGCAGAGGGATGATCGGAGGAGGGGAGAGTGGTGGTGGCTCCGGCGATTTGAGGTAGAGGGTGAATGATGGTGGTTGCACGGTGGTGGTGGTTGCACGGAAGAGGACCTATGAGGAAAAGGGGGGATGGGGGCTCTGTGAGGAAGAGGAGCTGCAAGGAAGAGGGGGATGGTAGGGTTTTTGCTTTCTTTAATAGGGTAGTTGGGAGAAAGGGTAGGGTGGGAATAATGGTGGTTGAGCCCAAAGGACTCCTATATTCTAGCTGACCGGATTAGCCCTTATCTGAGTCATTAAACCGCTACCGAACAGGTAGATATGGCTGTGCGACAGCCATGTCTACCACACAGCCCATTAAGCCATAAACGAATAGGCCCTTAGTCATTTTTCAATTATTCAATTGTTAAATTCAAATGAGACTGTTAAGAAATCTGTTAAAGGATACATGGTTTGATAAAAAAAATATCTCAGTCATTTTTGCTAGTCCCCTCGTTAACTAAACAAACACAGTAAATCTCATATAAAGTAAAATCTCAAAAGGATAATACGTATACAGGCCTTATCTCTATCCCAAAGAGTAAAGAGTTTGTTTCCGTCCGATGAACAATGTAAAATAAGTGAAGGAAAATGACGATCACATGTTATGTCAATCAAGACACATACTTTCGGTCTTCATTACAATATGCTTTCATCCGGTATAAAAGCCTGCAAGAAAATGTGAGATTATTCCTTTTTTCGAATCTTATGTGAAGGTTTGAGTTGCCGATAAGCCAGATGTAATATTGTAATGAATGTCGATTTTTATATCTCTTCGTCAACCAGAATGGTCGATTGGGTGCTAACTCCTGCATCATTCAAAGATGCCATGTCGTCATCAAGCAAAGTAGGTAGCGGGGATCCCTGCAAACCACAAGCAAAACACATTATCCACATAGCCAATTTCCAAACCAAACCATTTAGTCAAAGGCGAACCTCTTCTTGAAGATATAATAGTGGCTTAATAGACTCTAATTTGAAGAAGCTCTCGCAAAGAGTCTTGAGCTTGCCAACCTAACAAAAAGGAATTGTAAATGAACAGTGATGGGTAGATAAAAGAGGAAACAATCAAACGAATAATTACAGTGGTGGTTGCCGGCAGCTTTTTTGTTAACGGGGCCTTTTCACCAATCGATGGTCCAACACATTTCAGAGTAATAGCTGCAAAGACCAAAATAGTTTAGGATCCAAAATTAGAGGAATCTTGGTGACCCAAATCAACACAATCAATTTCTTTATACAAAAATTTAATTAATTTTTTTTGTTTTACATGTGGTCTCTCTACCTCCTGGAGTAGACCGATAAACCAGGTTTGTTTGGTTTTATTAGTTTTATCATGAAAAACTATACCAAAAAAAGGAAATCTCGCAATTTCCATAGGATAGAGAAAGAAGAAAGATTCATACTAATGAGTCCAGAAGACATTTTCTGAGGGCCTGTTGGACCATCTGAAGGCCTTTCATCCTCAATTCCGTGGAATGCTTTGAGCTCGGTGAATCTGATGACAAATTCAAGAGAATATGAGTGAGGAAAAGGCTGTGAGATCAAAAGATGAATACGAACTCACGCGTTATTGAAGTCATACACTATGTTATAAATCTTAGTAATGGAGTAATGATCACAAGAAACACATCCAAGATGCAGATTTATCAACCTCTAAAAAGCAAGGTAAGATATGCGGTGAAACATGAATACAAGTTTCTCATCTGAATCAGATATTAATCCTGTCACATAACTTTGATAAAAGAATCCATGGGGAAATCCGACAAGCTAGAATATTTGAAGGATTCATCCCTTAGGGTTATCTATGTAAACAATTAATATCATGGACCGATACCACTCAAACTTTACATTATAAATTGTCATATTAAAAACCTGCAACACTATCTAATTGAGTTCTGGATGAGTCCAAATTAAAAGAGGAATTCCGCTCCTTAGGAAAAAACGATCAAAGTAATACTCCAAGGCACTTTTAGAAAACCTTGTAGGAGTGTTAGCAAAGAAACAATCCAATTATACCAAAATTAACATATACACCAGAAAATCTTCAAATGACTGAATGCAAGCAAGCAGCCATCATCTTCACAAGTACCCACCACCATTCTTTCAAACTCTAGCCCAAAAATGAAAAATATGACATTTTGGTTCGAAACTGTCTCAGAACACACAAGGGTGCTGATTCACATGACTTGCATGTGGGCTCTAGTTCCTGATGCTTTTTCATCATAACCAAAGATAATATTTCTTTTTTTCCTTTTTAATCATGCAATATGTTATTTCATGATTATGCATTTGTCCACTATACAAGTCTGGGTGTGTGGTATGTCTAGTTGGGATACAGAATTCATGGGGAAGCCTCTATTAATAAGCTACTTGGGTATAGAGTGCACGAAAATACAATGGAATACTCCCCTTTGATAAATTTATGAAAACCTTTCTTCTGCTTTTGTTTTAACTTTAATTGATTTGACATATAGCTTTAGCGTTATCCCGATAGAAATATTCTTTTCCTTTTTTCACTCAGAGAGTCGATAGAAAATACTACATACATTACACAACTGTAAATACATAATATATAGTAGGATTATAAAATTAGCAGATGATCTTAACCTCTTGTTTGTTCCCTATGTCTCAAAATTAGAGTTTAATCTAACTTCTATTAGCAAACTTAGTCGCATTTGAAATGTGTGGCTCACTTTTGTTCTAACCTTTGTACACTTCAGGCGGAGGATCCGGGAGAGGTAATTGGCAACTTGCAAAACACACTACATGTTATACACCAGTATTCCATATAAACCATCATATCCTTTTGCTAACACATTGATCTCGGGACGCTCAATATTAAAAGCTATTATGATGTCAAGTGGTTTATTTCCTTTCAGACGATCAAGCTAGAACCCCATAGAATTTCCTCAAGAAAGTAAAGTTTGAAACTACAAGTATATTAAAAAACTTCCATTCCAATATTGCATGATCTAGAATCAATTTCAAAAAAAAATATCAAGTCTTCAAAACCGACAATGGCAAAGATTCAACTCCATCCTTGGCCCTTGTCTCTTCAATTAAAGAATCATTCATGTTGACTCTTGTGTCGGTACCCCTCAACAAAATGGGGTAGCATATGGAAAAATAGGCTTCTACTTGAGGTTTCCAGGTCTATAATGTTTTCAAATCATGTGTCTAAATAGTTTCGGGAGTAGTCTCATAAATTATATGTCTAGTCGAGTGCTACGGTTATAAACACCTAGACAACCCTTCTTGGTCATTTCCTCATGTCAAGGCCTTCTCTTCTACGTACCTTAAAATCTTCGGATGTGCAACTTTCTTTCATATCCATGGCCAATAACAAAGTAAACCCGATCTAAAATGTCTTCTCCTTGGATATTCAACCACACAAAAAGGATATGAGTGCTATACTCGAACCATAAAGAAGGTCCATCCCTCCATGGATGTCACCTTCTTTGAACACCCATCTTCATTCCCAAACATCTCACTCACGGGGATTATTCAAGGTAATATCAATCTTGGAAATTACTTCAGGACCATCAAGCGATTACATATTTACACTTGACACCACATCCACATGACCTCATGAACCTACTCCACTTCATGACCATATTCATTCATATGGAAGGCATAACCATTAAAGTCTTTTGAGGCTAACACACCAAAATGCTCAAGCCTATTTCGTTTCAAACCCAACATGAAGATCAAAATCAAGAACTGCATGTTTATAGATGGAAAGGAATTGAAATTTAGAGCTCAACACAAAACAAGAATTCTCAAATAACAAAATCGAGTCTTCCAATATCTCGAAATGACAAAGGCAAGGATCTCATCACTCATGAGATGGTGAATCTTGGTTTTGAGTATCTTGCCTATTGCTCAATGGAAGGGTGTATGGACATGAAGTCATGAACTATTCACCTTGTTGTAAAAAATGTTGGGTATGGTCGATTGACGCCTGCATATGGAGCCTTTGTTTCATCTCTTTGTCTTAGTCAGGATCCAAATACCATTCAAGAGTCCCTCAAAGATCCATCATGAAAAGCACCGGTTAATGATTTACCTCGAGCTCTTGAGAAGAATGGTACTTGATTCTCAATGAATTGCCTCAAGGAAAACAAGTTGTTGGTTTTAAGTAGATTTTCACTATCAAATAAAAGTTAGATGAGAGCATTGATAGGTTCAAAGAGCGAGGTTGGTGGGAAGGAATTTTCTCAATCATATGGTATTGATTATTAGAAGACCTTTCCCTAGTCGCGAAACTCAATACCATATGAGTATTGGTAGCTCCGATTGTGAACTGTGATTGGCTGTGTAAAGAACACATTCGTAAATGGTAATCTAGAAGAGGAAACTGATATGGAATTTCCCCCATAATTGAAAAAACATCCAACAGTAATATATTATGCATACTAAAGAAATCACTATACGGCCTAGAACAGTCTTCCTGAGCTTAGGTTGACAGATTCGCAACAACATTTACGACACATGGATATATTCAGTGCCAAACATACCAACCTTTATTCATAAAATTCTCTACACAAGTGAAGCTTGTTATACTATTGTTTATGTGGGGATTATATCATTCTAACTAGAAATGACTACAAAATTAATATTTAAAAAAAACTTCTAGCATCATATTTGATATCAAAGATCTAGGACTACTCAAATACTTTTATGGGTATGGAGTTAGCTCCATCAATGGAGGGTTTGATCTTGTCTCAAAGAAAGTATGTCATGGACTTGCTTGCTAAAGAAAACTAGGAAGCTTGAGTGCAAGCCTCCAAAAACACCTATGTACCCCAACCTAAGTTCCAAATGAAGTCACAACACTTATGTATACAACGGGATCTATCAAATATTAGTTGAAAACTGTTAGAATGTAAATTATGTTATGTGGCCCAACTTAGCCCATGGGCCCTTAGGGTTTTCTCTCCTAGGGTTTCCTTCTTTTGTATAGTTTCTTGTCTATAAATTCCCTTGTACCCTTTCATTGTAAATCAAGTAAAGCAATACAATAGTATCACTGTTTACATGGTATCAGAGCGAGGTTCGTTCTCAAATCCTGTTTTGGAGCTTATATTCGTCGGGGTTCATGTTCGCCGATTTTTTTCCCGTTTCCGTTCGTCGATTGTCGACTGTGAGTGCGCCGTCGGATTGCTATCATTTGGTCCGATTGTCGACTTTTGGCACCCTGTGAGTGCGCCGTTCCTGTTCTGAATTGCTATCAAAGTTCATTCTTTTCTGTTTCGTGGTTTATTTGGAAGATGACCGGAGAAGACAAGCCATCGGCCAGCAACACTGGTCCACGTGTACCCAAGATGTTCCCGGTACATGTTAGACTTACCGATAACAAGCTTAATGGCTCCAACTTCTTTGAATGGAGCAAGACTATTCGTCTCTATCTCCGAAGCATGGGAATGGGTTCTCATCACACGTCTGATCCTCTAAAGGTAACGATTCTGATTCCGATTCATGGTTACAAAGTGATGCCCGTTTGTACTTACAGATTATCAATACTATTGAGCCATCTGTTTCATCTCTGGTTAGTCATTGTGAATACGTGAAAGAACTTATGGATTATCTTGATTTCTTATATTCTGGGCAAAGTAACATTTCTCGGATTTATAGTGTTTTTAAGTTTTTTCATCGTGGAGAACAACATGACCGATCGCTCACTACTTATGTCATGGAGTTCAAAAAGGTATATGAAGAGCTTAACTCTCTTCTTCCGTTAAGTGCTGATGTCAAAGCTATGCAGACTCAAAGGGAACAAGTGGCTGTTATTAGTTTCTTGACCGGTTTGCGACCAGAATTCGACTCTATCAGATCTCAGTTCTTGAATGAATCTGCTATTCCCTCTCTTCAGGAAACATTTGCTCGTGTTCTTCGTAATGAGAATCTTCAGTCTTCTCAATCTGTGGATGATAACAGTACTCTGGTTAGTCGAGGAGGATTTCGTGGTGGCTCTCGAGGAGGGTTTCGCGGGGGATCTAGGGGCGGCCACAGTGACCGAACAACTGATTCACGGGCTATGGTTCCAGATTCTGATGGTGTTGAATGTTACTACTGTCATGAGCTCGGTCACACCAAGCGCACGTGTAAGAAGCTTTTGGCCAGACACCCGAGGAGCTCATCAGCACACTTTGCTTCTGCATCAGATAGTACTGTTACTATACCTGCAGAAGAATATGCTAGACTCCTGGGGACTGAGAATTCCACTGCTCCGACTGCTGCATTTGCTGAAACAGTTAACTCTAGTACATGCCTAGTATCTTCTGCCTCCAAATGGGTTATTGATTCTGGTGCTTCAGATCACATGACAGGTAATCCCTCTCTTTTTTCTAATTTCAATAAACACGCATCCCTATCACACGTCACAATTGTCGATGGATCTACCACACCTGTCCTTGGTTCTAGCACCATCGATCTTTCCCCATCTGTTTCGTTATCTTCCGTACTAAGCTTACCTAATTTCTCATTTAATCTGTTATCAGTCAGCAAAATTACCCGTGCTCTAAAATGTTGTGTCTCATTCTTTCCTGATTTTTGTGTCTTTCAGGATCTGTCGACGAAGACGATTATTGGTAGAGGACGGGAATCTGACGGCCTATACATATTTGAACGTGCACCATCTTATTCATTGACTTGTTCCAGCCCATCGTCTCCGCTTGAAGTTCATTGTCGATTAGGTCATCCCTCTTTGCAGAATCTAAAGAAGTTGTGTCCTGAGTTTTCTTCTTTATCTTCTCTACAGTGTGAGTCGTGTCAGTTTGCCAAGCATCAACGTATTCATTTAAGTCCTAGAGTGTGTAATAAGCGGGTTTCATCCCCATTTGAGTTAGTCCATTCCGATGTTTGGGGACCATGTCCGGTCACCTCAAAACTTGGATTTAAGTATTTTGTTACGTTTGTTGATGATTACTCTCGTACTACTTGGTTTTATTTTATGAAAAATCGATCTGAAGTGTTTACACATTTTTGTTCACTCTATGCGGAGGTTAAGACACAATTTAAAGTGTCCATTCAAACTCTTCGTAGTGATAATGCAAAAGAATATCTGTCTCAAACATTTCAGTCATACATGCTTCAAAATGGTATCCTTCTTGAGTCTTCTTGTGTCGACACACCAGCCCAAAATGGAGTTGCAGAACGAAAGAATCGTCATCTCTTAGAGGTGGCTAGGGCTCTATTATTCCACATGAATGTTCCTAAACTCTTTTGGGCTGACGCTGTCACTACTGCTTGTTTTCTCATCAATCGAATGCCATCTGTTGTTTTGGATGGTCGAAGTCCCTTCTTTGTTATGTTTCCAACTAAGTCATTGTTTCCTGTCGACCCAAAGATCTTTGGTAGTACCTACTTTGTCCGTGATACCCGACCACATATCACTAAGTTGGATCCCAAGTCTTTGAAGTGTGTCTTTCTTGGTTACTCTCGCCTTCAAAAGGGGTATAAGTGTTTTTCTCCCATGCTTAATCGATACATTGTCTCTCGGGACGTTACATTCCATGAGAATACACCCTTCTTTCCTATGTCCACACCTTGCAATTCTAGAGAGAGTGATGACTTGTTGGTATATACCATACATGTTCCAGAGTCTCCTATCCTATCCGAACCAACACAGCCTCAGGAGCCTGCTAAACCACCGATTGTTCATGTGTACAGTAGCGCCAACGCCCGACGTCAGATCCCGACCCTATACCATCTTCTTCATCGTCTGCAGATCCATCTACTGATGATCCTCTTGCTTCAAGTGATCCACCACCTTCCGATACACAGGATCCTGATCTTGATGTTCCCATTGCCCTTCGGAAAGGTAAGCGCTCATGTACTTACCCGATTGCCTCTGTTGTTTCCTATGATAGACTTTCTTCACGTTCTCGTTCTTTGGTTTCTACACTTGATTCGGTTTCCGTTCTGAAAACGGTTGGTGAAGCTTTGGCCCATTCTGGATGGCGGGATGCTATGATAGATGAGATTAATGCTCTTGAGTATAATGGTAGATGGGATTTGGTAGGGTTACCTGTAGGTAAAAAGGCAATCGGATGCAAATGGGTATTCACTGTGAAAGTCAATCCAGATGGACCTTTGGCTCGTCTGAAAGCCCGATTGGTAGCCAAAGGATATGCTCAGACTTATGGGGTCGACTACTATGAGACATTTTCTCCTGTAGCTAAGGTTACCTCCATCCGCTTGTTTATTTCTTTAGCTGCTACTTACGACTGGGCATTACACCAACTGGATGTGAAAAATGCCTTCTTGCATGGTGATTTACATGAGGAAGTTTATATGGAGCAACCACCTGGGTTTGTTGCTGAGGGGGAGTCTGGCAAAGTCTGTAGACTACGTAAATCACTTTATGGTTTAAAGCAATCGCCTCGTGCTTGGTTTGGACGATTTAATGTTGTGGTAACTGAGTTTGGCTTACGGAGAAGCTCTCATGATCACTCAGTGTTCTTTCATTCGTCCTCTTCTGGATGTATTCTACTAGTGGTATACGTTGATGACATTGTGATTACAGGCAATAATAAGGCAGGGATCAAGAAGCTGAAAGATTTCCTTGCGTCTCGGTTTCAAACAAAGGACCTAGGTCCTTTAAAATACTTCTTGGGAATTGAAGTATCTCGTACTCGGAAAGGGATCTGTTTGTCTCAACGAAAATATTGTTTGGATGTACTGAATGACTCTGGGATGATTGAAGCAAAACCGTGTGAGGCCCCAATGATTCCAAACATGAAAATGAAAGCAGACGAGGGAGATCTACTTAAGGATCCAGAAAAGTACAGAAGGATTGTGGGAAAGTTGAACTATCTGACAATTACTCGTCCTGACATTGCTTTTCCGGTAAGCGTCGTAAGTCAGTTTATGTCATCTCCAAGAACTCCACATTGGGAGGCTGTTAGGCATATATTGAAGTACCTAAAAGGTGCTCCTGGCCTTGGCATTCTTTATCAAAATCACGGTCATCATGTCATAGAAGGGTTTACAGATGCCGACTATAATGGAGATCCCACGACCAGGCGATCGGCGATCTACGACAGGCTATTGTGTGTTAGTTGGAGGGAATCTAGTCTCATGGAGAAGCAAGAAACAGCATGTTGTTTCTCGGTCTAGCGCGGAATCTGAATACAGAGCAATGGCCCAAACCACACGTGAGCTGATTTGGTTGCGTAACCTGCTAGGCCAACTTGGGTTTACTCAATCTAAACCCATGAAACTGTATTGTGACAATGAGGCGGCTATCCACATTGCAAACAATCCCGTGTTTCATGAGAGAACGAAGCATATCGAAGTGGACTGTCATTTCACTCGTGAAAAGCTAGAAGAAGGAGCCATCTCAACTCCCTTTGTTCGAACAGGAAATCAACTTGCGGATGTATTTACCAAAGCCTTACCTGGTTCGCGAGTCTCTTCTATTTGTAACAAGCTGGGCATGATTAACATCTATGCTCCAGCTTGAGGGGGAGTGTTAGAATGTAAATTATGTTATGTGGCCCAACTTAGCCCGTGGGCCCTTGGGGTTTTCTCTCCTAGGGTTTCCTTCTTTTGTATAGTTTCTTGTCTATAAATTCCCTTGTACCCTTTCATTGTAAATCAAGTAAAGCAATACAATAGTATCACTGTTTACAAAAACTAATCATCTTTTTCATACCAAACCTTATATTGCATTTTCTATTAGCATTATAAGTCAACATATACGCAACCCTAGTGAAGTACACCTAGAAGTTGTTTAACGACTTCTACGGACCTAAAGACAACTCCTGGAATTGGGGTTGTACTTCAGATAGCATGGAAACGGTGATATAGTAATCTATTCAGCTTCTAGTTAGGGTGGAGAACTAACATGTCGAAATCCTACCAATCGCTATTGTTCATATTTTCAAGGAAACCTAGGTACTTGGCAAAAACAATAGAGGCAGAAGCATAATACTTTGCCCTTTCATTGGGAATATGTCAAGGATGTGGATACAAAGATTGTTAAAAAGGACTAAGAGTCAAGGGTTCTAAATCCATAAACACCAAGAAGTTTTTTATTGACTTCTACGGTACCTAAAGATAGGTAGTAATATATTCAGATTCTAGTTAGGGTGAAGAGCTAACATGTCGAAAATCTACCAATGGCTATTGTTCATATTTGTGGGGAAACCTAGTTACTTGGCAAAGCAAAATACTTTATCCTTGCATTGGGAATATGTCAAGGATGTGGACCCAAAGACTGTTGAAAAGAAATCAGAGTCTTATTTTCTCTATTCTTAGTAAAAAATAGAGAAAGAATTAAATATGTATTTTCATGTTGGATTTGTATTGTTTTTCTTATTTTCTCTATTCTTCTTAAGAACGAAAAAGTTTGTTAGGGTAGTAGTAATAGAAGGCCACACATTTGTACCATGTAAGATACAAGAATACAACATTTTTTTCGTACATCTTCTTAAACATACAAGACTTGCTTTGTAATAGTATATAAAAGGGTACACATTTTTACACATGTGAGATGTAAGAATACAACAAAAAAAAAATCTAACATCTTCCTAAACACCCAATATTTGTTTCGTAAATGGAAAGAGGTAAACAATCAACAAGATGTCAAACAAACTCTTTTAGGAAAAGTTTTTGAGAAGAGAGACAAAGGAAAAGCTAGAATGAAAGTTAAATGCATTTCATTTAGAGATCAGATCAGGCGACAATTTCAGCCACCTAAATCGAACAGTAAACCTGTAACTTCTTTTGGGTAACTGTTGCAGTACCAAGTACCAAAAGCTCCAAAACACATAATAACAATAATAATAATAATAATAATAATAATACATAAGAATACATAAGAATAATAATAACCTTGGGTGAAGCCTCTTGATCTCTTCCAAATTTTGATGTGGCTTTGACATTACCAGGCGTACATACCTGCCAAAAATATACTATATGTAATCTATCTAGTATGAAGTTCATTAAAACAATTATATTGAATGATGAAGCACGGATGTACCGAATCTCAGAGTCTTTGCGCTCTCGAGGGGTAATCTGGTAAATGACAATAGACGAATGCTTTAGGTTAAATAACTTCGAGTGGCTTGTATATATGTGCGCCCCCCCCCCCCCCCCCCCCCTATGCTCTTAAATTTACTTACCTCACTCCCATTCAATATTTCAACTTTGGCCAAACGAGCAATCAAAGCATATCTTGCAATCCCACCTCTCTTGGGATCAGTTGCTGGATTGTCAGAACACCTAATATCCTGCACTTAAGAACCTAATGTCAATAGGTAAGGGTTTAATGTTCATACTTAAAGTATACTTGTTAAAGCTAGAAAACATTGTCGCACTTTATTTTAGCTAGTTTTTAATCTTTTCTGTAATCTTACTAACAAGTTTTTTTTATAGATCCGTATATGTGAAGTTAGTTAGGCATGCACCCTATTTATTCATTCATGAAATCAATGAAGCAGATACACGATACAATTCACAGCTAAAAGCCTAAAATACGCCAACCATTAGGGTATTAGGGCTATTATTTTTAAAACCTAGCCAACAAATTATAAAAGATCATAATAAAAACTAAATTACCTTTTATTTAACTAATTATTAAAAAAATGTTTTTAACATATTTTTAAACGTTTTTATACACAAATTTGTAGTCCCTTGAAATCCTAGCCATCCCCATGGGATATCAAAATCCTATGTTTGAGGGATTTCAAAGATTTCTAGGATTTCAAATCCGGACAATCCTACAAACCAAACGTGGGATTGGAATGGATTTGAAATCCAAATCCCCCCATATCCATTCCATTCCTGCAAACCAAACGGACCGTTTGGTTCGCAGAATGGAATTTGATGGAATTGGAATCCATTGGAGGAATTTGACTTTGAAGGAATTGGAATGGAATTTGACCACACGTTTGGTTGGTAGGAATTGGAGGGAATTCACTTATTTCACTTATGCCAAGGAACGATGAATTCCTTAAATTGTGGAATTCAATGGAATTCAAAGGATCCCATCATTTTGATTATGTGAACCAAACATAGGATTTGAAATTTGGTCAAAGGAATTATCCATTCCAATTCCTTCAAAATCCATGAACCAAACACCCCCTTAGATTCATATTTTTGGGTAGAGAAAAAGGTAAACGGCAGGTAAAGCATATAAAATAAAATAACCTTACCACTAAGCCAGGATAAGAGTTTAGCGCATCAATGGAAGCTACATCCTCGATTTTATTAGCTCCTGGATGGTGTAAATACTTAATAAGTCAAAAATGTTGAAGTAAGTCCATGCAACCAGAGCAAGATACACATGATAGCAGAAAACGTAATTACCTATAAGTAGGCAGCGCAAATTTTGGAAAGGCTTATATGGCAGTTCATCTGCAGCAGGGTACCAAATGCGTTCTATGCTATTTTTATTCAAATGAAGTTGCTCCAAACTGAATGCAAAAACCACAATTTCAAGGACTAATATCAGCATACACGCCTTATAACAGTTTAAGCTAAGAAGCAAAAAAAGATTTTTCTTTATGATACCATTTCAGTTGTGAAAGTTTCAAGATTTCACCCCAATCAGCTATATGGTTATCTTCCAAGTTAAGAAGTCGAAGAGAGTCAAATCCTTGTACGATATTGGATGATGTAGTCTGTGTTAAAAGAAGATGAACATGGTAAACCAACAAGAAACACATAGTGATACATGTGGCTTTTAACAAAAAGCAAAAATGAAATTCCTGGATACGGTTATTCAATTAAATTTTGAATCTATGCCACTTCCGAATATATATTGATGCTGATTAAAACAATTTGTTCTTCCTCCTCAAACCAGATCATTGGAAATGACAATAGATTTGAAATAATCCCAATTGCTAAAGTATGCAAGCGAGGGTCTTCTCAGAAACACCCTCCGTCTCTTGAGACAGGTAAGATCTGCTTACATTTTACCCCTCCCAGATCCTAACTCCGGGTGGGATATATTGGGTTTCTTTATATATATTGGGTCAGGTTCAGAGGGAAACCTCAAAAAAATGGAAAACTGAGGAACACCCTGCTTCATCTAGACGATATGCACTTGTGCATACAATTAACTTGTAACATGCACACGTGCATGAAAACCAAAAAACAGCTTAATTTACTTGTATGCACAAGTGCATACTGTTCAGATGAAGCGCTATCAGGGTGTTCCTCAGTTTTCCATTTTTTGAGGTTTTCCCCTAAACATCCCTCTCTCTCTCTCTATGTATATATATATATATAGAGAGAGAGAGAGGAGGAGGAGGTATAAAGAGCACAGATTCACTCATTTTCATATTAAAAGTCAAGACTCCCATTGTCAAGTCCTGTGAAAATCAATACATTTTGTTTGCTTCTAGTATTTTTAACTTTTATTAAAATCCTTTAAATACTCCTATAACCAATGTCCTGAAACATACTAAATACTAAGATATGTCCAGAACATGTTAAAAGGTAAGAAAATTACAGACCCTTATCTCCCTCAACTTATTTCCCATTAGATGCAGCTCCTCGATGGCTTGCAGTGAATCTTTAAGCACTTCAATCTGCAAATCAAGTAAACTTTAATGACATAACCCATATTAAGAAGTCATAGTCAATACAAACAGAAGTAAGAAAAACATTGCTCGCCTGAGACCAATTTATGGCAGTATTATTTAGAACTAAAATCCGAAGATTCGTTAGGTGTGAGATTCCAACTACAGAATGTGACATTGTATTGCTCGACAAATTAAGGGCTGTAAGGGCTGGCAACCCGCTGCAGATGGCACCAACATCCTGCAATACAAGCCAAGCCCAAACATAAAATACGCTTGAATTGCCAATAATAATAATAATAATAATAATAATAATATAACTTGAATGTGCCTCTTGCATTATTAACAAAATATGCTAATGTTACAAGTGGCATTGACCCTAAAAACTATGAGAATGTAAGACCCCGTAAGCAGAAGAAACATGCCTGCCACTCGGAAAGCAGATTTCCAGTTAAATCAAGCTCCTTTAGATCTGCAATAACAGAAGGAGTTGTAATGGCACAAATGACAAAACTAGGTATAAATAACTATATGTCGATATTTATCATTGATACATCCAACATAATAAAATTCGCTGATCACAATCAATTAAATTTCCAACATACATCTCTGGTCCATTAAGACCTCTCACATAGGTGAAGTAAGCATGTTATAGATCAGCAATACCAAAGGAAAGACGTAGTTGTTATCTATAGAATTATCGAGTACAAGTTGACCGGAAGAGAACTTAGATTCGCCCACCTTATAGTCAAATTATAGGGCTTGTACCGCTCAACTTATGCTCTGCCTCTTGCCTTTATAATTACCACTTAATTTAGAAACTACAGATATAAAGTGCAAAAGCATGTCCCTCGTTGCATAATATTGTACAGTATTTCCAAAGACTTTAGGAGTATGAATTTGTATATTGCTTAGTGATAAATTACAATACAAGGAAGATATATATATATACAAGAGAGAAAAGAGAAAAGAGATAAGGACTATCCTAAAGATAAGGACTATTCTAAAGCAACTCCCTTTTGGAGTCTATCTATAGCAAGCAACTTAGTACCTTTCCTTATATTCGAATCTGTCTACACTCCCCCTCAAGCTGGATGGTATATATTATACAATCCAAACTTGTCTTTCAGCTTATCAAAGGAGGGCACATTCAGTGCCTTAGTGAGGATGTCAGCCACCTGTTGGGCAGTAGAAATCTTCAGAATTCCCTTTTCAATCTTTTCCATGATGAAATGTGTCATTGAAATAGCAACTTAATTGTCACACCAAATAAGCATCGGCGGCTTTACAGGAACCCTTGGCTCCATTAACAATCTTCTTAGCGAGAGAGCTTCACAGATATCTAGAGCAGCGAACCTCAATTCAGCCTCAACACTGCTTCTTGAGACCAGTCCTGTTTTTTACGTCGCCAAGTAACCAAGTTTCCAAACACATAGGAACAATACCCTGACGTGGATCGCCAATCACTTAGAGAGTTTGCCCAACTTGCATCAGTAAAGACTTCAATTCTTCTATCTTCTTGTTTTTAAAAAATCAATCTGTGGCCTGGTGTACCCTTCACATATCTTAGAACTCGGTGGACTGCATAAAAATGGCACTGGAATGGTGAGTGCATGAATTGGCTCACATAATTGACTGCAAACGTGATGTCGGGCCTGGTATGTGCTAGGTAAATTAGTCGACCAACGAGGCGTTGAAATCCCCACTGTCGACTAGAACCGTAGATGTAGCATTTGGTTTGAGGCTTGATTCCATAGGCGTAGATGTTGGTCGAGAGCCCACATCCGAGTCTCTTTTAGCAAGTCCAAGGTATACTTTCCTTGAGACAAGCTAACCGTAGATTTAAAGTGTGCAATCTCCATACCCAAGAAACATCGGAGTGTGCCAAGATCTTTCATTTCAAAAGATTTGGCTAGATGAGCTTTAATGTTGGTGATGACATCAGTTCCTGTAATGATGATATCATCTACATAAACAATCAAGATAACAATCTTACAATGGTCATGAAGATAGAAGAAAGTATGATCGGCGTGGGCTTGGAGATATCCAAACTGTTTAACCGTGGAAGTAAAGCGATCGAACCATGCCTTAGGTGATTGTTTCAAGCCATAGATTGCTCGCTTAAGTTGACAGACCTTATTGGCCTGTTGGATCGTGAAAACAAAGAGGCAAGTCCATGTAAACTTCCTCGTTGAGCTTGCCATTAAGGAACACATTTTTCACGTCGAGTTGATAGAAAAGCCAATCATAATTGGCACAAGTGACGATAGAAACCGAATGGTATTTTTCGGCACGAGAGCAAACGTCTCCTGATAATCGTTCCCATATGTTTGTGTGTAGCCTTTTGCCACTAACCGCACCTCGTACCGCTTAATAGACCTATCAGTCGTGTATTTGACTGGGCAGCGACAACCAACAAGTGTCTTATCTCGTGGCCTCTCAACGACGATGCATGTGTGATTTTTCTCAAGGGATCGCAGCTCATCAAACACAGTAGCCTTCCACTTGCGGTTTCGTAAGGTCTCTTGAATGTTTTTCGGTTCCTCAAATATTTGAAACAAGAGCTCGCATAGGTGTAGTTAGGTTTGTGTAACCAAGAAAATTAGAAATCGGATGTTGTGTGCAAAAGCGTGTACCTTTTTGGGTTACAATCAGTTGATCAAGATCAAAATGAAGGGGGCAACTCTTGGTGTGCAACAGACTTCGGCTTGAATTTTTTCCTTCGGTTGTATGTGACCGGGTAGGATTCACGTGGTGGTGAAGGCTGAGGTGGGGTTGTGTCCGATATAGTAGGTGATGGAGAGGGCGGAGAAGAGGGTGTGTTACCTTGTGTGTCTGTAACTGTCTGGGTAGGTCTATCTTTTTGAGGTTGTGTTTCGGTTGGGATGGAAGGCTAATTTAGGGGATGGGACGATGAAGATGCTAGTGGTGGATCTGAACCCCAAAACTGTTCCCAACCTGGAAAGCCAACGGGATCCGGTGGTTGCCGAAGCGAATGGGAAGAAGATGAAGAGTAGAATTGATTCTCATGGAACGTGACATCATGAGAAATATAGTATTTTTTCCGTAGGACAATAACACCTATATCCCTTTTAGAAGGAAGAATACCCTATAAAGACACATTTGATACTCCATGGATCAAGTTTGCATCGGTGTGGATGGTGGTTGTGCACAAATGCGGAGCACCCAGAGACTCAAATCAAGATTCGACAACAGAGAAGAGGCAGGAAAGGATTTTGGAGAACCAAAAAAGGAGTTTGGTAATTTAATACTCGTGATGGTAACCGGTTGATAAGATAACAAGTTGTGAGATGTGCATCACCCCAAAAAGATTTAGGTGTACAACTTTGGAATAGCAAGGACCGTGCTACCTCTAACAAGTGACCGTTTTTTCGCTCGAAAACACCATTTTGTTGTGGTGTATTGACACAAGAACTTTGGTGTATGATACCATTTTTGGTAGTAAAGGTGGACATGGTAGAATTGAAATACTCCGTGCCATTGTCGGTGCGGAGGACTTCTATTTTTGAATAATATTGTGTAAGAATCATAGCATAGAATTTTTCGAACACACCAACAACTTCAGTTTTTTCCTTTAAAAGATAAATCCAACACACACGAGAATGGTCATCGATAAAAGAAAGAAAACACCTTTTTTAATGGGATGGAATTTTAGACGAAACCCACATTTCACTATGAATAAGAGAAAAAGGACTTGATGCACAATATATATGAAAAGAAAAAGGAATTCTAGTATGTTTTGACTTGACTTTTGACAAACCTCGCAAGAAAAAACATGTGAATTACTAAACAAAGATGGAAACTATTTATTTAAATAGAAAAAACTAGGATGGCCAAGCCTTCGACGCAGAAGATCAACTTTTTGGTGACGATGTAGGGTAGTAGCTCCGTTAACAAAGAAAGTGAAAGTAGATTTTGGTGAAAAGAAATAGTAAAACCCGGCAGTCTGTTTAGCACAACCAATAGTCTTCCTTGCCACCTGATCCTGAAAAAGACACATGTTTTCGGAAAAATTAGCCATGCATTTAGATTGAGCAGTAATTTGGCGAACATAAATAAGATTGTACGGATAGATTAGGTACATATAAGACATCATGAAGAACTAAGTAAGGTGAAGGCTTGACATTGTCGATCCCATGAACCGTTCAGTAGGTATCCGATTACCATGGTGTTACAGATTCGAAAAAGACTTGTTACTAGTCAAATGTTCCGATGCACCAGAATCCACAATCTATGACTCACCTGGCATGTCTTCGGCTTGTTTGATGGCCATAAGTGCGGTTGAGGAGTTTAAAAGTTGTCAAATTTGCTCAAGTTAGGCTTTGGAGAAAACTGCATCCATTGAAGAGGATGGTCCAATCTTTAAGTTTGCGGAAGCGCTTTATTTTCTGCCATGCGTTGACTTCGAGGAACCCAACTGTGGGTTTTCCATGGAGTTTCCAGCAGGTGCTCTTTATGTGATGAGGTTGTTGGCAATGATCGCACCAGAGAGAAGGTTTTCGAGGTCCACGGTTATAAGCAACTACAACAGAATTTCAAGCCTTGCTTTGCCCTTAAAAAAGAGTCGGATTCATCACAGTCTTCTTCCGATGTTCTTTCCGACGAACTTCAGCACATATGACATCAATTGCCGAAAGGGGTTTCATGCTGAGAATGCGTCCACGGGCATCATCGAGTGAAGCATCTTTTTTTACGGATCAACGCTGGTTGGATCTTTCCATTCGGGATGAGAAAAAAGATCTAGTTCCTGCCAAAGCTTGGTTAGTGTATTGAGATACGTTGTAATAGTACCAGATTCTTGTTTTAGATTTCGTGAACTAGTTCTTAGCTCGAACATCTATGAAGAATCTTCAAGATCGGAGTAGGATAAGGCTACCGCATCAAAGATGGATTTGGCATAGGGTAAAGTAGGTAAATCTCTGCGATATTGTCTTGCATAGAATGATGAGCCAAGCCATAAGCATGGAGTTCTGGATATCCCATTCAGCAAAGGTGGGATTTGTGGACACGGGTATTTTAATGGATCCATCAAGGTATCTGTACTTGCCTTTTCCACGAACAAGTTAAACAGATCGAGGCCATTGGAGGTAATTTGATACAGAAAGCTTAAAGCTTGTAATTTGGAGAGAGAAGTTGTTTTCAAGGTTAGCATCATTATGGTTATGAGTCGGCTTTTCAGAATCAGACACCATGATTTTTCTCGGCAAAAGTCTCTACAGCTCGGATACCATAAAGACTTTAGGAGAATATAAATTTGTATATTGCTTAGTGATAAATTACAATACAAGGAAGATATATATATATATATATATATATATACAAGAGAGAAAAGAGACAAGGACTATCCTAAAGATATGGACTATTCTAAAGCAACTGCCTTTTGGAGTCTAACTCTCTATAACAGCTTAGTACCTTTCCTTATATTCGAATATGTCTACAATTTTATAGCAAATGCCCTTAATAAACTTCTCTTAGGGTCAGTGTCGGATAAGAAAACCCTTCAATGAACAAAATCACTACAAAAAGTTAATGCAAGGAGTGTCTAGTTAAAAGAAGTTTTATATCAGTGACCCGAGTATATGAGCTTTTTACATTACAAATTTAAATAGATTAACCATTTTGAAATTTCCATTTTATCTTCTCCTTATCAGCTAAATTTTAGAAGTAATCAGCAGCTTCCACAAACTATAAGAAGCATCCTAACACTATGAGCACTAGATCCTACATCTCCTGTCCCTTATGCTTCCTAAGTCATGCTTTTTCAATATATAGGAATAAGTATATTGAGATGACCACAAAAATCGTATAAAATGTCTTCCCACTAGATTAAAATACCTCAGGAACTTCAGAATTCCTACTTCCTTTTACACATCTATCTCATTTCTATGTTCACAAACATTAGATTACCACAAACAATGATCCATGTTACAACAAACCTAAAGAAGTTTAAAGTTGCTTGATTCTAGAAAAGTTCTTACCACGAATCAACTTATGTTAGCATATCCAAAAGCATCCCAAATGTACCATAAAATTATTTAAGGAAATATGAATTTTGTATCCTGAATATTATATAAAACCTTATACCCATGTGACCTATCAAATTCTTCAGATGTTATTTTCAAAAACATCTTCCTCCATATCCACATATCCAAACTAACAGGTGCAGGGTAAACAATTTAAATAGATATCCATAAAATATTATAAAGAGAGAAAGAGCTAAAAAACTTACTTGGTAGAGTCTTGCTAATTTGAAAAGGGTCCCCAGAAGAACTAACCCCTAAATAAAACAATGATGCACCCTCCAACTCCTCGAATTTACCCAATTTGTCTTCAATCTTATCTTTACCCAACAGCTGAACATTTACTCGTTTGTTACTAGCAGAAAGAACATACATTTCATCTGTGAAAATGAAGAACAAAATCAGGCATTATATCAATTAAGCAATCAAATGCAACTCCTCAAATTGCATGTGTACCTTCTTCTTCTTTAGTAGAACTGGTTCGGTATCGTATATGTAGGGCTTGCAACAGCGAAACGCCGGTGCTCAAATTGTGTGGGCGAGCAAAGGAAGCTGAGTTGGGAAACTGAGCATTGAAATAGCGAACACCATTGACTGATCCATCATGTTTTCCATCACGATTGTCCCATTCAACGCCGACCCAGTTGCCGGAATAGCCTTCCACTTGTCCCACGTACTTCACGGTGCCGATTCGCCGGCAGTCTCCAGCCCAATGGACTCGCTGCCCGATTTTGAACTCGCATTGTTGGGGGTTTTCCACGTCTAATGAACTCTGCATTTTTTATACATACACCCTATAGAGTCCAAAGATCTGGCTGTATGTTCTCCCGATTTTCTGATCTCACACCAAAAACGTTGCTGATTACAGCCAATTTTGTAAAACAAACATCACCAAATTACTTCAGGTTTAAAATGCTGGGAATTTTGGGTAACCAAAAACAAGTACAACTTTGAGGGTATCTTGAGGTGCGTTTTTTTTACAAGGTTGACACTTTTTGCAATCTTACTTTTATTTTTTTAACTTTTGTGTTTTTATATTTTATACATCGGATTTTACATTTTTACGGATTTATCTAATTGCATTACTCACAGTTTTATGCATTCATTCGTCTTATGGTCTCATGGTTAAAATGATGTTGTAAGACCGTTCAGGGTTCTATTTTGAATATTTAGTCACAAACTCTTTATATGATACTAGTTAATATATATATATATATATATGTGATTTTTTTCTTCTAATATGAATGTAAAATTTTTAATATCATTATTGTTTGGTTAAAAATCCACGTCTCACGACCGACGATAAATAACACATATGACATTTATGTAAGACCATTCTTGAATTAAGATAAGGTCATGCAGGTTATTTACAATCGAATATTTGGTCGTACATTTCCATGATGGTCGTAAGTTCCATACGACCGACGTCAAAGACTCAAGACGGTCGTACGTTTATACTAACTGTTAACAGTCAACAGCCGTTTCTCTTTGTTCCATTAATGCAGGTCCACGAGCAATCATGGTACAACGGTCAATAACGGACGAGCTCTTAAATGACATTAAAGACCCGACGACAGTTACAAGTAGGTCATCAAGACACATAAGACACATTTAATGCTGCCAAAAGCTATATAAAGACCTGCTCCACACTCGAACGGGACACATCGGAACAACACACAATCTACACCTGAATACTTCTACATTTTCTACAGTAACCGTCAAAGCATTTGAACTATCCTCACTCACGCAAGTTTCGCACGACGAGCAGTTCATTTCACACGACAACGGCTTATTTCGCACGACGCACAACTTTAGCTTACGATCAAGTTTACTTTTATTCTTATTGTAATCTATTGTACACAAGACACTTGTTACCAAAGGATTTCGCCCCAGTTTGGCGATCATAGTGCACCGTCGACTCTCACAAGTCGACCGCGGTTTTTTCCCTCGTTTGGGTTTTCCACGTCACCAATTCTCCTGTCTTATTTACTCTTTTTTCGCGATTGTGTTGTTTGTCTTGAGATCCCTTTCTTTAGTTGTTAAAAGTTCCACATCAACCTTAAGTTATCCTTTGGGTGATTTTTGGCATTAACAATTTGGCGCCATCCGTGGGACCCCATCTAGAGAAAATCTCAAGCCAAGCATACATCGCTCTAACGATCTTGTGAAGATTTTGTTGTTTCCAGGAAAATGGCAGCTCACCAAGATCCCATGGCTTAACTGCACACAGAATTGAATGCAGCCCGAAGTCAAATTCAAGCACTGAACGAGCAGAATCAAAAGGCAGCTGCAAAAATTGCTTCCCTGAGGAATCCGGCGATTGGCAATTCTTTCGGACCTCAAAACGGTCCCCGACCCTCACGTGCACCTTTCATAAGGCTACCAGGCAGGTCCAGGGCCATTCGTCAACAATCCTCCCTTTGGACAATTTCCTCCGCTGCATTTGCCCAACGACTAAGGTTATTGGAGGATCAGAACGAAAAGATGTTGTCGCTACTTTCAAAGTTACCCGATGTCGCCGTCCTCGTCGATGTCGAACCCCTCACAGGATTTCAGGCGTCGCCTTTCGTCGATAAGATAGCAAATGTCGACGTTCCAAAGAAGTACAACATTCCTGCTTTTACGCCCAAGTACTCAGGAATAACCGATCCAACGGAGCACATTGCCCAGTATAAACAATTGATATGGACAGCATCAATATCAAGAAGTATGCATGTGCAAAAGCTTTGGCACGACTCTTACGGGTGCTGCTCTCCAGTGGTTGATCAATCTCAAGCCTAAGTCCATCAACAACTTTGCGGAGTTGGTCAACCAGTTTTCACAGCAATTCGTCAGTAGTCGCAAGATGGAGAAGCAGACTAGCGACCTGTACTACGTCGTCCAAAAATCTGGAGGATCCATCCGCGGTTACTTCAACCGTTTCAACGCAGAAATGATCAGCATCCGAACCTGTGATGTCAAGACCGCCATCGAGGCCTACAAGCGTGGTCTGGACGACAACACTACAGGACGACGTTGTTGGTCCCGAAGGCCTATACAAGTTTGTAGAAAGGGGGGGGGGGGTTGAATACAAACACACATATTTTACTTTTCTAAATTGTTTATTGATAAATCATTAACAATTTACAACTTGTTTCGGAAACAAGATTAAGGATAAACCTAAATATAAACAAGTTGGAACACTAAGGTTTCTTGCACTAAGAGAGATAAGGAAATTACTAATAATAACCTATCTTGAGATAAGAGATTGAACTTGTCCAGAGTTAGCAAGTTACTTCAAAAGAAGTGGGTTCAACTCTTTATATACTGCATGCATTTAATGCAAGTCAGTATACACTTTACACGTGTCATCAGCTGGTTGGTTGCATGTCATTGACCTTGGTTGACAACCTTAGTAGCCGCATGGATGAACAATATAGTATCAGAGTGGTTGTACGATTTCAGACAGTCGGAGGTTCTTTTCTGACATTTCGTACGGAGTCGTGCAAGGGGGTTAAGACAAAAGTACTTTGTACGGAGGACTTCATGATCAGCTTTCGTTGATTCAGAGCATTATCATTTTCTATTCAGCGAATGATAAAGTTCAGCGATAGCTGAAGTCTTGTACTTGATACTTCACGTTGAGTGGACAAATCTGAGTCTTCGCTGATCCGCATCAGTTCATTAGGAGACTTGTCGCTGGTTCTTGAGCTTGATCTTCGACTTCAGCGTAGAACCTTTGTTGACGTGAAACTTGTCTTCAGGGATCATAAGTAAACAACTAACTTATCAGCGATCATCATAATGACTGAACAGACTCAGAGCATTAATGGTGAACAGTGTTCGCTGAATGTTTAATTTAAAGAGCGAGAGTTCCTATCAGCGGTACTGTAAGATCTTAGTACTTATCAGCGATAGTGAAACTCTGATACATATTGTTTACTTACAATTTTCACTAAGTATATAAGAGAGGGTCATTATCAAATCACTGAGGGTTTGGATCAACAATCTCCCCCTATTTGATTATGACATAGCAACAAAGAAAATTGCTATTTAATGAAAACATAAGGATAAAAAGAACTCATAAAATATTTGTCCCTTTTACTGTTTTCTGGGATCTTTTCAGTACTGATGGAGTAAAGTACATTCGTTGAAATCTTTCTTTAAAACTTTGAATCGGGTTACAAAGAGAAATGGAAAGATTACAAGTACAAGCGAAATAAATTACAAGTACAGAAGAATAACTGATACAATAGAGAAAAGGGCAATCATATCAGCTTGTAAAGGGTTCTTCCTTGATGAGAAGTTCATCAAGGGTCTTTGATGTGGGAATCATCCAGTCAGGGACGGTTACACCTTGTTTTCTTTTGATCAGAGTTGCTTCAAAAATCAAGGGCTTCAGGTGTCTAGCTTTGATGTCGCGTCTGACTTCACACCAGTATACGAGATCTCTGAGTTGTTCGATGGGAGCGATGTGGAGCTCAGAGATACGTTGAAAGTGATGATTTCCATAGTAGTCTAAAAAGAATATACCATAGGGATCACTTACAACTGTGCCAGGAATGAATGTTTCTCCAGGTGGTAGGGAGGTGTCAAGCATTGAGAGATCGGCATCAGGGCCAAGAATTTCAGCACGAGAGAAACCAATGCCCGTTTCATTCCGAATAGGAGGACCTGAACCAGAGGCTTTCTTTTTCTTATCAGAGACTTTTCTTGGTTGAGGAAGAGTCGGAGGAATATCCACAGCAGATGAAAGCAGGTCGATCTGTTTGTTTAAGATCTTCTCGACATGGCTTTTGAACTTTGAGCGCGATCCCTGAATGGCTAATTTTGTTTCTAACCATTCAGAGAGACCAAACTTTTCTAAGGTAGCAGCATAGAAGGTTTGCTTGGTTTTGTCATCTCTGTAGACATCCACTTCAATAACAGGAACTTCAGCGTACAATCTTCCTCTGATGTTTGCCTTGATGATTTTGGATGGTCTAGATCGATAGGTCAACATTTGTTTAGCCCATTCCAAAGTCGTATCAGAGACCTTAGTCTTTTCTCTAACGATCTCTTGAGCATCATCCCATGGCTGACGTTGAACATCAATGGGAACTCTTTTCAGCTTGGGGTCTTTTATTGATCGTTTAAAAAGTTGGATGGTGTATTCTCTGTCCTTTTCTTCAGCTTCCTTTCTTTCAGCGATTAATCTTTCAGCTCTGAGGTGATCCTTGTATTCCTTTTTGGAAATTCTGAACTTTGGAGGAACTGAAGGAAGTTGATCACGCCTCAGAATGATTCGCTGATCCTCGAATCGCTTTATTATCTCCTCTCTTCTTTTCTGATCCTCTTCACTTAGGTTTTGAGGAGCTAAGGAAGGTCTGCCTCTGTGCGAGGTAGCTGTTCTTCTGGTTCATCAGTCTTAGAGATTAAATCTAAGACTGGGATTATTTCTTCAGCAGCAGCTGGTATTATTGGTGAAGTCGCAGTTGTGGATCCTTCAGCGATATCCTCAAACAGGGGAGAGGACTAGCTGAAACACAGCGATCTTACGAGTAAGAACTTAAGTAGAATCAGATAGAGAGAATTGGTTCAAGTGTATAGGTTTGGGTAGTAGAACTGATAGTGTATGATAGAGGAGGGATGGAGTGAGAGATGTTTAGTGTACCTGACAAACCGGCTTTTCAAGCAAGATCGTCAGATTGTCATCTTCAGCGACGCTTTTGCCTTTGCCTTTCTCAGCTCCAGAGGCTGAGGGCTTTGTCTTTGTCCGCTCCCCTGAAGGTTCATTTATCGATATTCCCTTAAGAACTTTGATCTTCGGAGCAGGTTTGACGATAAAGAAGTAATCGTCATCTTCGTCATCATCATCATCATTCTTTGGAGAAGAGGATGGTTCATCATCAGGGATGTCGACGACTTCATCATCTTCTGCTTCAGATTCGGTTTTATCATCTTCTTCTTCGAGTTGCTCCCCCTCAGATACAGAGGCGAGCTTCTCGGTTTCCTCAGGGTTTTCATCTCCCTGAGGTCCAGCGGTGGTTTCTTCAGCATCCTTCTCTCCCCTGATAGATTCATCATGGGAAAGGTCTTCAGCGCTCTTGGAGAGATCTTCAACGCTCTTCTCCCCCTCTTTTTCATGATGACTGGGGAGGAATGGGTTGACTCATCAGCGTTGGTAGGTTCTCTGTCTTCTTGGCCAGAGATACCTATCAAATCTTCAATCTTTGCTATTCTGTCTTGAAGGCCAGAGATAGCAGGATTGATCTTTTCCAGCTCAGTGCGATCCGCCGCTTTGAAATTTGTCAGATGCAGGGACAGGGGCAGGAGCAGGAGTATTTGCTTTGTGTAGGAGCTGCTCGATCATCGATTTCATCGAACTAACATCGGTCTTTACAGAGCCTAAGTCAGTCTTTACAGTAGACATATCTCCCTCTAGTTGTCCAACCGATGTCTTCAGCGTTGTGACCTCGCTGGACATGGATGAAACTGAATTTTTGAGAGAGGTGTAGTCTGTGTAGATGTCAGCGAGCACCTTGGCGAAGTCGCTGAGAGTGTTATCAACTTGCTTCAAGTCATCTGTGGAAGCCTTCTTCTCCACCACCGTTGTCAGCTTGTTCAGATTCTCTCCAGCGTTTGTTACAGCTGTAGAGTTATTAGAAAGAGTAGTGGTGAGATCTGTCAGCGTTGTCTCCACAGCTTTCAGAGAGGCATTGATGTCTCCCAAATTAGGACCTGTAACATATAAAAACTTGTGAACATAGGAAAGCTCAGAAGTTTGGGGTTTAGTGACAGTGTTTATGGGTTATTGTGTACCTGCAGGAGGATTGATGAACTCGTCAAAATTACGGGTTCCTGAAAAGTGTTCCATGTCATCTTCAAAAGTGCCCATGGATTGTCCTGCAGGTCCTGTCTTCATCATTCCTGGAGAATCAACTTTAGGTTCCGTAGAAATGATGGCAGCTCCAGCGAGATCTGGAGGAGAGACCAAATGAGTAGAGGGAGGAGCGAAGGATAAGAATGGGGGTTGGGTTCTGAGTTCAGCATTGGATTCGCTGACAATCACTTCATCAGTCTTTTGAGAGACTGAAGGAGGTTGGGTAGGTTCCAAGTTTGTAACCTCAGCATTTAGAGATGCTGAAGTTGGGATGGAATGGATGGGTTGTTCAGGTGTGGCAGAGCGTACCACTGAACGTTCCTTCAGCTCTGCAGAAAGAGCTGAGGAGTCTTCAGCATGAGATTGCTGGGGTTGCTCCTTTGTTTTCTTGATCCTTTTAGAACCAAGTGGGGTAGATGAATGTTTCCTTTTCTTAGAAGGAGAGAATTTTGTGGCCAGGGTATCAGCGATGGGTATTGTCGCTGAAGGAGCCACAAAAATAGAAGAAGAAGGGTTGAAAAGAGTCAAGAGTGTAGAAAGACGTACCTCATTCACCATTGGTTTGAAGTCGAGTATCTTTGGGCCGACCTGAGAGAGTTTCAGGTCACCATCAGTTGGGTAGCTCTCCTTCAGGCCATATTGGAAGATGGCGCTGATGAATCGGGGGTAAGTAACCCATGGAGGTCTGTCAGCGACGTTGTCCACTCTTAGAACTAGGTCATCATAGATAATCGATGCCCAGTCTATGTTGAGACCTTTCAGCAGTGCATATCCCATTGCTTGCTGAGGTTTAGCGGCTTGGTCAGAGGAGCCGCTCTTTGCAGTCATGCAGCTGATTAGATGAGCGAAGGTGAAATTCATCTCGCTGGGCATTTTTGATTTCTTGATAATCGTCAGCTTCTTCTCGGCCTTCATGTCTCTGCCGATTTCCCATACATAGCCATTGCATCGAAAAATGCAATGATGGCTTCCCTGTCTGAGTTTTTCTTGGGGTCAGGGAGGGGAACGAATGGTTTTTCCTTGGTAGCGATGGGAAGGCTGAGAGCTTTGCGAATAATGGCAGGGGTGATCTTCATGGTGCCATATTCGATATCGCAGAGGATGCAATCGATTGTTTTGGAGGGGTCTTTGACTGAAGGTAGTTGAGAGTGTCTGGCTGAGTACCAGAATTGTGAGAGCAAAAGCTGATGTGCAGGAGGTGTTATGGTCAGGGCTGTGGAGATGCAGCAATTCTTTAGGAATTTCACAGCATCATCTAGATGTGTGACTTGCTTTCGAGGAGGAAACTCGAGAAGCGCATAGAGGTTGTTCACATTAGTCCAATCCAGTTTGTCAAAGGCAAACTTGACTTGAGGAGCCTTGAGGATGTCCACTTCCTCAGAATCAGCGGAGATGTTCTCAGCGGTAGCAGGAATGTCAGACGATGCCATTTCTCTGTATTATCAGTTCAACCAAAGATGTTAACAAATAAGAATTATCTTAATGTGGAAAGATTTTCCATTAAGATGGTTCAAATTTTATCCATTTCATTCAGACACAAATGTCTTAATGAAGATTAGGGTTTTTCTTGATTTTAAGAAACGAAATGTAAAACCCATTTATTCTTGTTATCCAGTTTTCTATGAAGAATTAGATTCTGGAAACGAATGAAGAACAAGTTTAAGATTTTCGCATTTAAACTTGAAGAACAACCATGAAATGGTTGTGTTCATAAAACCATGAAAGAAAATGATTTCATTTTAAGAAGTTCTTTTGTTTGATCTTGTTAAAACAAGGAAAAGATCGGAAACAAGTTATATGCATTTGGTAATAAATAAGAACATATTAACCTTGATGTTTGATGAAGAAGATGATGAACAGTTCTTTGAAGTTTTAGAAAGCACAAATGCAACAGTGAATTCTTTCTTGCGGAGGAAGATTGATCGCGTAAAAGAAAAATATAAACAAAGAATTTGTTTATATAGAGATTTTAGAAAGAGAAAATCTTGAGCGGGAAAAGATTTTCATCATGACACGAACACGTGTTTGCATTTTATTGGAAGTTTGAACGAGACGTGCAAACGTGTGTCAGAAAGAGAAAACGTGCCGGGGTTTATCCGTTGCAATGACGTCACAACTGTCCTTTCATATTCTTTTAGGATGTCTCTGAGGTTTTGAAAAACTCAGGGACTCTTTTATAAACATGAAGCACTGAATGAAAATATCAGTGATGGTTTTAAGAATTTTCAAAATATCGCTGTTAAGGAAGAGATATTCAGCGATGCATTTTGTTTTGAAATCTTGCATTTTCATGCGATTGTCAGAGAGAGAAAACATACCTTGTTATCAGCTTTAACCAAGTTTTATTCAGAGAGAAGATGATTGAATAGGTTATACGAGTTGATTTTATCCTATCGCTGATCAATGTGAACCGTTGAGGATTTTACCCTTCAAAGTTCAGCATTCCAAGCTCGCTGATGAGAAAGTTGAATCTTGTCTCATCAAGAGGTTTGGTAAATAAATCAGCTAACTGATAATCAGTTGGGATAAAATGAAGTTCTATATCACCATTCATCACATGATCTCTGATAAAATGATATCTGATTTCTATATGTTTGGTCTTTGAATGTAGTACTGGATTGTTTGCTATAGCGATGGCACTTGTGCTGTCGCAATAGATTGGAATTTTGGAGAGCTGAAGATCATAGTCTAGTAGCTGATTTCTCATCCACAAGACTTGAGAACAACAGCGTCCAGCAGCTACATATTCAGCTTCAGTTGTGGAAGTGGACACTGAATTTTGCTTTTTACTAGTCCAACTTACCAGCTTTCCACCCAGGAGCTGACATCCTCCTGTGGTGCTTTTCTTATCCATTTTGCAACCTGCAAAATCACTATCTGAATAGACGGTTAGATCGAATCCTGAATCTTTGGGATACCAAAGACCTAGGTTCGCTGTACTTTTAAGGTATCGAAAGATTCGCTTTACAGCTTTCATATGAGATAGCATAGGTTCAGCTTGATATCGTGCACACAAACATGTTGCATACATAATATCGGGTCGGCTAGCTGTAAGATACAAGAGAGAGCCGATCATCCCACGGTACAACGTGACATTAACAGGTATTCCCTTTGAATCCTTGTCAAGTGTCAGCGGTGGTGCCATAGGGGTTTTCATAGCTGAACTATGAGTTAAATCAAATTTCTTCAGCATATCTTTAACATACTTTCCCTGATTGATAAAAGTTCATTTTTCAGTTTGCTTAATCTGAAGACCAAGGAAATATGTTAGTTCACCCATCATGCTCATTTTATACTCATCTTTCATTCTATCAGCGAAACGAGTACAAAGCTCAAGGTTAGTAGAACCAAATATAATGTCATCAACATATATTTGAACTAGAATGATACGACCTTTCACTTTTCTAAAAAATAGAGTTTTGTCAATCTTACCTCGCTCAAATTTTTCAATATGGAGATAAGTATAAAGAGTGTCATACCATGCACGAGGAGCTTGCTTCAAGCCATAAAGTGCCTTATCCAGTTTATAAACATAACCTGGACGCTTAGAATCTGAGAATCCTGGAGGTTGTTCCACATACACTTCTTCATTCAGCTTTCCATTCAGAAACGCTGACTTAACATCCATCTGATGTACTTTGAAGTTTTTGTGTACAGCATATGCTAAGAATAGACGAATAGATTCAAGTCTTGCTACTGGAGCAAATGTTTCATCATAATCTATACCTTCCTCTTGTCTGTATCCCTGAGCAACAAGACGAGCTTTGTTGCGGGTTACAGTACCATGTTCGTCCAACTTGTTTCGATAGACCCATTTAGTGCCTATTACTGTTTTATCAGTTGGTCTCCGAACAAGTTTCCAAACTTTGTTTCTTTCGAATTCAGTTAGCTCTTCTTGCATTGCGCTGACCCAGTTTGGATCTTTGAGGGCATCATCTATTTTCTTTGGTTCAGTTAGAGAAATAAAGTTAACAAATAAACAAATATTACCTGCACTTCGTCAAGTCTGAACACCAGCGTTTGGATCACCAAGAATTTGATCAATTGGGTGATTTACGGTCCATCGCTGAGCCGGAGCATAAGTCGCTGACTCATCTTGAACTGGAGGAGCTGAAGATGAGGCTTCAGCTACTTCTGGAGTTTCAGTTAAGAGAGGAATACCTGCATTTGTCATTTCATTTACTGATTGCTGAGAGATAGATGGAATGTCTGGGGCATTTGGTTCAGCGGTAGGTATAGTGTTTATAGGAACAGCTGAGACCCATGATGTTTCAGCTTCACTATTCTGCATGTTTGGAATGATAGGACTATCATCTTCTACTGGATGAGCATGAGGAGTGGGAATATCTTCTGAATCACCAAGATGAGAAAACATCCATTGATTCAGTTCTTCAGTATCAGCGGACGGTTTAGAGTTCGCTGAATGGGATTCGTCAAACGTGACGTGAATAGTTTCTTCTACAGTTTGTCTTCTACGATTGAAGACTCTGAAGGCTTTGGAAACTGAGGAGTATCCAAGAAAGATTCCATCATCAGCCTTAGGATCAAACTTTCCAAGAGCATCTCTGTTGTTCAGTATGAAACACTGACATCCAAAGATGTGAAGAAAACTGATTGAAGGCTTTCTCCCATGAAAGAGTTCATAGGCTGTCTTTTTGAATCTTTTAACTATCAGCGACCTGTTTTGCGTAAAACAAGCAGTGTTGACAGCTTCTGCCCAAAACTGAGTAGGCAGGTGAGAATCGCTGAGCATTGAACGTGCAGCTTCAATAATTGTTCTATTTCTTCTTTCAGCGACTCCATTTTGTTGCGGTGTTCTCACTGAAGAGAAGTTGTGAGAAATACCCTTACTCTCAAGGAAGGAATCAAGAGAACTGTTTTTGAATTCAGTCCCATGATCACTCCTTATTGAGCGAACGGTCAGATTGTTCAGGGTTTCCATCTTCCGAACAAAGGTGATGAGTTCTTCAGGGGTGTCACTCTTAGAACGGAGAAACATTACCCAAGTGAAGCGAGAGAATTCATCAACTATGACCTGCGTATATTTCTTTCCAGCGATGGATTGTTTGTTAACAGGGCCAAACAAATCCATATGGAGTAGTTGTAGAGGAGATGACACTGAAGAAACTTGCTTTGATTTAAAGCTTGCTTTGGTCTGCTTCCCTTTTTCACACGCTGAACATAAAGACTCTTTGGCGTATGAATGCTGAGGTAGACCAGTGACTAACTCTTTTGAAGAAAGAGTGTTCAGTGTCTTGAAATTTAGATGAGATAGCCTCTTATGCCATAGCAGTTGACATCAGATGAGGCCTTTGAGAAGAAACAAGAGTTCTCAGTGGTTGTTGAGTCCATGTTTATTACATAAACATTTTCCAAACGATAACCGCTGAGAGCTATCTTCTCCTTTTTGTCAGCGACAAAGCAGGATTCCTTAGTAAAGATTACTTTGTTATCCATGTCGCAAAGCTGACTGATGCTTAGAAGATTATGCTTCATCCCTTCAACATATGCGACTCTTCTGAAGGAGGTTGTATCATTTGAAAGTACACCATACCCTCGGGTATGTCCTTTTCCATTTCCACCGAAAGTTACAGAGGGACCCTTCTCTTCCTTGTATTCAGCGAGCAGGCTTTCTTTCCAGTCATGTGTCTAGAGCATCCGCTATCGAGATACCAGATACCCTTCTTAACCTGCAATACAAAGGAAGATTAGTTTTTCTTGGGTACCCACTTGACCATGTATACACATTTGTCAGTGGAAGTAGTTGGAATGGAAGATTCAGCAGTCTTCGCAGCATTTGAAGATTCGGCTTTATCTTTCTTCACTTTGGTTAATTTCTTAACCTCAGTGGTAGGATTCACCTTGACCTGATTTGCACCAGGGTTGGTCTTCTTTGCCTTGGGGGCAATCTTCACCTTAGCTATCTTTTCAGCTTTGGTGGCTGTGGGACACTTACTAGCAATATGATCGGTAAATCCACAGTGATAACATTTCCTATAACTAAAAATAGTTCTAGGACCATTTGAATGCTGAGCTTTTAATTTTGAATTAGAAGTGCCAGCACCAAGTAAACTATTGGTTTTAGAAATGGGACGAACATTCAGTTCTTCAGATTTCTTACCAAGGACATCCACTCTGAGTCTAGGAGTAGATCGCTGAATAGATCCAGAGATCTGCTTCCTTGATCCAGAGGAATGAGCCATTAAAGCTTTAGAAACATTCAGCTTTGGTACTAAGGTACCCTTCTGAGGATTCTAGTAAATAACAATTCCTTTACCTTTGTCTTTAGAGACAGAGGTAGGTTTTGAATAAACCATTTTCTCCTTGCCTTTTGAGGAGGTAGGAGTTTCCTCAGGGATTGGTGTAATGGACGAGGAGCACTGAGAAGATGAAGTATCAGCGACTTAGGATACGAACGTTCCAAATTTAAGCATTGAACGCTCAGTGGTTGGTTTTGGAGTATCTTATTTGTAACCCAAACCACGTTTATCACTCTGGGGAATCTGAGACTTTATTATCTCAGTGATCTTTGTTGAAGAATTACACCATCCTTCAACAGTAGTTTTTTCAGCTTTTAATGCAGCGATAGCTTCTGCTCGTTCGATTTTGACTAGCTGATTTAAATATACTTGATCTTTAAAATCTTCTTCAACTTTAGAAAGCCTTTCTATTTGAAGGTGGCAGTTTTTATGCTGTTCAGCGAGATCAAGGTTTTGGTTTTCAACCACAGTTTTGCCGTTCATGGCTTCGTATAAACTTCTAGTCAAGAGATCGATCTTACGGAGACTATCAGCTTCATCAATATTTGCAATATTGGTAAAGAAAGAAGGTGATACCTGAATAGCAGATGTTGAAGTGGAGGGAATGTCTGAACTTTCTTCCTCTTCTTCAATCTTGGCCATAAGACATAGATTTGCTTCATCATCTTCAGAGTCAGATGATGATGCTTCTTCATCAGAAGCAGCCCAATCATAGTCAGCCATCAGGCCTTTATTCTTCTTCTTAAAGCTTTTTAGCTTAGCATATTTTTCTTTCAGCTCTGAATATTTGTCATCTTTATTCCTTGGAACAAAGGGTTTCTTTGTAAAAGCTGAGGGTCTAGAAACTTTCTTAGACCTGCACTCGTTAGCGAAATGTCCTGTCTTTTCGCAGTTAAAACAAGTAGCAGTTGCCTTATCAACAAAAGCTGATGATCTAGGCTTGTCAGTTATGGAAAGAGGTTTGTTCTTTCTAAACATTTTCTTTTTGGCAAATCTCCTGAACTTCTTAGTTAGGAGAGCCAAAGATTCATCATCATCTGAATAATCAGAATCTGATGACCTTTCAGAGTTACTTTCTAACTCAGTGATAGTGACCGAGGGTCGCTGAGTAGAAGGTTCCTCTGAGATTAAAGCAACAGGGGTGCTTTTGGAATCTTTTACAAGATTCTTCTTAAGATGGCTCGATTGCTCATGATTCAGCAACGTGCCATATAAGGTTGAAAGGGTCATTGATTTTAGATCCTTTGACAGCTTGAGACACATAACATAATTGTCCCAGCTTTCAGGTAAACATTCTAGAAACTTTGTCAGTACTTCAAAGTTAGAATATTCCTTACCAACAGTTTTCAGATCTATAATTAAACAATTAAAACGTTGGTGAACTTCAGAGAGAGATTCATTCTTACCAGAAATGAAGCTTTCATATTGTCTTACCAGGTTGATCTTTCTTGAGTCCTGGACTTCAGACGTTCCTTCATACTGAACACATATTGTGTCCCACATGGCTTTTGATGTTTTTAGATTCATGACGGAATGGTAGACTTCGTCAGGAAGAGCCATGGATAGTATGGATCTGGCTTTTGTATCTATAGCCACTTTCTTCTTATCTTCGTCAGTCCATTGAAAGATTTCCTTAAGTACCAGCCTTTCTGGAATAGCAGGTCTATTCTCAGCGGCTGGAATAGCAGCATCAATTGTTACAGGGATGAATGGACCATTCTCGAGATAGTAAGGCATAGTAGGGTCTACACCTTCTAAGAAGAGTGTCATCCTATTTTTCCATAAGTTGAAGTTATCTTTGGAAAACCTAGGGGGTTTAGCAAGAGAACCATTGTCTATATAATTTGTGTTTGTGTTGGTGGCCATTTTCAGATAATAGCAAGGAAGAGAAATATCTTAGATTAGATCTTGTTTATGAGATTAAACAAATCCGCTCTGATACCACTTGTTGGTCCCGAAGGCCTATACAAGTTTGTATAAAGGGGGGGGGGGGGGGGGGGGGGGTTGAATACAAACACACAGATTTTACTTTTCTAAATTGTTTATTGATAAATCATTAACAATTTACAGCTTGTTGCGGAAACAAGATTAAGGATAAACCTAAATCTAAACAAGTTGGAACACTAAGGTTTCTTGCACTAAGAGAGATAAGGAAATTACTAATAATAACCTATCTTGAGATAAGAGATTGAACTTGTCCAGAGTTAGCAAGTTACTTCAAAAGAAGTGGGTTCAACTCTTTATATACTGCATGCATTTAATGCAAGTCAGTATACACTTTACACGTGTCATCAGCTGGTTGGTTGCATGTCATTGACCTTGGTTGACAACCTTAGTAGCCGCATGGATGAACAGTATAGTATCAGAGTGGTTGTACGATTTCAGACAGTCGGAGGTTCTTTTTTGACATTTTGTACGGAGTCGTGCAAGGGGGTTAAGACAAAAGTACTTTGTACGGAGGACTTCATGATCAGCTTTCGTTGATTCAGAGCATTATCATTTTCTATTCAGCGAATGATAAAGTTCAGCGATAGCTGAAGTCTTGTACTTGATACTTCACGTTGAGTGGACAAATCTGAGTCTTCGCTGATCCGCATCAGTTCATTAGGAGACTTGTCGCTGGTTCTTGAGATTGATCTTCGACTTCAGCGTAGAACCTTTGTTGGCGTGAAACTTGTCTTCAGGGATCATAAGTAAACAACTAACTTATTAGCGATCATCATAATGACTGAACAGACTCGGAGCATTAATGGTGAACAATGTTCGCTGAATGTTTAATTTAAAGAGCGAGAGTTCCTAACAGCGGTACTGTAAGATCTTAGTACTTATCAGCGATAGTGAAACTCTGATACATATTGTTTACTTACAATTTTCACTAAGTATATAAGAGAGGGTCATTATCAAATCACTGAGGGTTTGGATCAACAGATGTCGATCTTACGAAGTACCCGCCAGAGAATTTTGAAGATGTCCGAGCTAGGACATTGGCTTACATGAGAGTAGAAGACGATATGACTTTCCGTCGTTAGCATTCTACCGACAAAAAGTCGCTCGGAATCAAGAAACCAGATTTCAAGTCCAAGACGAGCGTCAAGACAGAGTCGGCGCGACAGATATCGAATGTTCGATTCGACAAGAAAAAGAGTAATCCTACGCCTAGATTCCCTCAATATCCTAAGATCTCATCTTACGGATTCAAGGGGACGTCAAAATATTTGGTCGAAGCTCTCAAGAACATTCAATCGTCGATACGTTGGCCCAAGAAAAGCGACAAAGACGATGACAAAAAGGACAAGACCAAATGGTGCGACTTCCATAGTGACAATGGTCATACAACACATAATTGCCTTGCCTTACAAAAGGAGTTAGCATGGATCGTCCCTAAAGGCCATCGCCAAGGTTTGATTGATAAATAATCTATGCTAGTTGAAAACGTAAGACCAACATCCCCAGCGCACGTAAAAGTCGTCAATTGTGTGACCGGTGGATCAGACGTCTGTGGTTTAACATATTCGGCAGCCAAGTGGCACGCCAGTCAATCATCGGAAGAATATCCCATTCCTAGGTCGTCTCGACCAAAGCAAGAGTTAGAACTGGAGGCAATGCCAATAACGTTCGATCAGGACGACCTCCAGGACAACTGACAGAAACATCACGACGGATTGATTATCCAACTTACTATTGGCAACTGCTCGACTAAAAGAGTATTGGTTGTAACAACCCAATTCCCATATACACAACCATTCACATTATAAGTAACTTAACATTGATATAACAAACGAAACATCATATTACAAATTCGGTCCCGCAGTCTTTTACAAATAAAAGAAACCATTCTACTACAAACTTTGAACTAAATACATACATAACATTTAATATTGTGATACAACTGCTAAACAAGCCAAAATCTTCATCTTATAATCCTTCACAAAAGTCATCCATCGGTTACTCTAATTACTTGCTCTTACTTGATCCACCACCTGAAATACATATTTTTAAAACAAAATGAGGGTTAGACCTGATGGTCTAAGTGAGAAATCCCAGTTAGTTTAAAAACCATTTATATAAACTTCATTCATATAAATCACTCAACACAATCATATATTTCCAATTAAGCTCACATATCATGTACCTTCCCTTCTCCTTTCTCCTGGCCATATTAGTTGGTAGCAAGCCAACTAATAATTTACAACGCTGTACAACATCTACAGCCAAACAACGCTATACAGAATCTATAGCCAAACACACCAGTCCTACGCCCGACCAACGTATTATAACACATTATAATACTCATGTAAATATAATACCTCAATATATTATAATTCACATATATCACACATAATAACACAAAATCACCAATTATCACATTCCCAAACCACACGTATATGTATTCCAGTTAAAAACGTTTTTAAAGTAAAACTCACCTGTTTCGCTTATCAAAAACGCTCGCAAGCTTCTTTCAAAAAGATTATATCTTTCACTTCTACTCCACAGTATCTGAAACCATTTAAAATACATATATCGCTTTACTAGCCAATTACATAAATCCTAACAAGTTCCTATCCTCAACTGTCTCATTACACACTGCACTTAATCCACTACCGGGACTACACAGAGTACCGGGACTCTTCAGTACCGGGAGTTCGCTCACCGGAAGTTGCTAATACCGGGAGTTCACATTACCGGAACTCACACTACCAGGAGTCTACTATACCGGGACTCACACTACCGGGAGTCTACAATACCAGGACTCACACTACCGGGAGTCTACTATACCGGGACTCACACTACCGGGAGTCTACCGGGATTTTACCGGGACTCACAAGAACACAGTCGGTTCCAAATATCCAGATTCGATTGAGACTAATACCAATCGATGGAATCGTGAATTCTAAACCGGTAAACATCTTCTACTTAAGATTACAAGTATAAAATATAAAGACACTTACCTCTAATTTGCTTCTAACCCAATCGATTGATACGATTACCGTAACTTTCTTCTTCTGCTTCTTTTCGCCTCCAGAACTCCCGCACCACACTCTTTCTATTTTAGGTTATTAGGATAATATCTGATGCTCAAAAAGGTAATATCAAACCATAATTACTAATTGGAATGCGCGACCCCTGGTTACTGGCGGTTCCAGTCTTGGTATTACTGGTTTAACAATCGCTGGCCTACCCGATGACCCACCTTGCTGTATCCTCCCCCGCGGACAGTCTGACTGAAGGTGATCCGGAGAATTGAATAAGAAACATAACCGCGTTACCTTACAATCTTTAATGACGTGTCCGGTCTTCCCACACTTATAACATGCTCGCAAATCACCTTGGCAATTTCCTTGGTGGACACGGTTGCACTTCTGACATGGTCTTTCCGCTGGTCGAAACGGCGGACGGTTATCATACCTCTGAAATCGGGACTTCTTCGGATCGTATTGTGGTCCTTCCCACTTTCTCTTCCCGATACTTTTATCGCCAGCATCTCTTCTAATATCTCGTTCAACATTCTCCGCGGCATTAACTGCAGCCGAGAAGGTATCAGGTCCTTTTGCAGTCACTAGCCTTCTGACTTCTGAGTTCAGCCCGAAGATAAACCTTTCCGTCTTCATCGTCTCCGTAGCAACGTAGTATTCTGTGAACCGAGACTTTTCCAGAAAGCTAGCGGTATAGTCTCGAACGGTTAAGTTCCCTTGTTGTAAGTTCATAAATTCCCCTTCCAGTTGTTTGACGGCTGCTTGTGGACAAAATTGTTCCCTATATGCTATCACAAATTCTTCCCAAGGGAGGGTAGAATAAACATTAGATCCTTTAGAGTGAATAAAAGATTCCCACCAATACAAAGCATCCCCTTTTAACATTGCTGCCCCGTACAATACCCTATCTTCATCCGCACACTTGCTTGTCTTGAAAATAGCTTCTATTTCCTTCATCCATCTCATTGCTTTCACGGGATCCCTGTCTCCTGAGTAGGTCGGAGGTCTACAGCTTAAAAACATTTTATAATCACATTTCCTCACTACTGGAACGACAATAGATGTAATGGGCATCTCCTCTTCATGAGTAGGATCTGGTCTTTCTGTTTCAGTATTGTGAGTTTGGTTGAACATAGCTTGGATATTAGCTTGTAATCTTCCCATTTCTGCCATTAGATCATCCCTGGTAACGAACTCTGTACCATGTGGCTGGACTCTGCCTCCGGCTCGACCTCCAGCTCTACCCCCAGTTCTACCTCCGACTCTGCCCCCAGTTCTGCCTCCCCTGTCCCCCGTTCCTATTGGCGGATTAGTTCTATTCGGATTTCTTCCTCCTCCTCGATTCGAATTTCGTGTTCCGCTTGCCATTCTGTAGATTTAAACAAGGTTAACATACACATAAGCACATACCCCATATAACAAGGTATTCCAGTTCAAACATGTACCTGTAAGATCACAATTACACTGGCCAGGTGTAATATGAAATTACCTTACATGATGTTCCTTCTACCTTTTATACTTAATATCCCGAGGTTCTACAATAATAGGGACATCCTACTTCACATGCAGTTTAAGTCTAGGTACAGATACAAATACCTAAATCCCTTAAACTAAGGCTCTGATACCATTTGTAACAACCCAATTCCCATATACACAACCATTCACATTATAAGTAACTTAACATTGATATAACAAACGAAACATCATATTACAAATTCGGTCCCGCAGTCTTTTACAAATAAAAGAAACCATTCTACTACAAACTTTGAACTAAATACATACATAACATTTAATATTGTGATACAACTACTAAACAAGCCAAAATCTTCATCTTATAATCCTTCACAAAAGTCATCCATCGGTTACTCTAATTACTTGCTCTTACTTGATCCACCACCTGGAATACATATTTTTAAAACAAAATGAGGGTTAGACCTGATGGTCTAAGTGAGAAATCCCAGTTAGTTTAAAAACCATTTATATAAACTTCATTCATATAAATCACTCAACACAATCATATATTTCCAATTAAGCTCACATATCATGTACCTTCCCTTCTCCTTTCTCCTGGCCATATTAGTTGGTAGCAAGCCAACTAATAATTTACAACGCTGTACAACATCTACAGCCAAACAACGCTATACAGAATCTATAGCCAAACACACCGGTCCTACGCCCGGCCAACGTATTATAACACATTATAATACTCATGTAAATATAATACCTCAATATATTATAATTCACATATATCACACATAATAACACAAAATCACCAATTATCACATTCCCAAACCACACGTATATGTATTCCAGTTAAAAACGTTTTTAAAGTAAAACTCACCTGTTTCGTTTATCAAAAACGCTCGCAAGCTTCTTTCAAAAAGATTATATCTTTCACTTCTACTCCACAGTATCTGAAACCATTTAAAATACATATATCGCTTTACTAGCCAATTACATAAAGCCTAACAAGTTCCTATCCTCAACTGTCCCATTACACACTGCACTTAACCCACTACCGGGACTACACAGAGTACCGGGACTACACAGTACCGGGAGTCTTCAGTACCGGGAGTTCGCTCACCGGAAGTTGCTAATACCGGGAGTTCACATTACCGGAACTCACACTACCGGGAGTCTACTATACCGGGACTCACACTACCGGGAGTCTACTATACCGGGACTCACACTACCGGGAGTCTACTATACCGGGACTCACACTACCGGGAGTCTACCGGGATTTCACCGGGACTCACAAGAACACAGTCGGTTCCAAATACCCAGATTCGATTGAGACTAATACCAATCGATGGAATCGTGAATTCTAAACCGGTAAACATCTTCTACTTAAGATTACAAGCATAAAATATAAAGACACTTACCTCTAATTTGCTTCTAACCCAATCGATTGATACGATTACCGTAACTTTCTTCTTCTGCTTCTTTTCGCCTCCAGAACTCCCACACCACACTCTTTCTATTTTAGGTTATTAGGATAATATCTGATGCTCAAAAAGGTAATATCAAACCATAATTACTAATTGGACCTTGAACTTCTCTTTAATGACCCAAACACCCTTTAACTTATAATTTACCCGAACTTACCCTGAACATCATATTTTATAGCTAAATTATCTGACGGATTTACCCAGGGTATTACATTGGTCGACGGAGGTAGCTCGGCTAACATCATTTTACTAAGCACGATCAAAGCTATGGGCATCGATAAGTCAGAGATCACTCGTCGATCGACGACTCTGATAGGATTCAATGGCGACTCTACCAACACTTTGGGAGAGATCATCCTCCTATTGTACTCTAAAGGGGTCAACAAACAAACAAAATTTAACGTTATCGACTATTCGTCAGCTTACAACGTTATACTTACTCGACCGTGGATACATGACATGAAGGCGGTCCCTGTTTTGGTAAAAAATTACACCTCACGACCGACGACAGATTACGCAAATAATATTTACATAAGACCACTCTTGTATTAAGATAAGGTCTTGCAGGTTATTTACAAACGAACATTCGGTCGTACACTTTCATGATAGTCGTACGTTTCATACGATCGACGTCCGAGACTCAAGACAGTCGTACGATTACACTAACCGTTAACAGTCAACACCCGTTTCTTTTGTTCATTAATGCAGGTCCATGAGCATTCATGGTACAACGGCCAGTAGCGGACAAGCTTTCAATGGCATTAAAGACCCAACATCGATTACAAAATAAGTCATCAAGACACATTTATTGCCAACAGAAGCTATATGAAGACCTGCTCTACATCCGCAAAAGACATTTGTGATCAATCCATTACACATCGAAACACATCTGAATTCAACACATCTACACTTATTTCTACATTTCTTACGCAAACACAACAGTGAACAACAAAGCATTCGAACACACATTGCTAACGCAATTTCGCACGACAGCAGTTCGAACCGCACGACAACAGCTTATTTCGCACGATTTACGCACGATGCATGACTTTTTCTTACGATTAAGATTACTTTTTCTCTTATTGTAATCTGTTGTACACACTTGTTACAAAAGGACTTTCGCCCCTGTTTGGCGACTATAGTGCACCGTCGACTCTTACAAGTCGACCGCGGTTTTTTCCCTCGTTTGGGTTTTCCGTGTCACCAAATCTCTTGTCTTATTTACTTTTTATCGCGATTGTTGTTAATGCCAAAAATCGCACCAAAGTACAACTTAAGTTCGATGTGGACTTTAACAACTAAAGAAAGGAATCGTTCGACAAAAGCGTGCGACAAAGACAGAAATGTAAATGAAACAGAGATTTTGGTGACGCGGGAAAAACCCGCGGACGACTGTGGAAGTCGTCGCTGCACTATGGTCGCCAAACAGGGGCGATGTCCTTGTGTTTCTGGTGTCGATCGTACAGAGATTACAATACAAATGAAAGAAAAACTTCGAAATGTAAAGTAACAAGTGTTTTGAATGTTAAAACAATGTGCGTCGTGTGTTAAAACTATGTGACGTGTGTTGATGTCGTGCATCGAGAGCGATCTTCTACGAGTGATTTCTTTGTTTCGAGTGCTTGTGTCTGTTGTTCGATGTTGTGTCCCTGTCTTTTTTTTTGTCCCCCTGAAATGATGATTGTTAATGCCAAAAATTGCACCAAAGGGACAACTTAAGGTCGATGTGGTCTTTAACAACTAAAGAAAGGAATCATTCGACAAAGGCATGCGACAAAGACAAAAATGTAAATGAGACAGAAGATTTGATGACGCAGGAAAAACCTCAACGAGGAAAAAACCTGCGGACGACAATGGATGTCGTCGCTGCACTATGGTCGCCAATCAGGGGCGATGTCCTTGGTGTTCCGGGTGTCGATCGTACAGAGATTACAATACAAATGAAGGGAAAGACTTCGAAATGTAAAGTACAAGTGTTTGAAATGTAAAAACAATGTGCGTCGTGTGTGAAAACAATGTGTAAACTGTTGGTCGAGAGTGAAAGTCGTGCTTCGAGAGCGATCTTCTATGAATGATCTCTTTGCTTCGAATGAATATTCTTCGAGTGTTTACGTTTGCTTCTGTTGTTCGATGTTCGATCGTTCAGTGTTCTATCTCTCTTCTTTTGTTATTCGATGTCCTGAAACTGAGGATTGAACTTGGGATTTATAGTCTTCGGATGATGTTAATTGAATCATTAAGATCTTTGATGATTGTTGTAACGGTCGTTGTTAATGCCAAACATCGCACCAAAGGGACAACTTAAGGTCGATGTGGACTTAAACAACTAAAGAAAGAATCTTTCGACGAGACGTGCGACGATAAATAAAATAAAGAAACAAGGGATTTGATGACGCAGGAAAAACCTCAATCGAGGAAAAAGCCTGCGGACGACAGGGGATGTCGTCGCTGCACTATGGTCGCCAATCAGAGGCGATGTCCTTGGATACTGGTGTCGATCGTACAGTGATTACAATACAAATGAAGAAAATGTTTCGACATGTAAAGTACAAGTGTTTGAATGTAAAAACAGGTGTTTGTCGTATATGAAACAAAGTATGAACTGCTGGTCGAGGGTTATTGTCGTGCGTCGAGAGCGATACTTAGAATAGTGGTTCTTCACTTCAGGTGTTCTTGAATATTGCTTCGGTTGCTAATCGCCGGATATTCGATGTCTGGAAATGTTGATTGAGCTTGATATGTATAGTCTTCGCGTCCTTAGCTTCATCCATGAATGCTCCTTTAATGGCCTTAACGGTTGGAAACGGTCGCCGGAGTAATGATCTTCGTCCGTTACGGTCGCCGGCTGTTTAATGATTGTGTCGGTTATAGTCGTTGCTCCTTAATGACTTTTACTCCTGCATTAAACACTTAATAAACGGTCATGGTTAATGTTAGCTTTGGTCGAAGTCGCACGTCCTTATATAATAGTCGTGCGGATCGGGCGACGCTATGGTCGAGCGTCGTAAGGAACTCTCGACTTACCTTTTATGAGGGACGACGTTGGTGTTCTAGGTCTTTGTCGAGACCTTATCTTAATACAAGATATAATCCCTAATCATACGTCTTACCTGTTCTGGTCGCGGTCGAGCGACGTGAATTTTTGCCCAAACAGTTTGCCCCTAAAATTTGAAAATTGAATGTCAAATTTAAGTTTTAAATTTTGCTTGTCGAACGCTTAGGCTCGTGACCTGGGTTGAGGGACTTACCTGGTTGTCGTGGAACTAGACCGGTTCGCCTTTAACTGAACGAGAAGTTGAAAAGTTGTGATGTCATACTGACGCACGAACATGCTTACCAGCTGTTGAGGACAGGTGTCGATGATCCGTGCGAGTGCGCGAGAGATCGGGGACGCGTGGCGTATATCCATGGGATCGACCTGATACGATTGTTTGCATAAATAAAGATCACGACGGATCTTTTCTTTCTTCGCATTTGAAGTGTTTATTTGGGAAGAGATTTTGCCTTGATCCCTTGCCAATCTTTGTACGAACTTACTCGAATCTTTGCAAATCTTCGACTTAACAGAGATTGCTAAAGCGTTTATATAAGACCTTGTTCTTTTTTCTGATACACAATGTCGACAGAGCCTGCTAGTCTTATTATGAATCATGTAGATTTAGATGCTTTTAGGAGTTTAGGAAAAATCCCTGCAAATATAGAGTTGCGGTTTCCGGGGATTGTACGTTCTAAGGATTGCCCTGAGGGATATTTCGTTTTGTACGAGTGTCCCGTTAAGATAGGGTTTCAATGGCCGTTTTCTGGTTTATCCAAGTCATTCATGCAAGACTTCAATGTGTCGTCAGGGAAGTTGATGCCTCAACTTTGGAGAGTTCTTTTGATTGTCGAGCGAATGTCCGCGAAGTGGGAATCTCCTATGATCATGAATGATTTCTTGGCGGCGTATCAAGTTAAAAGAGATAAGAACTGGCGTTATAGTCCTTATTCTAAGTTCAGGGGTGATCGTTCTTTGGTTTTGGGAACTGGTGTTAATGATCGTGGGTGGAAGTCGAGGTATGCGTTTATTCTTGCCGATTCACTGGATTCCATCAGCGATTGGATGCGGTCAGGCTGGAATAAGACAGGTATGCTTCGCCATTTTCTGAGTTTCATTCTTATGGCTTTTACTTACCACTCTTCTCCTGTTATCCTCAGAGATTCAGTTTGACGAAGTGAAACCGACTGCGGATTCCCAGGCTAAGATCAACAAGTTCTTGAGTCTTAGCGTTGACGAACGATCTTTCGTTATGTGGCAATTGGTGGTCGAAGACGAGGACGTGGCGGTGGACGCTGATCGAGAGGAAACGACCGGTAAACATTTTACGATTGTTGATTTTCACCATTTATATTTTCCATCTGATGCTTCACGTATTTCCTGGTTAGTGTCGACTGAGAGGAAATCAGTCTCTAAGGCGAGAGGGAAGCAGATCATGCGTGCCCTTCGGGATGAAGACGTTTCGACAACTGGGTCGAGCCAAAAGAGAACCAGGAAGACGTCCCTGAGGGAACCGTCATCGAGGGTTGATAACTCATCGAGAGTTGTTCTGCCTAAGGAGGCGAGGGCGTCATCTAGCCGTCCTGGCATGATGGACGCGACACCAGCAAGTTCTGCGCCTCCGGCGACGGTGACGAGACTGGTGTCTCAGGTGTCGACCCCCACGTCTGCCGACAGGGGCGAGGGGTCATCGGCCGGAGTTATGACGATCAATTTTACATTGCCGTCTGACAGGGGCGAGAGGTCATCGGTCCTAGACGGGACGACATTGTTTCCTTATCTGGGGAAGTATTTGCTCCCATCTTTCAAGGAGCGTTTTCGTGGAGTTCCGGTCGGAGAGATAGGATCTCAAGTTGCCAGTCTGGCGTTTACGGTGAGTGTCAGTCTTTCATGACTTGTTTCGTCATTTAGTCGTTGTTCGTCGTTCGTTGTCTAACACTTTCTCGTGTATTTTCAGACGTTCCAGTCGTCTTTGGCATTGTGCGCCGAGATGTCGAAAGTTGAGGAGTTGGTGGCGTCAGCTTCGAAAAGGGAGGAGGCGACATTGGAGAGGGAGAGGCTGGCTTTGGCATGCGCCGATGAGTTAGCTATTCAGCTTTTCGATGCTCAATATGAACTGCAGGAGATTCGTGCGGGAGGAGTGGCAGATGAAGGCCCTCAGGTCGGGACTTCGAGCAGGGATGCGACCGATGTTCCCCCTGTAGTCTAGAATTTTCAGTCTCTTTGTTTTTGCCGCTCGACCAATCGATGGTCGAGTACATTATCTAATGTTTTCCACAATGAATATATCTTTTGTTTTGAATCTTATGCTTTATTCAAATAACATTGATTATGAAGTCGAACATAAAATACATAGGAAATCATGCGACTAAGGCGTTCATTATAATATGATGACGTAAAACAACTATAAGAACATGCGATTAAAGCATCCATTCAGGGTACAAAAGTTAAGAAACTTAGGGGAAAAGTCGTTTAAATTCCGCGATCGTACGACTAGATCGTAGAATGAGTTTGTATCATGTGCCCCTGTGGAGGGATGATCAAGTCAAAGACCTTACCGTCGTGCGACCTTGCGAATTTAGAGTCATATCATAGACTTAAATGATTACTGTCGTGCGATCCTGCGATAAAACAATGTCGAGGATTGGTCGTTGGCTAGCCAACGACCCTCCGATGCTTAAGTCAGTAGTCGTTCGTGAAAAAAATCATATGAAAAAGAGTTAGGGAACATACCTTCTCAGACTCTCTCTATTTGCCCCCTGTCATTTATCATCCTACTATTTTCGGGAAAAATAGGTTTTAAATGACAGAACGACACGACGATCTGGTGAAATACTGTCTGCGGTCGACTATGTTGTCGTGCGACAGGGCACCATAGTAGACTTATCTCTGTGAAAAAGATATAAATTTAGGGATAGAAGAACGAACCTGTCAAGGGCTTGATCTTGCGACTTCAGTTTATTTTCGCGGCTTCAAGGTAGACTTGTAGCACTCACGAGCAACTTTTGGCTCACTCTTGATCTCCTGAATTCCCCATGGCGTAGGGAATTTCAACATTTGATGATACGTCGAGGGAACGACTTTCATTTCATGAATCCATGGTCGACCTAAGATGATGTTATAGGCTGACGCACAGTCGATAACACTGAACTTAGTCTGTTTATTGACTCCTCCGGCATAGACGGGCAAAATTATCTCTGCAAAGGTGCTCGTCGCTTCTCCATTGAAACCGACCAAAGTTGTCAAACGTCGGGTGATTTCTGAGCGATCAATTCCCATGGCTTTGACAGTGTTGAGAAAAATGACGTTTGCTGAACTGCCCCCGTCTACCAATACTCGACGCGTCAAACAGTTACCGACCGTGAGTTGAATGATCAACCCGTCGTGATGCTTTTGGTAAGAGTCGCCGAGGTCGACTTGGTCGAACACGATCTTCGTGGCTTCTAATTCCAAATCTCCTTTTGGGTCTGGATGAACGAGGAATAGGCCGGTCGTCGGGCGTTTGACTGGCATGACGCTTAGCTGTGGAGTACGTCAGACCACACACGTCCGAACCACCAGTGATGCAATTGATGATCTTTGCAAGCTTGGGCACTGACGATCGGTGGCTATTAGCTGGAAGAATGACATCATCAATAATATCTTTCAGATTACCTTGTGGAACATGATATGCCAATTCCTTCTTGAGTGCGATACAATCATCTGTCGCATGACCATGGTCGACGTGGAAGTCGCACCACTTTGATTTATCCTTCTTAGCATCGTCCAAGTTAGACTTCTTCGGCCACCGGATGGTTGCTTGGGTGGTCTTCAGAGCTTCGACTAAGTCTTTAGCTGACCCTTTGAACCCATAAGAGGAGATCTTGGGGTACACGGGGAATTTAGTCGCAGTTTTAGCTTCTGCCTTTGTCTTGAAATGAACGTTTGAAATCTGGCGCGCTGGCTCTATTCTGGATATGGCTTTTGTTTGGGTAAAAAATCATACACTCGACCGACTTGGGAAATCCCCTCGACGTGACTTATGGACATTGATTACCCCCGACCGGCAAGGATAATACCCATTATTATCATATCCCCGACATACGTTAATAACCACGATAGTTGGTTATTAAAAGGCATCTTGCGTCAATAGTCATCTTACATCTTGTGATCGCACGTCATACATCGCTAGTCACATGTCACTAGTCTTATGTCGCCAGTTACGACTCGTCGGTCTTACGTCGACAGTCTCCTGTCATCGATGTTAAATCGCTCTGGTCCTACGACAACGTCGTCCTGACATCCTGGTCTTACGACCTGGTCTTACGATTATACTAACCCTTAAACAGTCAAACATCCGTTTCTTCTGTTTATCAATGCAGGTCTTGACCACGACCAGAAAAGGTAAGACACTTGTTATGAACCATATCTTGTATTAAGATAAGGTCCCGACGAAGACCCAGAAAACCTCCGTCGTCCCTTCTGAAAGGTAAGTCGAGAGTTCCTCGCGACACTCGACCTCGACGTCGCCCGCTCCGCACGACCACCGCATAAAGACCATGCGACCTCAACCAAGCTAACACATAATATAACTGTTATGTTTGTTAAGTGTTTAATGCAGGAGTCAACGTCATTAATGGACAACGGTCAGTAACGGACGAGTCATCAAAGCGCATTAATGACCCGACATTGGTTACGAAAACCACTCATCAATGACATTAAAGCTCCCCGGCGGTTACAAGACCAAACCATCAAAGCCTTTAATGAGCTAATTGAAGCTCCCGAAGACTATAAATATCAAGTTCAAGGGGACCGAGCAGAAATCATCTGGAGAACAATCCACTATAGACTTCCGAGCTCAGAGAATCTAACACTCAAGCTCAAGAACTACGCTGCGAACTCAAGAACACTCGAAGAGCAGCTCAAGTTATCATTCTCGACGCACGACATCAGCCTTCGACCAACAGTTTGCACTTTGTATTCACACACGGCAAACACTGTTTTTACATTCAAACACTTGTACTTTACATTTCGAAGCATTTCCTTCATCTGTATTGTAACCCTTGAACGACCGACGCCAGTACCGAAGGACATCGCCCCTGATTGGCGACCATAGTGCAGCGACGACATCCCTTGTCGTCCGCAGGTTTTTTCCTCGATTGAGGTTTTTCCTGCGTCATCAAATCCCTTGTTTCTTTATTTTATTTATCGTCGCACGTCTCGTCGAAAGATCATTTCTTTAGTTGATTAAGTCCACATCGACATTAAGTTGTCCCTTTGGTGCGATTTTTGGCATTAACAGTTTGGCGCCATCCGTGGGACTTCATCTAGAGAAAATCCTCGACGAACGTGCACTCTACTAACGGTTTCTTGGAGTTTCCTTTGTTATCTATCACAGGTAAATGGCGAACTATCAAGATCCCATGATTCAACTCCAATCGGAATTGAATGCGGCTCGAAGCCTGGTTCAAGCCCTGAAAAAAGAAAAAATGCTCCGTCAAAGTATCACATGTATCGCATCATCCAAAGGTCTAGGGGGCTCGGAACGCCCGTCACAAAATGGAGAGCACCATATTTTGATTTCAAAAATCCTTGGAGAGAGGCGTTTATTGACTCCATGTTACGGTAACTGTAACGTCTCACTTGGATGGAATATGGTATAACAACTCTATATATATACTCTAAGTATATTTTCCTCGTTCAATCATTATGATCTAACGTATGAATGTTGATTTAAGCATCAAAGGATCATTGGTCAAATCAACGACCACCCCCGATTTTACATTGCAAGCTCGCAAGATTATATAAATACAGGTCTTACGATTTACATCGTAAGAAACGAAAGTCTCTACGGCTTAAAACGCAGATCCTACGATATATACTCGTCGATAAAAGACGTCTCCCATTTTTTATCTTATGATCGCTAGTCATTACATATGTCGTCAATAAAGACAACATGTACATTGAAACTCGCAATCACCAGTCATGATTCCAAGGGACCAGAATACTCAAACCGACACTTTAGCAAACCTTGCGTATGCTTTAGTCGAACCAATACTCGACAGCATTCCAATGACCCATCTGGCGACGTCATCCATCGAAAATGTCGATGTCATCCAGATGGAAGACCAAGAAGATAATTGATCGAGCGACATCCGAAATTGTCTGCGACAAAAGATCCCAGTTCGTGATCAACAGGGCTCGATAGTTCTGTAAAGACCGCGACATCAAGATGTCGACCTCAATACCCAGGGGCAAGCAGTCAAGCGACACTTCAGCAGGAACATCAAAGTTAAAGTCTTTCAAGAAGGCGACTACGTTCCCCGTCGAGTGTTCCAAAGCACTCAAAAGCTCAATGCAGGTAAGCTTTCCACCAAATGGGAAGATCCTTGTCATATCTCAAAAGTCATGGATAAAAAGGCCTATCGGCTTCTAACCCTCGGCAATCAAGATATCCCACGTAGTGGGAATGCAACGCACCTGAAAAGGTATTTCCCCTAAGCCTTTCACATAATTTTTAGAGACTACTGACTTAAGCATCGGAGGGTCGTTGGCTAACCAATGACCAACCTCTGACATTGTTTTACCGCAGGATCGCACGACATTAGTTGCTAAAGTCCATTATATGACTTTAGTCTCGCAGGATCGAACGATATATAAGTCCATCGTACGATCTTAACCTCGCAAGGTCGAACGACATAAGAAATCAGGACTTGATCATTCCATCACAGGAACACATGATTCAAAGTTCATCGTATGATCAAATCACACGATCATAAGGTCTAGCGACCCCACAATCTAAGTTCTTCAACTTAGAAAAACTTCATGAATGAATGCTGTAATCGCATGCGCTTATGTTTGCTTATACGATTCAGGAATATAAAAGTCTTATGACTTACGTTCTAGTCGTTGTATTACAATGGATGCCCACGTCGCACGACTTTATGTTCATTTTTGTACTTAATGAATTTTACAGTCGACATTACATCTGTCCAAGACATGTACGAATCAGGTTCAATAGAAAGGTAAACTTTTTACCGACTATCGCTTAAGCGAAACTTACAACTAGCTAAAAATGCTAGACACAACGTATCATAGGTCTCTAGCGACCGTATCGGCTGTAAACGCCAGATCAAAGGTCTTTAACGACCAAATCGGCTCGAGCGCCAAAAAATATGTCTCTAAACGACCGTATCGGCTGTGAACGCCAGACCACAGGACCACGTCGACCGAGAACACTAACCCGGCGACATGGACCCCTGTCTCCTCGATGGGAAAGCGTTCCCTGAAAGACAAGAGCAAATATTTCCCCAACTAAGGAAACAACATTGTCCCATCTTGGACACCAACAACGTCATCCCGTCTAGGACACCATCGGCCGATAACCCATCCCCCTTGTTGGTAGACGCTGGGGACAACACCTTGGACACTAACTTCGTCACTGTCGCCGAAAGAGCTGAACTTGCTGGTGTCGCGTCCATCGCGCCAGAACGGCTGGATGACGCCCTCGCCTCCTTAGGCGTGACAACTCTCGACGAAACGTCAGCCCTCGAAGACGGCTCTTTCAGGACTACCGTCCTTGTCTTCTTCAAGATTCCCGACCCAGCTGTCGGGGCATTCTTTCTCCTTTCCCGGCCTCGAAGGGCAAGCACAACTTGCGTCGCCTTCTTTGGTTGACCAAGTCAGTTTTCCTCTGATGATCTTAGCGAAAATAACACGTCTCCATAGCAACGCATTTTACTTTAGTGCGAGATCTGAAATTCCACTGGCTTTGAAATTCAGATCTCGGGGGGCTAACTGTTTGGGTAAAAAATCATACCCTCGACCGACTTGGGAAATCCCCTCGACATGACTTATGGACATTGATTACCCCCGACCGGCAAGGAAAATACCCATTATTATCATATTCCCGACATACATTAATAACCACGATAGTTGGTTATTAAAAGGCATCTTGCGTCAATAGTCATCTTACATCTTGTGATCGCACGTCATACATCGCTAGTCACACGTCACTAGTTTTATGTCGCCAGTTACGACTCGTCGGTCTTACGTCGACAGTCTCCTGTCATCGATGTTAAATCACTCTGGTCCTACGACAACGTCGTCCTGACATCCTGGTCTTACGATTATACTAACCGTTAAAACAGTCAAACATCCGTTTCTTCTGTTTATCAATGCATGTCTTGACCACGACCAGAAAAGGTAAGACACTTGTTATGAACCATATCTTGTATTAAGAAAAGGTCCCGACGAAGACCCAGAAAACCTCCGTCGTCCCTTCTGAAAGGTAAGTCGAGAGTTCCTCGCGACACTCGACACTCGACCTCGACGTCGCCCGCTCCGCACGACCGCTGCATAAAGACCATGCGACCTCAACCAAGCTAACACATAATATAACTGTTATGTTTGTTAAGTGTTTAATGCAGGAGTCAACGTCATTAATGGACAACGCTCTGTAACGGACGAGTCATCAAAGCGCATTAATGACCCGACAGTGGTTACGAAAACCACTCATCAATGACATTAAAGCTCCCCGGCGGTTACAAGACCAAACCATCAAAGCCTTTAATGAGCTAATTGAAGCTCCTGAAGACTATAAATATCAAGTACAAGGGGACCGAGCAGAAATCATCTGGAGAACAATCCACTATAGACTTCCGAGCTAAGAGAATCTAACACTCAAGCTCAAGAACTACGCTGCGAACTCAAGAACACTCGAAGAGCAGCTCAAGTTATCATTCTCGACGCACGACATCAGCCTTCGACCAACAGTTTGCACTTTGTATTCACACACGGTAAACACTGTTTTTACATTCAAACACTTGTACTTTACATTTCGAAGCATTTCCTTCATCTGCATTGTAACCCTTGTACGACCGACGCCAGTACCGAAGGACATCGCCCCTGATTGGCGACCATAGTGCAGCGACGACATCCCTTGTCGTCCGCAGGTTTTTCCTCGATTGAGGTTTTTCCTGCGTCATCAAATCCCTTGTTTCTTTATTTTATTTATCGTCGCACGTCTCGTCGAAAGATCATTTCTTTAGTTGATTAAGTCCACATCGACCTTAAGTTGTCCCTTTGGTGCAATTTTTGGCATTAACAGTTTGGCGCCATCCGTGGGACTTCATCTAGAGAAAATCCTCGACGAACGTGCACTCTACTAACGGTTTCTTGGAGTTTCCTTTGTTATCTATAGCAGGTAAATGGCGAACTATCAAGATCCCATGATTCAACTCCAATCGGAATTGAATGCGGCTCGAAGCCTGGTTCAAGCCCTGAAAAAAGAAAAAATGCTCCATCAAAGTATCGCATGTATCGCATCATCCAAAGGACTCGGGGGCTCGGAATGCCCGTCACAAAATGGAGAGCACCATATTTTGATTTAAAAAATCCTTGGAGAGAGGCGTTTATTGACTCCATGTTACGGTAACTGTGACGTCTCACTTGGATGGAATATGGTATAACAACTCTATATATATACTCTAAGTATATTTTCCTCGTTCAATCATTATGATCTAACGTATGAATGTTGATTTAAGCATCAAAGGATCATTGGTCAAATCAACGACCACCCCCGATTTTACATTGCAGGCTCGCAAGATTATATAAATACAGGTCTTACGATTTACATCGTAAGAAATGAAAGTCTCTACGGCTTAAAACGCAAACCTACGATATATACTCGTCGATAAAATACGTCTCCCATTTTTTATCTTATGATCGCTAGTCATTACATATGTCGTCAATAAAGACAACATGTACATTGAAACTCGCAATCACCAGTCATGATTCCAAGGGACCAGAATACTCAAACCGACACTTTAGCAAACCTTGCGTATGCTTTAGTCGAACCAATACTCGACAACATTCCAATGACCCATCTGGCGACGTCATCCATCGAAAATGTCGATGTCATCCAGATAGAAGACCAAGAAGATAATTGATCGAGCGACATCCGAAATTGTCTGCGACAAAAGATCCCAGTTCGTGATCAACAGGGCTCGATAGTTCTGTGAAGACCGCGACATCAAGATGTCGACCTCAATACCCAGGGGCAAGCAGTCAAGCGACACTTCAGCAGGAACATCAAAGTTAAAGTCTTTCAAGAAGGCGACTACGTTCCCCGTCGAGTGTTCCAAAGCACTCAAAAGCTCAATGCAGGTAAGCTTTCCACCAAATGGGAAGATCCTTGTCATATCTCAAAAGTCATGGATAAAAAGGCCTATCGGCTTCTAACCCTCGGCAATCAAGATATCCCACGTAGTAGGAATGCAACGCACCTGAAAAGGTATTTCCCCTAAGCCTTTCACATAATATTTAGCGAAAACTGACTTAAGCATCGGAGGGTTGTTGGCTAACGAACGACCAACCTCTAACATTGTTTTACCGCAGGATCGCACGACATTAGTTGCTAAAGTCCATTATATGACTTTAGTCTCGCAGGATCGAACGATATATAAGTCCATCGTACGATCTTAACCTCGCAAGGTCGCACGACATAAGGTAGCAGGATCGAACGATATATAAGTCCATCGTACGATCTAAATCTAAGTTCTTCAACTTAGAAAAACTTCATGAATGAATGCTGTAATCGCATGCGCTTATGTTTGCTTATACGATTCAGGAATATAAAAGTCTTATGACTTACGTTCTAGTCGTTGTATTACAATGGATGCCCACGTCGCACGACTTTATGTTCATTTTTGTACTTAATGAATTTTACAGTCGACATTACATCTGTCCAAGACATGTACGAATCAGGTTCAATAGAAAGGTAAACTTTTTACCGACTATCGCTTAAGCGAAACTTACAACTAGCTAAAAATGCTAGACACAACGTATCATAGGTCTCTAGCGACCGTATCGGCTGTAAACGCCAGATCAAAGGTCTTTAACGACCAAATCGGCTCGAGCGCCAGAACATATGTCTCTAAACGACCGTATCGGCTGTGAACGCCAGACCACAGGACCACGTCGACCGAGAACACTAACCCGGCGACATGGACCCCTGTCTCCTCGATGGGAAAACGTTCCCTGAAAGACAGGAGCAAATATTTCCCCAACTGAGGAAACAACGTCGTCCCATCTTGGACACCAACAACGTCATCCCGTCTAGGACACCATCGACCGATAACCCATCCCTCTTGTCGGTAGACGCTGGGGACAACACCTTGGACACTAACTTCGTCACTGTCGCCGAAAGAGCCGAACGTGCTGGTGTCGCGTCCATTGCGCCAGAACGGCTGGATGACGCCCTCGCCTCCTTAGGCGTGACAACTCTCGATGAAACGTCAGCCCTCGAAGACGGCTCTTTCAGGACTACCGTCCTTGTCTTCTTCAAGATTCCCGACCCAGCTGTCGGGGCATTCTTTCTCCTTTCCCGGCCTCGAAGGGCAAGCACAACTTGCGTCGCCTTCTTTGGTTGACCAAGTCAGTTTTCCTCTGATGATCTTAGCGAAAATAACACGTCTCCATAGCAACGCATTTTACTTTAGTGCGAGATCTGAAATTCCACTGGCTTTGAAATTCAGATCTCGGGGGGCTAACTGTTTGGGTAAAAAATCATACCCTCGACCGACTTGGGAAATCCCCTCGACATGACTTATGGACATTGATTACCCCCGACCGGCAAGAAAAATACCCATTATTATCATATTCCCGACATACATTAATAACCACGATAGTGGGTTATTAAAAGGCATCTTGCGTCAATAGTCATCTTACATCTTGTGATCGCACGTCATACATCGCTAGTCACACGTCACTAGTTTTATGTCGCCAGTTACGACTCGTCGGTCTTACGTCGACAGTCTCCTGTCATCGATGTTAAATCGCTCTGGTCCTACGACAACGTCGTCCTGACATCCTGGTCTTACGATTATACTAACCGTTAAAACAGTCAAACATCCGTTTCTTCTGTTTATCAATGCATGTCTTGACCACGACCAGAAAAGGTAAGACACTTGTTATGAACCATATCTTGTATTAAGATAAGGTCCCGACGAAGACCCAGAAAACCTCCGTCGTCCCTCCTGAAAGGTAAGTCGAGAGTTCCTCGCGACACTCGACACTCGACCTCGACGTCGCCCGCTCCGCACGACCGCTGCATAAAGACCATGCGACCTCAACCAAGCTAACACATAATATAACTGTTATGTTTGTTAAGTGTTTAATGCAGGAGTCAATGTCATTAATGGACAACGGTCAGTAACGGACGAGTCATCAAAGCGCATTAATGACCCGACAGTGGTTACGAAAACCACTCATCAATGACATTAAAGCTCCCCGACGGTTACAAGACCAAACCATCAAAGCCTTTAATGAGCTAATTGAAGCTCCCGAAGACTATAAATATCAAGTTTAAGGGGACCGAGCAGAGATCATCTGGAGAACAATCCACTATAGACTTCTGAGCTCAGAGAATCTAACACTCAAGCTCAAGAACTACGCTGCGAACTCAAGAACACTCGAAGAGCAGCTCAAGTTATCATTCTCGACGCACAACATCAGCCTTCGACCAACAGTTTGCACTTTGTATTCACACACGGCAAACACTGTTTTTACATTCAAACACTTGTACTTTACATTTCGAAGCATTTCCTTCATCTGTATTGTAACCCTTGTACGACCGACGCCAGTACCGAAGGACATCGCCCCTAATTGGCGACCATAGTGCAGCGACGACATCCCTTGTCGTCCGCAGGTTTTTTCCTCGATTGAGGTTTTTCCTGCGTCATCAAATCCCTTGTTTCTTTATTTTATTTATCGTCGCACGTCTCGTCGAAAGATCCTTTCTTTAGTTGATTAAGTCCACATCGACCTTAAGTTGTCCCTTTGGTGCGATTTTTGGAATTAACAACTTTCGGCTTGAATTCTGGCTTCCTGGCACCTACCGGCTTCTTGTCGTCAGTGTGTTTGCGACGGAATGCTGCGTCGTCTTCGACCCTCATATATGCTAAGGTTCGAGCTCGGACGTCTTCGGAAGTCTCTGAGGGATACTTGGTCAGATCGATATATAGACCTGAACTATCGTCTAGACCACGCTTATAAGCTTCGATCGCAGTTTTGATGTCACAATTGCAGATACTGATCATTTCAACATTGAATCTATTGAAATAACTTTGAATAGACTCATTGGTCTTCTGCACGACATAGTACAGATCACTAGTCTGTTTTTCCATCTTACGAGTGCTGGCGAATTGCCGGGAGAATTGGTTGACCAATTCGGTGAACGACCCGATAGATTTGGGTTTGAGATTGATCAACCACTGGAGAGCTGGACCAGTGAGAGTCGCCCCGAAACTCTTGCACATGCATATTTCCTGGTACATGTGTGGAATCGAGATCGTCCACATGAGCTGCTTATACTGCGCGACATGCTCGGTTGGATCGGTCACACCCTAATACTTGGGAGTGAAGGCAGGAATGTTATACTTCTTTGGGACCTCGACGGTGGCGATCTCGTCGATGAAGGGCGACGCCTGATACATCGAGCGAGGCTCGACGTCGACAGGCACGGCTGCCCCAGGCAACTTGGCGAGCAAGGACATGACGCACTCATTTTGGTCATCTAACATCTTCAAACGCTGGGCGACGGGATCGTTAAGATCAGGATTTTCCCCTGTCGCGGGATTGGTCCCTGGACTTGTGCCATTACCATGCGACAAACCATTGGTGTCCCCATTGAACGGAACAAAATATGGCTGCGACCCACAATGGAATTGCTGCGGTCCATTCTGAAACGATTGTGGTCCATGCTGAAATGGCTGCGATCTCTGCTGGAAAGATTGCGATCCTTGCTGGAAAGGTTGCGATCCTTGCTGGAAAGGTTGCGATCCTTGCTGGAAAGGTTGCGGACCACTTTGGAACGGCTGGGAAAACGGCTGGGATCCATTCTAAAACGGCTGGGCGCCACCTTGCAATGGTTGGGATCCATTATTCAAGGGTGGTGGTCGGATGTGCTGAGGGGGAATCTACCCAGACTGGGGATTCGGAATGAACGGACCCGGTTGTTGATTCTGCATGAATGGACCTGGATGCTGATTCTGCGCGGACAGGCCTGGTCCCGGACCTGGATTTTGGATGAATGGTCTAGGCCATTCTGGGGTCCAAAACGATTCCTTAGCCGCGCGATCTCTTCAGCTGCTCTGCGATTCTGCTCTGCCATTGCATTGAGTTGATTCCTGGCAAGTTCGAGCTCCTGATACATCTGAGCGACGGCTTGCTGCGGATTTCCAGGGGCTGCCATTTTCCTGCAACAGAAAATAGAAGAAACTCCAAGAAACTATTAGTAGAATGCACGTTCGTCGAGGACTTTCTCTAGATGTAGTCCCACGGATGGCGCCAAACTGTTAATGCCAAAAATCGCACCAAAGGGACAACTTAAGGTCGATGTGGACTTAAACAACTAAAGAAAGAATCTTTCGACGAGTTGTGCAACGATAAATAAAATAAAGAAACAAGGGATTTGATGACGCAGGAAAAACCTCAATCGAGGAAAAAACCTGCGGACGACAGGGGATGTCGTCGCGGCACTATGGTCGCCAATCAGGGGAGATGTCCTTGGATACTGGTGTCGATCGTACAGTGATTACAATACAAATGAAGAAAATGATTCGAAATGTAAAGTACAAGTGTTTGAACGTAAAAACAGGTGTTTGTCGTATACGAAACAAAGTATGAACTGCTGGTCGAGGGTTGTTGTCGTGCGTCGAGAGCGATACTTAGAATAGTGGTTCTTCACTTCAGGTGTTCTTGAATATTGCTTTGGTTGCTGTTAATGCCAAAAATCGCACCAAAGGAACAACTTAAGGTCGATGTGGACTTAAACAACTAAAGAAAGGATCTTTCGACGAGACGTGCGATGAGGATAAAAATAAAGAAGACAAGGGATTTAATGACGCAGGAAAAACCTCAAGGCGGGGAAAAAACCTGCGGACGACAGGGGGTGTCGTCGCTGCACTATGGTCGCCAATCAGGGGCGATGTCCTTGGTACTGGCGTCGGTCGTACGATGATTACAATACAAGTGAAGGAAATGCTTCGAAATGTAAAGTACAGGTGTTTGAAATGTAAAACAGGTGTTTGTCGTGTGTGAATACAAAGTGTAAACTGTTGGTCGAGGGCTGTTGTCGTGCGTCGAGAGTGATTCTTCAAGAGAGAGCTCTTTTGCTTCTGTTGTTCTTGAGTTCGCTGTAAGGTTCTTGAACTTGGTCTCAAATGATAGCTTTCAGTATGTGATCTCTTGAGTTTAACCCCGAATGTTGGCTGCTAGATCTCTCGGCTTGAAATGTTGATTAAGCTTGATACTTATAGTCTTTGGGAGCTTTGATTAGCTCATTGATTGCTTCATTAATAGCTATAATGGTCGCAACGGTTGGTAACGGCTGCCGGCGTGAACATTCATAATGGCCTTCGTCCGTTACGGCTATCCTTGGGTAACGGCTTGCGTCGGACAACGGCTTGCGTCGGATATAGCTGTTGCTTCTTTAATGGCTTTGACTCCTGCATTAAACACTTAACAAAACGTAACAGTCAAGGTTAACGTTAGCTTTGATCGAAGGTATAATGATCTTACGTGGTGGTCGTGCGGAATACGTCGGGCGACGCTATGGTCGAGCGTCATGAGGGACGTACGACTTACCTTTTACTGGAGACGACGGATGTCTTCTGGGTCCTTATCGAGACCTTATCTTAATACAAGATTTGGATTATAACGTGCGTCTTACCTTTTTTGGTCGTAGTCGAGCGACGTGATTTTTTGCCCAAACAGTTTGGCCCCAAAATTTGAAAATTGAATGTCAAATTTAAGTTTTAAATTTTGCTTGTCGAACGCTTAGACTCGTGACCTGGGTTGAGGGACTTACCTGGTTGGCGTGGTACTGGACTGGTCCGCTTCTAACTGAACGAGAAGTTGAAAAGGGGAATGAGGTCGTGACGTCATGATGACACACGAACATGCTTACCAGCTGTTATTTTATAAATGTCGACGGAGCCCATAGGTGCTATTAGAAATGGAGAAGATCTCGACGACGTTATAAGTCTAGCGAGGATTCCCATGGGGATTACCGTAAGCAAGGTTGGCAAGGTTCGATCGGAAATATGTCCCGAGAGGTACGTCGTTATATACGAATATCTGTTTAAGATGGGCTTCCACTGGTCGTATTTGCCTCTGGCCAAGGCATTTCTGTGTGAGTTTGACCTATCGCCAGGGCAACTGATGCCCCAGTTTTGGTGAGTCACTCTAGTCACCGGGCGACTTACTTCGCACTAGGAATAGCGTATAAAGTCATAAGCGATCAATATCATCGTTATAGTTTACTTTCAAGGCTCAAAGGTGATCGTACCTTAGTTTTGAACGCTGCCGTCAATGATCGCAAGGGGAGGACGAAAGATGTATTTGTGCGGGTGGCGATGCTGGTTATGGACAGTGATTGGATTAGATCCATAGATACTGCACAACTGACGACGATGTCTCATACTGCGCAACTGGCGACGATGTTTTATTCTGCGCAACTGGCGACGATGTTTTATACTGCACAACTGGCGACGAGGTTTTCTGTTGCCACGTCGACCCTTTTGTCAGCCGACAAGGGCGAGGGTGTAAAGACGGGAGAGAATGAGGGAGAGTTTATGGCGACGAACAATTTTGCGTTGTCGTCAACCCTCCTGATTGACTATATCCTCGTCAGGGCAAAGTCACTTCCGCATCTGGGGAAATATCAACTCTTTATCTTTCAAGGAGCGTTTTCGAAGGATCTCTGTCGAAGAGATTGGACTGTGTTTAGCCGAACTGGCGTTCTTTGTAAGTTTTTCTTTCAAAACTTGTGTTATCGATGTTCTTTCGCTGAGCATTTAGTATGTTTCTCATGTAATTTGCAGATGCTTCTGTTTCCTCTCATTGAATATGTGAAGGTAGAGGAAATGTTGGAGTGGAGGTCGATCGTTGAGAAGGATATATTCCTTCCTTCAACCTTAACATTAATCTTAAGAGCAACATTTTCAGAATGTCGAGGCGAAAGGAGTTGGAAGATCACTCCTAATATACTCGTTTGATCTTTGTATCAGTTCTTCGGGATTGGCAGGGCTTCGAAGGTTGAGACTGTTGGGCAGAGCTTGCGATCGATGCTCCTCTCTAAATTTAGGAAATGCAATGTATTTTCACGTCTCGATCGTTGGTGGCCGAACCATTTTAACTTTGTATACTCGACCGTCGGTAGTCGAGTTCTTTTGAATGTAATCGACAGTTTTGTAAATGAAACTTCGAACTTTTGTTTGAACTTGCGTTTTATATATTTGGTAAACAAATATCGCATCGGTTGCATACTTGAACGTGAGATACATAGGAAATCACGCGACTAAGGCATTCATTGTAATACGATGACAAGAACGTAAAACAAATATAAGAACACGCGATCAAGCATCCATTCAGGATATGAAAGCTAAAAAACTTAGAGATAAGTTGTTTAAGCTTTGCGATTGTACGACTAGATCGTACGATGAATTTGTATCGTATGCCCCTGTGTAGGGATGATCAAGTTAGAGACTTGATCGTTTATGTCGTGCGACCTTGTGAATTTAAAGTCATATAGTAGACTTAATGACTGCTGTCGTGCGATCCTGCGATATGCTGTCGTGCGATTCTGCGGTAAAACGATGTCAAGGGTTGGTCGTTGGCTGACCCACGACTCTCCGATGCTTAAGTCAGTAGTCGTTTTGTGAGAAAATATCGTATGAAAAAGAGTTAGAGAACGTACCATTTCAGACTCTCTCTATTTGCCCCCTGTCGTTTGTTACCTTATTCTTTTTGGCAGGAAAAGATAGGTTTTAAACGACAGAACGACACGGCGATCCTGTGAAATATTGTCTTGCGTTGACTATGTTATCATGCGACAAGGCACCATAGTAGATTTATCCCTGTGAAAAATATATTAATTTAGGGATAGAAGAACGAACCTGTCGAGAGCTTGATCTTGCGACTTCAGTTTATTTTCTCGGCTTCAAGGTAGACTTGTAGCATTCACGAGCGACTTTTGGCTCACTCTTGATCTCCTGGATTCCCCATGGCGTCGGGAATTTCAACATTTGATGATACGTCGAAGGAACAACTTTCATGTCATGTATCCATGGTCGACCTAAGATGATGTTATAGGCCGACGCACAGTCGATGACGCTGAACTTGGTTTGCTTGTTGACTCCTCCGGCATAGACGGGTAAAATTATCTCTCCGAAGGTGCTTGTCGCTTCTCCATTGAAGCCGACCAAGGTCGTTGAACGTCGAATGATTTCCGAGCGATCGATTCCCATGGCTTTGATGGTGTTGAGAAAAATGACATTTGCTGAACTGCCCCCGTCGACCAAGACTCGACGAGTTAAACAATTACCGATCGTGAGTTGAATGATCAACCCATCGTGATGCTTTTGGTACGAGTCATTGAGGTCGACTTGGTCGAATATGACCCGTGAACACGTAATCACAACAGGGCGTCTAGTTCCAAATCTCCTTTGGGTCTGGATGAACGAGGAATAGCTCGGTCGTCGGGTGTTTAACTGGCATGACGCTTAGCTGCGGAGTACGTTAGACCACACACGTCCGAACCACCATTGATGCAATTGATGATCTTCGCATGCTTGGGCATTGACGATCGGTGGCTATTAGCTGGAAGAACGACATCATCAATAATATCTTTGAGATTACCTTGTGGAACATGATATGCCAATTCCTTCTAGAGTGCGATACAATCATCTGTCGCATGACCATGGTCGACGTGGAAGTCGCACCACTTTGATTTGTCTTTCTTAGCATCGTCCATGTCGGATTTCTTCGGCCATCGAATGGTTGCTTGGGTGGTCTTCAGAGCTTCGACTAAGTCTTTAGCTGACCCTTTGAATCCATAAGAGGAGATCTTGGGGTATACGGGGAATTTAGTCGCGGTTTTAGCTTCTGCTTTCGTTTTGAAATGAACGTTTGAGATCTGTAGCGCTGGCTCTATTCTGGAAATAGATTTCGACTTGAACTCTGGCTTCTTGACACCGAGCGACTTCTTGTGGTCGGTGTGCTTGCGACGAAAGGCTGCGTCGTCTTCGACCCTCATATATGTTAAGGTTCGAGCTCGAACGTCTTCGAAAGTCTCTGGAGGATACTTGGTTAGATCGATATACAAACCTGAACTATCGTCTAGACCACGCTTATAAGCTTCGATCGCTGTTTTGATATCACAATTGCGGATACTGATCATTTCAGCATTGAATCTATTGAAATAACTTCGAATGGACTCGTTGGTCTTCTGCACGACATAGTACAGATCACTAGTCTGCTTTTCCATCTTACGACTGCTGGCGAATTGTCGGGAGAATTGGTTGACCAATTCGGCGAACGACCCGATAGATTTGGGTTTGAGATTGATCAACCACTGGAGAGCTGGACCAGTGAGAGTCGCCCCAAAACTCTTACACATGCATACTTCCTGGTACATGTCTGGAATCGAGATCGTCCACATGAGCTGCTTGTACTGCGCGACATGCTCGGTTGGGTCGGTCACGCCCGAATATTTGGGAGTGAAGGCAGGAATGTTATACTTCTTTGGGACCTCGATTGTGGCGATCTCGTCGATGAAGGGCGATGCCTGATACCCCGAGCAAGGCTCGACATCGACAGGCACGGCTGCCCCAGGCAACTTGGCGAGCAAGGACAGGACGCGCTCATTTTGATCTTCTAACATCTTCAAACGCTGGGCGAAGGGATCGTTAAGATCAGGATTTGCCCATGTCGAGGGATTGGTCCCTGGACTAGTGCCATTACCATGCGACGAACCATTGGTGTCCCCGTTGAACGGAGCAAAATATGGCTGCGACCCATAGTAGAATTGCTGCGGTCTATTCTGAAACGATTGTGGTCCATGCTGAAATGGCTACGATCTCTGCTGGAAAGATTGCGATCCTTGCTGGAAGGGTTGTGGACCACTTTGGAATGGCTGGGAAAACGGCTGGGATCCGTTTTGAAACGGCTGGGAACCACCTTGCAATGGTTGTGATCCATTGTTCAAGGGTGGTGGTCGAATGTGTTGAGGTGGAATCTGCCCAGACTGGGGATTCGGAATGAACGTACCCGGATGCTGATTCTGCGCGGACGGGCCTGGTCCCGGACCTGGATTCTGGACGAATGGTCTAGGACCATTCTGGGGTCCAAAAGGATTCCTTAGCCGCGCGATCTCTTCAGCTGCTCTGCGATTCTGCTCTGCCATTGCATTGAGTTGATTCCTGGAAACCTCGAGCTCCTGATACATCTGAGCAACTGCTTGCTGTGGATTTCCAGGGGCTGCCATTTTCCTGCAATAGAAAATAGAAAAAACTCCAAGAAACTATTAGTAGAATGCTTGTTCGTCGAGGATTTTCTCTAGATGATGTCCCACGGATGGCGCCAAACTGTGAATGCCAAAAATCGCACCAAAGGAACAACTTAAGGTCGATGTGGACTTAAACAACTAAAGAAAGGATCTTTCGACGAGACGTGCGATGAGGATAAAAATAAAGAAGACAAGGGATTTGATGATGCAGGAAAAACCTCAAAGCCAGGAAAAAACCTGCGAACGACAGGGGGTGTCGTCGCTGCACTATGGTCGCCAATCAGGGGCGATGTCCTTGGTACTGGCGTCGGTCGTACGATGATTACAATACAAGTGAAGGAAATGCTTCGAAATGTAAAGTACAGGTGTTTGAAATGTAAAACAGGTGTTTGTCGTGTGTGAATACAAAGTGTAAACTGCTGGTCGAGGGCTGTTGTCGTGCGTCGATAGTGATTCTTCAAGAGAGAGCTCTTTTGCTTCTGTTGTTCTTGAGTTCGCTATAAGGTTCTTGAACTTAGTCTCAAATGATAGCTTTCAGTATGCGATCTCTTGAGTTTAACCCCGAATGTTGGCTGCTAGATCTCTCTGCTTGAAATGTTGATTAAGCTTGATACTTATAGTCTTTGGGAGCTTTGATTAGCTCATTGATTGCTTCATTAATAGCTATAATGGTCGCAACGGTTGGTAACGGCTGCCGGCGTGAACATTCATAATGGCCTTCGTCCGTTACGGCTATCCTTGGGTAACGGCTTGCGTCGGACAACGGCTTGCGTCGGATATAGCTGTTGCTTCTTTAATGGCTTTGACTCCTGCATTAAACACTTAACAAAACGTAACAGTCAAGGTTAACGTTAGCTTTGATTGAAGGTATAATGATCTTACGTGGTGGTCGTGCGGAATACGTCGGGCGACACTATGGTCGAGCGTCATGAGGGACATACGACTTACCTTTTACTGGAGACGACGGATGTCTTCTGGGTCCTTGTCGAGACCTTATCTTAATACAAGATTTGGATTATAACGTGCGTCTTACCTTTTCTGGTCGTGGTCGAGCGACGTGATTTTTTGCCCAAACAGTTGCTAATCGCCGGATATTCGATGTCTGGAAATGTTGATTGATCTTGATATTTATAGTCTTCGCGTCCTTAGCTTCATCCATGAATGCTCCTTTAATGGCCTTAACGGTTGGAAACGGTCGCCGGAGTAATGATCTTCGTCCGTTACGGTCGCCGACTGTTTAATGATTGCGTCGGTTATAGTCGTTGCTCCTTAATGACTTTTACTCCTGCATTAAACACTTAATAAATGGTCATGGTTAACGTTAGCTTTGGTCGAAGTCGCACGTCCTTATATAATAGTCGTACGGATCGAGCGACGCTATGGTTGAGCGTCGTAAGGAACTCTCGACTTACCTTTTATGAGGGACGACGTTGGTGTTCTAGGTCTTTGTCGAGACCTTATCTGAATACAAGATATAATCCCTAATCATACGTCTTACCTGTTCTGGTCGCGGTCGAGAGACGTGATTTTTTGCCCAAACAGTCGTCAGTTGTAACTCTTCATAATTGCTCTTCGTCGGTTATGACCGTTGCCCATTAATGACTTTGACTCCTGCTTTAATCATCGAACAAACGTAACAGTCATATATCGAGTTAGTCAAGGTCGTACGGTTTTGTGCGACGGTCGTGCAGAACGGGCGACGTCGAGGTCGAGTGTCGTGAGGAACTCTCGACTTACCTGTTAGGAGGGACGACAGAGGTTTTTTGGGTCTTTGTCGGGACTTTATCTTAATACAAGATATAGCTCATAACATGTGTCTTACCTTTTCTGGTCGTGGTCGAGACCTGTGAAATTTTGCCCAAACAGTTTACCCCCAAAATTTGAAAGTAGGATGGGAAATTCGAATTTTAAATTTTGCCTGTCGGGTGTTCAGGGTCTTGTGTTGGAAAATACCTTGGTTGTTTTGGAACTGAATCGGTTCAATTCAAACTAGAGAGGGAAATCAAAGAGAGGATGGAGTCGTGACGTCATGCCGACGCACGATGGTGCTTACCAGTTGTCGATGACAGGTGTCGATGATCTGTGTAGTCATACGAAAAGACGGGGATGCATGGCGATTGTTTGGGCAAAAAATCACGTCGCTCAACCACGACCAGAAAAGGTAAGACACACGTCATAAGATATATATTGTATTAAGATAAGGTCCCGACAAGAACCCAGAAAACATCCATCATCTCCCGTAAAAGGTAAGTCGTACGTCCCTCATGACGCTCGACCACAGCATCGCCCGTTCCGCACGACCACCACGTAAGATCATTATACCTTCGATCAATACTAATGTTAACCATGACTGTTACGTTTTGTTAAGTATTTAATGCAGGAGTCAAAGCCATTAAAGAAGCAACAGCTATATCCGACGCAAGCCGTTGTCCGACGCAAGCCGTTGTCTGACGCAAGCCGTTACCTGAGGATAGCCGTAACGGACGAAGGCCATTATGAATGTTCACGCCGGCAGCCGTTACAGACCGTTGCGACCATTATAGCTGTTAATGAAGCAATCAATGAGCTAATCAAAGCTCCCAAAGACTATAAGTATCAAGCTTAATCAAAATTTCAAGGAGAGACATCTAGCAGCCAACATTCGGAGTTAAACTCAAGAGATCACATACTGAAAGCTATCATTTGAGACCAAGTTCAAGTACCCTACAACGAACTCAAGAACATTCGAAGAGCAGCTCAAGTTTTGATTCTCGACGCACAACATCAGCCTTCGACCAACAGTTTACACTTTGTATTCACACACGACAAACACCTGTTTTACATTCCAAACACTTGTACTTTACATTTCGAAGCATTTCCTTCATTTGTATTGTAATCATCGAACGACCGACGCCAGTACCGAGGACATCGCACCTGATTGGCGACCATAGTGTAGCGACGGCACCCCCTGTCGTCCGCAGGTTTTTAACTTGCTTTGAGGTTTTTCCTGCGTCATCAAATCCCCTGTCTTCTTTATTTTTACCCTCGTCGCTCGTCTCGTCGAAAGATCCTTTCTTTAGTTTTTTAAGTCCACGTCGACCTTAAGTTGTTCCTTTGGTGCGATTTTTGGCATTAACAGTTTGGCGCCATCCGTGGGACTACATCTAGAGAAAATCCTCGACGAACGTGCATTCTACTAATAGTTTCTTGGAGTTTTTTTTCTATTTTCTATTGCAGGAAAATGGCAGCCCCTGGAAATCCACAGCAAGCTGTTGCTCAGATGTATCAGGAGCTCGAGGTTGCCAGGAATAAACTCAATGCAATGGCAGAGCAGAATCGCAGAGCAGCTGAAGAGATCGCGCGACTAAGGAATCCTTTTGGACTCCAGAATGGTCCTAGGCCATTCGTCCAGAATCCAGGTTCGGTACCAGATCCGTTCGCGCAGAATCAGCATCCAGGTCCATTCATGCAGAACCAGCAGCCGGGTCCGTTCATTCCTAATCCGCAGTCTGGGCAGATTCCTCCTCAGCACATTCGACCACCACCCTTAAACCATGGATCCCAACCATTGCAAGGTGGTGCCCAGCCGTTTCAGAATGGATCCCAGCCGTTTTCCCAGCCGTTCCAAAAGGGCCCGCAACCTTTCCAGCAAGGATCACAATCTTTTCAGCAGAGATCACATCCATTTCAGGCACAACAGGGACCACAATCGTTTCAGAATGGACCGCAACAATTCCACTATGGGTCGCAGCCATATTTTGTTCCATTCAACGGGGACACCAATGGTTCGTCGCATGGTAATGGCACTAGTCAAGGGACCAATCCCTCGACAGGGGCAAATCCTGATCTTAACGATCCCATCGCCCAGCGTTTGAAGATGTTAGAAGATCAAAATGAGCGCGTCCTGTCCTTGCTCGCCAAGTTGCCTGGGGCAGCCGTGCCTGTCGATGTCGAGCCTCGCTCGGGGTATCATGCATCGCCCTTCATCGACGAGATCGCCACAATCGAGGTCCCAAAGAAGTATAACATTCCTGCCTTCACTCCCAAATATTCGGGAGTGACCGACCCAACCGAGCATGTCGCGCAGTACAAGCAGCTCATGTGGACGATCTCGATTCCACACATGTACCAGGAAGTATGCATGTGTAAGAGTTTCGGGGCGACTCTCACTGGTCCATCTCTCCAGTGGTTGATCAATCTCAAACCCAAATCTATCGGGTCGTTCGCCGAATTGGTCAACCAATTCTCCCGACAATTCGCCAGCAGTCGTAAGATGGAAAAGCAGACTAGTGATCTGTACTATGTCGTGCAGAAGACCAATGAGTCTATTCAGAGTTATTTCAATAGATTCAATGCCGAAATGATCAGTATCCGCAATTGTGACATCAAAACGGCGATCGAAGCTTATAAGCGTGGTCTAGACGATAGTTCAGGTTTGTATATCGATCTAACCAAGTATCCCCCAGAGACTTTCGAAGACGTCCGAGCTCGAACCTTAGCATATATGAGGGTCGAAGACGATGCAGCCTTTCGTCGCAAGCACACCGACAACAAGAAGTCGCTCGGTGTCAAGAAGCCAGAGTTCAAGTCGAAATCTATTTCAAGAATAGAGCCAGCGCGACAGATCTCAAACGTTCATTTCAAAACGAAAGTAGAAGCTAAAACCGCGACTAAATTCCCCGAATACCCCAAGATCTCCTCTTATGGATTCAAAGGGTCAGCTAAAGACTTAGTCGAAGCTCTGAAGACCACCCAAGCAACCATTCGATGGCCGAAGAAATCCGACATGGACGATGCTAAGAAAGACAAATCAAAGTGGTGCGACTTCCACGTCGACCATGGTCATGCGACAGATGATTGTATCGCACTCGAGAAGGAATTGGCATATCATGTTCCACAAGGTAATCTCAAAGATATTATTGATGATGTCGTTCTTCCAGCTAATAGCCACCGATCGTCAATGCCCAAGCATGCAAAGATCATCAATTGCATCACTGGTGGTGCGGACGTGTGTGGTCTGACGTACTCCGCAGCTAAGCGTCATGCCAGTCAAACACCCGACGACCGATCTATTCCTCGTTCATCCAGACCCAAAGGGGATTTGGAACTAGAAGCCATGAAGATCGTGTTCGACCAAATTGACCTCAACGGCTCGTACCAAAAGCATCACGATGGGTTGATTATTCAACTCACGATCGGTAATTGTTTAACTCGTCGAGTCTTGGTCGACGGGGGCAGTTCAGCAAATGTCATTTTTCTCAACACCATCAAAGCCATGGGAATCGATCGCTTGGAAATCATCCGACGTTCGACGACCTTGGTCGGCTTCAATGGAGAAGCGACAAGCACCTTCAGAGAGATAATTTTACCCGTCTATGCCGGAGGAGTCAACAAGCAAACCAAGTTCAGCGTCATCGACTGTGCGTCGGCCTATAACATCATCTTAGGTCGACCATGGATCCATGACATGAAAGCTGTTCCTTCGACGTATCATCAAATGTTGAAATTCCCGAGGCCATGGGGAATCCAGGAGATCAAGAGTGAGCCAAAAGTCGCTCGCGAATGCTACAAGTCTACCTTGAAGCCGAGAAAATAAACTGAAGTCGCAAGATCAAGCTCTCGACAGGTTCGTTCTTCTATCCCTAAATTAATATATTTTTCACAGGGATAAATCTACTATGGTGCCTTGTCGCACGATAACATAGTCAACGCAAGACAATATTTCACAGGATCGCCGTGTCGTTCTGTCGTTTAAAACCTATATTTTCCTGCCAAAAAGAATAAGGTAACAAACGACAGGGGGCCAATAGAGAAAGTCTGAAATGGTACGTTCTCTAACTCATTTTCATACGATATTTTCTCACAAAACAACTACTGACTTAAGCATCGGAGAGTCGTGGGTCAGCCAACGACCAACCCTTGACATCGTTTTACCGCAGAATCGCACGACAGCTTATCGCAGGATCGCACGACAGTAGTCATTAAGTCTACTATATGACTTTAAATTCGCAAGGTCGCACGACATAAACGATCAAGTCTCTAACTTGATCATCCCTACACAGGGGCATACGATACAAATTCATCGTACGATCTAGTCGTACAATCGCAAAGCTTAAACAACTTATCTCTAAGTTTCTTAGCTTTCATATCCTGAATGGATGCTTGATCACGTGTTCTTATATTTGTTTTACGTTCTTGTCATCGTATTACAATGAATGCCTTAGTCGCGTGATTTCCTATGTATCTCACGTTCAAGTATACAACCGATGCGATATTTGTTTACCAAATATATAAAATGCAAGTTCAAACAAAAGTTCGAAGTTTCATTTAGAAAACTGTCGATTACATTCAAAAGAACTCGACTACCGACGGTCGAGTATACAAAGTTAAAATGGTTCGGCCACCAACGATCGAGACGTGAAAAGACATAGCATTTCCTAAATTTAGAGAGGAGCATCGATCGCAAGCTCTGCCCAACAGTCTCAACCTTCGAAGCCCTGCCAATCCCGAAGAACTGATGCAAAGATCAAACGAGTATATTAGGAGTGATCTTCCAACTCCTTACGCCTCGACATTCTGAAAATGTGGCTCTTAAGATTAATGTTAAGGTTGAAGGAAGGAATATATCCTTCTCAACGATCGACCTCCACTCCAACATTTCCTCTACCTTCACATATTCAATGAGAGGAAACAGAAGCATCTGCAAATTACAAGAGAAACATACTAAATGCTCAGCAAAAGAACATCGATAACACAAGTTTTGAAAGAAAAACTTACAAAGAACGCCAGTTCGGCTAAACACAGTCCAATCTCTTCGACAGAGATCCTTCGAAAACACTCCTTGAAAGATAAAGAGCTGATATTTCCCCAGATGCAGAAGTGACTTTGCTCTGACGAGGACATAATCAATCAGGAGGGTTGACGACAACGCAAAATTGTTCGTCGCCATAAACTCTCCCTCATTCTCTCCCATCTTTACACCCTCGCCCTTGTCGGCTGACAAAAGGGTCGACGTGGCAACAGAAAACATCGTCGCCAGTTGTGCAGTATAAAACATCGTCGCCAGTTGCACAGTATGAGACATCGTCGCCAGTTGCGCAGTATGAGACATCGTTGCCACTTGTGCAGTATCTATGGATCTAATCCAATCACTGTCCATAACCAGCATCGCCACCCGCACAAATACATCTTTCGTCCCCCACTTGCAATTGTTGCCGGCAGCGTTCAAAACTAAGGTCGAGCCCTTTGATGAACACCGCGTACTCTCGTCCCTTCGTATGACGGCCCGGATCGGCGACACCTGTCTTCAACAGCTGTTGAGCATCATCGTACGTCAGCACGACGTCACGACTCATTCAACTTTTCAACTTCTCGTTCGGTTAAAGGCGAACCAGTCCAATTCCACGCCAACCAGGTAAGTCCCTCAACCCAGGTCACGAGTCTAAGCGTTCGACAAGCAAAATTTAAAACTTAAATTTGACATTCAATTTTCAAATTTTGGGGGCAAACTGTTTGGGCAAAAAATCACGTCGCTCGACCACGACCAGAAAAGGTAAGACGCACGTCATAGGATATATCTTATATTAAGATAAGGTCCCGACAAGAACCCAGAAAACATCCATCGTCTCCTGTAAAAGGTAAGTCGTACGTCCCTCATGACGCTCGACCACAGCGTCGCCCGTTCCGCACGACCACCACGTAAGATCATTATACCTTCGATCAATACTAACGTTAACCATGACTGTTACGTTTTGTTAAGTATTTAATGCAGGATTCAAAGCCATTAAAGAAGCAACAACTATATCCGACGCAAGCCGTTGTCCGACGCAAGCCGTTACCTGAGGATAGCTGTAACGGACGAAGGCCATTATGAATGTTCACGCCGGCAGCCGTTAGAGACCGTTGCGACCATTATAGCTGTTAATGAAGCAATCAATGGGCTAATCAAAGCTCCCAAAGACTATAAGTATCAAGCTTAATCAACATTTCAAGGAGAGACATCGAGCAGCCAACATTCAGAGTTAAACTCAAGAGATCACATACTGAAAGCTATCATTTGAGACCAAGTTCAAGTACCCTACAGCGAACTCAAGAACACTCGAAGAGCAGCTCAAGTTATCATTCTCGACGCACGACATCAGCCTTCGACCAACAGTTTACACTTTGTATTCACACACGACAAACACCTGTTTTACATTCCAAACACTTGTACTTTACATTTCGAAGCATTTCCTTCATTTGTATTGTAATTATCGAACGACCGATGCCAGTACCAAGGACATCGCCCCTGATTGGCGACCATAGTGCAGCGACGACACCCCCTGTCGTCCGCAGGTTTTTTCCTCGCTTTGAGGTTTTTCCTGCGTCATCAAATCCCTTGTCTTCTTTATTTTTATCCTCGTCGCTCGTTTCGTCGAAAGATCCTTTCTTTAGTTGTTTAAGTCCACATCGACCTTAAGTTGTTCCTTTGGTGCGATTTTTGGCATTAACATCGATCATCTGAGGACTCGACCTGACATGATCATTTGTATAAGTTAAGATCATGATTGATCTTCTTCTGTTTATGATCTCAGAGAGTTTTAAGCAAAGATCTCCTCTTGATATTCTTGCTGTTCTTCTTCGAATCTCTTCCAAATTTGTGAGAGACTATAGTGATTCAAGGCTTAGAGTGCCTATATAAGGCATTACTTTCTTACCTTCATCTGCATTGCTCCTCTTTTTTTTTCTGACAAGTAATGTCGTCTGAACCAAAGAGTTCTATCACGAGTCAGGAAGACTTAAATACCTTTAGGTGTTTAGCGAAAATACCTGCAGAGATAGAATTGATATGTCTAGGGAGTACACGTCTTGGGAGTTGTCCTGAAGGATACTTTGTAATATATGAGTATCCCTTCAAAATAGGGTTTGAATGGTCGTATTCGGCTTTATCCAAGGCTTTCATGCGAGATTTCGGTCTGTCGCCAGGGCAGCTAATGCCCTAACTCTGGCGAGTTTTCCTAGTCATTGAGCGATTGTCCGCAAAGTGGGAGTCGCCTATGATCATGAATGATTTCTTGTTGGCTTATCAAGTCAAGAGAGAGAAGAACTGGCGTTATAGCCATTATTCGAAGTACAAGGGCGATCGTACCCTGGTTTTGAAAACCGGGGTTAACGATCGTGGGTGGAAGTCTAGATACGTATTCGTACGTATTGATTCACTTGATCTCCACAGCAATTGGATTCGCCCCGATTGGAACGTGACGGGTATATACTTTTCTTTTGTTTTTAACATATGCCATTGTTTGATTTATGCTTTCCATTTATTCTTCTTCTTTTGTCACCTTCAGAGATCCAGTTCGATGATATGAAGCCGAACGAAGATTCCCAAGCCAAGATCGACAGATTCATGAATCACAGCGTCGATGATCGATCTTTCGTCGTGCGTCAATCGGCGGTCGAGGACGAGGACGTGGTGGGAGACACGAGATATTCTGAAGAAGAAGATGAGCAGGAAGAGGCGACTGGTAAGCGTACCGTAGTTTTTTATTTTCTCCGTTTATTTTGTCTGACTGATGTTTTGTGTGATTCCTTACTAGTGCCGACTGAGAGGAAATCGGTATCCAGGAAGAGAGGGGTGCAGATTATACTTGCCCTTCGAGGCGAAAGAGAGAATGTCTTGACAGCTGGGTCGAGGATTCCAAAGAAAACCAGGAAGATAGTCCTGAGGGAACCGTCTTCGAGGGCTGACGACTCATCGAGAGTTGTCACGCCTAAGAAGGCAAATGCGTCATCCATCCTTCACGGTGCGATGGACGCGACACCAGCAAGTTCGGTGCCTCCGACGACAGTGACGAAACCGGTGTCTAAGGTGTCGACCCTATCGTCTGCCGACAAGGGCAAGGAGTCGTCGGCCGAAGTTACGACGGTTAACTTTACGTTGCCGTCTAAATTTATGGCGGATAGTGTCCTAGACGGGACGACGTTGTTTCCTCACTTGGGGAAATATTTGCTCCCATCTTCTAAGGAACGTTTTCAGAGAGCTCCGATCAGGGAAGCGGGATCAAACCGTTCTCGGTAAGTCTTTCTTTCAAGACTTGGTTCATCTGTCGCTGTTGTCGTTGGATATTTAACGAACTTTCTACTATTTACAGACATTTCAGTCTTCTTTGGCGTTATATGCTGAGATGTCGAGAGTCACAGATCTGGTGGCGTCTGCTCATGAAAGAGAGGATGCGGCGCTAGAAAGGGATAGGGTGGCTTTGGACAGGGAGAAGTCGACCTTGGCGCGGGCCGACGAGTTGACCATTCAACTTTACGATGCTTTGCACGAGCTAAAGGCTGTTAGTCGCGCGAAAGAGGCGGGTGATTCTCCTAAGCTTTAGGAAACTTTTAATCTTTCCTTGCTTTTGTTGACTATTAGTGGTCGAACCACTTTCCTTTGGATTGTAAATCGACAGTTTATGAATGAAACTTAGATTTTTGTTGAACTTGCGTCTTATATATTTGGCAAACAAATATCGCATCGACTGTCAAATTCATAAAAAATGTACAAGGAATCATGCGACTTAGGCATCACAATAACTGGAACGTAAGCCAATAGACTTTTAAATCGTGTATATAAATATAAGCACATGCGACTAAAGCATACATTCGGAGTATGAAATTTTTCTAAGTTAAGAAACTTAGATCATGAGGTCGTTAGACTTCGCGATTGTATGACTAAGTCGTGCGATTAATTTGAATCGTGTGCCCCTGTAGAAGGATGATCAAGTCATAGACCTGATCGTTTATGTCGTGCGACCTTGCGAAACTAGAGTCGTTTAATTATTGTCGTGCGATTCTGCGGAATACACAATGTCAGAGGTTGGTCGTTGGCTAACCAACGACCCTCCGATGCTTAAATCAGTAATCGTCGTTGTTAAAAAATCGTATGAAAAAATAGAAAAGGGTTTAGAAGACGTACCTTTTCTGACGCGTCGTGCCCAACTACATGGGACGTCTTGATTATTGCTACCATCTTACCCCCTTGTGGCGATTTTAAGACGATACACTAAATGTCGTCGTGAGTCGCCATAATAGAAGGTCTATTTTCACGGCTTCAGAGTGGTTTTATAGCAATCACGAGCGACTTTCGGCTCACCTTTTATCTCCTGAATCCCCCACGGCGTAGGGAACTTCAGAGTCTGATGATACGTCGAGGGAACGGCCTTCATCTCATGGAGCCATGGTCGACCTAAGATGATGTTATAAGCCGACGCACAGTCGATGATGCTGAACTTGTTTTGCTTGTTGATTCCTCCGGCGTAGACTGGCAAGATGATATCTCCATTGGTGCTCGTCACTTCTCCATTGAAACTGACCAAAGTTGTCGAACGTCGGGTGATTTACGATCGATCGATTCCATGGCCTTGATGGTGTCAAGGAAGATGACGTTCGCTGAACTGCCCCCATCGACCAAGACTCGTCGGGTTAAACAATTACCAACCGTGAGTTGAATGATCAACCCGTCATGATGTTTCTGGTACGAGTCGCCGAGGTCGTCTTGGTCGAATACGATCTTCATAGCTTCCAACTCCAGATCTCCTTTAGGCCTTGATGAACGCATGACAGGCCGATCATCAAGTGCTTGACTGGCATGACGTTTGGCCGCGGAGTACGTCAGACCACATACGTCGGAACCACCGGTGATACAATTGACGACTTTCGCATGCTCGGGGGTTGGCGGTCGAACGTCGTTAGCTGGGGTAACGACATCATCGATAATATCTTTGAGATTTCCTTTCGGGACATGATACGCCAACTCCTTTTTTAGAGCTATGCAATCATCTGTCGTGTGACCATGGTCGACATGAAAGTCACACCATTTAGATTTATCTTTCTTAGCGTCGTCCTGATCGGACTTCTTTGGCCATCGAATTGTCGCCTGGGTGGTCTTCAGAGCTTCGACCAAATCTTTAGTGGATCCTTCGAATCCATAAGAGGATATCTTGGGGTACTGAGGAAACTTGGTCGCGGTCTTAGCCTCTGCTTTCGTCTTGAATCGGACGTTCGAGATTTGGCGCACGGGCTCTATTTTGGAAATTGCTTTTGTCTTAAACTCGGGCTTTTTCAGACCTAACGACCTTTTGTCATCGGTATGCTTGCGATGAAAGGCAGCGTCGTCCTCTACTCTCATGTATGCTAGGGTTCGAGCTCGGACGTCTTCGAAATTCTCCGGAGGATACTTGGTCAGGTCAATGTATAACCCTGAGCTGTCGTCCAGACCACGCTTATAAGCTTCAATTGCAGTCTTGACGTCACAATTGCGAATGCTGATCATCTCCGCATTGAATCGATTGAAATAACTGCGGATAGACTCGATGGTCTTCTGCACGACGTAATACAGGTCACTGGTCTGCTTCTCCATCTTGCGATTGCTGGCGAATTGCTGGGAGAATTAGTTGACCAATTCAGCGAACGACCCGATGGACTTGGGTTTGAGATTGATCAACCATTGGAGAGCAGGACCGGTGAGAGTCGCACCGAAGCTTTTGCACATACAGACCTCCTGATACATGTGTGAGATCGAGATCGTCCACATGAGCTGCTTATACTGCGCGACGTGCTCTGTTGGATCGGTCATTCCCGAATACTTAGGCGTAAAGGCGGGGATGTTGTACTTCTTCGGGACCTCGACAGTCGCGATCTCATCGATGAAGGGTGACGCCTGAAATCCTGATCGAGGTTCGACATCAACGGGCATGGCTGCCCCAGGTAGCTTGGCGAGCAAAGATAGGACGCGCTCGTTCTGATCTTATAGCATTTTCAATCGCTGGGCGACGGGGTCATTGGGGTCGAGATTTGCCCCTACTAGCGGATTGATTCCTGAACTTGTGCCATTGCCATGTGACGAGCCATTGGCGTCTCTGTTGAAAGGAACAAAATACGGATGCGACCCATTCTGAAACGGCTGCGACCCATTCTGAAATGGCTGCAATCCATTCTGAAATGGCTGCGACCCATTCTGAAATGGCTGCGATCCATTCTGAAATGGCTGCGACCCATTTTCCATGGGTGGTGGCCTTATGTGCTGAGGAGGAACCGTCCCGAACTGGGGATTTGGATTGAACGGTCCCGGCTGCTGGTTCTGCATGAACGGACCTGGATGCTGATTCTGAGTGAACGGACCTGATCCTGGACCTGGATTATGCGCGAATGGTCGAGGACCATTCTGACCGAACGATCTTTGGCCTGGATTCTGAATGAATGGCCTAGGACCATTCTGAGGTCCAAAGGGATTCCTTAGCCGTGCGATCTCCTCAGCTGCTCTACGACTTTGCTCTGCCATGGCGTTGATTTGATTTCGAGCGACTTCAAGCTCCTGGTACATCTGAGTATGAAACTTAAAATGTAAAGTTGTTTAGACTTTGCGATCGTACGACTAAGTCGTGCGATGAGCTTGAATCGTGTGTTCCTGTGAAAGGATGATAAAGTCATAGACCTGATTGTTTATATCGTGCGACCTTGCGGAACTAGAGTCGTATGATTATTGTCGTGCGATTCTGCGAAAAAATAATGTTAGAGGTTGGTCGTTTGCTGACCAACGACCCTCCGATGCTTAAGTTAGTAGTCGTTCGTGATGAGAGATCGTGTGAAAGAAAAAATGAAAAAGGACTTAGAATACGTACCTTTCTATATTCTTTTCTCTTTTATGTCTATTTGCCCCCCGTCATTTATTATCTTATTTCTTTCAGAGAAAAATAGATTATGAATGACAGATCGACACCGAGCTTTTGAGAAATAACGATTGTGTTTATTTCAATTGTGCTTTCGTGCGACAGGGCAAGATAGTCGTTTTATTCCTGCAGGAAAGGCACGAGTTTATCTTTAAGGTTAAAGATAGAAGGACAAACCTGTCTAGACCTTACGGTCGTGCTTAACCTTGTGACTGTTAAACAGTTTACTTCCACGGCTTCAGGGTGGTCTTATAGCAGTCACAGGCGACTTTTGGCTCACTTTTAATTTCTTGGATTCCCCATGGCGTAGGGAACTTCATGGTCTGATAATATGTCGAGGGAACGGCTTTCATTTCATGGATCCATGGTCGACCTAAAACGATGTTATAGGCCGACGCACAATCGATGACGCTGAACTTGGTCTGCTTGTTGATTCCTCCGGCATAGACGGGCAAGATAATATCTTCATAGGTTCTCGTCGCTTCTCCATTGAAACCGACCAAAGTCGTCGAACGTCGGGTGATTTCTGAACGATCGATTCCCATGGCCTTGATGGTGTCAAGGAAAATGACGTTTGCTGAACTGCCCCCATCGATCAAGACTCGTCGGGTTAAACAATTACCAATCGTGAGTTGAATGATCAACCCGTCATGATGTTTCGGATACGAGTCGCCGAGGTCGTCTTGGTCGAATACGATCTTCATAGCTTCCAACTCCAAATCTCCTTTGGGTCTTGACGAACGCGAAATAGGCCGATCGTTTGGTGCTTGACTGGCGTGACGCTTGGCTGCGGAATACGTCAGACCACATATGTCCGAACCACCGGTGATGCAATTGACGACCTTTGCATGCTCCGGGGTTGACGGTCGATGGTCGCTAGCTGAAGTAACGACGTCATCAATGATATCTTTGAGGTCTCCTTTCGGGACGTGATATGCTAGCTCCTTTTTGAGAGCTATGCAATCGTCTGTCGCATGACCATGGTCGACATGAAAGTCGCACCATTTAGATTTGTATTTCTTAGCATCGTCCTGATCGGACTTCTTAGGCCATCGAATAGTCGCCTGGGCGGTCTTCAAAGCTTCGACCAAATCCTTAGTGGACCCTTTGAATCCGTAAGAGGATATCTTGGGGTACTGAGGAAACTTGCTCGCGGTTTTAGCCTCTGCTTTCGTCTTGAATCGGACGTTCGAGATGTGACGCGCGGGCTCTATTTTGGAAATCGTTTTCGTCTTGAACTCTGGCTTCCTTACACCTAATGACCTCTTATCGTCGGTATGCTTGCGACGGAAGGCATCGTCGTCTTCTACCCTCATATACGCTAGGGTTCGGGCTCGGACGTCTTCGAAATTTTCTGGGGGATACTTGGTTAGATCAGTATATAAACCCGAGCTATTGTCCAGACCACGCTTATAAGCTTCGATTGCGGTCTTGACGTCACAATTGCGGATACTGATCATCTCTGCATTGAATCTGTTGAAATAGCTTCGAATAGATTCATTAGCCTTCTGCACGACATAATACAGGTCACTGGTCTGCTTCTCCATCTTGCGACTGCTGGCGAATTGCTGAGAGAATTGGTTGACCAACTCAGCGAACGACCCGATGGATTTGGGTTTGAGATTGATCAACCATTGGAGGACAAGACCAGTGAGAGTCGCACCGAAGCTCTTACACATACATACTTCCTGATACATGTGTGGGATTGAGACCGTCCATATGAGTTTCTTATACTGCACGGCGTGCTCGGTTGGATCGGTCACTACTGAATACTTGGGTGTAAAAGCGGGAACATTTTATTTCTTTGGGACCTCGACGGTCACGATCTCATCGATGAAGGGTGACGCCTGATAGCCTGATCGAGGCTCGACGTCGACGGGCACGGCTGCCCCGGGTAGCTTGGCGAGCAAAGGTAGGACGCGCTCATTCTGATCCTCTAGCATTTTCAATCGCTGGGCGACTGGGTCATTGGGGTCGGGATTGCCCCTGCCTGCGGGTTGGCTCCTGAACTGGTGCCATTGCCATGCGACGAGCCATGGGCGTCTCCGTTGAAAGGAACAAAATTCGGCTGCGATCCATTCTGAAACGACTGCGACCCATTCTGAAATGGCTGCGATCCATTTTGCATGGGTAGTGGCCTTATATGCTGAGGAGGAACCGTCCCAAACTGGGGATTTGGATTGAACGGTCCCGGTTGCTGGTTCTGCATGAACGGACCTGGATGCTGATTCTGAGCGAACGGACCCGATCCTGGACCTGAATTATGCGTAAACGGTCTAGGACCATTTTGACCGAACGATCCTTGGCCTGGATTCTGAACGAACGGCCTAGGACCATGCTGAGGACCAAAGGGATTTCTCAGCCGCGCGATCTCCTCGGCTGCTCTGCGACTCTGCTCGGCCATGGCATTGATTTGATTCCGAGCAACTTCTACCTCTTGATACATATGAGCAATAATAACATGCTCTTGATTTCCTGGGGCTGCCATCTTCCTGAAACAGAAAACAAGGAAAACTCCAAGAAACCGTTAGTACAACGCACGTTTGTCGAAGATTTTCTCTAGATGGGGTCCCACGGATGGCGCCAAACTGTTAATGCCAAAAATCGCACCAAAGTACAACTTAAGGTCGATGTGGACTTTAACAACTAAAGAAAGGAATCGTTCGACAAAAGCGTGCGACAAAGACAGAAATGTAAATGAAACAGAGATTTTGGTGACGCGGGAAAAACCTCAACGAGAAAAAACCCGCGGACGACTGTGGAAGTCGTCGCTGCACTATGGTCGCCAAACAGGGGCGATGTCCTTGTGTTTCTGGTGTCGATCGTACAGAGATTACAATACAAATGAAAGAAAGAGTTCGAAATCTAAAGTAACAAGTATTTTGAATGTAAAAACAATGTGCGTCGTGTGTTAAAACTGTGTGTCGTGTGTTGATGTCGTGGGTCGAGAGCGATCTTCTACGAGTGATTTCTTCATTTCGAGTGCTTGTGTCTGTTGTTCGATGTTGTGTCCCTGTCTTCTTCTTTTTTTGTCCCCATGAAATGATGATTATCCTTGATATTTATAGTCTTCGGACGCTTTAATTGGCTCATTAAATACTTCGATAACTGTCGTAACGGACATCGTCTTTAGTGCTGTTTAATGACCTTCATCAGTTACAGCCATTTGTCCATTAATGATGTTGACTCCTGCATTAAACACTGAACAAAAGTAACAGTTTATGTCATGCGTTAGTTGGTCGAGGTCGCATGGTTCTAGGCGACGGTCGTGTGGGCTAGGCGACGTCGAGGTCGAGTGTCGTGAGGTAAAAAGACTTTTGATTTTATCTTTAATCAAGAGTTTAAAGTACTATGATTTTACCTTCGTTATGGAAAAGGGAATAAGTGTTTCCTTACCTTGGTCGTGGTCGAGACTGGTGAAATTTTGCCCAAACAATTGTGTTGATTGGTCTTGAGATCCCTTTCTTTAATTGTTAAAGTCCACATCAACCTTAAGTTATCCTTTTGGGTGATTTTTGGCATTAGCAGTTTGGCGCCATCCGTGGGACCCCATCTAGAGAAAATCTCAAGCCAACGCATACATTACTCTAACGATCTTGTGAAGTTTTCATTGCTTTCAGGTAGATGGAAAATTACCAGGATCCTATGGTTCAACTTCAATCAGAATTGAACGCGGCTCGAAGTCAGAGTCAAGCCCTGCACGAGCAGAACCAGAAGGCATCCGTGGAAATCGCCTCCCTGAGGAATCCGGCGATTGGTAATTCCTTTGGACCTCAGAACGGTCCCCGACCTATAGGTGCGCCTTTCGTAAGGCCACCATTCCAAACAGGTCCAGGGCCTTTTGTCAACAATCCTCCCTTCGGACAATTTCCTCCTCAACATCTGAGACCTTCGCCACTGTACAATGGAGCCATACCTCATCAGATCCCGATGAAGTTCCCCTTTACCGGAGAAGCCAAAGGGTCGTCGCACGGAAATGGTTCCCACCCGACAGTCGGCGCATCAGCCCAGAACTCAGGAGTCATTCCTATGACAGGTACAATCCCCGATGCTAACGACCCCGTCGCTCAGCGACTCAGGTTATTGGAAGATCAGAACGAAAAGATGTTTTCGCTACTTTCGAAATTACCTGGCGCCGCCGTCCCTGTCGACGTTGAACCTCTCACAGGATTCCAGGCATCTCCTTTCATCGACCCGATAGCAAATGTTGACGTTCCGAAGAAGTACAACATTCTTGCTTTTACGCCCAAGTATTCAGGAATAACCGATCCAACGGAGCATATCGCACAATATATACAGCTGATGTGGACAGTATCAATCCCACATCAATATCAAGAGGTGTGCATGTGCAAAAGCTTTAGCGTGACTCTTACAGGTCCTGCTCTCCAGTGGTTGATCAATCCCAAACCCAAGTCCATCAGTAACTTCGCGGAGTTGGTCAACCAGTTTTCACAACAATTCGCCAGTAGTCGCAAGATGGAGAAGCAGACCAGCAACCTGTACTACGTCGTCCAAAAATCCAGAGAATCCATCCGTGGTTATTTCAATCGTTTTAATGTAGAAATGATCAGCATTCGAAACTGTGACGTCAAGACTGCCATCAAGGCCTACAAGTGTGGTCTAGACGACAACACAACAGGATTATACATCGATCTTACGAAGTATCCACCAGAGAATTTTGAAGACGTCCGAGCTAGGACTTTGGTTTACATGAGGGTCGAAGACGACCTAGCCTTCCGCCGTAAGCAGTCCACCGACAAAAAGTCGCTCCGAATCAAGAAACCAGATTTCAAGTCCAAGACGGAGCCAGCGCGCCACAAATTGAACGTTCGGTTCGATAAGAAAAAGAGAAATCCTACACCCAGATTCCCTTAATATCCTAAGATCGCCTCTTATGGATTCAAGGGAACATTGTTAATGCCAAAAATCGCACCAAAGGGACAACTTAAGGCCGATGTGGACTTTAACAACTAAAGAAAAGAATCGTTCGACAAAAGCGTGCGATAAAGATGAAAATATAATCAAGACAGGGAATTTGACGACGCAGGAAAAACCTCAACGAGGAAAAAACCTGCGGACGACAGTGGAAGTCGTCGCTGCACTATGGTCGCCAATCAGGGGCGATGTCGTTTGGTTTTGTGTATCGATCATACAGAGATTACAATACAAGTGGAGGAAAACTTCGAAATGTAAAGTACAAGTGTTTTGAATGTAAGACAAGTGTATGTCGTGTGTGAAAACAATGTGTCGAGTGTGTAGGTCATGCGTCGAGAGCGATCTCCCGTGAAGGACTCTTTTGCTTCGAAGGAGTGTTCTTCAGAGTTTGAGTGCTTGAGATTGTTGTTCGATGATACTGTCCTGTCTTTATAGTCTTCGGGCACTTTAATTAGCTCATTAAATGCGTCGATAATTGTTATAACGGACGTCGTCTTTAGTGCCATTAATGATCTTCATCCGTTATAGCCGTTGTCCATTAATGATGTTGACTCCTGCATTAAACACTGAACAAACGTAACAGTTTATGTCATGCGTTAGTTGGTCGAGGTCGCATGGTTCTATGCGACGGTCGTGTGAAATGTACGACGTCGAGGTCGAGTGTCGTGAGGCAAAAGACTTTCGATTTTATCTTTAATCAGGAGATAAAGTACTATGATTTTACCTTCGTTACGGAAAAGAGAAGAAGCGTTTTCGTTACCTTGGTCGTGGTCGTGATTGGTGAAATTTTGCCCAAACAGTTTGCCCCCAAAATTTGAAAGTAGGATGGAAAATTCGAAATTTAAATTTTGTCAGTCGGACGCATAAGATTATGACACGTGTCGAAAGTTACCTTGGTTGTTTTAGAACTGGATCGGTTCAATTCAAACTAGAGAGGGAATTCGAAGAGAGGATAAAGTCGTGACGTCATGCCGACGCACGATGGTGCTTAGCAGCTGTCATGGCCAGGTGTCAGCGATCCGCGTGGCTATACGAAAAGACGAGGACGCGTGTTGATCATCTAAGGGACTCGATTTGACGCGATTTCTTGCATAAATAGAGACCTCAATGGGTCTATCCTGGTTTACGATTTCGAAGAGTCTTAAGCAAATATTTCCCCTCGATCTTCTTGCTGTTCTTTGCCCGATCATTACTAATCCTGCGAGAATCTGCGACTCAGTTAGGATTTTTGAGGTCTTAGAGCGCTTATATATAAGGTACGATTTCTTCGATTTCTCCAATCTGTTTTAGAGATGTCGATGGACCCAGAGAGAAATATTCAAGAACAGTCGGATCTTGATGACCTTAGGAGGTTAGCTAAATTCCCTACGTGGGTCGAATTAATTCGCGCAGGTCAGATTCGATCGAACGAATGTCTTGAGGGCTATATCGCGATATACGAATATCCCTTTAAGATAGGCTTTGAATGGCCCTATTCACCTCTAGCTAAGGCTTTTATGCTAGAATTTGACTTAGCACCGGGCCAATTAATGCCCCAATTTTGGCAAGTGGTACAAGTGATCGAGTGTGTCAATAAAAGTTGGGAGTCTCCCATGAATGTGCGCGACCTCCTTTTGGCTTATCAAGACTCTAGACTTAAAGGTGATCGTGCTCTGGTCCTCAAGACCGCTGTAAACGATCGCGGGTGGAAGACTCGGTACACATTTATGCGTAAGTCGACCCTTGACGCTGAGAGTGATTGGATTAGGGCCAGCTGGAATACATCGGGTGAGCTTTGTACTTTTTTGTCGTCTGTCGTCCGCGTTTCTTGTTTGGTTTTTAACTTTGTTTTTTATATGTCGACAGGAATAAAGTTCGAGGACGTAAAGCCTTATGCCAACTCTCAGGTGAAGATTGACACTTTTTTAGAGTTTAACGCCGAGGAACGGTCGTTTGTCGTATGACAATTGGTAGACGACGAAGATTTGGTATTCTTAGGAGAAAATCAGGGGAAAAGTCGCGAGGAAAGAGAAGAAAGAGAGATGACTGGTAAGTGTCCCCTCTTGACTTTTTCCGCTTAACCTGGACTTTCTTATTTTATACCTCCTTCTTTCCTGGTTTCCAGGAGAATCACAACCCAAGGTGCCGATCGTCCTTGCTAAAAGAGCGGTTGAGCTTGAGCTTGCCCGCAAGGGTAGGGAAAATAGGTTAAAGAGATTATCCACTGGTCTAGAGGTTCCGAGGAAGACGAGGACGACGATCCCGAGGGAACTGTCTTCGGGGTTTCATGACTCGTCTAAAGTCGTTACGCCTGAGAAGGCGAAGGTCGCATCGCCAAAGAAGTCGTCTTCCGATGCGATTGCTGCGACACCAATTATTTCTGCTCCTCCAGCGGAAACAGCGAAGTCCCCGACAGCCACATCGGATCCTTCGTCGGCCGGAAAAGGCAAGGATCAGGCGACGGAAGGGGCCAAGGTCACGACGGTCAATTTCACATTGCTGTCGGACTTTATGGTCAGTAGTGTCCTAGACGGGACGAACCTATTTCCTCATCTGGGGAAATATCTTCTCCCTTCATTCAGGGAGCGTGTCGTGGGATTTCCGATCGAGGAGACGAGGGCTCATGTCGCCGGGCTGGCATTCATGGTAAGTCTTTCTTTCAAGACTTAGTTTGTTTGTCGTTGTTTCGTTGTCATCGTCATTGTTCATTGTCGTACGTATACTAACAATGTTTGTTTTATGATTTTGTAGGCATTCCAGGCTTCCCTGGCTTTGCGGGGAGAGACGATGAAGATGAAGGATCTAATGTCTGCTGCACATGAGAGAGAGAACGCGGTGTCGGATAGGGCGAAGGTTGTTGCGGAACACGAAGAGGTTCTATTAAAACGTCTCGATGACGCCCGGAAACACTTATAGGTCCTCGGTCGTGCGAAGGATGATGTCAATCATCGTCTGACGCAGTCCTTATCCATGATTGCCGACCAGAGGGAGGAGATAGAGAAGATTAAAGAATCCCTGGCTGCAGTTACAAAGGAAGCTGAGGATTCTAAGTCCAGGGTAGAGGGTCTGGAAAAAGAGGTGCAAGCTGCTAAGGATGAGGGTAAGTCCGTTTTTGCCATAGCTCGCCTGACTGCTAGGGCAACGATTATGAGGCGACATCTATCGGGGAAGGACCCTCTTGCTTCGGCGTCGGAAGAGCTCGGCATTTACTTGAAGGGCATCGGGACAATGAGAGACCTTGACTCGGATGACGAGAAGGACATCGAGGAGGAGGCGGTAGATGATGGTCTTCAGGGCGGGACCCCAGGAAAGGATGTGACTGACGCTCCTCCTCAAGTTTAGGAATTTTATTATTTTTGTTTTTACTGATCGACCGTTGGTGGTCGAAATGTAATTGACAGTTTATTCGGTGAATGAAACTTGGGTTTCTCTTGAATTGTCTTTTATATATTTGGGAAACAAATATCACATCAACTGTCAAATTCATAAGGTACAAGGAATCATGCGACTTAGGCATTTATTGTAATACGACAACTTAGAATGTAAGAAATAATACTTTTGAGTCGTACACACAATCATAGGAACGTGCGATCAAAGCAGACATTCAAGGTGTGAAATTCTTCTAAGATAAGAAATTTAGAAGGTAAAGTCGTTTAGACTTTGCGGTCGTACGACTAAGTCGTGCGACGGACTTGAATCGTGTACCCCTGTGGAGGGATGATCAGGTCGTAGATCTGACCATTTACATCGTGCGACTTAGAGTCATTTTATTATTGGCGTGCGATTCTGTGAAAAAACAATGTTAGGGGTTGGTCATTGGCTAACCAACGACCCTCCAATGCTTAAGTCAGTAATCGTCGTGGAGAAAAATCGTATGAAAGAAGAAAAAGAAATTAGGAAACAAACGTACCTTCTGTTTGGGTAAAAAATCACACCCTCGACCGACTTGGGAAACTCCCTCGGCATGACCCATGGACCTTGATGACCCTAAATCTACAACGGTCACACCCCCGACCAACAAAGGTAATACCCATTATTGCCATACCCCCGACACACGATAATTGGTTATTAAAAGCCATATTGGGTCAATAATCATCTTACATCTAAGGATCGCGCGTCACGTGTCACACGTCGCACATCGCTAGTCTCATGACATTAATCTTACGTCACTAAGTCTTACGTCGCCAGTTACGTGTCGCCAGTTACGACTCGTCGGTCTTACGTAGACAATCTCTTATCATCGGTCTTATATCGCTCTGGTCCTGCGCCAGCATCATCCTGACATCCTGGTCTTACGACCTAGTCCTATGACATCGTCATCTTGGTCTTGCGACCAAATGGTCTTACGACGTTTCTATAAGACCATTCTCATTTTAAGGTAAAATCATAGTACTTTATCTCTTGATTAAAGATCGAAAGTCTTTTGCCTCACGACACTCGGCCTCGATGTCGCCCGTCGCATAAAACCGTACGACCTCAACCGACTAACGCGTTATACAACTGTTATATTTGTTTAAGTGTTTAATGCAGGAGTCAAAGTCATTTATGGACAAACGGCTATAACTGACGAAATCAGTTATGAGCATCTAAACTCACATTGAAGACGACGACCGTTACAACAATCATCAAAGATCTTATTAAAGTCATCTTAAGACTATAAAATCCCAACTCAATCATCAGTTCAAGACACTTGATCAACACCGAATAACAGAGAGAGATAGAACAAGAGCATCAAACAACTGAAGCAAACACAAACACTCGAAGAATATTCATTCGAAGCAAAAAGATCATTCATAGAAGATCACTCTCGACGCAAGACTCTCGCTCTCGACCAACAATTTATACACAGTTTTCACACACGACGTACACTGTTTTTACATTCCAAACACTTGTACTTTACATTTCGAAGTCTTTCCTTCATTTGTATTGTAATCTCTGTATGATCGACATCCGGAAGACCAAGGATATCGCCCCTGATTAGCGACCATAGTGCAGCGACGACATCCACTATCGTTCGCAGGTTTTTTCCTCGTTGAGGTTTTTCCTGCGTTATCAAATCCTTTGTCTCATTTACATTTTTGTCTTTGTCGCACGCCTTTGTCGAAAGATTCGTTTCTTTAGTTGTTAAAGTCCACATCGACCTTAAGTTATCCCTTTGGTGCGATTTTTGGCATTAACAGTTTGGCGCCATCCGTGGGACCCAATCTAGAGAAAATCTTCGACAAACGTGCGTCTTACTAACAGTTTCTTGGAGTTTCCTCTGTTTTCGATCCGCAGGAAAATGGCAGAACAGACTGCTGTTTCAACGCATGAAGAGCTCGAAAATGCACGATATGCTCCTGAAGTAGTCATCGATTATCGCCTGGAGGAAGTTATCCTAGATCAAAGCAAGCCTGAGCGAAAAGTCCTTATCGGATCATCCCTCAGTTCCTGTCTCAGGGAAAAGTTAATATCTTTTTTGCAGGAATATGCTGACTGTTTTGCCTGGTCGCATGAAGATATGGTTGGCATAGATCCTGATGTCATCTCCCACAAGCTCAACGTCGACCCATCATTCAAACCTATCAAGCAGAAGCGACGAAAATTTGCTCCCGAAGAGAATAAGGTGATAAATGACGAAGTCGACAACCTTCACAGGACAGGGAAGATTCGAGAGGAAAATGACAAACCAACAAGATCCCACGGCTCAGCTTCACGCAGAATGGAATGCAGCTCGAAGTCAAATTTAAGCTTCGCACAAAGCCTTGGCGCGACTCTTACAGGTCCTGCTCTCCAGCGGTTGATCAACCTCGAGCCCAAGTCCATCAGCAACTTCACAGGGTTGATCAACCAACTTTCATTGCAATTCGACGATAGTCACGAAATGGAGAAGCAGACCAGCGACCTGCGCTGCATCGCCCAAATACCCGGATAGTCCGTCCGTGGTCATTTCGATGATTATCGTTCAAAATTTTGGCATCCAAACCGCCATCGAAGCATACAAGCATGGTCTCGGCGACGGCTTACGTTTTTCCTTACGATCGCCAAGTATGGACGACAAAAGGGACAAGACCAAGTGATCATGCATGGCAACTGCGCACGACAGACAATTGCTTGGCTTTACAAAAAGAACTACCTTGGATGCACGACATGAAGGCAGTCCCTTCGACCTACCATCTGGCGATCAGATTCCCAACACCTTGGGGGCTGCAGGAAATCAAAAGTGAACAGAAGACCGCCCATGATTGCTGCAAAGCAACCTTTAAACCCAAAAATAAGAACAATACTATGGCAACTACGCACGACACGACCAACCGATCCATACGCCAGAAAAGGCAGGACTTGGTATCGTCTCACAGTTTCCACAAGGGCAAAATGGTATACCCCATACAGCGCTCGGTTTCACGACTGGAGGGCAGATGGGCTTGACGATAGAGGTAATTCTCTATAAACACCACCAGGTACGTAACGCACATCGACGACACTCAGGTAAAAACTTTTACATATGTCCTTAATCCCTCGACCCTTCATAAGGAAAGCACGGACATCGTTAATAAATTACATCCTGCCCTAGAGCAGAAAATTATCTATACTAACGTTCTATGCAAAATTCGGAATTCATTCCAAAATCATACACGACAATAACCTACAAACTCGCAGGAACGCTCGAATGTCAGTCTTACGATTCATGTCATAAGAAATGACATCTCTAAAGACTATTAGGTTACGACTGTGCATGTCAACCTCTCATGACTGACATGTTATGAAACAGATCTTGCGAGTCAATGCATAAATCGCAGGATCCAACAGGTAAATCCAAAGCTAAGCTCTGAAGATAAAGTCGTATGACTTATCTCGAATATACGTTCGGCCCAGTCGCCCGATCATTTCAAAAAATAGTTCCTTCCTTACGATTCATATCGTAAGAAACATCAATCTTGCAACTCGTGTTGCAAAAAATAAAGCCTCTACGACTTAAACACAGGTCTTACGATTTACATCGTGAGAAATAAAATCTCCACGACTTGAAGCGCAATTTATAGTCGTTGATAAGAAACGACTCACATATTTTATGATTGCCAGTCACGACAAACACAAGTTAAAATTCTCCGTCGCCACTAAATGCAACTCGCATGCTTAAATCTCAGAATCACCAAGAAAGGCAAGTCGCGAGATTAATCATACAATCACAAGTAAGGTAAATTTTTTACCGCTTATCGCTAAAGAAAAACTTACACAACGTAACATAGGTCTCTAACGACCGTATCGGCTCGAACGCCAGATCATAGGTCTCTAACGACCATATCGGCTCAAACGCTAGATCATAGGTCTCTAACGACCGTATCGGCTCGAACGCCAGATCATAGGTCTCTAACGACCATATCGGCTCAAACGCCAGATCATAGGTCTCTAACGACCGTATCGGCTCGAACGCCAGATCATAGGTCTCTAACAACCATATCGACTCAAATGCCAGATCATAGGTCTCTAACGACCGTATCGGCTCGAACGCCAGATCATAGGTCTCTAACGACCGTATCGGCTCGAACGCCAGATCATAGGTCTATAACGACCATATCGGCTCTAAACGCCAGATCAAAAGTCTATAACGACCGTATCGGCTCGGAATGCCAGAACATAAGTTTTTAACGACTGTATCACAAGATCCTTAAAATTTATCTTGGTTCGATCATCTTATGATCACCGCCAAGCTTTATTTCGGACCAATCATCTTACGATTGACTCCCGACCCATACGTCTCATTTTGTTAAAGATCGTCTTACGATCACCGTCGGTTCCTTACGTTACAAGACCGTCTTACAATCGTCACAAGTATCTCGTGCATTAAAGATCATCTTTCGATCGCCGCAACTTACTTAATATCATCGACTGGTCACGCAATTTCAGCTGACCAAGTTGGTTTTATTCTAATGATCCAATAAGCAGAAACGACACGAATCATCGTTTTACTTTGATGCGAGATCTAAAATTCAAATGGCTTCGAAATTCATATCTCGGGGGGCTAACTGTTTGGGTAAAAAATACACCCTCGACCAACTTGGGAAACTCCCTCGGCATGACCCATGGACCTTGATGACCCTAAATCTACGACGGTCACACCCCGACCAACAAAGGTAATACCCATTATAGCCATACCCCCGACACACGATAATTGGTTATTAAAAGCCATATTGGGTCAATAATCATCTTACATCTAATGATCGCACGTCACGTGTCGCACGTCGCACATTGCTAGTCTCATGACATTAATCTTACGTCACTAAGTCTTACGTCGCCACTTACGTGTCGCCAGTTACGACTCGTCGGTCTTACGTCGACAGTCTCTTATCATCGGTCTTATATCACTCTGGTCCTGCGCCAGCATCATCCTGACATCCTGGTCTTACAACCTAGTCCTATGACATCGTCATCTTGGTCTTGCGACCAAATGGTCTTACGACGTTTCTATAAGACCATTATTATTTTAAGGTAAAATCATAGTACTTTATCTCTTGATTAAAGATCGAAAGTCTTTTGCCTCACGACACTCGACCTCGACGTCGCCCGTTCCGCACGACCGTCGCATAAAACCGTATGACCTCGACCGACTAACGCGTTATACAACTGTTATATTTGTTTAAGTGTTTAATGCAGGAGTCAAAGTCATTTATGGACCAACGGCTATAACCGACGAAATCAGTTATAAGCATCTAAACTCACATTGAAGACGACGACCGTTACAACAATCATCAAAGATCTTATTAAAGTCATCCGAAGACTATAAAATCCCAGCTCAATCATCAGTTCAAGACACCTGATCAACACCGAATAACAGAGAGAGAGATAGAACAAGAGCATCAAACAACAGAAGCAAACACAAACACTCGAAGAATATTCATTCGAAGCAAAAAGACCATTCATAGAAGATCACTCTCGACGCAAGACTCTCGCTCTCGACCAACAGTTTATACACAGTTTTCAAACACGACGTACACTGTTTTTACATTCCAAACACTTGTACTTTACATTTCGAAGTCTTTCCTTCATTTGTATTGTAATCTCTGTACGATCGACATTCGGAACACCAAGGATATCGCCCCTGATTGGCGAACATAGTGCAGCGACGACATCCACTGTCGTCCGCAGGTTTTTTCCTCGTTGAGGTTTTTCCTGTGTCATCAAATCCTTTGTCTCATTTACATTTTTGTCTTTGTCGCACGCCTTTGTCGAAATTTTCCTTTCTTTAGTTGTTAAAGTCCACATCGACCTTAAGTTGTCCCTTTGGTGCGATTTTTGGCATTAACACCTTCTTAGACTCTTCTTTAATTAACGGAGTATTTTCCCCCCGTCATTTATTATCCTATTCTTTCTAAGAGAGGATAGATTTTAAATGACGGATCGACACAGAGATCTTGGGAAATACCATCTATGTCCGCGTTGACTGTGTTTTTGAGCGACAGGGCCAGATGGTCGTTTTATTCCTGTAGAAAAGGCATAAGTTTGTTTTTATGGATAGAAGGACGAACCTGTCGAGACCTTACGATCGTGCCGCATCTGCTAGACGATTTACTTTCACGGCTTCAGAGTAGATTTATAGCAGTCACGAGCGACTTTCGGCTCACTCTTGATTTCCTGGATTCCCCACGGCGTAGGGAACTTCAGGGTCTGATGATACGTTGAGGGAACGACTTTCATTTCATGAATCCGAGGTCGACCTAAGATGATGTTATAGGCCGAAGAGCAGTCGATGACCCTGAACTTGGTCTGCTTGTTGATCCCTCCGGCGTAGACTGGCAAGATGATATCCCCATAGGTATTCGTTGCTTCTCCATTGAAACCAACCAAAGTCGTCGAACGTCGGGTGATTTCCGAACGGTCGATTCCCATGGCCTTGATGGTGTCAAATAAAGTGACGTTCGCTGAACTGCCTCCATCGACCAAGACTCGTCGAGTTAAACAATTACCAACCGTGAGTTGAATGATCAACCCGTCATGATGTTTCTAGTACGAGTCACCGAGGTCATCTTGGTCGAATACGATCTTCATAACTTCCAACTCCATATCTCCTTTAGGCCTTGATAAACGCGGGATAGGTCGATCGTCAGGTGCTTGACTGGCGTGACGCTTGGCTGCGGAATACGTCAGACCACATACGTCAGAACCACCAGTGATACAATTGACGACTTTCGCATGCTCGGGGGTTGGTGGTCGAACGTCGTTAGCTGGGGTAACGACGTCGTCGATGATGTCTTTTAGATTGCCCTTCAGGACGTGATACGCCAGCTCCTTTTTAAGAGCTATGCAATCATCTGTCACGTGACCATGGTCGACATGAAAGTCGCACCATTTAGATTTATCTTTCTTAGCGTCGTCCTGATCGGACTTCTTTGGCCATCGAATAGTCGCCTGGGCGGTCTTCAGAGCTTCGACCAAATCTTTAGTGGACCCTTTGAATCGATAAGAAGATATCTTGGGGTACTGAGAAAACTTGGTCGCGATCTTAGCCTCTGCTTTCGTCTTGAATCGGATGTTCGAGATCTGGCGCACGGGCTCTATTTTGGAAATTGCTTTTGTCTTGAACTCGGGCTTTTTCACACCTAACGACCTTTTGTCGTCGGTATGTGTTAATGCCAAAAATCGCACCAAAGGGACAACTTAAGGTCGATGTGGACTTTAACAACTAAAGAAAGGAATCATTCGACAAAGGCGTGCGACAAAGACAAAAATGTAAATGAGACTGAGGATTTGATGACGCAGGAAAAACGTCAACGAGGAAAAAACCTGCGGATGACAGTGGATGTCGTCGCTGCACTATGGTCGCCAATTAGGGGCAATGTCCTTGGTATTCCGGGTGTCGATCGTACAGAGATTACAATACAAATGAAGGGAAAGACTTCAAAATGTAAAGTACAAGTGTTTGAAATGTAAAAACAGTGTGCGTCGTGTGTGAAAACAATGTGTAAATTGTTGGTCGAGAGTGAAAGTCGTGCGTCGGGAGCTATTCTTCGAGTGAGAGTTCTTTGCTTGTAGTGTTTTTCTGAGCTGGGATGCTTATCTTCTATTGTTCGATGTTCGGTGTTCGGTCCCTGGAACCAAAGTTTAACTTGATCTTTTATAACCTTCGGGTGCTTTGATTAGCTCATTGATTGCTTTGATAACAGCCATAACGGTAGCCAGTTGTAACTCTTCATAATTGCTCTTCGTCGGTTATGACCGTTGCCCATTAATGACTTTGACTCCTGCATTAATCATTGAACAAATGTAACAGTCGTATATTGAGTTAGTCAAGGTCGTACGGTCTTGTGCGACGGTCGTGCGGAACGGGCGACGTCGAGGTCGAGTGTCGTGAGGAACTCTCGACTTACCTTTTAGGAGGGACGACGGAGGGTTTTTGGGTCTTTGTCGGGGCCTTATCTTAATACAAGATATAGTTCATAACATGTGTCTTACCTTTTCTGGTCGTGGTCGAGACCTGTGAAATTTTGCCCAAACAATTTGCCCCTAAAATTTGAAAGTAGGATGGCAAATTCGAATTTTAAATTTTCCTTGTCGGGTGTTCAGGGTTTTGTGTTGAAAAATACCTTGGTTGTTTTGGAACTGAATCGGTTCAATTCAAACTAGAGAGGGAAATCGAAGAGAGGATAAAGCCATGGCGTCATGCCGACGCACGATGGTGCTTATCAGCTGTCTTTGACAGGTGTCGACCATCCATGTAGTCATACGAAGGGACGAGGGCACGCGGTGATCATCAAGGGACTCGACCTGACATGATCATTTATATAAATAAAGATCACGATTGATCTTCTTCTGTTTACGATCTCAGAGAGTTTTAAGCAAAGATCTCCTCTTGATATTCTTACTGTTCTTCTTCGAATCCCTTCCAAATTTGCGAGAGACTATAGCGATTCAAGGCTTAGAGTGCCTATATACGGCATTACTTTCTCACCTTCATCTTTATTGCTCCTCCCTTTTCTCTGACAAACAATGTCGTCTGAAAAGAGTTCTATCACGAGTCAGGAAGACTTAAATACCTTTAGGTGTTTAGCGAAAATACCTGCAGAGATAGAACTGATATGTCTAGGGAGTACACGTCCTGAAGGATACTTTGTACTATATGAGTATCCTTTCAAAATAGGGTTTGAATGGCCATTTTCAGCTTTATCCAAGGCTTTTATGCATGATTTCAGCTTGTTGCCAGGACAATTAATGCCCCAACTCTGGCGAATTTTCCTAGTTGTTGAGCGAGTATCCGCAAAGTGGGAGTCACCTATGATCATGGATGATTTTTTGTTGGCTTACCAAGTCAAAAGGGATAAGAACTGGCGTTATAGTCCTTATTCCAAGTATAAGGGTGATCGTACTCTGGTTTTCAGAACCGGGGTCAACGATCGTGGGTGGAAATCTAGGTACGTATTTGTTCATACTGACTCACTCGATTCTGATAGCAGCTGGATTCGTCCATATTGGAAGAGGACGGGTATGTTCATTGTTCTGAATATTTGTCATTGTGTAGTTTTTATGATCTCCACTTAACCTTCTTCTTTTGTCGCCTTCAGAGATCCAGTTCGATGTCGTGAAGCCTAACGAGGATTCCCAAGCCAAGATCGACAGATTCTTGAGTCTGGGGATCGATGATCGATCTTTCTTCGTAGGACAACCGGCGGTCGCGGACGAGGACGTGGTGAACATTGGAAACTCTGAAGAAAAAGTGGACAAACAGGAAGAGATGGCTGGTAAGCGTACTATGGTTTTAGTTTTCGCCGCTTATTTTGTCTGTCTAATGCTTCATGTATTTCCTTACTAGTGCCGACTGAGAGGAAATCGGTATCCAGGAAGAGAGGGGTGCAGATTATGCTTGCCCTTCGAGGCGAAAGAGAGAATGTCTCGACAGCTGGGTTGAGGATTCCAAAGAAAACTAGGAAGACAGTCCTGAGGGAACCGTCTTCGAAGGATGATGACTCATCGAGAGTTGTCACGCCTAAGAAGGCGAAGGCGTCATCCACCCTTCGCGGTGCGATGGATGCGACATCGGCAAGTTCGGCGCCTCCGGCGACAGTGACGAAACCGGTGTCTAAGGTGTCGACCCCATTGTCTGCCGACAAGGGCGAGGGGTCGTCGGCCGAAGTTACGACGGTTAACTTTATGTTACCGTCCAACTTTATGGCGGATAGTGTCCTAGACGGGGCAACGTTGTTTCCTCACTTGGGGAAATATTTGCTCCCATCTTTTAAGGAACGTTTTTAGAGAGCTCCGATCAGGGAAGCGGGATCTCAGGTTGCCGGTTTGGCGTTCTCGGTATGTCTTTCTTTCAAGACTTGGTTCATTTGTCGCCGTCGTTGTTGGATATTTAACGAACTTCCTACTTTTTACAGACATTTCAGTCTTCTTTGGCGCTATACGCTGAGATGTCGAGAGTCGAAGATCTGGTGGTGACTACCCTTGAAAGAGAAGATGCGGCGTTAGAAAGGGAGAGGGTGGCTTTGGAAAGGGAGAGATCGGCCTTGGCGCGTGCCGATGAGTTGGCCATTCAGCTTTATGACGCTGTGCACGAGCTAAAGACCGTTAGTTACGCAAAGGAGGCAGATGATTCTCCTAAGCCCTAGGAAACTTTTAATCTTTCCTTGCTTTTGTTTTTACCGATCGGCCGTTTATGGTCGAATTCCTGGATGTAAATAACAGTTTATTTACTGAATGAAACTTGGGCTTCTTTTGAATTCATACTTTGCATATTTCATGAACAAACATAATGTCAATTGTAGAATTTACTGAGTGAAAAATAACCAAGAAATCGTGCCACTTAGGCATCATTGTATCACAATAACTAACACGCGAGACTTTTAAATCGTGTATACAAACGTAAGCACATGCGATCAAAGCATTTATTCAGAGTATGAAATTTTTCTAAGTTTAAGAAACTTAAAATGAAAAAGTCGTGTAGACTTTGCGATCATACGACTAAGTCGTGCGATTAATTCGAATCGTGTGCCCCTGTAGAAGGATGATCAAGTCATAGACCTGATCGTTTATGTCGTGCGACCTTGCGAAACTAGAGTCGTTTGATTATTGTCGGGCGATTCTTTTCTGATGCGTCGTGCCCAACTATGTGGGACGTCTTGATTATTGCTACCATCTTGCCCCCTTGTGGCTATACACTAAATGTCGTCGTGAATCGCCACAATAGAAGGTCTATTTTTGCGGCTTCAGGGTGGTTTTATAGCAATCACGAGCGACTTTCGGCTCACTTTTTATCTGCTGGATTCCCCACGACGTAGGGAACTTCAGAGTCTGATGATACGTCGAGGGAACGGACTTCATCTTATGGATCCATGGTCGGCCTAAGAAGATGTTATAGGCCGACGCACAGTCGATGACGCTGAACTTGGTCTGCTTGTTGATTCCTACGGCATAGACTGGCAAGATGATATCTCTATAGGTGCTCGTCACTTCTCCATTGAAACCGACCAAAGTTGTCAAATGTCGGGTGATTTCCGAACGATCGATTCCCATGGCCTTGATGGTGCCAAGGAAGATGACGTTCGCTGAACTGCCCCCATCGACCAAGACTCGTCGAGTTAAACAATTACCAACCGTGAGTTGAATGATCAACCCATCATGATGTTTCTGGTACGAGTCATCGAGGTCGTCTTGGTCGAATACGATCTTCATAGCTTCCAACTCCAAATCTCCTTTAGGCCTTGGTGAACGCGGAATAGGCCGATCGTCAGGCGCTTGACTGGCGTGACATTTGGCCACGGAGTACGTCAGACCACATACGTCGGAACCACCGGTGATACAATTGACGACTTTCGCATGCTCGGGGGTTGACGGTCGATGGTCGCTAGTTGGAGTAACGACGTCATCCATGATATCTTTGAGATTTCCTTTCGGGACATGATACGCTAGTTCCTTTTTGAAAGCTATGCAATCATCCGTCAGATGACCATGGTCGACATGAAAGTCACACCATTTAGATTTGTCTTTCTTAGCGTCGTCCTGATCGGACTTCTTTGGCCATCGAATAGTCGCCTGGGCGGTTTTCAGAGCTTCGACCAAATCTTTAGTGGATCCTTTGAATCCATAAGAGGATATCTTGGGGTACTGAGAAAACTTTGTCGCGGTCTTAGCCTCTGCTTTTGTCTTGAATCGGACGTTCGAGATCTGGCGCGCGAGCTCTATTTTGGAAATTGCTTTTGTCTTGAACTCGGGTTTTTTCACACCTAACGACCTTTTGTCGTCGGTATGCTTGCGACGAAAGGCAGCGTCGTCTTCTAATCTCATGTACGCTAGGGTTCGAGCTCGGACGTCTTCAAAATTCTCCGGAGGATACTTGGTCAGGTCAGTGTATAAACCTTAGCTGTCGTCCAGACCATGCTTATAAGCTTCAATTGCAGTCTTGACGTCACAATTGCGAATGCTGATCATCTCCGCATTGAATCGATTTAAATAACTACGGATAGACTCACTGGTCTTCTACACGACGTAATACAGGTCACTGGTCTGCTTCTCCATCTTGCGACTGCTGGCGAATTGCTGGGAGAATTGGTTGACCAATTCAGCGAACGACCCGATGGACTTGGGTTTGAGATTGATCAACCATTGGAGATCAGGACCGGTGAGAGTCGCACCGAAGCTTTTGCACATACAGACCTCCTGATACATGTGTGGGATTGAGATCGTCCACATGAGCTGCTTATACTGTGCGACGTGCTCTGTTGGATCGGTCACTCCCGAATACTTGGGCGTGAAGGCGGGGACGTTATACTTCTTCAGGACCTCGACAGTCATGATCTCATCGATGAAGGGTGACGCCTGAAATCCTGATCGAGGCTCGACGTCGACAGGCACGACTGCCCCAGATAGCTTGGCGAGCAAAGATAGGATGCGCTCGTTCTGATCTTCTAGCATTTTCAATCGCTGGGCGACGGGGTCATTGGGGTCGAGATTTGCCCCTGCTTGTGGATTGATTCCTGAACTGGTGCCATTTCCATGCGATGAGCCATGGGCGTCTCCGTTGAAAGGAACAAAATACGACTGCGACCCATTCTGAAACGGCTGCGACCCATTCTGAAATGGCTGCGACCCATTTTGCATGGGTGGTGGCCTTATGTGCTGAGGAGGAACCGTTCCGAAATAGGGATTTGGATTGAACGGTCCCGACTGCTGGTTCTGCATGAACGGACCTGGATGCTGATTCTGAGCGAACGGACCTGATCCTTGACCTGGATTATGCGTGAATGGTCGGGGACCATTCTGACCGAACGATCCTTGGCCTGGATTCTGAACGAATGGCCTAGGACCATTCTGAGGTCCAGAGGGATTCCTTAACCGTGCGATTTCCTCAGCTGCTCTACGGCTTTGCTCCGCCATGACGTTGATTTGATTTCGAGCGACTTCAAGCTCCTGGTACATCTGGGCAATGACATGCTGCTGATCTCCAGGGGCTGCCATTTTCCTGAAATAGAGAACAAAGAAAACTCCAAGAAACCGTTAGTAAGACGCACGTTAATCGAAGATTTTCTCTAGATGACGTCCCACGGATGGCGCCAAACTGTTAATGCCAAAAATTGCACCAAAGGGACAACTTAAGGTCGATGTGGACTTTAACAACTAAAGAAAGGAATCGTTCGACAAAGGCGTGCGACAAAGACAAAAATGTAAATGAGACAGAGGATTTGATGACGCAGGAAAAATCTCTACGAGGAAAAAACCTACGGACGACAGTGGATGTCGTCACTGCACTATGGTCGCCAATTAGGGGCGATGTCCTTGGTGTTCCGGGTGTCGATCGTACATAGATTACAATACAAATGAAGGGAAAGACTTCGAAATGTAAAGTACAAGTGTTTGAAATGTAAAAACAGTGTGCGTCGTGTGTGAAAACAATGTGTAAACTGTTGGTCGAGAGTGAAAGTCGTGCGTCGGGAGTGATTCTTCGAGTGAGAGTTCTTTGCTTGTAGTGTTCTTTTGAGCTAGGATGCTTATCTTCTATTGTTCGATGTTCGGTGTTCGGTCCCTGGAACTGAAGTTTAACTTGATCTTTTATAACCTTCGGGTGCTTTGATTAGCTCATTGATTGCTTTGATAACAACCATACCGGTCGCCATTTGTAACTCTTCATAATTGCTCTTCGTCGGTTATGACCGTTGCCCATTAATGACTTTGACTCCTGCATTAATCATTGAACAAACGTAACAGTCGTATATTGAGTTAGTCAAGGTCGTACGGTCTTGTGCGACGGTCGTGCGGAACGGGCGACGTCGAGGTCGAGTGTCGTGAGGAACTCTCGACTTACCTTTTAGGAGGGACGAGGAAGGTTTTTTGGGTCTTTGTCGGGGCCTTATCTTAATTCAAGATATAGTTCATAACATGTGTCTTACCTTTTCTGGTCGTGGTCGAGACCTGTGAAATTTTGCCCAAACAGTATGCTTGCGACGAAAGGCAGCGTCGTCCTCTACCCTCATATACGCTAGGGTTCGAGCTCGGACGTCTTCGAAATTCTCCGGAGGATACTTAGTCAGGTCAGTGTATAAACCTGAACTGTCGTCCAGATCGCGCTTATAGGCTTCGATCGCAGTCTTGACGTCACAATTGCGAACACTGATCATCTCCGCATTGAATCTATTGAAATAACTTTGAATAGCCTCATTGGTCTTCTGCACGACGTAATATAGGTCACTGGTCTGCTTCTCCATCTTGCGACTGCTGGCGAATTGCTGGGAGAATTGATTGACCAATTCAGCGAACGACCCGATGGACTTGGGTTTGAGATTGATCAACCATTGGAGAGCAGGACCAGTGAGAGTTGCAACGAAGCTCTTGCACATACAGACTTCCTGATACATGTGTGGGATTGAGATCGTCCACATGAGCTGCTTATACTGCGCGACGTGCTCTGTCGGATCGGTCACTCCCGAGTACTTGGGAGTGAAGGCGGGGACATTGTATTTCTTCGGGACCTCAACGGTCGCGATCTCATCGATAAAGGGCGACGCCTGAAATCCTGATCGGGGTTCGACATCGACGGGCACGGCTGCCCCTGGTAGCTTGGCGAGCAAAGATAGGACACGCTCGTTCTGATCTTCTAGCATTTTCAATCGCTGGGCGACGGGGTCATTGGGGTCGAGATTTGCCCCTGCTTGCGGATTTACTCTTGAACTGGTGCCATTGCCATACGACAAGCCATTGGCGTCTCCGTTGGAAGGAACAAAATACGGCTGCGACCCATTCTGAAATGGCTGCGACCTATTCTGAAACGGCTGCGATCCATTCGGAAATGGCTGCGATCCATTCTGCATGGGTGGTGTCCTTATATGATGAGGAGGAACCGTCCCGAACTGGGGATTTGGATTGAACGGTCCCGGCTGCTGGTTCTGCATGAACGGATCCGATCCTGGACCTGGATTATGCGCGAATGGCCGAGGACCGTTTTATCCGAACGATCCTTGGCCTGGATTCTGAACGAATGGCCTTGGACCATTCTGAGGTCCAGAAGAATTCCTTAATCGTGCGATCTCCTCAGCTGCTTTGCGACTTTGCTCTGCCATGGCGTTGATTTGATTTCGAGCGACTTCAAGCTCCTGGTACATCTGGGCAATGACATGCTGCTGATTTCCAGGGGCTGCCATTTTCCTGAAACAGAGAACAAAGAAAACTCCAAGAAACCGTTAGTAAGACGCACGTTCGTCGAAGATTTTCTCTAGATGAGGTCCCACGGATGGCACCAAACTATTAATGCCAAAAATCGCACCAAAGGGACAACTTAAGGTCGATGTGGACTTTAACAACTAAAGAAAAGAATCGTTCGACAAAAGCGTGCGATAAAGACGAAAATATAATCGAGACAGGGAATTTGATGACGCAGGAAAAACCTCAACGAGGAAAAAACCTGCGGACGACAGTGGAAGTCGTCGCTGCACTATGGTCGCCAATCAGGGGCGATGTCCTTTGGTTTCGGGTGTCGATCATACAGAGATTACAATACAAGTGAAGGAAAACTTCGAAATGTAAAGTACAAGTGTTTTGAATGTAAGACAAGTGTATGTCGTGTGTGAAAACAATGTGTCGAGTGTGTAGGTCATGCGTCGAGAGCGATCTTCAATGAAAGACTCTTTTGCTTCGAAGGAGTGTTCTTTAGAGTTTGAGTGCTTGAGATTGTTGTTCGATGATACTGTCCTGTCTTTATAGTCTTCGGGCACTTTAATTAGCTCATTAAATGCGTCGATAATTGTTATAACGGACGTCGTCTTTAGTGCCGTTAATGATCTTCATCCGTTATAGCCGTTGTCCATTAATGATGTCGACTCCTGCATTAAACACTGAACAAACGTTACAGTTTATGTCATACGTTAGTTGGTCGAGGTCGCATGGTTCTATGCGACGGTCGTGTGAAACGTACGACGTCGAGGTCGAGTGTCGTGAGGCAAAAGACTTTCGATTTTATCTTTAATCAGGAGATAAAGTACTATGATTTTACCTTCGTTACGGAAAAGAGAAGAAACGTTTTCCTTACCTTGGTCGTGGTCGTGATTGGTGAAATTTTGTACAAACAAACGTCAAAAGAATTAGTCGAGGCTCTTAAAAACATTCAGTCGTCTGTTCGATGGCCCAAGAAAAGTGATAAAGATGACGACAAGAAGGACAAGACCAAATGGTGCGACTTCCATAGCGACCATGGTCATACGACAGATAACTGCCTTGCTTTGCAGAAGGAGTTAGCCTGGATCGTCACCAAGGGTCATCTACAAGGCTTGATTGATAAAGAATCTACGCCAGTTGATAACGTAAGCTTAGAATCCCCCGTCCGTGAAAAAGTCGTCAATTGTGTGACAGGTGGATCAGATGTCTGTGGTTTAACCTATTCGGCAGCCAAGCGGCACGCCAGTCAATCATCAGGAGAATACCCCATTCTTCGGTCGTCCCGACCAAAACAAGAATTAGAACTGGAGGCGATGCCAATAACGTTCGATCAAGACGACCTCCGGGACAGTTGGCAGAAACATCACGACGGCTTGATTATCCAGCTCACTATTGGCAACTACTCGACCAAAAGAGTGTTGGTCGACGGAGGAAGTTCGGCTAATATCATTTTCCTAAGCACGATCAAAGCTATGGGAATTGATAAATCAGAGATCACCCGTCGATCAACGACTCTCATAGGATTCAACGGCGACTCTACCAACACTTTGGGAGAGATCATCCTCCCAGTGTATGCTAAAGGGGTCAACAAGCAAACAAAGTTTAACGTTATCGATTGTTCGTCAACTTATAACGTTATACTTGAACGACCGTGGATCCACGATATGAAGGCGATCCCCTCGACCTATCACTAGATGATCAAATTCCCGACGCCATGGGGAGTACAAGAAATCAAAAGTGAACAGAAGACCGCCCGTGATTGCTACAAGGCAACGTTGAAGCCTCATAAAAAGGACATCTAGCAATTACACAAGCCTCACACGACAGTTGCATCGCAGGTCCTAACCGATTCCGGTGCTGACTTCGTTCCTGAACTGGAAAAAGAAGCACAGATCGAGACTTGTATTGTCGCGACAATAAGCGACATGACCCGGCTAGTCCATGTCGACAGTTTTCTATACGCCGAAGAGGCAGGTCTTGCTGTCGTATTAAAATCGCAACAGGAGGGCAGAATGATGTACTCTATACGAATTCCAATTTCAAGCTACTGATTGTAGGCATGAATATGTCACGACTTGGGGGCAGTCAGACCATACGTCAGATGTGATTCTCTACTAACCGACATTAAACGCCACCAGGTACGTAACGCACGTCAACGACGCTCAGGTATGATATACCTTCTGAAGCTTTACATACGTCCTTAATCCCATGACCCTTCATAAGATAGGGAATGAACATCGCTAGTAAATTACCTTCTGCCCCATGGCAGAAAATTTTCCTGTTAGACTTTACAAATCATTCCTCTAAACGGACAGAAGTAGATGCCTACTCCCAGATTCGGGACAAAGAGGTCATCTCTTTTATCCAGACTAACATTTTATGCAGGTTCGGAATCCCTTCCGAAATCATGTACGACAATGGTCCACATGTGATCGTACGTCTATGATCGTAGTATCAAACCTACGACGTCAACCCCACATAGCTGGGCTGCAGTACATTTAAAGAAGTATTTCTTTTAACATTTTACTTTCGATTTACTTCGACAAACGATTACTAACTTAAGCATCGGAGGGTCGTTGGTCAAACCAACGACCACCCCTGAATCTTACATTTGCAGGCTCGCAGGATCGCACGAACGCCATTCTTACGATCTATATCGTGAGAGACAAAGTCTTTCAGACTATAAGGTCACGACAAATATGTCACGACCAATAAGTCATGACTTACATGTCGTAATCAGGAATCTCATTATTCATCGATCTTACGATCACAAGCAGGTGCTTTTTAATTTAAGTTTCGGAGTCAAAGTCTTATGACTTGAATTCCATACTTAGAATATTACTTCGGCGCAGTTGCCAGACTCATCCAGGAAATTATATGTCGTACAATTTTACATCCGTCCTACTGCTTTATATGCACGTTTTATTATTTTGTTATGTCTCGTTTATTTACAACAAAGTAAAGTAACACGATGATATAGCAAAAATTTACTTGTATTCACATTGTCAAAAAATTACAAGTAAAAGGGTATGGCCGATTATAGTCGCCCCACATAAAAAATAAACAAAAGACAAAAGTCATAGCAGAGGAGGGTCCTGCTCCTTAGCAACCTCCTCGTCGCAAGTTACATCGACCTCAGCGTCCGTTGAGTCCTCTTCTTCGAGCTTGTCTTCCTGGTCGAGTTCTTCCTCGTCCCTGACTTGCTCTAAGAATGTGGTGACCTCTGCTTCAGCTCCGGCCATAGGGTTGTTGATCCCATTTCAAGCAAACAATAGAAGAAATCCATATAAAATAGAGATAAGATGAAAATTAAGAACATAATATTCAAGAACTCATCTCATATGCTTTGATTAACAATATGGAGGAGAAAATAAGAAGAACACCACACTTTACAATAATATGACTCTCATCATAATAGTCTGTGTGTTTTTGGTGTGTTTCTTCAATAACCCTCTCAAATGATAAATGAAACCCTAAACTTTTTTTAAAGGGTCCATTTACAATAAAAGGATCAAGCCCATAAAGTTAACTAAAAAGCTAACTAAAGAGCCCATACACTTTTTCTTTATAAAACATTTAATTAAATTAGGAGCTAATTTAATCTAACAATCTCCCCCTAATATTTTATAAAGAAAGCATCATCTTATAGCCCCCCCTTGCTTTCTTTAGAAACATTGGCGTTCCATTCTTCGTGTCTTCAAAGCATCACAAGCTCCCCCTCAAATGTAGGCTCATCTTATTGAAAAACTGAGACAATTAACCCCATTTTTCCAGTTTTCATGACTCAACTTCACTATTGTTTTTGACTCTTAAGATCCCGTTGAGTAAGCATTCAGCACCGAGCTTTAAACTTGAATAACAGAGGAGGGAGTGACATTTAATATGTCACAATAGCAGCATGAAACCGTGAAGAACCGTCGAGAGAACACCGTTCTTGAAAGCGGAAAGAGCACGAGTTAATTGCAATGCTTTCGGTCCAGCACCTTACAGCAGACTTTGAAGCTGATTTTGGCATATCAGCTCACATAAATTGAGAAAACTCATAACATCAAAGTCGTGCGTCTGTGAATTATCTTTCCAATGCAACTGGAATCGTGTAATTTGGAGTAACGAGTAAAAAGTTGTGTGCGTGATTCTGAAGCAGCGCAAAGCTGTCAAACAAACTGAAAAATTTCGGGCTCTGGGCTTTTGGATTGTTTTGATTTCTGGACCAATGACCTCTGATAAACATGCTTGGGTCTACTTCTGGTCCTCTTTGTTTACTGCTCTTATTTCTGAAAATTTGATCCAGAGAGCTTCTTCATCAAGCTCTGGATTGGCTCCTCTGGATGTGCATAAGAGCATCTCTGAACTAACTTTCAGAGGCCTTGCATGTCCTCTGAACAATATATGAACTTCTGAGCATGCATAGAGATTATGTGAATCAACTCTGTGTGAATTAAGCACAATTAAGCTCTTTACAGCAACGGCTTAATCTGGATAGCCACATCTTTCTTGACTGCAGTAGCTACTCAAAAACAATTTCTCATTCAAAACTCTGCACGAATAAACTTTAATCTTTAAGTCTCTGGATGGTCTTAACAGGAGCAACTTATTCAGTGGCTTAATGGCTGTTTGGATGGCTTAATACTTCTGGACAACCTCTCAGAAATCAGCAGAGCTCTGGTATTCTTGACAACCTTTGAGAAAATCAACAGAGCTCTGGTAAGCTCTGATGTCTTAAAAAAATTAAACCATCCTGTCAATGATCAGAGCTCTGGAAGCTCTGTTGTGGAAGCTCTGTTGTGGAAGCTCTGTTGATGATCAGAGCTCTGATAAGCTCTGGTAAACTCTTAGAGTAATCTTTCAATAAACACAGTGTCTTCTAGACGGCCTCTGATCACATGGCTCTGCTTAATCTGCCCTATATCTCAGAATACACTTCGGAACAGCAGTGATGAAACTCAGGGTGAATTAGCCATGGACTGCCTCTGTCAGGGATCCTTCTGTCAATGATCAGAGCTCTGGAAATTTTCCACAGAGGCTCTGATAAGCTCTGGTTATGATCAGAGCTCTGATGAACTTCGATTGAACAAGATCAACATCTGAATGCAATAAGGATATCTCTGATCGATCTCCAAATTAACACAGATCTGCTGTTTGAATCTGCAATCTGGACTGCTTCTGCACCTATCCTCTGTGTTTTGACATCGCACAACAGCTTATGTTCACTCTGCACAACTTCTGAATGATTACAGAACCTGTAGCTTAAAATATTTATCCAAAACATGCTTCTGCTGCTAAATGATGAGCACATCAGCCTGCAAGTTTGTACAGAGGTCTGGAATTTAATGTAACTTAGCAGAGCCCTCTGTGATTCTCTTCTGCAGCCATTCGATACTGACAGCAGCTAGATTAATTTTCGTTATGAATTGACTGCACCAAACAACAACTATATTTTGCTGCACACATCTGCAATTCTTTTGCACAACAGTCACTTCTTGGATAGCAGATCTGCACTCTTGGAAGAACCTCGACATCAGCTTTTTGAAATCAATGTGGATAGCAACTTACTGAGTGAGCATCTCTAACAGCGATAATCAGCTCTTTGAAAAAATTAACAGAGCTCTGAAGAAAAATTAACAGAGCTCTGATAATCTCTGACGTCTCTGAAAAATCAACAGAGCTCTGATAAGCTTTGAGGTGTCTAAAAAATCAACAGAGCTCTGAATGCTCAACTTCTGTGTAAAAACTTGTTTCTGGACAACCATCTCTTGATAACCTCTGTACATTTCGAAACAAAAGATCTTCTTTTTATATCTCTGCTGCTTGGTTAGAGATTCATAGAACCTCTGCTCGTTCTCTGTAGAGTGTCATTCTACAATCTGAACATAAGCTTTCTGATTAATCTCTGTGTCGCTTCTGGACAATCTTAACAGCAGCAGCATCACATATTTTGTTATTAGAAGCAACAACTTAGTCAGTTGCTTAATAGCAACAACATATCAACAGCTTATTCAGATCAGCAGCTTAATGGCAGCAGATCCTTTAATCACCACTGGACAATGTGAACCATCTCTGATCAAGCAATCTCAAGCTCTGATCAATCTTCTTCTGACATTTCGAATCAGAATCAGCTTCTGTGTGAGTTCTTTGATCAACCTATTGTATTTCTGCTTCTGAACGTGGACATCAACATCATTAAGTTGTCTTCTGTTTTGGACAGCAGTTGTTTGACAACAACAAACAGCCCTCTACAGCTTGCTTTTTGTTTTGATAGCTTCGAGAACTTGACAGCAACATTTATAGACTGTTTTGACAGCTTAAACAGCCACAACAGCTTTGTTTTCTATTTTTGATAGCAAAAGCAGCACGACAGCAGCTTAACAGCTTGACAATAGCTTGACAGCAACTTAACAGCAGCTTGACAGCAGTTAATTTGACAGCAAACAGCTTTCCAGCAGCAGCTTAAGAGCATCAGCTTTCCAACAACGACATTCCAGCAGCAACATTTCAGCAGCAACATTCCAGCAACTACTTTATGTTTTGTTCATTTTTTTAAACTTAACAGCAGAAAACTGAAATCTATGGACGACTCTTACAAACTCAGATTGCACATTTGCAACTTATGAATAACTTTAACAACCATTTTCTGCACTGCCTAGACGATTTGTATGGCCATCAGAGCTGCTGAAGCCCACAAGTACTCGAGTGAGTCGCTAGTATATCTCAAGAACATAATCCAAGATCTCCCAAGAAGCAAGTGTCTAGAAGAACAACAGAAACTCTTCGTCAACCAGATTGATCTAATGCTGGACTTCCGTATACTGATCAGAAGATTCGACAGAATTCTTAGGGGAGATAACTATGCATAATTGTACTATTTCTTACCCTGCATTGTAATATCTTAAAAGAATAGTACAAAGGCTAACAGAGGTAAATGTTCTCTGTTCTTTTTGTTTACATCTCTGTTTCAAATTTTTTATTTTCAATACTTAGGGGGAGATTGTTAGCCCCAAGTATCTGTAATGTAAAAGTATTGAAAATATTATCAATTCAGAAGACCATCAGAGATGCAGCAGAAGACTTAGAAGAAAAGCAACAAGAAGACCAACAGAACTCAACAGAGTTCTGATGGAACCAACAGAGGCTCAACAGAGCTCTGATAGAAGATCAACAGAAGAACTGTTCACAATCCGAAGACCAACAGAGCTCTGGTAAAGTGAAGACCTCTGTGAAGCCTAAGTCTCGTAAGAAATCCTAAGTGTTAGACAAGTGTCCATACTTTCCACGTATGCCCTAAAAGTAGGAGACACACTTTCCACGTGTCATTCTACGGTACGATAGTACACTGTCTACACTTTATCAGGGCTATAAATAGAGAGGTAGTGGAACAAACGATTGTAAGCTTTTGGAAGAATAGTTTTCCACAATTGTTTAAGCACACACTGCAGTAATCCCGAGCACTACCTCCGTACGATATTGTTCCCAGTGAGATTTCAGGATACACCATTGATCTTGTTCTTGGTGTTATCCATTATCAATATACGAGCAGCGTTTCTTACTTGATCTTGTTATCATTATCCTGTTCTATATTTGATTCTCACTACTACAATATCATTTACATTATCACTCACTTTAATGGCTTTATATTTAAATGCTTCCGCTGTCTATATTATTACCATTAATGTGATGCAACGTGAATCTGGGAACCTACAATTGGTATCAGAGCTCGCTTGATTTGTTCAAATCAAGGCATCCAATCTACCAAGGTTGATTCACTGTTGTTGATTAAGTGTGGGTCTCAAAGCTTCAATATACTCTGTTTTTACTATTTAAAGTTTATTACAAGTTTTTCAGAGTTTTTTTAATGTCATCTTAAGCTTTCAAAGTCTAGTGTACAGAACTTATCTACTCAAGTTACTATTACATTGGTCACTGGTGATCAAACTTTCAGATTACTTTCGTTTAAAACCTTTGAAAACTTTCATACTCTATTTTTTTTTTTCTGAAAATGGCTAATAACAATATCAATGCCATTTATACTGCTGGTTCTCTGACCAAACCTCATACTCTTCTGAGAGATGAATATCCTCAATGGAAGATTAGGATGGTTAACTTCCTTGATGGGATGGACAGAGATTTAATGCATTCTGTCACAGATGGACCATTCAAACCCATGGTTTTGCTTCCACGTGTACCCGCAACACAAACTACTGCTGAGATTCCTGCTCACCTTGAACCCAAAACTACCGGGTTCACTGATGAAGAGACATTAAAAATGGAAAATGATCTAAAAGCAGTTAGACTTCTGATTATGGCCATTCCTAATGAAATATTTCAAGAACTAGATTCATGTGTTACTGCTAAAGAAATCTGGGATCAACTTCTTAATCAGCTTGTGGGTGGTATCAAAACCCAAAAGAACAGAAGGACCCAATGTATAAATGAATACAGCGATTTCAAGGCACTTCCTGAGGAAACCTTACAACAAACCAACAACAGATTCAATGTTTTGATAAACAAATGTAGAAAGTGTGGGGTTGTTAGGTCGAAGGAAGATAACAATGTTTTGTTCCTGAAAAGTTTGAATGATGAATGGTTGAATCTGTCCATGTCTTTACAAGCTAACCAGGATTTAGATGCATTGTCTCTTACTGATGTGTATGGCACTCTGGCCGCACAAGAGAAGGATGTTGTCAAGCAAAAAGGCAAATCCACCATTGCAGGACCTATTGCGTTAGTTTATGAATCAAAGAAATTCACAGATGGAAAGTCCAACAGAGAGAGTTCAAGCAGAGGCAAGAAGAAGAAGGGTAAGAAGAGTTTGGTAGCTGAAAGTGATGCTGAAGAAAACTCATTAGATGAGGATGAAGATATAAATGCGTTTGCTAAATCTCTTGCATTAATTACTCAACAATTCAACAAGGGATTTGGCAACAGAGCATTCGACAGAAGAGGTAGATATGAGAAAGATGAGAACAAAGTTTATGCTGCGCCCCCACAACAGAACCAACACAACAGAGCTCAGTCAGAACAGAGACAACAACCACAACATAAGTTCAATGCTCCTGCTCCACAGAAGGCTGATGCTTCCCAACCCATCAATCAGAATGATGGACGTTGCTTTAGATGTGGCAAAGCTGTCCATTTCTCTGCTAATTGTAGAGGAAAACTTGTAAAAGATCAAGATTATTACAAGAATAAATACAAGTACAACTACAGAGAAAGAAGCTATGTTGCTGAGATGGAGAATTGGATCTCTGATTCATCCTCTGACGATGAACCAGAGCAAGCCATTGTTGCTGTGGATGATGGAAGTCTGGGAGAAGTTGATTGGATGACCGGAGGAAGAATAGAAAGGTCTGAAGAAGAAGATATAGCTCATGAATTTGCCCTAACCGTAACAGAGCCAGACAACAGAGCGCTGGAGACCCACTACCAAGGTATATTCCTCTGAATCCAAGTCTGACTCAGAACTTGAGATGCATGTGTCATTGCTAATTGAAGAGTTTCAACTCTTTAAACAAAAACTTTCTGAGGAAAAAGAGTTAAGAAAGCTAGCTCAGAAGGATCTGTCCTTCAACAAGAGAGAGAAAACTCTCTTGGAACAGGAAAAGGAAGAAATATTCAAAGAGAAATCTAAGCTAGAAGTCTTACAACAAAAGAAAGAAAGCACGTTTTCAAAAAGGGTTAAAGAGTTTGAAGATATTTTGAAACAAAAAGCTGAAGAAGTTTCTAAATCTGAAAATGAACGATTAAACTCAGTTGCTTTAAAAGACTATTTTCAAAGAGAAAGGGAAATTTTACATCAATCCCTGCAGAAAAAGGAGATTTTAATCACAAAATACCAGGATGCACAGAATGTGTATACCAAGATCAATTCTCAAGAGGACAAGCAAGGTCTAGCTTTTAATGACATTGTTCCATACAAAAGAAGGATAAAGGCATCTTATCCCTTTGCCTTCTCTTTTGAAAAAATGCAAGAGGATGTGATCTCCGGAACTACTGTTTTCAAAAGAGCCAAAATATCAGATTTTACAAAGGCAAAGAGACTCAGCTTAAGGAATGTCAGCTATGACTCCTTGAATCAGGAAAAGGTTATAAAACCATTTGAAAAGTTTATTCTTGATCATGGAAGAGCTGAAATGAAGCTTACTGATTCTATCAAAAGTCTCGATCCGAAAGAAATCTTTAACTTCAATTCTTTCAAGGAACAGAAGTCTGTTGCTTCTATTGCAGGACCCTCTTGTGCTACAACACAGAGAGAACTCAATCCTGGAGCCCCAATCTTCTCTCCATCCTCTGAAACCTTACGAACAACTTTTGAAGAGGATATTCTGAAAGTTATTGAAGAAAATGTTGCTTGTGATGCTTTAAAACCCAAGATAAGAAAGTTCAAATCCACCAGAGCTGACAACTCTAAGATACCCAAAGAGTCTAACACCTCTATCAGAGCCACCAGAGACTTTCTGTGCTCTGACAGTGACTCTGACTCTGAGGTAGATGAGCAAATTTTCTGTGCTCCTAAGACTGCTTTACACAAACCTAAACAGGCAATTGTTGAATCTGGATCTCTGAAAAATGTCTCATTCTTTAAGAAACAGAAGAAAAGAGGGAAAGCTAAAATTATTCTTGAAGACTATACCTCAGTTCCATACGCTTATGATCAAGTCAAATTTACAACAGAGCAGAAAGGAAAATGGAAAGTCAATGACCAATCTATTCCTGCACCTGTTGTAAATCAAAAGAAAAACAGCTTTGTGTCAAGAGAGTTTGCTCCGAGAAACAACAATTTCAAAAAGCCGTCACAGGACAGAATGTATGTAAAGACATCTGGTCCTAAAGTTTTTCAAAATCAAACTCGCTTCAAACAACAGTTTTTGAATAAAAACAACAATTTGCATCAATTTTCATGTTCTATCAAATGCAATTGTATTCAACTTCTGTTACAGTTAAAGAACCATATGAATGGTCCCCACTGTGTTCTGAATCAGTCGTCTCAAAGGAAAAGTCCCAAGACTGTTCAGAATGTACAGAAAAAACCCTCTGGCACATCATCAAAGAATGAAAAGCATGAAGGAAAGTCTGTTAACCCACCTAAGTCTAACAAGAAAGGACCCATAATGCAATGGGTACCTAAAAGAAACTAATCAGTCTTGCAGAAACCCCATGTGCAGATCTGGTATTTAGATTCAGGATGCTCAAGGCACATGACGGGGAATAAGGAGTTGCTTACTTCTTTCAAGAACAAAAATGGAAGTGCAGTAACCTTTGGAGGAGATAATGGCGGACAGATTAGAGGCTACGGTACTTTAGTCAATGGTGGTGTTTCAGTTTCTGAGGTTGCTTATGTTGAAGGATTAAACCATAATCTGCTTAGCATAAGTCAACTCTATGATCATGGGTTCGATGTCAATTTTAGGAAGAAGTAATGTTCTCTGTTGCTTTCCGAGTCTGGTCAAGAACTCTTAATAGCCGACAGAAAAGGCAATCTTTATAAAATGAATTTCAATCCTAACCAAAACTCTACAACAGAAAAACTCTGTTTAGTGTCTTTGAAAAATGAAGATGCCTGACTCTGGCATAAAAGATTTGCCCATTTGAATTTTCAAAACCTTGACAAGCTCGTGAAATTAAAGCTAGTAAAAGGACTTCCTCCGCTGAAATTTGACAAAGACCATCTCTGTTCTGCCTGTGAATTGGGTAAGATGAAAAGATCTTCACACAGAACTATGAGTGATCATAGTTGTCCCAGACCTTTGCATATGCTTCACGTAGATCTCTGTGGTCCTATCTCTGTGCAAAGTCTGTCGGGCAAGAAGTATATTCTTGTGCTAATTGATGAATTTTCTAAATATACTTGGATTGAGTTCATCAGAGTAAAATCTGATGTCCCATAAATTCTAATAAGTTTGTTGAGAAGGATACAGGTTCTGTTAGGATTGAAAGTGCAAAGGTTGAGAAGTGATAACGGGACAGAATTCAAAAATGCAAGAATAGATGCCTATCTTTCAGAAGAAGGAATCTCCCAGAACTTCTCAGCTGCCAGAACTCCACAACAGAATGGTGTAGTGGAAAGAAAGAACAGAACTCTGGTAGAAGCCGCCATAACCTTGTTAGTCGGTTCTGTCCTTCCCATCAACTTCTGGGCAGAGGCAGTCTCAACAACCTGTTTTACCCAAAACAGAGCTGTCATTGTAAAAAGATTTAAAAAGACTCCCTATGAACTCATCAACAATAAAAGGCCAAATGTGAAATATTTTCATGTTTTTGGCTGCAAGTGCTACATCTTGAATGACAGAGAACAGCTGGGTAAATTCGACAAAAAGGTGGACGAAGGAATCTTTATTGGTTATTCCTTAACCTCTAAAGCCTACAGAGTCTACAACACTAGAACCCGTGTCATTCAAGAAAGCGTTAATGTGTCCTTTGATGAAAATACATCAAGTGCCTCTGATTGCAAATCAACAGAGGGGACACACACATAACAGAAGAAACCAAGTTCTTCAAAGACAAGGGAAGAAGATATCAATCTTGTGTTCGATGATTTCTTCGATGATGATGTTTCCTCTGTGAACATCAACAGAGGCGACCAAGCTTAGAATTCAACAGAACAAAATCTGACAGGTACAACTCTTACTGGTCCCTCCAATACTTCACCATCTACTTCTCTGTCTACAGGTGTCATTCAGAGAAATGAGGAACCACAAAGAGAACCTGTGCAAGAGCCATCATCACCTCTGCTAACCAATATTGGCAGAGATTCCCTATTTGAAAGATAACCTTCACAGAGCAATGAGGCCACTCTCCAGAGTTGTGTGCCACAGAGCTCTGATTCTGAAGATTGTCTTTTCCCATCAGAAGCACAAACCCCTCCTGTTGTCCATGCCCCAATGACAAGATGGACAAAGGATCATCCTCATCATCAAATTATCGGTGCTGCTGAAGATGGTATGAAGACGAGATCGGCCACAATCAAAGCTTTCTTTGTAAACTTTTTAAGCATGATTGAGCCGAAGAAGATTTCTGAAGCCCTTGAAGACCCAAATTGGATCGAAGCTATGCAAGAAGAGCTTCTGGAATTCGAAACAAACAAAGTTTGGTCCTTGGTTCCACTTCCAAAAGGCAAAGCAGCCATTGGAACCAAGTGGGTGTTTAGGAATAAAAAGGATGAAGATGGGATTATCATCAGAAAAAAAGCCCGTCTGGTTGCAAAAGGATATTGCCAAGAAGAAGGTATCAACTATGACGAAACCTTTGCTCCTGTGGCTAGACTAGAAGCCATCAGAATCTTCTTAGCCTATGCTGCTCACAAAGGTTTTAAGGTCTATCAGATGGATGTAAAGTCTGCCTTTCTGAATGGAAAACTACAAGAGGAAGTTTATGTCCGGCAACCACCTGGTTTTGAAAGTTCAGAGTTTCCAGACCATGTTTACAAGCTAGACAAAGCTCTGTACGGCCTTAAACAAGCTCCCAAAGCCTGGTATGAAACTCTGTCTAACTTTCTGTTGACAAATCACTTCGAGAAAGGTAATGTCGATAAAACTCTATTCTTTAGAAGGTATAAGAATGATATACTTCTGGTGCAAATATATGTTGATGACATTATTTTTGGGTCTACTCAACAAGAGTACTGTGATAGGTTTGAGGATTTGATGAAAAGTGAATTCAAAATGAGCATGATGGGAGAACTTTCATTCTTCCTTGGTTTACAAGTAAAACAATCCTTTCAGAGGGACTTTTATAAGTCAGTCGAAATACATCTCTGATATTTTGAAAAAATACAAGCTCAACAATTCAAATCCAATGAAAACTCCTATTGCCACTGGAGTTAAACTTGACTCTGAGCTTAATGGTGAACCTACAGATGTCAAGAACTACAGAGGCATGATAGGATCACTTCTGTACTTAACTGCTAGCAGACCTGATATAATGTTTGCAACCTGTCTCTATGCCAGATTCCAAGCAAATCCTAAAGAATCTCATTTGTCTGTTGTCAAGCGCATATTTAAATATCTTAAAGGGACTCAATTTTTGGGTCTCTGGTATCCTCTTAATTCTGGTTTCGAGCTTGTAGCATATACATACTCAGATTACGGAGGATGCAAGAATGACAGAAAGAGTACGTCTGGTAACTGCCAATTACTTGGTGAAAAATTGGTGAGTTGGACATCCAAGAAACATAATTGCGTATCAACTTCTACAGCAGAAGCAGAGTATGTTGCTGCTGCTAGTTGTTGCTCTCAAGTGATATGGATGAAAACCCAGCTCAAAGACTATGGCCTGGAGTATGGAAAAATTCCAATTCTGTGTTACTCTAAGAGTGCCATAGCAATCACAGCTAATCCAGTTCAGCACTCCAAGACAAAGCATATCGACATAAGGTACCACTTCATAAAGGATCATGTTGAAAAAGGGACGATTGAAATGTACTTTGTTTCAACCGACTTCCAGCTTGCTGACTTGTTTACAAAAGCCCTTGATGAAAGGAGATTTAACTTCTTAATCAGCAAACTGGGTATGCTGAATATGTCCTCCTAACTCTGTTCAAACTCAACAGAGCCTCTGATGTTCCTACTAGAGTTCTGTCAAGTAGTTTGGTAGGATAGTTCAAACAGAGCTTCTGATGTTCACCAGAACTCTGTCATGCATACTTTTTCAACTAGCTTAGTGAATCTGTCTGTATATATATCTCTTGTTTTGTAAATGTTTTTCTTTTTGTAAAAAGTTTTTTTTGCTCATACTTCAAGGGGGAGCTTATAAAGTATTTTGCGCATGGTTTTAGGGGGAGCAAATCAAATCTTTTTCAAATCAAAATGACTTTTCTCTTTGGTCTGAAAAGAAAAATCTTTTTGAAGAAAGTGGGAAAACCTGTTCTGATGAAAATCATTTGATAACGTCAAGAACTTACTAGAACTCTGATATTTCACCAGAGCCTCTGTTGATTCTCACCAGAACTCTGTGAAATTTCTGAGTCAGTTTTGTTATCGTTCTTTGACCATTTCCACATCAGATACATAATTTTAAATAATTTCGGGTAAAGGTGAAACACCAAGGGATACTTGAAAAGAATGGAAAATGGCTACTCATCAGAGGCAAAACTTGCATAGCTTCAACAGAGCTCTGTCGGTTTTTATGCCACGTCATCAGAAGTAACGTCATCAGAGGTGCGGGTTATTTCCAAGCGTCAACCACTTGTCACCCACACATCTCTAACCACGACGGTTTAATTGCACGAAAGTGGTCAGAACAAAATCCACGTGGCACTCTCTAATTGAAAGCTAAACCACTAGCTGTTCCCACGATACACTGTTCAGGCCACTCCACCTTCTGACACTCGAGTGCCTACAGTACCTACGACAATTACCCAGCCACATGTTTTGACTATAAATATCCATACCCTTGACCTATTTCATTCTTAACCTTTCAAAAACCCTTCACCTTTCCCTCCGTTATTCAAATCCTCTGTGTTCTTCAAGAAAAACCCCAAACCTGCAACAATGGCGGAACCTCAAAACTCTACTGATTCTAGCCGAATAGAACCCACTGATGAAATCATTGTTATTCCTTACGAGTTTGCTGACAATAACTATAGATTCGATCCCACTCCAGGACTCTATCTACCCCTATATCATATTTTTATTGTGTTTTTCAGGAACTCTGAAATTTTTAGAGCCCTAACAAAATTCGATGACCATCTTCTTGCAATCTACGTCCAACAATGCTGGACCACGTGCCAGTACATAGAAGAACAAGATGGGATTGTTGGGAGTGTCAACTCGAGAAATGGAGGAGCGGGAACAATTCACATTCGTGCAAGCACCTTAAGAAGAATCTTCAGAATGAAGACCAAAAGACAGCTAGGAATAGAAGCCTATGAGAAACCACCAAAAGTAGCTGTTCTTCTTGACTTCATGAAATTCTTGGGTTACAACAAAGATCTGAATAGGATAGGAGAATTTAAAAGACAGAATCTACCCACTATGTTGAACTTCATGTTCTCCACCTTGAACAAATCCCTGACCAGCAAATCTGGTAGTCAAGACCAAGCAACAATAGAAATCCTACAAATCATGTATGGATTGTTCTTTAACCGAAACTTTGACTACACCAGTATACTATACAACGATCTTCTTACCGCTGTTAACACAAATACCTCATCCATTGCAAGAGGAGGAGTTGGAGGAACCCACAAGTTCTTAAAGATGATCAAGTTTCCTCGTTTTATCAGTCTGGTAATCAGAAGAGCCTTCGACAGACTGGAATTAACTCATCAGGGACGCTCCACACCTGTTTGGGTAATGTCCAAATTCCTTCCCACTACATCAGGTGAATATCCCTTCATTCGAAGAATTCCAGGTACAATGCTTGCTCTTATCCCTCAAGACCACATCTCTATCCAAAACTATCAGAGTGCTGCTCAACCTCAAGAACCTGAGGTGAGAACCCCAGCATACTTAGGATCCGAGCCTTCATTTGAGAGCTTAAGTGAGGAAATAGGAGAGGAAGCTAACAGACCAGAGGTAAGAGCACCCAAAGTGGGGTCTTCCTCTAGAGTGATGCAGGAGGAAGTAGAGGACAGAGCATCTCCTAGGGAGGCTGTCCATGAGGAAGTTCAGGAAACACCAGAGGTGGAAACCATTTCCTCTGATAGTGGTGAGAAAGAGGGAAATGACAGAGAGAATCCAGAGAGTTCTACAGCCGTAGGAGCCGAGGAGAATGTGAGGATAGAAAAAGATGTTCAACAGAGCACACATGAGCGTATCCTTAACCAAAATCCCAGTGCTACCACACAATCTAATCCTGGTGATCAAGACCAAAGGATTATTGAAACAGAGGTGCACACCTCGAACCCCAACCAGCAAGAACCACCAGAAGTAACTCTTCATGCCTCTGGTACGCACATACCCGGGGAAGCTATCTTTGGTAGTAATGTTCATTCGTCCCAGAACATAAATAGGTCACCTCCATACAATGATGCCTCTGTGGCTCATATAGACATGACACAAAATAGACCAGAGATCTTTGTAATCTCACGTAGCATCTGTCCGACTCAGGGACAATGGGAGACCATAGTAGAACAAGGGAAGACTTTGCTTGATCCAAACTCTTCTCATCACATCAGATTTCCTCCTTCAGAACCTGAGCTGGAAGAGGAAACTCTGGTCAGAACACCTGTAGTTGTTTCCCCTCAAAGGGAACATCAAGGATCAGGAGGAAGTCCTCCAAGAGCCAACATCAAAACAACTCTTGACGGAGGCGCCTCTGAACTCGAGGCTGAATTGGAACCATGTGTTGAAACCAAGGTTACCCCCGTTGACACTGTCACAAGAGCAGAGTTCGAAAGCTTCTGTGATAGTATCAACAACTCCTTGAATGAGTATAAACTTATCAATGAACAGAAGGAGGAGCTGATTCGCAAGGAGAATGCTCTTCTTAAAGAAGAACTGCTGAAGATCTCTAACAAACATGCTGTAACATCCCAAAAATTACAAGGAATTTATAATTTTTAAAGTAACCCTTCATTAATAAAAATGCATTTAATAATTAAATCGTTTCATTCGCAAACCACTAAATAAAATTATTACGAACAATAAACAGCGGAATAATTGTTTTAAATATTAAGATCATAAAATAGTCAGCTCTTCCCGCGCGCCAGTGTGTACCCGTCACGCCTTGGAGCTACTCGCACTTGAAACAATGATTTATTGGGAAAGGGTAAGCACGAAGCTTAGTGAATTCAACCACCATAGATAACACAGTTATTCCACACTACCCCTATAACAGATAGTTGCACATAAACAAGCATACAAGTCTACGAACAAATCATAAACATGCATACCTACCCCTACGCCACCCACGTATAACATCTTGGGCCCCACCAAGATTCTACGCCACCCGCGTATACAATCACCGGCCCCGCCGAGTTCCTACGCCACCCGCGTATACAAACACCGGCCCCCGAGTCCCTACGCCACCCGCGTATACAAACACCGGCCCCCGAGTCCCTACGCCACCCGCGTATACATGACAACGCCACCCGCGTATACATGTCAACAAAGGTCTAACTAGCCACCCCACTATCTAGCCCCGCATCACAAATAATTAAGGCTACCACACACGAGCTACAGTAATGTAAAACGACTGATATTAAATATAGTGAGAGAACTCACCTCGTAAGCGCACCTAGCTCACAATTAATAAATCAAGCTCCACAAATCCAAGATCACTTCACGACACCTAGACGAACGTTAAAAAGTATTAACACGAGACCCGGACCCTAAAATACGACGCACGCTTAAACCGTCCCTTAAACGAATTTTCGGTCTAACCAAACAGGTCTGTTCGGGACCTGATCCGACCTCTTTAAACCCAGAAAATCCTCGATTAAAATACATAAATAGAAATTACTCTGAGTTAGGGTTCCAAGGACATATTATACACCTCCTAACGATTTTTCTACATTTTATTACGGAATTTATAAGAACGGTTCGCAGAACAGTGAAAAACCAGCACCTTTCAGTATAAAACGACGATTTGGCCTATGCTACGTTCCGAACTGGATTTCGTATGAAACACAGAAAAGTTACTAGACTCGGAAAGGGAACTTTTGGCACCAGTTTCACCCCAATCCGAGTTACGAGTAAAGAGTTACAGCTAACGCAAAACAGTGGCAGAAAAGGACGTTTTTCACATAAAATGATAACTTTATAAAACGGTTTACGCGTTCGGTTTATACGATTCAGGTTCCGCTACGGCGGTTTAAGGTTACGGCCAGAGGTGGTTTTAGGGTTCCGCCACGGGCACCACCCACTACCACCTCCGGCAGCGGGGTACGGCGGCGGCGGCGACGGCGGCGTCGCGGTGGTTGCTTTGTCGGAAAAGAAACGAAAAGGAAACGAGACGAAAGAAACGACTTACCTCGCTACAACACCACACACCCGCACCTGCTCCTCTCTCCCTCAAAATTTCCGACGAACGACAGTGGTGGCGGTGGTCTCCGGCGACAACAGCGGCGAACAGCAGAAGTTTCCGGCGACCTCTCTCTACCACTCTCTCTCGCGCTGTTCTCTCTCTCACTCTTTACTGCTCTCTCTCTCTCTTCTCGTCGGCAGGACCAGCAGCGCCGGCTGCTGGTGGTGGCGGGTGGTTCACGGCGGCAGGGAAAACAGGAAAGAAAGCTGGTGCTCTTTGTTCTTCCTTGCGTGCGGCACAAACCAAAACAAGAAATGGGTGCTTAGGGTTTTGGGGTTTCTTTTGTTGTTTGATACTCACGACACCCACCCACAACAATACAACACAAGGACCAAATGTATTTCTCTCTTTTACTGCATGGGCCGAAACCCATATGGGTTTTTGGCCTTTGTCACAAATGGCCCTTCAACTTGCAAGCCTCTCACCCCTAATCAAGAATTCCGATACTTAACGATTTGACCCAACTCGACTAACCCCGTTTACGGAAACCACAATAATCGAACTTAAAAGAAATAGTTAAGACTAATAAATTACATACCGGGATACGGGCTTTACAACTCTCCCCCACTTGGATTAGACTTCGTCCTCGAAGTCTCTGCCTACGAATAGCTTCTGATAGTTCTCCCTCCTCTCAACCTCAGGTTCCTAAGTCCACTTGAAATCCCTTCTAAAACTTCTCAAACACTTTTCTAACTAACGTACTCCTTCTAGGACGCTGGAACTATAATCAGAAGAACACTCCAACAACTGGAATCATTCCTAGTCAAACGACTTCGGTTGTCTCCCAACCTTAGATATTCCATACTTCCCGGTTCAAATCTCAAACTCTAACCATTATAAAGTTGCTTACCAATATACCCTACTGGATACTCGAATCCGATCATTCCTACCATTAACTGTCGATTAACTTCCACGAGTTCTAATAGGCTCCCAAAATTTAGTAAACACGGATCATCAAACAAGTAAACTTATAATCACCCACGAAGGTCATTCCACCATAACCATTCATCACAAGTAAGCATCTCAGGGTTACTACTACCATCAACATAATTTCCTTAAAATCGGCTACAATTCTCCAATTACACTAAGGTGTTTGGCCTTAAGCCCAAAAGTCGACGCCCTAATATACTACTCACTTCAAAAAGGTTACTGCGCATTTATTATCTTAATTACAAAGGGCATCATTCCCTTAACTGACACTATTCGGTCTACACTAACAACACGTGTGGAATACCCAATCTTCCACCGTCTACTTATCTTCCTCGCCCGCCATAGGGAACCTAGTTACACTGTAACAAGATACGCCTTAATGCCTGCCTCCCAGGTACGTCTCAAGGCCCGGCACATCGGAACTACCTCTCAGGTAAGTGCCCAAGACTATATCCTCCTAGTGCCTAATGGAAAGTCAAGGTCATAACACATGAGTACCGGGGTCTCACCCCGAGATACCCAACCGACCATTACCAACGACTACTAAATTATAACCTTCGACACTACCCCAACGATCATCCCATCAAAGCAAACAAGTACACACCTGTACTAGTAGGTTTACTATAGTCGTTCCTCCTTGTGATGGCTATTCTGGGTAGATATTACAATGAGTTATTAGCACATAATAATTCACACTAACAACGCTCACGCTCAACTCCTTGGATTCCTCGTGACTTTCCGCGACTCGAGCATTGATCCTGTGTTTCCGATAGTAGGAGCTCTACTACTACCTTACACACCTATCATCACTCGTTCCGAGTTCCATCCGACGGGTCCAAGTAGTTTCTCGCCGATAACTACACACATATGCCCGCACCGGCATATGTACACACTCTTCCTAGCTCCCTAGAAATTCCACCCAACCCCACTACCCTTGCTATGACGAAATCCCCACTAGTCATGACGAGTCGCCTCGTGAATGCACAGTCGCACACAGTGTAAAACCAGATAGACATTCGAATATAAGATTCTATCCTACAACGGTTGGACTCAAACAAGAGCTACGCAATAGAACTAAATCCGACATTCTAAGGCTATTTGGTTCCTACCGCATACAACCTATAGTGCATTCACTTAACAACTTATCAGGGCTAGCATGAACTCCTATTAGCAAACAACAAACATGCAGTACAGTGTATTAAGCACCAAGCAATCCAGCACACATACTCCTATGTTATAGAAAGCAATCTAGCATACATACTCATATATAAACACTCTTCCCAGCTCACTAGGAATTTCATCTCATCCCACTACCCTTGCTACCACGGAATCCCTATTAGCCATAACGAGTTGCCTCACGAATACCTAGTCGCATGCAGCGTGAATCAAATAGACATTCGAATACAAAATTCTATCCTAGAACGGTTGGACTCAAATAAGAGCTGCGCAATAGAACTAAATCAAATATTCTAAGGCTATATGATTCTTACTGCATACAACCTATAGGGCCTCCATTTAACAACCTACTATGACTAGCATTGATTCCTACTAGCAAGCAACCATCATACAGCATAGTGTCAACAACAGGCAATCTAGCATGCATACCCTATGCCTAGAAAGCAATACAACACTAAGCAATGTACCTTTCCCCCTTGGCTCCGGCTGACTGTACACATTGCGCCCTCGATCACCGTTCCTCAAACGGGGTTTTCCTTCTTTTTATTTCCCAAAAACTTTAAAGAAAATTTTATAGCCGCAAACTTGAGATCAAACACACCGAAATGCGTTTGATTCACTCAAGCCGTGCTCTGATACCAAGTTGTAACATCCCAAAAATTACAAGGAATTTATAATTTTTAAAGTAACCCTTCATTAATAAAAACGCATTTAATAATTAAATCGTTTCATTCGCAAACCACTAAATAAAATTATTACGAACAATAAACAGCGGAATAATTGTTTTAAATATTAAGATCATAAAATAGTCAGCTCTTCCCGCGCACCAGTGTGTACCCGTCACGCCTTGGAGCTACTCGCACCTGAAACAATGATTTATTGGGAAAGGGTAAGCACGAAGCTTAGTGAATTCAACCACCATAGATAACACAGTTATTCCACACTACCCCTATAACAGATAGTTGCACATAAACAAGCATACAAGTCTACGAACAAATCATAAACATGCATACCTACCCCTACGCCACCCGCATATAACATCTTGGGCCCCACCGAGATTCTACGCTACCCGCGTATACAATCACCGGCCCCGCCGAGTTCCTACGCCACCCGCGTATACAAACACCGGCCCCCGAGTCCCTACGCCACCCGCGTATACACACACCGGCCCCCGAGTCCCTACGCCACCCGCGTATACATGACAACGCCACCCGCGTATACATGTCAACAAAGGTCTAACTAGCCACCCCACTATCTAGCCCCGCATCACAAATAATTAAGGCTACCACACACGAGCTACAGTAATGTAAAACGACTGATATTAAATATAGTGAGAGAACTCACCTCGTAAGCGCGCCTAGCTCACAATTAATAAATCAAGCTCCACAAATCCAAGATCACTTCCCGACACCTATACGAACGTTAAAAAGTATTAACACGAGACCCGGACCCTAAAATACGACGCACGCTTAAACCGTCCCTTAAACGACTTTTCGGTCTAACCAAACAGGTCTGTTCGGGACCTGATCCGACCTCTTTAAACCCAGAAAATCCTCGATTAAAATACATAACTAGAAAGTACTCTGAGTTAGGGTTCCAAGGACATATTATACACATCCTAACGATTTTTCTACATTTTATTACGGAATTTATAAGAACGGTTCGCAGAACAGTGAAAAACCAGCACCTTTCAGTATAAAACGACGATTTGGCCTATGCTACGTTCCGAACTGGATTTCGTACGAAACACAGAAAAGTTACTAGACTCGGAAAGGGAACTTTTGGCACCGGTTTCACCCCAATCCTAGTTACGAGTAAAGAGTTACAGCTAACGCAAAACAGTGGCAGAAAAGGACGTTTTTCACATAAAATGATAACTTTATAAAACGGTTTACGCGTTCGGTTTATACGATTCGGGTTCCGCTACGGCGGTTTAAGGTTACGGCCAGAGGTGGTTTTAGGGTTCCGCCACGGGCACCACCCACTGCCACCTCCGGCAGCGGGGTACGGCGGCGGCGGCGACGGCGGCGGCGCGGTGGTTGCTTTGCCGGAAAAGAAACGAAAAGGAAACGAGACGAAAGAAACGACTTACCTCGCTACAACACCACACACCCGCACCTGCTCCTCTCTCCCTCGAAATTTCCGACGAACGGCAGTGGTGGCGGTGGTCTCCGGCGACAACAGCGGCGAACAGCAGAAGTTTCCGGCGACCTCTCTCTACCACTCTCTCTCGCGCTGTTCTCTCTCTCACTCTTTACTGCTCTCTCTCTCTCTTCTCGTCGGCAGGACCAGCAGCGCCGGCTGCTGGTGGTGGCAGGTGGTTCACGGCGGCAGGGAAAACAGGAAAGAAAGCTGGTGCTCTTTGTTCTTCCTTGCGTGCGGCACAAACCAAAACAAGAAATGGGTGCTTAGGGTTTTGGGGTTTCTTTTGTTGTTTGATACTCACGACACCCACCCACAACAATACAACACAAGGACCAAATGTATTTCTCTCTTTTACTGCATGGGCCGAAACCCATATGGGTTTTTGGCCTTTGTCACAAATGGCCCTTCAACTTGCAAGCCTCTCACCCCTAACCAAGAATTCCGATACTTAACGATTTGACCCAACTCGACTAACCCCGTTTACGGAAACCACAATAATCGAACTTAAAAGAAATAGTTAAGACTAATAAATTACATACCGGGATACAGACTTTACAACTTCTGTAACATCCCAGGCCAACCGTACCAGATATTGTCCGCTTTGTCCACACACCCGGACTCACGGTTTTAAAACGCGTCTGATAGGGGAGGTATCAAGTTCCTCTTATAAGGCAACCTTTGTTCCCCTCCCCAACCAATGTGGGATCTTACAATCCACCCCCCTTGGGAGCCCAGCGTCCTCGCTGGCACACCAGTCCGTGACGGTTATTACCATTCTGTAACATCCCCAGTCCACCGTACACGATATTGTCCGCTTTGCGGATACCCTCTGCATAACAGCATGCCGGCACCGCTCACGGTTTTGTTCCTGCCCGCACAGGCATACGCGGGACGCACCCAGACCGCACCATGTGACAGGCAAAAGGCCTCATGCAAGGAAGGTATCCATCCACCCTTATAAGGAGGACTTCGTTCCCCCTCCTAGCCGATGTGGGATCTCACAATCCACCCACCTAAGTGGGATCAGCGTCCTCGCTGACACATCGACCCGGTGACCGGCTCTGATACCATCTGTAACATCCCAGGCCAACCGTACCAGATATTGTCCGCTTTGTCCACACACCCGGACTTACGATTTTAAAACGCGTCTGATAGGGGAGGTATCAAGTTCCTCTTATAAGGCAACCTTTGTTCCCCTCCCCAACCAATGTGGGATCTTACAATCCACCCCCCTTGGGAGCCCAGCGTCCTCGCTGGCACACCAGTCCGGTTCCCGGCTCTGATACCATCTGTAACATCCCAGGCCAACCGTACCAGATATTGTCCGCTTTGTCCGCACACCTGGACTCACGGTTTTAAAACGCGTCTGATAGAGGAGGTATCAAGTCCCTTATAAGGCAACCTTTGTTCCCCTCCCCAACCAATGTGGGATCTTACACATGCAGAGATAACTCAGAAACATGCCGAGGCTGAAGCACTTAGAACAGAGTCTGAACGAGTCAGAGGAGAAGAAATTGCCAAGCTGACAACAGAGATAGTAGAGCTGAAAACAGTCAGAGCAGAGGAAGCTAAAAAGACTTCGATAGATCTTACTGAGCTAAAGCGACTCATGACAGAGCACCACAACGCGCAGATGAACAGAACCCTTCCCATCCCTACAGTTATCCTATCAGAATCTAACGTCAGAACCTTGACAGAGATCATTACCAACTCTGTTAAGGAATCCATCAAAGAAGCAACAACCTCATCTGCTACTCCACTCAACATCTCCAGCCCTAACCCAAATGACCTACCCATGACAGTTGGCCAAATGGGAGACTTCAGAAGATCAATTCTTAGCCGAATGATGACGATTTCATCAAAATTTGTGATGAAAGCTCAGGCGACAGAACGACATGTGAAAGCTTCTCTTGATACTCACAAGGTCAACTTTGAAGCTCAAGTAGAAGAGATCAGACGTGCCGCAACAGAGGTAGAGGATGTAATTAAGAAGGCAGCCTCAAGTTTTTCTGACACTCTTTTACAGGCTACATCTACATCGAAAAGACCTGCAGAAGAAGCACCTGCAGGAGAACCTTCAAGCAAGAGATACAAAGCCGATCTGAAGTTTGTTGTTCCGCCCTCACCAACAGCTGCTCGAATTGACGCTTCTGACGATGATGATGATTTTGAAGATGCTCAAGAAGGTCATTCAGATAGTCAGATGGGTGAGTCCACAGAACAACAAAAGGGGGAGAAGTAGAAAGAGAAAGAGGCAGAGAAAGAGAAAGAGGTTGAAAGAGAGAGAGAGAAGCTAAGGGTAAAGGGAAAGCAACAGAAACAACTGAGGCAGAGGCTACAGAAAGAGGAGTTAAGGGGATAACAGAGGAATTCAGGCCATAAATAACTGTGGTGGCAGTCGACTACATATTCAAAAATAGAGTTATCAAACCGACAGAAGAGTCAACACAAGAACCACCAGAGATCATCTGTCCAAGAAAAGAACCAGAGAGGACAGACCCATCCTCTGCTGAAGGACAAACAAGCCGAGCCCATACTTATGGCAGAAACCCACGATGACCCAAACCCAATAATACCAGAACAGAACCCAGAAACCTCTACCCATCACACCGAAAAACCTGCTTAGAAATGTTGGGCTTTGTTCAAAAATCGATTTCGAAAATCATAAATTTTTTTGCAACGGAAGCTTAAAATTTGAACAACATGAAAAAGCATTTCATTACCCACCAAGGATCCTTTTGCATGAACATGAAAGATAAAAACAACCATAGGGGGTTTTAAGAAATTACAACCTTTGTAGACCTTTGTATATGACTTCTTTGTTGGAGAAGATGGCAAGAACTCAAGTTAGAGTTCCTCTAGAGAAGTCAACCAAGCAAGTTCCCAACACCTTGATGTATGCTAGTACCTTCTTCTTGATCTTTAATGCAAAGAGAACTTCTTATTCAAGTGTACAATATACTTGAATTTGGAAGAACAAAATCACACACACAAAGTGTGTATTTTCGACCGAAAATGGAGAGAGGAGAGGGAGAGAAAAACTCTTCTAACTTTTGTTGGTTTTGCATGTGTATTTTGAAATGAGATGAAAAGTAGTTTACATATTCAAGGCTTATGACATTGCCACCCAAGAGGGCCAATGAGAGTCAAGCCTTCCATGCAAAATTACATTTTAAGTCCTCCTAGTTTAAAATGGTTAAAATCACAATTTTAACTATTTAAACTTTATCACTAAAGTCCCTCCTTTTAATCCCTAGTTACATATGAGCTAATCATATTTATTAATAAACTAGAATTTATTATTTGCATCTAATATTATAAATTATATTCAATAATATAATTAATAATATTTATCAAGAATATAATTAATATTTATAAAGAATCAAATTCTTATAAATATCAATTCGGTGTTTACTTACTATATGGTGTGACCCTATAGGATCATATATTACCGGTAATATTATTTTATAATCATTCTTAAGCATATAGATCCAACAATCTCCCACTTGCTCAAGATTGCATTATAGAATAATATAGACAGTGGTGGACGTCTAGCAACATCTCACTGCCCCCCAGCAATGTATGAATGTAAGTGCCATTCAACAACATCCAATTCCCACGAGCTCATAGCTTCAATTGATGTATTAGGTGTGGTATCAGTTATCCCTTTGTTTGGACATCATGTTGAACATGAGACATTGTGACACCCGTCAAACCAAAACACTCAGGTTAGCAACTGAATAGTATAATACTTGTTTTAACAAGTAGGAATAACTCATAATGACTTAATATTGATGGTTAAGGGTTAGTTTCCTAAGAATTCCAATAGGACACTGAGAAAATCCTGTTACCGCACGGAACTGCTTAAGCTGTCTTATAAAATGCCGATTGGAACAGTTAACATTTAATTATAACTATATTAATAATAAGAGGAGTAAATATATAGTTTATATATACCCAAATCTAAAATTTAAAACTTTAAATAACCAAACCAAAAATTAAGAAGATAAATGAGGTTTTAGCTACTTTAAATCAATCTTTTTATATAAATTACATAAGATGTAAAATTATACAATATTAATTAGCATTTTAAGGAAAAAAATAATAATAATAAATCTGAATATGTGGCCCAAATTCAGCCCCTCACATGACCCAACACACTTCCATATTAGTTTTCCAAATTCTCAAGAAAACCCTCTCATTTTCCCACCTCCTCTCTCTCTCTACATTCAAACACTCTCCATTTTCTCTCTTCCTCTCCCTTGGCCGAAAATTAGCCACAACACCACCAAATCAATCCATCCTTGAAGATCCATGAAGGTAAAATCATCCCTAGTGTGAGTAAAACTCATCCCTCTTGTACTCTTCTTCATTTTCTTCCATTTCTTGTCATTTCTCCATCTTTTTCTCATTTTCCTTTGTAACCACTTGAGTTTCTGGATAAAGGGGCCTTAATAGACCCTTTTCATGGTGGATTAATCACCAAAGGCATGTTATGTCAAACAAATGGTGATAATCCTTAAGCCATACATCAAGAACTCAAGAAAATGATGTTTTAACTACATGCATGTGGGTTTTGTTAAAATCTGAGATGTGTGAGTTCATGCATGTGTTTTCAAAAGTCAAAAATATATTTTTTTTATCTAAGAACATTGTCAAAGTAGTGGTAGATGAGTGTTCAAGCAAAGAACCAACCATATGAGTGAAAATATGGATATAAAACACTCATTTTTCATGAAATAGCATTTTTTAATTTCTGGCAGATTACATGCATGAACTTCTTCGGACCATATCTTGAAAAATACTTAACCAAATGATATGAATCTTTTTCTGGAACTTTGTTTATTGTGTTATGTTTCCAACCCAAGTGGTTTCATGTAAAAACTCGAAGATTTGACCCTTCAACTACTCATATGAAATTAAGTGTGCAAAGAAAATCTGGCAGAGAAAATTCTCTACTTTAATCAGTTATAAGTCTCTTAATATTCCACTAAAATTCTTGATTTTTCTTCTAGAAATTACTTTAATGAGTTATGAATCGAACAAAATTGGTTTCACTCAAAAATATTAAGATTTGGGGTCTCAAACACTCAAACCAAGATTGGTGTGCAAGAAATCAGAATCTGGCAGAATGGAAGACCTAACTTAAAATCGTCATATCTTCCTCAAAATGTAACTAAAAATGATGAAATATTTCTGGAAGATACTTTTATGAGTTAAGTTTAAAACCCAATTTGAATCACTGAAAAATGTTGAGATTTGACCCTCCAAATGGACTTGACAAAAAGATGGTGCAGACTGTTTTGGTAACTGTGACACTTAAACTTAAGTGTACTGATTAAAATAGCTACCCAACTCTACAAATGATGGTAATTATGTCAAAAGTTCCCTAAGACATTAAAGTGATACATATAAAAAGTTGGACTAATAAAAATATCCAGAAGATAGTTAAAAATGACCATAAGTGGACTTAATATTCTGCCACCAGAAAAGTAAAACTCTAATCCAAAAGAAAAAAAGGATTTGTAGAGTTACTAAAAGATAAAAAGCTTATAAATTGTAGAAATTGTCAAAACATAAATAAAAACTATATATACATGTATGTGAAGGTATAAATAATACCCTAACAAATAATAGATTTATAACAAACCGAACATTTTAAATCACAAGGTAAATGAGAAATACAATTACATAGGAAATTAATGAAAGTGTTCGTCATGAAGAAAATATAAAACGTGGTAAAATGGATTAAATACTACTTATAACCTATAAAGTTTATTATGTAACAACAAAATCCTACAAACCGTTTAAAAACCAATAAATTACTAGAAATCGTCGACGGAAGATAATACTTAAACTTAAGGCATTTTATAAGACATGATAGGCTAAGCAATGCTTTAGCCATAAGAGTTAGATCGAAACTGATAATATGTTTCACTTCCTTAGGAAGGACCTAGAATCGAGAAACTGTGCATCCGTGCGGCAACCCTTGGAGATCCTTCCGGAACGCAGTGAGTTTTCGCAGCCCCTTTTTACTGTTTTATACGTTTTGGGGTGAAAAGCATGTTACTATTATTTCAACGCCGTGAGTAATCACAGCCCCGTTTTTACTTGTTTAATGTTTGGGGTGAAAAACATGTTATGTTTTTAAAATGCTAAATGATTCATGATATTAAATTGTGGATATTTATGATTTGAAAAATGAGTACAAATGAATGGACAAATTTACATAAGTGATAAAGATATGTTGAGTGATAATGAAAATGGTAAGTCCCCAATAGATACACTACTTATTAACTCGTAACGAGCCGGTGATACTTGTGGATAGCGCTATTTGGTTTGACAAACCCACCTTGACTGACGAGTAGGGGTGCACTTTATCTGTTAATAATGTTCTACTCACGTGGCCAACATACCACCTCTGAGGTAGTTCGCGGGGCGTAGATTGTCGGAGGCTTAGTAGTGGCTCAACACTTATATATCTTACAAAAATCACTCATGGTAAATTGTACTCATAATTTTTTTTAAATTTGGAGCTTGTCATGAACGGACGTTTCATGAGAGTAACCATTGGATGAAAAACTGTTGTGTACATGGAAAACCTGTGAACTCACCAACTCTTTGTAGTTGACCCTTTCTTTTATCATGCTTTTCAGGTGCTAATAAGTAAGTGAAGACTTGTAGGATGCATTTTGTGTGATGACATCAACACTAAGAACCTTAAAACTTCTATTGTTAATTTTTTGTATTCGCCGTCTTCTTTTGGAACAATTCGGTGAAGACGTTGTAATGTAATATTTTAATACTACTGAATTAAATGTTGTGGTTGGTGTTGTCTGTTACCTTTTGAATGAAACCCTACACTGTTATGCCTCGTGTTTCCGCTTTAGCGGGGTGTGACAGATTTGGTATCAGAGCCTAAGGTTATAGAGAATGCCGGTTTTCTTATGGAAACCACAAACTATAACCCAACAGTTTAAAAAATAAAATAAAAATTAAAACGGTTTTCAAAATGATTTTCAAAATCTGAAGCATATTACTAATATAACTAAGTTGAGTGTCACCTTATTATACCTCAATTAAACAAAGCCTGATCACCTATGTTTAATTTAGGTATGAATAATGGGGGACTTGGATTAATTATATTGGAAGTGTGCTTAAAAATAAATTTTCTACCAAAACATGGAAAACATGATTTTTGCGTGTGCATGCATAAACATTGCATATCTTAGGCACTTACAATAGAACGCTTGGTAATGATGCATTAGGGAAAGTTGTGAAGGAATGGTTCCAAGAAAGTGGCGTTAGTGAAAGAACTTTTGACTACTTTTGATGATTAAACTTGGAAACTTATTTTGGTGGCATGTAGCCGACAATTTAAAACTCTAAGTACTAGATAACTTTTGGGGGAAACATTTTGTTGTTTATTGAACTTATGTGATGGTTGAACCTGTGTTTGTTAGAACCAAGTGTTTTGAAATGCATGAATATAGAGTTACTGTATGTTACTATATTTATATACTCGAATGATTAGTTGTAGACATACCATATGATATTCATCACCTAGTTGAGTAGAACTTGTGTCAAAAATATGACCAAATTCCTGTTTAAAACTACGCCTTAGAACTATGCATCAGCACTACTTGATTCTAGAGCGGATAGGAGCTTTGTATCACTAGAGTTTAGGCCGAAAATTAACTTGAAACCTCAAAAGTTGAAAGAGGTCTACGTTATTGAATTTGCTAATGGGCAGGAAGTTAAGGTCAGAGACGTAATTATGGACTGTAATTTAAATTTAGCTAATAAGAGCTTTAGTATAGACCTTATTCCGATTGAGCTAGGAAGCTTTGACATAGTCGTGGGCATGGATTGGCTATCCAAAAACCGGGTAGACATATGTTGTTCTGAAAAGATCATCCGAAGTCCGCTACCAGAGGGTAAAACACTCGTCGTACATGGAGAGAAGTCCGGAAAGAACCTTAAGCTAGTGACGTGTATGAAGATGCGAAGGTACTTGAAAAAGGAATGCATCGCGTTTTTGGCTCATGTTTAGGTTAAGGAAATGAAAGAGAAACGCATTCAGGATTTTCCTGTAGTTCGGGATTTTCCCGAGGTATTCCCAGATGAGCTACCAGGATTACCCCCGTCAAGACAAGTCGAATTCCACATCGACTTAGTTCCTGGAGCTGCACCTATGGCTAAGTCACCATACCGTTTGGCCCCATCAGAAATGCAGGAATTGTCAGGATAACTCCAGAAGCTGCTCGACAAAGGACTTATAAGACCTAGCTCTTCACCATGGGGAGCTCCAGTTCTCTTCGTTAAAAAGAAAGATGGATCCTTGCGGATGTGCATCGATTATAGAGAACTCAATAAGCTAACTATCAAGAACCGATACCCTCTTCCCCGAATCGACGACCTGTTCGACCAACTTCAAGGTGCTACCTACTTTTCAAAAATTGATCTTCAATCTGGATATCATCAAATGAGGGTCCGTGAAGAGGATGTTCCCAAGACGGCGTTTAGGACTCGTTACGGCCACTACGAGCTCCTGGTTATGCCTTTCGGGCTAACCAACGCACCAGTTGTGTTCATGGACTTAATGAACAGGGTTTGTAGACCGTACCTAGACGAGTTCGTGATCGTGTTTATAGATGATATACTAATTTACTCGCAAAGCAAGGATGATCATGAGCGACATCTAAAGTTGATACTAGAGCTGCTCAGAGACCAAAAATTGTATGCAAAGTTCTCCAAATGCGAGTTTTGGATTCGTGAGGTACAATTTCTTGGCCACGTGATTAATGAGAAGGGAATTCACGTAGATCCGACAAAAAATGAGGCCATGAAGAAGTGTGAAGCCCCGAAGACCCCGACAGAAATTCGTCAATTTCTCGGTTTAGCAGGCTATTATCGGCGATTCATTGCGAATTTCTCAAAAATTGCGCAACCACTAACGGCATTAACCCAAAAGGATAAGAAGTTTATTTGGGGAGAGAAACAAGAAGAAGCATTCCAAACACTGAAGCATAGGTTATGTAATGCACCAATTCTGGCATTGCCAGAAGGCGAGGAGAATTTCGTAGTTTACTGCGATGCATCACACCAAGGTTTAGGGTGGGTGTTGATGCAGAAGGACAAGGTCATTGCATATGCTTCGAGGCAACTTAAAGTTCATGAGAAGAACTATACTACTCACGACCTTGAATTAGGAGCCGTAGTGTTCGCACTTAAGATCTGGAGACATTATCTTTACGGTACGAAATGCACCATCTACACCGATCATAAAAGTCTTCAACATATCTTTGACCAGAAAATGCTTAACATGAGGCAAAGAAGATAGGTGGAACTGCTTAGCGACTATGACTGTGAAATAAAGTACCACCCAGGCAAGGCTAATGTGGTAGCCGACGCACTAAACAGGAAAGAAAGGGTGAAGCAGTCAAGAGTGCGAGCAATGGGTGTGTTCGTTCAGACGAGTCTAAAGACACAAATTCTTGAAGCTCAGGAAGAAGCGTTGAAAGCAGAGAACCTGAAGGACGAGGCCCTACATCAATGGGAACTTAAATTTAAAACAAGGCCAGATGGGGTACGTTACTTTGAAGACAAAGTTTGGATACCAAAGGTTAATAACCTACGATCAACAATTATGGATGAAGCCCATAAATCAAGATATTCGATTCACCCAGGAGCTGATAAGATGTACAAAGATCTAAAGGAATACTACTGGTGGCCGGGTATGAAGAAAGACATCGCTTTGTACGTGAACAAGTGCTTAAATTGTGCAAAAGTTAAGGCCGAACATCAGAAACCATCTGGTCTATTACAACAACCCAGGATTCCCCAATGGAAATAGGAACAAATAGCTATGGATTTCGTAACTAAGCTGCCTAGGACTAGGAAAGGGCACGACGCAATATGGGTTATAGTGGACCGACTTACGAAATCTGCGCATTTCCTTCCTATTCGGGAAGACTACAAGATGGAACAACTTGCACAAATTTACATCAATGAAATCGTTATGCGTCATGGAGTTCCTATTTCCATCATCTCGGACAGAGATAATCGTTTTACGTCACGATTCTGGCGATCACTCCAGAAAGCGTTGGATACGCGTTTGGACTTGAGCACTTCCTACCATCCTCAAACGGACGGTCAGTCAGAAAGAACTATACAGACGCTAGAGGATATGTTGCGTGCAGGTGTGATAGATTTTGGTGGAAGTTGGGATACTCACCTACCATTAGTGGAGTTCTCCTACAATAATAGTTATCATACCGGCATCCAGTGTGCACCATATGAAGCCTTATATGGACGCAAGTGTAGATCCTCACTTAGTTGGTTGGAAATTGGCGACAGACAGTTGGCTAGGTCTGAAATCGTTCAAGAAACTACTGACAAGATCGCAATTATTAAGGACAGAATCAAGGCCGCAAGAGATCGTCAGAAGAGTTACGCAGATAACCGCAGGAAGCCATTAGAATTCCAAGTGGGAGACAAAGTGCTTTTGAAAGTATCGCCATGAAAAGGATTAGTACGCTCCGGAAAAAGAGGCAAGCTAAGTCCGAGGTATATTGGCCCATTTGAAATAATCGAAAGGATTGGTCCAGTAGCATATAAACTCAATTTATCTCAAGAGCTAAGTGCCATCCACGATACGTTCCATGTGTCAAACGCTAAGAAAATACTGACTGATGAATCATTGGTTCTACCCCTAGAAGACGTTCAGATCAACGATCGGTTACACTTTATAGAAGAACCGATAGAAATCCTTGATTAAGAAGTCAAACGAACAAGGCGTAGTAAGATCCCAATTTTGAAAGTTCGTTGGAATTCGAGGCATGGACCTGAGTATACATAGGAGCGAGAAGATTACATGAAACGTAAGTACCCTCACCTATTTGCAAAGGATCAGACGGGGAATGGCAATCAACGAATTTCGGGACGAAATTCTTCTAACAAGAGGAGACTGTGACACCCGTCAAACCAAAACACTCAGGTTAGCAACTGAATAGTATAATACTTGTTTTAACAAGTAGGAATAACTCATAATGACTTAATATTGATGGTTAAGGGTTAGTTTCCTAAGAATTCCAATAGGACACTGAGAAAATCCTGTTACCGCACGGAACTGCTTAAGCTGTCTTATAAAATGCCGATTGGAACAGTTAACATTTAATTATAACTATATTAATAATAAGAGGAGTAAATATATAGTTTATATATACCCAAATCTAAAATTTAAAACTTTAAATAACCAAACCAAAAATTAAGAAGATAAATGAGGTTTTAGCTACTTTAAATCAATCTTTTTATATAAATTACATAAGATGTAAAATTATACAATATTAATTAGCATTTTAAGGAAAAAAATAATAATAATAAATCTGAATATGTGGCCCAAATTCAGCCCCTCACATGACCCAACACACTTCCATATTAGTTTTCCAAATTCTCAAGAAAACCCTCTCATTTTCCCACCTCCTCTCTCTCTCTACATTCAAACACTCTCCATTTTCTCTCTTCCTCTCCCTTGGCCGAAAATTAGCCACAACACCACCAAATCAATCCATCCTTGAAGATCCATGAAGGTAAAATCATCCCTAGTGTGAGTAAAACTCATCCCTCTTGTACTCTTCTTCATTTTCTTCCATTTCTTGTCATTTCTCCATCTTTTTCTCATTTTCCTTTGTAACCACTTGAGTTTCTGGATAAAGGGGCCTTAATAGACCCTTTTCATGGTGGATTAATCACCAAAGGCATGTTATGTCAAACAAATGGTGATAATCCTTAAGCCATACATCAAGAACTCAAGAAAATGATGTTTTAACTACATGCATGTGGGTTTTGTTAAAATCTGAGATGTGTGAGTTCATGCATGTGTTTTCAAAAGTCAAAAATATATTTTTTTTATCTAAGAACATTGTCAAAGTAGTGGTAGATGAGTGTTCAAGCAAAGAACCAACCATATGAGTGAAAATATGGATATAAAACACTCATTTTTCATGAAATAGCATTTTTTAATTTCTGGCAGATTACATGCATGAACTTCTTCGGACCATATCTTGAAAAATACTTAACCAAATGATATGAATCTTTTTCTGGAACTTTGTTTATTGTGTTATGTTTCCAACCCAAGTGGTTTCATGTAAAAACTCGAAGATTTGACCCTTCAACTACTCATATGAAATTAAGTGTGCAAAGAAAATCTGGCAGAGAAAATTCTCTACTTTAATCAGTTATAAGTCTCTTAATATTCCACTAAAATTCTTGATTTTTCTTCTAGAAATTACTTTAATGAGTTATGAATCGAACAAAATTGGTTTCACTCAAAAATATTAAGATTTGGGGTCTCAAACACTCAAACCAAGATTGGTGTGCAAGAAATCAGAATCTGGCAGAATGGAAGACCTAACTTAAAATCGTCATATCTTCCTCAAAATGTAACTAAAAATGATGAAATATTTCTGGAAGATACTTTTATGAGTTAAGTTTAAAACCCAATTTGAATCACTGAAAAATGTTGAGATTTGACCCTCCAAATGGACTTGACAAAAAGATGGTGCAGACTGTTTTGGTAACTGTGACACTTAAACTTAAGTGTAATGATTAAAATAGCTACCCAACTCTACAAATGATGGTAATTATGTCAAAAGTTCCCTAAGACATTAAAGTGATACATATAAAAAGTTGGACTAATAAAAATATCCAGAAGATAGTTAAAAATGACCATAAGTGGACTTAATATTCTGCCACTAGAAAAGTAAAACTCTAATCCAAAAGAAAAAAAGGATTTGTAGAGTTACTAAAAGATAAAAAGCTTATAAATTGTAGAAATTGTCAAAACATAAATAAAAACTATATATACATGTATGTGAAGGTATAAATAATACCCTAACAAATAATAGATTTATAACAAAGCGAACATTTTAAATCACAAGGTAAATGAGAAATACAATTACATAGGAAATTAATGAAAGTGTTCGTCATGAAGAAAATATAAAACGTGGTAAAATGGATTAAATACTACTTATAACCTATAAAGTTTATTATGTAACAACAAAATCCTACAAACCGTTTAAAAACCAATAAATTACTAGAAATCGTCGACGGAAGATAATACTTAAACTTAAGGCATTTTATAAGACATGATAGGCTAAGCAATGCTTTAGCCATAAGAGTTAGATCGAAACTGATAATATGTTTCACTTCCTTAGGAAGGACCTAGAATCGAGAAACTGTGCATCCGTGCGGCAACCCTTGGAGATCCTTCCGGAACGCAGTGAGTTTTCGCAGCCCCTTTTTACTGTTTTATACGTTTTGGGGTGAAAAGCATGTTACTATTATTTCAACGCCGTGAGTAATCACAGCCCCGTTTTTACTTGTTTAATGTTTGGGGTGAAAAACATGTTATGTTTTTAAAATGCTAAATGATTCATGATATTAAATTGTGGATATTTATGATTTGAAAAATGAGTACAAATGAATGGACAAATTTACATAAGTGATAAAGATATGTTGAGTGATAATGAAAATGGTAAGTCCCCAATAGATACACTACTTATTAACTCGTAACGAGCCGGTGATACTTGTGGATAGCGCTATTTGGTTTGACAAACCCACCTTGACTGACGAGTAGGGGTGCACTTTATCTGTTAATAATGTTCTACTCACGTGGCCAACATACCACCTCTGAGGTAGTTCGCGGGGCGTAGATTGTCGGAGGCTTAGTAGTGGCTCAACACTTATATATCTTACAAAAATCACTCATGGTAAATTGTACTCATAATTTTTTTTAAATTTGGAGCTTGTCATGAACGGACGTTTCATGAGAGTAACCATTGGATGAAAAACTGTTGTGTACATGGAAAACCTGTGAACTCACCAACTCTTTGTAGTTGACCCTTTCTTTTATCATGCTTTTCAGGTGCTAATAAGTAAGTGAAGACTTGTAGGATGCATTTTGTGTGATGACATCAACACTAAGAACCTTAAAACTTCTATTGTTAATTTTTTGTATTCGCCGTCTTCTTTTGGAACAATTCGGTGAAGACGTTGTAATGTAATATTTTAATACTACTGAATTAAATGTTGTGGTTGGTGTTGTCTGTTACCTTTTGAATGAAACCCTACACTGTTATGCCTCGTGTTTCCGCTTTAGCGGGGTGTGACAGACATGGATCACTATCATTCTCATCTATTGTTCAACTTTTGGTAAGGCGCCTTAGATGTCTCACTCTTAACATATTTAGAGAAACAAATCCCATCTTGACTACATACGCCTCTCATGCAGTTCATGCCATGCCCAATAATGGCCTTTATAGCTGCCTTTTTCAAGAACAACGGTTAACCATATCAAATCATAACACTCCCTACACTTGAGTCCCAAATTTGCATCTCAGGTCGAAGGACACAAAGATACTACCATTTATTAAAGAATCACTTATGACGACGATCCATGAGGTGATCTTGAAGCGGGTCAGGTCCAGTACTCGTTCTCTAACAAGTACATATGAACTTGGTTGCAACACTTTGCCACTTTTACTCTTAAAAGTCAACCAATCCAATTCATATTAGTCTTACTTCATAGTTCTTCCCACAACTATGATCGACTATGGACATTTAGAATAACTAATTTATTCAAGGATTTAAACATGTTAATATAGAACACAACGAGTATGAATAAGATCAAATCCTATATATCTAACTAAATACTATACTTGTTGCTTAACCTGTTCCATATCCAAATACTAAATTCAAATCAAATCCCATCACTAGAATAACGAAGTCCTAAAGCTCAAACATGACCCTTCAAGTTTAGCTTATATAAGGAGTTTCGTGAATGGGTTCATGCAGAAACTTGATTTGTTTAAACTTTGTGAACACTAACATCTCCATTTTAACTTTATTCCAAATATAGTTAAATGTTTGGAGTAGATGCTTGGTACTCTGAAGTGAGATAGGGTCCTTTAGCTTGCGTAATGGCACCCACATTCTCACAAAGGATTTCTAGATGATCCTGAATGGGAGGCATCTACCTAGCTTTTCAATGAACTCTTTCATCCAAGCATCTTTCTTTTGCGACCTCTAAAGAAGCAATGTATTCTTATTTTGTAGTGTATTATGCAACTTTTATCTTCGCCTTGAGCCTTTTCAAAACGAACTAGTTCGTCATTCACAATGAAGATATTTCCCTTTTGTGATCGAGAACCTTCTCGATCTTTGTGTAAGCTATCATTAGTGTAACATTTTACTATGATCTTCTTCCAACCCTCAATTAAGGAACACTTGTTTGTTCTTCGTAAGTACCTTAAATTGTTCTATACAATCATCCAATGACATTCCCTCGTATTTCGTTGGTATCGTTTTCTAATGCTCTAAAGCATTTTTACACGCTCGATCTAGTGCATGTCATGGCATATATGATAGATCCAATTGCCGAAGCATATGGAATACTAATCATTTTATCTTGCTCATCGTTTGTGCTGGAATATTGAGACATGCTCAAAATGATGTCATATCATATTTGCAAGAAACTACCTTTAGAGCCTTGCATCTTGAATCTTTCAAGATCATGTCAACATATTCACTTTGACTTAAACCTATAAGTCGTCTTGATCTAATCTCTAAAGATTTTTATTCCAAGAATAAAATTAGCCCTTTCTAAGTCTTTTATTGAGGAAATACTGTCCGAGCCGAAACATGATGTTTTGCTATGTCGGAAAGTTAATTTCCAAATACTAGTATGTCTTGCACATACAGGATTAGGAATTTTACTGCACTCCCACTAGTTTTAGTAAATACATGAGTCATCTTTTATTTTGATGAAAATTAAACTTTTAATTTTCCTGTTAAAATAAAGATTCCAGTTTTGAGATACTTTGTACTGATCCATGAATGGATTGTATCTCAGTGTTCATGACTCTAAGCCACTCACCAGATTCAGAATCTGACATAGCACTTTAGCAGTTGATGGGTTTACTAGAACCCAGTCATACATCATTCTTTATAAGAAATCGATATCTCTCGAATTTCTGAATGATTCTACTAGATTTGCGAACACTTTGTGTTTTTACTAAGTTTCTGATCAATCAAATCGCTCAGTTTTCAACGACCTTTGTTTGATAACTAGTGCCAACCAATAAGTGCATTAGGTTATGAAGTTCTTGATTCCCTTCAAGTTCCTTAACACTCCCACTTGCCTTGTCCATTAAAAAACTTGCTTTCTAAGAACTTGTCTTTGGAACAATAAACAATTTTATTGTTTGTGGGTTTGTAGAATCGGTATATAAAACAATTTATAGTATATTCTACAACATATGCATTTGGTAGATATTGGGTCGAGTTTACTTGAAGCTTATTGTCTCACATGAGCTTCATAAACCCACGCCTTCAACTAAGATTAAGGATGAAAAAACTTTTCATACGAAATCTTATAAGGTGTTTTGTCTACCTTTTGGTTGGTGTCAAAAAAGTACGGATTACTTTAACTAGGGCATAATTCCGAATTTGATATAGGAATACTACTTCTACTCATCATAGAGCGACCAATATTTAATAAGGTTCGGTTCATCCTTTCGGATGTATACAATTTCTATGATGATCCAAGAGTTCTTGGTTTAGTTACTATCCTCATATATCAGAAAAGACTTTAATGGTCCTGCTGAGTTGTTTTCTTAATCTTCACTTTGAAACAACTTGAATTACATCAAATGCTTCATCTTTATGTTCCATAAACTTCAACAATTGAAATCGTCAGTGAAGGTATTATCTATCACCATATCTAGACTTGGTTTTGGGAGACCATATACATCAACATGCATCAATTCAATTTTTTTTTCTTCTCTATGAATTATAGAAAAGTGCTATATTCAACTTTATCAAGATCGCATATATCAAATGAAAATATTTATATTTAGTTTCAAAATACCACAGTTTTGAAAAAATAAGATATGCGTTTAATTTTCTTGATTAAGTTGACTATTTCATGTGTAGACTTGATTCAAATCACATTTGAGTCTTATGGTGTTTATATAGAATTATGTTTTAGAAGGCTTTTGAGATTCACTTTATTATTCAATTAAGAGAACTATTTCTCGAAATAGAATAATTCATTTTGAATATGAATATAATCGTTTCCAAAACGGTTAAGTGAATTTCATTCAATCAATAAACATGTGACTGAAAAACAATAATTTAGTCAAACTAAATTTAAACATTGTTCGAGACAAACTTGTTTAACAATACAAGCCGTATGGTTTCATAATAAAATCTCCTATAAGCTTGGTACGCAATCTTGCTTCCTTGCTTATATGGATCACCATTTTGCTTGTCTTTCAGTCATTTACCTTTCTTGATTATTTGTAACATATTACAAAAGTGAGTTCTACACTTAGTATCAAATACACACGTGTAAGATAGAAAAGGTAAAAGTTCTATCTTAAATATTGATACCTGAAGGACTTTCCTTCGTTAGAAAACATTTATTTCTCAGAAGGACAATCTCCTCTTCTATGACCAATGTTGCCTCATCTATCACTACATTCAGATTCTCGACAAAAACATCAAATGCGTTGGTCAGAGATTTGAGGATCACATCTACGGCTCTCCCATTGGAATAAGGATAGCCAAGTCTATCCAAATAGTCAAGGTGCGTCCTCATTTTGTGAATATGAGAGCTTACATATTGGTCTTTGTCCAATTGTATCGAAGCGTTCACGGACCATATACATTTGGTAATATTTTGGTAATCGGTTTACCATGTCAAATGCCCTAAGTGGAAACGTTTTCATTCTTTCTAGTAAGGATGGAACCATGGTTTCAAGCATAAGACGTGATACATTGATTGAATCATCATTATGTTTCAATCAAGTATCGTTAGCTTCTATGGAGGTAAGAGGAGGTTCTTGAGGAATAGGTACGAGGAGTACGTATAACTTTTTTTCACGTCTGAGAACGCGTCTCAATGTTTTGAAAACAAATTGGGAAATTCTGAGTGGTTAACTTTTCTTCCAAAAGAAAAGGTCTTAGGGATGTGTTAATTGTAGTGTTTGCATTTTAGGCCATCTACAAAATTTAACAAAGTTAATATAGTATTTTCAATATTAATTTTTAGCAAATTAATTACCCTTTAGTTTTCTAAAAACATTAATTTGCATAAAATCTAGGATCCAACGTTGCAAAACAAATGAAACGGTTAGGTGACCTTTATCCCGTCCATTTAATCCAACAAGGTAGATAACGTTTATCGATTACTGTTAGATCTGAGTTTTGTCAATAAACTAAGTGTTGAAATCTGATAAGAAGGCTCAGATGTTCTTAGATGAAGAGAAATTACATTTGATTGAATTATTTCTGGAGTTATATTCTTCATCTCTTTTACCATCTTTGGGTTTTCATATTCTGCATAAGAATCAAAAATTAGTTCTAGAAAAGCATCCTTAAACAGTAAATTGAGTTCTGAACAAATAGGATTAGAATTTGTATCAGAAGTCATTCTTGTCTTGTTCTGCATGAGTTCTGAACTGTCTTGTTCAGAAGTCTTCATTCTGGCTTCATCAAATGTTACATTGATGCTTTCCATCATTCTCTTGGTTCTTCTATTGTAGATTCTAAATGCTTTGGAAGTTAATGAATAACCAACAAAGTATCCTTCATCTGCCTTTTTATCAAATTTGGCAAGATTTTCTCTGTCTTTAAGAACGTAGCATCTGCAACAAAAAACATGAAAGAATTTGATTAATGGTTTTCTTTTATTTATCAGTTCATAAGCAGTCTTATTTAATCTTTTATTGATTAAAGTTCTGTTCTGTGTAAAACAAGCAGTTGCAATTGCTTCAGCCCATAGGAAAGTTGGAAGATTTGAATAAGCCAACATGGTTCTTGCAGCTTCAACTAGAGTTATGTTTTTCCTTTCAACGACACCATTTTGTTGAGGAGTTCTGACAGCAGAGAAATTGTAAGAAATCCTAGAACTTTCCAAAAAATTCTGAAGTGTCTCATTTCTGAACTCTGTTCCATTATCACTTCTGATTTTCTGAACTGGAAGTTGTAAGAAAACTTGAATACTTTTGATAAAGTTTATCAAAGTAGTAGCAGCTTCTGACTTGGCCCTTAAGAACTCAACCCATGTGTATCTGGAATATTCATCGACAATTACAAGCATATATTTCTTTCCTCCCATAGACTGAACTGAAATAGGACCACAAAGATCAGTATGAATCATTTCTAATGGTGCTTTGCAAGATGAGTCCATTTTTAATATAAGAGAACTCTTTTTCATCTTGCCCATTTCACAGGCTGAGCATAATGATTCTTTTTCAAATTTAATCTTTGGTAAACCTTTAACCAGATGTTTTGCAACAAGATTATTAAGATCTTTGAAGTTTAAATGAGAACATCTTCTGTGCCACAACCAGCATTCATTTGCAGTTGAGTTTGATAAAAGACAAACAGGATTTAATGTTTGTAATTTTGAAAAGTTAACCACAAATAAATCCATGTGTCTTTTGGCCCAGAAGACTTTAAGATCATTCTTAGTTAAAATCATGCAACCTGTTATTTGGAACTTGATTTGACAAAGACTGTCTAAAAATTGACTTATGCTGAAAAGATTATGTTGTAATCCTTCAACATAGAAAACTTTTTGAATTGTCAGATCTCCTTTTGTTAAATCTCCATAACCTTTAACTTGACCTTTGCTGTTATTTCCAAAGTTTACTGCTCCTCCAGCCTTTTCTATGAAATTTGATAGAAAAGACTTCTGACCTGTCATGTGTCTTGAAGCTCCTGAATCTAAAAACCACACATGACAGCCCTGCAAAAACAATCAGTTAGTTTTAGGTACCCATTTTGGAATGGGTCCTTCTTTGTTAGCTTTGTCATCTGATTTAACAAAAGTGCCTTTTACTTTCCATTCAAAATCTTTCTTTAAACACCATTTGCCTTGAACTTTTATGAAGTCAGAACATTTTCTGTTCACAAATTTGTTCACTTTCTTCTTGAAAGTTGTAAATTTGGATGTTGCAATGTTCTCAACTTTCTTTTCTTTCACATTAATCACTTTTTCATTCTTTCTTTTGATTTTAACTTGAGGATTCACTTCTTTTATCTTTTCTTTTCTCTGAGTTTGAGAGACAAAATTATTCTTCTTTTCTGTATTCTGAATATCTTTTCTTATGAATGAAACAAATGTTATTGTGATTGGACATTTCTGAGAATATTGAAAAGAATCACTTTCACATTGAACACAAGTCAGATTTTTCTTTGCAAGTAACAACAAATCTGTACCATAAGTCCTTTCATTTTTATTTTTATTTTTCAAAGTACATGTACATTTATTACAGAAACTATGAGCTTTTGGTATAGAATCAGAGTTCAATTCAGTCTTCTCAGGAACTCTTTTCAGATCATCTTTCCTTTTGCTTTCCTCTTTTTCTGAAAAATTCAACTTATTTTTGTTAGAAAATGAATTAGATGATTCACCTTTTTCATATGTACTTGATTCATTAAAGAATTTATCATTTTCTTTTAGAGCATTAATCTTGAACAGATCATATTCAGCTTTCAGTTTCTCAAGCTCTGTTATTTTCTGAATAAAAACATTCTTTTCTTTTAAAGCATTTTTAAGATCAAAATCCAAATCACACAAGTCATTTTCAAGTTCATCATAAGCTTTCCTTAGGTCCTCAAGTTCTTGACTTACAAGATTAAATCTCTTTTCAAGTTCTAGAAATTCTTCTGACTTTGTTTCAGAATTTTCAGTTAACTCAGATTTCTGACCCTCAGAATCATAAAATTGATAAGAACAATCAGAATTCTGATTAGAAGATTCAGATTTTTGACTAATTATTTCAGAAACCTTACTAGTATCAAATATACTTTCTATGTCAGAATATGAAAAACATTGTTGTTTATTTTTGTAACTGACATTTAGAGAGTCATATTTGAATTTAGTGTCATTGTATTTTGGTTTCTCTTCTTTTGGTTTAGAAATTTCTTTCTTAACTTTATCTTCTGAAACATTTGACTTTTCTGTTTTTGATTCACAAATTGTTTCCTTTGTCTTTTTAGAACTTGATTTTTGTAAGCTATCAGAACTTGTGATAGAACTTGCAGGTCTTATAAAAACTTCAACAACTTCTGGAATTTTTGGTTTTGGAACATGAAGCTTATCAAAATCAAACAAGTTTACTGGAGCTCTTTTTAAAACAACATTTTCTTCCAATCCCAATCCCTTCTTTGGATTATAAAATCTTGTATCTTTTTACATTGCTTGTTAGAAGATTTAATGTTTGCTGAGTCTGACCTCTTTTCAAGTTAAGATCTTCTAATTCTTTGATTTTGTTGTACAAATTCTTTCTTTCCTCAAATAGCATATCAAACTTTATTTGTAAATCACCCTTTTCATCCTTGACTTTTGAAAGTTCAATTTTTAATTCAGAAATATTTTTCACCAATTCAGAATTTTCAGTTTTAACTTTCTGTTTCTCAACCTCAGATTCCTCATACTGTTCTCTTATTACCTCTTTTTCAATTCTGAATTTGTTAACTAAACTTCTTTCTCCTTTTATTTGTTTTCTTAGTTTAACAAATTCAGTTTTCATTTCACCAATCTGTGTCATTAAGTCTATTTCAAGTGCAGAATGTACCTCAGCGGATGACTCAGAATCAGCATCTTCAAAGTCAGAATCATCCTCATTCTTCATCTTTGCCTTATAACTCTGCATCTGTGAAAAGTGAATGCAGTCATCTTCATCTGAAGTGTAGTACAACCAATTTTCTTGTTCAGCTAACATTGCCACTTCATCATCTCTTTTCTTTGCTAGCTGAGCCTTTTTGGTGTAGTACTCATAATCCTTCACAATTTTTACTCTGCAATCTTTTGCATAGTGACCAGACTTTCCACACTTGAAGCACATATTCTTTTCTTTTATTTCTTCCTTTTCTTCTCTAGTCTCTTCCCTTCTTTCTTCCTTCTTTTCATATTTACTCTCTCCTCTCTCTTCTCTTTTCTTGAAATCTGAATTTCCCTGCTCTTTCCTGTACTTGCCCTGAAATTTTCCTTTTCCATACCTCTTGTTGAAAGTGTTAGTCAACAAGGCCAACTTTTCAGCAATCATTTTGATATCTTCATCTTCGTATGATCCCTCTTCCTTATCAGACTCCTCCAGATTTGGTATCTCAGATAGATACGCAGTCTTCTTGGGTGTTTTAACAATTTTGGACTTTGACAGAAAAGCTAAATGTTATGCAACATTCTCCTTTTCTTCAACCACAATTTTAACTGAGTCCTCATGCTGATTTAGTACACAAAATAGATCATTGAGATCATATTCACACATATCCTTATTCATTTGTAGACTTATAGCAAATGATGACCATTCAGAGTTTAGACTGTTCATAAATTTGTAGTTTATTTCTGACTTTGTCTTTTTCAACCCATTTCTTCTCAAATCATTCAGTATAGTACAGAATTTACTATATGTCTGAGTCAAGCTTTCAGATTCTTTAGCCTTGAACCTTTCATAAGCATTTATGCTTTGATTTAACTTTGCTTGTATCGATCTGACAGTTCCTAACATCTGTCTTTCCAGTTCATCCCACATTTCCTTGGCGGATGATCCACTGTCAATTCGGTTTAGAACTTCATTCGGAACAGCCAATGTCATCAATGTGATTGCTCTTTTGTCTATAGCATGCCTATTTTTCTGTTCTGCTGTGTATTGAGAATAATTCTTCTTCACCCTTGTTGCCGGAATTTCTAGAGTTGTCTCTGTTTCAGGGGTTGCAGCCACATCGATATAGACTTCGATAGGACCTTCTCGGATTGAAACCATTAGATTTTCATCTATGTTATCCAGGAATTGTATCATTCGAATTTTCCATTGCTGGTACTCTTCAGGTACTAGAACAGGTGGCTTTGTTTCAGATCCCATAGCGAGATATTCTTTAGAAGACATGATTGTAAGAATTTTCAACAGAAAGACAAATTTGAATTTCTTGATCGAAATATAACAATTAATTCAAGAATTGATAAGAATTCAAGAATTGTAAGCAGCAGCGGAATCGATTTTTGAACGAATCAAGAAATCTTCAAGAAATTGATCAATAAACCTTCGCTATCACGATCTTGAACAAATTTGTTTGTTGAGTAGCTTTGATACCAATTGAAAGTCCAGGATTTACTCTTACAATCAATATATCAATCTATGAAGCGGTAATTGAGAAGTAATATGATCAAGCCCAATTGTATTCAATGAAGAACAGAATTACAGATCTTAGAGAGAGAGTATCTCAAAGATTACAAAAGATGAATACAAATATATTCGGGAAAATTAGTTAGCAATGTAGTGCTAACCACTATATATACTGCAACGGAAATATTAAAGCTACAGTACAAATATGAATGACTAATAAGAACTATACACGTGTCCTAATTAGTTTACTAAACACTAAGGAAAGTATCTAGTTATAAGTTCTGAACAGGTTGTTCAGAACTTCTGAACGTTCTTCTGATTAGGCTTCTCAGAACTTCTGGCTCTTCTTCTCAGAACATTTGAGTCTTGAGTTCAGAAACTCGGAGTCTTGAGTTCAGAAATTCTGAGTCTTGAGTTCAGAAATTCTGAGTCTTGAGTTCAGAACATCTGAGTCCTAAGATCAGATATTCTGAGTCAATACTTCAGAAATCTATCTTTCAAAAATTTATTTCTGAGAAATACAAATACTTCAATCTTGTAGATTATTTTTTTCTATTCTTTTTCTACCTCATCTTTATGTATCATATATGGTCAAGTACATGCTAAAGTCAAGGGGGAGCATCAAAATCTTTTGAAAATCATATCATGATGCTAAAAAGGTTTGAGTTCATTTCTTATTTCTGATCATTCTAAGAAGAACAAGCTTTTAATAATAATTTTTTTTTCTTCTTGTTCAAACTATATCTGAATTTCAAATGTTTTCATAATCAGATATAAGATTTTAAATGATTTTCTTTAAATCATCATTTTGTGAACAGCATTCTGATGATAAATTGTTTTTCTATCTGTTCAAACCTCTTCTGATTAATTAAAGTTTTTACATTTGTCAGAAGTTGATTTTAAATAAATCTTGGTTACAAGGCAAATTCCTCTGAATCATGGACTCAGAACTCTGAGTAGAATACTCAGATCTCTGATAAAGGAAAGACAATCTTCTGAGCGTGTTATTCAGATTTTTGACTTGTGTCAATATTCTATCAAATAACACGTGTCAGCTTCATATTTGGTTGATTATGCCACGTATTTCATTTAAATCTTCTGTGGCATTTCAAACGTGTTGACTCCGTTATAACTTTGACCTCGTTTTTCCGTCAAACCTTTCAACTTCGCGGATTTTAAATAGGTCTTAAAATCCCTATTTCAAATTCTTTCAAATTCTAGAGTGAAAAGTGAGATACGAATCAATCCAGAGTTCTCTGAATTTGTTTTCTTCTTAAATCATGTCTGGATTTCGAAGAAGTGGTCAAATATCTCTGCATTCTACTAAGTCTTTGATGGATTCATCCGATTCCGATAATGATGAAGTGCAAAATAGAGCTGTTGAGGAAGAAGCAATAGGAAATGATGAGATAAATGAAGAAGATGAACAAATGGCTGAATCAGAAGGAAATGCAGATGAGGTAAACATAAATGTTGAACATGAACAGAGTGCTGCAGGGTCGATTATGTCGAATAGACCAATTTTAGTGGAAAGGGTTGTGCCTGAAGGTGAATGGTTAAAATTGTCAGAAAATAACTGTGTTTTACTATTTGAGGAGAGTTGATTTAAGCCTGAACATAGAATCATCATGGAATTATTCAAGTATCATCCTTACAGGAAATGGTTTACAAGAAGCAAAACAGTTCCTATACAGTATATTCAACAATGGTGGAGACATCTTAGGTTAGAAGACAACAAGTTTGTATCTGAAATTGGTGGAGTAACATTTGCTTTATCAATCTCTACACTAAGAGAAATGTTAAATCTTCCAGAGAAAGATGATGTACAAAGAAGGTCAGACTTTGAAGACTCACCTTTAACAGAGGAACTAATTGCAGAATTTATGAAGTTAGGATATAATGAAGGACTAAGGACCCTTAGTTTGTTCAGAAGGAACAAATTGCCACCTATTTGGGCATGTTTCTTTCATGTGGTGAATAAGTGTTTGTCAGGGAAAAATAGCTCAACAGATCAAGGTTCAAAACAGATTCTTCAGATCTTTCAGGGTTTAGTGAAGAATAGGCATTATGATTACATTGCTATACTTTGGGAAGACATGAAGAACACTTATGAGAAAAATCAGAAATCTATTCAAAAGAAGACAAAGGATACTCCTCTGGCATACATACCTTACATAAGGTATTGGCAAATTGTGATATGGTATGCAATGCAAGAAAACAGAACCATTTCAAGAAGATCAAATGAACAGCATGGTCCTACTTTTTATTTGGGTAAGATGTCTTCAGTTACTAAACTTGAGAATTATCCTAATCATAAACTGTTGCCAAAATCACTTAGGAATTATATACCAAGGGAGAGTGAGATTTTAAAAGCATATTGCACCTCTATGGGAATTGAAATACCTCAAATCCCTACCCATGAGGACCAACCTGAGAAGAGAGGTGAGGGGTCTAGTCCAGTTAGAGAGGGGGAGGATGTTCAAATGGGTGAACATTCTGAGAGAAATGAGGGGCAAAATTCTGAGAGCTTGGTTAGAATAAGTGAGGAAAAACAGAATGAGGGTGGTGAGGATGAGAGATTGTCAACAGAGGTTCAAACAGAAAGAGATGCCTCTGAACTAGCTAATCTTAACCAGGTAACCACAACTGCTATTGGTTCACATTTCTTGGTGTCCAATATTGAAACAAACACCATGGACCTAGTGGTGGATCTTGAACAACCCATCCATACCCACTTAGAAGCATTTCAACATGCTACTGTTTCACACAATTCAGGGGAACCATCCCAAACTCATTTGGAGGGAGGTGATAAATCCCAACCTATTTTTCAACACATTGAGTCTGAATATCACAGTCCTATTCAAATTGAGCCTGAAATTCCTTCTAACACTTGCACAAATCAGGAATTTCGTATTCCTGACACAACATTCATAGACATACCTAATATTGGGTCTCAAGGATTGGATGGAAGTCCTGGTGAGGTGAACATTTCAAAAGCCTCATTCAAACGTACATCTGTTGTACAAGATGACTTCGTGTTATCTACAGGCCATGAGCCCTCTGGGCACATGAAAACTGGACCATCTGTTGGTTCAGGTTCACGGTTAGATTCTTCTGAATTTGAAAAGATTCAGAATCAAAACAAGGAGATGGGGGAAAAAGTTGAAAAATTGGAAGAAAAGGTGGATGGTCTGAATAATGAGGTGAAAGGATTGAAAGAAATGTTGGAGGGAAAATTGATATCTGTTGAAACTAAGATAGATAATGTGAAGATATCCTTGGAATCTCATAAAAAGGAGATCAAGGATATAATGTCTGAATTTCAAAAAGATATGTTGAAACAAATGCAGAGTATGCAAGATTCTGTATTTAAAGCACTGAGTGTATCTATGGCTTCAACTTCAAAGCCTCTTGATCTTGTTTCACTAGCAGAAGCTGAACCTGAAGGTGTTACAGGTCAGAACTCAAAGAAGAAGTTTGATGATAATGAACCTTATGATCATCAAAAGGGGGAGAAAAGGCAAAGATTGAGTTCTGATGATGATATTGGCATAGAAGATTTTGAAATAGCATATATGCATTTAGTCAGTACAAAGAACACAAGAGTTCAGATAGAGGAAATTGTAAAGACAGTGGATAATCAGATAGTTCAGATTGACAGTTCAGATACAGAGGAAATGGAGGTGGAAAGCATAGATGGTGGTGATTCTGATAAAACAGAAGAATTAAATTTAGACACAGAGATGGAAGTTAATTCTGATGAAACTGAAGCTATTGAGGAACATGTCTTGGGATCAGAGGAAATAGATGAAAGCTTAGTGGTTATGAACACTTGTACAGATATTGTTCCATATGATAAAGATAGTGTGATAGACTCTGAGTCAGAAGAAAGGAGATTGAATGAGATTTTGATCATAAGGATGCACAGTGAGATAGTCAGAGCACTTAATGTTCAGAATATTCAAAAAGCTGTGAAGATGGTAAGACCTATTGATCTGATGGGAGAAGAAGATAGTTCAGTTGGATATTCTCAGAAATTTCAAGAGGATTTTTATTTCAACTATGTTGATGATATTGCTGATGATATAGGAGAATATGAAAGAGTCAAAGAATATTTCATGCCTTCAGAATATCTATTCAAAAATCCAATTGAAATCCCCAAGATTAATCTACCAATGTTAGAGGAACCTATATGTGATTTTGTTCTGGAATTAAGTGATATACCACTTGCTAAACATTTTCATGATGACATCTTCCCAGAAGAAACATATGAGAATCTTTATCACAAAGAAGGAGAATATGAAGTTTTGGAAAATAATGTTGATGGTTTCATGGATGGAAGATCTCAGATGATTTATGCGGAAGCCTCAAACAGATTTAGAATTCCTGACTCAAGGCTGCACATTCAGAAAAGAATTGAGAAAGTTTTGATGTTCCAAACAGAAGAATTTGATGGTCTGAAGTATGTAAAATTGGAAGTATTGAATGAAAAGAATATGAAGGTTTTCTTATCAAGTTTTGATTTCCACAGATTAACTCTTGAAGATCAGATCTTTCTTGTTAAGTTCTTTGCCAGTATAGAAGAAGCCTGGATAGGGATTGAATGTAGAAGACTTCTGGGCATTTATGTCAGAAACATGTACTTGTATGATTTTCAACTGGCTATTGAAGGAAGAAAGGAGAAATGCAACTTAAGCTGTCCAGAGATGATTCCAGGGATTGGTATACATGAAAAAGGGTTTATAAATGAAGGAATGGAATCAGAAGGTTTTGCATACACAGTTCATGAAAGACTTGAACTATTCAGATTGAAGGATTTGGTAAAATATAGTGATGCAACTTTGAGTTGGTTACTAAATGGAATGGAAGGATTTTTTGTATCTGAAAGAAAAAGTATGGGGAAGAGATGTGTGAAATCTGTTAAAAGAAAATTAAGTCTTAGAAGAAAGATCATAAGCTGTGGTGAATGGTTGCTATCAGAGGTTAATCCCAAAAAGATGCTGCATAATGACTTTGTGTTTCCTGGTGAATATGAGGTGAATGAAATTCTTTCAGATGAAGATGAAGAAATTCAGGACATAATCCCTCAGAATGTGCAAATAACAAGTGTTGAACAAGCTGAACAATCTTGATAAATCCCAGATCTCTAGCAATAAGATATGAATGTAGTGAGAGAGAATCTAGAGAGCAAATATGTCATCCATGTATTGATCTCAAAGGATTACAAAAGGTTTCTAAAAGATTACAAAAGCTTTTTAACAAATGAACTAGACAAGCCTATTTATACCCATGACATACAAGGTATAAAGGCATTCACAATACTGTATAGACTCATACAGTACATTGACTTTACAGTAAATCTTGAATACAACAATGCTCTAACAATCTCCCCCTTTGGATTCAATATTTAAAAAAAATAACAGCAGTCTTCAGCTCTTTGTAAAGTCAATCTTCTCAAACAGACACTCTATCAAACCATCTTCAAATAGCTTTATCTCCACTAGTTCACGGCGAACTATATGCTTTGACACTCTTTAAGAACTCAGCTTTGAAGAATCTTCAGACAAACATGAAAAGTCATTGTCTTTTTCTTTGAAAAATCAACCTTCTTCAATACAATCTTCAACAGATTGTCTTCAAGTCTTGAACATGGATTTCATATCTTTATATAGAACCATCAATTCGGAACAAGATAAATCAGAAACGATTAGAGTTTGGATCAGAAAGATGTGAAACCATCCACATTGTTGAACTTTTAGGTGTAAGCGCATTCCGATAACCACTCAGAACTAAGATAACCAAATTCAGCAACATTTGGACTTCACATGATCCTTCTCCCCAATCTTCAGTCTTTGTTCACGAATCTTTGACTTGAAATATCTTTGATTTGAAAATTCTTTGACATGAAATTGAAATTAAACTTTTCTCCCCCTTTTTCGATGATGGTGAGCATCGAAAACCATTTTCAATTTCAGTCGTGTCTTTGAGTATTGCTAACAATCTCCTCCTTACAGAATAACCTTGCTCCCCCTCAAAATAAGAATTCTGGAGCAATTTATTTTCTCCCCCTGAAAGTATGCATATATTTCAATAACGTACAGTATTTGAAATTGTAGCACAAATTTTAAAACAAATTTACACAAGGAAAATAAAATTCATTGAACTTCATTTTATAACTACTAACATTTGATCATTTGAAAGCTTTACAAAAGAAATTCAACTTAATGAAATTTAACAGATTTTTCAATCAAATGAAATCAAATGCATGTGTTTGGATTCAAGGACAAGACATCATTGTTTATCAAGTTATAATTGTTCAGTGTCAACCCCTTTATCAAATCTATTTGGTGTGCTAGCATGCGAAATATGATTGGCATAAAGCTTATGTATTTCTACAATATATAAGAATACTTTGCTCTACTCACACTATTTGTCCAAAATCAGAATTTTCACAAATTTACGGGTTTATCGCGACTTTGTATTTTCCCAAGTTTCAAGAGATATGTGCTCTTTGGCATCTTTTAATATTGTGCACATTTGAATCTTTTGATTTTGTGCTCATTGGCATCTTTTGATTTTGTGCGCATTGGCATCTTTTGATTCTGTGCTCATTGGCATCCTTTGATTTTGTGCTCATTGGCATCTTTTGATCAAAAAGTTTAGTAAGAATAAGATACACCATTAAACATGACTTTCTATCTGGTTCTATAGTAGGATTTGGGTTAGCAGATCCCAGACCAGTTGGCCTTAGGTGCTAGGTGACGAGCACCCCTTAGAACTTAATTTCCCAAACCAGAAAGGCCACATCGATATATCTTAAACCCATTTGTACCAGTAGAACATGGCTTTCTATCTGGTTCTATTGCAGGATTTGGGTCAGCCGATCCCAGACCAGTTGATCTTAGGGACTAGGTGTCGAGCACCCCTTAGGACTTACTCTCCCAAACCAGAAAGGCCACAGGCACAAACTTTCAAACTAAATGATAGTGCAACTTTTTTATCTCAATCACTTGGTTCTAAAACATAGTGCTTTGCCCATATTTTCATTTCCATCCATCATTCTGACATATAGGCTTTTTGAGCATTATATTCTATATATATCCAGATTCACATAACTTTGAGCATTCAGCATAATTTCATTCATGTTTTGCTGACCTTTCGATTTATTTTAGAGGTGAAAATTGAAACAAATATAACTCGGATAAAACAAAAATACTTGTAAAATCATCTTTTAGCACACATTTAATTCATTGAATGAAAATTGAAAATTTTATCTCATTGAATTAAATTTGTAAAGATTCAAGTTTTCAAAGTGGTACAAGCAAAATATAATCCAATGTTACCTTTTACCACGTTCCTTGAAACAGAAAGATGTGACAGTTAAGGATATCACCTGAGAAGTGTGAGTTCTAAACTGATTTGTTTAGAAGTCTTAGTCGTTGAAGTACGGGTCCTGAACTGATTTGTCCAGAAGCCATAGTCGTTGAAGCACGGGTTTTGAACTGATATGTTCAAAAGCCATTAATATTTGTCTCCCCCTTAATGGTACAAATATTTTTCAAAAAATACACCGCTTCTCTTCTGTTTTCAGTCATGTGTGTGGTATGTATCTACAATTCAGTACAACACATGAAGAACCTGCAAAACAGATTAAGCAGATTTTGGTACCCAATGGCATTTGGGTCCTAGTGGGTTAGGTGTAGATTTCTTACAAGGAATACTGTAAGAACCATACCAATAAGAAGTATAATCTTTATGCACAAAATCATTTGATCCACAGTAAGAACAACAGATTTTCTTATGTGCCAACCTAATCAGATGATTTACAGAATAAATAGGATTAAGTTTAGCATAAGATTTACCTTTTGGCGCATTGTTCTTCTTGGCATTTGATGTGAATACAGATGATTTTGGCACTTCTTTCTTTGGAACTGTTGTGCCTTTTACTCTCCATTCCATCTTCACCCTCTTGAAGACTGGAACTTCTTCAGGTTTGGAAGTATTAACTTTAGGCACTTTTGTTTTGTTATCTGATTTATCATACAGAGGATTATAGAAGAGATTTGTTGAACGAATCCGACCTTTTGAGAAATATGTTGATCTATTAAATTGTTTAGAAGAAATGTTTTTAAAACTTGAACTTGAAGCAGTTTTAAAAGAGCATTCAGAATCATTTGAATCAACAAATGGAGTCTGAAATATAGAATTATGATCGGTCTGCTTTGAGACATCAAATTTAAAAATGACGTCTTCAAGTTCTTTGACTTTGTTTATTAAAACATTTTTCTCTTTAGAAATTAGATCAAATTTCTTTTGGAGATCAGATTTGATCAACTGATCCTTCATAATATCAGCTGATAAACCAGATAATCTTTTGGTAAGATTAAGAATCACATCTTCAAAATATTCACGTTCCGATTCAAAATCTTTTTCCAAAAACTTTCTTTTATCAGTAATCTCTTTGAAAATTTCCATATTTTTCTTTTTAAGAGTTTTACTTTCCTTTTCAAAGAGATTTTTCTTTTCCGTGAAATCTTTTCTTTCCTTTTCCAAAAGATTTTCTAATTCAGAGATTTTTATGGAAAGTTCAGAACTTTTAATCTCAAAAAAATTTCGTTCAGTTTCAAATTTAGCTCTTTCTTTTTCGAGCTTGTCTTTTTCTAAAAATAAAACTTTCTCAAAGTCTGAAACTTGTTTTGAAAGTTTTATACATTTCAGCTCAGTCTCTTTCTTTTCTTCAAAAACTTTCTTTTCTTCAAAAGAAAAATTAGACAGTTTTCTCTTTAGATCGGCATTTTCACTGTCCAAAATTTTCCCTATATCTTTAACTTCTTTTAATTGAGCATGTAACTTTAAGTTCCACTTCACTCTCTTTTCTTCTCTACTCTTCAAATCGGCATTTTCTTTTTGAAGAGTTGTTACTTTCTCTTGAAGATTCTCGATTTGATCGTGCAGACTTGAGTTGTCTTTCTTTGCTTCAAGATCTGCAATATAAACTTCAAGATCAGTTATTCTTTTAGTAAGTTTAGCATTTGAAGAAGAAATGTCTAAAATTTGTCTTTTCAGATCAACATTTTCTTCTTCCAATGCTTTATTTAAAATAGGAGTTGAAGAATTTGAAGCATTATCTTTAGCAGGAGTTTCTGATATAGGAGATGTTTCTGATAAAATAACTTGTTGCAAAATTCCATTATTTGCCTTAGCTTTTTCAAGTGGCTTTGGAGGTGTTTTTGTTATTATGACTTGTTGCAACACTTCATTATTTGGTTTAACAGATACATGTGAATTAACAGATGTTTCTGTTATAATGACTTGTTGCAACTTTACATTTGGTTTAACAAAAACATTTGCAATTGGAGGAATCTCCTTTTTCAGAGTTTGCTTCAAATCTTCACCACTGCTTTTAACAATAACTTGTTGTAAAACCATTTTGAATATTGCTAGAAATTGATCGTTCAGAAGATCAAGCAGACAGTGTATGAAAATACACAAAAAAATTATATAAAAATTTTTCTTGAAAAGCTCTTACAGTGTATGAAATACACTATAGGAAAAATTTCGAGATAAAATTTTTTCTCAAAATTTTTTTTTTTTTTTTTTAAATCAATGAATTCGAATGTATAAGGGTTCGAATTCAATGAATTCGGATGTATAAGGATTCGAATTCAATGAATTCGGATGAAGAAGGATTCGAATTCAATGAATTCAGATGAATAAGGGTTCGAATTCAATGAATTCAGATGAAGAAGGATTCGAATTCACTCAATTCGGACTTAACTTGGTTCGAATTCAATGAATTCGGATGCTTAAGGGTTCGAATTCAATGAATTCGGATGCTTAAGGGTTCGAATTCAATGAATTCGGATGCTTAAGGGTTCGAATTCTATGAATTCGGATGCTTAAGGGTTCGAATTCTATGAATTCAGATGCTTAAGGGTTCGAATTCTATGAATTCGGATGCTTAAGGGTTCGAATTCAACACTTGTAAAAAAAAATCAAGAACACTCCGAATTGACTAAAATCAAGTAGAAAATCCCTTGAATGGTCCGAATTCCGTATGAATGATCCGAATTCACCAAGAATGATCCGAATTCTGCACTTCGAACACGAAAATCACTAAATCAGCCATAACGTTTTCAATTCTTGATCAATTGTTATGAAATTTGCACAGATTTGTTCGAAATTTGATTCCACACACTTTCTTAGATAATCACAAATCCTAATTCGATCAATTTAATCGAATTTTGATCCAAAAATAGTAGAAAAAGTTTTCGAACAAAAATGATATAAAATGATCAGATCTGCAAATTCTGTGCAAATTTTGGTGTTAATCCAAGAATTAAATATGTTTAGGAATCAAATCCGAGTGCAATGATGTCAAGAATCAATCCAAAAGATCAAAAAATGAAAAAATGAAATCTGGATGAATAGTAAATGAAGAAGGGTTAGAATTCTTGATGAACAGTGATGAATAGTGATGAACACCCAATCCGAATTCTTCAGCTTTAGTGTAAAAAATCTTCAATTTGGTCTTCGATCTGCTTGAATCTTCTGTTTAGCTCTGATACCAATTGATAAATCCCAGATCTCTAGCAATAAGATATGAATGTAGTGAGAGAGAATCTAGAGAGCAAATATGTCATCCATGTATTGATCTCAAAGGATTACAAAAGGTTTCTAAAAGATTACAAAAGCTTACTAACAAATGAACTAGACAAGCCTATTTATACCCATGACATACAAGGTATAAAGGCATTCACAATACTGTATAGACTCATACAGTACATTGACTTTACAGTAAATCTTGAATACAACAATGCTCTAACAAATCTGAACCAAAAGAAGATGAGATGTCTATTGATATGAATGGGTATTTTCTGGAGTTTGATCTGCCAAACTTCTTTGATCCAATTGAAGTAAACTTTCTAAGTGTATATCATGACAAACCAAAAGAAACTCAGATCTGGTTGGCTGAGAAGTCAACATGTCTTGGAAAACCAAAGAAAGATGCGTATTCAGATTTTCTAATCAATGGGATCAGAGAATTAAAGATCAAGCAGTTCAGAAAGCAAGAATACTTATCCTTTGAAGTATTAAGAGAAGATAGAAAGGTGTACTATTTTACTGATGCAGACTTTGAAAAGCTATCAGTAATGGATTTCTACAGACTACACAGTATGTTGTGCTTCAAAGAATCAAGCAAAGATAAGAATGAAAGGAAGGCAAGGAATGTAGTGATTGAAGCTATGTTTTACATCTTAAGATGGCATTGTTATACAGATTTTCAAATAGCTCTGTATTTACAAAGGCCAGGCGTCTATCTTTCAAGACCCATCACAGATCATGATCAGAAGCAAGTATTAAAAACTGGAAGTGTGTGCAGACATCCAGAATTGGGAGTATTTTTGAAAAACAAGAGTGAAAAGATCTTTTTTAGAGCAAAGGAGACTGCAAAATATAGCTCTGGAACTTTGAGATTCATCAAGCATAATTTGGAGAAAAAGGTGCTGAAGGTGAAGCAAGCTAACATGACTCAAGAAGTGATCACTCAGCAAGTTGAAACTATTCAGAAAATTGTTGATAGAATTGACAAGAGACTTACTCAGAGAAATGTGCTGTTACAGAAAATTGTTCCTGCATTGAAAGAGCTTGGTGATACAAAGTATAAGTTTATTTGACAAAAAGGGGGAGATTGTTAGATCTGAGTTTTGTCAATAAACTAAGTGTTGAAATCTGATAAGAAGGATCAGATGTTCTGAGAAGAAGAGTCAGAAGTCTGAGAAGAAGAGCCAGAAGTTCTGAGAAGCCTAATGAAGAAGAACGTTCAGAAGTTCTGAACAACCTGTTCAGAACTTATAACTAGATACTTTCCTTAGTGTTTAGTAAACTAATTAGGACACGTGTATAGTTCTTATTAGTCATTCATATTTGTATTGTAGCTTTAATATTTCCGTTGCAATATATATAGTGGTTAGCACTACATTGCTAACTGATTTTCCCGAATATATTTGTATTCATCTTTTGTAATATTTGAGATACTCTCTCTCTAAGATCTGTAATTCTGTTCTTCATTGAATACAATTGGGCTTGATCATATTACTTCTCAATTACTGCTTCATAGATTGATATATTGATTGTAAGAGTAAATCCTGGACTTTCAATTACATCGAATGTAATTCCTAGCGTTATGGGATCCTTAACAACTTGTTTGTTAATTGGCATGTTTGATCCCATCTATGCCTTGGGTTTCTAATGCTTAGGTGACCTTTATCACAAAAGATTCCCAATCAAGTCATCCTACTTGAAACAACATGTGAAACTCACATCCATGCGGTTAGGTGACCTTTATCCCACAAAGACATAAGAACCACCTCATCCATCTCAAGACAATCCAAGTGGTTAGGTGACCTTTATCCCACAAGGGTGTCATAGCGACGTATTGAGTATTTCTCAAAAGGACGGCATAGACTTGCATTTAAAAAAAAGGATTTATAATGTTTTATAATTCTAGTTTTAAAAACATTTTAGTATTGCATGCATTTAATAATATATGGTACAAACTTATTTCTCATTAAATGGTTCCTATTAGTTTAAATAAAATCTTAATTTTATCAACTAAGTATGTGTCGTCAATTTTTAATATCAAATACTAATTTTTGAGTTTCAGCACTATAAGAACCATTTATAGTCTCTTAATAAACAATTTTATTAATACTAGACTATGAGTTTGTATGAGTTTTGAAATTTCCATTTAAAATCTCAATTTTAATTTTTAAAACCCATGGTACCATATTATTGCATGCATCCAATAATCAATGTGTTCTTTTAAGAAACTATTTCTCATAATAAATTTAAAATCCCTATTTTAAATAATTTGGTTAATTTTAAAATCTATATTTTAAAACTAGGTTCATCATAAAATCTAATTTTAAAACTTGTCGCTTCAATTTTAAACGATCTTTAAATAAGCGTTTTTGAACCAATTTTATGTTCCTCTAAAATATCCTATATTTTAAAGCAAATAAAATCTAGAGTTTTATAATCATATAATGTCATGTATATTGCATGCATCCAATATCATATGACACTTGGAGTTTGTAAGAGTTTTTAAAATCGCCATTTTAATTTACTTTGACATTTCAAAATTTTATGGGTTTTTAGAATAAAACTCATTTTATTTATAAACCCCATTTTAACCATTTTACTTTTAAAATGTTACCTTTTAAAATAAACTCCTTTTATTTAAAACTCATTTTTATCACTTTACTTTAAAATGTTATTTTGAAAGGCAAACTCCAAAAGATGATTTATTTTATGTTCAAAATATTATCTAGCATGCAAGAACCTATTTCAATCATACATGATAATATCAACATAAAATATAAACATATAAAATATGTAGAAAATGTATAAACCAAGCCAAAAAACTAATGACAATTCTTGTGAACCAAACAAGAATGTCAAGTCCATTCCTAAGGGACCAAAAAAGAAAAATAACTTCATGCTCCCACTTGATTTGTCATCTCCATGCAAAGAAGTCACCAAGCTCCATCTTCATGCTCCATGTTGATCTCCATTTCTTTGTTGTTTATAAAATAAAAAAAAACTATTTCTAAAGTAATCTAAAACAAAATATAATGGAGAATAATAAATCCTATTTACTATTACAAACCAACATGAATAATAAAATTACAACCATAAAACAAGGGGTCTTGGCTTGTTTATACATATCATTCATATGTAATAAAAATAAATAAAACAAACAAACACTTTGTTTTTCTAAGGCAACTTTTATGACCAAAAATGCATGTAAAATTTTGGTCAGATAAAATAACAATTATAGACTACAAAAATTGCCAAAGATGCCATGTATGAACTTCTTCATACAAAATGAAAAATCATCCATGGCTTCCAAAAACCAAGCATTTTTCATATCAACAAAAAAATCTAAACATGCATGCAAAAGAGGCTCTGATACCACTTGTTGGGCTTTGTTCAAAAATCGATTTCGAAAATCATAAAAAAATTGCAACGGAAGCTTAAAATTTGAACAACATGAAAAAGCATTTCATTACCCACCAAGGATCCTTTTGCATGAACATGAAAGATAAAAACAACCATAGGGGGTTTTAAGAAATTACAACCTTTGTAGACCTTTGTATATGACTTCTTTGTTGGAGAAGATGGCAAGAACTCAAGTTAGAGTTCCTCTAGAGAAGTCAACCAAGCAAGTTCCCAACACCTTGATGTATGCTAGTACCTTCTTCTTGATCTTTAATGCAAAGAGAACTTCTTATTCAAGTGTACAATATACTTGAATTTGGAAGAACAAAATCACACACACAAAGTGTGTATTTTCGGCCGAAAATGGAGAGAGGAGAGGGAGAGAAAAACTCTTCTAACTTTTGTTGGTTTTGCATGTGTATTTTGAAATGAGATGAAAAGTAGTTTACATATTCAAGGCTTATGACATTGCCACCCAAGAGGGCCAATGAGAGTCAAGCCTTCCATGCAAAATTACATTTTATGTCCTCCTAGTTTAAAATGGTTAAAATCACAATTTTAACTATTTAAACTTTATCACTAAAGTCCCTCCTTTTAATTCTAGTTACATATGAGCTAATCATATTTATTAATAAACTAGAATTTATTATTTGCATCTAATATTATAAATTATATTCAATAATATAATTAATAATATTTATCAAGAATATAATTAATATTTATAAAGAATCAAATTCTTATAAATATCAATTCGGTGTTTACTTACTATATGGTGTGACCCTATAGGATCATATATTACCGGTAATATTATTTTATAATCATTCTTGAGCATATAGATCCAACAAGAAATGATATATGCATTTCTATATGCTGACAGAGACATCATCCCTGTCAATGCCGTACCCATTAACCCATACCTAAACCCAATCAGAATAAACACCATTTCTGAATCAAGGCTAAAGTTCATCCAAACCAAGTCAAATCTGAACAGAGCCATTAACATAAACTTCGGTATCCGCATAATCTTGGACATCAAGCACACGAAGTTTCAACATGACAGAGTCGTATACCATGAGTATACTGTTGAATCAACAGAAGGCAGAAATGAACTCTTCAATGACAATGATCTTGTCCTTCTGAACCCATACGACCTGATCACACTTCACGCCTATTGCTTGAACTTCTCAGAAAGATACACACCAGCAAGAACTGCGCTACCAGAAGTCAGATTCGCTACGCATGATCACAACAATCTCAGAATACAGATCGATTTCCAGCTAGGCATAGAGTTTGAAGTAGAGAAACTAACGATTGCACCACCAAATGAAAACCTTGAGGGTTATGGACATTACAGAACTGGAACCGTAGTAGAAGATCCTCCAGTCTTTGTCTGCCGACAGAAGGGCACAAAAAAGGCCATCAGAGCTGCTGAAGCCCACAAGTACTCGAGTGAGTCGCTAGTATATCTCAAGAACATAATCCAAGATCTCCCAAGAAGCAAGTGTCCAGAAGAACAGCAGAAACACTTCGTCAACCAGATTGATCTAATGCTGGACTTTCGTATACTGATCAGAAGATTCGACAAAATTCTTAGGGGAGATAACTATGCATAGTTGTACTATTTCTTACCCTGCATTGTAATATCTTAGAAGAATAGTACAAAGGCTAACAGAGGTAAATGTTCTCTGTTCTTTTTGTTTACATCTCTGTGTTTCAAATTTTTATTTTCAATACTTAGGAGGAGATTGTTAGCCCCAAGTATCTGTAATGTAAAAGTATTGAAAATATTATCAAGTCAGAAGACCATCAGAGATGCAGCAGAAGACTTAGAAGAAAAGCAACAAGAAGACCAACAGAACTCAACAGAGTTCTGATTGAACCAACAGAGGCTCAACAGAGCTCTGATAGAAGATCAACAGAAGAATTGTTCACAATCCGAAGATCAACAGAGCTCTGGTCTATGAGCTCTGGTGAAGTGAAGACATCTGTGAAGCCTAAGTCTCGTAAGAAATCCTAAGTGTTAGACAAGTGTCCATACTTTCCACGTATTCCCTAGAAGTAGGAGACACACTTTCCACGTGTCATTCTAGGGTACGATAGTACAATGTCTACACTTTTTCAGGGCTATAAATAGAGAGGTAGTGGAACAAACGATTGTAATCTTTTGGAAGAATAGTTTTCCACAATTATTTAAGCACACACTGTAGTAATCCAGAGCACTACCTCCGTACGATATTGTTCCCTGTGAGATTTCAGGATACACCATTGATCTTGTTCTTGGTGTTATCCATTATCAATATACGAGCAACGTTTCTTACTTGATCTTGTTATCATTATCCTGTTCTATATTTGATTCTCACTACTACAATATCATTTACATTATCACTCACTTTAATGGCTTTATATTTAAATGCTTCCGCTGTCTATATTATTACCATTAATGTGATGCAACATGAATCTGGGAACCTACATAGGGTTTACCCCCCGTAAATGGCGACGCATAATCGCCACTCGAACCCTCAGACGGATCAGAGCTTCAAACGACTAGAGTCGCTCTTCCAAGGACGCGATATCCCCCTCTTTCGCCTCGATGAGCGACTTAAGGTCCTTGACCTGTTTTTTGCTCTAAGCCAAGGAGCCCTTAGTCGCTCCTAACTCCGCCTCAGTCGCAGAGGACTTCTCAAGGGTCTCCCTCAGATGGCGCTAAAGGTCTTTCTTCGCGTTCATCGATGCCACGTAGAAGTCTTGAGCTTCGTCGAGTCTCGCCGAAAGGCTCTCGACCCTTTCCATCGCCAGCTTCTCATACTCCCTTGCCACGCGAGTTTCCTCTTGCACCTTGCGAATTTTCTCCAAGGCAACGGGAGCAACCCTACGGATCTTATCCATATGGGAATACAAGCAAAGAGAAGTCTGGAACGCCTGCAGCGCACGAATACCCAAACGTCAAAAAACAAGCGACAGAATAACAAAAGACATTAAGATTGTACGTACCTTAAAGGTCAACCCTGCGACATATGACCCTTTGTTGTCGACCGTGACACCCTCTAATCTCTTCTTAAAGGACGGCAGGACGAAATTTCTCCAAATCGGGGAAGATTTTGTCGCTATCCATGTCTTCCCCAGACATGAAGTTGGACGACAACATGAAATTCACTGACATTGTATCGGTGGACTCCTCCGTCATCTTCCCTTTTCCCTTGTCGGCCGACGAGGGAGAAGGACCTACCTCTTCAATCAGAGGAGAGGCACACTCACCGGAGTCGCATCTATGACTCCCGGTGACGTCTTCGTCTTCTCAGCAGTGGCGACCCTAGACAGATCACCACCCTTCGACGACGGTTCCCTCCGGATAACCGTATTAGACTTCTTTACCCACGATGACGGGGGTGGGGGAACCTTTCGCTTCAACTCCTTGGCCTTACGAGCCAAAAGGAGTTGAGCCTTCTTCTTCTGTCCATCAGGGGTAAGCATATCGCCTGACCCACCTACAAAACACAGATACACGATAAGAAGGAATGATTACAAACCAAATCATACGACAAAGCAAGGTAAAACGTAAGATCATCACCCGTTGTCTCCTCTTCCTTCTCTTCTCCCTCCTCTTTAGGGACATTTGGGCCCTTGGCCGAGAGGATCTCGATATCCGAATCCTCATCCACTAAGCCCCGCTGAACGAAAAAGGACCTATCCTCCAGGGAATAGGACCAAAATTTATCGATATTCGCAGCCGACTCAAGGCGATCGGCATCAGGAAATGTGATAGCTGAAACAAAAGCAAAATATATTAACCAAAACGTACGATCTAAAGCAAAAACGCACGATACGAAGGAAAAAGCTTACAAGCGGTATTCCATCCAGCCACGACCCACGTTGTATCCTCCGTCAAAAGCTCAAGCGATTGAGTCTTGCCAAAGACATACATCGCCTTCCACCCGCGGTCGTTGGCCTGGGTATTCGGCACAAGTACCCGAGTACCTCTGTGCTTAGAAGCTAAACTATACCGGTGGTAACCGTCCACCTTCACCGTATACGCCACTAACAAGTCGTCTACATTGAACGACGCCGACCAATCCTCGGTGATCTTATCAATCACATGCACAATCCGCCAAAATTCTGGCATCATTTGTGCGGGATATAAAGAAAACTTTCTCAAAAACACCCTGGCCAGTGGAGAGAATGGCCACTTGAAACCCACTTTGAATGGGTACTCGTACAAAACGAAATGCCCATTCGGGCACTCAGATGGCCGAAACTGATCCGGCGAGTACAACTGTACAGCATCAGGAACGCCCGATAATGTCCGAAAAGCCGATAGACACTCTTGGCCAATGATGGTGCTTGCAGGTTCTATCGACATTTTGAAAACAATGAGCAGATTAGAAAAATTTTCTCTCGATTTATAGCCAGTACACGAAAAGGCAACTAAATCTTTCGAAAATCTCTCTCTAAAAATATCACGAACGTAAAAAAGGAAGTGATCTGCAGAATCGCGATATTTATAGCAACGTCGCGTCAGGTCGCCCCGGTGGATGGTCGATAGCTGTCCACCACCTTTTCGCATGCATCATGCCGATGGGCGACACCTGTCCTCTAACGGCTCCACGCCTCTTACACGTAATCGTGACGTCACGACCTCTTCGTCTCCTCTGGTCTGAATCGAACCAAGACGGTTGAGATTTGACCAGACTCTCTCCCCATCTGACACGTGTCAAATCACTTCGTCGGATTTAAAATTCGAATTTCACGCCTAAATTCAAATTTTGGGGGCAAACTGTTTGGGTAAAAAATTACACCTCACGACCGACGAAAAATAACTCAAATAACATTTACATAAGACCACTCTTGTATTAAGATAAGGTCTTGCAGGTTATTTACAAACGAACATTCGGTCGTACACTTTCATGATAGTCGTACGTTTCATACGACTGACGTCCGAGACTCAAGACGGTCGTACGATTACACTAACCGTTAACAGTCAACACCCGTTTCTTTTGTTCATTAATGCAGGTCCACGAGCATTCATGGTACAACGGCCAGTAGCGGAAAAGCTTTTAATGGAATTAAAGACCCAACAACGGTTACATAACAAGTCATCAAGACACATTTATTGCCAACTGAAGCTATATAAAGACATGCTCTACATCCGCAAAAGACATCTTTGATCAATCCATTACACATCGAAACACATCTGAATTCGACACATCTACACTCATTTCTACATTACTTACGCAAACACAACAGTGATCAACAAAGCATTCGAACACACATTGCTAACGCAACTTTCGCACGACAGCAGTTTGAACCGCACGACAACAGCTTATTTCGCACGATTTACGCACGACGCACGACTTTTTCTTACAATTAAGATTACCTTTTCTCTTATTGTAATCTGTTGTACACAAAACACTTGTTAGAAAAGGATTTTCGCCCCTGTTTGGCCACTATAGTGCACCGTCGACTCTCACAAGTCGACCGCGGTTTTTTCCCTCGTTTGGGTTTTCCGCGTCACCAAATCTCTTGTCTTATTTACTTTTTATCGCAATTGTGTTGATTGGTCTTGAGATCCGTTTCTTTAATTGTTAAAGTCCACATCAACCTTAAGTTATCCTTTTGGGTGATTTTTGGCATTAATAGTCTCCTGGACCTATCACCAGACGATTAAGTTCCCAACGCCATGGGGAGTTCAAGAAATCAAAAGTGAACAAAAGACCGCACGTGATTGCTACAAGGCGACATTGAAACCTTAGAAAAGGGACATCTAGCAATTACATGTCTAGGATGTCCCCGAGTCCTCAGATGATTATCGCCTAGAAGAAGTCATCTTAGACCAGGACAAGCCTGATCAAATTGTCTTTGTGGGGGTATCGTTAGATCCCATCATAAAGAGCCAACTAATCTCCTTTTTGCAGGAACACGCTGATTGTTTTGCTTGGACACATGAAGACATGGTGGGCATAGACCCCGACGTCATATCCCACAAGCTGAACGTCGACCCATCGTTCAAACCAATAAAGCAAAAACGTCGTAAGTTCGCTCCTGAATGGAATAAGGTGATCAACGATGAGGTCGACAACTTGCTTAAGACTGGGAAGATCAGAGAAGTGAAGTACCCCGACTGGTTGGCCAACGTTGTGGTTGTACAAAAGAAGAATGGGAAGTGGCGAGTGTGTATTGACTTCACATACCTTAATAAGGCATGTCCTAAAGATCCATTCCCACTACCCCACATCGACGCTATGGTCGACGCGTCTGCAGGACATGAACTCTTGATGTTCATGGATGCTTATTCTGGATACAATCAGATACTGATGCACAACGAAGACCAAGAGAAGACTGCTTTTATGACAGATAAGGGCATATACTGTTAGAAAGTAATGCCTTTCGGTTTGAAAAATGCAGGGTCAACCTACCAACGATTGGTTAACAAGATGTTCAAAGAACACCTTGGCGAAACCTTGGAGGTCTACATTGACAACATGCTTGTCAAGTCCAAACAGGTGACCGACCATATGGATCATCTGAAGAAATCCTTCGACATCCTTCGACAATATCAGATGAAGCTGAATCCTACGAAAGGTTCCTTCGGAGTCGGCGCCGGGAAATTTCTGGGGTACATGGTCACACGACGAGGCATAGAGGCAAATCCTGATCAAATCAAAGCCTTGATAAGCATCAAATCGCCCAGAAACTTCAAGGAGGTCCAACGACTTACAGGTCGTGCGGCAGCGTTAAATCACTTCATCTCACGATCGTCGGATAAATGTCATTTGTTCTATAATGTCTTGAGGAAGAACAAGGGTTTCGATTGGACGGACGATCACGAGCAGGCGCTACAATGATTGAAAGAATACATGGTCATTCCGCTCCTGCTTTCAAAACCAAAGGAACACGAGATCTTACAACTATATCTCGCCGTAAGTGCTCACTCAGTGAGTGTTGTCTTGACTAGAGAGGACGACGGACAACAGCTACCGATCTACTACATCAGTAAGTCTCTGCTAGACGATGAAACACGATATACGTCTACGGAGAAGTTACTTTTATCGCTAGTTACAGCAGCAAAGAAGTTACGACACTACTTTGAATCCCATCCCATTATCGTCGTAACAAATTTTCCTCTCAAGTAAGTCCTGAGAAAGCCCGAGCTAACATGACGACTAGAGATATGGAGTATCTACCTCAGCAGTTACGATATTGACTTTAAGCCTCGTACGATAATTAAGTCGCAGGTCCTGGCCGACTTTGTCGCCGATTTCACTCCTGAACTGAAAAAAGAAGCACAAAGCGAGACCTATATTGTGACGACTATAAACGACACGACATGGGTGCTCCATGTCGACGGATCTTCAAACTCCAGAGGAGCAGGTCTTGGTGTTGTCTTAAAGTCCCCACAGGGGGGCAAGATGGTGTACTCCATACGATGCAGTTTCAAAGCTACCAACAACGAGGCAGAATACGAAGCTCTGATTGTGGGCATGAATATGGCTCACGACTTGGGGGAAATCGGACTTAACGTCAGAAACGATTCCCTATTGATTGTAAACCAAATGAACGGGGAATTCGCAGCAAAAGATTCCAAGATGATGGCCTATCTCTGAGTAGCCAAGGAGAAGTCAAAGATGTTTGATCCGTTCTCAATCGAACAGATCCCCAGAGATAAAAACACTCAAGCCGGTGCGCTAGCAAATCTTGGACCAGCACTCAATAAGCCGTCGTTCTTAACACAGAAAACAGTTGGTCGTTCGATTTAAAGCTTCAAAATACCTTATCATTGGTGTATACTTTATCGACGATCATCGACAGGTCTCAACCTACGATGCATCGATACTCTAGAACAGGTACAAGACATTCTGAAAGAAATGCACGACGGCAAATGTGGCAACCATTCTGGTGGTCGTAGTTTTGCTAATCGTATATCACGATAAGGCTACTATTAGCCGACATTAAGGCAAGATGCCACCAGGTACGTCCAAAGCTACGACGCATGTCAATGACACTCAAGTATGATACATCAACCTTCTGAACCTCGGCATACGTCTTTGGTCCCGTGACCCTTCATGAGGTGGGGAATGGACATCGTTGGTAAATTACCTTCTGGCCCAGGGCAGAAAGTTTTTCTGTTAGTCCTTACAGATTATTTTTCTATGTGGATAGAAGCAGCTGCTTACTCCCAGATTCGGGACAAAGAGGTCATCTTTTTTATCCAGACTAACATTATATGCAGGTTCGGAATTCCTTCCGAAATCGTATGTGACAACGGGTCACAATTCATAAGTTATCGTATGCAACAGTTTTGTGAGGATCGTAATATCAAACTTACGACCTTGACCCCACGTTATCCCCAGTCTAACGGTCTTGCAGAATCGAGTAATTAAGTCATTATCAATTCAATATAGAAAAGCCACAAGGCCGCAAAGGGAAAATGGGTTGAAGAACTTCCATCGGTCCTATGGGCGAATCGTACAACACCCCGAACATCGACAGGACATACACCATTTTCATTGGTTTACGGTTGTGAAGCCGTCTTATCTATTGAAGTGCAACTCCTGACATCGAGACCTACATCCGTCGATTATAACTTTATGGACTTAAGCTATGACCTCGACGCTCTCGAAGAGCTAAGAGAGTCTGCTTTGGTCAAAATGGCATCTCAACGACAGGTTATTGAACGACATTTCAACAAAAATATTAAAGCCAAGATCTTTCAGGAAGGTGACTACGTCTTACAACGAGTATTCCCAAACACCAAGGAACCAAATGCAGGTAAATTATCCACTAAGTGGGAAGGACCTTATCGAATATCCGAGGTCGTTGGGAAGGGTGCTTACAGGCTTCAGACCCTTGACGACCAAGACATCCTACGTAGCTGGAACGCAGTACATTTAAAGAAGTATTTCTTTTGAAATTTTCCTTACGATTTATTCTTCCAAGCGATTACTGACTTAAGCATCGGAGGGTTGTTGGTCAAACCAACGACCACCCCTGAATCTTACATTGCACACTCGCAGGATCGCACGAACGCCAATGTTTGGGCAAAATTTCACCAGTCTCGACCACGACCAAGGTAAGGAAAATACTTATTCCCTTCTCCGTAACGAAGGTGAAATCATAGTATTCTCTCTCCTGTCAAAGGATTATATCAAAAGTCTTTTTACCCTACGATACTCGACTTCGACGTCCCCTACTTCGCACGACCGTCGCGAAGAATCATGCGACCTCGACCGACTAACGCGTTATACGACTGTTATGTTTGTTCAATGATTAATGCAGGAGTCAGAGTCATTAATGGACAACGGCTATAACCGACGAAATCAGTTATGAGCATCTAATCCCACATTGAAGACGACGACCGTTACAACAATTACCAAAGATCTTAATGATTCAATTAAAGTGCCCGAAGACTATAAATTCCAAGCTCAATCCTCAGTTCAAAAAACAGCGAACAACACAGAGAGAGAGAGAACAAGAACATCGAACAACAGGCACAAGTACTCGAACTCTGAAGAACACTCATTCGAAGCAAAGGAATCACCCATAGAAGATCATTCCTGACACACGGTTTAAACACACGACGCACATTGTTTTACATTAGAAAACACTTGTAACTTAACATTTCGAAGTCTTTCCTTCATCTGTATTGTAATCTCTGTACGATCGACACCTGGAACACCAAGGACATCGCCCCTGATTGGAGACCATAGTGCAGCGACGACATCCACTGTCGTCCGCAGTTTTTTTTCCTCGATGAGGTTTTTCCTGCGTGTTGGTCCCGAAGGCCTATACAAGTTTGTAGAAGGGGGGGGGGGATTGAATACAAACACACAGATTTTACTTTTCTAGATTGTTTATTGATAAATCATTAACAATTTACAGCTTGTTGCGGAGACAAGATTAAGGATAAACCTAAATCTAAACAAGTTGGAACACTAAGGTTTCTTTCACTAAGAGAGATAAGGAAATTACTAATAATAACCTATCTTAGATAAGAGATTTGAACTTGTCCAGAGTTAGCAAGTTACTTCAAATGAAGTGAGTTCATCTCTTTATATACTGCATGCATTTAATGTTGGGTTTTGTTCAAAAATCGATTTCAAGAATCATAAAATGTGCAACGGAAGCTATAAAATTTTGAACAACATTAAAACATTTTAACACCCACCAAGGATCCATTTGCATGAACATGAAAGATTAAATAAAACATAGAGTTTTAGAAAGTACAACCTTTGTAGTCCTTTGCAAAATCTTCTAGTTTGATGAAGATGGAGATGGCAAGAACTCAAGGAAGAGTTCCTCTAGAGAAGTCCACCAACAAGCTCCAACACCTTGATGTATGCTAGTACCTTCTTGAACTTTGATGCAAAGAGAACTTCTTATTCAAGTGTACAATATACTTGAATTTGGAAGAACAAAAAACACACACAAAAGTGTGTATTTTCGGCCGAAAATGGAGAGAGGAGAGGGAGAAAAAAAACTCTTCTTTTTGTTGGTTTTGCATGTCCCCTTTAAAATTGAGATGAAAGGTGGTTTTTATCTTCAAAGCTTATGACTTTGCCACCCAAGAGGGCCAATGAGAGTCAAGCCTTCCATGCAATTTTTCATAACAAACCCTTGTAGTTTTAAGATGGTTAAAATTATATTTTAACTATCTTAAACTTTTCTCCCCAAGTCCCTCTTTTAATTTTAGTTATAAAATAAATCCATCACATGTATTATTTTATATAACCAAAATTAATTATTTGCATCTAATATTATAAATCATATTCAAAAATATAATTAATAATATTTTATCAAGAAATAATAATATTTATCAAGAATCAAATTCTTATAAATATTAATTCGGTGTCTACTTGCTATATGGTGTCACCCTATAGGATCATATATTACCAGTAATATTATTTTATAATCATTCTTGAGCACATAGATCCAACAATCTCCCACTTGCTCAAGATTGCATTATAGGATAATATAGACAGTGGTGGACGTCTAGCAACATCTCACTGCCCCCAGCAACGTATGACTGTAAGTGCCATTCAACAACATCCAATTCTCACGAGCTCATAACTTCAATTGATGTATTAGGTGTGGTATCAGTTATCCCTTTGTTTAGACATCATGTTGAACATGAGACATGGATCACTATCATTCTCATCTATTGTTCAACTTTTGGTAAGGCGCCTTAGATGTCTCACTCTTAATATATTTAGAGAAACAAATCCCATCTTGACTACATACGCCTCTCATGCAGTTCATGCTATGCCCGATAATGGCCTTTATAGCTGCCTTGTTAAAGATCAGCGTTTAACCATATCAAGGCATAGTACTCCCTACACTCAAGTCCCTAATATGCATCTCAGGTCAAAGGATACAAAGATACTACATTTATTCAAGAATCACTTATGACGACGATCCATGAGGTGATCTTGAAGCGGGTCAGGTCCAGTACTCGTTCCCTAACAAGTACCTATGAACTTGGTTGCAACATTTTGCCACTTTTACTCTTAAAAGTCAACCAATCCAATTCATATTAGTCTTACTTCATAGTTGCTCCCACAACTATTATCGACTATGGACATTTAGAATAATTAATTTATTCAAGGATTTAAACATGCTAATATAGAACACAACGAGTATGTAAAGATCATATCCAATATATCTAACTAAATATTATACTTGTTGCTTAACCTGTTCCAATATCCAAATACTAAATTCAAATCAAACCCCATCACTAGAATAACGAAGTCCTATAGCTTAAACATGACACTTCAAGTTTAGCTTATGAAAGGAACTTCGTGAATGGGTTCATCCAGAAACTTGATTTGTTTAAACTTTGTGAACACTAACATCTCCATCTTTAACTTTATTCCAAATATAGTTAAATGCTTGGAGTAGATACTTGGTACTTTGATGTAAGATAGGGTCCTTTAGCTTGCGTAATGGCACCCACATTCTCACAAAGGATTTCTAGATGATCCTGAATGGGAGGCATCTACCTAGCTTTTCAATGAACTCTTTCATCCAAGCATCTTTCTTTTGCGGCTTCTAAAGCGGCAGTGTGTTCTTATTTGTAGTGTATTATGCAATTTGACCTTCGCCTTGAACCTTTTCAAACGAACTAGTTCTTCATTCGCAATGAAGACATTTCCCTTTTGTGATTGAGAACCTTCTCAATCTTTATGGAAGCTATCATTAGTGCAGCATTTTGCTATGATCTTCTTCCATTCCTCAGTTAAAGAACACTTCCTTGGTTCTTTCTAAGTACCTTAAATCGTTCTTTATAGTCATCTAATGACCTTCCCTCGTTTTTCGTTGGTATCGTTTTCTAATGCTCTAAAGCATTTTGATACATTCGATCTAGTGCATGTCATGACATATATGATAGATCCAATTTCCGAAGCATATGGAATACTAATCATTTTATCTAGCTCATCTTTTGTGCTAGAATATTGAGACATGCTCAAAATGATGTCATATCATATTTGCAAGAAACTACCTTTAGAGCCTTGCATCTTGAATCTTTCAAGATCATGTCAACATATGCACTTTGACTTAAACCTATAATTCGTCTTGATCTAATCTCTAAAGATTTTTATTCCAAGAATAAAATTAGCCCTTCCTAAGTCTTTTATTGAGGAAATACTGTCTGAGCCGAAACATGATGTTTTGCTATGTCGAAAAGTTAATTTCCAAATACTAATATGTCTTGCACATACAGGATTAGGAATTTTACTGCGCTCCCACTAGTTTTAGCAAATACATGAGTCATCTTTTATTTTGATGAAAATTAAACTTTTAATTTTCCTGTCAAAATGAAGATTCCATTTTGAGATACTTGTACTGATCCCTGAATGGATTGTATCTCAATGTTCATGACTCTAAGCCACTCACCAGATTCAGAATCTGACATAGCACTTTAGTAGTTGATGGGTTTACTAGAAACCTATCATACATCATTCTTCATGAGAAATCGATATTTCTCGAGTTTCTGAATGATTCTACTAGATTTGCGAACACTTGGTGTTTTCACTAAGTTTTGATCAATCAAATCGCTCAGTTTTCAACGACCGTTGTTTGATAACTAGTGCCAACCAATAAGTGCATTAGGTTATGAAGTTCTTGATTCCCTTCAAGTTCCTTAACACTCCCACTTGCCTTGTCCATTAAAAAACTTGCTTTCTAAGAACTTGGCTTTGGAACAATAAACAATTTTATTGTTTGTGGGTTTGTGGAATCGGTATATAAAACAATTTATAGTATATTCTACAACATATGCATTTGGTAGATATTGGGTCGAGTTTACTTGAAGCTTATTGTCTCACATGAGCTTCATAAACCCACGCCTTCAACTAAGATTAAGGATGAAAAAACTTTTCATACGAAATCTTATAAGGTGTTTTGTCTACCTTTTGGTTGGTGTCAAAAAGTACGGATTACTTTAACTAGGGCATAATTCCGAATTTGATATAGGAATAGTACTTCTACTCATCATAGAGCGAACCATATTTAATAAGGTTCGGTTCATCCTTTCGGATGTATACAATTTCTATGATGATCCAAGAGTTCTTGGTTTAGTTACTATCCTCATATATCAGAAAAGACTTTAATGGTCCTGCTGAGTTGTTTTCTTAATCTTCACTTTGAAACAACTTGAATTACATCAAATGCTTCATCTTTATGTTCCATAAACTTCAACAATTGAAATCGTCAGTGAAGGTATTATCTATCACCATATCTAGACTTGGTTTTGAGAGACCATATACATCAACATGCATCAATTCAAAAAAACTTTTTCTCATTCTCTATGAATTAGAGAAAAGAGCTATATTCAATTTTATCAAGATCGCATATATCAAATGAAAATATTTATATTTAGTTTCAAAATACCACAGTTTTGAAAATTTAGATATGCGTTTAACTTTCTTGATTATGTTGACTATTTCATGTGTAGACTTGATTCAAATCACATTTGAGTCTTATGGTGTTTATATAGAATTATGTTTTAGAAGGCTTTTGAGATTCACTTTATTATTCAATTAAGAGAACTATTTCTTGAAATAGAATAATTCATTTTGAATATGAATATAATCGTTTCCAAAAACGGTTAAGTGAATTTCATTTAATCAATAAACATGTGACTGAAAAACAATAATTTAGTCAAACTAAATTTAAACATTGTTCGAGACAAACTTGTTTAACAATACAAGCTATATGGTTATATAATAAAATCTCCTATAAGCTTGGTACGCAATCTTGCTTCCTTGCTTATATGGATCACCATTTTGCTTGTCTTTCAGTCATTTACCTTTCTTGATTATTTGTAACATATTACAAAAGTGAGTTCTACACTTAGTAACAAATACACAAGTGTAAGATAAAAAAGTAAAAGTTCTATCTTAAATATTGATACCTGAAAGACTTTCCTTCGTTAGAAAACATTTATTTCTCAGAAGGACAATCTCCTCTTCTATGACCAATGTTGCCTCATCTATCACTACATTCAGATTCTCGACAAAAAACATCAAATGCGTTGGTCAGAGATTTGAGGATCACATCTATGGCTCTCCCATTGGAATAAGGATAGCCAAGTCTATCCAAATAGTCAAGGTACGTCCTCATTTTGTGAATATGAGAGCTTACATATTAGTCTTTGTCCAATTGTATCGAAGCATTCACGGACCATATACATTTGGCAATATTTTGGTAATCGGTTTACCATGTCAAATGCCCTCAGTAGAAACGTTTCCATTCTTTCTAGCAAGGATGGAGCCATGGTTTCAAGCATAAGACGTGATACCTTGATTGAATTATGTTTCAATCAAGTATCGTTAGCTTCTATGGAGGTAAGAGGAGGTTCTTCAGGACGAGGTACGATAAGTGCGTATGATTTGTTTTCACGTCTGAGAACGTGTCTCAATGTTTTGAAAACAAATTGGGAAGTTCTTAGTGGTTAACTTTTCTTCCAAAAGAAAAGGTCTTAGGGATGTGTTAATTGCAGTGTTTGCATTTTAGGCCATCTACAAAATTTAACAAAGTTAATATAGTATTTTCAATATTAATTTTTATCAAATTAATTACCCTTTAGTTTTCTAAAAACATTAATTTGCATAAAATCTAGGATCCAACGTTGCAAAACAAATGAAACGGTTAGGTGACCTTTATCCCGTCCATTTAATCCAACAAGGTAGATAACGTTTATCGATTACATCGAATGTAATTCCTAGCGTTATGGGATCCTTAACAACTTGTTTGTTAATTGGCATGTTTGATCCCATCTATGCCTTGGGTTTCTAATGCTTAGGTGACCTTTATCACAAAAGATTCCCAATCAAGTCATCCTACTTGAAATAACGTGTGAAACTTACATCCATGCGGTTAGGTGACCTTTATCCCACAAAGACATAAGAATCACCTCATCCATCACAAGACAATCCAAGTGGTTAGGTGACCTTTATCCCACAAGGGTGTCATAGTGACGTATTGAGTGTTTCTCAAAAGGACGGCATATGACTTGCGTTTTGAAAAAGGGATTTATAATGTTTTATAATTCTAGTTTTAAAAACATTTTAGTATTGCATGCATTTAACAATATAAGGTACATCTCTATTTCTCATTAAATGGTTCCTATTAGTTTAAATAAAATCTTAATTTTATCAACTAAGTATGTGTCATCAATTTTTAATATCAAATATTAATTTTTGAGTTTGAGCACTATAAGAACCATTTATAGTCTCTTAATAAACATTTTTATTAATACTAGACTATGAGTTTGTATGAGTTTTGAAATTTCCATTTAAAATCTCAATTTTAATTTTTAAAACTCATGGTACCATATTATTGCATGCATCCAATAATCAATGTGTTCTTTTAAGAAACTGTTTCTCATAATAAATTTAAAATCTCTATTTTAAATAATTTGGTTAATTTTAAAATCTCTATTTTAAAACTAGGTTCATCATAAAATCTAATTTTAAAACTTGTCGCTTCAATTTTAAACGATCTTTAAATAAGCGCTTTTGAACCAATTTTATGTTCCTCTAAAATATCCTATATTTTAAAGCAAATAAAATCTAGAGTTTTATAATCATATAATGTCATGTATATTGCATGCATCCAATATCAGATGACACTTGGAGTTTGTAAGAGTTTTTAAAATCACCATTTTAATTTACTTTGACATTTCAAAATTTTATGGGTTTTTAGAATAAAACTCATTTTATTTATAAAACCCATTTTAACCATTTTACTTTTAAAATGTTACCTTTTAAAATAAACTCCTTTTATTTAAAACTCATTTTTATCATTTTACTTTAAAATGTTATTTTGAAAAGCCAAACTGCAAAAGATGATTTATTTTATGTTCAAAATATTATCTAGAATGCAAGAACCTATTTCAATCATACATGATAATATCAACATAAAATATAAACATATAAAATATGTAGAAAATGTATAAACCAAGCCAAAAAACTAATGACAATTCTTGTGAACCAAACAAGAATGTCAAGTCCATTCCTAAGGGACCAAAAAAGAAAAAAAACTTCATGCTCCCACTTGATTTGTCATCTCTATGCAAAGAAGTCACCAAGCTCCATCTTCATGCTCCATGTTGATCTCCATTTATTTGTTGTTTAAAAATAAAAAAAACTATTTCTAAACTAATCTAAAAAAAAATAATGGAGAATAATAAATCCTATTTACTATTACAAACCAACATGAATAATAAAATTACAACCATAAAACAAGGGGTCTTGGCTTGTTTATACACTTCATCCACATGCAACAAAAATAAACAACACTTTGTTTTTCTAAGGCAACTTTTATGACCAAAAATGCATGTAAAATTTTGGTCACTTAAAATAACAATTATAGACTAAAAAAATTGCCAAAGATGCCATGTATGAACTTCTTCATACAAAATGAAAAATCATCCATGGCGTCCAAAAACCAAGCATTTTTCATATCAACAAAAAATCTAAACATGCATGCAAAAGAGGCTCTGATACCACTTGTTGGGTTTTGTTCAAAAATCGATTTCAAGAATCATAAAATGTGCAACGGAAGCTATAAAATTTTGAACAACATTAAAACATTTTAACACCCACCAAGGATCCATTTGCATGAACATGAAAGATTAAATAAAACATAGAGAGTTTTAGAAAGTACAACCTTTGTAGTCCTTTGCAAAATCTTCTAGTTTGATGAAGATGGAGATGGCAAGAACTCAAGGAAGAGTTCCTCTAGAGAAGTCCACCAACAAGCTCCAACATCTTGATGTATGCTAGTACCTTCTTGAACTTTGATGCAAAGAGAACTTCTTATTCAAGTGTACAATATACTTGAATTTGGAAGAACAAAAAACACACACAAAAGTGTGTATTTTCGGCCGAAAATGGAGAGAGGAGAGGGAGAAAAAAAACTCTTCTTTTTGTTGGTTTTGCATGTCCCCTTTAAAATTGAGATGAAAGGTGGTTTTTATCTTCAAAGCTTATGACTTTGCCACCCAAGAGGGCCAATGAGAGTCAAGCCTTCCATGCAATTTTTCATAACAAACCCTTGTAGTTTTAAGATGGTTAAAATAATATTTTAACTATCTTAAACTTTTCTCCCCAAGTCCCTCTTTTAATTTTAGTTATAAAATAAATCCATCACATGTATTATTTTATATAACCAAAATTAATTATTTGCATCTAATATTATAAATCATATTAAAAAATATAATTAATAATATTTTATCAAGAAATAATAATATTTATCAAGAATCAAATTCTTATAAATATTAATTCGGTGTCTACTTGCTATATGGTGTGACCCTATAGGATCATATATTACCGGTAATATTATTTTATAATCATTATTGAGCACATAGATCCAACATTTAATGCAAGTCAGTATATACTTTACACGTGTCATCAGCTGGTTGGTTGCATGTCATTGACCTTGGTTGACAACCTTAGTAGCCGTAAGGATGAACAGTGTAGTATCAGAGTGGTTGTACGATTTCAGATATTCGGAGGTTCTTTTCTGACATTTCGTACGGAGGCGTACAAGGGTGGTTAAGACAAAAGTACTTTGTACGGAGGACTTCATGATCAGCTTTCGTTGATTCAGCGATTATCATTTACTATTCAGCAGATGATAAAGTTCAGCGATAGCTGAAGTCTTGTACTTGATACTTCACGTTGAGTGGACAAATCTGAGTCTTCGCTGATCCGCATCAGTTCATTAGGAGACTTGTCGCTGGTTCTTGAGCTTGATCTTCGACTTCAGCGTAGAACCTTTGTTGACGTGAAACTTGTCTTTAGGGATCATAAGTATACAACTAACTTATCAGCGATCACCATAAGTACTGAACAGACTCAGAGTATTATGGTGAACAGTTTCGCTGAATGTTTAATTTAAAAAGCGAGAGTTCCTATCAACGGTACTGGAAGATCTTAGTACTTATCAGTGATAGTGAAACTCTGATACATATTGTTTACTTACAATTTTCACTAAGTATATAAGAGAGGGTCATTATCAAATCATTGAGGGTTTGGATCAACAATCTCCCCCTATTTGATTATGACATAGCAATAAAGAAAATTGCTATTTAATGAAAACATAAGGATAAAAAGAACTCATAAAATATTTGTCCCTTTTACTGTTTTCTGGGATCTTTTCTGTATTGATGGAGTAAAGTACATTCGCTGAAATCTTTCTTTAAAACTTTGAATCAGGTTACAATGAAGAACAGAAATATTACAAGTATGAGCGAAATAAATTACAAGTACAGAAGGATAACTGATACAATAGAGAAAAAGGCGATTATATCCGTTTTCAAAGGGTTCTTCCTTAATGAGAAGTTCATCAAGGGTCTTTTTAGTGGGGATCATCCAGTCAGGAACATTTACTCCTTGATTCTTTAACTTCAGAGCAGCTTCAAAAATCAAGGGCTTCAGGTGTCTAACTTTGATGTTGCATCTGACTTCACACCAGTATACGAGATCTCTGAGTTGTTCGATGGGAGCGATGTGGAGCTCAGAGACACATTGAAAGTGATGATTTCCACCATAGTCTAAGAAGAATATACCATATGGATCACTTACCACTGTGCCAGGGATGAAAGTTTCTCCAGGAGGTAGGGAGGTGTCAAGCATTGAAAGATCAGCATCAGGGCCAAGAACTTCAGCACGAGAGAAACCAATACCTGTTTCATTTCGAATGATTGGACCTGAATCAAAATCTTTCTTCTTCTTAGCAGAGGCTTTCTTCGGTTGAGGAAGAGTAGGAGGAATATCCATAGCAGATGAAAGCAAGTCGATCTGTTTGTTTAAGATCATCTCAACATGGCTTTTGAATTTTGAGCATGATCCCTGAATGGCTAATTTCGTTTCTAACCATTTAGAGAGACCAAACTTTTCTAATGTTGCAGCATAGAAGGTTTGCTTGGTTTTGTCATCTCTGTAGACATCCACTTCAACAACAGGAACATCAGCGTACATTTTTCCTCTGATGTTGGCTTTGATTATTTTGGATGGTCTTGATCGATAGGTCAGCATTTGTTTAGCCCATTCCAAAGTTGTATCAGAGACCTTTGTCTTTTCTCTAACGATTTCTTGAGCATCATCCCAGAGCTGACGTTGAACATCAATGGGAACTCTTTTCAGCTTGGGGTCTTTGATTGATCGTTGAGTAAGCTTGATGGCGTATTCTCTGTCTTTCTCTTCAGCTTCCTTCCTTTCAGCGATGAGGCGTTCAACTCTAAGGTGTTCCTGGTATTCAGCTTTGGAGATTCTGAACTTTGGAGGAACTGAAGGAAGTTGATCACGCCTTAGAATGATTCGCTGATCCTCGAATCGCTTTATTATTTCCTCTTTTCTTTTTTGATCCTCTTCACTCAGCTTTTGAGGAGCTGAAGAAGGTCTGTTTCTGTGCGAGAGAGGTTGTTCTTCTGGTTCATCAGTCTCAGAGATCAAATCTAAGACTGGGATTATTTCATCAACGACAGCTGGCTTTATTGGTGAAGTCGCAGTTATGGAGCCTTCAGCGATATCCTCAAACAGGGGAGAGGACAAGCTGAAACACAACGATCTTACAAGTAAGAACTTGGGTAGAAAAACTTGGGTAGAAAGAGAAAGAGAAATATGTTCAGGTGTAGGCTAGGGTAGTAGAACTTATAGAGGAGGGATGGAGTGAGATATGATTAGTGTACCTGACAAACCGGCTTTTCAAGCAAGATCGTCAGATTGTCATCTTCAGCGACGCTTTTGCCTTTGCCTTTCTCAGCACCAGAGGCTGAGGGCTTTGTCTTTTTCCGCTCCCCTGAAGGTTCATTTATCGAGATTCCCTTAAGAGCTTTGATCCTTGGGGCAGGTTTGACGATAAAGAAATCATCGTCATCTTCATCATCATCATCATCATCATCATTCTTTGGAGAAGAAGATGGTTCATTATCAGGGATGTCGATGTCTTCATCATCTTCTGCTTCGGATTCTTCAGCGTCTTCTTCGAGTTGCTCCCCCTCAGATACAGAGGCGAGCTTCTCGGTTCCCTCAGAGTTTTCATCTCCCTGAGGTCCAGCGGCTGCTTCCGCTTCAATAGTCTTCTCACCCTCTTCAGCGAAGGTGAGGTCTTCGTTCTTCTCTCCCCTGATAGATTCATCATGGGAAAGGTCTTCAGCGCTCTTTTCAAGATTTTCAGCGCTCTTCTCCCCCTCTTTTTCATGATGACTGGGGGAGGAATGGGTAGACTCAGCATTTGTATTTTCTCTGTCTTCTTGGCCAGAGATTTTAATACAACTTTCAATCGCTGCTAATCTGTCTTCAAGGCCAGATATAGCAGGATTGATCTTTTCCAGCTCTTTGCGATCCGCCGCTGTGAAAGTTTCCAATACAGGGGCAAGGGCAGGAGCAGGAGTTCTCGCCTTGTTGAGCAGCTCTTCAATCATTGTTTTCATCGAACCAACGTCGGTCTTTACAGAGCCTAAGTCAGTCGTCAGAGTTTGAACATTTGTCTTCACAGCAGACATATCACCCTCTAGTGCTCCAACCGATGTCTTCAGCGTTGTTACTTCGCCGGACATGGAGGAAACTGATTGTTTGAGTGAGGTGTAGTCTGTGTAGATATCAGCGAGCACCTTAGTGAAATCGCTGAGAGTCTTATCAAGGCCCTTAATGTCATTTGTGGAAGCTTTCTTCTCCACCACCGTAGTTAGCTTTGTCAAATTCTCTCCAGCATTTGTTACAGCTGTAGAGTTGTTGGAGAGTGTGGTGGTGAGACCGGTCAGCTTTGTTTCCACGGACTTCAGAGACTCGTTGATGTCTCCCAAATTAGGACATGTAACACATAAGTACTTGTGAACAAAGGAAAGCTCAGAAGTTTCAGGTTTAGTTACAGTGTATAAGGGTTGATTTGTACCTGCAGGAGGATTGGCGAACTCGTCAAAGTTGCGGATCCCTGAAAAATGTTCCATATCTTCCTCAAAAGTACGGTGAGGTATGGTGATCTCTGTAGGTCCTGTCTTCATCATTCGTTGAGAAGCGTCAGCGGTGGCTTCTGGAATGATGGCATCTCCAGTGTTCTTTGGAGGAGTGTCCAAGTGAGTAGAGAGAGAAGCGAAGGATAAGAATTTGGTTCGGGTACTGAGTTCAGCGTTGGATTCGCTGACAATCACTTCATCAGTCTTTTGAGAGACTGAGGGAGGTTGGGTAGGTTCCAAGTTTCTAACCTCAGCGTTTAGAGACGCTGAAGCCGGGATTGAAGGGATGGCTTGAATGGGTGTGGCAGAGCGTACCACAGAACTTTCCTTCAGCTCTGCAGAAAGAGCTGAGGAGTCTTCAACATGGGATTGCTGGGGTTGCTCCTTGGTTTTCTTGATCCTTTTGGAACTAAGTTGGATTCAAGAGTGTTTCCCTTTCTTAGAAGGAGAGGATTGTGTGGCCGGGGTATCAGCGATGGGTATGGTCGCTGAAGGAGCCACAGAAGTCAAAGAATTAGGGTTAAGAAGAGAGAGAAGGGTAGAGAGACGTACCTCATTGTCGACAGGTTTGAAATCGAGCACCTTAGGGCCAACCTGAGAAAGTTTCAGGTCACCCTCTTGAGGATAGCTGTCCTTCAGGCCATATTGGAAGATGGCGCTGATGAAACGGGGGTAGGGAACCCATGCAGGTCTGTCAGCAGCAGAATCTACTCTTTGTACTAGGTCATCATAAATGATAGATGCCCAATCAATATGTAGACCTTTCAGCAGTGCATATCCCATAGCCTGCTGAGGTTGAGCGGCTTGATCAGAGGAGCTGGTCTTCGCTCTCATGCAGCTGATCAGGTGTGCGAAGATGAAATTCATCTCGCTGGGCATTTTGGACTTCTTTATCAGCGTCAGCTTCTTCTCGGGCTTCTTGTCCCTTCCAGTTTCCCAGATGTAACCCATTGCATCGAGGAATGCAATGATTTCTTCTCTGTCAGCATGCTTCTTATGGTCAGGGAATGGAACAAACGGTTTTTCTTTGGTAGCATTTGGAAAGTTCAGGGCTTTTCGAATGATTGCGGGGGTTATCTTAATTGTGCCATACTCAGTATCGCTGAGTATGCAATCGATGGTTTTGGAGGGATCTTTGGCGGAGGGTAGCTGAGTGTGTCTGGCAGAGTACCAGAACTGTGATAGTAGTAGCTGACTTGCAGGAGGTGTGATGGTCAGGGCTGTTGAAATGCAGCAGTTTTTCAGGAAATTCACAGCATCATCCAGATGTGTGACTTGCTTTCGAGGAGGAAACTCGAGAAGCACAGAGAGGTTGTTCACCTTAGTCTAATCTAGTTGATCCAGCTTGAACTTAACCTGAGGGGCTTTGATGATATCCACTTCCTCAGAGTCAGCGGAGATGTTCTCAGCGGTAACATTGGTCTTTGAAGTTGCCATTTCATTGTATTATCAGTTCAACCAAAGATGTTAACAAATAAGAATTTTCTTAATATGGGAAGAAATTTCCATTAAGATGGTTCGAATTTTGTCCATTTCATTCAGACAAAAATGTCTTAATGAAGATTAGGGTTTTTCTTGATTTTGAGACGAAATGTAAAACCCATAAAGTCTTGTATTCCAGTTTTAAAAAAATCTGGATACGAATGAAGAACAAGTTTAAGATTAAGATTTAAAACATGAAGAACAACCATGAAATGGTTGTGTTCATAAAATAATGAAAGAAATGATTTCATTTTACAAAGTTCTTTTGTTTGATCTTGTTAAAACAATGAGAAGATCGGAAACAAGTTATACGCATTTGGTAATAAAATAAGAACATATTAACCTTGATGTTTTGATGAAGAAGATGATGAACAGTTCTTTGAAGATTTGAGAGCACAAATGCAACAGAGGATTCTTTCTTGCGGAGGAAGATTTGATCGCGTAAAAGACAAATATAAACCAAGAGTTTGTTTATATAGGGAGTTTTAGAGAGAGAAAACCTTGAGCGGGAAAAGGTTTTCATCATGACACGGACACGTGTTTGCATTTGATTGGAAGTTTGAATGAAACGTGCAAACGTGTGTCAGAAAGAAATCGTGCCTAGTGTTATCCGTTGCAATGACGTCACAACTGTCCTTTCACATTCTTTGTTGTCTCTGAGGTTTTGAAAAACTCAGGGACTCTTTGAAAACATGAAGCACTGAATAGAAATATCAGTGAAGGTTTTAAGAAATTTCAAAAATATTGCTGTTAAGGAAGAGATATTCAGCGATGCAATTTATTTTGAAATCTTGCATTTTCATGCGTTTGTCAGAGAGAGAAAACATACCTGGATATCAGTTTAACCATGTTTATTCAGAGAGAAGATGATGAAATGGATTATATAAGTTGATTTTATCCCGAAGGCTATACAAGTTTGTATAAACGTATCGCTGATCAAATGTGAACCGCTGAAGATTTTACCCTTCAAAGTTCAGCATTCCAAGCTCACTGATGAGAAAGTTGAATCTTGTCTCATCAAGAGGTTTGGTAAATAAATCAGCTAACTGATAATCAGTTGGGATAAAATGAAGTTCTATATCACCATTCATCACATGATCTATGATAAAATGATATCTGATTTCTATGTGTTTTGTCTTTGAGTGTAGCACTGGATTGTTTGCTATAGCGATGGCACTAGTGCTGTCGCAATAGATTGGAATTTTGGAGAGCTGAAGATCATAGTCTAGTAGCTGATTTCTCATCCACAAGACTTGAGAACAACAGCTTCCAGCGGCTACATATTCAGCTTCAGCTGTGGAAGTGGACACTGAGTTTTGCTTCTTACTTGTCCAACTTACCAGCTTTCCACCCAGGAGCTGACATCCTCCTGTGGTGCTTTTCCTATCCATTTTGCAACCTGCAAAATCACTGTCTGAATAGGCGATTAGATCGAATCCTGAATCTTTGGGATACTAAAGACCTAGATTCGCTGTTCCCTTAAGATATCGAAAGATTCGCTTTACAGCTTTCATATGGGATATCTTAGGTTCAGCTTGATATCGTGCACACAAGCATGTTGCAAACATAATATCGGGTCGGCTAGCTGTAAGATACAATAGTGAGCCGATCATCCCACGGTACAGCGTGACATTGACAGGAACACCCTTTGTGTCCTTATCAAGTGTCAGCGGTGGTGCCATAGGGCTTTTCATAGCTGAACTTTCAGTTAAGTCGAATTTCTTCAGCATATCTTTAACATATTTTCCCTGATTTATAAAAGTTCCTTTTTCAGTTTTCTTAATCTGAAGACCAAGGAAATATGTTAGTTCACCCATCATGCTCATTTTATACTCATCTTTCATTCTATCAGCGAAACGAGTACAAAGCTCAGGGTTAGTAGAACCAAATATAATGTCATCAACATATATTTGAACTAAAATGATATGACCTTTCACTTTTCTAAAGAATAGAGTTTTGTCAATCTTACCTCTCTCAAATTGTTCAATATGGAGATAAGTAGAGAGAGTATCATACCATGCACAAGGAGCTTGCTTTAAGCCATAAAGTGCCTTGTCCAGTTTATAAACATAACCTGGACGCTTAGGATCTGAGAATCCTGGAGGTTGTTCCACATAAACTTCTTCATTCAGCTTTCCATTTAGAAATGCTGACTTAACATCCATCTGATGTACTTTGAAGTTTTTGTGTACAGCATATGCTAAGAATAGACGAATAGATTCAAGTCTTGCTACAGGAGCAAATGTTTCGTCATAATCTATGCCTTCCTCTTGTCTGTATCCCTGAGCAACAAGACGAGCTTTGTTGCGAGTTACAGTACCATGTTCGTCCAACTTGTTTCGATAGACCCATTTAGTGCCTATCACCGTTTTGTTAGTTGGTCTACGAACGAGTTTCCAAAATTTGTTTCTTTCAAATTCAGTCAGCTCTTCTTGCATAGCGCTGACCCAGTTTGGATCTCTGAGGGCATCATCTATTTTCTTTGGTTCAGTTAGAGAAATAAAGTTAACAAATAAACAAATATTACCTGCAATTCTACGAGTCTGAATACCAGCGTTTGGATCACCAAGAATTTGATCGATTGGGTGATTTACAGTCCATCGCTGAGCCGGAGCGTACGTCGCTTCAACTACTTCTGGATTATCAGCTAAGAGAGGAATGTTTGCATTTGTCACTTCATTCACTGATTGCTGAGAAATAGATGGAATTTCTGAGACATTTGGATCAACTGCAGGTATAGTGTTTATAGGAACAGCTGAGATCCACGATGTTTCAACTTCACTATTCTGCATATCTGGAATGATAGTAGGACCATCATTTTCTACGGTATGAGCATGAGGAGTGGGAATATCTTCTGAATCACCAAGATGAGAAAACATCCATTGATTCAGTTCTTCTGTATCAGCGTCCGGTTTAGAGTTCGCTGAACGGGATTCGTCAAACGTGACGTGAATAGTTTCTTCTACAGTTTGTCTTCTTCGACTGAGGAGTATCCAAGAAAGATTCCATCATCAGCCTTAGGATCAAACTTTCCAAGAGCATCTCTATTGTTCAGTATAAAACACTGACAACCAAAGATGTGAAGAAAGCTGATTGAGGGCTTTCTCCCATGAAAAAGTTCATAGGCTGTCTTTTTTAATCTTTTAACTATCAGCGACCTGTTTTGCGTAAAACAAGCAGTGTTGACAGCTTCTGCCCAAAACTGAGTAGGCAGGTGAGAATCGCTGAGCATTGAACGTGCAACTTCAATAATTGTTCTATTTCTTCTTTCAGCGACTCCATTTTGTTGCGGTGTTCTCACTGACGAAAAGTTGTGAGAAATACCCTTACTCTCAAAGAAGGAATCAAGAGAACTGTTTTTGAATTCAGTTCCTTGATCACTCCTTATTGAGCGAACAGTCATATTGTTCAGAGTTTCCATCTTCCGAACAAAGGCGATGAGTTCTTCAGGGGTGTCACTCTTAGAACGGAGAAACATTACCCATGTGTAACGAGAGAATTCATCAACTATGACCAGCGTATATTTCTTTCCAGCGATGGATTGTTTGTTAACAGGGACAAACAAATCCATATGGAGTAGTTGTAGAGGAGATGACACTGAGGAGACTTGCTTTGACTTGAAGCTTGCCTTGGTCTGCTTCACTTTTTCACACACTGAACATAACGACTCTTTGGCGTATGAATGCTGAGGTAGACCAGTGACTAACTCTTTGGAGGAAAGAGTATTCAGTGTCTTGAAATTTAGATGCGAGAGCCTCTTGTGCCATAGCCAGTTAACATCAGAAGATGCCTTTGAGAAGAAACAGGAGTTCTCAGTGGTTGTTGAGTCCATGTTTATTACATAAACATTTTCCAAACGATAACCGCTGAGAGCTATCTTCTCCTTTTTGTCAGTGACAAAGCAGGATTCCTTAGTGAAAATCACTTTGTTATCCATGTCGCAAAGCTGACTGATGCTCAGAAGATTATGCTTCAGCCCTTCAACATATGCGACTCTTCTGAAGGAGGTTGTACCATTTGAAAGTACACCATACCCTCGGGTGTGTCCTTTTCCATTTCCACCGAAAGTCACAGAGGGACCCTTCTCTTCCTTGTATTCAGCGAGCAGGTTTTTCTTTCCAGTCATGTGTCTAGAGCATCCGCTATCGAGATACCAGATACCCTTCTTAACCTGCATTTACAAAGGAAGATTAGTTTTGCTTGGGTACCCACTTAACCATGTATACACATTTGTCAGTGGAGCTAGTTGGAATAGAAGGTTCAGCGGTCTTCGCAGCATTTGAAGATTCAGCTTTGTCTTTCTTCACTTTGGTCAGTTTCTTAACTTCAGTGGTAGAATTCACCTTGACCTGATTTGCACTAGGGTTGGTCTTCTTTGCCTTGGGGGCAATATTCACCTTAGCTATCTTTTCAGCTTTGGTGGCTGTGGGGCACTTACTAGCAATATGATCGGTAAGTCCACAGTGATAACATTTCCTATAGCTAAAAGTAGTTCTAGGACCACTTGTATGCTGAGCTTTTAATTTCGAATTAGAAGTGCCAGCACCAAGTAAACTATTGGCTTTAGAAATGGGACGAACATTCAGTTCTTCAGATTTCTTACCAAGGACATCCAATCTGAGTCTAGGAGTAGATCGCTGAATAAATCCAGATATCTGCTTTCTAGATCCAGAGGGGTAGGTCACTGAGGCTTTAGAAGTATTCAGCTTTGGTACTAAGGTACCCTTCTGAGGATTTTGATAAATAACAATTCCTTTACCTTTGTCTTTAGAGACAGAGGTAGGTTTTGAATAAACCATTTTCTCCTTGCCTTTTGAGGAGGTAGGAGTTTCCTCAGGGATTGGTGTAATGGACGAGAGGCACTGAGATGATGAAGTGTCAGCGACTGAGGATACGAACGTTCCAAATTTAAGCATTGAACGCTCAGTGGTTGGTTTTGAAGTATCATATTTATAACCCAGACCACGTTTATCACTCAGAGGAATCTGAGCCTTAATTATCTCAGTGATCTTTGTTGAAGAATTACACCATCCTTCAACAGTAGCTTTTTCAGCCTTTAATGCAGCGATAGCTTCTGCTCGTTCGATTTTGACTAGCTGATTTAAATATACTTGATCTTTAAAATCTTCTTCAATTTTAGAAAGCTTTTCTATTTGAAGGTGGCAGTTTTTAAGTTGTTCAGCGAGATCAAGGTTTTGGTTTTCAACCACAGTTTTGCCGTTCATGGCTTCGTATAAACTTCTAGTCATTGGTAAAGAAAGAAGGTGATACCTGAATGGCAGATGTTGAAGTGAAGGGAATGTCTGAACTTTCTTCCTCTTCTTCAATCTTGGCAATGAGACATTGATTTGCTTCATCATCTTCAGAAACAGATGATGATGCTTCTTCATCAGAAGCAGCCCAATCATAGTCAGCCATCAGGCCTTTGCCTTTCTTCTTAAAGCTTTTCAGCTTCGCATATTTTTTCTTCCAGCTTTGAGTATTTGTCATCTTTATTCCTTGGAACAAAGGATTTCTTTGTAAAAGCTGAGGGTCTAGAAACTTTCTTAGACCTGCACTCATTAGCGAAATGACCTGTCTTTTCGCAGTTAAAACAAGTAGCAGTAGCCTTATCAACAAAAGCTGATGATTTTGGCTTGTCAGTTATGGAAAGAGGTTTGTTCTTTCTAAACAATTTCTTCTTGGCGAATCTCCTGAACTTTTTAGTTAGGAGAGCCAAGGATTCATCATCATCTGAAGAATCAGAGTCTGATGATCTTTCAGAGTTACTTTCTAACTCAGTGATAGTGACCGAGGGTCGTTGAGTAGAAGGTTCCTCTAAGATTAAAGCAACATGGGTGCTTTTGGAATCTTTTACAAGATTCTTCTTAAGATGGCTAGATTGCTCATGATTCAGCAATATACCATATAAGGTTGAAATGGTCATTGATTTAAGATCCTTTGATAGCTTGAGACACATGGAATAATTGTCCCAGCTTTCAGGTAAACATTCTAGAAACTTTGTCAGCACTTCAAAGTTAGAATATTCCTTACCAACAGTTTTTAGATCTATAATTAAGCAATTAAAACGTTGGTGAACTTCAGAGAGAGTTTCATTCTTACCAGAAATGAATCTTTCGTATTGTCTTACCAGGTTGATCTTTCTTGAGTCCTGGACTTCAGACGTTCCTTCATACTGAACACATATTGTGTCCCACATGGCTTTTGATGTTTTCAGGTTCATGACGGAATGGTAGACTTCGTCAGGAAGAGCCATGGATAGTATGGATCTGGCTTTTGTATCTATAGCCACTTTCTTCTTATCTTCGTCGGTCCACTGAAAGATTTCCTTAGGAATCAGCCTTTCTGGAATAGCAGGTCTATTCGTAGTGGCTGGAACTGCAGGGTCAATAGTTACAGGGATGAATGGACCATTTTCAAGATAGTAAGGCATAGTAGGGTCTACACCTTCTAAGAAGAGTATCATCCTATTTTTCCATAAGTTGAAGTTGTCTCTGGAAAATCTAGGGGGTTTTGCAAGAGAACCATTGTCTATATAATTTGTGTTTGTATTGGAGGCCATTTTCAGATAATAGCAAGGAAGAGAAATATCTTATATTAGATCTTGTTTATGAGATTAAACAAATCCGCTCTGATACCACTTATTGGTCCCGAAGGCCTATACAAGTTTGTAGAAGGGGGGGTTGAATACAAACACACAGATTTTACTTTTCTAGATTATTTATTGATAAATCATTAACAATTTACAGCTTGTTGCGGAGACAAGATTAAGGATAAACCTAAATCTAAACAGGTTGGAACACTAAGGTTTCTTGCACTTAGAGAGATAAGGAAATTACTAATAATAACCTATCTGAGATAAGAGATTTGAACTTGTCCAGAGTTAGCAAGTTACTTCAAAAGAAGTGAGTTCATCTCTTTATATACTGCATGCATTTAATGCAAGTCAGTATATACTTTACACGTGTCATCAGCTGGTTGGTTGCATGTCATTGACCTTGGTTGACAACCTTAGTAGCCGTAAGGATGAACAGTGTAGTATCAGAGTGGTTGTACGATTTCAGATATTCGGAGGTTCTTTTCTGACATTTCGTACGGAGGCGTGCAAGGGTGGTTAAGACAAAAGTACTTTGTACGGAGGAATTCATGATCAGCTTTCGTTGATTCAGCGATTATCATTTACTATTCAGCAGATGATAAAGTTCAGCGATAGCTGAAGTCTTGTACTTGATACTTCACGTTGAGTGGACAAATCTGAGTCTTCGCTGATCCGCATCAGTTCATTAGGAGACTTGTCGCTGGTTCTTGAGCTTGATCTTCGACTTCAGCGTAGAACCTTTGTTGATGTGAAACTTGTCTTCAGGGATCATAAGTATACAACTAACTTATCAACGATCACCATAAGTACTGAACAGACTCAGAGTATTATGGTGAACAGTTTCGTTGAATGTTTAATTTAAAAAGCGAGAGTTCCTATCAGCGTTACTGGAAGATCTTAGTACGTATCAGTGATAGTGAAACTCTGATACATATTGTTTACTTACAATTTTCACTAAGTATATAAGAGAGGGTCATTATCAAATCATTGAGGGTTTGGATCAACACTGCGTCATCAAATTCTCTGTCTCGTTTATATTTTTGTCTTTGTCGCAGGCCTTTGTCGAACGATTCCTTTCTTTAGTTGTTAAAGTCCACATCGACCTTAAGTTGTCCCTTTGGTGCGATTTTTGGTATTAACAGTTTGGCGCCATCCGTGGGACCTTATCTAGAGAAAATCTTCGACAAACGTGCGTCTTACTAACGGTTTCTTGGAGTTTTCTTTGTTCTCTGTTTCAGGAAAATGGCAGCCCCTGGAAATCAGCAGCATATCATTGCCCAGATGTACCAGGAGCTTGAAGTCGCTCGAAATCAAATCAACGCCATGGTAGAGCAGAGTCGCAGAGCAGCTGAGGAGATCGCACAGTTAAGGAATCCATCTGGACCTCAAAATGGTCCTAGGCCATTCGTTTAGAATCCAGGCCAAGGATCGTTCGGTCAGAATGGTCCTCGACCATTCGCGCATAACCCAGGCCCAGGATCAGCTCCGTTAACTCAGAACCAGCATCCACATCCGTTCATGCAGAACCAGCAGCCGGGACCGTTCAACCCCAACCCCAGTTCGGGACGGTTCCTCCTCATCATATAAGGCCACCACCCATGCAAAATGGGTCGCAGCCATTTCAGAATGGGTCGCAGTCATTTTAGAATGGGTCGCAGCCGTATTTTGTTCCTTTCAACGGAGACGCCAATGGCCCATCCTCGTCGCATGGCAATAGCACCAACTCGGGAGTCAATCCGCAAACAGGGGCAAATCTCGACCCCAATGACCCCGTCGCCCAGCGATTGAAAATGCTAGAAGATCAGAACGAGTGCATCCTATCTTTGCTCGCCAAGCTACCTGGGGCAGCCGTGCCCGTTGATGTCGAACCTCAGTCAGGATTTCAGGCGTCGCCCTTTATCGATGAGATCGCGACCATCGAGGTCCCAAAGAAGTACAACGTCCCCGCCTTCACGCCCAAGTATTCGGGAGTGACTGATCCGACAGAGCACGTCGCCCAGTATAAGCAGCTCATGTGGACAATCTCGATCCCACACATGTATCAGGAGGCCTGTATGTGCAAAAGCTTCGGTGCGACTCTCACCGGTCCTGCTCTCCAATGGTTGATCAATCTCAAACCCAAGTCCATCGGGTCGTTCGCTGAATTGGTCAACCAATTCTCCCAGCAATTCGCCAGCAGTCGCAAGATGGAGAAGCAGACCAGTGACCTGTATTACATCGTGCAGAAGACCAATGAGTCAATCCGCAATTATTTCAATCGATTCAATGCGGATGTGACAACTGTCAAATTTACACCTCAGGTTAGAACTACACCGGATATTTCAATTATTCATGTCATAGTTCACACAGTGCGATTTTAGCAGTAAACTCGGTACGGTAGTAAAATTTGAGAAATTTTGTCTAGGAACCCCTTGATTTAGGAAATTATCCATAAATCTCATAAAATGCCAACTTAAGCTACAATTATACCACAAGTATTATATAATTAACAACTTGATCTATTTTCAACTAAATTATATAAATACTTTACTTTTATATAATTACTTTGCTATTTATAATTTATGAGAAAATACTTGTGTTTTAAAAATAAATCAAAAAGACAAGATTAGACTTTATTATTGCATCACACCACACCCCCCCTTCTCTACTCTGTATGTATTTCTTTTTGGCTATCACAATTCATTTACACAACAATTCATTCTCTCTCTAAATTTTCACACAAGAATTCTCTCTTCTTTCTCTCTCCATCTTCATCCATCTTCATCAAATCTTCATCCACCTTCATCCACAAATTCAGCCTCTAAACACCTCTTTTCAAAGAGATTAAAGTGTTCACGTTAAATACAAGTGTATTGGATGAAATCCACACACTCTCTTTTGTCTAAATTTTAATTTCTTGCATTTTCTTTTGAATGTTCTTCACCTTCTTCTACATTTCTTTAATATTGTTAAAAATCATCTTTACACATCTTAATGTTTGTAGATTTACCACCATAACACTTGCATGTTAGTAAAAGGGTGGTGAATCCATAATCAAACCCATGTTAAGATCAAAGATGAACTTTTAAACACATGCATGTAGTTTTCTTGAAAAATCCATACCTTTTGATTCAAATGTTTCATGAGTGGATCTTTAAATCCATTAAAAACATATTTAACCAACATGCATGAGCTAAAAATACACAATTTTATGATACATGATGAAGATCTTGACATAAACACCAAAAAGAACCATTTTCAAGATTTATAAAAGATGAGATGATGGGTAACTTGCATGTAGTTTAAATGGCTCAAAAACATGTTTTGGAACTGAAAATAAATGTATGGGGATGAGTCAAATCGTATTTTGCATGCAAAGGAATATGAAGTTTGGGTAAAAAGTCAATATAGGTGCACATGCACAAAGGGTGGTTTTGACAGCTTGCAGCCAGATTCCACACCTCTTTTCAAAAGGTCATATCTCACTCAATACTACTCCAAATTAAGAAATTCTTTTTCTGGAAATCATTTTAATGTGTTAGGATTCAAACCCAAGTGGTTTCACTCAAGAACTCAAAGATTTAGTCTACCAAACAGTCTTCACAAAAACAGTGCGCAAACAGCAACATTTTCTGTCGAGTTTTACGTCAAGTATTTTTTCATGTACTTAAACACTTCTAAAAATTATAAAACTTATGCCAAAAGTTTCCTAACTCATTAAACCACTTGGATATAAAATATCTTGACCTAACTATACTTAGAAGTTATCCAAAAATGGACACAAAGTGACACCAAAATCTGGACAGCAAAGGACAATTTTTTCTTGTTATGATTGAAAGTTAACTCTTGATCCCATTTCATCATTTTATGATGAAATTGTGGAATATATATATATATACTATATATTTATATAATTATGCAATTTATATACTTTAAACCCTTTTCATCATTATTATGAATAAATTGTGGTATATATAAATATATATATGTACTATACATTTATAAATTTATGCACTTTAAATACTTCATATTTACATTTTGAACCCTTTTTATCATTCTTATGATAAAATTTCGGTATACGTATATATACTATATATAAAGTCTTTGGACCCTTTTCGTTACTTATTGTGACGAAATTGCGGTAACTTTAATCTAACAAGAATGAAGCATACTTATGTTACGATTACAAATGTTGGTAACTCCATACGATTTATAATACTTAAATCACAATAAAAGCATTTTATGACGATTTGGATAGTTAGTACCGAACCTTCGAAATTAAAAACTCACTAGTGACCTTACGTTCATAGGTTTGAAGTAGGATCATCTCGAAGTACTTGTGGGAGATTCCCGGATTCTACCGCTTATCAAGTGAGTTATCACAGCCCCTTTTTCAATATTTTACATATTTGGGGTGAAAAGCATGTCGTTATTACAACTACTTTACGCACCGATTAACTTGTTTTCCTGAAAATGTAAACTTTGCTATACTCTTTTATGCTCTATGGTATGTATAGGTTACGCATGTTGTAAGTTTTTGAGCTTTTCTGTATCGTACGTAAGTCCCCATTTGACTCTACGTTACCCGTTTAACTCACGAGTGTGAGCCGTTGGTAATTATGGATAGCGCTATTTGGTTGACACCCCACTCACAAGTCGCGCTTGTTTGAGTGCACAATTATTGTTGTTCGTGCGCATTGTTGACGATAGAACATGCGTTGGGGCGGCTATCATATAGGTCGGGTAACGGGCTCACTACTTAAACATAATACATACTATTTCCATGAGCAAGTGTTTTCATAACCGGTTGCCTTATCCACTTGTGCGGATTTAAACTGTTTTGCTATGATAAACAATGTTGTACTCATTAAACCTGTGATCTCACCAACTAGTGCATTAGTTGACCTTTTCATTGACATGCTTTTCAGGTGAGCGTCCTTAAGGTTGGAACTTAGGAAGGCTACACGTGTTGAAACTTTCTATGTTATCTGTTGATTACGTTCATTTCCCTTTTTCATAAAACGTTTGTAAAAGGCAATGTTGTAAACTTTTGAATGTATTTTGATGGTTGGTGTAATCCTGTAACTCTTGCTATGAAACTTGGGCTGCACGTCCTTAAGAAAGTGACGTTCGCTGAACTGCCTCCATCGACCAAGACTCGTCGAGTTAAACAATTACCAACCATGAGTTGAATGATCAACCCGTCATGATGTTTCTGGTACGAGTCACCGAGGTCGTCTTGGTCGAATACGATCTTCATAACTTCCAACTCCAGATCTCCTTTAGGCCTCGATGAACGCGGGATAGGTCGATCGTCAGGTGCTTGACTGGCGTGACGCTTGGCTGCGGAATACGTCAGACCACATACGTCGGAACCACCAGTGATACAATTGACGACTTTCGCATGCTCGGGGGTTGGTGGTCGAACGTCGTTAGCTGGGGTAACGACATCGTCGATGATGTCTTTTAGATTGCCCTTCGGGACGTGATACGCCAGCTCCTTTTTAAAAGCTATGCAATCATCTGTCACGTGACCATGGTCGACATAAAAGTCGCACCTTTTAGATTTATCTTTCTTAGCGTCGTCCTGATCGGACTTCTTTGGCCATCGAATAGTCGCTTGGGCGGTCTTCAGAGCTTCGACCAAATCTTTAGTAGACCCTTTGAATCGATAAGAAGATATCTTGGGGTACTGAGAAAACCTGGTCGCGGTCTTAGCCTCTGCTTTCGTCTTGAATCGGACGTTCGAGATCTGGCGCACGGGCTCTATTTTGGAAATTGCTTTTGTCTTGAACTCCGGATTTTTCACACCTAACGACCTTTTGTCGTCGGTATGTGTTAATGCCAAAAATCGCACAAAAGGGACAAGTTAAGGTCGATGTGGACTTTAACAACTAAAGAAAGGAATCGTTCGACAAAGGCGTGCGACAAAGACAAAAATGTAAATGAGACTGAGGATTCGATGACGCAGGAAAAACCTCAACGAGGAAAAAACTTGCGGACGACAGTGGATGTCGTCGCTGCACTATGGTCGCCAATTAGGGGCGATGTCCTTGGTGTTCCGGGTGTCGATCGTACCGAGATTACAATACAAATGAAGGGAAAGACTTCGAAATGTAAAGTACAAGTGTTTGAAATGTAAAAACAGTGTGCGTCGTGTTTGAAAACAATGTGTAAATTGTTGGTCGAGAGTGAAAGTCGTGCGTCGGGAGCGATTCTTCGAGTGAGAGTTCTTTGCTTGTAGTGTTTTTCTGAGCTGGGATGCTTATCTTCTATTGTTCGATGTTCGGTGTTCGGTCCCTGGAACCGAAGTTTAACTTGATCTTTTATAACCTTCGGGTGCTTTGATTAGCTCATTGATTGCTTTGATAACAGCCATAACGGTAGCCAGTTGTAACTCTTCATAATTGCTCTTCGTCGGTTATGACCGTTGCCCATTAATGACTTTGACTCCTGCATTAATCATTGAACAAACGTAACAGTCGTATATTGAGTTAGTCAAGGTCGTACGGTCTTGTGCGACGGTCGTGCAGAACGGGCGACGTCGAGGTCGAGTGTCGTGAGGAACTCTCGACTTACCTTTTAGGAGGGACGATGGAGGTTTTTTAGGTCTTTGTCGGGGCCTTATCTTAATACAAGATATAGTTCATCACATGTGTCTTACCTTTTCTGGTCGTGGTCGAGACCTGTGAAATTTTGCCCAAACAGTTTGCCACTAAAATTTGAAAGTAGGATGGCAAATTCGAATTTTAAATTTTGCTTGTCGGGTGTTCAGGGTTTTGTGTTGAAAAATACCTTGGTTGTTTTGGAACTGAATCGGTTCAATTCAAACTAGAGAGGGAAATCGAAGAGAGGATAAAGCCGTGGCGTCATGCCGACGCACGATGGTGCTTAGCAGCTGTCTTTGACAGGTGTCGACCATCCATGTAGTCATACGAAGGGACGAGGGCACGCGGTGATCATCAAGGGACTCGACCTGACATGATCATTTGTATAAATAAAGATCACGATTGATCTTCTTCTGTTTACGATCTCAGAGAGTTTTAAGCAAAGATCTCCTCTTGATATTCTTACTGTTCTTCTTCGAATCCCTTCCAAATTTGCGAGAGACTATAGCGATTCAAGGCTTAGAGTGCCTATATACGACATTACTTTCTCACCTTCATCTTTATTGCTCGTCCCTTTTCTCTGACAAACAATGTCGTCTGAAAATAGTTCTATCACGAGTCAGGAAGACTTAAATACCTTTAGGTGTTTAGCAAAAATACCTGCAGAGATAGAACTGATATGTCTAGGTAGTACACGTCCTGAAGGATACTTTGTACTATATGTGTATCTTTTCAAAATAGGGTTTGAATGGCCATTTTCAGCTTTATCCAAGGCTTTTATGCATGATTTCAGCTTGTCGCCAAGACAATTAATGCCCTAACTCTGGCGAATTTTCCTAGTTGTTGAGCGAGTATCCGCAAAGTGGGAGTCACCTATGATCATGAATGATTTTTTGTTGGCTTACCAAGTCAAAAGGGATAAGAACTGGCGTTATAGTCCTTATTCCAAGTATAAGGGTGATCGTACTCTGGTTTTGAGAACCGGGGTCAACGATCGTGGGTGGAAATCTAGGTACGTATTTGTTCGTACTGACTCACTCGATTCTGATAGCAGCTGAATTCGTCCAGATTGGAATAAGACGGGTATGTTCATTGTTCTGAATATTTGTCATTGTGTAGTTTTTATGATCTCCACTTAACCTTCTTCTTTTGTCGCCTTCAGAGATCCAGTTCGATGTCGTGAAGCCTAACGAGGATTCCCAAGCCAAGATCGAAAGATTCTTGAGTCTAGGGATCGATGATCGATCTTTCTTCGTAGGACAACCGGCGGTCGCGGACGAGGACGTGGTGAACATTGGAAACTCTGAAGAAAAAGAGGACAAACAGGAAGAGATGGCTGGTAAGCGTACTATGGTTTTAGTTTTCGCCGCTTATTTTATCTGTCTAATGCTTCATGTATTTCCTTACTAGTGCCGACTGAGAGGAAATCGGTATCCAGGAAGAGAGGGGTGCAGATTATGCTTGCCCTTCGAGGCGAAAGAGAGAATGTCTCGACAGCTGGGTTGAGGATTCCAAAGAAAACCAGGAAGACAGTCCTGAGGGAACCGTCTTCGAGGGCTGATGACTCATCGAGAGTTGTCACGCCTAAGAAGGCGAATGCGTCATCCATCCTTCGCGGTGCGATGGATGCGACACCGGCAAGTTCGGCGCCTCCGACGACAGTGACGAAACCGGTGTCTAAGGTGTCGACCCCATTGTCTACCGACAAGGGCGAGGGGTCGTCGGCCGAAGTTACGACGGTTAACTTTATGTTACCGTCCAACTTTATGGCGGATAGTGTCCTAGACGGGGCAACGTTGTTTCCTCACTTGGGGAAATATTTGCTCCCATCTTTTAAGGAACGTTTTCAGAGAGCTCCGATCAGGGAAGCAGGATCTCAGGTTGCCGGTTTGGCGTTCTCGGTAAGTCTTTCTTTCAAGACTTGGTTCATTTGTCGCTGTCGTCGTTGGATATTTAACGAACTTCCTACTTTTTACAGACATTTCAGTCTTCTTTGGCGCTATACGCTGAGATGTCGAGAGTCGAAGATCTGGTGGTGTCTGCCCTTGAAAGAGAAGATGCGGTGTTAGAAAGGGAGAGGATGGCTTTGGAAAGGGAGAGATCGGCCTTGGCGTGTGCCGATGAGTTGGCCATTCAGCTTTATGACGCTGTGCACGAGCTAAAGACCGTTAGTTACGCAAAGGAGGCGGATGATTCTCCTAAGCCCTAGGAAACTTTTAATCTTTCCTTGCTTTTGTTTTTACCGATCGGCCGTTTGTGGTCGAATTCCTGGATGTAAATAACAGTTTATTTACTGAATGAAACCTGGGCTTCTTTTCAATTCATACTTTGTATATTTCATGAACAAACATAATGTCAATTGTAGAATTTACTGAGTGAAAAATAACCAAGAAATCGTGCCACTTAGGCATCATTGTATCACAATAACTAACACGCGAGACTTTTAAATCGTGTATACAAACGTAAGCACATGCGATCAAAGAATTTATTCAGAGTATGAAATTTTTCTAAGTTTAAGAAACTTAAAATGAAAAAGTCGTGTAGACTTTGTGATCATACGACTAAGTCGTGCGATTAATTTGAATCGTGTGCCCCTGTAGAAGGATGATCAAGTCATAGACCTGATCGTTTATGTCGTGCGACCTTGCGAAACTAGAGTCGTTTGATTATTGTCGTGCGATTCTTTTCTGACGCGTCGTGCCCAACTACGTGGGGCGTCTTGATTATTTCTACCATCTTGCCCCCTTATGGCGATTTTAAAACGATACACTAAATGTCGTCGTGAATCGCCACAATAGAAGGTCTATTTTTGCGGCTTCAGGGTGGTTTTATAGCAATCACGAGCGACTTTTGGCTCACTTTTTATCTCCTGGATTCCCCACGGCGTAGGGAACTTCAGAGTCTGATGATACGTCGAGGGAACGACCTTCATCTTATGGATCCATGGTCGGCCTAAGATGATGTTATAGGCCGACGCACAGTCGATGACACTGAACTTGGTCTGCTTGTTGATTCCTACGGCATAGACTGGCAAGATGATATCTCCATAGGTGCTCGTCACTTCTCCATTGAAACCGACCAAAGTTGTCGAACGTCGGGTGATTTCCGAACGATCGATTCCCATGGCCTTGATGGTGCGAAGGAAGATGACGTTCGCTGAACTGCCCCCATCGACGAAGACTCATCGAGTTAAACAATTACCAACCGTGAGTTGAATGATCAACCCATCATGATGTTTCTGGTACGAGTCACCGAGGTCGTCTTGGTCGAATACGATCTTCATAGCTTCCAACTCCAAATCTCCTTTAGGCCTTGGTGAACGCGGAATAGGACGATCGTCAGGTGCTTGACTAGCGTGACGTTTGGCCGCGGAGTACGTCAGACCACATACGTCGGAACCACCGGTGATACAATTGATGACTTTCGCATGCTCGGGGGTTGACGGTCGATGGTCGCTAGTTGGAGTAACGATGTCATCCATGATATCTTTGAGATTTCCTTTCGGGACATGATACGCTAGTTCCTTTTTGAAAGCTATGCAATCATCCGTCACATGACCATGGTCGACATGAAAGTCACACCATTTAGATTTGTCTTTCTTAGCGTCGTCCTGATCGGACTTCTTTGGCCATCGAATAGTCGCCTGGGCGGTTTTCAGAGCTTCGACCAAATCTTTAGTGGATCCTTTGAATCCATAAGAGGATATCTTGGGGTACTGAGAAAACTTGGTCGCGGTCTTAGCCTCTGCTTTCGTCTTGAATCGGACGTTCGAGATCTGGGGCGCGGGCTCTATTTTGGAAATTGCTTTTGTCTTGAACTTGGGCTTTTTCACACCTAACGACCTTTTGTCGTCGGTATGCTTGCGACGAAAGGCAGCGTCGTCTTCTACTCTCATGTACGCTAGGGTTCGAGCTCGGACGTCTTCAAAATTCTCCGGAGGATACTTGGTCAGGTCAGTGTATAAACCTGAGATGTCGTCCAGACCATGCTTATAAGCTTCAATTGCAGTCTTGACGTCACAATTGCGAATGCTGATCATCTCCTCATTAAATCGATTTAAATAACTGCGGATAGACTCACTGGTCTTCTGCACGACGTAATACAGGTCACTGGCCTACTTCTCCATCTTGCGACTGCTGGCGAATTGCTGGGAGAATTGGTTGACCAATTCAGCGAACGACCCGATGGACTTGGGTTTGAGATTGATCAACCATTGGAGAGTAGGACCGGTGAGAGTCGCACCAAAGCTTTTGCACATACAGACCTCCTGATACATGCGTGGGATTGAGATCGTCCACATGAGCTGCTTATACTGCGCGACGTGCTCTGTTGGATCGGTCACTCCCGAATACTTGGACGTGAAGGCGGGGACGTTATACTTCTTTAGTACCTCGACAGTCACGATCTCATCGATGAAGGGTGACACCTGAAATCCTGATCGAGGCTCGAAGTCGACGGGCACGGCTGCCCTGGGTAGCTTGGCGAGCAAAGATAGGACGCGCTCGTTCTGATCTTCTAGCATTTTCAATCGCTGGGCGACAGGGTCATTGGGGTCGAGATTTGCCCCTGCTTGTGGATTGATTCCTGAACTGGTGCCATTGCCATGCGATGAGCCATTGGCGTCTCCGTTGAAAGGAACAAAATACGACTGCGACCCATTCGGAAATGGCTGCGATCCATTCGGAAATGGCTGCGATCCATTCTGCATGGGTGGTGGCCTTATATGTTGAGGAGGAACCGTCCCGAACTGGGGATTTGGATTGAACGGTCCCGGCTGCTGGTTCTGCATGAACGGATCCGATCCTGGACCTGGATTTTGCGCGAATGGTCGAGGACCGTTCTGTCTGAACGATCCTTGGCCTAGATTCTGAACGAATGGCCTAGGACCATTCTGAGGTCCAGAAGAATTCCTTAATCGTGCGATCTCCTCAGCTGCTCTGCGACTTTGCTCTGCCATGGCGTTGATTTGATTTCGAGCGACTTCAAGCTCATGGTACATCTGGGCAATGACATGCTGCTGATTTCCAGGGGCTGCCATTTTCCTGAAACAAAGAACAAAGATAACTCCAAGAAACCGTTAGTAAGACGCCCGTTCGTCGAAGATTTTCTCTAGATGAGGTCCCACGGATGGCACCAAACTGTTAATGCCAAAAATCGCACCAAAGGGACAACTTAAGGTCGATGTGGACTTTAACAACTAAAGAAAAGAATAGTTCGACAAAAGCGTGCGATAGAGACGAAAATATAATCTAGACAGGGAATTTGATGACGCAGGAAAAACCTCAACGAGGAAAAAACCTGCGGACGACAGTGGAAGTCGTCACTGCACTATGGTCGCCAATCAGGGGTGATGTCCTTTGGTTTCAGGTGTCGATCATACAGAGATTACAATACAAGTGAAGGAAAACTTCGAAATGTAAAGTACAAGTGTTTTGAATGTAAGACAAGTGTATGTCGTGTGTGAAAACAATGTGTCCAGTGTGTAGGTCATGCGTCGAGAGCGATCTTCCGTGAAGGACTCTTTTGCTTCGAAGGAGTGTTCTTTAGAGTTTGAGTGCTTGAGATTGTTGTTCGATGATACTGTCCTGTCTTTATAGTCTCCGGGCACTTTAATTAGCTCATTAAATGCGTCGATAATTGTTATAACGGACGTCGTCTTTAGTGCCGTTAATGATCTTCATCCATTATAGCCGTTGTCCATTAATGATGTTGACTCCTGCATTAAACACTGAACAAACGTTACAGTTTATGTCATGCGTTAGTTGGTCGAGGTTGCATGGTTCTATGTGACGGTCGTGCGAAATGTACGACGTCGAGGTCGAGTGTCGTGAGGCAAAAGACTTTCGATTTTATCTTTAATCGGGAGATAAAGTACTATGATTTTACCTTCGTTACGGAAAAGAGAAGAAGCGTTTTCCTTACCTTGGTCGTGGTCGTGATTGGTGAAATTTTGCACAAACAAACGTCAAAAGAATTAGTCGAAGCTCTTAAAAACATTCAGTCGTCTGTTCGATGGCCCAAGAAAAGTGATAAAGATGACGACAAGAAGGACAAGACCAAATGGTGCGACTTCCATAGCGACCATGGTCATACGACAGATAACTGCCTTGCTTTGCAGAAGGAGTTAGCCTGGATCGTCACCAAGGGTCATCTACAATGCTTGATTGATAAAGAATCTACGCCAGTTGATAACGTAAGCCCAGAATCCCCCGTCCGTGAAAAAGTCGTCAATTGTGTGACGGGTGGATCAGATGTCTGTGGTTTAACCTATTCAGCAGCCAAACGGCACGCCAGTCAATCATCAGGAGAATACCCCATTCTTCGGTCGTCCCGACCAAAACAAGAATTAGAACTGGAGGCGATGCCAATAACGTTCGATCAAGACGACCTCCGGGACAGTTGGCAGAAACATCACGACGGCTTGATTATCCAGCTCATTATTGGCAACTACTCGACCAAAAGAGTATTGGTCGACGGAGGAAGTTCGGCTAATATCATTGTCCTAAGCACGATCAAAGCTATGGGAATTGATAAATCAGAGATCACCCGTCGATCAACGACTCTCATAGGATTCAACGGCGAGTCTACCAACACTTTGGGAGAGATCATCCTCCCAGTGTATGCTAAAGGGGTCAACAAGCAAACAAAGTTTAACGTTATCGATTGTTCGTCAACTTATAACGTTATACTTGAACGACCGTGGATCCACGATATGAAGGCGACCCCCTCGACCTATCACCAGACGATCAAATTCCCGACGCCATGGGGAGTACAAGAAATCAAAAGTGAACAGAAGACCGCCCATGATTGCACAAGGCAACGTTGAAGCCTCAGAAAAAGGACATCTAGCAATTACATAAGGCTCACACGACAGTTGCACCGCAGGTCCTAACCGATTCCGGTGCTGACTTCGTTCCTGAACTGGAAAAAGAAGCATAGATCGAGACCTGTATTGTCGCGACTATAAGCGACATGACCCGGCTAGTCCATGTCGATAGTTTTCTATACGCCGAAGAGGCAGGTCTTGCTGTCGTATTAAAATTGCAACAGGGGGGCAGAATGATGTACTCCATACGAATTCCAATTTCAAGCTACTGATTGTAGGCATGAATATGTCACGGCTTGGGGGTAGTCGGACCATACATCAGATGTGATTCTCTACTAACCGACATTAAACGCCACCAGGTACGTAACGTACGTCAACGACGCTCAGGTATGATAAACCTTCTGAAGCTTTACATACGTCCTTAATCCCATGACCCTTCATAAGATAGGGAATGGACATCGCTAGTAAATTACCTTCTTCCCCAGGGCAGAAAATTTTCCTGTTAGTCTTTACAAATCATTCCTCTAAACGGATAGAAGTAGATGCCTACTCCCAGATTCGGGACAAAGAGGTCATCTCTTTTATCCAGACTAACATTTTATGCAGGTTCGGAATCCCTTCCGAAATCATGTACGACAATGGTCCACATGTGATCGTACGTCTAGGATCGTAGTATCAAACCTACGACCTCAACCCCACGTAGCTAGGCTGCAGTACATTTAAAGAAGTATTTCTTTTAACATTTTACTTTCGATTTACTTCGACAAACGATTACAAACGTAAGCATCGGAGGGTCGTTGGTCAAACCAACGACCACCGCTGAATCTTACATTTGCAGGCTCGCAGGATCGCACGAACGCCATTCTTACGATCTATATCGTGAGAGACAAAGTCTTTCAGACTATAAGGTCACGACAAATATGTCACGACCAATAAGTCATGACTTACATGTCGTAAGCAGGAATCTTATGATTCATCGATCTTACGATCACAAGAAGGTGCTTTTTAATTTAAGTTTCGGAGTCAAAGTCTTATGACTTGAATTCCATACTTAGAATATTACTTCAGCGCAGTCGCCAGAATCATCCAGGAAATTACTTGTACCTATGGCGTACAATTTTACATCCGTCCTACTGCTTTATATGCACGTTTTATTATTTTGTTATGTCTCGTTTATTTACAACAAAGTAAAGTAACACGATGATATAGCAAAAATTTACTTGTATTCACATTGTCAAAAAATTACAAGTAAAAGGGCACGACCGATTATAGTCGCCCCACATAAAAAATAAACAAAAGACAAAAGTCAAGGCAGAGGAGGGTCCTGCTCCTTAGTAACCTACTCGTCGCAAGTTACATCGACCTCAGCGTCCGTTGAGTCCTCTTCTTCGAGCTTGTCTTCCTGGTCGAGTTCTTCCTCGTCCCCGACTTGCTCTAAGAATGTGGTGACCTCTGCTTCAGCTCTGGCCATAGGGTTGTTGATCCCATTTCAAGCAAACAATAGAAGAAATCCATATAAAGTAGAGATAAGATGAAAATTAAGAACATAATATTCAAGAACTCATCTCATATGCTTTGATTAACAATATGGAGGAGAAAATAAGAAGAACACCACACTTTACAATAATATGACTCTCATCAGAATAGTCTGTGTGTTTTTGGTGTGTTTCTTCAATAACCCTCTTAAATGATAAATGAAACCCTAAACTTCTTTTTAAAGGGTCCATTTACAATAAAAGGATCAAGCCCATAAAGTTAACTAAAAAGCTAACTAAAGAGCCCATACACGTTTTCTTTATAAAACATTTAATTAAATTAGGAGCTAATTTAATCTAACAATCTCCCCCTAATGTTTTATAAAGAAAGCATCATCTTATAGTCCCCCCTTGCTTTCTTTAGAAACTTTGGCGTTCCGTTCTTCGTGTCTTCAAATCATCACAAGTTCCCCCTCAAATGTAGGCTCATCTTATTGAAAAACTGAGACAATTAACCCCATTTTTCCAGTTTTCATGACTCAACTTCACTGTTGTTTTTGACTCTTAAGATCCCGTTGAGTAAGCATTCAGCACCGAGCTTTAAACTTGAATAACATAAGAGGGAGTGACATTTAATATGTCACAATAGCCGCATGAAACCATGAAGAACCGTCGAGAGAACACCGTTCTTGAAAGCGGAAAGAGCACGAGTTAATTGCAATGCTTTCGGTCCAGCACCTTACAGCAGACTTTGAAGCTTATTTTGGCATATCAGCTCACATAAATAGAGAAAACTCATAACATCAAAGTCGTGCGTCTGTGAATTGTCTTTCCAATGCAACTGGAATCGTGTAATTTGGAGCACCGAGTAAAAAGTTGTGTGCGTGATTCTGAAGCAGCGCAAAGCTGTCAAACAAACTGAAAAATTTCGGGCTCTGGGCTTTTGGATTGTTTTGATTTCTGGACCAATGACCTCTGATAAACATGCTTGGTTCTACTTCTGGTCCTCTTTGTTTACTGCTCTTATTTCAGAAAATTTGATCCAGAGAGCCTCTTCATCAAGCTCTGGATTGGCTCCTCTGGATGTGCATAAGAGCATCTCTGAACTAACTTTCAGAGGCCTTGCATGTCCTCTGAACAATATATGAACTTCTGAGCATGCATAGAGATTATGTGAATCAGCTCTGTGTGAATTAAGCACAATTAAGCTCTTTACAGCAACGGCTTAATCTGGACAGCCACATCTTTCTTGACTGCAGTAGCTACTCAAAAACAATTTCTCATTCAAAACTCTGCACGAATAAACTTTGATCTTTAAGTCTCTGGATGGTCTTAACAGGAGCAACTTATTCAGCGACTTAATGGCTGTTTGGATGGCTTAATACTTCTGGACAGCCTCTAAGAAATCAGCAGAGCTCTGGTGTTCTTGACAACCTTTGAGAAAATCAACAGAGCTCTGGTAATCTCTGATGTCTTAAAAAAAATTAAACCATCCTGTCAATGATCAGAGCTCTGGAAGCTCTGTTGTGGAAGCTCTGTTGATGATCAGAGCTCTGATAAGCTCTGGTAAACTCATAGAGTAATCTTTGAATAAACACAGAGTCTTCTAGACGGCCTCTGATCACATGGCTCTGCTTAATCTGCCCTATATCTCATAATACACTTCGGAACAGCAGTGATAAAACTCAAGGTGAATTAGCCATGGACTGCCTCTGTCACGGATCCTTCTGTCAACGATCAGAGCTCTGGAAATTTTCCACAGAGGCTCTGATAAGCTCTGGTTATGATCAGAGCTCTGATGAACTTTGATTGAACAAGATCAACATCTGAATGCAATAAGGATATCTCTGATCAATCTCCAAATTAACACAGATCTGCTGTTTGAATCTGCAATCTGGACTGCTTCTGCGCCTATCCTCTGTGTATTGACATCGCACAACAGCTTATGTTCACTCTGCACAACTTCTGAATGATTACAGAACCTGTAGCTTAAAATGTTTATCCAAAACATGCTTCTGCTGCTAAACGATGAGAACATCAGCCTGCAAGTTTGTACAGAGGTCTGGAATTGAATGTAAATTAGCAGATTCCTCTGTGATTCTCTTCTGCAGCCATTCAATACTGACAGTAGCTAGATTAATTTTCGTTATGAATTGACTGCACCAAACAACAACTATATTTTGCTGCACATATCTGCAATTCTTTTGCATAACAATCACTTCTTGGATAGCAGATCTGCACTCTTTATAGAACCTCGACATCAGCTTTCTGAAATCAATGTGGATAGCAACTTACTGAGTGAGCATCTCTAACAGCGATAATTAGCTCTCTAAAAAAATTAACAGAGCTCTGAAGAAAAATTAACAGAGCTCTGATAATCTCTGATGTCTCTAAAAAATCAACAGAGCTCTGTTAAGCATTGAGGTGTCTAAAAAATCAACAGAGCTCTGAATGCTCAACTTCTGTGCAAAAACTTGTTTCCGGACAACCATCTCTTGATAACCTCTGTACATTTCGAAACAAAAGATCTTCTTTTTATATCTCTGCTGCTTGGTCACAGATTCATAGAACCTCTGCTCGTTCTCTGTAGAGTGTCATTCTGCAATCTAAAAAGAAGCTTTCTGATTAAGCTCTGTGTGGCTTCTGGACAATCTTAACAGCAGCAACATCACATATTTTGTTATTAGAAGCAGCAGCTTAGTCAGTTGCTTAATAGCAACAACATATCAACAGCTTATTCAGATCAGCAGCTTAATGGCAGCAGATCCTTTAATCACCACTGGACAATGTGAACTATCTCTGATCAAGCAATCTCAAGCTCTGATCAATCTTCTGCTGACATTTCGAATCAGAATCAGCTTCTGTGTGAGTTCTTTGATCAACCTATTGTATTTCTGCTTCTGAACGTGGACAACAACATCATTAAGTTGTCTTCTGTTTTGGACAGCAGTTGTTTGACAACAAAAAACAGCCCTCTACAGCTTGCTTTCTGTTTTGACAGCTCGAGAACTTGACAGCAACATTTATAGACTGTTTTGACAGCTTAAACAGCCACAACAGCTTTGTTTTCTATTTTTGATAGCAAAGGCAACACGACAGCAGCTTAACAGCTTCACAATAGCTTGACAACAACTTAACAGCAGCTTGACAGCAGTTAATTTGACAGCAAACAGCTTTCCAGCAGCAGCTTAAGAGCATCAGCTTTCCAACAACAACATTCCAGCAGCAACATTTCAGCAGCAACATTCCAGTAACTACTTTCTGTTTTGTTCATTTTTTTTAAACTTAACAGCAGAAAACTGAAATCTATGGACGGCTCTTACAAACTCAGATTGCACATTTGCAACTTATGAATAACTTTAACAACCATTTTCTGCATTGCCTAGACGATTTGTATGGCCATCAGAGCTGCTGAAGCCCACAAGTACTTGAGTGAGTCGCTAGTATATCTCAAGAACATAATCCAAGATCTCCCAAGAAGCAAGTGTCTAGAAGAACAGCAAAAACTCTTCGTCAACCAGATTGATCTAATGCTGGACTTCCGTATACTGATCAGAAGATTCGACAGAATTCTTAGGGGAGATAACTATGCATAATTGTACTATTTCTTACCCTGCATTGTAATATCTTAGAATAATAGTACAAAGGCTAACAGAGGTAAATGTTCTCTGTTCTTTTTGTTTACATCTCTGTTTCAATTTTTTTATTTTCAATACTTATGGGGAGATTGTTAGCCCCAAGTATCTGTAATGTAAAAGTATTGAAAATATTATCAAGTCAGAAGACTATCAGAGATGCAGCAGAAGACTTAGAAGAAAAGCAACAAGAAGACCAACAGAACTCAACAGAGTTCTGATGGAACCAACAGAAGATCAACAGAAGAACTGTTCACAATCCGAAGACCAACAGAGCTCTGGTGAAGTGAAGACCTTTGTGAAGCCTAAGTCTCGTAAGAAATCCTAAGTGTTAGACAAGTGTCCATACTTTCCACGTATGCCCTAAAAGTAGGAGACACACTTTCCACGTGTCATTCTAGGGTACGATAGTACACTGTCTACACTTTATCAGGGCGATAAATAGAGAGGTAGTGGAACAAACGATTGTAAGCTTTTGGAATAATAGTTTTCCACAATTGTTTAAGCACACACTGCAGTAATCCCGAGCACTGCCTCCGTACGATATTGTTCCCTGTGAGATTTCAGGATACACCATTGATCTTTTTCTTGGTGTTATCCATTATCAATATACGAGCAGCGTTTCTTACTTGATCTTGTTATCATTATCCTGTTCTATATTTGATTCTCACTACTACAATATCATTTACATTATCACTCACTTTAATGGCTTTATATTTAAATGCTTCCGCTGTCTATATTATTACCATTAATGTGATGCAACGTGAATCTAGGAACCTACAATTGGTATCAGAGCTTGCTTGATTTGTTCAAATCAAGGCATCCAATCTACCAAGGTTGATTCACTGTTGTTGATTAAGTGTGTGTCTCAAAGCTTCAATATACTATGTTTTTACTATTTAAAGTTTATTACAAGTTTTTCAGAGTTTTTTTAATGTCATCTTAAGCTTTCAAAGTCTAGTGTAAAGAACTTATCTACTCAAGTTACTATTCCATTGGTCACTGGTCATCAAACTTTCAGATTACTTTCGTTTAAAACCCTTGAAAACTTTCATACTCTATTTTTTTTCTTCTGAAAATGGCTAATAACAATATCAATGCCATTTATACTGCTGGTTCTCTGACCAAACCTCCTACTCTTCTGAGAGATGAATATCCTCAATGGAAGATTAGGATGGTTAACTTCCTTGATGGGATGGACAGAGATTTAATGCGTTCTGTCACGGATGGACCACTCAAACCCATGGTTTTGGTTCCACGTGTACCCGCAACACAAACTACTGCTGAGATTCCTGCTCACCTTGAACCCAAAACTACCGGGTTCACTGATGAAGAGACATTAAAAATGGAAAATGATCTAAAAGCAGTTAGACTTCTGATTATGGCCATTCCTAATGAAATATTTCAAGAACTAGATTCATGTGTTACTGCTAAAGAAATCTGGGATCAACTTCTTAATCAGCTTGAGGGTGGTATCAAAACTCAAAAGAACAGAAGGACCCAATGTATAAATGAATACAACGATTTCAAGGTACTTCCTGAGGAAACCTTACAACAAACATACAACAGATTCAATGTTTTGATAAACAAATGTAGAAAGTGTGGGGTTGTTAGGTCGAAGGAAGATAGCAATGTTTTGTTCCTGAAAAGTTTGAATGATGAATGGTTGAATCTGTCCATGTCTTTACAAGCTAACCAGGATCTAGATGCATGGTCTCTTACTGATGTGTATGGCACCCTGGCCGCACAAGAGAAGGATGTTGTCAAGCAAAAAGGCAAATCCACCATTGCGGGACCTATTGCGTTAGTTTCTGAAACTAAGAAATTCACAGAAGGAAAGTCCAACAGAGAGAGTTCAAGCAGAGGCAAGAAGAAGAAGGGTAAGAAGAGTTTGGTAGCTGAAAGTGATGCTGAAGAAAACTCATTAGATGAGGATGACGATATAAATGCGTTTGCTAAATCTCTTGCATTAATTACTCAACAATTCAACAAGAGATTTGGCAACAGAGTATTCGACAGAACCAACACAACAGAGCTCCGACAGAACAGAGACAACAACCAGAACATAAGTTCAATGCTCCTGCTCCACAGAAGGCTGATGCTGCCCAACCCATCAATCAGAATGATGGACGTTGCTTTAGATGTGGCAAACCTGGTCATTTCTCTGCTAATTGTAGAGGAAAACTTGTAAAAGATCAAGATTATTACAAGAATAAATACAAGTACAACTACAGAGAAAGAAGCTATGTTGCTGAGATGGAAAATTGGATCTCTGATTCATCCTCTGACGATGAACCAGAGCAATCCATTGTTGCTGTGGATGATGGAAGTCTGGGAGAAGTTGATTGGATGGCCGGAGGAAGAATAGAAAGGTCTGAAGAAGAAGATATAGCTCATGCATTTTCCCTAACCGTAACAGAGCCAGACAACAGAGCGCTGGAGACCCAGTGCCAAGGTATATTCCTCTGAATCCAAGTCTGACTCAGAACTTGAGATGCATGTGTCATTGCTAACTGAAGAGTTTCAACTCTTAAAACAAAAACTTTCTGAGGAAAAAGAGTTAAGAAAGCTAGCTCAGAAGGATCTGTCCTTCTACAAGAGAGAGAAAACTCTCTTGGAACAGGAAAAGGAAGAAATATTCAAAGAGAAATCTGAGCTAGAAGTCTTACAACAAAAGAAAGAAAGCACGTTTTCAAAAAGGGTTAAAGAGTTTGAAGATATTTTTAAACAAAAAGCTGAAGAAGTTGCTAAATCTGAAAATGAACGATTAAACTCAGTTGCTTTAAAAGACCATTTTCAAAGAGAAAGGGAAATTTTACATCAATCCCTGCAGAAAAAGGAGATTTTAATCAAAAAATACCAGGATGCACAGAATGTGTATACCAAGATCAATTCTCAAGAGGACAAGCAAGGTCCAGGTTTTAATGACATTGTTCCATACAAAAGAAGGATAAAGGCATCTTATCCCTTTGCCTTCTCTATTGAAAAAATGCAAGAGGATGTGATCTCCGGAACTGCTGTTTTCAAAAGAGCCAAAATATCAGATTTTACAAAGGCAAAGAGACTCAGCTTAAGGAATGTCAGCTATGACTCCTTGAATCAGGAAAAGGTTACAAAACCATTTGAAAAGTTTATTCTTGATCATGGAAGAGCTGAAATGAAGCTTATTGATTCTATCAAAAGTCTCGATCCGAAAGAAATCTTTAACTTCAATTCTTTCAAGGAACAGAAGTCTGTTGATTCTATTGCAGGACCCTCTTGTGCTACAACACAAAGAGAACTCAATCCTGGAGCCCCAGTCTTCTCTCCATCCTCTGAAACCTTACGAACAACTTTTGAAGAGGATATTCTGAAAGTTATTGAAGAAAATGCTGCTTGTGATGCTTTAAAACCCAAGATAAGAAAGTTAAAATCCACCAGAGCTGACAACTCTAAGATACCCAAAGAGTCTAACATCTATATTAGAGCCACCAGAGACTTTCTGTGCTCTAACAGTGACTCTGACTCTGAGGTAGATGAGCAAATTTTCTGTGCAACTAAGACTGCTTTACACAAACCTAAACAGGCAATTGTTGAATCTGGATCTCTGAAAAATGTCTCATTCTTTAAGAAACAGAACAGATTTATACCTTTGCCAAATTTGAAAAATAAGGGTATCAAAATTCTCTCTTCTAATGAGATAGAAGAGAAGAAAAGAGGGAAAGCTAAAATTATTCATGAAGACTATACCTCAGTTCCATACGCTTATGATCAAGTCAAATTTACAACAGAGCAGAAAGGAAAATGGAAAGTCAATGATCAATCTATTCCTGCACCTGTTGTAAATCAAAAGAAAAACAGCTTTGTGTCAAGAGAGTTTGCTCCAAGAAACAACAATTTCAAAAATCCGTCACAGGACAGAATGTATGTAAAGACATCTGGTCCTAAAGTTTTTCAAAATCAAACTCCCTTCAAACAACAGTTTTTGAATAAAAACAACAATTTGCATCAATTTTCATGTTCTATCAAATGCAATTGTATTCAACTTCTGTTACAGTTAAAGAATCATATGAATGGTCCCCACTGTGTTCTGAATCATTCGTCTCAAAGGAAAAGTCCCAAGACTATTCAGAATGTACAGAAAAAACCCTCTGACACATCATCAAAGAATGAAAAGCCTGAAGGAAAGTCTGTTAACCCACCTAAGTCTAACAAGAAAGGACCCATAATGCAATGGGTACCTAAAAGAAACTAATCAGTCTTGCAGAAACCCCATGTGCAGATCTGGTATTTAGATTCAGGATGCTCAAGGCACATGACGGGGAATAAGGAGCTGCTTACTTCTTTTAAGAACAAAAATGGAAGTGCAGTAACCTTTGGAGGAGATAATGGCGGACAGATTAGAGGCTACGGTACTTTAGTCAATGGTGGTGTTTCGGTTTCTGAGGTTGCTTATGTTGAAGGATTAAACCATAATCTGCTTAGCATAAGTCAACTCTATGATCATGGGTTCGATGTCAATTTTAGGAAGAAGTACTGTTCTCTGTTGCTTTCCGAGTCTGGTCAAGAACTCTTAATAGCCGACAGAAAAGGCAATCTTTATAAAATGAATTTCAATCCTAACCAAAACTCTACAACAGAAAAACTCTGTTTAGTGTCTTTGAAAAATGAAGATGCCTGGCTCTGGCATAAAAGATTTGCCCATTTGAATTTTCAAAACCTTGACAAGCTCGTGAAATTAAAGCTAGTAAAAGGACTCCCTCCGCTGAAATTTGACAAAGACCATCTCTGTTCTGCCTGTGAATTGGGTAAGATGAAAAGATCTTCACACAGAACTAAGAGTGATCATAGTTGTCCCAGACCTTTGCATATGCTACACGTGGATCTCTGTGGTCCTATCTCTGTGCAAAGTCTGTCGGGCAAGAAGTATATTCTTGTGCTAATTGATGAATTTTCTAGATATACTTGGATTGAGTTCATCAAAGTAAAATCTGATGTCCCAGAAATTCTAATAAGTTTGTTGAGAAGGATACAGGTTCTGTTAGGATTGAAAGTGCAAAAGTTGAGAAGTGATAACGGGACAGAATTCAAAAATGCAAGAATAGATGCCTATCTTTCAGAAGAAGGAATCTCCCAGAACTTCTCAGCTGCCAGAACTCCACAACAGAATGGTGTAGTGGAAAGAAAGAACAGAACTCTGGTAGAAGCTGCCAGAACCTTGTTAGCCGGTTCTGTCCTTCCCATCAACTTCTGGGCAGAGGCAGTCTCAACAGCCTGTTTTACCCAAAACAGAGCTGTCATTGTAAAAAGATTTAAAAAGACTCCCTATGAACTCATCAACAATAGAAGGCCAAATGTGAAATATTTTCATGTTTTTGGCTGCAAGTGCTACATCTTGAATGACATAGAACAACTGGGTAAATTCGACAAAAAGGCGGACGAAAGAATCTTTATTGGTTATTCCTTAACCTCTAAAGCCTACAGAGTCTACAACACTAGAACCCGTGTCATTCAAGAAAGCGTTAATGTGTCCTTTGACGAAAATACATCAAGTGCCTCTGATTGCAAATCAACAGAGGGGACACATACATAACAGAAGAAACCAAGTTCTTCAAAGACAAGGGAAGAAGATATCAATCTTGTGTTCGATGATTTCTTCGATGATGATGTTTCCTCTGTCAACATCAACAGAGGCGACCAAGCTCAGAATTCAACAGAACAAAATCTGACAAGTACAACTCTTAATGGTCCCTCCAATACTTCACCATCTACTTCTTTGTCTACAGGTGTCATTCAGAGAAATGAGGAACCACAAAGAGAACCTGTGCAAGAGCCATCATCACCTCTGCTAACCAATATTGGCAGAGATTCCCTATTTGAAAGATCACCTTCACAGAGCAATGAGGCCACTCTCCAGAGTTGTGTGCCACAGAGCTCAGATTCTGAAGATCGTCTTTTCCCATCAGAAGCACAAACCCCTCCTGTTGTCCATGCCCCAATGACAAGATGGATAAAGGATCATCCTCATCATCAAATTATCGGTGTTGCTGAAGATGGTGTGAAGACAAGATCGGCCACAATCAATGAAGCTTTCTTTGTAAACTTTTTAAGCATGATTGAGCCGAAGAAGATTTCTGAAGCCCTTGAAGACCCAAACTGGATCGAAGCTATGCAAGAAGAGCTTCTGGAATTCGAAAGAAACAAAGTTTGGTCCTTGGTTTCACTTCCAAAAGGCAAAGCAGCCATTGGAACCAAGTGGGTGTTTAGGAATAAAAAGGATGAAGATGGGATTATCATCAGAAACAAAGCCCGTCTGGTTGCAAAAGGATATTGCGAAGAAGAAGGTATCGACTATGACGAAACCTTTGCTCCTGTGGCTAGACTAGAAGCCATCAGAATCTTCTTAGCCTATGCTGCTCACAAAGGTTTTAAGGTCTATCAGATGGATGTAAAGTCTGCCTTTCTGAATGGCAAACTACAAGAGGAAGTTTATGTCCAGCAACCACCTGGATTTGAAAGTTCAGAGTTTCCAGACCATGTTTACAAGCTAGACAAAGCTCTGTACGGCCTTAAACAAGCTCCCAGAGCCTGGTATGAAACTTTGTCTAACTTTCTGTTGACAAATAACTTCGAGATAGGTAATGTCGATAAAACTCTATTCTTTAGAAGGTATAAGAATGATATACTTCTGGTGCAAATATATGTTGATGACATTAGTTTTGGGTCTACTCAACAAGAGTACTGTGATAGGTTTGAGGATTTGATGAAAAGTGAATTCAAAATGAGCATGATGGGAGAACTTTCATTCTTCCTTTGTTTACAAGTAAAACAATCCTTTCAGAGGGACTTTTATAAGTCAGTCGAAATACATCTCTGATATTTTGAAAAAAATACAAGCTCAACAATTCAAATCCAATGAAAACTCCTATTGCCACTGGAGTTAAACTTGACTCTGAGCTTAATGGTAAACCTACAGATGTCAAGAACTATAGAGGCATGATAGGATCACTTCTGTACTTAACTGCTAGCAGACCTGATATAATGTTTGCAACCTGTCTCTGTGCCATATTCCAAGCAAATCCTAAAGAATCTCATTTGTCTATTGTCAAGCGCATATTTAAATATCTTAAAGGGACTCAATTTTTGGGTCTCTGGTATCCTCTTAATTCTGGTTTCGAGCTTGTAGAATATACAGACTCAGATTACGGAGGATGCAAGAATGACATAAAGAGTACGTCTGGTAGCTGCCAATTACTTGGTGAAAAATTGGTGAGTTGGACATCCAAGAAACAGAATTGCGTATCAACTTCTACAGCAGAAGCAGAGTATGTTGTTGCTGCTAGTTGTTGCTCTCAAGTGATATGGATGAAAACCCAGCTCAAAGACTATGGCCTAGAGTATGGAAAAATTCCAATTCTGTGTAACTCTAAGAGTGCCATAGCAATCACAGCTAATCTAGTTCAGCACTCCAAGACAAAGCATATCGACATAAGGTACCACTTCATAAAGGATCATGTTGAAAAAGGGACGATTGAAATGTACTTTGTTCCAACCGACTTCCAGCTTGCTGACTTGTTTACAAAAGCCCTTGATGAAAGGAGATTTAACTTCTTAATCAGCAAACTGGGTATGCTGAATATGTCCTCCTAACTCTGTTCAAACTCAACAGAGCCTCTGATGTTCCTACCAGAGCTCTGTCAAGTAGTTGGGTAGGATAGTTCAAACAGAGCTTCTGATGTTCACCAGAACTCTGTCATGCATACTTTTTCGACAAGCTTAGTGAATCTGTCTGTATATATATCTCTTGTTTTGTAAATGTTTTTCTTTTTGTAAAAAGTTTTTTTTGCTTATACTTCAAGGGGGAGCTTATAAAGTATTTTGCGCATGGTTTTAGGGGGAGCAAGTCAAATCTTTTTCAAATCAAAAAGACTCTGCTCTTTGGTCTGAAAAGAAAAATCTTTTTGAAGAAAGAGGGAAGACCTGTTCTGATGAAAATCCTTTGATAACGTCAAGAACTTACCAGAACTCTGATATTTCACCAGAGCCTCTGTTGATTCTCACCAGAACTCTGTGAAATTTCTGAGTCAGTTCTGTTCTCGTACTTTGAGCATTTCCACATCAGATACAGAATTTTAAATAATTTCAGGTAAATGTGAAACACCAAGGGATACTTGAAAAGAATGGAAAATGGCTACTCATCATAGGAAAAACTTGCATAGCTCCAACAGAGCTCTGTCGGTTTTTATGCCACGTCATCAGAAGTAACGTCATCAGAGGTGCGGGTTATTTCCAAGCGTCAACCACTTGTCACCCATACATCTCTAACCGCGACGGTTTACTTGCACGAAAGTTGTCAGAACAAAATCCACGTGGCACTCTCTAATTGAAAGCTAAACCACTAGCTGTTCCCACGATACACTGTTCAGGCCACTCCACCTTCTGACACTCGAGTGCCTACAGTACCTACGACGATTACCCAGCCACATGTTTTGACTATAAATATCCATACCCTTGACCTCTTTCATTCTTAACCTTTCAAAAACCCTTCACCTTTCCTTCCGTTATTCAAATCCTCTGTGTTCTTCAAGAAAAACCCCAAACCTGCAACAATGGCGGAACCTCAAAACTCTGCTGATTCTAGCCGAATAGAACCCACTGATGAAATCATTGTTTTCCTTACGAGTTTGCTGACGACAACTATAGATTCGATCCCACTCCAGGACTCTATCTACCCCTATATCATATTTTTATTGAGTTTTTCAGGAACTCTGAAATTTTTAGAGCCCTAACAGAATTCGATGACCATCTTCTTGCAATCTACGTCCAACAATGGTGGACCACGTGCCAGTACATAGAAGAACAAGGTGGGATTGTTGGGAGTGTCAACTCGAGAAATGGAGGAGCGGGAACAATCCGCATTCGTGCAAGCACCTTATGAAGAATCTTCAGAATGAAGACCAAAAGACAGCTAGGAATAGAAGCCTATGAGAAACCACCAAAAGTAGTTGTTCTTCTTGACTTCATGAAATTCTTGGGTTACAACAAAGATCTGAATAGGATAGGAGAATTTAAAAGACAGAATCTACCCACTATGTTGAACTTCATGTTCTCCACCTTGAACAGAACCCTAACCAGCAAATCTGGTAGTCAAGACCAAGCAACAACAGAAATCCTACAGATCATGTATGGATTGTTCTTTTACCGAAACTTTGACTACGCCAGTATACTATACAACGATCTTCTTACCGCTGTGTAATCCCAAATCTAATCAAGTAACAATGATGAACACACTTAGATCTTCATTAGAATAGAGAAAGAATACAAGATTTGAGTTGAGATCTACTTTCTCTCTCTAAACTCTCTCTCTAGGAAGTCATCCCTCTCAATACACACTTCCTATTTCTCACGTATGAATTGCTAGAATGAGACTCTTTTTAAATGACTTTAACAAGGTATGTATTTATACCTTTGACCATCTAGCTAAACACCTTGACTTTGACCTTTTAATGCTTCTATGTTTAACTTTCACTATTGCTTTGACTCTTTACAATTAATACAAACACACCTTAAATCTTGAATACATTTTATGCACTAACAATCTCCCCCTATGGATTCAAGATTTAAAAAAAAAATTGATGACGATAGTCTTCAGCTCTTTGTGATCTTCAAATCTTCAACACTTTAAGTACTTTGAACAATCTCCCTCTTCTCTTTGAAGGAAACCATTATTTCTTTTGAAGTCCGGGTTCTAAACTGAGGTGTTTAGAAACCATTGTTTCTTTGAAGTACGGGTTCTAAACTGACGTGTTTAGAAACCATTATTTCCTTTATCTCCCCCTTAATGGTATAAATACTCTTCAAAGATTTGCACCGCTTCTCTTCTGTTTTCAGTCATGTGTGTGATATATATATGTAACATTCAGCACGACACATGATGAACCTGCAAAAACAGATTAAGCTGATTTTGGTACCCAATGGGACTTGGGTCCTAGTGTGTTAGGTGCAGATCTCTTTGAAGGAATACTGTAAGTACCGTACCAATGAATTCTCTTTACAAACAGGGGTTGGTTGAACTTTGAAATCCTTTTCAAAAGAAGAGCATTCAAGATTAAACCATTTTCTCAGAGTAAATTCTTTTCTTTCATTTTCCAAAACAATCTCTAAATCAATTACTTTCTTTGAAAGTTCACTGATCTTCTCTTCAAAAGATTGTCTTTCATTTTCAAAGTCAACTTTCTTGTTTTCAAATTGTTCGCGTTCAAGATTTAAAACTTTCTCAATATCAGATATTTTTCTTTCTTCATTGGAAGAATTTCTTTCATTTTCCAATTCAGATTCTAATATCATGATCTTTTGAGAGAGTTCACTAATCTTTTCTTCGAAACAATTTGTTTCATTCATGAAGTTGACCTTTTCATTCTCAAATTGCGTATGCTCGGAGAGAAGAATATTCTCAAGATCTACCACTTTCTTTGATAGTTTGATACACTTTTGATCAATCTTTTGTTTTGAATCAAAGATACTCTTTGTTGATTCAGAAAACTTTTTGATCAAAGAATGTTCAATTCTACCAGTTTCCTTTTTCACTTCGTCATTGTAACAAGAAGATATTTCCTTAAAAGTAGTTGAGAAAATAGTTGAAAGGAGATCATTTTCATAATCATATTTGATCCTTTGTTCAGCAAGAGAGATTTCCAGTTCAACAATTTTCCCTTCAAGAACTAATGTAGGAACATATTTATTTGTTTCAACAACTTGATTGTTGGTAACTGGCTTTGTAGCACATATATCAAAATAGTTATCTGGAAGTGGTTTATGCAGATTTTTGAGAATCTTCTCCGTTTCAGTAGTATAGCAAAATGGAAGTTGAATATGAGTTGTTAAGAATCTTTTTCTGTTTTCCTCTTCTTGTGTTTCCTTTTCACCTGTCCAAGGAATTTCAAATTCGGGCCAATATCGTGCATATCTTAAACATTCAAAGTTATATAATGTTGGCAATGCACAGCTAGCTTTGGCTAAATGTTTTGGATTTTCGTAACCAAGTCCCCAATACTTGTTAACAGAATTCACTAACCTCGGCTTGTTCATGTGAATTGTTTGTTCTGTTTGATCTCTCAAATAAAGCTTCTTTTCCAAATCTTTGATTTTGTCCAAAAATTCTGTGTTTTGAGAGGTTATATTTTTCAAATAAAGTTCGCTCTCACTATTCTTTTCCTTTAGATTACTGATTTCAGCATCCTTGCTTTTGAGATCTTGATTAGTCGTTGAGTTCTCCAACTCACTCAATCTTTTGTTCAACTTTTCAATTGTTATCCTATAATTGACTTCTTTTTGTTTAAGATCTTGGATCTGTATTCTATTTTCTCTGTCCTTAAGTGACTCCCATCCATAATATTCATCATCATCCATTGTTACCTGAAAAGATTAAAAAAAAAAACTGATCGTTATCAGATACTTCGTGAGAAGTAGAATTATCACACACGATAATTAGAGAAAATTCGATTAAAGTCAGAAAAATTTTCAAAAATCAAATTTTGAAAAACAAATTATAAAATTTGTCGTTCAAAATTAATTCAGAAAAATTAATTCGGAATACTTGACTTTAAATTGGCAAACCTGCAAAGGATAAGGAAAATATATCAGTTTCGAGCAAAAGCAGGTAAAAAAATAATCGAAAAATAAAATAAAATAGACAGTTGGGTACAACAGTCGTATATGAACAGTAACTGTCGTATGACACGGTGCGACTTGGATAGTGAACAGTAACTGTCGTATGACACTGTCGTATGAACAGTAACTGTCGTATACGAGTCGTGCGACTGTCGTGTGAGAACAGTAACTGTCGTATGATACTTGTGAACAGTAACTGTCGTATGACACTGTGAACAGTAACTGTCGTATGACACTGTGAACAGTAACTGTCGTATGACACTGTGAACAGTAACTGTCGTATGACACACGTACGACTAGAGGTAGTCGGGCTAGAAGTGTGCGACAGTTATGAGTTTATGTGTTGTACGACAGTTATGACTTTCAAGAACACTTAAGCATACGACATTTATGAGTTTATGAACACTTCTTCGTACGACAGTTACGAATATCGAACCCAAAAATCTTCTAAGTACTCTAAATCACTCAAAACATAACCAAATGATTTGAAACTTTGCAGATCACTTCACGAACACTATCTGAACACATCTTGTTCAGAAACAAACATCAAAAACTTAGTAGAAATCCATTCTTCGAATTTCCACAATAAACCTCAAAAACTTTCTCAAATCTGCGAAATTCCTTCTAAATAGGTGTTCTGATCAGGTCTTTTTGCACGAATTGATCCAGAGTATCAATTCAAACAAGTCTGAGACGAAATCCTATTCCAAAACACCTCGAAAATCGCAGAAAAGAAAGAAATCGAAAAATCTTCAAGAATGCCCAAAAATTCTTCAATAATTCTTCAAATTGTGCATAACTCGATCTGATCTAGCTCTGATACCACTTGTAATCCCAAATCTAATCAAGTAACAATGATGAACACACTTAGATCTTCATTAGAATAGAGAAAGAATACAAGATTTGAGTTGAGATCTACTTTCTCTCTCTAAACTCTCTCTCTAGGAAGTCATCCCTCTCAATACACACTTCCTATTTCTCACGTATGAATTGCTAGAATGAGACTCCTTTTAAATGACTTTAACAAGGTATGTATTTATACCTTTGACCATCTACCTAAACACCTTGACTTTGACCTTTTAATGCTTCTATGTTTGACTTTAACTATTGCTTTGACTCTTTACAATTAATACAAACACACCTTAAATCTTGAATACATTTTATGCACTAACACACTGTTAACACAAAGACCTCATCCATCACAAGAGGAGGAGTTGTTGGAACCCACAAGTTCTTAAAGATGATCAAGTTTCCTCGTTTTATCAGTCTGGTAATCAGAAGAGCCTTCGACAGACTGGAATTAACTCATCAGGGACGCTCCACACCTGTTTGGGTAATGTCCAAATTCCTTCCCACTACATCAGGTGAATATCCCTTCATTCGAAGAATTCCAGGTACAATGCTTTCTCTTATCCCTCAAGACCACATCTCTATCCAAAACTATCAGAGTGCTGCTCAACCTCAAGAACCTGAGGTGAGAACCCCAGCATACATAGGATCTGAGCCTTCATTCGAGAGCTTGAGTCAGGAAATAAGAGAGGAAGCTAACAGACCAGAGTTAAGAGCACCCGAAGTGGGGTCTTCCTCTAGATTGATGCAGGAGGAAGTAGAGGATAGAGCATCTCCTAGGGAGGCTGTCCATGAGGAAGTTCAGGTTACACCAAAGGTGGAAAACATTTCCTCTGATAGTGGTGAGAAAGAGGGAAATGACAGAGAGAATCCAGAGAGTTCTACAGCCGTAGGAGCCAAGGAGAATGTGAGGATAGAAAAAGATGTTCAACAGAGCACACATGTGCGTATCCTTAACCAAAATCCCAGTGCTACCACAAAATCTAATCCTGGTGATCAATACCAAAGGATTATTGAAACAGAGGTGCACACCTCGAACCCCAACCAGCATGAACCACCAGAAGCAACTCTTCATGCCTCTGGTACGCACATACCCGGGGAAGCTTTCTTTGGTAGTAATGTTCATTCGCCCCAGAACATAAATAGGTCACCTCCACACAATGATGCCTCTGTGGCTCATATAGACATGACACAAAATAGACCAGAGATCTTTGTAATCTCACGTAGCATCTGTCCGACTCAGGGACAATGGGAGACCATAGTAGAACAAGGGAAGACTTTGCTTGATCCAAACTCTTCTCATCACATCAGATTTCCTTCTTCAGAACCTGAGCTGGAAGAGGAAACTCTGGTCAGAACACCTGTAGTTGTTTCCCCTCAAAGGGAACATCAAGGATCAGGTGGAAGTCCTCAAAGAGCCAACATCAAAACAACTCTTGACGGAGGACCCTCTGAACTCGAGGCTGAATTGGAACCATGTGTTGGAACCAAGGTTACCCCCGTTGACACTGTCACAAGAGCAGAGTTCGAAAGTTTCTGTGATAGTATCAACAACTCCTTGAATGAGTATAAACTTATCAATGAACAGAAGGAGGAGCTGATTCGCAAGGAGAATGCTCTTCTTAAATAAGAACTGCTGAAGATCTCTAACAAACATGCAGAGATAACTCAGAAATATGCCGAGGATGAAGCACTCAGAACAGAGTCTGAACGAGTCAGAGGAGAAGAAATTGCCAAGCTGACAACAGACATAGTAGAGCTGAAAACAATCATAGCAGAGGAAGTTAAAAACACTTCGACAGATCTTACAGAGCTAAAGAGACTCATGACAGAGCACCACAACGCGCAGATGAACAGAACCCTTCCCATCCCTACAGTTATCCTATCAGAATCTAACGTCAGAACCTTGACAGAGATCATTACCAACTCTGTTAACGAATCCATCAAAGAAGCAACAACCTCATCTGCTACTCCACTCAACATCTCCAGCCCTAACCCAAATGACCTACCCATGACAGTTGGCCAAATGGGAGACTTCAGAAGATCAATTCTTAGCCAAATGATGAAGATTTCATAAAAATTTGTGATGAAAGCTCAGGCGACAGAACGACATGTGAAAGCCTCTCTTGATACTCACAAGGTCAACTTTGAAGCTCAAGTAGAATAGATCAGAGGTGCCGCAACAGAGGTAGATGATGTAATGAAGAAGGCAGCCTCAAGTTTTTTTGACACTCTTTTACATCCTACCTCTACATCGAAAAGACCTGCAAGAGAACCTTCAAACAAGAGATACAAAGCCGATCTAAAGTTTGTTGTTCCGCCCTCACCAACAGCTGCTCAAATTGACGCTTCTGACGATGATGATGATTTTGAAGATGCTCAAGAAGGTCATTCATATAGTCAGATGGGTGAGTCCACAGAACAACAAAAGGGGGAGAAGGAGAAAGATAAAGAGGCAGAGAAAGAGAAAGAGAAAGAGGTTGAAAGAGAGAGAGAAGCTAAGGGTAAAGGGAAAGCAACAGAAACAACTGAGGCAGAGGCTACAGAAAGAGGAGTTAAGGGGATAACAGAGGAATTCATGCCAGAAATAACTGTGGTGGCATTCCACTACACATTCAAAAATAGAGTTATCAAACCGACAGAAGAGTCAACACAAGAACCCCCAGAGATCATTTGTCTAGACACCCCTCCTACATCTCCAAGAAAAGTACCAGAGAGGACAGACCCATCCTCTACTGAAGGACAAACAAGTCGAGCCCATACTTATGGCAGAAACCCACGATGACCCAAACCCAATAATACCAGAACAGAACCCAGAAACCTCTACCCATCACACCGAAAAACCTGCCTTAGAAATGATATATGCATTTCTATATGCTGACAGAGACATCATCCCTGTCAATGTCGTACCCATTAACCCATACCTAAACCCAATCAGAATAAACACCATTTCTGAATCAAGGCTAAAGTTCATCCAAACCAAGTCAAATCTGAACAGAGCCATTAACATAAACTTCGGTATCCGCATAATCTTGGACATCAAGCACACGAAGTTTCAACATGACAGAGTCGTATACCATGAGTATACTGCTGAATCAACAGAAGGCATAAATGAACTCTTCAATGACAATGATCTTGTTCTTCTGAACCCATACGACCTGATCACACTTCACGCCTATTGCTTGAACTTCTCTGAAAGATACACACCAGCAAGAACTGCGCTACCAGAAGTCAGATTCGCTATTCAAGAGCACAACAATCTCAGAATACAGATTGATTTCTAGCTAGGCATAGAGTTTGAAGTAGAGAAACTAGCGACTGCATCACCAATTGAAAACCTTGAGGGTTATGGCCATTACAGAACTGGAACCGTAGTAGAAGATCCTCCAGTCTTTGTCTGCCAACAGAAGTGCACAAAGAAGGCCATCAGAGCTGCTGAAGCCCACAAGTACTCGAGTGAGTCGCTAGTATATCTCAAGAACATAATCCAAGATCTCCCAATAAGCAAGTGTCCAGAAGAACAGCCGAAACACTTCGTCAACCAGATTGATCTAATGCTGGACTTTCGTATACTGATCAGAAGATTCGACAAAATTCTTAGGGGAGATAACTATGCATAGTTGATCTATTTCTTACCCTGCTTTGTAATATCTTAGAAGAATAGTACAAAGGCTAACAGAGGTAAATGTTCTCTGTTCTTTTTGTTTACATCTCTGTGTTTCAAATTTTTATTTTCAATACTTAGGAGGAGATGCAACAGAAGACCATCAGAGATGCAGCAGAAGACTTAGAAGAAAAGCAACAAGAAGACCAACATAACTCAACAGAGTTCTGATGGAACCAACAGAGGCTCAACAGAGCTCTGATAGAAGATCAACAGAAGAACTGTTCACAATCCGAAGACCAACAGAGCTCTGGTCTATGAGCTCTGGTGAAGTGAAGACCTCTGTGAAGCCTAAGTCTCGTAAGAAATCCTAAGTGTTAGACAAGTGTCCATACTTTCCACGTATGCCCTAAAAGTAGGAGACACACTTTCCACGTATCATTCTAGGGTACGATAGTACATTGTATACACTTTATCAGGGCTATAAATAGAGAGAACAAACGATTGTAAGCTATTGGAAGAATAGTTTTCCACAATTGTTTAAGCACACACTGCAGTAATCCCGAGCACTACCTCCGTACGATATTGTTCCATGTGAGATTTTAGGATACACCATTGATCTTGTTATTGGTGTTATCCATTATCAATATACGAGCAACGTTTCTTACTTGATCTTGTTATCATTATCCTGTTCTATATTTGATTCTCACTACTACAATATCATTTACATTATCACTCACTTTAATGGCTTTATATTTAAATGCTTCCGCTGTCTATATTATTACCATTAATGTGATGCAACGTGAATCTGGGAACCTACATTGGGTTTACCCGCCCGTAAATGGCGACGCATAATCGCCTCTCGAACCCTCAGATGGATCAGAGCTTCAAACGACTAGAGTCGCTCCTCTAAGGACGCGATATCCCCCTCTTTCGCCTCGATGAGCGACTTAAGGTCCTTGACCTGTTTTTCGCTCTAAGCCAAGGAGCCCTTAGTCGCTCCTAACTCCGCCTCAGTCGCCGAGGACTTCTCAAGGGTCTCCCTCAGATGGCGCTAAAGGTCTTCCTTCGCGTTCATCGATGCCACGTAGAAGTCTTAAGCTTCGTCGAGTCTAGCCGAAAGGCTGTCGACCCTTTCCATCGCCAGCTTCTCATACTCCCTTGCCACGCGAGTTTCCTCTTGCACCTTGCGCATTTTCTCCAAGGCAATGGGAGCAACCCTACGGATCTTATCCATATGGGCATACAAGCAAAGAGAAGTCTGGAACACCTGCAGCTAATGAATACACAAACGTCAGAAAACAAGCGACAGAATAACAAAAGACATTAAGATCGTACGTACCTTAAAGGTCAACCCTGCGACGTATGACCCCATGTTGTCGACCATGACACCCTCCAATCGCTTCTTAAAGGACGGCAGGAGGAATTTCTCTAAATCGGGGAAGATTTTGTCGCTATCCATGTCTTCCCCAGACATGAAGTTGGACGACAACATGAAATTCACTGACATTGTATCGGTGGACTCCTCCGTCATCTTCCCTTTTCCCTTGTCGGCCGACGAGGGAGAAGGACCTACCTCTTCAATCAGAGGAGAGGCCACACTCACCGGAGTCGCATCTATGACTCCCGGTGACGTCTTCGTCCTCTCAGTAGTGGCGACCCTAGATGGATCACCACCCTTCGATGACGGTTCCCTCCGGATAACCGTCTTGGACTTCTTTACCCACGACGACGAGGGTGGGGGACCCTTTCGCTTCCACTCCTTGGCCTTACGAGCCAAAAGGAGTTGAGCTTTCTTCTTCTGCCCATCAGGGGTAAGCATATCGCCTGACCCACCTACAAAACACAGATACACGATAAGAAGGAATGATTACAAACCATATCGTACGACAAAGCAAGGTAAAACGTAAGATCATCACCCGCTGTCTCCTCTTCCTTCTCTTCTCCCTCCTCTATAGGGACATTTGGGCCCTTGGCCGAGAGGATCTCGATATCCGAATCCTCATCCACTAAGCCCCGCTGAACGAAAAAGGACCTATCCTCCAGGGAATAGGACCAAAATTTATCGATCTTCACAGCCGACTCAAGGCGACCGGCATCAGGAAGCGTGATAGCTGAAACAAAAGCAAAATATATTAACCAAAACGTACGATCTAAAGCAAAAATGCACGATACGAAGGAAAAAGCTTACAAGCGGTATTCCATCCAGCCACGACCCACGTCGTATCCTCCGTCAAAAGCTCAAGTGATTGAGTCTTGCCAAAGATATACATCGCCTTCCACCCGCGGTCGTTGACCTGGGTATTCAGCACAAGTACCCGAGTACCTCTGTGCTTAGAAGCTAAACTATACCGGTGGTAACCGTCCACCTTCACCGTATACGCCGCTAACAAGTCGTCTACATTTAACGACGCCGACCAATCCTCGGTGATCTTATCAATCACATGCACAATCCGCCAGAATTTTGGCATCATCTGTGCGGGATATAAAGAAAACTTACTCAAAAACACCTTGGCCAGTGGAGAGAATGGCCACTTGAAACCCACTTTGAATGGGTACTTGTACAAAACGAAATGCCCATTCGGGCACTCAGATGGCCAAAACTGATCCGACGAGTACCGCTGTACAGCATCAGGAATGCCCGATAATGTCTGAAAAGCCGATAGACCCTCTTGGCCAATAATGGTGCTTGCAGGTTCTATCGACATTTTGAAAACAATGAGCAGATTAGCAAAATTTTCTCTCGATTTATAGCCAGTACACGAAAAGGCAACTAAATCTTTCGAAAATCTCTCTCTAAAAATATCACGAATGTAAAAAAGGAAGTGATCTACAGAATCGTGATATTTATAGCAACGTCGTGTCAGGTCTCCCCGGTGGATGGTCGACAACTGTCCACCACCTTTTTGCATGCATCATGCCGATGGGCGACACCTGTCCTCTAACGGCTCCACGCCTCTTACACGTCATCGTGACGTCACGACCTCTTCGTCTCCTCTGGTCTGAATCGAACCAAGACGGTTGAGATTTGACCAGACTCTCTCCCCATCTGACACGTGTCAAATCACTTCGTCGGATTTAAAATTCGAATTTCACGCCTAAATTCAAATTTTGGGGGCAAACTGTTTGGGTAAAAAATTACACCTCCCGACCGACGACAAATAACTCAAATAACATTTACATAATACCACTCTTGTATTAAGATAAGGTCTTGCAGGTTATTTACAAACGAACATTCAGTGAACAAAAGACCGCACGTGATTGCTACAAGGCGACATTGAAACCTCAGAAAAGGGACATCTAGCAATTACATGTCCAGGATGTCCCCGATTCCTCAGATGATTATCGTCTAGAAGAAGTCATCTTAGACCAGGACAAGCCTGATCAAATTGTCTTTGTGGGGGCATCGTTAGATCCCATCATAAAGAGCCAACTAATCTCCTTTTTGCAGGAACACGCTGATTGTTTTGCTTGGACGCATGAAGACATGGTGGGCATAGACCCCGACATCATATCCCACAAGCTAAACGTCGACCCATCGTTCAAACCAATAAAGCAAAAACGTCGTAAGTTCGCTCCTGAATGGAATAAGGTGATCAATGATGAGGTCGAAAACTTGCTTAAGACTGGGAAGATCAAGTGAAGTACCCCGACTGGTTGGCCAACGTCGTGGTCGTACAAAAGAAGAATGGGAAGTGGCGAGTGTGTATTGAATTCACATACCTTAATAAGTCCTGTCCTAAAGATCCATTCCCACTACCCCACATCGACGCTATGGTCGACGCGTCTGCAGGACATGAACTCTTGACGTTCATGGATGCTTATTCTGGATACAATCAGATACTGATGCACAACGAAGACCAAGAGAAGACTGCTTTTATGACAGATAAGGGCATATACTGTTAGAAAGTAAGGCCTTTCGGTTTGAAAAATGCTGGGTTGACCTACCAACGATTGGTTAACAAGATGTTAAAAGAAAACCTTGGCGAAACCATGGAGGTCTACATTGACAACATGCTTGTCAAGTCCAAACAGGTGACCGACCATATGGATCATCTGAAGAAATCCTTCGACATCCTTTGACAATATCAGATGAAGCTGAATCCTACGAAAAGTTCCTTCGGAGTCGACGCCGGGAAATTTCTGGGGTACATGGTCACACGACGAGGCATAGAGGCAAATCCTGATCAAATCAAAGCCTTGATAAACATCAAATCACCCAGAAAATTCAAGGAGGTCCAACGACTTACAGGTCGTGTGGCAGCGTTAAATCGCTTCATCTCACGATCGTCGGATAAATGTGATTTGTTCTATAATGTCTTGAGGAAGAACAAGGGTTTCGATTGGACGGACGATCATGAGCAGGCGCTACAACGATTGAAAGAATACATTGTCATTCCGCTCCTGCTTTCAAAACCAAAGGAACACGAGATCTTACAACTATATCTCGCCGTAAGTCCTCACTCAGTGAGTGTTGTCTTGACTAGAGAGGACGATGGACGACAGCTACCGATCTACTACATCAGTAAGTCTCTGCTAGACGATGAAACACGATATACGTCTACGGAGAAGTTACTTTTATCGCTAGTTACAGCAGCAAAGAAGTTACGACACTACTTTGAATCCCATCCCGTTATCGTCGTAACAAATTTTCCTCTCAAGTCAGTCCTGAGAAAGCCCGAGCTAACAGGACGACTAGAGATATGGAGTATCTACCTCAGCAGTTACGATATTGACTTTAAGCCTCGTACGATAATTAAGTCGCAGGTCCTGGCCGACTTTGTCACCGATTTCACTCCTGAACTGAAAAAAGAAGCACAAAGCGAGACCTATACTGTGGCGACTATAAACGACACGACCTAGGTGCTCCATGTCGACGGATCTTCAAACTCCAGAGGAGCAGGTCTTGGTGTCGTCTTAAAGTCCCCCCAGGGGCGCAAGATGGTGTACTCCATACGATGCAGTTTCAGAGCTACCAACAATGAGGCAGAATACGAAGCTCTGATTGTGGGCATGAATATGGCTCACGACTTGGGGGAAATCGGACTTAACGTCAGAAACGACTCCCTATTGATCGTAAACCAAATGAACGGGGAATTCGCAGCAAAAGATTCCAAGATGATGGCCTATCTCTGAGTAGCCAAGGAGAAGTCAAAGATGTTTGATCCGTTCTCAATCGAACAGATCCCACGAGATCAAAACACTCAAGCCGATGCGCTAGCAAATCTTGGACCAGTACTCAATAAGCCGTCGTTCGATGCTATTCCTATAATCCACCTAGCGACCTCGTCCATCGAGGACTCTGAAACAATTTGTGTTCTTAACATAGAAAACAGTTGGTCGTTCGATTTAAAGCTTCCAAATACCTTATCACTGGTGTATACTTTATCGACGATCATCGACAGGTCTCAACCTACGATGCATCGATACTCCAGAACAGGTACAAGACATTTTGAAAGAAATGCACGACGGCAAATGTGGCAACCATTCTGGTGGTCGTAATTTTGCTAATCGTATATCACGATAAGGCTACTATTAGCCGACATTAAGGCAAGATGCCACCAGGTACGTCCAAAGCTACGACGCATGTCAATGACACTCAAGTATGATACATCAACCTTCTGAACCTCTGCATACGTCTTTGGTCCCGTGACCCTTCATGAGGTGGGGAATGGACATCGTTGGTAAATTACCTTCTGCCCCAGGGCAGAAAGTTTTTCTATTAGTCCTTACAGATTATTTTTCTACATGGATAGAAGCAGCTGCTTACTCCCAGATTCGGGATAAAGAGGTCATCATTTTATCCAGACTAACATTATATGCAGGTTCGGAATTCCTTCCGAAATCGTATGTGACAACGGGTCACAATTCATAAGTGATCGTACGCAACAGTTTTGTGAGGATCGTAATATCAAACTTACGACCTCGACCCCACGTTATCCCCAGTCTAACGGTCTTGCAGAATCGAGCAATTAAGTCATTATCAATTCAATATAGAAAAGCCACAAGGACGCAAAGGGAAAATGGGTCGAAGAACTTCCATCGGTCCTATGGGCGAATCGTACAACACCCCGAACATCGACAGGACATACACCATTTTCATTGGTTTACGGTTGTGAAGCCGTCTTATCTATTGAAGTGCAGCTCCTGACATCGATACCTACATCCGTCGATCATAACTTTGTGGACTTAAGCTATGACCTCGACGCTCTCGAAGAGCTAAGAGAGTCTGCTTTGGTCAAAATGGCATCTCAGTGATAGGTTGTTGAACGACATTTCAACAAAAATGTTAAAGTCAAGATCTTTCAGGAAGGTGACTACGTCTTACAACGAGTATTCCCAAACACCAAGGAACCAAATGAAGGTAAATTATCCACTAAGTGGGAAGGACCTTAGCGAATATCCTAGGTCGTTGGGAAGGGTGCTTACAGGCTTCAGACCCTTGACGACCAAGACATCCCACGTAGCTGGAACGCAGTACATTTAAAGAAGTATTTCTTTTGAAATTTTCCTTACGATTTATTCTTCCAAGCGATTACTGACTTAAGCATCGGAGGGTCGTTGGTCAAACCAACGACGACCCCTGAATCTTACATTGCAGACTCGCAGGATCGCACGAACGCCAATGTTTGGGCAAAATTTCACCAATCTCGACCACGACCAAGGTAAGGAAAATACTTATTCCCTTCTCCATAACGAAGGTGAAATCATAGTATTCTCTCTCATGTCAAAGGATTATATCAAAAGTCTTTTTACCCTACGATACTCGACTTCGACGTCCCCTACTTCGCACGACCGTCGCGAAGAATCATGCGACCTCGACCGACTAACGCGTTATACGACTGTTATGTTTGTTCAATGATTAATGCAAGAGTCAGAGTCATTAATGGACAACGGCTATAACCGACGAAATCAGTTATGAGCATCTAATCCCACATTGAAGACGACGACCGTTACAACAATCATCAAAGATCTTAATGATTCAATTAAAGTGCCCGAAGACTATAAATTCCAAGCTCAATCCCCAGTTCAAAAAACAGCGAACAACACAGAGAGAGAGAACAAGAACATCGAACAACAGGCACAAGTACTCGAACTCTGAAGAACACTTATTTGAAGCAAAGGAATCACCCATAGAAGATCGTTCTCGACACACGGTTTACACACACGACGCACATTGTTTTACATTAGAAAACACTTGTAACTTTACATTTCGAAGTCTTTCCTTCATCTGTATTGTAATCTCTGTACGATCGACACCTGGAACACCAAGGACATCGCCCCTGATTGGCGACCATAGTGCAGCAACGACATCCACTATCGTCCTCAGGTTTTTTCCTCGTTGATGTTTTTCCTGCGTCATCAAATTCTCTGTCTCGTTTATATTTTTGTCTTTGTCGCAGGCCTTTGTCGAACGATTCCTTTCTTTAGTTGTTACAGTCCACATCGACCTTAAGTTGTCCCTTTGGTTCGATTTTTGGCATTAACAGTTTGGCGCCATCCGTGGGACCTTATCTAGAGAAAATCTTCGACAAACGTGCGTCTTACTAACGGTTTCTTGGAGTTTTCTTTGTTCTCTGTTTCCGGAAAATGGCAGCCCCTGGAAATCAGCAGCATATCATTGCCCAAATGTACCAGGAGCTTGAAGTCGCTCGAAATCAAATCAACGCCATGGCAGAGCAGAGTCGCAGAGCAGCTGAGGAGATCGCACGGTTAAGGAATCCCTCTGGACCTCAAAATGGTCCTAGGCCATTCATTTAGAATCCAGGCCAGGGATCGTTCGGTCAGAATGGTCCTCGACCATTCGCGCATAACCCAGGCCCAGGATCAGCTTCGTTCACTCAGAACCAGCATCCACGTCCGTTCATGCAGAACCAACAGCCGGGACCGTTCAACCCCAACCCCCAGTTCAGGACGGTTCCTCCTCATCATATAAGGCCACCACCCATGCAAAATGGGTCGCAACCGTTTCAGAATGGGTCGCAGCCGTATTTTGTTCCTTTCAACGGAGACGCCAATGGCCCGTCCTCGTCGCATGGCAATGGCACCAGCTCAGGAGTCAATCCGCAAACAGGGGCAAATCTTGACCCCAATGACCCCATCGCCCAGCGATTGAAAATGCTAGAAGATCAGAACGAGCGCGTCCTATCTTTGCTCGCCAAGCTACCTGGGGCAGCCGTGCTCGTTGATGTCGAACCTAGATTAGGATTTCAGGCGTCGCCCTTTATCGATGAGATCGCGACCATCGAGGTCCCAAAGAAGTACAACGTCCCTGCCTTCACGCCCAAGTATTCGGGAGTGACTGATCCGACAGAGCACGTCGCCCAGTATAAGCAGCTTATGTGGACAATCTCGATCCCACACATGTATCAGGAGGCCTGTATGTGCAAAAGCTTCGGTGCGACTCTCATCGGTCCTGCTCTCCAATGGTTGATCAATCTCAAATCCAAGTCCATCGGGCCGTTCGCTGAATTGGTCAACCAATTCTCCCAGCAATTCGCCAGCAGTCGCAAGATGGAGAAGCAAACCAGTGACCTGTATTACATCGTGCAGAAGACCAATGAGTCAATCCGCAATTATTTCAATCGATTCAATGCAGATGTGACAACTGTCAAATTTACACCTCAGGTTAGAACTACACTGGATATTTCAATTATTCATGTCATAGTTCACACAGTGCGATTTTAGCAGTAAACTCGGTACGGTAGGAAAATTTGAGAAATTTTGCCTAGGAACCCCTTGATTTAGGAAATTATCCATAAATCTCATAAAATGCCCACTTAAGCTACAACTATACCACAAGTATTATATAATTAACAACTTGATCTATTTTCAACTAAATTATATAAATACTTTACTTTTATATAATTACTTTGCTATTTATAATTTATGAGAAAATACTTGTGTTTTAAAAATAAATCAAAAAAACAAGATTAGACTTTATTATTGCATCACACCACACCCCCCCCCTTCTGTACTCTTTATCTATTTCTTTTTGGCTATCACAATTCCTTTACACAACAATTCATTCTCTCTCTACATTCTCACACAAGAATTCTCTCTTCTTTCTCTCTCCATCTTCATCCATCTTCATCAAATCTTCATCCACCTTCATCCACAAATTCAGCCTCTAAACACCTCTTTTCAAAGAGATAAAAGTGTTCACGGTAAATACAAGTGTATTGGATGAAATCCACACACTCTCTTTTGTCTAAATTTTCATTTCTTGCATTTTCTTATGATTGTTCTTCACCTTCTTCTACATTTCTTTAATGTTGTTAAAAATCATCTTTACACATCTTAATGTTTGTAGATTTACCACCATAACACTTGCATGTTAGTAAAAGGGCGGTAAATCCATAATCAAACCCATGTTAAGATCAAAGATGAACTTTTAAACACATGCATGTAGTTTTCTTGAAAAATCCATACCTTTTGATTCAAAGGTTTCATGAGTGGATCTTTAAATCCATTAAAAACATGTTTAACCAACATGCATGAGCTAAAAATACACAATTTTATGATACATGATGAAGATCTTGACATAAACACCAAAAAGAACCATTTTCAAGATTTATAAAAGATGGGATGATGGGTAACTTGCATGTAGTTTAAATGGCTCAAAAACATGTTTTGGATCTGAAAATAAATGTATGGGGATGAGTCAAATCGTATTTTGCATGCAAAGGAATATGAATTTTGGGTAGTGGAAAATGCAAGAATAGATGCCTATCTTTCAGAAGAAGGAATCTCCCAGAACTTCTCAGCTGCCAGAACTCCACAATAGAATGGTGTAGTGGAAAGAAAGAACAGAACTCTGGTAGAAGCCGCCAGAACCTTGTTAGCCGGTTCTGTCCTTCCCATCAACTTCTGGGCATAGGCAGTCTCAACAACCTGTTTTACCCAAAACAGAGCTGTCGTTGTAAAAAGATTTAAAAAGACTCCCTATGAACTCATCAACAATAAAAGGCCAAATGTGAAATATTTTCATGTTTTTGGCTGCAAGTGCTACATCTTGAATGACAGAGAACAGCTGGGTAAATTCGACAAAAAGGCGGACGAAGGAATCTTTATTGGTTATTCCTTAACCTCTAAAGCCTATAGAGTCTACAACACTAGAACCCGTGTCATTCAAGAAAGCGTTAATGTGTCCTTTGATGAAAATACATCAAGTGCCTCTGATTGCAAATCAACAGAGGGGACACACACATAACGGAAGAAACCAAGTTCTTCAAAGACAAGGGAAGAAGATATAAATCTTGTGTTCGATGATTTCTTCGATGATGATGTTTCCTTTGTCAACATCAACAGAGGCGACCAAGCCCAGAATTCAACAGAACAAAATCTGACAGGTACAACTCTTACTGGTCCCTCCAATACTTCACCATCTACTTCTCTGTCTACAGGTGTCATTCAGAGAAATGAGGAACCACAAAGAGAACCTGTGCAAGAGCCATCATCACCTCTGCTAACCAATATTGGCAGAGATTCCCTATTTGAAAGATCACCTTCACAGAGCAATGAGGCCACTCTCCAGAGTTGTGTGCCACAGAGCTCTGATTCTGAAGATTGTCTTTTCCCATCAGAAGCACAACCCCTCCTGTTGTCGATGCCCCAATGACAAGATGGACAAAGGATCATCCTCATCATCAAATTATAGGTGCTGCTGAAGATGGTGTGAAGACGAGATCGGCCACAATCAATGAAGCTTTCTTTGTAAACGTTTTAAGCATGATTGAGCCGAAGAAGATTTCTGAAGCCCTTGAAGACCCAAACTGGATCGAAGCTATGCAAGAAGAGCTTCTGGAATTCGAAAGAAAAAAAGTTTGGTCCTTGGTTCCACTTCCAAAAAGCAAAGCAGCCATTGGAACCAAGTGGGTGTTTAGGAATAAAAAGGATGAAGATGGGATTATCATCAGAAACAAAGCCCGTCTGGTTGAAAAAGGATATTGCCAAGAAGAAGGTATCAACTATGACGAAACCTTTGCTCCTGTGGCTAGACTAGAAGCCATCAGAATCTTCTTAGCCTATGCTGCTCACAAAGGTTTTAAGGTCTATCAGATGGATGTAAAGTCTGCCTTTCTGAATGGCAAACTACAAGAGGAAGTTTATGTCCAGCAACCACCTGGTTTTGAAAGTTCAGAGTTTCCAGACCATGTTTACAAGCTAGACAAAGCTCTGTACGGCCTTAAACAAGCTCCCAGAGCCTGGTATGAAACTCTGTCTAACTTTCTGTTGACAAATCACTTCGAGAAAGGTAATGTCGATAAAACTCTATTCTTTAGAAGGTATAAGAATGATATACTCCTGGTGCAAATATATGTTGATGACATTATTTTTGGGTCTACTCAACAAGAGTATTGTGATAGGTTTGAGGATTTGATGAAAAGTGAATTCAAAATGAGCATGATGGGAGAACTTTCATTCTTCCTTGGTTTACAAGTAAAACAATCCTTTCAGAGGGACTTTTATAAGTCAGTCGAAATACATCTCTGATATTTTGAAAAAATACAAGCTCAACAATTCAAATCCAATGAAAACTCCTATTCCCACTAGAGTTAAACTTGACTCTGAGCTTAATGGTGAACCTACAGATGTCAAGAACTACAGAGGCATGATAGGATCACTTCTGTACTTAACTGCTAGCAGGCCTGATATAATGTTTGCAACCTGTCTCTATGCCAGATTCCAAGCAAATCCTAAAGAATCTCATTTGTCTGTTGTCTAGCGCATATTTAAATATCTTAAATGGACTCAATTTTTGGGTCTATGGTATCCTCTTAATTCTGGTTTCGAGCTTGTAGCATATACAGACTCAGATTACGGAGGATACAAGAATGACAGAAAGAGTACGTCTGGTAGCTGCCAATTACTTGGTGAAAAATTGGTGAGTTGGACATCCAAGAAACAGAATTGCGTATCAACTTCTACAGCAGAAGCAGAGTATGTTGCTGCTGCTAGTTGTTGCTCTCAAGTGATATGGATGAAAACCCAGCTCAAAGACTATGGCCTGGAGTATGGAAAAATTCCAATTCTGTGTTACTCTAAGAGTGCCATAGCAATCACAGCTAATCCAGTTCAGCACTCCAAGACAAAGCATATCGACATAAGGTACCACTTTATAAAGGATCATGTTGAAAAAGGGACGATTGAAATGTACTTTGCTTCAACCGACTTCAAGCTTGCTGACTTGTTTACAAAAGCCCTTGATGAAAGGAGATTTAACTTCTTAATCAGCAAACTGGGTATGCTGAATATGTCCTCCTAACTCTGTTCAAACTCAACAGAGCCTCTGATGTTCCTACCAGAGCTTTGTCAAGTAGTTGGGTAGGATAGTTCAAACAGAGCTTCTGAGGTTCACCAGAACTCTGTCACGCATACTTTTTCAACAAGCTTAGTGAATCTGTCTGTATATATATCTCTTGTTTTGTAAATGTTTTTCTTTTTGTAAAAAGTTTTTTTGCTCATACTTCAAGGGGGAGCTTATAAAGTATTTTGCGCATGGTTTTAGGGGGAGCAAGTCAAATCTTTTTCAAATCAAAATGACTTTGCTCTTTGGTCTGAAAATAAAATTCTTTTTGAAGAAAGTGGGAAAACCTGTTCTGATGAAAATCCTTTGATAACGTCAAGAACTTACCAGAACTCTGATATTTCACCAGAGCCTCTGTTGATTCTCACCAGAACTCTGTGAAATTTCTGAGTCAGTTTTGTTCTCGTTCTTTGACATTTCCATATCAGATACAGAATTTTAAATAATTTCGTGTAAAGGTGAAACACCAAGGGATACTTGAAAAGAATGGAAAATGGCTACTCTTCAGAGGCAAAACTTGCATAGCTTTAACAGAGCTCTGTCGGTTTTTATGCCACGTCATCAGAAGTAACGTCATCAGAGGTGCGGGTTATTTCCAAGCGTCAACCACTTGTCACCCACACATCTCTAACCGCGACGGTTTAATTGCACGAAAGTGGTCAGAACAAAATCCACGTGGCACTCTCTAATTGAAAGCTAAACCACTAGCTGTTCCCACGATACACTGTTCAGGCCACTTCACCTTCTGACACTCGAGTGCCTACAGTACCTACGACGATTACCCAGCCACATGTTTTGACTATAAATATTTATACCCTTGACCTATTTCATTCTTAACCTTTCAAAAACCCTTCACCTTTCCCTCCGTTATTCAAATCCTCTGTGTTCTTCAAGAAAAACCCCAAACCTGCAACAATGGCGGAACCTCAAAACTCTACTGATTCTAGCCGAATAGAACCCACTGATGAAATCATTGTTCTTCCTTACGAGTTTGCTGACAACAACTATAGATTCGATCCCACTCCAGGACTCTATCTACCCATATATCATATTTTTATTGAGTTTTTCAGGAACTCTGAAATTTTTAGAGCCCTAACAGAATTCGATGACCATCTTCTTGCAATCTACGTCCAACAATGGTGGACCATGTGCCAGTACATAGAAGAACAAGATGGGATTGTTGGGAGTGTCTTAAGAATCCGCATTCGGGCAAGCACCTTAAGAAGAATCTTCAGAATGAAGACCAAAAGACAGCTAGGAATAGAAGCCTATGAGAAACCACCAAAAGTAGCTGTTCTTCTTGACTTCATGAAATTCTTGGGTTACAACAAAGATCTGAATAGGATAGGAGAATTTAAAAGACAGAATCTACCCACTATGTTGAACTTCATGTTCTCCACCTTGAACATAACCCTGACCAGCAAATCTGGTAGTCAAGACCAAGCAACAATAGAAATCCTACAAATCATGTATGGATTGTTCTTTAACCGAAACTTTGACTACGCCAGTATACTATATAACGATCTTCTTACCGCGGTTAACACAAATACCTCATCCATCGCAAGAGGAGGAGTTGTTGGAACCCACAAGTTCTTAAAGATGATCAAGTTTCCTCGTTTTATCAGTCTGGTAATCAGACGAGCCTTCGACAGACTGGAATTAACTCATCAGGGACGCTCCACACCTGTTTGGGTAATGTCCAAATTCCTTCCCACTACATCAGGTGAATATCCCTTCATTCGAAGAATTCCAGGTACAATGCTTGCTCTTATCCCTCAAGACCACATCTCTATCCAAAACTATGAGAGTGCTGCTCAACCTCAAGAACCTGAGGTGAGAACCCCAGCATACTTAGGATCTGAGCCTTCATTTGAGAGCTTGAGTGACGAAATAGGAGAGGAAGCTAACAGACCAGAGGTAAGAGCACCCGAAGTGGGGTCTTCCTCTAGAGTGATGCAGGAGGAAGTAGAGGACAAAGCATCTCCTAGGGAGGTTGTCCATGAGGAAGTTCAGGAAACACCAGAGGTGGAAATCATTTCCTCTGATAGTGGTGAGAAAGAGGGAAATGACAGAGAGAATCCAGAGAGTTCTACAGCCGTAGGAGCCGAGGAATATGTGAGGATAGAAAAAGCTGTTCAACAGAGCACACATGAGCGTATCCTTAACCAAAATCCCAGTGCTACCACACAATCTAATCCTGGTGATCAAGACCAAAGGATTATTGAAACAGAGGTGCACACCTCGAACCCCAACCAACAAGAACCACCAGAAGCAACTCTTCATGCCTCTGGTACGCACATACCCGGGGAAGCTATCTTTGGTAGTAATGTTCATTCGCCCCAGAACATAAATAGGTCACCTCCATACAATGATGCCTCTGTGGCTCATATAGACATGACACAAAATAGACCAGAGATCTTTGTAATCTCACGTAGCATCTGTCCCACTCAGATACAATGGGAGACCATAGTAGAACAAGGGAAGACTTTGCTTGATCCAAACTCTTCTCATCACATCAGATTTCCTCCTTCAGAACCTGAGGTGGAAGAGGAAACTCTGGTCAGAACACCTGTAGTTGTTTCCCCTCAAAGGGAACATCAAGGATCAGGTGGAAGTCCTCCAAGAGCCAACATCAAAACAACTCTTGACGGAGGCGCCTCTGAACTCGAGGCTGAACTGGAACCATGTGTTGGAACCAAGGCTACCCCCGTTGACACTGTAACAAGAGCAGAGTTCGAAAGCTTCTGTGATAGTATCAACAACTCCTTGAATGAGTATAAACTTATCAATGAACAGAAGGAGGAGCTGATTCGCAAGGAGAATGCTCTTCTTAAATAAGAACTGCTGAAGATCTCTAACAAACATGCAAAGATAACTCAGAAATATGCCGAGGCTGAAGCACTCAGAACAGAGTCTGAACGAGTCAGAGGAGAAGAAATTGCCATGCTGACAACAGAGATAGTAGAGCTGAAAACAGTCAGAGCAGAGGAAGCTAAAAAGACTTCGATAGATCTTACAGAGCTAAAGCGACTCATGAAAGAGCACCACAACGCGCAGATGAACAGAACCCTTCCCATCCCTACAGTTATCCTATCAGAATCTAACGTCAGAACCTTGACAGAGATCATTACCAACTCTGTTAAGGAATCCATCAAAGAAGCAACAACCTCATCTGCTACTCCACTCAACATCTCCAACCCTAACCCAAATGACCTACCCATGACAGTTGGCCAAATAGGAGACTTCAGAAGATCAATTCTTAGCCGAATGATGACGATTTCATCAAAATTTGTGATGAAAGCTCAGGCGACAGAACGACATGTGAAAGCGTCTCTTGATACTCACAAGGTCAACTTTGAAGCTCAAGTAGAAGAGATCAGACGTGCCGCAACAGAGGTAGAGGATGTAATTAAGAAGGCAGCCTCAAGTTTTTCTGACACTCTTTTACAGGCTACACCTACATCGAAAAGACCTGCAGAAGAAGCACCTGCAGGAGAACCTTCAAGCAAGAGATACAAAGCCGATCTGAAGTTTGTTGTTCCGCCCTCACCAACAGCTGCTCGAATTGACGCTTCTGACGATGATGATGATTTTAAAGATGCTCAAGAAGGTCATTCAGATAGTCAGATGGGTGAGTCCACAGAACAACAAAAGGGGGAGAAGGAGAAAGAGAAAGAGGCAGAGAAAGAGAAAGAGAAAGAGGTTGAAAGAGAGAGAGAGAAGCTAAGGGTAAAGGGAAAGCAACAGAAACAACTGAGGCAGAGGCTACAGAAAGAGGAGTTAAGGGGATAACAGAGGAATTCAGGCCAGAAATAACTGTGGTGGCTGTCGACTACATATTCAAAAATAGAGTTATCAAACCGGCAGAAGAGTCAACACAAGAACCACCAGAGATCATCTGTCTAGACACCCCTCCTACATCTCCAAGAAAAGAACCAGAGAGGACAGACCCATCCTCTGTTGAAGGACAAACAAGCCGAGCCCATACTTATGGCAGAAACCCACGATGACCCAAACCCAATAATACCAGAACAGAACCCATAAACCTCTACCCATCACACCAAAAAACCTGCCTTAAAAATGTTGGTCTTTGTTCAAAAATCGATTTCGAAAATCATAAAAAAATTGCAACGGAAGCTTAAAATTTGAACAACATGAAAAAGCATTTCATTACCCACCAAGGATCCTTTTGCATGAACATAAAAGATAAAAACAACCATAGGGGGTTTTAAGAAATTACAACCTTTGTAGACCTTTGTATATGACTTCTTTGTTGGAGAAGATGGCAAGAACTCAAGTTAGAGTTCCTCTAGAGAAGTCCACCAAGCAAGTTACCAACACCTTGATGTATGCTAGTACCTTCTTCTTGATCTTTAATGCAAAGAGAACTTATTATTCAAGTGTACAATATACTTGAATTTGGAAGAACAAAATCACACACACAAAGTGTGTATTTTCGGCCGAAAATGGAGAGAGGAGAGGGAGAGAAAAACTCTTCTAACTTTTGTTGGTTTTGCATGTGTATTTTGAAATGAGATGAAAAGTAGTTTACATATTCAAGGCTTATGACATTGCCACCCAAGAGGGCCAATGAGAGTCAAGCCTTCCATGCAAAATGACATTTTAAGTCCTCCTAGTTTAAAATGGTTAAAATCACAATTTTAACTATTTAAACTTTATCACTAAAGTCCCTCCTTTTAATTCTAGTTACATATGAGCTAATCATATTTATTAATAAACTAGAATTTATTATTTGCTTCTAATATTATAAATTATATTCAATAATATAATTAATAATATTTATCAAGAATATAATTAATATTTATAAAGAATCAAATTCTTATAAATATCAATTCGGTGTTTACTTACTATATGGTGTGACCCTATAGGATCATATATTACCGGTAATATTATTTTATAATCATTCTTGAGCATATAGATCCAACAATCTCCCACTTGCTCAAGATTGCATTATAGAATAATATAGACAGTGGTGGACGTCTAGCAACATCTCACTGCCCCCAACAATGTATGAATGTAAGTGCCATTCAATAACATCCAATTCCTACGAGCTCATAGCTTCAATTGATGTATTAGGTGTGGTATCAGTTATCCCTTTGTTTGGACATCATGTTGAACATGAGACATGGATCACTATCATTCTCATCTATTGTTCAACTTTTGGTAAGGCGCCTTAGATGTCTCACTCTTAACATATTTAGAGAAACAAATCCCATCTTGACTACATACGCCTCTCATGCAGTTCATGCCATGCCCAATAATGGCCTTTATAGCCGCCTTTTTCAAGAACAACAGTTAACCATATCAAATCATAACACTCCCTACACTTGAGTCCCAAATATGCATCTCAGGTCGAAGGATACAAAGATACTACCTTTTATTTAAGAATCACTTATGACGACGATCCATGAGGTGATCTTGAAGTGGGTCAGGTCCAGTACTCGTTCTCTAACAAGTACATATGAACTTGGTTGCAACACTTTGCCACTTTTACTCTTAAAAGTCAACCAATCCAATTCATATTAGTGTTACTTCATAGTTGTTCCCACAACTATGATCGACTATGGACATTTAGAATAACTAATTTATTCAAGGATTTAAACATGCTAATATAGAACACAACGAGTATGAATAAGATCAAATCCTATATATCTAACTAAATACTATACTTGTTGCTTAACCTGTTCCATATCCAAATACTAAATTCAAATCAAATCCCATCACTAGAATAACGAAGTCCTAAAGCTCAAACATGACCCTTCAAGTTTAGCTTATATAAGGAGTTTCGTGAATGGGTTCATGCAGAAACTTGATTTGTTTAAACTTTGTGAACACTAACATCTCCATTTTAACTTTATTCCAAATATAATTAAATGTTTGGAGTAGATGCTTGGTACTCTGAAGTGAGATAGGGTCCTTTAGCTTGCGTAATGGCACCCACATTCTCACAAAGGATTTCTAGATGATTCTGAATGGGAGGCATCTACCTAGCTTTTCAATGAACTCTTTCATCCAAGCATCTTTCTTTTGCGACCTCTAAAGCAGCAATGTATTCTTATTTTGTAGTGTATTATGCAACTTTTATCTTCGCCTTGAACCTTTTCAAAACGAACTAGTTCTTCATTCACAATGAAGATATTTCCCTTTTGTGATCGAGAACCTTCTCGATCTTTGTGTAAGCTATCATTTGTGTAACATTTTACTATGATCTTCTTCCAACCCTCAATTAAGGAGCACTTGTTTGTTCTCCGTAAGTACCTTAAATTGTTCTATACAATCATCCAATGACATTCCCTCGTATTTCGTTGGTATCGTTTTCTAATGCTCTAAAGCATTTTGACACGCTCGATCTAGTGCATGTCATGGCATATATGATAGATCCAATTGCCGAAGCATATGGAATACTAATCATTTTATCTAGCTCATCTTTTGTGCTATAATACTAAGACATGCTCAAAATGATGTCATATCATATTTGCAAGAAACTACCTTTAGAGCCTTGTATCTTGAATCTTTCAAGATCATGTCAACATATGCACTTTGACTTAAACCTATAAGTCGTCTTGATCTAATCTCTAAAGATTTTTATTCCAAGAATAAAATTAGCCCTTCCTAAGTCTTTTATTGAAGAAATATTGTCCGAGCCGAAACATGATGTTTTGCTATGTCGGAAAGTTAATTTCCAAATACTAGTATGTCTTGCACATACAGGATTAGGAATTTTACTGCGCTCCCACTAGTTTTAGTAAATACATGAGTCATCTTTTATTTTGATGAAAATTAAACTTTTAATTTTCCTGTTAAAATAAAGATTCCAGTTTTGAGATACTTTGTACTGATCCATGAATGGATTGTATCTCAGTGTTCATGACTCTAAGCCACTCACCAGATTCAGAATCTGACATAGCACTTTAGCAGTTGATGGGTTTACTAGAACCCAGTCATACATCATTCTTTATAAGAAATCGATATCTCTCGAATTTCTGAATGGTTTTACTAGATTTGCGAACACTTGGTGTTTTTACTAAGTTTCTGATCAATCAAATCGCTAAGTTTTCAACGACCTTTGTTTGATAACTAGTGCCAACCAATAAGTGCATTAGGTTATGAAGTTCTTGATTCCCTTCAAGTTCCTTAACACACCCACTTGCCTTGTCCATTAAAAAACCTGCTTTCTAAGAACTTGGATTTGGAACAATAAACAATTTTATTGTTTGTGGGTTTGTAGAATCGGTATATAAAACAATTTATAGTATATTCTACAACATATGCATTTGGTAGATATTGGGTCGAGTTTACTTGAAGCTTATTGTCTCACATGAGCTTCATAAACCCACGCCTTCAACTAAGATTAAGGATGAAAAAACTTTTCATACGAAATCTTATAAGGTGTTTTGTCTACCTTTTGGTTGGTGTCAAAAAAGTATGGATTACTTTAACTAGGGCATAATTCCGAATTTGATATAGGAATAGTACTTCTACTCATCATAGAGCGAACAATATTTAATAAGGTTCGGTTCATCCTTTCGGATGTATACAATTTCTATGATGATCCAAGAGTTCTTGGTTTAGTTACTATCCTCATATATCAGAAAAGACTTTAATGGTCCTGCTGAGTTGTTTTCTTAATCTTCACTTTGAAACAACTTGAATTACATCAAATGCTTCATCTTTATGTTCCATAAACTTCAACAATTGAAATCGTCAGTGAAGGTATTATCTATCACCATATCTAGACTTGGTTTTGGGAGACCATTTACATCAACATGCATCAATTCAATTTTTTTTCTTCTCTATGAATTAGAGAAAAGAGCTGTTTGCTTCAATCTTCCTAATCATAGAAGTATTTAGAAGTAGTGAAAAATAGGCTAAGTGAAGAAAGCCTCTTACAGAGGCTCTGCCAAACTTACCGAGAGATCAAGGTCGAGAAGCTACAGAAGCTAAAGAGGCGTCCTACAAAAGCTCTGTAATACGCACAAAGAAGACCAAAGACTCGGAATCCGGTGAAGACTGCTCTTCTAAAGGACCAAACCGCAGTACCTCTGTGGCACTTCACAGAGACTCTGCGGTCTTCAACAAAGACTTAAAAGATATTTATAATATCTTGCTACTGTTACAAGACTTGTTCATCAACTTGCATGGTAGCATGCCCTGTCCAACTGCAACGTGTCAAACTCTGATTGGAATCAATAGGGCTTAGTACATAATAGACGTCTGCTGCATTAAATGCAATACAGCACGTCCAACTGTTCATGCCATCCGTCTAACTATTCATACCGTCCTTTGTGAATAGTAGCTTATGCTTTATGGTCCCCTTAGAGTAGTATATAAGGAAGACTCATGTTGAGTTCTTCCTATCAATCGATCGATCAATCGAACAATCGAAACAAGAATTCAAGAGAGAAAAACATCACAAGAACACATAGCTTTAAACACTTTGAGAGTCATATCTGCTTTAAAAGCTTTGCTTACTCACTGTTCTTGAATCTGTTCTTAATATATATATTCAGTAAACTTTGAGATATTATTTCCTGTTCACTTTTTATTTATATCGTGTTCTAAATCTATCAAACATATCTATTAGTTCTTCAAATACGCTTCCGCGTCAAACTCATACTTGAACTAATAGATCTAATAATCTTGTATAAACAAACCGGGAACCAACAATTGGTATCAGAGCAAAGCTTGATTTTCAATATCAAGTGATCCTCGTTTTTACATCAAGTGATCCTCGTTTTTACAAGATTAGTGATAGACATCATTTTTTTACCTATTCCTCATCTCTAGGTTAAAACTCCATTAAAGTGTACTCTGGGAACTGTTCAAACCCAGAAAACTTTCCAGATCTTCAGACTCATACTCTTTAATCATACTATCTTTTCAGAACCTTAAACAATGACAAATACAAATAACTTCTTTACTGTTGGTTCACTCACCAAGCCTCCTACTCTCCTACGAGATGAGTATCCTCAATGGAAAATAAGAATGGTTCATTTTTTTGAGGGTACTGAAAAAAATCTAGTACAATATCTTTACAACCTTCCTCCTGTTCCCATGATAGCAGTACCACGAGTACCAGCCAAAAGAAGAATGGTCAAATGAAGATAAGGCAGAAGATGAAGTTGCACAGAAAACAAAAAGAATCCTGATAATGGCTATCCCTAACGAACTTTTTCAATCCTTAGATGCATGCGAAACTGCGCACGATCTTTGGAAAGAATTAGAAAGACAGTTGGAAGGGGGTGCTAAAACACAGAAGAACCGAAGGGCACAATACATAAATGAATATCATGCATTCAGAGCCTCTGCAACAGAATCTCTGCAAACAACGTACGACAGGTTCAACTCTCTCATAAACATATGTAGAAAGTCTGGCATTCACAGAACCTCGGAAGAAAAGAACGTCATGTTTCTAAAGAGTCTGAATGATGAGTGGCTTCAACTGTCTATGTCTTTACAAACAAACCAAGATCTAGACTCATGGACACTCTCTGATCTCTATGGAACACTAGCTGCACAAGAGCCTCAAATAGCAGAGGCTAAAACAATAGCCATTGCACCATACGCATTGGTTAGTAAATCAACAGAGGCTACAGAGAGACCAAGAAATGAGAGAGCAACAGAGGAGAAGAAGAAGGAGAAGAAGAAGATAGTGATGGTTGATAGCGAAGAAGACGAGCTGATAGAGGAAGAAATAACTCTTGCGTCATTAGCTAAATCATTGGCTCTATTGACAAAAGAGTTCAGAGGTAACCAAAGAAATTTTGGAAATGACAGATATAGCAGAGACAACCAGAGAGATAGAAGAGATGATGAAAGAAGAGAAGAATCAAGTGACCGATAGAGGTCAGACTACAGAAGTGACCGACAGAGGTCGAGCGACAGAAACTACAGAGGAAATGACCGACAAAGGTCAGATGACAAGGTAGGCCACACACAAGAATGCTACAAATGTGGTAAGCCTGATCATTACGCAAACGAATGCCGAACAGAGAAAGGTGGAGACCAACAGAAGTCCGACGATCGAACTGGAAACACCTCCCAAGGTTGCTTCAACTGCGGCAAGCCAGTCCATTTCGCAAAAGAATGCAGAAGTAGACAAAATCGCCCACAGAAGGACTCAGCTTTTTACAAAAAGAAGGCTGAATATTATGCGCAAAAATCCTTAATGGCGAACAAAGGGCATTCTGAAGCAAATAAGGAGGACTTCGAGTCATACTCTACCTCTGATGATGAATTCACCACCAATGCCCTGTTCTGTGGCATGGCATAAGTCGACTCCGGCACTGACAATGAGGTATCCATTTCAAACTCTACCTCTTGTATTAAATATGTAGAAAATGATTCAATTAGACTTAACATTGAACTGATTGAACTCAAAGAGATAAATGAAAGTATTCAGAAAAGACTCACCTTTAATGAGAGAGAAGTAAGGCTTCTCACTCAAGAAAAAGCCAAAATTTTTGAAGAAAAGGAAAGAGTAGAAAAATATTGGAGCAAAAATGTAGATCCTTTAAAAAGGCAAATTTCTGAATTAAACTCTGCTTTAAAAGTCAAAACTAAAGAGCTTTCAGTTTCTAGGAGTGAAACAACTGACATAAGAGCTCTCAAAGAATACTTTCAAAAAGAGAGAGAGGTACTTTGGCAAGATCTACTTAGAAGAGAGGTTTTACTTAAAAACTATAAAGATGCACAGAAGGTGTATGAGAAAGTAAACTCACAAATAGGAAGACGAGGTATATGGTACGATGATATTACTCTAGGTGTTGAAGGCAAAAAACTTAAACCTCTGTCTTCTTTGTTTGTAATAGGAAATACAAATAAACCATCTTTTCCAAACTTACTCTCTGTAAGTAAAAGGGTTAAAATCTCTGCAGAACCTCACTTAAGGAAACATACGAAGATGATCAATGTGTGGTTCGAAAACACAGATTCCTCATCTTCAACCTCTGTCAATAGAGGAATCAAACCAAAGAAATATCTGAAAACACAAGATCAGATTGGTATCTTCAAGTTTGGTAAACCAGAGACTCAAACACAGGTTGCTTTTGTCTGTATGTTAGATGTCGAAAAGAAATTATCTGCAAAAGCTCCTGAGTTTAAACCCATCTTTTCAGAAGAAAAACTTAAAAGATCAATTGAAAAAGAAATCTTGGAAGTTTTGAAATCAAACGTTTTAGAAAATCTCTGTACATCTTCTATAGATCAAATTCTCGCTGAAAAGATCTCATCAGAAACCTCTGCCATCTATGAAAGTTTTTCTACAGAGGAAGAAAGCTCGTACGATACATGCTCAGAAAATCCAGCCTCTGTCGAAAGAAATAACTCAACCTCTGTATATGAGGACGATTCATCCTCTGACGACTCAGAGACTGATTCTAAATCAGGGATAATTCACTGTGACACAGAGGATATTAAATTCTCCCCTGAAGTTCTTAACAGAACAATTTCTCCAAAAGAGAAAATCACAGTGATACCTATCTGTCCAGATTTTCTAAAAACGTGTATACAAGTCAAAACCTCTACAGAGCTTGATAAATGGAAAAAGGCCTCTGAAAATCCTAAAAGCTCAAAATTTTCAAAACCTTTAAGGCCTGAAGCTAACCAATATCTTTCCTCTGTGACAGTGAAGACACACGTTCACCACAGAAGAGACTCACAGAAGGCAGGACCTAAACAAGATTTTTGCAAAAAACATTCTAGTATTCATAGATCTTCTTGTAATAGGAAATCTAATGTTAAGAACGAATGTAATGCCTCTGTGACTCAGTTCAATGAATTCAATGAAAAGTTCAAACAAATCACATCTCATATTAAATACTGTCATTGTTTTGATCTTATGTTCAAATTGAAAAATCACTTCTCAAGTCCAGATTGCTTACTCTCCACTAAAATCAAACTCCAAAATCAAAACCTAGAGAGAAACAATCTGATCTTTCTACAAAAGATAAAATGTATTTCAAGAATGCTAAGGCAAACTTGAAAAATTCTAACAATATTGGACCCATATGGATATGGGTACCTAAGTCTCTGCGATTGTCTTACAGAAGCAGTATGTGCCAATTTGGTATCTTGACTCCGGATGCTCAAGGCACATGACTGGCGACAGTAGTTTACTATCCACGTACAAAGAAACACACGATGGTGGATCTGTAACTTTTGGAGACAACAAGAAGGGACACATCAAAGGCTATGGAGTCATACAGAAGGAAAACGTCTCTGTATACAAAGTTGCATATGTGAATGGCCTTAAACACAACCTACTCAGTGTAAGTCAACTCTGTGATACAGGATTTGATGTCTTGTTCAAAAGAACTTTTTGCTCTCTGCAAAGTGAAGACACAGGAATGGAACTTCTACGAGCCGAAAGAAAAGGTGATCTGTATCTAATGAATTTTTGTTCAAAAACCAAGGACAAAGTTTGTCTTGTAGCTTGCGAAAGTAAAGAAGCCAGGTTATGGCATAACAGGTTCTGTCACTTGAACTTTCACACCTTTGATAAACTGGTCAAACTTGATCTAGTTAAAGGTTTGCCTAATGTTAAATTTAACAAGGATCACTTGTGTTCTGCCTGTGAAATGGGAAAACTCAGAAGGGCTTCCCACAGAGGCAAAACAGATGTGTCTTGCACTAGGCCTCTGTACATGCTTCACGTCGACCTCTGCGGTCCCATTCCCATACAGAGCCTAGGTGGCAAGAAATACATACTTGTCTTAATTGATGAGTACTCGCGTTTCACATGGGTTAAATTTATTCGAAAGAAATCCGATGTTCCAATCATCTTGATAAATCTAATGAAAAGAATCCAAGTTCTTTATGAATGCAGAATACAGAAGTTAAGAAGTGACAATGGCACAGAATTTAAAAACTCTGTCATTGAAGCCTATCTTTCTACAGAAGGAATATCACAGAACTTCTCTGCCGCACGCACTCCACAGCAGAATGGCGTAGTCGAAAGGAAGAATCGAACGCTCGTGGAGGCCGCAAGAACTATGCTATCAGCATACGGATTACTGATGAACTTTTGAGCAGAAGCAATTTCTACCGCTTGTTACACACAGAATAGGTCAACCATTGTGAAAAGACACATCAAGACTCCTTACGAACTGATTAACAAAAGGCGGCCAAACATCAAGTTTTTCCATGTGTTTGGATGTAAATGCTTTGTTTTGAACGACAGAGATTCCAGAGGAAAGTTTGAGGTAAAAGCTGACGAAGGCAAATTCATTGGATACTCTGCCACTTCCAAAGCCTACAGAGTATACCTTACAAGATCTCGCAAAATCGTAGAAAGTATCAATGTTTCTTTTGATGATTCATTCCAGATGACTTCTGAGCAAATCAGTTCAGAACTCGAACTTAAAAGAGAAACCTCTGGCATCTCGCAAACGAAAGAAGACTTGAATCTTCTATTTTTAGAGATGTTCCACGATGACATTGATCCTTCTGTTGGAACCATCAGAGTTTCTGAAGAACCATCCTCTGTTAGACAAAATCCTACAGGTATGACTCTAACTGGTCCAAATAATGGTTCATCTTCTTCTATAAAAACTACAGATGCAAATGCCGAAGAAAAAAATACAGAAGATGAAACATCAAGAAAAACAACCACAGAAGCAGCTGAAAAACAAACTCCACAATCCACAGAAGAACAAATTACAGAGGAAATTGAGGACCAAGACTATACGTCCTCAGAGGAACAAACTCCACCACCACTCATACCAATCATTCCACAAATGGTAGAATCTTCTACCAAGGTAAGAAGAACGACAGAGGCTATACAAGAAGAAGATCCACAAGAAGCTTCTGAAGAAAGGTTCGATGATATTGATGACCATCTTCCACGCACCACTCAGTGGACAAAAAGCCATCCTCCAAGCCAAATAATTGGAGAACCTTCTGACTCAGTAAAAACCAGGTCTGCCACTGCTAATTTTTGTTTCTTTACAAATTTTATTAGTGTGATAGAACCAAAGAAGATTTCTGAAGCACTAGATGACCCAAACTGGGTAGATGCCATGCAAGAAGAACTTCTGCAGTTTGAGCGTAACAGAGTATGGACTTTAGTACCTCTGCCACGAGGGAAACAAGCCATTGGGACTAAGTGGGTCTACAGAAATAAGAAGGATGAAGATGGAGTGGTCATCAGAAACAAAGCATGATTGGTGGCCAAGGGTTATAGACAAGAAGAAGGCATAGATTACGATGAGACTTTTGCTCCTGTCGCACGGCTCGAAGCAATAAGAATATTCTTAGCCTTCGCAGCCCACAGAGGTTTTAAAGTTTATCAGATGGACGTAAAATCAGCTTTTCTCAACGGTGAAATCCAAGAAGAGGTTTACGTAAATCAGCCACCAGGGTTTGAAAGCTCAAAGTTCCCAAGGCATGTATACTACCTTGAAAAGGCTCTGTACGGACTGAAACAGGCTCCAAGAGCATGGTACGAACGATTTTCTACCTTTCTTCTAGTAAATGGCTACGACAGAGGTACAACAGATACTACCTTATTCTATAAACGTAAAAAAGTGAAATAATGCTTGTACAAATCTATGTGGACGACATAATTTTTGGGTCTTCTAACACAGAAGAGTGCAAAAGTTTTGAAAAACTCATGCAGAGTGAGTTTGAAATGAGTATGATGTGAGAACTAACATTCTTCCTCGGACTCCAAGTCAAACAATCATCAGAGGGAATTTTTATAAATCAGGCCAAATATGTCTCTGACATTCTTTTCAAGTATAGTCTCTCTGATACCTCTGCAATGAAAACTCCAATGGCCACTGGAAATAAGTTATTCTTAGATCCAGATGGCATCTCTGTAGAATGCACTCTCTACAGAGGCATGATTGGATCTCTGTTATACTTAACTGCAAGCAGACCTGACATTATGCATGCCACATATCTTTGTGCACGTTATCAAGCTAATCCAAAGAAATCACACTATGATGCTGTGAAGAGAATCTTTAGATATCTAAAGGGGACCAAAAATCTCGGTCTCTGGTATCCATAGAACTCTAGTTTTAGTCTTAAAGCTTATACAAATTCAGACTATGGAGGATGCATGCTCGACAGAAAGAGTACCTCTGGGAGTTGTCAATTCCTAGGTGGTAAACTAGTCAGTTGGACCTCCAAGAAGCAAAATTGTGTCTCAACATCCACTGCAGAAGCTGAATACGTTGCTGCTACTAGCTGTTGTTCTCAGGTTCTATGGATGAAGACTCAGCTGAAAGACTACGACCACATCCTATTCAAAATACCCATCTTCTGTGATTCCAAAAGTGCCATTGCTATCTCTGCCAATCCTGTGCAACACTCAAAAACTAAGCATATCGATATAAGGTACCATTTCTTGAAACATCATGTTGAATACGGTACAATCGAGATGCATTTCGTGCCCACAGAATACCAACTCGCGGATTTATTCACCAAAGCTTTAGACGAGAAAAGATTCAATTTCTTGGTGGGTATGTTAGGAATGATCAATATGACGTAAAAATCCTCTGTAAGTATAGCTTTATCTTCTGTAAATATGTATATATTTCTAATTATTTTTGCTTTAATTAATTTATTTCTGTATGTAAGTTCTCAATCTTAAATAGTTCTTAAAATCACAGAGCTTCTGTAAGTCTACTCAGAACCTCTGACAACCCCTACAGAACCTCTGGAAAATATGACCTATGTTCTATACAAAACTTATCATTCTTTGATCCAAGCATAGGTCAAGGGGGAGAAAAAGGAAATTACTTAATCTACATAGGTGATTAGATCAAGGGGGAGCAAAAAGGGATCCTGAAATGATCTACAGAGGTAAAACTTTCAAGGGAAAGCCAAAGAAGAATGTCAATAAATCTATATCGACAGAAGTCAGACATCACTGCCGAGAAAAGAAGAACCAAAAGGTATGTCTCTCGTACAAAAGTTTTTTTAAAAACAGTTTTCTAGGACACAAATTGTCAAATATGTCCTAAATATATTGTGGACAACATTTCAAAAATCAAAAGATCAAAAAGTTTCATAAAATTTGAGTTATGAGAAATTTAAGGTCATAGAGCTTCTGCTGAGCTCAACAGAAGCTCTGCCAGAAATATGCTCTGAGATCGCAACTTTAACCTCTATTGATCTTTTGGAATGTTATCTCGGAACCCAAACAGACTCACCATGACCTTCTCGAACAAAACTTTTTCCATAACAATTTTTTCGGACACCAACTTTCAAATATGTCCGAAAAACATCTCTTAAAACAGATCAAAAGTTGGATGATCAGAAAAGTTAATAGAATTTTTGTTATGAGATTTTTTCCCTCATAGAGCTTCTGCTGGCCCTCCCAGAGCTTCTGCAAGTTCCAACAGAGCCACAAAACCTCTGCGAGTAAAAACTCTTAACTAAAAATCCTATTTGATCCTCTCCAATGCCTTTACAAAACGTTTTGGTTAAAAAGGAACCCCACAGAAGTCATGATAACAATGAGATATATGAGAAAGGGATAAACTACAGATTTTCAAGATCACAGAGCTTCTGTAAACTACAGAAGTTCTGTCAATCTGTTACTTGGGCATTTCTGTAGTAATAACGGTTACTTTTACTGAGAGTGAATTACATGTGGCTAAGAATAACTCCACGCGCCTAGCATTAATGGGCCGCGCACGACGTCCTGTCATCCTCTGACATGGCCTACGTGTCCCATTTTCATTGGGCGTACATGGAACGTTTTCTGTGGAAAGTTGAACCCGCCGTTCTAACTTGAGTTCGGATTCCAAATTTTAATCCATTGCCATATATTTTACTCTTTAGAATTCTACCGTTTTACCCTCCTATAAAAACCAAGCTTACCCTCTCATAAACGTTTTACAAACTCTCATTCTTCTCCGGCGAAACCTGCAAATTTCTTATTCCCAGTACCAAATGGCTTCATCTTCTCAAGTTATCTCCCCTGCACACTCTCTGGCGACCTCACCAGAACATTCACCTGCTCATTCTGAACATTCAGAAAACCCCAACCCTGCCCAAAACATTGAACTAGAAGATTCCGGCGATTCAGCAGACTTTGCTCCGACCACACATCTTCAAAACTTCATAGCAAAGGATCATTTCGAAAAAGTACTACCAGTCAAATCCAACAATTGCTATTTGGTCCCCTCACCCACTGCTTTCGGTGAAGCCCATGCCATTCTTCTAAACATAATGGAAAATCATATCCTCTTCCCTTTACTCTCAAGAACCCCAAAGAAAATTCCAGTTAGATATCTGAACCAGTTTTGGCAAAGTTGCCGATTTGATAAAGATGATTCTCTTATCAAAGGGTACATTTCAAGACCTGATAAATCTGAGCATCTGGAAATCAAGTTCAATAGAACAATGTTCTCACTTGAATTCAACCTACCAACAAGGGGTCTTCTTGGATTGAAAAAGTACGCAGAGCAACCAACAGACGACGAGATCTGTCGTTTCCTAGAAATGCTTGGGTACAACACCCCACTGAGAAAGAGAAATGACTTCCGCAGAGGCAGATTACCACCTCTGTGGAACACCTTGTTCTCAATTCTTAACAGATGCCTGATGGGGAAGAAAGGCAGTATTGACCAGAGCTCACATCAGATATTAACCATCATGTATGGGGTTTACTATGATCTCCCACTGGATTACGCGACCATAATGATGCAAGAGATCATTAACACCATCGACAGAAAGAACAACACAAGAAGGGTCAAAGAGAACGATCCTAAGTTTCTACCACCTCTACAATTCCAAAGAATACTGGGAGTCTTGTTCGAACCTCTGTTGCTGATACAGAAATGGCCAATGGAAGGGCCAATTCCCAAACAGTTCCCAATGAGCAAAAATATCCCCACTGATCATGTAGAAGGTTACACACACTGCAGACCTCTGTCAAAGAAACTTCTGAAGTATGCCTTGAATAAAACCCTTAAGAAAGAGTATATACGCGATCATAGAACTCCTAAACCGAGTCCTATGACACCCCCGCGTTTAGGTGTCCCCCTAGGAACAATGATTGCAGAACCTCTTTCCACTCAAGAAGAAAAAGATAACAAATTAGCAAAACACATGGCTATTCAACTTAGCTTCATAGCCGAACGTGCAGAGCTCATGGGAAAGAAGTCCTCTCGAAATCTTCTACCTCTACTCCAAAATCAAAAAGGAGGAAAACTGCAGAAGGCACCTCTACAAGCGTTGCAGAAGATCAACCTTCACCTCCTCATGCCACAGAAATTGGCTCCTCTACTCCTCCCTCCTCTCCAAAACTAAAGAAGAAAAGAAAATCGAAAACTACAGAGGAAGGGGCACCAAAACCTAAGAGGAGGAAAGCCAAAAAGAAGCATGGTAAATCACTTGAAAAATTGGTTACCATAGAAGAGGAAGCAATCGCAGAAGAAAGAACTGCAGAAGAAGAAGATGCAGAAGTAGAAATGACAGAAGAGGGATATCAATCGCCCCATCAATCCCCAGATCGATTTGCTCACCAAGGAAACATTAACGATTTCCTACAGAACCCCGACATTGCCAACACTTTAAATACAGCAGGGTGGACGGCACAACCTCTCGACCACCACTCCCCAGAAGAACAATACTTCTCTATTTCTGGCATTGACACACATCTGCAAGAAGATGATCAAACACCCAGAGATCAATCAGCTGCGACACCTGTTATTTTACAGAACCCTTTCATTCAACAAGGATTGGACGTTCACAGAAGGAGTCCAAGCCCAGCTTCAGAAGAAATAGAACAAACAGAAGCTGAGTGGAATAGAGATGAAGTAACAGAGGCTTTAGAGAAAGGAAAAGAGGCAGAAGTTGCACAAGAAGAGGGATTTAGAACATGGGAGACAACAGTGGAGGTCTCAGAGGTAGATTCAGACGAAGAAGAAGCTGTCTGGATACGAAAAGGTCTCTATCATCCACACGTCATGAGGTTATACGGCTCTCATCAAATGTATGACTTCTTAGGCACAGAGGAAGGAACTTCAACAGAGGATAGGGTAGAAACATCTGGAGGAAAAGAAAATGTAAAAGAAAAAGATGCCGAAGATGAAGAAGGCACACATCCCTCACCCCCTCCCAGTGCAACCCACACATCTAACTCCGCAGGTCTAGCTGCAGAAGGAGTTATTGAAAAAGAGCAGCACAGCTCGATCCAAACCCAACCCTTCCAGCCAGAAGTCACTCTTTCGAATTCTGCGCCCACAAAAACCGGGGAATCCATTCCTAGGGAGTCTCCTCAAAGAGACTCACCTAAAGTTCGTGATCAATCGCCCCAGATCACAACAGAACACCCTACAGAGGAATTCGTTTCCTCTGCCACACGCACACAACTAGGGCCAACACTTCTTTCAGAGAGAAGTAGTGAGCACAAAGACGAAGAGACTCTAGACAAGTCTCCGAGTCAACAGAAGAACATTCCGACACCCACCTCTGGAGTGGGATTGGACACTGTTCTTCACAGAACTTCTGTAGAGATTGAAACTCAGGTTTATTCTCAAAGATCAGATGGAAATCCTTCCACCCCCAACGTACAAACAAGGGTGAACGAAGGTGTCCCAGGAGCAGGGACTCACTCTGGAGACGAATGTGTTCCTCCAGAGGTTACACCAGGGACACAAGTATCAAGGGATGAGTTCCAAACCCTTGTCACCTCTGTGAACCAAACCATGAAAGAGTTGCAAAGCTCTTTCACATCTTTTGTAGAGAAAACATCAACGGCCATGCTGAATCTAAACACCAAAATGGACAATCTGTCCACAGAGGTGAAAACAGCCATCACAGAGATGAAATCTTCTGCGCAAACAACTGCAACAACTACAGCCACTTCTGCTGCTAAAGATTTTGGAATTGCCGCAACTTCTGCATTCAAGGAATCAGTAAAACATTTCCTTGAACAAATGAACAAGCAATCCACCAAATCACAGAGCATCACACCCGCAGATCTACAGAAGGCTCTACAAAACGTTCAAGCAGAAGCAATGCGCAACACAATACTAATGCAGCCTAAATACTACATGACCAGAGCACAGCTAACAGAGCTCGGACAGAATGTCATAAACCAGGTCACAGAAGTCATTGTCTCCTTCACTACTGCAAATGCCAACTACGTCAAAGAGTTCAGAAAAAGTGTCGGCAAAATACGCTTCAACACAGAAGCAGAGCTTGCAACTCTATTCGGCCTCTGTGATGATGTATGTGCGAAGTTGATGGCCGTAGGAGCCGAACTACCAAAGAAATCCAAAGCTTCCTGCAGAGCAGAGGGTACTTCTGATAAAAGTCAGGATGATTCTGATGATGACCATCCTGGTCCATTAGATAATCCTGAGGGGGAGAATATAAGGGAGAAAGCTACGAGCAGAGAAATACAAGCTCCACCAATCGCAGCAGAACCAATCAGTCAAGCCCCTCCAGAATAAACCCAAGATCAACAACAAAATCAACAGACCACAGAGACAACACCCATCTCTGTGGAATCAACTCCTGAAGAAACCAATATTCCAGAAGCTGATCAGCATACCACAGAGGCAACAACCACCCCTGTGGTAATTATTTTGGAAGAAAGTCCCTCAACAAAATCAACAGAAAAACCCCCAACCATACCAAAAAGAAAGTCGATTGCCACCAAACCAAAAGGAACAACGACCTCTGCTTCTTCTATTCTGAGAAAGATGCACAATACAATGACTGATCGAATGTCGCAGAGAGAAGAAGAAAAGAACAAGTTCACATTAGCTTTCAAAATGGCAAGAAGAGTCGACATACCTCAATCCATAGAAACCGAGCTTACAGAAGAAGTCACCAAAGAACCTCTAACAGAGGTTACAGAGTAAAGAAAGCTAACAGAACCAACGCCACAACAGTCCTCTCAAACACAAATGTCAAAACCTACAGAGGCAACCCCCATCAAGCCAACAGAAGCACCAACCTCCAAACCTACAGAAGAAACAGGTTCTGCACCTCCAAAAGTCAAAGACAAGGGCAAAGCAATACTGACAGAAGAGCCCAAGAAAAAGAAATCATTGCCCAAGCCTACAGAGAAGTTGATGAAGAGCGCCTTTGATGCATTCCAAACTCCAAAGCCTGAAGAAGTTGACTGGGCATATGGATTGAAGACATAATCTATATTTATACTCCACTATTTCATCATAAAATGATGAAATGGGATTAAGAATGAAATGCATAAATATATATAAATATATTATATATATAAACATTCCACAATTTCATCATAAAAGATGAAAAGGGATAAAGAATAAATAAAATGCATAGATAAAAGATATAAATAAACTGCATAAATAAAAGATATACTTACATACTCCACTATTTCATCATGAAATGATGAAATGGGATTAGAAATAGTCCTTTACTGTCCAGAATTTGATGTCACTTTGTGTCCAACTTTGGGTAACTTCCAGGTATTAGTAAATCATGAAATTTAATGTCCATTAAGTTCAATGAGTTAGGAAACTTTTGACACCAGTTTCATAATTTTTGGAGAAGTATAAGTACATGAAATAATACACGACGTAAAATCCGACAGAAGACTTTGCTGTTTGCATCCGGATTTTGTGAGGACTGTTTGATAAATGATCTTTGAGTCTTTAAATGAAACCACTTGGGTTTGAATCTTAACACACTAAAATGAATTCCAGAAAAAGAATCACTCCATTTGGAGTTAAAATGAGTGAGATATGACTCTTTGAAGTGAGGTGTAATTTCTGACAGCAGGCTGTCCAAACAACACCTTGTGCATGTGCACCCAATTGACTTTTAAACAAAAACTCTTATTCTTTTGCATGCAAAATCCGATTTGACTCTCACCCATACACTTATTTTCAGTTCCCAAACATATTTGTGATCCATTAAAAATGCATGCAATTTATCCATCAACTCAAACTTGGAAAACTTTTATAAAAGACCCATTTTGAAGATTGTTGATGTTCTTGCTAAGAACATCAACATGCAACTAAAAATTCAGTATTTTGAGTTCATGCATGTTGGTCTAAACATGTTTTTAATGATTTTAAAAGGTACATTCATGAGACTCTTGAACAAAAATGATGGATCTCTCAAGATCACTACATGCATGTGTTTAAAATGTTCATCTTTGGTCTTAACTTTGGTTTGATTTTGGATTCACCATCTTTTACTAACAAAAGATGTTATGATGGTAAATCTACAAACATTAAGACTTATAAAAGATGATTTTAGAAGTCATGAAGAAAGTGTAACAAAAGAGGAAGATCATACTTTGGAAATGCAAGAACATAAAAAGGCTTGAAAGAATGTGACCCATTTTTACCTTTGTTTAACTTGATACTCTTGAAGAAATGATTTTTAGGGGCTGGAGTTTATGATGAACTCTTGAAGATTTGAGGATGAATACTTGAAGGTTTGAAGATGGTGAGAGAAAGAGTGATAGCTAGTGAGAGAGTGAGATGAGAGAATGATTCAACAATTGAGGTAAAGGGTTTATTTATGCAAAAAAAATGAGAGAGGGGGGGGGGGGGGGGGGGATGGCCGGCCTCACATGGGGGTGGGGGTGGTGTGTGGTGTGGTGTGACAATTGTATTTAGTCACTTCATGTCTTTAAAATTTAAATTAAATACAAGTATTCTCTTTAAATACAAAGTATATATATGTAAACTAAAGTATTTATATATATAATAAGGTTGAAATATATAACTTATCAACTACATAAATACTTGTAGTATAAATATATATTAAGTTGGCATTTTATGAGATTTATGGATAATTTCCTAATTCAAGGATTTTCTTAGGCAAAATTTCTCGAATTTTCCTATCGTACCGTGATTACCGCTAAAATTGCACTGTGTAAACCATGTCATAAAAATGAGGTATCCAAAGCAGTTCTAACCTGGGATGTGAATTTGACAGTTGTCACAGTCTCCCCCGGTTAGAAGAATTTCGTCCCGAAATTCAAGTGTCACTAGCGTTAACAGGTTTGCTTGCGAAGAGGTGAGGATACTTTTGTAACATGTAATCCTCCCGCTCCCAAGTGTATTCAGGCCCACGCCTTGTGTTCCGATGGACTTTTACTATCGGGATTTTGCTTCTCTTAAGACGTTTGACTTCCCTATCAAGTATTTCCATTGGTTCCTCTACGATGTGCAGTTTATTGTTGATTTAGACTTCTTCCAAAGGCACGGTTACTGCTTCATCAGCTAAACACTTTTTAAGGTTCGATACGTGAAACGTGTTGTGAATAGCACTTAACTCCATTGGCAAATCCAGTTTATAAGCTACCGGTCCAATTCTTTCCGTGATCTTAAATGGTCCAACATACCTTGGACTCAACTTTCCTCTTTTCCCAAATCGAACTGTTCCCTTCCAAGGGGATACTTTTAAAAAGACTCGGTGTTAGGACACTAAATGTCCTAATTATAAGATAGTTTTGTAAAGGGGTAATTATTGTTATATGGGCTTGGATATAGTGTAATGGGCTTGGGCTTAACTATGTAACAAGGGGTATATCATGTTTTGTATGTGTAATTAGGGTTGAGTTTTGTCATTGCAATGTAGCCTCCTTGGTGTAGTGTGTGTTCTAGAGAGAGATCCATTCTGTCTCTAGGTTGCTTTCATCTTGAATAATACACCACTTTGATTATCTATCTTCTTGTTACTATCTACATCAATATATGAATCGTTGCCTTGTTTAAATGGGACTTACACTCGGTCACCCACTTGGAATTCTAGAGGCTTTCTTCGATTATCCGCATAACTCTTTTGACGATCTTGAGCTGCTTTAAGTCTATCCCTGATGATTGCGATCTTGTCGGTGGTTTCTTGAACAACGTCCGGACTAGATAGTTGCCTATCTCCAATTTCCAACCAACAAAGAGGTGATTGACACTTGCGACCATATAGAGCCTCATATGGTGCACACTGAATACTAGTATGATAGCTATTATTGTAGGAAAACTCAACTAATGGCAAATGGTTATCCCAACTTCCTCCAAAATCTATTACACATGCCCGAAGCATGTCCTCCAACGTCTGAATGGTCCGTTCACTCTGACCATCCGTTTGAGGATGATAAGCCGTGCTTAAGTTCAACTGAGTACCCAACGCTTTTTGGAGTGATTGCCAAAATCGGGATGTAAAGCGACTATCTCTATCCGATATAATGGAAACTGGAACTCCATGTCGCGAAACGATCTCCTTGATGTAGATTTGGGCAAGCCTTTCCATCTTATAATCTTCCCGAATAGGTAAGAAATGTGCAGACTTCGTAAATCGATCTACTATAACCCAAATCGTGTCATGCCCCTTGGCAGTTCTCGGGAGTTTGGTTATAAAATCCATAGTGATTTGTTCCCATTTCCACTGGGGAATCTCCGGTTGTTGTAACAGTCCCGATGGCTTTTGATAAACTGCCTTGACTTTTGCACACGTTACGCATTTTCCTACATATGTGGCAATATCCTTCTTCATTCCTGGCCACCAATAGTATTCCCTTAAATCCTTGTACATCTTATCCGCTCCTGGGTGAATTGAATACTTCGATTTATGAGCCTCCTCTAAAATCATTTCCCGTAGGTTGTCAGCCTTTGGGATCCATACTCTGCCCTTAAAGTAACGTACTCCATCAATCTTAGTTTCAAAACTAGACTCTAAACCATGAAGAGTCTCTTCCTTCAGGTTTTCAGATTACAATGCTTCGATCTGAGCTTCAAAAAATCGGGTTTTCAAACTTGTTTGAACCAGTGCTCCTAACGCTCGGACTCGTGAAGGTTTTACCCTTTCTTTCCTACTCAGGGCATCGGCTACCACGTTGGCCTTACTTGGGTGGTAACGTATCTCGCAATCGTAATCGCTGAGCAGTTCTACCCATCTTCTTTGCCTCATGTTCAGCATCTTTTGATCAAAGATGTGTTGAAGACTTTTATGATCGGTGAAAATAGTACACTTGGTACCATAAAGATAATGTCTCCATATTTTCAAAGCGAATACCACAGCTCCGAGTTCCAAATCGTGCGTGGTGTAGTTCTTCTCATGAACTTTTAATTGTCTCGAGGCGTAAGCTATCACCTTATCATTTTGCATCAATACGCAACCTAATCCTTGATGTGATGCGTCACAATACACTACAAAATTCTCCATTCCTTCCGGTAAAGCTAAAATCGGTGCATTGCACAACTTTTTCTTCAGAAGTTGAAATGCTTCTTCTTGTGGAACTCCCCAGACGAATTCCTTCTCCTTATGAGTTAACGTGGTAAGGGGTTTAGCGATCTTAGAGAAATTCTCGATAAAACGTCGATAATACCCTGCCAAGCCTAGAAATTGGCGAATTTCCGTTGGAGTCCTTGGGGCTTCCCATTTCTTAATGGCTTCCACTTTAGCCGGGTCCACATGAATCCCTTTCTCTCCGATTACGTGACCTAAGAAACGTACTTCCCGAATCCAAAATTCGCACTTAGAGAATTTGGCATATAATTTATGTTCCTTAAGAAGCTCTAAAATCACTTTTAGATGCTGCTCGTGATCCTTCTTACTCTGAGAATAGATTAATATGTCATCGATGAACACAATCACGAACTTATCAAGATACGGCCTACAAACTCTATTCATTAGATCCATAAACACAGCTGGCGCGTTCGTCAATCCAAATGGCATAACTAAAAACTCGTAGTGTCCATAGCGAGTTCTAAAAGTTGTCTTAGGAATATCTTCCTCTCGAACTCTCAACTGATGGTATCCCGATCGCAGATCAATTTTAGAAAAGTAAGTTGCACCTTGCAACTGGTCGAACAAATCGTCTATTCGAGGGAGAGGATATCGGTTCTTGATTGTTAACTTATTAAGCTCCCTATAATCGATACACATTCGGAATGCTCCATCCTTTTTCTTGACAAAAAGAATCGGTGCTCCCCAGGGTGATGAACTCGGTCGAATAAATCCCTTATCCAAAAGTTCTTGAAGTTGATTCGATAACTCTTGCATTTCCGCAGGTGCTAGGCGATACGGGGCCTTGGCTACAGGCGCTGCTCCAGGTAAAAGGTCAATCTGAAATTCGACTTGTCTAAGCGGTGGGAGTCCAGGCAAATCGTCTGGAAATACTTCTGGGTGATCCTTCACCACAGGAATATCTTGGACTCGCCACTCCTCAGACTTCTTCTCATTTACATGCTTTTCAGGAGAACGTTCTTAAGGTTGGAATTTAGGAAGGCTACACGTGATGAAGTTTTATTTACTATCTTTAAATTTTATGTTCATTTCCCTTTCGTAAAGACAATTGTAAAAGACAAGGTTGAACCTTTGAATGTATTTTGATGGTTGTTGTGATCTTGTAACTTTTGCTATGAAACTCGAGCTGCACAACCCGTGTTTCCGCTTTAGCGGGGTGTGACAGATTTGGTATCAGAGCTAAAGGTTATAGAGAATACCGGTTTTCCTTTGGAAAACTGCAACTATAACCAAAAACGGGAATGAACATTTAATTTGCTAAACATGTTGCTAGTATAACTGGTTCGGGTATTGCATCATCGGTCTTTAATTAAACAAAGCCTGATCACATATGTTTAATTAAAGAAAGAGTAATGCGAGACCGGAAATGGAGATACTAAGAATATGTGTGTTTTCACACTTGATGCTTCACGTTGTATGCCTAATAGGAGTGTAGTTATTGCCTATAGTATGCAATAGTATAGTACGCTTAGCTTTTATATTGCGCGATAGTAATGCTATACACTCTTACTTCAGTATCACTATGTCAACATCCTCATCACACTCTTACTTCAGCAATACCATGTCATCATAATCATCGAGCTCGGAACCTTCCTACACGCCATCAAGTGAGCGTACGTCCGACGTGGAACGAGACCCTTATGATGAGCCGAGGATGCCTCCGGTTGTGGCTCCTCCACAACCTATCCCGGTAGTGATGCCACCTAGGGGTCCACGTACGAGGCAAACCGCTAGGAAGAGCGTGCCCATACCTAGACGAGTGTCTTTTAGGTCTGATCAGCGAGACGCACCGGAACCTTCACGAGTGATCGAGGGAGTGCCGATTAGCCGAGCGCCTGGCATGACTTGGACCGAAGAGCAACGCTTTAGGGCCGTGGCAATGGACTTGCACGGATGTCAAACAAGAGTCAGTCATCAGAGTCAAGTGATAACCGAGCTAGTGGAATTAAGCCACCTTTTGACCAACATGTCATCCGAAGCCGTGAGCGGAGCGAAACTAGCTCGGAGGATAGCTTTACGAGCCGAGATAATGAGCATAGTAGTAGTGATGCTGTTGACGCTATTGGTGTTGTGGGTTTCGATTGAAGTACATCGGGGCGGATATTGACGTGGACGGTGGAAAATTTAGAAAATGGAACTTTTTAATTTCTAGTTGTTTCAATCTTAAATTTCAGTTTGTAATTCTATACTGATGTGCGATACACATCAGAAATTTTGTAAAGTAATCGGCTATTATTAATGACTTCAATGAAAAGGCATTTTTATGTTTTAAATTTATATGTGGAACGTGCAATACTTATTCAATTATTTTCCCAACACTTCGAAACTTCAAATGTATTCTTTACAAAAACATCCGACGTTAATTACTCAAATTTTTAATCAACTCGATTTTTGCAATTGTGTTTTAGAAAAATGCCACCACGAAGATCCACACGTCACACTGGAGGAAATCCTGATCCGAACCCCGATATCGCCCAACTCATAGCTCAAGGTATCCAAGAGGCGATACCTAACATCATAGCTCAAGTTACCGCGGGTATTAATGAGAGTTAAAGAAATGTTAATGTAGGAGGAGGAACTCCTAATAACACTCAAGACAATAGGGGATGTATCTACAAGACATTCATGACCTGTAAGCCCAAGGAGTTTCATGGAACGGAAGGTGCTATAGGACTACTCTCATGGTTTGATAGTATGGAGTCAGTACTTCATATCTGTAAGTGTTCGGAGGATCGCATGGTAGAGTATGCGGCCTGTCAGTTGCAAAAGCAAAAGTTACAAGATCACAACAACCATCAAAATACATTCAAAGGTTCAACCTTGTCTTTTACAATTGTCTTTACGAAAGGGAAATGAACATAAAATTTAAAGATAGTAAATAAAACTTCATCACGTGTAGCCTTCCTAAATTCCAACCTTAAGAACGTTCTCCTGAAAAGCATGTAAATGAGAGTGTCAACTAATAGACTAGTTGGTGAGATCACAGGTTTAATGAGTATAACATTGTTTGCCATCACAAAATAGTTTAAATCCACACATGGGATAAAATAATACGGTTATAAAAACCACTTGCTCAAGGTAATCATATGTAAAATGCTAAGTTATTGAGCCCGTTACCCGACCTATACCGACATAATTTGCCCCTACCACAATGGTGGAATCATTCCACATACGCGCATGTTCTATCACCAACAATACGCAATACAACAATAATTATGCACTCAAACAAGCGCTACTTGTGAGTGGGGGTGTCAACCCAAATAACGTTATTCATAATTACCAACGGCTCACACTCGTGAGTTAAACGGGTAACGTATACGTGAACGGGGACTTTATACATGATAGCAAAAGAAACTCAAACTTACAACATTTGCAACAACATAGATACCATAGAGCATAAATAAGCAAACTTCGTATTTTCAAGAAAACGAAATAATCGGTGTGTAAAATAGTTGTAGTAATCACATGCTTTTCACCCCAAAATATGTAAAACATTGAAAAAGGGGCTGTGAATACTCACTTGATACGTGATAGAATCCAGGAATCTCTCACAAATACTCCGAGATGATCCTACTTCAAACCTATGAACGTAAGGTCACTAGTGAGTTCTCAATCTCGAAGGTTCGGTACTAATTATCCAAATCATCATAAAATGCCTTGTTGTGTTTTAATATTATAACGTAATAAACGTATACATTGTTCTTCCATAAGTATTTGAGGAAGAAGTATGTTGCGTTCTTGGGGCAAGTAATTGAGAAGAAGTCTGAGGAGAGGCGAGTCCAAGATATTCCTGTGGTGAAGGATCACCCAGAAGTATTTCCAGACGATTTGCCTGGACTTCCACCGTTTAGACAAGTCGAATTTCAGATCGATCTTGTACCTGGAGCAGCGCCTGTAGCCAAGGCCCCGTATCGCCTAGCACCTGCGGAAATGCAAGAGTTATCGAATCAACTTCAAGAACTTTTGGATAAGGGATTTATTCGACCGAGTTCATCACCCTGGGGAGCACCGATTCTTTTTGTCAAGAAAAAGGATGGAGCATTCCGAATGTGTATCGATTATAGGGAGCTTAATAAGTTAACAATCAAGAACCGATATCCTCTCCCTCGAATAGACGATTTGTTCGACCAGTTGCAAGGTGCAACTTACTTTTCTAAAATTGATCTTCGATCGGGATATCATCAGTTGAGAGTCCGAGAGGAAGATATTCCTAAGACAACTTTTAGAATTCGCTATGGACACTACGAGTTTTTAGTTATGCCATTTGGATTGACGAACGCGCCAGCTGTGTTTATGGATCTAATGAATAGAGTATGTAGGCCATATCTTCATAAGTACGTGATTGTGTTCATCGATGACATATTAATCTATTCTCAGAATAAGAAGGATCACGAGCAGCATCTAAAAGTGATTTTAGAGCTTCTTAAGGAACAGAAGTTATATGCCAAATTCTCTAAGTGCGAATTTTGGATTCGGGAAGTACATTTATTAGGTCACGTAATCGGAGATAAAGGCATTCACGTGGACCCGGCTAAAGTGGAAGCCATTAAGAAATGGGAAGCCCCAAGGACTCCAACGGAAATTCGCCAATTTCTAGGCTTGGCAGGGTATTATCGACGTTTTATCGAGAATTTCTCTAAGATCGCTAAACCCCTTACCACGTTAACCCAAAAGGAGAAGGAATTCGTTTGGGGAATTCCACAAGAAGAAGCATTTCAACTTCTGAAGAAAAAGTTGTGCAATGCACCGATTTTAGCTTTACCGGAAGGAACGGAAAATTTTGTAGTGTATTGTGACGCATCACATCAAGGATTAGGTTGCGTATTGATGCAAAATGATAAAGTGATAGCTTACGCCTCGAGACAATTAAAAGTTCATGAGAAGAACTACACCACGCACGATTTGGAACTCGGAGATGTGGTATTCACTTTGAAAATATGGAGACATTATCTATATGGTACCAAGTGTACTATTTTCACCGATCATAAAAGTCTTCAACACATCTTTGATCAAAAGATGTTGAACATGAGGCAAAGAAGATGGGTAGAACTGCTCAGCGATTACGATTGCGAGATACGTTACCACCCAGGCAAGGCCAACGTGGTAGCCGATGCCCTGATTAGGAAAGAAAGGGTAAAACCTTCACGAGTCCGAGCGTTAGGAGCACTGGTTCAAACAAGTTTGAAAACCCGAATTTTTGAAGCTCAGATCGAAGCATTGAAATATGAAAACCTGAAGGAAGAGACTCTTCATGGTTTAGAGTCTAGTTTTGAAACTAAGATTGATGGAGTACGTTACTTTAAAGGCAGAGTATGGATCCCAAAAGCTGATAACCTACGGGAAATTATTTTAGAGGAGGCTCATAAATCGAAGTATTCAATTCACCCAGGAGCGGACAAGATGTATAAGGATTTAAGGGAATACTATTGGTGGCCAGGAATGAAGAAGGATATTGCCACATATGTAGGAAAATGCGTAACGTGTGTAAAAGTCAAGGCAGTTTATCAAAAGCCATCGGGACTGTTACAACAACCGGAGATTCCCCAGTGGAAATGGGAACAAATCACTATGGATTTCATAACCAAACTCCCAAGAACTGCCAAAGGGCATGACGTGATTTGGGTTATAGTAGATCGATTTACGAAGTCCGCACATTTCCTACCTATTCGAGAAGATTATAAGATGGAAAAGCTTTATCAGATCTACATCAAGGAGATCGTTACGCGGCATAGAGTTCCAATTTCCATTATATCGGATAGAGATAGTCGTTTTACATCTCGATTTTGGCAATCACTCCAAAAGGCATTAGGAACGCAGTTAAACTTAAGCACGGCTTATCATCCTCAAACGGATGGTCAGAGTGAGCGAACCATTCAGACGTTGGAGGACATGCTTTGGGCATGTGTATTAGACTTTGGAGGAAGTTGGGATAACCACTTGCCGTTAGTCGAATTTTCATACAATAATAGCTATCATACTAGTATTCAGTGTGCACCATATGAGGCTCTATACGGTCGCAAGTGTCGATCACCTCTTTGTTGGTTGGAAATTGGAGATAGATAACTATCTAGTCCGGACATTGTCCAAGAAACCACCGACAAGATTGCAATCATCAGAGATAGGCTTAAAGCAGCTCAAGATCGTCAAAAGAGTTATGCGAATAATCGAAGAAAGCCTTTAGAATTCCAAGTGGGTGACCGAGTCTTTTTAAAAGTATCCCCTTGGAAGGGAACTGTTCGTTTTGGGAAAAGAGGAAAGTTGAGTCCAAGGTATGTTGGACAATTTAAGATCACGGAAAGAATTGGACCGGTAGCTTATAAACTGGATTTGCCAATGGAGTTAAGTGCTATTCACAACACGATTCACGTATCGAACCTTAAAAAGTGTTTAGCTGATGAAGCAGTAACCGTGCCTTTGGAAGAAGTCCAAATCAACAATAAACTGCACATCGTAGAGGAACCAATGGAAATACTCGATAGGGAAGTCAAGCGTCTTAAGAGAAGCAAAATCCCGATAGTAAAAGTCCATTGGAACACAAGGCGTGGGCCTGAATATACTTGGGAGCGGGAGGATTACATGTTACAAAAGTATCCTCACCTCTTTGCAAGCAAACCTGTTAACGCTAGTAACACTTGAATTTCGGGACGAAATTCTTCTAACCAGGGGAGACTGTGACAACTGTCAAATTCACATCTCAGGTTAGAATTGTTTTGGAAACCTTATTTTTTTTATGACATAGTTTACACAGTGCAATTTTAGCAGTAAACCCGGTACAATAGGAAAAATTGAGAAATTTTGCCTAAGAAATCCTTGAATTAGGAAATTATCCATAAATCTCATAAAATGCCAACATAAAATATTTATATACTACGAGTATCTATGTAATTGATAATTTATATATTTCAATTATATTTTATATATATAAATACTTTACTTTATGCATATATACATGTATTTGGCTTTAAAAAGAAAATACTTGTATTTAGACTTTTATTTTTGTACAAGAAGTGACTAAATACTTAAATGTCACACCACCACCACCACCCCCCCCCCCCATGTGAGGGCCGGCCATCCCCTCCCCTCTCTCTCATTTTGCATTAATAAATATCTATACTTCACTTGTTAAACCATTCTCTCATTTCACTCTTTCTCTAGTTATCATCCCTCTCTCTCTCCACCTTCAAATCTTCATATCTTCATCTTCAATTGTGATCCCAGAAACAAGTAATCAATGCAATTACAATAAAATGTCCACCTCTATATTCAATGATTCAAACAAAGCTCACACAATACAATGAAGAACAAATTAAGTGTGTGTGGCTAGTGTGTGTAGGTGAACCTTGTAAATTGCTAGACCTAATAAGGAAAGTAAGTAAACATTATATACATAGGGTAAAGAATCACCCTATTACAAGATAGGCCCCTCTACTTAGTGCAACTATAATTTTAGGCACTAACATTCTCCCCCTTTGTACAAGTAGAGGCAAAGAAATTAGACATCAACTGGATTCACAGTACGTTTACGGAGACCAAAGATGTGTTCGAATCGGCGCAGTTCCAGACGGTAGTCTTTTCGGTAAGATATGGCTTTCAGCACTTGGTCGATCAAATCCTTTTCTTTATCAGAGAGCTTTACTTCTCCATTGGCATCCAGACGAAGCCTGCTTTCCTGATGAACCGAGATGATCTTCAAAGTGCCCTCACAGAACTTGTTCATTTCAATGACTCGCAAAAATTTCTTCTTTGAGTCGGTATCAATGTAGACAACTCCAAGTTCTGGCTTGCTCAGCACGGTGTAAGCTGGGATACCTTGAATATCTGATAGGCGTCTGTTAGGTCTTTTCAGGTTCACATTCGCTTGAAAGGATTCCAAGCCCATCTGAAAATCAGTGAGGTACGAGAACTTGAGAATATTCTTCATAAAGTTTTTCACACTTCTGAAGGCAGCTCTGTAAGGTATTTTGTTCTCATGATTCTTCAGCTCTGGATGCTCAATAAGAAGGTTGAGAAGACTTAGAAGATCGTTCAACCGCAGACTCTTGAAATCAGCTTCAGAAAATATGCTTTCAGACCCATCTGATCTCAAGACGGTGAACTCTGGATAGAAGACGTCAAACAACTTCTTAGATTCAACTTTGAGTATCTTCATTATCATGTTGTCTGACTTGACTTCTTCTGATCCTCTGTCTTTGTTCTTCGTTACATATAGGAATTCGACCTTCTTCAGTGATGGCCAATTTTCAATACCGTATACCTTTTCCAAGTTGACTCGCTGGACTTTCCGCATGTAAAGTTCTTTCCTTAAAGTTTCTAGGAAGGGAGTTCGGATTGAAACTCTCTCCCCAGTGGCTACATATGTAGGTTCAACATCAACGATAGCTTGGAAAAAACGAAGTTCAGCTTCAAGTACTCGATCTCTAATTTTACCATCCGGTATTATCGGAGCATGTGGAGCTAGAGTACCTGAGCTTGGACCTGCAGATTCGACGTTTCATGGAGCATTTTCTTGCACGGCCGGGACATCTTCTTCGGACTCTGTATCCATATTCTGATCCCCAGTAACTGTCTCACATTCAAGCTCATCTAAGGCAGCAACCATTTCTTCTTTGATCTGGAAGTTTAGAAGATCAGGTTCTGCATCTGAATCAATCTCTACGACTTCAGTTCTATTGTCAACAGCCGCAGGCTTTTCAACCCCAACTATGACATCGTCTAGAACTACTGTATCTTCCACTATCTCCATCACAGTATCCGTTCCACATGTTCCCTGTTCTCCAGTTGGCTGATCTGAGCCATGAACAATTCCAGCAGCTGTCCCACTTGATTCAACAACTGCTGTAGATCTCTTCTCCCCCTCATGTTGATCAGGCGGATCCTGATCATCATGTCTTTGTTTCTGGGAGGTTTCAGCTTGAATGCCACACCTATCTTCAACAACTGCAACCCGTGAGGCAAGAACCTTATATCCATTTAGTAGGGCGTTGGTCATATATGAGATAGCATTAGTTAGCTTCTCATACTGAGTGTTTAGTGCAGCTAGCCCATCTGAGAATGTTGACGATTGAGGTTGGGGTTGAGGTTGTGATTGTTGGCGCAGTAAAGAAACAAGATCCACTTCTTCGGCAGTGTTGGAGTCACCTTGGGCTAATAGTCGGGCTAACAGCTCTGATTTGAGCTGGTCGGTTGGGATCTGGTGTAATGGAACTGGTTGAGATTGTGGGTCAGGTTGTGTCGCGGTAGAATCTGCAATGCCTTTTCCTTTAACAGCGTTGGATACATCTTGAGACAACTTTTTCATCTCTTCTTTCATTTCAGCCATATGAGCTTTATAGGAGTTGCTCAAGGACTTGATGGCAAGCTGCAAAAGGGGCACTGTTACAAGGTTATTCGGTCCAATAGAGGACCGTACACGTTCAGTATCAGAGGGACTAACACCCAGACCACTTAGGTTACTGGTTGAAGTAGCGGTTGAAGCAACCGTACTGCCTGTGTTCAAAGCCGGCATGGTGTTAGCAATGACAGGTCTTCCGCCCGGTCCTCGTGAAGCACCAACAAATGGCGACGACACTCTGGGCGTTCCGGTTGGGGCACGAAAGCCTCCAACTTGGTGTTGTTCCAACAATTGTGTCCTAGGAAAGAATGTTGTACCAAATGGTCCTAGACTCAATGTGCGTGGAACAAAAGGCGGTGGCCGGGGCGGGAGCCTACCTGATTCAATACCAGCAGACACCGAGTGTGTCGCCGATAGAGTTTGTGCTAAATCCCCTGTGCTAAATGAAACACCGGCCTGTAGAGAGACCGATGAGTGGATGAGTGGGGCTGTGCTATGCATGGCTGGGTCCACCATGGCTTCTTCAATACGCGACGGCGACGAACGCACGTCGGTAGTAGATGTGGCTACCCGGCTTGTAACGGTTTGGGGAGAGTCGGTAGTTAAAACTTTGTCCGACTCTATCACAGCTTCACTCATTTCTTTTCTCCCTCTTTCATCACCACTACCTATCTCTTCCACTACTACTTCTTCTTCTACTTCTTCGTTTATCGTAGAAGTAACCGCAGCAGCAGTAGCAGTTTCGAGCAATCCGGTGGGACGAGTAGACTCGGTATTCGGACTTACAACACGTGGCCTTTTGCCCATGTGTCTCGGAATCAAATTCGCTGAAGGATCATGTCCTAAGTCGTCATCACCATCATCATCATCATCGTGGGGAGGAATGAAAGGTTCTATTTGGGCATCTGGATTGGCTGTATCATCATCGGGAGATGATGCAGAAGCATAAGCTTCATCCCAGGTTACATCGTCATCAAATACGTTCACTGGAGGAATCTGAGGTGGTGGTTGAGCTGGTCGTGAAGAGGATGCTTGGCCAACAGTCCGTACTCTTCTCCCGACACTCTTTCTTTTTGTTCTCCTCACCCCTCGTTGTTCAGGAACACCCCCTTGTTCCTGAACCCCCTCAGCTCTTAGACCCTCACCGCCTAAAGGAATTGCATCGTGGGTAGGTCCCTCCGGCTCTAGCTGGACCGACAATGCATTATCTATTCTATACTGCCTAACTACCCTGGACTGTTGGTCAGCATAGGCAAGTAGGTCTTCTCGAAGAACGGCGGTATGAGCAAAATCCATCGCCTTGGGCATTCGAAGAACGTGCATATATTGGCTTGGCCCACGGGGATGTTGCTCACGACGTGGGATCTCGGCGTTGTCAGTCATAGCTTGATGTATCAAGATCTGGAAGAACCGCTGAAAGGGGACGAAATTACGTCTCATCTTCGGTTTTAGCTGATCGGCAGCAAGTTCTATCATTTCGTTCCAGATCAAGACAACATAATCAATGTTGTGGTTAAAGATGAACGCGTGGAACATTCGTAAGGTTGCAAGGTTGGTCTTATCTAACACTGTATGCTTAGACGTCATACATCTGTTGAAGACAGAACATATTGAATAGTATAGTGGCGGTAGGTAGTTGCGTCTGAACATTGAAGATCCGGTCAGTGGTAGATTGGGTGGAGGTTGATAACCCAAACTTTGAATATCCGCACGAAGCTGAGATTCAGGAATCGGATCCTGAATGTTTTCACTAGGTAGGTTTAGAGATCGTCTAAGGCCTCGAAGAGTGAAACGGAAATCAAAGTGGTCAACCTTGGGTGTGAACTTAGGTACTCGATCCGTTGGTCTGTAGGTTAACGTACTCCAGAATTGTTTGAGGTAGATTGCAGGCACGAGCTCGACCTTTGTCAATGCAGTCATTACCGGATGATGACGGATAATCTCGGTGATGATTGGATGCTCGAAGCGAACTGCAAGATCTAGATGAGGATTGTTGTCTAGAAATTGCACAGGTGGGCTCGTCGACGGATAAATCTCCTCGTCAAGGTCATGTGCATTTACTGAAGGAAGTGACGAACGATGCGAGCGGATAATGGCATTATCATCTGAAGCATAGTCATCTTGATCAGCCATCTGGAATAGTACACAGTTAAGAATCGGACCAAAATCGAGTTTGCCTTGAAAAAAAAAAATTCAAAAAATTTTCTAAGTCTAGGCCAAGTTGCAATCAACTAAAAGAAGCATGTCACAGGCCACGGCGACATCGCAATGGGAAGAGGTTGAGAACAGTTAAAGTCGCAATGCAAGACTGCGATTTGGTCCCCAAGTCGCAATGAAGGACTGCGACTTGGTTGAATATCTGACCATTGCGACTTGCTTGAATATTTGAAGCCCTATTGACTGCGACTTCGATGAACACCGAACTATTCCTAAGTGTTCAGGCCCAGATTTTTGCTTTTTCGCTCAAAACATGTTAAAACCCACACCACTGGACTCGCAATCCTAACAAGAACTAACCCTAAGCATTTAAACACCCTATCTAACAAAAACAGATATCGACATTTAGGTAGATTAAGCAATATCGAACCTAAAACCCTAAAACACAATCATAGCATACTGATTTATGGATGGAAAACGATGGGAATCGAGATTCATTACCTCGATGATGATGTGAATGGATAGCACGAACCAGAAACTTCGAATATGCACTTGAATCGAAAAGCAGTAGAGAGAGATTTCGAGAGGGTTTAAGAGGGTTTTGAAATTTGAAAAGTCAAAGTCTCAACCATATACGAAATTTTTTTTAAAAATTGACACGTGGCACAATCTGATTGGTCCAAGGGTTGACCAGCCACGTGTCATCAAGTCGCAATGAACAAATCACAACTTGACAAGTTTGAAATCGCAATCGACCATTGCGATTTACACTGTTCACCTGACCAAGTCGCAATGCACTATTGCGATTCGGTACTGTTCATTCACCCAAGTCGCAATAGGCGATTGCGACTTGGTACTGTTCATCACCCCAAGTCGCAATAGGTCACTGCGACTTGGTACTGTTCACATGGTCAAATCGCAGTAGGCCATTGCGACTTGCACTGTTCAAACCTCCAAATCGCAATAGACCATTGCGATTTGGCACTGTTCAAACTTCCAAGTCTCAATGCACCATTGCGATTTGATACTTTTTAAGCTCATTGAGAAGTCGCAATAGAAGGCTGCGACATCTCACTGTCCACATGTGAAATCGCAAGCGATATTGATGTAGAACTGGACATTTTTTTTCCAGATAAAAGAAAGATTTTATCACATTCGAAGATGTCCAACTTCCAATTGATTAAGCACAAAAGGTTTTAAAACACGGTTTTCACTCCCCCTTAAATGATGCAAAGATTTTGCAAATAGAATTTCATCATTTAAAAGCAAGTGGTTTAAAAACAGAGTAGAAAACTTACCTGTAGATCCTCAAATAAGAAGCGCAGGAATTCAACACTTACAAGCTCATTTAGAGATACACGCTCCCCCTATTGTTGTGCATACTCTATAAAAATTGTGCTCCCCCTGAGACTATGAACACACCTTATGCAGACATAGATATCATAACCAGAAATAAAAGGCAACAAAGATAATAGACAATGAAAAACAACAAAGACATGAAAATAAATATTTTAGATTGAGAATAGAATGAGATGAAAATTTGTATGTATCAATCTAGATAGAGAAAACTAGATTGAGTTACACATATTTCCATGCATTATATGATCAATATAGAATATTAAATTTTCATGTTCAACATGCCGAGCTTGGATACTAAGAAATTAAAACGTTTTTCATCCAAGGCTTTGGTGAAAAGATCGGCAAGTTGAAACTCAGTTGTGACAAAGTATAGCTCAATTGTACATTTTTCAACGTGATCTTTGATGAAATGATACCTTATGTCGATGTGTTTGGTCTTTGTATGTTGGACCGGATTAGCTGATATTGCAATTGCACTCTTGCTATCGCAGTAAATGGGGATCTTCTCATACTTGAAGTCATAGTCAGATAGTTGAGTCGTCATCCACAGAACCTGTGAACAACAACTGGAAGCGGCCACATATTCTGCTTCCGCAGTTGATGTTGAAACACAATTCTGTTTCCTCGAGGACCAACTTACTAGTTTATCACCCAAAAATTGGACATGGCCAGATGTGCTCTTCCGGTCTAGCATACTACCACCATGATCGGCATCAGAATATGCAGTGAGTTCAAATCCTGTTCCTTTTGGGTACCACAGACCAAGGTACGGTGTCCCCTTCAAGTATCGAAAGATTCTTTTAACAGCACTCCGATGAGATACCTTTGGTTGTGCCTGATATCTTGCACAGAGACATGTTGCAAACATTATATCTGGACGACTTGCCGTCAGGTACATTAAAGAGCCTATCATCCCGCGACAATCCTTAACATCTACATCCTCACCTTCTGGATCTGGACCTATTTTAGATCCAGGAGCCATAGGTGTTCCAATAGAGGTGCAGTTTTCCATCTTAAATTTCTTCAAGATGTCAAACACATACTTCGACTGGTTAATGAAGATGCCTGAGGAAAATTGCTTGACTTGTAATCCAAGAAAGAAATTAATCTCTCCCATCATACTCATCTGGAATCTGGTCATCATTATACCCGAGAACCAAGTACACAATCCAGGGTCAGTTGAACCAAATATAATATCATCAACGTAAATTTGTACTAAAAGGATCTCACCGTTTTTATGCAGAGTGAAGAGAGTTGTGTCGATTTTACCTTTTCGAAAGCCAGCACCAAGTAGGTAGGTAGATAAGATTTCATACCAGGCGCGAGGGGCTTGCTTTAGACCGTAGAGAGCTTTGTCAAGAATGTAGACGTGGTCTGGTTTATCTTTGTCCACAAAACCCTCTGGTTGAGAAACATATACTTCTTCTTTCAAGATACCGTTCAAGAAAGCAGTCTTCACGTCCATTTGATAGACAGTGAAGTTTCTGAAAGCGGAAAATGCAAGAAACATCCGAATTGCTTCTAAGCGAGCCACCGGTGCATACGTCTCATCATAGTCAATTCCCTCTTGTTGCCTATACCCTTTGGCTACAAGGCGTGCTTTATTTCTCACAACAATCCCATCTTTATCTTTCTTATTCTTGAGGACCCACTTGGTACCAATCACTGTTTTACCTTTGGGTCTAGGAACTAAACGCCACACATTCAATGCTTCAAACGAATTCAGCTCATCTTGCATGGCAATGATCCAATCTGGATCTTCCAAGGCTTGTCGAACTGATGTAGGTTCAACTTGACTTAGAAAAAGCGCGTAAAGGACTTCATTGGCCGTTGCAGATCTAGTCTTCACAGGTTCGGAGACGTCACCAATGACTTGTTCAATTGGGTGACTCTTAGTCCATCTCGAAGCATGAGGTTGAACAATTATAGCACCATAGTTGGGATCCACTAAGGTAGGATCTTTATCAAAATTCAGCTCTATTGTCAAGGTAGGTTCCGGTTGTCGGGCGGGTTCATTGACAGAAGTGTCAACAGGAACTGCCTCTGGTTCTGCTTCAGAAGATGACTCATGTTGAGTTGCAGAATCCTCACCATTGTCATTAGAGGATGTACCTGACGAAGAAGCACCATTCGTGGATACGTGTTGTGTTGCTTGTGGAGATTCCCTTTGCATATTACTTGAAGTTGTAGCATGAGTTGTTGCACCAGTTGAAGGAGTAGTCAGTTCCGGTGAAGGCCCTGACAAAGTAGCATTAGCTGGTGGTGAGACAACATTGCTCCTGTCAGTCATAGATGAATTAGGTTTATCACTTCTGAAAAAATCATCATAAAAATATTCAAACAATAAATCAAGATCATCAGGTTTAGAGTTAGAAGTGGAAGCTTGATCCTTGTTTGACAATCTAGTCATCATCGGGCGAAATTGTCCAGATGCTAGAATACCAGATAACTCGGGTTCTGTACTGTTTTGCACAGAAGCCATTGCTTCAGATTCATTAAATTTGACATTAATGCTTTCCATCACAGTTCTGGAAGATTTGAGATAGATCCTGTAAGCTTTTGATGTGAGAGAGTATCCGATAAAGAAACCCTCAATACCCTTAGGACTGAATTTATTCAGGTTATCCTTATCATTCAGCACCACGCACCTGCATCCAAAAACACGAAAGTAGTGTATAACAGGTTTTCTATTATTAATCAATTCATATGGAGTCTTGCCAAACCGTCGATGTATGATTGAACGGTTTTGTGTATAGCATGCCGTTGCAACAGCTTCAGCCCATAGGAATAGTGGTAGATCAGCATAAGACAGCATCGTTCTGGCCGCTTCAACTAGTGTACGGTTACGTCTTTCAACTACACCGTTCTGCTGAGGTGTTCTGGCCGCAGAATATTGATGAGTGATTCCCAATGACTTAAAGAAGTCATCAAGAGTTCTCTTTTTAAACTCTGTCCCATTATCTGATCTAACAGTTTGAACTGTTTGTTGACGATTCACTTGAAGCTGTTTGATTAACGAGATGATCAAGTCAGGAGTTTCATCCTTTGAGCGTAGGAACTTGACCCATGTGTATCTCGAGTAATCATCGACGACAACTAATACGTAACGTTTGGCACTAATACTTTGAGTCTTCATCGGACCGCAGAGATCCATATGAAGTATTTCCAAAGCTTTGCTGGTGCTGGGTTCTGGTTTCGGTGGATGAGGAGCACGCTTCATCTTCCCCTTATCACAAGCAATACAGAAATTACCCTTTTCAAATGACAGAACTGGTAGACCTATGACTAAATCACCCAAAACCAACTTTTGAATGTAGCGAAAATTAAGATGAGATAGTCGTCTATGCCATAACCAGCTTTTCTCTAACGTCGCTTTTGACATCAAGCATACATCAGTCTTGGGCTTGAGTGTTGATAGATCAATGGTGTATAGATTAGATTTCCTAGAACCAACTAGAAGCTCATCTCCTCCGTCGGTAAGAACAGCACAACGGGTTTTCTTGAAATGGACTTCTAGGTCTTTATCACAAAATTGACCTATACTAAACAGGTTGTGTCCTAAGCCCTCGACATAATTGACTTTTGTAATTCGCACATTATCTTTTACAATATCCCCATAACCCAGAATTGAAGCGTATTGATCATTTCCAAACTTCACCTTTCCACAGTCTTGTTCAACAAAATTAACTAGCATCTCTTTTCTTCCAGTCATGTGCTTTGAGCAGCCTGAATCTAAATACCATACATGACTGGGCTGCAAAATGGAAATTAGACGGTTTTAGGTACCCATTGCCAATCGGGTCCTTTTGGGTTAGTAGGCTTGGATTTAACATTTTGCTTTCTATAACCGGTTTTAAAATAAGCATTTGAATAAAACCAACGATTATAGTCAGATTTGCAGATAAAATCATCCACACCACAAGAAGCACAACAAATTTGATCTCGTGCCAAATTAATCAGTTGTCGCATTGAATAAACCTTGTAAGGAACTACAAGTTTTCGTCTATTGCCAACATCATAATTAATAACATTTGAAACAAAATTGTCTTTCTTGGAATTTAAAACATTTGAATTGACGTGGGATGATTTGATCTGGGCCACATCCTGTGCGGACTCCTTTATTCTCCACTCAAGACGCGTATTGTTTTTCAAATTACGATCTGAAAAACCAGACAAATAAGAATTGTAAGCCTTTGAATATTGAGTCTGAAAAGAGTTAACATGCTTCTTTCTTTTTGTTTTTCTTTTCTTTTTCTGTAATGATGGTTTTGATTTAGATTTAGAATGATCATCATTAACAGAGATTTTCTCAGCTGATTTTGAAGATTCCCCTTCCAAGATAATCTTTTCAGGTTCCTCTTCTTTTATTAGAAAGTCAGAATGATCTGGAAGTTTGGCACTAAAATCAAATTGAACAGGCTCTTCACATACACGTTTACCTTTGTCCTTACCAACATTCTCGCTTTCAAAATCAGTATCAGTATCATAAGATGGGCTATCATTATCATCAGACTTGGGAAAAAGAAAGTCATTAAACTCTTTCTGAAAATTTTTATCTTCTTCCGTAGGAAAATATATAGGAGGATCTTTATCAAACTGATCTTCCAAATCCCAAGGTTCAAAATCATCTTGGTCATTGGTTGTCCAGTCTCTCAAGATAGCATTTCCTATAAAAGCTTTGCATGAGGAAACATCTGAATCTGAAGATTGTTTTTCTTTTAAAGCTTTTTCTTCAGATATTTCCTCAAGTTTTGTTTTCATTTCCTTTAAGCTTTCTGAAAATACAGTGAGCAAAACTTCCTTCTCAATCTCAAAAGCAAGCCTCTCGTCATTTCTGACTTCTTGAATGTTGCTTTGGATCTTGCTTTCGAGGTCCATGAGTTTTTGTTCAAGAACCATTGGTGGAAAGTATCTTTTAACTTCAAAAACTGGTTTGACAGTTTCAACCTTTTGAGTATTCCCTTTCTCCTCCGGTTCTTTAACAACATAACTCTCAAAATAATTGTTTGGTAAGGTTTTCTTGGAATTCAATGCCTTTGCATTGTCTGGACCATACCAAAAAGGAAGTTGCATCTTAACTGTGGTTTTCCTTTTTATTTCTTCTTCAGCCTTATAGTCTTCATCATCCATCATCCATTCAAATTTGTACAAAGTGGGAGATATTGATAAAGCATTGCTCAGGTATTGTGGATTGTCATACCCGATTCCCCATTTTGAGTTGAAATATCTGAACTTATTTGGTTTATGCATGCGAATTGTTTGTTCAGTTTGACCTGCTTTGTACAATTTATTTTCCAGATCCTTGACATTTTCACATAACTCATCATTTCTATCTTTGTAAGCATGCAAAAGACTCTCAAACTCGCTATTCTTAACTTCCGAATTCAATAATTTATCCGATAGTTCAGTTATTCTTTCTTCAAAATACGCAAGACCAATCTCAAATTCGGCCTTTTTCTTTTCAAAAACTTTAATTTTACTTTCTTGATCTATTATTATAGCCTTTTGAGTGGAAATTAACTCGTCTGCTCTTTCCTGGTCTCTTTTTAGATTTTCTAATCTTTTTGTTAAATAAGCTTGTTGAGTAAAGAATTGATTGTAAAGAGCGGAATGTACCTCGTTGGAAGTAGACTCTGAACCATCACCATCGGTTTTCTTGGTCATGAAACACATCTTAGTCTGAGCAGCTTTCTCACCTTCAGCTTCATCATCAGACATATCTAGCCAGTATTCTTCTTCGACCAACAGTGCTATCCCCGATTCTTTCTTTTCGGCAAGCAGCAACTTGTTCTTGTAGTACGTAGAATCCCTGACTTTTGGCTTCCAACACTCTTTAGAGAGATGACCAGGCTTCCCACAATTGTAGCATGTCGGAACTTCCTCTTTCTTCTCAAACACCCTTTTCTCTTCCGGCTTCTTATACTCAGGCTTCTTGTACTCCTCTCTCTTGTACTCAACCTTCTTATCATCAAACCTTCTACTCGACTCAACATTCGCCTTGTGTTCAAAATTCTTGGAACCAGACGCATACCTTTGATTGTTGGACCCGGGAGATTTTCCAAACTTTCTCTGAAAAGAGTTAGTAAGAAGTGCCATTACTCGCTTCATACTTTCAATTTCATCTATCTCACCTTCTTCACCCTGTTCATCATCAGAATGCTTGGAATAATTTATGTTTGGTTTGACAGACACCAAAGCAAGCGGTTCTAGTTCTTCTTCCTTCTTATCCTCTCTTTTCTCTTCCCTATTGTCCTTCTTCTTTTTCTTTGTCCTATTGGCTTCAGCATCTTCTTCATCCTGTTTCAACGTCTCATACATCTCTTGAAGGGGCAAAACATTCAGCCTTGAATTTTGTTTCATACGATGAGCATACTTCTTCCACTCGGGTTGAAGTACATTCAGAAACTTTACATTATGCTCAATTATAGACTTGTTGATGCTGTATCTATTCAGTTCGTTCAAAATCGTGGTAAAACGGTCGTATGTGGAATCAAGATCTTCACCATCTTTCTGTTTAAAACTCTCATAAAGATTAATAGCATTTGAAATTCTCATCTGGTTTTCAATCTCAGAACCTTGATAAAGTTTTATCAATTCATCAAACATGGCTTTCCCGGAGTGGTTCTTGCTATCTACCTTTCGGTAAATATCATTAGTCAAAGCTTGAATTACAAAGGACTTTGCCATCTTATCCCCATAATATCTCTTCTTCTGTTCAATGTCATAGTGAATTGGTAAAACTTCAACCAATTCAGGAATTGGTTCCCCGTCAGTAAGAATCCCTCTTCTCATTATCTTTTCCATCGGTCCATTAATCAGTGAGTGTGAAATGAACTCCCCATTCTCTTGTCTTTCCACATAATCCATAAAACGGTCTTTCCATATTTTAAACTCTTTGGGAAAAAGAACCGGTGGTTTATCCTTAGATCCAATCGTTAGTATATCTCTAGTAGTCATATTCGATTACTTGTCTTTGATCGTTTGTATTCTTTAGATTTGATTAGAGAAAAAAAAAATTCAAACTGAAGTCTCAACCCACTAAAGTCGCAATGCAATGAAGTCGCAGCAGTTGGAATCGCAACAAATGGAATCGCAATGAAATGGAATCGCAACAAATGGAATCGCAATGAAATGGAATCGCAACAAATGGAATCGCAACAAATGGAATCGCAATGAAATGGAATCTCAACAGAGTAAAAATTTCACTCAAGTCGCAATAGAGGATTGCGATTTGTTACTGTTCACGGGGTAATGGATTGCGATTCGGGATCGAAGTCGCAATAGGTCTCTGCGATTTGGGAGTCAAGTCGCAACAGGTCACTGCGACTTTGTACTGTTCACTAGACGTTCACTGCGATTTCGATGAATATATGATGATTGCGATTTCGATGAATATATGATGATTGCGATTTCGATGAAGATTCAAATGATCAGGAGTTGATTCTTCAAAAATGATCCAAATGATCTGAAAAATGGTAGGTAAGGTCGAAATGCGATTCTGGACAGTTTTACTACTTCAAGTTTTGTCCAAAAACCACTAGAACAGTGATTTTCGATCCAAAACAGTAGGTTTTTGCACAAAAGATCGAAAATCCGAGTTTGCACGATTTGAGATCGATTCTGGTGTGATTATGGAATGAAAACACACAAAAATGAATATCAAACACTTCTATATCAATCCTAATCCATTTGAAGAACTCAAATGATCAAAATCAATAAGAAACGGATGAAAAACTTGAAGAACACTCAAAATGCAAAAACTCTCAATAAAATCTAATCTGATCTAAATGAATACATTGCTCTGATACCAATTGTGATCCCAAAAACAAGTAATCAATGCAATAACAATAAAATGTCCACCTCTATATTCAATGATTCAAACAAAGCTCACACAATACAATGAAGAACAAATTAAGTGTGTGTGCTAGTGTGTGTAGGTGAACCTTGTAAATTGCTAGACCTAATAAGGAAAGTAAGTAAACATTATATACCTAGGGTAAAGAATCACCCTATTACAAGATAGGCCCCTCTACTTAGTACAACTATAATTTTAGGCACTAACATCAAACCTTCAAACCTTCAAACCTTCATCACAACTCCAGCCCCAAAAATCAAAGTCTTCAAGAGTTCAAGATAACCTAAGGTAAATATAAGTGTGTTGGGTAAAAACCACACACATTCTTTCAAGTCTTTTTCATATTCTTGCATTTTTAAAAAGTATGATCTTCATCTTTTGTTACACTTTCTTCACATCCTCTAAAATCATCTTTATGGGTCTTAATGTTTGTAGATTTACCATCATAACATCTTTTGTTAGTAAAAGATGGCGAATCCAAAATCAAACCAAAGTTAAGATCAAAGATGAGCATTTTAAACACATGCATGTAGTAATCTTGAAAGATCCATCATTTTTGTTCAAGAGTCTTATGAATGTATCTTTGAAAACCACTAAAAACACATTTAAACCCACATGCATGAGCTCAAAATACTGAATTTTTAGTTGCATGTTGATGTTCTTAGCAAGAACATCAACAATCTTCAAATTGGGTCTTTTGCAAAAGTGTTCAAAGTTTGAGTTGATGGTTGTTTTGCATGCATTTTAAATGGATCATAAATATGTTTGGAACTGAAAATATTTGTATGGATGAGAGTCAAATCGGATTTTGCATGCAAAGGAATAAGAATTTTGGTTTAAAAGTCTAGTTGGGTGCACATGCACAAGGTGTTGATTGGACAGCTTGCTGCCAGAAATTACACCTCACTTCCAAGAGTCATATCTCACTCATTTTAACTCCAAATGGAGTGATTGTTTTTCTGGAATTCATTTTAGTGTGTTAAGATTCAAACCCAAGTGGTTTCATTTAAAAACTCAAAGATTTCATTTATCAAACAGTCCTCACAAAATCCGGATGCAAACAGCAAAGTCTTCTGTCGGATTTTATGTCGTGTATTATTTCATGTACTTATACTTCTCCACAAATTATGAAACTGGTGTCAAAAGTTTCCTAACTCATTGAACTTAATGGACATAAAATTTCATGATTTAATTATACCTGGAAGTTACCAAAAGTTGAACACAAAGTGACATCAAATTCTGGACAGTGAAGGACAAATTATTACTATTATTAAGGACTATATCTAATCCCATTTCATCATTTTATGATGAAATAGTGGAATATATAAGTATATCTTATATTATTTATGCATTTTATTTATGTCCTTTATTTATGCACTTTATTTTATTATTTATCCCTTTCATCTTTTATGATGAAATTGGGAAAACTCTCTTATATAATATATTTATATATATTCTTGCACTTTATTTATGTATTAATCCTATTTCACCATCTTATGATGAAATAGTAGAGTGTAAATATATACTATACCTATATATTTATACATTTAAATATTGTTATTTCGATTACGACCTACGATTTTATCGTTGTTACGATAAAATCTCGGTTTATATATATATGTACCATATATATTTATGTTCTTTAAAAACCCTTGAGAATAATCAGGTAACAAGATTAACACATTAAAACCTTTGTATTTGATTGAGAAATGTAAAAGATGAGATTTAGGAACAATTTCTCTTGGAGGCCACACACACACACTCTTGGTGGCTATACTCAAATGACCTCACCTCACAAACCCTAGCAATTGGGTTTATATACCCTTTGACCAAACCTAGATAATTGTTGACTTTGACCTTTGACTAATTACAATTACCCCTAAATCTTGGATACATTGTGCACTAACAATCTTCCCCTATGGATTCAAGATTTAAAAAATTATGACGCTAGTCTTCAGCACTTTAATCTTCAGATAGGCTTTATCTTCAAGAATCCACTTTGACGGCTTTAATCTTCATTTAGGCTCTTTCGAAACAAATAGTCACAAAGTCTTGAAAACACGAACTTCAAATCTGTGTAAGGTTGATCAAGGTCTTCAAAACAAACTCTTTATATCTTTGAATCTTCGATCATTGCAGCAGCTTTGACCTTTTGGCAAATTTCTTCAGTCTTTGAATTATGAACGGGATTTGAGGTTTCAACGGGCTTTGAGCTTTAAGACATTCTTGAATAATCTTTAAGCTCGAACTGTCTTTGTATCTTCACGCATTTGATCTCTCGGAAACACTTTAGTTTGAACTTCTTTGACTTTGACAAATATCAACTTTGACTCTCGGAGATTGAAATATTTGAATTATCTCCCTCTTTTCTTCTGATTAATAGTTCTCCCCCTTTTTGATGATTGTGAGCATCATGATCATCAAAATTCTTGTTCAATTTCAGCATTCTCTTTGAGTACCAGAAACAATGTCCTCTGTTTGATCTGTATAACCGTCAATTCCAAAAGTGTTTATCCAAATCTTTTCAAATTCAGATAATAGAAGTGGTAACCCTGAAACAACGGATGAGTCAGTTAAGATGCATGTAAGTTGCACAAAGCCACTTAGTACAACGAATGCACTTTGGAATGGAGCTTTTTGATGTTCACTCCTCCAGGGCTTCCATTCAATAATCGAAAAACACGAAGGAATTTCTATGAACGTTATGACAAGAAAACATATTTCTTGTGTGTACGTGCAAGTGTAGAAATGACTGAAGCAACTTATGCTTGATAATAGTTAGGCTCAAATTGTGTAAACTGTTGAGACAGCAACAAGTTTCCACGGACTCAATGTGCATGAATGAAGAATGAAGGTGGGGCAAACTTCCTTCTTTTAAATATCCAACCTTCCGAGTGAAGACTAGATAGATAATATAATGCATCCCCAAGAAAATGAAACATTTCTTTGTAAAGAAAGAAATGAGTAGCTGGTGGGGTTAATGCAAGAGTTGGCATGGGCTAATTGCCTGTTTCAATGACGGTCACCAAAGAATGTGAACCAATCAGTAATGTGGCTGCCCGGCTCAGAAATTGGCTGGTGCAGAGTTCTCTTATTCTTTTAACTCTGTTCTCACACCCTCTTTTTTTTCATTCGCTCACTTCTAACCAAACTCTCTTTTTCATTTTACCTCAGCACAATGAGATTACTCAACCGAATGAGTTATCTCCCCCACTCTTTGATTTTGACCCCTCACCCCTCAATCACTCAAGGATAACTTCTTGGGTAGGAAACACTGGTTAACGTGGATCCATAGAAGTTCTTTTAAGCTCTCACACTGATTCCCATGAAATGTTGTCCTAAAAGATATGTTGCTCAACAGTTTAGCTTGAACAATGAAAAATCTCAGCTTTATGAATAACATTGTCATCAGAATGTATGCTCCTTAATAAAATCATGAAATATTTGAGCATTTGAACTTTGAAGATTTCTCAAAACAAGGATATTGAAAGAATGAAATGAATTCAAAACACTTGTTTGAGAATCTGACAATGTATCAATCAGATAAAAAATGAAAGATATTCATTAACGGTTAGGGTATCAAAGAATTGGATTTTGTTTATATGAACAAATATAAACAATCTTTGAATGAACGGTTATGCTCTTACGCTGAAATGAATATGATGCTCAACAAACTTTGAATACTAGCGGGAGTATTACCATCGAAAACTTGTTTCGTTTTTGAGACATGGTAATAACATAGTCAAAAAGAAGCTGAACCGGTGTGTATGAATACTTGAAAGTATATAGACAAGATAATACGCAAGTATTAATCTTTGGAAACACACGGTCAGAAACAATGATGTAATCTGAGATAATCATGAAAAACATTTAAAATCACACTTCTAAAATTATAAAATCTGTTTGAATTAGAGAAGTGGTTTGAACATTTAAGAAAACAATTTTTTTTTCATGCTTGAAAGTCGTTCTTCTTTCAAACAATCTCAGATTGAGTTCAGAAGATATACTTACAGTGCTATCATATAAGCTCCCCCTCAAATTATGATCGACTGATTTAAAATCGGATAAGCTCCCCCTCAAAATCTGCAAAGATCTTAATTTGACAAAATCAGCACATGTAACAATCAAAAGCTATTTTTTTAAGATTAAGAACGAGTCCTGATCTGATATGATCAGAAGTCAAAAACATTGTAAGCTCGGGTTCTAAACTGACGTGTTTAGAAGCCATAATCTATTTGAAGTCCGGGTTCTAAACTGATGTGTTTAGAAACCATAATCTCTTTGAAAAGCGGGTTCTGAACTGAAGTATTCAGAAACCATTAACATTTATGTCCGGGTTCTGAACTGAATTATTTAGAAACCATTATCTCTTTGAAGTCCGGGTTCTAAATCGATGTGTTTAGAAGTCAAAAATCTCATTGAGGAGCGGGTTCTAAACTGATGTGTTTAGAAACCATTAACATGTAGAAAGATATATCAATAAGCACAAACAATCAAAATTTTAGAATCTCTCCCCCTGAAATTATGCAGATGGTTTCAGCACAGGTATTCTTCTTCAAATCTGCACAATTCTCTTCTGTTTCCCAGTCATGTGTTTGTATAGTTCCGACAAACAGCACCACACATGATAAACCTGCAAAACAGATTAAGTAGATTTTGGTACCCATTGCCAATTGGGTCCTGGCTTGTTATGTGCAGATCGATTTGAAGAAATATTGTAAGTACCATACCAGTACTGAACATCTTCTTTCTTAACAAAATCATTAGTTCCACAATAAGAACAGCATATGTGCTTTTGTGCTAACCTAATCAAATGATTTGCAGAATAAATAAGATTAGGTTTAACAAAAGACTTACCTTTCGGAGCATTGTTCTTCTTGTTCACCGTAGGTAGAGGAACAGATGAATTTGGCACATCTCTTTCAGGAGTTGAACCTTTTACCTTCCAAACCATCTTAACAGGCTTAAAGATAGGAGTATCTGAACTTGAAGCGGCATGGTTATAGAAAAGATTAGAAGGGCGCATCTGATCATTTGAAGGAGTGCTTGATTTGACGGACTTTGCCGAAGAAAGATGTTCATGACTTGAACCAGAAGCAGTTGAATCATCATACGGCGATTGAACAATAGTATCGTCACTAGATTGTTCAGATAATTCAACGATGTTAATTGCTTCCAGTTTCTGAACCTTGTCGGACAGAACATTCATTTCTCGAGAAATCAAATCAAATTTCTTCTGTAGATCAGATTTGATCTTCTGCTCTTTCATAGCTTCCGTTGCTAAAGTAGTTAATCTCCTTGTTAGCTTTGAGATTTCAGCCTGAAACATCTTTCTTTCATCTGAATGTACATCTTTCACACTTTTCGCTTGAAAATCTTTAATTTTCTTCTTTTCAGATTCTTTTATTTCGATGTCTAATTCTTTCTCCAAATTAGATATTTGCATTGAAAGCTCAACACTTTTTGATTCAATAACTTTTCTTTCAGTGTCAAACTCAGACATCTTTTTCTCAAGCTTTTCCTTTTCTAAAAATAAAACTTTTTCAAAATCGGAGTTTTGATTTGAAAGTTTTATGCATCTAAGCTCAATAGCTTTCTTTTCATCAAAACACTTCTTGGAAAACTCAGAAATTTTCTTTCCAAAGCTTGCCTTTTCTTTTTCAAAAAATGTTCTTTGTTTTCCAAACTCCATTTGTAAATTGGAAATGTTCTTAACAAACTCAGAGTTCTCATGCTTTAGCTCAGCATTTTCAGTTTCCAATGCTCTTACTTTTTCCTCTCTCTTCTTCATCTCATCTATTTCTTTCTCAAATTTTTCTCTTTCCTTTCTCATCACTTGTTCAAGATAAGATGTTTTCTTTGTTAGCTCAGTGTTCTTTTCCTCTAAAGAAAGCATCAGATTTGCTTTAGATTCACAATCACACTTCTTCACACCAACTTGTGTTTTCATAAAGTTAAACGTGTTTATATAACCTTCAATAAGTTTATTTTGTTCTGCAATTTTAGCCATATATTTAGAATTATCACTTTGAATTATACTATCTCTTCTTGTTACCAATCTATCAATTTATGAATCGTTGACTTGTTAAATGGGACTAACAAGTGGTATCAGAGCCAAAATCGAAGGAATCAATCATCGATACGATCATTCTGCAACGATTCATCATCAACAGCCCAATCTTGGTATGAAACAGTCTTTTTTCGAATTTTTTTTGTTGCACACACTGTTTTGGGATTGAAAAACACATTTCTGTTGGTTTTTGGACAAAACTCGAAGTATTAATGTTGTCCAGAATACCCTCGCGCATCTACGTACCAATTTTCAGCCCAAACAGATCATTTTTGAGGATTAGACTTAAGATTATTTGAATCTTCATCCATGTCGCAATCAACATGCATTCAAACATTCATCTGAGTCGCAATGGTCATATATTCATGCATATCGCAATCCATTGCTCATGAACAGTACCAAATCGCAATGGTCAATTGCGACTTGGCCTCCAAATCGCAATGGTCTATTGCGACTTGGCTCCAAATCGCAATCCACATCACGATGAACAGTACCAAATCGCAATGGTCTATTGCGACTTGGCCTCCAAATCGCAATGGTCTATTGCGACTTGGCCTCCAAATCGCAATTGCCTATTGCGACTTCGGTCCCGAATCGCAATCCATTACACTATGAACAGTACCAAATCGCAACCTTCAGTTGCGACTTGGGTGAACTTTTGCCTATTGCGACTTCAGGTGTTGCGACTCCAGCTATTGCGACTTCAGTGCATTGCGACTTCAGTGCGTTGTGACTCCGGGTTTTAACATGGTTTGTGTTGCAACAAAGGGTTAAAAATGTGTAATCATGACTGTTTCTAGAGATCCAGATGGTATCCTCGCCTTCCTAAATGTGAGTGTCAACTAATGAATAGTTGGTGAGTTCACAGGTTTAATGAGTATAACATTGTTTGCCATCGCAAAATAGTTTAAATCCACACATGGGATAAAATAATACGGTTATAAAAAACCACTTGTTTGCCATTGCAAAATAGTTTAGATCCACACAAGGGATAAATAAAACGGTTATCAGAACCACTTGCTCGAGGTAATCATATGTAAAATGCTAAGTTATTGAGCCCGTTACCCGACCTATACTGACATAATTTGCCCCTACCACAACGGTGGAATCATTCCACATACGCGCATGTTCTATCACCAACAATACGCAATACAACAATAATTATGCACTCAAACAAGCGCTACTTGTGAGTGGGGGTGTCAACCCAAATAACGTTATTCATAATTACCAACGGCTCACACTCGTGAGTTAAACGGGTAATGTATACGTGAACGGGGACTTTATACATGATAGCAAAAGAAACTCAAACTTACAACATTTGCAACAACATAGATACCATAGAGCATAAATAAGCAAGCTTCGTATTTTCAAGAAAACGAAATAATCGGTGTGTAAAATAGTTGTAGTAACCACATGCTTTTCACCCCAAAATATGTAAAACATTGAAAAAGGGGCTGTGAATACTCACTTGATACGTGACAGAATCCAGGAATCTCCCACAAATACTCCGAGATGATCCTACTTCAAACCTATGAACGTAAGGTCACTAGTGAGTTCTCAATCTCGAAGGTTCGGTACTAATTATCCAAATCATTATAAAATGCCTTGCGTGTTTTATTATTAAAACGTAATAAGCGTATGCATTGTTCTTATTATATTAACGATTCCACAATTTTGTCCCAATAGGTAACGAAAAGGGTTTTTAAAGAACATAAATATATATGGTACATATATATATATATATATATATATATATATATATATATATATATAAACCGAGATTTTATCGTAACAACGATAAAATCGTAGGTCGTAATCGAAATAACAATATTTAAATGTATAAATATATAGGTATAGTATATATTTACACTCTACTATTTCATCATAAGATGGTGAAATAGGATTAATACATAAATAAAGTGCAAGGATATATATAAATATATTATATAAGAGAGTTTTCCCAATTTCATCATAAAAGATGAAAGGGATAAATAATAAAATAAAGTGCATAAATAAAGGACATAAATAAAATGCATAAATAATATAAGATATACTTATATATTCCACTATTTCATCATAAAATGATGAAATGGGATTAGAAATAGTCCTTATAATAAATAATAAATTGTCCTTTACTGTCCAGAATTTGATGTCACTTTGTGTCCAACTTTGGGTAACTTCCAGGTATTAGTAAATCATGAAATTTTATGTCCATTAAGTTCAATGAGTTAGGAAACGTTTGACACCAGTTTCATAATTTTTGGAGAAGTATAAGTACATGAAATAATACACGACGTAAAATCCGACAGAAGACTTTGCTGTTTGCATCCGGATTTTGTGAGGGCTGTTTGATAAATGATCTTTGAGTTTTTAAATGAAACCACTTGGGTTTGAATCTTAACACACTAAAATAAATTCCAGAAAAAGAATCACTCCATTTGGAGTTAAAATGAGTGAGATATGACTCTTTGAAGTGAGGTGTAATTTCTGACAGCAAGCTGTCCAAACAACACCTTGTGCATGTGCACCCAAATGACTTTTAAACAAAACTCTTATTCTTTTGCATGCAAAATCCGATTTGACTCTCACCCATACACTTATTTTCAGTTCCCAAACATATTTGTGATCCATTAAAAATGCATGCAATTTATCCATCAACTCAAACTTGGAAAACTTTTATAAAAGACCCATTTTGAAGATTGTTGATGTTCTTGCTAAGAACATCAACATGCAACTAAAAATTCAGTATTTTGAGTTCATGCATGTTGGTCTAAACATGTTTTTAATGATTTTCAAAGGTACATTCATGAGACTCTTGAACAAAAATGATGGATCTCTCAAGATCACTACATGCATGTGTTTAAAATGTTCATCTTTGGTCTTAACTTTGGTTTGATTTTGGATTCACCATCTTTTACTAACAAAAGATGTTATGATGGTAAATCTACAAACATTAAGACTTATAAAAGATGATTTTAGAAGTCATGAAGAAAGTGTAACAAGAGAGGAAGATCATACTTTGGAAATGCAAGAACATAAAAAGGCTTGAAAGAATGTGACCCATTTTTACCTTTGTTTAACTTGATATTCTTGAAGAAATGATTTTTAGGGGCTGGAGTTTATGATGAACTCTTGAATATTTGAGGATGAATACTTGAAGGTTTGAAGATGGTGAATCCAAAATCAAACCAAAAGTTAAGACCAAAGATGAACATTTTAAACACATGCATGTAGTGATCTTGAGAGATCCATCATTTTTGTTCAAGAGTCTCAAGAATGTACCTTTGAAAATCATTAAAAACATGTTTAGACCAACATGCATGAACTCAAAATACTGAATTTTTAGTTGCATGTTGATGTTCTTAGCAAGAACATCAACAATCTTCAAAATGGGTCTTTTATAAAAGTTTTCCAAGTTTGAGTTGATGGATAAATTTCATGCATTTTTAATGGATCACAAATATGTTTGGGAACTGAAAATAAGTGTATGGGTGAGAGTCAAATCGGATTTTGCATGCAAAAGAATAAGAGTTTTTGTTTAAAAGTCAATTGGGTGCACATGCACAAGGTGTTGTTTGGACAGCTTGCTGTCAGAAATTACACCTCACTTCAAAGAGTCATATCTCACTCATTTTAACTCCAAATGGAGTGATTCTTTTTCTGGAATTCATTTTAGTGTGTTAATATTCAAACCCAAGTGGTTTCATTTAAAAACGCAAAGATTTCATTTATCAAACAGTCCTCACAAAATCCGGATGCAAACAGCAAAGTCTTCTGTCGGATTTTACGTCGTGTATTATTTCATGTACTTATACTTCTCCAAAAATTATGAAACTGGTGTCAAAGGTTTCCTAACTCATTGAACTTAATGGACATAAAATTTCATGACTTAATAATACCTGGAAGTTACCCAAAGATGGACACAAAGTGACATCAAATTCTGGACAGTAAAGGACAATTTATTATTTATTATAAGGACTATTTCTAATCCCATTTCATCATTTCATGATGAAATAGTGGAGTATATAAGTATATCTTTTATTTATGCAATTTATTTATATCTTTTATCTATGCATTTTATTTATTCTTTATCCCTTTTCATCTTTTATGATGAAATTGTGGAATGTTTATATATATAATATATTTATATATATTTATGCATTTCATTCTTAATCCCATTTCATCATTTTATGATGAAATAGTGGAGTATAAATATATATTATGTCTATATATTTATACATTTAAATATTTGTCATTTCGTTTACGACCCCTAATTTTATCGTCGTTACGATAAAATTTCGGTTTATACATATATATGTACCATATATATTTATGTTCTTTAAAACCCTTTTCGTTACTTCTTGGGACGAAATTGTGGAAACTTTAATCTAAGAAGAACAATGTATACGTTTATTACGTTATAATATTAAAACACAACAAGGCATTTTATGATGATTTGGATAATTAGTACCGAACCTTCGAGATTGAGAACTCACTAGTGACCTTACGTTCATAGGTTTGAAGTAGGATCATCTCGGAGTATTTGTGAGAGATTCCTGGATTCTATCACGTATCAAGTGAGTATTCACAGCCCCTTTTTCAATGTTTTACATATTTTGGGGTGAAAAGCATGTGGTTACTACAACTATTTTACACACCGATTATTTCGTTTTCTTGAAAATACGAAGCTTGCTTATTTATGCTCTATGGTATCTATGTTGTTGCAAATGTTGTAAGTTTGAGTTTCTTTTGCTATCATGTATAAAGTCCCCGTTCACGTATACGTTACCCGTTTAACTCACGAGTGTGAGCCGTTGGTAATTATGAATAACGTTATTTGGGTTGACACCCCCACTCACAAGTAGCGCTTGTTTGAGTGCATAATTATTGTTGTATTGCGTATTGTTGGTGATAGAACATGCGCGTATGTGGAATGATTCCACCATTGTGGTAGGGGCAAATTATGTCGGTATATGTCGGGTAACGGGCTCAATAACTTAGCATTTTACATATGATTACCTTGAGCAAGTGGTTTTTATAACCGTATTATTTTATCCCATGTGTGGATTTAAACTATTTTGTGATGGCAAACAATGTTATACTCATTAAACCTGTGATCTCACCAACTAGTGCATTAGTTGACACTCTCATTTACATGCTTTTCAGGAGAACGTTCTTAAGGTTGGAATTTAGGAAGGCTACACGTGATGAAGTTTTATTTACTATCTTTAAATTTTATGCTCATTTCCCTTTCGTAAAGACAATTGTAAAAGACAAGGTTGAACCTTTGAATGTATTTTGGTGGTTGTTGTGATCTTGTAACTTTTGCTATGAAACTAGAGCTGCACAACCCGTGTTTCCGCTTTAGCGGGGTGTGACATATTTGGTATGAACCAGTGCTCCTAATGCTTGGACTCGTGAAGGTTTTACCCTTTCTTTCCTACTCAGGGCATCGGCTACCACGTTGGCCTTACCTGGGTGGTAACGTATCTCGCAATCGTAATCGCTGAGCAGTTCTACCCATCTTCTTTGCCTCATGTTCAGCATCTTTTGATCAAAGATGTGTTGAAGACTTTTATGATCGGTGAAAATAGTACACTTGGTACCATATAGATAATGTCTCCATATTTTCAAAGCGAATACCACAGCTCCGAGTTCCAAATCGTGCGTGGTGTAGTTCTTCTCATGAACTTTTAATTTTCTTGAGGCGTAAGCTATCACCTTATCATTTTGCATCAATACTCAACCTAATCCTTGATGTGATGCATCACAATACACTACAAAATTCTCCATTCCTTCCGGTAAAGCTAAAATCGGTGCATTGCACAACTTTTTCTTCAGAAGTTGAAATGCTTCTTCTTGTGGAACTCCCCAGACGAATTCCTTCTCCTTATGAGTTAACGTGGTAAGGGGTTTAGCGATCTTAGAGAAATTCTCGATAAAACGTCGATAATACCCTGCCAAGCCTAGAAATTGGCGAATTTCCGTTGGAGTCCTTGGGGCTTCCCATTTCTTAATGGCTTCCACTTTAGCCGAGTCCACGTGAATCCCTTTCTCTCCGATTACGTGGCCTAAGAAATGTACTTCCCGAATCCAAAATTCGCACTTAGAGAATTTGGCATATAACTTATGTTCCTTAAGAAGCTCTAAAATCACTTTTAGATGCTGCTCGTGATCCTTCTTACTCTGAGAATAGATTCATATGTCATCGATGAACACAAACACGAACTTATCAAGATACGGCCTACATACTCTATTCATTAGATCCATAAACACAGCTGGCGCGTTCGTCAATCCAAATGGCATAACTAAAAACTCGTAGTGTCCATAGCGAGTTCTAAAAGCTGTCTTAGGAATATCTTCCTCTCGAACTCTCAACTGATGATATCCCGATCGAAGATCAATTTTAGAAAAGTAAGTTGCACCTTGCAACTGGTCGAACAAATCGTCTATTCGAGGGAGAGGATATCGGTTCTTGATTGTTAACTTATTAAGCTCCCTATAATCGATACACATTCGGAATGCTCCATCCTTTTTCTTGACAAAAAGAATCGGTGCTCCCCAGGGTGATGAACTCGGTCGAATAAATCCCTTATCCAAAAGTTCTTGAAGTTGATTCGATAACTCTTGCATTTCCGCAGGTGCTAGGCGATACGGGGCCTTGGCTACAGGCGCTGCTCCAGGTAAAAGGTCAATCTGAAATTCGACTTGTCTAAGCGGTGGGAGTCCAGGAAAATCGTCTGGAAATACTTCTGGGTGATCCTTCACCACAGGAATATCTTGGACTCGCCACTCCTCAGACTTCTTCTCAATTACTTGCGCCAAGAACGCAACATACTTCTTCCTTAAATACTTATGGACCTTCATACATGATACTATCTTCAGATTCCTTCCAACTCTATCTCCTTGAACGACTAAGGTTTCTCCGCCTTGTAATGGTAACCTAACCGTCTTTTCAAAACAACTAACCTCAGCTCGGTGCTTAGACAACCAATCCATGCCTATTACTACATCAAAACTCCCCAATTCAATTGGAATAAGATCAGCACTAAACAGTTTATCCGCTAAATTCAAAGTACAACCTAAGATTACATCCTTAGCTTCTAATTCAAATCCATTAGCAACCTCAACAATATAAGCATTCGGCATTTTCTTAGATTCTAGATTGATCAAAGGCCTAAAATCTAACGAAACAAAACTCTTATCGGCACCAGTGTCGAATAATACGGATGCATAATAATCGTTTAGAAGAAACGTACCTGTCACTACGTTGGGGTCTCGACGTGCTTCTTCTGCTCCTATGACAAAGGCCCTTCCTCGAGCTTGTCCTCCTTGGTTTCCCTGATTGGCTTGCCTTGCTTGATACCCAGCGTTGTTATTGTTTGGTCCTCTTTTTCAGCCTTGGGCACACATTTCGGAAGTGATCCGGACTTCCGCACTCAAAGCATACCCTTCCTTCTTCCTTCACATTCTTTATCGTCTTACAAAATCGAGCTAAGTGACCCTTTTGCTTACAAATGCTACAAATGGGACAGGCTCCCTCATGATGCGAACTACATTGGTTGCACTTTGGGTGGGGTTTATTGTATCGTCCTACCTCCTTGGTATTCATCCCAAAGTTTCCTACTGCTTTCTTGTTTCCACTTGAACTACCTCCACTTGCCTTTCCCGAATAATTCTCCGGCCTTCTCTTAATACCGACACCTTTCTGAGTTAGAGTTCCCGCTCTGACCGCATCATGGGTCAAACTAGTTGCTAGTGCCACGGCGGCTTGGATTGTGGTCGGACTTGATGACTTAACCATTCCTCTGATTTCCGGGGTTAATCCATACAAATATCGGTCGATCCGTTTGCTCTCCGGGGTAACCATGTGAGGTACTAGTTTCGCAAGTTCATGAAAACGAGCGGTGTAGCGATCTATGCCCGAACCAACCATGGTAAGATCCCAAAGTTCAGCTTCCAATTTCTGAACTTCGCTCTTGGGACAGTATTCCTCCATGAGCAATTCCTTAAACTCAGTCCAGGTCAGTTTGTATGCATCTTCCCTTCCACGGGTCTGTACTTGAATGTTCCACCAAGTTAGAGCTCGCTTTTGCAACTGAAAGGCCGCATACTCTACCATGCGATCCTCCGAACACTTACAGATATGAAGTACTGACTCCATACTATCAAACCATGAGAGTAGTCCTATAGCACCTTCCGTTCCATGAAACTCTTTGGGCTTACAAGTCATGAATGTCTTGTAGCTACATCCCCTATTGTCTTGAGTGTTATTAGGAGTTCCTCCTCCTACATTAACATTTCTTTGACTCTCATTAATACCCGCGGTAACTTGAGCTATGATGTTAGGTATCGCCTCTAGGATACCTTGAGCTATGAGTTGGGCGATATCGGGGTTCGGATCAGGATTTCCTCCAGTGTGACGTGTGGATCTTCGTGGTGGCATTTTTCTAAAACACAATTGCAAAAATCGAGTTGATTAAAAATTTGAGTAATTAACGTCGGATGTTTTTGTAAAGAATACATTTGAAGTTTCGAAGTGTTGGGAAAATAATTGAATAAGTATTGCACGTTCCACATATAAATTTAAAACATAAAAATGCCTTTTCATTGAAGTCATTAATAATAGCCGATTACTTTACAACATTTCTGATGTGTATCGCACATCAGTATAGAATTACAAACTGAAATTTAAGATTGAAACAACTAGAAATTAAAAAGTTCCATTTTCTAAATTTTCCACCGTCCACGTCAATATCCGCCCCGATGTACTTCAATCGAAACCCACAACACCAATAGCGTCAACAACATCACTACTACTATGCTCATTATCTCGGCTCGTAAAGCTATCCTCCGAGCTAGTTTCGCTTCGCTCACGGCTTCGGATGACATGTTGGTCAAAAGGTGGCTTAATTCCACTAGCTAGGTTATCACTTGACTCTGATGACTGACTCTTGTTTGACATCCGTGCAAGTCCATTGCCACGGCCCTAAAGCGTTGCTCTTCGGTCCAAGTCTTGCCAGGCGCTCGGCTAATCGGCACTCCCTCGATCACTCGTGAAGGTTCCGGTGCGTCTCGCTGATCAGACCTAAAAGACACTCGTCTAGGTATGGGCACGCTCTTCCTAGCGGTTTGCCTCGTACGTGGACCCCTAGGTGGCATCACTACCGGGATAGGTTGTGGAGGAGCCACAACCGGAGGCATCCTCGGCTCATCATAAGGGTCTCGTTCCACGTCGGACGTACGCTCACTTGATGGCGTGTAGGAAAGTTCCGAGCTCGATGATGATGACGACATGGTATTGCTGAAGTAAGACTGTGATGAGGATGTTGACATAGTGATACTGAAGTAAGAGTGTATAGCATTACTATCGCGCAATATAAAGGCTAAGCGTACTATACTATTGCATACTATAGGCAATAACTACACTCCTATTAGGCATACAACGTGAAGCATCAAGTGTGAAAACACACATATTCCTAGTATCTCCATTTCCGGTCTCGCATTACTCTTTCTTTAATTAAACATAGGTGATCAGGCTTTGTTTAATTAAAGACCGATGATGCAATACCCGAACCAGTTATACTAGCAACATGTTTAGCAAATTAAATGTTCATTCCCGTTTTTGGTTATAGTTGAGTTTTCCTACAATAATAGCTATCATACTAGTATTCAGTGTGCACCATATGAGGCTCTATATGGTCGCAAGTGTCGATCACCTCTTTGTTGGTTGGAAATTGGAGATAGGCAACTATCTAGTCCGGACGTTGTTCAAGAAACCACCAACAAGATCGCAATCATCAGGGATAGACTTAAAGCAGCTCAAGATCGTCAAAAGAGTTATGCGGATAATCGAAGAAAGCCTCTAGAATTCCAAGTGGGTGACCGAGTCTTTTTAAAAGTATCCCCTTGGAAGGGAACAGTTCGTTTTGGGAAAAGAGGAAAGTTGAGTCCAAGGTATGTTGGACCATTTAAGATCACGGAAAGGATTGGACCGGTAGCTTATAAACTGGATTTGGCAATGGAGTTAAGTGCTATTCACAACACGTTTCACGTATCGAACCTTAAAAAGTGTTTAGCTGACGAAGCAGTAACCGTGCCTTTGGAAGAAGTCCAAATCAACAATAAACTGCACATCGTAGAGGAACCAATGGAAATACTCGATAGAGAAGTCAAACGTCTTAAGAGAAGCAAAATCCCGATAGTAAAAGTCCATTGGAACACAAGGCGTGGGCCTGAATACACTTGGGAGCGGGAGGATTACATGTTACAAAAGTATCCTCACCTCTTCGCAAGCAAACCTGTTAACGCTAGTGACACTTGAATTTCGGGACGAAATTCTTCTAACCGGGGGAGACTGTGACAACTGTCAAATTCACATCTCAGGTTAGAACTGCTTTGGATACCTCATTTTTATGACATGGTTTACACAGTGCAATTTTAGCAGTAATCACGGTATGTAAGTCCCATAATTGAAGCAACAATCAAGAATACTCCATAAATGTAGAATAGAGATAGGAAAGTAGATCATATTATTGAAGATCTCTACTCATATGATTTACAATACAATGGAGGGAGAATTTCTCTATTACAAACCGTATCACAAGTCACTGTGAAGTATGTGTGATCACAAAATATCTCAAATCATAATGGAAGCCCAAGACACCTATTTATAGTGTCTAATTACATGACATGGGCCCAAGCCCATTTAACTCCCATTAAACACCCAAAGCCCAAAATACTTATAAAGCTAATTACAACACATTTGACTTTTCTTGACTTTACATGGACTTTATAAAACTTTCTATATAATTGGGTCTTTCTAGACCCAACAATCTCCCCCTAAAGTTTTATAAAGAAAGCATCTTCAAATGATCTCCCCCTTGATTTCTTTGAAAACTTTAGTGTTGCACATCTTCACGCCTTGCAAATCTATCAAAGCTCCCCTTCAAAATTTGCTCTTATTCTTCACAAATTTCAACTTTAGAATCGGATTCAATGTGCATTAAGCTCGACTGAAGGCACCACAGTTTGTTAGAAAGAATCCGTCCTTGAAATTTGAGTTGAATGACCATTAATCTCAAGAGCTTAATCCATTAAGATCAGAGGAGGAAGTGTCTCAACACACTTCAATAACTCAGCTTGGATCCACAAAAAATAGAAGATAGAACACTTTTCTGAAAGTCGGGAGATATAGAGTGAAAAACGCAGCTTTCTGTCCAGCAAGTGTCCTCTGACTTTAACACAGATTCTGACCATTAAGCACACTTATTCAGATCAAACTCAAAACATGAAAATTGTTCATCTGTGTCTTAGGAAACTAACGCATCTGGACTCGTCAAATTTGGAGCTTCGAGGAGTGAGTTCTGAACAAAATACTACAGGTGTGCAAATCTGGCAAGTATTGCACTTTTTTTCTGAAAAGTCTAAGTAAAAGTTCTGAGTAGGCCAATCAGAATTCTGAGTAAGTCAATCAGAATTCTGATCCTTAAGAACTCTGAAAAAAGTTCCAACTCTGAAGTTCTGACTACACAAGGTAAAGTTCTGACTATTGGAGTCAGAATTCTGATTAAGCACAATATTGAAATCTCTTGAACAAGCTCTGAATGAACTTCTGACAGCTCACAAATTGATTCTGAATTTTGAATAGCCTTGTAATTCTGAATTGCGTGAGATCTAATTCTGAACATTAATAATCAAACTCTGATTATAAACTTGACAGCCCACAATCTGAACTTCTTTCTTGATTGCACCTTGCTCGAATTCAGCAACAACTTTCTGTTAACAGCTTTCTGTTTTCAACTTAATTTCATGTTTTCAAACTTCCAAATATGTTACAGCATCTTTATTAAGCTGTTTTGACAGCAAAGAAATAGCCCCAACAACTTGCTATTTTCTGTTTTGACAGCAACAAACAGCACCAAACAGCAAACTATTATACGCTCACAACACCGAATAAGCTGTCTAATTAAAACTTTCTGAACTTGCTGTTTTGAAAGGCTTTCTGTGGACAACACTAATCTATTTTTGTTCATCAAACACAACAGCAAATTGTTGCAAACTTCTCTAATTTTGGACAACCTTGAACAAAATTTTGCAACATCTTACAATCTCCACAAATTTATACAATCTATTGCAAACACTTCCCATACTAACATCTCATCTCTAAAATACAACTTGAGTCGATCTTGAATCACTTATAATTCTTTCATTCATATCAAATGCCCACCAATTTAATTTGATGTAGAACAATAAGCCGTTCTCCATAAATCTTCTTAGAACAAGGATTGCAGAAACTTAAGTTTCTGATTGATCAATTCAGAAAGTTGAATTTAAGCAATCAAAGATCTAAAACTCGTTTCAGATCTGACTTTCACCATGAAATTCAGTACCAATTCTTTCTCAGACATTTCATCGAGCAAATTGTGTGCAGAAACTGATTTAGAAGTAGATCATGAACATCTAACTTCTTCTCTTCTCCAAGAATTATCAAGATCTATAAAATCTTCTCCCAAAACTTAAAATCAATCTTCAAGATGAAAGGAATCACAGAATATTACCTTGAATTGTAGCACGCGATTAAGAACAATCTTGAATCACCAATTCTTCGAATTAGATCTTGAATTCTTGAATTGTTGCAAACATAATCGTATCGAATGTAAATTGATTCGATGTGGCTCTGATACCAATTGTAAGTCCCATAATTGAAGCAACAATCAAGAATACTCCATAAATGTAGAATAGAGATAGGAAAGTAGATCATATTATTGAAGATCTCTACTCATATGATTTACAATACAATGGAGGGAGAATTTCTCTATTACAAACCGTATCACAAGTCACTGTGAAGTATGTGTGATCACAAAATATCTCAAATCATAATGGAAGCCCAAGACACCTATTTATAGTGTCTAATTACATGACATGGGCCCAAGCCCATTTAACTCCCATTAAACACCCAAAGCCCAAAATACTTATAAAGCTAATTACAACACATTTGACTTTTCTTGACTTTACAAGGACTTTATAAAACTTTCTATATAATTGGGGCTTTCTAGACCCAACACGGTACAATAGGAAAATTCGAGAAATTTTGCCTAAGAAAATCCTTGAATTAGGAAATTATCCATAAATCTCATAAAATGCCAACTTAATATATATTTATACTACAAGTATTTATGTAGTTGATAAGTTATATATTTCAACCTTATTATATATATAAATACTTTAGTTCACATATATATACTTTGTATTTAAAGAGAATACTTGTATTTAATTTAAATTTTAAAGACATGAAGTGACTAAATACAATTGTCACTCCACACCACACACCACCCCCCACCCCCATGTGAGGCCGGCCATCCCCCCCCCCCCCTCTCTCATTTTTTTTGCATAAATAAACCCTTTACCTCACTTGTTGAATCATTCTCTCATCTCACTCTCTCACTAGCTATCACTCTTTCTCTCACCATCTTCAAACCTTCAAGTATTCATCCTCAAATCTTCAAGAGTTCATCATAAACTCCAGCCCCTAAAAATCATTTCTTCAAGAATATCAAGTTAAACAAAGGTAAAAATGGGTCACATTCTTTCAAGCCTTTTTATGTTCTTGCATTTCCAAAGTATGATCTTCCTCTTTTGTTACACTTTCTTCATGACTTCTAAAATCATCTTTTATAAGTCTTAATGTTTGTAGATTTACCATCATAACATCTTTTGTTAGTAAAAGATGGTGAATCCAAAATCAAACCAAAAGTTAAGACCAAAGATGAACATTTTAAACACATGCATGTAGTGATCTTGAGAGATCCATCATTTTTGTTCAAGAGTCTCATGAATGTACCTTTGAAAATCATTAAAAACATGTTTAGACCAACATGCATGAACTCAAAATACTGAATTTTTAGTTGCATGGTGAAAAGCATGTAAATGAGAGTGTCAACTAATGAATAGTTGGTGAGTTCACAGGTGGGATAAAATAGTTTAAATCCAACTAATGAATAACATTGTTTGCCATCGCAAAATAGTTTAAATCCACACATGGGATAAAATAATACGGTTATAAAAACCACTTGTTTGCCATTGCAAAATAGTTTAGATCCACACAAGGGATAAATAAAACGGTTATCAGAACCACTTGTTTGCCATTGCAAAATAGTTTAGATCCACACAAGGGATAAATAAAACGGTTATCAGAACCACTTGTTTGCCATTGCAAAATAGTTTAGATCCACACAAGGGATAAATAAAACGGTTATCAGAACCACTTGCTCGAGGTAATCATATGTAAAATGCTAAGTTATTGAGCCCGTTACCCGACCTATATCGACATAATTTGCCCCTACCACAACGGTGGAATCAGTCCACATACGCGCATGTTCTATCACCAACAATACGCAATACAACAATAATTATGCACTCAAACAAGCGCTACTTGTGAGTGAGGGTGTCAACCCAAATAACGTTATTCATAATTACCAACGGCTCACACTCGTGAGTTAAACGGGTAACGTATACGTGAACGGGGACTTTATACATGATAGCAAAAGAAACTCAAACTTACAACATTTGCAACAACATAGATACCATAGAGCATAAATAAGCAAGCTTCGTATTTTCAAGAAAACGAAATAATCGGTGTGTAAAATAGTTGTAGTAACCACATGCTTTTCACCCCCAAAATATGTAAAACATTGAAAAGGGGCTGTGAATACTCACTTGATACGTGACAGAATCCAGGAATCTCCCACAAATACTCCGAGATGATCCTACTTCAAACCTATGAACGTAAGGTCACTAGTGAGTTCTCAATCTCGAAGGTTCGGTACTAATTATCCAAATCATCATAAAATGCCTTGCGTGTTTTATTATTAAAACGTAATAAGCATATGCATTGTTCTTATTATATTAACGATTCCACAATTTCGTCCCAATAGGTAACGAAAAGGGTTTTTAAAGAACATAAATATATATGGTACATATATATATAAACCGAGATTTTATCGTAACAACGATAAAATCGTAGGTCGTAATCGAAATAACAATATTTAAATGTATAAATATATAGGTATAGTATATATTTACACTCTACTATTTCATCATAAGATGGTGAAATAGGATTAATACATAAATAAAGTGCAAGGATATATATAAATATATTATATAAGAGAGTTTTCCCAATTTCATCATAAAAGATGAAAGGGATAAATAATAAAATAAAGTGCATAAATAAAGGACATAAATAAAATGCATAAATAATATAAGATATACTTATATATTCCACTATTTCATCATAAAATGATGAAATGGGATTAGATATAGTCCATAATAATAGTAATAATTTGTCCTTCACTGTCCAAAATTTGATGTCACTTTGTGTTCAACTTTTGGTAACTTCCAGGTATAATTAAATCATGAAATTTTATGTCCATTATGTTCAATGAGTTAGGAAACTTTTGACACCAGTTTCATAATTTTTGGAGAAGTATAAGTACATGAAATAATACACGACGTAAAATCCGACAGAATACTTTGTTGTTTGCATCCGGATTTTGTGAGGACTGTTTGATAAATGAAATCTTTGAGTTTTTAACTGAAACCACTTGGGTTTGAATCTTAACACACTAAAATGAATTCCAGAAAAAGAATCACTCCATTTGGAGTTAAAATGAGTGAGATATGACTCTTGGAAGTGAGGTGTAATTTCTGGCAGCAAGCTGTCCAATCAACACCTTGTGCATGTGCACCCAACTAGACTTTTAAACCAAAATTCTTATTCCTTTGCATGCAAAATCCGATTTGACTCTCATCCATACAAATATTTTCAGTTCCAAACATATTTATGATCCATTTAAAATGCATGTAAAACAACCATCAACTCAAACTTTGAACACTTTTGCAAAAGACCCAATTTGAAGATTGTTGATGTTCTTGCCAAGAACATCAACATGCAACTAAAAATTCAGTATTTTGAGCTCATGCATGTGGGTTTAAATGTGTTTTTAGTGGTTTTCAAAGATACATTCATAAGACTCTTGAACAAAAATGATGGATCTTTCAATATTACTACATGCATGTGTTTAAAATGCTCATCTTTGATCTTAACTTTGGTTTGATTTTGGATTCGCCATCTTTTACTAACAAAAGATGTTTTGATGGTAAATCTACAAACATAAAGACCCATAAAGATGATTTTAAAAGATGTGAAGAAAGTGTAACAAAAGATGAAGATCATACTTTTTAAAAATGCAAGAATATGAAAAAGACTTGAAAGAATGTGTGTGGTTTTTACCCAACGCACTTATGTTTACCTTAGGTTATCTTGAACTCTTGAAGACTTTGATTTTTGGGGCTGGAGTTGTGATGAAGGTTTGAAGATGAAGATATGAAGATTTGAAGGTGGAGAGAGAGAGGGATGATAACTAGAGAAAGAGTGAAATGAGAGAATGGTTTAACAAGTGAAGTATAGATATTTATTAATGCAAAATGAGAGAGAGGGGAGGGGATGGCCGGCCCTCACATGGGGGGGGGGGGGGGGTGGTGGTGGTGTGACATTTAAGTATTTAGTCACTTCTTGTACAAAAATAAAAGTCTAAATACAAGTATTTTCTTTTTAAAGCCAAATACATGTATATATGCATAAAGTAAAGTATTTATATATATAAAATATAATTGAAATATATAAATTATCAATTACATAGATACTTGTAGTATATAAATATTTTATGTTGGCATTTTATGAGATTTATGGATAATTTCCTAATTCAAGGATTTCTTAGGCAAAATTTCTCAATTTTTCCTATTGTACCGGGTTTACTGCTAAAGTTGCACTGTGTAAACTATGTCATAAAAAAATAAGGTTTCCAAAACAATTCTAACCTGAGATGTGAATTTGACAGTTGTCACAGTCTCCCCCGGTTAGAAGAATTTTGTCCCGAAATTCAAGTGTTACTAGCATTAACAGGTTTGCTTGCAAAGAGGTGAGGATACTTTTGTAACATGTAATCCTCCCGCTCCCAAGTATATTCAGGCCCACGCCTTGTGTTCCAATGGACTTTTACTATCGGGATTTTGCTTCTCTTAAGACGCTTGACTTCCCTATCGAGTATTTCCATTGGTTCCTCTACGATGTGCAGTTTATTGTTGATTTGGACTTCTTCCAAAGGCACGGTTACCGCTTCATCAGCCAAACACATTTTAAGGTTCGATACGTGAAACGTGTTGTGAATAGCACTTAACTCAATTGGCAAATCCAGTTTATAAGCTACCGGTCCAATTCTTTCCGTGATCTTAAATGGTCCAACATACCTTGGACTCAACTTTCCTCTTTTCCCAAAACGAACAGTTCCCTTCCAAGGGGATACTTTTAAAAAGACTCGGTCACCCACTTGGAATTCTAAAGGCTTTCTTCGATTATCCGCATAACTCTTTTGACGATCTTGAGCTGCTTTAAGCCTATCTCTGATGATTGCAATCTTGTCGGTGGTTTCTTGGACAATGTCCGGACTAAATAGTTGTCTATCCCCAATTTCCAACCTTGGATTTAAACTATTTTATCCCCAATCTTGGGGTCTCGACGTGCTTCTTCTGCTCCTATGACAAATGCCCTTCCTCGAGCTTGTCCTCCTTGGTTTCCCTGATTGGCTTGCCTTGCTTGATACCCAGCGTTGTTATTGTTTGGTCCTCTTTTCAGCCTTGGGCACACATTTCGGAAGTGATCCGGACTTCCGCACTCAAAGCATACCCTTCCTTCTTCCTTCATATTCTTTATCGTCTTACAAAATCGAGCTAAGTGACCTTTTTGCTTACAGATGCTACAGATGAGACAGGCTCCCTCATGATGCGAACCACATTGGTCACACTTTGGGTGGGGCCTATTGTAACGTCCTTCTTCCTTAGCATTCATCCCAAAATTTCTCACTACTTCTTGTTCCCACTTGAACTACTTCCAATTGCTTTTCCCGAATAATTCTCCGGCCTTCTCTTAATACCGACACCTTTCTGAGTTAGAGTTCCCGCTCTGACCGCATCATGGGTCAAACTAGTTGCTAGTGCCACGGCGGCTTGGATTGTGGTCGGACTTGATGACTTTACCATTCCTCTAATTTCCGGGGTTAATCCATACAGATATCGGTCGATCCGCTTGCTCTCCGGGGTAACCATGTGAGGTACTAACTTCGCAAGTTCGTGAAAACGAGCGGTGTAGCGATCTATCCCCGAACCAACCATGGTAAGATCCCAAAGTTCAGCTTCCAATTTCTGAACTTCGCTCTTGGGACAGTATTCCTCCATAAGCAATTCCTTGAACTCAGTCCAGGTCAGTTTGTATGCATCTTCCCTTCCACGAGTCTGCACTTGAATATTCCACCAAGTTAGAGCTCGCTTTTGCAACTGACAGGCCGCATACTCTACCATGCGATCCTCCGAACACTTACAGATATGAAGTACTGACTCCATACTATCAAACCATGAGAGTAGTCCTATAGCACCTTCCGTTCCATGAAACTCCTTGGGCTTACAAGTCATGAATGTCTTTTAGCTACATCCCCTATTGTCTTGAGTGTTATTAGGAGTTCCTCCTCCTACATTAACATTTCTTTGACTCTCATTAATACCCGCGGTAACTTGAGCTATGATGTTAGGTATCGCCTATTGGATACCTTGAGCTATGAGTTGGGCGATATCGGGGTTCGGATCAGGATTTCCTCCCGTGTGCCGTGTGGATCTTCGTGGTGGCATTTTTCTAAAACACAATTGCAAAAATCGAGTTGATTAAAAATTTGAGTAATTAACGGCGGGTGTTTTTGTAAAGAATACATTTGAAGTTTCGAAGTGTTGGGAAAATAATTGAATAAGTATTGCACGTTTCACATATATAATTAAAACATAAAAATGCCTTTTCATTGAAGTCATTAATAATAGCCGATTACTTACAAAATTTCTGATGTGTAACGCACATCAGTATAGAATTACAAACTGAAATTTAAGATTGAAACAACTAGAAATTAAAAGGTTCCATTTTCTAAATTTTTCCACCGTCCACGTAAATATCCGCCCCGATGTACTTCAATCGAAACCCATAACACCAATAGCGTCAACAGCATTACTACTACTATGCTCATTATCTCGGCTCGTAAAGATATCCTCCGAGCTAGTTTCGCTCCGCTCACGGCTTCGGATGACATGTTGGTCAAAAGGTGGCTTAATTCCACTACCTCGGTTATCACTTGACTCTGATGACTGACTCTTGTTTGACATCCGTGCAAGTCCATTGCCACGGCCCTAAAGCGTTGCTCTTCGGTCCAAGTCATGCCAGGCGCTCGACTAATCGGCACTCCCTCGATCACCCGTGAGGGTTCCGGTGCGTCCCGCTGATCAGACCTAAAAGACACACCTCTAGGTATGGGCACGCTCTTCCTAGCGGTTTGCCTCGTACGTGGACCCCTAGGTGGCATCACTATTGGGATAGGTTGTGGAGGAGCCACAACCGGAGGCATCCTCAGCTCATCATAAGGGTCTCGTTCCACGTCGGACGTACGCTCACTTGATGGCGTGTAGGAAGGTTCCGAGCTCGGTGATGATGACGACATGGTATTGCTGAAGTAAGAGTGTGATGAGGATGATGACATAGTGATACTGAAGTAAGAGTGTATAACATTACTACTGCGCAAGATAAAGACTAAGCGTACTATACTATTGCATACTATAGGCAATAACTACACTCCTATTAGGCATACAACGTGAAGCATCAAGTGTGAAAACACACATCCTCCTAGTATATCCATTTCCGGTCTCGTATTACTCTTTCTTTAATTAAACATATGTGATCAGGCTTTGTTTAATTAAAGACAAATGATGCAATACCCGAATTAGTTATACTAGCAACATGTTTAGCAAATTAAACAAAGCCTGATCACCTATGTTTAATTAAAGAAAGAGTAATGCGAGACCGGAAATGGAGATACTAGGAATATGTGTGTTTTCACACTTGATGCTTCACGTTGTATGCATAATAGGAGTGTAGTTATTGCCTATAGTATGCAATAGTATAGTACGCTTAGCCTTTATATTGCGCGATAGTAATGCTATACACTCTTACTTCAGTATCACTATGTCAACATCCTCATCACACTCTTACTCTAGCAATACCATGTCATCATCATCGAGCTCGGAACTTTCCTACACGCCATCAAGTGATTAGGGGTCGTAAACGAAATGACAAATATTTAAATGTATAAATATATAGACATAATCTATATTTATACTCCACTATTTCATCATAAAATGATGAAATGGGATTAAGAATGAAATGCATAAATATATATAAATATATTATATATATAAACATTCCACAATTTCATCATAAAAGATGAAAAGGGATAAAGAATAAATAAAATGCATAGATAAAAGATATAAATAAATTGCATAAATAAAAGATATACTTATATACTCCACTATTTCATCATGAAATGATGAAATGGGATTAGAAATAGTCCTTATAATAAATAATAAATTGTCTTTTACTGTCCAGAATTTGATGTCATTTTGTGTCCAACTTTGGGTAACTTCCAGGTATTAGTAAATCATAAAATTTTATGTCCATTAAGTTCAATGAGTTAGGAAACTTTTGACACCAGTTTCATAATTTTTGGAGAAGTATAAGTACATGAAATAATACACGACATAAAATCCGACAGAAGACTTTGCTGTTTGCATCCGGATTTTGTGAGGACTGTTTGATAAATGAAATCTTTGATTTTTTAAATGAAACCACTTGGGTTTGAATCTTACAACAATAAAATGAATTCCAGAAAAAGAATCACTCCATTTGGAGTTAAAATGAGTGAGATATGACTCTTTGAAGTGAGGTGTAATTTCTGACAGCAAGCTGTCCAAACAACACCTTGTGCATGTGCACCCAATTGACTTTTAAACAAAAACTCTTATTCTTTTGCATGCAAAATCCGATTTGACTCTCACCCATACACTTATTTTCAGTTCCCAAACATATTTGTGATCCATTAAAAATGCATGCAATTTATCCATCAACTCAAACTTGGAAAACTTTTATAAAAGACCCATTTTGAAGATTGTTGATGTTCTTGCTAAGAACATCAACATGCAACTAAAAATTCAGTATTTTGAGTTCATGCATGTTGGTCTAAACATGTTTTTAATGATTTTCAAAGGTACATTCATGAGACTCTTGAACAAAAATGATGGATCTCTCAAGATCACTACATGCATGTGTTTAAAATGTTCATCTTTGGTCTTAACTTTTGGTTTGATTTTGGATTCACCATATTTTACTAACAAAAGATGTTATGATGGTAAATCTACAAACATTAAGACTTATAAAAGATGATTTTAGAAGTCATGAAGAAAGTGTAACAAAAGAGGAAGATCATACTTTGGAAATGCAAGAACATAAAAAGGCTTGAAAGAATGTGACCCATTTTTACCTTTGTTTAACTTGATATTCTTGAAGAAATGATTTTTAGGGGCTGGAGTTTATGATGAACTCTTGAAGATTTGAGGATGAATACTTGAAGGTTTGAAGATGGTGAGAGAAAGAGTGATAGCTAGTGAGAGAGTGAGATGAGAGAATGATTCAACAAGTGAGGTAAAGGGTTTATTTATGCAAAAAAAAATGAGAGAGGGGGGGGGGGGGGGATGGCCGGCCTCACATGGGGGTGGGGGGTGGTGTGTGGTGTGGTGTGACAATTGTATTTAGTCACTTCATGTCTTTAAAATTTAAATTAAATACAAGTATTCTCTTTAAATACAAAGTATATATATGTGAACTAAAGTATTTATATATATAATAAGGTTGAAATATATAACTTATCAACTACATAAATACTTGTAGTATAAATATATATTAAGTTGACATTTTATTAGATTTATGGATAATTTCCTAATTCAAGGATTTTCTTAGGCAAAATTTCTCGAATTTTCCAATCGTACCGTGATTACTGCTAAAATTGCACTGTGTAAACCATGTCATAAAAATGAGGTATCCAAAGCAGTTCTAACCTGAGACGTGAATTTGACAGTTGTCACAGTTGGGGCGGCTATCATATAGGTCGGATAACGGGCTCACTACTTAAACATATGTAAAGCCCGTGTCCCGGTATGGTTTTAAAAATTCTTAATGTATTTATTTTATTATCGTTTAAAGTGTGATTAATTAACGGAAGTTGTCATGGGAGGGACCTCGAATGTTACACGTGGCAACCTTGCTTATCTTTTTGTTTATGATGAAAAACCAGGGACCGGAAATGCCAAGGGCGGGAACAAGGAGGGGTTAATGGGAAAATGAGGGGTGTTTAGTGGGTTGAACGGCTAAGGAAAGGGGGACCGACCCCCCCCCCCCTCTTCCTCTTCTCGTCGGTTTCCAAACAGCACCAACAAGCAGCCCTTTTGTTTTTGTTGGTTTCTTTTCTTCATGGTTTCATTTGGCCAAGAGAGAGGGTGATTGTGAGAGAGAGAAGTCGCCGGAGAAACGCCGCCACGGTCGCCGGGGAACCACCGGTGTCAACGTCCTTCGTTGGAGAGGTCGAGAAGAAGGGATTTCAGGCACGGTTGCGGGTCGTCGTTGTAAGGTATGGTTCTCGTTACATTCTGTTTTCGTTTTTGGTTTCCGGCGAAAGGGCAGCGGCAGCGCCGCCGCCGAGCGCCGCCACTGTGGTGGCTGGGTGTCGGGTGGTGGTGGTGTGAGTCATATATGTGCATGCGGTGAGGTGATCGAGAGGGTAGGGATTTCACGGTGGTTTGCGGCTCGTTTTATGTGTTTCGTCGAAGGACCGCCGCCGGCCGGCACCGGCGACCACCACTGCCGGAGGTGGCAGTGGGTGGTGCGTGGCTGTGACCTGTTAATAATCATAGAGCCCTTTAAGTCGTGACTTAATCGATTAAGCCGATTCGATAAAACCGTCGTTTTCTTTATAATCATCATTTCATGTGAATAATTGTTCAGTCACTGTTTTTGCGACGGCCATAACTTTTCCGTCATAACTCCGATTGAGCCAAAACTGGCACCCACGGTTCAAGTTCGGGGTCGGTCACGTTTTCCATGTTCTAGCGGAAAACTGGTTCAGCCTCTAGCTAGGTGAAAAAGTGGTCGCAAGTTTGGTGAGTTGTCATTTTATGTGAATGACGATTTTCTGCCACTGTTTTGTCGTGGCCGTAACTCTTTACTCGTAGCTCGGGTTGAAATGAAATCGGTGGCCGAAGTTCACTAATCGAGTCAGGAAAGTTTTTCGTGTTTTGCCGAAAATCTGTTTAAACCTGTAGCTGGGCCGTATGGGGTTGTTTATACAGCCTGGTCCGAAAACCTTCCAGCTTTCTGTCCCTGTTTTGTTTTATGCATAACTTTTGCTTGGAATGTCGGTTTAGGATGGGACTGGTGCCAAAAGTTTCGTTTCGGAGTCTATTAAGTTTCCTCTGTTTTGCGGAAAGACCAGTTCGGACCATAGCTAGGGAGAAGTTGCCATGTTGTACTGAAAGGTCCGGTTGTTCGCTGTTCTGCGAATCATTCTTGTAAAGTCCATAGTAAATTATAGAAAAATCGTTAGGACGCGTGCAATACGTCCCTGAAATCGTAAGACTTAGAACTTCGTAATTATGGATTTTGATTTCTGTATTTATCAGTTTTAAGGGGGTAAAACAGGTCCCGAACAGACCCGTATTTTTAAATAAAAAGCTGGAATAATTAGTCTTTTGAAAGCTAGTAAACGTGTTATGGGTCGGGACTTTCCTTTGACTTTTTATACGTATTTAGGTGGGAAAAAGTGAAGAAGATTGCCGTGTTGGTGTTGCGATTCGTGAGCACATTGCTTAGCCTTGAGGTGAGTTCTCTCACCACGTAGTTAGGAATTTCATGCATGTTGTTTTTGGGTGTTACGTGTTATTACGTGTAATTATGTGCTTACATGAATTAATTGGGATGTGATAATTGGTTACGATTTGTTGAATTCTTATGTGTAATATTTATGCCTGTGTACACCTCGGTGGGACTGAGGGGCTCGGTGGGACCGAGGGCTCGGTGGGACTGAGCTAGTACAATTACCTTTACTCGGTGGGACCGAGGGCTCGGTGGGACTGAGCTTGTATTAATATATTTGGTGTACTCGGTGGGACCGAGGTCAGTATTTATGTAATAATTAATTGGAGGCTTGTATCTATGGTGTTAGCGATGTGCGTGGGGTTGCTACCTACGTGTGTGGTTGGATTCACTAAGCGTTATAGCTTACCCTTTCCCAATATGTTGTGATTTCAGGTGCGGGCGGCAGTCGGGCGTGACCGTACACACGTCAAGCGCAGAGTATCAAAGATTGTTAAATTTTCACTTTCGAACCCTTTGAATTCAATTATATAATTTTCCGCTGCATAAACTTTGTTGACGGTTTGAGTCAACGACGTTAATTTCATTTAAGACATGAGTTACTAGATTATGGTTGTTTTATAATGAAATGGATGTTTTAAAAATTTTAAATTTCCTTGTAATTTTTGGGACGTTACAACTTGGTATCAGAGCACGGCTTGAGTGAATCAAGCACATCTCGGTGTGTTTGGTCTCAAGTTGCGGCTAAGAGATCTTTAAATTATTTTATCAAAATTTTTGTTTTTAAATAAAAAGAGAAAACCCGTTTGGAAACGGTGATCGTGGGCGCAATGTGTACAGTCAGCCGACGCCAACTAGGAAGGTAAGGAACTTAGTGTATTTATCGCTTTTCAGGTATAGTGTATGCATGCTAGATTGCTTATGTGAACTGTATGGTACCGTATGCTGGTTTTATCGCTTATAGGAACTCATGCTAACTTTGATAGGTTGTTAAGCGAATGCACTCTAAGTTGTATGCAGTAGGAACTGAATAGACTTAGAATATTAGATTTAGTTCTATTGCGCAGCTCTTGTTTGAGTCCAACCGTTCTAGGATAGAATCTCTTATTCGAACGTCTATCTGGTTTTACATTGTATACGACCGTGCATTCACGAGGCGACTCGTCAGGGTTAGTGGGGTTTCCGTGTTAGCAAGGGATAGTGGGTGATATGACCTTTCTAGGGAGTTAGGAAAGGTGTTTGTATGGGCTGGATTGGCTATATGTGTTTATGTGTGGTAATCAACTACTTGAATGTCCCGGGACAGGACTCGAAACGAGTAAGGATATGTGTGAAGGGTAGTAGTAGAGCTCCTACTATCTGAAGCACAGGATCCATGCTTGAGTCGGGGAGAGTCACGAGGAAGCCAAGGAGTGGAGTATGAGCGTGGTAGGGTGAGTTATATGTGCTTATAGATCTCTGAAATTTATCTTTCTAGAATGGTCAATACTAGAAGGAACAACGCGGCGGAGTCGCGAGCCGAGACGGGGATTACGGAGGAGCGTATTAGGGAACTGATTGCTACTGAGGTTTCCCACGCGATCGGGGAGGCGATCCCCGAGATCATCACCGTTGCGATCGGGGAGGCGATCCCCGAGATCATCACCGTTATTCGAGAGGAGGTGGTGATCCTACTGGAGGAGCGTATTGCAGCTATTCCACTGCCTGCGGAGGGTCATCTCCGTAACCGAGAGTTCCAGTACCGGGATCTCTCCGCCTGTTCCCCGCCAGAGTTTAAGGGAGACCCGGATCCGATTACCAGCATGCGATGGGTATCTGACATGGAGTTCGCCTTTTTGACCAGTGGCTGCCCGGACAACCTAAAGGTCCGTTTTGCAGTAAATCTACTACGTGACGGCGCGAAGGATTGGTGCGCCACGGCATTGACGCCTGCCGAGCGCACTACTTTGACTTGGGACAAATTAGTCACTCGTTTCCGTGCGGAGTATGTACCGCCAGTAGAGATGGAACGAATCGCTAAAGACTTCCTAGAGCTCACACAGACAACAGAGATGGCATTATTTTGTCCCTAGTATGCCGCCTCGGAAGAGATGAAGATGTCAAGGTATAAAGATATGTTACGCACGGAGATCCGAGAATTTGTTAGCACGACACAGTATACTTCATTATCCGCCATGATGGACGCCGCTCGAAGGAGGGAGCTTGAGCTGGAGACCCAAGCGAAGAAGCGGAAGGCGGCATAGCCAGTGACGCCCATCTCGGCAGTGCCGAAGCGTTCGAGGTTCACAGGTACACGCACGGGTTCTAGGAGTGGCGGGTTTAAGCCCCGTGACACCGGAGCAAGGAGAATGGAGGGGTGTTTTAAGTGTGGTCAACCCGGTCACCTTAGCCGGGATTGTAAGACGCCGTTATTGGTCTGTTTCAACTGTAATCAGACGGGCCACGTAAGGGCCAACTGTCCTAGAGCAGGGGTAGCTGCTGGGGGTGGAGCTCAGAGGGTGCCTGGGAATGCCCCGTTGCGTATCATTGATGGTCGAGCTGGTCAGCCAGGGGCGGGAGCGGCCCGAGGTAGAGTTCACCAGTTAACGGTGGATGAGGCACAGGCGACGCCTAAAGTGGTTACAGGTATATCCCTTACTTCTTTCCTTTTGTCTTTCCTTTCCATGTCATGTATTTATTTGTGGTTGAATTATATGTTAGGTACATTCCTAGTTAACTCGGTGCCTGCAGTTGTGATGTTTGATAGCGAGGCTACCCACTCTTTTGTGTCTCGCACTTTTAGCGAGGGTTTAGGCCGAGTTGTAGGACGCTTGAGTTATCCTCTGGTTGTTGAGGTGGCTGATGATAGGACCTTGACGGTCACAGACGTGTTTCGCAGGTGCACCTTAGAGATCTAAGGGGTGAGGTTTCCCATTGACCTGATCCCGATTGCTATGCGGGAGCTTTGTGTGATTGTGGGCATGGATTGGATGGATAAGTTCGATGCGGAGATCGTTTGCCGTCACAAGCAAGTGCGAGTTCGAACCCCAAGCGGGGGAGAACTGTTAGTGCAGGGAGATTCGTCTAGACGGTCTACAGCCATATGTTCGGCTGCGAGAGCTCGAAGGTACCTTCAGCATAGTGGGCAAGGATTTTTAGCATACGTGTTAGACACGAGGGTTGGGGAAGCTAAGAAGTCTGCGGAAGACGTACCTGTGGTACGGGAGTTCACCGATGTGTTTCCCGAGGAATTGGCGGGGATACCTCCCGAATGACAGGTAGAGTTTCGGATCGATATGATCCCGGGTGCGGCTCCGGTGGCCAAGGCACTCTACCGCCTGGCCCCACCGGAAATGAAAGAGCTGTACGCCCAGCTACAAGAACTACTCGAAAAGCAGTTCATTAGACCGAGCTGTTCGCCGTGGGGAGCACCTATCTTATTCGTGAAGAAGAAGGATGGATCACAAAGGATGTGCATAGACTACCGAGAGCTGAATAAGCTTACGATAAAGAATCGTTATCCTTTGCCAAGGATTGACGATTTTTTCGACCAGCTTCAGGGGGCCTCATGGTTCTCCAAGATTGATCTACGGTCGGGGTATCACCAGATGCGGGTCAGGAGTGAGGACACGGAAAAGACGGCTTTCCGTACGCGATACGGTCATTACGAGTTTGTGGTGATGCCTTTTGGACTCACCAATGCACCCGAAGCGTTCATGGACCTCATGAACCGAGTGTGTAGTCCGATGTTGGACCGTTCGGTGATTGTGTTCATTGATGACATTCTGGTGTATTCGAAGACCGAGGAGGAGCACGAGATGCATCTTCGAGAAGTGTTGGAAGTATTGAGGCGAGAGAAGTTATACGCTAAGTTTTCCAAGTGCGAATTCTGGTTACGAGAGGTCCAGTTCCTAGGACATGTCGTGAATCAGGATGGTATTATGGTTGACCCAACTAAGATTGCAGCTGTGATGCGGTGGGAGGTGCCGAAGACTCCTACTGAGGTGCGAAGCTTTCTGGGATTAGCAGGGTATTATCGAAGGTTTATTCAGGATTTCTCTAAGATCGCGTTACCCATGACGCGATTGACAAAGAAATCTGCATCTTTCAGTTGGGGTGAGGAACAACAGAAGGCGTTCGAGGAGCTACGCAGGCGGTTGTGTGAGGCTCCTGTGTTAACCTTGCCCGAGGGCATGGAGGATTTGGTAGTATATTGTGACGCCTCACATCAGGGTTTGGGTGTTGTGCTTATGCAGCGCGGCAAGGTCATAGCCTACGCTTCTAGACAACTGAAGCCTCACGAAGCAAATTACCCGACTCATGACCTGGAGTTGGGAGCGGTAGTGTTTGCCCTTAAAATTTGGAGGCACTATCTCTATGGTGTCAAGTGTACGATCTACACTGACCATAAGAGCCTCAAGTACTTGATGGATCAGCAGAACCTTAATATGCGTCAGCGAAGGTGGCTCGATGTGGTTAAGGATTATGACTGCGAGATACTTTACCACCCGGGTAAGGCGAACGTGGTCGCGGACGCACTCAGCCGACATCCGGTCGGTGAGCCACTGAGGGGTTATTGTCAGCGATTGACAGTGGTTACACCTATCCTGGAGTCGATAGGAAGCGCTCAAGAGGTGGCTGTCTTGGAGGAAAATGCAAAGCGGGAAAGAGTGTCGGGGGAAATCTCGAATTTTGTTCGTGATAGTCGGGGATTGTTAACTCGACATGGTAGGGTTTGGGTTCCATTCATCGGTGGGAACCGGCAAGTACTAATGGATGAGGCGCATAAGTCCAAGTTCTCGATTCACCCGGGGGCTACAAAGATGTACAGGGACTTGCGTGAAGGTTACTGGTGGCCCGGCATGAAGTGGGATGTTGCTAGATGTGTTGAGGTATGCATGACCTGTCGGAAGGTCAAAGCGGAACATCAACGACCTCATGGGAAATTGCAACCGTTGGAGGTCCCGGTTTGGAAATGGGAAGAGATTACCATGGACTTCATAACGAAACTCCCAAGGACTCTCCGTGGGAACGATGCCATTTGGGTGATCGTTGACCGTCTGATCAAGAGTGCACACTTCTTGGCCATCAGGGAGAGCTCCTCGGCGGAGAAGCTTGCGGAGGTGTTTGTGCGTGAGATCGTGGCCAGGCACGGGGTGCCAGTTTCGATTGTCTCCGACAGGGATACTCATTTTACCTCTCGGTTTTGGGAGAAGTTCCAGTCGGAGATGGGTACACGGTTACACTTTAGCACGGCCTTTCATCCGCAGACGGACGGACAGAGCGAGCGAACCATTCAGACCCTTGAGGATATGCTTCGAGCTTGTGTCATCGATTTTGGAGGTAGTTGGGATCAGTACCTACCTTTGGCGGAATTTTCCTACAACAACAGCTACCACTCTAGTATTGGCATGCCGCCATACGAGTTATTGTACGGTAGAAAATGCAGGACGCCCGTTTGTTGGGGCGAGGTTGGGCATCGGGTGTTAGGGAGTACTGACATCGTGTTGAAGATGACCGAGACAATTCAAATGGTACGGGACCGTTTGGTTACTGCACAGAGTCGGCAGAAGAGCTACGCCGACAAAAGGCGATCCGACTTGGAGTTTCAGGTGGGTGATTATGTATTGTTGAAGGTTTCACCCTGGAAAGGGGTGATCCGGTTTCGTAAGCGGGGGAAGCTAGGGTCTCGTTATATTGGGCCTTACCGGATCATCGCCCGCGTGGGGAAAGTGGCTTACCGGTTGGAGCTACCGGAGGAACTGAACTTGATTCACAACACCTTCCACGTTTCGCAATTGCGGAAGTGTGTGATGGATGAGTCTGCAGTAGTACCGCTCGAAGATATTCAGATCGACGAGCGGCTTAATTACGTGGATAATCCAGTTGCTATTCTTGACATGAGGACGAGAACCTCGCGGAACAAGGTCGTTGGTTTGGTGAAGGTTCAACGGAGACACCGAAAGGGTTTCGAGTGGACTTGGGAACCTGAAGCGGAGATGCGAGAGAATTATCCGGAGCTGTTTGCGGGTGTAGACTTCGGGGACGAAGTCTAATTCAAGTGGGGGAGAGTTGTAAAGCCCGTGTCCCGGTATGGTTTTAAAAATTCTTAATGTATTTATTTTATTATCGTTTAAAGTGTGATTAATTAACGGAAGTTGTCATGGGAGGGACCTCGAATGTTACACGTGGCAACCTTGCTTATCTTTTTGTTTATGACGAAAAACCAGGGACCGGAAATGCCAAGGGCGGGAACAAGGAGGGGTTAATGGGAAAATGAGGGGTGTTTAGTGGGTTGAACGGCTAAGGAAAGGGGGACCGACCCCCCCCCCCCCTCTTCCTCTTCTCGTCGGTTTCCAAACAGCACCAACAAGCAGCCCTTTTGTTTTTGTTGGTTTCTTTTCTTCATGGTTTCATTTGGCCAAGAGAGAGGGTGATTGTGAGAGAGAGAAGTTGCCGGAGAAACGCCGCCACGGTCGCCGGAGAACCACCGGTGTCAACGTCCTTCGTTGGATAGGTCGAGAAGAAGGGATTTCTGGAACGGTTGCGGGTCGTCGTTGTAAGGTATGGTTCTCGTTACATTCTGTTTTCGTTTTTGGTTTCCGGCGAAAGGGCAGCGGCAGCGCCGCCGCCGCGCGCCGCCACTGTGGTGGCTGGGTGTCGGGTGGTGGTGGTGTGAGTCATATATGTGCATGCGGTGAGGTGATCGAGAGGGTAGGGATTTCACGGTGGTTTGCGGCTCGTTTTATGTGTTTCGTCGAAGGACCGCCGCCGGCCGCCACCACCACTGCCGGAGGTGGCAGTGGGTGGTGCGTGGCTGTGACCTGTTAATAATCATAGAGCCCTTTAAGTCGTGACTTAATCGATTAAGCCGATTCGATAAAACCGTTGTTTTCTTTATAATCATCATTTCATGTGAATAATTGTTCAGTCACTGTTTTTGCGACGTCCATAACCTTTCCGTCATAACTCCGATTGAGCCAAAACTGGCACCCACGGTTCAAGTTCGGGGTCGGTCACGTTTTCCGTGTTCTAGCGGAAAACTGGTTCAGCCTCTAGCTAGGTGAAAAAGTGGTCGCAAGTTTGGTGAGTTGTCATTTTATGTGAATGACGATTTTCTGCCACTGTTTTGTCGTGGCCGTAACTCTTTACTCGTAGCTCGGGTTGAAATGAAATCGGTGGCCGAAGTTCACTAATCGAGTCAGGAAAGTTTTTCGTGTTTTGCCGAAAATCTGTTTAAGCCTGTAGCTGGGCCGTATGGGGCTGTTTATACAGCCTGGTCCGAAAAACTTCCAGCTTTCTGTCCCTGTTTTGTTTTCTGCATAACTTTTGCTTGGAATGTCGGTTTGGGATGGGACTGGTGCCAAAAGTTTCGTTTCGGAGTCTATTAAGTTTCCTCTGTTTTGCGGAAAGACCAGTTCGGACCATAGCTAGGGAGAAGTTGCCATGTTGTACTGAAAGGTCCGGTTGTTCGCTGTTCTGCGAATCATTCTTGTAAAGTCCATAGTAAATTATAGAAAAATCGTTAGGACGCGTGCAATACGTCCCTGAAATCGTAAGACTTAGAACTTCGTAATTATGGATTTTGATTTCTGTATTTATCAGTTTTAAGGGGGTAAAACAGGTCCCGAACAGACCCGTATTTTTAAATAAAAAGCTGGAATAATTAGTATTTTGAAAGCTAGTAAACGTGTTATGGGTCGGGACTTTCCTTTGACTTTTTATACGTATTTAGGTGGGAAAAAGTGAAGAAGATTTCCGTGTTGGTGTTGCGATTCGTGAGCACATTGCTTAGCCTTGAGGTGAGTTCTCTCACCACGTAGTTAGGAATTTCATGCATGTTGTTTTTGGGTGTTACGTGTTATTACGTGTAATTATGTGCTTACATGAATTAATTGGGATGTGATAATTGGTTACGATTTGTTGAATTCTTATGTGGAATATTTATGCCTGTGTACACCTCGGTGGGACTGAGGGGCTCGGTGGGACTGAGCTAGTACAATTACCTTTACTCGCTGGGACCGAGGGCTCGGTGGGACTGAGCTTGTATTAATATATTTGGTGTACTCGGTGGGACCGAGGTCAGTATTTATGTAATAATTAATTGGAGGCTTGTATCTATGGTGTTAGCGATGTGCGTGGGGTTGCTACCTACGTGTGTGGTTGGATTCACTAAGCGTTATAGCTTACCTTTTCCCAATATGTTGTGATTTCAGGTGCGGGCGGCAGTCGTGCGTGACCGTACACACGTCAAGCGCAGAGTATCAAAGATTGTTAAATTTTCACTTTCGAACCCTTTGAATTCAATTATATAATTTTCCGATGCATAAACTTTGTTGACGGTTTGAGTCAACGACGTTAATTTCATTTAAGACATGAGTTACTAGATTATGGTTGTTTTATAATGAAATGGATGTTTTAAAAATTTTAAACTTCCTTGTAATTTTTGGGACGTTACAACATAATACATACTATTTCCATGAGCAAGTGTTTTTATAACCGGTTGCCTTATCCACTTGTGCGGATTTAAACTGTTTTGCTATGATAAACAATGTTGTACTCATTAAACCTGTGATCTCACCAACTAGTGCATTAGTTGACCTTTTCATTGACATGCTTTTCAGGTGAGCGTCCTTAAGGTTGGAACTTAGGAAGGCTACACGTGTTGAAACTTTCTATGTTATATGTTGATTACGTTCATTTCCCTTTTTTTCGTAAAACGTTTGTAAAAGGCAATGTTGTAAACTTTTGAATGTATTTTGATGGTTGGTGTAATCCTGTAACTCTTGCTATGAAACTTGAGCTGCACGTCCTTAAGAAAGTGACGTTCGTTGAACTGCCTCCATCGACCAAGACTCGTCGAGTTAAACAATTACCAACCATGAGTTGAACGATCAACCCGTCATGATGTTTCTGGTACGAGTCACCGAGGTCGTCTTGGTCGAATACGATCTTCATAACTTCCAACTCCAGATCTCCTTTAGGCCTTGATGAACGCTGGATAGGTCGATCGTCAGGTGCTTGACTAGCGTGACGCTTGACTGCGGAATACGTCAGACCACATACGTCGGAACCACCAGTGATACAATTGACGACTTTCGCATGCTCGGGGGTTGGTGGTCGAACGTCGTTAGCTGGGGTAACGACATCGTCGATGATGTCTTTTAGATTGCCCTTCGGGACGTGATACGCCAGCTCCTTTTTAAGAGCTATGCAATCATCTGTCACGTGACCATGGTCGACATGAAAGTCGCACCATTTAGATTTATCTTTCTTAGCGTCGTCCTGATCGGACTTCTTTGGCCATCGAATAGTCGCCTGGGCGGTCTTCAGAGCTTCGACCAAATCTTTAGTAGACCCTTTGAATCGATAAGAAGATATCTTGGGGTACTGAGAAAACTTGGTCGCGGTCCTAGCCTCTGCTTTCGTCTTGAATCGGACGTTCGAGATCTGGCGCACGTGCTCTATTTTGGAAATTGCTTTTGTCTTGAACTCGGGCTTTTTCACACCTAACGACCTTTTGTCGTCGGTATGTGTTAATGCCAAAAATTGCACCAAAGGGGCAACTTAAGGTCGACGTGGACTTTAACAACTAAAGAAAGGAATCGTTCGACAAAGGCGTGCGACAAAGACAAAAATGTAAATGAGACTGAGGATTTGATGACGCAGGAAAAACCTCAACGAGGAAAAAACCTGCGGACGACAGTGGATGTCGTCGCTGCACTATGGTCGCCAATTAGGGGCGATGTCCTTGGTGTTCCGGGTGTCGATCGTACAGAGATTACAATACAAATGAAGGGAAAGACTTCGAAATGTAAAGTACAAGTGTTTGAAGTGTAAAAACAGTGTGCGTCGTGTGTGAAAACAATGTGTAAATTGTTGGTCGAGAGTGAAAGTCGTGCGTCGGGAGCGATTCTTCGAGTGAGAGTTCTTTGCTTGTAGTGTTTTTCTGAGCTGGGATGCTTATCTTCTATTGTTCGATGTTCGGTCCCTGGAATCGAAGTTTAACTTGATCTTTTATAACCTTCGGGTGCTTTGATTAGCTCATTGATTGCTTTGATAACAGCCATAACGGTAGCCAGTTGTAACTCTTCATAATTGCTATTCGTCGGTTATGACCGTTGCCCATTAATGACTTTGACTCCTGCATTAATCATTGAACAAACGTAACAGTCGTTTATTGAGTTAGTCAAGGTCGTACGGTCTTGTGCGACGGTCGTGCGGAACAGGCGACGTCGAGGTCGAGTGTCGTGAGAACTCTCGACTTACCTTTTAGGAGGGACGATGGAGGTTTTTTGGGTCTTTGTCGGGGCCTTATCTTAATACAAGATATAGTTCATAACATGTGTCTTACCTTTTCTGGTCGTGGTCGAGACCTGTGAAATTTTGCCCAAATAGTTTGCCCCTAAAATTTGAAAGTAGGATGGCAAATTCGAATTTTAAATTTTGCTTGTCGGGTGTTCAGGGTTTTGTGTTGAAAAATACCTTGGTTGTTTTGGAACTGAATCGGTTCAATTCAAACTAGAGAGGGAAATCGAAGAGAGGATAAAGCCGTGGCGTCATGCCGACGCACGATGGTGCTTAGCAGCTGTCTTTGACAGGTGTCGACCATCCATGTAGTCATACGAAGAGACGAGGGCACGCGGTGATCATCAAGGGACTCGACCTGACATGATCATTTGTATAAATAAAGATCACGATTGATCTTCTTCTGTTTACGATCTCAGAGAGTTTTAAGCAAAGATCTCCTCTTGATATTCTTACTGTTCTTCTTCGAATCCCTTCCAAATTTGCGAGAGACTATAGCGATTCAAGGCTTAGAGTGCCTATATACGACATTACTTTCTCACCTTCACCTTTATTGCTCGTCCCTTTTCTCTGACAAACAATGTCGTCTGAAAAGAGTTCTATCACGAGTCAGGAAGACTTAAATACCTTTAGGTGTTTAGTGAAAATACCTGCAGAGATAGAACTGATATGTCCAGGGAGTACACGTCCTGAAGGATACTTTGTACTATATGAGTATCCTTTCAGAATAGGGTTTGAATGGCCATTTTTAGCTTTATCCAAGGCGTTTATGCATGATTTCAGCTTGTCGCCAGGACAATTAATGCCCCAACTCTGGCGAATTTTCCCAGTTGTTGAGCGAGTATCCGCAAAGTGGGAGTCACCTATGATCATGAATGATTTTTTGTTGGATTACCAAGTCAAAAGGGATAAGAACTGACGTTATAGTCCTTATTCCAAGTATAAGGGTGATCGTACTCTGGTTTTGAGAACCGGGGTCAACGATCGTGGGTGGAAATCTAGGTACGTATTTGTTCGTACTGACTCACTCGATTTTGATAGCAGCTGGATTCGTCCAGAATGGAATAAGACGGGTATGTTCATTGTTCTGAATATTTGTCATTGTGTAGTTTTTATGATCTCCACTTAACCTTCTTCTTTTGTCGCCTTCAGAGATCCAGTTCGATGTCGTGAAGCCTAACGAGGATTCCCAAGCCAAGATCGACAGATTCTTGAGTCTAGGGATCGATGATCGATCTTTCTTCGTAGGACAACCGGCGGTCGCGGACGAGGACGTGGTGAACATTGGAAACTCTGAAGAAAAAGAGGACAAACAGGAAGAGATGGCTGGTAAGCGTACTATGATTTTAGTTTTCGCCGCTTATTTTGTCTGTCTAATGCTTCATGTATTTCCTTACTAGTGCCGACTGAGAGGAAATCGGTATCCAGGAAGAGAGGGGTGCAGATTATGCTTGCCCTTCGAGGCGAAAAAGAGAATGTCTCCACAGCTGGGTTGAGGATTCCAAAGAAAACCAGGAAGACAGTCCTGAGGGAACCGTCTTCGAGGGCTGATGACTCATCGAGAGTTGTCACGCCTAAGAAGGAGAAGGCGTCATCCATCCTTCGCGGTGCGATGGATGCGACACCGGCAAGTTCGGCGCCTCCGGCGACAGTGACGAAACCGGTGTCTAAGGTGTCGACCCCATCGTCTGCCGACAAGGGCGAGGGGTCGTCGGCCGAAGTTACGACGGTTAACTTTATGTTACCGTCCAACTTTATGGCGGATAGTGTCCTAGACGGGGCAACGTTGTTTCCTCACTTGGGGAAATATTTGCTCCCATATTTTAAGGAACGTTTTCAGAGAGCTCCGATCAGGGAAGCGGGATCTCAGGTTGCCAGTTTGGCGTTCTCGGTAAGTCTTTCTTTCAAGACTTGGTTCATTTGTCGCTGTCGTTGTCGGATATTTAACGAACTTCCTACTTTTTACAGACATTTCAGTCTTCTTTGGCGCTATACGCTGAGATGTCGAGAGTCGAAGATCTGGTGGTGTCTGCCCTTGAAAGAGAAGATGCAGCGTTAGAAAGGGAGAGGGTGGCTTTGGAAAGGGAGAGATCGGCCTTGGCGCGTGCCGATGAGTTGGCCATTCAACTTTATGACGCTGTGCACGAGCTAAAGACCGTTAGTTACGCAAAGGAGGCGGATGATTCTCCTAAGCCCTAGGAAACTTTTAATCTTTCCATGCTTTTGTTTTTACCGATCGGCCGTTTGTGGTCGAATTCCTGGATGTAAATAACAGTTTATTTACTGAATGAAACTTGGGCTTCTTTTGAATTCATACTTTGCATATTTCATGAACAAACATAATGTCAATTATAGAATTTACTGAGTGAAAAATAACCAAGAAATCGTGCCACTTAGGCATCATTGTATCACAATAACTAACACGCGAGACTTTTAAATCGTGTATACAAACGTAAGCACATGCGATCAAAGCATTTATTCAGAGTATGAAATTTTTCTAAGTTTAAGAAACTTAAAATGAAAAAGTCGTGTAGACTTTGTGATCATACGACTAAGTCGTGCGATTAATTCGAATCGTGTGCCCCTATAGAAGGATGATCAAGTCATAGACCTGATCGTTTATGTCGTGCGACCTTGCGAAACTAGAGTCGTTTGATTATTGTCGTGCGATTCTTTTCTGACGCGTCGTGCCCAACTACGTGGGACGTCTTGATTATTGCTACCATCTTGCCCCTTGTGGCGATTTTAAGACGATACACTAAATGTCGTCGTGAATCGCCACAATAGAAGGTCTATTTTCGCGGCTTCAGGGTGGTTTTATAGCAATCACGAGCGACTTTTGGCTCAATTTTTATCTCCTGGATTCCCCACGGCGTAGGGAACTTCAGAGTCTGATGATACGTCGAGGGAACGGCCTTCATCTTATGATCCATGGTCGGCCTAAGATGATGTTATAGGCCGACGCACAGTCGATGACGTTGAACTTGGTCTGCTTGTTGATTCCTACGGCATAGACTGGCAAGATGATATCTCCATAGGTGCTCGTCACTTCTCCATTGAAACCGACCAAAGTTGTCGAACGTCGGGTGATTTCCGAACGATCGATTCCCATGGCCTTGGTGGTGCCAAGGAAGATGACGTTCGCTGAACTGCCCCCATCGACCAAGACTCGTCGAGTTACACAATTACCAACCATGAGTTGAATGATCAACCCATCATAATGTTTCTGGTACGAGTCACCGAGGTCGTCTTGGTCGAATACGATCTTCATAGCTTCCAACTCCAAATCTCCTTTAGGCCTTGGTGAACGCGGAATAGGACGATCGTCAGGCGCTTGACTAGCGTGACGTTTGGCCGCGGAGTACGTCAGACCACATACGTCGGAACCACCGGTGATACAATTGACGACTTTCGCATGCTCGGGGGTTGACGGTCGATGGTCGCTAGTTGGAGTAACGACGTCATCCATGATATCTTTGAGATTTCCTTTCAGGACATGATACGCTAGTTCCTTTTTGATAGCTATGCAATCATCCGTCACATGACCATGGTCGACATGAAAGTCACACCATTTAGATTTGTCTTTCTTAGCGTCGTCCTGATCGGACTTCTTTGGCCATCGAATAGTCGCCTGGGCGGTTTTCAGAGCTTCGACCAAATCTTTAGTGGATCCTTTGAATCCATAAGAGGATATCTTGGGGTACTGAGAAAACTTGGTCGCGGTCTTAGCCTCTACTTTCGTCTTAAATCGGACGTTCGAGATCTGGCGCGCGGGCTCTATTTTGGAAATTGCTTTTGTCTTGAACTCGGGCTTTTTCACACCTAAGGACCTTTTGTCGTCGGTATGCTTGCGACGAAAGGCAGCGTCGACTTCTACTCTCATGTACGCTAGGGTTCGAGCTCGGACGTCTTCAAAATTCTCTGGAGGATACTTGGTCAGGTCAGTGTATAAACCTGAGCTGTCGTCCAGACCATGCTTATAAGCTTCAATTGCAGTCTTGACGTCACAATTGCGAATGCTGATCATCTCCGCATTGAATTGATTTAAATAACTGCGGATAGACTCACTGGTCTTCTGCACGACGTAATACAGGTCGCTGGTCTGCTTCTCCATCTTGCGACTGCTGGCGAATTGCTGGGAGAATTGGTTGACCAATTCAGCGAACGACCCGATGGACTTGGGTTTGAGATTGATCAACCATTGGAGAGCAGGACCGGTGAGAGTCTCACCGAAGCTTTTGTACATACAGACCTCCTGATACATGTGTGGGATTGAGATCGTCCACATGAGGTGCTTATACTGCGCGACGTGCTCTGTTGGATCGGTCACTCCCGAATACTTGGGCGTGAAGGCAGGGACGTTATACTTCTTCAGGACCTCGACAGTCGCGATCTCATCGATGAAGGGTGACACCTGAAATCCTGATCGAGGCTCGACGTCGACGGGCACGGCTGCCCCAGGTAGCTTGGCGAGCAAAGATAGGACGCGCTCGTTCTGATCTTCTAGCATTTTCAATCGCTGGGCGACGGGGTCATTGGGGTCGAGATTTGCCCCTGCTTGTGGATTGATTCCTGAACTGGTGCCATTGCCATGCGATGGGCCATTGGCGTCTCCGTTGAAAGGAACAAAATACGACTGCGACCCATTCTGAAACGGCTGCCACCCATTCTGAAATGGCTGCGACCCATTTTGCATGGGTGGTGGCCTTATGTGCTGAGGAGGAACCGTTCCGAACTAGGGATTTGGATTGAACGGTCCCGACTGCTGGTTCTGCATAAACGGACTTGGATGCTGATTCTGAGCGAACGGACCTGATCCTTGACCTGGATTATGCGTGAATGGTCGAGGACCATTCTGACCGAACGATCCTTGGCCTGGATTCTGAACGAATGGCCTAGGACCATTCTGAGATCCAGAGGGATTCCTTAACCGTGCATCTGGGCAATGACATGCTGAGGTCGAGGACCATTCGAGCGACTTCAAGCTCCTGGTACATCTGGGCAATGACATGCTGCTGATCTCCAGGGGCTGCCATTTTCCTGAAACAGAGAACAAAGAAAACTCCAAGAAACCGTTAGTAAGACGCACGTTCATCGAAGATTTTCTCTAGATGACGTCCCACGGATGGCGCCAAACTGTTAATGCCAAAAATTGCACCAAAGGGACAACTTAAGGTCGATGTGGACTTTAACAACTAAAGAAAGGAATCGTTCGACAAAGGCGTGCGACAAAGACAAAAATGTAAATGAGACAGAGGATTTGATGACGCAGGAAAAACCTCAACGAGGAAAAAACCTGCGGACGACAGTGGATGTCGTCACTGCACTATGGTCGCCAATTAGGGGCGATGTCCTTGGTGTTCCGAGTGTCGATCATACAGAGATTACAATACAAAAGAAGGGAGAGACTTCAAAATGTAAAGTACAAGTGTTTGAAATGTAAAAACAGTGTGCGTCGTGTGTGAAAACAATGTGTAAACTGTTGGTCGAGAGTGAAAGTCATGCGTCGGGAGCGATTCTTCGAGTGAGAGTTCTTTGCTTGTAGTGTTCTTTTGAGCTGGGATGCTTATCTTCTATTGTTCGATGTTTGGTGTTCGGTCCATGGAACTGAAGTTTAACTTGATCTTTTATAACCTTTGGGTGCTTTGATTAGCTCATTGATTGCTTTGATAACAGCCATAACGGTCGCCAGTTGTAACTCTTCATAATTGCTCTTCGTCGGTTATGACCGTTGCCCATTAATGAATTTGACTCCTGCATTAATCATTGAACAAACGTAACAGTCGTATATTGAGTTAGTCAAGGTCGTACGGTCTTGTGCAACGGTCGTGCGGAACGGGCGACGTCGAGGTCGAGTGTCGTGAGGAACTCTCGACTTACCTTTTAGGAGGGACGATGAAGGTTTTTTGGGTCTTTGTCGGGGCCTTATCTTAATACAAGATATAGTTCATAACATGTGTCTTACCTTTTCTGGTCGTGGTCGAGACCTGTGAAATTTTTCCCAAACAGTATGCGTGCGACGAAAGGCAGCATCGTCCTCTACCCTCATATACGCTAGTGTTCGAGCTTGGACGTCTTCGAAATTCTTCGGAGGATACTTAGTCAGGTCAGTGTATAAACCTGAACTGTCGTCCAGACCGCGCTTATAGGCTTCGATCGCAGTCTTGACGTCACAATTGTGAACACTGATCATCTCTGCATTGAATCTATTGAAATAACTTTGAATAGCCTCATTGGTCTTCTGCACGACGTAATATAGGTCACTGGTCTGCTTCTCCATCTTGCGACTGCTGGCGAATTGCTGGGAGAATTCATTGACCAATTCAGCGAACGACCCGATGGACTTGGGTTTGAGATTGATCAACCATTGGAGAGCAGGACCAGTGAGAGTTGCACCGAAGCTCTTGCACATACAGACTTCCTGATACATGTGTGGGATTGAGATCGTCCACATGAGCTGCTTATACAGCGCGACGTGCTCTGTCGGATCGGTCACTCCCGAGTACTTGGGCGTGAAGGCGGGGACATTGTATTTCTTTGGAACCTCAACGGTCGTGATCTCATCGATAAAGGGTGACGCCTGAAATCCTGATCGGGGCTCGACGTCGACGGGCACGGCTGCCCCAGGTAGCTTGGCGAGCAAAGGTAGGACACGCTCGTTCTGATCTTCTAGCATTTTCAATCGCTGGGCGACGGGGTCATTAGGGTCGAGATTTGCCCCTGCTTGCGGATTGACTCCTGAACTGGTGCCATTTCCATACGCCGAGCCATTGGCGTCTCCGTTGGAAGGAACAAAATACGACTGCGACCCTATCTGAAAAGGCTGCGATCCATTCGGAAATGGCTGCGATCCATTCTGCATGGGTGGTGGCCTTATATGCTGAGGAGGAACCGTCCCGAACTGGGGATTTGGATTGAACGGTCCCGGCTGCTGGTTCTGTATGAACGGATCCGATCCTGGACCTGGATTATGCGTGAATGGTCGAGGACCGTTCTGTCCGAACGATCCTTGGCCTAGATTCTGAACGAATGGCCTAGGACCATTCTGAGGTCCAGAAGAATTCCTTAATCGTGCGATCTCCTCAGCTGCTCTGCGACTTTGCTCTGCCATGGCGTTGATTTGATTTCGAGCGACTTCAAGCTCCTGGTACATCTGGGCAATGACATGCTGCTGATTTCCAGGGGCTGCCATTTTCCTGAAACAGAGAACAAAGAAAACTCCAAGAAACCGTTAGTAAGACGCACGTTCGTCGAAGATTTTCTCTATATGAGGTCCCACGGATGGCACCAAACTGTTAATGCCAAAAATCGCACCAAAGGGACAACTTAAGGTCGATGTGGACTTTAACAACTAAAGAAAAGAAGAGTTCGACAAAAGCGTGCGATAAAGACGAAAATATAATCGAGACAGGGAATTTGATGACGCAGGAAAAACCTCAACGAGGAAAAACCTGCGGATGATAGTGGAAGTCGTTGCTGCACTATGGTCGCCAATCAGGGGCGATGTCCTTTAGTTTCAGGTGTCGATCATACAGAGATTACAATACAAGTGAAGGAAAACTTCGAAATGTAAAGTACAAGTGTTTTGAATGTAAGACAAGTGTATGTCGTGTGTGAAAACAATGTGTCGAGTGTGTAGGTCATGTGTCGAGAGCGATCTTCCGTGAAGGACTCTTTTTCTTCGAAGGAGTGTTCTTTAGAGTTTGAGTGCTTGAGATTGTTGTTCGATGATACTGTCCTGTCTTTATAGTCTTCGGGCACTTTAATTAGCTCAATAAATGCGTCGATAAGTGTTATAACGGACGTCGTCTTTAGTGCCGTTAATTATCTTCATCCATTATAGCCGTTGTCCATTAATGATGTTGACTCCTGCATTAAACACTGAACAAACGTTACAGTTTATGTCATGCGTTAGTTGGTCGAGGTTGCATGGTTCTATGCGACGGTCGTGTGAAATGTACGACGTCGAGGTAGAGTGTCGTGAGGCAAAAGACTTTCGATTTTATCTTTAATCAGGAGATAAAGTACTATGATTTTACCTTCGTTACGGAAAAGAGAAGAAGCGTTTTCCTTACCTTGGTCGTGGTCGTGATTGGTGAAATTTTGCACAAACAAACGTCAAAAGAATTAGTCGAAGCTCTTAAAAACATTCAGTCGTCTGTTCGATGGCCCAAGAAAAGTGATAAAGATGACGACAAGAAGGACAAGACCAAATGGTGCGACTTCCATAGCGACCATGGTCATACGATAGATAACTGCCTTGCTTTGCAGAAGGAGTTAGCCTGGATCGTCACCAAGGGTCATCTACAAGGCTTGATTGATAAAGAATCTACGCCAGTTGATAACGTAAGCCCAGAATCCCCCGTCCGTGAAAAAAGTCGTCAATTGTGTGACGGGTGGATCAGATGTCTGTGGTTTAACCTATTCGGCAGCCAAGCGGCACGCCAGTCAATCATCAGGAGAATACCCCATTCTTCGGTCGTCCCGACCAAAACAAGAATTAGAACTGGAGGCGATGCCAATAACGTTCGATCAAGACGACCTCCGGGACAGTTGGCAGAAACATCACGACGGCTTGATTATCCAGCTCACTATTGGTAACTACTCGACCAAAAGAGTATTGGTCGACGGAGGAAGTTCGGCTAATATCATTGTCCTAAGCACGATCAAAGCTATGGGAATTGATAAATCAGAGATCACCCGTCGATCAACGACTCTCATAGGATTCAACGGCGAGTCTACCAACACTTTGGGAGAGATCATCCTCCCAGTGTATGCTAAAGGGGTCAACAAGCAAACAAAGTTTAACGTTATCGATTGTTCGTCAACTTATAACGTTATACTTGAACGACCGTGGATCCATGATATGAAGGCGACCCCCTCGACCTATCACCAGACGATCAAATTCCCGACGCCATGGGGAGTACAAGAAATCAAAAGTGAACAGAAGACCGCCCATGATTGCACAAGGCAACGTTGAAGCCTCAGAAAAAGGACATCTAGCAATTACACAAGCCTCACACGACAGTTGCACCGCAGGTCCTAACCGATTCCGGTGCTGACTTTGTTCCTGAACTGGAAAAAGAAGCATAGATCGAGACCTGTATTGTCGCGACTATAAGCGACATGACCCGGCTAGTCCATGTCGACAGTTTTCTATACGCCAAAGAGGCAGGTCTTGCTGTCGTATTAAAATCGCAACAGGGGAAGAATGATGTACTCCATACGAATTCCAATTTCAAGCTACTGATTGTAGGCATGAATATGTCACGACTTGGGGGTAGTCGGACCATACGTCAAATGTGATTCTCTACTAACCGACATTAAACGCCACCAGGTATGTAACGCACGTCAACGACGCTCAGGTATGATATACCTTCTGAAGCTTTACATACGTCCTTAATCCCATGACCTTTCATAAGATAGGGAATGGACATCGCTAGTAAATTACCTTCTGCCCCAGGGCAGAAAATTTTCCTGTTAGTCTTTACAAATCATTCCTCTAAACGGATAGAAGTAGATGCCTACTCCCAGATTCAGGACAGAGAGGTCATCTCTTTTATCCAGACTAACATTTTATGCAGGTTCGGAATCCCTTCCGAAATCATGTACGAAAATGGTCCACGTGTGATCGTACGTCTAGGATCGTAGTATCAAACCTACGACCTCAACCCCACGTAGTTGGGTTGCAGTACATTTAAAGAAGTATTTCTTTTAACATTTTACTTTCGATTTACTTCGACAAACGATTACTAACTTAAGAATCGGAGGGTCGTTGGTCAAACCAACGACCACCCCTGAATCTTACATTTGCAGGCTCGCAGGATCGCACGAACGCCATTCTTACGATCTATATCGTGAGAGACAAAGTCTTTCAGACTATAAGGTCACGACAAATATGTCACGACCAATAAGCCATGACTTACATGTCGTAAGCAGGAATCTCATGATTCATCGATCTTACGATCACAAGAAGGTGCTTTTTAATTTAAGTTTCGGAGTCAAAGTCTTATGACTTGAATTCCATACTTAGAATATTACTTCGGCGCAGTCGCCAGACTCATCCAGGAAATTACTTGTACCTATCTCGTACAATTTTACATCCGTCCTACTGCTTTATATGCACGTTTTATTATTTTGTTATGTCTCGTTTATTTACAACAAAGTAAAGTAACACGATGGTATAGCAAAAATTTACTTGTATTCACATTGTCAAAAAATTACAAGTAAAAGGGCATGGCCGATTATAGTCGCCCCACATAAAAAATAAACAAAAGACAAAAGTCAAGGCAGAGGAGGGTCCTGCTCCTTAGTAACCCCCTCGTCGCAAGTTACATCGACCTCAGCGTCCGTTGAGTCCTCTTCTTCGAGCTTGTCTTCCTGGTCGAGTTCTTCCTCGTCCCCGACTTGCTCTAAGAATGTGGTGACCTCTGCTTCAGCTACGACCATAGGGTTGTTGATCCCATTTCAAGCAAACAATAGAAGAAATCCATATAAAATAGAGATAAGATGAAAATTAAGAACATAATATTCAAGAACTCATATCATATGCTTTGATTAACAATATGGAGGAGAAAATAAGAAGAACACCACACTTTACAATAATATGACTCTCATCAAGATAGTATGTGTGTTTTTGGTGTGTTTCTTCAATAACCCTCTCAAGTGATAAATGAAACCCTAAACTTCTTTTTAAAGGGTCCATTTACAATAAAAGGATCAAGCCCATAAAGTTAACTAAAAAGCTAACTAAAGAGCCTATACACTTTTTCTTTATAAAACATTTAATTAAATTAGGAGCTAATTTAATCTAACAATCTCCCCCTAATGTTTTATAAAGAAAGCATCATCTTATAGTCCCCCCCTTGCTTTCTTTAGAAACTTTGGCGTTCCGTTATTCATGTCTTCAAAGCATCACAAGCTCCCCCTCAAATGTAGGCTCATCTTATTGAAAAACTGAGATAATTAACCCCATTTTTCCAGTTTTCATGACTCAACTTCACTGTTGTTTTTGACTCTTAAGATCCCGTTGAGTAGGCATTCAGCACCAAGCTTTAAACTTGAATAACAGATGAGGGAGTGACATTTAATATGCACAATAGCAGCATGAAACCATGAAGAACCGTCGAGAGAACACCGTTCTTGAAAGCGGAAAGAGCACGAGTTAATTGCAATGCTTTCGGTCCAGCACCTTACAGCAGACTTTGAAGCTGATTTTGGCATATCAGCTCACATAAATTTAGAAAACTCATAACATCAAAGTTGTGCGTCTGTGAATTGTCTTTCCAATGCAACTGGAATCGTGTAATTTGGAGCACCGAGTAAAAAGTTGTCTGCGTGATTCTGAAGCAGCGCAAAGCTGTCAAACAAACTGAAAATTTTCGGGCTCTGGGCTTTTGGATTGTTTTGATTTCTGGACCAATGACCTCTGATAAACATGCTTGGGTCTACTTCTGGTCCTCTTTGTTTACTGCTCTTATTTCTGAAAATTTGATCCAGAGAGCCTCTTCATCAAGCTCTGGATTGGCTCCTCTGGATGTGCATAAGAGCATCTCTGAACTAACTTTCAGAGGCCTTGCATGTCCTCTGAACAATATATGAACTTCTGAGCATGCATAGAGATTATGTGAATCAGCTCTGTGTGAATTAAGCACAATTAAGCTCTTTACAGCAACGGCTTAATCTGGACAGCCACATCTTTCTTGACTGCAGTAGCTACTCAAAAACAATTTCTCATTCAAAACTCTGCACGAATAAACTTTGATCTTTACGTCTCTGGATGGTCTTAACAGGAGCAACTTATTCAGCGGCTTAATGGCTGTTTGGATGGCTTAATACTTTTGGACAGCCTCTAAGAAATCAGCAGAGCTCTGGTATTCTTGACAACCTTTTAGAAAATCAACAGAGCTCTGGTAATCTCTGATGTCTTAAAAAAAATTAAACCATCCTGTCAATGATCAGAGCTCTGGAAGCTCTGTTGTGGAAGCTCTGTTGATGATCAGAGCTCTGATAAGCTCTGGTAAACTCTTAGAGTAATCTTTCAATAAACACAGAGTCTTCTAGACGGCCTCTGATCACATGGCTCTGCTTAATCTGCCCTATATCTCAGAATACACTTCGAAACAACAGTGATGAAACTCAAGGTGAATTAGCCATGGACTGCCTCTGTCACGGATCCTTTTGTCAATGATCAGAGCTCTGGAAATTTTCCATAGAGGCTCTGATAAGCTCTGGTTATGATCAGAGCTCTGATGAACTTTGATTGAACAAGATCAACATCTGAATGCAATAAGGATATCTCTGATCGATCTCCAAATTAACACAGATCTGCTATTTGAATCTGCAATATGGACTGCTTCTGCGCCTATCCTCTGTGTATTGACATCGCACAACAGCTTATGTTCACTCTGCATAACTTCTGAATGATTACAGAACTTGTAGCTTAAAATATTTATCCAAAACATGCTTTTGCTGCTAAACGATGAGCACATCAGCCTGCAAGTTTGTACAGAGGTCTGGAATTGAATGTAAATTAGCATAGCCCTCTGTGATTCTCTTTTGCAGCCATTCGATACTGACAGCAGCTAGATTAATTTTCGTTATGAATTTACTGCACCAAACAACAACTATATTTTGCTGCACATATCTGCAATTCTTTTGCACAACAGTCACTTCTTGGATAGCAGATCTGCACTCTTTATAGAACCTCGACATCAGCTTTCTGAAATCAATGTGGATAGCAACTTACTGAGTGAGCATCTCTAACAGCGATAATCAGCTCTCTGAAAAAATTAATAGAGCTCTGAAGAAAAAATTAACAGAGCTCTGATAATCTCTGATGTCTCTGAAAAATCAACAGAGATCTGTTAAGCTTTGAGGTGTCTAAAAAATCAACAGAGCTCTGAATGCTCAACTTCTGTGCAAAAACTTGTTTCCGGACAACCATCTCTTGATAACCTATGTACATTTCGAAACAAAAGATCTTCTTTTTATATCTCTGCTGCTTGGTCACAGATTCATAGAACCTCTGCTCGTTCTCTGTAGAGTGTCATTCAGCAATCTGTAGATTCATATATCCTTTAATCACCACTGGACAATGTGAACCATCTCTGATCAAGCAATCTCAAGCTCTGATCAATCTTCTGCTGACATTTCGAATCAGAATCAGCTTCTGTGTGAGTTCTTTGATCAAACTATTGTATTTCTGCTTCTGAACGTGGACAACAACATCATTAAGTTGTCTTCTGTTTTGGACAGCAGTTGTTTGACAACAACAAACAGCCCTCTACAGCTTGCTTTCTGTTTTGAAAGCTTCGAGAACTTGACAACAACATTTATAGACTGTTTTGACAGCTTAAACAGCCACAACAGCTTTGTTTTCTATTTTTGATAGCAAAGGCAACACGACAGCAGCTTAACAGCTTGACAATAGCTTGACAGCAACTTAACAGCAGCTTGACAGCAGTTAATTTGACAGCAAACAACTTTATAGCAGCAGCTTAAGAGCATCAACTTTCCAACAACAACATTCCAGCAGCAACATTTCAGCAGCAACATTCCAGCAGCAACATTCCAGCAACTACTTTCTGTTTTGTTCATTTTTTTTAAACTTAACAGCAGAAAACTGAAATCTATGGAGGGCTCTTACAAACTTAGATTGCACATTTGCAACTTATGAATAACTTTAACAACCATTTTCTGCACTGCCTAGACGATTTGTATGGCCATCAGAGCTGCTGAAGCCCACAAGTACTCGAGTGAGTCACTAGTATATCTCAAGAACATAATCCAAGATCTCCCAAGAAGCAAGTGTCTAGAAGAACAGCAGAAACTCTTCGTCAACCAGATTGATCTAATGCTGGACTTCCGTATACTGATCAGAAGATTCGACAGAATTCTTAGGGGAGATAACTATGCATAATTGTACTATTTCTTACCCTGCATTGTAATATCTTAGAAGAATAGTACAAAGGCTAACATAGGTAAATGTTCTCTGTTCTTTTTGTTTACATCTCTGTTTCAATTTTTTTATTTTCAATACTTATGGGGAGATTGTTAGCCCCAAGTATCTGTAATATAAAAGTATTGAAAATATTATCAAGTCAGAAGACCATCAGAGATGCAGCAGAAGACTTAGAAGAAAAGCAACAAGAAGACCAACAGAACTCAACAGAGTTCTGATGGAACCAACAGAAGATCCACAGAAGAACTGTTCACAATCCGAAGACCAACAGAGCTCTGGTCTATGAGCTCTGGTGAAGTGAAGACCTCTGTGAAGCCTAAGTCTCGTAAGAAATCCTAAGTGTTAGACAAGTGTCCATACTTTCCACGTATGCCGTAAAAGTAGGAGACACACTTTCCACGTGTCATTCTAGGGTACGATAGTACACTGTCTACACTTTATCAGGGCGATAAATAGAGAGGTAGTGGAACAAACGATTGTAAGCTTTTGGAAGAATAGTTTTCCACAATTGTTTAAGCACACACTGCAGTAATCCCGAGCACTGCCTCCGTACGATATTGTTCCCTGTGAGATTTCAGGATACACCATTGATCTTGTTCTTGGTGTTATCCATTATCAATATACGAGCAGCGTTTCTTACTTGATCTTGTTATCATTATCCTGTTCTATATTTGATTCTCACTACTAGAATATCATTTACATTATCACTCACTTTAATGGCTTTATATTTAAATGCTTCCGCTGTCTATATTATTACCATTAATGTGATGCAACGTGAATCTGGGAACCTACAATTGGTATCAGAGCTCGCTTGATTTGTTCAAATCAAGGCATCCAATCTACCAAGGTTGATTCACTGTTGTTGATTAAGTGTGTGTCTCAAAGCTTCAATATACTCTGTTTTTATTGTTTAAAGTTTATTACAAGTTTTTCAGAGTTTATTTAATGTCATCTTAAGCTTTCAAAGTATAGTGTAAAGAACTTATCTACTCAAGTTACTATTACATTGGTCACTGGTCATCAAACTTTTAGATTACTTTCGTTTAAAACCCTTGAAAACTTTCATACTCTATTTTTTTTCTTCTGAAAATGGCTAATAACAATATCAATGCCATTTATACTGCTGGTTCTCTGACCAAACCTCCTACTCTTTTGAGAGTTGAATATCCTCAATGGAAGATTAGGATGGTTATCTTCCTTGATGGGATGGACAGAGATTTAATGCGTTCTGTCACGGATGGACCATTCAAACCCATGGTTTTGGTTCCACGTGTACCCGCAACACAAACTACTGCTGAGATTCCTGCTCACCTTGAACCCAAAACTACCGGGTTCACTGATGAAGAGACATTAAAAATGGAAAATGATCTAAAAGCAGTTAGACTTCTGATTATGGCCATTCCTAATGAAATATTTCAAGAACTAGATTCATGTGTTACTGCTAAAGAAATCTGGGATCAACTTCTTAATCAGCTTGAGGGTGGTATCAAAACCCAAAAGAACAGAAGGACCCAATGTATAAATGAATACAACGATTTCAAGGCACTTCCTGAGGAAACCTTACAACAAACCTACAACAGATTCAATGTTTTGATAAACAAATGTAGAAAGTGTGGGGTTGTTAGGTCGAAGGAAGATAACAATGTTTTGTTCCTGAAAAGTTTGAATGATGAATGATTGAATCTGTCCATGTCTTTACAAGCTAACCAGGATCTAGATGCATGGTCTCTTACTGATGTGTATGGCACTCTGGCCGCACAAGAGAAGGATGTTGTCAAGCAAAAAGGCAAATCCACCATTGCGGGACCTATTGCGTTAGTTTCTGAATCTAAGAAATTCACAGAAGGAAAGTCCAACAGAGAGAGTTCAAGCAGAGGCAAGAAGAAGAAGGGTAAGAAGGGTTTGGTAGCTGAAAGTGATGCTGAAGAAAACTCATTAGATGAGGATGACGATATAAATGCGTTTGCTAAATCTCTTGCATTAATTACTCAACAATTCAACAAGAGATTTGGCAACATAGCATTCGACAGAAGAGGTAGATATGAGAAAGATGAGAACAAAGTTTATGCTGCGCCCCCACAACAGAACCAACACAACAGAGCTACGACAGAACAGAGACAACAACCACAACATAAGTTCAATGCTCCTGCTCCACAGAAGGCTGATGCTGCCCAACCCATCAATCAGAATGATGGACGTTGCTTTAGATGTGGCAAACCTGGCCATTTCTCTGCTAATTGTAGAGGAAAACTTGTAAAAGATCAAGATTATTACAAGAATAAATACAAGTACAACTACAGAGAAAGAAGCTATGTTGCTGAGATGGAAAATTTGATCTCTGATTCATCCTCTTACGATGAACCAGAGCAAGCCATTGTTGCTGTGGATGATGGAAGTTTGGGAGAAGTTGATTGGATGACCGGAGGAAGAATAGAAAGGTCTGAAGAAGAAGATATAGCTCATGCATTTTCCCTAACCGTAACAGAGCCAGACAACAGAGCGCTGGAGACCAAGTGCCAAGGTATATTCCTCTGAATCCAAGAGTTAAGAAAGCTAGCTCAGAAGGATCTGTCCTTCTACAAGAGAGAGAAAACTCTCTTGGAACAGGAAAAGGAAGAAATATTCAAAGACAAAACTGAGCTATAAGTCTTACAACAAAGGAAAGAAAGCACGTTTTCAAAAAGGGTTAAAGAGTTTGAAGATATTTTGAAACAAAAAGCTGAAGAAGTTGCTAAATCTGAAAATGAACGATTAAACTCAGTTGCTTTAAAAGACTATTTTCAAAGAGAAAGGGAAATTTTACATCAATCCCTGCAGAAAAAGGAGATTTTAATCAAAAAATACCAGGATGCACAGAATGTGTATACCAAGATCAATTCTCAAGAGGACAAGCAAGGTCTTGGTTTTAATGACATTGTTCCATACAAAAGAAGGATAAAGGCATCTTATCCCTTTGCCTTCTCTATTGAAAAAATGCAAGAGGATGTGATCTCCGGAACTGCGGTTTTCAAAAGAGCCAAAATATCAGATTTTACAAAGGCAAAGAGACTCAGCTTAAGGAATGTCAGCTATGACTCCTTGAATCAGGAAAACGTTACAAAACCATTTGAAAAGTTTATTCTTGATCATGGAAGAGCTGAAATGAAGCTTACTGATTCTATCAAAAGTCTCGATCCGAAAGAAATCTTTAACTTCAATTCTTTCAAGGAACAGAAGTCTGTTGCTTCTATTGCAGGACCCTCTTGTGCTACAACACAGAGAGAACTCAATCCTGGAGCCCCAGTCTTCTCTCCATCCTCTGAAACCTTACGAACAACTTTTGAAGAGGATATTCTGAATGTTATTGAAGAAAATGCTGTCTGTGATGCTTTAAAACCCAAGATAAGAAACTTAAAATCCACCAGAGCTGACAACTCTAAGATACCCAAAGAGTCTAACACCTATATCAGAGCCACCAGAGACTTTATGTGCTCTGACAGTGACTCTGACTCTGAGGTAGATGAGCAAATTTTTTGTGGAACTAAGACTGCTTTACACAAACCTAAACAGGCAATTGTTGAATCTGGATCTCTGAAAAATGTCTCATTCTTTAAGAAATAGAACAGATTTATACCTTTGCCAAATTTGAAAAATAAGGGTATGAAAATTCTCTCTTCTAATGAGATAGAAGAGAAGAAAAGAGGGAAAGCTAAAATTATTCATGAAGACTATACCTCAGTTCCATACGCTTATGATCAAATCAAATTTACAACAGAGCAGAAAGGAAAATGGAAAGTCAATGACCAATCTATTCCTGCACCTGTTGTAAATCAAAAGAAAAACAGCTTTGTGTCAAGATAGTTTGCTCCAAGAAACAACAATTTCAAAAAGCCGTCACATGACAGAATGTATGTAAAGACATCTGGTCCTAAAGATTTTCAAAATCAAACTCCCTTCAAACAACAGTTTTTGAATAAAAACAACAATTTGCATCAATTTTCATGTTTTATCAAATGCAATTGTATTCAACTTCTGTTACAGTTAAAGAATCATATGAATGGTCCCCACTGTGTTCTGAATCATTCGTCTCAAAGGAAAAGTTCCAAGACTGTTCAGAATGTACAGAAAAAACCCTCTGGCACATCATCAAAGAATGAAAAGCCTGAAGAAAGTCTGTTAACCCACCTAAGTCTAACCAGAAAGGACCCATAATGCAATGGGTACCTAAAAGAAACTAATCAGTCTTGCAGAAACCCCATGTACAGATCTGGTATTTAGATTCAGGATGCTCAAGGCACATGACGGGGAATAAGGAGCTGCTTACTTCTTTCAAGAACAAAAATGGAAGTGCAGTAACCTTTGGAGGAGATAATGGCGGACAAATTAGAGGTTACGGTACTTTAGTCAATGGTGGTGTTTCAGTTTCTGAGGTTGCTTATGTTGAAGGATTAAACCATAATCTGCTTAGCATAAGTCAACTCTATGATCATGGGTTCGATGTCAATTTTAGGAAGAAGTATTGTTCTCTGTTGCTTTTCAAGTCTGGTCAAGAACTCTTAATAGCCGACAGAAAAGGCAATCTTTATAAAATGAATTTCAATCCTAACGAAAACTCAACAACAGAAAAACTCTGTTTAGTGCCTTTGAAAAATGAAGATGCCTGGCTCTGGCATAAAAGATTTGCCCATTTGAATTTTCAAAACCTTGACAAGCTCGTGAAATTAAAGCTAGTAAAAGGACTTCCTCCGCTGAAATTTGACATAACCATCTCTGTTCTGCCTGTGAATTGGGTAAGATGAAAAGATCTTCACACAGAACTAAGAGTGATCATAGTTGTCCCAGACCTTTGCATATGCTTCACGTGGATCTCTGTGGTCCTATCTCTGTGCAAAGTCTGTCGGGCAAGAAGTATATTCTTGTGCTAATTGATGAATTTTCTAGATATACTTGGATTGAGTTCATCAAAGTAAAATCTGATGTCCCAGAAATTCTAATAAGTTTGTTGAGAAGGACACAGGTTCTGTTAGGATTGAAAGTGCAAAAGTTGAGAAGTGATAACGGGACAGAATTTAAAAATGCAAGAATAGATGCCTATCTTTCAGAAGAAGGAATCTCCCAGAACTTCTCAACTGCCAGAACTCCACAACAGAATGGTGTAGTGGAAAGAAAGAACAGAACTCTGGTAGAAGCCGCTAGAACCTTGTTAGCCGGTTCTGTCCTTCCCATCAACTTCTGGGCAGAGGCAGTCTCAATAGCCTGTTTTACCCAAAACAGAGTTGTCATTGTAAAAAGATTTAAAAAGACTCCCTATGAACTCATCAACAATAGAAGGCCAAATGTGAAATATTTTCATGTTTTTGGCTGCAAGTGCTACATCTTGAATGACAGAGAACAGCTGGGTAAATTCGACAAAAAGGCGGACGAAAGAATCTTTATTGGTTATTCCTTAACCCCTAAAGCCTACAGAGTCTACAACACTAGAACCTGTGTCATTCAAGAAAGCGTTAATGTGTCCTTTGACGAAAATACATCAAGTGCCTCTGATTGCAAATCAACAGAGGGGACACACACATAACAGAAGAAACCAAGTTCTTCAAAGACAAGGGAAGAAGATATCAATCTTGTGTTCGATGATTTCTTCGATGATGATGTTTCCTCTGTCAACATCAACAGAGGCGACCAAGCTCAGAATTCAACAGAACAAAATCTGACAAGTACAACTCTTACTGGTCCCTCCAATACTTCACCATCTACTTCTCTGTCTACAGGTGTCATTCAGAGAAATGAGGAACCACAAAGAGAACCTGTGCAGGAGCCATCATCACCTCTGCTAACCAATATTGGCAGAGATTCCCTATTTGAAAGATCACCTTCACAGAGCAATGAGGCCACTCTCCAGAGTTGTGTGCCACAGAGCTCTGATTCTGAAGATCGTCTTTTCCCATCAGAAGCACAAACCCCTCCTGTTGTCCATGCCCCAATGACAAGATGGATAAAGGATCATCCTCATCATCAAATTATCGGTGCTGCTGAAGATGGTGTGAAGACAAGATCGGCCACAATCAATGAAGCTTTCTTTGTAAACTTTTTAAGCATGATTGAGCCGAAGAAGATTTCTGAAGCCCTTGAAGACCCAAACTGGATCGAAGCTATGCAAGAAGAGCTTCTGGAATTCGAAAGAAACAAAGTTTGGTCCTTGGTTCCACTTCCAAAAGGCAAAGCAGCCATTGGTACCAAGTGGGTGTTTAGGAATAAAAAGGATGAAGATGGGATTATCATCAGAAACAAAGCCCGTCTGGTTGCAAAAGGATATTGCCAAGAAGAAGGTATCGACTATGACGAAACCTTTGCTCTTGTGGCTAGACTAGAAGCTATCAGAATCTTCTTAGCCTATGCTGCTCACAAAGGTTTTAAGGTCTATCAGATGGATGTAAAGTCTGCCTTTCTGAATGGCAAACTACAAGAGGAAGTTTATGTCCAACAACCACCTGGTTTTGAAAGTTCAGAGTTTCCAGACCATGTTTACAAGCTAGACAAAGCTCTTTACGGCCTTAAACAAGCTCCCAGATCCTGGTATGAAACTCTGTCTAACTTTCTGTTGACAAATCACTTCGAGAAAGGTAATGTCGATAAAACTCTATTCTTTAGAAGGTATAAGAATGATATACTTCTGGTGCAAATATATGTTGATGACATTATTTTTGGGTCTACTCAACAAGAGTACTGTGATAGGTTTGAGGATTTGATGAAAAGTGAATTCAAAATGAGCATGATGGGAGAACTTTCATTCTTCCTTTGTTTACAAGTAAAACAATCCTTTCAGAGGGACTTTTATAAGTCAGTCGAAATACATCTCTGATATTTTGAAAAAAATACAAGCTCAACAATTCAAATCCAATGAAAACTCCTATTGCCACTGGAGTTAAACTTGACTCTGAGCTTAATGGTGAACCTACAGATGTCAAGAACTACAAAGGCATGATAGGATCACTTATGTACTTAACTGCTAGCAGACCTGATATAATGTTTGCAACCTGTCTCTGTGCCAGATTCCAAGCAAATCCTAAAGAATCTCATTTGTCTGTTGTCAAGCGCATATTTAAATATCTTAAAGGGACTCAATTTTTGGGTCTCTGGTATCCTCTTAATTCTGGTTTCGAGCTTGTAGCATATACAGACTCAGATTACGGAGGATGCAAGAATGACAGAAAGAGTACGTCTGGTAGCTGTCAATTACTTGGTGAAAAATTGGTGAGTTGGACATCCAAGAAAAAGAATTGCGTATCAACTTCTACAGCAGAAGCAGAGTATGTTGTTGCTGCTAGTTGTAGCTCTCAAGTGATATGGATGAAAACCCAGCTCAAAGACTATGGCCTGGAGTATGGAAAAATTCCAATTCTGTGTGACTCTAAGAGTGCCATAGCAATCACAGCTAATCCAGTTCAGCACTCCAAGACAAAGCATATCGACATAAGGTACCACTTCATAAAGGATCATGTTGAAAAAGGGACGATTGAAATGTACATTGTTTCAACCGACTTCCAGCTTGCTGACTTGTTTACAAAAGCCCTTGATGAAAGGAGATATAACTTCTTAATCAGCAAACTGGGTATGCTGAATATGTCCTCCTAACTCTGTTCAAACTCAACAGAGCCTCTGATGTTCCTACCAGAGCTCTGTCAAGTAGTTGGGTAGGATAGTTCAAACAGAGCTTCTGATGTTCACCAGAACTCTGTCACGCATACTTTTTCAACAAGCTTAGTGAATCTGTCTGTATATATATCTCTTGTTTTGTAAATGTTTTTCTTGTTGTAAAAAGTTTTTTTTGCTCATACTTCAAGAGGGAGCTTATAAAGTATTTTGCGCATGGTTTTAGGGGGAGCAAGTCAAATCTTTTTCAAATCAAAATGACTTTGCTCTTTGGTCTGAAAAGAAAAATCTTTTTGAAGAAAGAGGGAATACCTGTTCTGATGAAAATCCTTTGATAACGTCAAGAACTTACCAGAACTCTGATATTTCACCAGAGCCTCTGTTGATTCTCACCATAACTCTGTGAAATTTCTGAGTCAGTTCTGTTCTCGTTCTTTGACCATTTCCACATCAGATACAGAATTTTAAATAATTTCGGGTAAAGGTGAAACACCAAAGGATACTTGAAAAGAATGGAAAATGGCTACTCATCAGAGGCAAAACTTGCAAAGCTCCAACAGAGCTCTGTCGGTTTTTATGCCACGTCATCAGAAGTAACGTCATCAGAGGTGCGTGTTATTTCCAAGCGTCAACCACTTGTCACCCATACATCTCTAACCGCGACGGTTTACTTGCACGAAATTGGTCAGAACAAAATCCACGTGGCACTCTCTAATTGAAAGCTAAACCACTAGCTGTTCCCACGATACACTGTTCAGGCCACTCCACCTTCTGACACTCGAGTGCCTACAGTACCTACGACGATTACCCAGCCACATGTTTTGACTATAAATATCCATACCCTTGACCTATTTCATTCTTAACCTTTCAAAAACCCTTCACCTTTCCCTCCGTTATTCAAATCCTCTGTGTTCTTCAAGAAAAACCCCAAACCTGCAACAATGGCGGAACCTCAAAACTCTGCTGATTCTAGCCGAATAGAACCCACTGATGAAATCATTGTTCTTCCTTACGAGTTTGCTGACAACAACTATAGATTCGATCCCACTCCAGGACTCTATCTACCCCTATATCATATTTTTATTGAGTTTTTCAGGAACTCTGAAAATTTTAGAGCCCTAACAGAATTCGATGACCATCTTCTTGCAATCTAAGTCCAACAATGGTGGACCACGTGCCAGTACATAGAAGAACAAGATGGGATTGTTGGGAGTGTCAACTCGAGAAATAGAGGAGCGGGAACAATCCGCATTCGTGCAAACACCTTAAGAAGAATCTTCAGAATGAAGACCAAAAGACAGCTAGGAATAGAAGCCTATGAGAAACCACCAAAAGTAGTTGTTCTTCTTGACTTCATGAAATTCTTGGGTTACAACAAAGATCTAAATAGGATAGGAGAATTTAAAAGACAGAATCTACCCACTATGTTGAACTTCATGTTCTCCACCTTGAACAGAACCCTGACCAGCAAATCTGGTAGTCAAGACCAAGCAACAACAGAAATCCTACAGATCATGTATGGATTGTTCTTTAACCGAAACTTTGACTACGCCAGTATACTATACAATGATCTTCTTACCGCTGTTAACACAAAGACCTCATCCATCGCAAGAGGAGGAGTTGTTGGAACCCACAAGTTCTTAAAGATGATCAAGTTTCCTCGTTTTATCAGTCTGGTAATCAGAAGAGCCTTCGACAGACTGGAATTAACTCATCAGGGACGCTCCACACCTGTTTGGGTAATGTCCAAATTCCTTCCCACTACATCAGGTGAATATCCCTTCTTTCGAAGAATTCCAGGTACAATGCTTGCTCTTATCCCTCAAGACCACATCTCTATCCAAAACTATCAGAGTGCTGCTCAACCTCAAGAACCTGAGGTGAGAACCCCAGCATACATAGGATCTGAGCCTTCATTCGAGAACTTGAGTGAGGAAATAGGAGAGGAAGCTAACAGACCAGAGTTAAGAGCACCCGAAGTGGGGTCTTCCTATAAAGTGATGCAGGAGGAAGTAGAGGACAGAGCATCTCCTAGGTAGGCTGTCCATGAGGATGTAACACCCCGTTTCCCAATTTACGTGATTTAACTGTCTCTTTTGGGGTTGAGTTAATTTTTGGGTCGTTATGTACGTGTTCAGGAATCTAGGGGCCAGTTTATCAATTTTGTAAGATGAGGGTGTGTTTTGGCATGTATGTAAAGGGGATGGAAACCCTAAACACCCTCATTTGCAGCCATTTGTTTCTTAGCAAAGAAGAGAGAAAAGAGAAAAGGATTTTCGGAGTTCTTGTGAGCTGCTGTGAAAGACCGACCGATTCTCCTTCGTTAACCGTTGGATCGTCGTGAAATTTGGACAGCGACTTCACGACCCTCTAATCTACATTCTGACCGGAGGGATTTAGCATCGGAGTTCCCAGTAGAGAGAACCAAGTGTCCGAAGTTGCTGTGAAAGGGATTTTCGGAGTTCTTGTGAGCTGCTGTGAAAGATCGACCGATGCTCCTTCGTTAACCGTTGGATCGTCGTGAAATTTGGACAGCGATTTCACGACCCTCTAATATACATTCTGACCGGAGGGATTTGGAATCGGAGTTCCCAGTAGAGAGAACCAAGTGTCCGAAGTTGCTGTATTTTCCAGGCGAAAGATTTGGTGATTTTGGAAGATTCAAGTTGTGAAAGGTTCTAGGAGGATTGTTGTTCGCGGTCTAGAATTGCAAGGTATGTGTATTATGTTTAGAAATCAATAGAAATGGGGTGTATGAAATGGGATGTTTGGCAAAGTTTTATGGTATTTGGACTATCCTAGCTATGTCATTTCGGGATGAGAGTTGGGATAGAATTAGAGTTCCATTTTTGGGCTTGTTATGATATGTGTATGTATGAATGTTATAGGTGGTACGAGGTGATTATTATACACTGTGAAGTACTTGGTAATTGACATCTTGACAGGTGAGTACTCTACCTATATTATGTAAGTTATGTGTATGTAGTTGGATTGCATGTGTGATTATGTGTATGTTGGCTTTGCCAAAGGAAAGAGTACCTATGGTGGTAGTAATACCCCTAGGGAATATGTTATGTATGAAGAGGCATGGTACCAGTGTCTAGTTATGACCTTCCTTATTGGCTTTGTGCCTTAAGGAATGGAAGGATGTTACATGTATGTGATTGCTATGTTTATGCGAGTATGTATGCATGATGATATGTGGTATAGGTGCGTGCTCACTAAGCGAAAGCTTACCCCGTTGTTATTCATCTTTTAGTGGCAGGTACATCTTCGAAGAATAAAGGAAAGGCTCCAGCTTGAAGCTTTTGGATTTGCGGCAGCTCAGCAGCTTATATTTTCTTTTGTTGAATGATAGTTTTGGATTCTCTAAGCTTTTCAGTTGAATATTGTTTGTCTCAAACTTATTGGTTTTAAGTTGCAAACTTGTACTCTTTTCTATAAGATTATGGGATTTTATCTAAATGTTTTAATTACAAATCTTCCGCTGTATTTTAAGGTTACTTTCCGTTAAATGAGTGTTTTAAAGATAAGGGATGTTACAGTTGGTATCAGAGCCTTGGTTTAAGGGATTCGGGCATTCACAAGTGGTGAGTGTTTGAACTTAAACCCAAGTGCTCAAGTTTTCAAATAAGTAACCTTTAAAAAAAAACTGTTTCGTGTAAGAAAATGGTTTATAAGGAAAGGGTGTTTTAAAAGAAAAGGTTTTCACGGCTGAGCTGCGGTCCAGAGCATCAAGACGGGGGTGAGCACACTATTCCATATTAGGATTTATGATAAAGCATGTTCAGTTTTTGTGAAAGACCAGTTTTATAATTGTATTGGATGAGTAATTATGTTTATGTATGCTAGATATGGTCAATGTGACAAGGTTATGATTTCAAGTATGTTTTGTTGATGCATAATGTGAATTAGAATATGATTATAATGTTTATATGATAAGTGGTAGATATGGAAAATGTTGTGATATATATGTTAAAGGTACCGACTAAGCTGGGAATTGGAACCTTAGTGACGGTGTTGAGTCTAAACACGGAGGGTGTAATTATAATGGTATAAGGGCCCATACCATTGCAATTACATTGTACATGCCGGGACTTGATATAGTTGCAAAAGAATTCTATGAACCAGACAAGGTTGAGGGTTGGGTAGTAACATGCTAGAAAGGGATTTTGTTAAGAGAGTATAAGCAGAAGGTTTCTAAGGAGCATGTTAGAAAGAAAGACAACTAAGCTAGGACCTCTGGACTATGCTAGGAGTTTGCTCAGGGGGGGGGATGTAGATGAATTATTCTAAAGTATCATGTTTATGTATCAGAATGGTGAACACTAGAAGGCAAGGCAAGAGACCGATTATTGAAGAGGATCAGGAAATTCCTGATCTGAGAGGTGTGATCGCTGCTGAGGTCGGGGAGGTTCTTCACGAGTTACTCCCAAGTCTCTTTGAGCAGGTAAAGCAGGAACTGGCTAATGAAATTCGTAGTCAGGTAGAGGCAGCTGTGGCCAGCAGGGCCAGTGGATCAGGGGGCTTGTCAGGCGTACAACCACGGGGGACAAGCTACAGAGATTTCTCGGCCTGTCAGCCGCCACAGTTTGAGGGGCAGAAGGACCCCGTAACCAGCACTCGTTGGATAGCTGAGGTGGAGGGTGCTTTCCGCACCAGTTTTTGTACCGAGGAAGTCAAGGTTCACTACGCATCGAACCTTCTGAGGAAGGCATCGAAAGACTGGTGGAACCTTATTGTTCGTGCTCGGACGCCAGAACAAGTGGATAGCATGACTTGGGAACAGTTCAAGGAACTGTTCATGGAACAGTATGTGCCCCAAATTGAGGTAGAGAGACTCACAAATGAGTTTCTATCTATGGAGCAACCTACGGAGTCGGTGAACGAGATCACTGACAAGTTTTTGGAGCGGTCCCTTTTCTGTCCTGAGTATGTCAGGAATGAAAAGGCCAAAATGTACAGATATGGGAGAGTTTTGAAACAGGAGATTAGAGAATTTGTTGTTATGGCAAGGTGCACTGATTTTCAGCAGATGCACGAGGCGGCTCGGGCTAGAGAGCTCGAATCAGAGAGCCAAAGAAAGACAAGAAGGGCAGAAACGGTTCAGACTCAACCTCCGCAGACTAAGAGGTTCAAAACTGGGAGTCATAAACCGGAGGTAAAGAAAGAGTTCAAGAGAGAGCATCCCCGCTGTGGGAAGTGTGGACGACAGCATCCGGGAGAATGCCGTATGGGCTCCGGAACCTGTTACAAATGCGGGCAATCGGGTCATATCAGTCGAGACTGCAAGGCGACCGCAAAGATATGTTTTAAGTGCTACAAGCCGGGCCATTTTGCTGACGAGTGCCCAATGAATACCGGGTCGGTCCAGAACTCGGGAACCGCACCGGTGAATATGCTAGAGGGTGGATTGGGAAAGAAGAACGACGCACCCAGGACTCGGGGGCGAGTGTTCCAGATGACCGTAGATGAAGCAAAGGAGGAGCCAGATGTCGTGACAGGTATTTTTCTTGTTAATGCATCACCTGCCCTTGTCTTATTTGACTCGGGAGCTACTAAATCTTTTGTTTCTTTATCGTTTTGTAAAGACTTTGCTATTGTAAAGGACAAGTTAGAGAGTCCGCTAGAAGTAGAAATAACGGACGAGGAGTTTCGTTTTGTGAGTGATGTGTATAAAGGTAATGTAATAGAGATAGCCGGAGTGAAGTTTAGTATAGATCTTATTCCTATTGCGATGAGGGAAATAAATGTAGTAGTTGGGATAGATTGGCTTAGTCGGAATGGAGCGCGCATTGATTGTGAAAAACAGCAGGTAGTGATTCGAACCCCAAGTGGGGGAGAATTAACTATCTCGAGTGAAGGAAGAAAAGGGGTACCAAAGGTGTGCACTTTGGCCAAAGCTAGAAGATATGTGCACCATGGTGGTAGCAGTTACTTGGCGTATATTGTTGATGAACGGGAGGAGAAAAAGAAGAGAACAGTGGCAGATGTACCAGTGGTCAGCGAGTTTCCGGATGTTTTCCCGGATGACTTGCCTGGCATTCCTCCCGGGAGGCAAGTGGAGTTCCGAATAGACTTGATTCCGGGGGCGGCACCGGTAGCAAAGGCTCCTTACCGTTTGGCACCTCCGGAGATGCATGAACTGTCTAAGCAGCTGGAGGAACTGTTGGATAAGGGTTTCATCCGCCCCAGTAGTTCACCTTGGGGAGCCCCTATCCTTTTCGTGAAAAAGAAGGACGGGTCGATGCGGATGTGCATCGACTATAGAGAGCTTAACAAGCTTACGGTGAAGAACAGATACCCGTTGCCGAGGATCGACGATCTCTTCGATCAACTTCAGGGAGCCGTTTGGTTCTCTAAGATAGATCTTCGCTCAGGGTACCACCAGTTGAAGGTCAGGGAAGAGGATGTTCACAAGACAGCGTTCAGAACCAGGTACGGGCATTTCGAGTTCATCGTGATGCCATTTGGACTGACGAACGCACCGGCGGCATTCATGGATCTTATGAATAGAGTTTGCAGACCGATGTTGGATAGGTCAGTCATCGTGTTTATAGACGATATACTGATCTACTCCAAGTCGAAGGAGGATCATATGGAGCATCTACGAGAGGTTTTGGAGATTTTGCGTAAGGAGCAGTTATATGCAAAGTTCTCCAAGTGTGATTTCTGGTTACAAGAGGTTCAATTTCTTGGACATCTTGTGAACCGAGAGGGTATCAAGGTAGACCCAGCGAAGGTGGAGGCAGTGATGAAGTGGGAAACCCCGAAGACTCCCACTGAGATTAGGAGTTTCCTTGGATTAGCCGGGTACTACCGCCGGTTCATCCAGGATTTCTCCAAGATAGCAGTTCCGTTGACGAAGCTGACGAGGAAGAACGAACGTTTCGTTTGGGGAGAGGAACAGAAAACAGCGTTCGAAACCTTAAGGAGAAAGTTATGCGAGGCTCCGGTGTTGACACTACCGGAGGGAGTTGAAGACATGACAGTCTACTGTGATGCGTCTTATCACGGGCTAGGCTGCGTTCTTATGCAGAGGGGAAGGGTGATTGCCTATGCGTCTCGTCAACTGAAGACGCATGAGGTGAATTACCCGACTCACGATTTGGAGCTTGCGGCAGTGGTGTTCGCTCTCAAGTTATGGCGGCACTACCTGTATGGGGTGAAGTGTACTATCTATACGGACCACAAGAGTCTTCGTTATTTCATGGATCAACAGAATTTGAACATGAGACAGCGGAGGTGGTTGGATGTGGTGAAGGATTATGATTGCGAGATTCTTTATCACCCGGGGAAGGCAAATGTCGTAGCGGATGCCTTGAGTAGAAGAGCGAGTAGTGTTCTACTTCGGGTACCGTTGATGAGACTAACAGTATCAACGTCGCTTCACGACTTGGTAAGAAGGTCTCAAGAGGAAGCGATCAAGGGTGAGAACCAGAAGAAGGAACGGATAAAGGGACAGGTGGATCAGTTAGTGCCCGACAGTCGAGGTCTATTGACTCGGTACGGTCGGGTATGGGTTCCAGTATCGTGTGAGGCAAGGCAGACACTTCTGGACGAGGCGCATAAGTCAAGGTTCTCTATCCATCCCGGTGCTACTAAGATGTATAGAGATCTGAAGACTGACTACTGGTGGCCGGGGATGAAGAGGGACGTGGCTAAGTACGTGGAGAAATGTTTGACTTGTTTAAGGGTCAAAGCAGAGCATCAGAGACCGCACGGGAAGTTACAGCCATTAGAGATACCAGAGTGGAAGTGGGAGCATATAACAATGGATCTGATTACCAAGTTGCCTCGAACACCTAGGAATCATGATGCCATTTGGGTGGTTGTAGATAGGCTGACAAAGAGTGCCCATTTTATCGCGATCCGTGAAGGTTCATCTGCAGAAAAGTTAGCTGACATCTATGTCAGTGAAATTGTAGCAAGGCATGGGGTACCGGTAACAGTGATATCAGACAGGGATGTTCGGTTTACGTCGCGGTTTTGGGGGAAGTTCCATGAAGATTTGGGTACGAGACTTCAGTTCAGTACAACCTTTCACCCACAGACGGACGGGCAAAGCGAGAGAACAATTCAGACTCTTGAGGATATGTTGAGAGCCTGTGTTTTGGATTTTGGGGGCAGCTGGGATACGTATTTACCGTTGGCTGAGTTCTCATACAACAACAGTTTCCATGCCAGTAATGGCATGCCTCCGTATGAGATGTTGTACGGGAGAAGATGTAGGAATCCTATCTGTTGGGGAGAGGTAGGCCAGCGGGAGTTAAGCAGCACAGAAGTGGTTCAGAAAACGACGGAAAGTATTGAGATGATTCAGGATAGGCTACGAACCGCACAGAGTCGTCAAAAGAGTTACGCCGACAAGCGAAGGTCGGATCTGGAGTTCAACGTGGGAGATAATGTTTTGTTGAAGGTATCACCATGGAAAGGGGTGATCCGATTCCGGAAGAGGGGCAAGCTAGGCCCTAGGTTTATCGGACCTTTCAAGGTGATAGCACGGGTTGGGAAGGTTGCGTACCGGCTGGAGCTTCCGCCGGAACTCAGTCTGATACACAACACCTTCCACGTATCTCAGTTGAGGAAGTGTTTAGCTGACGAGTCGGCGCATGTCCCTATAGATGACATACAGGTCGACGAACGGTTGAATTATATTGAGAGACCGATAGCAATCTTGGAAAGGAAGACCAAATCCTTGCGAAACAAGGAGATCAGCTTAATGAAAGTTCAGTGGGAACACCGAAAAGGATCAGAATGGACATGGGAACCGGAAGCTGAGATGAGATCGAATTATCCGGAACTCTTCCAAGTCTGATCGATTTCGAGGACGAAATCCTGGTAAGTGGGGGAGAGTTGTAACACCCCGTTTCCCAATTTACGTGATTTAACTGTCTCTTTTGGGGTTGAGTTAATTTTTGGGTCGTTATGTACGTGTTCAGGAATCTAGGGGCCAGTTTATCAATTTTGTAAGATGAGGGTGTGTTTTGGCATGTATGTAAAGGGGATGGAAACCCTAAACACCCTCATTTGCAGCCATTTGTTTCTTTAGCAAAGAAGAGAGAAAAGAGAAAAGGATTTTCGGAGTTCTTGTGAGCTGCTGTGAAAGACCGACCGATTCTCCTTCGTTAACCGTTGGATCGTCGTGAAATTTGGACAGCGACTTCACGACCCTCTAATCTACATTCTGACCGGAGGGATTTGGCATCGGAGTTCCCAGTAGAGAGAACCAAGTGTCCGAAGTTGCTGTGAAAGGGATTTTTGGAGTTCTTGTGAGCTGCTGTGAAAGATCGACCGATTCTCCTTCGTTAACCGTTGGATCGTCGTGAAATTTGGACAGATACTTCACGACCCTCTAATATACATTCTGACCGGAGGGATTTGGAATCGGAGTTCTCAGTAGAGAGAACCAAGTGTCCGAAGTTGCTGTATTTTCCAGGCGAAAGATTTGGTGATTTTGGAAGATTCAAGTTGTGAAAGGTTCTAGGAGGATTGTTGTTCGCGGTCTAGAATTGCAAGGTATGTGTATTATGTTTAGAAATCAATAGAAATGGGGTGTATGAAATGGGATGTTTGGCAAAGTTTTATGGTATTTGGACTATCCTAGCTATGTCATTTCGGGATGAGAGTTGGGATAGAATTAGAGTTCCATTTTTGGGCTTGTTATGATATGTGTATGTATGAATGTTATAGGTGGTACGAGGTGATTATTATACACTGTGAAGTACTTGGTAATTGACATCTTGACAGGTGAGTACTCTACCTATATTATGTAAGTTATGTGTATGTAGTTGGATTGCATGTGTGATTATGTGTATGTTGGCTTTGCCAAAGGAAAGAGTACCTATGGTGGTAGTAATACCCCTAGGGAATATGTTATGTATGAAGAGGCCTGGTACCAGTGTCTAGTTATGACCTTCCTTATTGGCTTTGTGCCTTAAGGAATGGAAGGATGTTACATGTATGTGATTGCTATGTTTATGCGAGTATGTATGCATGATGATATGTGGTATAGGTGCGTGCTCACTAAGCGAAAGCTTACCCCGTTGTTATTCATCTTTTAGTGGCAGGTACATCTTCGAAGAATAAAGGAAAGGCTCCAGCTTGAAGCTTTTGGATTTGCGGCAGCTCAGCAGCTTATATTTTCTTTTGATGAATGATAGTTTTGGATTCTCTAAGCTTTTCAGTTGAATATTGTTTGTCTCAAACTTATTGGTTTTAAGTTGCAAACTTGTACTCTTTTCTATAAGATTATGGGATTTTATCTAAATGTTTTAATTACAAATCTTCCACTGTATTTTAAGGTTATTTTCCGTTAAATGAGTGTTTTAAAGATAAGGGATGTTACAGAGGAAGTTCAGGAAACACCAGAGGTGGAAACCATTTCCTCTGATAGTGGTGAGAAAGAAGGAAATGACAGAGAGAATCCAGAGAGTTCTACAGCCGCAGGAGCCAAGGAGAATGTGAGGATAGAAAAAGATGTTCAACAGAGCACACATGAGCGTATCCTTAACCAAAATCCCAGTGCTACCACACAATCTAATCCTGGTGATCAAGACCAAAGGATCATTGAAACAGAGGTGCACACCTCGAACCCCAACCAGCAAGAACCACCAGAAGCAACTCTTCATGCCTCTGGTACGCACATACCCGGGGAAGCTATCTTTGGTAGTAATGTTCATTCGCCCCAGAACATAAATAGGTCACCTCCACACAATGATGCCTCTGTGGCTCATATAGACATGACACAAAATAGACCAGAGATCTTTGTAATCTCACGTAGCATCTGTCCGACTCAGGGACAATGGGAGACCATAGTAGAACAAGGGAAGACTTTGCTTGATCCAAACTCTTCTCATCACATCAGATTTCCTTCTTCATAACCTGAGCTGGAAGAGGAAACTCTGGTCAGAACACTTGTAGTTGTTTCCCCTCAAAGGGAACATCAAGGATCAGGTGGAAGTCCTCCAAGAGCCAACATCAAAACAACTCTTGACGGAGGCGCCTCTGAACTCGAGGCTGAATTGGAACCATGTGTTGGAACCAAGGTTACCCCCGTTGACACTGTCACAAGAGCAGAGTTCGAAAGCTTCTGTGATAGTATCAACAACTCCTTGAATGAGTATATACTTATCAATGAACAGAAGGAGGAGCTGATTCGCAAGGAGAATGCTCTTCTTAAATAAGAACTGCTGAAGATCTCTAACAAACATGCAGAGATAACTCAGAAATATGCCGAGGCGGAAGCACTCAGAACAGAGTCTGAACGAGTCAGAGGATAAGAAATTGCCAAGCTGACAACAGACATAGTAGAGCTGAAAACAGTCAGAGCAGAGGAAGCTAAAAACACTTCGACAGATCTTACAGAGCTAAAGAGACTCATGACAGAGCACCACAACGCGCAGATGAACAGAACCCTTCCCATCCCTACAGTTATCCTATCAGAATCTAACGTCAGAACCTTGACAGAGATCATTACCAACTCTGTTAAGGAATCCATCAAAGAAGCAACAACCTCATCTGCTACTCCACTCAACATCTCCAGCCCTAACCCAAATGACCTACCCGTGATAGTTGGCCAAATGGGAGACTTCAGAAGATCAATTCTTAGCCGAATGATGACGATTTCATCAAAATTTGTGATGAAAGTTCAGGCGATAGAACGACATGTGAAAGCGTCTCTTGATACTCACAAGGTCAACTTTGAAGCTCAAGTAGAAGAGATCAGAGGTGCCGCAACAGAGGTAGAGGATGTAATGAAGAAGGCAGCCTCAAGTTTTTTTGACACTCTTTTACATGCTACCTCTACATCGAAAAGACCTGCAGAATAAGCACCTGCAGGAGAACCTTCAAGCAAGAGATACAAAGCCGATCTGAAGTTTGTTGTTCCGCCCTCACCAACAGCTGCTCGAATTGATGCTTCTGACGATGATGATGATTTTGAAGATGCTCAAGAAGGTCATTCAGATAGTCAGATGGGTGAGTCCACAGAACAACAAAAGGGGGAGAAGGAGAAAGAGAAAGAGGCAGAGAAAGAGAAAGAGAAAGAGGTTGAAAGAGAGAAAGAAGCTAAGGGTAAAGGGAAAGCAACAGAAACAACTGAGGCAGAGGCTACAGAAAGAGGAGTTAAGGGGATAATAGAGGAATTCATACCAGAAATAACTGTGGTGGCATTCGACTACATATTCAAAAATAGAGTTATCAAACCGACAGAAGAGTCAACACAAGAACCCCCAGATAGCATCTGTCTAGACACCCCTCCTACATCTCCAAGAAAAAAACCGACAGAAGAGTCAACACAAGAACCCCCAGAGATCATCTGTCTAGACACCCCTCCTACATCTCCAAGAAAAGAACCAGAGAGGACAGACCCATCCTCTGCTGAAGGACAAACAAGCCGAGCCCATACTTATGGCAGATACCCACGATGGCCCAAACCCAATAATACCATAACAGAACCCAGAAACCTCTACCCATCACATCGAAAAACCTGCCTTAGAAATGATATATGCATTTCTATATGCTGACAGAGACATCATCCCTGTCAATGTCGTACCCATTAACCCATACCTAAACCCAATCAGAATAAACACCATTTCTGAATCAAGGCTAAAGTTCATCCAAACCAAGTCAAATCTGAACAGAGCCATTAACATAAACTTCGGTATCCGCATAATCTTGGACATCAATCACACGAAGTTTCAACATGACAGAGTCGTATACCATGAGTATACTGTTGAATCAACAGAAGGCATAAATGAACACTTCAATGACAATGATCTTGTCCTTCTGAACCCATACGACCTGATCACACTTCACGCCTATTGCTTGAACTTCTCAGAAAGATACACACCAGCAAGAACTGCGATACCAGAAGTCAGATTCGCTATGCAATAGCACAACAATCTCCTAATACAGATTGATTTCTAGCTAGGCATAGAGTTTGAAGTAGAGAAACTAGCGATTGCACCACCAAATGAAAACCTTGAGGGTTATGGCCATTACAGAACTGGAACCGTAGTAGAAGATCCTCCAGTCTTTGTCTGCCGACATAAGGGCACAAAGAAGGCCATCAGAGCTGCTGAAGCCCACAAGTACTCGAGTGAGTCGCTAGTATATCTCAAGAACATAATCCAAGATCTCCCAAGAAGCAAGTGTCCAGAAGAACAGCAGAAACACTTCGTCAACCAGATTGATCTAATGCTGGACTTTCGTATACTGATCAGAAGATTCGACAAATTTTTTAGGGGAGATAACTATGCATAGTTGTACTATTTCATACCCTGCATTGTAATATCTTAGAAGAATAGTGCAAAGGCTAACAGAGGTAAATGTTCTCTGTTCTTTTTGTTTACATCTCTGTGTTTCAAATTTTTATTTTCAATACTTAGGAGGAGATTGTTACCCCAAGTATCTGTAATGTAAAAGTATTGAAAATATTATCAAGTCAGAAGACCATCAGAGATGCAGCAGAAGACATAGAAGAAAAGCAACAAGAAGACCAACAGAACTCAACAGAGTTCTGATGGAACCAACAGAGGCTCAACAGAGCTCTGATAGAAGATCAATAGAAGAACTGTTCACAATCCGAAGACCAACAGAGCTCTAGTCTATTAGCTCTGGTGAAGTGAAGACCTCTGTGAAGCCTAAGTCTCGTAAGAAATCCTAAGTGTTAGACAAGTGTCCATACTTTTCACGTATGCCCTAAAAGTAGGAGACACACTTTCCACGTGTCATTCTAGGGTACGATAGTACACTGTCTACACTTTATCAGGGCTATAAATAGAGAGAACAAACGATTGTAAGCTTTTGGAAGAATAGTTTTCCACGATTGTTTAAGCACACACTGCAGTAATCCCGAGCACTACCTCCGTACGATATTGTTCCCTGTGAGATTTCAGGATACACCATTGATCTTGTTATTGGTGTTATCCATTATCAATATACAAGCAACGTTTCTTACTTGATCTTGTTATCATTATCCTGTTCTATATTTGATTCTCACTACTACAATATCATTTACATTATCACTCACTTTAATGGCTTTATATTTAAATGCTTCCGCTGTATATATTATTACCATTAATGTGATGCAACGTGAATCTGGGAACCTACATTGGGTTTACCCGCCCGTAAATGGCGACGCATAATCGCCTCTCGAACCCTCAGACGGATCAGAGCTTCAAACGACTAGAGTCGCTCCTCTAAGGACGCGATATCCCCTCTTTCGCCTCGATGAGTGACTTAAGGTCCTTGACGTGTTTTTCGCTCTAAGCCAAGGAGCCCTTAGTCGCTCCTAACTCCGCCTCAGTCGCAGAGGACTTCTTAAGGGTCTCCCTCAGATGGCGCTAAAGGTCTTCCTTCGCGTTCATCGATGCCACGTAGAAGTCTTGAGCTTCGTCGAGTCTCGCCGAAAGGCTCTCGACCCTTTCCATCGCCATCTTCTCATACTCCCTTGCCACGCGAGTTTCTTCTTGCACCTTGCGCATTTTCTCCAAGGCAACGGGAGCAACCCTACGGATCTTATCCATATGGGCAGACAAGCAAAGAGAGGTCTGGAACGCCTGCAGCGCACGAATACACAAACGTCAGAAAACAAGCGACAGAATAACAAAAGACATTAAGATCGTACGTACCTTAAAGGTCAACCCTGCAACGTATGACCCCATGTTGTCGACCATGACACCCTCCAATCGCTTCTTAAAGGACGGCAGGAGGAATTTCTCCAAATCGGGGAAGATTTTGTGGCTATCCATGTCTTCCCCAGACATGAAGTTGGACGACAACATGAAATTCACTGACATTGTATCGGTAGACTCATCCGTCATCTTCCCTTTTCCCTTGTCGGCCGACGAGGGAGAAGGACCTACCTCTTCAATCAGAGGAGAGGCCACACTCACCGGAGTCGCATCTATGACTCCCGGTGACGTCTTCGTCTTCTCAGCAGTGGCGACCCTAGACGGATCACCACCCTTCGACGACGGTTCCCTCCGGATAACCGTCTTGGACTTCTTTACCCACGACGACGGGGGTGGGGGAACCTTTCGCTTCAACTCCTTGGCCTTACGAGCCAAAAGGAGTTGAGCCTTCTTCTTCTGCCCATCAGGGGTAAGCATATCGCCTGACCCACCTACAAAACACAGATACACGATAAGAAGGAATGATTAGAAACCAAATCGTACGACAAAGCAAGGTAAAACGTAAGATCATCACCCGTTGTCTCCTCTTCCTTCTCTTCTCCCTCCTCTGTAGGGACATTTGGGCCCTTGGCCGAGAGGATCTCGATATCCGAATCCTCATCCACTAAGCCCCGCTGAACGAAAAAGGACCTATCCTCCAGGGAATAGGACCAAAATTTATCGATCTTCGCAGCCGACTCAAGGTAACCGGCATCGGGAAACGTGATAGCTGAAACAAAAGCAAAATATATTAACCAAAACGTACGATCTAAAGCAAAAATGCACGATACGAAGGAAAAAGATTACAAGCGGTATTCCATCCAGCCACGACCCACGTCGTATCCTCCGTCAAAAGCTCAAGTGATTGAGTCTTGCCAAAGACATACATCGCCTTCCACCCGCGGTCGTTGACCTGGGTATTCAGCACAAGTACCCGAGTACCTCTGTGCTTAGAAGCTAAACTATACCGGTGGTAACCGTCCACCTTCACCGTATACGCCGCTAACAAGTCGTCTACATTTAACGACGCCGACCAATCCTCGGTGATCTTATCAATCACATGCACAATCCGCCAGAATTCTGGCATCATCTGTGCGGGATATAAAGAAAACTTACTCAAAAACACCCTGGCCAGTGGAGAGAATGGCCACTTGAAACCCACTTTGAATGGGTACTTGTACAAAACGAAATGCCTATTCGGGCACTCAGATGGCCGAAACTGATCCGGCGAGTACAGCTGTACAGCATCAGGAACGCCCGATAATGTCCGAAAAGCCGATAGACCCTCTTGGCCAATGATGGTGCTTGCAGGTTCTATCGACATTTTGAAAACAATGAGCAGATTAGCAAAATTTTCTCTCGATTTATAGCCAGTACACGAAAAGGCAACTAAATCTTTCGAAAATCTCTCTCTAAAAATATCACGAACGTAAAAAAGGAAGTGATCTACAGAATCGCGATATTTATAGCAACGTCGTGTCAGGTCTCCCCGGTGGATGGTCGACAACTGTCCACCACCTTTTCGCATGCATCATGCCGATGGGCGACACCTGTCCTCTAACGGCTCCACGCCTCTTACACGTCATCGTGACGTCACGACCTCTTCGTCTCCTCTGGTCTAAATCGAACCAAGACGGTTGAGATTTGACCAGACTCTCTCCCTATCTGACACGTGTCAAATCACTTCGTCGGATTTAAAATTCGAATTTCACGCCTAAATTCAAATTTTGGGGGCAAACTGTTTGGGTAAAAAATTACACCTCACGACCGACGACAAATAACTCAAATAACATTTACATAAGACCACTCTTGTATTAAGATAAGGTCTTGCAGGTTATTTACAAATGAACATTCGGTCGTACACTTTCATGATAGTCGTACGTTTCATACGACTGACGTCCGAGACTCAAGACGGTCGTACGATTACACTAACCGTTAACAGTCAACACCCGTTTCTTTTGTTCATTAATGCAGGTCCACGAGCATTCATAGTACAACGGCCAGTAGCGGACAAGATTTTAATGGCATTAAAGACCCAACAGCGGTTACAAAACAAGTCATCAAGACACATTTATTGCCAAGGGAAGCTATATAAAGACCTGCTCTACATCCGCAAAAGACATATGTGATCAATCCATTACACATCGAAACACATCTGAATTCGACACATCTACACTCATTTCTACAATTCTTACGCAAACACAACAGTGATCAACAAAGCATTCGAACACACATTGCTAACGCAACTTTCTCACGACAGCAGTTTGAACCGCACGACAACAGCTTATTTCGCACGATTTACGCACGACGTACGGCTTTTTCTTACAATTAAGATTACTTTTTCTCTTATTGTAATCTGTTGTACACAAAACACTTGTTACAAAAGGATTTTCGCCCCTGTTTGGCCACTATAGTGCACCGTCGACTCTCACAAGTCGACCGCGGTTTTTTCCCTCGTTTGAGTTTTCCGCGTCACCAAATCTCTTGTCTTATTTACTTTTTATCGCGATTGTGTTGATTGGTCTTGAGATCCCTTTCTTTAATTGTTAAAGTCCACATCAACCTTAAGTTATCCTTTTAGGTGATTTTTGGCATTAATAGTCCCCTCGACCTATCACCAGACGATTAAGTTCCCAACGCCATGGGGAGTTCACGAAATCAAAAGTGAACAAAAGACCGCACGTGATTGCTACAAGGCGACATTGAAACCTCAGAAAAGGGACATCTAGCAATTACATGTCCAGGATGTCCCCGAGTCCTCAGATGATTATCGTCTAGAAGAAGTCATCTTAGACCAGGACAAGCCTGATCAAATTGTCTTTGTGGGGGCATCGTTAGATCGCATCATAAAGAGCCAACTAATCTCCTTTTTGCAGGAACACGCTGATTGTTTTGCTTGGACGCATGAAGACATGGTGAGCATAGACCCCGACGTCATATCCCACAAGCTAAACGTCGACCCATCGTTCAAAGCAATAAAGCAAAAACGTCGTAAGTTCGCTCCTGAATGGAATAAGGTGATCAATGATGAGGTCGACAACTTGCTTAAGACTGGGAAGATCAGAGAAGTGAAGTACCCCGACTGGTTGGCCAACGTCGTGGTCGTACAAAAGAAGAATGGGAAGTGGCGAATGTGTATTAACTTCACATAGCTTAATAAGGCCTGTCCTAAAGATCCATTCCCACTACCCCATATCGACGCTATGGTCGACGCGTCTGCAGGACATGAACTCTTGACGTTCATGGATGCTTATTGTGGATACAATCAGATACTGATGCACAACGAAGACCAAGAGAAGACTGCTTTTATGACAGATAAGGGCATATACTATTAGAAAGTAATGCCTTTCGGTTTGAAAAATGCAGGGTCGACCTACCAACGATTGGTTAACAAGATGTTCAAAGAACACCTTGGCGAAACCATGGAGGTCTACATTGACAACATGCTTGTCAAGTCCAAACAGGTGACCGACCATATGGATCATCTGAAGAAATCCTTCGACATCCTTTGACAATATCAGATGAAGCTGAATCCTACGAAAAGTTCCTTCGGAGTCGGCGCCGGGAAATTTCTGGGGTACATGGTCACACGACGAGGCATAGAGGCAAATCCTGATCAAATCAAAGCCTTGATAAACATCAAATCGCCCAGAAAATTCAAGGAGGTCCAACGACTTACAGGTCGTGTGGCAGTGTTAAATCGCTTCATCTCACGATTGTCGGATAAATGTCATTTGTTCTATAATATCTTGAGGAAGAACAAGGGTTTCGATTGGACGGACGATGATGAGCAGGCGCTACAACGATTGAAAGAATACATGGTCATTCCGCTCCTGCTTTCAAAACCAAAGGAAAACGAGATCTTACAACTATATCTCGTCGTAAGTCCTCACTCAGTGAGTGTTGTCTTGACTAGAGAGGACGACGGACGACAGCTATCGATCTACTACATCAGTAAGTCTTTGCTAGACGATGAAACACGATATAGGTCTACGGAGAAGTTACTTTTATCGCTAGTTACAGCAGCAAAGAAGTTACGACACTACTTTGAATCCCATCCCATTATCGTCGTAACAAATTTTCCTCTCAAGTCAGTCCTGAGAAAGCCTGAGCTAACAGGACGACTAGAGATATGGAGTATCTACCTCAGCAGTTACGATATTGACTTTAAGCCTTGTACGATAATTAAGTCACGGGTCCTGGCCGACTTTGTCGCCGATTTCACTCCTGAACTGAAAAAAGAAGCACAAAGCGAGACCTATACTGTGACGACTATAAACGACACGACCTAGGTGCTCCATGTCGACGGATCTTCAAACTCCAGAGGAGCAGGTCTTGGTGTCGTCTTAAAGTCCCCACAGGGGGCAAGATGGTGTACTCCATACGATGCAGTTTCAAAGCTACCAACAATGAGGCAGAATACGAAGCTCTGATTGTGGGCATGAATATGGCTCACGACTTGGGGGAAATCGGACTTAACGTCAGAAACGATTCCCTATTGATCGTAAACCAAATGAACGGGGAATTCGCAGCAAAAGATTCCAAGATGATGGCCTATCTCTGAGTAGCCAAGGAGAAGTCAAAGATGTTTGATCCGTTCTCGATCGAACAGATCCCCAGTGATCAAAACACTCAAGCCGATGCGTTAGCAAATCTTGGACCAGTACTCAATAAGCCGTCGTTCGATGATATTCCTATAATCCACCTAGCGACCTCGTTCATCGAGGACTCTGAAACAATTTGTGTTCTTAACACAGAAAACAGTTGGTCGTTCGATTTAAAGCTTCAAAATACCTTATCGTTGGTGTATACTTTATCGACGATCATCGACAGGTCTGAACCTACGATACATCGATACTCCAGAACAGGTACAAGACATTTTGAAAGAAATGCACGACGGCAAATGTGGCAACCATTCTGGTGGTCGTAATTTTGCTAATCGTATATCGCGATGTAGAATCCAGATCCGTGCAACGATTATGTTTGTGAATAAGAAAATAAGAACAGTTGATATGATTCACAAAGGCTGCCCACTTAGCTATTGAATTAGAGAGAATTACAGTGTAAAGTAGAAAAGCTAAATGAGACAACTAGCTAATTTTCTAAGCTAATTGCACTTTATATATGCTGGGCCCGTGGTAACAAGCCCACGGCCCGCTCACTATGGACAAAGTTTAAACAATTACAATTCAAACCCTTGAACTTAAAATCAACATAAATTCTACCCTAACAATCTCCCCCTTTGATTTGAAGTTCGAGTTCGCGCTCAATCTCTTGCCAGTTGAATATGTATCGTTTGCGCAACGCGAAGTGAACCTCGAAGAATCTGATGGCGCGGCGGTAGTCAAGACGTTCTTCAACCATATCCAAAGCAGTCTGAGCAGTTCTTTCATTCAGATTGGGTACATAGGATACCTTTGGATTTTTGGATTCGTGCTTGATGATCTTCCGAAGATCGTCTTGAACTTTGAGCAGTGTGCCGTCGCAAAATCGATCTACGTGACTGAACCTCATAAACTTCTTTTCTTTCTGAGCGTTGAGGAAGACGATCCCAAATTCCGGTTGAAGCAGCATTGCATTCTCGGGATACATTGACAGTTCAGGAGCTTTCAGATTCGGTTTGAGCAGATTTACCTTCTTCGCTCGGTTCTCGATTGCCATTTGAAAGTCCGTAAGATAAGAGATCATAATGGAACGGACGAGGAATCGACGAACCGCTTCGCGCTCCTTTGTTACAGCAAGCGGTCGGATGGTTCTGGTGCGAAGGTCTCTCAGAATAACCAGGAGGTCGAACGGATGGAGATGCTTAAAGTCAGCTTCAGAAAAAATCCATTCTTTTCCGTCTTTACGTCGAATAGTGAACACAGGAAAGACGATCTTCATAATTCGGTTTGACTGAATCTTTAGCACCTCTGAAATTTTATGTTTGTCTCTCGGGAGACACCGCTTCATGGCTTCTACGTATCGGAGTTGGCATGCTGGATCAGGACTGTAGATGCCAAGACAGAAGGTCGGCTCGATCGGGCGAATTCGGTGAACAAACACCTTCTTCAGAGATTCCTCTAGATGAGGAATGAGGACCTTGATCTTCTCCCAACGGTTCTGTTGCTAAGGAGGGGGAGGAAGATCAGGAGCTGTCGTTTGCTGAGGAGATGTCGGGATTTCTGCACTTGAGCTATCGGGTTGATCTGAAGTCGTAGCGGGTTGAGTCGAGTGAACGGGAGGCGTACCATAGAGATTCTGAAGCAGAAACTGGTCATAATCAACGTTGTCGTCTTCATCAGTGGGAAACACCAAGTTTACCTCGAAGTTTACAGCTCTGGCAGCTTTTTCGTACCATGCATCTTCGGTTTCCGGGTTGGTTTCACATGCAGGATCAATCATGGTGAGCATTTGCATGTCTGATGGTTCTTGTGCGACCAATTCCTGTGTTGTACCCTCGGGATTTTCAACCGTTGGGGCTTCGTCATCTGAAATATCCATGTCGATGACCATCTGTGCTAATGGCAACTCGGCTTCGGGTGTTGCTGTTGAAGTTGCCGCAGTTGGGGGTTCCTATTGAACCACTGTTGTAGTTTCGGCAGTCACGAGCTGGATGGTCTCGGTTTGGCGTAGACGCTTCTCCCCCTCACGGTGATCAGGATCATCCTGGTCATCGTGCTTGCGTTTGAGACCGCCAGCTTGACTCTTACAAGTGTCTTCTAGTGAGCGGACCCTCTCAGACAGCGTGGCAAGCACTTTGTTGTAGTCGTTGAGGGTCGAGTCAATGGAGTCAAGGCGTGACGTGATGGACGAAGATGGAGCAGTGACCTGTTATCGGAGAACGGAGATCAGGTCTGCTTCGGTAGATGCGGTGGAGTCGGATTCCTGGAGCAGTTGGGCTAAGAGCATCGTCTTCAGGGTGTCCACCGAATAAGTAGGTTGTGGTAGAGTCGGTGGAGGCACATAGGCGGTTTCAGTGTCGACGAGGTGGCCCTTTCCTTAGATAGCACGCATCGCTTTGGCAAGTTCAGCGGCTACATGTTCCTGCATTTGCTGCTCCATACCCTGTCGGACAACCTCAAGGGTGCTGTCCAGAGACCCTTTTGACACAAAGTCGGGTAAAATAATGTCGGGCTCACTTAGAGTACCCGTTGAGGCATCTACCGTAGAGGTAGAGCCACCTACGTTCATAGCTGGCGTGGTATTAACTGTGGTAGGATTTCCGTCCAATCCTCATGTTCCGGAAGTCGGAGACACTATAGACGTTCCGGTCGGGTCACTAAGAGCCGTGACTTGGTGTTGTTCCGCATCAAATGTCCTAGGCGAAGAATGTTCAGTAACAATAGGCTCTAGACTCGATGGTGCACGAAATGAAGTCGAGACCGGGGGCTGCTGGTCTCTTATTTCAACACCAACACTCTCCGAATGAGAGGCCGGTGGAAGTTGTTCTTGTTCCTCGTGTAATATTGAATCATCCGTCTGTTGTGAGACGGAGGAGTGGATGAGGGGGTCGTGCAATTGCTCCGCTGGGTCCACGGAGGTTTCTTCAATACCCCGTCCCATCGAATGAGACGGGATAGCAGATGTGGCTACCCGAATATGATGTGGTTGGTTTCGCTCAGGAGCCTCGTTATCTTTACGGCTCAATCTTTCTTGGTTCGCGTTAGACCCTAACACCCTACTTTTCACATGTTCTATGTCCCGGGGAAGGTCCCTTCGGCTCTGGCTGGACCATGGGATTCCCTAACTCTCGTATATATGCTATCACAGGTACGGTTTCAGGTATATGCATAGCACGGATATTATCCTGCTCCCCCTCAAAACATTCATGGGGATTGACTTGCTCCCCCTCGGAGTGAGAGTGATATCAACACAAGAAAAAAATATTTATACTTTGTGAGAAAAACAGTGTGACTCTTCCCCTCGGATTGAGGTTGTTGATCCGCCATGGAATAGCTGTAAAAAGACCCAAAGTTAGAAACTGAGGCGGATAAACAAGTTCTGGTGCGTACCTTTGCATTAAGTGGCTCAATCTGATACAGATTGAGGACAGGTAGTGATGAAACAGGTACTGGACTGAAAATAGTAGGGGCGTCTGGACATAATAATGAAATTGCAAGACATTCCGGAGAACACAGGTATCCGGACAAAAGAGCATACCGGAGATGATGAAAGTTTCCGGATAAAATAAGCAATCCGGACAAAAGAGAATCCGGATGACATTTAAGAGAGACCAAGAGTCCGGATATGGTACCCGGGTTCCCTTCCAATTCGGATAAGGACCCGGTCCGGAAACCTGTCCGGATACTTCTGGATTTTCAAGAATTTCCCTGATTCTTGACATTTTGCAAAAATAAAGCTATATGGATTTCAGAAACGAACCGTCTCTCGCTCCCCCTCCAACGGAGCATGGGGAAGAATTTGCTCCCCCTCGGATATTGCAATGGAGAGTCCGACACACATAAAAACTTTTAGGCATTGAAAGAAAAACATTGTGTCGCTCCCCTTCAACTGATGAACATCCAGTTGGATGCTCCCCCTCAGAATGTGCGCGTAGTGTGAAATGCACACGGGAGTATCCACACACACAAAAACTTTTTAACATATTTAAGGAAAAAATGTGTGTGACGCTCCCCCTCAACAGTAGACTAACATACCTGATAGAGGATCATGCTCCCCCTAAACACGTGAGCAGCTTGTTAAAGCACAGGTATAGACAAACCTCACGTCTTCTTAATATTGTTCCTTGTAGATCGTGAGCAGCTCCCTTCTTGCGGTCATGTGTGTGGAGCATCCAGTGTCTAAGGACCACACATGACCGTCCTGCAAAACAAATTTAGCGGACCTTCGGTACCCAGATTTGCCTGGGTCCAGGAGGGTTAGGTTTGGCACCGTTTGGGGAAGCTTGCTTTGTCCCAACTTTCCCTTTAGGTATAGGAATTACACCGTTAGAGGGAACTGGTTTTAGCACTTGTTTCCTCTTCGGTGCAGAATTTACACCTTTAGGAGGAACAGATTTTGTAGCAGCTTTCCACCTGGGTGCCGGTTTAACCTCAGTAGGAGCAACCCATCTAGGAGCAGGTTTGGTCTCCCGCTGTGGTTTAACCGTTGATTGGTAACCCCGTTTTTTATAGTGTCTTTGTTGGTTATTACAGGGTATGCGTTTGGGTGTATGATTAAACCTTTGATATGACCCAAACCAATCATTATTAGCAATGTCATCAAAATCATTCCAACCACAACTAGAACAACACAAACGATCGTGTGATAATTGAATCAATTGCTGAATGGAATAAATTTTCATCGGAAAATTAACATCTCTATTAACAAAATTATTCCTATGATTCCAGGCACAATCGTTTTTGTTCATCCTAGGATGAAAGACGGTATTGAACGACTTTGATGCATCATCCTTGACAGATTCCTTGGCTGGCCACTTTGGTTTTATTTGTTTAGCGCGACCGGTTTTATCCGAAACAACAGGGAGAGTACGGTCAGTGACTTTTGAGGAAACAGGAATCTTAGTGGTCGGTCGTTCGGTCTTTTGCTTCGGCTGTGATTGTTTTTGAGAATTTGAAGCATTTGTAAGAATCTTGATCACAGCCGGAGTCTTGGATTGAGAACATTCGCCCTTTTGAAAATAGACCGAATGATTAACCACTGGAGACAAAAAGTCAGAATGACTTGGAAGAGGTTTGTCGAAAGGGAACGACTCAAACTCTCTATCAGAATTACCTTCGGAGTTCATGTATTCTGAAAAATCTATCTCCGGAATTTCAGGACTTGGATCGGTCGAGGAAGGCGAGGAACACTTTGTGTTTTCTGTAGTGTGCTTTGAGGAATTTGGTGCGGAAGCGTTTGAAAAATCAGAGTTTAAATTCCTTGTAACACATTCATCTTGAGAAACTTGACTTTCTTGAGACGAGATATTTCCTATGAAAGCTTTACACGAGGATGTGTCAGATGAGTTGGAGGAAAGATCAGGTGAAATCTGCTTTTGAGCCTGGAGAAGGTCAATCTGTTCTTGGAGTTGACCATTTCTCAGGTGCTCTTTCATCGTTTCTCTTGTCATTTCAGACAGTTTTGATGAGAGCCAATTGATTTCCCACTGAAATTTTTCCTTTTCCTCACTTGACACACCGTCGGTTTTCTCAGATTTGAGTTTCTCAATCTCAGAGATGAGCACTTTCTATTCGTTTTGAGAAATAGACCTTTCTTTCTCAAACGACTCCTCCAACTCGACAATTTTTGCTTCCAAGATGAGAGGGGGAACATAGAGTTTAAACTCGTCCGTCTCATTCTTGGTTGCTGGTGCTTGGTCCTCATCCTTTTGGGAGGAATCCTTGGGCTTAGCAACCTTGTAGGGGTCGAAGTAGTCATTCGAGAGGCACTTCTTTGGATTTTTCTTATAAGAATAATTTAAAGGCTCATAACAAAATGGAAGTTGTATTCCTCGTTTGTGTGTGCGCTTATATTCCTCGGTTTCCTCTTCCTTTTCAGGTTCAAGAGGACCAGTCCATTGAGTTCCATATTCAGGATACTTTTTATCTAACCCAAAACAAGCAAAATCATACAAAGTGGGTGTATGCCATCTTCCTTTTTTCAAATAATGTGGGTTATCATAACCGATTCCCCACTCTTTGTTAAAGTACGTGAACTCTTTAGGTTTATTTAGAAAGATGGTTTGATCAGTTTGACCCCTTTTGTGGAGTTTTGTTTCAAGATCAGTGATTTTATTTACAAACTCCTTGTGCTGAATTTGAAGAGCAGAGCATTGATAAACAATTTATGCTTTTTCATTCAAGCACTGATCAAACTGTGACTGAAGTTCAGATAATTTGGCCCGTAAGTCTTTAGGTGCTATAGAAAGATTTTTGCATTTCTCCTTTATAATAGCATTTTCAGACTTATATTTTTCAGTTATTTTCTTTTGAACATCTAGCTTTTCGGTTAGAGACCTAATCTCAAGCAGTTGTTCTTTAGAAGTGGCCTTAAAGGAAACTACCCTTTCAGCAAGAGGTTTCACTCGGTCATAAAGTTCTGAAAAGATAGGTTCACATACCTGACACGACTTTTTCATGTCTTCTTCAGCAGGAGACATCTTCAGTTGCACTGGAGTGATCGTCAGACGATTGTTCGATTCAATGTGGAATAGTATCCAAGATACTTAAATGCCCCCCTCCTGCGACTTAGCACGGGGGTCCTGCTAAATGAGCTTTCCGGGTGAAGAGCAAGTGACCGGGTACAAGGAGATTCCAGATAAAACGAAGTTACCGTGTCCGGATAATTTGAAGAGTTCGGGTAAAAGATGTCCGGATAAGATGAAGAGTCCGAATAACTTAAGTTGTCCGGATGCAATGAAGTTTCCGGGTAAAATAGATTTTCCGGAAACACTGGGTTTCCGGATACAAATGTTACCCGGATAATATAAGGAATAGTGACTTACCCGGATTGCATAACTTACCCGGAAAAATGAGGAGTCCGAATGGAATTGGAGTTGTCCGGATGAATTTCACACAAACGTCCGGACACCTTTAAGTTGTCCGAAAAAGTCGGCTGTTTTATCCGGACTCTGCGGCTGTTTGCTTAAATCGATCGACTTTTCAATTAGGGTTGCCCAATATCGATCCTGGAAGATTAGTAACAATGCAAGACACAAAAATAACACTAATCCAATCGATTTCAGTGCAAAAACAACAAGTTTTGATGGTAAAAAATCGAATCTTTGTCAAGCACACTACCAAAACTTTTGATCTTAAATTGCTAAATTGACCACTCAAACGAATGAATTAGGATTTGAAAATTTGCAGAAACACTTATAACGATAATGCTAACACAACCCAATAACCAAAAACAACCAATTTCGACTGAATCAAAAAGTCAAGAATTCAAGAATAGTCAGACGAATCGAATCCGTCTGTCTGCTCTGATACCAATTGTAGAATCCAGATCCGTGCAACGATTATGTTTGTGAATAAGCAAATAAGAACAGTTGATATGATTCACAAAGGCTGCCCACTTAGCTATTGAATTAGAGAGAATTACAGTGTAAAGCAGAAAAGCTAAATGAGACAACTAGCTAATTTTCTAAGCTAATTGCACTTTATATATGCTGGGGCCGTGGTAACAAGCCCACGGCCCGTTCACTATGGTCTAAGTTTAAACAATTACAATTCAAACCCCTGAACTTAAAATCAACATAAATTCTACCCTAACAAGTGTTGAGAAAAGAAATGAGGGAAAAGCTTCTGATCTACAGTATGATAGATTTTCAACTGGGAAAGGATCTTGGTCTCAAACATCTGAATCTACGACCACCAGAAGATCGCTGCCCACCCGACGCCGTGCCCAACTCAATCATTACAGAACCAAGATTCGGGTTAGTATTTCAAAACCCACAAGGCGAAGTCAAACTGTTTGTGGGCATGGACTGTCAGAAGTACGCAACTAGTACTCTGAACAAGTTCAGAGCAAGCCTTGTAAAATACAGAGATACAGAGAAAATGAATAGAGATGTTGCAGATACTTTCATCAGAGAGATTGATGCCACAATCCGCCTAAGAGAACTCTGCATCAGTTTCTACAAAGAGATCAGAAGAATCGGAAGAGACAACAGAAGCTACAACGATTTCAAAGATGCCAAAATCTGATTCTCAAACCTCAAATCTCTGCAAAACAAGTCAAAAGTCTATCTTTCATTGTACTCAAATGTAAAATGCCTCTGGCATATTTCTGAATGAAAGAACTTTCGAGGTATTGTTTAACCTCTGTCTTATCTAACTTAGCCTAACTAAACTCAAGTTCAAATTTTTTATTTTTCACTACTTAGGGGGAGATTGTTAGCTTCAATCTTCCTAATCAAAGAAGTATTTAGAAGTAGTGAAAATAGGCTAAGTGAAGAAAGCCTCTTACCGAGGCTTTGCCAAACTTACCGAGAGATCAAGGTCGAGAAGCTACAGAAGCTAAAGAAGCATCCTACAGAAGCTCTGTCTTACGCGCAAAGAAGACCAAAGACTCGGAATCCGGTGAAGACTGCTCTACAAAGGACCAAACCGCAGAACCTCTGTGAAACTTCACTGAGCCTCTGCGGTCTTCAACAAAGACTTCAAAGATATTTATAATATCTTGCTACTGTTCCTGGACCTGTTCATCAACTTGCATGGCAACGTACCCTGTCCAACTTCAACGTGTCAAACTATGAGTGGACTCAATAGGGCTTAGTACATAATAGACGTCTGCTGCATTAAATGCAATACATCACATCCAACTGTTCATGCCATCCGTCCAACTATTCATACCGTCCGTGCTGAATAGTAGCTCATGCTTTATGGTCCCCTTTGAGTAGTATAAAAGGAAGACTCATGTTAAGTTCTTCCTAATCAAGAATCGAGAATTAAGAGAGAAAAACATCAAGAACACATAGCTTATATACTTTGAGAGTCATATCTGTTTTAAAGCTTTGCTTACTCACTGTTCTTGAATCTGTTCTTGATATATATATATTCAGTAAACTTTGAGATATTATTTCCTGTTCACTGTTTATTTATATTGTGTTCTAAATCTATCAAACATATCTGTTAGTTCTTCAAATACGCTTCCGCATCATACTTAAACTTGAACTAATAGATCTGATAATCTTGTTTAAACAAAACGAGAACCAACAGGAATAAGTATTTTCCTTACCTTGGTCGTGGTCGAGACTGGTGAAATTTTGCCCAAACATTGGCGTTCGTGCGATCCAGCGAGTCTGCAATGTAAGATTCAGGGGTCGTCGTTGGTTTGACCAACGACCCTCCGATGCTTAAGTCAGTAATCGCTTGGAAGAATAAATCGTAAGGAAAATTTCAAAAGAAATACTTCTTTAAATGTACTTCGTTCCAGCTACGTGGGATGTCTTGGTCGTCAAGGGTCTGAAACCTGTAAGCACCCTTCCCAACGACCTAGGATATTCGATAAGGTCCTTCCCACTTAGTGGATAATTTACCTGCATTTGGTTCCTTGGTGTTTGGGAATACTCGTTGTAAGACGTAGTCACCTTCCTGAAAGATCTTGGCTTTAACATTTTTGTTGAAATGTCGTTCAACAACCTATCGCTGAGATGCCATTTTGACCAAAGCAGACTCTCTTAGCTCTTCGAGAGCGTCGAGGTCATAGCTTAAGTCCACAAAGTTATTATCGACGGATGTAGGTATCGATGTCAGGAGCTGCACTTCAATAGATAAGACGGCTTCACAACCGTAAACCAATGAAAATGGTGTATGTCCTGTCGATGTTCGGGGTGTTGTACGATTCGCCCATAGGACCGATGGAAGTTCTTCGACCTATTTTCCCTTTGCGGCCTTGTGGCTTTTCTATATTGAATTGATAATGACTTAATTGCTCGATTCTGCAAGACCGTTAGACTGGGGATAACGTGGGGTCGAGGTCGTAAGTTTGATATTACGATCCTCACAAAACTGTTGCGTACGATCACTTATGAATTGTGACCCATTGTCACATACGATTTCGGAAGTAATTCCGAACATGCATATAATGTTAGTCTGGATAAAAGAGATGACCTCTTTATCCCGAATCTGGGAGTAAGCAGCTGCTTCTATCTACATAGAAAAATAATCTGTAAGGACTAACAGAAAAACTTTCTGCCCTGGGGCAGAAGGTAATTTACCAACGATGTCCATTCCCCACCTCATGAAGGGTCACGGGACCAAAGAGGTATGCAGAGGTTCAGAAGGTTGATGTATCATACTTGAGTGTCATTGACATGCGTCGTAGCTTTGGACGTACCTGGTGGCATCTTGCCTTAATGTCGGCTAATAGTAGCCTTATCGTGTGTTAGGGTAGAATTTATGTTGATTTTAAGTTCAAGGGTTTGAATTGTAATTGTTTAAACTTAGTCCATAGTGAACGGGCCGTGGGCTTGTTACCACGGGCCCAACATATATAAAGTGCAATTAGCTTAGAAAATTAGCTAGTTGTCTCATTTAGCTTTTCTGCTTTACACTGTAATTCTCTCTAATTCAATAGCTAAGTGGGCAGCCTTTGTGAATCATATCAACTGTTCTTATTTGCTTATTCACAAACATAATCGTTGCACGGATCTGGATTCTACAATTGGTATTGTTAGGACCATAAATGTCCTACATATTAGAAAGATATATATAAATAATTATATAGTGCTTAATTAGAATTAATTAGATTAATTAGTTTAATTAATCTTCTTGTAAAAGCCTTAATTGTTAAATGGGCTTAGTTAATTGTGTTTAATGGGCTTAGGCCTTATTGTCTAAAGCCTAGGTATATAAGGTGTGTTAACCTTTAGAATTAGGTTAGCGATTTCATAAGCAATTGATTAGCCATCCAAGAGATTAATTTAGAGCTTAATTGTTTAGAGAGAGATAGTTAAGTTTTTCATTCAAACCTTTGTAACTATCTAGATTATTGAATATGAGAGGGATGACAAGTTGAAATCGTTATTTGTTATTGTTATTCCTCATTGAATCGTTGTTACCTGTTAAATCCGGGTCTAACAATTGGTATCAGAGCAGAATCGGTGATTTGAAGATACGAAAGAAATCGAACGAAAACAAGAAAAAGAAAGAATTTTCGCAGAAAATTTTCTGGAAAATCACAGGCAGCCGTTTCGCCTATTCCCGAAGATTGAACCGTCGGATCGTCGTTATTTCTGGACAGCAGCTTCTCGACACTCTGTTTCACATTCTGACCAGTTGGATTATTCGTTTGAGGTCCAGAAGGCATCCAAATAATTTTCGACAGACTGCAGTAAGTTTGTGGGTAAAACAATCAACAATCGGGTTGGTAAAGCTTTTCGTCGATTAAATAATTACTTTGTTTGATCTCGATTGTTTATCGTTATTTATCTGCTGTTTATCTGCATTCATATCAACTTTCAAAGTTTTTAATTGCTCAAAGTTAAAAAAAAATCAAATCTTGAATTTTTTGGTGTTCTTCAAGTTGTTTAGTGATTATTGAAAAAGAGGTTACATCTTGCTTAGAAATCGATTTGGGTGTGTTTGTTTTGTGTTATTTGTCAAAATCTAACCCTACAGGAGTGAAATCAAGCAACCCTATCGAACCCTGATTCGATTTTTTTCAACCAGCCGCAGTTTCCGGGTAAGTTTTTCTAATTATCGTCACTTTCCGGACAAAAAGTCATTTTACCCGGACAAAACTAGCTTTCCGGATAAAATAATCTTTCCGGATAACATTCTATCGGAAACTTAATTTTAGCCGGAAACTTCTTTAATCAGGGAAGAGGCGCCGTTTTTTTTAAATCATAAGTCTTGGTCAATGATGGTGGCTTTCATCACATTGTAATAATCTGGTGCATGGTTGCAAGAAAGTGTGACTACGTGGCTTCTTGATACATATTCATTGGTTTCTCATCAAATATTGTGCACTTGGTTTGTTAGACACATGGGAATCTGATTGAATTTATTGTCAATCGAAAAACATTGTCCGGAAAGTACATTCATCTAGCTCGTCCGGTAAGTCACTCTTCCTCCTTTGACCGAAAATCTTTTTTATCCGGAATTATTTCTCATCCATAATTTTGTCCGGATAACAAACTATCCGGTAAGTGTTTGTCCGATAAACCATACTTTCATCCGGTAAGTATATTCATCCGGTAAGGTCACATCATCCAGTAAGTGCTAATTTTTGCGAGAATCCCAATCACCCGGTAAGGTTAGTCTTTTTTATTTTGTTCGGATACAATTGTCTACGGTAACCTAATCCGGTAAGTTCGCTCAAGTTTGTCTGGTAAGTTCAATTGTTTTTACTTTATCCGGGAAAGTGCATCACCCGGTAACTCCATTTATCCGGTAAGCCGCAAATAACTTCCATCCGGAAAGTACATCTCACTCGTCCGGTAAGTTGTGTGTTGGTAAGTTTGGTTGATAAGTTCTCGTCGGTACTCGAGTTACCGCACGTCTCGTGATTAAAAGTGTCAACGAAAGTTGCGATTTTTCTTAACAATCGATTTTCAATTTTTTTGTGACGATTGAGATTATTTGCGACGATTTGCAATTATTAGCGACTATTGGCAATTATTAGCGACTATTTTTTTGTGTGACTCATCTTGTCGTTCTTGATCTAACTTGGTTTGTTTTTCTCGCAGGTTTCACCATCGAAGTTTGATTTCGTTCGTTCCGTCAATAATCAAATTTTATATTTTGGAAACGAATTTATTTTATAAATTTGTTTTTCAAAGTTAAATTTTGATTTTCTTCCGCATTTTTTATTCTTCAAAACAACACCGATTAACGATCATAATTTTTCAGGTAACAAATGTCTTATTCATCTCAGTATGAAGCAAATTGTCAGGACGAAGATGAGGTGATGGAGATTCTGAGCGAAAAGAAGTTTGCGTCCAAGTCACCTGCGGGAAAAGAAGACAGTGATTCTGATGATGAATTCACAGCCCTTCAGAAATCAGTGGCTCAGCTCTCCAGATCTTTCCAGCAGCATTGCCAGAAGAAGGTAGATGAGCACAAGCAGCCTGATAAGAAGGAGAAGACTAAAGAAGAGCAAACAATACTATATGAAACGCATATCGAGAAGAAAGAGGATTTGATCTACAAGTACATCAAAGAACTGAAGCAACGTAAATCTCAAATCTGGAATTATTCTCAGAAGCTCGCCAAATCTGAAGAAAAGGCAACAACCTTAGAGTCAGAAAACACAGCGCTGAAAAGGAAGCTTTCTGAATTGCCATCACCAGACGAGATAAAGGCACTTGAAAAGAAAGCACATCAAAGACTTTCTGAAAAGAATATCCAGCAAGCAGATGATTTGTGCAGCAAGTACATAAAAGAACTGAAGGAGCTCAAATCTCAAATTTGGAAGAGCTCTGAGAAGCTTGCTGAAGAAGAAGAGAAAGGTAAACTCCTGTACCTTGAAAACCTTGAGCTTAAAAATAAACTAACTAATTTTGAAAAGGTTTTTGAAAAGGAGAAAAAATTGCTTCTTCAAAAGCAATCTGGGTTTTCAACCAAATCTCTTGAAGAGAAGAAAAGTCTTGATCTTAGATGTCTAAAACTTTCAACACAAATCTCCGACTTTGAAAAAGTTTTGTTTTTTGAAAGAGAAAAGTTTGAAACTGAACGCAAATCTTTTTCTAAAAGGAATGGAGAACTTTCTTTGAAAATATCCGATCTGGAGAAAGAATTAGACATTCTAAGCAAAGAGAATGAGAGAATGAAGGTTGAAGGCTTTAGAACTAAATGTTTGAAAGATGATTTTGCAAAAGAAGGAAAGACCTTTCAGACTGAGATGTCTAAGCTTACAAAGATATTATCTGAATTAACTACCGAGTCTTTGAAGAAACAAAAGGTTAAATCTGATTCAAAGATTTTTGTCAAATCAAATTTTTTTTCAAAAGATCAGATTCGACCTTCCAATCTTTTCTACAATTCTCGTGTTGATAATGCAGATAATCAATCTTTCAAGAAAGTAAAAATGGAGTGGAGAGTTAAAGGAACCACTCCTTCTCCAAAGCCATCCGTCCCTGTAAAGAATGCCAAGAAAAACACAGCTTTCCATACTAAATCTTTTTGTGAAAACTGATCGTGTTTATTCTGTTAATAAACTGATCAACTTATCTGCACAAAAGTTGTGTTGTTCTTATTGTGGAACTAATGACTTTGTGAAGAAAGACCATGCTATGTATTGGTATGGTACTTATTGTATCTCCGGTCCTCACAGTCATAGGGCATCTAACCGACAAGGATCCATCCCAAGATGGATACCTAAATCTGTCTAATCTGTTTTGCAGGTAAGTCATGTGCGCTCAGTAATGAACATTTTTTCACATGACATCAGTCAAAGGTTATGCCAATTTTGAGGGGGAGTACTATCGTATGAAAGGTAAGTGAACTTCTAACTGAATTCAAAAACATTGGCAATTCATTCTGAATAACTTACTTGCGTTTGTTATAATCTAAGTTTAACTTCCATGATTGCCATGTTCAAAACTCTCTTGAGTTAGTTATTTCCATGTCTCAAATGTTTGTTGATTTTTCGATGGAAATACACTCGTTTTTTGAATTCCACTTTGTGTTCATAGTTCATCAGTTCACATCAATGATTCAATTCTTATCTGATATGTTAATTGTGACTTGTTCTTCACAATTAAACTTTCTAATCATTGTTTCATTTTTGCAAATACTGTGCTTACTGAGTCAATCTGTTTTGCGTTTGTTCTTGTTTATTGAACCTCTGGTATTCTAAATTACGACTTCTGATTACCTCAAATCAGAACTCGAACTTAACTTTAATGACTTCTGAATAATTCAGAACTCGGTTTTTTAAACGTCATGACTTTTGATCAACTCAGATCAGGACTCGTTCTTAAATGCTATGACTTCTAGACAATTCAGTTTAGAACTCGTACTTCATTGTTTACTACACTATTCTACTCGTTGCATGAAATGAGTGTTAGGAATTACATTGTTTCTATGGTCAAGCCAGAACCGGAAGGACCTACCCAAGAAACACATCCTTTTAGACATCAGTGAGGGGTCTAGATTGATAGATGAGTTTGGAGAGAAAAGAATATGGTGAGGCTATGACAGGACTTAAAAGAATTAATTGGTCCTTACCAAATCGAGTCAGTTATCCGGGTAACCACACAATCTATTCATTCTCGCTCCTTGGAGATGAATATTGAAACAGACATGGACCCAGTGTCGATAACTCGTGTCACCCCACCCAGCCACTCAAGTATCTCACAAAAGATGCTTGTTTCATATATTCACGGAGATTTAGCACATAATCTATCTATTCATCACTCGGAGGTCTTAGATATTGAAACAGGAAGACATCAGCTCCGGTCTCCAAACTTCATATTCTTATCACTGTGTCTATTGATTTTAACTTGCGTCCCAGGTTAAATCAATTTTTTAGCCTAATTGATATAACTTATTTCTTTCACACATGCACGAGTCTTTGTGATTCCCATCGTATATCTTTGTGATATTGCCGGAACAGTTTGAGAAGTAATTTTAAAATTTTACTTCAGTGATAACTAGAAGTCCTATCAGAGATACCCCATTGCCAACTCTGAACATAGGCCACACAATTTTTTAAATTGTTGTGATAACAGTTACTATGTGTTTTTGTGTTAGATTTTTACCCCATGTTGGTTACTAAAATGTTTTATCTGGATTTTTTTGCTACTCGTCACTATTGTCTTTGAACGTGCATGATGCATCGGATTCTCCTACTCATCATGAGGGGGAGAAAGGGTATAGATTTAAAGACACCGGATTATCAAGTTGAGGGGGAGTTAGCAAAAGCCGAGGGGGAGTATAGAAGTCCCCATGCAAAAGCCGAGGGGGAGTAACTGTTATTTGATCAGTTCCGAGATTTTATCAAAGTGAAAAGACTTCAAAGTGCTTACAAGTGGTAAATTCTTCTCATCCTTTATCAAATGGTGTTCGCTACAAATCTCTATTTCCTCCTTCGAGCATATTGGTTCTACAAAGTTCTACAAGCTGAAGCTGATAGCAAAGTCAACTCGCGGTTCAAAGACAAATTCATTGTTCACCGAATCCGTTTACAAAGTTGAAGATATGAAGACCAAGAGCTTTATTCAAGGGGGAGCGCTGAAAAGACATGAAGTCAAGCAACACCGAAGTTTTCAAAGATTTAAGAAGAAGAGAAGATCAAGACCTGAAGGTTTCAAGTTCAATTTTTATTTATATATCTTTAGGGGGAGATTGTTAGGACCATAAATGTCCTACATATTAGAAAGATATATAAATAATTATATAGTGCTTAATTAGAATTAATTAGATTAATTAGTTTAATTAATCTTCTTGTAAAAGCCTTAATTGTTAAATGGGCTTAGTTAATTGTGTTTAATGGGCTTAGGCCTTATTGTCTAAAGCCTAGGTATATAAGGTGTGTTAACCTTTAGAATTAGGTTAGCGATTTCATAAGCAATTGATTAGCCATCCAAGAGATTAATTTAGAGCTTAATTGTTTAGAGAGAGATAGTTAAGTTTTTCATTCAAACCTTTGTAACTATCTAGATTATTAAATATGAGAGGGATGACAAGTTGAAATCGTTATTTGTTATTGTTATTCCTCATTGAATCGTTGTTACCTATTAAATCTGGGTCTAACAACACTTGATAGGCTCTGGTGTTTGGCTCTGTGTTGTAGTTGTCCTTTGTCCATTGCAGAAGTTCAGGTAGATCATAGGGATTCAGATTCCTTATGTCAGCATCAGCGAAGGTGGTTTCTGAATTGTTTACCCTTTTGACTCTGTAAAGATTGTACCTGACTCTTGGATAGGTTCTTATGAAGGAGAATCTGCAGAAGATTACCTTTTTGATTTTATGAATTGAGAAGACTTCTGCTTTGGTTCTTGGCTTTGTTCTGCTGAAGATGTTCTCAAATTCTTCTCTGATGTTCGGATTTGTGATTTGGTCTGTTGGATGGAGGTTCTGAAAGGGTTGTTTGTAGAGATATTTGTACACCACTTCTTCCATTTCTTCGTATGTTGGACCATGTGGTGGTATTCGTCTTCTGAGACTCTCCATCTGTTGAACAACTTCTGCAGCTCTTCCTGATAGAGGAATGTCTGATAGAGGCTTCAATCCATATGCCCAGTCCTCTTCTTCAGGTTTTGGAGTTTGAAAGGCATCAAAGGAGCTTTTCATCAGTTTTTCTGTAGGATTGGGTACTGATTTCTTTTTCTTGGGCTCTTCTGTCATTTTTTCCTTTCCCTTGTCTTTGGCTTTTGGAGGTGCAGAACCTGTTGCTTCTGTAGGTTTGGTTGTTGGTGCTTCTGTTGGAATGATGGGGGTTGCCTCTGTAGGTTTTGACACTTGTGTTTGAGAGGACTTTTGTGGTGTTGGTTATGTTGGCTTTCTTTGCTCTGTAACCTCTGTTGGAGGTTCTTTGGTGACTTCTTCTGTAAGCTCGGTTTTTGTTGGTGAAGGTTGGATATCGAAATTTCTTGCCATTTTGAAAGCTAATGTGAACTTGTGCCTTTCTTCTTCTCTCTGCGCCATTCGTTCAGTCATTGTATTGTGCATCTTTCTCAGATTAGAAGAAGCAGAGGTCGTTGCTCTTTTTGGTTTGGTGGCAATCGACTTTCTTCTTGGTATGGTTTGGGGTTTTTCTGTTGATTCTGTTGAAGGTCTTTCTTCCAAGTTGATTACCACAGGGGTGGTTGTTGCCTCTGTGGTTTGCTGATCAGCTTCTGGAATATTGGTTTCTTCAGAAGTTGATTCCACAGAGTTGGGTGTTGTCTCTGTGGTCTTTTGATCTTGGGTTTGTTCTGGAGGGGCTTGGGTGATTGGTTCTGCTGCGATTGGTGGAGCTTGTAGTCCTCTGGTCGTAGCTTTCTCCCTTACATTCTCCCCCTCATGATGATCTGATGGATCAGGATGGTCATCATCAGAGTCATCCTGACTCTTATCAGAAGTACCCTCTGCTCTGCAGGAAGCTTTGGGTTTCTTTGGTAGTTCTGCTCATGCGGCCATCAACTTTGCACATACATCATCACAGAGGCCGATTAGAGTTGCAAGCTCTGCTTCTGTGTTGAAGCGCATTCTGCCGACACTTTTTTTGAACTCTTTGACGTAGTTGGCATTTGAGTAGTGAAGGAGACAATGACTTCTGTGACCTGGTTTATGACATTCTGCCCGAGCTCTGTCAGCTGTGTTCTGGTCATGTAATCTTTTGGTTGCATCATTGTAGTGTTGCGCATTGCCTCTTCTTGAACGTTTTGCAGAGCCTTCTGTAGTTCTGCAGGTGTGATGCTCTGTGATTTGTTGGATTGCTTGTTCATTTGTTCAAGGAAATGTTTGACTGATTCCTTGAATGCAGATGTTGCAGCTATTCCAAAATCTTTAGCAGCAGAAGTGGCTGTAGTTGTGGACGTTGTTTGAGCAGAAGATTTCATCTCTGTGATGGCCGTTTTCACCTCCGTGGACAGATTGTCCATTTTGGTGTTCAGATTCAGCAAGGCCGTTGATGTTTTCTCTGCAAAAGATGTGAAAGAGCTTTGCAACTCTTTCATGGTTTGGTTCACAGAGGTGACAAGGGTTTGGAACTCATCCCTTGATACTTGTGTCCCTGGTGTAACCTATGGAGGAACACATTCGTCTCCAGAGTGAGTCCCTGCTCCTGGGACACCTTCGTTCACCCTTGTTTGTACGATGGGGGTGGAAGGATTTCCATCTGATCTTCGAGCAGAAGCATCTAGTGCTTCAGACTCTACAGAAGTTCTGTGAATGACATTGTCTAGATCCACTTCATAGGTGGGTACTAGATTATCCTTCTGTTGACTCGGAGACTTGTCTAGAGTCTCTTCGTTGTTGTGCTCACTACTTCTCTCTGAAAGAAGGGTTGGCCCTATTTCGTGCGTGGCGGAGGAAACGAATTCCTCTGTAGGGTGTTCTATTGTGATCTGGGGCGATTGATCACGAATAATAGGTGAGTCTCTTTGAGGAGACTCCCTAGGAATGGGTTCCCTGGTTTCTGTGGGTGCAGAAGTCGAAGAGTGACTTCTGGCTGGATGGGTTGGGTTTGGATCGAGCTGGGGTGCTCTTTTTCAATAACTCCTTCTGCAGCTAGACCTGCGGAGTTAGATGTGTGGGTTGCACTGGGAGTTGGTTTTGGTTGTGTGCCTCTATTAATCCAGGCATCTTTTCTTGTTTCTTCCTCTGTTAAGCATCCAAGCACTACATCATTTTCTACCTTTTCAGCTTCTGTAGCTTTCTGATGGCTTGGTGCTTCTTCCCTAACTTCTGTTGAAGTTCCTTGCTCTGTTCTTAAGAAGTCGTACATTTGATGAGAGCCGTATAATATCATGACATGTGGATGATAGAGACCTTTTCGTATCCAGACAACTTCTTCTTCATCTGAATCTACCTCTAAGACCTCCATTCTTGTCTCCCTTGTTTCAAATCCCTCTTCTTGTACAACTTCGGCCTCTTTTCCTTTTTCTATTATTTTCTCTAAAGCCTCTGTTACTTCATCTCTATTCCACTCAGCTTCTGTTTGTTCTATTTCTTCTGAAGCTGGGCTTGGACTCCTTATGTGGACGTCCAATCCTAGTTGAATGAAGGGGTTCTGTAGAATAACAGGTGTCTCAGCTGATTGATCTCTGGGTGTTTGATCATCTTCTTGCAGATGTGTGTCAATGCCAGAAATAGAGAAGAATTGTTCTTCTGGGGAGTGGTGGTCGAGTGGTTGTGCCGTCCACCCTGCTGTATTTAGAGTGTGGGCAATGTCAGGGTTCTGTAGGAAATCGTTTAAGTTTCCTTGGTGAGCAAATCGATCTGGGGATTGATATGGTGATTGATATCCCTCTTCTGTCATTTCTACTTCTGCATCTTCTTCTTTTGCAGTTCTTTCTTCTGCGATTTCTTCTTCTTCTATGGTAACCAATTTTTCAAGTGATTTCCCATGCTTCTTTTTGGTTTTCCTCCTCTTAGGTTTTGGTGCCCCTTCCTCTGTGGTTTTCGATTTTCTTTTCTTCTTCTGTTTTGGAGAAGAGGGAGGAGCAGTGGAGCCAATTTCTGTGGCATGAGGAGGTGAAGGTTGATCTTCTGCAGCGCTTGTGGAGGTGCCTTCTTCAGTTTTCCTCTTCTTTGATTTTGGAGTAGAGGTAGAAGATTTCGAAAAGGACTTCTTTCCCATGAGCTTTGCACGTTTGGCTAAGAAGCTAAGTTGAATAGCCATGTGTTTTGCTAGTTTGTGATCTTTTTCTTCTTGAGTGGAAAGAGGTTCTGCAATCATTGTTCCTAGGGGGACACCTAAACGCGGGGGTGTCATAGGACTCGGTTTTGGAGTTCTATGATCGCGTATGTACTCTTTCTTAAGGGTTTTATTCGTGGCATACCTCAGAAGGTTCTTTGACAAAGGTCTGCAGTGTGTGTAGCCATCTACATGATCAGTGGGGGTATTTTTGCTCATTGGGAACTGTTTGGGAATTGGCCCTTCCATTGGCCAGTTCTGTATCAGCAACAGAGGTTCGAACAAAACTCCCAGTATTCTTTGGAATTGCAGAGGTGGTAGAAAGTTAGGATCGTTCTCTTTGACCCTTCTGGCGTTGTTCTTTCTGTCGATGGTGTTGATGATCTCTTGCATCATTATGGTCGCGTAATCCAGTGGGAGATCATAGTAAACCCCATACATGATGGTTAATTTCTGATGTGAGCTCTGGTCAATACTGCCTATCTTCCCTGTCAGGCATCTGTTAAGAATTGAAAACAAGGTGTTCCACAGAGGTGGTAATCTGCCTCTGCGGAAGTCATTTCTCTTCCTCAGTTGGGTGTTGTACCCAAGCATTTCTACGAAACGACAGATCTCGTCGTCTGTTGGTTGCTCTGCATATTTCTTCAATCCAAGAAGACCCCTTGTTGGTAGGTTGAATTCAAGTGAGAAAATTGTTCTATTGAACTTGATTTCCAGATGTTCAGATTTGTCAGGTCTTGAAATGTACCCTTTGATAAGAGAATCATCTTTATCAAATCGGCAACTTTGCCAAAACTGGTTCAAATATCAATTGTTGGATTTGATTGGTAGTACCTTTTCGAATGATCCTTTGCTATGAAGTTTTGAAGATGTGTGGTCGGAGCAAATTCTGCTGAATCGCCGGAATCTTCTAGTTCAATACTTTTGGCAAGGTGGGGGTTTTCTGAATGTTCAGAATGAGCAGGTGAATGTTCTGGTGAGTTCGCCGGAGAGTGTGCAGGGGAGATAGCTTGAGAAGATGAAGCCATTGGTAATGAGAATAAGATACTTGCAGGTTTTTGCAGGGTTTCGCCGGAGAAGAATGAGGGTTTGTAAAAAGTTTATGAGAGGGTAAGCTTGGTTTTTATAGAAGGGTAAAACGGTAGAATTCGAAAGAGTAAAATATATGGCAATGAATTAAAATTTGGAATCCATACACAAGTTAGAACGGCGGGTACAACTTTCCACAGAAAACGTTCTATATACGCCCAATAAAAATGGGACACGTAGGCCATGTCAGAGGATGACATGACGTCGTGCGCGGCCCATTAATGCTAGGCGCGTGGGTTTGTTCTTAGCCACATGAGATTCACTCTCAGTAAAAGTAACCGTTATTACTACAGAAATGCCCAAGTAACAGATTGACAGAACTTCCGTGGTTTACAGAAGCTCTGTGATTTTGAAAATCTTGATGTTTATCCCTTTCTCATATATCTTATTGTTGTCATGACTTCTGTGGGTTCTTCTTTAACCAAAACGTTTGCAAAGGCACTGGAGAGGATCAATAGGATTTTTAGTTAAGAATTTTTACTCGCAGAGGTTTTGTGGCTCTGTGGGAACTTGCAGAAGCTCTGTGAGGGCCAGCAGAAGCTCCATGAGGGAAAAAATCTCATAACAAAAATTCTATTAAATTTTCTGATCATCCAATTTTTGATCTGTTTTACGAGATGTTTTTCGGACATATTTGAAAGTTGGTGTCCGAGAAAACTGTTATGGAAAAAGTTTTGTTCGTGAAGGTCATGGTGTATGTATTCGGTTTCCGAGATAACATTCCAAAAGATCGATAGAGGGTTAATTTGTGATCTCAGAGCATATTTCTGGCAGAGCCTCTGTTGAGCTCAGCAGAGGCTCTATGACCTAAAATTTCTCATAACTCAAATTTTATGAAACTTTTTGATCTTTTGATTTTTGAAATGTTATCCACATTATATTTAGGACATATTTGACAATTTGTGTCCCAGAAAACTGTTTTCAACAACCTTTTGTACGAGAGACATACCTTTTTGGTTCTTTTTTTCTCGGCAGTGATGTCTGACTTCTGTCGATATAGATTCATCGACGCTCTTCTTTGGCTTCTCCTTAAAAGTTTTACCTCTGTAGATCATTTCAGGGTCCCTTTTTGCTCCCCCTTGATCTAATCACCTCTGTAGATCAAGTAATTTCCTTTTGCTCCCCCTTGACCTATGCTTGGATCAAAGAATGATAAGATTTGTATTGAGCATAGGTCTTGTTTTTCCAGAGGTTCTGTGGAGGTCGTCAGAGGTTCTGAGCAGACTTACAGAAGCTCTGTGATATTAAGAAATATTTAAGATTGAGAATTTACATACAGAAATAAATCAATCAAAGCAATAAGTTAAGTAAAATAGAAATATATACTTATTAACAAAAGATAAAGCTATACTTACAGAGGATTTTCACATTATATTAATCATTCCTAACTTACCCACCAAGAAATTAAATCTTTTCTCGTCTAAGGCTTTGGTGAATAAGTCTGCAAGTTGATATTCTGTTGGCACGAAATGCATCTCGATTGTACCGTGTTCAACATGATGTTTCAAGAAGTGGTACCTTATATCGATATGCTTAGTTTTGGAATGTTGCACAGGATTGGCAGAGATGGCAATGGCACTTTTGGAAACACAGAAGATGGGTATTTTAAATAGAATGTGGCCGTAGTCTTTTAGCTGAGTCTTCATCCATAGAACCTGAGAACAACAGCTAGCACCAGCAACGTATTCAGCTTCTACCGTAGATGTTGATACACAGTTCTGCTTTTTGGAGGTCCAACTGACTAGTTTACCGCCTAGGAATTGACAACTCCCAGAGGTACTCTTTCTGTCGAGCATGCATCCTCCATAGTCTGAATCTGTATAAGCTTTAAGAGAAAAGCCAGAGTTCTATGGATACCAGAGACCAAGATTTTTGGTCCCGTTTAGGTATCTAAAGATTCTTTTAACAGCATCATAATGTGATTTCTTAGGATTAGCTTGATAACGTGCACAAAGACATGTGGAATGCATAATGTCAGGTCTGCTTGCAGTTAAGTATAACAGAGATCCAATCATGCCTCTGTAGAGAGTGCATTCTACAGAGATGCCATCTGGATCTAAGGATAACTTATTTCCAGTGGCCATTGGAGTTTTCATTGCAGAGGTATCAGAGAGGCTATACTTGAAAAGAATGTCAGAGACATATTTGGCCTGATTTATAAAAATCCCCTCTGATGTTTGTTTGACTTGGAGTCCGAGGAAGAATGTTAATTCTCCCATCATACTCATTTCAAACTCACTATGCATTAGTTTTTCAAAACTTTTGCACTCTTCTGTATTAGTAGACCCAAAAATTATGTCGTCCACATAGATTTGTACAAGCATTATTTCACTGTTTTTACGTTTATAGAATAGGGTAGTATCTGTTGTACCTATGTTGTAGCCATTTACTAGAAGAAAGATAGAAAGTCGTTCGTACCATGCTCTTGGAGCCTGTTTCAGTCCGTACAGAGCCTTTTCAAGGTAGTATACATGCCTTGGGAATTTTGAGCTTTCAAACCCTGGTGGCTGATTTACGTAAACCTCTTATTGGATTTCACCGTTGAGAAAAGCTGATTTTACGTCCATCTGATAGACTTTAAAACCTCTGTGAGCTGCGAAGGCTAAGAATATTGTGCGACAGGGGCAAAAGTCTCATCGTAGTCTATGCCTTCTTCTTGTCTATAACCCTTGGCCACCAATCGTACTTTGTTTCTGATGACCACTCCATCTTCATCCTTCTTATTTCTGTAGACCCACTTAGTTCCAATGGCCTGTTTCCCTCGTGGCAGAGGTACTAAAGTCCATACTCTGTTACGCTCAAACTGGAGAAGTTCTTCTTGCATGGCGTCTACCCAGTTTGGGTCATCTAGGGCTTCAGAAATCTTCTTTGGTTCTATCACACTAATAAAATTTGTAAAGAAACAAAAATTAGCAGTGGCAGACCTGGTTTTTACTGAGTCAGAAGGTTCTCCAATTATTTGGCTTGGAGGATGGCTTTTTGTCCACTGAGTGGTGCGTGGAAGATGGTCATCAATGTCATCGAACCTTTCTTCAGAAGCTTCTTGTGGATCTTCTTCTTGTATAGCCTCTGTCGTTCTTCTTGCCTTGGTAGATGATTCTACAATTTGTGGAATGATTGGTATTAGTGGTGGTGGAGTTTGTTCCTCTAAGGACGTATAGTCTTGGTCCTCAATTTCCTCTGTAATTGGTTCTTCTATGGATTGTGGAGTTTGTTTTTTAGCAGCTTCTGTGGTCGTTTTTCTTGATGTTTCATCTTCTGCATTTGCATCTGTAGTATTTACAGAAGAAGATGAAGCATTATTTGGACCAGTTAGAGTCATACCTGTAGGATTTTGTCCGACAGAGGATGGTTCTTCAGAAACTCTGATGGTTCCAACAGAAGGATCAATGTCATCGTGGAACATCTTTAAAAATAGAAGATTTAAGTCTTCTTTCGTTTGCGAGATGTCAGAGGTTTCCCTTTTAAGTTCGAGTTCTGAACTGATTTGCTCAAAAGTCATTTGGAATGAATCATCAAAAGAAACATTGATGCTTTCAACAATTTTGCGAGACCTCATAAGGAATGCTCTGTAGGCTTTGGAAGTGGCAGAGTATCCAATGAATTTGCTTTCGTCAGCTTTTACTTCAAACCTTCCTCTTGAATCTCTGTCGTTTAAAACAAAGGATTTACATCCGAACACATGAATTTTTTTTATGTTTGGCCGCCTTTTGTTGATCAATTCGTAAGGAGTCTTGAGGTGTCTTTTCACAATGGTTGAACGATTTTGTGTATAACAAGCAGTAGAAATCGCTTCTGCCCAAAAGTTCATTGGCAGTCCGCATGCTGATAGCATAGCTCTTGCGGCCTCCACAAGCGTTCGATTCTTTCTTTCGACTACGCCGTTCTGCTGTGGAGTGCGTGCTGCAGAGAAGTTCTGTGATATTCCTTCTGTAGAAAGATAGGCTTCAATGACAGAGTTTTTAAATTCTGTGCCATTGTCACTTCTTAACTTCTGTATTCTGCATTCATAAAGAACTTGGATTCTTTTCATCAGATTTATCAAGATGATTGGAACATCTGATTTCTTTCGAATAAATTCAACCCATGTGAAACGCGAATACTCATCAATTAAGACAAGTATGTATTTCTTGCCACCTAGGCTCTGTATGGCAATGGGACCGCAGAGGTCAACATGAAGCATGTACAGAGGTCTAGTGCAAGACACATCTGTTTTGCCTCTGTGGGAAGCTCTTCTGAGTTTTCCCATTTCACAGGCAGAACACAATTGATCCTTATTAAATTTAACATTAGGCAAACCTTTAACTAGATCAAGTTTTACCAGTTTATCTAATGTGTGAAAGTTCAAGTGACAGAACCTGTTATGCCATAACCAGGCTTCTTTACTTTCGCAAGCTACAAGGCAAACTTTGTTCTTGGTTGTTGAACAAAAATTCATCAGGTACATATCACCTTTTCTTTCGGCTCGCAGAAGTTCCATTCCTGTGTCTTCACTTTGCAGAGAGCAGAAAGTTCTTTTGAATAACACATCGAATCCTATATCACAGAGTTGACTTACACTGAGTAGATTGTGTTTAAGGCCATTCATATATGCAACTTTGTATACAGAGACGTTTTCCTTCTGTATGACTCCATAGCCTTTGATGTGTCCCTTCTTGTCGTCTCCAAAAGTTACAGATCCACCATCGTGTGTTTCTTTGTACGTGGATAGTAAACTTCTGTCGCCAGTCATGTGCCTTGAGCATCCGGAGTCAAGATACCAAATTAGCACAAACCGCTTCTGTAAGACAATCACAGAGACTTAGGTACCCATATCCATATGGGTCCAATATTGTTAAATTTTTCAAGTTTGTCTTAGCATTCTTGAAATACATTTTATCTTTTGTAGAAAAATCAGATTGTTTCTCTCCAGGTTCTGACTTTGGAGTTTGAATTTTAGTGGAGAGTAAGCAATCTGGATTTGAGAAGTGATTATTCAATTTGAACATAAGATCAAAGCAATGACAGTATTTAATATGAGACGTGATTTGTTTGAACATTTCATTGAATTTATTGAACTGAACCATAGAGGCATTACATTCTTTCTTAACATTAGATTTCCTATTACAAGAAGATCTATGAATACTAGAATGTTGTTTGCAAAAGTCTTGTTTAGGTCGTGCCTTCTGTGAGTCTCTTCTGTGGTGAACATCTTTCTTCACTGTCATAGAGGAAAAATATTTGTTAGCTTCAGGCCTTTTTTCCTTTTGTTGCCAAGTGGGATTCTCTCTAATTTGCTTTAAAGGTTTTGAAAATTTTGAGCTTTTAGGATTTTTTGAGGCCTTTTTCTGATTATCAAGCTCTGTAGAGGTTTTGACTTGTATACACATTTTGAGAAAATCTGGACAGATAGGTATCTCTGTGATTTTCTCTTCTGGAGAAATTGTTCTGTTAAGAACCTCAGAGGAGAATTTAACATCCTCTGTGTCACAGTGAATTATCCCTGATTTAAAATCAGTCTCTGAGTCGTCAGTGGATGAATCGTCCTCATATACAGAGGTTGAGTCATCTCTTTCGACAGAGGCTGGATTTTCTGAGCATGTATCGTACGAGCTTTCTTCCTCTGTAAAATAACTTTCATAGATAGTAGAGGTTTCTGATGAGATCTCTTCAGCGAGAATTTGATCTAGAGAAGATGTACAGAGATTTTCTAAAACATTTGATTTCAAAACATCCAAAATTTCTTTTTCAATTGATTCTTTAAGTTTTTCTTCTGAAAAGATGGATTTAAACTCAGGAGCTTTTGCAGATAATTTTTTTCGACATTTATCATACAGACAAAAGCGACCTGTGTTTGAGTCTCTGGTTGACCAAACTTAAAAATACCAATCTGATCTTGTGTTTTCAGATATTTCTTTGGTTTGATTCCTCTATTGACAGAGGTTGAAGATGATGAATCTGTGTTTTCAAACCACACATTGATCATCTTCGTATGTTTCTTCAAGTGAGGTTCTGCAGAGATTTTAACCCTTTTACTTACAGAGAGTAAGTTTGGAAAAATTGGTTTATTTGTTTTTCCTATCACAAACAGAGAAGACAGAGGTTTAAGTCTTTTGCCTTCAACACCTAGAGTAATATCATCGTACCCTATACCTCGTCTTCCTATTTGTGAGTTTACTTTCTCATACACCTTCTGTGCATCTTTATAGTTTTTAAGTAAAACTTCTCTTCTGAGTAGATCTTGCCAAAGTACATCTCTCTCTTTTTGAAAGTATTCTTTGAGAGCTCTTATGTCAGTTGTTTCACTCCTAGAAACTGAAAGCTCTTTTGTTTTGATTTTTAAAGCAGAGGTTAATTCAGAAATTTGCCTTTTTAAAGGATCTATATTATTGCTCCAATATTTTTCTGCTCTTTCCTTTTCTTCAAAAATTTTGGCTTTTTCTTGAGTGAGAAGCCTTACTTCTCTCTCATTAAAGGTGAGTCTTTTCTGAATGCTTTCATTTATCTCTTTTAGTTCAATCAGTTCAATGTTAAGTTTAATTGAATCATTATCTATAGGTTTAGTACAAGAGGTAGAGTTTGAAATGGATACCTCATTGTCAGTGCCGGAGTCGACTTCTGCCATGCCACAGAACAGGGCATTGGTGGTGAATTCATCATCAGAGGTAGAGTCTGACTCGAAGTCCTTCTTGTTTGCTTCAGAATGCCCTTTGTTCGCCATTAGGGATTTTTGCGCATAATATTCAGCCTTCTTTTTGTAAAAAGCTGAGTCCTTCTGTGGGCAATTTTGTCTACTTCTGCATTCTTTTGCGAAATGGCCTGGCTTGCCGCAGTTGAAACAACCTTGAGAGGTGTTTCCAGTTCGATCGTCGGACTTCTGTTGATCTCCACCTTTCTCTGTTCGGCATTCGTTTGCGTAATGACCAGGCTTACCACATTTGTAGCATTCTTGTGAGTGGCCTACCTTGTCATCTGACCTATGTCGGTCACTTCTGTAGTCTGACCTCTGTCGGTCACATGATTCTTCTCTTCTTCCATCATCTCTTCTATCTCTCTGGTTGTCTCTGCTATATCTGTCATTTCCAAAATTTCTTTGGTTACCTTTGAACTCTCTTGTCAATAAAGCCAATGATTTAGCTAATGACGCAAGAGTTATTTCTTCCTCTATCAGCTCGTCTTCTTCGCTATCAACCATCACCATTTTCTTTTTCTCCTTCTTCTTCTCCTCTGTTGCTCTCTCATTTCTCGGTCTTTCTGTAGCCTCTGTTGATTTACTAACCAATGCGTATGGTGCAATGGTTATTGTTTTAGCCTATGCTATTTGAGGCTCTTGTGCAGCTAGTGTTCCATAGAGATCAGAGAGTGTCCATGAGTCTAGATCTTGGTTTGTTTGTAAAGACATAGACAATTGAAGCCACTCATCATTCAGGCTCTTTAGAAACATGACGTTATTTTCTTCCGAGGTTCTGTGAATGCCAGACTTTCTGCATTTGTTTATGAGAGAGTTGAACCTGTCGTACGTCGTTTGCAGAGATTCTGTTGCAGAGGCTCTGAATGCATGATATTCATTTATGTACTGTGCCCTTCGGTTCTTCTGTGTTTTAGCACCCCCTTCCAACTGTCTTTCTAATTCTTTCCAAAGATCGTGCGCAGTTTCGCATGCATCTAAGGATTGAAAAAGTTCGTTGGGGATAGCCATTATCAAGATTCTTTTTGTTTTCTGTGCAACTTCATCTTCTGCCTTATCTTCATTTGACCATTCTTCTTTTGGCTTCGGTTTTTGATGTTCAGGGATTTCAGGAGATTCAGCAGTAGCTGGTACTCGTGGTACTACTATCATGGGAACAGGAGGAAGGTTGTAAATATATTGTACTAGATTTTTTTCAATACCCTCAGAGAAATGAACCATTTTTAACCATTCTTTGATTAGGAAGATTGAAGCTAACAATTCCCTTCTCCGTAACGAAGGTGAAATCATAGTATTCTCTCTCCTGTCAAAGGATTATATCAAAAGTCTTTTTACCCTACGACACTCGACTTCGACGTCGCCTACTTCGCACGACCGTCGCGAAGAATCATGCGACCTCGACCGACTAACGCGTTATACGACTGTTATGTTTGTTCAATGATTAATGCAGGAGTCAAAGTCATTAATGGACAACGGCTATAACCGACGAAATCAGTTATGAGCATCTAATCCCACATTGAAGACGACGACCGTTACAACAATCATCAAAGATCTTAATTATTCAATTAAAGTGCCCGAAGACTATAAATTCCAAGCTCAATCCTCAGTTCAAAAAACAGCAAACAACACAGAGAGAGAGAACAAGAACATCGAACAACAGGCACAAGTACTCGAACTCTGAAGAACACTCATTCGAAGCAAAGGAATCACCCATAGAAGATCGTTCTCGACACACGGTTTACACACACGACGCACATTGTTTTACATTAGAAAACACTTGTAACTTTACATTTCGAAGTCTTTCCTTCATCTGTATTGTAATCTCTGTACGATCGACACTTGGAACACCAAGGACATCGCCCCTGATTGGCGACCATAGTGCAGCGACGACATCCACTGTCGTCCTCAGTTTTTTTCCTCGTTGAGGTTTTTCCTGCGTCATCAAATTCTCTGTCTCGTTTATATTTTTGTCTTTGTCGCAGGCCTTTGTCGAACGATTGCTTTATTTAGTTGTTAAAGTCCACATCGACCTTAAGTTGTCCCTTTGGTGCGATTTTTGGCATTAACAGTTTGGCGCCATCCGTGGGACCTTATCTAGAGAAAATCTTCAACAAACGTGCGTCTTACTAACGGTTTCTTGGAGTTTTCTTTGTTCTCTGTTTCAGGAAAATGGCAGCCCCTGGAAATCAGCAGCATATCATTGCCTAGATGTACCAGGAGCTTGAAGTCTCTCGAAATCAAATCAACGCCATGGCAGAGCAGAGTCGCAGAGAAGCTGAGGAGATCGCACGGTTAAGGAATCCCTCTGGACCTCAAAATGGTCCTAGGCCATTCGTTTAGAATCCAGTCCAAGGATCGTTCGGTCAGAATGGTCCTCGACCATTCGCGCATAACCCAGGCCCAGGATCAGCTCCGTTCACTCAGAACCAGCATCCACGTCCGTTCATGCAGAACCAGCAACCGGGACCGTTCAACCCCAACCCCCAGTTCGGGACGGTTCCTCCTCATCATATAAGGCCACCACCCATGCAAAATGGGTCGCAACCGTTTCAGAATGGGTCGCAGCCGTATTTTGTTCCTTTCAACGGAGACGCCAATGGTCCGTCCTCGTCGCATGGCAATGGCACCAGCTCAGGAGTCAATCCGCAAACAGGGGCAAATCTTGACCCCAATGACCCCGTCGCCCAGCGATTGAAAATGCTAGAAGATCAGAACGAGCGCGTCCTATCTTTGCTCGCCAAGCTACCTGGGGCAGCCGTGCCCGTTGATGTCGAACATCGATCAGGATTTCAGGCGTCGCCCTTTATCGATGAGATCGCGACCATCGAGGTCCCAAAGAAGTACGACGTCCCCGCCTTCACGCCCAAGTATTCGGGAGTGACTGATCCGACAGAGCACGTCGCCCAGTATAAGCAGCTCATGTGGACAATCTCGATCCCACACATGTATCAGGAGGCCTGTATGTGCAAAAGCTTCGGTGCGACTCTCACCGGTCCTGCTCTCCAATGGTTGATCAATCTCAAACCCAAGTCCATCGGGCCGTTCGCTGAATTGGTCAACCAATTCTCCCAGCAATTCGCCAGCAGTCGCAACATGGAGAAGCAGACCAGTGACCTGTATTACATCATGCAGAAGACCAATGTGTCAATCCGCAATTATTTCAATCGATTCAATGCAAATGTGACAACTGTCAAATTTACACCTCAGGTTAGAACTACAATGGATATTTCAATTATTCATGTCATAGTTCACACAATGCGATTTTAGCAGTAAACTCGGTACGGTAGGAAAATTTGAGAAATTTTGCCTAGGAACCCCTTGATTTATGAAATTATCCATAAATCTCATAAAATGCCAACTTAAGCTACAATTATACCACAAGTATTATATAATTAACAACTTGATCTATTTTCAACTAAATTATATAAATACTTTACTATTATATAATTACTTTGCTATTTATAATTTATGAGAAAATACTTGTGTTTTCAAAATAAATCAAAAAGACAAGATTAGACTTTATTATTGCATCACACCACACCCCCCCTTCTCTACTCTTTATGTATTTCTTTTTAGCTATCACAATTCATTTACACAACAATTCATTCTCTCTATAAATTTTCACACAAGAATTCTCTCTTCTTTCTCTCTCCATCTTCATCCATCTTCATCAAAACTTCATCCACCTTCATCCACAAATTCAGCCTCTAAACACCTCTTTTCAAAGAGATAAAAGTGTTCACGGTAAATACAAGTGTATTGGATGAAATCCACACACTCTCTTTTGTCTAAATTTTAATTTCTTGCATTTTCTTATGAATGTTCTTCACCTTCTTCTACATTTCTTTAATATTGTTAAAAATCATCTTTACACATCTTAATGTTTGTAGATTTACCACCATAACACTTGCATGTTAGTAAAAGGGTGGTGAATCCATAATCAAACCCATGTTAAGATCAAAGATGAACTTTTAAACACATGCATGTAGTTTTCTTGAAAAATCCATACCTTTTGATTCAAATGTTTCATGAGTGGATCTTTAAATCCATTAAAAACATGTTTAACCAACATGCATGAGCTAAAAATAAACAATTTTATGATACATGATGAAGATCTTGACATAAACACCAAAAAGAACCATTTTCAAGATTTATAAAAGATGAGATGATGGGTAACTTGCATGTAGTTTAAATGGCTCAAAAACATGTTTTGGAACTGAAAATAAATGTATGGGGATTAGTCAAATCGTATTTTGCATGCAAAAAAATATGAATTTTGGGTAAAAAGTCAATATAGGTGCACATGCACAAAGGGTGGTTTTGACAGCTTGCTGCCAGATTCCACACCTCTTTTCAAAAGGTCATATCTCACTCAATACTACTCCAAATTAAGAAATGCTTTTTCTGGAAATTATTTTAATGTGTTAGGATTCAAACCCAATTAGTTTCACTCAAGAACTCAAAGATTTCGTCTACCAAACAGTCTTCACAAAAACAGTGCGCAAACAACAACGTTTTCTGTCGAGTTTTACGTCAAGTATTTTTTCATGTACTTAAACACTTCTAAAAATTATAAAACTTATGCCAAAAGTTTCCTAACTCATTAAAACACTTGGACATAAAATATCTTGACCTAACTATACTTAGAAGTTATCCAAAAATGGACACAAAGTGACACCAAAATCTGGACAGCAAAGGACAATTTTCTTGTTATGATTGAAAGTTAATTCTTGATCCCATTTCATCATTTTATGATGAAATTGTGGAATATATATATATACTATATATTTATATAATTATGCAATTTATATACTTTAAACTCTTTTCATCATTATTATGAATAAATTGTGGTATATATAAATATATATATATGTACTATACATTTATAAATTTATGCACTTTAAATACTTCATCTTTATATTTTGAATCCTTTTTATCATTCTTATGATAAAATTTCGGTATACATATATATACTATATATAAAGTCTTTGGACCCTTTTCATTACTTATTGTGACGAAATTGCGGTAACTTTAATCTAACATGAATGAAGCATACTTATGTTACGATTACAAATGTTGGTAACTCCATACAATTTATAATATTTAAATCACAATAAAGGCATTTTATGACTATTTTGATAGTTAGTACCGAACCTTCGAAATTAAAAACTCACTAGTGACCTTACGTTCATAGGTTTGAAGTAGGATCATCTCGAAGTACTTGTTAGGACACTGAAGTTGTCCTTTATAATAGAAAGTTTTGTAAAGCAATAGCTGTGTTAAAGGGCTTATGCTTAATTGTTGTAGCAAGTGATGAAGACTATAAATAGGTCTTTACTTGTAGTTTGTAAGAAGTGAATTCATTAATACAAGATGTAGATTTCTAATCACTTTGTGTTCTCTCTAGGTTAGATTTCCTTTTCAATAATGTTCTTCATCATCTTGTTACACAATACTTGGATTGTATGAAGATCATGGACCTAACAGTACTTGTGGGAGATTCCCGGATTCTATCGCTTATCAAGTGAGTTATCACAACCCCTTTTTCAATATTTTACATATTTGGGGTGAAAAGCATGTCATTATTACAACTACTTTACGCACCGGTTAACTCGTTTTCTTGAAAATCTAAACTTTGCTATACTCTTTTATGCTCTATGGTATGTATAGGTTACGCATGTTGTAAGTTTTTGAGCTTTTCTCTATCGTACGTAAGTCCCCATTTGACTATACGTTACCCGTTTAACTCACGAGTGTGAGCCGTTGGTAATTATGGGTAGCGCTATTTGGTTGACACCCCACTCACAAGTCGCGCTTGTTTGAGTGCGTAATTATTGTTGTTCGCGCGCATTGTTGACGATAGAACATGCGTTGGGGCGGCTGTCATATAGGTCGGGTAACGGGCTCACTACTTAAACATAATACATACTATTTCCATGAGCAAGTGTTTTCATAACCGGTTGCCTTATCCACTTGTGCGGATTTAAACTGTTTTACTATGATAAACAATGTTGTACTCATTAAACCTGTGATCTCACCAACTAGTGCATTAGTTGACCTTTTCATTGACATGCTTTTCAGGTGAGCGTCCTTGAGGTTGGAACTTAGGAAGGCTACACGTGTTGAAACTTTCTACTTTATCTGTTGATTACGTTCATTTCCCTTTTTCGTAAAACGTTTGTAAAAGGCAATGTTGTAAACTGTTGAATGTATTTTGATGGTTGGTGTAATCCTGTAACTCTTGCTATGAAACTTGAGCTGCACATCCCGTGTTTACGCTTTAGCGGGGTGTGACAGATTTGGTATCAGAGCTAAATGTGTTTGATCCCAGATACACTTAATCAAGATTAACAATCTATTAGTGGAGTTTAGAGTTTGATGCGGAAGCGTATTAAACTAACAGATATGTTTGATAGATATTAGAACGCACATATATAAAGAAAACAGTAAAGAATGAAAAGGATTTCTTTAACAGTTACTGTTATTCAATATATAATAACAACACGAAGAACAGATTAAGAACTGTTGGTGTGTGTGAGAATATAACACTCAGATATTTGACAATAAAGCTTGAGAGTATTAGTGATTCCTTGTGTATTCGACCCTTAGGAAGATCTCAACATGAGACTTCCTTTTATACTACTCTTAGAAGACTATGACTGTTCCTTTTACGGCATGAATAGTAAACTGGATGGTGTGAACAGTTGACTGGATGGTGTGAGCAGTTGTTTGAGCCATGCGCATTTAATGGAGCAGATGTACTTTTGGTAAATGCATTAAATGGCGCAGACGTCTATTTTGTACCTTGCCCTATTGAGTCCACTCAGAGCTTGACACGTGTTTTGATAGTACTTTTCCATGCAAGTTGATGAACGTATCCAGTAATATCTTCCAAGTCTTCATTGAGGACCACAGAGGCTCTGTAATGAATTACAGAGGTTCTGCGGTCTGGTCCTCTGTGGAGCAATCTTCGCCGGATTCCGAGTCTTTGGTCTTCTTTGTGCGTATGACAGAGCTTCTGTAGGAAGCCTCTGCTGCTTCTGTAGCTTCTTGACCTTGATTCCTTGGTAATGTCGGCGGAGCCTCTATAAGAGGCTTTCTTCACTTAGCCTATTTTTCACTACTTCTAAATACTTCTATGATTAGGAAGATTGAAGCTAACAATCTCCCCCTAAGTAGTGAAAAATAAAAAATTTGAACTTGAGTTAAGTTTGGCTAAGTTAGATAAGACAGAGGTTAAACAATACCTCGAAATTTCTTTCATTTAGAAATATGCCAGAGGCATTTTACATTTGAGAACAATGAAAGATAAAACTTTGTTTGCAGAGATTGGAGGTCTGAGAATCAGATTTTGGCATCTTTGAAATCGTTGTAGCTTCTGTTGTCTCTGCCGACTTTTCTGATTTCTTTGTAGAATCTGATGCAGAGTTCTCTTAGGCGGATTGTTGAATCTATTTCTCTGATGAAAGTATCTGCATCATCTCTATCCATTTTCTCTGTACCTCTGTATTTTACAATGCTTGCTCTGAATTTGCTCAGAGTACTGGTTGCGTACTTCTGACAATCCATGAGTACAAAAAGTTTAACCTGGTGTTGTGGGTTTTGAAATACTAACCCAAATCTTGGTTCTCTGATGATTGAGTTGGGCACAACGTCTGGTGGGCAGCGATCTTCTGGTGGTCGTAGATCTAGATGTTTGAGACCAAGATCTTTTCCCAGCTGAAAATCTATCATGCTGTATAGCAGAAGCTTTTCCCTCATCGCTTTTCTCAACACTTGATAGGCTCTGGTATTAGGCTCTGTGTTGTAGTTGTCTTTTGTCCATTGCAGAAGGTCAGGTAGATCGTAAGGATTGATGTTTCTTAAGTCAGCATCAGCGAAGGTCGATTCTGAATTGTTCTCTCTTCTGACTCTGTAAAAGATTGTACCTGACCCTTGGATAGGTTCTTGTGAAGGAGAATCTGCAGAAGATCACCATTTTGATTTTGTGAATTGAGAAAACATCTGCTTTGGCTCTTGGCTTTGTTCTTGTGAAGATGTTCTCAAATTCTTCTCTGATCCTTGGATCTGTCACATGATCTACTGGATGATTTGTCTGATAGGATTGTTTGTAGAGGTATTTGTATACCACTTCTTCCATCTCTTCATGTGTTGGACCAGGTCGTGGAATTTGTCTTCTGAGACTCTCCATCTGTTGAACAACTTCTGTAGCTCTACCAGCTAGAGGAATTTCTGACAGAGGCTTCAATCCATGTGCCCAGTCAACTTCTTCGGGTTTTGGGGTTTGAAAGGCGTCAAACGCACTCTTCATTAGTTTTTCTGTTGGCTTTGGCAATGTTTTCTTCTTCTTTGGCTCTTCTGTCAGTAACCCTTTGCCCTTATCTTTTGCTATTGTCGTGGCAGAACCTGTTGCTTCTGTGGGTTTTGAGGTTGGCACTTCTGTTGGTTTGATAGAGGTTGCCTCTGTGGATTTTGACGATTGTGATTTAGAGGACTTTTGTGGCGATGGTTCTGTTGGCTTGACTTGCTCTGTAACCTCTGTTGGAGGTTGTTTGATGACTTCTTCTGCGAGCTCAGTTTCTGTTGATGAAGTGTTGTCATTGAATCTTCTTGCCATTCTGAAAGCTAAAGTGAACCTGTGCCTTTCTTCCTCTCTCTTCACCATACGATCACTCATTGTTGTGTGCATCCTTTTCAGAATGTCAGAAGCAGAGGTCGTTGCTCTTTTTGGTTTGGTGGCAATCGACTTTCTTCTGGGTATGGTTTGGGGTGTTTCCACAGAGGTGGGTGTTTTCTCTGTGGTTGGTTCATCTGTTTCTTCCAAAATGATTACCTCAGGTGCGGTTGTTGCCTCTGTGGCTTGCTGTTCTGCTTCTGGAGTTTTGGTTTCGTCAGGAGATGATTCCACAGAGATGGGTGTTCTCTCTGTGGTCTTTTGGGTTTGTTGTTGTCGGGTCTTTTCTGGAGGTGCTTGACTTAGAGGTTCTGCGGCTATTGGTGGACCTGTAAGTCCTCTGTTTGCAGTTTTCTCTGTAGTTTTCTCCCCCTCAGGATGATCTGATGGACTAGGATGGTCATCATCATCAGAGTCATCCTGACCCTTGTCTGATGTACCCTCTGCTCTGCAGGAAGCATCGGGTTTCTTTGGCATTGTGGCTCCAGCAGCGATCAGTTTCTCGCAGACATCATCACAGAGGCCAAGAAGAGTTGCTAGCTCTGCCTCTGTTTTGAATCTCATCCTTCCTACACTTTCTATGAAATCTTTGACGAAGTTAGCATTGGCAGTGGTGAAGGAAAGGATGACTTCTGTCACTTGATTAATCACGTTCTGCCCAAGCTCCGTCAGCTGTGCTCTTGTCATGTAGTCTTTGGGTTGCATCAGCATGGTATTTTGCATGGCTTCTTCTTGAACTTTTTGTAGGGCCTTCCGTAGATCTGCAGGAGTGATGCCCGTTGACACTGAAGTCTGTTTGTTCAATTGATCAAGGAATTTGTTGATTGAGTTCTCAATCGAAGGAGTAGTTGTTGCGGCAGAAGTGGTGGATGCAGTAGCAGCAGACTTCATCTGTGAGATGGCAGTTTTCACCTCTGTGGACAGGTTGTCCATTTTGGTGTTTAGGTTTAGCAGTGCCAGTGATGTTGTCTCTGCAAAAGATTTGAAAGAGCTTTGCAACTCTTTCAAGGTTTGGTTCACAGAGGTTTCAAGGGTTTGGAACTCATCCCTTGTAACTTGTGTTCCGGTGGTAACCTCTGGAGGAACACATTCGTCTCCAGAGTGAATCCCTGTTCCTGGGATACCTTCTTTCATTCCTGTTTGTACGTTGAGAATGGAAGGATTTCCTTCTGATCCTTGAGAAGAAATCTGAGTTTCAATCCCTACAGAAGTTCTGAGAAGAACATTGTCCAAATCCACTCCAGAGGTGGGTATTGGAATATCCTTCTGTTGACTAGGAGACTTGTCTAGAGTCTCTTTGTCTTTGTGCTCTCTACTTCTCTCTGAAAGAAGTGTGGGTCTTAACAAGTGCGTGGCAGAGGAAACAAATTTCTCTGTTGGGCGTTCTTCTGTGATTTGGGGCAATTGATCACGAACTATAGGTGAGTCTCTTTGAGGAGACTCCCTAGGAATGGATTCCCCGGTTTCTGTGGGCACAGAGGTTGAAAGAGTAACCTCTGGCTGGATGGGTTGGGATAGGTTCGAGCTGTGCTGCTCTTTTTTAATGACACCTTCTGCAGCTAGACCTGCGGTGTCAGAAATGTGGGTTGCACTGGGAGTTGGTTTTGGTTGTGTGCCTCTATTTATCCAGGCATCTTTTCTTGCTTCTTCCCTAAGTTATGTGGAAGTTCCTTGCTCTGGTCGTAATTGGTCATACACTTGATGAGATCCAACTAATCTCATGACATGTGGATGATAAAGACCCTTACGTATCCAGACAGCTTCTTCTTCATCTGAATCTGTCTCTAAGATCTCTATTTCTGTCTCCGTTGTTGCTAATCCCTCTTTTTGTACAACTTCGGCCCCTTTTTCTTTCTCTTCTTCCATCATGTTCTCAAAAGCCTCTGTAATTTCACCTCTGTTCAATTCAGCTTCAGTTTGTTCTATTTCTTCTGAAGCTGGGTTTGGACTTCTTCTGTGGACATCCAATCCTTGAATGAAAGGGTTTTGTAAAATAACAGGGGTTTCGGCTGGTTGATTTCTGGGTGTTGTGTCATCTTCTTGCAGATGTGTGTCGATGCCCGAAATGAAGAAATCTTCTTCTGGAAAGTGGTGGTCGAGAGGTTGTGCCGTCCACCCTGCTGTATTTAGGGTGTTGGCAATTTCAGAGTTCTGTAAGAAGTCGTTCAGGTCTCCTTGGTGAGCAAATCTATCTGGAGATTGATAGGGTGATTGATACCTTTCTGTACCCATTTCTTCTTCTGCAACTTCTTCTTCAGCAGTTTCCTCTTCTGCAATGGTTACCAACTTTGTAAGTAATTTACCATGCCTCTTTTTGGTTTTCCTCCTCTTAGGATTTGGTGCCCCTTCTTCTGTTGATTTTGATCTTTTCTTCTTGATTTTTTGAGAGGAGGGAGGAGCAGAGGAGCCAATTTCTGTGGCATGAGGAGGTGAGGGTTGATCTTCTGCAACGCTTGTGGAGGTGCCTTCTGCAGTTTTCCTCTTCTTAGCTTTTGGAGTAAATGCAGAGGTTCTTGATGAAGACTTCTTTCCCATTAGTTCTGCACGTTTGGCTATAAAGCTGAGTTGAATAGCCATGTGCTTTGCTAACTTCAGATCCTTTTCTTTTTGGGTGGAAAGAGGTTTTGCTATCATTGTTCCTAGGGGGACACCTAAACGCGGGGGTGTCATAGGACTCGGTTTAGGAGTTCTATGATCGCGTATATACTCTTTCTTAAGGGATTTATTCGATGCGTATTGCAGAAGCTTCTTTGACAGAGGTCTGCAGTGTGAGTAGCCATCAGCATGATCAGTGGGGGTATTCTTGTTCATCGGGAACTGTTTGGGAGTTGGCCCTTCCATTGGCCAATTTTGGATTAGCAGCAGAGGTTCGAACAGTACTCCTAGTATTCTTTGGAATTGCAGAGGTGGTAGAAAGTTGGGATCGTTCTCTGTTAGACAACCTAAGGGGGGGGTAAGGTTGTATTTTAAATCTTTTACTTTCAAAAATTCTTTTATAAATAAATACAGTACAGAAACAGTATAAATAAATCAGAGTATAGAAATAATAAATAAACAACAATTATATAAACAAATATAATTTAAATGCACAGCGGAAATGTAAAGAGATAAGGGAAAGAGAATACTTGACAACGATATTTTTAAAGTGGTTCACCAAACACAAAGTTGGCTAGTCCACCTCGAGAAAATAACACTTCTCGGAGATCCAATACGAACGTGTTCTTTATGGTAGAAACACAAACCTTAATACAAATAATATTGTCACGAATATCTCTACTCAGATGAGAGATTTATATGGATCACTCACTCTATTCAAACACTTACAAGAGGGTATAATTTTAATATGATAATCACTCTTGTAAAATATTAGTCACTTGGATTTTTAGAGAGAGTTTGATCACTTGAGTTGTTTTGCTGATTCAACTAATCAAGAGATTTTAATCTGCTATCAACTCAAGATTTCTTGCTCAAAAATATTTTTATAAATTATAACTGATTGAGAGAAGAAACAGCAGAGTAGTGATCAAATGCTGAGGGAGAAATTAATTGCTGGTTGGTTGTCTCTGAATGCTACCAGGAGAGGTGTATTTATACTTGAACTTGCAATGCCAACTTCCTGCTACATCTGACAGTTCGACCAATGGGAGCATGGCAGCGAGGGATTTTTTTTGGAACAAATCTCTTCTTCATTAAAAGCAAACAGTAACACAAGATATGAAATCTGATTTGTGCTGACAAAAGAACCTACCAACAAATATTTTAACAAAACTTTAATTTTAATTAAAAGAGTAATGATGACAAACTTTAATAATATAATATATATATATATATATCTTATACGATTTATATATATTATATATATAAAAAAGTAATGATGACTTATAATAAAATAACATATATATATATATCATACGATTTATATATATAAAAAAATATGTATTATATATATATTTGATTCAAATATATTTATATAGATACGAAATATCCAAGTAATAAAGTATTTTAGGGTGTTTATCATTTTAAAATAAAATGACGTAAAACTTCAGTCTTGGATTCTTCAGATAAAAATTATCGAGAACATTAAATATCTGCACACTCAGATAAAATATTAGATAACAAATAATGCGGTGTGTTTTGTAATCATCAAAATGAATATAGAGATGTGATTTTATGTGTACCAAAAATATATCACAATATTTAAAGCTGGGTACACTTGCACCAACAATCTCCCCCTTTTTGATGATGACAAACACAACGCTAAACACGAGAGCATACTCGGTTTCTCTCCCCCTTTTGTCGAAGCAAAAAGGGTTTAAGAAAATCGCTTATGCTCCCCCTCGAAAGTTGCTCCCCCTCAAAATATGCAATATTTGAGAGTTAGTATTTATCAAGGGTTATACTCAAGCATGCCTAAACCAAGTCTTAATTTAAAGAACGCCTTCTTGTTTAGAGCTTTAGTAAAAATATCGGCCAAATTATCTTCCGAATCAACCTTTTCAAGCACGATTTGGCCTTTTTGAACATTATCTCGTAAAAAAGTGATGTCTCAATTCAATATGTTTTGTACGAGAGTGTAAAACAGGATTTTTACTTAAGTTTATGGCACTTGAGTTATCACACATAATAGGAATTTTGGTTAGATGTACCTCAAAGTCGGTAAGAGTGTGTTTCATCCAAAGAACTTGAGCACATGCTCTTGCGGCGGCTACATATTCCGCTTCGGTGGTAGACAAAGCTACGGATTGTTGTTTCTTAGAGAACCAAGATACAAGTGAGAGACCTATAAAGGCACATACCCCACTAGTACTTTTTCGGTCAACAATAGATCCACCAAGATCGGAATCGGCGAAACACGTTACTTCTAACTCGGGTTTCTTTGCGTACCATAAGCCAAGATTAGTAGTACCTCGTAAATATCGAAAGATACGCTTGACAGCTTCATAGTGAGTTTGTTTAGGTGAAGATTGAAAACGAGCACATAAACATACACTAAACATAATATCAAGTCTACTAGCAGTTAAATATAATAAACTACCAATCATTCCACGATAAATCTTTTCATTAAAATCGTTTCCCTCCTCGTCACGAGATAATTGAAGGTTTGTGGTCATTGGAGTTTCAACGGGTTTGACATTTTCAAAGTTAAACTTTTTCAACATATCTTTACAATATTTAGATTGACTAATAAAAATACCAGTTTCACATTGTTTGATTTGCAATCCTAAGAAGTATTTTAACTCTCCCATCATGCTCATTTCAAATTCGCTAGTCATTTTCGCAGAAAATTCATTACACAGTTTTTCATTAGTGGAACCAAAAATAATATCATCAACATATACTTGCACAACCACAATATCATTTTGAACATATTTCACAAATAAAGTATTATCTATTTTACCCATAATATAACCATTAGAAATTAAAAAGGTTTTTAATCTATCATACCAAGCACGCGGAGCCTGCTTTAAACCATAAAGCGCCTTTTTTAATTTATAAACATGTGTCGGATTTTCAAAATTTTCAAAACCGGGAGGTTGAGAAACGTATACCTCCTCATTTATAATACCATTTAAGAAAGCACTTTTAACATCCATTTGAAATAACTTAAAATCTTTAGCATTTGCAAAAGCGAGAAGCATTCGAATAGACTTCAACCTTGCAACCGGTGCAAAGGTTTCGTCATAATCTATACCTTCTTGTTGACTGTACCCCTTGGCAACTAAACGTGCCTTGTTTCGTGTGACTCCACCGTTCTCGTCTACCTTATTTCGGAAGACCCATCTTGTGCCAATAATGGTTTGACTTCTAGGGCTAGGCACTAAGTCCCACACATCATTCCTAGTAAATTGGTTCAACTCTTCTTGCATGGCCATTATCCAATCCTCATCACCTAAAGCTTCATCTATGGTTTTAGGTTCTATGGTTGAGATAAAGGCATGGAAAGCACAATGGGTATGGATTTGTGATCTAGTTGTCCTTTGGTTTAGGTCACCTATAATTTGATCTACGGGATGGCCTCGAGCGGTTCTAAGATTAGGATCATCTACACCTTGTGGAATAAAACAAGGAGGGGCATCACTAGTTTCAATATTATTTGTGGAAGGTTGGGTACCTAAATCCAAGGTACTAAGTTGTTGGGCTAAGACATCTCCTTCACAAACATTGTCATTTGCTAAGGGTGTACTCGGTTTGGGAGGACTCTCGTCAAAACTAACATTAAGGGATTCTTCCACTACCATGGTTTCCTTATTTAGGATTCTATAGGCTTTGCTATTCCAAGAATAACCTAGGAACACTCCCTCATAGGCTTTGGGGTCAAATTTGGTTAGGTAGGATTTGGTGTTTAAAATGAAACATTTACAACCAAAAACTTTTAGGTGAGCTAGGGAAGGTTTTCTACCTCGGTAAAGTTCATAGGGTGTCTTATTTAGGATACCTCTAATTAGGACACGGTTAAGCACATAGGTCGCGGTAGCAACGGCATCACACCAAAACTTTTGGGGAACTTGATGTTCGTTTAGCATAGTTCTACTCATTTCTTGCAACGTTCGATTTTTCCTTTCAACAACCCCGTTTGACTGAGGAGTTCGAGGAGCCGAAAAGTTATGAGTTATACCATGTTTATCACAAAAGGCACCAAATTGTACTTCATTATCGAATTCTCGTCCATGGTCCGTACGTATGGAAACAATCGTACAACCTTGTTGGTTTTGAATTCTTTTTCCTAAAATTTTAAACTTTTCGAAAGCCTCATTTTTATGTCTCAAAAATAAAGTCCAAGTATAACGGGAATAATCATCCACAATAACCAAAGTATAAAAATTTCCTCCAAAACTTTGAATAGCCATCGGGCCAAAAAGATCCATATGTAAAAGTTCTAAAACTCTTTGAGTAGAAATAACATTTTTTGATTTATGAGAAACGTGATGTTGTTTGCCGACACGACAAGCATCACAAAAATGATTATCAAACTTTAATTTTGGAAGGTCACTCACAAGCTCCTTATTTTTTAAATTTTGAATTAATCTTAGATTAGCGTGACCTAAACGCCTATGCCATAAAGTAGAAACATCATTAAAAGAAGATAAGCATACATTTTCAGATACAACAGTTTTGCAAATATATAAATTTCCTTTCACAGAACCAGTCAAAAGAACTTGGCCATTTTTCAAGATTTTGCACGAGTCTTCTTCGAAGACAACAGTTATACCATTTTTACACAATTGGCGAACACTTAACAAATTAAAATGTAGATTGTCAACATGATTAACATTAAGAAATTGAACATTATTGCAAGAAACTGTACCTCTACCAATTATATTTCCTTTGGAGTTTCCTCCAAAAATTACCTGTCCACCATCACATGACTTATATGATGAAAAGAGATTATTGTTTCCGGTCATGTGACGCGTGCACCCACTATCGAGTATCCAGTCCATATCGAGGTCAATCTACAATAATGAAGATGTAACTTTTATGGTCCCCATTTCTCGTGGGTCCTTGACAATTAGTTTCAATGTCAACCAACATGCATATATATAAAGTCAAACAGAATATATATAATACATTAAACCATATTAATATATATATATAACACATATCAGGTAAGACAAAATATATATAATATATTAAACAACTTTAATATATAATACATCAAACACAAATATATATATAACATATTAAACAAACACCATATATATATATATATGTAATACGTATATATATAAACAAACAGTACATAGCAATATATATTACTTATATATATAATATATACAACAAATTATATTTAAACTATATATATATATAACATATATACATAACACATTTAAAACCATAAACGCATACCACCGGGATTATCATTACTAAACATTCCTTTTGGAATCCATTTATTTACCATTTTAATTTTGCGATTATATTTATCATACACATAAAAACAAGTATTTATATTCGCATTATTATTAGGTTTAGAATATTTATCATGGTACATGCGAGCATACGGTTTTCTCGTATTATAATTTACATTATTTATTTTACGCACATACGGATGTTTTTGCACATATTGATTTCTTGTATTAACTTTAGGTGATTCATAAAATCTTTTGATGGGTTTACATGAACATTTATCAACACAAGTATTGGAACCAATGCCTTTTCTACATTTTATACGGTTAGGCATATTTAGCATGTTAAAGACTTTCTCATTACTGCTTTGAAAAGCTTTTGCCAATAAATCATCCTTTTCATACGCATCACATTTTGCTTTTAAACATGCAATCTCATTCTCAAGAATATCACATTTTGTACAAATAATATTTTCATGTGATTTTTTATTTAAGCATGCAATTTCTTTATTTAAAACATCACAAGATTTACAAAAATCTTTTTCTCCTAATTTAGTTTCTAATTTAGCAATTATATCCATATCATTTTCAGATTTTTGTTTAACATTATTTATTTCCTTTCTACATGCATTTACAGTTTCTTGTAACATAGCATTCTCATCTTGGTAACGATTTGCAAGAGCGGCCATTTTATGAAAAGATTCATATAATTCTTCAAGATTATTTTCATTATCACTTTCATAATCACTATCGTAATCCGAGTAAGAAGATTTTACCTCGTCGTCGCTTTCGGCCATAAGACAAATGGCTTGATAGTCATCTTCTTCTTCACTCTCGCTCCACGCGCCTCCAATGAAGGCTTTCTCCTTCTTCTTTTGGAACTTGTTCTTTTTCGGACATTCATTGGCGTAGTGGTCTTTGTCACCACATGAGTAGCAAAAACCTCTCTTTGGCTTAGCTTTATCGTCTTCACTCGAGTCGCCATTTTTCTTAATTTTTTCGTCTCGTTTATGGAACTTACGACTTCGATTTTCACCACCACGACGGTAGTTACCGTTTCTTTGAAATCTGCCATTGTTAGAAAATTTATTATTATTATTAAGAAATTTGGAAAAGTTTCTTACCAACATGGCGACTTCATCGAGAGTTTCGGATGGATCTTTCGAGGAGCTAGCTTTCTCCTTTTTCTTCTCGACTTTTGGTGTTGAGGCATTGAGAGCGATTGACTTCTTCTTGACTTGCTCCCGATCTTTGTTTCTTTTAAGTGCAATTTCATGCACTTTAAGATTACCGATCAAGTCATCTATCTTCATTATGGAAAGGTCACGGGAGTCTTCTAAAGATGTTATCTTTTGCATCCACTCCGAAGGAAGGGCTCGTAGGATTTTCCTTATATAGTCCTCGTTAGGATAAGTGCGATCCAAACCTTTCAAAGTAGTCACAATAAGGTTAAATCTTTTAAACATTGAGTCAATTGACTCATCTTGTTTCATTTCGAATAGTTCATAATCGTGAACTAAAATATTCACTTTACTAGATTTAACCTCCGTGTTTCCACGATGAGTATTATTTAAACTTTCCCATATTTGATTTGCAGTTTTATATGTATATACTCTTTCAATTTCATCAGTTGTTAAAGCAGCATATAATATATTCTTAGCTTCAAAGTTTAAACAAAAATGAGTTTCATCAGAAGTAGTCCATTCATCTATAGGTTTATCAATATAAACATCATCTTTCACAATGGTGGGTTTAAAATTTCCTTTTTCTATAATATTCCAAATCTTTTGATTTTTGCCACGCACGTGACATTCAAATAGCTCGGCCCAAATGCCAAACTTTTCAGTATCTATCAAAGGAGGTTTTGAAAACACAATATTAGTTTGTTGAGCCATTTAAAGGAATAAAAGAAATTTATGCAGAGATTTTTGAAAGACCTGCTCTGATACCAAATGTTAGACAACCTAAGGGGGGGGGGGGGGGGGTAAGGTTGTATTTTAAATCTTTTACTTTCAAAAATTCTTTTATAAATAAATACAGTACAGAAACAGTATAAATAAATCAGAGTATAGAAATAATAAATAAACAACAATTATATAAACAAATATAATTTAAATGCACAGCGGAAATGTAAAGAGATAAGGGAAAGAGAATACTTGACAACGATATTTTTAAAGTGGTTCACCAAACACAAAGTTGGCTAGTCCACCTCGAGAAAATAACACTTCTCGGAGATCCAATACGAACGTGTTCTTTATGGTAGAAACACAAACCTTAATACAAATAATATTGTCACGAATATCTCTACTCAGATGAGAGATTTATATGGATCACTCACTCTATTCAAACACTTACAAGAGGGTATAATTTTAATATGATAATCACTCTTGTAAAATATTAGTCACTTGGATTTTTAGAGAGAGTTTGATCACTTGAGTTGTTTTGCTGATTCAACTAATCAAGAGATTTTAATCTGCTATCAACTCAAGATTTCTTGCTCAAAAATATTTTTATAAATTATAACTGATTGAGAGAAGAAACAGCAGAGTAGTGATCAAATGCTGAGGGAGAAATTAATTGCTGGTTGGTTGTCTCTGAATACTACCAGGAGAGGTGTATTTATACTTGAACTTGCAATGCCAACTTCCTGCTACATCTGACAGTTCGACCAATGGGAGCATGGCAGCGAGGGATTTTTTCTGGAACAAATCTCTTCTTCATTAAAAGCAAACAGTAACACAAGATATGAAATCTGATTTGTGCTGACAAAAGAACCTACCAACAAATATTTTAACAAAACTTTAATTTTAATTAAAAGAGTAATGATGACAAACTTTAATAATATAATATATATATATATATATCTTATACGATTTATATATATTATATATATAAAAAAGTAATGATGACTTATAATAAAATAACATATATATATATATATCATACGATTTATATATATAAAAAAATATGTATTATATATATATTTGATTCAAATATATTTATATAGATACGAAATATCCAAGTAATAAAGTATTTTAGGGTGTTTATCATTTTAAAATAAAATGACGTAAAACTTCAGTCTTGGATTCTTCAGATAAAAATTATCGAGAACATTAAATATCTGCACACTCAGATAAAATATTAGATAACAAATAATGCGGTGTGTTTTGTAATCATCAAAATGAATATAGAGATGTGATTTTATGTGTACCAAAAATATATCACAATATTTAAAGCTGGGTACACTTGCACCAACATTCTCTTTGACCCTTTTCGAGTTGTTCTTTCTGTCGATGGTGTTTATGATCTCTTGCATCATTATGGTCGCATAATCTAGTGGAAGATCATAGTAAACCCCATACATGATGCTCAAGATTTGATGTGAGCTTTGGTCAATACTGCCAATCTTTCCTGTCAGGCATCTGTTAAGAATTGAGAACAAAGTGTTCCACAGAGGTGGTAATCGGCCTCTGCGGAAGTCATTTCTCTTCCGTAGTTGGGTGTTGTACCCAAGCATTTCCACAAATCGACAGAGCTCTTCGTCTGTTGGTTGCTCTGCATAACTCTTCAATCCCAGAAGACCCCTTGTTGGTAGGTTGAATTCAAGTGAGAACATTGTTCTGTTGAACTTGATTTCAAGATGCTCAGATTTATCAGGTCTTGAAATGTACCCTTTGATAAGAGAATCGTCTTTATCAAATCGACAGCTTTGCCAAAATTGGTTCAAATAGCGGACTGGAATTTTGTTCGGGGTTCTTGATAGTAGAGGGAAGAGGACATGATTCTCCATGATGTTCAGAAGTATGGCATGGGCTTCGCCGAAAGTAGTGGGTGAGGGGACCAAATAGCAGTTGTTGGATTTGATAGGAAGAATGGCTTCGAAATGATCCTTTGCTATAAAGTTTTGCAAGTGAGTCGTCGGAGCAAAGTCTGCTGAGTCCCCGGAATCTTGTTGTTCAATATTTCTTGCAAGGCTGGGGTTTTCAGAATGTTCTGAATGTGCAGGGGAGTGTTCCGGTGAGTTCGCCGGAGAGAGTTCAGAGGAAGTAGCTCGAGAAGATGAAGCCATTTGATTTTAAGAATAAGATTTTTGCAAGCTTTTTGCAGGGTTTCGCCGGAGAAGAAGATGAGAGTTTGTAAAAGGTTTTATGTGAGGGTAAGCTTTGTTTTTATAGGATGGTAAAACGGTAGAATTCGAAAGAGTAAAATATATGGCAATGGATTAAAGTTTGGAATCCGCACTCGAGTTTGAGCGGCGGGTTCAACTTTCCAAATAAAAAACGTTCCATGTACGCCTAATGAAAATGGGACACGTAGGCCTTGTCAGAATATGACAGGACGTCGTGCGCAGCCCATTAATGCTAGGCGCGTGAGGTTGATTTTAGCCATATGAGTTTCACTCGCAGTAAAAGTAACCGTTATTACTACAGAGATGCCCAAGTAATCAGATTGACAGAGCTTCTGTAGTTTACAGAGGCTCTGTGATCTTGAAAATCTTTGATGTTTATCCCTTTTTCATATATCTCATTGTTATCATGACTTCTGTGGGGTTCTTCTTTTAACCAAAACCATTGGAGAGGATAAAATCAGATTTTTGTGAAGAAATTTGATTCGCAGAGGTTTTGTGGCTCTGTTGGAACTTGCAGAAGTTCTGTGAGGGCCAGCAGAAGCTCTATGAGAGAAAAAATCTCATAAAATAAATTTTATTAGTATTTTTGATCATCCAATTTTTGATTTGGTTTAAGAGATGTTTTTCGGATATATTTGAAAGTTTGTGTCCGAGAAAACTGTTAAAAAAAACGGTTTGTTCGAGAAGGTCATGATCTGCGTTTTCGGTTTCCGAGATAACATTCCAAAAGATCGACAGAAGGTTAATTTGTGATCACAGAGCATATTTCCTGCAGAAGCTCTGTTGAGCTCAGCAGAAGCTCTATGACCTTAAATTTCTCCTAATTCGAATTTTGTGAAACTTTTTGAGCTTTTGATTTTTGAAATGTTATTCACAGTATATTTAGGACATATTTGACAATTCTTGTCCTAGAAAATTGTTTTCCAAAAACCTTTTGTGCGAGAGACATACCTTTTGGTTCTTCTTTTCTCGGCAGTGATATCTGACTTCTGTCGATATGGAGTCATCGACATTTTTCTTTGGCTTTCCCTTGAAAGTTTTATCTCTTTAGATCATTTCAGGGTTCCCTTCTGCTCCCCCTTGATCTAATCACCTCTGTAGATCAAGTAATTTCTTTTTGCTCCCCCTTGACCTATGCTTGGATCAAAGAATGATAAGTTTTGCATAGAACATAGGTCATGGTCTTTCAGAGGTTCTGTAGGGGTCGTCAGAGGTTATGAGTTGACTTACAGAAGCTCTGTGATTTTAAGAACTATTTAAGGTTTTAAGAATTTACATACAGAAATAGAATCAATCAAAGCAATAATTTTAAGCAATGTATTTACTTGTTATTTACAGAAGATAAAGCTATACTTACAGAGGATTTTCATACCATGTTAATCATTCCTAACTTACCCACCAAGAAGTTGAATCTTTTCTCGTCTAATGCTTTGGTGAATAAGTCAGCGAGTTGATATTCTGTGGGCACGAAATGCATTTCGATTGTACCGTATTCAACATGATGTTTCAAGAAATGATACCTTATATCGATATGCTTGGTTTTTGAGTGTTGCACAGGGTTGGCAGAGATAGCAATAGCACTTTTGGAATCACAGAAGATGGGTATTTTGAACAGAATGTGGCCGTAGTCTTTTAGCTGAGTCTTCATCCATAGAACCTGAGAACAACAGCTAGCGGCAGCAACGTATTCAGCTTCTGCAGTGGATGTGGAGACACAATTCTGCTTCTTGGAGGTCCAACTGACTAGTTTACCACCTAGGAATTGACAACTCCCAGAGGTACTCTTTCTGTCGAGCATGCATCCTCCATAGTCTGAATCTGTATAAGCTTTAAGACTAAAACCAGAGTTCTGTGGATACCAGAGACCAAGATTGTTGGTTCCCTTTAGGTATCTCAAGATTCTTTTTACAGCATCATAATGTGATTTCTTTGGATTAGCTTGATAACGTGCACAAAGACATGTGGCATGCATAATGTCAGGTCTGCTTGCTGTTAAGTATAACAGAGATCCAATCATGCCTGTGTAGAGAGTACATTCTACAGAAATACCATTTGGATCTAAGAACAACTTATTTCCAGTGGCCATTGGAGTCTTCATTGCAGAGGTATCAGAGAGATTATATTTTAAAAGTATGTCAGAGACATATTTGGCTTGATTTATAAAAATTCCCTCTGAAGATTGTTTGACTTGAAGTCCGAGGAAGAATGTTAATTCTCCCATCATACTCATTTCAAACTCACTCTGCATCAGTTTTTCAAAAATTTTGCATTCTTCTGAATTTGTAGACCCAAAAATTATGTCATCTACGTATATTTGTACAAGCATTATCTCACTATTTTTGCGTTTATAGAATAAGGTAGTATCTGTTGTACCTCTGTTGTAGCCATTGACTAGAAGGAAGGTAGAAAGTCGTTCGTACCATGCTCTTGGAGCCTGTTTCAGTCCGTATAGAGCCTTTTCAAGGTAGTATACATGCCTTGGAAACTTTGAGCTTTCAAAACCTGGTGGCTGATTTACGTAAACCTCTTCTTGGATTTCACCGTTTAGAAAAGCTGATTTTACGTCCATCTGATAGACTTTAAAACCTCTGTGGGCTGCGAAGGCTAAGAATATTCTTATTGCTTCGAGACGTGCGACAGGGGCAAAAGTCTCATCGTAGTCTAGGCCTTCTTCTTGTCTATATCCTTTTGCTACTAATCTTGCTTTGTTTCTGACGACCACTCCATCTTCATCCTTCTTGTTTCTGTAGACCCATTTAGTCCCTTTGGCCTGTTTCCCTCTTGGCAGAGGTACTAAAGTCCATACTCTGTTACGCTCAAATTGCAGAAGTTCTTCTTGCATGGCGTCTACCCAGTTTGGGTCATCTAGGGCTTCAGAAATCTTCTTTGGTTCTATAACACTAATAAAATTTGTAAAGAAACAAAAATTAGCAGTGGCAGACCTTGTTTTTACTGAGTCAGAAGGTTCTCCAATTATTTGGCTTGGAGGATGGCTTTTTGTCCACTGAGTTGTGCGTGGAAGATGATCATCAATGTCATCAAAACTTTCTTCAGAGGCTTCTTGTGTTTCTTCTTGTGCAGCCTCTGATGTTCTTCGTGCCTTGGTAGTTGATTCTACCGTTTGTGGAATGATTGGTACGAGTGGTGGTGGAGTTTGTTCCTCTGAGGATGTATAGTCTTGGTCCTCGATCTCCTCTGTAATTGGTTCTTCTGTGGTTTGTGCAGCTTCTGTGGTCGTTTTTCTTGATGTTTCATCTTCTGCACTTTCTTCTGCTTCGGCAATTGCATCTGTAGCATTTATAGAAGAAGATGAAGCATTATTTGGACCAGTTAGAGTCATACCTGTAGGATTTTGTCCGACAGAGGATGGTTCTTCAGAAACTCTGATGGTTCCGACAGAAGGATCAATGTCATTGTGGAACATCTCCAAAAATAGAAGATTCAAATCTTCTTTTGTTCTTGAGATGTTAGAGAATTTCCCTTTAATTCCGAGTTCTGAACTTATTTGCTCAGAAGTCATTTGGAATGAATCATCAAAAGAAACATTGATGCTTTCTACAATTTTGTGAGACTTTGTAAGGAATGTTCTGTAGGCTTTGGAAGTGGCAGAGTATCCAATGAATTTGCCTTCATCTGCTTTTACATCAAACTTTCCTCTTGAATCTCTGTCGTTTAAGACGAAGCATTTGCATCCGAATACATGGAAAAATTTGATGTTTGGCCGCCGTTTGTTAAGCAATTCGTAAGGCGTCTTGAGGTGTCTTTTCACAATGGTTGATCGATTTTGAGTATAACACGCAGTAGAAATTGCTTCTGCCCAAAAGTTCATTGATAATCCGCATGCTGACATCATAGCTCTTGCGGCTTCCACAAGTGTTCGATTCTTTCTTTCGACAACACCGTTCTGTTGTGGAGTGCGAGCTGCAGAGAAGTTCTATGATATTCCTTCTGTTGAAAGATAGGCTTCAATGACAGAGTTTTTAAATTCTGTGCCATTGTCACTTCTTAACTTCTGTATTCTGCAATTATAAAGAACTTGGATTCTTTTCATTAGATTTATCAATATATTTGGAACATCTGATTTCTTTCTAACGAATTCAACCCATGTGAAACGCGAATACTCATCAATTAGGACAAGTATGTATTTCTTGCCACCTAGGCTCTGTATGGCAATGGGACCGCAGAGGTCGACATGAAGCATGTACAGAGGTCTAGTGCAAGATACATCTGTTTTGCCTTTGTGGGAAGCTCTTTTGAGTTTTCCCATCTCACGGGCAGAACATAAATGATCCTTATTGAATTTAACATTTGGCAAACCTTTAACTAGATCAAGTTTGACCAGTTTTTCCAATGTGTGAAAATTTAAGTGACAGAACCTGTTGTGCCATAACCAGGCTTCTTCAATTTTGCAGGCAACAAGGCAAACATTGTCTTTGTTCTTTGAGTTGAAGTTCATTAGATATAGATCACCTATTCTTTCAGCTCGTAGAAGTTCCATACTTGTTTCTTCACTTTGTAGAGAGCAGAAAGTTCTTTTGAACAACACATTGAATCCTGTATCACAAAGTTGACTTACACTGAGTAGGTTGTGCTTAAGGCCATCCACATATGCAACTTTGTATACAGAAACGTCTTCTTTCCTTATGACTCCGTAGCCTTTTATGTGTCCTTTCTTGTTGTCTCCAAAAGTCACAGATCCACCATCTTGTGTTTCTTTGTACGTGGATAGTGCACTTCTGTCACCAGTCATGTGCCTTGAGCATCCGGAGTCTAGATACCAGATTGGCACATACTTCTTCTGCAGGACAATCACAGAGATTTAGGTACCCATATCCATATGGGTCCAATATTGTTAGAGTTTTTCAAGTTTGCCTTGGCATTCTTGAAATACATTTTGTTCTCTGCAGAAGAGTCAGATTGTTTCTTTGTGGGATTTGACTTTTGAATTGTGGTAGAGAGTAAACAGACTTGACTTGAAAAATGATTATTAAGTTTAGACATAAGATCAAAGCAATGACAGTATTGAATATGCGATGTAATTTGCTTGAACTTTTCATTGAACTTTTTAAACTCAGCCACAGAGGCATTACATTCTTTCTTTACATTAGATTTCCTATTACTAGAAGATCTATGAATACTCGAATGTTGTTTGCAAAAGCTCTGTTTAGGACCTGCCTTCTGTGGGTTGCTTCTGTGGTGAACTTCTTTCATCACTGTCACAGAAGAAAAAGATTTATTAACCTTGGGTTTTGAAAATCTAGAACTTATAGGATCAATAGAGGTCTTCTGTAACTTTTTAAGCTCAGCAGAGGTTTTGATATGTAGATTCAAATTTAGAAAATCTTGGCAGATTGGAATCTCTGTGAGTTTCTCTTTTGGAGAAATAGTTCTGTGAGGAACTTCAGAGGAGAATTTGACATCCTCTGTGTCACAGTGAATTATCCCTGATTTGAAATCAGTCTCTGAGTTGTCAGAGGATGAATCGTCCTCGTATACAGAGGTTGAGTCAATTCTTTCAATAGAGGCTGGATTTTCTGAGCATGTATCGTACGAGCTTTCTTCCTCTGTAGAATAGTTTTCATAGATTGCAGAGGTTTCTAATAAGATTTCTTCAGTGAGAGTTTTATCTATAGAAGATATACAGAAATTTTCTAAAACGCTTGATTTCCATATTTCCAAAATTTCTTTTTCAATTAAATTTTTAAAGTTTTCTTCTGAAAAAATGGGTTTAAACTCAGGAGCTTCTGCTGATAATTTCTTTTCAACGTTTATCAAACAGACAAAAGCAACCTGTGTTTGGGTCTCTGGTTTACCAAACTTGAAGATACCAATCTGATCTTGTGTTTTCAGATATTTCTTTGGTTTGATACCTCTATTGACAGATGTTGAAGATGATGAGTCTGTGTTTTCAAACCACACGTTAATCATCTTCTTATGTTTCTTCAAGTAAGGATCCACAGAGATTTTCGCCCGTTTGCTTAAAGAGATTAGATTTGGAAAATCTGGTTTGTTTGTTTTTCCAATCACAAATAACGAGGACAGAGGTTTGTTTCTTTTGCCTTCAACACCTAGGGTGATATCATCATACCCTATACCTCGTCTCCCTATTTGTCAGTTTATTTTTTCATAAACTTTCTGTGCATCTTTATAGTTTTTAAGCAAAACTTCTCTTCTGAGTAAATCTTGCCATAATACCTCTCTTTCTCTTTGAAAGTATTCTTTAAGAGCTCTTATGTCAGTAGTTTCGCTCCTTGAAACTGAAAGTTCTTTTGTTTTATCTTTTAAAGTATTGGTTAATTCAGAAATTTGTTTTTTTAAAGGATCTAGAGTTTTGTTCCAATTCTTTTCTATTCTCTCTTTTTCCTAAAAAATCTTTGCGTTTTCTTGAGTGAGAAGCCGTACTTCTCTTTCATTGAAAGTGAGTCTTTTCTGAATACTTTGATTTATCTATTTCAGTTCAATTAATTCAATGTTAATTCTAAGTGTATTATCATCTACAGAGGTAATACAAGAGTTGGAATTTGAAGTAGATACCTCAGAGTCAGTGCAGGAGTCGACTTCTGCCATGCCACAGAAGAGGGCATTGGCGGTATGTTCATCGTCAGAAGTAGAGTCTGACTGGAAGTCTTCTGTGTTCTCCTCAGAATGTCCTTTTGCCATTAAGGATTTTTTAGCATAATATTCGGCTTTCTTTTTGTAGAAAGCAGAGTCCCTCTGTGGGCGATTTGATCTGCTTCTGCATTCATTCGCAAAATGGCCTGGTTTTCCGCAGTTAAAACACCCTTGAGGAGTGTTTCCTGTTCGATCATTGGACTTCTGTAGGTCTCCGCCTTTCTCTGATCTACATTCATTTGCATAGTGACCAGGTTTGCCGCACTTGTAGCATTCTTGCTGCGTGTGGCTTACCGAGTCATCTGACCTCTGTCGGTCATTCCCTCTGTAATTTCTATCGCTTGACCTCTGTCGGCCACTTGATTCTTCTCCTCTTCTGTTGTCTCTTCTGTTGTCTCTTCTGTCATCCTGTTTGTCTCTATCATATCTTTCGTTTCCGGAACCTCTTCTGTTTCCTCTGAACTCTTTTGTCAATAGAGCTAAAGATTTAGCTAGTGACGCAAGAGTTATTTCCTTTTCTGCTTGCTCTTCTTCTTCACTGTCAATTATCACCATCTTCTTCTTCTCCTTCTTCTTCTCCTCTGTGGCTTTATCATTTCTTGGTCTCTGTGCATCCTCTTTAGTTTTACTAACCAATGCATATGGTGCAATGGTTAGTGTTTTAGCCTGTGCTATCTGAGGTTCTTGTGCGGCTAATGTTCCGTAAAGATCAGAGAGAGTCCAGGTGTCTAGATCCTGATTTGTCTGTAGGGACATAGACAGCTGGAGCCATTCTTCATTTAGACTTTTTAAAAACATGACATTGTTTTCTTCAGAAGTTCTGTCAATGCCTGATTTTCTATACTGGTTGATTAGAGAGTTGAATCTGTCGTATGTTGTTTGCAGAGATTCTGTTGCAGAGGCTTTGAATGCATGATATTCATTGATGTACTGTGCTCTTCGGTTTTTTTGTGTTTTAGCACCTCCTTCCAACTGTCTTTCCAGTTCTTTCCACAGATCATGCGCTGTTTCACATGAATCCAAGGATTGAAAGAGTTCGTTGGGTATTGCCATAATTAATGTCCTCTTGGTTTTCTGAGCAACTTCATCTTCTGCTTTATCTTCGGTTGACCACTCCCCTTTTGGCTTTGGTTTTTGATGTTCGGGGATTTCGGCAGATTCAGCAGTAGCAGGTACACGAGGTACTACTGTCATGGGAATAGGAGGAGGATTGTACAGATATTGTACTTGATTTTTTTCAGTGCCCTCGAAAAAATGGACCATTCTTATTTTCCACTGAGGATACTCATCTCGAAGGAGAGTAGGAGGTTTAGTGAGAGAACCAGTAGTAAAGAAATTATTTGTATTTGTCATTTTTGAAGATTTTAGAAAGAAAGTATGATTAAAGAGTTACTTCGATGAACTTGAAGATTTTCTGGGTTTAAGCAGTTTCCAGACACAGTTTTAAATCTCAATAATATCTATCACGAATTTTGATAAGTGGATCACTTGATATTGAAAATCAAGGAAGGCTCTGATACCAATTGTTTGATCCCAGATACACTTAATCAAGATTAACAATCTATTAGTGGAGTTTAGAGTTTGATGCGGAAGCGTATTAAACTAACAGATATGTTTGATAGATATTAGAACGCACATATATAAAGAAAACAGTAAAGAATGAAAAGGATTTCTTTAACAGTTACTGTTATTCAATATATAATAACAACACGAAGAACAGATTAAGAACTGTTGGTGTGTGTGAGAATATAACACTCGGATATTTGAAAATAAAGCTTGAGAGTATTAGTGATTCCTTGTGTATTCGTCCCTTAGGAAGATCTCAACATGAGACTTCCTTTTATACTACTCTTAGAAGACTATGACTGTTCCTTTTACGGCATGAATAGTAAACTGGATGGTGTGAACAGTGGACTGGATGGTGTGAGCAGTTGTTTGAGCCTTGCGCATTTAATGGAGCAGATGTACTTTTGGTAAATGCATTAAATGGCGCAGACGTCTATTTTGTACCTTGCCCTATTGAGTCCACTCAGAGCTTGACACGTGTTTTGACAGTACTTTTCCATGCAAGTTGATGAACGTATCCCGTAATATCTTCCAATTCTTCATTGAGGACCACAGAGGCGCTGTAATGAATTACAGAGGTTCTGCGGTCTGGTCCTCTGTGGAGCAGTCTTCGCCGGATTCCGAGTCTTTGGTCTTCTTTGTGCGTATGACAGAGCTTCTGTAGGAAGCCTCTGCTGCTTCTGTAGCTTCTTGACCTTGATTCCTTGGGAATGTCGGCAGAGCCTCTGTAAGAGGCTTTCTTCACTTAGCCTATTTTTCACTACTTCTAAATACTTCTATGATTAGGAAGATTGAAGCTAACAAAATGTTATAGAGAATACCGGTTTTCCTTTGGAAAACTGCATGTTAAATCCAAGATCTTCAATAACGTGCTCTGATACCAATTGTAAAACCAAGATCTAATCAAGATAGAGAAGATATGAATTCGTCATCCATTGATCAAGAACACATTGTATACAAGATATGAGTTTAGCACTTTCTCTCTCTAAGATATGAGTTATGAATAATGAGAGTGTTTCCTAGAATCTTCTAAACTAACACACAACAAAACCTATTTATACTAAACACATTATAAGGTGTAAACAACACAATACAACTCAATACATTGACTTTGACCTTGACCTTTCTATATTTAAACCTTGAAGACATATTGCACTAACAATCTCCCCCTTGGATTCAAGGTTTAAACAAATGCGATCAGCAAGCTTTAGCTTTCTTGAATCTTCAGACTTCATCAAAGCTTGTCAAAGTCAAAACGTCATCCAATCTTCAAACAGCAAATAACGAACTTCTATCTTCGAACAGGAGAATAAAAATCTTCACACAAAGCTTTTTAATACAATTAAGCACAAGTTCAAGAAAAAGAGATCACTGAAATGATCAATCGATTTTCCTCAAACTCTTGAAGAATTCTCCCCATTTCCATTGACTTGAGAATTTCATTCTTCAGTGTCGATCTTCATAAACGCGCGAGTTCAAAAGAAAGAGATCACAGAAATGATCAATCGATTTCTTAAAAACTCTTGAAGAATAAAACTCCCCCTATCATTTCTTGAAACGACGTCTTCTTTCTACAAATCTCCCCGTTGACACTAAAACGAATCTTTGATTTTAAACTTTCTTTGACATGAAATTGATGAAGACATTCTCCCCCTTTTTCGATGAAAGTGAGCATCACGAGCATCGAATATCTTTTCAATTTCAGTCACAGACAATCTCTCTCTTCAAAAATATTTCTTCCCCTTGAAAAACACGAACAATCTCCCCATAAACGAAAGATCTTGCTCCCCCTAAAAATAAGAATTGTAGAGCAAGATGATTTTCTCCCCCTGAAAATTTGCATAAAAATCATATAAGCGCACATTTTAACAAACTTATATAAAGAAAATAGAATTCATTTAACAACATTTTATAACTACTAACATTTAATCATTTTAACACCAAACAAAAGAAATTCAACTTAATGAAATGTAACAGATATTTCCATCAAGTGAAATCAAATGCATGCGTTTGGATTCAAAAAGAAGACATCATCGCATATCGAGTTACAAAAGTTCAATTTCAACCCCTTTATAAAATCTATTTGGTGGACTAGTATGCGAAATATGATTAGCAACAAGCAAATGTACCTCTAAAACCTATAAGAATACTTTGCTCTTACTCACACTATTTGTCCAAAAACAGAATTTTCACAAATTTACAGGTTTATCGCGACTTTGTATTTTCCCCAAGTTTCAAGAGATGTGTGCTCTTAGGCATCTTTTCATATTGTGCACATTGGCAACTTTTATTATGTGCTCATTGGCATCTTTTATAATCAAACAGTTTATTAAGACTAAGATACACCGTAAACGTAACTTTCTAACTGGTCCTATAGCAGGATTTGGGTCAGCCGATCCCAGACCAGTTGGCCTTAGGGGCTAGGTGACAAGCACCCCTTGGAACTTACTCTCCCGAACCAGAAAGGCTACATCGATATACCTTAATCCCATCTGTACCAGTAGAACATGGCTTTCTACCTGGTTCTATAGCAGGATTTGGGTCAGCCAATCCCAGATCAGTTGATCTTAGGGGCTAGGTAACGAGTACCCCTTGGGACTTAATCTCCCAAACCAGATAGGCCACAGGCACAGACTATCAAACTGAATGATTTTATTATATATATATATAATAATTTTTTTTAATTAGTATTATTATAGCATCTCAATCACTTGGTTCAAAAACGTAGTGCTTCTCCCATATTTTCGTTTCCATTCATGATTAAGACGAATAGGCTTTATGAGCATTGTATTCTAAATAAGTCTAGATTTACACAATTTTGCACTTGTATCAAAATCTCAAACATGTTTCGCTGACCTTTCGACTTATTTTAGAAGCGAAAGTAGAAACAAATATAACTTCGACGATACAAGAATGCTCGTAAAATCATCCTTAACACACATTTTATTCATTGAATGAAAATTTTAAGAATTTCACTATTGAATTAAATTTGTGAAGGTTCAAACTTTCAACGTTAGTAGACATAAAATATAACACAATGTTACCTTTAAGCACATGTCCTAAAAATAGAAAGATATGACAGTGAAAGGATATCACCTGATAAGTACGAGTTCTAAACTGATATGTTTAGAAGTCATAGCTTTTGAAGTACGGGTTCTAAACTGATTTGTTTAGAAGCCTTTACCGTTGAAGTGCGGGTTTTGAACTGATGTGTTCAAAAGCCATTATCTTTTATCTCACTCTCTCCCCCCCTACAAAGTACCGAAAGATTTATCAAATCGCACATGTATATATAAAAAAATAGAAAACTCCCTGAAAATATGTGATGTTCAATGTCTTCTTGAATGCACAAGTACTTCATCTTCCGAGAGTTCAACGCTTGTCTCTAAATCTGCAAAACATATTAAGTAGATTTTGGTACCCAGCGAGTTTTGGGTCCTGGCTTGTTAAGCGGAGCTCTATAGGAAGGAAAATGATAAGTACCATACCAATATTGAATACTATAATTTTTAACAAAATCGTTAGTACCACAATAAGAACAACAAAAATTCTTTTGTGCTAACCTGATTAAATGTTTTGCAGAATATAATGAATCAGGTTTAGCAAAAGATTTACCTTTCAGGTTAGTATTCTTTTTGGGAACAGACGATTTTGGTACATCTTTTTCAGGAGTCGTACCTTTTACTCTCCATTGCATGTTGACTTTCTTGTATGAAGGAAGATCAGCAAATTGATACTTGGAAGAATTATCCACTGAATGATCATAGAAAAGATTAGACGGTCGAATCAGACTTTCTGAATAGCTTTTGGATTTGTTGAGTGACTTCACTTTGTTTGATAAGTCATTCTGTTCCTTGGTCATCAAATCAAGCTTCTTCTGAATGTCACAATTAACCCTCTTCTCTTTCATAATATCAGTCGATAACACGGCCAAATTCTTTGTCAGCTTTCGTATTTCTTGCTGAAATATCTTCCTCTCTTTAGAAAATTCGTCTTTATCGCACTTAGCTTGAAAGTCAGCTTTCTTCATCTTTTCTAGCTCATGACTTTCCTTATCTAGCTCTTGTCTTTCCTTTTCTAAATCCTTTTGAAGATCAGAAATTTTCTTTGACAGTTTCACATTCTTCGCTTCAAAGCTTTTCCTTTCTTTTTCATACTCAACCCTTTCCTTTTCCAATTTCTCTTTTTTCAAGAAATAAAACCTTCTCAAAATCTGCATTTTGTTTAGAAAGTTTTATGCATCTGAGTTCAAGAGCTTTCTTTTCTTCATTTTCTTTCTTCTCCATCTTTGAAGCTTGTTCAAGTTCAGAAACTTTCTGTGAAAGAGATAAAATTTGCTTTGCATAGCACTTTTTGTCATTTGTACGATTCACTCTTTCCTCTTTTAGCAACTTTTCCGTGTCAGAAAGTCTCTTTGTAAGCTCTATAACCTTTTCCTTGAGTTCTTCATTTTCAGCATTTGATAATTTCTGTTCCGTATCCTCGTTTTCAGCTTTCTTTTCTTCTTCCTTTCTCTTAAAAGCAACTTCAGATCCAAGCATTTGCTTTGTTAACTCGTTCCACATAAGCATTGGATTGTTTTTGAAACATTCAACGCGTTTGAAGATGTGTTGTGGAAGTTTGTAAAGTGCGAAGATCAAGTTGGATGAAGCTTCCTTGTCGGCTTTCTTTCTTTTAATCTCTTCTTCTGTAAAATCATTCTCCATTTTATATCTGATCATTGGACCTTCGGAGAAAGATTTTATCATATTCTCTCCATTTTCGCTACTCGCAATAAAGTCTATGAACGAAATACTCCATCGTTCAAAATCAGATTCTTTGATCAGCACTGGAAGTCGGTTCATGTTCGCTTGACAATTAGAAAAAAAATATATATATAACTTTTTCTTGAAAAACTCTTAAAGTGTATGAAATACACTATAGAAAAAATTTCAGTATAAAAAATATTCTCAAAATCGACTAAGTGTCAGTTTTCGCAAGCAACAGTTGCGAAAAGTAGACTTAGAAACGAAAAGCCAGAGTTTTCGCAAGCAACAGTTGCGAAAAGTTACTGTTTGCGTGACAGAGGGTTGCAAAAAGCTACACTTAGAATCTGAAGATCTTCAAAAATGATGAACTTGCGAAAAGTTCGATGAGTCTTGCGAAAAGCACGATGAGTCTTGCGAAAACCACAGATCTTGCGAAAAGTTCACAAAAATTCTCAAAAACGTTTGAAATCTGAATATCTCTGCACGAAATTTCCCAGAAATGCTCGAAAAATCAGTCTGATAGTACTTTCTTCACACAACAATCACTGAAAACGTCTGAAAAGCTATCCTTGTAGATCGAACAGTATCTCGACTTCAAAACCCAAAAAATTCTCAAATCTTCAAAATTGAACCTTAAATCGATGAAATTGGCCTTCGAACCATTCTTTAATCATGTTCCTCATCAGATCACGAATCTTTTGATACCAAATTTGAAGCAATTCGATAAAAAACAAAAATTTTTGAAAAAAAATCTCAAGAAAACGAGATTTCTTGAAAAAAAATCAAGAAATCAAATTTTCTTGAAGATCTGCACAAAAATTTGTGTATGATCACAGAAACACTCTCTGAATCTAAGATCCTGCTCTGATACCAATTGTTAATCCAAGATCTACAATAACGTGCTCTGATACCAATTGTTAAACCCTAAAGATCAATCAAGATAGAGAATATATGAATTCGTCATCCAATTATCAAGAACACTGTTACAAGCTCTCTAAGGATATGAGTTATGAGTTATGAGAGACTTCCTAGAATCTTCTAAACTAACACACAACAAAACCTATTTATACTAAACACATTATAAGGTGTAAACAACACAATACAACTCAATACATTGACTTTGACCTTGACCTTTCTATATTTAAACCTTGAAGACATATTGCACTAACACTGCAACTATAACCAAAAACGGGAAAGAACACTTAAATTACTAAACATGTTGCTAGTATAACTAATTCGGGTATTGCATCATCGGTCTTTAATTAAACAAAGCCTGATCACCTATGTTTAATTAAAGAAAGAGTAATGCGAGACCTGAAATGGATATACTAGGAATATGTGTGTTTTCGCACTTGATGCTTCACGTTGTATGCCTAGTATGAGCGTAGTTATTGCCTATAGTATGCAATAGTATAGTGCACCTGGCCTTTATATTTGCGCGATAGAAATGTTATACACTCTTACTTCAATACCACTATGTCATCATCATCATCACACTCTTACTTCAGCACCACTATGTCGTCATCGTCATCATCACACTCTCAACCCTCCTATACGCCGTCGAGCGAGCGATCATCGGAAGGCGAACAAGACCCGTATGATGGACCGAGGATACCACCGACTGTGGTTCCACCACAACCCACTCCTATAGTGATACAACCAAACTCTAGAGGGCCACGTACGAGACTAACCGCTAGGAAAAGCGTTCCTATAGCTAGACGAGTGAGTTTGAGGTCCGATCGGCAAGAGGCACCGAAACCCTCGCGAGTTATCGAAGGAGTGCCTATTGGTCGTACGTATGGCATGACCTGGGCCGAAGAGCAGGACCTTAGGGCTGTGACAGCGGATTTGCACGGATGTCAAATAAGGGTCAGTCACAAGAGTCAAGTCCTAACGAAGCTAGTAGAGTTAAGTCACCTTTTGACCAACATGTCGTCTGACGCCCTAAACGGAGCGAGAATAGCTCGGAGGATAGCTTTACGGGCCGAGATAGTGTGCATAGTAGTAGTGATGCTACTGACGTTATTGGTGTTGTGGGTTTTGATTGAAGTGTATCGGGGCGGATATTGACGTGGATGGTGGAAGATTTAGAAAACGATTTTTTTTTTTATTTCTAGTTGTTTCAACTTCGTATTTCAATTTGTAATTTTGTCTTTCTACAACATCATGGTACTGATGTGCAATGCACTTCAGAAATTTTGTATCAACGGCTATTATTAATGATTTTAATGGAAAAGTGATATCGCGTTTTAATTATATGTTTGTTGAACATGCGATAATTATTTTTATTATTCCCAATATTTCGGTTTACAAAATTGTTTTTGCAAAATATCCGATTTTTATTTACACAAGATTTTAATCAAACCAATATTTGTTAAAGTGTTTTAGAAAAATGCCACCAAGAAGATCCACACGACACACGGGAGGAATTCCTGAAAACCAAAACCCCGATATTGCCCAGATCATAGCTCAACGCATCCAAGAGACGATACCCGACTTTGTAACACAGGTCACCGCATGCATCAATGAGAGTCATAGGAATGATAATGTGGGGGGAGGGAATCCCAATAACGTTATTGACAATAGAGGATGCAGTTACAAGACGTTTATGTCTTGCAAGCCCAAAGAATTTCACGGAAAAGAAGGTGCTGTAGGATTGCTTTTGTGGTTTTATAGTATGGAGTCGGTGCTCCATATCAACAAATGTTCAGAAGACCGCATGGTGGAGTATGCGGCATGTCAGCTTCAAGGACGAGCTTTGACTTGGTGGAACATTCATGTCCAAACCCGTGGAAGGGAGGATGCATACAAACTTTCTTAGGATGAGTTTAAGAAGTTGCTCACTGAAGAATACTGTCCCAAGAGTGAAATTCAGAAGTTGGAGACTGAATTTTGGGATCTCACCATAGTTGGTTCAGGGATAGACCGATACACCGCTCGTTTTCATGAACTCGCAAAGTTAGTACCCCACATGGTTACCCCGAAGAGCAAACAGATCGACCGATATTTATATGGATTGGCCCCGGAGATCCGAGGGATGGTTAAGTCAGCAAGTCCGACCACGATCCAAGCCGCAATGGCATTTGCAACTAGTTTGACCTATGATGCGGTCAGGGCAGGAACTCTGACTCAGAAAAGTGTCGGTAGTAAGAGAAGGCCAGAGAGTCAGTCAGGAAAGGCGATTGGAAGTAGTTCAAGTAGGAACAAGAAAGTAGTGGGAAACTTTGGGATGAATGCTAACGAAGTAGGGCGTTACCATGGACCCCTCCCGAAATGCAATCAGTGCAATTTGCATCATGAAGGAACCTGTCCCACCCGTGGCATTTATAAGCAAAAGGGTCATTTCACCCGACACTGCAAGACGGGAAAGAATGTAAAGGAGGAAGGAAGGGTATGCTATGAGTGCGGAAGTCCAGATCACTTCCGGAATGTGTGCCCAAGGCTGAAAAGGGGACCAACCAATAACAATGCTGGGTATCAAGCAAGGCAAGCCAATCAGGGAAACCAAGGAGGACAAGCTCGAGGATGGGCATTTGTTTTAGGAGCAGAAGAAGCACGCCGAGACCCCAATGTAGTGACAGGTACATTCCTCCTAAACGATTATAATGCGTCAATATTATTTGACACTGGTGCCGATAAGAGCTTTGTTTCGTTAGAATTTAGGCCTTTGATCAATCTAGAATCTAAGAAAATGCCGAATGCTTATATTGTTGAGGTTGCTAATGGATATGAGATAGAAGCTAAGGATGTACTTTGAACTTAGCTGATAAGCTATTTAGTGTTGATCTTATTCCAATTGAATTGGGGAGTTTCGATGTAGTGATAGGCATGGATTGGTTATCTAAGAATCGAGAAGAGGTTATTTGTTTTGAAAAGACTGCCAAGTTACCATTACAAGGCGGAGAAACCCTTGTTGTCCAAGGAGATAGAGCTGGAAAGGAACTATGGATAGTGTCATGTATGAAGGTCCATAAGTATTTGAGGAAGAAGTGTGTTGCATTCTTGGCACAAGTAATCGAGAAGAAGTCTGAGGAGAGGCGAGTCCAAGATATCCCTATGGTGAAGGATCACCCAGAAGTGTTTCCCGACGATTTGCCTGGACTTCCACCGTTTAGACAAGTCGAATTTCAGATTAACCTTATACCCGGAGCGGCGCTTGTAGCCAAGGCCCCATATCGTTTAGCACCTTCCGAAATGCCGGAGTTGTCGAATCAACTTCAGGAACTTCTGGATAAAGGATTCATTCGACCAGGTTCATCACCCTGGGGAGCCCCGATTCTCTTCGTCAAGAAGAAGGATGGATCGTTTCGAATGTGTATCGATTATAGGGAACTAAATAAGATAACGATCAAGAACCGATATCCTCTCCCTCGAATAGACGATTTGTTCGACCAGTTGCAGGGTGCAACTTACTTCTTGAAGATTGACCTTCGATCGGGATATCATCAGTTAAGAGTCCGAGAGGAAGACATTCCTAAAACAGCTTTTAGAACTCGCTATGGACACTACGAGTTTTTAGTTATGCCATTTGGATTGACGAACGCGCCAGCTGTGTTTATGGATCTAATGAATAGAGTATGTAGGCCATACCTTGATAAGTTTGTGATTGTATTCATCGATGATATATTGATCTATTCTCAGAGTGAGAAAGATCACAAGCAGCATCTAAAAGTGATTCTAGAACTTCTCAAGGAGCAGAAACTGTATGCCAAATTCTCTAAGTGTGAATTTTGGATTCGGGAAGTACATTTCTTAGGCCACGTGATTGGAGAAAAAGGGATTCACGTGGACCCGGCTAAAGTGGAAGCCATTAGGAAATGGGAAGCCCCAAGGACTCCAACAGAAATTCGCCAAATTCTAGGTTTGGCAGGATATTATTGGCGTTTTATCGAGAATTTCTCTAAGATCGCTAAACCCCTCACCACGTTAACCCAAAAGGATAAGGAATTCGTTTGGGGAGCTTCACAAGAAGAAGCGTTTCAACTTTTGAAGAAAAGGTTGTGCCATGCACCGATTTTAGCTTTACCGGAGGGAACGGAAAATTTTGTGGTGTATTCTGACGCATCACGTCAAGGATTAGGTTGCGTATTGATGCAAAATGATAAGGTGATAGCATACGCCTCTAGACAATTAAAAGTTCATGAGATGAACTATACCACGCACGATTTGGAACTCAGAGCTGTGGTATTCGCTCTAAAGATATGGAGACATTATCTATATGGTACCAAGTGCACTATTTTGACTGATCACAAGAGTCTTCAACACATCTTTGATCAAAAGATGCTTAATATGAGGCAAAGAAGATGGGTAGAACTGCTCAGCGACTACGATTGTGAGATACGTTACCACCTAGGTAAAGCCAATGTGGTAGCTGATGCCCTGAGTAGGAAAGAAAGGGTAAAACCTTCACGAGTCCGAGCATTAGGAGCGCTGGTTCAAACAAGTTTGAAAACCTCGATTTTTGAAGCTCAGATCGAAGCAATGAAGTCTGAAAAGCTGAAGGACGAGACTCTTCATGGTTTAGAGGCTAGAGTTGAAACTAAGATTGATGGAGTACGTTACTTTAAGGGCAGAGTATGGATCCCAAAGGCTGACAACCTACGGGAAATGATTTTGGAGGAGGCTCGTAAATCTAAGTACTCAATTCACCCAGGAGCAGATAAGATGTTCAGGATTTAAGGGAGTACTATTGGTGGCCAGGAATGAAGAAGGATGTTGCCATATATGTAGGAAAATGCATAACTTGCTCAAAGGTCAAGGCTGTTTATCAAAAGCCATCAGGATTGTTGCAACAACCAGAGATTCCATAGTGGAAATGGGAGCAAATCACTATGGATTTCATAACCAAACTTCCAAGAACTGCCAAAGGACACGACTCGATTTGAGTTATAGTAGATCGATTTACGAAGACTGCACATTTCTTGCCTATTCGGGAAGACTATAAGATGGAGAAGCTTGCCCAAATCTATATTAAGGAAATCGCTACGCGACATGGAGTCCCAGTTTCCATCATATCAGATAGAGATAGGCGCTTCACATCTCGATTTTGGCAGTCACTTCAAAAAGCGTTAGGTACGCAATTGAATTTGAGCACGACCTATCATCCTCAAATGGATGGTCAGAGTGAGTGAACCATTCAGACGTTGGAGGACATTCTTCGGGCATGTGTGATAGACTTTGGAGGAAGTTGGGATAACCACTTGACGTTAGTTGAGTTTTCTTACAACAATAGTTATCACACTAGTATTCAGTGTGCGCCATATGAAGCTCTGTATGGACGCAAGTGTCGAACACCTCTTTGTTGGTTAGAGATTGGAGATAGACAACTATCTAGTCCGGACATTGTTCAAGAAACCACCGACATGATTGCAATCATCAAAGATAGGCTTAAAGCAGCTCAAGATCGTCAAAAGAGCTATGCGGATAATTGTAGGAAGCCTTTAAAATTTCAAGTTGGTGACAGAGTCTTTTTGAAAGTGTCCTCTTGGAAGGGAACAGTCCAGTTTGGGAAAAGAGGAAAATTGAGTCCACGGTATGTTGGACCATTCTAGATCACGAAAAGAATTCGACCAGTAGCTTATAAGCTGGAATTGCCAATGGAGTTAGGTGCTATCCACAACACGTTTCACGTGTCAAACCTGAAGAAGTGTTTAGCTGGCGGAGCAGTAACCGTGCCTTTGGAAGAAGTCCAAATCAACGATAAACTGCACATCGTAGAGGAACCAATGGAAATACTCGATAGGGAAGTCAAGCGTCTTAAGCGAAGCAAAATCCCGATAGTAAAAGTCCATTGGAACACAAGGTGTGGGCCTGAGTACACTTGGGAACGGGAGGATTACATGATGCATAAGTATCTTCATCTCTTTGCTAGGAAACTTGTTAAAGCTAGTAACACTTGAATTTCAGGACGAAATTATTTTAACCGGGGGAGACTGTGACAACCATCAAATTTACACCTCAGGTTAGAACTACACTAGATATTTCAATTATTCATGTCATAGTTCACACAGTGCGATTTTAGCAGTAAACTCGGTACGGTAGGAAAATTTGAGAAATTTTGCCTAGGAACCCCTTGATTTAGGAAATTATCCATAAATCTCATAAAATGCCAACTTAAGCTACAATTATCCCACAAGTATTATATTATTAACAACGTGATCTATTTTCACCTAAATTATATAAATACTTTACTTTTATATAATTACTTTGCTAATTTTAATTTATGAGAAAATACTTGTGTTTTAAAAATAAATCAAAAAGACAAGATTAGACTTTATTATTGCATCACACCACACCCCCCCCCCCTTCTGTACTCTTCATGTATTTCTTTTTGTCTATCACAATTCATTTACACAACAATTCATTCTCTCTCTAAATTCTCACACAAGAATTCTCTCTTCTTTCTCTCTCCATCTTCATCAAATCTTCATCCACCTTCATCCACAAATTCAGCCTCTAAACACCTCTTTTCAAAGAGATAAAAGTGTTCAAGGTAAATAAAAGTGTAATGGATGAAATCCACACACTCTCTTTTGTCTAAATTTTCATTTCTTGCATTTTCTTATGAATGTTCTTCACCTTCTTCTACATTTCTTTAATATTGTTAAAAATCATCTTTACACATCTTAATGTTTATAGATTTACCACCATAACACTTGCATGTTAGTAAAAGGGCGGTGAATCCATAATCAAACCCATGTTAAGATCAAAGATGAACTTTTAAACACATGCATGTTGTTTTCTTGAAAAATCCATACCTTTTGATTCAAAGGTTTCATGAGTGGATCTTTAAATCCATTAAAAACATGTTTAGCCAACATGACAATTTTATGATACATGATGAAGATCTTGACATAAACACCAAAAAGAACCATTTTCAAGATTTATAAAAGATGAGATGATGGGTAACTTGCATGTAGTTTAAATGGCTCAAAAACATGTTTTGGAACTGAAAATAAATGTATGGGGATGAGTCAAATCGTATTTTGCATGCAAAAGAATATGAATTTTGGGTAAAAAGTCAATATAGGTGCACATGCACAAAGGGTGGTTTTGACAGCTTGCTGCCAGATTCAACACCTATTTTCAAAAGGTCATATCTCACTCAATACTACTCCAAATTACGAAATTCTTTTTCTGGAAATTATTTTAATGTGTTAGGATTCAAACCCAAGTGGTTTCACTCAAGAACTCAAAGATTTCGTCTACCAAACAGTCTTCACAAAAACAGTGCGCAAACAGCAACGTTTTCTGTCGAGTTTTACGTCAAGTATTGTTTCATGTACTTAAACACTTCTAATAATTATGAAACTTATGCCAAAGGTTTCCTAACTCATTAAACCACTTGGACATAAAATATCTTGACCTAACTATACTTGGAAGTTATCCAAAAATGGACACAAAGTGACACCAAAATCTGGACAGCAAAGGACAATTTTCTTGTTATGATTGAAAGTTAACTCTTGATCCCATTTCATCATATTATGATGAAATTGTGGAATATATATATATATATATACTATATATTTATATAATTATGCAATTTATATACTTTAAAGTCTTTTCATCATTATTATGAATAAATTGTGGTATATATATATATATATATATATATATATATATATATATGTACTATACATTTATAAATTTATGCACTTTAAATACTTCATCTTTACATTTTGAACCCTTTCTATCATTCTTATGATAAAATTTCGGTATACGTATATATACTATATATAAAGTCTTTGGACCCTTTTCGTTACTTATTGTGACGAAATTGCGGTAACTTTAATCTAACAAGAATGAAGCATACTTATGTTACGATTACAAATGTTGGTAACTCCATACGATTTATAATATTTAAATCACAATAAAGGCATTTTATGACGATTTGGATAGTTAGTACCGAACCTTCGAAATTAAAAACTCACTAGTGACCTTACATTCATAGGTTTGAAGTAGGATCATCTCGAAGTACTTGTGGGAGATTCCCGGATTCTATCCCTTGTCAAGTGAGTTATCACAACCCCTTTTTCAATACTTTACATATTTGGGGTGAAAAGCATGTCGTTATTACAACTACTTTACGCACCGGTTAACTCGTTTTCTTGAAAATGTAAACTTTGCTATACTCTTTTATGCTCTATGGTATGTATAGGTTACGCATGTTGTAAGTTTTTGAGTTTTTCTCTATCGTACGTAAGTCCCCAATTGACTCTACGTTACCCGTTTAACTCACGAGTGTGAGTCGTTGGTAATTATGGATAGCGCTATTTGGTTGACACCCCACTCACAAGTCGCGCTTGTTTGAGTGCATAATTATTGTTGTTCGTGCGCATTGTTGACGATAGAACATGCGTTGGAGCGGCTGTCATATAGGTCGGGTAACGAGCTCACTACTTAAACATAATACATACTATTTCCATGAGCAAGTGTTTTCATAACCGGTTGCCTTATCCACTTGTGCGGATTTAAACTGTTTTGCTATGATAAACAATGTTGTACTCATTAAACTTGTGATTTCACCAACTAGTGCATTAGTTGACCTTTTCATGGACATGCTTTTCAGGTGAGCGTCCTTAAGGTTGGAACTTAGGAAGGCTACACGTGTTGAAGCTTTCTATGTTATCTGTTGATTACGTTCATTTCCCTCTTTCGTAAAACGTTTGTAAAAGGCAATGTTGTAAACTTTTGAATGTATTTTGATGGTTGGTGTAATCCTGTAACTCTTGCTATGAAACTTGAGCTGCACATCCCGTTTTTCCGCTTTAGCAGTGTGTGACAGCAAAGATGATCAGCATTCGCAATTGTGACGTCAAGACTGCAATTGAAGCTTATAAGCGCGGTCTGGACGACAGCTCAGGTTTATACACTGACCTGACCAAGTATCCTCCGGAGAATTTTGAAGACGTCCGAGCTCGAACCTTAGCGTATATGAGGGTAGAGGACGATGCTGCCTTTCGTCGCAAGCATACCGACGACAAGAGGTCGTTAGGTGTAAGGAAACCAGAGTTCAAGACGAAAGCAATTTCCAAAATAGAGCCCGCGCGTCATATCTCGAACGTCCGATTCAAGACGAAAGCAGAAACTAAGACCGCGACCAAATTTCCTCAGTACCCCAAGATATCCTCTTATGGATTCAAAGGGTCCACTAAGGATTTGGTCGAAGCTCTGAAGACCGCCCAAGCGACCATTCGATGGTCTAAGAAGTCCGATCAGGACGACGCTAAGAAAGACAAATCTAAATGGTGTGACTTCCATGTCGACCATGGTCATACGACGGATGATTGCATAGCTCTCAAAAAGGAGCTAGCGTATAATGTCCCGAAAGGAAATCTCAAAGATATCTTCGATGACGTCGTTACTCCAACTAGCGAACATCGACCGTCAACCCCCGAGCATGCAAAGGTCGTCAATTGCATCACTGGTGGTTCCGACGTATGTGGTCTGACGTACTCCGCGGCCAAACGTCATGCCAGTCAAGCACCTGACGATCGGCCTGTCCCGCGTTCATCAAGGCCTAAAGGAGATCTGGAGTTGGAAGCTACGAAGATCGTATTCGACCAAGACGACCTCGGTGACTCGTATCCGAAACATCATGACGGTTTGATCATTCAATTCACGATTGGTAATTGCTTAACTCGTCGAGTCTTGGTCGATGGGGGCAGTTCGGCGAACGTCATTTTCCTTAACACCATCAAGGCCATGGGAATCGATCGTTCGGAAATCACTCGACGTTCAACAACCTTGGTCGGCTTTAATGGAGAAGCAACGAGCACCTATGGAGATATCATCCTGCCAGTCTACGCCGAAGGAATCAACAAGCAGACCAAGTTCAGCGTCATTGACTGTGCGTCAACCTATAACATCATTTTAGGTCGACCATGGATCCATGAAATGAAAGCCGCTCCCTTGACGTATCATCAGGTCATGACGTTCCCTGCGCCGTGAGGAATCCAGGAAATAAAAAGTGAGCCAAAAGTCGCTCGTGATTGCTATAAAACCACTCTGAAGTCGCGAAAATAGACCTTCTATTGTGGCGATTCACGACGACATTTAGTGTATCGTCTTAAAATCGCCACAAGGGGGCAAGATGGTAGCAATAATCAAGACGTCCCACTACGCGTCAGAAAAGGTACGTCTTCTAAACCCTTTTCTATTTTTTCATACGATTTTTCACAACGACGACTACTGACTTAAGCATTGGAGGGTCCTTGGTTAGCCAACGACCAACCTCTGACAATGTTTTATCGCAAAATCACACGACATAAGTCACCGAGACTGTTGCATGACACCAGCACGATTTCGCAAGGTCGCACGACATAAATGGTCAGGTCTATGACTTGATCATCCTTCTACAGGGACACACGATTCAAATTAATCGCACGACTTAGTCATACAATCGCGAGGTCTAGCAATCTTATGATCTAAGTTTCTTGACTTAGAAAAATATCATGCTCCGAATGTATGCTTTAGTCGCATGTGCTTATGTTTATATACACGATTTAAAAGTCTTATGGCTTACGTTCCAGTTATTGTGATGCCTAAGTCGTGTAATTTCTTGGTTATTATTTACGTAGTGAATCTTACAATTAACATTGTATTTACTCACAAAACGTACAAAGTATGAATTCGAAAGAAGCCCAAGTTTCATTCAGTGAGTAAACTATCACTTACATAACTCGACCACCAACGGTCGAATAACAAAGAAACAGAAGTAAACAAAGATATTTTTTCTAAGGTGGGGAGAAACGTCGGTCGCATCTTTGCCTGACACGTCGTCCTGAAAACCCTCCTCCTCCTCGACCTCCTTCTCATCATCCGTGTCGAGCTCTCTGTCGGTCCCGACCTCCTTGAAGAACAAAGCCAACTCGTCCGACGCTGAGGCCACCGGATTTTTGCCTAGCAAGTGATTTCGCATGATAACCGCTCGAGTAGTGAGTCGAGCGAAGGAAAAGATGGACTTATTCTCATCCCTCAACTCCTCTAACTCCTTCTCCAAGTCCACGACTTTAGATTGAGAATCCTCAACCTCTTTCCCCTTCATAACCAGGGATTCCTTCATCCCCTCCAGCTTCTCCCTTTGATTGTGCATTACAGATAGGGACTCCTTTAGACGTAAGTTCATGTCATCCCTTGCGTGGTCGAGAGACTCCAGCTCGTTCAAGACATCGTCTAGATTCACCGACGCCGCCTCTTCGCGTTCTAAAGTGGACTTTTCCCTCTCTAACGCCGCATCTTCTTTCTCGAGGACAGAAGCCATTAAGCCTTCTACCTTTGTTGTTTTAGCATACAACGCCAAAGATGACTGAAACGTCTGGAAATATATGAAAGCACATTAGCAAAGAATACGACGTCGACAACAGATAAAAAAACAAAAGTCTTGAAAGATAGACTTACCATGAATGCTCGTCCAGCAACATGGGCCTCGGTATCCTCGAGAGAAACTCCGTCAAAACACTCTCTGAAAGAAGAGAGCTGATACTTTCCTAAATGAGGGAACAGTTTCGTCCCGTCTAGGACATTATCATCCAAAAAATCCGACGGCAACGTAGAGTTCACCGTCGTTTCAGAGCCCGTTTGCGCGCCCTTGCCCTTGTCGGCGAAAGAAGGGCCTGACGCGGCAAGAGGAGACATCGTCGCCGGTTGCACCATATCAATGGACCTTGTGTCAGAAACATTCTCGATAGACATGGTCGATACCTTCGCCTTCTCATGCGGGACGACTTTCGACGAACCACCCGTCCTAGACGATGTTTCACTCAAAATGGACATCCTCGTCCTCTTTGGGAGACCCGACCCAGATGTTGGGATTTCTTTTCTCTTTAATACCCCCGACCCAGCTATCGAGGTATCCTTCCCCCTGTCTACCCTCGCCTTGCGAGTTAGCTCGACTTGAGCCATCTTCTCGGCAACTGCATGCGTCAACTTCGCCCGAGATTCTCCTGTATGTTAAAAGAAAGGATTAGATGATTGAGAACAAAGATAGATCAGGATGAACAGAAGCAAAGAGATACTTACCAGTTATCTCTACTTCCTCCTCCTCCCTCTCCTCGGTCGCCTCCGAATCCTCTCTCTCGTCTTCTTCTTTCTCCTCTCGACCCATCCTCACTCTGTCGCTCAAGAAAACGGTGTCATCATCCTCATCTACCAAATGACGCGTGACATACGACTGATCTTTAATACTAAACCCCAGGAACTTTTCGACCTTAGCCCGGGAAGCATCGTCCGGCTCTACCTTGTCGAAATCAATATCTACACATAAAAAAGAAGATCAGTCGAAAAAACAACCGAGCAACAGAATAAACATAAAACATACGGTAAACAATTAAAGGCTCACCCATCATATTCCAACCCTCCCTAATCTAGTCACTATCGGTGTCCAGCGTCGACAACCGCACGAATACATACCTCTTCTTCCACCCACGATCGTTGACCGCAGTATTTAAAACCAAGGTACGATCACCCTTGTGCCTTGAAAACAAACTATAGCGACGGTACCGATCACTTTTGACCTTATACGCCATCAGTAGATCCCTCACATTCATCGGTGGAATCCAGTTTGAGGTAAGTCGTTCGACGATCAGGATAACTCGCTAAAACTGGGGCATCAGTTGCCCCGGTGAAAGATCGAATTCGCACATGAACTCTTTGACCAGAGGCGAATATGGCCAATGCAAGCCTATCTTGAACGGATACTCATAAATGACGACGTACCTTTTGGGACACATTTCTGGTCGAACCTGACCATCCCTACTTACGGTAATCCCCATGGGAATCCTCGCTAGACTTCTAAAGTCGTCGAGATCTTCTTCATTTTAAATAACGCTTATAGGTTTAGTCGACATTGCTAAACCTTTTAAATTGATTTGCACTTCTGAAAGACCCCAAATATCCCAATTCTTCCTAGGTTTCCTAGCAATGGATTTACGACGCATACGCAAACTGAAGGGTCACACTTTATATAGATGTCCTAAACCTGGAAAATCCTAACCGAATCAAAAATTCCTACGGGTTCAGGAAAGACTGGACGAAGAAAGGCAAGAAAATCAAGAAAAAGATCTGCGCCTAAAACTCTCTGAAGTCGTAAAAAGGGAAAGATCCATCATGATCTTTATTTATGTAGTCGATCATGTCAGGTCGAGTCCTTTGATGATCGCCACGCATCACCGTCTCTTCATATGACTACACGGATCGCCGACACATGTCACGATCCTGAGTACCCGACAAGCAAAATTTAAAATTCGAATTTGCCATCCTACAATCAAATTTTGGGGGCAAAATTTCACCAGTCTCGACCACGACCAAGGTAAGGAAAATACATATTCCCTTCTCCGTAACGAAGGTGAAATCATAGTATTCTCTCTCTCCTGTCAAAGGATTATATCAAAAGCCTTTTTACCCCACAACACTCGACTTCGACGTCGCCTACTTCGCACGACCGTCGCGAAGAATCATGCGACCTCGACCGACTAACGCGTTATACGACTGTTATGTTTGTTCAATGATTAATGCAGGAGTCAAAGTCATTAATGGACAACGACTATAACCGAAGAAATCAGTTATGAGCATCTAATCCTACATTGAAGACGACGACCGTTACAACAATCATCAAAGATCTTAATGATTCAATTAAAGTGCCCGAAAACTATAAATTCCAAGATCAATCCTCAGTTCAAAAAACATCGAACAACACAGAGAGAGAGAGAACAAGAACATCGAACAATAGGCACAAGTACTCGAACTCTGAAGAACACTCATTCGAAGCAAAGGAATCACCCATAGAATATCGTTCTCGACACACGGTTTAAACACACGACGCACATTGTTTTACATTAGAAAACACTTGTAACTTTACATTTCAAAGTCTTTCCTTCATCTGTATTGTAATCTCTGTACGATCGACACCTGGAACACCAAGGACATCGCCCCTGATTGGCGACCATATTGCAGCGACGACATCCACTGTCGTCCGCAGGTTTTTTCTTCGTTGAGGTTTTTCCTGCGTCATCAAATTCTCTGTCTCGTTTATATTTTTGTCTTTGTCGCACGCCTTTGTCGAACGATTCCTTTCTTTAGTTGTTAAAGTCCACATCGACCTTAAGTTGTCCCTTTGGTGCGATTTTTGGCATTCACAGCCAATCTTATGATTTATATCGTGAGAATCAAAGTGTCAATGACTAAAATATCACGATTGTTATGTCACGACCGTCAAATCATGACACATACATCATAAACGGAGTCTTATGATTCATCTCATGGATCTTACGATCACAACAGGTGCTTTTTAATCTGAGTTTCGGACTCAAAGTCTTATGACTTAAATTCCATACTTAGAATATTTTTTCGGCCCAGTCGCCCGGTTACTTCGAAAATTACAAGTACCTATATCGTACATTTTTACATACATCTTACTACTTATACGCTCGTTCTTCAAAATTTGTTATCTTTTGTTTATTTTGTTTATTTACTACAAAGTAAAGTACACGACAATATAACAAAAGACATACTTGTATTGAATCGGAGAGAAATACAAGACAAAGGCGCGACCACCAACGATCGCCCTTAAATAAAACAAAATTACACAAGAGGAGGCAAAAAAAATCCTACTGAGGACCCTGGGCGACACTAGCGTCACATTCCGCCTCTACGGAGTCGGTGTCGTCGACCCTATCTTCCTGGTCAAGACCCTCTTCGGTCTTGACGTTCTCTATATAGGACGCGACCTTGGCCTCAACACCAGCCAAGGGATTCTTCCCCTGTAGGTGACAGCGCATGATTGCCGGCCTAACCCTCAGACGAGTTAGCGCCTCGAATGAGAGGAGCTTCTCCTCAAGGGCCACCGTCTTGGCCTCAGCCGCCTTAAACGACGACCTTAACTCCCCCACCTGTTTTTCGTGCACGGTGAGTGAAGCTTTGGTCGCCAGCACCTCCGCCTCATAGGTGGAGTTCTTCTCCAATGCCTCCCGAAGGCGACCTCAGAGCTTTTCCTTCTCTTGCGACGACGTCCCCAAACTACTGCGGAGACCGTCCAGTTGAATGGAGAAAGCCTCCACCTTGGCCTTTGCCGCCCATTCTTTCTCTCGAGCTATACACTCACCCTCATGTTCTTGCTGAAGCTCCTCAGTGACGGAAGAGTTGACCTTCTCGAGCTCCTCTAGTTGGCCAAAAAGGCACAAAGACGCATGGAACGCCTAAAGTCACACGAAAACATAAGGTAAGTCTATCTTATCAGAGAGGAAACATCATACGATATAAAATAAAGAGGACATACCAGAAAGGATAGTCCAACGACATGAAACCCCGTCTTATCCACAGAAACGCCCCGATAGCGTTCCTTAAAGGTCGGCAGAAGGAATTTCCCAAGTCTGGGAAAATCTTCGCCCTATCCAGAACGCCTTCTGTTAATGACAAAAATCGCACCAAAGGGACAACTTAAGGTTGATGTGGACTTAAACAACTAAAGAAAGAATATTTCGACGAGACATGCGACGATAAATAAAATAAAGAAACAAGGGATTTGATGACGCAGGAAAAACCTCAAACGAGGAAAAAACCTTCGGACGACAGGGGGTGTCGTCGCTGCACTATGGTCGCCAATCAGGGGCGATGTCCTTGGATACTGGTGTCGATCGTACAGTGATTACGATACAAATGAAGAAAATGCTTCGAAATGTAAAGTACAAGTGTTTGAACGTAAAAACAGGTGTTTGTTGTGTATGAAACAAAGTGTGAACTGCTAGTCGAGGGCTGTTGTCGTGCGTCGAGAGAGATACTTAGAATAATGGTTCTTCACTTCAGGTGTTCTTGAATATTGCTTCGGTTGTTAATCGCCGGATATTCGATGTGTTGAAATGTTGATTGAGCTTACTATTTATAGTCTTCGCGTCCTTAGCTTCATCCATGAATGCTCCTTTAATGGCCTTAACAATTGGAAACGGTCGCCGGAGTAATGATCTTCGTTCGTTACGGTCGTCGACTGTTTAATGATTGCGTCGGTTATAGTCGTTGCTCCTTAATGACTTTTATTCCTGCATTAAACACTTAACAAACGGTCATGGTGAACGTTAGCTTTGGTCGAGGTCGCACGTTCGTATATAATAGTCGTGCAGATCGGGCGACGCTATGGTCGAGCGTCGTAAGAAACTCTCGACTTACCTTTTATGAGGGACGACGATGGTGTTCTAGGTCTTTGTCGAGACCCTATCTTAATACAAGATACAGTCCTTAATCGTACGTCTTACCTGTTCTGGTCGCGGTCGAGCGACGTGATTTTTTGCCCAAACAGTTTGCCCCCAAAATTTGAAAATTGAATGTCAAATTTAAGTTTTAAATTTTGCTTGTCGAACGCTTAGGCTCGTGACCTGGGTTGAGGGAGTAACCTGGTTGTCGTGGAACAAGACCGTGTTGGGTCATTGACCAGCATCTTCCTAAATCGAAACGTGGCGATGGCTGCTACGCTATATGGAAATAAGTTGCGCCTTCTCCACCAGCAATTGCTTTTGGCGTAGTGGTAAGCGCTTGGATCCTAACATGTGGTATCAGAGCAGGTCACGGGTTCGAATCCCATGGAGTGCATTTAAAAATGCTAAAGGCATGTTGTGCATCCATTGACTTCTAGTGAAGCTCTTGTTAGTGCTGGCAGATGCTGGGGGGGGGGGGATTGTTGGGTCATTGACCAGCATCTTCCTAAATCGAAACGTGGCGCTGGCTGCTACGCTATATGGAAATAAGTTGCGCCTTCTCCACCAGCAATTGCTTTTGGCATAGTGGTAAGCGCTTGGATCCTAACAGACCGGTTCGCCTTTAACTGAACGAGAAGTTGAAAAGTTGTGACGTCATACTGACGCACGATGATGCTTACCAGCTGTCGAAGACAGGTGTCGAAGATTCGGATAGGTATGGACGCGTGTTGATCATCAGCAGACTCGACTTGTTGCGATTTCCTACATAAATAGATATCACAATGGGTTGTTTTCTTTAGAGATTTTCTTTAAAAGTTTTCTGTTTCTGATTAGGCCCTTCTCTAGAATCTCGACTTTGTTCAAATCTTGGGTGGTCGGAGATCTATCAAGGGTTGCGATACCCGAATCATTGACGATGTTGGTTACGATGAACACGATGTCTGTGTATTCTGCGCATCTGGCGACGATGTCTTCTGCCACGTCAACCCTTTCGTCAGCCGACAGGGGCGAGGGTATAAAGATGGGAGAGAACGAGGAGGAACTTATGGTGATCAGCTTTGCGCTGTCGACATCCCTCTCGTTTGACTACGTCCTCGTCAGGATGAAGTCACTTCCACATCTGGGGAAATATCAGCCCTTAGGACTGTGTTTAGCCGAACTGGCGTTCCTTGTAAGTTTTTCTTTCAAAACTTGTGTTATCGACGTTCTTTCGCTGAGCATTTAATATGTTTCTTTTGTAATTTACAGATGTTTCGGTTTCCTCTCATAAAATATGTGAAGGCAGAGGAAATGTTGGAGTGGAGGTCGATCGTCGAGAGGAATATATTCCTTCCTCCAACCTTAACATTAATCTTAAGAGCCACATTCTCAGAATGTCAAGGCGTAAGGAGTTGGAAGACAACTCCTAATATACTCGTTTGATCCTTGCATCAATTCCTCGGGATTGGCAGGGCTTCGAAGGTCTAGACGGTTGGGCAGAGCTTGCGATCGATGTGCTTCTTTAGTTCTAGGGTAGATTTTTAGGTTTACGAACTAGGCTTTTCATGCTCGACCATTGGTGGTCGGGTTGTTGGTATGTAACGACTTTTGACTTTGTCTTTAATCGTCCGACTATCGGTCGTTCATATGTAATCGTTCAATGAAGTTCCTTCTTTTGCTGAACTTGTGTTTTCAATTACATATGTCATGGATAAATGTAATATCGATCATAAAATTCGTTAAGTATGAAACAAACGGAGAATCGTGCGACTTAGGCATTCATTGCAATGTAACGGTTGAAACATAAATCATATATTTGGATTGTATTAATAAGCACAAATATACATCATTGATGTGTTAGAACATACAAAATTTTTCTGAGTTCCAGAAACTTAGATCGAGGGATCGTTCAGACCTTATATGTAACTGTATCGTATGACGAAATTCTATAATATATGCCCCTGTGGTAAAATAATTAAGTCACACATTCGGGTACTCATGTCGTGCGTACCTGCGATAAAGTTTGTTAGAGGTCGGTCGTCGGACCACCAACGACCCTACGACGTTTACTGTTGTGTTGAAAAAAAACTTTGTATGAGAGGAAGGCGACTTTAAAAGAAATATTTTTTCAGATGCGTTGCGTTCCAACTTCGCGGGATTTCTTGATTGTTGAGGGTCTGAAGTCGATAGGCTCCTTTACCAACGACTTCGGAGATGCGGTAAGGACCTTCCCACTTAGTAGAAAGCTTACCTGCGTTGAGCTCCTGGGTATTTGGGAATACTCGACGAAGGACGTAATCGACTTCTTGAAAGACTTTAACTTTGACGTGCTTATTGAAATGTCGTTCGACCGCCTGCTTCTTCGACGCCATCCTGATCAATGCGGATTCTCTGAGCTCTTCGAGGACATCGAGGTCATAACATAAATCAACCAAGTTATGGTCGACGGAAGTATGCCTCGAGGTCGGGAGATGAACTTCGATTGGTAGGACGACTTCACAACCGTAGACGAGAGAGAAGGGGGTTTGTCCTGTGGACGTGCGGGGTGTCGTGCGATTTGCCCATAGGACTGAAGGGAGTTCTTCAACCCATCTTCCCTTTGCAGCTTTTAATCGTTTCTTGATCGAAGCTACAATAATCTTGTTACTCGATACCGCAAGTCCATTGGCTTGAGGATATCTGGGAGTTGAGGTTGTTAGATTGATATTCCTGTCATCGCAGAACTGCTGGGTCCTGTCGCTTATGAATTGGGATCCATTGTCGCAGACAATCTCGGACGGAATTCCAAACCTGCATATGATATTAGTTTGGATAAAAGAGATGACTTCTTTATCCCTGATTTGGGAGAAAGCAGCCGCTTCGACCCACTTGGAAAAATAATCAGTAAGTACGAGGAGGAATACCTTTTGTCCTGGAGCAGGTGGCAGCTTGCCGACGATATCCATTCCCCACCTCATGAAGGGCCATGGGATAAGCGTCGAGTGCAAAGGTTCCAAGGGTTTATGAGACATACCCGAGTGTCCTTGACAGGGGTCGCAACTCTGGACGTACTTGATGGCGTCTTTTCACAGTGTTGGCCAAAAATATCCTTGTCGGGATATACAATTAGCTAAACTACGACGCCCTGAATGATTACCGCATTCACCGTCGTGCATCTCTTGGAGGATTTTCTGGGCTTGATTTTTGTTGATGACGCACCTTAAATTTAAGCCCGTCGATGATCGCCGAAAAAAGCTTATTTTCGATCATGACGTACATAGGTGCTTTGAATCTGATTTTTTGAGCCTCCATTTTTTCTTCGGGGAGTTGGTCGTGCATGAGGAAATTTCGAATGTCGCATGACCAATCATCTTCTTCGTCTTCGATCTAGATGACGTCTGCGTTTCCATTGAACGGCGTTGCCAGTTGAATCATAGGAATAACATCAAATATTGATTCAACTAAAGCGGACCCATGGTTTGTCAATGCGTCGGCCTGAGTGTTCTGGTCTCGTGGAATCTGTTCAATAGAAAAAGATTTAAATTTTTTGGAAAATTATTTTTCCACGCTTAGATATGCTGTCATTTTTGAATCCTTGGCTGCGAATTCTCCATTGATTTGATTTACTACCTGCAGAGAATCGCTCTTGACATGTAGTGCGGTTGCCCCCGAGTCGTGGGCCACATTCAGTCCCATGATCAGGGCTTCATACTCAGCCTCGATATTGGTGGTTTTGAAGTCGCATCGGACCAAGTATACCATCTTCCCCCCCTGTGGTGACTTTAAGACGACGCCCAGTCCAGAGCCTCTAATGTTGGATGATCCATCGACATGTAGAATCCAAGGTACGTCGTCGCGAGTCGCCACAACGGACACTTTGAGTTCTACTTCTTTTTCTAACTCAGGGCTGAAATCGGCGATAAAATCTGCCAAGGCTTGCGATTTGATCGCAGTCCTGGGTTTAAAATCGATATCATAACTGCTAAGATATATACTCCATTTTGCTAAGCGACCTGTTAACTCGGGTTTTCTCAAGACAGATTTGAGAGGGAAGTTAGTCACGACAGTAATAGGATGTGATTCAAAGTAATGACATAGTTTTTTAGCAGCAGTGACTAGTGATAAGAGTAATTTTTCCATAGAGAAATACCTGGTTTCTGCGTCTAAAAGTGATTTACTTACATAATAGATCGGCAATTGCTGTTTTTCATCTTCTCGTGTCAGAACATCACTTACTGCATTTGGGCTGACAGCCAAATACAACTGTAGGTTCTCGTGATCGTGAGGTTTTGACAACAGAGGAGACGACGCCATGTATTCCTTGAGTTTTTGCAAGGCTTGCTCATGATCGTTGGTCCAGTCGAAGCCCCTATTTTTCCTGAGGACATTATAAAATAGATGACATTTATCTGAAGATCGGGAGATAAACCTGTTTAGAGCTGCTACTCGACCGGTGAGTTTCTGGACTTCTTTGAAATTTCGAGGAGATTTGATCTCAATGATGGCCTTGATTTGGTCGGGGTTAGCCTCAATGCCTCGACGAGTGACCATATAACCCAGGAACTTCCCGGCACTAACGCCAAAGGAACATTTCGTCGGATTGAGCTTCATGTTATATTTCCGGAGGATGTCGAACGATTGCCTGAGGTGATCGATGTGATCAATCGCTTGCTTCGACTTCACTAACATGTCGTCGATATATACCTCCATCGTGTCTCCAAGATGGTATTTGAACATCTTTTTTACCAGCCGTTGGTAGGTAGAACCTGCATTTTTTAGTCCGAAATGCATAACTTTGTAACAATAAATACCTCGATCCGTCATGAAAGCGGTTTTCTATTGGTCGTCAACGTGCTTTAAAATTTGGTTGTATCCAGAATAGGCGTCCATGAACGTTAATAACTCATGCCCCGCGTTTGCATCGACCATGGCGTCAATATGAGGTAACGGGAATGGATCCTTTGGACAGGCTTTATTGAGGTCGGTGAAGTCGATACAGACCCTCCATTTTCCATTCTTCTTGGCTACGACCACGACGTTAGCGAGCCAATCAGGATATGTTACCTCCCGAATCTTTCCTGTCTTGAGGAGGTTGTCGACCTCATCATTTATTACTTTATTTCTTTCAGGAGCGAACTTGCGACATTTTTTCTTGATAGGTTTGAACGATGGATCGACGTTAAGCTTATGAGCAATGACATTGGGGTCAATACCGACCATATCTTTATGTGACCAGGCGAAGCAATCAGCATGCTCCTGCAAAAAGGATATGAGTTTTTCTTTAATGTGGGGATCAAGGGATGAACCCACAAGAATCTTTTGATCAGGTTTGCTTTGATCTAGAATGATTTCCTCCAAATGATACTCATCGACAGCTGTTGGGGAGTTTTGTGCATTTTCTAAGCTTGCGTGTACTGGTATAACGACTTGTACTGGATTCCCGTTATCCGCCATTTTCCTGTGACAGAAAACAGAAGAAACTCCAAGAAATTATTTGTAGAATGCACGTTCGTCGAGGATTTTCTCTAGATGTAGTCCCACGGATGGCGCCAAACTGTTAATGCCAAAAATCGCACCAAAGGGACAACTTAAGGTTGATGTGGGCTTAAACAACTAAAGAAAGAATCTTTCGACGAGACGTGCGACGATAAATAAAATAAAGAAACAAGGGATTTGATGACGCAGGAAAAACCTCAAACGAGGAAAAAACCTGCGGACGACAGGGGGTGTCGTCGCTGCACTATGGTCGCCAATCATGGGCGATGTCCTTGGATACTGGTGTCGATCGTACAGTGATTACAATACAAATGAAGAAAATGCTTCGAAATGTAAAGTACAAGTGTTTGAACGTAAAAACAGGTGTTTGTCGTGTATGAAACAAAGTGTCAACGGCTCGTCGAGGGCTATTGTCGTGCGTCGAGAGCGATACTTAGAATAATGGTTCTTCACTTCAGGTGTTCTTGAATATTGCTTCGGTTGTCGCCGGATATTCGATGTGTTGAAATGTTGATTGAGCTTAATATTTATAGTCTTCGCGTCCTTAGCGTCATCCATGAATGCTCCTTTAGTGGCCTTAACGGTTGGAAACGGTCGCCGGAGTAATGATCTTCGTCCGTTACGGTCCCCGACTGTTTAATGATTACGTCGGTTATAGTCGTTGCTCCTTAATGACTTTTATTCCTGCATTAACACTTAACAAACGGTCATGGTGAACGTTAGCTTTGGTCGAGGTCGCACGTCCGTATATAATAGTCGTGCGGATCGGGCGACGCTATGGTCGAGCGTCGTAAGGAACTCTCGACTTACCATTTATGAGGGACGACGATGGTGTTCTAGGTCTTTGTCGAGACCTTATCTTAATACAAGATACATTCCTTAATCGTACGTCTTACATGTTCGGGTCGTGGTCGAGCGACGTGATTTTTTGCAAAAAACACCGTCCACCAGAAAGTTCAACTGCCACAGAAAGTTGACCGTCGTAACTTCAGGGGTTTCCTCAACTTGAGGACCTTTCCCCTTTTCCCTTGTAGCGGACAACCCAGGTGGCATCGATGTCTTCGCTTTCTCAGGGGTGGAGACCGTCGTAGGCTCTCCACCCGTCGATGACGGTTCCCTCGGGGGAACCAATTTTGTCTTTTTCAAAGCCTCTAACCCTGAAGTCGGAGGATCCTTCCTCTTCACCTCTTTAGCCCTCCGGGCCAAAGCTAGTTGCGAGTCTTTCTTCGACTTGCCCGAAGCGGATTGCATCTCTGATATTATCATACGACTCAGACTTAAAAATGTAAGATTAAGAAAACACTTACTTGTCGAAGTCTCTTTTTGTCTTCTTTCTTCGGCTTCCGAAGTTCCAACGGCCGTACGATAAGGAGAGTCAAATAACTCCTCGACACCGCAAGAAAAAAGTCTTGCGACTTTCTCTTTAGAATCAAAAGCAGGCCCGACTGTGGTAAAATCGATACCTAATACATACGACCACAGCCAGTAAAAAGAAAAAGACAACATCGAAACATACTACAGGTTAAAATATATATATATACCCCTGGTGTTCCACCCAGATGCGACCTAGGAAGTATCTTCGTCTATAAGATCAAGCGTCAGCAACCGACCGATCACATTCTTGGCCTTCCACCTGCGGTCGTAGACCTGGGTATCGGGAACCAAAGTATATTCGCCCCTCAGCTTAGAGGACAGGTTATATCGATGATAGCCGTCCGACCTAACGTCGAACGCCGTCAGGAGATCGCTCACTTTGAAAGGCGCTTCCTAATCAATGGTGATCCGATCAATCTCCTGAAATATCTGCCAAAGTTCGGGCAAGATCTGCCCAGAAGACAGGTCAAAGGCATCCAAAATTTCCCTGACCAGGGGAGAAAAAGGCCACCTGAATCCTATTCTAAAAGGATACTCGTACAGGACGAAGAATCCTCTCAAACACTCCGACGGTCAAAGCTGATCAGGTGAATATAATCGTACATCGGAAGGTATGCCAGCCGATAACCTAAAGGCTTCCACCTCCTCCTTCTCTTGAAAAGAGCTCGCTGGCTCGGAGGATACAGAAAAGTTTAGGACAGATATTTGCGCCACATATAGGTCCATAAGGTCCCTATTTGTGGTGGTCTTCCTAGCTATTGATTTTTTCCGCATGGTTAAAAGAGTAAAAATCGTACCTTAGGTCTCTAAAACCCTGAACGAACAAAAGAAAGCGCTGGTAGATCTCTCTGAATCTCTCTCTGAAAATATCGCAAGCGTAAAAAAGGAAGTGATCTCCACAATCGTGATATTTATAGCAACGTCGTGTCAGGTCATTCTAGTGGATGGTCGACAGCTGTCCACCACCTTTTCGCATGCAACGTTCGGATGAACAACATCTGTCCTATAACGGGTCCACGCCTCTGACACGTCGCCATGACATCACGACCACTTCGCCTCCCTCGGTTCAAATGGAACCAAGACGGTTGGGATTCAACCAGACCCTCTCCTCATGCGACACGTGTCTAGTTACTTCGTCCGATTTAAAATTCGAATTTCCGCCGAAATTCAAATTTTGGGGGCAAACTGTTTGGGTAAAAATCCACACCTCACGACCGACGATAAATAACACATATGACATTTATGTAAGACCATTCTTGAATTAAGATAAGGTCCTGCAGGTTATTTACAATCGAATATTTGGTCGTACATTTCCACGATGGTCGTAAGTTCCATACGACCGACGTCCAAGACTCAAGGCGGTCGTACGTTTAAACTAACCGTTAACAGTCAACAGCCGTTTCTCTTTGTTCCCTGAATGCCGGTCCACGAGCAATCATGGTACAACGGTCAATAACTGGCGAGCTCTTAAATGAGATTAAAGACCCGACGGCGTTTACAAGCAGGTCATCAAGACACATTCAATGCTGCCAAAAGCTATATAAAGACCTGCTCCACACTCGAACGGGACACATCGGAACAACACACAATCTACACCCGAATACTTCTACATTTTCTACAGTGATCGTCAGAGCATTTGAACTATCCTCACTCACTCAAGTTTCGCACGACGAGCAGTTCATTTCGCACGACAACAACTTATTTCGCACGATTTACGCACGGCCCACAACTTTAGCTTACGTTCAAGTTTACTTTTATTCTTATTGTAATCTATTGTACACAAGACACTTGTTACCAAAGGATTTCTCCCTTGTTTGGCGATCATAGTGCACCGCCGACTCTCACAAATCGACCGCGGTTTTTTCCCTCGTTTGGGTTTTCCGCGTCACCAATTCTCCTGTCTTATTTACTCTTTTTCGCGATTGTGTTGTTTGTCTTGAGATCCCTTTCATTAGTTGTTAAAAGTTCCACATCAACCTTAAGTTATCCTTTGGGTGATTTTTGGCATTAACAATTATATTATTAAATAATAAATTGAAAGCATATACGTATATATAGTTTTATACATATAACATATAAATTTGTCGTCTTATGTTACGCCTTAAAAATTTGTCTTGTTGTGGCGTGTACGACATAAGGGGTTGAGCTCGTTGTTAGGTCAGGTCCGAGGCCACTTAGAACCTTGGTTTTTATAAAAACAGAGGTATATATGTTTCTCGCTTGAACCTATTTTTTAACAAATGTTATTGTCAAGGTACCAATCGAAGTTAGAAGTTTAGAATCTTTGATGATCGAGGAAAACCAATTCAGAAGAATGTAGATAATGATGAATTCTAAAGGTCTAACAGATGATTTCAATGATTTCAGTAGAAAATGACAAAGTGTTACCACCCTTGGTAACATCCTCGACCATCAAAATGAATTGGTGATAAACATCTCTTACTCATTAAGTATTAACGGGGTAAAAGTATACTCATTCACTTACCAAGTATCATTAGTAGTACTTGTTATGGCTTTTGTCAATTATGATTCTCGGTTCTTGCGTGCTCACTCGGTGAGCGTTTGGTAAACGACCCTAAGAAACACTATTGGTGCCACTATCGATATTAGTTATTTAAGAGTACCGAGTACATAAAATAATTAGGATATAGAAATGTAGGTTTTGATCCTCATGAATTTAGTAACAAAGTGTTAAGAAATCTGGGATGTAGCAAGTATTGTGGTTACGTGAAGAAGAAACGTAGCACGATTGGAGTCATTTATTCACGAATTAAATTGATTTAACGGAGCCCGTGACCTATTTGCTAAGCATGTTACCTTGTTTCTTTTGGCTTAATAAAAAATTCCAAGAACTTAATTGATAAGTTACAATACCATGCGTCCACATTGTCACTTGTTCCATAAACAAATAGAAGTTCTCTCCTTCATCGCATTATTTGAGTCATTCTTTTCCTTCTGGTTTTTTGGAAAGAGAATAGTGCCTTTCGCAATATCATTAACAAAAACAAAAACGTAAACCTAGTAGTGCAATACTAGTAGCTAGAACGCATATCCACCTACTTTGTGGATCCCAGATTAGCAGTTCAATCACAATGAATCAACACAATATAGCACAATAGTCATAAATCTCACTTGTCATTCATATGATTCAGAAAGGTATTTGGCAGAGCCGTACAAGGTAAACTGGAAAAGCTAAACAATGATCATTAAACCCTAATACTAGTATTATGCAAACTATTTATAACCACAAGGTATTTACAAGATATGTCAATATAAGTCCCTATACTTCTATTCCACTAACGTGACCTAACATTCTCCCCTTTGGAATTGAAGTTCGATATCACGCTAGTTAGGGACACAACGCTTCCGAATAGCGAATAGGATTTCAATGTGCCGAATGGATCTTCTGAACACTAGCCGTTCTTCAATAGCTTTGAGAAGCTCTTCTGCAAGATACTTTTTGACGTTGGCGAAGTTCTCTGACGACATGTTCTCTTCTTCTATAATCTTCTTCAGCACATTCTGTATGGTCATCAAGGTACCCTCACTGAACCTGTGCAGCTCGCTGATTCACATGTACCTTTTCTCCCCTTGGTTGTTCAGATACACAATACCTGTTTCTGGTTTGGATAAAATAGAATGTACCTGTGCGTCTTCGCGAAGATTCAAATTAGGCTTCAGAATGTTGATCTTTTTTGGTTGCTTTCTACGCCCATCTGAAAGTCGTTGATGTAGGCGAGCGTAATAGTGAACTTCATAAACCTCTTGATCGTCTCGAGGGCTTTGGTATAAGGTAACGGTCGGAAGGTGCGAGTCTTCAACTCTTTAAGCAGTACCGGGAAGTCGTTCAGGTATAGAGGCCTGAAGTCGGCTTCCGAGAACGTCCATTCCTTTCCATCGTCCCTTTTGACAGTGAAAACCGGGAACCATACGCTGAGAACCTTGTCGGAAACGATCTCCATGATTTCTGTAATTCCGTGTCTCGTTCGGACTTGGTGGACCATTCTGCATCGCTTTATTACCTCCAAATACTGAGCTCGGACTAGATCTTTCAAGAATGAGACCCCATGGCACATGACCAGGTCGAGAGGCCTAATCCAGTTAGCGGAAATCTTCTTCTGTGATTCCTCCAGATAAGGAATCACAATTCGGACTCTTTCCCAACACGCTGGTTGAGCAGGCTGAGGTGGAGCCATTTTTGGGACTGGAGTCGGAAGCTCTGAAGTACCTGCAGTATCGTGTATATCTGGCTGAGAAGTCGATACCTATTCGCTCTGAAGAAGGAATTGGTCGTAGTCATCATCATTCATAAGTTCATCTTCGTCAAAAAAGTTCCATAATGCATTTGTTTCAGATTGAATAGCTAACACGGCTTTTTCTCTCCATTCTCTTTCTTGTTCCGGATCGCCAGCAGAGTCCTCATCGATCAATTCTAGGACTGGCCGCCGAAACCGTCAGCAATAAGATTTCTTCTGATGGACCCTCAGGCTTTTCAACCATTGGCTCTGCTGACTCTGGCACTGTTTCCCTGACCGGTGTAGACAACTCCATGTCCTGAACCATTTCTGAGTCTTCTGGCTGATGTTGTGGTTATGTTGGAGTTGTTTCGGATGGTAGTAGTATTGAAGGTTCTGTCGTTGCAGTTGACAGCTCGGTCAGTCGTAGTCTTTTCTCCCCCTCATGCTGGTCAGGATCCTCCTGTTGGTCCCGAAGGGTTATACAAGTTTGTAGAAGAGGGGGGGGGGGGTGAATACAAACACACAAGTTTTACTTTTCTAAATTGTTTATTGATAAATCATTAACAATTTACAGCTTGTTGCGGAAACAAGATTAAGGATAAACCTAAATCTAAACAAGTTGGAACACTAAGATTTCTCGCACTATGAGAGATAAAGAAATTACTAATAATAACCTATCTTGAGATAAGAGATTGAACTTGTCCAGAGTTAGCAAGTTACTTCAAATGAAGTGGGTTCATCTCTTTATATACTGCATGCATTTAATGCAAGTCAGTATACACTTTACACGTGTCATCAGCGGATTGGTTGCATGTCATTGACCTTTGTAGACAACCTTAGTAGCCGCATGAATGAACAGTGTAGTATCATAGTGGTTGTACGATTTCAGACAATAGAAGGTTTTGTTCTGACATTTCGTACGGAGTCGTGCAAGGGAGGTTAAGACAAAAGTATTTTGTACGGAGGACTTCATGATCAACTTTCGTTGATTCAGAGCATTATCATTATCTATTCAGCGAATGATAAAGTTCGGCGATAGCTGAAGTCTTGTACTTGATACTTCACGTTGAGTGGACAAATCTGAGTCTTCGCTGATCCGCATCAGTTCATTAGGAGACTTGTCGCTGGTTTTTGAGCTTGATCTTCGACTTCAGCGTAGAACCTATGTTGACGTGAAACTTTTCTTCAGAGATCATAAGTAAACAACTAACTTATCAGCGATCACCATAAGTACTGAACAGACTCAGAGCATTATGGTGAACAGTGTTCGCTGAATGTTTAATTTAAAGAGCGAGAGTTCCTATCAGCGGTACTGTAAGATCTTAATACTTATCAGCGATAGTGAAACTCAGATACATATTGTTTACTTGTAATTTTCACTAAGTATATAAGAGAGGGTCATTATCAAATCACTGAGGGTTTGGATCAACAATCTCCCCCTATTTGATTATGACATAGCAACAAAGAAAATTGCTATTTAATGAAAAACATAAGGATAAAAAGAACTCATAAAATATTTGTCCCTTTTACTGTTTTCTGGGATCTTTTCAGTACTGATGTAGTAAAGTACATTCGCTGAAATCTTTCTTTAAAACTTTGAATCAGGTTACAAAGAGAAATGGAAAGATTACAAGTTCAAGCGATATAATTTACAAGTACAGAAGAATAACTGATACAATAGAGAAAAGGGCGATCATATCATTTTATAAAGGGTTCTTCCTTAATGAGAAGTTCATCAAGGGTCTGAGATGTGGGAATCATCCAGTCAGGAACGGTTACACCTTGTTTTCTTTTGATCAGCGCTTCTTCAAAAATCAAGGGTTTCAGATGTCTTGCCTGAAGATCATTCCTGAAGTCACACCAGTAGATAAGATCTCTCAGCTGTTCGATGGGAGTGATGTGAAGTTCAGAGATGCGTTGAAAATGCTTTCCACCATCGTAGTCAATGAAGAATATCCCGTAGGGTTCACTTATGATTTTTCCAGGGATGAAAGTCTCACCTTCAGGAAGAGATGTATCGAGTCCAGAAAGATCAGGGTCAGGACCAAGGACTTCAGCTCTGGAAAAACCAATACCTGTTTCATTTCGTATAATAGGACCATCATTTGAAGATTTAGACTTTTTCTTCGCTGAGGCCTTTCTTTTCTGACTCTTGAGAGGAGGAGGAGGAGGAGGAGGAATATCCACACAAGAGTAGACCATGTCGATCTGCTTGTTTATCAGCTTTTCGAAATATTCTTTGTACTTGAACTGAGACTTCTGTATGGCTAAGCTGATCTCCAACCATTCAGAGAGACCGTATTTCGTGATTGCTTCAGAATAGAATTTTTCATACTTTTTGTCCTCTCTGAATATCTCGATTTCAACGATTGAAACATTGATGGTTGATCTTCCAGAAATGAGTACCTTGATGATTCTGGCAGGAGATAATCTGAAATTTACCTTTTCTTTGCTCCAGGCTAAAGTGGACTGAGATACAGTTCTCTTTTCTTCAGTTATCTTCTTGGCGTCTTCCCACAGCTGACGTTGAACTTCAATAGGAACTCTTTTCAGCTTGGGGTCTTTCACTTATCGTTGAGAAAGCTGGATGGCGTATTCTCTGTTCTTTTCTTCAGCTTCCTTTCTTTCAGCGATCAGGCATTCAGCTCTGAGGTGTTCCTTGTATTTCTTTTGGGAAATTCTGAACTTTGGATGAACCGAAGGAAGTTGATCACGCTTCAGAATGATTCGCTGATCCTCGAATGCCTTTACTATTTCTTCTCTCCTTCTCTGATCCTCTTCACTTATCTTTTGAGGAGCCAAGGAAGGTCTGTTTTTATGAGTGAGCATCTGTTCGTCTGGTTCATCAGTCTCAGAGATCAAATCTAAGACTAGCTGAAACACATTGGTGAAGTCGCAGTTGTGGAACCTTCAGCGATATCCTCAAACAGGGGAGAGGACTAGCTGAAACACAGCGATCTTACAAGTAAGAACTTGGGTAGAATCAGAGAGAGGAAATTGGTTCAAGTGTATTGGCGTGTGGATAGAAGAACTGAAAGTGTATAGAGGAGGGATGAAGTAAGAGATTTTTAGTGTACCTGACAAACCGGCTTTTCAAGCAAGATCGTCAGATTGTCATCTTCAGCGACGCTTTTGCCTTTGCCTTTCTCAGCTCCAGAGGCTGAGGGCTTTGATTTGGTCCGCTCCCCTTTTGGTTCATTTATGGAAATCCCCTTGAGACCAATCGTCCTCTGAGCAGGTTTGACAATGAAGGAGTCATCATCATCGTCGTCGTCATCATCATTCTTTGGAGAAGATGATGGTTCATTATCAGATAGATCGATGGCTTCTTCGTCTTCAGCTTCAGATTCGGATTCTTCAGCTTCTTCTTCGAGTTGCTCCCCCTCAGATACAGAGGCGAGCTTCTCGGTTTCCTCTGGGTTTTCAACTCCCTGAGGTCCAGCAGTGGTTTTTTCAGCTGTCTTCTCACTCTCTTCAGCAAGAGTAAGGTCTTGAGTCTTCTCTTCCACGACAGATTCATCGTGGATAAGGTCTTCAGTCTTCTTCTCCCCCCCCCCCTTCTTCATGATGAATGGGGGAGGAATGGGTTGACTCAGCAGCTGTTGTAGGTTCCCTGTCTTCTTGACCAGAGATACCTATACAACCTTCAATCTTTGCTAATCTGTCTTCAAGGCCGGAAATAGCAGGATTGATCTTCTCCAGCTCAGTACGATCCGCCGTTGTGAAATTGTCAGATGCAGGGACAGGGGCAGGGGCAGGGGCAGGAGCATTCGCTTTGTTTAGTAGCTGCTCGATCATTGTTTTTATAGAACCAACGTCAGTCTTTACAGAACCTAAGTTAGTCGTCAGAGTATTGACATTTGTCTTCATAGCAGACATATCTCCCTCGAGTGTTCCAACCGATGTCTTCAGCGTTGTTACTTCGCCGGACATGGATGAAACTGATGTTTTGAGAGAGGTGTAGTCTGTGTAGATGTCAGCGAGCACCTTGGCGAAGTCACTGAGGCTTTTATCAACCTGCTTCAAATCCTCTTTGGAGGCTTTATCTTCCACCACTTTCGTCAGCTTTGAAAGGTTCTCTCCAGCGTTTGTTACAACTGTAGAGTTGTCGGAAAGAGTGGTGGTGAGACGTGTCAGCTTTGTCTCCACGGACTTCAGAGAGGCGTTGATGTCTCCCAAATTAGGACCTGTAACATATAAGAACTTGTGAACAGAGGAAAGCTCCGTATTTCGTGATTGCTTCAGCATAGAATTTTTCATTCTTTTTGTACTCTCTGAATATCTCGATTTCAACGATTGAAACATTGATGGTTGATCTTCCAGAAATGAGTACCTTGATGATTCTGGCAGGAGATAATCTGAAATTTACCTTTTCTTTGCTCCAGGCTAAAGTGGACTGAGATACAGTTCTATTTTCTTCAGTTATCTTCTTGGCGTCTTCCCACAGCTGACGTTGACCTTCAATAGGAACTCTTTTCAGCTTGGGGTCTTTCACTTATCGTTGAGAAAGCTGGATGGCGTATTCTCTGTTCTTTTCTTCAGTTTCCTTTCTTTCAGCGATCAGGCATTCAGCTCTGAGGTGTTCCTTGTATTTCTTTTGGGAAATTCTGAACTTTGGATGAACCGAAGGAAGTTGATCACGCTTCAGAATGATTCGCCGATCCTCGAATGCCTTTATTATTTCTTCTCTTCTTCTCTGATCCTCTTCACTTATCTTTTGAGGAGCCAAGGAAGGTCTGTTTTTATGAGTGAGCATCTGTTCTTCTGGTTCATCAGTCTCAGAGATCAAATCTAAGACTGGAATTATTTCTTCAGCAGCAACTGGCATTATTGGTGAAGTCGCAGTTGTGGAACCTTCAGCGATATCCTCAAACAGGGGAGAGGACTAGCTGAAACACAACGATCTTACAAGTAAGAACTTGGGTAGAATCAGAGAGAGGAAATTGGTTCAAGTGTATTGGCGTGTGGATAGAAGAACTGAAAGTGTATAGAGTAGGGATGAAGTAAGAGATTTTTAGTGTACCTGACAAACCGTCTTTTCAAGCAAGATCGTCAGATTGTCATCTTCAGCGACGCTTTTGCCTTTGCCTTTCTCAGCTCCAGAGGCTGAGGGCTTTGATTTGGTCCGCTCCCCTGTTGGTTCATTTATGGAAATCCCCTTGAGACCAATCGTCCTCTGAGCAGGTTTGACAATGAAGGAGTCATCATCATCGTCGTCGTCATCATCATTCTTTGGAGAAGATGATGGTTCATTATCAGATAGGTCGATGGCTTCTTCGTCTTCAGCTTCAGATTCGGATTCTTCAGCTTCTTCTTCGAGTTGCTCCCCCTCAGATACAGAGGCGAGCTTCTCGGTTTCCTCTGGGTTTTCAACTCCCTGAGGTCCAGCAGTGGTTTTTTCAGCTGTCTTCTCACTCTCTTCAGCAAGAGTGAGGTCTTGAGTCTTCTCTTCCACGACAGATTCATCGTGGATAAGGTCTTCAGTCTTCTTATCCCCCCCCTTCTTCATGATGAATGGGGGAGGAATGGGTTGACTCAGCAGCTGTTGTAGGTTCCCTGTCTTCTTGACCAGAGATACCTATACAACCTTCAATCTTTGCTAATCTGTCTTCAAGGACGGAAATAGCAGGATTGATCTTCTCCAGCTCAGTACGATCCGCCGTTGTGAAATTGTCAGATGCAGGGACAGGGGCAGGGGCAGGAGCATTCGCTTTGTTTAGTAGCTGCTCGATCATTGTTTTTATAGAACCAACGTCAGTCTTTACAGAACCTAAGTTAGTCGTCAGAGTGTTGACATTTGTCTTCATAGCAGACATATCTCCCTCGAGTGTTCCAACCGATGACTTCAGCGTTGTTACTTCGCCGGACATGGATGAAACTGATGTTTTGAGAGAGGTGTAGTCTGTGTAGATGTCAGCGAGCACCTTGGCGAAGTCGCTGAGGCTTTTATCAACCTGCTTCAAATCCTCTTTGGAGGCTTTATCTTCCACCACTTTCGTCAGCTTTGAAAGGTTCTCTCCAGCGTTTGTTACAACTGTAGAGTTGTCGGAAAGAGTGGTGGTGAGACCTGTCAACTTTGTCTCCACGGACTTCAGAGAGGCGTTGATGTCTCCCAAATTAGGCCCTGTAACATATAAGAACTTGTGAACAGAGGAAATCTCAGAAGTTTGGGGTTTAGTTTCAGTGTATATGGGTTGGTGTGTACCTGCAGGAGGATTGGTGAATTCATCAAAATCTCGGGTTCCTGAGTAAAGTTCCATATCGTCAGCTAAAGTGCATTGACGTATGGTCATCTCTGCAGGTCCTGTGCCCATCACTCCTTGAAGAGTATTTTCTTTAGCTTCTGGAGGAATGACAGGTGCTTCAGTGATAACTGGAGTAGAGTCCAAATGAGTAGAGGGAGGAGCAAGGATAAGAATTGGGGTTGGGTACTGAGTTCAGCGTTGGATTCGCTGAGAATCACTTCATCAGTCTTTTGAGAGACTGAAGGAGGTTGGGTAGGTTCCAAGTTTGTAACCTCAGCGTTTAGAGACGCTGAAGTTGGGATTGAATGGATGGGTTGTTCAGGTGTGGTAGAGCGTACCACTGAACGTTCCTTCAGCTCTGCAGAATGAGCTGAGGAGTCTTTAGCATGAGATTGCTGGAGTTGCTCCTTTGTTTTCTTGATCCTTTTAGAACCAAGTTGGGTTGAAGATTGTTTCCTTTTCTTGGAAGGAGAGGATTTTGTGGCCTGGGTATCAGCGATGGGTATTGTCGCTGAAGGAGCCACAGAAGTAGAAGAAGTAGGGTTGAGAAGAGTTAGAAGGGTAGAAAGACGTACCTCATTTTCCACCGGTTTGAAGTCAAGTACCTTAGGGCCAACCTGAGAGAGTTTCAGGTCACCCTCTTGCGGGTAGCTGTCCTTCAGCCCATATTAGAAGATGCCACTTATGAATCTTGGGTATGGAACCCATGGAGGTCTGTCAGCGGCAGAGTCTACTCTTTGCACCAAGTCATCATAGATTCCAGATGCCCAGTCAATATGTAGACCTTTCAGCAGAGCGTATCCCATTGCTTGCTGAGGTTGAGCGGCTTGGTCAGAGTAGCCGATCTTTGCAGTCATGCAGCTGATTAAGTGAGCGAAGATGAAGTTCATCTCGCTGGGCATTTTCAACTTCTTGATAAGTGTCATCTTCTTCTCGGGCTTCTTGTCCCTTCCAATTTCCCATACGTAGCCCATTGCATCGAGGAATGCAATGATGGCTTCTTTGTCAGCGAGTTTTTTATGATCAGGGAAAGGAACAAAAGGTTTTTCTTTTGTTGCGATGGGAAGGCTGAGGGCTTTGCGAATGATGGCAGGTGTGATCTTTATTGTGCCATACTCAGTATCGCTGAGGATACAATCAATTGTTTTGGAGGGATCTTTGGCGGATGGTAGCTGAGAGTGTCTGGCATAGTACTAGAACTGGGATAGTAGAAGCTGATTTGCAGGAGGTGTGATGGTCAGGGCTGTTGAGATGCAACTATTTTTCAGAAAGTTTACAGCATCTTTCATATGTGAGGCTTGCTTTCGAGGAGGAAACTCGAGAAGCGCAAAATGGTTGTTTGTTTTGGTCCAATCTAGTTGTTCCAGATGAACTTAACCAGAGGAGCCTTGATAATTTCCACTTACTCAGTATCAGCGGCGATGTTCTCAGCGGTAGCAGGAATGTCAGAAGATGCCATTTCTCTTTATTATCAGTTCAACCAAAGATGTTAACAAATAAGAATAATCTTAATGTGGAAAGGATTTCCAATAAGATGGTTCGAATTTTGTCCATTTCATTTTGACGAAAATGTCTTAATGAAGATTAGGGTTTTTCAGTTTTAACAACGAAATGTAAAACCCATGTATTCTTGTTTTCCAGTTTTCTATGAAGAAATAGATTCTGGAAACGAATGAAGAACAAGTTTAAGATTTTTGCATTTAAACTTGAAGAAAACAACCATGAAATGGTTGTGTTCATAAAACCATGAAAGAAATGATTTCATTTTTAAGAAGTTCTTTTGTTTGATCTTGTTAAAACAAAGAAAAGATCAGAAGCAAGTTATACGCATTTGATAAAAAATAAGAACATATTAACCTTGATGTTTGATGAAAAAGATGATGAACAGTTCTTGAAGTTTTTGAGAACACAAATGCAACAGTGATTCTTTCTTGCGGAGGAAGATTGTTCGCGTAAAAGGAAATTAAAAACCAAGAGTTTGTTTATATAGAGAGATTAGAGAGAGAAAATCTTGAGCGGGAAAAGATTTTCAACATGACACGGACACGTGTTTGCATTTGATTGGAAGTTTGAACGAGACGTACAAACGTGTGTCAGAAAGAAGAACGTGTCGGGGTTTATCCGTTGCAATGACGTCACAACTGTCCTTTCATATTCTTTTAGGATGTCTCTGAGGTTTTGAAAGCTCAGGGACTCTTTTACAAACATGAAGTACTGAATAGAAATATCAGTGATGGTTTTAAGAATTTTCAAAATATCGCTGTTAAGGAAGAGATATTCAGCGATGCATTTTGTTTTGAAATCTTGCATTTTCATGCGATTGTCAGAGAGAGAAAACATACCTTGATATCAGCTAACCAAGTTTATTCAGAGAGAAGATGATTGAATAGGTTAAAGAAGTTTATTTTATCCAAAGAACTATACAAGATGTATAATAGTATCGCTGATCTAATGTGAACCGCTGAAGATTTTACCCTTCAAAGTTCAGCATTCCAAGCTCGCTGATGAGAAAGTTGAATTTTGTCTCATCAAGAGGTTTGGTAAACAAATCAGCTAACTGATAATCAGTTGGGATAAAATGAAGTTCTATATCACCATTCATCACATGATCTCTGATAAAATGATATCTGATTTCTATGTGTTTGGTTTTTGAAAGTAGTACTGGATTGTTTGCTATAGCGATGGCACTTGTACTGTCGCAATAGATTGGAATTTTGGAGAGCTGAAGATCATAGTCTAGTAGCTGATTTCTCATCCACAAGACTTGAGAACAATTGCTTCCAGCAGCTACATATTCAGCTTCAGCTGTGGAAGTGGACACTGAATTTTGCTTTTTACTTGTCCAACTTACCAGCTTTCCACACAGGAGCTGACATCCTCCTGTGGTGCTTTTTCTATCCAATTTGCAACCTGCAAAATCACTATCTGAATAGGCGGTTAGATCGAATCCTGAGTCTTTGGGATACCAAAGACCTAGGTTCGCTGTACCCTTAAGGTATCGAAAAATTCACTTTACAACTTTCATATGAGATATCATAGGTTCAGCTTGATATCGTGCATACAAACATGTTGCATACATAATATCGGGTCGGCTAGATGTAAGATACAAGAGAGAGCCGATCATCCCACGGTACAGCGTGACATTAACAGGTATTCCCTTTGAATCCTTGTCAAGTATCAGCGGTGGCGCCATGGGGGTTTTCATATATGAACTTTGAGTTAAATCAAATTTTTTCAGCATATCTTTAACATACTTTCCCTGATTTATAAAAGTTCCTTTTTCAGTTTGCTTAATCTGAAGACCAAGGAAATATGTTAGTTCACCCATCATGCTCATTTTATACTCATCTTTCATTCTATCAGCGAAACGAGTACACAACTCAAGGTTAGTAGAACCAAATATAATGTCATCAACATATATTTGAACTAGAATGATATGACCTTTCACTTTTCTAAAAAATAGAGTTTTGTCAATCTTACCTCGCTCAAAGTGTTCAATATAGTGATAAGTAGAAAGAGTGTCATACCATGCACGAGGAGCTTGCTTCAAGCCATAAAGTGCCTTATCCAGTTTATAAACATAACCTGGACGCTTAGAATCTGAGAATCCTGGAGGTTGTTCCACATAGACTTCTTCATTCAGCTTTCCATTCAGAAACGCTGACTTAACATCCATCTGATGCACTTTGAAGTTTTTGTGTACATCATATGCTAAGAATAGACGAATAGATTCAAGTCTTGCTACAGGAGCAAATGTTTCGTCATAATCTATACCTTCCTCTTGTCTGTATCCCTGAGCAACAAGACGATCTTTGTTGCGGGTTACAGTACCATGTTCGTCCAACTTGTTTCGATAGACCCATTTAGTGCCTATCACCGTTTTATCAGTTGGTCTTCGAACAAGTTTCCAAACTTTGTTTCTTTCGAATTCAGTCAGCTCTTCTTGCATGGGGCTAACCCAGTTTGGATATGTGAGGGCATCATCTATTTTCTTTGGTTCAGTTAGAGAAATAAAGTTAACAAATAAACAAATATTACCTGCACTTCGTCGAGTCTAAACACCAGCGTTTGGATCACCAAGAATTTGATCAATAGGGTGATTTACGGTCCATCGCTGAGCCGGAGCATAAGTCGCTGACTCATCCTGAACTGGAGGAGCTGAAGATGAGGCTTCAGCTACTTCTGGAGTATCAGCTAAGAGAGGAAATCTTGCATTTGTCATTTCATTCACTGATTGCTGAGAAATAGATGGAATGTCTGAGACATTTGGTTCAGCGGCAGGTATAGTGTTTATAGGAACAACTGAGACCCATGATGTTTCAGCTTCACTATTCTGCATGTTTGGAATGATAGTAGGACTATCATCTTCTACTGTGTGAGCATGAGGCGTGGGAACATCTTCTGAATCACCAAGATGAGAGAACATCCATTGATTCAGTTCTTCAGTATCAGCGGACGGTTTAGAGTTCGCTGAACGGGATTCGTCAAACGTGACGTGAATAGTTTCTTCTACAGTTTGTCTTCTACGATTGAAGACTCTGAAAGCTTTGGAAACTGAGGAGTATCCCAGAAAGATTCCATCATCAGCCTTAGGATCAAACTTTCCAAGGGCATCTATGTTGTTCAGTATGAAACACTGACATCCAAAGATGTGAAGAAAGATAATTGAAGGCTTTCTCCCATGAAAGAATTCATAGGTTGTCTTTTTGAATCTTTTAACTATCAGCGACCTGTTTTGCGTAAAACAAGCAGTGTTGACAGCTTTTGCGCAAAACTGAGTAGGCAGGTGAGAATCGCTGAGCATTGAACGTGCAGCTTCAATAATTGTTCTATTTCTTCTTTCAGCGACTCCATTTTGTTGCGGTGTTCTCACTGAAGAGAAGTTGTGAGAAATACCCTTACTCTCTAGGAAGGAATCAAGAGAACTGTTTTTGAATTCAGTCCCATGATCACTCCTTATTGAGCGAACGGTCAGATTGTTCAGGGTTTCCATCTTTCGAACAAAGGTGATGAGTTCTTCAGGGGTGTCACTCTTAGAACGGAGAAACATTACCCATGTGAAACGAGAGAATTCATCAACTATGACCAGCGTATATTTCTTTCCAGCGATGGATTGTTTGTTAACAGGGCCAAAGAAATCCATATGGAGTAGTTGTAGAGGAGATGACACTGAGGAGAATTGCTATGATTTAAAGCTTGCTTTGGTCCGCTTCCCTTTTTCACATGCTGAATATAAAGACTCTTTGGCGTATGAATGTTGAGATAGACCAGTGACTAACTCTTTTGAAGAAAGAGTGTCCAGTGTCTTGAAATTTAGATGAGATAGCCTCTTATGCCATATCCAGTTGACATCAGATGAGGCCTTTGAGAAGAAACATGAGTTCTCAGTGGTTGTTGTGTCCATGTTTATTATATAAACATTTTCCAAATGATAACCGCTGAGAGCTATCTTCTCCATTTTGTCATAGACAAAGGAGGATTCCTTAGTAAAGATTACTTTGTTATCCATGTCGCAAAGCTAACTGATGCTTATAAGATTATGCTTCAGCCCTTCAACATATGCGACTCTTCTGAAGGATGTTGTAGCATTTGAAAGTACACCATACCCTCGGGTATGTCCTTTTCCAGTTCCACCGAAAGTCACAGAGGGACCCTTCTCTTCCTTGTATTCAACGAGCAGACTTTTCTTTCCAGTCATGTGTCTAGAGCATCCGCTATCGAGATACCAGATACCCTTCTTAACCTGCAATACAAAGGAAGATTAGTTTTTCTTGGGTACCCACTTAACCATGTATAAACATTTAGTTGGAATGGAAGGTTCAGCAGTCTTCGCAGCATTTGAAGTTTCAGCTTTGTCTTTCTTCACTTTGGTTAATTTCTTAACCTCAGTGGTAGGATTTACCTTGACCTGATTTGCATCAGGGTTGGTCTTCTTTGCCTTGGGGGCAATTTTCACCTTAGCTAACTTTTCAGCTTTGGTAGCTGTGGGGCACTTACTAGCAATATGATTAGTGAGTCCACAGTGATAACATCTCCTATAACTAAAAGTAGTTCTAGGACCATTTGAATGCTGAGCTTTTAATTTTAAATTAGAAGTACCAGCACCAAGTAAACTATTTGCTCTAGAGATAGGAGGAACATTTAGTTCTTCAGATTTCTTGCCAAGGACATCCACTCTGAGTCTAGGAGTAGATCGCTGAATAGATCCATACTGAATAGATTCCAGAGATCTGATTTCTAGATCCAGAGGGGTAGGTCACTGAAGCTTTGGAAGCATTCAGCTTAGGTACTAAGGTACCCTTCTGAGGATTTTGTTAAATAACAATTCCTTTACCTTTATCTTTAGAGACGGAGGTAGGTCTTGAATAAACCATTTTCTCTTTACCTTTTGAGGTAGGAGTTTCCTCAGGGATTGGTGTATTTGACGAGGAGCACTGAGAAGATGAAGTCTCAGCGACTGAGGATACGAACGTTCCAAATTTAAGCATTGAACGTTCAGTGATTGGTTTTGGAGTTTCATATTTGTAACCCAGACCACGTTTATCACTCAGGGGAATCTGAGACTTTATTATCTCAGTGATCTTTGTTGAAGAATTACACCATCTTTCAACAGTAGCTTTTTCAGCTTTTAATGCAGCGATAGCTTCTGCTCGTTCGATTTTGACTAGTTGATTTAAATATACTTGATCTTTGAAATTTTCTTCAATTTTAGAAAGCTTTTCTATTTGAAGGTGACAGTTTTTAAGCTGTTCAGCGAGATCGAGGTTTTGGTTTTCAACCACAGTTTTGCCGTTCATGGCTTCGTATAAACTTCTAGTCAAGAGATCGATCTTTCGGAGACTATCAGCTTCATCAATATTTGCAATATTTGTAAAGAAGGAAGGTGATACCTGAATTTCAGAAGTTGAAGTGGAGTGAATGTCTGAACTTTCTTCCTCTTCTTCAATCTTGGCCATTAGACAGAGATTGGCTTCATCATCTTCAGAGTCAGATGATGATGCTTCTTCATCAGAAGCATCCCAATCATAGTTAGCCATCAGGCATTTACTCTTCTTCTTAAAGCTTTTAAGCTTCGCATATTTTTATTTCAGCTTTGAGTATTTGTCATCTTTATTCCATGGAACAAAGGATTTCTTTGTAAAAGCTGAGGGTCTAGAAACTTTCTTTGACCTGCACTCGTTAGCGAAATGTCCAGTCTTTTCGCAGTTAAAACAAGTAGCAGTAGCCTTATCAACAAAAACTGATGATCTAGGCTTGTCATTTATGGAAAGAGGTTTGTTCTTTCTAAACATTTTCTTTTTGGCAAATCTCCTGAACTTTTTAGTTAGGTGAGCCAAAGATTCATCATCATCTGAAGAATCAGAATCTGATGACCTTTCAGAGTTACTTTCTAACTTAGTGATAGTGACCGAGGGTCGTTGAGTAGAAGGTTCCTCTGAGATTAAAGCAACAGGGGTGCTTTTTGAATCTTTTACAAGATTCTTCTTAAGATGGCTCGATTGCTCATGATTCAGCAACGTGCCATATAAGGTTGAAAGGGTCATTGATTTTAGATCCTTTTACAGCTTGAGACACATAGAATAATTGTCCCATCTTTTAGGTAAACATTCTAGAAACTTTGTCAGCACTTCAAAGTTAGAATATTCCTTACCAACAGTTTTCAGATCTATAATTAAACAGTTGAAACGTTGGTAAACTTCAGAGAGAGTTTCATTCTTACCAGAAATGAAGCTTTCGTATTGTCTTACCAGGTTGATCTTTCTTGAGTCCTGGACTTCAGACGTTCCTTCATACTGAACACATATTGTGTCCCACATGGCTTTTGATGATTTCAGATTCATGACGGAATGGTAGACTTCGTCAGGAAGAGCCATGGATAGTATGGATCTGGCTTTTGTATCTATAGCCACTTTCTTCTTATCATCATCGGTCCACATGTGTATTTCCTTAGGAATCAGCCTTTCTAGAATAGCAGGTCTATTCGCAGCAGGTGGAACTGCAGGATCAATTGTTACAGGGATGAATGGGCCGTTTTCGAGATATTAAGGCATAGTAGGGTCTACACCTTCTAAGAAGAGTGTCATCCTATTTTTCCATAAGTTGAAGTTATCTCTGGAAAATCTAGGGGGTTTTGCAAGAGAACCATTGTCTATATAATTTGTGTTTGTGTTGGTGGCCATTTTCAGATAATAGCAAGGAAGAGAAATATCTTAGATTAGATCTAGTTTATGAGATTAAACAAATCCGCTCTGATACCACTTGTTGGTCCCGAAGGGTTATACAAGTTTGTAGAAGGAGGGGGGGGGGGGGTTGAATACAAACACATAGATTTTACTTTTCTAAATTGTTTATTGATAAATCATTAACAATTTACAGCTTGTTGCGGAAACAAGATTAAGGATAAACCTAAATCTAAACTAGTTGGAACACTAAGATTTCTTGCACTAAGAGAGATAAGGAAATTACTAATAATAACCTATCTTGAGATAAGAGATTGAACTTGTCCAGAGTTAGCAAGTTACTTCAAATGAAGTGGGTTCATCTCTTTATATACTGCATGCATTTAATGCAAGTCAGTATACACTTTACACGTGTCATCAGCGGATTGGTTGCATGTCATTGACCTTTGTAGACAACCTTAGTAGCCTCATGAATGAACAGTGTAGTATCAGAGTGGTTGTACGATTTCAGACAATAGAAGGTTCTGTTCTGACATTTCGTACCGAGTCGTGCAAGGGAGGTTAAGACAAAAGTATTTTGTACGAAGGACTTCATGATCAACTTTCGTTGATTCAGAGCATTATCATTATCTATTCAGCGAATGATAAAGTTCAACGATAGCTGAAGTCTTGTACTTGATACTTCACGTTGAGTGGAGAAATCTGAGTCTTCGCTGATCCGCATCAGTTCATTAGGAGACTTGTCGCTGGTTCTTGAGCTTGATCTTCGACTTCAGCGTAGAACCTATGTTGACATGAAACTTGTCTTCAGAGATCATAAGTAAACAACTAACTTATCAGCGATCACCATAAGTACTGAACAGACTCAAAGCATTATGGTGAACAGTGTTCGCTGAATGTTTAATTTAAAGAGCGAGAGTTCCTATCAGCGGTAATGTAAGATCTTAGTACTTATCAGCGATAGTGAAACTCTGATACATATTGTTTACTTGTAATTTTCACTAAGTATATAAGAGAGGGTGCGAACGTCTCTTTACATTTGAAAGACGGCGAAGTTTTTGGGAGCGACGTAGACGAGGAACATCCGAATAGCTTCGATTTGGGCAACAGGTGCGAACGTCTCTTCGTAGTCGATCCCCTCTTGCTGTCGATACCCCTTAGCGACCAAACGAGCCTTGTTTCGAACCACGAACTCGTTCTCGTCCTTCTTGTTCTTGTATATCCATTTCGTGCCGATGATGGTTCTGTTCTTTGGGCGAGGGACCAGACGCCATACTTTGAGGCTTTCAATATCATTCAATTCCTCCTGCATGGCCATTATCCAGTCCAGGTCATGTAAGGCATCTTTCACCGTCGCTGGTTCGACTTTTCTCTGGAAGATGGAGAAGAGGCACTCATTTCTCGTAGCCGCCCATTTTTGAGTATTGCTCAGCAGTGCAGGGGCGGCTTCGTCTTCAGTTTTTGTCGTTGCTCTAGTTTGAACAGGAGCGGACGAATCTCCAATGATTTGCTCAGGGGGGGTGCATTCGAGTCCACTTCCGTGTGTGAGGTAGCGGGTCTGCGAGAGGTTCTGAATTGTCAGCATCGATGTATGACCCTAGGAGTAGGTTCTGAACCGCTTTTAGGGATGGAACCGGATGTAGGCGTTCGGCGGACGTAGGTTGGGAAACAACAGCAGTTGACGAAGATTCGACAGTTGCGTCAGAACTATTGCTTGTTCCACGGGTAGACGGAATGGGTTGAACCACTGGTGATGGAGTCGAGGTCACCGCTTGAGTACTTGAAGATGGTGTCGTCACTATCATAGGTGAAGTGAGCTAGTCCTCCGATGATGTAACATTGGGGGTTGGTGGAGGACCAGAGATGTGGGTCGACACCACTACCACTCCATCTGCATTCAAAGAAGCATCAGAAGAAACATGGGGAAGATAAAAATCATTATAAAAATTTTCAAACAGTAGATCTAACTCGGATGTTTGTGATTTCGACGTATTGGACGACGAAGGATCTACTGTTGTGTGCTTGGGTTCCGATCTAGAGTGATCAGAAGCCAGCACTCTAGTAAGCACGGGTTCTGAACTGTTATGTCCAGAAGCCAAATCGACCAATTCGTTGAAGGTCACATTTATACGCTTGATGACACTCTTGGTCCGCTTGTTGTAGACTCGGTATGCTTTTGAAGATGTCGAATAGCCGATAAAAATCCCTTCGTTCGCCTTCGGCTTGAGCTTGCCTAGATCATCCTTATCATTCAGTAGAAGGCACTTGCACCCGAACGCGTGAAAGTAGCTGATGTTGGGGGTGCGCTTGTTGATGACCTTGTATGGCGTCTTGTTAAAACGCTTATGGACGATAGACCCATTCTAAGTGTAGCACGTCGTCGTGATGGCTTCGGCCTATAAGAACATTGGAAGTTCGTACTGAGTCAGCATGGTTCGTGCCACTTCCACCAAAGTGTGGTTGCATCGTTCCACCACGCCATTCTGTTGTGGACTCATGGCTGCCGAGAAGTTATGTGAAATTCCAGCTGATGTGAGAAAATCATCGATGATGCGATTATTGAACTCGGTTCCGTTATCCGTGCAAATCGCGATGACGGTCAACTGCAGATTGTTCTGAACTCCCTTCAGGTGGTTGACTATGACACCAGGCGTCTCGTCCTTTGAACGAAGAAACTTGACCCAAGTGTATCGTGAGTAGTCGTCCACCATCACTAAGACGTACTTCTTATGGTTAATACTTTGAACGCGCATTGGGCCGCAGAGATCCATGTGGATCAGCTCTAAAGGTCTAGACGTGCTTGGAACTGGCTTTGGCTTGTGGGACACCTTCTTCATCTTTCCCATCTCGCATGCGGAGTAGAGATGTTCTTTTGCAAACTTCAGTTCTGGGATACCCTTGATGAGCCCACCCAACACCAGCTTATTGATGTTCTTGAAGTTCAAGTGTGAGAGCCATCGATGCTACAGCCAGTTCTGTTGAGTAGTGGCTTTAGAAAGGAGACACACGGCTTTGTCGGTCTTTACAGCGGCTAAATAGATGGTGTAGAGGTTCGTCCGTCGAGTACCGGCGATGATCTCCGTCCCATCCTCATCACGAATACTGCACCGCTTCGCCTTGAATCTGACTTCAAGATTCTTGTCGCAAAATTGGCCGATGCTGAAGAGGTTGTGACCAAGGCCTTCGATGTAGGACACACGCTTGATTGTGAGGTCGTCCTGAACTAGGTCACCGTAGCCCATGATCGGGGCCACGTTATCATTTTCGAATTGAACATGTTAGCTTCAATCTTCCTAATCATAGAAATACTTAGAAGTAGTGAAAAATAGGCTATGTATAGAAAAGCCTCTCACAGAGGCTCTGCCACTTCTTCCAGAAGATCAAGTCCAGAAAGCCACAGAAGCTACAGAGGTAATCACAGAACCTCTGTAGTGCGCAAGAAGAAGATCAACTCGGAAACAAGTGGACTGCTCCACAGAAGGTCAGACCATAGAACCTCTGTAATGCCTTACAGAGCCTCTGTGGTCTGCTATGAAGACTTGGAAGATATTACTGGATACGTTCATCAACTTGCATGGAAAAGTACTGTCAAAACACGTGTCAAGCTCTGAGTGGACTCAATAGGGCATGGTACAAAATAGACGTCTGCGCCATTTAATGCATTTACCAATAGTACATCTGCTCCATTAAATGCGCATGGCTCAAACAACTGCTCACACCATCCAGTCCACTGTTCACACCATCCAGTTTACTATTCATGCCGTAAAAGGAACAGTGACCAACTTCATAGTCTTCTAAGAGTAGTATAAAAGGAAGTCTCATGTTGAGATCTTCCTAACGACGAATATCTGAGTGTTATATTCTCACAAACCAACAGTTCTTAATCTGTTCTTCGTGTTGTTATTATATATTGAATAACAGTAACTGTTCAAGAAATCCTTTTCATTCTTTACTGTTTTCTTTATATATGTGCGTTCTAATATCTATCAAACATATCTGTTAGTTTAATACGCTTCCGCATCAAACTCTAAACTCAACTAATAGACTGTTAATCTTGATTAAGCGTATCTGGGTTCCAACAATTGGTATCAGAGCCTTCCTTGATTTTCAATATCAAGTGATCCACTTATCAAGACTCTTGATAGATATTACTGAGATTTAAAATTGTGTCTGGAAACTGCTTAAACCCAGAAAATCTTCAAGCTCATCGAAGTAACTCTTTAGTCATACTTTCTTTCTAAAATCTTCAAATGACAAATACAAATAATTTCTTTACTACTGGTTCTCTCACTAAACCTCCTACTCTCCTTCGAGATGAGTATCCTCAGTGGAAAATAAGAATGGTCCATTTTTTCGAGGGTACTGAAAAAAATCAAGTACAATATCTGTACAATCCTCCTCCTATTCCCATGATAGTAGTACCTCGTATACCTGCTACTGCTGAATCTGCCGAAATCCCCGAACATCAAAAACCAAAGCCAAAAGGGGAGTGGTCAACCGAAGATAAAGCAGAAGATGAAGTTGCTCAGAAAACCAAGAGGACATTAATTATGGCAATACCCAACGAACTTTTTCAATCCTTGGATTCATGTGAAACAGCGCATGATCTGTGGAAAGAACTGGAAAGACAGTTGGAAGGAGGTGCTAAAACACAAAAAAACCGAAGAGCACAGTACATCAATGAATATCATGCATTCAAAGCCTCTGCAACAGAATCTCTGCAAACAACATACGACAGATTCAACTCTCTAATCAACCAGTGCAGAAAATCAGGCATTGACAGAACTTCTGAAGAAAACAATGTCATGTTTTTAAAAAGTCTAAATGAAGAATGGCTCCAGCTGTCTATGTCCCTACAGACAAATCAGGATCTAGACACCTGGACTCTCTCTGATCTTTATGGAACATTAGCCGCACAAGAACCTCAGATAGCACAGGCTAAAACACTAACCATTGCACCATATGCATTGGTTAGTAAAACTAAAGAGGAATCACAGAGACCAAGAAATGATAAAGCCACAAAGGAGAAGAAGAAGGAGAAGAAGAAGATGGTGATAATTGACAGTGAAGAAGAAGAAGAGCAAGCAGAAAAGGAAATAACTCTTGCGTCACTAGCTAAATCTTTAGCTCTATTGACAAAAGAGTTCAGAGGAAACAGAAGAGGTTCCGGAAATGAAAGATATGATAGAGAAAACCAGGATGACAGAAGAGACAACAGAAGAGATGACAGAAGAGGAGAAGAATCAAGTGGCCGACAGAGGTCAAGCGATAGAAATTACAGAGGGAATGACCGACAGAGGTCAAATGACTCGGTAAGCCACACGCAGCAAGAATGCTACAAGTGCGGCAAACCTGGTCACTATGCAAATGAATGTAGATCAGAGAAAGGCGGAGACCTACAGAAGTCCAATGATCGAACAGGAAACACTCCTCAAGGGTGTTTTAACTGCGGAAAACCAGGCCATTTTGCGAATGAATGCAGAAGCAGATCAAATCGCCCACAGAGGGACTCTGCTTTCTACAAAAAGAAAGCCGAATATTATGCTCAAAAATCCTTAATGGCAAAAGGACATTCTGAGGAGAACACCGAAGACTTCCAGTCAGACTCTACTTCTGACGATGAACATACCGCTAATACCCTCTTCTGTGGCATGGCAGAAGTCGACTCCTGCACTGACTCTGAGGTATCCACTTCAAATTCCAACTCTTGTATCACCTCTGTAGATGATAATGCACTTAGAATTAACATTGAATTAATTGAACTGAAAGAGATAAATCAAAGTATTCAGAAAAGACTCACTTTCAATGAGAGAGAAGTACGGCTTCTCACTCAAGAAAAAGCAAAGATTTTTGAGGACAAAGAGAGAATAGAAAAGAATTGGAACAAAACTCTAGATCCTTTAAAAAAACAAATTTCTGAATTAACCAATACTTTAAAAGATAAAACAAAAGAACTTTCAGTTTCAAAAAGCGAAACTACTGACATAAGAGCTCTTAAATAATACTTTCAAAGAGAAAGAGAGGTATTATGGCAAGATTTACTCAGAAGAGAAGTTTTGCTTAAAAACTATAAAGATGCACAGAAAGTTTATGAAAAAATAAACTCACAAATAGGGAGACGAGGTATAGGGTATGATGATATCACCCTAGGTGTTGAAGGCAAAAGAAACAAACCTCTGTCCTCGTTATTTGTGATTGGAAAAACAAACAAACCAGATTTTCCAAATCTAATCTCTGTAAGCAAACGGGCGAAAATCTCTGTGGATCCTTACTTGAAGAAACATAAGAAGATGATTAACGTGTGGTTTGAAAACACAGACTCATCATCTTCAACCTCTGTCAATAGAGGTATCAAACCAAAGAAATATCTGAAAACACAAGATCAGATTGGTATCTTCAAGTTTGGTAAACCAGAGACCCAAACACAGGTTGCTTTTGTCTGTTTGATAAACGTTGAAAAGAAATTATCAGCAGAAGCTCCTGAGTTTAAACCCATTTTTTCAGAAGAAAACTTTAAAAATTTAATTGAAAAAGAAATTTTGGAAATATGGAAATCAAGCGTTTTAGAAAATTTCTGTACATCTTCTATAGATAAAACTCTCACTGAAGAAATCTTATTAGAAACCTCTGCAATCTATGAAAACTATTCTACAGAGGAAGAAAGATCGTACGATACATGCTCAGAAAATCCAGCCTCTATTGAAAGAATTGACTCAACCTCTGCATACGAGGACGATTCATCCTCTGACAACTCAGAGACTGATTTCAAATCAGGGATAATTCACTGTGACACAGAGGATGTCAAATTCTCCTCTGAAGTTCCTCACAGAACTATTTCTCCAAAAGAGAAACTCACAGAGATTCCAATCTGCCAAGATTTTCTAAAATTGAATCTACATATCAAAACCTCTGCTGAGCTTAAAATGTTACAGAAGACCTCTATTGATCCTATAAGTTCTAGATTTTCAAAACCCAAGGTTAATAAATCTTTTTCTTCTGTGACAGTGATGAAAGAAGTTCACCACAGAAGCAAACCACAGAAGGCAGGTCCTAAACAGAGCTTTTGCAAACAACATTCGAGTATTCATAGATCTTCTAGTAATAGGAAATCAAATGTAAAGAAAGAATGTAATGCCTCTGTGGATGAGTTTAAAAAGTTCAATGAAAAGTTCAAGCAAATTACATCTCATATTCAATACTGTCATTGCTTTGATCTTATGTCTAAACTTAATAATCATTTTTCAAGTCAAGTCTGTTTACTCTCTACGACAATTCAAAAGTCAAATCCCACAAAGAAACAATCTGACTCTTCTGCAGAGAACAAAATGTATTTCAAGAATGCCAAGGCAAACTTGAAAAACTCTAACAATATTGGACCCATATGGATATGGGTACCTAAATCTCTGTGATTGTCCTGCAGAAGAAGTATGTGCCAATCTGGTATCTAGACTCCGGATGCTCAAGGCACATGACTGGTGACAGAAGTGCACTATCCACGTACAAAGAAACACAAGATGGTGGATCTGTGACTTTTGGAGACAACAAGAAAGGACACATAAAAGGCTATGGAGTCATAAGGAAAGAAGAGATTTCTGTATACATAGTTGCATATGTGGATGGCCTTAAGCACAACCTACTCAGTGTAAGTCAACTTTGTGATACAGGATTCAATGTGTTGTTCAAAAGAACTTTCTGCTCTCTACAAAGTGAAGAAACAAGTATGGAACTTCTGCGAGCTGAAAGAATAGGTGATCTATATCTAATGAACTTCAACTCAAAGAACAAAGACAAAGTTTGCCTTGTTGCCTGCAAAAGTGAAGAAGCCTGGTTATGGCACAACAGGTTCTGTCACTTAAATTTTCACACATTGGAAAAACTGGTCAAACTTGATCTAGTTAAAGGTTTGCCAAATGTTAAATTCAATAAGGATCATTTATGTTCTGCCTGTGAGATGGGAAAACTCAAAAGAGCTTCCCACAAAGGCAAAACAGATGTATCTTGCACTAAACCTCTGTACATGCTTCATGTCGACCTATGCGGTCCCATTGCCATACAGAGCCTAGGTGGCAAGAAATACATACTTGTCCTAATTGATGAGTATTCGCGTTTCACATGGGTTGAATTCGTTAGAAAGAAATCAGATGTTCCAAATATATTGATAAATCTAATGAAAAGAATCAAAGTTCTTTATAATTGCAGAATACAGAAGTTAAGAAGTGACAATGGCACAGAATTTAAAAACTCTGTCATTGAAGCCTATCTTTCAACAGAAGGAATATCACAGAACTTCTCTGCAGCTCGCACTCCACAACAGAACGGTGTTGTCGAAAGAAAAAATCGAACACTTGTGTAAGCCGCAAGAACTATGATGTCAGCATGCGGATTATCAATGAACTTTTGGGCAGAAGCAATTTCTACTGCGTGTTATACTCAAAATCGATCAACCATTGTGAAAAGACACCTCAAGACGCCTTACGAATTGATTAACAAACGGCGGCCAAACATCAAATTTTTCCATGTATTCGGATGCAAATGCTTCGTCTTAAACGACAGAGATTCAAGAGGAAAGTTTGATGTAAAAGCAGATGAAGGCAAATTCATTGGATACTCTGCCACTTCCAAAGCCTACAGAACATTCCTTACAAAATCTCACAAGATTGTAGAAAGCATCAATGTTTCTTTTGATGATTCATTCCAAATGACTTCTGAACAAATCAGTTCAGAACTCGGAATTAAAGGGAAATCCTCTGTCATCTCACGAGCAAAAGAAGACTTGGATCTTCTATTTTTAGAGATGCTCAACGAAAACATTGATCCTTCTGTTGGAACAATCAGAGTTTCTGAAGAACCATCCTCTGTCGGACAAAATCCTACAGGTTTGTCTCTAACTGGTCCTAAATATGCTTCATCTTCTTCTGTACATACTACAGATGCAATTGCCGAAGCAGAAGAAAGTGCAGAAGATGAAACATCAAGGAAAACGACCACAGAAGCTGCACAAACCACAGAAGAACCAATTACAGAGGAAATCGAGGACCAAGACTATACGTCCTCAGAGGAACAAACTCCACCACCACTCATACCAATCATTCCACAAACGGTAGAATCAACTACCAAGGCACGAAGAACAACAGAGGCTACACAAGAAGAAACACAAGAAGTCTCTAAAGAAAGTCTGAATGACATTGATGATCATCTTCCACGCACAACTCAATGGACAAAAAGCCATCCTCCAAGCCAAATAATCGGAGAACCTTCTGACGCAGTAAAAACAAGGTCTGCCACTGCTAACTTTTGTTTCTTTACAAATTTTATTAGTGTGATAGAACCAAAGAAGATTTCTGAAGCCCTAGATGACCCAAACTGGGTAGACGCCATGCAAGAAGAACTTTTGCAAATTGAGCGTAACAGAGTATGGACTCTAGTACCTCTGCCAAGAGGAAAACAGGCCATTGGGACTAAATGGGTCTACAGAAATAAGAAGGATGAAGATGGAGTGGTCATCAGAAACAAAGCAAGATTAGTAGCAAAGGGATATAGACAAGAAGAAGGCATAGACTACGATGAAACTTTTGCCCCTGTCGCACGGCTCGAAGCAATAAGAATATTCTTAGCCTTCGCAGCCCACAGAGGTTTTAAAGTCTATCATATGGACGTAAAATCAGCTTTTCTCAACGGTGAAATCCAAGAAGAGGTCTACGTTAATCAGCCACCAGGATTTGAAAGCTCAAAGTTTCCAAGGCATGTATACTACCTTGAAAAAGCTTTATATGGACTGAAACAGGCTCCACGAGCATGGTATGAACGACTTTTTACCTTTCTTCTAGTCAATGGTTACAACAGAGGTACAACAGATACTACCTTATTCTATAAACGCAAAAGTAGTGAGATAATGCTTGTACAAATATACGTAGATGACATAATTTTTGGGTCTACTAATTCAGAAGAGTGTAAAAGATTTGAAAAACTCATGCAGAGTGAGTTTGAAATGAGTATGATGGGAGAATTAACTTTCTTCCTCGGACTCCAAGTCAAACAATCATCAGAGGGAATTTTTATAAATCAAGCTAAATATGTCTCTGACATTCTTTCCAAATATAGCTTCTCTGAAGCCTTTGCAATGAAAACTCCAATGGCCACTGGAAACAAGTTATTCTTAGATTCAGATGGCATCTCTGTAGAATGCACTCTCTACAGAGGCATGATTGGATCTCTGTTATACTTAACAGCAAGCAGACCTGACATTATGCATGCCACATGTCTCTGTGCACGCTATCAAGCTAATCCAAAGAAATCACATTATGATGCCGTAAAGAGAATCTTTAGATACCTAAAAGGGACCAAAAATCTTGGTCTCTGGTATCCACATAACTCTGGTTTTGGTCGTAAAGCTTATACAGATTCAGACTATGGAGGATGCATGCTCGACAGAAAGAGTACCTCTGGGAGTTGTCAATTCCTAGGTGGTAAACTAGTCAGTTGGACCTCCAAGAAGCAGAATTGTGTTTCCACATCCACTGCAGAAGCTGAATACGTTGCTGCCGCTAGCTGTTGTTCTCAGGTTCTATGGATGAAGACTCAGCTAAAAGACTACGGCCACATTCTGTTCAAAATACCCATCTTCTGCGATTCCAAAAGTGCTATTGCTATATCCGCCAACCCTGTGCAACACTCAAAAACCAAGCATATCGATATAAGGTATCACTTCTTGAAACATCATGTTGAATACGGTACAATCGAAATGCATTTTGTGCCCACAGAATATCAACTCGCTGACTTATTCACCAAAGCACTAGACGAGAAAAGATTCAACTTCTTGGTTGGTAAGATAGGAATGATTAACATGGTGTGAAAATCCTCAGTAAGTATAGTTTTATATTCTGTAAATAATAAGTAAATACATTGCTTAATTTATTGCTTTGATTAATTCTACTTCTGTATGTAAATTCTTAAAACCTTAAATAGTTCTTAAAATCACAGAGCTTCTGTAAGTCAACTCAGAACCTCTGACGACCCCTACAGAACCTCTGAAAAACCATGACCTATGTTCTATGCAAAACTTATCATTCTTTGATCCAAGCATAGGTCAAGGGGGAGCAAAAGGAAATTACTTGATCTACAGAGGTGATTAGATCAAGGGGGAGCAAAAGGAAAATTCTTGATCTACAGAAGTGATTAGATCAAGGGGGAGCAAAAGGGGCCCTGAGATGATCTACAGAGGTAAAATCTCTCAAAGGAAAGCCGAAGAAGAATGTCGATAATTCTCCATCGACAGAAGAAAGAAAAAACTGCCGAGAACAGAAGAACCAAAAGGTATGTCTCTCGCATGAAAGGTTTTTAGAAAACAGTTTTCTAGGACAAGAATTGTCAAATATGTCCTAAATATACTGTGAATAACATTTCAAAAATCAAAAGTTCAAAAGATTCAACAAAATTCGAAATAGGAGAAATTTAAGGTCATAGAGCTTCTGCTGAGCTCAACAGAGCTTCTGCAGGAAATATGCTCTGTGATCACAAATTAACCCTCTATCGATCTTTTGGAATGTTATCTCGAAAACCGACAACACACACCATGACCTTCTCGAACAAAACGTTTATCAATATAGTTTTATCGGACACCAACCTTCAAAAATGTGCGAAAAACATCTCTTAACACAGATCAAAAATTGGATGATCAGAAAATTAATAGAATTCAAGTTATAAGATTTTTTCTCTCATAGAGCTTCTGCTGGCTCTCACAGAGCTTCTGCAAGTTCCATCAGAGCTACAAAACCTCTGTGAGTAAAATTTCTTGACAAAATCCTATTAATCCTCTCCAATATTTTTACAAACGTTTTCGTTCAAAGAGGAATCTTCAAAGTCATGATAACAATGAGATATATGAGAAGGTTAAAACTCTAAGATTTTCAAAATCACAGAGCTTCTGTAAAACACAAAAGTTCTGCCATTTTGTTATCTGTGGTAATAACGGTTACTTTTACTGAGAGTGAAACTCATATGGCTAAGAACAACTCCACGCGCCTAGCATTAATGGGCCGCGCACGATGTCCTGTCATCTTCTGACATGGCCTACGTGTCCCATTTTCATTGAGCAAACATGGAACGTTTTTTTTTTGGTAAGTTGAACCCGCCGCTCAAACTCGAGTGCGGATTCCAAACTTTAATCCATTGCCATATATTTTAGCCTTTCGAAGTCTACCGTTTTACCATCCTATAAAAACAAACCTTACCCTCTCATAAAACTTTTTACAAACTCTCATCTTCTTCTCCGGCGATACCCTGCAAAACACTTGCAAATGGCTTCATCTTCTCGAGCTACATCCTCTGTACTCTCTCCGGCGAACTCAACGGAAAACTCCCCTGCTCATTCAGAACATTCTGAAAACCCCAGCCTTGCAAGAGATATTGAACAACAAGATTCCGGGGACTCCGCAGACTTTGCTCCGACGACACACTTGCAAAACTTCATAGCTAAGGATCATTTCGAAGCCACTCTTCCTATCAAATCCAACAACTGCTATTTGGTCCCCTCACCCACTACATTCGGCGAAGCCCATGCCATACTTTTGAACATCATGGAAAACCATATCCTCTTCCCTCTACTATCAAGAACCCCTAACAGAATTCCAGTCCGTTATTTGAACCAATTTTGGCAAAGCTGCCGATTTGATAAAGACGATTCTCTTATCAAAGGGTACATTTCAAGACCTGATAAATCTGAGCATCTTGAAATCAAGTTTAACAGAACAATGTTCTCACTTGAATTCAACCTACCAACAAGGGGTCTTCTGGGATTGAAAAGTTATGCAGAGCAACCAACAGACGAAGAGCTCTGTCGATTCGTGGAAATGCTTGGGTACAACACCCAACTACGGAAGAGAAATGACTTCCGCAGAGGCCGATTACCACCTCTGTGGAACACTTTGTTCTCTATTCTTAACAGATGTCTGACAGGAAAGATAGGGAGTATTGACCAGAGCTCACATCAAATCTTGAGCATCATGTATGGGGTTTACTATGATCTTCCACTAGATTATGCGACCATAATGATGCAAGAGATCATAAACACCATCGACAGAAAGAACAACGCGAAAAGGGTCAAAGAGAACGATCCCAACTTTCTACCACCTCTGCAATTCCAAAGAATATTGGGAGTACTGTTCGAACCTCTGCTGCTAATCCAAAATTGGACAATGGAAGGGCCAACTCCCAAACAGTTCCCGATGAACAAAAATACCCCCACTGATCATGCTGATGGCTACTCACACTGCAGACCTCTGTCAAAGAAACTTATGCGCTACGCATCGAACATATCCCTTAAGAAAGAGTATATACGCGATCATAGAACTCCAAAACCGAGTCCTATGACACCCCCGCGTTTAGGTGTCCCCCTAGGAACAATGATAGCAAAACCTCTTTCCACTCAAGCAGAAAAGGATCAAAAGTTAGCAAAACACATGGCTATTCAGCTCAGCTTCATAGCCAAACGCGCAGAAATAATGGGAAAGAAGTCTTCATCAAGAACCTCTGCATCTACTCCAAAAGCAAAGAAGAGAAAAACTGCAGAAGGCACCTCAACAAGCACTACAGAAGATCGACCTTCACCTCCCCATGCCACAGAGATTGGCTCCTCTGCTCCTCCCCTTTTCACAAAACAGAAAAAGAAGAGATCCAAATCAACAGAGGAAGGGGCACCAAAACCAAAGAGGAGGAAAACCAAAAAGAAGCATGGTAAAACACTTAAAAAGTTGTTTACCATTGCAGAAGAGGAAATCATAGAGGGAGAAACTGCAGAAGAAGAAGATGCAGAAGTAGGAATGACAGAAGAAGGATATCAATCACCCTATCAATCTCCAGATAGATTTGCTCACCAAGGAGACCTGAATGATTTCCTACAGAACCCCGAAATTGCAAACACCCTTAATACAGCAGGGTGGACGGCACAACCTCTCGACCACCACACTCCAGAAGAACAAGATTTCTTCATTTCTGGCATTGACACACATCTACACGAAGATGACACAACACCCAGAAATCAACCAGCCGAAACCCCTGTGATTTTACAAAACCCTTTCATTCAAGGATTGGACGTCCACAGAAGAAGTCCAAACCAAGCTTCAGAAGAAACAGAACAAATCGAAGTTGAGTGGAATACAACTAAAGTTACAGAGGCAACGGTTGTAGAAGAAACCACAGAAACAGGGATAGAAATCTCAGAGGTAGATTCAGATGAAGAAGAGGCTATCTGGATACGAAAAGGTCTCTATCATCCTCATGTCATGAGATTATACGGATCTCATCACATGTATGACTCCTTGCGCACAGAGCAAGGAACTTCCACAGAACCAGAAGAAGAAACAAGAAAAGATGCCGAAGTTGAAGAAGGCACACATCAATCACCCCCTCCCAGTGCAACCCACATTTCTAACTCCGCAGGTCTAGCTGCAGAAGGAGTTATTGAAAAAGAGCAGCACAGCTCGATCCCAAACCAACCCATCCAGCCAGAGATTACTCTTTCAACCTCTGTGCCCACAGAAACCGGGGAATCCATTCCTAGGGAGTCTCCTCAAAGAGACTCACCTAATGTTCGTGATCAATCGCCCCAGATCACACAAGAACACCCTACAGAGGAATTTGTTTCCTCTGACACGCACTTATTAAGACCCACACTTCTTTCAGAGAGAAGTAGAGAGCACAAAGACAAAGAGACTCTAGACAAGTCTCCTAGTCAACAGAAGGATATTCCAATACCCACCTCTGGAGTGGATTTGGACAATGTTCTTCTCAGAACTTCTGTAGGGATTGAAACTCATGTTTCTTCTCAAGGATCAGAAGGAAATCCTTCCATTCTCAACATACAAACAGGAATGAAAGAAGGTATCCCAGGAACAGGGATTCACTCTGAAGACGAATGTGTTCCTCCAGAGGTTACCACCGGAACACAAGTCACAAGGGATGAGTTCCAAACCCTTGAGACCTCTGTGAACCAAACCAAGAAAGCTCGTACGATACAGGCTCAGAAAATCCAGCCTCTATTGAAAGAATTGACTCAACCTCTGCATACGAGGACGATTCATCCTCTGACAACTCAGAGACTGATTTCAAATCAGGGATAATTCACTGTGACACAGAGGATGTCAAATTCTCCTCTGAAGTTCCTCACAGAACTATTTCTCCAAAAGAGAAACTCACAGAGATTCCAATCTGCCAAGATTTTCTAAAATTGAATCTACATATCAAAACCTCTGCTGAGCTTAAAATGTTACAGAAGACCTCTATTGATCCTATAAGTTCTAGATTTTCAAAACCCAAGGTTAATAAATCTTTTTCTTCTGTGACAGTGATGAAAGAAGTTCACCACAGAAGCAAACCACAGAAGGCAGGTCCTAAACAGAGCTTTTGCAAACAACATTCCAGTATTCATAGATCTTCTAGTAATAGGAAATCAAATGTAAAGAAAGAATGTAATGCCTCTGTGGATGAGTTTAAAAAGTTCAATGAAAAGTTCAAGCAAATTACATCTCATATTCAATACTGTCATTGCTTTGATCTTATGTCTAAACTTAATAATCATTTTTCAAGTCAAGTCTGTTTACTCTCTACGACAATTCAAAAGTCAAATCCCACAAAGAAACAATCTGACTCTTCTGCAGAGAACAAAATGTATTTCAAGAATGCCAAGGCAAACTTGAAAAACTCTAACAATATTGGACCCATATGGATATGGGTACCTAAATCTCTGTGATTGTCCTGCAGAAGAAGTATGTGCCAATCTGGTATCTAGACTCCGGATGCTCAAGGCACATGACTGGTGACAGAAGTGCACTATCCACGTACAAAGAAACACAAGATGGTGGATCTGTGACTTTTGGAGACAACAAGAAAGGACACATAAAAGGCTATGGAGTCATAAGGAAAGAAGACATTTCTGTATACAAAGTTGCATATGTGGATGGCCTTAAGCACAACCTACTCAATGTAAGTCAACTTTGTGATACAGGATTCAATGTGTTGTTCAAAAGAACTTTCTGCTCTCTACAAAGTGAAGAAACAAGTATGGAACTTCTGCGAGCTGAAAGAATAGGTGATCTATATCTAATGAACTTCAACTCAAAGAACAAAGACAAAGTTTGCCTTGTTGCCTGCAAAAGTGAAGAAGCCTGGTTATGGCACAACAGGTTCTGTCACTTAAATTTTCACACATTGGAAAAACTGGTCAAACTTGATCTAGTTAAAGGTTTGCCAAATGTTAAATTCAATAAGGATCATTTATGTTCTGCCTGTGAGATGGGAAAACTCAAAAGAGCTTCCCACAAAGGCAAAACAGATGTATCTTGCACTAAACCTCTGTACATGCTTCATGTCGACCTCTGCGGTCCCATTACCATACAGAGCCTAGGTGGCAAGAAATACATACTTGTCCTAATTGATGAGTATTCGCGTTTCACATGGGTTGAATTCGTTAGAAAGAAATCAGATGTTCCAAATATATTGATAAATCTAATGAAAAGAATCCAAGTTCTTTATAATTGCAGAATACAGAAGTTAAGAAGTGACAATGGCACAGAATTTAAAAACTCTGTCATTGAAGCCTATCTTTCAACAGAAGGAATATCACAGAACTTCTCTGCAGCTCGCACTCCACAACAGAACGGTGTTGTCGAAAGAAAAAATCGAACACTTGTGGAAGCCGCAAGAACTATGATGTCAGCATGCGGATTATCAATGAACTTTTGGGCAGAAGCAATTTCTACTGCGTGTTATACTCAAAATCGATCAACCATTGTGAAAAGACACCTCAAGACGCCTTACGAATTTATTAACAAACGGCGGCCAAACATCAAATTTTTCCATGTATTCGGATGCAAATGCTTCGTCTTAAACGACAAAGATTCAAGAGGAAAGTTTGATGTAAAAGCAGATGAAGGCAAATTCATTGGATACTCTGCCACTTCCAAAGCCTACAGAACATTCCTTACAAAATCTCACAAGATTGTAGAAAGCATCAATGTTTCTTTTGATGATTCATTCCAAATGACTTCTGAACAAATCAGTTCAGAACTCGGAATTAAAGGGAAATCCTCTGTCATCTCACGAGCAAAAGAAGACTTGGATCTTCTATTTTTAGAGATGCTCAACGAAAACATTGATCCTTCTGTTGGAACAATCAGAGTTTCTGAAGAACCATCCTCTGTCGGACAAAATCCTACAGGTTTGTCTCTAACTGGTCCTAAATATGCTTCATCTTCTTCTGTACATACTACAGATGCAATTGCCGAAGCAGAAGAAAGTGCAGAAGATGAAACATCAAGGAAAACGACCACAGAAGCTGCACAAACCACAGAAGAACCAATTACAGAGGAAATCGAGGACCAAGACTATACGTCCTCAGAGGAACAAACTCCACCACCACTCATACCAATCATTCCACAAACGGTAGAATCAACTACCAAGGCACGAAGAACAACAGAGGCTACACAAGAAGAAACACAAGAAGTCTCTAAAGAAAGTCTGAATGACATTGATGATCATCTTCCACGCACAACTCAATGGACAAAAAGCCATCAGAGCTACAAAACCTCTGTGAGTAAAATTTCTTGACAAAATCCTATTAATCCTCTCCAATATTTTTACAAACGTTTTCGTTCAAAGAGGAATCTTCAAAGTCATGATAACAATGAGATATATGAGAAGGTTAAAACTCTAAGATTTTCAAAATCACAGAGCTTCTGTAAAACACAAAAGTTCTGCCATTTTGTTATCTGTGGTAATAACGGTTACTTTTACTGAGAGTGAAACTCATATGGCTAAGAACAACTCCACGCGCCTAGCATTAATGGGCCGCGCACGATGTCCTGTCATCTTCTGACATGGCCTACGTGTCCCATTTTCATTGAGCAAACATGGAACGTTTTTTTTTTGGTAAGTTGAACCCGCCGCTCAAACTCGAGTGCGGATTCCAAACTTTAATCCATTGCCATATATTTTAGCCTTTCGAAGTCTACCGTTTTACCATCCTATAAAAACAAACCTTACCCTCTCATAAAACTTTTTACAAACTCTCATCTTCTTCTCCGGCGATACCCTGCAAAACACTTGCAAATGGCTTCATCTTCTCGAGCTACATCCTCTGTACTCTCTCCGGCGAACTCAACGGAAAACTCCCCTGCTCATTCAGAACATTCTGAAAACCCCAGCCTTGCAAGAGATATTGAACAACAAGATTCCGGGGACTCCGCAGACTTTGCTCCGACGACACACTTGCAAAACTTCATAGCTAAGGATCATTTCGAAGCCACTCTTCCTATCAAATCCAACAACTGCTATTTGGTCCCCTCACCCACTACATTCGGCGAAGCCCATGCCATACTTTTGAACATCATGGAAAACCATATCCTCTTCCCTCTACTATCAAGAACCCCTAACAGAATTCCAGTCCGTTATTTGAACCAATTTTGGCAAAGCTGCCGATTTGATAAAGACGATTCTCTTATCAAAGGGTACATTTCAAGACCTGATAAATCTGAGCATCTTGAAATCAAGTTTAACAGAACAATGTTCTCACTTGAATTCAACCTACCAACAAGGGGTCTTCTGGGATTGAAAGGTTATGCAGAGCAACCAACAGACGAAGAGCTCTGTCGATTCGTGGAAATGCTTCGGTACAACACCCAACTACGGAAGAGAAATGACTTCCGCAGAGGCCGATTACCACCTCTGTGGAACACTTTGTTCTCTATTCTTAACAGATGTCTGACAGGAAAGATAGGGAGTATTGACCAGAGCTCACATCAAATCTTGAGCATCATGTATGGGGTTTACTATGATCTTCCACTAGATTATGCGACCATAATGATGCAAGAGATCATAAACACCATCGACAGAAAGAACAACGCGAAAAGGGTCAAAGAGAACGATCCCAACTTTCTACCACCTCTGCAATTCCAAAGAATATTGGGAGTACTGTTCGAACCTCTGCTGCTAATCCAAAATTGGACAATGGAAGGGCCAACTCCCAAACAGTTCCCGATGAACAAAAATACCCCCACTGATCATGCTGATGGCTACTCACACTGCAGACCTCTGTCAAAGAAACTTATGCGCTACGCATCGAACATATCCCTTAAGAAAGAGTATATACGCGATCATAGAACTCCAAAACCGAGTCCTATGACACCCCCGCGTTTAGGTGTCCCCCTAGGAACAATGATAGCAAAACCTCTTTCCACTCAAGCAGAAAAGGATCAAAAGTTAGCAAAACACATGGCTATTCAGCTCAGCTTCATAGCCAAACGCGCAGAAATAATGGGAAAGAAGTCTTCATCAAGAACCTCTGCATCTACTCCAAAAGCAAAGAAGAGAAAAACTGCAGAAGGCACCTCAACAAGCACTACAGAAGATCGACCTTCACCTCCCCATGCCACAGAGATTGGCTCCTCTGCTCCTCCCCTTTTCACAAAACAGAAAAAGAAGAGATCCAAATCAACAGAGGAAGGGGCACCAAAACCAAAGAGGAGGAAAACCAAAAAGAAGCATGGTAAAACACTTAAAAAGTTGTTTACCATTGCAGAAGAGGAAATCATAGAGGGAGAAACTGCAGAAGAAGAAGATGCAGAAGTAGGAATGACAGAAGAAGGATATCAATCACCCTATCAATCTCCAGATAGATTTGCTCACCAAGGAGACCTGAATGATTTCCTACAGAACCCCGAAATTGCAAACACCCTTAATACAGCAGGGTGGACGGCACAACCTCTCGACCACCACACTCCAGAAGAACAAGATTTCTTCATTTCTGGCATTGACACACATCTACACGAAGATGACACAACACCCAGAAATCAACCAGCCGAAACCCCTGTGATTTTACAAAACCCTTTCATTCAAGGATTGGACGTCCACAGAAGAAGTCCAAACCAAGCTTCAGAAGAAACAGAACAAATCGAAGTTGAGTGGAATACAACTAAAGTTACAGAGGCAACGGTTGTAGAAGAAACCACAGAAACAGGGATAGAAATCTCAGAGGTAGATTCAGATGAAGAAGAGGCTATCTGGATACGAAAAGGTCTCTATCATCCTCATGTCATGAGATTATACGGATCTCATCACATGTATGACTCCTTGCGCACAGAGCAAGGAACTTCCACAGAACCAGAAGAAGAAACAAGAAAAGATGCCGAAGTTGAAGAAGGCACACATCAATCACCCCCTCCCAGTGCAACCCACATTTCTAACTCCGCAGGTCTAGCTGCAGAAGGAGTTATTGAAAAAGAGCAGCACAGCTCGATCCCAAACCAACCCATCCAGCCAGAGATTACTCTTTCAACCTCTGTGCCCACAGAAACCGGGGAATCCATTCCTAGGGAGTCTCCTCCAAGAGACTCACCTAATGTTCGTGATCAATCGCCCCAGATCACACAAGAACACCCTACAGAGGAATTTGTTTCCTCTGACACGCACTTATTAAGACCCACACTTCTTTCAGAGAGAAGTAGAGAGCACAAAGACAAAGAGACTCTAGACAAGTCTCCTAGTCAACAGAAGGATATTCCAATACCCACCTCTGGAGTGGATTTGGACAATGTTCTTCTCAGAACTTCTGTAGGGATTGAAACTCATGTTTCTTCTCAAGGATCAGAAGGAAATCCTTCCATTCTCAACATACAAACAGGAATGAAAGAAGGTATCCCAGGAACAGGGATTCACTCTGAAGACGAATGTGTTCCTCCAGAGGTTACCACCGGAACACAAGTCACAAGGGATGAGTTCCAAACCCTTGAGACCTCTGTGAACCAAACCTTGAAAGAGTTGCAAAGCTCTTTCAAATCTTTTGCAGAGACAACATCACCGGCACTGCTAAACCTGAACACCAAAATGGACAACCTGTCCACAGAGGTGAAAACTGCCATCTCACAGATGAAGTCTGCTGCTACCGCATCCACCACTTCTGCCGCAACAACTACTCCTTCTTCGATTGAGAACTCCATCAACAAGTTCCTTGATCAATTGAACAAACAGACTTCAATGTCAACGGGCATCACTCCTGCAGATCTACAGAAGGCCCTACAAAAAGTTCAAGAAGAAGCCATGCGAAATACCATGCTGATACAACCCAAAGACTACATGACAAGAGCACAGCTGACAGAGCTTGGGCAGAAGGTGATTAATCAAGTGACAGAAGTCATCCTTTCCTTCTCCACTGCCAATGCTAACTTCGTCAAAGATTTCAGAGAAAGTGTAGGAAGGATGAGATTCAAAACAGAGGCAGAGCTAGCAACTCTTCTTGGCCTCTGTGATGATGTCTGCGCGAAACTGATCGCTGCTGGAGCCACAATGCCAAAGAAACCCGATGCTTCCTGCAGAGCAGAGGGTACATCAGACAAGGGTCAGGATGACTCTGATGATGATGACCATCCTGGTCCATCAGATCATCCTGAGGGGGAGAAAACTACAGAGAAAAATGCAAGCAGAGAACTTACAGGTCCACCAATAGCCGCAGAACCTCTGAGTCAAGCACCTCCAGAACAGACCCGACAACAACAAACTCAACAAACCACAGAGAATACACCCATCTCTGTGGATTCAACCTATGAAGAACCCAACACTACAGAAGCAGATAAGCAAACCTCAGAGGCAACAACCGCCCCTGAGGTAATCATTTTGGAAGAAACAGATGAACCAACCACAGAGAAAACACCCACCTCTGTGGAAACACCCCAAACCATACCCAGAAGAAAGTCGATTGCCACCAAACCAAAAAGAGCAACGACCTCTGCTTCTGACATTATGAAAAGGATGTACACAACAATAAGTGATCGTATGGTGAAGAGAGAAGAAGAAAGGCACAGGTTCACTTTAGCCTTCAGAATGGCAAGAAGATTCAATGAAAACATTTCATCAACAGAAACTGACCTCACAGAAGAAGTCACCAAACAACCTCCAACAGAGGTTACAGAGCAAGTCAAGCCAACAGAACCATCGCCACAAAAGTCCTCTAAATCACAATCGTCAAAATCCACAGAGGCAACCTCCATCAAACCTACAGAATTACAAACCTCAAATCCCACAGAAGCAACAGGTTCTGCCACGACAACAAAAGATAAAGGCAAAGGGATACTGACAGAGGAACCTAAGAAGAAGAAAACATTGTCAAAGCCAACAGAGAAACTGATGAAAAGTGCGTTTGACGCCTTTCAAACCCCAAAACCCGAAGAAGTTGACTGGGCACATGGATTGAAGCCTCTGTCAGAAACTCCTTTAACTGGTAGAGCAGCAGAAGTTGTTCAACATATGGAGAGTCTCAGAAGACAAATTCCACGACCTGGTCCAACACATGAAGAAATGGAAGAAGTGGTATACAAATACCTCTACAAACAATCCTTTCAGACAAACTATCCAATAGATCATGTGACAGATCCAAGGATCAGAAAAGAATTTGAGAATATCTTCACAAGAACAAAGCCAAGAGCCAAAGCAGATGTCTTCTCAATTCACAAAATCAAAAAAGTGATCTTCTGCAGATTCTCCTTCACAAGAACCTATCCAAGGGTCAGGTACAATCTTTACAAAGTCAGAAGAGAGAACAATTCAGAGTCTACCTTCGCTGATGCTGACTTAAGAAACATCAATCCATACGATCTACCTGACCTTCTGCAATGGACAAAGGACAACTACAACACATAGGCAAACACCAGAGCCTATCAAGTATTGAGAAAAGCGATGAGGGAAAAGCTTCTGCTATACAGCATGATAGATTTTCAGCTGGGAAAAGATCTTGGTCTCAAACATCTAGATCTACGACCACCAGAAGATCGCTGCCCACCAGACGCTGTGCCCAACTCAATCATCAGAGAACCAAGATTTGGGTTAGTATTTCAAAACCCACAACACCAGGTTAAACTTTTTGTACTCATGGATTGTCAGAAGTACGCAACCAGTACTCTGAGCAAATTCAGAGCAAGCCTTGTAAAATACAGAGGTACAGAGAAAATGGATAGAGATGATGCAGATACTTTCATCAGAGAAATAGACTCAACAATCCGCCTAAGAGAACTCTGCATCAGATTCTACAAAGAGATCAGAAAAGTCGGCAGAGACAACAGAAGCTACAACGATTTCAAAGATGCCATAATCTGATTCTCAGACCTCCAATCTCTGCAAACAAAGTTTTATCTTTCATTATACTCAAATGTAAAATGCCTCTGGCATATTTCTAAATGCAAGAAATTTCGAGGTATTGTTTAACCTCTGTCTTATCTAACTTAGCCTAACTAAACACAAAGTCAAATTTTTATTTTTCACTACTTAGGGGGAGATTGTTAGCTTCAATCTTCCTAATCATAGAAATACTTAGAAGTAGTGAAAAATAGGCTAAGTATAGAAAAGCCTCTCACAGAGGCTCTTCCACTTCTTTCAGAAGATCAAGTCCAGAAAGCCACAGAAGCTACAGAGGTAATCACAGAACCTCTGTAGTGCGCAAGAAGAAGATCAACTCGGAAACAAGTGGACTGCTCCACAGAAGGTCATACCATAGAACCTCTGTAATGCCTTACAGAGCCTCTGTGGTCTGCTATGAAGACTTGGAAGATATTACTGGATACGTTCATCAACTTGCATGGAAAAGTACTGTCAAAACACGTGTCAAGCTCTGAGTGGACTCAATAGGGCATGGTACAAAATAGACGTCTGCGCCATTTAATGCATTTACCAATAGTACATCTGCTCCATTAAATGCGCATGGCTCAAACAACTGCTCACACCATCCAGTCCACTGTTCACACCATCCAGTTTACTATTCATGCCGTAAAAGGAACAGTGACCAACTTCATAGTCTTCTAAGAGTAGTATAAAAGGAAGTCTCATGTTGAGATCTTCCTAACGACGAATAGACAATGAATCACTAATACTCTCAAACTTTATTGTCAAATATCTGAGTGTTATATTCTCACTCACCAACAGTTCTTAATCTGTTCTTCGTGTTGTTATTATATATTGAATAACAGTAACTGTTCAAGAAATCCTTTTCATTCTTTACTGTTTTCTTTATATATGTGCGTTCTAATATCTATCAAACATATCTGTTAGTTTAATACGCTTCCGCATCAAACTCTAAACTCAACTAATAGACTGTTAATCTTGATTAAGCGTATCTGGGTTCCAACAGAACATCACCACAGTACTTCTCCTTGAAGTTGGTGAGTAGCTCCCTTTTACCTGTCATGTGTTTGTAGCATCCGGAGTCTAAAAACCACACATGACCGGGCTGCAAAACAAAGTTAAGGTTGTTTAGGTACCCATCTATAAATTGGTCCTTGGGTGTTAGGTGCAGCACCTTTGTTGGAGACCCGTTTAGATCTAGGTCTTTTTCGATTGGATTTACGAGAAGCATTCGAGTTAAATACATGATATGTACCAAACCAATCAGATGCATGTTTAGATTCAATCAAGTCATTCAATCCACATACGGAACAACAAACATAATCACGCGAAAAATCAATCAATTGATGAACATTGTCAAGTTTAACTGTAAATTTAAAACCATGTTCAACAGAGTTATTCAAACCAAAACCATGTTTGTTGTTATTTTTCCTATTAAGCGAAAAAGAATTAAATGACTTGTTCTTCTCAGGACGCGACTTAGCTTTCTTCTCTACCCACTCTCTCCGAACCGCTTTCCCCCAACCCGTAATATCTGAAATTACATTAGAGTTATTGTCAGAGGAGCTTGAGTAAACTGGTTGTTTGGAAGAGCTGTTACCGGGTTTAGCACGTTTCTTAGACCGACGTTTAGATTTAGATTTAGAAATGGTCTCAGAAACGGTTTTAGAATTTGAACATTCACCTTTGTCAAAATTAACCGGTTTGGGCATTTTTTTCTAAAAACTGAGTGTGACTAGGAAGCTTTGGAGCAAAATCAATCTTAGAACATTCGTCATCATGACACTCAGAAGAATTCAAAAACTCAGAAAATTTTCGTGCAGAATCAAGTGGTGTGTCGTCATCAGAGTCAGACGAGGAGTTATTCACAAACGGATTATCAAAAACCGGAAAGAGATTCTGTTGAACTGAATCGGGTTGGATGGCCTTACCTTTATCTTTAAAGCTCAACTCTTTATCATTTGTGTCATCAGACACTCCTATAAAGGCTTTACACGAGGAACTGTCCGAATAGATCAGAGCGATGTCAAACGAAATTGTTTCAGGAGTGACAGGCATCATAGGAGTATCCACAGAATTCTCCTTAGCCATTCTCAGCGTTAAAGCTTCTGTCGCCAAGGCGGACAGTTGAGAAGTCAACTTAGCAATCTCAGTTCGATAACTCTCTCTTTCTGATTCGGGTAGTGTCTCGGGTTTGTTCTGTTTGAGCTTTTCGATACTGGCTAAAAGTACAGTTCTTTCGGTTTCATAAACGACCTTATCCTTCGCAATCGATTCTTCAAGTTTGAAAATGATGTTTTCCAAAATCAGAGGTGGAACATAACGTTTGAACTCTGATTTATCGTTAGAATCTACATCTGTTGTTGCCGGAACCAGAACTGGAGTTTCAACCATATTGGCGAGCGAGCAGATGTTAAAGTAATCGTTGGAAAGATAAGGAGTTTTGCTCTTTAAGTAAGACGCATTAAGCATTTCATACACGAAAGGTATCTGTATATTTATGTTTTTCCTAGGTGGCTCATCTTCCGATTTTTTGTTATTTTCAGAATTAGGATTATCAGATTTAGGTTTAGCCTCTATTGGTGGTAGACGAATACCTGTTTTCCTTTAAAATCCTCTTTCTCCTCATCTCCCGGAGATGGCTTAGTCCATTTAATCTTGTACTCAGGATATTTCTTATCTAGGCCCATGAAATTGAATTCATAAAGCGTGGGAACCTTAGACAAGATTTTCTTTAGGTAACACGGATTATCATATCCGAGTCCCCATTGTGAGTTGTAATATTTGAATTCCTTTGGCTTGTTCAAGTGGATGGTTTGTTCAGATTGACCAAGTTTGTAACGTTTGGATTCATGATCCTTAAGCTTAGTGGCCAACGCCTCATTTTCTTTTAGAACTCTATCTTGAACTAAAATGCTCCTAGAATACTCCTCCTGAGACTTCTCTAACTTTTGTGTATATTCAGATATTTGAGTCTCGAGGATTTCAGCTCGTTTTGAAATGGCCGAGCACTCAGTTTTATAGTTTTCTATCACACATCGGCCCTCAATCTTTTCAATGCCTAGCTTGCCTATGGTATCGTATTTAACCTTAGCCTCGGCTTCTAGCTTAGAGATTTGGGTATCTTTGGTCGTAACCTTAAGTTTGAAGGAATCTAAGGTACACACCATTACTTGCATCTGATTAATTAAGTCAGCATTGGAAGAACTACATACCTGGCATTCGCTCTTGTCTTTCTTCTTTTCGGAAGAGTCATCTTCATTGGCTGAGGCCAATATGACACATATGCGCTTCCTCGTCGTCGTTCTCTTCATCAGTTTGTAGGAGCCAATGATCATCTTCCACTAGCAGCGCTTTACCCGCTTCTTTCTGCCTTGATAGAAGCATCTTGTTCTTGTAGTACTCGGCATTGCATACTACAGGTTTCCGGCAGTCTTTAGCGAAGTGGCCGCGTCTTCCGTAGTTGTAGCATTTCACCGGCTCAACATCAGCTCTATCATCAGAATTTCCTTCAGATCGCTTCCCTTCATCATTTCTCTTTCTTCCATCATCAGTTTTACCATGCCTTCGTACTTGCCTTTGTAATCCTGACGGTTTGTGTTTGTGGAGTATCGCTGGTTGTTGTTGGTTGGCTTCTTGAAGAACTTCTTCCTAGCGTACTCCCGGGATAGCAAAGCATCTGCTTTCTTGATACTGTCGAGCTCAGGATCATAATCACTTTCAGGGTCGTCATCTTCGTGTTCAGATTCACTAGGTGCTTCCTCTCTATACGAACTGCGTTGTGCTTGCTTTTCTTTCTTTTGAGTCATGAGGGCAAGAGGATCTTCTTTTGTCTTATTATTGGACTTTTGATCTCCCATCAGCTCATGCACATCATCTTCATCTTGGAGCAACATCTCGTAGAGCTCATGCAGCGGAACACTTTCTAACGATCGGTTGTGGCGAACGTGTAGAATAAATCATTTCCATTCAGGTTGAAGGTTGTTGAGAAACATGATGTTGCACTCGAGGTTCGACTTGAAGATGTTGTTCTTGTGCAGATCGTTGTGTAGAGTGCAGAAACGCTCGTAAGTTTCATCGAGTGATTCCCCTCGTTTGGCTTTAAAGGATTCGTAGCGGGTGAGGCAGTTTGTGATCTTCATCTGATTACCTTCACGACTGCCTTGCATAATCTTCGCAAGCTGGTCCCACATACCTTTAGCCGTGTCCTTGTAGCTGTCGATGCTGCAGTAGATATTGTTGGGAAGATTCTATACCAGATAAGTCTTTGCCAGCTTGTCTACATCCTCTTTCATCTTTTCCTCCATCGTCGGCTTGTCATACGGTTTGGGAACCTTGTGCGCAGGAGGTCCACCTTCTTGTGCTGGAACGTCCATCAATGGTGGAATCGTCGGTCCTTCCGTCAGTGATCGGAGAATTTCCTCGTATAATGGCTTTGCCTCGATGAAGCACATAAACCTATCCCTCCAGACATTATACTCCCCACGGTTTGAGTTCCGATCCGATGGCTATTCCATCTTGAGCATTCATTGTGAGAACTAGTGTGATCGTAAGACGTGTAGGATGATTTAAAGGTAAAGGAGTGATCTAACGCACAACTAACGCAAAATCCTAAGGGAGTGATAACCTAACACATTTCCTATAAGGGATCAGGAATAAACAGAAAGAAACAGTGGAAAAATGGAAACAAACAGATACTGAAAGAACAATTAAGTGTGCAGTGGACTAGTTCCGGAATAGAGGATCCGGAATCCAGCAACAAGGATCCGGAATTAAGGATCCGGAATTCAAATGAGGATCTGGAAAATAAGCTTCCGGAATGAGATCCTTAAATCAGGGGATCCGGAACTGACCACAAATCCGGAACTGATGGATCCGGAAGTTAAGATCCGGAATTGGTAATTTGTAAAACAATACCAGAAGAGAGAGGGAACCGTGTGAGTTCCAGATTAATGCAACGAGCAGTAGAAATCAATAAGTATTATGCAATAAACGAACAGTAGAAATCAATTAGTATTATGCAATCAGTATGATTTCAATTGGTCATCCATATAACTTTCAATTAAATCAGAGAAAATTACAAAGCGTATGAAAGTTCAATATGATAACTAGCCTAATTTTCTAAGGCTAACACATATTATATACCATGGGCCCATAACACTTTAAGGCTCAAAATAAAGATTAATAGTTTAACCCTTGAACTTCTATTCAACCAGATTTTAACCCTAACAATCTCCCCCTTTGAATTAAAGTTCGAGTTCGCGCCAGTTCTCGACATATCTCTTTCGGAGCGCAAAGTGGATCTCGAACATTCGGATGGTTCGGCGGTAGTCGATGCGGTCTTCTATCACTTCTAATGCTTCTCGTGCGGTTGTCTCATTTGATTTGGGGACAAACGACGATTTTCGATTTTCGGATTCATAAATGATGATGTTTCGAAGAGCATCTCTTACTTTGAAGAGTGTTCCATCGCATAATCTGTCGACCTGGCTGAAGCGAAGAATCCTCTTTTCTTTCTGATCGTTGAGGTATACTATCCCAAATTTCGGTTCTAGAAGCAGTGCGTTCTCGGGATACATCTTCAGCTCGGGCGCTTTCAGATTCGGGTTCAGCTGGTTTACCTTCTTTGCTCTGTTCTCGATCCCCATTTGAAAGTCTGTGAGGTAGGACATCATGATTGTGTGTATTAGGAATCGACGGACAGCTTCGAGCGCTTTGGTTACTTGAAGTGGTCGGATGGTTCTGGTTCGGAGATCTTTCAGTATAGCGAGGAAGTCGAATGGTCTGATGTTCTTAAAGTCAGCTTCAGAAATTATCCATTCATTACCATCTTCGCGTCGGACGGTGAATACTGGAAACATGACTCTAAGGATTCGGCCGGTTTGGATGTTGAGCACTTTAGAGATCTTGTGCTTGGTTTGGACTTGGCTAACTGACAGACACCGCTTCATGGCATTTATGTACTGGCTTTGGTATTCCTTGTCCAAGTGAGAAATTCCAAGGCAAAATGTTGGCTCGATGGGGCGTAACCTGTGAACATAAAGATTCTACAGTGATTCCTCCAGGTGAGGAATTACGATCATGATCTTCACCCATCGGAATTGCTGCTGTGGAGGAGGAGGATGATCTGAAGCTGTTGGTTGTTGAGGGGATGTCGGATTTGTAGCAGTTGAAGTTTTGGGTATCGTAGAAGTCTCAGAAGCCTGTGTAGTGTGGGCAGGTGTACCATACAGGTTTTGTAGAAGAAATTGGTCATAATCAACGTTGTCGTCTTCATCAGTAGGAAAGATCAAGTTTACCTGGAGATTTATTGCACTGTCGGCTTTTTCGTACCATGCATTTTCAGTCTCGGGGTCGATCTCGGAATCTGGATCAATCAGATCAAGTGCAGGCCTATCCGATGCAGAATAGGTGACCAATTCCTGTGTTTCTCCCTCGGGCTTTTCAACCGTTGGGTCTTCGTCGTCTGAGATGTCCATGTCTATGACCATCTCAGCTAAGCTTAACTGGGCTTCAGGTTCGTCTTCGGTTGCAGTTGCCACAATTGACGGTTCCGGTTGAACCGTTGTACTAGAATCAGTAAGGATCGGGGCAGACTCGGTTAATCGAAGTCTTTTATTCTCCCCCTCACGGTGATAAGGATCATCCTGATCATCGTGCCTTCGCTTTAGTCCGCCGGCTTGACTTTTGCAGGTTTCTTCCATGGAGGCGACTCTCTCGGATAAAGTGGTTAAGGCTTGCTGAACTTCCTTGAGAGTCGCGTCAAGCTGATCCATACGAGTGTTGACGGAAGACGACTGAGAAGATGATTGAGATCGAAGAACGGAAATAAGATCTGCTTCAGTCGAGGAGTCGGTATCTGTAGTCTGTAGAAGTTGGTCTAGGAGCATGGTCTTCAAGGTATCCACCGAGTAAGTGGGTTGTGCTGGTGTCGGTGGAGGAATCGGTGCGGTTTCGGGTTCTACCAGCTTTTCCTTCCCTTTAAGTAGAGTTTTCACCTTGTCGATCTCGATCCGGAACTCCTCCGTCAGTTTCTCCCGGACAACCTTTAGGGCGTCGTCCAAATACTCCCTTGACACAAAGTCGTGAGACTTAACTCCGGGATCACTTAGATTACCCGTTGAGGAATCTACCTTCGAGGTAGAGCCACCTACGTTCACAGTTGGCAAAAGTGTGGCCGTGGTAGGATTTCCTTCCGATCCTCGCGTTCCGCTCAGAGGCGGAGACACTACGGAAGTTCCAATCGGGTCACTAAGAGCACCGATGTTCGTTATCCCTTGTTGTGTCCTAGCCAAAGAATGTATTTTAGCAAAAGGCTCTAGACTCAATAGTGCATCCAAAGAAGTCGAGACCGGGGGATGTTGATCTCTTGTTTCAATACAAATACTCTCCGAGTGAGAGATCGGTAGACGTTGTGCTAACATCCATGTCCCAACGGATGAGTGGCTATGGAGGTCGTGTACTTGCGCCGCTAGGTCCACACCGGCTTCTTCAATACCATGTCCCAACGGATGAGACACGATAGTAGATGTGCCTACCTGGATGACGCTGGTTTGGGTTCGCTCTGAAGCCCCTCTATTTTTACGGCTTTTGCTTGGGCAAAAAATCACGTCGTACGACCGCGACCAAAACAGGTAAGGCCCACGTTATAATCCAAATCTTGTATTAAGATAAGGTCTCTACAAGGACCCAGAAGACATCCGTCGTCTCCAGTAACAGGTAAGTCGTACGTCCCTCATGACGCTCGACCATAGCGTCGTCCGACGTATTCCGCACGACCACCACGTAAGATAATACCTTCGATCAATACTAACGTTAACCTTGACTGTTACGTTTAGTTAAGTGTTTAATGCAGGAGTCAAAGCCATTAAAGAAGCAACAGCTATATCCGACGCAAGCCGTTGTCCGACGCAAGCCGTTACCCGAGGATAGCCGTAACGGACGAAGGCCATTATGAATGTTCACGCCGGCAGTCGTTACCAACCGTTGCGACCATTATAGCTATTAATGAAGCAATCAATGAGCTAATCAAAGCTCCCAAAGACTATAAGTATCAAGCTTAATCAACATTTCAAGGAGAGACATCTAGCAGCCAACATTCGGTGGTAAACTCAAGAGATCACATACTGAAAGCTATCATTTGAGACCTAGTTCGAGAACCTTACAGCGAACTCAAGAACAACAAAAGCAAAACAGCTCTCTCTTGAAGAATCACTCTCGACGCACGACAACAGCCCTCGACCAGCAGTTTACACTTTGTATTCACACACGACAAACACTTGTTTTACATTTCAAACACTTGTACTTAACATTTCGAAGCATTTCATTCATTTGTATTGTAACCATCGTACGACCGACACCAGTACCAAGGACATCGCCCCTGATTGGCGACCATAGTGCAGCAGCGACACCCCCTGTCGTCCGCAGGTTTTTTCCTCGCTTTGAGGTTTTTCCTGCGTCATCAAATCCCTTGTCTTCTTTATTTTTTTCCTCATCGCACGTCTCGTCGAAAGATCCTTTCTTTAGTTGTTTAAGTCCACATCGACCTTAAGTTGTTCCTTTGGTGCAATTTTTGGCATTAACAGTTTGGCGTCATCCTTGGGACTACATCTAGAGAAAATCCTCGACGAACGTGCATTCTACTAATAGTTTTTTGGAGTTTTTTCTATTTTCTGTTGCAGGAAAATGGCAGCCCCTGGAAATCCACAGCAAGCTGTTGCTCAGATGTATCAGGAGCTCGAGGTTGCCAGGAATCAACTTAATGCAATGACAGAGCAGAATCGCAGAGCAGCTGAAGAGATCGTGCGACTAAGGAATCCTTTTGGACCCCAGAATGGTCCTAGACCATTCGTCCAGAATCCAGGTCCGGGACCAGGCCCGTCCGCGCAGAATCGGCATCCGGGTCCGTTCATTCCGAATCCCCAGTCTAGGCAGATTCCACCTCAGCACATTCGACCACCACCCTTGAACAATGGATCACAACCATTGCAAGGTGGTACCCAGCCGTTTCAAAACGGATCCCAGCCGTTTTCCCAGCCGTTCCAAAGTGGTCTGCAACCTTTCCAGCAAGGATCACAATCTTTCCAGCAGAGATCGTAGCCATTTCAAACTCAGCATGGACCACAATCGTTTCAGAATGGACCGCAACAATTCTACTATGGGTCGCAACCATATTTTGCTCCGTTCAACGGGGACACCAATGGTTCGTCGCATGGTAATGGCACTAGTCCAGGGACCAATCCCTCGACAGGGGCAAATCCTGATCTTAACGATCCCGTCGCCCAGCGTTTGAAGATGTTGGAAGACCAGAGTGAGCGCGTTCTGTTCTTGCTCGCCAAGTTGCCTGGGGCAGCCGTGCCTGTCGACGTTGTAAAGCCCGTATCCCGGTATGTTTATATATATTTTAATTAATTGCTTTAATATCGTTCTTTTAGCGAATCTTTACTAACGGGGTTAGCAAGTTTGACCAAATGCGTAATAAATCTTTAAACCATTATAAAATGTTCACCTTTAATTGTTTTTGGTTAGTGGTTTGGTGTCAAAAGGGACCAAAATGTTAACTTGAGTGTCTTTTTATGTGGATTGTGAGTTAAGACGTAATGGAGGGGCCTTTGTGCAAATCTTGGAAATATGTTGCATGGGTCTCGGCCCATGGCTGGAACCCATTCCCGTTTTTCTTTTTTCCTTGTGTTTCAAGCAAGCCAACAATCTCCAACCCTACAATTCATTCTCCTAGTTTCCTTGGTGTGTGGTGCGGCCGTAAGTGAAAGAAAAGGGAGAGAGAGCGATCGCGAGAAAGAGAGAGACGAGAAGAAAGACCACAGCGGCAGCCGTCGCCGCCGCTGCTGCTGTCGCCGGAGGGCGCCACCAACCTGGTTTCGTCGGAGATCGAGAGAGAGAGGTGTGGTCGTGGTGGTGAGACGTCGTTGTAGGTAAGTGTTTCTCCCCTCCCCTTGTTGTTTCTTTGATGTCGCCGTGAAACCACCACCGGCGGTGGCCACCGCCGCCGACCACCACTGCCGGAGGTGGCAGTGGGTGGTGCGTGGGGTGTCCAGCCCTAGTTGTAACCCGAACCGTTAAGCCTTGAACCGTTTTTATAAATCGTGAGTTTATGAAAATTCTAAGTGTGCTGTCCAGTTTTCGTGTGATCGTAACTTTTCTGTCGTAACTCCGTTTGAGCCGAAACTGGCGTCCACGGTTCAAGTTCGGGATCGGGCACGTTTTCCGTGTTTTAGCGGAAAACTGGTTCGGTCTCTAGCTGGGCGAAAAAGTGGTCGCAAATTCGGTGTTTCGTCATTTCATGTGAAAATTTCTGGAATCTGCCTTGATCTTGCGAAAACCATAACTTTCTGCTCGTAACTCGGTTTGGGGTGAAACCGGTGTCAAAAGTTCCTTTTTTGAGTCTAGAAACTTTTCTGTGTTTTGTGCAAAACCCAGTTCGGGACGTAGCATGGCTCAAATTGTCGTTTTATACTGAAAGGTGCTGAATTTCTCTGTTCTGGAAACTGTTTTTGTAAAATCCGTAGTAAATTGTAGAAAAATCGTTAGGAGGCGTATAATATGTCCTTGGAACCCTAACTCATAGTACTTTCTGGTCATGAAATAATATTGGGAATTTTCTGGGTTTAAAGGGGTCGAAACAGGTCCCGAACAGACCTGTTTGGCGGGAACGGAAAGTAGTTTTAGTGACGGTTTAAGCGTGTGTCGTGTCATAGGGTCCGAGTCTTGTATTGACACGTTTTAACATGCGTTTAGGTGCTGGGAAGTGACCGTAATTGTGAAGCTTGAATTGCATTGTTAAGCTAGGCGCGCATTCGAGGTGAGTTCTCTCACTATATAGAATGGGAATTATATTTGTGTTGCTATAGTTCGAGTTGTGTTGATTATGATTGTTTGCTGATATTATTGTGGTGTGGAATATATATATTTGTGTGTATATATTGAACTGTGATTGATGTACTTCTTGATGGATGTTCCAAGAGGTATATGCGTTCGTATAATGAGCTGTGATTATATCTTCTTCAGGGTTGTTCCAAGAAGTATAAGGCCACTTCTTGATGGTTGTTCCAAGGAGTAGGTGTATTGGTATAATGTGTTGTGATTATATCTTCTTGAGGGTTGTTCCAAGAAGTATAAGGCCACTTCTTGATGGTTGTTCCAAGGAGTAGGTGTATTGGTGTAATGTGTTGTGATTATGTCTTCTTGATGGTGGTTCCAAGGAGCATAAGGATTATTATTAATCGTGTCATATTTTGTTTTCTTGATGGATGTTCCAAGAAATTTATGTGCTGGTATGTTTAAGGGTGATGCTGATATAATTGCAATTCTATGTATGGATTGAATTCACTAAGCTTCGTGTTTACCCTTTCCCAATAAACTGTGGTTTCAGGTCCGGGCGGCTCTAAGGCGTGACGAGTACACACTGGCGCGCAAGGAGAGTTGGTTGCTTTCTGGTTTTAATAATTAAACGTTTATTCCGCTGGTTTTATTTTATAAAGATATTAATTATGAGTTTGCAAACGAAACGTTGGGATCATTTAATGAGTTGTTATAAATGAAATATTTATTTTAAAATTTTAAATTTGCTTGTAATTTTTGGGACGTTACAGACGTCGAGCCTCGCTCGGGGTATCAGGCGTCGCCCTTCATTGACGAGATCGCCACCGTCGAGGTCCAAATAAGTATAAAATTCCTACCTTCACTCCCAAATATTCGGGTGTGACCGATCCAACCGAGCATGCCGCGCAGTATAAGCAGCTCATGGGGACGATCTCGATTCCACACATGTACCAGGAAGTATGCATGTGTAAGAGTTTCGGGGCGACTCTCACTGGTCCAGCTCTCCAGTGGCTGATCAATCTCAAACCCAAATCTATCCAGTCGTTCGCCGAATTGGTCAACCAATTCTCCCGGCAATTCGCCAGCAGTCGTAAGATGGAAAAGCAGACTAGTGATCTGTACTATGTCGTGCAGAAGACCAATGAGTCTATTCGGAGTTATTTCAATAGATTCAATGCCGAAATGATCAGTATCCGCAATTGTGACATCAAAACTGCGATCGAAGCTTATAAGCGTGGTCTGGACGATAGTTCGGGTTTATACACAGACCTGACTAAGTATCCCCTAGAGAACTTTGAAGACGTCCGAGCTCGAACCTTAGCGTATATGAGGGTCGAGGACGACGCAGTCTTTCGTCGCAAGCACACTGACGACAAGAAGTCGTTAGGCGTCAGAAAACCGGAGTTCAAGGCTAAAGCTGTTTCCAGAATCAAGCCCGCACGCCAAATTTCAAATGTTCGTTTCAAGACAAAAGCGGAGGCCAAGACGGCGACTAAATTTCCTCGATACCCCAAGATATCCTCTTATGGATTCAAAGGGTCCGCAAAAGACTTAGTCGAAGATCTTAAGTCCGTCCAAGCGACAATCCGATGGCCAAAGATGTCCGACTTGGGTGATGCTAAGAAAGACAAATCAAAGTGGTGCTACTTCCATGACGATCATGGTCACTCGACAGACGACTGCATGGCGCTGAAGAAGGAGCTAGCATATCACTTCCCAAAAGGAAATCTTAAAGATATCTTCGACGATGACGCCACCCCAGCTGGTAACCATCGTCCATCGATCCCCGAGCACTCAAAAGCCGTCAATTGCATCACCGGTGGTTCAGACGTGTGTGGCCTGACGTACTCTGTAGCCAAACGTCATGCCAGTCAGGCGCCCGACAACCGGCCTTTTCCTCGTTCATCTAGACCTAAAGGAGATCTAGAGTTGGAAGCTTTGAAGATTGTGTTTGACCAAGTCGACCTCGGTGACTCGTACCAAAAGCATCACGACGGGTTAATCATTCAACTCACGATCGGTAATTGTTTAACTCGTCGAGTCTTGGTCGACGGGGGCAGTTCAGCAAATGTCATTTTTCTCAACACCATCAAAGCCATGGGAATCGATTGCTCAGAAATCATCCGACGTTCGACGACCTTGGTCAGCTTCAATGGAGAAGCGACAAGCACCTTCGGAGAGATAATTTTACCCGTCTATGCCGGAGGAGTCAACAAGCAAACCAAGTTCAGCGTCATCGACTGTGCGTCGGCCTATAACATCATCTTAGGTCGACCATGGATCCATGACATGAAAGCTGTTCCTTCGATGTATCATCAAATGTTGAAATTCCATACGCCATGGGGAATCCAGGAGATCAAGAGTGAACCAAAAGTCGCTCGTGAGTGCTACAAGTCTACCTTGAAGCCACGAAAATAAGCTGAACTCTCAAGATCAAACATGACTACACTGTCTCGACAGGTTCGTTCTTCTATCCCTAAATTAATATCTTTTCCACGGGGATAAATCTACTATGGTGCCTTGTCGCACGACAACATAGTCAACGCAAGACAGTATTTCACAGGATCGCCGTGTCGTTCTGTCGTTTAAAACCTATCTTTTCCTGCCAAAAAGAATAAGGTAACGAACGACAGGGGGCAAATAGAGAGAGGGTCTAAAATGGTACGTTCTCTAACTCTTTTTCATACAATATTTTCTCACAAAACGACTACTGACTTAAGCATCGGAGGGTCGTTGGTTAGCCGACGACCAACCCCCGACATCATTTTATCGCAGGATCGCACGACATAAGCGATCAGGTCTTTGACTTGATCATCCTTCCACAGGGGAACACGATACAAACTCATTATATGATCTAATCGTACGATCGTAAAGTCTAAACGATTTTACCCTTAAGTTTCTCAACTTAGAGAAATTTCCTACTCTGAAACTATGCTTTAGTCGCATGTGCTTATGTTTATACACACGATTTAAAAGTCTTACGGCTTACGTATCGGTTATTGTGTTACAACGAATGCCTTAGTCGCATGAAGTCCAGATTCAATTTCATAATTGATATGGTATTTGTTTACCAAATATATAAAAAGCAAGTTCAAACAAAAGTTCAAAGTTTCATTTACAGAACTGACGATTACATTCAAAAGAACTCGACTACCGACGGTTCGACCACCAACGATCGAGACATGAAAAGACATAGCATATCCTAAATCTAGAGAGGAGCGTTGGTGGCAAGCTCTACCCAAAAGTCTCGACCTTCGAAGCCCTACCAATCCCGAAGAACTGATGCAAGGATCAAACGAGTATATTAGGAGTGGTCTTCCAACTCCTTACACCTCGACCTTCTAAGAATGTGGCTCTTAAGATTAATGATAAGGTTGGAGGAAGGAATATATCCTTCTCAACGATCGACCTCCACTCCAACATTTCCTATGCCTTCACATATTCAATGAGAGGAAACAGAAGCATCTGCAAACTACAAAAGAAACATACTAAGTGCTCAGCGAAAGAACATCAATAACACAAGTTTTGAAAGAAAAACTTACAAAGAACACCAGTTCGGTTAAACACAGTCCGATCTCTTCAACAGAGATTCTTCAAAAACTCTCCTTGAAAGATAAGAGCTGATATTTCCCCAGATGCGGAAGTGACTCTGCCTTGACGAGGACATAGTCAATTAGGAGAGTTGACGACAACACAAAGTTGTTCGTCGCCATAAAATCTCCCTCATTCTCTCCCGTCTTTACACACTCGCCCTTGTTGGCTCACAAAAGGGTCAACGTGGCAGCATAAAACATCGTCGCCAGTTGCGCAGTATGAGACATCGTCGCCAGATGCGCAGTATGAGACATTGTCGCCAGTTGCGCAGTATGAGACATCGTCGCCAGTTGTGCAGTATCTACGGATATAATCCAATAATTGTCCGCACAAATACATACTTCGTCCTCCATTTACGATCATTGACAGCAATGTTCAAAACTAAGGTACGATCACCTTTAAGCCCATCTTAAAGCAGGTATTCGTATATAATGACGTACCTCTCGGGGCACATCTCCGGTCGAACCTTGCCAACCTTGCTTATGGTAATCCACACGGGAATCCTCGCTAGACTTCTAAAGTCGTCGAGATCTTTTTCATTTCTAATAGCACCTCTGGGCTCCGTCGACATTCCTAAAATAACAGCTGGTAAGCATAATCATACGACAGCATGACATCACAACCCCGATTCCTCGTTCAGATAAAGACGAACCAGTCCAGTTCCAAGACGATCAAGGTAATTTTTTCTGACCCTTACTTTACTTTCTACACGTCTGATTGACAAAATTTAAACTCGAATTTGCCATCCCTCTTTCAAATTTTGGGGGCAAACTGTTTGGGGAAAAAATCACATCGTACGACCGCGACCAAAACAGGTAAGACGCACGTTATAATCCAAATCTTGTATTAAGATAAGGTCTCGACAAGGACCCAGAAGACATCCGTCGTCTCCAGTAAAAGGTAAGTCGTACGTCCCTCATGACGCTCGACCATAGCGTCGCCCGACGTATTCCGCACGACCACCACGTAAGATCATTATACCTTCAATCAACACTAACGTTAACCTTGACTGTTACGTTTTGTTAAGTGTTTAATGCAGGAGTCAAATCCATTAAAGAAGCAACAACTATATCTGACGCAAGTCGTTGTCCGACGCAAGCCGTTACGCGAGGATAGCCGTAACGGACGAAGGCCATTATGAATGTTCACGCCGGCAGCCGTTACCAACCGTTGCGACCATTGTAGCTATTAATGAAGCAATCAATGAGCTAATCAAAGCTCCCAAAGACTATAAGTATCAAGCTTAATCAACATTTCAAGGAGAGACATCTAGCAGCCAACATTCAGAGGTAAACTCAAGATATCACATACTGAAAGCTATCATTTGAGACCAAGTTTGAGAACCTTACAGCGAACTCAAGAACAACAGAAGCAAAAGAGTCTCTCTTGAAGAATCACTCTCGACACACGACAACAACCCTCGACCAGCAGTTTACACTTTGTATTCACACACGACTAACACTTGTTTTACATTTCAAACACTTGTACTTTACATTTCGAAGCATTTCCTTCATTTGTATTGTAACCATCGTACCAAGGACATCGCCCCTGATTGGCGACAATAGTGCAGCGATGACACCCCCTGTCGTCCCCAGGTTTTTTCCTCGCTTTGAGGTTTTTCCTGCGTCATCAAATCCCTTATCTTCTTTATTTTTATCCTCATCGCACGTCTCGTCGAAAGATCCTTTCTTTAGTTGTTTAAGTCCACGTCGACCTTAAGTTGTTTCTTTGGTGCGATTTTTGGCGTTAACAGCTTTCTCTCTCATTATTTTTTTTCGATCTATCTTCACTCTGTCTCACCACTTCTGGATTTTCAACTAATTCTCCCTCCTTTCTCCTTGTATCTCCCGTAATAGGCTGGGTAGTAGGAATGAGCGGGGGTGTAGGTGAGTCAGATGGGGATTCTTCGACCAATGGTGGATGACCTCCGATACTGGCTGGAATTAGCGAAAGGTGGATTGCACGTTTCATATCGGAGTCAAGGGAGTCAGAATCCATCGCGTCAGTTTAGACGAACGGGGATAATGGTTCAGTGGTGTCCGTTCCTGGATCACGGTCAAGAGATGGTCGGTGTGTTTCAGTGATGAATGGGACCTCGTGTAGTCTAGTCGACGGTGCGGCTTCAGTCGTGGTTCGAGTTGTGTTAGGGCGAGGTTGTTGGCTAGTTCCGGCTTGGCTGGAATGGGTAGTACTGGCATGCGTATCCAATACACCGCCCGCGCCTGTTCCCCTCCCATGTACTCTCAACACACCCCGTCCAGGAGCCCCAGCTACCCGGACTCTACCTCCTCTCATCTTTGGACCCTCACGTCTCTCAGATCTATGTCCCTGGGGAGGTCCCTCCGGCTTTGGCTGGACCATGGGATTCCCTAACTTTCGCCTATACTCTATCACACTTGGTGCATTGGGGTCCGCGTGTGCCAGTAGGTATTATGGGATAGGCATGGCCGGGGTATTAGGTGGATTACGAATCACTAAGTACTGCATGTTAAACTGGGGACATACTGGATGATTGATACGCCTCGGGATAAGTGGATTTGCCTCCATTTGTTGTCGGATGGCCAGAGAAAGGTAGTGCAATAGGCGTAGGAAGTCGACTGTGCATTGGTCTATCCCGTTCCATCGGGATGACAGACATTTGTTCAAAATTGTGAACAATGTATACCAGAACTGTGCGATATACTTACGGTTGAATGCAGATGGGCGATTCAGCTCGTGGTGATATCCAAGTGCGCAAATGTCAGTGCATAGTGTTGCGTCATCGACGGTGGGTGCATACGCGGCATGACCACCGGTAGTAGGTTCCGGAAGTGACAATAGTCGTCGGAATGAGTCCGGTGTGAGTATGAATGGGTGATTGTCGATGCTTGCTGTGATGGTCTGAGTATTGTTGGCAGTGACAACTCTGGCCATGCGCCACACTTGGTAAACATAGAGTACTGGCACGTTAGTTGTGGCGGTGAGTGCTCGGCGAAATGGGTGGCCGAGCATGATATCGACGACCACTCGGTGTGTGGTCCGGAATTCGGCACCGTCCAGATGGTGGTTTTTGGCTGTAATTTCAATGCCATGGTCCTTGAGAACCAAAGCATTTTCGCAAACGTCGTCAATAATTTCCTCTTGAGGAGGAACGTCCTGCTGTTGTTGATCTTGTTGATCCGCCATAAGTATACCTGATAGAAGTAGAGTTAGTGTGTGGACGGATCAATTAACGTCGAGCGTACCTTGGCATTGAATGACTCAATAAGGAGTTGATTGAGAACTGGCATTGAGAGCACAGGGTACTGGACAATTGACAAAAGGTGACTTACCGGATGAAAGTGGGATACCGGATAAGATAGACTTACCAGATGAGACATGGTTACCGGGTAAAATTGGAGTGTCCGTATAATTGTACAGTTACTGGATGAGATCCAATCCGGATTTTCGAACTTACCGGATACAATAGTGTCCGGACGACATGGGTTACCGGATGGACAGGGTTACCAGATAAATAAGAGTTACCTGGCAAAAAGAGGTTACCGGACATTAACCTTACCGGATTGTCGAACTTACCGGATACTATGGTATCCGGACGACATGGGTTACCGGGAATTAAAGTGTCCGGAAGAATGATGGTTACCGGGTACGACGAATGTTACTGGGTAACTAGCTAGTTACCGGGTAAGTAGATAGTTACCGGACGAAGTATACGTATGAGCAAATCGATCAATATGCAGTCCCAAACTTAGATCTATCCTTGATATGCAAGGCTAATCTCAACAATATACCACAAACAACTATTAATCCGTGTATAGAGTCCTAAATCGATTTGGAATGCAAACTGACCCAAAGATGCGGTCCGAAAACCCTAATCGTTCGATGTAGGGTGCGATTCAGCCATCGATGTGAGTGTGTGGTAATCGAAAAACATTCGAGAGCAATAGAGAAGTTATACCTGTGGTTGTGGGAACTAAAATTGACCGAGAAGTGCGAAAGTTGGAGTGTCCGAATGTGCGAGGTCGTGAGAGACAGTTTAGGAGGGTTTAGGAGGTTTCCGGATAAAATGAATTGAAAGTGTCCGGATGGCTTTATATGAGGACTACTTACCGGATATCTTACCCGGTAACTTACCCGGCCCGGTAAGTGTACCCGGTAACAAGGGTTACCCGGTCACTTATCAGGTAAGTGTCCGGAAAGCCTAAAATTTTGACAATGTTAACTCTTTCTTTAAAAATTGTCCTGCTCCCCCTCGACCTTAGCACAGGTATTTCCCTGCCCCCCCCCCCCCCCCCCCCCCCTCGGAAGGTGTATGAGTTTGATATGGGAGACGTCAACACACACAAAAAATTGTGACACTTTTAAAGAAAACATGTAGACGCTCCCCCTCAAATGATGAGCAACTAAGGTTTTGCTCCCCCTCGGAATGTGCATGGAGTGTGATGTGAAGTGCACTCGGGAATGTCCACACACACAAAAAAATTTTATTGCAGTTAAAAAAAATGGGTGTGACACTCCCCCTCAATAATAGAAGTTACTTACCTGATACTTGTTCGTGCTCCCCCTGAACACATGAACAACTCATCAAAGCACAATTATAAGCAAAATTGAATAAGACGACATTATTAAACAAAAGGAAACACACGTGGAAAGAAAGTAAACAAACGAAATATACCTAATTAATACAGAGACTTAACCTAACAATGTAACTGATGTAAGTAGAATACAGATGCGAGAAAGTGTATACTCAATCATCTGGAGTGTGAACAACAGATGAGGATTAGACAGTTTCTCGTAGATGTATGGAACTTGTATCGGCACACAATCAGATCAAGTCTTCAGATTTAGCATACCTAACCTGGATACTAGATAATTAAAGCGTTTTTCGTCAAGGGGTTTTGTAAACAGGTCTGCTAACTGATGTTCTGTATTTACAAAGTAGAGTTTGACTGTACCTCTTTCAACGTGATCCTTGATAAAATGATACCGAACGTCTATGTGCTTCGTCTTTGTATGTTGGACCGGATTGCTGGATATTGCAATAGCGCTCTTCGAGTCGCATTAGATAGGCACCTTGGTGTATGTGAAACCGTAGTCCTTGAGTTACGTGCGCATCCATATCACTTGAGAACAGCAGCTTGCGGCAGCCACGTATTCCGCCTCGGCAGTCGACGTAGAGACACACTGCTGTATCTTCGATGCCCAACTCACCAGACTGTCGCCCAAGAACTGCACATGACCCGATATGCTCTTCCGAACCATCATCCTACCCGCGTGATCCGCATCCGTATATGCTGAAAGCTCAAAACCTGTCTCTTTCGGGTACCACAAGCCAAGATCAGCAGTACCTCTCAAATAACGAAAAATTCGTTTAACAGCGATTAAGTAAGACTCTTTCGGTTTTGACTGAAACCGGGCGCAAAGAAATGTTGCAAACATAATGTCCGGTCTACTGGCAGTGAGATACATTAATGAACCAATCATTCCTCGGTACGTTTTGGTGTCCACATCCTTTCCGTTGGGATCGACGTGTAACTTTGTACCGGGTGCCATGGGAGTTTTCATCGGTGAGGACTGTTCCATCTGGAATTTCTTAAGAATATCCCGGATGTACTTGGCCTGATTTATGAATATCCCGGTTGATAGTTGTTTAACTTGAAGACCGAGGAAAAAATTCATCTCACACAACATACTCATTTTAAAAACTTGTCCCATTAATTTGGCAAAGTTCTTAGCAAACTGCGGGTTAGTAGAACCGAAAATTATGTCATCGACATACACTTGAACTAACACTATATGACCTTTTTCGTTTTTAATAAAGAGAGTTGTATCAATTTTACCTCGTGAAAATCTCGATTTTATTAAAAACTTGGATAACGTATCATACCAGGCCCGTGGAGCTTGATTCAAACCATAGAGCGCCTTGTCTAGTATGTAGACATGATTAGGCTTCTTCTCGTCCATGAACCCATCCGGTTGCGATACGTACACCACTTCCTTGAGTTCACCGTTGAGGAATGCAGTCTTCACATCCATTTGGAAGACTGTGAAATTTTTGTGTGCGGCATATGCAAGGAACATACGTATTGCTTCGATTCTCGCCACCGGAGCGTATGTCTCGTCATAGTCAATCCCTTCTTGTTGACGGTATCCCTTGGCCATGAGACGCGCCTTGTTTCGTACGATGATTCCATCCTCGTCCTTCATGTTCTTGAAGATCCATTTGGTGCCGATCACCGTCTTGTGTGTGGGACATGGGACAAGTCGCCATACTTTGAGAGCCTCAAATTGATTGAGTTCCTCTTGCATGGCCATGACCCAGTCCGGTTCTTCTAAGGCTTCGGAAATGGTTGTAGGCTCGATCTTACTTAAGAATCCAGAGAAGAGGCCGAAATTGGCCGATGCGCCTCGCGTTTGGACTGGATTCGAGGGATCACCGATAATCTGGTGCAGTGGATGAGCTCTTGTCCATTTGGTGGTATGTGGAAGCGGCTGCTGAGTTGAGTGTGAGGTGTCCGGATCCACGTATCCACCAGTGGGAAGGTCTTGAACGGCTTCAAGTGTAGCAGGCTGATTTCTTGGAGGAGACTTTGGTGGATTCGTCGAAGGTTGAGCAACTTCAGGTTCCGAGGAAGGCAAAAGTTGATCTACGAGTGAAGTTGAGGATGAATCATCAGGAGTGATCTACGGATTTTGAACTGGTTCCTCCATGGGGAAGGTTGTATCAAATGATGTTGATGATGAGGGCTGAGGTGTCTCCACAGTGATTGTTGGAGTGATAGTCGAGGGCGGCGGACCAGAGAGATTCGCCGAATCATCGATTTGAGCAGCTTCAGGTCTTGGTTGCGCTGAGACACGAGGGGTAGAAACATTAAACATGTCATCATAAAAGTATTGAAACAGTAAATCAAAACCAAAAAAGTTGAGCATTCGATGTAGATGCGTGATTCGGATTTACTGCCGTTTGTGCAGATTCCGAACGTGAAAGTTCGGAAGCTAACACACCAGTTAAACCGGGTTCTGAACTAATTTGTTCAGAAGCCAAGTCCGCAACTTCGTCGAATGTCACGTTTACACTCTTAGTAACGGTTTTGGTCTGTTTATTGTAAACGCGATACGCCTTAGCCTGCACGGAGTATCCTATGAAAACTCCTTCGTCTGCCTTCAGGCTGAATTTTCCGAGATCATCTTTGTCTTTCAGGACGTAGCACGTGCATCCGAACGCGTGGAAGTATTTGATGTTCGGAACGCGGTTGTTCATGATCTCGTACGGTGTCTTGCTGAACCGCTTATTGATGATGGAGCGGTTTTGCGTGTAGCATGCAGTTGACACTGCTTCGGCCCAGTGAAATAAAGGCAGCTTGGATTGTAACAGCATTGTGCGAGCGGCTTCGACGAGGGTACGGTTACGACTTTTCACCGCTCCGTTTTGTTGAGGAGTGCGTGCGGCCGAGAAGGTTTGCGAGAAGGTCGGGCATGCCTTTTACGTGTCCGCTAAGCACGAGTTTGTTGATATTCTTGAAGTTCAGGTGCGAGAGACGTCGATGCCAAATCCATGCTTGCTGGGAGTTGGCTTTTGACATCAGGCAGACAGAATTATTGGTCTTCAGGGCTGCAAGGTCGATGGTGTAGAGGTTAGTCTTTCGTGTTCCAACCAGTAGCTCCGTTCTGGCGTCAGTGAGTATGCTACACCTTTTTGCTTTGAATCTGACCTCGAGATCTTTATCGCAGAATTGGCCGATGCTGAACAAGTTATGTCCCAATCCCGCGACGTATGAAACTTTCTTTATGGTGATCTTGTCTTGGAAAATGTCGTCGCAGCCCAAAATCGGCTCCTTGTCATCATTTCTGAATCTCACATCTCCGCAATATTGTTCCTTGTAGTTCGTGAGCAGCTCCCTCCTTCCGGTCATGTGATTGGAGCATCCAGAATCTAAGTACCACACATGACCGTCCTGCAAAAACATGTTTAACGGACTTTAGGTACCCATTTGAAAATGGGTCCTGGAGGGTTATGTTTAACACCTTTTGGAGGAATCTGTTTTGAGGCAGGTTTCCTCTTGGGTGTAGGTTTAACCTCAGTAGGAGGAACCCATTTTGAAATGGGTTTCCTTTCTTGCTTGGGTTTAACCTCTGATTGGGGACCCTGTTTTGTATTTGGTTTCTTTTTGTTTTTACGGGGTTTGCGTTTGGGTGCAGAATTATACATATGATATGACCCAAACCAATCAGTATTATTAATGTTGTAATACCTCGGGTAAGTTCGTTAGGTAAATTCTATTTCCGTTAATTTTAGTTAATTTTAAAATTGAATGTTTAGGGTAAGTTAAGGTGAATTTATAAGTTTAGGGGTGTTTGGGTCATTAGTGAATAGTTTAAGGCCTAAAAGGGGTAAAAGTGGTTTAACATACACCCTTTAGGACTCCAGCTATTTCATTCAGCATAAAACAATCAGATATTATCAGTGTGTGTGTGTGTGTGTTTTGAGACAAGAAGGAGAAAAGAAGAAGAAGTTAGGTTAAGGCTTCAATTGATGTGCTTGGAAGTGATTTGAGGTATGTTTCCTTTATGTTTTATGTTTGTAATTGCTAGTAGATAGTTCCTATAGGATTAGAATCATCGATTTCATATCTGGGGTTAAATTCTGTCGATTTTTTGGTAGAATTCGGTAAACCGACAGAGGTTTCCGGACATAAGTTGGTTGTGTCCGGTAGTTTCTTTTGGTGGTGTCCGGTAATTCCTATGGCCAGTGTCCGGATAGACAAGTATCCGGTAAGTATCTATTTTTCTATAGTTTCCGGATGAATTAAGATACCGGGTGGTATCCGGGTAACTTTGGTTTCCGGATGTCGTCGGGATTATAGATGTTGTCCGGAAAGTCATGCTGTCCGGATTATTGGTCTTGTTGTCCGGATAGTTTTGTGGTATCCGGAAACATTGGTTGTTTGGTCACTTTTGAGGATAAGAGTCAGATAGATTTATCTAGAGTTCGTAACCTACTAGTATGTCTTATGTGTTCAATTGGTAAGGTGGTATTTGTATTTAACTTTTCAGATTCTGTGAATTTTGTGTGAAAGACTGAATCTTTTGGGAAAAGGTTGGAAGCATTTTGATAAGCAACCAGGTGAGTTTTACTTCAAAACGTTTTCAAATTGGAATACTTATATGTGGATTGAGAATGTGATATAGAGTGTGATTATGTGCTTATGTTTGAAATATAATATATTGGAGTGTATATTATATTTATACGAGTATTACACTACACGAGAGCACGTTGGCCGGGCTTAGGACCGGTGGAGTTTTGGCTGTACGGAGGGACAGCGGAGTTGGCTGTATGTAAGTGCAGCGGAGATAATTTATTTGTTTGCTCGCAACCATCTAATATGGCCATGGGAATGAGGAGATGTACACAATGCACGAGTCTTGCTTGGTATTTAAATACTTGTTGTTTATTTGTGTTTTACAAAAGGATTACTAAACTGACAGGGATTATCTCAGTAGATCGTTTGGTCTAACCCTCATTTTGTTTTAAAAAATATGTATTCCAGGTCAAGGAAGGTATAAAGGCAAGGATAAAGTGTAGGATTCTTTTGGATGACTGATGATGAATAGGAAGTTCTTATGTATCGTTTTGTTGGAATAGTATTACGAAATGTATTGTAAGTTATTAGCGGATAGTAGATACTCAAATATGTATTTTTTAGTTTTGAGACTGAAGGGACCTTATGTGATCTATGATGTATCTTTTGTTATGTAACGATGTTATGCAATATATGTTATTTGGTACATGTTTGAGATACCGGGTCGTTACAAATGTCATCAAAGTCATTCCAACCACAACTAGAACAACACAAACAATCATGCGATAATTGAATCAATTGCTGAATGGAATAAAATTTAATCAGAAATTTAATATCTTGTTTAACAAAATCATTCCTATGATTCCAAGCACAATCATTTTTGTTCATTCTAGGATAAAAGACAGTATTAAATGACTTTGATGCAGCATTCTCGATAGATTCCTTAGCTAGCCACTTTTGTTTGTCCCGTTTAGCTCGACCGGTTTCATCTGAAACAACATTGACGGCATGGTCAGTGGATTTTGAGGAAACAAGATTTCTATCCGTTGATTGACTGGTCTTTTGCCTCGGTTGTGATTGTTTTTGAGAATGTGATTCAGTTTTAGAAATCTTAATCACAGCTGGGGTCTTAGGTTTGGAACATTCGCCCTTTTGAAAATTGATCGGTCAATTAACTACTGGTGAAAGAAAATCAGTATGACTTGGAAGAGGTTTGTCGAAGTGGAACAATTCAAACTCTTCATCAGAATTACCCTCGGAATTCATAAATTCTGAAAAATCTATATCCGGAATCACTGGACTTGGACTGGTCGAGGGAGGTGAGGAACACTTTATGCATGTGTATTTCGGGGAATTCGGTACGGAAGCTAGGAAAAAATCAAAGTTTAAATTCCTTAAAACACACTTATCTTGAGACTCTTTACCGTCTTGTGAAGTGATTTTTCCAATGAAAGCTTTACACGAGGATGTATCGGATGAGTTGGAGGAAAGTTCAGGTGAAATATGCTTTTCATTTTGGAGTAGGTCAATATGCTCTTGGAGTTGACCATTTCTCGTTTGCTCCTTCATCGCTTCTGTTGCCAAGGCAGACAGATTTGATGTGAGCTTGTTGATTTCATACCGAAGGATTTCCTGTCCTTCATCCGACACAACTTCGGTTTTCTCGGATTTGAGTTTCTCAAGTTCTGTGATAAGCGCTTGCTTTTCTTTTTGAAAACAAGACCTTTCCTTCTCGAGTGACTCTTCTAAAGTTTGAACTCATCCGTCTCAGTCTTGGGTTCGGTTGCTTAGACCTCATCCTTTTTGGAGGAATCCTTGGGCGTTACAACCTTATAGCAGTCAAAGTAGTCATTCGAGAGGTGTTTCTTTGGATTATTCTCATAATAATAGTTTAACGGCTCATAAGAAAAAGGAAGTTGCATTTTTGTCGTGTGTTTGCACTTATATTCCTCAGTTTCCTCTTCTTTTCAGGTTCAAGAGGACCAGTCCATCTTATCCCATATTCTGGATACTTTTTGTCAATGCCAAGACAGCCAAAGTCATAAAGTGTCGGTCTTTTGAATATACCATTTTCAAGTACTCTGGGATATCGTATCCGATTCCCCATTCCTTGTTAAAATATGTGAATTCCTTGGGTTTATTCATGTGAATTGTCTGGTCAGTTTGGCCTCTTTTGTGGAGTTTGGTTTCAAGATCAGTAGTTTTATTGACAAACTCCTTGTGTTGAATTTGAAGAGCAGAGCATTGATAAACAATTTCTGCTTTCTCATTCTCACACTGATCAAGCTGTGACTGTAGTTCAGATATTTTGGCCCTTAAGTCCTTAGGTGCTATTGAAAGATTTTTACATTTTTCTTTTAAATTAACATTTTCGGACTTGTGTTTCTCAGTTATCCGCTTTTGAACATCTAGCTTTTCAGATAGTGATTTGATCTCAAGCAGTTGTTCATTAGCGGTGGCCTTATAGGAATCTATCCGTTCAACAAGAGGTTGTGTTCGGTTATAAAGATCTTGATAGATAGGTTCACATACCTGACACACCTTTGTCTTTTCTTCTTCGGCAGGAGAATGGTAGCCCATGAAGGCATCAACACCTTCAGAATCGCTTTCACTGTCAGATTACCCAGCCAATGGTCATCTTCAATAAACAGAGCTTCCCCTGCTTCTTTATGTTCAGCCAGTGCAGGCTTAGCCTTGTAGTAGTGAGAGTTCTTCACCACAAGCCTTCTACAGTCCTTCGCAAAATGACCAAGCTTCCCGCAGTTATAGCATGTCACGAGTTCGTCTTTCTTCTTTGTTTCAGGCTTGCGGTCATCTTTCTCTGTCTTTTCCTTCTTTTCAGATTGGTTGGGCTCATCGGACTTCTTCTTTCCTTCGTATTCATCATGATAATCATGGCGCTTATTGGAGGAAGTGGAGTAGCGCTGATTATTGGATGTGGGCTTCTTGTAGAACTTCTGTTGTTGGAAGGATTTGGAGAGCAGAGCCATTGCCTTCTTCACAGCTGTTAACTCAGGATCAGAATCACTGTCCTCTTCTTCCTCAGGTTCTGGCTCAGATTCACTTGGCTCTTGGGCACGTTTGGAGCGACGGCCAGAAGATTAGGCTCGTTTTGAGAACATAAGAGCTAGTGGATCAGCAGTTGGCTTGGACGCAGACTTCTTTTCGCTCAGAATATCCATCACTTCATCCTCGTCCTGAAGAAGCATCTCATATAGTTCGTATATGCCAACGTTCTCCATCAAGTGGTTGTGCTTGACGTGAGATGCGAATACTTTCCATTCAGGCAAGAGGTTGTTGAGGAACTTGAGCGCATTTTCCCTGTTTGATCGAGTGATGTGGTTTTTGTGAAGCTCGTTGAGAAGGAGACAAAAAGTTTCATAGGTCTGGGAGAAGGATTCGCCGGTGCGCTGCTTAAACCCATCAAACATGGTTATGCAACTTTTGATTTTTAGTTGGTTCCCGACTTTGCTCCCGCGCATCGTTTTCTCCACCTGATCCCACATGCCCTTTGCTGTATCTTTGTAGCTGTCTATGGTTGTGTAGATCATGTTAGGTAGAGCCTGAACAAAGTATCTATTGGCATGCTTTTCTCCCTCAATCATGCCTCTTTCGTCCGCAGTCATGTCTGAGTATGTCTTGTCCTCATAACGAACTTGACCACCTTCTTCAGTTGCTGGTATAGTCTTCACGGGTTTAGGAATTGGCCCGTCAGTTAGAGCTCACCAGATGAACTCGAAGTTATCCTTTGACTCTATGAAGATCCAGAATCTATCTCGCCACTGGCTGTATTCACCTTGGTAAAGGCAAGGCGGCTTGGAGTCGGTACCGATAGCGAGAGCGTCACGCGAACACATCTTACGTTGCACTAATGTGATCGTCAGACGATGGGTTCGATTCTAAGTGATATCCTAACGCAAGGCACTAAGAGTGATGTCCTAACGCAGGTTCTAAGAGTGGTTTATGCTAAAACAGGTAATAAATCGACTAGACTGAACTTACCGGATAGGAATTCGGATATAAGATGTCTGATCTGGAAGTGTCTGGATCAGATTGTGTGTGAGGGTGTTCAATCAGCAGAGGAATCCGAGTAAACACAGGTTACCGGATAACTGAGTGTTACCGGATGAAACAGGTTTACCGGATGAGTCAACAAAAACAAACACTTACCGAATGTAAATAAAACAAGTATCCAACTTATCGGGTAGAAGTGCTTACCGGAGGAAGAGCTTACCGGATAGCTGGATGTTACCGGAAGACAAGCTTATCGGATGAATCAAATAAAGTAACAACTTATCGATAAAATTAAAACAAATAACTAGCTTACCGGGTGGGAGGACTTACCGGATGAAGAGAACTGACCGGATGAAATGTCAGTTACCGGATGTGGTCACCGTATACACTTACCAGGAACTTGTCCGGAAAGTATGGAAATTACCGGTAAGTAATATATTACCCGGTAACTTGGAGTTACCCGGAAACAAGTGAAAGAATGGAAACTTACCCGGTAACAATATGATGGATCCGGTAACCACGGTTGTGGTGTCCGGTAAGTGCGGTTGTGGTTTCCAAGACGATTGGAAATCGACTAGGGTTACTTATAATCATTCCTGAAAGGTTAGGAACTCGACAAAACACAATAATAACAATACCCGAATCGAATTTGAAGCCAAATAACAAGTTTTTGATAGAAAAATTTGAATTTTTGCAAGAACAGAGACCAAAAACTTATGAACTTGATTTTGCTTAAACACTAATCAGATGATCGAATTAGGCTACGAAAATTTGCAGAATCGTTTATAATGATGATGCTAACGGAATGCAATAAACGAAAATAAGCAATTTTCACTGAATCAAAATCTGAGTTTGAATGCTAAGAACACAGTCGAAAACTTTGAACATAAATCTTACTAGAAACCTTTTTCCACTTTGAATCAAATCGTCCGTTTGCTCTGATACCAATTGTGAGTTAAAGATTAATGCAACGAACAGTAGAAATCAATAAGTATTATGCAATCAGTATGATTTCAATTGGTCATCCATATAACTTTCAATCAAATCAGAGAAAATTACAAAGCGTATGAAAGTTCAATATGACAACTAGACTAATTTTCTAAGGCTAACACATATTATATACCACGGGCCCATAACATTCAAGCCCATGCCCCGTTACTGTAGGTTCCCAGATTCACGTTGCATCACAATAACGGTAAGAAAATAGACAACGGAAGCATATTAAATAAAGCCATTTATGTGAGTGATTGTGCAACGATAATGTAACCGTGAGAATTAAATATATAACAGGAATAATGATAACAAGATCAAGTATAAAATGCTGCTCGTATATTGATAACGAATCACACCAAGAACATGTTCAAGTGTGTGTTCGGAAATCTCACAGGGAACAATATCGTACGGAGGTAGTGCTCGGGATTACTGCAGTGTGTGCTTAAACAATTGTGGAAAACTATTCTTACAAAAGCTTACTATCTTTTGTTCCACTACCTCACTTTTTATAGCCCTGATAAAGTGTAGACAGTGTACTATCGTACCCTGGAATGACACGTGGAAAGTGTGTCTCCCTTCTTTAGGGCATATGTGGAAAGTATGGACACGTGTCTAACACTTAGGATTTCTTACGAGACTTAGGCTTCACATAGGTCTTCACTTCAACAGACTTCATAGACCAGAGCTCTGTTGGTCTTTGGATATGAACAGTTCTTCTGTTGATCTTCTGCCAGAGCTCTGTTGAGCTCTGTTGAGTTCTGTTGGTCTTCTTGTTGCTTTTCTTCTGAGTCTTCTTCTGCATTTCTGTTGGTCTTCTGACTTGATAATATTTTCAATACTTTTACGTAACAGATACTTGGGGCTAACAATCTCCCCCTAAGTATTGAAAATAAAAATTTGGAAATACAAAGATGTAAACAAAAGAACAGAGAACATTTTACCTCTGTTGAAACTTTGCACTATTCTTTTAGGATATTACAATACGAAGTAAAATAATAGTTATATTTAGGCATAATTATCTCCCCTTAGGATTATGTCGAATCTTCTTATCAGCTCACGGAAGTCCAGCAGAAGATCTATATGTTCGATGCAGAGCCTCAGTTGCTCTTCTGGACACTTCTCTCTTGGGAGATTCTGAAATATGTTCTTGAGATACACCAGCGACTCACTCGAGTACTTGTGGGCTTCAGGTATTCTGATGGCCTTCTTGATCTTCTTCTGTCGGCAGATGAAGACTGGAGGATTTTCAACTACTGTTCCAGTCCTGTAGTGGCCATAACCGTCAAGGTTTTCATTTGGTGGTGCAACCACTAGTTTATCAACTTCGAACTCTATGCCTAGCTAAAAATCAATCTGAGTTCTGAGATTAACGTGCTCTTGCATGGAAAATCGAACCTCTGGTAGCGCAGTTCTTGCTGGTGTGTATCTTTCGGAGAAGTTCAAGCCATAGGCGTGAAGCATGATCAGATTGTATGGATTCAGAAACACAAGATCGTTGTCGTTGAAGAATTCATTCCTGCCTTCTGTTGATTCAACAGTGTACTCATGGTATACGACACTGTCATGTTGGAATTTCTTATGCTTGATGTCCAAGATTCTGCGGATACCGAAGTTTATGTTTATGGCTCTGTTCAGATTTTACTTTGTTTGAATGAACTTCAGCCTTGATTCAGAAATGGTGTTTATTCTGATGGGATTGAGGTACGGGTTGATGGGTTTGGCATTTACAGGAATGATGTCCCTGTCAACATAGAGATAACCAAAAAATTCCTCTAAGGATGGTTTCTCGGTGTGTTGGGTTGATGTTTCTGGGTTATGTTCTGGCTGAATTGGGTTCTGGTCTTCATGTGTTTCAGCTATGAGGATATCAACATCTCGTCCGGGCTCTTGTAGAACTTGGGGTTTTACTTGAGGTTGGGCTTGGCTTGGTTGTTCTTTAGCAGAGATTAGGATTGATCTCTCTGGTTCAGTTCTTGGAGATGTAGGAGGGGTGTCGAGTATGATGATCTCTGGTGGTTGTTGAGTTGACTCTTCTGGTGTTTTGATGGTTCTGTCTTTGAACATGTAGTCGAATACCACCATAGTCATTTCTGGTATGTCTTCTTCTGTTGTCCCTTTATCTCCTCTTTCTGCCTCTGCCTCTGTCGTTATGCCTTTCCCTTTTCCCTTTTCCCTTTTCCTTCTCTTTCTCAACCTCCTTCTCTTTCTTTTTTTCCTTCTCTTTCTCATGCTCTTTCTCTTTCTCTTTTTCCATCTGGTCATTGATAAGTTTATACTCATTCAAGGAGTTGTTGATACTGTCACAGAAGCTTTCGAACTCTGCTCTTGTGACAGTGTCAACGAGGGTAACCTTGGATCCAACACATGTATCCAATTCTGCCTCGAGTTCTGAGGCGCCTCCCATAAGAGTGGTATTGATGTTGTCTCTTGGAGGACTTCCACCCGATCCTTGAAGTTCCTTTTGAGGGGAAACAACTACAGGTGTTCTGGTTTGTTCAATTCTCTCATCCTCAGAATCTGAGAGGTTGAAGTAGACGTGGGAGTTAACATTGTGATCTAGACAAGTTAATCCATGTGATACTAGGCTATCATATTGCCTCTGAGTTAGGCAATCTCTACGGGTAAAGCGAAAGTTACCCAGGGCCCTAAGTTTTTCCTCCTTAGTAAGATGAGCCACTGAGGCATCATCGTGTGTAGTTGACCTATTGATGTTCTGGGGCGAATGAACATCACTACCAAAAATAGCTTCCCCGACTTCGTGCGTACCAGAGGCGTCAAGAGGTGCCTCTGATGGTATAGGCTGGTTGGGGTTCGAGGTGTGCACCTCTGTTTCAATGTCCATGTGAGCTAGATCCTCATGGACATATGGAGTGCTTGCACTGGGAGTTGGGCTAGAGAAACGCACATGTGTGTTCACTCGAACATCTTTTTCTATGCTCACGTTTCTTTCGGTTCTTACGGGTATAGAACTCTCAGGATTCTCTTCTCTCTGTTCTTCTTCCTCACTACTACCAGAGGAGGACGAACTCTCTGCTACCTCCTCTGTAGCTTCCCTAACTCCCTCTTGAACAGCCTCCATAGAGGATGCTCTGTTCTCTACTTCCTCATCTATCTCTTGTGCAAAGGAAGACCCCACTTCGGGTACTCTTACCTCTGCTATCTCTTCTTCTTCCTCTATTCTAACCTCACTTTCTGATTCAATTGAAGGCTCGGGACCTAAGTATGCTGGGGATCTCCCCTCAGGTTCTTGAGGTTGAGCAGCACTGTTATAGTTTTGGATAGAGATGTGATCTTGAGGGATCAGAGAAAGCATTGTACATGGAAATCTTCGAATGAAGGGAAACTCGCCAGAAGTGGTTCCCAAGAACCTGGACATTACCCACACAGGTGTTGGATTGCCCTGTTGGTTCAGTTGTAGGATTGGGAATTCTTCTCTAATGACCAGACTGATGAACCTCTGGTATTTGATAGTCTTCAGGAACTTGTGGACACCTACAATTCCTCTTCTTGAAATGGTTGTGGTCTTGAGATTGACAGCCGAAAGGACATCCTTGTAGAGTATCTTTGCATAGTAGAAGTTCCTCTTGTAGTAAAGACCATACATGATTTGTAGTATTTCTGTGCTTGGTTGGTCTTGGCTACCAGATTTGCAGGTAAGGGTTCTGTTGAGTGTGGAAAACATGAAATTCCACATAGGGGTAAATGGCCTCTTCTAAAATCACCAATCTTGTTGAGGGTATGGTTGAATCCTAGGAATTTGATAAACTCCAGAAGAATGGGAACTTTTTGGGGTTTCTCGTAGGCTTATATACCTAATTGTCTTTTGGTTGGCATTTGAAAGATTCTTCGCAGGGTCTTTACACGAATCCTGACAGTACCTGCGCTTCCCTGGTTTCCTGAATCCACATTACCAATGATACCTTTCTGTTCTGGGATGAACTGACAGGTAGTCCACCACTGTCTGACGTAGAGTTCTGGAAGGTTATCATCTTAACAGGTAAGGGCTCGAATGATGGGTGAGGTTTTGAAAAACTCAACGAATATGTGATAAAAGGGCAGGTAGTTGGCTGGATTGGCATCAAACCGATAGTTGCTATCAATGAACTCGTAAGGTAGAATGACTATTTGGTCAACAGGACCAATACGGCTAGATTCTGCGGAGTTTTGTTGTTCCGCCATTGTTGCAGGTTAGGGATTCTTGAAGAACTCAAGGATTGCTTTGATCAAAGGAGGGAAAAGATCAAGGGTTTGAATACTCAGTAAGCTTAAGGAATGAAATGGGTTGAAAGAGATGGGTATTTATATTAGGAACGTGTGGCTGGATCACGATCATAGGTACTGTAGGTACTCGAGTTTCAGAAAGTGGAACGGCCGTTACAGTGGAACGTGGGAACAGCTAACGGTTGGTTTCTCAATCAGAGGTTGGCACGTGGATTTTGGTCTGACAACTTTTGGGCTAGCAAACTGTCACAGTTAGAGATGTGTGGGTGACATGTGGTTGACGTTTAAAGAATGACCCGCATCTCTGATGACGTGCTTCTGATGATGTGGCAGAACAAACTAACAGAGCTCTGGTGGAGCTTTGCATAGTTTTGCATCTGTTGAGGGTTTCTTTCCTTTTCTTTCAAGTATCCCAAGATATTTCACCTTTACCCAAAAATACTTAAAAATCCTGTTTGTTGTGAGAGTGGTCAAAGAACAAAAACAGAATTGTCTCCGAGATTTCACAGAGCTCTGATGAGGAACAACAGAGGCTCTGGTGAAAGGTAAGAGTTCTGGTAAGTTCTTGACATTATCCAAAGATTTTCAACAGAACAGGTTTTCCATACCTTTAAAGTTCAGAGAGTAAAGTCATTTTGAATTTGGAAATGTGATTTTGACTTGCTCCCCCTAAAACCATGCACAATTTCTCTTAAGCTCCCCCTAGACAAATGGGCTCAAAAAAAACTTTATACAAAAGAAAAAAAAATATATACAAACAAATTCACTGAAAGCTTGTTTAAAAAAAATATGCACGACAGAGTTCTGGTGAACATTAGAGACTCTGTTGAACAATCTTACCCAACTATTTGACAGAGCTCTGGTATGATCATCAGAGGCTCTGTTGAGTTTTGAACAGAGTTAGGAGGACATGTTCAGCATACCCATTTTGCTGATTAAGAAGTTAAATCTCCTTTCATCAAGGGCTTTGGTGAACAAATCAGCAAGTTGGAAGTCAGTTGAAACAAAATACATTTCAATCGTCCCTTTTTCAACATGGCCTTTTATGAAGTGGTACCTTATGTCGATATGCTTCGTCTTGGAATGCTGAACTGGATTAGCTGTGATTGCTATGGCACTCTTGGAGTCACACAGAATTGGAATTTTATTGTACTCCATGCCATAATCTTTGAGTTAAATTTTCATCCAGAGCACATGAGAGCAACAACTAGCAGCAGCAACATACTCTGCTTCTGCTGTAGAGGTTGATACGCAGTTCTGTTTCTTAGATGTCCAACTCACCAGTTTATCACCAAGCAATTGACAGCTACCAGAAGTACTTTTTCTGTCATTCTTGCATCCTCCATAATCTGAATATGTGTGTGCTACAAGCTCGAAACCAGAATTAAGAGGATACCAGAGACCCAGAAATTGAGTCCCTTTCAAATATTTAAATATGCGCTTGACAGCAGAAAAGTGTGATACTTTAGGATTTGCTTGAATTCTGGCACACGGACAAGTTACAAACATTATATCAGGTCTGCTAGCAGTTAAATACATAAGTGATCCTATCATGCCTCTGTAGTTCTTGACATCTGTTGGTTCACCATTAAGGTCAGAGTCAAGCTTAACTGCAGTGGCAATAGGAGTTCTCGTTGGATTTGAATTGTTGAGCTTATATATTTTCAAAATATCAGAGATGTATTTGGACTGACATATGAAAGTCCCTCTGATGGATTGTTTTACTTTTAAACCAGGAAAGAAAGAAAGTTCTCCCATCATGCTCATTTTGAATTCACTTTTCATCAAATCCTCAAACTTATCACAGTACTCTTGTCGTGTAGACCCAAAAATAATGTCATCAACATATATTTGCACCAGAAGTATATCATTCTTATACCTTCTAAAGAAAAGAGTTTTATCGACAATACCTTTTTCGAAGTGATTAGTCAACAGAAAGTTTGACAGAGTTTCATACCAGCCTCTGGGAGTTTGCTTAAGGCCATACAGAGCTTTGTCTAGCTTGTAAACGTGGTCTGGAAACTCTGGACATTCAAAACCTGGTGGTTGCTGAACATACACTTCTTCTTGTAGTCTGCCATTCAGAAAAGCAGATTTGACGTCCATCTGGTAGACCTTGAAACCCTTGTGAGCAGCATAGGCAAAGAAGATTTTGATTGCTTCTAGCCTAGCCACAGGTGCAAAAGTCTCGTCATAGTCAATGCCTTCTTCTTGGCTATAACCCTTAGCAACCAGACGGGCTTTGTTTCTGATGATAATCCCATCTTCATCCTTCTTGTTCCTAAACACCCACTTGGTTCAATGGCATCTTTGCCTTTTGGGAGTGGAACCAAGGACCAAACTTTGTTTCTTTCAAACGCCAGAAACTCCTCTTGCATAGCTTCGATCCAGTTTGGGTCTTCAAGGACTTCAGAAATCTTCTTCGGTTCAATCATGCTTAAAAAGTTGACAAAGAAAGCTTCATTGATTGTGGCCGATCTTGTCTTCACACCATCTTCAGCAGCACCAATAATAAGATGATGGGGTGATCCTTTGTCCATCTTGTCATGGGAGCATGGACAACAGGTGGGGTTTGTGCTTCTGATGGGAAAAGACGAACTTCAGCGTCAGAGCTCTGTGGATTAGGACCAGGGCTCTGTGGCACACAACTCTGAAGAGTGGCCTCATTGCTCTATAAGTTGCCAACAGGGCTCTATGAAGGTGAGCTTTTCAAATAGGGAATGTCTCCCTGTTGAGACTGCCTCTGCCCAGAAGTTGATAGGAAGGACAGAACCGGCCAACATGGTTCTGGCGGCTTCTACCAGAGTTATGTTCTTTCTCTCCACCACACCATTCTATTGTGGAGTTCTGGCAGCTTAGAAGTTCGGGGAAATTCCTTCTTCTGAAAGGTAAGCATCTATTCTTGCGTTCTTGAATTCTGTCCCGTTATCACTTATCAACTTCTGTAGCTTCAGATCTAATAGAACCTGTATCCTTTTCAACAAACTTATCAAAATTTATGGGACATCAGATTATACTCTGATGAACTCGATCCAGGTATATCAAGAAAATTCATCTATTAAAACAAGAATATACTTTTTGCCTGACAGACTTTGCAAAGAGATTGGACCACAAAGATCCACATGAAGCATATGCAAAGGTCTAGGGCAATTGTGATCACTCTTAGTTCTGTGTGAAGATCTTTTCATCTTACCCAATTCACAGGCAGAACAGAGATGGTCTTTGTCAAATTTTAACGAAGGCAGTCCTTTTACTAAGTTCAATTTCATGAGCTTGTCAAGATTTGAAAATTTTTAGTGGGCAAATCTTTTATGCCAGAGCCAGGCATCTTCATTTTTCAAAGATACTAAACAAAGTTTCTCTATTGTAGAGTTTTGATTTGGTTTGAAATTCATTTTATATAGATTGCCTTTTCTGTCGGCTCTTAACAGTTCTTGACCAGACTCGGAAAGTAACAAGGAACAATACTTCTTCCTGAAATTGACATCGAATCCATGATCACAGAGTTGACTTATACTGAGAATATTATGGTTTAATCCTTCAACATAAGCAACCTCAGAAACTGAAACACCACCATTAACTAAAGTACCATATACGCTAATCTGTCCACCATTGTCTCCTCCAAAGGTTACTGCACTTCCCTTCATGTTCTTGAAAGAAGTTAGTAGCCCCTTATTGGCCGTCATGTGCCTGGAGCATCCGAAATCTAAATACCATATCTGCACATGAGATTTCTGCAAGACAGATTAGTTTTTTTAGGTACCCATTGCATGATGGGTCCTTTCTTGTTAGGCTTTTGGCTGTTATCAGTCTTTCCTACTGGCTTTCCATTCTGTGATGGCGTGCCAGAGGTCTTTCTCTGTGTATTCTGAACAGTCTTGAAATTCTTCTTTTGAGATGACTGATTCAGGACACAGTGGGGACCATTCATATGATTTTGCAGTTTTAACAACAATTGAATACAGTTGCAATTAATGGAACCTGACGATAACTGATGCAAGTTGTTTTTATTCAAAAATTGTTGGTTGAATGGTGCTTGATTCTGAAAAACTTTAGGACCACATGTCTTAGCATACATTATGTCCTGAATTGGTTTCTTAAAGCTGTTGTTTCTTGGAACAAACTCTCTTAACATGAAGTTGTTAATAGGTCTGTCGTTGACTCTTGTGACCAAAAATAATTTCTTTGATTTACACCAAAATTGGGAATAGGTCTGTCGTTGACTATCCATTTGCCCTTCTGTTCTGGTGTAAACCTGACTGGTTTGAAAACATGGGGTACAGAGGTGTTGTTCACTGGAACATTTCTTGCTTTCTCTATTTTCTTATCTTCTATAGCATTAGAAGCAAGAATCTTGAAACCTTTGTTAACAAACTCAGTTACCGGTATGAATCTAGCTTGTTTCTTAAAGAATGCAACATCCTTTTTCAAATCAAAACACCCTGCAGGCATTTGCTTAGGTTTATGCAAAGCTTTCTCTTGGGCACAAAAAATTTGTTCATCTACCTCTGAGTCAGAGTCACAGTCAGAGGCTAGAAAGTCTCTGGTGGCTCTGTTGAAAGTGTTAGACTCCACGGGTATCACAGAGTTATTTGTTTTGACAGTCTTAAACTTCCTCAACTTGGGTTTTGAAGCATCAGAAACAACATTTTCCTCAAGAATTCTTTTAATATCCTCTTCAAATGATGTTCGAATTGATTCAGAGGAAGGAGAGAAGACTGGTGCTTCTGGGTTAATTCCTCTCTGTGAACTTTCAACAGAGGACTCTTCCACAGAAGTAGCAGACTTCTGTCCCTTAAAGGAGTTGAAATCAAAAATCTCTTTTAGATCCAGACTATTAACAGAGTTAGGAAGTATGATCCTAGCTCTTCCTTGATCAGGAATAAACTTTGAAGATGGTTTATTAACCTTTTCATGATTCAAGGAGTCATAGCTAACATTCCTGTAGTCAAGTCCTCTGGTTCTATCTGAGGTTTTGATTTTTTGAAAGCAGCAGTACCAGAGATCACATCCTCTTGGATTTTCCCAACACAAAAAGCAGAGGACAGAGATGTCTTCTTCTTTTCATTATAGGGAGCAAGGTCAGAGAAACATCTTGTGCATCCTGTTACTTCTTGATTTGAATTTCCTTTCTCTGTATGGATTGATGTAAAACCTCACTTTCTCTTTGAAAATAATATTTTAAAGCAACAGAGTTAAGTCTTTCAGTTTCAGACTTCTTAACCTCTTCAGACTTTTGTTTTAAAACATTTTCATACTCTTTAATCTCTTCAGAAAAAATGCTTTCCTTCTTTTGTTGTAAGATCTCTAGCTCAGATTTCTCTTTGAATATTTCTTCCTTTTCCTGTTCCAAGAGAGTTTTCTCTCTCTTGTAGAAGGACAAATCCTTCTGAGCTAGCTTTCTTAACTCTTTTTCCTCAGAAAGCTTTTGTTTTAAGAGTTGAAACTCCTCTGTTAGCAAAGAAACATGCATTTCTAACACTGAGTCAGACTTTCATTCAGATGAACATACCTTGGCGTTGGGTCTGGTGATCTCCAGCGCTCTGTTGTCTGGCTCTGTTACGGTAAGAGCAAATGGATGAGCTATATCTTCTTCTTCAGACCTTTCTATCCTTTCTCTGGTCATCCAATCAACTTCTCCCAAACTTTCATCATCCACGGCAACATTGGCTTGCTCTGGTTCATCGTCAGAAGATGAACCAGAAATCCAATTCTCCATCTCAGCAACGTCGCTTCTTTCTCTGTAATTGTACTTATATTTGTTCTTGTAGTAATCCTGGTCTTTTATCAGTTTACCTCTGCAATTAGCATTGAAATGGCCAGTTTTGCCACATCTAAAGCAACGTCCATCGTTCTGGTTGATGGGTTGGGCAGCATCAGCCTTTTGTGGAACTGGAGCATTATACTTCTGTTGAGGTTGTGGTTGCGGTCTCTGTTCTGTTGGGGCTCTGTTCTGGTGGTTCTGTTGTTGAGGTGCGGCATAACCTCTTTTCTCATCTTTTCCTTCTCTCTCGTATCTACCCCTTTCTGTCAAATGCTCTGCTACCAAATCTCTTGTTAAATTGTTGAGTTATTAAGGCAAGAGATTTAGCAAAAGCATTTATATCGTCATCTTCATCTGATGATCTCCCTTCAGAATCACTTTCAGCTACCAGACTCTTCTTACCCTTCTTCTTCTCTTTCTTCTTATCTCTGCTGGAACTTTCTCTGTTGGATTTTCCTTCTGTTAGATTCTTTGAATCAGAAATCAAGGCGATTGGTCCTGCAATGTTGGATTTTCCTTTCAGTTTGACAACATCTTTGTCTTGTGCAGCAAGAGTCCCATACACGTCGGTAAGAGACCACGCATCTAGATCCTGGTTAGCTTGTAAAGACATGGACAGATTTAACCATTCATCATTCAAACTTTTCAAAAACATAACATTGTTGTCTTCCTTCGACCTAACAACCCCACACTTTTTACATTTGTTGATTAGAACATTGAATCTGTTGTAGGTTTGTTGTAAGGTTTCCTCAGGAAGTGCCTTGAAATCGTTGTATTCATTTATACATTGGGTCCTTCTGTTCTTTTGGGTCTTAATTCCACCCTCAAGTTGATTTAGAAGCTGATCCCAGATTTCTTTGGCTGTAACACATGAATCTAGTTCTTGAAATATCTCGTTTGGAATGGCCATTATCAGAAGTATAACTGCCTTAAGGCCATTTTCCTTTTGAAGTTTCTCTTCATCAGTAAACCTGGTGGTTTTAGGTTTAAGATAAGCAGGAATCTCAGCAGTAGTTTCTGTTGCAGGTACACGTGGAACCAAAACCATGGGTTGGCAAGGTCCATTCGTGATAGAACGCATTAAATCTCTGTCCATCCCATCAAGGAAGTTAACCATCCTAATCTTCCATTGAGGATGTTCATCTCTCAGAAGAGTAGGAGGCTTGGTCAGAGAACCAGTAGTATAAATGGCGTTGATGTTATTTGCCATTTTAAAAAAAATAGGGTATATCGGTTTTCAAAGATTTTTAAACTGAAAGTGAACAATAACCAATGGAACAGTAATGAACAGTAGAGAAGATCTTTAAACTATACTGGTAAGCGTAAAATAGTGATACAGTAACTTTCAAACTTTAAACTGTAAAACAGAGTATACTAGGAAGCTTTGAAACATACACACAATCAACAACAGTGAATCAACCTTGGTAGATTGGATGCATTGATTTGAGCAAATCAAGCAAGCTCTGATACCAACTGTAGGTTCCCAGATTCACGTTGCATCACAATAATGGTAAGAAAATAGACAGAAGAAGCATATTAAATAAAGCCATTTATGTGAGTGATTGTGCAAAGATAATGTAACCGTGAGAATTAAATATAGAACAAGAATAATGATAACAAGATCAAGTATAAAACGTTGCTCGTATATTGATAATGAATCACACCCAGAACACGTTGAAGTGTGTGTTCGGAAATCACACAGGGAACAATATCGTACGGAGGTAGTGCTCGGGATTACTGCAGTAGGTGCTTAAACAATTGTGGAAAACTATTCTTACAAAAGCTTACTATCGTTTGTTCCATTACCTCACTATTTATAGCCCTGATAAAGTGTAGACAGTGTACTATCGTACCCTGGAATGACACGTGGAAAGTGTGTCTCCCTTCTTTAGGGCATACGTGGAAAGTATGGACACGTGTCTAACACTTAGGATTTCTTACGAGACTTAGGCTTCACAGAGGTCTTCACTTCAACAGACTACATAGCCCAGAGCTCTGTTGGTCTTTGGATATGAACAGTTCTTCTGTTGATCTTCTGCCAGAGCTCTGTTGAGCTCTGTTGGTTCCAACAGAACTCTGTTGAGTTCTATTGGTCTTCTTGTTGCTTTTCTTCTGAGTCTTCTGCTGCATTTCTGTTGGTCTTCTGACTTGATAATATTTTCAATACTTTTACATAACAGATACTTGGGGCTAACAGTTACACTTTAAGGCTCAAAATAAATATTAACAGTTTAACCCTTGAACTTCTATTCAACCTGATTTTGACCCTAACAAACCGGAACTTGGAACCCGGTACTAGGGGGATCCGGAATCAATAGGATCCGAAATTCAACCAGTACCGGAACTCAAGAACAGTTACGTATTCAAAGACTGGAACACTAAAAACGTACCTGGAAAATGATTTTTTGCACCTTTTGACTTGGGTATTTTCTACAAACACTTTAGAACACAAACAAGCAACTAGGGAATTCAAAAACAACTGACCAAATCGATTTAAAACCCACTTTGAAGCAAAAAAATGAGTTTTTCTCAAGAACAAGGAGTAAGAAACCCAGCCCCAAAAATTCAAAATTGATGATTTAATACTCAATCAAAACACCTCAAAACTCGATATGATTTCAGAAACACAATAAAGATGATTCTTCAAACCTCAATTTCAAGGTTTTTACACCAAAATCAAAGCAAAGAAAAATCTTTTGGATGAAACAGTCGACTAAACTTTTGAATGATCAGAAAAGAATTTTACCTTTGAATCAGACGTCTTTCTGCTCTGATACCAATTGTGGAACCCAGATTAGCAGTTCAATCACAATGAATCAACACAATATAGCACAATAGTCATAAATCTCACTTGTCATTCATATGAATCAGAAAGGTATTTGGCAGAGCCATACAAGGTAAACTGGAACAGCTAAAAAATGATCATTAAACCCTAATACTAGGATTATGCAAACTATTTATACCCATAAGGTATTTACAAGATATGTCAATATAAGTCCCTGTACTTCTATTCCACTAACGTGACCTAACATACCTTATAATAAACAACCAAAATAAAGTCAAACTTACAAAAAATAGGCAAAATCTAAAATTTACTAAAATAAATGGTCTATGTAACATAAGTGAATCCTGACAAGCTTCTTGCCAACGATATTCCACAACTTCATTCTCCCACTTTGTATGCTTCGAATTTTACTTTGAAAGTGTATATTACTTAAATGTGTGATATTAGCTCCTATCATGTCTATTTGTTGTGTGGTATATTCCACAACATGTGGATGTCTCTTATTGTAGTTGACCCTGTCATGGTGATTGTTGCTAAAAGACATCTAATATCTCTATTAAATTGTCACCAATTTCTTAATGATTCGCCTCATCCCACCCAAAAGACAGGTTGTTCCTTTCATGTCAAATAAGATAGATAGGTAGCTTAGTAGGAAACTAAATGTTACACCATTTCAATCAACAACTACCTTGTTTAGGGCAATATTCAATTTTGTACAAACACATCTTAGAACCTATATAGGAAGAACAAATGGCCACGAGAATCTTGGGTCTCTAGGCATAAAAGGGTACTGTTGTTGATCAATTGATGAACTTTCGAGTCTTTGAAGAATAGGAAGATGATCACTCTTGAGTTATGTTTTCGGCTCTTTTGTATCTTCAAGTCATCTCATGCTATTTATAGGCATCATCCTCACCAATAAGACAAATCAATATAATGGTAAGTATGGAAAGGATGTCCTATATGAGCTTTTAAAGCACTGTTCATCCGGTTGAGTGTTGCATAAATTCTACTTGTAGTAATTACAACATGATGCATTTAATGCAAAGTATACCACATTAAAAGTAAACTATGTCGTAGTTAGTGCAAACATGCCATATTAAATGGTAAGTAAGATGGTTGTCCATTTTGGGTTGACGAAATAAAGAAAGTACATTTGGGTTGGTAAGTCAGATTGTACCTTTGTCCTCGTTGTCCCTTGTGAATATACACACCTTTTAACAAGAGTATTAACCAAGATAATCCTCCAGTTGATGGGGTAGTGACATCTTCAACTGATGAGTTGGCCCATATGTTATGGCATCATATGTTGGGAAGGATCATATGATGTTGATGAGCATTGGTTGATCAGGGGTAGGCTTCCATCTAATATATTTGTCATATATTCAACCCTTGTATGTTGATCTTGAATGATTTGCATCATCTTATAGCATCAGTCCTGTCTTTATCGGATAAGTAACATCTGATAATATGCTGGTACTGTCAACTGCTAGCGGTAGATGAATTGTTAACTGTTATAGACTGATGTTATATCAATCGATAGTTGGTTATCAGTCGATCTCCTTTATTAGAGGCTTTCCCAAATAATTAAGTGTTTTCTTACAATGTTTGTTACTCATTAAATATTCTATAACTTATACAAACTCAATAATTTCCCCGTATTTGTTGATGACTAAACTTATACATTTAAAATGGAAAACATTTATATGAAAGAATTAAGTACTTACAACATAAATCAATAATATTGAACAATGTTCAAAAACTGATAAGTGCATGATCCTATTTTAAATCTTTTAGGTTTTTTTTGGATTGAATGGGAAGTGTACATTTACTATATTGGATAGAAGGTTTCAGTACATGGAAATGAAAAATAGATATAAGTCTAGAAATTTTACAAAAGGGTGGAATTAGTAGAGCCTTGACTCTATGCACCTGCTACTTCCCTAGCCTAGACGATCTGCGGGATTTCTTCATGGGAATTGACTTAAATAACCATTTCACCAATCAAAATTGGTCTCTTAGCTCTACTTCCATAATATATAGGTCCGTAATTGCGTACCTAACTCAAAAACACAAAAAAGTTACGAATCTGATCGATTTTCCATAAAAAAAGAAACAAATCAACTTAGGTCCGCAATTGCGGACCCAGGTCCGAAATATGTAATTTTTTCTATACATAAAATTGATCAGATTCGTACCTTTTTGTATTTTTGAGCTATGTCCGTAATTACGGACCTATATATTGCGGATGTAGTGACATTTAGGTGAAAATGGGAGAGAAATGGCTAAGAGACCAATTTATTTGTTTATTTTGGTTATTGTTTGGGCAAAAAAATCACGTCGCTCGACCGCGACCAGAACAGGTAAGACATATGATTAAGGACTATATCTTGTATTAAGATAAGGGCTCGAAAAAGACCCAGAACACCATCGTCGTCCCTCATAAAAGGTAAGTCGAGAGTTCCTTACGACGCTCGACCATAGCGTCGCCCGATCCGCACGACTATTATATAAGGACGTGCGACTTCGACCAAAGCTAACGTTAACCATGACCGTTTATTAAGTGTTTTATGCAGGAGTAAAAGTCATTAAGGAGCAACGACTATAACCGACGCAATCATTAAACAGACGGCGACCGTAATGGACGAAGATCATTACTCCGACGACCGTTTCCAACCGTTAAGGCCATTAAAGGAGCATTCATGGATGAAGCTAAGGACACGAAGACTATAAATATCAAGCTCAATCAACATTTCCAGACATCGAAGATCCGGCGATTAACAACCGAAGCAATATTCAATAACACCTGAAGTGAAGATCCACTATTCTAAGTATCGCTCTCGACGCACGACAACAACCCTCAACCAGCAGTTCATACTTTGTTTCGTACACGACAAACACCTGTTTTTACGTTCAAACACTTGTACTTTACATTTCGAAGCATTTTCTTCATTTGTATTGTAATCACCGTACGATCGACACCAATATCCAAGGACATCGCCACTGATTGGCGACCATAGTGCAGCGACGACACCCCCTGTCGTCCGCAGGTTTTTTCCTCGATTGAGGTTTTTCCTGCGTCATCAAATCTCATGTTTCTTTCTTTTATTTATCGTCGCACGTCTCATCGAAAGATTCTTTCTTTAGTTGTTTAAGTCCACAGCGACCTTAAGTTGTCCTTTTGGTGCGATTTTTGGCATTAACAGTTTGGCGCCATCCGTGGGACTACATCTAGAGTAAATCCTCGACGAACGTGCATTATACTAATAGTTTCTTGGAGTTTCTTCTATTTCCTGTTGCAGGAAAATGGCAGCCCCTGGAAATCCGCAGCAAGTCGTCGCTCAGATGTATCAGGAGCTCGAGGTTGCCAGGAATAAACTCAATGCAATGGCAGAGCAGAATCGCAGAGCAGCTGAAGAGATCGCGCGGCTAAGGAATCCTTTTAGACCCCAGAATGGTCCTAGACCATTCATCTAGAATCCAGGTCCGGGACCAGACCCGTCCGCGTAGAATCAGCATCCAGGTCCATTCATGCAGAATCAGCAGCCGGGTCCGTTCATTCCGAATCCCCAGTCTGGGCAAATTCCCCCTCAGCATATCCAACCACCACCCTTGAACAATGGATCCCAACCATTGCAAGGTGGCTCCCAGCCGTTTCAGAATGAATCCCAGCCGTTCCAATGTGGTCCGCAACCTTTCCAGCAAGGATCGCAACCTTTCCAGCAAGGATCGCAATCTTTCCAGCAGAGATCGCAGCCATTTCAGCATGGACCACAATCGTTTCAGAATGGACTGCAGCAATTCCACTATGGGTCGCAACCATATTTTGTTCCGTTCAATGGGGACACCAATGGTTCGTCGCATGGTAATGGCACTAGTACAGGGACCAATCCCTCGACAGGGGCAAATCCTGATCTTAACGATCCCGTCGCCCAGCGTTTAAAGATGTTAGAAGACCAAAATGAGCGCGTCCTGTCCTTGCTCACCAAGTTGCCTGGGGCAGCCGACGTCGAGCCTCGCTCGGGATATCAGGCGTCGCCCTTCATCGACGAGATCGCCACCGTCGAGGTCCCAAAGAAGTATAACATTTCTGCCTTCACTCCCAAGTATTTGGGTGTGACCGATCCAACCGAGCATGTCGTGCAGTATAAGCAGCTCATGTGGACGATCTCGATTCCACACATGTACCAGGAAGTATGCATGTGCAAGAGTTTCGGGGCGACTCTCTGTTAGGACAATAAATGTCCTACATATTAGAAAGATATATAAATAATTATATAGTGCTTAATTAGAATTAATTAGATTAATTAGTTTAATTAATCTTCTTGTAAAAGCCTTAATTGTTAAATGGGCTTAGTTAATTGTGATTAATGGGCTTAGGCCTTGGGTGTTTAAAGGCCTAAGTATATAAGGTTATGTTAACCTTAGAATTAGGTTAGCCTTTTGTTAAGCGATTCATTATTCATTAGAGAGCCTAATTGTTAGAGAGAGATAGTTTTGATTTTCATTCCAATATTTGTAACTATCTTAATTATTGAATGTGAGAGGGATGACAAGTTGAAATCATCAATCGTTCTTGTTATTTCTCATTGAATCGTTGTTACCTGATCAATCTGGGTCTAACAATTGGTTTCGCCGATTCCCGGAGATTGAACCGTCGGATCGCCACGATTTTTGGACAGCAGCTTCAGGACACATTGTTTCACATTCTGTCCGGTTGGATTGGTTGTTCGACGTCCAGAAAGCTCCCAGAATGTTTCCGAAATACAGCAGTTTTTATTGATCAAAATCGTTTTTCAATCGGGTTAGAAAAGCTTTTCGTGGTTTTATTAATTCGTTTGTTTGATCTCGATTGTTTACTCGTTTTTATTTGCTGTTCATCTGCGCTCACTTCGAATCTCAAAGTTTTTAATTGTTCAAGTTAAAAATCAAATCTTGATTTTTGGTGTTCTTGAAGGTTTGTGATGGTTTGTGAAAAATAGGATATATTTTGCTCAAAAATCGATTTGGGTGTGTTTGTTTCTGTGTTTTTGGTCAAAATCTAACCCTACAGGAGTGGAATCAAGCAACCCTAACGAATTTTGATCCGAATTTCTCTATCAGCAGCAGTGTCCAGACATTTCCTAATCTTTCCGGGTAAGTTTACTAATTTTTCATCACTATCCGGCAAATCATCCGGATTGTTCCTGGTCCACGGGTGAATTTAATCGGACACAAAAAAACAAATTATTTTTTTTATCCGGAAAACACTGTTCATCCGGAAAACAATTTTTTTTTATTATCCGGAAAGAAAAACAACTCATACATCCTGATTTCTCACCTTCACCCGGTAAGTTCACTTAATTTTATTTTGTCCGGTAAACCAACTTTGTCCGGAAAGTACATCTCATCCGGTAAAACATTTTCATCCGGTAACCGCATCCGGATATCTTATGTTTCCGGAAAGTACACCACATCCGGAAAGTAACATCTCGTCATCAGGTATGTTGTGTTTGGTAATCATTGATTGGTTTCACTCTCGAAGTTGATTTCGTTCGTTCCGACAATAATCAATTAATTTAAAACGAATTTATTTTATAAATTTGTTTTTCAAATTTAATTTTTGATTTTATTCCGCAATTTTGATTCTTCAAAATCAACACCGATTAACGATCAATTTTCCTGGTAACAATGTCAAGAATTCGAGATTTGTATACTTCTACGCCTGAAAATCCAATAGATAAAATAAAAAGGCTAGAAGAACTCACTCGTAGCTCTCAGAGGCTAATCGACTACTACGTTGATCACACAACGACCTTGATAAAAGAAAGAAATGCTCTTCGGGAAAGTTGTGAAACTTATCAGAAGAACACAAAAGCTTCGGAGGCAACAATTTATGATCTAGAGAAAAGCAATTTGGATCTCTGATCTTGAAAGAGAAGCCGATATGAAGAAAAGTGAATCAACAAGTGCTGAAGCTTCTGTACTTGATCGAAGAGTTGTAGATTTCGAAGCCAAAGAAGAGAAACTTCGATCCCTTGAAGAAAAGGCAAAGATCCTAGAATTTGAAAACACTGTGCTGAAAAGGAAGCTATTTGATTTATCATCACGAGGTGATATCAAGGAGACTGAGAAAGAGCAAGCAAGACTGTACGAAAAGAATATCAAGCAGAAAGATGATTTAATAAGCAAGTACGTCAAAGAACTGAAAGATCTAAAATCTCAAATCTGGAATAGTTCTGAGAAGCTGGCTGAAGAAGAAGAGAAATGTAAACTCCGTAATTGTGAAAACGTTGAGCTAAAAAGTAAATTAACTACTCTTGAAAAGGTTTTTGAAAAGGAGAAAGAAAATTTTGCAAAGGAAAGGCAAATGTTTATAAAGCAATCTGATTCTTCAAACAAATCTCTTGATGAGAATAAGAGTCTTGAGCTTAGATGTCTAAAACTTCCAACACAAATCTCCGACTTTGAAAAGGTTCTGTTTTTTGAAAGAGAAAAGTTTGAAACTGAACACAAGTCTTTTTTAAAAAGAATGGAGAACTTTCTTTGAAAATATATGAGTTGGAGAAAGAATTAGACGTTCTAATCAAAGAGTCTGAGAAAGGGAAAGTTGAAGGTTTTAGATCAAAATGTCTAAAAGATGATTTTTCAAGAGAGAGAAAGAGTTTGCAATCTGAGATTTCTAAACTTACACAGAGATTATCTGGATTAGCAACCGAGACTTTGAAGAAACAAAGGGGAAAATCTGATTCAAAGATTTTTGTCAAATCAAATGATTTTCCAAAAGATCAGATTCGACCTTCCAATCTTTTCTATAATTCTCGTGTTGATAATACAGATAATCAATTTTTCAAGAAAGTAAAAATGGAGTGGAGAGTTAAAGGAACCACTCCTGCTCCAAAGTCATACGTCCCTGTAAAGAATGCCAAGAACAACACAGCTTTCCACGCTAAACCTTTTGTGAAAACTGATCGAGTTTACTCTGTTAATAAACTGATCAGCTTATCTGCACAGAAGCTGTGTTGCTCTTATTGTGGAACAAGTGACTTTGTGAAGAAAGACCATGCTCAGTATTGGTATGGTACTTATAGTATCCCCGGTCCTCACAGTCATAGGGCATCTAACCGACAAGGATCCATCCCAAGATGGATACCCAAATCCCTCTAATCTGTTTTGCAGGAACGTCATGTACATTTAAATTAGAAGATTCTTTTCACATGACGAGCATTCAAAGGTTAGGCCAATTTTGAGGGGGAGTACTATCGTATGCAAGGTATGTGAACTCTAACTGAATTCAAAAACCATGGCAATTCATTCCGAATAACTTACTTGTGTTTGTTATTTTCTAAGTTTAACTTCCATGATTGCCATGATCAATGCTTTCTTGACTTAGTTATTTCCATGTCTCAAATGTTTGTCGATTTCTCGATGGAAATACACTCGTTTTGAATTCCACTTTGTGTTCACAGCTCATCATTTCATATTAATGATTCATTCTTATCTGATATAATAATTGTGACTTGTTCTTCACAATTAAACTTTCTAATCATTGGTTGATTTTTGAACATACTGTGCTTACTGAGTCATTCTGTTTTGCGCTTGAATCTGTTTCTTGAAATTCTGGTAATTCAAATATGACTTCTGAATAATTCAGTTCAGAACTCGTTTTTAAAAGTTATGACTTCTGATCACCTCAGATCATGACTCGTTCTTAAATGCTTTGACTTCTAAACATTTCAGTTTAGAACTCGTACTTCAACTGTTTTACTAAACTGTTATACTCGATGCATGAAAGGAGTGTTAGGGCTTACATTGTTTCTATGGTCAAGCCAGAACCGGAAGGACCTACCCAAGAAACATATCCTTTATAGACAACAGTGAGGGGTTTAGATTGTTAGATGAGTTTGGAGAGAAAAGAATATGGTGAGGTTGTGACGGGACTTAAAAGAATTATTGGTCCTTACCAAACCGAGTCAGTTATCCGGGTAACCACACAATCTATTCATTCTCGTTTTTTGGAGACGAATATTGAAACAGACATGGACCCAGTGTCGATAACTCGTGTCACCCCACCCAGACACTCAAGTATCTCACAACAGATGCTTGTTTCAAATATTCACGGAGATTTAGCACATACTCTATCTATTCCTCATTCGGATGTCTTAGATATTGAAACAGGAAGACATCAGCTCCGGTCTCCGAACTTCATATTCTATTCACTGTGTCCATTGATTTTAATTTGCGTCCCGAGTTAAATCAATATTTTGTGCCAATTAGATAGAATTTATTTTCTTTCACACTTGCACGAGTCTTTGTGATTCCCATTACATATCTTTGTGATATTGCCGGAACAGTTTGAGAGGTTAATTTTTAAAATTTTACTTCAGTGATAACTGGAAGTCCTATCAGAGATACCCCATTGCCATCTTTGAACATAGGCCACACAATTTTTTAAATTGTTGTGATAACAGTTACTAACGTGTTTCTGTGTTAGTTGATTACCCCGTTCTGGTTACTTAATGTTTTATCTGGATTCTTTTGCTACTCGTCATTTTTGTCTTTGAACGTGCATGATGCTCCGGATGCTCCTACTCATCATGAGGGGGAGAAAGTACAGATTCAAAGACACCGAATATCAAGTTGAGGGGGAGAAAGTACAAATTCAAAGACACCGAATATCAAGTTGAGGGGGAGTTAGCAAAAGACCGAATATCAAGTTGAAGGGGAGTTAGCAAAAGCCGCGGGGGAGTAAAGATGACCCCATGCAAAAGCCAAGGGGGAGTAACGGTCAAGTTCCAAATCCGAAAAGACTTCAAAGTGCTTACAAGTGATCAACTCTTCTCTTCGTTTATCAAGTGGTGTTCGCTACAATTCAGTATTTCCTCCTTCAAGCATTTCGATTCTACGAAGTTCTTAAAGCTGGAGCTGAAAGAAATTCAACTCGCGATTCAAAGACAGATTCGTTGAAGATTTGAAGACCAAGAGCTTTATTCAAGGGGGAGCGCTGAAATGACATGAAGACAAGCAACATCATTGCATTTCAAGGATTCAAGAAGGAGAGAAGATCAAGATCTGAAGATTTCAAGACCGATTTTTATTTATATATCTTTAGGGGGAGATTGTTAGGACAATAAATGTCCTACATATTAGAAGGATATATAAATAATTATATAGTGCTTAATTAGAATTAATTAGATTAATTAGTTTAATTAATCTTCTTGTAAAAGCCTTAATTGTTAATGGGCTTAGTTAATTGTGATTAATGGGCTTCGGCCTTGGGTGTTTAAAGGCCTAAGTATATAAGGTTATGTTAACCTTAGAATTAGGTTAGCCTTTTGTTAAGCGATTCATTATTCATTAGAGAGCCTAATTGTTAGAGAGAGATAGTTTTGATTTTCATTCCAATATTTGTAACTATCTTAATTCTTGAATGTGAGAGGGATTACAAGTTGAAATCATCAATCGTTCTTGTTATTTCTCATTGAATCGTTGTTACCTGATCAATCTGGGTCTAACACTCTCACTGGTCCAGCTCTCCAGTGGTTGATCAATCTCAAACCCAAATCTATCGGGTCGTTCTCCGAATTGGTCAACCAATTCTCCCAGCAATTCGCCAGCAGTCGTAAGATGGAAAAGCAGAATAGTGATCTGTACTATGTCGTGCAGAAGACCAATGAGTCTATTCGAAGTTATTTCAATAGATTCAATGCCGAAATGATCAGTATCCTCAATTGTGACATCAAAACTGCGATCGAAGCTTATAAGCGTGGTCTAGACGATAGTTCAGGTTTATATATCGATCTGACCAAGTATCCCCCAGAGATTTTCGAAGATGTCTGAGCTCGAACCTTAGCATACATGAGGGTCGAAGACGATGCAGCCTTTCGTCGCAAACACACTGACGACAAGAAGCCGTTAGGTGTCAAGAAGCCAGAATTCAAGCCGAAAGCCATATCCAGAATAGAGCCAGCGTGTCAGATTTCAAACGTTCATTTCAAGACGAAGGCAGAAGCTAAAACCGCGACTAAATTCCCCGTGTACCCCAAGATCTCCTCTTATGGGTTCAAAGGGTCAGCTAAAGACTTAGTCGAAGCTCTGAAGACCACCCAAGCAACCATCCGGTCGCCGAAGAAGTCTGACTTGGACGATGCTAAGAAGGATAAATCAAAGTGGTGCGACTTCCATGTCAACCATGGTCATACGACAGATGATTGTATCGCACTCAAGAAGGAATTGGCATATCATGTTCCACAAAGTAATCTCAAAGATATTATTGACGATTTCGTTCTTCCAGCTAATAGCCACCGATCGTCAGTGCCCAAGCTTGGAAAGATCATCAATTGCATCACTGGTGGTTCGGACGTGTGTGGTCTGACGTACTCCGCAGCTAAGCGTCATGCCAGTCAAGCGCCCGACGACCGGCCTATTCCTCGTTCATCCAGACCCAAAGGAGATTTGGAACTAGAAGCCATGAAGATCGTGTTCGACCAAGTCGATCTCGGCGACTCGTACCAAAAGCATCACGACGGGTTGATCATTCAACTCACGGTCGGTAACTGTTTGACGCGTCGAGTATTGGTAGACGGGGGCAGTTCAGCAAACGTCATTTTTCTCAACACTATCAAAGCCATAGGAATTGATCGCTCAGAAATCACCCTCCGTTCGACAACTTTGGTCGGTTTCAATGGAGAAGCGACAAGCACCTTTGGAGAGATAATTTTGCCCGTCTATGCCGGAGGAGTCAATAAGCAGACTAAGTTCAGTGTTATCGACTGTGCGTCAGCCTATAACATCATCTTAGGTCGACCATGGATTCATGAAATGAAAGCCGTTCCCTCGACATATCATCAAATCATGAAATTCCCTACGCCGTGGGGAATCCAAGAGATCAGAAGCAAGCAAAAAGTCGCTCGAGATTGCTATAAAGCCACCTTGAAGCCGCGAAAATAGGCCGTCAAGAACGTCACTCCGACCCAAGGCAAAACACGATCATAAGAGTCACGACAGATCTAGCATATCGTCTCAAAGCCACCACAAGGGGGCATGATGATACAATATATCCAGAGGCCCAGCATGAAAACCAAAAATTCAAAGTATTTCAGAACACTCGACAAGAAGGTACGTTCCTTACCCTTTTTTATTTTTTACATATGATTATTTACCAAGACTATTACTGACTTAAGCATCGAAGGGTCGTTGGTTAGCCAACGACCAAACCCCCGACATCCCTTTATCGTAGGATCGCATGACACAGATGATCAGGTCCATGACTTTATCACGCCTCATAGCTCTTCGAATGACTTAATCACACGATCTTATAGTCTAAACGACATTGCAGTCTGAGTTTCTTAACTTAGAAAAACTTCGCGTTTTGAATGTATGCCTTAGTCGCATGTATTTATGTTTGTCAGCGTAATAAAAAACCTTATGATTTATGTGTCAATGGGTGCTTTAATTGCATGCTCTCATATTACGCTCTTACTCTTGCTCTAGCAATAGGCGACGTAGTTGCATGACTTATCATGTATTCCACAATCAGTTACATAACTAACAACATTTATGTGACGAGATTGTCAATTCGATAAAAAACAACTTCCACTTCATCAGGTCAATATGTTACATCCAAAAAATTGACCACCAACGGCCAGCAAAAACAAAGGAAGTAAAAATTCCTAAACTGCAGGAGGAACATCCATCGCATTATTGCCTGAGGTTCCGACCTGAGGATCATCATCTGCCATTTCCCTCGTTCGACTTAGGGCTTGCAGTTCGTACTGAGCATCGAAAAGCTGAATAGCTAACTCTTCGGCGCGTGCCAAAGCCAACCTCTCCCTCTCCAACGCCGCCTCCTCCCTTTTCAAAGCAGACGCCACCAACTCCTCGGCTTTCGACATCTCGGCGTACAATGCCAGAGACGACTGGAATGTCTAAAAATACACGAAAAAGTGTTAGACAACGAACGACATCGAACGTTGAAACAAGTCATGAATGATTGACACTTACTGGGAACGCCAGACTGGCAACCTGAGATCCTATCTCTCCGGCCGGAACCCCGTGAAAACGCTCCCTGAAAGATGGAAGCAAACACCTCTCTAAGAGAGGAAACAACGTCGTCCCGTCTAGGACACCATCCGCCATAAAGTCCGACGGCAATGAAAAATTAACCGTCGTGACTTCGGCCGACGACCCCTCGCCCCTGACGGCAGATGATGGGGTTGACATCTTGAACACCGGTCTCGTCATTGTCGCCGGAAGTGCCGAACTTGCCGGTATCGCGTCCATCGCGCCAGGATGGCTGGATGACGCCTTCGCCTTTTTAGGCAGAACAACTCTCGATGAGTTATCAACCCTCGATGACAGTTCCCTCATGAACGTCTTCCTGGTTCTCTTTTGGCTCGACCCAGCTGTCGAAACGTCTTCACCTCGAAGGGCACGCATGATCTGCTTCTCTCTCACCTTAGGGACTGATTTCCTCTTAGTCGACACTAACCAGGAAATACATGAAACATCAGATGGAAAATATAAATGGTGAAAATCAACAAATGTTTACCGGTCATTTCCCTCTCGTTCAGCGTCCACCGCCACGTCCTCGGCCACCAATTGCCACATAACGAAAGATCGTTCGTCAACGCTAAGACTCAAGAACTTGTTGATCTTAGCCTGGGAATCCGCAGTCGGTTTCACTTCGTCAAATTGAATCTCTGAGGATAACAGGAGAAGAATGGTAAGTAAAAGCCATAAAAATGAAACTCAGAAAATGGCGAAGCATACCTGTCTTATTCCAGCCTGACCGCATCCAATCGCTGCTGGAATCCACTAAATCGGCAAGAACAAACACATACCTCGACTTCCACCCACGATCATTAACACCAGTTCCCAAAACCAAAGAACGATCACCCCTGAACTTAGAATAAGGACTATAACGCCAGTTCTTATCCTATTTAACTTGATACGCCGCCAAGAAATCATTCATGATCATAGGAGACTCCCATTTTTCAGACGCTCGCTCAATAACCAGTAGAACTCGCCAAAGTTGGGGCATCAATTGTCCCGGCGACACATCGAAATCCTGCATGAATGACTTAGATAAACCAGAAAACGGCCACTGAAACCCTATCTTAAAATGATACTCATACAAAGCAATATATCCCTTGGGGCAGTCCATAGAACGAACAATCCCCGGACACTGCAACTCTATATTTGCCGAGATTTTTGCCAAACTCCTAAAAGCATCTAAGTCTACGTGATTCATGATAAGGCTAACAGGTTCCGTTGACATTGTGAATCGGAGGACAGAACAAGATCTTATATAAACGCTCTAAACGGCTAACCGAAGATTCGCAAAGATTCAAATAAGTTCGAGTGAAAATTGGTAAAAAATCAGAAGAAAATCCCTTCTCAAAAAACACTTCGAAAACGTATCAAGAAAAGATCCGTCGTGATCTCTATTTATGCAACTGATCATATCAGGACGAGTGTTTCGATAATCAACACGCGTCCATGCCCTTTCGTATACCCACCCGGATCTTCGACACCAGTCCTGGACAGCTGGTAAGCATCATCGTGCGTCAGTATGACGTCACAACTTTTCAACTTCTCGTTCAGTTAAAGGCGAACCGGTCTAGTTCCACGACAACCAGGTAAGCCCCTCAACCCAGGTCACGAGCCTAAGCGTTCGACAAGAAAAATTTAAAACTTAAATTTGACATTCAATTTTCAAATTTTGGGGGCAAACTGTTTGGGGAAAAAAATCACGTCGCTCGACCGCGACCAGAACAGGTAAGACATATGATTAAAGACTATATCTTGTATTAAGATAAGGTCTCGACAAAGACCCAGAACACCATCGCCGTCCCTCATAAAAGGTAAGTCGAGAGTTCCTTACGACGCTCGACCATAGCGTCGCCCGATCCGCACGACTATTATATAAGGACGTGCGACTTCGACCAAAGCTAACGTTAACCATGACCGTTTATTAAGTGTTTAATGCAGGAGTAAAAGTCATTAAGGAGCAACGACTATAACCGACGCAGTCATTAAATAGCCGGCGACCGTAACAGACGAAGATCATTACCCCGGCGACCGTTTCCAACCGTTAAGGCCATTAAAGGAGCATTCATGGATGAAGCTAAGGACACGAAGATTATAAATATCAAGCTAAATCAACATTTCCAGACATCGAAGATTCGGCGATTAACAACCGAAGCAATATTCAAGAACACCTGAAGTGAAGAACCACTATTCTAAGTATCGCTCTCGACGCACGACAACAACCCTCGACCAGCAGTTCATACTTTGTTTCGTACACGACAAACACCTGTTTTTACGTTCAAACACTTGTGCTTTACATTTCGAAGCATTTTCTTCATTTGTATTGTAATCACTGTACGATCGACACCAGTATCCAAGGACATCGCCCCTGATTGGCGACCATAGTGCAGCGACGACACCCCCTGTCGTCCGCAGGTTTTTTCCTCGATTGAGGTTTTTCCTGCGTCATCAAATCCCTTGTTTCTTTATTTTATTTATCGTCGCACGTCTCGTCGAAAGATTCTTTCTTTAGTTGTTTAAGTCCACATCGACCTTAAGTTGTCCCTTTGGTGCGATTTTTGGCATTAACAGTTATTTAAGTCAATTTCCCTTTCTTCATGGAATATTGATCCTACTATAATGTTGATTATGGGAAACAAGGGTTGGAGATGATCTATTGGTGAAAAAGAAATTGTAGAAGTTGGTGGAGGGACAAAGATTATGATCTTTAAGAAGATGCACCTTCAGATCTTGACTTATTTCTTGCTTTAGCAGATGCTACATCTTTTGTTCTTTTTTTCTTTTTCTCTGCCTATTGATAGAAGATGTCGTTATCTTTATAATGTAAGTTTTAAACTAAAATATCCTGTCAGCTAAGCATCTGACTGCATCATCTAGTTCATTAATGGTAAGGGAAGATACAATAGTCTGCCTCATCACTTGATGCCTTCTAGATTTTCTAACAAGGGTGATTTCCACCCAAGTATCTATTCTGTTTCTACCCCTTGGCCCATCAACTTTACCTTTTGAATTTGATTACCATTGGACTCTTCAAGGTAGTCAATAGATGGAGGTTTGTACTTTTTTTTCTCAAATTCTTCCAACATTCAAGCAACTTTCTCTTCATCATTTATATCTGCATTCTCATCAACTTCATCAGAATTAGCAGCAACAACCTTAAGAGCCACCAACATGTCATCCTTGGCAGCTAGAATCGGCACAATAGGTGATTTTCGCTTGTCTTCCCCTTGGTTGTAGACCTTTTCTCTTCTTTTTTGGCATCATGAGAAGACAGTGCATCGGATTGGAACTAGAGAGTAGGCTTATATGGTATAGAAGTCCTGTCACTAGTGTTCATCATTTGTTGAATACGTTAGGAGGCTGGATTTCTAACTAATGGTCGTTCTTGTATGTGAATCTGTGAAGATTCAGCACCATCAGTTGTTGAGATAGCAACATCAACTGTTTGTCTGGTTTCCTACATTTTGATTAGTAGCTCCTTCACCAATGGAACTGCCTGAGGAGATATGACTAAGAATTTTGGTAAAGCCATTTTTACAGATAAATCATACTCAGTGGTGCCCTCGTAGGATGTCTCAGTTGGTAATATGAAGGGACTCCATTAGTCTTTAGGTGCTGTAAATAAATCCTCCATTGTAGGACCCGAGGATATTTTTGAAGATGCATATGACTGTGGTTGTTGGACAAGGCCAGAGTAAGGATTGATTTCCCATGAGCGATAGGTAGGAGTTTCTCTAATATTTATCATCCACATATCTTTAACTGAAATGGCATCAGATGTTGCCATTGTCTCTTCTTTGGCAACAAAAATTAATGGTTCTAGTGAGTGTTTGGTATAGTCTTTCCATATATCCTTGCAATTAGATCCTCCAAATGATAGAATCATGTTTATGTTCTGACCAAATATTAGTCCATAGGCTATGCTTTGATTGAGGGAGGGAGGAAGCTTGATCCAGTCCACCAAATTTTCCGTTATGCACATGAAGGGGCTCAGAGGCATCACTCTAGGCACATGGGAGGGAAAAATGTTATATCTAATTGATAGTCTCATCTTTATCTTGATTTGCATTGTTTTACTATATCATTTGTATCTTCATATTTTTGGTTTTATTTTCTCCCTTTGGGTGTAATTCTGTATTTTTTTTCTTTTGTTTTCTCTGGAGCTAATAAGTTAGATTGGTGATTACATGTGCGTGTATGTTTGGTACATTGCTTATCATAAAAAATGGTTGCAATATGCTTTCTAATTTGTAGTAGTTTGGAAGATAAAGGTTGATGAGTTAAATGATTGAAGGCTTTGTGTTACGTTTCATGGAAGGCACAAAGAAAAAGAATGTATGATGCAAGCTTGTTGTGTTCTCAAAACCAAAAAATGGGTTTTTGCTTTTAATGTATGATAAATCTCCATGATTCCCGATAAAACTGCTTTTGTGCGAATCATTGAGATTTATCTGGAGAAGTGTGCTAGACCAATTAAAGGAAGGCTGAAAAATTAAAATGGAGGGATCAATATAAAAGTGTTGAAAAGCTACAAACAAAAGTTGAATATAAAAGAAAACACCCACCTTTTCTGGTTAACAAGAAAAATACATGCAATTAGAAGTATAAAAGACTAGTATGATAACTGAAGGAGGAATCAAGCAAAGTGAAAGAAAGAAAGAAAAGTTGAAAGTATTGTTTTAGTTTTTAGTACCTGTAACAAATAACAATATTTATTTCTGCACTTTAAGGTAAGATGTTTACACTTAAGATTTTGGCAACACAATCTATACTTCTCTTTTGTTTATGTTAAAGTTTATGTAAATCTGTCATTGACTAACTATTCCTTCTCATGTTTCTTTTTTACTTTTGCAATAACCTAAGACCCTTTTTTGGGTGTGAGTGTGAACGAAATTGGCATGTAATAAATGAGAAGTTGATGTCTAGAAAAATATCCACATCTGATTTCTCTTCTTATTTTCAAAATAGAACAAGTTTTACAATACACAAACTAATTACACTTGAAAAGAAATAACTAGTTTACAAAACCCTAAACTCATTGAGAGAAATGACTATGTAGCTATTATAGAAAAATGTAGAAAATGAATCTGATGAGTCTTCATGTGAGAAGACTCTCCTTTAAATATAATAGCATATTTACATTTCCAGCCCCTAAAGTTCCATCCAAATAGTTGCGCTAACCTTTCACTTTCTCTAGACTTGAGGCGCCACCCACAAGTTCCAATGTTGCACTCTTTCAGCCCTTGAACTTCAGTTCCAAGCCTTTTAATTATTTCCACTTCTGAAATATTACAAAACTAAACCAAAGTCAAGATTGCACAACTATTAATATATTTTCAATATCCGCCCTCAATCTTGACCTTTGAATAAATCAAGCATTCTCATTTTAGAACATAAAAAGTTGTGTTGATTTATCCCAAGAGATTTTGTAAAGATATCAAAAGTATTTTTAGCCGAAGGAATTTTAGAGACTTTTAACACACCCACACTAATTAGACGACGAGCTTGATGAACATCAATTTCGATGTGTTTAGTGCGTTCGTGAAAAACAGGATTATAGGCTATTTGAATTGCCGATTTGTCATCGCAAAATAGATTTACAGGAAGTAAATCTTTTAAATGTAAATCATCTAGAATTTTCAAAACCCAAACAATTTCACGACCAGTAGCAACCATTGCCCGATATTCATATTCAACGGAGGAACAAGAAACAATATTGTGTTTCTTACTTCTCCACGAAATCATACAATTTCAAAGAAACAAACAATAACCCGTAACAGACCGTCGAGTAGAAAGACACTTACCCCAATCAGCATCTACGAAACCTTTTAAACAGAAATTACCTGACCAGGTGAAGCTAACACATCTTCCGAGAGAAAGCTTCAAGTATCTAAGCACTCTAAGGGCAAGTTTCAAGTGAGATTGTCTAGGAGCATGCATAAGTTGGCTAAGGAAATGTTTCGCAAAAGCTATATATGGTCGAGTAGCTAACAAATAAATTAACCTACCAATTAATCTTTGGTAACCAGAAAAATCAGTCAAAGGAAGATCTTTAGAGTTGTTAGAATTGGTGACCACCATGTTCATATCCATGGGTGTACTACAAGGTTTACACCCAAGATAACCAAAATCATTAAGCAATTGTAAACAATATTTCCTTTGTGACATACAAACACCATCAATGCAATCTAAAATTTCAATACCCAAGAAAAATTTCAATTTCCCTAAATCTCTTATAAGAAATTGACTTTTCAACTGACCTTTTACTTTATTTATTTCATCTAAACTATTACCAGTCAATACAATGTCATCAACATAGACTAGTAATGCAAGAAAAACAAAACCATAATTTTTAGTAAAGAGAGACTAATCACTTTCACTTTGAACAAAACCACAGTCAATAAGGCACGTAGATAGCTTAGCATATTGGTGATCCCAAGATACAGGTAATATACACAATATCTATGATTCAATCCATTTATCTCTCATTAATCTTAAAAGATTGAATTACAATGTAGAGAGAAAAACTCACAGAGAGTGAATTAGAAATGATATGTGTAATGTGAAAGTGAACTTCAAAAGCAAGGAGATCTAAGCCTTTTATACCTATATCTATAAGTTACATATTTAGTCCCTCAACTTGAATACAACATAAAATGAACACTAACATTCTCCCCCTTTGTATTCAAGTGAGCCAAGTAAGCTTCATCCTCTAAGCTGCTCCGGTGGAATGTATCTCTTTCTGATTCCAAAAATGATCTCAATCTTCTTAGTGAATTCCGGTAATCCAGTCGATCTTGTATGTCTTTCAAAGCATTGTTGACCAAGACTTTCTCCTTATCCTTCAGAGGCACCTTTTTTTGTTCATCCAGTCTTTGTTTTCAGTCAGCCGAATCTTTATCATGTAGAGCGTCCCATCCGAATATTTGTTGATTTCAATGAGCCTTAATAACTTCATCTTCTTTTGCCCATTATGATAAACAACCCCAAACTCTGGTTTTTCTAGCACAATGTAAAGAGGAATACCTTGAATATCTGAAAGACGTATGTTTGACCTTCTTGTATTTACTCAGATCTGATTTTCTTCCAAAGCCATTTGAAAGTCAGTTATGTATGCAAGCTTGATCAAGTTCTTCATGAATCTTTTGACTGCTTGATAAGCTTCAGACCAAGTAACATCTTTGTTCGGACGTCTTGCAAGAATATTATATAACCGGAAGAAGTCTTCATAGGTTAATGATTTGAAGTTAGCTTCACTGAAGTTCAATTCCTTTCCATCAGTTCTGTAGACATAGAATCTCCGATAAAAGACATTCAGAATCTTCTCCGATTCTATCTTCTCAATTCTTACAATCTCTTTATCTGTTCTGACAAATCTGAGCTTTTTATCTTTGTCGTTCATCATATACAAGTATTCAATCTGATTCTTGCGTGGGAACTTTTCAATCGAATACAATTTTACCTTGTCGATGGGCTGAATCTGTTTCACGAACAAGTCACCTCTGATATCTTCTTGGAACGGAGTAATGATTCTTGTTCGATGATTTCCTCTTACAATCAGTGATTCTCTATCCACCAACATCTGAAGATTTTGCATTTCAGCTTCGGAGACTGGAACTTTGATTTTGCCTTCAGGAAGATCAGGAATCACAGGAACCTCTATCACTGGATCAGGTTGATCATTATCATTTTCTTTTTCAGAATCAGAATCAGGTTGAGCTTCACCACCATCAAATACATCATCTAACTCTTCTTTAATCTTTACAACAATAATCTCTGGATCATCATCAGAGTCAACATAAACAACATCTTGAATGAAACCATCTGCCATTCTTTCCTCAATAGTCCTGTTATCACATCCATCAGGCTTTTCAACCGTAGGATTGACATCATCCAGGAATCCCAAAACAGTACCACTTTCCTGAACAGTTCATGAACATCTGTACTAGTACCAACAACTTCCACATTTTCCGTCTGAACAACTGACCCACTAGCTTCACCAACTTTTTGCCTTATACTTCTCTCCCCCTCATGGTGATCATGATCAGGATCTTGATCATCATGCCTTCGTTTGGTCGTTTCGGATTGAATAACACACCGTTGTTCCACCACTTTGATTCGGTCAGAAAGCGATGTAAATCCAGAAGAAATAGCATCTGTCATCTCGTGTAAGGATTGTTGAAGCGATTTAACATGGTTCGGTAGACTGGCTTGTTGTTCGGTTTGATGGCGAAGAAGACCAAGTAAATCGACCTCTTCTTGAGTATTGTTATCGCCTTGTTCTAGTAACTTGGTAAGCATTTGGGATTTGAATTCATGTAAAGGTAGATTAGGAAATACCTTTGGGTTTGGTTGAGATTCTGGTTGTGTTACATGTGGAGGTGACGATGATTCTGCTACTGCCTTGCCTTTCACAACTTTACTTACTTCTTGAGATAACTTTCTAATCTCCTCTTTCATTTCAGCAGTGTGAGCTTTATACGAGTTGCTCAAAGATGTAACTGCTAATTCTAGTAGCTTCACAGATACAAACTTATGTGGAGGAGGACCAACCAACGACCGGATTTGTGGTGCTTGTAACGGACTAACACCCAGACCACATAGGTTACTGGTTGACATATCAGTCGAAGAGACTGTATGGCCTATGTTCAATACTGGCATGCTGTTAACATTGATAGGACTTCCGCCTGGTCCTCGTGAAGCACCAACGAATGGCGACAACACTCGGGACGTTCTGGTTGGGTCACAAAGAACTCCAACGTTTTGTGTCACCATTGATGAAGTGACAAATGTTCTCGGTGTCCTAGGAAATGAAGTAAAATCAAAAGGTTCTAGACTCGATCTGTGAACAAATGAAGGCGGTGGCCGGGGTAGTTGCCATCCTGTTTCAATACCAGCCGACACCGAATGTGTCGCCGATAGTGTATGTGCTATTCCCCTATAAGAAATTGAAACATCAACTTGTTGAGAAGTTGATGAGTGGCTTAGTGGGGTTGTGCATTGCATAGCTGGGTCAACTATGGTTTCTTCAATTTCTTGTGGCGACGAACGCGCACCGACAGTAGATGTGGCTACCCGGCTAGACACGGTTTGGGTAGGATCAGTAGTTAAAACTTTCTTTGATCCTGTCACACTCTCACCATCTTTTTTTCTTTCCTTCTCACATAACCTCACCTCATTTTCTGTTTCAATTAATACTCCCTTGTTTTCTCTGGAGCTAATAAGTTAGATTGGTGATTACATGTGCGTGTATGTTTGGTACATTGCTTATCATAAAAAATGGTTGCAATATGCTTTATAATTTGTAGTAGTTTGGAAGATAAAGGTTGATGAGTTAAATGATTGAAGGCTTTGTGTTACGTTTCATGGACGGCACAAAGAAAAAGAATGTATGATGCAAGCTTGTTGTGTTCTCAAAACCAAAAAATGGGTTTTTGCTTTTAATGTATGATAAATCTCCATGATTCCCGATAAAACTGCTTTTGTGCGAATCATTGAGATTTATCTGGAGAAGTGTGCTAGACCAATTAAAGGAAGGCTGAAAAATTAAAATGGAGGGATCAATATAAAAGTGTTGAAAAGCTACAAACAAAAGTTGAATATAAAAGAAAACACCCACCTTTTCTGGTTACCAAGAAAAATACATGCAATTAGAAGTATAAAAGACTAGTATGATAACTGAAGGAGGAATCAAGCAAAGTGAAAGAAAGAAAGAAAAGTTGAAAGTATTGTTTTAGTTTTTAGTACCTGTAACAAATAACAATATTTATTTCTGCACTTTAAGGTAAGATGTTTACACTTAAGATTTTGGCAACACAATCTATACTTCTCTTTTGTTTATGTTAAAGTTTATGTAAATCTGTCATTGACTAACTATTCCTTCTCATGTTTCTTTTTTACTTTTGCAATAACCTAAGACCCTTTTTTGGGTGTGAGTGTGAACTAAATTGGCATTTAATAAATGAGAAGTTGATGTCTAGAAAAATATCCACATCTGATTTCTCTTCTTATTTTCAAAATAGAACAAGTTTTACAATACACAAACTAATTACACTTGAAAAGAAATAACTAGTTTACAAAACCCTAAACTCATTGAGAGAAATGACTATGTAGCTATTATAGAAAAATGTAGAAAATGAATCTGATGAGTCTTCATGTGAGAAGACTCTCCTTTAAATATAATAGCATATTTACATTTCCAGCCTCTAAAGTTCCATCCAAATAGTTGCGCTAACCTTGCACTTTCTCCAGACTTGAGGCGCCACCCACAAGTTCCAATGTTGCACTCTTTCAGCCCTTGAACTTCAGTTCCAAGCCTTTTAATTATTTCCACTTCTGAAATATTACAAAACTAAACCAAAGTCAAGATTGCACAACTATTAATATATTTTCAATATCCGCCCTCAATCTTGACCTTTGAATAAATCAAGCATTCTCATTTTAGAACATAAAAAGTTGTGTTGATTTATCCCAAGAGATTTTGTAAAGATATCAAAAGTATTTTTAGCCGAAGGAATTTTAGAGACTTTTAACACACCCACACTAATTAGCCGACGAGCTTGATGAACATCAATTTCGATGTGTTTAGTGCGTTCGTGAAAAACAGGATTATAGGCTATTTGAATTGCCGATTTGTCATCGCAAAATAGATTTACAGGAAGTAAATCTTTTAAATGTAAATCATCTAGAATTTTCAAAACCCAAACAATTTCACGACCAGTAGCAACCACTGCCCGATATTCATATTCAACGGAGGAACAAGAAACAATATTGTGTTTCTTACTTCTCCACGAAATCATACAATTTCCAAGAAACAAACAATAACCCGTAACAGACCGTCGAGTAGAAAGACACTTACCCCAATCAGCATCTACGAAACCTTTTAAACAGAAATTACCTGACCAGGTGAAGCTAACACATCTTCCGAGAGAAAGCTTCAAGTATCTAAGCACTCTAAGGGCAAGTTTCAAGTGAGATTGTCTAGGAGCATGCATAAATTGGCTAAGGAAATGTACCGCAAAAGCTATATATGGTCGAGTAGCTAACAAATAAATTAACCTACCAATTAATCTTTGGTAACCAGAAAAATCAGTCAAAGGAAGATCTTTAGAGTTGTTAGAATTGGTGACCACCATGTTCATATCCATGGGTGTACTACAAGGTTTACACCCAAGATAACCAAAATCATTAAGCAATTCTAAACAATATTTCCTTTGTGACATACAAACACCATCAATGCAATCTAAAATTTCAATACCCAAGAAAAATTTCAATTTCCCTAAATCTTTTATAAGAAATTGACTTTTCAACTGACCTTTTACTTTATTTATTTCATCTAAACTATTACCAGTCAATACAATGTCATCAACATAGACTAGTAATGCAAGAAAAACAAAACCATAATTTTTAGTAAAGAGAGACTAATCACTTTCACTTTGAACAAAACCACAGTCAATAAGGCACGTAGATAGCTTAGCATATTGGTGATCCCAAGATACAGGTAATATACACAATATCTATGATTCAATCCATTTATCTCTCATTAATCTTAAAAGATTGAATTACAATGTAGAGAGAAAAACTCACAGAGAGTGAATTAGAAATGATATGTGTAATGTGAAAGTGAACTTCAAAAGCAAGGAGATCTAAGCCTTTTATACCTATATCTATAAGTTACATATTTAGTCCCTCAACTTGAATACAACATAAAATGAACACTAACATTCTCCCCCTTTGTATTCAAGTGAGCCAAGTAAGCTTCATCCTCTAAGCTGCTCCGGTGGAATGTATCTCTTTCTGATTCCAAAAATGATCTCAATCTTCTTAGTGAATTTCGGTAATCCAGTCGATCTTGTATGGCTTTCAAAGCATTGTTGACCAAGACTTTCTCCTTATCCTTCAGAGGCACCTTTTTTTGTTCATCCAGTCTTGTCTTTTCAGTCAGCCGAATCTTTATCATGTAGAGCGTCCCATCCGAATATTTGTTGATTTCAATGAGCCTTAATAACTTCATCTTCTTTTGCCCATTATGATAAACAACCCCAAACTCTGGTTTTTCTAGCACAATGTAAAGAGGAATACCTTGAATATCTGAAAGACGTATGTTTGGCCTTCTTGTATTTACTCAGATCTGATTTTCTTCCAAAGCCATTTGAAAGTCAGTTATGTATGCAAGCTTGATCAAGTTCTTCATGAATCTTTTGACTGCTTGATAAGCTTCAGACCAAGTAACATCTTTGTTCGGACGTCTTGCAAGAATATTATATAACCGGAAGAAGTCTTCATAGGTTAATGATTTGAAGTTAGCTTCACTGAAGTTCAATTCCTTTCCATCAGTTCTGTAGACATAGAATCTCCGATAAAAGACATTCAGAATCTTCTCCGATTCTATCTTCTCAATTCTTACAATCTCTTTATCTGTTCTGACAAATCTGAGCTTTTTATCTTTGTCGTTCATCATATACAAGTATTCAATCTGATTCTTGCGTGGGAACTTTTCAATCGAATACAATTTTACCTTGTCGATGGGCTGAATCTGTTTCACGAACAAGTCACCTCTGATATCTTCTTGGAACGGAGTAATGATTCTTGTTCGATGATTTCCTCTTACAATCAGTGATTCTCTATCCACCAACATCTGAAGATTTTGCATTTCAGCTTCGGAGACTGGAACTTTGATTTTGCCTTCAGGAAGATCAGGAATCACAGGAACCTCTATCACTGGATCAGGTTGATCATTATCATTTTCTTTTTCAGAATCAGAATCAGGTTGAGCTTCACCACCATCAAATACATCATCTAACTCTTCTTTAATCTTTACAACAATAATCTCTGGATCATCATCAGAGTCAACATAAACAACATCTTGAATGAAACCATCTGCCATTCTTTCCTCAATAGTCCTGTTATCACATCCATCAGGCTTTTCAACCGTAGGATTGACATCATCCAGGAATCCCAAAACAGTACCACTTTCCTGAACAGTTCATGAACATCTGTACTAGTACCAACAACTTCCACATTTTCCGTCTGAACAACTGACCCACTAGCTTCACCAACTTTTTGCCTTATACTTCTCTCCCCCTCATGGTGATCATGATCAGGATCTTGATCATCATGCCTTCGTTTGGTCGTTTCGGATTGAATAACACACCGTTGTTCCACCACTTTGATTCGGTCAGAAAGCGATGTAAATCCAGAAGAAATAGCATCTGTCATCTCGTGTAAGGATTGTTGAAGCGATTTAACATGGTTCGGTAGACTGGCTTGTTGTTCGGTTTGATGGCGAAGAAGACCAAGTAAATCGACCTCTTCTTGAGTATTGTTATCGCCTTGTTCTAGTAACTTGGTAAGCATTTGGGATTTGAATTCATGTAAAGGTAGATTAGGAAATACCTTTGGGTTTGGTTGAGATTCTGGTTGTGTTACATGTGGAGGTGACGATGATTCTGCTACTGCCTTGCCTTTCACAACTTTACTTACTTCTTGAGATAACTTTCTAATCTCCTCTTTCATTTCAGCAGTGTGAGCTTTATACGAGTTGCTCAAAGATGTAACTGCTAATTCTAGTAGCTTCACAGATACAAACTTATGTGGAGGAGGACCAACCAACGACCGGATTTGTGGTGCTTGTAACGGACTAACACCCAGACCACATAGGTTACTGGTTGACATATCAGTCGAAGAGACTGTATGGCCTATGTTCAATACTGGCATGCTGTTAACATTGATAGGACTTCCGCCTGGTCCTCGTGAAACACCAACGAATGGCGACAACACTCGGGACGTTCCGGTTGGGTCAAAAAGAACTCCAACGTTTTGTGTCACCATTGATGAAGTGACAAATGTTCTCGGTGTCCTAGGAAATGAAGTAAAATCAAAAGGTTCTAGACTCGATCTGTGAACAAATGAAGGCGGTGGCCGGGGTAGTTGCCATCCTGTTTCAATACCAGCCGACACCGAATGTGTCGCCGATAGTGTATGTGCTATTCCCCTATAAGAAATTGAAACATCAACTTGTTGAGAAGTTGATGAGTGGCTTAGTGGGGTTGTGCATTGCATAGCTGGGTCAACTATGGTTTCTTCAATTTCTTGTGGCGACGAACGCGCACCGACAGTAGATGTGGCTACCCGGCTAGACACGGTTTGGGTAGGATCAGTAGTTAAAACTTTCTTTGATCCTGTCACACTCTCACCATCTTTTTTTCTTTCCTTCTCACATAACCTCACCTCATTTTCTGTTTCAACTAATACTCCCTCGTTTCCCCTTATATCTCCTCCAATACCAGAATCAGTAACAACTTTTTCAACAACAGTATCAAGATTATCCATGTTTTAATCATCATTAATATCATCATCATCTGAGCTTTCATCCTCTCGGTCATCATCTGCATTAGCATCATCATCACTCGAACTTGCAGTCTATACAATATTTGCTGGATCATCAATATCAGCATCAAGATCATCGGATTCTTCTTCAGTATCATCAGAACCAAGAACTTGTTCATCGTCCTCAAAAATCTTTGCGACTGACCAAGAGCACCCCCATCTCCTTTTCCCCTTACATCGCTTTTACCTCTTAACACACCCTGTTCAAGTACCCCAGTATCCTGAACTCTCTCGCTAACTACTGGACCCTCACCACTCTCACCTAATTGGTTGGTACCTTGGGTAGGCCCTATCGGTCCTGGCCGGGCCATCAATGCATTCTCTTCTCTATACTCACTCAAGAATGGTGACTCTTGGTCAGCGTATGCGAGTAGTGCTTAAGGTAAAATCATTATATTAGGAAAGAGTAGACCTTTAGGAAGTCGAAGATACTTCATGTAGTTGGTTGGACCAACGACAACTCCATCGCGTCTCGGTATCTCTTGGTTGGCCTCCATAATACACATAATAATGATTTGAAGATATCGCTGAAACGATACAAATGATCTGGCTTTTGATGGCTTTGTCTTGTCGGTGACCACCTCTATCAGATCATTCCATATAAGCACAACAAAATCAATCTTGCGGTCGAAAACAATAGCATGGAACATTCGAAGAACGGAAATACTGGTCGTGTCAACACCCGTGTATTTAGAAGTCATGCATCTATTAACAACACTGAATAGTTTGTAATAGATCGGCGGTAGATAGTTCCTTTTGAATTTCGACGCACGTGTTAGAACTCCAAGAACTGGATCATTGTAACCCATAAGCATTATATCCCGGCACACATCTTCTTCAGAAACCATTTCCTCAAAGTTAGGAGAATATGGAAGATCTAGAACAATCCGCAACCTTTTCAAAGTGATTCTGGCATCAAAGTGATCAACTTTTAGAGTAAAGAAGCTATTAGTCTCAGTTCATGGTACAAACTGAATGGTATGCCATGCTTGTTTCAAATAGATCTCCGAAATTTGTTGTGTCTTTTCAAGAGCTATTTGAAGCGGGTGACCTTTGAGTATTTCCACAATTAGATGATAATCCATTCTAACATTGGAATCAAAAGTGTAGTTGTTTGGCTTTAGTTCCAATTCATCTCTTGGAAGAATGAGCTCATCATCTAGATTCCGTGCGTTCACCGAAGGATGTGATCAACGATGAGATGGAATCATCGTATTCTCATCAGAAGAATTACCATCACCCTGCTCTTGCATGTGTGCCATGATCTATGGTTGAAAGAATTGAACCATATGGATATGAGTTGCTTTTCACCAATAATTTTCAAAAAATCCTAAGTATGGGGTACGGTCGGACAACACTCCAAGATCCTAGTCGTATGACACTGGTTGTCGGACAAAGGTTGTACGACCAAAAGTTGTCGGATAAAGCTTTGTACGATAGTTATGATACTTAGTTGTGTACGACAGTTATGAGTATTGAAGAACATGTATTGTCCGACAGTTATGAACACTTCGAACAAAAGTGAAGTTTCAAACCCAAAACCAAGATTTTCAAAAATTAAGCGTATAAAACAAGTACCCTAGATGCGATTATATGTCAGGAAGACTAATCTAACATCTTTTCTTATAAACTCTAACACATTGATTGATTTTACCAACAGAATACGAAGAGTTTTGTAAAACCCTTTTCAACTAAACTTTAAATCGAAATAACAGATATGATAATGAATGAAAATCGATAGAAATCATAGGAACACTAACCTGAATCGAGTAGAATCCACAGAAATCAAAAACAGCTACAGATGACTCACTACTCGATTTTCACTTTGAGAGAGAGTCGGGTTTCAAAGAAGTCGGAAAAACAAAAACCTTTGAAAAACGCTCTATTTATAGAACTCAGGTTATAGTGATACGTGGCAAAAGATGAGTGGTCCAAAGGTTTGACCGCCACGTGTCAACTAGTCGTACGAAACAAGGTACGATTAGTTCTTCTTAGTCAGATGATGAAGTGTACGACTAAGGATAGATGATAGTCGGATATGTGGTATACGACAATACCTTGTGAACAGTAACTGTCGTATGAAGATTGTGCGAGTAGGATTGCTAGTCGGTCAAAGCTTATGCGACTTGGCAATATGTACAGTAACTGTCGGTCAAAGCTTGTACGACTAGGATTGCTAGTCGGACACAACTTGTGCGACTATGTTATGTGAATAGTTACTGTCGGACAAAGATTGTACGACTAGGATTGCTAGTCGAACACAGTTTTTACGACAAGTTTCCAGACTTGAACATTTTTCAAAAAATTTGAACTTTTCAAATTAAAAAAAATGTTCAGCTTTTAACTCGAATTTGCAGTGTTCTGTGAAAATCATTTTGCTCCCCCTACAAAGATGCATAAGTTTTTACAAAATAATTTTCCATCAAGTAGGGTTTGCATGAACCATTTGAGGTAGAACACTTACCTTCATTATATTGATCGAACACATCTTCATTGTTAGATGCTCCCCCTTAAAACATGATCAAAATCATTCATAGCTCCAACTAAACACATGAACCCACACATAAAACTACACAAGCAATATTAATTGATAACATTGAAGCACATACAGTAAAAAGAATAAAATTGAAATCGACTTTGTAAAATACAGAACGAAATCTAAATTTGAGCAAATCATAATGAATATTCAATAGTGTGAAAATAATTATTCTTCACTCAAATTTATCAAATTTGAATGACTAAGAATTATTTTCAAAATATTGAATGAAAATTATGATTAATTAAACTTTCAAATTCAACATGCCTAGTGTTAGGTCTAGAGTTTTGTCAAAAACACAAGTGTTGAGTTCTGAGTAAGAAGACTAAAGAAGACTCAGAAGACTCAGAAGTTCTGAGTAGAAGACTCAGAAGTTCTGAGTGAGAAATCTCAAAAAGATTCTAAGTGTTGGATTCTGACTAGAAGGTTCAGAGTTCTGAGTAGGAGACTCAGAACTTCTGACTATGAAGACAAATGTTCTGAAGCGCTTATTCAGAAGTATGTTCAGAATTCATATCTTGGGATATTATCTGTTATATTCAGTTACTAATTAGGACACGTGTAATTGTTCTATTAGTCTGTTTCTTATATGTACTGTAGCTTTAGCTATTCTCTACAGTATATATAGGAGTTAGCAACTGTAGCTAACTGAATCTTTTGCTAACCTTTTGGATAACTCTTTACGCATAAATTGTTAGATCTATTGAGAGAGAAATTCATTGTAATATCTTTAATAGATCATATGACCAGTTGCTATTAATACGATCTTAATTGTTCATATTTGATTGTAAGAGTGTAACCTGGACTTTCAATTGGTATCAGAGCCAATCAACAAACAAATTCGTCCAAGAGTGTGTTTGATCGCGTTCTTGAAGTTTCTTGATCAATTCGACAATTGATTCCGCTGCTGCTAACAATTCTTGAATTCCTAACAATTCTTGAATTCGTTTCTATCATTGATTCAAGAAATTTGAATTTGTCTTTCTGTTGAATCGATATCTTACAATCAAGTTATCCAAAGAATTTCTCTCTATGCTGATTAATTTTCGAAATTAAACAGAGATCACAGGTATGTTTTCGAAATTCTTGATTGGTTTCTTGATCAAAGTGATTATATCTGCTGCATGTTGATTAGTATTCAAATTTTTTGTTGAAAAGAAGATTTCATTAATTCATGTACTTTAACTGTTTGATGAAATGCATGTGACAGATTCGATCAATTCTTGCATGTTCTAGATCTGTGTTGATTCTCATTTTTTTATCATAATTCATAGTTGATATTAGAATTTGTCATTTCATCATGCCTGAGATTGTTGAAGTTTTTGTGAGACCCGCAAGTTCTATAACCAGTTCAGACAATTTACAAAAATTTAGTCCTGTAAAAGCAAAAGAAACAATTTCTAAACCAAAAACTGAGATTGTTCATTTTGAAAGCAAGTTTGCTAATCTTGAAGCCAAATTTGAGGAAAGTGCAAAAGTTGTTGTAAATTTGCAAAAAGATAAATTCGATCTTCTAAAAGATTTCGAAAAGGCTCAAGAGAACACAAAGGTGTTAGAAAAAGAGAATGTTGATTTGAAAGAGAAAATCAATTTTGAAAGAAAGATATTGACAGATTCTAAAAATAGAATCAAATCATGTGAAATGAGAAATTGTCAACTCTTGAAACAAATCTATGATTTTGAACAAGTTCTTATACTTGAAAGAGAGAAATTTGAGAAAGAAAGAAGAGACTTTCAAACTGAGAGGAAAGGTTTTGAAACAAAGTCTGTTGAATTATCTCTAAAAAATTCTGATTTGGAGAAAATTCTTGCAAAAGAAAGAAAAGAGTTTGAATGCAAGAAAAATGTTTTTCAAAAAGAAAAGAATGGTTTTGAAAAAAAAAAAACAGGAATGTTAAATGAGTTTTCTGTAAAAATAAATGAGTTGGAGAAAGAGTTAGAAGATGGAAGGAAAGAGACTGAAAAGAAGAAGGTAAATGGCTTTAAAGAAAAATGCTTAAAAGATGAGTTTGAGAAGGAAAAGAAAGTTTTTCATTTGGAGATAAGGAGACTTATTAAGAAATTATCTGATTTATCAACTAAAATCATGATAGAGAGGAAGTCCAAATCTGATTTGCAGTCAAGGTTTGATTTGTATATTAAAAAGTTTAGGGAATTTGAAACGAAAGTTGTTGACAAATCAAATCATAGTTCAAAAGATCAGATTCGTTCTTCTAATCTGTTTTATGATTCTGCTATTGATAAATCTTATAATTGTTCTTTTAAAAAGATAAAAATGGAATGGAGAGTTAAAGGAACAACTTCTAAGAAAGAAGTGCCAAAATCAAAAGTTCCTAATTCAAATGTCAAGAAGAACAATACTTTTCAAAGAAAATCTTTTGGTAAACCTGATGTGATTTATTCTGTAAATCAATTAGTCAGAGTTGCACAAAAGAAACTTTGTTGTTCATATTGTGGGACTAATGATTTTGTGAACAAGAATTTTATTCAGCACTGGTATGGTTCTTATAGAATATCTGCATATGCTACTACACCTAACAAACCTGGACCCAAGTTCATATGGGTACCAAAGTCAACTTAATCTGTTTTGCAGGTTATTCATATGTAGAGCTGAATGAATGATCTATACCTACACATGACTAAAAACAGATGTTGTGCTTAAATTGAGAATTTTGACTTTTGGATAATTCAGTCCAAAACTCGGTCTGAATGTGATTATGGACTTACAATTGGTCTCATCTTGATTATGGATTTCTGATTCATACAGATCAATTTGTTGATTTTGAAGCATTTTTTTTAAAAAAAAAAGTTCAGTTTACTGTGGTGTAATCGAACTCATAGTTGTGGGTGTTTTTAGTAGAAAACATTTCCAGAGAATGTGTTCAGAATCACATTTTGAGCAACCCTGCAAATTTTGGTTGAAAAATTCTGATTTTTGAGCAAGTTATGGTGATTTGAAATTCAGAATGTTCAAAAATCACAAAATCCAAAAATTTTTCTAAGGAATTTTCTCTGGATAGTTTTATCAGAATTCTGACTCTGTTACTCAGAAGTTCTGACTCTACTACTCAGAATTCTGACTCCACTACTCAGAATTCTGACTCAACTAATCAGAATTCAGACTCTGATACTTAGAATTTTGAGCAAGTTACTCAGAATTCTGACTCTTCTAATCAGAATTCTGACTCTACTACTCAGAATTTTTTTTTGATAACTAATGAGGAATCATCGTAGATGACTACCAAAATCTCTTGATTTTGCAGGATTATCTTGATTTCAGAGGAAGTATTGACTCAAAATTTGATCTGATTGTTTCAAGATAATGTTCAAAACCCGTGATTCAACGTTTTAGGCTTTTGAACATATCAGTTCAAAACCCGTACTTAAATGACAATGGCTTCTGAATAATTCAGTTCAGGACCCGTACTTCAGAGACTAAGACTTCTAAACAAATCAGTTTAGAACTCATATTTCTCAGGTGATATCCTTAACTGTCATATTTTTATGTTTCAAGGAACAAGTGGTGAAAGGTAACATTGTATTATGTTTTATTTCTATTGCTTTGAATGTTTGAATCTTAACAATTTAATTCAATGATATGATTTTTTTTAATTTTCATTCAATGAATAAATGTGTGTCAAAAAGTGATTTTACAAGTATTTTTGTATTATCTGAGCTATATTTGTTTCAACTTTCACTTCTGAAATAAATCGAAAGGTTAGCAAATCATGAATGAAATTATGCTGAATGCTCAATGTTATGAAATTTAGACTTATATAGAATATAATGCTCAAAAAGCATAATTTGTCAGAATGTTGGATGGAAACGAAAATACGGGGGAAGTACTACGTTTTAGAACCAAGTGATTGAGATGCAATATATATATACAAAATCATTTAGTTTGAAAGTTTGTACCTGTGGCCTTTCTGGTTTGGGAGAGTAAGTCCTAAGGGGTGCTAGTCACCTAGTCCCTAAGACCAACTGGTCTGGGATCGGCTGACCCAAATCCTGCAATAGAACCAGATAGAAAGCCATGTTCTACTGGTACAAATGGGTTTAAAATATATCGGTGTGGCCTTTATGGTTTGGGAAATTAAGTTCCAAGGGGTGCTTGTCACCTAGCACCTAAGACCAACTGGTCTGGGATATGCTGACCCAAATCCTGCTATAGAACCAGATAGAAAGTCATGTTTAACGATGTATCTTATTCTTACTAAACTTTTTGATTAAAAGATGCCAATGTGCACAAAATTAAAAGATGTCAATGAGCACAAAATTAAAAGATGTCAATGAGCACAAAATTAAAAGATGCCAATGAGCACACATCTCTTGAAACTTTGGGAAAATACAAAGTCGCAATAAACCTGTAAATTTGTGAAAATCCTAATTTTGGACAAATAGTGTAAGTAGAGCAAAGTATTCTTATATGTTTTAGAATTGCATATTCTTGAAGCTAATCATATTTCGCATGCTAAGCACACCAAATAGATTTAATAAAGAGATTGAAACTGAACATTTTTAACTCGATATGCAATGATGACTTGTATTTGAATCCAAACACATGCATTTGATTTCATTTGATTGAAAATCTGATAAATTTCATTAAGTTGGATTTCTTTTGTAAAGTTTTCAAATGATCAAATGTTAGTAGTTATTAAGTGTAGTTCAGTAAATCTTATTCTCCTTGTATAAATGTTTTCATTAAAGCACTATATTTGAAATGAATAATTTTAATGAAATATATGCATACTTTCAGGGGGAGAAAACAAACTGCTACAGAATTCTTATTTTGAGGGGGAGCAAGGTTATTCATTAAGGAGGAGAAAAAGCATAGACTTCATCGCTAAAGTTTTGAAAATCAAGGGGGAGAAAAGCTAAAGATTTTGAAGATGATTTTGCTTTCCAAAACTTTAGGGGGAGAAAAGCTAAAGATTTTGGAGATTGATATGTTTCTGCTTTACAAAACTTTAAGGGGAGAAGAAAATAGAAAATGATTGTACAGAAACAACAAAAGAGAGAAATGTTATTTTAAGAAGGAGAAGAGGAAAAGGAAACTGATCTATTGTTTCTTATAAAGAAATCTTATGAAAGTTGACATGAAGATGAGAACTGTCATTCAAAGGGGGAGCAAAGAAAAAGCAAATATATAACAGAAATCAATTTGGAAATAGTTGCTGCTGCTGATTAAAGACTGACCAGAAGTTGTTAACTCAGATTATTCAGAATTCTAAGCAAAAGTTGTCAAAGCATTCAGAAGAGCTCCTTCTGAAGTTTGTTCATGCTCTAAGAATTTGATGATGAAAAGTACAAGTGTGTTTGACAAAAAGGGGGAGATTGTTAGGTCTAGAGTTTTGTCAAAAACACAAGTGTTGAGTTCTGAGTAAGAAGACTAAAGAAGACTCAGAAGACTCAGAAGTTCTGAGTAGAAGACTCAGAAGTTCTGAGTGAGAAATCTCAAAAAGATTCTAAGTGTTGGATTCTGACTAGAAGGTTCAGAGTTCTGAGTAGGAGACTCAGAACTTCTGACTATGAAGACAAATGTTCTGAAGCGCTTATTCAGAAGTATGTTCAGAATTCATATCTTGGGATATTATCTGTTATATTCAGTTACTAATTAGGACACGTGTAATTGTTCTATTAGTCTGTTTCTTATATGTACTGTAGCTTTAGCTATTCTCTACAGTATATATAGGAGTTAGCAACTGTAGCTAACTGAATCTTTTGCTAACCTTTTGGATAACTCTTTACGCATAAATTGTTAGATCTATTGAGAGAGAAATTTATTGTAATATCTTTAATAGATCATATGACCAGTTGCTATTAATACGATCTTAATTGTTCATATTTGATTGTAAGAGTGTAACCTGGACTTTCACCTAGCTTTGAAACCAGAAACGTGAAGCGTTTCTCATCCAAAGCCTTGGTAAACAAGTCGGTGAGTTGAAATTCAGTAGAAACAAAGTAGAGTTCAATTGTACCTTTTTCGACGTGATCTTTAATAAAGTGATACCGTATGTAGATGTGCTTGGTTTTCGTATGTTGAACCGGATTCACGAATATTGCTATTGCGGACTTACTATCACAGTATATTGGGATCTTCTCATAACGACATCCGAAGTCCATCAGTTGAGTTTTCATCCAAATGACTTGTGAGCAACAACTCGCGGCCGCGACATATTCTGCCTCCGCCGTAGAAGTTGAGACACAATTTTGTTTCTTGGACGCCCAACTCACCAATTTATCTCCCAAAAATTATATGTGTCCGGATGTGCTCTTCCGGTCCAATAAGCTACCACCATGATCCGCATCGGAGTAAGCCGTTAGCTCGAATCCCGTGTCTTTAGGATACCATAGACCAAGGTAGGTAGTTCCTTTGAGATAACGAAAGATGCGCTTGACAGCTCCAAGATGAGATTCCTTAGGATTCGTCTGAAATCTCGCACAAAGACATGTAGCAAACATAATATCCGGGCGACTAGAAGTTAAGTACATTAAAGATCCGATCATACCTCGATAGTTTCGTATATCAATTGACTTACCATCGGGATCTGGACCGATCTTTAAACCTGGTGCCATCGGCGTTCCAATGGAAGTACAATTCTCCATTTTGAATTTCTTCAAAATGTCAAATATTGTTGATCGAAACCCTCAGTGATTTGATAATGACCCTTTAAGAAACACTTAGTGAAAATTGTAAGTAGACAATATGTATTAGAGTTTCACTATCGCTGATAAGTACTATGTCTCTGCAGTACCGCTGATAGGAAACTCATGCTCTTTAAGTTTAAACATTCAGCGATCACTGTTCATCAATAGAGCCCTGAGCCTGTTTAGTCCTATTGATGATCGCTGATAGTTTAGTTGTTTACTTATGATTTCTGAAGACAAGTTTCACGTCAACAAAGGTTCTACGCTGAAGTCGAAGATCAAGCCCAAGAACCAGCGACAAAGTCTACTAATGAACTGATGCGGATATCAGCGAAGCTAAGACCTGTCCACTCAACGTGAAGTATCAAGTAGAAGACTTCAGCGATTGCTAAGCTTTGTCACTCGCTGATAAAGTACTGTTCAACAAGCGCTGGTCATGAGGTCTACTCTACAAGTTACTTTTGTCTTTCCCCCTTGCACGTCTCCGTACGATTTGTCAGAAAGGACATCCATTTTGTCCTTAATCGTACAACCAACTCTGATTCTACATTGTACACCATGCGGCTACTAAGGTTGTCTACAAAGGTCAAACCATGCAACCAATCAGCTGCTGCCACGTGTAAAGGTATACTGCTTTGCATTAAATGCATGCAGTATATAAGAAGAACCCTACTTCAAAAATGAAGTGCTCAGCCATCTTCTCTTTTCTCTCTTAGTGTTAGAATATTACTCGTAATATTTGTTTGGACGAAATTTCACAGGTCTCGACCACGACCAAAAAAGGTAAGACACATGTTATGAACTATATCTTGTATTAAGATAAGGCCCCGACAAAGACCCAAAAAACATCCGTCGTCCCTCCTAAAAGGTAAGTCGAGAGTTCCTCACGACACTCGACCTCGACGTCGCCCGTTCCGCACGACCGTCGCACAAAACCGTACGACCTTGACTAACTCAATAGACGACTGTCACGTTTGTTCAACGATTAATGCAGGAGTCAAAGTCATTAATGGGCAACGGTCTTAACCGACGAAGAGCAATTATGAAGAGTTACAACTGACGACCGTTATGGCTGTTATCGAAGCAATCAATGAGCTAATCAAAGCACCCGAAGGCTATAAAAGATCAAGTTAAACCTCAGTTCCAGGGACCGAACACCGAACATCGAACAATAGAATATAAGCATCCCAGCTCAGAAGAACACTACAAGCAAAGAACTCTCACTCGAAGAATCGCTCCCGACGCACGACTTTCACTCTCGTACTTTACATTTCGAAGTCTTTCCCTTCATTTGTATTGTAATCTCTGTACGATCGACACCCGGAACACCAAGGACATCGCCCCTGATTGGCGACCATAGTGCAGTGACGACATCCACTGTCGTCCGTAGGTTTTTTCCTCGTTGAGGTTTTTCCTGCGTCATCAAATCCTCTGTCTCATTTACATTTTTGTCTTTGTCGCACGCCTTTGTCGAACGATTCCTTTCTTTAGTTGTTAAATGTCCACATCGATCTTAAGTTGTACTTTTGTGCGATTTTTGGCATTAACAGTTTGACGCCATCCGTGGGACTTCATCTAGAGAAAATCCTCGACAAACGTGCATTTTACTAACGGTTTCTTGGAGTTTTATTTGTTCTTTGTTTCAGGAAAATGGCAGCCCCTGGAAATCAGCAACATGTCATTGCCCAGATGTACAAGGAGCTTGAAGTCGCTCGAAATCAAATCTACGCCATGGCGGAGCAAAGTCGTAGAGAAGCTGAGGAGATCGCACGATTAAGAAATCCCTTTGTACCTTAGGATGGTCCTAGGCCATTCGTTCAGAATCCAGGCCAAGGATCGTTGGGTCAGAATGGTCCTCGACCATTCGCGCATAATCCAGGTCCAGGATCAAGTCCGTTCGCTCAGAATCAGCATCCAGGTCTGTTCATGCAGAACCAGCAACCGGGACCGTTCAATCCAAATCCCCAGTTCGGGACGGTTCCTCCACAGCATATAAGGCCATCACCCATGAAAAATGGGTCGCAACCATTTCAGAATGGGTCACAGCCGTATTTCGTTCCTTTCAACGGAGACGCCAATGGCTCGTCGCATGGCAATGGCACCAGTTCAGGAATCAATCCGCAAGCAGGGGCAAATCTCGACCCCAATGACCCCATCGCCCAGCGATTGAAAATGCTAGAAGATCAGAACGAGTGTGTCCTATCTTTGCTCGCCAAGCTACCTGGGGCAGCCGTTCCCGTTGATGTCGAACCTCGATAAGGATTTCAGGCGTCACCCTTCATCGATGAGATCGCGACTATCGAGGTCTCGAAGAAGTATAACGTCCCCACCTTCACGCCCAAGTATTCGGGAGTGACCGATCCAACAGAGCACGTCGCACAGTATAAGCAGCTCATGTGGACGATCTCGATCCCACACATGTATCAGGAGGTCTGTATGTGCAAAAGCTTCGGTACGACTCTCACCAGTCCTGCTCTCCAATGGTTGATCAATCTCAAACCCAAGTCCATCGGGTCGTTCGCTGAATTGGTCAACCAACTCTCCCAGCAATTCTCCAGCAGTCGCAAGATGGAGAAGCAGACCAGTGACCAGTATTACGTCGTGCAGAAGACCAGTGAGTCCATCCACAGTTATTTCAATCGATTCAATGTGGAGATGATCAGCATTCGCAATTGTGACGTCAAGACTACAATTGAAGCTTATAAGTGTGGTTTGGACGACAACTAAGGTTTATACACTGACCTGACCAAGTATCCTCCTGAGAATTTTGAAGACGTCCGAGCTCGAACCCTAGCGTATATGAGAGTAGAGGACGAAGTTGCCTTTCGTTGCAAGCATACCAACGACAAGAGGTCGCTAGGTGTAAGAAAGCCAGAGTTCAAGACGAAAGCTATTTCCAAAATAGAGCCCGCACATCATATCTCGAACGTTTGATTCAAGACAAAAGCAGAAGCTAAGACCGTGACCAAGTTTCCTCAGTACCCCAAGATATCCTCTTATGTATTCAAAGGATCCACTAAAAATTTGGTCGAAGCTCTGAAGACCGCCCAGGCGACTATTCGATGGCCAAGAAGTCCGATCAGGACGACGCTAAGAAAGATAAATCTAAATGGTGCGACTTTCATGTCGACCATGGTCACGCGACGGATGATTGCATAGCTCTAAAAAAGGAACTAGCGTATCATGTTCCGAATGGAAATCTCAAAGATATCATCGATGACGCCGTTACTCCAACTAGCGACCATCGACTGTCAAACCCCGAGCATGCGAAAGTAGTCAATTGTATCACCGGTGGTTCCGACGTACTCCTCGACCAAACGTCACGCCAGTCAAGCGCCTGACGATCGGCCTATTCCGCGTTCATCAAGGCCAAAAGGAGATTTGGAGTTGGAAGCTATGAAGATCGTATTCGACCAAGACGACCTCGGTGACTCGTACCAGAAACATCATGATGGGTTGATCATTCAACTCACGGTTGGTAATTGTTTAACTCGACGAGTTTTGGTCGATGGGGGCAGTTCAGCGAACGTCATCTTCCTTGGCACCATCAAGGCCATGGGAATCGATCGTTCGGAAATCACCCGACGTTCGACAACTTTGGTCGGTTTCAATAGAGAAGCGACAAGCACCTATGGAGATATCATCTTGTCAGCCTACGCCGGAGGAATCAACAAGCAGACCAAGTTCAGCGTCATCGACTGTGCGTCGGCCTATAACATCATCTTAGGCCGACCATGGATCCATGAGATGAAGGTCGTTCCCTCGACGTATCATCAGACTCTGAAGTTCCCTACGCCGTGGGGAATACAGGAGATAAAAAATAAGCCGAAAGTCGCTCGTGATTGCTATAAAACCACCCTGAAGCCGCGAAAATAGACCTTCTATTATGGCGATTCACGACAACATTTAGTGTAGCGTGTTAAAATCGCCACAAGGGGGCAAGATGGTAGCAATAATCAAGACGTCCCACGTAGTTGGGCACGACGCGTTAGAAAAGGTACGTCTTCTAAACCCTTTTCTATTTTTTCATACGATTTTTTAACAACGCCGGTTACTGACTTAAGCATCGGAGGGTCGTTGGTTAGCCAACGACCAACCTCTGACATTGGTTATTCCACAGGATTGCACGACAATAATCAAACGACTCTAGTTTCGCATGGTCGCACGACATAAACGACTAGGTCTATGACTTGATCATCCTTCTACAGTGGCACACGATTCGAATTAATCGCTCGACTTAGTCGTACGATCGCGAGGTCTAGCGATCTCATGATCTAAGTTTCTTGAGTTATAATTTTTTTTCCCTACTCCGAACGTATGCTTTAGTCGCATGTGCTTATATTTATATACACGATTTAAAAGTCTATTGGCTTACGTTCCAGTAATTGTGTTACAGTAGATGCCTAAGTCGCATGATTCCCTGTATATTTTTTATGAATTTGACAGTCGATGTGATATTTTATAAAGCGCAAGTTCAAAAGAAGCCCAAATTTCATTCACCGAATAAACCGTCAATTACATTTCGACCACCAACGGTGGATCAGTAAAAGCGGAGATAACAAAATTTCTAAACTTGAGGAGGAGCATCAGTCGCATCCTTGCCTGAGGTCCCGCCCTGAAGACCTCCGTCCACCACCTCCTCCTCGATCTCCTTCTCATCATCCGAATCAAGGTCTCTCACCGACCCGACGCCCTTCAATTAAATGTCGAGCTCTTCCGACGCCGAAGCAAGAGGGTCCTTCCCCACTAGATGACGCCTCATAATTGCTGCCCTAGCAGTCAGACGAGCTATGGCAAAAACAGACTTACCCTCGTCCTTAGCAGCTTGTACATCTCTCTCCAGACCCTCTACCTTGGATTTGGAATCCTCAGCTTCCTTTGTAGCTGCAGCCAAAGATTCTTTAATCCACTCTATCTCCTCCCTCTGGTCGACAATCACGGATAAGGACTGCGCTAGGCGATGACTGACATCATCCTTCGCATGACCGACGACCTCTAAGTGTTTTCGGGCGTCATCCAGACGTTTTAACAGAGCCTCTTCGCGCTCTGCGGCGACCTTCGCCCTATCCGATGCCGCGTTCTCCCTCTCGTGCGCAGCAGACATTAAATCCTTTAACTTCATTGTCTCATCCCGCAAAGCTAGGGAAGCCTGGAATGCCTGAAAAATCATAAAACAAATATTGTAAATAAACATACGACAACGAACAACGACACCGACAACGACAATGACAGCGACAAACGAACCAAGTCTTGAAAGAAAGACTTACCATGAAAGCCAGCCCTGGAAACTACAGAAGAATAAAAATTTTGAAAATCAAGGGAAGAAGAATCGAATTAACACCGAAAGAAATAAGAAGGTACGCTTACCAGTCATCTCTCTTTCTTCTTTCGACTCCCCTTCTTCCTCAGGTTTCTCCCCCTGATTTTCTCCTAAGTATACTAAATCCTCGTCGTCATCCACCAATTGTCGTACGACAAATGACCGTTCCCCAGTGCTGAACTCTAAAAACGCGTCGATATTTGCTTGAGAATTAGCGTAAGGCTTCACGTCCTCGAACTTTATGGTTGTCGACATATAAAAAACAAGTTAAAAACCAAAAAACGCAGACGACAGACAACACAAAAGTACAAAGCTCACCCGATGTATTCCAGCTGGCCCTAATCCAATCACTCTCAGAGTCAAGGGTCGACTTACGCACAAATGCGTACCGAGTCTTCCACCCGCGATCGTTCACAGCGGTCCTAAGGACCAGAACCCGATCACCTTTAAGTCTAGAGTATAAACTGCAACGATGACTCCCATCCTTCTTGGCTTGATAAGCCAAAAGGAGTTCGCGTACATTCATGGGAGATTCCCAATTCTTAGTGACACACTCGATCACTTGTACAACTCGCCAAAACTGGGGCATTAGCTGACCCGGTGCTAAGTCATATTCTAGCATAAAAGCCTTAGCTAGAGGTGAGTAGGCCATTCAAAGCCAATCTTAAAGGGATATTCGTATATCATGATATAACCCTCGGGACATTCGTTTGATCGAATCTGACCTGCGCAGATTAATTCGACCCACGCACGGATTTTAGCTAACCTCCTAAAGTCATCAAGATTCGACTGTTCTTGAATATTGCTCTCAGGGTCCATCGACACCTCTAAAAATAGATTGGAGGAATTGAAAAAATTGTACCTTATATATAAGCGCTATAAGACCTCGAAAAATCCTAAGTGAGTCGCAGATTCTCGCAGGATTAGTAATGATCGGGCAAAGAACAGCAAGAAGATCGAGAGGAAATCTTCGCTTAAGACTCTTTGAAATCGTAAAACAGAATAGACCCATTGAGGTCTCTATTTATGCAAACGATCTAATCCCTTGATGATTGCCATGCGTCCCCGTCTTTTCGTATGACCACACAGATCGTCGACACCTGTCACCGACAGCTGGTAAGCACCGTCGTGCATCGGCATGACGTCACGACTTTATCCTCTCTTCAAATTCTTTCTCTAGTTTGAGTTGAACAATCAAGGTATTTTTCAACACAAAACCCTGAACACCCGACAAGCAAAATTTAAAATTCGAATTTGCCATCCTACTTTCAAATTTTGGGGGCAAACTGTTTGGGCGAAATTTCACAGGTCTCGACCACGACCAGAAAAGGTAAGACACATGTTATGAACTATATCTTGTATTAAGATAAGGCCCCGACAAAGACCCAAAAAACCTCCGTCGTCCCTCCTAAAAGGTAAGTCGAGAGTTCCTCACGACACTCGACCTCGACGTCGCCCGTTTCGCACGACCGTCGCACAAAACCGTACGACCTTGACTAACTCAATAGACGACTGTCACGTTTGTTCAACGATTAATGCAGGAGTCAAAGTCATTAATGGGCAACGGTCATAACCGACGAAGAGCAATTATGAAGAGTTACAACTGACGACCGTTATGGCTGTTATCGAGGCAATCAATGAGCTAATCAAAGCACCCGAAGGCTATAAAAGATCAAGTTAAACCTCAGTTCCAGGGACCGAACACCGAACATCGAACAATAGAAAATAAGCATCCCAGCTCAGAAGAACACTACAAGCAAAGAACTCTCACTCGAAGAATCGCTCCCGACGCACGACTTTCACTCTCGACCAACAGTTTACACATTGTTTTCACACACGACGCACACTGTTTTTACATTTCAAACACTTGTACTTTACATTTCGAAGTCTTTCCCTTCATTTTTATTGTAATCTCTGTACGATCGACACCCGGAACACCAAGAACATCGCCCCTAATTGGCGACCATAGTGCAGCGACGACATCCACTGTCGTCCGCAAAAATTTTCCTCGTTGAGGTTTTTCCTGCGTCATCAAATCCTCTGTCTCATTTACATTTTTGTCTTTGTCGCACGCCTTTATCGAACCATTCATTTCTTTAGTTGTTAAATGTCCACTATGACCTTAAGTTGTACTTTTGTGCGATTTTTGGCATTAACAGTATTCTTATCTCCTTCTGTCTTATTTCTAGTGCAAGAAACTTAGTGTTCTTAACTTGTTAAGATTAGGTTAATCCTTAATCTTGTTCCGCAACAAGTTGTAAATTGTTTGATAATATCAATAAACAATTTAGAAAGTAAAAATATGTATGTTTGTATTCAACCCCCCCCCCCCCCTACAAGTGGTATCAGAGCAGATTTGTTTAATCTCATAAACAAGATCTTGCTTATACTAATCTTTTCTCTTCCTTGCTATTTCTTATAATGGCTACTAACACAAACACAAACTATATTGATAATGGTTCTCTTGCAAAACCACCCAGATTTTCCAGAGATAACTTTAATCTATGGAAAATTAGGATGATACTCTTCTTAGAAGGTGTAGACCCTACTATGCCTTACTACATCGAAAATGGCCCATATATTCCTGTGAGAATTGACCCTGAAGTCCCAGGAACTGGTGAAAGAGCTGCCATTCCTAAAAGGTTGATTCCCAAATAAATTCATATGTGGACTGATGAAGACAAGAAGAAAGTGGCTATCGACACCAAAGCCAGATCCATTCTTTCCATGGATATTCCTGACGAAATCTACCATTCCGTCATGAACCTGAAAACCTCCAAAGCCATGTGGGACACAATCTGTGTTCAGTATGAAGGTACGTCTGAAGTCCAGGACTCACGTAAAATCAACCTGGTAAAACAGTACGAAATCTTCATTTGTGGTAAGAATTAAACTCTCTCTGAAGTTCACCAACGCTTTAACTATTTAATAATTGATCTGAAAACCGTTGGTAAGGAATAGTCTAACTTTGAAATTCTGACAAAGTTCTTAGAATGTTTGCCTAAAAGCTAGGACAGTTATTCAATGTGTCTCAAGTTGTCAAAGGATCTTAAATCTATGACTCTTTCTACCTTATATGGCACGATGCTTAATCATGAGCAATCAAGTCATCTTAAGAAGAATCTTGTAAAAGATTCCAAAAGCACACCAGTTGCTTTAATCTCAAAGTCACCTTTCACTCAGCGATCTTCTATTACTATCACTGAGTTGGAGACTAACTCTGAATGCTCATCAGATCCTGACTCTTCAGATCTTGATGAATCTATAGCTCTCCTATCTGATAAGTTCAGGAGATTCGCCAAGAAGAAAAATTTCAGAAAGAACAAACATTTTGCTATCACTAACAAGCCTAGACCATCAACCCCTGTTGATAAGGCTACTGCTACTTGCTATAACTGTGAAAAGATAGGACATTTTGCTAGCGAGTGCAGGTCAAAGAAAGATTTTAGAAACTCAGCTTTCTCTAAGAAATCCTCTAACCCCAGGGCTAGAGATGATAAGTATCAAGAACTGAAAGAAAGGTACGCAAAGCTAAAACGCTTTAAGAAGAAAGGCAAAGGCCTGATGGCTGACTATGATTGGGCTGCTTCTGAAGAAGAAGAATCATCTGACTCTGAAGATGATGATGAAGCCAATCTCTGCCTTATGGCCAAAATCGAAGAAGAGGAAGAAAATTCTGACATTCCCTCTACTTCAGTCTCTGCTACTAAGGTATAGATTACGACGAAACCTTTGCTCCAGTGGCAAGACTAGAAGCCATTCGCCTCTTCTTAGCTTACGTTGTACACAAAGACTTCAAAGTTTATCAAATGCATGTTAAGTCAACATTCCTAAATGAAAAGCTGAATGAAGAAGTCTACGTAGAACAACCTCCAGGATTCTCAGATCCTAAGCATTCAGGTTATGTTTATAAACTGGATAAGGCACTCTATGGCTTAAAGTAAGCTCCTCGTGCATGGTATGACCCTCTCTTATCTTATCTCCTGATTGAAAATTTTGAGCGTGGTAAAATCGACAAAACTCTATTTTTCAGGAAAGTAAAAGGTCATATTATTCTTGTTCAAATATATGCCGATGATATTATATTTGATTCCACTGACCCTGACCTTTGTACTCGTTTCTCTGAAAGGATGAAAGCTTAATATAAAATGAGTATGATGGGTGAGCTAACATATTTCCTTGGTCTATAGATAAAACAGAATGAAAAAGGAACTTTCATTAATCAGGGAAAGTATGTTAAAGATATGTTGAAGAAATTTGATTTAACTCAGAGTTCGGCTATGAAAACCCCTATGGCACCGCCGCTGACACTAAACAAGGATCCTTCTGGAATACCTGTTAATGTCACGACTTACCGTGGGATGATCGGCTCTCTGTTGTATCTCACAGCTAGCCGACCTGATATTATGTACGCAACCTGTTTGTATGCACGATATCAAGATGAACCTAAGGAATCTCATATGATTGCTGTAAAGCGAATCTTTCGTTACCTTAAGGGTACTCCTAATCTAGGTCTTTGGTATCCCAAAGATTCAGGATTTGATCTAATTGCCTATTCAGATAGTGATTTTGCATGTTGCAAAATGGATAGGAAAAGTACCACAGGAGGCTGTCAGCTCCTGGGTGGAAAACTGGTGAGTTGGACAAGTAAAAAGCAAAACTCAGTGTCCACCTCACCCGCTGAAGCTGAGTACGTAGCCGCTGGAAGCTGTTGTTCTCAGGTCTTGTGGATGAGAAATCAACTACTGGACTATGACCTTCAGCCCTCAAAGATTCCAATCTATTGCGACAGCACTAGTGCCATCGCTATAGCCATTAATCCAGTGCTACACTCAAAAACCAAACACATCGAAATCATGTATCATTTTATCAGAGATCATGTGATGAATGGTGATATAGAACATCATTTTATCCCAGCTGACTTTCAGTTAGCTGATCTGTTCACCAAGCCTCTTGATGAGACAAGATTCAACTTTCTCATCAGCGAGCTTGGAATGCTGAACTTTGAAGAATAAAATCTTCAGCGGTTCTCATTTGATCAAGGGTAATAAGAACTTGTATAACCCTTTCTATCAACTTCTCTCTGAACAAAATTGATTCGCTGACATCAAAGTACGTTCTCTCTTGCTCGCTGACGTTCGCCTAGAACTGAAAGATTTCAAAACAAATTGCATCGTTGAATATCTCTTCCTTATCAGCGATACTTTGAAATTTCTAAACTTAACACTGATATCTCTATTCAGTGATTCATGTTTTCAAAATGACCCTGAGTTTTCAAAATCCTAGGAGACATCCTAAAATATGAAAAGACGTTTGTGACGTAATCAAACGGATAAACCTTGGCACGTTCTTTTTCTGACACACGTTTGCACGTTTCGTTTTCCTCAACCAATCAAATGCAAACACGTGTCCGTGTCATCATGAAAAACTTTTCCCGCTCATAGTTTTCCTCTCTCTACACTCACTATATAAACCCATTCGAGTTTATATATTTCCTTTACGCGAACAACTTCTTCTTGAAGAAAAGAATTACTGTTGCATTTTGAACTATCGTTTCCAGAAACTGTTCATCTTCTTCTTCGACAACAAAGGTTAGTATTATCACTATTTTCCTACATTAACTTGTTTCTGATCTTATCTTTGTTTTCAACAGATCAAACATATGAAACCTTTTTAAAATGAAATCATTTTCTTCTCATCATTTTATGAACGCAACCTTCATAGTTGTTCTTAAAGTTTAATTCAAAAATCTTAAACTTGTTCTTCATATGTTTTTCCAGAATCTCTTCTTCAAACAGAAACCGGAAAACACATACTCTCCATGTTTTGTATTTCTTTTTCAAAACAAGAAAAACCCTAATCTTCATTAAGGTATCTTTTGTCTGAATGAAATGGACAAAATTAAAAAATATCTGTTTGGAAAATCTTTCCACATTAAGACATTTTTTTATTTTCTTCGTGGTTATATGTGTTACTCAGAAATGGCATTTACTACTGACACTGCTACTGCAAAGTCTCCCACTGCCGCTAAGGTCACTGAGTTCATAAAGGCTCCTCAGGTTAAATTCGATCTCAAGAAAGTTACGTTTCAACACAACAACCACTATGCGCTTTTCGATTTTCCTCCGCGAAAGCAAGTCACACATCTGGATGATGCTATGAATTTTCTCAAAACCTGCTGCTTATCTACCGCCCTAACTATTGTACCCCCTGTCCATAAATTCCCTTTAGCTTAGTTCCGGTATACTGCCAGACGAGCTCAGGTTCCTTCACCCAAAGACCAAATGAAACTACTTGATGTCATCCTCTGTGACACCAAATTTGGCACCACCAAAATCAACCCTGTTATTATCAGTCGAGCACTCAACCTACCCGTAATTACCAAAGAAAAACGCTTTATCTCTCTACCAAACCACAAAAACCTAGCTGATAGGGAAGCAATCACAGCATTCTTTGATGCAATGGGTTACACATGGGACACAGGGAGAGATAAACTCCCTGAGAAGAAGCTGACCCTGATCAAGAAATCAAAGATGCCCAGTGAGATAAACTTCATCTTTGCTCACCTGATAAGCTGCATGACAGCGAAAACTGGCTCCACTAATCAAGCCTCTCAACCTCAACAGGTCATGGGCTATGCACTGTTGAAAGGTCTCCACGTTGACTGGGCGTCAATCATCTAGGACGACCTGGCGTTCAAGGTGGATATGGCTGACAGACCAACATGCGTTCCATACCCCCGGTTCACCAGCGCCGTCTTTCTAAAAGGACTCGGGGACAAATACCCAAAAGAGGGTGATCTGAGACTCTCTCAGGTTGGCCCTAAGGTGCTCGACTTCAGCCCCATGCCAAACGAGTTACGTCTCTCTACTCTCTTAACTATTCTTAATCCTCCTTCTTCTACTTATGCGGCTACCTCAGCGGAAATCCCCACCGCTGATACCCAAGCTGGACCCTCCACTCCTCGTAAAAAGAAACACTCTACATCCCAACTTGAGTCTGAAAGGATCAAGAAAACCAAGGAGCAACCCTCCAAGCCATCAACGACTGAAGACCTAGCGTCTGACTCTCAACAGACTACGCTGGATGATTTCATGGTACGCTCTGCCACAGCTGAAAAATCCACCCCTTCTATCCAAACTTCAGCGTCTCTAAACGTTGACGTTATTAACTTAGAACATAACCCGTCTCCTTCAGCCTCTATACAGACTGAAGTGATTCTCAGCGGCTCCAACGCTGAACCTCGCTCCCAACCAATTTTCTCAACCTTCGTTCCTCCCACCATTTCTTTGGACACTCCTCCAGTTTTCCCCTCGTTCTCTGGAACGCCCGTCATCATACATGATTCAGCTGCTGATACTCTACATATGATGATGGATCCAAATTTAGGATCTGCAGGCACCTCCATGCGCCAAGGCACTCTTGAAGACGACATGGAACACTACTCAGGTCTACAAGGTTTCGACAACTTTGCCAACCCGCCTGCAGGTATACACAAAACCATACACATTCCTCTCTCTCAACCCCAAACTTCTGAGCTTTCCTCTGTTCACAAGTTATTTACTGTTACAGGTCCTAATTTGGGAGATATTCAACACTACCTGAACGATCTGGTGACAAAGGTGGATTCTTACAACACCACTCTCTCCACTAACTCTTCAGCGGTTACAGACGCTGGAGACAATCTCAAAAAGCTGACCAACATTGTTGATAAGAAAGCCTCCAGTGCTGATCTGGAGAAGGTGGATGACAGTATTGGTCAATTTGCTACTACTCTCGCTAACAACTCCACAATCTTCAACGATCTCAACCTCACCAACACCACCCTCGCAACAAACATCACCACACTGTCCAATGAAGTCACATCATTGAAGACAGAGGTTGGTTCCCTTAAGGGTGAGGTCTCCACGATCAAGTCTGAGGTCTCCACGGTCAAAGATCTTCTTCAACAAGTACTCGATCGCCTGAACGCCCCAACTTGTGCTCCTTCGCATTTCACTCAGACTGATCGAGAGGATCTTCAAAGTCTCAATCCTGCAATTTCTGGCCTAGAAGACAGAACCGCAGTGATTGAAATCTACATGGGAATCACTGGCCTAGAAGACAGTGACTCTCATGACACTACCGCTGACATTCCGATTACCTCCCCCACTCATCATGTGGAAGAGGGGGAGAAGAACAATGAAGGTCTTCCCCATAATGCTGAGGGGGAAACAAATGAAACTGCTGCTGCTACTACTTCTACTGGACAACCTCAGGGAGTTGAAAACCCTGAGGGAACCGAGAACCTCCCTCTATATCTGAGGGGGAGCAACTCGAAGAGCAACATGATGAAGATGTTGCTGATGTGACGGAACCTTATGCTGACGAGGTCGAATCTGAGAAAGAAGCTGAAGACGATGAAGCTGTCGACATCTCTGACGACGAACCATCATCAACTCATAAAAATGACGATGATGATGATGACGATTTCTTCTTCGTCCAGCCTATCAAGACTGCCCCAGCTCAAAAAGGGGTCATGATAAAGGAACCTTCAGGGGAGACGACTAAGACAAAACCTGCAGCAACTGAAGCTGATAAAGGCAAAAACAAAGGCCTCGCTGCAGAAGGCAATCTGTCTATCCTTCTGAAAAAGCCAGTTTGTCAGGTATATAATATCTCCTCTTTCCTTATACTGCATCCCTCCTCTATCCCTTCTCAACCTCAGTTCTCCTCTCCATAAAACCTCTATACACTTAATCCTCATTCTTTTCTCTATCTCTTTCTACCAAATGATCTTACTTAAATGATCGTTGCGTTTCAGCTAGTCCTCTCCCCTGTTTGAGGATCCAACTGAAGGTTCTCCTGTTGCAACTCCAATAATCCCAGCCACAAGAGCTGAAGAAATAATCCCAGTCTTAGACTTCACTGAGACTGATGACATTTTTGAAGAAGAAGTGCTACTCTCTCACAACAACAGACCTTCCATAGGGCCTCACAAGCTAAGTGAAGATGACCTGAAAAGAGAGCTGCCATGAAAAAGAGAGCTGCCACTCATCTTATCATTCTCTCAAAAGATGAAGTCGTTGAATCTCTTAGAGTTGAGAAGCTTTTTTGCAGAAAGAAAGAAAACTGAAGAAAAAGACAGAGAGTATGCCTTAGAGCTCGCTCAGCGTTCTTTCGAAGATCAAGACCTGAATAAATTTCCTGTTGCTGTTCAAGAAAAACTATTGTTGGACGTACAGAAGACTCGCCAAAAGAAGACCAAAGTCAGCGACACCAATCTTGAATGGTGCAAGGAGAGTTACCACAACAGACAACATTCCTCAAGAATAAAAACTGTTAACGTTCGAGGGAGATACGCTTTGAAAAATGGCATAAAGGTACCTGTAAGTCCCATAATTGAAGCAACAATCAAGAATACTCCATAAAGATTGAATAGAAAATAGGCAAGAAGAACAATTTGTTGAATGATCTCTATTCATATGCTTTACAATACAATGGAGGAGAATTGAAAGTATACGACTCACTCAAAGTATACTGATCTATCAAATAACTCTCAAAGTCTCAAATGACAATGTAAGCCCAAGACACCTATTTATAGTGTCTAATTACATGACATGGGCCCAAGCCCATTTAACTTCCATTAAACTCCCAAAGCCCAAAAGACTAATAAAGCTAATTACAATACATTTGACTTTCATTGACTTTACATGGACTTTATAAAACTTTCTATATAATTGGGGCTTTCTAGACCCAACAATCTCCCCCTAAAGTTTAATAAAGAAAGCATCTTCAAATGATCTCCCCCTTGATTTCTTTGAAAACTTTAGGGTTGCATATCTTCATGCCTTGCAAATCTATCCAAGCTCCCCCTCAGAATTAACTCTTCTTCTTCACAAATTACAACTTTAAAATCGAATCCAATGTGCAATAAGCTCGACTGAAACAACCTCAGTTTATAATAAAGAATTCGTCCTTGAAATTCGAGTTGTATGATCATTAAGCTCAAGATCTTAATCCATTAAGATCATAGGAGGGAGTGTCACAACAAACTTCACTAACTCAGCTTGGATCCACAAAAAATAGAAGATAGAACACCTTTCTGAAAATTGGGAGAAATATCGTGAAAAACATTGCTTCGGTCCAGCAGCTATACACTGACTTTGACACAGAATTTGACCAATAAGCACATCGATTCAGAACAAACTCAAAACATGAAAAATGTTCATCTGTGTCTTAGGAATCCAGCGCATCTGAAATCGTTAAATATGGAGATTCGAGAAGGGAGTTCTGAGTAAAATACGACAGGTGCGCAAAGCTGTTAAACATTTCTGAAATTGCACCTTTACTCCGAAATAAACTAAGTAAAAGTTCTGAGTAGACCAATCAGAATTCTGAGTAAGTCAATCAGAATTCTGAACATGAAGAACTTCTGAAAAAATTCTAACTCTGAAATTCTGATTCCACACGATAAAGTTCTGACTATTGGGGTCAGAGTTCTGATAAAGCTTTGAAGACTTAGTTAAGAACCATCATTTGAACATTGATTTCTGATTAACTTTTGACATTCCACAATCTGACTTCTGAATTATGAATAGCCTCAATAAACATGATCAGATTTCTAAACTTGAACACTTCTGAATGGCTTTGAATTAAATCTGAGCAAACTCCTCTTGAACAAGTCTGCATCAATATAAAGTCAAGAATTCTGGACAACTTTGGATCAGAGTTCTGATTAGCCTTTGAACATCTCACGATCTGACTTCTGAGTTCACTTACTTAAACTTCTGAGGAGTCATTCAAAACTGATTGCACTTGATCAGAATTCTGAATAAACTGGGTCAGTTTCCTTTTCCTCTTCCCCCCCTTAAAAATAAGATTCATACACTTGATAACTACTAACATTTGATCATTTGAAAACTTTACAAAAGAAATCCAACTTAATGTAATTTAACAAATTTTTCAATCAAATGAAATCAAATGTATGTGTTTGAATTGGATGATGCAAAGTATAAGTTGATTCTATTTTTAGAATCTGTCAACATCTTTCTTTCAAAATTGATTTTCTCTTTCAAATCAACATTCTCTTTTTCTAACAACTTTGTGTTCTCTTGAGCCTTTTCGAAATCTTTTAGAATATCGAATTTATCTTTTTGCAAATTTACAACAACTTTTGCACTTTCCTCAAATTTGGCTTCAAGATTAGCAATCTTGCTTTCAAAATGAACAGTCTCAGTTTTTGGTTTAGAAATTGTTTCTTTTGCTTTTACAGGACTTAATTTTTGTAAATTGTCTGAACTGGTTATAGAACATGCAGGTCTCACAAAAACTTCAACAATCTCAGGCATGATGAAATGACAAATTCAAATATCAACTATGAATTATGATAAAAAATGAGAATCAACACAGATCTAGAACATGCAAGAATTGATCAAATCTGTCACATGCATTTCATCAAACAGTTAGAGTACATGAATTAATGAAATCTTCTTTTCAACAAAAAATTTGAATACTAATCAACATGCAGCAGATAGAATCACTTTGATAAAGAAACCAATCAAGAATTTTGAAAACATACCTGTGATCTCTGTTTAATTTCGAAAATTAATCAGCATAGAGAGAAATTCTTTGGATGACTTGATTGTAAAATTGAATTGAATCGATTCAACAGAAAGACAAATCGAATTTCTTGAACAAATGTAGGATGAATTCAAGAATTACTAAGAATTCAAGAATTACTAGTAGCAGCGGAATCAAATGACGAATTGATCAAGAAATCTTCAAGAACATGAACATGATCCTGGATGAATTTGTTTGTTGATTGGCTCTGATACCAATTGTAAGTCCCATAATTGAAGCAACAATCAAGAATACTCCATAAAGATTGAATAGAAAATAGGCAAGAAGAACAATTTGTTGAATGATCTCTATTCATATGCTTTACAATACAATGGAGGAGAATTGAAAGTATACGACTCTCTCAAAGTATACTGATCTATCAAATAACTCTCAAAGTCTCAAATGACAATGTAAGCCCAAGAAACCTATTTATAGTGTCTAATTACATGACATGGGCCCAAGCCCATTTAACTCCCATTAAACTCCCAAAGCCCAAAAGACTAATAAAGCTAATTACAATACATTTGACTTTCATTGACTTTACATGGACTTTATAAAACTTTCTATATAATTGGGGCTTTCTAGACCCAACAGTACCGATTGTTCATATCCAAGTTGTCAGAGAGAACGGCCACTTCAGAACCTACTACATGTCTGATATAAACAAATTTGGCTTCTCTGAATGGCTGGAAATGAGGATAGCAATTCAGCGCTCTCGCTCCACTTTCAAACCCTATGTCATTCAAGCCATAAACAGGCAGATTGACTTAGTGTCTTCAGCGATTGATATTCCTCCTCCACCATCGACAAAGGGACAAGTTGCTCCAAAGAAGAAAAGAACTTCCTCCTCAGGACCCGCTCTAAGAAACAAGACTGGTATCAGTTTCTCTCGTGAAGCAGTTCTTGGCCCTAACCCTGACCTCTCCGGACTTGATACATATCTACCTCATGCCGAGGATTTCGTTCCCGGTAAAGTTATCAGTGAACCCTATGGCATATTCTTCTATGACTATTTTGGTCACCCATGATTTCAACGCATCTCTGAGTTATACAAAACTCCGATTGAACAACTCAGAGATTTACTTACTTGGTGCGAGTACCGAGACAGTGTACTTGGATCACTCCTGAAGCCCCACATATATCGCGAAGCGAAGAAACGAAGGGAACATGGAATCATTGTCCCTGATTGGATGATTCCAAAGTCTGACTCTCTTGACGAATCAGTCAAGAAAGAACCTGAATATCTGATAGGATTTCTCTTTGTAATTCTTCTTTCTTTATCAGCTAATATCTTTTGTACATGTAAATTTACTTGTTGTACCTGTAATTTTTCCACTTCCCTCTGTAACCTTTACGAAGTTCAAAGAAAAATTTCAGCGAATGTACTTTACTCCATCAGTACTCAAAAGATCCCAGAAAACAGTAAAAGGGACAAATATTTTATGAGTTCTTTTTATCCTTATGTTTTAATATTTAGCAATTTTCTCAGTTGCTAAGTCAATATCAAATAGGGGGAGATTGTTGATCCAGACCCTCAGTGATTTGATAATGACCCTTTAAGAAACACTTAGTGGAAATTGTAAGTAGACAATATGTATTAGAGTTTCACTATCGCTGATAAGTACTATGTCTCTGCAGTACCGCTGATAGGAAACTCAAGCTCTTTAAGTTTAAACATTCAGCGAACACTGTTCATCAATAGAGCCCTGAGCCTGTTCAGTCCTATTGATGATCGTTGATAGTTTAGTTGTTAACTTATGATCTCTGAAGACAAGTTTCACGTCAACAAAGGTTCTACGCTGAAGTCGAAGATCGAGCCCAAGAACCAGAGACAAAGTCTACTAATGAACTGATGTGGATATCAGCGAAGCCAAGACCTGTCCACTCAACGTGAAGTATCAAGTAGAAGACTTCAGCGATTGCTGAGCTTTGTCACTCGCTGATAAAGTACTGTTCAACAAGCGTTGATCATGAGGTCTACTCTACAAGTTACTTTTGTCTTTCCCCCTTGCACGTCTCCGTACGATTTGTCAGAAAGGACATCCCTTTTGTCCTTAATCGTACACCCAGCTCTGATTTTACAATGTACACCATGCGACTACTAAGGTTGTCTACAAAGGTCAAACCATGCAACCAATCAGCTGCTGCCACGTGTAAAGGTATACTGCTTTGCATTAAATGCATGCAGTATATAAGAAGAACCCTACTTCAGAAATGAAGTGCTCGGCCATCTTCTCTTTTCTCTCATAGTGTTAGAATATTACTCGTAGTATTCTTATCTCTTTCTGTCTTATTTCTAGTGCAAGAAACTTAGTGTTCTTAACTTGTTTAGATTAGGTTAATCCTTAATCTTGTTCCGCAACAAGTTGTAAATTGTTTAATAATATCAATAAACAATTTAGAAAGTAAAAATCTGTGTGTTTGTATTCAACCCCCCCCCCCCCCCCCTTCTACAAACTTGTATAACCCTCCGGTACCAACAAATATATACTTTGACTGATTAATGAAAATCCCCGTGGAAAATTGCTTCACTTGCAATCCAAGAAAGAAGTTAATCTCTCCCATCATGCTCATCTGAAATCTAGTAATCATCAGATAAGAAAACCATTTAATTAAACCAGGATTAGATGTACCAAAGATAATATCATCTACATAAATTTGTATTATAATCATCTCACCGTCTTCGTGCTTGACAAACAAAGTCGTATCGATCTTACCTTTTTCAAAGCCAGAGACAAGTAGAACTTATGACAGAACGTCGTACCATGCTCGAGGGGCTTGTTTCAATCCATATAAGGCTTTATCCAATATGTAAACGTGGTTTGGATTTTCCTTGTCGACAAAACCTTCGTGTTGAGAGACATATACCTCCTCTTTGAGAATTCCATTTAGAAATGTTGTTTTCACGTCCATTTGATATACTGTGAAGTTCTTGTATGTCGCGTATGCCAGAAATAATCTGATTGCTTCAATGCGTGCGACTGGAGCGTAAGTCCCATCGTAATCTATCCCCTCTTGCTGTCGGTAACCTTTCGCTACAAGTCTCGCTTTGTTAAGAACTATGATGCCATCTTCATCTTTCTTGTTTTTGAACACCCACTTTATTCCAATGATACTTTTATCAGCAGGACGAGGAACAAGCCTCCAGACTTTCAACGCTTCAAATTGATTTAGCTCTTCTTGCATAGCTAAGATCCAATTTGGATCATTTAACGCTTCCTTAACAGTGAGTGGTTCAACAGTGCTTAAAAACATTGAAAAAAAACACTCATTTACTGTAGCAACCAAAGCAGACGAGCGAGTTTGAACTGGCGAGTTTGGATCACCCGTTACTTGATGAATAGGATGAGCCTTCGTCCACTTTGTTGTATGAGGATGAGGAGAATATGATTCTTGAACATTATCAAGAGTAGCGTTTGTGCCTTCTTCGGTTAGAGGAACATCTGTTTCAGTACTTGGAATTTCTAAAGGAATATCAGAAGATTCTGGTTGTTGCTGAGGAATGCTTGGTTCAGTAACTGAAGAACTAGCATGATGTGTTGTTCCTTCCACATTAATTGTAGTATCTTGTTGTGGATTAACAACTTCTGGTACTTGAACATCCTGAACAGGAATGGAAATATCAACCGGTGTTGAAATAGGAGCACCATCTTAAGTATTTGTCGCAGTGGAAATTGTTGTAGGTGCTTGTACCATCCTGTTAGAATCAGCAGATTTATTGTAAGTACCATAAAATTCATCAAATAATAAATCAAGATCAGTTAATTGAGATTTTGAGGTTGAAGGTTGATCCTGATTAGATGTTGAACCGGGTTCTGAACTTAGATGTCCAGAAGCTAAAATTCCGGTTATGACGGGTTCTGAACTGTTTTGGTCAGAAGCCAATTCGTGATGTTCGTCGAATTTGACATTGACAATTTCCATGATTGATCTAGATTGCTTCAGATATATCCGATATGAAGCCGCTGAGAAAGAATATCCAACGAAGATACCATCAATCGCCTTTGGACTGAACTTGTTCCGTTGTTCTTTATCGTTCAAGACATAACACCTACATCCAAAAACACGAAAAAAATTTATGTTAGGTTTCCGGTTGTTCATAATTTCATACGGTGTTTTACCAAACCGGCGATATATGACAGAACGGTTTTGAGTATAACATGCGGTTGCCACGACCTCGGCCCATAAGAAGAGAGGTAGAATTGAATACGCCAACATAGTTCTTGCAGATTCAACTAACGTTCTGTTACGTCGTTCTACTACACCGTTTTGTTCAGGAGTTCTGGCGGCAGAAAACTGTTGCGTAATCCCATTTGATTCATAGAATTCACCTAGGATTCTGTTCTTGAATTCTGTACCATTATCCGAACGTATGATTTTAACTGAAATCTGCATATTGTTCTGGGCTGCCTTGATAACACTAATCAGAAGTTCTGAAGTTTCATCTTTCGAACGAAGAAACTTAACCCATGTGTATCTTGAAAAATCATCAACTATTACCAAGACATACTTCCTCCCACTTATGCTTTCGGTTTTCATTGGACCGCACAAATCCACATGTAAAAGCTCGAGAATACTCTTCGTTGTAGGTTCTGGATTAGGATTATGAGGATGTTGATCCAAACCCTCAGTGATTTGATAATGACCCTCTCTTATATACTTAGTGAAAATTGTAAGTAAACAATATGTATCAGAGTTTCACTATCGCTGATAAGTACTAAGATCTTACAGTACCGCTGATAGGAACTCTCGCTCTTTAAGTTAAACATTCAGCGAAAGTGTTCGCCATAAATGCTCTGAGTTTGTTCAGTCATTATGATGATCGCTGATAAGTTAGTTGTTTACTTATGATCCCTAAAGACAAGTTTCACGTCAACAAAGGTTCTACGCTGAAGTCGAAGATCAAACTCAAGAACCGGCGACAAGTCTCCTAATGAACTGATGCGGATCAGCGAAGACTTAGATTTGTCCACTCAACGTGAAGTATCAAGTACAAGACTTCAGCTATCGCTGAACTTTATCATTTGCTGAATAGTAAATGATAGTCGCTGAATCAACGAAAGCTGATCATGAAGTCCTCCGTACAAAGTACTTTTGTCTTAACCCCCCTTGCACGACTCCGTACGAAATGTCAGAAAAGAACCTCCGACTGTCTGAAATCGTACAACCATTCTGATACTCCACTGTTCATCCATGCGGCTACTAAGGTTGTCAACCAAGGTCAATGACATGCAACCAACCAGCTGATGACACGTGTAAAGTGTATACTGACTTGCATTAAATGCATGCAGTATATAAAGAGATGAACCCACTTCATTTGAAGTAACTTGCAAACTCTGGACAAGTTCAATCTCTTATCTCAAGATAGGTTATTATTAGTAATTTCCTTATCTCTCTTAGTGCAAGAAACCTTAGTGTTCCAACTTGTTTAGATTTAGGTTTATCCTTAATCTTGTTTCCGCAACAAGCTGTAAATTGTTAATGATTTATCAATAAACAATTTAGAAAAGTAAAATCTGTGTGTTTGTATTCAACCCCCCCCCCCCCCCCCTTCTACAAACTTGTATAGGCCTTCGGGACCAACAAGTGGTATCAGAGCGGATTTGTTTAATCTCATAAACAAGATCTAATCTAAGATATTTCTCTTCCTTGCTATTATCTGAAAATGGCCACCAACACAAACACAAATTATATAGACAATGGTTCTCTTGCTAAACCCCCTAGATTTTCCAAAGATAACTTCAACTTATGGAAAAATAGGATGACACTCTTCTTAGAAGGTGTAGACCCTACTATGCCTTACTATCTAGAAAATGGTCCATTCATTCTTGTAAGAATTGATGCTGCTGTTCCAGCCGCTGAGAATAGACCTGCTATTCCAGAAAGGCTGGTACCTAAGGAAATCTTTCAATGGACTGACGAAGATAAGAAGAAAATGGCTATAGATACAAAAGCCAGATCCATACTATCCATGGCTCTTCCTGACGAAGTCTACCATTCCGTCATGAATCTGAAAACATCAAAGGCCATGTGGGACACAATATGTGTTCAGTATGAAGGAACGTCTGAAGTCCAGGATTCAAGAAAGATCAACCTGGTAAGTCAATACGAAAGCTTCATTTCTGGTAAGAATGAATCTCTCTCTGAAGTTCACCAACGTTTTAATTGTTTAATTATAGATCTGAAAACTGTTGGTAAGGAATATTCTAACTTTGAAGTGCTGACAAAGTTTCTAGAATGTTTACCTGAAAGCTGGGACAATTATGCTATGTGTCTCAAGCTATCAAAGGATCTAAAATCAATGACCCTTTCAACCTTATATGTCACGTTGCTGAATCATGAGCAATCGATCCATCTTAAGAAGAATCTTGTTAAAGATTCCAGAAGCACCCCTGTTGCTTTAATCTCAGAGGAACCTTCTACTCAGCGACCCTCGGTCAGTATCACTGAGTTAGAAAGTAACTCTGAAAGTTCATCAGATTCTGATTTTTCAGATGATGAATCTTTGGCTCTCCTAACTAAGAAGTTCAGGAGATTTGCCAAAAAGAAAATGTTTAGAAAGAACAAACCTCTTTCCATAACTGACAAGCCTAGATCATCCGCTTTTGTTGATAAGGCTACTGCTACTTGTTTTAACTGCGAAAAGACGGGACATTTCGCTAACGAGTGCAGGTCAAAGAAAGTTTCTAGACCCTCAGCTTTTACAAAGAAACCCTTTGTTCCAAGAAATAAAGATGACAAATATTCAAAGCTGAAAGAAAAATATGCAAAGCTGAAAAGCTTTAAGAAGAAGAATAAAGGCCTGATGGCTGACTATGATTGGGTTGCTTCTGATGAAGAAGCATCATCATCTGACTCTGAAGATGATGAAGCAAATCTATGTCTTATGGCCAAGATTGAAGAAGAGGAAGAAAGTTCAGACATTCCCTCCACTTCAACATCTGCTATTCAGGTATCACCTTCTTTCTTTACCAACATTGCAAATATTGATGAAGCTGATAGTCTCCGTAAGATCGATCTCTTGACTAGAAGTTTATACGAAGCCATGAACGGCAAAACTGTGGTTGAAAACCAAAATCTTGATCTCGCTGAAAAGCTTAAAAACTGCCACCTTCAAATAGAAAAGCTTTCTAAAATTGAAGAAGATTTTAAAGATCAAGTATATTTAAATCAGCTAGTCAAAATCGAACGAGCAAAAGCTATTGCTGCATTAAAGGCTGAAAAAACTACTGTTGAAGGATGGTGTAATTCTTCAACAAAGATCACTGAGATAATAAAGTCTTAGATTCCCCTGAGTGATAAACGTGGTTTGGGTTACAAATATTGAACTCCAAAACCAACCACTGAGCGTTTAATGCTTAAATTTGGAACGTTCGTATCCTCAGTCGCTGATACTTCATCTTCTCAGTGCTCCTCGTCCGTTACACCAATCCCTGAGGAAACTCCTACCTCCTCAAAAGGCAAGGAGAAAACCGTTTATTCAAAACCTACCTCTGTCTCTAAAGACAAAGGTAAAGGAATTGTTATTTACCATAATCCTTAGAAGGGTACCTTAGTACAAAAGCTGAATGCTTCTAAAGCTTCAGTGGCTCATCCCTCTGGATCAAGGAAGCAGATATCTGGATTTATTCAGCGATCTACTCCTAGACTCAGATTGGATGTCCTTGGTAAGAAATCTGAAGAACTGAATGTTCGTCCCATTTCTAAAGCCAATAGTTTACTTGGTGCTGGCACTTCTAATTTGAAATTAAAAGCTCGGCATTCAAATGGTCCTAGAACTACTTTTAGCTATAGGAAATGTTATCACTGTGGACTCACTGATCATATTGGTAGTAAGTGCCCCACAACCACCAAAGCTGAAAAGATAGCTAAGGTGAAGATTGCCCCCAAGGCAAAGAAGACCAACCCTGGTGCAAATCAGGTCAAGGTGAATTCTACCACTGAGGTTAAGAATTTAACCAAAGTGAAGAAAGACAAAGCTGAATCTTCAAATGCTGCGAAGACTGCTGAACCTTCCATTCCAACTACTTCCACTAACAAACGTGTATACATGGTTAAGTGGGTACCTAAGAAAAACTAATCTTCCTTTGTATTGCAGGTTAAGAAGGGTATCTGGTATCTCGATAGCAGATGCTCTAGACACATGACTGGAAAGAAAAACCTGCTCGCTGAATACAAGGAAGAGAAAGGTCCCTCTGTGACTTTCGGTGGAAATGGAAAAGGACATACCCGAGGGTATGGTGTACTTTAAAATGGTACAACCTCCTTCAGAAGAGTCGCATATGTTGAAGGGCTGAAGCATAATCTTCTAAGCATTCGTCAGCTTTGCGACATGGATAACAAAGTAATCTTTACTAAGGAATCCTGCTTTGTCACTGACAAAAAGGAGAAGATAGCTCTCAAACCTTTGTTCTCCAACCTTTGTTCTCCAAACGATTGTAAAACCTCTTCTGAAGGTGTCTTGTGAGTAGAATCATCGTTTGCTCTAATTCGACACCATCATCAGAAATATTACCCCTGTAACCTGTATCAAACATTCCAGAATCATCAGACATAAAACTGCTTGTTTGCATCTCGGCTTGAAGTACAATTGGTTCTTGAGAGATCTCTTTCTTCTTTTTTCTTATTCTTTTCCTCTCTTATCTCTTCTATTTCCTATTCATCTTGTAACATGGTCTCATACAGCTCATGTAATGGCATGGTAGACAATCTAGCAATTTATTTCATTTTCCTAGAAACACTCTTCCACTCGGGTTGTAGGATACTAAGAAATTTGACATTTATGTCAATCAGATCCTTTTTAACCTTGTTCTTACTATGCTCATTGAGTAGAATCATGTATCTGTCATAAGTCTGATAAAGTGTCTCATCCTCCTTAGCTCTAAACTCTTCATATTTGTTTATGCACAAAGTGATTTTCATCTGATTGCCAATCTGAGACCCTTGCAACATCTGATTGCCAATCTGAGACCCTTGCAACCCTTGTAGCTATCAATCTTGTTGAAAACTTCATTTGGAATCCCCATGATTACATACGATCTAACCTTTTTATCTGCATCATATCTAGCTTTCTGATCAACAGTATAATCAGATACGGGAACCAACTTAGGAACTGCGTTTTGTGTATTTGGAGCTTGAACATCTTTATATACAGGTTCCATTGGACCATTTCTAAGTAAATCTAACAAGTGTAACCCATTTTGTTGTCGCTCAAGAAAATCCTCAAACCTTTCCTTCCACTGTTCATATTCTCTTTCAATTAGAATCGGGGGTCTAGAATCCCTTCCCAAAGAATTCATGATATCATTTCTCATCATCTTGAAAAATTACTTGTTTTGATCTTTAAACAGATAAGCGAATTGTAAAAATAGTCAACTGTCGGACATAATGTAGTCGGACAACTGTATAGTGTACGACTAGAAAAATGAACAGTAGTAGTTGGACAGAACGTCTACGACTATAAGGGTAAACAGTAACTCTCGGACAAAATTTGTACGACTTGGACCAACTGTCGTATGAAACTTGTACGACTTGGACTTTTGAACAGTATTTGTCGGACACGCTTTGTGCGACTAAGTCCAATAAACAGTAACACTCGGACACGTCTTATCCGACTAAAATGTGAAGTCGGTCAAGAATTGTATGACAGTTATGAATGTCAGTATCGTGCGACAGTTATGAGTTTATGAACACAATATCGTACGACAGTTATGAATGCCGAGAACCAAAAATTTTCTAAGGATCCTAACTTGCTCAAATCAATTCCAATTGATTTGAAACTTCGTAGGTCGATTCGCACACACAATCTGAACACTTTTTGTTCAGGAAGTATCACCAAGAACACATCAGAAGATCCATTTTCGAACAGCCACAATAAACTTCAAAAAAATCTTCAAAAACCTACTGAAATCTTTCAAAATATGTGTTCTGATCCTGTTTCTTTGCACGAATTGATCCAGAGAAACAATTCGAACAAATCTTTGGTGAAAACTTCAGCCAAAACACATCCAAAATCGCAAAAATAGATGAAATCCGAAAAATTACAAAAATGCCCAATTTTCTTCAACAGATCTTCACAAATCGCTGAATCTGCTAAGCTCTGATACCACTTGTGATCCCAAGATACAAGTAATATACACAAGATCTATGATTCAATCCATTCATCTCTCATTAATCTTCAAAGATTGAATTACAATGTAGAGAGAAAAACTCACAAAGAATGAATTAGAAATGATATGTGTAATGTGAAAGTGTACTTCAAAAGCAAGGAGATCTAAGACTTTTATACCTATATCTACAAGTTACATATTTAGTCCCTCAACGTGAATACAACATAAAATGAACACTAACACATACCATTGTCGAGGAGCCTGTTTTAATCCATACAATGATTTAACAAGTTTACACACTTTATGATCATCAGAACTATAATAGCCTTCAGGTAGAGTCATATAAACATCTTCGGACAAATCCCCATACAAGAAAGCATTATTAACATCTGATTGACAAAGACTCCATTTAAACTGTAAAGCTAAAGCAATAATACATCTTTTCGTTACCATTTTGACCACCGGAGAAAAAGTTTCATCATAGTCAATACCCTTTCTTTGACTATAACCCTTAGCAACGAGTCTAGCCTTATATCTCTCAATCTCACCCGAAGACTTGTATTTTATTTTATAGATCCATTTACATCCTATAGGTTTTCTATTAGGAGTTAAATCACAAATTTCCCATGTACCATTTCTATGAAGAGCTTCCATTTCCTAATTCATAACATTTATCCAATTAATATCATTACAAGCTTTTTTAAAAGTTTTGCGTTCAACAGATTTATTAAGACTCGAAACAAAACAAAAATACTCATTACTAAGACAAGAATAATTCACCACCTTTTCTATCCCATATTTGACCTTTCCCTCTACCACAAAGTCATCAAACTTTCTCAGAAAATTTAATACTCTAGCAGATTTTCTGGAAGAATGAGAAGTAGAGGAAGAAGGTTGAGATAGATTCCCTCAGAATTGGAACCCAAATTTAAATTTGATCATTAACAAGCTCAACATTAGCATCACATGGCCAACTGGAAGCCACATCAGTGCTACTCAGTGGCCGCCATCCTATATTTTGTTCAAAATCACTTCCAGATGGCATGGAAGTGCCTTGATTAATGCAGTCATTTGACCTGCGAGGAGGGAGCCTACTGTCAGCTCTAATAGGGATATCAAGCAGACTATGGTCACTAAAGGTTTCATCGATTAAGGGGTTCCCATTTTCATCATTGGGATGTGAATCAAAAAAATCATTAGTAGATTCTGTAAAAATATCAAAGAAATTCAGTGTATTTAATTTTCCATTATTTTGATAAAACGACTTATTCAAACTCATCTTACATGGGAAAATGTTTTCATAAAATTTTACGTCATCAGAAATTATAATTTTCTTTGAGTCCAAACTAAAAAGTTTATATCCCTTTTGGGAATTTGCATATCCCAAAAGAATACACTTCAGATCTGGATGAAAACTTATCAGTCAAATTTGGTATAATCGCAAAACACAAACACCCAAAGTTCCTAAGATGAGTAAGGACAGGTTTAAAACCATGGACAAGCTCATAAGGACACTTACCATTTAAGATAGATGCAGGGGTCCTAGTTATCAAATAAGTAGCCATAAGAACACATTCGCTCCACATGTTAAGAGGTACACCCCCCTGAAACATAAGAGCCCTAACTACATTAAGTAAGTGACAATGTTTGCGTTCCACCACCCCATTTTGTTGTGGGGTGTAAACACAAGAGGTTGATGAATGATGCCTTTGTTTTTAAAATACGAGTTAAGTTTGGAATTGGAAAATTCAGTCCCATTGTCACTTCTAAAAATTTTGACAGTTTTTTCAAATTGAGTAGCAATAAGGTTTACAAACTCAACAATGTAATCACCAACTTCATGTTTTCCTTTTAACAAATAAACCCACACAGCACGGGTAAAGTCATCAACTATAGTCAGAAAATATTTGTACCCTTCCCTACTTTGAACATGATAGGGTCCCCAAACATCCAAATGGACGAATTCCCCAAGGCATTTAGTTTTACTCTCACTTAGGTTAAATTTATCTCCTGTTTGTTTTGCCTTATGGCAAATCTCACAAGGAACACTTAAGTTATTTCCAAGTTTAAGTTGGTCCTTTAGCACTTTCAACAATGTGTCAGCTGGGTAACCCAGGCGGATGTTCCATAAGTGTATGGACACAGAACAAGAGAAAACCATGTTACTACTATAGAGAGACTCAGTGTTAACATTTTGATCAAAGAAATATAGCCCACCTGCCTCACTACCAGTCCCCACAACACTCTCTGGAAGAGAAGCCTGAAAATTGAGAACTTAACAACGAAATTCATCAAAACCTATGAAAAATTTACCGTCTCTAGATAATTTGTGAATAGAAAGAAGATTGACGTGAAAATCAGGAATAACTAACACATCAAATAGAGTTACAGTATTAGTGAGTTTGAAATTTCCGATTTTATTTATTTTGGCTTCAGCCCCATTGGGCTGATTTACTGATTGGTTCAAGTCAGAAACATCAACAACATTTTCAAGACGAGAAGTGTTGGATGTCATGTGCTGCCAGAATCAATGATCCAACCCAAACGAGCCATAGAAGTTATACTTGCCATATTAGCAGATAACCATTCTTGAGTGTTTTTCTGACCAATCAAGTTTAATATTTTGGTAACCTGTTCTTCAGAAAAGGGAAACGGTAAAGTAGAATGTAATAACCGGGTATTTTATCGATTTAATTCATTTTTATAATTTTGGTTTTAAGGTAAATTTAGGATTAGTATTATGGAGTTATAAGTTAAAGGAGTATACTGTAATTTTATTGGAAGTTGGAGGGTAGATTGTGCCAATTAAGAGAAGTTTGGGGTTCGTTTGGTAAATATCTATAATATCTAGATATTATAGATATATGTATATTATGTGTGTGTTTGTGTGGGAATTAAAAGAGAAAGAGAGAGTGAGAGACGTCAGAGAGAGATAGGAGAAAGAAGAAGAGAGGAAGAAGAAGAGAGAGTTTCAACTAATGATTTAAGTTATCATCTTCAAGGTATAGTCTCTCATCCTTATTCTTCTTTACTTTTTCTCCATTTTTGGTTAGATTAGCATATGGTGTGGATTGGTTAATCATATGTTACTTGAGTTTTAATCCATGAGGTAGATTGCAAATAATGTTGGGATTGATTCCATATGAGTTTTGATCAATCAGTAAGATGCTTCATCTTGAATTCTTGATAAATCTCAATTTTTCCATGGATAGAGATTTTGGGTTTTTGGGTTTAAAATTGGGTTGAGTGCATATGGGTTTAGAGTTGTTACATGAATTTCTCCACGTTATTTGATGTTAAAACCTCAATTTATGATGCTAAAAATCCATAGAAATGAGCCAAAACGACTTGGAATTGTTTAGGGTTCGAGTTGGGGTGTTAAGAGCTGAAAAAGGGGCTGTTTGCTGTCAAACAGAGGTCCGCGCCGATCTCGGCGCCTATGGGTTGGCGCCACAATCGGCGCCAAGCACTGTTTCAACATTTTTCCGATTTTGTTTCTCGCGTACCGGAGTCGTTTTAAGGCGCAATATAGGGGTATGGGTACTTGTTTTGAGTGTAAGATAGCATTTGAATACATTGAACATATTTGTAAGTGCCAATTACAAACCCAAAGTCTTTTGATTGATGTCGGTTGTCCGGTTTCTAGCTCGGTTGTGTTTCGGGAGTGTCCGGTGAGTTGTTAAGGTTGTCAATTGTCATAGTGAGTCTTGTATACATATAAGTATATGGATTTCATTAATGTGTATATATTACAGGCTCGGTTGCCCCTCGTTAGTGTGGCTTGGGTGGTGTTCGGTTGTGGCATTATTTGCCGGTTTTGCTCAATTGTATCGTTTGCGCGTGTGTGGCTTCAAACTATCATCAAGGCGAGTTTTACTTTAAAACGTTTTTAACTGGGATACCTATATATATGTTTATATATATATGAGATGGATATGTGATAGATAGTGTGTTTATGTGTTTACGTTTGAAATGAATATGTGGTAGAAAAGTGATGATGGTTTATAAATGAAAATATGATATAGTGAAATATATATATTTTATTTATAAAAGTTTTACATTACACAATTGCACGTTGGCCGGGTTTCGGACCGGCGGAATATTGTAATTATGATAAATTGAGAAATTGTAATTACGTGAGTATTATATTATAATACGTGGTCGGGCATAGGACCGGTGTGTTTACTGTAGTTGTTGTAAAGTAGAGAAAATTGATTGGTTGGCTCGCAACCAATTAATTTGGCCATTTGTGGAGGAATAAGGTGGGATGAGATGTGTACGATGCACAAGTCTTGATTGGTATTTATATACGTGTGGTATATGTGTGTTATACAAAGGTTTTATATAAACTAATTGGATATATGGTTTTTTATAAATTAGTTTTATAACGGTTTTGAAATGACAGAGATTATCTCACTAGACCGTTGGTCTAACCCTCATTTTGTTTTCAAAAATATGTATTCTAGGTTGAGGATCTTTTATCGGCAAGGGAAAGGATAAGGAGTAGATTGCTTTTAATGACGAACTTGATTTGGAAGCCTTTATGTATTCTGTGGTTTCGAGACTTTTGGGACCGTACGTGATTTATTTTGTATTTTTTTTTGAAACATATGTTATTTGAAACATGTTTGGGAAACCGGGTTGTTACATAGAACCAGGTTGTTTAGGGGAAAGAGACTCAGAGACACAGGCATTTCCAGCAACAGGTTTAAAATTTTGATTTTGAGGTTTAGGTCGAAAATGGAAGTCTCTGGTAAAACCTATAAGTCTGTAACAACGTTCAATAGAATGGCCAGAAATCCCACAGTGTTTACACAAGAGACTAGAGGGGTTGGCAGCAGTTTCCCTTTTTGTTTCGGTGGTCTTACTTAAAAAGGCAGTGTGTTGGCCCTTAGGGTGAGAAGCAGGTGTGACACTTCCCCGATGAGATTCCTCCATAGAAACAAGGGAAAAGGCGGTTTTGGCTGAGGGGAGGAGGTCACGGGTAAGGATATTACTTCTGATAGGTTGATAGACATCATCAAGCCCCATCAGAAATTGCATTAATTTAATAAGTTGACTATGTTCATGAAAATCGTGAGATGCATTACATGTACATGAAGGAAGTTTCACGAGAGCATCAAACTGTTTCCACAAGGAATTCAGTTTGTGGTAATATTCAGATACATAAGTGCCACTTTGAGTTAACGAATTAATTTTTTGATACAGGTTAAACGTGACAGATCCGTCCACTTTATCATAAGTTTCTTTTAATTCCTCCCAGACTTTGGTGGACTCTTTTGAAAACACATGACCTAAAAAAAGATCCTCAGTCATAGAACCTAAAATCCAAGAGAGGACAACAGAATTACATCTGTCGGATTGTTTTTCCAGGACAAGGTCATTTTTAGGACGAGGACAAGATCCATCAATGAAACCCAATTTATTCTTAGTTTCCAAAGCTAAAGTCATGGCACAAGCCCACACTCTGTAATTTTCAGTGCCGCTCAATTTAAAATTCAAGAGCGGTGTCCCACTTGTGCCACTGGGGTGCAGGTATAAAGGGTCTCCAACGACAAGTTTATCGACTTTGGAACCTGAACCTTCAGGATCATCAGTGGAACCGACCATGACTACAATAGAGAGACATATAAGGACACACGGTAAACTCTGAATAGATTACTGCAGGATTCCTAAAACACTCAAAGGTGTTAGGTCAAGCCCACTATCCAGATACCAAAAAAAGGAATAGAAAAACACAACAAGCCAGACAAACGAAAATAACCATGCAACACAGCGCCAATGAGAACACAAAAGCACAAACAAAGCCCAATAGACAATACCAGAGATAAAGAAAAAACAAAGAGAGAGAAACTTACAGCGCGCTCCGTGCCATCCAAATAAAGGTTTAAACAGCGAAAGCAAGAAAAGATAGAAGACTTACAGAGCCTTATGCAATAGAGGTCCACTAACCGTCTAAGAGAGAATCACTGGTAGTGATAGACTTAGACACCTGAATAAAGGAAGAATATGGTCTACACAGAGATAAAAAGGACTAGTAATGTACAAGAGTTCACACAAATAAGAACAGGAGATCTGAGAAAATATGGACTAAATCTAAAATAACAGTAAAAGGGAATAAGAACAAGGACCAGATCTGAGATTCAGGACCAAATCTGGGATAAAAAAAGAAAAGAAAAGAGGACCAGGTCTGAGATTAAGGACCAGAACCGAGATACAAGTATAGAAAAAGTCTAGCAAAAATCTAAACAACAATCGAGATAAGATATACTTAGACCAGATGTGAGATCTTGGACCAGATCTGCGATATATGTACAGATTATTGCAATAAAAAGAACAACCAGCCGAGAATCAACCACAAGAACAATATACAAGCGATGACGAAAGAATCATAAAAAACACGAAGAAGCTAGCTGTTATCAACGTCAATCGAACCACTTAAGGTTTATCAGATCGTTGATTGTAAGCATCATCGATCAATGACACAAGGACTAAAATAAAAGCAAATCAAGATTGAAGAAGCAAGACAACGCATATCTGAGTGATCCCGTGATGACAGATCTGTAATCGATCTTAGACGGGAAGGTGATAGCACAGATCTTAACACGTTGAAAAAAACACACGTTTACAATGGCAAGAACATATATGAACCAACCTTTAAACACGATGGCAGATATGAAACTAACAGAAGTAAACTAATCAAAAAAATCGTAGGCGCTGCAGGTCAGATATGGTATCCTAACAGTAACACCAGAACAGATCTAACAATAACAGAAATAAAACTAAGCCGCTATAGATGAAGGCAAGGAATGTTTTAACAGGGAAAAGAGCAAGAGGATCAGATTTTAAAAATTTTAATACCTTTAAAGGGACTCGTTCCAGATTTTAACTGAAAATGCAAAAATGCATCAGATCTATCACATGAACATCATCGTGTTGGTGAAGAAGAAAGAAAAAACGAAATCGAAAAAAAAATCCTAACCACCGATCTCTACTCAGATCTTGGTTTCCTTGTGAACGAAAACAGTTTCAACGAAATTGTAGATCTGAGAACGAAAACAATAGCTAGACCTCTCGAATAGATCTGCCCTCACTCTGACCGGATCGAAGAAATCTTACACAAAAAAGGACATCGAACGGTCATGGAAACTCATATTGTAGTTTCTATGCTCGATGAAAGAACAACTACAATTTCAAAAGGAGAAGCACAGATCTCGTATGCTACACAAACCAAACAAGTTTTGAAAAAAAAAGAACAGATCTGAAAAGCTACTCAAATCCAAGTCGAACAATAATAGAAACTCATATCATCGTTTCTATGATCGATCCAAAAAGAAATACGGTTTAGGGAAGACAAAGAAGAGAGAAAAAAACGAAGGAACACAATACCTTCGAATGGAGAGATTTCTTGAGGATGAAGAGCAAGGATCTGGCTTTTTAGCTCTGATACCATCTAGAAAATCATCCACATCTGATTTCTCTTCTTATTATCAAAATAAAACAAGTTTTACAATATACAACCTAATTACACTTGAAAAGAAATAACTAGTTTACAAAACCCTAAACTCATTGAGAGAAATGACTATGTAGCTATTATAGAAAAATGAAGAAAATGAATCTGACGAGTCTTCATGTGAGAAGACTCTCCTTTAAATCTATCAGCATATTTACACTTCCGACCCCTGAAGTTCCATCCAAATAGCAGCGGTAACCCTGCTCTTTCTCCAGACTTGAGGCGCCACCCACAAGTTCCAATGTTGGACTCTTTCAGCCCTTGAACTTCAGTTCCAAGCCTTTTAATTCTTTCCACTTCTGAAATATTACAAAACTAAACCAAAGTCAAGATTGCATAACTATTAATATATTTTCAACATGATGTTTATGAAGTAGCTTCAATAAGTTCGTTCTAGAATTGTACATCGATTTTTGTATAGTCAGGGCCGGCCTTGGGTTCCCGATGCCTTGGGAGAAAAGACTAAAAGATGCCTCATTGCCGATTTTAAATAAAATAAAATATATTTTTATGGGGTTTGTAACCTAGTCAAGCTAGGTCGTTCATCCCTACACCAATTTTAATTTTATGAAATGATACAACAAGGAGACAGAAACCAATTAAAATTGAATTTAGTAAGAATAATAAGTTTTTAAATATTATCACATGGTTTTTCAAAACAAAAACCTACAAAATATTAACGTTGTGTTCTCAAATCGTTTATTAGAAAGAAAATGAAAGGAAATGGAGGAAAGGGGTTGAAAGTAAAAAAAAGCATGTTCCTGAAAGCTTTCTAAGGATATAAAATAAAGAAATGGAAGGAAAATAAATATAAGTTTAATGTTTAATCTCAAAACTTTCCTCCCAAACGTGGGAGGAAAAGGAAGGAAAGGAAACGTAAGAAAATGAAAACCCCTTCAAATATTATTAACATTACAGGACTACTCAACATTTCATTTAGAAGGATATATTTGTAAAATGACATCTCTACTTCTCTCTCTCTCCCTCCCTCCCTCCTCCTGTTCAATAACATGAAAACTATTTTTTCATTTTTCCTTTCCATCATTCTCCATTAGAGAACGCAAAAAAAAATCTTTCCATTCTTTTCTTGTCTTTACTCCCCAAATTCTAGAACACAGCGTAACAGAATCTCCAATGCGCTTCCTACATTTGCTTCTTAACTATTGTAAGGAGCTAAATATGAAAAAAAAACTCACTCCAATAGACTCCCTACATTAACTTTCATTATCTTACCCCTACATGTAAGGAGCTCCCTACAAATAATCTACATTATTTAATTATATACATATGTACATAATGTTATTTGTTTAATTTGTTTTATCCAAAAAGAAAAAAATACTATTAAAGTAATATATACTTTTTAATGTAGGGAGCATGATTAGAGTACCAATATATTATTTTGCACCTCACACTAATTTCTACGCATTTCACTCCCTATAATAACTTAAATGTATTGGAGATGCTCTAAGTGTTAATGTGACTAATTTTATTTTAGAAGACTAATTTTATTTTAGATAAATCATATATATATATATATATATATATATATATATATATATCTCTTGTCATAAACGCATGACAAAAAACAACTTCTTTTAAGATATAATGAATGGGGAAAAAGTAATAGAAGTAAATAGTAATATGTCATAAGATAATTTATAGAAAGTGATAGTAGGCAAGGGGTAAAAATATGTGTAGTTATACTTGAGTTTGCTTGTTCGATTCCTTATATCCCAACTTTGTTTTAATACTTTTAGTGATTAAGCCTAATGTGATGCCCCTTGGGCTTTGATGTCGTGGGCTTGATGTTTCCATAGTGTGCCGTCGGGCTGTATCAAGTAACTATTGTGTTAACAGGACTAAAGCAACGCAAAATTTTAAAATTTCTAACTCAATCTTAGAACCAACTGAAATATCGTAAAAGGAAAAAATGCGGGAAATAGCAATCAACATTCATAAATTTCTTTATTATAGCATTAAACTTTCCGTTTTTCTTATTACAACATGCACTTTCAAATTATTTGTTATTAGAGCATTGTACTTTGAAATTTTTACCCATTATAGCATGGTTTCTTTTGATTACATGTCATACTTTAAAATGACATGGAAGATACATAGGATATGCTTAGTTGTCATCAAAATGAAAAACTTATTTTAAAAACGATTTTAAAAAGAAAAATCACTCTCTCACCCCCGACTATTCCTGTTCTAATTTGTTATACCTCTCAATATGATGGACTCTAAGCCCTCGTCTCATTCACTGTCTCCCTCACCATCCCTCATCATCTCTCTAGTCAAAGTTAGTAAAGATCCTTTATTAACACTTCTCAAAACTTACAAATGAAATGAAAAGTACACCAATAGGACATGTGGTCATACCATAAGGACCATGTAGTTTGCAAACTAAACATGACATGCAACTCTATTTTAGTTTAACGTAAGGTTTTCATGTTTATTGTCTTGGTTTTATGTAATAAATATCGGTAATTTTATAAAAAAGGAAGAAGCACTTGCGTTTAAAAGTTGTTTTTCCAAATTAGGTGTGAAATACATAAATATCCTGATAGATAAAACATCTATAAACTAGGTCTAGGTAAAGAAAGAAGCTCTTTTGTATAAATTCCTCATAGTTATTGTTAATGCTAAAAATCACCCAAAGTTAAATTTAAAGTCGGTGTGGAGCTTTAATAACTAATGAAAGGTATATCTTGACAAATCGTGCGACAAATAAGAGAAAATAAAAGAGACAACAAAATTTGATGACACGGAAAATCCCGTCGAGAGTAAAAACCTTGGTCGACAGTTATGTCGCCAGTGCACTATGGTCGTCAAACAGGGACGACGTCCTTTAGAAACAAGTATTGAAGGTATAATGTGTTACAATAAAAGTAAAAATAAAATGGGTCGTGAGATTGCTTCTCGCGTCGATAGTAAGAAAGCTTTTGTCGTGAGTTTCTTCGAGAGAGAAGTTGCTTGCTTGAATACTCGATTTTTGCTCTATGAATTTTCTTTTCCGAATGATGTGCAATGCTTGGTTTATATAGGCTCGTTGGTGATAAATGGTCTTCATAAATGCGTGTAATGGTCTTGGTCATTTATTGCCTTTGATGATGATTCTTCAGTTATGACCATTGTATCATTAAAGCTCCGAGACCCGCATTAAAGAGACAAAGAACGTTTGTCGAGGGTTAGTGTCTTGCGACGATCGTACGATCATCCTGGACCTGGTTGCTGGTCGCGACCATCGTCATAAGTGACAACTAATGTCACGGTCTTGAGTAGTTTACAAAACCTTATCTTAATACAAGACTTGTTGTATGTTACGTATTGTTTGATTTTTGTCGTCGTTCATGACTTGTAATTTTTTTACCCAAACAGCTTGCCCCTAAAATTTAAATTTAAGATTAATAAATTTGTTAGGGTCGTTTTATGTTGATTTAAAGTTCAGGTTTTAAATTGTAATTCTTTATTTTGAGCTCTATTAGTGAACGGGCCGTGGGCTTGTTAACCACGGGCCCGCCATATAAATAGATAGCTTAGCCTTAGAAAATAGGCTAGTTGTCTCATTTTGCTTTCCTACTCGTATTGTAATTCTCTCTACTTTGAAAGCATAATACAGGGATGACCAGTTGAAATCATTATACACTATTGCTTATCTGTTTGATTTCATAATCGTTGCACGGATCTGGAACTAACAATTGGTATCAGAACAAACGGACTACATCGATTTAAAGTGCAAAATTCGATTTCTGGTAAGTTTCTTGAAAATTACGGTTGTGTTCTTACTTGAATCTCAAAATTTTGATTCTGGTAAAATTGATCGATTTCGCTTATTGGGTTTTGTTAGCATCATTGTCATTAGTGATTCTGCAAATTTTCACATCCTAATTCAATCATTTGAGTGGTTTATTAAGCAAATTAAGTTCAAAAGTTTTGAGTGTGTTCTTCACTAAAAATCAAATTTTTATCATCAAAACTTGTTGTTTTTGCTTCAAAATCGATTGGGTCAGTGTTATTTTTGTGTTTGGTAGTGTTTCTAATCTTTCAGGAACATTTTTGAGCAACCCTAGTCGATTCCCAATCGATTGGAAACCCACAGCCGCAGTTCCCGGGTAAACAGCCGCCCTTTCCGGACAAATCCCCAGTGTCCGGACGTTTGTGTTATGTTTTCCGGGTACGTTCACTTTTCCGGGTAAGTTATTCAAAATTCTAATCTTTCCGGGTAGTGTGTTCTCGAAACCCAAAGTTTCCGGTAAAGATTTTATCCGGACAACCCTAGGTTTCCGGTAAAATTTTTATCCGGACAACTCTAATTATCCGGAATGCATATCATACTGAAACTATTCTATCCGGTAACCCTTTGTTACCCGGAAACCTTATCCGGAAACCACCCGGACACATAATCCGGGAGTTGTTCTGCACATAAACCTTAGCGGGACCCCCGTGCTAAGTCGCAGGAGGGGGACATTTAAGTATCCTTGATACTGTTTCACTTTGAATCGAACCATCGTCTAACGATCACTCCAGTTCAACTGAGGATGTCTCCTGCTGAAGAAGACAAGACAAAGGGGCCGTTTACCAAAAATTTCATTAAGTCCTGTATGGATAAATGTGTCTGTCTGGTTAAATTTTTCTGTCTGGATAAATTGTTGCTGTTGTTTACTTTTTTATCTGAATCAACAGTCTGAATAGCAGAAATGACCGATTTACCCCTAGGTATGAATTATAAGCTGTTTCATACCCAACAATCCTTGAACTAGGTGCTACTGATGAAACCAAACCCAACTAAAAATATCTGCCATTGGTTTTATAGGTGCTACTGATGAAACCAAACCCAACTAAAAATATCTGCCATTGGTTTTATACCCAACAATCCTTGAACTAAATTGATCAACAGATAACAAGAAAAAGATGAATCCATTGTATAAAATGTATACTCTGCAGGTCATATCTACTGATTCACAAAACTATTGAACGAGTGATGCATTGAATCAGAAAGTCGTGTACCTGATTCCCAATTCGATAACCCTAAATACATAAATGAACCTACCTGATATCGAAGATGGAGGCAACGAACGATAGAAGGAAAACGCAGAACGATAGAAGGCAAACGCAGAGCACAACTGTGCAGGTTGTGGATATCCAGAAGAAAACAAACGCAGCTCCAAACGTAATCTGCAGACTAGCGAGGGATTGAAGAGAAGAGAAGAGCAAGAGCGATTGATGATGGTGTCGTCACTGGAAATGAAATCAAACAAAATCTGGGGAAATCCATGGAAATGAAATCGATCTAGATGATGGTGCAATAAATCGTCACTAGGAATGCAATCGAAAAAATCTTGGAAAATCCATGGAAATGAAATCGATTTAACTGGAATGAAGATGAACAAGAAACCGATCTAAATGACGAGCAGGTTTGAACAAAATCATGGGAGGAGGCGTGTTCTTGAAGGAGGGGTATTTGGTGTCATTTTGTGGCTTAATGGGGACAACACAACTTACCTTGCTGTGCGAATAAGTCATGGGATGTGCGAATAAGCCACAAGTAAACACCATGTTATAGCTGTGCGAATAAGCCGATCAATCCATTAAGACCATTAAGTCAAAAGTAAACAGCCCCAAAGTCGAGTCAGGTATGTGATTCTATCCAACAAGATTTCATGAATCAAATGCAATCACTTACTGAACAGGCAAATTCCTTTAAGGCCACCTCTAATGAACAACTGATTGAAATCAGATCTCTAACTGAAAAGTTAGATGTTCAAAAGAGAATAACAGCAAAATATAAGTCTGAAAATGTTGATTTAAAAGACAGATGCAAAATACTTTCATTAGCACCTTAAGACTTAAGGGCCAAGTTATCTGAACTTCAGTCTCAGTTTGATCAGTGTTTGAATGAGAAAGCAGAAATTGTTTATCAATGTTCTGCTCTTCAAATTCAGCACAAGGAGTTTGTTAATAAAATCACCGATCTTAAAACAAAACTCCATAAAAGAGGTCAAACTGATCAGACCATAAACATGAATAAACCCAAGGAGTTCACTTACTTCAACAAGGAGTGGGGAATCGGATACGATAACCCACACTATTTGAAAAAGGGTTTTTGGAATACACCAACACTGTATGACTTTGGCTGTTTAGGATTAGACAAAAAGTATCCGGAATATGGGATTAGATGGACTGGTCCTCTTGAACCTGAAAAGGAAGAGGAAACTGAGGAATACAAGCGCACAAACACGTCTAAAATGCAACTTCCATTTTGTTATGAACCTTTTAATTATTCTTATAAGAAGAACAAAAAGTATCTTTCGAACGACTACTTCGATGGCTATAAGGTTGCAAAGCCCAAGGATTCCTCCAAAAAGGACGGGGACCAAGCGACCGAAGCCAAGACTGAGACGGATGAGTTTAAACTCTATGTTCCCCCTCTCATCTTGGAAGCAAAGATAGTCGAATTGGAGGAGTCGTTCGAGAAAGAAAGGTCGATTTTTCAAATGGAAAAGCAAGCTTTAATTGAGAAACTTGAGAATCTACAACCGGTCAAAACCGAAGTTGTATCTGATGAAGGACAGGAAATCCTTCGGAGTGAAATTAATATGCTCACATCAAAACAGGCTGCTATGGCAACAGATGCGATGAAAGAGCATGTGAGAAATGGTCAGCTCCAAGAGCAGATTGACCAACTCCAATCTGAAAAGCATATTTCACCCGAACTTTCCTCAAGTTCATCTGATACGTCTTCGTGCAAAGCTTTTATAGGCAAGATTTCTACTTCACAAGACGGTCAAGATTCTCAAGACGAGAGTATTTGAACTCTGATTTTTTCCTAGCTTCCGCACCAAATTCCCCAAAGCACACAAGCACAAAGTGTTCCTCGCCTTCCTCGACCGATCCAAGTCCTGTAACTCCGTATGTCTATTTTTCTGAATATATGAACCCCGGCGGCAGTTCTGAGGAAGAATAAGAGTCATTCCCCTTCGACAAACCTTTTCCGAGTCATACTAATTTTTTGTCACCAGTAGTCAATCGACTGGTCAATTTTCTAAAGGGTAACTATTCTAAAACCAAGGCCACAGCTGTGATTAAGCTTTCTAAACGAAGCCAAATTTTCAAAAACAATCACAGCCGAGACAAAAGACCGGTCCATCACCTGCTAAGATTCTTGTTTCCTCAAAAGTCACTCACTGCACTGTCCCTGTTGTTTCGGATAAAACCGGTCGCGCTAAACCAGAAAAACCAAAGTAGCCAGCCAAGGAATCTGTCAAGGATGATGCATCAAAGTCGTTCAATACTAACTTTTAATGAACAAAAACGATTGTGCCTGGAATAATAGGAATGATTTTGTTAAAAGAGATGTCAAATTTCCAATGAAAATTTACTCCACTTAACAATTGATTCAATTATCGCACGATTATTTGTGTTGTTCTAGTTGTGGTTGGAATGACTTTGATGACATTAATAATAATGATTGGTTTGGGTCATATCACATGTATAATCATACACCCAAACGGAGACCCCGTAAGAACAAAAAGAAGTCTAAATCCAAACGGGGTTCCCAATTAGAGGTTAAACCAAAGCAGGAGAGGAAACCTAATTCATAGCAAGTTCCTTCGAAAGGTGTCAAATCTAACCCTCCGGGACCCAGGCAAATCTGGGTACCCAAGGTCCGCTAAACTTGTTTTGCAGGACGGTCATGTGTGACTATTAAATACTGGATGCTCTACACACATGACCGGAAGGAGGGAGCTACTCACGATCTACAAGGAAACACATTAAGAAGACGTGAGAATTGTCTATACATGTAATTTCACGACTGCTCATGTGTTTAGGGGGAACATGATCAGCCATCAGGTAAGTATAATATACTATTGAAGGGGAGCGTCACACACACTTTTTCGTAAATATGTTAAAAAGTTTTTTTATGTGTGTGGATACTCCCGTGTGCACTTCACTCTACGCGCACATTCTGAGGGGGAGCATGTCATCTAATGCTCATCATTTGAGGTGGAGCGACACAAGTTTTTCTTTAAATGTCTAAAAGTTTTTGTGTGACGAACTCTCCATTGCACAATGTTTGCACTATCCGGGGGGGAACAAGTTTTCCTCATTCTCAGTTTGAGGGGGAGCGAGAGATCCATCTTTTCAAAATTCTACAGGTTTCATATCTTTGAAAAATGGAATTATTCTTTAAAGTTTAAAAGTGTCCGGACACCCATCAGTTCGGATGACATTCCGGACCGGATGGGTATCCGGGTAGGACTATCCGGAATCCCTACTCTGTCCGAAAACACCCTTTGTACGGATACTTTGTTTTGTCCAGAAAGTTTTGTATTCAATCTGTTTGTCCGGACACCCCTGTTTTGATCTATCCGGTACCTGTTTCATCAATGCCAGTCCTCAATTTGTCTCGAATTGAGCCATTTATCGCAAAGGTACGCGCCGACACTTGTTCATCCGCCTCAGTTACTAACTGTGCGTTATTTTCCTACAGATACTCAATGGCGGATCAGGAGCAAAATTCTCCACAGGACCAGGAAGAACAACAAATTCCTCAAGAGGGAATTATAGATGAGGCTGCCGACAATGCCTTGGTCGACCCTGACCATGGTACTGAAATGGAGGCAAACAATCATTACCTTGACCCGGATAAGTTCCGGCCATAGCCACAACATCGTGTTCTTTTGGACATCCATTCACGTCACCCTCTCCATGAGGCCCTTACTGCCACTGCTGATGTTCCTTTGATCTACGTGCTCCAAGTATGGTTTACTGCCCAAGTTCGCACGGCCGGAAACACACAGACCATAACGGCAAGAATAGACAACCAACCTTTCACACTGACGCCTGATTCATTTTGCCGCATGCTTTCACTCCCAGCTGCCGACGCCGCAGGTCATGCACGGTACGATCCTACCGTCAATGATGAAATGTTATGCGCACAAATGCGTGCGCTCGGCTACAATTCCGCACTTCCACGGCCATCGGCGTTCAATCGTAAGTACCTGACCCCCATATGGTACACCCTGTTCACAATTCTGAACAGGTGTCTATCTTCACGATGGAAATGCATAGATCAATGCACCGACGATTTTCTACGCCTTGTTCACGCCGTCTGCTACAATCGCCATGTGGACTTCGCCATGATCATCTGGCGTGAACTCGTGACGGCTATTCGACACATCAGAGGTACCAAGCAGAAGAAGTTCCTCCCGTACCCGCATTTCCTCTCGCTTGCAGTTCGTCAACACATGGACGCTAATCCGGCGATACCTCGACGTGCTGCACATCCGGTATGTCCCATTCGACCCTTACAGTACATGGTTATCCGCAACCCATCTAATGCGATAGCCATGCCCATTCCTGAAGCTCTATTAGCCATCGCCGATCCCGCTGCACCAGGGGTAGTTGCTTATAGGGAAGAGATAGGGAATCCCATGGTCCATCCAGAACCGGAGGGACCTGCCCAGGGAATTAGACCTGAGGGACGTGAGGGTCCTAGGACGAGAGGTGGAAGGGCCCGGCAAGCAGGTGCTGCCGGGCGGGGTGTGTTAGTTGTGAGAGGAAGGGGTACGAGCGTAAGTGGTGCAGCGGCATCTGGTCCCAGTTCAAGTCATACCCAATCCGGAACGTCAAAACGCCCGATGTTACAACGAGACCCGGAACCTTATCTTTCTGATCCACCTTCACCACTACATGTTGAAAACGTAGAATCTGACTCCACGGACTCCGATACCGACCGCAATATACGCCTAAAGCTCATCCCAGCTGGTTTCAGACCGAACCTTGATTTCACCAAAGGTACTTCTACCGCTTCACCCTCTATTCCTATTATCCAAACCCCACTACTTGAATCTGGTGACGTTAGGGAATCTGAGGAAGATTTAGTTGAATAGTCAGAACAGGTGAGACGGAGAGAACTGCGTTCGAAGTCGAACCAGGAAAGATTGAGCCGTAAAGATAACGAGGCTCCTGAGCGAACCGAACCGAGCGATATCCGGGTAGCCATATCTGCTATCCCGTCTCATTTGTTGGGATGGGGTATTGAAGAAGTGTTGATCCAAACCCTCGGTGATTTGATAATGACCCTCTCTTATATACTTAGTGAAAATTGTAAGTAAACAATATGTATCAGAGTTTCACTATCGCTGATAAGTACTAAGATCTTACAGTACCGCTGATAGGAACTCTCGCTTTTTAAATTAAACATTCAGCGAAACTGTTCACCATTAATGCTGAGTCTGTTCAGTCATTATGATGATCGCTGATAAGTTAGTTGTTTACTTATGATCCCTGAAGACAAGTTTCACGTCAACAAAGGTTCTACGCTGAAGTCGAAGATCAAGCTCAAGAACCAGCGACAAGTCTCCTAATGAACTGATGCGGATCAGCGAAGACTCAGATTTGTCCACTCAACGTGAAGTATCAAGTACAAGACTTCAGCTATCGCTGAACTTTATCATTCGCTGAATAGAAAATGATAATCGCTGAATCAACGAAAGCTGATCATGAAGTCCTCCATACAAAGTACTTTTGTCTTAACCTCCCTTGCACGACTCCGTACGAAATGTCAGAAAAGAACCTCCGACTGTCTGAAATCGTACAACCACTCTGATACTACGCTGTTCATCCATGCGGCTACTTAGGTTGTCAACCAAGGTCAATGACATGCAACCAACCAGCTGATGACACGTGTAAAGTGTATACTGCTTGCATTAAATGCATGCAATATATAAAGAGATGAACCCACTTCATTAGAAGTAACTTGCTAACTCTGGACAAGTTCAATCTCTTATCTCAAGATAGGTTATTATTAGTAATTTCCTTATCTCTCTTAGTGCAAGAAACCTTAGTGTTCCAACTTGTTTAGATTTAGGTTTATCCTTAATCTTGTTTCTGCAACAAGCTATAAATTGTTAATGATTTATCAATAAAAAATTTAGAAAAGTAAAATCTGTGTGTTTGTATTCAACCCCTCCCCCCCTTCTACAAACTTGTATAGGCCTTCGGGACCAACAAGTGGTATCAGAGCGGATTTGTTTAATCTCATAAACAAGATCTAATCTAAGATATTTCTCTTCCTTGCTATTATCTGAAAATGGCCACCAACACAAACACAAATTATATAGACAATGGTTCTCTTGCTAAACCCCCTAGATTTTCCAAAGATAACTTCAACTTATGGAAAAATAGGATGACACTCTTCTTAGAAGGTGTAGACCCTACTATGCCTTACTATCTAGAGAATGGTACATTCATCCCTGTAAGAATTGATGCTGCTGTTCCAGCCGCTGAGAATAGACCTGCTATTCCAGAAAGGCTGGTACCCAAGGAAATCTTTCAATGGACTGACGAAGATAAAGAAGAAAGTGGCTATAGATACAAAAGCCAGATCCATACTATCCATGGCTCTTCCTGACGAAGTCTACCATTCCGTCATGAATCTGAAAACATCAAAAGCCATGTGGGACACAATATGTGTTCAGTATGAAGGAACGTCTGAAGTCCAGGATTCAAGAAAGATCAACCTGGTAAGACAATACGAAAGTTCATTTCTGGTAAGAATGAATCTCTCTCTGAAGTTCACCAACGTTTTAATTGTTTAATTATAGATCTGAAAACTGTTGGTAAGGAATATTCTAACTTTGAAGTACTGACAAAGTTTCTAGAATGTTTACCTGAAAGCTGGGACAATTATGCTATGTGTCTCAAGCTATCAAAGGATCTAAAATCAAGGACCCTTTCAACCTTATATGGCACGTTGCTGAATAATGAGCAATCGAGCCATCTTAAGAAGAATCTTGTAAAAGATTCCAAAAGTACCCCTGTTGCTTTAATCTCAGAGGAACCTTCTACTCAGCGACCCTCGGTCACTATCACTGAGTTAGAAAGTAACTCTGAAAGGTCATCAGATTCTGATTATTCAGATAATGATGAATCTTTGGCTCTCCTAACTAAGAAGTTCAGGAGATTTGCCAAAACGAAAATGTTTAGAAAGAACAAACCTCTTTCCATAACTGACAAGCCTAGATCATCAGCTTTTGTTGATAAGGCTACTGCTACTTGTTTTAACTGCAAAAAGACAGGACATTTCGCTAACGAGTGCAGGTCTAAGAAAGTTTCTAGACCCTCAGCTTTTTCAAAGAAACCCTTTGTTCCAAGGAATAAAGATGACAAATATTCAAAGCTGAAAGAAAAATATGCAAAGCTGAAAAGCTTTAAGAAGAAGAATAAAGGCCTGATGGCTGACTATGATTGGGCTGCTTCTGATGAAGAAGCATCATCATCTGACTCTGAAGATGATGAAGCAAATCTATGTCTTATGGCCAAGATTGAAGAAGAGGAAGAAAGTTCAGACATTCCCTCCACTTCAACATCTGCTATTCAGGTATCACCTTCTTTCTTTACCAATATTGCAAATATTGATGAAGCTGATAGTCTCCGTAAGATCGATCTCTTGACTAGAAGTTTATACGAATCCATGAACGGCAAAACTGTGGCTGAAAACCAAAATCTTGATCTCGCTGAAAAGCTTAAAAACTACCACCTTCAAATAGAAAAGCTTTCTAAAATTGAAGAAGATTTTAAAGATCAAGTATATTTAAATCAGCTAGTCAAAATCGAATGAGCAGAAGCTATCGCTGCATTAAAGGCTGAAAAAGCTACTATTGAAGGATGGTGTAATTCTTCCACAAAGATCACTGAGATAATAAAGTCTCAGATTCCCCTGAGTGATAAACGTGGTTTGGGTTACAAATATGAAACTCCAAAACCAACCACTGAGCGTTCAATGCTTAAATTTGGAACGTTCGTATCCTCAGTCGCTGATCTGATGGACCAGGATGGTCATCATCAGAGTCATCCTAACTCTTATCAGAAGTACCCTCTGCTCTGCAGGAAGCTTTGGGTTTCTTTGGTAGTTCTGCTCCTGCGGCCATCAACTTTGCACATACATCATCACAGAGTCCGATTAGAGTTGCAAGCTCTGCTTCTGTGTTGAAGCGCATTCTGCCTACACTTTTTCTGAACTCTTTGACGTAGTTGGCATTTGTAGTAGTGAAGGATACAATGACTTATGTGACCTGGTTTATCACATTCTGCCCGGGCTCTGTTAGTTATGCTCTGGTCATGTAGTCTTTTGGCTGCATCATTGTAGTGTTGCGCATTGCCTCTTCTTGTACGTGTTTGAGGGCGTTCTATAGATCTGCAGGTGTAATGCCCTTTGATTTGTTGGATTGCTTGTTCATTTGTTCAAGGAAATGATTGACTGATTCCTTGAATGCAGATGTTGCGGCTATTCCGAAATCTTTAGCAGCAGAAGTGGCTGTAGTTGTGGCAGTTGTTTGAGCAGAAGACTTCATCTCTGTGATGGCGGATTTTACCTCTGTGGATAGATTGTCCATTTTGGTATTCAGATTTAGCAAGGCCGTTGATGTAGTCTATGCAAAAGATGTGAAAGAGCTTTGCAACTCTTTCATGGTTTGGTTCACAGAGGTGACAAGGGTTTGGAACTCATCCCTTGATACTTGTGTCCCTGGTGTAACCTCTGGAGGAACACATTCGTCTCCAGAGTGAGTCCCTGCTCCTGGGACACCTTCGTTCACCCTTGTTTGTACGTTGGGGGTGGAAGGATTTCCATCGGATCTTTGAGAAGAAACCTGAGTTTCAATCTCTACAGAAGTTATGTGAAGAACAGTGTCCAAATCCACTCCAGAGGTGGGTATTGGAATGTTCTTATGTTGACTCGGAGACTTGTCTAGAGTCTCTTCGTCTTCGTGCTCACTACTTCTCTCTGAAATAAGTGTTGGCCCTATATTGTGCGTGGCAGAGGAAACGAATTCCTCTGTTGGGTATTCTAGTGTGATCTGGGGCGATTGATCATGAACAATAGGTGAGTCTCTTTGAGGAGACTCCCTAGAAATGGATTCCCCGGTTTCTGTGGGCGCAGAAGTCAAAAGAGTGACCTCTGGCTGGATGGATTGGGTTTGGATCGAGCTGTGCTGCTCTTTTTCAATAACTCCTTCTGCAGCTAGACCTGCGGAGTTAGATGTGTGGGTTGCACTGGGAGTTGGTTTTGGTTGTGTGCCTCTATTAATCCAGGCATCTTTTTTTGTTTCTTCCTCTGTTAAGCATCCAAGCACTACTTCATTATCTATCATTTCAGCCTCTATCACTATCCTATGGCTTGGTGCTTCTTCCCTAACTTCTGTTGAAGTTCCTGACTCTGTGACTAAGAAGTCGAAGATTGGATGAGAGTCGTATAATTTCATGACATGTTGATGATAGAGACCTTTTCGTATTAGGACATCTTCTTCTTCATCAGAATCTACGTCTGAGACCTCTATCCTTGTCTCCCTCGTTTCAAATCCCTCTTCTTCTACAACTTCGGCCTCTTTTCCTTTTTCTTTTTCTTTTTCTTTTTCTTTTTCTTTCATTTTCTCTAAAGCCTCTGTTACTTCATCTCTATTCCACTCAGCTTCTGTTTGTTCTATTTCTTCTGAAGCTGGGCTTGGACTCCTTCTGTGAACCTCCAATCCCTGTTGGATGAAGGGGTCTTGTAGAATGGAAGGGTTTTCAGATGGTTGATCTCTGGGGGTTTGATCATCTTCTTGCAAATTGGTGTCAACGCCAGAGATGGAGAAGTCTTGTTCTTCTGCGATGTGATGGTCAAGTGGTTGTGCCGTCCACCCAGTTGTATTTAGGGTGTTGGCAATTTCAGGGTTCTTGTTGGTTCCCGTTTTGCTTTAAACAAGATTATCAGATCTATTAGTTCAGGTTTAAGGTTTGATGCGGAAGCGTATTTGAAGAACTAATAGATATGTTTGATAGATTTAGAACACAATATAAATAAACAGTGAGCAGGAAATAATATCTCAAAGTTTACTGAATATATATATATATATCAAGAACAGATTTAAGAACAGTGAGTATGCAAAGCTTTAAACAGATATGACTCTAAATGTGCATAAGCTATGTGTTCTTGATGTTTGATTGAAGTGTTCTTGTTTTTCTGTTTTTGTGTGTTGTTGTGTGTTAGGAAGAACTCAACATGAGTCTTCCTTTTATACTACTCTTAGAAGACTATGAAGTAGGTCACTGTTCCTTTTACGGCATGAATAGTGTACTGGATGGTGTGAACAGTTGTTTGAGCCATGCGCATTTAATGGAGCAGATGTACTATTGGTAAATGCATTAAATGGCGCAGACGTCTATTTTGTACCATGCCCTATTGAGTCCACTCAGAGTTTGACACGTGTTGAAGTTGGACAGGGCAAGTTGCCATGCAAGTTGATGAACAGGTCTTGGAACAGTAGCAAGATATTATAAATATCTTTCTAGTCTTTAGAGGACCATAGAGGCTCTGTAATGTGTTACAGAGGTTCTGCGGTCTGGTTCCTCTGTAGAGTAGTCTTCACCGGATTCCGAGTCTTTGGTTGTTTACTTCTGCAGAGCTTCTGTCAAGGGTGGCAGAGGTTCTGTGGCTCGGTCCTCTGTGAGAAGTCTTCTTGGTTCCTTGACTTCTGATGTTGTCCGCAGAGGCTCTGTTATTGGTAACAGAGGTTCTGCGGTCTTGGTCTTCTGAAAGCGTCCTTCTGTAGTTTCCTCGATCTTTGATCACTCTTGATCAAACTTCCTTTGATTCTTCTGAGATGCCCGGCAGAGCTTCTGTGGAAGTTCTTCTGTACTTGGCCATTTTTCAATACTTCTAATATTTCAGAATATTTGGAGCTAACAATCTCCCCCTAAGTATTGAAAAATAGAAGGTTGAATTTATGCATTTTAACCTAAGTAAAGAAGAGGTTAAACAATACCTCAGAAGATTATTTCATTCATTTTGGAATTTATGCCAGAGGCATTTACATTTAAGTACACAAAAATAAACGTTGACAGAGATTCTTTGAAGAGACTTTGATTTTTGCATTTGGGAAGTCGTCGAACTTTCTGTTGTCTTTTCCTACTTCCTTGAGTTCTTCATAGAACTTGTGACAGAGATTTCGTAAGCCGAGTGTAGCATCAATCTCTTTGATCATCATCAGAGCAGATTCTTCGTTCATAAGCTCTGTTGCTTTATTCTCCTCTAGTATCTTTCTGAACATGTTCAGAGTATGGGTTGTGTACTTCTGACAGTCCATTGTCACAAACAGTTTCAGTTGATCAGCAAGATTCTTGAATACTAACCCGTACCTTGGAGTTTTGATTATTGAATTGGGTATGGCATTGGGTGGGCAGAAATCCTCTGGTGGTCTGATACTTAGAGTAGTTATGCCCAGATCGATGGCTAGTTGAATGTCGAGCATGCTGTAGATTAGGAGCTTTTCACGCATCGCCTTTCTGAGAACTCGATAAGACCTTTTGTGGCAGTCGTCATTGAAGTTGTCTTTCGTCCATTGCAGAAGGTCAGGTAAGTCATAGGGATTGAGGTTTCGGATATCAGCATCAGAGAATTGATTTTCTGATCTGTCAGACCTTTTGACTTTCCAGATGGTATACACCGTATGAGGATAGGTTCTCATTTTGGAGTATTTGCAATAGATTACCTTCTTTATTTTGTGAATGGAGTAAACTTGATTGACTGGTTTTGACTTTGTAGAGGTGAAGATTGCATCGAATTCCTCTCTTAGCTTCTGATCTCGGACATGGGCTGGCAGATCGCTCTGGAAGTGCTGTCTGTAGAGATAACTGTAGACTTGTTCTTCCATTTGTTCAATGGTTGAAGTAGATCTTGGAATTGGTCTCCTTAGCTCATCCATCTTTCGAGTGATGTCTGCTACTCTACCTTCTGTTACCTTAGCTGTGGGATTCAGGGATGGGTTTTCTGACAGAGGATTCAAGTTGAATGCCCAGTCTTCCTCTTCGGGTTTAGGAGTGACGAAGGCATTAAATGCACCTTTCATCAATTTCTCTGTAGCAACTGGCATCTTCTTCTTTGGCTCTTCTTCTGTCATTATTCCCTTGCCTTTATCTTTTGGCTTTGAGGTTTCAGATATTGTGTTTTGGATATGTGTGGGTGGAACCTCTGTTGATTTGACAGTTGGAGGTTCTGTGGGTCTTGGGGTTGTATGCTCTGATGTTTTGGTTGTTGCCTCTGAAGGTTTTGATACTTCGGGTTGTGAGGTCTCTGTTGGTGAGGAGTCTTCGGGTCTTGGAGGTGGAATGTCAAAACGCTTTGCTGATTGAAAAGCAGATACAAATTCCATTCTGCGAAGAATGAACTCTGCAGAGCGTTTTGGTCTTTGGGGTTTTCGAGCTATGGTTTTGACTCTCGTTTTGTGCGGGATTGGTTGTGAGGTTGGTGTTGGTTCTTTGGGTGAGGGTGGAGTTTGTTCTGAGGACGAGGATGCAAGATTGATTACCTTAGGTTCTGTGGTTGGTGCATCCTTTGGTGAGATAGAGGTGTTTTGCCTCTGTTGTTTTCCCTTCTGGGTTTCTGTTGTAGAGGGTTCTGCTGATTTCTCTGTAGTTTTTGCAGAAGCAGCCTCTGTAGTTTCCTTTGTTTTCTCCCCCTCAGGATGACCAGATGCTCTATCATCAGGATCATCCTGTCTTCTTTTAGTAGTAACTTCTGTTCTGCAGGTGTCTTGAGCTGCTTGCCTTGCTGCATTTTTCTTCATTGTTTCAAAGTAGATTGCGATCGAAGTTTTGAAGGCTTTGGTCGCACTTTTCTCGAACTCTGCAGCGGTTGTTTTGGCAATGTTAGTGGCAGAGGCGATGGCAGCAGCAGCAGAAGTTTCTGTAGTTGACTTCATTTCTGCAAGGGCTGCTTTAACCTCTATGGATAAGGTATCCACTTTGTTATTTAATCCTGTAAGCGCGCCTGAAGTTGACTCTGTAAAAGACGTGAATGAGCTTTGCAACTCATTCAATGTTTGAGTTACAGAGGTTACAAAGGCTTGGAACTCATCCTTCGTAACATGTTCCTCTTGGGTAACCTCTGGAGGAACAACTCCTTCTCCAGAGTGAGTCCCTGTTCCTGGGACACCTTCGTTCACCCTTGTTTGTACGTTGGGGGTGGAAGGATTTCCATTTGATCCTCGAGAAGAAACCTGAGTTTCAGTCTCTACAGAAGTTCTGTGAAGAACATTGTCCAAATCCACTCCAGAGGTGGGTATTGGAATATTCTTCTGTTGACTCGGAGACTTGTCTAGAGTCTCTTCGTCATGGTGCTCTCTACTTCTCTCTGAAAGAAGTTTTGGCCCTATATTGTGCGTGTCAGAGGAAACGAATTCCTCTGTAGGGTGTTCTAGTGTGATTTGGGGCGATGGATCACGAACTATAGGTGAGTCCCTCTGAGGAGACTCCCTAGGAATGGATTCCCCTGCTTCTGTGGGCACAGAGGTTGAAAGAGTAACCTCTGGCTGGATGGGTTGGGTGAGGTTCGAGCTGTGCTGCTCTTTTTCAATGACACCTTCTGCAGCTAGACCTGGGTGTCAGATGTGTGGGTTGCACTGGGAGGGGTTGAGGGATGTGTGCCTTCTGCAACTTCAGCATCTTTTTCTTTCTCATTTTCTTTTCCTCCAGACGTTTCTACCCTATCCTCTAAACCTATTTGCACCTCTTCTTCTGCAGTCTCTTGTCTTGGCAGAAGTGAATCAAGAACCTCTATGAAGATTGGAGTTTGCAGAGGTGGTTCGATTTCTTCTGTTATTGTTTGCAGAGAAGATGGTTTCGTCTTTGATTTTCTTTTCTTTGGTTTTGGTGCCCCCTCCTCTGAAGATTTTGACTTCCTTTTTCTTTTGGAAGAGGGAGGGGCCGAGGGTGGTTGGATAGCAGAAGCAGAGGCAAGTTGTTCCTCTGTAGGGGTCTTGGTTTTCTTTCCCTTTTTCTTCTTCTTCTCTTTAGATCCCTCAGAAGACTTCCTCTTTGAAGAATAGAGGTCTTTCCTTATATCTCTGAAGTTCTTCTGGTTGGCCTTGTGTTTAGCCAACTTTATCTTCCATTCTTCTTCTGTAAGTCTCTCTACTACATTACCTCCTATGGGCATTCCTATACGCGGGGGTGTTACAGAACTGGGTTCAGGAGTTCTGTAAACGCGTGTGTACTCATTAACTAGTTCTTCATTACTAGCATAACCTAACATTACCTTTGATAGTGGCCTGATGTGTGGGTAGCCATCCTCATGTTCTGTAGGGGTGTTCTTGGACATAGGAAATTGCTTAGGTTTGGGACCGTCCATTGGCCATTTTTGGATAAGGAGTAGGGGTTCGAAAAGTACACTGAGGATTCGCTGGAACTGTAGAGAGGGTAACTGATAACTCTATTTTTAGAGTTATTATTTCCATTTATTTTCCACTTTATTTTGTCAATTTTAGCCATTTCACTTCTAAAACCCCCCATTCTTGGTAGGATTTACGAAAACGAGCAAAAGGAGTGAACCATGGTCTTTAATAAATTATTTGGGGAAGTTTTGGGTGTTTTCTCGATTTTTCATCCGCAGTGACGTATACAGTGCCCACTCCGGTTCCCCACTCTTCGAGCTGATCAAAAAGAAATCAAAAAGAAACTTTTAGTTGGGATCTAATTTTCTGGAGGAGGAAGGTTCAATGACAGAGAAGCTGAGATTTGGCTGTTACAAGTGTTCCTCAAGGCTTCACATCATGATTGTACCTTTGTACTTGCAAAAGTTGACTTCTAATGGACCATTGGGTAAAAAGGGCTATACATGGAGGATTGAAGTATTATCCTTTGAGCTGATTTCTGCATCTCCCTGCAGTCCTTGCACCTTGGAAAACCCTTTTTGTGTAAAGACCAACACCTTCTTCTTAGTATAAAAAGGAGTGTTGGGTCTCATTTATTAGAGCCATCTATCTTGCAATTTATCTAGCATTTCCTTAAGTTGTAAGCTTTCATTTACTGCAGTAACTTAGCATTTAATTTCAGTAATTTATTTTCTGTTGTAGTTCGAAATACACAGTGCAGGGACGACTTCTCGTTCCCCACTGTGAGCAGTTAATGCAAATCACTTTCAGTTTTATTATGTGCAATTCTTCATCTTTTGTTTTCTTTACTTCGGAAATGTTAAGCTAAACATCCTTTGGGATGTAGGAAGGAGAAGTACCTGGGTTTTATCAAAAATGCTTGAGTAATCTTTATACTTAGAATATTTGTTGTTTTGGTCTTTCATTCTCGATATTTACCCAAGGATGCGAACAAGCTGATCACTTGCAAGGATCTAAAGTCTAGTTCTTAACTTAGAAATAAGTAGAGCGCAGTGACACGAGCTTGAATGATGCTAGGGGATTCGAAAGAATTCTTTTGACACTTACGAAAGTGAGGTCGGCACAGTGAGCTAATCTCTGCCCACTGGAGTAGTAGGCAAGCTAATTTGTGTATTAAAAACACTTAGAGTATTTGTCTCTACACATTCCATCGAGGCCTGAAAAGGTCCATTTAGAGATTACCATTGACAAAACAACAAGTACTAAGAGTATGGGATTTTTATCTAACGGTGTGAGTATTTTGTAACCGGGCTTTTCTAGCGAAAATGTCCACCACGAATACGAGGATCACTCTAAGGACCGAGTATTTGAGATAAATTTTAGAGAAAATCCAACCTACATTCCTCCTTTTTAGCATTTAGTAAATCGTTTCAAGTAGCTATTTTACCAAACCAAACCAAAGTATTATTTTCCTCTCTAGTTGAAACTTGTAAAAGGAGCTCATGAGAACCGTATTGTCTTGATTGTCCAGTCTCTGTGGATTCGATTCTGGTATTTTACCAACTATTACTTGCTGTGACGATCATAGTGGACAGTGTACACTTGCACTTCCCACTGTGGACAGTTTGCAACCCACTGCGATTAAAACACACATTTCGCTCGTACCAAGTTTTTGGCGCCGTTGCCGGGGACTGGCGTGATTTTAAATCTCAAGACATTAGTTTTTGTTCGAGCCCGAGTAACTAGTTTTTCTAAGCTGTTCGTATTGTATGCCACGGCGACAACTCGAACATTTGGTTCCAATAGATCTCGAAATAGAAAAAACGTTGCGAAAAACACGAAGAAGCAAGAAAACAAATCGACAACCTCCTGTGATCCCCACTGTGAACATGGCTGCAGTACCGCCACCTATAGTGGAGACCACAATCACGATTGCCGATAACAAAGATCGAAAAATACGGGACTATGCTACTTCCGGAGTTGGTGATTTAAGCTCCGGAATTTTGAGACCCAATATTGTTGCAACGCATTTTGAACTCAAACCGGTGATGTTTCAAATGATCCAAGCCATGGGTCAATTTGGAGGATCGCCATCTGAGGATCCGCACTCGCACTTAAAATCTTTTTTAGAAATGACCGATTCCTTTCAATTGCAAGGTGTTAGTGATGAGGCATTAAGACTAAGGCTTTTCCCTTTTTCATTAAGGGACAAAGCAAAATCTTGGCTGAACGCACATGCACCTCACTCGATAACCACTTGGCAAGAACTTGCCGATAGATTTTTGCAAAAATACTTTCCTCCAACAAGGAATGTTAGATTTCGAAATGATATAATTTTATTTAGGCAAGAGGAAGATGAGGCTGTTTCGGATGCATGGGAACGATTCAAAGATTTACTTCGAAAGTGCCCACATCATGGCATCCCACATTGCATCCAATTGGAGACCTTTTACAATGGTCTTTCCAATGCAGCCAAAATCATCTTAGATGCAACAGCCGGTGGAACATTTACGAGTATGACTTACAACGAAGGATATCAAATCTTAGAAAAAGTATCCAACAACAATACCGAATGGTCAAATCCGAGAGCACCCATGTCTAAGACCAACACCATAGATTCCGAAGCACTCAAAACCATGAATGCACAATTAGTGGCCTTGACAAAAATCGTTTTAAATCAAAATCGAGGCCAAGTCAATTCCGCAACCCATCTCGCTGATAACTGCTCCCTTTGTGGAGAGGAGCATGTTTTCGACTATTGTCCAGCAAACCCCGAATCTGTTAATGTCATAGGGACCAACCAAAGGAACAACCCTTATTCGCAGACTTATAATCCAGGTTGGAGAAATCATCCGAATTTCTCTTGGTCCGGTAATCAAGGACTCCAACCCCAAGGACCGAGTCACATCCAGCAAAGACCATACAATCCCCCGGGATTTCAGCAACATCACAGTGGGCAATCCCCACATCACAGTGGGCAGTCCCCACAACCATACCAACCACGATCCAACCAACCAGCTGAGGCTCAACAATCGATCGAGTCGATTCTCAAAGGTTTTATGAATCAAACTCAAGCAGCCATTAGAAATATAGAGACTCAAGTAGGACAGCTAGCCGTTGAAGTTAAGAATAGACCACCAGGAACGTTACCTAGTGATACCGAGCAAGCTAGGGTGATAGGAAAAGGACCAGAACATGTCAAGTCCATAACACTGAGGAGTGGAAAGGATCTGAAAGATATCGTTTTTGAGTCCGATGATTTGCCTCAAATACCCACTGTGGTCCCCACAGTGGGCACTCCTCAGGTCACTGTGGTCCCCACAGTGAGGACCGACATCCCTGACCTTCCCACTTTTGGATCTGTTCCAAAGCCTACTTTTCCAAAGCCAATACCTCAGCAAACTCAAATTGATCCACGAAATATCCCTTTTCCTCAAAGAATGAAGCCTAAGAATGTCGATGTTCAATTTAAAAAATTCTTAGACATTTTTAAACAACTTCATATTAACATACCCTTGGTAGAAGCTCTCGAGCAAATGCCAAGCTATGTTAAATTTTTAAAGGATATTTTGAACAAAAAGAGAAAGTTGGGTGAGTTTGAGACTGTAGCTTTGACCGAAGAATGTAGTGCCCTCCTTACTAGCAAGATTCCACCGAAGTTGAAAGACCCGGGTAGTTTCACCATTCCATGCATTATAGGAGGACAAGAAGTAGGCCAAGCACTCTGTGATTTAGGAGCTAGTGTCAACTTGATGCCTTTGTCCATTTTTAACAAGTTAGGGATTGGAGAGGCTAGACCCACAACCGTGACATTACAACTAGCCGACCGATCCATTGCCTACCCCAAGGGAAAAATAGAAGACGTTTTGGTCCAAGTGGATAAATTTATCTTCCCCGCCGATTTTCTTGTTTTAGATTATGAGGCCGATAAAGAAATCCCAATCATCTTAGGACGTCCGTTTCTTGCAACCGGACGTACTTTGATCGATGTGCACAAAGGAGAACTCACGATGCGAGTTAATGACCAAGAGGTAACTTTTAATGTTTTCAAATCTCTCAAATATATAGACACCGAAGATTGTTTTGCCTTAAGTTCGATTTATGAAACCCACAATTTTGGCAATTTGCCCACAGTGGGGAGTACAGTTCCCACAGTGGGGATTGACAGTGAGCACTCTGAATCAGAGAGTAATGACACTTTTAAGGATGAGTGTAATGAAATGGTTGCAGCTTTTGAACCTCTGGACTTCAAAGATAGAGATGTTCAATCCCCTTCAATAGAACAACCTCCCGAGTTAGAGCTTAAACCATTGCCTTCCCATTTAAAGTATGCTTATCTCGCTAAGGATAATAAACTTCCCGTCATTATCTCTTCCAAACTTAGTGAGAAACAAGAACAACTTCTGATTGATTTGTTGATAAAGCATAAGGGAGCAATTGGTTGGACCATAGCGGACATTCGAGGGATTAGCCCCTCTTTATGTCAACATAAGATTAACTTGGAGAGTGACCACCCGGGGAAAGTCCAACCCCAAAGAAGGTTGAACCCCATCATGAAGGAGGTAGTTAAGAAAGAAGTCTTGAAATGGTTAGATGCCGGTATTATCTATCCCATTGCCAGTAGTAGTTGGGTGAGCCCCGTTCAATGTGTCTCTAAAAAGGGAGGAACAACAGTGGTCAGAAATGAAAAGAACGAACTCATTCCAACTAGGACTGTTACGGGATGGAGAATATGCATGGACTATAGGCAACTGAATCTAGCAACAAAGAAAGACCATTTCCCGTTACCTTTTATTGATCAAATGCTTGATAGATTAGCGGGAAAGGAATTTTATTGTTTTCTGGATGGATACTCCGGATATAACCAAATCCACATCGCACCCGAGGACCAAGAAAAGACCACCTTTACTTGTCCATATGGTACTTTTGCAGTCCGGAGAATGCCTTTTGGTTTATGTAATGCTCCCGCTACTTTTCAACGCTGTATGATGGCCATTTTTACTGATATGATAGAAGATACCATAGAAGTTTTTATGGACGATTTTTCTGTGATCGGCACATCATTTGATAACTGTTTGAGGAATCTAGAAAAAAGTTTGGTGAGATGTGAAACCCACGACCTTATTCTAAATTGGGAAAAATGTCATTTCATGGTCGAAGAGGGCATCGTTTTGGGTCATCTTGTGTCGAAAAAGGGTTTGGAAGTTGATAAAGCAAAACTAGAAGTAATCTCCCAACTTCCCGAGCCCACAACGGTAAAAGGCATTCGCAGTTTTTTAGGTCACGCAGGTTTCTATAGGAGGTTCATAAAAGATTTTTCCAAAATAACTAAACCCCTATGTAACCTGCTGCAACATGAAAGAGAGTTTGTTTTTACCAAAGAATGTAGAAACGCATTTGAAATAATCAAAAATGCCTTAGTTACTGCACCCATAGTGACCACTCCTGACTGGTCACTCCCATTCGAAGTCATGTGTGACGCCAGCGATTGGGCTATAGGTGCAGTACTAGGCCAACGAAAAGATAAGATTTTTCATCCAATATACTATGCAAGCAAGACTTTGATCGAGGCTCAAATCAACTACACTGTAACCGAAAAAGAACTACTTGCAGTAGTTTTTGCTTTTGATCGTTTCAGGTCTTACTTAATTGGAGCAAAGGTCATAGTACACACCGATCACGCAGCCATCAAATATTTGATCAACAAGGCTGACTCTAAACCGAGGTTGATCAGATGGGTGCTGTTGCTGCAGGAATTTGACCTCCAGATCGTCGACAGAAAAGGAACGAGCAATCAGGTTGCCGATCATCTGTCCAGGCTCGAGAAGACAGTGGGCACTGTTGACCCCACTCCTGACCCCACTCCGGTAAAAGAAACTTTTCCCGATGAACAATTATTATCTGCGCAACATCATAATGAAACTCCTTGGTATGCTGATATTGCAAACTTTTTAGCAAGTGGACTTAAGCCCCACGGGATGGGTGGACAACCATTCAAGAAATTTTTACACGACACACGACAATACGTTTGGGACGATCCCTTCTTGTACAAGATAGGGGCGGACCAAATATTGAGGCGTTGTGTCCATGGGAGTGAACAACATCAAATACTCCATGGTTGTCACACATCCCACTACGGTGGCCACTTCGGTGGAAACCGTACCGCAGCAAAATTTTTGCAAAGTGGATTCTTTTGGCCCACTGTTTTTAAAGACTCATTTGAATTCGTGAAAAATTGTGAGCAATGTCAACGTACGGGGAATATATCGCAAAGAAATGAAATGCCTCTTAACAACATTCTAGAGGTCGAACTTTTTGATGTATGGGGGATAGATTTTATGGGACCTTTTCCAAATTCCAACAATAACTTTTACATCTTGGTTGCGGTAGATTATGTTTCAAAATGGGTAGAAGCCATTGCTTGTCACTCCAATGATGCTAACACTGTGGTGAAGTTCTTACACAAAAATATATTCACTCGCTTCGGAACACCACGAGCATTAATTAGTGACGAAGGCACCCATTTTGTAAACAAAGTCATGGCCTCGGTTCTTGCTAAATATGATATTCATCATAGAGTGGCCACCGCATACCACCCACAAACCAATGGGTTGGCCGAGCTTTCAAATCGTGAGATCAAGGGAATTTTGGAAAAAGTTGTTAAGCCACACCGTAAAGATTGGTCAATCAAACTCGATGATGCTCTTTGGGCCTATCGAACAACCTATAAAACTCCTCTGGGAATGTCTCCATTCAAATTAGTTTTTGGCAAAGCTTGCCATTTACCGATTGAATTAGAGCACAAGGCGTTCTGGGCCCTTAAAGAGCTTAACATGAGTGAGGATGCCGCGGGAATCAAAAGGAGTCTGCAAATACATGAGCTAGAGGAGTTGCGATATCACTCCTATGAGAATGCAAAGTTGTACAAGGAAAAGACCAAGATGTGGCACGATCGTCGAATCAACCATAGGGAGTTCATGGAAGGACAACAGGTACTATTGTTCAATTCCCGTCTCAAACTCTTTCCAGGTAAACTTAAATCAAGATGGACGGGACCATACACCATTGTCAAGGTGAGTCCTTTCGGAACAGTGGAGTTGAAATCCCCACAATCGGGTCAAACCTTTAAAGTCAATGGGCAAAGGGTAAAGCATTTTTTGCATGAAAGTGCCCACATCCCTGCCCACTCTCCACCTCGCTATGGTTAGAGAAATTCACCACTGTTTGTAAATAATTTATTTCAGTATTGTTGTCTTTTTTTTATCTTTAGTATTTTTAATTCTGCATGGTAGTTTATTTCGATGTGTGTAGGAGCATTTTAGCACTTTTTGGAACAAAGAGGTTCGCAGTGGGCAAGGATTGGTCACTGCGCTCCTCACTCTCGGTCTGGCATAGGAAAAGACGGTTTGGGAGGGACCCACGGCTGACGCACATCATGCTTTTTCTTACAAACATCAACTTTTCCTGCCACTTGTCAAAAGCCCACCTATTCCCAAGATAAACCATCATTATCTTTTTCTCTCTCTACTAACCGTCCCCAATCAACTCAAAAACCATCACCCTCAAATCAGATTTTTACTTTAACTTCCCTAAACACACCAAGTTTCTTCATCTTCTCCATTTCTCTCTCAAAGAAAACCCACAAACCTAAAACCCTTCCTAAAACCCTTGAAAAAAAAAATGGCGAGAAGCAAAAGATTGAACATCCGGCACGATGCACCCACACGAGCAGCCGTACGCCGTCGTCTCGCAGAAGAAAACCCGCCGGAAACTGTCACCGGCGATCTAAATGAACCACCACCTATTTCCAGTGACAACCCCATATTTTCCGACGATAACCCCATAACATCCGGCGTACCTGATGCGGATTCTTCTCAAATCTCCGACACTAGTGTCACCCACTTCGAAACCGAGGCATTGCTGGCCGAAGAAGAAGAAAAGCGATTGGCAGAGGAGTTTGAGAGGCGAATGTCGGTCATTCGAAAGCGAAAGGAAGAGGTTGAGAGGAGACGGCGAGAAGAAGAAGAAAAGCGCAGAAAAGAAGAAGCAAGATTGAAGGCTGAACAAGCAAAGATCTTAGAGGAAGAAAGGAAAAAGGCGGAGGGAGAGATTTTTACTGAGGAACAAGAACTGCTGAGGAAAGTAAATTCTGATTATGAAGAGGACTACAGAAAGCTTGGGGATATTATTGAGCAGAGCAGAGTGGGGAAGACTGCCCACAGTGGGGAGAGTCCTGTTCTACGAGCATTAAAGAAGAGGGGAGTGGTCACCAGGTCTACGGTAACCACGACACCGAGGAAATCAGCAAAAAGATCATCAAAGAAAGGTACTACATTCGAACCTGCTTTAAGTGCTTCTTCTGTTGAAGTTGACATTGGGGATGACCAAGTTCAAACCCTACACCCACATCACTCAACAGTGGGCACTGCTCATGCACCCAGTGGTGTGCCTAGGCAGTTCACCTCTTCAGAGGTGGCTGCCCACTATGAGTGCATTGCTACACAGAAACTGAAGTTAGAGAGGGGTTTCGACCCTGAGTTTGTTGAGGCCAACCCATTTGTTAAGAATAGGATTGTAGCGCAAGACTGGTCGATTTTGGCTGAAGCCAATCGACGCGCGAATGCCTCGTTAGTGCGTGAATTTTACGCCGAGGCCTCTCAAGCAAAGGATCCCACTGTGGTAGTTCGGGGTAAGCAAGTAAGCTATACTCCAGGAGCGATTAACCGGGTATTAGGAAGAAGGAGCCCGGCTGTGTGTGAGTTTGCCCAGTTTTTAAAGAAAATGACCCCGACGGACGAGGATCTTGTCTTGCGCGAAATAGCAGTCGAGGGGAAGCCGTGGAATAAAGACGGCCAGAGAAGGTGCCTAAATGCTAGCTCCCTCACTACCGAGGCCGCTGTTTGGTTCCAATTTCTCCGGGCCTCTGTGTCCCCAACATCGCACGATACCACATTGTCTATGCATAAATGTGCTTTGTTGTACTGCCTCCTCACTGGACGAAAAATCAACGTCGGAATTGTTATGCATGCGGCCATAGATCAAGCTCGAAACAGAAAGAAGGTAGTCTTGCCCCTTCCTTGCCTCGTTACGTTACTAATGATAGACGCAGGTGTACCCTCGGCGGTGGAGGATCAGTGGTTTGACTCCACGAGCAACATCAACGCACAAACCATCCGCAAGATGGGAAGGTACGTCGCCACTCCTCCAGCTGAACAAACAGAAGATATCCCCACAGTGGGGACTGTTCACCCCACTGTGACCATTGCTGAGGAGCATGTTGTGAGAACGCCGCGTACACCACTCCATTCAACCGAGGCCGGATCATCAAGCAACCAAATGGGAGAGATTTTGGCAGCTTTGAAGAGGCTCACATACAGGATCGAGTTGCTGGAAAGTGAGCAGCGATATCAGAACCGGGCCACACAGAAATTTTGGATGTATACAAGAGAACGGGATGAGGTGACGGGCCTGATGATGAAAGAGGCCAACCCAATGCTAGCTGCTCAGCTCCCAGATTTTCCTGAGGATATTTGCCCAACCAATGCCAGTGATGACGAGTTTGAAGAGGATGACGCCGCCAGTTCACCAGATGCCACCCCGACCCGTTGAATGGTTTGTTAAAACTTTGGTTCCACTCTTTTGCTCTAAAAAACAATTTTAAATTTCGGTTTGTTTTATATTTTGTGCCTTTGGCTAGGCTTTTGACACTTTGCTGAATTCTTATTTTGGTTCGTAATGCATGAAATCCTATCGCTCGGTAGGTACTTTTGGGTACTAACGTATTTGTTGTTTGAATGCTTGTTTGATCTCGTTCCATTTCAAGGTACAACTTTCGGCTTCCAACTTAAAAAGGTCCCTTTTGTAAGTACGAATCTCAACTTGATACCATGAAATGATATAGGCCATTTTTCGCATCCAAACACGATCCTTTTTGTACCCCAAACCACCACCTTTGTTCATTAATTCAATGTCACAGTGGGGACACTGTGAGATTTTAAGTTTGAGGTGGGAACTTCCAGAGTGACCCCCAGTTTGCTCACAGTGGGGACACTGTGAAGTCCAAGTTTGAGGTGGGTAAGCCGTACCCCCCACACCAAAAAAAAAAAAAAAAAAAAAAAAGAGAAAATACAAAAATACAAAAGAAAAACGGAGTGTCACTAACAAAATTGATGGTGTGCCTTTTCTGGACCATCAAAGTGCTCACTCCCAGAAAAAGATGGTGTGCCTATTCTGGACCATCAGAATACCCACCCTCACAAAAAATAGCCATACTCCTTATTCCCAAATAAAGCCTGAAAGTGTACGTACTTATCATAGCAAAATACTAAACACCCACTTCTTGAAATAAAAATCTCAAAGCGAGATCTTCGGTCCATGTTTGGAAATTTTTGCCAAAACCCTTGGGAAAAGATTCAAAGCCATAAACCCTTCAAACCCAAGAAAGCCCTATTGATCAAAAGGTAAACAAGGGAAAGGTTTCGTCAAACACAAAAGTGAAATTTTCAAGTTTGGAACCGAAGGAAGTATCGAAGGAAGGAGATCAACGCCCATTCAAGTCAAGAAATATGTAAGTCCCTCAAAGACCTTTTATGCATTGTGTTTCATTTTATTTCTTTCTTTTTATTACTTGGGGACAAGTAATGATTTAAGTTTGAGGTTGTGATAACTCTATTTTTAGAGTTATTATTTCCATTTATTTTTCCACTTTATTTTGTCAATTTTAGCCATTTCACTTCTAAAACCCCCCATTCTTGGTAGGATTTACGAAAACGAGCAAAAGGAGTGAACCATGGTCTTTAATAAATTATTTGGGGAAGTTTTGGGTGTTTTCTCGATTTTTCATCCGCAGTGACGTATACAGTGCCCACTCCGGTTCCCCACTCTTCGAGCTGATCAAAAAGAAATCAAAAAGAAACTTTTAGTTGGGATCTAATTTTCTGGAGGAGGAAGGTTCAATGACAGAGAAGCTGAGATTTGGCTGTTACAAGTGTTCCTCAAGGCTTCACATCATGATTGTACCTTTGTACTTGCAAAAGTTGACTTCTAATGGACCATTGGGTAAAAAGGGCTATACATGGAGGATTGAAGTATTATCCTTTGAGCTGATTTCTGCATCTCCCTGCAGTCCTTGCACCTTGGAAAACCCTTTTTGTGTAAAGACCAACACCTTCTTCTTAGTATAAAAAGGAGTGTTGGGTCTCATTTATTAGAGCCATCTATCTTGCAATTTATCTAGCATTTCCTTAAGTTGTAAGCTTTCATTTACTGCAGTAACTTAGCATTTAATTTCAGTAATTTATTTTCTGTTGTAGTTCGAAATACACAGTGCAGGGACGACTTCTCGTTCCCCACTGTGAGCAGTTAATGCAAATCACTTTCAGTTTTATTATGTGCAATTCTTCATCTTTTGTTTTCTTTACTTCGGAAATGTTAAGCTAAACATCCTTTGGGATGTAGGAAGGAGAAGTACCTGGATTTTATCAAAAATGCTTGAGTAATCTTTATACTTAGAATATTTGTTGTTTTGGTCTTTCATTCTCGATATTTACCCAAGGATGCGAACAAGCTGATCACTTGCAAGGATCTAAAGTCTAGTTCTTAACTTAGAAATAAGTAGAGCGCAGTGACACGAGCTTGAATGATGCTAGGGGATTCGAAAGAATTCTTTTGACACTTACGAAAGTGAGGTCGGCACAGTGAGCTAATCTCTGCCCACTGGAGTAGTAGGCAAGCTAATTTGTGTATTAAAAACACTTAGAGTATTTGTCTCTACACATTCCATCGAGGCCTGAAAAGGTCCATTTAGAGATTACCATTGACAAAACAACAAGTACTAAGAGTATGGGATTTTTATCTAACGGTGTGAGTATTTTGTAACCGGGCTTTTCTAGCGAAAATGTCCACCACGAATACGAGGATCACTCTAAGGACCGAGTATTTGAGATAAATTTTAGGGAAAATCCAACCTACATTCCTCCTTTTTAGCATTTAGTAAATCGTTTCAAGTAGCTATTTTACCAAACCAAACCAAAGTATTATTTTCCTCTCTAGTTGAAACTTGTAAAAGGAGCTCATGAGAACCGTATTGTCTTGATTGTCCAGTCTCTGTGGATTCGATTCTGGTATTTTACCAACTATTACTTGCTGTGACGATCATAGTGGACAGTGTACACTTGCACTTCCCACTGTGGACAGTTTGCAACCCACTGCGATTAAAACACACATTTCGCTCGTACCAGTAACCAGTTGTGATCAGACATTTTGGCTTTCTGGGAGGCGATTTTGCGATCGATGGTGTTGATGATCTCTTGCATCATTATGGTGGCATAATCTAAGGGTAGATCATAATACACACCATACATGATTGAGAGAATTTGAGGTGAGCTTTGATCGATGCTTCCGATTTTGCTCGTGAGGCAACGATTTAGGATGGAGAATAAGGTATTCCACACAGGGGGTAGTCTTGCTCTGCGGAAATCGTTCCTCTTTTTCAACTGTTTGTTGTACCCTAACATGTGCAGAAAGTCGACAAGTTCTTCATTTGTTGGTTGGGGTGCATACTTTTTGATTCCCATGAGTCCTCTTGTTGGAAGGCCAAATTCTAATGAGAACATGGTGTGATTGAACATCAGTTCAAGGCTCTTACTTTGGTCAGGTTTAGAAATGTAGCCTCTGATCAAATCGGTGTCAGCGTCATAACGGCAAGATTGCCAAAACTGATGTAGGTAACGTACTGGTATTTGTTCAACGGTTTTGCTCAGAAGAGGGTAAAGAAAGTGGTTCTCTAGGATGTTTAGTAGGATGGCATATTCTTTGCCAAATGCCGTAGGAGAAGGAACAAGATAACAGTTGTTCGATTTAATGGGAAGGGTTTGCTCGAAATGGTCATTTGAGAAAAATTGTTGCAGGTGGGTAGTGGGTACGAAGGATGCCTCGTCGCCGGAGTCATATCTGTCGGCATCGGCGGCGATGTGTGGGTTGTGGGAGTGCTCAGAATGCACTGGAGAGGGTGTCGGAGAGTTCGTTGGTGAAACGTGAGCAGATTTGGAACTGGAAGCCATTTGTAGGTTTTGAAAGTTCTAGGTTTTCAGAAAGAAATAAGCAAGTTCGCCGGAGAAGATGAGAGAATAGTAAAGTTTTGAAAGTGATTTTAACTTGGGTTTTATACTGTGGTAACGGATAGAATTCGGAACGGTGAAAATGTGAGAAAGTTAATAAAATTTGAGGTCCACACTTGAGTTCATTCGGCGTGGTGCAAGTTTCTAGGACGACGTGATATGTACGTCAATGAAAACTTGACACGTCATCAATGTCAGTGACGACGAGACGTCGTGGGCGGCCACATTAAATGAAAAACGCGTGGGTTTTAAATTTTCACCACAGAAAAGTTACCGTTACAGATACAGAAATTCCCAAGTGGAAATCTTTACAGAAGCTTTGTGGGTACAGAAGCTCTGTGATTTTGAAAAACGTTTATCTCTGTAGATTGTATCTTTAATGAAAATCGTTTGAAAAACACGGAGAGGATCAATAAATTTTTAGTAGAGAGAAATTATCCTACAGAGGTTTTTGGACCTCTGCCAGAGCCAGCAGAGGCTCTGTGACAGGAAATTTCTAATAACTAATAATTTATAAACATTTTTAATCATCCAAGTTTTTGATCAGTTTTAACAATGTATTTAGGACTTATTTGAAAGTTGGTGTCGTAGAAAATTGTAAATCTCAAAGATTTTGTGCAGCAGAAGTCATTTGAATGATTTGAGTGATCTACAGAGGTTCTTTGTTTGAAAGAACTCTGTGGCTTATGACTTCTGTGGCAAGATACCAACCTATTTCCTTTTGATCGGCGAATGTGATATCTTCTGTCGCATTCTTTGCTCCCCCTTGACTTATGAATCTCTGTAGATTCAACAAGGTCTCCTTTTCCGCTCCTCATTGATCTAACAACCTCTGTAGGATTGATCTCTTTTAGAGTGTCTAGTTTGGACGACAGAGACTCTTGTTGATCATAATCCTTCTTTGGCTCCCCCTTGAATGATCAACCTATGTAGATCAATTTGAGGTCTCCTTCTGTTCCCCCTTGACCTATGCTTGAATCAATAGAGATAAATAATGCACAAAACATAGGTCAACCTCATCAGAGGTTCTGTGGAGATTGTCATAGGCTCTGAGCAATTCCACAGAGGCTCTGTGAAGTATAGAACCTTTGAAGGATGAGTCTTAAACAAAGTGTTTAAGAGTCATAATGAACTTTGAAGCCTGAGTCCTTAATAGAAGTATTAAGGAGTCCATTGTTGGCTGAAGAGTGAGTCCTGATCTGTAATGGTCAGAAGTCATTTTCTGATGAAGCTCGAGTCTTAAACTGATTTGTTTAAGAGTCTATTTCACTAAAGTGCGAGTCCTAAACTGATGTGTTTAGAAGTCCCCTTTTTTTTCTTTGAAGAGCGAGTCCTGATCTGTAATGATCAGAAGTCCTCTTTTTTTTTCTTTGAAGAGCGAGTCCTGATCTGTAATGATCAGAAGTCCTCTTTTTTTTTCTTTGAAGAGCGAGTCTTGATCTGTAATGATCAGAAGTCCTCTTTTTCTTTTCTTTGAAGAGCGAGTCCTGATCTGTAATGATCAGAAGTCCTCTTTTTTTTCTTTGAAGAGCGAGTCCTGATCTGTAATGATCAGAAGTCCTCTTTTTTTTTTCTTTGAAGAGCGAGTCCTGATCTGTAATGATCAGAAGTCCTCGTTTTTTTTTTCTTTGAAGAGCGAGTCCTGATCTGTAATGATCAGAAGTCCTCTTTTTTTTTCTTTGAAGAGCGAGTCCTGATCTGTAATGATCAGAAGCCCTCTTTTTTTTTGAAGAGCGAGTCCTGATCTGTAATAATCAGAAGTCCTTTTTACCTGCAAGACAGATCAGAGAACTTTTGGTACCCATATCCAAATGGGTCCTTTTTTGTTAGGATTTGGAGTTGTCTTTAGGTCCTCTGGTTTGCCAATCTCTGTTGGTTTGCCAACCTTCTTTCTATGACCTTTCTCATTTTGGGTCTTTGGATTTTTCTTTTGAAATGACCCATTTTGTACACAGAAAGATTTAGAGAAAAGGTTTCTTAATTGAAGCAGAAGATCAAAGCATTTATATGAATGAAAAGATGAAGGCTTTGTAGAAACAAATGGTTTTGGAGCATTTTTGTCAGGAATAGAGTTTTTGACTTTCCAAACCATTTTCATCGTTTTGTAAACAGGATTATTTGAATTTTTAGCACAAGAGTTTGCTAAGACAAGGTTCTTAAGCCTTTTAGCTAAAACATCTTTTTCTTTAAGGTTTAAATCAAATTTTCTTAGAAGATCTGATTTATACCTCTTCTCCAACATAATCTTGTTTGACAAATCGGATAGTCTCTTTGTTAAATTTGACATTTCAGCTTTAAAGACCTTTCTTTCCTTCTCAAACTTGTCTTTCAAACACTTTGTTTGAAATCCTTCTCTCTTCACCTTTTCAGACTCTTTTCTTTCAAAATCCTGCTCTTTCCTCTCTTTTTCAAAAGATTTCTGTAATTTTGAGATTTTGAAAGAAAGTTCCATATTCTTTGTCTCAAGAAGAGTTTTCTCTTTTCCAAACTTTTCATTTTCACTGATTATAAGTTTTTCAATGTTGGAAATCAGTTTAGAAAAGTTTAGACATTTAAGTTCAAGGCTTTTCTTTTCTTCTTCAAAAACAATCTTAACTTCCTCAAACTTCTCTTTCTCTTTTTCACAAAGCTTTTCAGACTCAAAAAGTTTTCTTTTTAGTTCAAGATTTTCACAGTTTAGCAGTTTACCTGATTCTTCAAGCTTGGCAATGTTGTCTGAGTCAATAAGAATACTCTTGTTTCTTTCCTCTAATTCTTTCTCAAGAGTAGGAATAATTTTCTTAAAATTTGTGCTGAGTTTGAAATAATAATGAAAATCAGCATCAACACTAAATTTTAGTCTTGACATATTGAATGAAGTTTTTAACGAAAGAAACAGTTTCTAGGATGTTACCAGATCGAATAAATCGAAAATGGCAGTAAAACAGAATCTGTTTGAAGGAATGAAGAATAGGTTAAGAACAGACAGTTTCTATCAAGAATCTTGTCTAAACGAGGATCACTTGATATTGAAAACCAAGCTTTGCTCTGATACCAATTGTTGGTTCCCGTTTTGCTTTAAACAAGATTATCAGATCTATTAGTTCAGGTTTAAGGTTTGATGCGGAAGCGTATTTGAAGAACTAATAGATATGTTTGATAGATTTAGAACACAATATAAATAAACAGTGAGCAGGAAATAATATCTCAAAGTTTACTGAATATATATATATATATCAAGAACAGATTTAAGAACAGTGAGTATGCAAAGCTTTAAACAGATATGACTCTAAATGTGCATAAGCTATGTGTTCTTGATGTTTGATTGAAGTGTTCTTGTTTTTCTGTTTTTGTGTGTTGTTGTGTGTTAGGAAGAACTCAACATGAGTCTTCCTTTTATACTACTCTTAGAAGACTATGAAGTAGGTCACTGTTCCTTTTACGGCATGAATAGTGTACTGGATGGTGTGAACAGTTGTTTGAGCCATGCGCATTTAATGGAGCAGATGTACTATTGGTAAATGCATTAAATGGCGCAGACGTCTATTTTGTACCATGCCCTATTGAGTCCACTCAGAGTTTGACACGTGTTGAAGTTGGACAGGGCAAGTTGCCATGCAAGTTGATGAACAGGTCTTGGAACAGTAGCAAGATATTATAAATATCTTTCTAGTCTTTAGAGGACCATAGAGGCTCTGTAATGTGTTACAGAGGTTCTGCGGTCTGGTTCCTCTGTAGAGTAGTCTTCACCGGATTCCGAGTCTTTGGTTGTTTACTTCTGCAGAGCTTCTGTCAAGGGTGGCAGAGGTTCTGTGGCTCGGTGCTCTGTGAGAAGTCTTCTTGGTTCCTTGTCTTCTGATGTTGTCCGCAGAGGCTCTGTTATTGGTAACAGATGTTCTGCGGTCTTGGTCTTCTGAAAGCGTCCTTCTGTAGTTTCCTCGGTCTTTGATCACTCTTGATCAAACTTCCTTTGATTCTTCTGAGATGCCCGGCAGAGCTTCTGTGGAAGTTCTTCTGTACTTGGCCATTTTTCAATACTTCTAATATTTCAGAATATTTAGAGCTAACAGTTCTGAAGAAAATCATTTAAGATGCCTTGATGAGCGAATCGATCTGGGGATTGATAAGGTGATTGATATCCCTCTTCTGCCATTTCTACTTCTGCATTCTCTTCTTCTGCAGTTTCATCTTCTGCAGTTTCTTCTACGCGGGTTTCTGCGACCTCTTCTTCTGCAGTTCCTTCTTCTGCAGTTTCCTCTTCTGCGATGGTAACCAATTTATCAAGCTTCTTTTTGGTCTTCCTCCTCTTTGGTTTTGGTGCCCCTTCCTCTGTGGTTTTAGATTTTCTTTTCTTCTTCTGTTTTGGAGAAGGGGGAGGAGCAGTGGAGCCAATTTCGGTGGCATGAGGAGGTGAAGGTTGATCTTCTGCAGCGCTTGTGGAGGTGCCTTCTGCAGTTTTCCTCCTTTTTGATTTTGGAGTAGAGGCAGAGGTTTTCGAAGGAGACTTCTTTCCCATGAGCTCTGCACGTTTGGCTAAGAAGCTAAGTTGAATTGCCATGTGTTTTACTAGTTTCTGATCTTTTTATTCTTGTGTAGAGAGAGGTTCTGCAGTCATTGTTCGTAGGGGGACACCTAAACGCGGGGGTGTCATAGGACTCGGTTTTGGAGTTCTATGAACGCGTATATACTCTAACTTAAGTGTTTTGTTTGTGGCGTAGCTCAGAAGGTTCTTTGACAGAGGCCTGCAGTGGGTGTAGCCTTCTACATGATCGGTGGGGATATTTTTGTTCATTAGGAATTGTTTGGGAGTCGGCCCTTCCATTGGCCAGTTCTGTATCATCAGCAGAGGTTCGAACAGGACTCCCAATATCCTTTGGAATTGCAGAGGTGGTAGAAACTTAGGATCGTTCTCTTTTACCCTTCTGGTGTTGTTCTTTCTGTCGATTGTATTGATGATCTCTTGCATCATTATGGTCGCGTAATCGAGTGGAAGATCATAGTAAACCCCATACATGATGGTTAAGATTTGATGCGAGCTCTGGTCAATGCTGCCTATCTTCCCTGTAAGGCATCTGTTGAGGATTGAAAACAAGGTGTTCCATAAAGGTGGTAGTCTGCCTCTGCGGAAGTCATTTCTCTTCCTAAGTTGGGTGTTGTACCCAAGCATTTCTACAAAACGACAGAGCTCGTCGTCTGTTGGTTGTTCTGCATATCTCTTCAGTCCAAGAAGACCCCTTGTTGGTAGGTTGAACTCAAGTCAAAACATCGTTCTATTAAACTTGATTTCCAAATGTTCAGATTTGTCAGGCTTGGAGATGTACCCTTTGATAAGAGAATCATCTTTATCATATCGGCAACTTTGCCAAAACTGGTTCAAATACCTAACAGGTATTTTGTTTGGGGTTCTTGAAAGTAGAGGGAAGAGGATATGATTTTTTATGATGTTTAGAAGAAGGGCATGGGCTTCGCCGAAAGCAGTGGGTGAGGGGACCAAGTAGCAATTGTTTGATTTGATTGGCAGTACCTTTTCGAAATGATCCTTTGCTATAAAGTTTTGAAGATGTGTGGTCGGAGCAAAGTCAGCTGTGTCGCCGGAATCTTCTTGTTCAATATTTTTGGCGAGATGGTGGTTTTCTGAATGTTCCGAATGAGCAGGTGAATGTTCTGGTGAGTTCGCCGAAGAGTGTGCAGGGGAGATAACTTGAGAAGATGAAGCCATTTGGTAAGAAGAATAGGATTCTTGCAAGCTTTTGCAGGGTTTCGCCGGAGAAGAATGAGAGTTTGTAAAGGTTTTATGAGAAGGTAAGCTTGGGTTTTATATGAGTGTAAAATGGTAGAATTCGAAAGAGTAAAAATATATGGCAATGGATAAATATTTGGAATCCGTACTCGAGTTAGAACGGCGGGTTCAACTTTCCATAGAAAACGTTCCATGTACCCCCAATGAAAAAGAGACACGTAGGCCATGTCAGAGGATGACAGGACGTCGTGCGCGGCCCATTAATGCTAGGCACGTGGGGTTGTTCTTAGCCACATGAATTTCACTCTCAGTAAAAGTAATCGTTATTATTACAGAAATGCCCAAGTTGCAGATTGACAGAACCTCTGTGGTTTACAGAAGCTCAGTGATTTTGAAAAACTTGATGTTCATGCCTCATATATCTCATTGTTATCATGACTCTGTAGGTTCTTCTTTAACCAAAACATTTGTAAAGGCATTGGAGAGGATCAATAGGATTTTAGTGAAGAATTTTTACTCTCAGAGGTTTTGTGGCTCTGTTGGAACTTGCAGAAGCTCTGTCAGGGCCAGCAGAAGCTCTATGAGGGAAAAATCTCATAACTAAAATTCTACTAAACTTTTTGATCATCCAATTTTTGATCTGTTTTAAGAGATGTTTTTCGAACATATTTGAAAGTTGGTGTCCGAGAAAACTGTTATGGAAGAAGTTTTGTTCGAGAAGATCATGGTGTGTGTATTCGGTTTCCGAGATAACATTCCAAAAGATCGATAGAGGCTAAATTTGCGATCACAGAGCATATTTCTGGCAGAACCTCTGTTGAGCTCAGCAGAAGCTCTATGACCTCAAATTTCTTATAACTCGAATTTTATGAAACTTTTTGATCTTCTGATTTTTGACATGTTATTCACAGTATTTTTAGGACATATTTGACAGTTCGTGTCCTAGAAAACTATTTTCAAAAAATATTTTGTACGAGAGACATACCTTTTGGTTCTCCTATTCTCGGCAGTGATGTCTGACTTCTGTTGATATAGATTCATCGACACTCTTCTTTGGCTCCCCCTTGAAAGATTTACCTCTGTAGATCATTTCAGGGTCCCTTTTTTCTCCCCCTTGATCTAATCACCTCTGTATATCAAGTAATTTCCTTTTGCTCCCCCTTGACCTATGATTGGATCAAAGAATGATAAGTTTTGCATAGAACATAGGTCATGTTTTCCAGAGGTTCTGTAGGGGTCGTCAGAGGATCTGAGCAGACCCATAGAAGTTCTGTGTTTCCAATAATTATTTTAGCTTTGAGAATTTACATACAGAAATAAATCAATCAAAGCAATAAGTTAAGTAAAATATAAATATATACTTATTTACAGAAGATAAAGATATACTTACAGAGGATTCTCACGTCATATTAATCATTCCTAACTTACCCAACAAGAAATTGAATCTTTTCTCGTCTAATGCTTTGGTGAATAAGTCAGCGAGTTGATATTCTGTGGGCACGAAAGGCATCTCGATTGTACCGTATTCAACATGATGTTTCAAGAAGTGGTACCTTATATCAATATGCTTGGTTTTTGAATGTTGCACAGGATTGGCAGAGATGGCAATGGCACTTTTGGAATCACAGAAGATGGGTATTTTGAATAGGATGTGGCCGTAGTCTTTTAGCTGAGTCTTCATCCATAGAACTTGAGAACAACAGCTAGCAGCAGCAACGTATTGAGCTTCTGCCGTGGATGTTGAGACACAATTCTGCTTCTTGGAGGTCCAACTGACTAATTTACCACCTAGGAATTGACAACTCCCAGAGGTACTCTTTCTGTCGAGCATGCATCCTCCATAGTCTGAATCTGTATAGGCTTTAAGATAAAAACCAGAGTTCTGTGGATACCAGAGACCAAGATTTTTGGTCCCCTTTAGATATCTAAAGATTCTCTTAACAGCATCATAATGTGATTTCTTAGGATTAGCTTGATAACGTGCACAAAGACATGTGGCATGCATAATGTCAGGTCTGCTAGCAGTTAAGTATAACAGAGATCCAATCATGCCTCTGTATAGAGTGCATTCTACAGAGATGCCATCTGGATCTAAGAATAACTTATTTCCAGTGGCCATTGGAGTTTTCATTGCAGAGGTATCAGAGAGGCTATACTTGGAAAGAATGTCAGAGACATATTTGGCCTGATTTATAAAAATTCCTTCTGATGATTGTTTGACTTGGAGTCCGAGGAAGAATTTAATTCTCACATCATGCTCATTTCAAACTCACTCTGCATGAGTTTTTCAAAACTGTTGCACTCTTCTGTATTAGAAGATCCAAAAATTATGTCATCCACATAGATTTGTACAAGCATTATTTCACTGTTTTTACGTTTATTGAATAAGGTTGTATCTGTTGTACCTCTGTCGTAGCCATTGACTAGAAGAAAGGTAGAAAGTCGTTCGTACCATGCTCTTGGAGCCTGTTTCAGTCCGTACAGAGCCTTTTCAAGGTAGTATACATGCCTTGGGAACTATGAGCTTTCAAACCGTGGTGGCTGATTTACGTAAACCTCTTCTTGGATTTCACCGTTGAGAAAAGCTGATTTTACGTCCATCTGATAGACTTTAAATCCTCTGTGGGTTGCGAAGGCTAAGAATATTCTTATTGCTTCGAGTCGTGCGACAGGGGCAAAAGTCTCATCGTAGTCTATGCCTTCTTCTTGTCTATATCCCTTGGCCACTAATCGTGCTTTGTTTTTGATGACCACTCCATCTTCATCCTTCTTATTTCTGTAGACCCACTTAGTTCAAATGGCCTGTTTCCCTCGTGGCAGAGGTACTAAAGTCCATACTTTGTTGCGCTCAAACTGCAGAAGTTCTTCTTGCATGGCGTCTACCCAGTTTGGGTCATCTAGGGATTCAGAAATCTTCTTTGGTTCTATCATACTGATAAAATTTGTAAAGAAACAAAAATTAGCAGTGGCAGATCTGGTTTTTACTGTGTCAGACGGTTCGCCGATTATTTGGCTTGGAGGATGGCTTTTTGTCCACTTAGTTGTGCGTGGAAGGTGGTCACCAATGTCATCGAATCTTTCTTCAGAGGCTTCTTGTTGTTGTTGTTCTTCTTCTTGTATAGCCTCTGTAGTAGTGCGTGACTTTGTAGTTGATCCTACAGCTTGTGGAATGATTGGTATGAGAGGTGGTGGAGTTTCTTCCTCTGAGGACGTATAGACTTGGTCCTCTATATCCTCTGTAATTGGTTCCTCTGTAGGATTTTGACCGATGGAAGATGGTTCTTCAGAAGCTCTGATTGTTCCAACAGTGGGATCAATGTCGTCGTGGAACATCTCTAAAAATAGAAGATTTAAGTTTTCTTTCGTTTGCGAGATGCCAGAGGTTTCCGAGTTCTGAACTGATTTGCTCAGGAGTCTTCTTGAATGAATCATCAAAAGAAATATTGATGCTTTCTACGATTTTGCGAGACCTTGTAAGGAATGCTCTGTAGGCTTTGGAAGTGGCAGAGTATCCAATGATAGAGTTTTTAAATTCTGCGCCATTGTCACTTCTTAACTTCTGTATTTCGCATTCATAAAGAACTTGGAACATCTGATTTCTTTCGAACAAATTCAACCCATGTGAAACGCGAATACTCGTCAATTAAGACAAGTATGTATTTCTTGCCACCTAGGCTCTGTATGGCAATAGGACCGCAGAGGTCAACATGAAGCATGTACAGAGGTCTAGTGCAAGACACATCTGTTTTGCCTCTGTGGGAAGCTCTTCTGAGTTTTCCCATTTCACAGGCAGAACACAAGTGATCCTTATTAAATTTAACATTAGGCAAACCTTTAACTAGATCAAGTTTTACCAGTTTATCTAAGGTGTGAATGTTCAAGTGACAGAACCTGTTATGCCATAACCAGGCTTCTTTACTTTCGCAAGCTACAAGGCAAACTTTGTCCTTGGTTTTTGAACAAAAATTCATCAGATACAGATCACCTCTTCTTTCGGTTCGCAGAAGTTCCATTCTTGTGTCTTCACTTTGCAGAGAGCAGAAAGTTCTTTTGAATAAGACATCAAATCCTGTATCACAGAGTTGACTTACACTGAGTAGGTTGTGTTTAAGGCCATTCACATATGCAACTTTGTATACAGAGACGTTTTCCTTCTATATGACTCCATAGCCTTTGATGTGTCCCTTCTTGTTGTCTCCAAAAGTTACAGATCCACCATCGTGTGTTTCTTTGTACGTGGATAGTAAACTTCTGTCGCCAGTTATGTGCCTTGAGCATCCGGAGTCAAGATACCAAATTGGCACAAACCGCTTCTGTAAGACAATCACCGAGACTTAGGTACCCATATCCACATGGGTCCAATATTGTTAGAATTTTTCAAGTTTGCCTTAGCATTCATGAAATACATTTTACCTTTTGTAGAAGAATCAGATTGTTTATCTCTAGGTTCTGACTTTGGAGTTTGAATTTTAGTGGAGAGTAAGCAATCTGGACTTGAGAAGTGATTATTCAATTTGAACATAAGATCAAAGCAATGACAGTATTTAATATGAGACGTGATTTGTTTGAACTTTTCATTGAATTTATTGAACTGAGCCACAGAGGCATTACATTCTTTCTTAACACTAGATTTCCTATTACAAGAAGATCTATGAATACTAGAATGTTGTTTGCAAAAGTCTTGTTTAGGTCCTGCCTTCTGCGAGTCTCTTCTGTGGTGAACATCTTTCTTCACTATCACAGAGGAAAAATATTTGTTAGCTTCAGGCCTTTTTCCCTTTTGTTGCCAAGTGGGATTCTCTTTAATTTGCCTTAAAGGTTTTGAAAATTTTGAGCTTTTAGGATTTTCAGAGGCCTTTTTCAGATTATCAAGCTCTGTAGAGGTTTTGACTTGTATACACATTTTGAGAAAATCTGGACAGATAGGTATCTCTGTGATTTTCTCTTTTGGAGAAATTGTTCTGTTAAGAACCTCAGAGGAGAATTTAACATTCTCCGTGTCACAGTGAACTATCCCTGATTTAGAATCAGTCTCTGAGTCGTCAGAGGATGAATTGTCCTCATATACAGAGGTTGAGTCATCTCTTTCGACAGAGGCTGTATTTTCTGAGCATGTATCGTACGAGCTTTCTTCCTCTGTAGAATAACTTTCATAGATGGCAGAGGTTTCTGATAAGATCTCTTCAGCGAGAATTTGATCTATAGAAGATCTCTTCTGAAAAGATGGGTTTAAACTCAGGGGCTTTTGCAGATAATTTTTTTTCGACATTTATTATATAGACAAAAGCGACCTGTGTTTGAGTCTCTGGTTTACCAAACTTAAAGATACCAATCTGATCTTGTGTTTTCAGATATTTCTTTGGTTTGATTCCTCTATTGACAGAGGTTGAAGACGATGAATCTGTGTTTTCAAACCACACATTGATCATCTTCGTATGTTTCCTCAAGTGAGGTTCTGCAGAGATTTTAACCCTTTTACTTACAGAGAGTAAGTTTGGAAAGTTTGGTTTATTTGTTTTTCCCAAAACAAATAGAGAAGACAGAGGTTTTAGTCTTTTATTTTCAACACCTAAGGTAATATCACTGTACCCTATACCTCGTCTTGCTATTTGGGAGTTTACCTTTTCATACACCTTCTGTGCATCTTTATAGTTTTTAAGTAAAACTTCTCTTCTTAGAAGATCTTGCCAAAGTACCTCTCTCTTTCTCTTTGAAAGTATTCTTTGAGAGCTCTTATGTCAGTTGTTTCACTCCTAGAAATTGAAAGCTCTTTTGTTTTGATTTTTAAAGCAGAGGTTAATTCAGAAATTTGCCTTTTTAAAGGATCTACATTTTTGCTCCAATATTTTTCTACTCTTTCCTTTTCTTCAAAATTTTTGGCTTTTTCTTGAGTGAGAAGCCTTACTTCTCTCTCATTAAAGGTGGGTCTTTTCTGAATGCTTTCATTTATCTCTTTTAGTTCAATCAGTTCAATGTTAAGTTTAATTGAATCATTATCTACAGATTTAGTACAAGAGGTATAGTTTGAAATGGATACATCAGTGTTAGTGCCGGAGTCGACTTCTGCCATGCCACATAACAGGGCATTGGTGGTGAATTCATCATCAGAGGTAGAGTCTGACTCGAAGTCCTCCTTGTTTGCTTTAGAATGCCCTTTGTTCGTGTTAGCTTCAATCTTCCTAATCATAGAAGTATTTAGAAGTAGTGAAAAATAGGCTAAGTAAAGAAAGCCTCTTACAGAGGCTCTGCCGAACTTACCGAGAGATCAAGGTCAAGAAGCTACAGAAGCTCTGTCATACGCGCAAAGAAGACCAAAGACTCGGAATCCGGTTTAGACTGCTCTTCTAAGGACCAAACCGCAGAACCTCTGTGGCACTTCACAGAGCCTTTGTGGTCTTCAACAAAGACTTAAAAGATATTTATAATATCTTGCTACTGTTACACGACCTGTTCATCAACTTGCATGGTAGCATGCCCTGTCCAACTGCAACATGTCAAACTCTGGTTGGATTCAATAGGGCTTAGTACATAATAGACGTCTGTTGCATTAAATGCAATACAGCACGTCCAACTGTTCTTGCCATCCGTCCAACTATTCATACCGTCCTTTGTGAATAGTAGCATATGCTTTATGGTCCCCTTAGAGTAGTATATAAGGAAGACTCATGTTGAGTTCTTCCTATCCATCTATCCATCGATCGATTAATCGAACAATCGAAACAAGAATTCAAGAGAGAAAAACATCACAAGAACACATAGCTTTAAACACTTTGAGAGTCATATCTGTTTTAAAAGCTTTGCTTACTCACTGTTCTTTAATCTGTTCTTAATATATATATTCAGTAAACTTTGAGAAATTATTTTCTGTTCACTGTTTATTTATATTATGTTCTAAATTTATCAATCATATCTATTAGTTATTCAAATACGCTTCCGCATCAAACATAAATTCGAACTAATAGATCTGACAATCTTGTATAAGCAAACTGAGAACCAACAATTGGTATCAGAGCGAAGCTTGATTATCAATATCAAGTGATTCTCGTTTTTACAAGATTAGTGATAGAAATCATTTTTTTATTATTCCTTGTTAGGTCCATGATCTTCATACAATCCAAGTATTGTGTAACAAGATGATGAAGAACTTTATTGAAAAGGAAATCTAACCTAGAGAGAACACAAAGTGATTAGAGATCTACATCTTGTATTAATGAATTCACTACTTACAAACTACAAGTAAAGACCTATTTATAGTCTTCATCACTTGCTACAACAATTAAGCATAAGCCCTTTAACACAGCTATTGCTTTACAAAACTTTCTATTATAAAGGACAACTTCAGTGTCCTAACATTCCTCATCTCTAGGTTAAAACTCCATTAAAGTGTACTCTGGGAACTGTTCAAACCCATAAAAACTTTCCAGATCTTCAGACTCATACTCTTTAAATCATACTATCTTTTCAGAACCTTAAAAATGACAAATACAAATAATTTCTTTACTGCCGGTTCACTCACCAAGCCTCCTACTTTCCTACGAGATGAGTATCCTCAATGGAAGATAAGAATGGTTCATTTCTTTGAGGGTACTGAAAAAAATCTAGTACAATATCTTTACAACCTTCCTCCTGTTCCCATGATAGCTGTACCACGTGTACCAGCTACTGCTGAATCTCCAGAAATCCCTGAACATCAAAAACCAAAACCAAAAGAAGAATGGTCAAATAAAGATAAGGCGGAAGATGAAGTTCCATAGAAAACAAAAAGAATCCTGATAATGGCTATCCCCAACGAGCTTTTTCAATCCTTAGATGCATGCGAAACTGCACACGATCTTTGGAAAGAATTAGAAAGACAGTTGGAAGGGGGTGCTAAAACACAGAAGAACCGAAGGGCACAATACATAAATGAATATCATGCATTCAGAGCCTCTGCAACAGAATCTCTGCAAACAACGTACGATAGGTTCAACTCTCTCATAAACAAATGTAGAAAGTCTGGCATTCACAGAACCTCGGAAGAAAATAACGTCATGTTTCTAAAGAGTCTGAATGATGAGTGGCTTCAACTGTCTATGTCTTTACAAACAAACCAAGATCTAGACTCATGGACACTCTCTGATCTCTATGGAACACTAGTTGCACAAGAGCCTCAAATAGCACAGGCTAAAACAATAGCCATTGCACCATACGCATTGGTTAGTAAATCAACAGAGGCTACAGAGAGACCAAGAAATGAGAGAGCAACAGAGGAGAAGAAGAAGGAGAAGAAGAAGATAGTGACGGTTGATAGCGAAGAAGACGAGCTGATAGAGGAAGAAATAACTCTTGCGTCATTAGCTAAATCATTGGCTCTATTGACAAGAGAGTTCAGAGGTAACCAAAGAAATTTTGGAAATGACAGATATAGCAGAGTCAACCAGAGAGATAGAAGAGATGATGAAAGAAGAGAAGAATCAAGTGACCGAAAGAGGTCAGACTACAGAAGTGACCGACAGAGGTCGAGCGAAAGAAACTACAGAGGAAATGACCGACAAAGGTCAGATGACAAGGTAGGCCACACACAAGAATGCTACAAATGTGGTAAGCCTGTGACAATCAATGTAGAAAGCAGTAATTGAGAATTTGTATGATCAATCCCAATTGTATTCAATGATGAACAGAATTACAGATATAAGAGAGAGAGAATCTCAAAGATTACAAAGAATGAATACAAAGTTATACGGGAAAAATCAATCAGTTAGCAACGTAGAGCTAACTACTATTTATACTGCAACGAACATCTTAAAGCTACAGTACAAACAAGAAAGACTAATAAGAACATAACACGTGTCCTAATTAGTTTATAAAATACTAAGTAAAGTATCTCGTCATAAGTTCTGAACAGGTAGTTCAGAACTTCTGAACATTCTTCTGATAACGCTTCTCAGATCTTCTGACTCCTTAACTCAGACATCTGACTTCTCTTCCCAGACTTCTGATTTCTCTTATCAATACTTCTGAGCTTTCACAGTCAGACCTCTGACTTCTCTACTCAGAACATCCGAGTCTTCTTATCAGATCTTCAACACTTGGTTTATTGACAAAACTTCAGATCTAACAGCCTGGTCATTATGCAAACGAATGCCGAACAGAGAAAGGTGGAGACCAACAGAAGTCCGACGATCGAACTGGAAACACCTCCCAAGGTTGCTTCAACTGCGGCAAGCCAGGCCATTTCGTAAAAGATTGCAGAAGTAGACAAAATCGCCCACAGAAGGACTTAGCTTTTTACAAAAAGAAGGCTGAATATTATGCACAAAAATCCCTAATGGCGAACAAAGGGCATTCTGAAGCAAATAAGGAGGACTTCGAGTCAGACTCTACCTCTGATGATGAATTCACCACCAATGCCCTGTTCTGTGGCATGGCAGAAGTCGACTCGGGCACTGACAATGAGGTATCCATTTCAAACTCTACCTCTTGTATTAAATATGTAGAAAATGATTCAGTTAGACTTAACATTGAACTGATTGAACTCAAAGAGATAAATGAAAGTATTCAGAAAAGACTCACCTTTAATGAGAGAGAAGTAAGGCTTCTCACTCAAGAAAAAGCCAAAAATTTTGAAGAAAAGGAAAGAGTAGAAAAATATTGGAGCAAAAATGTAGATCCTTTAAAAAGGCAAATTTCTGAATTAACCTCTGCTTTAAAAGTCAAAACTAAAGAGCTTTCAGTTTCTAAGAGTGAAACAACTGACATAAGAGCTCTCAAAGAATACTTTCAAAAAGAGAGAGAGGTACTTTGGCAAGATCTACTCAGAAGAGAGGTTTTACTTAAAAACTATAAAGATGCACAGAAGGTGTATGAGAGAAGTAAGGCTTCTCACTCAAGAAAAAGCCAAAAATTTTGAAGAAAAGGAAAGAGTAGAAAAATATTGGAGCAAAAATGTAGATCCTTTAAAAAGGCAAATTTCTGAATTAACCTCTGCTTTAAAAGTCAAAACTAAAGAGCTTTCAGTTTCTAAGAGTGAAACAACTGACATAAGAGCTCTCAAAGAATACTTTCAAAAAGAGAGAGAGGTACTTTGGCAAGATCTACTCAGAAGAGAGGTTTTACTTAACTCACAAATAAAGATGCACAGAAGGTGTATGAGAAAGTATATGCACAGAAGGTGTTGAAGGCAAAAGACTTAAACCTCTGTCTTCTCTGTTTGTGGTAGGAAAAACAAATAAACCAATTTTTCCAAACTTACTCTCTGGAAGTAAAAGGGTTAAAATCTCTGAAGAACCTCACTTGAGGAAACATACGAAGATGATCAATGTGTGGTTTGAAAACACAGATTCATCATCTTCAACCTCTGTCAACAGAGGAATCAAACCAAAGAAATATCTGAAAACACAAGATCAGATTGGTATCTTTAAGTTTGGTAAACCAGAGACTCAAACACAGGTCGCTTTTGTCTGTATGATAGATGTCAAAAAGAAATTATCTGCAAAAGCTCCTGAGTTTAAACCCATCTTTTCAGAAGAAAATTTTAAAAGATCAATTGAAAAAGAAATTTTGGAAGTTTTGAAATCAAATGTTTTAGAAAATCTCTGTACATCTTCTATAGATCAAATTCTCGCTGAAGAGATCTCATCTGAAACCTCTGCCATCTATGAAAGTTTTTCTACAGAGGAATGAAACTCGTACGATACATGCTCAGAAAATCCAGCCTCTGTCGAAAGAAATGACTCAACCTCTGTATATGAGGACGATTCATCCTCTGACGACTCAGAGACTGATTCTAAATCAAGGATAATTCACTGTGACACAGAGGATGTTAAATTCTCCTCTGAGGTTCCTAACAGAACAATTTCTCCAAAAGAGAAAATCACAGAGATACCTATCTGTCCAGATTTTCTAAAAATGTGTATACAAGTCAAAACTTCTACAGAGCTTGATAATTTGAAAAAGGCCTCTGAAAATCCTAAAAGCTCAAAATTTTCAAAACCTTTAAGGCCTGAAGCTAACAAATATCTTTCCTCTGTGACAGTGAAGACAGACGTTAACCACAGAAGAAACTCACAGAAGGCAGGACCTAAACAAGATTTTTGCAAAAAACATTCTAGTATTCATAGATCTTCTTGTAATAGGAAATCTAATATTAAGAACGAATGTAATGCCTCTGTGACTCAGTTCAATGAATTCAATGAAATGTTCAAACAAATTACGTCTCATATTAAATACTGTCATTGTTTTGATCTTATGTTCAGATTAAAAAATCACTTCTCAAGTCCAGATTGCTTACTCTTCACTAAAATTCAAACTCAAAAGTCAAAACCTAGAGAGATACAAGCTGATCTTTCTACACAAGATAAAATGTATTTCAAGAATGCTAAGGCAAACTTGAAAAATTCTAACAATATTGGACCCATATGGATATGGGTACCTAAGTCTCTGTGATTGTCTTACAGAAGCGGTATGTGCCAATTTGGTATCTTGACTCCGGATGCTCAAGGCACATGACTGGCGACAGAAGTTTACTATCCACGTACAAAGAAACACATGATGGTGGATATGTAACTTTTGGAGACAACAAGAAGGGACACATCAAAGGCTATGGAGTCATACAGAAGGAAAATGTCTCTGTATACAAAGTTGCATATGTGAATGGCCTTAAACACAACCTACTCAGTGTAAGTCAACTCTGTGATACAGAATTTGATGCCTTGTTCAAAAGGACTTTCTGCTCTCTGCAAAGTGAAGACACAGGAATGGAACTTCTGCGAGCCAAAAGAAAAGGTGATCTGTATCTAATGAACTTTTGTTCAACAACCAAGGACAAAGTTTGCCTTGTATCTTGCGAAAGTAAAGTAGCCTGGTTATGGCATAATAGGTTCTGTCACTTAAACTTTCACACATTGGATAAATTGCTCAAACTTGATCTAGTTAATGGTTTGCCTAATGTTAAATTTAATAAGGATCACTTGTGTTCTGCATGTGAGATGGGAAAACTCAGAAGAGCTTCCCACTGAGGCAAAACAGATGTGTCGTGCACTAGGCCTCTGTACATGCTTCATGTCGACCTCTGCGGTCCTATTGCCATACAGAGCCTAGGTGGCAAGAAATATATACTTGTCTTAATTGATGAGTATTCGCGCTTCACATGGGTTGAATTTGTTCGAAAGAAATCGGATGTTCCAATCATCTTGATTAATCTAATGAAAAGAATCCAAGTTCTTTATGAATGCAGAATACAGAAGTTAAGAAGTGACAATGGCACAGAATTTAAAAACTCTGTCATTGAAGCCTATCTTTCTACAGAAGGAATATCACAGAACTTCTCTGCCGCACGCACTCCACAGCAGAATGGCGTAGTCGAAAGGAAGAATCGAACGCTCGTGGAGGCCGCAAGAACTATGCTATCAGCATACGGATTACCGATGACCTTTTGGGCAGAAGCAATTTCTACCGCTTGTTACACACAGAATCGGTCAACCGTTGTGAAAAGACACATCAAGACTCCTTACGAACTGATCAACAAAAGGCGGCCAAACATCAAGTTTTTCCATGTGTTTGGATGTAAATGCTTTGTTTTAAACGACAGAGATTCAAGAGGAAAGTTTGAAGTAAAAGATGAGGAAGGAAAATTCATTGGATACTCTGCCACTTCCAAAGCCTACAGAGTATACCTTACAAGATCTCGCAAAATCGTAGAAAGTATCAATGTTTCTTTTGATGATTCTTTCCAAATGACTTCTGAGCAAATCCGTTCAGAACTCGAACTTAAAAGATAAACCTCTGGCATCTTGCAAACGAAAGAAGACTTGAATCTTCTATTTTTAGAGATGTTCCACGATGACATTGATCCTTCTGTTGGAACCATCAGAGTTTCTGAAGAGCCATCCTCTGTTGGACAAAATCCTACAGGTATGACTCTAACTGGTCCAAATAATGCTTTATCTTCTTCTATAAATACTACAGATGCAAATGCCGAAGAAGAAAATGCAGAAGATGAAACATCAAGAAAAACGACCACAGAAGCTGCAGAAAAACAAACTCCACAATCCACAGAAGAACCAATTACAGAGGTAATTGAGGACCAAGACTATACGTCCTCAGAGGAACAAACTCCACCACCACTCATACCAATCATTCCACAAATGGTAGAATCTTCTACCAAGGTAAGAAGAATGACAGAGGCTATACAAGAAGAAGATCTACAAGAAGCTTCTGAAGAAAGGTTCGATGACATTGATGACCATCTTCCTCGCACCACTCAGTGGACAAAAAGCCATCCTCCAAGCCAAATAATCGGAGAACCTTCTGACTCAGTAAATACCAGGTCTGCCACTGCTAATTTTTGTTTCTTTACAAATTTTATTAGTGTGATAGAACCAAAGAAGATTTCTGAAGCACTAGATGACCCAAACTGGGTAGACGCCATGCAAGAAGAACTTCTGCAATTTGAGCGTAACAGAGTATGGACTTTAGTACCTCTGCCACGAGGGAAACAGGCCATTGGGACAAAGTGGGTCTACAGAAATAAGAAGGATGAAGATGGAGTGGTCATCAGAAACAAGAAGAAGGCATAGACTACGATGATAATTTTGCCCCTGTCGCACGACTCGAAGCAATAAGAATATTCTTAGCCTTCACAGCCCACAGAGGATTTAAAGTTTATCAGATGGACGTAAAATCAGCTTTTCTCAACGGTGAAATCCAAGAAGAGGTTTACGTAAATCAGCCACCAGGGTTTGAAAGCTCAAAGTTCCCAAGGCATGTATACTACCTTGAAAAGGCACTGTACGGACTGAAACAGGCTCCAAGAGCATGGTACGAACGACTTTCTACCTTTCTTCTAGTCAATGGCTACGACAGAGGTACAACAGATACTACCTTATTCTATAAACGTAAAAACAGTGAAATAATGCTTGTATAAATCTATGTGGATGACATAATTTTTGGGTCTTCTAACACAGAAGAGTGCAAAAGTTTTGAAAAACTCATGCAGAGTGAGTTTGAAATGAGTATGATGGGAGAACTAACATTCTTCCTCGGACTCCAAGTCAAACAAACATCAGAGGGAATTTTTATAAATCAGGCCAAATATGTCTCTGACATTCTTTTCAAGTATAGCCTCTCTGATACCTCTGCAATGAAAACTCCAATGGCCACTGGAAATAAGTTATCCTTAGATCCATATGGCATCTCTGTAGAATGCACTCTCTACAGGGGCATGATTGGATCTCTGTTATACTTAACTGCAAGCAGACCTGACATTATGCATGCCACATGTCTTTGTGCACGTTATCAAGCTAATCCAAAGAAATCACACTATGATGCTGTGAAAAGAATCTTTAGATATCTAAAGGGGACCAAAAATCTCGGTCTCTGGTATCCACAGAACTCTGGTTTTAGTCTTAAAGCTTATACAGATTCAGACTATGGAGGATGCATGCTCGACAGAAAGAGTACCTCTGGGAGTTGTCAATTCCTAGGTGGTAAACTAGTCAGTTGGACCTCCAAAAAGCAAAATTGTGTCTCAACATCCACTGCAGAAGCTGAATACGTTGCTGCTGCTAGCTGTTGTTCTCAGGTTCTATGGATGAAGACTCAGCTAAAAGACTACGGCCATATCCTATTCAAAATACCTATCTTCTGTGATTCCAAGAGTGCCATTGCTATCTCTGCCAATCCTGTGCAACACTAAAAAACCAAGCATATCGATATAAGGTACCATTTCTTGAAACATCATGTTGAATACGGTACAATCGAGATACATTTCGTGCCCACAGAATACCAACTCGCAGACTTATTCACCAAAGCTTTAGACGAGAAAAGATTCAATTTCTTGGTGGGTAAGTTAGGAATGATCAATATGACGTAAAAATCCTCTGTAAGTATAGCTTTATCTTCTGTAAATATGTATATATTTCTAATTATTTTTGCTTTAATTAATTTATTTCTGTATGTAAGTTCTCAATCGTAAATAGTTCTTAAAATCACAGAGCTACTGTAAGTCTACTCAGAACCTCTGACAACACCTACAGAACCTCTGGAAAATATGACCTATGTTCTATACAAAACTTATCATTCTTTGATCCAAGCATAAGTCAAGGGGGAGCAAAAGAAAAATTCCTGATCTAAAGAGGTGATTAGATCAAGGGGGAGCAAAAAGGGATCCTGAAATGATCTAAAGAGGTAAAACTTTCAAGGGAAAGCCAAAGAAGAATATCAATGAATCTATATCGACAGAAGTCAGACATCACTGCCGAGAAAAGAAGAACCAAAAGGTATGTCTCTCGCACAAAAGGTTTTTGAAAACAGTTTTGTAGGACACAAATTGTCAAATATGTCCTAAATATACTGTGGATAACATTTCAAAAATCAAAAGATCAAAAAGTTTCATAAAATTTGAGTTATGAGAAATTTAAGGTCATAGAGCTTCTGCTGAGCTCAACAGAAACTCTGCCAGAAATATGCTCTGAGATCGAAATTTTAACCTCTATCGATCTTTTGTAATGTTATCTCGGAAACCAAACAGACTCACCATGACCTTCTCGAACAAAACTTTTTCCATAACAATTTTTCTCGGACACCAACTTTCAAATATGTCCGAAAAACATCTCTTAAAACAGATCAAAAATTGGATGATCAGAAAAGTTAATAGAATTTTTGTTATGAGATTTTTCCCTCACAGAGCTTCTGCTGGCCCTCCCAGAGCTTCTGCAAGTTCCAACAGAACCACAAAACCTCTGCGAGTAAAAACTCTTAACTAAAAATCCTATTTGATCCTCTCCAATGCCTTTACAAAACGTTTTTGGTTAAAAAGGAACCCCACAGAAGTCATGATAACAATGAGATATATGAGAAAGGGATACACATCAAAGATTTTCAAAATCACAGAACCTCTGTAAACTACAGAAGTTCTGTCAATCTGTTACTTGGGCATTTCTGTAGTAATAACAGTTACTTTTACTGAGAGTGAATTACATGTGGCTAAGAATAACCCCACGCGCCTAGCATTAATGGGCCGCGCACGACGTCCTGTCATCCTCTGACATGGCCTACGTGTCCCATTTTCATTGGGCGTACATGGAACGTTTTCTGTGGAAAGTTGAACCCGCCGTTCTAACTTGAGTTCGGATTCCAAATTTTAATCCATTACCATATATTTTACTCTTTCAAATTCTACCGTTTTACCCTCCTATAAAAACCAAGCTTACCCTCTCATAAACTTTTTACAAACTCTCCTTCTTCTCCGGCGAAACCTGCAAATTTCTTATTCTCAGTAACAAATGGCTTCATCTTCTCAAGCTATCTCCCCTGCACACTCTCCGGCGACCTCACCAGAACATTCACCTGCTCATTCTGAACATTCAGAAAACCCCAACCCTGCCCAAAACGTTGAACTAGAAGATTCCGGCGATTCAGCAGACTTTGCTCCAACCACACATCTTCAAAACTTCATAGCAAAGGATCATTTCGAAAAAGTACTACCAATCAAATCCAACAATTGCTATTTAGTCCCCTCACCCACTGCTTTCGGCGAAGCCCATGCCATTCTTATAAACATAATGGAAAATCATATCCTCTTCCCTTTACTCTCAAGAACTGTAACATCCCGCAAAACTAAACATACATATATCATATAATTCATAACAGGGTTTCAACAAAATCATTCACATTACACATTCGGTCCCAAAGTCTGATCTAACCAATAAAAATTCAGTACAAACTTGATTCCATTTAGATCTGATAGTAGCTAATAACTGAAATTTAAGTACAAAAGTATCATCAACTTCATAATGATCATCATTCCACATAGCTATCCACCAAGTAAATTAATCATTTACTCTTACTGGTACCACCACCTGGAATACAGATTTTTAAAACAAAAATGAGGGTTAGACCTAAGGGTCTAGTGAGTAAATCCCTGACATTTGGAAATCGTAAAAATTCATTTATATAAATACACACTTTTATATAAATACATATACATCACATGTAAATGATACCAAATGCAATTTACACAACATACCTTTCACATACCACCTTATCCCTCCACCAATGGCCAATAACAATTGGTTGCGAGCCAATTTATCACACCGGTCCTAAGCCCGACCACGTATTATATTTTCATATAATACTCACGTAATTATAATATCTCAATATATTATAATTACTCACGTATGACATATTCATACACATCATCAAACACATGTTAATCACATATTGCATTCCAGTAAAATATACTTTTTAAAGTAAAACTCACCTCGTGTGTTTATCACCAAAAACTCTTCCAAGATAATTCACGTATGTCGACCCTTCACAGAATCTGAAATCAGATAAAATACCAAATATCTCTTTTAACACTTAAACTTACAAAATTCACAACTCAAATTGCAACCCAAAATAACACGAAATCGCAATGAATAGTGCAAGTCGCAACCGTGATGAACAGTACAAAGTCGCAACCTCTTACTGCGACTTCACCCCGAAATCGCAACCCACTATTGCGACTCCATCCTAAGTCGCAATCAACTACTGCGATTCCAATCCAAATCGCAATCAACTACTGCGATTCCAAACCCAAATCGCAATCAACTACTGCGATTCCAATCCCAAATCGCAATCAACTACTGCGATTCCAATCCCAAATCGCAATCAACTACTGCGATTCCAATCCCAAATCGCAATCAACTACTGCGATTCCAATCCAAATCGCAATCGACCATTGCGACTTCAAGCCCAAGTCGCAATCGACCATTGCGACTTCGTTGAATGTCGCAGTCCTCTATTGCGACTTCGATGAATGTCGCAGTCCTCTATTGCGACTTCGATGTAGTTATGATTAAGACCAAGTATACAACCTAACCTTAAGCTTAAACCTCCCAAAACATCCATTTTTAGCAAAACCCACTAAGAAGTTTAACTAGTAGGTTCAAGAACACTTCTATGAATTAAAACACAATTGAGTAATGGATTTGTTACCTTAATAGCTTCAGTTAAATCTTTAATCTCTGCAGTAACCTCTTGAATTCGATCCTCTTCTTCTTCCTTTAATATTTCTAGATTTCTTTTCTTACCAGAACAAAACACACACACACACAAGGACTTGTATTCTCTAAAAAGTGTCTAAAGGTGACACCTCTTGGTGTCTATAGAGAACAGGGCGGTGGGGGTGGATAATATCTCCACTCTCACCAAACAAACCCCACACTCAAACAAATTGGCAAAACTTACCCCCAATCTTCCAAATAAAACTTAAAACTTACCCCTTAACTCCTAACTCCATAAAATACTAAATGAAGACTTATAAAATTCCAAATTTAATTTAGATAAATTACCTGGTTATTACAACATCTCCCCCTTAAAAGAATTACGTCCCGGAATTCAGTTAAGAGAACAGATGAGGGTATTTGGTTCTCATCTCCGACTCTGATTCCCAAGTCGCATCCTGACCTCTATGATGTTTCCAATGAACTTTTACCTGCCTGATCTCTTTATTCCTCAACACTTTGACTTTATGATCAACTATAGCTTCCGGTTCCTCCACATAGTTCAACTTTTCATCCATATGAATATCTGGTAGTGAGACTGCTTGGTCTGGTGCAACTAAACATTTCCGAAAATTCGACACATGGAACGTGTTATGAATCCTGCTCAGTTCCAACGGAAGATCCAATCTGTAAGCTACTTCACCGATCCTTTCTGTAATTTCAAATGGCCCAATATAACGCGGACTGAGTTTACCTTGCTTCCCAAAACGTATGACTCCTTTCCAAGGCGAAACTTTTAACATCACAAATTCCCCAACCTGAAATTCCAACGGTTTCCGGCGTCGATCTGCATAACTTTTCTGTCTGTCTTGAGCCGTTTTCAATCTATCCCGAATCTGAGTAATCTTATCTGCTGTTAACTGTACTATTTCTGGCCCTGCCAATTGCTTCTCCCCCACTTCATTCCAACACAAAGGCGTTCGGCATTTTCTACCATACAATACTTCAAACGGAGCCGCCTGAATGCTGGCATGATAACTGTTGTTGTAGGCGAATTCTATCAAAGGTAGATGTTTATCCCATGATCCCCCAAAATCCACTATACAAGCCCGAAGCATATCCTCTAAAGTTTGGATTGTTCTTTCACTCTGCCCTCCAGTCTGTGGATGATATGCTGTGCTCAACTTTATCTGCGTTCCCATCTCTTTTTGAAATCTTCTCCAAAACCTAGAAGTAAAGCGACTATCTCGATCGGAAATAATCGAGATTGGAACTCCATGTCGAGTTACTATTTCATTAATGTACAACTTAGCTAAACGTTCCAAAGAATCAGTTTCTTTTATCGGCAAGAAATGTGCAGACTTCGTCAACCTATCCACAATTACCCAAATAGAATCGAATCCCTTTGAAATTCTTGGCAACTTGGTAATGAAATCAGTAGTGATCTGATCCCATTTCCACATTGGTATATCTAGTCGTTGCAACTGACCAAACGGTTTCTGATGTTCAATCTTCACTTTCTTGCAGGTGGTACAATCTTCCACATACTTAGCAACACTTCTCTTCATTCCCGGCCACCAATAGAATTGTTTCAAATCTCTATACATTTTATTTGTACCTGGATGAATAGAAAATCGAGATTGATGAGCTTCTTGTAGTACACGATCCCGTAATCCACCCAAACGAGGTACCCAAATTCTGTTTCCCATACACAACAACCCACGGTCATCTTTCCCAAGCAATGTTGATATCCCAACCAACCGTTCTGACTTCAAACTTTCCTCTTGATAAGCATCTATTTGGCATTTCAACAATTCATCAAAGATATTAGGAAGAAGTTCAGCTCGTAATGATATAGCTTTTATTGTTCCACTTCTTTCTTGACGACTTAATGCATCTGCCACCACGTTCGCTTTCCCTGGGTGATATAGAATTTTGCAATCATAATCATTTACCAATTCCAACCATCTTCTTTGTCTCATATTCAGTTCCTTTTGATCGAAAAGATGTTGGAGACTCTTGTGGTCCGTGAAAATTTGACATTTAGAACCATAAAGATAATGTCTCCAAATCTTCCAGGCAAAAACAACTGCTGCTAGTTCCATATCATGGGTAGGATATTGTCTTTCGTGATCCTTTAATTGACGCGAAGCATAGGCAATCACCTTCCCACGTTGCATGAGTACACATCCCAAACCCAACTTAGAAGCATCACTGTAGACCACAAAATCATCAGAACCTTCTGGCAATGCTAATATCGGTGCGCTGCAGAGTTTCTCTTTCAATATTCTGAATGCCTCATCCTGTTCTGCTTTCCACTCAAACTTCAGATTCTTCCGAGTCATCTTGGTCAATGGCGTCGCGATTCGAGAAAAGTCTTTTATGAACTTCCGATAGTATCCAGCTAGACCCAGAAAACTTCGTACTTCGGTTGCCGTCTTTGGCGGTTCCCAATTTTCAATTGCTTCCACCTTTGCTGGATCAACTTGTATACCCTTCTCTGAAACTACATAACCCAAAAACTGAACTTCCCGCAACCAGAATTCACATTTAGAGAACTTAGCGTACAACTTTTCTTTCTTCAGTAACTCCAAAATCAAACGAAGATGTTGCGCATGATCCTCTTTGGATCGGGAATATATAAGTATATCATCGATAAACACAATGACAAATTTATCGAGATAAGGCTTACATACCCGATTCATTAGATCCATAAAAGCGGCTGGAGCGTTCGTCAATCCGAAAGGCATTACCAAAAATTCGTAGTGGCCGTATCTTGTGCGAAATGCAGTCTTTAAAACATCCTCCTCCTTAACCTTCAACTGATGGTAGCCAGATCTGAGATCAATCTTGGAGAAGTAACAAGCTCCAAATAATTGATCAAAAAGGTCATCAATTCTTGGGAGTGGATACTTGTTCTTGATTGTGCGCTTGTTCAGCTCCCGATAATCGATACACATTCTCATTGAACCGTCTTTCTTCTTCACAAATAAAACTGGTGCACCCCATGGCGATGAGCTGGGTCTGATGAAGCCCTTATCAGATAAATCTTGAAGCTGTAACATCATTTCTTTCATTTCTGGTGGTGCTAATCTGTACGGCGCACGAGCGATGGGATTGGCTCCGGGTACTAGGTCTATTCCAAATTCTACTTGCCTAACTGGAGGAAGACTGTTCAGGTCTTCAGGAAAAACTTCTGGGTATTCATTAACAATGGAAATATCTTCCAGCTTACACTTTTCAGGCCTACTATCTATCACATAAGCTAGATAACTAGAGCACCCCTTATTGACACATTTACGGGCTTTTATCATCGATATAAGACTGGACTGATGATTCTTACGATCTCCATAAATCACTACCGATCTCTTATCAGGTAAAACGACATTTATTATTTTCTTATCACAAACTATATTAGCCTGATTCTCGGCTAGCCAATCCATTCCTACTACCACGTCGAATTCAATCAAAGCTATTGGAAATAGTTGTATCGGTACTCCACACCCCTCTATGTTTATCATACAATGATCAAAAACCTCTTTAACTGCTACTTGGTTATCATTTGCGGTGTCTACTAATAAAGCATGTTTTAACATTTTAGGCTCTAAATGCATGTGAGCAGTAAAGGAGGGAGACACAAAAGATCGGTTTGCACCGGAATCAAATAACACTTTAGCACGCGTGGAGTTTATGAAAAATGTACCTGTGACCACATCAAGAGTTTCCTCCGCCTCTTTAGCTGTCATTTGGAACGTACGACCCCTCGTTCTCGGCGGTTCTATTCTTGGAACTACTGGTCTCGTAATGGCCGGTTTCCCCGATGTACCCCCTGATTGTATTCTACCTCGCGGACAGTCTGATTGGAGTGATCCGGAGAATTGCACAAAAAGCAAAATTGTGTTACTCGGCAATCCTTTACAACATGCCCAGTTTTCCCACATTTAAAACAAACCCGTGACTCTACTTGGCAATTTCCCTGATGGTAACGATTACACCTTGGACATGGTCTTTCTGTTGGTCGAACTGACGGACGGTTGTCAAACCTCTGAAATCTAGGTTTCCTTGAATCCTGTGGTGGTCCTTCCCATTTTCTTTTCCCTAAGCTCTTATCACCAGTATCTCTTTTATTATCTCTTTCCACATTCTCGGCAGCATCCACCGCAGCTGTAAAAGTATTTGGCCCTGTGGCAGTCACCAATCTTCGAACCTCGGAATTCAACCCATAAATAAACCTCTCCATCTTCATCTTATCTGTAGCAACATAATATCCTGCAAAACGAGACTTCTCCAGAAATCGTGCAGTATAATCTCTAACCGACAGATTTCCTTGTTGTAGATTCATGAATTCTTCTTCTAACTGTCTGACAGCGGCTTGTGGACAAAAGTGTGTTGTGAAAGCTAACACGAATTCCTCCCATGAAAAAGTAGTATATACATCCGCTCCTCTCGATTCTGTATGAGCATCCCACCAATACAGAGCATCCCCTTTCAGCATCGCAGCTCCATAAAGCACTTTGTCTTCTTCAGCACATTTACACGTCTTGAAGATGGCCTCTATTTCTTTCAGCCATCTCATCGCCTTTACCGGATCTCGATCTCCTGAGTATGTAGGGGGCTTACAACTAAGAAACATTTTATAATCGCACCTTTTCACTCCTGGTAGAACAGTAGAGGTAAGTGGTATCTCCACTTCATGTTCCGGATCTGGTCTTTCAGTTTCATTAAGACGATTACGTTCGAACATGGCTTGTATGCTATCCTGTAATCTCCCCATTTCAGTAGTCAAATTATCTCGTGTAACAAACTCTGTACCATGCTGTTGTGTTCTACCTCCAGCTCGGCCTCCTGTTCCCCTTCCAGTTCTACCTCTACCACGATCTCCTCCCCTTCCCCCTGTTCCTAATGGCGGATTTCCTCCACTTGAATTCCTTCCTCTTCCCTGATTCCCTTGTCTGGTGCCACTCGCCATTCTGTGGATTTAAACAAGGTTAATATACACACATAAGCACATACCCCATATAATAAGATATTCCAGTTCAAACATGTACCTGTAAGATCATAATTACACTGGCCTGGTGTAATTTGAAATTACCTTACATGATGTTCCTTCTACCTTTTATACTTAATATCCACAGGTTCTAATTTAATCGGGACATCCTACTTCACATGCAGTTTAAGTCTAGGTACGGATTCTAATACCTAAATCCCTTAAACTAGGGCTCTGATACCATCTGTAACATCCCGCAAAACTAAACATACATATATCATATAATTCATAACAGGGTTTCAACAAAATCATTCACATTACACATTCGGTCCCAAAGTCTGATCTAACCAATAAAAATTCAGTACAAACTTGATTCCATTTAGATCTGATAGTAGCTAATAACTGAAATTTAAGTACAAAATCATCATCAACTTCATAATGATCATCATTCCACATAGCTATCCACCAAGTAAATTAATCATTTACCCTTACTGGTACCACCACCTGGAATACAGATTTTTAAAACAAAAATGAGGGTTAGACCTAAGGGTCTAGTGAGTAAATCCCTGACATTTGGAAATCGTAAAAATTCATTTATATAAATACACACTTTTATATAAATACATATACATCACACGTAAATGATACCAAATGCAATTTACACAACATACCTTTCACATACCACCTTATCCCTCCACCAATGGCCAATAACAATTGGTTGCGAGCCAATTTATCACACCGGTCCTAAGCCCGGCCACGTATTATATTTTCATATAATACTGACGTAATTATAATATCTCAATATATTATAATTACTCACGTATGACATATTCATACACATCATCAAACACATGTTAATCACATATTGCATTCCAGTAAAATATACTTTTTAAAGTAAAACCCACCTCGTGTGTTTATCACCAAAAACTCTTCCAAGATAATTCACGTATGTCGATCCTTCACAGAATCTGAAATCAGATAAAATACCAAATATCTCTTTTAACACTTAAACTTACAAAATTCACAACTCAAATTGCAACCCAAAATAACACGAAATCGCAATGAATAGTGCAAGTCGCAACCGTGATGAACAGTACAAAGTCGCAACCTCTTACTGCGACTTCACCCCGAAATCGCAACCCACTATTGCGACTCCATCCTAAGTCGCAATCAACTACTGCGATTCCAATCCAAATCGCAATCAACTACTGCGATTCCAAACCCAAATCGCAATCAACTACTGCGATTCCAATCCCAAATCATAATCAAGTACTGCGATTCCAATCCCAAATCGCAATCAACTACTGCGATTCCAATCCCAAATCGCAATCAACTACTGCGATTCCAATCCAAATCGCAATCGACCATTGCGACTTCAAGCCCAAGTCGCAATCGACCATTGCGACTTCGTTGAATGTCGCAGTCCTCTATTGCGACTTCGATGAATGTCACAGTTCACTGTTTCATCCTAAAACCCAGAATTTGTACTTTTAAGCTATGCATGATGCTATAAAGATGCAGTTATGATTAAGACCAAGTATACAACCTAACCTTAAGCTTAAACCTCCCAAAACATCCATTTTTAGCAAAACCCACTAAGAACTTTAACTAGTAGGTTCAAGAACACTTCTATGAATTAAAACACAATTGAGTAATGGATTTGTTACCTTAATAGCTTCAGTTAAATCTTTAATCTCTGCAGTAACCTCTTGAATTCGATCCTCTTCTTCTTCCTTTAAGATTTCTCGATTTCTTTTCTTACCAAAACAAAACACACACACACACAAGGACTTGTATTCTCTAAAAAGTGTCTAAAGGTGACACCTCTTGGTGTCTATAGAGAACAGGGCGGTGGGGGTGGATAATATCTCCACTCTCACCAAACAAACCCCACACTCAAACAAATTGGCAAAACTTACCCCCAATCTTCCAAATAAAACTTAAAACTTACCCCTTAACTCCTAACTCCATAAAATACTAAATGAAGACTTATAAAATTCCAAATTTAATTTAGATAAATTACCTGGTTATTACAAGAACCCCAAGGAAAATTCCAGTAAGATATCTGAACCAGTTTTGGGAAAGTTGCCGATTTGATAAAGATGATTCTCTTATCAAAGGATACATTTCAAAACCCGACAAATCTGAGTATCTGGAAATCAAGTTCAATAGAACAATGTTCTCACTTGAATTCAACCTACCAACAAGGGGTCTTCTTGGATTAAAGAAGTACGCAGAGCAACCAACAGATGACGAGATCTGTCGTTTCCTAGAAATGCTTGGGTACAACACACTACTGAGGAAGAGAAATGACTTCCGCAGAGGCAGATTACCACCTCTGTGGAACACCTTGTTCTCAATTCTTAACAGATGCCTGACAGGGAAGATAGGCAGTATTGACCAGAGCTCACATCAGATATTGACCATCATGTATGGGGTTTACTATGATCTCCCACTGGATTACGCGACCATAATGATGCAAGAGATCATTAACACCATCGACAGAAAGAACAACACAAGAAGGGTCAAAGAGAACGATCCTAAGTTTCTACCACCTCTGCAATTCCAAAGAATAATGGGAGTCTTGTTCGAACCTCTGTTGCTAATACAGAAATGGCCAATGGAAGGGCCAATTCCCAAACAGTTCCCAATGACCAAAAATATTCCCACTGATCATGTAGATGGCTACACACACTGCAGACCTCTGTCAAAGAAACTTCTGAAGTATGCCTCAAATCAAACCCTTAAGAAAGAGTATATACGCGATCATAGAACTCCTAAACCGAGTCCTATGACACCCCCGCGTTTAGGTGCCCCCCTAGGAATAATGATTGCAGAACCTCTTTCCACTCAAGAAGAAAAAGATAACAAATTAGCAAAACACATGGCTATTCAACTCAGCTTAATAGCCAAACGTGCAGAGCTCATGGGAAAGAAGTCCTCTTCAAAATCAAAAAGGAGGAAACCTGCAGAAGGCACCTCTACAAGCGCTGCAGAAGATCAACCTTCACCTCCTCATGCCACATAAATTGGCTCCTCTGCTCCTCCCTCTTCTCCAAAACAGAAGAAGAAAAGAAAATCAAAAACCACAGAGGAAGGGGCACCAAAACATAAGAGGAGGAAAACCAAAAAGAAGCATGGTAAATCACTTGAGAAATTGGTTACCATAGAAGAGGAAGCAATCGCAGAAGAAAGAACTGCAGAAGAAGAAGATGCAGAAGAAGAAATGACAGAAGAGGGATATCAATCGCCCCATCAATCCCCAGATCGATTTGCTCACCAAGGAAACATTAACGATTTCCTACGGAACCCCGACATTGCCAACACTTTAAATACAGCAGGATGGACGGCGGAACCTCTCGACCACCATTCCCCAGAAGAACAATACTTCTATATTTCTGGCATTGACACGCATCTGCAAGAAGATGATCAAACACCCAGAGATCAATCAGCTGAGACACCTATTATTCTACAGAACCCCTTCATTCAGCAAGGATTGGACGTTCACAGAAGGAGTCCAAGCCCAGCTTCGGAAGAAATAGGACAAACAGAAGCTCAGTGGAATAGAGATGAAGTAACAGAGACATGAATGGAGGTCTTAGAGATAGATTCAGACGAAGAAGAAGCTGTCTGGATACGAAAAGGCCTCTATCATCCACATGTCATGAAGTTATACGGATCTCATCAAATGTATGACTTCTTAGGCACAGAGCAAAGAATTTCAACAGAGGATAGGATAGAAACATCTGGAGGAAAAGAATATGAAAAAGAAAAAGATGTTGAAGATGAAGAAGGCACACATCCCTCACCCCCTCCCAGTGCAACCCACACATCTAACTCCGCAGGTCTACCTGCAGAAGGATTTATTGAAATAGAGCAGCACAGCTCGATCCCAACCCAACCCATCCAGCCAGAAGTCACTCTTTCGACTTCTGCGCCCACAGAAACCGGGGAATCCATTCCTAGGGAGTCTCCTCAGACAGACTCACCTATAGTTTTTGATCAATCGCCCCAGATCACAACAGAACACCCGACAGAGGAATTCGTTTCTTCTGCCACACGCACACAACTAGGGCCAACCCTTCTTTCAGAGAGAAGTAGTGAGCACAATGACGAAGAGACTCTAGACAAGTCTCCGAGTCAATAGAAGGATAATCTAGTACCCACCTCTGGAGTGGATCTAGACAATGTCGTTCACAGAACTTCTGTAGAGTTTGAAGCACTAGATGCTTCTGCTCGAAGATCAGATGGAAATCCTTCCACCCCCAACGTACAAACAAGGGTGAACGAAGGTGTCCCAGGAGCAGGGACTCACTCTGGAGACGAATGTGTTCCTCTAGAGGTTACACCAGGGACACAAGTATCAAGGGATGAGTTCCAAACCCTTGTCACCTCTGTGAACCAAACCATGAAAGAGTTGCAAAGCTCTTTCACATCTTTTGCAGAGAAAACATCAACGGCCTTGCTGAATCTGAACACCAAAATGGACAATCTGTCCACAGAGGTGAAAACAGCCATCACAGAGATGAAATCTTCTGCGCAAACAACTGCAACCACAACAACCACTTCTGCTGCTAAAGATTTTGGAATAGCTGCAACTTCTGCATTCAAGGAATCAGTAAAACATTTCCCTGAACAAATGAACAAGCAATCCAACAAATCACAGAGCATCACACCTGCAGAACTACAGAAGGCTCTGCAAAACGTTCAAGCAGAAGCAATGCGCAACACAATACTGATGCAGCCTAAAGACTACATGACCAGAGCACAGCTAACAGAGCTCGGCCAAAATGTCATAAACCAGGTCACTGAAGTCATTGTCTCCTTCACTACTGCAAATGCCAACTACGTCAAAAAGTTCAGAAAAAGTGTCGGCAGAATGCGCTTCAACACAGAAGCAGAGTTGGCAACTCTTTTCGGCCTCTGTGATGATGTATGTGCGAAGTTGATGGCCGTAGGAGTAGAATTACCAAAGAAACCCAAAGCGTCCTGCAGAGCAGAGGGTACTTCTGATAAAAGTCAGGATGACTCTGATGATGACCATCCTGGTCCATCAGATAATCCTGAGGGGGAGAATATAAGGGAGAAAGCTACGACCAGAGGAATACAAGCTCCACCAATCGCAGCAAAACCAATCAGTCAAGCCTCTCCAGAACAAACCCAAGATCAACAACAAAATCAACAGACCACAGAGACAACACCCATCTCTGTGGAATCAACTCCTGAAGAAACCAATATTCCAGAAGCTGATCAGCATACCACAGAGGCAACAACCACCCCTGTGGTAATCAACTTGGAAAAGAGTCCTTCATCAAAATCAACAGAAAAACCCCAAACCATACCAAGAAGAAAGTCGATTGCCACCAAACCAAAAAGAGCAACGACCTCTGCGACCTCTGCTTCTTCTATTCTAAGAAAGATACACAATACAATGTCTGATCGAATGTCGCAGAGAGAAGAAGAAAGGCACAGGTTCACATTAGCTTTCAAAATGGCAAGAAGATTCGATGTCCAATCTTCACCAACAGAAATAGAGCTCACAGAAGAAGTCACCAAAGAACCTCCGACAGAGGTTACAGAGCAACTCAAGCAAACAGAACCATCGCCACAAAAGTCCTCTAAAACACAAGTGTCAAAACCTACAGAGGCAACCATCAAGCCAACAGAATCAACAACCTCCAAACCTACAGAAGAAACAGATTCTGCACCTCCAAAAGCCAAAGACAAGGGCAAAGCAATACTGACAGAAGAGCCCAAGAAAAAGAAATCATTGCCCAAGCTTACAGAGAAATTGATGAAGAACGCCTTTGATGCCTTCCAAACTCCAAAGCCTGAAGAAGTTGACTGGGCATATGGATTGAAGCCTCTGTCAGACATTCCACTAACAGGTAGAGCTGCAGAAATTGTTCAAAAGATGGAGAGTCTCAGAAGACAAGTACCACAACCTGGTCCAACACATGAAGAGATGGAAGAAGTGGTATACAAATACCTCTATAAACAAACCTTTCAGACCAATCATCCAACAGATCATGTGACAGATTCAAGGATCAGAGAAGAATTTGAGAACATCTTCACAAGGACAAAGCCAAGAACCAAAGCAGATGTCTTCTCAATCTACAAGATCAAAAAGGTAATCTTCTGCAAGTTCTCCTTTACAAGAACCTATCTAAGGGTCAGGTACAATCTTTACAAAGTCAGAAGAGAAGACAATTTAGAAACCACCTTCGCTGATGCTGACCTAAGAAATATCAATCCTTATGATCTACCTGACCTTCTGCAATGGACAAAGGACAACTACAACACAGAGGCAAACACCAGAGCCTATCAAGTATTAAGAAAAGCAATGAGGGAAAAGCTTCTGATCTTCAGTATGATAGATTTTCAACTGGGAAAGGATCTTGGTCTCAAACATCTAAATTTACGACCACCAGAAGATCGTTGCCCACCCGACGTCGTGCCCAACTCTATCATTACAGAACCAAGATTCGGGTTAGTATTTCAAAACCCACAAGGCGAAATCAAACTATTTGTGTGCATGGATTGTCAGAAGTACGCAACTAGTACTCTGAACAAATTCAGAGCAAGCCTTGTAAAATATAGAGGTACAGAGAAAATGGATAGAGATGCTGCAGATACTTTCATCAGAGAGATTGATGCCACAATTCGCCTAAGAGAACTCTGCATCAGTTTCTACAAAGAGATCAGAAGAATCGAAAGAGACAACAGAAGCTACAATGATTTCAAAGATGCCAAAATCTGATTCTCAAACCTCAAATCTCTGCAAACCAAGTCAAAAGTTTATCTTTCATTGTACTCAAATGTAAAATGCCTCTGGCATATTTCTGAATGAAAGAACTTTCGAGGTATTGTTTAACCTCTGTCTTATCTAACTTAGCCTAACTAAACTCAAGTTAAATTTTTTATTTTTCACTACTTAGGGGGAGATTGTTAGCTTCAATCTTCCTAATCATAGAAGTATTTAGAAGTAGTGAAAAATAGGCTAAGTAAAGAAAGCCTCTTACAGAGGCTCTGCCGAACTTACCGAGAGATCAAGGTCAAGAAGCTACAGAAGCTAAAGAAGCGCCCTACAGAAGCTTTGTCATACGCGCAAAGAAGACCAAAGACTCGGAATCCGGTGTAGACTGCTCTTCTAAGGACCAAACCGCAGAACCTCTGTGGCACTTCACAGAGCCTCTGTGGTCTTCAACAAAGACTTAAAAGATATTTATAATATCTTGCTACTGTTACAGGACCTGTTCATCAACTTGCATGGTAGCATGCCCTGTCCAACTGCAACGTGTCAAACTCTGGTTGGATTCAATAGGGCTTAGTACATAATAGACGTTTGTTGCATTAACTGCAATACAGCGCGTCCAACTGTTCATGCCATCCGTCCAACTATTCATACCGTCCTTTGTGAATAGTAGCATATGCTTTATGGTCCCCTTAGAGTAGTATATTAGGAAGACTCATGTTGAGTTCTTCCTGTTGGAACCCAGATACGCTTAATCAAGATTAACAGTCTATTAGTTGAGTTTAGAGTTTGATGCGGAAGCGTATTAAACTAACAGATATGTTTGATAGATATTAGAACGCACATATATAAAGAAAACAGTAAAGAATGAAAAGGATTTCTTGAACAGTTACTGTTATTCAATATATAATAACAACACGGAGAACAGATTAAGAACTGTTGGTATGTGAGAATATAACACTCAGATATTTGACAATAAAGTTTGAGAGTATTAGTGATTCCTTGTCTATTTTTTCGTTAGGAAGATCTCAACATGAGACTTCCTTTTATACTACTCTTAGAAGACTATGAAGTTGGTCACTGTTCCTTTTACGGCATGAATAGTGAACTGGATGGTGTGAACAGTGGACTGGATGGTGTGAGCAGTTGTTTGAGCCATGCGCATTTAATGAAGCAGATGTACTATTGGTAAATGCATTAAATGGCGCATACGTCTATTTTGTACCATGCCCTATTGAGTCCACTCAGAGCTTGACACGTGTTTTGACAGTACTTTTCCATGCAAGTTGATGAACGTATCCAGTAATATCTTCCAAGTCTTCATAGCAGACCACAGAGGCTCTGTAAGGCATTACAGAGGTTCTATGGTCTGACCTTCTGTGGAGCAGTCCACTTGTTTCCGAGTTGATCTTCTTCTTGCGCACAACAGAGGTTCTGTGATTACCTCTGTAGCTTCTGTGGCTTTCTGGACTTGATCTCCTGGAAGAAGTGGCAGAGCCTCTGTGAGAGGCTTTTCTATACTTAGCCTATTTTTCACTACTTCTAAGTATTTCTATGATTAGGAAGATTGAAGCTAACAATCTCCCCCTAAGTAGTGAAAAATAAAAATTTGACTTTGTGTTTAGTTAGGCTAAGTTAGATAAGACAAAGGTTAAACAATACCTTGAAATTTCTCATTTAGAAATATGCCAGAGGCATTTTACATTTGAGTACAATGAAAGATAAACTTTTGTTTGCAGAGATTGGAGGTCTGAGAATCAGATTTTGGCATCTTTGAAATCGTTGTAGCTTCTGTTGTCTCTGCCGACTTTTCTGATCTCTTTGTAGAATCTGATGCAGAGTTCCCTTAGGCGGATTGTTGAGTCTATTTCTCTGATTAAAGTATCTGCATCATCTCTATCCATTTTCTCTGTACCTCTGTATTTTACAAGGCTTGCTCTGAATTTGCTCAGAGTACTGGTTGCGTACTTCTGACAATCCATGAGTACAAAATGTTTAACCTGGTGTTGTGGGTTTTGAAATACTAACCCAAATCTTGGTTCTCTGATGATTGAGTTGGGCACAGCGTCTGGTGGGCAGCGATCTTCTGGTGGTCGTAGATCTAGATGTTTGAGACCAAGATCTTTTCCCAGCTGAAAATCTATCATGCTGTATAGCAGAAGCTTTTCCCTCATCGCTTTTCTCAGTACTTGATAGGCTCTGGTGTTTGCCTCTGTGTTGTAGTTGTCCTTTGTCCATTGCAGAAGGTCAGGTAGATCGTATGGATTGATGTTTCTTAAGTCAGCATCAGCGAAGGTAGACTCTGAATTGTTCTCTCTTCTGACTTTGTAAAGATTGTATCTGACCCTTGGATAGGTTCTTGTGAAGGAGAATCTGCAGAAGATCACTTTTTTGATTTTGTGAATTGAGAAGACATCTGCTTTGGCTCTTGGCTTTGTTCTTGTGAAGATGTTCTCAAATTCTTCTCTGATCCTTGGATCTGTCACATGATCTATTGGATAGTTTGTCTGAAAGGATTGTTTGTAGAGGTATTTGTATACCACTTCTTCCATTTCTTCATGTGTTGGACCAGGTCGTGGAATTTGTCTTCTGAGACTCTCCATATGTTGAACAACTTCTGCTGCTCTACCAGTTAAAGGAGTTTCTGACAGAGGCTTCAATCCATGTGCCCAGTCAACTTCTTCGGGTTTTGGGGTTTGAAAGGCGTCAAACGCACTTTTCATCAGTTTCTCTGTTGGCTTTGACAATGTTTTCTTCTTCTTAGGTTCCTCTGTCAGTATCCCTTTGCCTTTATCTTTTGTTGTCGTGGCAGAACCTGTTGCTTCTGTGGGATTTGAGGTTTGTACTTCTGTAGGTTTGATGGAGGTTGCCTCTGTGGGTTTTGACGATTGTGATTTAGAGGACTTTTGTGGCGATGGTTCTGTTGGCTTGACTTGCTCTGTAACCTCTGTTGGAGGTTGTTTGGTGACTTCTTCTGTGAGCTCAGTTTCTGTTGATGAAGTGTTTTCATTGAATCTTCTTGCCATTCTGAAGGCTAAAGTGAACCTGTGCCTTTCTTCTTCTCTCTTCACCATACGATCACTTATTGTTGTGTGCATCCTTTTCAGAATGTCAGAAGCAGAGGTCGTTGCTCTTTTTGGTTTGGTGGCAATCGACTTTCTTCTGGGTATGGTTTGGGGTGTTTCCACAGAGGTGGGTGTTTTCTCTGTGGTTGGTTCATCTGTTTCTTCCAAAATGATTACCTCAGGGGCGGTTGTTGCCTCTGAGGTTTGCTTATCTGCTTCTGTAGTGTTGGGTTCTTCAGAGGTTGAATCCACAGAGATGGGTGTATTCTCTGTGGTTTGTTGAGTTTGTTGTTGTCGGGTCTGTTCTGGAGGTGCTTGACTCAAAGGTTCTGCGGCTATTGGTGGACCTGTAAGTTCTCTGCTTGCAGTTTTCTCTGTAGTTTTTTCCCCCTCAGGATGATCTGATGGACCAGGATGGTCATCATCATCAGAGTCATCCTGACCCTTGTCTGATGTACCCTCTGCTCTGCAGGAAGCATCGGGTTTCTTTGGCATTGTGGCTCCAGCAGCGATCAGTTTCGCGCATACATCATCACAGAGGCCAAGAAGAGTTTCTAGCTCTGCCTCTGTTTTGAATCTCATCCTTCCTACACTTTCTCTGAAATCTTTGACGAAGTTAGCATTGGCAGTGGTGAAGGAAAGGATGACTTCTGTCACTTGATTAATCACGTTCTGCCCAAGCTCTGTCAGCTGTGCTCTTGTCATGTAGTCTTTGGATTGCATCAGCATGGTATTTCGCATGGCTTCTTCTTGAACTTTTTGTAGCGCCTTCTGTAGATCTGCAGGAGTGATGCCCGTTGACACTGAAGTCTGTTTGTTCAATTGATCTAGGAACTTGTTGATGGAGTTCTCAATCGAAGGAGTAGTTGTTGCGGCAGAAGTGGTGGATGCGGTAGCAGCAGACTTCATCTGTGAGATAGCAGTTTTCACCTCTGTGGACAGGTTGTCCATTTTGGTGTTCAGGTTTAGCAGTGCCAGTGATGTTGTCTCTGCAAAAGATTTGAAAGAGCTTTGCAACTCTTTCAAGGTTTGGTTCACAGAGGTCTCAAGGGTTTGGAACTCATCCCTTGTGACTTGTGTTCCGGTGGTAACCTCTGGAGGAACACATTCGTCTCCAGAGTGAATCCCTGTTCCTGGGATACCTTCTTTCATCCCTGTTTGTATGTTGAGAATGGAAGGATTTCCTTCCGATCCTTGAGAAGAAACATGAGTTTCAATCCCTACAGAAGTTCTGAGAAGAACATTGTCCAAATCCACTCCAGAGGTGGGTATTGGAATATCCTTTTGTTGACTAGGAGACTTGTCTAGAGTCTCTTTGTCTTTGTGCTCTCTACTTCTCTCTGAAAGAAGTGTGGGTCTTAATAAGTGCGTGTCAGAGGAAACAAATTCCTCTGTAGGGTGTTCTTGTGTGATCTGGGGCGATTGATCACGAACATTAGGTGAGTCTCTTTGAGGAGACTCCCTAGGAATGGATTCCCCGGTTCCTGTGGGCACAGAGGTTGAAAGAGTAACCTCTGGCTGGATGGGTTGGGTTGGGTTCGAGCTGTGCTGCTCTTTTTCAATAACTCCTTCTGCAGCTAGACCTGCGGAGTTAGAAATGTGGGTTGCACTGGGAGGGGGTGATTGATGTGTGCCTTCTTCAACTTCGGCATCTTTTCTTGTTTCTTCTTCTGGTTCTGTGGAAGTTCCTTGCTCTGTGCGCAAGGAGTCATACATGTGATGAGATCCGTATAATCTCATGACATGAGGATGATAGAGACCTTTTCGTATCCAGATAGCCTCTTCTTCATCTGAATCTCCCTCTGAGATTTCTATCCCTGTTTCTGTGGTTTCTTCTACAACCGTTGCCTCTGTAACTTTAGTTGTATTCCACTCAGCTTCGATTTGTTCTGTTTCTTCTGAAGCTTGGTTTGGACTTCTTCTATGGACGTCCAATCCTTGAATGAAAGGGTTTTGTAAAATCACAGGGGTTTCGGCTGGTTGATTTCTTGGTGTTTTGTCATCTTCGTGTAGATGTGTGTCAATGCCAAAAATGAAGAAATCTTGTTCTTCTGGAGTGTGGTGGTCGAGAGGTTGTGCCGTCCACCCTGCTGTATTAAGGGTGTTTGCAATTTCAGGGTTCTGTAGGAAATCATTCAGGTCTCCTTGGTGAGCAAATCTATCTGGAGATTGATAGGGTGATTGATATCCTTCTTCTGTCATTCCTACTTCTGCATCTTCTTCTTCTGCAGTTTCTCCCTCTATGATTTCCTCTTCTGCAATGGTAAACAACTTTTTAAGTGTTTTACCATGCTTCTTTTTGGTTTTCCTCCTCTTTGGTTTTGGTGCCCCTTCCTCTGTTGATTTGGATCTCTTCTTTTTCTGTTTTGTGAAAAGGGGAGGAGCAGAGGAGCCAATCTCTGTGGCATGGGGAGGTGAAGGTCGATCTTCTGTATTGCTTGTTGAGGTGCCTTCTGCAGTTTTTCTCTTCTTTGCTTTTGGAGTAGATGCAGAGGTTCTTGATGAAGACTTCTTTCCCATTATTTCTGCGCGTTTGGCTATGAAGCTGAGCTGAATAGCCATGTGTTTTGCTAACTTTTGATCCTTTTCTGCTTGAGTGGAAAGAGGTTTTGCTATCATTGTTCCTAGGGGGACACCTAAACGCGGGGGTGTCATAGGACTCGGTTTTGGAGTTCTATGATCGCGTATATACTCTTTCTTAAGGGATATGTTCGATGCGTAGCGCAGAAGTTTCTTTGACAGAGGTCTGCAGTGTGAGTAGCCATCAGCATGATCAGTGGGGGTATTTTTGTTCATCGGGAACTGTTTGGGAGTTGGCTCAAGATTTGATGTGAGCTCTGGTCAATACTCCCTATCTTTCCTGTCAGACATCTGTTAAGAATAGAGAACAAAGTGTTCCACAGAGGTGGTAATCGGCCTCTGCGGAAGTCATTTCTCTTCCGTAGTTGGGTGTTGTACCCAAGCATTTCCATGAATCGACAGAGCTCTTCATCTGTTGGTTGCTCTGCATAACTTTTCAATCCCAGAAGACCCCTTGTTGGTAGGTTGAATTCAAGTGAGAACATTGTTCTGTTAAACTTGATTTCAGGATGCTCAGATTTATCAGGTCTTGAAATGTACCCTTTGATAAGAGAATCGTCTTTATCAAATCGGCAGCTTTGCCAAAATTGGTTCAAATAACGGACTGGAATTCTGTTAGGGGTTCTTGATAGTAGAGGGAAGAGGATATGGTTTTCCATGATGTTCAGAAGTATGGCATGGGCTTCGCCGAAAGTAGTGGGTGAGGGGACCAAATAGCAGTTGTTGGATTTGATAGGAAGAGTGGCTTCGAAATGATCCTTAGCTATGAAGTTTTGCAAGTGTGTCGTCGGAGCAAAGTCTGCGGAGTCCCCGGAATCTTGTTGTTCAATATCTCTTGCAAGGCTGGGGTTTTCAGAATGTTCTGAATGAGCAGGGGAGTTTTCCGTTGAGTTCGCCGGAGAAAGTTCAGAGGATGTAGCTCGAGAAGATGAAGCCATTTGCAAGTGTTTTGCAGGGTATCGCCGGAGAAGAAGATGAGAGTTTGTAAAAAGTTTTATGAGAGGGTAAGGTTTGTTTTTATAGGATGGTAAAACGGTAGACTTCGAAAGGGTAAAATATATGGCAATGGATTAAAGTTTGGAATCCGCACTCGAGTTTGAGCGGCGGGTTCAACTTACCAAAAAAAAACGTTCCATGTTTGCTCAATGAAAATGGGACACGTAGGCCATGTCAGAAGATGACAGGACGTCGTGCGCGGCCCATTAATGCTAGGCGCGTGGAGTTGTTCTTATCCATATTAGTTTCACTCTCAGTAAAAGTAACCGTTATTACCACAGATAACAAAATGGCAGAACTTTTGTGTTTTACAGAAGCTCTGTGATTTTGAAAATCTTAGAGTTTTAACCTTCTCATATATCTCATTGTTATCATGACTTTGAAGATTCCTCTTTGAACGAAAACGTTTGTAAAAATATTGGAGAGGATTAATAGGATTTTGTCAAGAAATTTTATTCACAGAGGTTTTGTAGCTCTGATGGAACTTGCAGAAGCTCTGTGAGAGCCAGCAGAAGCTCTATGAGAGAAAAAATCTTATAACTTGAATTCTATTAATTTTCTGATCATCCAATTTTTTATCTGTGTTAAGAGATGTTTTTCGCACATTTTTGAAGGTTGGTGTCCGATAAAACTATTTTGATAAACGTTTTGTTCGAGAAGGTCATGGTGTGTGTTGTCGGTTTTCGAGATAAACATTTCAAAAGATCGACAGAGGGTTAATTTGTGATCACAGAGCATATTTCCTGCAGAAGCTCTGTTGAGCTCAGCAGAAGCTCTATGACCTTAAATTTCTCCTATTTCGAATTTTGTTAAATCTTTTGAATTTTTGATTTTTGAAATGTTATTCACAGTATATTTAGGACATATTTGACAATTCTTGTCCTAGAAAACTGTTTTCTAAAAACCTTTCATGCGAGAGACATACCTTTTGGTTCTTCTGTTCTCGGCAGTTTTGTCTTTCTTCTGTCGATGGAGAATTATCGACATTCTTCTTCGGCTTTCCTTTGAGAGATTTTACCTCTGTAGATCATCTCAGGGCCCCTTTTGCTCCCCCTTGATCTAATCACTTATGTAGATCAAGAATTTCCTTTTGCTCCCCCTTGACCTAATCACCTCTGTAGATCAAGAATTTCCTTTAGCTCCCCCTTGACCTATGCTTGGATCAAAGAATGATAAGTTTTGCATAGAGCATAGGTCATTGTTTTTTTTTTTTTTTTGGAGGTTCTGTAGGGGTCGTCAGAGGTTCTGAGTTGACTTACAGAAGCTCTGTGATTTTAAGAACTATTTAAGGTTTTAAGAATTTACATACAGAAGTAGAATCAATCAAAGCAATAAATTAAGCAATGTATTTACTTATTATTTACAAAATATAAAACTATACTTACTGAGGAGTTTCACACCATGTTAATCATTCCTATCTTACCCACCAAGAAGTTGAATCTTTTCTCGTCTAGTGCTTTGGTGAATAAGTCAGCGAGTTGATATTCTGTGGGCACAAAATGCATTTCGATTGTACCGTATTCAACATGATGTTTCAAGAAGTGATACCTTATATCGATATGCTTGGTTTTTGAGTGTTGCACAGGGTTGGCAGAGATAGCAATAGCACTTTTGGAATCGCAGAAGATGGGTATTTTGAACAGAATGTGGCCGTAGTCTTTTAGCTGAGTCTTCATCCATAGAACCTGAGAACAACAGCTAGCGGCAGCAACATATTCAGCTTCTGCAGTGGATGTGGAAACACAATTCTGCTTCTTGGAGGTCCAACTGACTAGTTTACCACCTAGGAATTGACAACTCCCAGAGGTACTCTTTCTGTCGAGCATGCATCCTCCATAGTCTGAATCTGTATAAGCTTTAAGACCAAAACTAGAGTTCCGTGGATACCAGAGACCAAGATTTTTGGTCCCTTTTAGGTATCTAAAGATTCTCTTTACAGCATCATAATGTGATTTCTTTGGATTAGCTTGATAGCGTGCACAGAGACATGTGGCATGCATAATGTCAGGTCTGCTTGCTGTTAAGTATAACAGAGATCCAATCATGCCTCTGTAGAGAGTGCATTCTACAGAGATGCCATCTGAATCTAAGAATAACTTGTTTCCAGTGGCCATTGGAGTTTTCATTGCAGAGGCATCAGAGAAGCTATACTTGGAAAGAATGTCAGAGACATATTTAGCTTGATTTATAAAAATTCCCTCTGATGATTGTTTGACTTGGAGTCCGAGGAAGAAAGTTAATTCTCCCATCATACTCATTTCAAACTCACTCTGCATGAGTTTTTCAAATCTTTTACACTCTTCTGAATTAGTAGACCCAAAAATTATGTCATCTACGTATATTTGTACAAGCATTATCTCACTACTTTTGCGTTTATAGAATAAGGTAGTATCTGTTGTACCTCTGTTGTAACCATTGACTAGAAGAAAGGTAGAAAGTCGTTCATACCATGCTCGTGGAGCCTGTTTCAGTCCATATAAAGCTTTTTCAAGGTAGTATACATGCCTTGGAAACTTTGAGCTTTCAAATCCTGGTGGCTGATTAACGTAGACCTCTTCTTGGATTTCACCGTTGAGAAAAGCTGATTTTACGTCCATCTGATAGACTTTAAAACCTCTGTGGGCTGCGAAGGCTAAGAATATTCTTATTGCTTCGAGCCGTGCGACAGGGGCAAAAGTTTCATCGTAGTCTATGCCTTCTTCTTGTCTATATCCCTTTGCTACTAATCTTGCTTTGTTTCTGATGACCACTCCATCTTCATCCTTCTTATTTCTGTAGACCCATTTAGTCCCAATGGCCTGTTTTCCTCTTGGCAGAGGTACTAGAGTCCATACTCTGTTACGCTCAAATTGCAAAAGTTCTTCTTGCATGGCATCTACCCAGTTTGGTTCATCTAGGGCTTCAGAAATCTTCTTTGGTTCTATCACACTAATAAAATTTGTAAAGAAACAAAAGTTAGCAGTGGCAGACCTTGTTTTTACTGTGTCAGAAGGTTCTCCGATTATTTGGCTTGGAGGATGGCTTTTTGTCCATTGAGTTGTGCGTGGAAGATGATCATCAATGTCATTCAGACTTTCTTTAGAGACTTCTTGTGTTTCTTCTTGTGTAGCCTCTGTTGTTCTTCGTGCCTTGGTAGTTGATTCTACCGTTTGTGGAATGATTTGTATGAGTGGTGGTGGAGTTTGTTCCTCTGAGGACGTATAGTCTTGGTCCTCGATTTCCTCTGTAATTGGTTCTTCTGTGGTTTGTGCAGCTTCTGTGGTCGTTTTCCTTGATGTTTCATCTTCTGCACTTTCTTCTGCTTCGGCAATTGCATCTGTAGTATGTACAGAAGAAGATGAAGCATATTTAGGACCAGTTAGAGACAAACCTGTAGGATTTTGTCCGACAGAGGATGGTTCTTCAGAAACTCTGATTGTTCCAACAGAAGGATCAATGTTTTCGTTGAGTATCTCTAAAAATAGAAGATCCAAGTCTTCTTTTGCTCGTGAGATGACAGAGGATTTCCTTTTAATTCCGAGTTCTGAACTGATTTGTTCAGAAGTCATTTGGAATGAATCATCAAAAGAAACATTGATGCTTTCTACAATCTTGTGAGATTTTGTAAGGAATGTTCTGTAGGCTTTGGAAGTGGCAGAGTATCCAATGAATTTGCCTTCATCTGCTTTTACATCAAACTTTCCTCTTGAATCTCTGTCGTTTAAGACGAAGCATTTGCATCCGAATACATGGAAAAATTTGATGTTTGGCCGCCGTTTGTTAATCAATTCGTAAGGCGTCTTGAGGTGTCTTTTCACAATGGTTGATCGATTTTGAGTATAACACGCAGTAGAAATTGCTTCTGCCCAAAAGTTCATTGATAATCCGCATGCTGACATCATAGTTCTTGCGGCTTCCACAAGTGTTCGATTTTTTCTTTCGACAACACCGTTCTGTTGTGGAGTGCGAGCTGCAGAGAAGTTCTGTGATATTCCTTCTGTTGAAAGATAGGCTTCAATGACAGAATTTTTAAATTCTGTGCCATTGTCACTTCTTAACTTCTGTATTCTGCAATTATAAAGAACTTGGATTCTTTTCATTAGATTTATCAATATATTTGGAACATCTGATTTCTTTCTAACGAATTCAACCCATGTGAAACGCGAATACTCATCAATTAGGACAAGTATGTATTTCTTGCCACCTAGGCTCTGTATGGCAATGGGACCGCAGAGGTCGACATGAAGCATGTACAGAGGTTTAGTGCAAGATACATCTGTTTTGCCTTTGTGGGAAGCTCTTTTGAGTTTTCCCATCTCACAGGCAGAACATAAATGATCCTTATTGAATTTAACATTTGGCAAACCTTTAACTAGATCAAGTTTGACCAGTTTTTCCAATGTGTGAAAATTTAAGTGACAGAACCTGTTGTGCCATAACCAGGCTTCTTCACTTTTGCAGGCAACAAGGCAAACTTTGTCTTTGTTCTTTGAGTTGAAGTTCATTAGATATAGATCACCTATTCTTTCAGCTCGCAGAAGTTCCATACTTGTTTCTTCACTTTGTAGAGAGCAGAAAGTTCTTTTGAACAACACATTGAATCCTGTATCACAAAGTTGACTTACACTGAGTAGGTTGTGCTTAAGGCCATCCACATATGCAACTTTGTATACAGAAACGTCTTCTTTCCTTATGACTCCATAGCCTTTTATGTGTCCTTTCTTGTTGTCTCCAAAATTCACAGATCCACCATCTTGTGTTTCTTTGTACGTGGATAGTGCACTTCTGTCACCAGTCATGTGCCTTGAGCATCCGGAGTCTAGATACCAGATTGGCACATACTTCTTCTGCAGGACAATCACAGAGATTTAGGTACCCATATCCATATGGGTCCAATATTGTTAGAGTTTTTCAAGTTTGCCTTGGCATTCTTGAAATACATTTTGTTCTCTGCAGAAGAGTCAGATTGTTTCTTTGTGGGATTTGACTTTTGAATTGTCGTAGAGAGTAAACAGACTTGACTTGAAAAATGATTATTAAGTTTAGACATAAGATCAAAGCAATGACAGTATTGAATATGAGATGTAATTTGCTTGAACTTTTCATTGAACTTTTTAAACTCAGCCACAGAGGCATTACATTCTTTCTTTACATTTGATTTCCTATTACTAGAAGATCTATGAATACTCGAATGTTGTTTGCAAAAGCTCTGTTTAGGACCTGCCTTCTGTGGGTTGCTTCTGTGGTGAACTTCTTTCATCACTGTCACAGAAGAAAAAGATTTATTAACCTTGGGTTTTGAAAATCTAGAACTTATAGGATCAATAGAGGTCTTCTGTAACATTTTATGCTCAGCAGAGGTTTTGATATGTAGATTCAATTTTAGAAAATCTTGGCAGATTGGAATCTCTGTGAGTTTCTCTTTTGGAGAAATAGTTCTGTGAGGAACTTCAGAGGAGAATTTGACATCCTCTGTGTCACAGTGAATTATCCCTGATTTGAAATCAGTCTCTGAGTTGTCAGAGGATGAATCGTCCTCGTATGCAGAGGTTGAGTCAATTCTTTCAATAGAGGCTGGATTTTCTGAGCATGTATCGTACGAGCTTTCTTCCTCTGTAGAATAGTTTTCATAGATTGCAGAGGTTTCTAATAAGATTTCTTCAGTGAGAGTTTTATCTATAGAAGATGTACAGAAATTTTCTAAAACGCTTGATTTCCATATTTCCAAAATTTCTTTTTCAATTAAATTTTTAAAGTTTTCTTCTGAAAAAATGGGTTTAAACTCAGGAGCTTCTGCTGATAATTTCTTTTCAACGTTTATCAAACAGACAAAAGCAACCTGTGTTTGGGTCTCTGGTTTACCAAACTTGAAGATACCAATCTGATCTTGTGTTTTCAGATATTTCTTTGGTTTGATACCTCTATTGACAGAGGTTGAAGATGATGAGTCTGTGTTTTCAAACCACACGTTAATCATCTTCTTATGTTTCTTCAAGTAAGGATCCACAGAGATTTTCGCCCGTTTGCTTACAGAGATTAGATTTGGAAAATCTGGTTTGTTTGTTTTTCCAATCACAAATAACGAGGACAGAGGTTTGTTTCTTTTGCCTTCAACACCTAGGGTGATATCATCATACCCTATACCTCGTCTCCTTATTTGTGAGTTTATTTTTTCATAAACTTTCTGTGCATCTTTATAGTTTTTAAGCAAAACTTCTCTTCTGAGTAAATCTTGCCATAATACCTCTCTTTCTCTTTGAAAGTATTCTTTAAGAGCTCTTATGTCAGTAGTTTCACTCCTTGAAACTGAAAGTTCTTTTGTTTTATCTTTTAAAGTATTGGTTAATTCAGAAATTTGTTTTTTTAAAGGATCTAGAGTTTTGTTCCAATTCTTTTCTATTCTCTCTTTGTCCTCAAAAATCTTTGCTTTTTCTTGAGTGAGAAGCCGTACTTCTCTCTCATTGAAAGTGAGTCTTTTCTGAATACTTTGAGTTATCTCTTTCAGTTCAATTAATTCAATGTTAATTCTAAGTGCATTTTCATCTACAGAGGTAATACAAGAGTTGGAATTTGAAGTGGATACCTCAGAGTCAGTGCAGGAGTCGACTTCTGCCATGCCACAGAAGAGGGCATTAGCGGTATGTTCATCGTCAGAAGTAGAGTCTGACTGGAAGTCTTCGGTGTTCTCCTCAGAATGTCCTTTTGCCATTAAGGATTTTTGAGCATAATATTCGGCTTTCTTTTTGTAGAAAGCAGAGTCCCTCTGTGGGCGATTTGATCTGCTTCTGCATTCATTCGCAAAATGGCCTGGTTTTCCGCAGTTAAAACACCCTTGAGGAGTGTTTCCTGTTCGATCATTGGACTTCTGTAGGTCTCCGCCTTTCTCTGATCTACATTCATTTGCATAGTGACCAGGTTTGCCGCACTTGTAGCATTCTTGCTGCGTGTGGCTTACCGAGTCATTTGACCTCTGTCAGTCATTCCCTCTGTAATTTCTATCGCTTGACCTCTGTCGGTCACTTGATTCTTCTCCTCTTCTGTCATCTCTTCTGTTGTCTCTTCTGTCATCCTGGTTTTCTCTATCATATCTTTCATTTCCGGAACCTCTTCTGTTTCCTCTGAACTCTTTTGTCAATAGAGCTAAAGATTTAGCTAGTGACGCAAGAGTTATTTCCTTTTCTGCTTGCTCTTCTTCTTCTTCACTGTCAATTATCACCATCTTCTTCTTCTCCTTCTTCTTCTCCTCTGTGGCTTTATCATTTCTTGGTCTCTGTGCATCCTCTTTAGTTTTACTAACCAATGCATATGGTGCAATGGTTAGTGTTTTAGCCTGTGCTATCTGAGGTTCTTGTGCGGCTAATGTTCTGTAAAGATCAGAGAGAGTCCAGGTGTCTAGATCCTGATTTGTCTGTAGGGACATAGACAGCTGGAGCCATTCTTCATTTAGACTTTTTAAAAACATGACATTGTTTTCTTCAGAAGTTCTGTCAATGCCTGATTTTCTGCACTGGTTGATTAGAGAGTTGAATCTGTCGTATGTTGTTTGCAGAGATTCTGTTGCAGAGGCTTTGAATGCATGATATTCATTGATGTACTGTGCTCTTCGGTTTTTTTGTGTTTTAGCACCTCCTTCCAACTGTCTTTCCAGTTCTTTCCACAGATCATGCGCTGTTTCACATGAATCCAAGGATTGAAAGTGTTCGTTGGGTATTGCCATAATTAATGTCCTCTTGGTTTTCTGAGCAACTTCATCTTCTGCTTTATCTTCGGTTGACCACTCCCCTTTTGGCTTTGGTTTTTGATGTTCGGGGATTTCGGCAGATTCAGCAGTAGCAGGTATACGAGGTACTACTGTCATGGGAATAGGAGGAGGATTGTACATATATTGTACTTGATTTTTTTCAGTACCCTCGAAAAAATGGACCATTCTTATTTTCCACTGGGGATACTCATCTCGAAGGAGAGTAGGAGGTTTAGTGAGAGAACCAGTAGTAAAGAAATTATTTGTATTTGTCATTTGAAGATTTTAGAAAGAAAGTATGACTAAAGAGTTACTTCGATGAGCTTGAAGATTTTCTGGGTTTAAGCAGTTTCCAGACACAATTTTAAATCTCAGTAATATCTATCAAGAGTCTTGATAAGTGGATCACTTGATATTGAAAATCAAGGAAGGCTCTGATACCAATTGTTGGAACCCAGATACGCTTAATCAAGATTAACAGTCTATTAGTTGAGTTTAGAGTTTGATGCGGAAGCGTATTAAACTAACAGATATGTTTGATAGATATTAGAACGCACATATATAAATAAAACAGTAAAGAATGAAAAGGATTTCTTGAACAGTTACTGTTATTCAATATATAATAACAACACGAAGAACAGATTAAGAACTGTTGGTGTGTGAGAATATAACACTCAGATATTTGACAATAAAGTTTGAGAGTATTAGTGATTCCTTGTCTATTTTTTCGTTAGGAAGATCTCAACATGAGACTTCCTTTTATACTACTCTTAGAAGACTATGAAGTTGGTCACTGTTCCTTTTACGGCATGAATAGTGAACTGGATGGTGTGAACAGTGGACTGGATGGTGTGAGCAGTTGTTTGAGCCATGCGCATTTAATGGAGCAGATGTACTATTGGTAAATGCATTAAATGGCGCAGACGTCTATTTTGTACCATGCCCTATTGACTCCACTCAGAGCTTGACACGTGTTTTGACAGTACTTTTCCATGCAAGTTGATGAACGTATCCAGTAATATCTTCCAAGTCTTCATAGCAGACCACAGAGGCTCTGTAAGGCATTACATAGGTTCTATGGTCTGACCTTCTGTGGAGCAGTCCACTTGTTTCCGAGTTGATCTTCTTCTTGCGCACAACAGAGGTTCTGTGATTACCTCTGTAGCTTCTGTGGCTTTCTGGACTTGATCTTCTGGAAGAAGTGGCAGAGCCTCTGTGAGAGGCTTTTCTATACTTAGCCTATTTTTCACTACTTCTAAGTATTTCTATGATTAGGAAGATTGAAGCTAACACTTCCTATCCATCTATCCATCGATCGATCAATCGAACAATCGAAACAAGAATTCAAGAGAGAAAAACATCACAAGAACACATAGCTTTAAACACTTTGAGAGTCATATCTGTTTTAAAAGCTTTGCTTACTCACTGTTCTTGAATCTGTTCTTAATATATATATTCAGTAAACTTTGAGAAATTATTTTCTGTTCACTGTTTATTTATATTATGTTCTAAATCTATCAATCATATCTGTTAGTTATTCAAATACGCTTCCGCGTCAAACATAAATTCGAACTAATAGATCTGACAATCTTGTATAAGCAAACCGGGAACCAACAGTTCGCCATTAGGGATTTTTGCGCATAATATTCAGCCTTCTTTTTGTAAAAGGCTGAGTCCTTCTGTGGGCGATTTTGTCTACTTCTGCATTCTTTTGCGAAATGGCCTGGCTTGCCGCAGTTGAAACAACCTTGGGAGGTGTTTCCAGTTCGATCGTCGGACTTCTGTTGGTCTCCACCTTTCTCTGTTCGGCATTCGTTTGCGTAATGACCAGGCTTACCACATTTGTAGCATTCTTGTGTGTGGCCTAACTTGTCATCTGACCTCTGTCGGTCATTTCCTCTGTAGTTTCTGTCGCTCGACCTCTGTTGGTCATCATTTCTGTAGTCTGACCTCTGTCGGTCACTCGATTCTTCTCTTCTTCCATCATCTCTTCTGCCGCTCTGGTTGTCTCTGCTATATCTGTCATTTTCAGAATTCCTTTGGTTACCTCTGAACTCTCTTGTCAATAGAGCCAATGATTTAGCTAATGACGCAAGAGTTATCTCTTTCTCTATCAGCTCGTCTTCTTCGCTATCAACCATCACTATCTTCTTCTTCTCCTTCTTCTTCTCCTCTGTTGCTCTCTAATTTCTCGGTCTTTCTGTAGCCTCTGTTGATTTACTAACCAATGCGTATGGTGCAATGGTTAGTGTTTTAGCCTGTGCTATTTGAGGCTCTTGTGCAGCTAGTGTTCCATAGAGATCAGAGAGTGTCCATGAGTCTAGATCTTGGTTTGTTTGTAAAGACATTGACAATTGAAGCCACTCATCATTCAGGCTCTTTAGAAACATGACGTTATTTTCTTCCGAGGTTATGTGAATGCCAGATTTTCTGCATTTGTTTATGAGAGAGTTGAACCGGTCGTATGTTGTTTGCAGAGATTCTGTTGCAGAGGCTCTGAAGGCATGATATTCATTTATGTATTGTGCCCTTCGGTTCTTCTGTGTTTTAGCACCCCCTTCCAACTGTCTTTCTAATTCTTTCCAAAGATCGTGCGCTGTTTCGCATGCATCTAAGGATTGAAAAAGTTCGTTGGGGATAGCCATGATCAATATTCTTTTTGCTTTCTGTGCAACTTCATCTCCTGCCTTATCTTCATCTGACCATTCTTCTTTTGGCTTAGGTTTTTGATGTTCAAGGATTTCAGGAGATTCAGCAGTAGCTGGTACACGTGGCATAGTTATCATAGGGACCGGAGGAGGATTGTAAAGATATTGTTTGAGAGTTTTTTCAGTACCCTCAAAGAAATGAACAATTCTTATCTTCCATTAAGGATACTCATCTCGAAGGAGAGTAGGAGGTTTGGTTAATGAGCCAGCAGTGAAAAAGTTATTGGTATTTGTCATTGTAAGAGCTTTTCAGGGGTTCAGAAAGGATAATATGATGAAAGATTTATGAGTATGAAGATCTGGAAGGATTTCTAGGTAATAACTAATATCCAGAATTACTTTAATGGTGTTCCAACCTGGAAAAATGGTTTCTATCAGAATGAATCGAAGAGTGATAGGAAAACAGAAACTTTTTAATTATGATGAAGAGTAGGTTAAAAACAGAATGAAATCTATCAATAATGTTGTCAAACGAGGATTACTTGATATTGAAAATCAAGCTATGCTCTGATACCAATTGTTGGTTCCCGTTTTGTTTAAACAAGATTATCAGATCTATTAGTTCAAGTTTATGTTTGATGCGGAAGCGTATTTGAAGAACTAACAGATATGTTTGATAGATTTAGAACACAATATAAATAAACAGTGAACAGGAAATAATATCTCAAAGTTTACTGAATATATATATTAAGAACAAATTTAAGAACAGTGAGTAAGCAAAGCTTCAAAACATATATGACTCTCAAAGTGTATAAGCTATGTTTTCTTGTGATGTTTTTATCTCTTGATTTCTGATTTTTGGAAGAACTCAACATGAGTCTTCCTTTTATACTACTACAAGGGAACCATAAAGCATGAGCTACTGTTGATCGGACGACATGAATAGTACAACGTGCTGTATTGCATTTAATGCCACAAACGTCTATTTTGTACTAAGCCCTATTGAGTCCACTCAGAGTTTGACACGTTGAAGTTGGTCAGGGTACGTTGCCATGCAAGTTGATGAACAGGTCCAGTAACATTAGCAAGATATTATAAATATCTTCCAAGTCTTCAGTGATGACCGCAGAGGCTCTGTAAAGGGTTACAGAGGTTCTGTGGTATGGTTCCTCTGTTAAGTAGTCTTCACCGGATTCCGAGTCTTTGGTCTTCTTTGTGCGTATGACAGAGGTTATGTAAGACACCTCTGTAGCTTCTGTAGCTTCTTGACCTTGATCTCTCGGTAAGTTCGGCAGAGCCTCTGTAAGAGGCTTTCTTCTCTTAGCCTATTTTTCACTACTTCTATGATTAGGAATATTGAAGCTAACAATTTCAATTGTTGAAATTTATGGAACATAAAGATGAAGCATTTGATGTAATTCATGTTGTTTCAAGATTAAGAAAACAACTCAGCAGGACCATTAAAGTCTTTTCTGATATATGAGGATAGTAACTAAACCAAGAACTCTTGGATCATCATAGAAGTTGTATACATCCGAAAGGATGAACCAAACCTTATTAAATATGGTTCGCTCTATGATGAGTAGAAGTATTATTCCTATATCAAATTCAGAATTCTGCCCTAGTTAAAGTAATCCGTACTTTTTGACACCAACCAAAAGGTAGACAAAACACCTTATAGGATTTCGTATGAAAAGTTGTTTCATCCTTAATCTTAGTTGAAGGCGTGGGTTTATGAAGCTCATGTGAGACAATAAGCTTCAAGTAAACTCGACTCAAACTCTACCAAATGCATATATTGTAGAATATACTATAAATTGTTTTATATACCGATTCTACAATCCCACAAGCAATAAAATAGTTTATTGTTCCAAAGCCAAGTTCTTAGAAAGCAAGTTTTTTTTGGGCAAGGCAAATGGGAGATTTAAGGAACTTGAAAGGAATCAAGAACCTCATAATCTAATGCACTTATTGGTTGGCACTAGTTATCAAACAAAGGTCGTTGAAACTGAGCGATTTGATTGATCAGAAACTTAGTAAAAACACCAAGTGTTCGCAAATCTAGTAGAATCATTCAGAAATTCGAGAGATATCGATTTCTTATAACTAATAAAGAATGATGTATGACTGGGTTCTAGTAAACCCATCAACTGCTAAAGTGCAATGTCAGATTCTGAATCTGGTGAGTGGCTTAGAGTCATGAACACTGAGATACAATCCATTCATGGATCAGTACAAGTATCTCAAAATTGGAATCTTCATTTTGACAGGAAAATTAAAAGTTTAATTTTCATCAAAATAAAAGATGACTCATGTATTTGCTAAAACTAGTGGGAGCGCAGTAAAATTCTTAATCCTGTATGTGCAAGACATACTAGTATTTGGAAATTAACTTTCTGACATAGCAAAACATCATGTTTTGGCTCGGACAGTATTTCATCAATGAAAGACTTAGAAAGGGCTAATTTTGTTCTTGGAATAAAGATCTTTAGAGATTAGATCAAGATGACTTATAGGTTTAAGTCAAAGTACATATGTTGACATGATCTTGAAAGATTCAAGATACAAGGCTCTAAAGGTAGTTTCTTGCAAATATGATATGACATCATTTTGAGCATGTCTCAATATTCTAGCACAAAAGATGAGCTAGATAAAATGATTAGTATTCCATATGCTTCGGCAATTGGATCTATCATATATGCCATGACATGCACTAGATCGAGCGTGTCAAAATGCTTTAGAGCATTAGAAAACGATACCAACGAAATACGAGGGAAGGTCATTGGATGATTGTATAGAACAATTTAAGGCACTTACGAAGAACAAACAAGTGTTCCTTAACCGAGGGTTGGAAGAAGATCATAGTAAAATGTTACACTAATGATAGCTTCCATAAAGATTGAGAAGGTTCTCAATCACAAAAGGGGAAATGTCTTCATTGTGAATGAAGAACTAGTTCGTTTGAAACTGTTCAAGGCGAAGGTCAAATTGCATAATACACTACAAATAAGAACACACTGCCGCTTTAGAAGCCGCAAAAGAAAGATGCTTGGATGAAAGAGTTCATTGAAAAGCTAGGTAGATGCCTCCCATTCAGGATCGTCTAGAAATCCTTTGTGAGAATATGGGTGCCATTACGCAAGCTAAAGGACCCTATCTCACATCAGAGTACCAAGTATCTACTCCAGACATTTAACCATATTTAGAATAAAGTTAAAAATGGAGATGTTAGTGTTCACAAAGTTTACTCAAATCAAGTTTCTGGATGAACCCGTTCATGAAGCTCCTTACATAAGCTAAACTTGAAGGGTCATGTTTGAGCTATAGGACTTCGTTATTCTAGTGATGAGATTTGATTTAGTATTTGGATATTGGAACAAGTAAAGCAACAAGTATAGTATTTAGTTAGATATATAGGATATGATCTTTTCATACTCGTTGTGTTCTATATTAGCATGTTTTAATCCTTGAATAAATTAGTTATTCTAAATGTCCATAGTCGATCATAGTTGTGGGAGCAACTATGAAGTAAGACTAATGTGAATTGGATTGGTTGACTTTTAAAAGTAAAAGTGGCAAAGTGTTGCAACCAAGTTCATAGGTACTTGTTAGGGAACGAGTACTGGACCTGACCCGCTTCAAGATCACTTCATGGATCGTCGTCATAAGTGATTCTTGAATAAAAGGAAGTATCTTTGTATCTTTCGACCTGAGATGCATATTTGGGACTCAAGTGTAGGGAGTGTTATGCTTTGATATGGTTAACCGTTGTTCTTGAAAAATGCAGCTATAAAGGCCATTATCGGGCATAGCATGAACTGCATGAGAGGCGTACGTAGTCAAGATGGGATTTGTTTCTCAAAATATATTAAGAGCGAGACATCTAAGGCGCCTATTACCAAAAGTTGAACAATAGATGAGAATGATAGTGATCCATGTCTCATGTTCAACATGATGTCTAAACAAAGGGATAACTGATACCACACCTAATACATCAATTGAAGCTATGAGCTCGTGGGAATTGGATGTTGTTGAATGGCACTTACAGTCATACGTTGCTGGGGGCAGTGAGATGTTGCTAGACGTCCACCACTGTCTATATCATTCTATAATGCAATCTTGAGCAAGTGGGAGATTGTTGGTTCAATATGCTCAAGAATGATTATAAAATAATATTACCGGTAATATATGATCCTATAGGGTCACACCGAATAACAAGTAGACACCGAATTAATATTTATAAGAATTTTGATTCTTGATATATATTATTAATTCTTGATAAATGTTATTAATTATATTATTGAATATGATTTATAATATTAGATGCAAATAATTAATTTTGGTTATATAAAATAATCCATGTGATGGATTTATTTTATAACTAAAATTAATAGAGGGACTTGAGGAGAAAAGCTTAAGATAGTTAAAATATAATTTTAACCATCTTAATACTTGGAGGGTTAGAATGTAATATTGCATGGCTAGCTCTTTTGTGATTGGCTTTCTTGGGTGGCAAAAAGAAGGGAGCATGTGCATATAATTTGAACTTGGTCATGCATGCAATCGATCAAAAGAAAACAACTAGTTTTTTTGCTCACTCTCTCCCTCCCCTATTGGTTTTCGGCCGAATTCAAGAACACACACAAGTGTGTGTTCTTCTTTTGCTTCTTCTAATATTCAAGTGCAATTGTACACTTGAATTAGAAATTGTTTTTGCATCAAACTTTCAAGAAGGTACTTGCATACTAAAAGGTGTTGGAGCTTGTTGGTGGACTACTCTAGAGGAGCACTATTTTGGGTTCTACCATCTTCATCAACTTCCAACCTCTCAAGAGGATTCAAAGTCTACAAAGGTTGTATTGTCTAAACTCTCTTGGTATGTTCTTATTTATCTTTTCTTGCATGTAACAAGTTCCTTGGTGGGAGTAAAATGGTTTTATGTTTTTGTTCAAAAACTAAATTTTTGCTCTTGTTGCGTATTTATTTTTACATCTTATGAGTTTTTGAAACCGGGTTTTGAACATAAAATCCCAACACCTTTTGCCTTGGTATTTACAACCTCAACCCCGAATACCAACGGCGTTATATTAGTGCAATGCAGCGGTGTCTTCCAGTCAGCCAAGTCAGAACCAAGCATCAGATCACAGAGGTACTTAACATCCATTCAAGGCGCATCATGAAAATCGTCTACCCAGTATTCACTGTTCAACGTGAAGATGGAAATGAATGGAAATTCTCTGAAGCCGACTTCCAGCACCTCCGACCGTTCGACTTCCTGGCAATTCTGAAAGACCTTCGTACAAGAACCATCCGACCGCTTGAAGTTACAAAGGCGCTCGAAGCTGTTCGTCGATACCTGGTCTGTACCATTATGATGTCATATCTAGCGGATTTTCAAATGGCTATCGAGAACAGGGCAAAGAAGGTAAATTTGATAAAGCCGAATCTGCAAGCTCCTGAGTTGAATATGTAACCCGAGAACGCTATGCTTCTAGAACCAGAAATTGGAATCGTCTTCATCAATGAATAGAAAGAGAAAAGATTTATGCGGTTCAGTCAGGTAGAAAGATTATGCGACAGCACGCTCTAGAAAGTTCGAGATGCTCTTCGAAAGATCACTCATCACGAGTCTGAAAATCCAAAGGTTTCGTATGTTCCTAATCCGAATGAAATAAATACTCGGAATGCCTTGGAATTGGTTGAAGATCGCATCGACTACCGCCATGCTATCAGATGGTTCGAGATTCACTTCGCGCTTCGCAAAAGATATGTCTACAACTGGCGAGAGCTAGAGCACGAACTCGAACTTCAAATCAAAGGGGGAGATTGTTAGGGTCGTTTTATGTTGATTTAAAGTTCAAGGTTTAAATTGTAATTCTTTATTTTGAGCTCTATTAGTGAACGGGCCGTGGGCTTGTTAACCATGGGCCCGCCATATAAATAGATAGCTTAGCCTTAGAAAATAGGCTAGTTGTCTCATTTTACTTTCCTACTCGTATTGTAATTCTCTCTACTTTGAAAGCATAATACAGGGATGACCAGTTGAAATCATTATACACTATTGCTTATCTGTTTGATTTCATAATCGTTGCACGGATCTGGAGCTAACAAAATTCAAATTTTAAATGTGGATAAGAATCTTCCTGACACGTGACCATCCAGGGAAACTAAACCGGTTTGAATCAAACTGAATCGATTTGCATGGGGAAGTGGGAGGCGATAAGTCCGGGACATCATGGTGATACACGACGCGTGGGTGACAACTGTCTGGACAGGTGTCGCTCATCTATCAAGGGAGATGAACAGGTGATGAACAAGTGTCGACAATCTGATGGCTCGACCTGACATGTCGGTCCATATAAATAGCACCCATATTCGACCACCTTCTTTTTTCATGTTTCTAAGTTCTTAGAGAGATCTTTCCTCCCAAATCCTTGCCAAAAACCTGCAACAAAATCCTTTCGAAAGTCGATTGAGGTTAGAGCCCTATATAAGGTACGATTCTGAAAACTTCTTTTTAGTGTATTAAAACCATTGCAAAGAAGCCTGCTAAGCATTGGGACATTAAAAAGCTTTATATCGCTCAAGTGACCACTCCCAACTTCTTAGTGGCCATAGAACTTGTCAGTTCGATCAACGATGGCGAGGAGTTAGAGGCTTTTAGAACCTTATGTAACACCCGGAAAATCCTTGTAAGTAATAATAGCCCTAATATTCCTTTATATTTTGACTTCTTAGATTATAATTGAATTCCTAAGTAATTTCCGTGATTTTTACTTGTTATTTGATAACTTCCGATAGAAATCAGTAAGTTTATTCCTTAAGGAAATTAATGAAAAATAGATGATAAAGTTAAATATTAGATTTTATGGATTAGTTGGATGGGTAATTTGAATACGAGTCCAACGGTACCTTCCGGGGTAAAAACTGAGTTTTAACGAAGAAGTTACAGCCAAATCAGTGGAAATCGAGAAGGCTAGCAAACAGAAGCTGGCGCCGATGCATCGGCGCGGGGATCGGCGCCGAGCACCTGACGTGCTAAAAGGGGATTAAACCCACCTCTTTATCCTGAGTCATTCATTCTTTCACTTAAGAACTCTAAAATCAGATTTTTGCTCTGCTAGTTTCTTCTAAGGCGATTCTTCATCTAAAATTAAGGTAAACTCTTATCTCTAAATCCTAATTCAATTCAAACAACTATTAGATGAATCTTACCAATTACACTTGATTTAGGGCATTACATCTTCATTTTCTTGTTGGAGTGATTGAGTTCAAGTCTTCAAGTTAGGGTAATATCAATTGAAGATTTGAGGTGAGTAACTTGTATCTAATTGTTTGTATTATACCTTATTACCATTCTTTATCTTGATTTTGTTATTGTTAATGAGAAATCTTGGTTAATAAGCTCTTAATGGTTAAGAGGGATACAAGAAGAGTTCAAGTAAGTTATGGTGGATTAATTGTGTTCTATTATTTAGAATGCCATGGTAAATATTAGTGTTAAAAGTTTGGGTTTGATTATACATCATTGGTATGTGATTATGTTGATGGCTTAATTTATGTCTTAATGAAGTAAGGATGGCTTAATGGTCAATATGGACCTATTATTGAATTGTAAACATGGATGTTTATTATTGATATTATATAGAATGTTATTTAATACATATGGATGTATATGAACTACATGGAAGTAGTATTGATCATGTTAAATGGTTGGACCATTGTTATGTGTTAAATATGTTTGAATATTATTTGGATTAATATATTTGGTATTCACATAATTTGAGGAGCACCTAGTAGGCATTGGAGGATATATTCTTACACACCGTGGGGTAAGTGTAATTGATTCATACCTTCGGATACCGTGGGGTTTTCCGTTTTGTTATGCCTTGTGACAATACCGTGGGGTACCGATCAAGGTATATCTTCAATTATGATGTAACTGGGTAGCGATATGGGCCTTCTCCATGGAATCCAATTTGTGAATGTATCGAATTGTTATTCCTACATGATATGATTATGCTATATGTGCTGTGTGTAAACCTCACTTAGGCTTTAAAAGCCTAACACTTGTTATGTGTTTTATGTGTTACAAATATTAGTGGTTCCGGACACAAGAAGGTTTAGACTGGGGTTGTGAGCATGGGATCATTGTTGGAGAGTTAAAGATTTGAAGATTTATGATAGAACTTTCCGACACCTTTTGAAATATGATTTCTATAGTAGAGATTAGATAAGCTAGTGGTCCATTCGTAGTTATAATTATCTAAATCTTAGTATTAATGGTTATGTAAAGATAATTATGTATACTTTTACTTTAGAAATGCGTACCACTCTTCCGTTTTATGGAAGTTTTTGTTGACCCCTGTTTTGGGGTGTTACACCTTAGCCCAGATTCCGCCTGTTATCAGGCTTAATCTTCCCTATAATCTGCGACCTGAAGAATGCTCAAACGGGTATTTCGTCCTGTATGAATATCCTTTCTAGATAGGGTTTAGATGGCCTTTCTTCCCTCTTTCTAGGTATTTTTAGACACTTTCAATCTCTCCCTTAGGTAAGCAATGCCCCAATTTTGGTGCATTGTTTTTGTGATCGAGCGCATTACGGGGAGTCGTCGTTTACTGTTAACGTCCTCCTAACGACATACATGGTGAAGTTGGATAACAACCACCGGTATAGCCTCTTCTCGAGAATTAGGGGCGATCAAACCCTAGTTCAGATAATTGTGGTTAACGACTGCAGGTAGAAGACTAGGTATGTCTTCGGTCACCTGGTGTCGCTTGACGCCCTCTATGAGGACAACTCTTGGTTTGTAGCGAGCTAGAACAAAGAGGGCAATAATTCTTATCTGTCGTAAGCTTTTGTTAGTTTATTGTTTATTATCGTGCTAACTATCTTTCTTTTCACGTGTCATCTGTTGATTTCTCCAAGGTCGAACCCCTTCCCGATACTCAAAAAAAGATCGGTAGGTTCCTTGGATACAATGTCGAGGAATGGTCTTTCTTCATCAATCGTTCCTTGGTTGACGAAGACTCCGACGAGGACATCGTCGAGGTCGAGGCACCAGAGGCTTCGGTCGTGAGGAGGGGAGAAGAGAGAAAGAGAGAGAGAGATAGAGGCAGAGGAGTGGAAGCGGAGGAGGTCGAAGAAAGAGGAAAGACGGAAGGAGAAGAAGAAGAAGAGCTGACTGGTAAGTCAAGTCGTGTACCTTTTCTCTCGATCGTCTGATTTCTATCGATCGTCTGATTCCTCTCGACTAACTTATGATTCTTCTTTTTTCTAGGTGGTTCTTCCAACAAGATGTCATCCGTGGCCGCCAAGAGGATGAAACAAGCTGAGCTAGCCCGCAAGGGTCATGACAAAAGAAAGTCATCCTCGACTGCAAGGTCCAGGATGAAAAAAGCGAAGGTGACGGTCCTGAGGGAACCGTCTTTGAAGACTGGCAACCCGTCTAAGATCGTTTGTCCTAAAAGGCGAAGACACCTCCGGGTGTGATTGATGTGACACCGATAAGTTCGGCTCCTCCGACATCAGTGTCGGAACCTTCTGCTGGGGCGACCATGCCTCAAGTCGAGACGTCTGCCCCTTCGTTGGTTGATAAGGGAAGGGTCCCTAAGTCGAGGGAGACCTTGAAGTCACGGCGATTAACTTCATGTTGCCGTCAGACTTCATGGACGACAACGTCCTAGATAGAGCGAAAATTCCTCCTCACTTGTAAAAATATTTGCTCCCGTCCTTCCAAGTGCGTTTTAAGGAGATGCGGGTCGACGACGTGGGATCAAACATCGCAGGGCTCTCATTTATGGTATGTGTGATATTTTATTTAATTTTTTATTTGTTATCTGGTGTTTACTAACTTGGTTGTATATTTTATTCAGACTCACAACCTCTACTCCCATATGGAAAAGACCAGGCGTATGGTGTCGAGAGCCATCAAGATGGAGCAGGAGGCGTTGAAGGGAGAGGAGGTCACCTTAGACCCGGCGGAGTCCGTTTCCGTGCGATTGGACGACACCTTGAATCAGGTGGAGGTCCTTGAGCACGAGAAGGATGAGGTGCATGGTCGCCTCAAGGAGGCCCTAGACGACTCGACGACATCAAATAAGGAGTTTGCCATGACAAAAGAGTCATTGGATGTGAATGAAAAAGAAGTTGAGGACTTGAGGTCGAGGCTGTCGGCGAAGAAGGCGGAGGTCAAGGACCTTGAGCTTAATTCGATCGAGGCTTTTGCTTGATTAACTGCAAGGGCTGCGATCATAAGGTGTCACTTGATAGGGAAGAATCCTCTGTCGTCTGCATTTGGGGAGCTGGCCTACTACTTGTCGAGTGTGGGGACCGAAAAGGAACTGGACTCAGACAACGACAAGGAAGCCGTCGAGGTAGAAGTGGCGGATGAATCTCTCGGAGGTGAAGATTCAGAGGTCGTGCCTGAGCAAGCTGCGAGCCCCCCCCCCCCCCCCCCCCCCCCCTCCTTGTTTTATTTTGATTGGGGCGACCGTAGATGGTCGTGCCCTCACTTGTATTTTCTTTGGATCTTTAATTAACACAATTGGATTTTTGATCGCAACTTTTTATCTATCGCCTTTTCTTATACTTAGCATTTGGACACTTATCATGTGACAAGTAAAATATTGATCGACCAAACATTCGATTCACATAATTGACAATAGTCATAAAAATGACTTAGTACAAATAAATAATAAGACAATCGCAATCATAAGATACATAAGATGATCGACGAATGTAAAACAATCTTGTAAAATGTAAAAAAAAATCACGACAATAATAAACTGCACATAGTCAGGTGATGATCATAAGACAGTCCATCCGCAAAACAAAAGATACTTGCGACATTAAGGCAAAGTAGGCATATCGAATTTAAGATTCAGTCAAAACACATGAATCACAATCTTTAGGTCATGAGAATTTTACACGACTTAATACCATGAGTTGCAAGGCCTTTGTGAAAATGCTTCGTGTCAAGGAGGTCGTGAAATGTCACTCGACCATGATGGGTAATCGTAAGATCCTGCAGAAGAATGTTAGCGGCTAGCCAATGACCTTCTAATGCTTAAGTTAGTAATGGCCATGACAAATACTCGTAAGAAAATAACTTCAAAAGAAATACTTTTTTAAATGTACCGCATTCCAGCTTCGTGGGACATCTTGGTTGTCGAGGGTTTGGATCCTATAAGCGCCATTTCCCACGACCTCAGATATACGATATGAGCCTTCCCACTTAGTGGATAACTTACCTGCGTTCAATCTTTTGTGTTTTGGAATGCTCGTCGTAGGACGAAATCACCTTCTCAGAAGATCTTAGCCTTGACATTTTTATTAAAATGTCGCTCAACTACTTGTCTTTTAGATGCCATCTTGATTAACGCGGATTCTTTTAGTTCTTTGAGAGCGTCGAGATCGTAACTTAAATCCACCAAATTATGGTCGACCGAAGTATGTCTTGACGTCCGCAGCTGGACTTCGATGGGTAAGACCGCTTCACAACCGTAGACTAGGGAAAAGGGGCTTGACCTATGGACTTGCGCGGTGTCGTACGATTGTCTCATAACACTGATGGGAGTTCTTTGACCCATCTTCCTTTTGTGGTTTTGAGTCTTTTCTTTATCGAGTTGATGATGACCTTATTACTTGATTCCGCAAGTCTATTCGACTAAGGATAGCGGGGCATCGAAGTCGTAAGTTTGATGTTACGATCTTCACAAAATTGTCGAGTTCGGTAGCTTATGAATTGTGACCCATTGTCACATACCATTTCGGATGAGACTCTAAACCTGCAAATGATGTTAGTCTAGATAAAATAGACTACATCCTTATCCGGAACTTGGGAGAAGGCAGCTGCTTCTATCCACTTGGAGAAATAACCCTTAAGGACCAATAAGAATACCTTTTGCCCGGGGGCAGGTGGTAATGTTTTGACAATTTCCATTACCCATCTTATGAAGGGCCATGAGATCAAAGTCATGTGCAAAGATTTAGAGGGTTGATGAGACATACCTGAATGTCGCTGACAAGCGTCGCAGCTTTGGATACACCTGATAGCGTCTTGTGGCAGGGTTGGCCAATAGTAGCCTTGTCTGGATATCCAGTTTGCTAGACCGCGACCTCCCGAATGATTGCCATATTCTCTGTCGTTCATTTCCTTCAATATCTTTTTTGCATGATCATCATTGACGACACATCGTAAGTTTAGGCCTGTCGATGACCGTCGATAGAGTATGTCTCCGATCATAATGTAGTTAGAGGCTTTGAATCGAATCTTTCGTGCTTCCATCTTATCTTCGGGTAACTAGTCGTGCATAAGATAATTCTTGATTTCACACGACCAATTACATTCTTCGTTGAGGACGTGGATTTTATCAGTATTTTCGATGGATGAAGTCGCTAGATGGATCATGGGAATGGCATCGAACGACGGCTTGCTAAGTGCTGATCCAAGATTGGCAAAGGAATCAACCTGAGTGTTCTGGTCCCTTGGGATTTGCGTGATTGAGAAAGGTTTAAATTATTCTGACTTTGCTTTGGCTGCTTTAAGAAAGGTCGTAATCTTGGAGTCTTTTGCTGCGAATTCGCCGTTTATTTGGTTTACAACTAGTAGAGAGTCACTTTTGATGTGCAATCCAAATGCCCCAAGTCACGTGCCATATTCATACCTATGATCAACGCTTCATACTCAGCTTCATTGTTCGTGGCCTTGGAGCCGCATCGTATGGAGTACACCATTTTGCCCCTTGTGGCAACTTTAAGATGACACCAAGTCCTGCCCCCTGGCGTTGGAAGATCCATCGACATAGAGTGTCCAGGGTGCGTTGTTGAGAGTCACCACAGTACATGCATCAGTTTGCGCCTCTTTCTCCAGTTTTGGACTAAAGTCGATGACGAAATCCGCCAAGGCCTGCGATTTTATTGCCGTCCTTGGTTTGAAGTCTATGTCCTAACTGCTGAGATAAACACTCCACTTTTGCTAGTCGACCTGTCAGTTCTGGTTTTCCCAAGACAGAATTAAGAGGAGAGTTAGTAACGACAGTTATAGGATGCGATTCAAAATAATGTCGCAATTTTTTAGCAACTAATGGCAATAGCAATTTTTCCATGGACGAGTAGCTCTGGTCTTAGCGTCCAATAGAGATATACTTATATAGTAAATCGGGAGTTGACGTTCGTCGTCCTCTGGAGTTAGAACAACACTTACGAAATTGGGAGTGACTGCCAAGTAGAGCTGAAGGACTTCATTGTCCTTGGGTTTCGATAACAATAGTGGCGACGCCATGTATGCCTTCAAATTTTGCAAAGCTTGCTCATGGTCGCCCATCCACTCGAAGCCCGTATTTGTTCTCAAGACATTGTAAAACAAATGGCCTTTATCTGAGGATCGAGAGATAAACCTGTTTAGTGCTGCTATGTGACCAGTAAGTCGTTGGACTTCTTTGAAGTTTCTAGGTGACTTGATATCGATCATGGCTTTGATTTGGTCCAAATTAGCTCCGATTCCACGCCGTGTCGCCATGAAGGCCAGAAATTTTCTGGCACTTACACCGAAGGAACATTTTGTTGGATTTAGCTTCATATGATACTCTCTGAGGACATCGAACAATTTCTTCAAATGGTCGATATGGTTGACTGCTTGTCTCGACTCGACAAGCATGTCGTCAATGTACACCTCCATCGTGTCGACAAGGTATTCCTTGAACATTTTATTGACCAGTCTCTGGTACGTCGACCCTGCATTTTTCAAACCAAATGGCATAACCTTATAATAATAAATTCCTTTGTCTGTCATGAAGGCAGTTTTCTCTTCGTCGGTGGTGTGCATCAGGATCTGGTTGTATCTAAAATATGTGTCCATGAATATTAATAGTTCATGACCAGCAGTGGCATCGACCATTTTGTCGATGTGCGTTAGAGGGAATAGGTCTTTTGCACATGATTGTTTGAGATTTTTGAAATCGATGTAAACCATCCACTTTCCGTTCTTTTTCAGTACGACCACGACGTTTGCCAACCAGTCAGAATATTTTACCTCCCTGATTTTTCCGGTCTTAAGCAGGTTGACGACCTCTTTATTGATTATTTTGTTTCGATCTGGAGCAAATTTCTGACGCTTTTGCTTGACAGGTTTGTACGACGGGTCAAAATTTAACTTGTGGGATATAATGTCTAGGCCGATGCCGACCACGTCCTCATGCGTCCAAGCGAAGCAGTCGGCATGTTCCTACAAAAAAAATTAGCTTTTACTTTATGATAGGATCTAGCAATGATCCCACGAAGACGATATTGTCTTGGTCTAGGATGACTTCTTCTAAACGATAGTCATCAACAGACTCAAGGACATCCTGGTCCTATAATAGATAGATATCCTTTTCTGGGCTTTCAATGTCGGCGTCGTGTAGCATTCACTTTTGATTTCATAGACCCCCCATGGCTCAGAAACTTGATCGTCTTATGATACGTCGAGGGGAAAACTTTCATATCGTGAATCCATGGTTGTCCCAGAATAATGTTGTAAGTTGAAGAACAGTTGTCCACATTAAATTTGGTCTTCATGCTGACTTCTTTAGCATACATCGGAAGGGTGATTTCTCCGATGGTATTGGTCGAGTTGCCGTCGAACCCTACCAAGACCGTCGAGTGTTAATGCCAAAAATCACCCAAAGGATAACTTAAGGTCGATGTGGAGCTTTAACAACTAAAGAAAAGGATATCAAGACAAACAATGCAATCGTCGGAGGAAAGTAAATAAGACAAAGGAAATTGGTGACGTGGAAAACCTTGTCGAGGGTAAAAACCACGGCCAACTATAAAAGTCGACGGTGCACTATGATCGCCAAACATGGGCGATGTCCTTTAGTAACAAGTGTCGTGAGTACAATAGATTATAATAAGAATAAAAGAAAACTTAATCGTAAACTAATGTCGTGCGTCGTGCGTAATTGCGTTGGATCACGCGGAATAAACTGTTGTCGTGGGTAGCTTGCGTGAGTGGTGTTTGCTCAAATGCTCTCTATTGGTCTCTGTTGTATACTCTATATTGTGTACAAAGAGTTGAATGCCAAGAGCTTGTTCTCGAAGATGTGGCGCAGGCCTTTATATAGCTTTTGGTAGCAATTAATGTGTCTTGATGATTGTCGTAACCGCTGCCTGATCTTCAATTGTCATTTATGGCTCGTCCGTTATTACCGTTGGGCAATGTTTGCTCTTGGACCTGCATTAATGAAACAAAGAAAACGGTTGTTGACTGTTAACGGTTAGTATTGTCGTACGACCGTCTTAAGTCATGGTTGTCGATCATGAGAATCTTACGACCATCGTAGGAATGTACGACAGAGGGAGCAGTCGTAAGTTATCTGCAGGACCTTATCTTGATACAAGGTTTGTCTTACATAAATGTCACGTTTATTTTTCTTCGTCGGTCGTGAGGTGTGGATTTTTACCCAAACATCGAGCGACGAGTGATTTCTGACTTGTCGATCCTTATCGCCTTTATCGTGCCAAGGAAAATGATATTAGCTGATCTTTCTCCGCCGACCAAGACTCTCTTGGTCGAGCAATTTCCTACCGTAAGCTGGATTATTAACCCATCGTGATGTTTCTTCCAATGCTCCTGGAGATCACTTTGGTCGAACGTTATCGGCATGGTCTCCACCTCCAGTTCTTGCTTTGATTTTGATGATCGTGAGATGGGGTGGTCATCCGGTCCTCGACTGGTATGCCTTGTAGCTGCAGAATAAGTTAAACCATAGACATCGGATCCTCCCGTTATGCAGTTTACGACTTTATCCTGAACTGGCATCGCTTCTTTGTTGATTAACCCTTGAAAATGTCCCTTCGGGACGAGCAAGCTAGTTCCTTCCGTAATGCGAGACATTCATTCGTCGTATGGCCGTGAATACTGAGGAAGTCACACCACTTGGACTTTCTTTCTTGTCGTCATCTTTTTCGCTCTTTATGGGCCATCGAATAGTTGACTACACGTTTTTGAGAGCTTCGACTAAATCTTTGGGCATCCCCTTAAATCCGTAGGAAGAAATCTTGGGATGTTGTAAAGCCCATGTCCTGGTATGGTTCGTTAATTTATTTTTTTTCTTCTGCTCAGTTATTATATCTACTTGTATTTTGTAATATCTACGTTTTGCGAGAGTAGCACCGTTAGCCTTCAATGTTAATTCTTAAGCTAAGTTGGTTTTAGGCAAGATGATGAAGTTTGAGGGGCTATTCTTGACATTAATCCAAAGTGGGCATGGGTTTCGGCCCATGCAATTAGGGGACCGAGATTTTTGTATTTGTGTGTGTTTATTTCTTGTTGACTTGCTGCACACACAATCAATCGACCATCCTCTCTCCTTCTCGTTTATTTTCACGGCACAATCAAAGAAAACCTAAGCAACCAACCCTAGCATCTTCTTCTTGCCTTGTTTGCCGTTGCCGTGAAACCCCGCCCACCACCACACCAGCGCCGCTGCTGGTGTTGGCCGGAGAGAGAGAGATCAGCGCGAGAGAGAGAGGTAGAGAGAGGTCGCCGGAATCGCTGCCGTTCGCCGCTGTTGTCGCCGGAAAACCACCGCCACCACTGTTGTTCATCGGAGATTTCGAGAGAGAGAGGAGCAGGTGCGGGTGCGTGGTATCGTAGCGAGGTAAATCGTTTTCCTTCGTCTCGTTTCCTTTTCTTTTCGTTTTTTTTTCTTCCGGCAAAACAACCACCGCGACGCCGCCGCCGCCGTGCCCCGCTGCCGGAGGTGGCAGTGGGTGGTGCCCGTGGCGGAACCCTAAAACCACCTCTGGCCGTAACCCTAAACCTCTGTAGCAGAACCCGAATCGTATAAACCGAACGCGTAAACCGTTTCAAAATCGTCATTTTATGTAAAAAAACTGCAGTTTCTGTCCCTGTCTTGCGTTAGCCGTAACTCTTTACTCGTAACTCGGATTTGGATGAAACCGGTGCCAAAAGTTCCCTTTCCGAGTCTAGTAACTTTTCTGTGTTTTGTGCAAAATCCAGTTCGGAACGTAGCATAGGCCAAATCGTCGTTTTATACCGATAGCTGCTGTTTTTCACTGTTCTGCGAACCATTCTTATAAAATCCGTATTTAATTGTAGAAAAATCGTTAGGAGGTGTATAATATGTCCTTGGAACCCTAACTAAGAATACTTTCTAGTTATGTATTTTAATCGAGGATTTTCCGGGTTTAAAGAGGTCGGATCAGGTCCCGAACAGACCTGTTTGGTTAGACCGAAAAGTCGCTTAAGTGACGGTTTAAGCGTGCGTCGTATTTTAGGGTCCGGGTCTCGTGTTAATACTTTTTTAACGTTCGTCTAGATGTCGGGAAGTGATCTTGGAATTGTGGAGCTTAATTTATTAACTGTGAGCTAGGCGCGCTTACGAGGTGAGTTCTCTCACTATATTTAATATTAGTTGTTTTATATTACTGTAGCTCGTGTGTATCTATCTGTTATTGTGATGTGGGGCTAGATAGTGGGGTGACTTGTGGACCTTTACTGACATGTATACGCGGGTGGCGTTGACATGTATACGCGGGTGGCGTTGTCACGTATACGCGGGTGGCGTAGGGACTCGGGCCGACGTTGTATACGCGGGTGGCGTAGAAACTCGGCGGGACCGAAGATTGTATACGCGGGTGGCGTAGAATCTCGGTGGGGCCCAAGGTGTTCTACGCGGGTGGCGTAGGGGTGGGTATGCATGTTTATGATTTGTTCGTAGACTGGTATGCTTGTTTATGTGTATCTATCTGTTATAGGGGTAATGTGGAATAACTGTGTTATCTATAGTGGTTGAATTCACTAAGCTTCGTGCTTACCCTTTCCCAATAAATCATTGTTTCAGGTGCGAGTAGCTCCAAGGCGTGACGGGTACACACTGGCGCGCGAGAAGAGCTGACTATTTTATGATCTTAATATTTAAAACAATTATTCCGCTGTTTATTGTTCGTAATAATTTTATTTAGTGGTTTGCGAATGAAACGATTTAATTATTAAATGCGTTTTTATTAATGAAGGGTTACTTTAAATATTATAAATTCCTTGTAATTTTTGGGACGTTACAACTTGGTATCAGAGCACAGCTTGAGTGAATCAAACGCACCTCGGTGTGTTTGGTCTCAAGTTGCGGCTGGGAAAATTTTCAAATTCTTTATTAAACCTGTTTGGGAATAAAAAGAAAGGGAAAAACCCGTTGGAGAAACGGTGATCGAGGGCGCAGTGTGTACAGTCAGCCGGAGCCAAAGGGGAAAGGTACGGTACTTAGTGTATTTATCGCTTTCTAGATCACATGGTATGCATGCTAGATTACCTGTTGTTGACACTGTACTGTATGATGACTGCTTGCTAGTGGGAATCAATGCTAGTTATAGTAGGTTGTTAAGTGAAGGCCCTATAGGTTGTATGCAGTAAGAATCATATAGCCTTAGAATATTTGATTTAGTTCTATTGCGCAGCTCTTGTCTGAGTCCAACCGTTCTAGGATAGAATCTTGTATTCGAATGTCTATTTGATTCACGCTGCATGCGACTGGGTATTCGCGAGGCAACTCGTTATGGCTAACAGGGATTCCGTTGTAGCAAGGGTAGTGGGATAAGATGAAATTCCTAGTGAGCTGGGAAGAGTATTTACATATGAGTATGTATGCTAGATTGCTTTCTAGAACATAGGAGTATGTGTGCTAGATTGTTTGGTGCTTATTACACTGTACTGCATGTTTGTTGTTCGCTAATAGGAGTTCATGCTAGCCCTGATAAGTTGTTAAGTGAATGCACTATAGGTTGTATGCGGTAGGAACCAAATGGCCTTAGAATGTCGGATTTAGTTCTATTGCGCAGCTCTTGTTTGAGTCCAACCGTTGTAGGATAGAATCTTATATTCGAATGTCTATCTGGTTTTACACTGTGTGCGACTGTGCATTCGCGAGGCGACTCGTCACGACTAGTGGGGATTTCGTCATAGCAAGGGTAGTGGAGTTGGGTGGAATTCCTAGGGAGCTAGGAAGAGTGTGTACATATGCCGGTGCGGGCATATGTGTGTAGTTATCGGCGAGAAACTACTTGGACCCATCGGATGGAACTCGGAACGAGTGATGATAGGTGTGGAAGGTAGTAGTAGAGCTCCTACTACCAGAAACACAGGATCAATGCTCGAGTCGGGGAAAGTCTCGAGGAATCCAAGGAGTTGAGCGTGAGCGTTGTTAGTGTGAATTATTATGTGCTAATAACCCGTTGTAATATCTACCCAGAGTAGCCATCACAAGGAGGAACGACTATAGTAAACCTACTAGTACAGGTGTGTACTTGATTTGCTTTGATGGGATGATCATTGGGGTAGTGTCGAAGGTTATAAATTAGTAGTCGTTGGAATAAAAGGACGATTCTAGTATTAGTCACTTGGAGTGACGGTGAGGATGATGTTTGTTTCGGGCCAAGACGGATGATTGTGCTAGAATCATAGGCTTATACAGCCGACTTTGATTGAGGAAAAATCGTAGGGATTATTTGACGTAATTTCCCAACTTGCCTAAGAGGTTTAAATATCCGGATGACGTTAGTGGATCGGAGAGATTTGGAGGAGTAGGAGTCGAGGCGTAGAATGCCGACTAAGTCATGCACAAAGTTTGATTTTGAAAATAAAATTTGCCTTAACTAACTCTTGCGTTTCCTATCCTTATGGGTTGTGTTGTAGAATTTTGAGAGAATGTTTTTGGTAGCATTTTACCATAAGTTGTTTGGTGCGCTTTCTAGTCAGCTAAATATTTTATTGTCAACAAATCGTTTCCTTGTTTTGTATAAATAACTGATGCGCGCAAAATTTTGGTTGGCAAAGCTTCGTTCCATATCATTTTGAATTTTGTAAGTAAACTGAACGACAATGGAATGATTTTCAACATGATTTTTACTACGTGAGACGAACGTGTTCATTTTTGCGTAATCACCGACCTGGTAATAGTAGTCTATTGCATACGGTCTTTTTGAAGTGAAAAATCTTGACATTGAAAATATTTTTTAAATGATTTGTAATCCATTTGGGAAAAGCGCTTTTAAGTGTGATGTTGTTGGTAGACTGTTTTTATTAAATCCTTGGTCAGGATTAGTCAGACGTTGGTAACGGTCGGTGACTTGAGACGTACCTGGGAGGTAGGCGTTAAGGTGTATCTTGTTACGGTGTAACTAGGATTCCTAGGGCGGGTAATGGTAGTAGTAACCCTGAGATGCCTGCTTGTGATGAATAGTTGTGGTGGAATGACCTTCGTGGGTGATTATAAATTTACTGGTTTGATGATGCGTGTAAGGTAAGTTTTGGGAGTCTATTAGAACTCGTAGGAGATAATCGATGGTTAATGGTAGGAATGATCGGATCCGAGTATCCAATTGGGTAAACTGGTGGGCAACTTTAGAGTGGTTAGAGATTGAGATTTGACTCGGGATGTATGGAATATCTAAGGTTGGGGGACAACCGAAGTCGCTTGGCTAGGATTGATTCCAATTGTTGGGGTGTTCTGCCGATCATAATCCCAGTGTCCTAGAAGGAGTACGTTAGTTAGAAAAGTGTTTGAGAAGTTTTAGAAGGGGTTTCAAGTGGACTTAGGAACCTAAGGTTGAGATGAGGGAGAACTATCCGGAGCTATTCGTAGGCAGAGACTTCGAGGACGAAGTCTAATCCAAGCAGGGGAGAGTTGTAAAGCCCATGTCCTGGTATGGTTCGTTAATTTTTTTTTTTCTTCTGCTCAGTTATTATAACTACTTGTATTTTGTAATATCTACGTTTAGCGAGAGTAGCACCCTTAGCCTTCAATGTTAATTCTTAAGCTAAGTTGGTTTTAGGCAAGATGATGAAGTTTGAGGGGCTATTCTTGACTTTAATCCAAAGTGGGCATGGGTTTCGGCCCATGCAATTAGGGGACCGAGATTTTTGTATTTGTGTGTGTTTATTTCTTGTTGACTTGCTGCACACACAATCAATCGACCATCCTCTCTCCTTCTCGTTTATTTTCACGGCACAATCAAAGAAGTCCTAAGCAACCAACCCTAGCATCTTCTTCTTGCCTTGTTTGCCGCTGCCGTGAAACCCCGCCCACCACCACACCAGCGCCGCTGCTGGTGTTGGCCGGAGAGAGAGAGATCAGCGCGAGAGAGAGAGGTAGAGAGAGGTCGCCGGAATCGCTGCCGTTCGCCGCTGTTGTCGCCGGAAAACCACCGCCACCACTTTTGTTCGTCGGAGATTTCGAGAGAGAGAGGAGCAGGTGCGGGTGCGTGGTATCGTAGCGAGGTAAATCGTTTTCCTTCGTCTCGTTTCCTTTTCTTTTCGTTTATTTTTCTTCCGGCAAAACAACCACCGCGACGCGGCCGTCGTCGCCGCCGCCGTGCCCCGCTGCCGGAGGTGGCAGTGGGTGGTGCCCGTGGCGGAACCCTAAAACCACCTCTGTCCGTAACCCTAAACCGCTGTAGCGGAACCCGAATCGTATAAACCGAACGCGTAAACCGTTTCAAAATCGTCATTTTATGTAAAAAAAACTGCAGTTTCTGTCCCTGTCTTGCGTTAGCCGTAACTCTTTACTCGTAACTCGGATTGGGATGAAACTGGTGCCAAAAATTCCCTTTCCGAGTCTAGTAACTTTTCTGTGTTTTGTGCAAAATCCAGTTCGGAATGTAGCATAGTCCAAATCGTCGTTTTATACCGATAGCTGCTGTTTTTCACTGTTCTGCGAACCATTCTTATAAAATCCGTATTTAATTGTAGAAAAATCGTTAGGAGGTGTATAATATGTCCTTGGAACCCTAACTCAGAATACTTTCTAGTTATGTATTTTAATCGAGGATTTTCCGGGTTTAAAGAGGTCGGATCAGGTCCCGAACAGACCTGTTTGGTTAGACCGAAAAGTCGCTTAAGTGACGGTTTAAGCGTGCGTCGTATTTTAGGGTCCGGGTCTCGTGTTAATACCTTTTTAACGTTCGTCTAGGTGTCGGGAAGTGATCTTGGAATTGTGGAGCTTGATTTATTAACTGTGAGCTAGGCGCGCTTACGAGGTGAGTTCTCTCACCATATTTAATATTAGTTGTTTTATATATTACTGTAGCTCGTGTGTATCTATCTGTTATTGTGATGTGGGGCTAGATAGTGGGGTGACTTGTGGACCTTTACTGACATGTATACGCGGGTGGCGTTGACATGTATACGCGGGTGGCGTTGTCACGTATACGCGGGTGGCGTAGGGACTCGGGCCGACGTTGTATACGCGGGTGGCGTAGAAACTCGGCGGGACCGAAGATTGTATACGCGGGTGGCGTAGAATCTCGGTGGGGCCCAAGGTGTTATACGCGGGTGATGTAGGGGTGGGTATGCATGTTTATGATTTGTTCGTAGACTGGTATGCTTGTTTATGTGTATCTACCTGTTATAGGGGTAATGTGGAATAACTGTGTTATCTATAGTGGTTGAATTCACTAAGCTTCGTGCTTACCCTTTCCCAATAAATCATTGTTTCAGGTGCGAGTAGCTCCAAGGCGTGACGGGTACACACTGGCGCGCGGGAAGAGCTGACTATTTTATGATCTTAATATTTAAAACAATTATTCCGCTGTTTATTGTTCGTAATAATTTTATTTAGTGGTTTGCGAATGAAACGATTTAATTATTAAATGCGTTTTTATTAATGAAGGGTTACTTTAAATATTATAAATTCCTTGTAATTTTTGGGACGTTACAAATGTTGAGGGAACTTTGAGGTCGAGACGCCTTTCTTCTTCTCGATCCCGATGTTTGAAATTTGGAGCACTGGTTACTCTTGGCGATGGCCTTGGACTCGAAGTCGTGCTTTTTCACACTCAACGACTTCTTGTCGTTCGAATGTTTCTGGAAAAATCTGCATCGTCTTCGACTCGCATGTATGCCAATGTCTATTCTCGAACCTCTTCAAAGTTCTCCGACGGATACTTCGTCAGGTCTGTATAAAATCCTGAACTGTTGTCCAATCCTCGTTTGTAAGCCTCGATCACGGTGTTGACGTTGGAATTACGAACACTGATCATTTATGCATTAAAACAATTGAAATAACCACGGATAGAATCTCCAACTTTTCGAGTTACGTAATACAAGTCGCTAGTTTGCTTTTCTATTTTACGACTGCTGTCGAATTGTCGAGAGAATTGGTTGACTTGTTCAGCGAAGGTGCTGATGGATTTAGGCTTGAGATTGACCAACCACTGGAGGGCGGAACCATTGAGGGTCGCACCAAGACTCTTGCCCATACATACCTCCTGATATTGGTGAGGTATTGACACATCCACATCAACTGCTTGTATTGTGTTATGTGTTCCGTCGGGTCCCTTATCCTCGAATACTTGGGCGTAAAGGTAGGAATGTTGTACTTCTTTGGGTTGTCGACCGTGGCGATCTCATCGATGAAGGGGGACGCTTTAAATCCTACGCGAGGTTCGACGTCGACGGGTACAATGACACTAGGAAATTTAGAAAGTAAAGACATCATATTTTCGTTTTGTTCTTCTAGGAGTTTCAAGCGTTGAGCGACCAGATCGTCCTTGTTGGGTCCACTAGTTGCCGCGAGGATATGCCTATCATCGCATGAAGGCCATTTCGATGTGACGAGTTAGCAACTTCCCCATTGAGCGGAAATTTTAACAGAGCCGGCATCGTTGGCTGACGCATTGAAGGGATCAGCATCGTTGGGATCGGAAAGGTCGTGACGAAGGGAGTCTGGAATGAGATTGTGGGAAACGCCATCGTCGAAATTGGATAGGTTGTAACCTCGGTGTTCGGGGTGGTCTTGGGAAGTCGTATGTCGTAGGCCTCGGATAAATCGTGAGAGGAGGCCATGGAAAAGGTACATTGAAAGATGGGCGTGGACCATTCTATTGCCCAAATGAGCCAATTGCGCTCTGGTTTCTCAGGAGTTCGATTTCTTCGGCCGTTTTTCGATTTCGGTTGTCCATGGAGTTGATGCGAGTGCGTGCAACGTTCAATTCCATGCATAGCTTTGCGATTGCATTGAGTTGATCTCCCAGTTCTGACATATCCCTGAAAATGATGAGAACTCAAGAAACTATTAGTAGGACGCACGTTTTGTCGAAGATTTTCTCTAGATGGGGCCCTACGGTGGGCGCCAAACTGTTAATGCTAAAAATCACCCAAAGGTAAATTTAAAGTCGGTATAGAGCTTTAACAACTAAAGAAAGGTATCTCTCGACAAATCGTGCGACAAATAAGAGAAAATAAAAGAGGGAGAAAATTTTGGTGATGCGGAAAACCTATCGAGGGTAAAAACCGTAGTTGATAGTTATGTCGACAGTACACTATGGTCATCAAACAGGGACTACGTCCTTTAGAAACAGGTATCGAAGGTACAATGTGTTACAATAAATGTATAAATAAACTCGGTCGTGAGATTGCTTCGTGCGTCGATAGTAAGAAAGCTTCTGTCGTGAGTTTCTTCGAGAGAGAAGTTGCTTTCTTGAATACTCATTTTTTGTTCTATTAATCTTCTTTATCGAATGATGTGCAATTCTTGGTTTATATAGGCTCGATGGTAATAAATGGTCTTCATAAATGCGTGTAACGGTCTTCGTCATTTATTGCCTTTGATGATGATTCTCCAGTTATGACCGCTGTATCATTAAAGCTCCGAGAGATGCACTAAAGAGACAAAGAAAATGCTTATCTAGGGTAAATGTCTTGCGAGGACCGTGTCGCGACCATCGTCATAAGTGACGACTAATGTCACGATCGTGAGTAGTTTACATGACCTTATCTTAATACAAGACTTGTCGCATGTTATGTATTGTTTGATTTTGGTCGTCGGTCGTGACTTGTAAATGTTTACCCAAACTGTTATATGTAATTTTTTATTAGGTTAAACATGGAGCAAATTAATTAATGGTTTTTGAAAAGATACAGTGTCTGATTGAGAGTCTTATGAGTACTCTATAGAATCATGGGGTTTTGTATTCTACTTATGCTTTTTTGATTAAATCTGTTTTTTCGTTCTTGTTTCTTGACTGTTATGGGAACTAGAATGCATTCGTTTGAATGGCTTCCAATCATTATAAGTAACTATTATTTTATTGTGATTAGTTATATGGTAACCGTTATCCTAAAATGTAAACTTTTGGGTATGTTGTGACTAAAGTTAAAGATAAGAGACTTGGGGGACTTGGATGTAATTTATGAAAGGTAAAAAAGGGGAGGAAATCCCTAGTTTTTCTCATATTGTTTCATTATGCGGCTGCCATCGTGAGAAGAGAAGAGGTGAGAATTGGATGTCTTGGAAAGAAGTTGCAAGGGGATTTCTTGGGAGAAATCAATGGCAAGTAATTGATTCATTCCCTAGTATCTTCCTAATTGTATTGTATACGTTGATTTGGGAAAGAGAAAACACATGGAAATTAGTCTGCGTTCTTATCATTAAAAATCTATGAAATTTACATCAAATGAATAGATAATGTATGGATGGTCTGATTAAATGGTTGTTAAAGGTTGGGGTGTTAATCCAAATAAGTATTTAATTTGGTTTAAGGAAAAAATCGCTATTTCTAATCGAATAAGAGAATATTTGGGTTTATTGTGCGTGCATCCGGAAATCGTTTGATCCAGATTCATGATACCCGGATTTTCGGTGTAATCCGGATGGAGTATCGGATTTGGTTAGTATCCAGACAAAAAGTTTCACTCTCTAACTTTCTCTTTTTTTTTTTTGATTTTCACCATTTTTTCTTTCTGAATCCCTCCATGTTTATCATCTTTGCAATCTCCTAAAACATCAGCAATCCAGTTATGAGTTTTTGTGTTTGATATTTTAGGGTTCTTGGTAGAGGCGCATGAAATGGATGATCTTCGTGATCCCGGAGGGTCTATAGGTATCAAATATTGACTAGTTTCTATCAAGGAAGATATTTTTTCATCAATTGGAGTTGAAAAAGTCCTTATGACGAATCTAAAATCGAGGGTTAAAATGAAAAAAACCTAAGAACCGAAAAGTTCTTAAAACTATCAGTTCGAAGGGCAAAATGGATGGTGTGACTACTATTAATGCTATCCATGAGTTTATATCGACTATGGAAGATTCAATCGATCTTTCTGAGGAAGAAAGTAGAGCGCTATCGATTGAAGATTCTTCCTTTAATGATTTCAAAACATGCTATCACCATCCTGAATCGGTTCTGAAGAATGAACAACCTGTGTTTCAAGGATTACCTGAGGATTTGAATGAAATCCCCAAATCTACCCAAGTTGAAGTAAAAACTATTTTGGAAGATACTAACAAAAAAAATCAATCTCTCAACCTCACAAACATGGCAGATTCGGGTGTTAAGGACCATTTGGTAGCTCAATCCTCTTCAATTTTCACTGTTGAGGGCTTTTCTGTGAATCAATATGCTGTTCATAATAAGGAAAATAAGGAGAAAATTTTGAGGTCTGTAGTAGATCCTGAAAAGTATGTTAAGGGATTGATTAACAAGTTTGATGGCTCTAGTGAGTATGTTGTGAATAATATTAAGACTAAATGCCATGGACCAAGGATTTCTCGTTCATCTTTTGCAAATCTGAATGTGAACCATGATTCGGGCAATATTGTCAGAACTGCCTTGGGGTCAAATCTGGATTCATTTGATTGTTTGGGGAAGATTGATGCAAATTTAGAGGGTAAACAGGAGGGTTTTGAAACTTTTTTGAACAAAGCCTTTGAGAAGGAGTCTTCAATTTTTAATTCAAAAACCAAAGTTTCTGTTGATAGTGTGGATGTGAATATGGTAGATGGAAATAGTAAGGACTGTATTTTGGACAATTTTGTTGCCGATAGTAGTAGTGTGAAAAAGGTACAAGCTGACTCCTCCGGGATTCTTATTTCTTCTTTTTTTAGTAAGGAAATCCACGAAGAAATTTTGATAAATGATATTGAGGTTAAGAAGACATAGGCTATAGATAATGTTCATAAAGACACTGAGATGAAGGGTAATTTTTCTGGAAATGGAAAAACACCTAATATGGTGGTTATGGAACAGTTGGGTGCTGAACAAGGGCCATCTCTTGAGCAGGGAAATTTTTCAGGGAATGTTCATTTGAAAGATATAATACTTACAGGGGATTCATATGAGAAGAGTGTTGATCATTTCTCAAAAAAGGATGAGGTTATGATTGATGTGGATAAAACTGAGAAGGATAACCATAATTTTGTTAACAGGGATTCTATATACATGTATTTTGATGCCAAGCTAAAAGAAAGAAGGAAGGAGGAAGATTTCAACTATGTTTATATGCCCCCTTTACGGTTGGAAAATGGAAAGAAGATGGTTTTGCTTACCGAATATGTGGTTGAGGAAGGATTAGGGGATGTAGGTTAGTATCTATATGGTTTTTTTGTTGGTGCTGGAATGAGTTTTCAAGAACTCAATTGGAATTTAAAACGTATGTGGAGGAATTTTGATTTGATTGAAGTTACAAGAAGTTATGAGGGTTTTTTATGCTAAATATTTGTAATTTTGAGGGAAGGAAGACTTTGCTAGAAAGTGGGCCATGGATGATAAACGGCGTGCCTTTTTTTCTCAAACCTTGGGAAGCTTGTCTATGCAAAATAAAGCCAGAACTTACTCGTGTTCCAGTTTGAATATTTATGGGATACCTCTTGAATGTTGGAATATAAAAGGGATTTGTCAAATAGGTAGTGGGGTAGGGATCCCTCTTGTTTTTTATAATGCTACAAATGAGAGATGTGTCAATAAGGTGGGGATAATTGCTTTTGCTAGGGTTCTTATTGAAATATCAGCTGAAATTAGATACCCCCAAAAGATTGGTGGAGTGGTAGAAGAGATATCTTTAAAAGTGGACTATCAGTGGAGACCAAGTTATTGTAGTTTGTGTAAAGTCTTTGGTCATAATGATGACAACTGTGAAAAGAATCCAAAGGCTGCTGCTCTAGTGGATGTTCCAAGCCAGGAAGGGAAAGGTAATGGGAAAAGAATTGAAATGGTTGAGAATGATTGTTTTCAGATTGTGGGAAGAAATAATAGAATAATAAAATAGGAAAGTTAAAACCTGGTGGGTCAAGGGAAAAAAGTGAATGCTGGGGGATCTCAATTGCAAAGGAATGGTCAGAGTATGGGAAACAGAATAAGATTTCCACGGACATCCAACAGAAGTAATTTTGAATGGCAAATAGTTGGTTTTAGAAGAGATGGGCAGTAGAGAAATGGAAATATGGGTAATCAAACTAAAAAGCAAGGTAATGTTGATACTAGAGAATCAAGTGGAGTAAAGAAGGATGATGCTGGAATTTTAAAAAAGAGTGGAAAAGGGATAGATATTGACTTTAGTAAAAAGAATGTGGTTGTTAACAATTTTGGTAATCTGAGTATTAAAGGGATGGAAAGCAAACATGGTAAAAAGAATGAAGACACCAGTAATATTAGGGTTATAAAAGCTAAAGTCAACAGTGGAGGAGTGGAAAATATTCAAAGTAAGAACCCTTTTGAATGTCTATGTGAAATGGATCATGACTTGGAGAGTTGGGAGGTTAGGAAAGAAAAAAGGTTGAGACATTTCTTAGTCTGCATATTAAACCTCCAAATGAGATTTTAAAGGTGTGGGATGCTGAAATGATAAAGTTTTATGAGGAAAATATAGTGGATGAGACTGTGGATGTCATGGATCTGGGGGGAGGAAAAAGAAAATTCATTATGTCTGACAACAATCTGCTAAAGAGAGGGCCTTTTCCTCCTCTTAACTTTTTGGAAAAGAATGTGAACTCCATTTGTTGGAACATTAGATGTTTAAATTCTCAAATTAAAAAGAAGGTGGATAGGGATGTCATCAATAATTATGGTGTTAAATTATGCTCCTTATTGGAAACCAAAGTGAACAACAAGAATGTGGTCAAGATTTGTAATGAGCTAGCTGGAAAATGGGATTGGATTTCAAATTCTGAGTGTGATAAAAGAAGAATCAGAGTCTTGTTTGGATGGGACCCTAATGTGCTTAACGTAGAAGTTATCAAGGTCTTCGGTCAGGTGGTTCATTGTAGGGTGTTATTTTTGGAAATTTCTAAGTGGTTTTTCCATTCTTTTGTGTACGCATCCAACAATATTGTTGAAAGGAGAGACCTTTGTGATTTAATGTTGTGGGCCAAGTATATTATGAAGAATCAGATGATGGGCGAGAGTGATGATGGAAGCCTTGTGTAGTTGATGGTGGGCCATACTTCTGGTGGGACTAAGATGCTGAAAATTACGATGGGCTACAACTTCCAAGTTGATTTTATTAGCCATATTTTTTGTTGTTTGGATAAGTCCAATTTAGATTTAGATTTCCTTTATATGGCTTGTAATTTTTGTTGGGTTTTCAACTCTATTGTAGGGTATAGAGTTAGGCCCTTGTTATCGGTTTTATCCAAACATTTTCTTGGACGGTGTTTTATCTTGGGAAATGCCCCTCGTAGCTTATAATTTTCTTTTGTTTGAATAAAGTTTGTCCTAGGGGTTCCGTCCCCTTTTTCCAACAAAAAAAAGTTAAAGATAAGAGACTTGGGGGACTTGGATGTAATTAATGAAAGGTATAAAAGGGGAGGAAATCCCTAATTTTTCTCATATTGTGTCATTGTGCGGTTGCCATCATGAGAAGAGAAGAGGAGAGAATTGGAGGTCTTGGAATGAAGTTGCAAGGGATTGCTTGGGAGAATTCAATGGCAAGTAATTGATTCATTCCCTAGTATCTTTCTAATTGTATTGTGTACGTTGATTTGGGAAAGAGAAAACACATGGAAATTAGTATGCGTTCTTATCATTAAAAATCTATGAAATTTACATCAAAAGAATAGATAATGTATGGATGGTCTGATTAAATGGTTGTTAAAGGTTGGGTGTTAATCCAAATAAGTATTTAATTTGGTTTAAGGCAAAAATCTCTATTTCTAATTGAATAAGGGAATATTTGGGTTTATTGTGCGTGCATACGGAAATCGTTGGATCCACATTCATGATACCCGGATTTTCAGTGTAATCCGGATGGAGTATCGGATTTGGTTAGTATCCAGACGAAGACCCGGATTCTGGTATATCTGTATATATGTATATAGTGGTCCGGATTTTAATTGGTTTCCGGATAGTGTTAGCTTAATTAGCTCCTAATTAAATGAATGTTTTATAAAGATATTTTAATGTTTTAGATATTTACTTATAGATATTTACTTAGATATTTTATATAGATATTTTAGATATTGTCTAGATTTTAGATATCTTAAATATCTAAATGTGTAAATGGCCCTATATAAGAGGTGTCCATAGTCTTATTTCAAGGAGTGAGAAATATGGAAAGCACACAAAAACACACATAGACTAGTTTCTTATGAGAGTCGTTTCATGTTTAGTGTGGTGTTCTTCAACATTTATCCTCTCCATATTTAATCATCAATGAATATGAGATAAGTCTCTTTATGATTGTTCTTCATGTATATCTTATCTCTATATTTAAATATGGACTTTATATTTCTTCTATTGTTGCTCAAGAATGGGATCAACAGATAGGGTTACCCGGATTGTGCATAATCCGATAGATGGTCCAGATTTGTAAGGAAGTCAGATAACTAGCATGTGGGATCCGGATTAGAAGTGATCGGATGAGAAACTGGACCTGGATATGTCTGGATTATAGATCAGATTTGTATCCGGTAGAGTACGTGGATATGTGGAGAAATCCGGACAGAAGGGTCCGAATATGTGTGTTCTGGATGAGTGGTTTTTGACAGTTTATTGTATGGTCACTTGTAGGGGTTCGATTTATTTAGAAATGAGACGCGGTGCGTATCATATCTAAACAATCCGGTGAGTTTCCTTACACTCTTTTTTCATGAGAACTAACTTGCACATATTTTTCAATAACTGATTATGGTATTAGATTTCTGATATGTACATTGAAAGAAGACATGTGATTTTATAAGTGCGAAAACGTTTTACCGCATACTCATGATTTACATGATTTCATGATTATGTGTTTGTATGTAGAGTCGGGTTGCACAGTAGGATTATACCTTAGATCATTGAGAATCCTTGGGAGTTTGGTGAACCGTGTACCTTAAATCTGGTTCTTGTGCACGGATACGACATCTATTGGGGGGCTATGGGGATCTTTTGGGAACCCCGAGTGTGGACATCACGTGGAGGTGATGGGCATGGAGACCACTGTGCAAATACCCTTATGTGGAGATTGTTTATGTTAAACTATTATTTTATTTAATTATCATGGCAGTTTACATATTATAAAGATGAGATTTGTTTAACTGATTTCGAGAAGGAATTCACTAGACCCCATGGTCTAACCCTCGCTTCCAAAAACTAAAACCAAATCACGCAAGAGTGGTAGTGGAGCTTCCTTCAAGAGTAAAGAGAAAGTTTGAAGGTAAAGATGGAGGGATCGAGTTTAGAACACTGTAGCTCACTTTAATCTAGTATGTTAGCTTAGTTAGTTTCTCGGCTGTGGAAGTTTGTTTCCGCTGCAAGTTTTGTAACTCTGATTTGAATTATGTTATGTATTGGGACCCGTTTGGGATTTAAATTTATGGTATTGCTTGTTTTGAGTTTTGGGTGTTACAAATGGTATCATAGCCATAGTTTAAGGGATTTAGGTTACCGGATGGGCCTACACTTAAAATGTAGGATGAGGGACACATCCGATATATATGATTCCTTTAGGGAAGATCACTCTAGATGCACTAATGATAAGGTAGTGAGAACCGTCATGTAAGGTAAATTTGACGTTACACCTGGCCAGTGTAATTGTGAAGTTATAGGTACATCTATGTGCTAAAATTGCCTTATTATGTGGAGTTATGTTTGAGCGTTTGTTATATGAGGTTATTCAAGTTCTTGTAATGCTTGGAACATTTTTTTTTTGCTGAGACAGTCGATGGAGGGGCGGTGGATAGGAGTAAATTATAACCTTGAGGCGATGGCAATGGTTTTGATGTGACGTGTGAGGTCGCTCATGGTATAATTGAGTAATTGTTGATACCTTCTGTAATACCCCGGGTAAGTTCGTTAGTTAAAGTCTCGTTCCGTTAAATTATTTAACTTTACAATTGATGTTTAGGGTAAGATTGGGTTAATTCATAAGTTAACGGTGTTTTGGTTATTAGGAAATAGTTCAAGGACTAAGATTGTAAATTAAGTAATATCTTATTCCTTAGACTACCCAGATATTTTCAGAAAACAAAAACCATTCAGATTAGTGTGTGTGTGGGTTTTGAGAAGGGAAGAAGAAGAAAGAAGGGTATTGTGGCTAAGGCTTCATTTTGGTGTATTTAGAAGTGATTTGAGGTATGTCTTCTGTACATTTTATGTTTGTAATTGCTATTAGGAAGTATCTATCGGATTAGAATTATCACATCTGGACTGGGGATGATTTCAGTCGAATTCTGGGTTGAAAATAGGCAAACCGACAGAGGTTTCCGGATAAGTTGAAGGTGTTCGGGTAGTTTTGTTGATGGTGTCTGGTAGTTTTCTTACAGGTGTCCGGACGATCTTGTATCCGGTAAGTACCCTTTTCTTTAAGTTTCCGGTTAAATTGAGATACCGGACAGTGTCCGGATTGCTTTGGTGTCCGGATGTTGTCCGGATTGTTTAGGTAGTTCGGAAAGGTTATGCTGTCCGAATTGGTCATGATGTCCGGAAAGATCTGCTGTCTGGATTGTTTTTGTGTTGTCCGGATAGTTGAGCTGTTTGGTCATTTTTGAGAATTCAGATAGTTTTGAGTATCCAATAGCCTGTGTTTTGTTGACTCTTAGATAGGGAAAGAATGAGGATTGAATATACTGTGGACTCGACTTAAGTTTGGGTTTGGGGGGTAACATTTGAGGATACAGTTATCTAGAGCCTTTAGATTTAGTAAGTCTTATGTGTTCTTTTTGGTAAAAAGATACTTGTATCTAATTGTTTCAGATACTGTGAATTTGGAGTGAAAGTTGAATCTTGTGGAAAGGACTGGAAAGAGTTTTTGATAAGCAAACAGGTGAGTTTTACTTTAAAACGTTTTCAAACTGGAATACATATATGTGTAGGGTGGGAATATGATAGATGGTGTGATTATATGTTTATGATTGAAATATAATATATTGAGATATTGTATTTACATGAGCATACTCTATATGAGAATACGTTGGCCGGGCTTAGGACCGGTGGTGTTGGCTGTAATACTCGTACATCGGTGTTGGCTGTAATTGTCGTACATCGGAGTTAATTTATTAGTTGGCTTGCAACCAACTAATATGGCCATGGAAATGAGACAGGGAAATACACAATGCATGAGTCCTATTTGGTATTTATACTTGTGATATGTATATGGTGTTTGTGCAAATGGTTTCAAACTAACAGAGATTTTCTCACTTAGACCTCTAGGTCTAACCCTCATTTTGTTTTTAAAATATGTATTCCAGGTCGTGGATCGGGTAAGAGCAAATGAGAAGAGTACTATGTATTTAGCTTTTAGAAGAAGGATGTTATGAAGACTAAGACGTGTTTTGCTGTTCTAAATTCATGACTAGATATCATGTATGTAATTAGCAAAAAGTTTGTAACGAAATACCTTATTCTGGATGTAAAGACTAAGGGACCTTACTTGTTATATTATGAATCTTTTGGTTATGTAACGATGTTATGAAATATATGTTATTTGTTGTATGTTTGGGAACCGGGTTGTTACACCTTCTAGAAGGAGTATGGTTCGGGACAGTATGAGCCGACTAAAGGTAGAACTTCTTGGGTTTGAAAGGGATGAAAGCCTGATTAGGGGTAAACTCCTAGTTTCTAGTGAGTCCCCATTCTTGGAATTAATGGGTGATCATTTGGGATAGGAAGTGAGGATTGTGTTGGGATTTTGAAAGCTTCAGTTTAAGATCAGGTGAAGGAAATGAGCCCCTGACTCTTAGTCAAGCGGTTAGTAGCAAGGATAATTAAGGAAATATGTAAGTGTTGGATTGGAATATGAGTATGAGCAGGACGTGAGGTAATTGGACGTTATTTGACCTTAAAAGTTAAAGAATTGAAAGCACATGCTTTGTGGATCATTGGTTTATGCCAAAAATGTGTGAACAGGTGGGCTGTGAAGCACCTGTACCACAAGTTGTTATAAGGGTGGGAAGGTGACCGTTGGTTAAAAGTTGGGTGTCGATGATAAGTTATTGTGAGTACGAAGGTGGACCTTGTTAGAGTGAATAACCTTCATTGCAAATTTAGTTTCATGCATTGTGTCTTTAAATGAGTTTCATGAACTCTTCCTTGTTAAAATTTTATATGAGCATAATGAGTTTCTTGTTTTTGGAACAAGTCGATGCGTGTAAGCGTGTGTTTAAAGAGATTGACAAAAAAAAATTACTGGCACGATAAAATATTGAACTTAGTGAATTGTGAACTATTTCACCCTCTTTCATAGTGGATAGACACTGTTGTGAAAATCATGAAAATGTTTTACTGCAAAGTTTTTATAACTGAAATGAGAATTAGCACGTTGTTAACATATAAATGAGTGTGGGAGCCGACTAACTCGCTCCGTGTAAGTGATTTTGTTCAGAATTTTTCTAGCCATATTAGAATTCATTTGATATATTTTTGTCCGTGCCGACATTGGTTTGGTGGGTAAGGTTATGATTTTTCGTGGAGTTGCATGTGGGCGATCTTTGAGATCGCTATGTTTACTATTCAACTTAAGTAGTGTGAGTTATGCATATTCAAGCTTGTATCACGATATCGTGCTTACTAAATTTTCAAGTGTGCAAAATGATTTAAATCATCGTGTTTTCATGCATGGAGGCTATGCACTCGCTAGGTCGTGGAGGATATTATAATTAATGATAAGGAAAGGTCCCGGGAGTGAAACTATTGGTGGAGTCGATTATGGTCGAGTTGTGACCATAGTGTTTCCGTAAGAGAAAGACGAAGAATAATGAAAATCACGGACATGGAATTTAGCGATGTTCTTATTTTTGCGGCTTAGTCATTTGTGTGGCAATATGAGATGTGGTTGTTTGAGAGTGTCTATGTTCGAGGTAAAGTTCGAAATGTCAAGGTGCTTCTAATAATAGCGTGATAGTAAGCCTTGTGTTGGTGGTCTTATAGTTAGACCTTGGACGAATTAAGCCTTGTGCTTACTTCAAGTGAGAATCGTAAGTATAAATTTAGTTATGGTGCATCGAAAGGAAGAGGTTCCGTGAGAAATCCCGGTTGGGCGGTGAATTCGTTGAAATGTCACCATGTTGATTGTTGATGTTGGACGCCAACGATTACTCAAAGCGTCAGATGCTGAGGTCATTGTCAGGAGACTAAAATTCGAGAAGTAATCCTAGTATGGATGTAAGAGGTCGTTCGGGGGGAGATGTATGTTTGGCATGATGCTGGACTACCTCATGTGTGCGCATTGATTACAACGAACTGCAAGGAATGATGCCTTATTTTTGGACTACATGAACGTGTTTCTGGTAGATAGCAGTGAGCCGACAATGGATGAAAACTTGTGTGGGTTGATTGCATGATCATGAATTGTGGTTCAACTAGATTTGGGAAAGACACAGTCAAGTGAGGACCTCATTTCATAATTTTGGGTTATGATTGATGTTGTCCCATAATCAATCGACCAATTCAAGTATATTGAGAGATCGAGATACAAACGTCATCCTCATATTAGATTTAATATCATTTTAGTACAATTGATGACTCCCTCTTTCTCTCACACTTTAGCTCTCACATTGTGCCCTTTTCTAACAAATGAGCCTCTAACCTCTATTTATAGAGACACTCATACAAGACATAAGCAAAGCAAGCTTCACACAAGCTTTAAAAAACTTTCACATAATTAGGACTTTTTCGGTCCTAACATTCTCCCCCTAAAGTTTTGTAAAGCAAAATCATATCAATCTTCAAAAGCTTTAGCTCCTCTCCCCCTTGATTTTCTTGGAAAACTTTAGCGATGCTTTTTATAAGTCCCGTAATAGCCACTTATAATCAAGATTCAATATAGAATGAACATTCAAGATCGTATTCACATCAACTGGTCATATGATTTATTAACAATCTGTGAATTGCAAGATATTACAATGAGTTTCTCTCTCAAAAGATATGCGTGAAGAGTTATATCAAAGATTAGTTAGCTAACTGTTGCTAACTCCTATATATACTGAAAGGTAAAGCTAAAGCTACAATACATATGAGAAACAGACTAATAGAACAATGACACGTGTCCTAATTAGTAACTGAATATAACAGAAAGTATCCAAGACATAAGTTCTGAACAACATGTTCAGAACTTCTGAACATTCTTCTGATTAAGCACTTCAGAACATTTATCTTCAGTCAGAAGTTCTTAGTCTCCTACTCAGAACTCTGAACCTTCTAGTCAGAATCCAACACATAATCTTTTTGAGATTTCTCACTCAGAACTTCTGAGTCTTCTACTCAGAACTTCTGAGTCTTCTGAGTCTTCTTTAGTCTTCTTACTTAGAACTCAACACTTGTGTTTTTGACAAAACTCTAGACCTAACAATCTCCCCCTTTTTGTCAAACACGCTTGTACTTTTCATCATCAAATTCTTAGAGCAGGAACAATCTTCAGAAGGAGCTCTTCTGAATGCTTTGACAACTTTTGCTCAGAACTTCTGAATAATCTGAGTTAATAACTTCTGGTCAGTCTTTAATCAGCAGCAGCAACGATTTCCAAATTGATTTCTGTTATATATTTGCTTTTTCTTTGCTCCCCCTTGAAATGACAATTCTCATCTTCATGTCAGCTTTCATAAGATTTCTTTATAAGAAACAACCGATCAGTTTTCTTTTCCTCTTCTCCTTCTTAAAATAACATTTCTCTCTTTTGTTATTTTTGTACAAAGATCATATCAATCTTCAAAATCTTTAGCTTTTCTCCCCCTAAAGTTTTGGAAAGCAAAATCATCTTCAAAATCTTTAGCTTTTCTCCCCCTTGATTTTCAAAACTTTAGCGATGATTTTTCTTCGAATGAAGTCTATGCTTTTTCTCCTCCTTAATGAATAACCTTGCTCCCCCTCAAAATAAGAATTATGGAGCAATTTGTTTTCTCCCCCTGAAAATATGCATATATTTCATTAAGATTATTCATTTCAAATACAGTGCTTTAATGAAAACATTTATACAGGAAAATAAGATTCACTGAACTACACTTGATAACTACTAACATTTGATCATTTGAAAACTTTACAAAAGAAATCCAATTTAATGAAATTTAACAGATTTTTCAATCAAATGAAATCAAATGCATGTGTTTGGATTCAAATACAAGTCATCATTGCATATCAAGTTAAAAATGTTCAGCTTCAATCCCTTTATTAAATCTATTTAGCGTGCTTAGCATGCGAAATATGATTAGCTTCAAGCATATGCAATTCAAAAAACATATACGAATACTTTGCTCTACTCACACTATTTGTTAAAAATCAGGATTTTCACAAATTTACAGGTTTATTGCGACTTTGTATTTTCCCAAAGTTTCAAGAGATGTGTGCTCATTGGCATCTTTTAATTTTGTGCTTATTGACATCTTTTAATTTTGTGCACGTTGGCATCTTTTAATCAAAAAGTTTAGTAAGAATAAGATACATCGTTAAACATGATTTTCTATCTGGTTCTATAGCAGGATTTGGGTCAGCATATCCCAGACCAGTTGGTCTTAGGTGCTAGGTGACAAGCACCCCTTGGAACTTAATTTCCCAAACCAGAAAGGCCACATCGATATATCTTAAACCCATTTGTACCAGTAGAACATGGCTTTCTATCTGGTTCTATTGCAGGATTTGGGTCAGCCGATCCCAGACCAGTTGATCTCAGGGACTCGGTGTCGAGCACCCCTTAGGACTTACTCTCCCAAACCAGAAAGGCCACAGGTACAAACTTTCAAACTAAATGATTATATATATATATATATATATATATATATATATATATTGCATCTCAATCACTTGGTTCTAAAACGTAGTATTTTCCCCATATTTTTGTTTCCATCCATCATTCTGACATTTAGGCTTTTTGAGCATTATATTCTATATAAGTCTAGATTTCATAACATTGAGCATTCAACATAATTTCATTCATGTTTTGCTTACCTTTCGATTTAATTCAGAAGTGAAATTAAAAAACAAATATAGCTCATATAATACAAAATACTTGTAAAATCACTCTTTGACACACATTTTATTCATTGAATGAAAAATTAAAAAAATTCGTATCATTGAATTAAATTTGTTAAGATTCAAACATTCAAAGCAATAGAAATAAACATAATGCAAAGTTACCTTTCACCACTTGTTCCTTGAAACATAAAAATATGACAGTTAAGGATATCACCTAAGAAGTATGAGTTCTAAACTGATTTGTTTAGAAGTCTTAGTCTCTGAAGTACGGGTCCTGAATTGAATTATTCAGAAGCCATAGTCATTTAAGGACGGGTTTTGAACTGATATGTTCAAAAACCTAAAACGTTGAAGCACGAGTTTTGAACTTTATCATGAAACAATCAGATCAAATTTTGAGTCAATACTTCCTCTGAAATCAAGACAATCCTGCAAAATCGAAAGATTTTGGTAATCATCTACGATGATTCCTCATTAGATATAAAAAATCCAAATTCTGAGTAGTTGAGTCAGAATTCTGAGTAGAAAAGTCAGAATTCTGAGTAACTTGTTCAAAATTCTAAGTATCAGAGTCAGAATTCTGATTAGTTGAGTCAGAATTCTGAGTAGTAGAGTCAGAAGTCTGCGTAACTTGTTCAAAATTCTAAGTATCAGAGTCAGAATTCTGATTAGTTGAGTCAGAATTCTGAGAAATAGAGTCAGAACTTCTGAGTAAGAGAGTCAGAATTCTGATAAAACTATCCAGAGAAAATTCCTTAGAAAAATGTTTGGATTTTGGGATTTTTGAACATTCGGAACTTCAAATCACCATAACTTGCTCAAAAATCAGAATTTTTCAACCAAAATTTGCAGGATTGCTCAGAATGTGATTCTGAACACATTATCTGGAAATGTTTTCTACCAAAAACACCCACAACTATGAGTTTGATAACCCCATAGTAAACAGAACTTTTTCGAAAAAAAATTCTTCAAAATCAACAAATTGATCTGTATGAATCAGAAATCCATAATCACATTCAGACCGAGTTTTGGACTGAATTATCCAAAAGTCAAAATTCTCAATGAAGCATGAGTCCTAAACTGATGTGTTTAGAAGTCATGTTTAATAATAACTAATTGAAACACTTGTAATTTCCAGAAATGAATATATTCTGAAAGGCATGTTCAGAAGATCTGACTAACCTTATCAGGAATAAAACGAAGTTAGAATTCTAAAGTTGTCTCAGAAGTTCTGAACTCAAGACTCAGAACATCTGAGTAAGAGAGTCAGAATTCTGAGTGCACTACTCAGAAAATCTTACTTAGAAAAAAAAATTATTTCTGAAAAAAATAACAAACATACTCAATTAATCATGTTAAACATAGCATCTGTTTTCAGTCATGTGTCAGTATGGATCATTCATTCAACTCTTCACATGAATAACCTGCAAAACATATTAAGTTGTCTTTGGTACCCATATGAACTTGGGTCCTGATTTGTTATCAGCATGGCCAAAGTTTTTCTAGTTGTTTGTTCTTGAACAAAATCAAGGGCCTTCTTTAAATCTTCAGGAGTAATGCTCACAAAAGTTAGCGTTGAGTTGTCTTCAGTTGTTCAAGTAGGGCTTTCACAGAGCTTTGGAAAGCATAGGTAGTAGCTTTCTCGAAGTTAGCAGCAGCAGAGGTAGCAGAGGTTGTCGCAGCTGTTCTCATCTGGACAATAGCATTTTGCACCTTTGTGGATAGACTGTCCATTTTGGTGTTCAAATCAGTAATGGCCCTGGAAGTTGTACCTGCAAAAGAATCAAAAGAGCTTTTCAACTCTTTCAATGTGGTGTCCACAGAGGTGACAAGGGTTTGGAACTCATCCCTTGATACATGTGGACTTGGTATAACCTATGGGGGAACACATTCGTCCCCAGAGTGAATCCCTGTTCCTGGGATACCTTCTTTCATCCCTGTTTGTACGTTGAGGATGGAAGGATTTCTCTCTAATCCTCGAGCAGAGGCTTTATCATCCTCAGACTCTATAGAGGTTCTGTTAAGGACATTGTCTTGATCCACTCCAGAGGTGGGTACAAGAGTATCCTTATGTTGACTCGGAGACTTTTCTAGTGTCTCTCCGTCTTTGTACACTCTAAGCTCCTCTGAAGAGCCTTTTGGACTTATTCGTGTGTGCGTGTCAAAGGAAACGAATTCCTCTGTGGGGATTTCTTTTGTTATCTGTGGTGATGGATCACGAACTAAACGTATTTCCTTTTTAGAGGACTCCCCTGGAATGGTTTCCCCGGCTATTAGTGGCACAGAGTTGGAAGGAATTTCCTCTGCCCGGTCAGTTTGGGGTGGGTTCGAGCTGTGCTGCTATTGTTCAATATTACCTTTTGCCACTAGACTGGCGGTAATAGAAGTGTGGGTTGCATTGGGAGTTGGTTGGGGTTGTGTGCCTCTACTATTCTAGGCATCTGTTCTGGATTCTTGCTCTGTTGGGCATCCTGTCACTACTTCACCATCTATTTTCTCAGCCTCTCTTTCTATCCTACGGCCCGCTGCTTCTACCCTAACTTCTGTTGCAGCTTCTACCCCAGAGACTAAGGATTCGTATATTGGATGAGAGACAATTAATTGCCGTACATTGGGATGCAAAGGTCCTTCGTTTACCTTGGTATCTTCTTCTTCATCAGAATCTACCTCTGAGACTAAGACTGGTGGGGTTTTGGTGGTAGTTTTAACCAGATCTTCTGGGCTTGCTCTTAGCACATCAAATCCAGGTTGTGTGAAGGGGTTGTGTAGTACTTCTGGAGTCGCAGACTTAATATTCTGTGGGGTTTGGTCATCTTCATCTAAGAAGAGATTCTGAAGTCTGGGGCTTCTGTTGAATTATGAGATAGGGCTTCTGCTGTCCATCCAGAAGGGTCTAAAGAGTGTGCAATCCCGGGTTGTTGGAGGAAGACAGAAAAATCACCCTGATCTTCTACATAATTGATGGGTGAAGGTGATTGCAGAGTTTGGTCTTGGGTTTCTTCAACCATTTCTGCTTCCTCTGCGATGGATTGCAGAGGAGTGTGAGGTTTCTTAGATTTCTTCGTGCTCCTCCTTTTCTTTGGTTTGGGGGCACCCTCCTCAGAAGACTTATGTTTTCTCTTCTTTTTGTTTTTTGGAGGAGGGGGAGGTGCAGAAGATTCAACTTCTGTTGCATGAGGAGGGGATCGTTGGGTTTGAACAGCACTGGTAGAGGTTCCCTCTGTTGTTTTCCTTTTCTTGTGAGTTTTTTTCTTCTTCATGGCAGAGGATTTGCTCTTGGAAGCAGGGGAGAGAATTGTGTCTCTCAGAGCATGAAAGTTCTCTTGGACTTCTTCGTTCTTGGACAAGGCCACTACCCATTCTTCGTCTGACATCCTATTTACAACCCTAGTTCCTAAGGGGACTACTAGACGCGGGGGGGGGGGGGGGGGGGGGTGTCACAGGACTCAGTTTTGGAGTCAAATGATCGCGTTTGTATTCTAACTTAAGGGTCTCATCTGTTGCATATCCCAGAAGTGCGGTTGGCAGAGGTCTGCAGAAGGGATATATGTCTTCGTGCTATGTTAGGGTGTTCTTTGTCATAGCATACATTCTGGCCGTTGGTCCCTCCATTGGCCATTTTTGTAAACGGAGCAGAGGCTTTAAAAGGACACCCAGAATACGCTGATATTGTAGAGGAGGTAGAGCATCAGTCTTGCATCCTTTGGCCTTCTGGGAGGAGATTTTGCGGTCAATGGTGTTAACCATTTCCTGCATCATGAGGGTGGCGTAGTCCAGAGATAGATCGTAGTATACCCCGTACATAATGGCCTTGACTTGATGAGAAGTCTGGTCTGGACTACCCACTTTTCCCGTTAGGCATCTGTTGAGAATGGAGAATAGGGTATTCCACAGAGGGGGAATTCTATTTCTTCTGAAATCATTCCTTTTTCTTAGGGTTGTGTTGTACCCTAACATCTCATCAAAACCTGCAGAGCTCTGTGTCTGTGGGTTCCTCTGCATACATCTTTATGCCTAGAAGACCTCTGGTGGGCAGACTGAACTCCAGTGAGAACATGGTTCTATTGAATTTGAGTTCAAGGTGCTTGGATTTGTCTGGTTTGGAGATGTAGCCCTTGATTTGTCTATCTTCTGGGTCATACCTGCTGCTTTGCCAGAATTGATTGAGGTATCTGGCAGGGATTTTGTTGACAGTTTTGGTTAATAGGGGGTTGAGGTAATGTTTTTCCAGAATGTGAAGAAGAATGACATGTTCTTCCCCAAAAGCGGTTTTTGAGGGAACCAGGTAGTAGTTATTGGGTTTTGAGGGAAGAACACTTTCAAAGTGTTCATGAACGATGAAGTTTAGAAGGTTGGTTGTCGGAGCAAAATCTGCCGTGTCGCCAGAGTTATCCTGCTCTATGTTTCCGGCTATTTCTGGGTTATGAGAATGCTCAGAATGGGTTGGGGAGTTCATCGGAGCATTGGAGGTGGATGCCATTTCGATAAACTTGAAGAAAGAGAGTTGAAAATAGCAGTTGCAGGTTATTTCAAGGTTCGCCGGAGAAGATGAAGAGAGTATGTTCGTAAAAGGTTTAAGAGAGAATGGGAACGGGGTTATATAGTGAGGGTGGAAACGGATAGAATTCCGTGGTAAAAGTGAATTCAATAAACATTTGGGTTCCACACTCGAGTTTTACGGCTGGGGAGACGTTTCAGTGGGATCGTGTGGTACGCACGTCCAATAAAAATCTGACACGTCGGATGTGTCAGAGCACGATTAGACGTCGTAAGAGACTCATTAATGCTTGGCGCGTGGGCAATCCTTCTGTCTGGGGTCTGTCACTCGCAGTAAATAACCCGTACTGTTACAGAATTTCCTTAAAAAGTCAAGTATCAGAAATGACAGAAGCTCTGTAGTGGATTGAGCTCTGCGGTCTGAAACTTGCCTTTTATATCTTCTGATGCTTGCACCTTTACCAAAAACGTTTGAAAAATCATTGGAGAGGATCGATAGATTTTTAGTACAAAATTTTCATTTACAGAGGCTTTGAGGCTCTGTCAAAGCCAGCAGAGGCTCTGAGAGTGAAAATTTTTCATAACTAAAAATTTAGAAAACTTTTTGATCATCCAACGTTTTACTTGTTTTAAACATTGTTTTTAGGACATATTTGGAAATTAGTGTCCGATAAAAACTATTTGGAAAGAGGTTTTGTGCGAGTAGCCTTTGAATACCTGGTTTTGTGCGAGTAGCCTTCTTTAAGACATTGAAGTTGATTGATAGAGTTTCCGTATTAAATTTGAGGGTCCGGCTTACAGAAGCTCTGTTGAGCTCAGAAGAGGCTCTATTGCCTTAAATTTCTAATATCGGAGAGCTCAAAAATCTTTTTAATCATTACATGTTTGGAATGTCTTATGTAGAGTTTCTAGGACATATATGGAAATTTGTGTCCTAGAGAAACTGTTTTCAAAGATGGTTTGTACGAGATACTCATCTTTTGGTTCTCCTTTGCTTGGCAAAAACCTTTACTTCTGTGGATTTGGCTGACCATTACCCTTCTTTGGCTCCCCCTTGAATTAGCAACTTCTGTAGTCTAATTCAAGGTCTCCTTTTGCTCCCCCTTGACCTATGCTTGGATCAAAATAGACAAGCAATGCATAGAGCATAGGTCAACCTCACCAGAGGTTCTGTGGATATTGTCAGAAGATCTGAGTGATCCCACATAAGCTCTGTCGGGTAGAGAACTTTTGGTGATTCAAGAATTTACATACATAAAAGTTTAAATATGTACATATTTACAGGAGAATCAAGTCTTACTTACAGAGGTTTTCAACTCATGTTTATCATACCCAACTTACCTACCAAGAAGAGGAATCTTTTCTCATCGAGTGCTTTGGTAAATAAGTCTGCAAGCTGATATTCAGTGCTCACGAAGTACATCTCAGTTGTTCCACATTCAACATGATGCTTCAGAAAGGGGTAACGGATATCGATATGCTTTGTTTTTTAGTGCTGTACTGGATTGGCAGAGATGGCTATGGTACTTTTTGAGTCACAGAGGAAGAGTATCTTGTAGATAGTGTGACCATAGTCCTTTAGATGAGTTTTCATCCACAGAACTTGGGAGCAACAACTAGCAGCAGCAACATACTCAACTTCTACTGTAGATGTCGACACACAGTTCTGCTTCTTTGAAGTCCAACTTACTAGTTTACCACCTAGGAATTGACAACTCCCAGAGGTGCTCTTTCGGTCTAGCTTGAATCCTCCATAATCTGAATCTGTGTATGCCTTAAGATCAAAGCCAGAGTTCTTCGGATACCAGAGCCCAAGATTTTTGGTCCCTTTAAGGTATCTGAAGATCCTCTTTACAGCAATAAGGTGGGATTCCTTTGGGTTAGCTTGATATCTTGCACAGAGGCATGTGGCATACATTATATCAGGCCTACTTGCGGTTAAGTATAACAGAGACCCAATCATGCCTTTGTAGAGCTTGCACTCTACAAATTTGCCATTTGGATCTGAGAATAACTTATTTCCAGTGGCCATTGGGGTCTTCATTACAGAGGCCTCAGAGAGACTGAATTTTGAAAGTATGTCAGAGACATATTTAGCTTGATTTATAAAAATTCCTCTGATGATTGTTTTACTTGGAGTCCGAGGAAGAAGGTTAATTCTCCTATCATACTCATTTAAAACTCACCCTGCATGAGTTTTTCAAAATCTTTGCACTGTTGTGCATTGGTGGACCCGAAAATAATGTCATCCACATAAATCTGTACAAGCAGAATCTCATCACCTTTTATTTTATAAATCAAAGTAGTATCCGTTGTACCTCTGTCGTAATCATTATCGAGAAGAAAGGTTGAAAGTCTTTCGTACCATGCTCTTGGAGCCTGTTTCAGTCCATACAGAGCTTTGTCGAGATAATAGACATACTTTGGGTACTTGGAACTTTCAAACCCTGGTGGTTGCTGGACGTATACTTCTTCTTGGATTTCACCATTCAGAAATGCAGATTTTACATCCATTTGAAAAACTTTGAAACCTCTGTGGGCTGCGAAGGCTAAAACGATTCTTATTGCTTTGAGTCGTGCGACATGGGCAAAAGTTTCATCGTAATCAATGCCTTCTTCTTGGCGATATTCCTTGGCCACCAATCTCGCTTTGTTTCTAATGACTACCCCATCCTCGTCCTTCTTGTTTCTAAAGACCCATTTTGTCCCTATTGCTTGTTTTCCTCGTGGCAGAGGTACTAGGGTCCATACTTTGTTTCGTTCAAACTGTAGAAGCTCTTCTTGCATAGCATCTACCCAGCTTGGATCAACTAGGGCTTCAGAGATTCTTTTTGGCTCGATCACACTGATGAAATTTGTAAAGAAACGAAAATTAGCAGTGGTTGATCTTGTCTTGACCTTTTCAGAAGGGTCGCCGATTATAAGGCTTGGAGGATGGCTTTTCGTCCACTGTGTTGTTCTTGGAAGATGGTCATTTGAGTCATCAAGATGAACCTCTTTAGTTGCACACTGTGGTTCTGGTGCAAACTCTGTTGTAGATGGCACTTTTGTGCTTGTGCTTGGTATTTCAGCTTGTAGGACTATAGGGATTGAAGTTGGAATTTGATCCTCTGAGGAAGTAGAGACAGAGTCTTCATTTTCCTCTGGTATTGATTCCTCTGTAGTCGCTAGAGTAGGTATTTCAGGAGCCTCTTTGGTTGAGTCCTTGGTCGTATTATCTTCTGTTCGCTCCCCCTCAGCACGTGCATCTGTATGATTCACAGAAGAGGATGAAGTATTTAATGGACCAGTTAGAGATATACCAGTCTGGTTGGCAGAAGATGTTTCTCCAGAGGCTCTGACGGCTCCAGCAGAGTGATCAATATCATCATGGAACATCTATTCAAATATAAGATTTAAGTCTTCTGCTCTTATCTTTGGGATGCTTGAGGATTCCTTCTTTAGACTGAGTCTGAACAGATTTGTTCAGAAGTCTTATGAAAGGAATCGTCAAAAGACACATTGATGCTTTCTACAATGGTTCGTGACCGCAGAAGATAAACTCTGTAGGCCTTAGAGGTGGCAGAGTATCCAATGAACTTGCCTTCATCTGCTTTTACCTCAAACTTTCCTCTTGCTTATCTATCATTTAAGACAAAGCACTTGCATCCAAATACATGAAAGAACTTGATGTTTGGTCGCCTTTTGTTGATCAAATGATACGGTGTCTTTATGTGCCTCTTTACAATGGTTGATCAATTTTGGGTGTAGCAAGCAGTTGATACTGCTTCTGCCCAAAAAGACATTGGTAATCCCGATGCTGTCAGCATAGTTCTTGCAGCCTCCACAAGCGTGCGGTTCATTCGTTCAATCACGCCATTCTATTGTGGGGTGCGTGCAGCAGAGAAGTCCTGTGATATGCCTTCTTCTGTAAGATAGGCTTCAATTACAGAGTTTTTGAATTCTGTGCCATTGTCGCTTCTTAGTTTCTGAATCCTGCACTCATACAGAACTTGGATTCTTTTCATTAAATTTATCAGAATATTTGGAACGTCTGATTTCTTTCTGACACATTCAACCCATGTAAATCTTGAATATTCATCGATCAAAACAAGTATATATTTCTTGCCACCTAGGCTCTGTGTAGCGATTGGACCGCAGAGGCCAACATGAAGCATGTACAGAGGCCTAGGGCAAGATACATCAGTCTTGCCTTTATGGGAAGCTCTTTTGAGTTTTCCCATTTCGCAAACAGAGCACAAAGGATATTTATTAAATTTAACATTTGGCAGACCTTTGACTAGATCAAGTTTAACAAGCTTATCTAGAGTATGAAAGTTTAGGTGGCAGAACCTGTTATGCTATAACCAGGCTTCTTTGCTTTTACTAGCAACAAGGCAGAGCTTGTCTTCCTTGTTCTTGGCACAGAAGTTCATGAAGTAAAGATCGCCTCTTCGTTCGGCTCGCAGAAGTTCGACTCCTGTGTCCTCACCTTGTAGAGAGCAGAAGGTTCTTTTGAACATGACGTCGAAACCCGTATCGCAGAGTTGGCTAACAATGAGAAGATTGTGCTTAAGGCCATCCATATATGCAACTTTGCATACGGTTATGTTTTCCTTTTTGATGACTCTGTGGCCTTTTATATACCCCTTTTTGTTGTCACCAAAGTTCACAGATCCTCCATCGAGTTTATCTTTGTAGGAGGATAGTATACCTCTGTCGCCAGTCATGTGCCACGAGAATCAGGAGTCAAGATACTAGATTGGCACATACTGCTTCTGCAAGACAATCAGAGAGTTTTAGGTACCCATATCCAAATGGGTCCAGGTTTGTTAGGGGTCTTTAAGTTTGCCTTAGCATTCTTAGGTTTGGTTTTAGCTTCTTTTGAAGAACCATTTTGTTTCTTCTTACCCTTGAATTTAGTATTCTTTTTGGGTGCAGAGAGGAAACAGTGTGGACTTGAGAAGTGTTGGCTTAATTGTTGCATGAGATCAAAGCAATGACAATAATGAATGTGCGAAGAGATTTGCTTGAACTTTTCATTGAAAACATTAAATGGGGGCACAGAGGCATTACATTCTATCCTAACATTTGACTTTCTATTACAAGAAGACCTATGTAGGCTAGATTGTTGTTTGCAAAATCCTTTGTTGAGAGTAGCCTTCTGTGGACCCCTTATGTGGTGAACTTCTCCAGGTTTCACTGTCACAGAAGAAAAATATTTGTTATTTTCAGCCCATTTACCCTTTTGTTGCCATGTTAGTTTTTCTTTAATAGGTCTTAAGGGTTTTGAGGTCTTTGAACTTGTTGAATTTTGAGAGGACGTTTTCTTTTGTTGTTTGATTTTCTCAAGCTCAAGAGAGGTTTTGGCTTGTATACACATGTCCAAAAAATCTGGACAGATAGGAACTCTTGTGATTTTCTCCTTGGGAGGAATAGTTCTGTTAAGAACTCCAGAGGGTAGTATAAAATCCTCTGAGTCACAAGGTACTATCTCTGACTTAGAGTCAGTCTCAGATTCGTCAGAGGATGAATCGTCCTCATATACATAGGTTGAGTCACTTAGTTCTCTTTCGACAGAGGCTGGATTTTCAGAGAATGTGCCATACTTGCCTTCATCCTTTCTTTCAAGGATATCTTCTAAGTTAACAGAAGTTTTCATCGAGGTTTCATCAGAGAGATTTTGGTCATTATTGAGAGTACTGGGGCATTCATAAAAGTTGTTTTCACCGATTTCCAATAATTCATTTTCAAGAATATGAGTCATTTTTTCTTCTGTTGAAGCAGGCAAGAACTCAGGTGCCTCTGCCGATAGTTTCTTCTCAAAATCTATAGTGCAGACAAAGGCAACCTGGGATTGAGTCTCGGGTTCGCCAAACATAAAGATTCCTATCAGATCTTGTGTTTTCAGATATTTCTTAGGTTTGGAGGCTCTTTTGACAGAGGCTGATGATGGTAGATCTGTGTTTTCAAACCACACATTTACCGTCTTCAGAGGTTTCCTTCTGTGAGGTTCACCAGAGACTTTTCGCCTTTTGCTTACAGAGAGTAAATTTAGAAAATCGGGTTTTCTTGTACTTCCAATATGAAATAGAGACGACAGAGACTTGTTTCTTTTGTTTCCGGTGTATGGATCTATATCACAGAAGCCAATTCCCCGTCTCCCTATTTGTGTATTAATTTTCTCGTACACCTTCTGTGCATCTTGATATTTCTTAATTAACAGATCTCTTCTGAGTAAATCTTGACAGAGGACTTCTCTTTCCTTTTGAAAATAATTTTTAAGAGCTAGAATATTCATTATGTCGCTCTCAACGTCCATAAGTTCTTTAGATTTTGCTTTTAAGGCAGAGTTAAGTTTAGAAATCTTTTCTTTCAAAGGATTTAGGTGCTTTTCCAGTTTGTTTCAATTTCTTACTTTTCTTGAAAGATTTTAGCCTTTTCTTGAGTGAGAAGTCTAGCTTCTCTCTCAAAGAAGGTAAGCTTATTCTGAATACTTTCGCAGGTCTTTTTAAGTTCTGTGTATTCAATGTTCAGTTTAAGCAAATCAGCTTCTGCATGATTAGTGTAAGAGTCAGAAGTGGATACCTCACTATCGAAGTCGGAGCTGACCTCTGCCATGCCACAGAACATGGCATTCTTCTTTTCTCTTTCGTCAGAGGATGTATCTGACTGCCAGTTTTCTTGATTTACAATGAGTGACTTCTGAGCATAATATTCTGCTTTCTTTTTGTAGAAAGCAGAATCCCTCTGAGGGCGGATTGATTTGCTCCTGCATTCATTGGCGTAGTGGCCTGGCTTACCACAATTGTAACATCCTTGGTTCTGTGGAGCGTTGCCAGCTTTGTCGTCTGACCTCTGTCGGTCACCACCTCTGTCATTCCTGTCATTCGACCTCTGTTGGTCGATACCTCTGTCGTTCTTGTCATTTGACCCTTCTCTTTCGTAGCGTTCATTACCAGACTTCTTCTGATATCCTCTACTGAATTCCCTTATCAAAAGAGCTAATGATTTAGCTATAGAGGCCATAGTTGCCTCCTCTTCTTCCACCACCTCCTCCTCTTCACTATCAACAATCAAGATCTTCTTCTTCTTCTCCTTCTTTTCTTACACAACTTTCTCCTTCTTCGGCTTCTCTTTAGCTTCTGTAGCCTTACCAACCAGCGCAAGAGGTGCACTGATTTGAGCTTTTGCTTGTGCAATCTGAGGCTCTTGGGCTGCCAACGTTCCATAGAGATCTGACAGAGTCCAGGAGTCTATGTCCTGATTTGTTTGCAGAGACATAGACAACTGGAGCCATTCTTCATTGAGACTCTTTAGGAACATGACATTGTTCTCCTCAGAAGTTCTGTGGATTCCAAACTCTTGCACTTGTTGATTAGAGAGTTGAACCGATCATATGTTGACTGTAGAGATTCTGTCGGCAGAGATTTGAATGCGTAGTACTCGTTGATGCATTGGGCTCTGCGGTTCTTCTGAGTTTTGGCCCCACCCTCCAATTCTTTTTCTAGTTCTTTCCACAGATCGTATGTAGATTCACACGCATCTTGGGATTGGAAAAGGTCATTGGGTATGGGCATGATCAGAAGTCTCTTAGTCTTCTGAGCAACTTCATATTTTGCCCAATCAGGATCTGACCACTTGTCCTTGGTCTTTGGTTTCTCATGCACATGGATTTTTGGAGTGTCGTCTGTGACAGGTACACGGGGTACTGTGATAATTGGTACGAAAGGAGGATTGTTGATATAGTAGACGAGTTCTTTGTCAGTATCCTCGAAGAAGTGAATCATTCGTATCTTCCACTGAGCGTACTCATCTCTGAGTTGTGTAGGTGGCTTGGTTAAGGAACCAGCGGTGAAGAAGTTGTTTGTGTTTGTCATTTTGAAAGAGGATGAGAAATCCATAAAATAAGGTATGAACAGTAAACATTCAGAGGATGAAGTGGATGTTTCGAATGGTGTTTATAAGCTTAAAACATTTGAACAATGCACTAAAATGGAGATTTAACTGAAGTAACAGACTGTAAGTTTACCAAAGTCGAACAAGTCGAGAATGACAGAAAAACATAGGCTGTTTTGAAATAAGTGAAGAACAGGTTAAAATTTCTCCAGGTTTCTACCAAAAATCATTGTAAGTGAGGATCTCTTGATATAGAGAATCAAGAACCGCTCTGATACCAATTGTTGGTTCCTGGTTTGCTTAACAATGATGATTATATCTAATAGTTCAAACAAGATATAATGCGGAAGCGTTTTTAACGAACTAAAAGATATAATAAGGTAGAAGAACACACAATATCAAATACGTAAAGTGTAAATAACACAGATAAATAGCTCAATAACCCACTGTATGTTGATATGAATAGAACACCAAGAACACCGATGATATAACAAGAATTTTGTTCTAATGGTGTGTGTGTAGTGCAAAGCTTAATAGAAGAACTCAACATGAGTCTTCTATTTACACTACTTCTAAAGGGGACAAGCTCTAGACAATAAGTACTGAAGGTACAAAGACACTATTTAGGTACTGTTGCAGGTACAACGTTAATTAAATGTGTCGGCTTCTACTATGGCTAAGACCCATCAGTGTTTGACACGTGGAGTTGTCAGGTCACGCCTTGTACGAATGATCTTCAGGATCTTCGTACAGCAGAAATCGTGAGAAGCACGATTGTCCTTGTATAGAGCTCTAGTCTTTTATACCATCGAGGCTTTGTCAAGTATGACAGAGGCTTTGTGGACTTGTCCGCATTGAAGAGTCTTCTAGTGATTCTTTACTTCGGTCTTCTCGGTGACTCGGCAGAGCCTCTGTCGAAGACTTCTATACTTAGCCTATTTTTCAATACTTCTATAAACAGAAAGATTGGAGCTAACAAAAACGAATCGCTTTCTTCACACACTTCTGGTGACAGATAAATGCTTCAAGATCAGCAACCAGAAATCCTGAGGGGACATGTTCAAAACCATCAATACTTTCTTTTGGGGGACCAATACTCAACTTCTGAAGCTCGAAGGTAATGCCTAGTTGGAAATCTATCTGGGTTCTGAGATTTATGTGCTCTTCCATGGCCATTTCAATCTCATATTTGGCAGTTCTGGCAGTCTTCTGTTTATCTGAGAAGTTGACATAGTAGGCATGCAAACTAGTTAAGTCGTAGGAATTGATGAGTACCAAGTCATTGTCGTTGAACACATAGATGATGTCATCTGTCCTTTCTACTACGTAGTCGTGGTAGAGTACTTTTTTGTATGCAAACGTTATGTGTATTATCTTCTTTATATCCTTGATGGGCAGTGTTGAGTATGCATCTCCTCATAAGTTTGTTTTGGTGTCGATGAATCTCCGTCTCTGGTTAGTTAGCGGTGTTGCTCTTTTGGGGTTGAGATAAGGATTGAGAGGTTTTGAGTCTAGGGCAATTAAGTATTTCTCTGCATAGAGGAGTGTACCTCTACAACAGATGGAATTTTTTTAGTGTGCAGAGGTCTCTGGAGGTGGTTGCTGTGCAGGAGTGGATTGTTGTGCCTCTGGAATCTGATCTTTGTTGGGTTTGGCTTATTAAGCTTCTTCTGTTGTTTTGCCTTTTCCCTTGTCAGTTCCGTCTGGTGGAACATGGATGTCTCTAGGCATAGGTGTTGAGATATGTACAATCATTGTGGTGTTGGTGTTGGTTTGGGTAGAGGTTTCATCAGTAGACGTTTGGTTTTGCCTCTCTCGTTCTTTTCTTGTGGGTGAGGGAGTTGGTGAATCAAGGATAACTGTATCATGGTTTGGTTCAGCAGAGGTTGAGGCTTCTCAGGGTCGGTTCTGATGGTTGTGTTCTTGAAGGTGTAGTCCACTTCAATATTATGATACTCCCCCTTTAGTTGTTCTGACGACCCAGGACTGTCTTCATGGTCGTCAACAACAAACCTTGGCTTCTTAGTATGTCTGGTGGAAGGATAATCAGAGGCTGATCTTTTCTTAGATGCCATATCATTAACCAACGCATCAAATCCTTTGGCAGCATCTTTCAGCGTGTCTTCCAATTCTGTGGCGGCGGATCTGATTTCATTCACCTGGTCTTCAAAGTTGAGTTTGTTAACCACCAGAGATGCTTGTACATGCGTTTCAATTTGTTGTGTTTTCCCACAAAGTTGGAAGCTATCATCAGCATGCGGCTTAGAACTTCCTTTTTAAAGTCCCTCATGTAAGCTCTGGTGATCGGTTGAGTGTCTGGGTGAGCTGGATCAGGGATAGAAGTTGGTGTAGCAGTAGCATATGTTGTACCAGAGGTTGAGGGTAGATTGGAGATAGCAGCAGAGATTGAATTGTTGATTACCTCTGTCAGAGCTCTGAGGTTTGCCTCTGAAAGGTTAACAGAAGGAGTTGGCAGAGTTCTATTGGCATTCTCTGTCTAGTAGTTGGTGACTTGGTTTTTCAGCGCAGTAGTCTCTGTCTGCATCTTCTGAGCATCGTCAGAGCTTTTCTTCTCAAGATTTTCTAGCCTTTTTTCTGTCTCTGCTAGTTGATCTTCGACACCTTTCAGTTTGTTTTTCAAGGCCTCATCTGCAGTGACTCTCTGATCAAGTACACCTGAGGTTGTAAGTTTAAACTCATTCAAGGAGTCTCTGATCTCTTTGCTGAAGTCTGTGAACTCCACTTTAGTATGAGATCAGAAGGGGTAATCTTGGGGTCAACACATCACACCAAATGTCCCTCGAGTCCTGAGGGGCCTTCATTCAGAGCTGTTTCGATGTTGACTTTAGAAGGAGTTCCACCCGGTCCTTTATGAACTCCTTGAGGGGAAACATCTTTGGGTGTTCTGACCACGTCTTCTTCCTCCTCCTCGATATCAGAGAAAGAAAAACGGATGTGTAGGGAACTCCTGTGATCTAGACAGGTCATCCCTTGTTCGACTAGGGTCTCCCATTGCCCCTGAGTTGGGCAAAGGCTACGTGGGATGTTAAAAACCCGGTACTATTGTGTGTTTCACCTAGATGAGCCATAGAGGCTTCATTGTGTGTATTTAACATGTCAATGTCCTGGGGCCTGGACATCACTAACAAAATTGGCCTCCCTGGTATTGTGCACATCAGAGGCATGAAGAGTTGCCTCTGACAGGTTTGGCTGGTTGGGGTTCGAGGTGTGCACCTCTGTTTCAATATCCATTTGGTCTAGATCACCATGGGTAGGTTGTGTGGCAGCACTTGTAGTTGGCAAGGGTGACCTAAATCTCGTATGTGTGTTCTTTGCAACATCTTTTTCTATCCTCTCATTTCCCTCAGCTCCTATTTGGTTAGAAGACTCAGATTTCTCCTCACTTGACTCACTGCCTTCAGAGGAGGACGAGCTCTCTACTCCTCCCTCCGAGGCTTCTTCTTCTCCCTCAGAGACAGACCCCTCTTAGGGTGCTCTGTCATTTTCTACTTCCTCCATTACTCTCTCTGGGTCAGACCTCACTGAGGGTGCTCTGTCCTCGGGCATATTTTCTTCTTCGTCACTCGACTCATAAACTTGAGGCTCAGGACCTAAATAAGCTGGGGATCCCACCTCAGGTTCCTGAGGTTGAGCAACGTGTCAATTGTTAGATAAGGCAAGATGATTGGGATCGATCAGGTTGAGCATTGTCCTGGGGACTCTGCGAGTTAGAGGATACGTACCTGATATGGTCGGCTTGAAGGATGCCATGGTCCATACTGGAGTTGGGGCTTCTTCTTGTGAGAGTTGAAGCACCATTTGCTAGAGCCTTGGTCTTGTTTTCCACGACCGTTATAAGTTCCTCGTACAGAATAGAGGCATATTCGAAGTTTCTTCCAAAGAAAATACCATACATGATAGTCATTATAGCAGGGCTTGTTTGATCGAGGCTTCCAGATTTTGAAGTAAGGGTGCTATTTAGGGCAGAGAACATAAAGTTCTAGATTGGTGGCAAGCCTTTCCTCTTAAATGCACTGAGTTTGCCGATTTCTTCATTGTAACCAATAAATCGTATGAATTCTAAAAGGAGGGGTTGTTCTGGTGGTACCTCGTAGGCAGGGATTAGCAATTCTTCAAAGGTTTTGATCTCAAAGATTTGCTACCAGAAGTACTCTTTCTGTCATTCCTATATCCTCCATAGTCTGAATCTTTAAAGATTGTTTAACAGCAAACAAATGATATTCCTTAGGATTAGCTTGTAATCTAGCACAGAGACAGGTTGCAAACATTATATCAGGTCTGCTAGCTGTCAAGTACAGAAGTGATCCTATCATGCCTCTGTAGGTTTTGACATCCACAGATTGACCCTTTGGATCATGGTCAAGTTTAACTCTAGTGGCAATAGGTGTTTTCATTGGATTTGAGTTGTTGAGCTTATATTTTCTTAAAATATCAGAGACATATTTTTATTGACTTATAAAGGTGCCTCGGGTAGATTGTTTTACTTGTAAACCAAGGAAGAAAGAAAGTTCTCCCGTCATGCTCATTTTAAATTCACTTTTCATCAACTCAGAAAACCTATCACAGTAGTTTTGGTTAGTAGACCCAAAGATAATGTCATCAACATATATCTGTACCATAAGTATATCATTTTTATATCTCCTAAAGAATAAGGTAGTATTCACAGTACATATTTCAAAGTGGTTGATCAACAGAAAAGTAGACAGAGTTTCATACCTGGCTCTGGGGCTTGTTTAAGGCCATACAGAGCTTTGTCTAGCTTGTACATATGATCTGGAAACTCTGAGCTTTCAAAGCATAGAGGTTTCTAGACATAGATTTCTTCATGTAGTTTGCCATTTAGAAAGGCAGATTTAACATCCATTTGATAAACCTTGAATCCTTTGTGAGCAACGTAGGTTAGAAATATTATGATAGCCTCTAGCCTAGCCAATGGTGCAAAGGTTTCATCATAATCAATGCCCTCTTCTTGGCAATTTCCTTTTGCAACCAACCTTGATTTTTTTCTGTTGATTATCCCATCCTTATCTTTCTTATTCCTGAATACCCACTTGGTTCCAATAGCAGCTTTGTCTTTTGGAAGTGGAACCAAGGACCAAACTTTATGTCTTTTAAATTCCGGAAGCTCTTTTTGCAAAGCTTCTATATAGTTTCGGGCTTCCAGGGCTTCAGAGATCTTCTTTGGCTCTATCATGCTCAAAAAGTTCACAAAGAAGGCTTCATTTAATGTGGCTGACCTTGTCTTCACACCATCTTTAGGAGCACCAATGATTTGATGATGGGGGTGATCCTTTTCCATCTTGTGATGGGAGCATGGACAAGAGGTGGTGTATGTGCTTCTAAAGGATAGTGGTGATTGACAGCTCCAGAGCTATGAGGATTGGCACCAAGGCTCCAAGGCACACTGCTCTGAAGAGTGGCTTCATTGCTCTGTAAGGTACCAGCAGGGCTCTGTGAAGGTGAACTTTCATAGATGGAATTTCTTCCAACATTTGTTATCAGGCGTGATGATGGTTCTGGTTCAGGTTCTTCTTCCTCAGACTATTGTCTTGAACATTCTTCTTGAGTTGGACCTGTAGTCAAGGAAGTAGATGGTGAAATATTTGAAGGACCTGACAGAGATGTACCTGATTGCTGCTGTCCTTCGGAACCTAGAACTTGATTGCCTTTAGTGATGACTTCAGAGGAATCTTCATAATCAAAGAAATCATTGAATATTAGATTGATATTCTCTTCTCTTGATTTTTAAGAATGGGCTCCTCTGAGATTGGCATCCTCTCGGATGATTTACTTTCAAAGACACTAGATGATTTGTCATCAAAGGATACATTGATGCTTTCCATAATGATTTTTGTTCTGAGGTTGTAGACTCTATAGGATTTTGAGGTTAGTGAGTATCCAATGAATTTCCCTTCATCAGCGTTTTTGTCAAACTTCCCCAGATTATCTTTGTTATTCAGGATATAGCATTTGCAACCAAAAACATGGAAGTATTTCACATTTGGTCTTCTTTGGTTGATAAGTTCATAAGCAGTTTTCTTAAATCTCTTGACAATTACAGCTCTGTTTTTGGTAAAACATGTTGTTAACACTGCTTCTCCCAAGAAGTTGATTGGTAGATCAGATCCTGCTAACAGGGTTTTGGATGCTTCTACCACTTTCTTTCAACAACTCCATTTTGTTGAGGAGTTCTGACAGCAGAGAAGTTCTGAGAAATGCCCTCTTCTGTGAGGTATGAATCAAGCCTTGCATTCTTGAATTCTGTTCCATTATCACTTCTCAGCTTCTGTACATTAAGACTTAGCAGAACCTGAAGTCTTTTCAACAGATTTATTAGTACCTCTGGGACATCAGATTTTTCTCTGATGAACTCAACCCAAGTATATCTGGAACTCTCATCAATAAGTACCAGAATATACTTTTTGTCTAATAGACTTTGCATAGAGATTGGACCACAGAGATCCACATGTAACATGTGCAGAGGTCTAGGGCAATTATGATCACTATTTGTTCTGTGTGAAGCTCTTTTAAGCTTACCCAGTTCACATGAAGAACATAGATGGTCTTTGTCAAATTTAAGAGCATGCAAACCTTTCACTAAGTTAAGTTTCACAAGTTTGTCAAGATTTAAAAAGTTTAAGTGTGAAAATCTTTTGTACCATAGCCAGACATCTTCATTGTTCAAAGAAATTAAACAGAGTCTTTATGTATTAGATTATTGGTTTGGATTAAAATTCATTTTGTACAAATTGCCTTTTCTGTCAGCTCTGAGCAACTCTTGACATGATTCTGAAACTAACAAAGAACAATATTTCTTCTTAAAATTGACATCAAAGCCGTGATCACAAAGTTGACTTATGCTAAGAAAATTACGATTTAACCCTTCTACATAAGCAACTTTGGAAACTGATACTCCACCATTGGTTAAAACACCATATTCTCTAATCCGCCCTTGCCCATCACCTCCAAAAGTTATTGCACCTCCCATTTTCTATTTAAATTAGGTCAGTAGTTCCTTATTCCCAGTCATGTGCCTTGAACATTTAAAGTCCAAGTAGCATATTTGTACATCATGTTTCTGGAAGACAGATTAGTTTATTTTAGGTACCCATTGCATAATGGGTCCTTTCTTGTTAGGCTTGGTGATGTTTGTTGGTTTTAGGATTTATCTCTTCTGATGACCAATTCAGAATGCAGTGAATACCATTTAGATGATTTTGCAGTTTCAGTAAAAGCTTAAAACAATTGCAATTAATAGAACATGGGAATGATTGATGTAAATTGCTGTATTAATTCATCATCTTTGGATTACATGCCTTTTTAGAATTAAAATTTCTAGAATCAGAGGTTTTTAAAAACTTCCTATCTAGATGAGTTTTCTTGAAACTGGCATTCCTATGTGGATGAGATTCCTTGGACAAAAAAGATTGTTTTCCTATTTGATTCACTGCAGAGTCAGAAATAGATGAGTCATTAACTTTCCATTTTCCTTTCTGTTCCGGAGTGAATCTGATTGGTTTATAGAGATAAGGCACATAGGTATGATTGATTGAAGTACTCATGGCTGTCTCTTTGCTCTTCTTTTCCAACTCCTCACGGGACAGGATTCTGACACCCATGTTTTTAAAATCAGGACACAATGGGACTCTGGATTGGTTCTTTGGAACATATATGACATTGTTTAAATTCCAGATCCAACAAGTGACTGTTTTGGTTTGTACAAGATGTTCTTTGGTGCACAAAAAATCTGCTCATCAACCTCTGAGTCAGAGTCAGAATCAGAGTCTAAAAAGTCTCTGGTGGCTCTGTCGGAGATGAGAGTCTCTATGGGTTTCTGACATAAGCTATCTCTGTTTGGAGTCAAAAATGTTCAGATCTTTGATGGTACACGTTTTGAATTTTCTGAGCTTTGCTTTTAAGACATCAAAAATTGAGTTTTCAGCAAGAACCAAGTTCTTCAATGATTTCTTCGATGATGATGATTCCTCTGTCGACAACACCAGAGGAGATCAAGCTTAAAACTCAACAGAACAGAATCTGACAGGTACAACTCTTACTGGTCCCTCTAATACTTCACCATCTACTTCTCTGTCTACAGGAGTTATTCAGAGAAATGAGGAACCAAATCAAGATGTAAGAGAACCTGAACAAGAGCCATCATCACCCCTGTTAACCAATATTGGTAGAGATTCCCTATTTGAAAGTACACATTTGCAGAGCCCTGTTGGTACTTCACAGAGCAATGAGGCCAGTCTCCAGAGTCGTGTGCCACAGAGCCCTGGTCCCAATCCACAGAGTTCTGATGCTGAAGTTCATCTTTTCCCATCAGAAGCACAAACCCCACCTGTTGTTCATGCTCCCATGACCAGATGGACAAAGGATCACCCTCATCATTAAATTATTGGTTCTGCTGAAGATGGTGTGAAGACAAGATCGGCCACAATCAATGAAGCTCTCTTTGTCAATTTTCTAAGCATGATTGAGCCGAAGAAGATTTCTGAAGCCCTTGAAGATCCAAACTGGATTGAAGCTATGCAATAGGAGCTTCTGGAGTTTGAAAGAAACAAAGTTTGGGCCTTGGTTCCACTTCCTCAAAATAAAACTGCCATTGGAACCAAGTGGGTGTTTAGAAATAAAAAGAATGAAGATGGGATTATCATCAGAAACAAAGCGCGTCTGGTTGCTAAGGGATATTGCCAAGAAGAAGGTATCGATTATGATGAAACCTTTGCTCCTGTGGCTAGGCTAGAAGCAATCAGAATCTTCTTAGCCTATGCTGCTCACAAGGGTTTTAAGGTCTATCAGATGGATGTAAAGTCGGCCTTTCTGAACGTCAAGCTACAAGAGGAAGTTTATGTCCAGCAACCACCTGGTTTTGAAAGTCCAGAGTTTCCAGACCACGTTTACAAGTTAGACAAAGCTCTATACGACCTTAAGCAAGCTCCCAGAGCCTGGTATGAAACTCTGTAAAACTTTCTGTTGACTAATCACTTCGAGAAAGGTACTATCGATACAACTTTATTCTTTAGAAGGTACAAAAATGATATACTTCTGGTGTAAATATATGTTGATGACATTATTTTTGGGTCTACACGACAAGAGTAATGTGATAGGTTTGAGGATTTGATGAAAAGCGAATTTAAAATGAGCATGATGGGAGAACTTTCTTTCTTCCTTGGTTTACAAGTAAAACAATCCATCAGAGGGACTGTCATAATGTGAAATCCCAAATCTAGCTAGAAATCAAAAATGATATAGAGAGAAAATCTAGAGTACACAAGTCATCCATATATTGATCTTCAAAGTGTAAATGACAAAATGATTAAGTTATTTTCAAGATTACAAAGGAGTCTTCTTTATATAGTAGGGCCATGACATGTCCATGCCTCTACTTAAGAAGAACAGTACAAGATATTAATACTGTCTTGATAGCTACAAAAATGCCCTAACAATCTCCCCCTTAGCTATCAAGGCAGAAAGGGTCTTCTTCTACTTCGAAACCCAAGATGCGTTTCAATCCTTCGCATAGCCATTCTGAAACTCAATTTTTCATCTATCTCTTCAATGGCTCTTGACAAAACTCTTCTAGGTCTTGAAGACATCCAATTAACTTTTCGTTCAACATCATGTCTTTTAAGCTTTTCGACTAACTGAAGTCTTACAACTTTAAGCGTACCATCAGAATATTTTTCCAACTCATTAAACCGAATGAATATCTTGTTTGCACCATTACTGAACACAACACCAAACTCTGGTTCTCCAATCACAGCAAATAGAGTCATCTTCATTAATCCAGGCAGACTTTGATTAGGCCTCAACAAGTTGACTCTTGGCTGATAACTCTCCACGGCCATTTGATGGCATTCAGTGCAAGAGTTACGTTTTCCCTTCTGATCTGAAGATCTCTGAAATGATGATACAAGAACTCAAAATCTTCTATGGTTATATGACAGAAATCAGCTTCAGTAAACCTGTAATCTCTGCAATCCTGTCTCTGAACTAAAAATTCTGGATACCACAATTTGTAATACAATCTAGCTGTTACCTCCTTTATAGACACAATCAACTTCTTGCTCCTCACCTCTCTTTTCTTTTGGCACTTGTCTCTTAGAAAGTACATATACTCGAACTTGTATTCGGCTGTTTGATCTGTAATACCCAACACGGCGTAGGGATTCAAAGTTCTGATTCTGTGCATAAACAGTCTTCTTTCTTCTTCTTCTAAGAAAGGTGTTCTCAAATACAAAGTTCTTTGTCGTTGTTCAAGTTCAGTCAATTTTCTGCTCCGCGAGGATGAAGGACCAGGTTGATCAGCTGGATTAGAAGGACCAGCTTCATCATGACTAGGAATGATAGGAGGTACTAAAGATGTAGTGGATTGAGGATCAGTCTCTTCAGGTTTTGGCTCTTTAGGTAATGGATCATGAGAATGATGTGGTTCAGATACTGGTATAGTGGTTTGAGCTGAAGTAGATTGGTTAAGGTTGATGGTTATAGGTGTAACAGAAGGTTGTTCTGACATCAAAGTGGTTGAGAAATGTTCGGGTGAGTGTACAGGGCTAAAGATTATTTCTTCAGGAGTTTGTGGCCTATATATCTCTGACAAAATATCAACCTCTTCTTCATTAAATCCAACACCTTGATCTTCTGGTTCATAAGTAAATACCAAAAGTGGTTCTTCTTCCTCCTTAACTTTCCAATACCGATCATAAGCTCTTGCATTTTCATCAGTTTCTTCATCACCAGAACTAATTTCAATCAACTCCACAGATTGGACGAATCGATCAACCACTTCTCTTATCTCCTCCTCATTTACCTCAGGCTTTTCAACCGTTGGTTCTCTATTCGGATCAACATATAATACGATCTGTTTTCCGCTTTGATCATCCATAGCACCTGATTCAAACATCTCTGAAATTTCAGCAACAGTCGGATTTTTCTTCTGACCTTGAGAGCTTTATGACTCAGCTCTTCTCTTCTTACTCATCTCCCCCTCATGATCATGATCACCGGGATCCTGATCATGCCTTCTCTTAGTACCTTGAGCCTGAGTCTTACACGAATGTTCCATTAATGCTTTCAACTCAACAATTGACTGCTTCATATCACTTAAAGATTTCACAACTTCAGACTTGAAAGTAGATAACTCTTTGGATAATGCTTGAAACTGTGTGGGTGTAACTGAAGGTGTAGATGAAGGTGGAGGTGGATTTGGAGTAGATTGGAAATTCTGAAGTAGAGATAACAAGGTTTTACTCTAATCACTTTGTGTTCTCTCTAGGTTAGATTTCCTTTTCAATATGAACAGATGAAGATTGAAATTGAAGATGATGAATAGTGTCTTCGTCAGAGAATTCGAATTGAATGCCAGAAGTGAAAAAGTGGGAAAATGAACATTTGAACTCTATTTATACTTAAAAAATTTGGACACTTGGCACGATTTAGAGTACCCCACTTGGCAAACAGTAGAAAAAGGTGATGTTGAATTCATTGAATTCGAATCCTTAAGATTCCGAATTCTTTGAATTCGAATCCTTAAGAGTTCGAATTCATTGAATTCGAATCCTTAAGAGTTCGAATTCATTGAATTCGAATCCTTAGGAGTTCGAATTCTTTGAATTCGAATCCTTAAGTGTTCGAATTCTTTGAATTCGAATCCTTAAGAGATCGAATTCTTTGAATTCGAATCTTTGAGAGATCGAATTCTTCAAATAAATGCCTGAAAAATTACAACTTTTTCAGAAAACTTAACAACTGTTCCACAAATCTCACATCAGATAAAACTTTGTAAGCTCTCAAATACAAACTTTTTTTTTAACTTACAGACTTATGCCGAATTGCTCCCCCTAAACAATTGCATAAATTGCTGTCTTTTCTTCAGAGGAATCTGCACAGACAGATGAAAACTTGGTACTCATTGAACATGAGTCCAAACTGTTAGACTTATCACTTTGTGTAAAAATCCAACTCCCCCTCAAAACATGAATTCTGGAGTATCTTGTTTTCTTCCTCTGAGAGTATACATATATTTCAATAACGCTCAGTATTTGACATTGTAGCAAGAATGCATTTTACAAGGAAAGTAACATTCATTGAATTTTATTTTATGACTACTAACATCTGATCATTTGAAAGCTTTACACAAAAAATTCAGCTTAAAGAAATTTAACAGATTTTTCAATCAACTGAAAATCAAATGCATGTGTTTGGATTCAATAACAAGTCATCATTGTATATCAAGTTGTAAACGTTCAGTGTCAACCCCTTTATCAAATCTATTTGGTGTGCTGACATGCGAAATATGATTAGCATAAAGCTTATGCAATTCTAAAACATATAAGAATACTCTGTTCTACTCACACTATTTGTACAAAATCAGGATTTTCACAAATTTACGGGTTTATCGCGACTTTGTATTTTCCCAAGATTCAAGAGATGTTTGCTCATTGGCATCTTTTCGTTTGTGCTCATTGGCATCTTTTGATTTTGTGCACATTGGCATCTTTTGATATGTGCACATTGGCATCTTTTAATCAAATAGCTTAGTAAGAATAAGATACATCGTTAAACATGACTTTCTATCTGGTTCTATAGCAGGATTTGGGTTAGCAGATCCCAGACCAGTTGGCCTTAGGTGCTAGGTGTCGAGCACCCCTTAGAACTTAATTTCCCAAACCAGAAAGGCCATATCGATATATCTTAAACCCATTTGTACCAGTAGAACATGGCTTTCTATCTGGTTCTATTGCAGGATTTGGGTCAGCCGATCCCAGACCAGTTGATCTTAGGGACTAGGTGTCGAGCACCCCTTAGGACTTACTCTCCCAAACCAGAAAGGCCACAGGTACAAACTTTCAAACTAAATGATAGTGCAACAATTTTATCTCAATCACTTGGTTCTAAAACATAGTGCTTTGCCCATATTTTCATTTCCATCCATCATTCTGACATATAGGCTTTTTGAGCATTATATTCTATATATATCCAGATTCACATAACTTTGAGCATTCAGCATAATTTCATTCATGTTTTGCTGACCTTTCGATTATTTCAGAGGTGAAAATTGAAGCAAATCCAACTCAGATAATACAAAGTTTCTTGTAAAATCATCTTTTAGCACACATTTAATTCATTGAGTGAAGATTGAAAATTTCATGTCATTGAATTAAATTTGTAAAGATTCAAGTTTTCAAAGTGGTAGAAACAAAATATAATCCAATGTTACCTTTCATCACTTGTTCCTTGAAGTAAAAGGATATAACATTTAAGGATATTACCTGAGAAGTGTGAGTTCTAAACTGATTTGCTTAGAAGTCTTAGTCTTTGAAGTACGGGTCCTGAACTGAATTGTTCAGAAGCCATAAACATTGAAGCACGGGTCCTTAATTGATGTATTCAGAAACCAAAATCTCTTTTAAGTGCGGGTCCTAAACTGATATGTTTAGAAACCATTGTCGTTGAAGCACGGGTTTTGAACTGATATGTTCAAAAGCCAATAATCTTTGTCTCCCCCTTAATGGTACAAATATTCTTCAAAAAAATCCACCGCTTCTCTTCTGTTTTCAGTCATGTGTGTAGTATGAATTTACAAGTCAGTACAACACATGAAAAGCCTGCAAAACAGATTAAGCAGATTTTGGTACCCAACGGGACTTGGGTCCTAGTGTGTTAGGATATGATCATAGATTTAAGTAAACAAGAACCCAAACTCCCCCTCAATGTCTTAAGGATTCAACATTCCTAGTTTGCTGATTAGAAAATTGAGCCTCTTTTCATCTAAAGGTTTTGTGAAAAGATCAGCAAGTTCTAGTTCTGTTGGTACAAAATGCATTTCTATCGTTCCCTTCTCAACATGGTCTTTGATAAAATGGTACCTGACATCTATGTGTTTCGTTTTGGAATGCTGAACATGATTTTCAGTTATTGCAATTGCGCTTTTTGAATCACAATAAATGGGTATCTTGTTGAAGATATATCCTATCCTTTAGCTGAGTTTTCATCCAAATTACTTGTGAACAGCAACTAGCGGCGGCCACATACTCTGCTTCAGCCGTAGATGTTGATACACAAGTTTGCTTCTTTGATGACCAGCTTACAAGTTTATCTCCCAAGAATTGACAAGCACCAGATGTGCTTTTCCTGTCCATCATATTTCCCGCATGATCTGCATCTGTGTAAGCAGTTAGTTCAAACCCAGAATCCTTAGGATACCAAAGACCCAAATTTTTTGTGCCTTTGAGATATCTAAAGATTCGCTTTACAGCCACAATGTGAGATTCCTTCGGGTTTGCTTGGAAACGTGCACAAAAAGATGTTGCAAACAAAATATCCAGTCTACTTGCCGTTAGATACAGTAAAGATCCAATCATGCCTCGGTATAACTTTTGATCAACTGATATACCAGATGAATCAGCGTTCAAAAGCTTACCGATAGCCATGGGAGTTTTCATGGTGGAAGAGGAATTTAAGTCAAATTTCTTAAGCATATCGTTTATATATTTTGATTGATTAATGAAAATGCCTTCATTTGACTGTGTCACTTGGAGACCAAGAAATTTTTTTAACTCTCCCATCATATTCATTTGAAAACGGCTTTTCATCACCTCTTCAAAATCTTTACACATATCTGGATGTGTAGATCCAAATATAATGTGGTCAACATATATTTGTACTAACATTAAATCTTTACCTTCTCTTTTGAGAAAAAGAGTTGTATCTATTGTACCTTTGGTGTATCCATTTTTAAGCAGATGAATAGTCAGAGTCTCATACCATGCCCTCGGAGCTTGTTTCAAACCGTAGAGTGCTTTGTCCAAAACATAGACATGGTTGGGATATTTTGGATCTATAAAACCCTCAGGTTGACTTACATAAACCTCTTCATGAAGTATTCCGTTCAGAAACGCATATTTGACGTCCATTTGAAATACCTTCATGCTTTTATGTGCGGCGTATGCAAGAAAAATTATGATGGCTTCAATCCTTGCTACTGGTGCATAGGTTTCATCATAATCTATTCCTTCTTGTTGATTATACCCTTTTGCAACCAGTCTTGCTTTGTTTCTGACTATAATTCCTGCTTCGTCTTTCTTGTTCCTAAAGACCCATTTAGTTCCAACAATGGTCTTGTCTTTAGGACGCTTCACCAAATGCCAAACTTCGTTACGCTTAAACTCATTTAACTCCTCTTGCATGGCGTTTATCCAATCTGGATCTTGTAAAGCTTCAGATGCTTTATTGGGTTCTAACATGCTTAGAAAGTTGACATACAAACATTCGTTGGTAGTCGCAGATCGTGTTTTCACTCCATCATTGATATCACCAATAATATCTGCTGGGGGGTGTGCTTTTGTCCACTTATGTACACTGGGAAGAGTTGAAATCTCTACACGAGTGTTCGATGAATCATTCTCATCCATAACTGCAAGAATCTCTTCAGTAGATTCAGCTGAAGATACATGTGTTGGTTCTGGTACATTAACTTCTGGTTGTTGTATTTCATGTATAGGAACCTCCAATGATGTGTTTACTGAAACCGGAACTTCAGACTGAATTTCAGGTTCAGAAACTGGAATAGTTGTAGGTACACTTGGAGTTTCGTTGGTTGTCCCAGAAGTACTAGCACCGACATCGTCAGATGGACCAGAGACATTCACACTCGTCTGTTGTGGAGATGCATTTACAGATGTGATGGGTTGTTCCATATCTGCACAATAATCCACAAATGCATCATGAAATAACAAATCTAAATCTTTAGTACTATTATTGTTTAATACAGAATTAGAAAACATTTTCGCCACATGTTCTACTCCTTTTTTAGTAGAAACTTCAGATTTTTGTCCGAGTTCTGAACTGTGTTGTCCAGAAGTCAAAGTCACACTCTCGTCAAACGTAACGTTGATGCTCTCGATGACTGATTTTGTACGATTATTGTAAATCCGATATGCTTTAGAATTCAAGGAATATCCAATAAAAATCCCTTCATCAGCCTTGACTTGGAATTTTGCAAGGTGTTCTCTATCTTTTAGGACAAAACATCTGCATCCAAAAACACGCAAAAATTTGATGTTAGGTTTGCGATTATTGATTATTTCATATGCAGTTTTATTAAGACGTTTATTAATAATTGTCCTGTTTTGAGTGAAACATGCGGTTGAAACTGCTTCAGCCCATAAACTTGGTGGAAGACCCGAATAAGCAAGCATAGTCCGAGCTGCTTCCACAAGCGTCCTATTTTTTTCTTTCAAGTACTCCATTTTGTTGTGGAGTAATTGGTGCAGAAAAATTACGAGAGATGCCAACGGATTCAAGAAACGATTGAAGAGTTGCATTCTTGAATTCAGTTCCATTGTCGCTCCTTATCTTTTGAACTGGACGTTGTAGAAGAATTTGAATCCTTTTTATGAACTTAATTATTTGCTCAGGTGCTTCAGATTTGAGTCGAAGAAAATCCAACCAAGTGTAGCGTGAATACTCATCAATCATAACCAAGATATATTTCTTTCCTCCCATTGATTGAGTTCTCATAGGGCAACAGAGATCCATATGAATTAATTCCAAGACGTTGTTGCAGTTAGACAAAGTTTTGGATTTGTGCGTGACGTGTTTCATCTTTCCCATTTCGCATGCCGGACAGATAGAAATTTTGTCAATCTTCAGTTCAGGAAGCCCGGAAACTAATCCATCTATTCTGAGCTTGTTGATGCTTCGAAAAATTTGATGTGAGAGTATCCTATGCCACAACCAACATTCATCTTGAGAGGTTTTTGAAACAAGACAAACTTGATTAGAAGCAACCAGAGTCGAAAAATCCATCATATATAGATCGCCGCATCGTTTTGCTCTGAAAATCTCTGACCAGTTCTCATCCACAACATAACAAAACTTCTTGTCAAAGATTACCTTACAGTCCTTGTCACAAAACTGACTAATACTGAAAAGGTTATGCCCTAATCCTTCAACATACAAGATCTTTTTTATTTGCATCGAGTCATTCTTCAACATTCCGTAGCCTCGAACGTGACCTTTAGAATCGTTACCAAAACCTACCGATCCGCCAGGATGTACAGTAAAATCGTGCAATAAGTGCTTGTACCCCGTCATGTGTCTAGAAGCTCCCGAATCAATGACCCACACATGACGATCCTGTAAAAAGATAATTACCTGATCTTAGGTACCCATATCCGTATGGGTCCTTTCTTGTTAGTACGGATCAGTTTGTTTATTACAGTTGATGAACCTTGAATTTTGCCTTTAAAGGTAAGGTTATTTTGTGAATTTGGTTTGTTAAGTTGATCTTTTGGAATCCAAACCATATTCACATCAACTGTTTTTGTTTCTTTCTTCTTATTCTGTTTCTTTGATCTGAAACCGAACATTTTAACAAATTTGTTCGCTGAAGATTTTAAAGAAAAAGATGAAGTATTAGTCTTTTTGTTCTTTGGATCATTTCTATTTAGCTTGAAATAGTTATCCCAACAATGAGCACAATGTATTCTTCTTTTTGCTTGTGTCAACAAGATAGAATTTGAAATTGCAAAATTTTTATTTTCACAAACTTTGTAAACATTACACGAATGAATACAATTTTTATTTGAAGAAATACATTTCTCAGTATCAGTATTCCTATTCTCGCTATTCGAAATATTCTCCTTCAGATCCACGCACTTTTCTTCATCCATTTCTGAGAAAGAATGAGAAACATTATTTGGAAACACATTTGATCTTGTTTCGAATAATTTTTCTTTTTCTTTTCTTTTCAGTTCTTGTTCCTTTTTGGCATTAGATATATTTGATGAAAACTTTGTATGATATACTTCACAATATTTCAGTTCAATTTCAAGTTCAGTTCTTTCCTTTTGATGCTTCTCTTTCTCAAGAAAAAGCACTTTTTCAAAATCTAAAATTTGATTTGAAAGTTTTGCACATCTCAAAACAAGTGCTTTGTTATCTTCAAAAAGCTTATCTTTTTCTAAAGATACTTTTACACCAGAATCAATTGTACTTGAAGAAAAATTGTTAGAGCTTTTAGAGTTAGAAGAATCATTCGAACAAGAATTAGATTTGGTTCCGGATGATTCTCCTTTCTCATAACCTTCGAAAGAACATTTTTCTTTTACTTTGACCGAACTTGAAGAATTAGATTGATCTGTTGTTTCACTTTGATTTGAACACTTTTCACAAGTAATTGAATCTTTAGATTTTGATAATTCTAATATTCGGGATTCAAGTCGTCGAATCTCAACTTGAAGTTCAAGATTGACTTTTTGACTATGATCAAAATTTATCCCAATATTATCATGATCATTCTCTAATATTTCAAAATTTAATTGTAATTTAGAAATTTTATTTTCTAAATCAACAATTTTTCGTAAAGCAGAATCCAAATCAGGAAATTCAGAAGAGGTTTCTTGAACAAACTCCTTTTTGTCAGAATCTGAATTTGTATTTGACCCCATTTCAACATTAGATTCAGATTTAACAGGTTCAGATTCATTGATATTGGAATCAAATGTTTTAGCCATAGATTCATTTGAGAATAATAAACTAAATTCAGTTAGTTCAACCTTTTTGGTTTTGTAACTGGAATTTAGTTCATCGTATTTAAAGTTTGTCGTATTGAATCTAGGCTTTTCTTCCGAACCTTTATCCGTCTTATCCTTATCTTTATTAGAATCCGGAGTTGAACATTCAGATTTAACAAAAGTATTGGATATAAGAGGTATTTCCTTTTTAATGGGTTCCTTTAAATCTTCATCCAATTTTGTAATTGTATAAAAAATTTCAAGCGCTTTCTTTGATACCTCTACATCAGATAAACCAAGTCCCATTTTAGGATTAAAAAATCGTTTATCTTTTGGATTATTGGTTAATAATCTTAGAGTTTGCTCAGTCTGACCTCTTTTATAGTTTAACTCTTCAAGTTCTTTGATCTTTGCAAGAGCTTCTATTCTTTCTTCAGTGAGAATCTTAATTTTAAATTGACAGTCTATATTCTCATCACTTAAATCAATCATTTTCTTCTTCAATTCAGAAATTTCAGATTCAAGTGTTTTAACTTTTGTTCTAATAACTTCCTTTTCATTTTCTCTATCTTCAGCAATACATTTGTAAAGAAGTGCCTCATCGTGATATTTCATCATTGAACTTTTCTTATTTTCAAGTTCCTTTTGAACTTTTTCAAATTTCTTATTAAGTTCAATTATCACGAGTTGCATTTCTTCATATCTGTCATCTTCAGTTTCAGACTCATTATCAGAATTATCAGAAGAATGAAGAGATGATACCTCGGATTCCTGGTCATCTTCATCTAGTTTAGCCATTAAGCTATGCTTTACTTGAGTAAAGTGAGCTTCTTCATCATCAGAGGAATCCATAAGCCAAATTTCTTCCTCAGCATTGACTGGCTTTCCACTTTCTTTTGCTTTTGCCAGATGTGCCTTTCGCTGATAATAGTCAGAATCCTTCACCTTCTTTAGCTTACAGTCTCTGGCATAATGACTTGGCTTTCCACAGTTAAAACAGTTTCGGTCATCTCTATCATTCGTTTCCTCTCTTTCCTTTTTCTCAACTCTCTCCTCTTTCTGCTCTTTCTTTTCCTCCTTGTTCTCATATTTCTTCTCAAATCTTTTATACTTGTTAGCTTTGTTTTATTCAGGTTTGGTTTTTGAATAAAACTTCTTTTTGCCAAACTTGTTTTGAAATCTGTTTGTTAATAAAGCCAACTTCTCAGCTATATCAGTCATTTCATCTCCAGAACTTCCACTATCATCATCATCAGAACTTATCTTCTTCTTGCTCATCCCAAAAATCAAAGCTTTTGTTTTCATAGCTTCACTCTTCTTATGTTTACTCAGAAGGGCTAAAGATTCTTCGACCTTTTTATCCTTTTCTTTAACAGCTTTTACTTTTTCTTCGTGTTGACCTAGAATACTGAAAATGTCGGTCAACTTTTCATCATCCATATCCCTTGACATTTGGAGCTGAATGGAGTAGGAATCCCATTCTGGTAGAAGATTCTTGACAAATTTGTAATTTATTTCTGATTCTGATTTGTCGACTCCATTTCTTCTCAAATTATTAAGGATGATATTGTATCTATTGTAGGTCTCTTTCAAAGTTTCGCCTTCTCTTGCTTTAAATCCTTCATAAGCATTGATGCTTTGATTCCTTTTGGTCTTTTTAGACTTTGATGATCCCTCAAACTGCCTTTCTAACTCATCCCATATCTCTTTCGCTGAGTCACTGAAAGTCCAGGATACACTCTTACAATCAAATATGAACAATTAAGATTGTATTAACAGCAACTGGTCATATGATCTATTAACAATCTGTGAATTACAAGATATTACAATGAATTTCTCTAAATGGATTCACCAAAGATTATATCAAAGATTCTTTAAAGATTAGCCAAAGATTCAGTTAGCTACAGTTGCTAACTCCTATATATACTGTAGAGAATAGCTAAAGCTACAGTACATATGAGAAACAGACTAATAGAACAATTACACGTGTCCTAATTAGTAACTGAATATAACAGATAATATCCCAAGATATGAATTATGAACATACTTCTGAATAAGCGCTTCAGAACATTTGTCTTCATAGTCAGAAGTTCTGAGTCTCCTACTCAGAACTCTGAACCTTCTAGTCAGAATCCAACACTTAGAATCTTTTTGAGATTTCTCACTCAGAACTTCTGAGTCTTCTACTCAGAACTTCTGAGTCTTCTGAGTCTTCTTTAGTCTTCTTACTCAGAACTCAACACTTGTGTTTTTGACAAAACTCTAGACCTAACAATCTCCCCCTTTTTGTCAAACACACTTGTACTTTTCATCATCAAATTCTTAGAGCAGGAACAATCTTCAGAAGGAGCTCTTCTGAATGCTTTGACAACTTTTGCTCAGAGTTCTGAATAATCTGAGTTAATAACTTCTGGTTAGTCTTTAATCAGCAGCAGCAATGATTTCCAAAATGATTTCTGTTACATATTTGCTTTTTCTTTGCTCCCCCTTGAAATGACAAATCTTATCTTTAGCTTTTCTCCCCCTAAAGTTTTGGAAAGCAAAATCATCTTCAAAAAAATCTTTAGCTTTTCTCCCCCTTGTTTTTCAAAACTTTAGCGATGCTTTTTCTTCGAATGAAGTCTATGCTTTTTCTCCTCCTTAATGAATAACCTTGCTCCCCCTCAAAATAAGAATTATGGAGCAATTTGTTTTCTCCCCCTGAAAGTATGCATATATTTCATTAAAATTATTCATTTCAAATATAGTGCTTTAATGAAAACATTTATACAAGGAGAATAAGATTTACTGAACTACACTTGATAACTACTAACATTTGATCATTTGAAAACTTTACAAAAGAAATCCAACTTAATGAAATTTATCAGATTTTTCAATCAAATGAAATCAAATGCATGTGTTTGGATTCAAATACAAGTCATCATTGCATATCGAGTTAAAAATGTTCAGTTTCAATCTCTTTATTAAATCTATTTGGTGTGCTTAGCATGCGAAATATGATTAGCTTCAAGAATATGCAATTCTAAAACATATAAGAATACTTTGCTCTACTTACACTATTTGTCCAAAAGCAGGATTTTCACAAATTTACAAGTTTATTGCGACTTTGAATTTTCCCAAAGTTTCAAGAGATGTGTGCTCATTGGCATCTTTTAATTTTGTGCTCATTGACATCTTTTAATTTTGTGCACATTGGCATCTTTTAATCAAAAAGTTTAGTAAAAATAAGATACATCATTAAACATGACTTTCTATCTGGTTTTATAGCAGGATTTGGGTCAGCATATCCTAGACCAGTTGGTCTTAGGTGCTAGGTGACAAGCACCCCTTGGAACTTAATTTCCCAAACCAGAAAGGCCACATCGATATATCTTAAACCCATTTGTACCAGTAGAACATGGCTTTCTATCTGGTTCTTTGCAGGATTTGGGTCAGCCGATCCCAGACCAGTTGATCTTAGGGACTAGATGACAAGCACCCCTTAGGACTTACTCTCCCAAACCAGAAAGGCCACAGGTACAAACTTTCAAACTAAATGATTTTATATATATTTATATTTCATCTCAATCACTTGGTACTAAAACGTAGTACTTCCCCCATATTTTCGTTTCCATCCATCATTCTGACATTTAGGCTTTTTGAGCATTATATTCTATATAAGTATAGATTTCATAACATTGAGCATTCGGCATAATTTCATTCATGTTTTTCTTACCTTTCGATTTAATTCAAAAGTGAAAGTTGAAACAAATATAGCTCAGATAATACAAAATACTTGTAAAATCACTCTTTGACACACATTTATTCATTGAATGAAAATTAAAAAAAAAATTCATATCATTGAATTAAATTTGTTAAGATTCAAACATTCAAAGCAATAGAAATAAACGTAATGCAATGTTACCTTTCACCACTTGTTCCTTGAAACATAAAAATATGACAGTTAAGGATATCACCTGAGAAATATGAGTTCTAAACTGATTTGTTTAGAAGTCTTAGTCTCTGAAGTACGGGTCCTGAACTGAATTATTCAGAAGCCATTGTCATTTAAGTACGGGTTTTGAACTGATATGTTCAAAAGCCTAAAACGTTGAATCACGGGTTTTGAACATTATCTTGAAACAATCAGATCAAATTTTGAGTCAATACTTCCTCTGAAATCAAGATAATCCTGCAAAATCAAGAGATTTTGGTAATCATCTACGATGATTCCTCATTAGTTATCAAAAAAAAATTCTGAGTAGTAGAGTCAGAATTCTGATTAGAAGAGTCAGAATTCTGAGTAACTTGCTCAAAATTCTAAGTATCAGAGTCAGAATTCTGATTAGTTGAGTCAGAATTCTGAGTAGTAGAGTCAGAAGTCTGAGTAACTTGTTCAAAATTCTAAGTATCAGAGTCAGAATTCTGATTAGTTGAGTCAGAATTCTGAGTAGTAGAGTCAGAACTTCTGAGTAGTAGAGTCAGAACTTCTGAGTAACAGAGTCAGAATTCTGATAAAACTATTCAGAGAAAATGCCTTAGAAAAATGTTTGGATTTTGTGATTTTTGAACATTCTGAACTTCAAATCACCATAACTTGCTCAAAAATCAGAATTTTTCAACCAAAATTTGCAGGGTTGCTTAAAATGTGATTCTGAACACATTCTCTGGAAATGTTTTCTACGAAAAACACTCACATCTATGAGTTCGATAACCTCATAGCAAACAGAACTTTTTTTTTTAAAAAAAATGCTTCAAAATCAACAAATTGATCTATATGAATCAGAAATCCATAATTACATTCAGACCGAGTTTTGGACTGAATTATCCAAAAGTCAATATTCTCAATTAAGCACAACATCTGTTTTCAGTCATGTGTCGGTATGGATCATTCATTCAGCTCTACACATGAATAACCTGCAAAACAGATTAAGTTGACTTTGGTACCCACATGAACTTGGGTCCAGGTTTGTTAGGTGCAGTGGTATATGCAGATATTCTATAAGAACCATACCAGTGCTGAATAAAATTCTTGTTCACAAAATCATCAGTCCCACAATATGAACAACAAAGTTTCTTTTGTGCAATTCTGACTAATTGATTTACAGAATAAATCACATCAGGTTTAACAAAAGATTTTCTTTGAAATGTATTGTTCTTCTTGACATTTGAATTAGGAACCTTTGATATTGGCACTTCTTTCTTGGAAGTTGTTCCTTTAACTCTCCATTCCATTTTTATCTTTTTAAAAGAACAATTATAAGATTTATCAATAGCAGAATCATAAAACAGATTAGAAGAACGAATCTGATCTTTTGAACTATGATTTGATTTGTCAACAACTTTCGTTTCAAATTCCCTACATTTTTTAACATACAAATCAAACCTTGACTGCAAATCAGATTTGTACTTCCTCTCTATCATGATTTTAGTTGATAAATCAGATAATTTCTTAATAAGTCTCCTTATCTCCAAATGAAAAACTTTCTTTTCCTTCTCAAACTCATCTTTTAAGCATTTTTCTTTAAAACCATTTACCTTCTTCTTTTCAGTCTCTTTCCTTCCATCTTCTAACTCTTTCTCCAACTCATTGATTTTTACAGAAAACTCATTTAACATTCCTGTTTTCTTTTTCTCAAAACCATTCTTTTCTTTTTGAAAAACATTTTTCTTGCATTCAAACTCTTTTCTTTCTTTTGCAAGAATTTTCTCCAAATCAGAAATTTTCAAAGATAATTCAACAGACTTTGTTTCAAAACCTTTCCTCTCAGTTTGAAAATCTCTTCTCTCTTTCTCAAATTTCACTCTTTCAAGTATAAGAACTTGTTCAAAATCATAGATCTGTTTCAAGAGTTGACAATTTTTCATTTCACATGATTTGATTCTACTTTTAGAATCTGTCAACATCTTTCTTTCAAAATTGATTTTCTCTTTCAAATCAACATTCTCTTTTTCTAACAACTTTGTGTTCTCTTGAGCCTTTTCGAAATCTTTTAGAAGATCGAATTTATCTTTTTGCAAATTTACAACAACTTTTGCACTTTCCTCAAATTTGGCTTCAAGATTAGCAATCTTGCTTTCAAAATGAACAATCTCAGTTTTTGGTTTAGAAATTGTTTCTTTTGCTTTTACAGGACTTAATTTTTGTAAATTGTCTGAACTGGTTATAGAAATTGCAGGTCTCACAAAAACTTCAATAATCTCAGGCATGATGAAATGACAAATTCGAATATCAACTATGAATTATGATCAAAAATGAGAATCAACACAAATCTAGAACATGCAAGAATTAATCAAATCTGTCACATGCATTTCATCAAACAGTTAGAGTACATGAATTAATGAAATCTTCTTTTCAACAAAAAAAAATTGAATACTAATCAACATGCAGCAGATATAATCACTTTGATCAAGAAACCAATCAAGAATTTTGAAAACATACCTGTGATCTCTATTTAATTTCGAGAATTAATCAGCATAGAGAGAAAATCTTTGGATGACTTGATTGTAAGATATCGATTCAACAGAAAGACAAATTCAAATTTCTTGAATCAATGATAGAAATGAATTCAAGAATTGTAAGGAATTCAAGAATTGTTAGCAGCAGCGGAATCAATTGTCGAATTGATCAAGAAACTTCAAGAACGCGATTAAACACACTCTTGGACGAATTTGTTTGTTGATTGGCTCTGATACCAATTGAAAGTCCAGGATACACTCTTACAATCAAATATGAACAATTAAGATTGTATTAACAGCAACTGGTCATATGATCTATTAACAATCTGTGAATTACAAGATATTACAATGAATTTCTCTAAATGGATTCACCAAAGATTATATCAAAGATTCTTTAAAGATTAGCCAAAGATTCAGTTAGCTACAGTTGCTAACTCCTATATATACTGTAGAGAATAGCTAAAGCTACAGTACATATGAGAAACAGACTAATAGAACAATTACACGTGTCCTAATTAGTAACTGAATATAACAGATAATATCCCAAGATATGAATTCTGAACATACTTCTGAATAAGCGCTTCAGAACATTTGTCTTCATAGTCAGAAGTTCTGAGTCTCCTACTCAGAACTCTGAACCTTCTAGTCAGAATCCAACACTTAGAATCTTTTTGAGATTTCTCACTCAGAACTTCTGAGTCTTCTACTCAGAACTTCTGAGTCTTCTGAGTCTTCTTTAGTCTTCTTACTCAGAACTCAACACTTGTGTTTTTGACAAAACTCTAGACCTAACAATCTCCCCCTTTTTGTCAAACACACTTGTACTTTTCATCATCAAATTCTTAGAGCAGGAACAATCTTCAGAAGGAGCTCTTCTGAATGCTTTGACAACTTTTGCTCAGAGTTCTGAATAATCTGAGTTAATAACTTCTGGTTAGTCTTTAATCAGCAGCAGCAATGATTTCCAAAATGATTTCTGTTACATATTTGCTTTTTCTTTGCTCCCCCTTGAAATGACAAATCTTATCTTTAGCTTTTCTCCCCCTAAAGTTTTGGAAAGCAAAATCATCTTCAAAAAAATCTTTAGCTTTTCTCCCCCTTTTGATGATCATGAGGCTCATTATCATCAAACTTTCTTTTTAAGTTCTGATTAGAAGTACCTTCAGCTTCAGCTTCTGCAATAGGAACAGGATCAAGAGGCTTTGAAGTAGAAGCCAGTGATACACTTAGTGCTTTCAGTATAGAATCCTGCATATCTTGCATTTGTTTCAACATATCTTTTTGAAAACCAGACATTATATCCATGATCTCCTTTTTGTGAGAATCCAAGGATTTCTTTACATCATCTACCTTGGTTTCAACAGAAATTAACTTTTTCTCCAACACACCTTTCAAATCTGATACCTCATCATTCAGATCCTCCATCCTCTTCTCCAAATTTTCTACTTTTTCCCCCATCTCCTTGTTTTGTTTCTGAATCTTTTCAAATTCAGAAGTTTCTAACAGTGAACCTGAACCAACAGATGGTCCAGTTTTCATGTGCCCAGAGAGCTCATGGCCTGTAGATAACACACAGTCATCTTGTACAACAGATGCACGTTTGAATGAGGCTTTTGTAATGTTCACCTCACCAGGACTTCCATCCAATCCTCGACACCCAACATTAGGCATGTCTATGAATGTTGTTTCAGGAGTACGAAATTCCTGATTTGTGCAAGTGTCACGACTATCTACTCGATTGTAGATATCATTTGGAATTGCCATAGTCAAATAAGTCAAAGCCAGTTCATCAATTGCAATCCTATCTTTGTCATTTTGATTAAAAAATCTGGGTTCTTTATCAATCTTTCTAGGAGCAATATACTGACTTGTAGCAGTTTCAGCTTGACCACCAACATCCATTTGTGGTGTGTGAGGACCTTCTTTGATTGAAACCATTAAATCTCTGTTCTGATGATTTAGAAACTGAGTCATTCTCTTCTTCCATTGGGCATATTCTTCCACTAGAAGAACTGGAGGCTTATTCTTTGATCCCATACTCATTAAATCTCTCGACATCTTTTCAAATAGCTAGGATAATTGATCGTTCAGAAGATCAAGCAGTAAGTGTAACAGAGATTACACTTAGAATAAACTGTTCAAGAAAGAAATCAGCACTTGGGTCCGAAACCAACACTTAGACAAATTCTGAGTGGTGCGAAACCTTCAGATTTCGGATGCTTTAGAATTCGAAACCTTCAGATTTCGGATGTAGTACGGTGCGAATTCCCTGAATTCGAATGCAACTGAGTACGAATTCCTTGAATTCGAATGCAACTGAATACGAAATCCTTGAATTCGAATTTAGCTTGGTGCGAAATCAATACCTGGCCAAAATCAAAACCAATTACACTCTTCAACTCAGAATTCGGATGTAGATGAGTGCGGAATCACGGAATTCGAACTTAACAGATACGAATTCAACACTTGTACACCAATTCGAAATCACCGGAATTCGGACATAACTAAGTTCGAAACCTCAAGAATTCGAACTTAACAGGGTGCGAAAACACGGATTTCGGACTTAACTTGATCCGAAACCAATATTTGAGTACTTCGAAAGTCTTGAATGATGCGAATTCACCAAGAATAATCCGTATGAATGATCCGAATTCACTATGAATAATCCGAATTCACTTTGAATTATCCGAATTCTGCACTTCGACCATCAAAATCACTGAATCTGCCATATCTTCCTCAATTATTGATCAATTAACACGAAATTTGTACTGGTTTGCTCGAAATCAAAATCCACACACTTTCTTAGTTAATCACAAGATCTAATTCGATCAATTTAATCGAATTAAAGTCTAAAACAATGAATTAGGGTTTTCGAACCAAAATCCAAAGAAATGATCAAGTCTGATGATTCTGTTTAGAAAATGATGATGATCCAAGAATTAATGTTGTTCAGATATCAATTCCGAGTTCAGTGATGCTAAGAAACGATCCAAGAAATCAAAATCCAGAAAAAATCTATGTCTGAATGATAAGTGTTAAGATGAACAGTGATGAACACCAGATCCGAATTCTTCGTGTTTAGTGTAAAAAATCTTCAATTTGGTCTTCGACCTGCTTGAATTTTCTGTTTAGCTCTGATACCAAATGTGAAATCCCAAATCTAGCTAGAAATCAAAAATGATATAGAGAGAAAATCTAGAGTACACAAGTCATCCATATATTGATCTTTAAAGTATAAATGACAAAATGATTAAGTTATTTTCAAGATTACAAAGGAGTCTTCTTTATATAGTAGGGCCATGACATGTCCATCCCTCTACTTAAGAAGAACAGTACAAGATATTAATACTGTCTTGATAGCTACAAAAATGCCCTAACACATAAGTCAGTCCAAATACATCTCTGATATTTTGAAAAAATATAAGCTCAACAACTCAAATCCAATGAAAACTACTATTGCCACGGGAGTTAAACTTGACTCTAACCTTAATGGTGAACCTACAGATGTCAAGAACTACAGAGGCATGATAGGGTCACTTCTGTACTTAACTGCTAGCCGGCCTAATATAATGTTTGCAACTTGTCTCTGTGCCAGATTTCAAGCAAATCCTAAAGAATCTCATTTATCTGCTGTCAAGCGCATATTTAAATATCTGAAAGGGACTCAATTTTTAGGTCTCTGGTATCCTCTTAATTCTGGTTTCGAGCTTGTAGCATACACAGATTCAGATTATGGAGGATGGAAGAATGACAGAAAGAGTACTTCTGGTAGCTACCAATTGCTTGGAGAAAAATTGGTAAGTTGGACATCCAAGAAACAGAATTGCGTATCAACTTCTACAGCAGAAGCAGAGTATGTTGCTGCTGCTAGTTGTTGCTCTCAAGTAATATGGATGAAACCCAGCTCAAAGACTATGGCCTGGAGTATGGCAAGAACCCAATTCTGTGTGACTCCAAGAGTGCCATAGCAAAAACAGCTAATCCAGTTCAGCACTCCAAGATAAAACACATCGACATAAGGTACCACTTCATAAAGGATCGTGTTGAAAAAGGGACGATTGAAATGTACTTTGTTTCAACCGACTTCCAACTTGTTGATCTGTTCACAAAAGCTCTTGATGAAAAGAGATTCAATTTCTTAATCAGCAAATTGGGTATGCTGAACATGTCCTCCTAACTCTGTTTAAAACTCAACAGAGCCTCTGACGATCATACCAGAGCTCTGTCAAAATGGTTGGGTAGGATAGTTCAAACAAAGCTTCTGATGTTCACCAGAACTCTGTCATGCATACTTTTCAACAAGCTTAGTGAATCTGTTTGTATATACTTTACAAAATTTCTTGTTTGTAAATATTTTTTTGGTATAAAGTTTTTTTTAATCTTTCAAAAGGATGAACAGCAAAATCTTTCAAAATAAGCTCATATTTCAAGGGGGAGCTTATAATGGAAAATGTGCATGGTTGTAGGGGGAGCAAGTCAAAATCAGATTTCCAAATCCAAAATGACTATGCTCTTCAGATCTTTAAAGAAAAATCTGTTGGTCTCGAAGGACTATACAAGTTTGTAGAAGGGGGGGGGGGGTTGAACACAAACACACATATTTTATTTTTCTAAATTGTTTATTGATAAATCATTAACAATTTACAACTTGTTGCGGAACAAGATTAAGGATAAACCTAAATCTAAACAAGTTGGAACACTAAGTTTCTTGCACTAAGAAAGAGAAGGAAATTACTAATAATAACCTATCTCAATAAGAAGAATGATGAACTTATCCAGAGTTAGCAAGTTACTTCAAAATGAAGTGAGTTCGTCTTCTTATATACTGCATGCATTTAATGCATGGCAGTTTACACTTTACACGTGGCAGCAGCTCATTGGTTGTATGTCATTGACCTTTGTAGACAACCTTAGTAGCCGCATGTTTGAACAGTGTAGTATCAGAGTGGTTGTATGATTTCAGACAATAAGGAGGTTATTTTCTGACATATCGTACGGAGTCGTGCAAGGGTGGTTAAGACAAAAGTACTTTGTACGGAGGACTTCATGATCAGCTTTTCGTTGATTCAGCGCTTCATCATTGTTTATCAGCGAATGATAAAGTTCAGCGATAGCTAAAGTCTTGTACTTGATACTTCACGTTGAGTGGACAAATCTGAGTCTTCGCTGATCCGCATCAGTTCATTAGGATACTTGTCGCTGGTTCTTGAGCTTGATCTTCGACTTCAGCGTAGAACCTATGTTGATGTGAAACTTGTTTTCAGGGATCATAAGTAAACAACTAACTTATCAACGATAACCATAAGTACTGAACATGCTCAGAGCATTATGGTGAACAGTGTTCGCTGAATGTTTAATCTAAAGAGCGAGAGTTCCTATCAGCGGTACTGTAAGGTCTTAGTACTTATCAGCGATAGTGAAACTCTGATACATATTGTTTACTTACAATTTTCACTAAGTATTAAGAGAGGGTCATTATCAAATCACCGAGGGTTTGGATCAACAATCTCCCCCTATTTGATTATGACATAGCAACAGAGAAAATTGCTATTTAATGAAAACATAAGGATAAAAAGAACTCATAAAATATTTGTCCCTTTTACTGTTTTCTGGGATCTTTTATGTACTGATGGAGTAAAGTACTTTCGCTAACATCTTTCTTTAAACTTCGAATCAGATTACAAAGGGAAGTGGAAAGATTACAAGTACAAGCGAAATAAATTACAAGTACAAAAGAATAACTGATACAATAGAAGAATAAGGCGATCCTATCAGTTTATAAAGGTTCTTCCTTAATGAGAAGTTCATCAAGGGTCTTTGATGTGGGAATCATCCAGTCAGGGACCGTTACTCCTTGATTTCTTTTGTTCAGCGCTTCTTCAAAGATCAAGGGTTTAAGATGCCGTGCCTGGATGTCGTTTTTGAAATCACACCAGTAGATGAGAACTTTCAGCTGTTCGATGTGAGTGATGGGAAGCTCAGAGATACGTTGAAAACGTTTTCGTTCATCATAGTCAATAAAGAATATGCCATAGGGTTCGCTTATGACTTTCCCAGGGATGAAAGTCTCCCCAAGAGGAAGAGATGTGTCAAGTGCAGAAAGGTCAGGTTCAGGACCAAATACTTCAGCAAGAGAAAAACCAATACCTGTTTCGTTCCATATACGAGGACCATCATCTGAAGATTTAGACTTTTTCTTTGCAGAGGCCCTTATTTTCTGACTTTCGAGAGGAGGGGGAGGAGGAATATCCACACAATAAGAGACTAAGTCGATCTGTTTGTTTATCATCTTTTCAACATGATCGTTGTACTTAGATTGAGACTTCTGGATGGCTAATCTGATCTCCAACCATTCAGAGAGACCGTACTGCGTGATAGCTTCAGCATAGAATTTTTTGTACTGTCCATTCTCTCTGAATATCTCGATTTCAGCGATTGAAACTTTGAGGGTTGATCTTCCAGTGATGAGTACTTTGATGATTCTGGCAGGTTGATGTCTGAAGTGTACCTTTTCTTTGCACCAGATTAAAGTAGATTGAGACACAGTTCTCTTTTCTTCAACGATCTTCTTGGCGTCTTCCCATAGCTGACGTTGAACTTCGATTGGAGTTCTTTTCAGCTTGGGGTCTTTCATTGGTTGTTGAGTAAGCTGGATGGCGAGTTCTTTGTCTTTTTCTTCAGCTTCCCTTCTTTCAGTGATTAGACGTTCAACTCAGAGGTGATCCTTGTATTCCTTTTATGAAAGTCTGAACTTTAGAGGAATAGAAGGAATTTGATCACGCTTCAGAATGATTCGCTGAGCCTTAAACTTCTTTATTATCTCTTCTCTTCTTCTCTTATCCTCTTCACTTGGTTTTTGAGGAACCAAGGAAGGTCTGCTTGTATGAGAGAGCATATGTTCTTCAGGTTCATCAGTCTCAGAGATCAAATCCAAGACTGGGATTATTTCTTCAGTGTTGGGAGCTGCGATTATTGTTGGTGAAGTCGCAGCTGTAGAAACCTCAGCGTATCCTCAAACAGGGGAGAGGACTAGCTGACAAACCGGCTTTTTAAGCAAGATCGTCAGATTTTCATCGTCTTCAGCGACACTTTTTGCTTTGCCCTTGTCAACTTCAGACGCTGATGGCTTTGTCTTGGTCCGCAACCCTGAAGGTTCATTTATCAAAATCACTTTAAGAGCTTTAATCTTCTGAGCAGGCTTGACGATAAAGGAGTCATCATCATCATCATCATCGTCATCATCACCCTTATCACTGGATGATGGTTCATCGTCAGAGATGTCGACGACTTCATCGTCTTCATCTTCAGATTCAGATTCTTCAGCATCTTCTTCGAGTTGCTCCCCCTCAGGTACAGAGGTAAGCTTCTCGGTTCCCTCAGGGTTTTCATCTCCCTGAGGTCCAGCAACAACTTCTTCAATTGTCTTCTCACCCTCTTCAGTAAGGGAAACGTCTTCAGTCTTCTCCCCCTCGATAGATTCATCTTGGGGAAGGTCTTCAGAGTTCTTCTCCCCCCCTTCCTCATGATGAATGGGGGAGGAATGCGATGACTCAGCAGTTGGTGTTGGTTCCCTGTCTTCTTGGCCAGGGATCCCCATATAATATTCCATCGCTTCAACTCTGTCTTCTAGGACAGTAATAGCAGGACTGATCTTTAGAAGTTCAGCATGATCCGTCGTAGTAAAGTTCGAAGGTGCAGGGGGAGGGGCAGTCATGTGATTCAGGATCTGCTGCATCATTGTCTTAATTGAACCAACGTCAGTCTTTACAGAACTCATGACAGTCTTTAGTGAACTTACGTCAGTCTTTAATGAGCCAACGTCAGTCTTTACAGCGGACATGTCTCCCTCGAGTTTTCCAACCGATGTCTTCAGCGTTGTAAACTCGCTGGACATGGATTGAACTGGTGTTTTGAGAGAGGTGTAATCTGTGTAGATGTTGGTCCCGAAGGCCTATACAAGTTTGTAGAAGGGGGGGGGGGTGAATACAAACACACAAATTTTACTTTTCTAAATTGTTTATTGATAAATCATTAACAATTAACAGCTTGTTGCAGAGACAAGATTAAGGATAAACCTAAATCTAAACAAGTTGGAATACTAAGGTTTCTTGCACTAAGAGAGATAAGGAAATTACTAATAATAACCTATCTGAGATAAGAGATTTGAACTTGTCCAGAGTTAGCAAGTTACTTCAAATGAAGTGACTTCATCTCTTTATATACTGCATGCATTTAATGCAAGTCAGTATATACTTTACACGTGTCATCAGCTGGTTGGTTGCATGTCATTGACTTTTGTTGACAACCTTAGTAGCCGTAAGGATGAACAGTGTAGTATCAGAGTGGTTGTACGATTTCAGATTTTCGGAGGTTCTTTTCTGACATTTCGTACGGAGGCGTGCAAGGGTGGTTAAGACAAAAGTACTTTGTACGGAGGACTTCATGATCAGCTTTCGTTGATTCAGCGATTATCATTTACTTTTCAGCAGATGATAAAGTTCAGCGATAGCTGAAGTCTTGTACTTGATACTTCACGTTGAGTGGACAAATCTGAGTCTTCGCTGATCCGCATCAGTTCATTAGGAGACTTGTCGCTGGTACTTGATACTTCACGTTGAGTGGACAAACCTTTGTTGACGTGAAACTTGTCTTCAGGGATCATAAGTAAACAACTAACTTATCAGCGATCATCATTATGACTGAACAGACTCAGAGCATTAATGATGAACAGTGCTCGCTGAATGTTTAATTTAAAAGAGCGAGAGTTCCTATCAGCGGTACTGTAAGATCTTAGTATTTATCAGCGATAGTGAAACTCTGATACATATTGTTTACTTAAAATTTTCACTAAGTATATAAGAGAGGGTCATTATCAAATCACTGAGGGTTTGGATCAACAATCTCCCCCTATTTGATTATGACATAGCAACAAAGAAAATTGCTATTTAATGAAAACATAAGGATAAAAAGAACTCATAAAATACTTGTCCCTTTTACTGTTTTCTGGGATCTTTTCTGTACTGATGGAGTAAAGTACATTCGCTGAAATCTTTCTTTAAAACTTTGAATCAGGTTACAATGAAGAACATAAAGATTACAAGTACAAGCGAAATAAATTACAAGTACAAAAGGATAACAGATAAAATAGAGAAAAAGGAGATTATATCAGTTTTCAAAGGGTTCTTCCTTAATGAGAAGTTCATCAAGGGTCTTTTTAGTGGGGATCATCCAGTCAGGGACATTTACTCCTTGATTCTTTAACTTCAGAGCAGCTTCAAAAATCAAGGGCTTCAGGTGTCTAGCTTTGATGTTGCGTCTGACTTCACACCAGTGTACGAGATCTCTGAGTTGTTCGATGGGAGCGATGTGGAGATCAGAGACACGTTGAAAGTGAGGATTTCCATAATAGTCTAAGAAGAATATACCATATGGATCACTTACCATTGTGCCAGGGATGAAGGTTTCTCCAGGTGGTAAGGAGGTGTCAAGTATTGAAAGATCAGCATCAGGGCCAAGAACTTCAGCACGAGAGAAACCAATACCTGTTTCATTTCGAATGATTGGACCTGAATCAGAAACTTTCTTCTTCTTAGCAGAGGCTTTCTTCGGTTGAGGAAGAGTAGGAGGAATATCCACAGCAGATGAAAGCAAGTCGATCTGTTTGTTTAAGATCATCTCAACATGGCTTTTGAATTTTGAGCGTGATTCCTGAATGGCTAATTTCGTTTCTAACCATTCAGAGAGACCAAACTTTTCTAATGAAGCAGCATAGAAGGTTTGCTTGGTTTTGTCATCTTTGTAGACATCTACTTCAACAACAGGAACATCAGCGTACATTTTTACTCTGATGTTGGCTTTGATTATTTTGGATGGTCTTGATCGATAGGTCAGCATTTGTTTAGCCCATTCCAAAGTTGTATCAGAGACCTTTGTCTTTTCTCTAATGATTTCTTGAGCATCATCCCAGAGCTGACGTTGAACATCAATGGGAACTCTTTTCAGCTTGGGGTCTTTGATTGATCGTTGAGTAAGCTTGATGGCGTATTCTCTGTCTTTCTCTTCAGCTTCCTTCCTTTCAGCGATGAGGCGTTCAGCTCAGAGGTGTTCCTTGTATTCAGCTTTTGAAATTCTGAATTTTGGAGGAACTGAAGGCAGTTGATCACGCCTTAGAAAGATTCGCTGATCCTCGAATCGCTTTATTATTTCCTCTCTTTTCTTCTGTTCTTCTTCTCTTAGCTTTTGAGGATCTAAGGAAGGTCTACGTCTGTGTGAGAGAGTCTGTTCTTCAGGTTCATCAGTCTCAGAGATCAAATCCAAGACTGGGATTATTTCTTCAGCGGCAGCTGGAATTATTGGTGAAGTCGCAGTTGTGGAGCCTTCAGCGATATCCTCAAACAGGGGAGAGGACTAGCTGAAACACAACGATCTTACAAGTAAGAACTTGGGTAGAAAGAGATAGAGAGAATTGGTTTAAGTATATAGGCTTGGGTAGAGGAACTGATAGTGTATGATAGAGGAGGGATGGAGTAAGAGATGTTTAGTGTACCTGACAAACCGGCTTTTCAAGCAAGATCGTCAGATTGTCATCTTCAGCGACGCTTTTGCCTTTGCCTTTCTCAGCTCCAGAGGTTGATGGCTTTGTCTTTGTCCGCTCCCCTGAAGGTTCATTTATCGAGATTCCCTTAAGAGCTTTGATCTTCGGAGCAGGTTTGACGATAAAGAAGTCATCGTCATCTTCGTCATCATCATCATCATTCTTTGGAGAAGAAGATGGTTCATTATCAGGGATGTCGACGGCTTCATCATCTTCTGCTTCGGATTCTTCAGCGTCTTCTTCGAGTTGCTCCCCCTCAGATACAGAGGCGAGCTTCTCGGTTCCCTCAGGGTTTTCATCTCCCTGAGGTCCAGCGGCTGTTTCCGCTTCAATAGTCTTCTCACCCTCTTCAGCGAAGGTGAGGTCTTCGTTCTTCTCTCCCCTGATAGATTCATCATGGGAAAGGTCTTCAGCGCTCTTGGAAGGGTTTTCAGCGCTCTTCTCCCCCTCTTTTTCATGATGACTGGGGGAGGAATGGGTAGATTCAGCAGCATGGGCAGGTTCTCTGTCTTCTTCGCCAGAGAGACCTACGTGAACTTCAATCTTAGCTAATCTGTCTTTAAGGCTAGAAATAGCAGGATTGATCTTCTTCAGCTCTGTGCGATCCGCCGCTATGAAGTTTTCAGTTTCAGGGACGGGTGCAGGAGCAGGATCAGGAGTATTGGCTTTGTTCAGCAGCTGCTCGACCATTGTCTTTATCGAACTAACATCGGTCTTTACAGAGCCTAAGTCAGTTGTCAGAGTTTGGACATTTGTCTTCACATCAGACATATCTCCCTCGAGTGTTCCAACAGATGTCTTCAGCGTTGTTAGTTCGCCGGACATGGAGGAAACTGAGTTTTTGAGTGAGGTGTAGTCTGTGTAGATATCAGCGAGCACCTTAGCGAAATCGTTGAGAGTCTTATCAACTTGCTTAAAGTCATATGTGGAAGCCTTCTTCTCCGCCACCGTTGTCAGCTTTGTCAAAATTTCTCCAGCGGTTGTTACAGCTGTAGAATTGTTGGAGAGTGTGGTGGTGAGACATGTCAGCTTTGTTTCCACGGACTTCAGAGAAGCGTTGATGTCTCCCAAATTAGGACCTGTAACACATAAGTACTTGCGAACAAAGGAAAGCTCAGAAGTTTCAGGTTTAGTTACAGTGTATATGGGTTGATTTGTACCTGCAGGAGGATTGATGAAATCGTCAAAGTTATGGATTCCTGAAAAATGTTCCATATCATCCTCAAAAGTTCGGTGAGGAATGGTGATCTCTGCAGGTCCTGTCTTCATCATTCTTTGAGAAGCGTCAGCGTTGGCTTCTGGAATGATGGCATCTACAGTGTTCTTTGGAGGAGTGTCCAAGTGAGTGGAGGGAGAAGCGAAGGATAAGAATTGGGTTCGGGTACTAAGTTCAGCGTTGGATTCGCTGAGAATCACTTCATCAGTCTTTGGAGAGACTGAAGGAGGTTGGGTATGTTCCAAATTTCTAACCTCAGCGTTTAGAGACGTTGAAGCCGGGATTGAAGGGATGGTTTGAATGGGTGTGGCAGAGCGTACCACTGAACTTTCCTTCAGCTCAGCAGAATGAGCTGAGGAGTCTTCAACAAGAGATTGTTGGGGCTGCTCCTTGGTTTTCTTGATCCTTTTGGAACCAAGTTGGATTGAAGAGTGTTTCCTTTTCTTAGAAGGAGAGGATTGTGTGGTCGGGGTATCAGCGATGGGTATAGTCGCTGAAGGAGCCACAAAAGTCGAAGAATTAGGGTTAAGAAGAGAGAGAAGGGTAGAGAGACGTACCTCATTGTCGACAGGTTTGAAATCGAGCAACTTAGGGCCAACCTGAGAAAGTTTCAGGTCACCCTCTTGAGGATAGCTGTCCTTTAGGCCATATTGGAAGATGGCGCTGATGAAACGGGGGTAGGGAACCTATGCAGGTCTGTCAGCAGCAGAATCTACTCTTTGTACTAGGTCATCATAAATGATAGATGCCCAGTCAATATGTAGACCTTTCAGCAGTGCGTATCCCATAGCCTGCTGAGGTTGAGCGGCTTGATCAGAGGAGCCGGTCTTCGCTGTCATGCAGCTGATCAGGTGTGCGAAGATGAAATTCATCTCGCTGGGCATTTTGGACTTCTTTATCAGCGTCAGCTTCTTCTCGGGCTTCTTGTCCCTTCCAGTTTCCCAGATGTAACCCATTGCGTCGAGAAAAGCAATGATTTCTTCTCTGTCAGCATGCTTCTTATGGTCAGGGAATGGAACAAACGGTTTTTCTTTGGTAGCATTGGGAAAGTTCAGGGCTTTTCGAATGATTGCGGGGGTTATCTTAATTGTGCCATACTCAGTATCGCTGAGTATGCAATCGATGGTTTTGGATCCATCTTTGGCGGAGGGTAGCTGAGTGTGTCTGGCAGAGTACCAGAACTGGGATAGTAGTAGCTGACTTGCAGGAGGTGTGATGGTCAGGGCTGTTGAAATGCAGCAGTTTTTCAGGAAATTCACAGCATCATCCAGATGTGTGACTTGCTTTCGAGGAGGAAACTCGAGAAGCGCAGAGAGGTTGTTGACCTTGGTCCAATCTAGTTGATCCAGCGTGAACCTAACCTGAGGGGCTTTGATGATTTCCACTTCCTCAAAGTCAGCGGAGATGGTCTCAGCGGTAACATTGATCTTTGAAGTTTCCATTTCTCTGTATTATCAGTTCAACCAAAGATGTTAACAAATAAGAATTGTCTTGATGTGGAAAGAAATTTCCATTAAGATGTTTCGAATTTTATCCATTTCATTCAGACAAAAATGTCTTAATGAAGATTAGGGTTTTTCTTGATTTTTTTGACAGAAATGTAAAACCCATTGAATCTTGTTATCCAATTTTTATGAAGAAATTAGATTCTGGAAACGAATGAAGAACAAGTTTAAGATTTTTGCATTTAAACTTGAAGAACAACCATGAAATGGTTGTGTTCATAAAACCATGAATGAAATGATTTCATTTTACAAAGTTCTTTTGTTTGATCTTGTTAAAACAACGAGAAGATCGGAAACAAGTTATACGCATTTGGTAATAAAATAAGAACATATTAACCTTGATGTTTGATAAAGAAGATGATGAACAGTTCTTGAGGTTTCTGAGAGCACAAATGCAACAGAGGATTCTTTCTTGCGGAGGAAGATTTGATCGCGTAAAAAAACAAATATAAACCAAGAGTTTGTTTATATAGAGATTTTAGAAAGAGAAAATCTTTGAACGGGAAAAGATTTTCATCATGACACGGACACGTGTTTGCATTTGATTGGAAGTTTGAACGAAACGTGCAAACGTGTGTCAGAAAGAAGAACGTGTCGGGGTTTATCCGTTGGAATGACGTCACAACTGTCCTTTCATATTCTTGGTTGTCTCTGAGGTTTTGAAAAACTCAGGGACTCTTTGAAAACATGAAGCACTGAATAGAAATATCAGTGAAGGTTTTAAGAAATTTCAAAAAAATCGCTGTTAAGGAAGAGATATTCAGCGATGCAATTTATTTTGAAATCTTGCATTTACATGCGATATGTCAGAGAGAGAAAACATACCTTGATATCAGTTTAACCAAGTTTATTCAGAGAGAAGATGATTGAATAGGTTATACGAGTTGATTTTATCCTATCGCTGATTAATGTGAACCGCTGAAGATTTTACCCTTCAAAGTTCAGCATTCCAAGCTCGCTGATGAGAAAGTTGAATCTTGTCTCATCAAGAGGTTTGGTAAACAGATCAGCTAACTGATAATCAGTTGGAATAAAATGAAATTCTATATCACCATTCATCACATGATCTCTGATAAAATGATATCTGATTTCGATGTGTTTTGTCTTTGAGTGTAGCACTGGATTATTTGCTATAGCGATGGCACTTGTGCTGTCGCAATAGATTGGAATTTTGGAGAGCTGAAGATCATAGTCTAGTAGCTGATTTCTCATCCACAAGACTTGAGAACAACAGCTTCCAGCGGCTACATATTCAGCTTCAGCTGTGGAAGTGGACACTGAGTTTTGCTTCTTACTTGTCCAACTTACCAGCTTTCCACCCAGGAGCTGACATCCTCCTGTGGTGCTTTTCCTATCCATTTTGCAACCTGCAAAATCACTGTCTGAATAGGCGGTTAGATCGAATCCTGAGTCTTTGGGATACCAAAGACCTAGATTCTTTGTACCATTAAGATATCGAAATATTCGCTTTACAACTTTCATATGGGATATCTTAGGTTCAGCTTGATATCGTGCGCACAAGCATGTTGCAAACATAATATCGGGTCGGCTAGCTGTAAGATACAATAGTGAGCCGATCATCCCATGGTACAACGTAACATTGACAGGAACACCCTTTGTGTCCTTATCAGGTGTCAGCGGTGGTGCCATAGGGGTTTTCATAGCTGAACTTTCAGTTAAGTCGAATTTCTTCAGCATATCTTTAACATATTTTCCCTGATTTATAAAAGTTCCTTTTTCAGTTTTCTTAATCTGAAGACTAAGGAAATATGTTAGTTCACCCATCATGCTCATTTTATACTCATCTTTCATTCTATTAGCGAAACGAGTACAAAGATCAGGGTTAGTAGAACCAAATATAATGTCATCAACATATATTTGAACTAAAATGATATGACCTTTCACTTTTCTAAAAAATAGAGTTTTGTCAATCTTACCTCTCTCAAATTTTTCAATATGGAGATAAGTGGAAAGAGTGTCATACCATGCACGTGGAGCTTGCTTTAAGCCATAAAGTGCCTTGTCCAGTTTATAAACATAACCTGGACGCTTAGGATCTGAGAATCCTGGAGGTTGTTCCACATAAAATTCTTCATTCAGCTTTCCATTTAGAAACGCTGACTTAACATCCATCTGATGTACTTTGAAGTTTTTGTATACAGCATATGCTAAGAATAGACGAATAGATTCAAGTCTTGGTACAGGAGCAAATGTTTCGTCATAATCTATGCCTTCCTCTTGTCTGTATCCCTGAGCAACAAGACGAGCTTTGTTGCGAGTTACAGTACCATGTTCGTCCAACTTGTTTCGATAGACCCATTTAGTGCCTATCACCGTTTTGTCAGTTGGTCTACGAACGAGTTTCCAAACTTTGTTTCTTTCGAATTCAGTCAGCTCTTCTTGCATAGCGCTGACCCAGTTTGGATCTCCGAGTGCATCATCTATTTTCTTTGGTTCAGTTAGAGAAATAAAGTTAACAAATAAACAAATATTACCTGCACTTCTACGAGTCTGAATACCAGCGTTTGGATCACCAAGAATTTGATCGATTGGGTGATTTACAGTCCATCGCTGAGCCGGAGCATACGTCGCTGACTCAGTCTGAACTGGAGAAACTGAAGATGAGGCTTCAGCTACTTCTTGATTATCAGCTAAGAGAGGAATGTTTGCATTTGTCACTTCATTCACTGATTGCTGAGAAATAGATGGAATTTCTGAGACATTTGGATCAACTGCAGGTATAGTGTTTATTGGAACAGCTGAGACCCAAGATGTTTCAGCTTCACTATTCTGCATATCTGGAATGATAGTAGGACCATCATTTTCTACGGTGTGAGCATGAGGAGTAGGAACTTCTTCTGAATCACCAAGATGAGAAAACATCCATTGATTCAGTTCTTCAGTATCAGCGGACGGTTTAGAGTTCGTTGAACGAGATTCTTCAAACGTGACGTGAATAGTTTCTTCTACAGTTTGTCTTCTACGGTTGAAGACTCTGAAGGATTTGGAGACTGAGGAGTATCCAAGAAAGATTCCATCATCAGCCTTAGGATCAAACATTCCAAGAGCATCTCTATTGTTCAGTATAAAACACTGACAACCAAAGATGTGAAGAAAGCTGATTGAGGGCTTTCTCCCATGAAAGAGTTCATAGGCTGCCTTTTTGAATCTTTTGACTATCAGCGAACTGTTTTGCATAAAACAAGCAGTGTTGACAGCTTCTGCCCAAAACTGAGTAGGCAGGTGAGAATCGCTGAGCATTGAACGTGCAGCTTCAATAATTGTTCTATTTCTTCTTTCAGCGACTCCATTTTGTTGCGGTGTTCTCACTGACGAAAAGTTGTGAGAAATACCCTTACTCTCAAAGAAGGAATCAAGAGAACTGTTTTTGAATTCAATTCCATGATCACTCCTTATTGAGCGAACAGTCATATTGTTCAGAGTTTCCATCTTCCGAACAAAGGTGATGAGTTCTTCAGGGGTGTCACTCTTAGAATGGAGAAACATTACCTAAGTGAAGCGAGAGAATTCATCAACTATGACCAGCGTATATTTCTTTCCAGCGATGGATTGTTTGTTAACAGGGCCAAACAAATCCATATGGAGTAGTTGTAGAGGAGATGACACTGAGGAGACTTGCTTTGACTTGAAGCTTGCCTTGGTCTGCTTCCCTTTTTCACACGCTGAACATAAAGACTCTTTGGCGTATGAATGCTGAGGTAGACCAGTGACTAACTCTTTTGAAGAAAGAGTGTTCAGTGTCTTGAAATTTAGATGAGAGAGCCTCTTATGCCATATCCAGTTAACATCAGAAGATGCCTTTGAGAAGAAACAGGACTTCTCAGTGGTTGTTGAATCCATGTTTATTACATAAACATTTTCCAAACGATAGCCGCTGAGAGCTATCTTCTCCTTTTTGTCAATGACAAAGCAGGATTCCTTAGTTAAAATCACCTTGTTATCCATGTCGCAAAGCTGACTGATGCTCAGAAGATTATGCTTCAGCCCTTCAACATATGCGACTCTTCTGAAGGTTGTTGTACCATTTGAAAGTACACCATACCCTCGGGTATGTCCTTTTCCATTTCCACCGAAAGTCACAGAGGGACCTTTCTCTTCCTTGTATTCAGCGAGCAGACTATTCTTACCAGTCATGTGTCTAGAGCATCCGCTATCGAGATACCAGATACCCTTCTTAACCTGCAATACAAAGGAAGATTAGTTTTTCTTAGGTACCCACTTAACCATGTATACACGTTTGTCAGTGGAAGTAGTTGGAATGGAAGGTTCAGCGGTCTTCGCAGCATTTGAAGATTCAGCTTTGTCTTTCTTCACTTTGGTTAATTTCTTAACTTCAGTGGTAGGAGTCACCTTGACCTGATTTGCATCGGGGTTGGTCTTCTTTGCCTTGGGGGCAATCTTCACCTTAGCTATCTTTTCAGCTTTGGTGGCTGTGGGGCACTTACCAGCAATATGATCGGTAAGTCCACAGTGATAACATTTCCTATTGTTAGCTTCAATCTTCCTAATCATAGAAGTATTTAGAAGTAGTGAAAAATAGGCTAAGTGAAGAAAGCCTCTTACAGAGGCTCTGCCGACATTACCGAGAAATCAAGGTCAAGAAGCTACAGAAGCAGCAGAGGCTTCCTACAGAAGCTCTGTCATACGCACAAAGAAGACCAAAGACTCGGAATCCGGCGAAGACTGCTCCACAGAGGACCAGACCGCAGAACCTCTGTAATTCATTACAGAGCCTCTGTGGTCCTCTATGAAGACTTGGAAGATATTACTGGATACGTTCATCAACTTGCATGGAAAAGTACTGTCAAAACACGTGTCAAGCTCTGAGTGGACTCAATAGGGCATGGTACAAAATAGACGTCTGTGCCATTTAATGTATTTACCAATAGTACATCTGCTCCATTAAATGCGCATGGCTCAAACAACTGCTCACACCATCCAGTCCACTGTTCACACCATCCAGTTTACTATTCATGTCGTAAAAGGAACAGTGACCAACTTCATAGTCTTCTAAGAGTAGTATAAAAGGAAGTCTCATGTTGAGATCTTCCTAACAATGAATAGACAAGGAATCACTAATACTCTCAAACTTTATTGTCAAATATCTGAGTGTTATATTCTCACACACCAACAGTTCTTAATCTGTTCTTCGTGTTGTTATTATATATTGAATAACAGTAACTGTTCAAGAAATCCTTTTCATTCTTTACTGTTTTCTTTATATATGTGCGTTCTAATATCTATCAAACATATCTGTTAGTTTAATACGCTTCCGCATCAAACTCTAAACTCAACTAATAGACTGTTAATCTTGATTAAGCGTATCTGGGTTCCAACAATTGGTATCAGAGCCTTCCTTGATTTTCAATATCAAGTGATCCACTTATCAAGACTCTTGATAGATATTATTGAGATTTAAAATTGTGTCTGGAAACTGCTTAAACCCAGAAAATCTTCAAGCTCATCGAAGTAACTCTTTAGTCATACTTTCTTTCTAAAATCTTCAAATGACAAATACAAATAATTTCTTTACTACTGGTTCTCTCACTAAACCTCCTACTCTCCTTCGAGATGAGTATCCTCAGTGGAAAATAAGAATGGTCCATTTTTTCGAGGGTACTGAAAAAATTCAAGTACAATATCTGTACAATCCTCCTCCTATTCCCATGACAGTAGTACCTCGTATACCTGCTACTGCTGAATCTGCCGAAATCCCCGAACATCAAAAACCAAAGCCAAAAGGAGAGTGGTCAACCGAAGATAAAGCAGAAGATGAAGTTGCTCAGAAAACCAAGAGGACATTAATTATGGCAATACCCAACGAACTCTTTCAATCCTTGGATTCATGTGAAACAGCGCATGATCTGTGGAAAGAACTGGAAAGACAGTTGGAAGGAGGTGCTAAAACACAAAAAAAACCGAAGAGCACAGTACATCAATGAATATCTTGCATTCAAAGCCTCTGCAACAGAATCTCTGCAAACAACATACGACAGATTCAACTCTCTAATCAACCAGTGCAGAAAATCAGGCATTGACAGAACTTCTGAAGAAAACAATGTCATGTTTTTAAAAAGTCTAAATGAAGAATGGCTCCAGCTGTCTATGTCCCTACAGACAAATCAGGATCTAGACACCTGGACTCTCTCTGATCTTTACGGAACATTAGCCGCACAAGAACCTCAGATAGCACAGGCTAAAACACTAACCATTGCACCATATGCATTGGTTAGTAAAACTAAAGAGGATGCACAGAGACCAAGAAATGATAAAGCCACAGAGGAGAAGAAGAAGGAGAAGAAGAAGATGGTGATAATTGAAAGTGAAGAAGAAGAAGAGCAAGCAGAAAAGGAAATAACTCTTGCGTCACTAGCTAAATCTTTAGCTCTATTGACAAAAGAGTTCAGAGGAAACAGAAGAGGTTCTGGAAATGAAAGATATGATAGAGAAAACCAGGATGACAGAAGAGGAGAAGAATCAAGTGGCCGACAGAGGTCAAGCGATAGAAATTACAGAGGGAATGACCGACAGAGGTCAAATGACTCGGTAAGCCACACGCAGCAAGAATGCTACAAGTGCGGCAAACCTGGTCACTATGCAAATGAATGTAGATCAGAGAAAGGCGGAGACCTACAGAAGTCCAATGATCGAATAGGAAACACTCCTCAAGGGTGTTTTAACTGCGGAAAACCAGGCCATTTTGCGAATGAATGCAGAAGCAGATCAAATCGCCCACAGAGGGACTCTGCTTTCTACAAAAAGAAAGCCGAATATTATGCTCAAAAATCCTTAATGGCAAAAGGACATTCTGAGGAGAACACCGAAGACTTCTAGTCAGACTCTACTTCTGACGATGAACATACCGCTAATGCCCTCTTCTGTGGCATGGCAGAAGTCGACTCCTGCACTGACTCTGAGGTATCTATTTCAAATTCCAACTCTTGTATTACCTCTGTAGATGATAATGCACTTAGAATTAACATTGAATTAATTGAACTGAAAGAGATAAATCAAAGTATTCAGAAAAGACTCACTTTCAATGAGAGAGAAGTACGGCTTCTCACTCAAGAAAAAGCAAAGATTTTTGAGGATAAAGAGAGAATAGAAAAGAATTGGAACAAAACTCTAGATCCTTTAAAAAAACAAATTTCTGAATTAACCAATACTTTAAAAGATAAAACAAAAGAACTTTCAGTTTCAAGGAGCGAAACTACTGACATAAGAGCTCTTAAAGAATACTTTCAAAGAGAAAGAGAGGTATTATGGCAAGATTTACTCAGAAGAGAAGTTTTGCTTAAAAACTATAAAGATGCACAGAAAGTTTATGAAAAAATAAACTCACAAATAGGGAGACGAGGTATAGGGTATGATGATATCACCCTAGGTGTTGAAGGCAAAAGAAACAAACCTCTGTCCTCGTTATTTGTGATTGGAAAAACAAACAAACCAGATTTTCCAAATCTAATCTCTGTAAGCAAACGGGCGAAAATCTTTGTGGATCCTTACTTGAAGAAACATAAGAAGATGATTAACGTGTGGTTTGAAAACACAGACTCATCATCTTCAACCTCTGTCAATAGAGGTATCAAACCAAAGAAATATCTGAAAACACAAGATCAGATTGGTATTTTCAAGTTTGGTAAACCAGAGACCCAAACACAGGTTGCTTTTCTCTGTTTGATAAACGTTGAAAAAAAATTATCAGCAGAAGCTCCTGAGTTTAAACCCATTTTTTCAGAAGAAAACTTTAAAAATTTAATTGAATAAGAAATTTTGGAAATATGGAAATCAAGCGTTTTAGAAAATTTCTGTACATCTTCTAAAGATAAAACTCTCACTGAAGAAATCTTATTAGAAACCTCTGCAATCTATGAAAACTATTCTACAGAGGAAGAAAGCTCGTACGATACATGCTCAGAAAATCCAGCCTCTATTGAAAGAATTGACTCAACCTCTGTATACGAGGACGATTCATCCTCTGACAACTCAGAGACTGATTTCAAATCAGGGATAATTCACTGTGACACAGAGGATGTCAAATTCTCCTCTGAAGTTCCTCACAGAACTATTTCTCCAAAAGAGAAACTCACAGAGAGTCCAATCTGCCAAGATTTTCTAAAATTGAATCTACATATCAAAACCTCTGCTGAGCTTAAAATGTTACAGAAGACCTCTATTGATCCTATAAGTTCTAGATTTTCAAAACCCAAGGTTAATAAATCTTTTTCTTCTGTGACAGTGATGAAAGAAGTTCACCACAGAAGCAACCCACAGAAGGCAGGTCCTAAACAGAGCTTTTGCAAACAACATTCGAGTATTCATAGATCTTCTAGTAATAGGAAATCTAATGTAAAGAAAGAATGTAATGCCTCTGTGGCTGAGTTTAAAAAGTTCAATGAAAAGTTCAAGCAAATTACATCTCATATTCAATACTGTCATTGCTTTGATCTTATGTCTAAACTTAATAATCATTTTTCAAGTCAAGTCTGTTTACTCTCTACGACAATTCAAAAGTCAAATCCCACAAAGAAACAATCTGACTCTTCTGCAGAGAACAAAATGTATTTCAAGAATGCCAAGGCAAACTTGAAAAACTCTAACAATATTGGACCCATATGGATATGTGTACCTAAATCTCTGTGATTGTCCTGCAGAAGAAGTATGTGCCAATCTGGTATCTAGACTCCGGATGCTCAAGGCACATGACTGGTGACAGAAGTGCACTATCCACGTACAAAGAAACACAAGATGGTGGATCTGTGACTTTTGGAGACAACAAGAAAGGACACATAAAAGGCTATGGAGTCATAAGGAAAGAAGACGTTTCTGTATACAAAGTTGCATATGTGGATGGCCTTAAGCACAACCTACTCAGTGTAAGTCAACTTTGTGATACAGGATTCAATGTGTTGTTCAAAAGAACTTTCTGCTCTCTACAAAGTGAAGAAACAAGTATGGAACTTCTGCGAGCTGAAAGAATAGGTGATCTATATCTAATGAACTTCAACTCAAAGAACAAAGACAAAGTTTGCCTTGTTGCCTGCAAAAGTGAAGAAGCCTGGTTATGGCACAACAGGTTCTGTCACTTAAATTTTCACACATTGGAAAAACTGGTCAAACTTGATCTAGTTAAAGGTTTGCCAAATGTTAAATTCAATAAGGATCATTTATGTTCTGCCTGTGAGATGGGAAAACTCAAAAGAGCTTCCCACAAAGGCAAAACAGATGTATCTTGCACTAGACCTCTGTACATGCTTCATGTCGACCTCTGCGGTCCCATTGCCATACAGAGCCTAGGTGGCAAGAAATACATACTTGTCCTAATTGATGAGTATTCGCGTTTCACATGGGTTGAATTCGTTAAAAAGAAATCAGATGTTCCAAATATATTGATAAATCTAATGAAAAGAATCCAAGTTCTTTATAATTGCAGAATACAGAAGTTAAGAAATGACAATGGCGCAGAATTTAAAAACTCTGTCATTGAAGCCTATCTTTCAACAGAAGGAATATCACAGAACTTCTCTGCAGCTCGCACTCCACAACAGAACGGTGTTGTCGAAAGAAAAAATCGAACACTTGTGGAAGCCGCAAGAACTATGATGTCAGCATGCGGATTATCAATGAACTTTTGGGCAGAAGCAATTTCTACTGCGTGTTATACTCAAAATCGATCAACCATTGTGAAAAGACACCTCAAGACGCCTTACGAATTGCTTAACAAACGGCGGCCAAACATCAAATTTTTCCATGTATTCGGATGCAAATGCTTCGTCTTAAACGACAGAGATTCAAGAGGAAAGTTTGATGTAAAAGCAGATGAAGGCAAATTCATTGGATACTCTGCCACTTCCAAAGCCTACAGAACATTCCTTACAAAATCTCACAAGATTGTAGAAAGCATCAATGTTTCTTTTGATGATTCATTCCAAATGACTTCTGAACAAATCAGTTCAGAACTCGGAATTAAAGGGAAATCCTCTGTCATCTCACGAGCAAAAGAAGACTTGGATCTTCTATTTTTAGAGATGCTCAACGAAAACATTGATCCTTCTGTTGGAACAATCAGGGTTTCTGAAGAACCATCCTCTGTCGGACAAAATCCTACAGGTTTGTCTCTAACTGGTCCTAATAATGCTTCATCTTCTTCTGTACATACTACAGATGCAATTGCCGAAGCAGAAGAAAGTGCAGAAGATGAAACATCAAGGAAAATGACCACAGAAGCTGCACAAACCACAGAAGAACCAATTACAGAGGAAATCGAGGACCAAGACTATACGTCCTCAGAGGAACAAACTCCACCACCACTCATACCAATCATTCCACAAACGGTAGAATCAACTACCAAGGCACGAAGAACAACAGAGGCTACACAAGAAGAAACACAAGAAGTCTCTAAAGAAAGTCTGAATGACATTGATGATCATCTTCCACGCACAACTAAATGGACAAAAAGCCATCCTCCAAGCCAAATAATCGGAGAACCTTCTGACGCAGTAAAAACAAGGTCTGCCACTGCTAACTTTTGTTTCTTTACAAATTTTATTAGTGTGATAGAACCAAAGAAGATTTCTGAAGCCCTAGATGACCCAAACTGGGTAGACGCCATGCAAGAAGAACTTTTGCAATTTGAGCGTAACAGAGTATGGACTCTAGTACCTCTGCCAAGAGGAAAACAGGCCATTGGGACTAAATGGGTCTACAGAAATAAGAAGGATGAAGATGGAGTGGTCATCAGAAACAAAGCAAGATTAGTAGCAAAGGGATATAGACAAGAAGAAGGCATAGACTACGATGAAACTTTTGCCCCTGTCGCACGGCTCGAAGCAATAAGAATATTCTTAGCCTTCGCAGCCCACAGAGGTTTTAAAGTCTATCAGATGGACGTAAAATCAGCTTTTCTCAACGGTGAAATCCAAGAAGAGGTCTACGTTAATCAGCCACCAGGATTTGAAAGCTCAAAGTTTCCAAGGCATGTATACTACCTTGAAAAAGCTTTATATGGACTGAAACAGGCTCCACGAGCATGGTATGAACGACTTTCTACCTTTCTTCTAGTCAATGGTTACAACAGAGGTACAACAGATACTACCTTATTCTATAAACGCAAAAGTAGTGAGATAATGCTTGTACAAATATACGTAGATGACATAATTTTTGGGTCTACTAATTCAGAAGAGTGTAAAAGATTTGAAAAACTCATGCAGAGTGAGTTTGAAATGAGTATGATGGGAGAATTAACTTTCTTCCTCGGACTCCAAGTCAAACAATCATCAGAGGGAATTTTTATAAATCAAGCTAAATATATCTCTGACATTCTTTCCAAGTATAGCTTCTCTGATGCCTCTGCAATGAAAACTCCAATGGCCACTGGAAACAAGTTATTCTTAGATTCAGATGGCATCTCTGTAGAATGCACTCTCTACAGAGGCATGATTGGATCTCTGTTATACTTAACAGCAAGCAGACCTGACATTATGCATGCCACATGTCTCTGTGCACGCTATCAAGCTAATCCAAAGAAATCACATTATGATGCCGTAAAGAGAATCTTTAGATACCTAAAAGGGACCAAAAATCTTGGTCTCTGGTATCCACAGAACTCTGGTTTTGGTCTTAAAGCTTATACAGATTCAGACTATGGAGGATGCATGCTCGACAGAAAGAGTACCTCTGGGAGTTGTCAATTCCTAGGTGGTAAACTAGTCAGTTGGACCTCCAAGAAGCAGAATTGTGTTTCCACATCCACTGCAGAAGCTGAATACGTTGCTGCCGCTAGCTGTTGTTCTCAGGTTCTATGGATGAAGACTCAGCTAAAAGACTACGGCCACATTCTGTTCAAAATACCCATCTTCTGCGATTCCAAAAGTGCTATTGCTATCTCTGCCAACCCTGTGCAACACTCAAAAACCAAGCATATCGATATAAGGTATCACTTCTTGAAACATCATGTTGAATACGGTACAATCGAAATGCATTTTGTGCCCACAGAATATCAACTCGCTGACTTATTCACCAAAGCACTAGACGAGAAAAGATTCAACTTCTTGGTGGGTAAGATAGGAATGATTAACATGGTGTGAAAATCCTCAGTAAGTATAGTTTTATATTCTATAAATAAAAAGTAAATACATTGCTTAATTTATTGCTTTGATTGATTCTACTTCTGTATGTAAATTCTTAAAACCTTAAATAGTTCTTAAAATCACAGAGCTTCTGTAAGTCAACTCAGAACCTCTGACGACCCCTACAGAACCTCTGAAAAACCATGACCTATGTTCTATGCAAAACTTATCATTCTTTGATCCAAGCATAGGTCAAGGGGGAGCAAAAGGAAATTACTTGATCTACAGAGGTGATTAGATCAAGGGGGGGCAAAAGGAAAATTCTTGATCTACAGAAGTGATTAGATCAAGGGGGAGCAAAAGGGGCCCTGAGATGATCTACAGAGGTAAATCTCTCAAAGGAAAGTCGAAGAAGAAAGTCGATAATTCTCCATCGACAGAAGAAAGACAAAACTGCCGAGAACAGAAGAACCAAAAGGTATGTCTCTCGCATGAAAGGTTTTTAGAAAACAGTTTTCTAGGACAAGAATTGTCAAATATGTCCTAAATATACTGTGAATAATATTTCAAAAATCAAAAGTTCAAAAGATTTAACAAAATTCGAAATAGGAGAAATTTAAGGTCATAGAGCTTCTGCTGAGCTCAACAGAGCTTCTGCAGGAAATATGCTCTGTGATCACAAATTAACCCTCTGTCGATCTTTTGGAATGTTATCTCGAAAACCGACAACACACACCATGACCTTCTCGAACAAAACATTTATCAAAATAGTTTTATCGGACACCAACCTTCAAAAATGTGCGAAAAACATCTCTTAACATAGATCAAAAATTGGATGATCAAAAAATTAATAGAATTCAAGTTATAAGATTTTTTCTCTCATAGAGCTTCTGTTGGCTCTCACAGAGCTTCTGCAAGTTCCATCAGAGCTACAAAACCTCTGTGAGTAAAATTTCTTGACAAAATCCTATTAATCCTCTCCAATATCTTTACAAACGTTTTCGTTCAAAGAAGAATCTTCAAAGTCATGATAACAATGAGATATATGAGAAGGTTAAAACTCTAAGATTTTCAAAATCACAGAGCTTCTGTAAAACACAAAAGTTCTGCCATTTTGTTATCTGTGGTAATAACGGTTACTTTTACTGAGAGTGAAACTCATATGGCTAAGAACAACTCCACGCGCCTAGCATTAATGGGCCGCGCACGACGTCCTGTCATCTTCTGACATGGCCTACGTGTCCCATTTTCATTGAGCAAACATGGAACGTTTTTTTTGGTAAGTTGAACCCGCCGCTCAAACTCGAGTGCGGATTCCAAACTTTAATCCATTGCCATATATTTTACCCTTTCGAAGTATACCGTTTTACCATCCTATAAAAACAAACCTTACCCTCTCATAAAACTTTTTACAAACTCTCATCTTCTTCTCCGGCGATACCCTGCAAAACACTTGCAAATGGCTTCATCTTCTCGAGCTACATCCTCTGAACTCTCTCCGGCGAACTCAAAGGAAAACTCCCCTGCTCATTCAGAACGTTCTGAAAACCCCAGCCTTGCAAGAGATATTGAACAACAAGATTCCGGGGACTCCGCAGACTTTGCTCCGACGACACACTTGCAAAACTTCATAGCTAAGGATCATTTCGAAGCCACTCTTCCTATCAAATCCAACAACTGCTATTTGGTCCCCTCACCCACTACTTTCGGCGAAGGCCATGCCATACTTCTGAACATCATGGAAAACCATGTCCTCTTCCCTCTACTATCAAGAACCCCGAACAAAATTCCAGTCCGTTATTTGAACCAATTTTGGCAAAGCTGCCGATTTGATAAAGACGATTCTCTTATCAAAGGGTACATTTCAAGACCTGATAAATCTGAGCATCTTGAAATCAAGTTCAACAGAACAATGTTCTCACTTGAATTCAACCTACCAACAAGGGGTCTTCTGGGATTGAAAAATTATGCAGAGCAACCAACAGACGAAGAGCTCTGTCGATTCGTGGAAATGCTTGGGTACAACACCCAACTACGGAAGAGAAATGACTTCCGCAGAGGCCGATTACCACCTCTGTGGAACACTTTGTTCTCTCTTCTTAACAGATGCCTGACAGGAAAGATAGGGAGTATTGACCAGAGCTCACATCAAATCTTGAGCATCATGTATGGGGTTTACTATGATCTTCCACTAGATTATGCGACCATAATGATGCAAGAGATCATAAACACCATCGACAGAAAGAACAACTCGAAAAGGGTCAAAGAGAACGATCCCAACTTTCTACCACCTCTGCAATTCCAAAGAATATTGGGAGTACTGTTCGAACCTCTGCTGCTAATCCAAAATTGGCCAATGGAAGGGCCAACTCCCAAACAGTTCCCGATGAACAAAAATTCCCCCACTGATCATGCTGATGGCTACTCACACTGCAGACCTCTGTCAACGAAACTTCTGCGCTACGCATCGAACAAATCCCTTCAGAAAGAGTATATACGCGATCATAGAACTCCAAAACCGAGTCCTATGACACCCCCGCGTTTAGGTGTCCCCCTAGGAACAATGATAGCAAAACCTCTTTCCACTCAAGAAGAAAAGGACCAGAAGTTAGAAAAACACATGGCTATTCAACTCAGCTTTATAGCCAAACGTGCAAAACTTATGGGAAAGAAGTCTTCATCAAGAACCTCTGCATCTACTCCAAAAGCAAAGAAGAGAAAAACTGCAGAAGGCACCTCAACAAGCACTACAGAAGATCGACCTTCACCTCCCCATGCCACAGAGATTGGCTCCTCTGCTCCTCCCTTTTTCACAAAACAGAAAAAAGAAAAGATCCAAATCAACAGAGGAAGGGGCACCAAAACCAAAAAGGAGGAAAACCAAAAAGAAGCATGGTAAAACACTTAAAAAGTTGTTTACCATTGCAGAAGAGGAAATCATAGAGGGAGAAACTACAGAAGAAGAAGATGCAGAAGTAGGAATGACAGAAGAAGGATATCAATCACCCTATCAATCTCCAGATAGATTTGCTCACCAAGGAGACCTGAATGATTTCCTACAGAACCCCGAAATTGTAAACACCCTTAATACAGCAGGGTGGACGGCACAACCTCTCGACCACCACACTCCAGAAGAACAAGATTTCTTCATTTCTGGCATTGACACACATCTACAAGAAGATGACACAACACCCAGAAATCAACCAGCCGAAACCCCTGTGATTTTACAAAACCCTTTCATTCAAGGATTGGACGTCCACAGAAGAAGTCCAAACCAAGCTTCAGAAGAAACAGAACAAATCGAAGCTGAGTGGAATACAACTGAAGTTACAGAGGCAACGGTTGTAGAAGAAACCATAGAAACAGGGATAGAAATCTCAGAGGTAGATTCAGATGAAGAAGAGGCTGTCTGGATACGAAAAGGTCTCTATCATCCTCATGTCATGAGATTATACGGATCTCATCACATGTATGACCTTTTACGACCAGAGCAAGGAACTTCCACAGAACCAGAGGAAGAAACAAGAAAAGATGCCGAAGTTGAAGAAGGCACACAACCAAACCCAACTCCCAGTGCAACCCACATTTCTAACTCCGCAGGTCTAGCTGCAGAAGGAGTTATTGAAAAAGAGCAGCACAGCTCGATCCTAACCCAACCCATCCAGCCAGAGGTTACTCTTTCAACCTCTGTGCCCACAGAAACCGGGGAATCCATTCCTAGGGAGTCTCCTCAAAGAGACTCACCTAATGTTCGTGATCAATCGCCCCAGATCACACAAGAACACCCTACAGAGGAATTCGTTTCCTCTGTCACGCACACATTAAGGCCAAACCTTCTTTCAGAGAGAAGTAGTAAGCACAGAGACGAAGAGACTCTAGACAAGTCTCCTAGTCAACAGAAGGACATTCCAATACCCACCTCTGGAGTGGATTTGGACTCTGTTCTTCACAGAACTTCTGTAGAGAACGAAACTCAGGTTTCCTCTCGAGGATCAGAAGGAAATCCTTCCACCCCCATCGTACAAACAAGGGTGAACGAAGGTGTCCCAGGAACAGGGACTCACTCTGGAGACGAATGTGTTCCTCCAGAGGTTACACAAGGAACACAAGTATCATGGGGTGAGTTCCAAACCCTTGTCACCTCTGTGAACCAAACAATGAAAGAGTTGCAAAGCTCTTTCAAATCCTTGGCAGAGACAACATCTACAGCTCTCTTGAATCTGAACACCAAAATGGACGATCTGTCCATAGAGGTGAAAACCGCCATCTCAGAGATGAAGTCTTCTGCAACAACCACTGCCAAAGAAACAGCCACTTCTGCCGCTCATCAATTCGAAACAACTGCAACTTCTGCATTCAGGGACTCGGTCAAAGATTTCCTTGAAAAATTGAATACGCAATCCAACAGAGCACAGGGCATAACTCCTGCAGACTTACAGAATGCGTTATCACAAGTTCAAGCAGAGGCAATACGAACCACGACAATGATGCAGCCAAAAGACTATATGACCAGAGCACAGCTAACAGAGCTAGGACAAAACGTCATAAACCAGGTCACAGAAGTCATTGTCTCCTTCACAACTGCAAATGCCAACTATGTGAAGGACTTCAAGAAAAGTGTCGGCAAAATGCGTTTCAAGACAGAAGCAGAGCTTGCGACATTTATTGGTCTCTGCGATGATATATGTGAAAAATTGAAGGCAGCAGGAGCTGAATTGCCAAAGAAGCCCAACACTTCTTGCAGAGCAGAGGGTACTTCGGATAAGAGTCAGGATGACTCTGATGATGATGACCATCCTGGTCCATCAGATCATCCTGAGGGGGAGAATTTAAGGGAGAAAGCTACGAGCAGAGGAATTCAATCTCCACCAATCGCAGCAGAACCAATCAGCCAAGCCCCTCAAGAACAAACCCAACAACAAACTCAAAGAACCACAGAGAATACACCCATCTCTGTGGATTCAACCTCTGAAGAACCCAACACTACAGAAGCAGATAAGCAAACCTCTGAGGCAACTACCACCCCTGAGGTAATTACTTTGGAAGAAACAGATGAACCAACCACAGAGAAAACACCCACCTCTGTGGAAACACCCCAAACCATACCCAGAAGAAAGTCGATTGCCACCAAACCAAAAAGCGCAACGACCTCTGCTTCTGACATTCTGAAAAGGATGCACACAACGATAAGTGATCGTATGGTGAAGAGAGAAGAAGAAAGGCACAGGTTCACTTTAGCTTTCAGAATGGCAAGAAGATTCAATGAAAACACTTCATCAACAGAAACTGAGCTCACAGAAGAAGTCACCAAACAACCTCCAACAGAGGTTTCAGAGCAAGTCAAGCCAACAGAACCATCGCCACAAAAGTCCTCTAAGTCACAATCGTCAAAATCCACAGAGGCAACCTCCATCAAACCTACAGAAGTGCAAACCTCAAATCCCACAGAAGCAACAGGTTCTGCCACGACAACAAAAGATAAAGGCAAAGGGATACTGACAGAAGAGCCTAAGAAGAAGAAAACATTGTCAAAGCCAACAGAGAAACTGATGAAGAGTGCGTTTGACGCATTTCAAACCCCAAAACACGAAGAAGTTGACTGGGCACATGGATTGAAGCCTCTGTCAGAAATTCCTTTAACTGGTAGAGCTGCAGAAGTTGTTCAACAGATGGAGAGTCTCAGAAGACAAATTCCACGACCTGGTCCAACACATGAAGAAATGGAAGAAGTGGTATACAAATACCTCTACAAACAATCCTTTCAGACAAACTATCCAACAGATCATGTGACAGATCCAAGGATCAGAGAAGAATTTGAGAACATCTTCACGAGAACAAAGCCAAGAACCAAAGCAGATGTTTTCTCAATTCACAAGATAAAAAAGGTGATCTTCTGCCGATTCTCCTTCACAAGAACCTATCCAAGGGTCAGGTACAATCTTTACAAAGTCAGAAGAGAGAACAATTCAGAATCTACCTTCGCTGATGCTGACTTAAGAAACATCAATCCATACGATCTACCTGACATTCTGCAATGGACAAAGGACAACTACAACACAGAGGCAAACACCAGAGCCTATGAAGTATTGAGAAAAGCGATGAGGGAAAAGCTTCTGCTCTACAGCATGATAGATTTCCAGCTAGGAAAGGATCTCGGTCTCAAACATCTGGATCTACGACCACCAGAGGATCGCTGCCCACCAGACGCCATACCAAACTCAATCATCACAGAACCACGGTTTGGGTTAGTATTTCAAAACCCTCAAGGCGAAACTAAACTATTTGTATGCATGGACTGTCAGAAGTACGCAACAAATACTCTGAACAAGTTCAGAGCAAGCCTTGTGAAATACAGAGGTTCAAAGAAAATGGAAAAAGATGCTGCAGATACAATCATAAGAGAGATTGACGCAACAATTCGCCTAAGAGAACTCTGCATCAGATTCTACAAAGAAATCAGAGAAGTCGGCAGAGACAACTGAAGCTACAACGATTTCAAAGATGCCAAAATCTGATTCTCAGACCTCCAATCTCTACAAACAAAGTTTTATCTTTCATTGTACTCAAATGTAAAATGCCTCTGGCATATTTCTAAATGAAAGAAATTTCGAGGTATTGTTTAACCTCTGTCTTATCTAACTTAGCCAAACTTAACTCAAGTTCAAATTTTTATTTTTCACTACTTAGGGGGAGATTGTTAGCTTCAATCTTCCTAATCATAGAAGTATTTAGAAGTAGTGAAAAATAGGCTAAGTGAAGAAAGCCTCTTACAGAGGCTCTGCCGACATTACCGAGAAATCAAGGTCAAGAAGCTACAGAAGCAGCAGAGGCTTCCTACAGAAGCTCTGTCATACGCACAAAGAAGACCAAAGACTTGGAATCCGGTGAAGACTGCTCCACAGAGGACCAGACCGCAGAACCTCTGTAATTCATTACAGAGCCTCTGTGGTCGTCTATGAAGACTTGGAAGATATTACTGGATACGTTCATCAACTTGCATGGAAAAGTACTGTCAAAACACGTGTCAAGCTCTGAGTGGACTCAATAGGGCATGGTACAAAATAGACGTCTGTGCCATTTAATGCATTTACCAATAGTACATCTGCTCCATTAAATGCGCATGGCTCAAACAACTGCTCACACCATCCAGTCCACTGTTCACACCATCCAGTTTACTATTCATGCCGTAAAAGGAACAGTGACCAACTTCATAGTCTTCTAAGAGTAGTATAAAAGGAAGTCTCATGTTGAGATCTTCCTAACAACGAATAGACAAGGAATCACTAATACTCTCAAACCTTATTGTCAAATATCTGAGTGTTATATTCTCACACACCAACAGTTCTTAATCTGTTCTTCGTGTTGTTATTATATATTGAATAACAGTAACTGTTCAAGAAATCCTTTTCATTCTTTACTGTTTTCTTTATATATGTGCGTTCTAATATCTATCAAACATATATGTTAGTTTAATACGCTTCCGCATCAAACTCTAAACTCAACTAATAGACTGTTAATCTTGATTAAGCGTATCTGGGTTCCAACACCTATAGCTAAAAGTAGTTCTAGGACCACTTGTATGCTGAGCTTTTAATTTCGAAATAGAAGTGCCAGCACCAAGTAAACTATTGGCTTTAGAAATGGGACGAACATTCAGTTCTTCAGATTTCTTACCAAGGACATCCAATCTAAGTCTAGGAGTAGATCGCTGAATAAATCCAGATATCTGCTTTCTAGATCCAGAGAGGTAGGTCACTGAGGCTTTAGAAGCATTCAGCTTTGGTACTAAGGTACCCTTCTGAGGATTTTGATAAATAACAATTCCTTTACCTTTGTCTTTAGAGACAGAGGTAGGTTTTGAATAAACCATTTTCTCCTTACCTTTTGAGGAGGTAGGAGTTTCCTCAGGGAATGGTGTAATGGACGAGGAGCACTGAGAAGATGAAGTATCAGCGACTGAGGATACGAACGTTCCAAATTTAAGCATGGAACGCTCAGTGGTTGGTTTTGAAGTATCATATTTATAACCCAGATGTAACACCCCGAAAATTGGTATCTCGACATTCACCAAGTTACATGGAATTTGGGACTTAAATGAAATCAGATTTGGGTTGGAAGAGTGAGCCACTTGGGCTCGGTACATCTTGGGCGATAGTGCCCCGGCGATAGTGCCCAAGGCACTATCGCATGTGTCATAATCGCGCGTTTGGTACCGAAAGTCCAAGGGGTAGTGGGCGAGAGTGCCCCGGCGATAGTGACCATGTCACTATCGCGATGTCACTATCGCCGAGGGTCAGCTGAGCATAAAAATAAGGGTTACGGGTTTCTTTCCTATTTTTCCTCACTTCCACTTGAACCAATTCGTTTTTCTCTCCCAAAGACCGAACCCTAACCCCTTTAAACCGATTTTGGAACCTTTGAAGCCACAAATCTTGTGAATCAAAGCCCCTCTCCTATCTCTTAGCAAGATTTCTAGCTAGAGGTTGAAATCCTTCATCTTATTTCCATTTAATGGGATTTCTACAATATCTAGGGTTTTACCCAACCCTCTCCTAAACCTTTCCCTTCCTTTGGGTGAAATGAAGATTTAGACCCACTTTGGTATGGTAGAAGTGTTTGGTTAGTGGATTCACTTGTTGGTTGAGGTAATCTTCTCTTCTCTTCATTTTGGAATTTAGGGTGTTGATGTATTGGTTGTTTTGTGTGTATTGTGTTGGGAGAAATGATTCTAAGTGTTTAAGGGATGATTCCACGTGGTTGGATTGTGATATTAATGGTTGGAAATTTATAAATCTAGGTTTCGGAAGTTTTGGCTTGAAGATGTAAACTTCATCAAAGGAGCATATCTCATCCGTATATGGATTATTTTCCATGGTACGTAAGTTGTGGGTTATATCTCATCCGTATATGATGTTTGGGTAATTGTGTTACCTCCACCTTCAACGGATACGTGTCTTCCCATTTATGATATTTGATATTTATTACATTTTACGGTTGTGTGAGTATTGCGTCGTTTTATGTTTAATAAAGAGTTATATTTCAGGGACGATTTCCATGTTTGGTGAGTTGGATATATATATTATCAACTGTATTTGAAGGATTTGTCTAAACTAGACTTATTCACGTATTTCAAGTTATTTGTGAAAGTAAGACAGTTTGGAAAACGTATTATAACTTTTGAGGACTTTCTCGTGGAAATGTGGAAATTGAAAATGGTTGGTTGGATTTAAAGTAAACTCTTTTGAAATCATGACTATAGCTTTTACTCTTACGATTTATGTTTTATATATAGTCATGATAAAATGCTTGAACTCACTAGGCGTAAGCCTAACACTTTCTATTTCTTTTATTTTGTCGGCATGTGCAACAGGCTCAGGTTGGGGTAACTCTAGCTACACCGTGAAGTGGCGATTGCTAGTATAGTGCACGGGAGGTGAATAGCTTAAGTTATGTTCCGCAATTACCCTTGGAAAGTAGCACTTGTATTTGGAATAAGCGGTGTCCGAAGCGAGTTTAGTCTTGGTACTAAGACTTATGTAGTATGTTTTGCTTGGAGATAACCATTATTTGTAATTGGAAGTATTTTACTTACTGTTTCAGATGTAATGTCAAATTTTTTAAATTAGTTGCTCTTTCCAAATTTGGGGGTGTTACAAGTTGGTATCAGAGCATAAGTTTGAGAGATTTAGGTGTTGATTTTGGATACCTAGACTCAAACTAGTGTTTGTTTAAGTAAATGAGAGTGAAATTCACCTTTAGGCACTTTAAGATAAGATGTTTTGATGTTGATGAATGTTGTTAGAAACGAGAATCACATCGAGGGTAACAAGGATAATCATGTATGGTGCGTTCATAGTGACACTTGGCCAGTGTCATGGTGAACCTACTAGTACATGTGCATACTTGAATTGCTTTCATGTGATGATCGTTGGGGTAGTGAAGAAGGTTCTAAACTAGTAGTCGTTGGAAGAGATGGACGATTCTAGTAATTGTCACTTGGAGTGACGATAAGCATGATATTTGTTTTAAGTAGACCGTTTTGGGTCGAAATTGAAGGTCGAATTAGAACCATAGGCTTATTGAGCTGACTTTGATTTGAGGAAAAACCGTAAGGTTAATTGATGTATCACCTAACTTGCCTTAAGAAGTTTGAATATCCGGATGACAATAGTAGACAGAAGAATTTTGGTGGAGTATGAGCTGAAATGTTAACTGCCGACTAGATTTTGCACCAAGTTTATTTTGGAAATAAATTGTATTAAATATTTTGTGTGTTCAAATTCTTATGAGAATTGTGTTACAAGTTTTGACAAATGTTTAGCACACACAATATTTTGGATTTTTGGTTTTGGACGTACATGAACCATCTTATGTCGGGGGTTGCAAACTCCGTCAGAATTTGTTTCATGTTGTTGTTGTCCAACGTTTCTTTCGGGTATAGTGATGTTCGTGTTTTATGTTGTCTAAGATGGTAGACAAGTAACTACGGCTCATAACTTTAACATCGGATCTCCTCCACATATGTTAAAGTTTGGACGGAAAGTTAACTACCGTGGTATCTTTATGAAGCTATTTTGAGAATCTGTTTAATATGAGCTTGTTAAACGGTGTTGTGTATATAGTATCGTCCTAGAAGAGGATTTTTGAAATTTTGGCGTCTCGTTCATGATTTTGCTCTTAGCAATTTGACTTTGAGAGCACAATGTTTAGTGCTATTTTGTTGACTTGGAGTCATTGAGTTCGTTGAATTTCATAGAGTTTTATGTACGACATTTTGTATCGTGTGAGTACAATTTTACAATGTGCATACTCTGTGTGCTTGTGAGAAAGGTTTATAAGTTATGTTGGGCGTTTGGAACTTTGGTGTCGCGTAGTTTTTCTTTCAAAAGTTTGTATTACTAAGTAAGTTGTTGCATATAGTTCAGTGCATGGATTGATTTATGCATGACTTAAGTGATGCATGAAAGGATATTTTGATTATATTCATAAAAATTGTTTGGTGCGTTTTTGGTCAGTTAAATGTTTTAGTATCATTTCATGAAAAGACGTTATATCGACTTAGGGGTATGCATAGCTTGGTAACCATTATTTCTCGTCACTTGTTGAACGAATCGTGAGTGAAATTATTTTAGTAACTCATTGTATAAATGATGACCATTCGGTCAAAGGGGTGTTTTGGTGTTATGAAAACCATGCTTAAGTTTGAAATACTTTATATTTTGAGAATATAAATGCATGAGTCGTCGACATTTGGTTAATTTTGGTTTGCCGATTGTTTTGGAAAATGGAAAACCTTTTGGTTTGGAGGAAATGCGTACTTGGGGTATTTTCGACAAATACATTTTTAGCATTTACGTTTTGAAGTTTTGTGTTCCAAGTACGAAACTTTGAGGAATTGCTTCGTGATGAAGATTTTAGAAAATTGTTGTATAAAATTTTGGTGCGTATAATTTCTTATGTTTTGAACTTTGACGCGCATCGTTGGTACAATTTGGGATTTGAAAATAAGTTGAACCTTTTGATGTCAACAAATTAGTAACACTTATTTCCTCATATGTTTTGGAATAACGCACTGTTGTGTGCAAGTTTGCCAAAGACGTTTTATTCAAATGGCATTATAGGACCGGACGAGAAATTTTGAGAAATTGATTTAAAGAGTTTCCTCTTTAGGAAAATTGGTCGCGAACTGTTTGATGCATGTAATTTCGTTTTAAAGAAATTTTAATGGTAATGTTACAAGCTTGCATGTCTACCCCAATGTGAAGTTGTTTAATGTTTTAGTCGATATTTTCGTGTGATGGAAACGTATTGGTTTTGTCTTAAATATGGAACTTGCACAAGTTGTTTTGTGTTTTGATTGAGGTGTAATTATGAATCGTTTCCTTGTTTTGTATAATAAACTGACACGCGCAAATTTTGATTGGTAAATCTTGTTCCATGTCATTTTATGGTTAGAAGGAAAATTTTGGGAGTCAAATGTCGTTGGGCTACTTTTGAAATACGTGCACGCCTTTTGTTGCACCCTATTTAAAGTCGAGCAGTCACTTTACATGCATGTCATGAGCCAATCCATACTAGAACCGTGGCGGTTCATTTTAAAGAAATTGTTAATTTCGCTTTTGCGTTTTGTGGGTGAACTAAACTGCAATGAATTGATTTTCAACCGGATTTTCACATGTAGGACGAGTGTGTCCGTTTTGTGTAACTACCGATTGGATGATAGTAGTTTTCTATACATACAATTTATTTGAAATGAAAATTTTTGTGTTGAAAATTTATGTGAAAAGTTTTGACTGATCGGCATATTTATAGAATAACGCACTTGAAAACCTTGAACTCGTTAGGACTTAGGAAAGTGTAAGTGTGTGTAGCACTTTGGCGGTGGAAGGTTGGGTATTCCACGCGTGATAGTACTGTAGGCCGAATGATAGCGGTTGCCGGAATGAAGCCGTTGTAATTAAGCAAATGAATTTGCAGTAACCTATATTGAGGTAGACGACATGATTAGGCGTCGACTTTTGGATCTGAGGCGAAGCACCGTTAGAGTAATCGGGGTCGTGGCCGATTTTAAAGGAACGAACTGTCGGGTAGATGATTAATAATTGGGCGTACCGTTGGGATTGTGTATTGATGGATCAGTGATGACCGTTGTTACTGGAGTTGATGGAATCGGTCAAGAGAAAGTGCTAGTTCAATAGCGGGAATAATTGAATTCAGAGGTTCTGGTTGATTTCGGTAGTGATTAAACCTTGGAATGATTTGAAAAGGAAAGTTGAGAACATGTGGATGGGAAATAATTGGGAAGTTCGAACCTAACGTTGGGAATGTAAGGGTCACTTAAGGTTGGGAGGCAACTTAAGTCTGGTGGTCGTAAGCCACTCTGCTAAATCAGGCCTTCAAGTGGATGTAAGTGTTTTATGCCTAAGTGGGGATTCGTTAGAAGTGACGCTAAGAAACTGTTGTGGGCAACTCTGTGGGAAACAAGTTCGAACCTGGTTGGAACCCAGGAATTGGGATTGTGATAGGCGTGGTGACCATTAGTTGTGTGAGGATCAGATTTCGGGGACGGAATCTCTTTAAGGTTGGGAGGATTGTAACACCCCGAAAATTGGTATCTCGACATTCACCAAGTTACATGGAATTTGGGACTTAAATGAAATCAGATTTGGGTTGGAAGAGTGAGCCACTTGGGCTCGGTACATCTTGGGCGATAGTGCCCCGGCGATAGTGTCCAAGGCACTATCGCATGTGTCATAATCGCGCGTTTGGTACCGAGAGTCCAAGGGGTAGTGGGCGAGAGTGCCCCGGCGATAGTGACCATGTCACTATCGCGATGTCACTATCGCCGAGGGTCAGCTGAGCATAAAAATAAGGGTTACGGGTTTCTTTCCTATTTTTCCTCACTTCCACTTGAACCAATTCGTTTTTCTCTCCCAAAGATCGAACCCTAACCCCTTTAAACCGATTTTGGAACCTTTGAAGCCACAAATCTTGTGAATCAAAGCCCCTCTCCTATCTCTTAGCAAGATTTCTAGCTAGAGGTTTAAATCCTTCATCTTATTTCCATTTAATGGGATTTCTACAATATCTAGGGTTTTACCCAACCCTCTCCTAAACCTTTCCCTTCCTTTGGGTGAAATGAAGATTTAGACCCACTTTGGTATGGTAGAAGTGTTTGGTTGGTGGATTCACTTGTTGGTTGAGGTAATCTTCTCTTCTCTTCATTTTGGAATTTAGGGTGTTGATGTATTGGTTGTTTTGGGTGTATTGTGTTGGGAGAAATGATTCTAAGTGTTTAAGGGATGATTCCACATGGTTGGATTGTGATATTAATGGTTGGAAATTTATAAATCTAGGTTTTGGAAGTTTTGGCTTGAAGATGTAAACTTCATCAAAGGAGCATACGTTGGAGAAACCCTAGATTTAGCTAAATCTAGCAAGGTGAGTTCAAGTTACTTTGCGAAAACGTTGTACATGCCAAAATGAGTATTTTACAAATATGTGTGTATTTTACTTGAAAATGTATATGGTTGAATTATTTGGTAGATTTAACTATTTTAAAATGTTATCTTCATAAATGTGTAAAACACCCATATTTGGGACTTTTGGATGTTTAGATGGTTAGAAACCATAAATTGTCTTTAAAAGATTATTTGCTCAAAATGAAGATTATTTGATGGTTTAATAAAGTTTGTGTAAATGATTTTAATAAACCATTTGTGAAATGCACTTTTAGTGTTATGGGTCATTTGAGAATATTAAGGGTGTGAGTCCTCTTTGGAAATGAGGGTTATCCCGATCCAAGATTTTATTTCAAGTTTTCATGGATTTGAAGTACTCACCGGCAACCGATGTGTGTTGTTGTACTTAATGACATTTTATGACTTTTATGAATTATCTTTCGAATTGGTTGAGCTTGTGGCTCAGTATTGGGCTTTATTACGACTTAAGAACAAGTGCCCGTGTCGATAGCATCAGAGTTGAGTTTTGAATTATGATTTATGTTATTTGGGAATTGCATGTTTAATTGCATTTGTTTATATGTTTGGAGTCGTGTAATGTGTTAGACCTTGTTAGCCATGGATCCATAGGCATAGTAATGGCAATAGATCTGGAGTGATTGAGCCTAGTTTACGAGATTAGCCACGTGGGTGTTTTTATTACATAGTAAGTGACCCACTTTGGTGTTCCGTCACGTGCGATGTATACGGGTCTCCCCCGTCACCGAAAGGTGTTGTTTTGGGTATTTGTTACTACTCATGTTTTCGGTGACGTGTTCTATTTATATGGATTATTTTCCATGGTACGTAAGTTGTGGGTTATATCTCATCCGTATATGATGTTTGGGTAATTGTGTTACCTCCACCTTCAACGGATACGTGTCTTCCCGTTTATGATATTTGATATTTATTACATTTTACGGTTGTGTGAGTATTGCTTCGTTTTATGTTTAATAAAGAGTTATATTTCAGGGACGATTTCCATGTTTGGTGAGTTGGATATATATATTATCAACTGTATTTGAAGGATTTGTCTAAACTAGACTTATTCACGTATTTCAAGTTATTTGTGAAAGTAAGACAGTTTGGAAAACGTATTATAACTTTTGAGGACTTTCTCGTGGAAATGTGGAAATTGAAAATGGTTGGTTGGATTTAAAGTAAACTCTTTTGAAATCATGACTATAGCTTTTACTCTTACGATTTATGTTTTATATATAGTCATGATAAAATGCTTGAACTCACTAGGCGTAAGCCTAACACTTTCTATTTCTTTTATTTTGTCGGCATGTGCAACAGGCTCAGGTTGGGGTAACTCTAGCTAGACCGCGAAGTGGCGATTGCTAGTATAGTGCACGAGAGGTGAATAGCTTAAGTTATGTTCCGCAATTACCCTTGGAAAGTAGCACTTGTATTTGGAATAAGCGATGTCCGAAGCGAGTTTAGTCTTGGTACTAAGACTTATGTAGTATGTTTTGCTTGGAGATAACCATTATTTGTAATTGGAAGTATTTTTACTTATTGTTTCAGATGTAATGTCAAAAAATTTAAATTAGTTGCTCTTTCCAAATTTGGGGGTGTTACACCAGACCACATTTATCACTCAGAGGAATCTGAGCCTTAATTATCTTAGTGATCTTTGTTGAAGAATTACACCATCCTTCAACAGTAGCCTTTTCAGCCTTTAATGCAGTGATAGCTTCTGCTCGTTCGATTTTCACTAGCTGATTTAAATATACTTGATCTTTAAAATCTTCTTCAATTTTAGAAAGCTTTTCTATTTGAAGATGATAGTTTTTAAGCTTTTCAGCGAGATCAAGGTTTTGGTTTTCAACCACAGTTTTGCCGTTCATGGCTTCGTATAAACTTCTAGTCAATAGATCGATTTTGCGGAGACTATCAGCTTCATCAATATTTGCAATATTGGTAAAGAAAGAAGGTGATACCTGAATGGCAGATGTTGAAGTGGAGGGAATGTCTGAACTTTCTTCCTCTTCTTCAATCTTGGCCATGAGACATTGATTTGCTTCATCATCTTTAGAGTCAGATGATGATGCTTCTTCATCAGAAGCAGCCCAATCATAGTCAGCCATCAGGCCTTTGCCTTTCTTCTTAAAGCTTTTCAGCTTCGCATATTTTTCTTTCAGCTTTGAGTATTTGTCATCTTTATTCCTTGGAACAAAGGATTTCTTTGTAAAAGCCGAGGGTCTAGAAACTTTCTTAGACCTGCACTCGTTAGCAAAATGTTCTGTCTTTTCGCAGTTGAAACAAGTAGCAGTAGCCTTATCAACAAAAGCTGATGATTTAGGCTTGTCAGTTATGGAAAGAGGTTTGTTCTTTCTAAACATTTTCTTCTTGGCGAATCTCCTGAACTTTTTAGTTAGGAGAGCCAAGGATTCATCATCATCTGAAGAATCAGAGTCTGATGACCTTTCAGAGTTACTTTCTAACTCAGTAATAGTGACCGAAGGTCGCTGAGTAGAAGGTTCCTCTGAGATTAAAGCAACAGGGGTGCTTTTGGAATCTTTTACAAGATTCTTCTTAAGATGGCTAGATTGCTCATGATTCAGCAATGTACCATATAAGGTTGAAAGGGTCATTGATTTAAGATCCTTTGACAGCTTGAGACACATGGAATAATTGTCCCAGCTTTCAGGTAAACATTCTAGAAACTTTGTCAGCACTTCAAAGTTAGAATATTCCTTACCAACGGTTTTTAGATCTATAATTAAACAACTAAAACGTTGGTGAACTTCAGAGAGAGTTTCATTCTTACCAGAAATGAAGCTTTCGTAATGTCTTACCAGGTTGATCTTTCTTGAGTCCTGGACTTCAGACGTTCCTTCATACTGAACACATATTGTGTCCCACATGGCTTTTGATGTTTTTAGGTTCATGACGGAATGGTAGACTTCGTCAGGAAGGGCCATGGATAGTATGGATCTGGCTTTTGTATCTATAGCCACTTTCTTCTTATCTTCATCGGTCCACTGAAAGATTTCCTTAGGAATCAGCCTTTCTGGAATAGCAGGTCTATTCGCAGTGGCTGGAACTGCAGGGTAAATAGTTACAGGGATGAATGGACCATTCTCAAGATAGTAAGGCATAGTAGGGTCTACACCTTCTAAGAAGAGTATCATCCTATTTTTCCATAAGTTGAAGTTATCTCTGGAAAATCTAGGGGGTTTTGCAAGAGAACCATTGTCTATATAATTTGTGTTTGTGTTGGAGGCCATTTTCAGATAATAGAAAATAAGAGAAATATCTTAGATTAGATCTTGTCCCGAAGGATAAACCTAAATCTAAACAAGTTGGAACACTAAGGTTTCTTGCACTAAGAGAGATAAGGAAATTACTAATAATAACCTATCTGAGATAAGAGATTTGAACTTGTCCAGAGTTAGCAAGTTACTTCAAATGAAGTGATTTCATCTCTTTATATACTGCATGCATTTAATACAAGTCAGTATATACTTTACACGTGTCATCAGCTGGTTGGTTGCATGTCATTGACTTTTGTTGACAACCTTAGTAGCCGTAAGGATGAACAGTGTAGTATCAGAGTGGTTGTACGATTTCAGATTTTTGGAGGTTCTTTTCTGACATTTCGTACGGAGGCGTGCAAGGGTGGTTAAGACAAAAGTACTTTGTACGGAGGACTTCATGATCAGCTTTCGTTGATTCAGCGATTATCATTTACTTTTCAGCAGATGATAAAGTTCAGCGATAGCTGAAGTCTTGTACTTGATACTTCACGTTGAGTGGACAAATCTGAGTCTTCGCTGATCCGCATCAGTTCATTAGGAGACTTGTCGCTGGTTCTTGAGCTTGATCTTCGACTTCAGCGTAGAACCTTTGTTGACGTGAAACTTGTCTTCAGGGATCATAAGTAAACAACTAACTTATCAGCGATCATCACAATGACTGAACAGACTCAGAGCATTAATGATGAACAGTGTTCGCTGAATGTTTAATTTAAAAGAGCGAGAGTTCCTATCAGCGGTACTGTAAGATCTTAGTACTTATCAGCGATAGTGAAACTCTGATACATATTGTTTACTTACAATTTTCACTAAGTATATAAGAGAGGGTCATTATCAAATCACTGAGGGTTTGGATCAACAGTAGATGTCAGCGAGAACTTTGGGAAAGTCGCTGAGAATGTGATCAGCCTTCTCCAAATCAACTTTGGAGGCTTTCTGTTCCACCACTGTTGTCAGCTTGTTGAGATTCTCTCCAGCGTTTGTTACAGCTGAAGAGTTGTCTGAGAATGTAGTGGTGAGACCTGTCTGCTTTGTATCCAGGTTCTTCAGAGAAGCGTTGATGTCTCCCAAATTAGGACCTGTAACATATAAGTACTTATGAACATAGGAAAGCTCAGAAGTTTGGGGTTCAGTTACAGTGTTTATAGGTTGGTGTATACCTGCAGGAGGGTTGGGGAAGTCGTCAAAACTTCTGTGCACTGAAAAGAGTTCCATGTCGTCACATAGAGTGCGTGTACGCATGGTCAGTTCTGCAGGTCCTGCATCCATCATTCCTTGAAAAGTATCAGCTTTAGCTTCTGGAGGAATGACGGGTGGATTAGAGACCAATGGAGAGGAGAGAGAAGCGAAGGTTGAGAATGTTGGTTGGGTGCGGGGTTCAGCGTTGGATCCGCTGAGAATTACTTCTTCAGTCTTTTGAGAGACTGATGGAGGTTGGGTAGATTCCAAGATTATAACTTCAACGTTTAGAGACGTTGAAGCTGGGATGGAATGGGTGGCTTGATCAGCTGTGGCAGAGCGTACCACTGAACTTTCCTTCAGCTCTTCAAGATGAGCTGAGGAGTCTTCAGCATGAGATTGTTGGGGTTGCTCCTTGGTTTTCTTAGGTCTTTTGGAACTAAGTTGGGTAGATGAGTGTTTCCTTTTATGAGACGGAATGGAGGTTGCAGCTTTGGTATCAGCGATGGGTTTGTCCGCTGAAGGAGCTGCAGAAGTTGAAGAAGGAGGATTGAGAAGAGTTAAGAGTGTAGAGAGACATACCTCGTCTTCCACTGGCTTGAAGTCGAGTACTTTAGAGCCAACCTGAGAGAGTTTCAGGTCATCTTCTTGTGGGTAGTTGTCCTTCAGGCCTGTTTGGAAGACGACGCTGATGAATCTAGGATAAGGAACCCATGGTGATCGGTCAGCGGCAGAGTCTACTCTGAGAACAAGATCATCGTAGATTATCGATGCCCAGTCTATATGTAGACCTTTCAGCAATGCATATCCCATTGCTTGCTGAGGTCGAGCGGCTTGATCAGAGGAGCCGATCTTTGCAGTCATGCAGCTTATCAAATGTGCGAAGATGAAGTTCATCTCGCTGGGCATTTTTGATTTCTTGATGAGGGTCAGCTTCTTCTCAGGCTTCTTATCCCTCCCAGTTTCCCATACATAGCCCATTGCATCGAAGAATGCAGTGATGGCTTCCCTATCAGAATGTTTCTTGTGGTCAGGGGGAGGAACAAAAGGTTTTTCTTTTGTGGCGATGGGAAGGCTCAGGGCTTTGCGGATAATGGCAGGGGTGATCTTTATAGTGCCAAAATCAGTATCACAGAGGATGCATTCAATTGTCTTTGAGGAGACTTTGGTTGATGGTAGCTGAGAGTGTCTGGCAGAATACCAGAACTGAGATAGTAGTAGCTGATGTGCAGGAGGTGTTATTGTCAGGGCTGTAGAGAGACAACAAATTTTCAGGAAATTCACAGCATCATTTAGATGTGTGACATGCTTTCGAGGAGGAAACTCAAAAAGAGTGAACTTGACCTGAGGAGCCTTGGTGATTTCCAATTCCTCAGCAGCAGCAGCAACAGCAGTGTTCTCAGCGGTAGGAATGTCAGCAGATGCCATTTCTATATTATCAGTTCAACCAAAGATATAACAAATAAGAATAATCTTAATGTGGAAAGATTTTCCAATAAGATGGTTCGAATTTTGTCCATTTCATTCAGACAAAAATGTCTTAATGAAGATTAGGGTTTTTCTTGGTTTTGAAAAAGAAAAGCAAACCCATTAAAAGTCTTGTTTTCCATTTTCCTTTGAGAATTAGGATTCTGGAAAAACGTATGAAGAACAAGTTTAAGATTTTGCGTTTAAACTTGAAGAACAACCATGAAATGTTGTGTTCATAAAACCATGAAAGAAATGATTTCATTTTTGAAAAAGTTATTTTGTTTGATCTTGTAAAAACAAATAATAAGATCATAAACAAGTAATGTAGGTAAATAACAAGAGTATTAACCTGGTTCGTTGAAGAAGAAGAAGATGAACAGTTTCTGGAAATTTTTATAGCTCGAAATGCAACAGTAAATCTTTCTTGCTTGGAGGAGAACTTTTTCGCATAAAGGAAAATATAAACCAAGAAAGTGTTTATATACTGAGATTAGAGAGAGAAAATCTTGAGCGGGAAAAGATTTTCATGATGACACGGACACGTGTTTGCATTTGATTGGAAGGTAAACGAAACGTGCAAACGTGTGTCAGAAAAAGAACGTTCCAGGGCTTATCCGTTGCGATGATGTCACAACTGTCCTTTCATATGCTAGGTTGTCTCTGAGGTTTTGAAAGCTCAGGGACACTTTTGAAATCATGAAGCACTGAATAAAAATATCAATTGGTTTTAGAAATTTCAAAGTATCGCTGATTAAGAAAGAGATATTCAGCGATGCAATTTGTTTTGAAATCTTCCATTCACATGCGATTGTCAGTGAGAGAAAAACATACCTTGACATCAGCGAATCAAGTTTATTGAGAGAGAAGATGATAGAATAGTTTATACAAGTTGATTTTATCCTATAGCTGATCAAATGTGAACTGCTGAAGATTTTACTCTTCAAAGTTCAGCATTCCAAGCTCGCTGATGAAAAAGTTGAATCTTGTCTCATCAAGAGGTTTGGTGAACAAATCAGCTAACTGATAATCAATTGGGATAAAATTAAGTTCTATATCACCATTCATCACATGATCTCTGATAAAATGATACATGATTTTGATGTGTTTTGTCTTTGAATGTAGCACTGAATTATTGGCTATAGCGATGGCACTTGTGCTGTCGCAATAGATTGGAATTTTCGAGAGCTGAAGGTCATAGTCTAGTAGTTGATTTCTCATCCACAAGACTTGAGAACAACAGCTTCCAGCGGCTACATATTCAGCTTCAGCTGTGGAGGTGCACACTGAGTTTTGCTTTTTACTTGTCCAACTCACCAGCTTTCCACCTAGGAGCTGACAGCCTCCTGTGGTGCTTTTCCTATCCATTTTGCAACCTGCAAAATCACTATCTGAATAGGCTATTAGATCAAACCCTGAGTATTTGGGATACCAAAGACCTAGATTTGCAGTACCCTTAAGGTATCGAAAAATTCGATTTACAACGATCATATGAGATTCCTTAGGTCCAGCTTGATATCGTGCATACAAACAGGTTGCGTACATAATATCGGGTCGGCTAGCTGTAAGATACAGAAGAGAGCCGATCATCCCACGGTACAACGTGACATTAACAGGTATTACAGAGGGATCCTTGTTTAGTGTCAGCGGTGGCGCCATAGGGGTTTTCATAGCTGAACTCTGAGTTAAATCAAATTTCTTCTGCATATCTTTAACATACTTTCCCTGATTAATGAAAGTTCCTTTTTCATTTTGCTTTATCTGAAGACCAATGAAATATGTTAGCTCACCCACATTGCTCATTTTATACTCATCTTTCATTCTATCAGCGAAATGAGTACAAAGATCAGGGTTAGTAGAACCAAATATAATGTCATCAACATATATCTGAATAAGAATGATATGACCTTTCACTATTCTGAAAAATATAGTTTTGTCAATTTTACCTCGCTCAAATTTTTCAATATGGAGATAAGTATAGAGAGTGTCATACCATGCACGAGGAGCTTGCTTTAAGCCATAAAGTGCCTTATCCAGTTTATAAACATAACCTGGATGCTTAGGATCTGAGAATCCTGGAGGTTGTTCCACATAGACTTCTTCATTCAGCTTTCCATTTAGAAACGCTGACTTAACATCCATCTGATATACTTTGAAGTCTTTGTGTACAGCGTATGCTAAGAATAGACGAATAGATTCTAGTCTTGCTACTGGAGAAAATGTTTCGTCGAAATCTATGCCTTCCTGTTGTCTGTATCTGTTAGCTTCAATCTTCCTAATCATAGAAGTATTTAGAAGTAGTGAAAAATAGGCTAAGAGAAGAAAGCCTCTTACAGAGGCTCTGCCGAACTTACCGAGAGATCAAGGTCAAGAAGCTACAGAAGCTACAGAGGTGTCTTACAGAACCTCTGTCATACGCACAAAGAAGACCAAAGACTCGGAATCCGGTGAAGACTACTTAACAGAGGAACCATACCACAGAACCTCTGTAACCATTTACAGAGCCTCTGCGGTCCTCGCTGAAGACTTGGAAGATATTTATAATATCTTGCTACTGTTAGTGGACCTGTTCATCAACTTGCATGGCAACGTACCCTGTCCAACTTCAACGTGTCAAACTCTGAGTGGACTCAATAGGGCTTAGTACAAAATAGACGTCTGCGGCATTAAATGCAATACAGTACGTTCTACTATTCATGCCGTCCGATCAACAGTAGCTCATGCTTTATGGTTCCCTTGTAGTAGTATAAAAGGAAGACTCATGTTGAGTTCTTCAAAAATAAGAAATCGGAAAATCAAGAGATAAAAACATCACAAGAACACATAGCTTATACACTTTGAGAGTCATATCTGTTTTAAAGCTTTGCTTACTCACTGTTCTTAAATCTGTTCTTGATATATATATTCAGTAAAGTTTGAGATATTATTTCCTGTTCACTGTTTATTTATATTGTGTTCTAAATCTATCGAACATATCTGTTAGTTCTTCAAATACGCTTCCGCATCAAACATAAACTTGAACTAATAGATCTGATAATCTTGTTTAAACAAAACGGGAACCAACAATTGGTATCAGAGCAATGCTTGATTTTCAATATCAAGCGATCCTCGTTTGACAACATTATTGATAGATTTCATTCTGTTTTTAACCTACTCTTCATCATAATTAAAAAGGTTTCTGTTTTCCTATCACTCTTCGATTCATTCTGATAGAAACCATTTTTCCAGGTTAGAACACCATTAAAGTAATTCTGGATAGTAGTTATTACCCAGAAATCCTTCGAGATCTTCATACTCATAAATCTTTCATCATATTATCCTTTCTGAACCCCTGAAAAGCTCTTACAATGACAAATACCAATAACTTTTTCACTGCTGGCTCATTAACCAAACCTCCTACTCTCCTTCGAGATGAGTATCCTCAATGGAAGATAAGAATGGTTCATTTCTTTGAGGGTACTGAAAAAACTCTCAAACAATATCTTTACAATCCTCCTCCGGTCCCTATGATAACTATGCCACGTGTACCAGCTACTGCTGAATCTCCTGAAATCCCTGAACATCAAAAACCTAAGCCAAAAGGAGAATGGTCAGATGAAGATAAGGCAGAAGATGAAGTTGCACAGAAAGCAAAAAGAATATTGATCATGGCTATCCCCAACGAACTTTTTCAATCCTTAGATACATGCGAAACAGCGCACGATCTTTGGAAAGAATTAGAAAGACAGTTGGAAGGGGGTGCTAAAACACAGAAGAACCGAAGGGCACAATACATAAATGAATATCATGCCTTCAGAGCCTCTGCAACAGAATCTCTGCAAACAACATACGACCGGTTCAACTCTCTCAATTGTCTATGTCTTTACAAACAAACCAAGATCTAGACTCATGGACACTCTCTGATCTCTATGGAACACTAGCTGCACAAGAGCCTCAAATAGCACAAGCTAAAACACTAACCATTGCGCCATACGCATTGGTTAGTAAATCAATAGAGGCTAAAGAAAAACCGAGAAATGAAAGAGCAACAGAGGAGAAGAAGAAGATAGTTATGGTTGATAGCGAAGAAGACGAGCTGATAGAGGAAGAGATAACTCTTGCGTCATTAGCTAAATCATTGGCTCTATTGACAAGAGAGTTCAGAGGTAACCAAAGGAATTCTGGAAATGACAGATATAGCAGAGACAACCAGAGCGGTAGAAGAGATGATGGAAGAAGAGAAGAATCGAGTGACCGACAGAGGTCAGACTACAGAAATGATGACCAACAGAGGTCGAGCGACAGAAACTACAGAGGAAATGACCGACAGAGGTCAGATGACAAGGTAGGCCACACACAAGAGTGCTACAAATGTGGTAAACCTGGTCATTACGCAAACGAATGCCGAACAGAGAAAGGTGGAGACCAACAGAAGTCCGACGATTGAACTGGAAACACCTCCCAAGGTTGTTTCAACTGTGGCAAGCCAGGCCATTTTGCAAAAGAATGCAGAAGTAGACAAAATCGCCCACAGAAGGACTCAGCCTTTTACAAAAAGAAGGCTGAATATTATGCGCAAAAATCCATAATGGCGAACAAAGGGCATTCTGAAGCCAACAAGGAGGACTTCGAGTCAGACTCTACCTCTGATGATGAATTCACCACCAATGCCCTGTTCTGTGGCATGGCAGAAGTCGACTCCGGCACTGACACTGAGGTATCCATTTCAAACTCTACCTCTTGTACTAAATCTGTAGATAATGATTCAATTAAACATAACATTGAACTGATTGAACTAAAATAAATAAATGAAAGCATTCAGAAAAGACTTACCTTTAATGAGAGAGAAGTAAGGCTTCTCACTCAAGAAAAAGCCAAAATTTTTGTAGAAAAGGAAAGAGTAGAAAAATATTGGAGCAAAAATGTAGATCCTTTAAAAAGGCAAATTTCTGAATTAACCTCTGCTTTAAAAATCAAAACAAAAGAGCTTTCAGTTTCTAGGAGTGAAACAACTGACATAAGAGCTCTCAAAGAATACTTTCAAAGAGAGAGAGGTACTTTGGCAAGATCTTCTTAGAAGAGATGTTTTACTTAAAAACTATAAAGATGCACAGAAGGTGTATGAAAAGGTAAACTACCAAATAGAAAGACGAGGTATAGGGTACAGTGATATTACCTTAGGTGTTGAAAATAAAAGACTAAAACCTCTGTCTTCTCTATTTGTTTTGGGAAAAACAAATAAACCAAACTTTCCAAACTTACTCTCTGTAAGTAAAAGGGTTAAAATCTCTGCAGAACCTCACTTGAGGAAACATACGAAGATGATCAATGTGTAGTTAGAAAACACAGATTCATCATCTTCAACCTCTGTCAATAGAGAAATCAAACCAAAGAAATATCTGAAAACACAAGATCAGATTGGTATCTTTAAGTTTGGTAAAGCAGAGACTCAAACACAGGTCGCTTTTGTCTGTATGATAAATGTCGAAAAGAAATTATCTGCAAAAGCTCCTGAGTTTAAACACATCTTTTCAGAAGAAAAACTTAAAGAATCAATTGAAAAAGAAATTTTGGAAGTTTTGAAATCAAATGTTTTAGAAAATCTCTGTACATCTTCTATAGATCAAATTCTCGCTGAAGAGATCTCATCAGAAACCTCTGCCATCTATGAAAGTTATTCTACAGAGGAAGAAAGCTCATACGATACATGCTCAGAAAATCCAGCCTCTGTCGAAAGAGATGACTCAACCTCTGTATATGAGGACAATTCATCCTCTGACGACTCAGAGACTGATTCTAAATCAGGGATAGTTCACTGTGACACAGAGGATGTTAAATTCTCCTCTGAGGTTCTTAACAGAACAATTTCTCCAAAAGAGTAAATCACAGAGATACCTATCTGTCCATATTTTCTCAAAATGTGTATACAAGTCAAAACCTCTACAGAGCTTGATAATCTGAAAAATGCCTTTGAAAATCCTAAAAGCTCAAAATTTTCAAAACCTTTAAGGCAAATTAAAGAGAATCCCACTTGGCAACAAAAGGGAAAAAGGCCTGAAGCTAACAAATATTTTTCCTCTATGACAGTGAAGAAAGATGTTCACCACAGAAGAGACTCACAGAAGGCAGGACCTAAACAAGACTTTTGCAAACAACATTCTAGTATTCATAGATCTTCTTGTAATAGGAAATCTAATGTTAAGAAAGAATGTAATGCCTCTGTGGCTCAGTTCAATAAATTCAATGAAAAGTTCAAACAAATCACGTCTCATATTAAATACTGTCATTTCTTTGATCTTATGTTCAAATTGAATAATCACTTCTCAAGTCCAGATTGCTTACTCTCCACTAAAATTTAAACTCCAAAGTCAGAACCTAGAGAGAAACAATATGATTTTACTACAAAAGATAAAATGTATTTCAAGAATGCTAAGGCAAACTTGAAAAATTCTAACAATATTGGACCCATATGGATATGGGTACCTAAGTCTCTATGATTGTCTTACAGAAGCGGTTTGTGCCAATTTGGTATCTTGACTCCGGATGCTCAAGGCACATGACTGGAGACAGAAGTTTACTATCCACGTACAAAGAAACACACGATGGTGGATCTGTAACTTTTGGAGATAACAAGAAGGGACACATCAAAGGCTATAGAGTCATACAGAAGGAAAACGTCTCTGTATACAAAGTTGCATATGGGAATGGCCTTAAACACAACCTACTCAGTGTAAGTCAACTCTGTGATACAGGATTCGATGTGTTATTCAAAAGAACTTTCTGTTCTCTGCAAAGTGAAGACGCAGGAATGGAACTTCTGCGAGCCGAAAGAAGAGGTGATCTGTATCTGATGAATTTTTGTTCAAAAACCAAGGACAAAGTTTGCCTTGTAGCTTGCGAAAGTAAAGAAGCTTGGTTATGGCATAACAGGTTCTGTCACTTAAACTTTCACTCCTTGGATAAACTGGTAAAACTTGATCTAGTTAAAGGTTTTCCAAATGTTAAATTTAATAAGGATCACTTGTGTTCTGCCTGTGAAATGGGAAAACTTAAAAGAACTTCCCACAGAGGCAAAACAGATGTGTGTTGCACTAGGCCTCTGTACAAGCTTCATGTCGACCTCTGCGGTCCCATTGCCATACAGAGCCTAGGTGGCAAAAAATACATACTTGTCTTAATTGATGAGTATTCTCGTTTCACATGGGTTGAATTTGTTCGAAAGAAATCAGATGTTCCAATCATCTTGACTAATCTAATGAAAAGAATCCAAGTTCTTTATGAATGCAGAATACAGAAGTTAAGAAGTGACACTGGCACAGAATTTAAAAACTCTGTCATTGAAGCCTATCTTTCTACAGAAGGAATATCACAGAACTTCTCTGCTGCACGCACTCCACAGCAGAACGGCGTAGTCGAAAGAAAGAATCGAACGCTCGTGGAGGCCGCAAGAGCTACGCTACCAGCATGCGGATTACCGATGAACTTTTGGGCAGAAGCGAATTCTACCGCTTGTTATACACAGAATCGTTCAACCATTGTGAAAAGACACCTCAAGACACCTTACGAATTGATCAACAAAAGGCGGCCAAACATCAAATTTTTCCATGTGTTCGGATGTAAATGCTTTGTTTTAAACGACAGAGATTCCAGAGGAAAATTTGAGGTAAAAGCTGACGAAGGCAAATTCATTGGATACTCTGCCACTTCCAAAGCCTACAGATCCTTCCTTACAAGGTCTTGCAAAATCGTAGAAAGCATCAATGTTTCTTTTGATGATTCATTCCAGAAGACTTCTGAGCAAATCAGTTCAGAACTCGGACTTAAAAGGGAAACCTCTGGCATCTCGCAAACGAAAGAAGACTTAAATCTTCTATTTTTAGAGATGTTCCACGACAACATTGATCCCTCTGTTGGAACAATCAGAGCTTCTGAAGAACCATTTTCCATCGGTCAAAATCCTACAGGTATGACTCTAACTGGTCCAAATAATGCTTCATCTTCTTCTATAAATATTACATATGCAAATGCCGAGGTAGAGACCGTAGAAGATGAAACAACGAGGAAAACGACCACAGAAGCTGCTGAAAATCAAACTTCACAATCCATAGAGGAACCAATTACAGAGGATATAGAGGACCAAGTCTATACGTCCTCAGAGGAACAAACTCCACCACCTCTCATACCAATCAATCCACAAGTTGTAGGATCAACTACAAAGGCACGCACTACTACAGAGGCTATACAAGAAGAAGAAGAACAACAAGAAGCCTCTGAAGAAAGATTCGATGACATTGGTGACCACCTTCCACGCACAACTAAGTGGACAAAAAGCCATCCTCCAAGCCAAATAATCGGCGAACCTTCTGACACAGTAAAAACCAGATCTGCCACTGCTAATTTTTGTTTCTTTACAAATTTTATCAGTATGATAGAACCAAAGAAAATTTCTGAAGCCCTAGATGACCCAAACTGGGTAGACGCCATGCAAGAAGAACTTCTGCAGTTTGAGCGTAACAGAGTATGGACTTTAGTACCTCTGCCACGAGGGAAATAGGCCATTGGAACTAAGTGGGTCTACAGAAATAAGAAGGATGAAGATGGAGTGGTCATCAGAAACAAAGCACGATTAGTGGCCAAGGGATATAGAAAAGAAGAAGGCATAGACTACGATGAGACTTTTGCCCCTGTCGCATGGCTCGAAGCAATAAGAATATTCTTAGCCTTCGCAGCCCACAGAGGATTTAAAGTCTATCAGATGGACGTAAAATCAGCTTTTCTCAACGGTGAAATCCAAGAAGAGGTTTACGTAAATCAGCCACCAGGGTTTAAAAGCTCAAAATTCCCAAGGCATGTATACTACCTTGAAAAGGTTCTGTACGGACTGAAACAGGCTCCAAGAGCATGGTACGAACGACTTTCTACCTTTTTCTAGTCAATGGATACGACAGAGGTACAACAGATACAACCTTATTCTATAAACGTAAAAACAGTGAAATAATGCTTGTACAAATCTATGTGGACGACATAATTTTTGGATCTTCTAATATAGAAGAGTGCAAAAGTTTTGAAAAACTCATGCAGAGTGAGTTTGAAATGAGCATGATGGGAGAATTAACATTCTTCCTCAGACTCCAAGTCAAACAATCATCAGAAGGAATCTTTATAAATCAGGCCAAATATGTCTCTGACATTCTTTCCAAGTATAGCCTCTCTGATACCTCTGCAATGAAAACTCCAATGGCCACTGGAAATAAGTTATTCTTAGATCCAGATGGCATCGCTGTAGAATGCACTCCCTATAGAGGCATGATTGGATCTCTGTTATAATTAACTGCTAGCAGACCTGACATTATGCATGCCACATATCTTTGTGCACGTTAGAAGCTGAATACGTTGCTGCTGCTAGCTGTTGTTCTCAGGTTCTATGGATGAAGACTCAGCTAAAAGACTACGGCCACATCCTATTCAAAATACCCATCTTCTGTGATTCCAAAAGTGCTATTGCCATCTCTGCCAATCCTGTGCAACATTCAAAAACCAAGCATATTGATATAAGGTACCACTTCTTGAAACATCATGTTGAATACGGTACAATCGAGATGCATTTCGTGCCCACAGAATATCAACTCGCTGACTTATTCACCAAAGCATTAGACGAGAAAAGATTCAATTTCTTGGTGGGTAAGTTGGGAATGATTAATATGACGTGAAAATCCTCTGTAAGTATAGCTTAATCTCCTGTAAATAAGTATATATTTCTATTTTACTTAACTTATTGCTTTGATTGATTTATTTATGTATGTAAATTCTCAAAGCTAAAATAATTCTTGGAAACACAGAACTTTTGTGGGTCTGCTCAGATCCTCTGACGACCCCTACAGAACCTCTGGAAAACATGACCTATGTTCTATTCAAAACTTATCATTCTTTGATCCAAGAATAGGTCAAGGGGGAGCAAAAGGAAATTACTTGATCTGCAGAGGTGATTAGATCAAGGGGAGCAAAAAGGGACCCTGAAATGATCTACAGAGGTAAATCTTTCAAGGGGGAGCCAAAGAAGAGTGTCGATGAATATATATCAACAGAAGTCAGACATCACTGCCGAGAATAGGAGACCCAAAAGGTATATCTCTCGTACAAAAGATTTTTTGAAAATAGTTTTCTAGGACACGAATTGTCAAATATGTCCTAAAAATACTGTGAATAGCATGTCAAAAATCAAAAGATCAAAAAAATTCATAAAATTCGAGTTATGAGAAATTTGAGGTCATAGAGCTTCTGCTGAGCTCAACAGAGGTTCTGCCAGAAATATGCTCTGTGATCGCAAATTTAGCCTCTATCGATCTTTTGGAATGTTATCTCGGAAACCGAATACACACACCATGACCTTATCGAACAAAACTTTTTCCATAACAGTTTTATCGGACACCAACTTTCAAATATGTCCGAAAAACATCTCTTAAAACATATCAAAAATTGGATGATCAAAGAGTTTAGTAGAATTTTAGTTATGAGATTTTTTCCCTCATAGAGCTTCTGCTGGCCCTGACAGAGCTTCTGCAAGTTCAAACAGAGCCACAAAACCTCTGAGAGTAAAAATTCTTCACTAAAATCCTATTGGTCCAGCTTCATATCGTGCATACAAACAAGTTGCGTACATAATATCGGGTCGGCTAGCTGTAAGATACAAAAGAGAGCCGATCATCCCACGGTACAGTGTGACATTAACATGTATTACAAAGGGATCCTTGTTTAGTGTCAGCGGTGGTGCCATAGGGGTTTTCATAACTGAACTCTGAGTTAAATCAAATTTCTTCAGCATATCTTTAACATACTTTCCCTGATTAATGAAAGTTCCTTTTTCATTTTGCTTTATCTGAAGACCAAGGAAATTTGTTAGCTCACCCATCATGCTCATTTTATACTCATCTTTCATTCTATCAGCGAAACGAGTACAAAGATCAAGGTTAGTAGAACCAAATATAATGTCATCAACATATATCTGAACAAGAATGATATGACCTTTCACTATTCTGAAAAATAGAGTTTTGTCAATTTTACCTCGCTCAAATTTTTCAATATGGAGATAAGTATAGAGAGTGTCATACCATGCACGAGGAGCTTGATTTAAGCCATATAGTGCCTTATCCAGTTTATAAACATAACCTGGATGCTTAGGATCTGAGAATCCTGGAGGTTGTTCCACATAGACTTCTTCATTCAGCTTTCCATTTAGAAACGCTGACTTAACATCCATCTGATATACTTTGAAGTCTTTGTGTACAGCGTATGCTAAGAATAGACGAATAGATTCTAGTCTTGCTACTGGAGAAAATGTTTTGTCGAAATCTATGCCTTCCTCTTGTCTGTATCTGTTAGCTTCAATTTTCCTAATCATAGAAGTATTTAGAAGTAGTGAAAAATAGGCTAAGAGAAGAAAGCCTCTTACAGAGGCTCTGCCGAACTTACCGAGAGATCAAGGTCAAGAAGCTACAGAAGCTACAGAGGTGTCTTACAGAACCTCTGTCATACGCACAAAGAAGACCAAAGACTCGGAATCCGGTGAAGACTACTTAACAGAGGAACCATACCACAGAACCTCTGTAACCATTTACAGAGCCTCTGCGGTCCTCGCTGAAGACTTGGAAGATATTTATAATATCTTGCTACTGTTAGTGGACCTGTTCATCAACTTGCATGGCAACGTACCCTGTCCAACTTCAACGTGTCAAACTCTGAGTGGACTCAATAGGGCTTAGTACAAAATAGACGTCTGCGGCATTAAATGCAATACAGCACGTTCTACTATTCATGTCGTCCGATCTACAGTAGCTCATGCTTTATGGTTCCCTTGTAGTAGTATAAAAGGAAGACTCATGTTGAGTTCTTCAAAAATAAGAAATCGGAAAATCAAGAGATAAAAACATCACAAGAACACATAGCTTATACACTTTGAGAGACATATCTGTTTTAAAGCTTTGCTTACTCACTGTTCTTAAATCTGTTCTTGATATATATATTCAGTAAACTTTGAGATATTATTTCATGTTCACTGTTTATTTATATTGTGTTCTAAATCTATCAAACATATTTGTTAGTTCTTCAAATACGCTTCCGCATCAAACATAAACTTGAACTAATAGATCTGATAATCTTGTTTAAACAAAACGGGAACCAACAGTATCCATGAGCAACAAGACAAGCCTTGTTGCGGGTTACAGTTCCATGTTCGTCCAACTTGTTTCGATAGACCCATTTTGTGCCTATCACTGTCTTGTCAGTTGCTCTTCGAACAAGTTTCCAAACTTTGTTTCTTTCGAATTCAGTCAGCTCTTCTTGCATGGAGCTGACCCAGTTTGGATCTTTGAGGGCATCATCTACTTTCTTTGGTCTAGTTAGAGAAATAAAGTTAACAAATAAACAAATATTACCTGCACTTCGTCGAGTCTGAACATCAGCGTTTGGATCACCAAGAATTTGATCAATTGGGTGATTTACAATCCATCGCTGAGCCGGAGCATAAGTCGCTGACTCAACCTGAACTGGAGGAGCTGAAGATGAGGCTTCAGCAACTTCTGGAGTATCAGCCAAGAGAGGAGTGGTTGCAGTTGTCATTTCATTCACTGATTGCTGAGAAGTAGATATAATGTCTGAGACATTTGGTTCAGAAGCAGGTATAGTGTTTAAAGGAACAACTGAGACCCATGATGTTTCAGCTTCACTATTCTACATGTTTGGAATGATAGTAGGACTATCATCTTCAACTGTATGAGTATGAGGAGTGGGAATATCTTCTGAATCACCAAGATGAGAAAACATCCATTTATTCAGTTCTTTAGTATCAACGGACGGTTTAGAGTTCGCTGAACGGGATTCGTCAAACCTGACGTGAATAGTTTCTTCTACAGTTTGTCTTCTACGATTGAAGACTTTGAAGGATTTGGAGATTGAAGAATATCCAAGAAAGATTCCATCATCAACCTTGTTGAAGCATTTTTGTAGCTATCAAGACATTATTAATTCCTTGTACTGTTCAACTTAGTAGAGGCATGGACATGTCATGGCCCTACTATATAAAAAAGACTCCTTTGTGTTTTACTTAACAATTGTAGCATTTGTCATTTACACTTTTGAGATCAATACATGGATGACTTGTGCACTCTAGATTTTCTCTCTACATATCATTGCTAGATCTGGGTTTTCACATTTGGTATCAGAGCTCAAACAGGAGATTCAAGCAGATTAAGATCCAAATTAAAGAATTTTTGCACTGATCATACAGATTTCGAACCTGCCTTCAATCACTGTTCATCGAGATTTCGGACTCTTCGTTCATTACTGTTCATCTGAACACTGTTCATTCAGACATTATTTTTTCTAGTTTTTGATTTCTTGGATCAATTCTTGGCATCACTGAACTCGGAATTGAAATCTGAACAACATTAATTATTGGATCATCATCAATTACTGCACAGAAACATCGGATTTAATCATTTATTTGAAACTTTGTTCGAAAACCCTAATTCACTGTTTTGGACTTTAATTCGATTAAATTGATCGAATTAGAACTTGTGATTAACTAAGAAATTGGGTGGATTTTGATTTTGAGCAAACCAGTACAAATTTCGTGTTAATTGATCAAGATTTGAGAAAGTTATGGCTGAATCTGGGATTTTTGAGTTCGAAGTGAAGGTTTCGGATTGTTCTTGAGGGTTTCGGACCATTCATACGGATTTCGCACCATTCAAGTTTTTCGAAGTGCTCAAGTATTGGTTTCGGATCCAGTTAAGTCCGAAATCCGTGGTTTCTGTTGGGAACTGAAGATATGCTAAGTATGGTTAGTACTGCCAAGACAATGTTACTACTGCCAGTTCTTCGTTACTACTGCTAGTCAAGGTTACTACTGCTAGACGAAGTTACTACTGCTAGACACGGTTAGTACTGCTAGACCAAATTACTACTGCTAGACATGGTTAGTACTGCTGAGCTGAGTTACTACTGCTTGAAGACTGTGAAGGTTAATACTGCTGAAGGTCGTTAATGCTGCTGAGCCAAATCATTGTTAATACTGCTGACTTGATAAGTTTGGTATGCGATACTTTTGGAGACAAAGAAGGAATTGATCAAGATATGTTTAACGAAGATTCAGAAGATCAATTTACTTTTGATAGTTATCTTGTAATTACTTTTGTATAAATAGTATTGATAGATAGCTATTAGAATATATGAAAAGATAATATACAGAAGATATACGTGTGATATAGAATTCTATATTGATTCAAGAGTGAATTAACCTCAAGGTGTAAGAACCCTATTTCTAGAGAAGTAGAAGTCGTCTTGTTGAGCCTGTTCAACAAGATTGAGGTTTGGTGTAAAGCTTGTGAGTAATACAGTTTGATATATACAGTGTGTTGAATTCTATTGATTGTTCTTTAATTAATTTAGAGTTCTATTCCGCAAGATTCTCTAAATTCTGTTTCTAAGAAGTTTAATTCTTGTTAAGAATCGATCATGACAAGTGGTATCAGAGCCTTGGTATCTTAGAAGCTATGGACAATTCAATGGATACTCACAGTACTCTTGTTTCAAAGGTTCCCATGCTCAAACCCATTGAATTTGACATGTGGAAACTGAGAATCAAGCAGTACATTCTTCTTACTGATTATGCAATATGGGACATCATAGAAAATGGCCCATGTAATGAAGGAAAGATTGGAGCAGATGGAAAGAGACCTCCTCCCAAGACAGATGCTGAAAAGAAAGTCAGACAAACAGAGATGAAGGCCTTAAGCACTCTGCTTTTGGCTATTCCTAATGAGTACCAACATCAATTCCAACACTGCACAGATGCACAGATGTTGTGGAATGCTCTGGAGAAAAGATTTACTGGCACAAAGAGCACAAAGAGAAATCAAAAGGCTATTCTCAGGCAACAATATGAGAACTTCATGTCTGCAAAGAATGAGTCTATGACTCAAACTTTTGACAGATTTAACAAGTTAATTGGAGAATTAGCAACTGTGGGTGTACACATGGATGCTGATGATGTCAATAGAAAGTTCCTTAGATCATTGGGAGAAGAATGGACCATGTACACAGTCTCATTCAGACAGAATGACCAATTGGAGGACAAAGAGCTAGATGACCTCTACAATGATCTGAGAGTATTTGAGGCTGAAGTTGAAGCCAAGAAAAGGCCATTTGGATTTGTTTTTAATGCTGCTTTATTATCTTCATCCTCTGATAATGCTGCTAATCCTGATTATGTTAATACTGCAGGTTCTGTTAATGCTGCTGGTGGAACTAATCAAGAGAAGACTACAGATTCTGTACTAGAAGCATTCTTTTCTAGTCATGTTCACTCTTCTCTAATCAATGATGATTTAGAGCAGATTAATGCTGATGATCTGGAAGAGATGGACATCAAGTGGCAGATGGCTATGCTATCAATGAGGGTGAAGAAATTCATCAAAAGGACTGGGAGAAACAACTTTTCCCAGAGAAGAGAAGATGGTGCAGGCTTTGACAAGTTCAAGGTTGAGTGTTATAAGTGTCACAAGATGGGAAACTTTGCCAGAGAATGCAGAAGTGGAGGATCACATCAACAGACTCCAAATGGAAACCAAAACAAAAGCTCCTCTCAAGCCCTTGTTTCTCAACAAGGAATGGGATTTGATTGGAGTGATCAAGCTGAGGAAGCCTGTCAGAATCAAGCTCTTATGGCAGAAGTATCTGATATTCCCACTGAGGTACAATCTAAACTCTGTTCTCAAGCTTGCATTGATGCTGTTAAAAGATATAGGGATCACAATCAGGGTATGTGTGATAACCTTAAGAGGCTAGAGAAAGATGTAAAAGATTATGTTAGGATTGTAGAAAGGTTTGAGGAACAAATTAGAGCTTTTCAAGCTAATGAACTTCAACACTCCTATGATACTAACTATTGGAAGTGGGAGAAGAATGAGTATGAGATTAAGCTGAAAGTGTCTGGGGAGGAGAATGAGAAATTAAAAGAAGAGCTTAAAAAGGTTAAACTTGATGTTGAAAAGTTTACCTGTGCTTCTAAAACCATGGATACCATCATTAAGGCTCAAATCCATGACAAGATGAAAGTAGGGATAGGGTACAATGCCACACCTCCACCCTACAATAACAACTACATACCTCCTAAGTCTGATTTGTTAGAGACCAAGGATAGGAAGGATCCTGAATTAAAGATTAATATAGATCCTTGTGAAGAAACAGTAGTTGTTGAGGATGAGACTGACAAAGTAGACTCTGATGAGGAATGTGAAAGTCCATGTGTCAAGAAAAATGAGATCAAAAGGACTGAAGAGAAAAAGGGAGTTCATTCCACACAGCCCAAAGTTGTGAACTCCAATATCTGTAAACAGTGTTCTTGCAGGAAATGTAAAGAGAACAAGCCTCAAAAACATGATAATCAGAGGGGAAATCAAAGGAACTGGAATAACCAGTGGGCTATGAGACAAGGAGTTGATCTGAACAGAATTAACAGGCCAAAACCTTGTTTCATCTGTGGTAAGCTAAATCATTTAGCCAAACACTGTTATTTCAATCCTGTTAACCAAAGGTTTAATGCTCAAAGATCTTTTCAAAAACCTGGTGGTTACAGAAAGAATGGTGGCTATAAAAAGCTTGCAAAGAAAAATGTGGCAAAGAAACAAGATAAACCCAAAAGCCACATAAAGAAAACGACTGAAAAGGAATGTGGTACTATGTGGGTTCCAAAAGGCACTAAAAACAATACTGCTGCTAGCAGTGTTAGTACTGCTAACACTGTTAGTACTGCTTCAAAAGTTAGTATTGCTAGCAGTGTTAATACTGCTAGTAATCATTCCAAAGTTAGTACTGCTAATACTTTTAGTGCTTCTTCTTCAGATAGTACTGCTGCTAGCAGTATTAACTCTGTTAATACTGCTTCTAGCAGTGTTAACTCTGTTAATACTGCTTCTAGCAGTGTTAACTCTGTTAATACTGCTACCTCTGTTAGTACTGCTGATACTGCTGCTAACAGTACTGCTGCTTCCAGTATTAGTACTGCTAGCACTGTTAGTACTTCTGAGGTTAATACTGCTTTTAGTACTGCTACACCAATAATTTTGACAAAGTACTCCAGCACTGCAGTACCTAAATTTGAAAATCTCATCAAAACCAAGTGTAAATACTTTGATGAGCAAGGGAGACCCAAGACCACTTCGGCTTGGGTTCCCAATAAAACTAACTGATTTATCTTGATGTGCAGGGCAACCAACAGCTCAAGGGGAAGAGCATTTGGCATGTTGATAGTGGTTGTTCCAGGCACATGACAGGTAACATGGCCTGCCTCAAAAATTTCAAAAAGATTGATGGAGGACATGTTGCATTTGGGGATAATCCTGCTGGTGGAAAGATAAGTGGTAAGGGTGATGTTTCAAAGGGTAAGATGACCTTTAAAGATGTGTACTATGTTGAACAATTGAGATACAACCTGTTAAGTGTATCACAGGTTTGTGACAAGAAGCATAGCATATTGTTTACTGATTCTGAATGTATTATCCTTGCTCCTGGATACAAAGTGGTTGATGAAAACATGATACTTCTGAGAACTCCTAGGAAGGATAATGTTTATTGTTTAGATTTGGAAAGTGTTTCATCTGATTCATCCCTAAATTGTTTAGTTTCAAAAGCTTCTTTAGATGAATCATCACTTTGGCACAGAAGGATGTGTCACATGAACTTTAAAACAATGAATAAACTTGTTAAGAATAACCTTGTAAGGGGTTTGCCATCCAAAGTCTATTCATGTGATGATCATTGTGTTGCTTGTCTCAAAGGCAAACAACACAAAACTTCTCATAAGACCAAAGAGATAAACACTATCTCAAATCCTCTTCAACTGTTACATATGGATCTGTTTGGTCCTACCAATGTGATGAGTATTGGCAAGAAATCATACTGCTTAGTTATTGTTGATGATTATTCTAGATTTACTTGGGTATATTTTCTGAGAACTAAAGATGAGACAAGTGGACTGATCAAATCTTTTATTCTCAAAATTGAAAACCAATCAAATCAAATAGTGAAAGTCATTAGATCAGATAATGGAACTGAGTTTAAAATTTTTGATCTAAACACCTTTTGTGAAGAAAAAGGAATTGAGAGACAATACAGTGCTCCTAGGACTCCACAACAAAATGGTGTTGCTGAGAGAAGGAATAGAACACTGATTGAGGCTGCTAGATCTCTGTTAGCTGATTCAAAGTTACCAATTACTTTTTGGGCAGAAGCAGTTAATACTGCCTGCTATGTTCAAAACAGAGTTTTAGTTGTAAAGCCTAAAAACAAGACACCTTATGAGCTTTTCCATAAAAGGAAACCATATATTGGATTTTTCAAACCATTTGGATGTCCTTGTACTATTCTCAATACCAAATCTCACCTAGGCAAGTTTGATAGCAAAGCAGATGATGGTTTTCTTGTTGGGTATTCATCTCAAAGTAAGGCCTACAGAGTTTTTAATACCTCTTCTAGAATAATTGAAGAAAGTGATAATGTCAAATGCAATGAGAACACACCAAATCCTATTGGTTCAGGTCCTATTTGGCTATTTGACATTGATTCACTCACTAATTCTTTGGGTTTCAGTAGTGATGTATATGCAGGACAAAGGGATACACCATCATCAGAACACAGAATTCAATCTGTGATATTTCCACTCCCTTCCATTGATCCTGTTGAATTCTGTGAACACCAAGAGGAGACTGAACCTATTCAGAATGAAGAAGAGAGGAGAGCAGAGGAAAATCAGTCTTCAGGTCCAAATTCCAGAGAATCTGAGGTGACTGAAGAAGCAGAAACAAATCCAGAATTAAATGAATCAAATCTGGATGAGAACATTCAAGAGGAAGTTGGTCATCCAACAAGAACTCAAAAAAATCATCCTCCTGAGTTGGTGATTGGAGATATTGCATCTCCCATGATGACCAGAAAGCAAAGCAGACTCCAAGAATTGCAAGAGCAGCAAAATACAGTTAATACTGTTCTTACTTGCTTTCTGTCCCAGATTGAGCCCCAAAAGGCTTATGATGCTATGAAAGACCCAAGCTGGATAGATGCAATGCAAGAGGAGCTGCTACAGTTCAAATTACAGGATGTTTGGGACTTGGTAGACCTTCCAAAAGGTCATAGAGCAATTGGCACCAAGTGGATTTTCAGGAACAAGAAGGATGACATAGGGATTGTGATCAGAAACAAAGCTAGACTGGTTGCACAAGGGTACACTCAGGAAGAAGGAATAGATTATGAGGAAGTCTTTGCTCTTGTGGCAAGGATTGAAGCAATCAGGTTATTTCTAGCCTATGCCTCATACATGAAGTTCAAAGTGTACCAAATGGATGTCAAAAGTGCATTTCTGTATGGAAGTATTGAGGAAGAAGTATATGTCTGTCAACCCCCTGGATTTGAGAATCCATTGCACCCTGACAGAGTATACAAGCTGAAGAAGGCTCTTTATGGTTTGCATCAAGCTCCAAGAGCATGGTATGACACTCTGTCTACCTATCTCTTGAAAAATGACTTTGAAAGAGGAGTAATTGACAAGACCCTGTTTATCAAGAGGAGAAAGAGAGGTACACTACTTGTTCAGATCTATGTGGATGACGTCATCTTTGGATCCACCAATGATCAAATGTGTAAAGAGTTTGAAGAATTGATGCACAAAAGCTTCAAGATGAGTTCCATGGGAGAACTTACATTCTTTCTTGGGCTTCAGGTAAAACAGAGGAAAGATGGGATTTTTATTAGCCAATCCAAGTATGTGAAAGACATCCTGGACAAGTTTGGTTTATCAGACTCAAAGCCAGCAAGCACACCAATGGAAACACATAAACAGATCACTGCAGATCTTGAGGGGGAGGATGTGGATGTCTATCATTACAGATCAATGATTGGATCTCTCATGTATCTCACAGCCTCTAGACCTGACATTATGTTTTCAGTCTGTGTTTGTGCCAGATTTCAGGTTTCTCCTAAGCAATCACACCTTCATGCTGTCAAGAGAATATTCAGATACTTAAAAGGGCAACCTAGATTAGGTCTCTGGTATCCTCATGAATCCTCTTTTGACTTGCTTGCATATTCAGATAGTGATTTGGGTGGAGCCAACATGGATAGGAAGTCTACTTCAGGTGGATGTCAGTTTTTGGGTAGAAGACTAGTATCTTGGCAGTGTAAGAAACAAACCACAGTGTCCTTATCTACCACAGAGGCTGAGTACATAGCTGCTGCAAGCTGCTGCTCTCAGGTTCTATGGATTCAAAATCAGATGTTGGACTATGGGGTAACATTTCTTCACACTCCAATCTTCATTGATAACAACAGTGCTATCAGCATTGTTAATAATCCAGTCAAACACTCAAAAACAAAGCATATAGAGATAAGGTATCACTTTATAAGAGATTGCAATGAAAAGAAATTAATTCAGGTTGCTAAAGTTCATACAAATGACCAGTTTGCTGATCTATTCACAAAAGCTTTTGATGTGGGTAGATTCACCTTTTTGGTAACAAGTGTGGGCATGATCAACCTAGAATAAATTTATGACTTTCTGTTTTTATACCTATATTTCTTCATATATTTGGTGCTACTAACTTTCTTTCTCAGGATTCTCTGTTTCCCTCAGATTACCAAGTGCAGAAAAGTGTAAGTGTAGTTACTACTGCCCGTGCAGCGCTACTACTGCTAGTGCAGAGTTACTACTGCCTGTGTTCTAGTAGTTAATACTGCTTGTGCAGTTAATACTGCTTGTGTAGTTAATACTGCTTTGCAGTTAATACTGCTCAGTAGTTAATACTGCTAGTGCACAGTTAATACTGCTCAGTAGTTAATACTGCTAGTGCAGTTAATACTGCTAGGTAGTTACTACTGCTAGGTAGTTAATACTGCTTGGTAGTTAATACTGCTTGGTAGTTAATACTGCTCGGTAGTTAATACTGCTAGGTAGTTAATACTGCTTGGTAGTTAATGCTGCTGTGTAGTTAATACTGCCTTGCAGTCAATACTGCTCGGTAGTTAGTACTTCCTATGTCGTTAATACTGCTTTTGATAATCTAGGGCATATAAATACCCCTGTTTGCCCGCCAAAGTTCATAACGACTCTTCGCATTTACTTCTTCTCTCTCGTTCTAACCTAGTCTCCCCAGAATCTTTGTGTTTTTCTTTCAAGAATCCTCAGGAATCATGGAGTTTGTGGATGAGCACAATGAAATAGCCATGCTTCAGAAGCCGAAACAAGCTGCGGGATTCCACGATATCGTCGATTTTCTTAAATCCTCGCACATCTCATATGCCCTAACGGTGAGCCCAACCATCTATATCGAACATCAGACGCAATTTTGGGAGAATGCCACTGTTAGTTTCGAAGAAGGGCAGAAAACCATTCGAACAAGGGTTTGTGATAAACCCTTGAAAGTCACAGAGGAGGTTATTCGCATCTCTCTTCACTTGAATGATGCCTCAGGTATAACCTCTCTATCTTCTGATGACTTATATTCGACTTTACAAAGAATGGGGTATGAAGGTCCCATTGGTGTTTTTAAATTCTACAAGTCAAAATTTTTCAACCAATGGAGATTTCTTGTTCATACCCTGATGCACTGTATTTCCAAGAAAACTACTGGATGGAGTGAGTTCAGCAGTCCCATTGCATATGCCTTGGTCTGCTTATCCACTGCCAGAAAGTACAATTTTTCAGCTATGATCTTTAATGATCTTGTATCAAACTTGGAATCCAAAAAGAGCTTTTACATGTATCCAAGGTTTGTGCAAGAAGTTATTAACAAGGAATTGATGGACTTACCTCAGTTTGATGAGGTATATGTACCAAAATCCCCTAAAGGGAAGGTTTTTTCAAATATGAAAAGACTTCCTAGGGACTCGGAAGGAGTTGACACACCATTGTTCTCCACAATGATGGTTGTGTCCCGCACAATTGAAGGTATGGCATCAGGGTCAAGGCCCTCATTAGACACACCCACTGATGACCAATCCCAACCTTCCATCTCAAAAGACATCCCTCAGTCCATCCTTGAACGACCCACTCCCACAATCACCAAAAGGTTTGAAATAAGAAAGGTGCACAAGGTTCCTTCCCTTGATGTACCTACTCAGAGCCCTAAGCCTTTAAGCCCTCAGTTGGAGCATTCTCCAATTGAGAATATCAACAGGGAAACCACAGGGGTGTCTCCCAACCCCAAGAAGGTGCTCTCTAAGGAGAAGGATGAGCATATGGGTGCTAAGGCTGCCACTACTTCTGCTAGCACAGAGAAGGACAGTGGTAACATAAATAAGACCTTCCCCATGGCAACTCTAAATGAGAAATCATTAGGAGGACCCAGGTGCCAAGAAACCAAGGGGGCAGTTAGTGCTTCTGCTAGGCAGAAGGCTTCTGCTAAAACTTCCAAGGATCCTTTAAAGAAGGTAAACACTTCTAAACAAGGTGAGGATAGATATAACTATGCTGAATTGATGGAAACCATTGGAAATGTCAACTTGGATGTTATGGCACAGAGGAAGGAGATTGAGCAACTGAAGACTGTGGTCACCTACCAACAGTCTCAAATTGAGAAGCTCAAAAAGATGGTCACCAAGTTGTTGCACAGAAAGAAAAAGGCAAGATTTGTGCTGAGAAGAAGAACTCCAACTGATGATGCTCCCAAAAAGGGGGAGTCAGAGTCAGAAGCAGAACTGAATATGAAGGGTCTACAAGTTGAGGGGGAGACAGTTCAGATGGAGACTGAAATGGAAATTGAGAATGCACAGTTTAAGGGGGAGTCCAGTGCACAGAATAAGGGGGAGACAGAAAAGGGGGAAGAGCTTATTAAAGAAGCAGAAACCACAGCAGCAGAAACTGTTAATGCTGCTGAGTTTGAACAAGCAGCAGAAACAGTTAATGCTGCTGAAGGCCAAACAGAAAAAGCAGCAGAAACTGAGCAGGAAGCAGTAACTACATCTCAAGCTGAAATTGATGAAGAAATATACTGGATTGTGAAGAACAGTGTTGAAGCAGCATCATTACATGTTCTAAGAGAAGCAGTAACAGCCATAGCAGCAGAAATGGTTATTGCTGCTGAAAAACTTAAAACAGCTGAACCAACTCCTGAAGCTGTTAAAACTCTTAAAAGAACCAAGATGATGTCAAAGAAAAGACCAAGCACCAAGCCCATAACTTCACAGAAGAAAAATGAAAAGAAGCCAAGGGTGGAGCCAACTGCAGAAGAGGCCCAGGAGGAAACAGTGAAAGAAAAATCTGATCCAAAAGTTGCTGAAGAAGAAGTGGCAACTCCATCAAGGCAATCAAGCAATGTACAATCACAAACTGATGCCCAATGTGATTTGTACATTACTAGTGTTGACTCTAACCCAATTCCAATTCAGGATGAACCAATATCATCTAAGGCTCCTGAAATCATCTTTTGGGACACTTTGAAAGATGGTAGAAAGGAGTTCATTAGGATAAAAAGAGCAGATGGAAAATTTGAAGTCTTTTCAACTTGGGAAAAAATTGTCAGAACTTGCTCAAGATCAGACTTAGAAGAGATGTTCAAAGTTGGGATGAGGATATATGAAAACATGCTGACTGAGCAAGGGATGTCAATCTCTAAAATGGTACTTGAATTCTTGTGCCAAATGTTCAAACCTGAAGCAGTTCAGCATAGGATAAACACACAGTTTCAAGCCATTACCAACTGGATGCTCTATGAAAACTGTGGAGTATATGTCATCTCCCTTGACTCTGCAACTCAAGAATACTATCTGGTGGATGAAATATACAATCACAGCATGAAGAGGCTGAATGGAATGCTACATGCTAAGTTGACCTGCAACAAGGATTTAGCAATGGGTAGATTCTTGGTAAAAAGGATTCTCAATCAAAGTCTGGGATTGAATCCTAATCTAGGCATGTATGATTAGGTTTTGGAAGCATCATCTGAAGAACTTGACTTCTTTTCCTAAAAGTCAAGTTAGGGGGAGATTGTTGGGAACTGAAGATATGCTAAGTATGGTTAGTACTGCCAAGACAATGTTACTACTGCCAGTTCTTCGTTACTACTGCTAGTCAAGGTTACTACTGCTAGACGAAGTTACTACTGCTAGACACGGTTAGTAGTGCTAGACCAAATTACTACTGCTAGACATGGTTAGTACTGCTGAGCTGAGTTACTACTGCTTGAAGACTGTGAAGGTTAATACTGCTGAAGGTCGTTAATGCTGCTGAGCCAAATCATTGTTAATACTGCTAACTTGATAAGTTTGGTATGCGATACTTTTGGAGACAAAGAAGGAATTGATCAAGATATGTTTAACGAAGATTCAGAAGATCAATTTACTTTTGATAGTTATCTTGTAATTACTTTTGTATAAATAGTATTGATAGATAGCTATTAGAATATATGAAAAGATAATATACAGAAGATATACGTGTGATATAGAATTCTATATTGATTCAAGAGTGAATTAACCTCAAGGTGTAAGAACCCTATTTCTAGAGAAGTAGAAGTCGTCTTGTTGAGCCTGTTCAACAAGATTGAGGTTTGGTGTAAAGCTTGTGAGTAATACAGTTTGATATATACAGTGTGTTGAATTCTATTGATTGTTCTTTAATTAATTTAGAGTTCTATTCCGCAAGATTCTCTAAATTCTGTTTCTAAGAAGTTTAATTCTTGTTAAGAATCGATCCTGACAGTTTCGCACCCTATTAGGTTCGAATTCTTGAGGTTTCGAACATAGTTAAGTCCGAATTCTGGTGGTTTCGGATTGGTAACACAAGTGTTGGTTTCGTTCCAAGTCAGGTTCGACTTCCGTGGTTCCTCATCCATCTACGTCTGAATTCTGAGGTGAAGTTTGCAATTGGATTCGAATTTGTCTAAGTGTTGATTTCGCACCAAGCTAAGTCCGAATTAAGGGATTTCGTACTCAGTTGCATTCGAATTCAGGGGTTTCGCACCGTACTACATCCGAAATCTGAAGGTTTCGCACCGTATAGCATCCGAAATCTGAAGGTTTCGCACCATACAGAATATGTCTAAGTGTTGGTTTCGGACCCTTGTGTTGAAATTTTTTGAACAGTGTATTCTAAGTGTAATTTCTGTTACACTTACTGCTTGATCTTCTGAACGATCATTTTCTAGCTATTTGATAAGATGTCGAGAGATTTAATGAGTATGGGATCAAAGAGTAAGCCTCCAGTTCTTCAAGCTGAAGAGTATTCTCAATGGAAAAAGAGAATGACTCAATTTCTGAATCATCAAAACAGAGAACTCATGTTGTCTATTCAAAATGGTCCTTTCAAAGCATACATAGATATTGGTGGTATTGCTGAAACTGCTACAAGTCAGTATGTTCCTCCGAGAAGAGTTGAAAAAGAATACAGATATTACAATGAAGCTGATAAAGCTAAAGTTGAAAATGATGAGTTAGCTTTGACATATCTGACACAGGCTATCCCAAATGATATCTACAATCGAGTAGATAGTCGCAATACAGCTAAAGAGATATGGGATGAGTTAGAAAGGCAGTTTGAGGGATCAACAAAATCTATGAAGACCAAAAAGAATCAAAGCATCAATGCTTAGGAAGGGTTTAAGGCAAAAGAAGGTGAATCATTGAAAGAGACCTACAATCGCTACAACATCATACTTAATGATTTGAGAAGAAATGGAGTCGACAAATCAGAATCGGAGATAAACTACAAGTTCATCAAGAATCTACTACCAGAGTGGTATTCATACTCCATTCAGCTCCAAATGTCTAGGGATATGGATGAAGAGAAGTTGACCGACATTTTCAGTATTCTTGGTCAACACGAAGATAAAGTAAAAGCAGTTAAGGAAAAGGATAAAAAGGTCGAAGAGTCTTTAGCCCTTCTGAGTGAACATAGGAAAAGTGGTACTGTGAAAACAAAGGCATTGATTTATGGGATAAGCAAGAAGAAGCTGAGTTCTGATGATGATGATAGTAGCAGTTCTGGAGATGATATGGAGGATATTGCTGAAAAGTTAGCATTGTTGACTAACAAGTTTCAAAACAGGTATAGTAGAAAGAAGTTCTATTTAAAAGCTAAACCTGAATACAACAAAGCTAACAGATATAAAAGATTTGAGAAAAAAGTATGAGAAAAAGGAGGAAGAGAAAGAAGAGAAAGAGGAGAAAGAAGAAAAAGATGAGAAAGCTGTGAGAAAGGAGAGGGAAGAAAAGAAGGATAGAGATGACCGAAATTGTTTCAACTGCGGAAAACCAGGTCATTATGCCAGAGACTGTAGGCAAAAGATGGTCAAGGATTCTGAATATTATCAGCGTAAAGCACATCTAGCAAAAGCCAAAGAAAGTGGAAACTCTGTCAATGCTGAAGAGGAAATCTGGCTTTTGGATTCTTCTGATGATGAAGAAGTGCATTTTACTGAAGTAAAGCACAGTCTGATGGCAAAACTGAATGAAGAAGACCAGGAATCCGAGGTATCATTTCTATACTCTTCCAATAATTCTGATAATAATGATTCTGAAACTGAAGATGATAGATATGAAGAAATGCAAATAGTGATACTTGAACTTAATGAGAAATTTGAAAAAGCTCAAAAGAAACTTGAAAAAGTTCAAAAAAACTTGAAGAAGAGAAAAGTTCAAAGTTGAAATATCACGATGAAGCACTTCTTTATAATGTTTTAGCTAAAGATAGAGAACAGGAAAAAGAAGTTATTAGATCAAAAGTTAAAACTCTTGAATCTGAAATTTCTGAGTTAAAGAAGAAAATGAAAGATATAAATGATGAAAACATAGATTTTCAGTTCACAATCAAAGTTCTTTCTGAAGAAAGAAAAGATGCTTTGGCAAAAATCAAGGAGCTTGAAGATTTAAATTATAAAAGAGGTCAGACTGAGCAAACTCTTAAATTGCTAACTAGTAACCCAAAAGATTCTCGATTTTATAATACAAAAATGGGTCTAGATTTATCTGATGTAGAGGTTCTTAAAAATGCACCTGAAAATCTTTACACAATTGAAAAATTGGGTGAAGGTTTAAAGGAAACTCTTAAAACTGAAGAACCTGAAATTAAAAGTAAGGTTTTGAAGCAATCAATTATAAAGGAAATTCCTCCAATTTCACAAGTCTTTGTTAAATCAAGTAACGAAGTCTTACAGCAAACTATAATACCGGAGGTTCCTTCAGTGACACAAGCTTTTGTTAACTCTAATAATGAAAGTTTGAAACAAAGTTTTGCTAAAGATGCTGCTTCAAATCCTTCAACTCCCATTTCAAACAAAGAGGAAGTAAAAACAGATAAAGGTTCGAAAGAAAAGCATAGATTTAATACTACAAACTTCAAGTACGATGAACTAAATACTAGTTAAAAAACCAAAAGGGTTGAACTAACTGAATTTAGTTTATTATTTTCAAATGAATCTGTGGCTAAAACAACTGATGAACCTGAATCTGTTAAATCTGAATCAAGTGTTGAATTGGAGTAAAAAATAATATCATATTCTTAAGAAAACAAGTTTGTTCAGAATATCTCTTCTGAATTTCCTTATTTGAATTCGGCTTTACTTAAAATTGTGGATTTAGAAAATCAAATTTCTAAATTACAATTAGATTTTGAAAAATTAGAGGATGATTATGACAATATTGGAATAGATCATGATCACATTCAAAAAGTCAATCTTGATCTTAAAAATGAGATTCGACGACTTGAATCCCAATTATTCGAATTATCAAAATCTAAGAATTCAAAACCTTGTGAAAAGTGTTCAAAACAAGCAGAATTCAAAGATGAGAGTAAATCTTCAAGTAAAATTGATTCTAGTGCAAAAGTATTTTTAGAAAAAGATAAGCTTTTTGAAGAAAACAAAGCACTTGTTTTGAGATGTGCAAAACTTTCAAATCAAATATCAGATTTTGAGAAAGTGCTTTTTCTTGAGAAAGAGAAGCATAAAAAGGAAAGAACTGAGCTTGAAATTGAACTGAAATATTGTGAAGTATATCATACAAAGTTTTCATCAAATATATCTAATGTCAAAAAGGAACAACAACTGAAAAGAAAAGAAAAAGGAAAATTATTCGAAACGAAATCAAATTTGTTTCCAAATAATGCTTCTAGTTCTAACAGTTCTGACAATGTTTCTCATTCTTTCTCAGAAGTGGATGACGAAAAGTGCGTGGATCTGAAGGAGAAAGTTTCAAATAGCAAGAATAGGAATACTGATACCGAGAAATGTATTTCTTCAAATAAAAATTGTATTCATTCGTGTAATGTTTACAAAGTTGGTGAAAATATAAATTCCGCAATTTCTGATTCTACTTTGTTGACACAAGCAAAAAGAAGAATACATTGTGCTCATTGTTGGGATAACTATTTCAAGATAAATAGAAATGATCCAAAGAACAAAAAGTCTAATACTTCATCTTTTTCTTTAAAATCTTCAGCAAACAAATTTGCTAAAATGTTCGGTTTCAGATCAAAGAAACAGAATAAGAAGAAAGAAACAAAAACAGTTGATGTGAATATGGTTTGGATTCCCAAAGATCAACTCAACAAACCAAATTCACAAAATAACCTTACCTTTAAAGGCAAAATTCAAGGTTCATCAACTGTAATAAACAAACTGATCCGTACTAACAAAAAAGGACCCATACAGATATGGGTACCTAAGATAAGGTAATTTTCTTTTTACAGGACCGTCATGTGTGGGTCATTGATTCGGGAGCTTCTAGACACATGATGGGGTACAAGCACTTATTGCACGATTTTACTGTACATCCTGGCGGATCGGTAGGTTTTGGTAACGACTCCAAAGGTCATGTTCGAGGCTAAAGAACGTTGAAGAATGACTCGATGCAAATTGAAAAGATCTTGTATGTCGAAGGTTTAGGGCATAACCTTTTCAGTATTAGTCTGTTTTGCGACAAGGACTGTAAGGTAATTTTTGACAAGAAGTTTTGCTATGTTGTGGATGAGAAATGGTCAGAGATTTTCAGAGCAAAATGTTGATCCCATTTTTGAGACAGACAAACAATAGAAGATAAAATCCATACAGAAAGTAGAGATAAGATAGAAATTAAGAACAATACTCATAGAAATCTTATCTCATATTCATTGATTCAAGGTATGGAGGGGGAAATTGGAAGAACACCACACTAAACGTGAAATCGACTCTCATAAGAAACTAGTCTGTGTGTGTTAATTGTGAACTCTCCAGATTTCTCACTTAACCTAAAAAGCCTATGTACACCTTTATATAGGGCCCATTTACACAAAAGGCTTAAGCCCATAAGGCTAATTACAAAGATAATATAAATCTAATTATAAAGCCCATGAATTAATTTCTTTATAAAACATTCATATAAATTAGGGGCTAATTAAAGCTAACAATCTCCCCCTAATGTTTTATAAAGAAAGCATCATCTTATAGTCTCCCCCTTGCTTTCTTTAGAACCTTTGGTGTTCCGTTCATCAAGTCTTCAAAGCATCATGAGCTCCCCCTCAAATGTAGGCTCATCTTCTTGAAAGACCGAGACAAATAACACTTTCTGTCCAGCTTTCATGTCTCAACTTCACCACTGTTTTTGACCATCATGGAGACTGATTGAAAGAAAACATAAAACATGTATAATGAACTCCAGCCTCTTAGCATTCCAACGAGCTATGATTCATCCATTTTGGATGAAAAACGAGTGAGTTGTGTAAGTTTTCCCTCAGCTGCGCAGAACGGTCATAAAACAGAAAATTTGACTCTAAAAGACCCCGTTGAGTAAGCATTCAGTACCAAGCTTTATACATGAATAACAGAGGAGTGAGTGACAATAAGTATGTCACAATAGCATCATGAAACCATGAAGAACCGTCGAGAGAACGCCGTTCTTGAAAGCGAAAAGAGCACGAGTGAAATGCGATGCTTTCGGTGCAGCAAGAGTCCATTGACTTTGACACAGATTCTGACCATTAAGCACACTGATTCAGACCAAAATCAAAACATGAAAAAGTTTCACCTATGTCTTAGGAATTCAACGCAACTGGACTCATGCGAATCGGAGCACCGAGTAGGAAGTTATGCGCGTGTTTCTGAAATAGCGCAAAGGTGTCAGAAAATCTAAATTATTTCGGTCTTCGGGCATTTGGCGTATTGTTCACAGAGACTCTGCACATCAGTACAGAGGCTCTGATCAGCCTCACAGAGGATCTGTTATTTGCCTGATAATTCTCTTTGAACACCATCAAAATGCATCATATATGCATCCTTTTGTAGATGCACATCTTCTGGATAGCCTCTGTGCATTTTCCATAAACAGCTTCTGGTCTGCAACTATTTGATAAACATGCTGATGTCTGGACAGCAGCAGCTTCTGTGAGAGCTCAGAGGCTCTGAGCATGAGTTCAGATGCTCTGTGATCAGTTCTGCAGTTCAAATCTAACAGCATCAGCATAAATAGCCACAGAGGCTTCTGATCTGCCACTCTGCACAGCTTCTGTAGAGTATGGATGGCCTCTGCATATCCACATAGCTTCTTTGGATTAAGCTCTATACTAACAGCAAGCTCTGAGATACGGCCAAATTGTTGATGCTCATGGTGCTTGCGGACGGATCTCCAATCAAAAAGCTGAATACTTCAGTCAGTCAACATCAATAATACTTACAGAATATAATTTGAGACAGATGGCATGGTTGAATTCTGAGAGTTCACAATAGCTGAATATTCAAAATTTGTATGACCAACATCCTCTTTGCACTTCTGTTCCATACGTCATCGGCTTAATCAGTCCTCTTTGCACTTGAACTTTCTGGACAACAACTTTTGTTTGAATAACGATGATTTGTGATTATGCTCAGCATCTGGACAGCTGCACATTTTTATCTTTTGACGGGTCTGGATGAGCACAATCTGGACAACTTCTGTCTGAATGTGCAGGAGGAGCTTCTGTGATCAGCTTCTGCACATATCTGGATCAAGCTTCTTCTAGAATCATAGAGCTCCTTGGACAACATCGAACGATGTCTGGTCTGCTGCAGCAACTTAATCAGCGGCTTAACTACCACAGGAGCTTCACAGCAGCGACAAAGCATAATTCTTTTGCACTTTGAATTCTACACAATCTCGATACACAACCATTTTGATGTTCTTCTAAATCTGGTCAGTGAACAAAATTGTCAGTCGTCAGAGCTCTGTCAATAATCAGAGGCATCAGAGCTCTGAACAGACTCCACAGAGGCTCTGATATGCTCTGTCGATGATCAGAGTTTTGTTAAGCTCTGTCGATGATCATACCCGATTGCATTCTACCAAGTTTTACGCACTCTATCGTTAACTTCTGTGCACATCAGTTTGTGTACGGTTGCTCTTTAGATCCTTACAGAGGCTTTGTACTAACTCTGCACTTCTGAGCAAGACATCCTTTGTGAGCATCTGTAGACAGCTCTGAATAACCTTCTGGACAGCCATTTTGAACAAAGCAACAAACTCTGTTTTGACAGCGATGAGATACATTTAAAATCCTTGATCACCAACTTTGTAGGCACTTTTCAACATGGACAGAGGCTGTTTGGATCTGCAGGGCTTCACATAAGCTTTATGTAACTTGGATAGCCCTCCACAGAGCCTTACAGAGGCTCTGTGTAGCCTGGACTGCATCTGCGCACACGACTTATCCTGGACAGCCTTGGTTTGGGCTCTGAAAAGACAACAGCAAAATCTGCATGTCTGGACAACATCTTAACAAACACAACATCACATAATTTTTGTTTCATTGTTTGACAGTAACACGAAAAACATGAAACAGCAAACAACTTGTTGTTTTGCTCGAATTTGGTCCCAATCAGCAGTTAAAACTGTTTTCAATTAAACACAATAGCTCTGAATAGGTTATGGATCAACGGGACTGCAATAATTTCTCAGCTTTGACAGCACAATTTTCATCTTTGACAGCACGATTTTCAGCTTTGACAGCATGTCAGCTTTGACAGCACGATTTTCATCTTGGACTGCACGGTTTTCAGCTTTGACAGCAACATTTTTTACAACAACTTGCTGTTTTGGTAGCACTAAGATCGAAACAACCGCATGATAAATTCTGTTTTGACAACAACTATTTTGACAGCATAAATGGCTTTGACAGCAACTATTTTGACAGCAAAAATAGCTTTGACAGCAACTATTTTGACAGCAAAAATAGCTTTGACAGCAACTATTTTGACAGCAAAAATATTTAGCCAAACAGCTGCCCCTTTTTTGTTTTAAACCCATCAAACAGCAGAAAATTCTGTTTTGGAACACATCAACAGCTTTCTGTTTTTGGTTAACAACAGCAAACAACAACAAAGTCAGCTGCACTTTTCAGGATTCAAATCTTGACAGCAGCAAAAATGAGTATCATGAGATAATGTGTTTCATCTCAAAAGATCCTTTGACATATGATCAATAGAATTGATATGCAGCCTTATAACTCCCATAACAAATTGCCCGTATCACTTCAATAACCAACTTCTAAATCAAATTTATGAACATGGCTGTTGGTTACCAAGTTTCACAAAACCTTTGGTGTGGAAAATAAGACGATCTTCATAACTTTTCTTAGAACAAAGATTGCTAATAATCAAGTTTCTAATTGATCAGATCAGAAAGTTGATTCTAAGCACTCAAAGATCTAAAATCTTTTCAGATCTGACTTTGAACATGTAGCACAACACCAAATCTTTCTCAAACAACTTTATCAAGACCCAAATGATTTTGTTTTTCATTTAAATGATTATGAGCAGCGGAAGATAAACAAAATCTGAGTAAAAGAGAGTCCAATCTTGGATTTAAATAAAGGTCAGATCAAAGCTCAACAACCTTACTACCAAGATGCCAAAAAAAATGCTATGGACTTAAGCACACACAAGGATGAGATCATAGATCAACCATCTACTTAGTGCTATCAAATATTAGACCAATGAATGAGAAAGAATCAAAACACACACTTGAAGAATATCAGATCAGATTTGAACCAAATAGAGTCAAATCTTCACTTAGGCATTTTATCAAACATGTGGTGTGCAGAATCAGATTTTGTGAAGAAACAATGATATTTTCTATGAAAGATCATCCAAATCTCATCTAAATGAAGAAATGGGTTTCTAATAAGCACAAAAACAGCAAATAAACCATTAGAATGATATTTGTGTTTAGGCTCATGTGATTTAATCAATCTAAGCATCAAAACAACAAATAAATCATCTAATAACTTCTATTGTTGCCATAGATGACCGATTTTGAAGAAAAGTTTCTTCAATCGGCTCTGATACCAATTGTTGATCCCATTTTTGAGACAGACAAACAATAGAAGATAAAATCCATACAGAAAGTAGAGATAAGATAGAAATTAAGAACAATACTCATAGAAATCTTATCTCATATTCATTGATTCAAGGTATGGAGGGGGAAATTGGAAGAACACCACACTAAACGTGAAATCGACTCTCATAAGAAACTAGTCTGTGTGTGTTAATTGTGAACTCTCCAGATTTCTCACTTAACCTAAAAAGCCTATGTACACCTTTATATAGGGCCCATTTACACAAAAGGCTTAAGCCCATAAGGCTAATTACAAAGATAACATAAATCTAATTATAAAGCCCATGAATTAATTTCTTTATAAAACATTCATATAAATTAGGGGCTAATTAAAGCTAACACAAAACGATGCGGCGATCTATATATGACAGATTTTGCGACTCTTGTTGCTTCTAATCAAGTTTGTCTTGTTTCAAAAGCCTCTCAAGATGAATGTTGGTTGTGGCATAGGAGACTCTCACATCAAAATTTTCGAAGCATCAACAAGCTCAGAATAGATGGATTAGTTTTCGGGCTTCCTGAATTGGAGATTGACAAAGTTTCTATCTGTCCGGCGTGTGAAATGGGAAAGTTGAAACACGTCTCGCACAAATCCAAAACTTTGTCTAACTGCAACAACGCCTTGGAATTAATTCATATGGATCTCTGTGGCCCGATGAGGACTCAGTCAATGGGGGGGAAAGAAGTACATATTGGTTATGATTGATGAGTACTCACACTACACTTGGTTGGATTTTCTTCGAATCAAATCTGAAGCACCTGAGCTGATAATCAAGTTCATCAAAAAGATTCAAATTCTTCTACAACGTCCAGTTCAAAAGATAAGGAGCGACAACGGGACTGAATTCAAGAATGCGACTCTCCAATCGTTTCTTGAATCCGTTGGCATCTCTCACAATTTTTCTGCACCAATTACTCCACAACAAAATGGAGTGGTTGAAAGAAAGAATCGGACGCTTGTGGAAGCAGCTCGGACTATGCTTGCCTATTCGGGTCTTCCTCCAAGTTTATGGGCTGAAGCAGTTTCCACCGCATGCTTCACACAAAACAGGACAATTATTAATAACCGTCTTAATAAAACTGCATATGAAATAATCAATAATCGCAAACCTAACATCAAATTTTTGAGTGTTTTTGGATTAAGATGTTTTGTCCTAAAAGATCGAGAACACCTTGCAAAATTCCAAGTCAAAGCGGATGAAGGGATTTTTATTGGCTATTCCTTGAACTCAAAGTCATATCGGGTCTACAATAATAAAAAATCAGTCATCTTGTTAGCTTCAATCTTCCTAATCGAAGAAGTATTTAGAAGTAGTGAAAAATAGGCTAAGTGAAGAAAGCCTCTTATAGAGGCTCTGCCGAACTTACCGAGAGATCAAGGTCAAGAAGCTACAGAAGCTACAGAGGCGTCCTACAGAACCTTTGTCATACGCGCAAAGAAGACCAAAGACTCGGAATCCGGTGAAGGCTGCTCTACAAAGGACTAGACCGCAGAACCTCTGTAACCCTTTACAGAGCCTCTGCGGTCCTCACCGAAGACTTGGAAGATATTTATAATATCTTGCTACTGTTCCTGTACTTGTTCATCAACTTGCATGGCACCGTGCCCTGTCCAACTTCAACGTGTCAAACTCTGATTGGACTCAATAGGGCTTAGTACATAATAGACGTCTGCGGCATTAAATGCAATACAACACGTTCAACTATTCATGACGTCCGATCAACAGTAGCTCATGCTTTATGGTCCCCTTAGAGTAGTATAAAAGGAAGACTAATGTTTAGTTCTTCCTAATAAAAACAATCGGAACAATCATAGTTAAATCAACACAAGAACACATAGCTTTTGCACATTGAAAGTCATATCTGTTTTAAGCTTTTCATACTCATTGTTCTTGAAACCGTTCTTGATATATATTGAAACTCAGTAAACTTTGAGATATCATATTCTGATCACTGTTTCTTTATATTATGTGTTCTAAATCTATCAAACATATTTGTTAGTTATTCAAATACGCTTCCGCATCAAACATAAACTCGAACTAATAGATCTGGTAATCTTGTATAAGCAAAACGGGAACCAACAATTGGTATCAGAGCCATCCTTGATTTTCAATATCAAGTGATCCTCGTTTGACAACATTATTGATAGATTTCATTCTGTTTTTAACCTACTCTTCATCACATTAAAAAGTTTCTGTTTACCTATCACTTTTCGATTCATTCGAACGTGATATTCTGATAGAAACTATTTTTCCAGGTTAAAACACCATTAAAGTACTTCTGGATATTAGTTATTACCCAGAAATCCTTCCAGTTCTTCATACTCATAAATCTTTCATCATATTATCCTTTCTGAACCCCTGAAAAACTCTTACAATGACAAATACCAATAACTTTTTCATTGTTGGCTCATTAACCAAACCCCCTACTCTCCTTCGTGATGAGTATCCTCAATGGAAGATAAGAATGGTTCATTTCTATGAGGGTACTGAAAAAACTCGCACACAATATATTTACAATCCTCCTCCAGTTCCTATGATAACTATGCCACGTATACCAGCTACTACTGAATCTCCTGAAATCCCTGAACATCAAAAACCTAAGCCAAAAAGAGAATGGTCAAATGAAGATACGACAGAAGATGAAGTTGCACAGAAAACAAAAAGAATATTGATCATGGCTATCCCCAGCGAACTTTTTCAATCCTTAGATGCATGCGAAACAGCGCACGATCTTTGGAAAGAATTAGAAAGACAGTTGGAAGGGGGTGCTAAAACACAGAAGAACCGAAGGGCACAATACATAAATGAATATCATGTCTTCAGAGCCTCTGCAACAGAATCTCTGCAAACAACATACGACCGGTTCAACTCTCTAATAAACAAATGCAGAAAGTCTGGCATTCACAGAACCTCGGAAGAAAATAACGTCATGTTTCTAAAGAGCATGAATGATGAGTGGCTTTAATTGTCTATGTCTTTACAAACAAACCAAGATCTAGACTCCTGGACACTCTCTGATCTCTACGGAACACTAGCCGCACAAGGAACTCAAATAGCACAGGCTAAAACACTAACCATTGCACCATACGCAGTGGTTAGTAAATCAACAGAGGCTGCAGAGAGACCGAGAAAAGAGAGAGCAACAGAGGAGAAGAAAAAAGGAAAAGATGAAGATAGTGATGGTAGATAGCGAAGAAGAAGAGCTGATAGAGGAAGAGATAACTCTTGCGTCATTAGCTAAATCATTGGCTCTATTGACAAGGGAGTTCAGAGGTAACCAAAGGAGTTCTGGAAATGATCGATACGGCAGAGATAACCAGAACAGTAGAAGAAATGATGGAAGAAGAGAAAAAACGAGTGACCGACAGAGGTCAGACTACAAAAATGATGATCAACAGAGGTCGAGCGACATAAACTACAGAGGAAATGACCAACAGAGGTCAGATGACAAGGTAGGCCACACACAAGAATGCTACAAATGTGGTAAGCCTGGTCATTACGCAAACGAATGCCGAACGGAGAAAGGTGGAGACCAACAGAAGTCTGACGATCGAGCTAGAAACACCTCCCAAGGTTGTTTCAACTGCGGCAAGCCATTCCATTTCAAAAATGAATGCAGAAGTAGACCAAATCGCCCACAGAAGGACTCAGGTTTTTACAAAAAGAAGGTTGAGAATTATGCGCAAAAATGCCTAATGGCGAACAAAGGGCATTCCGAGGCGAACACGGAGGACTTCGAGTCAGACTCTACCTCCGACGATGAATACACCACCAATGCCCTATTCTGTGGTATGGCAGAAGTCGACTCCGGCACTGACACTGAGGTATCCACTTCAAACTCTACCTCTTGTACTAATTCTGTAGATAGTGATTTATTTAAACTTAACATTGAAGTAATTGAACTGAAAAAGACAAATGCAGATATTCAGAAAAAGCTCACTTTTAATGAAAGAGAAGTCAGACTTCTCACTCAAGAAAAAGCTGAAATTTTCAAAGAAAAAGAAAGGATAGAAAAGAATTGGAACAAAAATATAGATCCTTTAAACAAACAAATTTCTGAACTATCTTCTGCTTTAAAAGTCAAGACAAAAGAACTCTCAGTTTCTATGAGTGAAACAACAGATATTAAAGCTCTAAAAGAATATTTTCAAAGAGAGGGAGAGGTTCTTTGGCAAGATCTTCTAAGAAGAGAAGTTTTACTTAAAAACTATAAGGATGCACAGAAGGTTTATGAAAAAATAAACACTCAAATAGGAAGACGAGGTATAGGGTACGATGATGTTACCCTAGATATTGAAGGCAAACAAAAATTACCTTTGTCGTGTCTATTTGTTTTAGGAAAAACCAACAAACCCGACTTTCCAAACTTACTATCCGTGAGTAAAAGGGGAAACATTTCTGGGGAACCTCACTTAAGGAAGCATACAAAGATGGTCAATGTGTGGTTTGAAAACACATATTCATCATCTTCAACCTCTGTCAATAGAGGAATCAAACCGAGAAAATATCTGAAAACACAAGATCAGATCGGTATCTTTAAGTTTGGCAAACCAGAGACTCAAACACAGGTTGCTTTTGTCTGTATGATAAATGTCGAAAAGAAATTATCGGCAGAAGCTACTGAGTTCAAACCCACCTTTGCAGAAGAAAAACTTATAAATTTAATTGAAAAGGAAATTTTGGAAGTATATAAATCAAGCGTTTTAGAAAAATTCTGTACATCTTCTGTAGATCAAATTCTCACAGAAGAGATCTTGTTAGAAACCTCTGCCGACTATGAAAATTGTTCTACAGAGGAATAAAGCTCGTACGATACATGTTCGGAAAATCAAGCCTCTGTCGAAAGAGACTACTCAACCTCTATATATATGAGGACGACTCATCCTCTGACGACTCAGAGACTGATGCTACATCAGGGATTGTTCACTGTGACATAGAGGATGTTAAATTCTCCTCTAAGGTTCTTAACAGAACCATTTCTCCTAAGGAGAAAATCACAGAGATCCCCATCTGTCCAGATTTTCTCAACATGTGCATACAAGCCAAAACCTCCATAGAGCTTGAAAATCTAAAGAAGATCTCTGTAGATCCCAATAGTTCTAAATTTTCAAAATCATTAAGGCAAATAAATAAAAATCCCTCTTGGCAACAAAAGGAAAATAGCCTAAAGTTAACAAATCTTTTTCCTCTATGACAGTGAAGAAAGACGTTCACCACAGAAGAGACTCACAGAAGGCATGACCTAAACAAGGCTTTTGCAAACAACATTCTAGTATTCATAGATCTTCTTGTAATAGGAAATCTAATGTTAAGAAAGAATGTAATTGTAACATCCTACAAAAATCAAAACTTTCAGGTTAGCATCATTTAACCATTTCAAGTGTTAACATAGGGAACATACCTTGTTAAGACCCACTCAGAATAATTTAGGGCGAAAATTCGCTAGAATTCCCAGTAGTTGCCTAAAAGACCCGGTTTCGGCCCGGGACTAACCGAAACACCTTGTGGAATGACAAAATGCTTCAAATAACATTTAATATATATAAAATATAGGGTTTTTACCCTCCTACATAAACTTTCTTTTATTTGAAATTTATTTAAACCAAAAAGGTATTTTAAGAGTGTATCTTGCAATTTATTCCTAAAAATGGAAAAGGGCTTACAAAAAAAGAAAGATGTGGGCTAAATTTTTATAAAAAAAAAATACTACCTCAAGGGTGAGGGCCCATGAGAGGGCCGGCCCTCCCCTCTCCTCCTTTACCCCCCAAATTGTTCTTCCTACTTCATTTTCAACTTAGACAAACCAAAGACCATCCATATTCCTCTATTTTTCTCTCTACCTTTCTCCTTCTTTCCTTCTTCACTTTTCTTCAACCAAAGATACCTCAAAACTCCAGAAAATTTCAGTTCTAATACAAGTATCCAAATACGAAATTTCAAGGTTTAAAGTACTTGCATTATCCTCCCAAGGTAAGAACACTAAACTAAGTGTCATTTATCCTCTTTTGGCACCTTATATGCCATTTTCCTACCTTGTTCTACATTTTTAATCCATCCAAATGGATGAACTCTTTTTCTTGTTCTAGAAGGGAGATAAAACACCAAGGACATGAAAAATGTCCATAATATGGTGAAAATCTATGAACTTCCATCATGAACATGAGAAAAATGAGAAAAATCATCAAAATGTGGGTTTTGTTCTTTTATAAGAATCTGGACATTTTGACTTTGCATGCATATTTTATTTTAACTTCTGAGTATTTCTTTTAAAAAAAAACATGTCATTTGATGTGGGGATTGAATTTAGCAAAAGAATCCACATCTATGGAGGTTATAGTGCTAAAAAAAATGAGTTTTATTGAAAATCTTTAAGTTCCAGAATCTGGCAGATTGGTTGCATGTACTTTGGACGACCATATCTTGGTCAATTCATGTCCAAATTCTTTGATTTTTCTTCTGGAGTAAAGTTTAATGAGTTGGGGTTCAAACCCCACTGGTCTCATACGAAAATATTGAGTTTTGAGCTTTCAACTCCTTAGAACAAATCTGGTGTGCAGCAGATGATCTGTCAGATTTTTGTGTCACTTTGTTTTGCCTGTAGTTTTCTATAGCATGCATAAAAGTACTTTATTTTTCTTCTGGAAGATCCTTATATGAGTTAAGTTTCACATGCAGTTGGTTTCATAAAAATATATGGTGTTTTGGTCACTCAAACAATTTTTTACAAGTCAAGTGTGTCAATCTGTCCAAGATTGACAGATTGGTACATGCAACTTCATTTGGCCATACCTCCCTCAAAACTTATCAAAAATTTATGAGTCTTTTTCCATGAGATGCTTCTATGTGTTAGGTTTCCAGAGCATGTAAAAACTCTGCATAATGTTGAGTTTTGACCTTCCAAAGGTCTGTTTTTCACAGAAGGGTGCAATCTGTTTTAGACCCTGTATAACACAAGTTAATAAAAATTATTTGGACCCCTTAAACACCTTCAAAATTTATGAAATTTGGTCAAAATAGCCTTAACTCAGTATAGTACTACATATAAAAAAATGAGTAAATTTGTCATTCCAGAAAGTATATTTTAATAACCATTTTTGAGGAACAAAGTTTCTGCCAGATTAAGTATTTTGGAAAAAGTGTGGGATTTTATTATTTTAACCTTATAGGTACATATACATGATTAAAACATTGGGAAAATGTTAAATTCATCATTTCAAATTAAATACTAAAGCAAAGGCATTTCACAAGAGGTGGACTAAATTAGTTAAGTTTAACCTTGAGTAGCTATGAAGGACTTATAGAGCTTATTTGACTTTATAGGAGAACCGTAAGGCATTAAGCAATCAAGCTTGCGCAACTCCGCGTCTACACGTTAAGGTGAGTAATCACAGCCCCGTTTTACTTGTTTAAATGTTTGGGGTGAAAAGCATGTTATGTTTTTAAAATGCTAAATGATTCATGATATTAAATTGTGGATATTTATGCTTTGTGAAATGAGTACTAATGAATGGACAATTGTACATAAGTGATAAAGATATGTTGAGTGATAATGAAAATGGTAAGTCCCCAATAGATACACTACTTATTAACTCGTAACGAGCCGGTGATACTTGTGGATAGCGCTATTTGGTTTGACAAACCCACCTTAACTGACGAGTAGGGGTGCACTTTATCTGGTAATAATGTTCTTCTCATGTGGCCATCATACCACCTCTGAGGTAGTTCGCGGGGCGTAGATTGTCGGAGGCTTAATAGTGGCTCAACACTTATATATCTTACAAAAATCACTCATTGTAAATTGTACTTCTAAATCTTTTAACTTTGGAGCTTGTCATGAACGAACGTTTCATGAGAGTAACCATTGGAAGAAAATTGTTGGGTGTATGGAAAAACCTGTGAACTCACCAACACTTTGTAGTTGACCTTTTGTTTTAAACATGCTTTTCAGGGGCTAAGAAGGTAAATGACAAGGTTTAATTTAGCATGCATGACGACATCAACCGAGACTCGTCTTTTGTCATATCTTGTTAAAAACAAAAACACTATTTTGGGTTACATGTAAACTTTGGGATTGTAAACCCTCAACTTTAAATTTTTGGAACTTTGTAATGTATTACTTTGTGTAATTGTATGGTTGGTGTTGTTTATTTCCTAACGCTATGAAACTCTATCTGTTACATCTCGTGTTTCCGCTTTAGCGGGGTGTTACAGAAATTGGTATCAGAGCCATAGGTTATAGAGAATGCCGGTTTTCTTATGGAAACCACATCTATAACCCAACCATAACGCAAACTATTTTCAAAAAGGTTTTCGAAATGATTGTCAAAAATCTAAGGCATATTGCTAATATAATCAAGTTGAGTGCCACATTATTATACCTCAATTAAACAAAGCCTGATCACCTATGTTTAATTCAGGTATACATAATGGGAGACTCGAATTAATTATACTGGAAGTATGCTAAAAATAAATTTTCTATTCAGAAGCATAAATTGTGTGTGCATACATAAGCATTGCATATCTTAGGCACTTACAATAACACACTTAATAACTAAGTTTACTATTATCGCAGTTCATTATGTCATCCACCCACTCCTCATCAGAGCACACTCCTTCTGAGCATACCCATTCCGAGCACTCGTACTCGGCAGACCTTTCCGGCTATGTTACTGGCCGACCGAGGGGCATTGCACCGGTTGTAGTTGAGAGAGACCCATATGAAGACAACCAGGAAGAATCTAGTGCACCACTCACTCAGTCCCCTCCACGTATCCTACGAGGACCAAGAGTTAGAGCCACGGCAAGGAAGAGTGTCCCATTACCTAGACGTGTGAGTCTTACCCAACCACCAAGAGGCGAAGGAGAGACCTCCCGATCGGGAGTGCAGCGAGGAAACTCTCAGGTGGTAACTGGAGTACCTGTGGCTCACCCTCCTGGCATGACTGCCCAGGAAAGCCAGTGGGTCCTAATGATGGCTCACGACATTCAACTCCACGGAGAGAGGTTGGACCAACAGCACCAAACCCTGAACGGGGTGATGGAGGTGCTGAAATCACATAGTGAAGTCTCAGACCGAACTATGGAGGTCATTGACATCACTAGGAGGGAGGTGAGAGCCCTACGTAGGTACCTAGCTTAGGTTATAGGAGCCTTGGTTTTGGTGTTGGGACTGCTGTTGTGGGCACTGATGCATTAGAAGACCACTACTAGAAGCTTTTGGGATTAATTAAACTTGAACTTATATTTTTTTGGGGCATGTAGTCGTTAAATTCCAAACATTGAATATTTTTGTTAATTGTTTCTGTTGGAATTTGAATATTTATGGTTTATGAATGAAATGCTTGGTTAATGTTCACGTATCTCAAGTACTTTTAAATACATGATTGTGAAATTATGGTATGTTGTTATGACAATACGTGTAGATAACAATGATAGTATGCATGAAGTAGTACCATAACTTAGATTAACATAACAAGTAGGAAGTGTAACCAAATAACCGTAATGGTGACCGTGTGACTAAATCCTTAATTAAAACGATACCTGTAGGACTATGCCTCCAAGGAGAGAGGATCCCGAAATCGCACGGCTCGTGTCCGAGCAAGTTTTGGCCGCACTTCCAAATATTGTGAGCCAAGTAGCAGCAGGTCTTAATGCTAACACAGGAAACAATGCGGGAACCAGTGGAAATAGGGAATGCACTTACAAGGCTTTTAGGACTTGTAATCCTAAAGAGTTTCTCGGAACTGAGGGAGCCGTTGGGCTATTAACATGGTTAGAGGGTATGGAGTCTGTGCTCCACATCAGTAAATGTTCTGAAGGAAACAAAGTGGAATTTGCCGCTTGCCTTCTGCAAGGACGGGCATTAACGTGGTGGAACACCCAAGTACAAACCCGAGGCCGGGATGTGGCCAACAGACTGACATGGGAAGAGTTTAAGAAGATGCTCAAGGATGAGTATTGCCCGAGAAGTGAGATCCAGAAACTAGAAGCAGAGCTGTGGAGCCATGAAATGAAGGGAAACGACATAGACTCTTACACTGCCCGTTTCCATGAGCTGGCAAAGCTGGTGCCACACTTGGTGACGCCCGAGGAAAACCGAGTGGATAGATACGTGTGGGGTTTATCTCCAGAAATCAGAGGAAATGTGACTTCAGCTGACCCGAAAACTCTTCAAGAAGCAGTGAATCTAGCAACGAGACTCACTAACAACGCAAATCGTTCGAGAACAACTAGGGATGATAAAGCCGGAGGGAAAAGAAAGATAGAAGAGCCTGCAAGAAGGCAAATTGGGGGAAGGTCAGACAAGGGCCAGAGAGTGACAGGGAATTTCGGAATTCAAGCACAGGCAGAGGAGAAAGAAAGGGGGCCATGCCCGAGATGCGCCAAGTGCAATAACCGACACCTCGGAAGATGCATCATTTGCTCCAAGTGTAACAAAGGAGGCCATGTCGCCAAAGATTGCAAGAGCAGAGGAAAGCGAACATGTCACGGGTGTGGGAGCCCTGATCACTATCGGAACGCATGTCCGAGACTGAACCGAAGGCCTAATGCAAATCAAGCGCGACCATTTAATCAAGGGAATCAAGGAGGTCAGGCGCGAGGTCGAGTGTTTGAAATTGGAGCAGATGAAGCAAGACGAAACCCGGATGTAGTCACAGGTACGTTTCTCTTGAATAATCATTATGCAACAGTACTTTTTGATTCGGGAGCAGATAGGAGCTTTGTATCACTAGAATTTAGGCCGAAAATTGACTTGGAACCTCAAAAGTTGAAAGAAGCCTATGTTATAGAATTTGCTAATGGACAGGAAGTTAGGGCCAGAGATGTAATTAAGAACTGTACCTTAAAACTGGCGGAAAAAGATTTTAGCATAGATTTAATCCCAATCAAATTAGGAAGCTTCGACATAGTCGTAGGTATGGATTGGTTATCAAAGAATCGCGCTGAGATCGTTTGCTCCGAAAAGATCGTCCGAATACCTCAAACCGAAGGAAGAGTACTGGAAATACAGGGAGACAGCTCGGGGAGGAAATTCAAAATAGTGTCGAGTATGAAGATGCGAAAATATTTGCGGAAAGATTGTGTTGCGTTTCTGACGCACGTGGTGGATAAGGGGATCAAAGAGAAGAATATTCAAGACTTTTCAATAGTACGAGATTTTCCTGAGGTATTCCCAGATGAATTACCTGGATTACCACCACCAAGACAAGTTGAATTTCATATCGACTTAATTCCAGGAGCGGCACCCGTGGCGAAATCACCTTACCGGTTAGCACCTTCAGAAATGCAGGAGTTGTCAGAACAACTTAAGGAGCTACTCAATAAAGGATTCATCAGACCCAGCTCTTCACCCTGGGGAGCTCCAGTTTTGTTCGTTAAAAAGAAATATGGTTCGTTTCGTATGTGCATTGACTACAGGGAACTTAATAAGCTGACCATCAAGAACCGATATCCCCTTCCTCGAATCGATGACCTGTTCGACCAACTTCAAGGCGCTACGTACTTTTCAAAGATTGACCTTCGGTCTGGATACCATCAAATGAGGGTTCGTGAGGAGGACATTCCTAAGACAGCGTTTAGGACTCGATATGGACATTATGAGTTCCGAGTCATGCCTTTTGGACTGACAAACGCTCCAGCAGTCTTTATGGACCTAATGAACAGAGTATGTCGACCGTACTTGGACAAATTCGTAATTGTGTTCATAGATGATATATTAATTTAATCTCAAAGCAAGAAGGAACATGAGCAACATTTAAAGCAAATACTAGAACTGCTCAAAGACCAGAAGCTGTATGCTAAACTTTCCAAATGCGAATTTTGGATTCGTGAAGTGCAATTTCTTGGGCATGTAGTTAATAAAGATGGAATTCATGTCGATCCGGCCAAGATAGAAGCCATCAAGAAGTGGGAAGCCCCAAAGACTCCGAATGAAATTCGTTCGTTTCTCGGTTTAGCTGGTTACTATCGGCGTTTCATTGCAAATTTCTCCAAAATTGCGCAACCATTAACGGCATTAACCCAGAAAGATAAGAAGTTCGATTGGGGAGAGAAACAAGAAGAAGCCTTTCAGACGCTTAAACATAAGCTTTGCAATGCACCGATCTTAGCCTTACCAGAGGGAGATGACAATTTTGTTGTTTACTGCGATGCCTCACACCAAGGGTTGGGGTGTGTGCTAATGCAAAAAGACAAGGTCATTGCCTACGCTTCAAGGCAACTTAAAGTTCATGAGAAGAATTATACCACCCATGATTTGGAACTAGGAGCCGTAGTGTTCGCACTCAAGATTTGGAGACATTACCTCTACGGCACTAAATGTACCGTCTTTACCGACCACAAGAGCCTACAACACATTTTCGATCAGAAAATGCTGAATATGAGGCAACGGAGATGGGTTGAACTGCTTAGCGACTATGATTGCGAGATAAAGTACCATCCAGGCAAGGCTAATGTTGTAGCTGATGCCTTAAGTCGAAAAGAAAGGGTGAAGCCATCGAGGGCAAGAGCTATGGGAACAATGGTCCGGACGAATCTTAAGGATCAAATCCTCGAGGCTCAAGAAGAGGCATTAAAAGAGGAGAATTTGAAAAACGAAACCCTACATCATCTGGAAAAGGAATTTGAAACACAACCAGACGGGGTGCGTTACTTCCGAAATAAAGTTTGGGTACCTAAGGTTGAAAAACTGCGAGCAGTAATCTTGGATGAAGCTCATAAATCAAGATATTCAATTCACCCCGGGGCCGATAAAATGTACAAGGATCTGAAGGAATACTATTGGTGGCCAGGGATGAAGAAAGATGTTGCTTTGTATGTAAGCAAGTGCCAAACTTGTGCAATGGTTAAGGCTGAACATCAGAAACCATCCGGTCTTCTTCAGCAACCGGAGATTCCCGAGTGGAAATGGGAACAAATAAGTATGGATTTCATAACTAAGTTACCCAGGACAAGGAAAGGACTTGATTCAATTTGGGTTATAGTGGATCGGCTTACAAAATCTGCACATTTTCTGCCTATTCGGGAAGACTTCAAGGTGGAAAAGCTTGCTCAGATTTACATCAACGAGATTGTTATGCGTCATGGAGTACCTACTTCCATAATCTCGGACAGAGATAGCCGTTTTACGTCACGCCTTTGGCGGTCAGTCCAGAAAGCGTTGGGCACACGTTTGGACTTGAGCACTGCCTACCACCCACAGACGGACGGTCAGACAGAAAGAACTATACAAACACTGGAAGACATGCTGCGAGCCTGTGTACTAGATTTTGGGGGAAATTGGGATACTCACTTACCGCTGGTCGAATTCTCTTACAACAATAGCTACCATACCAGCTTAAAGTGCGCGCCGTACGAAGCCTTATATGGACGCAAGTGTAGATCACCACTCAGCTGGTTGGAGGTTGGTGACAGACAACTGATAAGACCCGACATAATACAGGAGACCACGGACAAGATCGTAACCATTCAGGAAAGACTGAAAGTTGCCAGGACTCGTCAGAAGAGTTATGCAGATAATCGCAGGAAGCCATTGGAATTTCAGGTGGGCGATAAGGTACTATTAAAGGTATCACCATGGAAAGGATTGGTACGATTTGGGAAGAAGGGCAAGTTGAGCCCAAGATATATCGGTCCGTTTGAGATACTGGAAAAGATTGGACCAGTTGCATACAGACTCAAACTACCACAAGAGTTAAGCGCTATTCACGACACATTTCATGTGTCGAATCTAAAGAAATGCCTATCGGATGAATCATTGGTGCTACCATTGGAAGATATTCAAGTGAGCGAGCAGTTACGCATTATAGAAGAACCCGTGGAGATACTTGACCGAGATGTTAAGCGGTTAAGACGTAGCAAGATCCCGATCGTAAAAGTTCGTTGGAATGCAAGGCACGGACCTGAATACACTTGGGAACGAGAGGACTTTATGAGGGGTAAGTATCCTCAACTGTTCGCCAAGGAACCTATCGTGAATGCCAATCATTAAATTTCGGGACGAAATTTCTCTAACGGGGGAAAGCTGTAACATCCTACAAAAATCAAAACTTTCAGGTTAGCATCATTTAACCATTTCAAGTGTTAACATAGGGAACATACCTTGTTAAGACCCACTCAGAATAATTTAGGGCGAAAATTCGCTAGAATTCCCAGTAGTTGCCTAAAAGACCCGGTTTCGGCCCGGGACTAACCGAAACACCTTGTGGAATGCCAAAATGCTTCAAATAACATTTAATATATATAAAATATAGGGTTTTTACCCTCCTACATAAACTTTATTTTATTTGAAATTTATTTAAACCAAAAAGGTATTTTAAGAGTGTATCTTGCAATTTATTCCTAAAAATGGAAAAGGGCTTACAAAAAAAGAAAGATGTGGGCTAAATTTTTATAAAAAAAAATACTACCTCAAGGGTGAGGGCCCATGAGAGGGCCGGCCCTCCCCTCTCCTCCTTTACCCCCCAAATTGTTCTTCCTACTTCATTTTCAACTTAGACAAACCAAAGACCATCCATATTCCTCTATTTTTCTCTCTACCTTTCTCCTTCTTTCCTTCTTCACTTTTCTTCAACCAAAGATACCTCAAAACTCCAGAAAATTTCAGTTCTAATACAAGTATCCAAATACGAAATTTCAAGGTTTAAAGTACTTGCATTATCCTCCCAAGGTAAGAACACTAAACTAAGTGTCATTTATGCTCTTTTGGCACCTTATATGCCATTTTCCTACCTTGTTCTACATTTTTAATCCATCCAAATGGATGAACTCTTTTTCTTGTTCTAGAAGGGAGATAAAACACCAAGGACATGAAAAATGTCCATAATATGGTGAAAATCTATGAACTTCCATCATGAACATGAGAAAAATGAGAAAAATCATCAAAATGTGGGTTTTGTTCTTTTATAAGAATCTGGACATTTTGACTTTGCATGCATATTTTATTTTAACTTCTGAGTATTTCTTTTAAAAAAAACATGTCATTTGATGTGGGGATTGAATTTAGCAAAAGAATCCACATCTATGGAGGTTATAGTGCTAAAAAAAAATGAGTTTTATTGAAAATCTTTAAGTTCCAGAATCTGGCAGATTGGTTGCATGTACTTTGGACGACCATATCTTGGTCAATTCATGTCCAAATTCTTTGATTTTTCTTCTGGAGTAAAGTTTAATGAGTTGGGGTTCAAACCCCACTGGTCTCATACGAAAATATTGAGTTTTGAGCTTTCAACTCCTTAGAACAAATCTGGTGTGCAGCAGATGATCTGTCAGATTTTTGTGTCACTTTGTTTTGCCTGTAGTTTTCTATAGCATGCATAAAAGTACTTTATTTTTCTTCTGGAAGATCCTTATATGAGTTAAGTTTCACATGCAGTTGGTTTCATAAAAATATATGGTGTTTTGGTCACTCAAACAATTTTTACAAGTCAAGTGTGTCAATCTGTCCAAGATTGACAGATTGGTACATGCAACTTCATTTGGCCATAACTCTCTCAAAACTTATCAAAAATTTATGAGTCTTTTTCCATGAGATGCTTCTATGTGTTAGGTTTCCAGAGAATGTAAAAACTCTGCATAATGTTGAGTTTTGACCTTCCCAAGTTCTGTTTTTCACAGAAGGGTGCAATCTGTTTTAGACCCTGTATAACACAAGTTAATAAAAAATATTTGGACCCCTTAAACACCTTCAAAATTTATGAAATTTGGTCAAAATAGCCTTAACTCAGTATAGTACTACATATAAAAAAATGAGTAAATTTGTCATTCCAGAAAGTATATTTTAATAACCATTTTTGAGGAACAAAGTTTCTGCCAGATTAAGTATTTTGGAAAAAGTGTGGGATTTTATTATTTTAACCTTATAGGTACATATACATGATTAAAACATTGGGAAAATGTTAAATTCATCATTTCAAATTAAATACTAAAGCAAAGGCATTTCACAAGAGGTGGACTAAATTAGTTAAGTTTAACCTTGAGTAGCTATGAAGGACTTATAGAGCTTATTTGACTTTATAGGAGAACCGTAAGGCATTAAGCAATCAAGCTTGCGCAACTCCGCGTCTACACGTTAAGGTGAGTAATCACAGCCCCGTTTTACTTGTTTAAATGTTTGGGGTGAAAAGCATGTTATGTTTTTAAAATGCTAAATGATTCATGATATTAAATTGTGGATATTTATGCTTTGTGAAATGAGTACTAATGAATGGACAATTGTACATAAGTGATAAAGATATGTTGAGTGATAATGAAAATGGTAAGTCCCCAATAGATACACTACTTATTAACTCGTAACGAGCCGGTGATACTTGTGGATAGCGCTATTTGGTTTGACAAACCCACCTTAACTGACGAGTAGGGGTGCACTTTATCTGGTAATAATGTTCTTCTCATGTGGCCATCATACCACCTCTGAGGTAGTTCGCGGGGCGTAGATTGTCGGAGGCTTAATAGTGGCTCAACACTTATATATCTTACAAAAATCACTCATTGTAAATTGTACTTCTAAATCTTTTAACTTTGGAGCTTGTCATGAACGAACGTTTCATGAGAGTAACCATTGGAAGAAAATTGTTGGGTGTATGGAAAAACCTGTGAACTCACCAACTCTTTGTAGTTGACCTTTTGTTTTAAACATGCTTTTCAGGGGCTAAGAAGGTAAATGACAAGGTTTAATTTAGCATGCATGACGACATCAACCGAGACTCGTCTTTTGTCATATCTTGTTAAAAACAAAAACACTATTTTGGGTTACATGTAAACTTTGGGATTGTAAACCCTCAACTTTAAATTTTTGGAACTTTGTAATGTATTACTTTGTGTAATTGTATGGTTGGTGTTGTTTATTTCCTAACGCTATGAAACTCTATCTGTTACATCTCGTGTTTCCGCTTTAGCGGGGTGTTACAGTAATGCCTCTGTGGCTCAGTTCAATGAATTCAATGAAAAGTTCAAACAAATCACGTCTCATATTCAATACTGTCATTGTTTTGATCTCATGTTCAAACTAAATAATCACTTCTCAAGTTCAGATTGTTTACTCTCTACTGAAATTCAAACTCCAAAGTCAAAACCTAAAGAGAAACAATCTAATTATTCTACAAAAGATAAAATGTACTTCAAGAATGTTGATCCAAACCCTCAGTGATTTGATAATGACCCTCTCTTATATACTTAGTGAAAATTGTACGTAAACAATATGTATCAGAGTTTCACTATCGCTGATAAGTACTAAGATCTTACAGTACCGCTGATAGGAACTCTCGCTCTTTAGATTAAACATTCAGCGAACACTGTTCACCATAATGTTCTGAGCCTGTTCAGTTCTTATGATGATCGCTGATAAGTTAGTTATTTACTTATGATTCCTGAAGACAATTTTCACGTCAACATAGGTTCTACGCTGAAGTCGAAGATCAAGCTCAAGAACCAGCGACAAGTCTCCTAATGAACTGATGCAGATCAGCGAAGACTCAGATTTATCCACTCAACGTGAAGTATCAAGTACAAGACTTCAGCTATCGCTGAATAGATAATGATAATGTTCTGAATCAACGAAAGCTGATCATGAAGTCCTCCGTACAAAGTACTTTTGTCTTAACCACCATTGCACGACTCCGTACGAAATGTCAGAACAGAACTTTCTATTGTCTGAAATCGTACAACCACTCTGATACTACACTGTTCATCCATGCGGCTACTAAGGTTGTCAACCAAGTTCAATGACATGCAACCAACCAGCTGATGACACGTGTAAAGTGTATACTGACTTGCATTAAATGCATGCAATATATAAAAAGATGAACCCACTTCATTTGAAGTAACTTGCTAACTCTGGACAAGTTCAATCTCTTATCTTAAGATAGGTTATTATTAGTAATTTCCTTATCTCTCTTAGTGCAAGAAATCTTAGTGTTCCAACTTGTTTAGATTTAGGTTTATCCTTAATCTTGTTTCCGCAACAAGCTGTAAATTGTTAATGATTTATCAATAAACAATTTAGAAAAGTAAAATCTGTGTGTTTGTATTCAACCCCCCCCCCCCCTTCTACAAACTTGTATAACCCTTCGGGACCAACAAGTGGTATCAGAGCGGATTTGTTTAATCTCATAAACAAGATCTAATCTAAAATATTTCTCTTCCTTGCTATTATCTGAAAATGGCCACCAACACAAACACAAATTATATAGACAATGGTTCTCTTGCAAAACCCCCTAGATTTTCCAGAGATAACTTCAACTTATGGAAAAATAGGATGACACTCTTCTTAGATGGTGTAGACCCTACTATGCCTTACTATCTCGAAAACGGCCCATACATCCCTGTAACAATTGATCCTGCAGTTCCAGCTGATGCGAATAGACCTGCTATTCCAGAAATGCTGATTCCTAAGGAAATACACATGTGGACCGATGAAGATAAGAAGAAAGTGGCTATAGATACAAAAGCCAGATCCATACTATCCATGGCTCTTCCTGACGAAGTCTACCATTCCGTCATGAATCTGGAATCATCAAAAGCTATGTGGGACACAATATGTGTTCAGTATGAAGGAACGTCAGAAGTCCAGGACTGTAACAACCCAAATCCCAATATACATAACAAATCACATAATGTAACATAACATTGATTAATCAAACGAAACATCATATTACAAGTATGGTCCCTTCCCTATTACAATCAAAAGAAGACATTCTACTACAACTTCTTACTAAATACATACATAACATTTAATCATTATAATACAACTACTAAACATGCCAAAATCTTCGTCACTTATTCCTCCACATAAGCCATCCATCGATTACTCTAACTACTTGCTCTTACGCGATCCACCACCTGGAATACATATTTTTAAAACGAAAATGAGGGTTAGACACGATGGTCTAAGTGAGTTAAATCCCTGTTAGTTTGAAATCATTTATATACACCTTATTCATATAAATCATTCAACACAATCAAATATATCAATTTGAAATCACACATCGTGTACCTTCCTTTCTCATTCCTCTTGGCCATATTAGTTGGTTGCAAGCCAACTAATAATTTACAACGCTGTACAACATCTACAGCCAAACAACGCTATACAGATTCTATAGCCAAACACACCGGTCCTAAGCCCAGCCAACGTATTATAACACATTATAATACTCATGTAAACATAATACCTCAATATATTATAATTCACATACATCATACATACAAACACATAATCACAAATTATCACATTCCCAAACCATACGTATGTATTCCAGTTGAAAATAATTTTAAAGTAAAACTCACCTGATTGCTTATTGACACGTTTCCAAGCCTTCTAAACAGGTTCAGTCCTTTACCCAGAATTCACAGGATCTGTAACACATTGATACAGACATCTCTTTACCACATAAAACACATAAGTCTTACTAAGGCTAACAACTCCAACGAACTCAAACCCTCAAATGTTGCCCCCAAACCCGTGCTCAAGTCAAGACCACAGGATAGTCAGTCCTCATTCACTTCCTATCTAGTGGTTAACAAAATACAGGCTACTGGATACTCGACAGCATCTAAAATATCAATATTGGTCAAACAGCAAAAGTTTCCGGATACAACAGAGTTTTCCGGACAACACTGATAATCCGGACATCATGCCTTTTCCGGACAGCATAAGTAATCCGGACATTATCCGGAAACATACTTCATCCGGAAAATCAAGAAAATAGAACTTACCCGGAAAAGGCTTGTCCGGACACCTTCAACTATCATCCGGACACCATCGCCAGAACTACCCGGACACCACCAACAGAGCTATCTGGATACATTCAACGTATCCGGACACCACTGTCGGTTTATCCAAAATTTACCCAGAAACCGACTGAATCTTTACTAAATCATGAATTTAACTATTCTAATCCGATAGAAAGTACATACTATCAATTACAAACATAAATTACAAAGAAACATACCTCAAAACACTTCCAAATGAAGTCAAATGATGCCTTAACCTTTCCTATCTTCTTTTGCTTCTTTTGTCTCCAAAAACACACACTACACACACTGAATTGCTGAGAAACTGATTATAACTCTGGACACCTAATTCAGATAATATCTAGCCAAATTACCATTTCAGCCCCTAAACTCTTTACTAATGACTAAAACACTATTAACTTATAAATTCACTTAAACTTACCCAAAATAGCAACTTTAAAGTTAAGTAATTTAACGGGATTAGATTTTTTTAACTAACGGACTTACCCGGGGTATTACATCATCTCCCACTTAAAAGAATTCCGTCCCGGAATTCGATTAGGCAAAGAGGTATGGATACTTAGCTCTCATCTCGGATTCTGATTCCCAAGTAGCGTCCTGTCCTTTATGATGTCGCCACTGTACTTTCACCTGTCTGATCTCCTTATTCCGCAAAACTTTGACTTTACGATCCACTATAGCTTCCGGCTCTTCCACATAATTCAGTTTTTCGTCGACTCGGATATCTGGTAGAGAGACTGACTGATCTGGAGTAATTAGACACTTTCAGAAATTCGATACATGAAACGCATTATGGATTCTGCTCAATTCTGGTGGAAGATATAATCGGTAAGCAACTTCACCGATCCTTTCTGTTATTGCAAATGGTCCAATATACCTAGGGCTAAGTTTACCTTGTCGTCCAAATCTGATGACTCCTTTCCATGGCGAAACCTTTAACATCACGTAATCCCCAACTTGAAATTCGAATGGCTTTCGGCGTCGGTCAGCGTAGCTTTTCTGTCTGTCTTGAGCCACTTTCAATCGTTCACGGCTCTGAGTAACCTTATCGGCGGTTAACTGAACTATTTCTGGCCCCGCTGACTGTTTCTCTCCCACTTCGTTCCAACATAGAGGCGTTCGGCATTTCCTACCATATAGTACTTCGAACGGTGCCGCTTGTATGCTGGAATGATAACTGTTGTTGTAAGCGAATTCAATCAACGGTAAATGCTTATCCCATGATCCCCCAAAATCAACAATGCAAGCCCGGAGCATATCTTCTAAGGTCTGAATCGTTCGTTCACTCTGCCCATCTGTTTGGGGATGATACGCCGTACTTAACTTTATATGTGTCCCCATTTCCCTTTGAAAACTTCTCCAGAATCTTGAAGTAAAACGACTATCACGATCAGAAATAATCGATATCGGAACTCCATGCCGAGTTACTATTTCGTCAATGTACATCTTAGCTAATCGTTCCATCGAATCGGTTTCCTTTATCGGTAGAAAGTGTGCAGACTTGGTCAATCTGTCGACGATCACCCAAATAGAATCAAATCCCTTCGGAGTCCTTGGTAGCTTCGTGATGAAGTCTGTGGTAATCTGCTCCCATTTCCACATAGGCATTTCTAGTCGCTGTAGTTGACCAAACGGCTTTTGGTGTTCGATCTTCACTTTCTTACAAGTATCACATCTTTCCACATACTGAGCAATCCCTCTTTTTATCCCCGGCCACCAATAGAATTGTTTTAAGTCTTTATACATCTTGTTTGTACCTGGGTGAATAGAGAAACGAGATTTATGAGCTTCTTGTAAAACACGATCACGTAACCCACCCAAACGAGGTACCCACACTCTATTTCCCAGACACAAAAACCCCCGATCATCTTTCACTAGCAATGCTGACATCCCTGCTAACCGTTCTGATTTCAGATGTTCATCTTGATAAGCCTCTATTTGACACTTCTGCAATTCATCAAATATATTGGGTAGGAGTTCAGTTCGTAGAGAAATAACTTTTATTGTTCCATTCCTTTCTTGACGACTCAATGCATCCGCCACCACATTCGCCTTTCCCGAGTGATAAAGGATTTCACAGTCGTAATCGTTCAACAATTCTAGCCATCTCCTTTGTCTCATATTCAGTTCCTTCTGATCAAAGAGGTGTTGGAGACTCTTGTGATCAGTATAAATCTGACATTTGGAACCATACAGATAATGTCTCCAAATCTTCAACGCGAAGACCACTGCTGCAAGCTCCATGTCACGCGTAGGATACTGTCTTTCATGATCCTTTAATTGACGAGAAGCATAAGCAATAACCTTTCCCCGCTGCATAAGTACACATCCCAATCCCAGTTTTGACGCATCACTATAAACAACAAAATCTTCCGAACCTTCAGGTAGTGATAGAATCGGTGCAATGCACAGTTTCTCTTTCAATATCCAGAATGCCTCGTCTTGTTCTGCTTTCCACTCAAACTTCAGGTTCTTCCGGGTCAGCTTAGTCAAAGGCGTTGCGATACGAGAGAAGTCTTTTATAAATTTCCGATAGTAGCCGGCTAAACCCAGGAAACTACGTACTTCGGTTGCTGTCTTCGGCGGTTCCCACTTTTCAACTGCTTCCACTTTCATCGGATAAACTTGTATACCTTTCTCAGAAACCACGTGCCCCAGAAACTGAACTTCTCGCAACCAGAATTCACATTTAGAGAACTTAGCGTACAACTTTTCTTTCTTCAGCAACTCCAGAACCAAACGAAGATGTTGTGCGTGATCCTCTTTGGATCGGGAATAGATAAGGATATCATCAATAAATACAATAACGAATTTATCAAGATACGGCTTACATACCCGATTCATTAAATCCATAAAGGCAGCTGGAGCGTTTGTCAGTCCAAACGGCATTACTAAGAATTCGTAGTGGCCGTACCTTGTACGAAAAGCAGTTTTTAGAACGTCTTCTTCTTTAACTTTCAACTGGTGATAACCGGATCTTAGATCAATCTTGGAGAAATAGCAAGCTCCAACTAACTTATCAAAGTGGTCATCAATTCGGCGTAACGGATACTTGTTCTTTATCGTGCGCTTATTCAATTCTCGGTAGTCGATACACATTCTCATCGAACCATCCTTCTTTTTCACAAATAACACTGGTGCTCCCCACGGTGAAGAACTAGGTCTGATGAAACCTTTATCGGATAGATATTGTAATTGTGCCATCATCTCTTTCATCTATGGAGGTGCCAGACGATAAGGTGCACGGGCTACAGGAGTGGCTCCAGGAATCAGGTCTATACCGAACTCTACTTGTCTAACAGGCGGAAGACTATTCAAGTCTTCAGGGAATACTTCTGGGAATTCACTAACGATAGGGATATCTTCTACCCTGTTCTTTTCCGGCTTAATATCTATCACGTAGGCCAAGTAACTCTAACAACCCTTATTAACACAGCTACGTGCTTTTATCATCGATATAAGACAAGACTGATGATTCCTACGATCACCATAAATCACTACCGATCCCCTCTCAGGTAATACAACATTTATTAACTTTTTATCACACACTATATTAGCCTGATTCTCGGCTAACCAGTCCATTCCCACTACTACGTCAAACTCTATCAAAGTTATAGGAAACAATTGTATAGGCACTCCACACCCCCCTATATTAATCACACAACCATCAAATACTTCACTAACCGACACTTGGTTATCATTCGCAGTATCTACTAATAGAGCATGTTCTAACAATTTAGGTTTCAAACACAGGCAAGCAGCAAATGTAGGTGACACAAACGATCGGTTTGCACCGGAATCAAACAACACCTTAGCACGTGTAGAGTTTATCAAAAATGTACCTGTGACCACATCCGGAGTTTCCTCCGCTTCTTTCTCAGTCATTTGAAATGTGCGGCCCCTGGTTACTGGCGGTTCCAGTCTTGGTATTACTGGTTTAACAATTGCTGGCCTGCCCGATGACCCACCTTGCTGTATCCTCCCCCGCTGACAGTCCGACTGAAGGTGATCCAGAGAATTGCATAAGAAAGATAGTCGCGTTACCTTACAATCTTTAAGGACGTGCCCGATCTTCCCACACTTATAACACGCACGTAAATCACCTTGGCAATTCCCTTGATGAACACGGTTGCACTTCCGACATGGTCTTTCCGTTGGTCGAAACGGCGGACGGTTATCATACCTCTGAAATCGGGACTTCTTTGGATCGTATTGTGGTCCTTCCCACTTTCTCTTCCCGATACTTTTATCGCCAGCATCTCTTCTCATATCCCGTTCCACATTATCCGCGGCATCAACTGCAGCTGAGGAGGTATCGGGTCCTTTTGCAGTTACTAGCCTTCTAACCTCTGAGTTCAGCCCGAAGATAAACCTTTACGTATTCATCGCCTCCGTAGCAACGTAGTAATCTGCGAACCGAGACTTTTCTAGGAAGCTAGCGGTGTAGTCTCGAACGGATAAGTTTCCTTGTTGTAAGTTCATAAATTCCTCTTCTAGTTGTTTGACGGTTGCTTGGGGACAAAATGCGTTCCTATAGGCTATCACAAATTCTTCCCAAGAGAGGGTAGAATAAATATCAGATCCTTTAGAATGAATAAAGGATTCCCACCAATACAGAGCATCCCCCTTTAACATTGCGGTTCCATACAATACCCTATCTTCGTCAGCGCACTTACTCGTCTTAAAAATAGCTTCAATTTCCTTCATCCATCTCATTGCTTTTACTGGATCCCTGTCTCCTGAGTAGTTTGGAGGTCTACAGCTTAGAAACATTTTGTAGTCGCACCTCCTTTGTACTGGTACAACAGTCGATGTGATTGGCATTTCATCTTCCAGTCCGGGATCCCGTATTCTAGTTTCATTATGACGGTTCCGATCAAACATTGTTTGTATGCTAGCCTGCAATCTTCCCATTTCTGCCATTAGATCATCCCTGGTAACGAACTCTGTACCCTGTGGCTGGGCTCTGCCTCCGGTTCGTCCTCCAGCTCTACCCCAGGTTCTGCCCCCAGTTCTGCCTCCCCTGTCCCCCGTTCCTATCGGCGGATTCGTACTATTCGGATTTCTTCCTCCTCCTCGATTCGAATTCCGTGTACCGCTTGCCATTCTGTAGATTTAAACAAGGTTAATATACACATAAGCATATACCCCATATAACAAGGTATTTCAGTTCAAACATGTACCTGTAAGATCACAATTACACTGGCCAGGTGTAATATGAAATTACCTTACATGATGTTCATTCTACCTTTTATACTTCATCATCCCAAGGTTCTATAATGATAGGGACATCCTACTTCACATGCAGTTTAAGTCTAGGTACAGATACTTATACCTAAATCCCTTAAACTAAGGCTCTGATACCATTTGTAACAACCCAAATCCCAATATACACAACAAATCACATAATGTAAAATAACATTGATTAATCAAACGAAACATCATATTACAAGTATGGTCCCTTCCCTATTACAATCAAAAGAAGACATTCTACTACAACTTCTTACTAAATACATACATAACATTTAATCATTATAATACAACTACTAAACATGCCAAAATCTTCGTCACTTATTCCTCCACATAAGCCATCCATCGATTACTCTAACTACTTGCTCTTACGCGATCCACCACCTGGAATACATATTTTTAAAACGAAAATGAGGGTTAGACACGATGGTCTAAGTGAGTTAAATCCCTGTTAGTTTGAAATCATTTATATACACCTTATTCATATAAATCATTCAGCACAATCAAATATATCAATTTGAAATCACACATCGTGTACCTTCCTTTCTCATTCCTCTTGGCCATATTAGTTGGTTGCAAGCCAACTAATAATTTACAACGCTGTACAACATCTACAGCCAAACAACGCTATACAGATTCTATAGCCAAACACACCGGTCCTAAGCCCGACCAACGTATTATAACACATTATAATACTCATGTAAACATAATACCTCAATATATTATAATTCACATACACCATACATACAAACACATAATCACCAATTATCACATTCCCAAACCATACATATGTATTCCAGTTGAAAATACTTTTGAAGTAAAACTCACCTGATTGCTTATTGACACGTTTCCAAGCCTTCTAAACAGGTTCAGTCCTTTACCCAGAATTCACAGGATCTGTAACACATAGATACAGACATCTCTTTACCACATAAAACACATAAGTCTTACTAAGGCTAACAACTCTAACGAACTCAAACCCTCAAATGTTGCCCCCAAACCCGTGCTCAAGTCAAGACCACAGGATAGTCAGTCCTCATTCACTTCCTATCTAGTGGTTAACAAAATACAGGCTACTGGATACTCGACAGCATCTAAACTCTCAATATTGGTCAAACAGCAAAAGTTTTCGGATACAACAGAGTTTTCCAGACAACACTAATAATCCGGACAGCATGCCTTTTCCGGACAGCATAAGTAATCCGGACATTATCCGGAAACATACTTCATCCGAAAAATCAAGAAAAGAGAACTTACCCGAAAAAGGCTTGTCCGGACACCTTCAATTATCATCCGGACACCATCGCCAGAACTACCCGGACACCACCAACAGAGCTATCCGGATACATTCAACGTATTCGGACACCACTGTCGGTTTATCCAAAATTTACCCAGAAACCGACTGAATCTTTACTAAATCATGAATTTAACTATTCTAATCCGATAGGAAGTACATACTATCAATTACAAACATAAATTACAAAGAAACATACCTCAAAACACTTCCAAATGAAGTCGAATGATTCCTTAACCTTTCCTATCTTCTTTTGCTTCTTTTGTCTCAAAAAACACACACTACACACACTGAATTGCTGAGAAACTGATTATAACTCTGGACACCTAATTCAGATAATATCTAGCCAAATTACCATTTCAGCCCCTAAACTCTTTACTAATGACTAAAACACTATTAACTTATAAATTCACTTAAACTTACCCAAAATAGCAACTTTAAAGTTAAGTAATTTAACGGGATTAGATTTTTTTAACTAACGGACTTACCCGGGGTATTACAAGGACTCAAGAAAGATCAACCTGGTAAGACAATACGAAAGCTTCATTTCTGGTAAGAATGAAACTCTCTCTGAAGTTCACCAACGTTTCAACTGTTTAATTATAGATCTGAAAACTGTTGGTAAGGAATATTCTAACTTTAAAGTGCTAACAAAGTTTCTAGAATGTTACCTGAAAGCTAGGACAATTATTCTATGTGTCTCAAGCTGTCAAAGAATCTAAAATCAATGACCCTTTCAACCTTATATGGCACGTTGCTGAATCATTTGCAATCGAGCCATCTTAAGAAGAATCTTGTAAAAGATTCCAAAAGCACCCCTGTTGCTTTAATCTCAGAGGAACCTTCTACTCAGCGACCCTCAGTCACTATCAATGAGTTAGAAAGTAACTCTGAAAGGTCATCAGATTCTGATTCTTCAGATGATGATGAATCTTTGGCTCTCCTAACTAAAAAGTTCAGGATATTTGCCAAAAATAAAATGTTTAGAAAGAACAAACCTCTTTCCATAACTGACAAGCCTAGATCATCAACTTTTGTTGATAAGGCTACTTCTACTTGCTTTAACTGCGAAAAGACAGGACATTTCGCTAACGAGTGCAGGTCAAAGAAAGTTTCTAGACCCTCAGCTTTTACAAAGAAATCCTTTGTTCCAAGGAATAAAGATGACAAATACTCAAAGCTGAAAGAAAAATATGCGAAGCTGAAAAGCTTTAAGAAGAAGAGTAAAGGCCTGATGGCTAACTATGATTGGGCTGCTTCTGATGAAGAAGCATCATCATCCGACTCTGAAGATGATGAAGCCAAACTCTGTCTAATGGCCAAGATTGAAGAAGAGGAAGAAAGTTCAGACATTCCCTCCACCTCAACCTCTGCAATTCGGGTAACACCTTCCTTCTTTACCAATATTGCAAATATTGATGAAGCTGATAGTCTCCGTAAGATCGATCTCTTGACTAGAAGTTTATACGAAGCCATGAACGGCAAAACTGTGGTTGAAAACCAAAACCTTGATCTAGCTGAACAGCTTAAAAACTGCCACCTTCAAATAGAAAAGCTTTCTAAAGTTGAAGAAGATTTTAAAGATGAAGTATATTAAAATCAGCTAGTCAAAATCAAACGAGCAGAAGCTATCGCTGCATTAAAAGCTGAAAAAGCTACTGTTGAAGGATGGTGTAATTCTTCAACAAAGATCACTGAGATAATAAAGTCTCATATTCCCCTAAGTGATAAACGTGGTCTGGGTTACAAATATGATACTCCAAAAACAACCACTGAGCGTTCAATGCTTAAATTTGGAATGTTCGTATCCTCAGTCGCTGATACTTCATCTTCTCAGTGCTCCTCGTCCAATACACCAATCCCTGAGGAAACTTCTACCTCAAAAGGTAAAGAGAAAATGGTTTATTCAAAACCTACCTCTGTCTTTACAGATAAAGGTAAAGGAATTGTGTTGGTCCTGAAGGCCTATACAAGTTTGTAGAAGGGTGGGGGGGGGGGGGGTTTAATACAAACACACAGATTTTACTTTTCTAAATTGTTTATTGATAAATCATTAACAATTTACAGCTTGTTGCGGAAACAAGATTAAGGATAAACCTAAATCTAAACAAGTTGGAACACTAAGGTTTCTTGCACTAAGAGAGATAAGGAAATTACTAATAATAACCCTCTTGAGATAAGAGATTGAACTTGTCCAGAGTTAGCAAGTTACTTCAAATGAAGTGGGTTCATCTCTTTTGTTGGTCCCGAAGGCCTATACAAGTTTGTAGAAGGGGGGGGGGGGTTGAATACAAACATACAGATTTTACTTTTCTAAATTGTTTATTGATAAATCATTAACAATTTACAGCTTGTTGCGGAAACAAGATTAAGGATAAACCTAAATCTAAACAAGTTGGGACACTAAGGTTTCTTGCACTAGGAGAGATAAGGAAATTACTAATAATAACCTATCTTAAGATAAGAGATTGAACTTGTCCAGAGTTAGCAAGTTACTTCAAATGAAGTGGGTTCATCTTTTTATATATTGCATGCATTTAATGCAAGTCAGTATACACTTTACACGTGTCATCAGCTGGTTGGTTGCATGTCATTGAACTTGGTTGACAACCTTAGTAGCCGCATGGATGAACAGTGTAGTATCAGAGTGGTTGTACGATTTCAGACAGTCGGAGGTTCTTTTCTGACATTTCGTACGGAGTCGTGCAAGGGAGGTTAAGACAAAAGTACTTTGTACGGAGGACTTCATGATCAGCTTTCGTTGATTCAGCGATTATCATTTTCTATTCAGCGAATGATAAAGTTCAGCGATAGCTGAAGTCTTGTACTTGATACTTCACGTTGAGTGGACAAATCTGAGTCTTCGCTGATCCGCATCAGTTCATTAGGAGACTTGTCGCTGGTTCTTGAGCTTGATCTTCGACTTCAGCGTATAACCTTTGTTGACGTGAAACTTGTCTTCAGGGATCATAAGTAAACAACTAACTTATCAGCTATCATCATAATGACTGAACAGACTCAGCATTAATGGTGAACAGTTTCGCTGAATGTTTAATTTAAATAGCGAGAGTTCCTATCAGCGGTACTGTAAGATCTTAGTAAGTAATCAGCGATAAGGAAACTCTGATACATATTGTTTACTTACAATTTTCACTAAGTATACAAGAGAGGGTCATTATCAAATCACTGAGGGTTTGGTTCAACAATTTCCCCCTATTTGATTATGACATAGCAACAAAGAAAATTGCTATTTAATGAAAACATAAGGATAAAAACAAAGAAAATATTTGTCCCTTTTACTGTTTTCTGGGATCTTTTCAGTACTGATGGAGTAAAGTACATTCGCTGAAATCTTTCTGTTAGAGCATTATTGTATTCAAGATTTACTGTAAAGTCAATGTACTGTATTAGTTGCTATTGCCTTTATACCTTGTATGTTATGGGTATAAATAGGCATGTCTAGTTCTTAGTTAGAAGTGAATCAGGATCCCTTGAGAAACCACTTGATCATTTTGTCATTTACACTTTAGAGATCAATATATGGATGACAAGTTCTCTCTAGATTCTCTCTCTACATCATTCTTGATTACTTGCTAGAATTTGGGATTTCACATTTGGTATCAGAGCTAAACAGAAAATTCAAGCAGATCAAAGAGCAAATTGAAGATTTTTTATACACTGTAGCTGAGGATTTCGGATCACACATCCATCACTGTTCATCAAGATTTCGAATCCTTCTTCATTTACTGTTCATCCAGAATCATCATCTTTTTAATTTTTTGATCTTTTGGATTGATTCTTGACATCATTGCACTCGATTTTCATCCCTGAACATCTTTAATTCAAGGATCTATACCAAAATCTGCACAAAATTTGCAGATCTGATCATTTTATATCTGTTTTTGTTCGAAAACATTTTCTTACTAATTTGGATCATAATTCGATTAAATTGATCGAATTGGGATTTGTGATTAACTAAGAAAGTGTGTGGAATCAAATTTCGAACAAATCTGTGCAAATTTCATAACAATTGATCAAGAATTGAAAAAGTTATGGCTGATTTAGTGTTTTTTTAAGTTCGAAGTGCAGAATTCGGATCATTCATACACAATTCGGATCATTCAAAGGGAATTCGGAGTGTTCTTGGCATCGCAAGTATAGAATTCGACTCAAGAAGCTTTCGAATTCATTGAATTCGAACTCTGTTAAGTTCGAATTGAGTGAATTCGAACCCTGTTAGATTCGAATTGAGAAGTTGTGGATAAATCTGAGTTGGTTTTGATTTACCAAGGATAGAATTCGATCCCTGTTAAGTTCGAATTGGGTGAATTCGAATCCAGTTAAGTCCGAATTGAGTGAATTCGAACCCAGTTAAGTCCGAATTGAGTGAATTCGAACCAAGTTAAGTCCGAATTGAGTGAATTCGAACCAAGTTAAGTCCGAATTGAGTGAATTCGAACCGTGTTAAGTTCGAATTGGGTGAATTCGAACTCTGTTAAGTCCGAATTGAGTGAATTCGAATCCTGTTAAGTTCGAATTGGGTGAATTCGGATTCAGTTAAGTCCGAATTGAGTGATTTCGAATCCTTTTTCATTCGAATTCATTGATTTCGAACTCTTATACATCCGAATTCAGTGTTGATTTAAAAAAAAAATCAGTGTTGACAAAATTTTTTATTCCGAAATTTTTTCCATAGTGTTTTTCATACACTTTAAGAGCTTTTCAAAAAAAAATTATATAAAATTTTTTCTGCTTGATTTTCTGAACGATCATTTTCTAGCAATATTAAAGATGAGTTTGAAGCAAACTATTATTAATTCTTGTGGGGAAGATTTGAAGCAATCTTTTGTTAAATCAAATAATGAAAGTTTGCAACAAATTATTATAACAGGAATACCTCCAACTCCACAAATCTTTGTTAAATCAAATAATGAAAGTTTGAAACAAACTATTGTCAAAGATAATGCTTCAGATCGTTCATTTTCTGTTTTAAATAAAGCAATGGAGGAAGAAAATGTTGATCTAAATAGACAAATTTTAGACATTTCTTCTTTAAATTCTAAATTTACCAAAAGAATTACTGATCTTGAAGTATATATTGCAGGTCTTGAAACAAAGAAAGACAACTCAAGTCTGCACGATCAAATCAAGAAACTTCAAGAGAAAGTAACAACTCTTCAAAGTGAAAATGTTGATCTGAAGAGCATTGAAGACAAGAGAGAGAAGGAGAACTCATACCTTAAAGATCAATTAAAAAGAGTTCAAGAGAAAAGAACAACGTTGGACAGTAAAAACGCTGAGCTAAAGAGAAAACTGTCTAATTTTTCTCTTGAAGAAAAGAAAGAAACTGAGCTGAAATGTATAAAACTTTCAAAACACGTTTCTGACTTTGAGAAAGTTTTATTTTTAGAAAAAGAGAATCTCGAAAAAGAAAGAGCTGGTTTTGAAAGTGAACGCAAATCTTTTGATATTAAAAGTTCTGAACTTTCCGTGAAAATCACTGAATTAGAAAATCTTTTGGAAAAGGAAAGAAAAGATTTCACGGAAAAGAAAAATCTATTTGAAAATGAAAGTAAAACCCTTAAAAAGAAAAATATGGAAATTTTCAAAGAGATTACTGATAAAAGAAAGTTTTTGGAAAAAGATTTTGAATCGGAACGCATATATTTTGAAGATGTGATTCTTAATCTTACCAACAGATTATCTAGTTTATCAGCTGATATTATGAAGGATCAGTTGATCAAATCTGATCTCCAAAAGAAATTTGATCTAATTTCTAAAGAGAAAAATGTTTTAATATACAAAGTCAAAGAACTTGAAGATGTCATTTTTAAATTTGATGTCTCAAAGCAGACCAGTCATAATTCTATCTTTCAGACTCCATTTGTTGATTCAAATGATTCTGAATGTTCTTTTAAAACTGCTTCAAGTTCAAGTTTTAAAAACATTTCCTCTAAACAATTTAATAGATCAACTGATTTCTCAAAAGATCAGATTCGTTCAACAAATCTCTTCTATAATCCTCTTCTTGATAAATCAGATAACAAAGCAAAAGTGCCTAAAGATAATACTTCCAAACCTGAAGAAGTTCCAGTCTTCAAGAGGGTGAAGATGGAATGGAGAGTCAAAGGCACAACAATTCCAAAGAAAGATGTACCAAAATCATCTGATTCCACTCCAAATGCTAAGAAGAGCAATACATTTCAAGGTAAATCTTTTGTCAAACCTGATTTGGTTTACTCTGTAAATCAATTAATCAGGTTAGCTCAAAAGAAAATTTGTTGTTCTTACTGTGGAACAAATGATTTTGTGCATAAAAATTATACTTCTTTTTGGTACGGTACTTATAGTATTCCTTCAAAGAGATCTACACCTAACCCACAGGACCCAAGTGCCGTTGGGTACCAAAATCTGCTTAATCTGTTTTGCAGGTTTATCATGTGTTGTACTGATTTGTAAATACATACCACACACATGACTGAAAACAGAAGAGAAGCGGTGGTTTTGTTTTTTGAAGAATATTTGTACCATTAAGGGGGAGACAAAGAATAATGGTTTCTAAACACATCAGTTTAGAACCCGGATTTCAACGTCTATGGTTTCTAAACATATCAGTTTAGGACCCGCACTTATAAGAGATTATGGTTTCTGAATACAACAGTTCAGGACCCGTGCTTAAACGTTTTTTGGCTTTTGAACATATCAGTTCAAAACCCGTGCTTCAACGACTTTGGCTTTTGAACATATCAGTTCAAAACCCGTACTTCAACGACTATGGCTTCTGAATAATTCAGTTCAGGACCCGTACTTCAAAGACTAAGACTTCTACACAAATCAGTTTAGAACTCACACTTCTCAGGTGATATCTTTAACTGTTACATCTTTCTGTTTCAAGGAACGTGGTAAAAGGTAACATTGGATTATATTTTGTTTCTACTACTTTGAAAACTTGAATCTTTACAAATTTAATTCAATAAGATAAAATTTTCAATTTTCATTCAATGAATTAAATGTGTGCTAAAAGATGATTTTACAAGTATTTTTGTATTATCTGAGTTAGATTTGTTTCAACTTTCACCTCTGAAATAAATCGAAAGGTCAGCAAAACATGAATGAAATTATGCTGAATGCTCAAAGTTATGTGAATCTGGACTTATATAGAATATAATGCTCAAAAAGCCTATATGTCAGAATGATGGATGTAAATGAAAATATGGGAGAAGCACTATGTTTTAGAACCAAGTCATTGAGATAAAATTATTGCATTATCATTTAGTTTGAAAGTATGTGCCTGTGGCCTTTCTGGTTTGGGAGAGTAAGTCCTAAGGGGTGCTCAACACCTAGTCCCTAAGATCAACTGGTCTGGGATCGGCTGACCCAAATCCTGCAATAGAACCAGATAGAAAGCCATGTTCTACTGGTACAAATGGGTTTAAGATATATCGATGTGGCCTTTCTGGTTTGGGAAATTAAGTTCTACGGGGTGCTCGACACCTAGCACCTAAGGCCAACTGGTCTGGGATCTGCTAACCCAAATCCTGCTATAGAACCAGATAGAAAGTCATGTTTAACGGTGTATCTTATTCTTACTAAACTTTTTGATCAAAAGATGCCAATGTGCACGAAATCAAAAGTTGTCAATGAGCATAAAATCAAAAGATGCCAATGAGCACAAAATCAAAAGATGCCAATGAGCACACATCTCTTGAAACTTGGGAAAATACAAAGTCGCGATAAACCCGTAAATTCATGAAATTCTGATTTTGGACAAATAGTGTGACTTGAGCAAAATATTCTTACATGTTTTAGAATTGCATATGCTTGAAGCTAATCATATTTCGCATGCTAGCACACCAAATAGATTTAATAAAGGGGTTGAAACTGAACATTTTTAACTTGATATACAATGATGACTTGTTCTTGAATCCAAACACATGCATTTGATTTCATTTGATTGAAAAATCTGTTAAATTTCATTAAGTTGAATTTCTTTTGTAGAGCTTTCAAATGCTCAGATGTTAGTAGTCATAAAATAAAATTCAATGAATTTTACTTTCCTTGTAAAATGCATTTTTGCTACAATGTCAAATACTGAGCGTTATTGAAATATATGCATACTTTCAGCGGAAGAAAACAAGATACTCCAGAATTCATATTTTGAGGGGGAGTTAGATTTTTACACAAATTGATAAGTCTAACAGTTTGGACTCATGCTCTATGAGTACCAAGTTTTCATCTGTCTGTGCATATTCCTCTGAGGAAAAGTCAGCAACTTATGCAATTGTTTAGGGGGAGCAACTCGGCATAAGTCTGGGGAGAAAACAAATTGCTCTAGAATTCTTACTTTGAGGGGGAGCAAGGTTATTCTCTAAGGAGGAGATTGTTAGAAATACTTAAAGACACGACTGAAATTGAAAATGGTTTTCGATGATTATGATGCTCACCATCATCGAAAAAGGGGGAGAAAAGTTTAATTTCAATTTCAAGTCAAAGAGTTTTCAAATCAAAGATATTTCATGTCAAAGAGCTTTCAAATCAAAGATATTTCAAGTCAAAGATTCGTGAACAAAGACTGAAGATTAGGGGGAGAAGGACCATGTGAAGTCCAAATGTTGCCGAATTTGGTTATCTTTGTTCTGAGTGGTTCTCGGAATGCGCTTACACCGAATTTGGTTATCTTAGTTCTGAGTGGTTCTCGGAATGCGCTTACACCTAAATGTTCAACAATGTGGATGGTTTCACATCTTTCTGATCCAAACTCTAATTGTTTCTGATTCATCTTGTTCCGAATTGACGGTTTTATATAAAGATCTGAAATTCATGTTCAAGACTTGAAGACAATCTGTTGAAGATTTTATTGAAGAAGATTGATTTTTCAAAGAGAAAGACAAAGACTTTTCATGTTTGTCTGAAGATTCTTCAAAGCTGAGTTCTTAAAGAGTGTCAAAGCATATAGTTCGCCGTGAACTAGTGGAGATAAAGCTATTTGAAGATGGTTTTATAGAGTGTATGTTGGAGAAGATTGACTTTACAAAGAGCTGAAGACTGCTGTCATTTTTTTAAATCTTGAATCCAAAGGGGGAGAGTGTTAGAGCATTATTGTATTAAAGATTTACTGTAAAGTCAATGTACTGTATTAGTTGCTATTGCCTTTATACCTTGTATGTTATGGGTTTAAATAGGCATGTCTAGTTCTTAGTTAGAAGTGAATCAAGATCCCTTGAGAAACCTCTTGAGCATTTTGTCATTTACACTTTAGAGATCAATATATGGATGACAAGTTCTCTCTAGATTCTCTCTCTACATCATTCTTGATTACTTGCTAGAATTTGGGATTTCACATTTTCTTTAAAACTTTGAATCAGGATACAAAGAGAAATGAAAAGATTACAAGTACAAGCGAAATAAATTACAAGTACAAAAGGATAACTGATAAAATAGATGAAAGAGGCGATCCTATCAGCTTACAAAGGTTCTTCCTTAATGAGAAGTTCATCAAGGGTCATTGATGTGGTGGGAATCATCCAGTTAGGAACGGTTACACCTTGTTTTCTTTTGATCAGCGCTTCTTCAAAAATCAAGGGTTTCAGATGTCGTGCCTGAGGGTCATTCCTGAAGTCACACCAGTAGATGAGATCTCTGAGCTGTTCGATTGGAGTGATTGGAAGCTCAGCAATCCATTGAAAATGCTTTCCACCATCGTAGTCATGAAAAAATATCCCGTAGGGTTCGCTTATGACTTTGCCAGGGATGAAAGTCTCACCAGGAGGAAGAGATGTGTCAAGCATGGAAAGATCAGGATCAGGACCAAGGACTTCAGCACGTGAAAAACCAATACCTGTTTCATTTCGAATGACAGGGCCATCAATTGAAGATATAGATTTCTTCTTCTTCTTCTTCGCTGAGGCCTTTCTTTTCTGACTTTCGAGAGGAGGAGGAGGAGGAATATCCACACAGGAGTAGACTAAGTCGATTTGTTTGTTGATCAGCTTTTCAACATGTTCCTTGTATTTCGACTTGGACTTCTGGATGGCTAACCTGATCTCCAACCATTCAGAGAGACCGTACTTCGTTATGGCTTCAGCATAGAATTTTTCGTACTTCTTATCTTCTCTGAATATCTCGATTTCAGCGATTGAAACAAGGGTTGTTCTTCCAGAGATGAATACCTTGTTGATTTTGGCAGGAGAATCTCTGTAGTTGACCTTTTCTTTGCACCAGGCTAAAGTTGACTGAGACACAGTTCTCTTTTCTTCAGTTATCTTCTTGGCGTTTTCCCAGAGCTGACGTTGAACATCAATGGGAACTCTTTTCAGCTTGGGGTCTTTTATTGATCGTTTAGAAAGCTGGATGGCGTATTCTCTGTCTTTTTCTTCAACTTCTTTTCTTTCAGCGATTAGACGTTCAGCTCTGAGATGTTCCTTGTATTCCTTTTTGGAAATTCTGAACTTTGGAGGAACTGAAGGAAGTTGATCACGCCTCAGAATGATTCGCTGATCCTCGAATCGCTTTATTATCTCCTCTCTTCTTTTCTGATCCTCTTCACTTAGCTTTTGAGGAGCTAAGGAAGGTCTCCCTCTGTGCGAGAGTAGCTGTTCTTCTGGTTCATCAGTCTCAGAGATTAAATCTAAGACTGGGATTATTTCTTCAGCAGCAGCTGGTATTTTTGGTGAATTCGCAGTTGTGGAGCCTTCAGCGATATCCTCAAACAGGGGAGAGGACTAGCTGAAACACAGCGATCTTACGAGTAAGAACTTGGGTAGAATCAGATAGAGAGAATTGGTTTAAGTGTATAGGCTTGGGTAGTAGACCTGATATTGTATGATAGAGGAGGGATGGAGTGAGAGATGTTTATCATACCTGATAAACCGCCTTTTCAAGCAAGATCATCAGATTGTCATCTTCAGCGACACTTTTGCCTTTGCCTTTCTCTGCTCCAAAGGCTGAGGGCTTTGTCTTTGTCCGCTCCCGTGAAGGTTCATTTATCGAGATTCCCTTAAGAGCTTTGATCTTCTGAGCAGGTTTGACGATAAAGAAGTCATCGTCATCTTCGTCATCATCATCATCATTCTTTGGAGAAGAAGATGGTTCATTATCAGGGATGTCGACGACTTCATCATCTTCTGCTTCAGATTCAGTTTTCTCAGCTTCTTCTTCGAGTTGCTCCCCCTCAGATACAGAGGCGAGCTTCTCGGTTTCCTCCGGGTTTTCATCTCCCTGAGGTCTAGCGGTGGTTTCTTCAGTATTCGTCTTCTCTCCCCTGATAGATTCATCATGGGAAAGGTCTTCAACGCTCTTGGCGAGGTCTTCAGCGCTCTTCTCCCCCTCTTTTTCATGATGACTGGGGGAGGAATGGGTAGATTCAGCAGCGTTGGTAGGTTCTCTGTCTTCTTGGCCAGAGAGACCTACACAAACTTCAATCTTTGCTAATATGTCTTCTAGGCCAGAAATAGCAGGATTGATCTTCCCGAGCTCAATGCGATCCGCCGCTGTAAAATGTTCAGATTCAGGGACAGGGGCAGGAGCAGTATTATTCGCCTTGTGCAGCAGCTGTTCGATCATAGTCTTCATCGAACCAACGTCAGTCTTTACAGAGCTTAAGTCAGTCGTCAGGGTGTTGACATTTGTCTTCACAACAGACATATCTCCCTCTAGTGTTCCAACCGATGTCTTCAGCGTTGTAAATTCGCTGGACATGGACGAAACTGAGTTTTTGAGAGAGGTGTAGTCTGTGTAGATATCAGCGAGCACCTTGCCGAAGTCGCTGAGAGTTTTATCAACCTGCTTCATGTCATCTGTGGAAGCCTTCTTCTCCACCACCGTTGTCAGCTTGTTCAGATTCTCTCCAGCGTTTGTTACAGCTGTAGAGTTATTGGAGAGAGTAGTGGTGAGACCTGTCAGCTTTGTCTCCACGGACTTCAGAGAGGCGTTGATATCTCCCAAATTAGGACCTGTAACATATAAAAACTTGTGAACAGAAGAAAGCTCAGAAGTTTGGGGTTGAGTCACAGTGTTTATGGGGGGTTGTTTACCTGCAGGAGGATTGGTGAATTCATCGAAATCACGGTTTCCTGAGTAAAGTTCCATGTCATCTTCAAAAGTGCCCATGGATTTTTCTGCAGGTCCCGTCTTCATCATTCCTGGAGAATCAGCTTTATGTTCCGAGGAAATGATGGAAGCTCCAGTTAGATCTGGAGTAGAGACCAAATGAGTTGAGGGAGGAGCGAAGGATAAGAATGGGGGTTGGGTTATGAGTTCAGCGTTGGATTCGCTGACAATCACTTCATCAGTCTTTTGAGAGACTGAAGGAGGTTGGGTCGGTTCCAAGTTTGTAACCTCAGCGTTTAGAGACGCAGAAGTTTGGAAAAAAGGGATGGCTTGTTCAGGTGTACCACTGAACGTTCCTTCAGCTCTACAGAAAGAGCTGAGGAGTCTTCAGCATGAGATTGCTGGGGTTGCTCCTTTGTTTTCTTTATCCTTTTAGAGTCAAGTGGGGTAGATGAATGTTTCCTTTTCGTAGAAGGAGAGGATTTTGTGGCCAGGGTATCATCGATGGGTATTGTCGCTGAAGGAGCCACAGAATGAGAAGAAGAAGGGTTGAGAAGAGTTAAGAGGTTAGAAAGGCGTACCTCATTTTCAACAGGTTTGAAGTCGAGTACCTTAGGGCCAATCTGAGAGAGTTTCATATCGCCCTCTTGCGGGTAGCTGTCCTTCAGGCCAAATTGAAAGATAGCGCTGATGAATCGGGGGTAAGGAACCCATGCAGGCCTGTCAGCGGCAGAGTCTACTCTTTGCAGCAAGTCATCATAGATGAGAGATGCCCAGTCAATGTGTAGACCTTTCAGTAGGTGTGATCTTTATCGTGCCATATTCAGTATCGCAGAGGATACAATCAACTGTTTTGGAGGGATCTTTGGCGGATGGTAGCTGAGAGTGTCTGGCAGAGTTCCAGAACTGAGATAGTAGCAGTTGACTTGTAGGGGGTGAAATGGTCAGGACTGTTGAAATGCAGCAATTCTTCAGGAAATTCACAGCACCTGTCAGATGTGTGACTTGCTTTCGAGGAGGAAACTCGAGAAGCGCAGAAAGGTTGTTTATCTTAGTCCAGTCTAGTTGATCCAGAGTGAACTTAACCTGAGGAGCCTTGATGATTTCCACTTCCTCAGAGTCAGTAGAGATGTTCTCAGCGGTAGTAGGAATGTTAGACGTTGCCATTTCCTGTATTATCAGTTCATCTTTCATTCTATCAGCGAAACGAGTACAAAGCTCAGGGTTCGTAGACCCAAATATAATGTCATCAACATATATTTGAACTAGAATGATATGACCTTTCACTTTTCTAAAAAATAGAGTTTTGTCAATCTTACCTCGATCAAATTTTTCAATATGGAGATAAGTAGAAAGAGTATCATACCATGCACGTGGAGCTTGCTTCAAGCCATAAAGTGCCTTATCCAGTTTATAAACATAACCTGGACGCTTAGAATCTGAGAATCCTGGAGGTTGTTCCACATATACTTCTTCATTCAGCTTTCCATTTAGAAACGCTGACTTAACATCCATCTGATGTACTTTGAAGTTTTTGTGTACAACATATGCTAAGAACAGACGAATAGATTCAAGTCTTGCTACTGGAGCAAATGTTTCGTCATAATCTATACCTTCCTCTTGTATGTATCTGTTAGGTCCATGATCTTCATACAATCCAAGTATTGTGTAACAAGATGATGAAGAACATTATTGAAAAGGAAATCTAACCTAGAGAGAACACAAAGTGATTAGAGATCTACATCTTGTATTAATGAATTCACTTCTTACAAACTGCAAGTAAAGACCTATTTATAGTCTTCATCACTTGCTACAACAATTAAGCATAAGCCCTTTAACACAGCTATTGCTTTACAAAACTTTCTATTATAAAGGACAACTTCAGTGTCCTAACATTCTCCCCCTAAAGTTTTGGAAAGCAAATCATCTTCAAATCATTAGCTCCTCTCCCCCTTGATTTCCTTGTAAAAACTTTAGCGGTGCATTCTTCAAATGTAGGCTTGGCTCCCCCTTGAATGTTGCTCTTATTTATCATATTTTCAACCTTGAGTAAACTTAGATCCAATGTACTCCACTAAGTGCACGAACAACATCTCCAAAATGTAGAAACTCGATCTCGTTCCGATAAGCCCACAAGAATGATAACGAGTGAGTTTTGAATGAAAAACCAAATGCATTCTTAGTGTAAAACAAGGAATCCGTCGTTTTATCACGAGTTGAGTAGGAATTCGGCTTAAGAACTTGGTACGAATTTGCTCGAAGAAGGAACGGTAAAAACACGCGCTACTCGGTAGGGATGAGACGACCCAAGCAAATAACATTGTTCAGCAACTGTAGAGAAATGCTCGTCTTCAAAATACTTCAAGCCACTGAATGAAGAGAATCCAGAACTTCAATCTTCAAGAAATAGCTGGATGATTATAAGCACTCAAAAGTCTGAATCACAACCAAAGCACCAGAACAATGATTGCAAGCACTCACAATTCTGATTGATCAGGTCAGAAGAATGATTAAGAGCATTCAACGGTCTAGCATCGTCAACAGAACTTCAGAATATTGATTGCAAATACTCAAGCGTCTCTTCTAATCCAACCAAAGACTGAACTCCAACAATCAACTTCTGAAAATCTTTGAACCTTTAGGTGTAAGCACATTCTGAAATTCAGAACTAAGATGACCAAATTCAGCAATATTTCGGACTTCACAAGATCCGAAACCAACAACTCTGAACAGTTCGAAACCATCTAAGCCATCCAAACAATAGTAGCATCCGAAACCATGAACAGTAAAGCATGAAGGATTCGAAACCATCAATGAACAGTAAATGATGAAGGATCCGAATTCATCAATGAACAGTAAACGATGAAGGATCCGAATTCATCAAGAATAATCCGAATTCAAGTAACAGCATTCGAAAATCACTAAAATCATCATAACTTCTTCAATTCTTGCCCATTTTCAATGATTCTTTCGCAGACTTATTCGAAAAATGAAGATGAACAGATTTCTAGTTGATCAAAACTTGTAATTTGATCGATTTGGCATACTTTTGATCCAAAAAGTGAGTTCGACTTTTTCTTGAACAAACACTATAAGAATCCAAAATCTGAGCAAAATAGGGCTAAAAACACTTGAATTGTGAAGATCCAATGATCGTATCGATGAAAAATTCTTCGATTTGGCTCTGATACCACTTGTTAGGTCCATGATCTTCATACAATCCAAGTATTGTGTAACAAGATGATGAAGAACATTATTGAAAAGGAAATCTAACCTAGAGAGAACACAAAGTGATTAGAGATCTACATCTTGTATTAATGAATTCACTTCTTACAAACTGCAAGTAAAGACCTATTTATAGTCTTCATCACTTGCTACAACAATTAAGCATAAGCCCTTTAACACAGCTATTGCTTTACAAAACTTTCTATTATAAAGGACAACTTCAGTGTCCTAACAGTATCCCTGAGCAACAAGTCGAGCTTTGTTGCGGGTTACAGTACCATGTTCGTCCAACTTGTTTCGATAGACCCATTTAGTGCCTATCACTGTTTTATCAGTTGGTTTCTGAACAAGTTTCCAAACATTGTTTCTTTCGAATTCAGTCAGCTCTTCTTGCATGGCGCTGACCCAGTTTGGATATTTGAGGGCATCATCTACTTTCATTGGTTCAGTTAGTGAAATAAAATTTACAAATAAACAAATATTACCTGCACTTCGTCGAGTCTGAATACCAGCGTTTGGATCACCAAGAATTTGATCAATTGGGTGATTTATAGTCCATCGCTGAGCCGGAGCGTGAGACGCACACTCAACTTGAACTGGAGGAGCTGAAGATGAAGCTTCAGCGACTTCAGGAGTATCAGCCAAGAGAGGAATGGATGCAGTTGTCATTATATTCACTGATTGCTGAGAAGTAGATGGAATGTCTGAGACATTTGGATCAACTGCAGGTATAGTGTTTATAGGAACAGCTGAGACCCATGATGTTTCAGCTTCACTATTCTGCAAATTTGGAATGATAGTGGGACTATCATCTTCTAATGGATGAGCATGAGGTGTGGGAATGTCTTCTGAATTTCCAAGTTGAGAAAACATCCATTGATTTAGTTCTTTAGTATCAGCGGACGGTTTAGAGTTCGCTGAACGGGATTCGTCAAACGTGACGTGAATAGTTTCTTTTACAGTTTGTCTTCTACGATTGAGGACTCTGAAGGCTTTGGAAACTGAGGAGTATCCAAGAAAGATTCCATCATCAGCCTTAGGATCAAACTTTCCAAGGGCATCTCTGTTGTTCAGTATGAAACACTGACATCCAAAGATGTGAAGAAAGCTGATTGAAGGCTTTCTCCCATGAAAAAGTGCATAGGCTGTTTTATTGAATCTTTTGACTATCAGCGACCTGTTTTGCCTGAAACAAGCAGTGTTGACAGCTTCTGCCCAAAACTGAGTAGGTAGGTGAGAATCGCTGAGCATTGAACGTGCAGCTTCAATAATTGTTCTATTTCTTCTTTCAGCGACTCCATTTTGTTGCGGTGTTCTCACTGAAGAAAAGTTGTGAGAAATACCCTTACTCTCAAAGAAGGAATCAAGAGAACTGTTTTTGAATTCAGTCCCATGATCACTCCTTATTGAGCGAACGGTCAAATTGTTCAGGGTTTCCATCTTCCGAACAAAGGTGATGAGTCCTTCAGGGGTGTCACTCTTGGAACGGAGAAACATAACCCATGTATAACGAGAGAATTCATCAACTATGACCAGCGTATATTTCTTTCCAGCGATGGATTGTTTGTTAACAGGGCCAAACAAATCCATATGGAGTAGTTGTAGAGGAGATGACACTGAGGAGACTTGATTTGACTTAAAGCTTGCTTTGGTCTGCTTCCCTTTTTCACACGCTGAACATAAAGACTCTTTGGCGTATGAATGCTGAGGTAGACCAGTGACTAACTATTTTGAAGAAAGAGTGTTCAGTCTCTTGAAATGTAGATGAGATAGCCTCTTATGCCATAGCCAGTGGACATCAGATGAGGCCTTTGAGAAGAAACAGGAGTTCTCAGTGGTTGTTGAGTCCATGTTTATTACATAAACATTTTCCAAACGATAACCGCTGAGAGCCATCTTCTCCTTTTTGTCAGAGTGTTGACATTTGTCTTCACAGGAGACATATCTCCCTCTAGTGTTCCAACCGATGTCTTCAGCGTTGTAAATTCGCTGGACATGGACGAAACTGAGTTTTTGAGAGAGGTGTAGTCTGTGTAGATATCAGCGAGCACCTTGGCGAAGTCGCTGAGAGTTTTATCAACCTGCTTCATGTCACCTGTGGAAGCCTTCTTCTCCACCACCGTTGTCAGCTTGTTCAGATTCTCTCCAGCGTTTGTTACAGCTGTAGAGTTATTGGAGAGAGTAGTGGTGAGACCTGTCAGCTTTGTCTCCACGGACTTCAGAGAGGCGTTGATATCTCCCAAATTAGGACCTGAAACATATAAAAACTTGTGAACAGAAGAAAGCTCAGAAGTTTGGGGTTGAGTCACAGTCTTTATGGGGGGGGGGGTTGTTTACCTGCAGGAGGATTGGTGAATTCATCGAAATCACGGTTTCCTGAGTAAAGTTCCATGTCATCTTCAAAAGTGCCCATGGATTTTTCTGCAGGTCCCGTCTTCATCATTCCTGGAGAATCAGCTTTATGTTCCGAGGAAATGATGGAAGCTCCAGTTAGATCTGGAGTTGAGACCAAATGAGTTGAGGGAGGAGCGAAGGATAAGAATGGGGGTTGGGTTATGAGTTCAGCGTTGGATTCGCTGACAATCACTTCATCAGTCTTTTGAGAGACTGAAGGAGGTTGGGTCGGTTCCAAGTTTGTAACCTCAGCGTTTAGAGACGCTGAAGTTTGGATAAAAGGGATGGCTTGTTCAGGTGTACCACTGAACGTTCCTTCAGCTCTACAGAAAGAGCCGAGGAGTCTTCAGCATGAGATTGCTGGGGTTGCTCCTTTGTTTTCTTGATCCTTTTAGAATCAAGTGGGGTAGATGAATGTTTCCTTTTCGTAGAAGGAGAGGATTTTGTGGCCAGGGTATCATCGATGGGTATTGTCGCTGAAGGAGCCACATAATGAGAAGAAGAAGGGTTGAGAAGAGTTAAGAGGTTAGAAAGACGTACCTCATTTTCAACAGGTTTGAAGTCGAGTACCTTAGGGCCAATCTGAGAGAGTTTCATATCGCCCTCTTGCGGGTAGCTGTCCTTCAGGCCAAATTGAAAGATAGCGCTGATGAATCGGGGGTAAGGAACCCATGCAGGCCTGTCAGCGGCAGAGTCTACTCTTTGCAGCAAGTCATCATAGATGAGAGATGCCCAGTCAATGTGTAGACCTTTCAGCAGAGCGTATCCCATAGCTTGCTGAGGTTGAGCGGCTTGATCAGAAGAGCCGGTCTTGGCAGTCATGCAGCTGATAAGGTGAGCGAAGATGAAGTTCATCTCGCTGGGCATTTTCGATTTCTTCAGCAGTGTTAGCTTCTTCTCAGGCTTCTTGTCTCTGCCAATTTCCCATACATAGCCCATTGCATAAAAAAATGCAATAAGAGCTTCTTTGTCAGCGAGCTTCTTATGGTCAGGGAAAGGAACAAAAGGTTTTTCCTTTGTAGCGATGGGAAAGTTCAGAGCTTTGCGAATGATGGTAGGTGTGATCTTTATCGTGCCATATTCAGTATCGCAGAGGATACAATCAACTGTTTTGGAGGGATCTTTGGCGGATGGTAGCTGAGAGTGTCTGGCAGAGTTCCAGAACTGAGATAGTAGCAGTTGACTTGTAGGGGGTGAAATGGTCAGGGCTGTTGAAATGCAGCAATTCTTCACGAAATTCACAGCATCTGTTAGATGTGTGACTTGCTTTCGAGGAGGAAACTCGAGAAGCGCAGAAAGGTTGTTTATCATAGTCCAGTCTAGTTGATCCAGAGTGAACTTAACCTGAGGAGCCTTGATGATTTCCACTTCCTCAGAGTCAGTAGAGATGTTCTCAGCGGTAGTAGGAATGTTAGACGTTGCCATTTCCTGTATTATCAGTTCATCTTTCATTCTATCAGCGAAACGAGTACAAAGCTCAGGGTTCGTAGACCCAAATATAATGTCATCAACATATATTTGAACTAGAATGATATGACCTTTCACTTTTCTAAAAAATAGAGTTTTGTCAATCTTACCTCGCTCAAATTTTTCAATATGGAGATAAGTAGAAAGAGTATCATACCATGCACGTGGAGCTTGCTTCAAGCCATAAAGTGCATTATCCAGTTTATAAACATAACCTGGACGCTTAGAATCTGAGAATCCTGGAGGTTGTTCCACATATACTTCTTCATTCAGCTTTCCATTTAGAAACGCTGACTTAACATCCATCTGATGTACTTTGAAGTTTTTGTGTACAACATATGCTAAGAACAGACGAATAGATTCAAGTCTTGCTACTGGAGCAAATGTTTCGTCATAATCTATACCTTCCTCTTGTATGTATCTGTTAGGTCCATGATCTTCATACAATCCAAGTATTGTGTAATAAGATGATGAAGAACATTATTGAAAAGGAAATCTAACCTAGAGAGAACACAAAGTGATTAGAGATCTACATCTTGTATTAATGAATTCACTTCTTACAAACTGCAAGTAAAGACCTATTTATAGTCTTCATCACTTGCTACAACAATTAAGCATAAGCCCTTTAACACAGCTATTGCTTTACAAAACTTTCTATTATAAAGGACAACTTCAGTGTCCTAACATTCTCCCCCTAAAGTTTTGGAAAGCAAATCATCTTCAAATCATTAGCTCCCCTCCCCCTTGATTTCCTTGTAAAAACTTTAGCGGTGCATTCTTCAAATGTAGGCTTGGCTCCCCCTTGAATGTTGCTCTTATTTATCATATTTTCAACCTTGAGTAAACTTAGATCCAATGTACTCCACTAAGTGCACGAACAACATCTCCAAAATGTAGAAACTCGATCTCGTTCCGATAAGCCCACAAGAATGATAACGAGTGAGTTTTGAATGAAAAACCAAATGCATTCTTAGTGTAAAACAAGGAATCCGTCGTTTTATCACGAGTTGAGTAGGAATTCGGCTTAAGAACTTGGTACGAATTTGCTCGAAGAAGGAACGGTAAAAACACGCGCTACTCGGTAGGGATGAGACGACCCAAGCAAATAACATTGTTCAGCAACTGTAGAGAAATGCTCGTCTTCAAAATACTTCAAGCCACTGAATGAAGAGAATCCAGAACTTCAATCTTCAAGAAATAGCTGGATGATTATAAGCACTCAAAAGTCTGAATCACAACCAAAGCACCAGAACAATGATTGCAAGCACTCACAATTCTGATTGATCAGGTCAGAAGAATGATTAAGAGCATGCAACGGTCTAGCATCGTCAACAGAACTTCAGAATAATGATTGCAAATACTCAAGCGTCTCTTCTAATCCAACCAAAGACTGAACTCCAACAATCAACTTCTGAAAATCTTTGAACCTTTAGGTGTAAGCACATTCCGAAATTCAGAACTAAGATGACCAAATTCAGCAATATTTCGGACTTCACAAGATCCGAAACCAACAACTCTGAACAGTTCGAAACCATCTAAGCCATCAAAACAATAGTAGCATCTGAAACCATGAACAGTAAAGCATGAAGGATTCGAAACCATCAATGAACAGTAAATGATGAAGGATCCGAATTCATCAATGAACAGTAAACGATGAAGGATCCGAATTCATCAAGAATAATCCGAATTCATCAAGAATAATCCGAATTCAAGTAACAGCATTCGAAAATCACTAAAATCATCATAACTTCTTCAATTCTTGACCAATTTCAGTGATTCTTTCGCAGACTTATTCGAAAAATGAAGATGAACAGATTTCTAGTTGATCAAAACTTGTAATTTGATCGATTTGGCATACTTTTGATCCAAAAAGTGAGTTCGACTTTTTCTTGAACAAACACCATAAGAATCCAAAATCTGAGCAAAATAGGGCTAAAAACACTTGAATTGTGAAGATCCAATGATCGTATCGATGAAAAATTCTTCGATTTGGCTCTGATACCACTTGTTAGGCCCATGATCTTCATACAATCCAAGTATTGTGTAACAAGATGATGAAGAACATTATTGAAAAGGAAATCTAACCTAGAGAGAACACAAAGTGATTAGAGATCTACATCTTGTATTAATGAATTCACTTCTTACAAACTGCAAGTAAAGACCTATTTATAGTCTTCATCACTTGCTACAACAATTAAGCATAAGCCCTTTAACACAGCTATTGCTTTACAAAACTTTCTATTATAAAGGACAACTTCAGTGTCCTAACAGTATCCCTGAGCAACAAGTCGAGCTTTGTTGCGGGTTACAGTACCATGTTCGTCCAACTTGTTTCGATAGACCCATTTAGTGCCTATCACTGTTTAATCAGTTGGTCTCTGAACAAGTTTCCAAACATTGTTTCTTTCGAATTCAGTCAGCTCTTCTTGCATGGCGCTGACCCAGTTTGGATCTTTGAGGGCATCATCTACTTTTTTTGGTTCAGTTAGTGAAATAAAATTTACAAATAAACAAATATTACCTGCACTTCGTCGAGTCTGAATACCAGCGTTTGGATCACCAAGAATTTGATCAATTGGGTGATTTATAGTCCATCGCTGAGCCGGAGCGTGAGACGCACACTCAACTTGAACTGGAGGAGCTGAAGACGAAGCTTCAGCGACTTCAGGAGTATCAGCCAAGAGAGGAATGGATGCAGTTGTCATTATATTCACTGATTGCTGAGAAGTAGATGGAATGTCTGAGACATTTGGATCAACTGCAGGTATAGTGTTTATAGGAACAGCTGAGACCCATGATGTTTCAGCTTCACTATTCTGCAAATTTGGAATGATAGTGGGGCTATCATCTTCTACTGGATGAGCATGAGGTGTGGGAATGTCTTCTGAATTTCCAAGTTGAGAAAACATCCATTGATTTAGTTCTTCAGTATCAGCGGACGATTTAGAGTTCGCTGAACGGGATTCATCAAACGTGACGTGAATAGTTTCTTCTACAGTTTGTCTTCTACGATTGAGGACTCTGAAGGCTTTGGAAACTGAGGAGTATCCAAGAAAGATTCCATCATCAGCCTTAGGATCAAACTTTCCAAGGGCATCTCTGTTGTTCAGTATGAAACACTGACATCCAAAGATGTGAAGAAAGCTGATTGAAGGCTTTCTCCCATGAAAAAGTTCATAGGCTATTTTATTGAATCTTTTGACTATCAGCGACCTGTTTTGCGTAAAACAAGCAGTGTTGACAGCTTCTGCCCAAAACTGAGTAGGTAGGTGAGAATCGCTGAGCATTGAACGTGCAGCTTCAATAATTGTTCTATTTCTTCTTTCAGCGACTCCATTTTGTTGCGGTGTTCTCACTGAAGAAAAGTTGTGAGAAATACCCTTACTCTCAAAGAAGGAATCAAGAGAAATGTTTTTGAATTCAGTCCCATGATCACTCCTTATTGAGCGAACGGTCAAATTGTTCAGGGTTTCCATCTTCCGAACAAAGGTGATGAGTTCTTCAGGGGTGTCACTCTTGGAACGGAGAAACATAACCCATGTATAACGAGAGAATTCATCAACTATGACCAGCGTATATTTCTTTCCAGCGATGGATTGTTTGTTAACAGGGCCAAACAAATCCATATGGAGTAGTTATAGAGGAGATGACACTGAGGAGACTTGCTTTGACTTAAAGCTTGCTTTGGTCTGCTTCCCTTTTTCACACGCTGAACATAAAGACTCTTTGGCGTATGAATGCTGAGGTAGACCAGTGACTAACTCTTTTGAAGAAAGAGTGTCCAGTGTCTTGAAATGTATATGAGATAGCCTCTTATGCCATAGCCAGTGGACATCAGATGAGGCCTTTGAGAAGAAACAGGAGTTCTCAGTGGTTGTTGAGTCCATGTTTATTACATAAACATTTTCCAAACGATAACCGCTGAGAGCTATCTTCTCCTTTTTGTCAGCGACAAAGCAGGATTCCTTAGTAAAGATTACTTTGTTATCCATGTCGCAAAGCTGACTGATGCTTAGAAGATTATGCTTCAGCCCTTCAACATATGCGACTCTTCTGAAGGAGGTTGTATCATTTGAAAGTACACCATACCCTCGGGTATGTCCTTTTCCATTTCCACCGAAAGTCACAGAGGGACCCTTCTCTTCCTTGTATTCAGCGAGCAGGCTTTTCTTTCCAGTCATGTGTCTAGAGCATCCGCTATCGAGATACCAGATACCCTTCTTAACCTGCAATACAAAGGAAGATTAGTTTTTCTTGGGTACCCTTTTGACCATGTATACACGTTTGTCAGTGGAAGTAGTTGGAATGGAAGATTCAGCAGTCTTCGCAGCATTTGAAGATTCAGCTTTGTCTTTCTTCACTTTGGTTAATTTCTTAACTTCAGTGGTAGGATTCACCTTGACCTGATTTGCACCAAGGTTGGTCTTCTTTGCCTTGGGGGCAATCTTCACCTTAGCTATCTTTTCAGCTTTGGTGGCTGTGGGGCACTTACTAGCAATATGATCAGTGAGTCCACAGTGATAACATTTCCTATAGCTGAACGTAGTTCTAGGACCATTTGAATGTTGAGCTTTTAATTTAGAATTAGAAGTTCCAGCACCAAGTAAACTATTGGCTTTAGAAATGGGACGAACATTCAGTTCTTCAGATTTCTTACCAAGGACATCCAATCTGAGTCTAGGAGTAGATCGCTGAATAGATCCAGATATCTGTTTCCTTGATCCAGAGGGATGAGCCAATGAGGCTTTAGAAGCATTCAGCTTTGGTACTAAGGTACCCTTCTGAGGATTTTGGTAAATAACAATTCCTTTACCTTTGTCTTTAGACACAAAGGTAGGTTTTGAATAAACCATTTTCTCCTTGCCTTTTGAGGAGGTAGCAGTTTCCTAAGGGATTGGTGTAATGGACGAGGAGCACTGAGAAGATGAAGTATCAGCGACTGAGGATACGAACGTTCCAAATTTAAGCATTGAACGCTCAGTGGTTGGTTTTGGAGTTTCATATTTGTAACCCAAACCACGTTTATCACTCAGGGGAATCTGAGACTTTATTATCTCAGTGATCTTTGTTGAAGAATTACACCATCCTTCAACAGTAGCTTTTTCAGCCTTTAATGCAGCGATAGCTTCTGCTCGTTCGATTTTGACTAGCTGATTTAAATATACTTGATCTTTAAAATCTTTGATCAATTTTAGAAAGCTTTTCTATTTGAAGGTGAAGGTTTTTTTTAAGCTTTTCAGCGAGATCAAGATTTTGGTTTTCAACCACAGTTTTGCCGTTCATGGCTTCGTATAAACTTCTAGTCAAGAGATCGATCTTACGGAGACTATCAGCTTCATCAATATTTGCAATATTGGTAAAGAAAGAAGGTGATACCTGAATAGCAGATGTTGAAGTGGAGGGAATGTCTGAACTTTCTTCCTCTTCTTCAATCTTGGGCATAAGACATAGATTTGCTTCATCATCTTCAGAGTCAGCCATCAGGCCTTTATTCTTCTTCTTAAAGCTTTTCAGCTTTGCATATTTTTCTTTCAGCTTTGAATATTTGTCATCTTTATTCCTTGGAACAAAGGGTTTCTTTATAAAATCTGAGGGTCTATAAACTTTCTTAGACCTACACTCGTTAGCGAAATGTCCTGTCTTTTCGCAGTTAAAACAAGTAGCAGTAGCCTTATCAACAAAAGCTGATGATCTAGGCTTGTCAGCTATGGAAAGAGGTTTGTTCTTTCTAAACATTTTCTTTTTGGCAAATCTCCTGAACTTCTTAGTTAGGAGAGCCAAAGATTCATCATTATCTGAATAATCAGAATCTGATGACCTTTCAGAGATACTTTCTAACTCAGTGATAGTGACCGAGGGTCGCTGAGTAGAAGGTTCCTTTGAGATTAAAGCAACAGGGGTGCTTTTGGAATCTTTTACAAGATTTTTCTTAAGATGGCTCGATTGCTCATGATTCAGCAACGTGCCATATAAGGTTGAAAGGGTCATTGATTTTAGATCCTTTGATAGCTTGAGACACATAGCATAATTGTCCCAGCTTTCAGGTAAACATTCTAGAAACTTTGTCAGTACTTCAAAGTTAGAATATTCCTTACCAACAGTTTTCAGATCTATAATTAAACAATTAAAACGTTGGTGAACTTCAGAGAGAGATTCATTCTTACCAGAAATGAAGCTTTCGTATTCTCTTACCAGGTTGATCTTTCTTGAATCCTGGACTTCAGACGTTCCTTCATACTGAACACATATTGTGTCCCACATGGCTTTTGATGTTTTCAGATTCATGACGGAATGGTAGGCTTCGTCAGGAAGAGCCATGGATAGTATGGATCTGGCTTTTGTATCTATAGCCACTTTCTTCTTATCTTCGTCAGTCCATTGAAAGATTTCCTTAGGTACCAACCTTTCTGGAATAGCAGGTCTATTCTCTGCGGCTGGAACAAAAGCATCAATTCTTACAGGGTTGAATGGACCATTCTCTAGATAGTAAGGCATAATAGGGTCTACACCTTCTAAGAAGAGTGTCATCCTATTTTTCCACAAGTTGAAGTTATCTTTGGAAAATCTAGGGGGTTTAGCAAGAGAACCATTGTCTATATAATTTGTGTTTGTGTTGGTGGCCATTTTCAGATAATAGCAAGGAAGAGAAATATCTTAGATTAGATCTTGTTTATGAGATTAAACAAATCCGCTCTGATACCACTTGTTGGTCCCGAAGGGCTATACAAGTTTGTAGAAGGGGGGGGGGGGTTGAATACAAACACACAGATTTTACTTTTCTAAATTGTTTATTGATAAATCATTACCAATTTACAGCTTGTTGCGGAAACAAGATTAAGGATAAACCTAAATCTAAACAAGTTGGAACACTAAGGTTTCTTGCACTAAGAGAGATAAGGAAGTTACTAATAATAACCTATCATGAGATAAGATATTGAACATGTCCAGAGTTAGCAAGTTACTTCAAATGAAGTGGGTTCATCTCTTTATATACTGCATGCATTTAATGCAAGTCAGTATACACTTTACACGTGTCATCATCTGGTTGGTTGCATGTCATTGACCCTGGTTGACAACCTTAGTAGCCGCATGGATGAACAATGTAGTATCAGAGTGGTTGTACGATTTCAGACAGTCGGAGGTTCTTTTATGACATTTCGTACGGAGTCGTGCAAGGGAGGTTAAGACAAAAGTACTTTGTACGGAGGAATTCATGATCAGCTTTCGTTGATTCAGCGATTATCATTTTCTATTCAGCGAATGATAAAGTTCAGCGATAGCTGAAGTCTTGTACTTGATACTTCACGTTGAGTGGACAAATCTGAGTCTTCGCTGATCCGCATCAGTTCATTAGGAGACTTGGCGCTGGTTCTTGAGCTTGATCTTCGACTTCAGCGTAGAACCTTTGTTGACGTGAAACTTGTCTTCAGGGATCATAAGTAAACAACTAACTTATCAACGATCATCATAATGACTGAACAGACTCAGCATTAATGATGAACAGTTTCGCTGAATGTTTAATTTAAAGAGCGAGAGTTCCTATCAGCGGTACTGTAAGATCTTAGTACTTATCAGCGATAGTGAAACTCTGATACATATTGTTTACTTACAATTTTCACTAAGTATATAAGAGAGGGTCATTATCAAATCACTGAGGGATTGGATCAACATCTTTATATACTGCATGCATTTAATGCAAGTCAATATACACTTTACACGTGTCATCAACTGGTTGGTTGCATGTCATTGACCTTTGTTGACAACCTTGGTAGCCGCATGAATGAACATTGTAGTATCCGAGTGGTTGTACGATTTAAGACAATAGAAGGTTCTTTTCTGACATTTCGTACGGAGTCGTGCAAGGGTGGTTAAGACAAAAGTACTTTGTACGGAGGAGACTTGTCGCTGGTTCTTGAGCTTGATCTTCGACTTTAGCGTAGAACCTATGTTGACGTGAAACTTGTCTTCAGGGATCATAAGTAAACAACTAACTTATCAGCGATCACCATAAGGACTGAACAGACCCAGAGCATTATGGTGAACAGTGTTCGCTGAATGTTTAATCTAAAGAGCGAGAGTTCCTATCAGCGGTACTGTAAGATCTTAGTACTTATCAGCGATAGTGAAACTCTGATACATATTGTTTACTTACAATTTTCACTAAGTATATAAGAGAGGGTCATTATCAAATCACTGAGGGTTTGGATCAACAATCCCCCCCTATTTGATTATGACATAGCAACAAAGAAAATTGCTATTTAAAAAAAACATAAGGATAAAAAGAACTCATAAAATACTTGTCCCTTTTACTGTTTTCTGGGATCTTTTCTGTACTGATGGAGTAAAGTACATTCGCTAAAATCTTTCTTTAAAACTTTGAATCAGGTTACAAAGAGAAATGGAAAGATTACTAGTACAAGCGAAATGAATTACAAGTACAGGAGAATAACTGATACAATAGAGAAAAGGGCGATCATATCAGCTTATAAAGGGTTCTTCCTTGATGAGAAGTTCATCAAGGGTCTGTGATATGGGAATCATCCAGTCAGGAACGGTTACACCTTGTTTTCTTTTGATCAGCGCTTCTTCAAAAATTAAGGGTTTCAGATGTCTTGCCTGAAGATCATTCCTGAAGTCACACCAGCAGATGAGAGCTTTCAGCTGTTCGATGGGAGTAATGTGAAGTTCAGAGATGCGTTGAAAACGCTTTCCACCATCGTAGTCAATGAAGAATATCCCATAGGGTTCGCTTATGACTTTTCCAGGGATGAAAGTCTCACCTTCAGGAAGAGATGTATCGAGTCCGGAAAGATCAGGGTCAGGACCAAGGACTTCAGCTCTGGAAAAACCAATACCTGTTTAATTTTGTATAATAGGACCATCATTTGAAGATTTAGACTTTTTCTTCGCTGAGGCCTTTCTTTTCTGACATTTGAGAGGAGGAGGAGGAGGAATATCCACACAAGAGTAGAGCAAGTCGATCTGCTTGTTTATCAGCTTTTCGAAATATTCTTTGTACTTGGACTGAGAGTTCTGTATGGCTAACCTGATCTCCAACCATTCAGAGAGACCGTATTTCGTGATTGCTTCAGCATAGAATTTTTCATACTTTTTGTCATCTCTGAACATCTCGATTTCAACGATTGAAACGTTGATGGTTGATCTTTCAGAAATGAGTACCTTGATGATTCTGGCAGGAGATAATCTGAAGTTTACCTTTTCTTTGCTCCAGGCTAGAGTGGACTGAGATACAGTTCTCTTTTCTTCAGTTATCTTCTCGGCATCTTCCCATAGCTGACGTTGAACTTCAATAGGAACTCTTTTCAGCTTGGAGTCTTTCACTGATCGTTGAGAAAAGCTGGATGGCCTATTCTCTGTCCTTTTCTTCAGCTTCCTTTCTTTCAGCGATGAAGCGTTCAGCTCTGAGGTGTTCCTTGTATTCCTTTTGGGAAATTCTGAACTTTGGAGGAACTGAAGGAAGTTGATCACGCCTCAGAATGATTCGCTGATCTTCAAACTGCTTTATTATCTCTTCTCTTCTTTTCTGATCCTCTTCACTTAGCTTTTGAGGAGCCAAGGAAGGTCTGCTTCTGTGCGAGAGTAGCTGTTCTTCAGGTTCATCAGTCTCAGAGATTAAATCCAAGACTGGGATTATTTCTTCAGCAGCAGCTGGTATTATTGGTGAAGTCGCAGTTGTAAAACTTTCAGCGATATCCTCAAACAGGGGAGAGGACTAGCTGAAACACAGCGATCTTACAAGTAAGAACTTGGGTAGAATCAGAGAGATGAAATTTGTTCAAGTGTATAGGCTTGGGTAGTAGAACTGATAGTGTATGATAGATGAGGGATGGAGTAAGAGGTGTTTAGTGTACCTGAAAAAACGGCTTTTAGAGCAAGATCGTCAGATTGTCATCTTCAGCGACGCTTTTGCCTTTGCCTTTCTCAGCTCCAGAGGCTGAGGGCTTTGATTTGGTCTGCTCCCCTGTTGGTTCATTTATGGATATCCCCTTGAGAGCAATCGTCCTCTGAGCAGGTTTGACAATGAAGGAGTCATCATCATCGTCGTCGTCATCATTATTCTTTGGAGAAGATGATGGTTCATCATCAGATAGATCGATGGCTTCTTCGTCTTCAGCTTCAGATTCGGATTTCTCAGCTTCTTCTTCTTCGAGTTGCTCCCCCTCAGATACAGAGGCGAGGTTCTCGGTTTCCTCAGGGTTTTCAACTCCCTGAGGTCCAGCAGTGGTTTCTTCAGCTGTCTTCCCACTCTCTTCAGCGAGGGCGAGGTCTTCAGTCTTCTTTTCCACGACAGATTCATCGTGGAAAAGGTCTTCAGTCTTCTTCTCCCCCCCTTCTTCACGATGAATGGGGGAGGAATGTGTCGACTCAGCAACTGTATTTTCTCTGTCTTCTTGGTCAGAGATTCCTACACAAACTTCAATCTTTTCTAATCTGTCTTCAAGGCCAGAAATAGCAGGATTGATCTTCTCGAGCTCAGTGCGATCCACTGCTGTAAAATTTTCAGATGCAGGGACAGTTGCAGGGGCGGTCGTGTTGGTCAGGATCTGCTTCAACAAAGTCCGAATAGAGGTGATATCATTCTTTATATTATTGACATCAGTCTTCAAAGAACTCATGTCAGTTTTTACTGAACTGACATCAACCTTTACATCAGACCAATTACCTTCGAGTGTGCCAACCGATGTCTTCAGCGTTGTGAATTCGCTGGACATGGTGTCAACTGATTTCTTGATGTCGAGGTAGTCCGTGTAGATATCAGAGAGAACTTTGGCAAAATCGGTGAGTGATTTATCAACCTTCTCCATGTCAGCTTTGGAGGCATTCTGTTCGACGACAGTTGTCAGCTTTGTTAGATTCTCTCCAGCGGTTGTTACAGCTTTAGAGTTATCCGTAAGAGTAGTGGTGAGACCTGTCAGCTTTGTCTCCACAGCTTTCAGAGAGGCGTTGATGTCTCCCAAATTAGGACCTGTAACAGATAAGTACTTGTGAACAAAAGAAAGCTCAGAAGTTTGGGGTTTAGTTACAGTGTATATGGGTTGGTGTGTACCTGCAGGAGGATTGATGAACTCGTCAAAATTACGGGTTCCTGAAAAATGTTTCATGTCGTCTTCAAAAGTGCGTTGACGTATGGTTATCTCTGCAGGTCCTGTGCCCATCACTCCTTGAAGAGTATTTTCTTTTGCTTCTGGAGGAATGACAGGTGCTTCAGTGACAACTGGAGTAGAGTCCAAATGAGTAGAGGGAGAAGCGAAGGATAAGAATGGAGGTTGGGTACTGAGTTCAGCGTTGGATTCGCTGATAATCACTTCATCAGTCTTTTGAGAGACCGAAGGAGGTTGGGTAGGTTCCAAGTTTGTAACCTCAGCGTTTAGAGACGCTGAAGTTGGGATGGAATGGATGGGTTGTTCAGGTGTGGCAGAGCGTAACACTGAACGTTCCTTCAGCTCTACAGAAAGAGCTGAGGAGTCTTCAGCATGAGATTGCTGGGGTTGCTCCTTGGTTATCTTAGTCCTTTTGGAACTAAATTGGTTAGATGATTGTTTCCTTTTCCTAGAAGGAGATGATTTTGTGGCCTGGGTATCAACGATGGGTATTGTCGCTGAGGGAGCCACAGAAGTAGAAGAAGTAGGGTTGAGAAGAGTTAAAAGGGTAGAAAGACGTACCTCATTTTCCACCGGTTTGAAGTCAAGTACCATAGGGCCAACCTGAGATAGTTTCAGGTCACCCTCTTGCGGGTAGCTGTCCTTCAGGCCATATTGGAAGATGGCGCTGATGAATCTGGGTATGGAACCCATGCAGGTCTGTCAGCGGCAGAATCTACTCTTTGCACCAAGTCATCATAGATTACAGATGCCTAGTCAATATGTTAGCTTTAATTAGCTCCTAATTAAATGAATGTTTTATAAAGATATTTTAATGTTTTAGATATTTTGTAATAGATATTTTCTTAGATATTTTTGTCTAGATTTTAGATATTTTAAATATCTAATGTAAATATGGCCCTATATAAGAGGTGTCCATATGTCTTTTTAAGAAGTGAGAGATATGGAAAGCACACAAAAACACACATAGACTAGTTTCTTATGAGTGTCGTTTCATGTTTAGTGTGGTGTTCTTCAACATTTCTCCTCTCCATATTTAATCATCAATGAATATGAGATAAGTTTCTTTATGATTGTTCTTCATGTATATCTTATCTCTATATTTAAATATGGACTTTATATTTCTTCTATTGTTGCTCAAGAATGGGATCAACAATTGGTATCAGAGCCGATTGAAGAAACCTTTCTTCAAAATCGATCATCTATGCAACAATGGAAGTTTTAGATGGTTTAGTTTCTGATATACTTCATGTGTGTGTTTTGATTCTTTCTCATTCATTGGTTTTATTTGATAAGCACTAAGTAGATGGTTGATCTTTGATCTCATCCTTGTGTGTGCTTAAGTCCATAGCAATTCTTTTTGCTTCTTGGTAGTAAGGTTGTTGATCTTTGTTTGATCTGACCTTTATTTTCAAGATTGGACTATCTTTGATCAAGATTTTGTTTGTCTTCCGCTGCTCATAAACATTTATATATGGATAACAAAATCTTTTGGGTCATATGAGAAAGTTGTTTGGGAAAGATTTGATGTTTTGTTACATATTCAAAGTCTGATCTGAAACATTTTTTTATAAAACTTTGAGTTCTTCTAATTAGTTTTCTGACTTGATCAATTAGAGATCGAATTATTTGCACTCACGGTTTTAAAAATTATATGAAGATCGTCTTATCTTTTACATCAAATCAGATTTAATGACAGATTTGCGCTGCTGTATTAAACTGATCATATCTCACCCATAAAAACACCGATTGATGCGATTCAAAAGGCCCTGGATTCCTAAGACACAGATGTACAAATTTCGTGTTTTGAGAATTCAGAGATTCGAAATTTATAAGGGTCATATGCATCGTTGAAGTAGACAACAGAAAGCTGATGGAAAGCTGAGAGCTGATGGCTGTCGCTGAAAGCTGAAGAAAGCCATCGCTGAAAGCTGAAGAAAGCTGTCGCTGAAAGCTGAAGGCTGAAACCTAAGTGCTGTCGCTGAAAGCTGGAGCTGAGAGCTGAAAACCATCGCTGAAAAAAAGCCATCGCTGAAGCCATCGCTGAACCATCGCTGAGCTGTCGCTGAAGGCCATCGCTGAGATCAGCCATCGCTGAAGTAAGCCAACGCTGAAGGTCAGCCATTGAAAGCTATCAGCTGTCGCTGAAAAGTGCTGTCAGCTTTGCACTGGTTCGGAAAAACGCGCATAACTTCCTACTCGGTGCTCCGATTCACATGAATCCAGTTGCGTTGAATTCCTAAGACACAGGTGAAACTTTTTCATGTTTTGACTTTGGTCTGAATCAGTGTGTTTAATGGTCAGAATCTGTGTCAAAGTCAATGGACTCTTGCTGCACCGAAAGCATCACATTTCACTCATGCTCTTTCCGCTTTCAAGAACGGTGTTCTCTCAACGGTTCTTCATGGTGTCAAGCTACATTTGTCACATTTTAAATGTCACTCCATCCTCTGTTATTCACGTTTAAAGCTCGGTGGATGAGCCTACATTTGAGGGGGAGCACATGATGCTTTGAAGACTTGAAAAACGGAACATCAAAGGTTCTAAAGAAAGCAAGGGGGGAGACTATAAGATGATGCTTTCTTTATAAAACATTAGGGGGAGATTGTTAGCTTTAATTAGCTCCTAATTAAATGAATGTTTTATAAAGATATTTTGTAATAGATATTTTCTTAGATATTTTTGTCTAGATTTTAGATATTTTAAATATCTAATGTAAATATGGCCCTATATAAGAGGTGTCCATATGTCTTTTTAAGAAGTGGGAGATATGGAAAGCACACAAAAACACACATAGACTAGTTTCTTATGAGAGTCGTTTCATGTTTAGTGTGGTGTTCTTCAACATTTCTCCTCTCCATATTTAATCATCAATGAATATGAGATAAGTTTCTTTATGATTGTTCTTCATGTATATCTTATGTCTATATTTAAATATGGACTTTATATTTCTTCTATTGTTTGTCAAGAATGGGATCAACACAATATGTAGACCTTTCAGCAGAGCGTATCCCATTGCTTGCTGAGGTTGAGCGGCTTGGTCAGAGGAGCCGGTCTTTGCAGTCATGCAGCTGATTAAGTGAGCGAAGATGAAGTTCATCTCGCTGGGCATTTTCGACTTCTTTAGCAGGGTCAGCTTCTTCTCGGGCTTCTTGTCTCTGCCAATTTCCCATACATAGCCCATTGCATCGAAAAATGCAACAAGGGCTTCTTTGTCAGCGAGTTTGTTATGGTCAGGGAAAGGAACAAAAGGTTTTTCTTTTGTAGCGTTGGGAAAGTTCAGAGGTTTGCGAATGATGGCAGGTGTGATCTTTATTGTGTCATACTCAGTATCGCTGAGGATACAATCAATTGTTTTGGAGGGATCTTTGGCGGATGGTAGCTGAGAGTGTCTGGCAGAGTACCAGAACTGGGATAGTAGTAGCTGATTTGCAGGAGGTGTGATGGTCAGGGCTGTTGAAATTCAGCTATTCTTTAGGAAATTCACAGCATCTTTCAGATGTGTGACTTGCTTTCGAGGAGGAAACTCGAGAAGCGCAGAAAGGTTGTTCGTTTTGGTCCAATCTAGTTGTTCCAGAGAGAACTTAACCTGAGGAGCCTTGAAAATTTCCACTTCCTCAGTATCAGCGGCGATGTTCTCAGCGGTAGCAGGAATGTCAGACGATGCCATTTCTGTATTATCAGTTCAACCAAAGATGTTAACAAATAAGAATAATCTTAATGTAGAAAGATTTTCCATTAAGATGGTTCAAATTTTATCCATTTCATCCAGACACAAATGTCTTAATGAAGATTAGGGTTTTCTTGCTTTTGAGAAACGAAATGTAAAGCCCATTTATTCTTGTTTTCCAATTTTCTATGAAGAAATAGATTCTGGAAACGAATGAAGAACAAGTTTATGAGTTTTGCATTTAAACTTGAAGAACAACCATGAAATGGTTGTGTTCATAAAACCATGAAAGAAATGATTTCATTTTTAAGAAGGTCTTTTGTTTGATCTTGTATAAGCAAGGAAAAGATCAGAAACAAGTTATACTCATTTGATAAAAAACAAGAACATATTAACCTTGATGTTTGATGAAGAAGATGATGAACAGTTCTTGAAGGTTTGAGAGCACAAATGCAATAGTGATTCTTTCTTGCGAAGGAAGATTGTTCGCGTAAAAGAAAATATAAACCAAGAGTTTGTTTATATAAAGTGATTAGAGAGAGAAAAATCTTGAGCGGGAAAAGGTTTTCATCATGACACGGACACGTGTTTGCATTTGATTGGAAGTTTGAACGAGACGTTCAAACGTGTGTCAGAAAGAAAAACGTGCCTGGGTTTATCCGTTTCAATGACGTCATAACTGTCCTTTCATATTCTTTTAGGATGTCTCTGAGGTTTTGAAAGCTCAGGGACTCTTTTACAAACATGAAGCACTGAATGGAAATATCAGTGATGGTTTTAAGAATTTTCAAAATATCGCTGTTAAGGAAGAGATATTCAGCGATTCATTTTGTTTTGAAATCTTGCATTTTCAAGCGATTGTCAGAGAGAGAAAACATACCTTGATATCAGCTAACCAAGTTTATTTAGAGAGAAGATGATTTAATAGGTTAAAGAAGTTTATTTTATCCAAAGAATTTATACAGTATAATAGTATCGCTGACCTAATGTGAACCGCTGAAGATTTTATCCTTCATAGTTCAGCATTCCAAGCTCGCTGATGAGAAAGTTGAATCTTGTCTCATCAAGAGGTTTGGTAAACAAATCAGCTAACTGATAATCAGTTGGAATAAAATGAAGTTCTATATCACCATTCATCACATGATCTCTGATAAAATGATATCTGATTTCTATGTGTTTGGTCTTTGAATGTAGTACTGGATTGTTTGCTATAGCGATGGCACTAGTACTGTCGCAATAGATTGGAATTTTGGAGAGCTGAAGATCATAGTCTAGTAGCTGATTTCTCATCCACAAGACTTGAGAACAACAGCTTCCAGCAGCTACATATTCAGCTTCAGCTGTGGAAGTGGACATTGAATTTTGCTTTTTACTTGTCCAACTTACCAGCTTTCCACCCAGGAGCTGACATCCTCCTGTGGTGCTTTTCCTATCCAATTTGCAACCTGAAAAATCACTATCTGAATAGGCGGTTAGATCGAATCCTGAGTCTTTGGGATACCAAAGACCTAGGTTCGCTGTACCCTTAAGGTATCAAAAAATTCGCTTTACAGCTTTCATATGAGATAGCATAGGTTCAGCTTGATATCTTGCACACAAACATGTTGCATACATAATATCGGGTCGGCTAGCTGTAAGATACAGCAGAGAGCCGATTATCCCACGGTACAGCGTGACATTAACAGGTATTCCCTTTGAATCCTTGTCAAGTGTCAGCGGTGGTGCCATAGGCGTTTTCATAGCTGAACTTTGAGTTAAATCAAATTTATTCAGCATATCTTTAACATACTTTCCCTGATTAATAAAAGTTCATTTTTCAGTTTGCTTAATCTGAAGACCAAGGAAATATGTTAGTTCACCCATCATGCTCATTTTATACTCATCTTTCATTCTATCAGCGAAACGAGTACAAAGCTCAGGGTTAGTAGAACCAAATATAATGGCATCAACATATATTTGAACTAGAATGATATGACCTTTTACTTTTCTAAAAAATAGAGTTTTGTCAATCTTACCTCGCTCAAAATGTTCAATATGGAGATAAGTAGAAAGAGTGTCATACCATGTACGAGGAGCTTGCTTCAAGCCATAAAGTTCCTTATCCAGTTTATAAACATAACCTGGACGCTTAGAATCTGGGAATCCTGGAGGTTGTTCCACATAGACTTCTTCATTCAGCTTTCCATTTAGAAACGCTGACTTAACATCCATCTGATGTACTTTGAAGTTTTTGTGTACAGCATATGCTAAGAATAGACGAATAGATTCAAGTCTTGCTACAGGAGCAAATGTTTCGTCATAATCTATACCTTCCTCTTGTCTGTATCCCTGAGCAACAAGACGAAGTTTGTTGCGGGTTACAGTACCATGTTCGTCCAACTTGTTTCGATAGACCCATTTAGTGCCTATCACCGTTTTATCAGTTGGTCTTCGAACAAGTTTCCAATCTTTGTTTCTTTCGAATTCAGTCAGCTCTTCTTGCATGGCGCTGACCCAGTTTGGATCTCTGAGGGCATCATCTATTTTCTTTGGTTCAGTTAGAGAAATAAAGTTAACAAATAAACAAATATTACCTACACTTCGTCGAGTCTGAACACCAGCGTTTGGATCACCAAGAATTTGATCAATAGGGTGATTTACGGTCCATCGCTGAGCCGGAGCATAAGTCGCTGACTCATCCTGAACTGGAGGAGCTGAAGATGAGGCTTCAGCTACTTCTGGAGTATCAGCTAAGAGAGGAATACTTGCATTTGTCATTTCATTCACTGATTGCTGAGAAATAGAGGGAATGTCTGAGACATTTTGTTCAGCGGCAGGTATAGTGTTTATAGGAACATCTGAGACCCATGATGTTTCAGCTTCACTATTCTGCATGTTTGGAATGATAGTAGGACTATCATCTTCTACTGTGTGAGCATGAGGTGTGGGAATATCTTCTGAATCACCAAGATGAGAAAACATCCATTGATTCAGTTCTTCAGTATCAGCGGACGGTTTTGAGTTCGCTGAACGGGATTCGTCAAACGTGACGTGAATAGTTTCTTCTACAGTTTGTCTTCTACGATTGAAGACCCTGAAGGCTTTGGAAACTGAGGAGTATCCAAGAAAGATTCCATCATCAGCCTTAGGATCAAACTTTCCAAGGGCATCTATGTTGTTCAGTATGAAACACCGACATCCAAAGATGTGAAGAAAGCTGATTGAAGGCTTTCTCCCATGAAAGAGTTCATAGGCTGTCTTTTTGAATCTTTTAACTATCAGCGACCTATTTTGCGTAAAACAAGCAGTGTTGACAGCTTCTGCCCAAAACTGAGTAGGCAGGTGAGAATCACTGAGCATTGAACGTGCAGCTTCAATAATTGTTCTATTTCTTCTTTCAGCGACTCCATTTTGTTGCGGTGTTCTCACTGAAGAGGAGTTGTGAGAAATACCCTTACTCTCAATGAAGGAATCAAGAGAACTGTTTTTGAATTCAGTCCCATGATCACTCCTTATTGAGCGAATGGTCAGATTGTTCATGGTTTCCATCTTTCGAACAAAGGTGATGAGTTCTTCAGGGGTGTCACTCTTAGAACGGAGAAACATTACCCATGTGAAGTGAGAGAATTCATCAACTATGACCAGCGTATATTTCTTTCCAGCGATGGATTGTTTGTTAACAGGGCCAAACAAATCCATATGGAGTAGTTGTAGAGGAGATGACACTGAGGAAACTTGCTTTGATTTAAAGCTTGCTTTGGTCTGCTTCCCTTTTTCACACGCTGAACATAAAGACTCTTTGGCATATGAATGTTGAGGTAGACCAGTGACTAACTCTTTTGAAGAAAGAGTGTTCAGTGTCTTGAAATTTAGATGAGATAGCCTCTTATGCCATAGCCAGTTGACATCAGATGAGGCTTTTGAGAAGAAACATGAGTTCTCAGTGGTTGTTGAGTCCATGTTTATTACATAAACATTTTCCAAACGATAAACGCTGAGAGCTATCTTCTCTTTTTTGTCAGCGACAAAGCAGGATTCCTTAGTAAAGATTACTTTGTTATCCTTGTCGCAAAGCTGACTGATGTTTAGAAGATTATGCTTCGGTCCTTCAACATATGCGACTCTTCTGAAGGAAGTTGTACCATTTGAAAGTACACCATACCCTCGGGTATGTCCTTTTCCATTTCCACCGAAAGTCCAGAGGGACCCTTCTCTTCTTTGTATTCAGCGAGTAGGTTTTTCTTACCAGTCATGTGTCTAGAGCATCCGCTATCGAGATACCAGATACCCTTCTTAACCTACAATACAAAGGAAGATTAGTTTTTCTTGGGTACCCACTTAACCATGTATACACATTTGTTAGTGGAAGTAGTTGGAATGGAAGGTTCAGCAGTCTTCGCAGCATTTGAAGATTCAGCTTTGTCATTCTTCACTTTGGTTAATTTCTTAACCTCAGTGGTCTTCTTTGCCTTGGGGGCAATCTTCACCTTAGCTATCTTTTCAGCTTTGGTGGCTGTTGGGCACTTACTAGCAATATGATCAGTGAGTCCATAGTGATAACATTTTCTATAACTGAAAGTGGTTCTAGGACCATTTGAATGCTGAGTTTTTAATTTAGAATTAGAAGTACCAGCACCAAGTAAACTATTTGCTTTAGAAATAGGAGGAACATTCAGTTCTTCTGATTTCTTACCAAGGACATCCACTCTGAGTCTAGGAGTAGATCGCTGAATAGATCCAGAGATCTGCTTCCTTGATCCAGAGGGATGGGTCACTGAAGCTTTAGAAGCATTTTAGCTTAGGTACTAAAGTACCCTTCTGGTCCTAGAACTACTTTTAGTTATAAGAAATGTTATCACTGTGGACTCACTAATCATATTGCTAGTAAGTGCCCCATAGCCACCAAAGCTGAAAAGTTAGCTAAGGTGAAAATTGCCCCCAAGGCAAAGAAGACCACTGAGGTTAAGAAATTAACTAAAGTGAAGAATGACAAAGTTGAATCTTCAAATGCTGCGAAGACTGTTGAACCTTCCATTCCAACTACTTCCACTGACAAATGTGTATACATGGTTAAGTGGGTACCCAAGAAAAACTAATCTTCCTTTGTATTGCAGGTTAAGAAGGGTATCTGGTATCTTGATAGCGGATGCTCTAGACACATGACTGGAAAAAAAAGCTTGCTCGCTGAATACAAGGAAGAGAAGGGTCCCTCTGTGACTTTCGGTGGAAATGGAAAAGGACATACCCGATGGTATGGTGTACTTTCAAATGGTACAACCTCCTTCAGAAGAGTCGCATATGTTGAAGGGCTGAAGCATAATCTTCTAAGCATCAGTCAGCTTTGCGACATGGATAACAAAGTAATCTTTACTAAGGAATCCTGCATTGTCTCTGACAAAAAGGAGAAGATAGCTCTCAGCGGTTATCGTTTGGAAAATGTTTATGTAATAAACATGGACTCAACAACCACTGAGAACTCATGTTTCTTCTCAAAGGCCTCATCTGATGTCAACTGGCTATGGCATAAGAGGCTATCTCATCTAAATTTCAAGACACTGAACACTCTTTCTTCAAAAGAGTTAGTCACTGGTCTACCTCAACATTCATATGCCAAAGAGTCTTTATGTTCAGCGTGTGAAAAAGGGAAGCAGACCAAAGCAAGCTTTAAATCAAAGCAAGTTTCCTCAGTGTCATCTCCTCTACAACTACTCCATATGGATTTGTTTGGCCCTGTTAACAAGCAATCCATCGCTGGAAAGAAATATACGCTGGGCATAGTTGATGAATTCTCTCGCTACACATGGGTTATGTTTCTCCGTTCTAAGAGTGACACCCCTGAAGAACTCATCACCTTTGTTCGGAAGATGAAAACCCTGAACAATCTGACCGTTCGCTCAATAAGGAGTGATCATGGGACTGAATTCAAAAACAGTTCTCTTTATTCCTTCCTTGAGAGTAAGGGTATTTCTCACAACTTCTCTTCAGTGAGAACACCGCAACAAAATGGAGTCGCTGAAAGAAGAAATAGAACAATTATTGAACCTGCACGTTCAATGCTCCACGATTCTCACCTTCCTACTCAGGTTTGGGCAGAAGCTGTCAACACTGCTTGTTTTACGCAAAACAGGTCGCTGATAGTTAAAAGATTCAAAAAGACAGCCTATGAACTCCTTCATGGGAGAAAGCCTTCAATTAGCTTTCTTCACATCTTTAGATGTCAGTGTTTCATACTGAACAACAGAGATGTCCTTGGAAAGTTTGATCCTAAGGCTGATGATGGAATCTTTCTTGGATACTCCTCAGTTTCCAAAGCCTTCAGAGTCTTCAATCATAGAAGACAAACTGTAGAAGAAACTATTCATGTCACGTTTGACGAATCCCGTTCAGCGAACTCTAAACCGTCCGCTGATACTGAAGAACTGAATCAATGGGTGTCTTCTCATCTTGGTGATTCAGAAGATATTCCCACTCCTCATGCTCACACAGTAGAAGATGATAGTCCTACTATCATTCCAAACATGCAGAATAGTGAAGCTGAAACATCATGGGTCTCAGCTGTTCCTATAAACACTATACCTGCCGCTGAACCAAATGTCTCAGACATTCCATCTATTTCTCAGCAATCAGTGAATGAAATGACAAATGCAAGTATTCCTCTCTTAGCTGATACTCCATGTTAGCTTCAATCTTCCTAATCATAGAAGTATTTAGAAGTAGTGAAAAATAGGCTAAGTGAAGAAAGCCTCTTACAGAGGCTCTGCCGACATTACCGAGAAATCAAGGTCAAGAAGCTACTGAAGCAGCAGAGGCTTCCTACAGAAGCTATGTCATACTCACAAAGAAGACCAAAGACTCGGAATCCGGTGAAGACTGCTCCACAGAGGACCAGACCGCAGAACCTCTGTAACTCATTACAGAGCCTCTGTGGTCCTCACTGAGACTTGAAGATATTTATAATATCTTGCTACTGTTACAGGACTCGTACATCAACTTGCATGGTAGCATGCCCTGTCCAACATCGACGTGTCAAACTCTGATTGGACTCAGTAGGGCTTAGTACATATTAGACGTCTGCTGCATTAAATGCAATACAGCACGTCTGACTGTTCATGCCATCCTTGCAACTGTTCACAACATCCTCTCAACTATTCATACGTACCTTTTGAATAGTAGCATATGCTTTATGGTCCCCTTTAGAGTAGTATATAAGGAAGACTCATGTTGAGTTCTTCCTTACATATAAAACACACAAAAAATAACACAAAAAGGAACACAAAAGCTTATTCACCTTAAGAGTCATATCTGTTTTAAAGCTTTTTCTTACTCACGGTTCATAAACCTGTTCTTGATATATATTCAGTAAACTTTGAGATATAATATTTTGTTCACTGTTTATTTATATTTTGTTCTAAATCTATCAAACTTATCTGTTAGTTCTTTAAATACGCTTCCGCATCAAACCTTAAACCTGAACTAATAGATCTGATAATCTTGTTTAAGCAAAACGGGAACCGACAATTGGTATCAGAGCAAAGCTTGATTTTCAATATCAAGTGATCCTCGTTTTACAACTTTTATTTGATAGATTATTTTCTCTCTTCATCACCATATTTCTAAATATTAGTCGTACCCAGAAAACCTTCCAGATCTTCATACTTAGAAATCCTCCATCAGATTATCCTCTCCTCAAAATGACAAATACAAATAACTTTTTCACTGCTGGCTCACTAACCAAACCTCCTACTCTTCTTAGAGATGAGTATCCTCAATGGAATATAAGAATGGTTCATTTCTTTGAGGGTACTGAAAAAACTCTCAAACAATATCTTTACAATCCTCCTCCAGTTCCGATGATAACTATGCCACGTGTACCAGCTACTGCTGAATCTGCTGAAATCCCTGAACATCAAAAACCTAAGCCAAGAGAAGAATGGTCAAATGAAGATAAGGCAGAAGATGAAGTTGCATAGAAAACAAAGAGAATATTGATCATGGCAATCCCCAACGAACTTTTTCAATCCTTAGATGCATGCGAAACAGCGCACGATCTCTGGAAAGAATTAGAAAGACAGTTGGAAGGGGGTGCTAAAACTCAGAAGAACCGAAGGGCACAATACATAAATGAATATCATGCTTTCAGAGCCTCTGCAACAGAATCTCTGCAAACAACATACGACCGGTTCAACTCTCTCATAAACAAATGCAAAAAGTCTGGTATTCACAGAACCACGGAAGAAAATAACGTCATGTTTCTAAAGAGCCTGAACGATGAGTGGCTTCAGTTGTCTATGTCTTTACAAACAAATCAAGATCTAGACTCCTGGACACTCTCTGATCTCTATGGAACACTTGCTGCACAAGGGCCTCAAATAGCTCAAGCTAAAACACTAACCATTGTGCCATACGCATTGGTTAGTAAATCTACAGAGGCTGCAGACAGACCAAGAAATGAGAGATCTACAGAGGAGAAAAAGAAGATGGTAATGGTTGATAGCGAAGAAGACGAGCTGATAGAGGAACAGATAACTCTTGCGTCATTAGCTAAATCAATGGCTCTATTGACAAGAGAGTTTAGAAATAACCAAAGGATTTCTAGTAGAAGAGATGATGGAAGAAGAGAAGAATCAAGTGACCGACAGAGGTCAGACTACAGAAATGATGACCTATAGAAGTCGAGCGACAGAAGCTACAGAGGAAATGATCGACAGAGATCAGATGACAAGATAGGCCACACACAAGAATGCTACAAATGTGGTAAACCCGGTCATTACGCAAACGAATGCCGAACAGAGAAAGGTGGAGACCTACAGAAGTCTGACGACCGAACTGGAAACATCTCCCAAGGTTGTTTCAACTGCGGCAAGCCAGGTCATTTCGCAAAAGAATGCAGAAGTAGACCAAATCGCCCACAGAAGGACTCAACTTTTTACAAAAAGAAGGCCGAGTATTGCTCACAAAAATCCCTAATGGCGAACAAAGGGCATTCTGAGGCAAACAAAGAAGACTTCGAGTCAGACTCTACCTCTGATGATGAATTTCCCACAAATGCCCTGTTCTGTGGCATGGCAGAAGTTGACTCCTGCACCGACAATGAGGTATCCATTTCAAACTCTACCTCAAGTACTAATTCTGTAGATGATGATTTATTTAAACTTAACATTGAAATGAAAGAAATAATTGAAAGCATTCAGAAAAAGCTGACCTTTAATGAGAGAGAAGTAAGGCTTCTCACAAAACAAAAGAACTTTCAGTTTCAAGAAGTGAAACTACAGACATAAGAGCTCTCAAAGAATACTTTCAAAAGGAAAGAGAGGTACTTTGGCAAGATCTTTTAAGAAGAGAAGTTTTAATTAAAAACTATAAAGATGCACAGAAGGTGTATGAAAAGGTAAACACTCAAATAGCAAGACGAGGTATAGGGTACAGTGACATTACCTTAGGAGTTGAAAATAAACGACTAAAACCTCTGTCCTCTCTATTTGTTTTGGGAAAAACTAACAAACCAAACTTTCCAAACTTACTCTCTGTAAGTAAAAGGGTTAAAATCTCTGCAGAACCTCACTTGAGGAAACATACAAAGATGATCAATGTGTGGTTTGAAAACACAGATTCATCATCTTCAACCTCTGTCAATAGAGAAATCAAACCAAAGAAATATCTGAAAACACAAGATCAGATTGGTATCTTTAAGTTTGGTAAACCAGAGACTCAAACACAGGTCACTTTTGTCTGTATTATAAATGTTGAAAAGAAATTGTCAGCAGAAGCTCCTGAGTTTAAACCCATCTTTTCAGAAGAAAAACTTGAAGAATCTATTGAAAAAGAAATTTTGGAAGTTTTGAAATCAAATATTTTAGAAAATCTCTGTACATCTTCTATAAATCAAAAACTCGCTGAAGAGATCTCATTAGAAACCTCTGCCAACTACGAAAGTTTTTCTACAGAGGAAGAAAGCTCGTATGATAGATGCTCAGAAAATCCAACCTCTGTCGAAAAAAATGACTCAACCTCTACATATGAGGACGATTCATCCTCTGACGACTCAGAGACTGATTTCAAATCAGGGATAATTCACTGTGACACAGAGGATGTCAAATTCTCCTCTGAAGTTCTTAACAGAACAATTTATCCAAAAGAGAAAATCACAGAGATACCTATCCATCCAGATTTTCTCAAAATGTGTATACAAGTCAAAGCCTCTACATAACTTGAAAATCTGAAAAAGGCCTCTGAAAATCCAAAAAGCTTAAAATTTTCAAAACCTTTAAGGAAAATCAAAGAGAATCCCACTTGGCAACAAAAGGGAAAATGGCCTGAAGCTAACAAATATTTTTCCTCTGTGACAGTGAAAAAAGATGTTCACCACAGAAGAGAGTCACAGAAGGCAGGAACTAAACAAGACTTTTGCAAACAACATTCTAGTATTCATAGATCTTCTTGTAATAGGAAATCTAATGTAAAGAAAGAGTGTAATGTCTCTGTGGCTCAGTTCAGAAAATTCAATGAAAAGTTCAAACAAATCACATCTCATATTCAATACTGTCATTGTTTTGATCTTATGTTTAAATTGAATAAACACTTCTCAAGTCCAGATTGCTTTCTCACCAATGAAATTCGAAAGTCAGAACCAAAAGAGAAACAATCTGATTCTTCTACAAAAGATAAAATGTATTTCAAGAATGCTAAGGCAAACTTGAAAAATTATAACAATATTGGACCCATGTGGATATGGGTACCTAAATCTCTGTGATTGTCTTACAGAAGCAACATGTGCCAATTTGGTATCTTGACTCTGGATGCTCAAGGCACATGACTGGCAACAGAAGATTACTATCCACATACAAAGAAACACACGATGGTGGATCTGTAACCTTTGGAGAAAACATGAAGGGACACATCAAAGGCTATGGAGTCATACAGAAAGAAAATGTCTCTGTATACAAAGTTGCATATGTGAATGGCCTCAAACACAACCAACTAAGCGTAAGTCAACTCTGTGATACAGGATTCGATGTGTTATTCAAAAGAACTTTCTGCTCTCTACAGAGTGAAAACACAGGAATGGAACTTCTGCGAGCTGAAAGAAGAGGTGATCTATACCTAATGAATTTTACTTCAAAATCCAAGGACAAAGTTTGCCTAGTAGCCTGCAAAGGTGAAGAAGCGTGGTTATGGCACAACAGGTTCTGCCACATAAACTTTCACACCTTGGATAAACTAGTAAAACTCAATCTAGTTAAAGGTTTGCCAAATGTTAAATTCAATAAGGATTATTTGTGTTCGGCCTGTGAAATGGGAAAACACAGAAGGGCTTCCCACAAAGGCAAAACTGACGTGTCTTGCACTAGACCACTGTACATGCTTCATGTCGACCTCTGCGGTCCCATTCCCATACAGAGCCTAGGTGGCAAGAAATACATACTTGTCCTAATTGATGAGTATTCACGTTTCACATGGGTTGAATTTGTTAGAAAGAAATCAGATGTTCCAAATGTATTGATAAATCTAATGAAAAGAATCCAAGTTCTTTATGATTGCAGAATACAGAAGTTAAGAAGTGACAATGGCACAGAATTTAAAAACTCTGTCATTGAAGCCTATCTTTCAACAGAAGGAATATCACAGAACTTCTCTGCAGCTCGCATTCCACAACAGAACGTTGTTGTCGAAAGAAAGAATCGAACACTTGTGGAAGCCGCAAGAACTATGATGTCAGCATGCGGATTATCAATGAACTTTTGGGCAGAAGCAATTTCTACTTCGTGTTATACTCAAAATCGATCAACCGTTGTGAAAAGACACCTCAAGACGCCTTACGAATTGCTTAACAAAAGGCGGCCAAACATCAAATTTTTCCATGTATTCGGATGCAAATGCTTTGTCTTAAACGACAGAGATTCAAGAGGAAAGTTTGATGTAAAAGCAGATGAAGGAAAATTCATTGGATACTCTGCCACTTCCAAAGCCTACAGAACATTCCTTACAAAGTCTCACAAAATTGTAGAAAAAATCAATGTTTCTTTTGATGATTCATTCCAAATGACTTCTGAGCAAATAAGTTCAGAACTCGGAATTAAAGGGAAATCCTCTGACATCTCAAGAACAAAAGAAGATTTGGATCTTCTATTCTTGGAGATGTTCCACAATGACATTGATCCTTCTGTCAGAACCATCAGAGTTTCTAAAGAACCATCCTCTGTCGGACAAAATCCTACAGGTATGACTCTAACTGGTCCAAATAATGCTTCATCTTCTTCTGTAAATACTACAGATGCAATTGCCGAAGCAGAAGAAAGTGCGGAAGATGAAACATCAAGAAAAACGACCACAGAAGCTGCACAAACCACAGAAGAACCAATTACAGAAGAGATCGAGGACCAAGACTATACGTCCTCAGAGGAACAAACTCCACCACCTCTCATACCAATCATTCCACAAACGGTATAATCAACTACCAAGGCACGAAGAACAACAGAGGCTACACAAGAAGACACACAAGAAGCCTCTGCAGAAAGTTTTGATGACATTGATGATCATCTTCCACGCACAACTCAGTGGACAAAAAGCCATCCTCCAAGCCAAATAATTGGAGAACCTTCTGACTCAGTAAAAACAAGGTCTGCCACTGCTAATTTTTGTTTCTTTACAAATTTTATTAGTGTTATAGAACCAAAGAAGATTTCTGAAGCCCTAGATGACCCAGACTGGGTAGACGCCATGCAAGAAGAACTTCTGCAATTTGAGCGTAACAGAGTATGGACTTTAGTACCTCTGCCAAGAGGGAAACAGGCCATTGGGACTAAATGGGTCTACAGAAACAAGAAGGATGAAGATGGAGTGGTCGTCAGAAACAAAGCAAGATTAGTAGCAAAAGGATATAGACAAGAAGAAGGCATAGACTACGATGAGACTTTTGCCCCTGTCGCACGGCTCGAAGCAATAAGAATATTCTTAGCCTTCGCAGCCCACAGAGGTTTTAAAGTCTATCAGATGGACGTAAAATCAGCTTTTCTAAACGGTGAAATCCAAGAAGAAGTTTACGTAAATCAGCCACCAGGTTTTGAAAGCTCAAAGTTTCCAAGGCATGTATATTACCTTGAAAAGGCTCTATACGGACTGAAACAGGCTCCAAGAGCATGGTACGAACGACTTTCTACCTTCCTTCTAGTCAATGGCTACAACAGAGGTACAACAGATACTACCTTATTCTATAAACGCAAAAATAGTGAGATAATGCTTGTACAAATATACGTAGATGACATAATTTTTGGGTCTACAAATTCAGAAGAGTGAAAAAATTTTGAAAAACTCATGCAGAGTGAGTTTGAAATGAGTATGATGGGAGAATTAACATTCTTCCTCGGACTTCAAGTCAAACAATCTTCAGAGGGAATTTTTATAAATCAAGCCAAATATGTCTCTGACATACTTTTAAAATATAATCTCTCTGATACCTCTGCAATGAAGACTCCAATGGCCACTGGAAATAAGTTATTCTTAGATCCAAATGGTATTTCTGTAGAATGTACTCTCTACAGAGGCATGATTGGATCTCTGTTATACTTAACAGCAAGCAGACCTGACATTATGCATGCCACATGTCTTTGTGCACGTTATCAAGCTAATCCAAAGAAATCACATTATGATGCTGTAAAGAGAATCTTTAGATACCTGAAGGGGACCAACAATCTTAGTCTTAAAGCTTATACAGATTCAGACTATGGAGGATGCATGCTCGACAGAAAGAGTACCTCTGGGAGTTGTCAATTCCTAGGTGGTAAACTAGTCAGTTGGACCTCCAAGAAGCAGAATTGTGTATCCACATCCACTGCAGAAGCTGAATAAGTTGCTGCCGCTAGCTGTTGTTCTCAGGTTCTATGGATGAAGACTCAGCTAAAAGACTACGGCCACATCCTATTCAAAATACCCATCTTCTGTGATTCCAAAAGTGCCATTGCTATCTCTGCCAACCCTGTGCAAAACTCAAAAACCAAGCATATCGATATGAGGTATCATTTCTTGAAACATCATGTTGAATACGGTACAATCGAAATGCATTTCATGCCCACAGAATATCAACTCGCTGACTTATTCCCCAAAGCATTAGACGAGAAAAGATTCAACTTCTTGGTGGGTAAGTTAGGAATGATTAACATGGTGTGAAAATCCTCTGTAAGTATAGCTTTATCTTCTGTAAATAAGTATAAATATCTATTATTACTTAAAGTTATTGCGTTGATAAACTTATTTCTATATGTATTTTTTATGCAAAAATAATTCTTGTTTACAGAGCCTCTGTGGGTCCGCTCAGATCTTCTGATAACCCTTACAGAACCTCTGGTAAACATGATCTATGCTCAATACAAATCTTACCATTCTTTGAACCAAGCATAGATCAAGGGGGAGCAAAAGAAAAATTCTTGATCTACAGAAGTGATTAGATCAAGGGGGAGCAAAAGGGACCCTGAAATGATCTACAGAGGTAAATCTTTCAAAGGAAAGCCAAAGAAGAATGTCGATAATTCTTCATCGACAGAAGTAAGACAAAACTGCCGAGAACAGAAGAACCAAAAGGTATGTCTCTCGCACAAAAGGTTTTTGGAAAACAGTTTTCTAGGACAAGAATTGTCAAATATGTCCTAAATATCCTATGAATAACATTTCAAAAATCAAAAGTTCAAAAAGTTTAACAAAATTCGAAATAGGAGAAATTTAAGGTCATAGAGCTTCTGCTGAGCTCAACAGAGGTTCTGCAGGAAATATGCTCTGTGATCACAAATTAACCCTCTGTCGATCTTTTGGAATGTTATCTCGGAAACCGACAACACACACCATGACCTTCTCGAACAAAACGTTTATCAAAATAGTTTTCTCGGACACCAACTTTCAATAATGTACGAAAAACATCTCTTAACACAGATCAAAAAATTGGATGATTAGAAAGTTAATAGAATTCAAGTTATAAGATTTTTTCTCTCATAGAGCTTCTGCTGGCTCTCACAGAGCTTCTGCAAGTTCCATCAGAGCTACAAAACCTCTGTGAGTAAAATTTCTTGACAAAATCCTATTGATCCTCTCCAATGTCTTTACAAACGTTTTTGTTCAAAGTATAACCTTCAGAGTCATGACAACAATGAGATATATGAGAAGAGGTTAAAACTCAAGATCTTCAAAATCACAGAGCTTCTGTAAAACACAAAAGTTCTGCCATTTTGTTTTCTGTGGTAATAGTGGTTACTGTTACTGAGAGTGAAACTCATGTGGCTAAAAACAACCTCACGCGCCTAGCATTAATGGGCCGCGCACGACGTCCTGTCATATTCTGACAAGGCCTACGTGTCCCATTTTCATTGGGCGTACATGGAACGTTTTTATTTGGAAAGTTGAACCCGCCGCTCAAACTCGAGTACGGATTCCAAATTTTAATCCATTGCCATATATTTTATTCTTTCGAATACTACCGTTTTACCCACCTATAAAAACCAAGCAATACCATCTCATAAAACCTTTTACAAACTCTTATCTTCTTCTCCGGCGAAACACAACAAAAACTTGCAAAAACCTTGTTCTTAAAATCAAATGGCTTCATCTTCTAAAGCTATCTCCCAAGAACTCTCTCCGGCAAACTCACCAGAACACTCCCCTGCCCATTCTGAACATTCAGAAAACCCCAACCTTGCAAGAGCTATTGAACAACAAGATTCCGGGGACTCAACAGAATTTGCTCCGACGACACACTTGCAAAACTTCATAGCAAAAGATCACTTCGAAACCATACTTCCTATCAAATCCAACAACTGCTATTTGGTCCCCTCACCCACTGCTTTCGGCGAAGCCCATGCTATTCTTCTGAACATAATGGAAAATCACATCCTCTTCCCTCTACTCTCAAGAACCCCAAACAAAATTCCAGTCCGTTATTTGAACCAATTTTGGCAAAGCTGCCGATTTGATAAAGACGATTCTCTTATCAAAGGGTACATTTCAAGACCTGATAAATCTGAGCATCTTGAAATCAAGTTCAACAGAACAATGTTCTCACTTGAATTCAACCTACCAACAAGGGGTCTTCTGGGATTGAAGAGTTATGCAGAGCAACCAACAGACGAAGAGCTCTGTCGCTTCGTAGAAATGCTTGGGTACAACACCCGACTACGGAAGAGAAATGACTTTCGCAAAGGAAGATTACCACCTCTGTGGAACACTTTGTTCTCTATTCTTAACAGATGCCTCACAGGGAAAATAGGGAGTATTGACCAGAGCTCACATCAAATCTTGAGCATCATGTATGGGGTTTACTCTGATCTTCCACTAGATTATGCGACCATATTGATGCAAGAGATCATAAACACCATCGACAGAAATAACAACTCGAGAAGGATCAAAGAGAACGATCCCAACTTTCTACCACCTCTGCAATTTCAAAGAATATTGGGAGTACTGTTCGAACCTCTACTGCTAATCCAAAACTGGCCAATGGAAGGACCAACTACCAAACAGTTCCCGATGAACAAGAATACCCCCACTGATCATATTGATGGCTACTCACACTGCAGACCTCTGTCAAAGAAGCTTCTGCGCTACGCATCGAATAAATCCCTTAAAAAAGAGTATATTCGCGATCATAGAACTCCTAAACCGAGTCCTATGACACCCCCGCGTTTAGGTGTCCCCCTAGGAACAATGATAGCAAAACCTTTTTCCACTCAAGAAGAAAAGGATCAGAAGTTAGCAAAGCACATGGCTATTCAACTCAGCTTTATAGCCGAACGTGCAGAACTAATGGGAAAACTGCATAAGGCACCTCAACAAGCGCTGCAGAAGATCAACCTTCACCTCCTCATGCCACAGAAATTGGCTCCTCTGCTCCTCCCTCTTCCCCAAAAATGAAGAAGAAAAGATCGAAATCAACAGAGGAAGGGTCACCAAATCCTAAGAGGAGGAAAACCAAAAAGAAGCATGGTAAATCAATTGCAAAGTTGGTTACCATTGCAGAAGATGAAACTGCTGAAGAAGTTGCAGAAGAAGAAATGGCTACAGAAAAGTATCAATCACCCTATCAATCTCCAGATAGATTTGCTCACCAAGGAGACCTGAACGACTTCTTACAGAACCCTGATATTGCCAACACCCTAAATACAGCAGGGTGGACGGCACAACCTCTCGACCACCACTCTCCAGAAGAACAAGATTTCTTCATTTCTGGCATTGACACACATCTGCAAGAAGATGACACAACACCAAAAAATCAACCAGCCGACACCCCTGTTATTTTACAAAACCCTTTCATTCAAGGATTGGACGTCCACAGAAGAAGTCCAAACCCAGCTTCAGAAGAAATAGAACAAACAGAAGCTGAGTGGAACAGAGGTGAAATTACAGAGGCTTCTGAGAATATGATGGAAGAAGAAAAAGAAAAAGGGGCCGAAGTTGTACAAAAAGAGGGATTAGCAACAACAGAGACAGAAATAGAGATCTTAGAGACAGATTCAGATGAAGAAGAAGCTGTCTGGATACGTAAGGGTCTTTATCATCCACATGTCATGAGATTATTCGGATCTCATCAAATGTATAACTTCTTACGACCAGAGCAAGGAACTTCAACAGAACCTAGGGAAGAAGCACCAAGCCATAGGATAGCTACAGAGGATTAAATAATAGACAATGAAGTAGTGCTTGGATGCTTAACAGAGGAAGAAGCAAGAAAAGATGCCTGGATAAATAGAGGCACACAACCAAAACCAACTCCCAGTGCAACCCACATTTCTAACTGCGCAGGTCTAGCTACAGAAGGTGTTGGTTCCCGTTTTGCTTTAAACAAGATTATCAGATCTATTAGTTCGAGTTTATGTTTGATGCGGAAGCGTATTTGAAGAACTAACAGAAATGTTTGATAGATTTAGAACACAATATAAATAAACAGTGAACAGGAAATAATATCTCAAAGTTTACTGAATATATATATATATATATCAAGAACAGATTTAAGAACAGTGAGTATGCAAAGCTTTAAACAGATATGACTCTAAATGTGCATAAGCTATGTGTTCTTGATGTTCGATTGAAGTGTTCTTGTTTTTCTGTTTTTGTGTGTTGTTCTATATTGTGTTAGGAAGAACTCAACATGAGTCTTCCTTTTATACTACTCTTAGAAGACTATGAAGTAGGTTACAGTTCCTTTTACGGCATAAATAGTGAACTGGATGGTGTGAGCAGTTGTTTGAGCCATGCGCATTTAATGGAGCAGATGTACTTTTGGTAAATGCATTAAATGGCGCAGACGTCTATTTTGTACCATGCCCTATTGAGTCCACTCAGAGCTTGACACATGTTTTGACAGTACTTTTCCATGCAAGTTGATGAACAGGTCTTGGAACAGTGGCAAGATATTATAAATATCTTCCTAGTCTTTAGAGGACCATAGAGGCTCTGTAAATGTGTTACAGAGGTTCTGTGGTCTGGTTCCTCTGTAAAGTAGTCTTCTCCGGATTCCGAGTCTTTGGTTGTTTACTTCTGCAGAGCTTCTGTCAAGGGTGGCAGAGGTTCTGTGGCTCGGTCCTCTGTGAGAAGTCTTCATGGTTCCTTGTCTTCTGATGTTGTCCGCAGAGGCTCTGTTATTGGTAACAGAGGTTCTGCGGTCTTGGTCTTCTGAAAGCGTCCTTCTGTAGTTTCCTCGGTCTTTTATCACTTTTGATCAAACTTCCTTTGATTCTTCTGAGATGCCCGGCAGAGCTTCTGTTGCGCTCAGCAGAGCTTATGTGGAAGTTCTTCTGTACTTGGCCATTTTTCAATACTTCTAATATTTCAGAATATTGGAGCTAACAATCTCCCCCTAAGTATTGAAAAATAAAAGGTTGAATTTATGCATTTTAACCTAAGTAAAGAATAGGTTAAACAATACCTCAGAAGATTATTTCATTCATTTTGGAATTTAAGCCGGAGGCATATACATTTGAGTACACAGAAATAAACGTTGACAGAGATTCTTTGAAGAGACTCAGATTTTTGCATTTGGGAAGTCGTTGAACTTTCTGTTGTCTTTTCCTACTTCCTTGAGTTCTTCATAGAATTTGAGGCAGAGATTTCGTAAGCCTTGAGTAGCATCAATATCTTTGATCATCATTTGAGCAGATTCTTCGTCCATAAGCTTTGTTGCTTTGTTCTCCTCTAGTATCTTTCTGAATATGTTCAGAGTACGAGTTGTGTACTTCTGACAGTCCATTGTCACAAACAGTTTAAGTTGATCAGCAGGATTCTTGAATACTAACCCGTACCTTGGAGTTTTGATGATTGAATTTGGTATGGCATTGGGTGGGCAGAAATCCTCTGGTGGTCTGATACTTAGAGTAGTTACGCCTAGATCGATGGCTAATTGAATGTCGAGCATGCTGTAGATTTGGAGCTTTTCACGCATCGCCTTTCTGAGAACTCGATAAGACCTTTTGTGGCAGTCGTCATTGAAGTTGTCTTTAGTCCATTGCAGAAGGTCAGGTAAGTCATAGGGATTGAGGTTTCGGATATCAGCATCAGAGAATTGATTCTCTGATCTGTCAGACCTTTTGACTTTCCAGATTGTATACACCGTATGAGGATAGGTTCTCATTTTGGAGTATTTGCAATAGATTACCTTCTTTATTTTTTGAATGGAGTAAACTTGATTGACTGGTTTTGACTTTGTAGAGGTGAAGATTGCATCGAATTCCTCTCTTAGCTTCTGATCTCGGACATGGGCTGGCAGATCGCTCTGGAAGTGTTGTCTGTGGAGATAACTGTAGACTTGTTCTTCCATTTGTTCAATGGTTGAAGTAGATCTTGGAATTGGTCTCCTTAGCTCATCCATCTTTCGAGTGATGTCTGCTACTCTACCTTCTGTTACCTTAGCTGTGGGATTCAGGGATGGGTTTTCTGACAGAGGATTCAAGTTGAATGCCCAGTCTTCCTCTTCGGGTTTAGGAGTGACGAAGGCATTAAATGCACCTTTCATCAATTTCTCTGTAGCAACTGGCATCTTCTTCTTTGGCTCTTCTTCTGTCATTATTCCCTTGCCTTTATCTTTTGGCTTTGAGGTTTCAGATATTGGGTTTTGGATTTGTGTGGGTGGAACCTCTGTTGATTTGACAGTTGGAGGTTCTGTGGGTTTTGGGGTTGTATGCTCTGATGTTTTGGTTGTTGCATCTGAAGGTTTTGATACTTCGGGTTGTGAGGTCTCTGTTGGTGAGGAGTCTTCGGGTCTTGGTGAGGAGTCTTCGGGTCTTGGTGAGGAGTCTTCGGGTCTCTGTTGACGAAGGCATTAAATTCACCTTTCATCAATTTCTCTGTAGCAACTGGCATCTTCTTCTTTGGCTCTTCTTCTGTCATTATTCCCTTGCCTTTATCTTTTGGCTTTGAGGTTTCAGATATTGGGTTTTGGATTTGTGTGGGTGGAACCTCTGTTGATTTGACAGTTGGAGGTTCTGTGGGTTTTGGGGTTGTATGCTCTGATGTTTTGGTTGTTGCCTCTGAAGGTTTTGATACTTCGGGTTGTGAGGTCTCTGTTGGTGAGGAGTCTTCGGGTCTTGGAGGTGGAATGTCAAAACGCTTTGCTGATTGAAAAGCAGATACAAATTCCATTCTGCGAAGAATGAACTCTGCAGAGCGTTTTGGTCTTTGGGGTTTTCGAGCTATGGTTTTGACTCTAGTTCTGCTCGGGATTGGTTTTGAGGTTGGTGTTGGTTCTTTGGGTGAGGGTGGAGTTTGTTCTGAGGATGAGGATGCAAGATTGATTACCTTAGGTTCTGTGGTTGGTGCATCCTCTGGTGAGATAGAGGTGTTTTGCCTCTGTTGTTTTCCCTTCTGGGTTTCTGTTGTAGAGGGTTCTGCTGATTTCTCTGTAGTTTTTGCAGAAGCAGTCTCTGTAGTTTCCTTTGTTTTCTCCCCCTCAGGATGACCAGATGTTCCATCATCAGGATCATCCTGCCTTCTTTTAGCAGTAACTTCTGTTCTGCAGGTGTCTTGAGCTGCTTGCCTTGCTGCATTTTTCTTCATAGTTTCAAAGTAGATTGCGATCGAAGTTTTGAAGGCTTTGGTCGCACTTTTCTCGAATTCTGCAGCGGTTGTTTTGGCAATGTTAGTGGCAGAGGCGATGGCAGCAGCAGCAGACGTTTCTGTAGTTGACTTCATTTCTGCAAGGGCTGCTTTAACCTCTGTGGATAAGGTATCCACTTTGGTATTTAATCCTGTAAGCGCGCCTGAAGTTGACTCTGTAAAAGACGTGAATGAGCTTTGCAACTCATTCAATGTTTGAGTTACAGAGGTTACAAAGGCTTGGAACTCATCCTTCGTAACATGTTCCTCTTGGGTAACTTCTGGAGGAACAACTCCTTCTCCAGAGTGAGTCCCTGTTCCTGGGACACCTTCGTTCACCCTTGTTTGTACGTTGGGGGTGGAAGGATTTCCATCTGATCCTCGAGAAGAAACCTGAGTTTCAGTCTCTACAGAAGTTCTGTGAATAATATTGTCCAAATCCACTCCAGAGGTGGGTATCGGAATATTCTTCTGTTGACTCGGAGACTTGTCTAGAGTCTCTTCGTCATGGTGCTCTCTACTTCTCTCTGAAAGAAGTTTTGGCCCTATATTGTGCGTGTCAGAGGAAACGAATTCCTCTGTAGGGTGTTCTAGTGTGATCTGGGGCGATTGATCACGAACTATAAGTGAGTCCCTCTGAGGAGACTCCCTAGGAATGGATTCCCCGGCTTCTGTGGGCACAGAGGTTGAAAGAGTAACCTCTGGCTGGATGGGTTGGGTGAGGTTCGAGCTGTGCTGCTCTTTTTCAATGACACCTTCTGCAGCTAGACCTGCGGTGTCAGATGTGTGGGTTGCACTAGGAGGGGTTGAGGGATGTGTGCCTTCTGCAACTTCGGCATCTTTTCCTTTCTCATTTTCTTTTCCTCCAGACGTTTCTTCCCTATCCTCTAAACCTATTTGCACCTCTTCTTCTGCAGTCTCTTGTCTTGGCAGAAGTGAATCAAGAACCTCTGTGAAGATTAGAGTTTGCAGAGGTGGTTCGATTCCTTCTGTTATTGTTTGCAGAGGAGAAGATGGTTTCTTCTTCTTTGATTTCCTCTTCTTTGGTTTTGGTGCTCCCTCCTCTGTAGATTTTGACTTTCTTTTTCTTTTGGAAGAGGGAGGGGCAGAGGGACCTTGGATTTGTGGTGGAGATGAGGGTTCTGTGGGATGTTCAGTGGGTGGAGAAGATGGTTCTGCAGGATTTTGTTGGATAGCAGAAACAGAGGCAAGTTGTTCTTCTGTAGGGGTTTTGGTTTTCTTTCCCTTTTTCTTCTTCTTCTCTTTAGATCCCTCAGAAGACTTCCTCTTTGACGAATAGAGGTCTTTCCTTATATCTCTGAAGTTCTTCTGGTTGGCCTTGTGTTTAGCCAACTTTATCTTCCATTCTTCTTCTGTAAGTCTCTCTACTACATTACCTCCTATGGGCATTCCTATACGCGGGGGTGTTACAGAACTGGGTTCAGGAGTTCTGTAAGCGCGTGTGTACTCACTAACTAGTTCTTCATCACTAGCATAACCTAACATTACCTTTGATAGTGGCCTGATGTGTGGGTAGCCATCCTCATGTTCTGTAGGGGTGTTCTTGGACATAGGAAATTGCTTAGGTTTGGGACCGTCCATTGGCCATTTTTGGATAAGGAGTAGGGGTTCGAAAAGTACACTGAGGATTTGCTGGAACTGCAGAGGGGGTAACCAGTTGTGATCAGACATTTTGGCTTTCTGGGAGGCGATTTTGCGATCGATGGTGTTGATGATCTCTTGCATCATTATGGTGGCATAATCTAGGGGTAGATCATAGTACACACCATACATGATTGAGAGAATTTGAGGTGAGCTTTGATCGATGCTTCCGATTTTGCCCGTGAGGCAACGATTTAGGATGGAGAATAAGGTATTCCATAGGGGAGGTAGTCTTGCTCTGCGGAAATCGTTCCTCTTTTTCAACTGTTGGTTGTACCCTAACATGTGCAGAAAGTCGACAAGTTCTTCATTTGTTGGTTGGGGTGCATACTTTTTGATTCCCATGAGTCCTCTTGTTGGAAGGCCAAATTCTAATGAGAACATGGTGCGATTGAACATCAGTTCAAGGCTCTTACTTTGGTCAGGTTTAGAAATGTAGCCTCTTATCAAATCGGTGTCAGCGTCATAACGGCAAGATTGCCAAAACTGATGTAGGTAACGTACTGGTATTTGTTCAACGGTTTTGCTCAGAAGAGGGTAAAGAAAGTGGTTCTCTAGGATGTTTAGCAGGATGGCATGTTCTTTGCCAAATGCCGTAGGAGAAGGAACAAGATAACAGTTGTTCGATTTAATGGGAAGGGTTTGCTCGAAATGGTCATTTGAGAAAAATTGTTGCAGGTGGGTAGTGGGTTCGAAGGATGCCTCGTCGCCGGAGTCGTGTCTGTCGGCATCGGTGGCGATGTGTGGGTTGTGGGAGTGCTCAGAATGCACTGGAGAGGATGTCGGAGAGTTCGTTGGTGAAACGTGAGCAGCTTTGGAACTGGAAGCCATTTGTAGGTTTGAAAGTTCTAGGTTTTCAGAAAGAAATAAGCAAGTTCGCCGGAGAAGATGAGAGAATAGTAAAGTTTTGAAAGTGATTTTAACTTGGGTTTTATACTGTGGTAACGGATAGAATTCGGAAGGGTGAAAATGTGAGAAAGTTAATAAAATTTGAGATCCACACTCGAGTTCATTTGGCGTGGTGCAAGTTTCTAGGACGACGTGAGATGTACGTCAATGAAAACTTGACACGTCATCAATGTCAGTGACGACGAGACGTCGTGGGCGGCCACATTAAATGAAAAACGCGTGGGTTTTAAATTTTCACCACAGAAAAGTTACCGTTACAGATACAGAAATTCCCAAGTGGAAATCTTTACAGAAGCTCTGTGGGTACAGAAGCTCTGTGATTTTGAAAAACGTTTATCTCTGTAGATTGTATCTTTAATGAAAATCGTTTGAAAAACACGGAGAGGATCAATAAATTTTTAGTAGTGAGAAATTATCCTACAGAGGTTTTTGGACCTCTGCCAGAGCCAGCAGAGGCTCTGTGACAAGAAATTTCTAATAACTAATAATTTATAAACATTTTTAATCATCCAAGTTTTTGATCAGTTTTAACAATGTATTTAGGACTTATTTGAAAGTTGGTGTCCTAGAAAATTGTAAATCTCAAAGATTTTGTGCAGCAGAAGTCATTTGAATGATTTGAGTGATCTACAGAGGTTCTTTGGTTGAAAGAACTCTGTGGCTTATGACTTCTGTGCGAGATACCAACCTATTTCTTTTTGATCGGCGAATGTGATCTCTTCTGTCGCATTCTTAGCTCCCCCTTGACTTATGAATCTCTGTAGATTCAGCAAGGTCTCCTTTTTCGCTCCCCCTTGATCTAACAACTTCTGAGATTGATCTCTGTGGTTTGAAACCTGCCTTTTTATCTCGTGAAGCTTGTACTTTTACCAAAAACGTTTGAAAAACATTGGAGAGGATCGATAAATCTTTAGTAGAGAGAAATTATCCTACAGAGGTTTTTGGACCTCTGCCAGAGCCAGCAGAGGCTCTGTGATAGGAAATTTCTAATAACTAATAATTTATAAAACTTTTTGATCATCCAAAGTTTTTATGGTTTTAAACATTGTTTTTAGGACATATTTAGAAATTTTTGTCCTGGAAAACTGTTTTAGAAAAAGATTTTGTGCGACACATACCTTTTAGAGTGTCTAGTTTGGACGACAGAGACTTTTGTTGATCATAATCCTCCTTTGGCTCCCCCTTGAATGATCAACCTCTGTAGATTAATTTGAGGTCTCCTTCTGCTCCCCCTTGACCTATGCTTGAATCAATAGAGATAAATAATGCACAGTACATAGGTCAACCTCATCAGAGGTTCTGTGGAGATTGTCATAGGTTCTGAGCAATTCCACAGAGGCTCTGTGAAGTATAGAATCTTTGAAGGATGAGTCTTAAACAAAGTGTTTAAGAGTCATATTGTATTTTGAAGCCTGAGTCCTTAATAGAAGCATTAAGGAGTCCATTGTTTGCTTGAAGAGTGAGTCCTGATCTGTAATGGTCAGAAGTTTTTTTTTTTTTTTTTTTTTTTTTTTTTTTTATGAAGCTCGAGTTTTAAACTGATTTGTTTAAGAGTCTTTTTCACTAAAGTGCGAGTCCTAAACTGATGTGTTTAGAAGTCCTTCTGTCCTGCAAGACAGATCAAATAACTTTTGGTACCCATATCCAAATGGGTCCTTTTTTGTTAGGATTTGGAGCTGTCTTTAGGTCCTCTAGTTTGCCAATCTCTGTTGGTTTGCCAACTTTCTTTCTATGACCTTTCTCATTTTGGGTCTTTGGATTTTTCTTTTGAAATGACCCATTTTGTACACAGAAAGATTTAAAGAAAAGGTTTCTTAATTGAAGCAGAAGATCAAAGCATTTATATGAATGAAAAGATGAAGGCTTTGTAGAAACAAATGGTTTTGGAGCATTTTTGTCAGGAATAGAGTTTTTGACTTTCCAAACCATTTTCATCTTTTTATAAACAGGATTATTTGAATTTTTAGCACAAGAGTTTGCTAAGACAAGGTTCTTAAGCCTTTTAGCTAAAACATCTTTTTCTTTAAGGTTTAAATCAAATTTTCTTAGAAGATCTGATTTATACCTCTTCTCCAACATAATCTTGTTTGACAAATCGAATAGTCTCTTTGTTAAATTTGACATTTCAGTTTTAAAGACCTTTCTTTCCTTCTCAAATTTGTCTTTCAAACACTTTGTTTGAAATCCTTCTCTCTTCACCTTTTCAGACTCTTTTCTTTCAAAATCCTGCTCTTTCCTCTCTGTTTCAACAGATTTCTGTAATTTTGAGATTTTGAAAGAAAGTTCCATATTCTTTGTCTCAAGAAGAGTTTTCTCTTTTCCAAACTTTTCATTTTCACTTATTATAAGTTTTTCAAAGTTGGAAATCAGTTTAGAGAAGTTTAGACACTTAAGCTCAAGGCTTTTCTTCTCTTCTTTAAAAACAGTCTTAACTTCCTCAAACTTCTCTTTTTCCTTTTTACCAAGCTCTTCTGACTCAGATAGTTTCCTTTTTAGTTCAAGATTTTCACAGTTTAGGAGTTTACCTGATTCTTCAAGCTTGGCAATGTTGTCTGAGTTAATAAGAATGATCTTGTTTCTTTCCTCTAATTCTTTCTCAAGAGAAGGAATTATTTTCTTAAAATTTGTGCTGAGTTTGAAATAATAATGAAAATCAGCATCAGCACTAAATTTTAGTCTTGACATATTGAATGAAGTTTTTAACGAAAGAAACAGTTTCTAGGATGTTACCAGATCGAATAAATCAAAAATGGCGGTAAAACAGAATCTGTTTGAAGGAATGAAGAATAGGTTAAGAACAGACAGTTTCTATCAAGAATCTTGTCTAAACGAGGATCACTTGATATTGAAAACCAAGCTTTGCTCTGATACCAATTATTGGTTCCCGTTTTGCTTTAAACAAGATTATCAGATCTATTAGTTCGAGTTTATGTTTGATGCGGAAGCGTATTTGAAGAACTAACAGAAATGTTTGATAGATTTAGAACACAATATAAATAAACAGTGAACAGGAAATAATATCTCAAAGTTTACTGAATATATATATATCAAGAACAGATTTAAGAACAGTGAGTATGCAAAGCATTAAACAGATATGACTCTAAATGTGCATAAGTTATGTGTTCTTGATGTTCGATTGAAGTGTTCTTGTTTTTCTGTTTTTGTGTGTTGTTCTATATTGTGTTAGGAAGAACTCAACATGAGTCTTCCTTTTATACTACTCTTAGAAGACTATGAAGTAGGTCACTGTTCCTTTTACGGCATAAATAGTGAACTGGATGGTGTGAGCAGTTGTTTGAGCCATGCGCATTTAATGGAGCAGATGTACTTTTGGTAAATGCATTAAATGGCGCAGACGTCTATTTTGTACCATGCCCTATTGAGTCCACTCAGAGCTTGACACGTGTTTTGTCAGTACTTATCCATGCAAGTTGATGAACAGGTCTTGGAACAGTGGCAAGATATTATAAATATCTTCCTAGTCTTTAGAGGACCATAGAGGCTCTGTAATGTGTTACAGAGGTTCTGTGGTCTGGTTCCTCTATAAAGTAGTCTTCTCCGGATTCCGAGTCTTTGGTTGTTTACTTCTGCAGAGCATCTGTCAAGGGTGGCAGAGGTTCTGTGGCTCGGTCCTCTGTGAGAAGTCTTCATGGTTCCTTGTCTTCTGATGTTGTCCGCAGAGGCTCTGTTATTGGTAACAGAGGTTCTGCGGTCTTGGTCTTCTAAAAGCGTCCTTCTGTAGTTTCCTCGGTCTTTTATCACTTTTGATCAAACTTCCTTTGATTCTTCTGAGATGCCCGACAGAGCTTCTGTTGCGCTCAGCAGAGCTTCTGTGGAAGTTCTTCTGTACTTGGCCATTTTTCAATACTTCTAATATTTCAGAATATTGGAGCTAACAGAAGGAGTTATTGAAAAAGAGCAGCACAGCTCGATCCTAACCCAACCCATCCAGCTAGAGGTTACTCTTTCAACCTCTGTGCCCACAGAAACCGGGGAATCCATTCCTAGGGAGTCTCCTCAAAGAGACTCACCTATTGTTCGTGATCAGTCGCCCCAGATCACCCTAGAACACCCTACAGAGGAATTCGTTTCCTCTGCCACGCACACATTAGGACCAAAACTTCTTTCAGAGAGAAGTAGTGAGCACAGAGACGAAGAGACTCTAGACAAGTCTCCCAGTCAACAGAAGAACATTCCAATAACCACCTCTGGAGTGGATTTGGACACTGTTCTTCACAGAACTTCTGTAGAGATCGAAACTCAGGTTTCTTCTCAAGGATCAGAAGGAAATCCTTCCACCCCCATCGTACAAACAAGGGTGAACGAAGGTGTCCCAGGAATAGGGACTCACTATGGAGACGAATGTGTTCCTCCAGAGGTTACACAAGGAACACAAGTATCAAGGGATGAGTTCCAAACCCTTGTCACCTCTGTGAACCAAACAATGAAAGAGTTGCAAAGCTCTTTCAAATCCTCTACAGAGACAACATCTACGGCTATCCTGAATCTGAACACCAAAATGGACAATCTGTCCACAGAGGTAAAAAACGCCATCTCAGAGATGAAGTCTTCTGCCGAAACTACTGCCAAAGCAACAGCCACTTCTGCAGCTCAGGAATTCGGAACAACTGCAACTTCTGCTTTCAGGAACTCTGTCAAAGATTTCCTTGAACAAATGAACACGCAATCCAACAGAGCAGAGGGCATCACTCCTACAGACTTACAGAATGCCCTATCACAAGTACAAGCAGAGGCAATACGCAACACAACAATGATGCAACCAAAAGACTATATGACCAGAGCACAGCTTACAGAGCTTGGACAGAACGTCATTAACCAGGTCACAGAAGTCATTGTCTCCTTCACAACTGCAAATGCCAACTATGTCAAGGATTTCAGAAAGAGTGTCGGCAGAATGCGTTTCAAAACAGAAGCAGAGCTTGCGACATTGATCGGCCTCTGCGATGATGTCTGTGAAAAGTTGATGGCAGCAGGAGCTGAATTACCAAAGAAGCCCAACACTTCTTGCAGAGCAGAGGGTACTTCTGGTAAAAGTCAGGATGATTCTGATGATGACCAACCTGGTCCATCAGATAATCCTGAGGGGGAGAATCTAAGAGAGAAAGCTACGAGCAGAGGAATACAAAGTCCACCAATCGCAGCAGAACCAATCAACCAAGCCCCTCCAGAAGAAACCCAACAACAAACCCAAAAGACCACAGAGACAACACCCATCTCTGTGGAATCATCTCCTGACGAAACCAAAACTCCAGAAGCAGATCAGCAAACCACAGAGGCAACAACCGCCCCTGAGGTAATCATTTTGGAAGAAACAGATGAACAAACCACAGAGAAAACACCCACCTCTGTGGAAACACCCCAAACCATACCGAGAAGAAAGTCGATTGCCACCAAACCAAAAAGAGCAACGACCTCTGCTTCTGACGTTCTGAAAAGGATGCACACAACAATGAGTGATCGTATGACGCAGAGAGAAGAAGAAAGGCACAGGTTCACTTTAGCTTTCAAAATGGCAAGAAGATTCGATGTCAATACTTCATCAACAGAAACTGAGCTCACAGAAGAAGTCAACAAACAACCTCCAACAGAGGTTACAGAGCAACTCAAGCCAACAGAACCATCGCCACAAAAGTCCTCTAAATCATAAATGTCAAAACCCACAGAGGCAACCCCCATCAAGCCAACAGAAGTGCCAACCTCCAAACTTACAGAAGCAACAGTTTCTGCCCCACCAAAAGCCAAAGATAAGGGCAAAGGTATACTGACAGAAGAGCCTAAGAAGAAAACATTGCCAAAGCCAACAGAGAAACTAATGAAGAGTGCGTTTGATGCCTTTCAAACCCCAAAGCCTGAAGAAGTTGACTGGGCACATGGATTGAAGCCTCTGTCCGACATTCCTCTAACTGGTAGAGCCGCAGAAGTTGTTCAACAGATGGAGAGTCTCAGAAGACATGTACGACAACCAGGTCCAACATATGAAGAAATGGAAGAAGTGGTATACAAATACCTCTATAAACAATCCTTTCAGACAAATTATCCAACAGATCATGTGACAGATCCAAGGATCAGAGAAGAATTTGAGAACATCTTCACAAGATCAAAAAGGTAATCTTCTGCAAATTCTCCTTCACAAGAACATATCCAAGGGTCAGAAACTACCTTCGCTGATGCTGATTTAAGAAATATCAATCCATATGATCTACCTGATCTTCTGCAATAGACAAAGGACAACTACAACACAGAGGCAAACACCAGAGCCTATCAAGTGTTGAGAAAAGCGATGAGGGAAAAGCTTCTGCTCTACAGCATGATAGATTTCCAGCTGGGAAAGGATCTTGGTCTCAAGCATCTGGATTTACGACCACCAGAGGATCGCTGCCCACCGGACGCCGTACCTAACTCAATCATCACAGAACCACGGTTTGGGTTAGTATTTCAAAACCCTCAAGGCGAAACTAAACTATTTGTATGCATGGACTGTCAGAAGTACGCAACAAGTACTCTAAACAAGTTCAGAGCAAGCCTTGTGAAATACAGAGGTTCAAAGAAAATGGATAAAGATGCTGCAGATACTATCATGAGAGAGATTGACGCAACAATTCGCCTAAGAGAACTCTGCATCAGATTCTACGAAGAGATCAAAAAAGTCGGAAGAGACAACAGAAGCTACAACGATTTCAAAGATGCCAAAATCTGATTCTCAGACCTCCAATCTCTGCAAACAAAGTTAAAGTTTATCTTTCATTGTACTCAAATGTAAAATGCCTCTGGCATATTTCGAAATGAAAGTTTTCGAGGTATTGTTTAACCTCTGTCTTATCTAACTTAGCCAAACTTAACTCAAGTTCATATTTTTTATTTTTCACTACTTAGGGGGGGATTGTTAGCTTCAATCTTCCTAATCATAGAAGTATTTAGAAGTAGTGAAAAATAGGCTAAGTGAAGAAAGCCTCTTACAGAGGCTCTGCCGACATTACCGAGAAATCAAGGTCAAGAAGCTACAGAAGCAACAGAGGCTTCCTATAGAAGCTCTGTCATACGCACAAAGAAGACCAAAGACTCGGAATCCGGTGAAGACTGCTCCATAGAGGACCAGACCGCAGAACCTCTGTAACTCATTACAGAGCCTCTGTGGTCCTCACTGAGACTTGAAGATATTTATAATATCTTGCTACTGTTACAGGACTCGTACATCAACTTGCATGGTAGCATGCCCTGTCCAACATCGACGTGTCAAACTCTGATTGGACTCAGTGGGGCTTAGTACATATTAGACGTCTGCTGCATTAAATGCAATACAGCACGTCTGACTGTTCATGCCATCCTTGCAACTGTTCACAACATCCACTCAACTATTCATACGTACCTTTTGAATAGTAGCATATGCTTTATGGTCCCCTTTAGAGTAGTATATAAGGAAGACTCATGTTGAGTTCTTCCTTACATATACAACACACAAAAAATAACACAAAAAGGAACACAAAAGCTTATCCACCTTAAGAGTCATATCTGTTTTAAAGCTTTTTCTTACTCACGGTTCATAAACCTGTTCTTGATATATATTCAGTAAACTTTGAGATATAATATTTTGTTCACTGTTTATTTATATTTTGTTCTAAATCTATCAAACTTATCTGTTAGTTCTTTAAATACGCTTCCGCATCAAACCTTAAACCTGAACTAATAGATATGATAATCTTGTTTAAGCAAAACGGGAACAAACACTCCAAAAGTAGCTGAAGCCTCATCTTCAGCTCCTCCAGTTCAGGATGATTCAGCGACTTATGCTCGGGCTCAACGATGGACCGTAAATCACCCTATTGATCAAATTCTTGGTGATCCAAACGCTGGTGTTCAGACTCGACGAAGTGCAGGTAATATTTGTTTATTTGTTAACTTTATTTCTCTAACTGAACCAAAGAAAATAGATGATGCCCTTAGAGATCCAAACTGGGTAAGCGCCATGCAAGTAGAGCTGACTGAATTCGAAAGAAACAAAGTTTGGAAACTTGTTCGAAGACCAACTAATAAAACGGTAATAGGCACTAAATGGGTCTATCGAAACAAGTTGGACGAGCATGGTACTGTAACCCGCAACAAAGCTCGTCTTGTTGCTCAGGGATACAGACAAGAGGAAGGTATAGATTATGACGAAACATTTGCTCCTGTAGTAAGACTTGAATCTATTCGTCTATTCTTATCATATGCTGTACACAAAAATTTCAAAGTACATCAGATGGATGTTAAGTCAGCGTTTCTAAATGGAAAGCTGAATGAAGAAGTCTATGTGAAACAACCTCCAGGATTCTCAGATTCTAAGCGTCCAGGTTATGTTTATAAACTGGATAAGGCACTTTATGGCTTGAAGCAAGCTCCTCGTGCATGGTATGACAATCTTTCTACTTATCTCCATATTGAACAATTTGAGCGAGGTAAGATTGACAAAACTCTATTTTTTAGAAAAGTAAAAGGTCATATCATTCTAGTTCAAATATATGTTGATGACATTATATTTGGTTCTACTAACCCTGAGCTTTGTACTCGTTTCGCTGATAGAATGAAAGATGAGTATATAATGAGCATGATGGGTGAACTAACATATTTCCTTGGTCTTCAGATTAAGCAAACTGAAAAAGGAACTTTTATTAATCAGGGAAAGTATGTTAAGGATATGCTGAAAAAATTCGATTTAACTCAAAGTTCAGCTATGAAAACCCCTATGGCACCACCGCTGACACTTGACAAGGATTCAAAAGGAATACCTGTTAATGTCACACTGTACCATGGGATGATCGGCTCTCTCCTGTATCTTACAGCTAGCCGACCCAATATTATGTATGCAACATGTTTGTGTGCACGATATCAAGCTGAACCTATGCTATCTCATATGAAAGCTGTAAAGCGGATTTTTCGATACCTTAAGGGTACAACGAATCTAGGTCTTTGGTATCCCAAAGACCCAGGATTCGATCTAACCGCCTATTCAGATAGTGATTTTGCAGGTTGCAAATTGGATAGGAAAAGCACCATAGGAGGATGTCAGCTCCTGGGTGGAAAGCTGGTAAGTTGGACAAGTAAAAAGCAAAATTCAATGTCCACTTCCACAGCTGAAGCTGAATATGTAGCTGCTGGAAGCTGTTGTTCTCAAGTCTTGTGGATGAGAAATCAGCTACTAGACTATGATCTTCAGCTCTCCAAAATTCCAATCTATTGCGACAGCACTAGTGCCATCGCTATAGCAAACAATCCAGTACTACATTTAAAGACCAAACACATCGAAATCAGATATCATTTTATCAGAGATCATGTGATGAATGGTGATATAGAACTTCATTTTATCCCAACTGATTATCAGTTAGCTGATTTGTTTACTAAACCTCTTGATGAGACAAGATTCAACTTTCTCATCAGCGAGCTTGGAATGCTGAACTATGAAGGATAAAATCTTCAGCGGTTCACATTAGATCAGCGATACTATTATACATCTTGTATAGTTCTCTGGATATAATAAACTTCTTTAACCTATTCAATCATCTTCTCTCTGAATAAATTTGGTTAGCTGATATCAAGGTATGTTTTATTTCTCTGACAATCGCATGAAAATGAAAGATTTCAAAACAAAATGCATCACTGAATATCTCATCCTTAACAGCAATACTTTAAAAATTCTTAAAACCATCACTGATATTTCCATTCAGTGCTTCATGTTTGTAAAAGAATCCCTGAGCTTTCAAAACCTCAAAGACATCCTAAAAGAATATGAAAGGACAGTTGTGACATCATTGCAACGGATAAACCCTGCACGTTCTTCTTTCTGACACACGTTTGCACGTCTCGTTCAAACTTCCAATCAAATGCAAACACGTGTCCGTGTCATGATGAAAATCTTTTCCCGCTCAAGGTTTTCTCTCTCTAATCTCTCTATATAAACAAACTCTTGGTTTATAATTTTCTTTTACGCGAACAATCTTCCTCCGCAAGAAAGAATCACTGTTGCATTTGTGTTCTCAAAATCTTCAAGAACTGTTCATCATCTTCTTCATCAAACATCAAGGTTAATATGTTCATATTTTTTATAAAATGCGTATAACTTGTTTTTGATCTTCTCCTTGTTTTAACAAGATCAAACAAAATAACTTCTTAAAAATGAAATCATTTCTTTCATGGTTTTATGAACACAACCATTTCATGGTTGTTCTTCAGGTTTAAATGCAAAAATCTTAAACTTGTTCTTCATTCGTTTCCAGAATCTCTTTCTTTATAGAAAACTGGAAAACAAGACTAAATGGGTTTACATTTCGTTTCTCAAAAGCAAGAAAAACCTTAATCTTCATTAAGACATCTGTGTCTGAATGAAATGGATAAAATTCGAACCATCTTAATGGAAAATCTTTCCACATTAAGATTATTCTTATTTGTTAACATCTTTGGTTGAACTGATAATACAGAGAAATGGCATCTTCTGACATTCCTGCTACCGCTGAGAACATCTCCGCTGATTCTGAGGAAGTGGAAATTATCATGGCTCCTCAGGTTAAGTTCACTCTGGAACAACTAGATTGGACTAAGACAAACAACCTTTCTGCGCTTCTCGAGTTTCCTCCTCGAAAGCAAGCCTCACATCTGAAAGATGCTGTAAACTTTCTGAAAAATAGTTGCATCTCAATAGCCCTGACCATCACACCTCCTGCAAATCAGCTTCTACTATCCCAATTCTGGTACTCTGCCAGACACTCTCAGCTACCATCCGCCAAAGATCCATCCAAAACAATTGATTGTATCCTCAGCGATACTGAGTATGGCACAATAAATATCACACCTGCCATCATTCGCAAAGCCCTCAGCCTTCCCAACGCTACAAAAGAAAAACCTTTTGTTCCTTTCCCTGACCATAAGAAGCTCGCTGACAAAGAAGCCATCATTGCATTCCTTGATGCAATGGGCTACGTATGGGAAACTGGAAGGGACAAGAAGCCCGAGAAAAAGCTGACACTGATCAAGAAGTCGAAAATGCCCAGCGAGATGAACTTCAACTTCGCTCACTTAGTCAGCTGCATGACTGAAAAGACCGGCTCCTCTGACCAAGCCGCTCAACCTCACCAAGCAATGGGATACGCTCTACTGAAAGGTCTACATATTGACTGGGCATCTGTAATCTATGATGACTTGGTGCAAAGAGTAGACTTTGCCGCTGACAGACCTCCATGGGTTCCATACCCCCGATTTATCAGCGCCATCTTCCAATATGGCCTGAAGGACAGCTACCCGCAAGAGGGTGACCTGAAACTCTCTCAGGTTGGCCCTAAGGTACTTGACTTCAAACCGGTGGAAGATGAGGTACGTCTTTCTACCCTTCTAACTCTTCTCAACTCTACTTCTTCTACTTCTGTGACTCCTTCAGCGACAATACCCATCGCTGATACCCAGGCCACAAAATCCTCTACTTCTAAGAAAAAGAAACAATCTTCAACCCAACTTGGTTCTAAAAGGATCAAGAAAACAAAGGAGCAACCCCAGCAATCTCATGCTGAAGACTCCTCAGCTCATTCTGCAGAGCTGAAGGAACGTTCAGTGGTACGCTCTGCCACACCTGAACAACCCATCCATTCCATTCCAACTTCAGCGTCTCTAAACGCTGAGGTTACAAACTTGGAACCTACCCAACCTCCTTCAGTCTCTCAAAAGACTGATGACGTGATTCTCAGCGAATCCAACGCTGAACTCAATACCCAACCCCCATTCTTATCCTTCGCTCCTCCCTCTACTCATTTGGACTCTACTCCAGTTATCACTGAAGCACCTGTCATTCCTCCAGAAGCTCAAGAAAATACTCTTCTTTGAGTTTGTTTTTTTCTTAAATCATGTCTGGATTTCGAAGAAGTGGTCAAATATCTCTGCATTCTACTAAGTCTTTGATGGATACATCTGATTCGGATAATGATGAAGTGCAAAATAGAGTTGTTGAGGAAGATGCAATAGGAAATGATGAAATAAATGAAGAAGATGAACAAATGCCTGAATCAGAAGGAAATGCAGATGAGGTAAACATAAATGTTGAACATGAACAGAGTGCTGCAGGGTCGATTATGTCGAATAGACCAATTTTAGTGGAAAGGGTTGTACCTGAAGGTGAATGGTTGAAATTATCAAATAATAATTGTGTTTTACTATTTGAAGAGAGCAGATTTAAGCATGAACACAGAATCATCATGGAATTATTCAAGTATCATCCTTACAGGAAATGGTTTACAAGAAACAAAACAGTTCCTATTCAGTATATTCAACAATGGTGGAGACATCTTAGGTTAGAAGACAACAAGTTTGTATCTGAAATTGGTGGAGCAACATTTGCTTTATCAATCCCTGCACTAAGAGAAATGCTAAATCTTCCAGAGAAAGATGATGTACAAAGAAGGTCAGATTTTGAAGACTCACCTTTAACAGAGGAACTAATTGCAGAGTTTATGAAGTTAGGATATAATGAAGGATTGAGGACTCTCAGCAAGTGTTTGTCAGGGAAAAATAGCTCTGCAGATCAAGGTTCAAAACAGATTCTTTAGATCTTTCAGGGTTTAGTGAAGAATATGCATTATGATTACACTGCTATACTTTGGGAAGACATGAAGAACACTTTTGAGAAAAATCAGAAAGCCATTCAAAAGAAGACAAAGGATACTCCTCTGGCATACATACCTTACATAAGGTATTGGCAAATTGTGATATGGTATGCAATGCAAGAAAACAGAACTATTTCAAGAAGATCAAATGAACAACATGGTCCTACTTTCTATTTGGGTAAGATGTCTTCAGTTACTAAAATTAGAATTATCCTAATCATAAAGTTTTGCCAAAATCACTTAGGAATTACATACCAAGGGAGAGTGAGATTTTAAAAGCATATTGCACCTCTATGGGAATTGAAATACCTCAAATCCCTACCCATGAGGACCAACCTGAGAAGAGAGGTGAGGGGTCTAGTCAAGTTAGAGAGGGGGAGGATGTTCAAATGGGTGAACATTCTGAGAGAAATGAGGTGCAAAATTCTGAGAGCTTGGTTAGAATAAGTGAGGAAATACAGAATGAGGGTGGTGAGGATGAGAGATTGTCAACAGAGGTTCAAACAGAAAGAGATGCCTCTGAACTAGCTAATCATAACCAGGTAACCACAACTGCTATTGGTTCACATTTCTTGGTGTCCAATATTGAAACAAACACCATGGACCTAGTGGTGGATCTTGAACAACCCATCCATACCCACTCAGAAGCATTTCAACATGCTACTATTTCACACAAATCAGGGGAACCATCCCAAACTCATTTGGAGGGAGGTGATAAATCCCAACCTGTTTTTCAACACATTGAGTCTGAATATCACAGTCCTATTCAAATTGAGCCTGAAATTCCTTCTAACACTTGCACAAATCAGGAATTTCGTATTCCTGACACAACATTCATAGACATACCTAATATTGGTTGTCAAGGATTGGATGGAAGTCCTGGTGAGGTGAACATTTCAAAAGCCTCATTCAAACGTGCATCTGTTGTACAAGATGACTTCGTGTTATCTACAGGCCATGAGCCCTCTGGGCACATGAAAACTAGACCATCTGTTGGTTCAGGTTCACAGTTAGACTCTTCTGAATTTGAAAAGATTCAGAATCAAAACAAGGAGATGGGGGAAAAAGTTGAAAAATTGGAGAAAAAGGTGGATGGACTGAATGAGGAAGTGAAAGGATTGAAAGATATGTTGGAAGGAAAGTTGAAATCTGTTGAAACCAAGATAGATAATGTGAAAGTATCCTTGGAATCTCATAAAAAGGAGATCAATGATATTATGTCTGAATATCAGAAAGATCTGTTTAAACAAATGCAGAGTATGCAAGATTCTGTATTTAAAGCACTAAGTGTATCTATGGCTTCAACTTCAAAGCCTCTTGATCTTGTTCCACTAGCAGAAGCTGAACCTGAAGGTGTTTCTGGTCAGAACTCAAAGAGGAAGTTTGATGATAATGAACCTCATGATCATCAAAAGGGGGAGAAAAGGCAAAGATTGAGTTCTAATGATGATATTGGCATAGAAGATTTTGAAATAGCATATATGCATTTAGTCAGTACAAAGAGCATAGAAGTTCAGACAGATGAAAATGTAAAGACAGTGGATACTCAGATAGTTCAGATTGACAGTTCAGATACAGAGGAAATAGAGGTGGAAAGATGGAAGAATTGAATTTAGACATAGAGATGGAAGTCAATTCGGATGAAACTGAAGTTATTGAGGAACCTGTGTTAAGGTCAGAGGAAACAATGGAGAGTTCAATTGTTGACAATGTATGTACAGATATTGTTCCATATGATAAAAATAGTGTGATAGACTCTGAGTCAGAAGAAAGGAGATTGATTGAGGAATTTATCAGAAGGATGCACACTGAATTGGTCAAAGCTCTGAACGTTCAGAAAATTCAACAAGGGATAAAAATGGTAAGGCCTATTGATCTGATGGGAGAAGAAGACAAAACTGTTGACTATTCTCAGAGGTTTAAACATAAGTTTCAGTTTAACTATGCTGATGAGATAAATTCATTAGAAGAATATGAGAGAGTGGAAGATTACTTTATGCCTCCTGAATACATATTCAAAAAACCAATTCAAATTCCTAAGATTGACTTGCCAATTTTAGAGGAGCCTGTATGTGACTTTATTCTGGAATTAAGTGATGTCCCACTTGCTAGACAGTTTCATGATGACATCTTTCCAAAGGAAATGTATGAGGATCTCTATCACACAGAAGGAGATTATGTGCTTTTGTAGAACAACATTGATAGTTTCATGGATGAGAGATTTCAGATGATTTATGCAGAAGCTTCAAACAAATTCAGAATTCCTGATTCAAGACTGCATGTTCAGAAAAAGATTGAGAAAGTGTTGATGTTTCAACCAGAAGAATTCAATGGTCTGATGTTTGTAATATTGGAAGTGTTGAAAGAAAGAAGTATAAAAGTTTCCATGTCTAGCTTTGATTTTCACAGATTAACTCTTGATGATCAGATCTTTCTAGTTAAGTTCTTTGCAAGTACTGAAGAAACCTGGATAGAGATTGAATGCAGAAGACTGTTGATCCAAACCCTCAGTGATTTGATAATGACCCTATCTTAAATACTTAGTGAAAATTGTAAGTAAACAATATGTATCAGAGTTTCACTATCGCTGATAAGTACTAAGATCTTACAGTATTGCTGATAGGAACTCTCGCACTTTTAGATTAAACATTCAGCGAACACTGTTCACCATATCGCTGAGTCTGTTCAGTCCTTATGGTGATCGCTGATAAGTTAGTTGTTTACTTATGATCCCTGAAGACAAGATTCACGTCAACAAAGGTTCTACGCTGAAGTCGAAGATCAAGCTCAAGAACCAGCGACAAGTCTCCTAATGAACTGATGCGGATCAGCGAAGACTCAGATTTGTCCACTCAACGTGAAGTATCAAGTACAAGACTTCAGCTATCGCTGAACTTTATCATTCGCTGAATAGTAAATGATAATCGCTGAATCAACGAAAGCTGATCATGAAGTCCTCCGTACAAAGTACTTTTGTCTTAACCTCCCTTGCACGCCACCGTACGAAATGTCAGAAAAGAACCTCCGAAAATCTGAAATCGTACAACCACTCTGATACTACACTGTTCATTCATGCGGCTACTAAGGTTGTCAACAAAGGTCAATGACATGCAACCAATCCGCTGATGACACGTGTAAAGTGTATACTGAATTGCATTAAATGCATGCAGTATATAAAGAGATGAACTCACTTCATTTGAAGTAACTTGCTAACTCTGGACAAGTTCAAATCTCTCAAGATAGGATTTTATTAGTAATCTCCTTATCTTTCTTAGTGCAAGAAAACCTCAGTGTTCCAACTTGTTTAGATTTAGGTTTATCCTTAATCTTGTTTCCGCAACAAGCTGTAAATTGTTAATGATTTATCAATAAAAAATTTAGAAAAGTAAAATAGTGTGTTTGTATTCAACCCCCCCCCCCCCTTTCTACAAACTTGTTTAGGCCTTTCGGGACCAACAAGTGGTATCAGAGCGGATTTGTTTAATCTCATAAACAAGATCTAATCTAAGATATTTCTCTTCCTTGCTATTATCTGAAAATGGCCAACTCAAACACAAACACTCACTATATTGACAATGGTTCTCTTGCAAAACCCCCTAGATTTTCCAGAGATAACTTCAACTTATGGAAAAATAGGATGACACTCTTATTAGAAGGTGTAGACCCTACTATACCTTACTATCTTGAAAACGGCCCACGCATCCCTGTAACAATTGATCCTGCAGTTCCAGCCACTGCAACTAGGGCTGCTATTCCAGAAAGGCTGATTGGAAATCCATCATTGGACCGATGAAGACAAGAAGAAAGTGGCTATAGATACAAAAGCCAGATCCATACTATCTATGGCCCTTCCTGACGAAGTCTACCATTCCGTCATGAACCTGAAATCCTCAAAAGCCATGTGGGACACAATATGTGTTCAGTATGAAGGAACGTCTGAAGTCCAGGATTCAAGAAAGATCAACCTGGTAAGACAATACGAAAGCTTCATCTCTGGTAAGAATGATACTCTCTCTGAAGTACATCAACGTTTTAATTGCTTAATTATAGATCTAAAAACGGTTGGTAAGGAATATTCTAACTTTGAAGTTCTGACAAAGTTTTTAGAATGTTTACCTGAAAGCTGGGATAATTATTCCATGTGTCTCAAGCTGTCGAAAGATCTAAGATCAATGGCACATTGCTGAATCATGAGCAATCTAGCCATCTTAAGAAGAATCTTGTAAAAGATTCCAAAAGCACCCCTGTTGCTTTAATCTCAGAGGAACCTTCTACTCAGCGACCCGTGGTCACTATCACTGAGTTAGAAAGTAACTCTGAAAGGTCATCAGATTCTGATTCTTCAGATGATGAATCCTTGGCTCTCCTAACTAAAAAGTTCAGAAGATTCGCCAAGAAGAAAATGTTTAGAAAGAACAAAACTATTTCTATAGCTGACAAGCCTAAGTCATCAGCTTTTGTTGATAAGGCTACTGCTACTTGTTTTAACTGCGAAAAGACAGGTCATTTCGCTAACGAGTGCAGGTCAAAGAAAATCATGAGACCTTCAGCTTTTACAAAGAAATCCTTTGTTCCAAGGAATAAAGACGACAAATACTTAAAGCTGAAGGAGAAGTATGCAAAGCTGAAAAGCTTTAAGAAGAAGGGAAAAGGCCTGATGGCTGACTATGATTGGGCTGCTTCTGATGAAGAAGCCTCATCATCTGATTCTGAAGATGATGAAGCAAATCAATGTCTCATGGCCAAGATTGAAGAAGAGGAAGAAAGTTCAGACATTCCCTCCACTTCAACATCTGCCATTCAGGTATCACCTTCCTTCTTTAACAATATTGTAAATATTGATGAAGCTGATAGTCTCCGTAAAATCGAACTACTGACTAGAAGTTTATACGAAGCCATGAACGGCAAAGCTGTGGTTGAAAACCAAAATCTTGATCTCGCTGAAAAGCTTAAAAATTGCCACCTTCAAATAGAAAAGCTTTCTAAATTTGAAGAAGATTTTAAAGATCAAGTCCATTTAAATCAGCTAGTCAAAATCGAACGAGCGGAAGCTATCGCTGCATTAAAAGCTGAACAAGCTACTGTTGAAGGATGGTGTAATTCTTCAACAAAGATCACTGAGATAATTAAGGCTCAGATTCCACTGAGTGATAAACGTGGTCTGGGTTATAAATATGATACTCCAATACCAACCACTGAACGTTCAATGCTTAAATTTGGAACGTTCGTATCCTCAATAGCTGACACTTCTTCATCTCAGTACTCCTCTTCGATTACACCAATCCCTGAGGAAACTCCTACCTCAAAAGGTAAGGAGAAAATGGTTTATTCAAAACCTACCTATGTCTCTAAAGATAAAGGTAAAGGAATTGTAATTTATCAAAATCCTCAGAAGGGTACTTTAGTACCTAAGCTGAATGCTTCCAAAGCCTTAGTGATTCATTCATCTGGTTCTAGAAATCAGACCTCTGGATCAGTTCAGCGACCTACTCCTAGACTCAGAGTAGATGTCCTTGGTAAGAAATCTGAAGAACTGAATGTTCGTCCTATTTCAAAAACCAATAGTGTACTTGGTGCTGGCACTTCTAATTCCAAATTAAAAGCTCAGCACTCAAGTGGTCCTAGAACTAATTTTAGTTATAGGAAATGTTATCACTGTGGACTTACCGATCATATTGCAAGTAAGTGTCCCACAGCCACCAAAGTTGATAAGATAGCTAAGGTGAAGATAGCACCCAAGAAGACCAAACCAGTTGCAAGTCAGGTCAAGGTGACTCCTACCTCTGAGGTCAAGAAATTGACTAAAGTGAAGAAGGACAAAGCTGAATCTTCAAATGCTGCGAAGACTGCTGAACCCATTCCAACCTCTTCCACTGACAAACAAGTATACATGGCGAAGTGGGTACCCAAGCAAAACTAATTTTCCTTTGTATTGCAGGTTAAGAAGGGTATCTGGTATCTCGATAGCGGATGCTCTAGACACATGACTGGAAAGAAAAGCCTGCTCGCTGAATACAAGGAAAAGAAGGGTCCCTCTGTGACTTTCGGTGGAAATGGAAAAGGACACACCCGAGGGTATGGTGTACTTTCAAATGGTACAACATCCTTCAGAAGAGTCGCATATGTTGAAGGGCTGAAGCATAATCTTCTGAGCATCAGTCAGCTTTGCGACATGGATAACAAAGTGATTTTCACTAAGGAATCCTGCTTTGTCTCTGACAAAAAGGAGAAGATAGCTCTCAGCGGTTATCGTTTGGAAAATGTTTACGTTATAAACATGGACTCAACAACCACTGAGAACTCATGTTTCTTCTCAAAGGCATCTTCTGATGTCAACTGGCTATGGCACAAGAGGCTCTCACATCTCAACTTCAAGACACTGAATACTCTTTCATCCAAAGAGTTAGTCACTGGTCTACCTCAACATTCATACGCCAAAGAATCCTTATGTACAGCGTGTGAAAAAGGGAAGCAGACCAAGGCAAGCTTTAAGTCCAAGCAAGTTTCCTCAGTGTCATCTCCTCTTCAACTACTCCATATGGATTTGTTTGGCCCCGTTAACAAACAATCCATCGCTGGAAAGAAATATACGCTGGTCATAGTTGATGAATTCTCTCGTTACACATGGGTAATGTTTCTCCGTTCTAAGAGTGACACCCCTGAAGAACTCATCACCTTTGTTCGGAAGATGGAAACTCTGAACAATATGACTGTTCGCTCAATAAGGAGTGATCATGGAACTGAATTCAAAAACAGTTCTCTTGATTCCTTCCTTGAGAGCAAGGGTATTTCTCACAACTTTTCGTCAGTGAGAACACCACAACAAAACGGAGTCGCTGAAAGAAGAAATAGAACAATTATTGAAGCTGCACGTTCAATGCTCATCGATTCTCACCTGCCTACTCAGTTTTGGGCAGAAGCTGTCAATACGGCTTGTTTTACGCAAAACAGGTCGCTGATTGTCAAAAGATTCAAAAAGACAGCCTATGAACTTTTTCATGGGAGAAAGCCTTCAATCAGCTTTCTTCACATCTTTGGTTGTCAGTGTTTCATACTGAACAACAGAGATGCCCTTGGAAAGTTTGATCCTAAGGCTGATGATGGAATCTTTCTTGGATACTCCTCAGTTTCCAAAGCCTTCAGAGTCTTCAATCGAAGAAGACAAACTGTAGAAGAAACTATTCACGTCACGTTTGACGAATCCCGTTCAGCGAACTCTAAACCGAACGCTGATACAGAAGAACTGAATCAATGGATGTTTTCTCATCTTTGTGATTCAGAAGATGTTCCCACTACTCATACTCATACAACTGAAAATGATGGTCCTACTATCATTCCCAATATGCAGAATAGTGAAGCTGAAACATCTTGGGTCTCAGCTGTTCCTATAAACACTATACCCGCAGTTGATCCAAATGTCTCAGAAATTCCATCTATTTCTCAGCAATCAGTGAATGAAGTGACAAATGCAAGCATTCCTCTCTTAGCTGATAATCCAGAAGTAGCTGAAGCCTCATCTTCAGTTTCTCCAGTTCAGACTGAGTCAGCGACGCTTGCTCCGGCTCAGCGATGGACTGTAAATCACCCAATCGATCAAATTCTTGGTGATCCCAACGCTGGTATTCAGACTCGTAGAAGTGCAGGTAATATTTGTTTATTTGTTAACTTTATTTCTCTAACTGAACCAAAGAAAATAGATGATGCCCTCAGAGATCCAAACTGGGTCAGCGCTATGCAAGAAGAGCTGACTGAATTCGAAAGAAACAAAGTTTGGAAACTTGTTCGGAGACCAACTGACAAAACAGTGATAGGCACTAAGTGGGTCTATCGAAACATGTTGGACGAACATGGTACTGTAACTCGCAACAAAGCTCGTCTTGTTGCTCAGGGATACAGACAAGAGGAATGTATAGATTATGACGAAACCTTGCTCCAGTAGCAAGACTTGAATCTATTCGTCTTTTCTTAGCATATGCTGTACACAAAAACTTCACTGTACATCAAATGGATGTTAAGTCAGCGTTTCTAAATGGAAAGCTGAATGAAGAAGTTTATGTGGAACAACCTCCAGGATTCTCAGATCCTAAGCGTCCAAGTTATGTTTATAAGCTGGATAAGGCACTTTATGGCTTGAAGCAAGCTCCTCGTGGATGGTATGACACTCTTTCTACTTATCTCTACCTTGAAAAATTTGAGAGAGGTAAGATTGACAAAACTTTGTTTTTTAGAAAAATAAAAGGTCATATCATTTTAGTTCAAATATATGTTGATGACATTATATTTGGTTCTACTAACCCTGAGCTTTGTACTCGTTTCGCTGATAGAATGAAAGATCAGTATAAAATGAGTATGATGGGTGAACTAACATATTTCCTTGGTCTTCAGATTCAGCAAACTGAAAAAGGAACTTTTATAAATCAGGGAAAGTATGTTAAAGATATGCTGAAGAAATTCGACTTAACTGAAAGTTCAGCTATGAAAACCCCTATGGCACCACCGCTGATACTTGATAAGGACACAAAGGGTGTTCCTGTCAATGTCACGCTGTACCGTGGGATGATCGGCTCACTACTGTATCTTACAGCTAGCCGACCCGATATTATGTTTGCAACATGTCTGTGCGCACGATATCAAGCTGAACCTAAGATATCTCATATGAAAGCTGTAAAGCGAATCTTACGATATCTTAAGGGTACAGCGAATCTAGGTCTTTGGTATCCCAAAGATTCAGGATTCGATCTAACCGCCTATTCAGACAGTGATTTTGCAGGTTGCAAAATGGATAGGAAAAGCACCACAGGAGGATGTCAGCTCCTGGGTGGAAAGCTGGTAAGTTGGACAAGTAAGAAGCAAAACTCAGTGTCCACTTCCACAGCTGAAGCTGAGTATGTAGCCGCTGGAAGCTGTTGTTCTCAAGTCTTGTGGATGAGAAATCAACTACTAGACTATGATCTTCAGCTCTCCAAAATTCCAATCTATTGCGACAGCACAAGTGCCATCGCTATAGCAAACAATCCAGTGCTACACTCAAAGACAAAACACATAGAAATCAGATATCATTTTATCAGAGATCATGTGATGAATGGTGATATAGAACTTCATTTTATCCCAACTGATTATCAGTTAGCTGATTTGTTTACCAAACCTCTTGATGAGACAAGATTCAACTTTCTCATTAGCGAGCTTGGAATGCTGAACTTTGAAGGATAAATCTTCAGCGGTTCACATTTAATCAGCGATACGTTTATACATTCTTGTATAGGCTCTGGATAAAATAAACTTGTACAATCCATTTCATCATCTTCTCTCTGAATAAATTGGGTTAAACTGATATCAAGGTATGTTTTCTCTGACAAAACGCATGAAAATGCAAGATTTCAAATTCTTTCATCGCTGAATATCTCTTCCTTAATAGCGATATTTTGAAATTTCTTAAAACCCTCACTGATATTTCTATTCAGTGCTTCATATTTTCCAAAGAGTCCCTGAGTTTTTCTTTCAAAACCTCAGAGACAACGAAAGAATGTGAAAGGACAGTTGTGACGTCATTGCAACGGATAACACCAGGCACGCTCTTTTTCTGACACACGTTTGCACGTTTCGTTGTCTATCCAATCAAATGCAAACACGTGTCCGTGTCATGATGAAAAACTTTCCCGCTCAAGTTTTTCTCTCTCTACTCTCTTCCAATATAAACACTCTCAAAGTTTATATTTGTCTTTTACGCGAATCAATCTTTCTCCGCAAGAAAAGAACACTGTTGCATTTTGTGCTCTCAATCTTCAAGAACTGTTCATCATCTTCTTCATCAAACTCAAGGTTATTATATTCTTATCTATTATCAAATGCGAATAACTTGTTTTCGATCTTATCATTGTTTTACACAAGATCAAACAAAAGAACTCAAAAATAAAATCATTTTCTTTCATGGTTTTATAAACACAACCATTTCATGGTTGTTCTTCAAGTTTTAAATCTAAAATCTTAAACTTGTTCTTCTTTCGTATCCATTTTTTTTAAAAACTGGAATACAAGGCTTATAGGTGTTATATTCGTTTTTTTTAAAACAAGAAAAACCCTAATCTTCATTAAGACTTTTTTGTCTGAATGAAATGGACAAAATTCGAAAAATCTTAATGGAAATTTTCTTTCCACATTAAGATATTTCTTATTTGTTAACATCTTTGGTTGAACTGATAATACAGTGAAATGGCAACTTCAAAGCTGAATGTTACCGCTGAGTCCATCTCCGCTGATTCTGAGGAACTGGAAATCACCAAAGCTCCTCAGGTTAAGTTTGAGCTGGATCAACTAGACTGGACAAAGGCAAACAACCTCTCAGCGCTTCTCGAGTTTCCTCCTCGGAAGCAGGTATCCCATCTAGACGACGCTGTAAATTTTTTGAAGAATAGCCCCATCTACACAGCACTGACAATCACACCTCCTGCCAGTCAGCGTCTATTATCCCAATTCTGGTACTCTGCCAGACACACCGACCTACCCTCCGCCAAAGATCCATCTAAAACCATCGACTGCATACTCAGCGATACTGAGTATGGCACCATCAAGATTACCCCCGCAATAATCCGCAAAGCTCTGAAATTCCCTAACGCTACCTCAGAAAATCCTTTCATTCCATTTCCTGACCACAAGAAGCACGCTGACAGGGAAGAAATCATTGCTTTCCTTGATGCGATGGGTTACATCTGGGAGACTGGAAGAGACAAGCTACTTGAGAAGAAGCTGACGCTGATAAAGAAATCCAAGATGCCCAGCGAGATGAACTTCATCTTCGCTCACCTGATCAGCTGCATGACAGCGAAATCCGGATCTTCTGATCAAGCCGCTCAACCTCAGCAGGCCATGGGTTACGCACTGCTGAAAGGTCTCAACATTGACTGGGCCTCCATCATCTATGAAGACCTCATTCAACGTGTTGATTCTGCCGCTGACCGACCAGCATGGGTTCCTTACCCACGATTCATCAGCGCCATCTTTCAATATGGCCTGAAGGACAGCTATCCTGAAGAGGGTGATCTGAAACTCTCTCAGATTGGCCCTAAAGTTCTCGACTTCAAGCCTGTCGCCAACGAGGTACGTCTCTCTACCCTTCTCACTCTACTTAATTCTCCGCTTTATGTGGCTCCTTCAGCGACAATACCCCTCGCTGATTCCCAGGCCACAAAATCAATTCCTTCTAAGAAAAGGAAACAATCTCTTACCCCTCTTGATTCCAAAAGGATCAAGAAAACCAAGGAGCTACCCCAGCAATTCCATGCTGAAGACTCCTCAGCTCATTCTGAAAAGCTGAAGGAATGTTCCGTGGTACGCTCTGCCACACCAATTCAAGCCATCCCTTCTAAACCTACTTCAGCGTCCCTACACGCTGAGGTTAGAACTTTGGAATCTACCCTACCTTCTTCAGTCTCTCAAAAGACTGATGAAGTACTTCTCAGCGAATCCAACGCTGAACTTGCAACCCAACCCCAATTCTTATCCTTCGATCATCCCTCTACTTCTTTGGACACTCCTCCAGTTAAAGCTGGAGATGCCATCATACAAGAAGCCGTTGAAGCTTCTCAGCGAATGACGAAGAAAGGACCTGCAGAGATCTCCATCCCTCACGGAACTTTTGAGGGAGATATGGAACACTATGGAGGGACTCGAAACTTTGATGAGTTCGTCAACGCTCCTGCAGGTACAGATCCCACCTTAAACACTGTAACTAAACCTGAAACTTCTGAGCTTTCCTTTGTTCACAAGTACTTATATGTTACAGGTCCTTATTTGGGAGACATCAACCAGTCTCTGAAGTCCATGGAGATGAAACTTACAGATCTCACCACTGGTCTATCAAATAACTCTACAGCTGTAACAAACGCTGGAGAGAATCTGACGAAGCTGACTATTGTGGTGGAAAAGAAGGCCTCCTCTGATGACATCAAAGACCTTGATAAAACTCACGCCGACTTTGCCAAAGTGCTCTCCGACATCTACACTGACTACACCAACCTCAAATCGTCAGTTTCCACCGTTTCCAGCGAGGTTACAACGCTGAAGAAATCGGTTGGTACACTCGAAGGTGATATGTCAGTGGTCAAGACCGACTTGGGCTCAGTGAAGACCGACCTTAGTTCTGTCAAGACAATGATCGAGACGCTGGTGAACAAGGCAAAACAATCCAGCTCCTGCTCCGGCCCCTGCACCTATTTTGGACTCATTCACCACAGAGGATCGCCAAGAGCTGAAGAAAATCACGCCTGCTATTTCTGGCCTAGAAGACAGAATAGCTAAGCTTGAAGGTTGTGTGAAAGTCTCTGGCCCAGAAGACAGAGACAACACCAATGCTGAATCTACCCATTCCTCCCCCGCCCATCATGAGAAAGAGGGGGAGAAGAGCGCTGAACAGGAGAAGAGCGCTGAAGATCAAAATAAGAGCGCTGAAGACCATTCCCATGATGAATCTATCAGGGGAGAGGGTAATGAAGATCTGATTACTGGACCTCAGGGAGATGAAAACCCTGAGGGAACCGAGAACCTCGCCTCTGTATCTGAGGGGGAGCAACTCGAAGAAGATGCTGAGGAATCCGAAGCAGAAGAAGACGAAGACATCGACATCCCTGAAGCTGAACCATCCTCCTCTCCAAGGAACGATGATGATGATGATGATGATGATGATGATGATGACGAATTCTTTGTCGTCAAACATGCTCCTCGAAAAGCTCTTAAAGGGATCGTGATAACCGAATCCACAGGGGAGAAGACAAAAACAAAGACAAAGCACTCAGCCTCTGGCGCTGAGAAAAGCAAAGACAAAGGCATCGCTGAAGATGATAATCTGGCGATCCTACTTGCAAAGCCGATTTGTCAGGTACACTAAACTTATTTTTCCTTCCCTGATCATCTCTGAACAATCAGTTATCCATTCCACAAACACCATACACATCCACATTTTTTTCTATCTTTTCTACCCAAGTTCTTCTACCCAGTTCTTATTTGTAAGATCGCTGCGTTTCAGCTAGTCCTCTCCCCTGTTTGAGGATATCGCTGAAAGATCTTCTATTGCGACTTCACCAATAATTCCAGCTACCGCTGAAGACATAATCCCAGTCTTAGATTTAATCTCTGAGACTGATGAATCAGAAGAACAACCTCTCTCGCACAGAAACAGACCTTCCTCAGTTTCTCAAAAGCTGAGGGAAGAAGATCAAAAGAGGAGAGAAGAAATGATAAAGCGATTCGAGGATCAGCGAATCATCCTAAGGCGCGATCAACTACCTTCAGTTCCTCCTAAGTTCAGAATTTCAAAAGCTGAATACCAGGATCATCTCAGAGCTGAACGCCTCATCGCTGAAAGGAAGGTAGCTGAAGATAAAGACAGAGAATACGCCATCAAGCTCACTCAAGAATCTGTCAAAGACCCCAAGCTGAAGCGTATTCCCATTCAAATCCAACGAAAGCTTTGGGAACAAGCCCAGAAGATCGTGGAAAAGAAAGCTGAATTTCTCAGACCACCCTGATCTGGTGTAAAGAGAAAATCCACTTCAGATATCGTCCAGCGAAGATCAACAAGGTATTCATCTCTGGAAGAACCTCCATCGGAGTACCTATTGTTGACATCAAACTGTTCAGAGAAGATGGCTCATCTGAAACCTTTCGTGCTGACACTGTAAAAAGGTATGGTCTCTCTGAATGGCTGGAGATGAGGTTAGCTATCCAACCATCAAAATCTAAGTACAAGGATCATTTCGAAAAGCTGATAAACAGACAGATCGATTTGATATCTTCTTGTGTGGATATTCCTCCTGTTCCTGATCTAAAGCCGAAAAGAAAAAGGGGCTCACCAAAGAAGAAACGTCAAGATTCAAACTCAGGTCCTGTCATACGAAATGAAACTGGAATTGGTTTCTCTCGCGCTGAAGTACTTGGTCCTGATCCTGATCTATCTGCCCTTGACATCTCTTTGCCACCATGTGAACTTTTCGTCCCTGGTAAAGTCATCAGTAATCCTTATGGAATATTCTTTCTTGACTACGACGGACGTAAATGCTTTCAACGGATCGCTGAGCTTCCAATCACTCCAATCGAACAGCTCAGAGATCTCATCTACTGGTGCGACTTCAGAAAAGACATTCAGGCACGACACCTAAAACCCTTGATTTTTGAAGCTGCTCTGAAGCTAAAGAATAAAGGAGAAAAGGTTCCTGACTGGATGATTCCAACTGAAAAGACAACCCTTGATGAACTTCTCATTAAGGAAGAACCCTTTGAAGGCTGACAACAATCACCACTTTCTCTATTGTATCAGTCATCCTTCAGTACTTGTAATTTATTTCGCTTGTACTTGTAATCTTTCTTATTCATATTGTAACCTGATTCAAAGATTTAAAGAAAGATTTCAGCGAATGTACTTTACTCCATCAGTACTGAAAAGATCCCAGAAAACAGTAAAAGGGACAAATATTTTATGAGTTCTTTTTATCCTTATGTTTTCATTAAATAGCAATTTTATTTGTTGCTATGTCATAATCAAATAGGGGGAGATTGTTGATCCAAACCCTCAGTGATTTGATAATGACCCTATCTTAAATACTTAGTAAAAATTGTAAGTAAACAATATGTATCAGAGTTTCACTATCGCTGATAAGTACTAAGATCTTACAGCACCGCTGATAGGAACTCTCGCTCTTTAAATTAAACAATCAGCGAACACTGTTCATCATTAATGCTCTGAGTCTGTTCAGTCATTATGATGATCGCTGATAAGTTAGCTGTATACTTATGATCCCTGAAGACAAGTTTCACGTCAACAAAGGTTCTACGCTGAAGTCGAAGATCAAGCTCAAGAACCAGCGACAAGTCTCCTAATAAACTGATGCGGATCAGCGAAGACTCAGATTTGTCCACTCAACGTGAAGTATCAAGTACAAAACTTCAGCTATCGTTGAACTTTATCATCTGCTGCATAGTAAATGATAATCGCTGAATCAACGAAAGCTGATCATGAAGTCCTCCGTACAAAGTACTTTTGTCTTAACCTCCCTTGCACGCCACCGTACGAAATGTCAGAAAAGAACCTCCGAAAATCTGAAATCGTACAACCACTCTGATACTACACTGTTCATTCATGCGGCTACTAAGGTTGTCAACAAAGGTCAATGACATGCAACCAATCCGCTGATGACACGTGTAAAGTGTATACTGAATTGCATTAAATGCATGCAGTATATAAAGAGATGAACTCACTTCATTTGAAGTAACTTGCTAACTCTGGACAAGTTCAAATCTCTCAAGATAGGATTTTATTAGTAATCTCCTTATCTTTCTTAGTGCAAGAAAACCTCAGTGTTCCAACTTGTTTAGATTTAGGTTTATCCTTAATCTTGTTTCCGCAACAAGCTGTAAATTGTTAATGATTTATCAATAAACAATTTAGAAAAGTAAAATAGTGTGTTTGTATTCAACCCCCCCCCCCCCCCCCCCTCTTTCTACAAACTTGTTTAGGCCTTTCGGGACCAACAAAGACTTCTGGGCATTTATGTCAGAAATGTGTACATGTATGATTTTCAATTGGCTATTGAAGGAAGAAAAGAGAAATGCAACTTGAGTAGTCCAGCAAAAATTTCAGGGTTTGGTGTAAATTTGAAGGGATTTATAAATGAAGGAATGGAAACTGAAGGTTTGCATACACAGTTCAAAGAAGACTTGAAATATTCAATTTAAAGGAATTGGTGAAGTATAGTGATGCAACTTTGAGTTGGTTACTAAGTGAAATGAAAGGAAGTATCACTACTGAAAGAGAAAATCTAAAGAAAAAGTGTGTGAACTCTGTGGAAAGAACATTAAATCTCAGAAGAAAAATCAGAAGCTGCGGTGAATGGTTGCTATCAGAAGTAAATCCCAAAAAGATAATGCATAATGACTTTGTGTTTCCTATTGAATATGAGGTGAATGAAATTCTTTCAGATGAAGTTGAAGAAGTTCAGGACACAACTCCTCAGAATGTGCAAATAACAAGTTTTGAGCAAGCTGAACAATCTGAACCAAAAGAAGATGAGATGTCTATTGATTTGAATGGATACTTTCTTGAATTTGATCTACCTGAGTTTTTCAAGCCTAAAGAAATACAATTTATGGATGTATATTACGATAGACCAAAAGAGACTCAGATCTGGTTGGCAGATAAATCAAGATGTCTTGGGAAATCAAAACAAGCTGTATATTCAGACTTCTTAATCCAGGAATCAGAGAACTAAAAGTTAAACAATTCAGAAAGTTGGAGTACTTATCCTTTGAAGTTTTGAGAGAGGATGGCAAGGTGTACTATTTTACTGATGCAGACTTTGAGAAGTTGTCAATAATTGATTTGTACAGATTACACAGTCTTTTGTGCTTCAAAGATTCAAGCAAAGACAGGAATGAAAGAAAGGCAAGAAGTGTGGTGATTGAAGCTATGTTTTATATCTTAAGGTGGCATTGTTATACAGATTTTCAAATTGCTCTGTATTTACAAAGTCCATGTGTTTATCTGGAAAATCCCAACACAGATCATGATCATAAAAAGGTGTTAAAGACTGGAAGTGTTTTCAAACATCCAGATTTGGGAGTCATTTTGAAAAATAAGAGTGAAAAGATCTTCTTCAGAGCAAAGGAAACTGCAAAGTATAGTTCTGGAACTTTAAGAATTATTAAGCACAATTTGGAGAAAAAGATGCTGAAGGTGAAGCAAGCTAACATGACTCAAGAAGTAATCACTCAGCAGGTTGAAACTATTCAAGAAATCATTGTCAAGATCGACAAGAGGCTTAATCAAAGAAATGTGCTTTTACAGAAGATTGTTCTTGCCTTGAAAGAATTAGATGATGCAAAGTATAAGTTTATCTGACAAAAAGGGGGAGATTGTTAGATATGAGTTTTGTCAATAAACTAAGTGTTAAAATCTGATAAGAAGGCTCAGATGTTCTGAGAAGAAGAGTCAGAGTTCTGAATACGAAAGCTCATAAGGATTGCTTTAAAAGTTTACCAAGTACAGAAGTCTGAGAAGAAGAGTCAGAAGTCTGAGAAGAAGAGCCAGAAGTTTTGAGATGCTTAATCAGAATTATGTTCAGAAGTTCTGAGATGCTTAATCAGAATTATGTTCAAAAGTTCTGAACAACATGTTCAGAACTTATAACTAGATACTTTACTTTGCATTTAGTTAACTAATTAGGACACGTGTATTGTTCCTATTAGACTTTCATATTTGTACTGTAGCTTTAATATTTCCGTTGCAGTATATATAGTGGTTAGCACTACATTGCTAACTGATATTTCCCCGGATATATTTGTATTCATCCTTTGTAATATTTTAGATACTCTCTCTCTAAGATCTGTAATTCTGTTCTTCATTGAATACAATTTGGCTTGATCATATAACTTCTCAATTACTGTTTCATACATTGATATATTGATTGTAAGAGTAAATCCTGGACTTACACTACAGTTTGTATTCAACCCCCCCCCCATCTACAAACTTGTATAACCCTTCGGGGCCAATATTTCTGAGCTAGTTTTCTCACTTCTTTTTCTTCTGAAAGTTTTTGTTTTAAAGCTTGAAATTCCTCAACAAGTTAGGAGACATTCATTTCCAGTTCAGAGTCTGATTTAGAGTCAGAGGAGGAAAGACCTTAGCACTGGGTCTAGAAATCTCCAATATTCTGTTAGCATAGTCAGTCTCTGTCATTCTCTCTGGCATCTCCTCTGTCATATCTTCAACAACAGCCATCCCATAGAAGTTGGCCTGCTCTAGTTCATCATCAGAGGATGAATCAGAGATCCAGTTCTCCATCTCTGCAATATAACTTCTCTCTTTAGAGTTGTATTTTTACTTGTTCTTGTTGTAGTCCTGGTCTTTTACTAGTCTATCCTTGCTGTTTACAAAGAAATGGCCTAGCTTGCCACATCTGAAGCATCTACCTTCATTTGGTTGATGGGTTGGGAAGCATCTGTTGGTTTATGTGGTGCTGGCTGAATGCACCTCTATTGGTATTGAAGTGGTCTCTGCTCTAGTGCAGCTCTGTGATTGTTCTGGTAAGGTGCAGTCCTCTGTTCACGTCCTCTCCTCTCATGTTTCTCCTCTCTTATAAATCTTCCTCTTCTGTCAAACACCTTCTTGCCAAATCTATTGTTAAACTATTGTGTTATCAACGCAAGAGATTGAGCAAAGGCATTTATATCAGCATCATCATTAGTGTCTGACATGCTTTCTTCCTCATCATCACTTTCTGCGATACGGATTTTCTTGCCTTTCTTCTTCATGGCTTTTTCTTTCTTCCTGTCTCTGGAGGCATTATCTCTGCTGGATTTCCCTTCTGAGGGTACTTTTGATTTAGAGATCAATGCCAATGGTCCCTCCACATAGGATTTGCCCTTTTGTTTAACAACATCCTTTTCTTGTGCAACAAGAGTGCCATACACATCTGTGCGTGACCATGTATCCAGGTACTGGTTTGCTTTTAGATACATAGACAGATTTAACCATTCATCCTTCAAACTTTTTAAGAACAAGACATTGTTATCTTCCCTTGACCTTACAACCCCACATTTTTTACATTTGTTTATCAGGATGTTAAACCTATTGTAGGTCTGTTTTAAAGTTTCCTCAGGACGAGCTTTGAAATCATTGTATACATTAATACATTTGGTCCTTCTGTTATTTAGGGTTTTGATCCCCCTTCTAGTTGGTTCAGAAGTTGATCCCATATTTCCTTAGCAGTAACACAAGAGTCTAATTCTTGAAAAATATCGTTTGGAATAGCCATAATCAAGAGTCTAACTGCTTTAAGATCATTTTCCTTTTTGACCTTTTCTTCTTCTGTAGAACTAGTGGTTTTAGGTTCGGAGTGAGTAGGAATCTCAGCAATGGTTTCTGTAGCAGGAACACGTGGAACAAATATCATGGGTTGGAATGGTCTATTAGTGACATATCACATAAGATCTCTATTCATGTCATCAAAGAAATTAACCATCTTGATCTTCCATTGTGGGTATTCATCCCTCAGAAGAGTAGGAGGTTTAGTCAACGAACCAGTTGTATAAATAGCATTGATGTTGTTGTTTGTTATTTTTCAGAAAAAAGAGTGCGATGGTTTTTGAAATACATAAAGAGTTTTAAATAGAAAATGGGTGAACGGTAATGTAATGAAACAGTAAGTAATGTAAGAGTACTTTCTAAACTTGTTTGAAGATTTGAACGAGTATTTGAAGCTTAACAATAAGAGTTTCAGGTTTTTGTTGAAAAACAGAGTATACCTAGAAACTTGAAGAATAAAGCACAATCAACAGGGGTGAATCAACCTGTATAGATTGGATCGATTTGATTTAAGCAAATCAATCTTCTCTGATACCAATTGTAGGTTCCCAGATTCACTTTGTCTCGTTCGACAGATACATCAAGAGTAGCGGAAGCATAAACGTACTGTTTGATTATGAGTGATTGTGTGGTAAGAATAATGAGAAAATAACAATATTTGAATAGTAAACAACAATATAAGATTGTTAGCTCCAACTTTCTAGCTTACAGAAGTATTGAAAAATAGGCTAAGAAGAATACTGACAGAAGCCTCAGTCGGACACCAAGAACACAGAGCCTTCGTTGATCCATCATCAGAGAAGAACATAGAGCAAGGCCACTGAGCCTCTGTGATTCATGACAGAGCCTCTGTGGAGTTGAAGACAGAAGATGAAGATCAAGGATCTTGAAGACAAAGACAAGTGTGCTGCTCACGTGCCTCTGTTGTACGAAGATCCTGATGATCAAATAGTACAAGGCACGTTCCTCTACTTTCCACATGCCATCTTTTGAGAGGTTGCAGCTTTTGCGGAGTACTATCAAACGGCGCACTACATCAATGTGTACCAGAAAACGTCCCACGACCTTGTCTCCTGTACACTTTGTCCCCTTTGTCTTTAGTATAAATAGAGAGTCATAACAGGCGATTTCTGCTAACGAAACATAACACACATACAGCCACTTAGAGAGAAGATATCTGTGAGAAACACACACTGTGTGGTGTTCTTGGTGTAATTCTGTTGAATCAATATAGATGAATTATTGAGCATTGTTCTTACTTTATCTATTGCATTCATATTGTGTGTTATCTACCATTACTCTCAACCCAAACTGTTCTCAAAATGCTTCCGCACTTATATCTTATTATACTCTATTTTTGGAAGTTTGTGGTTTAAATATCATTGTTGAGTCAAAAGTGGGATCAACAATTGGTATCGGAGCAAACTTTGATTCTCAATATCAATGGATCCACTCTTCAATGATCTCGACTTGTTTTTGTTAGATTTATTGATTGATTTTAAGCTTTATTCTTCAGTTTCAAAACAACCCCTGTTTTCTGTTATTTTCAACCAGTTTGATTCTGACGGCTGAATAGGAGCTGTTATCTTGCTAAAATCATTCCATCTAGTGCTTTGTTCAATCTTCCTAAAGGTAGAACTCATATTTCAAGTCAATCCCATGGATTGAAGGTCACTTTACCACACTCTGTTTTATGTTCCCTTTTGAAACTGTTTAAAAAATGGCAAACACAGCGAACTTCTTCACTGCTGGTTCTCTAACCAAACCACCAACCCTTCTCAGAGATGAATACCCACAGTGGAAAATTCGGATGATCCATTTCATTGAAGGTGTTGACAAAGACTTAATCACATATCTTCACAATCCCCCATATGTTCCCATGGTCACAGTACAAAGAGTAGCTGCAACTGGAACCACCCTAGAAGTCCCTGAGTATGACAAACCAAATGACATTGATAAATGGTCCCCACGGGATTGGGAAAATGTGTACGTACAAAGAAAGAAAAACGAATTCTGATAATGGCCATACCTAATGACCTCTTTCAAAGCTAGAAAAGCAGCCAGAAGGTGGAGCCAAAACCCCAAAAAATAGAAGAGCTCAGTGTATAAATGAGTACTATGCATTCAAAGCTCTGCCATCAGAGTCTCTGCAGAACACTTATGACGGATTCAACTCCATGATCAATAAGTGCAAAATGTTTAGTATTCACAGAACCTCTGAGGAAAAAAATGTTATGTTCCTCAAGAGCCTGAATGATGAGTGGCTTCAACTATACATGTCTTTACAAACAAATCAAGACTTGGACAGTTGGACCCTCACAGACCTCTATGGCACTCTGGTTTCACAGGAAAGTCAAATAGCCTAGACGAAAGCCCAGCTAGGTGGACCTCTGACACTCGTAGGGAAAGCTACAGAGGTGCAAGAAAAGCAAAAGAAGGAAAAGTCTCTGGAGGAGAAGGAGAAAAAGAAGGTTATGGTTGTTGATAGTGATGAAGAAGAATTGGTGGATGAGGATGAGGCAACAATGGCCTCAATAGCTAAATTTCTAGCTTTGCTGACCAAAGAGTTTGGGAATAGAGGGTTCAGGAAGAAGTCTGGATACGACAGAGATGGGAGAGACGACAGAGGTGGCAAATATCAGAACTATGGGACACCATAAGGGTATGGGCAGAGAAATCAAAGAAGAGAGGATTGCCATGACCAACAGATGATGTATGACAAAAGATACGAGCAGAAGGGAGGAGCAGATCACCAATAGAGGCAGAATGATTACCCTCAAAGGGGTATGCCTAGAGAGGAACACAAAGCTCATGACAAAGCTGCCACTACCCCACAGAACTCAGGGTGCTTCAATTGTGGCAAGCCAGTCCACTACGCGGCAGAATGCCGAAGCAAGCCCAACAGACCCCAAAGAGACTCTGGTTTTTACAAAAAGAAGGCAGAATATTATGCTCAAAAGTCTCTAATGGTAGAACAAGAGAACTGGGTGTTTGACGAGTCCTGTGATGAGGGAGATAAGAAGAATGCATTGTTCTGTGGAATGGCATAGGTCAGCGGCTCCGACTCAGACTCTGAGGTATCCACTTCAAACTCTTCCTCTACTAACACAGAAGCTAATTTGCTTAAACTAACAGAAGAATTCAACGAACTAGAAAAGACTTGTGCTGATATACAGAAAATTTTTGCCTTCTTTGAGAGAGAAACCAAACTTCTCACTCAAGAAAAGGCAAACATAACTTTGGAAAAGGAAAATCTTGAAACAAATTGGTATAAATAGATGAAACCTTTAAAAGAAAAGATTTCAGATGTTGATTCTGCTTTGAAAGCTAAAACAAAAGAGCTTATGAATAATGAGAGTGACAGGCTGAATATACTTGCTCTAAAAAACTTTTTCCAAAAAGAAAGAAAAGTTCTTCACCAGGACCTACTCGACATAGACCTCTTAATTAAAAAATATCAAGACGGATACAAGGTATATGAAAAGGTAAATACTCAAATAGGAAGAAGAGGAATTGGCTTCTGCGATTTGGATCTTTATACAGGAACCAAAAGAAACAAGTCCTTATCTTCCCTATTTTGCGATGGGGATGTTATCAAACCAGGTTTTCCTAACTTACTCTCTGTGAACAAAAGGCGAAAAACCTCTGGGAACCTCACAAGAGGAAACCTCTGAAGAGGATTAATGTGTGGTATCATAACACATATTTACCATCTTCTGACTCTGTCAAAAGAGCATCCAAACCAAAGAAATATCTGAAAACACATGATCAGATTGGTCTCTTCAAGTTTGGGGATCCAGAGACTCAAACCCAAGTCGCCTTTGTATGCATGATAAACCCTTAAAAGGAGTTATGCGGAGAGGCACCTGAGTTCACACCTTCGTCCACAGAGAATAGGCTGAAAAATGATTCTAAAATTATCTTAAAATCCTGTGAAAAACAATCTGTTGAAAACCATGAGAAAGCCTCTGTCGAACATGGTCTGGGTAAAGAAAACTATGTGAGCTCTTTAGACACAACAAAGTTTGTTTCTAGTACTTCAAAAGACACCGATTTTCTCAAACACAAAGAAGAAAGTGAGTATGGCACATGCTTAGAAAATTCTGCCTCTGACGACAGAGAATCTTGTCATCCAACCTCTGAATATGAGGATGACTTATCTTCTGTCGATTCTGAGACTGACTCTGACAACTCAGAGATAGTACCTTGTGAATCAGAGGGACTAAGCTTCCCTCTGGCATTCTTAACAGAATTATTCCTCCAAAAGAAAATTTCACAAGAATTCCTATTTGTCCAGATTTTCTAGATATGTGCATACAAGCTAAAACTTCTCTTGAGCTTGAGAAAATTAAAGAACAAAAGGAAAAGTCCTCTCAAAATCCAAAAGCTTAAAAACCTTTAAGATCAACTCAAGAAAAACTAACTTGGAAACAAATTGGAAAATGGATTGAAAATAACAAGTCTCTTTCTTTTGTGACAGTGAAATCGGCAGAAGTTCACCACAAAAGATGGGTACATCATAAGGCTACTCTGAAGAGATATTTTTATAAAAAAATATAGCCTAGATAGTTCATTATGTAACAGAAAGTGTGATGCTAGGAGAGATTGCAATCATAAAGCCTCTGTACCCATGTTCAATGTTTTTAATGAGAAGTTTAAGCAAGTTTCTTCACATGTTAATTATTTTCACTACTTTGAACTTATGTATCAATTGAATCAACATTTCTCTAGTCCTCACTGTTTCTTCTCTAAACCCAAAGCCAATAATGCAAAATTCAAGGGTAAGAAGAAACAAATGGTTCTTCTAAAGAAGTTAAAACCAAAACTAAGGATGCTAAGGCAACCTTAAAGCCCCCTACCAAGATTGGACCCATTTGGAAATGGGTACCTAAATCTATCTAATCATGTTGCAGAAGCAGTATGTGCCTATCTGGTACCTAGACTCTGGGTGCTCGAGGCACATGACTGGCGACAGAGGTTTACTATCCTTGTTTAAAGACAAACTTGGAGGAGGATCTGTAATCTTTGAAGACAATAAGAAGGGGTACATCAGAGGCTATGGAGTCATCAAAAAGGAAGATGTAACCGTGTGCAAAGATGCGTATGTGGATGGCCTCAAGCACAACCTATTAAGTGTAAGCCAACTCTGCAACACAGGTTTCGATGTTAAGTTCAAAAGAACTTATTGTTCTCTACTTGGAGAGGACACAGACATAGAGCTTATGCGAGCTGAAAGAAAAGGTGACTTGTACCTTATGAATTTCAAAGCCAAGAACCAAAGTGACAAGCTCTGTCTTGTCTCAAGCAAAAATGAAGAAGCTTGGTTATGGCACAACAGGTTCTGTCATCTAAACTTCCACACCCTTGATAAACTTGTGAAGCTTGATCTGGTAAGTGGTCTGTAAAATGTTAGATTTGACAAAGATCATCTATGCTCTGCCTGTGAAATGGGAAAACTCAAAAGAGCTTCCCATAAAGGCAAATCTTATGTGTCTTGAACTAGGCCTCTGTATATGCTTCACGTCGACCTCTGCGGTCCCATTGCTGCACAGAGCCTAGGTGGCAAAAAGTATATGCTTGTGTTAATTGATGAATTCTCAAGATATACCTGGGTAGAATTTGTTCGAAAGAAGTCAGATGTGCCAAACATCTTTATTAACCTAATGAAAAGAATACAGGTTCTCTATGAGTGCAGGGTGCAGAAACTGAGGAGCGACAACGGGACAGAGTTTAAGAACTCCACCATTGAAGCTTATCTCTCAGAGGAAGGAATCTCACAGAATTTCTCTGCTGCACGTACTTCACCGCAACATGGCGTGGTTGAACGTCAAAATGGCACGCTTGTGGAGGCTGCAAGGCTATGCTCACAACATCTGGATTACCCATTTATTTCTGGGCATAAGCTGTTTCTACTGCATGCTTCAATCAAAATAGTAAAAAGACACATCAAGACACCATATCAGTTGATAAACCATAGAAAGCCAAACATCAAATTCTTTCATGTGTTTGGGTGTAGGTGCTTTGTCCTTAACGACAGAGAAACCCTTGGGAAGTTCGATCATAAGGCAGATGAAGGGAAATTCATTGGGTACTCTGCTACTTCCAAGGCATATAGAATCTATGTTATGCGGACTCCATCAGTTGTGGAAAGCATTAATGTTTCATTTGATGATTCATTCCAAAAGGCTTCTGAACAAATCAGTTCAGAACTCGCTCTGAACAATGAAACCTCTGGCGTTTCTAAATCAAGAGAAGCAGAGTTAAATCTGCTATTCGAAGATATGTTCAACGATGATGTTGATCCCTCAGCTGCAGTTCCCAGAGCCTCTGGAGAGTCATCCTCTGCAGACCAGATAAGTCAAGGTATATCTCTTATTGGTCCCTAAAGTTCTTCACCTCTTCCATTAACTGTGCCAATTCAAATGTTGAGGGAGAGCAAGCAGAGGATACAGTGAATATTGGCTACACGACAGAGGTACTGGAAATTCCAACTCCTGTGACAACAAAGGAATTAACACCAGAGGAGAATGAGGATTCTGTTTCAACATCTTCAGAGGATTCAATTCCCACTCTTATTGAAATACCACCTCAAGCTGAAACTCCAAGCACAAGCACAGAAGTACCATCTTCTACAAAAGCTGTAACTGAACCATCATTGATTCCTACAGAAGTTCAACTTAATGCTACAAATGACCATCTGCCAAGAATGACTAAGTGGACAAAGGATCATCCTCAGAGCCAAATAATTGGAAGTCCTTCTAACAACGTTAAGACTCGATCAACAACTGCTAATTTTTGTTTCTTCACAAATTTTATCAGTATGATCGAACCCAAGAAAGTTTATGAAGCTCTAGAAGATCCAAATTAGGTGGAAGCAATGCAAGAGAAGCTTCTCCAATTCGAGAGATACAAAGTATGGCCCCTAGTTCCTCTGCCAAGAGGGAAAACTGCCATAGGGACCAAATGGGTCTTCAGAAATAAAAAGGATGAGGATGGGGTGGTCATAAGGAACAAGGCAAGACTAGTGGCTAAGGGATACTATCAAGCAGAAGGTATTAACTACGAGGAGACCTTTGCCCCTGTCGCACGAATCGAAGCAATAAGAATCTTCTTAGCCTTCGCAGCCCATAGAGGATTTAAGGTATACCAAATGGATGTCAAATCTGCCTTTCTCAATGGACAGATTCAAGAAGAGGTATATGTCCAACAACCACCAGGGTTCGAAAGTTCTAAATACCCCAATCATGTCTACTATTTAGATAAGGCCCTGTATGGACTTAAACAGGCCCCAAGAGCATGGTGTGAACGCCTTTCAACATCCCTCCTTGTTAATAAGTTCGAAAGAGGTACCACCGATACAACTTTGTTTTTCAAGAGAAAAGGTGATGAGATTCTACTTGTCCAAATATATATGGACGACATTATTTTTGGCTCTCTAATGCGAAACATTGCACAGAATTTGAAAAACTCATGCATAGTGAGTTTGAAATGAGTATGATGGGAGAATTAAACATCTTCCTCGGACTCCAAGTTAAACAATCATCAGAGGGAATTTTTATAAATCAGTCAAAATATGTCTCTGACATACTTTCAAAATTCAAACTCTCTGATTCCTCTGTCATGAAGACCCCCATGGCCACTGGATCTAAGTTACAATCAGATTCAAAGGGAAAATATGTTGAGTGCAAGCTCTACAGAGGCATGATCGGGTCTCTTCTATACTTAACTGCTAGTAGGACAGATATCATGTATGCCACGTGTCTTTGTGCAAGGTATCAAGCTAACCCCAAAGAATCCCACCTATTTGTTGTCAAGATAATCTTTAGATACCTTAAAGGAACCAAGAATCTTGGTCTCTGGTATCCAAATAACTCTGGCTTTGATCTTATGACTTATACATACTCAGATTACGGAGGATGCAAGCTAGACAGAAAAAGTACCTCTGGGAGTTGCCAATTCCTGGGTGGTAAACTGGTAAGCTGGACTTTGAAGAAGCAGAATTATGTGTCAACATCCACGGCAGAAGCAGAATACGTTGCTGCTACCAGCTGTTGTTCACAAGTTCTGTAGATGAGGACTCAGCTCAAAGACTATGCTATAAGTATCCAAAAGATACCAATCCTCTGTGATTCCAAAAGAGCCATTGCTATCTCTCCCAACCCCGTGTAGCACTTTAAGACAAAGCACATAGATATCAGGTACGACTTTCTAAAGCATCATGTTGAACATGGCACAATAGAGATGTACTTTGTTCCTACAGAATATCACCTTGTGGACTTATTCACCAAAGAACTTGATGAGAAAAGATTTCTATTCTTGGTGGGTAAGTTAGGTATGATGAACATGAGTTAATCCCTCTGTAAGTGAGTGCAAATGCTCTTGTATATATGTAAATATTCCAATCTTTTTGTATGTACATTCTTTACCTTTCAAAGTTCTGTAGCCAACAGAGCTTATGTGAAATGGCACAGAGCCTCTGTTCGTTCTCACAGAACCTCTGGTGAGTTACTTATATGTTTTGTGCTCTAGTTATAATTATCTGATCCAAGCATAAATCAAGGGGGAGCAGAAGAAGACCGTGTAATGATCTACAAAGGTGGATCATTCAAGTGGGAGCCAAAGAAGTTCTTTGATCATAGCAATCAACAGAAGAAGGTAATCATGCCGAGACAATTGATAGACATTGGGTAAGCACATCGCACAAACCAGTTTTCCAAAGCACTTTTCCCGAACATAATTTTTAAAATATGTCATGAATTACCTATTTAAACCAGTCAAAACCTTGGATGATCAAAATATTTTGAGAACTTTCCACAATTAGAAAGTCTTGATCGTAGAGCCTTTGTGCCACAAGGTCTCTGCGATCATGAATCTTCTAGTGGAAGCTCTCTCGATCATCTCATTGCTTTTTCAAATATCTTTTGGTAAAGAGAAGGTGCAATTCGGGTGCTTTTCGAGGAAGTCCTTAGACTACAGAAGCTCATTCCACCACAGAGCTTCTGCGATTCTTGAGCACTTGTGTATTTTTTGAATATGTCAAAGGTGCGGGTTATTTCCAGAATGACAGACATTTGGGTATAGCAAAGGCCATGCACTCAGCATTAATGGGAGCCGCACGGCGTTCCATCATGCACCGCCACCTCTGGCGTGGCACAATTCTATTGGACGTAGAATACACCTTCAGGACTGAATCGTCCTTTCACAGTTGTGTACTCGAGTATGGACCCCAAAACTTATGTAATAAACTTTATATTGCCTAAATTCTATCCTCTTTTACCCACTATAAAACCCTCTTTTACCTTTTTTCTTCAACTTTACATACCCTTTTATCTCTGATTTTTACGGCGAAACCTGCAAAATCCTTCCCTGTTTCTTTAAGATTTCTCAAGAACAACCTCAAATGGCTTCCAATACTTCACCTGCTAACTCCCCTGCTCCATCTGAGCACTCTCAGAACCCATCCGCAGTAAGAAACCTTCAAGAACAGGCAAACACCAGAGATTCAGTCCACCATCAACCCGCAACCCACCTGCAAAATTTCATCGAAAACCAGTGGTTTGAAAATCCCCTACCTCTGAAACCGAACAACCATTACTTGGTTCTTAATAAAAACAGCTTTGGGAAATGTTAGGGTCAATTTATGTTGATTTAAAGTTCAGGGTTTAAATTGTAATTGTTTAATTTGAGCCTTATTAGTGAACGGGCCGTGGGCTTGTTAACCACGGACCCGCCATATATAAAGCAATCTAGCCTTAGAAAAATAGGCTAGTGGTCTCATTTGCTTTCCTACTCTTATTGTAAAAACTCTCTGATTGAAAGCTAATACAGGGATGACCAGTTGAAATCATTATTCTTTATTGTTTACATCGTTTGATTTCATTATTGTTGCACGGATCTGGAACTAACAATTGGTATCAGAGCAGACGGACGGATTTGATTCAGAGCATTCATATTGATTTCTTGTAAGATTTGACTTTTTTACGTCTGTCACATTCTTGAAATTTCAAATCATTGATTCTGATTAAATTGATCGATTCTGTTTATTGGGTTGTGTTAGCATCATTGTCATTAGTGTTTCTGCAAATTTTCACATCCCAATTCGTCCATTTAAGTGGTTAATTAAGCAAATCAAATTCAAAAGTTTTGAGTGTGTTCTTCATCAAAAATCGAATTTTTACCATCAAAACTTGTTGTTTTTGCTTCAAAATAGATTGGGTTAGTGTTATTTTTGTGTTTGGTAGTGTTTCTAATCTTTCGGGAACATTTTTGAGCAACCCTAGTCGATTCCCAATCGATTGGAAACCCACAGCCGCAGTTCCCGAACAAACCCAGCCGCACTTTCCGGACAGTTACAATACTTTCCTGACGTTTGGGAAACTCCTTTCCGGGTACGTCCAACCTTTCTGGGTAAGTCACCGAAATTTCAACCTTTCCGGGTAATTTGTTCCGGAAACCCAAAGTTTTCGGTAAAGCATTTTATCCGGACAACTCTAGGTATCCGGTAATAATTTTCATCCGGAAACTCATCCTACCCGGTAAGTATCTCATCCGGTAAGTATTTTATCCGGAAACTCCTTTCACCCGGTAAGCTCAGTTTTCCGGATTCCTCATCCGAAAACCACCCGGACACATAATTCGGGAGCCCCGTGCTAAGTCGCAGGAGGGAGACATTTAAGTATCCTTGATACTGTTCCACTTTGAATCAAACCAACGTCTGACGTTCACATTAGTGCAACCATCAAAGATGTCTCGAGATGCTTATTCCATAAGAAACCACACCACGCCTCCAGCTCTTGGAGAATCTTGTCAGGTATGTCTACCAGCCCATAATGCTTTAGTTGATAAAGTTCAATTGCTTGGTCAAAAGGTAGAGTCATATATGTTTTCCTCGAATGAACAACTACTTGAAATTAACTCGTTAAAAGTAAAGTTAGATGCTCAATCAAAGATAACAGAAAAGCTTAAATCTGAAAACACCTACATAAAGGAAAAGTGTGCTAATCTTTCGATAGCACCAAAAGACCTTCGAGCTAAGATATCTGATCTGACCTTGAAGCTTGATCAGTGTTTGAATGAGAAAGCGGAAATTGTTTATCAATGCTCTGCTCTTCAAATTCAACACAAGGAGTTTGTTAACAAAATCACCGATCTTGAAACAAAACTCCACAAAAGAGGTCAAACCGATCTTGAAACAAAACTCCCAAAGAATTCACGTACTTTAACAAAGAGTGGGGAATCGGATACGATAACCCACACTATTTGAAAAAGGGTAGATACCAAACACCTACTTTGTATGATTTTGCTTGTTTTTGGGTTAGATAAAACGTATCCTGAATATGCTATTCAAAGGACTGGTCCTCTTGAACCTGAAAAGGAAGAGGAAACCGAGGAACATAAGCGAGCACACAAACGAGGAATACAACTTCCGTTTTGTCATGAACCTTTGAATTATTCCTATCAAAAGAACAAAAAGTATCTCTTAAAGGACTACTTCGACCCATACAAGGTTACTCCGCCCAAGGATTCCTCCAAAAAGGATGAGGTCCAAGTAACCGCAACCGAGATTGAGATGGACGAGTTTAAACTCTATGTTCCCCCTCTCATCTTGGAAGCAAAGATTGTTGAGTTGGAGGAGTCACTTGAAAGAAAGGTCTGTTTTCAAAACGAAAAGAAAGCGCTTATTCAGGAAATTGAGAAACTCAAATCTGAGAAAACCGAAGGTGTGTCAAATGAAGAAAAGGAAACTCTTCAGTGTGAAATCAATAAGCTCTCATCGAGACTGTCTGAAGTGACAAGAGAAACGATGAAAGAGCACATGATAAATAGTGAACTCCAAGTGCAGCTTGACTTGCTCCAAATTGCGAAGCAGATTTCACCTGAACTTTCCTCTAACTCATCTAACACATCCTCGTGTAAGGCATTCATAGGAAATATATCTTCACAAGAAAGTACAGTTTCTCAAGATGAGTGTACGCTTCCGCACCGAATTCCCCAAAGCACACTAACACTAAGTGTTCCTCGACTTCCTCGACCGATCCAAGTCCTGTAATTCCGGATGTCGATTTTTCTGAATACCTGAACTCCGAAGGCAATTCTGAGGAAGTGTTTGAGTCGTTCCCTTTCGACAAACCCCTTCCAAGTTATACTGATTTTTTGTCACCAGTAGTAAATCGACCGGTCAATTTTGTAAAGGGTGGTAGTTCTCAATCAAAGACTTCGGCTGTGATTAAGATTTCCAAAAATGCTTCAAATTCTCAAAAACAATCACAGTCGAAGCAAAAGACCGGTCAACCACCTACCAAAAATCCTGTTTCCTCAAAAGTCACTGACCATGCAGTTAATGTGGGTTCAGATAAAACCGGCCAGCCCAAACAAGATAAACCAAAGAGGCTAGCTAGGGAATATATTGAGAAAGAGGCATCGAAGTCATTTAACACTGTTTTCTATCCTAGGATGCATGAGAATGATTGTGCACGGAATCATAGGAATAATTTTGTTAACGAGATGTTAATTTTCCAATTAAACTCTACTCCATTCAACAATTGATTCAATTATCGCATGATTGCTTATGCTGTTCTAGTTGTGGTTGGAATGACTTTGATGATATCAATAACAATGATTGGTTTGGGTCATAACACATGTATAATAATACACCCAAACGCAAACCCCGTAATAATAAGAGAAAATATCATAAACAACGGGGTTCTCAAACAGAGGTTAAACCACAGCGGGAGACCAAACCCATTCCAAAACGGGCTTCTCCCACTGAGGTTAGACCGGCACTCAAGAGGCAACCTGCTACAAAACCTGTTCCTCCAAAAGGTGTAAATTCTACACCTAAGAGGCAACATGTGCCAAAACCAGTTACTCCAAATGGTGTACAATCTGCACCAAAGGATAAGTCTGAGTCAAAGCAAGTGCCTCCTCGAGGTGCCAAACCTAACCCTCCCGGACCCAGTCAAATATGGGTACCAAAGGTCCGCTAATCATGTTTTGCAGGACGGTCATGTGTGGTTCTTACACTCTGGATGCTCCACGCACATGACCGGAAGGAGGGAGCTGCTCACGATCTACAAGGAACTATATTACGAAGACGTGAGGTTTGTCTATACCTGTGCTTTCACGACCTGCTCATGTGTTTAGGGGGAGCATGATCAGCCATCAGGTATGTTTACTCTACTATTGAGGGGGAGTGTCACACACGTTTTTCTTTAACTGTCCGAAAAAGTTTTTTTGTGTGTGGACATTCCCGTGTGCATTTCCTCTATGCGCACATTCTGAGGGGGAGCAAAGACATCCCTATGCTCAGTTTGAGGGGGAGTGAGAGAAAAATCATTTTAAATCCTCCTAGTCCTATTTTTGCAAAATCTACAAGGACAGGGCACTTTTTGTGAAAATTCCAGCGTGTCCGGACAGGTATCCAGAAACCCTATCTTTCCCGATACGTTTCCGCACTGGGTCCTAATCCGGATTGGATGGGAACCCGGATACCTCACCCGGATTCTTGGCTCTGTATAAATAGCATCCAGACTCATTTGCACTCTATTATCCGGATAGTATGCCTTGTCTGGGAAGTTGTGTTTACCAGTTTTGTGTCCGGATACCCCTGTTTGTCAAGTCCTATACCTGTTTTCTTACTGCCAGTCCTCAATCCGTATCAGATTGAGCCACTTACTACAAAGGTACGCGCCGGAACTTGTTCATCCATCTTGTTTACTAACTTTGGGTCTTTTACAGATATTCCATAGCGAATCAAGAGCAACATCATTATGTTCATCACTTAAGGGGGAGCGTCACACTGTTTTCTTAAAAGTCTAAATGTTTTTTTCTTGTGTTGATGTCTCCCAAGTACGTCACACTCTCACTATGAGGGGGAGCAAGTCAATCCCCATGTATGTTTCGAGGGGGAGCAGGATAATATCCATGCTATGCATATAGACGAGAGTTAGGGAATCCCATGGTCTAGCCAGAGCCGGAGGGACCTTCCCCGAAACATAAAACATGTGAGACGGAGGGAATTAAGGTCGAAAGCGAACCAGGAAAGATTGAGCAGTAAAGATAACGAGGCTCCTGAGCGAACCCAACCGAGTGTAATCCGGGTAGCCACATCTGCTATCCCGTCTCATTTGTTGGGACGGGGTATTGAAGAAGCCTCCGTGGACCTAGCAGAGCAATTGCACGACCCCCTTATCCACTCATCCATCTCTCAAAAGACGGATGTTTCAGTTTCTCACGGGGATATAGCACAACTTCCACCGGTCTCTCACTCGGAGAGTGCTGGTGTTGAAATAAGCGACCAGCAGCCCCCGGTCGCGACTTCTTTCAGTGCACAATTGAGTCTAGAGCCACTTGATATTATACACTCTTCGGCTAGGACACAAGATGAGGAACAACAAATTGAGACTCTACGTGACTCGATCGGAACATCTTTAGTGTCTCCGTCTAGCGGAACACGAGGATCGGACGGAAATCCTACCACAGCTACCATTATGCCAACTGTGAACGTAGGTGGCTCTTCCTCTCAGGTAGATGCCTCAACGGGTAATCTAAGTGATCCCGGAGTTACCTTACACGACTTTGTATCACCAGAGTCCCTGGACAACACCCTTAAGGCTGTCCGCAAGGCAATGGAGCAGTATGTCGCCGCCGAGATCGACACCGTCAAACGCTTAATCAAAGGTAAAGGGCATATCGTCGACACTAAAACCGCACCTGCACCTCCACCGGTCCCCTTTCAACCTATCTTTTCGGTGGACACCCTAAAGACGATGTTACTAGCCCAACTGCTCCAAGAATCCGAAACCAACGCCTCTACCGAAGCAGACCTGATATCCGTTCTGAAATCACAGGTGACTGCTCCTTCATCATCCATAACCACTCGCTTGGATAGCATTGACTCGACTCTTAAGGACTACAACCAAGCGCTCCAAACGCTGTCCGAGAGAGTCCGTTCCCTCGAAGATACATGCAAGAGTCAAGCCGGCGGTCTGAAGCGCAAACACGATGACCAGGATGATCCTGATCGCCGTGAGGGGGAGAAAAGATTAAGACCAACCGAGACCGCCCCAATCCTCGCCGAAACGACAACCGTGGTTCACCTAGAACCAGCAACGCCGAACCTGAAGCCGAGTTGCCATTAGCGGAGATGGTAATTGACATGGAAATTTCAGATGATGAAGACCCGACGGTTGAAAAGCCCGAGGGTTCAACACAGGAATTGACTGATTTTGACTCATCAGACAGACCATTATTGGACATGATAGATCCATACTGCGAAACCAACCCGGAGACCGAAGATGCATGGTATGAAAAAGCCGCCAGTGCCGCACATCTCCAAGTTAACTTGGTTTTTCCTACTGATGCCGATGACAATATTGATTAAATCTGATAAAGCTGAATCTGCAAGCTCCTGAGTTGAATATGTATCCCGAGAACGCTATGCTTCTAGAACCAGAATTTGGGATCGTCTTCATCAATGAACAGAAAGAGAAAAGATTTCTGCGATTCAGTCAGGTAGAAAGATTCTGCGATGGAACGCTCTACAAAGTTCGAGATGCTCTTCGAAAGATCATTCAGCACGCGTCTGAAAATCCAAGGGTTTCGTATGTTCCTAATCCGAATGAAATAACTGCTCGGAATGCCTTGGAATTGGTTGAAGATCGCATCGACTATCGCCGTGCTATCAGATGGTTCGAGATTCACTTCGCGCTTCGAAAAAGATATGTTGAGAACTGGCGCCAAATCGAACTTCAAATCAAAGGGGGAGATTATCAGGGTCAATTTATGTTGATTTAAAGTTCAGGGTTTAAATTGTAATTGTTTAATTTGAGCCTTATTAGTGAACGGGCTGTGGGGTTGTTAACCACGGGCCCGCCATATATAAAGCAATCTAGCCTTAGAAAAATAGGCTAACGGTCTCATTTGCTTTCCTACTCTTATTGTAAAAACTCTCTCATTGAAAGCTAATACAGGGATGACCAGTTGAAATCATTATTCTTTATTGTTTACATCGTTTGATTTCATTATTGTTGCACGGATCTGGAACTAACAGGAAAGAACAAGAAATCTTGATTAACATTCTTGTAAGTTCAAGATCTTTCCTTACAATCAATATAGAAAGCAGTATTTGAGAAGTTGTATGATCAAGCCCAATTGTATTCAATGATGAACAGAAATACAGATCTAAGAGAGAGAGAATCTCAAAGATTACAAAGAATGAATACAAGAATTACTAGAAAATCAATCAGTTAGCAACGCAGTGCTAACAACTATTTATACTGCAACAGAAATATTAAAGCTACAGTACAAATAAGAAAGACTAATAAGAACATAACACGTGTCCTAATTAGTTTACAAATTACTAAGTAAAGTATCTCGTCATAAGTTCTGAACAGGTTGTTCAGAACTTCTGAACATTCTTCTGATCACGCTTCTCAGATCTTCTGACTCCTTATCTCAGACATCTGACTTCTCTTCCCAGACCTCGGACTTCTCTTATCAGTACTTCTGAGCTTTCACAGTCAGACCTCTGACTCCTCTAATCAGAACATCTGAGTCTTCTTATCAGATATTCAACACTTGATTTATTGACAAAACATCAGATCTAACAATCTCCCCCTTTTTGTCAAATAAACTTAAACTTTGCGTCATCCAGTTCTTTCAGAGCAGGAACAATTTTCTGAAGTAGCACATTTCTCAGATTAAGCCTCTTATCAATTTTGACAATGATTTCTTGAATAATTTCAACTCGCTGATTGATTACTTCTTGAGTTATGTTTGCTTCCTTTACTTTCTGCATCTTTTTCTCCAAATTGTGCTTTATGATCCTTAACGTTCCAGAACAGTATTTTGCAGTTTCCTTTGCTCTGAAGAAGATCTTTCCACTTTTGTTTTTCAAAAACACACCCAAATCTGGAAATTTATGATCACTTCCAGTCTTTAACACCTTTTTCTGCTCATGATCTGTGTTTGGATTTGCCAGATAAACACATGGCTTTTGTAAGTATAGAGCTATTTGGAAATCTGTATAACAGTGCCACCTTAAGATATAGAACATGGCCTCAATCACCACACTTCTTGCCTTCCTTTCATTTCTGTCTTTGCTTGACTCTTTGAAGCATAGAAAGATGTGTAATCTGTAGAAGTCAACCACTGATAGTTTCTCAAAATCTGCATCAGTAAAGTAATAAACCTTGCGATCCTCTCTCAGAACTTCAAATGATAAGTACTCCATCTTTATGAATTTCTTAACCTTTAATTCTCTGATTCCAGTGATTAGAAAATCTGAGTAAACAGCTTGCTTTGTTTTGCCAAGACATCTTGATTTTTCAGCCAACCAGATCTGAGTCTCCTTAGGTCTATCATAATACACATCCAAGAATTGTATTTCTTTTGGTTTGAAGAACTCAGGCAGATCAAATTCAAGAAAATATCCGATTAAATCAATGGATATTTCATCTTCTTTGGGTTCAGACTGTTCAGCTTGATCAAAACTAGTTATCTGCACATTCTGAGGTGTTGTGTCCTGACCTTCTTCAACTTCATCTGACAAAATTTCATTCACTTCATACTCAGCAGGAAACACAAAGTCATTATGTAGAATCTTTTTGGGATTCACCTCAGATAACAACCATTCACTACAGTTTCTGATTTTTCTTCTAAGATTCAACCTTCTCTTCACAGAGTTCATACATCTCTTCTTTAAACTCTTTCTTTCAGTTTCCACACTTACTTCCATTTCAATCAATAACCAATTTAGAGTTGCATCACTGTACTTCACCAACTCTTTTAATCTGAACATTTCAAGCCTTCAGTTAACTGTATATGTGAACCCTTTTGTTTCCATTCCTTCATTCACAAATCCCTTCAAATCTACACCAGTTTCTGTTTTCTTTGTGGGAGAACTCAGATTACACTTCTCTTTTCTTCCTTCAATGGCTAATTGGATATCATACAAGTGTATATTTCTGACATAGATACCCAGAAGTCTTCTGCATTCAATTTCCATTAAGGCTTCTTCAGTACTGGCAAAGAACTTGACTAGAAAGATCTGTTCATCAAGAATTAATTTGTGAAAATCAAAAGTAGACATGGAAACCTTTGTATTTCTTTCTTTCAGCACTTCCATTCTAACAAACATTAAACCACTGAATTCTTCTTGTTGAAACATCAACACTTTCTCAATTCTTTTCTGGATATGCAGTCTTGAGTCAGGAACTCTGAATCTATTAGAAGCTTCTGAGTAGACTATATGAGCTCTGTCATCCATAAAACCATCAATGTTACTTTCCAAAAGCTCAAACTCTCCTTCTGTGTAGTAGAGATTATCATATATTTCCTCAGGAAAAACATCATCATGAAATTGTCTGGCTAATGGCACATCACTTAATTCTTGGATGAAATCACATACAGGTTCTTCTAGTCTCTGCAAGTTAATCTTTGGGATCTCAATTGGTTTTCTGAATACATACTCAGAAGGCATAAAGTAGTCTTTCACTTTCACATACTCTTCTTTTGTATTTAACTCATCACAAAAGTTAAATCTAAACTCGTCTTCAAAATCCTGAGTATAATTCACCGTTCTGTCTTCTTCTCCCATTAGATCAATAGGTCTTACCATTTTTATTCCTTGCTGAACTTTTGGAACATTCAAAGCTCTGACTAAATTATTATGCATCCTTCTGATCAACTCTTCACTTAACCTCCTTTCTTCCGATTCAGTACTTATCAATTCTTCACTTATCCTTCTTTTGTTATAAACAATGATATCTGTACACCTGTTTACCACTGCACTTTCCACTGTTTCTTCTAATATCAATACAGATTCTTCAACAGTTTCAGTTTCAACAGAATTTCCTTCCATTTCTGTATCTAAGTTTAATTCCTCTGTTTTATCTGAATCACCACCATCTGTACTTTCCAACTCCATTTCCTCTGTATCTGAGCTATCAATCTGAACTATCTGAATCATTTCCTTTAAATTTTCCTGTGTCTGATCTTCTGAACTTTTTGTACTGGCTAAGTGCATATCTGCTATCTCAAAATCTTCTATGCCAATGTCATCATCAGAACTTAACCTCTGTCTTTTCTCCCCCTTTTGATGATCATGAGGCTCATTATCATCAAACTTTCTCTTCAAGTTCTGATTAGATGTACCTTCAGGTTCAGCTTCTGCAATATGAACAGGATCAAGAGGCTTTGAAGTAGAAGCCAGTGATACACTCAGTGCTTTCAGTATATATTCCTGCATACCTTGCATTTGTTTTAACATATCTTTTTGAAAACCATACATTATATCCATGATCTCCTTTTTGTGAGAATCCAAGGATTTCTTTACATCATCTACTTTGGTTTCAACAGAAATCAACTTTTTCTCCAACACAAATTTCAAATCTGACACCTCATCATTCATATCCTCCACCTTCTTCTCCAAATTTTCTACTTTTTCCCCCATCTCCTTGTTTTGTTTCTGAATCTTTTCAAATTCAGAAGTTTCTAACAGTGAACCTGAACCAACGGATGGTCCAGTTTTCATGTGCCCAGAGGGATTATGGCCTGTAGATAACACAAAGTCATCTTGTACAATTGATGCACGTTTGAATGAGGCTTTTGTAATGTTCACCTCACCAGGACTTCCATCCAATCCTCGACACCCAACATTAGGTATGTCTATGAATGTTGTTTTAGGAATACGAAATTCCTGATTTGTGCAAGTGTCAGAGGGAATTTCAGGCTCAATATGAATAGGACTGTGATATTCAGACTCAATGTGTTGAAAAATAGATTGGGATTTATCACCTCCCTCCAAATGAGTTTGGGATGGTTCCCCGGATTTGTGTGAAACAGTAGCATGTTGAAATGCTTCTGAGTGGGTATGGATGGGTTATTCAAGATCCACCACTAGGTCCATGGTGTTTGTTTCAATATTGGACACCAAGAATTGTGAACCAATAGCAGTTGTGGTTACCTGGTCATGATTAGCTGGTTCAGAGGCATCTCTTTCTGTTTGAACCTCTGTTGACAATCTCTCATCCTAACCAAGCTCTCAAAATTTTCCCCCTCAAGTCTCTCAGAATGTTCACCCATCTGAAAATCCTCCCCCTCTCTAATTCGACTAGACCCCTCACCTCTCTTCTCAGGTTGGTCCTATTGGGTAGGGATTTGAGGTAATTCAATTCCCATAGAGGTGCAATACGCTTTTAAAATCTCACTCTCCCTTGGAATATAATTCCTAAGTGATTTTGGCAACAGTTTATGATTGGGATAATTTTCAAGTCTTGTTACTGAGGTCATCTTACCCAAATAAAATGTGGGACCATGCTCTTCATTTCTTCTTCTTGAGATTGTTCTGTTTTCCTGCATGGCAACACCTGATTCATCCTTTTTGTTTCTGAACACCCACTTGGTTCCAATAATAGATTTACCTTCAGGCTTTGGAATAAGTCTCCAAACTTTATTTCTTTCAAATTGTAGCAATTCCTCTTGCATTGCTGAAATCCAGTCTGGATCCTCTAGGGCTTCATTAGCTTTCTTTGGTTCAATCACACTTAAGAAACCAGCAAACATTGCTTCATTTGCTGTAGCTGATCTAGTCTTCACTACTGCTGATGGATCACCTATTACTTGATGAATAGGATGATTTTTAGTCCATTTATTTGCACTATGGAGTACATCAATCTCTGAATAATTGTTGTTTGCATCATTCTCATCAATGATTGCTTGTAATTCTGAACTGTCCGCTTGTTCTGATGTATGAGTAGGAGTTGCATCCAAGTTTGGGTTATGAGTAATGAAGTCAGACTTCTGAGTAACTTGACCAGAGTTCTGACTACAAGGTTCAGAATTCTGATTACAAGGTTCAGAATTCTGAATACATGGTTCAGAATTCTCACTACTTCTATTTATCAGATTTGGACATTCCTCAGATGGACCTTTATCATCTCTTTGATCATCTTTGAGTTTTCATATTCTGCATAAGAATCAGAAATTAGTTCAATAAAAGCATCCTTAAACAGTAAGTTGAGTTCTGAACAAATAGGATTAGAATTTGTTTCAGAAGTCATTTCTGTCTTGTTCTGCATGAGTTCTGAACTGTCTTGTTCAGAAGTCCTCATTCCGGCTTCATCAAAAGTTACATTTATGCTTTCCATCATCCTTTTGGTTCTTCTATTGTAGATTCTGAATGCTTTGGAAGTTAAAGAATAACCAACAAAATATCCTTCATCTGCCTTTTTATCAAATTTGGCAAGATTTTCTCTGTCTTTAAGGACATAGCACCTGCAACCAAAAACATGAAAGAATTTGATTAATGGTTTTCTTTTGTTTATCAGTTCATACGCAGTCTTATTTAATCTCTTATTGATTAAAGTTCTATTCTGTGTAAAACAAGCAGTTGCAATTGCTTCAGCCCATAGGAAGGTAGGAAGATTGGAATAAGCCAGCATTGTTCTCGCAGCTTCAACTAGAGTTCTGTTTTTCCTTTCAACAACACCATTTTGTTGAGGAGTTCTGACAGCTGAAAAATTGTGAGAAATTCCAGAACTTTCTAAAAAATTCTGAAGAGTCTCATTTCTGAACTATGTTCCATTATCACTTCCGATTTTCTGAACTGGAAGTTGTAAGAGAACTTGAATCCTCTTGATAAAGTTTATCAGTGTTGTAGCAGCTTCTGACTTGACTCTTAGGAATTCAACCCATGTGTATTTGGAGTATTCATCAACAATCACAAGTATATATTTCTTTCCTCCCATAGACTGAACTGAAATAGGACCACAAAGATCAGTATGAATCATTTCTAATGGTGCTTTGCAAGATGAGTCCATTTTTAATTTATGAGAACTCTTTTTCATCTTGCCCATTTCACAAGCTGAGCATAATGATTCTTTTTCAAATTTAATCTTTGGTAAACCTTTAACCAGATGTTTTGCAACAAGATTATTAAGATCTTTGAAATTCAGATGAGAACATCTTATGTGCCAAAGCCAGCATTCATTTGCAGTTTAGTTTGTGTTGATCCAAACCCTCAGTGATTTGATAATGACCCTCTCTTATACTTAGTGAAAATTGTAAGTAAACAATATGTATCAGAGTTTCACTATCGCTGATAAGTACTAAGATCTTCCAGTACCGCTGATAGGAACTCTCGCTTTTTTAGATTAAACATTCAGCGAACACTGTTCACCATAAATGCTCTGAGTCTGTTCAGTCATTATGATGATCGCTGATAAGTTAGTTGTTTACTTATGATCCCTGAAGACAAGTTTCACGTCAACAAAGGTTCTACGCTGAAGTCGAAGATCAAGCTCAAGAACCAGCGACAAGTCTCCTAATGAACTGATGCGGATCAACGAAGACTCATATTTGTCCACTCAACGTGAAGTATTAAGTACAAGACTTCAGCTATCGCTGAACTTTATCATCTGCTGAATAGTAAATGATAATCGCTGAATCAACGAAAGGTGATCATGAAGTCCTCCGTACAAAGTACTTTTGTCTTAACCACCCTTGCACGCCACCGTACGAAATGTCAGAAAAGAACCTCCGAATATCTGAAATCGTACAACCACTCTGATACTACACTGTTCATCTTTACGGCTACTAAGGTTGTCAACCAAGGTCAATGACATGCAACCAACCAGCTGATGACACGTGTAAAGTGTATACTGACTTGCATTAAATGCATGCAGTATATAAAGAGATGAACTCACTTCTTTTGAAGTAACTTGCTAACTCTGGACAAGTTCAAATCTCTCTCAAGATAGGATTTTATTAGTAATCTCCATATCTTTCTTAGTGCAAGAAATCTTAGTGTTCCAACTTGTTTAGATTTAGGTTTATCCTTAATCTTGTTTCCGCAACAAGCTGTAAATTGTTAATGATTTATCAATAAATAATTTAGAAAAGTAAAATAGTGTGTTTGTATTCAACCCCCCCCCCCCCCTTCTACAAACTTGTATAGACCTTTCGGGACCAACAGTTTGATAAAAGACAAACTGTGTTTAATGTTTTCAATTTTGAAAAATTAACCACAAATAAGTCCATATGTCTTTTGGCCCAGAAGACTTTAACATCATTTTCAGTTAAAATCATGCAACCTGTTAATTGAAATTTTATTTGACAAAGACTGTCTAAAAACTGACTTATGCTGAAAAGATTATGTTGTAGTCCTTCAACATAGAAAACCTTTTGGATAGTCAGATCCCCTTTAGTTAAATCTCCATAACCTTTGACTTGTCCTTTGCTATTATTTCCAAAGTTTACTGCTCCTCCAGCCTTTTCTGTGAAGTTTGATAGAAAAGACTTATGCCCTGTCATGTGTCTTGAAGCTCCTGAATCTAAAAACCACACATGACAGCCCTGCAAAAGGATCAGTTAGTTTTAGGTACCCATTTTGGAATGGGTCCACCTTTGTTAGTTTTGTCATTGGATTTAACATTAGTACCTTTTACTTTCCACTCAAAATCTTTCTTCAAACACCACTTTCCTTGAACTTTTATGAAGTCAGAACATTTTCTGCTTACAAACTTGTTCAATTTCTTTTTGAAAGTTGTACCTTTTGATTTTGCAACATTTTCAACTTTCTTTTCTTTTATCTTTTCTTTCTTCTGAGTCTGAGGAACATAAATTTTCTTCTTTTCTGTATTCTGAAGAACAGAAACATTTTTCTTTTCTGAATTCTGAATGCCTTTTCTTATGTATGAAACAGAAGTTATTTTGACTTGACATTTATGAGAATATTGGAACGAATCATTTTTACATCTAACACAAACAAGATTTTTCTTTGCAAGTGACAATAAATCTGAAACATAGGTCATTTTATTTTTATTGATACTGTTCAGAGTACAATTGCCCTTATTACAAGAATTTCTAGCTTTGAGTTCAGAAGTAGATTTCATTCTAAGCTTCTCAAGATCCCTTTTCAGATCATTCAGCTTTGCAAGATCACCTTTCCTTTTGCTTTCTTCTTTTTCTGAAAAATTCAAGTCCTTTTTGTTAGAAGAATTAGATGATTCACCTTTTTCATATGTACTTGATTCATTAAAGAATTTATCGTTTTCTTTTAGAGCATTAATTTTAAAAAGATCATACTCAGTCTTCAGTTTTTCAAGTTCTGTTATTTTCTGAATGAAAATATTCTTTTCTTTCAAAGCTTCTTCAAGTTTAATATCCACCTCACAGTAATCATTTTCAAGTTCATCATAAGCTTTCCTTAAGTCCTCAAGTTCTTGACTGACAAGATTAAACCTCTTTTCAAGTTCTAAAAATTCATCAGTCTTTGTTTCAGAGAATCCAGTTGACTCAGACTTCTGACTACCTGAGTCAGAGTTCTGATTTACAGACTCAGATGTCTGATCTTTAGACTCAGAATTCTGATTACAAAGTTCAGAATTCTGACTAGAAGATTCAGACTTCTGATTGACTGTTTCATAATCTTTACTTGTGTCAAAGATATTCTCAATATCATGATATGAAAAACTTGGTTTTTTATTTTTGTAGCTGTCATTTAAAGAATCATATTTGAATTTAGCATCATTGTATTTTGGCTTCTCTTCTGTTGGTTTAGAAACTTCTTTCTTAACCTTTTCTTCTGAAACCACTGACTTTTCTGTTTTTGATTTAGAAATTTTCTCATTTGACTTTTTAGAGTTTGGTCTTTGCAAATTGTCAGAACTTGTTATAGAACTAGCAGGTCTTATGAAAACTTCAACAATTTCTGGGATTTTTGGCTTAGGAGCTTGAAGTTTTTCAACATCAAACAAGTTGATTGGGGCTCTTTTTAAAATGACATTTTCTTCCGATCCCAATCCCTTCTTTGGGTTGTAAAATCTTGTATCTTTAACATTGCTTAATAAAAGATTTAATGTTTGCTGAGTCTGACCCCTTTTCAAATTCAGATCTTCCAATTCTTTGATTTTGGTGTATAAATTCTTTCTTTCCTCAAATAACATATCAAATTTTATTTGTAAATCACCTTTTTCATCCTTTATTTTTGAAAACTCAACTTTTAGTTCAGAAAGCTTTTTCAACAATTCAGAATTTTCATCTTTAACTTTTTGTTTCTCAGCCTCAGATTCTTCATATTGTTCTTTTATTACTTCTTTTTCAATTCTGAACTTGTTAACCAAGTTTCTTTCTCCTTTTATCTGTTTTCTTAGATTAGCAAATTCATTTTTCATTTCACCAATCTGTGTCATTAACTCTATTTCAAGTGAAGAATGTACCTCAGCAGATGACTCAGAATCAGCATCTTCAAAATCGGAATCATCCTCATTCCTCATTTTTGCCATATAGCTTCGCATCTGTGGAAAGTTGATATGATCATCTTCATCAGAAGTGTAGTACAGCCAATTCTCCTGTTCAACCAATAACGCAATTTCATCATATCTCTTCTTTGCAAGCTGAGCCTTCTTGGTGTAGTATTCATAATCTTTCACAACTTTAACTCTGCAATCCTTGGCATAATGGCCAGATTTTCCACACTTGAAACACAGATTCTTTACTTTTCTCTCTTCCTTCTCTTCTTTGTTTTCTTCACTTCTCTCTACTCTCTTTTCAATCTTATTTTCTTCTCTGTCTTCTTTCTTCTTATAATCTGAACTCCCAACTCTCTTATAATTTCCTTGAAATCTACCCTTCCCATACCTTTTGTTGAAAGTATTTGTCAGCAAAGCTAGCTTCTCAGCCATTATCTTGATATCTTCATCATCTTCTGATCCTTCTTCCTTGTCAGATTCCTCCAGACTTGGTATCTCTGATAGATATGCAGTCTTTTTGGGTGCTTTGATTGCTTTGGATTTTGATAAGAATGCTAACTGATCAGCAACATTTTTCTTCTCTTCCACAACTAACTTGACAGAGTCTTCATGTTGATTAAGAACACAGAACAGATCATTTAAGTCTTCTTCACACATATCCTTGTTCATTTTCAAACTTATGGCAAATGATGACCATTCTGAATTTAAACTGTTCAGAAATTTGTAATTTATTTCTGACTTAGTTTTCTTCAGTCCATTTCTTCTCAAATCATTTAGAATAGTACCAAATTTACTATATGTCTGTGTCAAACTTTCTGACTCTTTTGCTTTAAACCTTTCATAAGCATTTATGCTTTGATTTAACTTTGCCTGAATAGATCTCACAGTTCCTAACATCTGCCTTTCCAATTCGTCCCACATTTCTTTAGCTGATGATCCACTGTCAATCCTGTTAAGAACCTCATTTGGGACAGCCAAAGTCATCAAAGTAATTGCTCTTTTGTCGATAGCATGCCTATGATTCTGTTCAGCTGTGTATTGGGAATAATTCTTCTTCACCCTGGTCGCTGGAATTTCTGGAGTTGTCTCTGTAGCAGGGGTTGCAGCGACATCGATATACACTTCAATTGGACCTTCTCGAATAGAGATCATAAGATTTTCATCGATGTTGTCTAGGAATTGGATCATACGAGTTTTCCATTGCTGATACTCTTCTGGTATAAGAACAGGCGGTTTGGTTTCGGATCCCATGGCTAGATATTCTTTAGAAGACATGATTGTAAGAAAATTCAACAGAAAGACAAATTTGAGTTTCTTGATCGAAAAGTAACAGGTAATTCAAGAATTGCCAAGAATTCAAGAACTAGCCCTAGCAGCGGAATCGAATTTTGAATGAATCAAGAAATCTCCAAGAAATTGATCAATCGATCTTCGCGATAACAATCTTGAACGAATTTGTTTGTTGATTGGCTCTGATACCAATTGTAAGTTCAGGATCTTTTCTTACAATCAATATAGAAAGCAGTAATTGAGAAGTTGTATGATCAAGCCCAATTGTATTCAATGATGAACAGAAATACAAATCTAAGAGAGAGAGAATCTCAAAGATTACAAGGAATGAATACAAGAATTACGAGAAAATCAATCAGTTAGCAACGCAGTGCTAACAACTATTTATACTGCAACGGAAATATTAAAGCTACAGTACAAATAAGAAAGACTAATAAGAAAATAACACGTGTCCTAATTAGTTTACAAATTACTAAGTAAAGTATCTCGTCATAAGTTCTGAACAGGTTGTTCAGAACTTCTGAACATTCTTCTGATCACGCTTCTCAGATCTTCTGACTCCTTATCTCAGACATCTGACTTCTCTTCCCAGACCTCTGACTTCTCTTATCAGTACTTCTGAGCTTTCACAGTCAGACCTCTGACTCCTCTAATCAGAACATCTGAGTCTTCTTATCAGATCTTCAACACTTGGTTTATTGACAAAACTTCAGATCTAACAATTCAGGAAAACCACCCTCTGCGACGTCTATTGACAAGAAATGTGACAAAAATCCCTGTACGATACCTGAACCAACTTTGGCATACCTACTATTTCAACTCATAAACAAACTCTGTGAATGGCTATGTTTCAAAACTAGATAATTCCCAGACCCTAACCATCGCCTTCAATAGAACCATGATATCCTTTGAGTTCGAGTTACTCACCAGAGGGATGCTAGGAATAAAACAATATGCAGAGGAACCTACAGACTCTGAGCTCTGCGACTTTGCCCTCATGCTCAGGTACAACACCCCCTTAACCAAGAGAAATGAATTAGGAAGACACCGTCTACCCCCTCTGTAGAACACGTTCTTCTCAATCTTGAACAGATGCCTAACTGGCAAGACTGGGAGCCCTGACCAGAGCTCTCACCAAATTATGTCCATCATGTATGGAATATACTATGATATTCCTCTGGACTATGCTGGCCTAGTTCTGCAGGAGTTGATAGCCACAATAGAACATAAGCAAGGAACGCAAAAGGCCAAGGGTAAACTTTCTTCTTTACAATTCCAGAGGATACTAGGAATCTTATTGGAACCTCTGCTCGAAGGGGAGAACTGGCCACTCGAAGGACCTTTGGGGAAGACATACCCTTTACAGAGGATGACCCCTACTCAACACGTAGACGGTTACCCCCTCTGCCGACCCCTTAGTGAAAAGATGCTCATCTATGCCTCTGATGAACAATTGAAGGGAGAGTACATGCGTGTACATAGGACTCCTCAACCGAGTCATATGACCCCCCATGCTTAGGTGTCCCCATATGAACCAAGGTAGTTGAGAGAATGAGTCAGGATGAATGGGAGGTAGCCTTAGAAAAACATAGGCTTAAGGTGGAGAGAGTAAAGGAGATAGATCCAAAGCAACCTCTGCCGCCCCAACAAAGGTATCTGAATAACCACCAAAACAAGTGGCACCAAAAAGGAAGAAGGCATATAAAGCCAAACCCACATAAGGGACAACCTCTGCCATCCATGTCGACCCACCTATAGAACAAACGGTTGTGGAATCCTCTGCACCACCTCAGAAGGAGAAGATGAAGAAGAGAAAATATGAATCCTCTGAGGAAGGAGCCTCCAAACGTAAGAAGAGGAAATCCCACAAACAAAAGACCCCTCTACAAACTATAGCAGAGGATGTGACCCTTGCTGGCACAGAACTCCGATCCCCAACCCCTCTGTGTATCGTAGAACCAGAAGCCCAACCATCAAACATCCCCAAATCAACAGAACACCCCTCTATTGAAACTTTTGGCAATTTTCTCGAGCGAACTCAGATGAATGCCTCCCTGGATACCTCTGGCTTGGATGTCAATGATCCTCCACTCCTCAATTCCCCAGATTTCACAATAGACATGGATTCTGACATGGAAATGTCTGATGCAACTCCCGAGGATATAATGGCAGAGACTCTTGACTTGGATTTTGATCCGAACTTGGAGAAGACAGAGGAACTCGAGGTTGCAGAAGGAACATGGGACGAAGAAGTAGAGTCCAGATTAGATACTCCTGAAATCCTAGGACTAGAGAGTGAAAAAGATGTCGGTGCTGGAAGAGGCACATATCCTAACCTCCCACCATGTGCTACCCACATTTCTAATCCCGCTAGTCTAGTGGCAGAAGAGATTATTTAACAAGAGCCGCACAGCTCGACCCCTACCCAAACTATCTAGCTAGAGGAACCTTTTTCCTCCCCTGTGCTTGCACAAACCGGGGAAGCCCCACAGATAGTGTTCTCTCCAAAGGATACTACTCTAGTTCGTGACTTTTCACCCCAAGTCACACCTGAAATCCCAACAAAGGAATTTCTTTCCTCTGACACACACACACTGATATAGAAACACACTGTTCTTCATATGAGCGTAGAGTGCACTGTTAGATCTAAAGTTTTGTCAAAAACACAAGTGTTAACATATGAGCAGAAGACTCAGAGTTTTGAGTAGGAGACTCAGAACTTCTGATTAGAGAAGTCTCGAAAAGATTACTAAGTGTGAAAGTCTGAATAGAAGGTTTAGAGTTATGAGTAGGAAACTCATAACTTCTGATGTTGAAGATGAAAATGTCCAAGTGCTTGAAAGATGTTCTGAAGAGCTCAATCAGAAGGATGTTCAGAAGTTCTGAACATGTTGTTCAGAACTTATGTCTTAGGATATTTTCATTTATACTCTATTACTAACTAGGACACGTGTAATTGTTCTACTAGTCTGTTACATATATGTACTGTAGCTTTAGCTTTTCCTTACAGTATATATAGAAGTTAGAAACTGTAAGCTAACTAACTTTCCGCATATCTTTGTATTCACTTTGTAATCTTTGAGAGATTCTCTCTCTAGATCTGTAATTTGTTCTTGAATGAATACAAAGCTGTTTGATAGAATTCTCTATCATTTTATTGTTCTTAATTGATTGTAAGATTGAATCCTGGTTTCAACAATTGGTATCAGAGCCAATCAACAAACAAATTTGTTCAAGATCTTGTTCTTGAGGGTTTCTAGATCGTGTTCTTGATGATTTCTTGATCAATTCAATAATTGATTCCGCTGCTACATGTAATTCTTGAATTCTCAGTAATTCTTGAATTCGTTCTATTTTCGATCAAGAAATTCGAATTTATCTTTCTGTTGAATCATCTTACAATCATGTCTTCTAAAGAATTTCCCTCGATGGGATCTGAGACAAAACCACCTGTTCTTATTCCAGAAGAGTATCCGCAATGGAAGATTCATATTATTCAGTTCTTGGATAATATCGATGATAATCTTATGATTTCAATTCGTGAAGGCCCTATTGAAGTTTATGTAGATGTTGCTGCTACATCTGCAACAGATAGTACACCAGAGATTCCTGCTACCAGAGTGAAGAAAAGTTTTTCACAATACACAGAAGCACAGAAACAGAGACATGCAGTTGATAAAAGAGCAGTAACCTTGTTGACTTTGGCTATTCCAAATGAGGTTTTCAATAGAATTGATAGTGAAACATCAGCGAAAGAGATGTGGGATGAACTTGAGAAACAAATTATTGGAACTACCAAATCAATTCAAGCAAAGTTAAATCAATGCATAAATGCTTATGAAATATTCAAAACAAAAGAGTGTGAAAGTTTAACTCATACATATAACAAGTTTTGCACTATTTTGAAAGATCTCAGAAGGAATGGGCTGAAGAAAATTAAGTCAGAGATAAACTACAAGTTTCTGAGTTGTCTTAATTCAGAATGGTCATCTTTTGCCATTAGTCTCCAGATGAATAAGGATATGTGTGAAGAAGATCTGAATGATCTGTTTTTGTGTTCTTAATCAGCATGAGGATTCTGTTAAGCAAGTGGTTGAGGAAAAGAAAAGGGTTTCAGATCAATTAGCTCTGCTTTCAGAAAGGAAAACAAAGGTCACAAATATATCAAGGAAATATGTGTTTTTGTCTAAAATACCAAAGTTAGAGGAGGAATCTGAGAAAGAAGAAGGATCTGAGGAAGATGATGATATCAAGTTAATTGCTGAGAAATTAGCTTTGTTGACTAATACTTTCAACAAGAGGTATGGAATGAAGAAGTTTGACGGTAAGTACAGAAGAGAACGGGGGAGTTCAGAAGAGAAATATAAGAAAAAGGAAGATAGAGCAGAAAGTAAGTTTGAGAAGAAAGAAGAGAAGGAAGAAAGAAAAGAGAAGAATTTGTGTTTCAAGTGTGGAAAACCTGGTCATTTTGCCAGAGATTGCAAAGTAAAGATTGTGAAAGACTGTGAGTATTATGCAAAGAAAGCTCAGCTGGCCAAAACTAGAGATAGTGAGATTGCTCTATTAGCAGAACAAGAGAACTGGCTGTATTATACTTCTGATGAAGAGGATTGCATTCATTTTTCATAGATGCAAAGTTATATGGCTAAGATGGGAGATGAGGATGATTCAGATTATGAGGAAGGAGGTTCTGAATCTTCAGCTGAGGTACACTCTAGTCTTGAAATTGATTAAATGATTCAAATTGGTAATATGAAATCTGAATTTGTTAAACTCAGAAAACAGATAAAAGGTGAAAGAATTCTAGTTAACAAATTCAGAACAGAAAAAGAAATAATTAAAGAACAATTTGAAGAATCTGAGGTTGAGAAACAAAAAGTAAGAAAAGAGAATTCTGATCTTTTGAAAATGATTTCTGAATTAAAAAGTGAACTCTCAAAAATCAAAGAGTTGGAAGATATTAATCTGAAACCTTGTTAAAGACACAAACCTTGAATCTTCTCACAACTAATGTTAAAGACACAAGATTTTATAATCCAAAAATGGGATTAAGTTTGGAGGAAAATGTTGTTTTGAAAAGGGCTCCAACAAATCTTTATGATTTTGATAAACTACAAGTTCCTAAACTAGAAATCCCAGTGATTGCTGAAATCTTTGTGAGACCTGCAAGTTCAATAACTAGTTCTGATAATCTACAAAAATCATGTTCTGGAAAAGTAAAGGAAACTCTTTCTGAACCATAAGTTGAAAAATCAGAAGTTTCAGAAGAGAAACCAAGATATAATGATGCTAAATTCAAATATGACTCTCTGAATGTTAGTTACAAAAATAAACAACCAAGTTTTTCTTATATAGAAATTGAGAGTATATATACAAGCAAGGTTTCTGAACACTAAGAAAATTCTGAGACAACTAGTCAGAATTCTGAGGCTTCTAATCAGAATTCTGAGTCTGTTTGTCAGAATTCTGTGTCATCTAAAAATTCTGAGACTAATTCAGAAAGCTTCTCAGAACCTGAAAAGAGGGTTAAACTAGTTAACCAAGAACTTGAAGAGTTAAGGAAAAGTTTTGATGAACTTGAAAATGATTTTTGTGATGTTGATTTTAAACTGGAACAAGTTTTAAAGGAAAACAACACTTATGTCCAGAAAATAACAGAACTTGAAAAGTTAAAGGCTGAGTATGATCTTTTCAAGATTAATGCCTTAAAAGAAAATAAGAAATTCTTTGATGAATCAAGTACATTTGAGAATGGTGAATCATCTACATCTTCTACTAATTCTGAAAAATTTAATGTTTAAGAAATAGAGGAAAGCAAAAGGGAAGATGATCTGAAAAAGATTTCTAAGGAGATTGGATTTAATACTACTTCTGAACCTAAAGCTAGTAATTATTGTAATAGATGCAATTGTAATCTGAGCACTGTCAATAAAAGCAAAAAGACTTTTAATTCAGATCTATTGTCACTTGCAAGAAAGAATCTTAAATGTGTTCAATGTGGTAGTCATTCATCTCAATTCTCCCAGAAAGGTCAAAATATTAAAGCTTTTTATACAAACAAAGCAAATCAGAATTCAGAAAAGAAGACTGCAATGGTCAAAATATTAAAGCTTTTTATACAAACAAAGCAAGTCAATATTGAAAAATTTCTCAATCTAAATCAAAAGGAAAGAAGAATGAAAACTTGTTTCAAACAAAAGAAAAGAAGACTGAAAGTGTTTCTCAGTCTCAACCTAAAGTTTTCAAGAAAAAAATAAACAATTTTGTAAATAGAAAATGTTCTGATTTCATAAAAGTTCAAGGAAAGTGGTGCTTAAAAGAAGACTTTTAATGGAAAGTTAAAGGAACATTTGTTAAATATGAGATTAAGGCTAACAAAGATGGACCCATTCCAGTATGGGTACCTAAATCTAAATAATTGTTTTTGCAGGGCTGTCATGTGTGGTTTTTAGATTCTGGAGCATCAAGACACATGACAGGTCATAAGACTTCTCTGACAAACTTCACAGAAAAGGCTGGAGGAGCAGTTATCTTTGGCAATAACAGTAAAGGACAAGTTAGAGGATATGGGGATTTAACAAAAGGAGATTTGACCATTCAGAAAGTTTTCTATGTGGATGGCTTACAACATAATCTGTTCAGCATAAGTCAGTTTTTGGATAGCTTCTATCAGATCAACTTCAGCATAACAGGTTGTTTAATTCTGATTGAGAAAGACATAAAAGTGTTCTAGGCCAAAAGACATATGGACTTATTTGTGGCTAACTTTTCAAAGATTCAAGCAATAACTCCAGTATGTCTATTATCAAATGCAACTGTAAATGAATGTTGGCTATGGCACATAAAGTGTTGTCGTCTGAATTTTATGGATCTGAACAATCTTGTTGGTAAACATTTGGTTAAAGGATTACCAAAGATCAAGTTTGAGAAAGAATCATTATGTTCAGCATGTGAAATGGGCAAGATTTGTGTGGTCCTATTTCAGTTCAATCAATGGGAGGAAAGAAGTATATACTTGTCATTGTGGATGAGCATTCAAGATACACATGGGTTGAATTCTTAAGAGCAAAATCTGAGGCTGCTACAACACTAATTAATTTCATCAAAATAATTCAAGTATTCTTACAACTTCCATTGAGAAAATAAGGAGTGACAATGGAACAGAGTTCAGAAATGAGACCCTTCAGAACTTTTTGCAAAGCTCTGGGATTTCTCATAATTTTTCTGCTGTCAGAACTCCTCAACAAAATGGTGTTGTTGAAAGGAAGAACATAACCCTGGTTGAAGATGCAAGAACTATGTTGGCTTATTCAAAACTTCCAACCTTTCTATGGGCTGAAGCAATTGCCACTGCTTTCTTTACTCAAAACATAACTTTGATAAATAAGAGATTGAATAAAACTGCTTATGAACTGATCAACAAAAGAAAACCACTAATTAAATTTTTTCATGTTTTTGGATGCAGATGCTATGTTCTCAAAGACAGAGAAAATCTTGGTTAATTTGATAAAAAGGCAGATGAAGGATATTTTGTTGGTTATTCATTAACATCCAAAGCATTCAGAATCTACAACAGAAGAACCAAGAGAATTATGGAAAGCATCAATGTCACTTTTGATGAGTCAAGAATGCAGACTTCTGAACAAAATAGTTCAGAACTCAAACAGGATAAGACAAAAATGACTTCTGAATCAGATTCTAATCCTAACTGTTCAGAACTTAATTTATTGTTTAAGGATGCATTTCTGGAACTAACTTATGAATCTTATGCAGATTTTGAAAATCCTAAAATGATTCAAGAAATGAAAAATGGAAGTTCAGAGGTACAAACAACATTAATTTCTGATACTGGTCTATCTGAGGAATGTCCATTGTGAATCAATACAAGTGATGAAATTTCTGAGCCTAGTACTCACAATTCTGAACAAGGTACTCAGAATTCTGGACAAATCAATCAGACTTCTGGGCAAGATACTCAGAACTCCGAGCAAGTTATTCAGAATTCTAACTCTACTACTCAGAATCCAAACTTGAATGTTACACCTCAACAAGTTTCAGAACAAAGGGATAGTTCAGAATTACAAGTTGTTGTGGATGAGAATGATACAAACAACAATTTTCCAGAGATTGATGTGCTTCCTAGTTCAAACAAATGGACAAAAGACCATCCTATTCATCAAGTGATAGGAGATCCATCAGTGGGAGTGCAGACTAGATAAGCAACAGCAAATGAAGCTATGTTTGCAGGATTTCTAAGTGTAATTGAACCTAAGAAAGCCAATGAAGCCCTAGAGGATCCACATTGGATTTTGGCAATGCAAGATGAATTGCTACGGTTTGAGAGAAATAAAGTCTGGAGACTCATTCCAAGACCTGAAGGAAAATCTATTATTGGAACAAAATGGGTATTCAGAACAAGAAAGATGAGTCAGGTGTTGTAGTCAGAAACAACAGTAATTTCTGATACTGGTCCATCTGAGGAATGTCCATTGTGAATAAATACAAGTGATGAAATTTCTGAGCCTAGTACTCAAAATTCTGGACAAGGTACTCAGAATTCTGGACAAATCAATCAGACTTCTGGGCAAGATACTCAGAACACCGAGCGAGTTATTCATAATTCTGACTCTACTACTCAGAATCCAAACTTAAATGTTACACCTCAACAAGTCTCAGAACAAAGGGATAGTTCAGAATTACAAGCTGTTGTGGATGAGAATGATACAAACAACAATTTTCCAGAGATTGATGTGCTTCCTAGTTCAAACAAATGGACAAAAGACCATCCTATTCATCAAGTGATAAGAGATCCATCAGTGGGAGTGCAGACTATATCAGCAACAGCAAATGAAGCAATGTTTGCAGGATTTCTAAGTGTAATTGAACCTAAGAAAGCCAATGAAGCCCTAGAGGATCCAGATTGGATTTTGGCAATGCAAGATGAATTGCTAAAGTTTGAGAGAAATAAAGTCTGGAGACTCATTCCAAAACCTGAAGGAAAATCTATTATTGGAACAAAATGGGTATTCAAAAACAAGAAAGACGAGTCAGGTGTTGTAGTCAGAAGCAAGGCTAGATTGGTCGCAAAGGGATATTCTCAACAAGAAGGAATATACTATGATGAGACATTTGCACCTGTGGCAAGAATGGAAGCAATCAGAATATTCTTGGCCTATGCTGCACATAAGAACTTCAAAGTATACCAAATGGATGTCAAATCAGCATTTTTGAATGGTATACTTAATGAAGAGGTTTATGTCTATCAACCATAATGTTTTGTTGATCCTGAGTTTCCAGATCATGTTTATGTTTTAGATAAAGCATTGTATGGTCTGAAACAAGCACCAAGAGCCTGGTATGACACTCTAACTCAAGACTTATTAAAATCTGGCTTCAAGAAAGGTAAAATTGATACTACTTTGTTTCTAAAGAAAAAAGGTGATGATTTGATTTTGATTCAGATATATGTAGATGATATCATATTTGGTTCTACAAATGCAAATTTATGTAATGAATTCTCAAAAGTCATGGAATCATAATTTGAAATGAGCATGATGGGAGAATTGAACTTTTTCCTTGGTCTTTAAGTAAAACAATTGCCAAATGGAATTTTTATAAATCAAGGAAAATATATAAAAGATATTATGAAAAAGTTTAGGATATCTGATTGTGCTGCTATGAGAACACCAATGGCAACAAATGTAAAGTTAGATGCTGATCTCTCTGGAGTTTCAGTAGATAACAAGGTTTATAGAGGCATGATTGGATCTTTGCTTTATCTGACTGCAAGTAGACCAGATATCATGGTTGCTACATGTTTATGTGCTAGATTTCAATTTAATCCAAAAGAATCTCATTTACTAGCTGTTTGTTAGCCCCAAGTATCTGTTATGTAAAAGTATTGAAAATATTATCAAGTCAGAAGACCAACAGAGATCCAGCAGAAGACTTGGAAGAAGACCATCAAGAAGACCAACAGAGCTTGACAGAGCTCTGGTGAAATCAACAGAGCTCGACAGAGCTCTGGCAGAAGATCTTCCATTTTACAAAAGAACTGATTCACCAAAAGAAGACCAACAGAGCTCTGGCATAAGAGCTCCGGTGACTGAAGACCTCTGTGAAGCCTAAGTCTCGTAAGAAATCCTAAGTGTCAGACCCGTGTCCATACTTTCCACGTATGCCCTAAAGAAAGGAGACACACTTTCCACGTGTCATTCCCGGGTACGATAGTACACTGTCTACACTTTATCAAGGCTATAAATACTGAGGTAGTGGAACAAACGATTGTAAGCTTTTGGAAGAATAGTTTTCCACAATTGTTAAAGCACACACTGCAGTATTCCATAGCACTACCTCCGTACGATCTTGTTCCATGTGAAATTTCGAATACACACACACTTGAACGTGTTCTTGGTGTTATTCATATTATCAATATACGAGCAGCTTATTATACTTGATCTTGTTATCATTATTGTTGTTCTATACTTGATACTCACGGTTACAATATCTCTGTACAATCACTCACATCTTAATGGCTTTATACTTAATGCTTCCACTGTCTATTTTATTACCATTAATGTGATGCAACATGAATCTGGGAACATACAGTTGGTATCAGAGCTTCTTTGATTTGCTTAAATCAAACGATCCAATCTACCAAGGTTGATTCACTGTTGTTGATTGTGTGTGTGTTTCAAAGCTTCCTAGAATACTCTGATTTTACCGTTTAAAGTTTAAAACAAGTTTTTAGAGTTCATTTAATATTGTTCAAATGCTTTCCAGTTCAGTTTAAAGATCTTCTCTAACTCAAGTTACTATTCCATTGGTTACTGTTTACTCACTTTCAGTTCAAAACTCCTTTGAAACCGTTATACTCTGTTTTTCTTCAAAATGGCTAATAACAACATTAACGCCATTTATACTGTTGGTTCTCTAACCAAGCCTCCCACTCTTCTGAGAGATGAATATCCTCAGTGGAAGATTAGGATGGTTAACTTCCTTGATGGAATGGACAGAGATTTAATGCGATATGTCACGGATGGACCTTGCCAACCCATGGTTTTGGTTCCACGTGTGCCTGCAACAGAAACTACTGCTGAGATTCCTGCTTATCTTAAACCTAAAACCACCGGGTTTACTGATGAAGAGAAGCTAAAAATGGAAAATGACCTTAAAGCAGTTAGACTTCTGATTATGGATATTCCCAACGATATATTTCAAGAACTAGATTCATGTGTTACTGCTAAAGAAATATGGGATCAACTTCTTAATCAACTTGAGGGTGGTATCAAGACCCAAAAGAACAGAAGGACCCAATGTATAAATGAATACAACGATTTCAAGGCACTTCCTGAGGAAACCTTACAACAAACCTACAACAGATTTAATGTGTTGATAAACAAATGCAAAAAATGTGGGGTTGTTAGGTCGAAGGAAGATAACAATGTTTTGTCGTGAAAATTTTGAATGATGAATGGTTAAATCTGTCCATGTCTTTACAAGCTAACCAAGATTTGGATGCATGGTCTCTCACTGATGTGTATGGCACTCTTGATGCACAAGAGAAGGATGTTGTCAAACAAAAAGGCAAATACACCATTGCAGGTCCTATAGCTTTGGTATGCGAATCAAAGAAAAGCACTGAAGGAAAGTCCATAAGAGATAGTTCTAGCAGAGATAAGAAGAACGAGAAGAAGAAGGGAAAGAACAGTCTGGTAGCAGAAAGTGATGCTGAAGAAAGTTCTTCAGAAGATGATGATATAAATGCTTTTGCTAAATCTCTTGCCTTAATAACTCAAAAATTTAACAAGAGATTTGGTAGCAAAGTATTTGACAGAAGAGGTAGATATGAAAGAGAACAGAAAGATGAGAAAAGAGGTTATGTTGCACCTCCACAACAGAACCACCATAACAGAGCTCCACAAGAACAGAGACCGCAACCACAACAGAACTATAATGCTCCAGCACCTTAGAAAACCGATGCTGCTCAACCCATCAACCAGAACGATGGACGTTGCTTTAGATGTGGCAAACCTGGCCATTTCTCTGCTAATTGTAGAGGTAAACTGGTAAAAGACCAGGATTACTACAAGAACAAATACAAGTACAATTAATAAGAGAGAAGCTATGTTGCTGAGATGGAAATTTGGATCTCTGATTCATCCTTTGATGACGAACCAGAGCAGGCCAATTTCTGTGGAGTTGTTGTGGATGATGAAAGTTTGGGAGAAGTTGATTGGATGACTGGAGAAATACCAGAGAGATCAATAGAGGAAGACTTGGCTCATGCATTTGCTCTTACTGTAACAGAGCCAGACAACAGAGCGCTGGAGACAACCATACCCAGTGCCAAGGTATGTTCTTCTGAATCAAAATCTGACTCTGATTTGGAAATGCATGTTTCTTTGCTAACAGAGGAGTTTCAACTCTTAAAACAAAAGCTCTATGAAGAGAAAGAGTTAAGAAAACTAGCTTAAAAGGATCTGTCCTTTTACAAGAGAGAGAAAACTCTCTTGGAACAAGAAAATGAAGAAATCTTTAAAGAAAAATTTGAGCTAGAAATCTTACAACAAAAGAAGGAAAACACTTTTTCAGAAAAAGTGAAGGAATATGAGGAAATTTTCAAACAAAAATCTGAAGAGGTTAAGAAGTCTGAAACTGAAAGACTTGACTCTGTTGCATTAAAAGATTATTTTCAAAGAGAAAGGGAATTTTTACATCAATCCCTACAGAGAAAAGAGATTTTAATCAAGAAGCACCAGGATGCACAAGATGTGCACATGAACATAAACTCACAAATGGATACACAACGTCTTGGTTTCTCTGACCTTGCTCCCTGGAATGGAAAGAAGAAGACATCTCTGTCCTCTACTTTCTATGTCGGGAAAATCCAAGAGGATGTGATCTCTGGTACATCAGTTTTCAAAAGAATCAAAACTTCAGATATTTCAAGGACCAGAAGACTTAACTACAGGAACATTAGCTATGACTCCTTGAATCATGAAAAGGTTTTAAAACCATCTGAAAAGTTCATTCTTGATCAAGGAAAAGCTAGAATCATTTTGCCTAATTCTGTTAAGAGTCTGGATCCCAAAGAGATTTTCAACTTTAATTCTTTTAAGGAACAGAAGTCTGTTACTTCTGTGGAAGAGTCCTCTGTTGATAAAACACAAAGCGAGTTCAACCCTGACGCCCCAATCTTCTCTCCTTCCTCTGAATCAATTCGAACATCATTTGAGGAGGATTTGAAAAGATTTATTGATGAGAATATCGCATCTGATGCTTTAAAACCCAAGTTGAGAAAGTTTAAGTCTGCTAAAACCGATATCTCTTTGATACCTCAAGAGTCTACCAGCAGAGCCACCAGAGACTTTCAGTGCTCTGAGAGTGACTCTGACTCCGAGGTAGATGAACAAATCTTTTGTGGTCAAAAGAAAGCTTTGCATAAGCCTAAGCAGATACTGGTGGGATCTATGGATTTGAAAAAGGATGTCTCATTTTTTAAGAAACAATCAAGATTCAGACCAGTAACTGAGTTTGATAACAAAGGCTTCAGGATTCTTACTTCTAATGTAGTAGAAGTAGAGAAAATAGAGAATGCTAGAGGTATTCCAAAGAACAACACCTCTGTTCCTCCAGCTTTTAAGCCAATCAGATTTACACCAGAGCAGAAGGGCAAATGGATAGTCAATGACAGACCTGCTCCTGCCTCTGTTGAAAATCAAAGAAGAAATTCTTTTTGGAAAAGTGAATCTGTTTCAAGGAAAAACAACAATTTCAGAAAGCCAAATCAGGACAATATGTATTGTCCTAGAGTTTTTCAGAATCAAGCACCATTCAAACAACAGTTTTTTGAATAAAAATAGCAATGTGCATCAATTTTCTTCATGTTCTATCAATTGCAACTGCATACAACTGTTGTTAAAACTGCAAAATCATATGAATGGTCCCCACTGTGTTCTGAATCAGTCACCTCAAAGGAAAAATCCGAAGACTGTTCAGAATGCACAGAGAAAACCCTCTGGCACATCATCAAAGGATGAAAAGCCAGCAAACAGAACTGTTAACACACCCAAGTCTAACAAGAAAGGACCCATCATGCAATGGGTACCTAAAAAGAACTAATCTGTCTTGCAGAAGCCTCATGTACAGATCTGGTATTTAGATTATGGATGCTCCAAACACATGACGGGCAATAAGGAGATGCCAACTTCATTTAAAAACAAGAAGGGAAGTGCAGTAACCTTTGGAGGAGATAATGGTGGATAGATTAGAGACTATGGTACTTTAGTTAATGGTGGTGTTTCAGTTTATGAGGTTGCTTATGTTGAGGGATTAAATCATAATCTGTTCAGTATAAGTCAACTTTGTAATCATGGGTTCGATGTCAATTTTAGGAAGAAGTACTGTTCTCTGTTGCTTTCCGAGTCTGGTGAAGAACGTTTAAGAGCCGACATAAAAGGAAATCTTTATAAAATGAATTTCAATCCAAACCAAAACTCTACAACAGAGAAACTTTGTTTAGTGTCTTTGAAAAATGAAGATGCCTGGCTCTGGCATAAAAGATTTGCCCATTTGAATTTTTCAAATCTTGACAAACTCGTGAAGTTAAGCTTAGTGAAAGGACTACCTAATCTTAAATTTGTCAAAGACCATCTCTGTTCGGCCTGTGAATTGGGTAAGATGAAAAGATCTTCACACAGAACTAAGAGTGATCACAATTGCCCCAGACCTTTGCATATGCTTCATGTGGATCTTTGTGGTCCAATCTCTGTGCAAAGTCTGTCGGGTAAGAAGTATATTTTTGTGCTCATTGATGAATTTTCTAGATATACATGGATTGAGTTCATCAGAGTAAAATCTGATGTCCTAGAAATTCTGATAAATTTGTTGAGAAGGATACAGGTTCTGTTAGGACTCAAAGTTCAAAAGTAGATAAGTGATAATGGGACAGAGTTTAAGAATGCCAGAATAGATGCCTATCTTTCAGAAGAAGGAATTTCCCAGAACTTCTCAGCAGCCAGAACTCCACAACAGAATGGTGTAGTGGAAAGAAAGAACAGAACTCTGGTAGAAGCCTCCAGAACCATGTTAGCCGGTTCTATCCTTCCCATCAACTTCTAGGCAGAGGCAGTCTCTACAGCCTGTTTTACCCAAAACAGAGCTGTGATAGTGAAAAGATTTAAGAAGACTCCCTATTAACTCATCAACAACAGAAGGCCAAATATGAAGTATTTTCATGTTTTTGGCTGCAAGTGTTACATCTGGAATGACAGAGAACAACTGGGTAAATTCGATAAGAAGGCGGACGAAGGAATATTTATTGGTTATTCCTTAACCTCTAAAGCTTACAGAGTCTACAATACCAGAACCCGTGTCATTCAAGAAAGCGTTAATGTGTCCTTTGATGAAAGTACATCAAGTTCCTCTGATCGCAAATCAACAGAGGGGACCCAGACAGAACAGAAGAAACCATGTTCTTCAAAGTCAAGGGAAGAAGATATCAATCTCATATTCAGTGATATTTTCGATGATGATGATTCCTCTGTCGACAACACCAGAGGAGATCAAGCTCAAAACTCAACAGAACAGAATCTGACAGGTACAACTCTTACTGGTCCCTATAATACTTCACCATCTACTTCTCTGTCTATAGGAGTTATTCAGGGAAATGAGGAACCAAATCAAGATGTAAGAGAACCTGAACAAGAGCCATCATCACCCCTATTAACCAATATTGGGAGAGATTCCCTATTTGAAAGTTCACCTTCGCAGAGCCCTGTTGGTACTTCACAGAGCAATGAGGCCACTCTCTAGAGTCGTGTGCCACAGAGCCCTGGTCCCAATCTATAGAGTTCTGATGCTGAAGTTCGTCTTTTCCCATCAGAAGCACAAACCCCACCTATTGTTCATGCTCCCATGTTGGTCCCGAAGGGCTATACAAGTTTGTAGAAGGGGGGGGGGTTGAATACAAACACACAAAGTTTACTTTTCTAAATTGTTTATTGATAAATCATTAACTATTTACAGCTTGTTGCAGAAACAAGATTAAGGATAAACCTAAATCTAAACAAGTTGGAACACTAAGTTTCTTACACTAACAAAGATAAGGAAATTACTAATAATAACCTATCTTGAGATAAGAAGATGAACTTGTCCAGAGTTTGCAAGTTACTTCAAAATGAAGTGAGTTCATCTCTTTATATACTGCATGCATTTAATGCATGGCAGTTTACACTTTACACGTGGCAGCAGCTCATTGGTTGTATGTCATTGACCTTTGTAGACAACCTTAGTAGCCGCATGTTTGAACAATGTAGTATTAGAGTGGTTGTATGATTTCAGACAATAAGGAGGTTCTTTTTCTGACATATCGTACGGAGTCGTGCAAGGGTGGTTAAGACAAACGTACTTTGTACGGAGGACTTCATGATCAGCTTTCGTTGAATCAGAGCTTTATCATATTATATCAGCGAATGATAAAGTTCAACGATAGTTGAAGTCTTGTACTTGATACTTCACGTTGAGTGGACAAATATGAGTCTTCGCTGATCCGCATCAGTTCATTAGGAGACTTGTTGCTGGTTCTTGAGCTTGATCTTCGTCTTCAGCGTAGAACCTATGTTGACGTGAAACTTGTCTTTAGAGATCATAAGTAAACAACTAACTTATCAGTGATCACCATAAGTACTGAACAGACTCAGAGTATTATGGTGAACAGTGTTCGCTGAATGTTTAATCTAAAGAGCGAGAGTTCCTATCAGCGGTACTGTAAGGTCTTGGTACTTATCAGCGATAGTGAAACTCTAATACATATTGTTTACTTACAATTTTCACTATGTATTAAGAGATGGTCATTATCAAATCACTGAGGGTTTGGATCAACAATCTCCCCCTATTTGATTATGACATAGCAACAGAGAAAATTGCTATTCAATGAAAACATAAGGATAAAAAGAACTCATAAAATATTTGTCCCTTTTACTGTTTTCTGGGATCTTTTCTATATTGATGGAGTAATGTACTTTCGCTGAAATCTTTCATTAAACTTCGTATCAAATTACAAAGGGAAGTGGAAAGATTATAAGTACAAGCGAAATAAATTACAAGTACAGAAGAATAACTGATACAATAGAAAAATTAGGCGATCCTATCAGCTTATAGAGGTTCTTCTTTAATGAGAAGTTCATCAAGGGTCTTTGATGTGGGAATCATCCAGTCAGGAACTGTTACTCCTTGATTTCTTTTGTTCAGCGCTTCTTCAAAGATCAAGGGTTTCAGATGCCGTGCCTGAATGTCATTCTTGAAGTCACACCAGTAGATAAGATCTTTCAGCTGTTCGATGGGAGTGATAGGAAGCTCAGAGATGCGTTGAAAACGCTTTTGTCCATCATAGTCAATAAAGAATATCCAATAGGGTTCGCTTATGACTTTCCCAGGGATGAAAGTCTCACCAAGAGGAAGAGATGTGTCATGTCCGGAAAGGTCAGGGTCTGGACCAAGGACTTCAGTACGAGAAAAACCAATACCAGTTTCGTTTCGTATACGAGGACCATCATTTGAAGATTTAGACTTCTTCTTCGCTGAGGCCCTTCTTTTCTGACTTTTGAGAGGAGGAGGAGGAGGAATATCCACACAAGAATAGACTAAGTCGATCTGTTTGTTTATCAGTTTTTCAACATGTTCCTTGTACTTAGACTGAGACTTCTGTATGGCTAATCTGATCTCCAACCGTTCAGAGAGATCGTACTTCGTGATGGCTTCAGCATAGAATTTTTCGTACTGATCATTCTCTCTGAATATCTCGATTTCAGCGATTGAAACTTTGAGGGTTGATCTTCCAGCGATGAGTACCTTGATGATTCTGGCAGGTCGATGTCTGAAGTGAACCTTTTCTTGGCACCAGATCAAAGTAGATTTGGACACAATTCTCTTTTCTTCCACGATCTTCTTGGCGTCTTCCCATAGCTGATGTTGAACTTCAATTGAAGCTCTTTTCAGCTTGGGGTCTTTCACTGATTGTTGAGAAAGCTGGATGGCGAATTCTCTATCTTTTTCTTCAGCTTCTCTTCTTTCAGCGATTAACCTTTCAGCTCTGAGGTGATCCTTGTATTCCTTTTGTGAAAGTTTGAACTTTGGAGGAACGGAAGGAAGTTGATTGTAACGTCCCAGTTCCCATATACACAACAAATCACATAATGTAACATAACATTGATATAACAAACGAAACATTATATTACAAGTACGGTCCCGTAGTCTTTACAATCAGAAGAAGCCATTCTACTACAGACTTTATACTAAATACATACATAACATTTAATTATAATAATACAACTGCTAAACATGCCAAAATCTTCATCATATAGTCCTTCACAAAAGCCATCTCTCGATTACTCCAATTACTTGCTTTTACCCGATCCACAACCTGGAATACATATTTTAAAACAAAATGAGGGTTAGACGTTGTGATCTAAGTGAGACAAATCCCTGTTAGTTTAAAAACCATTTATATAAACTTCATTCATATAAATCACTCAACACAATCACATATATTCAATTAAGCTCACATATCTTGTACCTTCCTTTCTCATTCTTCCTGACCATATTAGTTGGTAGCAAGCCAACAAATAATTTAACAACTTTGTACGACATTTACAGCCAAACGACGATGTACGACATTTACAGCCAAACACTCCGGTCCTAAGCCTGGCCAACGTATTATAACATAATATGATACCCATGTAAATATAATATCTCAATATATTATGATTTACATATAAACACTTAGTCATCGACTATCACATTCCCAATCCATGCATGTATGTATTGTTGGTCCCGAAGGCCTATACAAGTTTGTAGAAGGGGGGGGGGGGGGGGGGGTTGAATACAAACACACAGATTTTTCTTTTCTAAATTGTTTATTGATAAATCATTAACAATTTACAGCTTGTTGCGGAAACAAGATTAAGGATAAACCTAAATCTAAACAAGTTGGAACACTAAGGTTTCTTGCACTAAGAGAGATAAGGAAATTACTAATAATAACCTATCTGAGATAAGAGATTTGAACTTGTCCAGAGTTAGCAATTTACTTCAAAAGAAGTGAGTTCATCTCTTTATATACTGCATGCATTTAATGCAAGTCAGTATATACTTTACACGTGTCATCAGTTGGTTGGTTGCATGTCATTGACTTTTGTTGACAACCTTAGCAGCCGTAAGGATGAACAGTGTAGTATCAGAGTGGTTGTACGATTTCAAATTTTCGGAGGTTCTTTTCTGACATTTCGTACGGAGGCGTGCAAGGGTGGTTAAGACAAAAGTACTTTGTACGGAGGACTTCATGATCAGCTTTTGTTGATTCAGCGATCTATCATTTCATATCAGCGAATGATAGAGTTCAGCGATAGCAGAAGTCTTGTACTTGATACTTCACGTTGAGTGGACAAATCTGAGTCTTCGCTGATCCGCATCAGTTCATTAGGAGACTTGTCGCTGGTTCTTGAGCTTGATCTTCGACTTCAGCGTAGAACCTTTGTTGACGTTAAACTTGTCTTCAGGGATCATAAGTAAACAACTAGCTTATCAGCGATCATCATAATGACAGAACAGACTCAGATCATTAATGGTGAACAGTTTCGCTGAATGTTTAACCTAAAGAGCGAGAGTTCCTATCAGCGGTACTGGAACTCTGATACATGTTGTTTACTTACAATTTTCACTAAGTATAAGAGAGGGTCATTATCAAATCACTGAGGGTTTGGATCAACAATCTCCCCCTATTTGATTATGACATAGCAACAAAGAGAATTTCTATTTAATGAAAAACATAAGGATAAAAATAACTCATAAAATACTTGTCCCTTTTACTGTTTTCTGGGATCTTTTCAGTACTGATGGAGTAAAGTACATTCGCTGAAATCTTTCTTTAAAACTTTGAATCAGGTTCCAAAGAGAAATGGATAGATTACAAGTACGAGCGAAATAAATTACAAGTACACAAGGATAAATGATAAAATAGATGAAAGAGGCGATCCTATCAGCTTACAGAGGTTCTTCCTTAATGAGAAGTTCATCAAGGGTCTTTTCAGTGGGGATCATCCAGGCAGGAACCGTTACACCTCATTTTCGTTTGTTCAGCGCTTCTTCAAAGATCAAGGGTTTTAGGTGTCGTGCCTGAATGTCTTTTCTGAAGTCACACCAGTAGATAAGATCTCTGAGCTGTTCGATTGGAGTGATTGGAAGCTCAGCGATCCGTTGAAAGCATTTACGTCCGTCGTAGTCGAGAAAGAATATTCCATAAGGATTACTGATGACTTTACCAGGGACGAAAAGTTCACATGGTGGCAAAGAAATGTCAAGGGCAGATAGATCAGGGTCAGGACCAAGCACTTCAGCGCTAGAGAAACCAATTCCAGTTTCATTTCGTAAGACAGGACATGAGTTTGAATCTTGACGTTTCTTCTTTGGAGAGGCCCTTTTTCTTTTCAGCTTAAGATCAGGAAGAGGAGGAATGTCCATACAAGAAGATATCAAATCGATCTGTCTGTTTATCAGCTTTTCGAAATGATCCTTGAACTTAGATTGTGACGATTGGATAGCTAACCTCATCTCCAGCCATTCAGAGAGACCATACCTTTTTACAGTGTCAGCGCGAAAGGTTTCAATTTGGCCATCTTCTCTGAAAAGTTTGATGTCAACAATAGGTACTCCGATAGAGGTTCTTCCAGAGATGAATACTTTGTTGATCTTCGCTGGACGATATCTGAAGTGTATTTTCTCTTTACACCAGATCAGGGTGGTCTGAGAAACTTCAGTTTTCTTTTCCACGATCTTCTGGGCTTCTTCCCAAAGCTTTCGTTGGACTTGAATAGGAACACGTTTCAGCTTGGGGTCTTTGACAGATTCTTGAGTAAGCTTGATGGCGTATTCTCTGTCTTTTTCTTCAGCTTCCTTTCTTTCAGCGATGAGGCGTTCAACTCTGAGGTGTTCCTTGTATTCAGCTTTTGAAATTCTGAACTTTGGAGGAACTGAAGGCAGTTGATCACGCCTTAGAATGATTCGCTGATCCTCGAATCGCTTTATTATTTCCTCTCTTTTCTTTTGTTCCTCTTCACTTAGGTTTTGAGGAGCTAAGGAAGGTCTGCGTTTGTGAGAGAGAGTCTGTTCTTCAGGTTCATCAGTCTCGGAGATCAAATCCAAGACTGGGATTATTTCTTCAGCGGCAGCTGGTATTTTTGGTGAAGTCGCAGTTGTGGAGCCTTCAGCGATATCCTCAAACAGGGGAGAGGACTAGCTGAAACACAACGATCTTACAAGTAAGAACTTGGGTAGAAACAGATAGAGAGAATTGGTTTAAGTGTATAGGCTTGGGAAGAGGAACTGATAGTGTATGATAGAGGAGGGATGGAGTAAGAGATGTTTAGTGTACCTGACAAACCGGCTTTTCAAGCAAGATCGTCAGATTGTCATCTTCAGCGACGCTTTTGCCTTTGCCTTTCTCAGCTCCAGAGGCTGAGGGCTTTGTCTTTGTCCGCTCCCCTGAGGGTTCATTTATCGAGATTCCCTTAAGAGCTTTGATCTTCGGAGAAGGTTTGACGATAAATAAGTCATCGTCATCTTCATCATCATCTTCATCATTCTTTGGAGAAGAAGATGGTTCATCATCAGGGATGTCGACGGCTTCATCATCTTCTGCTTCGGATTCTTCAGCGTCTTCTTCGAGTTGCTCCCCCTCAGATACAGAGGCGAGCTTCTCGGTTCCCTCAGGGTTTTCATCTCCCTGAGGTCCAGCGGCTGCTTCCGCTTCAATAGTCTTCTCACCCTCTTCAGCGAAGGTGAGGTCTTCGTTCTTCTCTCCCCTGATAGATTCATCATGGGAAAGGTCTTCAGCGCTCTTGGAAGGGTTTTCAGCGCTCTTCTCCCCCTCTTTTTCATGATGACTGGGGGAGGAATGGGTAGATTCAGTAGCATGGGTAGGTTCTTTGTCTTCTTGGCCAGAGAGACCTACGCGAACTTCAATCTTAGTTAATCTGTCTTCTAGGCCAGAAATAGCAGGATTGATCTTCTTCAGCTCTGTGCTATCCGCCGCTGTGAAGTTTTTAGTTTCAGGGACGGGTGCAGGAGCAGGATCAGGAGTATTGGCTTTGTTCAGCAGCTGCTCGACCATTGTCTTTATCGAACTAACATCGGTCTTTACAGAGCCTAAGTCAGTTGTCAGAGTTTGGACATTTGTCTTCACATCAGACATATCTCCCTCGAGTGTTCCAACAGATGTCTTCAGCGTTGTTAGTTCGCCGGACATGGAGGAAACTGAGTTTTTGAGTGAGGTGTAGTCTGTGTAGATATCAGCGAGCACCTTAGCGAAATCGCTGAGAGTCTTATCAACTTGCTTAAAGTCATCTGTGGAAGCCTTCTTCTCCACCACCGTTGTCAGCTTTATCAATTTTTCTCCAGCGGTTGTTACAGTTGTAGAGTTGTTGGAGAGTGTGGTGGTGAGACCTGTCAGCTTTGTTTCCACGGACTTCAGAGAAGCGTTGATGTCTCCCAAATTAGGACCTGTAACACATAAGTACTTGTGAACAAAGGAAAGCTCAGAAGTTTCAGGTTTAGTTACAGTGTATATGGGTTGATTTGTACCTGCAGGAGGATTGATGAACTCGTCAAAGTTGCGGATTCCTGAAAAATGTTCCATATCATACTCAAAAGTTCGGTGAGGAATGGTGATCTCTGCAGGTCCTGTCTTCATCATTCTTTGAGAAGCGTCAGCGGAGGCTTCTGGAATGATGGCATCTCCAGTATTCTTTGGAGGAGAGTCCAAGTGAGTAGAGGGAGAAGCGAAGGATAAGAATTGGGTTCGGGTACTGAGTTCAGCGTTGGATTCGCTGAAAATCACTTCATCAGTCTTTGGAGAGACTGAAGGAGGTTGGGTAGGTTCCAAGTTTCTAACCTCAGCGTTTAGAGACGCTGAAGCCGGGATTGAAGGGATGGTTTGAATGGGTGTGGCAGAGCGTACCACAGAACTTTCCTTCAGCTCTGCAGAATGAGCTGAGGAGTCTTCAGCAAGAGATTGCTGGGGCTGCTCCTTGGTTTTCTTGATCCTTTGGAACCAAGTTGGATTGAAGAGTGTTTCCTTTTCTTAGAAGGAGAGGATTGTGTGGCCGGGGTATCAGCGATGGGTATAGTCGCTGAAGGAGCCACAGAAGTCGAATAAGTAGGGTTGAGAAGGGTAGAAAGACGTACCTCATTTTCGACAGGTTTGAAGTCGAGCACCTTAGGGCCAACCTGAGAGAGTTTCAGGTCACCCTCTTTCGGGTAGCTGTCCTTCAGGCCGTATTGAAAGATGGCGCTGATGAATCTTGGGTATGGAACCCATGCAGGTCTGTCAGCGTCAGAGTCTACTCTTTGCAGCAAGTCATCATAATTGAGAGATGCCCAATCAATGTGTAGACCTTTCAGCAGAGCGTATCCCATTGCTTGCTGAGGTTGAGCGGCTTGATCAGAAGAGCCGGTCTTGGCAGTCATGCAGCTGATAAGGTGAGCGAAGATGAAGTTCATCTCGTTGGGCATTTTTGATTTCTTCAGCAGGGTCAGCTTCTTCTCAGGCTTCTTGTCTCTGCCAATTTCCCATACATAGCCCATTGCATCAAAAAATGCAATATGAGCTTCTTTGTCAGCGTGCTTTTTGTGGTCAGGGAATGGAACAAAAGGCTTTTCTTTTGTAGCGATGGGAAAGTTTAGAGCTTTGCGAATGATGGCAGGTGTGATCTTTATCGTGCCATATTCAGTATCGCAGAGGATACAATCAATTGTTTTGGAGGGATCTTTGGCGGATGGTAGCTGAGAGTGTCTGGTAGAGTACCAGAACTGGGATAGCAATAGCTGACTTGCAGGAGGTGTAATAGTCAGGGCTGTTGAAATGCAGCTATTCTTAAGGAAATTTACAGCATCATCCAGATGTGTAACTTGCTTTCGAGGAGGAAACTCGAAAAGCGCAGAGAGGTTGTTTATCTTGGTCCAGTCAAGTTGATCCATAGAAAACTTAACTTGTGGAGCCATGATGATATCCACTTTTTCAGAGTCAGTGGAGAAGTTCTCAGCGGTGGCATGAGTCTTGGAAGTTGCCATTTCTCTGTATTATCAATTCAACCAAAGATGTTAACAAATAAGAATTATCTTAATGTGGAAAGAAATTTCCATTAAGATGTTTCGAATTTTATCCATTTCATTCAGACAAAAATGTCTTAATGGAGATTAGGGTTTTTCTTGATTTTTGACAGAAATGTAAAACCCATTGAATCTTGTTATCCAGTTTTCTATGAAGAAATTTGATTCTGGAAACGAATGAAGAACAAGTTTAAGATTTTTGCATTTAAACTTGAAGAACAACCATGAAATGGTTGTGTTCATAAAACCATGAAAGAAATGATTTCATTTTACAAAGTTCTTTTGTTTGATCTTGTTAAAACAATGAGAAGATCGGAAACAAGTTATACGCATTTGGTAATAAATAAGAACATATTAACCTTGATGTTTGATAAAGAAGATGATGAACAGTTCTTGAGGTTTTTGAGACCACAAATGCAACAGAGGATTCTTTCTTGCGGAGGAAGATTTGATCGCGTAAAAAACAAATATAAACCAAGAGTTTGTTTATAAAGAGATTTTCGAAAGAGAAAATCTTTGAGCGGGAAAAGATTTTCATCATGACACGGACACGTGTTTGCATTTGATTGGCGAAAAAACGAAACGTGCAAACGTGTGTCAGAAAGAAGAACGTGCCGGGGTTTATCCGTTGCAATGACGTCACAACTGTCCTTTCATATTCTTGGTTGTCTCTGAGGTTTTGAAAAACTCAGGGACACTTTGAAAACATGAAGCACTGAATAGAAATATCAGTGAAGGTTTTAAGAAATTTCAAAAAGTCGCTGTTAAGGAAGAGATATTCAGCGATGCAATTTATTTTGAAATCTTGCATTTACATGCGATATGTCAGAGAGAGAAAACATACCTTGATATCAGCGAATCAAGTTTATTCAGAGAGAAGATGGTGAAATGGATTATATAAGTTGATTTTATCCTATCGCTGATCAATGTGAATCGCTAAGGATTTTATCCTTCAAAGTTCCGCATTCCAAGCTCGCTGATGAGAAAGTTGAATCTTGTCTCATCAAGAGGTTTGGTAAACAGATCAGCTAACTGATAATCAGTTGGAATAAAATGAAGTTCTATATCACCATTCATCACATGATCTCTGATAAAATGATATCTGATTTCGATGTGTTTTGTCTTTGAGTGTAGCACTGGGTTGTTGGCTATAGCGATGGCACTTGTGCTGTCGCAATAGATTGGAATTTTGGAGAGCTGAAGATCATAGTCTAGTAGCTGATTTCTCATCCACAAGACCTGAGAGCAGCAGCTTCCAGCGGCTACATATTCAGCTTCAGCTGTGGAAGTGGACACAGAGTTTTGCTTCTTACTTGTCCAACTTACCAGCTTTCCACCCAGGAGCTGACATCCTACTGTGGTGCTTTTCCTATCCATTTTGCAACCTGCAAAATCACTATCTGAATATGAAGTTAGATCGAATCCTGAGTCTTTGGGATACCAAAGACCTAGATTCGCTGTACCCTTAAGATATCGAAAGATTCGCTTTACAGCTTTCATATGGGATATCTTAGGTTCAGCTTGATATCGTGCGCACAAGCATGTTGCAAACATAATATCGGGTCGGCTAGCTGTAAGGTACAATAGTGAGCCGATCATCCTACGGTACAACGTAACATTGACAGGAACACCCTTTGTGTCCTTATCAAGTGTCAGCGGTGGTGCCATAGGGGTTTTCATAGCTGAACTTTCAGTTAAGTCGAATTTCTTCAGCATATCTTTAACATATTTTCCCTGATTTATAAAAGTTCCTTTTTCAGTTTGCTTAATCTGAAGACCAAGGAAATATGTTAGTTCACCCATCATGCTCATTTTATACTCATCTTTCATTCTATCAGCGAAACGAGTACAAAGCTCAGGGTTAGTAGAACCAAATATAATGTCATCAACATATATTTGAACTAGAATGATATGACCTTTCACTTTTCTAAAAAATAGAGTTTTGTCAATCTTACCTCGCTCAAATTTTTCAATATGGAGATAAGTGGAAAGAGTGTCATACCATGCACGTGGAGCTTGCTTCAAGCCATAAAGTGCCTTATCCAGTTTATAAACATAATCTGGATGCTTAGGATCTGAGAATCCTGGAGGTTGTTCCACATAGACTACTTCATTCAGCTTTCCATTTAGAAACACTGACTTAACATCCATCTGATGTACTTTGAAGTTTTTGTGTACAACATATGCTAAGAATAGACGAATAGATTCAAGTCTTGCTACAGGAGCAAATGTTTCGTCATAATCTATGCCTTCCTCTTGTCTGTATCCCTGAGCAACAAGACGAGCTTTGTTGCGGGTTACAGTACCATGTTCGTCCAACTTGTTTCGATAGACCCATTTAGTGCCTATCACAGTTTTGTCAGTTGGCCTTCGAACATGTTTCCAAACTTTGTTTATTTCAAATTCAGTCAGCTCTTCTTGCATGGCGCTGACCCAGTTTGGATCTTTGAGGGCATCATCTACCTTCTTTGGTTCAGTTAGTGAAACAAAATTTACAAATAGACAAATATTACCTGCACTTCGTCGAGTCTGAATGCCAGCGTTTGGATCACCAAGAATTTGATCAATTGGGTGATTTATAGTCCATCGCTGAGCCGGAGCTTGAGATGCTGACTCAGCTTGATCTTGTGGAGCTGAAGATGAAGCTTCAGCGACGTCGGGAGTATCAGCCAAGAGAGGAATGGATGCAGTTGTCATTATATTTACTGATTGCTGAGAAGTAGATGGAATGTCTGAGACATTTGGATCAACTGCAGGTATAGTGTTTATAGGAACAACTGAGACCCATGAAGTTTTAGCTTCACTATTCTGCATGTTTGGAATGATAGTGGGACTATCATCTTCTACTGGATGAGCATGAGGAGTGGGAATATCTTATGAATCACCAAGATGAGAAAACATCCATTGATTCAGTTCTTCTGTATCAGCGTTCGGTTTAGAGTTAGCTGAACGGGATTCGTCAAACGTGACGTGAATAGTTTCTTCTACAGTTTGTCTTCTTCGATTGAAGACTCTGAAGGCTTTGGAAACTGAGGAGTATCCAAGAAAGATTCCATCATCAGCCTTAGGATCAAACTTTCCAAGAGCATCTCTATTGTTCAGTATAAAACACTGACAACCAAAGATGTGAAGAAAGCTGATTGAGGGCTTTCTCCCATGAAAAAGTTCATAGGCTGTTTTATTGAATCTTTTGACTATCAGCGACCTGTTTTGCGTAAAACAAGCAGTGTTGACAGCTTCTGCCCAAAACTGAGTAGGCAGGTGAGAATCGCTGAGCATTGAACGTGCAGCTTCAATAATTGTTCTATTTCTTCTTTCAGCGACTCCATTTTGTTGCGGTGTTCTCACTGACGAAAAGTTGTGAGAAATACCCTTACTCTCAAAGAAGGAATCAAGAGAACTGTTTTTGAATTCACTCCCATGATCACTCCTTATTGAGCGAACGGTCAGATTGTTCAGGGTTTCCATCTTCCGAACAAAGGTGATGAGTTCTTCAGGGGTGTCACTCTTAGAACGGAGAAACATTACCCAAGTGAAGCGAGAGAATTCATCAACTATGACCAGCGTATATTTCTTTCCAGCGATGGATTGTTTGTTAACAGGGCCAAACAAATCCATATGGAGTAGTTGTAGAGGAGATGACACTGAAGAAACTTGCTTTAATTTAAAGCTTGCTTTGGTATGCTTCCCTTTTTCACACGCTGAACATAAGGACTCTTTGGCGTATGAATGCTGAGGTAGACCAGTGACTAACTCTTTTGAAGAAAGAGTGTTCAGTGTCTTGAAATTTAGATGAGAGAGCCTCTTATGCCATAGCCAGTTGACATCAGATGAGGCCTTTGAGAAGAAACAGGAGTTCTCAGTGGTTTTTGAGTCCATGTTTATTACATAAACATTTTCCAAACGATAACCGCTGAGAGCTATCTTCTCCTTTTTGTCAGAGATAAAGCAGGATTCCTTAGTAAAAATTACTTTGTTATCCATGTCGCAAAGCTGACTGATGCTTAGAAGATTATGCTTCAGCCCTTCAACATATGCGACTCTTCTGAAGGTTGTTGTACCATTTGAAAGTACACCATACCCTCGGGTATGTTGTTAGATCTGAAGTTTTGTCAATAAACCAAGTGTTGAAGATCTGATAAGAAGATTCAGAAGTTCTGAGAAGAAGAGTCAGAAGTTCTGAGAAGAAGAGTCAGAGATCTGAGAAAGAGAAGTCAGAAGTTCTGAGAAGCGTGATCAGAAGAATGTTCAGAAGTTCTGAACTACCTGTTCAGAACTTATGACGAGTTTCGTTATTTAGTAATGTGTAAACTAATTAGGACACGTGTTATGTTCTTATTAGTCTTTCTTATTTGTACTGTAGCTTTAAGATGTTTGTTGCAGTATAAATAGAGTGGTTAGCACTACGTTGCTAACTGATTGATTTTCCATATTACTTGTATTCTTTCCTTGTAATCTTTGAGGTGATCTCTCTCTTAGATCTGTAATTCTGTGCATCATTGAATACAATTGGGCTTGATCATACAATTTCTCAATTACTTCTTTCTATATTGATTGTAAGAATAGATCCTGCACTATCAATTGGTATCAGAGCTAATCAACAAACAAATTCGTTCAAGATTGTGATTGCGAAGATCGATTGATCAATTTCTTGAAGATTTCTTGATTCATTCAAAATTCGATTCCGCTGCTAGGGCTAGTTCTTGAATTCTTAGCAATTCTTGAATTACCTGCTACTTTTCGATCAAGAAAATCGAATTTGTCTTTCTGTTGAATTTTCTTACAATCATGTCTTCTAAAGAATATCTAGCCATGGGATCCGAAACCAAACCGCCTGTTCTTATACCAGAAGAGTATCAGCAATGGAAAACTCGTATGATCCAATTCCTTGACAACATCGATGAAAATCTTATGATTTCTATACGAGAAGGTCCAATCGAAGTATATATCGATGTCGCCGCAACCCCTGCTACAGAGACAACTCCAGAAATTCCAGCGACCAGAGTAAAGAAAAATTATTCCCAATACACTGCTGAACAGAAAAATAGGCATGCTATTGACAAAAGAGCAATTACTTTGATGACTTTGGCTGTCCCGAATGAGGTTCTTAACAGGATTGACAGTGGATCATCAGCTAAAGAAATGTGGGACGAATTGGAAAGGCAAATGTTAGGAACTGTGAGATCTATTCAGGCAAAGTTAAATCAAAGCATAAATGCTTATGAAAGGTTCAAAGCAAAAGAGTCAGAAAGTTTGACACAGACATACAGTAAATTTTGCACTATTCTAAATGACTTGAGAAGAAATGGACTGAAGAAAACAAAATCAGAAATAAATTACAAATTTCTGAACAGTCTAAATTCAGAATGGTCATCATTTGCCATAAGTCTGCAAATGAACAAAGATATGTGTGAAGAAGACTTAAATGATTTGTTCTGTGTTCTTAATCAACATGAAGACTCTGTCAAGTTAGTTGTGGAAGAAAAGAAAAATGTTGCTGATCAGTTAGCGTTCTTATCAAAGTCCAAAGCAATCAAAGCACCCAAAAAGACTGCATATCTATCAGAAATACCAAGTCTGGAGGAATCTGACAAAGAAGAAGGATCAGAAGATGATGAAGATATCAAGATAATGGCTGAAAAGCTAGCTTTGCTGACAAATACTTTCAACAAAAGGTATGGGAAGGGCAGATTTCAAGGAAATTATAAGAGAGCTGGAAGTTCAGATTATAAGAAGAAAGATGACAGAGAAGAAAATAAGATTGAAAAGAGAATAGAGAGAAGTGAAGAAAACAAGGAAGAGAAGGAAGAGAGAAAAGAAAAGAATCTGTGTTTCAAGTGTGGAAAATCTGGCCATTATGCCAAGGATTGCAGAGTTAAAGTTGTGAAAGATTATGAATACTACACGAAGAAGGCTCAGCTTGCAAAGAAGAGAGATGACGAGATTGCGCTATTGGCTGAACAGGAGAATTGGCTGTACTACACTTCTGATGAAGATGATCATATCAACTTTCCACAGATGCGAAGCTATATGGCAAAAATGAGGAATGAGGATGATTCTGATTTTGAAGATGCTGATTCTGAGTCATCTGCTGAGGTACATTCTTCACTTGAATTAGAGTTAATGACACAGATTGGTGAAATGAAAACTGAATTTGCTAACCTAAGAAAACAGATAAAAGGAGAAAGAACTTTGGTTAACAAATTCAGAATTGAAAAAGAAGTAATAAACGAACAATATGAAGAATCTGAGGCTGAGAAACAGAAAGTTAAAGATGAAAATTCTGAATTGATGAAAAGGCTTTCTGAACTAAAAGTTGAGTTTTCAAAAATAAAGGATGAAAAAGGTGATTTACAAATAAAATTTGATATGTTATTTGAAGAAAGAAAGAATTTATACTCCAAAATCAAAGAATTGGAAGATTTGAATTTGAAAAGAGGTCAAACTCAGCAAACATTAAATCTTTTATTAAGCAATGTTAAAGATACAAGATTTTACAATCCAAAGAAGGGATTGGGATTGGAAGAAAATGTCATTTTAAAAAGAGCTCCAATACTTCAAGTTTCTAAGCCAAAAATCCCAGAAATTGTTGAAGTTTTCATAAGACCTGCTAGTTCTATAACAAGTTCTGACAATTTGCAAAGACCAAACTCTAAAAAGTCAGATGAGACAATTTCTGAGTCTAAAACAGAAAAGTCAGTTGGTTCAGAAGAAAAGGTTAAGAAAGAAGTTTCTAAACCAACAGATGAAAAGCCAAGATACAATGATACTAAATTCAAGTATGATTCCTTAAATGTCAGCTACAAAAATAAACAACCAAGTTTTTCATATCATGACATTGAGAGCATATTTGATACAAGTAAAAATTCTGAAACAGTCAATCAAAAGTCTGAAATTTCTAGTCAGGATTCTGAACTTTGTAGTCAGAATTCTGAGTCTAAAGATCAGACATCTGAGTCTGTAAATCAGAACTCTGACTCAGGTAGTCAGAAGTCTGATTCAACTGGATTTTCTGAAACAAAATCAGATGAATTTTTGCAACTTGAAAAGAGATTTAATCTTGTGAGTCAAGAACTTGAGGATTTAAGGAAAACTTATGATGAACTTGAAAATGATTTCTGTGAGGTGGATATTAAACTTGAAGAAGCTTTGAAAGAAAAGAATATTTTTATTCAGAAAATAACAGAGCTTGAAAAACTGAAGACTGAGTATGATCTTTTTAAAATTAATGCTTCAAGAGAAAATGATAAATTCTTTAATGAATCAAGTACATATGAAAAAGGTGAATCATCTAATTCTTCTAACAAAAAGAACTTGAATTTTTCAGAAAAAGAAGAAAGCAAAAGGAAAGATGATCTTGCAAAGTTGAACGATCTGAAAAGGGAACTTGAGAAGCTTAGAATGAAATCTACTTCTGAACTAAACGCTAGAAATTCTTGTAATAAGGGCAATTGTACTCTGAACAGTATAAATAAAAATGAAATGATCTATGTTTCAGATTTATTGTCACTTGCAAAGAAAAATCTTGTTTGTGTTAGATGTAAAAATGATTCATTTCAATATTCTCACAAATGTCAAGTCAAAATAACTTCTGTTTCATACATAAGAAAAGATATTCAGAAAGTTTCTGTTTCTCAAAATACAGAAAAGAAGAAAATTTTTGTTCCTCAGACTCAGAAGAAAGAAAAGATAAAAGAAAAGAAACTTGAAAACATAGCAAAACCAAAAGTTACAACTCTCAAAAAGAATTTGAACAAACTTGTAAGCAGAAAATGTTCTGACTTCATAAAAGTTCAAGGAAAGTGGTGTTTGAAGAAAGATTTTGAGTGGAGAGTAAAAGGTACTGATGTTAAATCCAATGACAAAGCTAACAAAGATGGACCCATTCCAAAATGGGTACCTAAACCTAACTGATCTTTTTGCAGGGCTGTCATGTGTGGTTTTTAGATTCAGGAGCTTCAAGACACATGACAGGTCAGAAGTCTTTTCTATCAAACTTCACAGAAAAGGCTGGAGGAGCAGTAAACTTTGGAAACAATAGCAAAGGTCAAGTCAAAGGTTATGGGGATTTAACTAAAGGGGATCTAACTATCCAAAAGGTTTTCTATGTTGAAGGATTACAACACAATCTTTTCAGCATAAGTCAGTTTTTAGACAGTCTTTGTCAAATTAAGTTTCAAATAACAGGTTGCATGATTCTAACTGAAAATGATGTCAAAGTCTTCTGGGCCAAAAGACATATGGACTTATTTGTAGTTAATTTTTCAAAATTGAAAATATTAAATACAGTTTGTCTTTTATCAAAATCAACTGCAAATGAATGCTGGCTTTGGCACAGAAGATGTTCTCATCTGAATTTCAAAGATCTTAATAATCTTGTTGCAAAACAGTTGGTTAAAGGCTTACCAAAGCTTAAATTTGAAAAAGAATCATTATGCTCAGCTTGTGAAATGGGCAAGATGAAAAAGAGTTCTCACAAATTAAAAATGGACTCATCTTGCAAAGCACCATTAGAAATGATTCATACTGATCTTTGTGGTCCAATTTCAGTTCAGTCGATGGGAGGAAAGAAATATATGCTTGTGATTGTTGATGAATTATCCAGATACACGTGGGTTGAGTTCCTAAGAGCTAAGTCAGAAGCTGCTACTACATTGATAAATTTTATCAAAAGGATTCAAGTTCTCTTACAACTTCAAGTTCAGAAAATCAGAAGTGATAATGGAACGGAGTTCAGAAATGAGACTCTTCAGAATTTTCTAGAAAGTTCTGGGATTTCTCACAATTTTTCTGCTGTCAGAACTCCTCAACAAAATGGTGTTGTTGAAAGAAAGAATAGAACTCTAGTTGAGGCTGCGAGAACAATGTTGGCTTATGCAAATCTTCCTACTTTCCTATGGGCTGAAGCAATTGCAACTGCTTGTTTTACACAAAATAGAACTTTAATCAATAAGAGATTAAATAAGACTGCTTATGAACTGATAAATAAAAGAAAACCATTAATCAAATTCTTTCATATTTTTGGTTGCAGATGCTACGTTCTCAGAGACAGAGAAAATCTTGCCAAATTCGATAAAAAGGCAGATGAAGGATACTTTGTGGGTTATTCTTTAACTTCCAAAGCATTCAGAATCTACAATAGAAGAACCAAGAGGATGATGGAGAGCATAAATGTAACTTTTGATGAAGCCAGAATGCGGACTTCTGAACAAGACAGTTCAGAACTCATGCTAAACAAGACAAAAATGACTTCTGATACAAATTCTAATCCTATTTGTTCAGAACTCAATTTACTGTTTAAGGATGCTTTTAGTGAACTAATTTCTGATTCTTATGCAGAATATGAAAACCCAAAGATGGTCAAAGAGATGAAAAATAAGACTCCAGAAATAGTTCAATCAACTGTAATTTCTGACAAAGGTCCATCAGAGGAGTGCCCAAATCTAATAAATACAAGTGGTGAAAACTCTGAACCTTGTAATCAGAATTCTGATTCTTGTACTCAGAACTCTGAACAAGTCAATCAGAACTCTGACTTCATTAATCAGAACTCAAACTTGGATGCAACTCCTACTCATACGTCAGAACAAGGTGACAGTTCAGAATTACAAGCAATCATTGATGAGAATGATGCAAACAACAATTATTCAGAGATTGATGTACTCCCTAGTGCTAACAAATGGACTAAAAATCACCCTATTCATCAAGTAATAGGTGATCCATCAGCAGGAGTAAAGACAAGATCAGCTACAGCAAATGAAGTAATGTTTGCTGGTTTCTTAAGTGTAATTGAACCAAAGAAAGCTAATGAAGCCCTAGAGGATCCAGACTGGATTTCAGCAATGCAAGAGGAATTGCTTCAATTTGAAAGAAATAAAGTTTGGAGACTCATTCCAAAGCCTGAAGGTAAATCTATAATTGGAACTAAATGGGTGTTCAGAAACAAAAAGGATGAATCAGGTGTTGTCATCAGAAACAAGGCAAGATTGGTTGCTAAGGGATACTGTCAACAAGAGGGAATTGATTATGATGAGACATTTGCACCAGTGGCAAGGATAGAGGCAATCAGAATATTTTTAGCCTATGCTGCACATAAAAACTTCAAGGTGTATCAAATGGATGTCAAATCAGCCTTTCTAAATGGCAAACTTAATGAAGAGGTGTATGTCCATCAACCTGAAGGTTTTGTTGATCCAGAATTCCCTGATCATGTTTATATTTTAGACAAAGCTTTATATGGTCTAAAACAAGCACCACGAGCCTGGTATGACACTCTTACTAAACACCTGTTAGGTTCAGGATTCAAGAAAGGTAAGATTGACACAACTTTGTTTTTAAAGAAACAGGGTAATGATTTGATTCTGATTCAGATTTATGTTGATGACATAATATTTGGTTCTACTAGTCCAGAATTATGTGATAATTTTTCAAAAGTCATGTCATCTGAATTTGAAATGAGCATGATGGGTGAACTGAATTTTTTCCTTGGTCTTCAAGTCAAACAACTACCAAAAGGTATTTTCATAAATCAAGGAAAATATGTCAGAGATATTCTGAAAAAGTTCAAAATGTCTGATTGTGCTTCTATGAGAACACCTATGGCAACTAACATAAAGTTAGATGCTGATCTCAAAGGTGTTTCAGCAGATATCAAACTTTATAGAGGCATGATTGGATCATTACTTTATTTGACTGCAAGTAGACCAGATATCATGTTTTCTACCTGTTTCTGTGCTAGATTTCAATCTAACCCGAAAGAATCACATATGTTGGCTGTCAAAAGGATTTTAAGATATCTCAAAGGAACACCTGATCTAGGTTTATGGTATCCAAAAGAAACTGACTTCAAATTGACTGCTTTCACTGATGCTGATCATGCAGGAAGTAGGTTGGACAGAAAGAGTACATCTGGTGCTTGTCACTTTTTGGGAGATAAAATAGTGAGTTGGGCATCAAAGAAACAGAATTGTGTATCCACTTCAACTGCTGAAGCAGAGTATGTTGCTGCTGCTGCTTCATGCTCTCAAACATTGTGGATGAGAACACAACTCATGGACTATGGATATCAGCTTAATAAGATTCCCATCTATTGTGACTCAGAAAGTGCAATTGCTATTACTCAGAACCCTGTTCAACATTCGAAGACTAAGCATATAGACGTGAGGTATCATTTTATAAAGGACTATGTGGAAAAAGGAACTATAGAGATGCACTTTGTGCATACAAAGTATCAATTGGCTGACTTGTTCACAAAGCCTCTTGATCACAAAAGGTTTTCTTTTCTCATATGTAAAATAGGAATGCTTAATCTGCCTAGTTGAAAATATTTTTTTTTTCTTAAAAATGCTAAATTTTTCTAAGTGAAGTTGTCTGAGTAGTGTACTCAGAACTTCTGAGTCTTGAGTTCAGAACTTCTGAGTCTTGAGTTCAGAACTTCTGAGTCTTGAGTTCAGAACTTCTGAGTCTTGAGTTCAGAACTTCTGAGTCTTGAGTTCAGAACTTCTGAGTCTTGAGTTCAGAACTTCTGAGTCTTGAGTTCAGAACTTCTGAGTCTTGAGATCAGAACCTCTAAATCTTAAGGTCAGAAATTCTGAGTCAATACTTCAGCAATCTAACTTTCAAAAATTTATTTTTGAGAAATACAAATAACTTCAACTGTATGGATTATGCTTCTTCGATTATCTTGTTATCTCATCTTTATGTATCATTAATACTCAAATGCATGCTCAAGTCAAGGGGGAGCATCAAAATTCTTTTGAAAATCATTTTGTGATGCTTAAAAGATTTGTTTTCATTTCTTATCTGTTCAAACCTCTTCTGAATAATCAAAATGTTTTATATTGGTCAGAAGTTGATTTTAAAAGACATTTTGGTTACAAGGCAAAATTCTTCTGAGTCATGGAATCAGAACATCTGCGCGTGTTATTCAGATCTTTGACTTGAGTCAAAATTCTATCCACTAACACGTGTCAGCTTCATATTTGTTTGACAATGCCACGTATTTCATTTAAATCCTTTGTGGTATTTCACGTGTGTTGACTCCGTTATAACATTGATTTCGCTTTTCCGTTAAACCTTTCAACTTCGCGGATTTTAAATAGGTCTTAAAATCCCTATTTCAAAGTTCTTTCAAATTCCAGAGCGAAACGTGAGATACGAATCAAATCCAGAGTTCTTTGAATCTGTTTTCTTCTTAAATCATGTCTGAAATACGAAGAAGTGGTCCAATTTCTCTACATTCTACAAAATCGATAATGGATTCATCTGATTCGGAAAGTGATGAAGTACAAAATAGAGTTGCAGAGGAAGGGGCAATAAGAAATGATGAAGAAGATGAACAAATGGATGAATCTGAAGGAAATGCGGATGAGGTAAATGTTAATATTGAACATGATCAGAGTGCTGCAGGTTCTATTATGTCAGATAGATCTATTCTAGTGGAAAGAGTTGTTCCTGAGAGTGAATGGTTGAAATTATCTGAAAATAACTGTGTTATATTGTTTGAGGAAAGTCGTTTTAAGCCTGAACACAGAATTATCATGGAGTTATTCAAACATCATCCGTACAGAAAATGGTTTACAAGAAGTAAAAATGTGCCTGTTCAGTACATACAACAATGGTGGAAATATCTTAGGTTAGAAGATAATAAGTTTGTGTCTGAAATTGGAGGAGTGACATTTGTCTTATCTATCTCTGTACTAAGAGAGATGCTGAATCTACCAGAGAAAGATGATGTACAAAGAAGAACAGATTTTGAGGATTTACCCCTAACAGAGGAATTAATAGCAGAGTTTATGAAGTTGGGATACAATGAAGGATTAAGGACTCTCAGTTTGTTCAGAAGAAACAAATTACCACCTATTTGGGCTTGCTTCTTTCATGTGGTAAATAAATGTTTGTCAGGGAAAAATAGTTCTGCTGATCAAGGTTCTAAACAAATTCTTCAGATATTTCAAGGTTTAGTGAAGAATAGGCATTATGACTATACTTTAATACTTTGGGAAGATATGAAGAATACATTTGAGAAGAATCAGAAAGCAATTCAGAAGAAGACAAAGGATGCTCCACTGACATACATTCCCTACATAAGGTACTGGCAAATTGTTATTTGGTATGCCATGCAGGAAAACAGAACAATCTCAAGAAGAACAAATGAAGAGCATGGTCCTACATTTTATTTGGGTAAGATGACCTCAGTAACAAGACTTGAAAATTATCCCAATCATAAACTGTTGCCAAAATCACTTAGGAACTATATTCCAAGGGAGAGTGAGATTTTAAAAGCTTATTGCACCTCTATGGGAATTGAATTACCTCAAATCCCTACCCAAGAGGACCAACCTGAGAAGAGAGGTGAGGGGTCTAGTCGAATTAGAGAGGGGGAGGATGTTCAGATGGGTGAACATTCTGAGAGACTTGAGGGGGAAAATTCTGAGAGCTTGGTTAGACTCAGTGAGGAAAAACAGAATGAGAGTGGTGAGGATGAGAGATTGTTAACAGAGGTTCAAACAGAAAGAGATGCCTCTGAACCAGCTAATCTTGACCAGGTAACCACACATGCTATTGGTTCACATCTCTTGGTGTCCAATATTGAAACAAACACCATGGACCTAGTGGTGGATCTTGAACAACCCATCCATACCCACTCAGAAGCATTTCAACATGCTACTGTTTCACACAAATCCGGGGAACCATCCCAAACTCATTTGGAGGGAGGTGATAAATCCCAACTTATTTTTCAACACATTGAGTCTGAATATCACAGTCCTATTCATATTGAGCCTGAAATTCCTTTTGACACTTGCACAGATCAGGAATTTCGTACTCCTGAAACAACATTCATAGACATGCCTAATGTTGGGTGTCGAGGATTGGATGGAAGTCCTGGTGAGGTGAACATTACAAAAGCCTCATTCAAACGTGCATCTGTTGTACAAGATGACTGTGTGTTATCTACAGGCCATGAGCTCTCTGGGCACATGAAAACTGGACCATCTGTTGGTTCAGGTTCACTGTTAGAAACTTCTGAATTTGAAAAGATTCAGAAACAAAACAAGGAGATGGGGGAAAAAGTAGAAAATTTGGAGAAGAGGATGGAGGATCTGAATGATGAGGTATCAGATTTGAAAGTTGTGTTAGAAAAAAAGTTAATTTCTGTTGAAACCAAGGTAGATGATGTAAAGAAATCCTTGGATTCTCACAAAAAGGAGATCATGGATATAATGTCTGGTTTTCAAAAAGATATGTTAAAACAGATGCAGGGTATGCAGGAATCTATATTGAAAGCACTGAGTGTATCTTTGGCTTCTACTTCAAAGCCTCTTGATCCTGTTCCTATTGCAGAAGCTGAACCTGAAGTTGCTTTTAATCAGAACTTGAAAAGGAAGTTTGATGATAATGATCCTCATAATCATCAAAAGGGGGAGAAAAGACAAAGGTTAAGTTCTGATGATGATATTGGCATAGAAGATTTTGAGATAGCAGACATGCACTTAGCCAATACAAAAAGTACAGAAGATCAGACACAGGAAAATTTAAAGGAGATGATTCAGATAGTACAGCTTGACAGTTCAGATACAGAAGAAATGGAGTTGGGAAGTATTGATAGTAATGAATCAGATAAAACAGAGGAATTGAACTTGGATACTGAGATGGAAGGAAACTCAGATGAAACTGTAGCTATTGAGGAATCTGATTTGAGAATGGAAGAAATAGTGGAAAGTACAGTGGTAAACAGGTGTACAGATATTGTGGTTTATAACAGTGAAAGGGCAATGGAGTCTGAATCAGAAGAAAGGAGGTTGAATGAAGAATTGATCAGAAGAATGCATAATGAAGTAGTCAGAGCTTTGAGTGTTCAGAAAATTCATAAAGGAATAAAAGTGATAAGACCCATTGATCTAATGGGAGAAGAAGACAGAACTGTAGATTACACTCAGGATTTTAAAGATGATTTTAGGTTTAACTTTTGTGATGAGTTAAATACAGAAGAAGAGTATGTGAAAGTGAAAGACTTCTTTATGCCTTCTGAATATGTATTCAGAAAACCAATCGAGATTCCAAAGATTAAATTGCAAAGACTAGAAGAACCTTTGTGTGACTTCATTCTAGAGTTAAGTGATGTACCTTTAGCCAGACAATTTCATGATGATATTTTTCCTGAGGAAATATATGATAATCTCTACTACACAGAAGGAGAGTATGAGCTTTTGGAGAGTAATATTGATGGTTTTATGGATGACAGAGCTCAGATGGTCTACTCAGAAGCTTCTAATATGTTCAGAGTTCCTGACTCAAAACTGCATATTCAGAAAAGAATCGAGAAAGTTCTGATGTTTCAACAAGATGAATTCAATGGTTTAATGTTCGTTAGAATGGAAACACTGAAAGAAAGAAATACAAAGGTTTCCATGTCTACATTTGATTTTCACAGATTGACTCTTGATGATCAGATCTTTCTAGTCAAGTTCTTTGCTAGCACTGAAGAAGCCTTGATAGAAATTGAATGCAGAAGACTTCTGGGTATTTATGTCAGAAATACATACTTGTATGACTTCCAGTTGGCTATAGAAGAAAGAAAAGAAAAGTGCAATCTGAGTTCTCCCACAAAGAAAACAGAAGTTGATCTGCGTGTGAAGGGTTTTGTGAATGAAGGAATGGAGGCAGAAGGGTTCACATATATGGTTCACGAAAGACTTGAATTGTTCAGATTAAAAGAGTTGGTGAAGTACAGTGATGCAACTCTGAATTGGCTGTTGATTAGAATGGAAGTAAGTATGGATGCTGAAAAAGAGAGTTTAAAGAAGAGATGCATAAACTGTGTGAAGAGGAGGTTGGATTTTAGAAGAAAAATCAGAAACAGTAGTGAATGGTTGTTATCTGAGGTGAATCCCAAAAAGATTCTACATAATGATTTTGTGTTCCCAGCTGAGTATGAAGTGAATGAAATTTTGTCAAATGAGGCTGAAGAAGTTCAGGACACAACACCTCAGAATGTGCAGATAACTAATATTGATCAAGCTGAACAGTCTGAACCCAAAGAAGATGAAATATTCATTGATCTGAATGGATACTTTCTTGAATTTGATCTGCCTGAGTTCTTCAAACCAAAAGAGGTACAATTCTTGGATGTGTATTATGATAGGTCTAAGGAGACTCAGATCTGGTTGGCTGAAAAATCAAGATGTCTTGGCAAAACAAAGCAAGCCGTTTACTCAGATTTTCTAATCACTGGAATCAGAGAATTGAAGGTTAAGAAATTCAGAAAGATGGAGTACTTATCCTTTGAAGTTTTGAGAGAAGATGGCAAGGTTTATTATTTCACTGATGCAGATTTTGAGAAACTGTCAGTGGTTGACTTCTACAGATTACACAGCTTTCTATGTTTTAAAGAGTCAAGTAAAGATAGAAATGAAAGGAAGGCAAGAAGTGTGGTGATTGAGGCCATGTTCTATATCTTAAGGTGGCATTGCTATACAGATTTCCAAATAGCTCTGTATTTGCAAAAGTCATGTGTTTATCTGGCAAATCCCAATACAGATCATGAGCAGAAAAAGGTGTTAAAGACTGGAAGTGTTCACAGATATCCAGAGTTGGGAGTATTTTTGAAGAACAAAAGTGGAAAGATCTTCTTCAGAGCAAAGGAAACTGCAAAATATTGTTCTGGAACTTTAAGGATCATAAAGCACAATTTGGAGAAAAAGATGCTGAAAGTGAAGGAAGCAAACATGATTCAAGAAGTAATTAATCAGCAAGTTGAGATTATTCAAGAAATTATTGACAAGATTGATAAGAGGCTTAATCTGAGGAATGTGCTACTTCAGAAAATTGTTCCTGCTCTGAAAGAATTAGATGATGCAAAGTTTAAGTTTATTTGACAAAAAGGGGGAGATTGTTAGATCTGAAGTTTTGTCAATAAACCAAGTGTTGAAGATCTGATAAGAAGATTCAGAAGTTCTGAGAAGAAGAGTCAGAAGTTCTGAGAAGAAGAGTCAGAGATCTGAGAAAGAGAAGTCAGAAGTTCTGAGAAGCGTGATCAGAAGAATGTTCAGAAGTTCTGAACTACCTGTTCAGAACTTATGACGAGTTTCGTTATTTAGTAATGTGTAAACTAATTAGGACACGTGTTATGTTCTTATTAGTCTTTCTTATTTGTACTGTAGCTTTAAGATGTTTGTTGCAGTATAAATAGAGTGGTTAGCACTACGTTGCTAACTGATTGATTTTCCATATTACTTGTATTCTTTCCTTGTAATCTTTGAGGTGATCTCTCTCTTAGATCTGTAATTCTGTGCATCATTGAATACAATTGGGCTTGATCATACAATTTCTCAATTACTTCTTTCTATATTGATTGTAAGAATAGATCCTGCACTATCATATGTCCTTTTCCATTTCCACCGAAAGTCACAGAGGGACCTTTCTCTTCCTTGTATTCAGTGAGCAGGATTTTCTTACCAGTCATGTGTCTAGAGCATCCGCTATTGAGATACCAGATACCCTTCTTAACCTGCAATACAAAGGAAGATTAGTTTTTCTTAGGTACCCACTTAACCATGTATACACGTTTGTCAGTGGTGTTAGGTCCATGATCTTCATACAATCCAAGTATTGTGTAACAAGATGATGAAGAACATTATTGAAAAGGAAATCTAACCTAGAGAGAACACAAAGTGATTAGAGATCTACATCTTGTATTAATGAATTCACTTCTTACAAACTACAAGTAAAGACCTATTTATAGTCTTCATCACTTGCTACAACAGTTAAGCATAAGCCCTTTAACACAGCTATTGCTTTACAAAACTTTCTATTATAAAGGACAACTTCAGTGTCCTAACATTCTCCCCCTAAATTCGGATTAAGTAGGGTGCGAATTCACTCAATTCGGATCATGTTGAGTGCGAATTCACTCAATTCGGATTAAGTAGGGTGCGAATTCACTCAATTCGGATCATGTTGAGTGCGAATTCACTCAATTCGGATCATGCTGGGTGCGAATTCACTCAATTCGGATCATGTTGGGTGCGAATTCACTCAATTCGGATCATGTTGGGTTCGAAATCAAGACAATTCGGATCATGAAGGGTTCGAAATCATGGCAATTTCGTGTCATGTTGGATGCGAAACCATGCCTATCTTGAATAAATGGAATTCGAAACCATTAGAATGAGGATTAGAAAGATGCGAAGCCATCCATACCTTTGAACCTTTAGGTGTAAGCACATTCCGAAATTCAGAACTAAGATGACCAAATTCAGCAATATTTCGGACTTCACAAGATCCGAAACCAACAACTCTGAACAGTTCGAAACCATCTAAGCCATCTAAACAATAGTAGCATCCGAAACCATGAACAGTAAAGCATGAAGGATCCGAAATCATCAATGAACAGTAAACGATGAAGGATCCGAATTCATCAATGAACAGTAAATGATGAAGGATCCGAATTCATCAATGAACAGTAAACGATGAAGGATCCGAATTCATCAAGAATAATCCGAATTCATCAAGAATAATCCGAATTCAAGTAACAGCATCCGAAAATCACTAAAATCATCATAACTTCTTCAATTCTTGACCAATTTCAGTGATTCTTTCGCAGACTTATTCGAAAAATGAAGATGAACAGATTTCTAGTTGATCAAAACATGTAATTCGATCGATTTGGCATACTTTTGATCCAAAAAGTGAGTTCGACTTTTTCTTGAACAAACACCATAAGAATCCAAAATCTGAGCAAAATAGGGCTAAAAACGCTTGAATTGTGAAGATCCGATGATCGTATCGATGAAAAATTCTTCGATTTGGCTCTGATACCACTTGTTAGGTCCATGATCTTCATACAATCCAAGTATTGTGTAACATGATGATGAAGAACATTATTGAAAAGGAAATCTAACCTAGAGAGAACACAAAGTGATTAGAGATCTACATCTTGTATTAATGAATTCACTTCTTACAAACTACAAGTAAAGACCTATTTATAGTCTTCATCACTTGCTACAACAGTTAAATATAAGCCCTTTAACACAGCTATTGCTTTACAAAACTTTCTATTATAAAGGACAACTTCAGTGTCCTAACAAGTGGAAGTAGTTGGAATGGAAGGTTCAGCAGTCTTCGCAGCATTTGAAGATTCAGCTTTGTCTTTCTTCACTTTGGTTAATTTCTTAACCTCAGTGGTAGAATTCACCTTGACCTGATTTGCATCAGGGTTGGTCTTCTTTGCCTTGGGGGCAATCTTCACCTTAGCTATCTTTTCAGCTTTGGTGGCTGTCGGGCACTTACTAGCAATATGATCAGTGAGTCCACAGTGATAACATTTCCTATAGCTAAAAGTAGTTCTAGGACCATTTGAATGCTGAGCTTTTAATTTTGAATTGGATGTGCCAGCACCAAGTAAACTATTAGCTTTAGAAATGGGACGAACATTCAGTTCTTCAGATTTCTTACCAAGGACATCCACTCTGAGTCTAGGAATAGATCGCTGAATAGATCCAGAGATCAACTTCCTTGATCCAGAGGGATGTGTCACTGAAGCTTTAGAAGCATTCAGCTTTGGTACTAAAGTACCCTTCTGAGGATTTTGATAAATAACAATTCCTTTACCTTTGTATTTAGAGACAGAGGTAGATTTTGAATAAACCATTTTCTCCTTGCCTTTTGAGGAGGTAGGAGTTTCCTTAGGGATTGGTGTAATGGACGAGGAGCACTGAGAAGATGAAGTATCAGCGACTGAGGATACGAACGTTCCAAATTTAAGCATTGAACGCTCAGTGGTTGGTTTTGAAGTTTCATATTTGTAACCCAAACCACGTTTATCACTCAGTGTAATTTGAGACTTTATTATCTCGGTGATCTTTGTTGAGGAATTACACCATCCTTCAACAGTAGCTTTTTCAGCTTTTAATGCAGCGATAGCTTCTGCTCGTTCGATTTTGACTAGCTGATTTAAATATACTTGATCTTTAAAATCTTCTTCAATTTTAGAAAGCTTTTCAGCGAGATCAAGGTTTTGGTTTTCAACCACAGTTTTGCCGTTCATGGCTTCGTATAAACTTCTAGTCAAGAGATCGATCTTACGGAGACTATCAGCTTCATCAATATTTGCAATATTGGTAAAGAAAGAAGGTGATACCTGAATAGCAGAGATTGAAGTGGAGGGAATGTCTGAACTTTCTTCCTCTTCTTCAATCTTGGCCATGAGACATTGATTTGCTTCATCATCTTCAGAATCAGATGATGATGCTTCTTCATCAGAAGCAGCCCAATCATAGTCAGCCATCAGGCCTTTGCCTTTCTTCTTAAATCTTTTCAGCTTTGCATATTTTTCTTTCAGCTTTGAGTATTTCTCATCTTTATTCCTTGAAACAAAGGATTTCTTTGTAAAAGCTGAGGGTCTAGAAACTTTCTTAGACCTGCACTCGTTAGCAAAATGTCCTATCTTTTCGCAGTTAAAACAAGTAGCAGTAGCCTTATCAACAAAAACTGATGATTTAGGCTTGTCAGTTATGGAAAGAGGTTTGTTCTTTCTAAACATTTTCTTCTTGGCAAATCTCCTGAACTTTTTAGTTAGGAGAGCCAAGGATTCATCATCATCTGAAGAAACAGAATCTGATGACCTTTCAGAGTTACTCTCTAACTCAGTGATAGTGACCGAGGGTCGCTGAGTAGAAAGTTCCTCTGAGATTAAAGCAACAGGGGTGCTTCTGGAATCTTTAACAAGATTCTTCTTAAGATGGCTCGATTGCTCATGATTCAGCAATGTGCCATATAAGGTTGAAAGTGTCATTGATTTTAGATCCTTTGATAGCTTGAGACACATGGAATAATTGTCCCAGCTTTCAGGTAAACATTCTAGAAACTTTGTCAGCACTTCAAAGTTAGAATATTCCTTACCAACAGTTTTCAGATCTATAATTAAACAATTAAAACGTTGGTGAACTTCAGAGAGAGTTTCATTTTTACCAGAAATGAAGCTTTCGTATTGTCTTACCAGGTTGATCTTTCTTGAGTCCTGGACTTCAGACGTTCCTTCATACTGAACACATATTGTGTCCCACATGGCTTTTGATGTTTTCAGATTCATGACGGAATGGTAGACTTCGTCAGGAAGAGCCATGGATAGTATGGATCTGGCTTTTGTATCGATAGCCACTTTCTTCTTTTCTTCGTCAGTCCATTGATGGATTTCTTTAGGTACCAGCCTTTCTGGAATAGCAGGTCTATTCTCAGCGCCTGGAACTGCAGCATCAATTCTTACAGGGATGAATGGACCATTCTCAAGATAGTAAGGCATAGTAGGGTCTACACCTTCTAAGAAGAGTGTCATCCTATTTTTTCATAAGTTGAAGTTATCTCTGGAAAATCTAGGGGGTTTTGCAAGAGAACCATTGTCTATATAATTTGTGTTTGTATTGGTGGCCATTTTCAGATAATAGCAAGGAAGAGAAATATCTTAGATTAGATCTTGTTTATGAGATTAAACATATTCGCTCTGATACCACTTGTTGGTCCCGAAGTCCTATACAAGTTTGTAGAAGGGGGGGGGGGGGGGTGAATACAAACACACAGATTTTACTTTTCTAAATTGTTTATTGATAAATCATTAACAATTTACAGCTTGTTGCGGAAACAAGATTAAGGATAAACCTAAATCTAAACAAGTTGGAACACTAAGGTTTCTTCCACTAAGAGAGATAAGGAAATTACTAATAATAACCTATCTGAGATAAGAGATTTGAACTTGTCCAGAGTTAGCAAGTTACTTCAAAAGAAGTGAGTTCATCTCTTTATATACTGCATGCATTTAATGTAAGTCAGTATATACTTTACACGTGTCATCAGCTGGTTGGTTGCATGTCATTGACTTTTGTTGACAACCTTAGCAGCCGTAAGGATGAACAGTGTAGTATCAGAGTGGTTGTACGATTTCAGATTTTCGGAGGTTCTTTTCTGACATTTCGTACGGAGGCGTGCAAGGGTGGTTAAGACAAAAGTACTTTGTACGGAGGACTTCATGATCAGCTTTCGTTGATTCAGCGATCTATCATTTCATATCAGCGAATGATAGAGTTCAGCGATAGCTGAAGTCTTGTACTTGATACTTCACGTTGAGTGGACAAATCTGAGTCTTCGCAGATCCGCATCAGTTCATTAGGAGACTTGTCGCTGGTTCTTGAGCTTGATCTTCGACTTCAGCGTAGAACCTTTGTTGACGTGAAACTTGTCTTCAGGGATCATAAGTAAACAACTAACTTATCAGCAATCGTCATAATGACTGAACAGACTCAAATCATTAATGGTGAACAGTTTCGCTGAATGTTTAACTTAAAGAGCGAGAGTTCCTATCAGCGGTACTGGAAGATCTTAGTACTTATCAGCGATAGTGAAACTCTGATACATATTGTTTACTTACAATTTTCACTAAGTATAAGAGAGGGTCATTATCAAATCACAGAGGGTTTGGATCAACATGTATTCCAGTTAAAAACGTTTTTAAAGTAAAACTCACCTGTTTCGCTTATCAAAAATGCTCGCAAGCTTCTTTCAAAAAGATTATTTCTTTCACTTCTACTCTACAGTATCTGAAACAATTTAAAATACATATATCGCTTTACTAGCCAATTACATAAAGCCTAACAAGTTCCTATCCTCAACTGTCCCATTACACATAGCACTTAACCCACTACCGGGACTACACAAGGTACCGGGACTTCTCAGTACCGGGAGTTATCGATACTGGGAGTTCACAATACCGGGAGTCTACATTACCGGGAGCCTACCGGAACTTCCCCGGGACTCTCAAGAACACAGTCGGTTCCATTTTCTAAGATTCAATTGAAACTAATACCAAACAATACAATCGATCTTTCTAAACCGATAGATATCTTCTACTTATGATTACAATTACAAAATGTAAAGGTACTTACCTCAAAATCAATCGAAGCCCTAACCGTTCGAATTCTTTCCTGCTTCTGCTAGCCTCAGGAACACACACACACTGATAATATCTAGATAATGTTGCTGAATGAAGTATCTGAATATCTTAAGGGTGTATACCAATTCCACATTTACCATTTAGACCTTGAACTTCTCATTAATGACCCAAACACCTCTAAACTTATAATTTACCCAAACTTACCCTAACATCCAACTTTAAGGTTAACTAAATTTAACGGAAAAAGGGATTTTAACTAACGAACTTACCCGGGGTATTACATCATCTCCCCCTTAAAAGCATTCCGTCCCGGAATTCAGTTAAGTAAAAAGATGAGGGTATTTGGCTCTCATTTCCGATTCGGATTCCCACGTAGCATCCTGACCTCTATGATGCCTCCACTGAACTTTCACTTGCCTGATCTCCTTATTCCGCAGCAATTTAACTTTATGATCAACTATAGCTTCCGGCTCTTCCACATAATTCAGTCTTTCATCGACTTGTATCTCTGGCAGGGAGACTGCCTGATCTTGAGTAACCAAACACTTTCGGAAGTTTGATACATGAAATGCGTTATGAATCCTGCTCAACTCCGGCGGAAGATCTAATCGGTAAGCTACTTCACTGATCCTTTCTGTAATTGCAAACGGTCCGATATACCTTGGGCTAAGTTTACCTTGTCGTCCAAATCGGATGACTCCTTTCCACGGCGAAACCTTTAACATTACGCAATCCCCAACTTGAAACTCCAATGGCTTTCGGCGTCGATCAGCGTAGTTTTTCTGTCTGTCTTGAGCCACTTTCAATCGTTCACGAATCTGAGTAACCTTATCGGCAGTTAATTGAACTATTTCCGACCCCGCTAACTGTTTCTCTCCCACTTCGTTCCAACATAGAGGCGTTCGGCATTTCCTACCATACAGTACTTTAAACGGTGCCGCTTGTATGCTGGAATGATAACAGTTGTTATATGCAAACTCGATCAACGGTAAGTGCTTATCCCATGATCCCCCAAAATCAACAATGCAAGCCCGGAGCATATCTTCTAAGGTATGAATCGTTCGTTCACTCTGCCCATCTGTTTGGGGATGATACGTCGTACTTAGCTTTAGCTGTGTCCCCATTTCCCTTTGAAAACTTCTCCAGAATCTTGAAGTAAAACGACTATCACGATCAGAAATAATTGAGATTGGAACTCCATGCCGCGTTACTATTTCGTCAATGTACAGCTTAGCTAATCGCTCCATCGAATCGGTTTCCTTTATCGGTAGAAAGTGTGTAGACTTTGTCAATATGTCGACGATCACCCAAATAGAATCAAATCCCTTCGGAGTCCTTGGTAGCTTCGTGATGAAGTCTGTGGTAATCTGCTCCCACTTCCACATAGGTATTTCTAGTCATTGTAGTTGACCAAACGGCTTTTGGTGTTCGATCTTTATTTTCTTGCAAGTATCACATCTTTCCACATACAGAGCAATCCCTCTTTTTATCCCCGACCACCAATAGAATTTTTTAAGGTCTTTATACATCTTGTTTGTACCTGGGTGAATAGAGAAACGGGATTGATGAGCTTCTTGTAGAACACGATCACGTAACCCACCTAAACGAGGTACCCACACTCTATTTCCCAGACACAATAACCCACGATCATCTTTTACTAACAATGCTGACATCCCCGCTAACCGTTCTGATTTCAAATTTTCATCCTGATAAGCCTCCACTTGACACTTCTGCAATTCTTCAAATATGTTGGGTAGGAGTTCAGTTCGTAGCGAAATAACTTTTATTGTTCCACCCCTTTCTTGACGACTCAATGCATCAGCTACCACATTTTCCTTTCCCGGATGATAAAGGATTTCACAGTCGTAATCATTCAACAATTCTAGCCATCTTCTTTGTCTCGTATTTAGTTCCTTCTGGTCAAAGAGATGTTGGAGACTGTTATGATCGGTATAAATCTGAGATTTGGAACCATACAGATAATGTCTCTGAATCTTTAACGCGAAGACGACTGCTGCAAGCTCCATGTCGTGTGTAGGATACTGTCTTTCATGATCCTTTAATTGACGAGAAGCATAAGCAATAACCTTTCCACGCTGCATAAGTACACATCCCAATCCCAGTTTTGACGCATCACTATAAACAACAAAGTCTTCCGAACCTTCAGGTAGTGATAGAATCGGCGCGCTGCACAGTTTCTCTTTCAATATCCGAAATGCCTCATCTTGTTCTGCTTTCCATTTAAACTTCAGGTTCTTCCGGGTCAGCTTAGTCAAAGGAGTTGCGATACGAGAGAAGTCTTTTATAAACTTCCGGTAGTAGCCGGCAAAACCCAGAAAACTACGTACTTCGGTTGGCGTTCTCGGAGGTTCCCACTTTTCAATCGCTTCCACTTTCGTTGGATCAACTTGGATACCTTTCTCAGAAACCACGTGCCCCAGAAACTGAACTTTCCGTAGCCAGAATTCACATTTAGAAAAATTTGCATACAACTTTTCCTTCTTCAATAGTTCCAGAATCAAACGAAGATGTTGCGCGTGCTCTTCCTTGGATCGGGAATAGATAAGGATATCATCGATAAATACAATAACAAATTTATCGAGATACGACTTACATACCCGATTCATTAAATCCATAAAGGCAGCTGGAGGTTTCGTCAGTCCGATCGGCATCACTAAGAATTCGTGATGTCCATACCTTGTTCGAAAAGCAGTCTTTAGAACGTCTTCTTCTTTAACTTTCAACTGGTGATAACTGGATCTTAGATCAATCTTGGAGAAATAGCAAGCTCCAACTAACTGATCGAAGAGGTCATCAATTCGGGGTAGCGGATACTTTTTCTTTATCGTGCACTTATTCAGTTCTCGGTAGTCAATACACATTCTCATCGAACCATCCTTCTTTTTCACAAATAACACTGGTGCTCCCCACGGCGAAGAACTAGGTCTGATGAAGCCTTTACCGGATAGGTCTTGTAGTTGTGCCGTCATCTCTTTCATCTCTGGAGGTGCCAGACGATAAGGTACACGGGCTACAGGAGTGGCTCCAGGAATCAGGTCTATACCGAACTCTACTTGTCTAAAGGGCGGAAGACTATTCAAGTCTTCGGGGAATACTTCAGGTAATTCACTAACAATAGGAATATCTTCCATCCTATTCTTTTCTGGCTTAATATCTATCACGTAAGCCAAGTAACTCTGACAACCCTTATTCACACACTTACGGGCTTTTATCATAGATATAAGGCTAGACTGATGATTCCTACGATCACCATAAATCACTACTGGTCCCTTCTCAGGTAATACCACAGTTATTAACTTCTTATCACACACTATGTTGGCCTGATTCTCGGCTAACCAGTCCATTCCCACTACGACGTCAAACTCTATTAAAGTTATAGGAAACAATTGTATGGGCACTCTACACCCCTCTATATTTATCACACAGCCATCAAATACTTCTATAACTGACACTTGATTATCATTTGCCATATTTACTGATAGAGCATGTTCAAGAATTTTAGGTTTCAAACACAGGCAAGCAGCAAATGCAGGAGACACAAACGATCGGTTTGCATCGAAATCAAATAACACCTTAGCACGTGTAGAGTTTATTAAAAATGTACCTATGACCACATCCGGAGTTTCCTCCGCTTCTTTCTCAGTCATTTGAAATGCGCGACCCCTGGTTACTGCCGGTTCCAGTCTTGGTATCACTGGTTTAACAATCGTTGGCCTGCCCGATGACCCACCTTGCTGTATCCTCCCCCGCGGACAGTCCGACTGAAGGTGATCCGGAGAATTACATAAGAAACATAACCGCGTTACCTTACAATCTTTAATGACGTGTCCGGTCTTCCCACATTTATAGCACGCTCGTAAATCACCTGGGCAATTTCCTTGGTGGACACGGTTGCACTTCTAACATGGTCTTTGTGCCGGTCGAAATGGCGGACGGCTATCATACCTCTGAAATCGGGACTTCTTCGGATCGTGTTGTGGTCCTTCCAACTTTCTCTTCCCGATACTTTTATCGCCAGCATCCCTTCTAATATCGTTCAACATTCTCCGCGGCATCAACTGCAGCTGAGAAGGTATCAGGTCCTTTTGCAGTCACTAGCCTTCTGACTTCTGAGTTCAGCCTAAAGATAAACCTTTCCTTCTTCATTGTCTTCGTAGCAACGTAGTATTCTGCGAACCGAGACTTTTCCAGAAAGCTAGCGGTGTAGTCTCGAACGGATAAGTTTCCTTGTTGTAAGTTCATAAATTCCCCTTCCAGTTGTTTGACGGCTGCTTGGGGACAAAATTGTTCCCTGTAGGCTATCACAAATTCTTCCCAAGAGAGGGTAGAATAAACATCAGATCCTTTAGAGTGAATAAAAGATTCCCACCAATACAAAGCATCCCCTTTTAACATTGTTGCCCCGTACAATACCCTATCTTCATCCGCACACTTGCTTGTCTTGAAAATAGCTTCTATTTCCTTCATCCATCTCATTGCTTTCACGGGATCCCTGTCTCCTGAGTAGGTCGGGGTCTACAGCTTAAAACTATTTTGTAGTCGCACCTCCTTTGTGTACCAGTCAGTGTGATTGGCATTTCATCTTCCGGTCCAGGATCCGGTATTTCAGCTTCATTGTAACGACTTTGATCAAACATTGCTTGTATACTAGTTTGCAGTCTTCCCATTTCTGCAATCAAGTCATCCCTTGTAACAAACTCTGTACCCCGAGGCTGAGCTCTGCCCCCTGTTCGACCCCCCAGTTCTACCCCCGGTTCTACCTCCGGTTCCTATTGGTGGATTCGTACTATTCGGATTTCTTCCTCCTCCTCGATTCGAATTTCGTGTACCACTTGCCATTCTGTAGATTTAAAAAAGGTTAATATACACATAAGCACATACCCCATATAACAAGGTATTCCAGTTCAAACATGTACTTGTAAGATCACAATTACATTGGCCAGGTGTAATTTGAAATTACCTTACATCATGTTCCTTCTTCCCTTTTATACTTCATCATCCCAAGGTTCTATAATGATAGGGACAACCTACTTCACATGCAGTTTAAGTCTAGGTACAGATACAAATACCTAAATCCCTTAAACTAAGGCTCTGATACCATTTGTAACGTCCCAGTTCCCATATACATAACAAATCACATAATGTAACATAACATTGATATAACAAACGAAACATTATATTACAAGTACGGTCCCGTAGTCTTTTACAATCAGAAGAAGCCATTCTACTACAGACTTTATACTAAATACATACATAACATTTAATTATAATAATACAACTGCTAAACATGCCAAAATCTTCATCATATAGTCATTCACAAAAGCCATCTCTCGATTACTCCAATTACTTGCTTTTACCCGATCCACAACCTGTAATACATATTTTTAAAACAAAATGAGGGTTAGACCTTGTGGTCTAAGTGAGACAAATCCCTGTTAGTTTAAAAACCATTTATATAAACATCATTCATATAAATCACTCAACACAATAACATATATTCAATTAAGCTCACATATCTTGTACCTTCCTTTCTCATTCTTCCTGACCATATTAGTTGGTAGCAAGCCAACTAATAATTTAACAACGCTGTACGACATTTACAGCCAAACGACGTTGTACGACATTTACAGCCAACCACTCCGGTCCTAAGCCCGGCCAACGTATTATAACATAATATGATACCCATGTAAATATAATATCTCAAGATATTATGATTTACATATAAACACTTAGTCATCGACTATCACATTCCTAATCCATACATGTATGTATTCCAGTTAAAAACGTTTTTAAAGTAAAACTTACATGTTTCGCTTATCAAAAATGCTCGCAAGCTTCTTTCAAAAAGATTATATCTTTCACTTCTACTCCACAGTATCTGAAACAATTTAAAATACATATATCGCTTTACTAGCCAATTACATAAAACCTAAGAAGTTCCTATCCTCAACTGTCCCATTACACACAACACTTAACCCACTATCGGGACTACACAGGGTACCGGGACTTTTCAGTCCCGGGACTTCTAAGTACCGGGAGTTATCGATACCGGGAGTTCACAATACCGGGACTCTACACTACCGGGAGTCTACCGGGACTTCTCCGGGACTCTCAAGAACACAGTCGGTTCCATTTTCTCAGATTCAGTTGAAACTAATACCAAACAATACAATAGATCTTTCTAAACCGATAGATATCTTCTACTTATGATTACAATCACAAAATGTAAAGGTACTTACCTCAAAATCAACTTCAACCAATTAAATCGAAGCCCTAACCGTACGAATTCTTTCCTGCTTCTGCTCGCCTTAGGAACACACACACTGATAATATCTGGATAATGTTGCTGAATGAAGTATCTGAATATCTTAAGGGTGTATATCAATTCCACATTTACCATTTAGACCTTGAACTTCTCATTAATGACCCAAACACCCCTAAACTTATAATTTACCCAAACTTACCCTAACATCCAACTTTAAGGTTAACTAAATTTAACGGAAAAAGGGATTTTAACTAATGAACTTACCTGGGGTATTACATCGATCACGCTTCAGAATGATTCGCTGAGCCTCAAACTTCTTTATTATTTCTTCTCTTCTTCTCTGATCATCTTCACTTGGTTTTTGAGGAACCAAGGAAGGTCTGCTTGTATGAACGAGCATCTGTTCTTCAGGTTCATCAGTCTCAGAGATCAAATCCAAGACTGGGATTATTTCTTCAGCATCAGTTGGGATTATTGTTGGTGAAGTCGCAGTTGTAGATACTTCAGCGATACCCTCAAACAGGGGAGAGGACTAGCTGAAACACAGCGATCTTACGAATAAGAACTTGGGTAGAATCAGAGAAAGGAAATTGGTTTAAGTGTATAGGCTTGTGGAGAGTAGAATTGATAAAGTGTATAGATAGAGTAGGGATGCAGTAAGATTTAGTGTACCTGACAAACCGACTTTTCAGGCAAGATGGCCAGATTGCCTTCTTCAGCGAGGCCTTTGTTTTTGCCTTTGTCAGCTTCGGACGCTGAAGGCTTTGACTTGGTCCGCTCCCCTGTAGATTCTTTTATCACGATCCCTTTAAGAGCTTTAATCCTCTGAGCAGGCTTGACGATAAAGGAGTCATCATCATCATTGTCATCATCATCCTCATTCTTTGGAGAAGAGGATGGTTCATCATCAGAGATGTCGACGACTTCTTCATCTTCAGCTTCAGACTCAGATTCTTCAGCTTCTTCTTCGAGTTGCTCCCCCTGAGGTCCAGCAACAGTTTCTTCAGCTGTCTTCTCACCCTGTTCAGTAAGGGTGAGGTATTCAGTCTTCTCCCCTTCGATAGATTCATCGTGGGGAAGGTCTTCAGAATTCTTCTCCCCCTCTTCCTCATGATGAATGGGGGAGGAATGTGTTGACTCATCAGCTGTTTTTGGTTCCCTGTCTTCTTGGCCAGGGACTCCCATATAAACTTCAATCGCTGCAACTCTGTCTTCTAGGCCATAGATAGCAGGACTGATCTTCAAGAGTTCAGCACGATCCGCCTTAGTAAAGTTCTCAGGTTCAGGGGCAGGGGCGGTCGTGTTGTTCAGGATTTGCTGCATCATTATCTGCATTGAACCAACGTCAGTCTTTACAGAAGTTACATCAGTTTTTACAGCAGACATGTCACCCTCGAGTTTTCCAACCGATGTCTTCAGCGTTGTGAATTCGCTGGACAAGGATGAAACTGAAGTCTTGAGAGAGGTGTAGTCTGTGTAGATGTCAGCGAGCACTTTTGCAAAGTCGCCAAGAGTTTTATCAATATTCTCCAAGTCAGCTTTGGAGGCTTTGTCTTCAACCACTGTTGTCAGCTTCGTAAGATTCTCTCCAGCGTTTGTTACAGCTGAAGAGTTGTCGGAGATTGTAGTAGTGAGACCAGTCAGCTTCGTCTCCAAGTTCTTCAGAGAGGCGTTGATGTCTCCCAAATTAGGACCTGTAACAAATAAGTACTTGTGAACAGAGGAAAGCTTGGAAGTTTCGGGTTCAGTTACAGTGTTTATGGGTTGGTGTATACCTGCAAGAGGATTGATGAATTTGTCAAAACCTCGGTGTCCTGAAAAGAGTTCCATGTCGTCAGCGAGAGTGTGTATACGTATGGACGGTTCTGCAGGTCCTATAGCCATCATTCCTTGAGTATCAACTTTAGCTTCTGGAGGAACGTCGGTTGTTCCAGTGACAACTGGATTAGAGACCAAATGAGTAGAGAGAGAAGTGAAGGTTGAGAATGTTGGTTGGGTGCGGGGTTCAGCGTTGGATCCGCTGAGAAATACTTCTTCAGTCTTTTGAGAAACTGAAGGAGGTTGGGTAGATTCCAAGTTTGTAACCTCAGCGTTTAGAGACGCTGAAGTTAGGATGGAATGGGTGGCTTGATCAGATGTGGCAGAGCGTACCGCTGAACTTTCCTTCAGCTCTTCAAGATGAGCTGAGGAGTCTTCAGCATGAGATTGCTGGGGTTGCTCCTTGGTTATCTTAGTTCTTTTGGAACTAAGTTGGGTAGCTGAGTGTTTCCTTTTATGAGAAGGAATAGGGGTTGCAGCTTGGGTATCAGCGAGGGGTTTGTCCGCTGAAGGAGCTGCAGAAGTAGAAGAAGTAGGGTTGAGAAAAGTTAAAGTGTAGAAAGACGTACCTCGTTTTCCACCGGTTTGAAGTCGAGAACTTTAGGGCCAACCTGAGAGAGTTTCAGGTCACCTTCTTTTGGGTAGCTGTCCTTCAGGCCAGTTTGGAAGACGGCGCTGATGAATCTGGGATAAGGAACCCATGGAGATCGGTCAGCGGCAGAGTCTACTCTGAGTACCAGATCATCGTAGATTATCGATGCCCAGTCTATATGTAGACCTTTCAGCAGTGAATATCCCATTGCTTGCTGAGGTTGAGTGGCTTGGTCAGAGGAGTCGGTCTTTGCAGTCATGCAGCTTATCAAATGAGCGAAGATGAAATTCATCCCGATGGGCATTTTGGATTTCTTGATGAGGGTCAGCTTCTTCTCAGGCTTCTTGTCCCTCCCAGTTTCCCATACATAGCCTATTGCATCGAAGAATGCAGTGATGGCTTCCCTATCTGAGTGTTTCTTGTGGTCAGGGAGAGGGACAAAAGATTTTTCTTTTGTAGCAGTGGGAAGGCCGAGGGCTTTGCGGATAATGGCAGGGGTGATCTTCATCGTGCCATAATCAGTATCACAGAGGATATAATCAATTGTCTTTGATGAGTCTTTGGCTGATGGTAGCTGAGAGTGTCTGGCAGAATACCAGAACTGAGAAAGTAGTAGCTGATGTGCAGGAGGTGTTATTGTCAGGGCTGTCGAAAGGCAACAGTTTTTCAGGAAGTTCACAGTATCATTCAGATGTGTGACTTGCTTACGAGGAGGAAACTCGAAAAGCGCATAAACGTTGTTTGACTTAGTCCAATCAAGTTCTTCTAGAGTGAACTTAACCTGAGGAGCCTTGGTGATTTCAATTCCTCAGCGGCAGCAGCAACAATGTTCTCAGCGGTAGGAATGTCAGCAGATGCCCTTTCTGTATTATCAATTCAACCAAAGATATAACAAATAAGAATAATCATAATGTGGAAAGATTTTCCAATAAGATGGTTCGAATTTTGTCCATTTCATTCAGATAAAAATGTCTTAATGAAGATTAGGGTTTTTCTTGGTTTTGAAAAAGAAATGCAAACCCATTAAAAGTCTTGTTTTCCAGTTTCTGGAAACGAACATATGAAGAACAAGTTTAAGATATTGCGTTTAAACTTGAAGAACAACCATGAAAGGTTGTGTTTAAAAAACCATGAAATAAATGATTTCATTTGAAAAAGTTCTTTTGTTTGATCTTGTAAAAACAATGAGAAGATCAGAAACAAGTTATAAACAATAGGTAAATAATAAGAGCACATTAACCTTTGATGTTGAAGAAGAAGATGATGAATAGTTTCTGGAAATATGATAGCTCGAAATGAAACAGTAAATCTTTTCTTGCTTGGAGGAGAAGTTGTTCGCGTAAAAGGTAAATATAAACCAAGAATGTGTTTATATAGTGAGATTAGAGAGAGAAAATCTTGAGCGGGAAAAGATTTTCATCATGACACGGACACGTGTTTGCATTTGATTGGAAGGTAAACGAAAACGTGCAAACGTGTGTCAGAAAAAAAACGTGCCAGGGCTTATCCGTTACAATGACGTCACAATTGTCCTTTCATATTCTTTTAGGATGTCTCTGAGGTTTTGAAAGCTCAGGGACACTTTTGAAAACTGTAAGATCCCACATTGGTTGGGGAGGAGAACAAATGTTGCCTTATAAGAGGAACTTGACACCTCCCCTACCAGACGCGTTTTAAAACCGTGAGTCCAGGTGTGGACAAAGCGGACAATATCTGGTACGGTTGGCCTGGGATGTTAAAGATGGTATCAGAGCCGGGAACCGGACTGGTGTGCCATCGAGGACGTTGGGCTCCCAAGGGAGGTGGATTGTAAGATCCCACATTGGTTGGGGAGGGGAACAAAGGTTGCCTAATAAGAGGAACTTGATACCTCCCCTACCAGACGCGTTTTAAAACCGTGAGTCCAGGTGTGCACAAAGCGGAAAATATCATGTACGGTTGGCCTGGGATGTTACAAAAACATGAAGCACTGAATAGAAATATCAGTGTTGGTTTTAGAAATTTCAAAGTATCGCTGATTAAGAAAGAGATTTTCAGCGATGCAATTTATTTTGAAATCTTGCATTCACATGCGATTGTCCGTGAGAGAAAGACATACCTTGATATCAACAAATCAAGTTTATTCAGAGAGAAGATGATAGAATAGGTTATACAAGTTTGTATCATTGTATAATTGTATCACCGATCAAATGTGAACTGCTGGAGATTTTATTCTTCAAAGTTCAGCATTCCAAGCTCGCTGATGAGAAAGTTAAATCTTGTCTCAACAAGAGGTTTGGTGACCAGATCAGCTAACTGATAATCAGTTGGGATAAAATGTAGTTCTATATCACCATTCATCACATGATCTCTGATAAAATGATACTGGATTGTTGGCTATAGCGATGGCACTTGTGCTGTCGCAATAGATTGAAATTTTCGAGAACTGATGGTCATAGTCTAGTAGTTGATTTCCCATCCACAAGACCTGAGAACAACAGCTTCCAGCGGCTACATATTCAACTTCAGCTGTGGAGGTGGACACTGAGTTTTGCTTTTTACTTGTCCAACTCACCAGCATTCCACCCAGGAGCTGACAGCCTCCTGTGCTTTTCCTATCCATTTTGCAACCTGCAAAATCACTATCTGAATAGGCGATTAGATTGAACCCTGAGTCTTTGGGATACCAAAGAACTAGATTCGCAGTACCCTTAAGGTATCGAAAAATTCGCTTTACAGCGATCATATGAGATTCCTTGGGTTCAGCTTGATATCGTGCACACAAACAGGTTGCGTACATAATATCGGGTCGGCTAGCTATAAGATACAGAAGAGAGCCGATCATCCCACGGTATAGCGTGACATTAACAGGAATACCATTAGTATCCTTATCTAGTGTCAGCGGTGGTGCCATAGGGGTTTTCATAGTTGAACTCTGAGTTTAATCGAATTTCTTCAGCATATCTTTAACATACTTTCCCTGACTAATGAAAGTTCCTTTATCATTTTGCTTTATCTGAAGACCAAGGAAATATGTTAGTCCACCCATCATGCTCATTTTATACTCATCTTTCATTCTATCAGCGAAACGAGTACAAAGATCAGGGTTAGTAGAACCAAATATAATGTCATCAACATATATCTGAACAAGAATGATATGACCTTTCACTATTATGAAAAATAGAGTTTTGTCAATTTTACCTCGCTCAAAATTTTCAATATGGAGATAAGTAGAGAGAGTGTCATACCATGCACGTGGAGCTTGCTTTAAGCCATAAAGTGCCTTATCCAGTTTATAAACATAACTTGGATGCTTAGGATCTGAGAATCCTGGAGGTTGTTCCACATAGACTTCTTCATTCATCTTTCCATTTAGAAACGCAGACTTAACATCCATCTGAAATACTTTGAAGTCTTTGTGTACAACATATGCTAAGAATAGACGAATAGATTCTAGTCTTGCTACTGGAGCAAGTGTTTCGTCGTAATCTATGCCTTCCTCTTGTCTGTATCCCTGAGCAACAAGACGAGCTTTGTTGCGGGTTACAGTTCCATGTTCGTCCAACTTGTTTCGATAGACCCATTTAGTGCCTATCACTGTTTTGTCAGTTGGTCTACGAACAAGTTTCCAAACTTTGTTTCTTTCGAACTCAGTCAGCTCTTCTTGCATGGCGCTGACCCAGTTTGGATATTTGAGGGCATCATCTATTTTCTTTGGTTCAGTTAGAGAAATAAAGTTAACAAATAAACAAATATTACCTGCACTTCGTCGAGTCTGAATACCAGCGTTTGGATCATCAAGAATTTGATCAATTGGGTGATTTACAGTCCATCGTTGAGCCGGAGCATAAGTCGCTGACTCAAACTGAACTGGAGGAGCTAAAGATGAGGCTTCAGTAAGTGCTGGAGTATCAGCCAAGAGATGAGTGGTTGCAGTTGTCATTTCATTCACTGATAGCTGAGAAATAGATGGAATGTCTGAGACATTTGGTTCAGAAGCAGGTATAGTGTTTAAAGGAACAACTGAGACCCATGATGTTTCAGCTTCACTATTCTGCATGTTTGGAATGATAGTAGGACTATCATCTTCAACTGTATGAGTATGAGGAGTAGGAACATCTTCTAAATCACCAAGATGAGAAAACATCCATTGATCAAATTCTTCAGTATGAGAAAACATCCATTGATTCACGCCAAACGTGACGTGAATAGTTTCTTCAACACATTGCCTTCTACGATTGAAGACTCTAAAGGCTTTGGATATTGAAGAATATCCAAGAAAGATTCCATCATCAGCCTTAGGATCAAACTTTCCAAGGGCATCTCTGTTATTCAGTATGAAACACTGACATCCAAAGATGTTATTCATAGGCTGTCTTATTGAATCTTTTGACTATCAGCGACCTATTTTGCGTAAAACAAGCAGTGTTGACAGCTTCTGCCCAAAACTGAGTAGGCAGGTGAGAATCGCTGAGCATTGAACGTGCAGCTTCAATAATTGTTCTATTTCTTCTTTCAGCGACTCCATTTTGTTGCGGTGTTCTCACTGAAAAAAGTTGTGAGAAATACCCTTGCTCTCAAAGAAGGAATCAAGAGAATTGTTTTTGAATTCAGTCCCATGATCACTCCTTATTGAGCGAACGGTCAAGTTGTTCAGGGTTTCCATCTTCCGAACAAAGGTGATGAGTTCTTCAGGGGTGTCACTCTTAGAATGGAAAAACATTACCCGTGTAAAGCGAGAGGATTCATCAGCTATAACCAGCGTATATTTCTTTCCAGCGATGGATTGTTTGTTAACATGGCCAAACAAATCCATATGGAGAAGTTGTAGAGGAGATGACACTGAGGAGACTTGCTTTGACTTAAAGCTTGCTTTGGTCTGCTTGCCTTTCTCACACTCTGAACATAAAGACTATTTGGAGTATGAGTGTTGAGGTAGACCAGTGACTAACTCTTTTGAAGAAAGAGTATTCAGTGTCTTGAAATTCAGATAAGAGAGCCTCTTATGCCATAGCCAGTTGACATCAGATGAGGCTTTTGAGAAGAAACAGGAGTTCTCAGTGGTTGTTGGGTCCATGTTTATTACATAAACATTTTCCAAACGATAACTGCTGAGAGCTATCTTCTCTTTTTTTTCAGCGACAAAGCAGAATTCCTTAGTAAAGATTACTTTGTTATCCTTGTCACAAAGTTGACTGATGCTTAGAAGATTATGCTTCAGCCCTTCAACATATGCGACTCTTCTGAAGGTTGTTGTACCATTTGAGAATACACCAAACCCTCGGGTATGTCCTTTTCCATTTCCACCAAAAGTCACAGAGGGACCCTTCTCTTCCTTGTATTCAGTGAGCAGGCTTTTCTTTCTAGTCATGTGTCTAGAGCATCCGCTATCGAGATACCAGATACCCTTCTTAACCTGCATTACAAAGGAAGATTAGTTTTTCTTGGGTACCCACTTAACCATGTATACACATTTGTCAGTGGAAGTAGTTGGAATGGAAGGTTCAGCAGTCTTCGCAGCATTTGAAGATTAAGCTTTGTCAGTCTTCACTTTGGTTAATTTCTTAACCTCAGTGGTCTTCGTTGCCATGGGGGCAGTGATCTTCACCTTGGCTATCTTTTCAGCTTTGGTGGCTGTGGGGCACTTACTAACAATATGATCAGTAAGTCCACAGTGATAACATTTCCTATAACTAAAAGTAGTTCTAGGACCATTTGAATGTTGAGCTTTAGATTTTGAAATAGAAGGACCAGCACCAAATAAGCTATTGGCTTTTTAAATAGGAGGAACATTCAGTTCTTCGGATTTCTTACCAAGGACATCCACTCTGAGTCTAGGAGTAGATCGCTGAATAGATCCACGCTGAGTAGATCCAGAGATCTGATTCCTTGATCCAGAGGGATAGGTCACTGAAGCTTTAAAAGCATTCAGCTTAGGTACTAAGGTACCCTTCTGAGGATTTTGGTTAAAAGAAATTCCTTTACCTTTATCTTTAAAGACAGAGGTAGGTTTTGGATAAACCATTTTCTCTTTACCTTTTGAAGAGGTAGGAGTTTCCTCAGGGATAGGCGGTGTAGAAGATGAACACTGAGAGGATGAAGTATCAGCGACTGCGGATACGAAAGTTCCAAATAAGAGCATGGAACGATCAGTGGTTGGTTCTTGAGTATCAGCTTTGTAACCAAGACCACGTTTATCACTCAGGGGAATCTGAGACTTAATTATCTCAGTGATCTTTGTTGAGGAGTTATACCATCCATCAACAGTAGCTTTTTCAGCTCTTAATGCAGTGATAGCTTCTTCGTGCTCGATTTTGACTAGCTGATTTAGGTGAACTTGATCTTTAAAATCTTCTTCAATTTTAGAAAGGTTTTCTATTTGAAGGTGACAGTTTTTAAGCTGTTCAGTGAGATCAAGGTTTTGATTTTCAACTATTGTTTTGCCATTCATGGCTTCATATTAACTTCTAATCAGGAGATCGATCTTTCGAAGACTATCAGCTTCATCAATATTTTCAATATTTGTAAAGAAGGAAGGTGATACCTGAATTGAAGAGGTTGAAGTGGAGGGAATGTCTGAACTTTCTTACTCATCTTCAATCTTGGCCATAAGACAGAGATTGGCTTCATCATCTTCAGAGTCAGATGATGATACTTCATCATCAGAAGCAACCAAATCATAGTTAGCCATCAGGCCTTTGCCTTTCTTCTTAAAGCTTTTCAGCTTCGCATACTTTTCTTTCAGCTTCGCATATTTGTCATCTTTATTCCTGGGAATAAAGTTTTTCTTTGGAAAAGTTGAGGGTCTAGAGACTTTCTTTGACCTGCACTCGTTAGCGAAATGTCCTATCTTTTCACAGTTAAAACAAGTAGCAGTAGCCTTATCAACAGGAGCTGATGATCTTGACTTGTCAGTTATGGAAAGAGGTTTCTTCTTTCTGAACATTTTCTATTTGGCGAATCTCCTGAACTTTTTAGTGAGGAGAGCCAAAGATTCATCATCATCTGAAGAGTCAGATTCTGATGACCTTTCAGAGTTACTCTCCAACTCAGTGATAGTGACCGAGGGTCGCTTAGTGGAAGGTTCCTCTGAGATTAAAGCAACAGGGGTGCTTTTGGAAACTTTTACAAGATTCTTCTTAAGATGACTCGATTGCTCGTGATTCAGCATCATGCCATATAAGGTAGAAAGGGTCATTGATTTTAGATCCTTTGATAGCTTGAGACACATAGAATAATTGTCCCAGCTTTTAGGTAAACATTCTAAAAACTTTGTCAGCACTTCAAAGTTAGAATATTCCTTACCAACAGTTTTCAGATCTATTATTAAACAGTTAAAACGTTGGTGAACTTCAGAGAGAGTTTCATTCTTACCATAAATGAAGCTTTCGTACTGTCTTACCAGGTTGATCTTTCTTGAGTCCTAGACTTCAGACGTACTTTCATACTGAACACATATTGTGTCCCACATAGCTTTTGAGGTTTTCAGGTTCATGACGGAATGGTAGACTTCGTCAGGAAGAGGCATGGATAGTATGGATCTGGCTTTTGTGTTGATAGCCACTTTCTTCTTATCTTCGTCAGTCCACATATGAATTTCTTTAGGAATCAACCTTTCTGGAATAGCAGGTATATTCTCAGCGGCTGGAACTGCAGCATCAATTCTTACAGGGATATATGGGCCGTTTTCAAGATAATAAGACATAGTAGGGTCTACACCTTCTAAGAAGAGAATCATCCTATTTTTCCATAGATTAAAATTATCTCTAGAGAATCTAGGGGGTTTTGCAAGAGAACCATTGTCGATATAGTTTGTGTTTGTGTTGGTAGCCATTTTCAGAAATAGCAAGGAAGAGAAATCTTAGTATAACGACTTCGGGCATGGCCAGCTCCCATAGTGTGACGGGCGGTGTGTACAAGGCCCGGGAACGGATTCACAGCCGTATGGCTGACCGGCGATTACTAGCGATTCCGGCTTCATGCAGGCGAGTTGCAGCCTGCAATCCGAACTGAGGACGGGTTTTTGGAGTTAGCTCACCATCGCGGGATCGCGATCCTTTGTCCCGGCCATTGTAGCACGTGTGTCGCCCAGGGCATAACCACTTATTGAACAGGGTTCTATGGTCGGTCCGTGACCCCTGGATGCCGAAGGCGTCCTTGTTTATGAGATTAAACAAATCTACTCTGATACCACTTGTTGGTCCCGAAGGGCTATACAAGTTTGTAGAAGGGGGGGGGGGGGGGGGTTGAATACAAACACACAGATTTTACTTTTCTAAATTGTTTATTGATAAATCATTAACAATTTATAGCTTGTTGCGGAAACAAGATTGAGGATAAACCTAAATCTAAACAAGTTGGAACACTAAGTTTCTTGCACTAAGAAAGATAAGGAAATTACTAATAATAACCTATCTTGAGATAATAAGATGAACTTGTCAAGGGTTAGCAAGTTACTTCAAAATATGTGTGTTTGTATTCAACCCCCCCCCCCCTTCTACAAACTTGTATAGGCCTTCGGGACCAACAAGTGGTATCAGAGCGGATTTGTTTAATCTCATAAACAATATCTAATCTAAGATATTTCTCTTCCTTGATATTATCTGAAAATGGCCACCAACACAAACACAAATTATATAGACAATGGTTCTCTTGCTAAACCCCCTAGATTTTCCAAAGATAACTTCAACTTATGGAAAAATAGGATGACACTCTTCTTAGAAGGTGTAGACCCTACTATGCCTTACTATCTAGAGAATGGTCCATTCATCCCTGTAAGAATTGATGTTGCTGTTCCAGCCGCTGAGAATAGACCTGCTATTCCAGAAAGGCTGGTACCTAAGGAAATCTTTCAATGAACTGGTTAAGATAAGAAGAAAGTGGATATAGATACAAAAGCCAGATCCATACTATCCATGGCTGTTCCTGACGAAGTCTACCATTCCGTCATGAATCTGAAAACATCAAAAGCCATGTGGGACACAATATGTGTTCAGTATGAAGGAACGTCTGAAGTCCAGGATTCAAGAAAGATCAACCTGGTAAGACAATACGAAAGCTTCATTTCTAGTAAGAATGAATCTCTCTCTGAATTTCACCAATGTTTTAATTGTTTAATTATAGATCTGAAAACTGTTGGTAAGGAATATTCTAACTTTGAAGTACTGACAAAGTTTCTAGAATGTTTACCTGAAAGCTGGGACAATTATGCTATGTGTCTCAAGCTATCAAAGGATCTAAAATCAATGACCCTTTCAACCTTATATGGCACGTTGCTGAATCATGAGCAATCGATCCATCTTAAGAAGAATCTTGTAAAAGATTCCAAAAGCACCCCTGTTGCTTTAATCTCAGAGGAACCTTCTACTCAGCGACCCTCGGACACTATCACTGAGTTAGAAAGTAACTCTGAAAGGTCATCAGATTCTGATTTTTCAGATAATGATGAATCTTTGGCTCTCCTAACTAAGAAGTTCAGGAGATTTGCCCAAAAGAAAATGTTTAGAAAGAACAAACCTCTTTCCATAACTGACAAGCCTAGATCATCAGCTTTTGTTGATAACGCTACTGCTACTTGTTTTAACTGCAAAAAGACAGGACATTTCGCTAACGAGTGCAGGTCTAAGAAAGTTTCTAGACCCTCAGCTTTTACAAAGAAACCCTTTGTTCCAAGGAATAAAGATGACAAATATTCAAAGCTGAAAGAAAAATATGCAAAGCTGAAAAGCTTTAAGAAGAAGAATAAAGGCCTGATGGCTGACTATGATTGGGCTACTTCTGATGAAGAAGCATCATCATCTGACTCTGAAGATGATGAAGCAAATCTATGTCTTATGGCCAAGATTGAAGAAGAGGAAGAAAGTTCAGACATTCCCTCCACTTCAACATCTGCTATTCAGGTATCACCTTCTTTCTTTACCAATATTGCAAATATTGATGAAGCTGATAGTCTCCGTAAGATCTATCTCTTGACTAGAAGTTTATACGAAGCCATGAACGGCAAAACTGTGGTTGAAAACCAAAATCTTGATCTCGCTGAAAAGCTTAAAAACTGCCACCTTCAAATAGAAAAGCTTTCTAAAATTGAAGAAGATTTTAAAGATCAAGTATATTTAAATCAGCTAGTCAAAATCGAACGAGCAGAAGCTATCGCTGCATTAAAGGCTGAAAAAGCTACTGTTGAAGGATGGTGTAATTCTTCAACAAAGATCACTGAGATAATAAAGTCTCAGATTCCCCTGAGTGATAAACGTGGTTTGGGTTACAAATATGAAACTCCAAAACCAACCACTGAGCGTTCAATGCTTAAATTTGGAACGTTCGTATCCTCAGTCGTTGATACTTCATCTTCTCAGTGCTCATTGGACATTACACCAATCCCTGAGGAAACTCCTACCTCCTCAAAAGGCAAGGAGAAAATGGTTTATTCAAAACCTACCTCTGTCTCTAAAGACAAAGGTAAAGGAATTTTTATTTACCAAAATCCTCAGAAGGGTACCTTAGTACCAAAGCTGAATGCTTCTAAAGCCTCAGTGGCTCATTCCTCTGGATCAAGGAAATAGATATCTGGATCTATTCAGCGATCTACTCCTAGACTCAGATTGGATGTCCTTGGTAAGAAATCTGAAGAACTGAATGTTTGTCCCATTTCTAAAGCCAATAGTTTACTTGGTGCTGGAACTTCTAATTCTAAATTAAAAGCTCAGCATTCAAATGGTCCTAGAACTACGTTCAGCTATAGGAAATGTTATCACTGTGGACTCACTGATCATATTGCTAGTAAGTGCCCCACATCCACCAAAGTTGAAAACATAGCTAAGGTGAAGATTGCCCCCAAGGCAAAGAAGACCAACCTTGGTGCAAATCAGGTCAAGGTGAATCCTACCACTGAAGTTAAGAAATTAACCAAAGTGAAGAAAGACAAAGCCGAATCTTCAAATGCTGCGAAGACTGCTGAATCTTCCTTTCCAACTACTTCCACTGACAAACGTGTATACATGGTCAAGTGGGTACCCAAGAAAAACTAATCTTCCTTCGTATTGCAGGGTAAGAAGGGTATCTGGTATCACGATAGCGGATGCTCTAGACACATGACTGGAAAGAAAAGCCTGCTCGCTGAATACAAGGAAGAGAAGGGTCCCTCTGTGACTTTCGGTGGAAATGGAAAAGGACATACCCGAGGGTAAGGTGTACTTTCAAATGGTACAACCTCCTTCATAAGAGTCGCATATGTTGAAGGGCTGAAGCATAATCTTCTAAGCATCAGTCAGCTTTGCGACATGGATAACAAAGTAATCTTTACTAAGGAATCCTGCTTTGTCGCTGACAAAAAGGAGAAGATAGCTCTCAGCGGTTATCGTTTGGAAAATGTTTATGTAATAAACATGGACTCAACAACCACTGAGAACTCCTGTTTCTTCTCAAAGGCCTCATCTGATGTCAACTGGCTATGGCATAAGAGGCTATCTCATCTAAATTTCAAGACACTGAACACTCTTTCTTCAAAAGAGTTAGTCACTGGTCTACCTCAGCATTCATACGCCAAAGAGTCTTTATGTTCAGCGTGTGAAAAAAGGGAAGCAGACCAAAGCAAGCTTTAAGTCAAAGCAAGTCTCCTCAGTGTCATCTCCTCTACAACTACTCCATATGGATTTGTTTGGCCCTGTTAACAAACAATCCATCGCTGGAAAGAAATATACGTTGGTCATAGTTGATGAATTCTCTCGTTATACATGGGTTATGTTTCTCCGTTCCAAGAGTGACACCCCTGAAGAACTCATCACCTTTGTTCGGAAGATGGAAACCCTGAACAATTTGACCGTTCGCTCAATAAGGAGTGATCATGGGACTGAATTCAAAAACAGTTCTCTTGATTCCTTCTTTGAGAGTAAGGGTATTTCTCACAACTTTTCTTCAGTGAGAACACCGCAACAAAATGGAGTCGCTGAAAGAAGAAATAGAACAATTATTGAAGCTGCACGTTCAATGCTCAGCGATTCTCACCTGCCTACTCAGTTTTGGGCAGAAGCTGTCAACACTGCTTGTTTTACGCAAAACAGGTCGCTGATAGTCAAAAGATTCAATAAAACAGCCTATGAACTTTTTCATGGGAGAAAGCCTTCAATCAGCTTTCTTCACATCTTTGGATGTCAGTGTTTCATACTGAACAACAGAGATGCCCTTGGAAAGTTTGATCCTAAGGCTGATGATGGAATCTTTCTTGGATACTCCTCAGTTTCCAAAGCCTTCTGAGTCTTCAATCGTAGAAGACAAACTGTAGAAGAAACTATTCACGTCACGTTTGACGAATCCCGTTCAGCGAACTCTAAACCGAACGCTGATATAGAAGAACTGAATCAATGGATGTTTTCTCATCTTGGTGATTCAGAAGATATTCCCACTCCTCATGCTCATACCGTAGAAAATGATGGTCATACTATCATTCCAGATACTGAAGAACTAAATCAATGGATGTTTTCTCAACTTGGTAATTCAGAAGACATTCCCACACCTCATGCTCATCCAGTAGAAGATGATAGTCCCACTATCATTCCAAATTTGCAGAATAGTGAAGCTGAAACATCATGGGTCTCAGCTGTTCCTATAAACACTATACATGTAGTTGATCCAAATGTCTCAGACATTCCATCTACTTCTCAGCAATCAGTGAATATAATGACAACTACATCCATTCCTCTCTTGGCTGATACTCCTGACGTCGCTGAAGCTTCATCTTCAGCTCCTCCAGTTCAAGTTGAGTTAGCGTCTCACGCTCCGGCTCAGCGATGGACTATAAATCACCAAATTGATCAAATTCTTGGTGATCCAAACGCTGGTATTCAGACTCGACGAAGTTCAGGTAATATTTGTTTATTTGTAAATTTTATTTCACTAACTGAACCAAAGAAAGTAGATGATGCCCTCAAAGATCCAAACTGGGTCAGCGCCATGCAAGAAGAGCTGACTGAATTCGAAAGAAACAAAGTTTGGAAACTTGTTCAGAGACCAACTGATAAAACAGTGATAGGCACTAAATGGGTCTATCGAAACAAGTTGGACGAACATGGTACTGTAACCTGCAACAAAGCTCGACTTGTTGCTCACGGATACAGACAAGAGGAAGGTATAGATTATGTCGAAACATTTGCTCTAGTAGCAAGACTTAAATCTATTCGTCTGTTCTTAGCATATGCTGTACACAAAAACTTCAAAGTACATCAGATGGATGTTAAGTCAGCGTTTCTAAATGGAAAGCTGAATGAAGAAGTATATGTGGAACAACCTCCATGATTCTCAGATTCTAAGCGTCCAGGTTATGTTTATAAACTGGATAAGGCACTTATTGGCTTGAAGCAAGCTCCACGTGCATGGTATGATACTCTTTCTACTTATCTCCATATTGAAAAATTTGAGCGAGGTAAGATTGACAAAACTCTATTTTTTAGAAAAGTGAAAGGTCATATCATTCTAGTTCAAATATATGTTGATGACATTATATTTGGGTCTACTAACCCTGAGCTTTGTACTCGTTTCGCTGATAGAATGAAAGATGAGTACAAAATGAGCATGATGGGTGAACTAACATATTTCCTTGGTATTCAGATTAAGCAAACTGAGAAAGGAACTTTCATTAATCTGGGAAAATATGTTAAAGATATGCTGAAGAAATTCGACTTAACTGAAAGTTCAGCTATGAAAACCCCTATGGGACCACCGCTGACACTTGATAAGGATACTAAGGGTGTTCCTGTCAATGTCACGCTGTACCGTGGGATGATCGGCTCTCTATTGTATCTTACATCTAGCCGACCCGATATTGTGTTTGCAACATGCTTGTGTGTCACGATATCAAGCTGGACCTAAGATATCTCATATGAAAGCTGTAAAGCGAATCTTTCGATATCTTAAGGGTACAGTGAATCTAGGTCTTTGGTATCCCAAAGATTCAGGATTCGATCTAACCTCCTATTCAGATAGTGATTTTGCAGGTTGCAAAATGGATAGGAAAAGCACCACAGGAGGATGTCAGCTCCTGGGTGGAAATCTAGTAAGTTGGACAAGTAAAAAGCAAAACTCAGTGTCCACTTCCACAGCTGAAGCTGAATATGTAGCTGCTGGAAGCTGTTGTTCTCAAGTCTTGTGGATGAGAAATCAGCTACTAGACTATGATCTTCAGCTCTCCAAAATTCCAATCTATTGCGACAGCACAAGTGCCATCATGATATCATTTTATCAGAGATCATGTGATGAATGGTGATATAGAACTTCATTTTATCCCAACTGATTATCAGTTAGCTGACCTATTTACCAAACCTCTTGATGAAACAAGATTCAACTTTCTCATCAGCGAGCTTGGAATGCTGAACTTTGAAGGATAAAATCTTCAGCGGTTCACATTGATCAGCGATAGGATAAAATCAACTTGTATAACCCATTCTATCATCTTTTCTCTGAATAAACTTAATTCACTGATATCAAGGTATGTTTACTCTCTCTGACAATCGCATGAAAATGCAAGATTTCAAAACAAAATGCATCACTGAATATCTCTTCCTTAACAGCGATATTTTGAAATTTCTTAAAACCTTCACTGAAGATTTTCATTCAGTGCTTCATGTTTTCAAAAGTATCTCTGAGTTTTTCAAAACCTCAGAGACAACCAAGAATATGAAAGGACAGTTGTGACGTCATTGCAACGGATAAAACCCCGGCACGTTTTCTCTTCCTGACACACGTTTGCACGTCTCGTTCAAACTTCCAATCAAATGCAAACACGTGTCCGTGTCATGATGAAAATCTTTTCCCGCTCAAGATTTTCTCTTTCTAAAATCTCTATATAAACAAATTCTTTGTTTATATTTTTCTTTTACGCGATCAATCTTTCTACGCAAGAAAGAATTCACTGTTGCATTTGTGATTTAAAAAACTTCAAGAACTGTTCATCATCTTCTTCATCAAACATCAAGGTTAATATGTTCTTATTTATTACCGAATGCGTATAACTTGTTTTCGATCTTCTCTTTGTTTTAACAAGATCAAACAAAAGCACTTCGTAAAATGAAATCATTTTCTTTCGTGGTTTTATGAACACAACCATTTCATGGTTGTTCTTCAAGTTTAAATGCAAAATCTTAAACTTGTTCTTCATTCGTTTCCAGAATCTATTTCTTCATAGAAAACTGGAAACAAGAAAATGGGTTTTACATTTCATTTCAAAAATCAAGAAAAACCATAATCTTCATTAAGACATTTTGTCTGAATGAAATGGACAAAGTTCGAACCATCTTATTGGAAAATCTTTCCACATTAAGATAATTCTTATTTGTTAATCTTTGGTTGAACTGATAATACAGGAAATGGCAACGTCTAACATTCCTACTACCGCTGAGAACATCTCTACTGACTCTGAGGAAGTGGAAATCATCAAGGCTCCTCAGGTTAAGTTCACTCTGGATCAACTAGACTGGACTAAGATAAACAACCTTTCTGCGCTTCTCGAGTTTCCTCCTCGAAAGAAAGTCACACATCTGACAGATGCTGTGAATTTCCTGAAGAATTGCTGCATTTCAACAGCCCTGACCATTTCACCCCCTGCAAGTCAGCTGCTACTATCTCAGTTCTGGTACTCTGCCAGACACTCTCAGCTACCATCCGCCAAAGATCCCTCCAAAACAGTTGATTGTATCCTCTGCGATACTGCATATGGAACGATAAAGATCACACCTGCCATCATTCGCAAAGCTCTGAACTTTCCCATCGCTACAAAGGAAAAACCTTTTGTTCCTTTCCCTGACCATAAGAAGCTCGCTGACAAAGAAGCTCTTATTGCATTTTTTGATGCAATGGGCTATGTATGGGAAATGGGCAGAGACCAGAAGCCTGAGAATAAGCTAATACTGCTGAAGAAATCGAAAATGCCCAGCGAGATGAACTTCATCTTCGCTCACCTTATCAGCTGCATGACTGCCAAGACCGGCTCTTCTGATCAAGTCGCTCAACCTCAGCAAGCTATGGGATACGCTCTGCTGAAAGGTCTACACGTTGACTGGGCATCTCTCATCTATGATGACTTGCTGCAAATAGTAGACTCTGCCGCTGACAGGCCTGCATGGATCAAGAAACTGGATTCTAAAAGGATCAAGAAAACAAAGGAGCAACCCCAGCAATCTCATGCTGAAGACTCCTCAGCTCTTTCTGCAGAGCTGAAGGAACGTTCAGTGGTACGCTCTGCCACACCTGAACAAGCCATCCCTTTTATCCAAACTTCAGCGTCTCTAAACGCTGAGGTTACAAACTTGGAACCGACCCAACCTCCTTCAGTCTCTCAAAAGACTGATGAAGTGATTGTCAGCGAATCCAACGCTGAACTCATAACCCAACCCCCATTCTTATCATTCGCTCCTCCCTCAACTCATTTGGTCTCTACTCCAGATCTAACTGGAGCTGCCATCATTTTCTCGGAACATAAAGCTGATTCTCCAGGAATGATGAAGACAGGACCTGCAGAAAAATCCATGGGCACTTTTGAAGATGACATGGAACTTTACTCAGGAACCCGTGATTTCGATGAATTCACCAATCCTCCTGCAGGTAAATAACAACCCATAAACACTGTGACTAAACCCCAAACTTCTGAGCTTTCCTCTGTTCACAAGTTTTTATATGTTACAGGTCCTAATTTAGGAGATATCAACGCCTCTCTGAAGTTCGTGGAGACAAAGCTGACAGGTCTCACCACTACTCTCTCCAATAACTCTACAGCTGTAACAAACGCTGGAGAGAATCTGAACAAGCTGACAACGGTGGTGGAGAAGAAGGCTTCCACAGATGACATGAAGCAGGTTGATAAAACTCTCAGCGACTTCGCCAAGGTGCTCGCTGATATCTACACAGACTGCACCTCTCTCAAAAACTCAGTTTCGTCCATGTCCAGCGAATTTACAACGCTGAAGACATCGGTTGGAACACTAGAGGGAGATATGTCTGCTGTGAAGACAAATGTCAACACTCTGACGACTGACTTAAGCTCTGTAAAGACTGACGTTGGTTCGATGAAGACTATGATCGAACAACTGCTGCACAAGGCGAATACTCCTGCTCCTGCCCCTGTCCCTGAATCTGAACATTTTACAGCGCCGGATCGCATTGAGCTCGGGAAGATCAATCCTGCTATTTCTGGCCTAGAAGACAGATTAGCAAAGATTGAAGTTTGAGTAGGTCTCTCTGGCCAAGAAGACAGAGAACCTACCAACGCTGCTGAATCTACCCATTCCTCCCCCAGTCATCATGAAAAAGAGGGGGAGAAGAGCGCTGAAGACCTCACCAAGAGCGCTGAAGACCTTTCCCATGATGAATCTATCAGGGGAGAGAAAACGAATACTGAAGAAACCACCGCTGGACCTCAGGGAGATGAAAACCCTAAGGAAACCGAGAAGCTCGCCTCTGTATCTGAGGGGGAGCAACTCGAAGAAGAAGCTGAGAAAACTGAATCCGAAGCAGAAGATGATGAAGCCGTCGACATCCCTGATAATGAACCATCTTCTTCTCCAAAGAATGATGATGATGATGACGAAGATGACGATGACTTCTTTATCGTCAAACCTGCTCAGAAGATCAAAGCTCTTAAGGGAATCTCGATAAATGAACCTTTAGGGGAGCGGACAAAGAGAAAGCCCTCAGCCTCTGGAGCTGAGAAAGGCAAAGGCAAAAGTGTCGCTGAAGATGACAATCTGATGATCTTGCTTGAAAAGCCGGGTTGTCAGGTATGATAAACATCTCTCACTCCATCCCTCCTCTATCATACAATATCAGGTCTACTACCCAAGCTTATACACTTGAACCAATTCTCTCTATCTGATTCTACCCAAGTTCTTACTCGTAAGATCGCTGTGTTTCAGCTAGTCCTCTCCCCTGTTTGAGGATATCGCTGAAGGCTCCACAACTGCGACTTCACAAAAAATACCAGCTGCTGCTGAATAAATAATCCCAGTCTTAGATTTAATCTCTGAGACTGATGAACCAGAAGAACAACTACTCTCGCACAGAGGCAGACCTTCCATAGCTCCTCAAAAGCTAAGTGAAGAGGATCAGAAAAGAAGAGAGGAGATAATAAAGCGATTCGAGGATCATCGAATCATTATGAGGCATGATCAACTTCCTTCAGTTCCTCCAAAGTTTAGAATTTCCATAAAGGAATAGAAGGAACATCTCAGAGCTGAACGTCTAATCGCTGAAAGAAAAGAAGCTGAAGAAAAAGACAGAGACTACGCCATCCAGCTTTCTAAACGATCAATAAAAGACCCCCAGCTGAAAAGAGTTCCCATTGATGTTCAACGTCAGCTCTGGGAAAACGCCAAGAAGATAACTGAAGAAAAGAGAATTGTGTCTCAGTCAACTTTAGCCTGGTGCAAAGAAAAGGTCAACTACAGAGACTCTCCTGCCAAAATCAACAAGGTATTCATCTCTGGAAGAACAACCCTTGTTTCAATCGCTGAAATCGAGATATTCAGAGAAGATAAGAAGTCTGAAAAATTCTATGCTGAAGCCATAACGAACTACGGTCTCTCTGAATGGTTGGAGATCAGGTTAGCCATCCAGAAGTCCAAGTCGAAATACAAGGAACATGTTGAAAAGCTGATCAACAAACAAATCGACTTAGTCTACTCCTGTGTGGATATTCCTCCTCCTCCTCCTCTCGAAAGTCAGAAAAGAAAGGCCTCAGCGAAGAAGAAGAAATCTATATCTTCAATTGATGTCCCTGTCATTCGAAATGAAACAGGTATTGGTTTTTCACGTGCTGAAGTCCTTGGTCCTGATCCTGATCTTTCCATGCTTGACACATCTCTTCCTCCTGGTGAGACTTTCATCCCTGGCAAAGTCATAAGCGAACCCTACGGGATATTTTTTTCATGACTACGATGGTGGAAAGCGTTTTCAACGGATCACTGAGCTTCCAATCACTCCAATCGAACAGCTCAGAGATCTCATCTACTGGTGTGACTTCAGGATTGACCCTCAGGCACGATATCTGAAACCCTTGATTTTTGAAGAAGCGCTGATCAAAAGAAAACAAGGTGTAACCGTTCCTGACTGGATGATTCCCACCACATCAATGACCCTTGATGAACTTCTCATTAAGGAAGAACCTTTGTAAGCTGATAGGATCGCCTCTTTCATCTATTTTATCAGTTATCCTTTTGTACTTGTAATTTATTTCGCTTGTACTTGTAATCTTTTCATTTCTCTTTGTATCCTGATTCGAAGTTTTAAAGAAAGATTTCGGCGATTGTACTTTACTCCATCAGTACTGAAAAGATCCCAGAAAACAGTAAAAGGGACAAATATTTTATGAGTTCTTTTTATCCTTATGTTTTCATTAAATAGCAATTTTCTTTGTTGCTATGTCATAATCAAATAGGGGGAGATTGTTGATCCAAACCCTCAGTGATTTGATAATGACCCTCTCTTATATACTTAGTGAAAATTGTAAGTAAACAATATGTATCAGAGTTTCACTATCGCTGATAAGTACTAAGATCTTACAGTACCGCTGATAGGAACTCTCGCTCTTTAAATTAAACATTCAGCGAAACTGTTCACCATTAATGCTGAGTCTGTTCAGTAATTATGATGATCGCTGATAAGTTAGTTGTTTACTTATGATCCCTGAAGACAAGTTTCACGTCAACAAAGGTTCTACGCTGATGTCGAATATCAAGCTCAAGAACCAGCGACAAGTCTCCTAATGAACTGATGCGGATCAGCGAAGACTCAGATTTGTCCACTCCACGTGAAGTATCAAGTACAAGACTTCAGCTATCGCTGAACTTTATCATTCGCTGAATAGAAAATGATAATCGCTGAATCAACGAAAGCCGATCATGAAGTCCTCCGTACAAAGTACTTTTGTCTTAACCTCCCTTGCACGACTCCGTACGAAATGTCAGAAAAGAACCTCCGACTGTCTGAAATCGTACAACCACTCTGATACTACACTGTTCATCCATACGGCTACTAAGGTTGTCAACCAAGGTCAATGACATGCAACCAACCAGCTGATGACACGTGTAAAGTGTACACTGACTTGCATTAAATGCATGCAGTATATAAAGAGATGAACCCACTTCATTAGAAGTAACTTGCTAACTCTGGACAAGTTCAATCTCTTATCTCAAGATAGGTTATTATTAGTAATTTCCTTATCTCTCTTAGTGCAAGAAACCTTAGTGTTCCAACTTGTTTAGATTTAGGTTTATCCTTAATATTGTTTCCGCAACAAGCTGTAAATTGTTAATGATTTATCAATAAACAATTTAGAAAAGTAAAATCTGTGTGTTTGTATTCAACCCCCCCCCCCCCTTCTACAAACTTGTATAGGCCTTCGGGACCAACATTCATCTCTTTATATACTGCATGCATTTAATGCATGGCAGTTTACACTTTACATGTGGCAGCACCTCATTGGTTGTATGTCATTGACCTTTGTAGACAACCTTAGTAGCCGCATGTTTGAACAGTGTAGTATCAGAGTGGTTGTACGATTTCAGACAACAAGGAGGTTCTTTTTTTGACATATCGTACGGAGTCGTGCAAGGGTGGTTAAGACAAAAGTACTTTGTACGGAGGACTTCATGATCAGCTTTCGTTGAATCAGAGCTTTATCATATTATATCAGCGAAAGATAAAGTTCAGCGATAGCTGAAGTCTTGTACTTGATACTTCACGTTGAGTGGACAAATCTGAGTCTTCGCTGATCTGCATCAGTTCATTAGGAGACTTGTCACTGGTTCTTGAGTTTGATCTTCGACTTTAGCGTAGAACCTATGTTGACGTGAAACTTGTATTCAGAGATCATAAGTAAACAACTAACTTATCAGCGATCACCATAAGTACTGAACAGACTCAGAGTATTATGGTGAACAGTGTTCGCTGAATGTTTAATCTAAAGAGCGAGAGTTCCTATCAGCGGTACTGTAAGGTCTTAGTACTTATCAGCGATAGTGAAACTCTAATACATATTGTTTACTTACAATTTTCACTAAGTATTAAGAGAGGGTCATTATCAAATCACTGAGGGTTTGGATCAACATCACATGACCAGATGGACAAAGGATCACACTCATCATTTAATTATTGGTGCTGCTGAAGATGGTGTGAAGACAAGATCGACCACAATCAATGAAGGTTTCTTTGTCAATTTTTTAAGCATGATTGAGCCGAAGAAGATTTCTGAAGCCCTTGAAGACCCAAACTGGATTGAGGCTATGCAAGAGGAGCTTCTGGAGTTTGAAATAAACAAAGTTTGGTCCTTGGTTCCACTTCCTCAAAATAAAACTTCCATTGGAACCAAGTGGGTGTTTAGAAATAAAAAGGATGAAGATGGGATTATCATCAGAAACAAAGCCCGTCTGGTTGCTAAGGGACATTGCCAAGAAGAATGTATCGATTGTGACGAAACCTTTGCTCATGTGGCTAGGCTAGAAACAATCAGAATCTTCTTAGCCTATCCTACTCACAAGGGTTTTAAGGTCTATCAGATGGATGTAAAGTCGGCCTTTCTGAACGACAAGCTACAAGAGGAAGTTTATGTCCAACAACCACCTAGTTTTGAAAGTTCAGAGTTTCCATACCACGTTTACAAGTTAGACAAAGCTCTGTACGACCTTAAGCAAGCTCCCAGAGCCTGGTATGAAACTCTGTCAAACTTTCTGTTGACTAATCACTTCGAGAAAGGTACAATCGATACAACTTTATTCTCTAGAAGGTACAAAAATGATATACTTCTGGTGCAAATATATGTTGATGACATTATTTTTGGGTCTACACGGCAAGAGTATTGTGATAGGTTTGAGGATTTGATGAAAAGCGAATTTAAAATGAGCATGATGGGAGACCTTTCTTTCTTCCTTGGTTTACAAGTAAAACAATCCATCAGAGGGACTTTCACAAGTCAGTCCAAATACATCTCTGATATTTTGAAAAAAAATAAGCTCAACAACTCAAATCCAATGAAAACTCCTATTGCCACTGGAGTTAAACTTGACTCTGACATTAATGGTGAACCTACAGATGTCAAGAACTACAGAGGCATGATAAGGTCACTTCTGTACTTAACTGCTAGCAGACCTGATATAATGTTTGCAACTTGTCTCTATGCCAGATTTCAAGAAAATCCTAACGAATCTCATTTGTCTGCTGTCAAGCGCATATTTAAATATCTGAAAGGGACTCAATTTTTGGGTCTCTGGTATCCTCTTAATTCTGGTTTCGAGCTTGTAGCATACACAAATTCAGATTCTGGTTTCGAGCTTGGTAAATTGGACATCCAAGAAACAGAATTGCGTATCAACTTCTACAGCAGAAGCAGAGTATGTTGCTGCTGCTAGTTGTTGCTCTCAAGTAATATGTTTGAAAACCCAGCTCAAAGACTATGGTCTGGAGTATGGCAAGATCCCAATTTTGTGTGACTCCAAGAGTGCCATAGCAATAACAACTAATCCAGTTCAGCACTCCAAGACAAAACACATCGACATAAGGTACCACTTCATAAAGGATCATGTTGAAAAAGGGACGATTGAAATGTACTTTGTTTCAACCGACTTCCAACTTGTTGATCTGTTCACAAAATCTATTGATGAAAAGAGATTCAATTTCTTAATCAGCAAATTGGGTATGCTGAACATGTCCTCCTAACTCTGTTTAAAACTCAACAGAGCCTCTGACAATCATACCAGAGCTCTGTCAAAAAGGTTGGGTAGGATAGTTCAAACAGAGCTTCTGATGTTCACCAGAACTCTGTCATGCATACTTTTCAACAAGCATAGTGGATCTGTTTGTATATACTTTTCAAAATTTCTTGTTTGTAAATTTTTTTTGTATAAAGTTTTTTTAATCTTTCAAAAGGCTGAACAGCAAAATATTTCAAAATAAGCTCATATTTCAAGGGGGAGCTTATAAAGAAAAATGTGCATGGTTGTAGGGGGAACAAGTCAAAATCAGATTTCCAAATCCAAAATGACTATGCTCTTCTGATCTCTAAAGAAAAATCTTTTTTGAAGAAAGAGGGAAAACCTGTTCTGATAAAAATCTTTGATAATGTCAGGAACTTAACAGAACTCTGATATTTCACCAGAGCCTCTGTTGTATCTCACCAGATCTATGTGAAACTTCTGAGTCAGTTCTGTCTTTGTTTCTTTGACCACTTTTCACATCAGATATAGAATTTTAAATGATTTTTTGGGTAAAGGTGAAACATCTTGGGATACTTGAACGAAATGAAAAGGTCACTCAACAGAGACAAAACTGTGTTGAGCTCCACCAGAGCTATGTCGGTTTTTCTGCAACGTCATCAGAAGCACGTCATCAGAGATGCGGGTCATTCTTTAAACGTCAACCACTTGTCACCCACACATCTATAACCGTGACGGTTTGCTTGCCCAAAAGTTGTCAAAACCAAATCTTACGTGGCATTCTCTGATTGAAAGACAAACCACTAGATGTTTCCACGTTCTACTGTAGAGGCCGTTCCACTATCTAAAACTCGAGTACCTACAGTACCTACGACGTTAATCCAACCACATGTTTAGCGTATAAATACCCACAATTTCGACCCATTTCATTTCTTACGTTTTTCTAATCATTCTTAACCCTTCATCTTTCCCTCTCAAAGTTCAAAACCTTTGTGTTCTTCAAGAAACCCTAACCTGCAACAATGGCGGAACATCAAAACTTCGCTGAATCAAGCCGAATAGGACCTGTCTACCAAATCGTAATCCTACCTTACGAGTTTGCTGATAGTGACTATCGTTTCGATGCCAACCCTTCCAACTATCTGCCTATATACCATATATTTGTTTAGTTTTTCAGAAACTCACTCAATTTTCAAGCCCTTACCAGCTACGATGACAAGCTTCCAGAACTCTATGTCAGACAATGGTGGTCTACATGTCAGTTCATTGAAGAACAAAAAGGAATCATCGGAAATGTTGATTCAAGAAACCATGGAGGAGCAGGTACAGTACGCATTTGAGTCAAGACCTTAAGAAGAATCTTTCAAATGCCAACCGTAAGGCAGTTGGGAATAGAAGCCTACGAGAAACCTCCCAAAGTAGTCATTCTTCTTGATGTTATAAAGTTTCTAGGTTACAACAAGGATCTGAACAAAATAGGTAAGTTCAGAAGAGGAAATCTACCCCAGTGTGGAACTTCATGTTCTCCACACTGAACAGAACCCTAACCTGCAAACCAGGTAGCCAAGACCAAGCCAGCACAGAGATTCTACAAATCATGTATGGTCTTTACTTCCAAAGAAATTTTAACTATGCAAAAATACTCTATAAGGATCTTCTTTCTGCTGTAAACACCAAGACCTCAATCATTACAATAGGAGGAGTTGTAGGTGTCTACAAGTCTCTGAAGAGAATCAAATACCAGAGATTCCTAAGTTTGGTCATCCGAGAAGCCTTCCCAATTTTGAATCTTACTCAACAAGGCAACCCTACACCTGTTTGGGTTATGTCCAAATTCTTGGGAAAATCTTCTGGTGAATTCCCCATCGTACACAGATTTCCAGGTACAATGCTATCTCTAATCACTCCAAACCATCTTTCTATCCAAAACTATAACACTGCTGCTCAACTTCAAGAACCTGAGGTGAGATCCCCTGCATACTTAGGTCCTGAGCCTATGTCAGAGTCTGAAAGTGAGGTAAGAATAGAAGAAGAGATAGAAAGACCAGAGGTAAGAGCACCCGAAGTGGGGTCTTCCTATGTACAAGAGTTGGAAGAGGAAGTAGAGAACAGAGCATCCCCTATGGAGGCTGTTCTAGAGGAAGAAATGGAAACTACAGAGGAGGTGGCAGAGAGTTCGTCCTCCGCTGGTAGTAGTGAGGAAGAAGAACAGAGAGAAGAGAATCCCGAGAGTTCTATACCCGTAAGAACCGAGAGAAACGTGAGCATAGAAAAAGATGTTCGAGTGAAGACACATGTGCGTTTTTTACCCCAACTCCCAGTGCAAGCACTCAATCTGTCCATGAGGATCTAGCTCAAATGGAAATTGAAACAGAGGTGCACACCTCGAACCTCAACCAACCTATACCATCAGAGGCACCTCTTCATGCCTCTGGTATGCACTTAGCCGGGGAAACCATTTTTGGTAACGATGTCAATTTGTCCCAAGACATCAATAGGACAACTACACACGATGATGCCTATGTGGCTCGTCTATCTAAGGAGGAACAACTTAGGTCCCTGGGTAATTTCCGATTTACCCGTAGAGATTGCCTAACTCAGAGGCAATTTGACAGCTTTGTTTCACAAGGATTAACTTGTCTAGATCACAACGTTAACTCCGACGTTTACTTCAATCTCTCAGATTCCGAGGATGAGAGAGCTGAAGTAACCAGAACATCTGTAGATGTTTCCCCTGAAAAGGAGCATCAAGGATCGGGTGGAAGTCCTACAAGAGTCAACATTAACACAGCTCTTAACGTTGGCACCTCCGAACTCGAGGTTCAATTGGATCCATGTGTTGGAAACAATGTTACCCCCGTTGACACTTTCACAAGAACAAAGTTCGAAATCTTCTGTGATAGTATCAACACCTCCTTGAATGAGTATAAACTTATAAATGAACAGAAGGAGGAGCTGATCCGCAAGGAGAATGGTTCTCTTAAAGAAGAACTGCAAAAGGTCATTAATAAATATGCAGAATCTGAAAGACTCAGAACAGAAGCGGAAAGAGCCAGAGCAGAACAAGCAGCAAAGATGACAACAGAACTAGCCAAACTGAAAAGAGTCAGAGCAGAAGAGTCGACAAAGATTTTGACAGAGCTTGCACAGCTGAAGAGAGTTATGACAGAGAATCACACGACATCGATGAACAGAACCTTGCCCATTCCTACACTTATTCTCTCAGAATCAAACGTCAAAACCTTGACAGAGCTCATCAATAACTTTGTTAAGGAATCCATCAAAGAAGCCACGACATCATCTACTACTCCACTAAACATCTCCAGCCCAAACCCCAATGACTTACCGATGACAGTTGGCCAGATGGGTGATTTTCGCAGGTCTGTTCTTAGCAAGATGATGACCATCTCATCAATGTTTGTCATGAAGGCACAAGCAACAGAACGACATGTGCAGGCATCTCTTGACACTCATAAAGTTAACTTTGAGAGTCAAGTAGATGAGATCAGAACTGCTGCAACAGAGGTCGAAGATGCAATGAAAAAGGCAGTCATTAATTTCACAGATGCAATCTTACAGACTGCCACACACAAACGACCTGCAGAAGGAGCACCAGAAGGAGAACCCTCGAGTAAAAGAGCCAAAGCCACTTCAGCGTTTGTTGTTCCTCCCTCATCCAAGGCCACAATCGATTTTTCTGATGATGATGACGACTTTGAAGATGCTCAAGAAGGTCATTCAGATAGTCAGATGGGTGAGTACGCAGAACAACAAAAGGGGGAGAAGGAGAAAGAGAAAGAAAAGGAAAAAGAGGCTGAGAAGGAAATTACAGAGGAGACAGAAAAGGGTAAAGGGAAAGAGAAAATGGCAGAAGCAAAGATAGAAGCAGAAGGAAATAAGGGGATAACTGAAGAAGAGACGCCAGAAATGACTATGGTGGTATTCGACACCATGTTCAAGGATCAAGTTATCAGAACACCAGAACCATCAAATCAACAACCACCAGAGATCATCATATTAGACACCCCTCCTACATTACCAAGAACCGAACCAGAGGGAACAGACCCATTCTCTGCTGATGAACAAACAAACCAAACTCAAACCCAAGTTCAAACAGAAATTGTCCAAGAGTCTGCTCAACACATTGATATCCCAATGATACCAGAACAGAACCCAAAACCATCTACCCAACACACCGATAAACCGGCCTTAGAAGAAGTTTTTGGTTTTCTCTATGCTGACAGAGATATAATTCCAATCAATGCCGTACCCATTAACCCATACCTCAATCCCATCAGGATAAACACAATCCAAGATGCAAGGCTAAAGTTCATACAAACCAAGTCTAATCTGAACAGAGCCATAAACACGAACTTTGGTATCCGCATAATCTTAGACATCAAGCATAGGAAATTCCAACATGACAGAGTTGTGTATCATGAGTACACTGTCGAATCAACAGAAGGCAAGAACGAATACTTCAACGACAACGATCTTGTGCTTCTGAATCCATACGATCTGATCATGCTCCACGCCTATTGCTTGAACTTCTCAGACAGATACAAACCAGCAAGAACTGCTCTACCAGAATTTCGATTCGCTATGCAAGAGCACATTAATCTCAGAATTCAGATTGATTTTCATCTAGGCATAGAATTTGAAGTGGAGAAACTGGCGATTGCACCTCCGAAAGAGAGTCTTGAAGGTTATGGCCATTACAGGACTGGAACCGTTGTTGAAGATCCTCCAGTCTTCATATGCCGATAGAAGAAGATCAAGAATGCCATCAGAGCATCTGAAACCCACAAGTACTCTATGTTGATCCAAACCCTCTATGATTTGATAATGACCCTCTCTTATATACTTAGTGAAAATTGTAAGTAAACAATATGTATCAGAGTTTCACTATCGCTGATAAGTACTAAGATCTTACAGTACCACTGATAGGAACTCTCGCTCTTTAAATTAAACAATCAGCGAACACTGTTCATCATTAATGCTCTGAGTCTGTTCAGTCATTATGATGATCGCTGATAAGTTAGTTGTATACTTATGATCCCTGAAGACAAGTTTCACGTCAACAAAGGTTCTACGCTGAAGTCGAAGATCAAGCTCAAGAACCAGCGACAAGTCTCCTAATAAACTGATGCAGATCAGCGAAAACTCAGATTTGTCCACTCAACGTGAAGTATCAAGTACAAAACTTCAGCTATCGCTGAACTTTATCATCTGTTGCATAGTAAATGATAATCGCTGAATCAACGAAAGCAGATCATGAAGTCCTCCGTACAAAGTACTTTTGTCTTATCCACCCTTGCACGCCTCCGTACGAAATGTTAGAAAAGAACCTCCGAATATCTAAAATCGTACAACCACTCTGATACTACACTGTTCATCCTTACGGCTACTAAGGTTGTCAACCAAGGTCAATGACATGCAACCAACCAGCTGATGACACGTGTAAAGTATATACTGACTTGCATTAAATGCATGCAGTATATAAAGAGATGAACTCACTTCATTTGAAGTAACTTGCTAACTCTGGACAAGTTCAAATCTCTTATCTCAGATAGGTTATTATTAGTAATTTCCTTATCTCTCTTAGTGCAAGAAACCTTAGTGTTCCAACTTGTTTAGATTTAGGTTTATCCTTAATCTTGTCTCCGCAACAAGCTGTAAATTGTTAATGATTTATCAATAAACAATTTAGAAAAGTAAAATCTGTGTGTTTGTATTCAACCCCCCCTTCTACAAACTTGTATAGGCCTTCGGGACCAACAAGTGGTATTAGAGCAGATTTGTTTAATCTCATAAACAAGATCTAATCTAAGATATTTCTCTTCCTTGCTATTATCTGAAAATGGCCTCCAATACAAACACAAATTATATAGACAATGGTTCTCTTGCAAAACCCCCTAGATTTTCTAGAGACAACTTCAACTTATGGAAAAATATGATGATACTCTTCTTAGAAGGTGTAGACCCTACTATGCCTTACTATCTTGAGAATGGTCCATTCAACCCTGTAACTATTGACCCTGCAGTTCCAGCCACTGCGAATAGACCTGCTATTCCAGAAAGGCTGATTCCTAAGGAAATCTTTCAGTGGACCGACGAAGATAAGAAGAAAGTGGCTATAGATACAAAAGCCAGATCCATACTATCCATGGCTCTTCCTGACGAAGTCTACCATTCCGTCATGAACCTGAAAACATCAAAAGCCATGTGGGACACAATATGTGTTCAGTATGAAGGAACGTCTGAAGTCCAGGACTCAAGAAAGATCAACCTGGTAAGACAATACGAAAGCTTCATTTCTGGTAAGAATGAAACTCTCTCTGAAGTTCACCAACGTTTTAATTGCTTAATTATAGATCTAAAAACTGTTGGTAAGGAATATTCTAACTTTGAAGTGCTGACAAAGTTTCTAGAATGTTTACCTGAAAGCTGGGACAATTATTCCATGTGTCTCAAGCTGTCAAAGGATCTTAAATCAATGACCCTTTCAACCTTATATGGTATATTGCTGAATCATGAGCAATCTAGCCATCTTAAGAAGAGTCTTGTAAAAGATTCCAAAAGCACCCCTGTTGCTTTAATCTCAGAGGAACCTTCTACTCAGCGACCTTCGGTCACTATCACTGAGTTAGAAAGTAACTCTGAAAGGTCATCAGACTCTGATTCTTCAGATGATGATGAATCCTTGGCTCTCCTAACTAGAAAGTTCAGGAGATTCGCCAAGAAGAAATTGTTTAGAAAGCACAAACCTCTTTCCATAACTGACAAGCCAAAATCATCAGCTTTTGTTGATAAGGCTACTACTACTTGTTTTAACTGCGAAAAGACAGGTCATTTCGCTAATGAGTGCAGGTCTAAGAAAGTTTCTAGACCCTCAGCTTTTACAAAGAAATCCTTTGTTCCAAGGAATAAAGACGACAAATACTCAAAGCTGAAAGAAATATATGCGAAGCTGAAAAGCTTTATGAAGAAAGGCAAAGGCCTGATGGCTGACTATGATTGGGCTGCTTCTGATGAAGAAACATCATCATCTGACTCTGAAGATGATGAAGCAAATCAATGTCTCATGGCCAAGATTGAAGAAGAGGAAGAAAGTTCAGACATTCCCTCCACTTCAACATATGCCATTCAGGTATCACCTTCTTTCTTTACCAATATTGCAAATATTGATGAAGCTGATAGTCTCCGCAAGATCGATCTATTGACTAGAAGTTTATACGAAGCCATGAACGGCAAAACTGTGGTTGAAAACCAAAACCTTGATCTCGCTGAACAACTTAAAAACTGCCACCTTCAAATAGAAAAGCTTTCTAAAATTGAAGAAGATTTTAAAGATCAAGTATATTTAAATCAGCTAGTCAAAATCGAACGAGCAGAAGCTATCGCTGCATTAAAAGCTGAAAAAGCTACTGTTGAAGGATGGTGTAATTCTTCAACAAAGATCACTGAGATAATTAAGGCTCAGATTCCTCTGAGTGATAAACGTGGTCTGGGTTATAAATATGATACTTCAAAACCAACCACTGAGCGTTCAATGCTTAAATTTGGAACGTTCGTATCCTCAGTCGCTTACACTTCATCATCTCAGTGCTCCTCGTCCATTACACCAATCCCTGAGGAAACTCCTACCTTCTCAAAAGGCAAGGAGAAAATGGTTTATTCAAAACCTACCTCTGTCTCTAAAGACAAAGGTAAAGGAATTGTTATTTATCAAAATCCTCAGAAGGGTACCTTAGTACCAAAGCTGAATGCTTCTAAAGCCTCAGTGACCTACCCCTCTGGATCTAGAAAGCAGATATCTGGATTTATTCAGCGATCTACTCTTAGACTCAGATTGGATGTCCTTGGTAAGAAATCTGAAGAACTGAATGTTCGTCCCATTTCTAAAGCCAATAGTTTACTTGGTGCTGGCACTTCAAATTCGAAATTAAAAGCTCAGCATACAAGTGGTCCTAGAACTACTTTTAGCTATAGGAAATGTTATCACTGTGGACTTACCGATCCTATTGATAGTAAGTGCCCCACAGCCACCAAAGCTGAAAAGATAGCTAAGGTGAAGATTGCCCCCAAGGCAAAGAAGACCAACCCTGGTGCAAATCAGGTCAAGGTGAATACTACCACTGAAGTTAAAAATTGACCAAAGTGAAGAAAGACAAAGCTGAATCTTCAAATGCTGCGAAGACCGCTGAACCTTCTATTCCAACTAGCTCCACTGACAAATGTGTATACATGGTTAAGTGGGTACCCAAGCAAAACTAATCTTCCTTTGTAAGGAAGAGAAAGGTCCCTCTGTGACTTTCGGTGGAAATGGAAAAGGACACACCCGAGGGTATGGTGTACTTTCAAATGGTACAACCTCCTTCAGAAGAGTCGCATATGTTGAAGGGCTGAAGCATAATCTTCTGAGCATCAGTCATCTTTGCGACATGGATAACAAAGTGATTTTCACTAAGGAATCCTGCTTTGTCACTGACAAAAAGGAGAAGATAGCTCTCAGCGGTTATCGTTTGGAAAATGTTTATGTAATAAACATGGACTCAACAACCACTGAGAACTCCTGATTCTTCTCAAAGGCATCTTCTGATGTTAACTGGCTATGGCACAAGAGGCTCTCGCATCTAAATTTCAAGACACTGAATACTCTTTCCTCCAAAGAGTTAGTCACTAGTCTACCTCAGCATTCATACGCCAAAGAGTCGTTATGTTCAGCGTGTGAAAAAGGGAAGCAGACCAAGGCAAGCTTCAAGTCAAAGCAAGTCTCCTCAGTGTCATCTCCTCTACAACTACTCCATATGGATTTGTTTGGCCCTGTTAACAAACAATCCATCGCTGGAATGAAATATACGCTGGTCATAGTTGATGAATTCTCTCGTTACACATTGGTAATGTTTCTCCGTTCTAAGAGTGACACCCCTGAAGAACTCATCACCTTTGTTCGGAAGATGGAAACTCTGAACAATATGACTGTTCGCTCAATAAGGAGTGATCATGGAACTGAATTCAAAAACAGTTCTCTTGATTCATTCTTTGAGAGTAAGGGTATTTCTCACAACTTTTCGTCAGTGAGAACACCGCAACAAAATGGAGTCGCTGAAAGAAGAAATAGAACAATTATTGAAGTTGCACGTTCAATGCTCAGCGATTCTCACCTGCCTACTCAGTTTTGAGCAGAAGCTGTCAACACTGCTTGTTTTACGCAAAACAGATCGCTGATAGTTAAAAGATTCAAAAAGACAGCCTATGAACTTTTTCATGGGAGAAAGCCCTCAATCAGCTTTCTTCACATCTTTGGTTGTCAGTGTTTTATACTGAACAATAGAGATGCTCTTGGAAAGTTTGATTCTAAGGCTGATGATGGAATCTTTCTTGGATACTCCTCAGTCTCCAAAGCCTTCAGAGTCTTCAATCGAAGAAGACAAACTGTAGAAGAAACTATTCACGTCACGTTTGACGAATCCCGTTCAGCGAACTCTAAACCGAACGCTGATATAGAAGAACTGAATCAATGGATGTTTTCTCATCTTGGTGATTCAGAAGATATTCCCACTCCTCATGCCCATACCGTAGAAAATGATGGTCATACTATCATTCCAGATATGCAGAATAGTGAAGCTGAAACATCATGGGTCTCAGCTGTTCCTATAAACACTATACCTGCAGTTGATCCAAATGTCTCAGAAATTCCATCTATTTCTCAGCAATCAGTGAATGAAGTGACAAATGCAAACATTCCTCTCTTAGCTGATAATCTAGAAGTAGCTGAAGCCTCATCTTCAGTTTCTCCAGTTCAGACTGAGTCAGCGACGTACGCTCCGGCTCAGCGATGGACTATAAATCACCCAATCGATCAAATTCTTGGTGATTCAAACGCTGGTATTCAGACTCGTAGAAGTGCAGGTAACATTTGTTTATTTGTTAACTTTATTTCTCTAACTGAACCAAAGAAAATAGATGATGCCCTCAGAGATCCAAACTGGGTCAGCGCTATGCAAGAAGAGCTGACTGAATTTGAAAGAAACAAAGTTTGGAAACTCGTTCGTAGACCAACTGACAAAACGGTGATAGGCACTAAATGGGTCTATCGAAACAAGTTGGACGAACATGGTACTGTAACTCGCAACAAAGCTCGTCTTGTTGCTCAGGGATACAGACAAGAGGAAGGCATAGATTATGACGAAACATTTGCTCCTGTAGCAAGACTTGAATCTATTCGTCTATTCTTAGCATATGCTGTACACAAAAACTTCAAAGTACATCAGATGGATGTCAAGTCAGCGTTTCTGAATGGAAAGCTGAATGAAGAAGTTTATGTGGAACAACCTCCAGGATTCTCAGATCCTAAGCGTCCAGGTTATGTTTATAAACTGGACAAGGCACTTTATGGCTTAAAGCATGCTCCTCGTGCATGGTATGATACTCTCTCTACTTATCTCCATATTGAACAATTTGAGAGAGGTAAGATTGACAAAACTCTATTTTTTAGAAAAGTGAAAGGTCATATAATTTTAGTTCAAATATATGTTGATGACATTATATTTTGTTCTACTAACCCTGAGCTTTGTACTCCTTTCGCTGATAGAATGAAAGATGAGTATAAAATAAGCGTGATGGGTGAACTAACATATTTCCTTGGTCTTCAGATTAAGCAAAATGAAAAAGGAACTTTCATAAATCAGGGAAAATATGTTAATGATATGCTGAAGAAATTCGACTTAACTGAAAGTTCAGCTATGAAAACCCCTATGGCACCACCGCTGACACTTGATAAGGACACAAAGGGTGTTCCTGTCAATGTCGCGCTGTACCGTGGGATGATCGGCTCACTATTGTATCTTACAGCTAGCCGACCCGATATTATGTTTGCAACATGCTTGTGTGCATGATATCAAGCTGAACCTAAGATATCCCATATGAAAGCTGTAAAGTGAATCTTTCGATATTTTAAGGGTACAACGAATCTAGGTCTTTGGTATCCCAAAGATTCAGGATTCGATCTAACCGCCTATTCAGACAGTGATTTTGCAGGTTGCAAAATGGATAGGAAAAGCACCACAGGAGGATGTCAGCTCCTGGGTGGAAAGCTGATAAGTTGGACAAGTAAGAAGCAAAACTCAGTTTCCACTTCCACAGCTGAAGCTGAATATGTAGCCGCTGGAAGCTGTTGTTCTCAAGTCTTGTGGATGAGAAATCAGCTACTAGACTATGATCTTCAGCTCTCCAAAATTCCAATCTATTGCGACAACACTAGTGCCATCGCTATAGCAAACAATCCAGTGCTACACTCAAAGACAAAACACATAGAAATCAGATATCATTTTATCAGAGATCATATGATGAATGGTGATATAGAACTTAATTTTATCCCAACTGATTATCAGTTAGCTGATTTATTTACCAAACCTCTTGATGAGACAAGATTCAACTTTCTCATCAGCGAGCTTGGAATGCTGAACTTTGAAGGGTAAAATCTTCAGCGGTTCACATTTGATCAGCGATACGTTTATACAAACTTGTATAGCCTTCGGGATAAAATCAACTTATATAATCCATTTCATCATCTTCTCTCTGAATAAACTTGGTTAAACTGATATCCAGGTATGTTTTCTCTCTCTGACAAACGCATGAAAATGCAAGATTTCAAAATAAATTGCATCGCTGAATATCTCTTCCTTAAACAGCGATTTTTTGAAATTTCTTAAAACCTTCACTGATATTTCTATTCAGTGCTTCATGTTTTCAAAGAGTCCCTGAGTTTTTCAAAACCTCAGAGACAACAAAGAATGTGAAAGGACAGTTGTGACGTCATTGCAACGGATAACACTAGGCACGATTTCTTACTGACACACGTTTGCACGTTTCGTTCAAACTTCCAATAAAATGCAAACACGTGTCCGTGTCATGATGAAAACCTTTTCCCGCTCAAGGTTTTCTCTCTCTAAAACTCCCTATATAAACAAACTCTTGGTTTATATTTGTCTTTTACGCGATCAAATCTTCCTCCGCAAGAAAGAATCCTCTGTTGCATTTGTGCTCTCAAATCTTCAAAGAACTGTTCATCATCTTCTTCATCAAAACTTCCAGGTTAATATGTTCTTATTTTATTACCAAATGCGTATAACTTGTTTCCGATCTTCTCATTGTTTTAACAAGATCAAACAAAAGAACTTTGTAAAATGAAATCATTTATTTCATGATTTTATGAACACAACCATTTCATGGTTGTTCTTCAAGTTTAAATGCAAAAATCTTAAACTTGTTCTTCATTCGTATCCATTTTTTTTTAAACTGGAATACAAGACTCAATGGGTTTTACATTTCTGTCAAATCAAGAAAAAACCCTAATCTTCATTAAGACATTTTTGTCTGAATGAAATGGACAAAATTCGAACCATCTTAATGGAAATTCTTCCCATATTAAGAAAATTCTTATTTGTTAACATCTTTGGTTGAACTGATAATACAGTGAAATGGCAACTTCAAAGATCAATGTTACCGCTGAGAACATCTCCGCTGACTCTGAGGAAGTGGATATCATCAAAGCCCCTCAGGTAAAGTTCAAGTTGGATCAACTAGATTGGACTAAGGTGAACATCCTCTCTGCGCTTCTCGAGTTTCCTCCTCGAAAGCAAGTCACACATCTGGATGATGCTGTGAATTTCCTGAAAAACTGCTGCATTTCAACAGCCCTGACCATCACACCTCCTGCAAGTCAGCTACTACTATCCCAGTTCTGGTACTCTGCCAGACACACTCAGCTACCCTCTGCCAAAGATCCCTCCAAAACCATCGATTGCATACTCAGCGATACTGAGTATGGCACAATTAAGATAACCCCCGCAATCATTCGAAAAGCACTGAACTTTCCAAATGCTACCAAAGAAAAACCGTTTGTTCCATTCCCTGACCATAAGAAGAATGCTGACAGAGAAGAAATCATTGCTTTTCTCGACGCAATGGGTTACATCTGGGAAACTGGAAGGGACAAGAAGCCCGAAAAGAAGCTGACGCTGATAAAGAAGTCCAAAATGCCCAGCGAGATGAATTTCATCTTCGCACACCTGATCAGCTGCGTGACTGCGAAGACCGGCTCCTCTGATCAAGCCGCTCAACCTCAGCAGGCTATGGGATATGCACTGCTGAAAGGTCTACATATTGACTGGGCATCTATCATTTATGATGACCTAGTACAAAGAGTAGATTCTGCTGCTGACAGACCTGCATGGGTTCCCTACCCTCGTTTCATCAGCGCCATCTTCCAATATGGCCTGAAGGACAGCTATCCTCTAGAGGGTGACCTGAAACTTTCTCAGGTTGGCCCTAAGGTGCTCGATTTCAAACCTGTCGACAATGAGGTACGTCTCTCTACCCTTCTCTCTCTTCTTAACCCTAATTCTTTGACTTTTGTGGCTCCTTCAGCGACCACACCCATCGCTGATACCCCGACCACACAATCCTCTCCTTCTACGAAAAGGAAACACTCTTCAATCCAACTTGGTTCCAAAAGGATCAAGAAAACCAAGGAGCAGCCCCAACAATCTCATGCTGAAGATTCCTCAGCTCTTTCTGCAGAGCTGAAGGAAAGTTCTGTGGTACGCTCTGCCACACCCATTCAAGCCATCCCTTCAATCCCGGCTTCAGCGTCTCTAAACGCTGAGGTTAGAAACTTGGAACCTACCCAACCTCCCTCATTCTCTCAAAAGACTGATGAAGTGATTGTCAGCGAATCCAACGCTGAACTCAGTACCCGAACCAAATTCTTATCCTTCGCTTCTCTCTCTACTCACTTGGACTCTCCTCCCAAGAAGACTGGAGATGCCATCATTCCAGAAGCCACCGCTGACGCTTCTCAACGAATGATGAAGACAGGACCTGCAGAGATCACCATATCTCACCTTACTTTTGAGGAAGATATGGAACATTTTTCAGGGCTCCGCAACTTTGACGAGTTCCCCAATCCTCCTGTAGGTACAAATCAACCCTTATACACTGTAACTAAACCTGAAACTTCTGAGCTTTCCTTTGTTCACAAGTACTTATGTGTTACAGGTCCTAATTTGGGAGACATCAACGAGTCTCTGAAGTCCGTGGAAACAAAGCTGACCGATCTCACCACCACACTCTCCAACAACTCTACAGCTGTAACAAACGCTGGAGAAAATTTGACAAAGCTAACTACGGTGGTGGAGGAGAAAGCTTCCACAGATGACATTAAGGGCCTTGATAAGACTCTCAGCGATTTCGCTAAGGTGCTCGCTGATATCTACACAGACTACACCTCACTCAAACAATCAGTTTCCTCCATGTCCGGCGAAGTAACAACGCTGAAGACATCGGTTGGAGCACTAGAGGGTGATATGTCTGCTGTGAAGACAAATGTTCAAACTCTGACGACTAACTTAGGCTCTGTAAAGACCGACATTGGTTCGATGAAAACAATGATTGAAGAGCTGCTCAACAAGGCGAGAACTCCTGCTCCTGCTCCTGCCCCTGCCCCTGTATTGGAAACTTTCACAGCGGCGGATCGCAAGGAGCTGGAAAAGATCAATCCTGCTATATCTGGCCTTGATGACAGATTAGCAGCGATTGAAAGTGGTATTAAAATCCCTGGCCAAGAAGACAGAGAAAATACAAATGCTGAGTCTACCCATTTCTCCCCCAGTCATCATGAAAAAGAGGGGGAGAAGAGCGCTGAACATACCGGGGAGAAGAGCGCTAAAAATCTTGAAAAAAGCGCTGAAGACCTTTCCCATGATGAATCTATCAGGGGAGAGAAGAACGAAGACCTCACCTTCGCTGAAGAGGGTGAGAAGACTATTGAAGCGGAAGCAGCCGCTGGACCTCAGGGAGATGAAAACCCTGAGGGAACCGAGAAGCTCGCCTCTGTATCTGAGGGGGAGCAACTCGAAGAAGACGCTGAAGAATCCGAAGCAGAAGATGATGAAGACATCGACATCCCTGATAATGAACCATCTTCTTCTCCAAAGAATGATGATGATGATGATGATGATGACGATGATTTCTTTATCGTCAAACCTGCCCTAAGGATCAAATATCTTAAGGGAATCTCGATAAATGAACCTTCAGGGGAGCGGACAAAGACAAAGCCCTCAGCCTCTGGTGCTGAGAAAGGCAAAGGCAAAAGCGTCGCTGAAGATGACAATCTGACGATCTTGCTTGAAAAGCCGGTTTGTCAGGTACACTAATCATATCTCACTCCATCCCTCCTCTATAAGTTCTACTACCCTAGCCTACACCTGAACATATTTCTCTTTCTCTTTCTACCCAAGTTCTTCTACCCATGTTCTTACTAGTAAGATCGTTGTGTTTCAGCTAGTCCTCTTCCCTGTTTGAGGATATCGCTGAAGGCTCCACAACTGCGACTTCACCAATAAAGCCAGCTGTCGCTGATGAAATAATCCCAGTCTTAGATTTGATCTCTGAGAATGATGAACCAGAAGAACAACCTCTCTCGCACAGAAACAGACCTTCTTCAGCTCCTCAAAAGCTGAGTGAAGAGGATCAAAAGAGAAAAGAGGAAATAATAAAGCGATTCGAGGATCAGCGAATCATTCTAAGGCGTGATCAACTTCCTTCAGTTCCTCCAAAGTTCAGAATCTCCAAAGCTGAATACTAGGAACACCTTAAAACTGAACGCCTCATCGCTGAAAGGAAGGAGGCTGAAGAGAAAGACAGAGAATACGCCATCAAGCTTACTCAACGATCAATCAAAGACCCCAAGCTGAAAAGAGTTCCCATTGATGTTCAACGTCAGCTCTGGGATGATGCTCAAGAAATCGTTAGAGAAAAGACAAAGGTCTCTGATACAACTTTGGAATGGGCTAAACAAATGCTGACTTATCGATCAAGACCATCCAAAATAATCAAAGCCAACATCAGAGGAAAAATGTACGCTGATGTTCCTGTTGTTGAAGTGGATGTCTACAGAGATGACAAAACGAAGCAAACCTTCTATGCTGCAACATTAGAAAAGTTTGGTCTCTCTGAATGGTTAGAAACGAAATTAGCCATTCAGGGATCACGCTCAAAATTCAAAAGCCATGTTGAGATGATCCTAAACAAACAGATCGATTTGCTTTCATCTGCTGTGGATATTCCTCCTACTCTTCCTCAACCGAAGAAAGCCTCTGCTAAGAAGAAGAAAGATTCCGATTCAGGTCCAATCATTCGAAATGAAACAGGTATTGGTTTCTCTCGTGCTGAAGTTCTTGGCCCTGATGCTGATCTTTCAATGCTTGACACCTCCCTACCTCCTGGAGAAACTTTCATCCCTGGCACAGTGGTAAGTGATCCATATGGTATATTCTTCTTAGACTATGATGGAAATCATCACTTTCAACGGGTCTCTGAGCTCCACATCGCTACCATCGAACAACTCAGAGATCTCGTATACTGGTGTGAAGTCAGACGCAACATCAAAGCTAGACACCTGAAGCCCTTGATTTTTGAAGCTGCTCTGAAGTTAAAGAATCAAGGAGTAAATGTTCCTGACTGGATGATCCCCACTAAAAAGACCCTTGATGAACTTCTCATTAAGGAAGAACCCTTTGAAAACTGATATAATCGCCTTTTTCTCTATTGTATCAGTTATCCTTCTGTACTTGTAATTTATTTCGCTCGTATTTGTAATCTTTATGTTCTTCATTGTAACCTGATTCAAAGTTTTAAAGAAAGATTTCAGCGAATGTACTTTACTCCATCAGTACAGAAAAGATCCCAGAAAACAGTAAAAGGGACAAATATTTTATGAGTTCTTTTTATCCTTATGTTTTCATTAAATAACAATTTTCTTTGTTGCTATGTCATAATCAAATAGGGGGAGATTGTTGATCCAAACCCTCTATGATTTGATAATGACCCTATCTTATATACTTAGTGAAATTTGTAAGTAAACAATATGTATCAGAGTTTCACTATCGCTGATAAGTACTAAGATCTTACAGTACCGCTGATAGGAACTCTCGCTCTTTAAATTAAACATTCAGCGAACACTGTTCATCATTAATGCTCTAAGTCTGTTCAGTCATTATGATGATCGCTGATAAGTTAGTTGTATACTTATGATCCCTGAAGACAAGTTTCACGTCAACAAAGGTTCTACGCTGAAGTCGAAGATCAAGCTCAAGAACCAGCGACAAGTCTCCTAATGAACTGATGCGGATCAACGAAGACTCAGATTTGTCCACTCAACGTGAAGTATCAAGTACAAGACTTCAGCTATCGCTGAACTTTATCATCTGCTGCATAGTAAATGATAATCGCTGAATCAACGAAAGCTGATCATGAAGTCCTCCGTACAAAGTACTTTTGTCTTATCCACCCTTGCACGCCTCCGTACGAAACGTCAGAAAAGAACCTCTGAATATCTGAAATCGTACAACCACTCTGATACTACACTGTTCATCCTTACGGCTACTAAGGTTGTCAACCAAGGTCAAAGACATGCAACCAACCAGCTGATGACACGTGTAAAGTATATACTGACTTGCATTAAAAGCATGCAGTATATAAAGAGATGAACTCACTTCATTTGAAGTAACTTGCTAACTCTAGACAAGTTCAAATCTCTTATCTCATATAGGTTATTGTTAGTAATTTCCTTATCTCTCTTAGTGCAAGAAACCTTAGTGTTCCAACTTGTTTAGATTTAGGTTTATCCTTAATCTTGTCTCCGCAACAAGCTGTAAATTGTTAATGATTTATCAATAAACAATTTAGAAAAGTAAAATCTGTGTGTTTGTATTCAACCCCCCCTTCTACAAACTTGTATAGGCCATCGGGACCAACACTCTAGTGAATCGCTGGTGTATCACAAGAACATTATTCAGAATCTCCCAAGAGAGAAATGTCCAGAAAAGCAACTGGAACTCTACATCAACCAGATTGACCTTATGCTGGACTTCCATGAGCTGATCAGAAGATTCGACAGAATTCTAAGGGGAGACAATTATGCATAAAAGTACTTATTCTTTTGTTCTGTATTGTAATATCTTAAAAGAATAGTACAACGTTTCAACAGAGGGAAATGTTCTCTGTTCTTTTGTTTAAAATCTCTATCATTTCCAAATTTTTATTTTCTAAACATAGGGGGAGATTGTTAGCCCCAAGTATCTGTTATGTAAAAGTATTGAAAATATTATCAAGTCAGAAGACCAACAGAGATCCAGCAGAAGACTTGGAAGAAGACCATCAAGAAGACCAACAGAGCTCGACAGAGCTCTGGCAGAAGATCTTCCATTTTACAAAAGAACTGATTCACCAACAGAAGACCAACAGAGCTCTTATGCCAGAGCTCTGGTGACTGAAGACCTCTGTGAAGCCTAAGTCTCGTAAGAAATCCTAAGTGTCAAACACGTGTCCATACTTTCAACATATGCCCTAAAGAAAGGAGACACACTTTCCACGTGTCATTCCAGGGTACGATAGTACACTGTCTACACTTTATCAGGGTTATAAATAGTGAGGTAGTGGAACAAACGATTGTAAGCTTTTGGAAGAATAGTTTTCCACAATTGTTAAAGCACACACTGCAGTATTCCATAGCACTACCTCCATACGATCTTGTTCCCTGTGAGATTTCGAATACACACACACTTGAACATGTTCTTGGTGTTATTCATATTATTAATATACGAGCAGTTTATTATACTTGATCTTGTTATCATTATTACTGTTCTATACTTGATACTCACGGTTACAATATCATTGTACAATCACTCACATCTTAATGGCTTTATATTTAATGCTTCCGCTGTCTATTTTATTACCATTAATGTGATGCAACGTAAATCTGGGAACATACAATGTTAAAAGGATATAAGATATCTCAAAGGTTCACCTGATTTAGGCCTTTGGTATCCAAAAGAAACTGACTTTAAACTGACTGCTTTTACTGATGCTGATCATGCAGGAAGTAGGTTGGACAGGAAAAGTACTTCTGGTGCTTGTCATTTTTTGGGAGACAAGATAGTGAGTTAGGCTTCAAAGAAGCAAAATTGTGTTTCCACATCAACTGCGGACGCAGAGTATGTAGCTGTTGCTGCTTGCTGTTCTCAAACTTTGTGGATGAGAACACAACTCATGGATTATGGCTATCAACTCAACAAAATTCCCATATATTGTGATTCAAAAAGTGCCATTGCTATTACTCAGAATCATGTTCAGCACTCAAAAAACCAAATATATTGATGTAAGGTATCATTTTATTAAGGACTATGTGGAAAAAGGAACTATAGAAATGCACTTTGTGCACACAAAGTATCAATTGGCTTACTTTTTCACAAAGCCTCTTGATCACAAAAGGTTTACTTTTCTCATGTGTAAAATAGGAATTCTCATATGTTTGTTTTTCTCGGTTGGTTTATGTTTGTTTTGGTTAATTGTTGCTTGGTTTAAGGTGGCCAAGTTTTATTGTTTTGCCTTTGTGGCTTGGTTGTGGCGTTTTGCCTGAACAGTTGTTTTTGCTTGTCTTTTATATATTGCCTGGAGCTTTCCTCTCAAAAAAATATTTTTTCTAAGTATGATTTTCTGAGTAGTGTACTCAGAACTTTGACTCTCTTGTTCAAAATTCTGAATCTTAAGTTCAGAACATCTGATTCTTAAGTTCAGAACTTCTGAGTCTTGAGTTCAGATCTTCTGAGTCAGTACTTCAGAAATCTGACTTAATTTTTTTTCTTAATAGGTTAATTAGACCTTCTGACTACCTTTTAGAACTCATTTCTGAAAAGTACAAGCGTTTCAATTTTGTTGATTATATGTTTTCTATGATATATTTTCATATTTCTTATATCTAATATGTGTTTGAGTATATGCTAAAGTCAAGGGGGAGCATTGATATCTTTCAGAAATCATTCTAAGATGCTTATAAGGTTTGTATTTCTTTCTTATCAGTAATCATTCTATGGGGAACAAGCTTTCAATGATAAAATAATTTTCACTTGTTCAAACTACTTCTGAATCCTTAAAAATGTTTTCAAGGTCAGATGTTAGATTTTAAATGATTTTCAGAAATTTCATATCATCAAAAGAGGGACAGAATTTTGATGATAAAATAATTTTATATTTGTTCAAACTATTTCTGGATGATTAAATGCTTTATATTCTCAGAAGTTGAGATTTAAATGAATTTTGGTTACAATGGATTTTTTTCTGAACTGTGTACTCAGAACTTTTGAGTATGCATTCTCATAACTCTGAACGTGTTATTCAGGACTTTTAACTTGTGTTAATTTCTATCAAATAACACGTGTCAGTTTCTTATTCTTTGAACATACAACGTTTCATTTACATATCTTTTGTGGTACTTCACAGTGTTAGAATCCGTTATAACTCTAACAAAAAACAACTTTTCACCGTTTGAATCCTTTCAGCTTCGCGGATTTTAAATAGATCTTAAAATCCCTCTTTCAAATACATTTGAATTCCAAGAGTGAAAAGTGAGATACGTATAAATCCAGAGTTCTTTGATTATGTTTTCTTTCAATCTTCCATAGTGAAACCATGTCTGGTTCAAGAAGAAGTTGACCTATATCATTACATTCCTCGAAAACGTTGATGGAATCCTCGGATTCAGAGAACGATGAAATTCGTATGCCTGAGAATAGAGCCGTAGAAGAAGGGGCTTTAGGAGAGAATATTTTACTAGGAAATGTTGAAGGAGATGCAGGGGATGAGAATATGGCTGAATCTGAAGGAGATGCAGATGGGGGAAATGAGAATATACAACATGAACAGAGTGCGGTTAGGTCTGTGATGTCTTCTAGACTTAATTCTATGGAGAGGATTGTACCTGAGAGTGAGTATTTGGATTTAGTTGAAAATAACAGTGTGTTAGTGCTTGATGAAACAAAGTTCAAGGAAGAACATAGGATAATCATAGAGTTATTGAAGTACCATCCATTCAAGAAGTGGTTTACAATGAAGAAATTTGTTCCAGTACAGTATATACAACAGTGGTGGAAGCATTTGGAATTACAAGGAAACAAATTTGTGTCAAATATAGGGGGAGTTACTGTAACTTTGACTGTACATTTCATGAGAACTATGCTGAGGTTACAAGAAAAAGATGACTTGGAGGGGAGATTAGATTTTGAGGATTCTCCATTAACAAAGGAATTGATAGCTGAATTCAGACGATTATGGTATAATGAAGAATTGAGGAATCTAAGCTCATTCAGAAGGAACAAATTGCCACCAATCTGGGCATGTTTCTTCAACATTATTAACAAGTGTTTATCTGGGAAACACAGTTCTCTAAATCAAGGATCAAGGATCAAGGCAAATCTTACAAATCTTTCATGGGTTGGTGAAAAACAGACACTATGACTATGCTTCTATTCTATGGGAAGATATGAAGAATACTTTTGAGAGGAATCAGAAGGCAATAGAAGGAAAAACAAGGGATACTCCACTTACATACATACCTTATCAGAGGTATTGGAAGTTGGTAATCTGGTATGCAATGGATCAAGATATAAACATTCCAAGAAGAGCAAAGGAGGAGCATGGGTGTCACACCCCGCTAAAGCGGAAACACGGGATGCACAACTCAAGTTTAACAGCAAAAGTTACAAGATCACATCAACCATAAAAATACATTTCAAAGATGAAGACATTGTCTTTTACAATCGTTTTTCAAAAGGGGAAATGACATAATTAAAAGATAATGAAGAAAGCTTCATGACGTGGTGCCTTCCTAGATCCCAACCTTAATGACGTTCCCCTGAAAAGCATGTAAATGAGAGGGTCAACTAGTGAACTAGTTGGTGAGATCACAAGTTTAACGAGTACAACAATGTTTACCATAGCAAAATAGTTTAAATCCGCACCAGTGGATAAGGCAAAATAGTTTAAATCCGCACAAGTGGATAAATCAAAGTAGTTGAATCCGTACAAGTGGATAAATCAACCGATTATGAAATACTTGCTCATTGTAATAGTATGTATTATGTTTAAGTAGTGAGCCCGTTACCCGACCTATATGACAACAGCCCCAGCGCATGTTCTATCACCAACAATGCGTACGGAAAACAATAATTATGCACTCAAGCAAGCGCGACTTGTGAGTTGGGTGTCAACCAAAAAACGTTATTCATAACTACCAACGGCTCACACTCGTGAGTTAAACGGATAACGTAAGTTAAACGGGGACTTACGTATGATAGAGAGAAAGCTCAAACTTACAACACGCGTAAACTATACATACTATAGAGCATAACTGAGTATAGCAAAGTTTTCGTTTTCAATAAAACGAGTTAATCGGTGCGTAAAAGTAATTGTAGTAACGACATGCTTTTCACCCCAAATATGTAAAATATTGAAAAAGGGGCTGTGATAACTCACTTGATAAGCGATAGAGTCCGGGAATCTCCCCCAAGCACTTCGAGATGATCCTACTTCGAACCTATGAACGTAAGGTCACTAGTGAGTTTTTGTCTCGAAGGTTCGGTATTAACTATCCAAATCGTCATAAAATGTCTTGTTGTGTTTTAATATTATCAACGTAACAAGTGTATACATTGTTCTTGTTAGATTAAAGTTTCCGCAATTTCGTCACAATAAGTAACGAAAAGGGTTTAAAGAACGTATATATATATATAGTACATATATATATATATATATATATATATATATAAACCGAAATTTTTATCGTATGAACGATAAAAAGGGGTTTTGAATGTAAATACGAAGTATTTAAAGTGCATAAATATAAATATATATGTTATATATATGTATATTTCACAATTTCATCATAAAATAATGAAATGGGATCAAGAATATATAAAATGCATAAATATATATAGATATGTTATATATATGTATATTCCACAATTTCCTCATAAAATGATGAAATGGGATCAAGAGTAAATAAAATGCATAAATATATAAACATAAGATATACATATGTATTCCACAATTTCATCATAAAATGATGAAATGGGATTAGAAGTTAGTCCTCAATTATAGTAAGTAGTTTGTCCTTTGCTGTCCAGATTTTGGTGTCACTTTGTGTCCATCTTTGGGTAACTTCCAGGTATAGTTAGGTCAAGATATTTTATATCCAAGGGTTTTAATGAGTTAGGAAACTTTTGGCATAAGTTTCATAATTTTTAGAAGTGTTTATGTACATGAAATAACACTTAATGTATAACTCGACATAAGACGTTGCTGCTTGCGCACTGTTTTTGTGAAAACTGTTTGGTAGACGAAAGCTTTGAGTTTTTGAGTGAAACAACTTGGGTTTGAGTCCTAACACATAAAAATAATTTCCAGAAAAAGAATTACTTAATTTGGAGTAGTATTGAATGAGATATGACCTTTAAAAAATAGGTGTGGAATCTGGCAGCAAGCTGTCAAAACCACCCTTTGTGCATGTGCACCTACATTGACTTTTTACCCAAAATTCATATTCCTTTGCATGCAAAATACGATTTGACTCATCCCCATACATTTATTTTCTGTTCCAAAACATATTTTTTAACCATTTAAATTACATGCATGTTACCCATCAACTCATCTTTTATAAACTCTTGAAAAAGACTCATTTTGAAGAATGTTGATGTTCATTCCAAGAACTTCAACATGCAACTTAAAATTGTGCATTTTGAGCTCATGCATGTTTGTTTAAGTATGTTTTAGTGGATTTCAAAGATCCACTCATGAAACTCTTGAACATAAAGATATGGATTTCTCAAGAAAACTACATGCATGTGTTTTATAAGTTCATCTTTGATCTTAACATGGGTTTGATTTTGGATTCACCACCTTTTTAATAACAAGTAGGTGTTATGGTGGTAAATCTACAAACATTAAGATTTGTAAAGATGATTTTTAAGAAAGTTAAAGAAAGTGTAGAAGGAGATGAAGATCATTCATAAAAGTGCAAGAAAGTGAAATTTAAACAAAAGAGTGTGTGTTGATTTCACCCAACACACTTGTATTTACCTTGAACTCTTTTGATCTAAGTCTGACTCAGAGTTAGAAATGCATGTTTCTATGCTGAATGAGGAATTTCAACTTCTGAAACAAAAAATTTCTGAAGAAAAGGAGCTGAGAAAGCTAGCTCAGAAGGATCTGTCCTTTTACAAGAGAGAGAAAACTCTCTTAGAACAAGATAAGGAAGAAATCTTCAAAGAAAAATCTGAGCTAGAAATCTTGCAAAAAAAGGAAAGAGAGTCTGTTTTCTGATAAGATTAACGAATATGAAAATGCATTGAAAAAGAAGTATGAAGAAATGAAAAAGCCTGAAACAGAGAGATTTAACTCTGTTGCTTTAACTGATTATTTTCAAAGAGAGAGGGAAGTTCTGCATCAATCCCTACACAGAAAAGAAATTCAGATCAAAAAGTACCAGGATGCACAAGATGTGCACATCAAGATAAATTCACAGATGGATACGCAAGGTCTTGGTTTCTCTGATCTTGCTCCCTGTGACGAAAGGAAGAAGACATCTCTGTCCTCTGCCTTTTGTGTTGGGAAAATCCAAGAGGATGTAATATCTGGTACTGCTGTTTTTAAAAGAACCAAAATCTCAGATGCTTTCTCAAAACCAAGGTATCTTAACTTTAGGAACGTCAGCTATGATTCCTCTGATCATAAGAAGGTTTTAAAACCATCCTCAGAGTTTATTCTTGATCAAGGAAGAGCTAGAATCATACTTCCTAACTTTGTCAAGAACTTGGATACAAAAGAGATTTTTAACTTCAACTCATTCTTAGGACAGAAGTCTGTTACTTCTGTGACAGAGCCCTCTGTTGAAATAACACAGAGCAAGCTAAATCCAGAAGCCCCAGTCTTCTCTCCTACCTCTGAATCTATAAGAACATCTTTCGAGGAGGATTTGTCGAAAGTTATCGAAGAAAATGCTGTTTTAGATTCCTTAAAACCCAAGTTGAGAAGGTTCAGAACTGTTAAGCCAAACATCTCTGTTATACCTATCGAGACTAATACCTCCAACAGAGCCACCAGAGACTTTCTAGCCTCTGACTGTGACTCTGACTCCGAGGTAGATGAACAGATCTTTTGTGGTCAAAAGAAAATCTTACACAAGTTAAAACAGATACCGATGGGATCCATTAATCTAAAAGAGGATGTTTCTTTCTTTAAGAAACAATCAAGATTTATACCGGTAACTGAGTTTAACAACAAAGGTTTTAAGACTCTTGCTTCTAATGCAGTAGAAGTGGAAAAGAGAGAGAAAAACAAAAGTGTTTTTGAAAACCCAAATGATCCTTTTATTTTTAAACTAATCAAGTTCACACCAGAACAGAAGGGAAAATGGATAGCAAACAACAGATCCATTCCAAATTCTGGTGTAAATCAAAGAGGTAATTCTGTCTGGTCATAAGAGTCAAATCCAAAGAACTTCATGTCAACAGAGTCTGTTTCAAAGAACAGTTTTAAGAAACAAAATCAGGACAGATTGTATGCAAAGACATCTGGTCCTAAAACCTTTCAGAATCAAGCACCATTCAAACAACTTTCAAATAAAAACATTGTGCATCAGTCATGCTCTATAAACTGCAATTGCATTCAGCGGTTACTTAAATTGCAAAACCATCTGAATGGTCCCCACTGTGTTCTGAATAAGTCGGTTCAAAAGAAAAATCCTAAGACTGTTCAGAATACACAGAGTAAAACCTCTGGCACGCCATCTCAGTGTGAAATCCCAAATTCTAGCAAGTAATCAAGAATGATGTAGTGAGAGAATCTAGAGAGAACTTGTCATCCATATATTGATCTCTAAAGTGTAAATGACAAAATGTTCAAGAAGTTTCTCAAGGGATCTTGATTCACTTCTAACTAAGAACTAGACATGCCTATTTATACCCATACCATATGTCACACCCCGCTAAATTACAAGATCACAACAACCATCGAAATACGGAATGTGCAGCTCAAGTTTCATAGCAAAAGTTACAAGATCACAACAACGTTCTCCTGAAAAGCATGTAAATGAGAGTGTCAACTAATGAATAGTTGGTGAGATCACAGGTTTAAATAGTATAACATTGTTGCCATTGCAATATATGTTGCAAATCCACACAAGGGATAAATAATACGGTTATAAAAACCACTTGTTTGCCATTGCAAAATAGTTTAGATCCACACAAGGGATAAATAAAACGGTTATCAGAACCACTTGCTCGAGGTAATCATATGTAAAATGCTAAGTTATTGAGCCCGTTACCCGACCTATACTGACATAATTTGCCCCTACCACAACGGTGGAATCATTCCACATACGTGCATGTTCTATCACCAATAATACGCAATACAACAATAATTATGCACTCAAACAAGCGCTACTTGTGAGTGGGGGTGTCAACCCAAATAACGTTATTCATAATTACCAACGGCTCACACTCGTGAGTTAAACGGGCAACGTATACGTGAACGGGGACTTTATACATGATAGCAAAAGAAACTCAAACTTACAACATTTGCAACAACATAGATACCATAGAGCATAAATAAGCAAGCTTCGTATTTTCAAGAAAACGAAATAATCGGTGTGTAAAATAGTTGTAGTAACCACATGCTTTTCACCCCAAAATATGTAAAACATTGAAAGAGGGGCTGTGAATACTCACTTGATACGTGACAGAATCCAGGAATCTCCCACAAAATACTCCGAGATAATCCTACTTCAAACCTATGAACGTAAGGTCACTAGTGAGTTCTCAATCTCGAAGGTTCGGTACTAATTATCCAAATCATCATAAAATGCCTTGCGTGTTTTATTATTAAAACGTAATAAGCGTATGCATTGTTCTTATTATATTAACGATTCCACAATTTCGTCCCAATAGGTAACGAAAAGGTTTTTTAAAGAACATAAATATATATGGTACATATATATATATATAAACCGAGATTTTATCGTAACAACGATAAAATCGTAGGTCGTAATCGAAATAACAATATTTAAATGTATAAATATATAGGTATAGTATATATTTACACTCTACTATTTCATCATAAGATGGTGAAATAGGATTAATACATAAATAAAGTGCAAGGATATATATAAATATATTATATAAGAGAGTTTTCCCAATTTCATCATAAAAGATGAAAGGGATAAATAATAAAATAAAGTGCATAAATAAAGGACATAAATAAAATGCATAAATAATATAAGATATACTTATGTATTCCACTATTTTATCATAAACTGATGAAATGGGATTAGATATAGTCCATAATAATAGTAATAATTTGTCCTTCACTGTCCAGAATTTGATGTCACTTTGTGTTCAACTTTTGGTAACTTCCAGGTATAATTAAAGCATGAAATTTTATGTCCATTAAGTTCAATGAGTTAGAAAACTTTTGACACCAGTTTCATAATTTTTGGAGAAGTATAAGTACATGAAATAATACACGACGTAAAATCCGACAGAATACTTTGCTGTTTGCATCCGGATTTTGTGAGGACTGCTTGATAAATGAAATCTTTGTGTTTTTAAATGAAACCACTTGGGTTTGAATCTTAACACACTAAAATGAATTCCAGAAAACGAATCACTCCATTTGGAGTTAAAATGAGTGAGATATGACTCTTGGAAGTGAGGTGTAATTTCTGGCAGCAAGCTGTCCAATCAACACCTTGTGCATGTGCACCCAACTAGACTTTTAAACCAAAATTCTTATTCCTTTGCATGCAAAAATCCGATTTGACTCTCATCCATACAAATATTTTCAGTTCCAAACATATTTATGATCCATTTAAAATGCATGCAAAACAACCATCAACTCAAACTTTGAACACTTTTGCAAAAGACCCAATTTGAAGATTGTTGATGTTCTTGCCAAGAACATCAACATGCAACTAAAAATTCAGTATTTTGAGCTCATGCATGTGGGTTTAAATGTGTTTTTAGTGGTTTTCAAAGATACATTCATAAGACTCTTGAACAAAAATGATGGATCTTTCAAGATTACTACATGCATGTGTTTAAAATGCTCATCTTTGATCTTAACTTTGGTTAGATTTTGGATTCGCCATCATTTACTAACAAAAGATGTTATGATGGTAAATCTACAAACATTAAGACCCATAAAGATGATTTTAAAATATGTGAAGAAATTGTAACAAAAGATGAAGATCATACTTTTTAAAAATGCAAGAATATGAAAAAGACATGAAAGAATGTGTGTGGTTTTTACCCAACACACTTATGTTTACCTTAGGTTATCTTGAACTCTTGAAGACTTTGATTTTTGGGGCTGGAGTTGTGATGAAGGTTTGAAGGTTTGAAGATGTAGATATGAAGATTTGAAGGTGGAGAGAGAGAGGGATGATAACTAGAGAAAGAGTGAAATGAGAGAATGGTTTAACAAGTGAAGTATAGATATTTATTAATGCAAAATGAGAGAGAGGGGAGGGGATGGCCGGCCCTCACATGGGGGGGGGGGGGGGTGGTGGTGGTGGTGTGACATTTAAGTATTTAGTCACTTCTTGTACAAAAATAAAAGTCTAAATACAAGTATTTTCTTTTTAAAGCCAAATACATGTATATATGCATAAAGTAAAGTATTTATATATATAAAATATAATTGAAATATATAAATTATCAATTACATAGATACTTGTAGTATATAAATATTTTATGTTGGCATTTTATGAGATTTATGGATAATTTCCTAATTCAAGGATTTCTTAGGCAAAATTTCTCAATTTTTCCTATTGTACCGGGTTTACTGCTAAAATTGCACTGTGTAAACTATGTCATAAAAAAAATAGTGTTCCCAAAACAATTCTAACCTGAGATGTGAATTTGACAGTTGTCACAGTCTCCCCCGGTTAGAAGAATTTCGTCCCGAAATTCAAGTGTTACTAGCGTTAACAGGTTTGTTTGCAAAGAGGTGAGGATACTTTTGTAACATGTAATCCTCCCGCTCCCAAGTATATTCAGGCCCATGCCTTGTGTTCCAATGGACTTTTACTATCGGGATTTTGCTTCTCTTAAGACGCTTGACTTCCCTATCGAGTATTTCCATTGGTTCCTCTACGATGTGCAGTTTATTGTTGATTTGGACTTCTTCCAAAGGCACGGTTACTGCTTCATCAGCCAAACACTTTTTAAGGTTCGATACGTGAAACGTGTTGTGAATAGCACTTAACTCCATTGGCAAATCCAGTTTATAAGCTACCGGTCCAATTCTTTCCGTGATCTTAAATGGTCCAACATACCTTGGACTCAACTTTCCTCTTTTCCCAAAACGAACAGTTCCCTTCCAAGGGGATACTTTTAAAAAGACTCGGTCACCCACTTGGAATTCTAAAGGCTTTCTTCGATTATCCGCATAACTCTTTTGACGATCTTGAGCTGCTTTAAGCCTATCTCTGATGATTGCAATCTTGTCGGTGGTTTCTTGGACAATGTCCGGACTAGATACTTGTCTATCCCCAATTTCCAACCAACAAAGAGGTGATCGACACTTGCGACCGTACAGAGCCTCATATGGTGCACACTGAATACTAGTATGATAGCTATTATTGTATGAAAATTCGACTAACGGCAAGTGGTTATCCCAACTTCCTCCAAAGTCTAATACACATGCCCGAAGCATGTCCTCCAACGTCTGAATGGTTCGCTCACTCTGACCATCCGTTTGAGGATGATAAGCCGTGCTTAAGTTTAACTGCGTTCCTAATGCTTTTTGGAGTGATTGCCAAAATCGAGATGTAAAACGACTATCTCTATCCGATATAATGGAAATTGGAACTCCATGCCGCGTAACGATCTCCTTGATGTAGATCTGAGAAAGCTTTTCTATCTTATAATCTTCTCGAATAGGTAGGAAATGTGCGGACTTCGTAAATCGATCTACTATAACCCAAATCGTGTCATGCCCTTTGGCAGTTCTTGGGAGTTTGGTTATGAAATCCATAGTGATTTGTTCCCATTTCCACTGGGGAATCTCCGGTTGTTGTAACAGTCCCGATGGCTTTTGATAAACTGCCTTGACTTTTGCACACGTTACGCATTTTCCTACATATATGGCAATATCCTTCTTCATTCCTGGCCACCAATAGTATTCCCTTAAATCCTTATACATCTTGTCCGCTCCTGGGTGAATTGAATACTTCGATTTATGAGCCTCCTCTAAAATCATTTCCCGTAGGTTATCAGCCTTTGGGATCCATACTCTGCTTTTAAAGTAACGTACTCCATCAATCTTAGTTTCAAAACTAGACTCTAAACCATGAAGAGTCTCTTCCTTCAGGTTTTCAGATTTCAATGCTTCGATCTGAGCTTCAAAAATTCGGGTTTTCAAACTTGTTTGAACCAATGCTCCTAACGCTCGGACTCGTGAAGGTTTTACCCTTTCTTTCCTACTCGGGGCATCGGCTACCACGTTGGCCTTACCTGGGTGGTAACGTATCTCGCAATCGTAATCGCTGAGCAGTTCTACCTATCTTCTTTGCCTCATGTTCAGCATCTCTTGATCAAAGATGTGTTGAAGACTTTTATGATAGGTGAAAATAGTACACTTGGTACCATATAGATAATGTCTCCATATTTTCAAAGCGAATACCACAGCTCCGAGTTCCAAATCGTGCGTGGTGTAGTTCTTCTCATGAACTTTTAATTGTCTCGAGGCGTAAGCTATCACCTTATCATTTTGCATCAATACGCAACCTTATCCTTGATGTGATGTGTCACAATACACTACAAAATTTTCCGTTCCTTCCGGTAAAGCTAAAATCGGTGCATTGCACAACTTTTTCTTCAGAAGTTGAAATGCTTCTTCTTGTGGAATTCCCGAAACGAATTCCTTCTCCTTTTGGGTTAACGTGGTAAGGGGTTTAGCGATCTTAGAGAAATTCTCAATAAAACGTCGATAATACCCTGCCAAGCCTAGAAATTGGCGAATTTCCGTTGGAGTCCTTGGGGCTTCCCATTTCTTAATGGCTTCCACTTTAGCCGGGTCCACGTGAATCCCTTTCTCTCCGATTACGTGACCTAAGAAATGTACTTCCCGAATCCAAAATTCGCACTTAGAGAATTTGGCATATAACTTCTATTCCTTAAGAAGCTATAAAATCACTTTTAGATGCTGCTCGTGATCCTTCTTACTCTGAGAATAGATTAATATGTCATCGATGAACACAATCACGAACTTATCAATATATGGCCTACATACTCTATTCATTAGATCCATAAACACAGCTGGCGCGTTCGTCAATCCAAATGGCATAACTAAAAACTCGTAGTGTCCATAGCGAGTTCTAAAAGCTGTCTTAGGAATATCTTCCTCTCGGACTCTCAACTGATGATATCCCGATCGAAGATCAATTTTAGAAAAGTAAGTTGCACCTTGCAACTGGTCGAACAAATCGTCTATTCGAGGGAGAGGATATCGGTTCTTGATTGTTAACTTATTAAGCTCCCTATAATCGATACACATTCGGAATGCTCCATCCTTTTTCTTGACAAAAAGAATCGGTGCTCCCCAGGGTGATGAACTTGGTCGAATAAATCCCTTATCCAAAAGTTCTTGAAGTTGATTCGATAACTCTTGCATTTCCGCAGGTGCTACGCGATACGGGGCCTTGGCTACAGGCGCTGCTCCAGGTACAAGATCGATCTGAAATTCGACTTGGCTAAACGGTGGAAGTCCAGGCAAATCGTCTGGAAATACTTCTGGGTGATCCTTCACCACAGGAATATCTTGGACTCGCCTCTCCTCAGACTTCTTCTCAATTACTTGCGCCAAGAACGCAACATACTTCTTCCTCAAATACTTATGGACCTTCATACATGATACTATCTTCAGATTCCTTACAACTCTATCTCCTTGAACGACTAAGGTTTCTCCGCCTTGTAATGGTGTTAGAGCATTGTTGTATTCAAGATTTACTGTAAAGTCAATGTACAGTATGAGTCTATACAGTATTGTGAATGCCTTTATACCTTGTATGTTATGGGTATAAATAGGCTTGTCTAGACCATTTGTAAGTAACACTTCAAAAGCTTTAGTAATCTTTTAGAAACCTTTTGTAATCCTTTGAGCTCAATACATGGATGACATATTTGCTCTCTAGATTCTCTCTCACTACATTCATATCTTATTGCTAGAGATCTGGGATTTCACAATTGGTATCAGAGCTTAACAGAAGATTCAAGCAGATCGAAGACCAAATTGAAGATTTTTTACACTAAAGCTGAAGATTTCGGATTGGGTGTTCATCACTATTCATCACTGTTCATCAAGAATTCTAACCCTTCTTCATTTACTATTCATCCAGATTTTATTTTTTCATTTTTTGATCTTTTGGATTGATTCTTGACATCATTGCACTCGGATTTGATTCCTGAACATCTTTAATTCTTGGATCAACACCAAAATCTGCACAGAATTTGCAGATCTGATCATTTTATATCATTTTTGTTCGAAAACTTTTTCTACTATTTTTGGATCAAAATTCGATTAAATTGATCGAATTAGGATTTGTGATTAACTAAGAAAGTGTGTGGAATCAAATTTCGAACAAATCTGTGCAAATTTCATAACAATTGATCAAGAATTGAAAAAGTTATGGCTGATTTAGTGATTTTCGTGTTCGAAGTGCAGAATTCGGATCATTCTTGGTGAATTCGGATCATTCTTGGTGAATTCGGATCATTCAAAGAAGAATTCGGAGTGTTCTTGGAAATACAAGTGTAGAATTCGACTCAAGAAGGATTCGAATTGATTGAATTCGAACCCAGCTAGATTCGAATTGAGGAGAATTCGAACCGTGTTAGATTCGAATTGAGGAGAATTCGAACTGTGTTAGATTCGAATTGAGTTGATTAAATTTTCCAAGTGTTGAATTCGAACCCTTAAGCATCCGAATTCATAGAATTCGAACCCTTAAGCATCCGAATTCATAGAATTCGAACCCTTAAGCATCCGAATTCATTGAATTCGAACCCTTAAGAATCCGAATTCATTGAATTCGAACCAAGTTAAGTCCGAATTGAGTGAATTCGAACCCTTCTTCATCCGAATTCGTTGAATTCGAACCCTTACTCATCCGAATTCTTGTGAATTAAAAAAAAAAAAAAAAAATTTTTCTATAGTGTATTTCATACACTGTAAAAGCTTTTCAAGAAAAAATTTTATATATTTTTTTGTGTATTTTCATACACTGTCTGCTTGATCTTCTGAACGATCAATTTCTAGCAATATTCAAAATGGTTTTACAACAAGTTATTGTTAAAAGCAGTGGTGAAGATTTGAAGCAAACTCTGAAAAAGGAGATTCCTCCAATTGCAAAAGTTTTTGTTAAACCAAATGTAAAGTTGCAACAAGTCATTATAACAGAAACATCTGTTAATTCACATGTATCTGTTAAACCAAATAATGAAGTGTTGCAACAAGTCATAATAACAAAAACACCTCCAAAGCCACTTGAAAAAGCTAAGACAAATAATGGAATTTTGCAACAAGTTATTTTATCAGAAACATCTCCTATATCAGAAACTCCTGTTAAAGATAATGCTTCAAATTCTTCAACTCCTATTTTAAATAAAGCATTGGAAGAAGAAAATGTTAATCTGAAAAGACAAATTTTAGACATTTCTTCTTCAAATGCTAAACTTACTAAAAGAATAACTGATCTTGAAGTTTATATTGCAGGTCTTGAAACAAAGAAAGACAAAGACAACTCAAGTCTGCACGATCAAATCGAGAAACTTCAAGAGAAAGTAACAACTCTTAAAAAGGAAAATGCTGATCTGAAGAGCATTGAAGACAGGAGAGAGAAGATTCTTAAAGAAAAGGAAATAATTGAACTTAATTGTATAAAACTTTCAAAACAAGTTTCTGACTTTGAGAAAGTTTTATTGTTAGAAAAAGACAAGCTCGAAAAAGAAAGAGCTAAATTTGAAACTGAACGCAAATCTTTTGAGATTAAAAGTTCTGAACTTTCCGTGAAAATCTCTGAATTAGAAAATCTTTTGGAAAAGGAAAGAAAAGATTTCACGGAAAAGAAAAATCTCTTTGAAAAGGAAAGTAAAACCCTTAAAAAGAAAAATATGGAAATTTTCAAAAAGATTACTGATAAAAGAAGGTTTTTGGAAAAAGATTTTGAATCGAAACGTGTATATTTTGAAGATGTGATTCTTAATCTTACCAAAAGATTATCTGGTTTATCAGCTGATATTATGAAGGATCAGTTGATCAAATCTGATCTCCAAAAGAAATTTGATCTAATTTCTAAAGAGAAAAATGTTTTAATAAACAAAGTCAAAGAACTTGAAGACGTCATTTTTAAATTTGATGTCTCAAAGCAAACCGGTCATAATTCTATCTTTCAGACTCCATTTGTTGATTCAAATGATTCTGAATGCTCTTTTAAAACTGCTTCAAGTTCAAGTTTTAAAAACATTTCTTCTAAACAATTTAATAGATCAATAGATTTCTCAAAAGGTCGGATTCGTTCAACAAATCTCTTCTATAATCCTCTGTATGATAAATCAGATAACAAAACAAAAGTGCCTAAAGTTAATACTTCCAAACCTGAAGAAGTTCCAGTCTTCAAGAGGGTGAAGATGGAATGGAGAGTAAAAGGCACAATAGTTCCAAAGAAAAATGTGCCAAAATCATCTGTATCCACATCAAATGCAAAGAAGAACAATGCGCCGAAAGGTAAATCTTCTGTTCAACCTAATCCTATTCATTCTGTAAATCATCTGATTAGGTTGGCTCAAAAGAAAATTTGTTGTTCTTATTGTGGAACAAATAATTTTGTGCATAAAAATTATACTTCTTTTTGGTACGGTACTTATAGTATTCCTTCAAAGAGATCTACACCTAACCCACTAGGACCCAAGTGCCATTGGGTACCAAAATCTGCTTAATCTGTTTTGCAGGTTCATCATGTGTTGTACTGATTTGTAGATACATACCACACACATGACTGAAAACAGAAGAGAAGCGGCGTATTTTTTTAAGAATATTTGTATCATTAAGGGGGAGACAAAGATCTATGGTTTCTGAATACATCAATTCAGGACCCGTGCTTAAATGTAAATGGCTTTTGAACATATCAGTTCAAAACCCGTGCTTCAACGACTATGGCTTTTGAACATATCAGTTCAAAACCCGTGCTTTAACGACTATGGCTTCTGAACAATTCAGTTCAGGACCCGTACTTCAAAGACTAAGACTTCTAAACAAATCAGTTTAGAACTCACACTTCTCAGGTGATATCCTTAACTGTTACATCTTTCTGTTTCAAGGAACGTGGTAAAAGGTAACATTGGATTATATTTGTTTCTACTGATTTGAAAACTTGAAACTTTACAAATTTAATTCAATAAGATGAAATTTTCAATTTTCATTCAATGAATTAAATGTGTGCTAAAAGATGATTTTACAAGTATTCTTGTATTATCTGAGTTAGATTTGCTTCAACTTTCACCTCTGAAATAAATCGAAAGGTCAGCAAAACATGAATGAAATTATGCTGAATGCTCAAAGTTATGTGAATCTGGACTTATATAGAATATAATGCTCAAAAAAACCTATTTATTAGAATGATGAATGGAAACGAAAATATGGGGGAAGCACTATGATTAAGAACCAAGTGATTGAGATATCATTCATATTTTGTGATGGAAATTCGAACTTATATAGAATATCATTTAGTTTGAAAGTTTGTGCCTGTGGCCTTTCTGGTTTGGGAGAGTAAGTCCTAAGGGGTGCTCGACACCTAGTCCCTAAGATCAACTGGTCTGGGATCGGCTGACCCAAATCCTGCAATAGAACCAGATAGAAAGCCATGTTCTACTGGTACAAATGGGTTTAAGATATATCGATGTGGCCTTTCTGGTTTGGGAAATTAAGTTCTAAGGGGTGCTCGTCACCTAGCACCTAAGGCCAACTGGTCTGGGATCTGCTGACCCAAATCCTGCTATAGAACCAGATAGAAAGTCATGTTTAACGGTGTATCTTATTCTTACTAAACTTTTTGATCAAAAGATGCCAATGAGCACAAAATCAAAAGATGCCAATGTGCACAAATCAAAAGATGCCAATGAGCACAAAAGAAAAGATGCCAATGAGCACACATCTCTTGAAACTTGGGAAAATACAAAGTCGCGATAAACCCGTAAATTTGTGAAAATTCTGATTTTGGACAAATAGTGTGAGTAGAGCAAAATATTCTTATACAATGATGACTTGTTCTTGAATCCAAACACATGCATTTGATTTCATTTGATTGAAAAATCTGTTAAATTTCATTAAGTTGAATTTCTTTTGTTATGTTTTCAAATGATCAAATGTTTGTAGTTATAAAATAAAATTCAATGAATGTTATTTTCCTTGTGTAAATTTGTTTTAAAATTTGTGCTACAATTTCAAATACTATACGTTATTGAAATATATGCATACTTTCAGGGGGAGAAAATAAATTGCTCCAGAATTCTTATTTTGAGGGGGAGCAAGGTTATTCTGTATGGAGGAGATTGTTAGCAATACTCAAAGACACGACTGAAATTGAAAATGGTTTTCGATGCTCACCATCATCGAAAAAGGGGGAGAAAAGTTTAATTTCAATTTCATGTCAAAGAATTTTCAAATCAAAGATATTTCAAGTCAAAGATTCGTGAACAAAGACTGAAGATTGGGGAGAAGGATCATGTGAAGTCCAAATGTTGCTGAATTTGGTTATCTTAGTTCTGAGTGGTTATCGGAATGCGCTTACACCTAAAAGTTCAACAATGTGGATGGTTTCACATCTTTCTGATCCAAACTCTAATCGTTTCTGATTTATCTTGTTCCGAATTGATGGTTCTATATAAAGATATGAAATCCATGTTCAAGACTTGAAGACAATCTGTTGAAGATTGTATTGAAGAAGGTTGATTTTTCAATGAAAAAGACAATGACTTTTCATGTTTGTCTGAAGATTCTTCAAAGCTGAGTTCTTAAAGAGTGTCAAAGCATATAGTTCGCCGTGAACTAGTGGAGATAAAGCTATTTGAAGATGGTTTGATAGAGTGTCTGTTTGAGAAGATTGACTTTACAAAGAGCTGAAGACTGCTGTCAAAATTTTTAAATCTTGAATCCAAAGGGGGAGATTGTTAGAGCATTGTTGTATTCAAGATTTACTGTAAAGTCAATGTACAGTATGAGTCTATACAGTATTGTGAATGCCTTTATACCTTGTATGTTATGGGTATAAATAGGCTTGTCTAGACCATTTGTAAGTAACACTTCAAAAGCTTTAGTAATCTTTTAGAAACCTTTTGTAATCCTTTGAGCTCAATACATGGATGACATATTTGCTCTCTAGATTCTCTCTCACTACATTCATATCTTATTGCTAGAGATCTGGGATTTCACAAATGGTAACCTAACCGTCTTTTCAAAACAACTAACCTCAGCTCGGTGCTTAGACAACCAATCCATGCCTATTACTACATCAAAACTCCCCAATTCAATTGGAATAAGATCAGCACTAAACAGTTTATCCGCTAAATTCAAAGTACAACCTAAGATTACATCCTTAGCTTCTAATTCAAATCCATTAGCAACCTCAACAATATAAGCATTCGGCATTTTCTTAGATTCTAGATTGATCAAAGGCCTAAAATCTAACGAAACAAACTCTTATCGGCACCAGTGTCGAATAATACGGATGCATAATAATCGTTTAGAAGAAACGTACCTGTCACTACATTGGGGTCTCGACGTGCTTCTCCTGCTCCTATGACAAATGCCCTTCCTCGAGCTTGTCCTCCTTGGTTTCCCTGATTGGCTTGCCTTGCTTGATACCCAGCGTTCTTATTGTTTGGTCCTCTTTTCAGCCTTGGGCACACATTTCGGAAGTTATCCGGACTTCCGCACTCAAAGCATACCCTTCCTTCTTCCTTCACATTCTTTATCGTCTTACAAAATCGAGCTAAGTGACCTTTTTTCTTACAGATGCTACAGATGAGACAGGCTCCCTCATGATGCGAACCACATTGGTTGCACTTTGGGTGGGGTTTATTGTAACGTCCTACCTCCTTAGCATTCATCCCAAAATTTCCCACTACTTTCTTGTTTCCACTTGAACTACCTCCACTTGCCTTTCCCGAATAATTCTCCGGCCTTCTCTTAATACCGACACCTTTCTGAGTTAGAGTTCCCGCTCTGACCGCATCATGGGTCAAACTAGTTGCTAGTGCCACGGCGGCTTGGATTGTGGTCGGACTTGATGACTTTACCATTCCTCTGATTTCCGGGGTTAATCCATACAGATATCGGTCGATCCGCTTGCTCTCCGGGGTAACCATGTGAGGTACTAGTTTCGCAAGTTCATGAAAACGAGCGGTGTAGCGATCTATGCCCGAACCAACCATGGTAAGATCCCAAAGTTCAGCTTCCAATTTCTGAACTTCGCTCTTGGGACAGTATTCCTCCATGAGAAATTCCTTAAACTCAGTCCAGGTCAGTTTGTATGCATATTCCCTTCCACGGGTCTGTACTTGAATGTTCCACCAAGTTAGAGCTCGCTTTTGCAACTGACAGGCCGCATACTCTACCATGCGATCCTCCGAACACTTACAGATATAAAGTACTGACTCCATACTATCAAACCATGAGAGTAGTCCTATAGCACCTTCCGTTCCATGAAACTCCTTGGGCTTACAAGTCATGAATGTCTGGTAGCTACATCCCCTATTGTCTTGAGTTTTATTAGGAGTTCCTCCTCCTACATTAACATTTCTTTGACTCTCATTAATACCCGCGGTAACTTGAGCTATGATGTTAGGTATCGCCTCTTGGATACCCTGAGCTATGAGTTGGGCGATATCGGGGTTCGGATCAGGATTTCCTCCCGTGTGCCGTGTGGATCTTCGTGGTGGCATTTTTCTAAAACACAATTGCAAAAATCGAGTTGATTAAAAATTTGAGTAATTAACGGCGGATGTTTTTGTAAAGAATACATTTGAAGTTTCGAAGTGTTGGGAAAATAATTGAATAAGTATTGCACGTTTCACATATATAATTAAAACATAAAAATGCCTTTTCATTGAAGTCATTAATAATAGCCGATTACTTACAAAATTTCTGATGTGTAACGCACATAAGTATAGAATTACAAACTGAAATTTAAGATTGAAACAACTAGAAATTTAAAAAGTTCCATTTTCTATATTTTTCCACCGTCCACGTCAATATCCGCCCCGATGTACTTCAATCGAAACCCATAACACCAATAGCGTCAACAGCATCACTACTACTATGCTCATTATCTTGGCTCGTAAAGCTATCCTCCGAGCTAGTTTCGCTCCGCTCACGGCTTCGGATGACATGTTGGTCAAAAGGTGGCTTAATTCCACTAGCTCGGTTATCACTTGACTCTGATGACTGACTCTTGTTTGACAACCGTGCAAGTCCATTGCCACGACCCTAAAGCGTTGCTCTTCGGTCCAAGTCATGCCAGGCGCTCGACTAATCGGCACTCCCTCGATCACCCGTGAGGGTTCCGGTGCGTCCCGCTGATCAGACCTAAAAGACACTCGTCTAGGTATGGGCACGCTCTTCCTAGCGGTTTGCCTCGTAGGTGGACCCCTAGGTGGCATCACTACCGGGATAGGTTGTGGAGGAGCCACAACCGGAGGCATCCTCGGCTCATCATAAGGGTCTTGTTCCACGTCGGACGTACGCTCACTTGATGGTGTGTAGGAAGGTTCCGAGCTCGATGATGATGACGACATGGTATTGCTGAAGTAAGAGTGTGATGAGGATGTTGACATAGTGATACTGAAGTAAGAGTGTATAACATTACTACCGCGCAAGATAAAGACTAAGCGTACTATACTATTGCATACTATAGGCAATAACTACACTCCTATTAGGCATACAACGTGAAGCATCAAGTGTGAAAACACACATCCTCCTAGTATATCCATTTCCGGTCTCGCATTACTCTTTCTTTAATTAAACATAGGTGATCAGGCTTTGTTTAATTAAAGACAAATGATGCAATACCCGAATTAGTTATATTAGCAACATGTTTAGCAAATTAAATGTTCATTCCCGTTTTTGGTTATAGTTGCAGTTTTCCAAAGGAAAACCGGTATTCTCTATAACCTTTAGCTCTGATACCAAATCTGTCACACCCCGCTAAAGCGGAAACACGGAATGTGCAGCTCAAGTTTCATAGCAAAAGTTACAAGATCACAACAACCATCGAAATACATTCAAGGTCAAACCTTGTCTTTTACAATTGTTTTTACGGAAGGGAAATGAACATGGAATTTAAAGATAGTAAAGTAAAGCTTCATCACGTGTAGCCTTCCTAAATTCCAACCTTAAGAACGTTCTCCTGAAAAGCATGTAAATGAGAGTGTCAACTAATGAATAGTTGGTGAGATCACAGGTTTAAATAGTATAACATTGTTGCCATTGCAAAATATGTTGCAAATCCACACAAGGGATAAATAATACGGTTATAAAAACCACTTGTTTGCCATTGCAAACTAGTTTAGATCCACACAAGGGATAAATAAAACGGTTATCAGAACCACTTGCTCGAGGTAATCATATGTAAAATGCTAAGTTATTGAGCCCGTTACCTGACCTATACTGACATAATTTGCCCCTACCACAACGGTGGAATCATTCCACATACGTGCATGTTCTATCACCAACAATACGCAATACAACAATAATTATGCACTCAAACAAGCGCTACTTGTGAGTGGGGGTGTCAACCCAAATAACGTTATTTATAATTACCAACGGCTCACACTCGTGAGTTAAACGGGTAACGTATACGTGAACGGGGACTTTATACATGATAGCAAAAGAAACTCAAACTTACAACATTTGCAACAACATAGATACCATAGAGCATAAATAAGCAAGCTTCGTATTTTCAAGAAAACGAAATAATCGGTGTGTAAAATAGTTGTAGTAACCACATGCTTTTCACCCCAAAATATGTAAAACATTGAAAAAGGGGCTGTGAATACTCACTTGATACGTGACAGAATCCAGGAATCTCCCACAAATACTCCGAGATGATCCTACTTCAAACCTATGAACGTAAGGTCACTAGTGAGTTCTCAATCTCGAAGGTTCGGTACTAATTATCCAAATCATCATAAAATGCCTTGCGTGTTTTATTATTAAAACGTAATAACCGTATGCATTGTTCTTATTATATTATCGATTCCACAATTTCGTCCCAATAGGTAACGAAAAGGGTTTTTAAAGAACATAAATATATATGGGACATATATATATATAAACCGAGATTTTATCGTAACAACGATAAAATCGTAGGTCGTAATCGAAATAACAATATCTAAATGTATAAATATATAGGTATAGTATATATTTACACTCTACTATTTCATCATAAGATGGTGAAATAGGATTAATACATAAATAAAGTGCAAGGATATATATAAATATATTATATAAGAGAGTTTTCCCAAATTCATCATAAAAGATGAAAGGGATAAATAATAAAATAAAGTTCATAAATAAAGGACATAAATAAAATGCATAAATAATATAAGATATACTTATATATTCCACTATTTCATCATAAAATGATGAAATGGGATTAGATATAGTCCATAATAATAGTAATAATTTGTCCTTCACTGTCCAGAATTTGATGTCACTTTGTGTTCAACTTTTGGTAACTTCCAGGTATAATTAAATCATTAAATTTTATGTCCATTAAGTTCAACGAGTTAGGAAACTTTTGACACCAGTTTCATAATTTTTGGAGAAGGATAAGTACATGAAATAATACACGACGTAAAATCCGACAGAATACTTTGTTGTTTGCATCCAGATTTTGTGAGGACTGCTTGATAAATGAAATCTTTGAGTATTTAAATGAAACCACTTGGGTTTGAATCTTAGCACACTAAAATGAATTCCAGAAAAAGAATCACTCCATTTGGAATTAAAATGAGTGAGATATGACTCTTGGAAGTGAGGTGTAATTTCTGGCAGCAAGCTGTCCAATCAACACCATGTGCAAGTGCACCCAACTAGACTTTTAAACCAAAATTCTTATTCCTTTGAATGCAAAAATCTGATTTGACTCTCATCCATACAAATATTTTCAGTTCCAAACATATTTATGATCCATTTAAAATGCATGCAAAACAACCATCAACTCAAACTTTGAACACTTTTGCAAAAGATCCAATTTGAAGATTGTTGATGTTCTTGCCAAGAACATCAACATGCAACTAAAAATTCAGTATTTTGAGCTCATGCATGTGGGTTTAAATGTGTTTTTAGTGGTTTTCAAAGATACATTCATAAGACTCTTGAACAAAAATGATGGATCTTTCAAGATTACTACATGCATGTGTTTAAAATGCTCATCTTTGATCTTAACTTTGGTTTGATTTTGGATTCGCCATCTTTTACTAACAAAAGATGTTATGATGGTAAATCTACAAACATTAAGACCCATAAAGATGATTTTAAAATATGTGAATAATGTGTAACAAAAGATGAAGATCATACTTTTTAAAAATGCAAGAATATGAAAAAGACTTGAAAGAATGTGTGTGGTTTTTACCCAACACACTTATGTTTACCTTAGGTTATCTTGAACTCTTGAAGACTTTGATTTTTGGGGCTGGAGTTGTGATGAAGGTTTGAAGATGAAGATATGAAGGTGGAGAGAGAGAGGGATGATAACTAGAGAAAGAGTGAAATGAGAGAATGGTTTAACAAGTGATGTATAGATATTTATTAATGCAAAATGAGAGAGAGGGGAGGGGATGGCCGACCCTCACATGGGGGGGGGTGACATTTAAGTATTTAGTCACTTCTTGTACAAAAATAAAAGTCTAAATACAAGTATTTTCTTTTTAAAGCCAAATACATGTATATATGCATAAAGTAAAGTATTTATATATATAAAATATAATTGAAATATATAAATTATCAATTACATAGATACTTGTAGTATATAAATATTTTATGTTGGCATTTTATGAGATTTATGGATAATTTCCTAATTCAAGGATTTCTTAGGCAAAATTTCTCAATTTTTCCTATTGTACCGGGTTTACTGCTAAAATTGCACTGTGTAAACTATGTCATAAAAAAAATAGTGTTCCCAAAACAATTCTAACCTGAGATGTGAATTTGACAGTTGTCACACCATACAAGGTATAAAGGCATTAGCAACTAATACAGTACATTGACTTTACAGTAAATCTTGAATACAACAATGCTCTAACAATCTCCCTCTTTGGATTCAAGATTTAAAAAATATGACAGTAGTCTTCAGCTCTTTGTAAAGTCAATCTTCTCAAACAGACACTCTATCAAACCATCTTCAAATAGCTTTATCTCCACTAGTTCACGGCGAACTATATGCTTTGACACTCTTTAAGAACTCAGCTTTGAAGAATCATCAGACAAACATGAAAAGTCATTGTCTTTTTCTTTGAAAAGTCAACCTTCTTCAATACAATCTTCAACATATTGTCTTCAAGTCTTGAACATGGATTTCATATCATTATATAGAACCATCAATTTGGAACAAGATGAATCAGAAACGATTAGAGTTTGGATCAGAAAGATGTGAAACCATCCACATTGTTGAACTTTTAGGTGTAAGCGCATTCCGAGAACCACTCAGAACTAAGATAACCAAATTCAGCAACATTTAGACTTCACATGATCCTTCTCCCCCTGATCTTCAGTCTTTGTTCACGAATCTTTGACTTGAAAGCTCTTTGACATGAAATATCTTTGATTTGAAAACTCTTTGACATGAAATTGAAATTAAACTTTTCTCCCCCTTTTTCGATGATGGTGAGCATCATAATCATCGAAAACCATTTTCAATTTCAGTCGTGTCTTTGAGTATTGCTAACAATCTCCTCCTTAGAGAATAACCTTGCTCCCCCTCAAAGTAAGAATTCTGGAGCAATTTGTTTTCTTCCCAGACTTATGCCGAGTTGCTCCCCCTAAACAATTGCATAAGTTGCTGACTTTTCTTCAGAGGAATCTGCACAGACAGATGAAAACTTGGTACTCATAGAACATGAGTCCAAACTGTTAGACTTATCAATTTGTGTAAAAATCTAACTCCCCCTCAAAATATGAATTCTGGAGTATCTTGTTTTCTTCCGCTGAAAGTATGCATATATTTCAATAACGCTCAGTATTTGACATTGTAGCAAAAATGCATTTTACAAGGAAAGTAAAATTAATTGAATTTTATTTTATGACTACTAACATCTGAGCATTTGAAAGCTCTACAAAAGAAATTCAACTTAATGAAATTTAACAGATTTTTCAATCAAATGAAATCAAATGCATGTGTTTGGATTCAAGAACAAGTCATCATTGTATATCAAGTTAAAAATGTTCAGTTTCAACCCCTTTATTAAATCTATTTGGTGTGCTAGCATGCGAAATATGATTAGCTTCAAGCATATGCAATTCTAAAACATGTAAGAATACTTTGCTCAAGTCACACTATTTGTCCAAAATCAGAATTTCACAAATTTACGGGTTTATCGCAACTTTGTATTTTCCCAAGTATCAAAAGATGTGTGGTCATTGGCATCTTTTCTTTTGTGCTCATTGGCATCTTTTGTTTTTGTGCCCATTGGCATCTTTTGATTTCGTGCACATTGGCATCCTTTGATCAAAAAGTTTAGTAAGAATAAGATACACCGTTAAACATGACTTTCTATCTGGTTCTATAGCAGGATTTGGGTTAGCAGATCCCAGACCAGTTGGCCTTAGGTGCTAGGTGTCGAGCACCCCTTAGAACTTAATTTCCCAAACCAGAAAGGCCACATCGATATATCTTAAACCCATTTGTACCAGTAAAACATGGCAATCTTCAAATCTTCCCCACAAGAATTAATAATAGTTTGCTTCAAACTCATCTTTAATATTGCTAGAAAATGATCGTTTAGAAAATCAAGCAGAAAAAAAATTTTATATAATTTTTTTTTTTGAAAAGCTCTTAAAGTGTATGAAAAACACTATGGAAAAAATTTTGGAATAAAAAATTTTCTCAATTTTTTTTTTCGGAATAAAAAAATTTCTCAAAAATTTATATAATATTTTTTTTAAATCAACACTGAATTCGGATGTATAAGAGTTCGAAATCAATGAATTCGAATGAAGAATGATTCGAAATCACTCAATTCGGACTTAACTGAATCCGAATTCACCCAATTCGAACTTAACAGGATTCGAATTCACTCAATTCGGACTTAACAGAGTTCGAATTCACCCAATTCGAAGTTAACACGGTTCGAATTCACTCAATTCGGACTTAACTTGGTTCGAATTCACTCAATTCGGACTTAACTTGGTTCGAATTCACTCAATTCGGACTTAACTGGGTTCGAATTCACTCAATTCGGACATAACTGGATTCGAATTCACCCAATTCGAACTTAACAGGGATCGAATTCTATACTTGGTAAATCAAAACCAACTCAGATTTATCCACAACTTCTCAATTCGAATCTAACAGGGTTCGAATTCAACTCAATTCGAACTTAACAGAGTTCGAATTCAATGAATTCGAAAGCTTCTTGAGTCGAATTCTATACTTGTGATCCCAAGAACACTCCGAATTCCCTTTGAATGATCCGAATTGTGTATGAATGATCCGAATTCACCAAGAATGATCCGAATTCTGCACTTCGAACTTAAAAAACACTAAATCAGCCATAACTTTTTCAATTCTTGATCAATTGTTATGAAATTTGCACATATTTGTTCGAAATTTGATTCTACACACTTTCTTAGTTAATCACAAATCCTAATTCGATCAATCTAATTGAATTATGATCCAAAATAGTAAGAAAATGTTTTCGAACAAAAACAGATATAAAATGATCAGATCTGCAAATTCTGTGCAGATTTTGGTATAGATCCTTGAATTAAAGATGTTCAGGGATGAAAATCGAGTGCAATGATGTCAAGAATCAATCCAAAAGATCAAAAAATGAAAAAGATGATGATTCTGGATGAACAGTAAATGAAGAAGGATTCGAAATCTTGATGAATAGTGATGAATGTGTGATCCGAAATCCTCAGCTACAGTGTAAAAAATCTTCAATTTGCTCTTTGATCTGCTTGAATTTTCTGTTTTGCTTTGATACCAAATGTGAAATCCCAAATTCTAGCAAGTAATCAAGAATGATGTAGTGAGAGAATCTAGAGAGAACTTGTCATCCATATATTGATCTCTAAAGTGTAAATGACAAAATGTTCAAGAAGTTTCTCAAGGGATCTTGATTCACTTCTAACTAAGAACTAGACATGCCTATTTATACCCATACCATACAAGGTATAAAGGCATTAGCAACTAATACAGTACATTGACTTTACAGTAAATCTTGAATACAACAATGCTCTACAACTCAGTATGAAAAATTCCAAGGAAAGTCTGTTAACCCACCTAATCCTAACAAGAAAGGACCCATTATGCAGTGGGTACCTAAAAAGAATTAATCTGTCTTACAGAAACCTCATGTGCAGATCTGGTATTTGGATTCTGGTTGCTCCAGGCACATGACGGGGAATAAGAAGCTGTTAACTTCTTTTAAGAACAAGATGGGAAGTGCAGTAACCTTCGGAGGAGACAATGGCGGACAGATTAAGGGTTATGGTACTTTAGTAAATGGTGGTGTTTCAGTTTCTGAGGTTGCTTATGTTGAAGGATTAAACCATAATCTTCTCAGTATAAGTCAACTCTGTGATCACGGGTTCGATGTCAATTTCAGGAAGAAGTATTGTTCATTATTACTTTCCGAGTCTGGTCAAGAACTTTTAAGAGCCGACAGAAAAGGCAATCTTTATAAGATGAATTTTAAACCAAACCAAAACTCTACAACAGAGAAACTCTGTTTAGTGTCTTTAAAAAATGAAGATGCCTGGATCTGGCATAAAAGATTTGCCCATTTGAACTTTCAAAATCTTGATAAGCTCGTGAAACTAAAGTTAGTAAAAGGACTTCCTTCTCTGAAGTTTGACAAAGACCATCTCTGTTCTGCTTGTGAGCTGGGTAAGATGAAAAGATCTTCACACAGAACAAAGAGTGATCATAGTTGTTCCAGACCTTTGCATATGCTTCATGTGGATCTCTGTGGTCCAATCTCTGTGCAAAGTCTGTCGGGCAAGAAGTATATTCTTGTTTTAATTGATGAATATTCTCGATATACATGGATTGAGTTCATCAGAGTAAAATCTGATGTCCCAGAAATTCTGATAAGTTTGTTGAAAAGGATACAGGTTCTGTTAGATCTGAAGATACAGAAGTTGAGAAGTGATAATGGGACAGAATTCAAGAATGCCAAAATTGATGCCTACCTAACAAAGGAAGGTATTTCCCAAAACTTCTCAGCAGCAAGAACTCCACAACATAATGTAGTTGTGGAGAGAACGAACAGAACTCTGGTAGAAGCCGCCAGAACCATGTTGGCTGGCTCTGTCCTTCCAATGAACTTCTGGGTAGAAGCAGTCTCAACAGTATGTTTTACCCAAAACAGAGTTGTAATTGTGAAAAGATTCAAGAAGACTCCTTATGAACTCATCAACAATAGAAGGCCAAATGTGAAATTCTTTCATGTTTTCGGTTGCAAGTGTTACATATTGAATGACAGAGATCAGCTGGGAAAGTTTGATAAGAAAGCAGACGAAGGAATCTTTATCGGTTATTCCTTAACCTCTAAAGCCTACAGAGTCTACAACTCCAGATCTCGGGTCATTCAAGAAAGTGTAAATGTGTCCTTTGATGAAAGTACATCAAGATTCTTTGATCGAAAATCAAAAGAGGGGACACATACGGAGCAGAAGAAGACAAGTTCTTCAAAGACAAGGGAAGAAGATATAAATCTTATGTTCAACGACTTTTTCAATGATGATGATTCCTCTGATAACATCAACAGAGGAGATCCAACTCAGAACTCAACAGAACAAAATCTGACAGGTACATCTCTTTCTGGCCCGTCAAATATTTCACCATCTACTTCTCTGTCTACAGGAGTGATTCAGAGAAATGAGGAACCACATCAGAGCGAGAGAGAACCTGAACAAGAGCCATCATCACCTATGCTGACTAATATTGGCAGAAACTCCTTATTTGAAAGTTCACCTTCACAAAGACCTGTTAATGACACTCAGAGCAATGAGGCCACTCTTCAGAGTTGTGTGCCACAGAGCCCTGGTCCCAACCTACAGAGCTCTGACGCTGAAGTTCGTCTTTTCCCATCAGAAGCACAAACCCCACCTGTTGTCCATGCTCCCATGACGCGATGGACAAAGGATCACCCTCATCATCTGATTATTGGTGCTGTTGAAGATGGTGTGAAGACAAGATCGGCCACAATCAATGAAGCTTTCTTTGTGAACTTTTTAAGCATGATTGAGCCGAAGAAGGTTTCTGAAACCCTAGAGGACCCAAATTGGATCGAAGAGCTTCTGGAATTCGAAAGAAATAAAGTCTGATCCTTGGTTCCACTCCCAAAAGGCAAAGCGACCATTGGAACCAAGTGGGTGTTTAGAAACAAAAAGGATGAAGATGGGATAATCATCAGAAACAAAGCCCGTCTAGTTGCAAAGGGATACAGACAGGAAGAAGGCATTGATTATGACGAAACCATTGCTCCTGTGGCTAGGCTAGAAGCCATCAGAATCTTTTTAGCCTATGCTGCTCATAAGGGTTTCAAGGTCTACCAAATGGATGTCAAGTCTGCCTTTCTGAATGGCAAACTACAAGAGGAAGTTTATGTCCAGCAACCACCTGGTTTTGAATGTTCGGAGTTTCCAGACCACGTCTATAAGTTAGACAAAGCTCTCTACGGCCTTAAGCAAGCTCCCAGAGCCTGGTATGAAACTCTGTCCAAATTTTTGTTGATCAATCACTTCGAGAAAGGTACCGTCGACAAAACTCTATTCTTTAGGAGGTATAAGAATGATATACTTCTGGTACAAATATATGTTGATGATATTATTTTCTGGTCTACACGGCAAGAGTACTGTGACAAGTTTGAGAGTTTAATGAAAAGTGAATTTAAAATGAGCATGATGGGAGAACTTTCATTCTTCCTTGGTTTACAAGTTAAACAATCTGACAGAGGGACTTTTATAAGGCAGTCCAAGTACATCTCTGACATGTTGAAGAAATATAATCTCAATGATTCAAAACCTATGATAACTCCTATTGCCACTAGAGTTAAACTTGACTTAGATCTTAAGGGTGAACCAACAGATGTCAAGCACTATAGAGGCATGATAGGGTCACTTTTGTACTTAACTGCCAGCAGACCTGATATAATGTTTGCAACCTGTCTCTGTGCCAGATTTCAGGCTAATCCAACAGAAACTCATTTAACTGCTATCAAACGTATTTTTAAATATCTGAAAGGGACTCAATTTTTGGGTCTCTGGTATCCTCTTAACTCTGGTTTCGAGCTTATAGCATATACAGATTCAGACTATGGAGGATGCAAGAATGACAGAAAGAGTACTTCTGGTAGCTGCCAACTGCTTGGAGATAAGTTGGTGAGTTGGACATCCAAGAAACAGAACTGTGTCTCAACTTCTACAGCAGAAGCATAATATGTTGCTGCTGCTAGCTGTTGCTCTCAAGTGATCTGGATGAAAACTCAACTCAAAGATTATGGCTTGGAGTATGGTAAAAGTCCAATTCTATGTGACTCCAAGAGTGCCCTTGCCATAACTGCAAATCCAGTTCAGCACTCAAAGACTAAGCACATCGACATAAGGTATCACTTCATAAAGGATCATGTTGAAAAAGGGACTATTGAAATGTACTTTGTTTCAACAGACTTCCAGCTTGCTGACTTGTTTACAAAAGCCCTTGATGAAAGGAGATTTAACTTCTTAATCAGCAAACTGGGTATGCTGAACTTGTCCTCCTAACTCTGTTCAAAATCAACAGAGCCTCTAATGTTCCTACCAGAGCTCTGTCAAATAGTTGGGTAGGATAGTTCAACAGAACTCTGTTGTTCACAAGAATTCTGTCACGCATACTTTTTCATCTCTGTGAACATTCTGTTTGTATATAAAGTGTTTTGTACAAAGTTTTTTTTGGATTCAAGCTCAATTTTCTAGGGGGCGCTTAAAAGAAAAACAATGCATGGTTTTAGGGGGAGCAAGTTAGAACTTAATTTTCAAATAAAAATAGACTTTGCTTTTTGATCATTGTTGTCAAATCTTTTTGAAGAAGGAAGGAAAATATGTTCTGATGAAAATCTTTAATAATGTCAAGAACATGCCAGAACTCTGACATCTCACCAGAGCCCCTGTTGCTTCTCATCAGAGCTCTGTTGTGTGTCTAAAGATCTCTGTTCTTTTCCTTCTACATCAGAACAGAATTTTAAATGTTTTAAAGGTAAAGGTGCAACATCATGGGTTACTTGATAAGAAATGAAGAGTTCACTCAACAGAGGCAACTTAACAAAGCTCCATCAGAGCTCTGTTAGTTTGTTCTGCCACGTCATCAGAACCACGTCATCAGAGACGCGGGTCATTCTTTGAACGTCAACCACCTGTCACCCGCACATCTCTAACCATGACGGTTTACTTGCACGAAAGTTGTCAGACATAAATCCACGTGGCAATCTCTTATTGAAAGATCAACCGTCAACTGTTCGCACGTTCTTACTGTAGCGGCCGTTCCACTACTCAATCCTCGAGTACCTACAGTACCTATGATCGTGATCCATCCACACATTCTTCATATAAATACCCATTTCCTTTAAACCATTTCATCACTTATGATTCAAATCTTTGATCAATCTTTCCCTCCTTACTCAAACCTTCAAGAACCCTAACCTGCAACAATGGAACAACCACAACATTCTGCCGATTCAAGCAGAATAGGCCTTGTAGATCACATCAATATTCTTCCATACGAACTTGCAGAAAACAATCACGGATTAGACACAAACCCTAGCCTTTACTTACCCCAATACCACATTCTTCTAGAGTTCTTCAAGAACTCTGAAATCTTCAAAGCCCTAACCGACTTTGACGATAATGTTCCTGAGCTATACATTCGTCAATGGTGGACTACCTGCCAGTTTATAGAAGAAAGAGATGGAATCATTGGCAATGTCGATGCTGGAACAGAAGGTGGATCAGGAACTATCAGAATAGGAGCGAAAACCCTGCGGAGAACCCTTGGAATGAAGACGATAGAACAGCTTGAAATAGATGCCTATGAGAATCCCCCAAATGCTGCTGTTCTTCTTGAGTTCATACGATTTCTGGGTTACAACAAAGATGTCGTCAGAATCGGCACTTTTAAAAGACAGAACCTACCGCCTTTCTGGAACTTCATGTTCTCCACCCTAAACCGAACCCTTACAGGAAAGTCTGGTAGTCAAGATCAAGCCACTATAGAAATCCTACAAATCATGTATGGATTATTCTTTAAAAGGAACCTCGACTACGCAAGCATTCTCTACGATGATCTTCTCACAGCCGTAAACCTCAAAACCACTGCTATCGCCAAAGGAGGAGAAGTTGGGAAACACAAATTCCTAAAGAACATCAAGTTTCCAAGATTCATCAGCTTGGTGATCAGAAGAGCGTTTGATCGTCTGGAGTTGACCCAACAAGGAAATACCTTCAAGAACTGGGTAATGTCCAGATTCCATCCCACCACTTCAGGCGACTACCCCATCATTCGACGCGTTCTAGGTACAATGCTTTCTCTAATCTCACCGGACCACATCTCTATCCAAAACTATCAGAGTGCTGCTCAACCACAAGAACCTGTGGTGAGAACCCCAACATACTTAGGTCATGAACCAGAGTTAGAGAGCATGAGTGAGGAAATAGCAAAAGAAGAAAGACCCGAGCGAAGAGTACCCGAAGTGGGGTCTTCCTCTAGAGTGATGGAGAAGGAAGTACAGAACAGAGCATCCCCTATGGAGGCTGTTCATGAGGAAGAAAGGGAAGTTACAGAGGAGATGGCAGAGAGTTCGCATCCCTCTGGTAACCGTGAGATACATGTGATAGAGAGTACACCTGAGCGTTCTTTATCCATAGAATCCGAGAGAGAGGAGAGTTTAGAAGAAGATGTTCAGCCTGTGAACACACATGTGCGTTTTTCCAGTCTAACTCCCAGTGCAAGCACATCATCTATCCATGAGGATCTAGCTCAAATGGATATTGAAACAGAGGTGCACACCTCGAACCCCAACCTGCCAATACCATCAGAGGCAACTTTTCATGCCTCTGGTATGCACGAAACCGGGGAATCCCTATTTGGTAATGATGTCAATTCGCCCCATGACATCGATAGGACAATCACACACGATGATGCCCTTGTAGCTCATCTTACTAAGGAGGAACAACTTAGGTCCTTGGGCAATTTTCGATTTACCCGTAGGGATTGCCTAACTCAGAGGCAATTTGATAGCCTAGTTTCACAAGGATTAACTTGTCTAGATCACAATGTTAACTCCCACGTCTACTTTAATCTCTCAGACTCTGAGGATGAGAGAGCTGAACAGACCAGAACACCTGTAGATGTTTCCCTTGAATAGGAACGTCAAGGATTGGGTGGAAGTCCTACAAGAGCCATCCTCAAAGCAACTCTTAACATAGGCACCTCTGAACTCGAGGTTAACTTGAATCCATCTGTTGGAAACAAGGATATCCCCGTTGACACTATCACAAAAGCAGAGTTTACAGGCTTCTGTGATAGTATCAATAGCTCCTTGAATGAGTATAAACTTATCAATTCACAGAAGGAGGAGCTGATCCAGTCGGAGAATGCTTCTCTCAGAGCAGAGCTACAGAAAATAACAACCTCTTTTGCGGAGATAACTCAAAGAAATACCGAAGCTGAACGACTAAGAACAGAAGCTGAAAGACTCCGAATAGAAGCTGAACAACTCAGAGCAGAGGCAGAGAGAGCAACAACAGAAGAAATTGCCAAGTTAACGTCAGAATTGGCATAACAGATAAGACTCAGAACAGAGGAAGAAAGGGTCAGAGCAGAGGAAAGAACAAAATTCTCAACAGAACTAGCCGCTCTGAAGACCCTTATGATAGAGAACCACACCGCTCAAATGAACAGAACCTTGCCTATTCCTTCCTTGCTTCTGTCAGACTCAAACATCAGAACCTTAACAGAGGTAATTAACAACTCTGTTAAGGTTGCCATAACAGAAGCCACAACCTCCTCAGCAACACCCATCAACGTATCTGGCCCCAGCCCTAACGACTTACCCATGACAGTCGGCCAGATGGGTGAATTCAGTAAATGAGTCCTAAGCCGAATGATGACCGTGTCTTCGAAGTTCGTGATGAAAGCCCAAGCAAAAGAAAAGCATGTGCAAACATCACTTGATTCAAACAACGTAAACTTTGCGAATCAAGTTGATAAAGTCCGCATGGCCGCAACAGAACTTCAAGACATCCTCCAACAAGCCACAACAAAGTTCAAGAACATAATCTCCTGGAAAAGACCTGCAGAAGGAGCACCTGAAGGCGAACCCTCTGCTAAACGACCGAAGTTTGTTATTCTGCCCTCACCAGGTACAGGTGCTGCTCTCTCTGATGATGGAGACGATTTTGAAGGCCCATCAGATGATCAGCTAGGTGAGTCGTCAGAACAACAAAAGGGGGAGAAGGAGAAAGAGAAGGAGGAAAAAAGGCTGAGAAAGATGAGGAGAAGGAAAAGGAAAAAGAACATACAACAGAGGTCGAAGTAACAGAGGTAGAGGGATCTGTCAAGGGAAAAGAGAAGGGAACAGAGGTCAAGGTAACAGAGGCTGAAACAACAGAAGCAGAAGGTCAAGGGAACACAATTGAAGACTTACCAGAGATGCCTATGGTGATTTTCGACTACATGTTCAAAGATAGGGTCATCAAGCCAACTGAACCCTCATCTCAACCACCAGAGGTCATTATCTTGGACACCCCTCCTACTTCACCAAGAACAGAACCAGAGAGAACAAAACCATTCTCTGATGAAGAACCAAGCCAAAGTCAACCTCAAGAGTCTGTTCAACACATCGACAGACTTATGACCGAAACCCATGAAGACCCAAATCCCATGCAAACCGAACAGAACCCCGAATCCTCAAACCAACATTCTGGCAAACCACCGCTAGAAGAGATATTTGCATATCTGTATGGTGACCATGATACAATACCTGTTAATGCTGTGCCAATCAACCCATACTATAGCCCCTGCAGGATCAATACGATCTCTGATGTGCGACGCAAATTCATCGAAACAAAGTCTGGTCTTAACAAGAACATTAACTCTGACTTTGGGATACGCAGAATCGTAGACATCAAGCAGAAGATCTTTCGGCACAACAGAACACAGATGAGCTATCATGACTTCACTGTTGAATCAAACGACGCAAAGGTTGAGAGCTTCAACGACAACGATCTCGTACTTCTGAACCCGTACGATCTGATTCAACTTCACGCCTACTGTTACAACTTCAGTGATAGATATAAAGAGGCAAGAACTGCACTCCCTGTGGTACGCTTCGCTATGCAAGAGCACATAAATCTAAGGATTCAGATTGACTTTCAGCTAGGCATAGAATTCAAAGTAGAAAGACTAGCGACTGCACCACCAAATGAGAGCCTTGAAGGCTCTTTACCTCCATATGATTCTCACTCGCAGAAAAGTTACCGTTACGGTTACAAAAATGTCCAAAGTAACAACTGACAGAGGCTCTGTTGATTTGAAAACTTGTTTTTCTTGCCTCTGTAGGTTTTACCTCCACAAAAAGATGGTTGACAAGTTTATGGAGAGGATCGATAAATTATTAATATAGAAACTCCTTTACAGAGGTTTTTGGACCTCTGTCAGAGCCAGCAAAGGCTCTGAGACAAGAAATTTCTCATATATAATAATTTATAAACATTTTTGATCATCCAAGTTTTTGATTGTGTTAACAAAGATTTTAGGACCTGTTTAGAAAGTTGGTGTCCTAGAAAATTGTTTTTGAAAAAGGTTTTGTGTAGCACATTCCTCTTTATAACCAAAGTTGGTTTACAGAAGTTCTTTCTTGTGGAGAGAAATCTGTAACCAATGACTTCTGTACGCGATGATTCTTTTTGGAATTGATTTCTAAGGTGATCGACAGAGTTTCCAATATTATTGATTTAAGATCAGAGGTTTTGTCCGCAGAACCTCTGTTGGACTCAGCAGAGGGTCTGTGACCATAAATTTCTAATAAAGTAAAACTCAATATGTTTTTTGATCAAATTTCATTTGGAATATGTTTAATAATGTTTTTAGAACATATCTTGAAATTTGTGTCCTAGAAAATTATTTTCATAAAGAATTTGTACGAGAAACTAACCTTTTTGTTCTTCTATGTCCGGCAAAGTTCTTTCTGTTGGTGTCATCTCTTCCTTTGCTCCCCCTTGATTTACTCAACCTCTGTAGATCAAGTTTGTTCTCTTTCTGCTCCCCCTTGACCTATGTTTGGTTCAAATAATCAGAAGTAATGTTTATAACATAGGTTAAGTGTATCAGAGGTTCTGTAAGGATTGTCAGAGGTTCTGAGGAGACTTACAGAATCTCTGTTACTTTTAGAATTGAGTTCTTGGTATTTATATACTTAAGCAAATTATTAAAAAATATATATATATATATATAAACAAAATTTATACAAAATTTTTAAATGAAGATAATATACTTACATAGATTAAGACATGTTTATCATCCCTAATTTACCCACCAAGTAAAGAAATCTTTTCTCATCAAGTGCCTTGGTGAATAAATCGGCAAGCTGAAATTCTGTTGGTACAAAATGCATTTCGATGGTTTGGTTTTCAACATGATACTTCAAAAAGTGATACCAGATATCGATGTGCTTAGTCTTTGAATGCTGTACTGGATTGACAGAGATGGCAATTGCACTTTTGGAATCACAGAAGATGGGGATTTTGCAGATGATTTGACCAAAGTCTTTCAGCTGAGTTTTCATCCACAGAACTTGAGAACAACAGCTAGCAGCAGCAACGTATTCAGCTTCTGCCGTAGATATTGAGACACAATTCTGTTTCTTTTAAGTCCGGCTTACTAATTTCCCACCTAGGAATTGACAACTCCCAGATGTACTCTTTCTGTCAAGTTTACATCCTCCATAATCTGAATCTGTGTATGCCTTTAGTCCAAAAGCAGAGTTCTGTGGATACCAGAGGCCAAGATTTTTGGTCCCTCTGAGGTATCTAAAGATTCTCTTTACAGCAATATAATGTGTTTCTTAGGATTAGCTTGATATCTTGCACAGAGGCATCTTGCATGCATTATGTCAGGTCTACGGGCTGTTAAGTATAATAAAGACACAATTATTCCTCTGTAAAGCGTGCATTCGACAGAGATGCCATTTTGATCTAAACAAAGTTTATTTCCAGTGGCCATTGGGGTTTTCATGACAGAGGTATCAGAGAGGCTATATTTTTCAAGTATGTCAGAGATATATTTTGATTGGTTTATGAAAATTCCTTCTGATGTTTGTTTGACTTGAAGTCCGAGGAAGAAAGTTAATTCTCCCATCATACTAATTTCAAACTCACTCTGCATGAGTTTTTCAAAATCTTTACATTTTTGTGCATTTGTAGACCAAAAAATAATGTCATCTACATATATTTGTACAAGAATAAGCTCATTTCCTTCACCTTTAAAGAATAGAGTTGTATCAGTGGTACCTCTTTTGTAGTTGTTATTTGAGAAGAAAGGTAGAAAGTCTTTCGTACCATGCTCTTGGAGCCTGTTTCAGTCCATATAGAGCTTTGTCGAGGTAATAGACATACCTTGGGTATTTTGAGCTTTCAAACCCTGGTGGTTGTTGGACGTATACTTCTTATTGAATTTCACCATTGAGAAAGGCATATTTTACATCCATTTGATACACTTTAAAACCTCTGTGAGCTGCGAAGGCAAAGAAAATTCTTATTGCTTCGAGCCGTGCAACAGGAGCAAAAGTTTCATCGTAATCTATGCCCTCTTCTTGGCGATAACCCTTGGCCACCAGTCTTGCTTTATTTCGAATGATTACTCCATTCTCATCCTTTTTGTTTTTGAAAACCCACTTAGTCCCTTTGGCCTGTTTCCCTCGTGGCAGAGGTTCTAGAGTCCAGACCTTGTTTCGCTCAAACTGCAGAAGCTAGCATCCACCCAGTTTGGGTCTTCCAGGGCCTCAGAGATCTTTTTCGGTTCGATCATACTAATAAAGTTGGTAAAGAAACAAAAGTTTGCTAAAGCTGATCTTGTTTTTACCTTATCTGTGGGATTACCGATGATCTGGTTTTGAGGATGGCTTTTTGTCCATTGTGTTGTCCGTGGAAGATGATCATTTGAGTCATCAAGTTGAACTTCTGTGGTTGAAGTGGTTGATGGTTCTGCCCATGTGTTTACTTCAGCTTCTGTAGGAATGGGTATTAGAGTTGGAATTTCCTTCTCTGTAGATATTGTGTTTTCATCTTCACTTCCTTCTGGTGTTTCTTCTTGTGTTGCTTCCTCTGTTGGATTTGTTTGTATTACCTTTGTTGTTGAATCTTTTGTTGTCGCATCTTCTGTTAGATTTTCAGTACCTGTAGTTGTAGAAGAGGATGAGGGATTATTTTGATCAGACAGATAGATACTTACTTCGATTACAGAAGGTGATTCTGTAGAGGTGCTTTTGGTTCCAGCAGAGGGATCAATATCGTCGTTGAACATTTCTGAAAATAGAAGATCTAGATCTTCCTTTGTTTTTGACATGCCAGAAGTTTCCTTGTCTAGCCCGAGTTCTGAACTGATTTGTTCAGAAGTCTTTTGGAATGAGTCATCAAAGGATACATTGATTCTTTCTACTATCGTGCGTGACTTCATAAGGTAAACTCTGTAGGCTTTGGAAGCAGCAGAGTACCCGATGAACTTGCCTTGGTCAGCCTTTTCTTCAAACTTTCCTCTTGAGTCTCTGTCGTTTAAGACAAAGCATTTGCAGCCAAAAACATGGAGAAACTTGATGTTTGGTCGCCGTTTGTTGATCAATTCATAAGGAGTTTTGATGTGTCTTTTCATGATTGTTGAACGATTTTGGGTATAGCAAGTAGTTGAAATTGCTTCTTCCCAAAATGTCATTGGTAATCCGCATGCAGAAAGCATGGTTCTTGCAGCTTCCACGAGCGTGCGGTTCTTTCGTTCGACCACGCCATTCTGTTGTGGAGTGCGAGCTGCAGAAAATTTCTGGGATATTCCTTCTTCTGTGAGATAGGCTTCAATGACAGAGTTTTTGAATTCTGTGCCATTGTCACTTCGTAATTTTAGAATTCTGCACTCATAAAGAACTTGGATTCTTTTCATTAGATTAATTAGGATGCATGGAACATCTGATTTCTTTCTGACAAATTCAACCCATGTAAATCGTGATTACTCATCAATTAAGACAACTATATATTTCTTGCCACCTAGGCTATGTATAGCAATTGGACCGCAGAGGTCAACGTGAAACATGTACAGAGGCCTAGGACAAGATACATCAGTTTTGCCTCTATGGGAAGCTCTTTTGAGTTTCCCATTTCACAGGCAGAGCATAAATGATCCTTATTAAATTTAACATTTGGTAAACCTTTGACCAGATCAAGTTTTACCAGTTTATCTAGAGTATGAAAGTTCAAGTGACAGAACCTGTTGTGCCATAGCCAGGCTTCTTCACTTTTGCTTGCAACAAGACAAATGTTGTCCTTGTTTTTGGCATTGAAGTTCATTAGATACAGATCACCTTTTCTTTTGGCTCGCAGAAGTTCTATTCCGGTGTCCTCACTTAGCAGAGAACAAAATGCTCTTTTGAATAGTACATCGAATCCCGTGTCACAAAGTTGACTGACACTGAGTAGGTTGTGTTTAAGGCCATCAACATATGCAACTTTGTGTACGGTGATATTTTCTTTCTTTATGACTCCATAGCCTTTAATATGCCCCTTTTTGTTGTCTCCAAAAGTCACTGATCCACCATCTTGTTTTTCTTGGTATGTGGATAGAAGACCTCTGTTGCCAGTCATGTGCCTTGAGCTTCCGGAGTCTAGATACCATATTGGCACATACTGTTTCTGCAAGACAATCAAATATTTTTAGGTACCCATATCCACATGGGTCCAGTTTTGTCAGAGTTTTTCAAGTTTGCCTTAGCATTCTTGAAATACAGTTTATCTTTTGTCGAAGAATCAGTTTGTTTCCCTTTAATATTTGATTTTGGTGCAGAGAGAAAACACTTAGAACTACTGAAATGATTATTCAGTTTGAACATTAGATCAAAGCAATGACAGTAAAGAACATCAGAAGTGATTTGCTTGAATTTTTTATTGAAAGCATTAAACTGGGCCACAGAGGCATTACATTCTATTCTATCATTTGGCTTCCTATTACAAGAAGATTTATGTAGATTAGATTGTTGGCAAAAATCTTTGTTTGTAGCAGCCTTCTGTGAGTCCCTTCTGTAGTGAACTTCTGTTGATTTCACTGGTACAGGGGAAAAAGATTTGTTAGATTTTGGCCATTTTCCTTTTTGTTGCCATGTAAGTTTACCTTTAATTTTTAAAGGTTTGAAAAACTTTGAGTCTTTTGGATTTTGAGAGGACGATAACTTTTGTTGTTTGAAATTTTCAAGCTCAATAGAAGTTTTGGCTTGTATGCACATATCCAAAAAATATGGACAGATAGGAATTCCAGTGATTTTCACCTTTGGAGAAATAGTTCTGTTAAGAACTTCAGAGGTTTGTTTAATAACCTCTGTGTCACAGTGAATCTTTTCTATTTTATTTGTCTCTGATTCGTCAGATGATGAATCGTCCTCATATACAGAGGTTGAGTCATCAATATTCCTTTCGACAGAGACTGGATTTTCTGAGCATGTGTCATACTTGCTTTCCTCATATGAAAAACAATTTTCTAAGTCGACATAGGTGTCTGATAAGATCTCTTCAGAGAGTTTTTGATCTACAGAAGGTGTGCAGAGATTTTTCAAAATATCTATTTTCCCAATTTCCATTATTTCCTTTTCAATTATATTCCTTAGTTTTTCTTCTGAAAATGTTGGTTTGAACTCAAGTGCTTCTGTAGATAATTTCTTTTCAGAATCTATTGTACAAACCAAAGCAACTTTAGTTTGAGTTCCTGGTTTACCAAACATGAAGATTCCTATCTGATCTACAGTTTTCAGATATCTCTTTGGTTTGGATCCTCTTTTGACAGAGGTTGAAGATGATAAATATGTGTTTTCAAACCACACATTTATCATTTTCATGGGTTTCCTTAAGTGAGGTTCCCCAGAGACTTTTACTCTCTTACATACAGAGATTAAGTTTGGAAAATTAGGTTTGTTGATTTTTCCTAAAGTAAATAGAGAGGACAGAGGTTTATTCTTTTTGTTTTCTGTACCATGACTAATATCACTGTACCCAATACCTCGCCTTCCTATTTGAGTATTTATCTTCTCATACACCTTTTGTGCATCACGATAATTTTTAATTAAAACATCTTTTCTTAGTAGATCTTGCCAAAGGACTTCTCTTTCCTTTTGAAAATATTCCTTAAGAGACAAAATATTTAGTCTGTCGCTCTCAGAATCTGAAAGTTCTTTTGTTTTAGTTTTTAAAGATGTATTTAATTCAGAATTTTTTTCTTTTAAAGGAAATAGGTTCTTGTTCCAGTGTGCTTCTACTTCTTCCTTTTCTTTGAAATTTTTTGCTTTTTCCTCTGTGAGAAGTCTAGCTTCTCTTTCATAAAAAGTGAGCTTTTTCTGAATATCATCATGTTAGGTCCATGATCTTCATACAATCCAAGTATTGTGTAACAAGATGATGAAGAACATTATTGAAAAGGAAATCTAACCTAGAGAGAACACAAAGTGATAAGAGATCTACATCTTGTATTAATGAATTCACTTCTTACAAACTACAAGTAAAGACCTATTTATAGTCTTCATCACTTGCTACAACAATTAAGCATAAGCCCTTTAACACAGCTATTGCTTTACAAAACTTTCTATTATAAAGGACAACTTCAGTGTCCTAACATTCTCCCCCTAAAGTTTTGGAAAGCAAATCATCTTCAAATCATTAGCTCCTCTCCCCCTTGATTTCCTTGTAAAAACTTTAGCGGTGCATTCTTCAAATGTAGGCTTGGCTCCCCCTTGAAAGTTGCTCTTAGCCTCGACTAAATGCACTAAAATCATCTTCAAAGTGTATGCATTTAGTGAAAAACAAAGAATCCTTCTTGCTTGAAGGAGGAATGGTAATAAGCACGCACTACTAGGTAGGGATGAGACGACCCAAGCAAATAACATTGTTCAGCAACTGTGGAGAAATGCTCGTCTTCAAAATACTTCAAGCCACTGAATGAAGAGAATCCAGAACTTCAATCTTCAAGAAATAGCTGGATGATTATAAGCACTCAAAAGTCTGAATCACAACCAAAGCACCAGAACAATGATTGCAAGCTCTCACAATTCTGGTTGATCAAGTCAGAAGAATGATAAAGAGCACTCAAAGGTCTAGCATCGTCAACAAAACTTCAGAATAATGATTGCAAATATTCAAGCGTCTCTTCCAATCCAATCAAAGACTGAACTCCAACAATCAACTTCTGAATATCTTGAAAGACTTGAGCTCTTTTAAACTTTGACGATTGCTAAATGTATGTGGCACACTGAATATAAGAATGATGTCACACACGTCTTATGCTAAATTCCATGAACAATGTCCCCCTCCTGAGACTTAGCACGGTGGTTCCGAAACCATCAGAATTCTTGGATCCGAAACCATCAGAATTCGGACCATGAAGCATCCGAAACCAATGAATCCGGATTAAGTAGGGTGCGAATTCACTCAATTCGGATCATGTTGAGTGCGAATTCACTCAATTTGGATTAAGTAGGGTGCGAATTCACTCAATTCGGATCATGTTGAGTGCGAATTCACTCAATTCGGATCATGCTGGGTGCGAATTCACTCAATTCGGATCATGCTGGGTGCGAATTCACTCAATTCGGATCATGTTGGGTTCGAAATCAAGACATTTCGGATCATGAAGGGTTCGAAATCATGGCAATTTCGTGTCATGTTGGATGCGAAACCATGCCTATCTTGAATAAATGGAATTCGAAACCATTAGAATGAGGATTAGAAAGATGCGAAGCCATCCATACCTTTGAAACTTTAGGTGTAAGAACATTCCGAAATTCAGAACTAAGATGACCAAATTCAGCAATATTTCGGACTTCACAAGATCCGAAACCAACAACTCTGAACAGTTCGAAACCATCTAAGCCATCCAAACAATAGTAGCATCCGAAACCATGAACAGTAAAGCATGAAGGATCCGAAATCATCAATGAACAGTAAACGATGAAGGATCCGAATTCATCAATGAACAGTAAATGATGAAGGATCCGAATTCATCAATGAACAGTAAATGATGAAGGATCCGAATTCATCAAGAATAATCCGAATTCATCAAGAATAATCCGAATTCAAGTAACAACATCCGAAAATCACTAAAATCATCATAACTTCTTCAATTCTTGACCAATTTCAGTGATTCTTTCGCAGACTTATTCGAAAAATGAAGATGAACAGATTTCTAGTTGATCAAAACATGTAATTCGATCGATTTGGCATACTTTTGATCCAAAAAGTGAGTTCGACTTTTTATTGAACAAACACCATAAGAATCCGAAATCTGAGCAAAATAGGGCTAAAAACGCTTGAATTGTGAAGATCCAATGATCGTATCGATGAAAAATTCTTCGATTTGGCTCTGATACCACTTGTTAGGTCCATGATCTTCATACAATCCAAGTATTGTGTAACAAGATGATGAAGAACATTATTGAAAAGGAAATCTAACCTAGAGAGAACACAGAGTGATTAGAGATCTACATCTTGTATTAATGAATTCACTTCTTACAAACTACAAGTAAAGACCTACTTATAGTCTTCATCACTTGCTACAACAATTAAGCATAAGCCCTTTAACACAGCTATTGCTTTACAAAACTTTCTATTATAAAGGACAACTTCAGTGTCCTAACACATCACAAGTCTTTTTCAGTTCAATATTTTCAGTTTTAATTATAAGTAAATCAACTTCTGTTGTGCTAGAGGTGGAGTTTGAAGTAGATACCTCATTGTCAGAGTCGGAGCTGATTTCTGCCATGCCACAGAACAAAGCATTTTTGGTGTATTCATCATCAGAGGTTGTATCTGACTCCCAATCTTCCTTGTTCACCACTTTGTTCGCCATGAGTGACTTTTGAGCATAATACTCGGCCTTCTTTTTGTAAAAAGCTGAGTCCTTCTGTGGGCGATTTGACCTGCTTCTACATTCGTTTGCATAGTGGCCTGGCTTCCCACAGTTGTAGCAACCTTGGTTTTGGGAAGTATTACCAGCATTATCGTCGGACTTCTGTCGGTCACCACCTTTTTCCGATCTGCATTCATTTGCATAATGATCAGGCTTACCACACTTGTAGCATTCTTGTGGTGTGTAGCTTGCCTTGTCATTTGACCTCTATCGGTCATTTCCTCTGTTGAACATTTCACTCGACCTCTGTTGGTCGTTACTTCTGTCGTCTGACCTCTGTCGGTCAGCTGATTCTTCTCTTCTTCCTTGATCCCTTCTACTCCAATCTTCTCTCCTTTCTCTATTATCTCTGCCATATCTGTCATTACCAGAACTCTTTTGATTTCCTCTGAATTCTCTGGTTAATAGAGCTAAGGATGTAGCTATTGATGCCAGAGTGATTTCTCCCTCTTCCATAATCTCTTCGTCTTCACTGTCAACAATCACCACCTTTTTCTTCTTCTCCTTCTTCTTTTCCTCTGTCGCACTTTCTTTCCTCGACCTCTCTGTGTCTTCTGTAGATTTGCCAACCAAATCAAGAGGTGCAATGGTTAGTGTCTTTGCTTGTGCTATTTGAGGCTCTTGACCAGCTAATGTTCCGTAGAGGTCTGAGAGAGTCCAGGTGTGAAATCCCAAATCTAGCAAGAAACCAAGAATGATGTAGAGAGAAAATCTAGAATACACAAGTCATCCATATATGGATCTTCAAAGTAGAATTGACTAATGCTACAAGTTGTTTCTCAAGGGATCTAGATTCTCTTCTAACTAAGAACTAGACATGCCTATTTATACCCATAACATACAAGGTATAAAGGCACAGCTAACAAATACAGTACATTGACTTTACAGTAAATCTTGAATACAACAATGCTCTAACAATCTCCCCCTTTGGATTCAAGATTTAAAAAAATATGATTGCAGTCTTCAGCTCTTTGTAAAGTCAATCTTCTCAAACAGACACTCTATCAAACCATCTTCAAATAGCTTTATCTCCACTAGTTCACGGTGAACTATATGCTTTGACACTCTTTAAGAACTCAGCTTTGAAGAATCTTCAGACAAACATGAAAAGTCATTGTCTTTTTCTTTGAAAAATCAACCTTCTTCAATACAATCTTCAACAGATTGTCTTCAAGTCTTTAACATGGATTTCATATCTTTATATAGAACCATCAATTCGGAACATGATAAATCAGAAACGATTAGAGTTTGGATCAGAAAGATGTGAAACCATCCACATTGTTGAACTTTTAGGTGTAAGCGCATTCCGATAACCACTCAGAACTAAGATAACCAAATTCAGCAACATTTGGACTTCACATGATCCTTCTCCCCAATCTTTAGTCTTTGTTCACGAATCTTTGACTTGAAATATCTTTGATTTGAAAGCTCTTTGACATGAAATTGAAATTAAACTTTTCTCCCCCTTTTTCGATGATGGTGAGCATCATAATCAACGAAAACCATTTTCAATTTCAGTCGTGTCTTTGAGTATTGCTAACAATCTCCTCCTTACAGAATAACCTTGCTCCCCCTCAAAATAAGAATTATGGAGCAATTTATTTTCTCCCCCTGAAAGTATGCATATATTTCAATAACGTACAGTATTTGAAATTGTAGCACAAATTTTAAAACAAATTTACACAAGGAAAATAAAATTCATTGAATTTCATTTTATAACTACAAACATTTGATCATTTGAAAACTTTATAAAAGAAATTCAGCTTAATGAAATTTAACAAATTTTTCAATCAACTGAAATCAAATGCATGTGTTTGGATTCAAGAACAAGTCATCGCATATCAAGTTAAAAATGTTCAGTTTCAACCCCTTTATTAAATCTATTTGGTGTGCTAACATGCGAAATATGATTAGCATCAAGCATATGCAATTCTAAAACATATAAGAATACTTTGCTCTACTCACACTATTTGTCCAAAATCAGAATTTTCACAAATTTACGGGTTTATCGCGACTTTGTATTTTCCCAAGTTTCAAGAGATGTGTGCTCATTGTCATCTTTTCTTTTGTGCTCATTGGCATCTTTTGATTTGTGCACATTGGCATCTTTTGATTTTGTGCTCATTGGCATCTTTTGATCAAAAAGTTTAGTAAGAATAAGATACACCGTTAAACATGACTTTCTATCTGGTTCTATAGCAGGATTTGGGTCAGCAGATCCCAGACCAGTTGGCCTTAGGTGCTAGGTGACGAGCACCCCTTAGAACTTAATTTCCCAAACCAGAAAGGCCACATCGATATATCTTAAACCCATTTGTACCAGTAAAACATGGCTTTCTATCTGGTTCTATTGCAGGATTTGGGTCAGCCGATCCCAGACCAGTTGATCTTAGGGACTAGGTGTCGAGCACCCCTTAGGACTTACTCTCCCAAACCAGAAAGGCCACAGGCACAAACTTTCAAACTAAATGATATTCTATATAAGTTCGAATTTCCATCACAAAATATGATTGATATCTCAATCACTTGGTTCTTAATCATAGTGCTTCCCCCATATTTTCGTTTCCATTCATCATTCTGATAAATAGGCTTTTTGAGCATTATATTCTATATAAGTCCAGATTCACATAACTTTGAGCATTCAGCATAATTTCATTCATGTTTTGCTGACCTTTCGATTATTTCAGAGGTGAAAATTAAAGCAGATTCAACTCAGATAATACAAAGTTTCTTGTAAAAGCGTCTTTTAGCACACATTTAATTCATTGAGTGAAGATTGAAAATATCATGTCATTGAATTAAATTTGTAAAGTTTCAAGTTTTCAAAGTAGTAGAAACAAAATATAATCCAATGTTACCTTTCACTACTTGTTCCTTGAATTAAAAATATATAACAGTTAAGGATATTACCTGAGAAGTGTGAGTTCTAAACTAATTTGTTTAGAAGTCTTAGTCTTTGAAGTATGGGTCCTGAACTGAATTGTTCAGAAGCCATAGTCGTTGAAGCACGGGTTCTAAACTGAGATGTTTAGAAGCCATAGTCGTTGAAGCACGGGTTCTAAACTGAGATGTTTAGAAGCCATTTTTATCTTTACTCCCCCTTGATGGTACAAGTAATCTTCTTCCGAGAGTTCAACGCTTTGCTTCTAAATCTGCAAAAACAGATTAAGTAGATTTTGGTACCCAACATGTCTTAGGTCCTGGCTTGTTAAGCGGAGCTCTATAGGAAGGAAAATGATAAGTACCATACCAATATTGAACACTCTCATTTTTAATAAAATCATTAGTACCACAATAAGAACAACAAAAATTCTTTTGTGCTAACCTGATTAAATGATTTGCGGAATAGAATGAATCAGGATTAGCAAAAGATTTAGCTTTCAGATTAGTGTTCTTGTTGGGAAGAGAGGATTTTGGCTCACCTTTTTCAGTTGACGTACCTTTTACTCTCCATTGCATGTTAACTTTCTTATATGAAGGAAGATCAGCATATTGATACTTGGAAGAATTATCCACCGAGTGATCATAGAATAGATTAGAAGGACGAATCAGACATTCTGAGTAGCATTTGGATTTGTTAAATGACTTCACTTTGTAAGATAAGTCATTCCGTTCCTTGGTCACCAAATCAAGCTTCTTCTGAATATTAGACTTGACCCTCTTCTCATTCATGATGTCAGTCGATAATGCAGCCAAATTCATTGTCAATTTATGAATTTCCTGCCGAAATATCTTCCTTTCTTTAGAAAAGTCGCCTTTAACGCACCTAGCCTGAAAGTCAGCTTTCTTCATCTTTTCTAGCTCTTGACTTTCTTTATCTAGCTCTTGTCTTTCCTTTTCTAAGTCCTTATGAAGATCAGAAATTTTCTTTGACAGTTTCGCATTCTTTGCTTCAAAGCTTTTCTTTTCTTTTTCATACTCGACTCTTTCCTTCTCCAACTTCTCCTTTTCAAGAAATAAAACTTTCTCAAAGTCAGAAACTTGTTTTGAAAGTTTTATACAATTACGTTCAATTACTTCCTTTTCTTTAAGAATCTTCTCTCTCTTGTCTTCAATGCTCTTTATATCAGCATTTTCTTTTTGAAGAGTTGTAACTTTCTCTTGAAGTTTCTCGATTTGATCGTGCAGACTTGAGTTGTCTTTGTCTTTCTTTGTTTCAAGACCTGCAATATATACTTCAAGATCAGTAATTCTTTTAGTAAGTATAGTATTTTGTTCTTTTAAAATAGACTTTTCATTTGAAGAAGAAATGTCTAAAATTTGTCTCTTCAGATCAGCATTTTCTTCTTCCAATGCCTTTTTACTCCCTTGAAGCTCTTTCATATTTTCTTGATGAGTTGAGATATCAAGTGTCTTGTTTTTCTCTTCAAGAACTATAATCTTGCGAATCAAATATTTCAGCTCGGATTCAAGAGAGGAGACTTTGTCTTCTAATGAAGCTTTTTCAGACTTGAGATTTATGTTTTTCATTCCCTCCTCATCAGAATATCTCATGTATTTAGAAACCAAACACTCAAGGCGCTTGATCTCATCCTTAGCTTCAAGAAGATTCCATTTTCTCTCTTTCTCTATATGATACATTTTGTCTTGAAGAATGCTAGAAGATTGATCGTTCAGAAGATCAAGCAGAAAAAATTTTATATAGAAATTTTTCTTGAAAAGCTCTCAAAGTGTATGAAATACACTATAGAAAAAATTTCGGAATAAAATTTCCGAATTTTTTTTTTATTTCACAAGAATTCGGATGTATAAGGATTCGAAAACAATGAATTCGAATGAATAAGGGTTCGAATTCAATGAATTCGGATGCTGAAGGGTTCGAATTGAATGAATTCGGATGCTGAAGGATTCGAATTCAATGAATTCGGATGAAGAAGGATTCGAATTCACCCAATTCGGACTTAACTTGGTTCGAATTTACTCAATTCGGACATAACTTGGTTCGAATTCTTTACTTGAAAAATTAAACCAACTCAGATGAATCCACAACTTCTCAATTCGAATCTAACAGGGTTCGAATTCAACTCAATTCGAATGCTTCTTGAGTCGAATTCTACACTTGTGATGCCAAGAACACTCCGAATTCCCTTTGAATGATCCGAATTGTGTATGAATGATCCGAATTCACCAAGAATGATCCGAATTCTGCACTTCGAACACGAAAATCACTAATTCAGCCATAACTTTTTCAAATCTTGATCAATTGTTATGAAATTTGCACAGATTTGTTCGAAATTTGATTCCACACACTTTCTTAGTTAATCACAAATCCTAATTCGATCAATTTAATCGAATTATGATCCAAAATAGTAAGAAAATGTTTTCGAACAAAAACAGATATAAAATGATCAGATCTGCAAATTCTGTGCAGATTTTGGTATAGATCCTTGAATTAAAGATGTTCAGGGATGAAAATCGAGTCCAATGATGTCAAGAATCAATCCAAAAGATCAAAAAATGAAAAAAAATTTGAATTTTGGATGAACAGTAAATGAAGAAGGGTTAGAATTCTTGATGAACAGTGATGAATGCTTGGTCCGAATTCTTCAAATCAGTGCAAAAAATCTACAATTTGCTCTTTGATCTGCTTGAATCTCCTGTTTAGCTCTGATACCAAATGTGAAATCCCAAATCTAGCAAGAAACCAAGAATGATGTAGAGAGAAAATCTAGAGTACACAAGTCATCCATATATTGATCTTCAAAGTAGAATTGACTAATGCTACAAGTTGTTTCTCAAGGGATCTAGATTCTCTTCTAACTAAGAACTAGACATGCCTATTTATACCCTTAACATACAAGGTATAAAGGCACAGCTAACAAATACAGTACATTCACTTTACAGTAAATCTTGAATACAACAATGCTCTAACACCAAGAATCTAAATCTTGATTGGTTTGTAAAGACATAGATAACTGGAGCCATTCTTCGTTCAGACTTTTGAGAAACATGACGTTATTCTCTTCATAAGTTATGTGGATGCCGAACTTTTTGCAGTTATTGATCAGAGAGTTGAACCTGTCGTATGTTGTTTGCAGAGATTCATTTGTCAGGGCTTTAAAAGCGTAATATTCGTTTATGTATTGAGCCCTTCGGTTTTTCTGAGTTTTAGCTCCCCCTTGAAGTTGTTTCTCCAGTTCTTTCCAAAGATCATACGGAGATTCGCATGCGTCTAAGGACTGGAAGAGGTCGTTGGGGATTGCCATGATCATAATTCTTTTTGTTTTCTGCGTAAGTTCATCTTTTTCCTTATCTTGATCTGACCAACCATCCTTGGTTTTAGGTTTTTGATGTTCAGGTATTTCAGGAGTGTCAGCTGTAGCTGGTACACGAGGTACTATCAACATAGGAATATGAGGAGGATTATAAAGGTATTGAACAAGCTCTTTATCAGTACCCTAAAAGAAATGGATCATTCTTATTTTCCATTGAGGATACTCATTTCGTAGAAGAGAAGGTGGTTTCGTTAATGAACCAGCTGTGAAGAAATTTTGCGCGTTTGTCATTGTAAGATTAGGAAGCTTCAGTGTAAAGATATGACATGAAAAAGTACGAAGGAATAATCTGGAAGGATTTTCTGGGTTTGGAGGTTTTTAACAGTGCACTTTTATGGAGTTTTAACTGAAGAAACAGTTTCTCTAGATTTACCAAATAGATTTACCAAATATCGAATAAATCGAAAAATGGTTGAAAAAATAGAATCTGTTTGAAGGAATGAATAACAGGTTAAAATCAGACCATGTTTCTACTAATAATCTTGTTAAACGAGGATCGCTTGATATTGAAAACCAAGCTTCGCTCTGATACCAATTGTTGGTTCCCGTGTTTGATTAACAACGATTATCTTATCTATTAGTTCAAATAAGATGTGTTGCAGAAGCGTATTTGAAGATATGTGTAGGTTCCCAGATTCATGTTGTATCATATTAATGGTAGTAAAATAGACAGCGGAAGCATATTAAATAAAGCCATTAAAATGAGTGATTGTGTAAACGATAAGTGAACTATGAGAATCAAATATTGAACAGTAAAATGATAACAAGATCAGATATAAAAGTTGCTCATATATTGATAATGAATCACACCAAGAACAAGTTAAAGTGTGTTCGGAAATCTAATAGGACAACAATATCGTACGGAGGTAGTGCTCGGGATTGCTGTAGTACGTGCTTAAACAATTGTGGAAAAAACTACACTTCCCAAAGCTTACAAATGTTTGTCCCACTACCTCACTATTTATAGCCCTCAAAAAGTATAGACAGTGTACTATCGTACCCTGGAATGACACGTGGAAAGTGTGTCTCCTATTTTAGGGCATACGTGGAAAGTTTGGACACTTGTCTAACACCTGGGCTTTCCTTCGAGGCTTAGGCTGACAGAGGTCTTCACTTCACCAGAGCTCTGTCGAAAGAGCTCTGTTGGTCTTTCTGATGACTACTTGTTCCTCTGTTGAATTTGTTCTTCTGTTGGATCCGACAGAGCTCTGTTGAGCTCTGTTGGTCTTCTTGATGAACTTCTTTCATGTCTTCTGTCTGATCTCTGTTGGTCTTCTATCTTGAATTATTTTCAATACTTTTACATAGTGGATACTTGAGGCTAACAATCTCCCCCTAAGTATTGAAAATAAAAATTTACATTTGACAGAGATTTAAACAAAAGAACAGAGAACTTTTACCTCTGTCGAAACCTTGCACTAATCTTTTGGGATATTACAAGAAGATTAAAAGATCAGTACATTTTAAGCATAGTTGTCTCCCCTAAGAATTCTGTCGAATCTTCTAATAAGAGTTCGGAAATCCAGCATCAGATCAATCTGGTCGATGAAGAGTTTCTGCTGTTTTTCAAGACACTTGTTTCTTGGGAGATTTTGGATTATGTTCTTGATGTCTACCAGCGATTCACTTGAGTACTTGTGGGCTTCATTTGCTCTGATGGCCTTCTTTATGCCCTTCTGTCTGCAGATAAAGACTAGAGGATCTTCTACTACAGTTCCAGATCTGTGATGACCATAACCCTCAAGGTTTTCGTTAGGAGGTGCAATCGCTAGTTTCTCCACTTCAAACTCTATGCCAAGTTGATAATCAATCTGTATTCTGAGATTGATGTGTTCTTGCATAGCAAATCTGACTTCTGGTAGCGCAGTTCTGGCCGGTGTGTATCTTTCTGAGAAGTTCAAGCAATATGCGTGGAGTAAGATCAGGTCATATGGATTCAGAAGGACGAGATCATTGTCATTGAAGATTTCATTTCTGCCTTCTGTTGATTCCACAGTGTATTCATGGTATGTGACCCTGTCGTGTTGAAACTTCTTGTGCTTGATGTCCAGAATTCTGGGGATACCGAAGTTTATATTGATGGCTCTGTTCTGATTTGACTTGGTTTGGATGAACTTTAGCCTTGCATCAGAGATGGTGTTTATCCTGGTTGGGTTGAGGTATGGGTTGATGGGTACGGCATTTACAAGGATGATGTCTCTGTCAGCATAGAGAAATGCAAATACCGTTTCTAAGGCAGGTTTTTCGGTGTGAAAGGTAGAGGTTTCTGGGTTCTGTTATGTTACGGTTGGGTTTGGGTCATTGTGGGTCTCTGCCATAAGGGTGTCGATGTGAGCAGATTCGGCTTGACTTATTTGTTCTTCAGCAAAGGATTGGTCTGTCCTTTCTGGTTCTTTAGTTGGAGAAGTAGGAGGGGTGTCTAGGCAGATGATCTCTGGTGGTTCTTGCGATGACTCTTCTGTCTCTTTGATGACTCTGTTCTTTAACATGTAGTCGAATGCTACTTCAGTCATATCTGTCATCCCCTTTTCTCCTTCTGTAGTCTCTACCTCAGTTGCTTCTGTGACTTTCCCTTTACCCTTGGCTTCTTTTTCAACCTCTTTCTCCTTCTCTACCTCTTTCTCCTTTTCTACCTCTTCCTTCTCCTTCTCCTTCTCCCCCTTTTGTTGTTCTGAGGACTCACCCAATTGATTGTCGGATTGACCTTCTTGAGCGTCTTCAAAGTCATCATCATCGTCAGAGGATTCAATTTGAGCTTTTGGTGAGGACTGAACAACAAACTTCAGACCAGTTTTCTGTCTCTTGCTTGCGGGTTCGTCTGTGGGGGCTTCTTCTGCAGATCTTTTTGATGTAGAGGCAGTCTGTAAGATGATATTAGTAAAGTTTGAGGCTGCCTGTTTCATCACATCTTCTACCTCTGTTGCAGCGGCTCTGATTTCTTCTACTTGAGCCTTGAAGCTGACTTTGTGAGTATCAAGAGACGCTTTCACATGTTGCTCTGTTGCCTTAGCCTTCATTACGAATTTTGATGAGATCGTCATCATCCGGCTTAGAACAAATTTTCTGAAGCCTCCCATTTGCCCAACTGTCATGGGTAGGTCATTTGGGTTAGGGCTGGAGATGTTGAGTGGAGTAGCAGATGAAGTGGTTGCTTCTTTTATGGATTCCTTAACAGAGATGGTAATTAGCTCTGTCAAGGTTCTGATATTAGATTCTGAAAGAATAACCGTGGGGATGGGAAGGGTTATGTTCATCTGCGCTGCGTGGTTCTCTGTTATAAGTCGCTTTAGGTTTGCAAGTTCTGTCGAAGTCTTTGTAACTTCCTCTGCTCTGACTGATCATAGGTCGGCTATCTCTATCGTCAGCTTTGCAATCTCTTCTCCTCTGACCCTTTCAGACTCTGTTCTGAGTGTTGCAGCTTCGTCATACCTTCGAGTTAGATCAGCATGCTTGTTTGAGATGTTCAGCAGTTCTTCCCTAAGAGAAGCATTTTCCTTGCGGATCAGCTCCTCCTTTTGTTCATTGATAAGTTTATACTCGTTCAAAGAGTTGTTGATACTGTCACATAAGCTTTCGAACTCTGCTCTTGTGACAGTGTCAACGGGGGTCTCCTTGGTTCCAACACATGGTTCCAATTCTGCCTCGAGTTCAGAGGTGCCTCTGTCAAGAGTTGTGTTAATGTTGGATCTTGGAGGACTTCCACCTGATCCTTGATGTTCCATTTGAGGGGAAACAACTACAGGTGTTCTGACCAAAGTTTCCTTTTCCAGCTCAGGTTCTGAAGAAGGAAATCTGGTGTGATGGGAAGCATTTGGATCAAGCAATGTCTTCCCTTGTTCTACTATGGTCTCCTATTGTCCCTGATTCGGACAGATGCTACGTGAGATTACAAAGATATCTGGTCTAATTTGTGTAGTCTCTAAATGAGCCACAGAGGCATCATCATGTGGAGGTGACCTATTGATGTTCTGGGGCGAATGATCATCACTACCAAAGATAGTTTCCCCGGCTTCGTGCGTATCAGAGGTATGAAGAAGTGCCTCTGATGGTTTAGGCTGGTTGGGGTTCGAGGTGTGCACCTCTGTTTCAATAATCCCTTGGTCTTGATCATCAGGATTAGATTGTGTGGAAGCACTGGGATGTGGGCTAGGATTTCCCTCAGATGTGTCATCTTGGACATCTTCTTCAATCCTCACATTTTCCTCGGCACCTAAGACTGTGAAACACTCGGGTTCCTCTCTGTTATCCTCTTTCTCACCAGTATCAGAGGAAAGAACTTCTACCTCTGGTGACTCCTGTACTTCCTTATGAACAGTCTCCATAGTGGATGCTCTGTTCCCTACTTCCTCCTCCATCATCACTCTAGAGGAAGACCCCACTTCGGGTACTCTTACCTCTGGTCTGTTTCCTTCTTCCACTCCTATTTCCTCACTCGAACTCTCCTCAGATGGCTCAGAGCCTAAGTATGCTGGGGTTCTCACCTCAGGTTCTTAAGGTTGAGCAGCATGTCTATAGTTTTGGATAGAAATGTGGTCTGGTCTTATCAGAGCGAGCATTGTACCTGGAACGCGTCGAATGAGGGGATATTCTCCTGAAGTGGTGGGATTAAATCTGGTCATGACCCAGTTCCTGGACGTATTGCCTTGTTGAGTCAATTCCAGACTCTGAAATGCTCTTCTGATTACCAACCCGATAAACCTTGGAAACTTGATGTTCTTCAGAAATTTATGTTGCCCAATTTCTCTTCCTTTGGCAATGGCAGAGGTTTTGAGATTAACAGCAGTGAGAAGGTCGGTGTAGATAATGCTGGCATAGTCAAGGTTTCTTTGAAAGAACAATCCATACATTATCTGTAGGATTTCTATGCTGGCTTGATCTTGACTACCAGATTTTCCTGTGAGGGTTCGGTTCAGTGTGGAGAACATGAAATTCCACACTGGTGGTAGATTCTGTCTTTTGAATGCTCCGATGCGGTGATATCTTTGTTGTAGCCTAGAAATTGTACAAACTCCTGAAGGACAGCAGTATTGGGTGGCTTCTCGAAAGCTTCTATGTCGAGCTGTCGCTTGCTCTTCATTCCGAGGATTCTCCGCAGGGTAGTTGCTCTGATTTTGATCGTTCCTGAACCTCCATCTCGACCAGAATCCACATTGCCAATGATTCCGTTTAGCTCTTCTACGTGTTGGCAAGTAGTCCACCACTGCTTGATGTAGAGCTCAGGAATGTTGTCGTCGAAGTCTGTTAGGGCTCTGAAGATTTCTGAGTTTCTGAAGAACTCCAGAAATATGTGGTATGTGGGTAGATAGAGAGCAGGGTTTGGATCTAATCGATGGAAGAATAACAATTTGGTCGACGGGACCAATACGGCTTGAATCTGCTGAGTGTTGAGGGTTTGCCATTTTTGCAGGTTTGGGTTTTGAAGGTTTGAATGAAGAGGAAAGATGATCAGGGTTTAAATAAAAGAGGGAAAGGTGAAAGGTTTAGGAAGTTTAGAAAAGAAGTGGGTCAAGGTTTTGGATATTTATAGTCCGAGCTTGTGGCTGAGTAATTGCCGCAGATACTGTAGGCACTCGAGTGTCAGAAGGTGGAGTGGCCTGAAATGTGTATCGTGGGGACAGCTAGTGGTTTAGCTTTCAATTGGAGATTGCCACGTGGATTTGTTCTGACCACTTTTGTGCAAGTAAACCGTCGCGGTTAGAGATGTGTGGGTTACAAGTGGTTGACGTTTAGAAATAACCCGCACCTCTGATGACGTTACTTTTGATGACGTGTTCTGATGACGTGGCAGAACAGATTAACAGAGCTCTGATAGAGCTGTGTTAAGTTGCTTCTGTTGCGTGGCCTCCATTTCTTACCGTTACCTTTACCAGAACTTGTTCTGATGTGAGATGGTCAGAACTTTACATGATCAAACAGAGTTCTGATGAGAAGCAACAGAGGCTCTGATGAGATGTCAGAGTTCTGACTGGTTCTCTAAGATTTAGCTTTAAGCTCAAAAAGCAAAGTCAATTTGGTTTTGGAAAGTTGATTATTGACTTGCTCCCCCTAAAACCATGCAATTTTCCTTTATAAGCTCCCCCTCGACAGATGAGCCTTCCCTTCCTTTGATTTTTTTTTTAAAACAAAATAACTTTTGTACGACCAAAAAAAATGCGCGACAGAATTCTTGTGTACAACAGAACTCTGTTGAACTATCCTACCCAACTTTTTGACAGAGCTCTGGTAGGAACATCAGAGCCTCTGTTGATTTTAAACAGAGTTAGGAGGACAAGTTCAGCATACCCAGTTTGCTGATTAGGAAGTTAAATCTCCTTTCATATTAATGGTAGTAAAATAGACAGCGGGAGCATATTAAATAAAGCCATTAAAATGAGTGATTGTGTAAACGATAAGTGAACTATGAGAATAAAATATTGAGCAGTAAAATGATAACAAGATCAGATATAAAAGCTGCTCATATATTGATAATGAATCACACCAAGTACAAGTTAAAGTGTGTTCGGAAATCTCATAGGACAACAATATCATACGGAGGTAGTGCTCGGGATTGCTGCAGTATGTGCTTAAACAATTGTGGAAAAACTACACTTCCCAAAGCTTACAAATGTTTGTCCCACTACCTCACTATTTATAGCCCTCAAAAAGTATAGACAGTGTACTATCGTACCCTGGAATGACACGTGGAAAGTGTGTCTCCTATTTTAGGGCATACGTGGAAAGTATGGACACTTGTCTAACACTTGGGCTTTCCTTCGAGGCTTAGGCTGACAGAGGTCTTCACTTCACCAGAGCTCTGTCGAAAGAGCTCTGTTGGTCTTTCTGATGACTACTTGTTCCTCTGTTGAATTTGTTCTTCTGTTGGATCCGACAGAGCTCTGTTGAGCTCTGTTGGTCTTCTTGATGAGCTTCTTTCATGTCTTCTGTCTGATCTCTGTTGGTCTTCTATCTTGAATTATTTTCAATACTTTTACATAGTGGATACTTGAGGCTAACAATATGTTTATATAAAAACAGCACAAGATATCAAATAAACAGTATATGAAGAACAGATGAATATCTCAAAGTTTACTGTATTTGATGAAGAACACTAAGAACAGATTTGACTCTAATTGTGTGCAAGTGTTGTTTTTGTGTTTGCTTGATTGATGTTCGATGATAGATTTATCGATTGATGTTACGGAAGAACTCAACATAAGTCTTCCTTTTATACTACTACAAAAGAACTATTCTAGACAAAGGGACTATTGCTACAGGAGAGAAGGGATGGCATGAATAGTTGGAATCCTGCATGCATTAAATGCGCTATTATCAACTTGCAAGGTTTCCTATCAGAGTTTGACACGTGTTTGTTGTCGGACCATGCCTTGTACAAATTGATGAACGGACCCTGGAACAGTAGCAAGATATTTCTGTAACAGTGGTAAGATATTATAAATATCTTCCAAGTCTTCATTCTGAACCGCAGAGGCTCTGTCAAGGGTGACAGAGGTTCTGCGGCTTGGTCCTTGGTGAGCATTCTTCTGTAGATTCTTCTTTGGTCCTTTGTGAGTAGTCTTCTGTAGATTCTTCTTAGGACTTGATGTTCCTTGAATGGTTTTGTTTGCTTCGGCAGAGCTTCTGTGGAACATCACAGAGCTTCTGTGGAACTCTTTCATACTTGGCCTATTTTTCAATACTTCTAATATTAAGAATATTTGGAGGTAACACGTATGATAGAGAGAAAGCTCAAACTTACAACATGCGTAAACTATTGAAAGTCCAGGATACACTCTTACAATCAAATATGAACAATTAAGATCGTATTCACAGCAACTGGTCATATGATTTATTAACAATCTGTGAATTACAAGATATTACAATGAATTTCTCTAAATGGATTCACCAAAGATTATATCAAAGATTCTTTAAAGATTAGCCAAAGATTCAGTTAGCTACAGTTGCTAACTCCTATATATACTGTAGAGGAAAGGCTAAAGCTACAGTACATATAAGAAACAGACTAATAGAACAATTACACGTGTCCTAATTAGTAACTGAATATAACAGAGAATATCCCAAGATATGAATTATGAACATACTTCTGAATAAGCGCTTCAGAACATTTGTCTTCATAGTCAGAAGTTCTGAGTCTCCTACTCAGAACTCTGAACCTTCTAGTCAGAATCCAACCCTTAGAATCTTTTTGAGATTTCTCACTCAGAACTTCTGAGTCTTCTGAGTCTTCTTTAGTCTTCTTACTCAGAACTCAACACTTGTGTTTTTGACAAAACTCTAGACCTAACAACTATACATACTATAGAGCATAACTGAGTAAAGCAAAGTTTACGTTTTCAATAAAACGAGTTAATCGGTGCGTAAAAGTAATTGTAGTAACGACATGCTTTTCACCCCAAATATGTAAAATATTGAAAAAGGGGCTGTGATTACTCACTTGATAAGCGTTAGAGTCCGGGAATCTCCCACAAGTACATCGAGATGATCCTACTTCGAACCTATGAACGTAAGGTCACTAGTGAGTTTTTGTCTCGAAAGTTCGGTATTAACTATCGAAATCTTCATAAAATGCCTTGTTGTGTTTTAATACTATCAACGTAACAAGTGTATACATTGTTCTTGTTAGATTAAATTTTCTGCAATTTCGTCACAATAAGTAACGAAAAGGGTTTAAAGAACGTATGTATATATATATATATATAGTACATATATATATATATAAACCGAAATTTTTATCGTATGAACGATAAAAAGGGGTTTTGAATGTAAAGACGAAGTATTTAAAGTGCATAAATATAAATAGATAGGTTATATATATGTATATTCCACAATTTCATCATAAAATGATGAAATGGGATCAAGAATATATAAAATGCATAAATATATATAGATATGTTATATATATGTATATTCCACAATTTCCTCATCAAATGATGAAATGGGATCAAGTGTAAATAAAATGCATAAATATATAAACATAAGATATACATATGTATTCCACAATTTCATCATAAAATGATGAAATGGGATTAGAAGTTAGTCCTCAATTATAGTAAGTAGTTTGTCCTTTAGTGTCCAGATTTTGGTGTCACTTTGTGTCCATCTTTGGGTAACTTTCCGGTATAGTTAGGTCAAAATATTTTATGTCAAAGGGTTTTAATTAGTTAGGAAACTTTTGGCATAAGTTTCATAATTTTTAGAAGTGTTTAAGTACATGAAATAACACTTGACGTGAAACTCGACAGAAGACGTTGCTGCTTGCGCACTGTTTTTGTGAAAACTGTTTGGTAGACAAATCTTTGGGTTTTTGAGTGAAACCACTTGGGTTTGAGTCCTAACACTTAAAAATAATTTCTAGAAAAATAATTACTTAATTTGGAGTAGTATTGAGTGAGATATGATCTTTCGAAAAGAGGTGTGGAATCTGGCAGCAAGCTGTCAAAACCACCCTTTGTGCATGTGCACCTATATTGACTTTTTACCCAAAATTCATATTTCTTTGAATGCAAAATCCGATTTGACTCATCCCCATACATTTATTTTCAGTTCCAAAACATATTTTTGAACCATTTAAATTACATGAAAGTTACCCATCAACTCATCTTTTATAAACTCTTGAAAAAGACTAATTTTGAAGAATGTTGATGTTCATGCCAAGAACTTCAACATGCAACTTAAAATTGTGCATTTTGAGCTCATGCATGTTTGTTTAAGTATGTTTTTAGTGGATTTCAAAGATCCACTCATGAAACTCTTGAACATAAAGATATGGATTTCTCAAGAAAACTATATGCATGTGTTTTAAAAGTTCATCTTTGATCTTAACATGGGTTTGATTTTGGATTCACCACCTTTTTAATAACAAGTAGGTGTTATGGTGGTAAATCTACAAACATTAAGATTTGTAAAGATGATTTTTAAGAAAGTTAAAGAAAGTGTAGAAGGAGATGAAGATCATTCATAAAAGTGCAAGAAAATGAAATTTAAACAAAAGAGTGTGTGTGGATTTCACCCAACACACATGTATTTACTTTGAACTCCTTTGATCTTTTGAAAGGAGATGATTTAGGGGCTGAATTGTTGGTTGAAGATGGATGAAGGTTTGAAGATGGGATGAAGATTGTGATGAAGATTTGAAGATGGAGCGAGAAAAAGGGTGAGAGAAATCTCTAGTGAGAGAGAGTGAATTGTTGTTGTGAATGAATTGTAGAGATTAAAGGAATACATAAGGAGTAGAGAGGGGGGGGGGGGGGGGGGGCTCTCCATGGGGGGGTGGGGGGTGTGATGCAAATATAAAAGTCCCATCTTGTCTTTTTGATTAAATTTTAAAATACAAGTATTTTTCTTAATAATTAAAAATACAAAATAATTATATAAAAGTAAAGTATTTTTATATAATATGATTGAAATACATAAGTTGTTAATTATATAAATACTTGTAGTATAAGTGTAGGTTAAGTTGGCATTTTATGAGATTTATAGATAATTTCATAATTCAAGGGTTTCTTAGGCAAAATTTCTCGAATTTTCCTATCGTACCGCGTTTACTGCTAAAATTGCACTGTGTGAACTATGACATGAGAGAATGAGATATCCAGTGTAGTTCTAACCTGAGGTGTAAATTTGACAGTTGTCACAATGGGCCAATCTTCTACATGGGTAAAATGATTTCATCTCTGAAACTTGAGAATTTTCCAAATCATAGACCACTTCCAAGGTCACTTAGGCAATATATTCCAGGGGAGAGTGAGATATTGAAACCATATTGCACCTCTATGGGATTTGAAAAACCTCAGATCCCTACCTGTTGGAACCCAGATACACTTAATCAAGATTAACAGTCTATTAGTTGAATTTAGAGTTTAATGCGGAAGCGTATTTAAACTAACAGATATGTTTGATAGATGTTAGAACGCACATATATAAAGAAAACAGTAAGGAATAAAAAGGATTTCTTGAACAGTTACTGTTATTCAATATATAATAAGAACACGAAGAACAGATTAAGAACTGTTGGTGTGTGTGAGAATATAACACTCAGATATTTGACAATAAAGTTTGAGAGTATTAGTGATTCCTTGTGTATTCGTTCTTAGGGAGATCTCAACATGAGACTTCCTTTTATACTACTCTTAGAAGACTATGAAGTAGGTCACTGTTCCTTTTACGGCATGAATAGTGAACTGAATGGTGTGAACAGTGGACTGGATGGTGTGAGCAGTTGTTTGAGCCATGCGCATTTAATGGAGCAGATGTACTATTTGTAAATGCATTAAATGGCGCAGACGTCTATTTTGTACCATGCCCTATTGAGTCCACTCAGAGCTTGACACGTGTTTTGACAGTACTTTTCCATGCAAGTTGATGAACGTATCCAGTAATATCTTCCAAGTCTTCATAGCAGACCACAGAGGATCTGTAAGGCATTAAAGAGGTTCTATGGTCTGACCTTCTGTGGAGCAGTCCACTTGTTTCCGAGTTGATCTTCTTCTTGCGCACTACAGAGGTTCTGTGATTACCTCTGTAGCTTTTGTGGCTTTCTGGACTTGATCTTCTGGAAGAAGTGGCAGAGCCTCTGTAAGAGGCTTTTCTATACTTAGCCTATTTTTTTACTACTTCTAAATACTTCTATGCTTAGGAAGATTGAAGCTAACAATCTCCCCCTAAGTAGTAAAAAATAAAAATTTGACTTTGAGTTTAGTTAGGCTAAGTTGGATAAGACAGAGGTTAAACAATACCTCGAAATTTCTTTCATTTAGAAATATGCCAGAGACATTTTACATTTGAGTACAATGAAAGATAAACTTTTAACTTTGTTTGCAGAGATTGGAGGTCTGAGAATCAGATTTTGGCATCTTTGAAATCATTGTAACTTCTGTTGTCTCTTCCAACTTTTCTGATCTCTTTGTAGAATCTGATGCAGAGTTCTCTTAGGCGAATTGTTGCGTCAATCTCTCTTATGATTGTATCTGCAGCATCTTTTTCCATTTTCTTTGAACCTCTGTATTTCACAAGGCTTGCTCTGAACTTGTTCAGAGTATTTGTTGCGTACTTCTGACAGTCCATGCATACAAATAGTTTAGTTTCGCCTTGAGGGTTTTGAAATACTAACCCAAACCGTGGTTCTGTGATGATTGAGTTTGGTATGGCGTCTGGTGGGCAGCGATCCTCTGGTGGTCGTAGATCCAGATGTTTGAGACCGAGATCCTTTCCCAGCAGGAAATCTATCATGCTGTAGAGCAGAAGCTTTTCCCTCATCGCTTTTCTCAATACTTGATAGGCTCTGGTGTTTGCCTCTGTGTTGTAGTTGTCCTTTGTCCATTGCAGAAGGTCAGGTAGATCGTATGGATTGATGTTTCTTAAGTCAGCATCAGCGAAGGTAGATACTGAATTGTTCTCTCTTCTGACTTTGTAAAGATTGTACCTGACCCTTGGATAGGTTCTTGTGAAGGAGAATCGGCAGAAGATCACCTTTTTTATCTTGTGAATTGAGAAAACATCTGCTTTGGTTCTTGGCTTTGTTCTCGTGAAGATGTTCTCAAATTCTTCTCTGATCCTTGGATCTGTCACATGATCTGTTGGATAGTTTGTCTGAAAGGATTGTTTGTAGAGGTATTTGTATACCACTTCTTCCATTTCTTCATGTGTTGGACCAGGTCGTGGAATTTGTCTTCTGAGACTCTCCATCTGTTGAACAACTTCTGCAGCTCTACCAGTTAAAGGAATTTCTGACAGAGGCTTCAATCCATGTGCCCAGTCAACTTCTTCGGGTTTTGGGGTTTGAAAGGCGTCAAACGCACTCTTCATCAGTTTATCTGTTGGCTTTGACAATGTTTTCTTCTTCTTAGGCTCTTTTGTCAGTATCCCTTTGCCTTTATCTTTTGTTGTCGTGGCAGAACCTGTTGCTTCTGTGGGATTTGAGGTTTGCACTTCTGTAGGTTTGATGGAGGTTGCCTCTGTGGATTTTGACGATTGTGACTTAGAGGACTTTTGTGGCGATGGTTATGTTGGCTTGACTTGCTCTGTAACCTCTGTTGGAGGTTGTTTGGTGACTTCTTCTGTGAGCTCAGTTTCTGTTGATGAAGTGTTGTCATTGAATCTTCTTGCCATTCTGAAAGCTAAAGTGAACCTGTGCCTTTCTTCTTCTCTCTTCACCATACGATCACTCATTGTTGTGTGCATCTTTTTCAGAATGTCAGAAGCAGAGGTCGTTGCTCTTTTTGGTTTGGTGGCAATCGACTTTCTTCTGGGTATGGTTTGGGGTGTTTCCACAGAGGTGGGTGTTTTCTCTGTGGTTGGTTCATCTGTTTCTTCCAAAATGATTACCTCAGGGGCGGTTGTTGCCTCTGTGGCTTGCTGTTCTGCTTCTGGAGTTTTGGTTTCATCAGGAGATGATTCCACAGAGATGGGTGCTGTCTCTGTGGTCTTTTGGGTTTGTTGTTGTCGGGTCTGTTCTGGAGGTGCTTGACTCAGAGGTTCTGCGGCTATTGGTGGACCTGTAAGTCCTCTGCTTGCAGTTTTCTCTGTAGTTTTCTCCCCCTCAGGATGATCTGATGGACCAGGATGGTCATCATCATCAGAGTCATCCTGACCCTTGTCTGATGTACCCTCTGCTATGCAGGAAGCATCGGGTTTCTTTGGCATTGTGGCTCCAGCAGCGATCAGTTTCGCGCAGACATCATCACAGAGGCCAAGAAGAGTTGCTAGCTCTGCCTCTGTTTTGAATCTCATCCTTCCTACACTTTCTCTGAAATCTTTGACGAAGTTAGCATTGGCAGTGGTGAAGGAAAGGATGACTTCTGTCACTTGATTAATCACGTTCTGCCCAAGCTCTGTCAGCTGTGCTCTTGTCATGTAGTCTTTGGGTTGCATCAGCATGGTATTTCGCATGGCTTCTTCTTGAACTTTTTGTAGGGCCTTCTGTAGATCTGCAGGAGTGATGCCCGTTGACACTGAAGTCTGTTTGTTCAATTGATCAAGGAATTTGTTGATTGAGTTCTCAATCGAAGGAGTAGTTGTTGCGGCAGAAGTGGCTGTTTCTTTGGCAGTGGTTGTTGCAGAAGACTTCATCTCTGAGATGGCGGTTTTCACCTCTGTGGACAGATCGTCCATTTTGGTGTTCAGATTCAAGAGAGTTGTAGATGTTGTCTCTGCCAAGGATTTGAAAGAGCTTTGCAACTCTTTCATTGTTTGGTTCACAGAGGTGACAAGGGTTTGGAACTCATCCCTTGATACTTGTGTTCCTTGTGTAACCTCTGGAGGAACACATTCGTCTCCAGAGTGAGTCCCTGTTCCTGGGACACCTTCGTTCACCCTTGTTTGTACGATGGGGGTGGAAGGATTTCCTTCTGATCCTCGAGAGGAAACCTGAGTTTCGTTCTCTACAGAAGTTCTGTGAAGAACAGAGTCCAAATCCACTCCAGAGGTGGGTATTGGAATGTCCTTCTGTTGACTAGGAGACTTGTCTAGAGTCTCTTCGTCTCTGTGCTTACTACTTCTCTCTGAAAGAAGGTTTGGCCTTAATGTGTGCGTGACAGAGGAAACGAATTCCTCTGTAGGGTGTTCTTGTGTGATCTGGGGCGATTGATCACGAACATTAGGTGAGTCTCTTTGAGGAGACTCCCTAGGAATGGATTCCCCGGTTTCTGTGGGCACAGAGGTTGAAAGAGTAACCTCTGGCTGGATGGATTGGGTTAGGATCGAGTTGTGCTGCTCTTTTTCAATAACTCCTTCTGCAGCTAGACCTGCGGAGTTAGAAATGTAGGTTGCACTGGGAGTTGGGTTTGGTTGTGTGCCTTCTTCAACTTCGGCATCTTTTCTTGTTTCTTCTTCTGGTTCTGTGGAAGTTCCTTGCTCTGTGTGCAAGGAGTCATACATGTGATGAGATCCGTATAAGCTCATGACATGAGGATGATAGAGACCTTTTCGTATCCAGATAGCCTCTTCTTCATCTGAATCTACCTCTGAGATTTCTATCCTCTGTAACGTCAGTTGTATTCCACTCAGCTTCGGTTTGTTCTGTATCTTCTGAAGCTTGGTTTGGACTTCTTCTGTGGACGTCCAATCCTTGAATGAAAGGGTTTTGTAAAATCACAGGGGTTTCGGCTGGTTGATTTCTGGGTGTTGTGTCATCTTCTTGTAGATGTGTGTCAATGCTAGAAATGAAGAAATCTTGTTCTTCTGGAGAGTGGTGGTCGAGAGGTTGTGCCGTCCACCCTGCTGTATTAAGGGTGTTTGCAATTTCGGGGTTCTGTAGGAAATCATTCAGGTCTCCCTGGTGAGAAAATCTATCTGGAGATTGATAGGGTGATTGATATCCTTCTTCTGTCATTCCTATTTCTGCATCTTCTTCTTCTGCAGTTTCACCCTCTATGATTGCCTCTTCTGCAATGGTAACCAATTTTTTAAGTGATTTACCATGCTTCTTTTTGGTTTTCCTCCTTTTTGGTTTTGGTGCCCCTTCCTCTGTTGATTTGGATCTTTTCTTTTTCTGTTTTGTGAAAAGGGGAGGAGCAGAGGAGCTAATCTCTGTGGCATGGGGAGGTGAAGGTCTATCTTCTGCAGTGCTAGTTGATGTGCCTTCTGCAGTTTTTCTCTTCTTAGCTTTTGGAGTAGAAGCAGAGATCTTTGCTGAAGATTTCTTTCCCATTATTTTTGCGCGTTTGGCTATGAAGCTGAGTTGAATAGCCATGTGTTTTGCTAACTTGTGATCCTTTTCTACTTGAGTGGAAAGAGGTTTTGCTATCATTGTTCCTAGAGGGACACCTAAACGCGGGGGTGTCATAGGACTCGGTTTTGGAGTTCTATGATCGCGTATATACTCTTTCTGAAGGGATTTGTTCGATGCGTAGCGCATAAGTTTCTTTGACATAGTTCTGCAGTGTGAGTAGCCATCAGCATGATCAGTGGGGGTATTTTTGTTCATCGGGAACTGTTTGGGAGTTGGCCCTTCCATTGGCCAATTTTGGATTAGCAACAGAGGTTCGAACAGTACTCCCAATATTCTTTGGAATTGCAGAGGTGGTAGAAAGTTGGGATCGTTCTCTTTGACCCTTTTCGAGTTGTTCTTTCTGTCGATGGTGTTTATGATCTCTTGCATCATTATGGTCGCATAATCTAGTGGAAGATCATAGTAAACCCCATACATGATGTTCAAGATTTGATGTGAGCTCTGGTCAATACTCCCTATCTTTCCTGTCAGGCATCTGTTAAGAATAGAGAACAAGGTGTTCCACAGAGGTGGTAATCGGCCTCTGCGGAAGTCATTTCTCTTCCGTAGTTGGGTGTTGTACCCAAGCATTTCCACGAATCGACAGAGCTCTTCGTCTGTTGGTTGCTCTGCATAACTTTTCAATCCCAGAAGACCCCTTTTTGGTAGGTTGAATTCAAGTGAGAACATTGTTCTGTTGAACTTGATTTCAAGATGCTCAGATTTTTCAGGTCTTGAAATGTACCCTTTGATAAGAGAATCGTCTTTATCAAATCGGCAGCTTTGCCAAAATTGGTTCAAATAACGGACTGGAATTTTGTTAGGGGTTCTTGATAGTAGAGGGAAGAGGACATGGTTTTCCATGATGTTCAGAAGTATGGCATGGGCTTCGCCGAAAGTAGTGGGTGAGGGGACCAAATAGCAGTTGTTGGATTTGATAGGAAGAGTGGCCTCGAAATGATCCTTAGCTATGAAGTTTTGCAAGTGTGTCGTCGGAGCAAAGTCTGCGGAGTCCCCAGAATCTTGTTGTTCAATATCTCTTGCAAGGCTGGGGTTTTCAGAATGTTCTGAATGAGCAGGGGAGTTTTCCGTTGAGTTCGCCGGAGAGAGTTCAGAGGATGTAGCTCGAGAAGATGAAGCCATTTGCAAGTGTTTTGCAGGGTATCGCCGGAGAAGAAGATGACAGTTTGTAAAAAGTTTTATGAGAGGGTAAGGTTTGTTTTTATAGGATGGTAAAACGGTAGACTTCGAAAGGGTAAAATATATGGCAATGGATTAAAGTTTGGAATCCGCACTCGAGTTTGAGCGGCGGGTTCAACTTACCAAAAAAACGTTCCATGTTTGCCCAATGAAAATGGGACACGTAGGCCATGTCAGAAGATGACAGGACGTCGTGCGCGGCCCATTAATGCTAGGCACGTGGAGTTGTTCTTAGCCATATGAGTTTCACTCTCAGTAAAAGTAACCGTTATTGTTACAGAAATGCCCAAATTAACAAAATAGCAGAGCCTTTGTTAGTTTCCAGAAGCTCTGTGATGTTGAAAATTTTGAAGTTTAACCCTTTTCTCATATATCTCATTGTTATCATTGCTAAAGGTTCTTCTTTAAACGAAAACGTTTGTAAAGATATTGGAGAAGATCAATAGGATTTTGTCAAGAAATTTTACTCACAGAGGTTTTGTAACTCTGATGGAACTTGCAGAAGCTCTGCAAGAGCCAGCAGAAGCTCTATGAGAGAAAAAATCTTATAACTTGAATTCTATTAACTTTCTGATCACCCAATTTTTGATATGTGTTAAGAGATGTTTTTCGCACATTCATGAAGGTTGGTGTCCGAGAAAATTATTTTGATAAACGTTTTGTTCGAGATAACATTCCAAAAGATCGACAGAGGGTTAATTTATGATCACAGAGCATATTTCCTGCAGAAGCTCTGTTGAGATCAGCAGAAGCTCTATGACCTTAAATTTCTACTATCTCGAATTTTGTTAAACCTTTTGAACTTTTGATTTTTGAAATGTTATTCACAGTATATTTAGGACATATTTGACAATTCTTGTCCTAGAAAACGGTTTTCTAAAAACCTTTCGTGCGAGAGACATACCTTTTGGTTCTTCTGTTCTCGGCAGTTTTGTCTTACTTCTGTCGATGGAAAATTATCGACATTCTTCTTTGGCTTTCCTTTGAAAGATTTATCTCTGTAGATCATTTGAGGGCCCCTTTTGCTCCCCCTTGATCTAATCACTTCTGTAGATCAAGAATTTTCCTTTTGCTCCCCCTTGATCTATGCTTGGATCAGAATATGATAAGTTTTGCATAGTACATAGGTCAAGTCTATCAGAGGTTCTGTGAAGGTTGTCAGAGGTTCTGAGCAGACCTTACAGAAGTTCTGTAGTTTCAAGAACTATTGAAGGTTTTAAGAATTTACATATAGAAGTAGAATCTTTCAAAACAATAATTTAAGCAATGTATTTACTTATTATTTACAGAATATAAAACTATACTTACTGAGGATTTTCACACCATGTTAATCATTCCTATCTTACCCACCAAGAAGTTGAATCTTTTCTCGTCTAGTGCTTTGGTGAATAAGTCAGCGAGTTGATATTCTGTGGGCACAAAATGCATTTCGATTGTACCGTATTCAACATGATGTTTCAAGAAGTGATACCTTATATCGATATGCTTGGTTTTTGAGTGTTGCACAGGGTTGGCAGAGATAGCAATAGCACTTTTGGAATCGCAGAAGATGGGTATTTTGAACAGAATGTGGCCGTAGTCTTTTAGCTGAGTCTTCATCCATATAACCTGAGAACAACAGCTAGCGGCAGCAACGTATTCAGCTTCTGCAGTGGATGTGGAAACACAATTCTGCTTCTTGGAGGTCCAACTGACTAGTTTACCACCTAGGAATTGACAACTCCCAGAGGTACTCTTTCTGTCGAGCATGCATCCTCCATAGTCTGAATCTGTATAAGCTTTAAGACCAAAACCAGAGTTCTGTGGATACCAGAGACCAAGATTTTTGGTCCCTTTTAGGTATCTAAAGATTCTCTTTACGGCATCATAATGTGATTTCTTTGGATTAGCTTGATAGCGTGCACAGAGACATGTGGCATGCATAATGTCAGGTCTGCTTGCTGTTAAGTATAACAGAGATCCAATCATGCCTCTGTAGAGAGTGCATTCTACAGAGATGCCATCGGAATCTAAGAATAACTTGTTTCCAGTGGCCATTGGAGTTTTCATTGCAGAGGCATCAGAGAAGCTATACTTGGAAAGAATGTCAGAGACATATTTAGCTTGATTTATAAAAATTCCCTCTGATGATTGTTTGACTTGGAGTCCGAGGAAGAAAGTTAATTCTCCCATCATACTCATTTCAAACTCACTCTGCATGAGTTTTTCAAATCTTTTACACTCTTCTGAATTAGTAGACCCAAAAATTATGTCATCTACGTATATTTGTACAAGCATTATCTCACTACTTTTGCGTTTATAGAATAAGGTAGTATCTGTTGTACCTCTGTTGTAACCATTGACTAGAAGAAAGGTAGAAAGTCGTTCATACCATGCTCGTGGAGCCTATTTCAGTCCATATAGAGCTTTTTCAAGGTAGTATACATGCCTTGGAAACTTTGAGCTTTCAAATCCTGGTGGCTGATTAACGTAGACCTCTTCTTGGATTTCACCGTTGAGAAAAGCTGATTTTACGTCCATCTGATAGACTTTAAAACCTCTGTGGGTTGCGAAGGCTAAGAATATTCTTATTGCTTAGAGCCGTGCGACAGGGGCAAAAGTTTCATCGTAGTCTATGCCTTCTTCTTGTCTATATCCCTTTGCTACTAATCTTGCTTTGTTTCTGATGACCACTCCATCTTCATCCTTCTTGTTTCTGTAGACCCATTTAGTCCCAATGGCCTGTTTTCCTCTTGGCAGAGGTACTAGAGTCCATACTCTGTTACGCTCAAATTGCAAAAGTTCTTCTTGCATGGCGTCTACCCAGTTTGGGTCATCTAGGGCTTCAGAAATCTTCTTTGGTTCTATCACACTAATAAAATTTGTAAAGAAACAAAAGTTAGCAGTGGCAGACCTTGTTTTTACTGCGTCAGAAGGTTCTCCGATTATTTGGCTTGGAGGATGGCTTTTTGTCCATTGAGTTGTGCGTGGAAGATGATCATCAATGTCATTCAGACTTTCTTTAGAGACTTCTTGTGTTTCTTCTTGTGTAGCCTCTGTTGTTCTTCGTGCCTTGGTAGTTGATTCTACCATTTGTGGAATGATTGGTATGAGTGGTGGTGGAGTTTGTTCCTCTGAGGACGTATAGTCTTGGTCCTCGATTTCCTCTGTAATTGGTTCTTCTGTGGTTTGTGCAGCTTCTGTTGTCGTTTTCCTTGATGTTTCATTTTCTGCACTTTCTTCTGCTTCGGCAATTGCATCTGTAGTATTTACAGAAGAAGATGAAGCATTATTAGGACCAGTTAGAGACAAACCTGTAGGATTTTGTCCGACAGAGGATGGTTCTTCAGAAACCATGATTGTTCCAACAGAAGGATCAATGTTTTCGTGGAGCATCTCTAAAAATAGGAGATCCAAGTCTTCTTTTGCTTGTGAGATGACAGAGGATTTCCCTTTAATTCCGAGTTCTGAACTGATTTGGTCAGAAGTCATTTGGAATGAATCATCAAAAGAAACATTGATGCTTTCTACAATCTTGTGAGACTTTGTAAGGAATGTTCTGTAAGCTTTGGAAGTGGCAGAGTATCCAATGAATTTGCCTTCATCTGCTTTTACATCAAACTTTCCTCTTGAATCTCTGTCGTTTAAGACAAAGCATTTGCATCCGAATATATGAAAAAATTTGATATTTGGCCGCCTTTTGTTAAGCAATTCGTAAGGCGTCTTGAGGTGTCTTTTCACAATGGTTGATCGATTTTGAGTATAACACGCAGTTGAAATTGCTTCTGCCCAAAAGTTCATTCATATTCCGCATGCTGACATCATAGTTCTTGCGGCTTCCACAAGTGTTCGATTCTTTCTTTCGACAACACCGTTCTGTTGTGGAGTGCGAGCTGCAGAGAAGTTCTGTGATATTCCTTCTTGTGAAAGATAGGCTTCAATGACAGAGTTTTTAAATTCTGTGCCATTGTCACTTCTTAACTTTTGTATTCTGCAATCATAAAGAACTTGGATTCTTTTCATTAGATTTATCAATACATTTGGAACATCTGATTTCTTTCTTACGAATTCAACCCATGTGAAACGTGAATACTCATCAATTAGGACAAGTATGTATTTCTTGCCACCTAGGCTCTGTATTGCAATGGGACCACAGAGGTCGACATGAAGCATGTACAGAGGCCTGGTGCAAGACACATCTGTTTTGCCTTTGTGGGAAGCTCTTCTGAGTTTTCCCATTTCACAGGCAGAACATAAATGATCCTTATTGAATTTAACATTTGGCAAACCTTTAACTAGATCAAGTTTGACCAGTTTTTCCAATGTGTGAAAATTCAAGTGACAGAACTTGTTGTGCCATAGCCAGGCTTCTTCACTTTTGCAGGCAACAAGGCAAACTTTGTCTTTGTTCTTTGAGTTGAAATTCATTATATATAGATCGCCTATTCTTTCAGCTCGCAGAAGTTCCATACTTGTTTCTTCACTTTGTAGAGAGCAGAAGGTTCTTTTGAACAACACATTGAATCCTGTATGACAAAGTTGACTTACACTGAGTAGGTTGTGCTTAAGGCCATCCACATATGCAACTTTGTATACTGAAACGTCTTCTTTCCTTATGACTCCATAGCCTTTTATGTGTCCTTTCTTGTTGTCTCCAAAAGTCACAAATCCACCATCTTTTGTTTCTTTGTACGTGGATAGTGCACTTCTGTCACCAGTCATGTGCCTTGAGCATCCGGAGTCTAGATACCAGATTGGCACATACTTCTTCTGCAGGACAATCACAGAGATTTAGGTACCCATATCCATATGGGTCCAATATTGTTAGAGTTTTTCAAGTTTGCTTTGGCATTCTTGAAATACATTTTGTTTTCGGTAAAAAAGTCAGATTGTTTCTTTGTGGGATTTGACTTTTGAATTGGCGTAGAGAGTAGACAGTCTTGATTTGAAAAATGATTATTAAGTTTAGACATAAGATCAAAACAACGACAGTATTGAATATGAGATGTAATTTGCTTGAACTTTTCATTGAACTTTTTGAACTCAGCCACAGAGGCATTACATTCTTTCTTTACATTAGATTTCCTATTACTAGAAGATCTATGAATACTCGAATGTTGTTTGCAAAAGCTCTGTTTTGGACCTGCCTTCTGTGGGTTGCTTCTGTGGTGAACTTCATTTATCACTGTCACAGAAGAAAATGATTTATTAACCTTGGGTTTTGAAAATCTAGAACTTATAGGATTAATAGAGGTCTTTTGTAACATTTGAAGCTCAACAGAGGTTTTGATATGTAGATTCAAATTTAGAAAATCTTGGCAGATTGGAATCTCTGTGAGTTTCTCTTTTGGAGAAATAGTTCTGTGAGGAACTTCAGAGGAGTATTTAACTTCCTCGGTGTCATAGAGAGTTATCCCAGATGTAACATCTGTCTCTGAATCGTCAGAAGATGAGTCGTCCTCTTTTACAGAGGTTGAGTCAATTCTTTCAATAGAGGTTGAATTTTCCAAACATGCATCATACAAGCTTTCTTCCTCTGTAGAATAGTTTTCATAGATTGCAGAGGTTTCTAATAAGATTTCTTCAGCGAGAGTTTTATCTATAAAAGATGTACAGAATTTTTCTAAAACGCTTGATTTCCATATTTCCAAAATTTCTTTTTCGATTAAATTTTTAAAGTTTTCTTCTGAAAAAATGGGTTTAAACTCAGGAGCTTCTGCTGATAAATTTTTTTCGACGTTTATCAAACAGACAAAAGCAACCTGTGTTTGGGTCTCCGGTTTACCAAACTTGAAGATACCAATCTGATCTTGTGTTTTCAGATATTTCTTTGGTTTGATACCTTTATTGACAGAGGTTGAAGATGATGAGTCCGTGTTTTTAAACCACACGTTAACCATCTTCTTATGTTTCTTCAAATAAGGATCCACAGAGATTTTTGCCCTTTTGCTTACAGAGATTAGATTTGGAAAATCTGGTTTGTTTGTTTTTCCAATTACAAATAAAGAGGACAGAGGTTTGTTTCTTTTGCCTTCAATACCTAGGGTGATATCATCATACCATATACCTCGTCTCTCTATTTGTGAGTTTGCTTTTTCATAAACTTTCTGTGCATCTTTATAGTTTTTAAGTAAAACCTCTCTTCTGAGTAAATCTTGCCATAATACCTCTCTTTCTCTTTGAAAGTATTCTTTAAGAGCTCTTATGTCAGTAGTTTCGCTCCTTGAAACTGAAAGTTCTTTTGTTTTATCTTTTAAAGTCTGGGTTAATTCATAAATTTGTTTTTTTAAAGGATCTAGAGTTTTGTTCCAATTCTTTTCTATTCTCTCTTTTTCCTCAAAAATCTTTGCTTTTTCTTGAGTGAGAAGCCATACTTCTCTCTCATTGAAAGTGAGTCTTTTCTGAATGCTTTGATTTATCTCTTTCAGTTCAATTAGTTCAATGTTAATTCTAGGTGTATTATCATCTATAGAGGTAATACAAAAGTTTGAATTTGAAGTAGATACCTCAGAGTTAGTGCAGGAGTCGACTTCTGCCATGCCACAGAAGAGGGCATTGGCGGTATGTTCATCGTCAGAAGTAGAGTCTGACTGGAAGTCTTCTGTGTTCTCCTCAGAATGTCCTTTTGCCATTAAGGATTTTTGAGCATAATACTCGGCTTTCTTTTTGTAGAAAGCAGAGTCCCTCTGTGGGCGATTTGATCTGCTTCTGCATTCATTCGCAAAATGGCCTGGTTTGCCGCAGTTAAAACATCCTTGAGGAGTGTTTCCTGTTCGATCACTGGACTTCTGTAGGTCTCCGCCTTTCTCTGATCTACATTCATTTGCATAGTGACCAGGTTTGCCGCATTTGTAGCATTCTTGCTGCGTGTGGCTTACCGAGTCATCTGACCTCTGTCGGTCATTTCCTCTGTACTGTCTTTCGCTTGACCTCTGTCGGCCACTCGATTCTTCTTCTCTTCTGTCATCTCTTCTGTTTTCTCTATCATATCTTTCATTTCCGGAACCTCTTCTGTTTCCTCTGAACTCTTTTGTCAATAGAGCTAAAGATTTAGCTAGTGACGCAAGAGTTATTTCTTTTTCTGCTTGCTCTTCTTCTTCACTGTCAATTATCACCATCTTCTTCTTCTCCTTCTTCTTCTCCTCTGTGGCTTTTTCATTTCTTGGTCTCTGTGCATCTTCTTTAGTTTTACTAACCAATGCATATGGTACAATGGTTAGTGTTTTAGCCTGTGCTATCTGAGGTTCTTGTGCGGCTAATGTTCCGTAAAGATCAGAGAGAGTCCAGGTGTCTAGATCCTGATTTGTCTGTAGGGACATAGACAGCTGGAGCCATTCTTCATTTAGACTTTTTAAAAACATGACATTGTTTTCTTCAGAAGTTCTGTCAATGCCTGATTTTCTGCATTTGTTGATTAGAGAGTTGAATCTGTCGTATGTTGTTTGCAGAGATTCTGTTGAAGAGGCTCTGAATGCATGATATTCATTGATGTACTGTGCTCTTCGGTTTTTTTGTGTTTTAGCACCTCCTTCCAACTGTCTTTCCAGTTCTTTCCACAGATCATGCGCTGTTTCACATGAATCCAAGGATTGAAAGAGTTCGTTGGGTATTTCCATAATCAATGTCCTCTTGGTTTTCTGAGCAACTTCATCTTCTGCTTTATCTTCGGTTGACCACTCCCCTTTTGGCTTTGGTTTTTGATGTTCGGGGATTTCGGCAGATTCAGCAGTAGCAGGTATACGAGGTACTACTGTCATGGGAATAGGAGGAGGATTGTACAGATATTGTACTAGATTTTTTTCAGTGCCTTCGAAAAAATGGACCATTCTTATTTTCCACTGAGGATACTCATCTCGAAGGAGACTAGGAGGTTTAGTGAGAGAACCAGTAGTAAAGAAATTATTTGTATTTGTCATTTTTGAAGATTTTAGAAAGAAGGTATGACTAAAGAGTTACTTCGATGAACTTGAAGATTTTCTGAGTTTAAGCAGTTTCCAGACACAATAATATCTATCACGAATCTTGATAAGTGGATAACTTGATATTGAAAATCAAGAGAGGCTCTGATACCAATTGTTGGAACCCAGATACACTTAATCAAGATTAACAGTCTATTAGTTGAATTTAGAGTTTAATGCGGAAGCGTATTTAAACTAACAGATATGTTTGATAGATGTTAGAACGCACATATATAAAAGAAAACAGTAAGGAATAAAAAGGATTTCTTGAACAGTTACTGTTATTCAATATATAATAAGAACACGAAGAACAGATTAAGAACTGTTGGTGTGTGTGAGAATATAACACTCAGATATTTGACAATAAAGTTTGAGAGTATTAGTGATTCCTTGTGTATTCGTTCTTAGGGAGATCTCAACATGAGACTTCCTTTTATACTACTCTTAGAAGACTATGAAGTAGGTCACTGTTCCTTTTACGGCATGAATAGTGAACTGAATGGTGTGAACAGTGGACTGGATGGTGTGAGCAGTTGTTTGAGCCATGCGCATTTAATGGAGCAGATGTACTATTGGTAAATTCATTAAATGGCGCAGACGTCTATTTTGTACCATGCCCTATTGAGTCCACTCAGAGCTTGACACGTGTTTTGACAGTACTTTTCCATGCAAGTTGATGAACGTATCCAGTAATATCTTCCAAGTCTTCATAGCAGACCACAGAGGCTCTGTAAGGCATTAAAGAGGTTCTATGGTCTGACCTTCTGTGGAGCAGTCCACTTGTTTCCGAGTTGATCTTCTTCTTGCGCACTACAGAGGTTCTGTGATTACCTCTGTAGCTTTTGTGGCTTTCTGGACTTGATCTTCTGGAAGAAGTGGCAGAGCCTCTGTAAGAGGCTTTTCTATACTTAGCCTATTTTTTTACTACTTCTAAATACTTCTATGCTTAGGAAGATTGAAGCTAACACTACCCATGAGGAAAACCCTAGGATGAGAGGTGAGGGTCTAATGTAAATAGAGAAATGAGAGGCAAAATTCAGAGAGCTTGGTTAGACTGGAAAGTGAAAAATAGACAGAGAGAAGTGAGAATGAGAGAATGTTAACAGAATTAGAAAACATAGATAATTCTGATCCAGCTAATCTAATCCGGGAAACCACATCTACTATTGGTTCACAACCCTTGGTGACCAATATTGAAGAAAACATCATTGAGCCCATGATGGAACTTGAATAATCTAATCCTAGCCACTCAGAAGCATTCAAACATGTGAAGTCCCAATATCTAGCTATGATGTAATCAAAGATATAGAGAGAGAATATGGAGTGAATATGTCATTGATATATTGAACTTGAAAGTACAAATGACAATATGCTTGAAGTGTTATGGAAATAACAAAGGATATTATTTATATAGTAGGGCCATGACAAGTCCATGCCTCTACTCAGAATATACAGTACAAAAGATTAATAATGTCTTGATAGCTACAATAGTGCTCTAACAATCTCCCCCTTAGCTATCAAGGCAGAAAGAGTCTTCTTCTTCTCCGAAACCCAAGATACGTTTCGATTCTTCTCATTGCCACTCTGAAGTTCAATCTTTCATCAACCTCTTCAATGGATCTTGACAAAACTCTTCTAGGTCTTGAAGACATCCAAGTAATCTTTCGTTCAGCATCATGTCTTTTGAGCTTTTCTACCAACTGAAGTCTTACAACCTTGAGCGTACCACCAGAATACTTTTCCAACTCATTAAACCGTATAAATATCTTATTTGCACCATTTCTGAAAACAACACCAAACTCCAGTTCTCCAATCACAGCATATATAGGAATTCTCATCAATCCAAGCAAATCTTGATTAGGCCTTATCAAATTAACTTTTGGTTGATCACTTTCCACAACCATCTGTAAATCATGACACTGGGTGAACAAGACATGTCTTCTTAGAAACCTTTTGATGGCATTCAATGCAAGAGTCATGTTTTCTCTTCTGATCTGAAGATCTCTGAAATGATGGTACATGAACTCAAAATCTTCAATCATTAGATGACAGAAATTAGCTTCAGTAAACCTGTAATCTCTACAATCCTGCTTTTGAACAAGAAACTCCGGATACCACATTTTGTAGTATAACCTGGCAGTTACCTCCTTTATAGTTACAATTAACTTCTTGCTCCTCACATCTCTTTTCTTTTGGCACTTGTCTCTCAGAAAGTACATATACTCGAACTTGTATTCGGTTGTCTGATCTATAATTCCCAACACGGCGTAGGGATTCAAACTTTTGATTCTATGCACAAACAGTCTTCTTTCAGAATCTTCCAAGAATGGTGTTCTCAAATACAAGGTTCTTTGACGCTATTCAAGTTCAGATAATCTTCTCCTCCGTGAGGATGATGGACCAGGTTGATCAGATACTGGTGGATTGGAAGGACCAGCTTCATCATGAGTAGGAATAACAGGAGGTACAAAAGGTGTAGTGGATAAAGGTTCGGTTTCTTCAGGTTTTGGTTCTTTTAGGAATGGATCATGAAAAGGTTGTGATTCAAGTTGAACGGGAATGGAATGTGGGGTTGATTGGGTTGTGGTTTGGGTAGGAATGGTTTCAGGAATTGATTCAGATAATGGGATAGTGGTTTGTGTAGAGATGGGTTGGCCAAGGTTAAAGGTTAACGGTGTACATCAGGTTGAATAGGCATCAAGGTACTTGATATGAGTTCGGGTGAATGTGTAGGGCTTACGGTTATTTCTTCAGGAGTTTGTGGCCCATATATTTCAGTCAGAATATCTACCTCATCTTGTGTGAACCCAACACCTTGATCCTCTGGTTCATAAGTAAGCAATAAGAACGGTTCTGCTTCCTCCTTTACTTTCCAATACTGATCATACTCACTTTCCTGTTCGTCAGCTTCATCATCAGAACTGATATCAAGCACTTCAACAGATTCCACAAACCTGTCTACCACTTCTCTTATCTCCTCCTCATTTTCCTCAGGCTTTTCAACCGTCGGTTCTACATTCGGATCAACATATAATACGATATGTTTTCCGCTTTCATCTCCCATAGCTCCAGATTCAAACATTTCTGAAATCTCAACAACAGTCGGATTTTTCTTTTGGCCTTGTGAACTTTCAGACTCAGCCCTTCTCTTTTTACTCATCTCCCCCTCATGATCACGATCATCAGGATCCTGATCATGCTTTCGTTTCGAACCCTGGGCTTGAGTCTTACATGACTGTTTAATCAATTCTTTCAACTCACCAATGGACTGTTTCATATCACTCAGGGATTGTACAACTTCTGACTTGAAAGAATTAAACTCCGTGGATAAAGCTTTGAACTCCGTGGATGTAACTGAAGGTGTAGGTGTAGGTGGAGATGGATTTGGAGTAGATTGGAAGTTCTGTATTAGGGATAATAGAGTTTTACTTTGTTGATCTTCAGGGCTAATGGACATCAGCTTAGCATAAAACATATCTCTTAACTCTTCAACACTTTAATCAACTGGAGGTTGTTGAACTAGAGGAGGCTGAGTTACACGAGGCGGAGGCAAGAAAATTTCTGGTCGTGGACGTACAGCGGGCTCATCAATCACTGGCCCTTTTCCTTTCAATAAAGTTTTCACACCTTGTAACTCCCGAATAAAAGTATCTTCAATAGCCTTTAGGGCCCCATCGAAAGTTTCCCTTGTCACGAAGACGGGTAAAGTAACACCGGCACCACATAGGTTCGCCGTTGGCACAACAGTTCTTTCAACTGTGTGACTTACGCTCAGTGTTGGCATAGAGTTAGCACTAGTAGGATTTCCAGTATGTCCTTGTAGTCCTATGAGAGGATCTACTCTGAGTGTTCCGGATAGGTCACTAAGACTCACATCAGATGTTCCAGTAAGTGTCCTATTCAAAGAATCAAATATATTAGCAACTGGCACTAGAAGCTTAACTTGTGCAGGAAAGAAGGTCGAGGACCGAGGAGGAGGTCGCTCTGTTTCAATACCCGAAATCTCCAAGTGAGATCCGGATAGAGTATGTGCTAAAGCCCCATGAGAAGATGAGACAGCTTCTTGTTGAGAAGAAGCTGAATGGCTGGCAGAGGTGTGCAATTGCGTTACTGGGCGAGTAACGTCTTTTTCAACACCTGATCCCAACACATGAGATCTGGTGGTGGATGTGGGTGCCCTTCTAGTATAGTAGGTTTGGGCAACTCTCACACTCTCCATATTTTTTTCTTCATTTTCTCTCACAGACTCACATATATTTTCAACTAATTCTCCCTCGATTCTCCTTGTACCTCCGATTCCTTCACCAACTTGAGAAGACATCAAGGGCATGTCATCAAAGTTGAGCTCTTCCACATTAATGTTAGCTGACAAATTCATTCTTGGAAATTCTAGAATATCAGCAACATCACTAAACATGTTTTCCACATTAGCATCATCATTTCCATCATTGCCATCATCATTATCATCAGAATCACCATCATATTGTTCCTCCGCGGGATCAGACGCATTGTCAGACTCTGTACTATGACTATAATACTCAACCAAAGGAGCATCCCCAATGTGTTAAGGGATAACTTATTCAGAATCTTCTTGTACAAGATCATCTAGTTGTGTGTCCTCAGACGATGACCCTGCATCTTCAAGTACAGATGACTGACCCCCACCAGTTCCCCTCTCGGTATTTTCCCTCGGCGCTCCCCGTTCAGTAGCCGTTGCATCCTGAACCCTTACCGACTCCTCTCTCCTAGGGGTTGAGTCTGGGGTAGGTCCCTCCAGTGCTGGCCGGACCGTAGACTCTATATATTCTATTATACACTCAGCGTCCTGATCCGCGTATCCGAGGAATCCTTCCGGTAAAGGCATTTCATATTGAAAGTTCCGATTCTGCCTTTGAAGATATTGCATTGATTTTTCCGGTGCAGAAGGAAGATTCAATCTCCGTGGAATTTCTCTGTTTGACCGCATCATGCTAGGAATAATAATCTGTAAGAACCTCATGTAGGGCACATAAGGTTTTCCTTTTGTTCTTTGGTTTATCTTCCACCTTTTGTTGTAGCTCATTCCAAAAAATAACTGCATAATCTACATCTAGATCATACACTATCGCGTGGAACAGCTTTAGAATGCTCAGACTCGCATTGATTACGGAGAACATCGTGTAATACAAAGGCGGTAGATTTTCCTTTTTGAAGTCTTTGATCTGATTCAATTCACCGATGTATCCCGTAGCCCTAATGCCTTCAAATACTTCAGCTTCTGATGCATAAGGATCAAAAGATGTTCTCCCGGGTCCGGGCAACCTCAGAACAAGTCGCAGTCTGTGAAAATCCAGCTTTGTAATGAACTCATCGATTTTTAACAAGAAGATCGGCCTTCGGTTCTCCATGGTGTGTACAATAGTCTTCCAGGCTTGTTGAAGATACAGCATAGGTACACTGACTGTATGAGTCAATGCATATGCCAACGGGTGACTCCGTAAGATTTATTTGATGACCGGAGAAATGAAAATTCTGTCAAAGTCAACATGATGATTGTTGGCCTTTATCTCCACATAATCTCTTGGAAGGATGATGATATTATTTGGATCAGCTTCAGATACGGATGGATGCACTAAACGTGTGGATGGAAGTGGAACTTCTGGTGTCGGGTCAGGGATAATTGGTATGTGTTCACCAAAACCCTGAATTCTGCTTTGTTCCTCCTGATTTTCTGCCATGTGAACTGTTGTTTTGAAAAACAGTTCTAAAACGGTTATTTTGGCAAAAATCACCTTTATTTTTTTTTTCTGAAAATACACTAAGTATGGAATTCGCAAGCAACTACAATTTGTAAACAATTCGCAACACACAAAAGAACAACCAAGGAATTCGCAAGATACAAGATGCAGATGTTTAACTTCTCGCAATGAAAGGAATGCGAATAATGAGGAATTCGCAAGCTGAAAGATGCGAGTAATGAGGAATTCGCAAGCTTAAGAATGCGAGTAATGAGGAATTCGCAAGCTTAAGGATGCGAGAAATGAGGAATTCGCAAGCTTAAAGATGCGAGTAATGAGGAATTCGCATCAACAATGATGCGAATTCTGACCTTAAAGCATCAAGAACAGATGAGAAGAACTTATGTTTAAGAAGGTTGCGAATCCTTGACTTGACATAAAATCAAGTTTTAAAGGAACTCGTAACCCAAAGGATACGAGTTCTGGTTGCTTAAGATAATTGCGAATTCTAAACTTACAGAATTTCAGTGTTCAGTTCAAAAACCCTAGTTTTCGCAATATTGAAACTAACATCGTTCAAAATTTGATTTTAAAAACAATGATTTGAACACAAACATCGACAATCAGGCTTGAAAAACAAATCCCATAAAAAATCTAACACTAATTTCTAATATCAAACCCAAAATGATGAACTTAAAAAGAAAGAAAATTAACACAGAGCCCCAAATGAACAGTTACGAGTACGAAAATGAGAAATTGAAGAGTTTAAACTAATCTAAATGACAAATTAAACCGATAGAACAAACTGCAAGTAAAATACGAACATAAAGAAAAAAACAAAAAAGAGATGAAATGGGTACCTGATAAGAGAGAACCGATGAAATTAAGTCGAACCAAATGTGAAGAAGATTAACAGTTAATTTTCAGGGGTTTTTGCAAGATGAAAAAGACGTGAGCAAGTGGGAAAATATCTTCTGAACGTTTGAATTTATTGACACACGTGAGAAGGACACGTGGCACGATTTGAATGGACCCCTCATGTCATCAAGAAAGACATGTTACTGTTCATCTGAAGAATTCGCATGAACAAGGATGCGAATTCCTCCAAGTGAGAAAAGGTTCTCGATTTTAATCACCATCACTACTTTTCGCAACCAAGAGGATGCGAACACCTACTATTTGTATCCTTAAGGATGCGAATGGCCACTTTTCGTATCCTTGAGGATGCAAATAGTGTACTTTTCGTATCCTTGAGGATGCGAATAGTGCACTTGTCGTATCCTTAAGGATGCGAAAAGCACACTTTTCGTAACCTTAAGAATGCGAAAAGTTCACTTCTCGCAACCAAGAAGATGCGAAAAGCACACTTTTCGTATCCTTAGAGATGCGAAAAGTAAGTGTTTTTCTTCAAAAACTTCAACTTTTTCAGAAAAATTTATCTTTTAAACTCTCTCTCATCAGATAAAACATTTTAAGCCCTTATCTTTTAAGATATGTTCCTCTCCTCTCATTTTTTATGAACTATACTATATACTATATATTATAAACTTACAGGCTTATGCCAATCTGCTCCCCCTAAACAGATGCATACGCAGTTGTCTCGTCTTCAGAGAAATCTACACAAACAGATGAAAACTTGGTACTCATAGAACATGAGTCCAGATTGTTAGAAGTATCATTGAAAAAAAATTCTAACTCCCCCTCAAAATATGAATAGACCTGAATAGACAAGCACATGAACTCCCCCTCAATGTTTTAAAGATAGCTAAGAAATGATTAAGTATTCAACATTCCTAGTTTGCTGATTGGAAAATTGAACCTTTTTCATCCAAAGGTTTTGTAAATAAATCAGAAAGCTCTAGTTCTTTCGGTACGAAATGCATTTCTATAGTTCCCTTCTCAACATGGTCTTTGATAAAATGGTACCTGACATCGATGTGCTTCGTTTTGGAGTGCTGAACAGGATTTGCTGTTATTGCAATTGCGCTTTTGGAGTCATAATAAATTGGGATCTTGTTTAAGATATATCCATAATCTTTTAGCTGAGTCTTCATCCAAATTACTTGTGAACAACAACTAGCGGCGGCCACGTACTTAGCTTCAGCCGTAGATGTTGACACACACGTCCGCTACTTTGATGACCAGCTTACAAGTTTATCTCCCAAAAATTGACAAGCACCAGATGTGCTTTTCTTGACCATCATATTTCCCGCATGATCTGCATCTGTGTAAGCAGTTAGCTCAATCCCTGAATCCTTAGGATACCAAAGGCCCAAATTTCTTGTGCCTTTGAGATAACTAAGGATTCGCTTTACAGCCACAAGGTGAGATTCCTTCGGGTTATCTTGAAAACGTGCACAAAAAGATGTTGCAAACAAAATATCCGGTCTACTCGCCGTTAGATATAGTAAAGATCCAATCATGCCACGGTATAACTTTTGATCGACTGATATACCGGATAAATCAGCTTCCAAAAGCCTACCGGTAGCCATGGGAGTTTTCATGGTGGAAGTGGAATTTAAGTCAAATTTCTTAAGCATATCATTTATATATTTTGATTGATTAATGAAAATGCCTTCATTTGACTGTGTCACTTGGAGTCCAAGGAAATTTTTTAGCTCTCCCATCATACTCATCTGAAAACGGCTTTTCATCACCTCTTCAAAATCTTTACACATATCGGGATTCGTAGAGCTAAATATAATGTCGTCAACATATATTTGTACTAGCATTAAATCTTTACCTTTTCTTTTGAGAAAAAGAGTTGTATCTATTGTACCTTTGGCGTATCCATTTTCATGCAGATGAATAGTCAGAGTCTCATACCATGCCCTTGGAGCTTGTTTCAGACCATATAGTGCTTTGTCCAAAACGTAGACATGGTTTGGATATTTTGGATCTACAAATCCCTCAGGTTGACTTACATATACCTCTTCATGAAGTATTCCGTTCAGAAACACAGATTGGACGTCCATCTGAAATACCTTCATGCTTTTATGCGCGGCGTATGCAAGAAAAATTCAGATGGCTTCAATCCTTGCGACTGGTGCGTAGGTTTCATCATAATCTATTCCTTCTTGTTGATTATACCCTTTAGCAACCAGTCTTGCTTTTTTCTGACTATAATTCCTGCTTCGTCTTTCTTGTTCCTAAAGACCCATTTAGTTCCAACAATGGTCTTGTCTTTAGGACACTTCACCAAATGCCAAACTTCATTGCGCTTAAACTCGTTTAACCCTTCTTGCATGGCGTTTATCCAATCTGGACCTTGTAAAGCTTCAGATGCTTTCTTGGGTTCTAACGTGCTTAGAAAGTTGACATACAAACATTCGTTTGTAGTCGCAGATCGTGTTTTCACTCCATCATTGAGGTCACCAATAATATCTGTCGGGGGGTGTGCTTTTGTCCATTTATGTGTACTAGGAAGAGTTGGAATCTCTACACGAGTGTTCGATGAATCATTCTCATCTAAAACTGCAAGAATCTCCTCAGTTGATTCAGCTGAAGATACACGTATCGGTTCTGGTATGTTAACTTCTGGTTGTTGTATTTCAGGTGTAGAAAACTCCGATGATGTGTTTGCTGAAACCGGAACTTTAGGTTGAATTTCAGGTTCAGAAACTGGAACAGTTGTAGGTTCACTCGGAATCTCGTTAGTTGTTCCGGAAGTACTAGCACTGACATCTCTAGATGGACCAGATATATTGACACTCGTCTGTTGTGGAGATGCATTCACAGATGTGATGGGTGGTTCCATACCTGCACAGTAATCCATAAATGCATCATGAAATAATAAATCTAAATCAGTAGTATTATTAGTATTTAAAATTGAATTAGAAAACTGTTTCGCCACAGGTTCTACTCCTTTTTTAGTAGAAACTTCATATTTTTGTCCGAGTTCTGAACTGTGTTGTTCAGAAGTCAAAGTCACAGTTTCGTCAAACATAACGTTGATGCTCTCGATGACTGATTTAGTTCGATTATTGTAGATCCGGTATGCCTTCGAGTTCAGGGAATAGCCAATAAAGATTCCCTCATCAGCGTTAACTTGGAACTTTGCAAGGTTTTCACGATATTTTAGAACAAAACACCTGCATCCAAACACACGCAAAAATTTGATGTTAGGTTTGCGATTGTTGATTAATTCATATGCAGTTTTGTTAAAGCGTTTATTAATGATTGTCCTGTTCTGAGTAAAGCACACTGTGGAAATCGCTTCAGCCCATAGACTTGATGGAAGACCCGAATAAGCAAGCATTGATCGAGCCGCTTCTACAAGAGTCCGGTTTTTCCTTTCAACCACTCCATTTTGTTGTGGAGTGATTGGAGCATAAAAGTTGTGAGATATTCCTGTTGGTTCCCAAATTCAAGTAACAATATAGAAACAAACAGTTGTATTGAATGATTTGAGAAGAGTTTACAATATAGGAATTAAGAACACTCTCTCTTTGAAGCTCTCTCTCTTAGTGAATGTATATGTGTAAAATAGAGTTAGGAGGCTTAACCTAATAAACTCTAAGACAAGACTTTATAACCAAAAACAACAATTGGTTATTTACAATATTAGCCCTTGACACTCAACAAATACAAATAAGTCCTTGACACTATTTCTTTATAAAACATTCATATAAATTAGGGACTAATTAAAGCTAACAATCTCCCCCTAATGTTTTATAAAGAAAGGATCATCTAGTAGTCTCCCCCTTGCTTTCTTTAGAGGCGTTGGTGTGTCAATCTTCAAGTATTGTAAGAGTCTTCTTTTCCTGACCTTCCACAATGTCAGTTGCTTCAATTCCTTCTTTGACTCCCCCTTGATCGTTGCATACTCCTCCTTGATCTTTGCGTACTCCCCCTTGACTGTTGCATTACTTTTCTGGTCTCAGTTATCTCTCAAACGATCAGAGAACGATTTGATGTGTGGAAGCTTGTATAACCAGTTTGAGTAGTAACCGATAGTAGATAAACAGCTATGAGATGAAGAGTAGCAAATACATTCTACTCATGAGAATCTGCATTAAAGAATAAGTAACCAGGGTAATCATCTAACATAGAAGCACAATAGCAACTATTATCACAACAATTTAAAAAAATTGTGTGGCCTATGCTCAGAGTTGGCAATGATGAAGCTCTGATAGGACTTCCAGTTATCACTGAAGTAAATTAAAAAATAAACTTCTCAAACTTTTCTTGGCAATATAACATAGATAAGCATGTGGAATCACGAATATTCGTGATATTGTGTGGAAGAAATATAGAATATTATCTATTAAGCTCAAAAGTGTGTAAACTGTTTGGACATAACAGGTTTCCCCAGACTCAATGTGCATGAGTGAAGTGTGAAGGTGGGGCAACTTTCCTTCTTTTCAATATCCAACCTTCCAAAGAAAGATCAGATAGCATATGTGCTGCTTCCCCGTGGAAAAGTGAAACAGTTCCTTGTGGAGAAGGAAATGAGTAGCTGGTGGGGTTAATTCAAGAGTTGGCATGGGCTAATTGTTTGTTTCAATGATAATCACCAAAGAGTCGTGATAAATCAGTAATGTGGCTTGCCCGGCTCAGAAAAAGATAGTGCAGAGTTGTATATTTCTTTTGACTCTGTTCTCACACCCTCTTTCTTTTTATTATGTAGCTCACATCTAACCAAACTCGCTTTTTAAATTTTACCTCTTAAGCACGATGAGAAAAACTCAGATGAGTTATCTCCCCCACTCTTTGATGTAGACCCTTCACCTCTCAACCACTCAAGGTTTACTTCTTGGGTAGGAAACACATGTTTAAGTGATCCATAGAAGTTCTATAAAGCTCACACATTGATCCCATGAAATTGTTGTCCTAGAGGTTGGATTGTTCCACACACTGACTACTTGTAGTCTCAGAAAAGCATTTAAAATCCAAATTTCTATAGCAGATAAAGCATTTTAGCATGTAGAAGTGGTTTGACCATTTGAAAGAGGTTTTATCATTCTAAAGATGGCCTTTCTCTAAAAATGATGAGTTTAAAGGTTTAGAAATTTTACCTTTACACGAACATGGTCAGATCTGATTTGTTTTCTCCCCCTCAAATTGAGCAGTAAATTTCATTTAAGCTCAATTTGAAATCAGATATCATATAAGAATCAGAAAGTGTTGGTAATCATCTTTGATGATTCCACATTTGTAAGGAATATCCAACAACACAAATAATTCCACTTAAAAAAAATACAAGGTGCGGGGGATCAGAGTTTAGAAATTACTGGCCAAAAACTCTGATTTGAACATATCTGAAGTACTGGTCCTACACTGAATTACGTAGAAGCAATGAGAACACCGTTCTTGAAAGCGGAAGGAGCATGAATTAAATGCAATGCTTTCGGTCCAGCACCTTACAGCAGACTTTGAAGCTGATTTTGGCATATCAGCACACATAATTTGAGAAAGCTCAAAACATGAAAGTCGTGCGTCTGGGAATTATCTTTCCAATGCAACTGGAATCGAGTAATTTGGAGCACCGAGTCAAAGGTTATGCGCATGTTTCTGAAGCAGCGCAAAGCTGACAACAAGTAAACAAAAATCGGGCTCTGAGGTTCGGTCGCAGATGTTCAGTCCACAGAGGCTCTATCGGGTTTCACAGAGGCTCTGTGGTGAACAGTACCACAGAGGTTGGTCAGCGGAGGTCGCGTGCGGCAGAGGTTGGTCGCGTGCGGCAGAGGTTGGTCGCGGTGTCCCACAGGGGCTGCTTGTGTGATGTGCTTCTGAACCTGCCCGTGAACAGAGGCTCTGAGCACAGCTTCTGTGCAGCTTCTTAATTTGAACTGATCAACCTCTGTACATATTTCTGAACACTGGATAGACCTGTGTAGCCTCTGATCAAATTCTGCATATAGAGCATTTCTGGGCAGCGTCTAGATAACCCCTTATACTGACCTATGCACATTCTGCCATCACTTTAATCCTTGGACTTTTTAACAGAGCCTCTGTATTAGATCTCTGGGCAGCTAAGTCTCCTTGAATCCCTTTTATCGAATCTCTGAGTCCAAGTTCTGTATGTGCAGAGGTTGATCGACATCAATCTCAGGACTACCTCTGCAATTTTCGAATGGGCATCCTCTGCAAGTTGCTTAACGAGTATATCACATCATACGCGCCTGTTCTGGAAAGATACCACATCATAGTGCACATCTGTGATTGGACTGCACATTTCAACCATACATGCAGCTTAATCGAACACTGCATGATTTTAACTCTGCTTCTCTTCTGCACTTCTTGAGCACATTAGCTTGATCGAGAACTGGATCAACATGAACATTCTGCCGCTTTTCTGATCTTGACAGCACCAAAAAAATATTACAGCAGCAACAACAGCAAACATCTCTTCAAGCTGCAGCTTAATTTTACTGCAAAGAGCATCTTAACAACAGGTAAGTACTTTTTGATGGCAGAGGCAGATATCTGGACTGATCTGTTTGGCTCAGAGCTTTGGAATCACAGGACATGCAACACCATACATGCTGCAGTTTTCATAATTTGCAACAATAAACAACAGCAATTTGGAAAGAACAACAACAACTTTATCAGATGTGCAGCTTAACGGCTCACAGAGGCTCTGCTGAGTCTCACAGAAGCTCTGTGAAGCCTTACAGAGACTCTGCACACAATCTGTTCCACAAAGGCATTTATCCCAAACATCAGCTTCTGTTTTGATCTCTAATGAAGCATCCTTCTGTAGTCTTTGTAACCGTGCACCCCCTCGACTGTCTTATAGAGGCTCTGTACAAACTCTACTTCTGAATTGCACTCTAACACAGCTCTGACAATAATCAGTCTTTAGAGGCTCTGGACACCCTCAGAACAGCTTTTGTGAAATACTTCTTATTCTGGACAGCCTTGGATAAGATCATGAATGCCAACTGAAAAACTAGATAGCAGCTGATTGGACAACAACCTTGCTGCTGCTTAATGGACTGGATTCTGCATGATTAAGCTCTGCACAACAGCTTTATTCTGTTTTGCACAGCGGCTTAACAGCAACACATAAGCTTAACAGCAGCTTAATAGCTTCTTAACAGCACTTAACAGCACTTAACAGTACTTAACAGCACTTAACAGCGTCTTAACAGCATGTTAACAGCAGCAAAAACAACTTGACAGCACCTTGATTAAGCAGTTTTGACAGCACGTTTTTCAGCTTTTGACAGCAACATTTTTGGCAGCAATTTTTTGTTTTGACAGTAACAAGACAGCAACAAATTTCCTGTACAGTCCCAACAACAAAGAACTTTTTGTTTTGACAGCCAACAACATCGATTTTCTATTTATACAATTGTTGTTTGACATCAAATAGACGACAACTTAATGCAGAAACTTTCTGTTTTGAACTGATCAACATGATACACAGCCTTAACCAACCAAGGTTGGATTTGATGAGATCCACATCCTTATCACTCCAAATTAAATGCATACAATTGTTGATCCAGCCCTGTTCGACAACCTGCATATTCTGTTTGCATTTGATACTCTGCACATATTGTAAAACGTGAACAAAAACTTTTGCACTTTGAATCTTTGAACAAAATGAATATCAACTTAAAAGAAACTTGTTGTTTTTGAGGTATCTGCTTCACTATTAGAATACAAATAGCAGCAAATTCTGCTCAGATCTTGATTAAGCTGTTTTGACATCCAATCAGCAGATCTCTCTGATTTCTGTTTGACAAAACAAACAGTAGCTGCACTGTTCTGTTTTGATCTCTATGATTAAGCTCATAAACACAGCAGCAAAATGCATTGAATCATAGCTGATAAGTCTCATTATGCTGCACAATTGAAGTTATAAAAGCCAAGTTCTTGTCTTGATCTGAATCCAGATATGTGTAGAAATCCAATAAGCCATTTAGGACTGAGTTCTGTACTGTTGTGCACAAAAATCAATTGCCTTTGAAGGATGAGTCTTAAACTGAGTGTTTAAGAGTCCATTTCAACTGAAGATTGAGTCCTAAACAGATGTGTTTAGGAGTCCGTGTACCTGCAAGACAGATCAAACAATTTTTGGTACCCATATCCAAATGGGTCCTATTTTGTTAGAATTTGCATGATATGCTTTGTTGATCTTTTCATACTCAACATAAATGAATGGCTTTTGAACATTTTGAACGAGTTTAGAGCCTTTCACTATCCAAACCATTTTCACTCTTTTAAAAGCTTGATTAACTGAGTTGTCTAGCCTACGATCATGGAAAAAATTTGAAGTGGATATCTGATTTTTTGAAAACTTATTTGGCTTAATGAACCCTTTTGAAGAACGGTTATTGTTTATTGAAATTGAAGTTGTTTTAAGTGAACACTTGGAGTCTGCAAAGTCAAATTCCTTGAGCCTTTTAGCCAAATCATTCTTTTCCTTTAAATTCACCTCAAACATCTTTTGGAGATCATATTTACATCTATTCTCCAACATGATCTCAGTTGACAAATCAGAGAGTCTCTTTGTAAGTTTATGTTAGTGCCTAAAATTCTAGTTGTACTAAGTAGAGGGGCCTATCTTGTAATAGGGTGATTCTTTACCCTAGGTATATAATGTTTGCTTACTTTCCTTTTTAGGCCTAGCAATCACAAGGGTCACCTACACACACTAGCCACACACACTTAATTTGTTCTTCATTGTATTGTGTGAGCTTTGTTTGAATCATTGAATATAGAGGTGGACATTTTATTGTTATTGCATTGATTACTTGTTTCTGGGATCACAGTTTGGATATTTCAGTTTTAAAAATCCTTCTTTCTCTTTCAAAGTCATCTTTTTGACTTAATTCTTGAAATCTTTGAACCTTCAACTGTTCAGATTCTTTTCTTTCAAAATCAGACACTTTCCTCTCTTTTTCAAGAGTTTTATGTAATTCTGAGATTTTGCAAGAAAACTCCACAGACTTTGTTTCAAAAACAGATTTCTTCTTTTCAAAATTCTCTCTTTCACAGACCACAACCTTTTTAAAATCAGAAACCAGATTAGAAAATGTTAAACATTTAAGTTCAAGTCTATTCTTGTCTTTTTCAAAAAACTTTTCTGACTCAGACAATTTTCTCTCCAGCTCAATATTTTCACGGGTTAAGAGTTTACCTAACTCTTCAAGCTTTGCAATCTTTTCTGAATCGATCAGAATGCTTTTGTTCCTTTCATCCAACTCTTTCTCAAGATTAGGAATAATTTTACGAAAGCTGGAACTAAGTTTAGAATAGTGTTTATAATCTGCATCACAACTAAATCTTAGTCTTGGCATACTTACTTCAGCAAGTCTAATCTTATCCCTCTTGTCGTTTTCAAGAACAAGCTTGGTTTTTTCAAGAATAAGCTTTTCTTTCTCCTGAGTCAAAAGTCCACATTCTCTTATATAGAAATTGAGATCAAGAATATTAGAACGACCTGATGTGGAGCATTTAGATTCTGCCATTTAAATGAAAACAAGGAACAAAAAGATAAGCACTCTTTAAAAATTGTTACTTGAGGGATCGTGAGACAATTTAATGGTGATTCAAAGGGTTAAAACACAGATATAATGCAGATATCACAAAGGTTCAAATTCACAGTTCAAACACAGATTAATTTCTGATTTTTAAACACAGTTAGGTCAAACGCAGCAGTTCAGGTTAACTTATTTGAACATAAGAATTCAAGAATTAAACTCAAAAGTTCGAACCTGTGATGAATCAGCCTGGAAATCTACTGTAACCGTGCACCCCCTCGACTGTCTTATAGAGGCTCTGTACAAACTCTACTTCTGAATTGCACTCTAACACAGCTCTGACAATAATCAGTCTTTAGAGGCTCTGGACACCCTCAGAACAGCTTTTGTGAAATACTTCTTATTCTGGACAGCCTTGGATAAGATCATGAATGCCAACTGAAAAACTAGATAGCAGCTGATTGGACAACAACCTTGCTGCTGCTTAATGGACTGGATTCTGCATGATTAAGCTCTGCACAACAGCTTTATTCTGTTTTGCACAGCGGCTTAACAGCAACACATAAGCTTAACAGCAGCTTAATATCTTCTTAACAGCACTTAACAGCACTTAACAGTACTTAACAGCACTTAACAGCGTCTTAACAGCATGTTAACAGCAGCAAAAACAACTTGACAGCACCTTGATTAAGCAGTTTTGACAGCACGTTTTTCAGCTTTTGACAGCAACATTTTTGGCAGCAATTTTTTGTTTTGACAGTAACAAGACAGCAACAAATTTCCTGTACAGTCCCAACAACAAAGAACTTTTTGTTTTGACAGCCAACAACATCGATTTTCTATTTATACAATTGTTGTTTGACATCAAATAGACGACAACTTAATGCAGAAACTTTCTGTTTTGAACTGATCAACATGATACACAGCCTTAACCAACCAAGGTTGGATTTGATGAGATCCACATCCTTATCACTCCAAATTAAATGCATACAATTGTTGATCCAGCCCTGTTCGACAACCTGCATATTCTGTTTGCATTTGATACTCTGCACATATTGTAAAACGTGAACAAAAACTTTTGCACTTTGAATCTTTGAACAAAATGAATATCAACTTAAAAGAAACTTGTTGTTTTTGAGGTATCTGCTTCACTATTAGAATACAAATAGCAGCAAATTCTGCTCAGATCTTGATTAAGCTGTTTTGACATCCAATCAGCAGATCTCTCTGATTTCTGTTTGACAAAACAAACAGTAGCTGCACTGTTCTGTTTTGATCTCTATGATTAAGCTCATAAACACAGCAGCAAAATGCATTGAATCATAGCTGATAAGTCTCATTATGCTGCACAATTGAAGTTATAAAAGCCAAGTTCTTGTCTTGATCTGAATCCAGATATGTGTAGAAATCCAATAAGCCATTTAGGACTGAGTTCTGTACTGTTGTGCACAAAAATCAATTGCCTTTGAAGGATGAGTCTTAAACTGAGTGTTTAAGAGTCCATTTCAACTGAAGATTGAGTCCTAAACAGATGTGTTTAGGAGTCCGTGTACCTGCAAGACAGATCAAACAATTTTTGGTACCCATATCCAAATGGGTCCTATTTTGTTAGAATTTGCATGATATGCTTTGTTGATCTTTTCATACTCAACATAAATGAATGGCTTTTGAACATTTTGAACGAGTTTAGAGCCTTTCACTATCCAAACCATTTTCACTCTTTTAAAAGCTTGATTAACTGAGTTGTCTAGCCTACGATCATGGAAAAAATTTGAAGTGGATATCTGATTTTTTGAAAACTTATTTGGCTTAATGAACCCTTTTGAAGAACGGTTATTGTTTATTGAAATTGAAGTTGTTTTAAGTGAACACTTGGAGTCTGCAAAGTCAAATTCCTTGAGCCTTTTAGCCAAATCATTCTTTTCCTTTAAATTCACCTCAAACATCTTTTGGAGATCATATTTACATCTATTCTCCAACATGATCTCAGTTGACAAATCAGAGAGTCTCTTTGTAAGTTTGTGTTAGTGCCTAAAATTCTAGTTGTACTAAGTAGAGGGGCCTATCTTGTAATAGGGTGATTCTTTACCCTAGGTATATAATGTTTGCTTACTTTCCTTTTTAGGCCTAGCAATCACAAGGGTCACCTACACACACTAGCCACACACACTTAATTTGTTCTTCATTGTATTGTGTGAGCTTTGTTTGAATCATTGAATATAGAGGTGGACATTTTATTGTTATTGCATTGATTACTTGTTTCTGGGATCACAGTTTGGATATTTCAGTTTTAAAAATCCTTCTTTCTCTTTCAAAGTCATCTTTTTGACTTAATTCTTGAAATCTTTGAACCTTCAACTGTTCAGATTCTTTTCTTTCAAAATCAGACACTTTCCTCTCTTTTTCAAGAGTTTTATGTAATTCTGAGATTTTGCAAGAAAACTCCACAGACTTTGTTTCAAAAACAGATTTCTTCTTTTCAAAATTCTCTCTTTCACAGACCACAACCTTTTTAAAATCAGAAACCAGATTAGAAAATGTTAAACATTTAAGTTCAAGTCTATTCTTGTCTTTTTCAAAAAACTTTTCTGACTCAGACAATTTTCTCTCCAGCTCAATATTTTCACGGGTTAAGAGTTTACCTAACTCTTCAAGCTTTGCAATCTTTTCTGAATCGATCAGAATGCTTTTGTTCCTTTCATCCAACTCTTTCTCAAGATTAGGAATAATTTTACGAAAGCTGGAACTAAGTTTAGAATAGTGTTTATAATCTGCATCACAACTAAATCTTAGTCTTGGCATACTTACTTCAGCAAGTCTAATCTTATCCCTCTTGTCGTTTTCAAGAACAAGCTTGGTTTTTTCAAGAATAAGCTTTTCTTTCTCCTGAGTCAAAAGTCCACATTCTCTTATATAGAAATTGAGATCAAGAATATTAGAACGACCTGATGTGGAGCATTTAGATTCTGCCATTTAAATGAAAACAAGGAACAAAAAGATAAGCACTCTTTAAAAATTGTTACTTGAGGGATCGTGAGACAATTTAATGGTGATTCAAAGGGTTAAAACACAGATATAATGCAGATATCACAAAGGTTCAAATTCACAGTTCAAACACAGATTAATTTCTTATTTTTAAACACAGTTAGGTCAAACGCAGCAGTTCAGGTTAACTTATTTGAACATAAGAATTCAAGAATTAAACTCAAAAGTTCGAACCTGTGATGAATCAGCCTGGAAATCTACTGTTCGCGCTTACCAGGGGTGTCTAAATAGCAAAAATCGAATTGAGCTTCCTCTTACTTCTGCGTTTCTTGAACTGATCAGGGGCTGAATTCGAAGAGGTTGTGTCTGGACTTTGAATCAATAATTGTCTTTGCTCTGATACCAATTGTTGGTTCCCAAATTCAAGTAACAATATAGAAACAAACAGTTGTATTGAATGATTTGAGAAGAGTTTACAATATAGGAATTAAGAACACTCTCTCTTTGAAGCTCTCTCTCTTAGTGAACGTATATGTGTAAAATAGAGTTAGGAGGCTTAACCTAATAAACTCTAAGACAAGACTTTATAACCAAAAACAACAATTGGTTATTTACAATATTAGCCCTTGACACTCAACAAATACAAATAAGTCCTTGACACTATTTCTTTATAAAACATTCATATAAATTAGGGACTAATTAAAGCTAACAATTCCAACGGATTCAAGAAACGTTTGAAGAGTTGCATTCTTGAACTCAGTTCCGTTGTCACTTCGGATTTTTCGAACCGGACGTTGTAGAAGTATTTGTATCTTCTTGATGAACTTAATAATCAGCTCGGGTGCTTCAGATTGAGTCGTAAGAAATCCAGCCAAGTATATCGCGAATACTCATCAATTATCACCAATATATACTTCTTTCCTCCCATTGACTGAGTCCGCATCGGGCCACATAGATCCATGTGGATTAATTCCAAGGCATTGTTGCAATTAGACAAAGTCTTGGTCTTGTGCGAGACGTGTTTCATCTTTCCTATTTCACACGCCGGACAGATGGAAACTTTGTCAATCTTCAGTTCAGGAAGCCCGGAAACTAATCCATCTATTCTGAGCTTGTTGATGCTACGAAAATTTTGATGCGAGAGTCTTCGATGCCACAACCAACATTCGTCTTCTGAAGCTTTTGATACAAGACAAACTTGATTTGAAGCAATAAGGGTCGCAAAATCTGTCATATATAGATCACCGCATCGTTTCGCTCTGAAGATTTCTGACAAGTTCTCATCCACAACGTAGCAAAACTTCTTGTCAAATACAACCTTACAATCCTTGTCGCAGAACTGACTAATACTGAAAAGGTTATGCCCTAAACCTTCGACATACAAGATCTTTTCAATTTGCATCGAGTCGTTCTTCAACGTTCCATAGCCTCGAACGTGACCTTTCGAATTATTTCCAAACCCCACCGATCCTCCAGGATGTACAGTAAAATCGTGCAATAAGTGCTTGTACCCCATAATGTGTCTAGATGCTCCCGAATCAATGACCCACACATGACCGTCCTGTAAAAGAAAAATTACCTTATCTTAGGTACCCATATCTGTATGTGTCCTTTCTTGTTAGTACGGATCAGTTTATTTATGACAGTTGATGACCCTTGAATTTTGCCTTTAAAAGTAAGGTCATTTTGTGAAATCGGTTTGTTAACTTCATCTTTTGGAATCCATTTCCAAACCATATTCACTTCACCTGTTTTTGTTTCCTTCTTCTTATTCTGTTTGTTTGATTTGAAACCGAACATTTTAGCAAATTTGTTCGCTGAAGATTTTAAAGAGAAAGAAGAAGTATTAGACTTTTTGTTTTTAGGAGAAATATTATTTAGCTTGAAATAGTTATCCCAACAATGAGCACAATGTATTCTTCTTTTAGCTTGTGTCAACAATTTAGAATCCGAAATTGCGGAATTTTTATTTTCACAAGCATTGTAAACATTACATGAATGTATACAATTTTTATTGGAAGAACTACATTTCTCAGTATCGGTATTCCTATTCTTGCTAAAAGTAACATCCTCCTTCAAATCCATGCACTTTTCTTCATCCATTTCTGAGAAAGAAGAAGAAACACTGTTAGAACTTTTAGAACTAGAAGAATCATACTAACACGAATTAGATTTGATTTCAGATGATTCTCCGTTTTCTTTTCTTTTCAAATTTAGTTCTGTTTCCAAATCAGATACTTTTGATGAAAGCACATTATTTATATCTTTAAAAGATTTTCTTTCTGATTCAAAAATAGTTCTTTCTATTTCAAGCTTTTATTTTTCAAGGAATAAAACTTTCTCAAAGTCATAAACTTGTTTTGAAAGTTTTAAACATCTCAATTGAAGAACTTTATTTTCTTCAAAAAGTTTAGCTTTTTCGAAAAAATCATTTGCATTTGTATCAATCGGACATGAAGATTTACCCTGATCTTTGAATTCAGTTTGTTTTGAACATTTTTTACAAAGTTTTGAAGCCTTGGAATTTGATAATTCGAATAATTGGGATTCAAGTCGTCGAATCTCACTCTTACGATCAAGATTGACTTTTTGACTATGATCAAAATCTATCCCGATATTCTCATAATCATCTTCTAATTTTTCAAAGTTTAATTGTAATTTAGAAATTTGATTTTCTATATCAACAATTTTGAGTAAAGCTGAATCCAAATCAGGAAATTCATAAGAGGTTTCTTGAACAAACTCCTTTTTGTCAGAATCTGATTTTGTATTTGACTCCATTTCAACACAAGATTCAGTTTTAACAGATTCAGGTTCTTTGATATTGGAATCAATTGTTTTAGCCATAGATTCATTTGAAAATAATAAACTAAATTCAGTTAGTTCAACCTTTTTGGTTTTGTAACTATAATTTAGTTCATCGTATTTAAAGTTTGTCATATTGAATCTAGGCTTTTCTTCCGAACCTTTATCCGTCTTTACTTTCTCTATATTTGAAGTGGGAGTTGAAGAATTTGAAGCATTATCTTTAACAAAAGTTTGTTTCAAACTTTCATTATTTGATATAACAAAAGTTTGTGAAATTGGAGGTATCTCCTTTGTAATAGTTTGCTTCAAACTTTCATTATTTGATTTAACAAAACTTTGTGAAATTGGAGGTATCTCCTTTCTAAGTGTTTGCTTCAAAACTTCACTTTTAATTTTAGGTTCTTCAGTTTTAAGAGTTTCCTTTAAACCTTCACCCAATTTTTCAATTGTGTAAAGATTTTCAGGTGCTTTCTTAAGAACCTCAACATCAGATAGTCCTAGACCCATTTTAGGATTGTAAAATCTTTTATATTTTGGGTTACTAGTCAACAATTTTAGAGTTTGCTCAGTCTGACCTCTTTTATAATTTAAATCTTCAAGCTCTTTGATCTTTGCAAAAGCTTCTTTTCTTTCTTCAGAAAGAATATTGATTTTAAACTGATAATTGATGTTTTCATCATTTATATCTTTCATTTTCTTCTTTAACTCAGAAATTTTAGATTCAAGCGTTTTAACATTTGATCTAATAACTTCTTTTTCCTGTTCTCTATCTTCAGCTAGACATTTATAAAGAAGTGCTTCATCGTGATATTTCAACTTTAACTTTTCTCATCTTCAAGTTTCTTTTGAACTTTATCAAGTTTCTTTTGAACTTTATCAAGTTTCTTTTGAGCTTTTTCAAATTTCTCGTTAAGTTCAAATATCACGAGTTCCATTTCTTCATATCTAGCATCTTCAGTTTCAGACTCATTTTCAGAATTATAATAATTATCAGAATTATTGGAAGGTTATAGAGATGGTACCTCGGATTCCTGGTCATCCTCATCCAGTTTATCCATTAAGCTGTGCTTTACTTGAGTAAAGTGAGCTTCTTCTTCATCAGAGGAATCCATAAGCCAAATTAATTCCTCATCGTTGACTGGCTTTCCGCTTTCTTTAGCTTTTGCTAGATGTGCCTTTCGCTGATAATAGTCATAATCCTTAACCTTCTTCAGCTTACGATCTGGCAAAATGACCTGGCTTTCCGCAGTTAAAACAGTTTCGGTCATCTCTATCCTTCTTTTCTTCCCTCTCCTTTTTCTCAACTTTCTCCTCTTTTTCCTCTTTCTCTTCCTCCATGTTCTCATACTTTTTCTCAAACCTTTTATATCTGTTAGCTTTGTTGTAATCAGGTTTGGTTTTTGAATAAAACTTCTTTTTGCCAAACCTGTTTTGAAATTTGTTTGTTAACAAAGCATACTTCTCACCTATATCATTCATTTCGTCTTCAGAACTGCCACTATCATCATCATCAGAACTCATCTTCTTCTTACTCATCCCAGAAATCAAAGTTTTTGTTTTCAAAACTCCACTCTTCCTATGTTCACTCAGAAGGGCTAAAGATTCTTCGACCTTTTTGTTCACTAATGGATCTAATCAAGTATTTTAGAGAGAGAGAGAGATAGAGATCGTAGAGAGAGAGTAGAACATCAGTACGCCATCTCTGTTTTGAATAACTGAATACAAAATAGTCTAACAAGGGTATTTATACCCTTGACTTACAAAAGTCAACAAACAAGCTAAAGCTTAACATAAATAACCTTGATTACAATTAAAATGACATTAACAATCTCCCCCATTGTAATCAAGGGCGCTCGAATCTTCGATGAAGTCTATTCTTTACAATTAAGATCTCCAAGCGTCTTAAAGTATTTCTGAAGTTGAGTCTCGAATCGATCGTCTCCAAAGCTCGTCTCAGAAGTCTTATCTCTGGATTATCAATTTGGAATAAATTCTTTCTGGATTGTAGAAAAGATCTCTCTGCTACTTTCAGTCTTTGCTCCAGTTGATATCTTGTCACCTTTAACGTGCCATCTGAGAATCTTCCAATTTCATCAAACCTGAGGAAGCATCTTTGAGAAGTTTGATTTCTGTAGACAACCCCATAAGGATTCTCCAAAACTGTGCACAGTGGATAATCAGAAATATTGGGTAGATCTCTGTTTGGTCTTGTCACATTAACAACTAGTTGAAATCTTTCAACTGCAAGTTGAAAATCAAAACACCGATAAAATCTGACTTGACGGCGTATGAAACATTTGACCGCATCCAAAGCTCTTAAAATATCATCATTTCGAATGGTTAAATCTCTAAAGTGATGATAAAGAACCTCAAAATCATCAATTGAGAGATCATTAAAATCTGCTTCTGAAAACTGATATGTCTCACAGTCTTGACATTGAACGTAGAAGACTGGATACCAGTAACTGATAAACCTCACCAATTCAACCTTGCGAACAGTGACAATCTTGTGCTTTGAGAAAACAAAGAACTTCCCTTTGCGTTGACAATTGATAAAATTCACATACTCATATATAAATTTGGGTGTCTCTTTTTCAATTCCAAGAATAGCACTTAAACTCACTCTCTTCTTCTTCTTTACAAAGATGCCACGTTCAGAGTCTTCAAGAAAAGCATATCTCATTCTGACACTCTGATATTTTTCTTCGAGTCTTTGTATTTGTTGCTGTGCAGTCAAAGAAGGACCTGGTTCCAATATACTTGGAGGAATATTCACATTCACTTCAGGAACTTCAATTTGAGATTTAGAAGACTCACCACTTTCAAAAGTGTTTGAAGGAGCAGTGGTATTTGGAGCAGATACAACTGCAGACATTGGAGTTTGTTGAGCATGAGCTTCTGATTCACGAGATACAACCGGAGTTTCATCATAATGTACAGGAGACTGAGTAGATGGAGATTCAAGAGTTTCTGACTCATGAACAAGAGATTCTCCATATAACAGATTTACCAACTCTATTTCCTTTTCGTCTAACTCAACATCAACTTCAGAATCTGAAATTACAATGATGTCATCTTGATCTTCTTCCTTTATCTTCCAAAACTTTTCAAATCTTGCGTGCATATCATCATCTGAATCTATCTCCACAGACTCAGAAAAGAAGTTTCTCATTTCTTCAAATCCTTCTGTTTCTTGTTCAGTTGATCCTTCAGGAATTTCAACAGTCACTGGAGCAGAATCTGGATCAACATAAACAACTAACTGTAAGTTGCTTTCAACTCTGGATTCTTCAAAAATGATGGACGACGCCATTGCATTTAAATCAACTTCATTAAGCATATGATCAACCAAATCTTCCGGAGTTACATCTTCGACTCTTTCCGAACTACCGGCAACCATTCCTTGAACTTCAGCATTTGACACATCTGAGGCTCCTTCAGTTCTTGGTCTTTTTGCATTCTACCCCTCATGGCCTTGATGATATGGGTCATCACGGTCATGTGTTCTCTTATTAGAAGGACCTGCTTCAGATTGGCAAGTCTGATTATGCTTTTCCATTCTTTCTGAAAACATAGAAAAAGCATCGGTTATTAACTTCATGCCCTTTTGAATTTCCTTGAAATCAGCCCGGACCTCAGATCGAAAGGAATTAAAATCAGTAATAAGCGTTGTTACACGCACATCTTGAACTGGTGCTGGAGCTGGTGTTGGAGTTGGAGCTGGAACTGGAGTTGGTTGGAAGTTACGCAACAACGATAGTAAGTCACAGTCTTGATGTTCCGGAGGAGACATGGAAAGAAGACGAGCATACAGCATGTCAGGCAACTCAGTCATCGGAATATCTTGAATAGATCTACTTGAAGGAACCTGGACAGCTTCAGGAGTCGGTTGTTGACGCAATACAGTAATGCTAGGCTGTTGTGGCGATGACGAATGAATCTGACTTGAAGGTTCTCTGATGACAATTCCGGATGAACGTGTCAAAGGAATAGCAACTGGATTGACTTGAGTATCTGCTTCTGACATCTTTCCCTTTCCTTTAAAATAAATCTTTGATTCGGTTTAATTCTTCATTCATTGTTGCCTCCATCTGTGCAGTCATCTTTTCCAAAAACTCAGAGAGAAGTATGTTTCCAGAAGATGAAATAGTATCAGTGTTTGTAGCAATGGAACCAACCCTTGAACCCAACTCTTGTAAACCCATAGCAGAAGCAGTCGCATCTCGAAACTCTACTTCATCTACAAGAATGTTGTCTACTCTTGAGTCAATAGGAGCCGTTTCAACACTATCAGCAATATTTCTAGAGATTGAAACTTCTAGAGAGATATTTTCAGAACGCTTTAACCCACTTGATTGTAGCATAACCGTTTCTAACACATCTGTTTCTCGCACATCTGAATCTCGCACAACTGTTTCTAACACCTCTGTTTCTTGCACATCTGAATCTCTTACTTCTGAAACTTGCACTGTGTTATCTACTTGAAGATTGTCATTATTAAAATCATCACCAACAATATTATCATCATCAGCATCACCAACATCACCATCATCACTACCATCACTGTCTGAACCACCATCACCATCTTCACTACCATCACTGTCTGAACCACCATCACCATCTTCACTATCATCACCATCTGAACCATCATCATCTGAAGATGAAGAACTACTAGATGTCTCTTCATTTCCTTCATCCGCTACTGGAATTTGAATGTTATTATGTTCACATTACGAAATAACATCCTCATCAGTTAGATCTGCATATCTGAGAATGAGATCCGGAGGAATGGGCATCGAATAACCAAAACTCCTTTTCTGCCTTTGAATATACGACATCTCAAAATCTATGGCTAGGGGCCAATCATTTCTTCGAGGAATCTCTTTGTTACTCCTGAGCATGCTCGAGACAATAAGTTCCAAGAACCTTATATATGGAATGAACTTGCGCTTCTTGAGAGTTTCCTTGTCATTAACTCGATCCGATAATTCTTGCCAGAATATGATAGTGTAATCGACATGCAAATCGTAAATGATCGCATGGAATAAACGAAGAAAACGTAAACTGGCATTTGTCAGTACCAGAATGTTTGGAGGTCAGGCATCTGTTTAGAACAGAGAACAGAGCATACCACACGGGTGGTAGTTTGGACTTCTCAAACTAGCTTACTTGAGTGAGATCACCAACGTAGGCTAATGCTCGAATTCCAGCAAGAACATCTCCTTCAGATGGAAATGAATCAAAAGATGTGCGACCCGGTCTAGAATCCGCTTCAGGAAGTCTGAGGATCAGTCTAAGTCTTCTATAATACAACTTCGTTTCATACTGATCAATCTGAATATGAAAACAATGAGGATTCGCGCTCTCATTCTTGACAATGTAGTGCCATGCTTGTTGTAAATAAACTTCAGGAATGCCAGTGCGTCCCCCCAGAGCATATGAAATTAGATGCCATCGTAGAATAGACCCAATCACTGAATTAATCCTGAGTTTATCATGATTAACATAATGATTATTAGGTTTATACGGTAGAAGATACATCATTCTTGGAAAGACGGCATTTGGAGTATTTCGACGAGCGGATGGATCAGCTCCTGTAGATAACGTGGATGGTAAAGGATTTTCACGAGATGCATTATCAGATGGTGCAACGAGATTTTCCTGAACCGAATTTTCATCTTCTCGAACTTGAAGGTTCTCTGATGACAATTCCGGATGAACGTCTCAAAGGAATAGCAACTGGATTGACTTGAGTATCTGCTTCTGACATCTTTTCCTTTCCTTTAAATAAATCTTTGATTCGGTTTAATTCTTCATTCTTTGTTGCCTCCATCTGTGCAATCATATTTTCCAAAAACTCAGAGAGAAGCATGTTTCCAGAAGATGAAATTGTATCAGTGTTTGTAGCAATGGAACCAACCCCTGAACGCAACTCTTGTAAACCCATAGCAGAAGCAGTCGCATCTCGAAACTCTACTTCATCTACAAGAATGTTGTCTACTCTTGAGTCAATAGGAGCCGTTTCAACACTATCAGCAATATTTCTAGAGATTGAAACTTCTAGAGAGATATTTTCAGAACGCTCTAACCCACTTGATTGTAGCACAACCGTTTCTAACACATCTGTTTCTCGCACATCTGAATCTCGCACAACTGTTTCTAACACCTCTATTTCTTGCACATCTGAATCTGTTACTTCTGAAACTTGCATTGTGTTATCTACTTGAAGATTGTCATTATTAAAATCATCACCAACAATATTATCATCATCAGCATCACCAACATCACCATCATCACTACCATCACTGTCTGAACCACCATCACCATCTTCACTACCATCACTGTCTGAACCACCATCACCATCTTCACTATCATCACCATCTGAACCATCATCATCTGAAGATGAAGAACTACTAGATGTCTGTTCATTTCCTTCATCCACTACTGGAATTTGAATGTTATTATGTGCACAGTACGAAATAACATCCTCATCAGTTAGATCTGCATATCTGAGAATGAGATCCGGAGGAATGGGCATCGAATAAGCAAAACTCCTTTTCTGCCTTTGAATATACGACATCTCAAAATCTATGGCTAGGGGCCAATAATTTATTCATGGAATCTCTTTGTTACCCCTGAGCATGCTCCAGACAATAAGTTCCACAAACCTTATATATGGAATGAACTTGCGCTTCTTGCGAGTTTCCTTGTCATTAACTCGATCCGATAATTCTTGCCAGAATATGATAGTGTAATCGACATGCAAATCGTAAATGATCGCATGGAATAAACGAAGAAAACGTAAACTGGCATTGTCAGTACCAGAATGTTTGGAAGTCAGGCATCTGTTTAGAACAGAGAACAGATCATACCACACGGGTGGTAGTTTGGACTTCTCAAACTGGCTTACTTGAGTGAGATCACCAACATAGCCTAATGCTCGAATTCCAGCAAGAACATCTCCTTCAGATGGAAATGAATCAAAAGATGTGCGACCCGGTCTAGAATCCGCTTCAGGAAGTCTGAGGATCAGTCTATGTCTTCTATAATACAACTCTGTTTCATACTGATCAATCTGAATATGAAAACAATGAGGATTCGCGCTCTCATTCTTGACAATGTAGTGCCATGCTTGTTGTAAATAAACTTCAGGAATGCCCGTGCGTCCCCCCAGAGCATATGAAATTGGATGCCCTCGTAGAATAGACCCAATCACTGAATTAATCCTGAGTTTATCATGATTAACATAATGATTATTAGGTTTATACGGTAGAAGATACATCATTCTTGGAAAGACGGCATTTGGAGTATTTCGACGAGCGGATGGATCAGCTCCTGTAGATAACGTGGATGGTAAAGGATTTTCACGAGATGCATTATCAGATGGTGCATCAAGATTTTCCTAAACCGAATTTTCATCTTCTCGAACTTGAGAATCAAAATCTTCATCAGAAGCCATGAATACACCTGAAATGAGATGTAAAAGATCCTCAATAAGAACAACGAGTGAATTGCACAACGGGTGGCGCAAAGCTAGGTTTGCGCTACCAACGTGTGGCGCAAAGCTCACTTTGCGCTACCAATGGGTTGCGCAAAGCTCACTTTGCGCAACCAACGTGTGGCGCAAAGTTAACTTGGCAAAAAGAAGAACAAACCAAAATACGACCATGGCGTAAAGTTCAACCTGAACATGATAAGTCGACGGAAATCAAGAAATCGAAACCCTATATTACGAAAATGATTCTAAGATGAGCACAAAATCGATTTTGAAGCCCTAGATTTTGAAACAGATAAGAAATTTAAGAATCACCAATCGATTGTAACCCTAAGAATCGAGATTGACATTGACGCACAAACCCAATCGCAAGAACAATGAAATCGACATTGACGTTCTTATTAAAATCTAACACAAAAATCTTACCTGGAGTTGAAGATCGCAGAAATGTCACTGGATGAAGGGATGAGCCGAAGTCGTACGAGAAAGAGATGATGAATAGAAAAAAATGAAATTCAAACGTGTATATATATATATATATATATATATATATATATATATATATATACACTAGCAGTGTACCCGTGCAATGCACCGGGTGAGCAAGGCGTGAAATTTTTATTGAAAATGAAAAGCCCTCGAACGTGTAGCTCAGTTGGCAAAGGGGTTGAACAACTTTGTTCAAATACACAACAGGTTTAAGTTCGAATCAAGTAAGAGACAAGCTTGAATCCCTCCACTACCCTCAGTCTCTAAGTCAACTCGAACGTGTAGCTCAGTTGGCAAAGGGGTTGAACAACTTTGTTCAAATACACAACAGGTTTAAGTTCGAATCAAGTAAGAGACGAGCTTGAATCCCTCCACTACCCTCAGTCGCTAAGTCAACTCTGAAATACCTCCACATATGGTTCTCAAAGTGAGTTCTTAAAGTGCGTTTGATAATTGTTTATCCGGTTTGAGTTTGATAAACGGTCCATTGAACTCAAATTTCTATGACAAAAGAATAGATTGTTTATTTGTTTGTCATGTTGTGCAGTCTTTTTTTTAATCAAATTTTTGAAACATGTACGGTTTTTTTATTTGATAGATTAGGCATTAAAGAATCATATTGATCATAAAAGCTAATAACAAAGAAGATCACCGAATATAAAAACTAATAACAACTCAAATTAGAGACCAAACAAAACAATTAATATATTGACATATGAAATGGTGTGAACTTTTTCACATAGTTTTGATCCAAGTACATGAAGTTGACACTTGTATGCATCCAGGCCTTGGACTGAAATTTCTTCAAAATCTTGTATATGATACTGCCATCAAACAAATCAAAAAAAGTTACTTTGAATCCAACCCCATCTTTACACAACATTTGAGAATTCATCACACCAGCTATCAGTTGAGTAAGGGTAGCCCCAAAAGAACATTGTCAAGACCATGTCTAAGCATTTGTTCTTTACAACTCAAGGATTAGTGTCACATAACAATAACGGAATAAAATAGTATTTATATCTAAACTCGATGCATGCATTTGCTTCAATCTTACCTGTACAAACTCAAAATATATAAACTATCATATATGACAACACAAATAAATTACACAACATTACTTGTTAAAATCAACACATCATATAATTTTAATCCAATAAACATAACATTAGTGATTATAAGGGGACATTTACCCAAATGCTTACCCAGTAAACGCTTACCATTAAATTTTGACACTGTCACTTACCGAGTTACCGGTACAAATTACCATATCGACGCTCCTGAAAAGAGAGGGATTTGACCTGTTCTTTGTGTAGTTTGTTTTGTTTCTTGGTTATAGCACATGTATCTGCATATGAATAACAGGGGAAGGGGGAAACAAATAGCTAATATAAAATATTGTCTGTTAATAAATGACAAATGTGGTAGACAATACAAAGTTACTTAAATAATTATATATAAGATGCTCACCAACTCCATGCATATTTTGCCCCATAAAGTTGCTACGGCCTTTCAGTTTTGTAATAAACCATAATTGTAAAGACAATAACATGTGCTAATAACGACTTTCATGGCCATTCAGACTTAGAAATTGAAAGAAAGGACACGAGTTAAGGGGTCGTTTAATAAGAGATTACGGGGTCATTTACCTTACCGAGCAAGGGCCTAGAATCTTACCGGATAAGAGCGATGATAAGAATGGAGAGTCTTACCCGGTAAGTGAAAGTGATGACACTTACCCGGTAAGCGGTTACCGGGTAAATTTTTGCATACGATACCGTCTTAATGAACTACAATCTTACCTGGTACAATAATTTAAGAGTTGTAAGAGCATAACAGTGAGAGTAAACACTTTAATTTAACTTACCGTCTAACCTTTTCGTTGGAGGGGTGTGTTACGAGTCCTATATTGTCCTTTCTTTCAATTTCTTTTTGCCATTTTCCTCCATACATGATGACTAAAGTCACTTACAAATTAAAAAACACCAAAGAAGATTTAACACGCAGCAGCTGAAAAATACAAAAACTTGCAGGTAAAAGACAAAATAATAATGAAAATTTAGCAAAGGTCAATATGAAGGTATGATAAGTATGTACACACAAATAATCCATCACAACAAATTGGAAAAATGCACATCATGTATGAATGTGCCTCTGCTTTGAAGAATCAAAATCAATGCAGTCAGTGTTTCATTTTAATGCAGTCAGTTATATTCTGAGCTACTCTTTTAATGAGAAGAGATACAACCCTTGAAGGTAATCTGGACTTGTTGTTTGGCGGATCAATTCTCTTCCCATAAACATAAGCCTCAACCACGGTCATCTGAACTTCTGAAGAAAGCAAAAACATGTGAAATAAGTAAAAAAGAAGGAAGGGTTGTGATTTATTTGAGTCTTTGGATGTCAAAATAAGAGGAAAAAACGAGTTCCCCTAACTACATGACACAAGGGAACCCCAAGAAGCATGCTTGTTTAGATTATAAAGTTTCATCACCAGTCAAACCAAAAATCATGCTTGTTCATGTGATTTATAACATGAACAGGAGTTTTTAGTACCATTTTAGATCTGCAAGAACCATAAAGTTATAAAGAAGATAAAAATAAGCCCACCTTATTCAATGTCTAACCTGCACTTGCACAACCCAATGTTTCACAAGCAGAAAGCCTCCTAACCTGCACTTACACAATTACCAACATAAAACAAATAACACAGAAGGAAATGCTCGCAAGATTTTGAGGAAAAGAACTGGGAATCAAAAGGGTATGTACTAACTTCAGAATCGGTGGTCTTCTCTCAAGTCTCAATCTACAAGTACACAATTTTGATTTCTAACTCCAGAACAGATTTTCAATAACTGCAAATGAACTGTGTCAAATTATTAAATCCCTACAGAAAACGAAGAAGGAAAGTACCTTGAAGAGAACCCTAATCGAACATGAATCAATAAACATCATACCGAAAGCTTGAATCGTTGTCTTGGGGAAATAATTGAGTTTAGCTTGTCTGATAAGAGTGACGAGAGAGTGTTTGAGAGCTTGAAATTTGAATCGTCGTCTGATGAGCATGGGGTGTTGTCGTGTTGTTACAGAGAGGAAGGGTATGGGAATCAAAAGGATATGTACTATCGGTAATTCGGTATGGAAGAAGAAGAAGTATGGCCCGACTTTTGTGTGTAAAACCTAAAAGTGTTTAAGGTTGTACCCAATGCATTAACTCTTGTAATTAAGAGATTTTTGAATTTGATGCTTTAAAAGCTTGTATATTATGCATAAAAACTTGTCTTTAAGACTTTAGATGTAAATGCATATATAAGTAGTATAGATATATATATATATATATACTTCCCCCCAAAAAAAAATTAATTTTGAAAGCTTATTTTGCTCCCCCTACAGAAATGCAATAAATGTTTTTAAGAAAATTTTTACATTTGGAGAGTTTGCCAGACAAAAAGCTTCAGAAGTACATACTTGGAAGATTTATTTGATTTGAGTTCTTGATTCTTTTGAATTTCAATTCTTGTGAATATCACAAAATCTCAGAACATTGAACACAGAAAATCACAACTCATCATACCTTGCTCCCCCTCAAACACTGAACTCAATACTTTTCTCCCCCTGAAATTAAGCAATACTTCACAAAAACACAGAATGAAATATCACACATGAAAAATCAGTAATAGAAAAGAAATACATCAAATTATATACTGTAACTACTAACTATAGAATATTTGAACGCCAAACAAAAGAAATTCAACTTGGTGAAATCTGACAGATTTTTCAAATAAATGAACTTGAATGCATGTTTTTGGATTTAAGTACAAGTCATCATTGCATATCAAGTTAAAACATGTTCAGTTTTAGCCTCTTTATTAAATCTATTTGGTGTGTTAGCATGCGAAATATGATCATCTTCAATAATATCCATTTCTAAAACATATAAGAATACTTTGCTCTTACTCACACTATTTGTCTAAAATCAGAATTTTCACAAATTTATAGGTTTATCGCGACTTTGTATTTTCCCCAAGTTTCAAGAGATGTGTGCTCATTGGCATCTTTTCTTTTGTGCACATTGGCATCTTTTGATTTTGTGCACATTGGCATCTTTTGATTTTGTGCACATTGGCATCTTTTAATCACAAAGTTTAGTAAGAATAAGATACACCGTTAAACATGACTTTCTATCTGGTTCTATAGCAGGATTTGGGTCAGCCAATCCCAGACAAGTTGGTCTTAGGGGCTAGGTGTCGAGCACCCCTTGGAACTTACTTTCGCCAATAAAGCACATGTTTTCTGCTTCGTTATCAGAGTGATCTAGCCAATATTCTTCTTCCGCTAACAAAACTGCACCGGTTTCCTTCTTTTCAGCCAATTCTAATTTCTTCTTGTAGTAGGCTGCATCCCTTACAACTTTCACTATACAATCTCGGGAGAAATGACCGGATTTTCCACAGTTGAAGCAAACATCAGCTTTCTTTCCTTCCACCTTCTTGGGTTCCATGTGTTTTGGACCTTCAAACTTTTGTTCAAATGCCTTTGAACCACTAGCTTCAGAATCAACCCTTCTTGAACCAGAAGAAACTCTCAGATTATTTGACCCTGGCCTGTTAAAGTACTTCTTTTGAAAGTGCTTGGTCAAAAGAATCATAGCTTGTTGTAGCTCTTCACCATCATCTTCAGTCTGTCCATCATAAGCATTCTCTAATAGACTCTTTTCTGCCAACTGACTAGCAATCAAAGCAATTGGATTCACACTAGTGACTTTGTTCTTTTTATCCAACTTCTCTTTATTTTCTTTGACCCTATCTTCATCAGTCATCAAAATTTCATACAACTCTTGAATTTGCATAGTTGAGATTCTTACATCATTTCTCATTCTATGACACGGTTTGCTCCATTCAGGTTGAAGAGCATTAAGAAACTTGAGATTAGCTTCCAATTCGGTCTTTGTAACTTTTATTTTCAGAAGATCATTAATAACTCCCCAAACCCGATCAAATACACTCTTCAACGATTCCCCTTCCTTTGCCTTAAAACTCTCAAAATTGTCCATGAACCGATTCTGTCTTAACTAAGTAGCAACTGCCGATCCAAGCATAATTTTCTCCAACTGAGTCCACATTAGCATCGGGTTGTATTTGAAACAGTCAATGCGATTGTAAATGTGGTTTGGAAGAACACGGATAAGATTCGACTTTGCTTCTTTGTCTGCTTTAGCTCTCATTGCTTCTTCAGCAGTGTATTCTTCGACCCTTTTTAATTCTCTTGAAGCAGGCATAGTTGCTATTGCGGGAATTACTTTGTAAGGTTGCACAAAAGGACCTTCCGTGAAAGCTAACATCATGTTATCCCCATTTGGTTGTCTCTCGATAAAATCAATAAACCTGTCTTGCCATTGTGAAAATTCATTTTCATTGATTAAAACCGGTGGTCTGGTATCTGTTCCAAGAGACATCTGAATATCATTCCTATACAAACTTGCTTGAAGAGTCATGATGAACAGTAACAAACAGTGAACAATGAATGGTAACAGTGAACAGTAAGAAAAACACAAACGCCAAGGCTGGTTTGCGCTAGAAGGGAATGACGCAAAGTGGAGGTTTGCGCTAGACGACCGTGGCGCAAAGTACGGTTTGCGCTAGAGGTGAGTGGCGCAAAGTAGAGTTAGGTGAAAAGAGGGGTTTGCGCTAAAAGGCAATGGCGCAAACTGTGGTTCTCGCAACCCGTTGATGGCGCAAAGCAAGGTTTGCGCAACCCGTTGGTGGCGCAAAATGGACTTCAGAAATCTCATAAACCAAAGAAGAACTGGCGCAAAGATTGAATCTGGCGCAAACTGACCAAATTCGATCCAAATCTCTCAAAAAGCAGAATTACACTTCCATAATCTTCAAATTTGAAGGAAAAACAGTTTCTAACACATTCAATAATAGCAGATTCACAGAATAACTCGAAAAAGTGCCTAAAACGGATGAACAGATCTGAAGAACTCGTATCGAACACAAATCTTGAAAATCTTCAAATTGAACACCAAAAACGCAAAATTAGTCCATGATCCTTGAAACAAAGATGTTCTTCTTCCAAAATCAAATCCAGCGATCACAAACTTTAATCCAAATTCACACAAACTTGTAAGAATTCAAGAAAAAGAGATTTTCTTGAAAAACAAGAAACTCGATCAATTTTTCTCTGAAAATCACAAATTTGATGGATGAATTTGAGAAATCTCTGTAGAAAAACACTCGATCACAGCTCTGATACCAATTGTTATTCACTAATGGATCTAATCAAGTATTTTAGAGAGAGAGATATAGATCGTAGAGAGAGAGTAGAACATCAGTACGCCATCTCTATTTTGACCAACTTAATACAAAATAGTCTAACAAGGGTATTTATACCCTTGACTTACAAAAGTCAACAAACAAGCTAAAGCTTAACATAAATAACCTTGATTGCAATTAAAATGACATTAACACTTTTTATCCTTTTCCTTAACCGCTTTTACTTTATCTTCATGTTGACCAAGAATACTGAAAATGTCGGTCAACTTTTCATCATCCATATCCCTTGACATTTGGAGCTGAATGGAGTAAGAATCCCAATCTGGTAGTAGATTCTTGACAAACTTGTAATTTATTTCTGATTCCGATTTGTCGACTCCATTCCTTCTCAAATCATTAAGAATGATGTTGTAGCGATTGTAGGTCTCTTTCAATGATTCTCCATCTCTTGCCTTAAACCCTTCATAAGCATTGATGCTTTGATTCTTTTTGGTCTTCATGGATTTTGATGATCCCTCAAACTGCCTTTCGAGCTCATCCCATATCTCCTTAGCTGTAATACGACTATCTACACGACTGTAGATATCATTTGGGATGGCCTGGGTCAAGTATGTCAAAGCTAGCTCATCAATCTCCACTTTTTCTTTATTAGCTTCATTGTAATATCTGAACTCTTTCTCAATTTTCCTTGGAGGAACGTATTGACTTGTATCTGTTTCAGGAATACAATCAATATTCAGATATGCTTTGTATGGACCATTTTGGATGGACAGCATGAGATCTCTATTCTGATGATTTAGAAATTTAGTCATTATCTTTTTCCATTGAGAATACTCTTCAGCTATTAGAACTAGAGGCTTGTTCTTAGAACCCATACTGAGCAAATCTCTATACATCTTTAATCAGCTAGATAGATCTTTCAGAGAAATAATCAGAAAGTATTAGAAAAATACTTAGAAAAAAATTCTTGGATTTTTAAACTTCTCGCAACCAATATGTATTTCCACTTCTCGCAACACACAGTAGTAAACAGTAACTGTTCGCAACAAACAGGATGAATAGTAGCTTTCCGCAACACACTATATGCGAACAATACACTACTCGCAACTAACAGTATGCGAATTCTGAACTATTCGCAACCCAGATGATGCGAATTCTGAACTTTACGTAGTGAAATAGATGCGAACTCTATACTTGATTAAATTTCTATCTTTTCTCAAATACACTGATGCGAATTCTGACAAGCTGAATACGAATTCCACCACTTCTCGCAAGTACCAGGATGCGAATTCAAGATACAACCAACAATTCGCAACCCATTGAATGCGAATTCTACGAAAAAATATTTAGAACAATGTGAATTCTACAACTTGCGAATTCTTGAGGATGATGCTTGCGAGTTCTTCAGATTACATGCGAGTTCTTGAGTATTTTTCTCAAAAGATCGAATTTTCTCAGATCTAGGCTTCAAATCTTGTCCAAAATTAATGAAAATTTGCAGAATTGCTCGAAATGACTTTTCGAACAACTTTGTAGTTGATTACTTTCACTAATTTGTCCAAGAAAATGCATATTTAATCAAGAATGCAAATTTCGAACTTTGTAGAAAAACAGCAACAATTTTGTCAAATTTTGAGCAATCTGGCCAAAATTTGGTTTTTAATCCTGAATTAATGATGTTCAGGATCAAAAACCGAGTACAATGGACTCAAATTTGGATCAAATTGATCAAGATTTGAAGAAATTAAAGAAATCCAGATGAACAGTAAAGAACTTTGGATGCGAGCTCTTAAAAAACACGAAAATCTTCAAAAATTCTTCCAAAAACTGATTGAATTCCCTGTTTAGCTCTAATACCAAATGTGAAGTCCCAATATCTAGCTATCATGTAATCAAAGATATAGAGAGAGAATATGGAGTGAATATGTCATTCATATATTGAACTTTAGAGTACAAATGACAATATGCTTGAAGTGTTATGGAAATAACAAAGGATACTCTTTATATAGTAGTGCCATGACAAGTCCATGCCTCTACTCAGAATATACAGTACAAAAGATTAATAATGTCTTGATAGCTACAATAGTGCTCTAACAAAACATGTTACTGTTTCATTTCATACGGGGGAACCATCCCATACTCATTTGGAGGGTGGTGATAAATCCCAAAATATTATTGATTTCACTGAGTCTGGATTACACAGTAAAATCCAATTTGAGCCTGAAATTCTTTTGAACACAAGCACATCACAAGAATTTCGTATTCCTGAATCAACATCCATAGACATTCCTATTATTGGTTGTCAAGGATTGGATGGATGTCCTGGGGAAGTGAACATCTTAAAAGCTTCCTTACACAGTGCATCTGTTGTACATGGTGTCTCTGTGGCACCTACAGGCCATGATTTCTCTGAACACATGAAAACTGGGTCATTTGTTGATCCAGGATTAACGTTAGAACCTTCTGAATTTGAAAAGATTAAGAAACAAAATCATGATCTGGGTGTAAAGGTGGAGAAATTGGAGAAAACAGTTGTTTCCTTGATGGATGAAATCAAGGATCTCAGAACAAAATTGGATGAAAAGGCGAAATCTATTGAGCAAAAGGTGGATGGAGTCAAAGAATCTTTGGAATCTCACAAAAAGGAGATCAAAGATGAGTTATCTGAAATTCAAAAGAAGATTCTGAAAAGTATGGAAGATATGCAGTCTTTTCTTGTTAAAGCGGTCAGTTCAAATTTGGCAAGTGTTTCAAAGCCTTTAGCCATCATGCCTTTTTCTGTAGCAGATCCAGAATCTGAATCAACTATGTCCTTAAAGAGGAAATTTGATGATAACGAGTCTCATCATCATCAAAAGTGGGAGAAAAGGCAGAAGCAAAGTACTGAGTTAGAAGATGTTGAGAAGATAACAGATGTTCAGGAAGTAGTATATGTTGAAAAGTTAGTGTTAGCTCCAATCTTTATGTTTATAGAAGTATTGAAAAATAGGATAAGTGTTGACACCGGCAGAGGTTCTTCCAAGACCCATAGAACAGCCAAGTCTCCGCACAAGACATTCATAGAGGACAAAGCCACAGAGCTTCTGTCACACCTGACAGAGCCTCTGTGGTATTGAAGACTTAGAAGAATCTGAAGAATGAAGATCAAGACAAAGACGATCGTGCTTCCCACGTCTTACTATTATACGAAGATCTTGAAGATCATTCGTACAAGGCTCGCCATGCTGCCTCCACGTGTCAACCTCTGATAAGTTACAGCTTTTGTAGAGTATGGCGCACTACAGTAACGTTGTACCTATTGCTGTTCCATGATAGTGTCTTTTGTACCTTAGTACTTCTTGTCTCCATCTTGTCCCCTTTAGAAGTAGTATAAATAGAAGACTCATGTTGAGTTCTTCTATTAAGCTTTGCATAATACACACACCATTAGAGCAGAATTCTTGTAATACCTTCGGCGTTCTTGGTGTTCTTATTATATCAAATATAGTGAATCATTGAGTTAATTATCTGTGTTATTTACACTTCACGTATTTGATATTGTGTATTTATCTACCAAAGTAATACCTCTCTAGTTCGCTAAAACGCTTCCGCACCCTAATCTGTTTGAACTAATAGGTATTTATATCATTGTTAAGCAAAACGGGAACCAACAATTGGTATCAGAGCGGTTCTTGATTTTGTATATCAAGAGATCGTCACTTACAATGATTTTTGGTAAAAACTTGGCTTGATTTTAACATTTTCTTAGTATATTTCAAACAGTCTCTGCTTTTCTGCCATTCTCGACCAGTTCGACTTTGGTAAACCTACATAATCTGTTTTCTCGGTTAAAACTCTCCATTTTAGTGCATTGCCAAGGCTTCAAGCTTATAAACACTTTTCGAAACATCCACATCATCATCTGAAAGTTTGCAGTTCATACTCTGTTTTCTGGTATTTTACAAACCTCTTTCAAAATGACAAACACGAATAACTTCTTCACCGCTGGTTCTCTAACCAAGCCACCCACTCTACTCAGAGATGAGTACCCTCAGTGGAAGATACGAATGATTCACTTCTTTGAGGGTACTGACAAAGAACTTGTCTACTATATCAAAAATCCTCCCTTTGTACCAATGATCACAGTGCCTAGAGTACCTGCCACAGATGACACACCAGAGATCCCTAAGCACGAGAAACCAAAGACCAAGGACAAGTGGTCTGAGCCAGATTGGGCAAAATATGAAGTTGCTCAGAAGACCAAAAGACTTATGATAATGGACATCCCCATTGACCTCTTCCAATCCTTAGATACGTGTGAATCTGCATACGATCTATGGAAGGAACTGGAGAAACAATTGGTGGGAGGGGCCAAGACTCAGAAGAACCGCAGAGCCCAATGCATCAACGAATACTATGCATTCAAAGCTCTGCCAACAGAATCTCTGCAGTCAACATACGATCGGTTCAACTCTCTGATCAACAAATGCAAGAAGTTCGGGATCCATAGAACCTCTGAGGAGAACAATGTCATGTTCCTAAAGAGCCTAAATGAAGAATGGATCCAGTTGTCTATATATCTGCAAACTAATCAGTACATAGATTCCTGGACTCAGTCAGATCTTTATGGACCGTTGGCAGCCTAAGAACCTCAGATTGCACAAGCAAAAGCTCAAGTCAGTGCACCCCTTGCACTTGTTGGTAAGACTACAAAAGCTAAAGAGAAGCCGAAAAAGGAGAAACTTGTGGAGGAGAAGAAGGAAAAGAAGAAGAATGTGGTAGTAGTTGATAGTTCTGAGGAGGAGTTGGTGGAACAGGAGGCAAAAATGGCCTCAATAGCTAAATCTTTAGCTCTTTTGACCCGGGAGTTCGGCAGAGGATACCAGAAGAAGTCAGGTTATGAACGCAATGGGAGAGATGATCGTGGTGATTCAAAGAATCAGGGAAGAGGAGGATAAAATGATCAACAGAGGTTAAATGACAAGAGTGACAGAAGTGGTGACCGACAGAGGTCTGATGACAGAGCTGGCAACGTTCCCCAGAACCAGCGATGTTTCAATTGTGGCAAGCCAGGCCACTATGCTGCTGACTGCAGGAGCAAACCAAACCGCCCTCAAAGGGATTCTGCTTTCTACAAAGAGAAAGCGGAATGATATGCACAGAAGTCGCTAATGGTGAATCAGGAGAACTGGCTGTCTGATGGATCATCTAATGAAGGCGACAAGAACGCCTTGTTATGTGGAATGGCAGAGGTCAGCTCCTCCGACTCTAATAGTGAGGTATCCACTTCTGACTCTTACTCTAATCAAGCAGAAACTGATTTTCTTAAACTAACCATTGAATACACAGAACTGAAAAAGACCTGCGAAAGTGTTCAAAAGAAACTCACCTTCGTTGAGAGAGAATCTAGACTTCTAACTCAAGAAAAGGCTAAAATCTTTCAAGAAAAGGAAGAAATTGAAACAAATTGGAACAAACACCTAAATCCTTTGAAAGAAAAGATTTCTGAACTCAACTCTGCCTTAAAAGCTAAATCTAAGGAACTTATGGATGTTGAGGGCGACAAATTGAATATCCTAGCTCTTAAAAATTATTTTCAAAAGGAAAGAGAAGTCCTCTGTCAGGATGTACTCAGAATAGATAATTTAATTAAGAAATATCAAGATGCACAGAAGGTGTATGAGAAAATTAATACACAAATAGGGAGACGGGGAATTGGCTTCTGTGATATAGATCCATACACTGGAACCAAAAGAGACAAATCTCTGTCCTCTCTATTTCATATTGGAAGTACAAGAAAACCTAGATTTCCAAACCTACTCTCTGTAAGTAAAAGGCGAAAAGTATCTAGGGAACCTCACGAGAGGAAACCTCTTAAGATGATAAATGTGTGGTATCAAAACACAGATCTATCACCTTCAATCTCTGTCAAAAGAGAGACCAAACCTAAGAAGTATCTGAGAACAAAAGATCAGATAGGAATCTTCAAGTTTGGTGACCCCAAGACTCAAATACAGGTTGCTTTTGTCTGCATGATAGACTCTGAAAAGAAGCTATCGGCAGAGGCATATGAGTTCAAGCCTACCTCTTCAGATGAAAGCCTTAAAAATATCTCTGAAAAAGAGTTGATGGAAATCGGGAAAACCTCTGTACATCCTCTGTAGATCAAAATCATTCTGATGAAATCTTGATAGATACTTCTGCTGACTTGAAAGATAGTTCAATAGAAAAGGAAGAAAGCGAATATGGCACATGCTCTACAAGTCCAGTCTCTGTCGAAAGAGAACTAAGTGACTCAACCTCTGTATATGAGGACGATTCATCCTCTAACGAATCTGAGACTGACTCTAAGTGAGAGATAGTAACTTGTGACTCAGAGGATTTTAAGCTACCCTCTGGAGTTCTTAACAGAACTATTCCTCCCAAGGAGAAAATCACAAGTGTTCCTATATGTCCAGACTTTTTGGACATGTGTATACAAGCCAAAACCTCTCTTTAGCTTGAGAAATTCAAACAACAAAAGGAAATGCCTTCTCAAAATCCAACAAGTTCAAAGACTACAAAACCCTTAAAGCCTTTTAAAGAAAAACTAACTTGGCAACAGAAGGGTAAATGGGTTGAAAATAACAAATCTTTTTCTTCTGTGATAGTGAAACCTGAAGAAGTTCACCACAGAGGAAGGGGTCCACAGAAGGCTACTCTCCCCAGAGGATTTTCAAAACAACAATCTAGTTTACATAGGTCTTCTTGTTAGAGGAAGTCAGATGATAGGGTAGATTGTAAAAATAAAGCCTCTGTACCCCTATTTAATGTTTTCAATGAAAAGTTCAAGCAAATCTCTTCGCACATTCATTACTGTCACTGTTTTGATCTCATGTATAAATTGAACCACCACTTCTCAAGCCCACACTGTTTCCTCTCTTTACCCAAAAAGAATCCAAAATCTAAGGGAAAGAAGAAACAAAATGGTTCTTCAACAGAAGTTAAAACCAAACCCAAGGATGCTAAGGCAACCTTGAAGACCTCTGACAAAAAGGGACCCATTTAGATATGGGTACCTAAAATCCCTGATTGTCTTGCAGAAGCAGTATGTGCCGATCTGGTATCTTGACTCCGGGTGCTCGCGGCACATGACTGGCGACAGAGGTCTACTATCCTCATACAAAGACAAACTCGATGGAGGATCAGTAACCTGTGGAGACAACAAGAAGGGATATATTAAAGGCTACAGAGTCATCAAAAAGGAAAAGATTGAAGTATGCAAAGTTGCATATGTGGATGGCCTTAAGCACAATCTTCTAAGTGTTAGCCAACTCTGCGATACTGGTTTCGATGTAATGTTCAAAAGAACTTTCTGCTCTCTGCAAGGAGAAGATACTAGAGTGGAACTTCTGCGGACTGAACGAAGAGGAGATCTATATCTCATGAACTTTAGCGTCAAGAACAAAGAAGACAAGCTCTGTTTTGTTGCCTGTAAAAATGAAGAAGCCTGGTTATGTCATAACAGGTTCTGCCACTTAAACTTTCATACTCTAGATAAGCTTGTCAAACAAGATTTGGTCAAAGGTCTGCCAAATGTCAAGTTCAATAAAGATCATTTGTGCTCTGCCTGCGAAATGGGAAAACTCAAAAGAGTATCCCATAAAGGCAAGAGTGATGTGTCTTGCCCTAGGCCTCTGCGGTCCAATCGCTACACAGAGCCAAGGTGGCAAGAAATATATACTTGTTTTGATCGATGAATACTCAAGATTTACATGGGTTGAATTTGTCAGAAAGAAATCAGATGTTCCAAACATTCTGATAAATTTAATGAAAAGAATCCAAGTTCTATATGAGTACATGATTCAGAAATTAAGAAGCGAAAATGGCATAGAATTCAAAAACTTTGTCATTGAAGCCTATCTTACAAAAGAAGGCATTTCACAGAACTTCTCTGCTACACGCACCCCACAACAGAATGGCGTGGTTGAACGAAAGAACCGCACGCTTGTGGAGGCTGCAAGAACTATGCTGACAGCATCTGGATTACCAATCTATTTCTGGGCAGAAGCAGTATCAACCGCCTACTACACCCAAAATCGATCAACCATAGTAAAGAGGCACATCAAGACCCCGTATCATCTGATCAACAAAAGGCGACCAAACAACAAGTTCTTCCATGTATTTGGATGCAAGTGCTTCGTCTTAAATGATAGAGAAGCAAGAGGAATGTTTGAGGTGAAAGCAGATGAAGGAAAGTTCATTGGGTACTCTGCCACCTCTAAGGCTTACAAAGTTTATCTTCTGCGATCCAGAACCATTGTGGAAAGCATCAATGTATCTTTTGACGATTCATTTTAAAACACTTCTGAACAAATCAGTTCAGAACTCGGTCTCAAAAAGGAATCCTCTGGCATCTCACCCACAAGACAAGCAGACCTAAATCTGCTATTTGAAGATATGTTCCATGATGATATTGATGCCTCTGCCGGAGCCGCCAGGGCCTATGGAGAAACATCTTCTGCCAACCAGACTGAGTCAGGTATATCTCTAACTGGTCCAATAAATACTTCATCCTCTTCTGTGAATCATGCAGATGCACGTGTTGAGGGAGAGCCAACAGAAGATGATACAACCAAAGATACTACCACAGAGGCACTGGAAACACCAACTCCAGCAACCACAGAGGAACCAATACTAGAGGAAAATGAGGACTGAATCTCTACATCCTCAGAGGCACCCATTCCAACTCTTATCCCAATAATCCAACAAGCTAATGAACCAAGTTCAAGCACGAAAGTGCCATCAACAACAGAGGTTGCACCAGAACCGACAAGTGCAACCACAGAGGGTCAACTTGATGATGGGAATGACCATCTCCCCAGGACTACCAAGTGGACTATGAGTCATCCTTAGAGCCAAATCATTTGCGATCCTTCTGATAAAGTCAAGACAAGATCAGCCACTGTAAACTTTTGTTTCTTAAATTTTGTCAGTGTGATCGTGCCAAAACGCATTTCTGAATCCCTAGATGATCCAAACTGGGTAGATGCTATGCAAGAAGAGCTTCTGCAGTTTGGGAGAAACAAGGTATGGACCCTAGTTCCTCTGCCGAAAGGGAAACAAGCAATGGGGACTAAATGGGTCTTCAGAAACAAGAAGGATGAGGACGGGGTGGTTATTAGAAATAAAGCAAGATTGGTGGCCAAAGGATATCGCCAAGAAGAAGGCATTGATTACGATGAAACTTTTGCCCCTGTTGCACGGCTCGAAGCTATAAGAATCTTCTTAGCCTTCGCAGCCCACAGAGGTTTCAAAGTTTTTCAAATGGATGTAAAATCTGCTTTTCTGAATGGCGAAATCCAAGAAGCAGTATACGTCCAGCAGCCACCAGGGTTCGAAAGTGCCAAGTACCCAAAATATGTCTACTATCTCGACAAAGCTCTGTATGGATTGAAACAGACTCCAAGAGCATGGTACGAACGTCTTTCAACCTTTCTTCTCGATAATGATTACGACAGAGGTACGACAAATACTACTTTATTTTACAAAAGAAGAGGTGATGAGATTCTGCTTGTACAGATCTATGTGGATGACATTATTTTTGGGTCTACAAATGCACAACAGTGCAAATATTTTGAAAAACTCATGCAGAGCGAGTTTGAAATGAGTATGATGGGATAATTAACCTTCTTCCTCGGACTCCAAGTAAAACAATCATCTGAGGGAATTTTTATAAATCAAGCTAAATATGTCTCTGACATACTTTCAAAATTCAGTCTCTCTGATGCCTCTGTAATGAAGACCCCCATGGCCACTGGAAATAAGTTATACTCAGATCCAAATGGCAAATCTGTAGAGTGCAAGCTCTACAGAGGCATGATTGGGTCTCTTTTATACTTAACAGCAAGTAGACCTGATATAATGTATGCCACATGCCTCTGTGCAAGATATCAAGCTAACCCAAAGGAATCCCACCTTATTGATGTAAAGAGGATCTTCAGATACCTTAAAGGAACCAAAAATCTTGAGCTCTGGTATCCGAAGAACTCTGGCTTTGGTCTTAAATCATACACAGATTCAGATTATGGAGGATGGAAGCTTGATCGAAAAAGTACCTCTGGGAGTTGTCAATTTCTGGGTAGTAAACTAGTAAGCTGGACTTCGAAGAAGCAGAACTGTGTGTCTACATCTACAGCAGAAGCTGAATATGTCGCTACTGCTAGCTGTTGCTCCCAAGTTCTGTGGATGAAAACTCAGCTGACAGACTATGGTTACACCATATACAAGATACCCATCCTCTGTGATTCAAAAAGTGCCATAGCCATCTCTGCCAATCCAGTACAGCACTAAAAAACAAAGCATATCGATATCCGTTACCATTTTCTGAAGCATCATGTTGAACATGGCACGATCGAAATGCACTTTGTGTCCACTGAATACCAGCTTGCGGACCTATTTACCAAGGCACTAGATGAGAAAAGATTCCTTTTCTTGGTAGGTAAGTTGGGTATGGTAAACATGAGTTGAATCCTCTGTGAGAAAGACTTGATCCTCTTGTATATATGTATATACTTAAATTCTTCTGCATGTAAATTCTTAGTCACCAAAAGTTCTATACCCATCAGAGCCTCTGTGGAAATCAACAGAACCTCTGACAATCTCCACAGAGCCTCTGGTGAGTTTGACCTATGTTCTATGCATTACTTATCTAATTTAATCCAAGCATAGGTCAAGGGGGAGCAGAAGGAGAACTTTAATTGATCCACAGAGGTTGATCATTCATGGGGGAGCCGAAGAAGAACTGAGATCAACCAAATTCACAGAAGTCGGGTAGTTTGCCGAGCAAAGGTAAATCAAAAGGAGAATGTCTTGCACAAAACCTCTTTTCAAAACAGTTTTCTCGGACACCAATTTTCAAACATGTCCTAAAAACACAGTTTTACACAATCAAAACTTTGAAAGATCAAACAGTTTTATGAGCATTATGTTATTAGAAATTTAAGGTCACAGAGCCTCTGAGGAGCTCATCAGAGCTTATGTGAGTCAGATCCTCTGTAATCGTAAATTTCTACACAGAGAGTATAGATCACTTCCACTGTTTTCAAATGATTTTGGTAAAAGTACAAGCTCAAAGGTAACATGAAAAGGTTTCAAATCATAGAGCTCATTCCACCACGGAGCCTCTGTCGATTTAACACTTAAGCACAGAAACGGAATTCTGTACGATGCGGGTTATTTCTGAAGGTGACAGTCATTCGAGTATAGAGACGCCCACGCGCTCAGCATTAATGGGTCGCGTACGATGTCTAATCATGTTCTGACACCTCCAGCGTGGCATTTTCTCATTGGACGTGCGTGCCACACAAAGTTCTAAAACTTGAACCTAGCTGTGTGTACTCGATCGTGGACCCCAAATATCATTTAATTCGATTTTACCATAAAATTCTATCCATTTCAAACCTCACCTATAAAACCTCGTTTAACCTTCCTCTTCATCTTTTACGATTACCTCTCGATCTTATCTCCGACGAACAGTGATAAACCTGCAACTCTCATCCTTTTACTTCATTTCTTCCATCAGCAAGCAATGGCTTCCACCGCAATCTCTCCGGTGACTTCCCCTGCTCACTCCGAGCACTCACAACACCGAACCAGGTCCCCAAATCAAAAACAAGAACAAGGAGAATCCGTAGATTTCAATCCAACCACCCATTTGCAGTTCTTTATCGAAAATAACCATTTCAAGAACTCATTACCTCTCAAACCAAACAACCATTTCCTGGTGCCCTCAAGAACAACATTTGGGGAAGCACACGCCATTTTACTGAATATCCTTAAAAATCACCGATTGTACACCCTCCTATCCAAGAATGTCACTTGCATACCTGCCAGATACATGAACCAATTCTGGCAAAGTTGTTATTACGATGTAGAGTCAAGGGAAGTCAGAGGTTGGGTCTCCAAACCTAATAAATCTGAGAATATGGAACTCAGATTTAACAGAACGATGCTTTCTTTGGAGTTCAATCTACCAACAAGAGGATTCTTAGGGATTAAGGAATACGCAGAGCTTCCTTTTGATAGAGAACGCTGCGATTTTGCAGAGATGTTAGGTTATAATACACACCTAACTAAAAGAAATGACTTTATACGAAACCGATTCCCACATATGTGAAATACCCTATTCTCGATTCTTAACAGATGCCTCACGGGCAAAATAGGGAGTCCAGATCAAACCTCACATCAAATCCTAGCCATTATGTATGGTGTATATTATGACTTACCCCTAGACTTTGCAGCTCTGATGATGCAAGAGCTAGTGAACGCAATTGATCGCCGCATCTCAAAACAGAAGGCAAAGGGTCCAAATGTGCAAGATCTCCCTGCTCTGCAGTTCCAGAGGACTATCGGAGTCATTCTGGAACCTCTGCTAGAAATCAACAAGTGGCCAATGGAAGGGCCTGTAGTGAAGACTTACCCCCTGGGAAGAATGATAACCACAACACACGTAGAGGGGTATGCGTTCTGCAGACCTCTGCCAGCCAAACTTATGTCCTATGCCTCTGATGAAAAACATAGGATAGATTACATACGCGCTCACAGGACTCCAGAACCGAGTCTTGTGACACCCCCGCGTCTAGGAGTCCCCCTAGGAACCCTAGTTGTAGAAAGAATGAGCCCAGAGAAGCACGCAGAAGCAATGGCTAAGCATGAACATAAACTAGCAAAGATCAAGCTACAGGGGAAAAAGATGATTTCCTCTGTATCCAACGCCACAACAACCTCTTCCAAACCAAAAAAGGTTCCCAGAGCAAAGAAACCTTCAGAAGGAACCTCTTCAAGTGATGCTCAGATAACCGAACCTCCACCAGAAACGGTCGTCGCATTCTCTGCACCTCCTCCTCCAAAAGAGCAAAAGAAACGTAAGTCAAAATCTTTTGAGGAGGGTGCCCCTAAACCAAAGGGGAAGAAATCCAAGAAACCCAGGACCCCTCTGCAAACTATCACAGAGGAAGCCACTGCAGAAGAAGGAACAGCTACTGAACAACCTCTGCAATCCCCCACTCCTATTAATTATGCAAAAAAGGGGATTTCTCAGCCTTCCTCGAGCAAAACGAGTTTGCAGACACATTGACACCTCTGGATGGACTACAGAGGCACATCCAATGATGTCAACAGAGGACCGAGTTTCAGATCTTCAAACTTCTGGTAGAGCAAGCTCATCCATGGAAAAGGGTTCCAGTCCTATACCAGAAGATGATCCTACAGCAGAAGAACACGGTAACCAGTTTCCCTCCCCTCCAAGCTACGATCCAGAACTCCAAAACACAGAGGAGATGATCGAAACTGAAGACACCTGGGTGGAGATTCAATCCAAGCCCTCTGCGATCATCTCAGAGATGGACTCTGAGATAGAGGCAAGCGACAAAACCCCAGAAGATATTCATGTCGCTACCCCAGAAGGACTCTCACACCCAGATCCACGAAGCTATGATGTTCTTCGAAAAAGCCCAGAGGATATGGGCAACTTCGAGGAGATAGAGGCTAGCATAAAAACTCTCAGGTTGGGATGTATGACTGCAGAGGAAGCTTCAAAAGATTCCACACCTCAACCCTCAGCCATCATCTCAGAGGTAATTACTGATATGGAAACTGACAAAACCCTTGAGGCCACAAAGACACAAGAAACAACACCTCTGCATCCCCATGTACAACAATTAATTGGCACTCATCCAATATATGACTCCCTAGTCACCAGGGTAGAAGTATCAACAGAGGGTGATGTTCAAAAAGATGTCGTAGATGGTAGTGGCACACAACCCCAACCAATTCCCAGTTCAACCCACATTTCTGACATCGCCAGTCTAGTGGTAGAGGATGTCATTGAAAAAGAGCGGCTCAGCTCGAGCCCAACCCCTGCTAACCGGACAGAGGAACTCCTTTCCTCCTCTGTGCCACTTATACCCGGGGAAACCATTCCAAGGGAGTCCTCTCCAAAGGACTTACCGTTAGTAAGTGATAAATTACCTCATATCATATTCAAAATCCCAACAGAGTAATTTGTTTCCTCTGACACGCACACACATCTAGGTCCAAAAAGCTCTTCACAGGTGCTTAGAGTGCACAACGATGAAGGGACTCTAGACAAGTCCCCTAGTCAACTCAAGGATACTTCTGTTCCCACCTCTGGAGTGGATCAGAACAAGGTCCTTGACAGAACCTTCGTAGAGTCTGAAGCTCAAAAAGCTTATGCTCTAGGATCGAAGGGAAGTCCTTTCGCTCTCAACGTACAAACAGGGGCGAAAGATGGCGTCTCAGGAACAGAGACACACTCTGGTGATAGATCCGTTCACACAGAGGTTACACTTAGTCCTTATGTCTCAAGGGATGAGTTCCAAACCCTTGTCACCTATGTGGACAACACGTCGAAAGGGTTGAAAAGCTCTTTCGATTCCTTTGCAGATACCACATAAAGGGCCATCACAGAACTGACCACCAAAGTGGATAAACTGTCCACAGAGGTGAAGAATGCCATGGCCAAAATTACTATTGAAGCAACAACCTCTGCTAAAGCTGCACCGGCCTCTACCTCTGCTCTGGAAACTTCTATTGCCGATCTCTCTAAACAGCTAAAGAAGCTGGAGTTCAATGTTTATGTTTTATACAAAATAGATGAATTATAACTCGTTGGAAAGTTAAGAGGCTGGAGTTCAATGTTTATGTTTTATGTTTTCTCTAAAAAAGGCTCCTTGATGGTTCAAAACAGCGGTGATGTTGAGTCACGAAAGCTGAACAAAATGGGGTTATTTGTCTCGGTCTTTCAAGAAAATGAGCCTACATTTGAGGGGGAGCTCGTGATGCTTTGAAGACATGAAGAACGGAACGCCAAAGTTTCTAAAGAAAGCAAGGGGGAGACTAGAAGATGATGCTTTATTTATAAAACATTAGGGGGAGATTGTTAGCTTAAATTAGCCCCTAATTTAATTAAATGTTTTATAAAGAAATTATTGAATAGGCTTTATAATTAGCTTATGGGCTTTTAGCTAGTTATATGAGCTTAGCCCTTTTTTATCTTGTAAATGGACCCTTTATAAAGGATTTTAGGGTTCCATTTTTTATTTAGGTCATTTAGAAGAAACACACAAACACACAAAGACTACATGTTTTTCACATGAGAGTCGTTCAAATGTAAAAGTGTGGTGTTCTTTGTAATTTCCCATCCATATTGAATCAATCAAAGCATATGAGATGAGTTCTTGAATATTATGTTCTTAATCTTCATCTTGTCTCTACATTTCCAATGAATTTCTTCTATTGTTTGTCTAAAATGGGATCAACAGCTAGCAGTTGTTACAATCAGTTCTGAATCCGAGGATGCTATACAATCAGAAAAAGTGATGCATGATGTGGATCCCAGATTAACCAGTAACAATGAATATGAAACGATTAATCCTTTATTGATTGAATGCAGAGAGTTACAAGATTATAATGATGAACAAACTCTCTCCCTAAACTCTGTTAAGCGCACGGCTAATCTCACCACTACTAACCTAATTACCACTCAAATCACACATTAAATACCAAGGGCTTGACAGGCCCAAGCCCATTAGCCATAAAGCCCATTATCTTGAGAGGCTTTACAAACAAATAAATAACACTAATTATTTCTTTATATCACTTTCTATTTTATAGGACTTTTAGTCCTAACAATCTCCCCCTAAAGTTATATAAAGAAAAAATACGAACTTGAACTCTTCTGATCTTGATCTTCTCTTCGTCTTGAATCTTTGAAGCACTTTAGTGTTGCTTGTCTTCATATCTTTCACGCTCCCCTTGAAATATGCTCTTGGTCTTCTTAGTATCACGAGTTGAACCACGAGTTGAATTAGCTTTGAAAACTTCAGCACTTTGTTAAACGGATAGAAGAACCATGCACGTTGTAATATTTTCAGCACATGTTATAACAGTTACTCCCCCTCAACTTTTGCTTACTCCCCCTTAACTTGATAGTCTGGGTATTTGAACTTTTATAACGTTTTCCCCCTCATGATGATGATCTTTGTCTTTGAATTTGTATCAGTTCTCCCCCTCATGATGATTAGGAGCATCATGGGCATCATGTAACTTCAAAGACAACACTGATGAGTAGCAAAAGTACCAGATAAAACGGTAAGTAACCAAAATAGGGTGATCATCTAACACAGAAACCCAATAGTAACTGTTATCACAACAATTAAAATAATTGTGTGGCCTATGTTCAGAGTTGGCATCGGGGTATCTCTGATAGGACTTCCAGTTATGACTGAAGTAAAATATTAAAAATTACCTCTCAAACTGTTCCGGCAATATCACGAAGATATGCAATGGGAATCACAAAGACTCGTGCATGTGTGAAAAAAATAAATTATATCGATTTGGCTCAAAAATTGATTTAACCTGGGACTCAAGTTAAAAATCAATTGACACAGTGAATAGAATATGAAGTTCGGAGACCGAAGCTGATGTCTTCCTTTTTCAATATCTAAGACCTCCGAGAGAGGAATAGATAGATTATGTGCTAAATCTCCGTGCATTTATGAAACAAACATCTTTTGTGAGATGCTTGAGTGGCTAGGTGGGGTGACACGAGTTGTCGACACTGGGTCCATGTCTATTTCAATATTCATCTCCAAAGAATGAGAATGAATAGATTGTGTGGTTACCCGGCTAATTGACTCGGTTTGGTAAGGACCAATATGTCTTTTAAGTCCTGTTATCTAAACTCGTCTATACATCTAGACCCCTCACTGTTTTTTTTACTCCAAACTCGTCTATACATCTAGACCCCTCACTGTTATCTAAAAAGGATGTGTTTCTTGGGTAGGTCCTTCCGGTTCTGGATAGACCATAGAAACGATGTAATTCCTAACACTCCTTTAATGAACCAAATAAAACATTAAGCACACATTGAAGTACGAGTTCTAAACTGAGATGTTTAGAAATCAATCTTTTAAGAACGAGTCCTGATCTGAGTTGAATAGAAGTCATTATAAAATGTGAATGAAGATCAAAGAACAAGTTCAAGAGCGACTAGGATGACTCAGTAAGCACAGTATTTGCAACAAATGAAACAATTGATCAGAAAGTTCAATTGTGAAGAACAAGTCACACTTAATTTACCAGAGAAGAACTGAATCATTAGTAAGTAAGGACGTACTATGAGAACAAAATTGGAATTCAAGCGGGTGTATTTCCATTGAAAAATCAACAAAATATGTGAGACATGGAAATAACTAAATCAAAGAAAATATAACACGTGGCAATTCTGGTTCTTCAGGATGAATTGCCACGGTTCTTTGAATTCACAAAAAATTCATGTATATGTCAAATACCTGATGCTTCCCCTCAAATATGGCACAACCTTCGAACGCAGTCATGTGAAAATAAAATTATGTATATTATCACACATGAAATCCCTGCAAAAACAGATCAAAAAGATTTTGGTATCCATGCTTTGATGGATCCTTGGTGGTTAGATGTCTTGACTTTAAAATGGGGATTTGGGATACTATAAGTACCATACCAGTTATTGACGTACCTTGACAAAGTCACTCTTTCCACAATACGTGCAACAGACCTTTGCTCGGTTTAAACTGATCAGCTTAGCTATAGGGTAAACATGAGCACGTGAACCAGTCTTGGAAATAAAAGACTTTGTATCAACTACAGGGAATCATGAAACGTTTTTCCATTACATTCTTCTGTAGTTGATTTCTTTCTCCAAACCATTTTTACTTTTCTAAAAACATGATTATCTGAAGAATCATGAGGCTCACTGTCAGTAGAACTAGAGTAATAAGATTGTCTTTTGTGAGACTTATCGGTTTTCGGGCGTTTCTTTGACCGTCTTTTAGATTTTGAATTTGAAGAATTGGTCTTAGAAACATATTTGGAGTTGGAACATTCTCCCTTTTTAAAATTAACCGGTGAAGGCATTTTCTCAAGAAGTTGAATGTGACTTGCAAGCTTAGGAGCAACATCAATCTTAGAAAAATCATCTTCATGACAAGGAGTGGAATTCATAAACTCAGAAAATCTTCTTGCAGAATCAGGTGGAGTGTCGCCATCAGAGTCAGACGAGGAGTCATTCGCAAAGAGATTATCAAAAACCGGAAAAAAGATTCTTTTGAACAGAATCGGGTTCGATGGCCTTACCTTTATCCTTAAAGCTCAAATCTTTAGTAGTGGTGTCATCAGACACTCCCATAAAGGCTTTGCACGACGAACTATCCGAAAAGATCTAAGCATCATCAAACGAGATTGTTTCAGAAGTGACCGGCATCATTGGAGTATCTACAGAATTCCCCTTAGCCATTCTTAGCGTTAAAGCTTCTGTCGCTAGTACGGATAGCTGAGAGGTCAACTTAGCAATCTCGGTTCGATAGATCGCTCTTTCAGATTCGGGTAGTGTCTCGGGTTTAGTCTGTTTGAGCTTTTCAATAGAATCTAAAAGTACAATCCTTTCAGTTTCATAAATGACCTTATCCCTCGCAATCGATTCTTCAAGTTTGAAAATGATATTTTCCAAAATCAGAGGTGGAACATAACGTTTGAACTCTGATTTCTCGTTAGAATCTGCATCTGGTGTTGCCGGACCGGGAAGCGGAGTTTCAACCGTTTTGGCAAGCGAACAGATGTCGAAGTAATTATTTGGGAGATAAGGAATTTTGCTTTTTAAATACGATGCATTAAGCGTTTCGTACACGAAAGGAATTTGTACATTTATGTTCTTCCTAGGCGGTGCATCATCCGATTTCGTGTCATTTTCAGAAGTAGGATTTTCAGATTTAGCTTTTGCCTCAATTGGTGGTAGAGGTATGGCCGTTTGTCTTTTAAAATCCTCAAACTCCTCATCTTCCGGAGATGCCTTAGTCCACTTAATTTTGTACTCGGGATAAATCTTGTCTAAGCCCATGAAATCAAATTCATAAAGAGTGGGGACCTTCGACAGGACTTTCTTTAGGTAGCACGGATTATCATATCCGAGTCCCCAAAGCGAGTTGTAATATTTGAACTCCTTAGGCTTGTTCAAGTGGATGGTTTGTTCAGATTGACCAAGTTTGTAAAGTTTGGATTCAACCTCCTTAAGCTTAGTGGTCAAGCTTTTAGAATACTCCTCCTGAGACTTCTCTAACTTTTGAGTATATTCAGATATTTGGGTCTCGAGGAGTTTATCTCTTTCTGAATAGGCCGAGCACTCAGTTTGATAGTTTTCTATCACACATTTGTCCTCAGCCTTTTCAATCGCTAGCCTGCCTATGGCATCATATTTAATCTTAGCCTCAGCTTCTAGCTTAGAGATATGCGCTTCTAAAAGAGAAACTTTCTCTTTGAGCTCAGAGTAAGTCGGATAAGACATTGTTACATGACAGAAGTGATTGTGAGACAATTCAAGATATCGATCAAAAGCAGACAGGGTTTACTGATCTGGAATTGAAAGCCTGTTCAGTTTACTGTGGTGTGATCAAACTCATAGTTGTAGATGTTTTTAGCAGAAAACATTCACAGAGAATATGTTCAGAATCACATTTTGAGTAACCCTGTAAAATTTCATTGCAAAATACTGATTTTTGAGAGAGTTATGATGATTTGAAGTTATGAAAGTTCAAAAATCACAAAACCTAAAAATCCGAAATTTACAGCTTCCGGTATTAGAAGCAAGTCCCGCAAATGGAAAGTCCCGCAATTGAGAAGTCCCGGAACTGGGAAGTCACAGAGAAATACCGGGAGTTGTGATACTGAGACTGGCAAACCGAGTCCCACAACTGAGTAATACCGGGACTAAGTTATGTACCGGGAGATGTAATACCGGGAGATGGAGTACCGGGAGATGGAGTACCGGGAGATGGAATACCGGGAGATGGAGTACCGGGATATATCAACTACCGGGAGATATCGGTACCGGGAGATGACTACACCGGGAGTTAACACTACCGGGAGATATCAGCACCGGGAGTTATTCACTACCGGGAGTTATCAGTATCGGGAGTAGTCACTACCGGGAGATATCAGTACCGGGACTTCGAAAACAAATCCGATACAAGAAAAAACTTACCAGGTTCGATGAATTTCTGCAGTCTTGAAGACAGATAATCTGCAAGAACTTAGTACTAACAAGAAAACTAGCCCAAAATCACACCAAAACAATACTAAATCGAATCAAATAGCACTTTTGACAAGAAAAATTGATAATTTTCACTAACAAGGAGCAAAAACCAAACAAATCAAGAACTTAAAAATCAGTGATTTTTACTCAACCAAATGATTTGAAAACACAGAGAGATCTTAGAAAACCTAGGAGAAGAATGTATCAAGCCTCAATTTTGGGTTTTAACACCAAAATCAAAGCAATCAAAAATTCTTGAGATGAACACATTACGTACTTTGAATGATCAAGAAAAACCAGAAAAATACCTTTGAATCGATAGCTTTGTCCCTATGCTCTGATACCAATTGTGGATCCCAGATTAACAAGTAACAATGAATATGAAACGATTAATCCTTTATTGATTGAATACAGAGAGTTACAAGATTATAATGATGAACAAACTCTCTCCCTAAACTCTGTTAAGCGCACGGCTAATCTCACCACTACTAACCTAATTACCACTCAAATCACACATTAAATACCAAGGGCTTGACAGGCCCAAGCCCATTAGCCATAAAGCCTATTATCTTGAGAGGCTTTACAAACAAATAAATAACACTAATTATTTCTTTATATCACTTTCTATTTTATAGGACTTTTAGTCCTAACGCATGAAAAGTCTTCTGAAGATGGTACTGATAAAACAGAGGAATTAGAGTTAAATACTGAAGTAGAAGTGAATTCTGATGAAACTGATGTGATTGTGGCATATGAGAATATTGTGACAGATGATGTAGTTATGGCAGATCAGAATGTTAAGGCAGATGAGATGAGTATCTTTCGAAAAGATGAAGTGATTATGACAGATAAAAATGTTATGGAAAAAGAGGAAATGATGACAGATTCTTCTGAAGATAGTTATGAGATGAATATGATAGATTTTGCTGAGGAAAGCTTAATTGAAAGTTCTGAGGTGAATACATGCTTAGAAATTGTTCCTAGTATCAGAAATGAGCTTTTTAATTCTGAGATTGAAGAAAGAAGACTGAATGATGTTCTAATAAGAAGAATGCATAGTGAGTTGGTTAAAGCTCTTAATATTCAGAATGTTCAAAAGTCTATCAGAATTGTGAGGCCTATTTATTTGTTGGGAGAAGAGGATCACATAGTTGGTTATTCAAAAAGATTTCAAGATGGTTTCAATCTACATTTTCTGGATGAGTTGGGTGCTAATGATGAAGAGTATGATAGAGTTGAGAATTATTTCATGCCTTTGGAGTATGTGTTCAGAAGACCTATTGTGATTCCAAGTCTTGAAATGCCAACACTGAAAGAACCATTATGTGACTTCATTATTGATCAGAGTGACACTTCTCTTGCAAGACATTATCTTCATGATATCTTTCCAGAAGAAACCTATGAGTATATCTACTGCACAGATGATGAGTTTGTAGTTATTGAGAACTTTATTGATGGCTTCATGGATGAAAGAGTACAAATAACTTATGTAGAAGCTTCAAACAAAATGAGAAAACCTGATGAAAAGCTACATGTTCAGAAAAGCATTGAAAAGGTGTTGGAGTTCCAAACTGAAGAATTTGATGGCTTAAAGTATATAAGCATGATAGTACTGAAGGAAGGAAATCTGAAAGTGAGTCTTACAAGTTTTGACTTTCATAGATTGTTTCTTGATGATCAAATATTTCTGGTAAAGTTCTTTGCAAGCACAGAGGAAACCTGGATGGAAATTGAGTGCAGAAGAATTTTGGGGATATATGTCAGAAACATACATCTCTATGACTTTCAATTGGCCATTGAAGCAGGAAAAGACAAGTGTAATTTAAGTTGTCCAATCAGAAAGCCTATCAATGAAAATTGTGCTCGTGGATTTGTGATTGAAGGAGTTGAAAATGAAGGCTTCTTCTACATAGCTTCTGACTCACCAAAGTTTTTCAGACTAAATGATCTGGTAAAGTATAGTGATGCTACTCTACAATTATTGATGATAGAAATGAATGTAGATGCTGAAGGAGAGAAAGCTATTCTGAAGAAAAAATGTTTAAGGCACATCCAAGAAAGGTTGGATCTCAGAATTAGAATCAAAGAGTGTAGTGATTGTATACCTTTAGAAGAAAATCCAAAGAAGTTGTTGCATATTGACTTTGTATTTCCAACTGAATACCAAGTGCATGGTGTTTACTCAGATGTTGATGAATTTATCCCAGATGTTGTGTCTTCACAAGATGTTCAGATGCAAGAGACTAATCAACCAGAACAATCGGAAGCCAATGAAGAAGAAATGTCTGTTGATCTAAATGATGCGTTCTTGGAGTATACTTTGCCAAACTTCTTTCAGTCAAGAGAAGTAAATTTTCTGAGTGTATATCATGATAAGTCTGAATTTTCTAGATGGTTTCGTGGTGAATTGACAAGAGTTGTGGGAAATAAAAAGCAATCTGTTTACTCTGATTTCATGATCACTGGGATCCGAGAAATTGTTATCAGGAAGTTTCAGAAGAATGAGTACTATGGATTTGAAGTTCTCAGAGAAGATGGAAAAGTCTATTATATTACTGAAGTAGATTTTGATAAGATCTCAGTTGTGGATTTCTACAGGTTATATTGTCTTCTGGAGAACAAAGACTGTAGTAAATACAAGAAGGAGAGAGGTGCATTGGCAACAGTGAGAGAAGCTATGTTTTACATTCTAAGATGGTATGCTTATACAGACTTTCAAATTGCTCTGTATGTGCATAGACCATGTGTCTACCTGTCAAAGCCAAATAATGAGCATGTGCAACTGGATGCTATGAAGACTGGATATGTCAATGAATGGCCAGATTTGGGTGTTACACTGAAGAATAACCAAAAGCAAAGGATCTTTTTCAGAGCTAGTGAAGCTGCCAAATATAGCTCTGGAACTCTCAGGTTTATCAAGTAAAGTTTGGAAAAGAAGATACAAAGAGGTGTCCAGGTTCAAAAGATAGAGGAGCTCATTGAACAGATTGACAAAAGACTTGCTCTAAGCAATGTGATATTACTAAAGATTGTACCTGCTCTAAAAGAATCCAATGTTGATCAATATAGGAGTGTTTGACAAAAAGGGGGAGATTGTTATATCTGAAGTTTTGTCAAAAACACAAGTGTTAACATCTGAGCAGAAGACTCGGAGTTTTGAGTAGGAGACTCAGAACTTCTGATTAGAGAAGTCTCGAAAAGATTACTAAGTGTGAAAGTCTGAATAGAAAGGTTCAGAGTTCTGGGTAGGAAACTCAGAACTTCTGATGATGAAGATGAAAATGTCCAAGTGCTTGAAAGATGTTCTGAAGAGCTCAATCAGAAGGATGTTCAGAAGTTCTGAACATGTTGTTCAGAACTTATGTCTTAGAATATTTTCATTTATACTCTATTACTAATTAGGACACGTGTAATTGTTCTACTAGTCTGTTACATATATGTACTGTAGCTTTTGCTTTTCCTTACATTATATATAGAAGTTAGCAACTGTAAGCTAACTAACTTTCTGCATATCTTTGTATTCACTTTGTAATCGTTGAGAGATTCTCTCTCTATATCTGTAATCTGTTCTTGAATGAATACAAATATGTTTGATCGAATTCTCTATCATTTTACTGTTTGATTGTTCTTAATTGATTGTAAGATTGAGTCCTGGTTTCAACATGCACAATGACGAAGTGACTCTATGTGACAACCGTCAAATTCGCGTTCAGGTTAGAACTGCACTAAACATATCAGCAACTGATACTATATGTCACACTGTCCAATTTTAGCAGTCAACCCGGTACAGTAGGAAAAATTGAGAATTTTTGCCTAAAACCCCTCAAAATAGGGAATTATCCATATATCTCATAAAATGCCAACCAAAAATATCTTAAATACATACATATATATATATATATATATATATATATATATATATATATATATATATATATATATATATATAAACCATACTAAAATAATACTAGTAAAGTTAACTAGTAACCTTACAACTAACTAAATTATTGTGTTAAATAATTCAAACAATTAAAATAAAATAAAAATTAAAAATAAATAAAAGACACAATTATTTTATACAAAACCACACTCCACACTCTCTCTCTCCTCTCCAAACCCCCCCCCCCATATATACCCCCTCACTCTCCCAAAATTTGCTACTCTCTCATTATTATCCCTCTCTCTTTTCTCCCAACAATTTCTCTCTTTATTTCTCACTAAAACACACCCAAAGTCCAGCCATTTTCACTCAAGAACATCAAGTGTTCAAGTCTTCACAAAGGTAAAAATAATATGTAGTGCAAAGCCTACACCTTTCTTTGTTATTGTTCTTTCATTTTATTTAAATTTCTTCTTCCACACTAGTTGCATGTTGTTTTACTTTATCAATATCTTTGGATCTTGATGTTTGGGAGCTTCATCACCATAACATCTTGAATGTTACTAAAAAGGGGATGAATCCATGACCAAACCCATGTTAAGACCAAAGAAGAACTTTTACAATGTTCTAACAAACATGCATGTGTTCTTCATCAAAACCAACCCTTTAATCTCTAAGAAATTTTATGAACTACTCTTTAAATCCACTAAAAATATGTTTGAACTAACATGCATGAGCTAAAAATTCACTATTATAAGTTGCATGAAGGTGTTCTTGTCATAAACACCCAAGAACCTTCAAAAATAACCATTTTCAAGTATTTGCCAAAAAAGAGTTTTATAAATAAATTGCATGTATTGTAAATGGCTGAGAAATATATTTTTAAACTGAAAATATATGTATGGGGATGTGTCAAATCGGATCTTATGCAAAACGAATAAGAATATTGGTAAAAGACAAAAAAGAGTGCACATGCATAAAGTCTTGTTTTGACAGCATGCTGCCAGATTTTTTTCTTCTCTCTTTGAAAAGCCATATCTCACTCAATAATACTCCAAATTAAGTGATTCTCTTTCTGGAGTTCACTTTTATTAGTTATGAATCAAATCCAACTGGAATCATTGATAAATATTAAGATTTCGACCTTCAAACATATTTCACAAAAACAGTGCGCAAACAGCGATGTTTTCTGTCGCAGTTTACGTCAAGAATTATTTTATGTACTTATACCACTCTAAAAATCATGAATCTTATGTCAAAAGTTTCGTAACACATTTAACAAACTGGTCATAAAATATCATGACCTAAATGTCCCTGGAAGTTATCCAAAAACGAACCAAAAGTGACTACATATTCTGGACAGCAACTGACTATATTCTATTATAGCTATAAGCTAACTCTTGAACCCGTTTCATCATTCTTGTGATGAAATTGTGGAATATGTATATATACTATATGATTATGCATTTTACTATAGCTAAAAGCTAACTCTTGACCCCGTTTCATCATCTATATGATGAAATTGTGGAATATACCTTTATATATTATGAATACACATTTTATATACTCTAACTCCTAACATCATATATATTATATATATGACTCCTAGTTATAGACCCTTTTCGTCACTCGTTATGAAGAAATTGCGGTAATCTCAAATTATCATATGTAATGTTATAGATATTAACTACTAATATCGACGAACTTATTATAACATACAAACTTAATCTCAACAAAGGAATTTTATGTTGATTTGGATAATTACACGATACCAAGGACTAAGGTTTAGAACATAGAATCTTACTAGTGTCCTTACATTCGTAGGATCGACGTAGGATCGTGTTACGGATCGCATTACGCACCACTTGGGAACAACTACGTTTATCACCGTGAGTTTTCGCAGCCCCTTTTTACTATTTTATACATTTTGGGGTGGAAAGCATGCTACAAATTCTATTTCACATCATTGTTTTGTTACTGAAATACTACAAATATTTGATGCTCTATGGTACGTGTGCACATGTTAAAGATTCTGAGTTACGCTATCGCACAAAAGTCCCCAACTTGTTTTTACATTACCTATTTCACTCACGAGTGTGAGCCATGGTAATTATGGATAACGTTATTTGGTTGACCGCCCACTTACTGTGATGTGAGTGCATAATTACTTCAGTGCCATGTTGACGATAGAACATGATTAACGGGGCAAACTAATACTATGGTCAGGAGGTTTGGGTAATGGCTCAGTATGCTACCTCTGAGGCAACACACTTATATACCTTGAGCAAAACAGAACGCAAAAACGGAACTTTTACAATCGAGAGTTGTACTACAATCTTTTGAAAGCGCGAATGTCTTCAAGTTGCATTAAAACTTTTAGTGCATACGCAAACCTGTGAACTCACCAACTATTTTATAGTTGACACTCTCCTTTACATGCTTTTCAGGAAACATCAAGTAAGGATGAGTTCTAGAAGGCACTACACTTACTAGCATCCAACTTTATTTCATCATGTCAAGTCTCTTTTTGCTTTGGACAATTTGTATTTCACAAACATGTTGTATTTTGTAACCTTGATGATATGATGATTGTGTGTTGTATTCAACCTTGTGCTTTTGAAACATTAAACCGTGACATCCCGTGTTTCCGCTTTAGCGGGGTGTGACAGAAGTGGTATCAGAGCCGAAGGTTATAGAGAATACCGGTCTTTCATTTGAAAAACCCAACTATAACCAAAGTCCAAAACTGACATGAAAATAAGTAAACCTACTACTAGTATAACTAAGTCTAGAATGGCATTAACAGACTTCAATTAAACATAGCATGATCACCTATGTTCGACTAATGAAGGTTAATGCGAGGCTAGAAATGGTTATAGTAGGAGTATGTTGATTTTTACTTGCACTCTCTAGAAGCATGCTTAGTGCATAGACATTGTATAGGATAGACATATCACTTATGCGATTAGTTACTAAGTACACTTTTGCTTCAGTTTCACTATGTCATCGTCGTCACCATCCTACACTCCTGAATCGTACCCGGCCGATGCATCGGGATACTTCACCGGGCGACCACAAGTTAACCCACCCGACAACCGAGAATAAGATGATTACAGTAGTACGGAATCGGAACCCGAAGTGTCCAGCGAGCGAGACCCCTATGATAGACCTAGAGTATCACCAACCACGGTTTTACCCCGACCCACTCCAACGATTGTTCAACCACACCCCGGAGGACCTCGCGGTAGGCAAACGGCAAGGAAGAATGTTCCAATCCCAAGGAGAGTCACGCTATCAACACCTCGCCCGGAGGCACCGGAACCGTCATGAGTGGTCACCGGAGTGCCGATTGGGCGAATGGCCGAACTGACCTTGGCGAGAGATCAACATATCAGGGCAATGACAACCGAATTGCATGGGTGTCCAGTTAGGGCAACCCATCAAGCTCAAGTCTTAACGGAACTTGTAGATCTAACACACCAACTGGCTGTCGTATCAACTCAAGCTCGGGATGGCGCAAGGATGGCTAGAGAAATGGCAACAAGGGCTCAAGCGGCAAGCTTGGTAGTGGGAATGGTGTTGTTGTTACTGATGTTCTTGCTTGTGATCGGGGCATACTTGGGATAGTGCGGATATGAAGGCGGATGGATTGTAGCGTGTGGGAGGATCTTTTGAAAAACACCTTTAATTGCTTGTCAGTTTTCACGTATTTTAGTATTCAAGTTGTATTTCCATTTAAACAATGTGATACCGGTGTATGATAAAACACCGGAAATTTTGTAAACTTCGGCATTTAATGGAGGCATATTGGGAAAAAATTTAGCCAATCAATCTATTTACCTTGTAATTAACTTTACTGTTTCAAAAATTCGAATAAAATTATAAACCTTTGGAAAATATGAGTTCGAGAATTTGTACAAATTTTAACCAAAACGATTTTTGCAAATGTGTTTTAGAATCATGCCTCCAAGAAGATCTACACGCCACACGGGAGATACCCCTGAAAACCAAACGCCCGACATAGCGCGAATCATCACACAACGTATCCAAGAAGCCATACCTAACATCGTCACACAAGTAACTGCTGGCATCATTGCTAACCCCGGGAATCAAGGAGGTAGTGGAGGAAATCTGGGAAGTAACAGTACCGGATGTAACTACAAGTCCTTCATGTCCTGTAAGCCCAAAGAGTTCTACGGAAAGGAAGGTGCCGTAGGGTTGCTTTCTTGGATTGATAGCATGGAGTCGGTACTCCATATTAGCAAATGCTCAGAGGACCACAAGGTGGAATATGCTACATGTCAACTCCAAGGCAGGGCACTAACATGGTGGAACATCCAGGTTCAAACCCGTGGAAGGGAAGATGCATACAGACTCACATGGAAGGAGTTCAAGAAGTTGCTCATTGAGGAGTATTGCCCTAAGAGTGAAATTCAGAAACTAGAAGCTGAATTCTGGAATCACGCCATGATCGGAGCCGACATAGACCGATACACAACTCGCTTCCACGAACTCGAAAACTGGTACCTCACATGGTCACTCCCGAGAGCAAGAGAATCGACCGATACTTATGGGGACTAGCATCGGAGATCCGAGGAATGGTCACCTCGGCAAATCTGACCACCATCCAAGTTGTTGTGGCCTTGGCAACTACTTTAACCAACGATGCGATAAGATCGGGAACTCTGACATCGGGAAGTGCCAGCAATAAGAGGAAGCCAGAGCATCAGTCAAGAAAGAAATCCTTTAGTAGTGCAAGCAAGGATAGGAACATCACGAGAAACTTCGGAGTAAAGACACAGGACCCAGGGCAATACAAGGGTTCACTCCCTAAATGCAACAAGTGAAACCGTCATCATGAGGGAGCCTGCGTTTTTTTTGACAACTGTAAATGGCCAGGTCATCTCACCAGGTTCTGTAGAAGTGAAAAAGGGCCCAATGAAGGGAGAAGGGCATGTTTTGAGTGCGGAAGTCCGGATCACTACCGGAACACGTGCCCGAAGTTTGGTAGGAGACCGAACAATAACAATAATGGGAATCAGGCAAGACAAGCCAGCCAGGGGAATCAAGGAGGTCAGGCTCGAGGACGGGCATTTGTCATTGGAGCTGACGAAGCACGTTGCGACCCTAATGTGGTGACAGGTACGTTTCTCCTAAACAACCACTTTGCATCAGTATTATTTGACACTGGAGCGGATAGAAGTTTTGTTTCATTGGAATTTAGGCCACTAATTGACTTAGAATCTAGGAGAATGTCGGATGCTTATATTGTTGAGGTTGCTAATGGTCATAAATTTGAGGCTAAGGATGTAATTTTAGATTGTACGTTGAATCTAGCCGATAAGTTGTTTAGCGTTGATCTTATTCCTTTCGAATTGGGGAGTTTTGACATAGTTATAGGCATGGATTGGTTATCCAAGAATCGAGCGGAGATTTGTTGTTTTGATAAGTCGGTTAGAATACCGTTGCAAGACGGAAAAACCCTCGTGATACAAGGAAACAAAGTTGGAAGAAGCCTAGAGATGGTGTCAAGTGTTAAGGTTCATAAGTATTTGAGGAAGAAGTGTGTTGCATTTTTGGCACTCATAGTTGAGAAGAAGTCCGAGGATAGGCGAATCCAAGACATTCCCGTGGTAAAGGATCACCCGAAAGTGTTCCCCAACGATTTTCCTGGACTGCCCCCGTTTAGACAAGTTGAATTCCAAATTGACCTCATACTTGGAGCAGCACCTATAGCTAAGGCACCGTACCGCTTAGCACCTGCCGAAATGCAAGAGTTGTCAAGTCAACTCCAAGAACTTCTGGACAAGGAATTTATTAGGCCAAGTTCCTCACCTTGGGGAGCTCCAGTCCTGTTTGTCAAGAAGAAGGATGGATCGTTTCGAATGTGCATCGACTATAGGGAATTGAACAAGTTGACAATCAAGAATCTATATCCTCTCCCTCGAATAGATGATTTATTCGACCAATTGCAAGGTGAAACATATTTCTTAAAGATTGATCTCCGATCAGGTTATCATCAGTTAAGAGTCCGTGAGGAGCACATTACTAAGACAACCTTTAGGACACGTTATGGACACTACGAGTTTTTGGTTATGCCTTTCGGTTTAACGAATTCACCAGCGGTGTTCATGGATTTAATGAATAGGATGTGCCGACCCTACCTTGGCAAGTTTGTGATCGTGTTCATAGATGACATTTTGATCTCCTCCCGAAGTAAAGAGGATCACGAGCAACATTTGAGAGTAATTCTAGAACTTCTTAAGGAACAGAAACTGTACGCCAAATTCTCTAAGTGCGAATTTTGGATTAGAGAAGTACACATTCTTGGTCACGTGATTGGAGAAAAAGGAATCCACGTGGATCCGACTAAGGTAGAAGATGTTAAGAAATGGGAAGCTCCAAAGACACCGACATAAATTCGTCAATTTCTGGGTTTGGCAGGATATTATAGGCGATTCATCGAAAACTTCTCAAAAATTGCTAAACCACTTACAACACTGACCCAAAAGGATAGTAAATTCATTTGGGGAGAACCACAAGAAGAGGCGTTCCAGCTATTGAAGAAAAAGTTGTGCAATGCACCAATTCTGGTGTTACCGGAAGGAACAAAAAAATTTGTGGTGTATTGTGACGCGTCGCATCAAGGTTTAGGTTGTGTATTGATGCAAAGGGACAAGGTGATAGCATACGCCTCGCGACAACTAAAAGTTCATGAGAAGAACTATACCACGCACGACTTGGAGCTCGGAGCCGTAGTATTCGCTTTAAAGATTTGGAGACATTATTTGTACGGCACTAAGTGCACCATCTTCACCGATCATAAAAGTCTTCAGCATATTCTAGACCAGAAAATGGTCAACATGAGACAAAGAAGGTGGGTAGAGTTACTCAGTGATTACGATTGTGATATTCGTTATCATCCAGGTAAGGCAAATGTAGTGGCTGATGCCCTGAGTGGGAAGGAAAGGACAAAACCTTCACGTGTACGAGCAATGGGAGCGCTTGTACAAACAAGTTTAAAGACTCGAATTCTTGAAGCGCAGAAGGAAGCAATGAGAACGGAAAACTTGAAGGACAAAACCCTTCACGGCATAGAAAGCAGATTTGAAACTAAGGTTGATGGAGTACGTTATTTCAAGGACAGAGTTTGGATTCCAAAAGCTAGCAAAGTACGGGAGACAATCCTGAATGAAGCCCACAAGTCACGATATTCAATTCATCTTGGTGCGGATAAGATGTATAAGGATTTAAGGGAATATTATTGGTGGCCAGGAATGAAGAAGGATATTGCCCTATACGTAGGAAAATGTGTAACTTGCTCAAAGGACAATGATGTATATCAGAAACCATCTGGTTTGCTACAACAACCAGAGATTCCCCAGTGGAAATGGGAACAAATAACGACGGATTTCATAACCAAACTGCCGAGAACTGCCAAAGGGCACGACTCGATTTAGATTATAGTAGACCGATTCACGAAATCTGCACATTTATTACCGATTCGAGATGATTATAAGATGGAAAAACTGGCTCAGATATACATCAAGGAAATTGTTACGCGACATGGAGTCCCAATTTTCATCATATCAGATAGAGATAGCGGTTTCACATCTCGATTTTGGCAGTCACTTCAAAGAGCATTGGGGACACAATTGAATTTAAGTACTGCCTAGCATCCCTAAACAGACAGCCAAAGCGAGCGAACCATTCAAACATTGGAAGACATGCTTCGAGCATGTGTAATAGATTTTGGAGGAAGTTGGGATAACCATTTACCGTTAGTCGAGTTTTCCTACAACAATAGCTATCACACCAGTATTAAGTGTGCGCCATATGAAGCACTGTATGGATGCAAGTGTCGATCACCCCTTTGTTGGTTGGAGATTGGAGATAGACAGTTGTCTAGTCCAGACATTGTACAAGAAACCACCGACAAAATTGCAATCATCAGGGATAGACTTAAAGCAGCTCAAGATCATCAAAAGAGCTAGGCGAACAATCGTAGGAAGCCTTTAGAGTTTCAGATTGGAAATAGAGTTTTTATAAAAGTATCCCCTTGGAAGGGAACCATCCGATTTGGAAAACGAGGAAAGTTGAACCCTCGATATGTTGGACCATTTAAAATCACCGAAAGAATTGGACCAGTAGCATTCAGACTGGAATTGCCAACAGAACTAAGTGCTATTCATGACACGTTTCATGTGTCAAACTTGAAGAAATGTCTAGCCAACGAGGAGATAACCGTGCCTCTGAAAGAAGTCAAAATCAATGATAAGCTGCACATCATAGAAAAACCAATTGAAATACTTGACCGAGAGGTCAAGCGTCTTAAGCAAAGTAAGATTCCATTGGTGAAATTCCACTGGAACACAAGGCGTGGACCTGAGTACACATGGGAACGGGAGGACTACATGAAACATAAGTATCCTCAATTATTTGCTAAACAACCGGTTACAGACGAAAGTTCTTGAATTTTGGGACGAAATTCTTTTAACCGGGGGAGACTGTGACAACCGTAAAATTCGCGTTCAGGTTAGAACTGCACTAAACATATCAGATACTGATACTATATGTCACACTGTCCAATTTTAGCAGCCAACCCGGTACAGTAGGAAAAATTGAGAATTTTTGCCTAAAACCCCTCAAATTAGGGAATTATCCATATATCTCATAAAATGCCAACCAAAAATATCTTAAATACATACATATATATATATACTAGCAGTGTGCCCGTGCAATGCACCGGGTGAGCAATGTGTGAAAGTGATTATCGAGCATTGCTTACCTTAGCAATGAGCAAGGAAGGAACCGAAAATCTTACCCGATAAAAAACATATATAGCAAGGATTGAGAATCTTACCTGGAAAGTGTGAGAGAAAACTCTTACTCAGTATCTTACCAGGTAGAAGTCGATTACCACAATCCATTTTGATGACCGTTACTCGAATTTGGTAAGCGAGAGTGATAAATCTTGCAGGTAAGTACTTACCTTAAATTGGATAACGACCCCTAAATATCGTGAGAAGATAAGATTGGAAATTTAAAAGAATGTTCATAAATGAATCATCAAACAAATCTATTTGTATAAGTATATGTGGATCCACATAAATAATTTGTTGACATTGAGTCTTGAAATATATATGGATAAACAAATGTCAGACCCAAACCAAGCACCACAAAAAATTTGGGCAGAAAGAAAAAGACCAGAAACTATAATCAATGGGCAACCATGCTCCACCAATCATACATAACATCGTAAGAAAAAAGGACCAAAAGTGATTACAAACAGTAGACTAATAAAAAATATAGGATAAGATAAGAGCTGCAACCAAGTACCAATCAAAGCAGTGAAACCAAACTTGCAAACATGAAACAACCATCATTATGGTGTCAACTTCCCTGTAAAATAGAGGGGAGTTCAGAAACCTATGAATAAAATTGAAGTCATGTATTCATGATCGATGGGATAAAGGGATACAGAAAGTGTCAACAGAAATACCAAAAATTTAAGTCTTAAAATCTCTCAATCTTAGTCAAATATTTATGCGAGAGTGTGCACAAGCTACATGTAGACACCAATCTAGAACTCAAGAACACAGTTTAAAAATTATACCAGCACTTACAAATAAAAAATTGAGAGCAAAATAATGATAAATCAACATGTGGGTCATTTGCAAATAGAATAGGAGATGTTGTATGAAAGAGCAATTGCAACCATTAACTGCAGAATCAAAAGATCCGTTAGCTTTAAACAAAGATAGCTTTTCCTTAGCTTCATCAAGAGCGAGTAGGTGATCTGTCTTTTTTGGATCATCTGCAGTAGCAACACATTTGAATAGAACCAATAGGCAATAGTCGTTAGAGAAGAACAAACAAACAGCAATAGAAAAAAACAATTAATCAGAATAAAAATAAGCACTATAAACCTTTTTTGGTACGTTGGTTAAAAAACAATTAATCAGGATAATAAGTTAAATACATCAACATTTCTTGTTGCCTTATTGATCCAAAACCAGAGCTGAAGATGAATTCCAATGACAAAATGAATTTCCAACTCCCTCCCCTTCATTCTCCCTCCCTCTCTATGTATATTATCATATAGGTAGGTGGGTGTCCGTGTGTATGTAGAACATGAATCTACACCTAAGAAAACAATAGCTAACTTCACAATTACTAAATCTATATCGAAGATCAAAAGATATAAGACGATGCTCAAAACAGTTAACAAACAATTTTCTAAAGAACACAATTCACAAGGAAAATATAATATCACAGATCAATTTAACAAAATACAACCATCAAACGAATTTTTCATCAATTTATAGCATTTCGAGGACAATATTTGTTAGGACATTTAAGTTGTCCTAAATAATTAGAAAGTTTTGTAAAGTAATAGTTTTGGGCCTAATGGGCTTTGACATGTAAATGGGCTTGGGCTTACTTGTTGTAACAAGGGAAGGGGAGTATAAATAGATCTTGTATTGTATAGTTGTAAGTAACAATTCATAATTCACAATGTAGCCTTCAAACCAACTTGTGTTCTCTCTAGATTAGATTTACATTTCAATAAACAATTAGTCCTTCTCTACCTAATCTTGTTACACATTACTTGATTTGTTAAAGATCATGGACTCACAATTGGTATCAGAGCCAAATCGATGAATCTTTTCTCGATACGATCATCAGATCTCGACATTTCAAGTAAATTAGCCCGATCTACATGTAAGTATGCTCAAATCTCTTATGCTCTTGAAGATTTGTTCGTTATTCGATTCCAGATCATCTCCAATTTTTAGAATCGAATTTCGACAAGTTTTGACGATTTTCGAAAATTTCGAGAGTTTTCGGTGTTCTTCGAGTGAATTCTCAAGATCCGGAAGTTTTTACATGGAAGAATTGATTTGAGCTTCACAAGATCTGTTTGCATGTTGTTTTAGAGTGAAATAAATCATTTAGATCTGAATTTTATCAACGATTTATAGAATTCGATTTTTCGGTATGGATCTTAACGATGTTATTCAATTGATCTCAAGTTCTTTGATGTTTTGATCAAGAATTCTTCCACAGATCTGTTAGTTTTTTTATTTTCGAGCACTCTACATCTTTTAGAATCGAAAATCAACATGAAATGAGTTAGATCTCAGATCTGAAAGTTGCTGCCGGAAAACCGTAAGTCTCGCCGGAGCTCTTCGATCTTGTTTATTTTGAGTATGTTTCAATCGATAAATTCTGCTCAGATTAGTTTGTTTCTAGTTTTGGAACACGTTGCAAGTTTCAGAATGGTTTTTGGTCGAAAATTGAGTGAGATACGATTTCTACATGTCGACAGCATGTATTCGCCGGATTCTGCAAAACTTCGCCGGAAAAACGTTTTGGCCGGATAAACATCACAGATCTGGTCGTAGTTGATGTTATGATAACATTGAAACGATTAGAGTAAATTTCCAGCATGAATGCATTTTTTTTGTGAGTTGTTGGAAGCTCTCATCGTAAAAGTTTGTTACCCACCGGAAAATTTTTGTTACTCGCCGAAACTTCAACTTATTGTTTTTGGAGCTGCATGATATCGATTCAATTGGCATTATACATTCCTTGATGTTTTGAGAGCATAATGGAACCAATAGAAAGCAGTTTTAGTTGTGAAAGTTGAAAGAAAATTGATAGAGAAATGTGCAGATCGTGACTTGATTTTTGGAAGATGATGAATAGTGATTTAACTGTTCAGTTAGTGACCAGTTAGTTTTCTAACAATTTTGGTCCAAATTCCGTTAGTTTCGTTAAATTCCGATGTTTTTGCTAACGGAACTCGTGTAGCATCATTCCTACATTTCGTTTGTCACACTTACATCTCCGCAACATCGATTTGTGTTCGATTCCTCGAAATCCCTACCGAGTAGCACGTGTTTTTATCGTTCCTTCTTCGAGCAAATTCGGACCAAGCTCTTAAGCCGAATTCTTACTCAACTCGTGGTCCAACGACGGATTCTCTGTTTTACACTAAATGCATACACTTTGAAGATGATTTTAGTGCATTTAGTCGGTGTTATGGAGTACATTGGATCCGATTTTTCAAAGCTGAAAATATGACGAATAAGAGCAATTTTCAAGGGGGAGCCGAGCCTACATTTGAAGAATACACCGCTAAAGTTTTTCAATAAAATCAAGGGGGAGAGGAGTAAAGACTTTTAAGTGATTTTACTTTCCAAAACTTTAGGGGGAGAATGTTAGGACATTTAAGTTGTCCTAAATAATTAGAAAGTTTTGTAAAGTAATAGTTTTGGGCCTAATGGGCTTTGACATGTAAATGGGCTTGGGCTTACTTGTTGTAACAAGGGAAGGGGAGTATAAATAGATCTTGTATTGTATAGTTGTAAGTAACAATTCATAATTCACAATGTAGCCTTCAAACCAACTTGTGTTCTCTCTAGATTAGATTTACATTTCAATAAACAATTAGTCCTTCTCTACCTAATCTTGTTACACATTACTTGATTTGTTAAAGATCATGGACTCACAATATTTATAGCAACAAATATGTCCTATTTCTAAGCCCCATGCATACTGTTTTTTAGCCTTGTATGCACTCTTTTTTGGTTTTGCATGTGTGTGGGTCAGACAATATGAGCATCTTGTACATGGTATTTTGAACCAAATACCCTTTATATGGTATACACAACCTATAAATCATCTGCTTTTGATTAATGGGTGTTCTACAAACACCATCAATGGCATCTACTACAACCATAAAACAAACCTCAAATGTAATGATTCTACTCCATTTTAGATCTCATATTTCAGAGCTTTAACCTACTAAACTAAATTTACATTGGATGCTTAAACTTCAAGATCAACGATATTGATCTCACATGACACTCGTCTCAGCATGCATACATATATAAATCAATGGATTAATTAAGTAAGATTAAAAAATAAATAAATAATAAGAAACGTAAGTTATGCAAAAGATAGAATGTGTCTCACCGATTTTATATGTGTCAAGAAAACCAATAAACAACTTGAGCATCATCGTAGTTTTCAGCCTGCAATAGCATTTTGAATTATTAACATACACAAATGGCAAGACAGAGAACTGTCAATATATGAAGTGAATTAGCAAGAATTGACATACTACAACCACACTTTAAGATAACAAAGACATGTAACATGAATAAAATAACAAAGATCGTTCTTATAAGTTATATAAGAACTGACATACTACAACCACACTTTAAGATGGCAAATATCGTTCTTATGGCCCACCACATCCCTCGGGGCCTTAACCAGTACGCCACAACCCTTATGGTTTTAAGAGAAATTAAATTACCTTGGCAATTCCATCTCGTTGATTTATGCAAGGACCAATCCCAATTCCAATCCAATCATGATTAAAACAGAAGCTAAAGATAGCATTGAGAAAATAGTACCTGCTCGAAAGAATGAGGATCGGGATCTTCTTGTCAAGTCTTGCTATAATTTATGTTGGTCTTGTTTGGTTCTAGTCTCCATGATCATACCTCAGAGAGAGAAGCGAAGGTCCTTGGGAAACAGATAGCTGAACACAAATTTATAAGAGGCCAAAAACATAAAAAATCTAAAATCATACATGGAGACTACCAACCAACGCTGAGCATTAAACCAAAAGTCAAAAACCTTTGCAAATTTTGTTAACAGGTACAATAACAGAAAAATATATATAACCAAAAGTCAGTAGCCATATCCAACATGTTCATCAAACAGAACAGCTATTTGGTCCTTATCCTACCAAAATCAAATAGATGAGATTAAGGGGTCGTTTACCAAATACTTACCTAGGTAAGCACTTACCGGTAAAATTCAACATTGTCACATAATTACTGAGTATGATTTTTGACCACCAAAACGGTCTCGTATGCAACAATTGGAGTGGTTTTTTTCTTTCTGTTTTTCATATTAGTTATTATTAATTGTTGCTGATCAAGTCCATGTTAATGTCATTTCATGTTGTTTTGTGAATATTGTTGAATAGCTTTTCTACTCGTATTTGGCATATTACTTTGTTGACATGAACGAAACACTCAGCCATTTTTTACCCGTATTGGTTAAATGCTTTATAATATAGTATAGATAATGTTAAAGTATGAAGCTTTACAAGTCTGCCAAATCTCATTAGGGATGGAACCAAACATGAAATTTGAGCTCAAATCCAAGAGTTCAAGAGAGGATAGTCTATGGATTTTATCAGGAAGTGGGCCCCAAATTCCTAAAGACACTAAGCTAAGAACAAATTAGCAAATTTGAGCAGTAGAAGAAATAAATAATAAAAAGAAGAACAAATTTGAGCAGTAGAAGAAAACAGAAAGACCCCATCAAAGATTCTCAAAGAATTATCAAATTAGCAAACAAAGAAAGACCCCATTAAATCAACATCCTCAATCGTACCTGAAATGAAGCCTGGAGAAGAAACACTGAGATTTTTTGTATTGCTCTTTTTGATACCAGAATCCGAGAGGATGTTCACTGTGATTGCAAATAAGAACCCATCAAATACTTAAAATATAATCAAAACAAGAACATTGTATCCAATAAAACCCTAAAATCGAAGAAGAACAAAAACATTGACGCCTTCTGCAAAACAAAATCGAAGAAGAACAAATCAAACCTGCATTAATAATTGATGGAGATAAACACCATAGATGAAGATGAAAGTCGCGGCCTTAGGAGAAGAAGGAACAACTGATTGAAAAACATCGGAGGTTCTATGTTGATATATATGGTGGAGTATGGGAGAAGCGCATCTGATTAAGGTTTTGACAATTTCAGTATGGAACAGGAAGAAAGGTATGGTATGAGATATGGAGGGGAGAAGGGAAGCGTATGAAATCTTCCATCACAGGAAGAAAGGTATGGCAAGGAGACGTGAAAGGTAGAAGGGGAGGGTAGAAAGCATGGGTGCGTACTCTATGGGCCGGTTCTGTGTAAATCAAAAGGTCTGGTGAAGAGAGAAGAAGGAAGCGTGTGATAATCACGGTATGGGCTGAGATGTGAATAGGTAGAAGGGGCCGGTCCTTTTGTTTTACAAATCAAAACTTTTCAACTTGTACATTGTGCATTCCCATTTGTAATTAAGAGTTTTTTTAAAATTTATGCATAAAATGGTGGTACCTTGTGCTTTAAAATTTGTCTTTAAGACATTAGGTGTATATGCTTATATATGTAGTATAGATATATATATAAACCATACTAAAATAATACTAGTAAAGTTAACTAGTAACCTTACAACTAACTAAATTATTGTGTTAAATAATTCAAACAATTAAAATAAAAATAAAATTTAAAAATAAATAAAAGACACAATTATTTTATACAAAACCACACTCCACACTCTCTCTCTCCCCTCTCCAAAACCGCCCCCCCCCCATATATACCCCCTCACTCTCCCAAAATTTGCTACTCTCTCATTATCATCCCTCTCTCTTTTCTCCCAACAATTTCTCTCTTTATTTCTCACTAAAACACACCCAAAGTCCAGCCATTTTCACTCAAGAACATCAAGGGTTCAAGTCTTCACAAAGGTAAAAATAATATGTAGTGCAAAGGCTACACCTTTCTTTGTTATTGTTCTTTCATTTTATTTAAATTTCTTCTTCTACACTAGTTGCATGTTGTTTTACTTTATCAATATCTTTGGATCTTGATGTTTGGGAGCTTCATCACCATAACATCTTGAATGTTACTAAAAAGCGGATGAATCCATGACCAAACCCATGTTAAGACCAAAGAAGAACTTTTACAATGTTCTAACAAACATGCATGTGTTCTTCATCAAAACCAACCCTTTAATCTCTAAGAAATTTTATGAACTACTCTTTAAATCCACTAAAAATATGTTTGAACTAACATGCATAAGCTAAAAATTCACTATTATAAGTTGCATGAAGGTGTTCTTGTCATAAACACCCAAGAACCTTCAAAAATAACCATTTTCAAGTATTTGCCAAAAAGGAGTTTTATAAATAAATTACATGTATTGTAAATGGCTGAGAAATATATTTTTAAACTGAAAATATATGTACGGGGATGTGTCAAATCGGATCTTGTTAGTGCATAAAATGTATTCAAGATTTAAGGTGTGTTTGTATTAATTGTAAAGAGTCAAAGCAATAGTTAAAGTCAAACATAGAAGCATTAAAAGGTCAAAGTCAAGGTGTTTAGCTAGATGGTCAAAGGTATAAATACATACCTTGTTATAGTGATTAAAAAGAAGTCTCACAATTGTAATCCAACTTTGACTTTCCCTTAAATGTATAAATACAACTTTGACTTTCCCTTAAATGTGTTGACTTTGACTCTCAATACCTCTATCTTGGACTTTGACTATTGCTTAGACTCTTACAAATAATACAATTACATATTAAATCTTGAATACATTTTATGCACTAACAACCCAAAACACCAAGGGTCAAATCTCTAGCTCAGAAGCAAAGATCCTATCTAAAGACACCTACCACTACAGAGCAATCCACCAAACCCCAACCATCGCACCCACAACAGAAGACCAGTCTACAGCTAAGTCTACAACAGAGCATAACCCACAACCACCTCAATAACCGCCAACAGAAGCTAAACCCAAAGAACAAACCCAAGTCAAATCTCATAGCACCACTGAAAAGACTAAATCTACAGAGGCACCCCCACGAAAAGCAAAAAAAATCCTCCAAGTGCTCAACATAAGCAAAAACCTACAGAAGTATCTCCAACCAATCCAATAACCAAGGACAAGGGCAAATCCATCGCCACAGAAGGAGCCAAAATCCAAGAAACCTAAGCCTCGACCTACGGAAAAATTGATGAAGAGTGCTTTCGACTCTTTTATCACTCCCAAACCAGAGGAAGAGGATTGGGCATTTGGACCTCCTCCGTCAGCTATCCCCTCCCTTGACCCAAAAGCTAAACCATCCGAAGACATAATTGCCCAAGTCCTCAGAGAGATGGACGCTCTGAGGAAACCCATGCCTCCTCCATCTGCCCAAAAAAGAGACATGGAAGAGGTGGTATACAACTTCCTATACAGTAGAGGCATTAATGATCCTCTGCCCAAACATACTCTAAGCATGGATATCATTGAGCAACAAAAAGACAAATTCTTCAGAGATAAGGCTCAGAGCATTAAGCACGTGTTCTCAAACTCCAAGATTAAACAAGTTCTGAGTGTCAAACTCTCGCACACTACATGCAAAAACTGATGGTACAACATCTACTATGTGTTGCAAGAGGATGAGTCCAAGATGAAATTTACAGATGCTGATCTAAGAAACCTACACCCCTTTGACCTTGCAGAACTTTATACCTGGGCAGAGAGCAATTACATGCACAGACATGAATACCAAAGAGCTTATGACGCTGTGAGGAAACTCATGAGGGAAAGACTTCTGCTATTCAGTGTACTTGACTTCCAAGTGGCCTTGGACCTTGTAGTTAAAAAGATAACCCTGACACCTCTAGATGACAGGTGCCCTTCATCTGCTGACGTACTACCGCATACCACCATTCGCAACCCCAGAGTTGGATATGTCTTCGTTGATCCTCAAGGAAGAAAGAAGCTGTTTGTGGAGTATGATCTGCCAGGAATATGCGATAGAGACTCTTCTCCAATTCAGGGTAGATCTTCTCAACAGCAGAGGTTCTGAATTTGTTAACCTTGAGGATGCGGATAGATTGATAGAGGCAATAGACGCAAATATTCGCTTCAGAGACCTATGCGCATTCTTCTATCGACAACTCAAGAAAGAAGGAAGATGGGGAAAGAAGATCAATGATTTTCCAGATGCCATAATATAGACTCTGTAGATTATCTTTGTACTTCAAATTTTCAAGTCCCGTAATCTTTAAATTTTCCAAAAGCTCATGTAAATGCCTCTGGCATAGATCTTAATGAAAACATCTCTTTTTACAGAGGTCGAATCTTTCAGCTCTTGTTCTTATTAGCCTAAGATACATGCAAGTTTTATATTTTTGATTTTTCAATACTTAAGAGGAGATTGTTAGCTCTAACTTTCTAGCTTAGAGAAGTATTGAAAAAAGGCTAAGGAAGAACACTGGCAGAAGCCTCTGCCGGATACCAAGAACACAGAGCCTTCGTGGATCCATCATCAGAGAAGAACATAGACCAAGGCCACAGAGCATCTACCATTCATGACAGAGCCTCTGTGGAGTTGAATACAGAAGATGAAGATCAAGGTTCCTGAAGACAAAGACAAGTGTGCTGCTCACGTGCCTCTGTTGTACAAAGATCCTGAAGATTAAATAGTACAAGGCACGTTCCTCTACTTTCCACATGTCATCTTCTGAGAGGTTGCAGCTTTTGTAGAGTACTATCAAATGGCGCAGTACATCAGCGTGTACCAAAATACGTCCCACGACCTTGTCTCCTGTACACTTTGTATGTGAATCATATATGAACCTTTGTAATTCACATATAAACTATTTTTAACTAATTCGTATATGAACTTTTATGATTCATATATGACCTTTGGGATTCATATATGAATTAGTTAATTTGTTCATATGAGAAATAGTTAAAAAAAAATTCATATATGAATCACAAAGGTTCATATATGAACACAAAAGTTCATATATGAATCACAAAGGTACATATATGAACACAAAGATTCATATATGAATCAATTAATTGGTTCAACTGATTCATATATGAACCTACAGTTAATTAATTTCATATATGAAACACAAAGGTTCATATATGAATCATAATATTCATATATGAATTAGTTATACAGAATTCATATGTGAATTACAAATGTTCATATATGAACGTATAGTTCATATGTGAATCACACAGATTCATATATGAATTCAGCCCGTGTTTTTTGTAAATGTTACGAAATTGCCCTTCTATTTTGGAACAGTCGTAACTTTTGACCATTCAAAGCCGCAACTTTTGACCAGTCAAAGCCGCAACTTTTGACCAGTTATAACCGATCTTGACCGAATAAATCGCCAAGATCACTTCTCTATTTCTCAAAAAAATTGCACTTCTCATTTGAACCTAAGGCTATATATATGTATATATACTTTAACATTCATTACATACCAAATACACAAACTTTTTCATCAATTCACTATATATAACTCCAAATCCGGGTCCTTAATTTTTTAGCTACTTTTAAAAACAAACCTACAAAAATAACCTTTTAAAAAACATCAAAAATAGCCACCCATCTCTCCTCATGTTTTGCTTGAGGAGAGATGGCCCACCATGCATACATTTTCAGAAAAAAAAATTAAAAAATTAAAGATTCTGTATTGATTTGACTGATTTGACAAAAGATTATCGAATTGACACAAGATTCCTGATTTGACAACACTCTAAAAAGAAAAGAGTCTGATTCCCCTCGATAACAACCCCATCTCGCGCCAGGCAAGGGAGCTCGCGCCGCGGGCGCGAGGTCGTACTCCGATTTGACCAACTTTGACTTTTTGGGTTTTTCTTATAATTATTATTAAATACTCATATTTTATATAAATACACTTTAATTAATTATTAGAGTTAATTTTATTTAAATACGTTTTTTGAAATAATTAAGAAATTTTATTAAAGTTAATTTTAAATAAATACATTTAATTAATTAATTTTTAAATGAATTTTATAATGTTTTTATTCAAAATTAATTTTAGAATAATTTATAATCAATTTTTAAATAAATTTGAAAGTACCTTTTTAAATACTTTTTTTGTTTTTTTATTATTAAAAAATTAATAAATACGAGTTGTTTAAAATAAATACATTTATCTTAATTTACTTTAAATACATTTAAACTAATTTAAAATAAATTGTAATTAATTTTAATATAATTATTTTAAATAAATACGATTTAAAAAAAAATCAATAATTAGAAAAATAATTTTAAATTTATTTTTGAATAATGTTTTTTTATCAATTCGTTATTTTAAACTAGTTTTGAAATTCATTTTTTAATTATATTTTAAAATAATTTTTTTATTATCTAAAATAAAATTAAAATAATTACTAAAAATTCATATCAACTAACTTTGTTTTCTATATAAATCTATACCACTCTCATCATTTTTCAACCCACAACCTCTTTCCAAAACTCTTCCTCTCCAAAAATCAATTTCTAACAAAAAAACACAAGAAATATCAATGACGACAAATATTGAAAAAGTCCGGGTACGTGTTTTTGCGGACGGTTCGTGGCAGTTTGTTAATGGGATGATGGATTATATCCTAGAAATTAAAAAGGCAACTGTCGTGTTACCGTAACAATTGTCTTTTCCTGGGTTAATTAGTTATCTAACCTGGAAAAAAATTTACCCGATTAACAAAATCGTTTTAGATTAACGTATAAATCCTTATCTTCTGGTTCGATTGTCGAGTTATTAAACACGGAGGATGTGAGAAATTTTCTTGCCATTGGTGGGGAAATTTCACCACACGCCCTAAAATTTTCTTGCCATTGGTGGGGAAATTTCACCAACCGAAACCCCAACATATACTTCCACTCGTTCCATATGAGCCTAACCCCCGCCAAGATGAGCCATTCCAAACTCAGTATCAACAGTCGTTTCATCCAAACCAAACGCAGTATCAGCCGTCGTTTCAGCCATACCAAACTCAGTATCAACCGTCGTTTCAAAATCCATATGAAGCGTACCAATCTCAATATCATTCCTTTCAAAACCAGGGGACGTACGAAAATCGCAACTCGTACCAACACGAAGATCTACCATATGATTATGGCATTCGTATTTCCGAATCCCTGCCGAAGAATTTGACGCTGATTTATATGACAATAAAAATGCATCACATAAATATAAGGTCGATTTAGATCCTTATTATGGGGCCGTTTGTGTGGATTGCTTGTATCATCCCAATACAAATGAATATTTGGGGATACAATCAGATGGTAGTGATAGCTACCCGGGGGAGGAAGATAAAGAAGTGTCTGAAGAGGAGGATGACGAAGAGTCAGATGAGGAACTTCCAAAAGATGGTGGTAATATCCTTCGTCCGACGGGTTGTAATTTGTTTTGGGGCATTTCACCCCCGTTACCAACGCCTGTCCCTATTGTGAATCCTAAAGAACCGGATAGTTGTTTGCCTACAAACTGCTATGACATGAGCACATGGTATACCAGATAGTTTCCATTTCCTACAACTACAAGTCCACCCCATTAAGTCAACAACACCGTTTCTATGCCCGTCAACAACTTCAAACACGATGTTTGTAACAGGATGTATGGTCTATGTTACACTTTGGTTAATTCTTTTATCTACTTTCTCTTCAACCCAAGGGGTAAGTTCATTTTCAAGTAAAGTTGCACAAATGTATACATCTTTAGTTTTAAAAAACAATTTAAAACAAATATTATGGATGTTTATATATTTATATATTTACCTCCAATCTCGCGACGATCATAATACCACTGTTGCAGTGACGTCCGGAAAAAATCAATCAGCATTGTGATCGGAAGGCGTCCTGCATACATTGACATCGAATTTACGGACTACGCACTATTGGAAGTCATGACATTATAACGCATTCTAGGGAAATGCGCTCCTGACCATTTCCGTTTATCTGCACTGTCAAGTGAGTTCCTTGCACCAACTGATATAGCTTGACGAAGGTCGAACAACAGTTGATCAAACTCTTCCACCGTATACGCTTTTCAAGTTTTCCAAATTATATCCCCCAAAAACTGTTTATGTTTCCCTTTAAACCGTAAATTTATCTCTATATGTCGACAACAAAGACTGTTAGGTCCATAATCTTCATACAATCCAAGTATTGTGTAACAAGATGATGAAGAACTTTATTGAAAAGGAAATCTAACCTAGAGAGAACACAAAGTGATTAGAGATCTACATCTTGTATTAATGAATTCACTTCTTACAAACTACAAGTAAAGACCTATTTATAGTCTTCATCACTTGCTACAACAATTAAGCATAAGCCCTTTAACACAGCTATTGCTTTACAAAACTTTCTATTATAAAGGACAACTTCAGTGTCCTAACATTCTCCCCCTAAAGTTTTGGAAAGCAAATCATCTTCAAATCATTAGCTCCTCTCCCCCTTGATTTCCTTGTAAAAACTTTAGCGGTGCATTCTTCAAATGTAGGCTTGGCTCCCCCTTGAATGTTGCTCTTAGCCTCGACTAAATGCACTAAAATCATCTTCAAAGTGTATGCATTTAGTGAAAAACAAAGAATCCGTCTTGCTTGAAGGAGGAACGGTAATAAGCACGCACTACTAGGTAGGGATGAGACGACCCAAGCAAATAACATTGTTCAGCAACTGTGGAGAAATACTCGTCTTCAAAATATTTCAAGCCACTGAATGAAGAGAATCCAGAACTTCAATCTTCAAGAAATAGCTGGATGATTATAAGCACTCAAAAGTCTGAATCACAACCAAAGCACCAGAACAATGATTGCAAGCACTCACAATTCTGATTGATCAGGTCAGAAGAATGATTAAGAGCATTCAACGGTCTAGCATCGTCAACAAAACTTCAGAATAATGATTGCAAATATTCAAGCGTCTCTTCCAATCCAATCAAAGACTAAACTCCAACAATCAACTTCTGAATATCTTGAAAGACTTGAGCTCTTTTAAACTTTGACAGTTGCTAAATGTATGTGGCACACTGAATATAAGAATGATGTCACACACGCCTTATGCTAACTTTCATGAACAATGTCCCCCTCCTGAGACTTAGCACGGGGGTTCCGAAACCATCAGAATTCGGACCATCAGAATTCGGACCATGAAGCATCCGAAACCAATGAATCCGAATTAAGTAGGGTGCGAAACACTCAATTCGGATCATGTTGAGTGCGAATTCACTCAATTCGGATCATGCTGGGTGCGAATTCACTCAATTCGGATCATGTTGGGTGCGAATTCACTCAATTCGGATCATGCTGGGTGCGAATTCACTCAATTCGGATCATGTTGGGTGCGAATTCACTCAATTCAGATCATGTTGGGTTCGAAATCAAGACAATTCGGATCATGAAGGGTTCGAAATCATGGCAATTTCGTGTCATGTTGGATGCGAAACCATGCCTATCTTGAATAAATGGAATTCGAAACCATTAGAATGAGGATTAGAAAGATGCGAAGCCATCCATACCTTTGAACCTTTAGGTGTAAGCACATTCCGAAATTCAGAACTAAGATGACCAAATTCAGCAATATTTCGGACTTCACAAGATCCGAAACCAACAACTCTGAATAGTTCAAAACCATCTAAGCCATCCAAACAATAGTAGCATCCGAAACCATGAACAGTAAAGCATGAAGGATCCGAAATCATCAATGAACAGTAAACGATGAAGGATCCGAATTCATCAATGAACAGTAAATGATGAAGGATCCGAATTCATCAATGAACAGTAAACGATGAAGGATCCGAATTCATCAAGAATAATCCGAATTCAAGTAACAGCATCCGAAAATCACTAAAATCATCATAACTTCTTCAATTCTTGACCAATTTCAGTGATTCTTTCGCAGACTTATTCGAAAAATGAAGATGAACAGATTTCTAGTTGATCAAAACATGTAATTCGATCGATTTGGCATACTTTTGATCCAAAAAGTGAGTTCGACTTTTTCTTGAACAAACACCATAAGAATCCGAAATCTGAGCAAAATAGGGCTAAAAACACTTGAATTGTGAAGATCCGATGATCGTATCGATGAAAAATTCTTCGATTTGGCTCTGATACCACTTGTTAGGTCCATAATCTTCATACAATCCAAGTATTGTGTAACAAGATGATGAAGAACTTTATTGAAAAGGAAATCTAACCTAGAGAGAACACAAAGTGATTAGAGATCTACATCTTGTATTAATGAATTCACTTCTTACAAACTACAAGTAAAGACCTATTTATAGTCTTCATCACTTGCTACAACAATTAAGCATAAGCCCTTTAACACAGCTATTGCTTTACAAAACTTTCTATTATAAAGGACAACTTCAGTGTCCTAACAAAGACCATGTTAAGCGGTAGACAAAACCTCTCAAATGGCCATGTTAATGGAAGCAGGCCGATCAGATATGATGCACAAATTTTCTGGCCCACCTATGCATTCGTTTAACCTTGATAAAAACCATACACAAGTCTCCCCACTATCTGTTTTTCCCACCCCGTAAGCAATTGGTAAAATTTGGTTGTTTGCATCCATACCAACCTGTTGGTTCCTATTTTGCTTAACAATGATATAAATACCTATTATTTCAACCAGATTAGGGTGCGGAAGCGTTTTAGCGAACTAGAGAGGTATTACTTGGTAGATAAATACACAATATCAAATACACAAAGTATAAATAACACAGTTAATTAACTTAATGATTCACTGTATTTGATATAATAAGAACACCTAAGAACACCGAAGGTAATACAAGAATTATGCTCTAATGGTGTGTGTATTGTGTAAAGCTTAATAGAAGAGTTCAACATGAGCCTTCTATTTATACTACTTCTACAGGGGACAAGGTGGTGACAAGAAGTACTAAGGTATAAAGACACTATAGTGGAACAGTAACAGGTACAACGTTACTGTAGTGCGCCATACTCTACAAAAGCTGTAACTTATCAAAGGTTGACACGTGGAGGCAACATGGCGAGCCTTGTACGAATGATCTTTAAGATCTTCGTACAACAGTAAGACGTGGGAAGCACGATCGTCTTTGTCTTGATCTTCATTCTTTAGATTCTTCTAAGTCTTCAATACCACAAAGGCTCTGTCAGGTGTGACATGAGCTTTGTGGCTTTGTCCTCTGTGAATGTCTTATGCGGAGACTTGGCAGAAGCTCTGTCGGTGTCTTTACACTTAGCCTATTTTTCAGTACTTCTTTAAACATAAAGATTGGAGCTAACAATCTCCCCCCAAGTGCATGACAAGAGGTGAAATAACATACCTCAAAATATTTTTCTTTTCCTTCATATAACGTTATGCCAGAGGCACTAACACTTGATTACGCGATGAAAAGAAAAGTTAGCAGAGGTTGGTAAAAGACATCAGATATTGGCGTTTGGGAAGTCGTTGATACTTCTGTTGTCGAGTCCTACTTCTTTAAGCTCATGATAGATTTTGATGCAGAGGGTTCTGAAGTTGATTACTGAGTCGATGACCTCTATCAATCTATCTGCAAGAGCTTGATCCATGAGCTCCGTTCCTCTGTGCTCCATGAGGTTAGCTCTGAACTCTGTCAAGGTGCTTGTTGCGTATTTTTTACAGTCCATCTCTAGGAATAGTCTTAGCTTCCCAGCAGGATCTTGATAGACGTACCCAACCTTTGGAAATGTGATGATTGAGTTTGGTATGGAAGAGGATGGGCAGTTATCTTCTGGTGGTCTAAGACTTAGGTTTCTCACTCCAAGATCTCGTGCTACATGGAAATCGACCAGACTGTATAGCAGAAGTTTCTCATGCATGGCTTTCTTGATCACCATGTATGCCTTTCGAACTGCATCGCCGGTTGCGTAGTTCTTTTTTGTCCAGTTCAGAAGATCGGGTAGGTCATAGGGGCTTAGGTTCCTAAGATCAGCATCTGAGAATTGGTTCTCAGTTATGTCCACTCTTTTGACCTTATAGATGTTGTAGTAGATCTTAGTGGCTCTAGTGTGAGGGAACTTACAGTATATGACCTTGTCGATTTTGGAGATTGAGTAGACTTGGTTGACGGGCTTGGGTGTTGTTTTGTTGAAGATGTGATCGAGCTCAGCACGGATGTCGGGGTCTTGAATGGATGGTGGCAGAGGATCTCTGATAGTTCTGTTGTATAGGTACATGTACACCACTTCTTCAATTTGTCGTGGAGGTGCACCAGGTGGAGGCATGGGCCTGTGTAGAGCATCCATTTGATTTTTAATTTGGGCAACTCTGTCTTCTGTTGGTTTAGCCTTTGGATCTAGGATAAGGTTGTTTAACAGAGGTTGATAGTTGAAGGCCCAGTCTTCTTCTTCGGGTTTGGGTGTGACTTAGGCATCGAAAGCACTCTTCATCAGCTTCTCTGTGAGTTGATGCTTAGGCTTTTTCTGCTTTGGTTCCTCTGTTACTATCGCTTTTCCCTTGTCTTTGGCCTTCGGCTATTCTGCTTGTTGGGTTTGAGTTGCCTCTGTAGGTTTTATCTGTTGAGCTTCTGAGGTCTTAGTTGTAGTGGTTGCCTCTTTCGGTTTTGGCACTTGTGCTTTTGAGGTCTTTGCTGAAAAAGGTGCTTCTGCAGTTATTGTAGGGGTTGCCTCTATTGGTTTCTCAGAGGGCTTGAGTGGTGATGTGGGTTTTGTTGGTGAGGATTCTGCAGATTTGCTCAGATATTTCCTTTTGTGAGATATGGTTTTGGTTCTGGGTGTTTTGGGTTTAGGAGAAGGGGGTTTTTCTTCTGTTTGTTTTGTGTGTTGGTCTTCTTCAGAAGATGTCAGGATTTGTACTTGTTCGGTGGTTTTGTGGGATGGAGATGGTAGATCTTCTATGGTTACATGGGTTGCTTGGGTTTGAATTTGGATTTCTTCGGGGGTTGTTTCCACAGAGGTGGTTGTTGCCTTTGTAGACCGATGTTGGGTTTCTCCTTAGGTTTGACTTAGGGGTGCTTGATTTAGGGGTTCTGCAGATATTGGTGGAGGTGCAGGTAATCCTCTGGATGCATCTCTGTCTTGTCTCATTTTATCTCCCTCAGGATGATCTAATGGACCATCAGAGTCCTCATCAGAGTTATCCTGACCCTTATCTCGTGTACCCTCTGCCCTGCACGAGGCTTCTGGCTTTTTCGGCTGAGAGGCACCTGCGGCAAGCATTTTTGCGCATAAGTCATCGCAGATGCCAATTAGGTATTGGACTTGTGCCTCTGTGTTGAAACACAGTTTTCCCACGCTAGCTCGAAAGTCTTTGACATAGTTCGTGTTAGCTGCTGTGAAGGCTGTGATGAATTCAGTCATTTGATTTAGACCACTCTGCCCCAATTCTGTGTTTTATGCTCTGGTGATATAGTTCGAGGGCTTCAGAGCCTTGGTTTGATAAAGAGTGTGCTCTTGGACTTTATCCAGAGCCTTTGGCAGATCGTCAATGGTGATGACTGGAGCAGAGGTTTGTGGTAGATTCTTCTGAGCTTTTCTTGCCTTCTTTAGCTGTTTAGAGAGGTCAGGAATGGATGTTTCCAAAGCAGAGGTGGAGGCTGGTTCAGCCTTAGCAGAAGTTGTTGCTGCAGGAGTGACCTTTGCCATAGCGTTCTTCACCTATGTGGACAGGTTGTCCATTTTGGTGGTCAGCTATGTGATTGCCCTTGATGTGGTATCTGCAAAAGAATCAAAAGAGCTTTTCAACCCTTTCAATGTGTTGTCCACAGAGGTGACAAGGGTTTGGAACTCATCCCTTGAGACATGTGGACTGAGGGTAACCTCTGGGTGAACGAAACTATCACCAGAGTGTGTCTCTGTTCCTGAGACGCCTTCTTTCGCCCCGGTTTGTACGTTGAAAGTGGAAGGACTTCCCTTCGATCCTAGAGCAGAGGCCTTTTGAGCTTCAGACTCTACGAAGGTTCTGTCAAGGACCTTTTTCTGATCCACTCCAGAGGTGGGGACAGAGGTATCCTTGAGTTGACTTGGGGACTTGTCTAGAGTCCCTTCGTCGTTGTGCTTTCTAAGCTCATCTGAAGAGCTGTTGGGACCTAAGAGTACGTGCGTGACAGAGGAAACGAATTCCTCTGTGGGGATTTTTGATGTGATCTGGGGCAATTGATCACTTACTAAAGGTGAGTCATTTGGAGAGGACTCCCTCAGAATGGATTCCCCGGTTATTAGTGGCCTAGAGGAAGAAACAGTTTCCTCTGCCCAGTCAGTTTGGGTCGTGGTCGAGCTGTGCTGCTCTTTTTCAATAACACCTTCTGCCACTAGACTGGCGATGTTAGAAATGTGGGTTGCACTGGGAGTTGGTTGGGGTTGTGTGCCTCTTCTATCTACGGCATCTTTTCTTGCCTCTTCTTCTGTTAAGCACCCTAACATAATCTCACCCTTAGTACCCGCATCCGCTACCTCTGTTGAGCATCCTATCTTGATGGTTTCTCTGTTAGCCTCTATCTCTTTAAAGTTGCCCGTATCCTCTGGGATTTTTCGTAGCACATCATAGTTTTGTTGATCTGGGTGGGTGAGTCCCTCTGGAGTAGCGACATGAATATCTTCTGGAGTTTTATCGTTGGCCTCCACCTCAGAGACCTCCTATGAGATAATTGCAAAGGGTAGAATTGAATCTCCACCCAGGTATCCTCAGTTCCGATCATCTCCTCTGTGTTTTGGAGTTCGGGATCATAGCTTGGAGGGGAGGGAAACTGGTTACCATGTTCTTCTGCTGTAGGGTCATCTTCTGGTGTAGGAGAGTCCATTTGGATTTCTTCAGAGTGGATTATTGGATTGACCAATTCAGCTGCTGCAGGACTAGAACTCTTTTCCATGGATGAACTTGCTCTACCAGAAGTTTGAAGATCTAAAACTCGGTCCTCTGTTGACATCATTGTATGTGCCTCTGCTGTCCATCCAGAGGTGTCCAATGTGTCCGCAAACTCGTGTTGCTCGAGGAAGGCTGAGAAATCACCTTGATCTTCTTAATTAATAGGAGTGGGGGATTGCAGAGGTTGTTCAGAAGCTACTCCTTCTTCTACAACGACTTCCTCTGTGATAGTTTGCAGAGGAGTCTTGGGTTTCTTTGACTACATCCTCTTTGGCTTAGGGGCTCCCTCCTCTGAAGATTTAGCCTTGTGTTTCTTCTTCTCTTTTGGAGGAGGGGGTGCAAAGGATGCAATGATGGTTTCTAGTGGAGGTTCAGTGATTTGTGCAGCACTGGAAGAGGTTCCCTCTGAAGGCTTCTTTGCTATGGGAGCCTTTTTCGATTGGGAGTGGTTGTTGTGGCCTTGGATACAGAGGAGATAATCTTTTTCCTCTGTTGCTTGATCTTGGCCAGTTTTTGTGCATGCTTCGCCATAGCTTCTGCGTTCTCTTCTGGGCTCATTCTTTCTACAACTAAGGTTCCTAGGGGGACTCCTAGACGCGGGGGTGTCACAGGACTCGGTTCTGGAGTCCTGTGAGTGCGTATGTATTCTATCCTAAGTTGTTATCAGAGGCATAGGACAGAAACTTGGCTGGCAGAGGTCTGCAGAACGCATACCCATCTGCGTGTGTCGTGGTTGTCATTTTTCCTAGGGGGTAAGTCTTCACTATTTGCCCTTCCATTGGCCATTTGTTGATTTGTAGCAGAGGTTCCAGAATGACTCTGATAGTCCTCTGGAAATGCAGAGTAGGGAGATCTAGCACATTTGGACCCTTTGCCTTCTGGGTTAAGATGCGACGATCAATTGCGTTCACTAGCTCTTGCATCATCAGAGCTGCGAAGTCAATATGTAGGTCATAATAAATCTCGTACATAATGGCCATGATTTGATATGAGGATTGATCTGGACTCCCCACCTTGCCTGTGAGGCATCTGTTAAGGATCGAGAATAGGGTATTCCACATATGTGGGAATCGGTTTCGTCTAAAGTCATTTCTCTTAGTTAGGTGGGTATTATAACCTAACATCTCTGCAAAATCGCAGAGCTCTCTATCAGAAGGGATTTCTGCATACTCCTTAATTCCTAAGAATCCTCTTGTTAGCAGGTTGAACTCCAAATAAAGCATCGTTTTGTTAAATCTGAGTTCCATGTTCTCAGATTTATCAGGTTTGGAGACCCATCCTCTGATCTCCCTTGATTCTACATCATAATAGCAGCTCTGCCAGAACTGGTTCATATACCTGGCAGGGATGCAAGTGATATTTTTGGATAGTAGGGTGTACAATCGGTGATTTTCAAGGATATTCAGCAAAATGGCGTGTGCTTCTCCAAATGTTGTTCTTGAGGGCACAAGGAAGTGGTTGTTTGGTTTGAGAGGTAATGAGTTCTCGAAATGGTTATTTTCGATAAAGAACTGCAGATGGGTGGTCGGATTGAAATCAACGGATTCGCCTTGTTCTTATTCTGGATTTGGGGACCTGGTTCGGTGTTACGAGTGCTCGGAGTGAACAGGGGATGTCGCCGGTGAGTTTGCGGTGGAAGCCATTGCAAAGATCTTGAAGAAATGGAGTAGGAAAAGAAGTTGCAGGTATTATACTGTTCGCCGGAGTTAAGATTGAGAGGTAATCGTAAAGGATGAAGAAGAAGGTGAATCGGGGTTTTATAGGTGAGGTTTGAAACGGATAGAATTCTACAGTAAAACCGAATTAAATGATATTTAGGTTCCGCAATCGAGTACACACAGCTAGGTTCAAGTTTCAGAACTTAGTGTGGCACGCACGTCCAATAAGAAAATGACACGTTGGAGGTGTCAGAACACGATTAGATGTCGTGCGCGGCCCATTAATGCTGAGCGCGTGGGCGTCTCTATACTTGAACGACTGTCACCTTCAGAAATAACCCGCATCCTACAGAATCCCGTTTATGTGCGTAAGTATCAAATCGACAGAGGCTCTGTGGTTGAATGAGCTCTGTGATTTAAAACCTTTTCACGTTACCTCTGAGCTTACACCTTTACCAAAAACATTTGAAAATAGTGGAAGTGATCTCTAGAGTCTCTGTGTAGGAAGTTAGGATTACAGAGGCTCTGACTCCCAGAAGCTCTGCTGAGCTCCTCAGAGGCTCTATGACCTTAAATTTCTAATAACATAATGCTCATAAAACTTTTTGATCATCCAAAGTATTGATTGTATAAAACTATGTTTTTAGGACATGTTTGAAAATTGGTGTCCGAGAAAACTGTTTTGAAAAAAGGTTTTGTGCGAGACATTCTTCTTTTGTTTTACATTTGCTCGGCAAACTACCTGCTTTTGTAAATTTGGTTGATCTTTGTTCTTCTTTGGCTACCCCTTGAATGATCAACCTCTATGGATCAATTCAAGTTCTCCTTCTGCTCCCCCTTGACCTATGCTTGGATCAAATGAGATAAGTAATGAATAGAACATAGGTCAAACTCACCAGAGGTTCTGAGAATTCCCACAGAGGCTCTGTTGGGTACAGAACGTTTGGTGATAAGGAATTTACATACTTGAGAGTTTAAATATATACATATATACAAGAAGATTAAGTCTTACTTACAGAGATCAACTCATGTTTATCATACCCAACTTACCCACCAAGAAAAGGAATATTTTCTCATCTAGTGCCTTGGTGAATAAGTCTGCAACATGAAATTCTGTCGACACGAAGTGCATCTCGATTGTGCCGTGTTCAACATGATGCTTTAGAAAGTGGTAACGGATATCGATATGCTTTGTTTTTTAGTGCTGTACTGGGTTGGTAGAGATGGCAATGGCGCTTTTTGAATCACAGAGGATGGGTATCTTGTATATGGTGTACCCGTAGTCCTTTAGCTGAGTTTTCATCCACAGAACTTGGGAGCAACAGCTAGCAGCAGCGACATATTCAGCTTCTGCTGTAGATGTAGACACACAGTTCTGCTTCTTCGAAGTCCAGCTGACTAGTTTACCACCCAGGAATTGACAACTCCCAGAGGTACTTTTTTCGATCAAGCTTGCATCCTCCATAATCTGATTCTGTGTATGCCTTATGACCAAAGCCAGAGTTCTTCGGATACCAGAGCCCAAGATTTGTAGCCCCTTTAAGATATCTGAAGATCCTCTTTACAGCAATAAGGTGGGATTCCTTTGGGTTAGCTTGATATCTTGCACAGAGGCATGTGGCATACATTATATCAGGTCTACTTGCCGTTAAGTATAAAAGAGACCCAATCATGCCTCTATAGAGTTTGCACTCTACATATTTGCCATTTGGATCTGAGTTTAACTTATTTCCAATGGCTATGGGGGTCTTCATGTTAGGACACTGAAGTTGTCCTTTATAATAGAAGGTTTTGTAAAGCAATAGCTGTGTTAAAGGGCTTATGCTTAATTGTTGTAGCAAGTGATGAAGACTATAAATAGGTCTTTACTTGTAGTTTGTAAGTGTGAATTCAATAATACAAGATGTAGATCTTTAATCACTTTGTGTTCTCTCTAGGTTAGATTTCCTTTTCAATAATGTTCTTCATCATCTTGTTACACAATACTTGGATTGTATGAAGATCATGGACCTAACAAGTGGTATCAGAGCCAAATCGAAGAATTTTTCATCGATACGATCATCGGATCTTCACAATTCAAGTGTTTTTAGCCCTATTTTGCTCAGATTTCGGATTCTAATGGTGTTTGTTCAAGAAAAAGTCGAACTCACTTTTTGGATCAAAAGTATGCCAAATCGATCGAATTACATGTTTTGATCAACAAGAAATCTGTTCATCTTCATTTTTCGAATAAGTCTGTGAAAGAATCACTGAAATTGGTCAAGAATTGAAGAAGTTATGACGATTTTAGTGATTTTCGGATGCTGTTACTTGAATTCGGATTATTCTTGATGAATTCGGATCCTTCATCGTTTACTGTTCATTGATGAATTCGGATCCTTCATCGTTTACTGTTCATTGATGAATTTGGATCCTTCATCATTTACTGTTCATTGATGGTTTCGAATCCTTCATGCTTTACTGTTCATGGTTTCGGATGTTACTACTGTTTGGATGGCTTAGATGGTTTCGAATCATTCTGAGTTGATGATTTCGAATCTTGTGAAGTTCAAAATATCTCTGAACTTGGTCATCTTAGTTCTGAATTTCGGAATGTGCTTACACCTAAAGGTTCAAAGGTATGGATGGCTTCGCATCTTTCTAATCCTCATTCTAATGGTTTCGAATTCCATTTATTCAAGATAGGCATGGTTTCGCATCCAACATGACACGAAATTGCCATGATTTCGAACCCTTCATGATCCGAATTGTCTTGATTTCGAACCCAACATGATCCGAATTGAGTGAATTCGCACCCAGCATGATCCGAATTGAGTGAATTCGCACCCAGCATGATCCGAATTGAGTGAATTCGCACCCAACATGATCCGAATTGAGTGAATTCGCACCCAGCATGATCCGAATTGAGTGAATTCGCACTCAACATGATCCGAATTGAGTGTTTCGCACCCTACTTAATTCGGATTCATTGGTTTCGGATGCTTCATGGTCCGAATTCTGATGGTCCGAATTCTGATGGTTTCGGAACCCCCGTGCTAAGTCTCAGGAGGGGGACATTGTTCATGAAAGTTAGCATAAGGCGTGTGTGACATCATTCTTATATTCAGTGTGCCACATACATTTAGCAACTGTCAAAGTTTAAAAGAGCTCAAGTCTTTCAAGATATTCAGAAGTTGATTGTTGGAGTTTAGTCTTTGATTGGATTGGAAGAGACGCTTGAATATTTGCAATCATTATTCTGAAGTTTTGTTGACGATGCTAGACCTTTGAGTGCTCTTTATCATTCTTCTGACTTGATCAACCAGAATTGTGAGAGCTTGCAATCATTGTTCTGGTGCTTTGGTTGTGATTCAGACTTTTGAGTGCTTATAATCATCCAGCTATTTCTTGAAGATTGAAGTTCTGGATTCTCTTCATTCAGTGGCTTGAAATATTTTGAAGACGAGTATTTCTCCACAGTTGCTGAACAATGTTATTTGCTTGGGTCGTCTCATCCCTACCTAGTAGTGCGTGCTTATTACCGTTCCTCCTTCAAGCAAGACGGATTCTTTGTTTTTCACTAAATGCATACACTTTGAAGATGATTTTAGTGCATTTAGTCGAGGCTAAGAGCAACATTCAAGGGGGAGCCAAGCCTACATTTGAAGAATGCACCGCTAAAGTTTTTACAAGGAAATCAAGGGGGAGAGGAGCTAATGATTTGAAGATGATTTGCTTTCCAAAACTTTAGGGGGAGAATGTTAGGACACTGAAGTTGTCCTTTATAATAGAAAGTTTTGTAAAGCAATAGCTGTGTTAAAGGGCTTATGCTTAATTGTTGTAGCAAGTGATGAAGACTATAAATAGGTCTTTACTTGTAGTTTGTAAGTGTGAATTCATTAATACAAAATGTAGATCTTTAATCACTTTGTGTTCTCTCTAGGTTAGATTTCCTTTTCAATAATGTTCTTCATCATCTTGTTACACAATACTTGGATTGTATGAAGATCATGGACCTAACACTTCATTACAGAGGCATCAGAGAGACTGAATTTTGAAAGAATGTCATAGACATATTTAGCTTGATTTATAAATATTCCCTTTGATGATTGTTTTTCTTGGAGTCCTAGGAAGAAGTTTAATTCTCCCATCATACTCATTTCAAACTCACTTTGCATGAGTTTTTCAAAATCATTGCACTGTTGTGCATTTGTAGAACCAAAAATAATGCCATCCACATAGATCTGTACAAGCAGAATCTCATCATCTTTTCTTTTATAAAACAAAGTAGTATCAGTTGTACCTCTATCGAAATCATTATCGAGAAGAAAGGTTGAAAGTATTTCGTACCATGCTCTTGGAGCCTGTTTCAGTCCATACAGAGCTTTGTCAAGATAATACACGTAGTTCGGGTAGTTGGCACTTTCAAACCCTGGTGGTTGCTGGACATAGACTTCTTCTTGAATTTCACCATTTAGAAAGGCATATTTTACATCCATTTGAAAGACTTTGAAACCTCTGTGGGCTGCGAAGGCTAAGAAAATTCTTATTTCTTCGAGTCGTGCGATAGGGGCAAAAGTTTCATCGTAATCAATGCCTTCTTCTTGGCGATATCCCTTGGCCACCAATCTCGCTTTGTTTCTAATGACAACCCCGTCCTCATCATTCTTGTTTCTGAAGACCCATTTAGTCCCTATTGCTTGTTTCCCTTTTGGCAGAGGAACTAGGGTCCATACCTTATTTCTCTCAAACTGTAGAAGCTCTTCTTGCATAGCATCTACCCAGTTTGGATCATTTAAGGCTTCAAATATACATTTTGGCTCAATCATACTGATTAAATTTTTAAAGAAACAAAAGTTAGTAGTGGATGATCTTGTCTTGACTTTCTCAGAAGGATCGCCGATTATAAGGCTCGGAGGATGGCTCTTCGTCCATTGTGTTGTTCTTGGAAGATGGTCATTAGCATCATCAAGTTGAACTTCTGAGGTTGCACACTGTGGTTCTGGGGCAACCTCTGTAGTGGAAGGTACTTCTGTGCTTGAACTTGGTGTATTCGCTTGTGGGATTATTGGAATGAGAGTTGGAATTTGTTCCTCTGAGGAAGTAGAGACTGAGTCCTCGTTTTCCTCTGGTATTGATTCCTCTGTAGTCGCTGGAGTTGGTATTTCAAGAGCCTCTGTGGTTATATCCTTGGTTGTATCATCTTCTGTTTGCTCTCCCTCAGTTCTTGCATCTGTATGATTTACTGAAGAGGATGAAGTATTTAATGGACCAGTTAGAGAAATACCTGACTCAGTCTGGATGGCAGTAGATGTTTCTCCAGAGGCTCTGACGGCTCCGGCAGAGGGATCAATATCAACGTGGAACATCTCTTCAAATAGCAGATTTAGGCATGCTTCTCTTGTAGATGAGATGCCAGAGGATTCCTTTTTGAGACCGAGTTCTGAACTGACTTGTTCAGAAGTCTTTTGAAAGGAACCGTCAAAAGAGACATTTATGCTTTCCACTATGGATCGAGACCGCCGAAAATATACTCTGTAGGCCTTTGAAGTGGTGGAGTATCCAATGAACTTGCCTTCGTCTGCTTTCACATCAAACTTTCCTCTTGCTTCTCTATCATTCAGGACAAAACACATGCATCCAAATACATGGAAGAACCTGATGTTTGGTCTCCTTTTGTTGATCAAATGATACGGTGTCTTGATATGCCTTTGGTAATCCAGAAAGAGATTGGTAATCCAGATGCTGTCAGCATAGTTCTTGCAGCCTCCACAAGCGTGCGGTTCTTTCATTCAACCACACCATTCTGTTGTGGGGTGCATGCAGCAGAGAAGTTATGTGATATGCCTTCTTCAGTGAGGTAAGCTTCAATGACATAGTTTTTGAATTCTGTTCCATTGTTGCTTCTCAACTTTTGAATCCTGCACTCATATAGAACTTGGATTCTTTTCATTAGGTTTATCAGAATGTTTGGAACATCTGATTTCTTTCTGCCAAAATTCCACCCATGTAAATCTAGAGTATCCATCGATCAATACAAGTATATACTTCTTACCACATAGGCTCTGTGTAGCGATTGGACCGCAGAGGTCAACATGAAGCATGTACAGAGGCCTAGGGCAAGACACATCAGTCTTGCCTTTATGAGAAGCTCTTTTGAGCTTACCCATTTCGCAAGCAGAGCACAAATGATCTTTATTGAATTTGACATTTGGCAGACCTTTGACTAAATCAAGTTTCACAAGCTTATCTAAAGTATGAAAGTTTAAGTGGCAGAACCTGTTATGCCATAACCAAGCTTCTTCGTTCTTAGAAGCAACAAGACAGAGCTTGTCTTCTTTGTTCTTGACACTAAAGTTCATAAGATATAGATCTCCTCTTCGTTCAGCCCGCATAAGTTCGACTCCAGTATCTTCTCCTTGTAGAGAGTAGAAAGTTCTTTTGAACATAACGTCGAAACCAGTATCGCAGAGTTGGCTAACACTAAGAAGATTGTGCTTTAGGCAATCCACATATGCAACTTTGCATACTGATATGTTCTTCTTTTTGATGACTTCGTAGCCTTTAATATATCCCTTCTTGTTGTCGCCAAAGGTTACTGATCTTCCATCGAGTTTGTCTTTGTAAGAGGATAGTAGACCTCTGTTGCCAGTCATGTGTCGCGAGCACCCGGAGTCAAGATACCAGATCGGCACATACTGCTTATGCAAGACAATCAGAGATTTTTAGGTACCCATATCCAAATGGGTCCCTTTTTGTCAGAGGTTTTGAAGGTTGCCATAACATCCTTGGGTTTGGTTTTAACTTCTTTTGAAGAACCATTTTGTTTCTTCTTTCCCTTGAATTTAGCATTCTTTTTGGGTAAAGAGAGGAAACAGTGTGGGCTAGAGAAGTGTCTACTTAATTTATGCATAAGTTCAAAACAGTGACAATAATGAATGTGCGAAGTAATTTTCTTGAACTTTTCATTAGAAATAGGGTACAGAGGCTTTATTACAGTCTATTCTAGCATTTGCCTTCCTATTACAAGAGGACCTATGTAGACTAGATTGTTTGTTTGGAAAATCTCTGTGGAGAGTAGCCTTCTGTGGTGAACTTCTTCTATGGTGAACTTCTGCAGGTTTCACTGTCACAGAAGTAAAAGATTTGTTATTTTCAACCCACTTACCCTTTTGTTGCCAAGTTAGTTTTTCTTTAAAATGCCTTAAGGGTTTTGTAGTCTTTGAACTTGTTGGATTTTGAGAAGACATCTCCATTTGTTGTTTGAATTTATCAAGCTCAAGAGAGGTTTTGGCTTGTATACACATGTCCAAAAAGTCTAGACAGATAGGAACACTTGTGATTTTCTCATTGGGAGGAATAGTTCTGTTAACAACTCCAGAGGGTAGCTTAAAATCCTCTAAGTCACAAGGTACTATCTCTGACTTAGAGTCAGTCGCAGATTCGTCAGAGGATGAATCGTGAGCTTCTTCTAAACACTTTGGCGGGTCTTTTTAAGTTCTGTGTATTCAATGGTCAGTTTAAGCAAATCAGCTTCTGCTTGATTAGAGTAAGAGTCAGAAGTGGATACCTCACTATCAGAGTCGGATGAGCTGACCTCTGCCATTCAACAGAACAAGGCGTTCTTGTCGCCTTCATCAAATGATTCGTCTGACAGCCAGTTCTCCTGATTCACCATTAGTGACTTCTGAGCATAATAGCCCGCTTTCTTTTTGTAGAAAGCATAATCCCTCTGAGGGCGGTTTGATTAGCTCCTACAGTCAGCAACATAGTGGCCTGGCTTACCACAATTGTAACATCCTTGGTTCTGGGGAGTGTTGCCAGTTTTGTCGTCTGACCTTTGTCGGGCACTACCTCTGTCATTCTTGTCATCTGACCTCTGTTGGTCCTTAGAACCTTCTCTTCCCTGGTTCCTCGAATCACCACGATCATCTCTTCTGTTGCTTTCATAGCCAGACTTCTTCTGGTATCCTCTGCTGAACTCCCGGGTCAAAAGGGCTAAAGACTTAGCTATTGAGGCCATACTTGCCTCTTCTTCTTCCACCACCTCCTCCTCTTCACTGTCAACGATCATTACTTTTTTCTTCTTCTCTTTTTCCTCCACAACTTTATCCTTCTTCGGGTTCTCTTTAGCTTCTGTAGCCTTACCAACAAGTGCAAGGGGTGCACTGACATGAGCTTTTGCTTGTGCAATCTGAGGTTCTTGGGCTGCCAATGTTCCATAAAGATCTGACAGAGTCCAGGAGTCTAAGTCCTGATTAGTTTGCAGAGACATAGACAACTGGAGCCATTCTTCATTTAGACTCTTTAGGAACATGACATTGTTCTCCTTAGAGGTTCTGTGAATCCCGAACTTCTTGCATTTGTTGATCAGAGTGTTGAAACGATCGTATGTTGACTGCAGATATTCTATCGACAGAGCTTTGAATGCATAGTATTCATTGATGCATTGGGCTCTGCAGTTCTTCTGAGTCTTGGCCCCTCCCTCCAATTGTTTCTCCAGTTCCTTCAATAGATCGTATGCAGATTCACACGCATTTAGGGAATGGAAGAGGTCATTGGGGATGGCCAGTATCAGAAGTCTTTTGGTCTTCTGTGCAACTTCATATTTTGCCCAATCTGGCTCGGACCACTTGTCCTTGGTCTTTGGTTTATCGTGCTCAGGAATCTCTGGTGTGTCATCTGTGGCAGGTACTCGAGGTAATGTTATCATAGGTACGAAAGGAGGATTGTTGATATAGTAGATGAGTTCTTTGTCAGTACCCTCGAAGAAGTGAATCATTCGTATCTTCCACTGAGGGTACTCATCTCTGAGTAGAGTGGGTGGCTTGGTTAGAGAACCAGCGGTGAAGAAGTTGTTCGTGTTTGCCATTTTGAAAGAGGTTTTAAAAAAAACCAGAAAACGGAGTATGAACTGCAAACTTTCAGATGCTGATGTGGATGCTTCAAAAAGTGTTTATAAGCTTAAAAACTTGAGCAATGCACTGAAATGGAGAGTTTTAACCGAGAGAACTGATTATGTAGGTTTTCCAAAGTCGAACTGGTCGAGAATGGCAGAAAAACAGAGTATGTTTGAAATAAACTAAGAATAGTTAAAATCAAGCCAAGTTTCTACCAAAATCATTGTTGGAGAGGATCTCTTGATATAGAAGATCAAGAACTGTTCTGATACCAATTGTTGGTTCCTATTTTGCTTAACAATGATATAAATGCCTATTAGTTCAAATAGATTAGGGTGCAGAAGCGTTTTAGCGAACTAGAGAGGTATTACTTGGTAGATAAATACACAATATCAAATACACAAAGTATAAATAACATAGATAATTAACTCAATGATTCACTGTATTTGATATAATAAGAACACCTAAGAACATCGAAGGTAATACAAGAGTTCTGCTCTAATAGTGTGTGTATTGTGTAAAGCTTAATAGAAGAGCTCAACATGAGCCTTCTATTTATACTACTTCTACAGGGGACAAGGTGGAGACAAGAAGTACTAAGGTACAAAGACACTATCGTGGAACAGTAACAGGTACAACGTTACTGTAGTGCGCCATACTCTACAAAAGCTGTAACTTATCAAAGGTTGACACGTGGAGGCAGCATGGCGAGCCTTGTACGAATGATCTTCAAGATCTTCGTACAACAATAAGACGTGGGAAGCACGATCGTATTTGTCTTGATCTTCATTCTTCAGATACTTCTAAGTCTTCAATACCACAGAGGCTCTGTCAGGTGTGATAGAAGCTCTGTGGCTTTGTCCTCTGTGAATGTCTTCTGCGGAGACTTGGCAGAAGCTCTGTCGGTGTCTTTACACTTAGCCTATTTTTCAATACTTCTTTAAACATAAAGATTGGAGTTAACACAACCGCTAAAAACATGGTACCCATGTACGGACTCTTCAGATGAGCGCCATCGATTACAACCATCGGTTGTTAATGATTCATTCACGAACGATCGAATCTACAAAGAAAAGTGTTTTCAAACACACAAATATATATATATATATATATATATATATATATATATATATATATATATAATACATCGACAAAAGCAATATAACTTTCCTTACCACACAACCAATGGCAACAAAGAAACGCTCAGAATGTGCCATTTCATCTGTCTCGATCTTCTACACAGTCCCTGGATTGGCTTTCTCCAAATTGTAGCAGTACACTGGGAATAGAGAAAACGATTCCTCTAGGTTACCCCTTAGAAGGTGAAGAGAATAAGACTTTGCACGCCAAGCTTGCATATAGCTAACAGAGATTTTGTAATTGTTCTTCATATCAGCGATGATGTCATGGCTCTTGTATACCCTACTAGTGTCATTCATTGCATCTTTCAATATATGACCTAACACTTTCTTGTTCGCTTGGGGGTGATTAGGATACACTTGTGTTCGTGAACATGTGTGTATATTCTTAAATATCCTAACTTGGAACCATTTTGTATCTTTAATTACCGTTGCTCTTATTCGCCATTCACACCTCTTACATAAACATACCGCTTCAAACCTTTTTCGTGTGGATCGACTGATTCTCATCTGGTAACACTCTTCAAGACTTTTTAATCCCAAGTCTAGTTTCAAATCGTCTTTACACTTGAATATTTGTCCAACTTTCACACGTTTAGAACGTTGGTAATTGACAGTTGGTTCTTTAGGCTTCACAATAGGGACATACGTTGGTAACGGGGGAGGCATGCCCCAAAACAAATTACTACCCGTCGGACGACGGATATTACCACCATCTTTTGGAAGTTCCTCGTCCGACTCTTCGCCATCTTCCTCTTTAGACCCTTCTTTATCTTCCTCCTTCGGGTCGCTATCACTACCATCTGATTGTATCCCCAAATATTCATCTGTATTGGGATGATACAAGCAATCCCCACAAACGGCCACATAACAAGGATCTATATCGACCTTATATTTCTGAGATGCATTTTCATTGCCATCTAAATCGGCGTCAAATTCTTCGACATGGACTTCGGAAATACGAATGCCATAATCAGAAGGTAAATCTCCGTATTACTTTGGGTTGCAATTTTCTTACGTCCCCTGGTTTTTAAAGGAGTGATATTGAGATTGGTACGCTTCATATGGATTTTGAAACGACAGTTGATAATGAGTTTGGTATGGTTGAAACGACGGCTGATACTGAGTTTGGTATGGCTGAAACGATGGTTGACACTAAGTTTGGTTTGGCTGAATGACGGTTGATACTTAGTTTGGTATGGCTCATCTTGGCGGTTGATACTGAGTTTGGTATGGCTCATAAGGAACGAGTGGAAGTATATGTTGGGGGTTCGGTTAATGACTTCCATCACCACGATGACAAACATACAATCTTAGGGCGTGTGGTTAAATTTCCACACCAATAGCAAGAAAAATTCTCACATCCTCAGTGTTTAATAACTTGACAATCAAACCAGAAGATAGAGATTTATACGTTAATCTAAAACAATTTTGTAAATCGAGTAAATTTAATTTCCAAGTTAGATAATTAATCAAACCTGGAAAAGATAATTGTACCGTTAACATGACAGTTGCCTTTTTTATTTATGGGATATAATCCATCATCCCATTAACAAACCGCCACAAACCGTCCCCAAAAACATGTACCCGAACTTTCTCAATGTTTGTCGTTATTGATATTTCTTGTGTTTTTTTTTGTTAGAAAATGATTTTTGGAGAGGAAGAGTTTTGGAAAGAGGTTGTGGGTTGAAAAATGATGAGAGTGGTATATAGAAAAATAAAGTTAGTTGGTATGAATTTTTTGTAATTGTTTTAATTTTATTTTAGATAATAAAAAATTTATTTTAAAAAATTGTTAAAAACTAATCAAAAAACTAGTCTAAAAATATCAAATTGATAAAAAATTTATTCAAAAATAATTTTAAAATAATTAAAAATCAATTTTCTAATTATTGAAAATTTTATTTATAATTATTTTTAAAAATCGTATTTATTTAAAATAATTATATTAAAATTATTTACAATTTATTTTAAAATTAGTTTAAATGTATTTATTTAAAATAAAATCATATTTATTAATTTTTTTAATAATAAAAAAAACATTAAAAGTATTTTAAAAAAAGTACTTTAAAATTTATTTATAAATTGATTAAAAATTATTCTAAAATTAATTTTGTTAGGGTCAAAATTATAGTTGAATGAAAGTTCAAAGGTGAAATGTGTAAATACATTAAAAGGTATAAATAGTTAGCATAATCTCTGAATTAGGTTAATCGTTCCTTTTACATTACTTTGTAATCTCTCTGAACGATATTAAGTTTTTGAATGAAATAGATGGATGACAACTTATAGATCCCAGATTAACAGGTAACAATGTATTGAATCGACTTCTTTGTATTGAATAATTGTAGAGAGTTACAAGTATTGGATTGAAGAACTCAACTCTCTCTAAACAATTAGGCGCATAAACTATGATCAAGAATTGTAACCTATTTTCTAACACAAATAAAGTATTTATACATAGGGCTTAAAGTGTTGGACCTGAAGGGTTATACAAGTTTGTAGAAGGGGGGGGGGGGGGGGTGAATACAAACATAATATTTTTATCTTTAAAATTGTTTATTGATATAATCAAACAATTTACAGTTTGTTGTGGAATAAGATCAAGTTTAAAACCTAATCTAAACAAACGATGAGAATCACACAGATTTCTTGCACTAGAAAAGATAGAGAGAAAATAAGAAAACCTAAAGAAAGATTTTCTTGGCACTAAGTAGTTCAGCGAAGGAAGGGCACTTCAAGAATGAAGTAGGGTTTCCTATTTATACTGCATGCATTAAATACAAGTCAGTACAACTTTACACGTGGCAACGTCTGGTTGGTTGCATGGATTTGACTTTAGCAAACATCCTTTTTGGCCGCATGATGAACATAGTGGTTTGTACGATCCTGAACAAAGGGATGTCCTTCTGTCAAATCGTACAAAGGCGTGCAAGGAGATAAGACAAAAGTTACTTGTAGAACAGACTTCATGATCAGTGTTCGCTGAGTTGATCTTTATTAGCGAATGATAAAGTTCAGCTCTCGCTGAAGTCTTCTACTTGAAACTTCGCATGAAATGGACAAGTCTTGGCTTCGCTGATATCCGCATCAGGTCATTAGTAGACTTAGTCACTCGTTCGTCAGCTTGGTCTTCGATTTCAGCTTTGAACTGAGTTGTCGCGAATCTTGTCTTCAGGGATCATAAGTAAACAATTACAAATGGAACTACCAGCGATCATCAGCGAGACTGAACAAGCTAAGGGCTCATGATGTACATGTATCACTGAAGCATTAAATAAAGAGCACAGTTTTCCATCAGCGATACTAAACAGACTTAGTATATTTTTCATAGATGGCAAAACATTAATACATATTATTTACTTAAAATTTTCACTAAGTAGTTATGAGGGTCATTATCAAATCACTGAAGGGTTTGGATCAACAATCTCCCCCTATTTGATGATGACAAAGCTATAAATGAAAATTGCTAAGTTAAAAACATAAGTATAAAGAGGACTCCTAAAATACGTCTCTCAGTTACTATTTTCAGGGATCTTTTCAAGTACTGATGGAGTACTTCACTGAAATTTTTCATTACTTCGTAAATACAAGATTACAAGGTGGATCCTATCAGCTATTCAGGTTCTTCCTTGATAAGAAGTTCATCAAGGGTGTCAGTCTTTGGAATCAACCAGTCAGGACAGGTAATCCCTGTTCCTTTCTTCGCTTTGCTTCGTGGTAGATCTGAGGTTTCATGAAGGTACCAAGCCAGGAGCAATCACACCAGTATATTAGGTCGCTGAGTTGTTCGATTGGAGCGATGGACAACTCTGACCAGCGTTGGAAGCACTTGCGACCAGTGTAATCTAGAAAGAAAAGACCGAAGGGTTAACTGACAACTTTTGCAGCCTCAAATTTTACACCAGGTGGCAGTGAAACATCGAGGCCTGACAGATCAGCATTGGGACCAAGCACTGCTTCACGAGAGAATTCAACACCTGTCTCGTTCCTTATAGCAGGCCCTGAAGAAGATGTTGCCTTATTTTTCTTGAGAGTTCTCTAATTCTGATGAAGTGCTGGAGGAGGAGGCAAATCGACCACTGAGGAGACTTGATCGATTAGTTTATTGATAAACTTCTCGACACAAGGCTTGTAGTGTGATCGTGAACGCCGAATTGCAACCCGAATTTCCAACCATTCATCTAGACCAATATTTTCTATCGCTGAAAGATAGCAAGTCTTTTTATCACCATTTTCTCTGATTGTAGTGACCTCGATTATTGCAAGACCTCTGGTAGGTCTCCCCATCAGGTTTACATTTTTGATTCGACTTGGTAAACTCCTGAAGTGGATTTTCTTTTTACACCGGGCCACAGTGGTGTCGCTGACTTGAACCTTCTTTTCCTTTTTCTTACCAGCCTCTTTTAGGAGTTCTTGCTGGACCCTGATGGGAAATTTCTTCAGTTGAGGATCCTTTACTGAACGTTGGACAAGTTCAAGGGCAAAGGTTTTATCATTGAGCTCAGTCTTTTGATGTTCATCAAGGATCTTCTCAACTGTTGATCCAAACCCTCAGTGATTTGATAATGACGCTCTCTTATACTTAGTGAAAATTGTAAGTAAACAATATGTATCAGAGTTTCACTATCGCTGATAAGTACTAAGATCTTACAGTATCGCTGATAGGAACTCTCGCTCTTTAAATTAAACATTCAGCGAACACTGTTCATTATTAATGCTCTGAATCTGTTCGGTCATTAAGATGATCGCTGATAAGTTAGTTGTTTACTTATGATCCCTGAAGACAAGTTTCACGTCAACAAAGGTTCTACGCTGAAGTCGAAGATCAAGCTCAAGAACCAGCGACAAGTCTCCTAATGAACTGATGCGGATCAGCGAAGACTCAGATTTGTCCACTCAACGTGAAGTATCAAGTACAAGACTTCAGCTATCGCTGAACTTTATCATTGCTGAATCAACGAAAGCTGATCATGAAGTCCTCCGTACAAAGTACTTTTGTCTTAACCACCCCTTGCACGACTCCGTATGAAATGTCAGAAAAGAACCTCCGACTGTCTGAAATCGTACAACCACTCTGATACTACACTGTTCATCCATGCGACTACTAAGGTTGTCAACCAAGGTCAATGACATGCAACCAACCAGCTGATGACACGTGTAAAGTGTATACTGACTTGCATTAAATGCATGCAGTATATAAAGAGATGAACCCACTTCATTTGAAGTAACTTGCTAACTCTGCACAAGTTCAATCTCTTATCTCAAGATAAGTTATTATTAGTAATTTCCTTATCTCTCTTAGTGCAAGAAACCTTAGTGTTCCAACTTGTTTAGATTTAGGTTTATCCTTAATCTTGTTTCCGCAACAAGCTGTAAATTGTTAATGATTTATCAATAAACAATTTAGAAAAGTAAAATCTGTGTGTTTGTATTCAAACTTGTATAGGCCTTCAGGACCAACAAGTGGTATCAGAGCGGATTTGTTTAAACTCATAAACAAGATCTAATCTAAGATATTTCTCTTCTTTGCTATTATCTGAAAATGGCCACCAACACAAACACAAATTATATAGACAATGGTTCTCTTGCTAAACCCCCTAGATTTTCCAGAGATAACTTCAACTTATGGAAAAATAGGATGACACTCTTCTTCGAAGGTGTAGACCCTACTATGCCTTACTATCTCAAGAATGGTACATTCATCCCTTTAAGAATTGATGCTGCTGTTCCAGCCGCTGAGAATAGACCTGCTATTCCAGAAAGGCTGGTCCCTAAGGAAAGTGGCTATAGATACAAAAGCCAGATCCATACTATCCATGGCTCTTCCTGACGAAGTCTGCCATTCCGTCATGAATCTGAAAACATCAAAAGCCATGTGGGACACAATATGTGTTCAGTATGAAGGAACGTCTGAAGTCCAGGACTCAAGAAAGATCAACATGGTAAGACAATACGAAAGCTTGATTTCTGGTAAGAATGAATCTCTCTCTGAAGTTCACCAACGTTTTAATTGTTTAATTATAGATCTGAAAACTGTTGGTAAGGAATATTCTAACTTTGAAGTTCTGACAAAGTTTCTAGAATGTTTAGCTGAAAGCGGGGACAATTATTCTATGTGTCTCAAGCTGTCAAAGGATCTAAAATCAATGACCCTTTCAACCTTATATGGCACGTTGCTGAATCATGAGCAATCGAGCCATCTTAAGAAAAATATTGTAAAAGATTCCAAAAGCACCCCTGTTGCTTTAATCTCAGAGGAACCTTCTACTCAGCGACCCTCGGTCACTATCACTGAGTTAGAAAGTAACTCTGAAAGGTCATCAGATTCTGATTATTCAGATGATGATGAATCTTTGGCTCTCCTAACTAAGAAGTTCAGGAGATTTTCCAAAAAGAAAATGTTTAGAAAGAACAAACCTCTTTCCATAACTGACAAGCCTAGATCATCAGCTTTTGTTGATAAGGCTACTGCTACTTGTTTTAACTGTGAAAAGATAGGACTTTTCGCTAACGAGTGCATGTCTAAGAAAGTTTCTAGACCCTCAGCTTTTACAAAGAAATCCTTTGTTCCAAGGAATAAAGATGACAAATATTCAAAGCTGAAAGAAAAATATGCTAAGCTGAAAAGCTTTAAGAAGAAGAATAAAGGCCTGATGGCTAACTATGATTGGGCTGCTTCTGATGAAGAAGCATCATCATCTGACTCTGAAGATGATGAAGCAAATCTATGTCTTATGGCCAAGATTGAAGAAGAGGAAGAAAGTCCAGACATTCCCTCCACTTCAACCTCTGCTATTCAGGTATCACCTTCCTTCTTTACCAATATTGCAAATATTGATGAAGGTGATAGTCTCCGTAAGATCGATCTCTTGACTAGAAGTTTATACGAAGCCATGAACGGCAAAACTGTGGTTGAAAACCAAAACCTTGATCTCGCTGAAAAGCTTAAAAACTGCCACCTTCAAATAGAAAAGCTTTCTAAAATTGAAGAAGATTTTAAAGATCAAGTATATTTAAATCAGCTAGTCAAAATCAAATGAGCAGAAGTTATCGCTGCATTAAAAGCTGCAAAAGCTACTGTTGAAGGATGGTGTAATTCTTCAACAAAGATCACTGAGATAATAAAGTCTCAGATTCCCCTAAGTGATAAACCACTGAGCGTTCAATGCTTAAATTTGGAACGTTCGTATCCTCAGTCGCTGATACTTCATCTTCTCAGTGCTCCTCGTCCATTACACCAATCCCTGAGGAAACTCCTACCTCCTCAAAAGGCAAGGAGAAAATGGTTTATTCAAAACCTACCTCTGTCTCTAAAGACAAAGGTAAAGGAATTGTTATTTACCAGAATCCTCAGAAGGGTACCTTAGTACCAAAGCTGAATGCTTCTAAAGCTTCAGTGACTCATCCCTCTGGATCAAGGAAGCAGATCTCTGGATCTATTCGGCGATCTACTCCTAGACTCAGAGTGGATGTCCTTGGTAAGAAATCTGAAGAACTTAATGTTCGTCCCATTTCTAAAGCCAATAGTTTACTTGGTGCTGGCACTTCTAATTCGAAATCAAAAGCTCAGCATTCAAATGGTCCTAGAACTATTTTTAGTTATAGGAAATGTTATCACTGTGGACTTACCGATCATATTGCTAGTAAGTGTCCCACAACCACCAAAGCTGAAAAGATAGCTAAGGTAAAGATTGCCCCCAAGGCAAAGAAGACCAACCCTAGTGCAAATCAGGTCAAGGTGAATCCTACCACTGAAGTTAAGAAATTAACCAAAGTGAAGAAAGACAAGGCTGAATCTTCAAATGCTGCGAAGACTGCTGAATCTTCCATTCCAACTACATCCACTGACAAATGTGTATACATGGTCAAGTGGGTACCCAAGAAAAACTAATCTTCCTTTGTATTGCAGGTTAAGAAGGGTATCTGGTATCTCGATAGCGGATGCTCTAGACACATGACTGGAAAGAAAAGCCTGCTCGCTGAATACACGGAAGAGAAGGGTCCCTCTGTAACTTTCGGTGGAAATGGAAAAGGTCATACCCGAGGGTATGGTGTACTTTCAAATGGAACGACCTCCTTCAGAAGAGTCGCATATGTTGAAGGGCTGAAGCATAATCTTCTAAGCATCAGTCAGCTTTGCGACATGGATAACAAAGTAATCTTTACTAAGGAATCCTGCTTTGTCGCTGACAAAAAGGAGAAGATAGCTCTCAACGGTTATCGTTTGGAAAATGTTTATGTAATAAACATGGACTCAACAACCACTGAGAACTCCTGTTTATTCTCAAGGGCCTCATCTGATGTCAACTGGCTATGGCATAAGAGGCTATCTCATCTAAATTTCAAGACACTGAACACTCTTTCTTCAAAAGAGTTAGTCACTGGTCTACCTCAGCATTCATACGCCAAAGAGTCTTTATGTTCAGCGTGTGAAAAAGGGAAGCAGACAAAAGCAAGCTTTAAATCTAAGCAAGTTTCTTCAGTGTCATCTCTTCTACAACTACTCCATATGGATTTGTTTGGCCCTGTTAACAAACAATCCATCGCTAGAAAGAAATATACGCTGGTCATAGTTGATGAATTCTCTCGCTTCACTTGGGTAACGTTTCTCCGTTCTAAGAGTGACACTCCTGAAGAACTCATCGCCTTTGTTCGGAAGATGGAAACCCTGAACAATCTGACCGTTCGCTCAATAAGGAGTGATCATGGGACTGAATTTAAAAACAGTTCTCTTGATTCCTTCCTTGAGAGTAAGGGTATTTCTCACAACTTCTCTTCAGTGAGAACAACGCAACAAAATAGAGTCGCTGAAAGAAGAAATAGAACAATTATTGAAGCTGCACGTTCAATGCTCAGCGATTCTCACATGCCTACTCAGTTTTGGGCAGAAGCTGTCAACACTGCTTGTTTTACGCAAAACAGGTCGCTGATAGTTAAAAGATTCAAAAAGACAGCCTATGAACTCTTTCATGGGAGAAAGCCTTCAATCAGCTTTCTTCACATCTTTGGATGTCAGTGTTTCATACTGAACAACAGAGATGCTCTTGGAAAGTTTGATCCTAAGGCTGATGATGGAATCTTTCTTGGATACTCCTCAGTTTCCAAAGCCTTCAGAGTCTTCAATCGTAGAAGACAAACTGTAGAAGAAACTATTCACGTCACGTTTGACGAATCCCGTTCAGCGAACTCTAAACTGTCCGCTGATACTGAAGAACTGAATCAATGGATGTTTTCTCATCTTGGTGATTCAGAAGATATCCCCAATCCTCATGCTCATCAATAGAAGATGATAGTCCTATCATTCCAAACATGCAGAATAGTGAAGCTGAAACATCATGGGTCTCAGCTGTTCCTATAAACACTATACCTACCGCTGAACCAAATGCCTCAGACATACCATCTATCTCTCAGCAATCAGTAAATGAAATGACAAATGCAAGTATTCCTCTCTTAGCTGAAACTCCAGAAGTAGCTGAAGACTCATCTTCAGCTCCTCCAGTTCAAGATGAGTCAGCGACTTATGCTCCGGCTCAGCGATGGACCGTAAATCACCCAATTGATCAAATTCTTGGTGATCCAAACGCTGGTGTTCAGATTCGACGAAGTGCAGGTAATATTTGTTTATTTGTTAACTTTATTTCTCTAACTGAACAAAAGAAAATAGATGATGCCCTCAAAGATCCAAACTGGGTCAGCGCCATGCAAGAAGAGCTGACTGAATTCGAAAGAAACAAAGTTTGGAAACTTGTTCGGAGACCAACTGATAAAACAGTAATAGGCACTAAATGGGTCTATCGAAACAAGTTGGACGAACATGTTACTGTAACCCGCAACAAAGCTCGTCTTATTGCTCAGGGATACCGACAAGAGGAAGGTATAGATTAAGACGAAACATTTTCTCCAGTAGCAAGACTTGAATCTATTCGTCTATTCTTAGCATATGCTGTACACAAAAACTTCAAAGTACATCATATGGATGTTAAGTCAGCGTTTCTGAATGGAAAGCTGATTGAAGAAGTGTATGTGGAACAACCTCCAGGATTCTCAGATTCTAAGCGTCCAAGTTATGTTTATAAACTGGATAAGGCACTTTATGCTTGAAGCAAGATCCTCGTGCATGGTATGACACTGTTTCTACTTATATCCATATTGAAAAATTTGAGCGAGGTAAGATTGACAAAACTCTATTTTTTAGAAAAGTGAAAGGTCATATCATTCTAGTTCAAATATATGTTGATGACATTATATTTGGTTCTACTAACCCTGAGCTTTGTACTCGTTTCGCTGATAGAATGAAAGATGAGTATAAAATGAGCATGATGGGTGAACTAACATATTTCCTTGGTCTTCAGATTAAGCAAATTGAAAAAGGAACTTTTATCAATCAGGGAAAGTATGTTAAAGATATGATGAAGAAATTTGATTTAACTCATAGTTCAGCTATGAAAACCCCTATGGCACCACCGCTGACACTTGACAAGGATTCAATGGGAATACCTGTTAATGTCACGCTGTACCGTGGGATGATCGCCTCTCTCTTGTATCTTACAGCTAGCCGACCCGATATTATGTATGCAACATGTTTGTGTGCACGATATCAAGGTGAACCTATGCTATCTCATATGAAAGCTGTAAAGCGAATTTTTCGATACCTTAAGGGTACAGCGAACCTAGGTCTTTGGTATCCCAAAGATTCAGGATTCGATCTAACCGCCTATTCAGATAGTGATTTTGCAGGTTGCAAAATGGATAGGAAAAGCACCACAGGAGGATGTCAGCTCCTGGGTGGAAAGCTGGTAAGTTGGACAAGTAAAAAGCAAAATTCAGTGTCCACTTCCACAGCTGAAGCTGAATATGTAGCTGCTGGAAGCTGTTGTTCTCAAGTCTTGTGGATGAGAAATCACCTACTAGACTATGATCTTCAGCTCTCCAAAATTCCAATCTATTGCGACAGCACAAGTGCCATCGCCATAGCAAACAACCCAGTACTACATTCAAAGACCAAACACATAGAAATCAGATATCATTTTATCAGAGATCATGTGATGAATGGTGATATAGAACTTCATTTTATCCCAACTGATTATCAGTTAGCTGATTTATTTACCAAACCTCTTGATGAGACAAGATTCAACTTTCTCATCAGCGAGCTTGGAATGCTGAACTTTGAAGGGTAAAATCCTCAACGGTTCACATTTATCAGCGATAGGATAAAATCAACTCGTATAACCTATTCAATCATCTTCTCTCTGAATAAAACTTGGTTAAAGATGATATCAAGGTATGTTTTCTCTCTCTGACAATCGTATGAAAATGCAAGATTTCAAAACAAAATGCATCGCGGAATATCTCTTCCTTAACAACGATATTTTGAAATTTCTTAAAACCTTCACTGATATTTTCATTCAGTGCTTCATGTTTGTAAAAGAGTCCCTGAGCTTTCAAAACCTCAGAGACATCCTAAAAGAATATGAAAGGATAGTTGTGACGTCATCGCAACGGATAAACCCCTGCACGTTTTCTCTTTCTGACACACGTTTGCACGTCTCGTTCAAACTTCCAATCAAATGCAAACACGTGTCCGTGTCATGATGAAAATCTTTTCCCGCTCAAGATTTTCTCTCTCTAATCTCTCTATATAAACAAACTCGTGGTTTATATTTTTCTTTTACGCGATCAATCTTCCTCCGCAAGAAAGAATTCACTGTTGCATTTGTGCTTTCTAAAACTTCAAAGAACTGTTCATCATCTTCTTCATCAAACATCAAGGTTAATATGTTCTTATTTATTACCAAATGCGTATAACTTGTTTCCGATCTTTTCCTTGTTTTAACAAGATCAAACAAAATAACTTCTTAAAATGAAATCATTTTTTTTCATGGTTTTATGAACACAACCATTTCATGGTTGTTCTTCAAGTTTAAATGCAAAACTCTTAAACTTGTTCTTCATTCGTTTCCATAATCTATTTCTTCATAGAAAACTGGATAACAAGAATAAATGGGTTTTACATTTCGTTTCTTAAAATCAAGAAAAACCCTAATCTTCATTAAGACATTTGTGTCTGAATGAAATGGATAAAATTTGAACCATCTTAATGGAAAATCTTTCCACATTAAGATAATTCTTATTTGTTAACATCTTTGGTTGAACTGATAATACAGAGAAATGGCATCGTCTGACATTCCTGCTACCGCTGAGAACATCTCCGCTGATTCTGAGGAAGTGGAATTTATCAAGGCTCCTCAGGTTAAGTTTACTCTGGAACAACTAGATTGGACCAAAACGAACAACCTTTCTGCGCTTCTCGAGTTTCCTCCTCGAAAGCAAGTCACACATCTGAAAGATGCTGTGAATTTCCTAAAGAATTGCTGCATTTCAACAGCCCTGACCATCTCACCTCCTGCAAGTCAGCTACTACTATTGTTAGATCTGAGTTTTGTCAATAAACTAAGTGTTGAAATCTGATAAGAAGGCTCAGATGTTCTGAGAAGAAGTGTCAGAGTTCTGACTACAAAAGCTCAGCAGGATTACTTTGAAAGTTTACCAAGTACAGAAGTCTGAGAAGAAGAGTTAGAAGTCTGAGAAGAAGAGTCAGAAGTTCTGAGAAGCTTAATCAGAATTATGTTCAGAAGTTCTGAACAACATGTTCAGAACTTATAACTAGATACTTTCCTTAGTGTTTAGTTAACTAATTAGGACACGTCTATTGTTCCTATTAGTCATTCATATTTGTACTGTAGCTTTAATATTTCCGTTGCAGTATATATAGTGGTTAGCCCTACATTGCTAATTGATTCTCCTGCATATATTTGTATTCATCTTTTATAATCTTTGAGATACTCTCTTTCTAAGATCTGTAATTCTGTTCTTCATTGAATACAATTGGGCTTGATCATATTATTTCTCAATTACTGCTTCATAGATTGATATATTGATTGTAAGAGTAAATCCTGGACTTACAATTGGTATCAGAGCCAATCAACAAACAAATTTGTTCAAGATCGTGATCGCGAAGGTTAATTGATCAATTTCTTGAAGATTTCTTGATTTATTCAAAATCGATTCCGATGCTAGTTCCAATTCTTGAATTCTTATCAATTCTTGAATTAATTGTTATCTTTCGATCAAGAAATTCAAATTTGTCTTTCTGTTGAAAATTCTTACAATCATGTCTTCTAAAGAATATCTCGCTATGGGATATGAAACAAAGCCACCTGTTCTAATACCTGAAGAGTACCAGCAATGGAAAATTCGAATGATCCAATTCCTGGATAACATAGATGAAAATCTAATGGTTTCAATCCGAGAAGGTCCTATCGAAGTCTATATCGATGTGGCTGCAACCCCTGAAACAGAGACAACTCCAGAAATTCCGGCAACAAGGGTGAAGAAGAATTATTCTCAATACACAGCTGAACAGAAAAATAGGCATGCTATAGACAAAAGAGCAATCACATTGATGACATTGGCCGTTCCGAATGAAGTTCTAAACCGAATTGACAGTGGATCATCCGCCAAGGAAATATGGGATGAACTGGAAAGACAGATGTTAGGAACTGTCAGATCGATACAAGCAAAGTTAAATCAAAGCATAAATGCTTATGAAAGGTTCAAGGATAAAGAATCTGAAAGCTTGACTCAGACATATAGTAAATTCTGTACTATACTGAATGATTTGAGAAGAAATGGGTTGAAAAAGACAAAGTCATAAATAAACTACAAATTTCTGAATAGTCTAAACTCTGAATGGTCATCATTTGCTATAAGTCTACAAATGAATAAGGATATGTGTGAAGAAGATCTCAATTATCTATTCTGTGTACTAAATCAGCATGAGGACTCTGTTAAAATTGTGGTTGAAGAAAAGAAGAATGTTGCAGAACAGTTAGCTTTTCTGTCAAAGTCCAAAATTGTTAAAACACCCAAGAAGACTGCGTATCTATCTGAGATACCAAATCTGGAAGAGTCTGATAAGGAAGAGGGATCAGAAGAAGATGAAGATATCAAAATGATTGCTGAAAAGTTGGCTTTGTTGACTAACACTTTCAACAAGAGGTATGGAAAACGAAAATTTCAGGGCAAGTACAGGAAAGAGAAGGGAAATTCAGATTTTAAGAAAAGAGAAGAGAGAGGAGAGAGTAAGTATGAAAAGAAGGAAGAAAGAAGGGAAGAAAATAGAGAAGAAAAGGAAGAAAGAAAAGAAAAGAATATGTGTTTCAAGTGTGGAAAGTCTGGTCACTATGCAAAAGATTGCAAAGTAAAAATTGTGAAGGATTATGAGTACTACACCAAAAAGGCTCAGCTAGCAAAGAAAAGAGACGATGAAGTGGCAATGTTAGCTGAACAAGAAAATTGGTTGTACTACACTTCAGATGAAGATGACTGCATTCACTTTTCACAGATGCAGAGTTATATGGCAAAGATGAAGAATGAGGATGATTCTGACTTTGAAGATGCTGATTCTGAGTCATCCGCTGAGGTACATTCTGCACTTGAAATAGACTTAATGACAAAGATTGGTGAAATGAAAACTGAATTTGTTAAACTAAGAAAACAAATAAAAGGAGAAAGAAATTTAGTTAACAAATTCAGAATTGAAAAAGAGGTAATAAGAGAACAGTATGAGGAATCTGAGGTTGAGAAACAGAAAGTTAAAACTGAAAATTCTGAATTGGTGAAAAATATTTCTGAATTAAAAATTGAACTTTCAAAAGTCAAGGATGAAAATGGTGATTTACAAATAAAGTTTAATATGCTATTTGAGGAAAGAAAGAATTTATACACCAAAATCAAAGAATTAGAAGATCTTAACTTGAAAAGAGGTCAGACTCAGCAAACATTAAATCTTCTAACAAGCAATGTAAAAGATACAAGATTTTATAATCCAAAGAAGGGATTGGGATTGGAAGAAAATGTTGTTTTAAAAAGAGCTCCAGTAAACTTGTATGATTTTGATAAGCTTCATGTTCCAAAACCAAAAATTCCAGAAGTTGTTTAAGTTTTTATAAGACCTGCAAGTTCTATCACAAGTTCTGATAGCTTACAAAAATCAAGTTCTAAAAAGACAAAGGAAACAATTTGTGAATCAAAAACAGAAAAGTCAGATGTTTCAGAAGATAAAGTTAAGAAAGAAATTTCTAAACCAAAAGAAGAGAAACCAAAATACAATGACACCAAATTCAAATATGACTCTCTAAATGTCAGTTACAAAAATAAACAACAAAGTTTTTCATATTCTGACATAGAAAGTATATTTGATACTAGTAAGGTTTCTGAAACAGTCAATCAGAAATCTGAATCTTCTAATCAAAGTTCTGATTGTTCTTATCAGTTTTCTGATTCTGAAGGTCAGAAATCTGAGTCTATTAATCAGAATTCTGATTCAAAGAGTCAGAATTCTGAGTTAACTGAAAATTCTGAAACAAAGTCAGAAGAATTTCTAGAACTTGAAAAGAGATTTAATTTTGTAAGTCAAGAACTTGAGGACCTAAGGAAAGCTTATGATGAACTTGAAAATGAATTGTGTGATTTGGATTTTGATCTTAAAAATGTTTTAAAAGAAAAGAATGTTTTTATTCAGAAAATAACGGAGCTTGAGAAACTGAAAGCTGAATATGATCTGTTCAAGATTAATGCTCTAAAAGAAAATGATAAATTCTTTAATGAATCAAGTACATATGAAAAAAAAGTGAATCATCTAATTCATTTTCTAACAAAAATAAGTTGAATTTTTCAGAAAAAGAGGAAAGCAAAAGGAAAGATGATCTGAAAAGAGTTCCTGAGAAGACTGAATTGAACTCTGATTCTGTACCAAAAGCTCATAGTTTCTGTAATAAATGTACATGTACTTTGAAAAATAGAAATAAAAATGAAAGGACTTATGGTACAGATTTGTTGTTACTTGCAAAGAAAAATCTGACTTGTGTTCAATGTGAAAGTGATTCTTTTCAATATTCTCATAAATGTCCAATCACAATAACATTTGTTTCATTCATAAGAAAAGATATTCAGAATACAGAAAAGAATAATGTTTCTGTTCCTCAAACTCAGAGAAAAGAAAAGATAAAAGAAGTGAATCCTCAAATTAAAATCAAAAGAAAGAATGAGAAAGAGCTTAATATGAAAGAAAAGAAAGTTGAAAATACTGCAACATCCAAATTTACAACTTTCAAGAAGAAATTGAACAAATTTGTGAACAGAAAATGTTCTGACTTCAAAAAAGTTCAAGGCAAATGGTGTTTAAAGAAAGATTTTGAATGGAAAGTAAAAGGTACTTTTGTTAAATCAGATGACAAAGCTAACAAAGAAGGACCCATTCCAAAATGGGTACCTAAAACTAACTGATTGTTTTTGCAGGGCTGTCATGTGTGGTTTTTAGATTCAGGAGCTTCATGACACATGACAGGTCAGAAGTCTTTTCTATCAAATTTCACAGAAAAGGCTGGAGGAGCAGTAAACTTTGGAAATAACAGCAAAGGTCAAGTTAAAGGTTATAGAGATTTAACAAAAGGAGATCTGACAATTCAAAAAGTTTTCTATGTTGAAGGATTACAACATAATCTTTTCAGCATAAGTCAGTTTTTAGACAGTCTTTGTCAAATCAAGTTCAAAATAACAGGTTGCATGATTTTAACTGAAAATAATCTTAAAGTCTTCTGGACCAAAAGACACATGGATTTATTTGTGGTTAACTTTTCAAAATTACAAACATTAAATATTGTTTGTCTTTTATCAAACTCAACTGCAAATGAATGCTGGCTGTGGCACAGAAGATGTTCTCATTTAAACTTCAAAGATCTTAATAATCTTGTTGCAAAACATCTGGTTAAAGGTTTACCAAAAATCAAATTTGAAAAAGAATCATTATGCTCAGCTTGTGAAATGGGCAAGATGAAAAAGAGTTCTCACGAATTAAAAATGGACTCATCTTGCAAAGCACCATTAGAAATGATTCATACTGATCTTTGTAGTCCTATTTCAGTTCAGTCTATGGGAGGAAAGAAATATATGCTTGTAATTGTCGATGAATTTCCAGATACACATGGGTTGAGTTCTTAAGGGCCAAGTCAGAAGCTGCTACTACTTTGATAAACATTATCAAAAGAATTCAAGTTTTCTTACAACTTCCAGTTCAGAAAATCAGAAGTGATAATGCAACAGAGTTCAGAAATGAGACACTTCAGAATTTTTTAGAAAGTTCTGGGATTTCTCACAATTTCTCTGCTGTCAAAACTCCTCAACAAAATGGTGTTGTTGAAAGGAAAAACAGAACTCTAGTTGAAGCTGCAAGAACCATGTTGGCTTATTCAAATCTTCCAACTTTCCTATGGGCTGAAGCAATTGCAACTGCTTGTTTTACACAGAACAGAACCTTAATCAATAAAAGATTAAATAAGACTGCTTATGAACTGATAAATAAAAGAAAACCATTAATCAAATTCTTTCATGTTTTTGGTTGCAGATGCTACGTTCTTAAAGACAGAGAAAATCTTGCCAAATTTGATAAAAAGGCAGATGAAGGATACTTTGTTGGTTATTCATTAACTTCCAAAGCATTCAGAATCTACAATAGAAGAACCAAGAGAATGATGGAAAACATCAATGTAACATTTGATGAAGCCAGAATGAAGACTTCTGAACAAGACAGTTCAGAACTCATGCTGAACAAGACAAGAATGACTTCTGATACAAATTCTAATCCTATTTGTTCAGAACTCAATTTATTGTTTAAGGATGCTTTTCTAGAACTAATTTCTGATTCTTATGCAGAATATGAAAACCCAAAGATGGTAAAAGAGATGAAGAATAGAACTCCAGAAATAGTTCAATCAAATGTAATTTCTGATAAAGGTCCATCTGAGGAATGTCCAAGTTTGATAAATACAAGTGGTGAAAATTCTGAACCATGTATTCAGAATTCTGAACCTTGTATTCAGAACTCTGAACAAGTTACTCAGAAATCTGACTTCACTGCTCAGAATCCAAACTTGGATACAACTCCTACTCATATCTCAGAACAAGGGGACAGCTCAGAATTACAAGCAATCATTGATGAGAATGATACAAACAACAATTTTTCTGAGATTGATGTTCTTCCCAGTGCAAATAAATGTACTAAAAATCATCCTATTCATCAAGTAATAGGTGATCCATCAGCAGGAGTAAAAACCAGATCAGCTACAGCAAATGAAGCAATGTTTGTTGGTTTCTTAAGTGTGATTGAACCTAAGAAAGCTAATGAAGCCCTAGAGGATCCAGATTGGATTTCAGCAATGCAAGAGGAATTGCTCCAATTTGAAAGAAACAAAGTTTGGAGACTCATTCCAAAGCCTGAAGGTAAATCTATCATTGGAACTAAATGGGTGTACAAAAACAAAAAGGATGAGTCAGGTGTTGTTATTAGAAACAAGGCAAGATTGGTTGCTAAGGGATACTGTCAACAAGAAGGAATTGATTATGATGAAACATTTGCACCAGTGGCAAGAATAGAGGCAATCAGAATATTTTTGGCCTATGCTGCACACAAGAACTTCAAGGTGTATCAAATGGATGTCAAATCAGCCTTTCTAAATGGCAAACTTAATGAAGAGGTGTATGTTCATCAACCTGAAGGTTTTGTTGATCCAGAATTTCCTGATCATGTTTATATTTTAGACAAAGCTTTATATGGTCTAAAACAAGCCCCACGAGCCTGGTATGACACTCTTACTCAACATTTGTTAGTTTCAGGGTTCAAGAAAGGTAAGATTGACACAACTTTGTTTTTAAAGAAACAGGGTGAGGATTTAATTCTTATTCAGATTTATGTTGATGACATAATATTTGGTTCTACCAGTCCAGAATTATGTGATAATTTTTCTAAAATCATGTCATCTGAATTTGAAATGAGCATGATGGGTGAGCTGAGTTTTTTCCTTGGTCTTCAAGTCAAACAATTACCAAATGGTATTTTTATAAATCAAGGAAAATATGTCAGAGATATTCTGAAAAAGTTCAAAATGTCTGATTGTGCTTCTATGAGAACTCCTATGGCAACAAACATAAAGTTAGATGCTGATCTCATAGGAGTTTCAGTAGATAACAAACTCTATAGAGGCATGATTGGATCTTTACTTTATCTGACTGCAAGTAGGCCAGATATAATGTTTTCTACCTGTTTCTGTGCTAGATTTCAATCTAACCCAAAAGAATCACATATGTTAGCTGTCAAAAGGATTTTAAGATATCTCAAAGGATCACCTGATATAGGTTTATGGTATCCAAAAGAAACTGACTTCAAATTGACTGCTTTCACTGATGCTGATCATGCAGGAAGTAGGTTGGACAGAAAAAGTACTTCTGGTGCTTGTCATTTTTTGGGGGATAAGATAGTGAGTTGGGCATCAAAGAAACAGAATTGTGTGTCCACTTCAACTGCTGAGGCAGAGTATGTTGTTGCTGCTGCTGCATGCTCTCAAACTTTGTGGATGAGAACACAACTCATGGATTATGGATATAAGCTCAACAAAATTCCCATGTATTGTGACTCAGAAAGTGCAATTGCCATTACTCATAATCCTGTTCAACATTCAAAGAATAAACACATAGATGTGAGGTATCATTTTATAAAGGACTATGTGGAAAAAGGAACTATAGAGATGCACTTTGTGCATACAAAGTATCAATTGGCTGACTAGTTCACAAAGCCTCTTGATCACAAAAGGTTCTCTTTTCTCATATGTAAAATAGGAATGCTTAATCTGACTAATTGAAAATATTTGTGTCTCTTAAAAAAAATTGATGATAAATTTTTCCAAGTAAAATTGTCTGAGTAGTGTACTCAGAACTCTGAGTCTTAAGTTCAGAAATTCTGAGTCTTGAGTTCAGAATTTCTGAGTCTTGAGTTCAGAACATCTGAGTCAATACTTCAGAAATCTATCTTTCAAAAATTTATTTCTGAGAAATACAAATACTTCAATCTTGTAGATTAGTTTTCTCTATTTTTTTTCTACCTCATCTTTATGTGTCATATATGGTCAAGTACATGCTAAAGTCAAGAGGGAGCATCAAAATCTTTTGGAAATCATATCATGATGCTAAAAAGGTTTGTGTTCATTTCTTATTTCTGATCATTCTAAGAAGAACAAGCTTTTAATGATAAGATTTTTTTTCTTGTTCAAACTATATCTGAATTTCAAATGTTTTCATATTCAGATATAAGATTTTAAATGATTTTCTTTAAATCATCATTTTGTGAACAGTATTCTGATGATACATTGTTTTTCTATTTGTTCAAACCTCTTCTGATTAATTAAAGTTTTACATTTGTCAGAAGTTGATTTTAAATAAATCTTGGTTACAAGGCAAATTCTTCTGAATCATGGACTCAGAACTCTGAGTAGAATACTCAGATCTCTGATAAAGGAAAGACAATCTTCTGAGCGTGTTATTCAGATTTTTGACTTGTGTCAATATTCTATCAAATAACACGTGTCAACTTCATATTTGGTTGATTATGCCACGTATTTCATTTAAATCCTCTGTGGCATTTCAAGTGTGTTGACTCCGTTATAACTTTCACCTCGCTTTTCCGTCAAACCTTTCAACTTTGCGGATTTTAAATAGGTCTTAAAATCCCTATTTCAAATTCTTTCAAATTCCAGAGTGAAAAGTGAGATACGAATCAATCCAGAGTTCTTTGAATTTGTTTTCTTCTTAAATCATATCTGGATTTCGAAGAAGTGGTCAAATATCTCTGCATTCTACTAAGTCTTTGATGGATTCATCTGATTCGGATAATGATGAAGTGCAAAATAGAGCTGTTGAGGAAGAAGCATTAGGAAATGATGAAATTAATGAAGAAGATGAACAAATGGCTGAATCAGAAGGAAATGCAGGTGAGGTAAACATAAATGTTGAACATGAACAGAGTGCTGCAGGGTCGATTATGTCGAATAGACCAATTTTAGTGGAAAGGGTTGTGCCTGAAGGTGAATGGTTAAAATTGTCAGAAAATAACTGTGTTTTACTATTTGAGGAGAGTAGATTTAAGCCTGAACACAGAATCATCATGGAATTATTCAAGTATCATCCTTACAGGAAATGGTTTACAAGAAGCAAAACAGTTCCTATTCAGTATATTCAACAATGGTGGAGACATCTTAGGTTAGAAGACAACAAGTTTGTATCTGAAATTGGTGGAGTAACATTTGCTTTATCAATCTCTGCACTAAGAGAAATGTTAAATCTTCTAGAGAAAGATGATGTACAAAGAAGGTCAGACTTTGAAGACTCACCTTTAACAGAGGAACTAATTGCAGAGTTTATGAAGTTAGGATATAATGAAGAATTAAGGACCCTTAGTTTGTTCAGAAGGAACAAATTGCCACCTATTTGGGCATGTATCTTTCATGTGGTGAATAAATGCTTGTCAGGAAAGAATAGCTCTGCAGATCAAGGTTCAAAACAGATTCTTCAAAATTTTCAGGGTTTAGTGAAGAATAGGCATTATGATTACACTGCTATACTTTGGGAAGACATGAAGAACACTTTTGAGAAAAATCAGAAAGCTATTCAAAAGAAGACAAAGGATACTCCTCTGGCATACATACCTTACATAAGATATTGGCAAATTGTGATATGGTATGCAATGCAAGAAAACAGAACCATTTCAAGAAGATCAAATGAACATCATGGTCCTACTTTTTATTTGGGTAAGATGTCTTCCGTTACTAAACTTGAGAATTATCCTAATCATAAATTGTTTCCAAAATCACTTAGGAATTATATTCCAAGGGAGAGTGAGATTTTAAAAGCATATTGCACCTCTATGGGAATTGAAATACCTCAAATCCCTACCCATGAGGACCAACCTGAGAAGAGAGGTGAGGGGTCTAGTCGAGTTAGAGAGGGGGAGGATGTTCAAATGGGTGAACATTCTGAGAGAAATGAGGGGCAAAATTTTGAGAGCTTGGTTAGAATAAGTGAGGAAAAACAGAATGAGGGTGGTGAGGATGAGAGATTGTCAACAGAGGTTCAAACAGAAAGAGATGCCTCTGAACTAGCTAATCTTAACCAGGTAACCACAACTGCTATTGGTTCACATTTCTTGGTGTCCAATATTGAAACAAACACCATGGACCTAGTGGTGGATCTTGAACAACCCATCCATACCAACTCAGAAGCATTTCAAAATGCTACTGTTTCACACAAATCAGGGGAACCATCCCAAACTCATTTGGAGGGAGGTGATAAATCCCAACCTGTTTTTCAACACATTGAGTCTGGATATCACAGTCCTATCCACATTGAGCCTGAAATTCCTTCTAACCCTTGCACAAATCAGGAATTTCGTATTCCTGACACAACATTCATAGACATACCTAATATTGGGTGTCAAGGATTGGATGGAAGTCCTGGTGAGGTGAACATTTCAAAAGCCTCATTCAAACGTGCATCTGTTGTACAAGATGACTTCGTGTTATCTACAGGCCATGAGCCCTCTGGGCACATGAAAACTGGACCATCTGTTGGTTCAGGTTCACAGTTAGACTCTTCTGAATTTGAAAAGATTCAGAATCAAAACAAGGAGATGGGGGAAAAAGTTGAAAAATGTTGATCCAAACCCTCAGTGATTTGATAATGACCCTCTCTTATATAAAGAGATGAACTCACTTCATTTGAAGTAACTTGCTAACTCTGGACAAGTTCAAATCTCTTATCTCAGATAGGTTATTATTAGTAATTTCCTTATCTCTCTAAGTGCAAGAAACCGTAGTGTTCCAACTTGTTTAGATTTAGGTTTATCCTTAATCTTGTCTCCGCAACAAGCTGTAAATTGTTAATGATTTATCAATAAACAATTTAGAAAAGTAAAATATGTGTGTTTGTATTCAACCCCCCTTTCTACAAACTTGTATAGGCCTCCGGGACCAACAAGTGGTATCAGAGCAGATTTGTTTAATCTCATAAACAAGATCTAATATAAGATATTTCTTTTCCTTGCTATTATCTGAAAATGGCCACCAACACAAACACAAATTATATAGACAATGGTTCTCTTGCAAAACCCCCTAGATTTTCCAGAGACAACTTCAACTTATGGAAAAATAGGATGATACTCTTCTTAGAAGGTGTAGACCCTACTATGCCTTACTATCTTGAGAATGGTCCATTCATCCCTGTAACTATTGACCCTGCAGTTCCAGCCACTGCGAATAGACCTGCTATTCCAGAAAGGCTGATTCCTAAGGAAATCTTTCAGTGGACCGACGAAGATAAGAAGAAAGTGGCTATAGATACAAAAGCCAGATCCATACTATCCATGGCTCTTCCTGACGAAGTCTACCATTCCGTCATGAACCTGAAAACATCAAAAGCCATGTGGGACACAATATGTGTTCAGTATGAAGGAACGTCTGAAGTCCAGGAATCAAGAAAGATCAACCTGGTAAGACAATACGAAAGCTTCATTTCTGGTAAGAATGAAACTCTCTCTGAAGTTCACCAACGTTTTAATTGCTCAATTATAGATCTAAAAACTGTTGGTAAGGAATATTCTAACTTTGAAGTGCTGACAAAGTTTCTAGAATGTTTACCTGAAAGCTGGGACAATTATTCCATGTGTCTCAAGCTATCAAAGGATCTTAAATCAATGACCCTTTCAACCTTATATGGTATATTGCTGAATCATGAGCAATCTAGCCATCTTAAGAAGAATCTTGTAAAAGATTCCAAAAGCACCCCGGTTGCTTTAATCTCAGAGGAACCTTTTACTCAGCGACCCTCGGTCACTATCACTGAGTTAGAAGGTAACTCTGAAAGGTCATCAGACTCTGATTCTTCAGATGATGATGAATCATTGGCTCTCCTAACTAGAAAGTTCAGGAGATTCGCCAAGAAGAAAATGTTTAGAAAGAACAAACCTCTTTCAATAACTGACAAGCCTAAATCATCAGCTTTTGTTGATAAGGCTACTGCTACTTGTTTTAACTGCGAAAAGACATGTCATTTCGCTAATGAGTGTAGGTCAAAGAAAGTTTCTAGACCGTCAGCTTTTACAAAGAAATCCTTTGTTCCAAGGAATAAAGATGACAAATACTCAAAGCTGAAAGAAAAATATGCAAAGCTGAAAAGCTTTAAGAAGAAAGGAAAAGGCCTGATGGCTGACTATGATTGGGCTGCTTCTGATGAAGAAGCATCATCATCTGATTCTGAAGATGATGAAGCAAATCAATGTCTCATGGCCAAGAAAGTTCAGACATTCCCTCCACTTCAACATCTGCCATTCAGGTATCACCTTCTTTCTTTACCAATATTGCAAATATTGATGAAGCTGATAGTCTCCGTAAGATCGATCTATTGACTAGAAGTTTATACGAAGCCATGAACGACAAAACTGTGGTTGAAAACCAAAACCTTGATCTCGCTGAACAACTTAAAAACTGCCACCTTCAAATAGAAAAGCTTTCTAAAATTGAAGATGATTTTAAAGATCAAGTCTATTTAAATCAGCTAGTCAAAATCGAACGAGCAGAAGCTATCGCTGCATTAAAGGCTGAAAAAGCTACTGTTGAAGGATGGTGTAATTCTTCAACAAAGATCACTAAGATAATTAAGGCTCAGATTCCTCTGAGTGATAAACGTGGTCTGGGTTATAAATATGATACTTCAAAACCAACCACTGAGCGTTCAATGCTTAATTTTGGAACGTTCGTATCCTTAGTCGCTGACACTTCATCATCTCAGTGCTCTTCGTCCATTACACCAATCCCTGAGGAAAATCCTACCTCCTCAAAAGGCAAGGAGAAAATGGTTTATTCAAAACCTACCTCTGTCTCTAAAGACAAAGGTAAAAGAATTGTTATTTATCAAAATCCTCAGAAGGGTACCTTAGTACCAAAGCTGAATGCTTCTAAAGCCTCAGTGACCTACCCCTCTGGATCTAGAAAGCAGATATCTGGATTTATTCAGCGATCTACTCCTAGACTCGGATTGGATGTCCTTGGTAAGAAATCTGAAGAACTGAATGTTCGTCCCATTTCTAAAGCCAATAGTTTACTTGGTGCTGGCACTTCTAATTCGAAATTAAAAGCTCAGCATTCAAGTGGTCCTAGAACTACTTTTAGTTATAGGAAATGTTATCACTGTGGACTTACCGATCATATTGCTAGTAAGTGCCCCACAGCCACCAAAGCTGAAAAGATAGCTAAGGTGAAGATTGCCCCCAAGGCAAAGAAGACCAACCCCAATGCAAATCAGGTCAAGGTGACTCCTACCACTGAAGTTAAGAAATTAACCAAAGTGAAGAAAGACAAAGCTGAATCTTCAAATGCTGCGAAGACCGCTGAACCTTCTATTCCAACTAGCTCCACTGACAAATGTGTATACATGGTTAAGTGGGTACCCAAGCAAAACTAATCTTCCTTTGTAAATGCAGGTTAAGAAGGGTATCTGGTATCTCGATAGCGGATGCTCTAGACACATGACTGGAAAGAAAAACCTGCTCGCTGAATACAAGGAAGAGAAGGGTCCCTCTGTGACTTTCGGTGGAAATGGAAAAGGACACACCCGAGGGTATGGTGTACTTTCAAATGGTACAACCTCCTTCAGAAGAGTCGCATATGTTGAAGGGCTGAAGCATAATCTTCTGAGCATCAGTCATCTTTGCGACATGGATAACAAAGTGATTTTCACTAAGGAAACCTGCTTTGTCACTGACAAAAAGGAGAAGATAGCTCTCAGCGGTTATCGTTTGGAAAATGTTTATGTAATAAACATGGACTCAACAACTACTGAGAACTCCTGTTTCTTCTCAAAGGCATCTTCTGATGTTAACTGGCTATGGCACAAGAGGCTCTCGCATCTAAATTTCAAGACACTGAATACTCTTTCCTCCAAAGAGTTAGTCACTGGTCTACCTCAGCATTCATACGCCAAAGAGTCGTTATGTTCAGCGTGTGAAAAAGGGAAGCAGACCAAGGCAAGCTTCAAGTCAAAGCAAGTTTCCTCAGTGTCATCTCCTCTACAACTACTCCATATGGATTTGTTTGGCCCTGTTAACAAACAATCCGTCGCTGGAAAGAAATATACGTTGGTCATAGTTGATGAATTCTCTCGTTACACATGGGTAATGTTTCTCCGTTCTAAGAGTGACACCCCTGAAGAACTCATCACCTTTGTTCGGAAGATGGAAACTCTGAACAATATGACTGTTCGCTCAATAAGGAGTGATCATGGAACTGAATTCAAAAACAGTTCTCTTGATTCCTTCTTTGAGAGTAAGGGTATTTCTCACAACTTTTCTTCAGTGAGAACACTGCAACAAAATGGAGTCGCTGAAAGAAGAAATAGAACAATTATTGAAGCTGCACGTTCAATGCTCAGCGATTCTCACCTGCCTACTCAGTTTTGGGCAGAAGCTGTCAACACTGCTAGTTTTACGCAAAACAGGTCGCTGATAGTTAAAAGATTCAAAAAGACAGCCTATGAACTCTTTCATGGGAGAAAGCCTTCAATCAGCTTTCTTCACATCTTTGGATGTCAGTGTTTCATACTGAACAACATAGATGCCCTTGGAAAGTTTGATCTTAAGGCTGATGATGGAATCTTTCTTGGATACTCCTCAGTCTCCAAAGCCTTCAGAGTCTTCAATCGAAGAAGACAAACTGTAGAAGAAACTATTCACGTCACGTTTGACGAATCCCGTTCAGCAAACTCTAAACCAAACGCTGATACAGAAGAACTGAATCAATGGATGTTTTCTCATCTTGGTGATTCAGAAGATATTCCCACTCCTCATGCTCACACCGTAGAAAATGATGGTCCTACTATCATTCCAGATATGCAGAATAGTGAAGCTGAAACATCATGGATCTCAGCTGTTCCTATAAACACTATACCTGCAGTTGATCCAAATGTCTCAGAAATTCCATCTATTTCTCAGCAATCAGTGAATGAAGTGACAAATGCAAACATTCCTCTCTTAGTTGATAATCCAGAAGTAGCTGAAGCCTCATCTTCAGTTCTCCAGTTCAGACTGAGTCAGCGACGTATGCTCCGGTTCAGCGATGGACTGTAAATCACCCAATCGATCAAATTCTTGGTGATCCCAACGCTGGTATTCAGACTCGAAGAAGTGCAGGTAATATTTGTTTATTTGTTAACTTTATTTCTCTAACTGAACCAAAGAAAATAGATGATGCCCTCAGAGATCCAAACTGGGTCAGCGCTATGCAAGAAGAGCTGACTGAATTTGAAAGAAACAAAGTTTGGAAACTCGTTCGTAGACCAACTGACAAAACGGTGATAGGCACTAAATGGGTCTATCGAAACAAGTTGGACGAACATAGTACTGTAACTCGCAACAAAGCTCGTCTTGTTGCTCAGGGATACAGACAAGAGGAAGGCATAGATTATGACGAAACATTTGCTCCTGTAGCAAGACTTGAATCTATTCGTCTATTCTTAGCATATGTTGTACACAAAACCTTCAAAGTACATCAGATGGATGTTAAGTCAGCGTTTCTAAATGGAAAGCTGAATGAAGAAGTTTATGTGGAACAACCTCCAGGATTCTCAGATCCTAAGCGTCCAGGTTATGTTTATAAACTGGACAAGGCACTTTATGGCTTAAAGCAAGCTCCACGTGCATGGTATGACACTCTTTCCACTTATCTACATATTGAACAATTTGAGAGAGGTAAGATTGACAAAACTCTATTTTTTAGAAAAGTGAAAGGTCATATCATTTTAGTTCAAATATATGTTGATGACATTATATTTGGGAAGATGAGTATAAAATGAGCATGATGGGTGAACTAACATATTTCCTTGGTCTTCAGATTAAGCAAACTGAAAAAGGAACTTTTATAAATCAGGGAAAATAAGTTAAAGATATGCTGAAGAAATTCGACTTAACTGAAAGTTCAGCTATGAAAACACAAAGGGTGTTCCTGTTAATGTCACGCTGTACCGTGGGATGATCGGCTCACTATTGTATCTTACAGCTAGCCGACCCGATATTATGTTTGCAACATGTCTGTGTGCACGATATCAAGCTGAACCTAAGATATCTCATATGAAAGCTGTAAAGCGAATCTTTCGATATCTTAAGGGTACAGCGAATCTAGGCCTTTGGTATCCCAAAGACTCAGGATTCGATCTAACCGCCTATTCAGTGTCCACTTCCACAGCTGAAGCTGAATATGTAGCCGCTGGAAGCTGTTGTTCTCAAGTCTTGTGGATGAGAAATCAGCTACTAGACTATGATCTTCAGCTCTCTAAAATTCCAATCTATTGCGACAGCACTAGTGCCATCGCTATAGCAAACAATCCAGTGCTACATTCAAAGACAAAACACATAGAATCAGATATCATTTTATCAGAGATCATGTGATGAATGGTGATATAGAACTTCATTTTATCCCAACTGATTATCAGTTAGCTGATTTATTTACCAAACCTCTTGATGAGACAAGATTCAACTTTCTCATCAGCGAGCTTGGAATGCTGAACTTTGAAGGGTAAAATCTTCAGCGGTTCACATTTGATCAGCGATACGTTTATACAAACTTGTATAGCCTTCGGGATAAAATCAACTTATATAATCCATTTCATCATCTTCTCTCTGAATAAACTTCGTTAAACTGATATCCAGGTATGTTTTCTAACTCTGACAAACGCATGAAAATGCAAGATTTCAAAATAAATTGCATCGCTGAATGTCTCTTCCTTAAACAACGATTTTTTGAAAGTTCTTAAAACCTTCACTGATATTTCTATTCAGTGCTTCATGTTTTCAAAGAGTCCCTGAGTTTTTAAAAACCTCAGAGACAACAAAGAATGTGAAAGGACAGTTGTGACGTCATTGCAACGGATAACACTAGGCACGATTTCTTTCTGACACACGTTTGCACGTTTCGTTCAAACTTCCAATCAAATGCAAACACGTGTCCGTGTCATGATGAAAACCTTTTCCCGCTCAAGGTTTTCTCTCTCTAAAACTCCCTATATAAACAAACTCTTGGTTTATATTTGTCTTTTACGCGATCAAATCTTCCTCCGCAAGAAAGAATCCTCTGTTGCATTTGTGCTCTCAAATCTTCAAAGAACTGTTCATCATCTTCTTCATCAAAACTTCAAGGTTAATATGTTCTTATTTTATTACCAAATGCGTATAACTTGTTTCTGATCTTATCATTGTTTTAAACAAGATCAAACAAAAGAACTTAAAATGAAATCATTTCTTTCTTGGTTTTATGAACACAACCATTTCATGGTTGTTCTTCAAGTTTTAAATCTTAATCTTAAACTTGTTCTTCATTCGTATCCAGATTTTTTTTAAACTGGAATACAAGACTTTATGGGTTTTACATTTCGTTTCAAAATCAAGAAAAACCTTAATCTTCATTAAGACATTTTCGTCTGAATGAAATGTACAAAATTCGAACCATCTTAATGGAAATTTTTTCCCATATTAAGAAAATTCTTATTTGTTAATATCTTTGGTTGAACTGATAATACAGTGAAATGGCAACTTCAAAGATCAATGTTACCGTTGAGAACATCTCCGCTGACTCTGAGGAAGTGGATATCTTCAAAGCCCCTCAGGTAAAGTTCAAGCTGGATCAACTAGATTGGACTAAGGTGAACAACCTCTCTGCGCTTCTCGAGTTTCCTCCTCGAAAGCAAGTCACACATCTGGATGATGCTGTGAATTTCCTGAAAAACTGCTGCATTTCAACATCCCTGACCATCACACCTCCCGCAAGTCAGCTACTACTATCCCAGTTCTGGTACTCTGCCAGACACACTCAGCTACCCTCCGCCAAAGATCCCTCCAAAACAATCGATTGCATACTCAGCGATACTGAGTATGGCACAATTAAGATAACCCCCGCAATCATTCGAAAAGCCCTGAACTTTCCCAATGCTACCAAAGAAAAACCGTTTGTTCCATTCCCTGACCATAAGAAGAATGCTGACAGAGAAGAAATCATTGGTTTTCTCGACGCAATGGGTTACATCTGGGAAACTGGAAGGGACAAGAAGCCCGAGAAGAAGCTGACGCTGATAAAGAAGTCCAAAATGCCCAGCGAGATGAATTTCATCTTCGCACACCTGATCAGCTGCATGACAGCGAAAACCGGCTCCTCTGATCAAGCCGCTCAACCTCAGTAGGCTATGGGATACGCACTGCTGAAAGGTCTACATATTGACTGGGCATCTATCATTTATGATGACCTAGTACAAAGAGTAGATTCTACTGCTGACAGACCTGCATGGGTTCCATACCCAAGATTCATTAGCGCCATCTTCCAATATGGCCTGAAGGACAGCTATCCTCAAGAGGGTGACCTGAAACTTTCTCAGGTTGGCCCTAAGGTGCTCGATTTCAAACCTCTCGAAAATGAGGTACGTCTCTCTACCCTTCTCTCTCATCTTAACCCTAATTCTTCGACTTCTGTGGCTCCTTCAGCGACAATACCCATCGCTGATGCCCCGGCCACACAATCCTCTCCTTCTAAGAAAAGGAAACACTCTTCAACCCAACTTGATTCCAAAAGGATCAAGAAAACCAAGGAGCAACCACAGCAATCCCATGCTGAAGACTCCTCGGCTCTTTCTACAGAGCTGAAGGAAAGTTCCGTGGTACGCTCTGCCACACCCGTGCAAGCCATCCCTCCAATCCAGACTTCAGCGTCTCCAAACGCTGAGGTTAGAAACTTGGAAACTACCCAACCTCCCTCAGTCTCTCAAAAGACTGATGAAGTGATTCTCAGCGATTCCAACGTTGAACTCAGAACCCGAACCCAATTCTTATCCTTCGCTTCTCCCTCCACTCACTTGGACACTCCTCCAAAGAACTCTGGAGATGCCATCATTCCAGAAGCCACCGCTGACGCTTCTCAACGAAAGATGAAGAAAGGACCTACAGAGATCACCATACCTCACCATACTTTCGAAGAGGATATGGAACATTTTTCAGGAACTTGCAACTTTGACGAGTTCATCAATCCTCCTGCAGGTACAAATCAACCCATATACACTGTAACTAAACCTGAAACTTCTGAGCTTTCCTTTGTTCACAAGTACTTATGTGTTACAGGTCCTAATGTGGGATACATCAACGCTTCTCTGAAGTCCGTGGAAACAAAGCTGACCGGTCTCACCACCACACTCTCCAACAACTCTATAGCTGTAACAAACGCTGGAGGGAATTTGACAAAGCTGACAACGGTGGTGGAGAAGAAGGCTTCCGCAGATGCCTTGAAGCAAGTTGATAAGACTCTCAGCGACTTTGCTAAAGTGCTCGCTGATATCTACACAGACTACACCTCACTCAAACAATCAGTTTCCTCCATGTCCGGCGAAGTAACAACGCTGAAGACATCGGTTGGAGCACTAGAGGGTGATATGTCTGCTGTGAAGACAAATGTTCAAACTATGACGACTGACTTAGGTTCTGTAAAGACCGACGTTGGTTCGATGAAAACAATGATTGAAGAGCTGCTCAACAAAGCGAGAACTCCTGCTCCTGAGCCTGCCCCTGCCCCTGTATTGGAAACTTTTACAGCGGCGGATCGCAAAGAGCTGGAAAAGATCAATCCTGCTATATCTGGCCTTGAAGGCAGATTAGCAGCGATTGAAGGTTGTATTAAAATCTCTGGCCAAGAAGACAGAGAAAATACAATTGCTGAATCTACCCATTCCTCCCCCAGTCATCATGAAAAAGAGGGGGAGAAGAGCGCTGAACATACCGAAGAGAAGAGCGCTGAAAATCTTGAAAAGAGCGCTGAAGACCTTTCCCATGATGAATCTACCAGGGGAGAGAAGAACGAAGACCTCACCTTCGCTGAAGAGGGTGAGAAGACTATTGAAGCGGAAGCAGCCGCTGGACCTCAGGGAGATGAAAACCCTGAGGGAACCGAGAAGCTCGCCTCTGTATCTGAGGGGGAGCAACTCGAAGAAGACGCTGAAGAATCCGAAGCAGAAGATGATGAAGCCATCGACATCCCTGAAAATGAACCATCTTCTTCTCCAAAGAATGATGATGATGATGATGATGATGATGAAGATGACGATGATTTCTTTATCGTCAAACCTGCCCCAAGGATCAAAGCTCTTAAGGGAATTTCAATAAAAGAACCAACAGGGGAGCGGACAAAGACAAACCCCTCAGCCTCTGGAGCTGAGAAAGGCAAAGGCAAAAGCGTCGCTGAAGATGACAATCTGATGATCTTGCTTGAAAAGTCGGTTTGTCAGGTACACTAAATATCTGTTACTCCATCCCTCCTCCACACTATAAGTTCTACTACCCTAGCCTACACCTGAACATATTTATCTTTCTCTTTCTACCCAAGTTCTTCTACCCATGTTCTTACTTGTAAGATCGCTGTGTTTCAGCTAGTCCTCTCCCCTGTTTGAGGATATCGCTGAAGGCTCCACAACTATACCAGCTGATGCTGAAGAAATAATCCCAGTCTTGGATTTAATCTCTGAGACTGATGAACCTGAAGAACAACCTCTCTCACACAGAAACAGACCTTCTTCAGCTCCTCAAAAGCTGAGTGAAGAGGATCAAAAGAGAAGAGAGGAAATAATAAAGCGATTCGAGGATCAGCGAATCATTCTAAGGCGTGATCAACTTCCTTCAGTTCCTCCAAAGTTCAGAATCTCCAAAGCTGAATACCAGGAACACCTCAGAGCTGAACGCCTCATCGCTGAAAGGAAGGAAGCTGAAGAGAAAGACAGAGAATACGCCATCAAGCTTACTCAAGAATCTGTCAAATACCTCAAGCTGAAACGTGTTCCCATTCAAGTCCAACGAAAGCTTTGGGAAGAAGCCCAGAAGATCGTGGAAAATAAAACTGAAGTTTCTCAGACCACCCTGATCTGGTGTAAAGAGAAAATACACTTCAGATATCGTCCAGCGAAGATCAACAAGGTATTCATCTCTGGAAGAACCTCTATCGGAGTACCTATTGTTGATATCAAACTTTTCATAGAAGATGGCCAAACTGAAACCTTTCGCGCTGACACTGTAAAAAGGTATGGTCTCTCTGAATTGCTGGAGATGATGTTAGCTATCCAATCGTCACAATCTAAGTACAAGGATCATTTCGAAAAGCTGATAAACAGACAGATCGATTTGATATCTTCCTGTGTGGACATTCCTCCTCTTCCTGATCTTAAGCTGAAAAGAAAAAGGGCCTCTCTGAAGAAGAAACGTCAAGATTCAAACTCAGGTCCTGTCATACGAAATGAAACTGGAATTGGTTTATCTTGCGCTGAAGTGCTTGGTCCTGACCCTGATCTATCTGCCCTTGACATTTCGTTGCCACCATGTGAACTTTTCGTCCCTGGTAAAGTCATCAGTAATCCTTATGGAATATTCTTTCTCGACTACGACGGACGTAAATGTTTTCAACGGATCGCTGAGCTTCCAATCACTCCAATCGAACAGCTCAGAGATCTCATCTACTGGTGTGACTTCAGAAAAGACATTCGCCTATTTCTCTATTGTATCAGTTATCCTTCTGTACTTGTAATTTATTTCGCTTGTACTTGTAATCTTTTTGTTCTTCATTGTAACCAGATTCAAAGTTTTAAAGAAAGATTTCAGCGAATGTACTTTACTCCATCAGTACAGAAAAGATCCCAGAAAACAGTAAAAGGGACAAATATTTTATGAGTTCTTTTTATCCTTATGTTTTCATTAAATAACAATTTTCTTTGTTGCTATGTCATAATCAAATAGGGGGAGATTGTTGATCCAAACCCTCAGTGATTTGATAATGACCCTCTCTTATATAAAGAGATTAACTCACTTCATTTGAAGTAACTTGCTAACTCTGGACAAGTTCAAATCTCTTATCTCAGATAGGTTATTATTAGTAATTTCCTTATCTCTCTAAGTGCAAGAAACCTTAGTATTCCAACTTGTTTAGATTTAGGTTTATCCTTAATCTTGTCTCCGCAACAAGCTGTAAATTGTTAATGATTTATCAATAAACAATTTAGAAAAGTAAAATCTGTGTGTTTGTATTCAACCCCCCTTTCTACAAACTTGTATAGGCCTTCGGAACCAACAAAAAATTGGAGAAAAAGGTGGATGGACTGAATGATGAGATAAAAGGATTGAAAGATATGTTAGAGGGAAAATTGATATCTGTTGAAACTAAGATAGATAATGTGAAGATATCCTTGGAATCTCATAAAAAGGAGATCAAGGATATAATGTCTGAATTTCAAAAAGATCTATTGAAACAAATGCAGAGTATGCAGGAGTCTGTATTTAAAGCACTGAGTGTATCTATGTCTTCAACCTCAAAGCCTCTTGATCTTGTTCCACTTGCAGAAGCTGAACCTGAAGGTATTTCTGATCAGAACTACAAAAGAAAGTTTGATGATAATGAACCTCATGATCATCAAAAGGGGGAGAAAAGGAAAAGTTTGAGTTCTGATGATGAGATTGGCATAGAAGATTTTGAAATAGCAGATATGCACTTAGTCAGTACAAAGAATACATAAATTCAGACAGAAGAAGTTGTAAAGAAAGTGGATACTCAGATAGTTCAGATTGATAGTTCAGACACAGAGGAAATGGAGGTGGAAAGCATAGATGGTGGTGATTCAGATAAAACAGAAGAATTGAATTTAGACACAGAGATGGAAATCAATTCTGATGAAACTGAAGCTATTGAGGAACCTGTGTTGAGGTCAGAGGAAACAGTGGAGATTTAAATTGTTGACAACACTTGTACAGATATTGTTCTTTATGACAGAGATAATGTGATGGATTCTGAATCAGAAGAAAGAAGATTGAATGAGAATTTGATCAGAAGGATGCAAAGTGAGTTAGTCAGAGCACTTAATGTTCAGAATATTCAAAAAGTTGTGAATGTGGTAATACCTATTGATCTGATGGGAGAAGAATATAGTTCAGTTGGATATTCTCAGAAATTTCAAGAGGATTTCTATTTTAACTATGTTGATGATATTGCTGATGATATAGGAGAATATGAAAGAGTCAAAGAATACTTCATGCCTTCAGAATATCTATTCAGAAATCCAATTGAAATCCCCAAGATTAATCTACCAATGTTAGAGGAACCTATATGTGATTTTGTTCTGGAATTAAGTGATGTACCACTTGCTAAACATTTTCATGATGACATCTTCCCAGAAGAAACATATGAGAATCTTTATCACAAAGAAGGAGAATATGAAGTTTTGGAAAATAATGTTGATGGTTTCATGGATGGAAGATCTTAGATGATTTATGCAGAAGCCTCAAACAGATTTAGAATTCCTGACTCAAGGCTGCACATTCAGAAAAGGATTGAGAAAGTTTTGATGTTCCAAATAGAAGAATTTGATGGTCTGAAGTATGTAAAATTGGAAGTATTGAAAGAAAAGGATGTAAAGGTTTTCTTATCAAGCTTTGATTTCCACAGATTAACTCTTGAAGATCAGATCTTTCTTGTTAAGTTCTTTGCCAGTACTGAAGAAGCCTGGATAGAGATTGAATGTAGAAGACTTCTGGGCATTTATGTCAGGAACATGTACTTGTATGATTTTCAACTGGCTAATGAAGGAAGAAAGGAGAAATGCAACTTAAGCTGTCCAGAGATGATTCCATGGATTGGTATACATGAGAAAGGGTTTATAAATGAAGGAATGGAATCATAAGGCTTTGCATATACAGTTCATGAAAGACTTGAACTATTCAGATTGAAGGATTTGGTAAAATATAGTGATGCAACTTTGAGTTGGTTACTAAATGGAATGGAAGGATTTTCCGTATTTGAAAGAAAAAGTCTGGGGAAGAGATGTGTGAAATCTGTTAAAAGAAAATTAAGTCTCAGAAGAAAGATCAGAAGCTGTGGTGAATGGTTGCTATCAGAGGTTAATCCCAAAAAGATGCTGCATAATGACTTTGTGTTTCCTGCTGAATATAAGGTGAATGAAATTCTTTTAGATGAAGATGAAGAAATTCAGGACATAATTTCTCAGAATGTGCAAATAACAAGTTTTGAACAAGCTGAACAATCTGAACCAAAAGAAGATGAGATGTCTATTGATATGAATGGGTATTTTCTGGAGTTTGATCTGCCAAACTTCTTTGATCCAATTGAAGTAAACTTTCTAAGTGTATATCATGACAAACCAAAAGAGACTCAGATCTGGTTGGCTGAGAAGTCAAGATGTCTTGGAAAACCAAAGAAAGATGCGTATTCAGATTTTCTAATCACTGGGATCAGAGAATTAAGGATCAAGCATTTCAGAAAGAAAGAATACTTATCCTTTGAAGTATTAAGAGAGGATGGAAAGGTGTACTATTTTACTGATGCAGACTTTGAAAAGCTATCAGTAATGGATTTCTACAGACTACACAGTATGTTGTGCTTCAAAGAATCAAGCAAAGATAAGAATGAAAGGAAGGCAAGGAGTGTAGTGATTGAAGCTATGTTTTACATCCTAAGATGGCATTGTTATACAAATTTTCAAATAGCTCTGTATTTACAAAGGCCAGGTGTCAATCTTTCAAGACCCATCACATATCATGATCAGAAGCAAGTATTAAAAACTGGAAGTGTGTGCAAACATCCAGAATTGGGAGTATTTTTGAAAAACAAGAGTGAAAAGATATTTTTCAGAGCAAAGGAGACTGCAAAATATAGCTCTGGAACTTTGAGATTCATCAAGCATAATTTGGAAAAAAAGGTGCTGAAGGTGAAGCAAGCTAACATGACTCAAGAAGTGATCACTCAGCAAGTTGAAACTATTCAGAAAATTATTGATAGAATTGACAAGAGACCTACTCAGAGAAATGTGTTGTTACAGAAAATTGTTCCTGCATTGAAAGAGCTTGGTGATACAAAGTATAAGTTTATTTGACAAAAAGGGGGAGATTGTTAGATCTGAGTTTTGTCAATAAACTAAGTGTTGAAATCTGATAAGAAGGCTCAGATGTTCTGAGAAGAAGGGTCAGAGTTCTGACTACAAAAGATCAGCAGGATTACTTTGAAAGTTTACCAAGTACAGAAGTCTGAGAAGAAGAGTCAGAAGTCGGAGAAGAAGAGTCAGAAGTTCTGAGAAGCTTAATCAGAATTATGTTCAGAAGTTCTGAACAACATGTTCAGAACTTATAACTAGATACTTTCCTTAGTGTTTAGTTAACTAATTAGGACACGTGTATTGTTCCTATTAGTCATTCATATTTGTACTGTAGCTTTAATATTTCCGTTGCAGTATATATAGTGGTTAGCACTACATTGCTAACTGATTCTCCCGCATATATTTGTATTCATCTTTTGTAATCTTTGAGATACTCTCTCTCTAAGATCTGTAATTTTGTTCTTCATTGAATACAATTGGGCTTGATCATATTACTTCTCAATTACTGCATCATAGATTGATATATTGATTGTAAGAGTAAATCCTGGACTTACAACTATCCCAGTTCTGGTACACTGCCAGACATTCTCAGTTACCATCCGCCAAAGATCCCTCCAAAACAATTGATTGTATCCTCAGCGATACTGAGTATGGCACGATAAAGATCACACCTGCCATCATTCGCAAAGCTCTGAACTTTCCCATAAGAAACTCGCTGACAAAGAAGCTCTTATTGCATTTTTCGATGCAATGGGCTATGTATGGGAAATTGGCAGAGACAAGAAGCCCGATAAGAAGCTGACCCTTGTTAGAGCATTATTGTATTCAAGATTTACTGTAAAGTCAATGTACTGTATTAGTTGCTAATGCCTTTATACCTTGTATGTTATGGGTATAAATAGGCATGTCTAGTTCTTAGTTAGAAAGGAATCAAGATCCCTTTAGAAACCTCTTGTGTATTTTGTCATTTGTACTTTAGAGATCAATATATGGATGACAAGTTTGCTTTCTAAATTCTCTCTACATTTGTTCTTTACATATTGCTAGATTTGGGATTTCACATTTGGTATCAGAGCTAAACAGGAGATTCAAGCAGATCAAAGACCAAATTGAAGATTTTTTACACTGATTTGAAGAATTCGGATCCTTCACTTGTTACTGTTCATTGTATCACTTATCATTAAGACATGATTTTTTTTCTACATTTTGATTTTTTGGATCATTTCTTGGCATCACTGAACTCGGATTTGATTCCTGAACACATTTAATTCTTGGATCATCATCATTTACTGCACAGATTCATCTTATTTGATCGATTCTTGGATTTTTGTTCGAAAACCCACAGTTCACTGTTTTGGATCATAATTCGTTTAAATCGATCGAATTGCGAGTTGTGATCAACAAGAAAAGTGTGCGAATTTTGATTACGAACAAATCGATATAAGTTTCATCTCATTTGATCAAGAATTGAAAGAGTTATGGCAGAATCAGTGATTTTCGTGTTCAAAGTGAAGAATTCGGATTGTTCTTGGTGAATTCGGATCATTCATACGGAATTCGGACCATTCAAGGGATTTTCTACTTGATTTCGGACAATTCGGAGTGTTCTTAATTTTTACAAGTCTTGAATTCGAACCCTTCTGCATTCGAATTGATTGAATTCGAACCCTTCTGCATTCGAATTGATTGAATTCGAACCCTTCTGCATTCGAATTCCTTGAATTCGAATCCTTCAGCATCCGAATTGATTGAATTCGTATCCTTCTGCATAAGAATTCATTGAATTTGAATCCTTCTACATCCGAATTCATTGATTTCGAATCCTTATACATCCGAATTCATTGATTTCGGATCCAACTACATCTGAATTCATTGATTTCGAACTCAAAGAGAAAGACAAAGACTTTTCATGTTTGTCTGAAGATTCTTCAAAGCTGAGTTCTCAAAGAGTGTCAAAGCATATAGTTCGCCGTGAACTATTGGAGATAAAGCTATTTGAAGATTATATGAGCTTCAATGTTTAAAGCGGTCAAAACATAAGTTTTGAAGACAAAGAGCTGAAAACTGCTGTCATATTTTTTTTTAAATCTTGAATCCAAAGGGGGAGATTGTTAGAGCTTTATTGTATTCAAGATTTACTATAAAGTCAATGTTCTGTATTAGTATATACTGTATTGTAATTGCCTTTATACCTTGTATGTTATGGGTATAAATAGGCATGTCTAGTTCTTAGTTAAAAGTGAATCAAGATCCCTTTAGAAACCTCTTGAGCATTTTGTCATTTGTACTTTAGAGATCAATATATGGATGACAAGTTTGCTTTCTAAATTCTCTCTACATTTGTTCTTTACATATTGCTAGATTTGGGATTTCACAACCCTGCTGAAGAAGTAAAAAATGCCCAGCGAGATGAACTTCATCTTCGCTCACCAAATCAGCTGCATGACTGCCAAGACCGGCTCCTCTGACCAAGCCGCTCAACCTCAGCAAGCAATGGGATACGCTCTGCTGAAAGGTCTACACATTGACTGGGCATCTCAATCTATGATGACTTGGTGCAAAGAGTAGACTCTGCCACTGACAGACCTCCATGGGTTCCTTACCCCCGATTTATCAGCGCAATCTTCCAATATGGCCTGAAGGACAGCTACCCGCAAGAGGGTGACCTGAAACTCTCTCAGGTTGGCCCTAAGGTACTTGACTTCAAACCAGTTGAAAATGAGGTACATCTTTCTACCCTTTTAACTCTTCTCAACCCTTCTTCTTCTAATTATGTGGCTCCTTCAGCGACAATACCCATCGCTGATACCCTGGCCACAAAATCCTCTCCTTCTAAGAAAAGGAAACATTCATCTACCCCACTTGGTTCTAAAAGGATCAAGAAAACAAAGGAGCAACCCCAGCAATCTCATGCTGAAGACTCCTCAGCTCTTTCTGCAGAGCTGAAGGAACGTTCAGTGGTACGCTCTGCCACACCTGAACAACCCATCCAATCCATCCCAACTTCAGCGTCTCTAAACGCTGAGGTTACAAACTTGGAACCTACCCCACCTCCTTCAGTCTCTCAAAAGACTGATGAAGTGCTTCTCAGTGAATCCAACGCTGAACTCAGAACCCAACCTCCATTCTTATCCTTCGCTCCTCCCTCTACTCATTTGGTCTCTCCTCCAGATCTCGCTGGAGATGCCATCATTTCTACGGAACCTAAAGCTGATTCTCCAGGAATGATGAAGACAGGACCTGCAGGACAATCCATGGGCACTTTTGAAGATGACATGGAACATTTTTCAGGAACTCGTAATTTTGACGAGTTCATCAATCCTCCTGCAGGTACACACCAACCCATAAACACTGTCACTAAACCCCAAACTTCTGAGCTTTCCTATGTTCAGAAGTTCTTATATGTTATAGGTCCTAATTTGGGAGACATCAACGCCTCTCTGAAGTCCGTGGAGACAAAGCTGACAGGTCTCACCACCACTCTTTCAAATAACTCTACAACTGTAACAAACGCTGGAGAGAATCTTACAAAGCTGATAACGGTGGTGGAGAAGAAGGCTTCCACAGATGACATGAAGCAGGTTGATAAAACTCTCAGCGACTTCGCCAAGGTGCTCGCTGACATCTACACAGACTACACCTCTCTCAAAAATTCAGTTTCATCCATGTCCAGCGAGGTCACAACGCTGAAGACATCGGTTGGACAACTAGAGGGAGATATGTCTACTGTAAAGACTGACTTAGGCTCTGTAAAAACCGATGTTAGTTCGATGAAATCGATGATCGAGCAGCTACTACAGAAAGTGAATACTCCTGCTCCTGCCCCTGCTCCTGTCCATGCATCTAACAATTTCACAGCGGCGGATCGCACTGAGCTGGAGAAGATCAATCCTGTTATTTCTGGCCTCCAAGACAGAATAGCAAAGATTGAAGATTGTATAGGTATCTCTGGCCAAGAAGACAGAGAACCTACCAATGGTGATGTGTCATCCCATTCCTCCCCTACTCATCATGAGAAAGAGGGGGAGAAGAGCGCTGAAGATCTCTCCAAGAGCGCTGAAGACCTTTCCCATGATGAATCTATCAGGGGAGAGAAGGATGCTGAAGATACCACCGCTGGACCTCAGGGAGATGAAAACCCTGAGGAAACCGAGAAGCTCGCCTCTGTATCTGAGGGGGAGCAACTCGAAGAAGAAGCTGATAAAACCGAATCCGAAGTAGAAGATGATGAAGCCGTCGACATCCCTGATAATGAACCATCCTCTTCTCCAAATAATGATGATGATGATGACGAAGATGACAATGACTTCTTTATCGTCAAACCTGCTCCGAAGATCAAAGTTCTTAAGGGAATCTCGATAAATGAACCTTCAGGGGAGCGGACAAAGACAAAGCCCTCAGCCTCTGGAGCTGAGGAAGGCAAAGGCAAAAGCGTCGCTGAAGATGACAATCTGACGATCCTGCTTGAAAAGCCGGTTTGTCCGGTACACTAAACATCTCTCACTCCATCCCTCCTCTATCATACACTATCAGTTCTACTACCCAAGCCTATCGGTACGGTCTCTCTGAATGGTTGGAGATCAGGTTAGCCATCCAGAAGTCCAAGTCGAAGTACAAGGAACATGTTGAAAAGCTGATCAACAAACAAATCAACTTAGTCTACTCCTGTGTGGATATTCCTCCTCCTCCTCCTCTCGAAAGTCAGAAAAGAAAGGCCTCAGCGAAGAAGAAGAAATCTATATCTTCAATTGATGGCCCTGTCATACGAAATGAAACAGGTATTGGTTTTTCACGTGCTGAAGTCCTTGGTCCTGATCCTGATCCTGATCTTTCCATGCTTGACACATCTATTCCTCCTGGTGAGACTTTCATCCCTGGCAAAGTCATAAGCGAACCCTACGGGATATTTTTCCATGATTACGATGGTGGAAAACATTTTCAACGCATCTCTGAACTTCACATCACTCCCATCGAACAGCTGAGAGATCTCATCTACTAGTGTGACTTCAGGAATGACCCTCAGGCACGACATCTGAAACCCTTGATATTTTAAGAAGCGCTGATCAAAAGAAAACAAGGTGTAACCGTTCCTGACTGGATGATTCCCACCACATCAATGGCCCTTGATGAACTTCTCATTAAGGAAGAACCTTTTACAAACTAATATGATCGCCTATTTCTCTATTGTATCAGTTATTCTTTTGTACTTGTAATTTATTTCGCTTGTACTTGTAATCTTTCCATTTCTCTTTGTAACCTGATTCAAAGTTTTAAAGAAAGATTTCAGCGAATGTACTTTACTCCATCAGTACTGAAAAGATCCCAGAAAACAGTAAAAGGGACAAATATTTTATGAGTTCTTTTTATCCTTATGTTTTCATTAAATAGCATTTTTCTTTGTTGCTATGTCATAATCAAATAGGGGGAGATTGTTGATCCAAACCCTCAGTGATTTGATAATGACCCTCTCTTATACTTAGTGAAAATTGTAAGTAAACAATATGTATCAGAGTTTCACTATCGCTGATAAGTACTAAGATCTTACAGTATCGCTGATAGGAACTCCCGCTCTACAAATTAAACATTCAGCGAACACTGTTCATCATTAATGCTCTGAGTCTGTTCAGTCATTAAGATGATCGCTGATAAGTTAGTTGTTTACTTATGATCCCTGAACACAAGTTTCACGTCAACAAAGGTTCTACGCTGAAGTCGGAGATCAAGCTCAAGAACCAGCGACAAGTCTCCTAATGAACTGATGCGGATCAGCGAAGACTCAGATTTGTCCACTCAACGTGAAGTATCAAGTACAAGACTTCAGCTATCGCTGAACTTTATCATTCGCTGAATAGAAAAGGATAATGCCCCGAATCAACGAAAGCTGATCATGAAGTCCTCCGTACAACGTACTTTTGTCTTAACCACCCCTTGCACGACTCCGTACGAAATGTCAGAAAAGAACCTCCGACTGTCTGAAATCGTACAACCACTCTGATACTACACTGTTCATCCATGCGACTACTAAGGTTGTCAACCAAGGTCAATGACATGCAACCAACCAGCTGATGACACGTGTAAAGTGTATACTGACTTGCATTAAATGCATGCAGTATATAAAGAGATGAACCCACTTCATTTGAAGTAACTTACTAACTCTGGACAAGTTCAATCTCTTATCTCAAGATAAGTTATTATTAGTAATTTCCTTATCTCTCTTAGTGCAAGAAACCTTAGTGTTCCAACTTGTTTAGATTTAGGTTTATCCTTAATCTTGTTTCCGCAACAAGCTGTAAATTGTTAATGATTTATCAATAAACAATTTAGAAAAGTAAAATCTGTGTGTTTGTATTCAACCCCCCCCCCCCCCCCCCCCCTTTCTACAAACTTGTATAGGCCTTTGGGACCAACATCAGATTTCCTCAGGAGTCAGACAGCTGAGGTGGGGAGGAATAAGTCGTTGACTTTCCAACTTTTAGATCATAACTTCTTTCCTTCTGAGTTCATCTTTATCTTACCGCTGGCGAGGCAGAGAATGTATTCTAGGATGAGAAAGCAGCTCTTGTTCTTCATTTATTTGTTCATCAGTCTCATTTAAGACAGAGACCGTGATTATTTGATCATTAGCATTGATAGCTGAGATTATTTGTTGAGTGGGGGGGGGAGCTTCAGTGGTATCCTAAAGCAGGGGAGATGACTAGCTAAAACAAAAAGATCATTAGAGTTAGATCTTTTGAGGGTTAAAAAGATAGAGAATGAAATGGCTAAATGTTTAGAGGTTTTAGGAGGAGAAGGGTAGAAATTGAGAGTGGATAGAGGAGTGAGGCAATGTATGGGAAGAAAAGGTAACATACCTGACAAGTTGGTTTATTTAGGAGAATAGTCAAGTTGTCAGCGGCAAGGCCCTTTTCCTTGCCTGAAGTCTTCTTCGCAGGAGACTTACGAGCCGTCTCCCCTGCTTCATTTATTTAGATCCCTTTCAGAGCAGGGACCTTGATGGTGGTAGGCTGAAACCAGTAGCCATCTTCATCATCATCCTTGGGAGCATGATGGGCTGAGTGTTCTTGTTCATCTATCTCAACCTCTTCCTCTTCTTCTTCCTCATCATCAAAGATGAGTTCAAGATCTTTTTCAGCAACAGGAGAGAGAGGTGGAGTAGGGGCTTTATTTTCTTCACCTTGCTCCCCATCAGAAAGAAGGGGTCTTCAGTGGTTCCCTCAGGATGATCAACCACCTGAGGGTCTGTTAGGACACTGAAGTTGTCCTTTATATTAGAAAGTTTTGTAAAGCAAAGGCTGTTGTATATGGGCTTAGACTTATCTGTTGTAACAAGTGAGGGAGTATAAATAGCTTGTGTAATGTAGTTTGTAACCAAGTCTTTTATTTACAATTTCCATAAACCAAGACGTAGATCTTAAACATTTTTGTTCTCTCTCTAGATTAGATTAGATTTCCCTTTCTAATAAATTGTTCTTCCTCATATTGTAACCATATCTTGAATTGTATGAAGATCATAGACCTAACATGTGGTATCAGAGCCAAATCGAAGAATTTTTCATCGATACGATCATCGGATCTCATCAATTCAAGTGTTTTTAGCCCTATTTTGCTCAGATTTCGGATCTTGATGCTGTTTGTTCAAAAAAAGTTCGAACTCACTGTTTTGGATCAAAACTCCATCAAATTGTTCGAATTTGATCTTGTGATCCACTAGAAATCTGTGCACAATCATTTTTCGAATTTGTCTGTGCAAGATTCACTAAAATTGGTTCAGAATTGAAGAAGTTATGATGATTTTAGTGATTTTTGGATGTTGTTACTTGGTTTCGGATCATTCATCATGGGTTCGGATCATTCATCATGGTTTCGGATGCTTCATAGATGGTTTCGGATCCTTCATGCTTTACTGTTCATTGATGGTTTCGGATCCTTCATGTTTTACTGTTCATCATGGTTTCGGATGCTGCTATTGTTTTGATGGCTTAGATGGTTTCGAATGGTTCTGAGTTGATGGTTTCGAATCTTGTGAAGTCAGAGATATTGCTGAATTTGGTCATCTTAGTTCTGAGATTCAGAATGTGCTTACACCTAAAAATTCAACAATGTGGATGGTTTCGCATCTCTAATCTTGACTCTAATGATTTCGAATTTCATTTATGCAATATAGGCATGGTTTCGCATCCAACATGATACGTAATGTGTTGGTTTCGAATCCTTCATGATTCGAATTCTCTGATTTCGAACCCTTCATGATCCGAATCCCCATGGTTTCGAACCCTTCATGATTCGAATTCCCTGATTTCGAACCCTTCATGATCCGACATCTATTGATTTCGAACCCTTCATGATTCGAATCCTTATGTAATACCCCGGGTAAGACCGTTAGTTGAATTCCCTATTCCGTTAATGTTACTTACTCTATATTTGGTGTTTAGGGTAATTATGGATAAATCTATAAGCTTAGGGATGATTGGGTTATATTTGAGAAGTTCAAGGTTCATTTGGTAAGATGTGGTTTGATATTACCTCTTAACATCACATGGCATTCTGATAACCTAAACTTAGAAATTGTACGTGTGTGTGTGGGGAGGCGAAAAGAAGCAGAAGAAGAAAGTCACGGTTATCACATCAATCGATTGGGTTAGAAGCAATTTGGAGGTAACTTCCTTTACAATTTGTGGTTATAATCAGTAGTATTAGACTTCTATCGGATTAGAATGTTTAATTTGAAGTTATATAGGTTTAATTTGAATATGGGTAAAATGGAACCGACTGTGTTCTTGAAGACTCCCGGTGAAGTCCCGGTATAGTCGACTCCCGGTAGTGTGGACTCCCGGTAGTGTGGAGTCCCGGTAGTGTGGAGTCCCGGTATAGTAATCTCCCAGTAACGTGAACTTCCGGTATTGTTAACTCCCGGTGATCGAGACTCCCGGTACCAAGGAGTCCCGGTACTGAGAAGTCCCGGTACTCTGTGTAGTCCCGGTAGTTTGTTAAGTTTAGTGATACAGTTGAGATCAGGAACTGGTAGGCTTTATTTGTTTGGCTAGTAAAGCGGTGTATGTATCTTAAATTGTTTCAGATTCTGTGGAGTCGTGGTAAGAGATAAGACCATTTTGAAAGGAGCTTGCGAGCATGTGTAATAATCAAAACAGGTGAGTTTTACTTTCAAAACGTTTTTAACTGGAATACATATACGTATGGTTTGGAAATGTGATAATTGGTGATTATGTGTTTATATGTGCGATATATGTGAATTATAATATATTGAGGTATTATATTTACATGAGTATTATAATGTGTTATAATACGTTGGCCGGGCTTAGGACCGGAGTGTTTGGCTATAGAACCTGTATAGCGTTGTTTGGCTGTAGAAGTTGTACAGCGTTGTAAATTTATTAGTTGGCTTGCAACCACTAATATGGCCATGACGAATGAGAAGGGAAGGTATATGATGTGTGACTTCAAATTGATATATTTGATCGTGCTGTGTGATTTATATAAATAAGGTTTATATAAATGATTTCAAACTAACAGGGATTTTCTCACTTAGACCCTTAGGTCTAACCCTCATTTTGTTTTAAAAATATGTATTTAGTATAAAGTTTGTAGTAGAATGGCTTCTGCTAATTGTAAAAAGACTATGGGACCGTACTTGTAATATGATGTATCATTTGTTATATCAATGTTATGTTACATTATGTGATTGGTTGTGTATATGGAAATTTGGGCTGTTACAAATGGTATCAGAGCCTTTGTTTAAGGGATTTAGGTATTTGTATATGTACCTAGACTTAAACTGCATGTGAAGTAGGATGTCCCTATCATTATAGAACCTTGGGATGATGAAGTATAAAAGGGAAGAAGGAACATCATGTAAGGTAATTTCAGATTACACCTGGCCAGTGTAATCATGATCTTACAGGTACATGTTTGAACCAGAATACCTTGTTATATGGGGTATGTGCTTATGTGTGTATTAATTTTGTTTGAATCTACAGAATGGCAAGTGGTACTTGACGAAAGAACCGAGGAGGAGGAAAACCGAATAGTACTAATCCGCCGATAGGAACAGGGGACAGGGGAGGCAGAACTGGGGACAAAGTCGGGGGTAGAACCGGGGTAGAGCTGGAGGCAGAGTCCAGCCACAGGGTACAGAGTTCGTTACCAGGGATGATCTAATGACAGAAATGGGAAGACTGCAGGCTAGCATACAAACAATGTTTGAACGAAGTCATAATAATGAAGCTGATAGACCAGATCCAGAACCTGAAGTCGAACTGCCAATCACCCCTACGGTCTTACCGGTAATGAGAAAATGTGATTACAAGATGTTTCTTAGTTGCAAGCCTCCTACATACTCAGGAGATCGGGATCCAGTGAAAGCAATGAGATGGATGAAGGAAATAGAAGCTATTTTCAAGACGAGTAAGTGCGCTGACGAAGATAGAGTATTGTATGGAGCAGCAATGTTAAAAGGGGATGCTTTGTATTGGTGGGAATCTTTTATTCATTCTAAAGGATCTGATGTTTACTCTACCCTTTCTTGGGAAGAATTTGTGATAGCCTACAGGGAACAATTTTGTCCACAAGCAGCCGTCAAACAACTGGAAGGGGAATTCATGAATTTGCAACAAGGAAACTTATCCGTTCGAGACTACACCGCTAGCTTTCTGATAAGTCTCGGTTCGCATAATACTACGTTGCTACAGAGACGATGAAGACGGAAAGGTTTATCTTTGGGCTGAACTAAGAAGTCAGAAGGCTAGTAACTGCAAAAGGACCCGATACCTTCTCAGCTGCAGTTAATGCCGCGGAGAATGTTGAACGAGATATTAGAAGAGATGCTGGAGATAAAAGTATCGGGAAGAGAAAGTGGGAAGGACCACAATACGATCCGAAGAAGTCCCGATTTCATAGGTATGATAACTGTCCGCCGTTTCGACCAGCGGAAATACCATGTTAGAAGTGCAACCATGTCCACCAAGGAAATTGCCTAGGTGATTTACGAGCGTGTTATAAGTGTGGGAAGATCGGGCACGTCATTAAAGATTGTAAGGTAACGCGGTTATGTTTCTTATGCAATTCTCCGGATCACCTTCAGTCGGACTGTCCGCGGGGGAGGATACAGCAAGGTGGGTCATCGGGCAGGCCAGCGACTGTTAAACCAGTAATACTAAGACTGGAACCGCCAGTAACCAGGGGTCGCGCATTTCAAATGACTGAGAAAGAAGCGGAGGAAACTCCGGATGTGGTCACAGGTACATTTCAATTTGTGTATCCTGCATTTGCTGCTTGCCTGTGTTTGAAACATAAAATGCTAGAACATGCTCTATCAGTAGATACGGCAAATGATAATCAAATGTCAGTTAAAGAAGTATTTTGATGGTTGTGTGATACATATAGAGGGGTGTAGAGTGCCGATACAATTGTTTCCTATAACTTTGATAGAGTTTGACGTCGTAGTGGGAATGGACTGGTTAGCCGAGAATCAGGCTAACATAGTGTGTGATAAGAAGTTAATAAATGTGGTATTACCTGAGAAGGGACCAATAGTGATTTATGGTGATCGTAGGAATCATCAGTGTAGCCTAATATCCATGATAAAAGCCCGTAAATGTGTCAGCAAGGGTTGCCCGAGTTACTTAGCCTATGTGATAGATAGTAGGCCTAAAAAGATTAAGTTGGAAGATATCCCTATTGTTAGTGAGTTTTTCCCGAAGACTTGAATAGTCTCCCTCCAGTTAGACAAGTAGAGTTCGGCATAGACCTGATTCCTGGAGCCACTCCTGTAGCCCGTGCACCGTATCGTTTGGCACCTCCAGAGATGAAAGAGATGATGGCACAACTACAAGGCCTAGTTCTTTGCCGTGGGGAGCACCAGTGTTATTTGTGATGAAGAAGGATGGTTCGATGAGAATGTGTATTGACTACCGAGAATTGAATAAGATCACGATCAAGAACAAGTATCCGCTACCCCGAATTGATGACCTCTTCGATCAGTTAGTTGGAGCTTGCTATTTCTCCAAGATTGATTTAAGATCCGGTTACCACCAGTTGAAAGTTAAAGAAGAAGACGTCCTAAAGACAGCCTTTCGAACAAGAAGTTCAGTTTATGGGGCATGTAGTATCCGAAAAAGGGATACACGTTGATCCGATGAAAGTGGAAGCAATTGAAAAGTAGGAACCGCCGAAGACAGCAACCGAAGTACGTAGTTTTCTGGGTTTAGCCGGCTACTACCGGAAGTTTATAAAAGACTTCTCTCGTATCGCAACGCCTTTGACTAAGCTGACCCGGAAGAACCTGAAGTTTGAATGGAAAGCAGAACAAGACGAGGCATTCCGAATATTTAAAGAGAAACTGTGCAGCGCACCGATTCTATCACTACCTGAAGGTTCGGAAGACTTTGTTGTTTATAGTGATGCGTCAAAACTGGGATTGGGATGTGTACTTATGCAGCGTGGAAAGGTTATTGCATATGCTTCTCGTCAATTGAAGGATCATGAAAGACAGTATCCTACGCACGACATGGAGCTTGCAGCAGTCGTCTTCGCGTTAAAGATTTTGAGACATTATTTGTATGGTTCCAGATGTCAGATTTATACCGATCATAAGAGTCTCCAACACCTCTTTGATAAGAAGGAACTGAATATGAGACAAAGGAGATGGCTAGAATTGCTGAACGTTTACGACTGTGAAATCCTTTATCATCCGGGAAAGGAAAATGTGGTAGCTGATGCATTGAGTCGTCAAGAAAGGGGTGGAACAATAAAAGTTATTTCGCTTCGAACTGAACTCCTACCCAACATATTTGACGAATTGCAGAAGTGTCAAGTGGAGGCTTATCAGGATGAACATCTAAAATCAGAACGGTTAGCGGGGATGTCAGCATTGCTAGTAAAAGATGATCGTGGGTTATTGTATCTGGGAAACAGAGTCTGGGTACCTCGTTTGGGTGGGTTACATGATCGTGTTTTACAAGAAGCTCATCAATCCTGTTTCTCTATTCACCCAGGTACAAACAAGATGTATATAGACCTTAAACAATTCTATTGGTGTCCGGGGATAAAAAGAGGAATTGCTCAGTATGTGGAAAGATGTGATACTTGTAAGAAAGTGAAGATCAAACACCAAAAGCCGTTTGGTCAACTGCAGCGGCTAGAAATACCTATGTGGAAGTGGGAGCAGATTACCACAGACTTCATCACGAAGCTACCAAGAACTCTGAAAGGATTTGATTCTATTTGGGTGATCGTCGACAGATTGACAAAGTCTGCACACTTTCTACCGATAAAGGAAACCGATTCGATGGAACAATTAGCTAAGTTGTACATTGACGAAATAGTAACTCGGCTTGGAGTTCCAATCTCGATTATGTATGATCGTGATAGTCGTTTCACTTCAAGATTTTGGAGAAGTTTTCAAAGGGAAATGGGGACAGAGATAAAGTTAAGTACGGCGTATCATCCCCAAACAGATGGTTGGAGTGAATGAACGATTCAGACTTTAGAAGATATGCTCTGGGCTTGCATTGTTGATTTTGGGGGATCGTGGAATAAGCATTTAACGTTGATCGAATTCGCTTAGAACAACAGTTATCATTCCAGCATACAAGCGGCACCGTTCGAAGTACTGTATGGTAGGAAATGCCGAACGCCTCTATGTTGAAACGAAGTGGGAGAGAAACAGTTAGCGGGGCCGGAAATAGTTCAATTAACTGTCGATAAGGTTACTCAGATTCGTGAACGATTGAAAGTAGCTCAAGACAGACAGAAAAGCTACGCTGACCGACGCCAAAAGCCATTGGAATTTCAAATTGGGGATTACGTAATGTTAAAGGTTTCGCCGTGGAAAGGAGTCATCCGATTTGGACGACAAGGTAAACTTAGCCCAAGGTATATCGGACCGTTTCCAATTACAGAAAGGATCGGTGAAGTAGCTTACCGATAAGATCTTCCGCCGGAGTTGAGCAGGATTCATAACGCATTTCACGTATCAAACTTCCGAAAGTGTTTGGTTACTCAAGATCAGTCAGTCTCCCTACCAGAGATACAAGTCGATGAAAGACTGAATTATGTGGAAGAGCCGGAAGCTATGGTTGATCATAAAGTTAAAGTGATGCGGAATAAGGAGATCAGGCAAGTGAAAGTTCAGTGGAGACATCATAGAGGTCAGGATGCTACGTGGGAATCAGAGTCGGAAATGAGAGCCAAATACCCCCATGTTTTTACTTAACTGAATTCCGGGACGAAATTCTTTTAAGTGGGAGATGATGTAATACCCCGGGTAAGACCGTTAGTTAAATTCCCTATTCCGTTAATGTTACTTACTCTATATTTGGTGTTTTGGGTAATTATGGATAAATCTATAAGCTTAGGGATGATTGGGTTATATTTGAGAAGTTCAAGGTTCATTTGGTAGGATGTGGTTTGATATTACCTCTTAACATCAGATGGCATTCTGATAACCTAAACTTAGAAAGTGTACGCGTGTGTGTGGGGAGGCGAAAAGAAGCAGAAGAAGAAAGTTACAGTTATCACATCAATCGATTGGGTTAGAAGCAATTTGGAGGTAAGTTCCTTTACAATTTGTGGTTATAATCAGTAGTATTAGACTTTTATCGGATTAGAATGTTTAATTTGAAGTTATATAGGTTTAATTTAAATCTGGGTAAAATGGAACCGACTGTGTTCTTGAAGACTCCCGGTGAAGTCCCGGTATAGTCGACTCCCGGTAGTGTGGACTCCCGGTAGTGTGGACTCCCGGTAGTGTGGAGTCCCGGTAGTGTAATCTCCCAGTAACGTGAACTTCCGGTATTGTTAACTCCCGGTGATCGAGACTCCCGGTACCAAGGAGTCCCGGTACTGAGAAGTCCCGGTACTCTGTGTAGTCCCGGTAGTTTTTTATGTTTAGTGATACAGTTGAGATCAGGAACTGGTAGGCTCTATTTGTTTGGCTATTAAAGCGGTGTATGTATATTAAATTGTTTCAGATTCTGTGGAGTCGTGGTAAGAGATAAGACCATTTTGAAAGGAGCTTGCGAGCGTGTGTAATAATCAAAATAGGTGAGTTTTACTTTCAAAACGTTTTTAACTGGAATACATATACGTATGGTTTGGAAATGTGATAATTGGTGATTATGTGTTTATATGTGCGATATATGTGAATTATAATATATTGAGGTATTATATTTACATGAGTATTATAATGTGTTATAATACGTTGGCCGGGCTTAGGACCGGAGTGTTTGGCTATAGAACCTGTATAGCGTTGTTTGGCTGTAGAAGTTGTACAGCGTTGTAAATTTATTAGTTGGCTTGCAACCACTAATATGGCCAGGAGGAATGAGAAGGGAAGGTATATGATGTGTGAGTTCAAATTGATATATTTGATCGTGCTGTGTGATTTATATAAATAAGGTTTATATGAATGATTTCAAACTAACAGGGATTTTCTCACTTAGACCCTTAGGTCTAACCCTCATTTTGTTTTAAAAATATGTATTCCAGGTGGTGGATCGCGTAAGAGAAAGTAATTATAGTAATCGATGGATGGCTTTTGTGAAAGATTATATGACGAAGATTTTGGCATGTTTAGCAGTTGTATTATAATATTAACTGTTATGTATGTATTTAGTATAAAGTTTGTAGTAGAATGGCTTCTGCTAATTGTAAAACACTACGGGACCGTACTTGTAATATGATGTTTCGTTTGTTATATCAATGTTATGTTACATTATGTGATTGGTTGTGTATATGGAAATTTGGGTTGTTACACCTTATGATTTCGCACCCAACATGATTCGAATCCCATGGTTTCGAACCCTTCATGATTCGAATCCCCATGGTTTCGAACCCTTCTACATCCGAATTCATGGTTTCGCACCTAACTACATCCGAAATCATATGGTTTCGCATCCTCTTGCATCCGAATTGATGGTTTCGAATCAGCCTACATCCGAATTCTGATGGTTTCGGATCCAAGAAATTTATTGAAAAATACTTCTCATTAAAAAAAAATCTGATGGTTTCGGATCCAAGAAAAAATTTATCGAATCAGCCTACATCCGAATTCTGATGGTTTCGGATCCAAGAAATTCTGATGGTTTCGGAACCCCCGTGCTAAGTCTCAGGAGGGGGACATTGTTCATGGACTTTAGCATAACGCGTGTGTGACATCACTCTGATATTCAGCTTGCCACATACATCTAGCAACTGTCAAAGTTTAAAAGGGCTCCAGTCTTTCAAGATTTTCAGAAGTTGATTGTTGGAGTTCAGTCTTTGGTTGGATTGGAAGAGATGCTTGAGTATTTGCAATCATTATTCTAAAGTTTTGTTGACGATGCTAGACCGTTGAATGCTCTTAATGATTCTTCTGACCTGATCAATCAGAATTGTGAGTGCTTGCAATCATTGTTCTGGTGCTTTGGTAGTGATTCAGACTGTTGAATGCTTATAATCATCCAGCTATTTCTTGAAGATTGAAGCTCTGGATTCTCTTCATTCAGTGGTTTGAAGTATCTTGAAGATGAGCATTTTTCTACAGTTGCTGAACAATGTTATTTGCTTGGGTCGTCTAATTCCTATTGAGTAGTGTGTGCTTTTTACCGTTCCTCCTTCGAGCAAATTCGAATCAAGCTCTTAAGCCGATTTCTTACTCAACTTGTGGTCCAACGAAGGATTCTATGTTTTACACTAAACGCATACCATTTGAAGATTATCTTAGTGCATTTAGTTGGAGTACATTGAATCTGACTTTGTTCAAAGTTGAAAATATGATGAATAAGAGCAACTTTCAAGGGGGAGCCGAGCCTACATTTGATGGAAGCACCGCTAAAGTTTTTACAAGTAAATCAAGGGGGAGATGATCTAAAGATTTGAAGATGATTTGCTTTCCAAAACTTTAGGGGGAGAATGTTAGGACACTGAAGTTATCCTTTATATTAGAAAGTTTTGTAAAGCAAAGGCTGTTGTATATGGGCTTAGACTTAACTGTTGTAACAAGTGAGGGAGTATAAATAGCTTGTGTAATGTAGTTTGTAACCAAGTCTTTCATTTACAATTTCCATAATCCAATATGTAGATCTTAAACATTCTTGTTCTCTCTCTAGATTAGATTAGATTTCCTTTTCTAATAAATTGTTCTTCCTCATATTGTTACCATATCTTGAATTGTATGAAGATCATAGACCTAACAGGGTCTTTTTCAGCGGTTTCTTCCTCCCCATCGACATTCAGAGGGAGGACTTCATGCTTCTCCCCCTCTCCATCTGAATGGGGAGAGGTAGTAGTAGTAGCATCCACAGCAGCAGAAACAGCTTCAGGGACGCTGTCTTCTTGGCCAGGGTGCCCTGCAGTAGAGGCTTGAATTTTCTCAATCTCTGTCATTCTATCTTCGAGGACCGAAATAGCAGGGGTAGACTCCATTATGAATTCCACTTCCATCTCTAACTTCTCCCGGTCATCCTGAGAGAAGTGAGATAGAGGGACAGTGGGGGCCTCTAGGCGAGCGAGGATATTGGTGAGCAGGGTATTAGAGTCAGTAAGCTTAGAGTCCAGGTTGCTCACTTCATGTTTGAGCCCAGAGAGCTTGGTCTTCATCGTTCCAACCTCGTTGTTGAGGTTGGTGATGGAGGTTTGAAGGATGGTGACGGTGGTGGTGTTGTTGTTGACACCTGTTTCCATGTTTGTCATTCCCCCTTGCAGCGATGAGATATCTGCAGAGTTAGCCTTATCTGCAAGGGTAGAAGAGACATTATTCAGCGTTTCCCTAGCATCAGTGATTGCTGAGGTATTTGTAGAGAGGTTGGTGGAGAGATTGTTCACCTTATCAGTGATGTCCTTGAGGGACGTGCTGATCATTCCCACATTAGGACCTGAAAAAAGTAACTTGTGAGCAAAGGAAAGCTCAAAAGTTGCGGTTTCAGAGAGGGGTGAGGAATCTGTTTGGATACCTGCAGGGATTGGGGTTGGATAAGGCATTGATGTCCCTGTTGCCTCCCTAATATTCTATGTCGTCCTCGACTAAACGGACAGGGATAGTTGTAGAAGATCCTACAGGTCCTGTAGAGTTGCGTTGGATCAAATTCCGTAGCATAACAGCGCTTGTATCCATCAGGGGCTGAGAAAGATGGTGCAGCAGTTTTAACGCTGGAGTCGTTGATGAAGATCTCCTCAGCGTTTAGAGGCGCTGAAGATATTGGGGTAGCTTCTAGTGAAGCTTCAGAGACTTGAGACTCTGAAGTGGTCGTATGGACGGCTGATACAGATGTGGAGGAGTTGACCACGAAACCATCAAGTGTTGCATGTGAAGAGGCCAACACTGATCCTTGAGCCTGGGAAGGCTGGGGTTTGTCATCATGGATCTTCTTGGACTTTTGGGTGCCAAGTGGGGTAAAAGATTGTTTCCTCTTTTTGAAGGTGGTGGTTGTAGCAACCTGGGTATCAGCAGAGGGTTGTGCCACTGAAGGAGCCGCTGAAGGATATGAAGTAGGAGGGTTGAGAAGAGAGAGTAGAGTAGAGAGACTTACCTCACCTTGGATCGGTTTGAAGTCGAGAACCTTAGGGCCGACCTGAGGGAGTTTGTAATCTCCCAGCTTGGGGTAGTTTAACCCAAGGAGCATCTGGAGGATTGCAGAGATAAAGCGGGGGTAAGGAACGTTCAGGGATTGTTCGGGCTTTTCAATCTTCTCCATTAGGTCTTCGAAAATGATTCGGGCATAATCAACTTTTAGCCCTTTCAGCAGGCAGTATCCCATGCAGCTGATGACATGGGAAAATATGAAATTCAACTCGGCGGGCATTTTGTTCTTGAGGACCTTAGTCACCTTCTTGTCATCCTCCAAGTTGCGGTTCTTGTCCCATGCATAGTGCCTGAGATCAAGGAAAGCAACCAGCTTTTGCTCTCCTTCAGGGGTGCAGAGCGGATGGCTGCTGGGGAAATGGTGCTACGACCAAGTTCAGTTTGAAAGCCAATCACTGAGTAAGGCTTTCCGGTTCTTGTTGAGATTTCAGTGGTACGCTCGGCAGTATACCAGAACTATTGCAGTAGGTGGCGATGTACAGGAGGAGCGATTGTCATTGCAGTGGCCAAAACGCAGGTCTTTAAGAAGTTGACCGCATAAGTGAGGTGGGGGCTTGGCTTTTTCTTAGGAAATTCGAGCAGGGCCAAAGAGTTGTTTGTAGCTATGACGATCTGGTTTAGTTCGCCTTTCATGTTTGTAGCCTTGAGCATGATCTCAGGTGCATCAGTATTGGTAGTAGGGATAGCAACAGTGTTAGCAGCGTTGGATGCCATTTTTGATAAGTAACCAAAAAATAGAAAAATATGAAGGAACTTCTTAAAATGGAAAAGGTTTCCAAAAATAAGGGTTTTTGAAGTTTTTAGGGTTTTACAGTATCCTTTTTAGGGAAGAAACAGTAAATTGTGGGTTTTCTAGTTTTGAAAAGATTTAAAACTAGTGAAAAAGAAGTGTTTTTCAGTTTCCTTTTATGGAAAGGGATTCTGGAAAAACGTATTGTTGGTCTCGAAGGGTTATACAAGTTTGTAGAAGGGGGGTTGAATACAAACATACGATTTTTACTTTTCTAAATTGTTTATTGATAAATCAAGAAAATTTACAACTTGTTGCGGAACAAGATTAAGGACTAATCCTAATCTAAACAAGTTAAGAACACTAAGTTTCTTGCACTAGAATAAGATAGAAAGGAGATAAGGAAATTACGAGTAATAACCTAACACATAGTAGTAAGGAAGAATAAGAAGATGGCTGAGCACGCTTCATTTCTGAAGTAGGATTCTTCTTATATACTACATGCATTTAATGTATGGCAGTATTGCATTACACGTGGCAGCAATTGAGTGGTTGCATGTCATTGACCTTTGTAGACAACCTTAGTAGCCGCATGGTGCACAGTGTAGAATCAGAGTTTGTTGTACGATTCTAGACAGAAAGGATGTCCGTTATGACATTTCGTACAGAGACGTGCAAGGGGGGAAAGACAAAAGTAACTTGTAGAGGAAGACTTCATGATCAACTTTAGTTAAATCAGTACTTTATCAGCGAATGATAAAGCTCAGCTATTGCTGAAGTCTTCTACTTGTAACTTCACGTTGAGTGGACAAATCTTGGCTTCGCTGATATCCGCATCAGTTCATTAGTAGACTTGTCGTTGTTCTTGAGCTTGATCTTCGACTTCAGCATAGAACAAATGTTGACGTGAAACTTGTATTCAGGGATCATAAGTAAACAACTAACTTATCAGCGATTATCACAGAGACTGAACAGGCTCAGAGCTACTGGATGAATAGTGTTCGCTGAACTTTAAACTTAAAGAGCGAGAGTTCCTATCAGTTGTACTGTAAAGTCTTAGTATTTATCAGCGATATAGAAACTCTAATACATATTGTTTACTTACAATTTTCACTAAGTGTTTTAAGAGAGGGTCATTATCAAATCACTGAGGGTTTGGATCAACAATCTCCCCCTATTTGATTATGACATAGCAACAAAGAAAATTGCTAAGTATGAAAACATAAGGATAAAAAGAACTCATAAAATATTTGTCCCTTTTACTGTTTTCTAGGATCTTTTCAGTACTGATGGAGTAAAGTACATTCGCTAAAATTTTTCTTTAAACTTCGTAAAGATTACAAAGGGAAGTGGAAAAAATTACAAGTACAACAAATAAAATTACAAGTACAGAAGATATAGACAGATAAGGATAGAAGAATTATAAGAGAGATCCTATCTGTCAATGGGTTCTTCCTTAATGAGAAGTTCATCAAGGGTCTTTGATGTGGGAATCATCCAGTCAGAGACCGTTACTCGTTGATCCTTTTTGTTCTTTGTTTCTTCAAAAATCAAGGGCTTAAGGTATCGAGCCTAAAGGTCGCGTCTGAATTAACACCAGTAGATGAGGTCTCTGATCTGTTCAATGGGAGTGATGGGAAGCTCAGAGATGCGTTGAAAGTGTTGTCTTCCATCATAGTCTAAAAAGAAGATACCATAGGGTTCGCTTAAGACTTTTCCAGGGTTGAAAGTTTCACCAGGAGGCAGAGAGGTGTCAAGCGCTGAGAGGTCAGGGTCAGGACCAAGTACTTCAGCATGAGAGAAACCAATACCTGTTTCATTCCGTATAGGAGGACCTGAGCCTGAAGGTTTCAGATTTTTCTTTGCAGAGGTCCTTCTTTGTTGAGTTAGAAGAGGAGAGGGAGGAGGAATATCCACAGTAGAAGAAACCAAGTCGATCTGAGAGTTTACAATCTTCTCGACATGGCTCTTGAATTTTGAGCGAGATCGTTGAATGGCTATTCGTATCTCCAACCATTCAGAGAAACCAAACTTCTCTAATGAAGTAGCGTAAAAGGTTTGCTTGGTCTCGTCTTCTCTAAATACGTCAACTTCAACAACAGGAACGTCTACAAACATTTTTCCTCTGATATTTACCTTGTTGATTCTGGATGGTCGAGATCGATAGTTCAGTCTTTCGTTGCACCATTCCAAAGTAGAATCAAATACCTTGGTCTTTTCTTCAACGATCTTCTGGACGTTTTCCCATAACTGACGTTGGACTTCGATGGGAGTTCTTTTCAGCGATGGGCCTTTCACCGATTGTTGGGCAAGCTGGATGGGAAGAGCCTTATCTTTTTCTTCAGCTTCCTTCTTTTCAGCGAGTAATCTTACAGCTCTGAGATGATCGGTTAATTCTTTCTTCGTAAGTCTAAACTTTGTAGGAACAAGAATTTTGTCACGAGGAAGAATGATTTGCTGATCTTCAAGCTGTTTGATCATTGCATCTCTCTTTTCTTGATCCTCTTCACTTAGCTTTTGAGGAGCCAAGGAAGGTCTGTTTTTGTGAGAGAGCAGTTGTTCTTCAGGTTCATCAGTCTCAGTGGTTAAATCCAAGACTGGGATTATTTCTTCAGCTCTTGTGGCTGGGATTATTGTTGGTGTAGTTGTAGGAGCTTTAGCGGGATCCTCAAACAGGGGAGAGGACTAGCTGAAACACAGCGATTGTTTAAGTAAGAACATGGGAAGAAAGAGATAGAAAATAATGGGGTTTATGTCTATAGAGGTTTTATGGATAGAAGGATTGAGATTGAGAAGGGATAGAGGAGGGATGCAGTATAAGGGAAGGGAAGATATTGTACCTGACAAACTGCTTAATCTGAAGGATAGCCAGATTGCCTTCTGCAGCGAGGCCTTTGTTTTTGCTTTTGTCAGCTTCAGACGTTGCAGTTTTTGTCTTGGTCGTCTCCCCTGAAGGTTCATTTATCGAAATCCCTTTCTCAGGGGCCTTCTTGGGCTCAACGAAGAAGAAGTCATCATCATCATCGTCATCATCATCATCTTTAGGGGATGATGTTGGTTCTTCATCATCGATATCGATGGGTTATTCGTCTTCAGCTTCTTCTTCTTCAGATTCGACCTCGTCAGTGTAAGGTACGGTCACATCAGCAATGGCTTCTTTGTGTTGCTCTTTGAGTTGCTCCCCCTCAGATACAGAGGGAGGTTTTCTTGGTTCCCTCAGGGTTTTAAACTCCCTGAGGTTTAGAAGTAGAAGCAGCAGTTTCATTTTTCTTCTCCCCCTCATCATTATGGGGAAGGTCTTCAGCTCTCTTCTCCCCCTCTTCCACATGGTGAGGAGGGGAGGCAGAGGAATATCAGCAACATCAGCAACATCATCAGTATGAGAATCATTGTCTTCTTGGCCAGTGAATCCCATACAAAGTTCAACCACTGCTAATCTGTCGTTGAGGCCAGATATAGCAGGGGCGAGTTTCCGAAGATCCTCTCTATCGGCCTGAGTAAAGTGAGACTTTGGGGCGTCCAGGCGATTGAGTATCTGCTGAAGGAGATCTTTGACCGTGGTAACCTCACCCTTAAGAGTACCAACCTCTGTCTTCAATGATGTGACTTTATTGGACAGAGTGGTGAAGTTTGTTGCGAGGGTGGTGTTGGTGAGGTTGAGATTGTTGACGTTGGTGGAGGTTTCAGCGAGGGTGGTAGCAAAAGTTCCTATGCTGCCATCCACCTTCTCCATATCAGCTTTGGAGGCTTTCGTTTCAACAACCTCGGTCAGCTTCTTCAGATTTTCTCCAGCGTTTGTAACCGCTAAAGAGTTTGCTAAGAGAGTGGAGGTGAGTGATTCGACCTTTGTTTCCAAGTCTTTCAGGGAGTTCTTGATATCTCCCAAGTTAGGACCTGAAAAAGTTATGAACTTATGAACAGAGGAAAGCTCAAAAGTTTGGGGTTGAGAAAGATTAGTGTTTGGGATATTTTGTATACCTGCAGGCGGGTTGGCGAAGTTGTCGAAGCCTCGTAACCTTGAGAAAGTTTCATAGTCATCTTCAATAGTTCCCTGGCGACTGGAAGTACCTGCAGGTCCTGTGTTTTGTCCTATCATCCTCTGACGATGTTCAGCAGTAGTGTCGCTGAGGATGATGTTTGTTGAGGAGAATAAGGGAAGAGTTTGAGTGACCAAAGGAGAGGTGGGAGGAATAAAGGTTGAGAAAGTGGGTGCGGGGTTCAGCGTTGGATTCGCTGTCAATCACTTCAGTCTCTAGAGAGGCTGAAGGAGGTGGGTTCTGTTCCAAGTTTATAACTTCAGCGTTTAGAGACGCTGAAGCTGTGATGGAGGGGGTGGCTTGATCAGCTGTGGCAGAGCGTACCACTGAACTATCCATCAGCTCTTCAAGATGAGCTGTGGAGTCTTCAGCATGTGAATGCTGGGGGGGTTGCTCCTTCGTTTTCTTGATCCTTTTGGAACCAAGTTGGGAAGTAGATTGTTTCCTTTTTCGAGAAGGAGTGGAGGGTGCAGCTTGGGTATCAGCAGTGGGGATTTCCACTGAATGAGCCGTAGAAGTAGAAGAATGAAGATTAAGAAGAGATAAAAGAGCAGTGAGACGTACCTCGTTTGCCAGCGGCTTGAAGTCGAGCACCTTAGGGCCAACCTGAGAGAGTCTCAGATCACCCTCTTTTGGGTACTTGTCCCCAAGTCCCTGTTGAAAGACGGCGCTGATGAATCTATGATATGGAACCCATGAAGGTATATCAGCCATATCTACTCTGAATGCAAGGTCGTCATAGATGATCGAGGCCCAATCAACATGTAGACCTTTCAGCAATGCATAGCCCATTGCTTGATGAGGTTGAGCAGCTTGATCAGAGGAGCCACTCTTCGCTGTCACGCAACTTATCAGGTGTGCGAAGATGAAGTTCATCTCGCTTGGCATTTTGGACTTCTTGATCAGGGTCAGTTTCTTCTCAATCTCCTTGTCCCTCCATGTGTCCCATGTGTAACCCATTGTATCAAAGAATGCAGTGATGGCTTCCCTATTAGCATGGTTTTTGTGGTTTGGGAGAGAGACAAAGGGTTTTTCTTTGGTGGCACTGGGTAGGCTGAGTGCTCGCCTGATAATGGCAGGGTTGATTTTGCTTGTGCCAAATTTGATGTCACAGAGAATGACATCAAGGAGTTTCTTAGGGTCTTTGGATGAAGGAACCTGAGTGTCTCTGGCAGTATACCAGAACTGAGATAGAAGGAATTTATGGGCAGGGGGTACGAAGGTTAAGGCTTTGAATAAGCAGCAGGTTTGGAGAAAGTTCACAGCTTCATTCAGATGTGTGACTTGCTTTCGAGGAGGAAAATCGAAAAGCGCATAGAGGTTATTTGATTTCGAAAAGTCTACTTTCTCAAGCGTAAACTTTACCTGAGGAGCCTTTGGTAGAGTCAGTTTCTCTGTTGCAGGAGATTTCTCAGCGGTAGGAGCAGCAGTTGAAGATGCCATTTCTGTTTAACATTTATAAACATGTAGAAGAGATGAAGAACAATGTCTTAATGTGGAAAGAATTTCCAATAAGATGTTGTCGAATTTTGTCCATTTCATTCAGACAAAGATGTCTTAATGAAGATTAGGGTTTTCTTTGTTTTGAATAAGAAATACAAAACAGTAAATGCCTTGTTTCCCAGTTTCCTTTAGAGAGAAGGATTCTGGAAAAACATATGAAGAACAAGTTTAAGATTTTGAGTTTAAAACTTGAAGAACAATCTCAAAGATTGTGTCCATAAAACCATGAAAGAAATGATTTCATTTTAAGAAGTTCATTTGTTTGATCCGTTAAAAGCAATAATAAGATCATAAACAAGGTAAAGTAGGTAAATAATAAGAATATTAACCTTACAAACGTTGAAGAAGATGAACAGTTTTCTGGAAAACTTGAGTTCAAAATGCAACAGTAGTTTTTCTTGCTTAGAGAAGAAGTTCGCGTAAAGGAAAAATATAAACTCGAAATGGTTTATATAGACAGAATATAGAGAGAAAATCTTGAACGGGAAAAGATTTTCATGATGACACGGACACGTGTTTGCATTTGATTTGATGGTAAACGAAACGTGCAAACGTGTGTCAGAAACGTTGTGATGATGTCACAAACGTCCTTTCATATTTTAGGATGTCTCTGAGGTTTTGAAAGCTCATGGACATTTTGAAAACATGAAGCACTGAATAGAAATATCAGTGTTAGTTTTAGAAATTTCAAAGTATCACTGTTAAGGAAGAGATAATCAGCGATGCAATTTGTTTTGAAATCTTGCATTCATTTACGAACGTCAGCGAGTAAAGATAGACATACCTTGATATCAGCGAATCAACTTTGTTCAGAGAGAAGATGATAGAATGGGTTATATAAGTTGGTTTTATCCGGTCGCTGATCAAATGTGAACCACGGAAGATTTTATTCTTCAAAGTTCAGCATTCCAAGCTCGCTGATGAGAAAGTTGAATCTTGTCTCATCAAGAGGTTTGGTAAATAGATCAGCTAACTGAAAATCAGTTGGGATAAAATGAAGTTCTATATCACCATTTATCACATGATCTCTGATAAAATGATACCAGATTTCGAAATGTTTGGTCTTTGAGTGTAGCACTGGTTTGTTGGCTATAGCGATGGCACTTGTGTTGTCGCAAGAGATTGGAATTTTCGAGAGCTGAAGGTCATAGTCTAGTAGTTGATTTCTCATCCACAAGACCTGAGAACAACAGCTTCCAGCAGCTACATACTCAGCTTCAGCAGTTGAGGTGGACACTGAGTTTTGCTTTTTACTTGTCCAACTCACCAGCTTTCCACCCAGGAGCTGACAGCCTCCTATGGTGCTTTTCCTATCCAATTTGCAACCTGCAAAATCACTATCTGAATAGGCGATTAGATCAAACCCTGAATCTTTGGGATACCAAAGACCTAGGTTCGGAGTACCCTTAAGGTAACGAAATATTCGCTTTACAGCGATCATATGAGATTCCTTAGGTTCAGCTTGATATCGTGCACACAAACAGGTTGCGTACATAATATCAGGTCGGCTAGCTGTAAGATACAAAAGAGAGCCGATCATCCCACGGTATGTCGTGACATTAACAGGTGTTGCAGAAGAATCCTTGTTTAGTGTCAGCGGCGGTGCCATAGGGGTTTTCATAGCTGAACTCTGAGTTAAATCAAATTTCTTCAGCATATCTTTAACATACTTTCCCTGATTTATGAAAGTTCCTTTTTCATTTTGCATTATCTGAAGACCAAGGAAATATGTTAGCTCACCCATCATACTCATTTTATACTATGCTTTCATTCTCTCAGCGAAACGAGTACAAAGGTCAGGGTTAGTAGAACCAAATATAATGTCATCAACATATATCTGAACAAGAATAATATGACCTTTAACTTTCCTGAAGAATAGAGTCTTATCGATTTTACCACACTCAAATTTTTCAATATGGAGATAAGTAGAGAGAGTGTCATACCATGCACGAGGAGCTTGCTTTAAGCCATAAAGTGCCTTATCCAGTTTATAAACACAACCTGGATGCTTAGGATCTGAGAATCCTAGAGGTTGTTCCACGTAGACTTCCTCATTCAGCTTCCATTGAGAAATGCTGACTTAACATCCATTTGATACACTTTCAAGTCTTTGTGTACAGCGTAGGCTAAGAATAGACAAATAGATTCTAGTCTAGCTACTGGAGCAAATGTTTCGTCGTAGTCTATACCTTCCTCTTGTCTGTATCCCTGAGCAACAAGACGAGCCTTGTTACGAGTTACAGTTCCATGTTCGTCCAACTTGTTTCGATAGACCCATTTAGTGCCTATCACTGTCTCTTTGAACAAGATTCCAAACTTTGTTTCTTTCAAGTTCTGTCAGCTCTTCTTGCATAGCGCTGACCTAGTTTGGATCTCTGAGGGCATCATCTATTTTCTTTGGTTCAATCAGAGAAATAAAGTTAACAAATAAACAAATATTACCTGCACTTCGTCGAGTCTGAACACCAGCGTTTGGATTACCAAGAATTTGATCAATAGGGTGATTGATAGTCCATCGCTGAGCCGGAGCATGAATCGCTGACTCGACCTGAACTGGAGGAGCTGAAGATGAGGCTTCGGTAACTTCTGGAAAATCAGCTAAGAGAGGAGTAGGTGCAGATGTCATCATATTCACTGATTGCTGAGAAGTAGATGGAATGTCTGAGGTAGAGGGTTCAGAAGCAGGTATAGTGTTTAAAGGAATAGCTGAGACCCATGATGTTTCAGCTTCACTAGTCTGCATTTTTTGGATGATATTCAGACCATCATCTTCAACGGTATGAGTATGAGGAGCGGGAATATCTTCTGAATCACCAAGACGTGAAAACATCCATTGATTTAGTTCTTCAGTATCAGCAGAAGGTCGAGAATTCACTGAACGGGATTCGTCAAAGGTGACGTGAATAGTTTCTTCAACAGTCTGTCTTCTTCGATTGAAGACTCTGAAGGCTTTGGAGACTGAGGAGTATCCAAGAAAGATTCCATCATCAGCCTTAGGATCAAACTTTCCAAAGATGTGAAGAAAGCTAATTGAAGGCTTTCTCCCATGAAAAAGTTCATAGGTTGTTTTATTGAATCTTTTGACTATCAGCGACCTATTTTGCGTAAAACAAGCAGTGTTGACAGCTTATGCCCAAAACTGAGTAGGCAGGTGAGAATCGCTGAGCATTGAACGTGCATCTTCAATAATAGTTCTATTTCTTCTTTCAGCGACTCCATTTTGTTGCGGTGTTCTCACTGAAGAAAAGTTTTTTAGAAATACCCTTACTCTCAAAGAAGGAATCAAGAGAACTGTTTTTAAATTCAGTCCCATGATCACTCCTTATTGAGCGAACGGTCAAGTTGTTCAGGACTTCCATTTTCCTGACAAAGGTGATGAGTTCTTCAGGTGTATCACTCTTAGAACGGAGAAACATTTCCCATGTATAGCGAGAGAATTCATCAACTATGACCAGCTTATATTTCTTTCCAGCGATGGATTGTTTGTTAACAGGGACAAACAAATCCATATGGAGAAGTTGTAGAGGAGATGACACTAAGGAAACTTGTTTAGACTTAAAGCTTGCATTGGTATGCTTCCCTTTCTCACACGTTGAACATAATGACTCTTTGGCATATGAGTGTTGAGGTAGACCAGTGACTAACTCTTTAGAAGAAAGAGTGTTCAGTGTCTTGAAGTTGAGATGAGAGAGCCTCGTATGCCATAGCCAGTTGACATCAGATGAGGCTTTTGAGAAGAAACAGGAGTTCTCAGTGGTTGTTGAGTCCATGTTTATTACAAAAACATTTTCCAAACGATAACCGCTGAGAGCTATCTTCTCCTTTTTGTCAGCGACAAAGCAGGATTCCTTAGTAAAAATTACTTTGTTATCCATGTCGCAAAGCTGACTGATGCTTAGAAGATTATGCTTCAGCCCTTCAACATATGCGACTCTTTTGAAGGTTGTTGTACCATTAGAGAGTACACCAAACCCTCGGGTATGTCCTTTTCCGTTTCTACAGAATGTTACAGAGGGACCCTTCTCTTCCTTGTATTCAGTAAGCAGGTTCTTCTTACCAGTCATGTGTCTAGAGCATCCGCTATCAAGATACCAGATACCCTTCTTAACCTGTATTATAAAGGAAGATTAGTTTGTCTTGGGTACCCACTTAACCATGTGTACACACTTGTTAGTGGGTTTAGAAGAGGAGGTGGAAGGTTCAACAGTCTTCGCAGCATTTGAAGATTTATCTTTGTCAGTCTTCACTTTGGTTAATTTCTTAACCTCAGTGGTCTTCTTTGCCTTGAAGGTAATGATCTTCACCTTAGCTATCTTTTCAGCTTGGGTGGCTGTGGGGCACTTACTAGCAATATGATTGGTAAGTCCACAGTGATAACTTTTCCTATAACTAAAAGTAGTTCTAGGACCATTTGCATGCTGAGCTTTTGATTTTGAATTAAAAGGACCAGCACCAAGTAAACTTGTGGTATTTGAAATAGGAGGAACATTCAGTTCTTCGGATTTCTTACCAATGGTATCCACACTGATTCTAGGAGTAGATCGCTGAATAGATCCACGCTGAATAAATCCAGGAATCTTATTTTTTGAACCAGAGGGATAAGTCACTGAAGCTTTAGAAGCATTCAGCTTAGGTACAAAGGTACCCTTCTGAGGATTTTGGTTAAAAGTAATTCCTTTACCTTTGTCTTTAGAGACTGAGGTAGAGATTTCCTCAGGGATAAAAGGTTTTGAAGAGGAACACTGAGATGAGCAAGTGTCAGGGATAGAGGATACGAATATTCCAAACTTAAGCATGGAACGGTCAGTGGTTGGTTCTAGAGTATCAGCTTTGTAACCAAGCCCATGTTTATCACTCAGGGGAATCTGAGACTTTATTATCTCAGTGATCTTTGTTGAGGAGTTATACCATCCATCAACAGTAGCTTTTTCATCTTTTAATGAAGCGATAGCTTCTTCGCGCTCGATTTTGACTAGCTGATTTAAATGAACTTGATCTTTAAAATCTTCTTCAATTTTAGAAAGCTTTTCTATTTGAAGGTGACAGTTTTTAAGCTGTTCAGCGAGATCAAGATTTTGATTTTCAATAACAGTATTGCCATTCATGGCTTCATACAAACTTCTAGTCAAGAGGTCGAACTTTTGAAGACTATCAGCTTCATCAATATTTAAAATATTGGTAAAGAAGGAAGGTGATACCTTAGTAGCAGAGGTTGAAGTAGAGGGAATGTCAGAATTTTCTTCCTCATCTTCAAGTTTGGCCATGAGACATAGATTGGCTTCATCATCATCTTCAGACTCAAATGATTCTTCTTCGTCAGAGGCAGCCCAATCATAGTCAGCCATCAGGCCTTTGCCTTTCTTCTTAATGGTTTTCAGCTTTGAATACCTTTCTTTCAGCTTTTTGTATTTTTCATCTGTAGTCCTGGGAGTAAAGTTTTTCTTGGGAAAATCTGAGGATCTAGAGACTTTCTTTGACATGCACTTGCTAGCAAAATGTCCTATCTTTTCACAGTTATAGCAAGTAGCAGTAGCCTTATCAACAGGGGTTGATGATCTTAGCTTGTCAGTAATAGCAAGAGGTTTGTTCTTTTTGAAATTACTCTTTCTAGGAAATCTCCTGAACTTATTAGCCAGGAATGCCAGAGTTTCATCATCATCTGAAGCGTCAAAATCTTTTGAACGTTCAGAGTTAGTATCCAACTCAGTGACAGTGATAGTAGATCGCTGAGTGGAAGGTAACTCTGAGAGTAAAGCAACAGTGGTGTTTTTGGAATCTTTTACAAGATTCTTCGTAAGATGACTTGATTGCTCATGATTAAGCATTGTGCCATATAAGGTAGAAAGAGTCATAGATCTTAGATCTTTTGACAGCTTGAGACACATTGAATACCTGTCCCAGCTTTCAAGTAAACATTCTAAGAACTTTGTCGGTACTTCAAAGTTAGAATATTCCGTACCAACAGTTTTCAGATCTATTATTAAGCAATTAAAACGTTGGTGTACTTCAGATAGAGTTTCATTCTTACCACAAACGAAGCTTTCGTACTGTCTTACCAGGTCGATCTTGCGTGAGTCCTGGACTTCAGAAGTACCTTCATACTGAACACAGATTGTGTCCCACATGGCTTTTGAGGTTTTCAGGTTCATGACGGAATGGTAGACTTCGTCAGGAAGAGCCATGGAAAGTATGGGTCTGGCTTTGGTGTCGATAGCCACTTTCTTCTTATCTTCATCAGTCCACATATGAATTTCCTTGGGAACCAATCTTTCTGGAATAGCAGCTCTATTCTCAGTGTCTGGAACTTCAGGATCAATTCTTACAGGAATATATGGGCCGTTTTCAAGATAGTAAGGCATAGTAGGATCTACACCTTCTAAGAAAAGAACCATCCTATTTTTACTTTTCTAAATTGTTTATTGATAAATCAAGACAATTTACAACTTGTGGCGGAACAAGATTAAGGACTAATCCTAATCTAAACAAGTTAAGAACACTAAGTTGTTGGTTCTATATGCTCAAGAATGATTATAAAATAATATTACCGGTAATATATGATCCTATAGGGTCACACCGAACAACAAGTAGACACCGAATTAATATTTATAAGAATTTGATTCTTGATAAATATTATTAATTCTTGATAAATATTATTAATTATATTATTGAATATAATTTATAATATTAGATGCAAATGAAAGATTCTTATTTATTAAAATAAGATGAGTTCATATTTAACTATAAGTTAAAAGGAGGGACTATATAGAATAAGTTTAAATAGTTAAAATAATGATTTTAACTAAATTTAAACTAGAGGGGTCCTAAGTGCAAATATGCATGGAAGCCTCTAATTTCATTGGACCATTTTCTGGTCCAATAGGAATGGCTTACTTGGATTGTGCTTTTGGACAAAAGGAAGAGACTTACTTGAAAAATGGTGTATCACATTGGGAAAATAGATGAAATAAGTTTTTGCTCTCTCTCTCCCTCCTCTCTCTTGCTCTCGGCCGAAAACACACACCTAGTGTGTGTGTTTTTCTCCTCTTCTTCAAAACTCTATTGTAGAGTGGTGAGGAAGTTCTTTTTGCATCTTGTTTCAAGAAGGGTACTAGCATACATTGGTGTTCTTGCTTGTAGTGGATACCACTAGAGGAGCTCTATTTTGGGTTCTACATTCATCACCAACATCCAACCTCACACGAGGAACCAAAGGACTACAAAGGTTGTAATATTCTAAAACTCTCTATGTTTTATTTAATCTTTCATGTTCATGCAAATGGATCCTTGGTGGGTGTTAAAATGTTTTTAATGTTGTTCAAAGTTTTTAAGCTTCCGTTGCAAATATTATGATTTTTGAAATCTTATTTAGAACAAATCCCAACATAAGTTTCTTGCACTAGAATAAGATAGAAAGGAGATAAGGAAATTACGAGTAATAACCTAACACACAGTAGTAAGGAAGAATAAGAAGATGGCTGAGCACGCTTCATTTCTGAAGTAGGGTTCTTCTTATATACTGCATGCATTTAATGCATGGCAGTAATGCTTTACACATGGCAGCAGCTGAGTGGTTGCATGTCATTGACCTCTGTAGACAACCTTAGTAGCCGCATGGTGCACAGTGTAGAATCAGAGTTTGTTGTACTATTCTAGACAGAAGGGATGTCCGTTCTGACATTTCGTACGGAGACGTGCAAGGGGGGAAAGACAAAAGTAACTTGTAGAGGAAGACTTCATGATCAGCTTTCGTTGAATCAGTACTTTATTAGCGAATGATAAAGCTCAGCGATTGCTGAAGTCTTCTACTTGTAACTTCACGTTGAGTGGACAAATCTTGGCTTCGCCGATATCCGCATCAGTTCATTAGTAGACTTGTTGACGTGAAACTTGTCTTCAGGGATCATAAGTAAACAACTAACTTATCAGCGATTATCACAGAGACTGAACAGGCTCAGAGCTACTGGATGGATAGTGTTCGCTGAACTTTAAACTTAAAGAGCGAGAGTTCCTATCAGCGGTACTGTAAAGTCTTAGTATTTATCAGCGATAGAAAAACTCTAATACATATTATTTACTTACAATTTTCACTAAGTGTTTTAAGAGAGGGTCGTTATTAAATCACTGAGGGTTTAGATCAACACGTATGAAAATCAAGTTTAAGATTTTTGTTTTAAACATAAAAAGAAAAACTGTATCTCAAGTTTTATTTCATAAAATCATGAAGAAGATGATCTTATGTGAAGAACGTTTGTTTTGATCCTTTTAGAACAAGAAATGTGACCAAAAACAAGTTATGAATAGATTTAAGAGGAAAAATGAATTGAGAAGTAAGAACTTGTTTGATTAACGTTTGAAGATTTGAGTAGCAGGTTTTAGAATAATCCAGGAGCAAATGCTAAGGGAATTCTTTCTGCTTTAGAGAGTTTGAGAGCGTAAAAGGTAAAAATATAAACATGTAGTGTTTATTTAGTGAGAGTAGAGAGAGAAAGTGGTGAGCGGGAAAAAACACTCATCATGACACGTGACACGTCCCACAAAGCTTATTGGACAAGAATTCGAAACGGGCGAACGTGTCAAACGAAAAGTCATGCCAGGGCTTATCCGTTTGATGATGTCACATATAAAATGTTTTTTCATTTTCAAAAATGTTTCCCTGATAGATTTTAGAAATTTTAAGAGAGGATTTGTAAAATGAAGAGTCACAGATAAGAAATATCAGTGAGGAGTTTTGTTGTTTCAAAAGACACATTAAAGAAAGGTAAGTGATCAGTTTAGATTTGAAAAACAGCATACTGATGTAAACTTCAGCGAATAGGAATAGAAAACATACCTTTGTATCAGCGAATCATTTTGTTCAGAGATTAGATGATAAATGAGAAAATGGAATTTTCTTTATCACTTACATAATGCGTAACCACTGAACATTTACTCTTCAAAGTTCAGCATGCCAAGCTCGCTGATGAGAAAGTTGAATCTTGTCTAATCAAGAGGTTTGGTGAAAAGTTCATCTAACTGAAAGTCAATAGGGATAAAGTGAAGTTCTATATCACCATTCATCATATGATCTCTGAAAAAGTGATACCTGATCTCGATGTGTTTGGTCTTTGAGTGTAGCACTAGATTCTTTGCTATAGCGATGGCACTTGTGCTATCGCAATAGATTGGAATTTTTGAATGTCGTAGTCTAATAGCTGATTTCTCATCCATAAGACCTGAGCACAACAACTTCCAGCAGCTACATACTCAGCTTCAGCGGTAGAAGTGGACAATGAACTTTGTTTCTTACTTGTCTAACTTACCAGCTTTCCACCCAGAAGTTGACAACCTCATGTGGTGCTTTTTCTATCCAGCTTGCAACCTGCGAAGTCACTATCTAAATAGGCAGTTAGATCGAACCCTGAGTCATTGGGATACCAAAGACCTAGGTTGGATGTACCCTTCAGATATCTGAAAGTTCGCTTTACAGTGATCAGATGTGATTCTTTGGGTTCAGATTGATATTGTGCACATAAACAAGTAGCATACATAATATCAGGACGACTAGTTGTAAGATAAAGAAGAGAGCCGATCATCCCTCTGTAGGCAGTGACATTAACAGGCTTCCCTGAAGGATCTTTGTTAAGTGTCAGCGGAGGTGCCATAGGGTTTTCATAGCTGAGCTTTGAGTTAAATGGAATTTTTTCATCATATCTTTAACGTACTTACCTTGGTGGATAAACGTACCCTTATCATTTTGCTTGATTTGGAGTCCAAGGAAGTATGCCAGCTCACCCATTATACTCATTTTATATTCAGATTTCATTCTTTCAGCGAAACGAGTACATAGAGATGGGTTAGTAGAACCAAATATAATATCATCGACATATATTTGAACAAGAATGATATGACCGTTTACTTTCCTGAAAAATAGAGTGTTGTCGATTTTACCACGCTCAAAATTTTCAATATGGAGGAAAGAGGATAGTGTGTAACACCATGCGGTGCTTGTTTCAGACCATAGAGGGCCTTATCCAGTTTATAGACATAACATGGATGCTTAGGATCAGAGAATCATGGTGGTTGTTAGACATAGAATTCTTCATTCAGCCTTCCATTGAGAAACGCTGACTTGACATCCATTTGATAAACTTTGAAGTCTTTGTGAACTGCATATGCTAGAAAGAGTCGAATTGGTTCGAGTCTTTCTACAGGGGAAAACGTTTCAACGTAGTCTATGCCTTCCTTTTGTTTGTATCCCTGAGCAACTAGACAAGCTTTGTTCTGGGTTACAGTTCCATGTTCATCTAACTTGTTTCGATAGACCCACTTAGTAGTTATCACTAACTTGTTGGATGGACTTGGAACAAGATTCCAAACTTTGTTTCTTTCAAATTTAGTTAGCTCTTCTTGCATAGCGCTGACCCAGTTCGGATCTCTGAGGGCATCATCAACTTTCTTTGGTTCAATCAATGAAATAAAATTAACATATAAACAAAAGTTACCTGAACTGCGTCGAGTCTGTACACCTGCGTTTGGATCACCAAGAATTTGATCAACGGGGTGATTTATAGTCCGTCGCTGAGCAGGAGCATGAGCCGCTGACTCAGAGTGAACTACTGGATGTGCTGAAGAAGTAGTTTCAGCGATCTCAAGTAATTTAGGCAAGATAGGTAGAGGTTCAAATGAAACTTTATTTACTGATTGCTGAGAAGTCGATGGAATATCAGATGTTGATGGTTCAAAAGCAGGCATAATGGTGATGGGAACAACTGAGACCCAAGAAGAGGAATCAGCTTCACTTGTCTGCTTGTTTGGAATGATGATAGGATCATCATCAGTGGTTGGATTGTTGACCTGAGGGTCAGGGTTAAGATTAGCTTCTGAATCCCCAAAATGAGAAAACATCCACTGATTAAGTTCTTCATTGTCAGCATAAGGTCTAGAATTCACTGAACGGGATTCGTCAAAGGTGACATGAATAGTTTCTTCTACAATTTGTCTTCGCTTGTTGAAGACCCTGAAGGCTTTGGATATAGAAGAAGGATATATTTCGTCGTCAACATTGGGATCAAACCTTCCGAGAGCATCTCTATTGTTTAAGATGAAACATTGACAACCAAAGATGTGAAGAAAGCTAAAAGATGGCTTTCTTCCATGGAAAGGTTCATAGGCAGTCTTGTTGAATCTCTTGACAATCAGCGATATATTCTGCGTGAAACATGCAGTATTGTTGATCCAAACCCTCAGTGATTTGATAATGACCCTCTCTTATATACTTAGGGAAAATTGTAAGTAAACAATATGTATCAGAGTTTCACTATCGCTGATAAGTACTAAGATCTTACAGTACCACTGATAGGAACTCTCGCTCTTTAAATTAAACATTCAGCGAAACTGTTCACCATTAATGCTGAGTCTGTTCAGTCATTATGATGATCGCTGATAAGTTAGTTGTTTACGTATGATCCCTGAAGACAAGTTTCACGTCAACAAAGGTTCTACGCTGAAGTCGAAGATCAAGCTAAAGAACCAGCGACAAGTCTCCTAATGAACTGATGCGGATCAGCGAAGACTCAGATTTGTCCACTCAACGTGAAGTATCAAGTACAAGACTTCAGCTATCGCTGAACTTTATCATTCGCTGAATAGAAAATGATAATCGCTGAATCAACGAAAGCTGATCATGAAGTCCTCCGTACAAAGTACTTTGTCTTAACCTCCCTTGCACGACTCCGTACGAAATGTCAGATAAGAACCTCCGACTGTCTGAAATCGTAAAACCACTCTGATACTACATTGTTCATCCATGCGGCTACTAAGGTTGTCAACCAAGGTCAATGACATGCAACCAACCAGCTGATGACACGTGTAAAGTGTATACTGACTTGCATTAAATGCATGCAGTATATAAAGAGATGAACCCACTTCATTTGAAGTAACTTGCTAACTCTGGACAAGTTCAATCTCTTATCTCAAGATAGGTTATTATTAGTAATTTCCTTATCTCTCTTAGTGTAAGAAACCTTAGTGTTCCAACTTGTTTAGATTTAGGTTTATCCTTAATCTTGTTTCCGCAACAAGCTATAAATTGTTAATGATTTATCAATAAACAATTTAGAAAAGTAAAATCTATGTGTTTGTATTCAACCCCCCCCCCCCCCCCTTCTACAAACTTGTATAGGCCTTCGGGACCAACAAGTGGTATCAGAGCGGATTTGTTTAATCTCATAAACAAGATCTAATCTAATATATTTCTCTTCCTTGCTATTATCTGAAAATGGCCACCAACACAAACACAAATTATATAGACAATGGTTCTCTTGCTAAACCCCCTAGATTTTCCAAAGATAACTTCAACTTATGGAAAAATAGGATGACACTCTTCTTAGAAGGTGTAGACCCTACTATGCCTTACTATCTAGAGAATGGTCCATTCATCCCTGTAAGAATTGATGCTGCTGTTCCAGCCGCTGAGAATAGACCTGCTATTCCAGAAAGGCTGGTACCTAAGGAAATCTTTCAATGGACTGACAAAGATTAGAAGAAAGTGGCTATAGATACAAAAGCCAGATCCATACTATCCATGGCTCTTCCTGACGAAGTCTACCATTCCGTCATGAATCTGAAAACATCAAAAGCCATATGGGACACAATATGTGTTCAGTATGAAGGAACGTCTGAAGTCCAGGATTCAAGAAAGATCAACCTGGTAAGACAATACGAAAGCTTCAGTTCTGGTAAGAATGAATCTCTCTCTGAAGTTCACCAATGTTTTAATTGTTTAATTATAGATCTGAAAATTGTTGGTAAGGAATATTCTAACTTTGAAGTGCTGACAAAGTTTCTAGAATGTTTACCTGAAAGCTGGGACAATTATGCTATGTGTCTCAAGCTATCAAATGATCTAAAATCAATGACCCTTTCAACCTTATATGGCACGTTGCTGAATCATGAGTAATCGAGCCACTTAAGAAGAATCTTGTAAAAGATTCCAAAAGCACCCATGTTGCTTTAATCTCAGAGGAACCTTCTACTCAGCGACCCTCGGTCACTATCACTGAGTTAGAAAGTAACTCTGAAAGGTCATCAGATTCTGATTATTCAGATAATGATGAATCTTTGGCTCTCCTAACTAAGAAGTTCAGGAGATTTGCCAAAAAGAAAATGTTTAGAAAGAACAAACCTCTTTCCATAACTGACAAGCCTAGATAATCAGCTTTTGTTGATAAGGCTACTGCTACTTGTTTTAACTGCGAAAAGACAGGACATTTCGCTAACGAGTGCAGGCCTAAGAAAGTTTCTAGACCCTCAGCTTTTACAAAGAAACCCTTTGTTCCAAGGAATAAAGATGACAAATATTCAAAGCTGAAAGAAAAATATGCAAAGCTGAAAAGCTTTAAGAAGAAGAATAAAGGCCTGATGGCTGACTATGATTGGGCTGCTTCTGATGAAGAAGCATCATCATCTGACTCTGAAGATGATGAAGCAAATCTATGTCTTATGGCCAAGATTGAAGAAGAGGAAGAAAGTTCAGACATTCCCTCCACTTCAACATCTGCTATTCAGGTATCACCTTCTTTCTTTACCAATATTGCAAATATTGATGAAGCTGATAGTTTCCGTAAGATCGATCTCTTGACTAGAAGTTTATACGAAGCCATGAACGGCAAAACTGTGGTTGAAAACCAAAATCTTGATCTCGCTAAAAAGCTTAAAAACTGTCACCTTCAAATAGAAAATCTTTCTAAAATTGAAGAAGATTTTAAAGATCAAGTATATTTAAATCAGCTAGTCAAAATCGAACGAGCAGAAGCTATCGCTGCATTAAAGGCTGAAAAAGCTACTGTTGAAGGATGGTGTAATTCTTCAACAAAGATCACTGAGATAATAAAGTCTCAGATTCACCTGGGTGATAAACGTGGTTTGGGTTACAAATATGAAACTCCAAAACCAACCACTGAGCGTTCAATGCTTAAATTTGGAACGTTCGTATCCTCAGTCGCTGATACTTCATCTTCTCAGTGCTCCTCGTCCATTACACCAATCCCTGAGGAAACTCCTACCTCCTCAAAAGGCAAGGAGAAAATGGTTTATTCAAAACCTACCTCTGTCTCTAAAGACAAAGGTAAAGGAATTGTTATTTACCAAAATCCTCAGAAGGGTACCTTAGTACCAAAGCTGAATGCTTCTAAAGCCTCAGCGACTCATCCCTCTGGATCAAGGAAACAGATCTCTGGATCTATTCAGCGATCTACTCCTAGACTCAGAGTGGATATTCTTGGTAAGAAATCTGAAGAACTGAATGTTCGTCCCATTTCTAAAGCCAATAGTTTACTTGGTGCTGGAACTTCTAATTCTAAATTAAAAGCTCAGCATTAAAATGGTCCTAGAACTACGTTCAGCTATAGGAAATGTTATCACCGTGGACTCACTGATCATATTGCTAGTAAGTGCCCCACAGCCACCAAAGCTGAAAAGATAGCTAAGGTGAAGTTTGCCCCCAAGGCAAAGAAGACCAACCTTGGTGCAAATCAGGTCAAGGTGAATCCTACCACTGAAGTTAAGAAATTAACCAAAGTGAAGAAAGACAAAGCTGAATCTTCAAATGCTGCGAAGACTGCTGAATCTTCCATTCCAACTACTTCCACTAACAAATGTGTATACATGGTAAAGTGGGTACCCAAGAAAAACTAATCTTCCTTCGTATTGCAGGTTAAGAAGTGTATCTGGTATCTCGATAGCGGATGCTCTAGACACATGACTGGAAAGAAAAGCCTGCTCACTGAATACAAGGAAGAGAAGGGTCCCTCTGTGACTTTCGGTGGAAATGGAAAAGGACATACCCGAGGGTATGGTGTACATTCAAATGGTACAACCTCCTTCAGAAGAGTCGCATATGTTGAAGGGCTGAAGCATAATCTTCTAAGCATCAGTCAGCTTTGCGACATGGATAACAAAGTAATCTTTACTAAGAAATCCTGCTTTGTCACTGACAAAAAGGAGAAGATAGCTCTCAGCGGTTATCATTTGGAAAATGTTTATGTAATAAACATGGACTCACCAACCACTGAGAACTCCTGTTTCTTCTCAAAGGCCTCATCTGAGGTCAATTGGCTATGGCAAAAGAGGCTATCTCATCTAAATTTCAAAACACTGAATACTCTTTCTTCAAAAGAGTTAGTCACTGGTCTACCTCAACACTCATACCCCAAAGAGTCTTTATGTTCAGCGTGTGAAAAAGGGAAGCAGACCAAAGCAAGCATTAAGTCAAAGCAAGTTTCTTCAGTGTCATCTCCTTTACAACTACTCCATATGGATTTGTTTGGCCCTGTTAACAAACAATCCATCGCTGGAAAGAAATATACGCTGGTCATAGTTGATGAATTCTCTCGTTATACATGGGTTATGTTTCTCCGTTCCAAGAGTGACACCCCTGAAGAACTCATCACCTTTGTTCGGAAGATGGAAACCCTGAACAATTTGACCGTTCGCTCAATAAGGAGTGATCATGGGACTGAATTCAAAAACAGTTCTCTTGATTCCTTCTTTAAGAGTAAGGGTATTTCTCACAACGTTTCTTCAGTGAGAACACCGCAACAAAATGGAGTCGCTGAAAGAAGAAATAGAACAATTATTGAAGTTGCACGTTCAATGCTCAGCGATTCTCACCTGCCTACTCAGTTTTGGGCAGAAGCTGTCAACACTGCTTGTTTTATGCAAAACAGGTCGCTGATAGTCAAAAGATTCAATAAAACAGCCTATGAACTTTTTCATGGGAGAAAGCCTTCAATCAGCTTTCTTCACATCTTTGGATGTCAGTGTTTCATACTGAACAACAAAGATGCCCTTGGAAAGTTTGATCCTAAGGCTGATGATGGAATCTTTCTTGGATACTCCTCAGTTTCCAAAGCCTTCAGAGTCTTCAATCGTAGAAGACAAACTGTAGAAGAAACTATTCACGTCACGTTTGACGAATCCCGTTCAGCGAACTCTAAACCGTCCGATGATACTGAAGAACTGAATCAATGGATGTTTTCTCAACATGGAAATTCAGAAGACATTCCCACACCTCATGCTCATCCAGTAGAAGATGATAGTCCCACTATCATTCCAAATTTGCAGAATAGTGAAGCTGAAACATCATGGGTCTCAGCTGTTCCTATAAACACTATACCTGCAGTTGATCCAAATGTCTCAGACATTCCATCTACTTCTCAGCAATCAGTGAATATAATGACAACTGCATCCATTCCTCTCTTGGCTGATACTCCTGACGTCGCTGAAGCTTCATCTTCAGCTCCTCCAGTTCAAGTTGAGTCAGCGTCTCACGCTCCGGCTCAGCGATGGACTATAAATCACCCAATTGATCAAATCCATGGTGATCTAAACGCTGGTATTCAGACTCGACGAAGTGTAGGTAATATTTGTTTATTTGTTAACATTATTTCACTAACTGAACCAAAGAAAGTAGATGATGCCCTCAGAGATCCAAACTGGGTCAGCGCCATGCAAGAAGAGCTGACTGAATTCGAAAGAAACAAAGTTTGGAAACTTGTTCAGAGACCAACTGATAAATCAGTAATAGGCACTAAATGGGTCTATCGAAATAAGTTGGACGAACGTGGTACTGTAACCCGCAACAAAGCTCTACTTGTTGCTCAGGGATACAGACAAGAGGAAGGTATAGATTATGACGAAACATTTTCTCCAGTAGCAAGACTTGAATCTATTCGTCTGTTCTTATCATATGTTGTACACAGATGTATGTTAAGTCAGCGTTTCTAAATGGAAAGCTGAATGAATAAGTGTATGTGGAACAACCTCTAGGATTCTCAGATTCTAAGCGTCCAGGTTATGTTTATAAACTGGATAAGGCACTTTATGGCTTGAAGCAAGCTCCACGTGCATGGTATGATACTCTTTCTACTTATCTCCATATTGAAAATTTTGAGCGAGGTAAGATTGACAAAACTCTATTTTTTAGAAAGTGAAAGGTCATATCATTCTAGTTCAAATATATGTTGATGACATTATATTTGGGTCTACTAACCCTGAACTTTGTACTCGTTTCGCTGATAGAATGAAAGATGAGTACAAAATGAGCATGATGGGTGAACTAACATATTTCCTTGGTCTTCAGATTAAGCAAACTGAGAAAGGAACTTTCATTAATCAGGGAAAATATGTTAAAGATATGCTGAAGAAATTCGACTTAACTGAAAGTTTAGCTATGAAAACCCCTATGGCACCACCGCTGACACTTGATAAGGACACTAAGGGTGTTCCTGTCAATGTCACGCTGTACCGTGGGATGATCGGCTCTCTATTGTATCTTACAGCAAGACGACCCGATATTATGATTGCAACATGCTGGTGTGCACGATATCAAGCTGAACCTAAGATATCTCATATGAAAGCTGTAAAGCGAATCTTTCGATATCTTAAGGGTACAACGAATCAAGGTCTTTGGTATCCCAAAGATTCAGGATTCGATCTAACCGCCTATTCAGATAGTGATTTTGCAGGTTGCAAAATGGATAGGAAAAGCACCACAGGAGGATGTCAGCTCCTGGGTGGGAAGCTGGTAAGTTGGACAAGTAAAAAGCAAAATTCAGTGTCCACTTCCACAGCTGAAGCTGAATATGTAGCTGCTGGAAGCTGTTGTTCTCAAGTCGTGTGGATGAGAAATCAGCTACTAGACTATGATCTTCAGCTCTCCAAAATTCCAATCTATTGGGACAGTACAAGTGCCATCGCTATAGCAAACAATCCAGTACTACATTCAAAGACCAAACATATAGAAATCAGATATCATTTTATCAGAGATCATGTGATGAATGGTGATATAGAACTTCATTTTATCCCAACTGATTATCAGTTAGCTGACTTATTTACCAAACCTCTTGATGAGAAAACATTCAACTTTCTCCTCAGCGAGCTTGGAATGCTGAACTTTGAAGGATAAAATCTTCAGCGGTTCACATTGATCAGCGATAGGATAAAATCAACTTGTATAACCCATTCTATCATCTTCTCTCTGAATAAACTTGATTCACTGATATCAAGGTATGTTTACTCTCTCTGACAATCGCATGAAAATGCAAGATTTCAAAACAAAATGCACCGCTGAATATCTCTTCCTTAACATCGATGTTTTGAAATTTCTTAAAACCTTCACTGATATTTCTATTCAGTGCTTCATGTTTTCAAAAGTATCCCTGAGTTTTTTTAAAAACCTCAGAGACAACCAGGAATATGAAAGGACAGTTGTGACGTCATCACAACGGATAAAACCCCTGCACGTTTTCTCTTCCTGACACACGTTTGCACGTCTCGTTCAAACTTCCAATCAAATGCAAACACGTGTCCGTGTCATGATGAAAATCTTTTCCCGCTCAAGATTTTCTCTTTCTAAAATCTCTATATAAACAAATTCTTTGTTTATATTTTTCTTTTACGCGATCAATCTTCCTCCGCAAGAAAGAATTCACTGTTGCATTTGTGATTTCAAAAACTTCAAGAACTGTTCATCATCTTCTTCATCAAACATCAAGGTTAATATGTTCTTATTTATTACCGAATGCGTATAACTTGTTTCCGATCTTCTCATTGTTTTAACAAGATCAAACAAAAGAACTTCGTAAAATGAAATCATTTTCTTCATGGTTGTTCTTCAAGTTTTCGTGGTTTTATGAACACAACCATTTCATGGTTGTTCTTCAAGTTTAAATGCAAAATCTTAAACTTGTTCTTCATTCGTTTCCAGAATCTATTTCTTCATAGAAAACTGGAAAACAAGAAAATGGGTTTTACATTTCGTTTCAAAAATCAAGAAAAACCCTAATTTTCATTAAGACATTTTGTCTGAATGAAATGGACAAAATTCGAACCATCTTAATGGAAAATCTTTCCACATTAAGATTATTCTTATTTGTTAATCTTTGGTTGAACTGATAATACAGGAAATGGCAACATCTGACATTCCTGCTAACGCTGAGAACATCTCTACTGACTCTGAGGAAGTGGAAATCATCAAGGCTCCTCAGGTTAAGTTCACTCTAGATCAACTAGACTGGACTAAGATAAACAACCTTTCTACGCTTCTCGAGTTTCCTCCTTGAAAGCAAGTCACACATCTGACAGATGCTGTGAATTTCCTGAAGAATTGCTGCATTTCAACAGCCCTGACCATTTCACCCCATGCAAGTCAGCTGCTACTATCTCAGTTCTGGTACTCTGCCAGACACTCTCAGCTACCATCCGCCAAAGATCCCTCTAAAACAGTTGATTGTATCCTCTGCGATACTGAATATGGCACGATAAAGATCACACCTGCCATCATTCGCAAAGACCATAAGAAGCTCGCTGACAAAGAAGCTCTTATTGCATTTTTTGATGCAATGGGCTATGTATGGGAAATGGGCAGAGACAAGAAGCCTGAGAAGAAGCTAACACTGCTGAAGAAATCGAAAATGCCCAGCGAGATGAACTTCATCTTCGCTCACCTTATCAGCTGCAGGACTACCAAGACCGGCTCTTCTGATTAAGCCGCTCAACCTCAGCAAGCTATGGGATACGCTCTGCTGAAAGGTCTACACATTGACTGGGCATCTCTCATCTATGATGACTTGCTGCAAAGAGTAGACTCTGCCGCTGACATGCCTGCATGGGCTCCTTACCCTCGATTCATCAGCGCTATCTTTCAATATGGCCTGAAGGACAGCTACCCGCAAGAGGGCGATCTGAAACTCTCTCAGATTGGCCCTAAGGTACTCGACTTCAAACCTGTTGAAAATGAGGTACGTCTTTCTACCCTCTTAACTCTTCTCAACCCTTCTTCTTCTCATTCTGTGGCTCCTTCAGCGACAATACCCATCACTGATACCCTGGCCACAAAATCCTATCCTTCTAAGAAAAGGAAACATTCATCTACCCCACTTGATTCTAAAAGGATCAAGAAAACAAAGGAGCAACCCCAGCAATCTCATGCTGAAGACTCCTCAGCTCCTTCTGCAGATCTGAAGGAACGTTCAGTGGTACGCTCTGCCACACCTGAACAAGCCATCCCTTTTATCCCAACTTTAGCGTCTCTAAACGCTGAGGTTACAAACTTGGAACCTACCCAACCTCCTTCAGTTTCTCAAAAGACTGATGAAGTGATTATCAGCGAATCCAACGCTGAACTCATAACCCAACCCCCATTCTTATCCTTCGCTCCTCCCTCAACTCATTTGGTCTCTACTCCAGATCTAACTGGAGCTTCCATCATTTCCTCGGAACATAAAGCTGATTCTCCAGGAATGATGAAGACGGGACCTGCAGAAAAATCCATGGGCACTTTTGAAGATGACATGGAACTTTACTCAGGAAACCGTGATTTCGATGAATTCACCAATCCTCCTGCAGGTAAACAACCCCCCATAAACACTGTGACTCAACCCCAAACTTCTGAGCTTTCTTCTGTTCACAAGTTTTTATATGTTACAGGTCCTAATTTGGGAGATATCAACGCCTCTCTGAAGTCCGTGGAGACAAAGCTGACAGGTCTCACCACTACTCTCTCCAATAACTCTACAGCTGTAACAAACGTTGGAGAGAATCTGAACAAGTTGACAACGGTGGTGGAGAAGAAGGCTTCCACAAATGACATGAAGCAGGTTGATAAAACTCCCAGCGACTTCGCCAAGGTGCTCGCTGATATTTACACAGACTACACCTCTCTCAAAAATTCAGTTTCATCCATGTCCAGCGAGGTAACAACGCTGAAGACATCGGTTGGAACACTAGAGGGAGATATGTCTGTTGTGAAGACAAATGTCAACACTCTGACGACTCACTTAAGCTCTGTAAAGACTAACATTGGTTCGATGAAGACTATGATCGAACAGCTGCTGCACAAGGCGAATACTCCTGCTCATGCCCCTAGCCCTGAATCTGAACATTTTACAGCGGCGGATCGCATTGAGCTCGGGAAGATCAATCCTGCTATTTCTGGCCTAGAAGACAGATTAGTAAAGATTGAAGTTTGTGTAGGTCTCTCTGGCCAAGAAGACAGAGAACCTAACAACGCTGCTGAATCTACCCATTCCTCCCCCAGTCATCATGAAAAAGAGCGCTGAAGACCTCGCCAAGAGCGCTGAAGACCTTTCCCATGATGAATCTATCAGGGGAGAGAAGACGAATACTGAAGAAACCACCGCTGGACCTCAGGGAGATGAAGAAGCTGAGAAAACTGAGGGGGAGCAACTCTAAGAAGAAGCTGAGAAAACTGAATCCGAAGCAGAATATGATGAAGCCGTCGACATCCCTGATGATGAACCATCTTCTTCTCCAAAGAATGATGATGATGATGACGAAGATGACGATGACTTCTTTATCGTCAAACCTGCTCAGAAGATCAAAGCTCTTAAGGGAATCTCGATAAATAAACCTTCAGGGGAGCGGACAAAGACAAAGCCCTCAGCCTCTGGAGCTGAGAAAGGCAAAGGCAAAAGCGTCGCTGAAGATGACAATCTGATGATATTGCTTGAAAAGCTGGTTTGTCAGGTATGATAAACATCTTCACTCCATCCCTCCTCTATCATACACTATCAGGTCTACTACCCAAGCCTATACACTTGAACCAATTCTCTCTATCTGATTATACCCAAGTTCTTACTCGTAAGATCGATGTGTTTCAGCTAGTCCTCTCCCCTGTTTGAGGATATCGCTGAAGGCTCCACAACTGCGACTTCACCAATAATACCAGCTGCTGCTGAAGAAATAATCCCAGTCTTAGATTTAATCTCTGAGACTGATGAACCAGAAGAACAGCTACTCTCACACAGAGGCAGACCTTCCTTAGCTCCTCAAAAGCTAAGTGAAGAGGATCAGAAAAGAAGAGAGGAAATAATAAAGCGATTCGAGGATCAGTGAATCATTCTGAGGCATGATCAACTTCCTTCAGTTCCTCCAAAGTTCAGAATTTCCAAAAAGGAATACAAGGAACATCTCAGAGCTGAACGTCTAATCGCTGAAAGAAAAGAAGCTGAAGAAAAAGACAGAGAATACGCCATCCAGCTTTCTAAACGATCAATAAAAGACCCCAAGCTGAAAAGAGTTCCCATTGATGTTCAACGTCAGCTCTGGGAAAACGCCAAGAAGATAACTGAAAAAAAGAGAACTGTGTCTCAGTCAACTTTAGCCTGGTGCAAAGAAAAGGTCAACTACAGAGACTCTCCTGCCAAAATCAAAAAGGTATTCATCTCTGGAAGAACAACCCTTGTTTCAATCGCTGAAATCGAGATATTCAGAGAAGATAAGAAGTACGAAAAATTCTATGCTGAAGCCATAACGAAGTACGGTCTCTCTGAATGGTTGGAGATCAGGTTAGCCATCCAGAAGTCCAAGTCGAAATACAAGGAACATGTTGAATAGCTGATCAACAAACAAATCGACTTAGTCTACTCCTGTGTGGATATTCCTCCTCCTCCTCCTCCTCTCGAAAGTCAGAAAAGAAAGGCCTCAGCGAAGAAGAAGAAATCCATATCTTCACGTGTCATTCGAAATGAAACAGGTATTGGTTTTTCACGTGTTGAAGTCCTTGGTCCTGATCCTGATCTTTCCATGCTTGACACATCTCTTCCTTCTGGTGAGACTTTCATCCCTGGCAAAGTTATAAGCGAACCCTACGGGATATTTTTTCATGACTACGATGGTGGAAAGCGTTTTCAACGCATCTCTGAACTTCACATCAATCCCATCGAACAGCTGAGAGATCCCATCTACTGGTGTGACTTCAGGAATGACCCTCAGGCACGACATCTGAAACCCTTGATTTTTGAAGAAGCGCTGATCAAAAGAAAACAAAGTGTAACCGTTCCTGACTGGATGATTCCCACCACATCAATGACCCTTGATGAACTTCTCATTAAGGAAGAACCCTTTACAAGCTGATATGATCGCCTTTTTCTCTATTGTATCAGTTATTCTTCTGTACTTGAAATTTATTTCGCTCGTACTTGTAATCTTTTCATTTCTCTTTGTATCCTGATTCAAAGTTTTAAAGAAATATTTCAGCGAATGTACTTTACTCCATCAGTACTGAAAAGATCCCAGAAAACAGTAAAATGAACAAATATTTTATGAGTTCTTTTTATCCTTATGTTTTCATTAAATATCAATTTTCTTTGTTGCTATGTCATAATCAAATAGGGGGAGATTGTTGATCCAAACCCTCAGTGATTTGATAATGACCATCTCTTATATACTTAGTGAAAATTGTAAGTAAACAATATGTATCAGAGTTTCACTATCGCTGATAAGTACTAAGATCTTACAGTACCGCTGATAGGAACTCTCGCTCTTTAAATTAAACATTCAGCAAAACTGTTCACCATTAATGCTGAGTCTGTTAAGTTATTATGATGATCGCTGATAAGTTAGTTGTTTACTTATGATCCCTGAAGACAAGTTTCACGTAAACAAAGGTTCTACGCTGAAGTCGAAGATCAAGCTCAAGAACCAGCGACAAGTCTACTAATGAACTGATGCGGATCAGCGAAGACTCAGATTTGTCCACTCAACGTGAAGTATCAAGTACAAGACTTCAGCTATCGCTGAACTTTATCATTCGCTGAATAGAAAATGATAATCGCTGAATCAACGAAAGCTGATCATGAAGTCCTCCGTACAAAGTACTTTTGTCTTAACCTCCCTTGCACGACTCCGTACGAAATGACAGAAAAGAACCTCCGACTGTCTGAAATCGTACAACCACTTTGATACTACACTGTTCATCCATGCGGCTACTAAGGTTGTCAACCAAGGTCAATGACATGCAACCAACCAGCTGATGACACGTGTAAAGTGTATACTGACTTGCATTAAATGCATGCAGTATATAAAGAGATGAACCCACTTCATTTGAAGTAACTTGCTAACTCTGGACAAGTTCAATCTCTTATCTCAAGATAGGTTATTATTAGTAATTTCCTTGTCTCTCTTAGTGCAAGAAACCTTAGTGTTCCAACTTGTTTAGATTTAGGTTTATCCTTAATCTTGTTTCCGCAACAAGCTGTAAATTGTTAATGATTTATCAATAAACAATTTAGAAAAGTAAAATCTGTGTGTTTGTATTCAACCCCCCCCCCCCCCTTCTACAAACTTGTATAGGCCTTCGGGACCAACAAGTATTGACAACTTCTGCCCATAATTAAGTTGGAAGATGAGAATCTCTGAGCATTGAACGAGCAACTTTGATGATCGTTCTGTTTCTTCTTTCAGCGACGATATTTTGTTGTGGTGTTCTCACTGAATAAATGTTATGAGAAATACCCTTACTCTCAAAGAAGTTATCAAGGGAACTGTTTTTGAATTCAGTCCCATGATCACTCCTTATTGAGCGAATAGTAAGGTTACTCAGGACTTCCATTTTCCTGACAAAAGATATGAGTTCTTCTGAGGTGTCACTCTTAGCACGGAGAAACCTCACCCTAGTATAGCGAGAAAGTTCATCTACAATGACCAGTGTGTATTTCTTTCCAGCGATAGATTGAATGTTGACAGGGCCAAACAAATCCATGTGAAGAAGTTGAAGAGGAGATGTCACTGAAGATACTTGCTTGGTCTTGAAACATGCTTTTGTTTGTTTTCCTTTCTCACATGTTGAACAAATAGATTCCTTAGCGTATGAGTGTTGAGAAAGACCAGTGATCAACTCTTTTGAAGAAAGAGTATTCAGCGTCTTGAAGTTGAGATAAGAGAGCCTCTTATGCCATAGCCAGTTGACATCGGTAGAGCCTTTGGAGAGAAAAAAAGAGTTTTCAGTGGTTGTTGAGTCCATGTTTATTACATAAACATTTTCTAAACGATATCCACTGAGAGCAACTTTCTTTTTCTTGTCAGTGACGAAACATGCTTCCTTAGTGAAGCAGACCTTGATGTCCTTGTCACATAGCTGACTGATGCTAAGAAGATTGTGCTTCAGTCCTTTAACGTATGCGACTCTTCTGAAGGTGGTAGTACCATTTGAATGTACACCAAACCCTCAGGTATATCCTTTACCATTTCCTCCAAAGGTTACTGAGGGACCCTTTTCTTCCTTGTATTCAGTGACCAAGTTTTTCTTTCTAGTCATGTGTCTAGAGCATCCACTATCAAGATACCAGATACTCTTCGAGACCTGCAAACAAAGGAAGATTAGATTGGAATGGGTACCCATTTTACGATGGGTCCATACTTGTTAGTGGTAGAGGATGTAGAAGGATCAGCGATCTTCGCAGCATCTGATGACTCAGCGTCAGTGGTAATCTTCACCTTGGTTAAGTTCTTAACCTGGTGGTATTTTTCACCTTAGCTTGATTTGCACCAGGAATGGTCTTCTTTGCCTTGGGGGCATTAATCTTCACCTTGGCTAATTTCTCAGCTTTGGTGGCTATAAGGCACTTACTAGCAATGTGATCGATAAGGCCACAGTGATAACATTTCCTATAGCTAATTTCAAATGGGTAGGGCCTGTACCAAGAATACCTTTGGCATCAGATATTGGAGGAACCTTTGGTTCTTCAGATTTCTTGCCAATTACATCCAATATGATTTATGGTGTAGATCGTTGGAGGAACCTTTGGTGAACTTCATGTTCAGGGATCTTAGTTTTTGAAGAGGAGGGATGATGAGCTGAAGGTTTAGAAGTTTTCAGCTGTGGTACTTTGGTACCCTTCTGAGGTTTTTGAACAACGAATTTTTCTTTACCTTTAAGTAAGGTAGGTTTATCCTCAGGGATAGGAGTTTTAGAAGAATAAGAGCACCGAGATGATGAGGTGTCAGGGATAGAAGACACGAACACTCCAAACTTAAGCATGGAACGGTCAGTGGTTGGTTATTCAGCGTCAACTTTGTAACCAAGACCAATTTTGTCTTTGGTAGGGATCTGAGCACCGATTATCTCAGTGATCTTTATTGAGGATTTATACCATCCTTCAACAGTGTATTTTTCTGCTTTCAGTTCAGCGATAGCTTTTTCACGCTCGATACTGATGACTTGATTCACATAGACCTGATCTTTCAAATTTTCTTCTATGTTCGAAAGCTCTTGTATTTTGAATTGATAGTTTTTAAGCTGTTGAGTTAAGTCTATATTTCTTTGTTCAACTTTGGTCTTGCCATTCATGTCATCATATAAATCAATAGTCAATATATCGATAGCACGAAGTTTTCAGATTGTTCTTCCTCTTCTTCTTTGATTTCGGCCATAGGACAGAGATTGGCCTCATCTTCTTAATATGAGTCTGATTCTTCTTCAGATTTAGCCAGTCATGATCTTCAGCGATCAGATCTTTGCCTTTATTTTTGTAGCTCTTCATATTTTCATAAATTTCTTTTAGCCTTTGGTACTTGTCATCTTTACTCCTAGGAGTAAAGGATTTCTTGTGGGTTGAATAAGAAGGTTTGAATGTTTTCTTTGACCCGCATTCACTTGCAAAGTGTCCTAATTTTTCACAGTTAATGCAGGTAGTAGTAGCCTTATCAACATGAGTAGATTTAGGCTTGTCAGTGGGGGAAAGAGGTTTATTTCTTCTGAAGTTACTCTTTCTAGCAAATCTCCTAAAAGAATTTTTCAGGAGTGCTAGAGATTCATCAATTTCTGAAGGATCAGCTTTTGATGAATCATCAGAGTTAGATTCTACTTCGGTGATCGTGAGAGTGGATTGCTGAGTATGCACTGACTCTGAGGAGAGTAAAGCAACATGTGTGCTTTTTTAATCTTTGACAAGATTCTTCTTAAGTTGACACGACTGCTCATGATTGAGCATAATGCCAAATAAGGTAGAGAGGGTCATGAATTTAAGATCCTTAGAGAGTTTAAGACACATGGTGTAATTGTCCCAACTTTCAGGAAGACATTCTAAGAATTTTGTTAGGATCTCAGAGTTACCATAGGTCTTACCAACAGTTTTTAAGACTATAGTTAAACAATTAAAACGTTGGTGAACTTCATAAAGAGTTTCATTCTTACCACAAATGAAACTTTCAGACTTCCTTACCAGGTTTATTCTTCTAGAGTCCTGGACTTCAGCAGTACCTTCATATTGAACACATATAGTGTCCCGCATTTCTTTTGAGCTCTTTAGATTCATGATGGAATGGTAGACTTCATCAGGAAGAGCCATGGAGATGATGGATCTGGCCTTGGTGTCGATGGCCACTTTCTTCTTGTCTTCTACAGTCCACTGTGAGACTTCTCTAATGATTGTTCGTTCAGGAACAACAGGAGTAGTCGCAGTGGCTGGAACAACACCTTGAATCACATGAGGAACATATGGTCCATTTTAAACTTAGTAAGGTATAGTGAGATCTACACCTTCCAAGAAAAGCATCATTCGATTTTTCCAAAGATTGAAGTTATCTTTACTAAATCGAGGTGGTTTGGCAAGAGAGCCATTATCTATGTAATTAGTGTTTGTGTTATTTGCCATATTGAAGAAATAGCAAGGAAGAGATAATTTAAGCAAGATCTTGTTTATAGGATTAAACAATCTGCTCTGATACCACTTGTTGGTCCCAAAGGGTTATACAAGTTTGTAGAAGGGGGGGGGGTTGAATACACACAATATTTTTATCTTTAAAATTGTTTATTGATATAATCAAACAATTTACAGTTTGTTGCGGAATAAGATCAAGTTTAAAACCTAATCTAAAGAAACTATGAGAATCACACATATTTCTTGCACTAGAAAAGATAGAGAGAAAATATAAAAGCCTAAAGAAAGATTTTCTTGGCACTAAGAAGTTCAGCGAAGGAAGGGCACTTCAAGAATGAAGTAGGGTTTCCTATTTATACTGCACGCATTAAATGCAAGTCAGTACAACTTTACATGTGGCAGCATCTGGTTGGTTGCATGGATTTGACTCTAGATGACATCCCTTTTGGCTGCATGATGAACAGTGTAGTTGGCAGAGTGGTTTGTACGATCCTGGAGAAAGGGACGTCCTTCTGACAAATCGTACAAAGGCGTGCAAGGAGATAAGACAAAAGTTACTTGTAGACCAGGCTTCATGATCAGCGTTCGCTGATTTGATCTTTATCAGCGATTGATAAAGTATAGCTCTCGTTGAAGTCTTCTACTTGAAACTTCGCGTGAAATGGACAAGTCTTGGCTTCGCTGATATCCGCATCAGGTCACTAGTAGACTTAGTTGTCGCAAATCTTGTCTTCAGGGATCATAAGTAAACAATTACAAATGGAACTATCAGCGACCAGGGCTCTCTGAACAAACTTTCTAATTAATAGGAAATTTATGGTCCTAACAATCTTCCCTTCAAGTTATATAAAGAAAAATTGGTCTTGAAAACTTTAGAACTTGATCTTCTTTCCCTCTTAAATCTTTGAAAACACTTTGGTGTTGCTTGTCTTCATGTCTTTCCAGGCTCCCCCTTGCATAAAGGTCTTATCTTCAGTTTCAACTTTATCAACAAATTCAATGAACAATTACCTCGAATAAATGCACTACAAGCAGCTTTCAACTGTAGGAACTCAACACATCGGATAAGCACACACGAAAGATAATGTGCGAGTTACGTGACCTGTGCACTTTAGTTTAAAAATCAAGAATCTGTCTTTGAACCGCGAGTTGATTTGGCTTTTAGCTTTAAGAACTTGTAGAACCAATATGCTTGAAAGAGCAAAATAACAATTTGTAGCGAACACCACTTGATAAGGGATGAGAAAAATTGATCACTTGTAAACAATTTGAACTATTTTCGTAACAAATCAAATAACAGTTACCCCCTCAGTTTTTTCTAACTCCCCTTCAACATGATAATCGGTGTCTTTGAACCTGTATCATTTACCCCCCTCGTGATGATCCGAAGCATCATGTAACTTCAAAGACAAAACTGATGAGTAGTAAAATACCAGATAAAATGATAAGTAACCATAACGATGAAATATCTAACACAGAAACACAATAGTAACTGTTATCCCAACAATTAAAATAATTGTGTGGCCCATGTTCAGAGTTGGCTTTGGGGTATCTCTGATAGGACTTCCATTTATCACTGAAGTACAATCTTAAAAATTACTTCTTAGACTGTTCTGGCAATATCACGAAGATATGCGAGTGGAATCACAAAGACTCGTGCATGTGTGAAATAGTTAATTCATATCAATTTGGCTCAAAAATTGATTTAACTTGGGTTGCAAGTTATAAAATCAATTGACACAGTGATTAGAAAATGAAGTTCGGAGACTGGAGCTGATGTCTTCCTTTTTCAATATCTAAGACCTCCGAGTGAGGAATAGATATATTATGTGCTAAGCCTCCGTGAATATATGAAACAAGCATCTTTTGTGAGATACTTGAGTGGCTAGGTGGGTTGACATGAGTTATCGACAATGGGTCCATGCATGTTTCAATATTCATCTCCAAAGAATGAAAATGAATAGATTGTGTGGTTACCCGGATAACTGACTCTGTTTGGTAAGGACCATTAATTCTTTTAAGTCCTGTCACATCCTCACCATATTCTCTTCACTCCAAACTCATCTATCAAGCTTGACCCCTCAGTGTTGTCTATAAGTGGACCTGTTTCTTGGGTAGGTCCTTCCGGTTCTTCATAGGCCATTGAAACAATATTAGCCCTAACACTCCTTTAATGAACCAAATAAAACATTGAAGTATACATTTAAAATGAGTTCTAAACTGAAATGTTTGGAAATCAAACTTTTAAAAACGAGTTCTGAACTGAATTATTCAGAAGTCATTGTTGAAATAACATAATTTCAATGAACAAGATCAAACGTTAAACAAAATGACTCAGTAAGCACAGTATGGTCAAAAATCAAACAATGAGTAGACATTTTAATTGTGAATAACAAGTCACAATTATTACATCAGACAAGAAGTGAATCATTAGCAAGAAATGAGAAACTTTGAGAAACAAATAGGAATTCAAACGAGTGTATTTCCATCGAAAGACGTGGAAATAACTAAGTCAAGAAAATTATGACACATGGCAATCATGGATGTTAAAGTTGGAGAATAACAAACACAAGTAAGTTATTCAGAATGAATTGTCACGGTCTTTGAATTAACTTAAAACGACATTTATTGTGCGAAACCTGGCACTCCCCCTCAAAAGTGGCAAAACCTTTAAATGTTCGTCATGTGATGTGAATAATATGAATTAAGACGCACATGACATTCTTGCAAAATAAATTAGAAGGACTTTGGTATCCATCCTTTGATGGATCCTTGACGGTTAGATACCTTAAATTTAAAATGAGGACCGGGGATACTATAAGTACCATACCAACTATTTGCGTACCTTGGATTCACAAAGTCATTCTTCCCACAATTAGTACAACATGTCTTTTCTCGGCTCAGACTGATTAGCTTCGCGGTAGAATAAACATGAGTATGTGAATCAGTCTTGGAAATAAACGACTTTGTATCAACTACAAAAGATTTATAAGACGTATTTCCATCATCGTCTTCTGTAGTTGACTTCTTTTTCCAAACCATTTTGACTTTTCAAAACAGTAGATTATCTTTAATATCAACACGAGAATTATAGAAAAGATTGGAAGGTCGAATTTGATCTTTTGAAAACTCGTTTGATTTGACAAAACACTTTGTAGGAACAATTTGTAGAAATTGAACTTGAATCATAAGAAGGTTGAACACTTTCTTTTGTAGATCAAATTTTACCATTTGTTCCTTCAAAATCTCGGTTGCTAACCCAAATAATTTATGTCTAAGCTTATGGATTTCTGTTTCAAAAATGGTCCTTTCACATTCAAAATCCTTTTCAATATTGTTGCGTTTGTCAGATATTTCTTTGAAAAATGCAACGTTTTTCTTTTCAAACTCTTTCTTTTCACTTTCAAAGGATTTTCTTTGATTCTCAAAATTTTCTCGCTCAATTATCAAAACCTTTTCAAAGTCAGATATTTGTTTTGAAAATTTAGCATTATTAAGCACGAATACCTTTCTTCCCTCGAAAATCCTTTTGGAAAGATCAAGATTTTTTCTCTCAAAATTCTTCTTCTCATTTAAAAAATCAACTTTTTCTTTTTCGAAAGCAGATATTCTGTTCTTTAGCTCATGATTTTAACACTCTAAGGTCTTTCCTTTTTCTTCAAGTGCCATGTTACTTCATTCTCTGGCTTCAAAATCTGCAATCTTGTCTTTGAGATCAGAAATGTCTTGTTGAGAAATAGGGATACTCTTTTTCATATCCTCAGGCTCTTTTTCAGAGTAGCATTTTCATGGAAAATTGATCTCAAGAACGTTTGGTTTTGACATTTTATTACCTGAAAAATATGATCGTTAATCGGTGTTGTTTTGAAGAATCAAAAATTGCGTAAGAAAATCAATGATTAAATCAGAAAAACAAATCTAAAAAAAATGTGTTTCCAAAATTTAAATTTTGATTATCGATTCTGAACGAACAATCTTTCGAAATTAAAATCTGCAAGATCAATAAACAAAATTAGATCAAAGACGTTAAAGCAAATCACATAAAATGATAAACGTCGTAAATAGGCTCAATTCGTCGCAAATAATCTCAAACCGTCACTAAAACTAAAAAATCATACTACCATGCAAATCATGCAAATCGTCGCAAAAAAGTTCTCAACTATCACTAAACTCTCAGAACTGTCACAAAGATCGCAAACAGATCGTTAAAAATTCGCCACTTTCGTTAAAACTCTCAATCACGAGACGTACGGTAACTCGGGTACCGATCAGATCCGTGCGATTAACTTTCAAAAAAAATTGAGATGACTTCGTGCGAATTATAGATGCAAAAGGATTTAACCAAGCGATGTACGATCGAATGGATGGTTTAGCACTATATTTATATATATATCTATACTACATATATAAGCATATAGAACTAATGTCTTAAAGACAACTTATCAAGCATAATGTACCACCATTTAATGCATAAATTTGAAATACTCTTAATTACAATATATAAATCAGAATGTACAAGATGTTAATGCAAGAACTTTAAAACCAGATTCATACCTAAAAGGACACTCAACCCATGCTTTCCCTTTTACCTCTTATTTCACTTCACTGTATGAGAGCCATACATGTTTGATCACACGCTTCCTTTTCTACCTACTTCCTTCAAGTCTCTCTTGGAATTCAATGTCGCTCAAATAAAGCCTCACCGAAAAGGAGATTTTAGTGAATAGGGATGAAACTTCATCTCTAACCTCTGCCCTATGCAACTTCATATGATTCCCGCTCACAATTTTTATTTCTGCATCATATATTTGATTTATCACAAAGTTGAGATGAGAGGTAAGCTAATGATTTTGTTTTGGTTACAGTGAATCTTTGGATTCTGGAGAGATGGTAAAGAAATCATCGCTCGCTTTGTGGTGGTGAGTCCGTGAATTGGAATCAAAATTATCTTTATAAGTTTGCTAGCTTTAATTTGCACTTAATGCCTTAATGGTATGATGTAAACGATGGTAATGAGATTGAAGGAAGAAGGAAAGAAACATAAATTTATTAAAAGATCTATTAACCTTTTCCCTCTCTTGGGTTTTGTTTTGGATACAATAGTCACTGCTGCTCCCTAAGCTCCATTAAAAAGGAAGCAAGGTAAATTTTGTTCAAACTTTGTTTCAGTTCTTGTTATTATTCATTTAATCATGCCAGTGTCCGTGTTGCACCTCTGGTTCTTGCAGGTTTTAATGCTATGTTCTTAATGTTTCGCACACATTTGATCCTTCTTTTTGTCTTTCGTAGTTGCACCTCTGATTGTATTTCGTGTTTCTTGTGGTTTGTGTTTCATTGATTTCATAGATAATTTCTTGCTACTCCAATGGCTACAACTATGTAAACTTGATTTTTTACTTATTTACTTAATCTGAGTTCATAGTTTTGTGATTAACTCAATCTGAGTACTTTGATTCAGGTGTTCTTTTCTTTGGTTTTTCAGGTTTTACTTGGGATTGGGATACCCCTGGTTATTTTGTTTGGGTTTCACATCAGCAATTGATCACTGATCCTGTTGTTGTGTCTACATTTTTAGGGTTTCTATTTGGATTTCGCTTTTCTTTGGGACTAGCTATGCTAAAGAACAGATTAAGGAATTCCAAATGTAGAATATTTGTGGTTTTCAAGGAATTTGATCAGATGCTGCTGCTGCAAAAAAAGGCTGCCTTGAAATGAGATTTTCAGCTGTAAGAGAGGTGAAAGAGGAAACTGGGGTAAGGATTAATCAAAATAACCGTTTTTTTGTATTTGATTGTTTTGTTTTTCTGACAAATACCGAATTTTGGAAAGTTATAACTTTCAGGTAGGTATTTATTTACACATGGAGGTTGTTATTTGTTTAATTTTCAAATGAAGTTGGATTTTTGGAGGCTAAGGGCTAAAGTCTTTTGGGTCCTTAATTATACCTGTTGGTTTCTTTTTAGTCTCACCCCTACTTGTGGCTAGAGTTCTCTTAATCATATATGGATAGATTTATCTTCAATGAATGGGATACTATTTTGGATGAACCTTTTTTGTAGTAACCTTTGGGGTAATTTTATTTCTCTTCTTACAGATCCGGTGGCAATGGTGGATGTTGGTTTTGTTATTTTCTAAGGGTTGTTGCTTGTCAAAGAATGAGGTTCAATTTTCTAAGGGCTGCTGCGAAGAATATAGAAACCCACATTCACATAATTTGTATTTTCCATGTAATTGGATATGCTCCAATATGCCAATAAGAAGACTCACAGGCATAGTGTGCCTTCCAATTAAAACAGATCTTGCCCTTCATGTCAACAATAAAGGATAACATTTTAAATTTTTTATATAGTAATATGCCAAAATCTAATTATGTATACATATGTTCTTTTGCATATGTTATAGAATTATGTATGCATATGTTCTTATTATTGTCTGGATGTAACCGGCATACTGTCTTTATATTATTTGTTCTGATCATTCAGTGAACTTTTGTATTATTTTACAATTTCCTCGTAAATTTGGTTGACTTTCAATCTAATCATTATCTGCATCTTATTTTCTCTTACTGTGAATGTTCAGGTGATGCTGGGACATTGATAGATTCATACATTTCTGGAAAGATAGTGCAGTTAAAAGGACAAATTACCACCCTTGAGAACGTGAGGAAAGGTATATGACATGTTTAGTTGATGCTTAAAACTTCTTTTTTATCCTTTAAATAATTAAATCGAAGATTTTGATTTTGATTTTGATTTTGGTTTTAGTTTTGATTTGAGGTAAAAACATCTGACCACAAACAAGATTCTTGGAAGTATTGGGAGAAAATACCACAAACAGTAAGCTCTCTAACTTTAATCTCAATTTAATCAAAGATTTGATCTTTTTGGGCACCAATGTTCATATTCACCTTTGTTACAAACACCCACGAAGAAACAACTTATGTCTTCTTAGGGGCTATTCAATAATGGTTTAATGGGTTGTGTGAGGTGTATGGATTATTTGGTAAGCCATACAGGGTTGTTCAATTGTTGCTTAATGGCTCATACGATTGCTTATTCGCTCAGCCAGTTGAAGACTGTTGTATCCATTAAGCCACTTTTTTCCATTCTTCCTCTTACTTTCTTTTTCTCCATCCTTCTTATTCCAGCAAGCCACCATCGTGTTGTATCCACCTTTTTCCATTTTAGCTTCGAGTTTCCAGTTTTTATTCGAATTTCCATTTTTTGCTTCCACATTAAACCAACATCAACCAACATATTTTGAGCAAAATTTTTATCGGTTAAGCTTTTTATGGGCCTAATCTTATTTAGTTACAGATTTGATATTTGTAAGCATTGATGTTGATATTCACCATTGTAACAATGAAACACCACAAATATCGTTCTATCAAACTCTCAGTCTCATCTTCGTTTCACCACTTCATGTTCAATAATCCTTATTTGATCTTATTATGGAAACGCATCAAAAACATTTATTGGATTATTCTTTCCATCGTTAATGTGTCTACTAACAGGTTGAATCAGGCCCGGATAAATAGTGGAGTGTCGCTCATGTGTTTGATCGAGTTCGCAAATTATCTGGCAACTCAGGTAATTTTGCTTAAAGTTTGTGATGCTTTGTTAGTAAAGGATAATGAAACATTGTTTGTTACCTTTCTTTACCACGTCTAATTGCTTCCACATATATTTAATTTGATCCATTTGTGACTTTAATTTTTTGATTATGCAGCCATATTAATATACAATCAACAGTGCAAAAGTCATATTCTTGAACCAGAGGGCACATAGCAGGTCTGGTAAAGGCCCTGCTAATTCGTGCTTCACCTGTGACAGAATCCTACAAGAGCCCTTCCACTTCTGTTCCCTTTCTTGCAAGGTCTAATCATCTTTTCATTTTTCTAATTTCAAGCAGCCTTTCCTTAAGCTCCAGATGCACATACTTGTATCAGAAATATTAATTTAAGGGCCTGACAGAAAGAGGGGTTGCAGGTTGATCACATGGTGTACCAAAGGGGAAGATGTATCAACTGTTTGGTGTCGGTTTGATGCCACCGATTTTGCTGTTAACCGTTGTTTTTGTTACTATTATTAGAGTAAATTACATATTTGGTCCTGTGTACACTTTTCGACCTGAAAATAAAAACTTATGAGCATCTCCAATAGAGTTATCTCTAACAGGTTCCAAGAGGATATATGTGACCTTACAAAATCACACAGATTAGCAGTTTCTATGTTGTTAACTGTTGATTTTGTTACTATTATTAGAGTAAGTTAATATTATTTATGTTATTTTAGAGTAAATTAATATTATTTTGTAAAACTCATATTATTTATGCTATTTTAGATAACTCATATTTACAAGGTACTGCTTTTTTGCACCAGGTGGTCAATCTACAACCAACCATCAAATCGTATTTGTTTAAAAATTTGTGAGGTTTCCTTTAGTTTTAGAAGAATTCTCGCCTAAAGTGTTACAAACAAACTAGCCAACGATAGCATTTGGTTCGTTAAAAAGGCTCATTCAGGTCTCAATCTTAATTAAAGCCAGGTAAGAGAACAATAACAGACTGAAGATTTGCAGAGAGTTTGGAGAAGCTAGCCAACTAATTTTCCTTGCACATTGACAAACCAAGTTGAGCTTTTAAACTCACTTTTCAAGTTATTTATTTGTTTACATTTCAGGGTTATTAATAAACCTTCATTCTAGAGTAACAATAGTAGTCATTAATAGGCTAATATTACATTTGAGTTAACTACTCCTTAAGATATACAACAAAATGCAAGTAGTATGCAATTTTGCTAATATGGTGGATTATTCTAGCTTTGTCTTAATTTTATCTAATGAGCAAAGATTGATTTAAATTCACAATATATTAATTGCTTAATAAGTGGAGGTGGACAAGGAATTGAATATAGAAAAGTAATCAAACATTGTGTTCCATGAACCAAGCTTGATTATTATTTTTGGCTTAGTTTGTTTCAATCAAATGAGCTCATATCAATACAACACTTTATTAATAATCTCAAGTCCAGTTTGGCTTATTTTATGAGCTGTATTTCCCAAACTTGAGCCTACATTTTAGACAATCAATTCAAAGACAAGTTGCCTATAGTCCATATTGGTTCATCTTGTTTGTGACCCTCCATCCATTTAGCAAATAAGGCATGAGAAATCATGAAAAGTAACAAACAATGAATGTCCACAGAACAAAAGATGATGATAAATTTTGTCATTCTCTTTTACAGTGTCATATTTCACCAAAAACTTTTATTATATCATGTCAAATCACCAAGTATTTCAAAAAAATCTTGAAAGAATTTGATATTTAAAAATGAAATGTGGATAGAAGATTTGCATCTCGCTGCTGCAATGTGCGGATACACAACTAGAATGTTTAAATTATAAATCAAAATTCAATTAAATCAACTATACCTAAAAATTAACGAGAGTTTGCAATACATTTTCAACTATCACTTGTGATTTCTATTTTATACAAACATAAAATAAGAGATTGAATTAATTTTTCGTTCTCGGTTTATAATAAAAATAAAATTAAAACTTACTATATACATACAATTTTTTAAGACTTTAACCTCCATGAAAACTAATTGAAACACGTTCAATTTAAAGATAGACGATGAATCCTACTTAAAAATGTAAAATACTCAATAAGTTTATGTTTTTCCAACAAAAAATTGAATTGAGTTTTTGTCCTCGGTTACAATAAAATCTTGCATCCCGTGCATTGCACGGGTAGATAGCTAGTATATATATATATATATATTCTCAAAATGTTTCACAGTCAAATAGGTTTACCGATCAAAACTTACCGGGTGATATGTGTGGTAAAATCGTTTACCGATCAAAAGATATGCGGTAAACTCGTGTACCGGTCGAAGCTATGCGGTAAGGTCAACGTATCATGCAATAAACTTGTTCATGCACTAAGCAAAAACAAATCAAGCAAAACAAAAATGCTCCCAAACGATTTATATATATGAATGCAATGTATGGATGTCGAATGTAGCAAGAAAAAACGATGAAACATGCATCAAAAAATATTGATAAACCTGCGATAAAGTTGTTGTTGCATGCGATATATTAGCAAACGAACCAAGTAAAATTGAAGCTAGTACATCGATGGTCAAGCAGCATGCAAATATATGTTAATATAAATGGATGCTATGATGATGTGAAGGAAACGACACGAAAAAAATCATGCGATGGGATGTATGAAGGATGGGATTAGTTAGGCATTTATCATATATAGGAATGTGTATGGATGTATGTATGTGCAATGATGGATAAGTAAATCAAACCATTCATGCTGTGATATGCAAAGACGTAATAGAAAAAAATGGTCAACGAAGGAGAGTATGGTCAAAAAAGGTCGGCTACGGTATGTAGAATGGATGTTCGGGAAGTCAATAAAATGTCCGGAGTGAGAGTATCCGGAAAAACCGAGTTATCCGGAAACACATTAATTGTCCAGAAAAAATTTAGTTATCCAGGAACTATTTAATCCAGAAAGAATTGAGAGGTACCCGGAAGACATTTTATCCGGAAAGAAGAGTTATCCTGAAAAAGACGAAAACTTACCGGAAAAATCAATTGAACGGTTTTTCGGATCTCGACTAACGCAGATGATTTTTAATGCTTTCCTGGATATCAACAAACAATTTAGGAACACCAAACACACTAACCCAATTCGATTAGTACATAAATATATCCTATTTTTCAAGAATCACCAAAAATATTTAAGAACAACATCGAAAACTCAAGAACCGATTTTTCAAAATTGATTCTTTAAACTTCGATTATGGATCTGAAACTTTTCCAAACACGATTAATGCTATTGATCAAAAATCGAAAACTCAGAAATCTTACCAAATCGCTGTTTACCTGAAAAATTAATACCTTTGAAAATCGATATAAATGCAGATTAAACAGTCGCGATCTAACAGAATAATTATAAAATCGACGAAAAGCTTTGCAAACCCGATTGATGTTTTTTCACCCACAAAAAACTGCACTATAACGAACAGAAAACGGATGCCTTCTGGACTTCAAACTCCAATCCCCACCGTTCAGAATGTAGAGCAAGATGTCGTGAAACTACTGTCCAAAAATCGCGATGATCCGAAGGTTTAAGCTCCAGGAATAGGCAACACGACACGGCTGCGTGTTCCAGAATTTAACAAAGTATTGAATCGAAATCTTTGTATTGAATGATTGTACAGAGTTACTAGTATTGGATTGAAAAACTCAACCCTCTCTCTAAACAATTAGGCGCATAAACTATGATCAAGAATTCTAACCTAATTTCTAACACAAGGAAACTATTTATACCTAGGGCTTAAAGCCTAAAGCACAAGGCCCATAACTCTAATAAGCCCATTAATCAACTAAAAGGCTTTTACAAATATAAATCAAACTCTATAGTTCTTTATATAACTTTAAAATTAATAGGACATTTATGGTCCCAACACAACTTGAAATCATTGATTGTTATTTTTATAGATTGTTGATTATCATCTTTATTGCACTAGTTTGGGATCCACAATTGGTATCAGAGCAGACATACATCGATTGATTCAAGGTGTCTAAAGTATCCTGGTAAGTTTATCGACTGCTACTTTTCTTGATATCTCATTCTTGTGATTTTTGGCCAAATCGTTAGATCCACTTGTCAAAATTGATTTCTCCTAGTCTTGTTAACATTCGTGCACGTTTTTGAAGCTTGATTTGAAGTATTGAAGTGTTTATTTGCAAAATTGTGTTCTTGAGTTTTGGTCTCTGTTCTTGAAAAAAAATCATATTTTTTGCATAAAAAATCAGTTGTTTTGCTTAGAAATCGATTTGGGATTGTTTGTCTTTGTGTTTTGGTAGTTTTCACATCTTTCAGGAACGAAATCGAGCAACCCTAGATCACTTGTTGGTCTATATTATTCGCCAGCCGTTCTATCCGGAAGTCTGCACTACAATCCGGGTAAGTCTGTTTCTTGAATTCTATCCGGGCGCCAATTTGTCCGGAAGTCCTATCCGGGTTACTTCAAGTCTCCAGACGATACCTATCTGGGCACTACCTATCCGGTACTTTCATCACTTCCCGGATCTCATTCCTTTCCTGGTAAGTTTTCCCGGTAAGTACAACTATCTGGATCTCGCCTATCCGGACACATTACTTCCCGGATCCGATATCCGGTTTACTCACATTCCGAATACTTCACTTTCCGGACACCACATTTTTCCAGTAAGTCTTTCTTTCCGGTAACTTATTTGTCCGGTAATTTATTTATTCGGTTACCTTATTTTTTTTGTTCGGACATTTAACATCCGGATCCGGACACTTCCGATCTGGACACCTTATCTGGATTCCTATCCGGATACTTTGTTGAGTAAGTTTAACTTACCTGTTAGCACCACCCACTCTTAGATTTCACGTTAGGAAACTCACTCTTAGTTCCTTGCGTTAAGTCACTACCTTGAATCGAATCGTACGCTGTCTGAAGATCATTTTTAGTGCAGACAAAGATGTCTCGCGACGCTCTTGCAATCGGTACCGACTCCAAGCCTCCGACCCTCTATCGAGAAGAATACGCATAATGGCGAGACAAATTCCTAATCTTCATCGAGTCTAAGGACAATTACGAGTACATTTGGCAAGCTCTTACAGAAGGTCCTTAGGAGACACCAATGCAAGTTATCCCAACCCAAGCCAATGGTCCTGTAGAACAAAGAACCCTAAAGACTTACGCCTAAATGACCGACGATGAGAAGAACAGATATAACAGGGAGAAGCACGCCAAGCGATATCTGGTTCAGAGTTTGCTGAATGAGATATACACAACAATTGATTGCCACAAAGACACTTCTAAAGGCATGTGGGATCAAGTTGCCAAGATGATGAGCGCAATAAAGTTGGGAATCAGTTGAAGGTAAATAGCTGATTCAGGGTGAATCGTTGACCGAGACATACGAACGCTTCTACCAATTACTGAACGATCTCCAAATAACCAAATCTCCCGGTCTAATACTGAAAATTGTCTCAAGTTTCTGAACAACCTTTTGCCCAAGTGGAAAACCTTCGCATCTCACATCAGACACAACCACCTCATAGAGAACGTTCCCATTAACGAGCTATACAAAATGGTCATACAAGAAGAGGATGAAGTTCTGGAGTTGATGGGCATTCAGAAATCAACCACGAAGCATCAAGCTGAGCCCCTTGCCCTCGTATCTGACAAGTAAGGTAAGTCGTCTAGCCGCAGCTCCAGAAGAACTCAAGTGTCTAGTGAGTCTGAGCATGAAGAGGAGGAATCAGAAAAAAGTGATTCAGACCCCAAACTGACCGAAATTAAGAAAGCAATGGCCTTTATCTCCAAGTCCTTTCAGAAAAAGACTTTCTTTAAGAAACCGTCTTCCAACAATCAGCTCTACTCAACCACTCCTAACAAGCGCCCTGATTACAAAGAAAGGTACGAAGGGAAAAGGATATATGACGAGGCCAAATAGTCTGATCACAAGGAGAAGTACGAGCGCAAACCTGAAGCATACAACTAAGACGAGCCAGTCAAGTGCTACAACTGTGGCAAACTGGGCCATTTCGCCAAAGATTACCGAAAGCCTGTCGTTCGCAACGTTAAATACTACAAGAACAAGTTACTCTTGGCACAACAGAAAGAAGCTGGAAAAGCACTGATGGTTGAAGATGACCACTGGCTGACTCGATCTGATGATGAAAGTGATGTTGAAGAAGCTGATGCTCATTTGCTTCATGGGCAACCACACTGCTCCTCCAGATCTCGAAGATTCATGCCAGGTATGTATTCTTATCAATCAAGCTTTAATGGATCATATGCCTCTGCTTGTTCAAAAAGTAGATTCCAGTAAGAAAACCACAAATGAACACTTGCTTGAAATAACCACACTAAAAGAAAAGCTAGATGTTCAAATAAAGGTCACATAAAAGCTTAGGTATGATAACGCTAATCTAAAAGAAAAACGTGCGAACCTTTCAATTGCACCTAAAGACTTTCGGGCCATGTTGATCCAAACCCTCAGTGATTTGATAATGACCCTCTCTTAAATACTTAGTGAAAATCATAAGTAAACAATATGTATCAGAGTTTCACTATCGCTGATAAGTACTAAGATCTTACAGTACCGCTGATAGGAACTCTCGCTCTTTTAAGTTAAACAATCAGCGAACATTGTTCATCATTAATGCTCTGAGTCTGTTCAGTCATTATGATGATCGCTGATAAGTTAGTTGTTTACTTATGATCCCTGAAGACAAGTTTCACGTCATCAAAGGTTCTACGCTGAGGTCGAAGATCAATCTCAAGAACCAGCGACAAGTCTACTAATGAACTGATGCGGATCAGCGAAGACTCAGATTTGTCCACTCAACGTGAAGTATCAAGTACAAGACTTCAGCTATCGCTGAACTTTATCATCTGCTGAATAGTAAATGATAATCGCTGAATCAACGAAAGCTGATCATGAAGTCCTCCGTACAAAGTACTTTTGTCTTAACCACCCTTGCACGCCTCCGTACGAATTGTCAGAAAAGAACCTCCGAATATCTGAAATCGTACAACCACTCTGATACTACACTGTTCATCCTTACGGCTACTAAGGTTGTCAACCAAGGTCAATGACATGCAACCAACCAGCTGATGACACGTGTAAAGAATATACTGACTTGCATTAAATGCATGCAGTATATAAAGAGATGAACTCACTTCATTTGAAGTAACTTGCTAACTCTGGACAAGTTCAAATCTCTCTCAAGATAGGATTTTATTAGTAATCTCCTTATCTTTCTTAGTGCAAGAAACCTTAGTGTTCCAACTTGTTTAGATTTAGGTTTATCCTTAATCTTGTTTCCGCAACAAGCTGTAAATTGTTAATGATTTATCAATAAACAATTTAGAAAAGTAAAATAGTGTGTTTGTATTCAACCCCCCTTCTAAAAACTTGTATAGGCCTTTCGGGACCAACAAGTGGTATCAGAGCGGATTTGTTTAATCTCATAAACAAGATCTAATCTAAGATATTTCTCTTCCTTGCTATTATCTAAAAATGGCCAACACAAACACACACTATATAGACAATGGTTCTCTTGCAAAACCCCCTAGATTTTCCAGAGATAACTTCAACTTATGGAAAAATAGGATGATGCTCTTCTTAGAAGGTGTAGACCCTACTATTACCTACTATCTTGAAAACGGCCCACACATCCCTGTAACAATTGATCCTTTAGTTCCAGCCACTGCAACTAGAGCTGGTATTCCTGAAAGGCTGATTCCAAAGGAAATACACATGTGGACCGATGAAGATAAGAAGAAAGTGGCTATAGATACAAAAGCCAGATCCATACTATCCATGGCCCTTCCTGACGAAGTCTACCATTCCGTCATGAACCTGAAGTCATCAAAAGCCATGTGGGACACAATATGTGTTCAGTATGAAGGAACGTCTGAAGTCCGGGACTCAAGAAAGATCAACCTGGTAAGACAATACGAAAGCTTCATTTCTGGTAAGAATGAAACTCTCTCTGAAGTTCACCAACGTTTTAATTGCTTAATTATAGATCTAAAAATTGTTGGTAAGGAATATTCTAACTTTGAAGTGCTGACAAAGTTTCTAGAATGTTTACCTGAAAGCTGGGACAATTATTCCATGTGTCTCAAGCTGTCAAAGGATCTTAAATCAATGACCCTTTCAACCTTATATGGTACATTGCTGAATCATGAGCAATCTAGCCATCTTAAGAAGAATCTTGTAAAAGATTCCAAAAGCACTCCTGTTGCTTTAATCTCAGAAGAACCTTCTACTCAGCGACCCTCAGTCACTATTACTGAGTTAGAAAGGAACTCTGAAAGGTCATCAGACTCTGATTCTTCAGATGATGATGAATCCTTGGCTCTCCTAACTAAAAAGTTCAGGAGATTCGCCAAGAAGAAAATGTTTAGAAAGAACAAAACTCTTTCCATAGCTGACAAGCCTAAAACATCAGATTTTGTTGATAAGGCTACTGCTACTTGTTTCAACTGCGAAAAGACAGGTCATTTCGCTAATGAGTGCTGGTCAAAGAAAATCATGAGACCTTCAGCTTTTACAAAGAAATCCTTTGTTCCAAGGAATAAAGATGACAAATACTCAAAGCTGAAGGAGAAGTATGCAAAGCTGAAAAGCTTTAAGAAGAAAGGAAAAGGCCTGATGGCTGACTATGATTGGGCTGCTTCTGATGAAGAAGCCTCATCATCTGATTCTGAAGATGATGAAGCAAATCAATGTCTCATGGCCAAGATTGAAGAAGAGGAAGAAAGTTCAGACATTCCCTCCACTTCAACATCTGCCATTCAGGTATCACCTTCTTTCTTTACCAATATTGCAAATATTGATGAAGCTGATAGTCTCCGTAAAATCGATCTATTGACTAGAAGTTTATACGAAGCCATGAACGACAAAGCTGTGGTTGAAAACCAAAATCTTGATCTCGCTGAAAAGCTTAAAAACTGCCATCTTCAAATAGAAAAGCTTTCTAAAATTGAAGATGATTTTAAAGATCAAGTCTATTTAAATCAGCTAGTCAAAATCGAACGAGCAGAAGCTATCGCTGCATTAAAAGTTGAACAAGCTACTGTTGAAGGATGGTGTAATTCTTCAACAAAGATCACTGAGATAATTAAGGCTCAGAATCCTCTGAGTGATAAACGTGGTCTGGGTTATAAATATGATACTCCAAAACCAACCACTGAACGTTCAATGCTTAAATTTGGAACGTTCGTATCCTCAGTCGCTGACACTTCATCATATCAGTGCTCCTCGTCTGTTACACCAATCCCTGAGGAAACTCCTACCTCCTCAAAAGGTAAGGAGAAAATGGTTTATTCAAAACCTACCTCTGTCTCTAAAGACAAAGACAAAGGTAAAGGAATTGTTATTTATCAAAATCCTCAGAAGGGTACCTTAGTACCAAAGCTGAATGCTTCTAAAGCCTCAGTGACCAACCCCTCTGGATCTAGAAAGCTGATCTCTGGATCTATTCAGCGATATACTCCTAGACTCAGAGTGGATGTCCTTGGTAAGAAATCTGAAGAACTGAATGTTCGTCCCATTTCTAAAGCCAATAGCTTACTTGGTGCTGGTACTTCTAATTCTAAATTAAAAGCTCAGCATACAAGTGGTCCTAGAACTATTTTTAGTTATAGGAAATGTTATCACTGTGGACTTACCGATCTTATTGCTAGTAAGTGCCCCACAGCCACCAAAGCTGAAAAGATAGCTAAGGTGAAAATTGCCCCCAAGGCAAAGAAGGCCAACCCTGGTGCAAATCAGGTCAAGGTGACTCCTACCACTGAAGTTAAGAAATTAACCAAAGTGAAGAAAGACAAAGCTGAATCTTCAACTGCTGTGAAGACCGCTGAACCTTCTATTCCAACTAGCTCCACTGACAAACGTGTATACATGGTTAAGTGGGTACCCAAGCAAAACTAATCTTCCTTTGTTTTGCAGGTTAAGAAGGGTATCTGGTATCTCGATAGCGGATGCTCTAGACACATGACTGGAAATAAAAACCTGCTCGCTGAATACAAGGAAGAGAAGGGTCCCTCTGTGACATTTGGTGGAAATGGAAAAGGACATACCCGAGGGTATGGTGTACTTTCAAATGGTACAACATCCATCAAAAGAGTCGCATATGTTGAAGGGCTGAAGCATAATCTTCTAAGCATCAGTCAGCTTTGCGACATGGATAACAAAGTGAAATTCACTAAGGAATCCTGCTTTGTCTCTGACAAAAAGGAGAAGATAGCTCTCAGCGGTTATCGTTTGGAAAATGTTTATGTAATAAACATGGACTCAACAACCACTGAGAACTCCTGTTTCTTCTTAAAGGCATCTTCTGATGTTAACTGGCTATGGCACAAAAGGCTCTCACATCTCAACTTCAAGACGCTGAATACTCTTTCCTCCAAAGAGTTAGTCATTGGTCTACCTCAACATTCATACGCCAAAGAGTCTTTATGTTCAGCGTGTGAAAAAGGGAAGCAGACCAAGGCAAGCTTTAAGTCAAAGAAAGTTTCCTCAGTGTCATCTCCTCTACAATTACTACATATGGATTTGTTTGGCCCTGTTTAGAAACAATCCATCGCTGGAAAGAAATATACGCTAGTCATAGTTGATGAATTCTCTCGTTACACATGGGTAATGTTTCTCCGTTCTAAGAGTGACACCCCTGAAGAACTCATCACCTTTGTTCGGAAGATGGAAACTATGAACAATATGACTATTCGCTCAATAAGGAGTGATCATGGAACTGAATTCAAAAACAGTTCTCTTGATTCCTTCCTTGAGAGTAAGGGTATTTCTCACAACTTTTCGTCAGTGAGAACACCGCAACAAAATGGAGTCGCTGAAAGAAGAAATAGAACAATTATTGAAGATGCACGTTCAATGCTCAGCGATTCTCACCTGCCTACTCAGTTTTGGGCAGAAGCTGTCAACACTGCTTGCTTTACGCAAAACAGGTCGCTGATAGTTAAAAGATTCAAAAAGACAGCCTATGAACTCTTTCATGGGAGAAAGCCTTCAATCAGCTTTCTTCACATCTTTGGATGTCAGTGTTTCATACTGAACAACAGAGATGCCCTTGGAAAGTTTGATCCTAAGGCTGATGATGGAATCTTTCTTGGATACTCCTCAGTCTCCAAAGCCTTCAGAGTCTTCAACCGTAGAAGACAAACTGTAGAAGAAACTATTCACGTCACGTTTGACGAATCCCGTTCAGCGAACTCTAAACCGAACGCTGATACAGAAGAACTGAATCAATGGATGTTTTCTCATCTTGGTGATTCAGAAGATATTCCCACTCCTCATGCTCATCCAGTAGAAGATGATAGTCCCACTATCATTCCAAACATGCAGAATAGTGAAGCTGAAACATCATGGATCTCAGCTGTTCCTATAAACACTATACCTGCAGTTGATCCAAATGCCTCAGAAATTCCGTCTATTTCTCATCAATCAGTGAATGAAGTGACAAATGCAAACATTCCTCTCTTAGCTGATAATCCAGAAGTAGCTGAAGCCTCATCTTCAGTTTCTCCAATTCAGACTGAATCAGCGACGTATGCTCCGGCTCAGCGATGGACTGTAAATCACCCAATCGATCAAATTCTTGGTGATCCCAACGCTGGTATTCAGACTCGTAGAAGTGCAGGTAATATTTGTTTATTTGTTAACTTTATTTCTCTAACTGAACCAAAGAAAATAGATGATGCCCTCAGAGATCCAAACTGGGTCAGTGCTATGCAAGAAGAGCTGACTGAATTCGAAAGAAACAAAGTTTGGAAACTCGTTCGTAGACCAACTGACAAAACGGTGATAGGCACTAAATGGGTATATCGAAACAAGTTGGACGAACATGGAACTGTAACTCGCAACAAAGCTCGTCTTGTTGCTCAGGGATACAGGCAAGAGGAAGGCATAGATTATGACGAAACTTTTGCTCCAGTAGCAAGACTTGAATCTATTCGTCTTTTCTTAGCATATGCTGTACACAAAAACTTCACTGTACATCAGATGGATGTTAAGTCAGTGTTTCTGAATGGAAAGCTGAATGAAGAAGTTTATGTGGAACAACCTCTAGGATTCTCAGATCCTAAGCGTCCAGGTTATGTTTATAAACTGGACAAGGCACTTTATGGCTTAAAGCAAGCTCCTCGTGCATGGTATGATACTCTCTCTACTTATCTCCATATTAAAAAATTTGAGAGAGGAAAGATTGAAAAAACTCTATTGTTTAGAAAAGTGAAAGGTCATATCATTTTAGTTCAAATATATGTTGATGACATTATATTTGGTTCTACTAACCCTGAGCTTTGTACTCGTTTCGCTGATAGAATGAAAGATGAGTATAAAATGAGCATGATGGGTGAACTAACATATTTCCTTGGTCTTCAGATTAAGCAAACTGAAAAAGGAACTTTCATTAATCAGGGAAAATATGTTAAAGATATGCTGAAGAAATTCGACTTAACTGAAAGTTCAGCTATGAAAACCCCTATGGCACCACCGCTGACACTTGATAAGGACACAAAGGGTGTTCCTGTCAATGTCACGCTGTACCGTGGGATGATCGGCTCACTATTGTATCTTACAGCTAGCCGACCCGATATTATGTTTGCAACATGCTTGTGTGCACGATATCAAGCTGAACCTAAGATATCTCATATGAAAGCTGTAAAGCGAATCTTTCGATATCTTATGGGTACATCGAATCTAGGTCTTTGGTATCCCAAAGACTCAGGATTCGATCTAACCGCCTATTCAGACAGTGATTTTGCAGGTTGCAAAATGGATAGGAAAAGCACCACGGGAGGATGTCAGCTCCTAGGTGGAAAGCTGGTAAGTTGGACAAGTAAGAAACAAAACTCAGTGTCCACTTCCAAATCTGAAGCTGAATATGTAGCCGCTGGAAGCTGTTGTTCTCAGGTCTTGTGGATGAGAAATCAGCTACTAGACTATTATCTTCAGCTCTCCAAAATTCCAATCTATTGCGACAGCACTAGTGCCATCGCTATAGCAAACAATCCAGTGCTACACTCAAAGACAAAACACATAGAAATCAGATATCATTTTATCAGAGATCATGTGATGAATGGTGATATAGAACTTCATTTTATCCCAACTGATTATCAGTTAGCTGATTTATTTACCAAACCTCTTGATGAGACAAGATTCAACTTTCTCATCAGCGAGCTTGGAATGCTGAACTTTGAAGGGTAAAATCTTCAGCGGTTCACATTTGATCAGCGATACGTTTATACAAACTTGTATAGCCTTCGGGATAAAATCAACTCATATAATCCATTTCATCATCTTCTCTCTGAATAAACTTGGTTAAACTGATATCCAGGAATGTTTTCTCTCTCTGACAATCGCATGTAAATGCAAGATTTCAAAATAAATTACATCGCTGAATATCTCTTCCTTAACAGCGATATTTTTTAAAGTTCTTTAAACCTTCACTGATATTTTCTATTCAGTGCTTCATGTTTTTCAAAAGAGTCCCTGAGCTTTCAAAACCTCAGAGACATCCTAAAAGAATGTGAAAGGACAGTTGTGACGTCATTGCAACGGATAACACTAGGCACGATTTCTTTCTGACACACGTTTGCACGTTTCGTTCAAACTTCCAATCAAATGCAAACACGTGTCCGTGTCATGATGAAAACCTTTTCCCGCTCAAGGTTTTCTCTCTCTAAAACTCCCTATATAAACAAACTCTTGGTTTATATTTGTCTTTTACGCGATCAAATCTTCCTCTGCAAGAAAGAATCCTCTGTTGCATTTGTGCTCTCAAAAACCTCAAGAACTGTTCATCATCTTCCTCATCAAAACATCAAGGTTAATATGTTCTTATCTATTATCAAATGCGTATAACTTGTTTTCGATCTTCTCATTGTTTTAACAAGATCAAACAAAAGAACTTTGTAAAATAAAATCATTTCTTTCATGGTTTTATGAACACAACCATTTCATGGTTGTTCTTCAAATTTTAAATCTAAATCTTAAACTTGTTCTTCATTCGTATCCAGTTTTCTTTTAGAAACTGGAATACAAGACTTTATGGGTTTTACATTTCATTTCAAAAATCAAGAAAAACCCTAATCTTCATTAAGACATTTTTGTCTGAATGAAATGGACAAAATTCGAAAAATCTTAATGGAAAATTATTTCCACATTAAGATAATTCTTATTTGTTAACATCTTTGGTTGAACTGATAATACAGTGAAATGGCAACTTCAAAGATCAATGTTACCGCTGAGAACATCTCCGCTGACTCTGAGGAAGTGGATATCATCAAAGCCCCTCAGGTTAAGTTCGAGCTGGATCAACTAGATTGGACTAAGGCAAACAACCTCTCAGCTCTTCTCGAGTTTTCTCCTCGGAAGCAAGTATCACATCTGGACGATGCTGTGAGTTTTCTGAAGAACAGCCCCATCTACACAGCCCTGACCATAACACCTCCTGCCAGTCAGCGGCTCTTATCCCAGTTCTGGTACTCTGCCAGACACACTGAGCTACCCTCTGCCAAAGATGCATCCAAAACCATCGACTACATACTCAGCGATACTGAGTATGGCACCATCAAGATCACACCCGCCATAATCCGAAAAGCCCTGAACTTCCCAAATGCTACCAAAGAAAAACCTTCGTTCCATTCCCTGACCACAAGAAGCACGCTGACAAAGAAGAAATCATTGCTTTCCTTGATGCAATGGGTTATATCTGGGATATTGGAAGGGACAAGAAGCCTGAGAAGAAGCTGACGCTGATAAAGAAATCCAAGATGCCCAGCGAGATGAACTTCATCTTCGCACACCTGATCAGCTGCATGACAACGAAGTTCGGCTCTTCTGATCAAGCCGCCCAACCTCAGCAGTCCATGGGATACGCACTGCTGAAAGGTCTAAACATTGACTGTGCATCCATTATTTATGATGACCTGATTCAACGTGTCGATTCTGCCGCTGACAGACCAGCATGGGTTCCTTACCCACGATTCATCAGCGCCATCTTTCAATATGGCCTAAAGGACAGCTATCCTGAAGAGGGTGATCTGAAACTTTCTCAGATTGGCCCTAAGGTTCTCGACTTCAAGCCTGTCGTTAATGAGGTACGTCTCTCTACTCTTCTCACTCTTCTAAATTCTCCGCTTTCTGTGGCTCCTTCAGCGACAATACCCATTGCTGATACCCCGGCCACAAAATCCTCTCCTTCTAAGAAAAGGAAACCCTCTCACACCCAACTTGATTCCAAAAGGATCAAGAAAACCAAGGAGCAACCCCAGCAATTCCATGCTGAAGACTCCTCAGCTCATTCTGACGAGCTGAAGGAAAGTTTCGTGGTACGCTCTGCCACACCCGTGCAAGCCATCCCTTCAATCCCGGCTTCAGCGTCTCTAAACGCTGAGGTTAGAAACTTGGAAACTACCCAACCTCCCTCAGTCTCTCAAAAGACTGATGAAGTGATTGTCAGCGATTCCAACGCTGAACTCAGAACCCGAACTCCAATCTTAACCTTCGCTTCTCCCTCCACTCACTTGGACATTCCTCCAAAGAACACTGGAGATGCCATCATTCCAGAAGCCACCGCTGACGCTTCTCAACAAATGATGAAGAAAGGACCTGCAGAGATCACCATACCTCACCGTACTTTCGAAGAGGATATGGAACATTATTCAGGAACTTGCAACTTTGACGAGTTCATCAATCCTCCTGCAGGTACAAATCCCACCTTAAACACTGTAACTAAACCTGAAACTTCTGAGCTTTCCTTTGTTCACAAGTACTTATATGTTACAGGTCCTAATTTGGGAGACATCAACGCTTCTCTGAAGTCCGTGGAAACAAAGCTGACCAGTCTCACCACCACACTCTCCAATAACTCAACAGCTGTAACAAACGCTGGAGAGAATTTGACAAAGCTGACAACGGTGGTGGAGAAGAAGGCTTCCACAGATGACATTAAGAGCCTTGATAAGACGCTCAGCGATTTTGCCAAGGTGCTCTCTGACATCTATACTGACTACACCAGCCTCAAAAACTCAGTTTCGACCATGTCCAGCGAAGTAACAACGCTGAAGACATCGGTTGGAAAACTCGAGGGTGATATGTCAGCGGTCAAGACCGACTTAGGCTCTGTAAAGACCGACGTTGGTTCTATGAAGACGATGATCGAGACGCTGGTCAACAAGGCAAATAATCCAGCTCTTGCTCCTGCCCCTGCCCCTATTTTGGAATCTTTCATAGCGGCGGATCGCACAGAGCTGAAGAAAATCACGCCTGCTATTTCTGGCCTAGAAGACAGAATAGCAAGGCTTGAAGGTTGTGTGAAAATCTCTGGCCCGGAAGACAGAGATAACACTAATGCTGAGTCTATTCATTCCTCCCCCAATCATGAGAAAGAGGGGGAGAAGAGCGCTGAACATTCCGGTGAGAAGAGCGATGAAGATCTAAACAAAAGCGCTGAAGACCATTCCCATGATAAATCTATCAGGGGAGAGAGGAATGAAGATCTTATCGCTGGACCTCAGGGAGATGAAAACCCTGAGGGAACCGAGAAGCTCGCCTCTGTATCTGAGGGGGAGCAACTCGAAGAAGACGCTGAGGAATCCGAAGCAGAAGAAGATGAAGACATCGACATCCCTAAAGATGAACCATCCTCCTCTCCAAGGAAGGATGAAGATGATGATGATGAAGATGACGATGATTTCTTTATCGTCAAACCTGCCCCAAGGATCAAAGCTCTTAAGGGAATCTCAATAAAAGAACCTTCAGGGGAGAAGACAAAGACAAAGCCCTCAGCCTCTGGCACTAAGAAAAGTAAAGGCAAAGGCCTCGCTGAAGATGAAAATCTGGCGATCTTGCTTGAAAAGCCGGTCTGTCAGGTACACTAAACTTTACTTATATTTCTTCCCTGAACATCTCAATACACAATCAGTTCTCTACTCAACAACCTCTCTACACATCCACATTCTTTTTCTGTCTTTTCTACCCAAGTTCTTCTACCCAGTTCTTATTAGTAAGATCGCTGCGTTTCAGCTAGTCCTCTCCCCTGTTTGAGGATATCGCTGAAGGCTCTACAACTGCGACTTCACCAATAATTCCAGCTGCCGCTGAAGACATAATCCCAGTCTTGGATTTGATCTCTGAGACTGATGAACCAGAAGAACAACCTCTCTCGCACAAAAACAGACCTTCCTCAGCTCCTCAAAAGCTGAGTGAAGAGGATTAAAAGAGAAGAGAAGAAATGATAAAGCGATTCGAGGATCAGCGAATCATTCTAAGGCGTGATCAACTGCCTTCAGTTCCTCCAAAGTTCAGAATTTCAAAAGCTGAATACAAGGAACACCTCAGAGCTGAACGCCTCATCGCTAAAAGGAAGGAAGCTGAAGAGAAAGACAGAGAATACGCCATCAAGCTTACTCAAGAATCTGTCAAAGACCCCAAGCTGAAACGTGTTCCCATTCAAGTCCAACGAAAGCTTTGGGAAGAAGCCCAGAAGATCGTGGAAAAGAAAACTGAATTTTCTCAGACCACCCTGATCTGGTGTAAAGAGAAAATTCACTTCAGATATCGTCCAGCGAAGATCAATAAGGTATTCATCTCTGGAAGAACCTCTATCGGAGTACCTATTGTTGACATCAAACTTTTCAGAGAAGATGGCCAATCTGAAACTTTTCGCGCTGACACTGTAAAAACGTATGGTCTCTCTGAATGGCTGGAGATGAGGTTAGCTATCCAATCGTCACAATCTAAGTACAAGGATCATTTCGAAAAGCTGATAAACAGACAGATCGACTTGATATCTTCCTGTGTGGACATTCCTCCTGTTCCTGATCTAAAGCTGAAAAGGAAAAGGGGCTCTCCAAAGAAGAAACGTCAAGATTCAAACTCAGGTCCTGTCATACGAAATGAAACTGGAATTGGTTTCTCTCGCGCTGAAGTGCTTGGTCCTGATCCTGATCTATCTGCCCTTGACATTTCTTTGCCACCATGTGAACTTTTCGTCCCTGGTAAAGTTATCAGTAATCCTTATGGAATATTCTTCCTTGACTACGACGGACGTAAATGCTTTCAACGGATCGCTGAGCTTCCAATCACTCCAATCGAACAGCTCAGAGATCTCATCTACTGGTGTGACTTCAGAAAAGACATTCAGGCACGACACCTAAAACCCTTGATCTTTAAAGAAGCGTTGATCAAAAGAAAACAAGGCGTAACGGTTCCTGACTGGATGATCCCCACTGAAAAGACGACCCTTGATGAACTTCTCATTAAGGAAGAACCCTTTGAAAGCTGATATAATCTCCTTTTTCTCTATTGTATCAGTTATCCTTCTGTACTTGTAAGTTATTTCGCTTGTACTTGTAATCTTTCTGTTCTTCATTGTAACCTGATTCAATATTTTAAAGAAAGATTTCAGCGAACGTACTTTACTCCATCAGTACTGAAAAGATCCCAGAAAACAGTAAAACGGACAAATATTTTATGAGTTCTTTTTATCCTTATGTTTTCATTAAATAGCAATTTTCTTTGTTGCTATGTCATAATCAAATAGGGGGAGATTGTTGATCCAAACCCTCAGTGATTTGATAATGACCCTCTCTTAAATACTTAGTGAAAATCATAAGTAAACAATATGTATCAGAGTTTCACTATCGCTGATAAGTATGCGACAACTGTCAAATTCACATCTCAGGTTAGAATTGTTTTGGGAACACTATTTTTTATGACATAGTTTACACAGTGCAATTTTAGCAGTAAACCCGGTACAATAGGAAAAATTGAGTAATTTTGCCTAAGAAATCCTTGAATTAGGAAATTATCCATAAATCTCATAAAATGCCAACATAAAATATTTATATACTACAAGTATCTATGTAATTGATAATTTATATATTTCAATTATATTTTATATATATAAATACTTTACTTTATGCATATATACATGTATTTGGCTTTAAAAAGAAAATACTTGTATTTAGACTTTTATTTTTGTACAAGAAGTGACTAAATACTTAAATGTCACACCACCACCACCACCCCCCCCCCCCCATGTGAGGGCCGGCCATCCCCTCCCCTCTCTCTCATTTTGCATTAATAAATATCTATACTTCACTTGTTAAACCATTCTCTCATTTCACTCTTTCTCTAGTTATCATCCCTCTCTCTCTCCACCTTCAAATCTTCATATCTTCATCTTCAAACCTTCAAACCTTCATCACAACTCCAGCCCCAAAAATCAAAGTCTTCAAGAGTTCAAGATAACCTAAGGTAAACATAAGTGTGTTGGGTAAAAACCACACACATTCTTTCAAGTCTTTTTCATATTCTTGCATTTTTAAAAAGTATGATCTTCATCTTTTGTTACACTTTCTTCACATCTTTTAAAATCATCTTTATGGGTCTTAATGTTTGTAGATTTACCATCATAACATCTTTTGTTAGTAAAAGATGGCGAATCCAAAATCAAACCAAAGTTAAGATCAAAGATGAGCATTTTAAACACATGCATGTAGTAATCTTGAAAGATCCATCATTTTTGTTCAAGAGTCTTATGAATGTATCTTTGAAAACCACTAAAAACACATTTAAACCCACATGCATGAGCTCAAAATACTGAATTTTTAGTTGCATGTTGATGTTCTTGGCAAGAACATCAACAATCTTCAAATTGGGTCTTTTGCAAAAGTGTTCAAAGTTTGAGTTGATGGTTGTTTTGCATGCATTTTAAATGGATCATAAATATGTTTGGAACTGAAAATATTTGTATGGATGAGAGTCAAATCGGATTTTTGCATGCAAAGGAATAAGAATTTTGGTTTAAAAGTCTAGTTGGGTGCACATGCACAAGGTGTTGATTGGACAGCTTGCTGCCAGAAATTACACCTCACTTCTAAGAGTCATATCTCACTCATTTTAACTCCAAATGGAGTGATTCTTTTTCTGGAATTCATCTTAGTGTGTTAAGATTCAAACCCAAGTGGTTTCATTTAAAAACTCAAAGATTTCATTTATCAAGCAGTCCTCACAAAATCCGGATGCAAACAGCAAAGTATTCTGTCGGATTTTACGTCGTGTATTATTTCATGTACTTATACTTCTCCAAAAATTATGAAACTGGTGTCCAAAGTTTCCTAACTCATTGAAATTAATGGACATAAAATTTCATGATTTAATTATACCTGGAAGTTACCAAAAGTTGAACACAAAGTGACATCAAATTCTGGACAGTGAAAGACAAATTATTACTATTATTAGGGACTATATCTAATTCCATTTCATCATTTTATGATGAAATAGTGGAATATATAAGTATATCTTATATTATTTATGCATTTTATTTATGTCCTTTATTTATGTACTTTATTTTATTATTTATCCCTTTCATCTATTATGATGAAATTGGGAAAACTCTCTTATATAATATATTTATATATATCCTTGCACTTTATTTATGTATTAATCCTATTTCACCATCTTATGATGAAATAGTAGAGTGTAAATATATACTATACCTATATATTTATACATTTAAATATTGTTATTTCGATTACGACCTACGATTTTATCGTTGTTACGATAAAATCTCGGTTTATATATATATATGTACCATATATATTTATGTTCTTTAAAAACCCTTTTCGTTACCTATTGGGACGAAATTGTGGAATCGTTAATATAATAAGAACAATGCATACGCTTATTACGTTTTAATAATAAAACACGCAAGGCATTTTATGATGATTTGGATAATTAGTACCGAACCTTCGAGATTGAGAACTCACTAGTGACCTTACGTTCATAGGTTTGAAGTAGGATCATCTCGGAGTATTTGTGGGAGATTCCTGGATTCTGTCACGTATCAAGTGAGTATTCACAGCCCCTTTTTCAATGTTTTACATATTTTGGGGTGAAAAGCATGTGGTTACTACAACTATTTTACACACCGATTATTTCATTTTCTTGAAAATACGAAGCTTGCTTATTTATGCTCTATGGTATATATGTTGTTGCAAATGTTGTAAGTTTGAGTTTCTTTTGCTATCATGTATAAAGTCCCCGTTCACGTATACGTTACCCGTTTAACTTACGAGTGTGAGCCGTTGGTAATTATGAATAACGTTATTTGGGTTGACACCCCCACTCACAAGTAGCGCTTGTTTGAGTGCATAATTATTGTTGTATTGCGTATTGTTGGTGATAGAACATGCACGTATGTGGAATGATTCCATCGTTGTGGTAGGGGCAAATTATGTCAGTATAGGTCGGGTAACGGGCTCAATAACTTAGCATTTTACATATGATTACCTCGAGCAAGTGGTTCTGATAACCGTTTTATTTATCCCTTGTGTGGATCTAAACTATTTTGCAATGGCAAACAAGTGGTTTTTATAACCGTATTATTTATCCCTTGTGTGGATTTGCAACATATTTTGCAATGGCAACAATGTTATACTATTTAAACCTGTGATCTCACCAACTATTCATTAGTTGACACTCTCATTTACATGCTTTTCAGGAGAACGTTCTTAAGGTTGGAATTTAGGAAGGCTACACGTGATGAAGCTTTTCTTTACTATCTTTAAATTTCATGTTCATTTCCATTCCGTAAAAACAATTGTAAAAGACAAGGTTTGACCTTGAATGTATTTCGATGGTTGTTGTGATCTTGTAACTTTTGCTATGAAACTTGAGCTGCACATTCCGTGTTTCCGCTTTAGCGGGGTGTGACAGATTTGGTATCAGAGCTAAAGGTTATAGAGAATACCGGTTTTCCTTTGGAAAACTGCAACTATAACCAAAAACGGGAATGAACATTTAATTTGTTAACATGTTGCTAGTATAACTAATTCGGGTATTGCATCATTTGTCTTTAATTAAACAAAGCCTGATCACCTATGTTTAATTAAAGAAAGAGTAATGCGAGACCGGAAATGGATATACTAGGAGGATGTGTGTTTTCACACTTGATGCTTCACGTTGTATGCCTAATAGGAGTGTAGTTATTGCCTATAGTATGCAATAGTATAGTAAGCTTAGTCTTTATCTTGCGCGGTAGTAATGTTATACACTCTTACTTCAGTATCACTATGTCAACATCCTCATCACACTCTTACTTCAGCAATACCATGTCGTCATCATCATCGAGCTCGGAACCTTCCTACACGCCATCAAGTGAGCGTACGTCCGACGTGGAACGAGACCCTTATGATGAGCCGAGGATGCCTCCGGTTGTGGCTCCTCCACAACCTATCCCGGTAGTGATGCCACCTAGGGGTCCACGTACGAGGCAAACCGCTAGGAAGAGCGTGCCCATACCTAGACGAGTGTCTTTCAGGTCTGATCAGCGGGACGCACCGGAACCCTCACGGGTGATCGAGGGAGTGCCGATTAGTCGAGCGCCTGGCATGACTTGGACCGAAGAGCAACGCTTTAGGGCCGTGGCAATGGACTTGCACGGTTGTCAAACAAGAGTCAGTCATCAGAGTCAAGTGATAACCGAGCTAGTGGAATTAAGCCACCTTTTGACCAACATGTCATCCGAAGCCGTGAGCGGAGCGAAACTAGCTCGGAGGATAGCTTTACGAGCCAAGATAATGAGCATAGTAGTAGTGATGCTGTTGACGCTATTGGTGTTATGGGTTTCGATTGAAGTACATCGGGGTGGATATTGACGTGGACGGTGGAAAAATTTAGAAAATGGAACTTTTTAAATTTCTAGTTGTTTCAATCTTAAATTTCAGTTTGTAATTCTATACTGATGTGCGTTACACATCAGAAATTTTGTAAGTAATCGGCTATTATTAATGACTTCAATGAAAAGGCATTTTTATGTTTTAATTATATATGTGAAACGTGCAATACTTATTCAATTATTTTCCCAACACTTCGAAACTTCAAATGTATTCTTTACAAAAACATCCGCCGTTAATTACTCAAATTTTTAATCAACTCGATTTTTGCAATTGTGTTTTAGAAAAATGCCACCACGAAGATCCACACGGCACACGGGAGGAAATCCTTATCCGAACCGCGATATCGCCCAACTCATAGCTCAAGGTATCCAAGAGGCGATACCTAACATCATAGCTTAAGTTACCGCGGGTATTAATGAGAGTCAAAGAAATGTTAATGTAGGAGGAGGAACTCCTAATAACACTCAAGACAATAGGGGATGTAGCTACAAGACATTCATGACTTGTAAGCCCAAGGAGTTTCATGGAACGGAAGGTGCTATAGGACTACTCTCATGGTTTGATAGTATGGAGTCAGTACTTCATATCTGTAAGTGTTCGGAGGATCGCATGGTAGAGTATGCGGCCTGTCAGTTGCAAAAGCGAGCTCTAACTTGGTGGAACATTCAAGTACATACCCGTGGAAGGGAAGATGCATACAAACTGACCTGGACTGAGTTTAAGGAATTGCTCATGGAGGAATACTGTCCCAAGAGCGAAGTTCAGAAATTGGAAGCTGAACTTTGGGATCTTACCATGGTTGGTTCGGGCATAGATCGCTACACCGCTCGTTTTCATGAACTTGCGAAACTAGTACCTCACATGGTTACCCCAGAGAGCAAGCGGATTGACCGGTATCTGTATGGATTAACCCCGGAAATCAGAGGAATGGTAAAGTCATCAAGTCCGACCACAATCCAAGCCGCCGTGGCACTAGCAACTAGTTTGACCCATGATGCGGTCAGAGCGGGAACTCTAACTCAGAAAGGTGTCGGTATTAAGAGAAGGCCGGAGAATTATTCGGGAAGGCAAGTGGAGGTAGTTCAAGTGGAAACAAGAAAGTAGTGGGAAATTTTGGGATGAATGCTAAGGAGGTAGGACGTTACAATAAACCCCACCCAAAGTGCAACCAATGTGGTTCGCATCATGAGGGAGCCTGTCTCATCTGTAGCATCTGTAAGCAAAAAGGTCACTTAGCTCGATTTTGTAAGACGATAAAGAATGTGAAGGAAGAAGGAAGGGTATGCTTTGAGTGCGGAAGTCCGGATCACTTCCGAAATGTGTGCCCTAGGCTGAAAAGAGGACCAAACAATAACAACGCTGGGTATCAAGCAAGGCAAGCCAACCAGGGAAACCAAGGAGGACAAGCTCGAGGAAGGGCATTTGTCATAGGAGCAGAAGAAGCACGTCGAGACCCCAATGTAGTGACAGGTACGTTTCTTCTAAACGATTATTATGCATCCGTATTATTCGACACTGGTGCCGATAAGAGTTTGTTTCGTTAGATTTTAGGCCTTTGATCAATCTAAAATCTAAGAAAATGCCGAATGCTTATATTGTTGAGGTTGCTAATGGATTTGAATTAGAAGCTAAGGATGTAATCTTAGGTTGTACTTTGAATTTAGCGGATAAACTGTTTAGTGCTGATCTTATTCCAATTGAATTGGGGAGTTTTGATGTAGTAATAGGCATGGATTGGTTGTCTAAGCACCGAGCTGAGGTTAGTTGTTTTGAAAAGACGGTTAGGTTACCATTACAAGGCGGAGAAACCTTAGTCGTTCAAGGAGATAGAGTTGGAAGGAATCTGAAGATAGTATCATGTATGAAGGTCCATAAGTATTTGAGGAAGAAGTATGTTGCGTTCTTGGCGCAAGTAATTGAGAAGAAGTCTGAGGAGAGGCGAGTCCAAGATATTCCTGTGGTGAAGGATCACCCAGAAGTATTTCCAGACGATTTGCCTGGACTTCCACCGTTTAGACAAGTCGAATTTCAGATCGATCTTGTACCTGGAGCAGCGCCTGTAGCCAAGGCCCCGTATCGCCTAGCACCTGCGGAAATGCAAGAGTTATCGAATCAACTTCAAGAACTTTTGGATAAGGGATTTATTCGACCAAGTTCATCACCCTGGGGAGCACCGATTCTTTTTGTCAATAAAAAGGATGGAGCATTTCGAATGTGTATCGATTATAGGGAGCTTAATAAGTTAACAATCAAGAACCGATATCCTCTCCCTCGAATAGACGATTTGTTCGACCAGTTGCAATGTGCAACTTACTTTTCTAAAATTGATCTTCGATCGGGATATCATCAGTTGAGAGTCTGAGAGGAAGATATTCCTAAGACAACTTTTAGAACTCGCTATGGACACTACGAGTTTTTAGTTATGCCATTTGGATTGACGAACGCGCCAGCTGTGTTTATGGATCTAATGAATAGAGTATGTAGGCCATATCTTGATAAGTTCGTGATTGTGTTCATCGATGACATATTAATCTATTCTCAGAGTAAGAAGGATCACGAGCAGCATCTAAAAGTGATTTTAGAGCTTCTTAAGGAACAGAAGTTATATGCCAAATTCTCTAAGTGCGAATTTTGGATTCGGGAAGTACATTTCTTAGGTCACGTAATCGGAGAGAAAGGGATTCATGTGGACCCGGCTAAAGTGGAAGCCATTAAGAAATGGGAAGCCCCAAGGACTCCAACGGAAATTCGCCAATTTCTAGGCTTGGCAGGGTATTATCGACGTTTTATTGAGAATTTCTCTAGGATCGCTAAAACCCTTACCACGTTAACCCAAAAGGAGAAGGAATTCGTTTGGGGAATTCCACAAGAAGAAGCATTTCAACTTCTGAAGAAAAAGTTGTGCAATGCACCGATTTTAGCTTTACCGGAAGGAACGGAAAATTTTGTAGTGTATTGTGACGCATCACATCAAGGATTAGGTTGCGTATTGATGCAAAATGATAAGGTGATAGCTTACACCTCGAGACAATTAAAAGTTCATGAGAAGAACTACACCACGCACGATTTGGAACTCGGAGCTGTGGTATTCGCTTTGAAAATATGGAGACATTATCTATATGGTACCAAGTGTACTATTTTCATCGATCATAAAAGTCTTCAACACATCTTTGATCAAAAGATGCTGAACATGAGGCAAAGAAGATGGGTAGAACTGCTCAGCGATTACGATTGCGAGATACGTTACCACCCAGGTAAGGCCAACGTGGTAGCCGATGCCCTGAGTAGGAAAGAAAGGGTAAAACCTTCACGAGTCCGAGCGTTAGGAGCACTGGTTCAAACAAGTTTGAAAACCCGAATTTTTGAAGCTCAGATCGAAGCATTGCAATCTGAAAACCTGAAGGAAGAGACTCTTCATGGTTTAGAGTCTAGTTTTGAAACTAAGATTGATGGAGTACGTTACTTTAAAGGCAGAGTATGGATCCCAAAGGCTGATAACCTACGGGAAATGATTTTAGAGGAGGCTCATAAATCGAAGTATTCAATTCACCCAGGAGCGGACAAGATGTATAAGGATTTAAGGGAATACTATTGGTGGCCAGGAATGAAGAAGGATATTGCCATATATGTAGGAAAATGCGTAACGTGTGCGAAAGTCAAGGCAGTTTATCAAAAGCCATCGGGACTGTTACAACAACCGGAGATTCCCCAGTGGAAATGGGAACAAATCACTATGGATTTCATAACCAAACTCCCAAGAACTGCCAAAGGGCATGACACAATTTGGGTTATAGTAGATCGATTTACGAAGTCCACCACATTTCCTACCTATTCGAGAAGATTATAAGATGGAAAAGCTTTCTCAGATCTACATCAAGGAGATCGTTACGCGGCATGGAGTTCCAATTTTCATTATATCGGATAGAGATAGTCGTTTTACATCTCGATTTTGGCAATCACTCCAAAAAGCATTAGGAACGCAATTAAACTTAAGCACGGCTTATCATCCTCAAACGGATGGTCAGAGTGAGCGAACCATTCAGACGTTGGAGGACATGCTTCGGGCATGTGTATTAGACTTTGGAGGAAGTTGGGATAACCACTTGCCGTTAGTCGAATTTTCATACAATAATAGCTATCATACTAGTATTCAGTGTGCACCATATGAGGCTCTATACGGTCGCAAGTGTCGATCACCTCTTTGTTGGTTGGAAATTGGGGATAGACAACTATCTAGTCCGGACATTGTCCAAGAAACCACCGACAAGACTGCAATCATCAGAGATAGGCTTAAAGCATCTCAAGATCGTCAAAAGAGTTATGCGGATAATCGTAGAAAGCCTTTAGAATTCCAAGTGGGTGACCGAGTCTTTTTAAAAGTATCCCCTTGGAAGGGAACTGTTCGTTTTGGGAATAGAGGAAAGTTGAGTCCAAGGTATGTTGGACCATTTAAGATCACGGAAAGAATTGGACCGGTAGCTTATAAACTGGATTTGCCAATGGAGTTAAGTGCTTTTCACAACACGTTTCACATATCGAACCTTAAAAAGTGTTTGGCTGATGAAGCAGTAACCGTGCCTTTGGAAGAAGTCCAAATCAACAATAAACTGCACATCGTAGAGGAACCAATGGAAATACTCGATAGGGAAGTCAAGCGTCTTAAGAGAAGCAAAATCCCGATAGTAAAAGTCAATTGGAACACAAGGCGTGGGCCTGAATATACTTGGGAGCGGGAGGATTACATGTTACAAAAGTATCCTCACCTCTTTGCAAGCAAACCTGTTAACGCTAGTAACACTTGAATTTCGGGACGAAATTCTTCTAACCGGGGGAGACTGTGACAACTGTCAAATTCACATCTCAGGTTAGAATTGTTTTGGGAACACTATTTTTTATGACATAGTTTACACAGTGCAATTTTAGCAGTAAACCCGGTACAATAGGAAAAATTGAGAAATTTTGCCTAAGAAATCCTTGAATTAGGAAATTATCCATAAATCTCATAAAATGCCAACATAAAATATTTATATACTACAAGTATCTATGTAATTGATAATTTATATATTTCAATTATATTTTATATATATAAATACTTTACTTTATGCATATATACATGTATTTGGCTTTAAAAAGAAAATACTTGTATTTAGACTTTTATTTTTGTACAAGAAGTGACTAAATACTTAAATGTCACACCACCACCACCCCCCCCCCCCATGTGAGGGCCGGCCATCCCCACCCCTCTCTCTCATTTTGCATTAATAAATATCTATACTTCACTTGTTAAACCATTCTCTCATTTCACTCTTTCTCTAGTTATCATCCCTCTCTCTCTCCACCTTCAAATCTTCATATCTTCATCTTCAAACCTTCAAACCTTCATCACAACTCCAACCCCAAAAATCAAAGTCTTCAAGAGTTCAAGATAACCTAAGGTAAACATAAGTGTGTTGGGTAAAAACCACACACATTCTTTCAAGTCTTTTTCATATTCTTGCATTTTTAAAAAGTATGATCTTCATCTTTTGTTACACTTTCTTCACATCTTTTAAAATCATCTTTATGGGTCTTAATGTTTGTAGATTTACCATCATAACATCTTTTGTTAGTAAAAGATGGCGAATACAAAATCAAACCAAAGTTAAGATCAAAGATGAGCATTTTAAACACATGCATGTAGTAATCTTGAAAGATCCATCATTTTTGTTCAAGAGTCTTATGAATGTATCTTTGAAAACCACTAAAAACACATTTAAACCCACATGCATGAGCTCAAAATACTGAATTTTTAGTTGCATGTTGATGTTCTTGGCAAGAACATCAACAATCTTCAAATTGGGTCTTTTGCAAAAGTGTTCAAAGTTTGATTTGATGGTTGTTTTGCATGCATTTTAAATGGATCATAAATATGTTTGGAACTGAAAATATTTGTATGGATGAGAGTCAAATCGGATTTTTGCATGCAAAGAAATAAGAATTTTGGTTTAAAAATCTAGTTGGGTGCACATGCACAAGGTGTTGATTGGACAGCTTGCTGCCAGAAATTACACCTCACTTCCAAGAGTCATATCTCACTCATTTTAACTCCAAATGGAGTGATTCGTTTTCTGGAATTCATTTTAGTGTGTTAAGATTCAAACCCAAGTGGTTTCATTTAAAAACTCAAAGATTTCATTTATCAAGCAGTCCTCACAAAATCCGGATGCAAACAGCAAAGTATTATGTCGGATTTTACGTCGTGTATTATTTCATGTACTTATACTTCTCCAAAAATTATGAAACTGGTGTCAAAAGTTTCCTAATTCCTTGAAATTAATGGACATAAAATTTCATGATTTAATTATACCTGGAAGTTACCAAAAGTTGAACACAAAGTGACATCAAATTCTGGACAGTGAAGGACAAATTATTACTATTATTATGGACTATATCTAATCCCATTTCATCATTTTATGATGAAATAGTGGAATATATAAGTATATCTTATATTATTTATGCATTTTATTTATGTCCTTTATTTATGTACTTTATTTTATTATTTATCCCTTTCATCTTTTATAATGAAATTGGGAAAACTCTCTTATATAATATATTTATATATATCCTTGCACTTTATTTATGTATTAATCCTATTTCACCATCTTATGATGAAATAGTAGAGTGTAAATATATATTATACCTATATATTTATACATTTAAATATTGTTATTTCGATTACGGCCTACGATTTTATCGTTGTTACGATAAAATCGTAGGTTTATATATATATGTGTACCATATATATTTATGTTCTTTAAAAACCCTTTTCGTTACCTATTGGGACGAAATTGTGGAATCGTTAATATAATAAGAACAATGCATACGCTTATTACGTTTTAATAATAAAACACGCAAGGCATTTTATGATGATTTGGATAATTAGTACCGAACCTTCGAGATTGAGAACTCACTAGTGACCTTACGTTCATAGGTTTGAAGTAGGATCATCTCGGAGTATTTGTGGGAGATTCCTGGATTCTGTCACGTATCAAGTGAGTATTCACAGCCCCTTTTTCAATGTTTTACATATTTTGGGGTGAAAAGCATGTGGTTACTACAACTATTTTACACACCAATTACTTCGTTTTCTTGAAAATACGAAGCTTGCTTATTTATGCTCTATGGTATCTATGTTGTTGCAAATGTTGTAAGTTTGAGTTTCTTTTGCTATCATGTATAAAGTCCCCGTTCACGTATACGTTACCCGTTTAACTCACGAGTGTGAGCCGTTGGTAATTATGAATAACGTTATTTGGGTTGACACCCCCACTCACAAGTAGCGCTTGTTTGAGTGCATAATTATTGTTGTATTGCGTATTGTTGGTGATAGAACATGCGCGTATGTGGAATGATTCCACCGTTGTGGTAGGGACAAATTATGTCAGTATAGGTCGGGTAACGGGCTCAATAACTTAGCATTTTACATATGATTACCTCGAGCAAGTGGTTGTGATAACCGTTTTATTTATCCCTTGTGTGGATCTAAACTATTTTGCAATGGCAAACAAGTGGTTTTTATAACTGTATTATTTATCCCTTGTGTGGATTTGCAACATATTTTGCAATGGCAACAATGTTATACTATTTAAACCTGTGATCTCACCAACTATTCATTAGTTGACACTCTCATTTACATGCTTTTCAGGATAACGTTCTTAAGGTTGGAATTTAGGAAGGCTACACGTGATGAAGCTTTTCTTTACTATCTTTAAATTTCATGTTCATTTCCCTTCCGTAAAAACAATTGTAAAAGACAAGGTTTGACCTTGAATGTATTTCGATGGTTGTTGCGATCTTGTAACTTTTGCTATGAAACTTGAGCTGCACATTCCGTGTTTCCGCTTTAGCGGGGTGTGACAAAGTACTAAGATTTTACAGTACCGCTGATAGGAACTCTCGCTCTTTTAAGTTAAACATTCAGCGAACACTGTTCATCATTAATGCTCTGAGTCTGTTCAGTCATTATGATGATCGCTGATAAGTTAGTTGTTTACTTATGATCCCTGAAGACAAGTTTCACGTCATCAAAGGTTCTACGCTGAGGTCGAAGATCAAGCTCAAGAACCAGCGACAAGTCTACTAATGAACTGATGCGGATCAACGAAGACTCAGATTTGTCCACTCAACGTGAAGTATCAAGTACAAGACTTCAGCTATCGCTGAACTTTATCATCTGCTGAATAGTAAATGATAATCGCTGAATCAACGAAAGCTGATCATGAAGTCCTCCGTACAAAGTACTTTTGTCTTAACCACCCTTGCACGCCTCCGTACGAATTGTCAGAAAAGAACCTCCGAATATCTGAAATCGTACAACCACTCTGATACTACACTGTTCATCCTTACGGCTACTAAGGTTGTCAACCAAGGTCAATGACATGCAACCAACCAGCTGATGACACGTGTAAAGTATATAGTGACTTGCATTAAATGCATGCAGTATATAAAGAGATGAACTCACTTCATTTGAAGTAACTTGCTAACTCTGGACAAGTTCAAATCTCTCTCAAGATAGGATTTTATTAGTAATCTCCTTATCTTTCTTAGTGCAAGAAACCTTAGTGTTCCAACTTGTTTAGATTTAGGTTTATCCTTAATCTTGTTTCTGCAACAAGCTGTAAATTGTTAATGATTTATCAATAAACAATTTAGAAAAGTAAAATAGTGTGTTTGTATTCAACCCCCCCTTCTACAAACTTGTATAGGCCTTTCGGGACCAACAGGCCAAAATATATGATTTAAACGCAAAACATGATCAGTGTGAGAATGAGAAAGTTGAGATTGTCTATCAATGCTCTTCTCTTCACATAGACAACAAAGAGTTTGTTTAAAAAATAACAGACCTTGAGCTTAAACTTTATAAATGAGCTTAAACTGATCAAACGATCCATCTGAACAAATCTAAGGATATCCGGTACTTTCACTCATAATGGGGAATTGGGTACGACAACCCACACTATTTGAAAAAGACATTATCAATGGTGACTACTTTATACGAGTTTAATTTTATAGGCCTTGATAAGAGATTTCCCCAATATAAAATCAAATTGACGGAACCACTCAATGAGAAGGAAGAGGAACGTGAGGAATATAAACGCCAGAATACAATTATGAAACACATCTTATGAAACAAAGAAATCCAAATACCTCTCAAATGACTACTATGACGGCTACAATGTTGCCAAGCCCAAAGAATCCTCTAAAAAGGATGCAGTCCCAACAACTGAAACTAAAACAGAGAAGGACGAGTTTAAACGCTATGTCCCACATGTTGTGTTGGAAATGAAAATAGTTCACTTAGAGGAGTCATTTGAACAGGAATGGATTAAATTTCAAAAGGAAAAACAAGAGCTTTTATCCAAACTTGAGGGTGTCAATTCCACAAAAACAGAATATGTATCTGTTAAGGAAAAGGAAGCCCTTCTGACAGAAATCAAACGGCTCACATACAAACTGGTTGCCTTGGCAACAGAAGTGATGCAAGAGCAACTGAGTAGGGTAAACTTCAAGAGAAGTTTGACCAACTTCAAAACGAGAAAGTCACTCTGCCTAAACCTTCCTCAAACGTTTCAGATACATCTTCTTGTAAGGCTTTTATAGGCAAAATCTCTTCCAGAAGAGGAAATGAATCTCAAGAAATGTGTTTTCAAAAGAATCTCAATTCTGATTTTCAAAAAGCTTCTGCGACTGATTCTTCGCAAAACACAGTTCCAAAATATTCCTCACATCCTTTGACCAATGATGTTCCATCCGAAAGTGAACTTGACTTTTCCGCATTTATGGAATCGAACATTTGTTCAGATAAGGAGTTTCCAAAGTTTGAGTTCGATAAAAAAAACTTCCAAGTCACACCGACTTTCTTTCAAAAGAGGTTGATCGACCGGTAAAATTTCTTAAGGGTGAATGCTCTAATTTAAACCCTAAAACCCGTTTTGTGAACGATGTTTCTAAAAACAAATATAAATCAAAAATACGTTCACAGAAACGGAAACAGACCGATCGACCCCAAAATAGACATCCTTACTACTCAAGCTCTACTGACCATGACTTTAATGATTTTTCAGATAAAAATTCTCGGACCAAAAACATCAAACAAAAGTGGGTAGCTAAAGGATCGAAAGAGAACAAGTTATAGTCAAAGTAATTTAATTCCGTTTTGAATTCTAGGAAAATTCCTAATAATCGTGGTTTGATTGATTCAAATATATTTTTTGAACAAAGTATTGATTTTCCGTTAAAACTTTATTCAATTCTGCAATTGATTTAGTTATCTCATGATTGTCTATGTTGCTCAAATTGTGGATTGGATGATTTTGTTGATAAACAGTATGCATCTGATTGGTTTGGCTCGTATCATGTTTTTAATTCTCGTACTAAGTTTAAATCACGCAAACCCAAACGGAAACCCAATTCAAAATGGGTTCCCAAAACAAGTGCTAAACCTAACCCTCCAGGACCCATTTTCCAACGGGTATCTAAAAATGGTTAACTCTTTTTTTGCAGAACGGTCATCTGAGGTACTTAGACTCAGGATGCTCCAAGCACATGACTGGAAGGAGGGAGCTTCTCACGAACTTCACCAAAAAATATTGCGGCAACGTCAGGTTTGGGAATAACGACAAAGCACCAATCATGGGGTATGGAAACATCGTTCAAGAGAACATAACCATCAAGAAGGTCTCCTATGTCACTGGATTAGGACATAATCTGTTCAGCATCGGCCAATTCTGCGACAAAGATTTGGAGGTCAATTTCAAAGCAAAGAAGTGCAGTGTCGGCACTGAAGACGGAAAGGAACTGCTGGTTGGAACGCGCAAAACCAACCTCTACACCATCGACCTCTCATCGCTGAAGACTGACGAGTCCGTATGCCTGATGTGAAAGGCCAACACTCAGCAAGCATGGATTTGGCATCGACGGCTATCGCACTTTAATTTCAAGAATATCAACAAACTGGTGCTAGGCAGACACGTGAAAGGCATGTCTAAGATAAAATTCGAGAAAGATCGCCTATGTGGAGCATGCGAAATAGGAAAGATGAAGCGAGAATCTGGCAAGCCAAAGGCCACTCCGAGCACGTCAAGGTCCCTCCAACTCATCCACATGGATCTATGTGGATCGATGCCCGTTCAGAGCATCAACCACAAGAAGTACGTCCTGGTTATGGTCGAAGACTACTCTCGGTACACATGGGTGAAGTTTCTACACTCCAAAGACGAGACCCTGGAGCTGATCATCACTCATTTGAAGACAATTCAGCTGAATCTACAACAGCTAGTACATACCATTCAAACAGACACTGATATGGAGTTCAAGAATTGTACTTTGGATGACTACCTTCAATTCGTAGGTATCACCCATACCTTCTCCACTGCACCTACCCCTCAACAGAACGGAGTCGTGGAAGCCGCTCGCACGATGTTGTCCCAGTCAAAGCTGTTGTTATTTCTATAGGCCGAAGCCAATGCAACCGCCTGCTACACCCATAACCGATCAATCCTCAACAAGCGGTTCAACAACCGCATCCCGGATATCAAGTATTTCCATGCGTTTGGATGCACGTGCTACATCATGAACGACAAAGACGATCTTGGAAAGTTCAGCCCAAATGCAGATGAAGGAGTATTCATCGGATACTCGACACAGGCTCAAGCGTTTCACGTTTACAATAAGCGAACTAAGACCATTATCGAGAGTGTAAACGTGACATTTGACGAAGCGACTGATTTAGCTTTTAAGTTCACTTAAAGGGTTTTGGGTGGACCAAGTCAATTCCATAAGTCAGGGTCCAAAATGGCTTTTTGGTCAAAAGTTATCGGATACACAATCTGGACAGTATCCAGACAGCATACAGATGGAATATCCGGACAAGGACTATCCGGATTAGATGTCCGGACACCCTACCGGACACCGGATGGCGCCTATTAATACTTGGACACCCCATTCTTTCACTTTTTCAAGAAACTCGACCTCTAAGCCCTCTGTATACCCGCTGTCGCACACAAACGCATACATATCTCAAATTTTTGACTCGATTTCAAGGTATGTTACTCTTTTCAACCTCCTTACTGCGTTTCGATAACGATCACAAACTACCACATCGCCGAATCGATCAATTTCTCGATTGGATTGCACCGATTTCTCTACCGAACCTTTGTCGGTTCGTATTCCGCTCGATTTTCACCGATTTCTTGCTCATATACATCGATTATCGTCCCTATATACATTATCATGCTTTTGGTTACTTGTTGGACAATAATGATGGTTTCATTTCTCACTTTGATTACGACCGGATCTCATCCGGATAGTTTAAAACTATCCGGATACCTCTTCCGGAAACCCTAGGTATCCGGTAACTCTAGTGTATCCGGTAAGTTTGATTACCGGTAAGCCTGATTATCCGGTAATTTTGATTAACCTGTCAGCCTGATTATTCGGTAAGTTTGATTATCCAGTAAGCCTGATTATCCAGTAAGATTGATTATCCTGTAAGCCTGATTATTCGGTAAGTTTGATTATCCGGTAAGCTTGTGTATCCGGTATGTTTGATTATTCGGTAACTTTTCATATTCGGATATTCTTGTACCGGACACCCCATGTCACCCAGACTCCTTGTCATCTGGAAACGCCATATCATCCGGAAACCCTACACAATCCGGACACCATACTGTCTGGGACATAGTACTCACTACCAACTATTCCGATCTTCCGTGATTAAGCCTATTTGTGCCAAGGTATATACCATTATGCTTCTCGCCATCGTTCACCAACAATCTGTTCATCAGGTACCACAATGGCTGTCGAACAACAACAACTTCCAATCCATGGCGATGCTAATCCTAGAGAATTCATCAATGAGGCGGCCGAGAAAGAACTTCATCCGTCCGACGAGTTCCTCGAGATCGAAGGAACAACCACCACCTTGACGTCACCGAATTTTGGCCTCAACATCGGGTCGTAGTTGACATTCTAACGGGCCATCCACTACACCATGCCTTAACAGTGTGACAACAAGTGTGGCACAACATCGGGTCCCTGAACTTTATCTGCAACAAGTGTGGCACACATCCGTGTTGTAACACCCTCAAATTTGGAACGAGCAACTAACTTTAAAATTCAATAAAATAACCAAAATAGATAATACTTTTCTACAATTCCTTCATCAAAATACCTCGGAACTAAAACATCATAATTTCTACAGTTAATAACTTAAAACGGGCGTCATTTAACACAACACAAGTTGCTAGTCCAAACAAATGCAGAATACTTCACTAATCAAGTCACCTCTGGTGCATGCTACTAGCACTCGCCACTTCACAATGTAGCTAGAGCTACCCCAACCTGAGCCTGTTGCACATGCCGACAAATAAAAAGGGTTAGGCTTACGCCTAGTGAGTTCAAGCATTTTATCATGACTATATAAAATCATAAATCGGAAATTAGTAGCTTTAGTCATGATTCAATAAATCTTTAATGAAAGTTTGCGACAAAGGTTATCATTTCCAAAGAGTTCCCAAATATGACATAAATGACACATTTTCCAACGCACCCAAAATCCATGGGAATCCTCCCCAAAAGTGTAAAGCGTTTTCCAAAAATGAGTTACGAATCCCAACCCACTCAAATACGTTCGTAAATCTAGTTTTAGGCAAAACCTTCAAAAACGGTTGACAATACATACTCAACCCGTGAGACATGGAAACCATCCATTTACATATAATCTTTCATTGGAAACATAATACGAAGCAAAACTTACGCAAACGTAAAATGTATTAAAATCCAAATACCATAAAATAAAACTCCAGTAGTTAAAACATCCAATAAGAATGTAACATAAATCCGCCCATCAGTCATGGAAAACAATCCATATGCATGTAATATAACCTCAACAATGTGAATAGATAAAATACCCGAAATCAACACCCTTCGGTGACGGTGGAGACCCGATCTCATCGAGTGTGGCAAACACATAAATTAAACCACGATTAAATAAATGTAGGTAAGCTTCTTGGATGTGGAAAACGGATGACATCAACCATACTAGGTCTTTAGTCAATCATTGGCATCAATCATACTAGATCTTTAGCCCATCTTAGACATCAACCATACTAGGTCTTTAGTCCATCTCAGACATCAACCATACTAGGTCTTTAGTCCATCTTTGGCATCAACCATACTAGGTCTTTAGCCTCTCTTAGACATCAACCATACTAGGTCTTTAGTCCAAGCCCTCAAGTTCAACCATACTATGTCATTACCTTGGAAAACCCACCATCCAAAACAAGCTTACTTAACTTAAAAATTCACACATGACCTCAAAAGAATAAGTAATGCATTCAAATCATGTAAACTCCAAATATGATGCAATTCATGCAACTCAAACCCCAAGCCCACGTCGAGGTTATAAAAAATCGGGCGAATGCCCTCAAGACTCAACCGAGTCCAAAACCGAGCCCTCTGCTCAAAAGATCTAATGATCATTTATCAATATCAATTCATGCAAATGAAATGCATCTAACTCACATCATGCAACACACACTCTGAGGCATGATAATCTCACAACCCCTTCATTGCCACCTTCCCAATGAAGTCAAATCATATATGCATCTATATGTACACGTATATGCAACTCTTTTATTACTTGACAATGCATATAACTCACTAAGGTTCATTAGTCTCAAAGGCACTAAGAATAAATCCTCAAACTGTCTTCACACATAAGACCAACACTTAAACCGACACGTATTCGAATAAAATGCAATTAAGTATATAACACATCCAAGACTCCATCTCGAGTCACTAAAACCGGCAAACACTCAAGAGACTCATTTGAGTATAAATCAAGCCTTTAAGGCCAAAATAAATGTTTGGTTAAATACATGTCACTCACACGGTTACGTAAACCCAAAATCTTTTTCTTTTAATTCCTCAATAGGCCATCGGCCCCAAAATAAAGATTTACAACTCTTAAAACATTCACATGGTCGAATTGACCAAAATCCCCAACTCACACGTTCACACTTTAAAATGTGCCACATCATAGTTATCACATAATCACAAAACACTAAAAGTGTATTTTGACCAAATAACCTTCACTTATGCAATAAATTAACAAAACCTCTTTCACTCGTGATTTATTCATCAATCACTCAAAATCCCCAAATGTGGGTGTTTTTACAAGATTTGTAAAGTTCAACACTTTGATTAAATCAAAACCCACTAATTAACTCAACAAGTGATAATTTCATATAAAGCACAAAAATACTTTAAAAGAAACATTTTGGCATGTACAAAGTTTTCACAAAGCAACTTGAACTCACCTTGCTAGATTTAGGCTAAATCTATATTTTTTCCCAAACGTAAGCTCCCTTGAAGAACTTGAATTCTCAAGCCCAAAACTTCCAAAAACCTAGATCCACAAGTTTCCAACCATAAATAATCATCCACAAATACTTATATATGTTTCCCCTAACATAAACCATCCAAAAATCACCAAAACACCAAAACCCTAACTTCTTAGATGAAGAAAAGTGAGAAGTTTACCTCAACCACCACCAAATACTCTTGGATCATTCATCATACTTCAAAACTCATTCTAGATCCTTGAATATCTCTCAAAAACGAAACCGTAGCAACTTGAATCATCAAAATCGGAGTTGGGATGCAAAAGTTATGAAGGTTTGAAGTATGAGGTTGAAATTCGCGTCTTAATACACCAGACCATTCCCGCGGTTTGTCCCGCGACTTTGAAGTCGCGTGGAAAGCCGCGCGTCTCCCTGTTGGGTCGGTCGGTTAGATACCGTTTCGTCCGTAACTTCTTCGTTATAGCTCCGTTTTCGCTCCGGAAAGAACCGTTGGACTCGTATTCGAATTCCCCATCCAACAAAACCATAAAATCTAGGATTTAACCCCAAAACTTATTTTTCATATTTTTCTTAAAGATCGGTTCTACACTGATTCGACATTGGACCTATCTGGAAATTACGGGTGTTACAATCCTCCCAACCTTAGGATGATTTCGTCATCGAAATCTACATCCTTTACAATCCAAAGCCAACCGACTTACTGTCGACCATTAATCATCAATTCCTAACTGGAATCTAAATTCCCCCACACAGTCTTATAAGGACGAATCCTCGAATAATTTCTTACCAACAAAACTCCTTCAAGTACACGTTACTTGACCGTAACAACATTCTAACCACTGGGATAACTCCTAGTTAGACGACTCCGGTTGTCTCCCAACCATAGATGTTCCATACTTCCCAATCATACTACATTTACACGTTCTTAACTTTTCTCTCCAATTCAACCCGACGTTCAATCACTACCAACATCAACCAAAACTTCAGAATCCTCAACTAATCCCGCTAATGGACTAGTATTTACTCTTAGCGGATCCCACCAATTTTAACACCAACGGTCATCACTGACCCATCAGCTACACAATCCCAAGGATGTGTCCAAATATCAAACATCAAGTTGACAGTTTCTCTTACCACGCAAGGAAAGTCATTTCCCTAAATCCTCTTATCACAAAAGAGCATCTTAAGATTACTACTACCATTACCATCATTCTTTTAAAATCGGCTACAATCCCCCGATTACACTAAAGGTGCTTGGCCTCAAGCCCAAAAGTCGATACCTAAATATATCACCTACCTCAAATAGGTTACCGCGCATTTATTCTCTTAATTACAAAGGCCATCATCCCTTAACCGATACCATTCAGTCTACGGTATTATCACACGTGAAATACTCAAGCTTCCACCGTCGAAATGCTACACGCATTTACTCTTAACAGGGTTACTTACCCTTTCCAAGGTCCTAACGAGTTCAAGGTTTTCAAGTGCGTTATTCCATAAATATGCCACTCAACAAAGCCTTTCACAAAAAAAATCTCAACACAAAGATTTTCACGTCACATAAATCGTACGCATGGAAAACTACTATCAAATCGGTAGTTACGCAAAATGGACATGCTCGTCCCACATATGAAAATCATGTTGAAAATTATTTCATTGCAGTTCTGTTTTCCCACAAAACGCAAAAGCAAAATAAACAATTTCTTTAAAGTGGACGCCACTGTTCTAGTATGGATTGACTCACGACTGGCATGTAAAGTGACTGCTCGACCTTAAACGGGGTGCAACACAAGGTGTGCACATATTTAAAAAGAGTCCAAATGACATTTGACTCCAAATTCTTTTCTGACCATAAATTCGTATGGGAGTAGGTTTCCCCAACACATTTTGCGCGCGTCGGTTTATTATACAAAAACAAGGAAACAATTCCTACTTACACCTCAGTCAAAACTCAAAACGACTTGTGCAATTCCCCTATTTAAAACAAACTCATACGTTTCCATTACTTGAAAACATCGACTAAAACATCATAAAACCTCATATTGGGGTAGGCATGCAAGCTTGTAACATTTCCATTAGAAATTTTCTTGAAACGAAATAACATGCATCAAATGGTTCGTGACCAGATTTCAAGAGATGAAACTCTTTAAATCAATTTCCAAAAATTCCTCATTAGGTCCTATAATGACATTTGAATAAACCGTTTTCCGGCAAAACTTGCACACAACAATGCGTTTGTCCAAAACATACGAGGAATCAAAATTGACCAATGTCAACGACTCATACATTTGTGTTTTTCAAATATCACGTATTGTAAACCATCTGTGATCCTCAAACGTCTAAAACATGCTTTGACCAAATGGTCTCTCATTTAAACAAGGAGTTAATAAAACATTTTCATGCACGTCTCGTTTAGCAAAGTGTCGAGAAAACAATGGTTACCAAGCTATGCATACCCCTAAGTCGATATAACACATTTTACATAAAAATGCTAATAAAACATTTAACTGACCAAAAGCGCACCAAGCAAATTATTGTGAATCGTCACCAAAAATGTCCTTTCATGCATCACTTAAGCCACGTATAAATCAATCAATACACTGAACTATTTGCAATAAAATACTTACTAACACAAACACTTGAAATAAAAGTTATGCGACACTAGAATTCCAAACTCATCTTTTCTTAGTCGCCTTATGGCATAAAATTAACTTTTCTCAACAAAACTCAAGTGGGACAAAATGCCCAACATAACTCGTAAACTTTTCACATAAGCAAATAGAGTATGCACATAGTAAAATTATACTCACACGACTCAACATGCCGTAAAACAAAACTCCACGAACCTCAATGGACTCAACGACTCCAAGTCAATAAAACGGCGCTAAACATCATGCTTCCCAAAGCCAAATTGCTATAAGCAAAATCATAAATGAGACGCCAAAATCCCAAAAATTCCCTTCTCAGGTAATACCCCATAAACAACGTTGTTTAACAACTCACATTAAACAAATTCCCAAAATAACTTTACATAGATATTATGGAAGATATCTTTCCACCCAAACTCTAACATATGTGGAGGAGATCCAATGTTAAAGTCACAAGCCGTAGTCATTGCCCAACCTCTTAAACATCATAAAAATATGATTATCATTATATCTGAAACCAATGTTGTACAATAATGAAATAAAGCAAAACAAATCCCGGCGGAGTTTGCAACTCTCGCAATAAAATGGTTTCATGCACGTTCAAAACCATGATTTGAAATCTTGTGTGTGTGCTAATCATTTTCTCAAAATTCAAAACACAATCCATATAAGGATTGGAAACACAAGAAATAGTTGATGCAATTTATTTCCAAAATAACTTTGTGCATGACATAGTCGGCATTCAACGTCTCAACTCATACTCTTCCAAATCTCTCCGGTCCACTATTGTCATCCGGATGCTTTCACCATCTTAAGGTGTGTTGGGAATTACATCAATTAACCTTACGGTTTTTCCTCGAATCAAAATCGGCTCAATAATCCTATGGTTCTAGTCCAACCATCAATCTTGACCTGAAACGGTCTACTTAAAGCAAATATCGTGCTCATCATCACTCCAAGTGACTAATACTAGAATCGTCCATCTATTCCAACAACTAATAGCTTAGAACCTCCTTCACTACCCCAACGATCATCACATGAAAGCAATTCAAGTATGCATATGTACTAGTAGGTTCACCATGACACTGGCCAGGTGTTACTATAAACGCACCGTACATGCTTATCCTTGCTACTCTCAACATGATTCTTGTTTCTAAAAGCTCCATCAACTTCAAAACATCCTATCTTAAAGTGCCTAAAGGTGAATTTCACTTTCATTTACTTAAACAAACGCTAGTTTGAGTCTAGGTATCCAAAATCAACACCTAAATCTCTCAAACTTATGCTCTGATACCAACTTGTAACACCCTCAAATTTGGAACGAGCAACTAACTTTAAAATTCAATAAAATAACCAAAATAGATAAATCTTTTCTACAATTCCTTCATCAAAATACCTCGGAATTAAAACATCATAATTTCTACAGTTAATAACTTAAAACAGGCGTCAGTTAACACAACACAAGTTGCTAGTCCAAACAAATGCGGAATACTTCACTAATCAAGTCACCTCTTGTGCACTCTACTAGCACTCGCCACTTCACAATGTAGCTAGAGCTACCCCAACCTGAGCCTGTTGCACATGCCGACAAATAAAAAGGGTTAGGTTTACGCCTAGTGAGTTCAAGCATTTTATCATGACTATATAAAATCATAAATCGAAAATTAGTAGCTTTAGTCATGATTCAATAAATCTTTAATGAAAGTTTGCGACAAAGGTTATCATTTCCAAAGAGTTCCCAGATATGACATAAATGTCTCATTTTCCAACGCACCCAAAATCCATGGGAATCCTCCCCAAAAGTGTAAAGCGTTTTCCAAAAATGAGTTACGAATCCCAACCCACTCAAATACGTTCGTAAATCTAGTTTTAGGCAAAACCTTCAAATACGGTTGACAATACATACTAAACCCGTGAGACATGGAAACCATCCATTTACATATAATCTTTCATTGGAAACATAATACGAAGAAAAACTTACGCAAACGTAAAATGTATTAAAATCCAAATACCATAAAATAAAACTCCAGCAGTTAAAACATCCAATAAGAATGTAACATAAATCTGCCCATCAGTCATGGAAAACAATCCATATGCATGTAATATAACCTCAACAATGTGAATAGATAAAATACCTGAAATCAACACCCTTCGGTGACGGCGGAGACCCGATCTCATCGAGTGTGGCAAACACATAAATTAAACCACGATTAAATAAATGTAGGTAAGCTTCTTGGATGTGGAAAACGGATGACATCAACCATATTAGGTCTTTAGTCAATCCTTGGCATCAATCATACTAGATCTTTAGCACATCTTAGACATCAACCATACTAGGTCTTTAGTCCATCTCAGACATCAACCATACTAGGTCTTTAGTCCGTCTTTGGCATCAATCATACTAGGTCTTTAGCCCCTCTTAGACATCAACCATACTAGGTCTTTAGTCCAAGCCCTCAAGTTCAACCATACTAGATCATTACCTTGGAAAACCCACCATCCAAAACAAGCTTAGTTAACTTAAAAATTCATACATGACCTCAAAAGAATAACTAATGCATTCAAATCTTGTAAACTCCAAATATGATGCAATTCATGCAACTCAAACCCCAAGCCCACGTCGAGCTTATAAAAAATTGGGCGAATGCCCTCAAGACTCAACCGAGTCCAAAACTGAGCCCTCTGCTCAAAAGATCTAATGATCATTTATCAATACCAATTCATGCAAATGAAATGCATCTAACTCACATCATGCAACACACGCTCCGAGGCATGATAATCTCACAACCCCTTCATTGCCACCTTCCCAATGAAGTCAAATCATATATGCATCTATATGTACACGTATATGCAACTCTTTTATTACTTGACAATGCATATAACTAACTAAGGTTCATTAGTCCTAAAGGTACTAAGAATAAATCCTCAAACGGTCTTCACACATAAGACCAACACTTAAACCGGTACGTATTCGAATAAAATGCAATTAAGCATATAACACATCCAAGACTCCATCTCGAGTCACTAAAACCGGCAAACACTCAAAAGACTCATTTGAGTATAAATCAAGCCTTTAAGGGCAAAATAAATGTTTGGTTAAATACATGTCACTCACACGGTTACGTAAACCCAAATGCATCGTTACCCAAAATCTTTATCTTTTAATTCCTCAATAGGCCATCGGCCCCAAAATAAAGATTTACAACTCTTAAAACATTCACATGGTCGGATTGACCAAAATCCCCAACTCACACGTTCACACTTTATAATGTGCCACATCATAGTTATCACATAATCACAAAACACTAAAAGTGTATTTTGACCAAATAACCTTCACTTATGCAATAAATTAACAAAACCTCTTTCACTCGTGATTTATTCATCAATCACTCAAAATCCCCAAATGTGGGTGTTTTTACAAGATTTGTAAAGTTCAACACTTTGATTAAATCAAAACCCACTAATTAACTCAACAAGTGATAATTTCATATAAAGCACACAAATACTTTAAAAGAAACATTTTGGCATGTACAAAGTTTTCACAAAGCAACATGAACTCGCCTTGCTAGATTTAGGCTAAATCTAGATTTTTTCCCAAACGTAAGCTCCCTTGAAGAACTTGAATCCTCAAGCCCAAAACTTCCAAAAACCTAGATCCATAAGTTTCCAACCATAAATAATCATCCCCAAACACTTATATATGTTTCCCCTAACATAAAACATCCAAAAATCACCAAAACACCAAAACCCTAACTTCTTAGATGAAGAAAAGTGAGAAGTTTACCTCAACCACCACCAAATACTCTTGGATCATTCATCATACTTCAAAACTCTTTATAGATCCTTGAAGAGCTCTCAAAAACGAAACCGTAGCAAACTGAATCATCAAAATCGGAGTTGGGATGAAAAAGTTATGAAGGTTTGAAGTATGAGGCTGAAATTCGCGTCTTAATACACCAGACCATTCCTGCGGTTTGTCCCGCGACTTTGAAGTCACGTGGAAAGCCGTGCGTCTCCCTGTTGGGTCGGTCAGTCGGAAACTATCTCGTCCGTAACTTCTTCGTTATAGCTATGTTTTCGCTCCAGAAAGAACCGTTGGACTCGTATTCGTATTCCCCATCCAACAAGACCATAAAATATAGGATTTAACCCCAAAACTTATTTTTTCATATTTTTCTTAAAGATCGGTTCCACACTGATTCGACATTGTACCTATCTGGAAATTACGGGTGTTACATGTGTGGTCACCACTGACAACAGCCAGCGAATTGAGTCACGCCTAGACCACTATCCGTTCATGCTTGCACCCGAGTCCTTCCGTCAGCTACTGCAACTACCGGAAGCCACCACCAATGGACGAGCCGATTATGAACCTTCTGTCGAAGATGACGTACTCTGTGCTGACCTCCGCTCATTAGGATACAACCACTCACTGAACCGACCATCCGCCTTCAACCGCAAGTACCTAGCGCCTCTCTGGTACACATTATTCACAATCGTGCATCGATGCCTTTCATCCAAATGGAAGGGTATCGACTAGTGCAACGGGAACTTCCTTCGCATCTTCCATGCCATTGCCTTCGACCGCCACGTCAACTTTGCAGCGCTGATCTGGCACGAACTCGTCAAGAATATTCGTGGAAACGGAGGAACAAAGGAACGCAAGTTCATTCCATTCATCCGCTTCCTTCAGTTGGCAATCTGTTAACACATGGACGCCAACCCGGCCATTCGTCGACGACCCATGCACTCTGTATGTCCTCCATTCAGTTTACATTACCTGGTAATTTGTATCCCTTCAAACGCACAACCCATGCGTCTTTCCAATGCCTTACTGGCCTACGCAAATCCCGAAACACCGGGTGTGATAGCGTATAGGAAAGAGTTAGGATTAGGTGCTCCGATGGTCCAGCCATAGCCGAAGGGACTTCCCCACGGAGCTAGACCCGAGAGACATGAGGGTCCAAGAACGTGAGGAGGGAGAGTTCGGGTAGCTGGGGCTCCCAGACGGGGTGCGATGAGAGAAAATATCGGGAGGGGAACCGGAGCGGGCGGTGCTGTGGATTTGCATGCCGGTACAATCCAACAAACCCGACCATCCACAAGCCAACACACCCGACCCTCTACAAGTCGACAATCCCATCTTTCCCAAACAACATCTACCACCCGAACCATACCGATCCATTCCGCTGAATCGTCGACTATCCTACACGAGGTTCCGATTATCAATGACCCGCTACTCGAACGCGATGCAGACACGGAAACCAATGAATTCCAATCTCCAATAATCAGACATTCCTCGTTGGATTCAGAAAGCACCGACTCCGATACGGATCAAGCCATACACCTAACCCAAATACCACCACGTATCGACAGTCGTCCACCTCCAGTCGAGGAATCTCCATCTACCTCTACCACACCATCTACCACCTCCACCCCTGAGCCTAATACGAGAGTCATAAGGAGAGCAGATGGAGAAATAGTTGAAAATTTAGAACATGCGAGAAGGAGGGAATGGAGATCGAAAAAGAATAATGAGAGACCAAGCTTATTAGAAAAGCAAGCTCGTGAGTTGTCCCGAGTCCGTGTCAGCCAGGTTGCCACATCTGCTATCTTGTCTCATTTGTTGGGACGATGTTTTGAAGAAGCCTTCGTGGACCTAGCGACGCAATTGCACGCCCCCTAAGCCACTCAAGTGACTCTCAACAGTTGCTTGTTTCAAGTTCTCACGGGGATTTAGCACATAATCTACCGTTCTCTCACTCAGAGAGTTTCGGTATTGAAATAAGAGAACAGTTGCCCCCGTTCTGGACTTCTTTCGATGCACAATCGAGTCTTGGGTCAGTTGATGATATACTTTCTTTGCATAGGACACTACCATCTATTACTGCTACTATTGAAGCTCTAAGTGACCCGATAGTAACACCCGGAGTATCTCTGTCACATGGTGGAATACGAGGATCGAGTGGAAGTCCTACAACGGCTATCATCACGCCAACCGCGAACGTAGGCGGTACTACTGTTGACCCAACAACAGTTACCTCAACGGGCAATCTAAGTGATCCCGGTGTTATTTTACCCTAATTCGTTTCTAGGAAATACATGGACTCTGCCTTAAAGGTTGTCCAAGCCGAATTGTCAAAGGAGTTCAAAGCGGAGCTGGCTAACATCCGAAGTTTGTTGAAAGGAAAGGAGAAAGTGGTTGAAGGTGAACCTGCTACAACAACTCCACCCCCACATTCTGCAATTATCCAAGCATCCTACTCGGTTGATGAACTCAAAACCATGCTCCCTGCCCAACTGCTTCAACAATCCAACTGATATTCATCTTCTGAAGTCGATCTGCTATCCTTGCTCCGCACACAGGTATCCTCTCAGACTCCACAACTCACTACCCGAATTGACTAGATTAACTCAAACCTACGGAACATCCAGACCGCTCTTGAAACTTTATCCGAATGGGTCGCCTCTCTGGAGAATACATGCAAAAGTCAATCTGGGGGACTCAAGCGCATGCACGATGACCAGGATGATCCTGATCACCGTGAGGGGGATAACAAGCGCCAACGCTTATCTGAGTCTGAGCCGATAAATGTCGATAGCGTATCAGAGGTTTAACCAGAACCGTCTACTGTGGCACCCACCGAAGATCAGCCACATAATCAGCTAAGTTTGGTCGACATGGTAGTCGATATGGATATTTTAGACGAAGAAGACCCAACGGTTGAAAAGCCCGAAAGAGAAAAACAAACACTGATTGAACATACAACTATGCAACGGCCAACACTTGAAATCATAGATCCAGAATCATAGATTGACCCTAAAACTGAAAACTTGTGGCACGAAAAATCCTCCAACGCAATCAATTCCGAGGTTAACTTGATTTTTTCGACTAAAGCTGATGAAGACATAGACTATGATCCGTATCTTCTTCGAACCGTTCAGAGTACACCTTCCACGATTCCTGATCACCCCGAAACTTCCGAATCAGTTCATCTGACATCTCCTCTACCCGAATCCGGTTTTGATCAACCAAGGAATCCAGTGAAATGGGAGAAAATCATCATTTTGATTCCTTATCTAGAAGACTCCCTGAAGAATCACTTCGTTCTCCTGTTAAGACCTCTCGACCTAGTTATGTGCCATGGAATGTCAGCTTTTGATGACACCCTGCAACACTTTGAAGTGTGTGTATTTCTCTCTAATAAATTTCTCTCTATAGGTGTGTGTTTTGTGTGCTTCGTTACCAAAAAAGTCTGGCAGTGTCCTCTATTTATAGTAAGCAAAGGGACAAATAGTATAAGGGACATAATCATAGGACGCTGCATAGTTCAACGACGAGTTTATGCGTCGATGAATAGTACACTGAAAAGGTTGTCACCTCTCAGAAGGTGACACCTGGAAAGTTGAGAAGCGTAGTGTACTATTGATTTTTAGAATCTTCGTACTTACAGGGCACGTAAGAGGCATGCTTGTCTTGGTCTTCAAGTAAACTTGGATCTTCACCTTCAAAAATTTAAATTCCATAGAGGCTCTGTGAATTTTCACCGAGGCTCTATGGTCTTGATCTTCGGGTTGAACTTGTTCTTCTCGAAGCATGATCGACAGAGACTTCTGTGATCTTGGTGTATCCGGCAGAGGCTTCTACCAGTCTTGAACTGAGCCTATTTTTCAATACTTCTATGAGTTGAACTATTGGAGCTAACAATCTCCCCCTAAGTATTGAAAAATTAAAAATTACACATGTGCATTGAACTTAGGATGAAAGAACAAGAGGTAAAAGTCTCAAACTTTGTAAAAAAATATGATTTTCATTGAGGCATATGCCAGAGGCGTTTACAAAAAGTTGGAAATTGAAATAGTAAGACTTGAATTAAAAGACAAAGATTACAAAAGGTCATCAGAGCCTATATCTTGGCATCTAGAAAATCATCTATCTTCTTTCCTAATCCTCCTTCCTTCTTTAGCTGATGATAGAAGAACACGTACATTTCTCAGAAGCAAAGGGTTGCGTCTATGGCCTCTACCAACTTGTCAGTATCTTCAAGGTTTATGAATTATGTGCCTCTGCTGTTGAGTAGATCCTGCTTAAATTGAAGAAGATTCTTTGTCGCGTATTGTTGGCAGTCATACTCAATGAACAACTTCTTTCTTCCTTGAGGGTCGAGGTAGACGTAGCCTACTCTGCGGTGTCTTATGATCGTATGAGGTTGAATGTCAGTAGAGGGAGGGCAACGATCATCTGGGGTAGTAAGGGTAATCTTCATGACTCCGAGGTCCAGAGCCACTTGGAAATCAATCACACTGAAGTACAGTAGCCTATCCATCATGAAAGTTCTGACAACATTGTAGGCCCTTCTGTGCTATTGCCGATGAGTGTATAGACCTTCTAACCATGTATAGAGTTCTGCCAGATCAAAGGGGTGGAGGTTTCTAAGGTCTGCGTCAGTGAATTGCATCTTGGACCCATCTTCTCTTAGCATATAGTATAAATTATACCAGAAGTTTTGACATAGGGTGTGCGAGAGCTTGACTCCATGTACTTGTTTCAGCTTTGAGTTGGAATACACGTACTCGACCTTCTGCGCCTTCTCTCCATAGAATTTACAGTTAACTCCCCAATGATTTCCTTGCTTAGGGTAGGCTTTGCAGAGGATCATTTAAACCTCTGCTGTAAAGGTAGTTGTATACAACTGCCTCCATGTCTCTTTTAGGTGCAGGAGGAGGCATGAGTCTTCTAAGGGCATCCATCTCCTTTAATACATGGGCCACTTGATCCTCTGTTGGTTTGGACATTAGGTCTAGAGGGGTGTTGCTTGACAAAGGTGGACCATATGCCCAGTCCTAACTGTTTCTTCATTATCCTCATCGTGTGTTTTCTACCTGTAACACCCCGCTAAAGCGGAAACACGGAATGTACAGCTCAAGTTTCATAGCAAAAGTTACAAGATCACATCAACCATCAAAATACATTCAGAAGGTTAAACCTTGTCTTTTACAATCGTTTTTACAAAAGGGAAATGAACATAAAATTAAAGATAGTAAAGAAAGCTTCATCACGTGTAGCCTTCCTAAGATCCAACCTTAAGGATGTTCCCCTGAAAAGAATGTAAATGAGAGTGTCAACTAATGAATAGTTGGTGAGATCACAGGTTTAATGAGTATAACACTGTTTGCCGTAGCAAAATAGTTTAAATCCGCACAAGGGATAAATAAATCAGTTATGAAAAACCACTTGCTCAAGGTAATCGTATGTAAAATGTTTAAGTTATGAGCCCGTTACCCGACCTATACCGACAGAATCCCCTCGACGCATGTTCTATCGCCAACAATGCGCAAATACAAACAATAATTATGCACTCAAACAAGCGCTACTTGTGAGTGGGGTGTCAACCAAATAACGTTATCCATAATTATCAACGGCTCACACACGTGAGTTAAACGGGTAACGTAAAATAAACGGGGACTTTTGAACGATAGCAAAAGAAACTCAAACTTACAACATTTGCAACAACATAGATACCATAGAGCATAAACAAGTATAGCAAGTTTCGTATTTCCAAGAAAACGAAATAATCGATGCGTAAAATAGTTGTAGTAACGACATGTTTTTCACCCCAAAATATGTAAAACATTGAAAAAGGGGCTGTGAACTCACATGATAAGCGATAGAATCCGGGAATCTCCCACAAGTACTTCTAGATGATCCTACTTCAAACCTATGAACGTAAGGTCACTAATGAGTTCTCAATCTCGAAGGTTCGGTACTAACTATCCAAATCGTCATAAAATGCCTTGTTGTGTTTTAATATTATAACGTAATAAACGTATACATTGTTCTTATTAGACTAGAGTTTCCGCAATTTCGTCACAATAAGTAACGAAAAGGGTTTTAAAGAACGTAAACATATATAGTACATATATATATAAACCGAAATTTTATCGTAAGAACGATAAAATTGAAGGGTTTTGAATGTAAAGACAATATTTAAGTGCATAAATATATAGGTATAGTATATATTTATATTCCATGATTTCATCATAACATGATGAAATGGGATCAAGAATATATAAAATGCAAAAACATATATAAATATATTATATATATGTACATTCCACAATTTCATCATAGAATGATGAAAAGGGATAAAGAATAAATAACGTGCATAAATAAAATGCATAAATAAAATGTAAGTATAAGATATACATATATATTCCACTATTTCATGATAAAATGATGAAATGGGATTAGAAGTTAGTCATTAATAATAATAATAATTTGTCCTTTGCTGTCCAGAATTTGATGTCAATTTGTGTCCAACTTTGGGTAACTTCCAGGTACAATTTGGACATGAAATTTTATGTCCAATTAGTTCAATGAGTTAGAAAACTTTTGGCATCAGTTTCATAATTTTTGGTAGAGTATAAGTACATGAAATAATACTTGACGTAAAACCCGATAGAAGACTTTACGGTTTGTGCACGGATTTTGTGAGGACTGTTTGGTAAACAAATTCTTTGGGTTTTTGAGTTAAACCACATGGGTTTGAATCTTAACACATAAAAATGATTTCCAGAAGAAGAATCACTCCATTTGGAGTTATATTGAGTGAGATATGACCCTTTGAAGTAGAGGGTGGAATTTGGCAGAAATCTGTCAAACCACACTTTGTGCATGTGCTCACATGTTGACTTATTAACCAAAATTCTTATTCCTTGCATGCACAATCCGATTTGACTCTCTTCCATACACTTATTTTCGGTTCCAAAACACATTTTTGATCCATTTAAAATACATGCAAGTTACCTATCAACTCAACTTTTATAAATTCTTGTAAAAGACCCATTTTGGAAAAGGTTGATGTTCTTGCCAAGAACATCAACATGCAACTTAAAATTGTGCATATTTAGCTCATGAATGTTTGTTTAAGTATGCTTTTAGTCGATTTCAAAGATGTATTCATGAAACTCTTGAATAAAAGATGATGGATTTCTCAAGAAAACTACATGCATGTGTTCAAAATGTTCATCTTTGGTCTTAACTTAGGTTTGATTTTGGATTCACCATCTTTTACTAACAAAAAGATGTTTTGATGGTAAATCTACAAACATTAAGACATATGAAAGATGGTTTTTAATAAAAAACATGAAGAAAGTGTAGAAAAGATGAAGAACATTCATAAAACGCAAGGAAGTTGAAAAAGATTTAAAAGAGTGTGTGTGGATTTCACCCAACACACTTATTTTTACCTTTGATTATCTTGAACTCTTGAAGAAATGTGATTTAGGGGCTGGAGTTGTGATGAAGATTTGAAGATGATATGAAGATGAGGATGAAGATTTGAAGATGGAGAGAGAAGGAGATGACAACTTTCTCTTAGTGAGAGAGTGAAATGAGAGAATGAGGTGCATTTGTGAGTGTTGTTGCATACATAAGGAGAGAGGGGGAGGGGTGGCCGACCTCTCTAGGGGGGTGGGGTGTGGTGTGACACAATTGCATTTAGTCACTTCTTGTCTTTAAAGATTAAAATCAAAATACAAGTATTTTCTTAAAAATTAAAATACAAGTAGGTATATATAAAATAAGGTAATTATATATAATATGATTGAAATATGTATAAATTATCAACTCATGAATACTTGTAGTATAAATGTATATTAAGTTGGCATTTTATGAGATTTATGGATAATTTCCTAATTCAAGGATTTCTTATGCAAAATTTCTCAAATTTTCCTATCGTACCGCGTTTACTGCTAAAATTGCACTGGGTAAACTATGTCATGAAAATAAGTTATCCAAAGCAGTTCTAACCTGAGATGTAAATTTGACAGTTGTCACAGTCTCCCCCGGTTAGAAGAATTTCATCCCGAAATTCAAGTGTTATCAGGTTTGCTTGTAAAGAGGTGAGGATACTTTTGTAACACGTAATCCTCCCGCTCCCAAGTGTATTCAGGCCCACGCCTCATGTTCCAATGGACTTTTACTATCGGGATTTTGCTTCGCTTAAGACGCTTGACCTCCCTATCGAGTATTTCCATTGGTTCCTCTACTATGTGCAGTTTATCGTTGATTTGGACTTCTTCCAAAGGCACGATTACTGCTTCGTCAGCTAAACACTTCTTCAGGTTTGACACGTGAAACGTGTTGTGGATAGCACTTAACTTCATTGGCAATTCCAGCTTATAAGCTACTGGTCCAATTCTTTCCGTGATCTTAAATGGTCCAACATACCGTGGACTCAATTTTCCTCTTTTCCCAAATCGGACCGTTCCCTTCCAAGGTGATACTTTTAAAAAGACTCTGTCACCCACTTGAAATTCTAAAGGCTTCCTTCGATTGTCCGCATAGCTCTTTTGACGATCTTGAGCTGCTTTAAGCCTATCCCTGATGATTGCGATCTTGTCGGTGGTTTCTTGAACAATATCCGGACTAGATAGTTGTCTATCTCCAATTTCCAACCAACAAAGAGGTGATCGACACTTGCGACCATACAGAGCCTCATATGGCGCACACTGAATACTAGTGTGATAGCTATTGTTGTATGAGAATTCAACTAACGGTAAGTGGTTATCCCAACTTCCTCCAAAGTCTATCACACATGCCCGAAGCATGTCCTCCAATGTTTGAATGGTTTGCTCACTCTGACCGTTCGTTTGAGGATGATAGGTCGTGCTCAAGTTTAACTGCGTACCTAACGCTTTTTGAAGTGACTGCCAAAATCGAGATGTAAAACGACTATCTCTATCTGAAATGATGGAAACTGGGACTCCATGTCGCGTAACGATTTCCTTGATGTAGATCTGAGCAAGCTTTTCCATCTTATAATCTACCCGAATAGGTAAGAAATGTGCAGACTTCGTAAATCGATCTACTATAACCCAAATTGAGTCATGTCCTTTGGCAGTTCTTGGGAGTTTGGTTATAAAATCCATAGTGATTTGCTCCTATTTCCACTGGGGAATCTCCGGTTGTTGCAACAGTCCCGATGGCTTTTGATGAACAGCCTTGACTTTTGCAAACGTTATGCATTTCCCTACATATATGGCAATATCCTTCTTCATTCCTGGCCACCAATAGTATTCCCTTAAATCCTTGTACAACTTATCCGCTCCTGGGTGAATTGAATACTTAGATTTATGAGCCTCCTCAAAAATCATTTCCCGTAGGTTGTCAGCCTTTGGGATCCATACTCTGCCCTTAAAGTAACGTACTCCATCAATCTTAGTTTCAAAACTAGACTCTAAACCATGAAGAGTTTCTTCCTTCAGGTTTTTAGACTTCAATGCTTCGATCTGAGCTTAAAAAATCCGGGTTTTCAAACTTGTTTGAACCAGTGCTCCTAATGCTCGGACTCGTGAAGGTTTTACCCTTTCTTTTCTACTCAGGGCATCGGCTACTACATTGGCCTTACTTGGGTGGTAACGTATCTCACAATCGTAGTCGCTGAGTAGTTCTACCCATCTTCTTTGCCTCATATTCAGCATCTTTTGATCAAAGATGTGTTGAAAACTTTTATGATCGGTGAAAATAGCGCACTTGGTACCATATAGATAATGTCTCCATATCTTCAGAGCGAATACCACATCTCCGAGTTCCAAATCGTGCGTGGTATAGTTCTTCTCATGAACTTTTAATTGTCTCGAGGCATATGCTGTCACCTTATCATTTTGCATCGATACGCAACCTAATCCTTGATGTGATGCGTCACAATACTACTACAAAATTTTCCGTTCCTTCCGGTAAAGCTAAAATCGGTGCATTGCACAACTTTTTCTTCACAAGTTGAAACGCTTCTTCTTGTGGAACTCCCCAAACGAATTCCTTCTCTTTTTGGGTTAATGTGGTGAGGGGTTTAGCGATCTTAGAGAAATTCTTGATAAAATGTCGATAATACCCTGCCAAGCCTAGAAATTGGCGAATTTCCGTTGGAGTCCTTGGGGCTTCCCATTTCTTAATGGCTTCCACTTTAGCCGGGTCCACGTGAATCCCTTTCTCTCCGATTACGTGACCTAGGAAGTGTACTTCCCGAATCCAAAATTCGCACTTAGAGAATTTGGCATATAGCTTCTGTTCTTTGAGAAGCTCTAAAATCACTTTTAGATGCTGCTCGTGATCCTTCTTACTCTGAGAATAGAATAGTATATCATCGATGAACACGATCACAAACTTATCAACGTATGGCCTACATACTCTATTCATTAGATCCATAAACACAGTTGGTGCGTTCGTCAATCCGAATGGCATGACTAAAATCTCGTTGTGCCATAGCGAGTTCTAAAAGCTGTTTTAGGAATATCTTCCTCTCGGACTCTCAACTGATGATATCCCGATCGAAGATCAATCTTAGAAAAGTAAGTTGCACCTTGCAACTGGTCGAACAAATTGTCTATTCGAGGGAGAGGATATCGGTTCTTGATTGTCAACTTATTTAGTTCCCTATAATCGATACACATTCGAAACGATCCATCCTTCTTCTTGACGAAGAGAATCGGGGCTCCCCAGGGTGATGAAGTAGGTCGAATGAATCCTTTATCCAGAAGTTCTTGAAGTTGATTCGACAACTCTTGCATTTCTTCAGGTGCTAAGCGATACGGGGCCTTGGCTACTGGCGCCGCTTCGGGTATAAGGTCAATCTGAAATTCGACTTGTCTAAACGGTGGAAGTCCAGGCAAATCGTCTGGAAATACTTCTGGGTGATCCTTCACCACAGGAATATCTTGGACTCGCCTCTCCTCAGACTTCTTCTCAATTACTTGCGCCAAGAACGCAACATACTTCTTCCTCAAATACTTATGGACCTTCATACATGATACTATCTTCAGACTCCTTCCATCTCTATCTCCTTGGACAACTAGGGTTTCTCCGCCTTGTAATGGTAACCTAACCGTCTTTTCAAAACAACTAACCTCTGCTTGGTTCTTAGATAACCAATCCATGCCTATTACTACATCGAAACTCCCCAATTCAATTGGAATAAGATCAACACTAATTAGTTTATCAGCTAAGTTAAAGGTACAACCTAAGATTACATCCTTAGCTTCTAATTCAAATCCATTAGCAACCTCAACAATATAAGCATTCGGCATTTTTTTAGCTTCTAGATTGCTCAAAGGCCTAAATTCTAACAAAATAAAGCCCTTATCGGCACCAATGTCGAATAATATGGATGCATAATAATCGTTTAGAAGAAATGTACCTGTCACTACATTGGGGTCTCGACGTGCTTCTTCTGCTCCTAAGACAAATGCCCGTCCTCGAGCTTGTCCTCCTTGATCTCCCTGATTGGCTTGTCTTGCTTGATACCCGGTGTTGTTATTGATTGGTCCCCTTTTCAGCCTTGGGCACACATTTCGGAAGTGATCCGGACTTCCGCACTCAAAGCATACCATTCCTTCCTCTTTCACATTTTTTCCTGTCTTGCAAAATCGGGCTAAATGACCCTTTTGCTTACAAATGCTACAAATGAGACAGGCTCCCTCATGATGCAAATTACATTGATTGCATTTTGGGTGGGGTCTATTGTAACGTCCTACTTCCTTGGCATTCATCCCAAAGTTTCCCACTACTTTCTTGTTCCCACTTGAACTACTTCCAATTGCCTTTCCTGACTGATTCTCCGGCCTTCGCTTGATACCGACACCTTTATGAGTTAGAGTTCCTGCTCTGACCGTATCATGGGTCAAACTAGTTGCTAGAGCCATGGCGGCTTGGATCGTGGTCGGACTTGATGACTTAACCATCCCTCGAATCTCTGGGGTTAATCCATACAAATATCGGTCAATCCGTTTGCTCTCCGGGGTAACCATGTGAGGTACTAACTTCGCAAGTTCGTGAAAACGAGCGGTGTAGCGATCTATCCCCGAACCAACCATGGTAAGATCCCAAAGTTCAGCCTCCAATTTCTGAACTTCGCTCTTGGGACAGTATTCCTCTATGAGTAATTCCTTGAACTCAGACCAGGACAGTTTGTATGCATCTTCCTTTCCACGGGTTTGGATTTGAATGTTCCACCAAGTTAGAGCTCGCTTTTGCAACTGACAGGCGGCATACTCTACCATGCGATCCTTTGAGAACTTACAGATATGAAGTACCGACTCCATACTATCGAACCATGAGAGTAATCCTATAGCACCTTCCGTTCCATGAAACTCCTTGGGCTTGCAAGTCATGAATGTCTTGTAGCTACATCCTCTATTGTCTTGAGTGTCATTGGGAGTTCCTCCTCCCACATTGACATTCCTTTGACGCTCATTAATGCCCGCGGTAACTTGGGCTATGATGTTAGGTATCGCCTCTTGGATACGTTGAGCTATGAGTTGGGCGATATCGGGGTTTTGATCATCAGGATTTTCTCCCGTGTGACGTGTGGATCTTCTTGGTGGCATTTTTCTAAAACACAATTGCAAATATCGTGTTGGTTAAAATTTTGGGTAAATGAAGTCGGATGTTTTGTAAAGAACACATTTGAAATTTCGAAGTGTTGGAAATAAATAAATAATTATTGCATGTTCCACACATATATAATTAAAACACGAAATTGCCTTTTCATTGAAGTCATTAATAATAGCCGTTTGATACAAAATTTCTGATGTGCATCGCACATCAGTATAGAATTACAAACTGAAATTTAAGATTGAAACAACTAGAAATTAAAAAGTTCCATTTTCTAAATTTTCTACCGTCCACGTCAATATCCGCCCCGATACACTTCAATCGAAACACACAACACCAATAGCGTCAATAGCATCACTACTACTATGCTCATTATCTCGGCTCGTAAAGCTATCCTTCGAGCTATTTTCGCTCCGTTCACGGCATCGGACGACATGTTGGTCAAAAGCTGACTTAATTCCACTAGCTCGGTCACTACTTGACTCTGGTGACTGACCCTCATTTGACATCCGTGCAAGTCCATTGTCACGGCCCTAAGGCGTTGCTCTTCGGCCAAGGTCATGCCAGGCGCTCGACTAATCGGCACTCCCTCGATCACCCGTGAGGGTTCCGGTGCGTCTCGTTGAACAGACCTAAAACACACTCGTCTAGGTATACGGACGCTCTTCCTAGCGGTTTGCCTTGTACGTGGACCCCTAGGATTAGGTTGTATCACTACCGGGATGGGTTGTGGAGGAATCACAGTTGGAGGTATCCTCGGCCCATCGTACGGGTCTCGTTCCACGTCAGACGTACGCTCACTTGATGGCGTGTAGGAAGGTCGTGGGCTTGATGATGATGACGACGACATAGTATTGCTGAAGTAAGAGTGTGATGAGGATGTTGACAAAGTGATACTGAAGTAAAAGTGTATAACATTACTATCGCCCAATATAAAGGCTAAGCGTACTACACTATTGCATACTATAGGCAATAACTACGCTCATAGTAGGCATACAACGTGAAGCATCAAGTGCGAAAACACACATATTCCTAGCATATCCATTTCCGGTCTCGCATTACTCTTTCTTTAATTAAACATAGGTGATCAGGCTTTGTTTAATTAAAGACCGATGGTGCAATACCCGAATTAGTTATACTAGCAACATGTTTAGTAATTTAAGTGTTCTTTCCCGTTTTTGGTTATAGTTGCAGTTTTCCAAAGGAAAACCGGTATTCTCTATAACCTTTAGCTCTGATACCAAATATGTAACACCCCGCTAAAGCGGAAACACGGAATGTACAGCTCAAGGTTCATAGCAAAAGTTACAAGATCACATCAACCATCAAAATACATTCAGAAGGTTAAACCTTGTCTTTTACAGTCGTTTTTACAAAAGGGAAATGAACATAAAATTAAAGATAGTAAAGAAAGCTTCATCACGTGTAGCCTTCCTAAGATCCAACCTTAAGGATGTTCCCCTGAAAAGCATGTAAATGAGAGTGCAACTAATGCACTAGTTGGTGAGATCACAGGTTTAATGAGTATAACACTGTTTGCCGTAGCAAAATAGTTTAAATCCGCACAAGGGATAAATAAATCGGTTATGAAAAACCACTTGCTCAAGGTAATCGTATGTAAAATGTTTAAGTTATGAGCCCGTTACCTGACCTATACCGACAAAATCGCCCCGACGCATGTTCTATCGCCAACAATGCACAAATACAAACAATAATTATGCACTCAAACAAGCGCTACTTGTGAGTGGGGTGTCAACCAAATAATGTTATCCATAATTACCAACGACTCACACTCGTGAGTTAAACGGGTAATGTAAAATAAACGGGGACTTTTGAACGATAGCAAAAGAAACTCAAACTTACAACATTTGCAACAACATAGATACCATAGAGCATAAACAAGTATAGCAAGTTTCGTATTTCCAAGAAAACAAAATAATCGATGCGTAAAATAGTTTTAGTAACGACATGCTTTTCACCCCAAAATATGTAAAACATTGAAAAAGGGGCTGTGAACTCACATGATAAGCGATAGAATCTGGGAATCTCCCACAAGTACTTCTAGATGATCCTACTTCAAACCTATGAACGTAAGGTCACTAGTGAGTTCTCAATCTCGAAGGTTCGGTACTAACTATCCAAATCGTCATAAAATGCCTTGTTGTGTTTTAATATTATAACGTAATAAACGTATACATTGTTCTTATTAGACTAGAGTTTCCGCAATTTCGTCACAATAAGTAACGAAAAGGGTTTTAAAGAACGTAAACATATATATATATAGTACATATATATAAATCGAAATTTTATCGTAAGAACGATAAAATTGAAGGGTTTTGAATGTAAAGACAATATTTAAGTGCATAAATATATAGGTATAGTATATATTTATATTCCACGATTTCATCATAACATGATGAAATGGGATCAAGAATATATAAAATGCAAAAACATATATAAATATATTATATATATGTACATTCCACAATTTCATCATAAAATGATGAAAATGGATAAAGAATAAATAATGTGCATAAATAAAATGCATAAATAAAATGTAAGTATAAGATATACATATATATTCCACTATTTCATCATAAAATGATGAAATGGGATTATAAGTTAGTCCTTAATAATAATAATAATTTGTCCTTTGCTGTCCAGAATTTGATGTCACTTTGTGTCCAACTTTGGGTAACTTCCAGGTACAATGTGGTCATGAAATTTTATGTCCAATTAGTTCAATGAGTTAGAAAACTTTTGGCATCAGTTTCATAATTTTTGGAAGAGCATAAGTACATGAAATAATACTTGACGTAAAATCCGATAGAAGACTTTACGGTTTGTGCACGGATTTTGTGAGGACTGTTTGGTAAACAAATTCTTTGCGTTTTTAAGTGAAACCACTTGGGTTTGAATCTTAACACATAAAAATGATTTCCAGAAGAAGAATCACTCCATTTGGAGTTATATTGAGTGAGATATGACCCTTTGAAGTGGAGGGTGGAATTTGGCAGAAATCTGTCAAACCACACTTTGTGCATGTGCTCACATGTTGACCTATTAACCAAAATTCTTATTCCTTGCATGCACAATCCGATTTGACTCTCTTCCATACACTTATTTTCGGTTCCAAAACACATTTTTGATCCATTTAAAATACATGCAAGTTACCTATCAACTCAACTTTTATAAATTCTTGTAAAAGACCCATTTTGGAAAAGGTTGATGTTCTTGCCAAGAACATCAACATGCAACTTAAAATTGTGCGTATTTAGCTCATGCATGTTTGTTTAAGTATGTTTTTAGTGGATTTCAAAGATGTATTCATGAAACTCTTGAATAAAAGATGATGGATTTCTCAAGAAAACTACATGCATGTGTTCAAAATGTTCATCTTTGGTCTTAACTTAGGTTTGATTTTGGATTCACCATCTTTTACTAACAAAAATATGTTATTGTTGGTTCCCGTTTTTCTTTAAACAAGATTATCAGATCTATTAGTTCGAGTTTATGTTTGATGCGGAAGCGTATTTGAAGAACTAACAGATATGTTTGATAGATTTAGAACACAATATAAATAAACAGTGAACAGGAAATAATATCTCAAAGTTTACTGAATATATATATATCAAGAACAGATTTAAGAACAGTGAGTATGCAAAGCTTTAAACAGATATGACTCTAAATGTGCATAAGCCATGTGTTCTTGATGTTCGATTTGAAGTGTTCTTGTTTTTCTGTTGTTGTCCGCAGAGGCTCTGTTATTGGTAACAGAGGTTCTGCGGTCTTGGTCTTCTGAAAGCGTCCTTCTGTTGTTTCCTCGGTCTGATCACTTTTGATCAAACTTCCTTTGATTCTTCTGAGATGCCCGGCAGAGGTTCTGTTGCACTCAGCAGAGCTTCTGTGGAAGTTCTTCTGTACTTGGCCATTTTTCAATACTTCTAATATTTCAGAATATTGGAGCTAACAGTTATGATGGTAAATCTACAAACATTAAGATATATGAAAGATGGTTTTAAAAAAAAAACATGAAGAAAGTGTAGAAAAGATGAAGAACATTCATAAAATGCAAGGAAGTTGAAAAAGATTTAAAAGAGTGTGTGTGGATTTCACCCAACACACTTGTTTTTACCTTTGATTATCTTGAACTCTTGAAGAAATGTGATTTAGGGGCTGGAGTTGTGATGAAGATTTGAAGATGATATGAAGATGAGGATGAAGATTTGAAGATGGAGAGAGAAGGAGATGACCACTTTCTCTTAGTGAGAGAGTGAAATGAGAGAATGAGGTGCATTTGTGAGTGTTGTTGCATACATAAGGAGAGAGGGGGAGGGGTGGCCGGCCTCTATAGGGGGATGGGGTGCGGTGTGACACAATTGCATTTAGTCACTTCTTGTCTTTAAAGATTAAAATCAAAATACAAGTATTTTCTTAAAAATTAAAATACAAGTAGGTATATATAAAACAAGGTATTTATATATAATATGATTGAAATATGTATAAATTATCAACTACATGAATACTTGTAGTATAAATGTATATTAAGTTGGCATTTTATGAGATTTATGGATAATTTCCTAATTCAAGGATTTCTTAGGCAAAATTTCTCAAATTTTCCTATCGTACCGCGTTTACTGCTAAAATTGCACTGGGTAAACTATGTCATTAAAATAAGTTATCCAAAGCAGTTCTAACCTGAGATGTAAATTTGACAGTTGTCACACTACCAATATTCTTAAATCAATCTATTTTAAACGCTTCCGCACACAAATATTCATACTCTATTTTATATATTGATTGGTTTAAATATCATTGTGAGTCAATCTGGGATCAACAGTCTTAATGACTTAAAGCTGTTAGGTAGGGTGTATGAAAATGAGGAGGTCTTGTGCAAATTTATGGATTGTCTTCCTGACTTTTGGGAACATATCTGTACTTGCATAAAGACAACCAAGGATCTTGAATACATGCCTCTTACTGTACTCTATGGAACACTTTTCAACTATGAACAAACCAAGATTCAAAGAAAGTCTATCATAAAAGAGATAAAAGGCTCTTCTGTAGCCATTGTTAGTGTATGACACTCTATCCTCTTATCTCCTAATTGAAAATTTTGAGCGAGGTAAAATCGACAAAACTCTATTTTTCAGAATAGTGAAAGGTCATATAATTCTTGTTCAGATATATGTTGATGACATTATATTTGGTTCTAATAACCCTGATCTTTGTACTCGTTTCTCTGAAAGGATGAAAGAAGAGTATAAAATGAGCATGATGGGTGAGCTAACATATTTCCTTGGTCTTCAGATAAAACAAAATGAAAAAGGAACTTTCATTAATCAGGGAAAGTATGTTAAAGATATGCTGAAGAAATTTGATTTAACTCAGAGTTCAGCTATGAAAACCCCTATGGCACCACCGCTGACACTAAACAAGGATTCAAATGGAATACCTGTTAATGTCACGTTGTACTGTGGGATGATCGTCTCTCTCTTGTATCTTACAGCTAGCCGACCCGATATAATGTACGCAACTTGTTTGTGTGCACGATATCAAGCTGAACCTAAGGAATCTCATATGACCGCTGTAAAGCGAATCTTTCGTTACCTTAAGGGTACTATGAACCTAGGTCTTTGGTATCCCAAAGACTCAGGGTTTGATCTAATCGCCTATTCAGATAGTGATTTTGCAGGTTGCAAATTGGATATGAAAAGCACCACAGGAGGCTGTCAGCTCCTGGGTGGAAAGCTGGTGAGTTGAACAAGTAAAAAGCAAAACTCAGTGTCCACCTCAACTGCTGAAGCTGAGTATGTAGCCGCTGGAAGATGTTGTTCTCAGGTCTTGTGGATGAGAAATCAACTACTAGACTATGACCTTCAGCTCTCGAAAATTCCAATCTATTGCGACAGCACAAGTGCCATCGCTCTAGCCAACAATCCAGTGCTACACTCAAAGACCAAACATATCGAAATCAGGTATCATTTTATCAAAGATCATGTGATGAATGGTGATATAGAACTACATTTTATCCCAACTGACTATCAGTTAGCTGATCTGTTCACCAAACCTCTTGATGAGACAAGATTCAACTTTTTCATCAGCGAGCTTGGAATGCTGAACTTTGAAGAGTAAGATCTTCAGCGGTTCATATTTGATCAGTGATAGGATAAAACAATTATATAACCCATTCTATCATTCTCTCTCTGAACATAATTGATTCGCTGATATCAAGGTATGTTTTCTCTCTTGCTCGCTGACGTTCGCATGTAAATGTAAGATTTCAAAACAAATTGCATCGCTGAATATCTCTTCCTTAACAACGATACTTTGAAATTTCTTAAACTAACTAATATTTCTATTCAGTGCTTCATGTTTTTCAAAACAGTCCCTGAGCTTTCAAAACCTCAGAGACATCCTAAAATATGAAAGGACGTTTGTGACATCATCACAACGGATAAACCCTGGCACGTTCTTTTTCTGACACACGTTTGCACGTTTCGTTTACCTTCCAATCAAATGCAAACACGTGTCTGTGTCATGATGAAAAACATTCCCGCTCGAGTTTATATTTTCTCCTTACGCGAACTTCTTCTCCAAGCAAGAAAAGATTTACTGTTGCTTATTTCCCGAAATGTGTTCATCTTCTTCTTCGATTACCAGGTTAATATTCTTATTATTTACCTGCATAACTTGTTTCTGATCTTCTTATTGCTTTTAACAGATCAAAAAAAAGAAACTTTTTCTAAAATGAAATCATTTCTTTCATGGTTTTATGAACACAACCTTTTCATGGTTGTTCTTCAAGTTTAAAACTCAAAATCTTAAACTTGTTCTTCATTCGTTTTTCCAGAATCCTTATCTAAAGGAAAATGGAAAACAAGACTTTTACTGGGTTTGTTTTTCTTTTTCAAAACAAGAAAACCCAAATCTTCATTAAGACATTTCTGTCTGAATGAAATGGACAAAAATCGGAAAACATCTTATTGGAAAATCTTTCACATTAAGACTATTCTTTATCTATGTTCATGGTTGATATGTTAAACAGAAATGGCATCTTCTACTCCTGCTCCTACCGCTGAGAAACCCACGGCTGCAAAGAATATGACTCTCGTCAAAGCTCCTCAGGTCAAGTTCAAGCTTGAGGAAATCAATTTTTCAAAATCGAACAACCTTCATGCGCTTTTCGAGTTTCCTCCTCGAAAGCAAGTCACATATCTGGATGATGTTGTGAACTATCTCAAAACATGTTGCTTATCCACAGCCCTGACCATTGCACCCCCTGCTCATCAATTCCTACTTTCTCAGTTCTGGTATACTGCCATAAGAGCTCAGGTACCCCATGCCAAAGACCCAACGAAGATAGTTGACTCCGTTCTGTGTGACACAAAATTTGGCACCACAAAAATCAACGCTGCCATAATTAGGAAAGCACTGAGCCTTCCTACCTCTACCAAAGAAAACCACTTTGTCCCTCTCCCAAACCACAAAAACCATGATGATAGGGAAGCCATCATTGCATTCTTCGATGCAATGGGTTATGCATGGGACACTAGAAGGGACAAGAAGCCTGAGAAGAAACTGACCTTGATTAAAAAGTCCAAAATGCCCAGCGAGATGAACTTCATCTTCGCACATCTGATAAGCTGCATGACAGCGAAGAGTGGCTCCTCTGATCAAGCTGCTCAACCTCAACAAGCAATGGGCTATGCATTGCTAAAGGTCTAAATGTTGACTGGGCCTCAATCATCTACGACGACCTTGCGTTCAGAGTAGATATGGCTGAAAGATCTGCATGGGTTCCTTATCCCATATTCACTAGCGTCGTCTTTCAACAAGGACTTGGCGAAAGGTACCCAACAGAGGGTGATCTGAGACTCTCTCAGGTTGGCCCTAAGGTACTCGACTTCAAGCCGCTAGAAAACGAGGTATGTCTTTCTACTCTCTTATCTCTTCTCAATCCTCCTTCTTCTACTTCTGCAGCTCATTCAGTGGAAATCCCCACCGCTGATACCCACGCTGCACCCTTCACTCCTTCTCGAAAAAGGAAACAATCTACTTCCCAACTTGGTTCCAAAAGAATCAAGAAAACCAAGGAGCAACCCCCCCAACATTTACATGTTGAAGACTCATCAGCTCATCTTAAAGAGCTGATGGAAAGTTCAGTGGTACGCTCCGCCACAGCTGATCAAGCCACACCTTCCATCCCAGCTTCAGCGTCTCTAAACGCTGAAGTTATAAACTTGGAAATTAACCCACCTCCTTCAACCTCTCTACAGACTGAAGTGATTGACAACGGATCTAACGCAGAACCCCACACCCAACCATCATTCTCATCCCTCATTCCTCCTACTCAATCTTTGGTCTCTCCATCAATTTTCCCAACTTTCTCAGGGACACCCTTCATCGTACATGACTCAGTTGCAGACACTCTAAATACGATGATGGACGCAAACTTAGGATCTGCAGGCACCTCCATGCGCCAAGGTACTCTTGAAGGCGACATGGAATTTCATTCAGGACACAAAGGGTTCGACAACTTCGCCAACCCGCCTGCAGGTATAAACACAATCCAAAACACTCCTATCTCTCTACCCCAAACTTCTGAGCTTTTCTCTGTTCATAAGTTAATAACTGTTTCAGGTCCTAATTTGGGGGATATCAACACCTCCCTGAAGTCCCTGGAAACAAAGGTGGAAAATTACAACACCATTCTCTCCACAAACTCTTCAGCGGTTACAGACGCTGGAGAGAAACTCAAAAAGCTGACCGAGATCGTCGATACAAAAGCCTCCAAAACTGATCTGGAGAAGGTGGATGGTAGCATCGCTCAATTTGCTACCACCCTTGCTGACAATTCAACCATCACCACCTCTCTTTCAACAAACCTCACCTCTCTGTCCAATGAAGCCACATCATTGAAGACAGAGGTTGGTTCTCTTAAGGGTGAAGTTTCCACGATCAAGGCTGACGTTTCCGCCGTCAAAGAAATTGTTCAGAAAGTGCTCGATCGCCTGAACGCCCCAACTTCAAATTTTACTCAGGTCGATCGCGAAGCTCTTGAAAAGATCAATCCTGCTATAACTGGCATGGATGTCAGATTAGCAAAGATTGAAAACTGTGTTGGGATCTCTGGCTCGGAAGACAGAGACCAAATACACACTGCTGCTGAATAATCTGTTACCTCCCCCAACCATGATGTGGAAGAGGGGGAGAAGAATAAAGAAGACCTTCCCCATAATGCTGAGGGGGAGGGTATTGAAACTGCTGCTGGTACTTCTACTCCACGACCTCAGGGAGTTGAAAACCCTGAGGAAACCGAGAAACCTTCCTCTAAATCTGAGGGGGAGCAACTCGATGAGCAACATAAGGAAGCTGCTGCTGACGTGACCGAACCTTATGCTGAAGAGGTCGAGTCTGAAGAAGAAACTGAAGATGATGAACCTGTCGACATCTCTGATGAAGAACCGTCGTCATCCCCCAAAGATGATGATGATGACGATGATGATGACGACTTCTTCTACGTCCAGCCTATTGCAAAAGCCCCTACTCAAAAAGGGATCAAGATAAAAGAACCTTCAGGGGAGCGGACCAAGACAAAGCCTGCAGCGTCTGAAGATGACAAAGGCAAAAACAAAGGCCTCGCTGAAGAAGACAATCTGACGATCTTGCTTCAAAAGCCAGTTTGTCAGGTACACTACCTTCTATTCCCTTACACTGCATCCCTCCTCTATCCCTTCTCAATCTCAATCCTTCTATCCTTAAAACCTCTATACACTTAACCACATTCTTTTCTCTATCTCTTTCTTCCCAACTTTTCTTACTTAAACAATCGATGTGATTCAGCTAGTCCTCTTCCCTGTTTGAGGATCCCACTGAAGGTCCTTCGACTACACCAGAAATAATCCCAGCCACAAGAGCTGAAGAAATAATCCCAGTCTAAGATTTAACCACTGAGACTGATGAACCTGAAGAACAGCTGCTCTCTCACAAAAATAGACCTTCCTTGGCTCCTCAAAGACTAAGTGAAGAGGATCAAGAAAAGAGAGATGCAATGATCAAACATCTTGAAGATCAGCGGATCATTCTTCCTCGTGACAAAATCCCTGCTCCCATAAAGTTCAGGATCTCAAGGAAAGAATACGAGAATCTTCTAAGAGCTGAAAGATTACTCGCCGAAAGGAAAAAAGCTGAAGAAAAAGATAAGGCTCTCGCCATCCAGCTTGTCCAACAATCGGTGAAAGACCCCGCGTTGAAAAGAACTCCCATTGATGTCCAACGTCAGCTATGGGATGATGCCCAAAGGATCGTTGAAGAAAAGACTAAAGTATCTGATACGACTTTGAAATGGTGTTAAGAAATGCTGAATTATCGATCTCGACCATCCAAAAGCATCAAGGTAAACATCAGAGGAAGACTGTTCGTAGACGTTCCTGTTGTTGAAGTTGATGTATTCAGAGAAGACAAAACCAAGCAAACCTTCTATGCCGCTACTTTAGAGAAGTTTGGTTTCTCTGAATGGTTGGAAGTGAAATTAGCCATTCAGGGATCGCGCTCAAAGATCAAGAGCCATATCGAGAAAATTTTAAATACTCAGATCGACTTAGTTTCTTCTGCTGTGGATATTCCTCCTTCCACTGTTCTTCCTCCTCAACAAAGAAGAGTCTCTGCAAAGGAAAATAAAGTCTCAGACTCAGGTCCTCCTATACGGAATGAAACAGGTATTGGTTTCTCTCGTGCTGAAGTTCTTGGCCCTGATGCTGATCTCTCGGCGCTTAACACCTCCCTACCACCTGGTGAAACTTTCATCCCTGGAAAAGTCATAAGTGATCCCTATGGTATATTTTTTCTAGACAACCATGGAAATCAACACTTTCAACGCATCTCTGAGCTTCCAATCACTCCCATCGAACAACTCAGATATCTCATATACTGGTGTGAAGTCAGACGCGACATTAATGTACATCACCTCAAGCCCCTGATCTTTGAAGAAGCAAAGAACAAAAAGGATCAAGGTGTCACTGTCCCTGACTGGATGATTCCCACATCAAATACCCTCAATGAACTTCTCATGAAGGAATAACCTTTTGACGGATAGGATCGCCTTGTAATTCTTTCTATCATTATTTGTCTACATCTTCTGTACTTGTAATTTTTCCACTTCCCTATGTAATCTTTACGAAGTTTAAAGAAAATTTTCAGCAAATGCACTTTACTCTATCAGTACTGAAAAGATCACAGAAAACAGTAAAATGGAGAAATATTTTATGAGTTCTTTTTATCCTTATGTTTTCTTTAAATAGCAATTTTCTCTGTTGCTATGTCATAATCAAATAGGGGGAGATTGTTGATCCAAACCCTCAGTGATTTGATAATGACCCTCTCTTAAACACTTAGTGAAAATTGTAAGTAAACAATATGTATTAGAGTTTCACTATCGCTGATAAGTACTAAGACTTTACAGTACTGCTGATAGGAACTCTCACTCCTTAGACTAGATATTCAACGAACAATGTTCATCGTCTTATAGCTCTGAGCCTGTTCAGTCTATGAGATGATCGCTGATAAGTTAGTTGTTTACTTATGATCCTTGAAGACAAGTTTCACGTCAACATATGTTCTACGCTGAAGTCAAAGATCAAGCTCAAGAACCAGCGACAAGTCTACTCATGAACTGATGCGGATATCAGCAAATCAAGACCTGTCCATTCAACGTGTAGTATCAAGTAGAAGACTTCAGTAATCAGTGAACTTTATCATTCGCTGATAAAGATCTGATTCAACTAAATCTGATCATGAAGTCTCCCTGCATGTTACTATTGTCTTACCTCCCTTGCACGTCTCCGTACGAACTGTCAGAACGGACATCCCTTTTGTCTGTAATCGTACAACAACTCTGATTCTACACTGTGCACCATGCGGATACTAAGGTTGTCTACAAAAGTCAATGACATGCAACCACTCAGCTGCAGCCACGTGTAAAGCCATACTGCCTAGCACTAAATGCATGCAGTATATAAGAAGAACCTTACTTCAGTTTTGAAGTGTTCTCGGACCATCTTCTTATTTCTCTCTTATTGTTAAGTTATTATTCGTAATTTCTTAGTGTTTCTCAAGACTTGTTAAGATTAGGTTTATCCTTAATCTTGTTCTGCAACAAGTTGTAAATTGTCTTGATTTATCAATAAACAATTCAGAAAAGTAAAAACGTGTGTTTGTATTTAACCCCCCCTCCCTTCTACAAAGTTGTATAGCCCTTCGGAACCAACAACTTCCAAGAAAGCTCAGTATGTGCCCAGAATCACCTAAGATTCATCAGAATCTGATGACAATAGTCAAGATGAATTGCTCACCAAACTGAGGCGTATCTAAGTGATGTCGATGATGAGCGTGAGGAGTCTTTTGTCGAACAGATAACTGATGAAATGGCTATGGTGGCAAGGTTCAAGAACATGCCTCGTTTTTCAGAAAAATCTAAAACCTTCAGAAAACCTTCTTCTTTCACAAAAAAATCCTCGACTGACAAGTCAAATGAGGAATGCTTCAACTGTGGTAATAAAGGTCACTTCGCTTCTGAGTGTAGAAGCAAACGTATTGAAAGGACCAGAACAACCTCTTCTGATTAATTCTCTTCCAAGAATGAGAAGTCAAAACATTTCTCAAAACAAACTTTTCCCAGAAAGAATAATCAATCATCCTCTTTTGATCGGGACCGTGCTGAGAAGTACGAAGCCAAATACAAAATAGAGAAGGAGAGAAATGAAGAACTTATGAGAAAAGGAAAAGGTCTTCTGGCTGAGACTCATGATTGGACAAATGAGCCCACCTCTGAAAGTGACAAGGACTCACCCAACACGTGCTTCATGGCCAAAATTGATGAAGTGGAAACTTCTGAAAAGGTGGTCACATCTACTGACCTAGTGTCAACTGAGTGTTCTTCATCTTCCTCTCAGGTCATCCCTTCAACTCCATGACTGAATCTGAAAAGATTGAGGAATATGACTCTTTGACGATTGACTTCTATAATGCCAAAGACGCAAAGAAAAAGGCTTCTGCTCAAATAAAATCTCTATCTTCACAAATTCAAGTTTTTCTTTCTCAACTTAAACAATTTGACTTAATCAAGGCTGGGATGGAAGATTTGAAAACCATAAACCACGTAATTGCTAAAGAGAAAAACAAACTTTTCAAAAAGTTAAAAAGAGAGCAAGAAACTGTAAGAAAATGGACCAGCTCGTCAAAGAATCTTGAGAAAAATCTTTCAAGATCAAATCTCATGGGATGATAAAACTGGTATGGGTTTTTGAAAAACGGAAATCGATCAACCGTCAAAAACTCATGCCTCTACATCGTGTGCTTCTCTTTCCTTGTATGAATCTTCCGAATCTAGTTCTATTGGCTCTGTATCCATGAACCCTGCTGACTTGTCTGAAGCTTTAAAATTCGGTATGTTTATAAAGGAAAAATATTCCATATCTTTTCAAAATGAAGAAACTCAACATTCAAATGACTCTCCCAAACCCTTACATGATCTGTTAGTACACTTTATGTTGTAATCAAGACATTTTGACTTTCAATATGTATGTTGTTTGACCTTATGGTAGAGCCATGTGATTGTCATGAGCCTAATATAAATAGTTCCATTATGTATTTGTGATGTAAGCTTTTGGTAATCATTCCATCTATTGTACTTTGAGACAAATCAATGATAGATGACTTTCTCTTTCTAGATTGTGTTCTACATTTCATATTCTCTCACTAGATTGGGAACTAACATTTGGTATGAAAATCTTGACGTTGGATGAAGCTTCCTCCTCTGAACACATGCCTTCTAAAGTGCCCAAAAGAAACCCTTTAAACTCAAGTAAAAGATTTTATGTGTCTTAAAAGGGTAAATATGTGGCAACTAACAGTTCTCTAAAAAGAAAATCTCCAGATTTTTCAAAAACTTTCTTTGAAAATACCCCCTTAGATTTTGTCCCAAGAAAGGTTGGCCTAAAATCCAACAGTGGAATTTTAGGTTTTCCTCCTCTCATGTCAAGCTTCGGTCCAAAAGCCCTACAAATAGATCTCAAGGGCAAAAACTAAGAAAAAGGCCAAAAATCCAAAAATATTTTTATTTATAGAAAGTGCTACAACTGTGGAGATATCTTTCATCTTGCCAAGGACTACCCTAAGGATAGGATTGACGGAACTGAAACTAAGAGCTCCTCTCCCTCTAACTCTAAAAGACCCACTACCGAATGGTACCAATAAGCTAATCTTTCTGTGACTGCAGGTGTATGAGCATCATGAAATATGGTATTTGGATAGTGGATGCTCACGTCACATGACCGGGAACAAATATCTTCTCATAAACTAGGTGTCTAAAAAGGGCCCATCAGTAACTTTCGGAAATAATTCCAGAGGTTATACAAAGGGATATGGAACTCTCACAAATGGGTTGGTCACCTTTAACAAAGTTGCATTTGTTGAATGACTGATGCATAATCTTCTGAGCATTAGTCAGTTATGTGATCTGGGCTACAAATTTATTTTTTAACTTTGTGAATGTACTATTGTTGATAAACACATGCAGGTTGTGTTGTCCGAGAAAAGAAAAGATAATGTCTATGTCATTGACATTGGACAAAATTATCGTACTACCAGTGTCTTCTTTGTGTCTGACGGTTCAGCCAAAAGAAACTGGTTGTAGCCTAAATAGTTATCTCATCTGAACATTAAAACTCTGAATATTCTCTCCAACAAAGAATTAGTGACCGCAATGCCGAAACTGAACTTCGTGAAAGAAAAGTTGTGATGCTTGTGAGAAAGGAAAACTCCCCAAATATTATTTCAAAACAAAGCAATGCTTGTCAGATGCTGCATATGGATCTATGTGGACCAGTCAACACTCACAGTCTAAGTGGGAAAAGGTACATTCTTGTAATTGTTGATGAATTAACAAGATATACTTGGGTATGTTTTCTTAGGTACAAAAGTGATTCAACTGAATAGATTATCAACTTCATCAAGAAAAATGAAGTTCTAAATGGTTAGCTTGTACGGTCTATAAGAAGTGACAAAGGCACCGAGTTCAAAAACAGTGCCTTGGAAGGCTTCTTCAATGACAAAGGAATTTCCCAAAAATATTTTTGCAGTCAGAACTCCTCAACAAAATGTAGTAGTTGAAAGAAAGAATCAGACTCTATGTGAGGCTGCCAGATCAATGCTAAGTGAATCAAATCTTCCCACTTATTTTTAGGCAGAAGCTGTTAACACTTCTTGCTTTACCCAATACAGGTCAGTGATTGTTAAGAGACATGGGAAAACCTTGGGAAAATAGATCCTAAGGCTGATGAAGGTATTTTTGTGGGATATTCTTTGTCCTCAAAAGCCTATCGTGTATATAATCTCAAAAGAAAATGCATTGATGAATCCATTCATGTCAAGTTTGATGACTTCAAATCATCATCTCTCATAAATGTCCAGCGAATTCACAACGCTGAAGACATCGGTTGGAAAACTCGAGGGAGACGTGTCCGCTGTAAAGACTGACGTTGGATCTTTAAGGACTGACGTGAGCTCACTGAAGACTGACGTAAGCTCTGTAAAGACTGACGTTGGTTCGATAAAAATTATGATGCAGCAGATACTGAACAACACGACCGCCCCTGCCCCTGCACCTGAAATTTTTTCTGCGGCGGATCGTACTGAGCTCTTGAAGATCAATCCTGCTATTTCTGGCCTAGAAGACAGATTAGCAGCGATTGAAGTTTGTGTGGGGATCCCTGGCTAAGAAGACATGGAACCTACAACAGCTACTGAGTCAACACATTCCTCCCCCATTCATCATGAAGAAGGGGGGGGAGAAGAAGAACTCTGAAGACCTTCTCCACGATTAATCTGTCGAGGAGGAGAAGACTCAAGACCTCACCATTGCTGAAGATAGTGAGAAGATAGCTGAAGAAGGCGCCGCTGGACCTCAGGGAGATGAACACCCTGAGGGAATCGAGAAGCTTACCTCTGTATCTGAGGGGGAGCAACTCAATGAAGAAGCTGAAGAATCTGAAGCTGAAGAGATGAAGCCGTCGACATCTCTGAAGATGAACCATCATCCAGTGATAAGGGTGATGATGACGATGATGATGATGATGATGACTCTTTTATCATCAAGCCTGCTCAGAGGATCAAAGCTCTTAAAGGAATCTCAATAAATGAACCTTCAGGGGAGCAGACCAAGACAAAGCCCTCAGCATCTGAAGCTGAGAAAGGCAAAAACAAAGGTGTCGCTGAAGATGACAATCTGACGATCTTGCTTACAAATCCGGTTTGTCAGGTACACTAAAACTTCCTTACTTCATCCCTCCTCTATACACTCTATCAGTTATACTCTCCACAAGCCTATACACTTAAACCAATTTCCTTTCTCTGATTCTACACAAGTTCTTACTCGTAAGATCGCTGTGTTTCAGCTAGTCCTCTCCCCTGTTTGAGGATATCGCTGAAGTTTGTACTGCTATGACTTCACCAACAATAATCCCAGCTGCTGCTGAAGAAATATCCCAGTCTTGGATTTGATCTCTGAGACTGATGAACCTGAAGAACAGATGCTCGCTCATTCAAGCAGACCTACCTTGGTTCCTCAAAAACCAAGTGAAGATGGTCAGAAAAGAAGAGAGGAAATAATAAAGATGTTCGAGGCTCAACGAATCATTCTGAAGCGTGATCAACTTCCTTCCGTTCCTAAAAAGTTCAGAATATATCAAAAGGAATACAAGGATCACCTCAGAGCTGAACGTCTAATCGCTGAAAGAAGAGAAGCTAAAGAGAAAGACATAGAACTTGTCACACCCCGCTAAATCGGAAACACGGGATGTCACAGCTAAATGTTTCAAAAGCGTAAGGTAAAAGACAACACACAATCATCATATCAAAACAGTACAATTACAACGTGTTTTTAGAAATACATCTTGTCCAAAATAACAAAAGTAAACTTGACATGATGAAATAAGTTGGAAGTCGCTAATGTGATGCCTTCTAGAATGCATCCTTACTTGTTGTTTCCTGAAAAGCATGTAAAGGAGAGTGTCAACTAAATATAGTTGGTGAGTTCATAGGTTTTTGTACACACTAAAAACGTTAGTGTAAGTTGTAAAGTTTCGTACTTTCAAAATCGTAGTACAACTCTCGGTTGTAAAGTTTCGTCTTGTTTTGCATGCTCATGGTATATATAATGTAATGCCTCAGAGGTAGCAAGCTAAGCCATTACCCAAACCTCTTGACCTTGTGTTGTATGCCTCGGAATCATGTTCTATCACTAACATGCGTTGTAACAATTATGCACTTACTTTACCGTAAGTGGGTGGTCAACCAAATAACGTTATTCATAATCGTCATGGCTTACTCGTGAGTTAATGAGGTAATGTAAAATTGTAGGGACTTTCTTGTATGATAGCATAACTTAGAAGCTTTAACATGTGCATATGTACCGTAGAGCGTTAAACATGCATAGTATTTCAGTAATAAAACAGTTGATATCGAATAAAGTTGTAACATGCTTTTCACCCCAAAAATATGTAAAACAGTAAAAGGGGCTATGAAGACTCACGGTGGATTGCGTAGACGTTTCCCAAAAGTGCGTAATGTGTTCCGTGAGGCGATCCTACTCCGATCCTATGAACGTAAGGACACTAGTAAGATTCTAAGTTCTAGACTTTGGTCGATTAAATATCCAATTCATCATAAAATGTCTTCGTTGATATTTTGTATGCTGTTATAGGTTATTTGATATCAATAGTTCAACTTCAAGATGAAATGTTACATATGATGGTTCGAGATTACCGAAGTGTTGTCGTGACAAATGACGAAAGGGTCAATAAATAGGATCATATGTATAGTATGTAAATAAAGTTAGATGTTAGGTCATATATATTACATATATAAATACCATAATTTCATCATGAAATGATGAAAAGGGTCCATAACAATATGTTAGATTGTTAGAGCGTAAGTAAAATGCGTAAATAAATAAAGGTTAGGATAAGTAAGTATATATATATAGTACGTATATATAAATATACCACCATTTCATCACCAAAGGTGAGAAAAAGTGTCAAGAGATAGCATATAGCTATATTATGATATAGTTGTTAGAAGTCAGAATTAGAGGTCACTTGTGGTTATTGTTTGGAATACTTCCAGAGGTCGTTTGGTTCTGGTATTTTATGGCTAAGTACTTCCATGTGTTAGGAAACATTTTCCATAAGTCCCATGATTTTTAGAGTAATATAGGTGCATGAAATAAAACATGACGTAAACAGTGACAGAAAATGCTGCTGATGCGCACTGTTTTTGTGTTAACTGTTTGAAGGTCTAAAACTCAATGTTTTTCAGAGATTCCAGTTGGGTTTGATTCATAACTCGTAAAATAAAGTTCCAGGAAAGAAATCAATCTATTTGGAGTATTTTTGAGAGAGATATGGGCATGCAAAGTCAGTGTAAAAATCTGACAGCGTGCTGTTGGAAATAGCTCCTTGAAATAAATGCTATTTTTCCATTGACTCTTTCCAAGATTTTGTTCTTTTTGTTTACCCACGATTTTTAACACATAAAATAATTATTCTCAGCTTAAAACTTGCTTTTTATTTACAAAAATCAACATGCAATGAGTTTATGCAAACCATCTAACCAAGACATTTTGTTTTTAAAACTTGATGTTCTTGAGCTTTTGTGAAAACATTCAAGTAAGACATTCTTGGGTCACTAATATGGGTTTGATGATGGATTCATCACACTTTCTATGACATGCAAAGTATCATGGTCATGAATCTACAAACATTAGGATACCAAGGATTGTCTTAGCAAAAATCAAAGTGAAAAGACTAGAGTTTGAGGAAGATAAACTTGAAATGAGAAAGATGCATGTATGTAGATGATTAGAGGATGTTAGGAGCAGATTTTACCTTGAGTTTCTTGAGGTTTTTGGGGCTGGACTTTGAAGCCTTGAAGAAGATAGAATAGAGAGAAAAGAGAGTAAACTCTTAGAGAGAGTTGAGAGGAAATGAGTGAAGAGTAGAAATGAGGGATTAGGGGGGTATTTATGGAGTGAGAGAGGGGTTAGGGGGGAGGGGTGGCCGGTTTTGGGAGAGGGGAAAGGAGAGGGTGTGGAGTGTGGGTTTGGTTAAAATGATGGTGTTTAAAGTTGTGTTTAATTTAATTTTAATTAAATCTTTTAATTAGTTGAATTATTGAATTTAATTGGTAAAAATAAATAAACTAGTTGAATTATTAGTATTTATTTTTGTAGGTTGTATATATATAAACATATACATATATAAGTGTATGAGTATTTTTAGTAGGCATTTTATGAGATGTATGGATAATTTCCTAAATTGAGGGATTTTAGACGCAAATTCTAATTTTCCCCTACTGTGTCGGGTTTACTGCTAAAACTAGACAGTGTGACATAAAATAACTGTATCTGATATATTTAGTGCAGTTCTAACCTGAACGCAATTTTGACGGTTGTCACAGTCTCCTCCGGTTAAAAGAATTTCGTCCCGAAATTCAAGAACTTTCGTCCGTAACCGGTTGTTTAGCAAATAAGTGAGGATACTTATGTTTCATGTAATCCTCTCGTTCCCATGTGTACTCAGGCCCACGCCTTGTGTTCCAGTGACCTTTCACTATTGGAATCTTGCTTCGCCTAAGACGCTTGACCTCTCGGTCAAGTATTTCGATTGGTTTTTCTACAAAGCACAGTTTCTCATTGATTTGGACTTCCTCCAAAGGTACGGTTATTTCCTCGTTGACTAGGCATTTCTTCAGATTGGATACGTGAAAGGTGTTGTGAATAGCACTTAGTTCTGTTGGCAATTCCAGCCTGTATGCTACTGGTCCGATTCTCTCGGTGATTTTGAAGGGTCCAATGTATCAAGGGCCCAACTTTCCTCGTTTTCCAAATCGGACAGTTCCCTTCCAAGGGGATACTTTCATAAATACTCTATCTCCAATCTGAAACTCTAACGGTTTCCTACGGTTGTCAGCATAGCTCGTTTGACGATCTTGAGCTGCTTTGAGTCTATCCCTGATGATTGCGATCTTGTCGGTGGTTTCTTGTACAATGTCTGGACTAGACAATTGTCTATCTCCAATCTCCAAACAACAAAGAGGTAATCGACACTTGCGTCCATACAGTGCTTCATATGGCGCACACTTGATACTGGTGTGATAGCTATTGTTGTAGGAAAACTCAACTAATGGCAAGTGGTTATCCCAACTTCCTCCGAAGTCTAACACGCATGCTCGAAGCATGTCTTCCAATGTTTGAATGGTTCGCTCGCTTTGGCCGTCTGTTTGGGGATGATAGGCGGTACTTAAATTCAATTGCGTCCCCAATGCTCTTTGAAGTGACTGCCAAAATCGAGATGTGAAACGGCTATCTCTATCTGATATGATAGAAATTGGGACTCCATGTCGTGTAACAATTTCGTTGATGTAGATCTGAGCCAGTTTTTCCATTTTGTAATCTTCTCGAATCGGTAGGAAATGTGCAGATTTCGTGAATCGATCTACTATAACCCAAATTGAGTCGTGCCCTCGGGCAGTTCTTGGCAATTTGGTTATAAAATCCATGGTTATTTGTTCCCATTTCCACTGGGGAATCTCTAGTTGTTGAAGCAAACCAGATGGTTTCGGATATACAGCTTTGACTTTTGAGCAAGTTACACATTTTCCTACGTACAAAGCAATATCCTTCTTCATTCCTGGCCACCAATAATATTCTCTTAAACCCTTATACATCTTATCCGCACCAGGATGAATTGAATATCGTGAGTTGTGGGCTTCGTGCAGGATTATCTCCTGTATGTCGTTCGCTTTTGGAACCCAAACTCTGTCTTTGAAATAACGTACTCCATTAACCTTAGTTTCAAATCTGCTTTCTATACCGTGAAGGGTTTCGTCCTTCAGATTTTCCGTTTTCATTGCTTCGGTCTGTGCTTCAAGAATTCGAGTCTTTAAGCTTGTTTGTACCAGTGCTCCCATTGCTCGTATACGTGAAGGTTTTGTCCTTTCCTTCCTACTCAAGGCATCAGCAACTACATTGGCTTTACCTGGATGATAACGAATATCACAATCGTAATCACTGAGTAGTTCTACCCATCTTCTTTGTCTCATGTTTAGCATTTTCTGGTCTATAATATGCTGAAGACTTTTATGATCTGTAAAAATGGTACACTTAGTGTCGTACAAATAATGTCTCCAAATCTTTAGAGCAAAAACCACAGCTCCGAGCTCCAAATCGTGCGTGGTATAGTTATTCTCATGAACCTTTAGTTGTCGCGAAGGGTATGCTATCACCTTGTCCTTTTGCATTAACACGCAACCTAATCCTTGATGCGACGTTTCACAATATACCACAAAGTTATCGGTTCCTTCCGGTAACGCCAGAATTGGTGCATTGCACAACTTTTTCTTCAATAACTGAAACGCCTTTTCTTGTGATTCTCCCCAAATAAATTTACTATCCTTTTGGGTCAGTGTTGTGAGAGGTTTAGCAATCTTTGAGAAGTTCTCGATAAATCGTCTATAATAACCTGCCAAACCCAGAAATTGACGAATTTCTGTTGGGGTTTTTGGAGCTTCCCATTTCTTAACAGCTTCCACCTTAGCTGGATCTACGTGAATTCCTTTTTCACCAATTACGTGCCCAAGAAAGTGTACTTCTCTAATCCAAAATTCGCACTTAGAGAATTTGGCGTACAATTTCTGTTCCTTAAGAAGTTCTAGAATTACGCTTAAATGTTGCTCGTGATCCTCCTTACTTCGAGAGTAAATCAGAATGTCATCTATAAACACTATCACAAACTTGTCAAGGTATGGTCGGCATACCCTGTTCATTAAATCCATGAATACTGCTGGTGCATTGGTTAAACCGAAAGGCATAACCAAAAACTCGTAGTGTCCATAACGTGTCCTAAAGGTTGTCTTAGGAATGTCCTCCTCTCGAACTCTTAATTGATGATAACCTGATCGAAGATCAATCTTAGAGAAATACGTTGCACCTTGCAACTGGTCGAATAAATCGTCTATTCAAGGTAGAGGATATCGGTTCTTGATCGTTAACTTGTTCAATTCCCTATAGTCGATGCACATTCGAAACGATCCATCCTTTTTCTTAACGAACAGAACTGGAGCTCCCCAAGGTGAAGAACTTGGCCTAATGAATTCCTTGTCCAACAGTTCCTGAAGTTGGCTTGACAACTCTTGCATTTCGGCAGGTGCTAAACGATAGGGTGCCTTAGCTACAGGTGCTGCTCCGGGTATAAAGTCAATTTGAAATTCAACTTGCCTAAATGGGGGCAGTCCAGGCAAATCGTCGGGAAACACTTCCAGGTGATCCTTTACCACGGGAATGTCTTGAATTCGCCTTTCTTTGGACTTCTTCTCATCTATGAGTGCCAAAAATGCAACATATTTCTTCCTCAAATACTTACGAACCTTAATACTTGACACCATCTCTAAGCTTCTTCCAACTTTGTGTCCTTGTATCACTAGGGTTTCTCCATCTTGCAAAGGTATTCTAACCGACTTATCAAAACAGCAAATCTCCGCTCGATTCTTAGATAACCAATCCATGCCTATAACTATGTCAAAACTCCCCAATTCGATAGGAATAAGATCAACGCTAACTAATTTATCGGCTAGATTCAAAGTACAATCTAAGATTACATCCTTAGCCTCAAATTTGTGACCATTAGCAACCTCAATAATATAAGCATCCGACATTCTCCTAGATTCCAAGTTAATTAGTGGTCTAAACTCCAATGAAATAAAACTTCTATCTGCTCCAGTGTAAAATAATACTGATGCATAGTGGTTGTTTAGGATAAACGTACCTGTCACCACATTAGGGTCGTGACGTGCTTCGTCAGCTCCAATGACAAATGCCCGTCCTCGAGCCTGACCTCCTTGATTTCCCTGATTGGCTTGTCTCGCCCGGTTCCCATTGTTGTTATTGTTCGGTTTCCTTCCAAACTTCGGGCAGGTATTCCGGTAGTGATCCGGACTTCCGCATTCAAAACATGCCCTTCTACCTTCATGGGGTCCTTTTTCACTTTTACGGAACCTGGTGAAGTGACCTGGACGTTTACAGTTGTCCCAAATGACGCAGGCTCCTTCGTGATGATAGTTGCACTTGTTGCACTTAGGGAGTGAACCCTTGTATTGCCCCGGGTCCTCTGTGCTTACTCCGAAGTTTCTTGCAACGCTCTTATCCTTACTTGCACTACCAAAGGGTTTCTTTCTTGACTGATACTCTGGCTTCCTCTTATGGCTAGCACTACCAGATGCAAGAGTTCCTGCTCTCACAGCATCGTTCGTTAAAGTAGTTGACATGGCTACAACCTTTTGGATTGTGGTCAGCTTTGCCGAGGTAACCATTCCTCGGATTCTCGGTGCTAGTCCCCATAAGTATCGGTCAATTCTCTTACTCTCGGGAGTGACTATGTGAGGTACCAGTTTCGCAAGTTCGTGGAAACGAGCTGTGTATCGATCTATGTCAGCTCCGATCATAGTATGGTTCCAGAATTCAACTTCTAGCTTCTGGATTTCACTCTTTGGGCAGTACTCCTCAATGCGCAACTCTTTGAACTCCTCCCATGTGAGCTTGTAGGCATCTTCCCTTCCACGGGTTTGAACCTGGATGTTCCACCAAGTTAGTGCCCTACCTTGGAGTTGACATGTAGCATATTCCACCTTGCGGTCCTCCGAGCATTTGCTAATATGGAGCACCGACTCCATGCTATCGATCACGAAAGCAATCCTACGACACCTTCCTTTCCGTAGAACTCTTTGGGCTTACAGGACATGAAAGTCTTGTAGTTACATCTGGTACTGTTACTACCCAGATCTCCTCCACTACCTCCTTGATTCCTTGGGATAGCATTGATGCCGGCGGTTACTTGTGAGACGATGTTAGGTATGGCTTCTTGGATGCGTTGTGCGATGATTTGTGCTATGTCGGGCGTTTGGTTTTCGGGGGTATCTTCCGTGTGACGTGTAGACCTTCTTGGAGGCATGATTCTAAAACACATTTTCAAAAATTGTTTTGGTTAAAGTTTGTACAAATGTTTGAACTCATATTTTTCCAAAGGTTTAAGATCAGCAAGTTTTCATTCGAATATTTGAGCAATAAAGTAAGGTATAGAGTAAATAGACAAATTGACTAAAACTTCCCAAAAGGGCTTCCATTAAATGCCGAGTGTTTACAAAATTTCCGGTGTTTATCGTACACCGGTATCACATAATTTTACTCGGAAATACAATGTAAATTAAAGTGACAAGAAATAAAAGAACGGTTTTCCAAAAGGTCCTTCCACACGTTATGATCCATTCATACTACCCCAAATATGCCGCAAGCACAAGCAAGAACATCAACATCAACAACCCCATAACTACTACCGAGCTCGCCGCTTGTGACCTCGATGCCATTTCCCTCGATATCTTTGCGCCATCTCTAGCTTGGCTTGATACGATAGCTAGTTGGTGTGTAAGCTCTACAAGTTCCGTTAGAACTTGGGCTTGATGAGTCACTCTCACTTGACACCCGTGTAATTCGGTTGTCATTGCTCTGATGTGTTGATCCCTCGCCATTGCTAGTTCGGTCATGCGCCCAATTGGCACGTCGGGGACCACTCTCGTTGGTTTCGGTGCTACCAGGCGTGGAGTTGTTAGCGTGACTCTTCTCGGGATTGGCACACTCTTCCTAGCCGTTTGCCGAGTGCGAGGTCCTCCGGGATGTGGTTGAGCAATCACCGGAGTGGGTCGGGGTAACACCGTGTTTGGTGATACTGTAGTTCCTTCGTAAGGGTCTCGCTCGCTAGACACCTCAGCTTCCGAGTCCGTGTTGTTGTAATTCTCCTCTTCTTGGTTGCTAGGCGGGTTTTCTTGAGATCGTCCGGTGGAGTATTCCGGTGCATCGGCCGAGTACGAAGCGGGCGTGTAAGACGGTGTTGACGATGACGACATAGTGAAACTGAAGCAAAAGTGTACTTAGTAACTAATCGCATAAGTGATGTGTCTATCCAATGCAATGTCTATACACTAAGCATGCTCCTAAAGAGTGCAAGTGAAATTCGACATACTCCTACTATAACCATTTCTAGCCTCGCATTAACTTTCCTTAATCGAACATAGGTGATCAAGCTATGTTTAATTAAAGTCCATCAATACCATTCTAGACTTAGTTATACTAGTAGTAGGTTTAGTTATGTTCATGTCCATTTTGGACTTTTGGTTATAGTTGGGTTTTTCAAATAAAAGACCGATGTTCTCTATAACCTTTAGCTCTGATACCACTTCTGTCACACCCCGCTGAAGCGGAAACACGGGATGTCACAGCTAAATGTTTCAAAAGCGTAAGGTAGAAGACAACACACAATCATCATATCAAAATAGTACAATTACAACGTGTTTTTAGAAATACATCTTGTCCAAAATAACAAAAGTAAACTTGACATGATGAAATAAGTTGGAAGTCGATAATGTGATGCCTTCTAGAATGCATCCTTACTTGTTGTTTCCTGAAAAGCATGTAAAGGAGAGTGTCAACTAAAAATAGTTGGTGAGTTCATAGGTTTTTGTACACACTAAAAACGTTAGTGTAAGTTGTAAAGTTTCGTACTTTCAAAATCGTAGTACAACTCTCGGTTGTAAAGTTTCGTTTTGTTTTGCATGCTCATGGTATATATAATGTAATGCCTCAGAGGTAGCAAGCTAAGCCATTACCCAAACCTCTTGACCTTGTGTTGTATGCCCCGAAATCATGTTCTATCACTAACATGCGTTGTAACAATTATGCACTTACTTTACCGTAAGTGGGTGGTCAACCAAATAACGTTACTCATAATCATCATGGCTCACTCGTGAGTTAATGAGGTAATGTAAAATTGTAGGGACTTTCTTGTATGATAGCATAACTTAGAAGCTTTAACATGTGCATACGCACCGTAGAGCGTTAAACATGCATAGTATTTCAGTAATAAAACAGTTGATATCGAATAAAGTTGTAACATGCTTTTCACCCCAAAAATATGTAAAATAGTAAAAGGGGCTATGAAGACTCACGGTGGATTGCGTAGATGTTTCCCAAAAGTGCGTAATGTGTTCCGTGAGACGATCCTACTCCGATCCTAGAAACGTAAAGACACTAGTAAGATTCTAAGTTCTAGACTTTGGTCGATTAAATATCCAATTCATCATAAAATGCCTTCGTTGATATTTTGTATGTTGTTATACGTTCTTTGATATCAATAGTTCAACTTCAAGATGAAATGTTACATATGATGGTTCGAGATTACCGAAGTGTTGTCGTGACAAATGACGAAAGGGTCAATAAATAGGATCATATGTATAGTATGTAAATAAAGTTAGATGTTAGGTCATATATATTACATATATAAATACCACAATTTCATCATGAAATGATGAAAAGGGTCCATAACAATATGTTAGATTGTTAGAGCGTAAGTAAAATGCGTAAATAAATAAAGGTTAGGATAAGTAAGTATATATATATAGTACGTATATATAAATATACCACCATTTCATCACCAAAGGTGAGAAAAAGTGTCAAAAGATAGCATATAGCTATATTATGATATAGTTGTTAGAAGATAGAATTAGAGGTCACTTGTGGTTACTGTTTGGAATACTTCCAGAGGTCGTTTGGTTCTGGTATTTTATGACTAAGTACTTCCATGTGTTAGGAAACTTTTTCCATAAGTCCCATGATTTTTAGAGTAATATAGGTGCATGAAATAAAACATGACGTAAACAGTGACAGAAAATGCTGCTGATACGCACTGTTTTTGTGTAAACTGTTTGAAGGTCGAAAACTCAATGTTTTTCAAAGATTCCAGTTGGGTTTGATTCATAACTCGTAAAATAAAGTTCCAGGAAAGAAATAAATCTATTTGGAGTATTTTTTAGAGAGATATGGGCATGGAAAATCAGTGTAAAAATCTGACAGTATGCTGTTGGAAATAGCTCCTTGAAATAAATGCTATTTTCCATTGGCTCTTTCCAAGATTTTGTTCTTTTTGTTTACCCACGATTTTTAGCACATAAAATGATTATTCTCAGCTGAAAACTTGCTTTTTATTTACACAAATCAACATGCAATGAGTTTATGCAAACCATCTAACCAAAACATTTTTTTTAAAACTTGATGTTCTTGAGCTTTTGTGAAAACATTCAAGTAAGACATTCTTGGGTCACTAATATGGGTTTGATGATGGATTCATCACACTTTCTATGACATGCAAAGTGTCATGGTGATGAATCTACAAACATTAGGATACCAAGGATTGTCTTAGCAAAAATCAATGTGAAAAGACTAGAGTTTGAGGAAGATAAACTTGAAATGAGAAAGATGCATGTATGTAGATGATTAGAGGATGTTTGGAGCAGATTTTACCTTGAGTTTCTTGAGGTTTTTGGGGCTGGACTTTGAAGCCTTGAAGAAGATAGAATAGAGAGAAAAAAGAGTAAACTCTTAGAGAGAGTTGAGAGGAAATGAGTGAAGAGTAGAAATGAGGGATTAGGGGGGTATTTATGGAGTGAGAGAGGGGTTAGGGGGAGGGGTGGCCGGTTTTGGGAGAGGGGAAAGGAGAGGGTGTGGAGTATGGGTTTGGTTAAAATGATGGTGTTTAAAGTTGTGTTTATTTTAATTTTAATTAAATCTTTTAATTAGTTGAATTATTGAATTTAATTGGTAAAAATAAATAAACTAGTTGAATTATTAGTATTTATTTTTGTAGGTTGTATATATATAAACATATACATATATAAGTGTATGAGTATTTTTAGTAGGCATTTTATGAGATGTATGGATAATTTCCTAAATTGAGGGATTTTATGACATAAAATAACTGTATCTGATATATTTAGTGCAGTTCTAACCTGAACGGAATTTTGACGGTTGTCACAGAACTCGCCATCCAGCTTTCTCGACAATCAGTGAAAGACCCCAAGCTGAAAAGAGCTCCAATTGAAGTTCAACGTCAGCTATGGGAAGATGCCAAGAAGATCACTGAAGAAAAGAGAACTGTGTCCAAATCTACCTTAATCTGGTGTCAAGAAAAGGTTCATTTAAGACATCGAGCTTCCAGAATAATCAAGGTACTCATCGCTGGAAGATCAACCCTCAAAGTTTCAATAGCTGAAATCGAGATATTCAGAGAGAATGATCAGTACGAAAAATTCTATGCTGAAGCAATCACAAAGTACGGTCTCTCTGAATGGTTGGAGATCAGGTTAGCCATACAGAAGTCTCAGTCTAAGTACAAAGAACATGTCGAAAAGCGGATAAACAAACAGATTGACTTGGTCTATTCTTGTGTGGATATTCCTCCTCCTCCTCCTCTCGAAAGTCAGAAAAGAAAGGCCTCAGCGAATAAGAAGTCTAAATCTTCAAATGATGGTCCTCGTATTGGAAACGAAACTGGTATTGGTTTTTCCCGTGCTGAAGTCCTTGGTCCTGACCCTGATCTTTACGGACTTGACACATCTCTTCCTCTTGGTGAGACTTTCATCCCTGGGAAAGTAATAAGCGAACCCTATGGGATATTCTTCATTGACTGTGATGGACGAAAGCATTTTCAACGCATCTCTGAGCTTCCATCACTCCCATCGAACAGATGAAAGATCTCATCTACTGGTGTGACTTCAAGAATGACATTCAGGCACAACATCTGAAACCCTTGATTTTTGAAGAAGCGCTGAACAAAATAAATCAAGGAGTAACAGTTCCTGACTGGATGATTCCCACATCAATGACCCTTGATGAACTTCTCATTAAGGAAGAACCTCTATAAGCTGATAGGATCGCCTAAATTCTTCTATTGTATCAGTTATTCTTCTGTACTTGTAATTTATTTCGCTTGTACTTATTATCTTTCCACTTCCCTTTGTAATCTGATACGAAGTTTAATGAAAGATTTCAGCGAAAGTACCTTACTCCATCAGTACAGAAAAGATCCCAGAAAACAGTAAAAGGGACAAATATTTTATGAGTTCTTTTTATCCTTATGTTATCATTAAATAGCAATTTTCTCTGTTGCTATGTCATAATCAAATAGGGGGAGATTGTTGATCCAAACCATCAGTGATTTGATAATGACCTTATCTTAAATACTTAGTGAAAATTGTAAGTAAACAATATGTATTAGAGTTTCACTATCGCTGATAAGTACTAAGATCTTACAGTACCGCTGATAGGAACTCTCGCTCTTTAGATTAAACATTCAGCGAACACTGTTCACCATAATACTCTGAGTCTGTTCAGTACTTATGGTGATCGATGATAAGTTAGTTGTTTACTTATGATCTCTGAAGATATGTTTCACGTCAACATAGGTTCTACGCTGAAGTCGAAGATCAAGCTCAAGAACCAGCGACAAGTCTCCTAATGAACTGATGCGGATCAGCGAAGACTCAGATTTGTCCACTCAACGTGAAGTATCAAGTACAAGACTTTAGCTATCGCTGAAGTTTATCATTCGCTGATATAGAATGATAGACCTCTGATTCAAGGAAAGCTGATCATGAAGTCCTCCGTACAAAGTACTTTTGTCTTAACCACCCTTGCACGACTCCGTATGAGATGTCAGAAAAGAACCTCCTTATTGTCTGAAATCGTACAACCACTTTGATACTACACGATTCATTCATGCGGCTACTAAGGTTGTCTACAAAGGTCAATGACATGCAACCAATGAGTTGATGACACGTGTAAATTGTAAACTGACATGCATTAAATGCATGCAGTATATAAAGAGATGAACTCACTTCATTTTGAAGTAACTTGCTAACTCTGGACAAGTTCATCCTCTTATCTCAAGATTGGTTATTATTAGTAATTTCCTTATCTTTCTTAGTGCAAGAAACTTAGTGTTTCAACTTGTTTAGATTTAGGTTTGTCCTTAATCTTGTTTCCGCAACAAGCTTTAAATTGTCAATGATTTATCAATAAACAATTTAGAAAAGTAAAATCTGTGTGTTTGTATTCAACCCCCCCTTCTACAAACTTGTATAGCCCTTCGGGACCAACAACTAAGTTCTTGGTTTAACCCCTTTCAACTTTTGATTTCACCGGCTCCAAGTGCTTCTTGCACCCTTGACTTGTAACTCTCCCGCATCATATCTTTCCGTTTGCAAGAACCGTTCACCACATTGCACACCAAACTTAACATTTCAAAGAATCTCCAAAGACCCGGGTGGTCTTTTGCAACCGCTACAACCACTAATTGAAGTTGATGAGCAAAACAATGTTTGTAATATGCGAAGCTATTATCTTGAAAAACCAAAGCTTTTAATCCTTTGAACTCACCACGCATATTACTAGCTCCATCATAACCTTGACCTCTAACCTGTAAAAAATTAAGAAGAAATGAACAATAATTGGAAATAAAAGATTGATGCTTAGAGAATAAAGATTCCATAATAATAGATTAATTACTTACTTGTTTCAAGCTCAATCCAAGTTTAGCAAATAAAGCATCAACTCCGTTTTTAAGGGATTCAGAACTTGTGTCTTTCACATGAAGAAGACCAACAAATCTTTCTTTAACTGATCCGTGTGCATCAACGTATCTCAAAACCACGACCATTTGTTCCTTTTTTGAGATGTCACTAGACTCGTGAACTAACAAAGAAAACACATCGTTGCCAATGTCTTCTACAATCAATTTTAATACTTCTTCTAGAAAGCAATTAGCAATGTCTTTCTGAGTTTTTGGAGAGGTCAATTGACAATTCCGCGGAGCATTGTCTAATATCACTTTTCGAACCGTCTCATTTGCATCACCAAGGAATTCTAACTGACCTCTGAAAAATCCTTGGTTCAAAGATATATCGGACTCATCGTGGCCACGAAATGGTAAACCAAATTTAAGCAACAATCTACAACAATCTATTGATGCTTTCAATCGCATTTTGTATTCAATTTTCCTTTTTTCGGTTTGTTTGTGAAAGGCCACGGCAATAGATTGTTTTTGTTGAACCAAAGCTTCACATTTCCTTTGTGCTCGGTTGTGGAAACTATTAACTTCACCAACGTGCAATGACAACCTTTCCTTTTTAGCCCAATTATTAAACCCGTTTGAGAAAATGCACCACTACCAAAATATGGGTTGTCATCCCTAAACAAATAACAACATAAACAATAGGCTTTGTCCGTTTTCACGCTATACTCTATCCAACGAAACTCATCAAACCACGTTGTAACAAAACGTCTTAGTTTAGACCCTGTTTTTTTAGTTGGAAAGATATGGCTGCGTGGTTGGGAAGGTCCTCTAAGCCAATATTTTCTTCTTATTTCATCTCTTTGATTAGGGTCATAATTGAAATTGTTCGGTCGCTCAGATGGATCCCATGGAAGATTATCTACGTCTACCGTCCTTGTTGTATCATTTGTAATTATGGTACTTGTTCTTGGTGTATCATTTGAGCGTGCATTTGAAGCATTTGTGGAAACATTTCTAGTTGGGCCGGTTGCTGTTGGGGTATTTGCATCGGAGTTCGATGGACATGATCTTTTTAAATATCTCTCCATATGAACACTAGTTAATAAACATTAAACATTTACACTAAAATCAAATTTAGGGCAAAAATGACAAACAATTGAAACAAATAACAATGAAATAAAGTAAATAATTAATAGCAAATTAAGTTAATCTAAGACAAATATAACCTACAAACAAATAAACAACTAAATAGGTAAACTAAATGAGTAATATCAAATTTAGGGCAAAATCACAAAGTTAGGGTTTGAAAAATGAGAATCTTAAAAGAGTCAAAGTGAGAAATTAACACAATAGTGGAGTTCCATCGTTGGATCAATTTTTTGAGATGCCACACAGTGAGGCAGGGGAGGAGGAGAAGTGGAGTTGTGGAGAACCGAACCTGCTTCTTCTTCTTTTTTGATTTTTGCGCTTTTCAATAAAGAATGCAAACATCCCTCCAATTTTCCATCTCACGTGCACAAGACAACTTCACATTAATTATTGTTTTTTCTTTTTTTTAATTGTGGGACCCACATACTTAATGTACTTTCAACCCGTGTCCATTCCAACGATTTTTTTTTAAAACTTTTCATCAGAGTGCAGTTTTAACCCATGAAAACACCACATATGCTAGAGCACCCCCTGTAGTTAAGCGGGTGCACCTAACATAACGATTTTTTTCCGCCTTTACGCAACGAGGTTGAGCGAGTGCCCGTGACCCCCCCCGGGAAGTGTAGGTATGCCCCTGTATACCACAAGGAAACCTTCCAAATTCGAAACCGAAAAGTTTCATAAATCGATCGAAAATTTCAAAATTTCTTAACTGCCGTGATATTTTTGAGATTCAAAACATGTACTATAGCTGATAAAAGTTGTTTCCCGGAAATACACTTGCCGCTCAAAATTGATTCCCGAACAAAATTAAAACTCACTTACCGGATAAAGGTGATTACCGAATGAACTATTTACCGGATAACTTGACTTACCGGATGAATAAGATTTTCAAAGAACACTTACTGGATAAAATTAGCTTATCGGATGAAAGTTGTTTTCCGGACAAAAATTGAACTGAGATTCCCGAACAATGTGTTTTCCGGATGCACAATGTTTCCTGGACAAGATGAATTTCCGAATTGAAACCTTCCGAACAAAATTTACCGTATAACAAAGAATTTGAATTTGCCGCACATTTTGACCAAATCCATGCTTAGTTGACCAAAATTACAATTCCACGGCTCAAGCACATATGAAATTGTTAGCCACTTTCTTTGACTAAGATGAATTCACTTTGACCAAATTACCAAATTGTAATTTCGTAGAATGGTGTAAAATTCTTGAGTGTTTCTTCTTTGCTTTTAATTTCCTGCATAAACTAACAAAACAATTTAACTCTTTGAATTATGAATCAAAATATACCACAAACATATTTTGGTAACAAAACATCTGAAAATTTGGATCAAAATTCAAGATCTATCAACTTTTCAACACGAACACCTCAAGAACACATCAAGAACATGATAAACACAAAAATTTCAAAAATCAAATTTATGCAATAAACCATGAAAGCTTTGATCAAATCATGTCTAAAACATGTTTTTAGAAACAAATTCACACAAAAATCAATCAAAACAACACTAAATCGCAAAATGAAATCTCAAAAAATTTAACAGCTCATTTTTTCAAGAACACAATTTTTTTTACAAATTCTTCCAATCTTGCATTTTTAGAAATCTTTTGATGCAAATCTTGTTTATTATGATGGAGAAACAATTTGAAATCAATATCAAATCAAAAAACACACAAAAAATGCATAACCCATTTGTGTTCTTCAAATCTTATAAAATGGAGAATTTTCTTCATATTTCTTCAATTCTTCATCAATTTTGGACGAATTAGTAATCAATTGTGCACACATCTTCTCCCAAAGCTCTGATACCAATTGTAACCACCAGATCTATTAGGTAATCATTATGTCATCCATTGATCTTCAAGAATCTAGATATTACATGTGAATGTGGAACTTTCTCTCTCTAGACCCTCTCTCTAAAACTCTCTCTAAGATATTACAATTAAGATCATTAATCTCGCTTAACAACTAAGCTAAAGCTATTTATACCTAAGAATTACAACACTTTAATTTCTAATTACATTGATGTTGGTTCCCGTTTTGTTTAAACAAGATTATCAGATCTATTAGTTCAAGTTTAAGTATGATGCGGAAGCGTATTTGAAGAACTAACAGATATGTTTGATAGATTTAGAACACAATATAAATAAACAGTGAACAGGAAATAATATCTCAAAGTTTACTGAATATATATATATATATATCAAGAACAGATTCAAGAACAGTGAGTAAGCAAAGCTTTAAAACAGATATGACTCTCAAAGTATATAAGCTATGTGTTCTTGATGTTTTTCTCTCTTAATTCTCGATTAGGAAGAACTCAACATGAGTCTTCCTTATATACTACTCTAAGGGGACCATAAAGCATAAGGTACTATTCAGAACGGACGGTATGAATAGTTGGACGGTTGGCATGAACAGTTGGACGTGCTGTATTGCATTTAATGCAGCAGACGTATATTATGTACTAAGACCTATTGAATCCAATCAGAGTTTGACACGTTGAATTTGGACAGGGCATGCTACCATGCAAATTGATGAATAGGTTTAGAAACAATAGCAAGATATTATAAATATCTTCAAGTCCTTGTTGAAGACCGCAGAGGCTCTGTGAAGTGTCACAGAGGTTCTGCGGTTTGGTCCTTTGTAGAGCAGTCTTCACCGGATTCCGAGTCTTTGGTCTTCTTTGCGCGTATGACAGAGCTTCTGTAGGACGCCTCTTTAGCTTCTGTAGATTCTCGACCTTGATCTCTCGGTGAGTTCGGCAGAGCCTCTGTAAGAGGCTCTCTTCACTTGTCCTATTTTTCACTACTTCTAAATACTTCTATGATTAGGAAGATTGAAGCTAACAATCTCCCCCTAAGTAGTGAAAAATAAAAAAAATGAACTTGAGTTTAGTTAGGCTAAGTTAGATAAGACAGAGGTTAAACAATACCTCGTATGTTCTTTCATTCAGAAATATGCCAGAGGCATTTTACATTTGAGTACAATGAAAGATAAACTTTGACTTGGTTTGCAGAGATTTGAGGTTTGAGAATTAGATTTTGGCATCTTTGAAATCGTTGTAGCTTCTGTTGTCTCTTCCGATTCTTCTGATCTTTTGTAGAAACTGATGCAGAGTTCTCTTAGGCGGATTGTGGCATCAATCTCTCTGATGAAAGTATCTGCAGCATCTCTATTCATTTTCTCTGTATCTCTGTATTTTACAAGGCTTGCTATGAACTTGTTCAGAGTACTAGTTACGTACTTCTGACAGTCTATGCACACAAACAGTTTGACTTCGCCTTGTGGGTTTTGAAATACTAACCCGAATCTTGGTTCTGTAATGATTGAGTTGGGCACGGCGTCGGGTGGGCAGCGATCCTCCGGTGGTCGTAAATTCAGATGTTTGAGACCAAGATCCTTTCCCAGTTGAAAATCTATCATACTGTAGATCATAAGCTTTTCCCTCATTGCTTTTCTCAACACTTGATAGGCTCTGGTGTTTGGATATGTGTTGTAGTTGTCTTTTGTCCATTGCAGAAGTTCAGGTAGATCATAGGGATTCAGATTCCTTATGTCAGCATCAGCGAAGGTGGTTTCTGAATTATTTACCCTTTTGACTCTGTAAAGATTGTACCTGACTCTTGGATAGGTTCTTGTGAAGGAGAATCTTCAGAAGATTACCGTTTTGATTTTATGAATTGAGAAGACTTCTGCTTTGGTTCTTGGCTTTGTTCTGCTGAAGATGTTCTCAATTTCTTCTCTAATGTTCGGATTTGTGATTTGGTCTGTTGGATGGAGGTTCTGAAAGGGTTGTTTGTAGAGATATTTGTACACCACTTCTTCCATTTCTTCGTATGTTGGACCATGTGGTGGTACTCGTCTTCTGAGACTCTCCATATGTTGAACAAATTCTGCAGCTCTTCCTGATAGAGGAATGTCTGACAGAGGCTTCAATCCATATGCCCAGTCCTCTTCTTCAGGCTTTGGAGTTTGAAAGGCATCAAAGGAGCTTTTCATCAGTTTTTCTGTAGGATTGGGTACTGATTTCTTTTTCTTGGTCTCTTCTGTCATTTTTGCCTTTCCTTTGTCTTTGGCTTTTGGAGGTGCAGAACCTGTTGCTTCTGTAGATTTGGTTGTTGGTGCTTCTGTTGGAATGATGGGGGTTGCCTCTGTAGGTTTTGACACTTGTGTTTGAGAGGACTTTAGTGGCGTTGGTTCTGTTGGCTTTCTTTGCTCTGTAACCTCTGTTGGAGGTTCTTTTGTGACTTCTTCTGTGAGCTTGGTTTCTGTGGATTGAGGTATGTCGAATCTTCTTCCCATTCGGAAAGCTAAGGTGAACCTGTGCCTTTCTTCTTCTCTCTGCGACATTCGATCAGACATTGTATTGTGCATCTTTCTCAGAATAGAAGAAGCAGAGGTCGTTGCTCTTTTTGGTTTGGTGGCAATCGACTTTCTTCTTGGTATGGTTTGGGGTTTTTCTGTTGATTCTGTTGAAGGTCTTTCTTCCAAGTTGATTACCACAGGGGTGGTTGTTGCCTCTGTGGTTTGCTGATCAGCTTCTGGAATATTGGTTTCTTCAGAAGTTGATTCCACAGAGATGGGTGTTGTCTCTGTGGTCTTTAGATCTTGGGTTTGTTCTGGAGGGGCTTGGCTGATTGGTTCTGCTGCGATTGGTGGAGCTTGTAGTCCTCTGGTCGTAGCTTTCTCCCTTATATTCTCCCCCTCAGGATGACCTGATGGACCAGAATGGTCATCATCAGAGTCATCCTGACTCTTATCAGAAGTACCCTCTGCTCTGCAGGAAGCTTTGGGTTTCTTTGGTAGTTCTGCTCCTGTGGCAATCAACTTTGCATATACATCATCACAGAGGCCGACTAGAGTTGCAAGCTCTACTTCTGTGTTGAAGCGCATTCTGCCGACACTTTTTCTGAATTCTTTGACGTAGTTGGCATTTGCAGTAGTGAAGGAGACAATGACTTCTGTGACCTGGTTTATGACATTCTGCCCGAGCTCTGTCAGTTGTGCTCTGGTCATGTAATCTTTTGGCTGCATCATTGTAGTGTTGCGAATTGCCTCTTCTTGAATGTTTTGCAGAGCCTTCAGTAGTTCTGCAGGTGTGATGCTATGTGATTTGTTGGATTGCTTGTTCATTTGATCAAGAAAATGTTTGACTGATTCCTTGAATGCAGATGTTGCAGCTATTCCAAAATCATTAGCAGCAGAAGTGGCTGTAGTTGTGGCAGTTGTTTGAGCAGAAGATTTCATCTCTGTGATGGCCGTTTTCACCTCTGTGGACAGATTGTCCATTTTGGTGTTCAGATTCAGCAAGGCCGTTGATGTTTTTTCTGCAAAAGATGTGAAAGAGCTTTGCAACTCTTTCATGGTTTGGTTCACAGAGGTGACAAGGGTTTGGAACTCATCCCTTGATACTTGTGTCCCTTGTGTAACCTCTGGAGGAACACATTCGTCTCCAGAGTGAGTCCCTGCTCCTGGGACACCTTCGTTCACCCTTGTTTGTACGATGGGGGTGGAAGGATTTCCATCTGATCTTCGAGCAGAAGCATCTAGTGCTTTAGACTCTACAGAAGTTCTGTGAATGACATTGTTTAGATCCACTTCAGAGGTGGGTACTAGATTATCCTTCTGTTGACTCGGAGACTTGTCTAGAGTCTCTTCGTCGTTATGCTCACTACTTCTCTCTGAAAGAAGGGTTGGCCCTATTTCGTTCGTGGCAGAGGAAACGAATTCCTCTGTAGGGTGTTCTAGTGTGATCTGGGGCGATTGATCACAAACAATAGGTGAGTCTCTTTGAGGAGACTCCCTAGGAATGGATTCCCCGGTTTCTGTGGGCGTAGAAGTCGAAAGAGTGACTTCTGGATGTATGAGTTGGGTTTGGATCGAGCTGTGCTGCTCTTTTTCAATAACTCCTTCTGCAGCTAGACCTGCGGAGTTAGATGTGTGGGTTGCACTGGGAGTTGGTTTTGGTTGTGTGCCTCTATTAATCCAGGCATCTTTTCTTGTTTCTTCCTCTGTTAAGCATCCAAGCACTACATTATTTTCTACCATTTCAGCTTCTGTAGCTATCCGATGGCTTGGTGCTTCTTCCCTAGCTTCTGTTGAAGTTCCTTGCTCTGTGCTTAAGAAGTCGTACATTTGATGAGAGCCGTATAATCTCATGACATGTGGATGATAGAGACCTTTTCGTATCCAGACAGCTTCTTCTTCATCTGAATCTACCTCTGAGACCTCCATTCTTGTCTCCCTTGTTTCAAATCCCTCTTCTTGTACAACTTCGGCCTCTTTTCCTTTTTCTGTTATTTCCCCTAAAGCCTCTGTTACTTCATCTCTATTCCACTCAGCTTCTGTTTGTTCTATTTCTTCTGAAGCTGGGCTTGGACTCCTTCTGTGGACGTCCAATCCTTGTTGAATGAAGGGGTTCTGTAGAATAACAGGTGTCTCAGCTGATTGATCTTTGGGTGTTTGATCATCTTCTTGCAGATGTGTGTCAATGCCAGAAATAGAGAAGTATTGTTCTTCTGGGGAGTGGTGGTCGAGTGGTTGTGCCGTCCACCCTGCTGTATTTAGAGTGTTGGCAATGTCAGGGTTATGTAGGAAATCGTTTAAGTTTCCTTGGTGAGCAAATCGATCTGGGGATTGATAGGGTGATTGATATCCCTCTTCTGTCATTTCTACTTCTGCATCTTCTTCTTCTGCAATTCTTTGTTCTGCGATTTCTTCTTCTTCTACGGTAACCAATTTTTCAAGTGATTTCCCATGCTTCTTTTTGGTTTTCCTCCTCTTAGGTTTTGGTGCCCCTTCCTCTGTGGTTTTCGATTTTCTTTTCTTCTTCTGTTTTGGAGAAGAGGGAGGAGCATTGGAGCCAATTTCTGTGGCATGAGGAGGTGAAGGTTGATCTTCTGCAGCGCTTGTGGAGGTGCCTTCTTCAGTTTTCCTCTTCTTTGATTTTGGAGTAGAGGTAGAAGATTTCGAAGAGGACTTCTTTCCTATGAGCTCTGCACGTTTGGCTAAGAAGCTAAGTTGAATAGCCATGTGTTTTGCTAGTTTGTGATCTTTTTCTTCTTGAGTGGAAAGAGTGTAAAACCAAGATCTAATCAAGATAGAGAAGATATGAATTCGTCATCCATTGATCAAGAACACATTGTATACAAGATATGAGTTTAGCACTTTCTCTCTCTAAGATATGAGTTATGAATAATGAGAGTGTTTCCTAGAATCTTCTAAACTAACACACAACAAAACCTATTTATACTAAACACATTACAAGGTGTAAACAACACAATACAACTCAATACATTGACTTTGACTTTGACCTTTCTATATTTAAACCTTGAAGACATATTTCACTAACAATCTCCCCCTTGGATTCAAGGTTTAAACAAATGCGATCAGCAAGCTTTAGCTATCTTGAATCTTCGGTCTTCATCAAAGCTTGTCAAAGTCAAAACGTCATCCAATCTTCAAATGGCAAATAACGAACTTCTTTCTTCGAGCAGGAGAATATGAATCTTCACACAAAGCTTTTTAATACAATTAAGCACAAGTTCAAGAAAAAGAGATCACAGAATGATCAATCGATTTTCCTCAAACTCTTGAAGAATTCTCCCCATTTCCATTGACTTGAGAATTTCATTCTTCAGTGTCGATCTTCATAAACGCGCGAGTTCAAAAGAAAGAGATCACTGAAATGATCAATCGATTTCTTAAAAACTCTTGAAGAATAAAACTCCCCCTATCATTTCTTGAAACGACGTCTTCTTTCTATAAATCTCCCCGTTGACATTAAAACGAATCTTTGATTTTAAACTTTCTTTGACATGAAATTGATGTAGACATTCTCCCCCTTTTTCGATGAAAGTGAGCATCACGAGCATCGAAAATCTTTTCAATTTCAGTCACGGACAATCTCCCTCTTCAAAAACATTTCTTCCCCTTGAAAAACACGAACAATCTCCCCATAAGCGAAAGATCTTGCTCCCCCTAAAAATAAGAGTTGTAGAGCAAGTTGATTTTCTCCCCCTGAAAATTTGCATAAAAATCATATAAGCGCACATTTTAACAAACTTATATAAAGAAAATAGAATTCATTGAACAACATTTTATAACTACTAACATTTAATCATTTGAACACCAAACAAAAGAAATTCAACTTAATGAAATGTAACAAATATTTCCATCAAGTGAAATCAAATGCATGCGTTTGGATTCAAAAACAAGACATCATTGCATATCAAGTTACAAAATGTTCAGTTTCAACTCCTTTATAAAATCTATTTGGTGGAGTAGCATGCGAAATATGATTTGCAACAAGCAAATGCACCTCTAAAACCTATAAGAATACTTTGCTCTTACTCACACTATTTGTCCAAAATCAGAATTTTCACAAATTTACAGGTTTATCGCGACTTTGTATTTTCCCCAAGTTTCAAGAGATGTGTGCTCTTAGGCATCTTTTCATATTGTGCACATTGGAAACTTTTATTATGTGCTCATTGGCATCTTTTATAATCAAACAATTTATTAAGACTAAGATACACTGTAAACGTAACTTTCTAACTGGTCCTATAGCAGGATTTGGGTCAGCCGATCCCAGACCAGTTGGCCTTAGGGGCTAGGTGTCGAGCACCCCTTGGAACTTACTCTCCCGAACCAGAAAGGCTACATCGATATACTTTAATCCCATCTGTACCAGTAGAACATGGCTTTCTACCTGGTTCTATAGCAGGATTTGGGTCAGCCAATCCCAGATCAGTTGATCTTAGGGGCTAGGTAACGAGTACCCCTTGGGACTTAATCTCCCAAACCAGATAGGCCACAGGCACAGACTATCAAACTGAAGGATTTTATTATATACATATATATATATAATTTTTTTATTTTTTTTAATATAGCACCTCAATCACTTGGTTCAAAAACGTAGTGCTTCTCCCATATTTTCGTTTCCATTCATGTTTAAAACGAATAGGCTTTGTGAGCATTGTATTCTAAATAAGTCTAGATTTACACAATTTTGCACTTGTATCAAAATCTCAAACATGTTTCGCTGACCTTTCGACTTATTTTAGAAGCGAAAGTAGAAACAAATATAACTCTGATGATACAAAAATGCTCGTAAAATCATCCTTAACACACATTTTATTCATTGAATGAAAAAATTGAAGAATTTCACTTCATTGAATTAAATTTGTGAAGGTTCAAATTTTCAACGTTAGTATAAATAAAATATAACACAATGTTACCTTTTTATCACTTGATTTGAGAAACAAAAAGATATGGCAGTTAAAGTTCAAAAAGATATCACCTGATAAGTACGAGTTCTAAACTGATTTGTTTAGAAGTCATAGCCATTGAAGTACGGGTCCTGAACTGAATTGTTCAGAAGCCATTACCGTTGAAGTGCGGGTTTTGAACTGATTTGTTCAAAAGCCATAGTCTTTTATCTCACTCTATCTCCCCCTACAAAATACCAAAAGATTTATCAAATCGCACATGTATATATAAAAAAAATAGAAAACTCCCTGAAAATATGTGATGTTCAATGTCTTCTTGAATGCACAAGTACTTCATCTTCCGAGAGTTCAACGCTTACCTCTAAATCTGCAAAACAGATTAAGTAGATTTTGGTACCCAACGAGTCTTGGGTCCTGACACGTTAAGCGGCGCTCTATAAAAAGGAAAATGGTAAGTACCATACCAATATTGAACATAATTATTATTAACAAAATCATTATTTCCGCAATAAGAATTAACAAAAAAATTAACTTTCGTTGTAAAATTCTTATTTGGAAATGATGATTTTGGTACATCTTTTCCAGGAAATTTACCTTTTACCTTCCATTGCATGTTGACTCTTTTGTAGGAAGGAAGATCAGCATAGTATTTGGAAGACATATCCACAGAATGCTCGTAGAAAATGTTAGAAGGACGCATCGGATATTCTGAAAAACACTCGGAGTTGTTGAACGACCTCACTTTGTCTTTTAAAGCATTTCGTTCCTTTGTGTTAGGACACAAAATGTCCTAATTATAAGATAGTTTTGTAAAGGGGTAATTATTGTTATATGGGCTTGGATATAGTGTTATGGGCTTGGGCTTAATAGTGTAACAAGGGGGTATATAATGTTTAGTGTGTGTAATTAGGGTTTGAGTGTGTGTCCATTGCAATGTAGCCTCCAAGGTGTTTGTGTGTGTTCTAGAGAGAGATCCATTCTCTCTCTAGGTTGCTTTCATGAAGCCAAATATACTAAAAAAAAAAAAACTTGTTAGTCCCATTTGAACAAGACAACGATACATATATTGATGTAGATAGTAACAAGAAGATAGATAATCAAAGTGGTGTATTATTCAAGATGAAAGCAACCTAGAGAGAGAATGGATCTCTCTCTAGAACACACACAAACACCTTGGAGGCTACATTGAAATAGACACACACTAAACCCTAATTACACACACTAAACATTATATACCCCCTTGTTACACTATTAAGCCCAAGCCCATTACACTATATCCAAGCCCATATAACAATAATTACCCTTTTACAAAACTATCTTATAATTAGGACATTTTGTGTCCTAACACTTTGTCATCAACTCAAGCTTCTTCCGAATATCACAATTCACTCTCTTTTCCTTCATGATATCTGTGGATAAACCTTCCAAATTCTTTGTGAGTTTCTGAATTTCCTGTCGAAATATGTTCCTCTCTTTAGAAAAATCGTCTTTAATACACCTGGCCTGAAAATCAGCTTTCTTCATCTTTTCAAGCTCTTCACTTTCCTTATCTAACTCTTTTTGAAGCTCAGAAATTTTCTCTGAAAGCTTCCCATTCTTCACTTCAAACTCTTTTCTTTTAACCTGAAACTCGGCTCTTTCCTTCTCCACCTTTTGCTTCTCTAAAAATAATACTTTCTGAAAATCTGAGTTCTGCTTGGAAAGTCTTTGGAATTGCAGTTCAAAAGCTTTGTTATCTTCACAAGCTTTAGTCTTCATCTTCAATTCCTTTTCAAGATCCGAAATTCTTAGAGCTAGACCCTCTCTTTCTTTCTTATGTTCTTCTCTTTCATCTTTTATTAATTTTTCTAAATCTGATAGTCTCTTTGTAAGCTCAGTAATCTTCTCAGAATCTTCTATCACATCCTTCATGTCTTCCTTTTTCTCTAAATCAACTTTCTTTTCTTCCGCTTTTGACGATTCCTCTTTGTGAATTTCTGATGTTGTCTGATTTGTATCCTCCTTATCAACATTCTTCACTTTCTTTACCCTGAAATCAACATACGATCCATGCATTAGCTTCGTTAATTCCTTCCAACACAACATAGGATTATTTTTGAAAGCATTTAATCGAGCACAAATATATTGTGGAAGTTTGGAAATAACAAGGATCAAATATGATAAATCCCAAAACTCTAGCAATAAGATATGAATGTAGTGAGAGAGAATCTAGAGAGCAAATATGTCATCCATGTATTGAGCTCAAAGGATTACAAAAGGTTTCTAAAAGATTACCAAAGCTTTTGAAGTGTTTCTAACAAATGGTCTAGACAAGCCTATTTATACCCATAACATACAAGGTATAAAGGCATTCACAATACTGTATAGACTCATACAGTACATTGACTTTACAGTAAATCTTGAATACAACAATGCTCTAACAATCTCCCCCTTTGGATTCAAGATTTAAAAAAAATAACAGCAGTCTTCAGCTCTTTGTAAAGTCAATCTTCTCAAACAGACACTCTATCAAACCATCTTCAAATAGCTTTATCTCCACTAATCTTCAGACAAACATGAAAAGTCATTGTCTTTTTCTTTGAAAAATCAACCTTCTTCAATACAATCTTCAACAGATTGTCTTCAAGTCTTGAACATGGATTTCATATCTTTATATAGAACCATCAATTCGGAACAAGATAAATCAGAAACGATTAGAGTTTGGATCAGAAAGATGTGAAACCATCCACATTGTTGAACTTTTAGGTGTAAGCGCATTCCGAGAATCACTCAGAACTAAGATAACCAAATTCGGCAACATTTGGACTTCACATGATCCTTCTCCCCAATCTTCAGTCTTTGTTCACGAATCTTTGACTTGAAATATCTTTGATTTGAAAATTCTTTGACATGAAATTGAAATTAAACTTTTCTCCCCCTTTTTCGATGATGGTGAGCATCATAATCATCGAAAACCATTTTCAATTTCAGTTGTGTCTTTGAGTATTGCTAACAATCTCCTCCTTACAGAATAACCTTGCTCCCCCTCAAAATAAGAATTCTGGAGCAATTTATTTTCTCCCCCTGAAAGTATGCATATATTTCAATAGCGTACAATATTTGAAATTGTAGCACAAATTTTAAAACAAATTTACACAAGGAAAATAACATTCATTGAATTTTATTTTATAACTACAAACATTTGATCATTTGAAAACTTTACAAAAGAAATTCAACTTAATGAAATTTAACAGATTTTTCAATCAAATGAAATCAAATGCATGTGTTTGGATTCAAGAACAAGTCATCATTGTATATTAAGTTAAAAAATGTTCAGTTTCAACCCCTTTATTAAATCTATTTGGTGTGCTAGCATGGGAAATATGATTAGCTTCAAGCATATGCAATTCTAAAATATATAAGAATATTTTGCTCTACTCACACTATTTGTCCAAAATCAGAATTTTCACAAATTTACGGGTTTATCGCGACTTTGTATTTTCCCAAGTTTCAAGAGATGTGTGCTCATTGGCATCTTTTCTTTTGTGCTCATTGGCATCTTTTGATTTGTGCACATTGGCATCTTTTGATTTAGTGCTCATTGGCATCTTTTGATCAAAAAGTTTAGTAAGAATAAGATACACCGTTAAACATGACTTTCTAACTGGTTCTATAGCAGGATTTGGGTTAGCAGATCCCAGACCAGTTGGCCTTAGGTGCTAGGTGTCGAGCACCCCTTAGAGCTTAATTTCCCAAACCAGAAAGGCCACATCGATATATCTTAAACCCATTTGTACCAGTAAAACATGGCTTTCTATCTGGTTCTATTGCAGGATTTGGGTCAGCCGATCCCAGACCAGTTGATCTTAGGGACTAGGTGTCGAGCACCCCTTAGGACTTACTCTCCCAAACCAGAAAGGCCACAGGCACAAACTTTCAAACTAAATGATAGTGCAATAATTTTATCTCAATCACTTGGTTCTAAAACATAGTGCTTTGCCCATATTTTCATTTCCATCCATCATTCTGACATATAGGCTTTTTGAGCATTATATTCTATATATATCCAGATTTACATAACTTTGAGCATTCAGCATAATTTCATTCATGTTTTGCTGACCTTTCGATTTATTTCAGAGGTGAAAGATGAAACAAATATAACTCAGATAAAACAAAAACACTTGTAAAATCATCTTTTAGCACACATTTAATTCATTGAGTGAAAATTGAAAATTTTATCTCATTGAATTAAATTTGTAAAGATTCAAATTTTCAAAGTGGTAGAAACAAAATATAATCCAATGTTACCTTTTACCACGTTCCTTGAAACAAAAAGATGTGACAGTTAAGGATATCACCTGAGAAGTGTGAGTTCTAAACTGATTTGTTTAGAAGTCTTAGTCGTTGAAGTACGGGTCCTGAACTGATTTGTCCAGAAGCCATAGTCGTTGAATCACGGGTTTTGAACTGATATGTTCAAAAGCCAATTACATTTAAGCACGGGTCCTGAATTGATGTATTCAGAAACCATAGATCTTTGTCTCCCCCTTAATGATACAAATATTCTTAAAAAAATACGCCGCTTCTCTTCTGTTTTCAGTCATGTGTGTGGTATGTATCTACAAATCAGTACAACACATGATGAACCTGCAAAACAGATTAAGCAGATTTTGGTACCCAATGGCACTTGGGTCCTAGTGGGTTAGGTGTAGATTTCTTACAAGGAATACTGTAAGAACCATACCAATAAGAAGTATAATCTTTATGCACAAAATTATTTGTTCCACAGTAAGAACAACAAATTTTCTTTTGAGCCAACCTAATCAGATGATTTACAGAATGAATAGGATTAGGTTTAGCATAAGATTTACCTTTTGGCGTATTGTTCTTCTTTGCATTTGATGTGGATACAGATGATTTTGGCACTTCTTTCTTTGGAACTGTTGTGCCTTTTACTCTCCATTCCATCTTCACCCTCTTGAAGACTGGAACTTCTTCAGGTTTGGAAGTATTAACTTTAGGCACCTTAAGAATATCATCCGATTTATCAAACAGAGGATTATAGAAAAGATTAGAAGAACGAATCTGACCTTTTGAGAAATCTGTTGATCTTTTAAATTGTTTAGAAGGAATGTTTTTAAAACTTGAACTTGAAGCAGTTTTAAAAGAACATTCAGAATCATTTGAATCAACAAATGGAGTCTGAAAGATAGAATTATGACTAGCCTGCTTTGAGACATCAAATTTAAAAATGACGTCTTCAAGTTCTTTGACTTTGTTTATTAAAACATTTTTCTCTTTAGAAATTAGATCAAATTTCTGTTGGAGATCAGATTTGATCAACTGATCCTTCATAATATCAGCTGATAAACCAGATAATCTTTTGGTAAGATTAAGAATTACATCTTCAAAATATTCGCGTTCCGATTCAAAATCTTTTTCCAAAAACTTTCTTTTATCAGTAATCTCTTTGAAAATTTCCATATTTTTCTTTTTAAGAGTTTTACTTTCCTTTTCAAAGAGATTTTTCTTTTCCGTGAAATCTTTTCTTTCCTTTTCCAAAAGATTTTCTAATTCAGAGATTTTCACGGAAAGTTCAGAACTTTTAATTTCAAAAGATTTGCGTTCAGTTTCAAATTTAGCTCTTTCTTTTTCGAGCTTGTCTTTTTCTAAAAATAAAACTTTCTCAAAGTCTGAAACTTGTTTTGAAAGTTTTATACATTTCAGCTCAGTCTCTTTCTTTTCTTCAAAAACTTTCTTTTCTTCAAAAGAAAAATTAGACAGTTTTCTCTTTAGATCGGCATTTTCACTGTCCAAAATTTTCCCTATATCTTTAACTTCTTTTAATTGAGCATGTAACTTTAAGTTCCACTTCACTCTCTTTTCTTCTCTACTCTTCAAATCGGCATTTTCTTTTTGAAGAGTTGTTACTTTCTCTTGAAGATTCTCGATTTGATCGTGCAGACTTGAGTTGTCTTTCTTTGCTTCAAGATCTGCAATATAAACTTCAAGATCAGTTATTCTTTTAGTAAGTTTAGTATTTGAAGAAGAAATGTCTAAAATTTGTCTTTTCAGGTTAACATTTTCTTCTTCCAATGCTTTATTTAAAATAGGAGTTGAAGAATTTGAAGCATTATCTTTAACAGGAGTTTCTGATATAGGAGATGTTTCTGATAAAATAACTTGTTGCAAAATTCCATTATTTGCCTTAGCTTTTTCAAGTGGCTTTGGAGGTGTTTTTGTTATTATGACTTGTTGCAACACTTCATTATTTGGTTTAACAGATACATGTGAATTAACAGATGTTTCTGTTATAATGACTTGTTGCAACTTTACATTTGGTTTAACAAAAACTTTTGCAATTGGAGGAATCTCCTTTTTCAGAGTTTGCTTCAAATCTTCACCACTGCTTTTAACAATAACTTGTTGTAAAACCATTTTGAATATTGCTAGAAATTGATCGTTCAGAAGATCAAGCAGACAGTGTATGAAAATACACAAAAAATATATAAAGTTTTTTCTTGAAAAGCTCTTACAGTGTATGAAATACACTATAGAAAAATTTTCGGGAAATTTTTTTTTCTCAAAAAACTCGGATGATTAAGGGTTCGAATTCAACGAATTCGGATGAAGAAGGGTTCGAATTCAATGAATTCGGATGTATAAGGATTCGAATTCAATGAATTCGGATGAATAAAGGTTCGAATTCAATGAAGAAGGGTTCGAATTCAATGAATTCGGATGAATAAAGGTTCGAATTCAATGAATTCGGATGAAGAAGGATTCGAATTCAATGAATTCGGATGAATAAGGGTTCGAATTCAATGAATTCGGATGAAGAAGGATTCGAATTCACTGAATTCGGATGTAACTGGGTTCGAATTCAATCAATTCGAACTTAACTTGGTTCGAATTCACCCAATTCGGACTTAACTTGGTTCGAATTCACTCAATTCGAATGTACTTAGGTTCGAATTCAACCAATTCGAATCCATAAGGGTTCGAATTCATCCAATTCGAATCCATAAGGGTTCGAATTCATCCAATTCGAATCCACAAGGGTTCGAATTCTCTACAATTCGAATCTAATAGGATTCGAATTCTATGAATTCGAATTCTTCTTGAGTCGAATTCTACACTTATGATGCCAAGAACAATCCGAATTCTCTATGAATGTTCCGAATTCTCTTTGAATGATCCGAATTCACCAAGAATGATCCGAATTCACCACTTCGAACTTCAGAATCACTTAATCTGCCATAACTTCTTCAATTCTTGATCAATTGTGATGAATCTTATATCAAATTGTTCGTAATTGAAATCTGCACACTTTTCCTGTTGATCACAATTCACAATTCGATCAATTTAATCGAATTAAGATCCAAACAGTGATCTTGAAGTTTTTTGAAAAAATATTCAAGAATCGATCAGATCTGTCAATTCTGTGCAGATTTTGATGTTTATGCAAGAATTAAATGTGTTCAGAATCCAAATCCGAGTTGAACGATGCAAAGAAATGATTCAAAAACTCAAAATCTAGAAAATCTTCATGTCTGAATGTTAAGACTTCAGATGAACAGTAAACTTCTCTTGGTCCGAATTCTTGATGAACAGTGTAAAAATTCTTCAATTTGCTCTTTAATCTGCTTGATTCTTCTGTTTAGCTCTGATACCAATTGATAAATCCCAAAACTCTAGCAATAAGATATGAATGTAGTGAGAGAGAATCTAGAGAGCAAATATGTCATCCATGTATTGAGCTCAAAGGATTACAAAAGGTTTCTAAAAGATTACCAAAGCTTTTGAAGTGTTTTGAAGTGTTTCTAACAAATGGTCTAGACAAGCCTATTTATACCCATAACATACAAGGTATAAAGGCATTCACAATACTGTATAGACTCATACAGTACATTGACTTTACAGTAAATCTTGAATACAACAATGCTCTAACAAAATATGATGTTGCATCTTTATCAGCTCTCTTCCGATATATCTCTTCTTTAGTAAAATCTTCTTCCCGTTTATAAAGGATCAACAGGCCTTCGGTGAAAGATTTTATCATTAAATCTCCATTTTCTCTTCTCGAAATGAAATCCATGAAGTCGACCGTCCATTTCACAAAATCCGAATCCTTGTTAAGCATCGGAGGGCGATTAACTGAAACTTGATAAGCCATGATAAACAGTATGAAAGAGCTTAATTTGAACCGATAGTAAGGACAGAAATGAACAGTAAAGTTTGACCGAACAGTACAAAAAAAATTATATAAAACTTTTTCTTGAAAAACTCTTAAAATGTATGAAATACACTAGAGAAGATATGAATTATAATATAATTTTTTTTTTAATTTGTCAGAAAATTTGACCAAGTGTCAGTTTTCGCAAGCAACAGTTGCGAAAACCACCAGTATGCGTAAGCTGAAGAAACGAACAACCAAAGTTTTCGCAAGCAACAGTTGCGAAAAGTTAGACTTAGAAAATCTTGAAGAGATCTGAAGTATGCGTGACAGAGGGATACGCAAAGTTACTGTTTGCGTGTCTTTGGCTTGCGAAAAGTTACTGTTCGCGTGTCTTTAGGTTGCGAAAAGTTCCTGTTCACGTGTCTTTGGGATGCGAAAACTCCACTTGGATTCTGAAGACCTTCAAAAGATGATGAACTTGCGAAAAGTACTATGAGTCTTGCGAAAATTACAGATCTTGCGAAAACTACAGATCTTGCGAAAAGTTCACAAATAATTTCAAAAACGTCTGAAATCTGAATGTCTCTGCAAGAAACTTCACAGATATGCTTGAAATAGCAGTCTGAATGTACTTTCTTCACACAACAATCACTGAAAACGTCTGAATTGCAATCCTTGTAGATCGAACAGAACCTCAAGTTCGAACTCCAAAAATCTCACAGATCTTCAAAATTGAACCTCAAATCAATGAAATTGGCCTTCGAAACCTTCTTTAATCACGTTCCAAATCAGATCACGAATCTATTGATACCAAATTTTAAGCAATTCGATCACAAACAAAGAATTTTTTAAAAAATCTCAAGAAAACGAGATTTCTTGAGAATAATCAAGAAATCGATCAAATTTTCTTGATAATCTTCACAAGAATTTGTGTATGATCACAGAAACACTCTCTGAATCTAAGATCCTGCTTTGATACCAATTGTAAAACCAAGATCTAATCAAGATAGAGAAGATATGAATTCGTCATCCATTGATCAAGAACACATTGTATACAAGATATGAGTTTAGCACTTTCTCTCTCTAAGATATGAGTTATGAATAATGAGAGTGTTTCCTAGAATCTTCTAAACTAACACACAACAAAACCTATTTATACTAAACATATTACAAGGTGTAAACAACACAATACAACTCAATACATTGACTTTGACTTTGACCTTTCTATATTTAAACCTTGAAGACATATTGCACTAACAAAGAGGTTCTGCAATCATTGTTCTTAGGGGGACACCTAAACGCGGGGGTGTCATAGGACTCGGTTTTGGAGTTCTATGATCGCGTATGTACTCTTTCTTAAGGGTTTTATTCGTGGCATACCTCAGAAGGTTATTTGACAAAGGTCTGCAGTGTGTGTAGCCATCTACATGATCAGTGGGGGTATTTTTGTTCATTGGGAACTGTTTGGGAATTGGCCCTTCCATTTGCCAGTTCTGTATCAGCAACAGAGGTTCGAACAAAACTCCCAGTATTCTTTGGAATTGCTGAGGAGGTAGAAAGTTAGGATCGTTCTCTTTGACCCTTCTGGCGTTGTTCTTTCTGTCGATCGTGTTGATGATCTCTTGCATCATTATGGTCGCGTAATCCAGTGGGAGATCATAGTAAACCCCATACATGATGGTTAATATCTGGTGTGAGCTCTGGTCAATAATGCCTATCTTCCCTGTCAGGCATCTGTTAAGAATTGAGAACAAGGTGTTCCACAGAGGTGGTAATCTGCCTCTGCGGAAGTCATTTCTCTTCCTCAATTGGGTGTTGTACCCAAGCATTTCTATGAAACGACATATCTCGTCGTCTGTTGGTTGCTCTGCATATTTCTTCAATCCAAGAAGACCCCTTGTTGGTAGGTTGAATTCAAGTGAGAACATTGTTCTATTGAACTTGATTTCCAGATGTTCAGATTTGTCAGGTCTTGAAATGTACCCTTTGATAAGAGAATCATCTTTATCAAATCGGCAACTTTGCCAAAACTGGTTCAAATATCTACCTGGAATTTTGTTTGGGGTTCTTGAGAGTAGAGGGAAGAGGATATGATTTTCCATTATGTTTAGAAGAATGGCATGGGCTTCGCCGAAAGCAGTGGGTGAGGGGACCAAATAGCAATTGTTGGATTTGATTGGTAGTACTTTTTCGAAATGATCCTTTCCTATGAAGTTTTGAAGATGTGTTGTCGGAGCAAATTCTGCTGAATCGCCGGAATCTTCTAGTTCAATACTTTTGACAAGGTGGGGGTTTTCTGAATGTTTAGAATGAGCAGGTGAATGTTCTGGTGAGTTCGCCGGAGAGTGTGCAGGGGAGATAGCTTGAGAAGATGAAGCCATTGGTAATGAGAATAAGATACTTGCAGGTTTTTGCAGGGTTTCGCCGGAGAAGAATGAGGGTTTGTAAAAAGTTTATGAGAGGGTAAGCTTGGTTTTTATAGAAGGGTAAAACGGTAGAATTCGAAAGAGTAAAATATATGGCGATGGATTAAAATTTGGAATCCGTACACACGTTAGAACGGCGGGTTCAACTTTCCACGGAAAACGTTCCATGTACGCCCAATAAAAATAGGACACGTAGGCCATGTCAGAGGATGACAGGACGTCGTGCGCGGCCCATTAATGCTAAGCGCGTGGGGTTGTTCTTAGCCACATGAGATTCACTCTCAGTAAAAGTAACCGTTATTACTACAGAAATGCCCAAGTAACAGATTGACAGAACTTCTGTGGTTTAAAGAAGCTCTGTGATTTTGAAAATCTTGATGTTTATCCCTTTCTCATATATCTTATTGTTGTCATGACTTCTGTGGGTTCTTCTTTAACCAAAACGTTTGCAAAAGCACTGGAGAGGATCAATAGGATTTTTAGTTAAGAATTTTTACTCGCAGAGGTTTTGTGGCTCTGTGGGAACTTGCAGAAGCTCTGTGAGGGCCAGCAGAAGCTCTATGAGGGAAAAAATCTCATAACAAAAATTCTATTAAATTTTCTGATCATCCAATTTTTGATCTGTTTTAAGAGATGTTTTTCGGACATATTTGAAAGTCGGTGTCCGAGAAAACTGTTATGGAAAAAGTTTTGTTCGTGAAGGTCATGGTGTATGTATTCGGTTTCCGAGATAACATTCCATAAGATCGATAGAGGGTTAATTTGTTATCTCACAGCATATTTCTGGCAGAGCCTCTGTTGAGCTCAGGAGAGGCTCTATGACCTCAAATTTCTCATAACTCAAATTTTATGAAACTTTTTGATCTTTTGATTTTTGAAATGTTATCCACAGTATATTTAGGACATATTTGACAATTTGTGTCCCAGAAAACTGTTTTCAACAACCTTTTGTACGAGAGACATACCTTTTTGGTTCTTCTTTTCTCGGCAGTGATGTCTGACTTCTGTCGATATAGATTCATCGACATTTTTCTTTGGCTTCCCCTTGAAAGTTTTACCTCTGTAGATCATTTCAGGGTCCCTTTTTGCTCCCCCTTGATCTAATCACCTCTGTAGATCAAGTAATTTCCTTTTGCTCCCCCCTTGACCTATTCTTGGATCAAAGAATGATAAGATTTGTATTGAGCATAGGTCTTGTTTTTCCAGAGGTTCTGTGGAGGTCGTCAGAGGTTCTGAGCGGACTTACAGAAGCTCTGTGATATCAAGAACTATTTAAGATTGAGAATTTACATACAGAAATAAATCAATCCAGGCAATAAGTTAAGTAAAATAGAAATATATACTTATCTACAGAAGATAAAGCTATACTTACAGATGATTTTCACATCATATTAATCATTCCTAACTTACCCACCAAGATATTAAATCTTTCTCGTCTAAGGCTTTGGTGAATAAGTCTGCAAGTTGATATTCTGTTGGCACGAAATGCATCTCGATTGTACCGTGTTCAACATGATGTTTCAAGAAGTGGTACCGTATATCGATATGCTTGGTTTTGGAATGTTGCACAGGATTGGCAGAGATGGCAATGGCACTTTTGGAATCACAGAAGATGGGTATTTTGATTAGAATGTGGCCGTAGTCTTTTAGCTGAGTCTTCATCCATAGAACCTGAGAACAACAGCTAGCAGCAGCAACGTATTCAGCTTCTGCCGTAGATGTTGATACACAGTTCTGCTTTTTGGAGGTCCAACTGACTAGCTTACCACCTAAGAATTGACAACTCCCAGAGGTACTCTTTCTGTCGAGCATTCATCCTCCATAGTCTGAATCTGTATAAGCTTTAAGACAAAAGCCAGAGTTCTGTGGATACCAGAGACCAAGATTTTTGGTCCCCTTTAGGTATCTAAAGATTCTTTTAACAGCATCATAATGTGATTTCTTGGGATTAGCTTGATAACGTGCACAAAGACATGTGGAATGCATAATGTCTGGTCTGCTTGCAGTTAAGTATAACAGAGATCCAATCATGCCTCTGTAGAGAGTGCATTCTACAGAGATGCCATCTGGATCTAAGGATAACTTATTTCCAGTGGCCATTGGAGTTTTCATTGCAGAGGTATCAGAGAGGCTATACTTGAAAAGAATGTCAGAGACATATTTGGCCTGATTTATAAAAATTCCCTCTAATGTTTGTTTGACTTGGAGTCCGAGGAAGAATGTTAATTCTCCCATCATACTCATTTCAAACTCACTCCGCATGAGTTTTTCAAAACTTTTGCACTCTTCTGTATTAGTAGACCCAAAAATTATGTCGTCCACATAGATTTGTACAAGCATTATTTCACTGTTTTTACGTTTATAGAATAGGGTAGTATCTGTTGTACCTCTGTTGTAGCCAATTACTAGAAGAAAGGTAGAAAGTCGTTCGTACCATGCTCTTGGAGCCTGTTTCAGTCTGTACAGAGCCTTTTCAAGGTACCCTGGTGGCTGATTTACGTAAACCTCTTCTTGGATTTCACCGTTGAGAAAAGCTGATTTTACGTCCATCTGATAGACTTTAAAACCTCTGTGAGCTGCGAAGGCTAAGAATAATCTTATTGCTTCGAGCCGTGCAACAGGAGCAAAAGTCTCATCGTAATCTATGCCTTCTTCTTGTCTATAACCCTTGTCCACCAATCGTGCTTTATTTCTGATGACCACTCCATCTTCATCCTTCTTATTTCTGTAGACCCACTTAGTCCCAATGGCCTATTTCCCTCGTGGCAGAGGTACTAAAGTCCATACTCTGTTACGCTCAAATTGCAGAAGTTCTTCTTGCATGGCGTCTACCCAGTTTGGGTCATCTAGGGCTTCAGAAATCTTCTTTGGTTCTATCACACTAATAAAATTTGTAAAGAAACAAAAATTAGCAGTGGCAGACCTGGTTTTTACTGAGTCAGAAGGTTCTCCAATTATTTGGCTTGGAGGATGGCTTTTTGTCCACTGAGTGGTGCGTGGAAGATGGTCATCAATGTCATCGAACCTTTCTTCAGAAGCTTCTTGTGGATCTTCTTCTTGTATAGCCTCTGTCGTTCTTCTTGCCTTGGTAGATGATTCTACCATTTGTGGAATGATTGGTATGAGTGGTGGTGGAGTTTGTTCCTCTGAGGACGTATAGTCTTGGTCCTCAATTTCCTCTGTAATTGGTTCTTCTGTGGATTGTGGAGTTTGTTTTTCAGCAGCTTATGTGGTCGTTTTTCTTGATGTTTCATCTTCTGCATTTTCTTCTTCGGCATTTGCATCTGTAGTATTTACAGAAGAAGATGAAGCATTATTTGGACTAGTTAGATTCATACCTGTAGGATTTTGTCCGACAGAGGATGGTTCTTCAGAAACTCTGATAGTTCCAACAGAAGGATCAATGTCATCGTGGAACATCTCTAAAAATAGAAGATTTAAGTCTTCTTTCATTTGCGAGATGTCAGAGGTTTCCCTTTTAAGTTCGAGTTCTGAACTGATTTGCTCAAAAGTCATTTTGAATGAGTCATCAAAAGAAACATTGATACTTTCTACGATTTTGCGAGATCTTGTAATGAATGCTCTGTAGGCTTTGGAAGTGGCAGAGTATCCAACGAATTTGCCTTCGTCAGCTTTTACCTCAAACTTTCCTCTTGAATCCCTGTCGTTTAAAACAAAGCATTTACATCCGAACACATGAAAAAATTTGATGTTTGGCCGCCTTTTGTTGATCAATTCGTAAGGAGTCTTGAGGTGTCTTTTCACAATGGTTGAACGATTTTGTGTATAACATGCGGTAGAAATCGCTTCTACCCAAAAGTTCATCGGTAATCCGCATGCTGATAGCATAGCTCTTGCTGCCTCCACGAGCGTTCGATTCTTCCTTTCGACTACGCCGTTCTGCTGTGGAGTGCGTGCTGCAGAGAAGTTATGTGATATTCCTTCTGTAGAAAGATAGGCTTCAATGACAGAGTTTTTAAATTCTGTGCCATTGTCACTTCTTAACTTCTGTATTCTGGATTCATAAAGAACTTGGATTCTTTTCATTAGATTAATAAAGATGATTGGAACATCCGATTTCTTTCGAATAAATTCAACCCATGTGAAACAAGAATACTCATCAATTAAGACAAGTATGTATTTCTTGCCACCTAGGCTCTGTATGGCAATGGGACCGCAGAGGTCAACATGAAGCATGTACAGAGGTCTAGTGCAAGACACATCTGTTTTGCCTCTGTGGGAAGCTCTTCTGAGTTTTCCCATTTCACAGGCAGAACACAAGTTATCCTTATTAAATTTAACATTAGGCAAACCTTTAACTAGATCAAGTTTTACCAGTTTATCTAATGTGTGAAAGTTCAAGTGACAGAACCTGTTATGCCATAACCAGGCTTCTTTACTTTCGCAAGCTACAAGGCAAACTTTGTCCTTGGTTGTTGAACAAAAATTCATCAGATACAGATCACCTTTTCTTTCGGCTCGCAGAAGTTCCATTCTTGTGTCTTCACTTTGCAGAGAGCAGAAAGTTCTTTTGAATAACACATTGAATCCTGTATCACAGAGTTGACTTACACTGAGTAGATTGTGTTTAAGGCCATTCACATATGCAACTTTGTATACAGAGACGTTTTCCTTCTTGTCGTCTCCAAAGTTACAGATCCACCATCGTGTGTTTCTTTGTACGTGGATAGTAAACTTCTGTCGCCAGTCATGTGCCTTGAGCATCCGGAGTCAAGATACCAAATTGGCACAAACCGCTTCTGTAAGACAATCACAGAGACTTAGGTACCCATATCCATATGGGTTCAATATTGTTAGAATTTTTCAAGTTTGCCTTAGCGTTCTTGAAATACATTTTATCTTTTGTAGAAAAATCAGATTGTTTCTCTCTAGGTTCTGACTTTGGAGTTTGAATTTTAGTGGAGAGTAAGCAATATGGACTTGAGAAGTGATTATTCAATTTGAACATAAGATCAAAGCAATGACAGTATTTAATATGAGACGTGATTTGTTTGAACTTTTCATTGAATTTATTGAACTGAACCACAGAGGCATTACATTCTTTCTTAACATTAGATTTCCTATTACAAGAAGATCTATGAATACTAGAATGTTGTTTGCAAAAGTCTTGTTTAGGTCGTGCCTCCTGTGAGTCTCTTCTGTGGTGAACATCTTTCTTCACTGTCACAGAGGAAAAATATTTGTTAGCTTCAGGCCTTTTTCCCTTTTGTTGCCAAGTGGGATTCTCTTTAATTTGCTTTAAAGGTTTTGAAAATTTTGAGCTTTTAGGATTTTTAGAGGCCTTTTTCAGATTATCAAGCTCTATAGAGGTTTTGACTTGTATACAAATTTTCAGAAAATCTGGACAGATAGGTATCTCTGTGATTTCTCTTTTGGAGAATTGTTCTGTTAAGAACCTCAGAGGAGAATTTAACATCCTCTGTGTCACAATGAATTATCCCTGATTTAGAATCAGTCTCTGAGTCGTCAGAGGATGAATCGTCCTCATATACAGAGGTTTAGTCATCTATTTCGACAGAGGCTGGATTTTCTGAGCATGTATCGCACGAGCTTTCTTCCTCTGTAGAATAACTTTCATAGATAGCAGAGGTTTCTGATGAGATCTCTTCAGTGAGAATTTGATCTATAGAAGATGTACAGAGATTTTCTAAAACATTTGATTTCAATACTTCCAAATTTTAAACTCAGGAGCTTTTGCAGATAATTTCTTTTCGATATTAATCATACAGACAAAAGCGACCTGTGTTTGAGTCACTGGTTTACCAAACTTAAAGATACCAATCTGATCTTGTGTTTTCAGATATTTCTTTGGTTTGATTCCTCTATTGACAGAGGTTGAAGATGATGAATCTGTGTTTTCAAACCACACATTGATCATCTTCGTATGTTTCCTCAAGTGAGGTTCTGCAGAGATTTTAACCCTTTTACTTACAGAGAGTAAGTTTGGAAAAATTGGTTTATTTGTTTTTCCTATCACAAACAAAGAAGACAGAGGTTTAAGTCTTTTTCCTTCAACACCTAGAGTAATATCATCGTACCCTATACCTCGTCTTCCTATTTGTGAGTTTACTTTCTCATACACCTTCTGTGCATCTTTATAGTTTTTAAGTAAAACTTCTCTTCTGAGTAGATCTTGCCAAAGTACCTCTCTCTCTTTTTGAAAGTATTCTTTGAGAGTTCTTATGTCAGTTGTTTCACTCCTAGAAACTGCAAGCTCTTTTGTTTTGATTTTTAAAGCAAAGGTTAATTCAGAAATTTGCCCTTTTAAAGGATCTATATTATTGCTCCAATATTTTTCTACTCTTTCATTTTCTTCAAAAATTTTGGCTTTTTCTTGAGTGAGAAGCCTTACTTCTCTCTCATTAAAGGTGAGTCTTTTCTGAATGCTTTCATTTATCTCTTTTAGTTCAATCAGTTCAATGTTAAGTTTAGTTGAATCATTATCTACAGATTTAGTACAAGAGGTAGAGTTTGAAATGGATACCTCATTGTCAGTGCCGGAGTCGACTTCTGCCATGCCACAGAACAGGGCATCGGTGGTGAATTCAACATCAGAGGTAGAGTCTGACTCGAAGTCCTCCTTGTTTGCTTCAGAATGCCCTTTGTTCGCCATTAGGGATTTTTGCGCATAATATTCAGCTTTCTTTTTGTAAAAAGCTGAGTCCTTCTGTGGGCGATTTTGTCTACTTCTGCATTCTTTTGCGAAATGGCCTGGCTTGCCGCAGTTGAAACAACCTTGAGAGGTGTTTCCAGTTTGATCGTCGGACTTCTGTTGATCTCCACCTTTCTCTGTTCGGCATTCGTTTGCGTAATGACCAGGCTTACCACATTTGTAGCATTCTTGTGTGTGGCCTACCTTGTCATCTGACCTCTGTCGGTCATTTCCTCTGTAGTTTCTGTCGCTCGACCTCTGTTGGTCATCATTTCTGTAGTCTGACCTCTGTCGGTCACTTGATTCTTCTCTTCTTCCATCATCTCTTCTATCTCTCTGGTTGTCTCTGCAATATCTGTCATTTTCAAAATTTCTTTGGTTACCTTTGAACTCTCTTGTTAATAGAGCCAATGATTTAGCTAATGACGCAAGAATTATTTCTTCCTCTATCAGCTCGTCTTCTTCGCTATCAACCATCACCATTTTCTTCTTCTCCTTCTTCTTCTCCTCTGTTGCTCTCTCATTTCTCGGTCTTTTTGTAGCCTCTGTTGATTTACTAACCAATGCGTATGGTGCAATGGTTATTGTTGTAGCCTGTGCTATTTGAGGCACTTGTGTAGCTAGTGTTCCATAGAGATCAGAGAGTGTCCATGAGTCTAGATCTTGGTTTGTTTGTAAAGACATAGACAATTGAAGCCACTCATCATTCAGGCTCTTTAGAAACATGACGTTATTTTCTTCCGAGGTTCTGTGAATGCCAGACTTTCCGCATTTGTTTATGAGAGAGTTGAACCTGTCGTACGTCGTTTGCAGAGATTCTGTTGCAGAGGCTCCGAATGCATGATATTCATTTATGTAATGTGCCCTCGGTTCTTTTGTGTTTTAGCACCCCCTTCCAACTGTCTTTCTAATTCTTTCCAAAGATCGTGCGCAGTTTCGCATGCATCTAAGGATTGAAAAAGTTCGTTGGGGATAGCCATTATCAAGATTCTTTTTGTTTTCTGTGCAACTTCATCTTCTGCCTTATCTTCATTTGACCATTCTTCTTTTGGCTTCGGTTTTTGATGTTCAGGGATTTCAGGAGATTCAACAGTAGCTGGTACTCGTGGTACTACTATCATGGGAACAGTAGGAAGGTTGTAAAGATATCGTACTAGATTTTTTTCAGTACCCTCAAAGAAACGAACCATTCTTATCTTCCATTGAGGATACTCATCTCGAAGGAGAGTAGGAGGTTTGGTTAATGAGCCAGCAGTGAAAAGGTTATTGGTATTTGTCATTTTAAGATCTTTTCAGGGGTTTCAGAAAGTATATATGAAGATCTGGAAGGATTTCTGGGTAAAAAAAACTGATATCCAGAATTGTTTAATGGTGTTCTAACCTGGTAAAATGGTTTCTATCAGAATGAGTCGAAGAGTAATAGGAAAACAAAAACCTTTTTAACAGAATGAAATCTATCAATAACGTTGTCAAACGAGGATCACTTGATATTGAAAATCAAGCTTTGCTCTGATACCAATTGTTGGTCCCCGTTTTGTTTAAACAAGATTATCAGATCTATTAGTTCAAGTTTAAGTATGATGCGGAAGCGTATTTGAAGAACTAACATATATGTTTGATAGATTTAGAACACAATATAAATAAACAGTGAATAGGAAATAATATCTCAAAGTTTACTGAATATATATATATATATATATATCAAGAACAGATTCAAGAACAGTGAGTAAGCAAAGCTTTAAAACAGATATGACTCTCAAAGTATATAAGCTATGTGTTCTTGATGTTTTTCTCTCTTAATTCTCGATTAGGAAGAACTCAACATGAGTCTTCCTTATATACTACTCTAAGGGGACCATAAAGCATAAGGTACTATTCAGAACGGACGGTATGAATAGTTGGACGGTTGGCATGAACAGTTGGACGTGTTGTATTGCATTTAATGCAGCAGACGTCTATTACGTACTAAGCCCTATTGAATCCAATCAGAGTTTGACACGTTGAATTTGGACAGGGCATGCTACCATGCAAGTTGATGAATAGGTTCAGAAACAGTAGCAAGATATTATAAATATCTTCAAGTCCTTGTTGAAGACCGCAGAGGCTCTGTGAAGTGTAGCAGAGGTTCTGCGGTTTGGTCCTTTGTAGAGCAGTCTTCACCGGATTCCGAGTCTTTGGTCTTCTTTGCGCGTATGACAGAGCCTCTGTAGGACGCCTCTTTAGCTTCTGTAGCTTCTCGACCTTGATCTCTCGGTGAGTTCGGCAGAGCCTCTGTAAGAGGCTTTCTTCACTTGGCCTATTTTTCACTACTTCTAAATACTTCTATGATTAGGAAGATTGAAGCTAACAATTGACTTTCTACTTAAGCTACTTTGACTTTACAATGTTTGACTATTACAAGACAATAAATCTTGAATACAATATAATGCTCAAACAGTCCAACCACTGACCATTCCTACAACATTGAAGATTTATGCATTGGAATGAAGAAATATGACGGAGATAACTTTTAGGAGTCAACTTAGTCATTTTGTCCAGCCATGTTACAAGTAGAATGCAGATCAATGCTTTGTCTATTTTTAGCATTTAGTTAGCTTGTAGTAGTTTCCTTTAAGGGATGGGTATGCCATACCTTTTGTACTTTGAATAGTGAAGTTGGTACCATCTTTTGTTTTAATTACAAGTTTACCTTACTTCCTAGTTAGTATAAATATGGAGGTAGTTCTTGTTTTTAGATAGACTTTGTTGGGATCAGTTCTCGCAATTGATTTGAAACATTCTCATCTTTAATTTAATGCATGCACTTTAATTTATGTTCTTCATCTTATTCATATTCTTGTTCTTATTTATGAGTTACTGCAGCAGTGCCTGAGCATTGCTGCATTACTCTCATGTCTTTTAATTATTGCATTTTACTTTATTGTCATTTACATTTCTGTCATTCAATTTCTGTCATTTAATTTCTTGTCATTTAATTTCATGTATGAGTAGTTAGTTTAATAATTTGGGTGTAAGATAAAAAGGGTGAAGTTTTAAATAAAAAAAGGTGGACATCGTTTCTCAATAATGATGTTCCACCATTTCGTCTTAAGTTTTGTAAAACCAAAATATTCCTTGACGTTTTGATCACTTTGAAAGTGTTAAAGTGCCAAGGACTTAGGCATGAGTCATTGCTATGCACGTCAATTCGGATGACAAAGGAAGGTATACTTGGAAAAGTTGCTAACAAAGGCATTTGTTACCTCTGTTTTCTAAATCGATTATTCTCGATAAGTTGGTCATCACTCAAGGTGCTAAAGAGTAGTGGATTCACGAATGGACCACTTAGAACACATCAACTTAAATGATATGGGAATCGTCTCAGAAGAGTAATTTTTAACAAAGGTATTTGTTGATCCATATACTTGGAAGACTTCATTGGCTACTCTTGATGGTACAGATACAATCACTAGAATGTGTTGTTTGAAAACCATATTCAGTAGTACAACGATGAGAGTTCGGAAGGACCTCCCGAAAAGTAGATGGTGAAACTAATTATTGTTGGACAACTGCTGTACTAATGATACAGCATTGGTCCGCTGGAATTTGTATTTAAGATTCACCCCAAACATCTTGCACCCTTGCTTTCTTTATTATTTGTTCAATATAATCTGTGATAACTCCAAACAAAACAATATCTTCGAATTCGTCATCTGAAATCATTTCTTTTCTTAAAATCTTGCTGCACTTTTACTCCAATCTTTGTAGGACGATATGTGGTTCTCACCACTTTATTACTTGATTGACGACATTAGATCTCATTGTCTACTTGCTTTGAGGTTTAGTTATCACAAGTCTAAGTGTATTCCAAGCACTGTCAAGTTTTTGGCAACGTTGCCGGGGATTGGCACGCTAAAAGTCTATAAAAGTATTTTTAAAGATTTGATTTTTCTAACACCGTCCGACTCGTACTACAACTGTGGTGTATGTCAAGAATCCAACGAGGGGAATTTTTCGAGTTAGATCCTGACATAGAAAGAACTTTTTGCCATAGAAGGAGGATACAAAGAACTTCGAATTCAATGAATCCTCCCGATATGAATGTTCCACCGTGTTTCGAGCATAGACCACCAAGACCACTTGTCTTAGAAATGAGACAACCACGTCTAGGGAATCAAATCAGATCACCAATTTTAGAAAACCCTAGAGCGCCGACAAATATTGGAAACCCACCAATTTTTGGAAATCCACCTGTTCATGTTTTTCCAGAACAACCAATCCATAATGAAAATGATGACGAAGAATATCATGGTAACAATGAACAAAATGAACCTCTTAACATCATTGATCTTGCAAACACAAAAAATGGGCGAATTATGGACTATGCAATTCCTAACTTTGAGACTTTAAATTCAGGAATTGTAAAGCCTCATATGGAAACAACACATTTTGAACCAAAACCCATCATGTTTCATATGTTGCAAGTCAATGGTCAATTTGCAGGATTACCATCAGAAGATCATTCACATTTAAAATCTTTTAAAAAGATCACCGATGTTTTTCTGATTCCTGGGGTATCTTCTGATGCCTTAAGACTCACCTTGTTCCCATTTTATTTAAGGGGTCGGGCAAAAGTTTGGTTTAACTCATTGGCACCAAGTTCTGTACCATCATGGACTGACATGGCTGAAAATGTTTTGCGAAAATATTTTCCACCTACGCGGAATGCTAAATCCAGAAACGAAATTTGCATGTTTAAACAAATGGATGATGAAGCAATTCCCGATGTTTGGGAAAGGTTTAAGTAATTATTAAGGAAATGCCCTTACCATGGCATTCCCTACTGTATTCAACTCGAGACGTTTTAGAATGGACTTGATTCCAATACAAAACAAATGCTTGATGCGACAACAGGAGGGGCCTTTACTTCCAATACCTATAATACCGGGTATGAAATTCTTGAAAAGATATCAACAAACAATGGACATTGGATTAATCCAAGGGAACCAACTCAAAAGAAGACCTCTGGAATACATGATGTAGATGCATATACTACATTGGTAACTCAACTTGCTTCCATGACCAACATGCTTAAAAACATGACTACCAACCAAGGAGCACAACAAACTGTTACTATACCCACTCCAGCAGTCCTCTCAGTGCAATGTGTTTGTTGTAGTAGAGACCACTCTTATGAACATTGCCCTCACAACTCTAAATCAGTTAACTATATTCATAACAAAAATGGTCAGTACTCCAACAACTACAATGCCAGTTGGAAACAACATCCAAACTTTTCATGGAACAACCCATGTTTAAATCCTACAGAACCTAAGCAACAAGGAAATTCCAATTTTCAATCTCATCAGAATACCAACAGTTCTCAAAATTTCCAAAATCATCAAAATCAGAATTTCCAAAACAACAGACCTCCTTTTCAAAACAAATCCATTTCACAAGTAGAATCATCGTCTTCCATTGAGGCACTTGTGAAAAGTTATATGGCACAAAATAGCACCATAACTGCCCAAACTCAAGCCTTAATAAGTAATCTTGAGACACAAGTCAGTCAAATTGCTCTTAACCAAAGTAACATACCTGCAAGGACTTTGCCAAGAAACATTAAAGTCCCAAGACCTTTAGGAAAAGAACATGTGAAGGTTGTGACACTTAGGAGTAGAAGAGACATAGATGTAGCATTAGTCAAAGAGTTTGAACCAATGACCAAAACGGATTTTGAAAAAAAGCTCAATGTCTAAAGCCAAGGCTACAACATTACCCACTATTGCTGAAGAACCATCTCAACCTTCGGAGGATCTGAAGCCCAAAACCATGACCTCTGAGGAAAAGCCAATAGAAAAAGAAGTCAGTAACCCACCATCCAGCCCTAAGTGTCCAATCAAGGAAGGTATAACGGAAGGCATAAAAGATCTAAATTTGAGGGTGGAGGAAGTCCACCCATCTAGCTCAACACAAACAAAGAAATCCATAATTGAACCAGTTCCCTCTTATGTTACTTATCCTTAATGGTTAAAGAATAACAAGGAATAATTGCAATTAAAGAAATTTTTGGATGTGTTTAAAGCATTGCATATCAACATACCTTTGTTGAAGCAATTGAGCAAATGCCTAGTTATGGCAAGTTTCTTAAAGACATCTTAAGCAAGAAGAAGAAGTTGACTGAGTCTGAAACTGTTGCCATGACTGAAGGTTGTAGTGCCCTCCTAACCAACAAAATTCCCCCTAAGCTCAAAGATCCAGGGAGTTTTACCATTCCTTGTTCAATAGGTGGGAAAGAAGTTGGAAAAGCCTTATGTGATTTAGGAGCCATTGTCAATCTTATGCCTCTGTCTACAACTGTCACACTCATCCTAGCAGACAAAACCATTGCCTATCCAAAGGGAAAATTTGAGGATGTTCTAGTTCAGGTTGATAAATTCATCTTTCCTGCGGACTTTATCATTTTAGATTTTGAGGTTGATCAAGATATTCCTATCCACTTAGGAAGACCATTTTTAGCCACCAGAAGAACTTTGATAGATTTCCAAAAGGGAGAATTGACCATGAGACTCCAAGACCAAAATGTCACATTCATTGTCTTCAATTATTTGAAATACCCTAGTGATATGGAAGATTGTTCTAGCCTAAGTGTGATTGAATCCATATGCAATAATGAATGAATTAAGAATGCTTGTAGGTTGGAAGCAGAGGATGATGAGGAATATGATGATGATGAGGAGGAAACCATAAATGAGACTGTCCTTTCACAAGTTGCTAAGTTTGAATCATTAGGAAATACTGAGCAAAAGATTTTCACACCATCTGTCATTTCACCACCTGACCTGGAGTTGAAACAACTCTCATATCATTTAAAATATGCTTTTCTAAAAGATGATAACAAACTGCCAGTCATCATTTCATCCACTTTAGAATTGCATCAAGAAAAGAAGTTGATAGATCTATTGAAGTTACACACAAAAGCCATAGGATGGACCATTGATGACCTTAAAAGGATTAGTCCTCCATTTGTCAACATAAGATAATTCTAGAAGATAAGAACTTCACCTCTATTGAACCACAAAGAAGGCTGAATCATGTCATGAAATAAGTAGTGAAAAAGGAGGTCCTCAAATGGTTAGATGCATGAATCATTTTTACTATAGCCAGTAGCTCTTGGGTTAGCCCAGTTCAGTGTGTCCCTAAGAACGGAGGGTTTACAGTAGTGGGCAATGAAAAAAATGAACTCATCCCAACTAGAATAGTTTCAGGATGGAGAATCTACATGGACTACCGTAAACTTAACACAGCTACCCAAAAGGACCATTTTCCACTATCATTTGTTGACCAAATCTTAGACAGGTTGGCAGGAAAAGAGTACTATTTCTTTTTGGATGGATACTCCGGTTACAATCAAATAGCCATTTCACCTGAGGACCAAGAAAAGACCACCTTCACTTGTACCTATGGTACTTTTGCCTTTAGGAGAATGCCATTTGGTATTTGCAATGCTCCAACAACCTTTCAAAGATGCATGATGTCCATATTCTCAGACATGTTTGAAAAGTCCATTGAAATCTTCATGGATGATTTTTCTGTGTATGGCTCATCTTTTGATAACTGTTTGGAAAATTTTAAAAAGGGCCTTGAAAGATGTGAAGAAAATGATTTAGTTTTAAGCTAGGAAAAGTGTGATTTCATGGTCAAAGAAGGGATTGTGCTTGGACACTTGATTTCAAAAAGGGGAGTTGAGGTAGACAAAGCTAAATTAGAAGTTATTGAAAAACTACCTGAACCAACCACTGTAAAAGGAATCAGGAGCTTTCTTGGTCATGCTGGATTTTATAGAAAGTTTATCAAAGACTTTCAAAAATCTCAAAACCTTTGTGTTTACTATTACAACATGACCACAAATTTGATTTTAATGAAGATTATAGAAATGCATTCCTCACTTTAAAGAAAGCTTTGGTAACTGCTCTAGTGGTTGTAGCCCCATATTGGGAAAAACCTTTTGAAATCCTGTGTGATACAAGTGATTGGGCTGTAGGAGTTGTTCTAGGTCAAAGAAAAGAGAAAGTGTTTCATTCAATTTATTATGCAAGTAAAACTTTGAGTGAAGCAAAACTTAATTACACAACAATAGAAAAAGAACTATTGGCTATAGTTTTTGGCTTTGAGAGATTTAGATCATATTTAATGGGAGAAAAAGTCATTGTACAAACAGATCATGCTGCCATTAAATACTTGATTTCAGAAAAAGATGCCAAACCTAGGTTGATTAGGTAGGTTTTGTTGTTGCAAGAGTTTGACCTAGAAATTGTGGATAGAAAAGGAGTGGATAACCAAGTTGCAGATCATTTGTCTAGGTTAGAAAACCTAGAGAAAAAGAAAGGAGAAGGAGATATCATTGAGACCTTCCCTGATGAAAGAATCTTGATGCTACAGCATTCAGCTACAACTTGGTATGCTGATATAGCCAATTACTTGGCTTGTGGCATCAAACCCTCTGACTACACCAACCATATGCTTAAAAGGTTTCTGCATGACATCATATTTTATCTATGGGAGGATCCTTTTTTGTTTAGAATCAAATTTTGAGAAGATGCATCCCAGAAACTGAAGTGGAAGCAATCCTACAGCATTGCCACCATTTAGCATATGGAGGTCATTTTGGAGGACAAAGAACAGCCTCAAAAGTTTTACAATCTTGTTTTTATTTGCCCATACTTTTTAAAGAAGCCCACAACTTTTCAAAAATATGTAATGAATGTCAAAGAAGTGGTTCCATTTCTCAAAGAAATGAAATGCCTTTAAATGGGATCTTATAAGTGGAATTGTTTGATGTGTGGCGGATTGATTTCATGGGACCCTTTCTACCATCAAACAATTACCAATACATTCTAGTGACTGTTGATTATGTCTCAAAGTGGGTGGAGGTAATAGCTTGTTCTTCCAATGATGCAAAAACTGTGATTAAATTTCTCCAAAAACATATTTTCACAAGATTTGGTACCGACACTGATTAGTGACGAGGGTACCCATTTTGTAAATAAGTTGTTACATGGAGTTCTTGAAAAATACAACGTTAAACACAAAATAGCCACATCATACCACCCACAGACAAATGGCCTGGCTGAGCTCTCTCTAACAGGGAAATCAAGGGAATTTTTGAAAAAGTGGTAAAACCAAACAGGAAAGACTGGGCTTTTAACTAGGTGATGCTTTATGGGCATACAAGACTACTTTTAAAACACCAATTAGTATGTCCCCATATAAGTTAGTCTTTGGAAAAGATTGCCACCTCCCTTTGGAGCTTGAGAATAAAGCATACTGGGCTATCAAAGAGCTAAATATTTCTTTAGATGAGGCTGGAAACAAAACAAAGTTACAACTCTGTGAAATGGAAGAGCATAGGAACATGTCCTATGAAAATGCCAAACTCTACAACGAAAAGACCAAGAAACGGCATGAATAAAGAATCCAACCCAAAGAGTTCCAAGAAGGACAACAAGTCCTTTTGTTCAATTCTAGTTTGAAACTATTTCCAGGAAAACTCAAGAGTAGATGGTCTGGTCCCTTTAACATTCACAAAGTTTATCCCTATGGGGCTATTGACTTGATAACCCCTGAAAACTACAATATTTTCAAAGTGGGTGGTCAGAGAGTGAAATTATACCACAATGCTGTAGCATTCCCAACGCATTGCTCTGTGGTGTTGGCTACACCTTGTCGAAAACTTCATAAAAAGCCATGGACTCTTTCTAGTCCATAAATGTTTGTAAATATTCTTTCATTTTAAATTTCTAGTTTTAAAATTACTTCTTTGTAGGAATTTAATTTCATACCTTTTTTATTCAAAGAAAGATAAGCATTTGATGTTGTATCATCTCCTCAACATTCAAACCCTAGCCTTTTGAGAGGGGAACTTTTGAAAAATTAGAAAGTGGGTACTGTTACTATTTCTAAAAAGAAGTTAAAAGGGAGAAGGTACATATTTCAGAAGCATTCCTTATGGTCATCCCTTTTGGTAACTTGCTTTTTTCCAAAATTATGGTCCTTTTCAAAGTAGGTGTACTTTTCACCCAAAGACACCCCTTATTTGTACCATTTTCCATCAAAAGTTCTTTTCTTTTTGCTTTTAGAATAGTAATCGTACCATTCATTTAGATAACAACAAAAAAGTCTTATTTGCTTTTTAAATAACCCTTTTAACTTTCATTTCAAAAACCACTTTCCTGTCTCTGTTCCCCAAAAACCACCCTTGTTCTTCTTCTCTTTTCCCTCAGTTTTTTCGAAAAACCTCCATTCTAAACCAAAATAGATCATCAATGGCTAGAGTAAAGAGACCTGCACTTCATGATGGTGAGGGAAACACAGTGAGAAGAAGCAATCGATGAAGGGTTTTCAAGCACCATTAACGACCACTAGAGAACCCGAAACGGTGAAAATCGATGTTGAATCCTCACAACCAGAGGCACCACCGAGCACCACTGTGGGGGCATCTTCATCCTCTGTTGTCGAACCCTAAACCGAAAACATTGCCCATTTTGCTTCTGAAAACCCTATTGAACAACCCCCAATGGTGGAATCTGATCAAGCCACCACTGTGGAAAAAGAAAATCAAGAAAAACCCCAAAATCTCCTACCCCACTTGAGCCCTCTGTGGTTGAACCAAAAACCACCGAATGTCTGATGGAAGGCGACCCATCAAATGAAACCACTGTGGATGTTCAAGAGAATATGCAACAAACTCAAGAACAACCACAACCCTCACATCAGGAAACTCAGAGCACCATTGAAGAGTATTCTGCAATTACAGACCTCAACAAAACTGCTGAAGAGGTATATTCTGAAGTCTCTGTGTTAGTTGAGGATTATTTTCCTTCTGATGAGGAAAGTGATTTCATTTTCTGTTGCACTCAAAAATTCACACACCCATCATTGTTATATCTGACTTGGCCTTTTGATGAACCACAGAGGACTCCACCTACTCAACCAAACACACTTTTGGATGAGTAGATGGTGGAGGAGAGGGAAACTATGGAGAATCTGGACACTAGTTTGCAATGAATGAGTGCAAGTGTGGGACTGGACACTGATGCTGTAACATCACCACAGCATCAGGACCCTGAAAATGAGGGCCAGTCCAAGGAAACCTCTGACCACTCTGGTGGGAAGGATGCTCATGCATTAACGAAGAGAAAAGCTTCTAGAAATGTAGATGAAGCTAACCCTGCAGGATCTGAACCACAAAAGAAGAAGGGAAAGTAGGGAAGGCAAAAGAGCATTGCTAACAAACCACCAAGGAAGAATAAAGGCAATGCTGGAGCATCCAAACAGCACTCTGATGCTGGTACTTCCAGGCCACACTTCATCCCCAGGCCCATTAAGCCACTGGATGGGTTCAGCAGATAAGAGGCAAGGGATTTATATGAGAAGCAGAAGAAGAAAAAGAAGAAGAAGAAGAAGAAGAATGCTCTCATGGACAAGGGATTTGATCCAGCAAGCATGAAATAATTTGAGTTCATTAGCAAGATAGTAGACAAACAGGGATGGACTACATTCTGTGAGGTAAAAGAATTCTATAACTTGACTCTCATAAGAGAAATTTATACGTAATTTCCTTTTAGCACTACCCCTGTCATCACTGTGAGAGGTATGGGCATCCCAATCACTGCTGAGGCCATCAACACCATGTTGGGCCTCACTACACCCACCACCACAGACTATGACAATTTCACCAAGACTGCGAGCTAAAAACAATTAGATGATATGGTGAAAGTGGTAGGAAAGCCTGGTACCTCATGGGAGCCTCATCCAAATTACATGTTGAGAACTTTCAAGGCTGCTAACATACTGCCTGATTCTAATGTTTAGATGAGCTTCATAAGAAGTTCCATGTGGCCAACAACTCATGATAGCTCAGTTAACTGTGAGAGAATTGTTCTGCTATACTGCATTTTGTCTGGGAAAACTTTGAATGTGGGGGATATAGTGTTAAACGGTATCTAGTATTGTGCAAAGAGAAACCAAGGAAAGTTTTTCTTTCCTGGTTTATTCTCCAAGTTTCTTACTACAGGTGGCATTCCTCAATATGAGGAAGATGTGATCAGGAGATGAGAAGTGGGCAATAGATATGAAGAGTGTGATTAGGCTTTTGCAGGGGAAATCAAGCAAATATGATATGGTGGGGAAGATACAAGACATTCTGTCCCAAAATAGCAGCATCATGGATACTTTGCTACAGCAAGGAAACACATTTGAGAAGAAAATGGATGGGTTAAGGAAGGAGTTGATGGCTGATTAGAAGGCCTTCCAATAAGGAACTGCATGAGAGAGGATCAGACAGGTGTTTACCAGATTGAACAAGGTAAAGAGTGAAAACAGAAAGCTAGTTAAGGAAAATGAGAAGCTGGGGAAAGAAAGGGACAAGTTGCTGAAAGAAAAGATGTTGCAGCATTGGATTCAACTGTAGCAGAAAAGGATGCAATGGATGTTGCAACAATGGGAGAGACATCAAAGGAGAAGGATTCACAGCCTACTCCTATGGAGTAGGGCAGGTATAAATCATTTACATTAGTCTCCATATTTTTTTTAAGTCTGGGATAGTTTTATCATTTTTAGGTTTATTTTATTTTGCAAGATTACACATTGCTTATATCATGCTTTTTGTGTTCATAGCCATAAAAAATCTTTAAAGTTATGCCATTTACCTAAGTTGGGTGCTCTTGTTAGAACTAGCAATTGCCTTCTTGGGACAATACTTGATTCACTCAGCCTATACATATTTATGGAATGATCTAGGCCTTCTTTTCAAGTTCCAATAGCCAATTGTAACCCCTTATACACCTATGTACTTCAATGCTTACAATGAGGACATTGTAAATTAAAAATTTGAGGGTGGGAAGGTTACACCTTAAGGAAGAAAATATCACACAAAAGAGTAAAGCTCTAATCTGATAATTATGATGCAAAAAGATACCAAATATGTCCCATATGGGCAAGGTATTAAAAGTCAACAAGAAAGAGCACAAAGTGCCAAAATTTGTAAAATTTTGTTGACAGAAAAGGCTATGTGAGAAAAGATTTGCCAAAGAGTGACCCCACAATCCCTATTGATCCTAAATGTAGGATGTGTTGAGTCAAACAAAGGGAAGATTTATGCTAGCTTATGATCCACACACACACTTAGGCTATAAATGAATGATAAAGGATTTATGAAAGGCTATGAATTGCATGAGGCATAATATACATGTGGTGGGCACTTAATGCCATGATCTTGCAAGAAACATCAAAAAGTGAGTCATTTTCTTTTTAGGTCTTTTAGTTGTTTGGGGACAAACAACACTTTAAATTTGAGGGTGTCATATGCATTGTTTATTCAATGCATAAAGTGCGTATTTCTTATCATATTAGCTAGATTATTTTATTTATCCCAACATTTGAGTCCTATTTATTTACTTATTTTCACCCTTTGTTTCATGGAGCTAAGTTTGTGATTTACCCGTGTTTTACTTAAATAGGAAGGTGTTAGGGTATTATATTGTATTCAATATTGTTGGTTCCCGTTTTGCTTTAAACAAGATTATCAGATCTATTAGTTCAGGTTTAAGGTTTGATGCGGAAGCGTATTTGAAGAACTAACAGATATGTTTGATAGATTTAGAACACAATATAAATAAACAGTGAACAGGAAATAATATCTCAAAGTTTACTGAATATATATATCAAAAACAGATTTAAGAACAGTGAGTATGCAAAGCTTTAAACAGATATGACTCTAAATGTGCATAAGCTATGTGTTCTTGATGTTTGATTGAAGTGTTCTTGTTTTTCTGTTTTTGTGTGTTGTTTTGTGTTCTTGTTTTTGTTGTTAGGAAGAACTCAACATGAGTCTTCCTTTTATACTACTCTTAGAAGACTATGAAGTAGATCACTGTTCCTTTTATGGCATGAATAGTGTACTGGATGGTGTGAACAGTGGACTGGATGGTGTGAGCAGTTGTTTGAGCCATGCGCATTTAATGGAGCAGATGTACTTTTGGTAAACGCATTAAATGGCGCAGACGTCTATTTTGTACCTTGCCCTATTGAGTCCACTCAGAGCTTGACACGTGTTTTGACAGTACTTTTCCATGCAAGTTGATGAACGTATCCAGTAATATCTTCCAAGTCTTCATTGAGGATCACAGAGGCTCTGTAATGAATTACAGAGGTTCTGCGGTCTGGTCCTCTGTGGAGCAGTCTTCGCCGGATTCCGAGTCTTTGGTTGTTTACTTCTACAGAGCTTCTGTCAAGGGTGGCAGAGGTTCTGAGGCTCGGTCCTCTGAGAAGTCTTATTGGTTCCTTGTCTTCTGATGTTGTCCGCAGAGGCTCTGTTATTGGTAACAGAGGTTCTGCGGTCTTGGTCTTCTGAAAGCGTCCTTCTGTAGTTTCCTCGGTCTTTGATCACTCTTGATCAAACTTCCTTTGATTCTTCTGAGATGCCCGGCAGAGCTTCTGTTGCACTCAGCAGAGCTTCTGTGGAAGTTCTTCTGTACTTGGCCATTTTTCAATACTTCTAATATTTCAGAATATTGGAGCTAACAATCTCCCCCTAAGTATTGAAAAATAAAAGGTTGAATTTATGCATTTTAACCTAAGTAAAGAAGAGGTTAAACAATACCTCAGAAGATTATTTCTTTCATTTGAAATTTATGCCAGAGGCATTTTCACTTTAGTACACAGAAATAAACGTTGACAGAGATTCTTTGAAGAGACTCAGATTTTTGCATTTGGGAAGTCGTCGAACTTTCTGTTGTCTTTTCCTACTTCCTTGAGTTCTTCATAGAATTTGTGACAGAGATTTCGTAAGCCGAGTGTAGCATCAATCTCTTTGATCATCATCAGAGCAGATTCTTCGTTCATAAGCTCTGTTGCTTTATTCTCCTCTAGTATCTTTCTGAACATGTTCAGAGTATGGGTTGTGTACTTCTGACAGTCCATTGTCACAAACAGTTTCAGTTGATCAGTAGGATTCTTGAATACTAACCTGTACCTTGGAGTTTTGATGATTGAATTGGGTATGGCATTGGGTGGGCAGAAATCCTCTGGTGGTCTGATACTTAGAGTAGTTATGCCCAGATCGATGGCTAGTTGAATGTCGAGCATGCTGTAGATTAGGAGCTTTTCACGCATCGCCTTTCTGAGAACTCGATAAGACCTTTTGTGGCAGTCGTCATTGAAGTTGTCTTTCGTCCATTGCAGAAGGTCAGGTAAGTCATAGGGATTGAGGTTTCGGATATCAGCATCAGAGAATTGATTCTCTGATCTGTCAGACCTTTTGACTTTCCAGATGGTATACACCGTATGAGGATAGGTTCTCATTTTGGAGTATTTGCAATAGATTACCTTCTTTATTTTGTGAATGGAGTAAACTTGATTGACTGGTTTTGACTTTGTAGAGGTGAAGATTGCATCGAATTCCTCTCTTAGCTTCTGATCTCGGACATGGGCTGGCAGATCGCTCTGGAAGTGCTGTCTGTAGAGATAACTGTAGACTTGTTCTTCCATTTGTTCAATGGTTGAAGTAGATCTTGGAATTGGTCTCCTTAGCTCATCCATCTTTCGAGTGATGTCTGCTACTCTACCTTGTGTTACCTTAGCTGTGGGATTCAGGGATGGGTTTTCTGACAGAGGATTCAAGTTGAATGCCCAGTCTTCCTCTTCAGGTTTAGGAGTGACGAAGGCATTAAATGCACCTTTCATCAATTTCTCTGTAGCAACTGGCATCTTCTTCTTTGGCTCTTCTTCTGTCATTATTCCCTTGCCTTTATATTTTGGCTTTGAGGTTTCAGATATTGGGCTTTGGATTTGTGTGGGTGGAACTTCTGTTGATTTGACAGTTGGAGGTTCTGTGGGTTTTGGGGTTGTATGCTCTGATGTTTTGGTTGTTGCCTCTGAAGGTTTTGATACTTCGGGTTGTGAGGTCTCTGTTGGTGAGGAGTCTTCGGGTCTTGGAGGTGGAATGTCAAAACGCTTTGCTGATTGAAAAGCAGATACAAATTCCATTCTGCGAAGAATGAACTCTGCAGAGCGTTTTGGTCTTTGGGGTTTTTGAGCTATGGTTTTGACTCTAGTTTTGTGCGGGATTGGTTGTGAGGTTGGTGTTGGTTCTTTGGGTGAGGGTGGAGTTTGTTCTGAGGATGAGGATGCAAGATTGATTACCTTAGGTTCTGTGGTTGGTGCATCCTTTGGTGAGATAGAGGTGTTTTGCCTCTGTTGTTTTCCCTTCTGGGTTTCTGTTGTAGAGGGTTCTGCTGATTTCTCTGTAGTTTTTGCAGAAGCAGCCTCTGTAGTTTCCTTTGTTTTCTCCCCCTCAGGATGACTAGATGCTCCATCATCAGGATCATCCTGCCTTCTTTTAGCAGTAACTTCTGTTCTGTAGTTGTCTTGAGCTGCTTGCCTTGCTGCATTTTTCTTCATTGTTTCAAAGTAGATTGCGATCGAAGTTTTGAAGGCTTTGGTCGCACTTTTCTCGAACTCTGCAGCGGTTGTTTTGGCAATGTTAGTGGCAGAGGCGATGGCAGCAGCCGCAGAAGTTTCTGTAGTTGACTTCATTTCTGCAAGGGCTGCTTTAACCTCTGTGGATAAGGTATCCACTTTGGTATTTAATCCTGTAAGCGCGCCTGAAGTTGACTCTGTAAAAGACGTGAATGAGCTTTGCAATTCATTCAATGTTTGAGTTACAGAGGTTACAAAGGCTTGGAACTCATCCTTCGTAACATGTTCCTCTTGGGTAACCTCTGGAGGAACAACTCCTTCTCCAGAGTGAGTCCCTGTTCCTGTGACACCTTCGTTCACCCTTGTTTGTATGTTGGGGGTGGAAGGATTTCCATCTGATCCTCGAGAAGAAACCTGAGTTTCAGTCTCTACAGAAGTTATGTGAAGAACATTGTCCAAATCCACTCCAGAGGTGGGTATCGGAATATTCTTCTGTTGACTCGGAGACTTGTCTAGAGTCTCTTCGTCATGGTGCTCTCTACTTCTCTCTGAAAGAAGTTTTGGCCCTATATTGTGCGTGTCAGAGGAAACGAATTCCTCTGTAGGGTGTTCTCATGTGATCTGGGGCGATTGATCACGAACTATAGGTGAGTCTCTCTGAGGAGACTCCCTAGGAATGGATTCCCCGGCTTCTGTGGGCACAGAGGTTGAAAGAGTAACCTCTGGCTGGATGGGTTGGGTGAGGTTCGAGCTGTGCTGCTCTTTTTCAATGACACCTTCTGCAGCTAGACCTGCGGTGTCAGATGTGTGGGTTGCACTGGGAGGGGTTGAGGGATGTGTGCCTTCTGCAACTTCGGCATCTTTTCCTTTCTCATTTTCTTTTCCTCCAGACGTTTCTACCCTATCCTCTAAACCTATTTGCACCTCTTCTTCTGCAGTCTCTTGTCTTGGCAGAAGTGAATCAAGAACCTCTGTGAAGATTTGAGTTTGCAGAGGTGGTTCGATTCCTTCTGTTATTGTTTGTAGAGGAGAAGATGGTTTCTTCTTTGATTTCCTCTTCTTTGGTTTTGGTGCTCCCTTCTCTGTAGATTTTGAATTTCTTTTTCTTTTGGAAGAGGGAGGGGCAGAGGGACCTTGGATTTGTGGTGGAGATGAGGGTTCAGTGGGATGTTCAGTGGGTGGAGAAGATGGTTCTGCAGGAGTTTGTTGGATAGCAGAAACAGAGGCAAGTTGTTCCTCTGTAGGGGTCTTGGTTTTCTTTCCCTTTTTCTTCTTCTTCTCTTTAGATCCCTCAGAAGACTTCCTCTTTGAAGAATAGAGGTCTTTCCTTATATCTCTGAAGTTCTTCTGGTTGGCCTTGTGTTTAGCCAACTTTATCTTCCATTCTTCTTCTGTAAGTCTCTCTACTACATTACCTCCTATGGGCATTCCTATACGCGGGGGTGTTACAGAACTGGGTTCAGGAGTTCTGTAAACGCGTGTGTACTCACTAACTAGTTCTTCATCACTAGCATAACCTAACATTACCTTTGATAGTGGCCTGATGTGTGGGTAGCCATCCTCATGTTCTGTAGGGGTGTTCTTGGACATAGGAAATTGCTTAGGTTTGGGACCGTCCATTGGCCATTTTTGGATAAGGAGTAGGGGTTCGAAAAGTATACTGAGGATTCGCTGGAACTGTAGAGAGGGTAACCAGTTGTGATCAGACATTTTGGCTTTCTGGGAGGCGATTTTGCGATCGATGGTGTTGATGATCTCTTGCATCATTATGGTGGCATAATCTAAGGGTAGATCATAATACACACCATACATGATTGAGAGAATTTGAGGTGAGCTTTGATCGATGCTTCCGATTTTGCCCGTGAGGCAACGATTTAGGATGGAGAATAAGGTATTCCACACAGGGGGTAGTCTTGCTCTGCGGAAATCGTTCCTCTTTTTCAACTGTTGGTTGTACCCTAACATGTGCAGAAAGTCGACAAGTTCTTTATTTGTTGGTTGGGGTGCATACTTTTTGATTCCCATGAGTCCTCTTGTTGGAAGGCCAAATTCTAATGAGAACATGGTGCGATTGAACATCAGTTCAAGGCTCTTACTTTGGTCAGGTTTAGAAATGTAACCTCTGATCAAATCGGTGTCAGCGTCATAACGGCAAGATTGCCAAAACTGATGTAGGTAACGTACTGGTATTTGTTCAACGGTTTTGCTCAGAAGAGGGTAAAGAAAGTGGTTCTCTAGGATGTTTAGTAGGATGGCATGTTCTTTGCCAAATGCCGTAGGAGAAGGAACAAGATAACAGTTGTTCGATTTAATGGGAAGGGTTTGCTCGAAATGGTCATTTGAGTAAAATTGTTGCAGGTGGGTAGTGGGTACGAAGGATGCCTCGTCGCCGGAGTCATGTCTGTCGGCATCGGCGGCGATGTGTGGGTTGTGGGAGTGCTCAGAATGCACTGGAGAGGATGTCGGAGAGTTCGTTGGTGAAACGTGAGCAGATTTGGAACTGGAAGCCATTTGTAGGTTTGAAAGTTCTAGGTTTTCAGAAAGAAATAAGCAAGTTCGCCGGAGAAGATGAGAGAATAGTAAAGTTTTGAAAGTGATTTTAACTTGGGTTTTTATACTGTGGTAACGGATAGAATTCGGAACGGTGAAAATGTGAGAGTTAATAAAATTTGAGGTCCACACTCGAGTTCATTCGGCGTGGTGCAAGTTTCTAGGACGACGTGATATGTACGTCAATGAAAACTTGACACGTCATCAATGTCAGTGACGACGAGACGTCGTGGGCGGCCACATTAAATGAAAAACGCGTGGGTTTTAAATTTTCACCACAGAAAAGTTACCGTTACAGATACAGAAATTTCCAAGTGGAAATCTTTACAGAAGCTCTGTGGGTACAGAAGTTCTGTGATTTTGAAAAACGTTTATCTCTGTAGATTGTATCTTTAATGAAAATCGTTTGAAAAACATGGAGAGGATCAATAAATTTTTAGTAGAGAGAAATTATCCTACAGAGGTTTTTGGACCTCTGCCAGAGCCAGCAGAGGCTCTGTGACAGGAAATTTCTAATAACTAATAATTTATAAACATTTTTAATCATCCAAGTTTTTGATCAGTTTTAAAAATGTATTTAGGACTTATTTGAAAGTTGGTGTCCTAGAAAATTGTAAATCTCAGAGATTTTGTGCAGCAGAAGTCATTTGAATGATTTGAGTGATCTACAGAGGTTCTTTGGTTAAAAGAACTCTGTGGCTTATGACTTCTGTGGCAAGATACCAACCTATTTCCTTTTGATCGGCGAATGTGATATCTTCTGTCGCATTCTTTGCTCCCCCTTGACTTATAAATCTCTGTAGATTCAGCAAGGTCTCCTTTTCCGCTCCTCCTTGATCTAACAACCTCTTTAGGATTGATCTATGTGGTTTGAAACCTGCCTTTTTATCTCTTGAAGCTTGTACTTTTACCAAAAACGTTTGAAAAACATTGGAGAGGATCGATAAATCTTCAGTAGAGAGAAATTATCCTACAGAGGTTTTTGGACCTCTGCCAGAGCCAGCAGAGGCTCTGTTATAGGAAATTTCTAATAACTAATAATTCATAAAACTTCTTGATCATCCAAAGTTTTTATGTTTTTAAACATTGTTTTTAGGACATATTTTGAAATTTTTGTCCTGGAAAACTGTTTTGGAAAAAGATTTTGTGCGACACATACCTTTTAGAGTGTCTAGTTTTGACGACAGAGACTCTTGTTGATCATAATCCTCCTTTGGCCCCCCCTTGAATGATCAACCTCTGTAGATTAATTTGAGGTCTCCTTCTGCTCCCCCTTGACCTATGCTTGAATCAATTGAGATAAATAATGCACAGAACATAGGTCAACCTCATCAGAGGTTCTGTGGAGATTGTCATAGGTTCTGAGCAATTCCACAGAGGCTCTGTGAAGTATAGAACCTTTGAAGGATGAGTCTTAAACAAAGTGTTTAAGAGTCATAGCGAACTTTGAAGCCTGAGTCCTTAATAGAAGTATTAAGGAGTCCATCGTTTGCTAAAGAGTAAGTCCTGATCTGTAATGGTCAGAAGTCATTTTCTGATGAAGCTCGAGTCTTAAACTGATTTGTTTAAGAGTCTTTTTCACTAAAGTGCGAGTCCTAAACTGATGTGTTTAGAAGTCCTTCTGTCCTTTGAAGAGCGAGTCCTGATCTGTAATGATCAGAAGTCCTTCTGTCCTTTGCAGAGCGAGTCCTGATCTGTAATGATCAGAAGTCCTTCTGTCCTTTGAAGATCGAGTCCTGATCTGTAATGATCAGAAGTCCTTCTGTCCTTTGAAGAGCGAGTCCTGATCTGTAATGATCAGAAGTCCTTCTGTCCTTTGAAGAGCGAGTCCTGATCTGTAATGATCAGAAGTCCTTGTACCTGCAAGACAGATCAAATAACTTTTGGTACCCATATCCAAATGGGTCCTTTTTTGTTAGGATTTGGAGCTGTCTTTAGGTCCTCTGGTTTGCCAAACTCTGTTGGTTTGCCAACTTTCTTTCTATGACCTTTCTCATTTTGGGTCTTTGGATTTTTCTTTTGAAATGACCCATTTTGTACACAGAAAGATTTAGAGAAAAGGTTTCTTAATTGATGCAGAAGATCAAAGCATTTATATGAATGAAAAGATGAAGGCTTTGTAGAAACAAATGGCTTTGGAGCATTTTTGTCAGGAATAGAGTTTTTGACTTTCCAAACCATTTTCATCTTTTTGTAAACAGGATTATTTGAATTTTTAGCACAAGAGTTTGCTAAGACAAGGTTCTTAAGCCTTTTAGCTAAAACATTTTTTTCTTTAAGGTTTAAATCAAATTTTCTTAGAAGATCTGATTTATACCTCTTCTCCAACATAATCTTGTTTACCAAATCGGATAGTCTCTTTGTTAAATTTGACATTTCAGCTTTAAAGACCTTTCTATCCTTCTCAAACTTGTCTTTCAAACACTTTGTTTGAAATCCTTCTCTCTTCACCCTTTCAGACTCTTTTCTTTCAAAATCCTGCTCTTTCCTCTCTTTTTCAAGAGATTTCTGTAATTTTGAGATTTTGAAAGAAAGTTCCATATTCTTTGTCTCAAGAAGAGTTTTCTCTTTTCCAAACTTTTCATTTTCACTGATTATTAGTTTTTCAAAGTTGGAAATCAGTTTAGAAAAGTTTAGACACTTAAGCTCAAGGCTTTTCTTCTCTTCTTTAAAAACAGTTTTAACTTCCTCAAACTTCTCTTTCTCCTTTTTACCAAGCTCTTCTGACTCAGATAGTTTCTTTTTCAGTTCAAGATTTTCACAGTTTAGGAGTTTACCTGATTTTTCAAGCTTGGCAATGTTGTCTGAGTCAATAAGAATACTCTTGTTTCTTTCCTCTAATTCTTTCTCAAGAGTAGGAATTATTTTCTTAAAATTTGTGCTGAGTTTGAAATAATAATGAAAATCAGCATCAACACTAAATTTTAGTCTTGACATATTGAATGAAGTTTTTAACGAAAGAAACAGTTTCTTGGATGTTACCAGATCGAATAAATCGAAAATGGCAGTAGAACAGAATCTGTTTGAAGGAATGAAGAATAGGTTAAGAACAGACAGTTTCTATCGAGAATCTTGTCTAAACGAGGATCACTTGATATTGAAAACCAAGCTTTGCTCTGATACCAATTGTTGGTTCCCGTTTTGCTTTAAACAAGATTATCAGATCTATTAGTTCAGGTTTAAGGTTTGATGCGGAAGCGTATTTGAAGAACTAACAGATATGTTTGATAGATTTAGAACACAATATAAATAAACAGTGAACAGGAAATAATATCTCAAAGTTTACTGAATATATATATCAAAAACAGATTTAAGAACAGTGAGTATGCAAAGCTTTAAACAGATATGACTCTAAATGTGCATAAGCTATGTGTTCTTGATGTTTGATTGAAGTGTTCTTGTTTTTCTGTTTTTGTGTGTTGTTTTGTGTTCTTGTTTTTGTTGTTAGGAAGAACTCAACATGAGTCTTCCTTTTATACTACTCTTAGAAGACTATGAAGTAGATCACTGTTCCTTTTACGGCATGAATAGTGTACTGGATGGTGTGAACAGTGGACTGGATGGTGTGAGCAGTTGTTTGAGCCATGCGCATTTAATGGAGCAGATGTACTTTTGGTAAATGCATTAAATGGCGCAGACGTCTATTTTGTACCTTGCCCTATTGAGTCCACTCAGAGCTTGACACGTGTTTTGACAGTACTTTTCCATGCAAGTTGATGAACGTATCCAGTAATATCTTCCAAGTCTTCATTGAGGATCACAGAGGCTCTGTAATGAATTACAGAGGTTCTGCGGTCTGGTCCTCTGTGGAGCAGTCTTCGCCGGATTCCGAGTCTTTGGTTGTTTACTTCTACAGAGCTTCTGTCAAGGGTGGAAGAGGTTCTGAGGCTCGGTCCTCTGAGAAGTCTTCTTGGTTCCTTGTCTTCTGATGTTGTCTGCAGAGGCTCTGTTATTGGTAACAGAGGTTCTGCGGTCTTGGTCTTCTGAAAGCGTCATTCTGTAGTTTCCTCGGTCTTTGATCACTCTTGATCAAACTTCCTTTGATTCTTCTGAGATGCCCGGCAGAGCTTCTGTTGCACTCAGCAGAGCTTCTGTGGAAGTTCTTCTGTACTTGGCCATTTTTCAATACTTCTAATATTTCAGAATATTGGAGCTAACAAATATTTATGTAAAAGTCAATGTAAGTGAAAAGTCAAGGAAAGTCAAAATCAAAGTAGAAAGTCAAACTAGTTTAGTTTTAATACCTTGTAATGTGTTGTAGTTAGAGGTATAAATAGCTTTAGCTTAGTTTCTAAGCTTGTAACAACAAGCTTAATTGTAATATTCTAGAGAGAGATTCTTGAGAGAGAAAGTTCTCAATTCATATGTAAATTCTAGATACTCAAGATCAATGGAATGATATGTTGTTTACCTAATAGATATGGTTCTAACAGAAGGTTAATTGTTAATTTTAATAATGTGCAGCCACTGACCATTGCTACAGCATTGAAGATTTGTGCATTGGAATGAAGAAAGATGATGGATATAACTTTTGGGAGTCAACTTAGTCATTTTGTCCAGCCATCTTACAAGAAGAATGCAGATCAATGCTTTGTCTATTTTTAGCATTTAGTTAGCTTGTAGTAGTTTCCTTTAAGGAATGGGTATGCGATACCTTTTGTACTTTGAATAGTGAAGTTGGTACCATCTATTGTTTTAATTACAAGTTTACCTTACTTCCTAGTTAGTATAAATAGAGAGGTTGTTAGCTTCAATCTTCCTAAATCATAGAAGTATTTAGAAGTAGTGAAAAATAGGCTAAGTGAAGAAAGCCTCTTACAGAGGCTCTGCCGACATTACCGAGAAATCAAGGTCAAGAAGCTACAGAAGCAGCAGAGGCTTCCTACAGAAGCTCTGTCATACGCACAAAGAAGACCAAAGACTCGGAATCCGGCGAAGACTGCTCCACAGAGGACCAGACCGCAGAACCTCTGTAATTCATTACAGAGCCTCTGTGGTCCTCAATGAAGACTTGGAAGATATTACTGGATACGTTCATCAACTTGCATGGAAAAGTACTATCAAAACACGTGTCAAGCTCTGAGTGGACTCAATAGGGCAAGGTACAAAATAGACGTCTGTGCCATTTAATGCATTTACCAAAAGTACATCTGCTCCATTAAATGCGCATAGCTCAAACAACTGCTCACACCATCCAGTCCACTGTTCACACCATCTAGTTTACTATTCATGCCGTAAAAGGAACAGTGACCTACTTCATAGTCTTCTAAGAGTAGTATAAAAGGAAGTCTCATGTTGAGATCTTCCTAAGGACGAATACACAAGGAATCACTAATACTCTCAAGCTTTATTGTCAAATATCTGAGTGTTATATTCTCACACACACCAACAGTTCTTAATCTGTTCTTCGTGTTGTTATTATATATTGAATAACAGTAACTGATCAAGAAATCCTTTTTTACTGTTTTCTTTATATATGTGCGTTCTAATATCTATCAAACATATCTGTTAGTTTAATACGCTTCCGCATCAAACTCTAAACTCCACTAATAGATTGTTAATCTTGAGTAAGTGTATCTGGGTTCCAACAATTGGTATCAGAGCCTTCCTTGATTTTCAATATCAAGTGATCCACTTATCAAGACTCTTGATAGATATTATTGAGATTTAAAATTGTGTCTGGAAACTGCTTAAACCCAGAAAATCTTCAAGCTCATCGAAGTAACTCTTTAGTCATACTTTCTTTCTAAAATCTTCAAATGACAAATACAAATAATTTCTTTACTACTGGTTCTCTCACTAAACCTCCTACTCTCCTTCGAGATGAGTATCCTCAGTGGAAAATAAGAATGGTCCATTTTTTCGAGGGCACTGAAAAAAATCAAGTACAATATCTGTACAATCCTCCTCCTATTCCCATGACAGTAGTACCTCGTATACCTGCTACTGCTGAATCTGCCGAAATCCCCGAACATCAAAAACCAAAGCCAAAAGGGGAGTGGTCAACCGAAGATAAAGCAGAAGATGAAGTTGCTCAGAAAACCAAGAGGACATTAATTATGGCAATACCCAACGAACTCTTTCAATCCTTGGATTCATGTGAAACAGCGCATGATCTGTGGAAAGAACTGGAAAGACAGTTGGAAGGAGGTGCTAAAACACAAAAAAACCAAAGAGCACAGTACATCAATGAATATCATGCATTCAAAGCCTCTGCAACAGAATCTCTGCAAACAACATACGACAGATTCAACTCTCTAATCAACCAGTGCAGAAAATCAGGCATTGACAGAACTTCTGAAGAAAACAATGTCATGTTTTTAAAAAGTCTAAATGAAGAATGGCTCCAGCTGTCTATGTCCCTACAGACAAATCAGGATCTAGACACCTGGACTCTCTCTGATCTTTACGGAACATTAGCCGCACAAGAACCTCAGATAGCACAGGCTAAAACACTAACCATTGCACCATATGCATTGGTTAGTAAAACTAAAGAGGATGCACAGAGACCAAGAAATGATAAAGCCACATAGGAGAAGAAGAAGGAGAAGAAGAAGATGGTGATAATTGACAGTGAAGAAGAAGAGCAAGCAGAAAAGGAAATAACTCTTGCGTCACTAGCTAAATCTTTAGCTCTATTGACAAAAGAGTTAAGAGGAAACAGAAGAGGTTCCGGAAATGAAAGATATGATAGAGAAAACCAGGATGACAGAAGAGACAACAGAAGAGGAGAAGAATCAAGTGGCCGACAGAGGTCAAGCGATAGAAATTACAGAGGGAATGACCGACAGAGGTCAGATGACTCGGTAAGCCACACGCAGCAAGAATGCTACAAGTGCGGCAAACCTGGTCACTATGCAAATGAATGTAGATCAGAGAAAGGCGGAGACCTACAGAAGTCCAATGATCGAACAGGAAACACTCCTCAAGGGTGTTTTAACTGCGGAAAACCAGGCCATTTTGCGAATGAATGCAGAAGCAGATCAAATCGCCCACAGAGGGACTCTGCTTTCTACAAAAAGAAAGCCGAATATTATGCTCAAAAATCCTTAATGGCAAAAGGACATTCTGAGGAGAACACAGAAGACTTCCAGTCAGACTCTACTTCTGACGATGAACATACCGCTAATGCCCTCTTCTGTGGCATGGCAGAAGTCGACTCCTACACTGACTCTGAGGTATCTACTTCAAATTCCAACTCTTGTATTACCTCTGTAGATGATAATACACTTAGAATTAACATTGAATTAATTGAACTGAAAGAGATAAATCAAAGTATTCAGAAAAGACTCACTTTCAATGAGAGAGAAGTACGGCTTCTCACTCAAGAAAAAGCAAAGATTTTTGAGGAAAAAGAGAGAATAGAAAAGAATTGGAACAAAACTCTAGATCCTTTAAAAAAACAAATTTCTGAATTAACCAATACTTTAAAAGATAAAACAAAAGAACTTTCAGTTTCAAGGAGCGAAACTACTGACATAAGAGCTCTTAAAGAATACTTTCAAAGAGAAAGAGAGGTATTATGGCAAGATTTACTCAGAAGAGAAGTTTTGCTTAAAAACTATAAAGATGCACAGAAAGTTTATGAAAAAATAAACTCACAAATAGGGAGACGAGGTATAGGGTATGATGATATCACCCTAGGTGTTGAAGGCAAAAGAAACAAACCTCTGTCCTCGTTATTTGTGATTGGAAAAACAAACAAACCAGATTTTCCAAATCTAATCTCTGTAAGCAAACGGGCGAAAATCTCTGTGGATCCTTACTTGAAGAAACATAAGAAGATGATTAACGTGTGGTTTGAAAACACAGACTCATCATCTTCAACCTCTGTCAATAGAGGTATCAAACCAAAGAAATATCTGAAAACACAAGATCAGATTGGTATCTTCAAATTTGGTAAACCAGAGACCCAAACACAGGTTGCTTTTGTCTGTTTGATAAACGTTGAAAAGAAATTATCAGCAGAAGCTGCTGAGTTTAAACCCATTTTTTCAGAGGAAAACTTTAAAAATTTAATTGAAAAAGAAATTTTGGAAATATGGAAATCAAGCGTTTTAGAAAATTTCTGTACATCTTCTATAGATAAAACTCTCACTGAAGAAATCTTATTAGAAACCTCTGCAATCTATGAAAACTATTCTACAGAGGAAGAAAGCTCGTACGATACATGCTCAGAAAATCCAGCCTCTATTGAAAGAATTGACTCAACCTCTGTATACGAGGACGATTCATCCTCTGATAACTCAGAGACTGATTTCAAATCAGGGATAATTCACTGTGACACAGAGGATGTCAAATTCTCCTCTGAAGTTCCTCACATAACTATTTCTCCAAAAGAGAAACTCACAGAGATTCCAATCTGCCAAGGTTTTCTAAATTTGAATCTACATATCAAAACCTCTGCTGAGCTTAAAAAGTTACAGAAGACCTCTATTGATCCTATAAGTTCTAGATTTTCAAAACCAAGGTTAATAAATCTTTTTCTTCTGTGACAGTGATGAAAGAAGTTCACCACAGAAGCAACCCACAGAAGGCAGGTCCTAAACAGAGCTTTTGCAAACAACATTCGAGTATTCATAGATCTTCTAGTAATAGGAAATCTAATGTAAAGAAAGAGTGTAATGCCTCTGTGGCTGAGTTTAAAAAATTCAATGAAAAGTTCAAGCAAATTATATCTCATATTCAATACTGTCATTGCTTTGATCTTATGTCTAAACTTAATAATCATTTTTCAAGTCAAATCTGTTTACTCTCTACGACAATTCAAAAGTCAAATCCCACAAAGAGACAAACTGACTCTTCTGCAGAGAACAAAATGTATTTCAAGAATGCCAAGGCAAACTTGAAAAACTCTAACAAAATTGGACCCATATGGATATGGGTACCTAAATCTCTGTGATTGCCCTGAAGAAGAAGTATGTGCCAATCTGGTATCTAGACTCCGGATGCTCAAGGCACATGACTGGTGACAGAAGTGCACTATCCACGTACAAAGAAACACAAGATGGTGGATTTGTGACTTTTGGAGACAACAAGAAAGGACACATAAAAGGATATGGAGTCATAAGGAAAGAAGACGTTTCAGTATACAAAGTTGCATATGTGGATGGCCTTAAGCACAACCAACTCAGTGTAAGTCAACTTTGTGATACAGGATTCAATGTGTTGTTCAAAAGAACCTTCTGCTCTCTACAAAGTGAAGAAACAAGTATGGAACTTCTGCGAGCTGAAAGAATAGGCGATCTATATATAATGAATTTCAACTCAAAGAACAAAGACAAAGTTTGCCTTGTTGCCTGCAAAAGTGAAGAAGCCTGGCTATGGCACAACAAGTTCTGTCACTTGAATTTTCACACATTAGAAAAACTGGTCAAACTTGATCTAGTTAAAGGTTTGCCAAATGTTAAATTCAATAAGGATCATTTATGTTCTGCCTGTGAAATGGGAAAACTCAGAAGAGCTTCCCACAAAGGCAAAACAGATGTGTCTTGCACCAGGCCTCTGTACATGCTTCATATCGACCTCTGCGGTCCCATTGCAATACAGAGCCTAGGTGGCAAGAAATACATACTTGTCCTAATTGATGAGTATTCACGTTTCACATGGGTTGAATTCGTAAGAAAGAAATCAGATGTTCCAAATGTATTGATAAATCTAATGAAAAGAATCCAAGTTCTTTATGATTGCAGAATACAGAAGTTAAGAAGTGACAATGGCACATAATCCAAGTTCTTCTCTGCAGCTCGCACTCCACAACAGAACGGTGTTGTCGAAAGAAAGAATCGAACACTTGTGGAAGCCGCAAGAACTATGATGTCAGCATGCGGATTATCAATGAACTTTTGGGCAGAAGCAATTTCTACTGCGTGTTATACTCAAAATCGATCAACCATTGTGAAAAGACACCTCAAGACGCCTTACGAATTGTTTAACAAACGGCGGCCAAACATCAAATTTTTCCATGTATTCGGATGCAAATGCTTCGTCTTAAACGACAGAGATTCAAGAGGAAAGTTTGATGTAAAAGCAGATGAAGGCAAATTCATTGGATACTATGCCACTTCCAAAGCCTACAGAACATTCCTTACAAAGTCTCACAAAATTGTAGAAAGCATCAATGTTTCTTTAGATGATTCATTCCAAATGACTTCTGAACAAATCAGTTCAGAACTCGAAATTAAAGGGAAATCCTCTGTCATCTCACAAGCAAAAGAAGACTTGGATCTTCTATTTTTAGAGATGCTCCACGAAAACATTGATCCTTCTGTTGGAACAATCAGGGTTTCTGAAGAACCATCCTCTGTCGGACAAAATCCTACAGGTTTGTCTCTAACTGGTCCTAATAATGCTTCATCTTCTTCTGTAAATACTACAAATGCAATTGCCGAAACAGAAGAAAGTGCAGAAGATGAAACATCAAAGAAAACGACAACAGAAGCTGCACAAACCACAGAAGAACCAATTACAGAGGAAATCGAGGACCAAGACTATACGTCCTCAGAGGAACAAACTCCACCACCACTCATACCAATCATTCCATAAACGGTAGAATCAACTACCAAGGCACGAAGAACAACAGAGGCTACACAAGAAGAAACACAAGAAGTCTCTAAAGAAAGTCTGAATGACATTGATGATCATCTTCCACGCACAACTCAATGGACAAAAAGCCATCCTCCAAGCCAAATAATCGGAGAACCTTCTGACGCAGTAAAAACAAGGTCTGCCACTGCTAACTTTTGTTTCTTTACAAATTTTATTAGTGTGATAGAACCAAAGAAGATTTCTGAAGCCCTAGATGACCCAAACTGGGTAGACGCCATGCAAGAAGAACTTTTGCAATTTGAGCGTAACAGAGTATGGACTCTAGTACCTCTGCCAAGAGGAAAACAGGCCATTGGGACTAAATGGGTCTACAGAAACAAGAAGGATGAAGATGGAGTGGTCATCAGAAACAAAGCAAGATTAGTAGCGAAGGGATATAGACAAGAAGAAGGCATAGACTATGATGAAACTTTTGCCCCTGTCGCACGGCTCGAAGCAATAAGAATATTCTTAGCCTTCGCAGCCCACAGAGGTTTTAAAGTCTATCAGATGGACGTAAAATCAGCTTTTCTCAACGGTGAAATCCAAGAAGAAGTCTACGTTAATCAGCCACCAGGATTTGAAAGATCAAAGTTTCCAAGGCATGTATACTACCTTGAAAAAGCTCTATATGGACTGAAACAGGCTCCACGAGCATGGTATGAACGACTTTCTACCTTTCTTCTAGTCAATGGTTACAACAGAGGTACAACAGATACTACCTTATTCTATAAACGCAAAAGTAGTGAGATAATGCTTGTACAAATATACGTAGATGACATAATTTTTGGGTCTACTAATTCAGAAGAGTGTAAAAGATTTGAAAAACTCATGCAGAGTGAGTTTGAAATGAGTATGATGGGAGAATTAACTTTCTTCCTCGGACTCCAAGTCAAACAATCATCAGAGGGAATTTTTATAAATCAAGCTAAATATGTCTCTGACATTCTTTCCAAGTATAGCTTCTCTGATGCCTCTGCAATGAAAACTCCAATGGCCACTGGAAACAAGTTATTCTTAGATTCAGATGGCATCTCTGTAGAATGCACTCTCTACAGAGGCATGATTGGATCTTTGTTATACTTAACAGCAAGCAGACCTGACATTATGCATGCCACATGTCTCTGTGCACGCTATCAAGCTAATCCAAAGAAATCACATTATGATGCCGTAAAGAGAATCTTTAGATACCTAAAAGGGACCAAAAATCTTGGTCTCTGGTATCCACAGAACTCTGGTTTTGGTCTTAAAGCTTATACAGATTCAGACTATGGAGGATGCATGCTCGACAGAAAGAGTACCTCTGGGAGTTGTCAATTCCTAGGTGGTAAACTAGTCAGTTGGACCTCCAAGAAGCAGAATTGTGTTTCCACATCCACTGCAGAAGCTGAATACGTTGCTGCCGCTAGCTGTTGTTCTCAGGTTCTATGGATGAAGACTCAGCTAAAAGACTACGGCCACATTCTGTTCAAAATACCCATCTTCTGCGATTCCAAAAGTGCTATTGCTATCTCTGCCAACCCTGTGCAACACTCAAAAACCAAGCATATCGATATAAGGTATCACTTCTTGAAACTTCATGTTGAATACGGTACAATCGAAATGCATTTTGTGCCCACAGAATATCAACTCGCTGACTTATTCACCAAAGCACTAGACGAGAAAAGATTCAACTTCTTGGTGGGTAAGATAGGAATGATTAACATGGTGTGAAAATCCTCAGTAAGTATAGTTTTATATTCTGTAAATAATAAGTAAATACATTGCTTAATTTATTGCTTTGATTGATTCTACTTCTGTATGTAAATTCTTAAAACCTTAAATAGTTCTTAAAATCACAGAGCTTCTGTAAGTCAACTCAGAACCTCTGACGACCCCTACAGAACCTCTGAAAGACCATGACCTATGTTCTATGCAAAACTTATCATTCTTTTATCCAAGCATAGGTCAAGGGGGAGCAAAAGGAAATTACTTGATCTACAGAGGTGATTAGGTCAAGGGGGAGCAAAAGGAAATTACTTGATCTACAGAGGTGATTAGGTCAAGTGGGAGCAAAAGGAAATTACTTGATCTACAGAGGTGATTAGATCAAGGGGGGGCAGAAGGGAACCCTGAAATGATCTAAAGAAATAAAACTTTCAAGGGAAAGCCAAAGAAAAATGTCGATGACTCCATATCGACAGAAGTCAGATATCACTGCCGAGAAAAGAAGAACCAAAAGGTATGTCTCTCGCACAAAAGGTTTTTTGGAAAACAATTTTCTAGGACAAGAATTGTCAAATATGTCCTAAATATACTGTGAATAACATTTCAAAAATCAAAAGCTCAAAAAGTTTCACAAAATTCGAATTAGGAGAAATTTAAGGTCATAGAGCTTCTGCTGAGCTCAACAGAGCTTCTGCAGGAAATATGCTCTGTAATCACAAATTAACCTTCTGTCGATCTTTTGGAATGTTATCTCGGAAACCGAAAACGCAGACCATGACCTTCTCGAACAAACCGTTTTTTTTAACAGTTTTCTCGGACACAAACTTTCAAATATGTCCGAAAAACATCTCTTAAACCAAATCAAAAATTGGATGATCAAAAATACTAATAAAATTTTTGTTATGAGATTTTTTCTCTCATAGAGCTTCTGCTGGCCCTCACAGAACTTCTGCAAGTTCCAACAGAGCCACAAAACCTCTGCGAAGCAAATTTCTTCACAAAAATCCGATTTTATCCTCTCCAATGCCTTTACAAATGTTTTGGTTAAAGAAGAACCCCACAGAAGTCATGATAACAATGAGATATATGAAAAAGGGATAAAACATCAAAGATTTTCAAGATCACAGAGCCTCTGTAAACTACAGAAGCTCTGTCAATCTGATTACTTGGGAATTTCTGTAACAATAACGGTTACTTTTACTGAGAGTGAAACTCATATGGCTAAGAACAACTCCACGCGCCTAGCATTAATGGGCCGCGCACGACGTCCTGTCATCTTCTGACATGGCCTACGTGTCCCATTTTCATTGGGCAAACATGGAACGTTTTTTTTTGGTAAGTTGAACCCGCCGCTCAAACTCGAGTGCGGATTCCAAACTTTAATCCATTGCCATATATTTTACCCTTTCGAAGTCTACCGTTTTACCATCCTATAAAAACAAACCTTACCCTCTCATAAAACTTTTTACAAACTCTCATCTTCTTCTCCGGCGATACCCTGCAAAACACTTGCAAATGGCTTCATCTTCTCGAGCTACATCCTCCGAACTCTCTCCGGCGAACTCAACGGAAAACTCCCCTGCTCATTCAGAACATTCTGAAAACCCCAGCCTTGCAAGAGATATTGAACAACAAGATTCCGGGGACTCCGCAGACTTTGCTCCGACGACACACTTGCAAAACTTCATAGCTAAGGATCATTTCGAAGCCACTCTTCCTATCAAATCCAACAACTGCTATTTGGTCCCCTCACCCACTACTTTCGGCGAAGCCCATGCCATACTTCTGAACATCATGGAAAACCATGTCCTCTTCCCTCTACTATCAAGAACCCCTAACAAAATTCCAGTCCGTTATTTGAACCAATTTTGGCAAAGCTGCCGATTTGATAAAGACGATTCTCTTATCAAAGGGTACATTTCAAGACCTGATAAATCTGAGAATCTTGAAATCAAGTTCAACAGAACAATGTTCTCACTTGAATTCAACCTACCAACAAGGGGTCTTCTGGGATTGAAAAGTTATGCAGAGCAACCAACAGACGAAGAGCTCTGTCGATTCGTGGAAATGCTTGGGTACAACACCCAACTACGGAAGAGAAATGACTTCCGCAGAGGCCGATTACCACCTCTGTGGAACACCTTGTTCTCTATTCTTAACAGATGCCTGACAGGAAAGATAGGGAGTATTGACCAGAGCTCACATCAAATCTTGAGCATCATGTATGGGGTTTACTATGATCTTCCACTAGATTATGCGACCATAATGATGCAAGAGATCATAAACACCATCGACAGAAAGAACAACTCGAAAAGGGTCAAAGAGAACGATCCCAACTTTCTACCACCTCTGCAATTCCAAAGAATATTGGGAGTACTGTTCGAACCTCTGCTGCTAATCCAAAATTGGCCAATGGAAGGGCCAACTCCCAAACAGTTCCCAATGAACAAAAATACCCCCACTGATCATGCTGATGGCTACTCACACTGCAGACCTCTGTCAACGAAACTTCTGCGCTACGCATCGAACAAATCCCTTCAGAAAGAGTATATACGCGATCATAGAACTCCAAAACCGAGTCCTATGACACCCCCGCGTTTAGGTGTCCCCCTAGGAACAATGATAGCAAAACCTCTTTCCACTCAAGCAGAAAAGGATCACAAGTTAGCAAAACACATGGCTATTCAACTCAGCTTCATAGCCAAACGCGCAGAAATAATGGGAAAGAAATCTTCAGCAAAGATCTCTGCTTCTACTCCAAAAGCTAAGAAGAGAAAAACTGCAGAAGGCACATCAACTAGCACTGCAGAAGATAGACCTTCACCTCCCCATGCCACAGAGATTGGCTCCTCTGCTCCTCCCCTTTTCACAAAACAGAAAAAGAAAAGATCCAAATCAACAGAGGAAGGGGCACCAAAACCAAAAAGGAGGAAAACCAAAAAGAAGCATGGTAAATCACTTAAAAAATTGGTTACCATTGCAGAAGAGGCAATCATAGAGGGTGAAACTGCAGAAGAAGAAGATGCAGAAATAGGAATGACAGAAGAAGGATATCAATCACCCTATCAATCTCCAAATAGATTTGCTCACCAGGGAGACCTGAATGATTTCCTACAGAACCCCGAAATTGCAAACACCCTTAATACAGCAGGGTGGACGGCACAACCTCTCGACCACCACTCTCCAGAAGAACAAGATTTCTTCATTTCTGGCATTGACACACATCTACAAGAAGATGACACAACACCCAGAAATCAACCAGCCGAAACCCCTGTGATTTTACAAAACCCTTTCATTCAAGGATTGGACGTCCACAGAAGAAGTCCAAACCAAGCTTCAGAAGATACAGAACAAACCAAAGCTGAGTGGAATACAACTGAAGTTACAGAGGCAACGGTTGTAGAAGAAACCACAGAAACAGGGATAGAAATCTCAGAGGTAGATTCAGATGAAGAAGAGGCTATCTGGATATGAAAAGGTCTCTATCATCCTCATGTCATGAGCTTATACGGATCTCATCACATGTATGACTCTTTGCGCACAGAGCAAGGAACTTCCACAGAACCAGAAGAAGAAACAAGAAAAGATGCCGAAGTTGAAGAAGGCACACAACCAAACCCAACTCCCAATGCAACCCACATTTCTAACTCCGCAGGTCTAGCTGCAGAAGGAGTTATTGAAAAAGAGCAGCACAGCTCGATCCTAACCCAACCCATCCAGCCAGAGGTTACTCTTTCAACCTCTGTGCCCACAGAAATCGGGGAATCCATTCCTAGGGTGTCTCCTCAAAGAGACTCACCTAATGTTCGTGATCAATCGCCCCAGATCACACAAGAACACCCTACAGAGGAATTCGTTTCCTCTGTCACGCACACATTAAGGCCAAACCTTCTTTCAGAGAGAAGTAGTAAGCACAGAGACGAAGAGACTCTAGACAAGTCTCCTAGTCAACAGAAGGACATTCCAATACCCACCTCTGGAGTGGATTTGGACTCTGTTCTTCACAGAACTTCTGTAGAGAACGAAACTCAGGTTTCCTCTCGAGGATCAGAAGGAAATCCTTCCACCCCCATCATACAAACAAGGGTGAACGAAGGTGTCCCAGGAACAGGGACTCACTCTGGAGACGAATGTGTTCCTCCAGAGGTTACACAAGGAACACAAGTATCAAGGGATGAGTAACAAACCCTTGTCACCTCTGTGAACCAAACAATGAAAGAGTTGCAAAGCTCTTTCAAATCCTTGGCAGAGACAACATCTACAGCTCTCTTGAATCTGAACACCAAAATGGACGATCTGTCCACAGAGGTGAAAACCGCCATCTCAGAGATGAAGTCTTCTGCAACAACCACTGCCAAAGAAACAGCCACTTCTGCCGCTCATCAATTCGAAACAACTGCAACTTCTGCGTTCAGGGACTCGGTCAAAGATTTCCTTGAACAATTGAATACGCAATCCAACAGAGCAGAGGGCATTACTCCTGCAGACTTACAGAATGCGTTATCACAAGTTCAAGCAGAGGCAATACGAACCACGACAATGATGCAGCCAAAAGACTATATGACCAGAGCACAGCTAACAGAGCTAGGACAAAACGTCATAAACCAGGTCACAGAAGTCATTGTCTCCTTCACAACTGCAAATGCCAACTATGTGAAGGACTTCAAGAAAAGTGTCGGCAAAATGCGTTTCAAGACAGAAGCAGAGCTTGCGACATTTATTGGTCTCTGCGATGATATATGTGAAAAATTGAAGGCAGCAGGAGCTGAATTGCCAAAGAAGCCCAACACTTCTTGCAGAGCAGAGGGTACTTCGGATGAGTGTCAGGATGATTCTGATGATGACCAACCTGGTCCATCAGATAATCATGAGGGGGAGAATTTAAGGGAGAAAGCTACGAGCAGAGGAATTCAATCTCCACCAATCGCAGCAGAACCAATCAGCCAAGCCCCTCAAGAACAAACCCAACAACAAACTCAAAGAACCACAGAGAATACACCCATCTCTGTGGATTCAACCTCTGAAGAACCCAACACTACAGAAGCAGATAAGCAAACCTCAGAGGCAACTACCACCCCTGAGGTAATTACTTTGGAAGAAACAGATGAACCAACCACAGAGAAAACACCCACCTCTGTGGAAACACTCCAAACCATACCCAGAAGAAAGTCGATTGCCACCAAACCAAAAAGAGCAACGACCTCTGCTTCTGACATTCTGAAAAGGATGCACACAACAATGAGTGATCGTATGGTGAAGAGAGAAGAAGAAAGGCACAGGTTCACTTTAGCTTTCAGAATGGCAAGAAGATTCAATGACAACACTTCATCAACAGAAACTGAGCTCACAGAAGAAGTCACCAAACAACCTCCAACAGAGGTTACAGAGCAAGTCAAGCCAACAGAACCATCGCCACAAAAGTCCTCTAAGTCACAATCGTCAAAATCCACAGAGGCAACCTCCATCAAACCTACAGAAGTGCAAACCTCAAATCCCACAGAAGCAACAGGTTCTGCCACGACAACAAAAGATAAAAGCAAAGGGATACTGACAGAAGAGCCTAAGAAGAAGAAAACATTGTCAAAGCCAACAGAGAAACTGATGAAGAGTGCGTTTGACGCCTTTCAAACCCCAAAACCCGAAGAAGTTGACTGGGCACATGGATTGAAGCCTCTGTCAGAAATTCCTTTAACTGGTAGAGCTGCAGAAGTTGTTCAACAGATGGAGAGTCTCAGAAGACAAATTCCACGACCTGGTCCAACACATGAAGAAATGGAAGAAGTGGTATACAAATACCTCTACAAACAATCCTTTCAGACAAACTATCCAACAGATCATGTGACAGATCCAAGGATCAGAGAAGAATTTGAGAACATCTTCACGAGAACAAAGCCAAGAACCAAAGCAGATGTTTTCTCAATTCACAAGATCAAAAAGGTGATCTTCTGCCGATTCTCCTTCACAAGAACCTATCCAAGGGTCAGGTACAATCTTTACAAAGTCAGAAGAGAGAACAATTCAGAATCTACCTTCGCTGATGCTGACTTAAGAAACATCAATCCATACGATCTACCTGACCTTCTGCAATGGACAAAGGACAACTACAACACAGAGGCAAACACCAGAGCCTATCAAGTATTGAGAAAAGCGATGAGGGAAAAGCTTCTGCTCTACAGCATGATAGATTTCCAGTTGGGAAAGGATCTCGGTCTCAAACATCTGGATCTACGACCACCAGAGGATCGCTGCCCACCAGACGCCATACCAAACTCAATCATCACAGAACCACGGTTTGGGTTAGTATTTCAAAACCCTCAAGGCGAAACTAAACTATTTGTATGCATGGACTGTCAGAAGTACGCAACAAATACTCTGAACAAGTTCAGAGCAAGCCTTGTGAAATACAGAGGTACAGAGAAAATGGATAGAGATGATGCAGATACTTTCATCAGAGAAATAGACTCAACAATCCGCCTAAGAGAACTCTGCATCAGATTCTACAAAGAGATCAGAAAAGTCGGCAGAGACAACAGAAGCTACAACGATTTCAAAGATGCCAAAATCTGATTCTCAGACCTCCAATCTCTGCAAACAAAGTTACTTTCATTGTACTCAAATGTAAAATGCCTCTGGCATAATTCTAAATGAAAAAAAATTTCGAGGTATTGTTTAACCTCTGTCTTATCTAACTTAGCCAAACTTAACTCAAGTTCAAATTTTTTATTTTTCACTAATTAGGGGGAGATTGTTAGCTTCAATCTTCCTAAATCATAGAAGTATTTAGAAGTAGTGAAAAATAGGCTAAGTGAAGAAAGCCTCTTACAGAGGCTCTGCCGACATTACCGAGAAATCAAGGTCAAGAAGCTACAGAAGCAGCAGAGGCTTCCTACAGAAGCTCTGTCATACGCACAAAGAAGACCAAAGACTCGGAATCCGGCGAAGACTGCTCCACAGAGGACCAGACCGCAGAACCTCTGTAATTCATTACAGAGCCTCTGTGGTCCTCAATGAAGACTTGGAAGATATTACTGGATACGTTCATCAACTTGCATGGAAAAGTACTATCAAAACACGTGTCAAGCTCTGAGTGGACTCAATAGGGCAAGGTACAAAATAGACGTCTGCGCCATTTAATGCATTTACCAAAAGTACATCTGCTCCATTAAATGCGCATAGCTCAAACAACTGCTCACACCATCCAGTCCACTGTTCACACCATCCAGTTTACTATTCATGCCGTAAAAGGAACAGTGACCTACTTCATAGTATTCTAAGGGTAGTATAAAAGGAAGTCTCATGTTGAGATCTTCCTAAGGACGAATACACAAGGAATCACTAATACTCTCAAGCTTTATTGTCAAATATCTGAGTGTTATATTCTCACACACACCAACAGTTCTTAATCTGTTCTTCGTGTTGTTATTATATATTGAATAACAGTAACTGATCAAGAAATCCTTTTTTACTGTTTTCTTTATATATGTGCGTTCTAATATCTATCAAACATATCTGTTAGTTTAATACGCTTCCGCATCAAACTCTAAACTCCACTAATAGATTGTTAATCTTGATTAAGTGTATATGGGTTCCAACAGAGGTAGTTCTTGTTTTTAGATAGACTTTGTTGGGATCAGTTCTCACAACTGATTTGAAACATCCTCATCTTTAATTTAATGCATGCACTTTAATTTATGTTCTTCATCTTATTCATATTGTTGTTCTTATTTATGAATTGTTGCAGCATTGCCTGAGCATTGCTGCACTACTCTCTTGTCTTTTAACTATTGCATTTTACTTTCTTATCATTTAAATACTTGTCATTTACATTTTTTTGTTTTATTTATGTCTTTAATTCCTGTCATTTACATTTCTTGTCATTTAATTTCAAGTATAAGTAGCTAGTTTAATAGTTTGGGTGTGAGATAAAAAGGGTGAAGTTTTAAATCAAAGAAAGGCGGACATCGTTTCTCAATAATGATGTTCCACCGTTTGATCTTAAGTTTTATAAAACCAAAATACTCCTTGACGTTTTGATCACTTTGAAAGTGTTAAATTTCCACAGACTCTTCCATGAGCCATTGATATGCACGTCAATTCAGATAACAAAGGAAGGTATAATTGGAAGAGTTGCTAACAAAGGCATTTGTTACCTCTATCTTCTAAATTGATTATTCTCGATAAGTTGGTCATCACTCAAGGTGTTAAAGTGTAGTGGATTTAGGAATGGACCACTTAGAACACATCAACTTAAATAATATGGGAATCGGCTCGGAAGAGTGATTTTTAACAAAGGTAATTGTTAATCCATATACTTGGAAGGCTTCATTGGTTACTCTTGATGGTAATGATACAATCACAGGAATGTGTTGTTTGAAAACCAGATTCAATAGTACAAAGATGAGAGTTCGGAAGGACCTCCCGAAAAGTAGATGGTGAAACTAATTATTGTTGGACAAATGTTGTAGCAATGCTACAACATTGGTCCGCTGGAATTTGTATTTAAGCTTCACCCCAAACATCTTGCACACTTTCTTTCTTTACTATTTGTTCAATATAATATGTGATAACTCCAACCAAAACAATATATTTGAATTCGTCATCTGAAATCATTTATTTTCTTAAACTCTTATAGCACTTTCACTCCAATCTCCGTGGGACGATACGTGGTTTTCACCACATTATTACTTGATTGACAACATTAGATCTCATTGTATACTTGCTTTGAGATTTAATTATCACAAGTCTAAGTGTATTCCAAGAACTGTCAGGTAACCTTGGGGTCAACACATGACTCCAAGTGTCTCTAGAGTTTATAGAGGCCTTCTATCAGAGGTTGTTTGAGGTCGCCTCTGGAAGGACTTCCACCCGATCCTTGATGATCTCTTAGAGGAGAAGCATCTCTGGGTGTTCTGTTTACTTCTGCTCCCTCATCCTCAGAATATGAGAGAGTGAAGTGCATGTGGGAATTGACATTGCGATCCAGGCAATCCAATCTCTGTGAAGCTAGGCTTTGATACTGCCCCTGAGTAAGACAATCCCTACGGGTAAAATTGAAGTTACCCAGGTTTCTAAGTTGTTCATCCTAAGATAGATGATCCACAGAGGCATCATTGTGTGGGTTTATCCTAGTACCCTAGGGCGAATGGATAGAACTATCAAGATTGACTTATTCGGTTATGTGCATATTAGAGGCATGAAGAATTGCCACTGACGGTTCAAGCTGGTTAAGGTTCGAAGTGTGCACTTCTGTTTCAATAGTCACTTGGGCTGGATCACCATGACTAGATCATGTGCTTGCACTGGGAGTTGGGTTAGGAGTCCTAAAATGCACGTGTGTTCACTCGAACATCCTTTTCTACGCTCACAGGACTCTCGGCTCCTATGGGGTTAGAAAACACAGGACCCTCTTCACTCTGCTCACTCTCGTCAGAGGAGGACGAGCTCTCCGCTCCTCTCTTTGAAGATTTATCTGCTCCCTATGAGACAGACTCCTCTGAGGATACGCTTTTCTCATTTCCTACTTCGTCCTCCTCGCTCTCTGACGCAGACTCTTAGTGGGTGCGCTGTCCTCTGGTGCTTCTTGCTTTTCTTCTGATACTTCGTGCAACTGTGGCTCAGTACCTAAATATGATGGGGATCTCACCTCAGGTTCTTGAGGTTGAGCATCATGTCTATTGGAGGCTATAGAGACGTTAGGGTACATACCTGATTTTGTTGGCTTGAATAATGCCGTTGTCCACGATAGTGTGGGTGCCCCTTCTTGAATCAGTTGCAGCTTTTCAAAGGCCGCTCTGATGGCCAAGCTTATGAACCTTGGGAATAGGATGGAGTTCAGAGCCTTGTCATCAGCAACTTCTTTCCCTCTGGCCAGAGCCTTGTTTTGTTATTGACAACCGTTTGAAGCTCTTCATACAACATTGTTGCGTAGTCAAATTTCCTTCCAAAGTACAAGCCATACATGATTTTGAGTATGGCAGGGCTAGATTGGTCTAGGCTACCTGATTTTTATGTGAGGGTTCTGTTCAATACTGAGAACATAAAGTTCCAGATTGGGGGTGCTTCCTCTTGAAGGCACTTATTCTGGTAAGGTTTGGGTTCATTGTAGCCCAACAATTTCACAAACTCTATGAGAGTGGGTTGCTCTGGTGGAACTTCATAGGCCTTGATTTGCAGTTGTTCAGGGGTTTGGATATTGAATATTCTCTATAGTGTTCTGGGTCTGATCCTCACGATCCCTACTCCTCCACGAGCACCAGCATCGACTTTCCCGACGATTCCTCCTTGTTCCTCGATGTATTGAAAATTAGACCACCACTGTTGAACGTAGACATGTGGCATGGTGGTGTCTACCATTGTTAGTGCGTTTAAAAGCTCATAACGGTGGAAAAAATCCAGAATGATATGGTAGACTGGTTCGTATTGGGTAGGGTCAAGATTAACTCAAAAGTTATTACTGTTGACTGGGAATGGTAGGATGTCGATTTGATCGACAGGGGCTACTCTGCTTGATTCAGCGGAGTTTTGTACGGCCATTGTTGCAGGTTGCAGGTGGGATGAACACAAGAATGGTTTGTAAGCAAGCAAAGAGGGTAAAGGATGAACTCAAAGGATTTGAAAGCGTAAAGAATGAAAAGTGGTTTGAAATGGGATTTTATACTCGATCGATTCTCAGGGATAACGTTGGAATGTACTCGAGGGTCAGATAGTGGAACATCGTCTTAGGAGACGTGGTTACGACTTATTTTCAGTTGGCCAATCGTATGATGCCACGTATTTGTGATCCCAGAACAAGTAATCAATCTATAAACATCAAAGAAGCCATCTCTATATCATTAAAAACAATAGCTCACAATTACAATGAAGAACTCTCTCTTGAGTGTGTGTGGCTAGTGTGTGATGGATGACCTAAATTCCCAAAGGGGAAAATAGCAAACTATATATACCTAGAGTATAGAATAGCCCTATTACAAATATAGTCCCTCTACTTGGTACAATAACATTTAAGCACTAACAGTATTTCTTGGAGCTGACAAATTTCTGAGATGGTATCGTCACGGTAAGGGTTTATGCAAGTGACAGGTGGTTGAGGCTCAGAAATAACCCGCACTTAGAGTCCATGTTGTTTCAGAAAATGCACAAGGCATTTGAAAATGACAGAGCTCTGTTAAGCCCTTCTTCTGATTGTGAGACTCTGAAGATTGTTCATTCTGATGTTATCACAAGTAACCCTTTTCAACATGTTTCACCTTTTATACCAAAAAATCATTAAAATCCTAATTCTGAACTGGAAATGATCAGTGAATTCTTTTAGACAGAGATTTGGTCTCATAAAGTATCACATAGGCTCTGATGTTGATTTCAGAGGCTCTGGTGAAGTCTCAGAGACTCGATTTTGAAGAAAAGTTCAAAGATATATTCAAAGTTGTTTTCATCAGAATTGGTTTTCCCTTCTTAAAAAATTGTCTTCTTAATTATCCTTTGCCAAGTCATGATTTTTGAAAGAATTGATTCCTTTGAGTTGCTCCCCCTTGAATACTGAGCTAATTCTCAAAATGACATTTTTAACTCCCTCTTAAATTGAGGTTATTTCTCAGATTAAACTTTTAAGCTACCCCTTAAATGATGCAATATTTGAAAAGTATTTACAAAAAGAACACAAATGAAACAAACAAAAGAGTTTCTAATGGACAGATCAGAGCCTCTGAGAACAAGAGAATGTTGAAAGTGTTAGCTTCAATCTTCCTAATCGAAGAAGTATTTAGAAGTAGTGAAAAATAGGCTAAGTGAAGAAAGCCTCTTATAGAGGCTCTGCCGAACATACCGAGAGATCAAGGTCAAGAAGCTACAGAAGCTACAGAGGCGTCTTACAGAACCTCTGTCATACGCGCAAAGAAGACCAAAGAATCGGAATCCGGTGAAGACTGCTCTACAAAGGACTAGACCGCAGAACCTCTGTAACCCTTTACAGAGCCTCTGCGGTCCTCACTAAAGACTTGGAAGATATTTATAATATCTTGCTACTATTCCTGTACTTGTTCATCAACTTGCATGGCACCGTTCCCTGTCCAACTTCAACGTGTCAAACTCTGATTAGACTCAATAGGGCTTAGTACATAATAGACGTCTGCTGCATTAAATGCAATACAACATGTCCAACTATTCATGTCGTCCGATCAACAGTAGCTCATGCTTTATGGTCCCCTTAGAATAGTATAAAAGGAAGACTAATGTTTAGTTCTTCCATATAACAATCGGAACAATCATAGTTAAATCAACACAAGAACACATAGCTTATGCACATTGAAAGTCATATCTGTTTTAAGCTTTTCATACTCACTGCTCTTGAATCCGTTCTTGATATATATTGAAACTCAGTAAACTTTGAGATATCATATTCTGATCACTGTTTCTTTATATTATGTGTTCTAAATCTATCAAACATATTTGTTAGTTCTTCAAATACGCTTCCGCATCAAACATAAACTCGAACTAATAGATCTGGTAATCTTGTCTAAGCAAAACGGGAACCAACAATTGGTATCAGATAGTAGCTTGATTTTCAATATCAAGTGATCCTCGTTTGACAACATTATTGATAGATTTCATTCTGTTTTTAACCTACTCTTCATCACATTAAAAAGTTTCTGTTTACCTATCACTTTTCGATTCATTCGAACGTGATATTCTGATAGAAACTATTTTCCCAGGTTAAAACACCATTAAAAGTACTTCTGGATATTAGTTATTACCCAGAAATCCTTCCAGTTCTTCCTACTCATAAATCTTTCATCATATTATCCTTTCTGAACCCCTGAAAAACTCTTACAATGACAAATACCAATAACTTTTTCACTGCTGGCTCATTAACCAAACCCCCTACTCTCCTTCGAGATGAGTATCCTCAATGGAAGATAAGAATGGTTCATTTCAATGAGGGTACTGAAAAAACTCTCACACAATATCTTTACAATCCTCCTCCAGTTCCGATGATAACTATGCCACGTATACCAGCTACTGCTGCATCTCCTGAAATCCCTGAACAACAAAAACCTAAGCCAAAAGGAGAATGGTCAAATGAAGATAAGGCAGAAGATGAAGTTGCACAGAAAACAAAAAGAATATTGATCATGGCTATCCCCAACGAACTTTTTCAATCCTTAGATGCATGCGAAACAGCGCACGATATTTGGAAAGAATTAGAAAGACAGTTGGAAGGGGGTGCTAAAACTCAGAAGAACTGAAGGGCACAATACATAATTGAATATCATGCCTTCAGAGCCTCTGCAACAGAATCTTTGCAAACAACATACGACCAGTTCAACTCTCTCATAAACAAATGCAGAAAGTCTGGCATTCACAGAACCTCGGAAGAAAATAACGTCATGTTTCTAAAGAGCCTGAATGATGAGTGGCTTCAATTGTCTATGTCTTTACAAACAAACCAAGATCTAGACTCCTGGACACTCTCTGATCTCTATGGAACACTAGCCGCACAAGAGCCTCAAATAGCACAGGCTAAAACACTAACCATTGCACCATACGCATTGGTTAGTAAATCAACAGAGGCTGCAAAGAGACCGAGAAAAGAGAGAGCAACAGAGGAGAAGAAGAAGGAAAAGTTGAATATAGTGATGGTAGATAGCGAAGAAGACGAGATGATAGAGGAAGAGATAACTCTTGCGTCATTAGCTAAATCATTGGCTCTATTGGCAAGGGAGTTCAGAAGTAACCAAAGGAGTTCTGGAAATGATCGATACGGCAGAGATAACCAGAACAGTAGAAGAAATGATGGAAGAAGAGAATAAAACGAGTGACCGACAGAGGTTAGACTACAGAAATGACCAACAGAGGTCAGATGACAAGGTAGGCCACACACAAGAATGCTACAAATGTGGTAAGCCTGGTCATTACGCAAATGAATGCCGAACGGAGAAAGGTGGAGACCAACAGAAGTCTGACGATCGAGCTAGAAACACCTCCCAAGGTTGTTTCAACTGCGGCAAGCCAGGCCATTTCGCAAATGAATGCAGAAGTAGACCAAATCGCCCACAGAGGGACTCAGCTTTTTACAAAAAGAAGGCTGAGTATTACGCGCAAAAATCCCCAATGGCGAACAAAGGGCATTATGAGGCGAACAAGGAGGACTTCGAGTCAGACTCTACCTCTGACGATGAATACACCACCAATGCCCTATTCTGTGGTATGGCAGAAGTCGACTCTGGCACTGACACTGAGAAGCGGTATTTGCCAATTTCGTATCTTGACTCCGGATGCTCAAGGCACATGACTGGCGACAAAAGTTTACTCTCCACGTACAAAGAAACACACGATGGTGGATCTGTAACTTTTGGAGACGACAAGAAGGGACACATCAAAGGCTATGCAGTCATAAAGAAAGAAAACGTCTCTGTATACAAAGTTGCATATGTGGATGGCCTTAAACACAACCTACTCAGTGTAAGCCAACTCTGTGATACAGGATTCGATGTGTTATTCAAAAGAACTTTCTGCTCTCTGCAAAGTGAAGACACATGAATGGAACTTCTGCGAGCCAAAAGAAGAGGTGATCTGTATCTAATGAATTTTAGTTCAAAAACCAAGGACAAAGTTTGCCTTGTAGCCTACAAAAGTGAAGAAGCCTGGTTATGGCATAACAGGTTCTGTCACTTAAACTTTCACACCTTGGATAAACTGGTAAAACTTGATCTAGTTAAAGGTTTTTCCTAATGTTAAATTTAATAAGGATCACTTGTGCTCTGCATGTGAAATGGGAAAACTCAGAAGAGCTTCCCACAAAGGCAAAACATATGTGTCTTGCACTAGGCCTCTATACATGCTTCATGTCGACCTCTGCGGTCCCATTGCCATACAGAGCCTAGGTGGCAAGAAATACATACTCGTTTTAATTGATGAGTATTCGTGTTTCATATGGGTTGAATTTGTTCGAAAGAAATCAAATGTTCCAATTATCTTGATTAATCTAATGAAAAGAATCCAAGTTCTTTATGAAAGCAGAATACAGAAGTTAAGAAGTGACAATGGCACAGAATTTAAAAACTCTGTCATTGAAGCCTATCTTTCTACAGAAGGAATATCACAGAACTTCTCTGCAGCATGCACTCCACAGCAGAACGGCGTACTCGAAAGAAAGAATCGAACGCTCATGGAGGCCGCAAGAACTATGCTATCAGCATGCGAATTACCGATGAACTTTTGGGCAGAAGCGATTTCTACCGCTTGTTATACACAGAATCGTTCAACCATTGTAAAAAGACACCTCAAGACTCCTTACGAATTGATCAACAAAAGGAGGCCAAACATCAAATTTTTCCATGTGATCGGAAGTAAATGCTTTGTTCTAAACGACAGAGATTCCAGAGGAAAGTTTGAGGTAAAGGCTGACGAAGGAAAATTCATTGGATACTCTTCCACTTACAAAGCCTACAGAACATTCATTACAAGCTCTCGCAAAATTGTTGAAAGCATCAATGTTTCTTTTGATGATTCATTCCAAAAGACTTCTGAGCAAATCAGTTCAGAACTCGGACTTAAAGGGGAATCCTCTGACATCTTGCAAACGAAAGAAGACTTAAATCTTTTATTTTTAGAGATGTTCCACGACGACATTGATCCCTCTGTTGGAATCATCAGAGCTTCTGCAGAACCATCTTCTGTCGGTCAAAATCCTACATGTGTGACTCTAACTGGTCCAAATAATACTTCATCTTCTTCTGTAAATACTACAGATGCAAATGGTGAGGAAGATACTGCAGAAGATGAAACACCAAGGAAAACAACCACAGAAACTGCTGAAAAACAAACTCCACAATCCACAGAGGAACCAATTACAGAGGATATAGAGGACCATGACTATACGTCCTCAGAGGAACAAACTCCACCACTCATACCAATCATTCCACAAACTGTATGATCAACTACAAAGGCACGCATTACGATAGAGGATACACTAGAAGAAGAAGAAGAACAACAAGAAGCCTCTGAAGAAAGATTCGATGACATTGGTGACCACCATCCACGCACAACTCAGTGGACAAAAAGCCACCCTACAAGCCAAATAATCGGCGAACCTTCTGACACGGTAAAAACCAGGTCTGCCACTGCTAATTTTTGTTTCTTTACAAATTTTATTAGTGTGATAGAACCAAAGAAGATTTCTGAAGCCCTAGATGACCCAAACTGGGTAGACGCCATGCAAGAAGAGCTTCTGCAGTTTAAGCGCAACAAAGTATAGACTTTAGTACCTCTGCCACGAGGAAAACAGGTCATTGGAACTAAGTGGGTCTACAGAAATAGGAAGGATGAAGATGGAGTGGTCATCAGAAACAAAGCACGACTAGTGGCCAAGGGGTATAGACAAGAAGAAGGCATAGACTACGATGAGACTTTTGCCCCTGTCGCACGGCTCGAAGCAATAAGAATATTCTTAGCCTTCGCAGCCCACATAGGTTTTAAAGTCTATCAGATGGACGTAAAATCAGCTTTTCTCAACGGTGAAATCCAAGAAGAGGTTTACGTAAATCAGCCACCAGGGTTTGAAAGATCAAAGTTCCCAAGGCATGTATACTACCTTGAAAATGCTCTGTACGGACTGAAACAGGCTCCAAGAGCATGGTACGAACGACTTTCTACCTTTCTTCTAGTCAATGGCTACAACAGAGGTACAACAGATACTACCTTATTCTATAAACGTAAAAACAGTGAAATAATGCTTGTACAAATCTATGTGGACAACATAATTTTTGGGTCTACTAATACAAAAGAGTGCAAAAGTTTTGAAAAACTCATGCAGAGTGAGTTTGAGATGAGTATGATGGGAGAATTAACATTCTTCCTCGGACTCCAAGTCAAACAATCATCAGAGGGAATTTTTATAAATCAGGCCAAATATGTCTCTGACATTCTTTCCAAGTATAGCCTCTCTGATTCCTCTGCCATGAAAACTCCAATGGCCACTGGAAATAAGTTATCCTTAGATCCAGATGGCATCTCTGTAGAATGCACTCTCTACAGAGGCATGATTGGATCTCTGTTATACTTAACTACTAGCAGACCTGACATTATGCACGCCCAGGGTGATGAAGTAGGTCGAATGAATCCTTTATCCAGAAGTTCTTGAAGTTGATTCGACAACTCTTGCATTTCTTCAGGTGCTAAGCGATACGGGGCCTTGGCTACTGGCGCCGCTTCGGGTATAAGGTCAATCTGAAATTCGACTTATCTAAACGGTGGAAGTCCAGGCAAATCGTCTGGAAATACTTCTGGGTGATCCTTCACCACAGGAATATCTTGGACTCGCCTCTCCTCAGACTTCTTCTTAATTACTTGCGCCAAGAACGCAACATACTTCTTCCTCAAATACTTATGGACCTTCATACATGATACTATCTTCAGACTCCTTCCATCTCTATATCCTTGGACAACTAGGGTTTCTCCGCCTTGTAATGGTAACCTAACCGTCTTTTCAAAACAACTAACCTCTGCTTGGTTCTTAGATAACCAATCCATGCCTATTACTACATCGAAACTCCCCAATTCAATTGGAATAAGATCAACACTAAATAGTTTATCAGCTAAGTTAAAGGTACAACCTAAGATTACATCCTTAGCTTCTAATTCAAATCCATTAGCAACCTCAACAATATAAGCATTCAGCATTTTTTTAGCTTCTAGATTGCTCAAAGGCCTAAATTCTAACAAAATAAAGCTCTTATCGGCACCAATGTCGAATAATATGGATGCATAATAATCGTTTAGAAGATATGTACCTGTCACTACATTGGGGTCTCGACATGCTTCTTCTGCTCCTAAGACAAATGCCCGTCCTCGAGCTTGTCCTCCTTGATCTCCCTGATTGGCTTGTCTTGCTTGATACCCGGTGTTGTTATTGATTGGTCCCCTTTTCAGCCTTGGGCACACATTTCGGAAGTGATCCGGACTTCCGCACTCAAAGCATACCATTCCTTCCTCTTTCACATTTTTTCCTGTCTTGCAAAATCGGGCTAAATGACCCTTTTGCTTACAAATGCTACAAATGAGACAGGCTCCCTCATGATGCAAATTACATTGATTGCATTTTGGGTGGGGTCTATTGTAACGTCCTACTTCCTTGGCATTCATCCCAAAGTTTCCCACTACTTTCTTGTTCCCACTTGAACTACTTCCAATTGCCTTTCCTGACTGATTCTCCGGCCTTCGCTTGATACCGACACCTTTATGAGTTAGAGTTCCTGCTCTGACCGTATCATGGGTCAAACTAGTTGCTAGAGCCATGGCGGCTTGGATCGTGGTTGGACTTGATGACTTAACCATCCCTCGAATCTCTGGGGTTAATCCATACAAATATCGGTCAATCCGTTTGCTCTCCGGGGTAACCATGTGAGGTACTAACTTCGCAAGTTCGTGAAAACGAGCGGTGTAGCGATCTATCCCCGAACCAACCATGGTAAGATCCCAAAGTTCAGCCTCCAATTTCTGAACTTCGCTCTTGGGACAGTATTCCTCTATGAGTAATTCCTTGAACTCAGACCAGGACAGTTTGTATGCATCTTCCCTTCCACGGGTTTGGATTTGAATGTTCCACCAAGTTAGAGCTCGCTTTTGCAACTGACAGGCGGCATACTCTACCATGCGATCCTCTGAGAACTTACAGATATGAAGTACCGACTCCATACTATCGACCATGAGAGTAATCCTATAGCACCTTCCGTTCCATGAAACTCCTTGGGCTTGCAAGTCATGAATGTCTTGTAGCTACATCCTCTATTGTCTTGAGTGTCATTGGGAGTTCCTCCTCCCACATTGACATTCCTTTGACGCTCATTAATGCCCGCGGTAACTTGGGCTATGATGTTAGGTATCGCCTCTTGGATACGTTGAGCTATGAGTTGGGCGATATCGGGGTTTTGATCATCAGGATTTTCTCCCGTGTGACGTGTGGATCTTCTTGGTGGCATTTTTCTAAAACACAATTGCAAATATCGTGTTGGTTAAAATTTTGGGTAAATGAAGTCGGATGTTTTGTAAAGAACACATTTGAAATTTCGAAGTGTTGGAAATAAATAAATAAATAATTATTGCATGTTCCACACATATATAATTAAAACACGAAATTGCCTTTTCATTGAAGTCATTAATAATAGCCGTTTGATTCAAAATTTCTGATGTGCATCGCACATCAGTATAGAATTACAAACTGAAATTTAAGATTGAAACAACTAGAAATTAAAAAGTTCCATTTTCTAAATTTTCTACCGTCCACGTCAATATCCGCCCCGATACACTTCAATCGAAACACACAACACCAATAGCGTCAATAGCATCACTACTACTATGCTCATTATCTCGGCTCGTAAAGCTATCCTTCGAGCTATTTTCGCTCCGTTCACGGCATCGGACGACATGTTGGTCAAAAGCTGACTTAATTCCACTAGCTCGGTCACTACTTGACTCTGGTGACTGACCCTCATTTGACATCCGTGCAAGTCCATTGTCACGGCCCTAAGGCGTTGCTCTTCGGCCAAGGTCATGCCAGGCGCTCGACTAATCGGCACTCCCTCGATCACCCGTGAGGGTTCCGGTGCGTCTCGTTGAACAGACCTAAAACACACTCGTCTAGGTATACGGACGCTCTTCCTAGCGGTTTGCCTTGTACGTGGACCCCTAGGATTAGGTTGTATCACTACCGGGATGGGTTGTAGAGGAATCACAGTTGGAGGTATCCTCGGCCCATCGTACGGGTCTCGTTCCACGTCAGACGTACGGTCACTTGATGGCGTGTAGGAAGGTCGTGGGCTTGATGATGATGACGACGACATAGTATTGCTGAAGTAAGAGTGTGATGAGGATGTTGACAAAGTGATACTGAAGTAAAAGTGTATAACATTACTATCGCCCAATATAAAGGCTAAGCGTACTACACTATTGCATACTATAGGCAATAACTACGCTCATAGTAGGCATACAACGTGAAGCATCAAGTGCGAAAACACACATATTCCTAGCATATCCTTTTCCGGTCTCGCATTACTCTTTCTTTAATTAAACATAGGTGATCAGGCTTTGTTTAATTAAAGACCGATGGTGCAATACCCGAATTAGTTATACTAGCAACATGTTTAGTAATTTAAGTGTTCTTTCCCGTTTTTGGTTATAGTTGCAGTTTTCCAAAGGAAAACCGGTATTCTCTATAACCTTTAGCTCTGATACCAAATATGTAACACCCCGCTAAAGCGGAAACACGGAATGTACAGCTCAAGGTTCATAGCAAAAGTTACAAGATCACATCAACCATCAAAATACATTCAGAAGGTTAAACCTTGTCTTTTACAGTCGTTTTTACAAAAGGGAAATGAACATAAAATTAAAGATAGTAAAGAAAGCTTCATCACGTGTAGCCTTCCTAAGATCCAACCTTAAGGATGTTCCCCTGAAAAGCATGTAAATGAGAGTGCAACTAATGCACTAGTTGGTGAGATCACAAGTTTAATGAGTATAACACTGTTTGCCGTAGCAAAATAGTTTAAATCCGCACAAGGGATAAATAAATCGGTTATGAAAAACCACTTGCTCAAGGTAATCGTATGTAAAATGTTTAAGTTATGAGCCCGTTACATGACCTATACCGACAAAATCGCCCCGACGCATGTTCTATCGCCAACAATGCACAAATACAAACAATAATTATGCACTCAAACAAGCGCTACTTGTGAGTGGGGTGTCAACCAAATAATGTTATCCATAATTACCAACGACTCACACTCGTGAGTTAAACGGGTAATGTAAAATAAACGGGGACTTTTGAACGATAGCAAAAGAAACTCAAACTTACAACATTTGCAACAACATAGATACCATAGAGCATAAACAAGTATAGCAAGTTTCGTATTTCCAAGAAAACGAAATAATCGATGCGTAAAATAGTTGTAGTAACGACATGCTTTTCACCCCAAAATATGTAAAACATTGAAAAAGGGGCTGTGAACTCACATGATAAGCGATAGAATCTGGGAATCTCCCACAAGTACTTCTAGATGATCCTACTTCAAACCTATGAACGTAAGGTCACTAGTGAGTTCTCAATCTCGAAGGTTCGGTACTAACTATCCAAATCGTCATAAAATGCCTTGTTGTGTTTTAATATTATAACGTAATAAACGTATACATTGTTCTTATTAGACTAGAGTTTCCGCAATTTCGTCACAATAAGTAACGAAAAGGGTTTTAAAGAACGTAAACATATATATATAGTACATATATATAAATCGAAATTTTATCGTAAGAACGATAAAATTGAAGGGTTTTGAATGTAAAGACAATATTTAAGTGCATAAATATATAGGTATAGTATATATTTATATTCCACGATTTCATCATAACATGATGAAATGGGATCAAGAATATATAAAATGCAAAAACATATATAAATATATTATATATATGTACATTCCACAATTTCATCATAAAATGATGAAAAGGGATAAAGAATAAATAATGTGCATAAATAAAATGCATAAATAAAATGTAAGTATAAGATATACATATATATTCCACTATTTCATCATAAAATGATGAAATGGGATTATAAGTTAGTCCTTAATAATAATAATAATTTGTCCTTTGCTGTCCAGAATTTGATGTCACTTTGTGTCCAACTTTGGGTAACTTCCAGGTACAATTTGGTCATGAAATTTTATGTCCAATTAGTTCAATGAGTTAGAAAACTTTTGGCATCAGTTTCATAATTTTTGGAAGAGCATAAGTACATGAAATAATACTTGACGTAAAACCCGACAGAAGACTTTACGGTTTGTGCACGGATTTTGTGAGGACTGTTTGGTAAACAAATTCTTTGCGTTTTTAAGTGAAACCACTTGGGTTTGAATCTTAACACATAAAAATGATTTCCAGAAGAAGAATCACTCCATTTGGAGTTATATTGAGTGAGATATGACCCTTTGAAGTGGAGGGTGGAATTTGGCAGAAATCTGTCAAACCACACTTTGTGCATGTGCTCACATGTTGACTTATTAACCAAAATTCTTATTCCTTGCATGCACAATCCGATTTGACTCTCTTCCATACACTTATTTTCGGTTCCAAAACACATTTTTGATCCATTTAAAATACATGCAAGTTACCTATCAACTCAACTTTTATAAATTCTTGTAAAAGACCCATTTTGGAAAAGGTTGATGTTCTTGCCAAGAACATCAACATGCAACTTAAAATTGTGCATATTTAGCTCATGCATGTTTGTTTAAGTATGTTTTTAGTGGATTTCAAAGATGTATTCATGAAACTCTTGAATAAAAGATGATGGATTTCTCAAGAAAACTACATGCATGTGTTCAAAATGTTCATCTTTGGTCTTAACTTAGGTTTGATTTTGGATTCACCATCTTTTACTAACAAAAATATGTTATTGTTGGTTCCCGTTTTTCTTTAAACAAGATTATCAGATCTATTAGTTCGAGTTTATGTTTGATGCGGAAGCGTATTTGAAGAACTAACAGATATGTTTGATAGATTTAGAACACAATATAAATAAACAGTGAACAGGAAATAATATCTCAAAGTTTACTGAATATATATATATCAAGAACAGATTTAAGAACAGTGAGTATGCAAAGCTTTAAACAGATATGACTCTAAATGTGCATAAGCTATGTGTTCTTGATGTTCGATTTGAAGTGTTCTTGTTTTTCTGTTGTTGTCCGCAGAGGCTCTGTTATTGGTAACAGAGGTTCTGCGGTCTTGGTCTTCTGAAAGCGTCCTTCTGTTGTTTCCTCGGTCTGATCACTTTTGATCAAACTTCCTTTGATTCTTCTGAGATGCCCGGCAGAGCTTCTGTTGCACTCAGCAGAGCTTCTGTGGAAGTTCTTCTGTACTTGGCCATTTTTCAATACTTCTAATATTTCAGAATATTGGAGCTAACAATCTCCCCCTAAGTATTGAAAAATAAAAGGTTGAATTTATGCATTTTAACCTAAGTAAAGAAGAGGTTAAACAATACCTCAGAAGATTATTTCTTTCATTTGGAATTTATGCCAGAGGCATTTACATTTGAGTATATTTAATGAACAGAAATAAATGTTTGACAGAGGTTCTTTGAAGAGACTCAGATTTTTGCATTTGGGAAGTCGTCGAATTTTTTGTTGTCTTTTCCCACTTCCTTGAGTTCTTCATAGAATTTGAGGCAGAGATTTCTTAAGCCTAGAGTAGCATCAATATCTTTGATCATCATTTGAGCAGATTCTTCGTCCATAAGCTCTGTTGCTTTGTTCTCCTCTAGTATTTTTCTGAACATGTTCAGAGTACGAGTTGTGTACTTCTGACAGTCCATTGTCACAAACAGTTTAAGTTGATCAGCAGGATTCTTGAATACTAACCCGTACCTTGGAGTTTTGATGATTGAATTGGGTATGGCATTGGGTGGGCAGAAATCCTCTGGTGGTCTGATACTTAGAGTAGTTATGCCCAGATCGATGGCTAGTTGAATGTCGAGCATGCTGTAGATTAGGAGCTTTTCACGCATCTCCTTTCTGAGAACTCGATAGGACCTTTTGTGGCAGTCGTCATTGAAGTTGTCTTTAGTCCATTGCAGAAGGTCAGGTAAGTCATAGGGATTGAGGTTTCGGATATCAGCATCAGAGAATTGATTCTCTGATCTGTCAGACCTTTTGACTTTCCAGATTGTATACACCGTATAAGGATAGGTTCTCATTTTGGAGTATTTGCAATAGATTACCTTCTTTATATCGTGAATGGAGTAAACTTGATTGACTGGTTTTGACTTTGTAGAGGTGAAGATTGCATCGAATTCCTCTCTTAGCTTCTGATCTCGGACATGAGCTGGCAGATCGCTCTGGAAGTGCTGTCTGTAGAGATAATTGTAGACTTGTTCTTCCATTTGTTCAATGGTTGAAGTAGATCTTGGAATTGGTCTCCTTAGCTCATCCATCTTTCGAGTGATGTCTGCTACTCTACCTTCTGTTACCTTAGCTGTGGGATTCAGGGATGGGTTTTCTGACAGAGGATTCAAGTTGAATGCCCATTCTTCCTCTTCGGGATTAAATGCACCTTTCATCAATTTCTCTGTAGCAACTGTCATCTTCTTCTTTGGCTCTTCTTCTGTCATTATTCCCTTGCCTTTATCTTTTGGCTTTGAGGTTTCAGATATTGGGTTTTGGATTTGTGTGGGTGGAACCTCTGTTGATTTGACAGTTGGAGGTTCTGTTGGTTTTGGGGTTGGATGCTATGATGTTTTGGCTGTTGCCTCTAAAAGGTTTTGATACTTCGGGTTGAGAGAACTCTGTTGGTGAAGAATTTTCGGGTTTTGGAGGTGGGATGTCAAAACGCTTTGCTGATTGAAAAGCAGATACAAATTCCATTCTGCGAAGAATGAATTCTGCAGTGCGTTTTGGTCTTTTGGGTTTTCGAGCTATGGATTTTACTCTTGTTTTGCGCAGGATTGGTTGTGAGGTTGGTGTTGGTTCTTTGGGTGAGGGTGGAGTTTGTTCTGAGGATGAGGATGCAAGATTGATTACCTTAGGTTCTGTGGTTGGTGCATCCTCTGGTGAGATAGAGGTGTTTTGCCTCTGTTGTTTTCCCTGCTGGGTTTCTGTCGTAGAGGGTTCTGCAGTTTTCTCTGTAGTTTTTGCAGAAGCAGCCTCCGTTGTTTCCTTTGTTTTCTCCCCCTCAGGATGACCAGATGCTCCATCATCAGGATCATCTAGCCTTCTTTTAGCAGCAACTTCTGTTCTGCAGGTGTCTTGAGCTGCTTGCCTTGCTGCATTTTTCTTCATTGTTTCAAAGTAGATTGCGATCGAAGTTTTGAAGGCTTTGGTCGCACTTTTCTCGAACTCTGCAGCGGTTGTTTTGGCAATGTTAGTGGCAGAGGCGATGGCAGCAGTAGCAGAAGTTTCTGTAGTTGACTTCATTTCTTCAAGGGCTGTTTTAACATCTGTGGATAAGGTATCCACTTTGGTATTTAATCCCGTAAGCGCGTTTGAAGTTGAATCTGTAAAAATCGTGAATGAGCTTTGCAACTCATTCAATGTTTGAGTTACAGAGGTTACAAAGGCTTGGAACTCATCCTTCGTAACATGTTCCTCTTGGGTAACCTCTGGAGGAACAACTCTTTCTCCAGAGTGAGTCCCTGTTCCTGGGACACATTCGTTCACCCTTGTTTGTACGTTGGGGGTGGAAGGATTTCCATCTGATCCTCGAGAAGAAACCTGAGTTTCAGTCTCTACAGAAGTTCTGTGAAGAACATTGTCCAAATCCACTCCAGAGGTAGGTATCGGAATATTCTTCTGTTGACTCGGAGACTTGTCTAGAGTCTCTTCGTCATGGTGCTCTCTACTTCTCTCTGAAAGAAGTTTTGGCCCTATATTGTGCGTGTCAGAGGAAACGAATTCCTCTGTAGGGTGTTCTCGTGTGATCTGGGGCGATGGATCATGAACTATAGGTGAGTCTCTTTGAGGAGACTCCCTAGGAATGGATTCCCCGGTTTCTGTGGGCACAGAGGTTGAAAGAGTAACCTCTGGCTGGATGGGTTGGTTTAGGATCGAGCTGTGCTGCTCTTTTTCAATAACTCCTTCTTCAGCTAGACCTGCGGAGTTAGAAATGTGGGTTGCACTGGGAGGGGGTGAGGGATGTGTACCTTCTTCATCTACAACATCTTTTCCTTTCTCATTTTCTTTTCCTCCAGACGTTTCTACCCTATCCTCTAACCTATTTTCAGTAACTTTACCTATTTGGACCTCTTCTTCTGCAGTCCCTTGTCTTGGCAGAGGTGTATCACGACCCTCTGTAATTATTTGGGTTTGCAGAGGTGAAGGTTGAGGTTGTGATTTAGGTTGTTCTTCTTCGATTCCCTCTGAAATTGATTGCAGAGGAGAAGATGGTTTCTTCTTCTTTGATTTCCTCTTCTTTGGTTTTGGTGCTCCCTCCTCTGTAGATTTTGACTTTCTTTTTCTTTTGGAAGAGGGCGGGGCAGAGGGACCTTGGATTTGTGGTGGAGATGAGGGTTCTGTGGGATGTTCAGTGGGTGGAGAAGATGGTTCTGCAAGAGTTTGTTGGATAGCAGAAGCAGAGGCAAGTTGTTCCTCTGTAGGGGTCTTGGTTTTCTTTCCCTTTTTCTTCTTCTTCTTCTCTTTAGATCCCTCAGATGACTTCCTTTTTGAAGAATAGAGGTCTTTCCTTATATCTCTAAAGTTCTTCTGGTTGGCCTTGTGTTTAGCCAACTTTATCTTCCATTCTTCTTTTGTAAGTCTCTCTACTACATTACCTCCTATGGGCATTCCTATACGCGGGGGTGTTACAGAACTGGGTTCAGGAGTTCTGTAAACGCGTGTGTACTCACTAACTAGTTCTTCATCACTAGCATAACCTAACATTACCTTTGATAGTGGCCTGATGTGTGGGTAACCATCCTCATGTTCTGTAGGGGTGTTCTTGGACATAGGAAATTGCTTAGGTTTGGGACCGTCCATTGGCCATTTTTGGATAAGGAGTAGGGGTTCAAAAAGTACACTGAGGATTCGCTGGAACTGCAGAGGGGGATAACCAGTTGTGATCAGACATTTTGGCTTTCTGGGAGGCGATTTTGCGATCGATGGTGTTGATGATCTCTTGCATCATTATGGTGGCATAATCTAGGGGTAGATCATAGTATACACCATACATGATTGAGAGAATTTGAGGTGAGCTTTGATCGATGCTCCCGATTTTTCCCGTGAGGCAACGATTTAGGATGGAGAATAAGGTATTCCACAGAGGAGGTAGTCTTGCTCTGCGGAAATCGTTCCTCTTTTTCAACTGTTGGTTGTACCCTAACATGTGCAGAAAGTCGACAAGTTCTTCATTTGTTGGTTGGGGTGCATACTTTTTTATTCCCATGAGTCCACTTGTTGGAAGGCCAAATTCTAATGAGAACATGGTGCGATTGAACATCAGTTCAAGGCTCTTACTTTGGTCAGGTTTAGAAATGTAGCCTCTAATCAAATCGGTGTCAGCGTCATAACGGCAAGATTGGCAAAACTGATGTAGGTAACGTACTGGTATTTGTTCAACGGTTTTGCTCAGAAGAGGGTAAAGAAAGTGGTTCTCTAGGATGTTTAGCAGGATGGCATGTTCTTTGCCAAATGCCGTAGGAGAAGGAACAAGATAACAGTTGTTCGATTTAATGGGAAGGGTTTGCTCGAAATGGTCATTTGAGAAAAATTGTTGCAGGTGGGTAGTGGGTACGAAGGATACCTCGTCGCCGGAGTCATGTCTGTCGGCATCGGCGGCGATGTGTGGGTTGTGGGAGTGCTCAGAATGCACTGGAGAGGGTGTCGGAGAGTTCGTTGGTGAAACGTGAGCGGGTTTGGAACTGGAAGCCATTTGTAGGTTTGAAAGTTCTAGGTTTTCAGAAAGAAATAAGCAAGTTCGCCGGAGAAGATGAGAGAATAGTAAAGTTTTGAAAGTGATTTTAACTTGGGTTTTATACTGTGGTAACGGATAGAATTCGGAACGGTGAAAATGTGAGAAAGTTAATAAAATTTGAGGTCCACACTCGAGTTCATTCGGCGTGGTGCAAGTTTCTAGGACGACGTGATGTGTACGTCAATGAAAACTTGACACGTCATCAATGTCTGTGACGACGAGACGTCGTGGGCGGCCACATTAAATGAAAAACGCGTGGGTTTTAAATTTTCACCGCAGAAGAGTTACCGTTACAGATACAGAAATTCCCAAGTGGAAATCTTTACAGAGGCTCTGTGGGTATAGAAGCTCTGTGATTTTGAAAAACGTTTATCTCTGTAGATTGTATCTTTAATGAAAATCGTTTGAAAGAAAAAAAACACGGAGAGGATCAATAAATTTTTAGTAGAGAGAAATTATCCTACAGAGGTTTTTGGACCTCTGCCAGAGCCAGCAGAGGCTCTGTGACATGAAATTTCTAATAACTAATAATTTATAAACATTTTTAATCATCCAAGTTTTTTTTATCAGTTTTAACAATGTATTTAGGACCTATTTGAAAGTTGGTGTCCTAGAAAATTGTAAATCTCAAAGATTTTGTGCAGCAGAAGTCATTTGAATGATTTGAGTGATTTACAGAGGTTCTTTGGTTGAAAGAACTCTGTGGCTTATGACTTCTGTGGCATTGTGTGAGTGCGAGATACCAACCTATTTTTCTTCTTGATCGACGAATTTGATCTCTTCTGATTGTATTCTTAGCTTCCCCTTGACTTATAAATCTCTGTAGATTCAGCAAGGTCTCCTTTTTCGCTCCCCCTTGATCTAACAACCTTTGTAGGATTGATTTCTGTGGTTTGAAACCTGCCTATCCATCTCTTGAAGCTTGTATTTTTACCAAAAACGTTTGAAAAACATTGGAGAGGATCGATAATTCTTTAGTAGAGAGAAATTATCCTACAGAGGTTTTTGGACCTCTGCTAGAGCCAGCAGAGGCTCTGTTACAGGAAATTTCTAATAACTAATAGTTCATAAAACTTCTTGATCATCCAAAGTTTTTATGTTTTTAAACATTGTTTTTAGGACATATTTAGAAATTTTTGTCCTGGAAAACTGTTTTGGAAAAAGATTTTGTGCGACACATACCTTTTAGAGTGTCTAGTTTGGACGACAGAGACTCTTGTTGATCATAATTTTCCTTTGGCTCCCCCTTGAATGATCAATCTATGTAGATTAATTTGTGGTCTCCTTCTCCCCCTTGACCTATGCTTGAATCAATAGAGATAAATAATGCACAGAACATAGGTCAACCTCATCAGAGGTTCTGTGGAGATTGTCATAGGCTCTGAGCAATTCCACAGAGGCTCTGTGAAGTATAGAACCTTTGAAGGATGAGTCTTAAACAAAGTGTTTAAGAGTCATAGAGAACTTTGAAGCCTGAGTCCTTAATAGAAGTATTAAGGAGTCCATTGTTTGCTGAAGAGTGAGTCCTGATCTGTAATGGTCAGAAGTCATTTTCTGATGAAGCTCGATTTTTAAACTGATTTGTTTAAGAGTCTATTTTACTAAAGTGCGAGTCCTAAACTGATGTGTTTAGGAGTCCTTTCTCTACTGAAGAGCGAGTCCTGATCTGTAATGATCAGAAGTCCTTGTATCTGCAAGACAACTCAAAGAACTTTTGGTACCCATATCCAAATGGGTCCTTTTTTGTTAGGATTTGGAGCTGTCTTTAGGTAATCTGGTTTGCCAATCTCTGTTGGTTTGCCAACTTTCTTTCTATGACCTTTCTCATTTTGGGTCTTTGGATTTTTCTTTTGAAATGACCCATTTTGTACACAGAAAGATTTAGAGAAAAGGTTTCTTAATTGAAGCAGAAGATCAAAGCATTTATATGAATGAAAAGATGAAGGTTTTGTAGAAACAAATGGCTTTGGAGCATTTTTGTCAGGAATAGAGTTTTTGACTTTCCAAACCATTTCCATCTTTTTGTAAACAAGATTATTTGAATTTTTAGCACAAGAGTTTGCTAAGACAAGGTTCTTAAGCCTTTTAGCTAAAACATCTTTTTCTTTAAGGTTTAAATCAAATTTTCTTAGAAGATCTGATTTATACCTCTTCTCCAACATAATCTTGTTTGACAAATCGGATAGTCTATTTGTTAAATTTGACATTTCAGCTTTAAATACCTTTCTTTCCTTCTCAAACTTGTCTTTCAAACACTTTGTTTGAAATCCTTCTCTCTTCACCTTTTCAGACTCTTTTCTTTCAAAATCCTGCTCTTTCCTCTCTTTTTCAAGAGATTTCTATAATTTTGAGATTTTGAAAGAAAGTTCCATATTCTTTGTCTCAAGAAGAGTTTTCTCTTTTCCAAACTTTTCATTTTCACTGATTATAAGTTTTTCAAAGTTGGAAATCAGTTTAGAAAAGTTTAGACACTTAAGCTCAAGGCTTTTCTTCTCTTCTTTAAAAACAGTCTTAACTTCCTCAAACTTCTCTTTCTCCTTTTTACCAAGCTCTTCTGACTCAGATAGTTTCCTTTTCAGTTCAAGATTTTCACAGTTTAGGAGTTTACCTGTTTCTTTCCTCTAATTCATTCTCAAGAGTAGGAATTATTTTCTTAAAATTTGTGTTGAGTTTGAAATAATAATGAAAATCAGCATCAGCACTAAATTTTAGTCTTGACATATTGAATGAAGTTTTTAACGAAGGAAACAGTTTCTAGGATGTTACCAGATCGAATAAATCGAAAATGGCAGTAAAACAGAATTTGTTTGAAGGAATGAAGAATAGGTTAAGAACAGACAGTTTCTATCAAGAATCTTGTCTAAACGAGGATCACTTGATATTGAAAACCAAGCTTTGCTCTGATACCAATTGTTGGTTCCCGTTTTTCTTTAAACAAGATTATCAGATCTATTAGTTCGAGTTTATGTTTGATGCGGAAGCGTATTTGAAGAACTAACAGATATGTTTGATAGATTTAGAACACAATATAAATAAACAATGAACATGAAATAATATCTCAAAGTTTACTGAATATATATATATCAAGAACAGATTTAAGAACAGTGAGTATGCAAAGCTTTAAACAGATATGACTCTAAATGTGCATAAGCCATGTGTTCTTGATGTTCGATTTGAAGTGTTCTTGTTTTTCTGTTGTTGTCCGCAGAGGCTCTGTTATTGGTAACAGAGGTTCTGCGGTCTTGGTCTTCTGAAAGCGTCCTTCTGTTGTTTCCTCGGTCTGATCACTTTTGATCAAACTTCCTTTGATTCTTCTGAGATGCCCGGCAGAGCTTCTGTTGCACTCAGCAGAGCTTCTGTGGAAGTTCTTCTGTACTTGGCCATTTTTCAATACTTCTAATATTTCAGAATATTGGAGCTAACAGTTATGATGGTAAATCTACAAACATTAAGATATATGAAAGATGGTTTTAAAAAAAAACATGAAGAAAGTGTAGAAAAGATGAAGAACATTCATAAAATGCAAGGAAGTTGAAAAAGATTTAAAAGAGTGTGTGTGGATTTCACCCAACACACTTGTTTTTTCCTTTGATTATCTTGAACTCTTGAAGAAATGTGATTTAGGGGCTGGAGTTGTGATGAAGATTTGAAGATGAGGATGAAGATTTGAAGATGGAGAGAGAAGGAGATGACCACTTTCTCTTAGTGAGAGAGTGAAATGAGAGAATGAGGTGCATTTGTGAGTGTTGTTGCATACATAAGGAGAGAGGGGGAGGGGTGGCCGGCCTCTATAGGGGGATGGGGTGCGGTGTGACACAATTGCATTTAGTCACTTCTTGTCTTTAAAGATTAAAATCAAAATACAAGTATTTTCTTAAAAATTAAAATACAAGTAGGTATATATAAAATAAGGTATTTATATATAATATGATTGAAATATGTATAAATTATCAACTACATGAATACTTGTAGTATAAATGTATATTAAGTTGGCATTTTATGAGATTTATGGATAATTTCCTAATTCAAGGATTTCTTAGGCAAAATTTCTCAAATTTTCCTATCGTACCTCGTTTACTTCTAAAATTGCACTGGGTAAACTATGTCATTAAAATAAGTTATCCAAAGCAGTTCTAACCTGAGATGTAAATTTGACAGTTGTCACACTACCAATATTCTTAAATCAATCTATTTTAAACGCTTCCGCACACAAATATTCATACTCTATTTTATATATTGATTGGTTTAAATATCATTGTGAGTCAATCTGGGATCAACAGTCTTAATGACTTAAAGCTGTTAGGTAGGGTGTATGAAAATGAGGAGGTCTTGTGCAAATTTATGGATTGTCTTCCTGACTTTTGGGAACATATCTGTACTTGCATAAAGACAACCAAGGATCTTGAATACATGCCTCTTACTGTACTCTATGGAACACTTTTCAACTATGAACAAACCAAGATTCAAAGAAAGTCTATCATAAAAGAGATAAAAGGCTCTTCTGTAGCCATTGTTAGTGTATGGCACTCTATCCTCTTATCTCCTAATTGAAAATTTTGAGCGAGGTAAAATCGACAAAACTCTATTTTTCAGAATAGTGAAAGGTCATATAATTCTTGTTCAGATATATGTTGATGACATTATATTTGGTTCTAATAACCCTGATCTTTGTACTCGTTTCTCTGAAAGGATGAAAGAAGAGTATAAAATGAGCATGATGGGTGAGCTAACATATTTCCTTGGTCTTCAGATAAAACAAAATGAAAAAGGAACTTTCATTAATCAGGGAAAGTATGTTAAAGATATGCTGAAGAAATTTGATTTAACTCAGAATTCAGCTATGAAAACCCCTATGGCACCACCGCTGACACTAAACAAGGATTCAAATGGAATACCTGTTAATGTCACGTTGTACTGTGGGATGATCGTCTCTCTCTTGTATCTTACAGCTAGCCGACCCGATATAATGTACGCAACTTGTTTGTGTGCACGATATCAAGCTGAACCTAAGGAATCTCATATGACCGCTGTAAAGCGAATCTTTCGTTACCTTAAGGGTACTATGAACCTAGGTCTTTGGTATCCCAAAGACTCAGGGTTTGATCTAATCGCCTATTCAGATAGTGATTTTGCAGGTTGCAAATTGGATAGGAAAAGAACCACAGGAGGCTGTCAGCTCCTGGGTGGAAAGCTGGTGAGTTGAACAAGTAAAAAGCAAAACTCAGTGTCCACCTCAACTGCTGAAGCTGAGTATGTAGCCGCCGGAAGATGTTGTTCTCAGGTCTTGTGGATGAGAAATCAACTACTAGACTATGACCTTCAGCTCTCGAAAATTCCAATCTATTGCGACAGCACAAGTGCCATCGCTCTAGCCAACAATCCAGTGCTACACTCAAAGACCAAACATATCGAAATCAGGTATCATTTTATCAAAGATCATGTGATGAATGGTGATATAGAACTACATTTTATCCCAACTGACTATCAGTTAGCTGATCTGTTCACCAAACCTCTTGATGAGACAAGATTCAACTTTTTCATCAGCGAGCTTGGAATGCTGAACTTTGAAGAGTAAGATCTTCAGCGGTTCACATTTGATCAGTGATAGGATAAAACAATTATATAACCCATTCTATCATTCTCTCTCTGAACATAATTGATTCGCTGATATCAAGGTATGTTTTCTCTCTTGCTCGCTGACGTTCGCATGTAAATGTAAGATTTCAAAACAAATTGCATCGCTGAATATCTCTTCCTTAACAACGATACTTTGAAATTTCTTAAACTAACTAATATTTCTATTCAGTGCTTCATGTTTTTCAAAACAGTCCCTGAGCTTTCAAAACCTCAGAGACATCCTAAAATATGAAAGGACGTTTGTGACATCATCACAACGGATAAACCCTGGCACGTTCTTTTTCTGACACACGTTTGCACGTTTCTTTTACCTTCTAATCAAATGCAAACACGTGTCTGTGTCATGATGAAAAACATTCCCGCTCGAGTTTTTCTCTCTCTCAAATCTCTCTATATAAACTATTTCGAGTTTATATTTTCTCCTTACGCGAACTTCTTCTCCAAGCAAGAAAAGATTTACTGTTGCTTATTTCCCGAAATGTGTTCATCTTCTTCTTCGATTACCAGGTTAATATTCTTATTATTTACCTGCATAACTTGTTTCTGATCTTCTTATTGCTTTTAACAGATAAAAAAAAAGAAACTTTTTCTAAAATGAAATCATTTCTTTCATGGTTTTATGAACACAACCTTTTCATGGTTGTTCTTCAAGTTTAAAACTCAAAATCTTAAACTTGTTCTTCATTCGTTTTTCCAGAATCCTTATCTAAAGGAAAATGGAAAACAAGACTTTTACTGGGTTTGTTTTTCTTTTTCAAAACAAGAAAACCCAAATCTTCATTAAGACATTTCTGTGTGAATGAAATGGACAAAAATCGGAAAACATCTTATTGGAAAATCTTTCACATTAAGACTATTCTTTATCTATGTTCATGGTTGATATGTTAAACAGAAATGGCATCTTCTACTCCTGCTCCTACCGCTGAGAAACCCACGGCTGCAAAGAAAATGACTCTCGTCAAAGCTCCTCAGGTCAAGTTCAAGCTTGAGGAAATCAATTTTTCAAAATCGAACAACCTTCATGCGCTTTTCGAGTTTCCTCCTCGAAAGCAAGTCACATATCTGGATGATGTTGTGAACTATCTCAAAACATGTTGCTTATCCACAGCCCTGACCATTGCACCCCCTGCTCATCAATTCCTACTTTCTCAGTTCTGGTATACTGCCAGAAGAGCTCAGGTACCCCATGCCAAAGACCCAACGAAGATAGTTGACTCCGTTCTGTGTGACACAAAATTTGGCACCACAAAAATCAACGCTGCCATAATTAGGAAAGCACTGAGCCTTCCTACCTCTACCAAAGAAAACCACTTTGTCCCTCTCCCAAACCACAAAAACCATGATGATAGGGAAGCCATCATTGCATTCTTCGATGCAATGGGTTATGCATGGGACACTAGAAGCGACAAGAAGCCTGAGAAGAAACTGACCTTGATTAAAAAGTCCAAAATGCCCAGCGAGATGAACTTCATCTTCGCACATCTGATAAGCTGCATGACAGCAAAGAGTGGCTCCTCTGATCAAGCTGCTCAACCTCAACAAGCAATGGGCTATGCATTGCTAAAGGTCTAAATGTTGACTGGGCCTCAATCATCTACGACGACCTTGCGTTCAGAGTAGATATGGCTGAAAGATCTGCATGGGTTCCTTATCCCATATTCATTAGCGTCGTCTTTCAACAAGGACTTGGCGAAAGGTACCCAACAGAGGGTGATCTGAGACTCTCTCAGGTTGGCCCTAAGGTACTCGACTTCAAGCCGCTGGAAAACGAGGTATGTCTTTCTACTCTCTTATCTCTTCTCAATCCTCCTTCTTCTACTTCTGCAGCTCATTCAGTGGAAATCCCCACCGCTGATACCCACGCTGCACCCTTCACTCTATCTCGAAAAAGGAAACAATCTACTTCCCAACTTGGTTCCAAAAGAATCAAGAAAACCAAGGAGCAACCCCCCCAACATTTACATGTTGAAGACTCATCAGCTCATCTTAAAGAGCTGATGGAAAGTTCAGTGGTACGCTCTGCCACAGCTGATCAAGCCACACCTTCCATCCCAGCTTCAGCGTCTCTAAACGCTGAAGTTATAAACTTGGAAATTAACCCACCTCCTTCAACCTCTCTACAGACTGAAGTGATTGACAGCGGATCTAACGCAGAACCCCACACCCAACCATCATTCTCATCCCTCATTCCTCCTACTCAATCTTTGGTCTCTCCATCAATTTTCCCAACTTTCTCAGGGACACCCTTCATCGTACATGACTCAGTTGCAGACACTCTAAATACGATGATGGACGCAAACGTAGGATCTGCAGGCACCTCCATGCACCAAGGTACTCTTGAAGGCGACATGGAATTTCATTCAGGACACAAAGGGTTCGACAACTTCGCCAACCCGCCTGCAGGTATAAACACAATCCAAAACACTCCTATCTCTCTACCCCAAACTTCTAAGCTTTTCTCTGTTCATAAGTTAATAACTGTTTCAGGTCCTAATTTGGGGGATATCAACACCTCCCTGAAGTCCCTGGAAACAAAGGTGGAAAATTACAACACCATTCTCTCCACAAACTCTTCAGCGGTTACAGACGCTGGAGAGAAACTCAAAAAGCTGACCGAGATCGTCGATACAAAAGCCTCCAAAACTGATCTGGAGAAGGTGGATGGTAGCATCGCTCAATTTGCTACCACCCTTGCTGACAATTCAACCGTCACCACCTCTCTTTCAACAAACTTCACCTCTCTGTCCAATGAAGCCACATCATTGAAGACAAAGGTTGGTTCTCTTAAGGGTGAAGTTTCCACGATCAAGGCTGACGTTTCCGCCGTCAAAGAAATTGTTCAGAAAGTGCTCGATCGCCTGAACGCCCCAACTTCAAATTTTACTCAGGTCGATCGCGAAGCTCTTGAAAAGATCAATCCTGCTATAACTGGCATGGATGTCAGATTAGCAAAGATTGAAAACTGTGTTGGGATCTCTGGCTCGGAAGACAGAGACCAAATACACACTGCTGCTGAATAATATGTTACCTCCCCCAACCATGATGTGGAAGAGGGGGAGAAGAATAAAGAAGACCTTCCCCATAATGCTGAGGGGGAGGGTATTGAAACTGCTGCTGGTACTTCTACTCCACGACCTCAGGGAGTTGAAAACCCTGAGGAAACCGAGAAACCTTCCTCTAAATCTGAGGGGGAGCAACTCGATGAGCAACATAAGGAAGCTGCTGCTGACGTGAACGAACCTTATGCTGAAGAGGTCGAGTCTGAAGAAGAAACTGAAGATGATGAACCTGTCGACATCTTTGATGAAGAACCGTCGTCATCCCCCAAAGATGATGATGATGACGATGATGATGACGACTTCTTCTACGTCCAGCCTATTGCAAAAGCCCCTACTCAAAAAGGGATCAAGATAAAAGAACCTTCAGGGGAGCGGACCAAGACAAAGCCTGCAGCGTCTGAAGATGACAAAGGCAAAAACAAAGGCCTCGCTGAAGAAGACAATCTGACGATCTTGCTTCAAAAGCCAGTTTGTCAGGTACACTACCTTCTATTCCCTTACACTGCATCCCTCCTCTATCCCTGCTCAATCTCAATCCTTCTATCCTTAAAACCTCTATACACTTAACCACATTCTTTTCTCTATCTCTTTCTTCCCAACTTTTCTTACTTAAACAATCGATGTGATTCAGCTAGTCCTCTTCCCTGTTTGAGGATCCCACTGAAGGTCCTTCGACTACACCAGAAATAATCCCAGCCACAAGAGCTGAAGAAATAATCCCAGTCTAAGATTTAACCACTGAGACTGATGAACCTGAAGAACAGCTGCTCTCTCACAAAAATAGACCTTCCTTGGCTCCTCAAAGACTAAGTGAAGAGGATCAAGAAAAGAGAGATGCAATGATCAAACATCTTGAAGATCAGCGGATCATTCTTCCTCGTGACAAAATCCCTGCTCCCACAAAGTTCAGGATCTCAAGGAAAGAATACGAGAATCTTCTAAGAGCTGAAAGATTACTCGCCGAAAGGAAAAAAGCTGAAGAAAAAGATAAGGCTCTCGCCATCCAGCTTGTCCAACAATCGGTGAAAGACCCCGCGTTGAAAAGAACTCCCATTGTTGTCCAACGTCAGCTATGAGATGATGCCCAAAGGATCGTTGAAGAAAAGACTAAAGTATCTGATACGACTTTGAAATGGTGTTAAGAAATGCTGAATTATCGATCTCGACCATCCAAAAGCATCAAGGTAAACATCAGAGGAAGACTGTTCGTAGACGTTCCTGTTGTTGAAGTTGATGTATTCAGAGAAGACAAAACCAAGCAAACCTTCTATGCCGCTACTTTAGAGAAGTTTGGTTTCTCTGAATGGTTGGAAGTGAAATTAGCCATTCAGGGATCGCGCTCAAAGATCAAGAGCCATATCGAGAAAATTTTAAATACTCAGATCGACTTAGTTTCTTCTGCTGTGGATATTCCTCCTTCCACTGTTCTTCCTCCTCAACAAAGAAGAGTCTCTTCAAAGGAAAATAAAGTCTCAGACTCAGGTCCTCCTATACGGAATGAAACAGGTATTGGTTTCTCTCGTGCTGAAGTTCTTGGCCCTGATGCTGATCTCTCGGCGCTTAACACCTCCCTACCACCTGGTGAAACTTTCATCCCTGGAAAAGTCATAAGTGATCCCTATGGTATATTTTTTCTAGACTACCATGGAAATCAACACTTTCAACGCATCTCTGAGCTTCCAATCACTCCCATCGAACAACTCAGATATCTCATATACTGGTGTGAAGTCAGACGCGACATTAATGTACATCACCTCAAGCCCCTGATCTTTGAAGAAGCAAAGAACAAAAAGGATCAAGGTGTCACTGTCCCTGACTGGATGATTCCCACATCAAATACCCTCAATGAACTTCTCATGAAGGAATAACCTTTTGACGGATAGGATCGCCTTGTAATTCTTTCTATCATTATTTGTCTACATCTTCTGTACTTGTAATTTTTCCACTTCCCTATGTAATCTTTACGAAGTTTAAAGAAAATTTTCAGCAAATGTACTTTACTCTATCAGTACAGAAAAGATCACAGAAAACAGTAAAATGGACAAATATTTTATGAGTTCTTTTTATCCTTATGTTTTCTTTAAATAGCAATTTTCTCTGTTGCTATGTCATAATCAAATAGGGGGAGATTGTTGATCCAAACCCTCAGTGATTTGATAATGACCCTCTCTTAAACACTTAGTGAAAATTGTAAGTAAACAATATGTATTAGAGTTTCACTATCGCTGATAAGTACTAAGACTTTACAGTACTGCTGATAGGAACTCTCACTCCTTAGACTAGATATTCAACGAACAATGTTCATCATCTTATAGCTCTGAGCCTGTTCAGTCTATGAGATGATCGCTGATAAGTTAGTTGTTTACTTATGATCCTTGAAGACAAGTTTCACGTCAACATATGTTCTACGCTGAAGTCAAAGATCAAGCTCAAGAACCAGCGACAAGTCTACTCATGAACTGATGCGGATATCAGCAAATCAAGACCTGTCCATTCAACGTGAAGTATCAAGTAGAAGACTTCAGTAATCAGTGAACTTTATCATTCGCTGATAAAGATCTGACTCAACTAAATCTGATCATGAAGTCTCCCTGCATGTTACTATTGTCTTACCTCCCTTGCACGTCTCCGTACGAACTGTCAGAACGGACATCCCTTTTGTCTGTAATCGTACAACAACTCTGATTCTACACTATGCACCATGCGGCTACTAAGGTTGTCTACAAAAGTCAATGACATGCAACCACTCAGCTGCAGCCACGTGTAAAGCCATACTGCCTAGCACTAAATGCATGCAGTATATAAGAAGAACCTTACTTCAGTTTTGAAGTGTTCTCGGACCATCTTCTTGTTTCTCTCTTATTGTTAAGTTATTATTCGTAATTTCTTAGTGTTTCTCAAGACTTGTTAAGATTAGGTTTATCCTTAATCTTGTTCTGCAACAAGTTGTAAATTGTCTTGATTTATCAATAAACAATTCAGAAAAGTAAAAACGTGTGTTTGTATTTAACCCCCCCTCCCTTCTACAAAGTTGTATAGCCCTTCGGAACCAACAACTTCCAAGAAAGCTCAGTATGTGCCCAGAATCACCTAAGATTCATCAGAATCTGATGACAATAGTCAAGATGAATTGCTCACCAAACGGAGGCGTATCTAAGTGATGTCGATGATGAGCGTGAGGAGTCTTTTGTCGAACAGATAACTGATGAAATGGCTATGGTGGCAAGGTTCAAGAACATACCTCGTTTTTCAGAAAAATCTAAAACCTTCAGAAAACCTTCTTCTTTCACAAAAAAATCCTCGACTGACAAGTCAAATGAGGAATGCTTCAACTGTGGTAATAAAGGTCACTTCGCTTCTGAGTGTAGAAGCAAACGTATTGAAAGGACCAGAACAACCTCTTCTGATTAATTCTCTTCCAAGAATGAGAAGTCAAAACATTTCTCAAAACAAACTTTTCCCAGAAAGAATAATCAATCATCCTCTTTTGATCGGGACCGTGCTGAGAAGTACGAAGCCAAATACAAAATAGAGAAGGAGAGAAATGAAGAACTTATGAGAAAAGGAAAAGGTCTTCTGGCTGAGACTCATGATTGGACAAATGAGCCCACCTCTGAAAGTGACAAGGACTCACCCAACACGTGCTTCATGGCCAAAATTGATGAAGTGGAAACTTCTGAAAAGGTGGTCACATCTACTGACCTAGTGTCAACTGAGTGTTCTTCATCTTCCTCTCAGGTCATCCCTTCAACTCCATGACTGAATCTGAAAAGATTGAGGAATATGACTCTTTGACGATTGACTTCTATAATGCCAAAGACGCAAAGAAAAAGGCTTCTGCTCAAATAAAATCTCTATCTTCACAAATTCAAGTTTTTCTTTCTCAACTTAAACAATTTGACTTAATCAAGGCTGGGATGGAAGATTTGAAAACCATAAACCACGTAATTGCTAAAGAGAAAAACAAACTTTTCAAAAAGTTAAAAAGAGAGCAAGAAACTGTAAGAAAGTGGACCAGCTCGTCAAAGAATCTTGAGAAAAATCTTTCAAGATCAAATCTCATGTGATGACAAAACTGGTATGGGTTTTTGAAAAACGAAAATCGATCAACCGTCAAAAACTCATGCCTCTACATCGTGTGCTTCTCTTTCCTTGTATGAATCTTCCGAATCTAGTTCTATTGGCTCTGTATCCATGAACCCTGCTGACTTGTCTGAAGCTTTAAAATTCGGTATGTTTATAAAGGAAAAATATTCCATATCTTTTCAAAATGAAGAAACTCAACATTCAAATGACTCTCCCAAACCCTTACATGATCTGTTAGTACACTTTATGTTGTAATCAAGACATTTTGACTTTCAATATGTATGTTGTTTGACCTTATGGTAGAGCCATGTGATTGTCATGAGCCTAATATAAATAGTTCCATTATGTATTTGTGATGTAAGCTTTTGGTAATCATTCCATCTATTGTACTTTGAGAAAAATCAATGATAGATGACTTTCTCTTTCTAGATTGTGTTCTACATTTCATATTCTCTCACTAGATTGGGAACTAACATTTGGTATGAAAATCTTGACGTTGGATGAAGCTTCCTCCTCTGAACACATGCCTTCTAAAGTGCCCAAAAGAAACCCTTTAAACTCAAGTAAAAGATTTTATGTGTCTTAAAAGGGTAAATATGTGGCAACTAACAGTTCTCTAAAAAGAAAATCTCCAGATTTTTCAAAAACTTTCTTTGAAAATACCCCCTTAGATTTTGTCCCAAGAAAGGTTGGCCTAAAATCCAACAGTGGAATTTTAGGTTTTCCTCCTCTCATGTCAAGCTTCGGTCCAAAAGCCCTACAAATAGATCTCAAGGGCAAAAACTAAGAAAAAGGCCAAAAATCCAAAAATATTTTTATTTATAGAAAGTGCTACAACTGTGGAGATATCTTTCATCTTGCCAAGGACTACCCTAAGGATAGGATTGACGGAACTGAAACTAAGAGCTCCTCTCCCTCTAACTCTAAAAGACCCACTACCGAATGGTACCAATAAGCTAATCTTTCTGTGACTGCAGGTGTATGAGCATCATGAAATATGGTATTTGGATAGTGGATGCTCACGTCACATGACCGGGAACAAATATCTTCTCATAAACTAGGTGTCTAAAAAGGGCCCATCAGTAACTTTCGGAAATAATTCCAGAGGTTATACAAAGGGATATGGAACTCTCACAAATGGGTTGGTCACCTTTAACAAAGTTGCATTTGTTGAATGACTGATGCATAATCTTCTGAGCATTAGTCAGTTATGTGATCTGGGCTACAAAGTTATTTTTTAACTTTGTGAATGTACTATTGTTGATAAACACATGCAGGTTGTGTTGTCCGAGAAAAGAAAAGATAATGTCTATGTCATTGACATTGGACAAAATTATCGTACTACCAGTGTCTTCTTTGTGTCTGACGGTTCAGCCAAAAGAAACTGGTTGTAGCATAAATAGTTATCTCATCTGAACATTAAAACTCTGAATATTCTCTCCAACAAAGAATTAGTGACCGCAATGCCGAAACTGAACTTCGTGAAAGAAAAGTTGTGATGCTTGTGAGAAAGGAAAACTCACCAAATATTATTTCAAAACAAAGCAATGCTTGTCAGATGCTGCATATGGATCTATGTGGACCAGTCAACACTCACAGTCTAAGTGGGAAAAGGTACATTCTTGTAATTGTTGATGAATTAACAAGATATACTTGGGTATGTTTTCTTAGGTACAAAAGTGATTCAACTGAATAGATTATCAACTTCATCAAGAAAAATGAAGTTCTAAATGGTTAGCTTGTACGGTCTATAAGAAGTTACAAAGGCACCGAGTTCAAAAACAGTGCCTTGGAAGGCTTCTTCAATGACAAAGGAATTTCCCAAAAATATTTTTGCAGTCAGAACTCCTCAACAAAATGTAGTAGTTGAAAGAAAGAATCAGACTCTATGTGAGGCTGCCAGATCAATGCTAAGTGAATCAAATCTTCCCACTTATTTTTAGGCAGAAGCTGTTAACACTTCTTGCTTTACCCAATACAGGTCAGTGATTGTTAAGAGACATGGGAAAACCTTGGGAAAATAGATCCTAAGGCTGATGAAGGTATTTTTGTGGGATATTCTTTGTCCTCAAAAGCCTATCGTGTATATAATCTCAAAAGAAAATGCATTGATGAATCCATTCATGTCAAGTTTGATGACTTCAAATCATCATCTCTCATAAATGTCCAGCGAATTCACAACGCTGAAGACATCGGTTGGAAAACTCGAGGGAGACGTGTCCGCTGTAAATACTGACGTTGGATCTTTAAGGACTGACGTGAGCTCACTGAAGACTGACGTAAGCTCTGTAAAGACTGACGTTGGTTCGATAAAAATTATGATGCAGCAGATACTGAACAACACGACCGCCCCTACCCCTGCACCTGAAATTTTTTCTGCGGCGGATCGTACTGAGCTCTTGAAGATCAATCCTGCTATTTCTGGCCTAGAAGACAGATTATCAGCGATTGAAGTTTGTGTGGGGATCCCTGGCTAAGAAGACATGGAACCTACAACAGCTACTGAGTCAACACATTCCTCCCCCATTCATCATGAAGAAGGGGGGGGGGGAGAAGAACTCTGAAGACCTTCTCCACGATTAATCTGTCGAGGAGGAGAAGACTCAAGACCTCACCATTGCTGAAGAGAGTGAGAAGATAGCTGAAGAAGGCGCCGCTGGACCTCAGGGAGATGAACACCCTGAGGGAATCGAGAAGCTTACCTCTGTATCTGAGGGGGGAGCAACTCAATGAAGAAGCTGAAGAATCTGAAGCTGAAGACGATGAAGCCGTCGACATCTCTGAAGATGAACCATCATCCAGTGATAAGGGTGATGATGACGATGATGATGATGATGACTCTTTTATCATCAAGCCTGCTCAGAGGATCAAAGCTCTTAAAGGAATCTCAATAAATGAACCTTCAGGGGAGCGGACCAAGACAAAGCCCTCAGCATCTGAAGCTGAGAAAGGTAAAAACAAAGGTGTCGCTGAAGATGACAATCTGACGATCTTGCTTACAAATCCAGTTTGTCAGGTACACTAAATCTTCCTTACTTCATCCCTCCTCTATACACTCTATCAGTTATACTCTCCACAAGCCTATACACTTAAACCAATTTCCTTTCTCTGATTCTACACAAGTTCTTACTCGTAAGATCGCTGTGTTTCAGCTAGTCCTCTCCCCTGTTTGAGGATATCGCTGAAGTTTGTACAGCTATGACTTCACCAACAATAATCCCAGCTGCTGCTGAAGAAATATCCCAGTCTTGGATTTGATCTCTGAGACTGATGAACCTGAAGAACAGATGCTCGCTCATTCAAGCAGACCTACCTTGGTTCCTCAAAAACCAAGTGAAGATGGTCAGAAAAGAAGAGAGGAAATAATAAAGATGTTCGAGGCTCAACGAATCATTCTGAAGCGTGATCAACTTCCTTCCGTTCCTAAAAAGTTCAGAATATCTCAAAAGGAATACAAGGATCACCTCAGAGCTGAACGTCTAATCGCTGAAAGAAGAGAAGCTAAAGAGAAAGACATAGAACTTGTCACACCCCGCTAAATCGGAAACACGGGATGTCACAGCTAAATGTTTCAAAAGCGTAAGGTAAAAGACAACACACAATCATCATATCAAAATAGTACAATTACAACGTGTTTTTAGAAATACATCTTGTCCAAAATAACAAAAGTAAACTTGACATGATGAAATAAGTTGGAAGTCGCTAATGTGATGCCTTCTAGAATGCATCCTTACTTGTTGTTTCCTGAAAAGCATGTAAAGGAGAGTGTCAACTAAATATAGTTGGTGAGTTCATAGGTTTTTGTACACACTAAAAACGTTAGTGTAAGTTGTAAAGTTTCGTACTTTCAAAATCGTAGTACAACACTCGGTTGTAAAGTTTCGTCTTGTTTTGCATGCTCATGGTATATATAATGTAATGCCTCAGAGGTAGCAAGCTAAGCCATTACCCAAACCTCTTGACCTTGTGTTGTATGCCTCGGAATCATGTTCTATCACTAACATGCGTTGTAACAATTATGCACTTACTTTACCGTAAGTGGGTGGTCAACCAAATAACGTTATTCATAATCGTCATGGCTTACTCGTGAGTTAATGAGGTAATGTAAAATTGTAGGGACTTTCTTGTATGATAGCATAACTTAGAAGCTTTAACATGTGCATACGTACCGTAGAGCGTTAAACATGCATAGTATTTCAGTAATAAAACAGTTGATATCGAATAAAGTTGTAACATGCTTTTCACCCCAAAAATATGTAAAACAGTAAAAGGGGCTATGAAGACTCACGGTGGATTGCGTAGACGTTTCCTAAAAGTGCGTAATGTGTTCCGTGAGGCGATCCTACTCCGATCCTATGAACGTAAGGACACTAGTAAGATTCTAAGTTATAGACTTTGGTCGATTAAATATCCAATTCATCATAAAATGTCTTCGTTGATATTTTGTATGCTGTTATAGGTTATTTGATATCAATAGTTCAACTTCAAGATGAAATGTTACATATGATGGTTCGAGATTACCGAAGTGTTGTCGTGACAAATGACGAAAGGGTCAATAAATAGGATCATATGTATAGTATGTAAATAAAGTTAGATGTTAGGTCATATATATTACATATATAAATACCACAATTTCATCATGAAATGATGAAAAGGGTCCATAACAATATGTTAGATTGTTAGAGCGTAAGTAAAATGCGTAAATAAATAAAGGTTAGGATAAGTAAGTATATATATAGTATGTATATATAAATATACCACCATTTCATCACCAAAGGTGAGAAAAAGTGTCAAGAGATAGCATATAGCTATATTATGATATAGTTGTTAGAAGTCAGAATTAGAGGTCACTTGTGGTTACTGTTTGGAATACTTCCAGAGGTCGTTTGGTTCTGGTATTTTATGGCTAAGTACTTCCATGTGTTAGGAAACTTTTTCCATAAGTCCCATGATTTTTAGAGTAATATAGGTGCATGAAATAAAACATGACGTAAACAGTGACAGAAAATGCTGCTGATGCGCACTGTTTTTGTGTTAACTGTTTGAAGGTCTAAAACTCAATGTTTTTCAAAGATTCCAGTTGGGTTTGATTCATAAGTCGTAAAATAAAGTTGTCCACCGAAAGTAGGTAACCTTCGTCACCGTTGGTTCCCGTAACCAAACCTTTCTTATCTTTTTTTTTTATTATGTCTTTCTTTCTGAAGGGCTTGCGGTTCATTACACCAAAGGCTTTCAGTGAACTATTGAAGCTATCGAGAGAGTACCAAATGCTGACGGTAACGAAGGTTACCGGGCCGATGCGGCCGGTTACCGGGAACCTTTTGGTTCCCGGGAAACTACGTTCCCTTTGTAAAGTAGGCCTTTTTATAACTAATTAGAGTTGACATGAAATGGATCACGGAAGAAGACATAAAAGATGAATGAATGATTCAATCCCTTCCCACTCACACGGGTTCTTCTATTGAAGAGGTTCCCCTTGAGGTGGGGCGTACATAAGAGCGGAACCTAGATAGAACGCGGAGCACCGGCCCTAGGAAAGAAATCAATCTATTTGGAGTATTTTTGAGAGAGATATGGGCATGCAAAGTCAGTGTAAAAATCTGACAGCATGCTGTTGGAAATAGCTCCTTGAAATAAATGCTATTTTTCCATTGACTCTTTCCAAGATTTTGTTCTTTTTGTTTACCCACGATTTTTAACACATAAAATGATTATTCTCAGCTGAAAACTTGCTTTTTATTTACAAAAATCAACATGCAATGAGTTTATGCAAACCATCTAACCAAGACATTTTGTTTTTAAAACTTGATGTTCTTGAGCTTTTGTGAAAACATTCAAGTAAGACATTCTTGGGTCACTAATATGGGTTTGATGATGGATTCATCACACTTTCTATGACATGCAAAGTATCATGGTCATGAATCTACAAACATTAGGATACCAAGGATTGTCTTAGCAAAAATCAAAGTGAAAAGACTAGAGTTTGAGGAAGATAAACTTGAAATGAGAAAGATGCATGTATGTAGATGATTAGCGGATGTTAGGAGCAGATTTTACCTTGAGTTTCTTGAGGTTTTTGGGGCTGGACTTTGAAGCCTTGAAGAAGATAGAATAGAGAGAAAAGAGAGTAAACTCTTAGAGAGAGTTGAGAGGAAATGAGTGAAGAGTAGAAATGAGGGATTAGGGGAGTATTTATGGAGTGAGAGAGGGGTTAGGGGGGAGGGGTGGCCGGTTTTGGGAGAGGGGAAAGGAGAGGGTGTGGAGTGTGGGTTTGGTTAAAATGATGGTGTTTAAAGTTGTGTTTAATTTAATTTTAATTAAATCTTTTAATTAGTTGAATTATTGAATTTAATTGGTAAAAATAAATAAACTAGTTGAATTATTAGTATTTATTTTTGTAGGTTGTATATATATAAACATATACATGTATAAGTGTATGAGTATTTTTAGTAGGCATTTTATGAGATGTATGGATAATTTCTTAAATTGAGGGATTTTAGACGCAAATTCTAATTTTCCCCTACTGTGTCGGGTTTACTGCTAAAACTAGACAGTGTGACATAAAATAACTGTATCTGATATATTTAGTGCAGTTCTAACCTGAACGCAATTTTGACGGTTGTCACAGTCTCCCCCGGTTAAAAGAATTTCGTCCCGAAATTCAAGAACTTTCGTCCGTAACCGGTTGTTTAGCAAATAAGTGAGGATACTTATGTTTCATGTAATCCTCTCGTTCCCATGTGTACTCAGGCCCACGCCTTGTGTTCCAGTGACCTTTCACTATTGGAATCTTGCTTAGCCTAAGACGCTTGACCTCTCGGTCAAGTATTTCGATTGGTTTTTCTACAAAGCACAGTTTCTCATTGATTTGGACTTCCTCCAAAGGTACGGTTATTTCCTCGTTGACTAGGCATTTCTTCAGATTGGATACGTGAAAGGTGTTGTGAATAGCACTTAGTTCTGTTGGCAATTCCAGCCTGTATGCTACTGGTCCGATTCTCTCGGTGATTTTGAAGGGTCCAATGTATCAAGGGCTCAACTTTCCTCGTTTTCCAAATCGGACAGTTCCCTTCCAAGGGGATACTTTCATAAATACTCTATCTCCAATCTGAAACTCTAACGGTTTCCTACGGTTGTCAGCATAGCTCGTTTGACGATCTTGAGCTGCTTTGAGTCTATCCCTGATGATTGCGATCTTGTCGGTGGTTTCTTGTACAATGTCTGGACTAGACAATTGTCTATCTCCAATCTCCAAACAACAAAGAGGTGATCGACACTTGCGTCCATACAGTGCTTCATATGGCGCACACTTGATACTGGTGTGATAGCTATTGTTGTAGGAAAACTCAACTAATGGCAAGTGGTTATCCCAACTTCCTCCGAAGTCTAACACGCATGCTCGAAGCATGTCTTCCAATGTTTGAATGGTTCGCTCGCTTTGGCCGTCTGTTTGGGGATGATAGGCGGTACTTAAATTCAATTGCGTCCCCAATGCTCTTTGAAGTGACTGCCAAAATCGAGATGTGAAACGGCTATCTCTATCTGATATGATAGAAATCGGGACTCCATGTCGTGTAACAATTTCGTTGATGTAGATCTGAGCCAGTTTTTGCATTTTGTAATCTTCTCGAATCGGTAGGAAATGTGCAGATTTCGTGAATCGATCTACTATAACCCAAATTGAGTCGTGCCCTCGGGCAGTTCTTGGCAATTTGGTTATAAAATCCATGGTTATTTGTTCCCATTTCCACTGGGGAATCTCTGGTTGTTGAAGCAAACCAGATGGTTTCGGATATACAGCTTTGACTTTTGAGCAAGTTACACATTTTCCTACGTACAAAGCAATATCCTTCTTCATTCCTGGCCACCAATAATATTCTCTTAAACCCTTATACATCTTATCCGCACCAGGATGAATTGAATATCGTGAGTTGTGGGCTTCGTGCAGGATTATCTCCTGTATGTCGTTCGCTTTTGGAACCCAAACTCTGTCTTTGAAATAACGTACTCCATTAACCTTAGTTTCAAATCTGCTTTCTATACCGTGAAGGGTTTCGTCCTTCAGATTTTCCGTTTTCATTGCTTCGGTCTGAGCTTCAAGAATTCGAGTCTTTAAGCTTGTTTGTACCAGTGCTCCCATTGCTCGTATACGTGAAGGTTTTGTCCTTTCCTTCCTACTCAAGGCATCAGCAACTACATTGGCTTTACCTGGATGATAACGAATATCACAATCGTAATCACTGAGTAGTTCTACCCATCTTCTTTGTCTCATGTTTAGCATTTTCTGGTCTATAATATGCTGAAGACTTTTATGATCTGTAAAAATGGTACACTTAGTTCCGTACAAATAATGTCTCCAAATCTTTAGAGCAAAAACCACAGCTCCGAGCTCCAAATCGTGCGTGGTATAGTTATTCTCATGAACCTTTAGTTGTCGCGAAGGGTATGCTATCACCTTGTCCTTTTGCATTAACACGCAACCTAATCCTTGATGCGACGTTTCACAATATACCACAAAGTTATCGGTTCCTTCCGGTAACGCCAGAATTGGTGCATTGCACAACTTTTTCTTCAATAACTGAAACGCCTTTTCTTGTGATTCTCCCCAAATAAATTTACTATCCTTTTGGGTCAGTGTTGTGAGAGGTTAGCAATCTTTGAGAAGTTCTCGATAAATCGTCTATAATAACCTGCCAAACCCAGAAATTGACGAATTTCTGTTGGGGTTTTTGGAGCTTCCCATTTCTTAACAGCTTCCACCTTAGCTGGATCTACGTGAATTCCTTTTTCACCAATTACGTGCCCAAGAAAGTGTACTTCTCTAATCCAAAATTCGCACTTAGAGAATTTGGCGTACAATTTCTGTTCCTTAAGAAGTTCTAGAATTACGCTTAAATGTTGCTCGTGATCCTCCTTACTTCGAGAGTAAATCAGAATGTCATCTATAAACACTATCACAAACTTGTCAAGGTATGGTCGGCATACCCTGTTCATTAAATCCATGAATACTGCTGGTGCATTGGTTAAACCGAAAGGCATAACCAAAAACTCGTAGTGTCCATAACGTGTCCTAAAGGTTGTCTTAGGAATGTCCTCCTCTCGAACTCTTAATTGATGATAACCTGATCGAAGATCAATCTTAGAGAAATACGTTGCACCTTGCAACTGGTCGAATAAATCGTCTATTCAAGGTAGAGGATATCGGTTCTTGATCGTTAACTTGTTCAATTCCCTATAGTCGATGCACATTCGAAACGATCCATCCTTTTTCTTAACGAACAGAACTGGAGCTCCCCAAGGTGAAGAACTTGGCCTAATGAATTCCTTGTCCAACAGTTCCTGAAGTTGGCTTGACAACTCTTGCATTTCGGCATGTGCTAAACGATAGGGTGCCTTAGCTACAGGTGCTGCTCCGGGTATAAGGTCAATTTGAAATTCAACTTGCCTAAATGGGGGCAGTCCAGGCAAATCGTCGGGAAACACTTCCAGGTGATCCTTTACCACGGGAATGTCTTGAATTCTCCTTTCTTTGGACTTCTTCTCATCTATGAGTGCCAAAAATGCAACATATTTCTTCCTCAAATACTTACGAACCTTAATACTTGACACCATCTCTAAGCTTCTTCCAACTTTGTGTCCTTGTATCACTAGGGTTTCTCCGTCTTGCAAAGGTATTCTAACCGACTTATCAAAACAGCAAATCTTCGCTCGATTCTTAGATAACCAATCCATGCCTATAACTATGTCAAAACTCCCCAATTCGATAGGAATAAGATCAACGCTAACTAATTTATCAGCTAGATTCAAAGTACAATCTAAGATTACATCCTTAGCCTCAAATTTGTGACCATTAGCAACCTCAATAATATAAGCATCCGACATTCTCCTAGATTCCAAGTTAATTAGTGGTCTAAACTCCAATGAAATAAAACTTCTATCTGCTCCAGTGTAAAATAATACTGATGCATAGTGGTTGTTTAGGATAAACGTACCTGTCACCACATTAGGGTCGTGACGTGCTTCGTCAGCTCCAATGACAAATGCCCGTCCTCGAGCCTGACCTCCTTGATTTCCCTGATTGGCTTGTCTCGCCCGGTTCCCATTGTTGTTATTGTTCGGTTTCCTTCCAAACTTCGGGCAGGTATTCCGGTAGTGATCCGGACTTCCGCATTCAAAACATGCCCTTCTACCTTCATGGGGTCCTTTTTCACTTTTACAGAACCTGGTGAAGTGACCTGGCCGTTTACAGTTGTCCCAAATGACGCAGGCTCCTTCGTGATGATAGTTGCACTTGTTGCACTTAGGGAGTGAACCCTTGTATTGCCCCGGGTCCTCTGTGCTTACTCCGAAGTTTCTTGCAACGCTCCTATCCTTACTTGCACTACCAAAGGGTTTCTTTCTTGACTGATACTCTGGCTTCCTCTTATGGCTAGCACTACCAGATGCAAGAGTTCCTGCTCTCACAGCATCGTTCGTTAAAGTAGTTGACATGGCTACAACCTTTTGGATTGTGGTCAGCTTTGCCGAGGTAACCATTCCTCGGATTCTCGGTGCTAGTCCCCATAAGTATCGGTCAATTCTCTTACTCTCGGGAGTGACTATGTGAGGTACCAGTTTCGCAAGTTCGTGGAAACGAGCTGTGTATCGATCTATGTCAGCTCCGATCATAGTATGGTTCCAGAATTCAACTTCTAGCTTCTGGATTTCACTCTTTGGGCAGTACTCCTCAATGCGCAACTCTTTGAACTCCTCCCATGTGAGCTTGTAGGCATCTTCCCTTCCACGGGTTTGAACCTGGATGTTCCACCAAGTTAGTGCCCTACCTTGGAGTTGACATGTAGCATATTCCACCTTGCGGTCCTCCGAGCATTTGCTAATATGGAGCACCGACTCCATGCTATCGATCACGAAAGCAATCCTACGACACCTTCCTTTCCGTAGAACTCTTTGGGCTTACAGGACATGAAAGTCTTGTAGTTACATCTGGTACTGTTACTACCCAGATCTCCTCCACTACCTCCTTGATTCCTTGGGATAGCATTGATGCCGGCGGTTACTTGTGAGACGATGTTAGGTATGGCTTCTTGGATGCGTTGTGCAATGATTTGTGCTATGTCGGGCGTTTGGTTTTCGGGGGTATCTTCCGTGTGACGTGTAGACCTTCTTGGAGGCATGATTCTAAAACACATTTTCAAAAATTGTTTTGGTTAAAGTTTGTACAAATGTTTGAACTCATATTTTTCCAAAGGTTTAAGATCAGCAAGTTTTCATTCGAATATTTGAGCAATAAAGTAAAGTATAGAGTAAATAGACAAATTGACTAAAACTTCCCAAAAGGGCTTCCATTAAATGCCGAGTGTTTACAAAATTTCCGGTGTTTATCGTACACCGGTATCACATAATTTTACTCGGAAATACAATGTAAATTAAAGTGACAAGAAATAAAAGAACGGTTTTCCAAAAGGTCCTTCCACACGTTATGATCCATTCATACTACCCCAAATATGCCGCAAGCACAAGCAAGAACATCAACATCAACAACCCCATAACTACTACCGAGCTCGCCGCTTGTGACCTCGATGCCATTTCCCTCGACATCTTTGCGCCATCTCTAGCTTGGCTTGATACGATAGCTAGTTGGTGTGTAAGCTCTACAAGTTCCGTTAGAACTTGGGCTTGATGAGTCACTCTCACTTGACACCCGTGTAATTCGGTTGTCATTGCTCTGATGTGTTGATCCCTCGCCATTGCTAGTTCGGTCCTGCGCCCAATTGGCACGCCGGGGACCACTCTCGTTGGTTTCGGTGCTACCGGGCGTGGAGTTGTTAGCGTGACTCTTCTCGGGATTGGCACACTCTTCCTAGCCGTTTGCCGAGTGAGAGGTCCTCCGGGATGTGGTTGAGCAATCACCGGAGTGGGTCGGGGTAACACCGTGTTTGGTGATACTGTAGTTCCTTCGTAAGGGTCTCGCTCGCTAGACACCTCAGCTTCCGAGTCCGTGTTGTTGTAATTCTCCTCTTCTTGGTTGCTAGGCGGGTTTTCTTGAGATCGTCCGGTGGAGTATTCCGGTGCATCGGCCGAGTACGAAGCGGGCGTGTAAGACGGTGTTGACGATGACGACATAGTGAAACTGAAGCAAAAGTGTACTTAGTAACTAATCGCATAAGTGATGTGTCTATCCAATGCAATGTCTATACACTAAGCATGCTCCTAAAGAGTGCAAGTGAAATTCGACATACTCCTACTATAACCATTTCTAGCCTCGCATTAACTTTCCTTAATCGAACATAGGTGATCAAGCTATGTTTAATTAAAGTCCATCAATACCATTCTAGACTTAGTTATACTAGTAGTAGGTTTAGTTATGTTCATGTCAATTTTGGACTTTTGGTTATAGTTGGGTTTTTCAAATAAAAGACCGATGTTCTCTATAACCTTTAGCTCTGATACCACTTCTGTCACACCCCGCTAAAGCGGAAACACGGGATGTCACAGCTAAATGTTTCAAAAGCGTAAGGTAGAAGACAACACACAATCATCATATCAAAATAGTACAATTACAACGTGTTTTTAGAAATACATCTTGTCCAAAATAACAAAAGTAAACTTGACATGATGAAATAAGTTGGAAGTCGATAATGTGATGCCTTCTAGAATGCATCCTTACTTGTTGTTTCCTGAAAAGCATGTAAAGGAGAGTGTCAACTAAAAATAGTTGGTGAGTTCATAGGTTTTTGTACACACTAAAAACGTTAGTGTAAGTTGTAAAGTTTCGTACTTTCAAAATCGTAGTACAACTCTCGGTTGTAAAGTTTCGTTTTGTTTTGCATGCTCATGGTATATATAATGTAATGCCTCAGAGGTAGCAAGCTAAGCCATTACCCAAACCTCTTGACCTTGTGTTGTATGCCCCGAAATCATGTTCTATCACTAACATGCGTTGTAACAATTATGCACTTACTTTACCGTATGTGGGTGGTCAACCAAATAACGTTACTCATAATCATCATGGCTCACTCGTGAGTTAATGAGGTAATGTAAAATTGTAGGGACTTTCTTGTATGATAGCATAACTTAGAAGCTTTAACATGTGCATACGCACCGTAGAGCGTTAAACATGCATAGTATTTCAGTAATAAAACAGTTGATATCGAATAAAGTTGTAACATGCTTTTCACCCCAAAAATATGTAAAATAGTAAAAGGGGCTATGAAGACTCACGGTGGATTGCGTAGATGTTTCCCAAAAGTGCGTAATGTGTTCCATGAGGCGATCCTACTCCGATCCTACGAACGTAAGGACACTAGTAAGATTCTAAGTTCTAGACTTTGGTCGATTAAATATCCAATTCATCATAAAATGCCTTCGTTGATATTTTGTATGTTGTTATAGGTTCTTTGATATCAATAGTTCAACTTCAAGATGAAATGTTACATATGATGGTTCGAGATTACCGAAGTGTTGTCGTGACAAATGACGAAAGGGTCAATAAATAGGATCATATGTATAGTATGTAAATAAAGTTAGATGTTAGGTCATATATATTACATATATAAATACCACAATTTCATCATGAAATGATGAAAAGGGTCCATAACAATATGTTAGATTGTTAGAGCGTAAGTAAAATGCGTAAATAAATAAAGGTTAGGATAAGTAAGTATATATATAGTACGTATATATAAATATACCACCATTTCATCACCAAAGGTGAGAAAAAGTGTCAAGAGATAGCATATAGCTATATTATGATATAGTTGTTAGAAGATAGAATTAGAGGTCACTTGTGGTTACTGTTTGGAATACTTCCAGAGGTCGTTTGGTTCTGGTATTTTATGACTAAGTACTTCCATGTGTTAGGAAACTTTTTCCATAAGTCCCATGATTTTTAGAGTAATATAGGTGCATGAAATAAAACAGTGACAGAAAATGCTGCTGATACGCACTGTTTTTGTGTAAACTGTTTGAAGGTCGAAAACTCAATGTTTTTCAAAGATTCCAGTTGGGTTTGATTCATAACTCGTAAAATAAAGTTCCAGGAAAGAAATAAATCTATTTGGAGTATTTTTTAGAGAGATATGGGCATGCAAAATCAGTGTAAAAATCTGATAGTATGCTGTTGGAAATAGCTCCTTGAAATAAATGCTATTTTCCATTGGCTCTTTCCAAGATTTTGTTCTTTTTGTTTACCCACGATTTTTAGCACATAAAATGATTATTCTCAGCTGAAAACTTGCTTTTTATTTACACAAATCAACATGCAATGAGTTTATGCAAACCATCTAACCAAAACATTTTTTTTAAAACTTGATGTTCTTGAGCTTTTGTGAAAACATTCAGGTAAGACATTCTTGGGTCACTAATATGGGTTTGATGATGGATTCATCACACTTTCTATGACATGCAAAGTGTCATGGTGATGAATCTACAAACATTAGGATACCAAGGATTGTCTTAGCAAAAATCAATGTGAAAAGACTAGAGTTTGAGGAAGATAAACTTGAAATGAGAAAGATGCATGTATGTAGATGATTAGAGGATGTTTGGAGCAGATTTTACCTTGAGTTTCTTGAGGTTTTTGGGGCTGGACTTTGAAGCCTTGAAGAAGATAGAATAGAGAGAAAAAAGAGTAAACTCTTAGAGAGAGTTGAGAGGAAATGAGTGAAGAGTAGAAATGAGGGATTAGGGGGGTATTTATGGAGTGAGAGAGGGGTTAGGGGGGAGGGGTGGCCGGTTTTGGGAGAGGGGAAAGGAGAGGGTGTGGAGTGTGGGTTTGGTTAAAATGATGGTGTTTAAAGTTGGGTTTATTTTAATTTTAATTAAATCTTTTAATTAGTTGAATTATTGAATTTAATTGGTAAAAATAAATAAACTAGTTGAATTATTAGTATTTATTTTTGTAGGTTGTATATATATAAACATATACATATATAAGTGTATGAGTATTTTTAGTAGGCATTTTATGAGATGTATGGATAATTTCCTAAATTGAGGGATTTTAGACGCAAATTCTAATTTTCCCCTACTGTGTCGGGTTTACTGCTAAAACTAGACAGTGTGACATAAAATAACTGTATCTGATATATTTAGTGCAGTTCTAACCTGAACGGAATTTTGACGGTTGTCACAGAACTCGCCATCCAGCTTTCTCGACAATCAGTGAAAGACCCCAAGCTGAAAAGAGCTCCAATTGAAGTTCAACGTCAGCTATGGGAAGATTCCAAGAAGATCACTGAAGAAAAGAGAACTGTGTCCAAATCTACCTTAATCTGGTGTCAAGAAAAGGTTCATTTAAGACATCGAGCTTCCAGAATAATCAAGGTACTCATCGCTGGAAGATCAACCCTCAAAGTTTCAATAGCTAAAATCGAGATATTCAGAGAGAATGATCAGTACGAAAAATTCTATGCTGAAGCAATCACAAAGTACGGTCTCTCTGAATGGTTGGAGATCAGGTTAGCCATACAGAAGTCTCAGTCTAAGTACAAAGAACATGTCGAAAAGCGGATAAACAAACAGATTGACTTGGTCTATTCTTGTGTGGATATTCCTCCTCCTCCTCCTCTCGAAAGTCCGAAAATAAAGGCCTCAGCGAATAAGAAGTCTAAATCTTCAAATGATGGTCCTCGTATTGGAAACGAAACTGGTATTGGTTTTTCCCGTGCTGAAGTCCTTGGTCCTGACCCTGATCTTTACGGACTTGACACATCTCTTCCTCTTGGTGAGACTTTCATCCCTGGGAAAGTCATAAGCGAACCCTATGGGATATTCTTCATTGACTGTGATGGACGAAAGCGTTTTCAACGCATCTCTGAGCTTCCATCACTCCCATCGAACAGATGAAAGATCTCATCTACTGGTGTGACTTCAAGAATGACATTCAGGCATAACATCTGAAACCCTTGATTTTTGAAGAAGCGCTGAACAAAAGAAATCAAGGAGTAACAGTTCCTGACTGGATGATTCCCACATCAATGACCCTTGATGAACTTCTCATTAAGGAAGAACCTCTATAAGCTGATAGGATCGCCTAAATTCTTCTATTGTATCAGTTATTCTTCTGTACTTGTAATTTATTTCGCTTGTACTTATTATCTTTCCACTTCCCTTTGTAATCTGATACGAAGTTTAATGAAAGATTTCAGCGAAAGTACCTTACTCCATCAGTACAGAAAAGATCCCAGAAAACAGTAAAAGGGACAAATATTTTATGAGTTCTTTTTATCCTTATGTTATCATTAAATAGCAATTTTCTCTGTTGCTATGTCATAATCAAATAGGGGGAGATTGTTGATCCAAACCATCAGTGATTTGATAATGACCTTATCTTAAATACTTAGTGAAAATTGTAAGTAAACAATATGTATTAGAGTTTCACTATCGCTGATAAGTACTAAGATCTTACAGTACCGCTGATATGAACTCTCGCTCTTTAGATTAAACATTCAGCGAACACTGTTCACCATAATACTCTGAGTCTGTTCAGTACTTATGGTGATCGATGATAAGTTAGTTGTTTACTTATGATCTCTGAAGATATGTTTCACGTCAACATAGGTTCTACGCTGAAGTCGAAGATCAAGCTCAAGAACCAGCGACAAGTCTCCTAATGAACTGATGCGGATCAGCGAAGACTTAGATTTGTCCACTCAACGTGAAGTATCAAGTACAAGACTTTAGCTATCGCTGAAGTTTATCATTCGCTGATATAGAATGATAGACCTCTGATTCAAGGAAAGCTGATCATGAAGTCCTCCGTACAAAGTACTTTTGTCTTAACCACCCTTGCACGACTCCGTATGAGATGTCAGAAAAGAACCTCCTTATTGTCTGAAATCGTACAACCACTTTGATACTACACGATTCATTCATGCGGCTACTAAGGTTGTCTACAAAGGTCAATGACATGCAACCAATGAGCTGATGACACGTGTAAATTGTAAACTGACATGCATTAAATGCATGCAGTATATAAAGAGATGAACTCACTTCATTTTGAAGTAACTTGCTAACTCTGGACAAGTTCATCCTCTTATCTCAAGATTGGTTATTATTAGTAATTTCCTTATCTTTATTAGTGCAAGAAACTTAGTGTTTCAACTTGTTTAGATTTAGGTTTATCCTTAATCTTGTTTCCGCAACAAGCTTTAAATTGTCAATGATTTATCAATAAACAATTTAGAAAAGTAAAATCTGTGTGTTTGTATTCAACCCCCCCTTCTACAAACTTGTATAGCCCTTCGGGACCAACAACTAAGTTCTTGGTTTAACCCCTTTCCACTTTTGATTTCACCGGCTCCAAGTGCTTCTTGCACCCTTGACATGTAACTCTCTCGCATCATATCTTTCCGTTTGCAAGAACCGTTCACCACATTGCACACCAAACTTAACATTTCAAAGAATCTCCAAAGACCCGGGTGGTCTTTTGCAACCGCTACAACCACTAATTGAAGTTGATGAGCAAAACAATGTTTGTAATATGCGAAGCTATTATCTTGAAAAACCAAAGCTTTTAATCCTTTGAACTCACCACGCATATTACTAGCTCCATTATAACCTTGACCTCTAACCTGTAAAAAATTAAGAAGAAATGAACAATAATTGGAAATAAAAGATTGATGCTTAGAGAATAAAGATTCCATAATAATAGATTAATTACTTACTTGTTTCAAGCTCAATCCAAGTTTAGCAAATAAAGCATCAACTCCGTTTTTAAGGGATTCAGAACTTGTGTCTTTCACATGTAGAAGACCAACAAATCTTTCTTTAACTGATCCGCGTGCATCAACGTATCTCAAAACCACGACCATTTGTTCCTTTTTTGAGATGTCACTAGACTCGTGAACTAACAAAGAAAACACATCGTTGCCAATGTCTTCTACAATCAATTTTAATACTTCTTCTAGAAAGCAATTAGCAATGTCTTTCTGAGTTTTTGGAGAGGTCAATTGACAATTCCGTGGAGCATTGTCTAATATCACTTTTCGAACCGTCTCATTTGCATCACCAAGGAATTCTAACTGACCTCTGAAAAATCCTTGGTTCAAAGATATCTCGGACTCATCGTGGCCACGAAATGGTAAACCAAATTTAAGCAACAATCTACAACAATCTATTGATGCTTTCAATCGCATTCTGTATTCAATTTTCCTTTTTTCGGTTTGTTTGTGAAAGGCCACGGCAATAGATTGTTTTTGTTGAACCAAAGCTTCACATTTCCTTTGTGCTCGGTTGTGGAAACTATTAACTTCACCAACGTGCAATGACAACCTTTCCTTTTTAGCCCAATTATTAAACCCGTTTGAGAAAATGCATCACTACCAAAATATGGGTTGTCATCCCTAAACAAATAACAACATAAACAATAGGCTTTGTCCGTTTTCACGCTATACTCTATCCAACGAAACTCATCAAACCACGTTGTAACAAAACGTCTTAGTTTAGACCCTGTTTTTTTAGTTGGAAAGATATGGCTGCGTGGTTGGCAAGGTCCTCTAAGCCAATATTTTCTTCTTATTTCATCTCTTTGATTAGGGTCATAATTGAAATTGTTCGGTCGCTCAGATGGATCCCATGGAAGATTATCTACGTCTACCGTCCTTGTTGTATCATTTGTAATTATGGTACTTGTTCTTGGTGTATCATTTGAGCGTGCATTTGAAGCATTTGTGGAAACATTTCTAGTTGGGCCGGTTGCTGTTGGGGTATTTGCATCGGAGTTCGCTGGACATGATCTTTTTAAATATCTCTCCATATGAACACTAGTTAATAAACATTAAACATTTACACTAAAATCAAATTTAGGGCAAAAATGACAAACAATTGAAACAAATAACAATGAAATAAAGTAAATAATTAATAGCAAATTAAGTTAATCTAAGACAAATATAACCTACAAACAAATAAACAACTAAATAGGTAAACTAAATGAGTAATATCAAATTTAGGGCAAAATCACAAAGTTAGGGTTTGAAAATGAGAATCTTAAAAGAGTCAAAGTGAGAAATTAACACAATAGTGGATGATTTGAGAGTGATTGGCAGGGATTTCCGGTAGAAAATTAATAAGACCATCGTTGGATCAATTTTTTGAGATGCCACACAGTGAGGCAGGGGAGGAGGAGAAGTGGAGTTGTGGAGAACCGAACCTGCTTCTTCTTCTTTTTTGATTTTTGCGCTTTTCAATAAAGAATGCAAATATCCCTCCAATTTTCCATCTCACGTGCACAAGACAACTTCACATTAATTATTGTTTTTTCTTTTTTTTAATTGTGGGACCCACATACTTAATGTACTTTCAACCCGTGTCCATTCCAACGATTTTTTTTAAAACTTTTCATCAGAGTGCAGTTTTAACCCATGAAAACACCATATATGCTAGAGCACCCCCTGTAGTTAAGCGGGTGCACCTAACATAACGATTTTTTTCCGCCTTTACGCAACGAGGTTGAGCGAGTGCCCGTGACCCCCCCCGGGAAGTGTAGGTATGCCCCTGTATACCACAAGGAAACCTTCCAAATTCGAAACCGAAAAGTTTCATAAATCGATCGAAAATTTCAAAATTTCGTAACTGCCGTGATATTTTTGAGATTCAAAACATGTACTACAGCTGATAAAAGTTGTTTCCCGGAAATACACTTGCCGCTCAAAATTGATTCCCGAACAAAATTAAAACTCACTTACCGGATAAAGGTGATTACCGAATGAACTATTTACCGGATAACTTGACTTACCGGATGAATAAGATTTTCAAAGAACACTTACTGGATAAAATTAGCTTATCGGATGAAAGTTGTTTTCCGGACAAAAATTGAACTGAGATTCCCGAACAATGTGTTTTCCGGATGCACAATGTTTCCTGGACAAGATGAATTTCCGAATTGAAACCTTCCGAACAAAACTTACCGTATAACAAAGAATTTGAATTTGCCGCACATTTTGACCAAATCCATGCTTAGTTGACCAAAATTACAATTCCACGGCTCAAGCACATATGAAATTGTTAGCCACTTTCTTTGACTAAGATGAATTCACTTTGACCAAATTACCAAATTGTAATTTCGTAGAATGGTGTAAAATTCTTGAGTGTTTCTTCTTTGCTTTTAATTTCCTGCATAAACTAACAAAACAATTTAACTCTTTGAATTATGAATCAAAATATACCACAAACATATTTTGGTAACAAAACATCTGAAAATTTGGATCAAAATTCAAGATCTATCAACTTTTCAACACGAACACCTCAAGAACACATCAAGAACATGATAAACACAAAAATTTCAAAAATCAAATTTATGCAATAAACCATGAAAGCTTTGATCAAATCATGTCTAAAACATGTTTTTAGAAACAAATTCACACAAAAATCAATCAAAACAACACTAAATCGCAAAATCAAATCTCAAAAAATTTAACAGCTCATTTTTTCAAGAACACAATTTTTTTTACAAATTCTTCCAATCTTGCATTTTTAGAAATCTTTTGATGCAAATCTTGTTTATTATGATGGAGAAACAATTTGAAATCAATATCAAATCAAAAAACACACAAAAAATGCATAACCCATTTGTGTTCTTCAAATCTTATAAAATGGAGAATTTTCTTCATATTTCTTCAATTCTTCATCAATTTTGGACGAATTTGTAATCAATTGTGCACACATCTTCTCCCAAAGCTCTGATACCAATTGTAACCACCAGATCTATTAGGTAATCATTATGTCATCCATTGATCTTCAAGAATCTAGATATTACATGTGAATGTGGAACTTTCTCTCTCTAGACCCTCTCTCTAAAACTCTCTCTAAGATATTACAATTAAGATCATTAATCTCGCTTAACAACTAAGCTAAAGCTATTTATACCTAAGAATTACAACACTTTAATTTCTAATTACATTGATGTTGGTTCCCGTTTTGTTTAAACAAGATTATCAGATCTATTAGCTCAAGTTTAAGTATGATGCGGAAGCGTATTTGAAGAACTAACAGATATGTTTGATAGATTTAGAACACAATATAAATAAACAGTGAACAGGAAATAATATCTCAAAGTTTACTGAATATATATATATCAAGAACAGATTCAAGAACAGTGAGTAAGCAAAGCTTAAAAACAGATATGACTCTCAAAGTATATAAGCTATGTGTTCTTGATGTTTTTCTCTCTTAATTCTCGATTAGGAAGAACTCAACATGAGTCTTCCTTATATACTACTCTAAGGGGACCATAAAGCATAAGGTACTATTCAGAACGGACGGTATGAATAGTTGGACGGTTGGCATGAACAGTTGGACGTGCTGTATTGCATTTAATGCAGCAGACGTATATTATGTACTAAGACCTATTGAATCCAATCAGAGTTTGACACGTTGAATTTGGGCAGGGCATGCTACCATGCAAGTTGATGAATAGGTTTAGAAACAGTAGCAAGATATTATAAATATCTTCAAGTCCTTGTTGAAGACCGCAGAGGCTCTGTGAAGTGTCACAGAGGTTCTGCGGTTTGGTCCTTTGTAGAGCAGTCTTCACCGGATTCCGAGTCTTTGGTCTTCTTTGCGCCTATGACAGAGCTTCTGTAGGACGCCTCTTTAGCTTCTGTAGCTTCTCGACCTTGATCTCTCGGTGAGTTCGGCAGAGCCTCTGTAAGAGGCTCTCTTCACTTGTCCTATTTTTCACTACTTCTAAATACTTCTATGATTAGGAAGATTGAAGCTAACAATCTCCCCCTAAGTAGTGAAAAATAAAAAAATTGAACTTGAGTTTAGTTAGGCTAAGTTAGATAAGACAGAGGTTAAACAATACCTCGTATGTTCTTTCATTCAGAAATATGCCAGAGGCATTTTACATTTGAGTACAATGAAAGATAAACTTTGACTTGGTTTGCAGAGATTTGAGGTTTGAGAATTAGATTTTGGCATCTTTGAAATCGTTGTAGCTTCTGTTGTCTCTTCCGATTCTTCTGATCTCTTTGTAGAAACTGATGCAGAGTTCTCTTAGGCGGATTGTGGCATCAATCTCTCTGATGAAAGTATCTGCAGCATCTCTATTCATTTTCTCTGTATCTTTGTATTTTACAAGGCTTGCTATGAACTTGTTCAGAGTACTAGTTACGTACTTCTGACAGTCCATGCACAGAAACAGTTTGACTTCGCCTTGTGGGTTTTGAAATACTAACCCGAATCTTGGTTCTATAATGATTGAGTTGGGCACGGCGTCGGGTGGGCAGCGATCCTCTGGTGGTCGTAAATTCAGATGTTTGAGACCAAGATCCTTTCCCAGTTGAAAATCTATCATACTGTAGATCATAAGCTTTTCCCTCATTGCTTTTCTCAACACTTGATAGGCTCTGGTGTTTGGATATGTGTTGTAGTTGTCTTTTGTCTTTTGTCCATTGCAGAAGTTCAGGTAGATCATAGGGATTCAGATTCCTTATGTCAGCATCAGCGAAGGTGGTTTCTGAATTATTTACCCTTTTGACTCTGTAAAGATTGTACCTGACTCTTGGATAGGTTCTTGTGAAGGAGAATCTTCAGAAGATTACCGTTTTGATTTTATGAATTGAGAAGACTTCTGCTTTGGTTCTTGGCTTTGTTCTGCTGAAGATGTTCTCAATTTCTTCTCTAATGTTCGGATTTGTGATTTCGTCTGTTGGATGGAGGTTCTGAAAGGGTTGTTTGTAGAGATATTTGTACACCACTTCTTCCATTTCTTCGTATGTTGGACCATGTGGTGGTACTCGTCTTCTGAGACTCTCCATCTGTTGAACAAATTCTGCAGCTCTTCCTGATAGAGGAATGTCTGACAGAGGCTTCAATCCATATGCCCAGTCCTCTTCTTCAGGCTTTGGAGTTTGAAAGGCATCAAAGAAGCTTTTCATCAGTTTTTCTGTAGGATTGGGTACTGATTTCTTTTTCTTGGGCTCTTCTGTCATTTTTGCCTTTCCTTTGTCTTTGGCTTTTGGAGGTGCAGAACCTGTTGCTTCTGTAGGTTTGGTTGTTGGTGCTTCTGTTGGAATGATGGGGGTTGCCTCTGTAGGTTTTGACACTTGTGTTTGAGAGGACTTTAGTGGCGTTGGTTCTGTTGGCTTTCTTTGCTCTGTAACCTCTGTTGGAGGTTCTTTTGTGACTTCTTCTGTGAGCTTGGTTTCTGTGGATTGAGGTATGTCGAATCTTCTTCCCATTCGGAAAGCTAAAGTGAACCTGTGCCTTTCTTCTTCTCTCTGCGACATTCGATCAGACATTGTATTGTGCATCTTTCTCAGAATAGAAGAAGCAGAGGTCGTTGCTCTTTTTGGTTTGGTGGCAATCGACTTTCTTCTTGGTATGGTTTGGGGTTTTTCTGTTGATTCTGTTGAAGGTCTTTCTTCCAAGTTGATTACCACAGGGGTGGTTGTTGCCTCTGTGGTTTGCTGATCAGCTTCTGGAATATTGGTTTCTTCAGAAGTTGATTCCACAGAGATGGGTGTTGTCTCTGTGGTCTTTAGATCTTGGGTTTGTTCTGGAGGGGCTTGGCTGATTGGTTCTGCTGCGATTGGTGGAGCTTGTAGTCCTCTGGTCGTAGCTTTCTCCCTTATATTCTCCCCCTCAGGATGACCTGATGGACCAGAATGGTCATCATCAGAGTCATCCTGACTCTTATCAGAAGTACCCTCTGCTCTGCAGGAAGCTTTGGGTTTCTTTGGTAGTTCTGCTCATGCGGCAATCAACTTTGCATATACATCATCACAGAGGCCGACTAGAGTTGCAATCTCTACTTCTGTGTTGAAGCGCATTCTGCCGACACTTTTTCTGAATTCTTTGACGTAGTTGGCATTTGCAGTAGTGAAGGAGACAATGACTTCTGTGACCTAGTTTATGACATTCTGCCCGAGCTCTGTCAGTTGTGCTCTGGTCATGTAATCTTTTGGCTGCATCATTGTAGTGTTGCGAATTGCCTCTTCTTGAATGTTTTGCAGAGCCTTCAGTAGTTCTGCAGGTGTGATGCTATGTGATTTGTTGGATTGCTTGTTCATTTGTTCAAGAAAATGTTTGACTGATTCCTTGAATGCAGATGTTGCAGCTATTCCAAAATCATTAGCAGCAGAAGTGGCTGTAGTTGTGGCAGTTGTTTGAGCAGAAGATTTCATCTCTGTGATGGCCGTTTTCACCTCTGTGGACAGATTGTCCATTTTGGTGTTCAGATTCAGCAAGGCCGTTGATGTTTTTTCTGCAAAAGATGTGAAAGAGCTTTGCAACTCTTTCATGGTTTGGTTCACAGAGGTGACAAGGGTTTGGAACTCATCCCTTGATACTTGTGTCCCTTGTGTAACCTCTGGAGGAACACATTCGTCTCCAGAGTGAGTCCCTGCTCCTGGGACACCTTCGTTCACCCTTGTTTGTACGATGGAGGTGGAAGGATTTCCATCTGATCTTCGAGCAGAAGCATCTAGTGCTTTAGACTCTACAGATGTTCTGTGAATGACATTGTCTAGATCCACTTCAGAGGTGGGTACTAGATTATCCTTCTGTTGACTCGGAGACTTGTCTAGAGTCTCTTCGTCGTTGTGCTCACTACTTCTCTCTGAAAGAAGGGTTGGCCCTATTTCGTGCGTGGCAGAGGAAACGAATTCCTCTGTAGGGTGTTCTAGTGTGATCTGGGGCGATTGATCACAAACAATAGGTGAGTCTCTTTGAGGAGACTCCCTAGGAATGGATTCCCCGGTTTCTGTGGGCGTAGAAGTCGAAAGAGTGACTTCTGGCTGTATGGGTTGGGTTTGGATCGAGCTGTGCTGCTCTTTTTCAATAACTCCTTCTGCAGCTAGACCTGCGGAGTTAGATGTGTGGGTTGCACTGGGAGTTGGTTTTGGTTGTGTGCCTCTATTAATCCAGGCATCTTTTCTTGTTTCTTCCTCTGTTAAGCATCCAAGCACTACATTATTTTCTACCATTTCAGCTTCTGTAGCTATCCGATGGCTTGGTGCTTCTTCCCTAGCTTCTGTTGAAGTTCCTTGCTCTGTGCTTAAGAAGTCATACATTTGATGAGAGCCGTATAATCTCATGACATGTGGATGATAGAGACCTTTTCGTATCCAGACAGCTTCTTCTTCATCTGAATCTACCTCTGAGACCTCCATTCTTGTCTCCCTTGTTTCAAATCCCTCTTCTTGTACAACTTCGGCCTCTTTTCCTTTTTCTGTTATTTCCCCTAAAGCCTTTGTTACTTCATCTCTATTCCACTCAGCTTCTGTTTGTTCTATTTCTTCTGAAGCTGGGCTTGGACTCCTTCTGTGGACGTCCAATCCTTGTTGAATGAAGGGGTTCTGTAGAATAACAGGTGTCTCAGCTGATTGATCTCTGGGTGTTTGATCATCTTCTTGCAGATGTGTGTCAATGCCAGAAATAGAGAAGTATTGTTCTTCTGGGGAGTGGTGGTCGAACGGTTGTGCCGTCCACCCTGCTGTATTTAGAGTGTTGGCAATGTCAGGGTTATGTAGGAAATCGTTTAAGTTTCCTTGGTGAGCAAATCGATTTGGGGATTGATAGGGTGATTGATATCCCTCTTCTGTCATTTCTACTTCTGCATCTTTTTCTTCTGCAGTTCTTTCTTCTGCGATTTCTTCTTCTTCTATGGTAACCAATTTTTCAAGTGATTTCCCATGCTTCTTTTTGGTTTTCCTCCTCTTAGGTTTTGGTGCCCCTTCCTCTGTGGTTTTCGATTTTCTTTTCTTCTTCTGTTTTGGAGAAGAGGGAGGAGCATTGGAGCCAATTTCTGTGGCATGAGGAGGTGAAGGTTGATCTTCTGCAGCGCTTGTGGAGGTGCCTTCTTCAGTTTTCCTCTTCTTTGATTTTGGAGTAGAGGTAGAAGATTTCGAAGAGGACTTCTTTCCTATGAGCTCTGCACGTTTGGCTAAGAAGCTAAGTTGAATAGCCATGTGTTTTGCTAGTTTGTGATCTTTTTCTTCTTGAGTGGAAAGAGTGTAAAACCAAGATCTAATCAAGATAGAGAAGATATGAATTCGTCATCCATTGATCAAGAACACATTGTATACAAGATATGAGTTTAGCACTTTCTCTCTCTAAGATATGAGTTATGAATAATGAGAGTGTTTCCTAGAATCTTCTAAACTAACACACAACAAAACCTATTTATACTAAACACATTACAAGGTGTAAACAACACAATACAACTCAATACATTGACTTTGACTTTGACCTTTCTATATTTAAACCTTGAAGACATATTTCACTAACAATCTCCCCCTTGGATTCAAGGTTTAAACAAATGCGATCAGCAAGCTTTAGCTATCTTGAATCTTCGGTCTTCATCAAAGCTTGTCAAAGTCAAAACGTCATCCAATCTTCAAATGGCAAATAACGAACTTCTTTCTTCGAGCAAGAGAATATGAATCTTCACACAAAGCTTTTTAATACAATTAAGCACAAGTTCAAGAAAAAGAGATCACAGAATGATCAATCGATTTTCCTCAAACTCTTGAAGAATTCTCCCCATTTCCATTGACTTGAGAATTTCATTCTTCAGTGTCGATCTTCATAAACGCGCGAGTTCAAAAGAAAGAGATCACTGAAATGATCAATCGATTTCTTAAAAACTCTTGAAGAATAAAACTCCCCCTATCATTTCTTGAAACGACGTCTTCTTTCTATAAATCTCCCCGTTGACATTAAAACGAATCTTTGATTTTAAACTTTCTTTGACATGAAACTGATGTAGACATTCTCCCCCTTTTTCGATGAAAGTGAGCATCACTAGCATCGAAAATCTTTTCAATTTCAGTCACGGACAATCTCCCTCTTCAAAAACATTTCTTCCCCTTGAAAAACACGAACAATCTCCCCATAAGCGAAAGATCTTGCTCCCCCTAAAAATAAGAATTGTAGAGCAAGTTGATTTTCTCCCCCTGAAAATTTGCATAAAAATCATATAAGCGCACATTTTAACAAACTTATATAAAGAAAATAGAATTCATTGAACAACATTTTATAACTACTAACATTTAATCATTTGAACACCAAACAAAAGAAATTCAACTTAATGAAATGTAACAGATATTTCCATCAAGTGAAATCAAATGCATGCGTTTGGATTCAAAAACAAGACATCATTGCATATCAAGTTACAAAATGTTCAGTTTCAACTCCTTTATAAAATCTATTTGGTGGACTAGCATGCGAAATATGATTTGCAACAAGCAAATGCACCTCTAAAACCTATAAGAATACTTTGCTCTTACTCACACTATTTGTCCAAAATCAGAATTTTCACAAATTTACAGGTTTATCGCGACTTTGTATTTTCCCCAAGTTTCAAGAGATGTGTGCTCTTAGGCATCTTTTCATATTGTGCACATTGGAAACTTTTATTATGTGCTCATTGGCATCTTTTATAATCAAACAATTTATTAAGACTAAGATACACCGTAAACGTAACTTTCTAACTGGTCCTATAGCAGGATTTGGGTCAGCCGATCCCAGACCAGTTGGCCTTAGGGGCTAGGTGTCGAGCACCCCTTGGAACTTACTCTCCCGAACCAGAAAGGCTACATCGATATACTTTAATCCCATCTGTACCAGTAGAACATGGCTTTCTACCTGGTTCTATAGCAGGATTTGGGTCAGCCAATCCCAGATCAGTTGATCTTAGGGGCTAGGTAACGAGTACCCCTTGGGACTTAATCTCCCAAACCAGATAGGCCACAGGCACAGACTATCAAACTGAAGGATTTTATTATATACATATATATATAATTTTTTTATTTTTTTTAATATAGCACCTCAATCACTTGGTTCAAAAACGTAGTGCTTCTCCCATATTTTCGTTTCCATTCATGTTTAAAACGAATAGGCTTTGTGAGCATTGTATTCTAAATAAGTCTAGATTTACACAATTTTGCACTTGTATCAAAATCTCAAACATGTTTCGCTGACCTTTCGACTTATTTTAGAAGCGAAAGTAGAAACAAATATAACTCTGATGATACAAAAATGCTCGTAAAATCATCCTTAACACACATTTTATTCATTGAATGAAAAAATTGAAGAATTTCACTTCATTGAATTAAATTTGTGAAGGTTTAAATTTTCAACGTTAGTATAAATAAAATATAACACAATGTTACCTTTTTATCACTTGATTTGAGAAACAAAAAGATATGGAAGTTAAAGTTCAAAAAGATATCACCTGATAAGTACGAGTTCTAAACTGATTTGTTTAGAAGTCATAGCCATTGAAGTACGGGTCCTGAACTGAATTGTTCAGAAGCCATTACCGTTGAAGTGCGGGTTTTGAACTGATTTGTTCAAAAGCCATAGTCTTTTATCTCACTCTATCTCCCCCTACAAAATACCAAAAGATTTATCAAATCGCACATGTATATATAAAAAAAATAGAAAACTCCCTGAAAATATGTGATGTTCAATGTCTTCTTGAATGCACAAGTACTTCATCTTCCGAGAGTTCAACGCTTACCTCTAAATCTGCAAAACAGATTAAGTAGATTTTGGTACCCAATGAGTCTTGGGTCCTGACACGTTAAGCGGAGCTCTATAAAAAGGAAAATGGTAAGTACCATACCAATATTGAACATAATTATTATTAACAAAATCATTATTTCCGCAATAAGAATTAACAAAAGAATTAACTTTCGTTGTAAAATTCTTATTTGGAAATGATGATTTTTGGTACATCTTTTCCAGGAAATTTACCTTTTACCTTCCATTGCATGTTGACTCTTTTGTAGGAAGGAAGATCAGCATAGTATTTGGAAGACATATCCACCGAATGCTCGTAGAAAATGTTAGAAGGACGCATCGGATATTCTGAAAAACACTCGGAGTTGTTGAACGACCTCACTTTGTCTTTTAAAGCATTTCGTTCCTTTGTGTTAGGACACAAAATGTCCTAATTATAAGATAGTTTTGTAAAGGGGTAATTATTGTTATATGGGCTTGGATATAGTGTTATGGGCTTGGGCTTAATAGTGTAACAAGGGGGTATATAATGTTTAGTGTGTGTAATTAGGGTTTGAGTGTGTGTCCATTGCAATGTAGCCTCCAAGGTGTTTGTGTGTGTTCTAGAGAGAGATCCATTCTCTCTCTAGGTTTCTTTCATGAAGCCAAATATACTAAAAAAAAAACTTGTTAGTCCCATTTGAACAAGACAACGATACATATATTGATGTAGATAGTAACAAGAAGATAGATAATCAAAGTGGTGTATTATTCAAGATGAAAGCAACCTAGAGAGAGAATGGATCTCTCTCTAGAACACACACAAACACCTTGGAGGCTACATTGCAATAGACACACACTAAACCCTAATTACACACACTAAACATTATATACCCCCTTGTTACACTATTAAGCCCAAGCCCATTACACTATATCCAAGCCCATATAACAATAATTACCCTTTTACAAAACTATCTTATAATTAGGACATTTTGTGTCCTAACACTTTGTCATCAACTCAAGCTTCTTCCGAATATCACAATTCACTCTCTTTTCCGTCATGATATCTGTGGATAAACCTTCCAAATTCTTTGTGAGTTTCTGAATTTCCTATCGAAATATGTTCCTCTCTTTAGAAAAATCGTCTTTAATACACCTGGCCTGAAAATCAGCTTTCTTCATCTTTTCAAGCTCTTCACTTTCCTTATCTAACTCTTTTTGAAGCTCAGAAATTTTCTATGAAAGCTTCCCATTCTTCACTTCAAACTCTTTTCTTTTAACCTGAAACTCGGCTCTTTCCTTCTCCACCTTTTGCTTCTCTAAAAATAATACTTTCTGAAAATCTGAGTTCTGCTTGGAAAGTCTTTGGAATTGCAGTTCAAAAGCATTGTTATCTTCACAAGCTTTAGTCTTCATCTTCAATTCCTTTTCAAGATCCGAAATTCTTAGAGCTAGACCCTCTCTTTCTTTCTTATGTTCTTCTCTTTCATCTTTTATTAATTTTTCTAAATCTGAGAGTCTCTTTGTAAGCTCAGTAATCTTCTCAGAATCTTCTATCACATCCTTCATGTCTTCCTTTTTCTCTAAATCAACTTTCTTTTCTTCCGCTTTTGACGATTCCTCTTTGTGAATTTCTGATGTTGTCTGATTTGTATCCTCCTTATCAGCATTCTTCACTTTCTTTACCCTGAAATCAACATACGATCCATGCATTAGCTTCGTTAATTCCTTCCAACACAACATAGGATTATTTTTGAAAGCATTTAATCGAGCACAAATATATTGTGGAAGTTTGGAAATAACAAGGATCAAATATGATGTTGCATCTTTATCAGCTCTCTTCCGATATATCTCTTCTTTAGTAAAATCTTCTTCCCGTTTATAAAGGATCAACAGGCCTTCGGTGAAAGATTTTATCATTAAATCTCCATTTTCTCTTCTCGAAATGAAATCCATGAAGTCGACCGTCCATTTCACAAAATCCGAATCCTTGTTAAGCATCGGAGGACAATTAACTGAAACTTGATAAACCATGATAAACAGTATGAAAGAGCTTAATTTGAACCGATAGTAAGGACAGAAATGAACAGTAAAGTTTGACCGAACAGTACAAAAAAAATTATATAAAACTTTTTCTTGAAAAACTCTTAAAATGTATGAAATACACTAGAGAAGATATGAATTATAATATAATTTTTTTTTAATTTGTCAGAAAATTTGACCAAGTGTCAGTTTTCGCAAGCAATAGTTGCGAAAACCACCAGTATGCGTAAGCTGAAGAAACGAACAACCAAAGTTTTCGCAAGCAACAATTGCGAAAAGTTAGACTTAGAAAATCTTGAAGAGATCTGAAGTATGCGTGACAGAGGGATACGCAAAGTTACTGTTTGCGTGTCTTTGGCTTGCGAAAAGTTACTGTTCGCGTGTCTTTAGGTTGCGAAAAGTTCCTGTTCACGTGTCTTTGGGATGCGAAAACTCCACTTGGATTCTGAAGACCTTCAAAAGATGATGAACTTGCGAAAAGTACTATGAGTCTTGCGAAAACCACGATGAGTCTTGCGAAAATTACAGATCTTGCGAAAACTACAGATCTTGCGAAAAGTTCACAAATAATCTAAAAAACGTCTGAAATCTGAATGTCTCTGCAAGAAACTTCACATATATGCTCGAAATAGCAGTCTGAATGTACTTTCTTCACACAACAATCACTGAAAACGTCTGAATTGCAATCCTTGTAGATCGAACAAAACCTCAAGTTCGAACTCCAAAAATCTCACAGATCTTCAAAATTGAACCTCAAATCAATGAAATTGGCCTTCGAAACCTTCTTTAATCACGTTCCAAATCAGATCACGAATCTATTGATACCAAATTTTAAGCAATTCGATCACAAACAAAGAATTTTTTAAAAAATCTCAAGAAAACGAGATTTCTTGAGAATAATCAAGAAATCGATCAAATTTTCTTGATAATCTTCACAAGAATTTGTGTATGATCACATAAACACTCTCTGAATCTAAGATACTGCTTTGATACCAATTGTAAAACCAAGATCTAATCAAGATAGAGAAGATATGAATTCGTCATCCATTGATCAAGAACACATTGTATACAAGATATGAGTTTAGCACTTTCTCTCTCTAAGATATGAGTTATGAATAATGAGAGTGTTTCCTAGAATCTTCTAAACTAACACACAACAAAACCTATTTATACTAAACATATTACAAGGTGTAAACAACACAATACAACTCAATACATTGACTTTGACTTTGACCTTTCTATATTTAAACCTTGAAGACATATTGCACTAACAAAGAGGTTCTGCAATCATTGTTCCTAGGGGGACACCTAAACGCGGGGGTGTCATAGGACTCGGTTTTGGAGTTCTATGATCGCGTATGTACTCTTTCTTAAGGGTTTTATTCGTGGCATACCTCAGAAGGTTATTTGACAAAGGTCTGCAGTGTGTGTAGCCATCTACATGATCAGTGGGGGTATTTTTGTTCATTGGGAACTGTTTGGGAATTGGCCCTTCCATTGGCCAGTTCTGTATCAGCAACAGAGGTTCGAACAAAACTCCCAGTATTCTTTGGAATTGCTGAGGAGGTAGAAAGTTAGGATCGTTCTCTTTGACCCTTCTGGCGTTGTTTTTTCTGTCGATGGTGTTGATGATCTCTTGCATCATTATGGTCGCGTAATCCAGTGGGAGATCATAGTAAACCCCATACATGATGGTTAATATCTGGTGTGAGCTCTGGTCAATAATGCCTATCTTCCCTGTCAGGCATCTGTTAAGAATTGAGAACAAGGTGTTCCACAGAGGTGGTAATCTGCCTCTGCGGAAGTCATTTCTCTTCCTCAATTGGGTGTTGTACCCAAGCATTTCTACGAAACGACATATCTCGTCGTCTGTTGGTTGCTCTGCATATTTCTTCAATCCAAGAAGACCCCTTGTTGGTAGGTTGAATTCAAGTGAGAACATTGTTCTATTGAACTTGATTTCCAGATGTTCAGATTTGTCAGGTCTTGAAATGTACCCTTTGATAAGAGAATCATCTTTATCAAATTGGCAACTTTGCCAAAACTGGTTCAAATATCTAACTGGAATTTTGTTTGGGGTTCTTGAGAGTAGAGGGAAGAGGATATGATTTTCCATTATGTTTAGAAGAATGGCATGGGCTTCGCCGAAAGCAGTGGGTGAGGGGACCAAATAGCAATTGTTGGATTTGATTGGTAGTACTTTTTCGAAATGATCCTTTCCTATGAAGTTTTGAAGATGTGTTGTCGGAGCAAATTCTGCTGAATCGCCGGAATCTTCTAGTTCAATACTTTTGACAAGGTGGGGGTTTTCTGAATGTTTAGAATGAGCAGGTGAATGTTCTGGTGAGTTCGCCGGAGAGTGTGCAGGGGAGATAGCTTGAGAAGATGAAGCCATTGGTAATGAGAATAAGATACTTGCAGGTTTTTGCAGGGTTTCGCCGGAGAAGAATGAGGGTTTGTAAAAAGTTTATGAGAGGGTAAACTTGGTTTTTATAGAAGGGTAAAACGGTAGAATTCGAAAGAGTAAAATATATGGCGATGGATTAAAATTTGGAATCCGTACACAAGTTAGAACGGCGGGTTCAACTTTCCACGGAAAACGTTCCATGTACGCCCAATAAAAATGGGACACGTAGGCCATGTCAGAGGATGACAGGACGTCGTGCGCGGCCCATTAATGCTAGGCGCGTGGGGTTGTTCTTAGCCACATGAGATTCACTCTCAGTAAAAGTAACCGTTATTACTACAGAAATGCCCAAGTAACAGATTGACAGAACTTCTGTGGTTTAAAGAAGCTCTGTGATTTTGAAAATCTTGATGTTTATCCCTTTCTCATATATCTTATTGTTGTCATGACTTCTGTGGGTTCTTCTTTAACCAAAACGTTTGCAAAAGCACTGGAGAGGATCAATAGGATTTTTAGTTAAGAATTTTTACTCGCAGAGGTTTTGTGGCTCTGTGGGAACTTGCAGAAGCTCTGTGAGGGCCAGCAGAAGCTCTATGAGGGAAAAAATCTCATAACAAAAATTCTATTAAATTTTCTGATCATCCAATTTTTGATCTGTTTTAAGAGATGTTTTTCGGACATATTTGAAAGTCGGTGTCCGAGAAAACTGTTATGGAAAAAGTTTTGTTCGTGAAGGTCATGGTGTATGTATTCGGTTTCCGAGATAACATTCCATAAGATCGATAGAGGGTTAATTTGTGATCTCAGAGCATATTTCTGGCAGAGCCTCTGTTGAGCTCAGCAGAGGCTCTATGACCTCAAATTTCTCATAACTCAAATTTTATGAAACTTTTTGATCTTTTGATTTTTGAAATGTTATCCACAGTATATTTAGGACATATTTGACAATTTGTGTCCCAGAAAACTGTTTTCAACAACCTTTTGTACGAGAGACATACCTTTTTGGTTCTTCTTTTCTCGGCAGTGATGTCTGACTTCTGTCGATATAGATTCATCGACATTTTTCTTTGGCTTCCCATTGAAAGTTTTACCTCTGTAGATCATTTCAGGGTCCCTTTTTGCTCCCCCTTGATCTAATCACCTCTGTAGATCAAGTAATTTCCTTTTGCTCCCCCCTTGACCTATTCTTGGATCAAAGAATGATAAGATTTGTATTGAGCATAGGTCTTGTTTTTCCAGAGGTTCTGTGGAGGTCGTCAGAGGTTCTGAGCGGACTTACAGAAGCTCTGTGATATCAAGAACTATTTAAGATTGAGAATTTACATACAGAAATAAATCAATCCAGGCAATAAGTTAAGTAAAATAGAAATATATACTTATCTACAGAAGATAAAGCTATACTTACCCACCAAGATATTAAATCTTTCTCGTCTAAGGCTTTGGTGAATAAGTCTGCAAGTTGATATTCTGTTGGCACGAAATGCATCTCGATTGTACCGTGTTCAACATGATGTTTCAAGAAGTGGTACCGTATATCGATATGCTTGGTTTTGGAATGTTGCACAGGATTGGCAGAGATGGCAATGGCACTTTTGGAATCACAGAGAATGGGTATTTTGATTAGAATGTGGCCGTAGTCTTTTAGCTGAGTCTTCATCCATAGAACCTGAGAACAACAGCTAGCAGCAGCAACGTATTCAGCTTCTGCGTAGATGTTGATACACAGTTCTGCTTTTTGGAGGTCCAACTGACTAGCTTACCACCTAGGAATTGACAACTCCCAGAGGTACTCTTTCTGTCGAGCATGCATCCTCCATAGTCTGAATCTGTATAAGCTTTAAGACAAAAGCCAGAGTTCTGTGGATACCAGAGACCAAGATTTTTGGTCCCCTTTAGGTATCTAAAGATTCTTTTAACAGCATCATAATGTGATTTCTTGGGATTAGCTTGATAACGTGCACAAAGACATGTGGAATGCATAATGTCTGGTCTGCTTGCAGTTAAGTATAACAGAGATCCAATCATGCCTCTGTAGAGAGTGCATTCTACAGAGATGCCATCTGGATCTAAGGATAACTTATTTCCAGTGGCCATTGGAGTTTTCATTGCAGAGGTATCAGAGAGGCTATACTTGAAAAGAATGTCAGAGACATATTTGGCCTGATTTATAAAAATTCCCTCTAATGTTTGTTTGACTTGGAGTCCGAGGAAGAATGTTAATTCTCCCATCATACTCATTTCAAACTCACTCCGCATGAGTTTTTCAAAACTTTTGCACTCTTCTGTATTAGTAGACCCAAAAATTATGTCGTCCACATAGATTTGTACAAGCATTATTTCACTGTTTTTACGTTTATAGAATAGGGTAGTATCTGTTGTACCTCTGTTGTAGCCATTTACTAGAAGAAAGGTAGAAAGTCGTTCGTACCATGCTCTTGGAGCCTGTTTCAGTCTGTACAGAGCCTTTTCAAGGTACCCTGGTGGCTGATTTACGTAAACCTCTTCTTGGATTTCACCGTTGAGAAAAGCTGATTTTACGTCCATCTGATAGACTTTAAAACCTCTGTGAGCTGCGAAGGCTAAGAATAATCTTATTGCTTCGAGCCGTGCAACAGGAGAAAAAGTCTCATCGTAATCTATGCCTTCTTCTTGTCTATAACCCTTGTCCACCAATCGTGCTTTATTTCTGATGACTACTCCATCTTCTTCCTTCTTATTTCTGTAGACCCACTTAGTCCCAATGGCCTGTTTCCCTCGTGGCAGAGGTACTAAAGTCCATACTCTGTTACGCTCAAACTGCAGAAGTTCTTCTTGCATGGCGTCTACCCAGTTTGGGTCATCTAGGGCTTCAGAAATCTTCTTTGGTTCTATCACACTAATAAAATTTGTAAAGAAACAAAAATTAGCAGTGGCAGACCTGGTTTTTACTGAGTCAGAAGGTTCTCCAATTATTTGGCTTGGAGGATGGCTTTTTGTCCACTGAGTGGTGCGTGGAAGATGGTCATCAATGTCATCGAACCTTTCTTCAGAAGCTTCTTGTGGATCTTCTTCTTGTATAGCCTCTGTCGTTCTTCTTGCCTTGGTAGATGATTCTACCATTTGTGGAATGATTGGTATGAGTGGTGGTGGAGTTTGTTCCTCTGAGGACGTATAGTCTTGGTCCTCAATTTCCTCTGTAATTGGTTCTTCTGTGGATTGTGGAGTTTGTTTTTCAGCAGCTTATGTGGTCGTTTTTCTTGATGTTTCATCTTCTGCATTTTCTTCTTCGGCATTTGCATCTGTAGTATTTACAGAAGAAGATGAAGAATTATTTGGACTAGTTAGATTCATACCTGTAGGATTTTGTCCGACAGAGGATGGTTCTTCAGAAACTCTGATAGTTCCAACAGAAGGATCAATGTCATCGTGGAACATCTCTAAAAATAGAAGATTTAAGTCTTCTTTCATTTGCGAGATGTCAGAGGTTTCCCTTTTAAGTTCGAGTTCTGAACTGATTTGCTCAAAAGTCATTTTGAATGAGTCATCAAAAGAAACATTGATACTTTCTACGATTTTGCGAGATCTTGTAATGAATGCTCTGTAGGCTTTGGAAGTGGCAGAGTATCCAACGAATTTGCCTTCGTCAGCTTTTACCTCAAACTTTCCTCTTGAATCCCTGTCGTTTAAAACAAAGCATTTACATCCGAACACCTGAAAAAATTTGATGTTTGGCCGCCTTTTGTTGATCAATTCGTAAGGAGTCTTGAGGTGTCTTTTCACAATGGTTGAACGATTTTGTGTATAACATGCGGTAGAAATCGCTTCTACCCAAAAGTTCATCGGTAATCCGCATGCTGATAGCATAGCTCTTGCTGCCTCCACGAGCGTTCGATTCTTCCTTTCGACTACGCCGTTCTGCTGTGGAGTGCGTGCTGCAGAGAAGTTATGTGATATTCCTTCTGTAGAAAGATAGGCTTCAATGACAGAGTTTTTAAATTATGTGCCATTGTCACTTCTTAACTTCTGTATTCTGGATTCATAAAGAACTTGGATTCTTTTAATTCGATTAATAAAGATGATTGGAACATCCGATTTCTTTCGAATAAATTCAACCCATGTGAAACAAGAATACTCATCAATTAAGACAAGTATGTATTTCTTGCCACCTAGGCTCTGTATGGCAATGGGACCGCAGAGGTCAACATGAAGCATGTACAGAGGTCTAGTGCAAGACACATCTGTTTTGCCTCTGTGGGAAGCTCTTCTGAGTTTTCCCATTTCACAGGCAGAACACAAGTTATCCTTATTAAATTTAACATTAGGCAAACCTTTAACTAGATCAAGTTTTACCAGTTTATCTAATGTGTGAATGTTCAAGTGACAGAACCTGTTATGCCATAACCAGGCTTCTTTACTTTCGCAAGCTACAAGGCAAACTTTGTCCTTGGTTGTTGAACAAAAATTCATCAGATACAGATCACCTTTTCTTTCGGCTCGCAGAAGTTCCATTCTTGTGTCTTCACTTTGTAGAGAGCAGAAAGTTCTTTTGAATAACACATTGACTCCTGTATTACAGAGTTGACTTACACTGAGTAGATTGTGTTTAAGGCCATTCACATATGCAACTTTGTATACAGAGACGTTTTCCTTCTGTATGACTCCATAGCCTTTGATGTGTCCCTTCTTGTCGTCTCCAAAGTTACAGATCCACCATCGTGTGTTTCTTTGTACGTGGATAGTAAACTTCTGTCGCCAGTCATGTGCCTTGAGCATCCGGAGTCAAGATACCAAATTGGCACAAACCGCTTCTGTAAGACAATCACAGAGACTTAGGTACCCATATCCATATGGGTTCAATATTGTTAGAATTTTTCAAGTTTGCCTTAGCGTTCTTGAAATACATTTTATCTTTTGTAGAAAAATCAGATTGTTTCTCTCTAGGTTCTGACTTTGGAGTTTGAATTTTAGTGGAGAGTAAGCAATATGGACTTGAGAAGTGATTATTCAATTTGAACATAAGATCAAAGCAATGACAGTATTTAATATGAGACGTGATTTGTTTGAACTTTTCATTGAATTTATTGAACTGAACCACAGAGGCATTACATTCTTTCTTAACTTTAGATTTCCTATTACAAGAAGATCTATGAATACTAGAATGTTGTTTGCAAAAGTCTTGTTTAGGTCGTGCCACCTGTGAGTCTCTTCTGTGGTGAACATCTTTCTTCACTGTCACAGAGGAAAAATATTTGTTAGCTTCAGGCCTTTTTCCCTTTTGTTGCCAAGTGGGATTCTCTTTAATTTGCTTTAAAGGTTTTGAAAATTTTGAGCTTTTAGGATTTTTAGAGGCCTTTTTCAGATTATCAAGCTCTGTAGAGGTTTTGACTTGTATACACATTTTGAGAAAATCTGGACAGATAGGTATCTCTGTGATTTCTCTTTTGGAGAATTGTTCTGTTAAGAACCTCAGAGGAGAATTTAACATCCTCTGTGTCACAATGAATTATCCCTGATTTAGAATCAGTCTCTGAGTCGTCAGAGGATGAATCGTCCTCATATACAGAGGTTGAGTCATCTCTTTCGACAGAGGCTGGATTTTCTGAGCATGTATCGTACGAGCTTTCTTCCTCTGTAGAATAACTTTCATAGATAGCAGAGGTTTCTGATGAGATCTCTTCAGCGAGAATTTGATCTATAGAAGATGTACAGAGATTTTCTAAAACATTTGATTTCAAAACTTCCAAATTTTCTTTTTCAATCGATTCTTTAAGTTTTTCTTCTGAAAATATGGGTTTAAACTCAGGAGCTTTTGCAGATAATTTCTTTTCGATATTAATCATACAGACAAAAGCGACCTGTGTTTGAGTCACTGGTTTACCAAACTTAAAGATACCAATCTGATCTTGTGTTTTCAGATATTTCTTTGGTTTGATTCCTCTATTGACAGAGGTTGAAGATGATGAATCTGTGTTTTCAAACCACACATTGATCATCTTCGTATGTTTCCTCAAGTGAGGTTCTGCAGAGATTTTAACCCTTTTACTTACAGAGAGTAAGTTTGGAAAAATTGGTTTATTTGTTTTTCCTATCACAAACAGAGAAGACATAGGTTTAAGTCTTTTTCCTTCAACACCTAGAGTAATATCATCGTACCCTATACCTCGTCTTCCTATTTGTGAGTTTACTTTCTCATACACCTTCTGTGCATCTTTATAGTTTTTAAGTAAAACTTCTCTTCTGAGTAGATCTTGCCAAAGTACCTCTCTCTCTTTTTGAAAGTATTCTTTGAGAGTTCTTATGTCAGTTGTTTCACTCCTAGAAACTGAAAGCTCTTTTGTTTTGATTTTTAAAGCAAAGGTTAATTCAGAAATTTGCCCTTTTAAAGGATCTATATTATTGCTCCAATATTTTTCTACTCTTTCATTTTCTTCAAAAATTTTGGCTTTTTCTTGAGTGAGAAGCCTTACTTCACTCTCATTAAAGGTGAGTCTTTTCTGAATGCTTTCATTTATCTCTTTTAGTTCAATCAGTTCAATGTTAAGTGTAGTTGAATCATTATCTACAGATTTAGTACAAGAGGTAGTGTTTGAAATGGATACCTCATTGTCAGTGCCGGAGTCGACTTCTGCCATGCCACAGAACAGGGCATTGGTGGTGAATTCAACATCAGAGGTAGAGTCTGACTCGAAGTCCTCCTTGTTTGCTTCAGAATGCCCTTTGTTCGCCATTAGGGATTTTTGCGCATAATATTCAGCTTTCTTTTTGTAAAAAGCTGAGTCCTTCTGTGGGCGATTTTGTCTACTTCTGCATTCTTTTGCGAAATGGCCTGGCTTGCAGCAGTTGAAACAACCTTGAGAGGTGTTTCCAGTTTGATCGTCGGACTTCTGTTGATCTCCACCTTTCTCTGTTCGGCATTCGTTTGCGTAATGACCAGGCTTACCACATTTGTAGCATTCTTGTGTGTGGCCTACCTTGTCATCTGACCTCTGTCGGTCATTTCCTCTGTAGTTTCTGTCGCTCGACCTCTGTTGGTCATCATTTCTGTAGTCTGACCTCTGTCGGTCACTTGATTCTTCTCTTCTTCCATCATCTCTTCTATCTCTCTGGTTGTCTCTGCAATATCTGTCATTTTCAAAATTTCTTTGGTTACCTTTGAACTCTCTTGTTAATAGAGCCAATGATTTAGCTAATGACGCAAGAATTATTTCTTCCTCTATCAGCTCGTCTTCTTCGCTATCAACCATCACCATTTTCTTCTTCTCCTTCTTCTTCTCCTCTGTTGCTCTCTCATTTCTCGGTCTTTTTGTAGCCTCTGTTGATTTACTAACCAATGCGTATGGTGCAATGGTTATTGTTTTAGCCTGTGCTATTTGAGGCACTTGTGTAGCTAGTGTTCCATAGAGATCAGAGAGTGTCCATGAGTCTAGATCTTGGTTTGTTTGTAAAGACATAGACAATTGAAGCCACTCATCATTCAGGCTCTTTAGAAACATGACGTTATTTTCTTCCGAGGTTCTGTGAATGCCAGACTTTCTGCATTTGTTTATGAGAGAGTTGAACCTGTCGTACGTCGTTTGCAGAGATTCTGTTGCAGAGGCTCCGAATGCATGATATTCATTTATGTAATGTGCCCTTCGGTTCTTCTGTGTTTTAGCACCCCCTTCCAACTGTCTTTCTAATTCTTTCCAAAGATCGTGCGCAGTTTCGCATGCATCTAAGGATTGAAAAAGTTCGTTGGGGATAGCCATTATCAAGATTCTTTTTGTTTTCTGTGCAACTTCATCTTCTGCCTTATCTTCATTTGACCATTCTTCTTTTGGCTTCGGTTTTTGATGTTCAGGGATTTCAGGAGATTCAGCAGTAGCTAGTACTCGTGGTACTACTATCATGGGAACAGTAGGAAGGTTGTAAAGATATTGTACTAGATTTTTTTCAGTACCCTCAAAGAAACGAACCATTCTTATCTTCCATTGAGGATACTCATCTCGAAGGAGAGTAGGAGGTTTGGTTAATGAGCCAGCAGTGAAAAAGTTATTGGTATTTGTCATTTTAAGATCTTTTCAGGGGTTTCAGAAAGTATATATGAAGATCTGGAAGGATTTCTGGGTAAAAAAAACTGATATCCAGAATTGTTTAATGGTGTTCTAACCTGGTAAAATGGTTTCTATCAGAATGAGTCGAAGAGTAATAGGAAAACAAAAACCTTTTTAACAGAATGAAATCTATCAATAACGTTGTCAAACGAGGATCACTTGATATTGAAAATCAAGCTTTGCTCTGATACCAATTGTTGGTTCCCGTTTTGTTTAAACAAGATTATCAGATCTATTAGTTCAAGTTTAAGTATGATGCGGAAGCGTATTTGAAGAACTAACATATATGTTTGATAGATTTAGAACACAATATAAATAAACAGTGAACAGGAAATAATATCTCAAAGTTTACTGAATATATATATATATATATATATATATATATCAAGAACAGATTCAAGAACAGTGAGTAAGCAAAGCTTTAAAACAGATATGACTCTCAAAGTATATAAGCTATGTGTTCTTGATGTTTTTCTCTCTTAATTCTCGATTAGGAAGAACTCAACATGAGTCTTCCTTATATACTACTCTAAGGGGACCATAAAGCATAAGGTACTATTCAGAACGGACGGTATGAATAGTTGGACGGTTGGCATGAACAGTTGGACGTGTTGTATTGCATTTAATGCAGCAGACGTCTATTACGTACTAAGCCCTATTGAATCCAATCAGAGTTTGACACGTTGAATTTGGACAGGGCATGCTACCATGCAAGTTGATGAATAGGTTCAGAAACAGTAGCAAGATATTATAAATATCTTCAAGTCCTTCTTGAAGACCGCAGAGGCTCTGTGAAGTGTAGCAGAGGTTCTACGGTTTGGTCCTTTGTAGAGCAGTCTTCACCGGATTCCGAGTCTTTGGTCTTCTTTGCGCGTATGACAGAGCCTCTGTAGGACGCCTCTTTAGCTTCTGTAGCTTCTAGACCTTGATCTCTCGGTGAGTTCGGCAGAGCCTCTGTAAGAGGCTTTCTTCACTTGGCCTATTTTTCACTACTTCTAAATACTTCTATGATTAGGAAGATTGAAGCTAACAATTGACTTTCTACTTAAGCTACTTTGACTTTACAATGTTTGACTATTACAAGACAATAAATCTTGAATACAATATAATGCTCTAACAGTCCAACCACTGACCATTCCTACAACATTGAAGATTTATGCATTGGAATGAAGAAATATGACGGAGATAACTTTTAGGAGTCAACTTAGTCATTTTGTCCAGCCATGTTACAAGTAGAATGTAGATCAATGCTTTGTCTATTTTTAGCATTTAGTTAGCTTGTAGTAGTTTCCTTTAAGGGATGGGTATGCCATACCTTTTGTACTTTGAATAGTGAAGTTGGTACCATCTTTTGTTTTAATTACAAGTTTACCTTACTTCCTAGTTAGTATAAATATGGAGGTAGTTCTTGTTTTTAGATAGACTTTGTTGGGATCAGTTCTCGCAATTGATTTGAAACATTCTCATCTTTAATTTAATGCATGCACTTTAATTTATGTTCTTCATCTTATTCATATTCTTGTTCTTATTTATGAGTTACTGCAGCAGTGCCTGAGCATTGCTGCATTACTCTCATGTCTTTTAATTATTGCATTTTACTTTATTGTCATTTACATTTCTGTCATTCAATTTCTGTCATTTAATTTCTTGTCATTTAATTTCATGTATGAGTAGTTAGTTTAATAATTTGGGTGTAAGATAAAAAGGGTGAAGTTTTAAATAAAAAAAGGTGGACATCGTTTCTCAATAATGATGTTCCACCATTTCGTCTTAAGTTTTGTAAAACCAAAATATTCCTTGACGTTTTGATCACTTTGAAAGTGTTAAAGTGCCAAGGACTTAGGCATGAGTCATTGCTATGCACGTCAATTCGGATGACAAAGGAAGGTATACTTGGAAAAGTTGCTAACAAAGGCATTTGTTACCTCTGTTTTCTAAATCGATTATTCTCGATAAGTTGGTCATCACTCAAGGTGCTAAAGAGTAGTGGACTCACGAATGGACCACTTAGAACACATCAACTTAAATGATATGGGAATCGTCTCTGAAGAGTAATTTTTAACAAAGGTATTTGTTGATCCATATACTTGGAAGACTTCATTGGCTACTCTTGATGGTACAGATACAATCACTAGAATGTGTTGTTTGAAAACCATATTCAGTAGTACAACGATGAGAGTTCGGAAGGACCTCCCGAAAAGTAGATGGTGAAACTAATTATTGTTGGACAACTGCTGTACTAATGATACAGCATTGGTCCGCTGGAATTTGTATTTAAGATTCACCCCAAACATCTTGCACCCTTGCTTTCTTTATTATTTGTTCAATATAATCTGTGATAACTCCAAACAAAACAATATCTTCGAATTCGTCATCTGAAATCATTTCTTTTCTTAAAATCTTGCTGCACTTTTACTCCAATCTTTGTAGGACGATATGTGGTTCTCACCACTTTATTACTTGATTGACGACATTAGATCTCATTGTCTACTTGCTTTGAGGTTTAGTTATCACAAGTCTAAGTGTATTCCAAGCACTGTCAAGTTTTTGGCAACGTTGCCGGGGATTGGCACGCTAAAAGTCTATAAAAATATTTTTAAAGATTTGATTTTTCTAACACCGTCCGACTCGTACTACAACTGTGGTGTATGTCAAGAATCCAACGAGGGGAATTTTTCGAGTTAGATCCTGACATAGAAAGAACTTTTTGCCATAGAAGGAGGATACAAAGAACTTCGAATTCAATGAATCCTCCCGATATGCATGTTCCACCGTGTTTCGAGCATAGACCACCAAGACCACTTGTCTTAGAAATGAGACAACCACGTCTAGGGAATCAAATCAGATCACCAATTTTAGAAAACCCTAGAGCGCCGACAAATATTGGAAATCCACCTGTTCATGTTTTTCCAGAACAACCAATCCATAATGAAAATGATGACGAAGAATCTCATGGTAACAATGAACAAAATGAACCTCTTAACATCATTGATCTTGCAAACACAAAAAATGGGCGAATTATGGACTATGCAATTCCTAACTTTGAGACTTTAAATTCAGGAATTGTAAAGCCTCATATGGAAACAACACATTTTGAACCAAAACCCATCATGTTTCATATGTTGCAAGTCAATGGTCAATTTGCAGGATTACCATCAGAAGATCATTCACATTTAAAATCTTTTAAAAAGATCACCGATGTTTTTCTGATTCCTGGGGTATCTTCTGATGCCTTAAGACTCACCTTGTTCCCATTTTATTTAAGGGGTCGGGCAAAAGTTTGGTTTAACTCATTGGCACCAAGTTCTGTACCATCATGGACTGACATGGCTGAAAATGTTTTGCGAAAATATTTTCCACCTACGCGGAATGCTAAATCCAGAAACGAAATTTGCATGTTTAAACAAATGGATGATGAAGCAATTCCCGATGTTTGGGAAAGGTTTAAGGAATTATTAAGGAAATGCCCTCACCATGGCATTCCCTACTGTATTCAACTCGAGACGTTTTAGAATGGACTTGATTCCAATACAAAACAAATGCTTGATGCGACAACAGGAGGGGCCTTTACTTCCAATACCTATAATACCGGGTATGAAATTCTTGAAAAGATATCAACAAACAATGGACATTGGATTAATCCAAGGGCACCAACTCAAAAGAAGACCTCTGGAATACATGATGTAGATGCATATACTACATTGGTAACTCAACTTGCTTCCATGACCAACATGCTTAAAAACATGACTACCAACCAAGGAGCACAACAAACTGTTACTATACCCACTCCAGCGGTCCTCTCAGTGCAATGTGTTTGTTGTAGTAGAGACCACTCTTATGAACATTGCCCTCACAACTCTAAATCAGTTAACTATATTCATAACAAAAATGGTCAGTACTCCAACAACTACAATGCCAGTTGGAAACAACATCCAAACTTTTCATGGAACAACCCATGTTTAAATCCTACAGAACCTAAGCAACAAGGAAATTCCAATTTTCAATCTCATCAGAATACCAACAGTTCTCAAAATTTCCAAAATCATCAAAATCAGAATTTCCAAAACAACAGACCTCCTTTTCAAAACAAATCCTCTTCACAAGTAGAATCATCGTCTTCCATTGAGGCACTTGTGAAAAGTTATATGGCACAAAATAGCACCATAACTGCCCAAACTCAAGCCTTAATAAGTAATCTTGAGACACAAGTCAGTCAAATTGCTCTTAACCAAAGTAACATACCTGCAAGGACTTTGCCAAGAAACATTAAAGTCCCAAGACCTTTAGGAAAAGAACATGTGAAGGTTGTGACACTTAGGAGTAGAAGAGACATAGATGTAGCATTAGTCAAAGAGTTTGAACCAATGACCAAAACTGATTTTGAAAAAAAGCTCAATGTCTAAAGCCAATGCTACAACATTACCCACTATTGCTGAAGAACCATCTCAACCTTCGGAGGATCTGAAGCCCAAAACCCTGACCTCTGAGGAAAAGCCAATAGAAAAAGAAGTCAGTAACCCACCATCCAGCCCTAAGTGTCCAATCAAGGAAGGTATAACGGAAGGCATAAAAGATCTAAATTTGAGGGTGGAGGAAGTCCACCCATCTAGCTCAACAGAAACAAAGAAATCCATAATTGAACCAGTTCCCTCTTATGTTCCTTATCCTTAATGGTTAAAGAATAACAAGGAATAATTTCAATTAAAGAAATTTTTGGATGTGTTTAAAGCATTGCATATCAACATACCTTTGTTGAAGAAATTGAGCAAATGCCTAGTTATGGCAAGTTTCTTAAAGACATCTTAAGCAAGAAGAAGAAGTTGACTGAGTCTGAAACTGTTGCCATGACTGAAGGTTGTAGTGCCCTCCTAACCAACAAAATTCCCCCTAAGCTCAAAGATCCAGGGAGTTTTACCATTCCTTGTTCAATAGGTGGGAAAGAAGTTGGAAAAGCCTTATGTGATTTAGGAGCCATTGTCAATCTTATGCCTCTGTCTACAACTGTCACACTCATCCTAGCAGACAAAACCATTGCCTATCCAAAGGGAAAATTTGAGGATGTTCTAGTTCAGGTTGATAAATTCATCTTTCCTGCGGACTTTATCATTTTAGATTTTGAGGTTGATCAAGATATTCCTATCCACTTAGGAAGACCGTTTTTAGCCACCAGAAGAACTTTGATAGATTTCCAAAAGGGAGAATTGACCATGAGACTCCAAGACCAAAATGTCACATTCATTGTCTTCAATTATTTGAAATACCCTAGTGATATGGAAGATTGTTCTAGCCTAAGTGTGATTGAATCCATATGCAATAATGAATGAATTAAGAATGCTTGTAGGTTGGAAGCAGAGGATGATGAGGAATATGATGATGATGAGGAGGAAACCATAAATGAGACTGTCCTTTCACAAGTTGCTAAGTTTGAATCATTAGGAAATACTGAGCAAAAGAGTTTCACACTATCTGTCATTTCACCACCTGACCTGGAGTTGAAACAACTCTCATATCATTTAAAATATGCTTTTCTAAAAGATGATAACAAACTGCCAGTCATCGTTTCATCCACTTTAGAATTGCATCAAGAAAAGAAGTTGATAGATCTATTGAAGTTACACACAAAAGCCATAGGATGGACCATTGATGACCTTAAAAGGATTAGTCCTCCATTTGTCAACATAAGATAATTCTAGAAGATAAGAACTTCACCTCTATTGAACCACAAAGAAGGCTGAATCATGTCATGAAATAAGTAGTGAAAAAGGAGGTCCTCAAATGGTTAGATGCATGAATCATTTTTACTATAGCCAGTAGCTCTTGGGTTAGCCCAGTTCAGTGTGTCCCTAAGAACGGAGGGTTTACAGTAGTGGGCAATGAAAAAAATGAACTCATCCCAACTAGAATAGTTTCAGGATGGAGAATCTACATGGACTACCGTAAACTTAACACAGCTACCCAAAAGGACCATTTTCCACTATCATTTGTTGACCAAATCTTAGACAGGTTGGCAGGAAAAGAGTACTATTTCTTTTTGGATGGATACTCCGGTTACAATCAAATAGCCATTTCACCTGAGGACCAAGAAAAGACCACCTTCACTTGTCCCTATGGTACTTTTGCCTTTAGGAGAATGCCATTTGGTATTTGCAATGCTCCAACAACCTTTCAAAGATGCATGATGTCCATATTCTCAGACATGTTTGAAAAGTCCATTGAAATCTTCATGGATGATTTTTCTGTGTATGGCTCATCTTTTGATAACTGTTTGGAAAATTTTAAAAAGGGCCTTGAAAGATGTGAAGAAAATGATTTAGTTTTAAGCTAGGAAAAGTGTGATTTCATGGTCAAAGAAGGGATTGTGCTTGGACACTTGATTTCAAAAAGGGGAGTTGAGGTAGACAAAGCTAAATTAGAAGTTATTGAAAAACTACCTGAACCAACCACTGTAAAAGGAATCAGGAGCTTTCTTGGTCATGCTGGATTTTATAGAAAGTTTATCAAAGACTTTCAAAAATCTCAAAACCTTTGTGTTTACTATTACAACATGACCACAAATTTGATTTTAATGAAGATTATAGAAATGCATTCCTCACTTTAAAGAAAGCTTTGGTAACTGCTCTAGTGGTTGTAGCCCCATATTGGGAAAAACCTTTTGAAATCCTGTGTGATACAAGTGATTGGGCTGTAGGAGTTGTTCTAGGTCAAAGAAAAGAGAAAGTGTTTCATTCAATTTATTATGCAAGTAAAACTTTGAGTGAAGCAAAACTTAATTACACAACAATAGAAAAAGAACTATTGGCTATAGTTTTTGGCTTTGAGAGATTTAGATCATATTTAATGGGAGAAAAAGTCATTGTACAAACAGATCATGCTGCCATTAAATACTTGATCTCAGAAAAAGATGCCAAACCTAGGTTGATTAGGTAGGTTTTGTTGTTGCAAGAGTTTGACCTAGAAATTGTGGATAGAAAAGGAGTGGATAACCAAGTTGCAGATCATTTGTCTAGGTTAGAAAACCTAGAGAAAAAGAAAGGAGAAGGAGATATCATTGAGACCTTCCCTGATGAAAGAATCTTGATGCTACAGCATTCAGCTACAACTTGGTATGCTGATATAGCCAATTACTTGGCTTGTGGCATCAAACCCTCTGACTACACCAACCATATGCTTAAAAGGTTTCTGCATGACATCATATTTTATCTATGGGAGGATCCTTTTTTGTTTAGAATCAAATTTTGAGAAGATGCATCCCAGAAACTGAAGTGGAAGCAATCCTACAGCATTGCCACCATTTAGCATATGGAGGTCATTTTGGAGGACAAAGAACAGCCTCAAAAGTTTTACAATCTTGTTTTTATTTGCCCATACTTTTTAAAGAAGCCCACAACTTTTCAAAAATATGTAATGAATGTCAAAGAAGTGGTTCCATTTCTCAAAGAAATGAAATGCCTTTAAATGGGATCTTATAAGTGGAATTGTTTGATGTGTGGCGGATTGATTTCATGGGACCCTTTCTACCATCAAACAATTACCAATACATTCTAGTGACTGTTGATTATGTCTCAAAGTGGGTGGAGGTAATAGCTTGTTCTTCCAATGATGCAAAAACTGTGATTAAATTTCTCCAAAAACATATTTTCACAAGATTTGGTACCGACACTGATTAGTGACGAGGGTACCCATTTTGTAAATAAGTTGTTACATGGAGTTCTTGAAAAATACAACGTTAAACACAAAATAGCCACATCATACCACCCACAGACAAATGGCCTGGCTGAGCTCTCTCTAACAGGGAAATCAAGGGAATTTTTGAAAAAGTGGTAAAACCAAACAGGAAAGACTGGGCTTTTAACTAGGTGGTGCTTTATGGGCATACAAGACTACTTTTAAAACACCAATTAGTATGTCCCCATATAAGTTAGTCTTTGGAAAAGATTGCCACCTCCCTTTGGAGCTTGAGAATAAAGCATACTGGGCTATCAAAGAGCTAAATATTTCTTTAGATGAGGCTGGAAACAAAACAAAGTTACAACTCTGTGAAATGGAAGAGCATAGGAACATGTCCTATGAAAATGCCAAACTCTACAACGAAAAGACCAAGAAACGGCATGAATAAAGAATCCAACCCAAAGAGTTCCAAGAAGGACAACAAGTCCTTTTGTTCAATTCTAGTTTGAAACTATTTCCAGGAAAACTCAAGAGTAGATGGTCTGGTCCCTTTAACATTCACAAAGTTTATCTCTGTGGGGCTATTGACTTGATAACCCCTGAAAACTACAATATTTTCAAAGTGGGTGGTCAGAGAGTGAAATTATACCACAATGCTGTAGCATTCCCAACGCATTGCTCTGTGATGTTGGCTACACCTTGTCGAAAACTTCATAAAAAGCCATGGACTCTTTCTAGTCCATAAATGTTTGTAAATATTCTTTCATTTTAAATTTCTAGTTTTAAAATTACTTCTTTGTAGGAATTTAATTTCATACCTTTTTTATTCAAAGAAAGATAAGCATTTGATGTTGTATCATCTCCTCAACATTCAAACCCTAGCCTTTTGAGAGGGGAACTTTTGAAAAATTAGAAAGTGGGTACTGTTACTATTTCTAAAAAGAAGTTAAAAGGGAGAAGGTACATATTTCAGAAGCATTCCTTATGGTCATCCCTTTTGGTAACTTGCTTTTTTTCCAAAATTATGGTCCTTTTCAAAGTAGGTGTACTTTTCACCCAAAGACACCCCTTATTTGTACCATTTTCCATCAAAAGTTCTTTTCTTTTTGCTTTTAGAATAGTAATCGTACCATTCATTTAGATAACAACAAAAAAGTCTTATTTGCTTTTTAAATAACCCTTTTAACTTTCATTTCAAAAACCACTTTCCTGTCTCTGTTCCCCAAAAACCACCCTTGTTCTTCTTCTCTTTTCCCTCAGTTTTTTCGAAAAACCTCCATTCTAAACCAAAATAGATCATCAATGGCTAGAGTAAAGAGACCTGCACTTCATGATGGTGAGGGAAACACAGTGAGAAGAAGCAATCGATGAAGGGTTTTCAAGCACCATTAACGACCACTAGAGAACCCGAAACGGTGAAAATCGATGTTGAATCCTCACAACCAGAGGCACCACCGAGCACCACTGTGGGGGCATCTTCATCCTCTGTTGTCGAACCCTAAACCGAAAACATTGCCCATTTTGCTTCTGAAAACCCTATTGAACAACCCCCAATGGTGGAATCTGATCAAGCCACCACTGTGGAAAAAGAAAATCAAGAAAAACCCCAAAATCTCCTACCCCACTTGAGCCCTCTGTGGTTGAACCAAAAACCACCGAATGTCTGATGGAAGGCGACCCATCAAATGAAACCACTGTGGATGTTCAAGAGAATATGCAACAAACTCAAGAACAACCACAACCCTCACATCAGGAAACTCAGAGCACCATTGAAGAGTATTCTGCAATTACAGACCTCAACAAAACTGCTGAAGAGGTATATTCTGAAGTCTCTGTGTTAGTTGAGGATTATTTTCCTTCTGATGAGGAAAGTGATTTCATTTTCTGTTGCACTCAAAATTTCACACACCCATCATTGTTATATCTGACTTGGCCTTTTGATGAACCACAGAGGACTCCACCTACTCAACCAAACACACTTTTGGATGAGTAGAGGGTGGAGGAGAGGGAAACTATGGAGAATCTGGACACTAGTTTGCAATGAATGAGTGCAAGTGTGGGACTGGACACTGATGCTGTAACCTCTGACCACAGCATCAGGACCCTGAAAATGAGGGCCAGTCCAAGGAAACCTCTGACCAGCATCAGGACCCTGAAAATGAGGGCCAGTCCAAGGAAAAGCTTCTAGAAATGTAGATGAAGCTAACCCTGCAGGATCTGAACCACAAAAAAATAAGGGAAAGTAGGGAAGGCAAAAGAGCATTGCTAACAAACCACCAAGGAAGAATAAAGGCAATGTTGGAGCATCCAAACAACACTCTGATGCTGGTACTTCCAGGCCACACTTCATCCCCAGGCCCATTAAGCCACTGGATGGGTTCAGCAGATAAGAGGCAAGGGATTTATATGAGAAGCAGAAGAAGAAAAAGAAGAAGAAGAAGAAGAAGAAGAAGAATGCTCTCATGGACAAGGGATTTGATCCAGCAATCATGAAAGAATTTGAGTTCATTAGCAAGATAGTAGACAAACAGGGATGGACTACATTCTGTGAGGTAAAAGAATTCTATAACTTGACTCTCATAAGAGAAATTTATACGTAATTTCCTTTTAGCACTACCCCTGTCATCACTGTGAGAGGTATGGGCATCCCAATCACTGCTGAGGCCATCAACACCATGTTGGGCCTCACTACACCCACCACCACAGACTATGACACTTTCACCAAGACTGCGAGCTAAAAACAATTAGATGATATGGTGAAAGTGGTAGGAAAGCCTGGTACCTCATGGGAGCCTCATCCAAATTACATGTTGTGAACTTTCAAGGCTGCTAACCTACTGCCTGATTCTAATGTTTAGATGATCTTCATAAGAAGTTCCATGTGGCCAACAACTCATGATAGCTCAGTTAACTGTGAGAGAATTGTTCTGCTATACTGCATTTTGTCTGGGAAAACTTTGAATGTGGGGGATATAGTGTTAAACGGTATCTAGTATTGTGCAAAGAGAAACCAAGGAAAGTTTTTCTTTCCTGGTTTATTCTCCAAGTTTCTTACTACAGGTGGCATTCCTCAATATGAGGAAGATGTGATCAGGAGATGAGAAGTGGGCAATAGATATGAAGAGTGTGATTAGGCTTATGCAGGGGAAATCAAGCAAATATGATATGGTGGGGAAGATACAAGACATTCTGTCCCAAAATAGCAGCATCATGGATACTTTGCTACAGCAAGGAAACACATTTGAGAAGAAAATGGATGGGTTAAGGAAGGAGTTGATGGCTGATTAGAAGGCCTTCCAATAAGGAACTGCATGAGAGAGGATCAGACAGGTGTTTACCAGATTGAACAAGGTAAAGAGTGAAAACAGAAAGCTAGTTAAGGAAAATGAGAAGCTGGGGAAAGAAAGGGACAAGTTGCTGAAAGAAAAGATGTTGCAGCATTGGATTCAACTGTAGCAGAAAAGGATGCAATGGATGTTGCAGCAATGGGAGAGACATCAAAGGAGAAGGATTCACAGCCTACTCCTATGGAGTAGGGCAGGTATAAATCATTTACATTAGTCTCCAATTTTTTTTAAGTCTGGGATAGTTTTATCATTTTTAGGTTTATTTTATTTTGCAAGATTACACATTGCTTATATCATGCTTTTTGTGTTCATAGCCATAATAAATCTTTAAAGTTATGCCATTTACCTAAGTTGGGTGCTCTTGTTAGAACTAGCAATTGCCTTCTTGGGACAATACTTGATTCACTCAGCCTATACATATTTATGGAATGATCTAGCCCTTCTTTTCAAGTTCCAATAGCCAATTGTAACCCCTTATACACCTATGTACTTCAATGCTTACAATGAGGACATTGTAAATTAAAAATTTGAGGGTGGGAAGGTTACACCTTAAGGAAGAAAATATCACACAAAAGAGTAAAGCTCTAATCTGATAATTATGATGCAAAAAGATACCAAATATGTCCCATATGGGCAAGGTATTAAAAGTCAACAAGAAAGAGCACAAAGTGCCAAAATTTGAAAAAATTTGTTGACAGAAAAGGCTATGTGAGAAAAGATTTGCCAAAGAGTGACCCCACAATCCCTATTGATCCTAAATGTAGGATGTGTTGAGTCAAACAAAGGGAAGATTTATGCTAGCTTATGATCCACACACACACTTAGGCTATAAATGAATGATAAAAGATTTATGAAAGGCTATGAATTGCATGAGGCATAATATACATGTGGTGGGCACATAATGCCATGATCTTGCAAGAAACATCAAAAAGTGAGTCATTTTCTTTTTAGGTCTTTTAGTTGTTTGGGGACAAACAACACTTTAAATTTGAGGGTGTCATATGCATTGTTTATTCAATGCATAAAGTGCCTATTTCTTATCATATTAGCTAGATTATTTTATTTATCCCAACATTTGAGTCCTATTTATTTACTTATTTTCACCCTTTGTTTCATGGAGCTAAGTTTGTGATTTACCCGTGTTTTACTTAAATAGGAAGGTGTTAGGGTATTATATTGTATTCAATATTGTTGGTTCCCGTTTTGCTTTAAACAAGATTATCAGATCTATTAGTTCAGGTTTAAGGTTTGATGCGGAAGCGTATTTGAAGAACTAACAGATATGTTTGATAGATTTAGAACACAATATAAATAAACAGTGAACAAGAAATAATATCTCAAAGTTTACTGAATATATATATCAAAAACAGATTTAAGAACAGTGAGTATGCAAAGCTTTAAACAGATATGACTCTAAATGTGCATAAGCTATGTGTTCTTGATGTTTGATTGAAGTGTTCTTGTTTTTCTGTTTTTGTGTGTTGTTTTGTGTTCTTGTTTTTGTTGTTAGGAAGAACTCAACATGAGTCTTCCTTTTATACTACTCTTAGAAGACTATGAAGTAGATCACTGTTCCTTTTACGGCATGAATAGTGTACTGGATGGTGTGAACAGTGGACTGGATGGTGTGAGCGGTTGTTTGAGCCATGCGCATTTAATGGAGCAGATGTACTTTTGGTAAATGCATTAAATGGCGCAGACGTCTATTTTGTACCTTGCCCTATTGAGTCCACTCAGAGCTTGACACGTGTTTTGACAGTACTTTTCCATGCAAGTTGATGAACGTATCCAGTAATATCTTCCAAGTCTTCATTGAGGATCACAGAGGCTCTGTAATGAATTACAGAGGTTCTGCGGTCTGGTCCTCTGTGGAGCAGTCTTCGCCGGATTCCGAGTCTTTGGTTGTTTACTTCTACAGAGCTTATGTCAAGGGTGGCAGAGGTTCTGAGGCTCGGTCCTCTGAGAAGTCTTCTTGGTTCCTTGTCTTCTGATGTTGTCCGCAGAGGCTCTGTTATTGGTAACAGAGGTTCTGCGGTCTTGGTCTTCTGAAAGCGTCCTTCTGTAGTTTCCTCGGTCTTTGATCACTCTTGATCAAACTTCCTTTGATTCTTCTGAGATGCCCGGCAGAGCTTCTGTTGCACTCAGCAGAGCTTCTGTGGAAGTTCTTCTGTACTTGGCCATTTTTCAATACTTCTAATATTTCAGAATATTGGAGCTAACAATCTCCCCCTAAGTATTGAAAAATAAAAGGTTGAATTTATGCATTTTAACCTAAGTAAAGAAGAGGTTAAACAATATCTCAGAAGATTATTTCTTTCATTTGAAATTTATGCCAGAGGCATTTTCACTTTAGTACACAGAAATAAACGTTGACAGAGATTCTTTGAAGAGACTCAGATTTTTGCATTTGGGAAGTCGTCGAACTTTCTGTTGTCTTTTCCTACTTCCTTGAGTTCTTCATAGAATTTGTGACAGAGATTTCGTAAGCCGAGTGTAGCATCAATCTCTTTGATCATCATCAGAGCAGATTCTTCGTTCATAAGCTCTGTTGCTTTATTCTCCTCTAGTATCTTTCTGAACATGTTCAGAGTATGGGTTGTGTACTTCTGACAGTCCATTGTCACAAACAGTTTCAGTTGATCAGTAGGATTCTTGAATACTAACCCGTACCTTGGAGTTTTGATGATTGAATTGGGTATGGCATTGGGTGGGCAGAAATCCTCTGGTGGTCTGATACTTAGAGTAGTTATGCCCAGATCGATGGCTAGTTGAATGTCGAGCATGCTGTAGATTAGGAGCTTTTCACGCATCGCCTTTCTGAGAACTCGATAAGACCTTTTGTGGCAGTCGTCATTGAAGTTGTCTTTCGTCCATTGCAGAAGGTCAGGTAAGTCATAGGGATTGAGGTTTCGGATATCAGCATCAGAGAATTGATTCTCTGATCTGTCAGACCTTTTGACTTTCCAGATGGTATACACCGTATGAGGATAGGTTCTCATTTTGGAGTATTTGCAATAGATTACCTTCTTTTTTTTGTGAATGGAGTAAACTTGATTGACTGGTTTTGACTTTGTAGAGGTGAAGATTGCATCGAATTCCTCTCTTAGCTTCTGATCTCGGACATGGGCTGGCAGATCGCTCTGGAAGTGCTGTCTGTAGAGATAACTGTAGACTTGTTCTTCCATTTGTTCAATGGTTGAAGTAGATCTTGGAATTGGTCTCCTTAGCTCATCCATCTTTCGAGTGATGTCTGCTACTCTACCTTGTGTTACCTTAGCTGTGGGATTCAGGGATGGGTTTTCTGACAGAGGATTCAAGTTGAATGCCCAGTCTTCCTCTTCAGGTTTAGGAGTGACGAAGGCATTAAATGCACCTTTCATAAATTTCTCTGTAGCAACTGGCATCTTCTTCTTTGGCTCTTCTTCTGTCATTATTCCCTTGCCTTTATCTTTTGGCTTTGAGGTTTCAGATATTGGGCTTTGGATTTGTGTGGGTGGAACTTCTGTTGATTTGACAGTTGGAGGTTCTGTGGGTTTTGGGGTTGTATGCTCTGATGTTTTGGTTGTTGCCTCTGAAGGTTTTGATACTTCGGGTTGTGAGGTCTCTGTTGGTGAGGAGTCTTCGGGTCTTGGAGGTGGAATGTCAAAACGCTTTGCTGATTGAAAAGCAGATACAAATTCCATTCTGCGAAGAATGAACTCTGCAGAGCGTTTTGGTCTTTGGGGTTTTTGAGCTATGGTTTTGACTCTAGTTTTGTGCGGGATTGGTTGTGAGGTTGGTGTTGGTTCTTTGGGTGAGGGTGGAGTTTGTTCTGAGGATGAGGATGCAAGATTGATTACCTTAGGTTCTGTGGTTGGTGCATCCTTTGGTGAGATAGAGGTGTTTTGCCTCTGTTGTTTTCCCTTCTGGGTTTCTGTTGTAGAGGGTTCTGCTGATTTCCCTGTAGTTTTTGCAGAAGCAGCCTCTGTAGTTTCCTTTGTTTTCTCCCCCTCAGGATGACCAGATGCTCCATCATCAGGATCATCCTGCCTTCTTTTAGCAGTAACTTCTGTTCTGCAGTTGTCTTGAGCTGCTTGCCTTGCTGCATTTTTCTTCATTGTTTCAAAGTAGATTGCGATCGAAGTTTTGAAGGCTTTGGTCGCACTTTTCTCGAACTCTGCAGCGGTTGTTTTGGCAATGTTAGTGGCAGAGGCGATGGCAGCAGCAGCAGAAGTTTCTGTAGTTGACTTCATTTCTGCAAGGGCTGCTTTAACCTCTGTGGATAAGGTATCCACTTTGGTATTTAATCCTGTAAGCGCGCCTGAAGTTGACTTTGTAAAAGACGTGAATGAGCTTTGCAACTCATTCAATGTTTGAGTTACAGAGGTTACAAAGGCTTGGAACTCATCCTTCGTAACATGTTCCTCTTGGGTAACCTCTGGAGGAACAACTCCTTCTCCAGAGTGAGTCCCTGTTCCTGTGACACCTTCGTTCACCCTTGTTTGTACGTTGGGGGTGGAAGGATTTCCATCTGATCCTCGAGAAGAAACCTGAGTTTCAGTCTCTACAGAAGTTCTGTGAAGAACATTGTCCAAATCCACTCCAGAGGTGGGTATCGGAATATTCTTCTGTTGACTCGGAGACTTGTCTAGAGTCTCTTCGTCATGGTGCTCTCTACTTCTCTCTGAAAGAAGTTTTGGCCCTATATTGTGCGTGTCAGAGGAAACGAATTCCTCTGTAGGGTGTTCTCGTGTGATCTGGGGCGATTGATCACGAACTATAGGTGAGTCTCTCTGAGGAGACTCCCTAGGAATGGATTCCCCGGCTTCTGTGGGCACAGAGGTTGAAAGAGTAACCTCTGGCTGGATGGGTTGGGTGAGGTTCGAGCTGTGCTGCTCTTTTTCAATGACACCTTCTGCAGCTAGACCTGCGGTGTCAGATGTGTGGGTTGCACTGGGAGGGGTTGAGGGATGTGTGCCTTCTGCAACTTCGGCATCTTTTCCTTTCTCATTTTCTTTTCCTCCAGACGTTTCTACCCTATCCTCTAAACCTATTTGCACCTCTTCTTCTGCAATCTCTTGTCTTGGCAGAAGTGAATCAAGAACCTCTGTGAAGATTTGAGTTTGCAGAGGTGGTTCGATTCCTTCTGTTATTGTTTGCATAGGAGAAGATGGTTTCTTCTTTGATTTCCTCTTCTTTGGTTTTGGTGCTCCCTTCTCTGTAGATTTTGAATTTCTTTTTCTTTTGGAAGAGGGAGGGGCAGAGGGACCTTGGATTTGTGGTGGAGATGAGGGTTCTGTGGGATGTTCAGTGGGTGGAGAAGATGGTTCTGCAGGAGTTTGTTGGATAGCAGAAACAGAGGCAAGTTGTTCCTCTGTAGGGGTCTTGGTTTTCTTTCCCTTTTTCTTCTTCTTCTCTTTAGATCCCTCAGAAGACTTCCTCTTTGAAGAATAGAGGTCTTTCCTTATATCTCTGAAGTTCTTCTGGTTGGCCTTGTGTTTAGCCAACTTTATCTTCCATTCTTCTTCTGTAAGTCTCTCTACTACATTACCTCCTATGGGCATTCCTATACGCGGGGGTGTTACAGAACTGGGTTCAGGAGTTCTGTAAACGCGTGTGTACTCACTAACTAGTTCTTCATCACTAGCATAACCTAACATTACCTTTGATAGTGGCCTGATGTGTGGGTAGCCATCCTCATGTTCTGTAGGGGTGTTCTTGGACATAGGAAATTGCTTAGGTTTGGGACCGTCCATTGGCCATTTTTGGATAAGGAGTAGGGGTTCGAAAAGTATACTGAGGATTCGCTGGAACTGTAGAGAGGGTAACCAGTTGTGATCAGACATTTTGGCTTTCTGGGAGGCGATTTTGCGATCGATGGTGTTGATGATCTCTTGCATCATTATGGTGGCATAATCTAAGGGTAGATCATAATACACACCATACATGATTGAGAGAATTTGAGGTGAGCTTTGATCGATGCTTCCGATTTTGCCCGTGAGACAACGATTTAGGATGGAGAATAAGGTATTCCACACAGGGGGTAGTCTTTCTCTGCGGAAATCGTTCCTCTTTTTCAAATGTTGGTTGTACCCTAACATGTGCAGAAAGTCGACAAGTTCTTCATTTGTTGGTTGGGGTGCATACTTTTTGATTCCCATGAGTCCTCTTGTTGGAAGGCCAAATTCTAATGAGAACATGGTGCGATTGAACATCAGTTCAAGGCTCTTACTTTGGTCAGGTTTAGAAATGTAACCTCTGATCAAATCGGTGTCAGCGTCATAACGGCAAGATTGCCAAAACTGATGTAGGTAACGTACTGGTATTTGTTCAACGGTTTTGCTCAGAAGAGGGTAAAGAAAGTGGTTCTCTAGGATGTTTAGTAGGATGGCATGTTCTTTGCCAAATGCCGTAGGAAAAGGAACAAGATAACAGTTGTTCGATTTAATGGGAAGGGTTTGCTCGAAATGGTCATTTGAGAAAAATTGTTGCAGGTGGGTAGTGGGTACGAAGGATGCCTCGTCGCCGGAGTCATGTCTGTCGGCATCGGCGACGATGTGTGGGTTGTGGGAGTGCTCAGAATGCACTGGAGAGGATGTCGGAGAGTTCGTTGGTGAAACGTGAGCAGATTTGGAACTGGAAGCCATTTGTAGGTTTGAAAGTTCTAGGTTTTCAGAAAGAAATAAGCAAGTTCGCCGGAGAAGATGAGAGAATAGTAAAGTTTTGAAAGTGATTTTAACTTGGGTTTTTATACTGTGGTAACGGATAGAATTCGGAACGGTGAAAATGTGAGAGTTAATAAAATTTGAGGTCCACACTCGAGTTCATTCGGCGTGGTGCAAGTTTCTAGGACGACGTGATATGTACGTCAATGAAAACTTGACACGTCATCAATGTCAGTGACGACGAGACGTCGTGGGCGGCCACATTAAATGAAAAACGCGTGGGTTTTAAATTTTCACCACAGAAAAGTTACCGTTACAGATACAGAAATTTCCAAGTGGAAATCTTTACAGAAGCTCTGTGGGTACAGAAGTTCTGTGATTTTGAAAAACGTTTATCTCTGTAGATTGTATCTTTAATGAAAATCGTTTGAAAAACATGGAGAGGATCAATAAATTTTTAGTAGAGAGAAATTATCCTACAGAGGTTTTTGGACCTCTGCCAGAGCCAGCAGAGGCTCTGTGACAGGAAATTTCTAATAACTAATAATTTATAAAAAATTTTAATCATCCAAGTTTTTGATCAGTTTTAAAAATGTATTTAGGACTTATTTGAAAGTTGGTGTCCTAGAAAATTGTAAATCTCATAGATTTTGTGCAGCAGAAGTCATTTGAATGATTTGAGTGATCTACAGATGTTCTTTGGTTAAAAGAACTCTGTGGCTTATGACTTCTGTGGCAAGATACCAACCTATTTCCTTTTGATCGGCGAATGTGATCTCTTCTGTCGCATTCTTTACTCCCCCTTGACTTATGAATCTCTGTAGATTCAGCAAGGTCTCCTTTTCCGCTCCTCCTTGATCTAACAACCTCTTTAGGATTGATCTATGTGGTTTGAAACCTGCCTTTTTATCTCTTGAAGCTTGTACTTTTACCAAAAACGTTTGAAAAACATTGGAGAGGATCGATAAATCTTCAGTAGAGAGAAATTATCCTACAGAGGTTTTTGGACCTCTGCCAGAGCCAGCAGAGGCTCTGTTATAGGAAATTTCTAATAACTAATAATTCATAAAACTTCTTGATCATCCAAAGTTTTTATGTTTTTAGACATTGTTTTTAGGACATATTTTGAAATTTTTGTCCTGGAAAACTCTTTTGGAAAAAGATTTTGTGCGACACATACCTTTTAGAGTGTCTAGTTTGGACGACAGAGACTCTTGTTGATCATAATCCTCCTTTGGCTCCCCCTTGAATGATCAACCTCTGTAGATTAATTTGAGGTCTCCTTCTGCTCCCCCTTGACCTATGCTTGAATCAATTGAGATAAATAATGCACAGAACATAGGTCAACCTCATCAGAGGTTCTATGGAGATTGTCATAGGTTCTGAGCAATTCCACAGAGGCTCTGTGAAGTATAGAACCTTTGAAGGATGAGTCTTAAACAAAGTGTTTAAGAGTCATAGAGAACTTTGAAGCCTGAGTCCTTAATAGAAGTATTAAGGAGTCCATCGTTTGCTAAAGAGTAAGTCCTGATCTGTAATGGTCAGAAGTCATTTTCTGATGAAGCTCGAGTCTTAAACTGATTTGTTTAAGAGTCTTTTTCACTAAAGTGCGAGTCCTAAACTGATGTGTTTAGAAGTCCTTCTGTCCTTTGAAGAGCGAGTCCTGATCTGTAATGATCAGAAGTCCTTCTGTCCTTTGAAGAGCGAGTCCTGATCTGTAATGATCAGAAGTCCTTCTGTCCTTTGAAGATCGAGTCCTGATCTGTAATGATCAGAAGTCCTTCTGTCCTTTGAAGAGCGAGTCCTGATCTGTAATGATCAGAAGTCCTTCTGTCCTTTGAAGAGCGAGTCCTGATCTGTAATGATCAGAAGTCCTTGTACCTGCAAGACAGATCAAATAACTTTTGGTACCCATATCCAAATGGGTCCTTTTTTGTTAGGATTTGGAGTTGTCTTTAGGTCCTCTGGTTTGCCAAACTCTGTTGGTTTGCCAACTTTCTTTCTATGACCTTTCTCATTTTGGGTCTTTGGATTTTTCTTTTGAAATGACCCATTTTGTACACAGAAAGATTTAGAGAAAAGGTTTCTTAATTGATGCAGAAGATCAAAGCATTTATATGAATGAAAAGATGAAGGCTTTGTAGAAACAAATGGCTTTGGAGCATTTTTGTCAGGAATAGAGTTTTTGACTTTCCAAACCATTTTCATCTTTTTGTAAACAGGATTATTTGAATTTTTAGCACAAGAGTTTGCTAAGACAAGGTTCTTAAGCCTTTTAGCTAAAACATCTTTTTCTTTAAGGTTTAAATCAAATTTTCTTAGAAGATCTGATTTATACCTCTTCTCCAACATAATCTTGTTTGACAAATCGGATAGTCTCTTTGTTAAATTTGACATTTCAGCTTTAAAGACCTTTCTATCCCTCTCAAACTTGTCTTTCAAACACTTTGTTTGAAATCCTTCTCTCTTCACCCTTTCAGACTCTTTTCTTTCAAAATCCTGCTCTTTCCTCTCTTTTTCAAGAGATTTATGTAATTTTGAGATTTTGAAAGAAAGTTCCATATTCTTTGTCTCAAGAAGAGTTTTCTCTTTTCCAAACTTTTCATTTTCACTGATTATTAGTTTTTCAAAGTTGGAAATCAGTTTAGAAAAGTTTAGACACTTAAGCTCAAGGCTTTTCTTCTCTTCTTTAAAAACAGTTTTAACTTCCTCAAACTTCTCTTTCTCCTTTTTACCAAGCTCTTCTGACTCAGATAGTTTCTTTTTCAGTTCAAGATTTTCACAGTTTAGGAGTTTACCTGATTCTTCAAGCTTGGCAATGTTGTCTGAGTCAATAAGAATACTCTTGTTTCTTTCCTCTAATTCTTTCTCAAGAGTAGGAATTATTTTCTTAAAATTTGTGCTGAGTTTGAAATAATAATGAAAATCAGCATCAGCACTAAATTTTAGTCTTGACATATTGAATGAAGTTTTTAACGAAAGAAACAGTTTCTTGGATGTTTCCAGATCGAATAAATCGAAAATGGCAGTAGAACAGAATCTGTTTGAAGGAATGAAGAATAGGTTAAGAACAGACAGTTTCTATCGAGAATCTTGCCTAAACGAGGATCACTTGATATTGAAAACCAAGCTTTGCTCTGATACCAATTGTTGGTTCCCGTTTTGCTTTAAACAAGATTATCAGATCTATTAGTTCAGGTTTAAGGTTTGATGCGGAAGCGTATTTGAAGAACTAACAGATATGTTTGATAGATTTAGAACACAATATAAATAAACAGTGAACAGGAAATAATATCTCAAAGTTTACTGAATATATATATCAAAAACAGATTTAAGAACAGTGAGTATGCAAAGCTTTAAACAGATATGACTCTAAATGTGCATAAGCTATGTCCTAAACTTGTTTCACTTGGCAAAACATACCCCTAAACTTCTATTATAAAATTAAAACTTATCCCTTAATTTCTTAACTCCATAAAATACTAAAATAAAGACTTATAAAATTCCAACTTTAAATTAGATAAAATACCTGGTTATTACAACATCTCCCCCTTAAAAGAATTCCGTCCCGGAATTCAGTTAAGTGAAAAGATGAGGGTATTTGGCTCTCATTTCTGACTCTGATTCCCACGTCGCATCCTGACCTCTATGATGCTTCCACTGAACTTTTACTTGTCTGATCTCTTTGTTCCTCAGTACTTTGACTTTGTGATCAACTATAGCTTCCGGTTCCTCCACATAGTTCAGCTTTTTGTCAATCTGGATATCTGGTAGAGATATTGCCTGATCCGGTGTAACCAAACACTTCCGAAAATTCGATAAATGAAACGCGTTGTGAATCCTGCTCAATTCCGACGGAAGATCCAATCCGTAAGCTACTTCACCAATTCTTTCCGTAATTTCAAATGGCCCAATATACCGCGGACTGAGTTTACCTTGCTTCCCAAAACGTATTACTCCTTTCCAGGGCGAAACTTTCAACATCACAAATTCCCCGACTTGGAACTCTAACGGTTTCCGGCGTCGATCTGCATAACTTTTCTGTCTGTCTTGAGCCGTTTTCAATCTGTCCCGAATCTGAGTAATTTTATCTGCTGTTAACTGTACTATTTCTGGCCCCGCTAATTGTTTTTCCCCCACTTCATTCCAACACAGAGGCGTTCGGCATTTTCTACCATATAATACTTCAAACGATGCCGCTTGAATGTTGGAATGATAACTGTTGTTGTAAGAAAATTCTATCAAAGGCAGATGTTTATCCCACGATCCTCCAAAATCAACTATACAAGCCCGAAGCATATCTTCTAAAGTCTGGATTGTTCTTTCACTCTGTCCGTCAGTCTGAGGATGATATGCTGTGCTCAACTTTATCTGTGTTCCCATCACTTTTTGAAAGCTTCTCCAGAATCTGGAAGTAAAACGACAAGCTCGATCATAAATAATCGAGATTGGAACTCCATGTCGAGTTACTATTTCATTATTGTACAATTTAGCTAAACGTTCCAAGGAATCAGTTTCTTTTATCGGCAAGAAATGAGCAGACTTCGTCAATCTATCCACAATCACCCAAATAGAATCGAATCCCTTTGAAGTTCTGGGCAACTTGGTAATAAAATCAGTAGTGATCTGATCCCATTTCCACATTGGTATATCCAGTCGATGTAACTGACCAAACGGCTTCTGATGTTCAATCTTTACTTTCTTGCAGGTAGTACAGTCTTCCACATACTTAGCAACACTTCTCTTCATTCCCGTCCACCAATAGAATTGTTTCAAATCTCCATACATTTTATTTGTACCTGGATGAATAGAAAATCGAGATTGATGAGCCTCTTGTAGTACCCGATCACGTAATCCACCCAAACGAGGCACCCAAATTCTGTTCCCCATACACAATAACCCACGGTCATCTTTCCCAAGCAATGCTGATATTCCCACTAACCGTTCTGATTTCAAACTTTCTTCCTGATAAGCATCTATTTGGCACTTCAGTAATTCGTCAAAGATATTTGGAAGGAGTTCAGCTCATAGCGATATCGCTTTTATCGTTCCACTTCTTTTTTGACGACTTAGCGCATCACCCACCACGTTCGCCTTCACGGGGTGATAAAGGATTTCACAATCATAATCATTTACCAATTCCAACCATCTTCTTTGCCTCATATTCAGTTCCTTCTGATCGAAAAGATGTTGGAGACTCTTATGGTCAGTGAAAATTTGGCATTTAGAACCATAAAGATAATGTCTCCAAATCTTCAATGCAAAGACAAGTGCTGCAAGCTCTATATCGTGAGTAGGATATTGTCTTTCATGATCCTTTAGCTGACGAGAGGTATAGGCAATCAACTTTCCACGTTGCATAAGTACACATCCCAATCCCAGCTTAGAAGCATCACTGTAGACCACAAAATCATCAGAACCTTCTGGCAAGGCTAATATCGGCGTGCTGCAGGGTTTCTCCTTCAATATTCTGAATGCCTCATCTTGTTATGCTTTCCATTCAAACTTTAAATTCTTCCGAGTTAGCTTAGTCAATGGCGTCGCGATCGAGAAAAGTCTTTTATAAATTTCCGATAGTATCCAGCTAGACCCAGAAAACTACGTACTTCGGTTGCCGTCTTCGGCGGCTCCCATCTTTCAATTGCTTCCACTTTCACTGGATCAACTTGTATACCCTTCTCTGAAACTACATGACCCAAAAACTGAACTTCCCGCAACCAGAATTCACATTTAGAAAACTTAGCGTACAACTTTTCTTTCTTCAGGAACTCCAGAATCAAACGAAGATGTTGTGCGTGATCCTCTTTGGATCGAGAATAAATAAGTATATCATCGATAAACACAATGACAAATTTATCGAGATAAGGCTTACATACCCGATTCATTAGATCCATAAAAGCGGCCGGAGCGTTCGTTAATCCGAAGGGCATCACCAAAAATTCGTACTGACCATACCTCGTACGAAAGGCAGTCTTCAGAACGTCTTCTTCCTTAACCTTTAACTGATGATAACCAGATCTGAGATCAATCTTGGAGAAGTAACAAGCTCCAACTAATTAATGGAAGAGGTCATCAATTCTAGGAAGCGGATACTTGTTCTTGATCGTGCGCTTGTTCAGCTCCCGGTAGTCAATACACATTCTCATTGAACCGTCTTTCTTCTTTACAAACAAAACTGGTGCACCCCATGGCGAAGAGCTAGGTCTGATGAAGCCCCTATCAGATAAATCTTGAAGCTGTGCCATCATTTCTTTCATCTCTGGAGGTGCTAATCGGTACGGCGCGCGAGCAATAGGAGCGGCTCCAGGGATTAAATCAATACCAAATTCTACTTGTCTAACAGGAGGAAGACTATTCAAGTCTTCAGGAAAAACTTCTGGGTATTCACTAACAATAGAAATATCTTCTAGCTTAATCTTTTCAGGCCTACTATCTATCACATAGGCTAAATAACTCAAGCAACCCTAGTTGACACATTTACGGGCTTTTACCATAGATATAAGACTGGACTGATGATTCTTACGATCTCCATAAATCACTACTGATCTCTTATCAGGTAAAACGACATTGATTATTTTCTTATCTCAAACTATATTATCCCGATTTTCAGCTAACCAATCCATCCCTACTACCACAACAAACTCGATCAACTCTATTGGAAATAATTGTATCGGTACTCCACACCCCTCTATATTTATCATGCAACAATCAAAAACCTCTTTAACTGCCACTTGGTTATCATTTGCAGTATCTACTAATAAAGCGTGTTTTAACATTTTAGGCTCTAAATGCATGTGAGCAGCAAAGGAGGTTTGCACCGGAATCAAATAACACTTTAGCACGCGTGGAGTTTATGAAAAATGTACCTGTGACCACATCCGGAGTTTCCTCCGCCTCTTTAGCTGTCATTTGGAATGTACGACCCCTCGTTTTCGGTGGTTCTATTCTTGGGACAATTGGTCTAGTAATGGCTGGTTTCCCGGATGCACCCCCTTGTTGTATTCTACCTCGTGGACAATCTGATTGGAGGTGATCCGAAGAATTACACAAAAAGCAAAACCGTGTTGATCGACAATCTTTAACAACATGACCGGTTTTCCCACACTTAAAACAAACCCGAGATTCCACTTGACAATTTCCCTGATGGTAGCGATTACATCTCGGACATGGTCTTTTCGCTGGTCGAAACGATGGACGGTTATCGAACCTCTGGAATCTAGACTTCTTTGGATCCTGTGGTGGTCCTTCACATTTCCTTTTCCCCAAACTCTTATCATAGGCATCCCCTTTATTGTCTCGTTCGGCATTTTCTGCAGCATCCACTGCAGCTGTAAAAGTATCTGGCCTTGTTGCAGTCACTAGTCTTCGAACTTCTGAATTCAACCCATAGATAAATCTCTCCATTTTCATCTTTTATGTAGCAACATAATATCATGCAAAACGAGATTTTTAAAAAAATCGTGCAGTATAGTCTCTGACTGACAAATTCCCTTGCTGTAGATTCATAAATTCTTCTTCCAATTGTCTGATAGCAGCTTGTGGACAGAAGTGTGTTGTGAAAGCTAACACGAATTCCTCCCATGAAAAAGTAGAGTATATATCCGCTCCTCCCGATTCTATATGAGCCTCCCACAAATACAGAGCATCACCTTTTAGCATTGCCGTTCCATAAAGTACTTTATCTTCTTCAGCACATTTACACGTTTTGAAGATAGCCTCTAATTCTTTCAGCCATCTCATAGCTTTTACCGGATCCCGATCTCCTGAGTATGTAGGGGGCTTGCAACTAAGGAACATTTTATAGTCACACCTTTTCATTACCGGTAAAACAGTAGCGGTAAGTGGTATCTCAACTTCATGTTCCGGATTTGATCTTTCAGTTTCATTATGACGATTACGTTCGAACATGGCTTGTATGCTATCCTGTAATCTCCCCATTTCAGCAGTCAGATCATCCCGTGTAACAAACTCTGTACCATGCGATTGTGTTCTACCTCCAGTTCGGCCCCCAGTTCCCCTTCCGGTTCTGCCTCTACCACGATCTCCTCCTCTTCCCCCCGTTCCTATTGGTGGATTCTCTCCACTCGAATTCCTTCCTCTTCCCTGATTCCTTTGTCTCGTGCCACTTGCCATTCTGTGGATTCGAACAAAGTTAATATACACATAAGCACATACCCCATATAACAAGGTACTCCAGTTGAAACATGTACCTGTAAGATCATCATTACACTGGCCAGGTGTATTCTAAAATTACCTTACATGATGTTCCTTCTACCTTTTATACTTAGCATCCCCAGGTTCTAAAATAATAGGGACATCCTACTTCACATGCAGTTTAAGTCTAGGTACACATACTAATACCTAAATCCCTTAAACTAGGGCTCTGATACCATTTGTAACAACCCACTATCCAAATATACATGTAACATATATATCATCACAAAATAATACATCATATTTCATTTATGGTCCCTTAAGTTAACAATATAGGTCTTTCAATACAAACTTCAACATTTACAACGAAACACAAAATATCATAGTCATAGATATTATCCATCCCCCGACTTCTTAATAATACATCTTCACAAAAAGCTAAACATGATAAAGCAATCACTTGGCCTGTTGGGATTTTATGTTCAAAACCCGGTTTCAAAAACTCATAAGAGGTAAAAATTATTACGCAACGGAAGCAAAAAAGGTTTTTGAACAAAAACATAAAACCATTTTATTCCCACCAAGGATCTTGTTACATGCAAGAAAAGATAAATAAGAACAACATACCAAGAGAGTTCAAGATTACAACCTTTGAAGACTTTGAATCCTCTCGGGAGGTTGGATGTTGGTGATGATAGTAGAACCCAAAATAGAGCTCCTCTAGAGTAGTCCACCGACAAGCTCCAACACCAAAGTATACTAGTACCTTTCTTGAGATTTGATGCAAAAACCTTTACAATCTCTACAATAGAGTTGGAATGGAAGAACACAAAACACACACACACACTAGTGTGTGTGTTTCGGCCGAAAGGAGAAGAGAGGGAGAGTGAGAGAGCAAAAATCCAAGTATATTTTTCTCTTAATGACTTCATCTATTTACTTGAAGTCAAAAGACAAGATGTACACATAAGGCTCCATCACTTGGCCAAAAATTGGTCCAATCAAAATACATGCAATATTACACTTGAGCCCCTCTAGTTTAAATTAGGTAAAATCAATATTTTAACAATTTAAACTATATTACATTTAGTCCCTCCTTCTAATTCTAGTTACATATGAACCCATCATATTATTTAATAAACTAGAATATTTCATTTGCATTTAATATTATGAATTATATTCAATAATATAATTAATAATATTTATCAAGAAATAATAATATTTATTAAGAATCAAATTCTTATAAATATTAATTTAGTGTCTACTTGTTGTTCGGTGTGACCCTATAGGATCATATATTACCGGTAATATTATTTTATAATCATTCTTGAGCATATAGAACCAACAATCTCCCACTTGCTCAAGATTGCATTATAGAATGATATAGACAGTGGTGGACGTCTAGCAACATCTCACTGCCCCCAGCAACGTATGACTGTAAGTGCCATTCAACAACATCCAATTCCCACGAGCTTATAGCTTCAATGGATGTATTAGGTGTGGTATCAGTTATCCCTTTGTTTAGACATCATGTTGAACATGAGACATGGATCACTATCATTCTCATCTATTGTTCAACTTTTGGTAAGGCGCCTTAGATGTCTCACTCTTAATATATTTAGAGAAACAAATCCCATCTTGACTACATACGCCTCTCATGCAGTTCATGCTATGCCCGATAATGGCCTTTATAGCTGCCTTTTTCAAGAACAACGGTTAACCATATCAAAGCATAACACTCCCTACACTTGAGTCCCAAATATGCATCTCAGGTCGAAGGATACAAAGATACTACCTTTTATTCAAGAATCACTTATGACGACGATCCATGAAGTGATCTTGAAGCGGGTCAGGTCCAGTACTCGTTCCCTAACAAGTACCTATGAACTTGGTTGCAACACTTTGCCACTTTTACTTTTAAAAGTCAACCAATCCAATTCACATTAGTCTTACTTCATAGTTGCTCCCACAACTATGATCGACTATGGACATTTAGAATAACTAATTTATTCAAGGATTAAAACATGCTAATATAGAACACAACGAGTATGAAAAGATCATATCCTATATATCTAACTAAATACTATACTTGTTGCTTTACTTGTTCCAATATGCAAATACTAAATTCAAATCAAATCCCATCACTAGAATAACGAAATCCTAAAGCTCAAACATGACCCTTCAGGTTTAGCTTATATAAGGAGCTTCACGAATGGGTTCATCCAGAAACTTGATTTGAGTAAACTTTGTGAACACTAACATCTCCATTTTTAACTTTATTCCAAATATAGTTAAATGTTTGAAGTAGATGCTTGGTACTCTGTTGTAAGATAGGGTCCTTTAGCTTGCGTAATGGCACCCACATTCTCACAAAGGATTTCTAGGTGATCCTGAATGGGAGGCGTCTACCTAGCTTTTCAATGAACTCTTTCATCCAAACATCTTTCTCTTGCGGCTTCTAAAGCGGCGGTGTGTTCTTATTTGTAGTGTATTATGCAATTTGACCTTCGCCTTGAACCTTTTCAAACGAACTAGTTCTTCATTCACAATGAAGACATTTCCCTTTTGTGATTGAGAACCTTCCCAATCTTTATGGAAGCTATCATTAGTGCAACATTTTGCTATGATCTTCTTCCATCCCTTAGTTAAAGAACACTTCCTTGGTTCTTTCTAAGTACCTTAAATCGTTCTTTATAGTCATCCAATGACCTTCCCTCGTTTTTCGTTGGTATTGTTTTCTAATGCTCTAAAGCATTTTGACACGCTCGATCTAGTGCATGTCATGGCATATATGATAGATCCAATTGCCGAAGCATATGGAATACTAATCATTTTATCTAGCTCATCTTTTGTGCTAGAATATTGAGACATGCTCAAAATGATGCCATATCATATTTGCAAGAAACTACCTTTAGAGCCTTGCATCTTGAACCTTTCAAGATCATGTCAACATATGCACTTTGACTTAAACCTATAAGTCGTCTTGATCTAATCTCTAAAGATCTTTATTCCAAGAACAAAATTAGCCCTTTCTAAGTCTTTTATTGAGGAAATACTGTCCGAGCCAAAACATGATGTTTTGCTATGTCGGAAAGTTAATTTCCAACTACTAGTATGTCTTGCACATACAGGATTAGGAATTTTACTGCGCTCCCACTAGTTTTAGCAAATACATGAGTCATCTTTTATTTTGATGAAAATTAAACTTTTAATTTTCCTGTCAAAATGAAGATTCCAGTTTTGAGATACTTGTACTGATCCATGAATGGATTGTATCTCAGTGTTCATGACTCTAAGCCACTCACCAGATTCAGAATCTGACATAGCACTTTAGCAGTTGATGGGTTTACTAGAACCCAGTCATACATCATTCTTTATAAGAAATCGATATCTCTCGAATTTCTGAATGATTCTACTAGATTTGCGAACACTTGGTGTTTTTACTAAGTTTCTGATCAATCAAATCGCTCAGTTTCAACGACCTTTGTTTGATAACTAGTGCCAACCAATAAGTGCATTAGATTATGAGGTTCTTGATTCCTTTCAAGTTCCTTAAATCTCCCACATGCCTTGCCAAAAGAAAATCTTGCTTTCTAAGAACTTGGCTTTGGAACAATAAACAATTTTATTGTTTGTGGGTTTGTAGAATCGGTATATAAAACAATTTATAGTATATTCTACAACATATGCATTTGGTAGATATTGGGTCGAGTTTACTTGACGCTTATTGTCTCACATGAGCTTCATAAACCCACGCCTTCAACTAAGATTAAGGATGAAAAAAACTTTTCATACGAAATCTTATAAGGTGTTTTGTCTACCTTTTTGGTTGGTGTCAAAAAGTACGGATTACTTTAACTAAGGCATAATTCCGAATTTGATATAGGAATAGTACTTCTACTCATCATAGAGCGAACCATTTTAATAAGGTTTGGTTCATCCTTTCGGATGTACACAATTTCTATGATGATCCAAGAGTTCTTGGTTTAGTTACTATCTTCCTATATTAGAAAAGACTTTAATGGTCCTGCTGAGTTGTTTTCTCAATCTTCACTTTGAAACAACTTGAATTACATCAAATGCTTCATCTTTATGTTCCATAAACTTCAACAATTGAAATCGTCGGTGAAGGTATTATCTATCACCATATCTAGACTTGGTTTTGAGAGACCATATACATCTATATGTATTAATTCTAAAAAAACTTTTTCTTCTTCTCTATAAATTAGAGAAAAGAGCTATATTCAACTTTATCAAGATCGCATATATCAAATGAAAATATTTATATTTAGTTTCAAAATACTACAGTTTTGAAAAAAAAGATATGCGTTTAATTTTCTTGATTAAGTTGACTATTTCATATGTAGACTTGATTCAAATCACATTTGAGTCTTATGGCGTTTATATAGAATTATGTTTTAGAAAACTTTTGAGATTCACTTTTTTATTCAATTAAGAGAACTATTTCTCGAAATAGAATAATTCATTTTGAATATGAATATAATCGTTTCCAAAACGGTTAAGTGAATTTCATTCAATCAATAAACATGTGACTGGAAAAATAATAATTTAGTCAAACTAAATTTAAACCTTGTTCGAAACAAACTTATTTAACAATACAAGCCATATGGTTTTATAATAAAATCTCCTATAAGCTTGGTACGCAATTTTGCTTCCTTGCTTATATGGATCACCATATTGCTTGTCTTTCAGTCATTTACCTTTCTTGATTATCTGTAACATATTACAAGAGTGAGTTCTACACTTAGTATCAAATACACAAGTGTAATATGGAAAGGTAAAAGTTCTATCTTAAATATTGATACTTGAAGGCCTTTCCTTCGTTAGAAAACATTTATTTCTCAGAAGGACAATCTCCTCTTCTATGACCAATGTTGCCTCATCTATCACTACATTCATATTCTCGACAAAAACATCAAATGCGTTGGTCAGAGATTTGAGGATCACATCTACGACTCTCCCATTGGAATAAGGATAGCCTAGTCTATCCAAATAGTCAAGGTGTGTCCTCATTAGTTTAATATGAGAGCTTACATATTGGTCTTTGTCCAATTGTATCGAAGCGTTCACGGACCATATACATTTGGTAATATTTTGGTAATCGGTTTACCATGTCAAATGCCCTCAGTGGAAACGTTTCCATTCTTTCTAGTAAGGATGGAACCATGGTTTCAAGCATAAGACGTGATACATTGATTGAGTCATCATTATGTTTCAATCAAGTATCGTTAGCTTCTATGGAGGTAAGAGGAGGTTCTTCAGGACGAGGTACGATTAGTGCGTATGATTTGTTTTCACGTCTGAGAACGTGTCTCAATTTGTGAAACCAAATCGGGAAGTTCTGAGTGTTTAACTTTTCTTCGTTAAGAAAAGCTCTTAGGGGTGATCTATTGTAGTGTTTGCATTTTGGGCCATCTACAAAACTTAACAAAGTTAACATAGTATTTTCAATATTAATTTTTTAGCAAATTAATTACCCTTTAGTTTTCTAAAAAACATTAATTTGCATAAAATCTAGGAACCAACGTTGCAAAACAAATGAAACGGTTAGGTGACCTTTATCCCGTCCATTTAATCCAACAAGGTAGATAACGTTTATCGATTACATCGAATGTAATTCCTAGCGTTATGGGATCCTTAACATCTTGTTTGTTAATTGGCATGTTTGATCCCATCTATGCCTTGGGTCTCTAGTGCTTAGGTGACCTTTATCACAAAAGATTCCCAATCAAGTCATCCTACTTGAAACAACGTGTGAAACTTACATCCATGCGGTTAGGTGACCTTTATCCCACAAAGACATAAGAATCACCTCATCCATCACAAGACAATCCAAGTGGTTAGGTGACCTTTATCCCACAAGGGTGTCATAGTGATGTATTGAGTGTTTTTCAAAAGGACGGCATATGACTTGCGTTTTGAAAAAGGGATTTATAATGTTTTATAATTCTAGTTTTAAAAACATTTTAGTATTGCATGCATTTAGCAATATATGGTACAAACTTATTTCTCATTAAATGGTTCCTATTAGTTTAAATAAAATCTTAATTTTATCAACTAAGTATGTGTCATCAATTTTTAATATCAAATATTAATTTTTGAGTTTGAGCACTATAAGAACCATTTATAGTCTCTTAATAAACATTTTTATTAATACTAGACTATGAGTTTGTATGAGTTTTGAAATTTCCATTTAAAATCTCAATTTTAATTTTTAAAACTCATGGTACCATATTATTGCATGCATCCAATATCACATGACACTTGGAGTTTGTAAGAGTTTTTTAAAAATCGTCATTTTAATTTACTTTGACATTTCAAAATTTTATGGGTTTTTAGAGTAAAACTCATTTTATTTATAAAACCCATTTTAACCATTTTACTTTTAAAATGTTATTTTGAAAGCCAAAATCTAAACAATGATTTATTTTATGTTCAAAATATTATCTAGTATGCTAGAACCAATTTCAATCATACATGATAATATCAACATAAAATATAAACATATAAAATATGTAGAATATGTATAAACCAAGTTACTTGTGTGTTGGTCAATGGTGTCTTTTATAAACAAGTGTCTAGCAAGTATATTAATAAAATATACTTGCACATGCCATCACATTGCCTCCCAAAATGACCAATGAGATAACATGCAATCTTTCATTTTAACCCTTCTAGTTTTGAGATAGTTAAAATTCATTTTTAAATAACAATTTTACATAAAATGTATTTGAACCAATTTGCATGTTATCAATTTTAAAATCTCCATTTTTAAAAATTGGTTGATATAAAATCTCTATTTTAAACTTGGTTAATTTAAAATCTAATTTTAAAAATTGTCGCTTCAACTTTAAACAATTTTATGTTCTTTACTAGCATGCAATATCCTATATTTTAATGCATCAAAAAGAACATAATCAACCATAAAACATGCAAAAGAATGTGCATAAAACAATGCCATTTCTAATGACATTTCTTGTGAGCCAAAACAAGAAATGCCAAGTCCATTCCTAAGGGACAAAAAAAAAATATAAAAAACTTCAAGCTCCCACTTGCTTTAGCATCTCCATGCAAACAAGAACATCAAGCTCCATCTTCAAGCTCCATGTTGGTCTTCTTCTTGTTACATTTTATAAAATAAAAACTAGTTCTAACAACTAATCTAATACTTACAAAATGAACAAAAGAACTATGAAATAATAAAACCTATTTACTATTACAAACCAACATGAATAATAATAAAAATTATAACAAATTTAAAAAAAAAACAACAACCAACATATTGGTCCATGGCTTGTTTATGCACATTTATCATAAACAAAATAAAATAAAACCACACTTTGTTTTTCTAAGGCAACCTTTATGTAACAAAAATGCATGTTAAAATTTTGTTACATAAAATATAAAATTTTCACAAACAAGTCGCCAAAGAAGCCATGCATGAACTTTTCATACAAAAATGAAATTTTATCCATGGCTTCCAAAAACCAAGTTTTACCAAAAAAAACTTATTTACTAATCATGCATTATAACATAGGCTCTGATACCACTTGTTGGGATTTTATGTTCAAAACCCGGTTTCAAAAACTCATAAGAGGTAAAAATTATTACGCAACGGAAGCAAAAAAGGTTTTTGAACAAAAACATAAAACCATTTTATTCCCACCAATGATCTTGTTACATGCAAGAAAAGATAAATAAGAACAACATACCAAGAGAGTTCAAGATTACAACCTTTGAAGACTTTGAATCCTCTCGGGAGGTTGGATGTTGGTGATGATAGTAGAACCCAAAATAGAGCTCCTCTAGAGTAGTCCACCGACAAGCTCCAACACCAAAGTATGCTAGTACCTTTCTTGAGATTTGATGCAAAACCCTTTACAATCTCTACAATAGAGTTGGAATGGAAGAACACAAAACACACACACACTAGTGTGTGTGTTTCGGCCGAAAAGAGAAGAGAGGGAGAGTGAGAGAGCAAAAATCCAAGTATATTTTTCTCTTAATGACTTCATCTATTTACTTGAAGTCAAAAGACAAGATGTACACATAAGGCTCCATCACTTGGCCAAAAATTGGTCCAATCAAAATACATGCAATATTACACTTGAGCCCCTCTAGTTTAAATTAGGTAAAATCAATATTTTAACAATTTAAACTATATTACATTTAGTCCATCCTTCTAATTCTAGTTACATATGAACCCATCATATTATTTAATAAACTAGAATATTTCATTTGCATTTAATATTATGAATTATATTCAATAATATAATTAATAATATTTATCAAGAAATAATAATATTTATTAAGAATCAAATTCTTATAAATATTAATTTAGTGTCTACTTGTTGTTCGGTGTGACCCTATAGGATCATATATTACCGGTAATATTATTTTATAATCATTCTTGAGCATATAGAACCAACATGGCCTTACTTGTATCTCGACCTGGAACACATATTTTAAAACAAAAATGAGGGTTAGACCTAAGGGTCTAGTGAGAAAATCTCTGACATTTGGAAATCATAAAAACTCATTTATATAAAATAATCTTTATATAAATACACATATGTCACACGTAAATTAATACCAGTCAAGATTGATGCCTCATACCTGTCTCATCCCACCTTATCCATCCACCAATGGCCAACTTTATTGGTTGCGAGCCAATTTAACACACCGCTCCAAAGCCCGGCCACGTATTATATTCCCATATAATACTCACGTAATTATAATATCTCAATATATTATAATCACCCACGTATGACATATTCATACAATTTATCAAACATTAGTTATCCACATAATGTATTGCAGTAAAAATACTTTTAAAGTAAAACTCACCTGATATGTTTATCACAAAAGCTTTTCCAAGATAATTATCACATACGACCACCCTTCACAGAATCTGAAATCACACAAAATACCAAATATCTCTTTTAAAACTAAACTTATGAATCCTCGACTGAAGTCGCAACCTTCTAAAAGTAAATTAGAATCGCAATGCATAGTGCCAAGTCGCAACCATCTACTGCGACTTCACCCCGAAATTGCAACCCACTATTGCGACTTCAATCCTAAGTCGCAATCCACTACTGCGATCCCAAACCCAAATCGCAATCAACTACTGCGATTCCAAGCCAAGTCGCAAATGACCATTGCGACTTCAAGACCAAGTCGCAACCAACCATTGCGACTTCGTTGAATATCGCAGTCATCCATGGCGACTTCGATGAATGTTTCATTTCACTGTTCATCCTAAAAACCCAGAATTTGTACTTTTAATCTATGCATGTTGCTGTAAAGATGCATATATGTTTAAGACTATAAACATAACCTAACCTTGAGCTCAGATTTCCCAAAACATCCATTTTTAACAAAAACCCACCTAAAACTTAACTAACAAACTCAAGAACACTTTTAAGAATTTAAAACACATACAAGGATGGATTTGTAACCTTCTTTACTTCAAGTTGACACTTAAATTACTGCAGCAACTCTTGATTCCCTTCTTCTTCTTCTTTCCCTTGATTTCTCTCGATTTCTTTCTCTCTCTCTCTCTAAACCGAACACATTTCACACACTAACACTTTGTGATATTTTCCTTAAACTTGGACACCTCATCCTAATTAGAATAGGAAGTCGGTTTGGCTAAAGAGGTATGGATAAACTACCACACAAACCCTAAACTTGTTTCACTTGGCAAAACATACCCCTAAACTTCTATTATAAAATTAAAACTTATCCCTTAATTTCTTAACTCCATAAAATACTAAAATAAAGACTTATAAAATTCCAACTTTAAATTAGATAAAATACCTGGTTATTACACTCAGACTCTATAGAAGTTTTGAGAAGAACATTGTCTTGATCCACTACAGAGGTGGGTACAAGAGTATCCTTCTGTTGACTAGGGGACTTGTCTAGAGTCCCTTCGTCTATGTGCACTCTAAGCTCCTCTTAAGAGCTTTTTGGTCCTATTTGTGTGTGCGTGGCAGAGGAAACAAATTCCTCTGGTTGGAAGACTAAACTCAAGTGAGAACATTGTTCTATTGAACTTGAGTTCCATGTGTTCAGTTCTATTAGGTTTAGAAATATAGCCCTTGATCTGTCGGTCCGCTTGGCCATTTCTGCTGCTTTGCCAAAATTGGTTTAGATATCTTGCTGGTATTTTACTGACGGTTTTTGTCAACAGAGGGAAGAGGTAATGGTTCTCCAAAATGTGAAGGAGAATGACATGAGATTCCCCAAAAGTGGTTTTTGAAGGAACAAGATAATAGTTGTTGGGTTTGAGAGGATGAACACTTTCAAAGTGTTCATTTGCGATGAAGTTTTTCTCGTGTGTTGTTGGAGAGAAATTAGCTTCATCGCCGGAGTTGTCTTTTTCCAGGTCTGCGACTATATTTGTATTTTGGGAATGCTTAGATTGGGCAGGTGAGTTTTCTTGAACAGGGGAGTCTTCAGGAATGTTGGAGGATGATGCCATTGTTGTTTATCTTGAAGAAAAGAATGAAAATTAGGTAGGTTGCAGGTTTTGCAAGGTTCGCCGGAGGTTGCAGGTTTTGCAAGGTTCGCTGGAGAAGAAGATGAGAGTTCGTAAAGGTTTTATGAGGAGTGGTAACTTGGGTTTTATAGTGAATGGAAACGGTTAGAATTCTTAAGAGGTAAATATATGGAAGTGAATAAAATCTGGAATCCGTACTTGAATGTGAACGGCGGGTTCAACTTTCCAAAAGAACGTGTTCCGTGTACGTCCAATAAAAATGTGACACGTCAGCAGTGTCAGAGCACGACTTGACGTCGTGCGCGGCCCATTAATGCTTGGCGCGTGTGTTTCTTTTCCTCCACATAATTTTCACTCGTAGTAAAAGAGCCGTTACTGTTGCATAAATTACCCAAGTTTGAAAATGACAGAAGCTCTGTAGGTATGGAGCTATGTAGGTGTGGAGCTCTGTAGTTTGAAAACTCTCTTTGTATCCTCTGTCGCTTGCGCCTTTACCAAAAACGTTTGAAAAGCATTGGAGAGGATCGATAGATTTCTAGAGTAGAAATTTCATTCACAGAGGTTATGAAGCTCTGTCAGAGCCAGCAGAAGCTCTATGAGAGGAAATTTCTCATAACTAAAAATCTATTAAACTTTTTGATCATTCAAAGTTTTTACTGTTTTATAAACTGTTTTTAGGACATATTTGAAAATTTTTGTCCTAGAAAACTATTCTGGAAATGTTTTTTTTGTGCTTGATGCTCCTTTTTGAGTGTTTAGTTTGGTTGACAGAGACTTTTTGAAGGAATGAGCTCTTCGTCCCAAAAGACCTTCTTCTGTAATCTTTTGTTCAAGTAAATCCTTACAGAGAACATGAGTTTGGTCAGTAGAGTTCTTTGTATGAGATTTGTAGTTTATAGAGGATTCTGCGTACAGAAGCTCTGTTGAGCTTAGCAGAAGCTCTATTACACTAAAAATCTCATAACAGATGTTTCGTAAATCTTTTTGATCAAAGCTTGTTTGGTATATTTTAAACAATGTTTTTAAGACATATTTAGAAATGTTTGTCCTAGAAAACTGTTTCAAAAAGGATTTGTTTCGAGATACTTACATTTTGGCTCTCTCTTGTTCGGAATAATACCTGTCTTCTGTGGATAATATTGATCGCATTTCTTATTTGGCTCCCCCTTGAATGATCAACTTCTGTAGATCATTTCAAGGTCTCCTTCTGCTCCCCCTTGATCTATGCTTGGGTCAAAATTTGATAAGTAATGCTTAGGGCATAGATCAAGTTTTTCAGAGGTTCTGTAAGGACTGTCAGAGGTTCTGAGCAATCTTATAGAAGCTCTGTTGAGTATTGAACATTTGGTGATTGAGAATTTATATACAGAAATAAAATAAAATAAATAAAACAACAGAAACATGTATATACAAATTTACAGAAGATTAAATTATACTTACAGAGGTTTTAACTCATGTTTATCATTCCCAACTTACCCACCAAGAAAAGAAATCTTTTCTCATCTAGTTCCTTGGTGAATAAGTCTGCAAGTTGGTACTCTGTAGATACGAAGTGCATTTCGATTGTCCCATATTCAACATGGTGTTTCAGAAAGTGGTAACGGATATCGATGTGCTTTGTTTTTTAGTGTTGTACTGGATTGGCAGAGATGGTTATGGCACCCTTTGAGTCACAGAAGATGGGAACCTTGAATATGATGTGGCCATAGTCCTTAAGCTGAGTTTTCATCCACAGAACCTGGGAGTAACAACTAGCAGCGGCAACGTATTCGGCTTCTGCTGTAGATGTGGATACGCAGTTCTTCTTCTTAGAGGTCCAGCTGACTAGTTTACCACCTAGGAATTGACAACTCCGAGATGTACTCTTTCTGTCGAGCTTGCATCCTCCATAATCTGAATCTGTATAAGCTTTAAGACCAAAACCAAAGTTCTTCGGATACCAGAGGCCAAGATTTTTGGTCCCTTTGAGGTATCTGAAGATCCTCTTTACAGCATTATAATGGGATTCCTTCGGGTTAGCTTGATATCTTGCACATAGACATGTGGCATGCATTATGCCAGGTCTACTTGCAGTTAAGTATAACAGAGACCCTATCATTCCTCTGTAGAGCGTGCACTCTATAGGTATGCCATTTGGATCTGAGTCTAACTTATTTCCTGTGGCCATTGGAGTTCTCATTACAGAGGCATCAGAGAGACTGTATTTTGAAAGTATGTCAGAGACATATTTAGCTTGATTTAAGAAAATTCCCTCTGATGATTGTTTTACTTGAAGTCCGAGGAAGAATGTTAATTCTCCCATCATACTCATTTCAAACTCATTCTGCATGAGTTTTTCAAACTTTTTGTACTCTTCTGAATTTGTAGACCCAAAAATTATGTCGTCCACATATATTTGTACAAGCATAATTTCATCACTTTTTCGTTTATAAAACAAAGTTGTATCCATCGTACCTCTGTCGTAACCATTATCGAGAAGAAAGGTAGAAAGTCTTTCGTACCATGCTCTTGGAGCTTGTTTCAGTCCATACAGAGCTTTGTCGAGGTAGTACACGTATTTTGGGTACTTAGAGCTTTCAAACCCTGGTGGCTGTTGGACGTATACTTCTTCTTGGATTTCGCCATTTAGAAAAGCAGATTTTACGTCCATTTGAAATACTTTAAAACCTATGTGGGCTGCGAAGGCTAAGAAGATTCTTATGGCTTCGAGCCGTGCGACAGGGGCGAAAGTTTCATCGTAATCTATGCCTTCCTCTTGGCGATATCCCTTGGCCACCGGTCTTGTTTTGTTTCTTATGACCACTCCATCTTCATCCTTCTTATTTCTGAACACCCATTTAGTCCCTATGGCTTGTTTTCCTCGTGGCAGAGGAACTAAAGTCCAGACTTTGTTTTTTTCAAACTGTAGAAGCTCTTCTTGCATAGCATCTACCCAGTTTGGGTCGTCAAGGGCTTCAGAGATCCTTTTTGGCTCGATCACACTAATAAAGTTTGTAAAGAAACAAAAGTTAGCAGTGGCAGATCTTGTTTTTACTTTTTCAGAAGGTTCACCGATTATAAGACTTAGAGGATGGCTCTTTGCCCACTTTGTTTTTCTTGGGAGATGGTCATCGATTTCATCAAGTTGCTCTTCAGAGGTTTCTAATTGTTGTTCTGGTGTAGTCTCTGTCGTAGATTTTGCTTTCGTGCTTAATCCTACAGATTGTGGAATGATTGGAATGAGTGGCGGTGTTTGTTCCTCTTTAGAAGTATAGACCGAGTCTTCTTGTTCCTCTATTATTGGTTCCTCTGTGATTTATGGAGTTGGTTCTTCAATAGCTTATGTGGTTGTTTTCCTTGTTGTATCATCTTTTGTTGGCTCCCCCTCGGCATTTGCATCTGTATGATTTATAGAGGAAGATGAGTTGTTTAAGGGACCAGTTAGAGAGATACCTATTTCGTCCTGGCTGGCCGAAGGTGATTCTCCAGAGGCTCTGACGGCTCCAGCAGAGGGATCAATATCATCATGGAACATCTCTTGAAATAGAAGATTAAAGTCTTCTTCTCTTGTTTTTTAGATGCCAGAGGATTCCCCTTTTAGACCGAGTTCTGAACTGATTTGTTCAGAAGTCTTCTTGGAAGGTGTCGTCAAAAGAAACATTTATGCTTTCTACAATCATTCGAGACCGCAGAAGATAAACTCTATAGGCCTTGGAAGTTGCAGAGTATCCTATGAACTTGCCTTCATCTGCCTTTACTTCAAACTTTCCTCTTGCTTCTCTATCATTTAAGACGAAGCACTTGAATCCAAATACATGGAAGAATTTGATATTTGGTCGTCTTTTGTTGATTAAATGATATGGTGTTTTGATGTGCCTCTTTACGATGGTTGATCGATTTTGGGTATAGCAAGCGGTTGATACTGCTTCTGCCCAACATGTCATTGGTAATCCACATGCGGTTAGCATAGTTCTGGCGGCTTCCACAAGCGTGCGATTCTTTCGTTCGACCACGCCATTTTGTTGTGGGGTGCGTGCAGCAGAGAAGTTCTGTGAAATTCCTTCTTCTGTAAGATATGCTTCAATGACAAAGTTTTTGAATTTTGTGCCATTGTCGCTTCTTAGTTTCTGAATCCTGCACTCATACAGAACTTGGATTTTTTTCATTAAATTTATCAGTATGTTTGGAACATCTAATTTCTTTCTGACAAATTCAACCCATGTAAATCTTGAGAATTCATCGATCAAAACAAGCAGATATTTCTTGCCACCTAGACTTTGTGTAGATATTGGACCGCAGAGGTCAACATGTAGCATGTACAGAGGTCTAGGGCAAGATACATCAGTTTTGCCTTTATGGGAATCTCTTTTGAGTTTTCCCATTTCGCAGGCAGAGCAAAGATGATCTTTATTGAATTTAACGCTTGGTAGACCTTTGACTAGATCAAGTTTTACAAGTTTATCAAGAGTAAGAAAGTTTAAATGGCAGAACCTGTTGTGCCATACACAGGCTTCTTCGCGTTTGCATGCAACAAGGCATATTTTGTCTTTCTTGTTCTTTGCATTGAAGTTCATGAGATATAGATCTCTTCTTATTTCGGCTCGCAGAAGTTCAAGTGATGTGTCCTCGCTCTGTAGAGAGCAAAAGGTTCTTTTGAACATTACGTCGAATCCCGTATCGCAGAGTTGACTAACACTTAGAAGATTGTGTTTAAGGCCATCAACATATGCAACTTTGCATACGGTTATATTTTCCTTCTTTATGACTCTGTAGCCTTTGATGTACCCATTTTTATTGTCTCCAAAGGTCACAAATACCAAATTGGCACATTCTGCTTTTGCAAGACAATTAGAGAGTTTTAGGTACCCATATCCACATGGGTCCAGTTTTGTCAGGGGTCTTCAAGTTTGCCTTAGCATTCTTGGTCTTTGTTTTAGCTTCTGTTGAAGAAACATTTTGTTTCTTCTTACCCTTGGATTTATCATTTTCTTTGGGTAAAGTAAGATGACAGTGTGGACTTTTGAAGTGTTGGTTTAATTTAAACATAAGATCAAAGCAATGACAGTATTGAATGTGCGAGGAGATTTGCTTGAACTTTTCATTGAATACATTAAATGGGGGGACAGAGGCATTACAATTTTTCCTAACATTAGACTTTCTATTACAAGAAGGTTTATATAGGCTAGATCATTGTTTGCAAAATCCTTTGTTGAGTGCGGCCTTCTGGGTTCCCCTTCTATGGTGAATTTCTGTAGATTTCACTGTCACAGAAGAAAAAGATTTGTTAATTTTTGTCCATTTACCCTTCTGTTGCCATGTTAGTTTTTCTTTAACAGGTTTTAAGGGTTTTAAAATATTTGAAGTCGTTGGAATTTGAGTGGACATTAACTTCTGTTGTTTGAAATTTTCAAGCTCAAGAGAGGTTTTGGCTTGTATGCACATATTCAAAAAGTCTGGACAGATAGTAATTCCAGTGATTTTCTCCTTGGGATGAATAGTTCTGTTAAGAACTTCAGAGGTTTGTTTAATAACCTCTGTGTCACTAGGTCCTATCTCTAACTTAGAGTCCGTCTCTGATTCGTCAGAGGATGAATCGTCCTCATATATAGAGGTTGAGTCACTTGGTTCTCTTTCGACAGAGGCTGGACTTTCAGAACATGTGTCATACTTACTTTCTTCCTTTTCCGAGGAACTATCTTCTAAGTTAACAGAAGTATATGTTAAGTTTTCTTCAGAGAGATCTTGATCGCTGGAAGATGTACAGAGGTTTTCTTCAGAGATATCAAGTTTTTCTTCTGTAATTCTTGGCTTGAACTCAGGTGCCTCTGCTGATAATTTATTTTCAGAATTCATCATGCAGACAAATGCAACTTGAGTTTGAGTCTCGGGATTACCAAACTTGAAGATTTCTATCTGATCTTGAGTTTTCAGATACCTCTTAGGTTTGGATTCTCTTTTGACAGCGATTGAAGGTGACAAATCTGTGTTTTTAAACCACACATTTGTCATCTTCAGAGGTTTCCTCCTGTGAGGTTCCCCAAAGACTTTTTGCCTTTTACTTACAGAGAGAAGATTTGGAAATCCAGGTTTTCTTGTATCTCCAATGTGAAATAGAGAGGACAGAGACTTGTCTCTTTTGGTTCCGGTATAAGGGTCTTTATCACAGGAGCCAATTCCCCGTCTCCCTATTTATGTGTTGATTTTTTCGTACACCTTCTAAGCATCTTGAAATTTTTTAATTTGAAGATCTCTTCTGAGTAAATCTTGACAGAGGACTTCTCTTTCCTTTTGAAAGTAATTTTTAAGAGCTAGGATGTTCATTCTATCGCACTGAACGTCCATTAGTTCTTTAGACTTTATTTTCAAGGAAGAATTAAGTTTAGAAATCTTTTCTTTTAAAGGATTTAACTTTTTGTTCCAGTCCATTTCAATTTCTTCTTTTTTCTTTAAAGATTTTAGCTGTTTCTTGAGTGAGAAGTCTAGCTTCTCTCTCATAGAAGGTGAGCTTTTTCTGAATATCTTCACATGTCTTTTTCATTTCAGTGTATTCAATGTTAAGTTTAATCAAGTCATCTTCTGCAGTATTAGAGTTAGAGGTAGAAGTGGATACCTCACTGTCGGAGTCGGAGCTGACTTCTGCCATGCCACATAATAGAGCATTATTTGTTTCGCCTTCGTCAGAGGATGTGTCAGACTCCCAGATTTCTTTGTTCACCATTAGTGACTTCTGAGCATAGTATTTAGCCTTGTTTTTGTAGAAAGTTGCATTCCTCTGAGGGCGATTTGACTTGCTCCTGCATTCGTTGGCAAAGTGACCTGGCTTTCCACCGTTGTAGCATCCTTGGTTCTGTGTGGAGCTTCCAGCTCTGTCGTCTGACGTCTATCGGTCACCACTTCTTTCTGTTCGGCATTCATTTGCGTAGTGGCCTAGCTTACCACATTTGTAACACTCTTGAATATGTGGAGTGTTGCCAACTTTGTCTTCTGACTTCTGTCGGTCATTTCCTCTGTCATATCTGTCACTGGACCTCTGTTTGTCACTACTTCTGTCGTTTGACCCTTCTCTTTCTCAATTATCTCTTTCATATCGTTCATTACCAGATTTCTTCTGGTATCCTCTGCTGAATTCCCTAGTCAAGAGAGCTAAAGATTTAGCTATTGAGGCCAGGGTCGTTTCTTCTTCTGCTGCTACTTCCTCTTCTTCTTCACTTTCTACCATCATGATTTTCTTCTTCTTCTCCTTTCTTTCCTCTTTCTTTGGTTTCTCTTTAACCTCTGTAGTCTTACCAACCAATGCAAGAGGTGCAATGATCTGGTCTTTTGCTTGTGCTACCTGAGTCTCTTGTGCTGCTAATGTTCCATAGAGGTCTGATAGGGTCCAGGAATCTAAGTCTTGATTTGTTTGCAGAGACATAGATAACTGAAGCCATTCTTCATTTAGGGACTTCAGGAACATAACATTGTTTTCTTCAGAGGTTCTGTGGATGTCGAACTTCTTGCACTTGTTTATTAGAGAGTTGAACCTATCATACGTAGTTTGCAGAGATTCGGTTGGCATAGCTTTAAAGGCATAGTATTCATTTATGTATTGAGCTATGTGGTTCTTTTGGGTTTTGACTCCTCCTTCTAGTTGTTTTTCAAGTTCTTTCCATAGATCATGTGCAGATTCACATGCATCCATGGACTGGAAAAGGTCATTTGGGATGGCCATGATCAGAATTCTCTTAGTTTTCTGAGCAACTTCGTATTTAGCACAATCAAAATCAGACCAATTTTCTTGGGTCTTTGGTTTCGTGTGTTCTGGAATTTCAGGTGTGTCGTCTGTGCTAGGAAAATGAGGTACAATTATCATAGGAATGAAAGGAGGGTTACGTATATGATAAACCAATTCTTTGTACCCTCAAAGAAGTGAATCATTTGAATCTTCCATTGAGGGTATTCTTCTCTAAGAAGAGTGGGAGGTTTGGTTATGGAACCAACAGAGAGGAAGTTGTTTGTATTTGTCCTTTTAGAGATATAAATTATCCAGAAAAAGGGTTTTAACAGCAGATTTTCAGAGTATGAAGTGGATGCTTCGTATGAAGTTTTTAAGCTTAAAAGCTTTAAGCTGAGCACTAAAATGGTGTTTTTAACCAGAATAACAGATTCTATAAGTTTACCAAAGTTCGAATGAATCGAAAATGGCAGAAAAACAGAAACTGTTTGAATAATATGAAGAATGGGTTAAAAATCAAAGTTTCTACCAAAGATCATAGTTTTAGAGTGGATCCCTTGATATTAAAAATCAAGGTTTGCACTGATACCAATTGTTGGTTCCAGTTTTGCTAAAACAATGATCTTAACTTTCAGTTAGTTCAGATTGTATGGTGCGGAAGCGTATTTAAGAACTGAAAGATAGAGTACGGTAGAAGATCACACAATATCAAATAAAGCAAAGAGTAATTAACATATGTTTCTCAAAGATTACTGTATTTTATATATAATAAGAACACCAAGAACTTTAAAGGATTAACAAAAAATCTGCAGTTTAATGGTGTGTGTGTTGTGAAAAGCTTAATGATATATGTGTATTTTCGTGGTATTAAGCTTAATAGAAGAGCTCAACATGAGTCTTCTATTTATACTACTTCTAAAGGGGACATACTTTAGACATTAAGGACTGATCTACAGTAGACAATATCGTATGAACAGTAGCAGGTACGATTTTCATTTAATGCGCATGTTCCAATTCTGACAGAGCCCTATCAGAGTTTGACACGTGTAGATGATGTCAGTGCACGCCTGGAACAAGTGGATGAACGGATCCTGGAACAGTAGAAAGATATTTGTTAATCTTCTAAGTCTTCAGTATAAACCGCAGAGGCTCTGTCAAGGGTGATAGAGGATCTGCGGCTCGGTCCTCTGTGAGAAGTACTTTTGCAGATCCTTGCCTTCGGTCATCTTGGGTTCTTCTGCAGAGCCTCTGTGGGTTACTTCTGTACTTAGACTATTTTCACTACTTTCACAAACAGAAAGATTTGAGCTAACAGAAACCCTGAACAACTTGACCGTTCGCTCAATAAAGAGTGATCATGGGACTGAATTCAAAAACAGTTCTCTTGATTTCTTCTTTGAAAGTAAGGGTATTTCTCACAACTTTTCTTCAGTGAAAACACCACAACAAAATGGAGTCGCTGAAAGAAGAAATAGAACAATTATTGAAGCAGCACGTTCAATGCTCAGCGATTCTCACTTGCCTACTCAGTTTTGGGCAGAAGCTGTCAACACTGCTTGTTTTACGCAAAACAGGTCGCTGATAGTCAAAAGATTCAATAAGACAGCCTATGAACTTTTTCATGGGAGAAAGCCTTCAATTAGCTTTATTCACATCTTTGGATGTCAGTGTTTCATACTGTATAACAGAGATGCCCTTAGAAAGTTTGATCCTAACGCTGATGATGGAATCTTTCTTGGATATTCTTCAATCTCCAAAGCCTTCAGAGTCTTCAATCGAAGAAGACAAATTGTAGAAGAAACTATTCACGTCACTTTTGACGAATCCCGTTCAGCGAACTCTAAACCGTCCGCTGATACTGAAGAACTGAATCAATGGATGTTTTCTCATCTTGGTGATTCAGAAGATATTCCCACTCCTCATACTCATACAGTTGAAGATGATAGTCTTACTATCATTCCAAACATGCAGAATAGTGAAGCTGAAACATCATGGGTCTCAGTTGTTCCTTTAAACACTATACCTGCCTCTGAACCAAATGTCTCAGACATTCCATCTACTTCTCAGCAATTAATGAATGAAATGACATCTGCACCTACTCCTCTCTTGGCTGATATTCCAAAAGTTGCTGAAGCTTCATCTTCAGCTCCTCCAGTTCAATTTGAGTCAGCGACTTATGCTCCGGCTCAGCGATGGACTGTAAATCACCCAATTGATCAAATTCTTGGTGATCCAAACGCTGGTGTTCAGACTCGACGAAGTGCAGGTAATATTTGTTTATTTGTTAACTTTATTTCTCTGATTGAACCAAAGAAAATAGATGATGCCCTCAAAGATCCAAACTGGTTCAGCGCCATGCAAGAAGAGCTGACTGATTTCGAAAGAAACAAAGTTTGGAAACTTGTTCGAAAACCAACTGACAAGACAGTGATAGGCACTAAATGGCTCTATCGAAACAAGTTGGACGAACATGGAACTGTAACCCGCAATAAGGTTCGACTTGTTGCTCAGGGATACAGACAAGAGGAAGGCATAGATTACGACGAAACATTTGTTCCTGTAGCAAGACTAGAATCCATTCGTCTATTCTTAGCATACGATGTACACAAAGACTTCAAAGTATATCAGATGGATGTTAAGTCAGCGTTTCTAAATGGAAAGCTGAATGAAGAAGTCTATGTGAAACAACCTCCAGGATTCTCTAAAAGAACAGGATCTAATCTCACAATCAATATAGAAAGCAGTAATTGAGAAGTTGTATGATCAAGCCCAATTGTATTCAATGATGAACAGAATTACAGATCTTTGAGAGAGAGAATCTCAAAGATTACAGAGAATGAATACAAAGTTATACGGGAAAAATCAATCAGTTTGCAACATAGAGCTAACTACTATTTATACTGCAACGGACATCTTAAAGCTACAATACAAATAAGAAAGACTAATAAGAACATAACACGTGTCCTAATTAGTTTATAAAATACTAAGTAAAGTATCTCGTCATAAGTTCTGAACAGGTAGTTCAGAACTTCTGAACATTCTTCTGATAAAGCTTCTCAGATCTTCTGACTCTCTCATATCTCTGACTCCTCTACTCAGATCATCTGAGTCTTCTACTCAGACCATCTGACTCTTCTTATCAGACATCTGACTTCTCTTTCCACTGATCAATACTTCTGACTTCACAGTCAGACCTCTGACTTCTCTACTCAGAACATCTGAGTCCTCTTATCAGATCTTCAACACTTGGTTTATTGACAAAACTTCAGATCTAACAATCTCCCCCTTTTTGTCAAATAAACTTAAACTTTGCATCATCCAGTTCTTTCAGAGCAGGAACAATCTTCTGAAGTAGCACATTTCTCAGATTAAGCCTTTTATCAATTTTGTCAATGATTTCTTGAATAATCTCAACTTGCTGATTGATTGCTTCTTGAATCATGTTTGCTTCCTTCACTTTCAGCATCTTTTTCTCCAAATTGTGCTTTATGATTCTTAAAGTTCCAGAACAGTATTTTGCGGTTTCCTTTGCTCTGAAGAAAATCTTTCCACTTTTGTTTTTCAAAAATACTCCCAACTCTGGATATTTGTGAACACTTCCAGTCTTTAACTTCTTTTTCTGTTCATGATCTGTGTTGGGATTTGCCAGATAAACACATGACTTTTGTAGGTACAAAGCTATTTGAAAATCTGTGTAACAGTGCCACCTTAAGATGTAGAACATGGCCTCAATTACCACACTTCTGGCCTTCCTTTCATTTCTGTCTTTGCTCGACTCTTTGAAGCATAGAAAGCTGTGTAATCTGTAGAAGTCAACTACTGATAGTTTCTCAAAATCTGCATCAGTAAAGTAATAAACCTTGCCATCTTCTCTCAGAACTTCAAAAGATAAGTACTCCATCTTTCTGAATTTCTTAACCCTCAACTCTCTGATTCCAGTGATTAAAAAATCTGAGTAAACAGCTTGCTTTGTTTTGCCAAGACATCTTAATTTTTCAGCCAACCAGATCTGAGTCTCCTTAGGTCTATCATAATACACATCCAAGAATTGTACCTCTTTTGGTTTGAAGAACTCAGGTAAATCAAATTCAAGAAAGTATCCATTTAGATCAATGGATATTTCATCTTCTTTTGGTTCAGACTGTTCAGCTTGATCAAAACTAGTTATCTGCACATTCTGAGATATTGTGTTCTGCATTTCTTCAACTTCATCTGACAAAATTCCATTCACTTCATACTCAGCAGGAAACACAAAATCATTATGTAGAATCTTTTTGGGATTCACCTCAGATAGCAACCATTCACTGCTGTTTCTGATTTTTCTTCTAAGATCCAACCTCCTCTTCACACAGTTTATGCATCTCTTCTTTAAACTCTCTTTTTCAGCATCCATACTTACTTCCATTCTAATCAACAACCAATTCAGAGTTGCATCACTGTACTTCACCAACTCTTTTAATCTGAATAATTCAAGCCTTTCATGAACTATATATGTGAACCCTTCTGTCTCCATTCCTTCATTCACAAATCCCTTCACATGCAAATCAACTTCTGTTTTCTTTGTGGGAGAACTCAGATTACACTTTTCTTTTCTTTCTTCAATAGCCAACTGGAAGTCATACAAGTATATATTTCTGACATAAATACCCAGAAGTCTTCTGCATTCAATTTCTATCAAGGCTTCTTCAGTGCTAGCAAAGAATTTGACTAGAAAGATCTGATCATCAAGAGTCAATCTGTGAAAATCAAATGTAGACATGGAAACCTTTGTATTTCTTTGTGAAATCCCAAATCTCTAGCAATAAGATATGAATGTAGTGAGAGAGAATCTAGAGAGCAAATATGTTATCCATGTATTAAGCTCAAAGGATTACAAAAAGTTTCTAAAATATTACAAAAGCTTTCTAAAGTATTTCGAAGTGTTACTAACAAATGGTCTAGACAAGCCTATTTATACCCATAACATACAAGGTATAAAGGCATTCACAATACTGTATAGACTCATACAGTACATTGACTTTACAGTAAATCTTGAATACAACAATGCTCTAACAATCTCCCCCTTTGGATTCAAGATTTAAAAAAAATAACAGTAGTCTTCAGCTCTTGATCTTCAAAACTTTAACTTTGATCACATTAAACTTTGAAGCTAAGATAATCTTCAAACATCTTTATCTTCATTAGTTCACGACGAACTATATGCTTTGACATTCTTTAAGAACTCAGCTTTGAAGAATCTTCAGACAAACATGAAAAGTCATTGTCTTTTTCTTTGAAAAATCAACCTTCTTCAATACAATCTTCAACAGATTGTCTTCAAGTCTTGAACATGGATTTCATATCTTTATATAGAACCATCAATTCGGAACAAGATAAATCAGAAACGATTAGAGTTTGGATCAGAAAGATGTGAAACCATCCACATTGTTGAACTTTTAGGTGTAAGCGCATTCCGATAACCACTCAGAACTAAGATAACCAAATTCAGCAACATTTGGACTTCACATGATCCTTCTCCCCAATCTTCAGTCTTTGTTCACGAATCTTTGACTTGAAATATCTTTGATTTGAAAGCTCTTTGACATGAAATTGAAATTAAACTTTTCTCCCCCTTTTTCGATGATGGTGATCATCATAATCATCGAAAACCATTTTCAATTTCAGTCGTGTCTTTGAGTATTGCTAACAATCTCCTCCTTACAGAATAACCTTGCTCCCCCTCAAAATAAGAATTCTGGAGCAATTTATTTTCTCCCCCTGAAAGTATGCATATATTTCAATAACGTACAGTATTTGAAATTGTAGCACAAATTTTAAAACAAATTTACACAAGGAAAATAACATTCATTGAATTTTATTTTATAACTACAAACATTTGATCATTTGAAAACTTAACAAAAGAAATTCAACTTAATGAAATTTAACAGATTTTTCAATCAAATGAAATCAAATGCATGTGTTTGGATTCAAGAACAAGTCATCATTGTATATCAAGTTAAAAAATGTTCAGTTTCAACCCCTTTATTAAATCTATTTGGTGTGCTAGCATGGGAAATATGATTAGCTTCAAGCATATGCAATTCTAAAACATATAAGAATATTTTGCTCTACTCACACTATTTGTCCAAAATCAGAATTTTCACAAATTTACGGGTTTATCGCGACTTTGTATTTCCCCAAGTTTCAAGAGATGTGTGCTCATTGGCATCTTTTCTTTTGTGCTCATTGGCATCTTTTGATTTGTGCACATTGGCATCTTTTGATTTTGTGCTCATTGGCATCTTTTGATCAAAAAGTTTAGTAAGAATAAGATACACCGTTAAACATGACTTTCTATCTGGTTCTATAGCAGGATTTGGGTTAGCAGATCCCAGACCAGTTGGCCTTAGGTGCTAGGTGACGAGCACCCCTTAGAACTTAATTTCCCAAACCAGAAAGGCCACATCGATATATCTTAAACCCATTTGTACCAGTAGAACATGGCTTTCTATCTGGTTCTATTGCAGGATTTGGGTCAGCCGATCCCAGACCAGTTGATCTTAGGGACTAGGTGTCGAGCACCCCTTAGGACTTACTCTCCCAAACCAGAAAGGCCACAGGCACAAACTTTCAAACTAAATGATAGTGCAACTATTTTATCTCAATCACTTGGTTCTAAAACATAGTGCTTTGCCCATATTTTCATTTCCATCCATCATTCTGACATATAGGCTTTTTGAGCATTATATTCTATATATATCCAGATTCACATAACTTTGAGCATTCAGCATAATTTCATTCATGTTTTGCTGACCTTTCGATTTATTTTAGAAGTGAAAGATGAAACAAATATAACTCAGATAAAACAAAAACACTTGTAAAATCATCTTTTAGCACACATTTAATTCATTGAATGAAAATTGAAAATTTTATCTCATTGAATTAAATTTGTAAAGATTCAAATTTTCAAAGTGGTAGAAACAAAATATAATTCAATGTTACCTTTTACCACTTGTTCCTTGAAACAGAAAGATGTAACAGTTAAGGATATCACCTGATAAGTGTGAGTTCTAAACTGATTTGTTTAGAAGTCTTAGTCTTTGAAGAACGGGTTTTGAACTGATTTGTCCAAAAGCCATTGATGATTTGTCTCCCCCTTAATGGTACAAATATTCTTCATAGAAATACGCCGCTTCTCTTCTGTTTTCAGTCATGTGTGTGGTATGTATCTACAAATCAGTACAACACATGATGTACCTACAAAACAGTTTAAGCAGATTTTGGTACCCAATGGCACTTGGGTCCTAGTGGGTTAGGTGTAGATTTCTTACAAGGAATACTGTAAGAACCATACCAATAAGAAGTATAATCTTTATGCACAAAATCATTTGATCCACAGTAAGAACAACAGATTTTCTTATGTGCCAACCTAATCAGATGATTTACAGAATAAATAGGATTAGGTTTAGCATAAGATTTACCTTTTGGCGCATTGTCCTTCTTTTCATTTGATGTGGATACAGATGATTTTGGCACTTCTTTCTTTGGAACTGTTGTGCCTTTTACTCTCCATTCCATCTTCACCCTCTTGAAGACTGGAACTTCTTCAGGTTTGGAAGTATTAACTTTAGGCACTTTAACAATATCATCCGATTTATCAAACAGAGGATTATAGAAAAGATTAGAAGAACGAATCTGACCTTTTGAGAAATCTGTTGATCTTTTAAATTGTTTAGAAGGAATGTTTTTAAAACTTGAACTTGAAGCAGTTTTAAAAGAACATTCAGAATCATTTGAATCAACAAATGGAGTCTGAAAGATAGAATTATGACTAGCCTGCTTTGAGACATCAAATTTAAAAATGACGTCTTCAAGTTCTTTGACTTTGTTTATTAAAACATTTTTCTCTTTAGAAATTAGATCAAATTTCTTTTGGAGATCAGATTTGATCAACTGATCCTTCATAATATCAGCTGATAAACCAGATAATCTTTTGGTAAGATTAAGAATCACATCTTCAAAATATACACGTTCCGATTCAAAATCTTTTTCCAAAAACTTTCTTTTATCAGTAATCTCTTTGAAAATTTCCATATTTTTCTTTTTAAGAGTTTTACTTTCCTTTTCAAAGAGATTTTTCTTTTCCGTGAAATCTTTTCTTTCCTTTTCCAAAAGATTTTCTAATTCAGAGATTTTCACGGAAAGTTCAGAACTTTTAATTTCAAAAGATTTGCGTTCAGTTTCAAATTTAGCTCTTTCTTTTTCGAGCTTGTCTTTTTCTAAAAATAAAACTTTCTCAAAGTCAGAAACTTGTTTTGAAAGTTTTATACAATTAAGTTCAATTATTTCCTTTTCTTTAAGAATCTTCTCTCTCCTGTCTTCAATGCTCTTCAGATCAGCATTTTCCTTTTTAAGAGTTGTTACTTTCTCTTGAAGTTTCTCGATTTGATCGTGCAGACTTGAGTTGTCTTTGTCTTTCTTTGTTTCAAGACCTGCAATATAAACTTCAAGATCAGTTATTCTTTTAGTAAGTTTAGCATTTGAAGAAGAAATGTCTAAAATTTGTCTTTTCAGATTAACATTTTCTTCTTCCAATGCTTTATTTAAAATAGGAGTTGAAGAATTTGAAGCATTATCTTTAACAGGAGTTTCTGATATAGGAGATGTTTCTGATAAAATAACTTGTTGCAAAATTCCATTATTTGCCTTAGCTTTTTCAAGTGGCTTTGGAGGTGTTTTTGTTATTATGACTTGTTGCAACACTTCATTATTTGGTTTAACAGATACATGTGAATTAACAGATGTTTCTGTTATAATGACTTGTTGCAACTTTACATTTGGTTTAACAAAAACTTTTGCAATTGGAGGAATCTCCTTTTTCAGAGTTTGCTTCAAATCTTCACCACTGCTTTTAACAATAACTTGTTGTAAAACCATTTTGAATATTGCTAGAAATTGATCGTTCAGAAGATCAAGCAGACAGTGTATGAAAATACACAAAAAATATATAAAATTTTTTCTTGAAAAGCTCTTACAGTGTATGAAATACACTATAGAAAAAATTCCGGGATAAAAAATTTTCTCAAAAAACTCTTTTTTTTTTTTTTTTTTTTTTTTTTTTATTTTTTATTTTTTTTTTAATTCACAAGAATTCGGATGAGTAAGGGTTCGAATTCAACGAATTCGGATGCTTAAGGGTTCGAATTCTATGAATTCGGATGCTTAAGGGTTCGAATTCAACACTTGGAAAATTTAATCAACTCAATTCGAATCTAACACAGTTCGAATTCTCCTCAATTCGAATCTAACACGGTTCGAATTCTCCTCAATTCGAATCTAGCTGGGTTCGAATTCAATCAATTCGAATCCTTCTTGAGTCGAATTCTACACATGTATTTCCAAGAACACTCCGAATTCTTCTTTGAATGATCCGAATTCACCAAGAATGATCCGAATTCACCAAGAATGATCCGAATTCTGCACTTCGAACACGAAAATCACTAAATCAGCCATAACTTTTTCAATTCTTGATCAATTGTTATGAAATTTGCACAGATTTGTTCGAAATTTGATTCCACACACTTTCTTAGTTAATCACAAATCCTAATTCGATCAATTTAATCGAATTTTGATCCAAAAATAGTAGAAAAAGTTTTCGAACAAAAATGATATAAAATGATCAGATCTGCAAATTCTGTGCAGATTTTGGTGTTGATCCAAGAATTAAAGATGTTCAGGAATCAAATCCGAGTGCAATGATGTCAAGAATCAATCCAAAAGATCAAAAATTAAAGAAAAGATGAAATCTGGATGAATAGTAAATGAAGAAGGGTCAGAATTCTTGATGAACAGTGATGAATAGTGATGAACACCCAATCCGAATTCTTCAGCTTTAGTGTAAAAAATCTTCAATTTGGTCTTCGATCTGCTTGAATCTTCTGTTTAGCTCTGATACCAATTGTGAAATCCCAAATCTCTAGCAATAAGATATGAATGTAGTGAGAGAGAATCTAGAGAGCAAATATGTTATCCATATATTAAGCTCAAAGGATTACAAAAAGTTTCTAAAATATTACAAAAGCTTTCTAAAGTATTTCGAAGTGTTACTAACAAATGGTCTAGACAAGCCTATTTATACCCATAACATACAAGGTATAAAGGCATTCACAATACTGTATAGACTCATACAGTACATTGACTTTACAGTAAATCTTGAATACAACAATGCTCTAACATTCTTTCTTTCAGTACTTCCATTCTAACAAACATTAAACCATTGAATTCATCTTGTTGAAACATCAGAACTTTCTCAATTCTTTTCTGAATATGCAGTTTTGAGTCAGGAACTCTGAACCTGTTAGAAGCTTCTGAGTAGACCATCTGAGCTCTGTCATCCATAAAACCATCAATGTTACTTTCCAAAAGCTCATACTCTCCTTCTGTGTAGTAGAGATTATCATATATTTCCTCAGGAAAAATATCATCATGAAATTGTCTGGCTAATGGCACATCACTTAACTCTAGAATGAAGTCACACACAGGTTCTTCTAGTCTTTGCAATTTAATCTTTGGAATCTCAATTGGTTTTCTGAATACATATTCAGAAGGCATAAAGAAGTCTTTCACTTTCACATACTCTTCTTCTGTATTTAACTCATCACAAAAGTTAAACCTAAAATCATCTTCAAAATCCTGAGTATAATTCACAGTTCTGTCTTCTTCTCCCATTAGATCAATGGGTCTTATCACTTTTATCTTTTTATGAATTTTCTGAACACTCAAAGCTCTGACTACTTCATTATGCATTCTTCTGATCAATTCTTCATTCAACCTCCTTTCTTCTGATTCAGACTCCATTGCCCTTTCTCTGTTATAAACCACAATATCTGTACACCTGTTTACCACTGTACTTTCCACTATTTCCTCTATTCTCAAATCAGATTCCTCAATAGCTACAGTTTCATCTGAGTTTCCTTCTATCTCAGTATCCAAGTTCAATTCCTCTGTTTTATCTGATTCATTACTATCAATACTTCCCAACTCCATTTCTTCTGTATCTGAACTATCAAGCTGTACTATCTGAACCATCTCCTTTAAATTTTCCTGTGTCTGATCTTCTGAACTTTTTGTATTGGCAAAGTGCATGTCTGCTATCTCAAAATCTTCTATGCCAATATCATCATCAGAACTTAACCTTTGTCTTTTCTCCCCCTTTTGATGATCATGAGGATCATTATCATCAAACTTCCTTTTCAAGTTCTGATTAAAAGCAACTTCAGGTTCAGCTTCTGCAATAGGAACAGGATCAAGAGGCTTTGAGGTAGAAGCCATTCAAATCCTCCACCCTCTTCTCCAAATTTTCTACTTTTTCCCCCATCTCCTTGTTTTGTTTCTGAATCTTTTCAAATTCAGAAGTTTCTAACAGTGAACCTGAACCAACAGATGGTCCAGTTTTCATGTGCCCAGAGGGCTCATGGCCTGTAGATAACACACAGTCATCTTGTACAACAGATGCACGTTTGAATGAGGCTTTTGTAATGTTCACCTCACCAGGACTTCCATCCAATCCTCGACACCCAACATTAGGTATGTCTATGAATGTTGTTTCAGGAATACGAAATTCTTGATTTGTGCAAGTGTCGAAAAGAATTTCAGGCTCAATATGAATAGGACTGTGGTATTCAGACTCAATGTGTTGAAAAATAAATTGGGATTTATCACCTCCCTCCAAATGAGTTTGGGATGGTTCCCCGGATTTGTGTGAAACAGTAGCATGTTGAAATGCTTCTGAGTGGGTATGGATGGGTTGTTCAAGATCCACCACTAGGTCCATGGTGTTTGTTTCAATATTTGACACCAAGAGATGTGAACCAATAGCATTTGTGGTTACCTGGTCAAGATTAGCTGGTTCAGAGGCATCTCTTTCTGTTTGAACCTCTGTTGACAATCTCTCATCCTCATCACTCTCATTCTGTTTTTCCTCACCAAATCTAACCAAGCTCTCAGAATTTTCCCCCTCAAGTCTCTCAGAATGTTCACCCATCTGAACATCCTCCCCCTCTCTAATTCGACTAGACCCCTCACCTCTCTTCTCAGGTTGGTCCTCTTGGGTAGGGATTTGAGGTAATTCAATTCCCATAGAGGTGCAATAAGCTTTTAAAATCTCACTCTCCCTTGGAATATAGCTCCTAAGTGATTTTGGCAATAGTTTATGATTAGGATAGTTTTCAAGTCTTGTTACTGAGGTCATCTTACCCAAATAAAATGTAGGACCATGCTCTTCATTTGTTCTTCTTGAGATTGTTCTGTTTTCCTGCATGGCATACCAAATAACAATTTGCCAGTACCTTATGTAGGGAATGTATGTCAGTGGAGCATCCTTTGTTTTCTTCTGAATTGCTTTCTGATTCTTCTCAAATGTATTCTTCATATCTTCCCAAAGTATTAAAGTATAGTCATAATGCCTATTCTTCACTAAACCCTGAAATATCTGAAGAATTTGTTTAGAACCTTGATCAGCAGAACTATTCTTCCCTGACAAACATTTATTTACCACATGAAAGAAGCAAGCCCAAATAGGTGGTAATTTGTTTCTTCTGAACAAACTGAGAGTCCTCAATCCTTCATTGTATCCCAACTTCATAAACTCTGCTATTAATTCCTCTGTTAAGGGTAAATCCTCAAAATCTGTTCTTCTTTGTACATCATCTTTCTCTGGTAGATTCAGCATTTCTCTTAGTGCAGAGATAGATAAGACAAATGTCACTCCTCCAATTTCAGACACAAACTTATTATCTTCTAACCTAAGATGTTTCCACCATTGTTGTATGTACTGAACAGGCACATTTTTACTTCTTGTAAACCATTTTCTGTACGGATGATGTTTGAATAACTCCATGATAATTCTGTGTTCAGGCTTAAAACGACTTTCCTCAAACAATATAACACAGTTATTTTCAGATAATTTCAACCATTCACTCTCAGGAACAACTCTTTCCACTAGAATAGATCTATCTGACATAATAGAACCTGCAGCACTCTGTTCATGTTCAATATTAACGTTTACCTCATCCGCATTTCCTTCAGATTCATCCATTTGTTCATCTTCTTCATCATTTCTTATTGCCCCTTCCTCTGCAACTCTATTTTGTACTTCATCATTTTCCGAATCGGATGAATCCATTATCGATTTTGTAGAATGTAGAGAAATTGGACCACTTCTTCGTATTTCAGACATGATTTAAGAAGAAAAACAGATTCAAAGAACTCTGGATTTGATTCGTATCTCACGTTTCTCTCTGGAATTTGAAAGAAATTTGAAATAGGGATTTTAAGACCTATTTAAAATCCGCGAAGTTGAAAGGTTTAACGGAAAAGCGAAATCAATGTTATAACGGAGTCAACACATGTGAAATACCACAAAGGATTTAAATGAAATGTGTGGCATTGTCAAACAAATATGAAGCTGGCACGTGTTAGTGGATACAATTTTGACTCAAGTCAAAGATCTGAATAACACGCACAGATGTTCTGATTCCATGACTCAGAAGAATTTTGCCTTGTAACCAAAATGTCATTTAAAATCAACTTCTGACCAATATAAAACATTTTGATTATTCAGAAGAGGTTTGAACAGATAGAAGCACTTTTTATCATCAAAACTCTGTTCATATTATGATGATGTAAAAAGGATTATTTAAAATCTTATATCTGAATATGAAAAGTTTTTAATTCAGATATAGTTTGAATAACAAAAAAATTTATCATTAAAAGCTTGTTCTTAGAATGATTAGCGATAAGAAATGAAAACAAATCTTTTAAGCATCACAAAATGATTTCCAAAAGAATTTTGATGCTCCCCCTTGACTTGAGCATGCATTTGACTATTAATGATACATAAAGATGAGATAAAAAGATAATAGAAGAAGCATAATCCATACAGTTGAAGTTATTTGTATTTCTCAAAAATAAATTTTTGAAAGTTAGATTGCTGAAGTATTGACTCAGAATCTCTGACCTTAAGATTCAGAGGTTCTGATCTCAAGACTCAGAAGTTCTGAACTCAAGACTCAGAAATTCTGAACTCAAGACTCAGAAGTTCTGAACTCAAGACTCAGAAGTTCTGAATACACTACTCAGACAAGTTTACTTAGAAAAATTTAGCATTTTTAAGAAAAAAATATTTTCAATTAGGCAGATTAAGCATTCCTATTTTACATATGAGAAAAGAAAACCTTTTGTGATCAAGAGGCTTTGTGAACAAGTCAGCCAATTGATACTTTGTATGCACAAAGTGCATCTCTATGGTTCCTTTTTCCACATAGTCCTTTATAAAATGATACCTCACATCTATATGCTTAGTCTTCGAATGTTGAACAGGGTTCTGAGTAATAGCAATTGCACTTTCTGAGTCACAATAGATGGGAATCTTGTTAAGCTGATATCCATAGTCCATGAGTTGTGTTCTCATCCACAATGTTTGAGAGCATGAAGCAGCAGCAGCGGCAACATACTCTGCTTCAGCAGTTGAAGTGGATACACAGTTCTGCTTCTTTGATGCCCAACTCACTATTTTATCTCCCAAAAAGTGACAAGCACCAGATGTACTCTTTCTATCCAACCTACTTCCTGCATGATCAGCATCATTGAAAGCAGTCAATTTGAAGTCAGTTTCTTTTGGATACCATAAACCTAGATCAGGTGTTCCTTTGAGATATCTTAAAATCCTTTTGACAGCCAACATATGTGATTCTTTCGGGTTAGATTGAAATCTAGCACAGAAACAGGTAGAAAACATGATATCTGGTCTACTTGCAGTCAAATAAAGTAATGATCCAATCATGCCTCTATAAAGTTTGATATCTGCTGAAACACCTTTGAGATCAGCATCTAACTTTATGTTAGTTGCCATAGGTGTTCTCATAGAAGCACAATCAGACATTTTGAACTTTTTCAGAATATCTCTGACATATTTTCCTTGATTTATAAAAATACCTTTTGGTAATTGTTTGACTTGAAGACCAAGGAAAAAATTCAGTTCACCCATCATGCTCATTTCAAATTCAGATGACATGATTTTTGAAAAATTATCACATAATTCTGGACTGGTAGAACCAAATATTATGTCATCAACATAAATCTGAATCAGAATCAAATCATCACTCTGTTTCTTTAAAAACAAAGTTGTGTCAATCTTACCTTTCTTGAATCCTGAACCTAACAGGTGTTTAGTAAGAGTGTCATACCAGGCTCGTGGTGCTTGTTTTAGACCATATAAAGCTTTGTCTAAAATATAAACATGATCAGGGAATTCTGGATCAACAAAACCTTCAGGTTGATGGACATACACCTCTTCATTAAGTTTGCCATTTAGAAAGGCTGATTTGACATCCATTTGATACACCTTCAAGTTTTTATGTGCAGCATAGGCTAAAAATATTCGGATTGCCTCTATTCTTGCCACTGGTGCAAATGTCTCATCATAATCAATTCCCTCTTGTTGACAGTATCCCTTAGCAACCAATCTTGCCTTGTTTCTGATGACAACACCTGATTCATCCTTTTTGTTTCTGAACACCCATTTAGTTCCAATAATAGATTTACCTTCAGGCTTTGGGATGAGTCTCCAGACTTTATTTCTTTCAAATTGAAGCAATTCCTCTTGCATTGCTGAAATCCAGTCTGGATCCTCTAAGGCTTCATTAGCTTTCTTTGGTTCAATTACACTCAAGAAACCAGCAAACATTGCTTCATTTGCTGTAGCTGATCTGGTTTTTACTCCTTCTGAAGGATCACCTATTACTTGATGAATAGGATGATTTTTAGTCCATTTATTTGCACTAGGAAGTACATCAATCTCTGAATAATTGTTGTTTGCATCATTCTCATCAATGATTGCTTGTAATTCTGAACTGTCCCCTTTTTCTGATGTACGAATAGAAGTCATATCCAAGTTTGGGTTCTGATTAATGAAGTCAGAATTCTGAGTGACTTGTTCAGAGTTCTGAGTACAAGAATCAGAATTCTGATTACAAGGTTCAGAATTTTCACCACTTGTATGTATTAGATTTGGACATTCCTCTGATGGACCTTTGTCAGAAATTACAGTTGATTGAACTATTTCTGGAGTCTTATTTTTCATCTTTTTGACCATCTTTGGGTTTTCATATTCTGCATAAGAATCAGAAATTAGTTCACTAAAAGCATCCTTAAACAGTAAATTGAGTTCTGAACAAATCGGATTAGAATCTGTATCAGAAGTCAATTTTGTCTTGTTCAGCATGAGTTCTGAACTGTCTTGTTCAGAAGTCCGCATTCTGGCTTCATCAAAAGTTACATTTATGCTCTCCATCATCCTCTTGGTTCTTCTATTGTAGATTCTGAATGCTTTGGAAGTTAAAGAATAACCCACAAAGTATCCTTCATCTGCCTTTTTATCGAATTTGGCAAGATTTTCTCTGTCTCTGAGAACATAGCACCTGCAACCAAAAACATGAAAGAATTTGATTAATGGTTTTCTTTTATTTATCAGTTCATAAGCAGTCTTATTTAATCTCTTATTGATTAAAGTTCTATTTTGTGTAAAACAAGCAGTTGCAATTGCTTCAGCCCATAGGAAAGTAGGAAGATTTGCATAAGCCATCATTGTTCTCGCAGCTTCAACTAGAGTTCTATTCTTCCTTTCAACAACACCATTTTGTTGAGGAGTTCTGACAGCAGAAAAATTGTGAGAAATCCCAGAACTTTCTAAAAAATTCTGAAGAGTCTCATTTCTGAACTCTGTTCCATTATCACTTCTGATTTTCTGAACTGGAAGTTGTAAGAGAACTTGAATCCTTTTGATAAAATTTATCAATGTAGTAGCAGCTTCTGACTTAGCTCTTAGGAACTCAACCCATGTGTATCTGGAGAATTCATCAACAATCACAAGCATATATTTCTTTCCTCCCATAGATTGAACTGAAATTGGACCACAAAGATCAGTATGAATCATTTCTAATGGTGCTTTGCAAGATGAGTCCATTTTTAATTTGTGAGAACTCTTTTTCATCTTGCCCATTTCACAAGCTGAGCATAATGATTCTTTTTCAAATTTAAGCTTTGGTAAGCCTTTAACCAAATGTTTTGCAACAAGATTATTAAGATCTTTGAAATTCAGATGAGAACATCTTCTGTGCCAAAGCCAGCATTCATTTGCAGTTGATTTTGATAAAAGACAAACTGTATTTAATGTTTTCAATTTTGAAAAATTAACTACAAATAAGTCCATATGTCTTTTGGCCCAGAAGACTTTAACATCATTTTCAGTTAAAATCATGCAACCTGTTATTTGAAACTTAATTTGACAAAGACTGTCTAAAAACTGACTTATGCTGAAAAGATTATGCTGTAATCCTTCAACATAGAAAACCTTTTGGATAGTCAGATCCCCTTTAGTTAAATCCCCATAACCTTTGACTTGTCCTTTGCTGTTATTTCCAAAGTTTACTGCTCCTCCAGCCTTTTCTGTGAAGTTTGATAGAAAAGACTTCTGACCTGTCATGTGTCTTGAAGCTCCTGAATCTAAAAACCACACATGACAGCCCTGCAAAAGGATCAGTTAGGTTTAGGTACCCATTTTGGAATGGGTCCATCTTTGTTAGCTTTGTCATTGGATTTAACATTAGTACCTTTTACTCTCCACTCAAAATCTTTCTTCAAACACCACTTTCCTTGAACTTTTATGAATTCAGAACATTTTCTGCTTACAAGCTTGTTCAAATTCTTTTTGAGAGTTGTAACTTTTGGTTTTGCTATATTTTCAACTTTCTTTTCTTATATCTTTTCTTTCTTCTGAGTCTGAGGAACAGAAATTTTCTTCTTTTCTGTATTTTGAGAAACAGAAACTTTCTGAATATCTTTTCTTATGTATGAAACAGAAGTTATTTTGACTTGACATTTATGAGAATATTTGAATGAATCATTTTTACATCTAACACAAACAAGATTTTTCTTTGCAAGTGACAATAAATCTGAAACATAGGTCATTTCATTTTTATTGATACTGTTCAGAGTACAATTGCCCTTATTACAAGAATTTCTAGCTTTGAGTTCAGAAGTAGATTTCATTCTAAGCTTCTCAAGATCCCTTTTCAGATCATTCAACTTTGCAAGATCATCTTTCCTTTTGCTTTCTTCTTTTTCTGAAAAATTCAAGTTCTTTTTGTTAGAAGAATTAGATGATTCACCTTTTTCATATGTACTTGATTCATTAAAGAATTTATCATTTTCTCTTGAAGCATTAATTTTAAAAAGATCATACTCAGTCTTCAGTTTTTCAAGCTCTGTTATTTTCTGAATAAAAATATTCTTTTCTTTCAAAGCTTCTTCAAGTTTAATATCCACCTCACAGAAATCATTTTCAAGTTCATCATAAGCTTTCCTTAAGTCCTCAAGTTCTTGACTCACAAGATTAAATCTCTTTTCAAGTTGCAAAAATTCATCTGATTTTGTTTCAGAAAATCCAGTTGAATCAGACTTCTGACTACCTGAGTCAGAGTTCTGATTTACAGACTCAGATGTCTGATCTTTAGACTCAGAGTTCTGACTACAAAGTTCAGAATCCTGACTAGAAGTTTCAGACTTCTGATTTACTGAATCAGACTTGGTTGTTTATTTTTGTAGCTGACATTTAAGGAATCATACTTGAATTTAGTATCATTTTATCTTGGCTTTTCATCTGTTGGTTTAGAAACTTCTTTCTTAACCTTTTCTTCTGAACCAACTGACTTTTCTGTTTTAGACTCAGAAATTTTCTCATCTGACTTTTTAGAGTTTGGTCTTTGCAAATTGTCAGAACTTGTTATAGAACTAGCAGGTCTTATGAAAACTTCAACAATTTCTGGGATTTTTGGCTTAGAAACTTGAAGTTTTTCATACAAGTTAATTGGAGCTCTTTTTAAAGTGACATTTTCTTCCAATCCCAATCCCTTCTTTGGGTTGTAAAATCTTGTATCTTTAACGTTGTTTAATAAAAGATTTAGTGTTTGCTGAGTCTGACCCCTTTTCAAATTCAGATCTTCTAATTCTTTAATTTTAGTGTATAAATTCTTTCTTTCTTCAAATAACATATCAAATTTTATTTGTAAATCACCTTTTTCATCCTTTATTTTTGAAAACTCAACTTTTAGTTCAGAAAGCCTTTTCATCAATTCAGAATTTTCATCTTTAACTTTCTGTTTCTCAGCCTCAGATTCTTCATATTGTTCTTTTATTACTTCTTTTTCAATTCTGAATTTGTTAACCAAATTTCTTTCTCCTTTTATCTGTTTTCTTAGATTAGCAAATTCAGTTTTCATTTCACCAATCTGTGTCATTAACTCTAATTCAAGTGAAGAATGTACCTCAGCAGATGACTCAGAATCAGCATCTTCAAAATCAGAATCATCCTCATTCCTCATTTTTGCCATATAGCTCTGCATCTGTGGAAAGTTGATATGATCATCTTCATCAGAAGTATAGTACAACCAATTCTCCTGTTCAGCCAACAAAGCAATTTTATCATCTCTCTTCTTTGCAAGCCGAGCCTTCTTGGTGTAGTACTCATAGTCTTTCACAATTTTAACTCTGCAATCCTTAGCATAGTGGCCAGATTTTCCACATTTGAAACACAGATTCTTTTCTTTTCTTTCATCCTTCTCTTCATTGTTTTCTTCACTTCTCTCTACTCTCTTTTCAAACTTATTTTCTTCTCTGTCTTCTTTCTTCTTATAGTCTGAACTCCCAACTCTCTTATAATTTCCTTGAAATCTACCCTTCCCATACCTTTTATTGAAAGTATTTGTCAACAAAGCTAGTTTCTCAGCCATTATCTTGATATCTTCATCATCTTCTGATCCTTCTTCCTTGTCAGATTCTTCCAGATTAGGTATCTCTGATAGATATGCAGTCTTTTTGGGTGCTTTGATTGCTTTGGACTTTGATAAGAACGCTAACTGATCAACAACATTTTTCTTCTCTTCCACAACTAACTTGACAGAGTCTTCATGTTGATTAAGAACACAGAATAGATCATTTAAGTCTTCTTCACACATATCCTTGTTCATTTGCAGACTTATGGCAAATGATGACCATTCTGAATTTAGACTGTTCAGAAATTTGTAATTTATTTCTGACTTTGTTTTCTTCAGTCCATTTCTTCTCAAGTCATTTAGAATAGTGCAAAATTTACTGTATGCATGTGTCAAACTTTCTGACTCTTTTGCTTTGAACCTTTCATAAGCATTTATGCTTTGATTTAACTTTGCCTGAATAGATCTCACAGTTCCTAACATTTGCCTTTCCAATTCGTCTCACATTTCTTTAGCTGATGATCCACTGTCAATCCTGTTAAGAACTTCATTTGGGACAGCCAAAGTCATCAAAGTAATTGCTCTTTTGTCAATAGCATGCCTATTCTTCTGTTCAGCTGTGTATTGGGAATAACTCTTTTTCACCCTGGTCGCTGGAATTTCTGGAGTTGTTTCTGTAGCAGGGGTTGCAGCAACATCGATGTATACTTCAATTGGGCCTTCTCGAATAGAAATCATAAGGTTTTCATCAATGTTGTCTAGGAATTGGATCATTCGGATTTTCCATTGCTGATACTCTTCTGGTATAAGAACAGGCGGTTTGGTTTCAGATCCCATGGCTAGATATTCTTTAGAAGACATGATTGTAAGAAAATTCAACAGAAAGACAAATTCGAGTTTCTTGATCGAAATGTAACAGGTAATTCAAGAATTGACAAGAATTCAAGAACTAGCCCTAGCAGCGGAATCGAATATTGAATGAATCAAGAAATCTTCAAGAAATTTATCAATTGATCTTTGCGATAACAATCTTGAACGAATTTGTTTGTTGATTGGCTCTGATACCAATTAAAAGAACAGGATCTAATCTCACAATCAATATAGAAAGCAGTAATTGAGAAGTTGTATGATCAAGCCCAATTGTATTCAATGATGAACAGAATTACAGATCTATGAGAGAGAGAATCTCAAAGATTACAGAGAATGAATACAAAGTTATACGGGAAAAATCAATCAGTTTGCAACATAGAGCTAACTACTATTTATACTGCAACGGACATCTTAAAGCTACAGTACAAATAAGAAAGACTAATAAGAACATAACACGTGTCCTAATTAGTTTATAAAATACTAAGTAAAGTATATCGTCATAAGTTCTGAACAGGTAGTTCAGAACTTCTGAACATTCTTCTGATAAAGCTTCTCAGATCTTCTGACTCTCTCATATCTCTGACTCCTCTACTCAGATCATCTGAGTCTTCTACTCAGACCATCTGACTCTTCTTATCAGACATCTGACTTCTCTTTCCACTGATCAATACTTCTGACTTCACAGTCAGACCTCTGACTTCTCTACTCAGAACATCTGAGTCCTCTTATCAGATCTTCAACACTTGGTTTATTGACAAAACTTCAGATCTAACATTCTTAGATCCTAAGCGTCCACGTTATGTTTATAAACTGGATAAGGCACTTTATGGCTTAAGGCAGGCTCCTCGTGCATGGTATGACACTCTCTCTACTTATCTCCATATTGAAAAATTTGAGCGAGGTAAAATCGACAAAACTCTATTTTTCAGAATAGTGAAAGGTCATATCATTCTTGTTCAGATACATGTTGATGACATTATATTTGGTTCTACTAACCCTGATCTTTGTACTCGTTTCGCTGATAGAATGAAAGATGAGTATAAAATGAGCATGATGGGTGAGCTAACATATTTCCTTGGTCTTCAGATAAAGCAAAATAAAAAAGGAAATTTCATTAATCAGGGAAAGTATGTTAAAGATAAGCTAAAGAAATTCGATTTAACTCAGAGTTTAGCTATGAAAACCCCTATGGCACCACCGCTGACACTAAACAAGGATTCAAATGGAATACATGTTAATGTCACGTTGTACCGTGGGATGATCGGCTCTCTCTTGTATCTTACAGCTAGCCGACCCGATTGTATGTACGCAACCTGTTTGTGTGCACGATATCAAGCTGAACCTAAGGAATCTCATATGATCGTTGTAAAGTGAATTTTTCGATACCTTAAGGGTACTGTGAACCTAGGTATTTGGTATCCCAAAGACTCAAGGTTCGATCTAATCGCCTATTCAGATAGTGATTTTGCAGGTTGCAAATTGGATAGGAAAAGCACCACAGGAGGCTGTCAGCTCCTGGGTGGAAAGCTGGTGAGTTGGACAAGTAAAAAGCAAAACTCAGTGTCCACCTCCACAGCTGAAACTGAATATGAAGCCGCTGGAAGCTGTTGTTCTCAGTTCTTGTGAATGAGAAATCAACTACTAGACTATGACCTTCAGCTCTCGAAAATTCCAATCTATTGCGACAGCACAAGTGCCATCGCTATAGCCAACAATCCAGTGCTACACTCAAAGACAAAACACATCGAAATAAGGTATCATTTTATCAGAGATCATGTGATGAATGGTGACATAGAACTTCACTTTATCCCAACTGATTATTAGTTAGCTGATATGTTCACCAAACCTCTTGATGAGACAAGATTCAACTTTCTCATCAGCGAGCTTGGAATGCTGAATTTGAAGGGTAAAATCTTCAGCGGTTCACATTTGATCAGCGATAGGATAAAATTAACTTGTATAACCCATTCTATCATTTTCTCTCTGAATAAACTTGATTCGCTGATATCAATGTATGTTTTTTACTCGCTGACAATCGCATGTAAATGCAAGATTTCAAGACAAATTGCATCGCTGAATATCTCTTCCTTAATCAGCGATACTTTGAAATTTCTAAAACCAACACTGATATTTCTATTCAGTGCTTCATGTTTTCAAAAGTGTCCCTGAGCTTTCAAAACCTCAGAGACATCCTAAAATATGAAAGGACGTCCGTGACGTCATCGCAATGGATAAGCCCCGACACGTTCTTCCTTCTGACACACGTTTGCACGTTTCGTTTACCTTCCAATCAAATGCAAACACGTGTCCGTGTCATGATGAAAATCTTTTCCCGCTCAAGATTTTCTCTCTCTCTAATCTCACTATATAAACTCATTTTGGGTTTATATTTTTCCTTTACGCGAACGACTTCTTCCTCAAGAAAACTACTGTTGCATTTTTGCTCTCAAGTTTTCAAGAACTTCTTCTTCTTCAACGAACCAGGTTAATATTTCTTTTATTTACCTGTTTCTTAAAACTTGTTAATGATCTTCTCATTATTTTTACAAGATTAAACAAAAGAACTTTTTCAAAAATGAAATAAATTCTTTCATGGTTTTATGAACACAACCTTTCATGGTTGTTCTTCAAGTTTAATCGCAAATATCTTAAACTTGTTCTTCATACGTTTTTCCAGAATCCTAATTGGAAAAACAAGACTTTTTATTGGGTTTGCATTTTCTTTTTCAAAAACAAGAAAACCCTAATCTTCATTAAGACATTTTTGTCTGAATGAAATGGACAAAATTCGAACCATCTTATTGGAAAATCTTTCCACATTAAGATTATTCTTATTTGTTATATCTTTGGTTGAACTGATAATATAGAAATGGCATCTACTGACATTCCTACTACTGAGAACACTGCTGCTGCTGAGGACCTGGAAATCACCAAGGCTCCTCAGGTCAAGTTCACACTTGAAGAACTTGATTGGACAAAAACAAACAATCTCTATACGCTTTTCGAGTTTCCTCCTCGAAAGCAAGTCACACATCTGAATGATGCTGTGAATTTCCTGAAAACCTGTTGCCTCTCTACAGCCCTGACCATAACACCCCCTGCTCATCAGTTACTACTATCTCAGTTCTGGTATTCTGCCAGACACACTCAGCTAACATCGACCAAAGACCCCACAAAGAAAAACGATTGCATCCTCTGTGGCACTGATTTTGGCACCATAAAAATCACCCCTGCCATTATCCGAAAAGCACTGAGCCTTCCCATCGCCACAAAAGAAAAACCCTTTGTTTTTCTCCCTGACCACAAGAAACATGCTGATAGGGAAGCCATCACTGCATTCTTTGATGCAATAGGCTATGTATGGGAAACTGGAAGGGACAAGAAGCCTGGGATGAAACTGACCCTCATCAAGAAATCAAAAATGCCCAGCGAAATGAACTTCATCTTCGCACACTTGATAAGCTGCATGACTGCAAAGACCGGCTCCTCTGATCAAGCCGCTCAACCTCAGCAAGCAATGGGTTATGCATTGCTAAAAGGTCTTCATATTGACTGGGCCTCGATAATCTACGATGGTCTTATACTCATAGTAGACTTGGCTGCTGACCGACCACCATGGGTTCCATATCCTAGATTCCTCAACGCCGTCTTTCTCAAAGGACTTGGGGATAACTACCCAAAAGAGGGTGACCTGAAACTCTCTCAGGTTGGCCCTAAGGTACTCGACTTCAAGCCAATGGCAAACGAGGTACGTCTCTCTACTCTCTTATCTATTCTCAGTCCTCCTTCTTCTATTTATATGGCTACTTCAGCGACAATACCCCTCGCTGATACCCAGGCCACAAAATCCACTCCTTCTAGAAAAAGGAAACAATCCTATACCCAACATGGTTCCAAAAGGACTAAGAAAACCAAGGAGCAACCCCAGCAATCTCATGCTGAAGACTCCTCAGCTCATCTTGAAGAGCTGAAGGAAAGTTCAGTGGTACGCTCTGCCACAGCTGAACAAGCCACCCTTTCCATCTCAGCTTCAGCGTCTCTAAACGCTGAAGTTATAAACTTGGAATCGACCCAACCTCCTTCAGTCTCTCATAGGACTGAAGAAGTGATTCTCAGTGGATCCAACGCTGAACCCCGCACCCAACCATCATTCTCAACCTTCGCTTCTCTCTCTACTCCATTGGACTCTAATCCAGTTTTCACCACGATCACTGGAGCACCCGTCATTCCTCCAGAAGCTAAAGCTGATACTTTTCAAGGGATGATGGATGCAGGACCTGCAGAAATGACCATGCATACACGCACTCTAGCTGAAGTTTTGACGACTTCACCAACCCTCCTGCAAGTATACACCAACCCATATACACTGTAACTAAACCCCAAACTTCTGAGCTTTCCTTTGTTTATAAGTACTTATCTGTTACAGGTCCTAATTTGGTAGACATCAACGCCTCTCTGAAGAACCTAGATACGAAGCTGACAGGTCTCACCACTACTCTCTCAGACAACTCTTCAGCTGTAACAAACGCTGGAGAGAATCTCAACAAGCTGACAAAAGTGGTTGAACAGAAAGCCTCCAAAGCTGATTTGGAGAAGGTTGATGGTACTCTTGGTGACTTTGCCAAAGTTCTTGCTGACATCTACACAGACTACACCTCTCTCAAAACAACAGTTCAAACCATGTCCAGCGAAGTCATAACGCTGAAGACATCGGTTGGAAATCTTCAGGGAGGGATGTCTGCTGTAAAGAATGACATGAGTTTAGTAAAGACTGACGTAAGTTCAGTAAATACTGACGCAAGTTCAGTAAAGACTGACGTAAGTTCAGTGAAGACGATGGTACAGCAGATCCTGAATAACATGACCGCCCCTGATCCTGCACCTTTCGCATTTTACTCCGGCGGATCATGCTGAACTTTTCAAGATCACTCATGCTATTACTGGCCTAGAAGACAGAGTAGCAGCGATTGAAAACTATATTGGGATCCCTGGCCAAGAAGACAGGGAACCAACACCATCTACTGAGTCATCGCATTCCTCCCCCACTCATCATGAGGAAGGGGGGGAGAAGAACTCTGAAGACCTTCCCCATGATGAATCTATCGAGGGGGAGAAGACTGAAAACCTTACCCCTACTGAAGAGGGTGAGAATACAAATGAAGAAACAACTGTTGGACCTCAGGGAGATGAAAACCCTGAGGGAACCAAGAAGCTTACCTCTGTATCTGAGGGGGAGGAACTCGAAGAGGCTGCTGAAGAATCTGAATCTGAAGCTGAAGATGAAGAAGCCGTCGACTTATCTGACAATGAACCATCGTCCAGTGATAAGGGTGATGATGACGATGTTGATGATGATGATGATGACTCCTTTATCGTCAAGCCTGTTCAGAAGAGTACAACTCTTAAAGGGGTCTTGTTAAACGAACCTTCAGGGGAGCGGACCAAGACAAAGCCTTCAGCGTCTGAAGCTGACAAGGGCCAAGGAAAAGGTATCGCTAAAGACGATGAAAATCTGACGGTCTTGCTTCTAAAGCCAGTTTGTCAGGTACACTATCTCCTATTTTCTTACACTGCATCCCTCCTCTATCTATACACATTATCAACTCTACTCTCCATAAAACCTCTATACACTTAACCCCATTCTTTTTCTTTCTCTGTTCTACCCAATTTCTTATTCGTAAGATCGTTGTGTTTCAGCTAGTCCTCTCCCCTACTTGAGGATTCTGAAGTACAACCAGCTGCTGCTGAAGAAATAATCCCGGTCTTGGATTTTATCTCTGAGACTGATGAACCTGAAGAACAGTTGCTCTCTCACAAAAATAGACCTTCCTTGGCTCCTCAAAAGCTGAGTGAAGAGGATCAGAAAAAGAGAGATGCAATGATCAAGAGATTCGAAGATCAGCGAATCATCCTGAAGCGTGATCAACTTCCTTCTATTCCTCCAAACTTCAGACTTTCACAAAAGGAATACAAGGATCACCTCAGAGCTGAAATGTGAATCGCTGAAAGAAGGGAAGCTGAAGAAAAAGACAGAGAACTCGCCATCCAGCTTACTCAAGAATCAGTCAAAGACCCCAAGCTGAAACGAATTCCTATTCAAGTCCAACGTCAGCTATGGAAGACGCCAAGAAGATCGTTGAAGAAAAGAGAAATGTGTCTCAATCTACTTTAATCTGGTGCAAAGAAAAGGTACACTTCAGATATCGACCTGCCAAAATCAACAAGGTACATAACACTGGAAAATCAACCCTCAAAGTTTCAATCGCTGAAATCGAGATATTCAGAGAGAACGAACAATACGAAAAATTCTATGCTGAAGCCATCACGAAGTACGGTCTCTCTGAATGGTTGTAGATCATATTAGCCATCCAGAAGTCTCAATCTAAATACAAGGATCATTTCGAAAAGCTGATAAATCAACAGATCGACTTAGTCTCTTCTTGTGTGGATATTCCTCCTCCCCCTCCTCTCGCAAATCAGAAAAGAAGGGCCTCTGCAAAGAAAAAGTCTAAACCTTCAGACTCAGGCCCTCTTATACGGAACGAAACATGTATCGGTTTTTCTCGTGCTGAAGTTCTCGGTCCAGAACCTGACCTTTCCGCACTTGACACATCTCTTCCTCCTGATGAGACTTTCATCCCTGGGAAAGTCATAAGCAAACCCTATGGGATATTCTTTATTAACTATGGTGGACGACAACGTTTTCAACGTATCTCTGAACTTCCCATCACTCCCATCGAACAGCTGAAAGATCTCATCTACTGGTGTGAATTCAAACGCGACATTCAGGCACGGCATCTTAAACCCTTGATTTTTGAAGAAGCTCTGAACAAAAGGAATCAATGAGTAAATGTCCCTGACTGGATGATTCCCACATCAAAGACCCTTGATGAACTTCTCATTAAGGAAGAACCTCTCTAAGCTGATAGGATCGCCTTATTCTTCTATTTTATCAGTTATTCTTTTGTACTTGTAATTTATTTCGCTTGTACTTGTAATCTTTCCACTTCCCTTTGTAATCTGATACGAAGTTTAAAGAAAGATTTCAGCGAAAGTACTTTACTCCATCTGTACAGAAAAGATCCCAGAAAACGGTAAAAGGGACAAGTATTTTATGAGTTCTTTTTATCCTTATGTTTTCATTAAATAGCAATTTTCTCTGTTGCTATGTCATAATCAAATAAGGGAGATTGTTGATCCAAACCCTCAGTGATTTGATAATGACCCTCTCTTAAATACTTAGTGAAAACTGTAAGTAAACAATATGTATCAGAGTTTCACTATCGCTGATAAGTACTAAGACCTTATAGTACCGCTGATAGGAACTCTTGCTCTTTAGATTAAACATTCAGCGAACACTGTTCACCATAATGCTCTGAGCCTGTTCAATCCTTGTGGTGATCGCTGATAAGTTAGTTGTTTACTTATGATCCCCGAAGACAAGTTTCACGTCAACATAGGTTCTACGCTGAAGTCGAAGATCAAGCTCAAGAACCAGCGACAAGTCTCCTAATGAACTGATGCGGATCAGCGAAGACTCAGATTTGTCCACTCAACGTGAAGTATCAAGTACAAGACTTCAGCTATCGCTGAACTTTATCATTCGCTGATAAATAATGATAAAGCGCTGAATCAACGAAAGCTGATCATGAAGTCCTCCGTACAAAGTACTTTTGTCTTAACCACCCTTGTACGACTCCGTACGATATGTCAGAAAAGAACCTCCTTATTGTCTGAAATCGTACAACCACTCTGATACTACACTGTTCAAACATGCGGCTACTAAGGTTGTCTACAAAGGTCAATGACATACAACCAATCAGCTGCTGCTACGTGTAAAGTATAAACTGCCATGCATTAATTGCATGCAGTATATAAGAAGGACTCCAGCTTTATTTTTGAAGCACTCGTAAACTCTGGTCGAGTCATCTTTCTTATCTTGAGATAGGTTATTATTAGTAATTTCCTTCTCTTTGTTAGTGCAAGAAACTTAGTGTTCCAACTTGTTTAGATTTAGGTTTATCCTTAATCTTGTTCCGCAACAAGCTGTAAATTGTTAATGATTTATCAATAAACAATTTAAAAAAGTAAATTCTGTGTGTTTGTATTCAACCCCCCCCCCCTTTCTACAAACTTGTATAGCCCTTCGGGACCAACAAGTTACCTCAACTGGCAATCTAAGTGATCCCGGTGTTATTTTACCCTAATTCGTTTCAAGGAAATACATGGACTCTGCCTTAAAGGTTGTCCAAGCCGAATTGTCAAAGGAGGTCAAAGTGGAGCTGGCTAACATCCGAAGTTTGTTGAAAGGAAAGGAGAAAGTGGTTGAAGCTGAACCTGCTACAATAACTCCACTACCTCATTATGCAATTATCCAAGCATCCTACTCGGTTGATGAACTCAAAACCATGCTCCTTGCCCAACTTCTTCAACAATCCAACTGATATTCATCTTCTGAAGTCGATCTGCTATCCTTGCTCCACACAGGTATCCTCTCAGAATCCACAGCTCACTACCCGAATCGACTAGATTGACTCGACCCTACGGAATGTCCAGACCGCTCTTGAAACTCTATCCGAATGGGTCGCCTCTCTGGAGAATACCTGCAAAAGTCAATATGGGGGACTCAATCGCACACACGATGATCAGGATGATCCTGATCACCGTGAGAGGGATAACAAGCGCCAACGTTTATCTGAGTCTGAGCTGATAAATGTCAATAGCGTATCAGAGGTTTAACCATAACCGTCTACTGTGGCACCCACCGAAGATCAGCCACATAATCAGCTAAGTTTGGTTGACATGGGAGTCGATATGGATATTTTAGACGAAGAAGACCCAACGGTTGAAAAGCCTGAAGGAGAAAAACAAACACTGATTGAACATACAACTATGGAATGGCCAACACTTGAAATCATAGATCCAGAATCATAGATTGACCCGGAAACTGAAAACTTGCGGCACGAAAAATCCTCCAACGCAATCAATTCCGAGGTTAACTTGATTTTTCCGACCGAAGCTGATGAAGACATTGACTATGATCAGTATCTTCTTCGAACCGTTCAGAGTACACCTTCCACGATTCATGATCACCCTGAAACTTCCGAATCGGTTCATCCGACATCTCCTTAACCCGAATCCGGTTCTGATCAACCAAGGCATCCGGTGAAATGGGAGAAAATCATCATTTTGATTCCTTATTGTAATACACAGGGTAAGTTCGTTAGATAATTTAACAATAATTTATGATGTTCAGGGTAAGTTTGGGGTAAAATATAAGTTAAGGGTGTTTGGGTCATTAATGAGAAGTTGAAGGTCTAGAAGGTACAAATTGATTTTTGATATACACCTTAGGCTATCAGGTGTATCTTTATCCAGTTATAGAAAGAGTGTGTATGTGTGCGGGAGTTCTGAAGGCGAAAGAAAGCGAAAGAGGAAACCGTACGAGTAGGGCTTCAATTGATCGGGTTAAGAAGTAATTTGGAGGTAAGTCCTTTACATATTGTGTTTGTAATTATGAATAGAAGATATCTTTCGGTTTAGAGTATCTAATTTCACGTCTTGAATGGATTCCAATCGATTTCCGGGTAAATAGAGCCGACTGTGTTCTTGAGGACTCCCGGTGAAATCCCGGTATAATCAACTTCCGGTGGAGTCCCGGTAATATGGACTCCCGGTAGTGTGGAGTCCCGGTAATATGGACTCCCGATAGTGTGAATTCCCGGTAGTGTGGAATCCCGGTAGTGTGAATTCCCGGTAGAGTTGACTCCCGGTATAACAGACTTCCGGTAGTGGAGAGTTCCGGTATTATGAACTTCCGGTATAGGAACACCCGGTACTAAGAGTCCCGGTACTGTATAAGTCCCGGTACCCTGTGTAGTTCCGGTAGTGAGTTAAATACAGTGTGTAATGGAACAGTTGAGGATGGGAAATCATTAGGCTTTACGTATTTGGTTAGTAAAGCAATTTGTGTATCTTAACTTGTTTCAGATTCCGTGGAATCGTGGTAAGGGATAGTATCGTTTTGAAAGAAGCTTACGAACGTGTGAAATAACCAAAACAGATGAGTTTTGCTTTGAAAACACTTTTTAACTGGAATACATACATGTGTGGAGTTGGGAGTGAAACTGTTGATAATTATGTGCTCGTATGTGAATTATAATATAGTGAATTACATGTGTATTATAAATGTGTTATAATACGTTGGCCGGGTTTAAGACCGGTGTGATTGCTATAGAACCTGTATAGCGTTGTTTGGCTGTAGATGTTGTGCAGCGTTGTATATTATTAGTTGGCTTGCTACCACTAATATGGCCAGAAGGAATGAAAAGGGGAAGCATAATATATGTGAGTTTATTTGGATGTATACGATTGTGTTGCGTGATTTATATGATTAAAGTTTATATAAATGGTTTTTTTTAACTAACAGGGGTTTCTCACTTAGACCATCAGGTCTAACCCTCATTTTGTTTTAAAAATATATATTCCAGGTGGTGGATCAAGTAAGGGCAAGTAAGTAGAGTAACCGGTGGATGGCTAGAGAGAAGGACTTTAAGATGAAGCTTTTGACTTGTTTAGCAGTTGTATTGCAACGTTAAATGTTATGCATGTAAATAGTACAGTATTTGGGTTACATATGGTTTTCTTTCAATTGTAAGGGACTACTGGACCGTACATGTAATGTGAAGTTCGTTTGTTATATCTATTTATGTTATATTGTGTGATATGTTGTGTACTTGGGATATGGGGTCGTTACAAATGGTATCAGAGCCTTAGTTTAAGGGATTTAGGTATTAGTATCTGTACCTAGACTTAAACTGCATGTGAAGTAGGATGTCCCTATTATTGTAGAACCTCGGGATACTAAGTATAAAAGGTAGAAGGAACATCATGTAAGGTAATTTCATACTACACCTGGCCAGTGTAATTGTGATCTTACAGGTACATGTCTGAACTGGAATACCTTGTTATATGGGGTATATGCTTATGTGTATATTAACCCTGTTTAAATCCATAGAATGGCCAGCGGTACAAGAAATTCGAATCGAGGAGGAGGAAGAAATCCAAACAGAACTAATCCGTCAGTAGGAACCGTGGATAGGGGAGGCAGAACGGGGGGCAGAGTCGGGGGTAGAACTGGAGGTAGAGCTGGAGGTCGAGCCGGAGGCAGAACCCAACAAAATAGTACGGATTTCATTACCAGAGCTAATCTAATGGCAGGAATGGGAAGATTACAAGACAATATTCAAGCTATGTTCAACCAAACTCATAATACTGAAACAAAAGGACCAGACCCTACTCATGAAGAGGAGATGCCAATTACCCCGACGGTCTTACCGGTAATGAGAAAATGTGATTACAAAATGTTTCTTAGTTGCAGACCACCTACGTACTCAGGGGATCGGGATCCAGTAAAAGCAATGAGATGGATGAAGGAAATTGAAGCCATTTTCAAAACAAGCAAGTGTGCGGATGAAGATAGAGTATTGTACGGGGCAGCTATGTTAAAAGGAGATGCATTGTATTGGTGGGAATCTTTTATACATTCTAAAGGATCTGACGTTTATTCTACCCTCTATTGGGAAGAATTTGTGGTAGCCTACAGGGAACAATTTTGTCCCCAGGCAGCCGTTAAACAACTGGAAGGAGAATTCATGAATTTGCAACAAGGGAACTTATCCGTTCGAGACTATACCGCTAGCTTTTTGGAAAAGTCTCGATTTGCAGAATACTATGTTGCTACGGAGGCGATGAAGACAGAAAGGTTTATCTTTGGGTTGAACTCAGAAGTCAGAAGGTTAGTGACTGCAAAAGGAGCCGATACCTTCTCGGCTGCAGTTAATGCCGCGGAGAATGTTGAACGAGATATTAGAAGAGATGTGGGCGATAAAAGTATCGGGAAGAGAAAGTGGGAAGGGCCACAATATGATCCGAAGAGGTCCCGATTTCAGAGGTATGATAACCGTCCGCCGTTTCGACCAGCGGAAAGACCATGTCAGAAGTGCAACCGTGTCCACCAAGGAAACTGCCAAGGTGATTTACGAGCATGTTATAAGTGTGGGAAGACTGGACACGTTATTAAGGATTGTAAGGTAACGCGGTTATGTTTCTTATGCAATTCTCTGGATCATCTTCAATCAAACTGTCCACGGGGAAGGATACAGCAAGGTGGGTCATCGGGCAGGCCAGTGATTGTTAAACCAGTAGTACGAAGACTGGAACCGCCAGTAACCAGGGGTCGCGCATTTCAAATGACTGAGAAAGAAGCGGAGGAAACTCCGGATGTAGTCACAGGTACATTTTTTATAAACTCTACACGTGCTAAGGTGTTATTTGATTCAGGTGCAAACCGATCGTTTGTGTCTCCTGCATTTGCTGCTTGCCTGTTTTTGAAACTTAAAATGTTAGAACATGTTCTATTAGTAGATACTGCAAATGATAACCAAGTGTCAGTTAGTGAAGTGTTTGATAGTTGTGTGATTAGTATAGAGGGGTGTGGAGTGCCTATACGATTGTTTCCTATAACTCTGATAGAGTTTGACGTAGTAGTAGGAATGGACTGGTTAGCCGAGAATCAGGCTAATATAGTATGTGATAAGAAGTTAATAAATGTTGTATTACCTGGGAGGGGACCAGTAGTGATTTATGGTGATCGCATGAATCATCGGTCGTGTCTTATATCAATATTAAAAGCACGTAGGTGTGTTAATAAGGGTTGTCAGAGTTACTTGGCCTACGTGATAGATATTAAGTCGGAAAAGAATAGGATGGAAGATATTCCTATCGTTAGTGAATTCCCTGAAGTATTCCCTGAAGACTTGAACAGTCTTCTGCCTGTTAGACAAGTAGAGTTCGGTATAGACCTGATTCCTGGAGCCACTCTTGTAGCCCGTGCACCGTATCGTTTGGCACCTCCAGAGATGAAAGAAATGATGGCACAACTACAAGACCTATCCGATAAAGGCTTCATCAGACCTAGTTCTTCGCCGTGGGGAGCACCAGTGTTATTTGTGAAAAAGAAAGATGGGTCGATGAGAATGTGTATTGACTACCGAGAATTGAATAAGCGCACGATAAAGAACAAGTATCTGCTACCCCGAATTGATGATCTCTTTGATCAGTTAGTTGGAGCTTGCTATTTCTCCAAGATTGACCTAAGGTCCGGTTATCACCGGTTGAAAGTTAAAGAAGGGGACGTTTTAAAGACTGCTTTTCGAACGAGGTATGGTCATCATGAATTTTTAGTAATGCCATTTGGATTGACGAACGCTCCAGCTGCCTTTATGGATTTAATGAATCGGGTATGTAAGCCGTATCTCGATAAATTTGTAATTGTATTTATCGATGATATCCTTATCTATTCTCGATCCAAGGAAGAGCACGCGCAGCACCTTCGTTTGATTCTAGAGCTACTGAAGAAGGAAAAGTTGTATGCGAAATTTTCTAAATGTGAATTCTGGTTACGGAAAGTACAATTTCTGGGGCACGTGGTTTCTGAGAAAGGTATACAAGTCGATCCGATGAAAGTAGAAGCAGTTGAAAAGTGGGAACAGCCGAAGACAGCAACAGAAGTACGTAGTTTTCTGGGTTTAGCCGGCTACTATCGGAAATTCATAAAAGACTTCTCTCGTATCGCAACGCCTATGACTAAGCTGACCGAAAGAATTTGAAGTTTGAATGGAAAGCAGAACAGGACGAGGCATTCCGAATATTTAAAGAGAAATTGTGCAGCGCGCCGATTCTATCACTACCTGAAGGTTCTGAAGACTTTGTCGTTTACAGTGATGCGTCTAAACTGGGATTGGGTTGTGTGCTTATGCAGCGCGGGAAGGTTATAGCTTATGCTTCTCGCCAACTTAAGGATCATGAACGGCAGTATCCTACGCACGATATGGAGCTTGCTGCAGTCGTCTTCGCATTAAAGATTTGGAAACATTATCTGTAGGGTTCCAAATGTCAGATTTATACTGATCACAAGAGCCTTCAACACCTCTTTGATCAGAAGGAACTAAATATGAGACAAAGGAGATGGTTGAAATTGCTGAATGATTACGACTATGAAATCCTTTATCACCCGGGAAAGGCGAATGTGGTGGCAGATGTGCTCAGTCGTCAAGAAAGGAATGGAACAATAAAAGTTATTTCGCTACGAACTGAACTCCTACCCAACTTATTTGATGAATTGCAGAAGTGTCAAGCGGAGGCTTATCATGATGAACATCTGAAATCAGAAAGGTTAGCGGGGATGTCAGCATTGCTAGTAAAAGATGATCGGGGGTTACTGTGTCTGGGAAACAGAGTGTGGGTACCTCGATTGGGTGGATTACGTGATCGTGTTTTACAAGAAGCCTATCAATCCCGTTTCTCTATTCACCCAGGTACAAATAAGATGTATAAAGACCTAAAGCAATTCTATTGGTGGTCGGGGATAAAAAGAGGGATTGCTCAGTATGTGGAAAGGTGTGATACATGTAAGAAAGTAATGATTGAACACCAAAAGCCACTTGGTCAACTACAACGGCTAGAAATACCTATGTGGAAGTGGGAGCAGATTACCACAGATTTTATCACAAAGCTACCAAGAACTCCGAAGGGATTCGATTCTATTTGGGTGATCATCGACAGATTGACAAAGTCTGCACACTTCCTACCGATAAAGGAAACCGATTCAATGGAGCGATTAGCTAAGTTGTATATTGATGAAATAGTAACTCGACATGGAATTCCAATCTCGATCATTTCTGATCGTGATAGTCGTTTTACTTCAAGATTTTGGAGAAGTTTTCAAAGGGAAATGGGGACTCAGATAAAGTTAAGTACGGCGTATCATCCTCAAACAGATGGGCAGAGTGAACGAACAATTCAGACCTTAGAAGATATGCTTCGGGCTTGTATTGTTGATTTTGGGGGATCGTGGGATAAGCATTTACCATTAATCGAATTCGCTTACAACAACAGTTATCATTCCAGTATACAAGCGGCACCGTTCAAAGTACTGTATGGTAGGAAATGCCGAACGCCTCTGTGCTGGAACAAATTGGGAGATAAACAGCTAGCGGGGCCGGAAATAGTTCAGTTAACCGCCGATAAGGTTACCTAGATTCGAGAAAGATTGAAAGTGGCTCAAGATAGACAGAAGAGTTACGCTGATCGCCGTCGAAAGCCGTTGGAATTTCAAGTTGGGGATTACGTAATGTTAAAGGTTTCGCCATGGAAAGGAGTTATCAGATTTGGTCGACAAGGTAAACTTAGCCCAAGGTATATTGGACCATTTGCAATCACAGAAAGGATCGGAGAAGTAGCTTACAGATTAGATCTTCCACCAGAATTGAGCAGGATTCATAATGCATTTCACGTGTCAAACTTCCGAAAGTGTCTGGCTACTCAAGATCAGGCAGTCTCTCTACCAGATATACAAGTCGACGAAAGACTGAATTATGTAGAAGAGCCAGAAGCTATAGTTGATCATAAGGTTAAAGTGTTGCGGATTAAGGAGGTCAGACAAGTGAAAGTTCAGTGGAGACATCATAAAGGTCAAGATGCTACGTAGGAATCTGAATCGGAAATGAGAGCCAAATACCCTCACCTTTTTGCCTAACTGAATTCCGGGACGAAATTCTTTTAAGGGGGAGATGATGTAATACCCAGGGTAAGTCCGTTAGATAATTTAACAATAATTTATGATGTTCAGGGTAAGTTTGGGGTAAAATATAAGTTAAGGGTGTTTGGGTCATTAATGAGAAGTTGAAGGTCTAGAAGGTACAAATGGATTTTTGATATACACCTTAGGCTATCAGGTGTATCTTTATCCAGTTATAGAAAGAGTGTATATGTGTGCGGGAGTTCTTTAGGCGAAAGAAAGCGAAAGAGGAAACCGTACGAGTAAGGCTTCAATTGATCGGGTTAAGAGTATCAAATTTCACGTCTTGAATGGATTCCAATCGATTTCCGGGTAAATAGAACCGACTGTGTTCTTGAGGACTCCCGGTGAAATCCCGGTATAATCAACTTCCGGTGGAGTCCCGGTAATATGGACTCCCGGTAGTGTGGAGTCCCGGTAATATGGACTCCCGGTAGTGTGAATTCCCGGTAGTGTGGAATCCCGGTAGTGTGAATTCCTGGTAGAGTTGACTCCCGGTATAACAGACTTCCGGTAGTGGAGAGTTCCGGTATTATGAACTTCCGGTATAGGAACTCCCGGTACAAAGAGTCCCGGTACTGTATAAGTCCCGGTACCCTGTGTAGTCCCGGTAGTGAGTTAAATACAGTGTGTAATGGAACAGTTGAGGATGGGAAATCGTTAGGCTTTACGTATTTGGTTAGTAAAGCAATTTGTGTATCTTAACTTGTTTCAGATTCCGTGGAATCGTGGTAAGGGATAGGATCGTTTTGAAAGAAGCTTACGTACGTGTGAAATAACCAAAACAGGTGAGTTTTGCTTTGAAAACACTTTTTAACTGGAATACATACATGTGTGGAGTTGGGAGTGAAACTGTTGATAATTATGTGCTCGTATGTGAATTATAATATAGTGAGGTATTATATTTACATGTGTATTATAAATGTGTTATAATACGTTGGCCGGGTTTAAGACCAGTGTGATTGGTTATAGAACCTGTATAGCGTTGTTTGGCTATAGATGTTGTGCAGCGTTGTATATTATTAGTTGGCTTGCTACCACTAATATGGCCAGAAGGAATGAAAAGGGGAAGCATAATATATGTGAGTTTATTTGGATGTATACGATTGTGTTGCGTGATTTATATGATTAAAGTTTATATAAATGGTTTTTTTAACTAACAGGGGTTTGTCACTTAGACCATCAGGTCTAACCCTCGTTTTGTTTTAAAAATATGTATTCCAGGTGGTGGATCAAGTAAGGGCAAGTAAGTAGAGTAACCGGTGGATGGCTAGAGAGAAGGACTTTAAGATGAAGCTTTTGACTTGTTTAGCAGTTGTATTGCAACGTTAAATGTGATGCATGTAAATAGTACAGTATTTGGGTTACATATGGTTTTCTTTCAATTGTAAGGGACTACTGGACCGTACATGTAATGTGAAGTTCGTTTGTTATATCTATTTATGTTATATTGTGTGATATGTTGTGTACTTGGGATATGGGGTCGTTACACTTATCTAGAAGACTCCCTGAAGAATCTCTTCGTTCTCCTATTAAGACCTCTCGATCCAGTTATGTGCCATGGAATGTCATCTTTTTATGACACCCTGCGACACCTTGAAGTGTGTGTATTTCTCTCTAAGAAATTTCTCTCTATAGGTGTGTGTGTGTTGTGTGCTTCGTTACCAGAAACGTCTGGTAGTGTCCTCTATTTATAGTAAGCAAAGGGACAAATAGTATAAGGGACATAATCATAGGACGCTGCATAGTCCAACGACGAGTTTACGCGTCGATGAATACTACACTGAAAAGGTTGTCACCTCTCAGAAGGTGACACCTGGAAAGTTGAGAAGCGTAGATGTACTATTGATTTTCAGAATCTTCATACTTACAGGGCACGTGAGAGGCATGTTTGTCTTGGTCTTCAAGTAAACTTGGATCTTCACCTTCAAAAATTTCAGTTCCATAGAGGCTCTATGAATTTTCACAGAGGCTCTATGGTCTTGATCTTCGGGTTGAACTTGTTCTTCTCAAAGCATGATCGACAGAGACTTCTGTGATCTTGGTGTATCCGACAGAGGCTTCTACCAGTCTTTAAAGTGAGCCTATTTTTCAATACTTCTATTAGTTGAACTATTGGAGCTAACAATCTCCCCCTAAGTATTGAAAAATTAAAAATTACACATGTGCATTGAACTTAGGATGAAAGAACAAGAGGTAAAAGTCTCAACCTTTGTAAAAAAATATGATTTTCATTGAGGCATATGCCAGAGGCGTTTACAGAAGTTGGAAATTGAAATAGAAAGACTTGAATTAAAAGACAAAGATTACAAAAGGTCATCAGAGCCTATATCTTGGCATCTGGAAAATCATCTATCTTCTTTCCTCATCCTCCTTCCTTCTTTAGCTGATGATAGAAGAACACGTACATTTCTCGGAAGCGAAGAGTTGCGTCTATGGCCTCTACCAACTTGTCAGTATCTTCAAGGTTTATGAATTATGTGCCTCCGTTGTTGAGTAGATCCTGCTTAAATTGAAGAAGAGTCTTTGTCACGTATTTTTGGCAGTCATACTCAACGAACAACTTCTTTCTTCCTTGTGGGTCGAGGTAGACGTAGCCTACTCTGGGGTGTCTTATGATCGTATGAGGTTGAATGTCAGCAGAGGGAGGGCAACGATCATCTGGGACAGTAAGGGTAATCTTCTTGACTCCGAGGTCCAGAGCCACTTGGAAATCAATCACACTGAAGTACAGTAGCCTATCCCTCATGAAAGTTCTGACAACATTGTAGGCCCTTCTGTGCTCTTGCCGATGAGTGTATAGACCTTCTGACCATGTATAGAGTTCTGCCAGATCAAAGGGGTTGAGGTTTCTAAGGTATGCGTCAGTGAATTTCATCTTGGACCCATCTTCTCTTAGCACATAGAATATATTATACCAGAAGTTTTGACATATGGTGTGCGAAAGCATGACTCCAAGGACTTGTTTCATCTTTGAGTTGGAATACACGTACTCGACCTTCTGCGCCTTCTCTCTGTAGAATTTATCAGTTAACTCCCCAATGATTTCCTTGCTTAGGATAGGCTTTGGCAGAGGATCGTTTAAACCTCTGCTGTAACGGTAGTTGTATACAACTGCCTCTATGTCTCTTTTAGGTGCAGGAGGAGGCATGAGTCTTCTAAGGGCATCCATCTCCTTTAATACATGGGCCACTCGATCCTCTGTTGGTTTGGCCATTAGGTCTAAAGGGGTGTTGCTTGACAGAGGTGGACCATATGTCCAGTCCTAATTGTTTCTTCATTATCCTCATCGTGTGTTTTCTACCAATATTCTTAAATCAACCTATTTTAAACGCTTCCGCACACAAATATTCATATTCTATTTTATATATTGATTGGTTTAAATATCATTGTGAGTCAATCTGGGATCAACAATCTTAATGACTTAAAGCTGTTAGGTAGGGTGTATGAAAATGAGGAAGTCTTGTGCAAATTTATGGATTGTCTTCCTGACTTTTGGGAACATATCTGTACTTGCATAAAGACAACCAAGGATCTTGAATACATGCCTCTTACTGTACTCTATGGAACACTTTTCAACTATGAACAAACCAAGATTCAAAGAAAGTCTATCATAAAAGAGATAAAAGGCTCTTCTGTAGCCCTTGTCAGTGCATGACACTCTATCCTCTTATCTCCTAATTGAAAATTTTGAGCGAGGTAAAATCGACAAAACTCTATTTTTCGGAATAGTGAAAGGTCATATCATTCTTGTTCAGATATATGTTGATGACATTATATTTTGTTCTACTAACCCTGATCTTTGTACTCGTTTCTCTGAAAGGATGAAAGAAGAGTATAAAATGAGCATGATGGGTGAGCTAACATATTTCCTTGGTCTTCAGATAAAACAAAATGAAAAAGGAACTTTCATTAATAAGGGAAAGTATGTTAAAGATATGCTGAAGAAATTCGATTTAACTCAGAGTTCATCTATGAAAACCCCTATGGCACCACCGTTGACACTAAACAATGATTCAAATGGAATACCTGTTAATGTCACGTTGTACCGTGGGATGATCGGCTCTCTCTTGTATCTTGCAGCTAGCCGACCCGATATAATGTATGCAACTTGTTTGTGTGCACGATATCAAGTTGAACCTAAGGAATCTCATATGACCGTTGTAAAGCGAATCTTTCGTTACCATAATGGTACTATGAACCTAGGTCTTTGCTATCCCAAAGACTCAGGGTTTGATCTAATCGCCTATTCAGATAGTGATTTTGCAGGTTGCAAATTGGATAGGAAAAGCACCACAGGAGGCTGTCAGCTCCTGGGTGGAAAGCTGGTGAGTTGGACAAGTAAAAAGCAAAACTCAGGGTCCACCTCAACTACTGAAGCTGAGTATGTAGCCGCTAGAAGCTGTTGTTCTCAGGTCTTGTGGATGAGAAATCAACTACTAGACTATGACCTTCAGGTCTCGAAAATTCCAATCTATTGCGACAGCACAAGTGCCATCGCTATAGCCAACAATCCAGTGCTACACTCAAAGACCAAACATATAGAAATCAGGTATCATTTTATCAGAGATCATGTGATGAATGGTGATATAGAACTTCATTTTATCCCAACTGACTATCAGTTAGCTGATCTGTTCACCAAACCTCTTGATGAGACAAGATTCAACTTTCTCATCAGCGAGCTTGGAATGTTGAACTTTGAAGAGTAAGATCTTCAGTGGTTCACATTTGATCAGTGATAGGATAAAACAATTATATAACCCATTCTATCATTCTCTCTCTGAACATAATTGATTCGCTAATATCAAGGTATGTTTTTTCTCTTGCTCGCTGACGTTCGCATGTAAATGTAAGATTTCAAAACAAATTGCATCGCTGAATATCTCTTCCTTAACAACGATACTTTGAAATTTCTTAAACTAGTTGATATTTCTATTCAGTGCTTCATGTTTTTCAAAAGAGTCCCTGAGCTTTCAAAACCTCAGAGACATCCTAAAATATGAAAGGACGTTTGTGACATCATCACAACGGATAAACCCTGGCACGTTCTTTTTCTGACACACGTTTGCACGTTTCGTTTACCTTCCAATCAAATGCAAACACGTGTCCGTGTCATGATGAAAAACTTTCCCGCTCGAGTTTCTCTCTCTCAAATCTCTCTATATAAACTATTTCGAGTTTATATTTTCTGTTTACACGAACTTCTTCTCCAAGCAAGAAAAGATTTGCTGTTGCTTATTTCCAGAAATCTGTTCATCTTCTTCTTCGATTACCAGGTTAATATTCTTATTATTTACCTGCATAACTTGTTTCTCATCTTCTTATTGCTTTTAACATATCAAACAAAAGAAATTTTTTCTAAAATGAAATCATTTCTTTCATGGTTTGATGAACACAACCTTTTCATGGTTGTTCTTCAAGTTTAAAACTCAAAATTTTAAACTTGTTCTTCATTCGTTTTTCCAGAATCCTTATCTAAAGGAAAATGGAAAACAAGACTTTTACTGGTTTGTTTTTCTTTTTCAAAACAAGAAAACCCTAATCTTCATTAACACATTTATGTCTGAATGAAATGGACAAAAATCAGAAAACATCTTATTGGAAAATCTTTCACATTAAGACTATTCTTTATTTATGTTCATGGTTGATATGTTAAACAGAAATGGCATCTTCTACTCCTGCTCCTACCGCTGTGAAATCCACGTCTGCAAAGAAACTGACTCTCGTCAAAGCTCCTCGGGTCAAGTTCAAGCTTGAGGAAATCAATTTTTCAAAATCGAACAACCTTCATGCGCTTTTCGAGTTTCCTCCTCGAAAGCAAGTCACATATCTGGATGATGCTGTGAACTATCTCAAAACATGTTGCTTATCCACAGCCCTGACCATTACACCCCCTGCTCATCAATTCCTACTTTCTTAGTTCTGGTATACTGCAAGAAGAGCTCAGGTACCCCATGCCAAAGACCCAACGAAGATAGTTGACTCCATTATGTGTGACACAAAATTTGGCACCACCAAAATCAACGCTTCCATAATTAGGAAAGCACTGAGCCTTCCTACCTCTACCAAAGAAAACCGCTTTGTCCCTCTCCTAAACCACAATAACCATGATGATAGGGAAGCCATCATTGCATTCTTCGATGCAATGGGTTATGCATGGGACACTGGAAGGGACAAGAAGCCTGAGAAGAAACTGACCTTGATCAAAAAGTCCAAAATGCCCAGCGAGATGAACTTCATCTTCGCACATCTGATAAGCTGCATGACAATGAAGAGTTGCTCCTCTGATCAAGTTGCTCAACCTCAACAAGCAATGGGCTATGCATTGCTGAAAGGTCTAAATGTTGACTGGGCCTCAATCATCTACGACGACCTTGCGTTTATAGTAGATATGGCCGAAAGATCTGCATGGGTTCCTTATCCCAGAGTCATCAGCGCCGTCTTTCAACAAGGACTTGGCGAAAGGTACCCAACAGAGGGTGATCTGAGACTCTCTCTGGTTGGCCATGAGGTACTCGACTTCAAGCCGCTGGAAAACGAGGTACGTCTTTCTACTCTCTTATCTCTTCTCAATCCTCCTTCTTCTACTTCTGCAGCTCATTCAGTGGAAATCCCCACCGCTGATACCCACGCTGCACCCTCCACTCCTTCTCGAAAAAGGAAACAATCTATTTCCCAACTTGGTTCCAAAAGAATCAACAAAACCAAGGAGCAACCCCCCAACATTTACATGCTGAAGACTCCTCAACTCATCTTAAAGAGTTGATGGAAAGTTCAGTGGTACGCTCTGCCACAGCTGATCAAGCCACACCTTCCATCCCAGCTTCAACGTCTCTAAACGCTGAAGTTATAAACATGGAAATGAACCCACCTCCTTCAGCCTCTCTACAGACTGAAGTGATTGACAGCGGATCCAACGCTGAACTCCGCACCCAACCATCATTCTCATCCCTCATTCCTCCTACTCAATCTTTGGTCTCTCCATCAATTTTCCCAACTTTCTCAGGGACACCCTTCATCGTACATGACTCAGCTGCAGACACTCTAAATACGATGATGGATGTAAACTTAGGATCTGCAGGCACCTCCATGCGCCAAGGTACTCTTGAAGGCAACATGGAATTTCATTCAGGACACAAAGGGTTCGACAACATCGCCAACCCGCCTGCAGGTATAAACAAAATCCAAAACACTCCTCTCTCTACCCCAAACTTCTGAGATTTCCTCTGTTCATAAGTTAATAACTGTTTCAGGTCCTAATTTGGGGGATATCAACACCTCCCTGAAGGCCCTGGAAACAAAGTTGGAAAATTACAACACCATTCTCTCCACAAACTCTTCAGCGGTTACAGACGCTGGAGAGAAACTCAGAAAGATGACCGAGATCGTCGATACAAAAGCCTCCAAAACTGATCTGGAGAAGGTGGATGGTAGCATCGCTCAATTTGCTACCACTCTTGCTGACAATTCAACCGTCACTACCTCTCTTTCAACAAACTTCACCTCTCTGTCCAATGAAGTCACATCATTGAAGACAGTGGTTGGTTCTCTTAAGGGTGAAGTTTCCAAGATCAAGGCTGACGTCTCCGCCGTCAAAGAAATTGTTCAGAAAGTGCTCGATCGCATGATCGCCATACCTTCAAATTTTACTCAGGTCAATGCTGCTATAACTGGCCTGGAAGTCAGATTAGCAAAGATTGAAAACTGTGTTGGGATCTCTGGCCTGGAAGACAGAGACCAAATACATACTGCTGCTGAACAATCTGTTACCTCCCCCAACCATGATGTGGAAGAGGGGGAGAAGAATATAGAAGACCTTCCCCATAATGCTGAGGGGGAGGCTATTGAAACTGCTGCTGGTACTTCTACTTCACGACCTCAGGGAGTTGAAAACCCTGAGAAAACCGAGAAACCTTCCTCTGAATCTGAGGGGAGCAACTCGATGTGAAACATAAGGAAGTTGCTGTTGACGTGACCTGACCTTATGCTGAAGAGGTCGAGTCTGAAGAAGAAACTGAAGATGATGAACCTGTCGACATCTCTGATGAAGAACCATCATCATCCCCAAAAGATGATGATGATGACGATGATGATGACGACTTCTTCTATTTCCACCTGTTGCAAAAGCCCCTGCTCAAAAAGGGATCAAGATAAAAGAACCTTCAGGGGAGCGGACCAAGACAAAGCCTGCAACGTCTGAAGCTGACAAAGGCAAAAACAAAGGCCTCGCTGAAGAAGACAATCTGACGATCTTGCTTCAAAATCCAGTTTGTCAGGTACACTACCTTCTATTCCCTTACACTGCATCCCTCCTCTATCCCTTCTCAATCTCAATCCTTCTATCCTTAAAACCTCTATTCACTTAACCACATTCTTTTCTCCATCTCTTTCTTCCTAACTTTTCTTACTTAAACAATCGCTGTGTTACAGCTAGTCCTCTCCCCTATTTGAGGATCCCGCTGAAGCTCCTTCGACTACACCAGAAATAATCCTAGCCACAAGAGCTGAAGAAATAATCCCAGTCTTGGATTTAACCACTGAGACTGATGAACCTGGAGAACAGCTGCTCTCTCACAAAAACAGACCTTCCTTGGCTCCTCAAAAGCTAAGTGAAGAGGATCAAGAAAAGAAAGATGCAATGATCAAACAGCTTGAAGATCAGCGAATAATTCTTCCTCGTGACAAAATCCCTGCTCCCACAAAGTTCAGGGTCTCAAGGAAAGAATATAAGGATCATCTAAGAGCTGAAAGATTACTCGCCGAAAAGAAGAAAGCTGAAGAAAAAGATAAGGCTCTCGCCATCCAGCTTGTCCAACAATTGGTGAAAGACCCCGCGTTGAAAAGAACTCCCATTGATGACCAACGTCAGCTATGGGATGATGCCCAAAGGATTACAGTATCTGATACGACTTTGAAATGGTGTAAAGAAATGCTGAATTATCGATCTCGACCATCCAAAATCATCAAGGTAAACATCAGAGGAAGACTGTTCGTAGACGTTCCTGTTATTGAAGTTGATGTATTCAAAGAAGACAAAACCAAGCAAACCTTCTATGCATCTACTTTAGAGAAGTTTGGTTTCTATGAATGGTTGGAAGTGAAATTAGCCATTCAGGGATCGCGCTCAAAGTTCAAGAGCCATGTCGAGAAAATTTTAAATACTCAGATTGACTTAGTTTCTTCTGCTGTGGATATTCCTCCTTCCACTCTTCTTCCTCCTCAACAAAGAAGAGTCTCTGCAAAGGAAAAGAATGTCTCAGACTCATGTCCTCCTATACGGAATGAAACAGGTATTGGTTTCTCTCGTGCTGAAGTTCTTCGCCCTGATGCTGATCTCTCAGCGCTTGACACCTCCCTACCACCTGGTGAAACTTTCATCCCTGGCAAAGTCGTAAGTGATCCCTATGGTATATTCTTTCTAGACTACCATGGAAATCAACACTTTCAACGCATCTCTGAGATTCCAATCACTCCCATCGAATAGCTCAAAGATCTCATATACTGGTGTGAAGTCAGACGCGACATTAAGGCACATCACCTCAAGCCCCTGATCTTTGAAGAAGCAAAGAACAAAAAGGATCAAGGTGTCACTGTCCCTGACTGGATGATTCCCACATCAAAGACCCTCGATGAACTTCTCATCAAGGAAGAACCTTTTGACGGATAGGATCGCCTTGTAATTCTTTCTATCCTTATCTGTCTACATCTTCTGTACTTGTAATTTTATTTGCTGTACTTGTAATTTTTCCACTTCCCTATGTAATCTTTACGAAGTTTAAAGAAAAATTTCAGCAAATGTACTTTACTCCATCAGTACTGAAAAGATCCCAGAAAACAGTAAAAGGGACAAATATTTTATGAGTTCTTTTTATCCTTATGTTTTAATTAAATAGCAATTTTCTCTGTTTCTATGTCATAATCAAATAGGGGGAGATTGTTGATCCAAACCCTCAGTGATTTGATAATGACCCTCTCTTAAACACTTAGTGAAAATTGTAAGTAAACAATATGTATTTTCACTATCGCTGATAAGTATTAAGACTTTATAGTACTGCTGATAGGAACTCTCACTCTTTAGATTAGATATTCAGCGAACACTGTTCATCATCTTATAGCTTTAAGTCTGTTCAGTCTATGAGATGATCGCTAATAAGTTAGTTGTTTACTTATGATCATTGAAGACAAGTTTCACATCAACATATGTTCTACGCTGAAGTCAAAGATCAAGCTCAAGAACCAGCGACAAGTCTACTCATTAACTGATGCGGATATCAGTGAAGCAAGACCTGTCCATTCAACGTGAAGTATCAAGTAGAAGACTTCAGCAATCGCTGAACTTTATCATTCGTTGATAAAGATCTGACTCAACGAAAGTTGATCATGAAGTCTCCCTGCATGTTACTATTGTCTTACCTCCCTTGTACGTCTCCGTACGAACTGTCAGAACGGACATCCCTTTTGTCTGTAATCGTACAACAACTTTGATTCTACACTATGCACCATGCGGCAACTAAGGTTGTCTACAAAGGTCAATGACATGCAACCACTCAGCTGCTGCCATGTGTAAAGCCATACTGCCTTAAATTAAATGCATGCAGTATATAAGAAGAACCTTACTTCAGTTTTGAGGTGTGCTCGGACCATCTTCTTATTTCTCTCTTATTGTTAAGTTATTATTCGTAATTTCTTTAACTCTTTCTAGTGCAAGAAACTTAGTGTTTCTCAAGACCTGTTAAGATTAGGTTTATCCTTAATCTTGTTCCGCAACAAGTTGTAAATTGTCTTGATTTATCAATAAACAATTTAGAAAAGTAAAAACGTGTGTTTGTATTCAACCCCCCCCCCCTTCTACAAACTTTTATAGCCCTTCGAGACCAACAACTTCCAAGAAAACTCAGTATGTGCCCAGAATCACCTAAGATTCATCAGAATCTGATGACAATAGTCAAGATGAATTACTCACCAAACGGAGGCGTATCTAAGTGATGTCGATGATGAGAGTGAGGATACTTTTGTCGAACAGATAACTGATGAAATGGCTATGGTGGCAAGGTTCAAGAACATACCTCGTTTTTCAGAAAAATCCAAAACCTTCAGAAAACCTTCTTCTTTCACAAAATATTCCTCGACTTACAAGTCAAATGAGGAATGTTTCAACTGTGGTAATAAAGGTCACTTCGCTACTGAGTGTAGAAGCAAACGTGTTAAAAGGACCAGAACAACCTCTTTTGATTGATTCTCTTCCAAGAATGAGAAGTCAAAACATTTCTCAAAACAAACTTTTCCCAAAAAGAATAATCAATCATCCTCTTTTGATCTGGACCGTGCTGAGAAGTACGAAGCCAAATACAAAAGAGAGAAGGAGAGAAATAAAGGCCTTATGAGAAAAGGAAAAGGTCTTCTGGCTGAGACTCATGATTGGGCAAATGAGCCCACCTCTGAAAGTGACAAGGACTCACCCAACACGTGCTTCATGGCCAAAATTGATGAAGTGGAAACTTCTGAAAAGGTGGTCACATCTACTGCCCTAGTGTCAACTGAGTGCTCTTGATCTTCCTCTCAGGTCATCCCTTCAACTCCATGACTGAATCTGAAAAGATTGAGGCATATGACTCTTTGACGATTGACTTCTATAATGCCAAAGACGCAAGAAAAAGGCTTCTGCTCAAATAAAATCTCTATCTTCACAAATTCAAGTTTGTCTTTCTCAACTTAAACAATTTGACTTAATCAAGGCTGGGATGGAAGATTTGAAAACCATAAACCACATAATTGCTAAAGAGAAAAACAAACTTTTCAAAAAGTTAAAAAGAGAGCAACAAACTGTAAGAAAATGGACCAGCTCGTCAAAGAATCTTGAGAAAAATCTTTCAAGATCAAATCTCATGTGATGACAAAACTGGTATGGTATTTTGAAAAACGGAAATCGATCAACCGTCAAAAACGCATGCCTCTACATCGTGTGCTTCTCTCTCCTTGTATGAATCTTCCGAATCTAGTTCTATTGGTTCTGTGTCCATGAACCCTGCTAACTTGTCTGAAGCTTTAAAATTCGGTATGTTTATAAAGGCAAACGATTCCACATCTTTTCAAAATGAAGAAACTCAACATTCAAATGACTCTCCCAAACCCTTACATGATCTGTTAGTGCACTTTATGTTGTAATCAAGACATTTTGACTTTCAATATGTATGTTGTTTGACTTTATGGTAGAGCCATGGGATTTTCATGAGCCTAATATAAATAGTTCCTTTATGTCTTTGTGATGTAAGCTTTTGGTAATCATTCCATCTATTATACTTTGAGACAAATCAATGATAGATTACTTTCTCTTTCTAGATTGTGTTCTACATTTCATATTCTCTCACTAGATTGGGAACTAACATTTGGTATGAAAATCTTGACTTTGGATGAAGCTTCCTCCTCTGAACACATGCCTTCTAAAGTGCCCAAAAGAAACCCTTTAAACTCAAGTAAAAGATTTTATATGTCTCAAAAGGGTAAATATGTGGCAACTAACAGTTCTCTAAAAAGAAAATCTCCAGATTTTTCAAAAACTTTCTTTGAAAATACCCCCTTAGATTTTGTCACAAGAAAAGTTGGCCTCAAATCCAACAGTGGAATTTTAGGTTTTCCTCCTCTCATGTCAAGCTTCGGTCCAAAAGCCCTACAGATAGATCTCAAGGGCAAAAACTAAGAAAAAGGCGAAAAATCCAAAAAGATTTTTATCTATAGAAAGTCCTACAACTGTGGAGATATCTTTCATATTGCCAAGGACTACCCTAAGGATAGGATTGACGGAACTGAAACTAAGAGCTCCTCTCCCTCTAACTCTAAAAGACCCACTACCGAATGGTACGCATAAGCTAATCTTTCTGTGACTGCAGGTGTATGAGCATCATGAAATATGGTATTTGGATAGTGGATGCTCACGTCACATGACCGGGAACAAATATCTTCTCATAAACTATGTGTCTGAAAAGGGCCCATCAGTAACTTTCGGAAATAATTCCAGAGGTTATATAAAGGGATATGGAACTCTCACAAATGGGCTGGTCAGCTTTAACAAAGTTGCATTTGTTGAATGACTTATGCATAATCTTCTGAGCATTAGTCAGTTATGTGATCTGGGCTACAAAGTTTTTTTTTAACTTTGTGAATGTACTATTGTTGATAAACACATGCAGGTTGTGTTGTCCAAGAAAAGAAAAGATAATGTCTATGTCATTGACATTGGACAAAATCATCGTACTACCAGTGTCTTCTTTGTATCTGACGGTTCAGCCAAAAGAAACTGGTTGTAGCTTAAACAGTTATCTCATCTGAACTTTAAAACTCTGAACATTCTCTCCAACAAAGAATTAGTGACCGCAATGCCGAAACTGAACTTCGTGAAAGAAAAGTTGTGATGCTTGTGAGAAATGAAAACTCACCAAATGTTCTTTCAAAACAAAGCAATGCTCCTCCATCGCTCTTCCTCTTCAGATGCTGCATATGGATCTATGTGGACCAGTCAACACTCACAGTCTAAGTGGGAAAAGGTACATTCTTGTAATTGTTGATGAATTAACAAGATATACTTGGGTATGTTTTCTTAGGTACAAAAGTTATTCAACTGAAGAGATTATCAACTTCATCAAGAAAAATGAAGTTCTAAATGGTTAGCTTGTACGGTCTATAAGAAGTGACAAAGGCACCGAGTTCAAAAACAGTGCCTTAGAAGACTTCTTCAATGACAAAGGAATTTCCCAAAAATATTTTTGCAGTCAGAACTCCTCAACAAAATGGAGTGGTTGAAAGAAAGAATCAGACTCTATGTGAGGCTGCCAGATCAATGCTAAGTGAATCAAATATTCCCACTTATTTTTGGGCAAAAGTTGTTAACACTTCTTGCTTTACCCAATACAGGTCAGTGATTGTTAAGGGACATGGGAAAACCTTGGGAAAATAGATCCTAAGGCTGATGAAGGTATTTTTGTGGGATATTCTTTGTCCTCAAAAGTCTATCGTGTATATAATCTCAAAAGAAAATGCATTGATGAATCCATTCATGTCAAGTTTGATGACTTCAAATCATCATCTCTCATAAATGACGATGATGAGCTAAATAGGTGGATTTCATCCTGCATTGGTGATGCTCCATCCTCAGCTTCCACCGATGCCACTTCAATTCCCTACACTCAAAATCCTCATCAACCCTCCAGACTCTCATCAACAAGATTCTTCACCTCCTATCTTAACAAACCCACCTTCCATCGAAAATGCTCCAAGACTTCCCTCATCTTCTTCTCCCGACTTCCTACCTCTAACCACCTCAAATCCTACATCTCTCCCATCATCAAGCCTTCCACTCACTCTACCTCCTGCTTCCAAATGGACCAAAGATCATCCCATAGACCAAATAATCGGTGATCAACAAGCAGTGGTCCAGACCAGAAGAGGAATTGGAAATATATGCCTCTATGTGAATTTTCTATCTCTGATAGAACCAACAAAAATTGAGGAAGCATTTGCTGACCCATGTTGAATCACTGCCATGCAAGAATAACTCTCCCAATTTACAAGAAACAAGGTCTGGAAACTGGTTCCACGTCCTCCCAAGAAAACTATCATTGGAACGAAGTGGGTCTTCAGGAATAAAATGAATGAAGAAGGACAATGATTAGAAACAAGGCTAGACTTGTTGCTCAAGGATACAGACAGGAGGAAGGAATTGATTATGATGAAACATTTGCACATGTTGCCAGACTTGAAGCTATAAGGGTCTTTTTGGCCTATGTTGCTTACAAAAATTTCAGAGTCTTCTAGATGGATATTAAAAGTGCCTTCCTTAATCGTGAACTGACAGAAAAGGTCTATGTGAAACAGCCACCTAGATTTGAAGATTTCACACATCCTGACTATGTGTGTCGGTCGGACAAAGCTCTCTATGGTCTGAAACAGGCTCCTTGTGCCTGGTATGATACCCTTGCTGACTTGCTCCTAAAGAATGGTTATTCCAGAGGTAAATTTGACAACACCTTGTTCATCAAGTAAACCTCAGGTAATCTTATATTTGTTCAAATATATGTGGATGACATCATTTTGGTGCCACTGATGAGTCACTATGTGATGAGTTTGCTTCTCTCATGAAGAGTCAATATGAGATGAGCATGATGGGAGAGAAAACTTCTGAAGGGATTTTTATAAATCAAAGCAAATATATTTGTGACCTTCTCAAAAAGTGTAAGTTTGAAAATTGCTCTCATATGAAAATTCCTATGGCACCACCCTTGAAAATTCATGATGATCCTGATGGGAAATCCGTCGATGTAACGAATTATCGAGGTATGATTGGGTCCCTTCTCTATCTTACTGGTAGCAGACCCGATATTTTGTTTGCTACATGTCTTTGTGCGCGTTATCAGGCCAATCCCAAAGAATCTCATCTGGTTGTTGTAAAACGCATTTTCTTGTACCTTAAAGGTACTCTGCATCTGGGTCTTTGGTATCCTAAAGACTCAGGTTTTGACCTAATAGGGTAATCCGATTCTGATTATGCAGCTTCAAAAGTTGATGGAAATAACACCACAGGTAGTTGCCAGCATCTTGGTGACAAGCTGGTTAGTTGTTCCAGTAAGAAACAAAACTGCTGAAGCTGAATATGTTGCTGCTGGAAGCTGCTGTGCTCAAATCTTGTGGATGAAAATCAACTAAGGGACTACAATAAAGTCTACTCACAAGTACACATACTGTGTGACAACTAAAGAGCAATAGCTATTGCAAATAATCCAGTTCTTCCCTCCAGATCAAAACATATAGACATCAGGTGTCACTTCATCAGGGATCACATCTCCAAATTAACATAGAGATGCATTTCATTCCTACTGATCTTCAGCTTGCAGATTTGTTCACCAAACCCTTAGATGAAGCCAAATTCAATTTTCTAATTGGAGAACTTGGAATGTTGCACTTAGATATTTAAACAAATATATATATATATATATATATATATATATATATATATATATATATATATATATATATATATATATATACTTTAGGTGAATCAGTGGTCATCGATGAAAACTCTCACTGAAGTTACAGGTTCGGAGACTACTCACAAATATCCAAATTTGTGAAACTCTCACCGATCTCCGAAACACCCACCCCACCGATTAAGCTCCTACCGAAACTTCTCCCGATTCTATACCTAACCGATTCAACAAATCCTTTAACCCTCACCGATCTATCCGAAATCAGTGGATTCGGTGGCTCGATCCCTCCGAAGTCCTTACTCTCCGACTCCTTTCTCCGAGGTCCACTCTCCGACTCCCTTCTCCGAAGTCACAGTTTACTCTACCTATTTTTGGTGGATCACATTGGTTACTGGGATACACCAAAATCACCACCGACCATCTCTCCGATTTTGTTCCTCCTTATCTTGTGCAGATATTGATGCTCACGTCACCCTACATTAAATGCCAGGTCTAGCTTTGACTTTTCCACTTCCCAATTAGACCAAACCTCTATTCGACCACTACTTCTTTCATTTTTCATCATTACCAGTTTTGAATCCCTTTTTTTAAACATAGAAACCGTTCATATTGTTAATAACCGTTTCCGCCCTTTTTCACCCTTTCAACTTCTCACACTATATACACTCGTCGTCTTCCCCACTTCATCTTTTCCATGACCTGCAACCATTCTCAAAGCTCTCTCTCTCTCTCTAGAAACCTAAAACTTACTCTCTCTCATTCTTTCAATGGCATCTTCAACGTCCTCCAAGCTTCCCAAGATTCCCAAATCATCCAAGGATATTCCCACTTGTTTTGAAGATTTGAAGGTCAATCCATGCAACCATGTTGCACGATTTGAAGTTGATCCTAACCATCAAGAAATTGGCACTGTTTCAAAGTTTCTTGCTCGATCTCCTCTACTCCATGCATTTACATGCAGTCCCAAAATGAGCAAATTCCTTATTGGGCAATTCTGGCTCACCTGTGTATGATCCTTCCAATGACTCCATCTTGTCTGATGATCAAGACCACGACCTAACCTTTGGGGTCGAAGATGTCTGTGTTGCTCTCCGTCTTCCATCTTTCCCTGAATATGACGAGTTCCACCTTGGAACTGAACATGAAGATGTGGTAAGAACTCTGGTCTACACACCTGAAACATCTTCTGAAGGACCAGGAACTCTTCTACACAAGTAAATGGGTGGTATGTTGAATTTTTTCTTCACCCACGTCATCTACTGCCTCTCAAGAAAAACTAGTGGACAAGACCAATCCCCTTCCTACATCACATCTCTAGCCCATGCTCTCATTTTCCAAAGGAAATTTGACTTTGCTTAATATTTCTTCACTGAGTTGCCCAATGTGATCTCCCCACCAAAACGATGCCATGTGGCCTTTCCCCGATTCATCTCCATTATCATCCATCACAAAATGGCTACTGCCCTTGCTACCGATCGAAAGTCAAAATCTCTGAAGTTCGTCTATGACTGGTCTGCTCCATTTGTTGGAAAAACTGTTTTGGATGTACCTCATCGCGCTTTCGACTTGCCACTATGGCAAGGTATGATTACTTTTTCTAATTCTCCCGATCTACAGTGGGGAGATGCTGAAATCCCCGGGTTTGTACACCTAGAGGTTCCAGCAGACCCTCCAACTGTAGTGGCCCATATCCCCTCTACACGAGTGAAATTAGGGGGAGGGGCGCAAAGAAAAAATCTAGGGCCCCCTAGACCTCTGTGTCCGCTTCTAAGACTATGCCACCGAAATCACTTCAGTGGCTACCCAAGTCATAACCCCTTCCCAAAAGCGGAGGTACTCTAAATCCCCTCCTAAGTCTCCTCTAAAGAGGCTTAGGAATCTTTCGGCCAAGCCTCCCACACCAGCCACCGATTCTCAAAAATCGGTGGGTGTTGAAATTGTTCCAGAAGGGCCAAGGGAATCTGCTATCCCAATAACCACCTCCTCCGTTGTCTCTCAAAATACTTCAGTTGTACAGTCGAAGTCCCCACACCATTCCTCATCACGTATTCTTGTAGGTGATGCAGATGACTTGGAGGTCTCTCCCCTCCAAGGTTCTGCCTTCGCACTGCATAACCTATCACCCGACCATTTTGTGGTCGATGACTCTACACAGGACCGTGAAGGGTCGGCGGATCCAAAGGTCGTTCCAGAGGGTTTGGATTTTCTGGACTTCTTATTACAGGATACTAGTCCACGTTTGGCCACCGCTCACCAAAGAGCACCATCACCTATTTATGTCTCCCCTCAAATTTTTCCATCAAAGATTGATCCACCACCAAAAGACTCTACCATGAAATACACCTTACCACCGAAGTTTCCCCACCACAGAAGTCACCACCACTCAAAGACTCCATACTGATCCCCTCCCCTCCACCAAAGTTCCCCACACCGATACCCTCCCCACCGAAAAGCACTCCACCGAACTCACCACACCGATCTCACCCATCGTCCTCTGAAGATAGCTCGTCTCCTTCTCCTTCACCCTCACCTACAAGGACACTCTTTCCCGATCCCTTATCCAATCAACCCTCATCCTCAACAATTCCAGAATCACACTCCCTACCACATACTCTTTTATCCCCAACTACTCCACGATTTCACCTCCCCCATCAACAACGTGATGCACCTCAAGTTCCACCACCCGCTTTCCCTATGATCTTTTGGCCGACATACAGGAGGGTGCTCGTCAGAGCCAACTTGTGGGAAGTCAGTTTGAGGCATTCAATCAGGCCTCTCTGACTTTTATTCCTCAAACTACCGATAGAGTTCGTCTTTTGGAAGAGCAATCTCAACATCCCACTTTTGATGCTCCGTTTCGGGCCTTACTTCAGCCGATCACCGACTCTCTAGGTACTTTTGGCAGAGAGTAGAGGATTTAACCACCTATAACTCTCATTTGTCAATCTCCGTGGCTGCATTGAAATCTGCTTCCAATGTCAGGGATTCTGAGCTTCAACGTCTCAGAAATCATGATACACAACAGCAAACCTTCAACTGTGAAATCATGAAGTCTCCCAAAACCCTCCATAAGAAGGTGGATGTTTTTGGCTTCATAGAGTTATTGGTCATCAAAGATCATTTGCCAGAGCTCTGATGGTCTTCTGACAGATTGGTCTCTGATGTTTGGTCTCTGACGTTCTTCTATTGATCTTCTGCTAAGTCTTCTGAGCTATCTCTGATGTCTTGGTCTCTGACGTTCTTCTGACTTGTAATACTTTCAATACTTTTACACATCAAATACTTAGGACTAATAATCTCCCCCTAGGTATTGAAAATATAACTTTTCTATACTACAGCGATAAGGTAAGTAAAGACAAAGAGGAGAAAGTCCTCCTCTGTAAAATCATTTACTTCTTTTAATCAAAAATTACATTGTAGTACATAAAAGATAGTAAATTTAATCATAAAAGTTTTACGCTAAGGATTCTATCAAATTTCATAATCAAAGCCCTAAACTCTAGGGTAAGATCTATGTTCCTTATGAAACTTTTGATGACATTCTCTGGGCATTTTGAACTTCCAACACGGCCTTGAACAATCTTCCTTAGATACTTCAGCGACTTAGAAAAATACTTGGTTCCTCTGTAAAATGAATGACCTTCTTGATTCCTTTCTGACACACAATGAAGGGTTCAGGGTCTGCTACCAATGATCCTGAGGGATAATGCTCAAATCCCTCCATACTCTTATCTGGGGGTCTGATGCTCAACTTCTCCAATTCGAAGGAAATACCATGCTGAAAATCTGTTTGGGTTCTGAGGTTTATGTGCTCTTCCATGGCGAGTTCAACTTCGTACCTTGCAGTTATGGTAGTCTTTCGTCGGTTTGAGAAGTTTACGCAATAACAGTGCAGATGTAGTAGATCGTAGGGGTTGATGAGTACCAGGTCATTATCATTGAATACATGATGTATTCATGGTGAAGTACCTTATGGTAGGCAAACGTTCTGTGGTTTATGTGTTGGATCTTTGTGATAGGAAGCTCAGAGTACACTCCTCCACCAAGGTTGGTCTTCTCTGTTATAAACCTTCTTCTGGCATCATCCAACAGGTTGGCTATTTTAGGGTTTAATCTTGGGTTGATAGGTACTGAGCTCTGTTGAATAAGATCTCTGTCAGCGTAAAGATAGTGGCATACTTCTTCAAGTGAAGGTGGATGTTCTTGGCGAGTGGAGCTTTCTGGGGCTTGTTATTTTATTGGTTGCTGTATTGGTTCCTCTAAAACGGTTTCAGGGTTGGGCTCTGTGTTGATTTCTGCGTTGATGGCATAGAGAACTTCTCGTATTACCTGATCTGGGTCTTGTTCCTTTGTTTTTTGCCCTTCCCTTTGTCATCTTTTTCTTTCTGTACCCTTTCTTCTTCTATAAGAATTTCCATGGCTTTTGCAGTTTCATTTTGGTGTTGGTCATGAACGATCAAGGTGGTATCATTGTTTGATTGGGGTTGGTTTTCTTCAGCAGAGGCTGGGTCTTTCCTTTCTTGTTCTTTCCTAGTGGGTGATGGTGTTGGTGAGTCAAGGATGATTGTTTCAATTTTAGGTTCATCAGAGGTAGAGGTGGAGGCTTCAGCATCTGTTGGTTTTGGAGTTTTATCTCTGAACGTGTAATCAACTGTGGCCTCATTCTCCCCCTTTTGTTGTTCCAACAAATCAGAATCATCTAGTTCTGAATCAGACTCGTTGTCGACAACAAACTTCTGCTTTTTAACATTCTCTCTGTAGGCTCAGCAGTTGCTGATCTTTTTCTGGAAGCAATATCACGGATGAGCTCGTTGAAGTTCTTTGCAGCGTCCTTCAGCGTATCTTCAAGCTCTGTTGCTGAAGCTCTGACCTCTTCCACTTGATTTGTAAAATTGACTTTGTGGGTGTCAAGGGATGTATGCACATGTTTCTCGGTTGCTTGTGCTTTGGCCACGAACTTGTCATCATTCTGCTCAGAACCACTTTGCTGAAAGCTGGAGTGATGGGAAGCTCATCTAGATGTACATGGGCAGGAGTATGAGTAGCAGCAACAAGAGTTGGTTATGTAGAAGTTGATGGAAGGTTTGCAAGAGCAGTAGAGATAGTTTTGGTGATTACCTCTGATATGGCACTGAGGTTGGCCTCTGATAATCCCATAAAGGGAGGTTGGATAGGTCTGGTGGCACTTTCTCTCTAGTAATTTGTCAGCTCATCCTTCAGAGATTTGATACATGACTGCAACTTATGTGACTCCTCAGAGATCCTTTTCTCCAGATCCACCAACTTTTGAGAGGTCTTTACTAATTGATCCTTTACATTTTTCAGCTCTCCCATCAGAGATTCATCGACTACAGACCTCTGTCCTGTAACTTCTGTGTTTGTACGTTTATAATCATTCAATGAGTCTCTGATCTGATTTCAAAAGTTTGTGAACTCTACTTTTGTAACAAGGTCAGAAGGGGTAATGATATGCATTGTTTATTCAATGCATAAAGTGCCTTTTTCTTATCATCTTAGCTACATTATTTTATTTATCCTAACATTTGAGTCCTTTATATTTACTTATTTTCACCCTTTGTTTCATGGAGCTAAGTTTGTGATTTACCTATCTTTTACTTAAATAGGAAGGTTAATTGTGAATTTTAATTGTGTCCATGTTAACACCAGATCTATTAGGTAATTATTATGTCATCCATTGATCTTCAAGAATCCAGATATTACATGTGAATGTGGAACTTTCTCTCTCTAGATTCTCTCTCTAAAACTCTCTCTAAGATATTACAATTAAGATCATTAACCTCGCTTAACAACTAAGCTAAAGCTATTTATACCTAAGAATTACAACACTTTAATTCCTAATTACATTGACTTTCTACTTAAGCTACTTTGACTTTACAATGTTTGACTATTACAAGACTTTACAATAAATCTTGAATACAATATAATGCTCTAACATTCTCCCCCTTTGGATTCAAGATTTAAAAAATTATGGCATCAGTCTTCAGCTCTTGATCTTAAAAATTTAAACTCTGACCGCTTTAAACTTTGAAGCTTTGGCAATCTTCAAACATTTGTATCTTCACAAGTTCACGTTGAATTTTGATGCTTTGACAGTCTTCAAACTCTCAACTTTGAAGAATCTTCAATCAAACTTGGAAAGTCTTTGTCTTTCACAATGTAAAGTCACTCATCTTGAAAAATGATCTTCAACAAATATTCATCATGTCTTGAACGTGAATTTCAGATTTTTGCAGCTTTGAACTTTGTAGCTTTGAACTTTGAAGCCTTGAAAACTTTGAAGCTTTGAAAACTTTCAAGCTTTGAACTTTGAATCTTTGAAAACTTTGAAGCTTTGAACTTTGATGCTTTGAAGAACTTTGAAACTCTGAATGATTTCTTGAACTTTGTATCTTCATCTCTTCGACCTTGAAATTATCTTTGAATGACGAACTCTCTCGAAACATCTCGGAACATCTTCTTGACTTTGACAAATCATTTCTCCCCCTTAATCTTTCAATGACAAATCTCCCTTTTCTTCAGGATATTATTTCTCCCTTTGTTCTTCAGTATACTATTTCTCCCCCTTTTTGATGATTGTGAGCATCATGATCATCAATACCTTTATCAATTCCAACACGGTCTTTGAATACCCCAAATAACATTGTCCTCCTTTTGATCTGATAATCCGTCAATTCCAAAAGAATTTATCTGAATCTTTTCAAATTCAGACAAAAGAATGTGGTAACCCTGAAACAACGGATGAATCAGGTAAAATGCCTGTAAGTAGCACGGAACCACTTAGTACAACGGATGTACTTTGTAAAGTAGCTTTTTGATGTTCACTCCCCCAGGGCTTCCATTCAATCAACGAAAAACCATAAAGGAATTTCTATGAATGTTATGACAAGAAAACATATTATTTGTGTGTACGTGCATGTGTATAAAGAATTGAAGCAACATATACTGGAAAAAATATAGGCTCAAAGCGTGTAAACTGTTGAGACAGCAACAAGTTTTCCACGAAATCAATGTGCATGATCGAAGTGCGAAGGTGGGGCAAACTTCCTTCTTTTTCAATATCCATACCTTCCGAATGAAGATTATATAGATTATATGTTGCGTCCCCAAGAAAAATGAAACATTTCTTTGTTGAGAAAGAAATGAGTAGCTGGTGGGGTTAAATGCAAGAGTTGGCATAGGCTAACTGCCTGTTTCGATGATGGTCACCAAAGAATGTGAACCAATCAGTAATGTGGCTTCCCGGCTCAGAAAATGGTTGGCGCAGAGTTCTCTTATTCTTTTAACTCTGTTCTCACACCCTTTTTCTGTTTTTAATCCGCTCACTTCTACCCAAACTCTCATTTACATTTTACCTCATCACAATGAGATACTCAACCGGATGAGTTATCTCCCCCACTCTTTGATATAGACCCCTCACCCCTGAATCACTCAAGGATAACTTCTTGGGTAGGAAACACTGATTAACGTGAATCCATAGAAGTTTAATAATCTCACACTGATCCCATTAAATTTTGTCGTAAGAAGATGTGTTGTTCAACAGTTTAGCTTGAACAAATATGAATTTCAGCATTTTGACATTGTTATCGGAATGTATGCTCCTCAGTAATATCATGAAATATTTGAGCATTTGAACTTTGAAGATTTCTCAAAACAAGAATATTGAAAGAATGAAATGAATTCGAAAGACTTGTTTGAGAACTTGACAATGTAACAATTAGATCAGATATCATGAAAGATATTCATGAACTGGGTAGGGAATCAAAGAATTGAAATTTGTTTATATGAACAAATATAAACAATCTCTGAATGAAACGTTTAAGTTTTACGCTGAAAGAATGTATGATGCTCATTTGAAATACAAGCGGGACTATTACCATCGAAAAATTGTTTCATTTTGAGACATGGTAATAACAATGTCAGTAAGAAGCTGAACTGATGTGTATGAATACTTGAAAGTATAAACAAAAGATAATACACAAGTATTAATCTTTGGAAACACACAGTCAGAAATGATGTTACTATAATCCGAGATTTCCATGAAAAGCATTTAAAATCACACTTCTAAATTCATAAAATCTGTTTGAGAATAGAGAAGTGGTTTGAACATTTAAGAAAAAACGTTTTTCATGCTTGAAAGTCGTTCTTCTTTCAAACAATTGGAGATTAAGATCAGAAGATACTTACATTCAGAAATGTTTGAGTTCCCCCACAAATCATGATACAATGATTTAAGATCATATAAGCTCCCCCTTAACATGTGCAAAACATCTTTATCTTGACAAAATCTGCACAGATAACAAGACTTGGATCAAAATATCCTTAATCATTAAAACAATTTCTGAATTACCAGGATTGAAGTAAATTCAGAAGACCGAGTCCTGGTCTGATATGATCAGAAGTCAAAACCATTGAAGTGCGTGTTCTGAACTGAATTATTCAGAAGCCAATATCTTTGATGTTTAGAAACCAAAATCTTTGAAGTGCGAGTCCTGGGCTGATTTACTCAGAAGTCTAAATCGCTTTGAAGTACGGGTTCTAAACTGAACTATTCAGAAGCCATAATATTTGAAGAGCGAGTTCTGAACTGTTGTATTCAGAAGTCTAAATCGTTGCTCCCCCTTAATGGCACATGTACTCTTCAAAAAAATCTGCACCGCTTCTCTTATGTTTTTCAGTCATGTGTGTGGTGTACATTTTCAATTCATACATATGATGAACCTGCAAAACAGATTAAGCAGATTTTGGTACCCAACGGAACTTGGGTCCTGGTTTGTTAGGTGTAGATTTCTTAGAAGAAACTCTGTAAGTACCGTACCAATAAGAAGAAAAATCTTTATGAACAAAATCATTAGTTCCACAGTAAGAACAACAAATTTTCTTTTGTGCCAACCTGGCTAATTGATTTACAGAATAAACTAAATCAGGTTTAACAAAATATTTAACTTGAAATGGATCGTTCTTCTTGGCATTTGGAGTGGGAACCATTGATTTTGGCACTTCTTTGGTAGGAGTTGTACCTTTCACTCTCCATTCCATATTTAATTTCTTGAAAATAAGATTTTCTGTATGCTTAGAAGAAGTATTAACTTTGGGCACATGCAAATCATTATCTGAATTATCAAACAGAGGATTATAAAAGAGATTGGAAGGATGAATCTGATCCTTAGAGAAATCATTTGATCTATTAAATTGTTTCGAAGAAATGTTTTTAAAACTTGAACTTGAAACAGTTTTAAAAGAACATTCAGAATCATTTAAATCTACAAGCGGAGTCTGAATAATTGATTCAGGACTTGCTTGTTTTGAAACATCAACTTTAAAAATAATGTTTTCAAGTTCTTTTATTTTGTTAATCAAAACATTTTTCTTTTAAAAAATTAGATCATATTTCCTTTGAAAATCAGATTTTACCTTTTGCTCCTTCATAATATCTGCTGATAAACCAGATAATTTCATTGTGAGCTTCTTTATTTCATGTTGAAAAATCTTTCTTTCATCAGCAAAAACTTCCTTCACACTTTTTGCTTGAAAGTTATCAACTTTCATCTTTTCAAACTCTTTTCTTTCCAAATCAAGTTCTGTTTCCAAATCAGATATTTTGTGTGAAAGCTTAGTTGACTTTTCTTCAAAAGATTTTCGTTCATCTTCAAACTCAGATCTTTCTTTCTCAAGTTTCTCTTTTTCTAAGAATAAAACTTTTTCAAAGTCGGAAACTTGTTTCAAAAGTTTTATGCATTTTAGCTCAGTCTCATTCTTTTCTTCTTGAGACGTCTTTGAAAAATCGGACAACTTCTGTATGAAACTTTTTCAAATTGTTCTTTTTCTTTTAAAAAATTAGTTTCAAGAAGAGAAAGTTATCTTTTCAGCTCAGCTGTCCATAATTTTTCATTTCTCTTGAAGCTTTTTCAATTGATCTCGAAGATATGAGTTCCCCTTCTCTCTCTTGTCTTCAATGCTTTTTAGATCAGCATTTTCTCTTTGAAAAGTTGTTACTTTCTCTTGAAGTTTCTTGAGTTGATCATGAAGAATTGAGTTGTCTTTCTTTGCTTCAAGATCTGGAATATGAGATTCAAGATTAGTAATCCTTTTTGAAAGTTTGATATTGCGTTCTTCTAAAAGACACTTTTCATTTGAGAAAGATGTTTCTGAAATATGTTTCTTCAGATCAACATTTTCATTTTCCAGAACTGTTGTTTTCTCTTTAAGCATTTTTATCTGTTCTTGAAGATTTGAAATATCAAGAATCTCATTCTTTTCAAGTTGAGCTTGAAGATCTGCATTCTTCCTTTGTAATTCTTCTATCCTCATATATTGACAATAGATGTAATCGTTATCAGATTTAGCCATTGTTGTAAGATCTTGAAATAATCCTGAAAAATAGAAACACACAACAGATTAGATGAAAAATACCAAAAATATTATCGAAAATAGAGTGATCGTCAAGGGAAACTTCACTTAGAAGTTAGAATTCTGTGCACACTCGAAAAATATAAAATCAGAAAAACACAATAAATGTCAGAGATTTTTTCAAAAATAAAATCTGAAAAACAAATTTTAAATTTGTCTTCCAAAAATTAAGTCTGAAAAATTTATGCGGAAATGTTGGACTTTAATTGGAAAACCTGCAAAACAAGAGTAAAATTTATCAGTTACGAGCAATTTACAGGTAAAAATTTGATAAAATCGACAAACAAATGAATAAAACAAAATTAAACGAAAAACAATGACTAAAAGAACACAAAATGAAACTAATATGAAAAACGAGGACTAAAAGTGAAAAATACTAAGACTCGAACAAAAAACAAGGACCAAAAATGATAAAAACTGAAAAATAATACTTCAAAGGACTAAAAGTGTAAAAATATAAAACCTAAAAACTATAAGGACCAAATCTATAAAAATCCTAAACTATAAACTACAGGGACTAAAAATGAATAAAATGGAAACTAAAAACTACAAGGACTGAAAATGTAAAATCCTAAAACTATAACTACAGGGACTAAAAATGACAGACCTTAAAAGACTAAGTGCAGGGACTAAAAACGACAGACTCCAAAACTTTTAACTAAACTTAACGGACCAACTAACGAAGGACTAAAAATGAAACAAAACTAACGAAAAAACTAACGAACAGGTTAAAAGACTCTAACTGAACTAACGACTACTTAACAGAAAAGGACTAAAAGTGTATCAAAACTAACAAATTAACGGAACAGTACTAACTGACTCTGACAGATTTAACGGAAAAATGACCTAAAATGTCACAAACTTAACGAAACTAACGGAGTTCTGTTAAGTTACTATTCATCATCATCAACCTCACGACCCATTTGCAAAATTTCAGTATGGAACCAAACTTTTCGACCGAAACTCTTCGTATATGTTCCTTTATGCTCCCTTAACTGATTAGAAGTCGAAATCGCTCTGAATCTCTCGGTATTTGCAACCGAACAATAACGAAAAACAAAAAAATTTCAAAACCTTCTCGAAAGTTCCTGTTTCTTCAAATGGAACGTTTCTTCAGACTCCAAAAAGATTTTTTCAAGGTTTTAGAACGATTATACCATCAGTGGCGGACCCAGGATTTTAGGTGAGCGGGTGCACAAACGAAAAGCTAGATTTTTTAAAAGTAATCATACGAATTCATTAAAACGATAAGTCGATAAAACAAGTTACCTTCTACAATTGTTCCCGACGAATCCACATATTTTGAAAGCGGTTAATTACATCATCAACTTTGACATTGCGAAGCGTTCCTTTTTCTACGGCACAAGCGACCGTGGCATTCAAAAACTCATCCCCCATTCGGTTGCGCAAATAGGACTTCACAAGCTTCATTGTAGAAAAACATCTTTCAACGGAAGCGCTTGCAACGGGAAAGTCAACGCCAACTTCAATAATCGATAAACCAACGGATAAGTAAGATGCTTATTTGTTTCAACCATCGTTATAGCCAATTCGTGAATGCCATTCAAGTTGGCAAACCTTTCATGTTGATGCACTTGGTGATAGTATAAGTCTAATTCACCCGAAATATTGACCCTTTCCATGGCATCCAAATCATATGGATAAACCTCACAAAGTTTCACTATACTTTCTTTGTTGAACATAGAAAACGAGGCACGAGGACTCAAAGCCGCCATATTTTTAATCAATTCGGTACTTACCTCACTAAAGCGATCACCGAATTCTCGAATTTGCAAATCCATGACAGTGTTGAATATATCATACTCATAATGATGTCGGTTGGTAATGTGGGTCCGGTGCCTTACTTTTATTGTATTCACATATTCTTCTGCCATGTCCTTCTTCTTAATATCATGCAAGTCACAAAACAATTCAACCTTTGTCAAAAGGGTCTCAAACCCACTTTCCCTATACACTTGTAGTTGCGACTTTGTTCCTTCTATCAATGAAGCCGCATCCAAGATGTTTTGATCCTTTTTTGAAGAGCTTTCAACAATAAGTTTGCCACCACTAAAAGCTCCAACATCAAATGCAAATAAAGCACAAAATCAAAAGTTTGAAAATATTCAAGAATACCAAATGCTTGACTTTTAATGGGACCGTCGCCTTCTTCCCAAATCCAATGAAGCAACTTCACGACATCCGGAAACAAGTTGATTAAACTCACAATTGATTTCTGATGAGAACCCCATCTTGCATCTCTGGCTCATGTAAGACTAAGTTCTTGGTTTAACCCCTTTCCACTTTCGATTTCACCGGCTCCAAGTGCTTCTTGCACCCTTGACTTGTAACTCTCCCGCATCATATCTTTCCGTTTGCAAGAACCGTTCACCACATTGCACACCAAACTTAACATTTTAAAGAATCTCCAAAGACCCGGGTGGTCTTTCGCAACCGCTACAACCACTAATTGAAGTTGATGAGCAAAACAATGTATGTAATATGCGGAGCTATTATCTTGCAAAACCAAAGCTTTTAATCCTTTGAACTCACCACGCATATTACTAGCTCCATCATAACCTTGACCTCTAACCTGTAAAAAATAAAGAAATGAACAATAATTGGAAATAAAAGATTGATGCTTAGAGAATAAAGATTCAAGAATTATAGATTAATTACTTACTTGTTTCAAGCTCTATAACACCCTCAAATTTGGAACGAGCAACTAACTTTAAAATTCAATAATCAACAAAAATAGATAAATTCATTTCTACAATTTATTCCTCAAAATACCTTGGAATTAAGAACATTATAATTCCCCAAATAAAACAACCTAAACGGGTGTCACTTAACACAACACAAGTTGCTAGTCCAAACAAGTGCGGAAGACTTCAATAAACACATCACCTCTCGTGCACTCTACTAGCACCCGCCACTTCATAATGTAGCTAGAGTTACCCCAACCTGAGCATGTTGCACATGCCGACAAATAAAAAGGGTTAGGCTTACGCCTAGTGAGTTCAAGCATTTTATCATGACTACATAAAAATCATAAATCGGAAGGTTGTGGTTTTAGTCATGATTTAGATAAATCTTTCGTTGAAAGTTGCGACAAAGATTATTATTCCCAAAGGGTTTCCCAAGCGGGCATAAATGACTCATTTTCCAACGCACACAAAATCTAGGAGAAAAGTTCCCAAAGTGTATAAAGCGTTTTCTAAAATGAATTTCAACTCCAACTCACTCAAAACATGTTTAGACGTAAATATCCCAAGAATTATAAACATGGAAAAAACTCCAACATTCCAAAACATCCAATAAGTATGAAGCATAGAACCCTACCAATAACCATGAATACAGTTCGTATAAATAAAGTACGTCACCGAAAATATGGATAAAAACATATACCCAAAACCACACCTTTCGGTGACGGGGGAGACCCGATTCCATCGAAAGTGACGGGCACACAAAGTTAAGTCACTCGTGATGTTACTGGATTACACCTCAAGCCCCGACCTTAGTTCCCATGCCATAAAGACATCACCACCTCAAGCCATAAATAGATTGCCTTTATTGCATACCCCATAGAGTTACACCTCAAGGACTTACATGCGACCTTATTGCATATCCAGTCTAGACGAGTTACACCTCAAGGACTTCAATGTCCCTTATTGCCTACTCGCTAGTGGCCCCCACGGCCTACGCATATAACCATGCGTCCCCATAGTCCACTTCTCGTGCACAAAGAGATAGACCATCAATTAATGACTGACTCACTTGCCTATGGATCCAATGCAACACAGTCTACCAAAACATGCTCAACCCGGAATGACAAAACACCCAAGCATGCAAATATCAATAATGTGCAATAAAATGCATCTAAGCCCCAGTTAGGTAAACAAGTACCACAAAGCTGTAACATCCCTAAATCCCAACATAAAAGTTTCATATAATTCAACTCAAAATAACATATCATAATCCAAATACGGCCCCTTAAATTCTACAATTAGGTCTCTCAGTACAAACTTTTTCGAATAAAGTAAAATATATAACAACTACTAATTATAACTGAAATCTTCATAATCATTCAACATCCACAAAAACTAACATGATAAATCCTAACATTGTCTCTTGTTTGCTCCATGACCTGGAATACATATTTTAAAACAAAAATGAGGGTTAGACCTTGAGGTCTAGTGAGAAAAATCCCCGTTAGTAAAAGAAAACATTTGCACATAATTCACATAAGAATACCAAATATGACTCATGCATCATGTATCTTTCCATCTCTATCTCTTTTCTTTTCCTTGGCCATATTAATTGGTAGCAAGCCAATTAATTACTTTACACCGTTGTACTAAATACAGCCAACACCACTGTCCCTTTGTACAGCCAACTTTCACCGGTCCTAAGCCCGGCCAACTAGTACTCATACAATGTAATATTCATATAAACACTGTATGCACCATATTACATTTAATCACATATATGTATTCCATTTGAAAAACATTTCAAATAAAAACTCACCTCGTGCGTTATTACAAAAACTCTTTCAAGGTAATTCACGTAAGTCGCCCCTTCACCGAATCTGAAATCACAAAATACCAAATATTTCTCTTAACACTAAACTCACGAAATCCTCAACCCAAGTCGCAACCCAAAAAGACATGAAATCGCAACCGTGATGAACAGTACAAAGTCGCAACCTCTTACTGCTACTTCACCCCCGAAATCGCAACCCACTATTGCGACTTCACCCTAAGTCGCAATCCACCACTGCGATTCCACCCTGGAGTCGCAACCTACTATTGCGATCCCAAACCCGAATCGCAATCAACTACTGCGATTCCAAGCCAAGTCGCAAACGACCATTGCGACTTCATACCCAAGTCGCAACCAACCATTGCGACTCCGATGAATGTCGCAGTCGTCCATTGCGACTTCGATGAATATTAACCTACTGCGACTTCGATGAATACTAGCCTACTGCGACTTCGATGAAAGTCTCAGTCTACTGTTTCATCCTAAAACCCAGATTTTTGCAGTTTTATTCTATGCATGTTTATATAACTTTGCAGATATGTTTTATACTACCATTAGAACACTATTCCAAACCCATAATTCATATACCTTCTAAAAATAACATAACCCACTTCTAAAGTTCATGTAAAACCTATTATACATAAAAAGAAGAATTAGGATGGATTATTACCTTGTTGTTTCAGATGAATTGAATCTTAAACTCAGCTGCAAACAATCAGATACTTCTTCCTCTTCCTTAGTTTCCTTCGACCTCTCTCACTCTCTCTCTCTAAAATCGAAAACACCACCTAGACACACACTACACTTTGCTAAAAATGGTAAAAAGGAGACACCTCATTCCTATAGAATGAAAGTCGGTTTTGGCTAACAGGAGGTGTCACCCAACTTTCCAAATGAACCTCAAACTTGTTCCATTTAACCAAATATACCCCTAAACTTTCATTAAAATTAAAACTTACCCCTTAACTTCTCATTCCTTAAAATACCCATATAAACTTATAAAATTCTTATATTTAAATTAAATAAAATTCCTGGTTATTACAACATCTCCCCCTTAAAAGAATTTCGTCCCGGAATTCAGTCAAGTGAACAGATGAGGGTATTTGGCTCTCATCTCCGACTCTGATTCCCATGTCGCATCCTGGCCCTATGATGTTTCCATTGAACCTTTACCTGCCTGATCTCCTTATTCCTCAATACTTTAACCTTGTGATCAACTATCGCTTCCGGTTCCTCCACATAGTTCAACTTTTCATCCACTTGTATATCCGGTAGAGATACTGCCTGATCTGGTGATACCAAACACTTTCGAAAATTCGACACATGAAACTCGTTGTGAATTCTGCTCAACTCTTGCGGAAGATCCAATCTGTATGCTACTTCACCAATTCTTTCTGTAATTTCAAATGGCCCAATATACCGCGGACTGAGTTTACCTTGTTTCCCAAAACGTATGACTCCTTTCCAAGGTGAAACTTTTAACATCACAAATTCCCCAACCTGAAATTTTAACGGTTTCCGGCGTCGATCTGCATAACTTTTCTGTCTGTCTTGTGTCGTTTTCAATCTATCCCGGATCTGAGTAATCTTATCTGCTGTTAACTGTACTATTTCTGGCCCTGCTAACTGCTTTTCCCCCACTTCATTCCAACACAAAGGCGTTCGGCATTTTCTACCATACAATACTTCAAACGGTGCCGCCTGAATACTAGAATGATAACTGTTGTTGTAAGCGAACTCTATCAAAGGCAAATGTTTATCCCATGATCCTCCAAAATCAACTATACAAGCTCGAAGCATATCTTCTAACGTCTGAATTGTTCTTTCACTTTGTCCATCAGTTTGTGGATGATATGCTGTACTCAACTTGATTTGTGTTCCCATCTCTTTTTGAAAGCTTCTCCAAAATCTAGAAGTAAAACGACTATCTCGATCAGAAATAATCGAAATTGGTACTCCATGTCGAGTTACTATTTCATTAATGTACAGTTTGGCCAAACGTTCCAAAGAATCGGTTTCTTTTATCGGCAAGAAATGAGCAGACTTCGTCAACCTATCCACAATCACCCAAATAGAATCGAATCCCCTTGAAGTTCTTGGTAACTTGGTAATGAAATCAGTTGTGATCTGATCCCATTTCCACACTGGAATATCTAAGCGTTGTAACTGACCAAACGGTTTCTGATGCTCAATCTTTACTTTCTTGCAGGTAATGCAGTCTTCCACATGCTTAGCAATACTTATTTTCATCCCCGGCCACCAATAGAATTGTTTCAAATCTCTATACATTTTATTTGTACCTGGATGAATGGAGAATCGAGATTGATGAGCTTCTTGTAGTACACGATCACGTAATCCACCCAAACGAGGTACCCAAATCCTATTCCCCAAACACAACAACCCACGGTTATCTTTCCCAAGCAATGCTGATATCCCAACCAACCGTTCAGATTTCAAACTTTCTTCTTGATAAGCATCTAATTGGCACTTCAGTAATTCGTCAAAAATGTTGGGAAGAAGTTCAGCTCTTAAAGATATCGCCTTTATCGTTCCACTTCTTTCTTGTCGACTTAGTGCATCTGCCACCACATTCGTTTTTCCTGGGTGATAAAGGATTTCACAATCATAATCATTCACTAACTCTAGCCACCTTCTTTGCCTCATATTCAGTTCCTTTTGATCAAAAAGATGTTGAAGACTCTTATGGTCCGTGAAAATTTGACATTTGGAACCATAAAGATAATGCCTCCAAATCTTTAACGCGAAGACAACTGCTGCAAGTTCCATATCATGGGTAGGATATTGCCTTTCATGATCCTTTAATTGTCGAGAAGCATAGGCAATTACTTTTCCACGTTGCATGAGTACACATCCCAAACCTAACTTAGAAGCATCACTGTAGACCACAAAATCATCCGAACCTTCTGGCAATGCTAATATCGGTGCACTGCAGAGTTTCTCCTTTAATATTCTGAATGCCTCGCCCTGTTCTGCCTTCCATTCGAACTTCAGATTCTTCCGAGTCAGCTTCGTCAACGGTGTGGCAATACGAGAGAAATCTTTTATGAACTTTCGGTAGTAGCCGGCCAAACCCAGAAAACTTCGTACTCCTGTTGCTGTCTTTGGCGGTTCCCATTTTTCAACTGCTTCCACTTTCATCGGATCGACTTGTATACCCTTTTCAGAAACTATATGCCCCAAAAACTGAACTTCCCTTAACCAGAATTCACACTTTGAAAATTTCGCATACAACTTTTCTTTCTTCAATAGTTCTAAAATCAAACGAAGGTGTTGCGCGTGCTCTTCCTTGGATCGGGAATAGATAAGTATATCATCAATAAACACAATAACGAATTTATCAAGATACGGCTTACATACCCGATTCATTAAATCCATGAAAGCCGCTGGAGCATTCGTCAATCCAAATGGCATTACTAGAAACTCATAGTGACCGTACCTGGTGCGAAAAGCAGTTTTCAATACGTCTTCTTCTTTGACCTTCAACTGATGATAACCGGATCTTAAATCAATCTTGGAGAAACAACAAGCTCCGACTAATTGATCGAAGAGGTCATCAATTCTAGGTAGGGGATACTTGTTTTTGATCGTTCGCTTATTCAATTCTCTGTAGTCGATACACATTCTCATCGAACCATCCTTCTTTTTCACAAATTAGACTGGTGCTCCCCACGGTGAAGAACTTGGTCTGATGAAACCCTTATCGGATAGATCTTGTAGTTGTGCCATCATTTCTTTCATTTCCGGAGGCGCCAAACGGTACGGTGCACGGGCTATAGGGGTGGCTCCAGGAATTAGATCTATACCGAAATCTACCTGTCTAACGGGCGGAAGACTGTCTAAGTCTTCAGGAAAAACTTCTGGGTATTCATTAACAACTGGGATGTCTTCCAACTTACTCTTTTCTAGCTTAGTGTCTATTACGTAAGCTAAGTAACTCCGGCAACCTTTACTAACACACTTACGGGCTTTTATCATATTAATAAGATTATACTGATAATTCCTACGATCGCCATAAATCACTACCGGCCCTTTTTCAGGTAACACAACGTTTATTAACTTCTTATCACAATTTATATTAGCTTGGTTCTCGGCTAACCAGTCCATTCCCACTACCACATCAAATTCAACCATGACTATTGGAAATAACTGGATCGGTACTCCGCACCCTTCTATATCTATCACACAACTATCAAATACTTCTTTAACTGATACTTGATTTTCATTTGCCGTATCTACCAATAAAGCATGATCTAACACTTTCGGCTTTAAACGCATGTAAGCAGCAAATGAAGGAGACACAAACGATCGGTTTGCACCAGAATCAAATAACACCTTAGCACGTGTGGAATTTATTAAAAATGTACCTGTAACTACGTCCGGAGTTTCCTCCGCTTCCTTTGCTGTCATCTGAAATGAACGGCCTGTTGCTCTTGCTGGCTCTGACCTCGGTACTGTTGGTCTAACACCCGCTGCTCTTGTTGACGTGCCACCCGATGGTATCCTTCCCAATGGACAATCTGATTGAAGATGATCTGGCGAATTGCATGAATAACAAAATCTAACCACCCGACAGTCTTTAGCAATATGACCAATCTTCCCGCACTTATAACAGTTTCTAGGATCTACCTGGCAGCTTCCTTGGTGGAAACGGTGGCACTTTGGGCAAGGTCTTTCAGCTGCTCTAAAAGGTGGACGACTATCAAATCGCTGAAATCCAGACTTCTTCACATCATGTGGTGGTCCTTCCCATTTTCTCTTTCCCGCACTCTTATCCCCAACATCCCTCTTATTGTCTCGCTCCACATTTTCCGCAGCATTGACTGCTTCTGAAAAAGTATTAGGTCTCGCTGCAGTTACCAACTTTCTAATCTCCGAATTCAATCCGAATACATACCATTCCATCTTCATCTTTTCTGTGGCAACATAATATTCTCCGAAACGCGACTTTTCCAAGAAACGGGCTGTGTAGTCTCTTACCGATAAGTTTCCTTGCTGTAGGCTCAGGAATTCCTCTTCCAACTGTCTAACTGCGGCTTACGGGCAAAACTGTTCCTTAAATGCTCTCGAGAATTCGCCCCAAGTAAAAGTTGAATATACCTCAGGTCCTTCAGAGTCAATAAGGGCTTCCCACCAATACAAGGCGTCTGCTTTTAACATTGCTGTTCCATATAACACTTTATCTTCTTCCGCGCATTTACTGGTCTTAAATACAGCTTCAACCTCCTTCAGCCATCGCATTGCTTTTACTGGATCTCTGTCCCCTCCATAAGTGGGTGGTTTACAGCTTAAAAACATTTTATAATCACACTTTCTTGGTACTGATGTGACAATAGGTGCGATAGGTACTTCGTTTTCAAGGTTAGGGTCTGGTATTGCTGTTTCCGTATGATGAGTCTGGTTAAACATGGCTTGAATATTTGCCTAAAGTCTTCCCATTTCAACCGCTAGATCGTCTCTCGTAACAAACTCCGTGCCTCGCCCCTGTACACTGCCCCCTGTCCTACCTCTGCCTCTTTCTCCCCCTCATCCCCTTCCTCCGGCTGTTTGTCTCGTTCCACTTGCCATTCTGTTGATTCAAACAAGGTTAATATACACATAAGCACCTACCCCATATAATAAAGTATTCTGGTTCAAACATGTAGCTGTAAGATCATAATTACACTGGCCAGGTGTAATCTGAAATTACCTTACATGATGTTCCTTCTACCTTTTTATATTTATAATCCCAAGGTTCTAAAATAACAAGGACATCCTATTTCGCATGCAGTTTAAGTCTAGGTACATATACTAATACCTAAATCTCTTAAACTAAGGCTCTGATACCATTTGTAACATCCCTTAATCCCAACATACAAGTTTCATATAATTCAACTCAAAATAACATATCATAATCCAAATACGGTCCCTTAAATTATACAATTAGGTCTTTCAGTACAAACTTTTTCGAAAAAAGTAAAATACATAACAACTACTAATTATAACTGAAATCTTCATAATCATTCAACATCCACAAAAGCTAACATGATAAATCCTAACATTGTCTCTTGTTTGCTCCATGACCTGGAATACATATTTTAAAACAAAAATGAGGGTTAGACCTTGAGGTCTAGTGAGAAAAATCCCCGTTAGTAAAAGAAAACATTTGCACATAATTCACATAAGAATACCAAATATGACTCATGCATCATGTATCTTTTCATCTCTATCTCTTTTCTTTTCCTTGGCCATATTAATTGGTAGCAAGCCAATTAATTACTTTACACCGCTGTACTAAATACAGCCAACACCACTGTCCCTTTGTACAACCAACTTTCACCGGTCCTAAGCCCGGCCAACTAGTACTCATACAATGTAATATTCATATAAACACTGTATGCACCATATTACATTTAATCACATATATGTATTCCATTTGAAAAACATTTCAAATAAAAACTCACCTCGTGCGTTATTACAAAAACTCTTTCAAGGTAATTCACGTAAGTCGCCCCTTCACCGAATCTGAAATCACAAAATACCAAATATTTCTCTTAACACTAAACTCACGAAATCCTCAACCCAAGTCGCAACCCAAAAAGACATGAAATCGCAACCGTGATGAACAGTACAAAGTCGCAACCTCTTACTGCGACTTCACCCCCGAAATCGCAACCCACTATTGCGACTTCACCCTAAGTCGCAATCCACCACTGCGATTCCACCCTGGAGTCGCAACCTACTATTGCGATCCCAAACCCGAATCGCAATCAACTACTGCGATTCCAAGCCAAGTCGCAAACGACCATTGCGACTTCATACCCAAGTCGCAACCAACCATTGCGACTCCGATGAATGTCGCAACCAACCTACTGCGACTTCGATGAATACTAGCCTACTGCGACTTCGATGAAAGTCTCAGTCTACTGTTTCATCCTAAAACCCAGATTTTTGCAGTTTTATTCTATGCATGTTTATATAACTTTGCAGATATGTTTTATACTACCATTAGAACACTATTCCAAACCCATAATTCATATACCTTCTAAAAATAACATAACCCACTTCTAAAGTTCATGTAAAACCTATTATACATAAAAAGAAGAATTAGGATGGATTATTACCTTGTTGTTTCAGATGAATTGAATCTTAAACTCAGCTGCAAACAATCAGATACTTCTTCCTCTTCCTTAGTTTCCTTCGACCTCTCTCACTCTCTCTCTCTAAAATCGAAAACACCACCTAGACACACACTACACTTTGCTAAAAATGGTAAAAAGGAGACACCTCATTCCTATAGAATGAAAGTCGGTTTTGGCTAACAGGAGGTGTCACCCAACTTTCCAAATGAACCTCAAACTTGTTCCATTTAACCAAATATACTCCTAAACTTTCATTAAAATTAAAACTTACCCCTTAACTTCTCATTCCTTAAAATACCCATATAAACTTATAAAATTCTTATATTTTAAATTAAATAAAATACCTGGTTATTACAAAAGCCGTTATTAACCCAAAACCTGACACGGTTAAGCAAAAAGGGGTTTTCCAAAAGGACTCACACCTTTACAATTCTCAAAATAACTCTTGACACTAAATCGGGTATTTCCCACATGGTTTATAAAATCAATTTACACTAACATGATTAAACCGTCAAATAAACCTCATTTTGAGCAATTAACCTTTTAAAGACAAAATATGATTTCTAACCCTCCAAATATTCAAAAGCCCCAAATATGGGCGTTTTACACATTTATGAAGATAAACATTTCAAAAGAGTTAAATTATCCAAATAACTCAACCACGTATCTTTTCAAGTAAAACACATACATATTTGTAAAATACACATTTTGGCATGTACAACGTTTTCGCAAAGTAACTTGAACTCACCTTGCTAGATTTAAGCTAAATCTAGAGTTTCTCCAACGTAAGCTCCTTTGATGAAGTTTGCATCCTCAAGCCAAAACTTCCAAAAACCTAAATTCATAACTTCCAACCATGAATATTCATATTCAACCACTTCAAAACTATTCCCCAAACATCTTATATTAAAATCTCCATTTTGACCAAAACCCCAATATTAACCTAACTTCTCCAAAATCATCCAAACCAAAATTGAATAAACAAAACACTAGGAGATCATCAATGGAACATTTATAACTCATATAAGAGTATAGAAGCTAGGAGGATGAACTCACCACTTAGGTTTTGATGAAAACCTAGAACACCCCAAACATCTCTAGTGTTGTGGATGAAACTTGCTCTTGCATCAATGAATGAAATCACTAGCATAATGTGGATAAGAAACACATTAATCTCCAAGAAAAGCCCCAAAATCGGTTAGGGTTTGTGAGGAAGGAAGGAAAAATGATTTGGGAGAGAAAGGGAAGAGATTTGAGAGACTTACCACCACCAAACACCCTTGAATCTTCCTATGAACTTCAAAACACTTTCTAGATCCTTGAAGTCGGAACCATAGCAACCTGAATGACCAAAATCGGAGTTGAAATGAGAGAGATATGAAGAAATGAAGTTTGAGGGGTGAAATTCACGTTTTAAGCTGATCAGGAGCTCCATGCGGGTCTCCGCGCTAGTGAACTAGCGCCACAATGCGCGCCGGGCACTGGTCGCTCGGTTTCCCCTTAAACACTGTTTTGGCCATAACTTCTTCGTTATAGCTCCGTTTTCGCTCCGGAAAGAACCGTTGGACTTGTATTTGAATTCCTCATCCAACAAGACCCTAGAATCTAGGATTTAACCCAAAAATCCTATTTTTCATATTTTTCTTAAAAGATCGATTCCACACTGATTCGAAGTTGTACTTATCCGAAAATTACGGGTGTTACAATCCTCCCAACCTTAGGATGATTTCGTCCTCGAAATCTACATCCTTACCCAAGGCTAACCGACTCAACGCCGACTATAATTTATCAGTTCCTAACTAGAATCTAAATTCCCTCCACACAGTCTATAAAGGCAAATCCTCGAACAATTGCTTATCAACAAAGCCCCTTCACGTACACTGTACTTATGTCCGGTAGAACACTCCGACAACTGGAATAATTCCTAGTCAGACGACTTCGGTTGTCTCCCAACCTTAGATGTTCCATACATCCCGATTTCGATTTCAGACTCTAAGTCAATCCAAGGTTTGTTCACTAACGAATCCAACAGAATATCCAATTTCGATTGCTCCTACCATTAATTGTCTATTAACTCCAACGAGTTCTAATAGACCCAAAATCCACCTCAACATTAATCATCAACCGACGGGTTCATTAACCACACACGAATGTTATTTCCCCAAAACCGCTCGTCACAATTGAGCATCTTAAGGTTACTACTACCATTACCAATATTTCATTTAAAATCGTCTACAATCCCCCGATTACACTAACGATTTCCGACCTCAAGCCCACAAGGTTGACACCTAATTATATCACCAAGCTTTGAACTCTAACAGGACTCCACACATGAATCCCGTTAATCGAGTGTTTCCACAAAACTAAGGTTGTCAACAAAACGGCTACACCAACCTCGAAATGCGTTACCACAAGTCTAACCCTCCATTTACCACAAATATATTGACTTTGCTACCGATATCATCCGGCCTATAGTCACACCACGCATGGAATACCCAACCTTCCACCGCCGTAGTGCTACACACATTTACCCTTAACTGGGTCACTTACCCTTTCCAAGGTCCTAACGGGTTCAAGGTTTTCAAACGAGTTGTTTAAATCAAATATGCCAATCAACAAAGCCTTTAACAAAATTTTCAACACAAAGATTTTCATATCATATAAATCGTACGCATAGAAAACTACTATCATCAATTCGGTAGTTACGCAAAAACGGACGCACTCGTCCCACATATGAAAATCATGTCGAAAAATTATTTCATTGCAGTTCAGATTATTCACATAACGCAAAAGCGTAATAAACAACTTCTTTAAAATGAACTACCACGGTTCTAGTATGGATTGACTCATGACATGCACGTAAAATAACTGCCCATTTTAAATTGTATGCAACAAAAATTCCGCACGTACTTCAAAAGAAGTTCAAACGGCGTTTGACTCCAAAATTCCCTTCACCCATAAAATGGCACGGAACAAGGTTACTAATCAAAATTTTGCGCATGTCAGTTTATTTTACAAAAACGATGGAACGATTTCATAAATACACTTTGGTCAAAACAAAACCAATACGTTTTCATCATTTGAATATATCGACTAAAACATTATGAGGGAACCTCAAATTTGGGGTAGGCATGCAAGCTTGTAACACCTTCCGAGAATTTTCTTGAAATGAAATAACATGCAACAAATAGTTCACGACAAGGCTCGTATGCATCAATGTGTTTTCCCAAAACTTAGGAGAAAATAAGTGCTTATAATTTGTTGACACCAAAAAGGGTTCAAATCAACTTTCGACCTTAAATCATACAAACAGTGTGCATTAATGTTCAAAATATAAACAATTTCACGCACTCTAGGTTTAGGCAATTGATTTTCCAAAATCTCCGTTACGAAACATTTACATCGAAAGTTTCGCACTCGAAATATAAAGCGTTAAAACGTCAACACTTAAAAGTTTATTTGTTATAAAATGCTCAAAATACACATTTTCTCCAAAACCAAAAAGGCTTATAATTTTCCAAAATGTTCCTCGAACCAAAATTGACCAAATGTCAACGACTCACACCTTTGTGTTTTCAAAGTGTAGTATATTGTGAACTATGCATGATCTCTACCACATTACGCATACTTTGACCAAATGGTCTTCATTTACACAATGAATTAACAAAACGTTTTCATGCACGACTCGGTTATCAAAGTGTTGAGAAACCATGGTTACCAAGCGATGCATACCCGTAGTCGATATAATGCATTTACATGAAAATGATAATAAAACAATCAACTGACTAAATTCGCACTAAGTAAATTGTACAAAGTACTACGAAGGTGTTCATTCATGCATTACTTATGTCATGTATAAATCAATCCACATACTGAACAGATTGCAACGAAATGTGCTAGTACAAAACTTTGAAACATAAATTACGCGACACTAAAGTTCCAAAACTTGTCTCTTTGGTCGCCTTATGGCATAAAATTATTATTTCTCAACGAAGCTCGAGTGGGACAAAATGCCCAACATAATTCATAAATTTTCACATAAGTAAATGGAGTGTGCACATTGTGAAATTACACTCACACGACTCAATACGTCATAAAACAAAACTCCATGAAATTCAATGGGCTCAATAATCCGAAGTCAATATAATGACACCAAACATTACGCCTCTAAAAGTCAAATTGCAATAAGCAAAACCATGACTAAAACGCCAAAATCCCAAAAATCTCCTTCTTTGGTAATTCCATATAAACAACCTTGTTGCCTACTCGCTAGTGCCCCCCACGGCCTACGCATATAACCATGTGTCCCCATACTCCACTCCTCGTGCACAAAGAGATAGACCATCAATTAATGACTGACTCACTTGCCTATGGATCCAATGCAACACAGTCTACCAAAACATGCTCAACCCGGAATGACAAAACACCCAAGCATGCAAATATCAATAAAAGATCGATTCCACACTAATTCGAAGTTGTACTTATCCGAAAATTACGGGTGTTACAAGCTCAATCCATGTTTAGCAAATAAAGCATCAACTCCGTTTTTAAGGGATTTAGAACTTATGTCTTTCACATGAAGAAGACCAACAAATATTTCTTTAACTGATCTGCGTGCATCAACGTATCTCAAAACCAAGGCCATTTGTTCCTTTTTTTGAGATGTCACTAGACTCGTCAACTAAAAAAGAAAACACATCGTTGCCAATGTCTTCTACAATCAATTTTAATACTTCTTCTAGAAAGCAATTAGCAATGTCTTTCTGAAATTTAGGAGAGGTCAATTGACAATTCCGTAGAGCATTGTCTAATATCACTTTTCGAACCGTCTCATTTGCATCACCAAGGAATTCTAACTGACCGCTGAAAAATCCTTGGTTCAAAGATATCTCGGACTCATCGTGGCCACGAAATGGTAAACCAAATTTAAGCAACAATCTATAACAATCTATTGATGCTTTCAATCGCATTCTGTATTCAATTTTCTCTTTTTCGGGTTGTTTGTGAAAGGCCACGGCAATAGATTGTTTTTGTTGAACCAAAGCTTCACATTTCCTTTGTGCTCGGTTGTGGAAACTATTAACTTCACCAACGTGCAATGACAACCTTTCCTTTTTAGCCCAATTATTAAACCCGTTTGAGAAAATGCATCACTACCAATGTGTGGGTTCTCATCCCTAAACAAATAATAACATAAACAATAGGCTTTGTCCGTTTTCACGCTACACTCTATCCAACGAAACTCATCAAACCACGTTGTAACAAAACGTCTTAGTTTAGACCCTGTTTTTTTAGTTGGAAAGATATGGCTGCGTCGTTGGCAAGGTCCTCTAAGCCAATATTTTCTTCTTATTTCATCTCTTTGATTAGGGACATAATTGAAATTGTTCGGTCGCTCAGATGGATCCCATGGAAGATTATCCACGTCTACCGTCCTTGTTGTATCATTTGTAATTGTGGTACTTGTTCTTGGTGTATCATTTGAGCGTGCATTTGAAGCATTTGTGGAAACATTTCTAGTTGGGCCGGTTGCCGCTGGGGTATTTGCATCGGAGTTCGATGGACATGATCTTTTTAAATATCTCTCCATATGAACACTAGTTAATAAACATTAAACATTTACACTAATATCAAATTTAGGGGAAAAATGACAAACGATTGAAACAAATAACAATGAAATAAAGTAAATAATTAATAGCAAATTAAGATAATCTAAGACAAATATAACCTACAAACTAATAAACAACTAAATAAGTAAACTAAATGAGTAATATAAAATTTAGGGAAAAATCACAAAGTTAGGGTTTGAAAAATGAGAATCTTAAAAGAGTCAAAGTGAGAAATTAACACAATAGTGGATGATTTGAGAGTGATTGGCAGCGATTTCCGGTAGAAAATTAATAAGACCACCGTTGGATCAATTTTTTGAGATGCCACACAGTGAGGCAGGGGAGGAGGAGAAGTGGAGCTGTGGAGAACCGAACCTGCTTCTTTTTTTTTTTATTTATGCGCTTTTCAATAAAGAATGCAAATATCCCTCTAATTTTCCATCTCACGTGCACAAGACAACTTCACATTAATTATTGTTTTTTTCTTTTTTTTAATTGTGGGGCCCACATACTTAATGTACTTTCAACCCACTCCGTGTCCCGTGTCCATTCCAACGATTTTGTTTTAAAAGCTTTTCATCAGAGTGCAGTTTTAACCCCTGAAAACACCATATATGTTGAAGCACCCCCTGTAGTTAAGCGGGTGCACCTAACATAACGATTTTTTTCCGCCTTTACGCAACGAGGTTGAGCGAGTGCCCGTGACCCCCCTCCGGGAAGTGTAGGTCCGCCCCTCTATACCACAAAGAAACCTTCCAAATTCGAAACCGAAAATTTTCAAAAATCGATCGAAAATTTCAAAAATTCGTAACTGCCGTGAGATTTTTGAGATTCAAAACATGTACTACAACTGATAAAAGTTGTTTCCCGGATATACTTGCCGCTCAAAATTGATTCCCGAACAAAAATAAAATTCACTTACCGGATAAAGGTGATTACCGGATGAAAAGTGATTTACCGGATAACTTGACTTACCGGATGAATAAGATTTTCAAAGAACACTTACCGGATAAAATTAGCTTATCGGATGAAAGTTGTTTTCCAGACAAAAATTGAACTGAGATTCCCGAACAATGTGTTTTCCGGATGCACAATGTTTCCCGGACAAGATGAATTTCCCAATTGAAACCTTCCGAACAAAACTTACCGTATAACAAAGAATTTGAATTTGCCGCACATTTTGACCAAATCCATTCTTAGTTGACCAAAATTACAATTCCACGGCTCAAGCACATATGAAATTGTTAGCCACTTTCTTTGACTAAGATGAATTCGCTTTGACCAAATTACCAAATTGTAATTTCGCAGAATGGTTTAAAATTCATGAGTGTTTCTTCTTTGGTTTTAATTTCCTGCATAAACTAACAAAACAATTTAACTCTTTGAATTATGAATCAAAATATACCACAAACATATTTTGGTAACAAAACATCTGAAAATTTGGATCAAAATTCAAGATCTATCAACTTTTCAACACGAACACCTCAAGAACACATCAAGAACATGATAAGCAAAAAAATTTCAAAAATCAAATTTATGCAACAAACCGTGAAAGCTTTGATCAAATCATGTCTAAAACATGTTTTTAGAAACAAATTCACACAAAAATCAATCAAAACAACACTAAATCGCAAAATCAAATCTCAAAAAAATTAACAGCTCATTTTTTCAAGAACACAATTTTTTTTACAAATACTTCAAATTCTTCCAATCTTGTGTTTTTAGATATCTTTTGATGCAAATCTTGTTTATTATGATGGAGAAACAATTTGAAATCAAAATCAAATCAAAAATCACACAAAAAATGCATAACCCATTTGTGTTCTTCAAATCTTATAAAATGGAGAATTTTCTTCATATTTCTTCAATTCTTCATCAATTTTGGACGAATTTGTAATCAATTGTGCACACATCTTCTCCCAAAGCTCTGATGCCAATTGTAACCACCGGATCTATTAGGTAATCATTACGTCATCCATTGATCTTCAAGAATATAGATATTACATGTGAATGTGGAACTTTCTCTTTCTAGATTCTCTCTCTAAAACTCTCTCTAAGATATTACAATTAAGATCATTAATCTCGCTTAAATGTAATCAATTGTGCACACATCTTCTCCCAAAGCTCTTATGCCAATTGTAACCACCGGATCTATTAGGTAATCATTACGTCATCCATTGATCTTCAAGAATATAGATATTACATGTGAATGTGGAACTTTCTCTTTCTAGATTCTCTCTCTAAGATATTACAATTAAGATCATTAATCTCGCTTAACAACTAAGCTAAAGCTATTTATACCTAAGAATTACAACACTTTAATTTCTAATTACATTGACTTTCTACTTAAGCTACTTTGACTTTACAATGTTTGACTATTACAAGACAATAAATCTTGAATACAATATAATGCTCTAACAGTCTAGCCACTGACCATTGCTACAACATTGAAGATTTATGCATTGGAATGAAGAAATATGACGGAGATAACTTTTAGGAGTCAACTTAGTCATTTTGTCCAGCCATGTTACAAGAAGAATGCAGATCAATGCTTTGTCTATTTTTAGCATTTAGTTAACTTGTAGTAGTTTCCTTTAAGGGATGGGTGTTAGCTTCAATCTTCCTAATCATAGAAGTATTTAGAAGTAGTGAAAAATAGGCTACCTGAAGAAAGCCTCTTACAGAGGCTCTGCCGACATTACCGAGAAATCAAGGTCAAGAAGCTACAGAAGCAACAGAGGCTTCCTACAGAAGCTCTGTCATACGCACAAAGAAGACCAAAGACTCGGAATCCGGCGAAGACTGCTCCACAGAGGACCAGACCGCAGAACCTCTGTAATTCATTACAGAGCCTCTGTGGTCCTCAATGAAGACTTGGAAGATATTACTGGATACGTTCATCAACTTGCATGGAAAAGTACTATCAAAACACGTGTCAAGCTCTGAGTGGAATCAATAGGGCAAGGTACAAAATAGACGTCTGCGCCATTTAATGCGCATGGCTCAAACAACTGCTCACACCATCCAGTCCACTGTTTACACCATCCAGTTTACTATTCATGCCGTAAAAGGAACAGTGACCTACTTCATAGTCTTCTAAGAGTAGTATAAAAGGAAGTCTCATGTTCTCCTAAGAACGAACACACAAGGAATCACTAATACTCTCAAACTTTATTGTCAAATATCTGAGTGTTATATTCTCACACACACCAACAGTTCTTAATCTGTTCTTCGTGTTCTTATTATATATTGAATAACAGTAACTGTTCAAGAAATCCTTTTTATTCCTTACTGTTTTCTTTATATATGTGCGTTCTAACATCTATCAAACATATCTGTTAGTTTAAATACGCTTCCGCACTAAACTCTAAATTCAACTAATAGACTGTTAATCTTGATTAAGTGTATCTGGGTTCCAACAATTGGTATCAGAGCCTCTCTTGATTTTCAATATCAAGTGATCCACTTATCAAGATTCGTGATAGATATTAAGTGCTTAAATCCAGAAAATCTTCAAGTTCATCGAAGTAACTCTTTAGTCATACCTTCTTTCTAAAATCTTCAAAATGACAAATACAAATAATTTCTTTACTACTGGTTCTCTCACTAAACCTCCTAGTCTCCTTCGAGATGAGTATCCTCAGTGGAAAATAAGAATGGTCCATTTTTTCGAGGGCACTGAAAAAAATCAAGTACAATATCTGTACAATCCTCCTCCTATTCCCATGACAGTAGTACCTCGTATACCTGCTACTGCTGAATCTGCCGAAATCCCCGAACATCAAAAACCAAAGCCAAAAGGGGAGTGGTCAACCGAAGATAAAGCAGAAGATGAAGTTGCTCAGAAAACCAAGAGGACATTGATTATGGCAATACCCAACGAACTCTTTCAATCCTTGGATTCGTGTGAAACAACGCATGATCTGTGGAAAGAACTGGAAAGACAGTTGGAAGGAGGTGCTAAAACACAAAAAAACCGAAGAGCCCAGTACATCAATGAATATCATGCATTCAGAGCCTCTTCAACAGAATCTCTGCAAACAACATACGACAGATTCAACTCTCTAATCAACAAGTGCAGAAAATCAGGCATTGACAGAACTTCTGAAGAAAACAATGTCATGTTTTTAAAAAGTCTAAATGAAGAATGGCTCCAGCTGTCTATGTCCCTACAGACAAATCAGGATCTAGACACCTGGACTCTCTCTGATCTTTACGGAACATTAGCCGCAAAAGAACCTCAGATAGCACAGGCTAAAACACTAACCATTGTACCATATGCATTGGTTAGTAAAACTAAAGAAGATGCACAGAGACCAAGAAATGAAAAAGCCACAGAGGAGAAGAAGAAAGAGAAGAAGAAGATGGTGAAAATTGACAGTGAAGAAGAATAGCAAGAAGAAAAAGAAATAACTCTTGCGTCACTAGCTAAATCTTTAGCTCTATTGACAAAAGAGTTCAGAGGAAACAGAAGAGGTTCCGGAAATGAAAGATATGATAGAGAAAACAGAAGAGATGACAGAAGAGAAGAAGAATCGAGTGGCCGACAGAGGTCAAGCGATAGACATTACAGAGGAAATGACCGACAGAGGTCAGATGACTCGGTAAGCCACACGCAGCAAGAATGCTACAAATGCGGCAAACCTGGTCACTATGCAAATGAATGTAGATCAGAGAAAGGCGGAGACCTACAGAAGTCAAATGATCGAACAGGACACACTCCTCAAGGATGTTTTAACTGCGGCAAACCAGGCCATTTTGCGAATGAATGCAGAAGCAGATCAAATCGCCCACAGAGGGACTCTGTTTTCTACAAAAAGAAAGACGAGTATTATGCTCAAAAATCCTTAATGGCAAAAGGACATTCTGAGGAGAACACAGAAGACTTCCAGTCAGACTCTACTTCTGACGATGGACATACCGCCAATGCCCTCTTCTGTGGCATGGCATAAGTCGACTCCTGCACTAACTCTGAGGTATCTACTTCAAATTCAAACTTTTGTATTACCTCTATAGATGATAATACACCTAGAATTAACATTGAACTAATTGAACTGAAAGAGATAAATCAAAGTATTCAGAAAAGACTCACTTTCAATGAGAGAGAAGTACGGCTTCTCACTCAAGAAAAAGCAAAGATTTTTGAGGAAAAAGAGAGAATAGAAAAGAAATGGAACAAAACTCTAGATCCTTAAAAAAAACAAATTTCTGAATTAACCCAGACTTTAAAAGATAAAACAAAAGAACTTTCAGTTTCAAGGAGCGAAACTACTGACATAAGAGCTCTTAAAGAATACTTTCAATGAGAAAGAGAGGTATTATGGCAAGATTTACTCAGAAGAGAGGTTTTACTTACAAACTATAAAGATGCACAGAAAGTTTATGAAAAAGTAAACTCACAAATAGCGAGACGAGGTATAGGGTATGATGATATCACCCTAGGTATTGAAGGCAAAAGAAACAAACCTCTGTCCTCTTTATTTGTAATTGGAAAAACGAACAAACCAGATTTTCCAAATCTAATCTCTGTAAGCAAAAGGGCGAAAATCTCTGTGGATCCTTATTTGAAGAAACATAAGAAGATGATTAACGTGTGGTTTGAAAACACAGACTCATCATCTTCAACCTCTGTCAATAGAGGTATCAAACCAAAGAAATATCTGAAAACACAAGATCAGATTGGTATCTTCAAGTTTGGTAAACCGGAGACCCAAACACAGGTTGCTTTTGTCTGTTTGATAAACGTCGAAAAAAAATTATCAGCAGAAGCTCCTGAGTTTAAACCCATTTTTTCAGAAGAAAACTTTAAAAATTTAATCGAAAAAGAAATTTTGGAAATATGGAAATCAAGCGTTTTAGAAAAATTCTGTACATCTTCTATAGATAAAACTCTCGCTGAAGAAATCTTATTAGAAACCTCTACAATCTATGAAAACTATTCTACAGAGGAAGAAAGCTTGTATGATGCATGTTTGGAAAATTCAACCTCTATTGAAAGAATTGACTCAACCTCTGTATACGAGGACGACTCATCTTCTGACGATTCAGAGACAGATGTTACATCTGGGATAACTCTCTATGAAACTGAGGAAGTTAAATACTCCTCTGAAGTTCCTCACATAACTATTTCTCCAAAAGAGAAACTCACAGAGATTCCAATCTGCCAAGATTTTCTAAATTTGAATCTACATATCAAAACCTCTGTTGAGCTTCAAATGTTACAAAAGACCTCTATTAACCCTATAAGTTCTAGATTTTCAAAACCCAAGGTTAATAAATCTTTTTCTTCTGTGACAGTGATAAAGGAAGTTCACCACAGAAGCAACCCACAGAAGGCAGGTCCTAAACAGAGCTTTTGCAAACAACATTCGAGTATTCATAGATCTTCTAGTAATAGGAAATCTAATGTAAAGAAAGAATGTAATGCCTCTGTGGCTGAGTTCAAAAAGTTCAATGAAAAGTTCAAGCAAATTACATCTCATATTCAATACTGTCGTTGTTTTGATCCTATGTCTAAACTTAATAATCATTTTTCAAATCAAGACTGTCTACTCTCTACGCCAATTCAAAAGTCAAATCCCACAAAGAAAAAATCTGACTTTTTTGCAGAAAACAAAATGTATTTCAAGAATGCCAAAGCAAACTTGAAAAACAATAACAATATTGGACCCATATGGATATGGGTACCTAAATCTCTGTGATTGTCCTGCAGAAGAAGTATGTGCCAATCTGGTATCTAGACTCCGGATGCTCAAGGCACATGACTGGTGACAGAAGTACACTATCCACGTACAAAGAAACACAAGATGGTGGATTTGTGACTTTTGGAGACAACAAGAAAGGACACATAAAAGGCTATGGAGTCATAAGGAAAGAAGACGTTTCAGTATACAAAGTTGCATATGTGGATGGCCTTAAGCACAACCTACTCAGTGTAAGTCAACTTTGTGATACAGGATTCAATGTGTTGTTCAAAAGAACCTTCTGCTCTCTACAAAGTGAAGAAACAAGTATGGAACTTCTGCGAGCTGAAAGAATAGGCGATCTATATATAATGAATTTCAACTCAAAGAACAAAGACAAAGTTTGCCTTGTTGCCTGCAAAAGTGAAGAAGCCTGGTTATGGCACAACAAGTTCTGTCACTTGAATTTTCACACATTGGAAAAACTGGTCAAACTTGATCTAGTTAAAGGTTTGCCAAATGTTAAATTCAATAAGGATCATTTATGTTCTGCCTGTGAAATGGGAAAACTCAGAAGAGCTTCCCACAAAGGCAAAACAGATGTGTCTTGCACCAGGCCTCTGTACATGCTTCATGTCGACCTCTGCGGTCCCATTGCAATACAGAGCCTAGGTGGCAAGAAATACATACTTGTCCTAATTGATGAGTATTCACGTTTCACATGGGTTGAATTCGTTAGAAAGAAATCAGATGTTCCAAATGTATTGATAAATCTAATGAAAAGAATCCAAGTTCTTTATGATTGCAGAATACAGAAGTTAAGAAGTGACAATGGCACAGAATTTAAAAACTCTGTCATTGAAGCCTATCTTTCACAAGAAGGAATATCACAGAACTTCTCTGCAGCTCGCACTCCACAACAGAACGGTGTTGTCGAAAGAAAGAATCGAACACTTGTGGAAGCCGCAAGAACTATGATGTCAGCATGCGGATTATCAATGAACTTTTGGGCAGAAGCAATTTCAACTGCGTGTTATACTCAAAATCGATCAACCATTGTGAAAAGACACCTCAAGACGCCTTACGAATTGCTTAACAAAAGGCGGCCAAATATCAAATTTTTTCATGTATTCGGATGCAAATGCTTTGTCTTAAACGACAGAGATTCAAGAGGAAAGTTTGATGTAAAAGCAGATGAAGGCAAATTCATTGGATACTCTGCCACTTCCAAAGCTTACATAACATTCCTTACAAAGTCTCACAAGATTGTAGAAAGCATCAATGTTTCTTTTGATGATTCATTCCAAATGACTTCTGAACAAATCAGTTCAGAACTCGGAATTAAAGGGAAATCCTCTGTCATCTCACAAGCAAAAGAAGACTTGGATCTTCTATTTTTAGAGATGCTCCACGAAAACATTGATCCTTCTGTTGGAATAATCAGGGTTTCTGAAGAACCATCCTCTGTCGGACAAAATCCTACAGGTTTGTCTCTAACTGGTCCTAATAATGCTTCATCTTCTTCTGTAAATACTACAGATGCAATTGCCGAAGCAGAAGAAAGTGCAGAAGATGAAACATCAAGGAAAACGACAACAGAAGCTGCACAAACCACAGAAGAACCAATTACAGAGGAAATCGAGGACCAAGACTATACGTCCTCAGAGGAACAAACTCCACCACCACTCATACCAATCATTCCACAAACGGTAGAATCAACTACCAAGGCACGAAGAACAACAGAGGCTACACAAGAAGAAACACAAGAAGTCTCTAAAGAAAGTCTGAATGACATTGATGATCATCTTCCACGCACAACTCAATGGACAAAAAGCCATCCTCCAAGCCAAATAATCGGAGAACCTTCTGACGCAGTAAAAACAAGGTCTGCCACTGCTAACTTTAGTTTCTTTACAAATTTTATTAGTGTGATAGAACCAAAGAAGATTTCTGAAGCCCTAGATGACCCAAACTGGGTAGACGCCATGCAAGAAGAACTTTTGCAATTTGAGCGTAACAGAGTATGGACTCTAGTACCTCTGCCAAGAGGAAAACAGGCCATTGGGACTAAATGGGTCTACAGAAACAAGAAGGATGAAGATGGAGTGGTCATCAGAAACAAAGCAAGATTAGTAGCAAAGGGATATAGACAAGAAGAAGGCATAGACTACGATGAAACTTTTGCCCCTGTCGCACGGCTCGAAGCAATAAGAATATTCTTAGCCTTCGCAGCCCACATAGGTTTTAAAGTCTATCAGATGGACGTAAAATCAGCTTTTCTCAACGGTGAAATCCAAGAAGAGGTCTACGTTAATCAGCCACCAGGATTTGAAAGCTCAAAGTTTCCAAGGCATGTATACTACCTTGAAAAAGCTCTATATGGACTGAAACAGGCTCCACGAGCATGGTATGAACGACTTTCTACCTTTCTTCTAGTCAATGGTTACAACAGAGGTACAACAGATACTACCTTATTCTATAAACGCAAAAGTAGTGAGATAATGCTTGTACAAATATACGTAGATGACATAATTTATGGGTCTACTAATTCAGAAGAGTGTAAAAGATTTGAAAAACTCATGCAGAGTGAGTTTGAAATGAGTATGATGGGAGAATTAACTTTCTTCCTCGGACTCCAAGTCAAACAATCATCAGAGGGAATTTTTATAAATCAAGCTAAATATGTCTCTGACATTCTTTCCAAGTATAGCTTCTCTGATGCCTCTGCAATGAATACTCCAATGGCCACTGGAAACAAGTTATTCTTAGATTCAGATGGCATCTCTGTAGAATGCACTCTCTACAGAGGCATGATTGGATCTCTGTTATACTTAACAGCAAGCAGACCTGACATTATGCATGCCACATGTCTCTGTGCACGCTATCAAGCTAATCCAAAGAAATCACATTATGATGTCGTAAAGAGAATCTTTAGATACCTAAAAGGGACCAAAAATCTTGGTCTCTGGTATCCACAGAACTCTGGTTTTGGTCTTAAAGCTTATACAAATTTAGACTATGGAGGATGCATGCTCGACAGAAAGAGTACCTCTGGGAGTTGTCAATTCCTAGGTGGTAAACTAGTCAGTTGGACCTCCAAGAAGCAGAATTGTGTTTCCACATCCACTGCAGAAGCTGAATACGTTGCTGCCGCTAGCTGTTGTTCTCAGGTTCTATGGATGAAGACTCAGCTAAAAGACTACGGCCACATTCTGTTCAAAATACCCATCTTCTGCGATTCCAAAAGTGCTATTGCTATCTCTGCCAACCCTGTGCAACACTCAAAAACCAAGCATATCGATATAAGGTATCACTTCTTGAAACATCATGTTGAATACGGTACAATCGAAATGCATTTTGTGCCCACAGAATATCAACTCGCTGACTTATTCACCAAAGCACTAGACGAGAAAAGATTCAACTTTTTGGTGGGTAAGTTAGGAATGATTAACATGGTGTGAAAATCCTCAGTAAGTATAGTTTTATCTTCTGTAAATAATAAGTAAATACATTGCTTAAATTATTGTTTTGAAAGATTCTACTTCCATATGTAAATTCTTAAAACCTACAATAGTTCTTGAAACTACAGAACTTCTGTAAGGTCTGCTCAGAACCTCTGACAACCTTCACAGAACCTCTGATAGACTTAACCTATGTACTATGCAAAACTTATCATATTCTGATCCAAGCATAGATCAAGGGGGAGCAAAAGGAAAATTCTTGATCTACAGAAGTGATTAGATCAAGGGGGAGCAAAAGGGGCCCTGAGATGATCTACAGAGGTAAATCTCTCAAAGGAAAGCCGAAGAAGAATGTCGATAATTCTTCATTGACAGAAGAAAGACAAAACTGCCGAGAACAGAAGAACCAAAAGCTATGTCTCTCGCATGAAAGGTTTTTAGAAAACAGTTTTCTAGGACAAGAATTGTCAAATATGTCCTAAATATACTGTGAATAACATTTCAAAAATCAAAAGTTCAAAAGATTTAACAAAATTCGAAATAGGAGAAATTTAAGGTCATTGAGCTTCTGCTGAGCTCAACGGAGCTTCTGCAGGAAATATGCTCTGTGATCATAAATTAACCCTCTGTCGATCTTTTGGAATGTTATCTCGAACAAAACGTTTATCAAAATAGTTTTCTCGGACACCAACCTTCAAGAATGTGCGAAAAACATCTCTTAACACAGATCAAAAATTGGGTGATCAGAAAGTTAATAGAATTCAAGTTATAAGATTTTTTCTCTCATAGAGCTTCTGTTGGCTCTTGCAGAGCTTCTGCAAGTTCCATCAGAGCTACAAAACCTCTGTGAGTAAAATTTCTTGACAAAATCCTATTGATCTTCTCCAATATCTTTACAAACGTTTTCGTTTAAAGAAGAACCTTCAGCAATGATAACAATGAGATATATGAGAAAAGGGTTAAACTTCAAAATTTTCAACATCACAGAGCTTCTGGAAACTAACAAAGGCTCTGCTATTTTGTTAATTTGGGCATTTCTGTAACAATAACGGTTACTTTTACTGAGAGTGAAACTCATATGGCTAAGAACAACTCCACGCGCCTAGCATTAATGGGCCGCGCACGACGTCCTGTCATCTTCTGACATGGCCTACGTGTCCCATTTTCATTGGGCAAACATGGAACGTTTTTTTTGGTAACTTGAACCCGCCGCTCAAACTCGAGTGCGGATTCCAAACTTTAATCCATTGCCATATATTTTACCCTTTCGAAGTCTACCGTTTTACGATCCTATAAAAACAAATCTTACCCTCTCATAAAACTTTTTACAAACTCTCATCTTCTTCTCCGGCGATACCCTGCAAAACACTTGCAAATGGCTTCATCTTCTCGAGCTACATCCTCTGAACTCTCTCTGGCGAACTCACCGGAAAACTCCCCTGCTCATTCAGAACATTCTGAAAACCCCAGCCTTGCAAGAGATATTGAACAACAAGATTCCGGGGACTCCGCAGACTTTGCTCCGACGACACACTTGCAAAACTTCATAGCTAAGGATCATTTCGAAGCCACTCTTCCTATCAAATCCAACAACTGCTATTTGGTCCCCTCACCCACTACTTTCGGCGAAGCCCATGCCATACTTCTGAACATCATGGAGAATCATGTCCTCTTCCCTCTACTATCAAGAACCCCGAACAAAATTCCAGTCCGTTATTTGAACCAATTTTGGCAAAGCTGCCGATTTGATAAAGACGATTCTCTTATCAAAGGGTACATTTCAAGACCTGATAAATCTGAGCATCTTGAAATCAAGTTCAACAGAACAATGTTCTCACTTGAATTCAACCTACCAACAAGGGGTCTTCTGGGATTGAAAAGTTATGCAGAGCAACCAACAGACGAAGAGCTCTGTCGATTCGTGGAAATGCTTGGGTACAACACCCAACTACGGAAGAGAAATGACTTCCGCAGAGGCCGATTACCACCTCTGTGGAACACTTTGTTCTCTATTCTTAACAGATGCCTGACAGGAAAGATAGGGAGTATTGACCAGAGCTCACATCAAATCTTGAGCATCATGTATGGGGTTTACTATGATCTTCCACTAGATTATGCGACCATAATGATGCAAGAGATCATAAACACCATCGACAGAAAGAACAACTCGAAAAGGGTCAAAGAGAACGATCCCAACTTTCTACCACCTCTGCAATTCCAAAGAATATTGGGAGTACTGTTCGAACCTCTGCTGCTAATCCAAAATTGGCCAATGGAAGGGCCAACTCCCAAACAGTTCCCGATGAACAAAAATACCCCCATTGATCATGCTGATGGCTACTCACACTGCAGACCTCTGTCAACGAAACTTCTGCGCTACGCATCGAACAAATCCCTTCAGAAAGAGTATATACGCGATCATAGAACTCCAAAACTGAGTCCTATGACACCCCCGCGTTTAGGTGTCCCCCTAAGAACAATGATAGCAAAACCTCTTTCCACTCAAGCAGAAAAGGATCACAAGTTAGCAAAACACATGGCTATTCAACTCAGCTTCATAGCCAAACGCGCAGAAATAATGGGAAAGAAATCTTCAGCAAAGATCTCTGCTTCTACTCCAAAAGCTAAGAAGAGAAAAACTGCAGAAGGCACATCAACTAGCACTGCAGAAGATAGACCTTCACCTCCCCAGGCCACAGAGATTGGCTCCTCTGCTCCTCCCCTTTTCACAAAACAGAAAAAGAAAAGATCCAAATCAACAGAGGAAGGGGCACCAAAACCAAAAAGGAGGAAAACCAAAAAGAAGCATGGTAAATCACTTAAAAAATTGGTTACCATTGCAGAAGAGGCAATCATAGAGGGTGAAACTGCAGAAGAAGAAGATGCAGAAATAGGAATGACAGAAGAAGGATATCAATCACCCTATCAATCTCCAGATAGATTTGCTCACCAGGGAGACCTGAATGATTTCCTACAGAACCCCGAAATTGCAAACACCCTTAATACAGCAGGGTGGACGGCACAACCTCTCGACCACCACACTCCAGAAGAACAAGATTTCTTCATTTCTGGCATTGACACACATCTACAAGAAGATGACACAACACCCAGAAATCAACCAGCCGAAACCCCTGTGATTTTACAAAACCCTTTCATTCAAGGATTGGACGTCCACAGAAGAAGTCCAAACCAAGCTTCAGAAGATACAGAACAAACCAAAGCTGAGTGGAATACAACTGAAGTTACAGAGGCAACGGTTGTAGAAGAAACCACAGAAACAGGGATAGAAATCTCAGAGGTAGATTCAGATGAAGAAGAGGCTATCTGGATACGAAAAGGTCTCTATCATCCTCATGTCATGAGCTTATACGGATCTCATCACATGTATGACTCCTTGCGCACAGAGCAAGGAACTTCCACAGAACCAGAAGAAGAAACAAGAAAAGATGCCGAAGTTGAAGAAGGCACACAACCAAACCCAACTCCCAGTGCAACCCACATTTCTAACTCCGCAGGTCTAGCTGCAGAAGGAGTTATTGAAAAAGAGCAGCACAGCTCGATCCTAACCCAACCCATCCAGCCAGAGGTTACTCTTTCAACCTCTGTGCCCACAGAAACCGGGGAATCCATTCCTAGGGAGTCTCCTCAAAGAGACTCACCTAATGTTCGTGATCAATCGCCCCAGATCACACAAAAACACCCTACAGAGGAATTTGTTTCCTCTGTCACGCACACATTAAGGCCAAACCTTCTTTCAGAGAGAAGTAGTAAGCACAGAGGCGAAGAGACTCTATACAAGTCTCCTAGTCAACAGAAAGACATTCCAATACCCACCTCTGGAGTGGATTTGGACTCTGTTCTTCACAGAACTTCTGTAGAGAACGAAACTCAGGTTTCCTCTCGAGGATCAGAAGGAAATCCTTCCACCCCCATCGTACAAACAAGGGTGAACGAAGGTGTCCCAGGAACAGGGACTCACTCTGGAGACGAATGTGTTCCTCCAGAGGTTACACAAGGAACACAAGTATCAAGGGATGAGTTCCAAACCCTTGTCACCTCTGTGAACCAAACAATGAAAGAGTTGCAAAGCTCTTTCAAATCTTTTGCAGAGACAACATCACTGGCACTGCTAAACCTAAACACCAAAATGGACAACCTGTCCACAGAGGTGAAAACTGCCATCTCACAGATGAAGTCTGCTGCTACTGCATCCACCACTTCTGCCGCAACAACTACTCCTTCGAATGAGAACTCAATCAACAAATTCCTTGATCAATTGAACAAACAGACTTCAGTGTCAACGGGCATCACTCCTGCAGATCTACAGAAGGCCCTACAAAAAGTTCAAGAAGAAGCCATGCGAAATACCATGCTGATGCAACCCAAAGACTACATGACAAGAGCACAGCTGACAGAGCTTGGGCAGAACGTGATTAATCAAGTGACAGAAGTCATCCTTTCCTTCACCACTGCCAATGCTAACTTCGTCAAAGATTTCAGAGAAAGTGTAGGAAGGATGAGATTCAAAACAGAGGCAGAGCTAGCAACTCTTCTTGGCCTCTGTGATGATGTCTGCGCGAAACTGATCGCTGCTGGAGCCACAATGCCAAAGAAACCCGATGCTTCCTGCAGAGCAGAGGGTACATCAGACAAGGGTCAGGATGACTCTGATGATGATGACCATCCTGGTCCATCAGATCATCCTGAGGGGGAGAAAACTACAGAGAAAACTGCAAGCAGAGGACTTACAGGTCCACCAATAGCCGCAGAACCTCTGAGTCAAGCACCTCCAGAACAGACCCGACAACAACAAACCCAAAAGACCACAGAGACAACACCCATCTCTGTGGAATCATCTCCTGACGAAACCAAAACTCCAGAAGCAGAACAGCAAGCCACAGAGGCAACAACCGCCCCTGAGGTAATCATTTTGGAAGAAACAGATGAACCAACCACAGAGAAAACACCCACCTCTGTGGAAACACCCCAAACCATACCCAGAAGAAAGTCGATTGCCACCAAACCAAAAAGAGCAACGACCTCTGCTTCTGACATTCTGAAAAGGATGCAAACAACAATGAGTGATCGTATGGTGAAGAGAGAAGAAGAAAGGCACAGGTTCACTTTAGCTTTCAGAATGGCAAGAAGATTCAATGACAACACTTCATCAACAGAAACTGAGCTCACAGAAGAAGTCACCAAACAACCTCCAACAGAGGTTACAGAGCAAGTCAAGCCAACAGAACCATCGCCACAAAAGTCCTCTAAGTCACAATCGTCAAAATCCACAGAGGCAACCTCCATCAAACCTACAGAAGTGCAAACCTCAAATCCCACAGAAGCAACAGGTTCTGCCACGACAACAAAAGATAAAGGCAAAGGGATACTGACAGAAGAGCCTAAGAAGAAGAAAACATTGTCAAAGCCAACAGAGAAACTGATGAAGAGTGCGTTTGACGCCTTTCAAACCCCAAAACCCGAAGAAGTTGACTGGGCACATGGATTGAAGCCTCTGTCAGAAATTCCTTTAACTGGTAGAGCTGCAGAAGTTGTTCAACAGATGGAGAGTCTCAGAAGACAAATTCCACGACCTGGTCCAACACATGAAGAAATGGAAGAAGTGGTATACAAATACCTCTACAAACAATCCTTTCAGACAAACTATCCAACAGATCATGTGACAGATCCAAGGATCAGAGAAGAATTTGAGAACATCTTCACGAGAACAAAGCCAAGAACCAAAGCAGATGTTTTCTCAATTCACAAGATCAAAAAGGTGATCTTCTGCCGATTCTCCTTCACAAGAACCTATCCAAGGGTCAGGTACAATCTTTACAAAGTCAGAAGAGAGAACAATTCAGAATCTACCTTCGTTGATGCTGACTTAAGAAACATCAATCCATACGATCTACCTGACCTTCTGCAATGGACAAAGGACAACTACAACACAGAGGAAAACACCAGAGCCTATCAAGTATTGAGAAAAGCGATGAGGGAAAAGCTTCTGCTCTACAGCATGATAGATTTCCAGCTGGGAAAGGATCTCGGTCTCAAACATCTGGATCTACGACCACCAGAGGATCGCTGCCCACCAGACGCCATACCAAACTCAATCATCACAGAACCACGGTTTGGGTTAGTATTTCAAAACCCTCAAGGCGAAACTAAACTATTTGTATGCATGGACTGTCAGAAGTACGCAACAAATACTCTGAACAAGTTCAGAGCAAGCCTTGTGAAATACAGAGGTTCAAAGAAAATGGAAAAAGATGCTGCAGATATAATCATAAGAGAGATTGACGCAACAATTCGCCTAAGAGAACTCTGCATCAGATTCTACAAAGAGATCAGAAAAGTTGGAAGAGACAACAGAAGCTACAATGATTTCAAAGATGCCAAAATCTGATTCTCAGACCTCCAATCTCTGCAAACAAAGTTTTATCTTTCATTGTACTCAAATGTAAAATGCCTCTGGCATATTTCTAAATGAAAGAAATTTCGAGGTATTGTTTAACCTCTGTCTTATCTAACTTAGCCAAACTTAACTCAAGTTCAAATTTTTTATTTTTCACTACTTAGGGGGAGATTGTTAGCTTCAATCTTCCTAATCATAGAAGTATTTAGAAGTAGTGAAAAATAGGCTAAGTGAAGAAAGCCTCTTATAGAGGCTCTGCCGACATTACCGAGAAATCAAGGTCAAGAAGCTACAGAAGCAGCAGAGGCTTCCTACAGAAGCTCTGTCATACGCACAAAGAAGACCAAAGACTCGGAATCCGGCGAAGACTGCTCCACAGAGGACCAGACCGCAGAACCTCCGTAATTCATTACAGAGCCTCTGTGGTCCTCAATGAAGACTTGGAAGATATTACTGGATACGTTCATCAACTTGCATGGAAAAGTACTATCAAAACACGTGTCAAGCTCTGAGTGGACTCAATAGGGCAAGGTACAAAATAGACGTCTGCGCCATTTAATGCGCATGGCTCAAACAACTGCTCACACCATCCAGTCCACTGTTTACACCATCCAGTTTACTATTCATGCCGTAAAAGGAACAGTGACCTACTTCATAGTCTTCTAAGAGTAGTATAAAAGGAAGTCTCATGTTGAGATCTTCCTAAGAACGAACACACAAGGAATCACTAATACTCTCAAACTTTATTGTCAAATATCTGAGTGTTATATTCTCACACACACCAACAGTTCTTAATCTGTTCTTCGTGTTCTTATTATATATTGAATAACAGTAACTGTTCAAGAAATCCTTTTTATTCCTTACTGTTTTCTTTATATATGTGCGTTCTAACATCTATCAAACATATCTGTTAGTTTAAATACGCTTCCGCACTAAACTCTAAATTCAACTAATAGACTGTTAATCTTGATTAAGTGTATCTGGGTTCCAACAATGGGTATGCCATACCTTTTGTACTTTGAATAGTGAAGTTGGTACCATCTTTTGTTTTAATTACAAGTTTACCTTACTTCCTAGTTAGTATAAATATGGAGATAGTTCTTGTTTTTAGATAGACTTTGTTGGGATCAGTTCTCACAATTGATTTGAAACATTCTCATCTTTAATTTAATGCATGCACTTTAATTTATGTTCTTCATCTTATTAATATTCTTGTTCTTATTTATGAGTTACTGCAGCATTGCCTGAGCATTGCTGCATTACTCTCTTGTCTTTTAATTATTGCATTTTACTTTATTGTCATTTACATTTCCGTCATTTAATTTCTGTCATTTAATTTCTTGTCATTTAATTTCAAGTATGAGTAGTTAGTTTAATAATTTGGGTGTAAGATAAAAAGGGTGAAGTTTTAATTCAAAGAAAGGTGGACATCGTTTCTCAATAATGATGTCCCACTATTTCGTCTTAAGTTTTGTAAAACCAAAATATTCCTTGACGTTTTGATCACTTTGAAAGTGTTAAAGTGCCAAGGACTTAGGCATGAGTCATTGCTATGCACGTCAATTCGGATGACAAAGGAAGGTATACTTGGAAAAGTTGCTAACAAAGGCATTTGTTACCTCTGTTTTCTAAATTGATTATTCTCGATAATTTGGTCATCACTCAAGGTGCTAAAGAGTAGTGGATTCACGAATGGACCACTTAGAACACATCAACTTAAATGATATGGGAATCGTCTCAGAAGAGTGATTTTTAACAAAGGTATTTGTTGATCCATATACTTGGAAGGCTTCATTGGTTACTCTTGATGGTACAGATACAATCACTTGAATGTGTTGTTTGAAAACCATATTCAGTAGTACAATGATGAGAGTTCGGAAGGACATCCCGAAAAGTAGATGGTGAAACTAATTATTGTTGGACAAATGCTATACTAATGATACAGCATTGGTCCGCTGGAATTTGTATTTAAGATTCACCCCAAACATCTTGCACCATTGCTTTCTTTATTATTTGTTCAATATAATCTGTGATAACTCCAAACAAAACAATATCTTCGAATTCGTCATCTGAAATCATTTCTTTTCTTAAACTCTTGTTGCACTTTTACTCCAATCTCTGTGGGACGATATGTGGTTCTCACCACTTTATTACTTGATTGACGACATTAGATCTCGTTGTCTACTTACTTTGAGGTTTAATTATCACAAGTCTAAGTGTATTCCAAGCACTGTCAAGTTTTTGGCACCGTTGCCGGGGATTGGCACACTAAAAGTCTATAAAAGTATTTTTAAAGATTTTATTTTTCTAACACCGTCCGACTCATACTACAACTGTGGTGTATCTTAAGAATCCAACGAGGGGAATTTTTCGAGTTAGATCGTGACATAGAAAGAACTTTTCGCCATAGAAGGAGGATACAAAGAACTTCGAATTCAATGAATCCTCCCGATATGCATGTTCCACCGTGTTTCGAGCATAGACCACCAAGACCACTTGTCTTATAAATGAGACAACCACGTCTAGGGAATCAAATCAGATCACCAATTTTAGAAAACCCTAGAGCGCCGCCAAATATTGGAAACCCACCAATTTTTGGAAATCCACCAGTTCATGTTTTTCCAGAACAACCAATCCATAATGAAAATGATGATGAAGAATCTCATGGTAACAATGAACAAAATGAACCTCTTAACATCATTGATCTTGCAAACACAAAAAATGGGCGAATTATGGACTATGCAATTCCTAACTTTGAGACTTTAAATTCAGTAATTGTAAAGCCTCATATGGAAATAACACATTTCGAACCAAACGCCATCATGTTTCATATGTTGCAAGTCAATGGTCAATTTGTAGGATTACCATCAGAAGATCATTCACATTTAAAATCTTTTAAAAAGATCACCGATGTTTTTCTGATTCCTGGGGTATCTTCTGATGCCTTAAGACTCACCTTGTTCCCATTTTATTTAAGGGATCGGGCAAAAGTTTGGTTTAACTCATTGGCACCAAGTTCTGTACCATCATGGACTGACATGGCTGAAATGTTTTGCGAAAATATTCTCCACCTACGCGGAATGCTAAATCCAGAAACGAAATTTGCATGTTTAAACAAATGGATGATGAAGCAATTCCTGATGTTTGGGATAGGTTTAAGGAATTATTAAGGAAATGCCCTCACCATGGGATTCCCTACTGTATTCAACTCGAGACGTTTTACAATGGACTTGATTCCAATACAAAACAAATGCTTGATGCGACATCAGGATGGGCCTTTACTTCCAATACCTATAATACCGGGTACGAAATTCTTGAAAAGATTTCAACAAACAATGGACATTAGATTGATCCAAGGGCACCAACTCAAAAGAAGACCTCTGGAATACATGATGTAGATGCATATACTGCGTTGGCAACTCAACTTGTTTCCGTGACCAACATGCTTAAAAACATGACTACCAACCAAGGAGCACAACAGACTATTACTACACCCACTCCAGCGGTCCTCTCAGTGCAATGTGTTTGTTGTAGTGGAGACCACTCTTATGAACATTGCCCTCACAACTCTAAATCAGTTAACTATATTCATAACAAAAATGGTCAGTACTCCAACAACTACAATGCCAGTTGGAAACAACATCCAAACTTTTCATGGAACAACCCATGTTTAAATCCTACAGAACCTAAGCAACAAGGAAATTCCAATTTTCAATCTCATCAGAATACCAACAGTTCTCAAAATTTCCAAAATCATCAAAATCAGAATTTCCAAAACAACAGACCTCCTTTTCAAAACAAATCCTCTTCACAAGTAGAATCATCGTCTTCCATTGAGGCACTTGTGAAAAGTTATATGGCACAAAATAGCACCATAACTGCCCAAACTCAAGCCTCAATAAGTAATCTTGAGACACAAGTCAGTCAAATTGCTCTTAACCAAAGTAACATACCTGCAAGGACTTTCCCAAGAAACATTGAAGTCCCAAGACCTTTAGGAAAAGAACATGTGAAGGTTGTGACACTTAGGAGTGGAAGAGACATAGATGTAGCATTAGTCAAAGAGTTTAAACCAATGACCAAAACTGATTTTGAAAAAAGCTCAATGTCTAAAGCCAATGCTACAGCATTACCCACTATTGCTGAAGAACTATCTCAACCTTCGGAGGATCTAGAGCCCAAAACCATGTCCTCTAAGGAAAAGCCAATAGAAAAAGAAGTCAGTAACCCACCATCTAGCCCTAAGTGTCCAATCAAGGAAGGTATAACGAAAGGCATAAAAGATCTAAATTTAAGGGTGGAGGAAGTCCACCCATCCAGCTCAACACAAACAAACAAAGCCATAATTGAACTAGTTCCCTCTTATGTTCCTTATCCTCAAAGGTTAAAGAATAACAAGGAATAATTGCAATTCAAGAAATTTTTGGATGTGTTTAAAGCATTGCATATCAACATACATTTGTTGAAGCAATTGAGCAAATGCCTAGTTATGCCAAGTTTCTTAAAGACATCTTAAGCAAGAAGAAGAAGTTGACTGAGTCTGAAACTGTTGCCATGACTGAAGGTTGTAGTGCCCTCCTAACCAACAAAGTTCCCCCTAAGTTCAAAGATCCAGGGAGTTTTACCATTCCTTGTTCAATAGGTGGGAAAGAAGTTGGAAAAGCCTTGTGTGATTTAGGAGCCATTGTCAATCTTATGCCTCTGTCTATTTTCAATAGCTTAGGTATAGGAGAGGCCAGAACTACAACTGTCACACTTATCCTAGCAGACAAAACCATTGCCTATCCAAAGGGAAAATTTGAGGATGTTCTAGTTCAGGTTGATAAATTCATCTTTCCTGCGGACTTTATCATTTTAGATTTTGAGGCTGATCAAGATATTCCTATCCACTTACGAAGACCATTTTTAGCCACCAGAAGAACTTTGATGGATTTCCAAAAGGGAGAATTGACCATGAGACTCCAAGACCAAAATGTCACATTCATTGTCTTCAATTATTTGAAATACCCTAGTGATATGGAAGAATGTTCTATCCTAAGTGTGATTGAATCCATATGCAATAATGAAGGAATTAAGAATGCTTGTAGGTTGCAAGCAGAGGATGACGAGGAATATGATGATGATGTGGAGGAAACCATAAATGAGACTGTCCTTTCACAAGTTGCTAAGTTTGAATCATTAGGAAATACTGAGCAAAAGAGTTTCACACCATCTGTCATTTCACCACCTGACCTGGAGTTGAAACAACTCTCATATCATTTAAAATATGCTTTTCTAAAAGATGATAACAAACTGCCAATCATCATTTCATCCACTTTAGAATTGCATCAAGAAAAGAAGTTGATAGATCTATTGAAGTTACACACAAAAGCCATAGGATGGACCATTGATGACCTTAAAAGGATTAGTCCTCCATTTGTCAACATAAGATAATTCTAGAAGATAAGAACTTCACCTCTATTGAACCACAAAGAAGGTTGAATCATGTCATGAAAGAAGTAGTGAAAAAGGAGGTCCTCAAATGGTTAGATGCAGGAATCATTTTTACTATAGCCAGTAGCTCTTGGGTTAGCCCAGTTCAGTTTGTCCCTAAGAACGGAGGGTTTACAGTAGTGGGCAATGAAAAAAATGAACTCATCCCAACTAGAATAGTTTTAGGATGGAGAATCTACATGGACTACCGTAAACTTAACACAGCTACCCAAAAGGACCATTTTCCACCATCATTTGTTGACCAAATCTTAGACAGGTTGGCAGGAAAAGAGTACTATTTCTTTTTGGATGGATACTCCGGTTACAATCAAATAGCCATTTCACCTGAGGACCAAGAAAAGACCACCTTCACTTGTCCCTATGGTACTTTTGCCTTTAGGAGAATGCCATTTGGTCTTTGCAATGCTCCAACAACCTTTTAAAGATGCATGATGTCCATATTCTCAGACATGTTTGAAAAATCCACTGAAATCTTCATGGATGATTTTTCTGTGTATGACTCATCTTTTGATAACTGTTGGGAAAATTTAAAAAAGGGCCATGAAAGATGTGAAGAAACTGATTTAGTTTTAAGCTAGGAAAAGTGTGATTTCATGGTCAAATAAGGGATTGTGCTTGGACACTTGATTACAAAAAGGGGAGTTGAGGTAGACAAAGCTAAATTAGAAGTTATTGAAAAACTACCTGAACCAACCACTATAAAAGGAATCAGGAGCTTTCTTGGTCATGCTGGATTTTATAGAAAGTTTATCAAAGACTTTTCAAAAATCTCAAAACCTTTGTGTTTACTATTACAACATGACCACAAATTTGATTTTAATGAAGATTATAGAAACGCATTCCTCACTTTAAAGAAAGCTTTGGTAACTGCTCTAGTTGTTGTAGCCCCATATTGGGAAAAACCTTTTGAAATCATGTGTGATGCAAGTGATTGGGCTGTAGGAGTTGTTCTAGGTCAAAGAAAAGAGAAAGTGTTTCATTCAATTTATTATGCAAGTAAAACTTTGAATGAAGCAAAACTTAATTACACAACAACAGAAAAAGAACTATTAGCTATAGTTTTTGGCTTTGAGAGATTTAGATCATATTTAATGGGAGCAAAAGTCATTGTACAAATAGATCATGCTGTCATTAAATACTTGATCTCAGAAAAATATGCAAAACCTAGGTTGATTAGGTAGGTTTTGTTGTTGCAAGAGTTTGACCTAGAAATTGTGGATAGAAAAGGAGTGGACAACCAAGTTGTAGATCATTTGTCTAGGTTAGAAAACCTATAGAAAAAGAAAGGAGAAGGAGATATCATTGAGACCTTCCCTGATGAAAGAATATTGATGCTACAGCATTCAGCTACACCTTGGTATGCTGATATAGCCAATTACTTGGCTTGTGGCATCAAACCCTCTAACTACACCAACCATATGCTTAAAAGGTTTATGCATGACATCAGATTTTATCTATGGGAGGATCCTTTTTTGTTTAGAATCAAATTTTGAGAAGATGCATCCCAGAAACTGAAGTGGAAGCAATCCTACAGCATTGCCACCATTTAGCATATGGAGGTCATTTTGGAGGACAAAGAACAGCCTCAAAAGTTTTACAATCTTGTTATTATTTGCCCACACTTTTTAAAGATGCCCACAACTTTTCAAAAATATTTAATGAATGTCAAAGAAGTGGTTCCATTTCTCAAAGAAATGAAATGCCTTTAAATGGGATCTTATAAGTGGAATTGTTTGATGTGTGGCGGATTGATTTCATGGGACCCTTTCTACCATCAAACAATTACCAATACATTCTAGTGACTGTTGATTATGTCTGAAAGTGGGTGGAGGTAATAGCTTGTTCTTCCAATGATGCAAAAACTGTGATTAAATTTCTCCAAAAACATATGTTCACAAGATTTGGTACCGACACTGATTAGTGACGAGGGTACCCATTTTGTAAATAAGTTGTTACATGGAGTTCTTGAAAAATACAACGTTAAACACAGATTAGCCACATCATACCACCCACAGACAAATGGCCTGGCTGGGCTCTCTCTAACAGGGAAATCAAGGGAATTTTAGAAAAGGTGGTAAAACCAAACAGGAAAGACTGGGCTTTTAAACTAGGTGATGCTTTATGGGCATACATGACTACTTTTAAAACACCAATTAGTATATCCCCATACAAGTTAGTCTTTGGAAAAGCTTGCCACCTCCATTTGGAGCTTGAGAATAAAGCATACTGGGCTATCAAAGAGCTAAATATTTCTTTAGATGAGGCTGGAAACAAAAGAAAGTTACAACTCTGTGAAATGGAAGAGCATAGGAACATGTCCTATGAAAATGCCAAACTCTACAAAGAAAAGACCAAGAAACGGCATGAATAAAGAATACAGTCCAAATAGTTCCAAGAAGGACAACAAGTCCTTTTGTTCAATTCTAGTTTGAAACTATTTCCAGGAAAACTCAAGAGTAGATGGTCTGGTCCCTTTAACATTCACAAAGTCTATCCCTATGGGGCTATTGACTTGATAACCCCTGAAAACTACAATATTTTCAAAGTGAGTGGTCAGAGAGTGAAATTATACCACGATGCCATAGCATTCCCAGCGCATTGGTCTGTGGTGTTGGCTACACCTTGATGAAAACTTCATAAAAAGCCAAGGACTCTTTCTAGTCCATAAATGTTTGTAAATATTCTTTCATTTTAAATTTCTAGTTTTAAAATTACTTCTTTGTAGGAATTTAATTTCATACCTTTTTTATTCAAAGAAAGATAAGCATTTGATGTTGTAGCATCTCCTCAACATTCAAACCCTAGCCTTTTGAGAGGGGAACTTTTGAAAAATTAGAAAGTGGGTACTGTTACTATTTCTGAAAAGAAGATAAAAGGGAGAAGGTACATATTTCAGAAGCATTCCTTATGGCCATCCCTTTTGGTAACTTGCTTTTTTCCAAAATGATGGTCCTTTTCAAAGTAGGTGTACTTTTCACCCAAAGACACCCCTTATTTGTACCATTTTCCAACAAAAGTTCTTTTCTTTTTGCTTTTAGAATAGTAACCGTACCGTTCATTTAGATAACAACAACAAAAAAGTCTTATTTGCTTCTTAAATAACCCTTTTAACTTCCATTTCAAAAACCACTTTCCAGTCTCTGTTCCCCAAAAACCACCCTTGTTCTTCTTCTCTTTTCCCTCAGTTTTTTTCGAAAAACCTCCATTCTAAACCAAAATAGATCATCAATGGCTAGAGTAAAGAGACATTCACTTCATGATGGTGAGGGAAACACAGTGAGAAGAAGCAATCGATGAAGGGTTTTCAAGCACCATCAACGACCACTAGAGAACCCGAAACGGTGGAAATCGATGTCGAATCCTCACAACCAGAGGCACCACCGAGTACCACTGTGGGGGCATCTTCATCCTCTGTGGTAGAACCCTAAATCAAAAACATTGCCCATTTTGCTTCTAAAAACCCTATTGTGGAATCTGATCAAGCCACCACTGTGGAAAAAGAAAATCAAGAAAAACCCCAAAATCTCCTACCCCACTTGAGCCCTATGTGGTTGAACCAAAAACCACCGAATGTCTGATGGAAGGCGACCCATCAAATGAAACCACTGTGGATGTTCAAGAGAATGTGCAACAAACTCAAGAACAACCACAACCCTCACATCAGGAAACTCATAGCACCATTGAAGAGTATTCTGGAATTACAGACCTCAACAAAACTGCTGAAGAGGTATATTCTGAACTCTCTGTGTTAGTTGAGGATTATTTTACTTCTGATGAGGAAAGTGATTTCATTTTCTGTTGCACTCAAAATTTCACACACCCATCATTGTTATATCTGACTTGGCCTTTTGATGAACCACAGAGGACTCCACCTACTCAACCAAACACACTTTTGGATGAGCAGAGGGTGGAGGAGAGGGAAACTATGGAGAATCTGGACACTAGTTTGCAATGAATGAGTGCAAGTGTGGGACTGGACACTAATGCTGTAACATCACCACAGCATCAGGACCCTGAAAATGAGGGCCAGTCCAAGGAAACCTCTGACCACTCTGGTGGGAAGGATGCTCATGCATTAACGAAGAGAAAAGCTTCTGGAAATGTAGATGAAGCTAACCCTGCAGGATCTGAACCACAAAAGAAGAAGGGAATGCAGGGAAGGCAAAAGAGCATTGCTAACAAACCACCAAGGAAGAAGAAAGGCAATGCTGGAGCATCCAAACAACACTCTGATGCTGGTACTTCCAGGCCACACTTCATCCCCAGGCCCATTAAGCCACTGGATGGGTTCAGCAGATAAGAGGCAAGTGATTTATATGAGAAGCAGAAGAAGAAGAAGAAGAAGAAGAAGAAGAAGAAGAAGAAGAAGAAGAACAATGCTCTCATGGACAGGGGATTTGATCCAGCAAGCATGAAAGAATTTGATTTCATTAGCAAGATAGTAGACAAACAGGCATGGACTACATTCTGTGAGGTAAAAGAGTTCTATAACTTGACTCTCATAAGAGAATTTTATACGTAATTTCCTTTTAGCACTACCCCTGTCATCACTGTGAGAGGTATGGGCATCCCAATCACTGCTGAGGCCATCAACACCATGTTGGGCCTCACTACACCCACCACCACAGACTATGACACTTTCACCAAGACTGCGACCTAAAAACAATTAGATGATATGGTGAAAGTGGTAGGAAAGCCTGGTACCTCATGGGAGCCTCATCCAAATTACATGTTGAGAACTTTCAAGACTGCTAACCTACTGCCTGATGCTAATGTTTAGATGAGCTTCATAAGAAGTTCCATGTGGCCAACAACTCATGATAGCTCAGTTAACTGTGAAAGAATTGTTCTACTATACTGCATTTTGTCTGGGAAAACTTTGAATGTGGGGGATATAGTGTTAAACGGTATCTAGTATTGTACAAAGAGAAACCAAGGAAAGTTTTTCTTTCCTGGTTTGCTCTCCAAGTTTCTTACTGCAGGTGGCATTCTTCAATATGAGGAAGATGTGATCAGGAGATGAGAAGTGGGCAATAGATATGAATAGTGTGATTAGTCTTAGGCAGGGGAAATCAAGCAAATATGATATGGTGGGGAAGATGCAAGACATTCTGTCCCAAAATAGCAGCAGCATGGATACTTTGCTACAGCAAGGAAACACATTTGAGAAGAAAATGGATGGGTTAAGGAAGGAGTTGAAGGCTGATTAGAAGGCCTTCCAATAAGGAACTGCATCCAGGGCTGGAGAGAGGATCAGACAGGTGTTTACCAGATTGAACAAGGTAAAGAGTGAAAAAAGAAAGCTAGTTAAGGAGAATGAGAAGCTGAGGAAAGAAAGAGACAACTTGCTGAAAGAAAAGATGTTGCAGCATTTGCTTCAACTGCAGCAGAAAAGGATGCAATGGATGTTGCAGCAATGGGAGAAACATCAAAGGAGAAGGATTCACAGCCTACTCCTATGGAGTAGGGAAGGTTCAAATCATTTACCTTAGTCTCCATTTTTATTTTTATTTTTAAGTCTGGGATAGTTTTATCATTTTTAGGTTTATTTTATTTTGCAAGATTACACATTGGTTATATCATGCTTTTTGTGTTCATAGCCATAATAAATCTTTAAAGTCATGCCATTTACCTAAGTTGGGTGTTCTTGATAGAACTAGCAATTGTCTTCTTGGGACAAGACTTGATTCACTCAGCCTATACATATTTATGGAATGATCTTGGCCTTCTTTTAAAGTTCCAATAGCCAATTGTAACCCCTTATACACCTATGTACTTCAATGCTTACAATGAGGACATTGTAAATTATAAATTTGAGGGTGTGAAGGTTACACCTTAAGGATGAAAAGATCACACAAAAGAGTAAAGCTCTAATCTGATAATTATGATGCAAAAATATACCACATATGTCCCATATGGGCAAGGTATTAAAAGTCAACAAGAAAGAGCACAAAGTGCCAAAATTTGAAAATTTTTGTTGACAGAAAAGGCTATGTGAGAAAAGATTTGCCAAAGAGTGACCCCACAATCCCTATTGATCCTAAATTTAGGATTTGTTGAGTCAAACAAAGGGAAGATTTGTGCTAGCTTATGATCCACACACACACTTAGGCTATAAATGAATGATAAAAGATTTATGAAAGGCTATGAATTGCATGAGGCATGATATACATGATGTGGGCACTTAATGCCATGATCTTCCAAGAAACTTCAAAAATTGAATCATTTTCTTTTTAGGTCTTTTAGTTGTTTGGGGACAAATAACACTTTAAATTTGAGGGTGTCATATGCATTGTTTATTCAATGCATAAAGTGCCTATTTCTTATCATATTAGCTAGATTATTTTATTTATCCCAACATTTGAGTCCTATTTATTTACTTATTTTCACCCTTTGTTTCATGGAGCTAAGTTTGTGATTTACCTGTCTTTTATTTAAATAGGAAGGTGTTAGGTTATTATATTGTATTCAAGATTTATGTAAAAGTCAATGTAAGTGAAAAGTCAAGGAAAGTCAAAATCAAAGTAGAAAGTCAAACTAGTTTAGTTTTAATACCTTGTAATGTGTTGTAGTTAGAGGTATAAATAGCTTTAGCTTAGTTTCTAAGCTTGTAACAACAAGCTTCATTGTAATATTCTAGAGAGAGAGATTCTAGAGAGAGAAAGTTCTCAATTCATATGTAAATTCTAGATTCTCAAGATCAATGGAATGATATGTTGTTTACCTAATAGATATGGTTCTAACAGAAGGTTAATTGTTAATTTTAATAATGTGCAGCCACTGACCATTGCTACAGCATTGAAGATTTGTGCATTGGAATGAAGAAAGATGATGGATATAACTTTTGGGAGTCAACTTAGTCATTTTGTCCAGCCATCTTACAAGAAGAATGCAGATCAATGCTTTGTCTATTTTTAGCATTTAGTTAGCTTGTAGTAGTTTCCTTTAAGGAATGGGTATGCGATACCTTTTGTACTTTGAATAGTGAAGTTGGTACAATCTATTGTTTTAATTACAAGTTTACCTTACTTCATAGTTAGTATAAATAGAGAGGTAGTTCTTGTTTTTAGATAGACTTTGTTGGGATCAGTTCTCACATCTGATTTGAAACATCATCATCTTTAATTTAATGCATGCACTTTAATTTATGTTCTTCATCTTATTCATATTCTTGTTCTTATTTATGAATTGTTGCAGCATTGCCTGAGCATTGCTGCACTACTCTCTTGTCTTTTAACTATTGCATTTTACTTTCTTATCATTTAAATACTTGTCATTTACATTTTTTTCGTTTTATTGATGTCTTTAAGTCCTGTCATTTACATTTCCTGTCATTTAATTTCAAGTATGAGTAGCTAGTTTAATAGTTTGGGTGTGAGATAAAAAGGGTGAAGTTTTAAATCAAAGAAAGGCGGACATCGTTTCTCAATAATGATGTTCCACCATTTGATCTTAAGTTTTATAAAACCAAAATACTCCTTGACATTTTGATCACTTTGAAAGTGTTAAATTGCCATGGACTCTTGCATGAGCCATTGATATGCACGTCAATTCAGATAACAAAGGAAGGTATACTTGGAAGAGTTGCTAACAAAGGCATTTGTTACCTCTATTTTCTAAATTGATTATTCTTGATAAGTTGGTCATCACTCAAGGTGTTAAAGTGTAGTGGATTTGGGAATGGACCACTTAGAACACATCAACTTAAATAATATGGGAATCGGCTCGGAAGAGTGATTTTTAACAAAGGTAATTGTTAATCCATATACTTGGAAGGATTCATTGGTTACTCTTGATGGTAATGATACAATCACAGTAATGTGTTGTTTGAAAACCAGATTCAATAGTACAAAGATGAGAGTTCGGAAGGACCTCCCAAAAAGTAGATGGTGAAACTAATTATTGTTGGACAAATGTTGTAGCAATGCTACAACATTGGTCCACTGGAATTTGTATTTAAGTTTCACCCCAAACATCTTGCACACTTTCTTTCTTTATTATTTGTTCAATATAATATGTGATAACTCCAACCAAAACAATATATTTGAATTCGTCATCTGAAATCATTTATTTTCTTAAACTCTTATAGCACTTTTACTCTAATCTCCGTGGGACGATACGTGGTTTTCACCACATTATTACTTGATTGACAACATTAGATCTCATTGTATACTTGCTTTGAGGTTTAATTATCACAAGTCTAAGTGTATTCCAAGCACTGTCAGGTAACCTTGGGGTCAACACATGACTCCAAGTGTCTCTAAAGTTTAGAGAGGCCTTCTATCAGAGGTTGTTTGAGGTCGCCTCTGGAAGGACTTCCACCCGATCCTTGATGATCTCTTAGAGGAGAAGCATCTCTGGGTGTTCTGTTTACTTCTGCTCCCTCATCCTCAGAATATGAGAGAGTGAAGTAAATGTGGGAATTGACATTGCGATCCAGACAATCTAGTCTCTGTGAAACTAGGCTTTGATATTGTCCCTAAGTAAGACAATCCCTACGGGTAAAACTGAAGTTACCCAGGTTTCTAAGTTGTTCCTCCTAAGATAGATGATCCACAGAGGCATCATTGTGTAGGTTTATCCTAGTACCCTAGGGCGAATGGGTAGAACTATCAAGATTGACTTCTTCGGTTATGTGCATATCAGAGGCATGAAGAATTGCCACTGACGGTTCAAGCTGGTTAAGGTTCGAAGTGTGCACTTCTGTTTCAATAGTCACTTGGGTTGGATCACCATGACTAGATGATGTGCTTGCACTGGGAGTTGGGTTAGGAGTCCTAAAATGCACATGTGTTCACTCGAACATCCTTTTCTACGCTCACAGGACGCTCGGCTCCTATAGGGTTAGAAAACACGGGACCCTCTTCACTCTGCTCACTCTCGTTAGAGGAGGACGAGCTCTTCGCTCCTCTCTCTGAAGATTTCTCTGCTCCCTCTGAGACAGACTCCTCTGAGGATACACTTTTCTCATTTCCTACTTCGTCGTCCTCTCTTTCTGAGGCAGACTCTTTGTGGGTGCGCTGTCCTCTGGTGCTTCTTGCTTTTCTTCTGATACTTCGTACAACTGTGGCTCAGAACCTAAATATGATGGGGATCTCACCTCAGGTTCTTGAGGTTGAGCATCATGTCTATTGGAGGTTAGAGAGACGTGATTCGGGTGAATTAGAGATAGCATTGTCCTAGGGACTCTGCGAGTGTTAGGGTACATACCTGGTTTTGTTGTCTTGAATAATGCCATTGTCCACGATAGTGTGGGTGCCCCTTCTTGAATCAGTTGCAGCTTTTCAAAGGCTGCTCTGATGGCCAAGCTTATGAACCTTGGGAATAGGATGGAGTTTAGAGCCTTGTCATCAGCAACTTCTTTCCCTCTGGCCAGAGCCTTGTTCTTGTTATTGACAACCGTTTGAAGCTCTTCATACAACATTGTTGCGTAGTCAAACTTCCTTCCAAAGTACAAGCCATACATGATTTTGAGCATGGCAGGGCTAGATTGGCCTAGACTACCTGATTTTTATGTGAGGGTTCTGTTCAATACCGAGAACATAAAGTTCCAGATTGGGGGTGCTTCCTCTTGAAGGCACTTATTCTGGAAAGGTTTGCGTTCATTGAAGCCCAACAATTTCACAAACTCCATGAGAGTGGGTTGATCTGATGGAACTTCATAGGCCTTGATTTGCAGTTGTTCAGGGGTTTAGATATTGAAGATTCTCTATAGTGTTCTGGGTCTGATCCTCACGATCCCTACTCCTCCACGAGCACCTGCATCGACTTTCCCGACGATTCCTCGTTGTTCCTCGATGTATTGACAATTAGACCACCATTGTTGAACGTAGACCTGTGACATGGTGGTGTCTACCATTGTTAGGGCGTTTAAAAGCTCAGAACGGTGGAAAAATTCCAGAATGATATGGTAGACTGGTTCGTATTGGGTAGGGTCAAGATTAACTCAAAAATTATTACTGTTGACTGGGAATGGTAGGATGTCGATTTGATCGACAGGGGCTACTCTGTTTGATTCAGCAGAGTTTTGTGCGGCCATTGTTGCAGGTTGTAGGAGGGATGTACACAAGGATGGTTTGTGAGCAAGAAAAGAGGGAAAAGGATGAACTCAAAGGATTTGAAAGCGTAAAGAATGAAAAGTGGTTTGAAATGGGATTTTATACTCGATCGATTCTCAGGGATAACGTTGGAATGTACTCGAGTGTCAAATAGTGGAACATCATCTCAGGAGACGTGGTTACGACTTATTTTCTGTTGGCCAATCGTATGATGCCACGTATTTCTTGGAGCTGACAAATTTCTGAGATGGTACCGTCACGGTAAGGGTTTATGCAAGTGACAGGTGGTTGAGGCTCAGAAATAACCCGCACTCGGAGTCCATGTTGTTTCAAAAAATGCACAAGGCATTTGAAAATGACAGAGCTCTGTTGAGCCCTTCTTCTGATTGTGAGATCTGATGATTGTTCCTTCTGATGTTATCACAAGTAACCCTTTTCAACATGTTTCACCTTCTATACCAAAAAATCATTAAAATCCTAATTCTGAAGTGGAGATGATCAGTGAATTCTTTTAGACATATATTTGGTCTCAGAAAGTATCACATAGGCTCTGATGTTGATGTCAGAGGCTCTGGTGAAGTCTCAGAGACTCGATTCTGAAGAAAAGTTCAAAGATATATTCAAAGTTGTTTTCATCAGAATTGGTTTTCCCTTCTTCAAAAATTGTCTTCTTAATTATCTTTTGCCAAGTCATGATTTTTGAAAGAATTGATTCCTTTGAGTTGCTCCCCCTTGAATACTGAGCTAATTCTCAAAATGACATTTTAAACTCCCTCTTAAATTGAGCTTATTTCTCAGATTAAACTTTTAAGCTCCCCCTTAATTGATGCAATATTTGAAAAGTATTTACAAAAAGAACACAAATGAAACAAACAAAAGAGTCTCTAATGGACAGATCAGAGCCTCCGAGAACAAGAAAATGTTTAAAGTATGCTAACAAAGCTCTGAAGAGAACAACAGGGGTTCTGACAAAATGTACTACCTAATTACTCTACCAGCAAGTTGAAAGTCATTTGAAACAAAATACATTTAAATTGTTCCTTTTTCAACATGATCTTTGATAAAGTGAGACCTATATCAATGTGCTTTGTCTTGGAGTGTTGAACTGGATTTGCTGTGATTGCTATTGCACTCTTGGAGTCACGGAGGATTGGAACTCTGTTGTACTCAAGACCATAGTCTTTGAGCTGAGTCTTTATCCAAATTACTTGTGAACAACAACTAGCAGCAACAACATATTCTGCTTCTACTGTAGAAGTTGACACACAGTTTTGCTTCTTGGATGTCCAACTCACAGTTTTATCTCCATGTAATTGACAGCTTCCAGAAGTACTCTTTCTGTCATTCCTGCATCCTCCATAATCTGAATCTGTATATGCTACAACCTTAAAGCCAGAGTTAAAAGGATACCAGAGACCCAAAAACTGAGTCCATTTGAGATATTTGAAATTTTTTTTGACAGTACACAAATGAGATTCTTAAGGATTTGCTTGAATTCTAGCACAAAGACAGGTTGCAAACATTATGTCAGGTTTGCTTGCTGTTAAGTATAAGAGTGATCCTATCATGCCTCTATAGGCCTTGACATCCACAGATTGACCAGCTGGATCATGGTCAAGTTTAACTCCAGTGGCAATAGGGGTTTTCATAGGATTTGAGTTGTTGAGCTTATATTTTCTTAAAATATCAAAGACATATTTGGATTGGCTTGTAAACCAAAGAAGAATGAAAGTTCTCCCATCATGCTCATTTTGAATTCACTTTTCATCAACTCAGAAAACCTATCACAATTCTTTCAGTTTGTAGACCCAAAGATAATGTCATCAACATATATATGTACCAGAAGTAAATCATTTTTATATCTCCAAATGAATAATGTGGTATCCACAATACCTTTCTCAAAGAGGTTATTCAACAGAAATGTAGACAGAGTTTCATACCAGGTTTTGGGGGCATGTTTAAGGCCATACAGAGCTTTGTCAAGCAAGTACACATGGTCTGGAAACTCTGAACTTTCAAAACATAGAGGTTGCTGGACATAGACTTCTTCATGTAGCTTGACATTCAGAAAGGCATATTTGACATCCATTTGATAAACTTTGAATCCTTTGTGGGTTGCATAGGCTAGAACGATTCTGATGGCTTCTAGCCTAGCAACTGGAGCAAAGGTTTCATCATAATCAATGCATTCTTCTTGGCAATATCCTTTTGCAACCAATCTGGCCTTGTTTCTGATGATGATCCCATCCTCATCTTTCTTGTTTCTAAACACCCACTTGGTTCCAATTGCTAATTTGTCTTTGGGCAAAGGAACCAAGGACCAAACTTTACATGGATTTTCATTCAATATTTGTCATCAGGGGTGATGATGGTTCTAGTTCAGGTTCTTCTTCCTCAGACTGTTGTCTTGAACTTTCTCCTTGAATTGGATCTGTATTCAAGGAAGTAGATGGGGAAGTATTTGAAGGACGTGACAGAGATGTATCTGATTGTTTCTGTCCTTCGGAACCTTGAACTTGATTGCCTTTGTTGACGAGTTCAGAGGAATCTTCATCATCAAATAAGTCATTAAATATCAGGTTGATATTTTCTTCTCTTAACTTTGAGGAACTGGGCCCCTCAAAGATATTTATCCTCTCTGATGATTTGCTTATAGAGATGCTTGATGTTCTGTCATCAAAGGATACATTGATGCTTTCCAGAATGACCTTGGTTCTGATGTTATAGACTCTGTAGGCTTTTGAAGTCAGAGAATATCCAATAAATTTCCTTTCATCATCCTCTCTGTCAAACTTCCCAAGTTGATCTTTATCATTCAGGATATAGCATCTTTCGCCAAAAACATGAAAGTACTTCACATTTGGCTTTCTGTGGTTGATGAGTTCATAAGCTGTCTTTTTGAATCTCTTCACAATGATAGATATGTTTTGGGTGAAACAAGTTGTTGAAACTGCATATGCCTAGAAGTTGGTTGGGAGATCAGATCCTGCTAGCATGGTTCTGATAGCTTCTACTAGAGTTTTGTTCCTCCTCTCAACAACACCATTTTGTTGAAGAGTTATGGCAGCAGAGAAGTTCTGAGAAATGCCCTCTTCTGTGAGGTATGATTCAAGTCTTGCATTCTTGAATTCTATCCCATTATCACTTCTCAGCTTCTGTACCTTTAAACTTAGCAGCACCTGAATCCTTTTCAACAAATTTATCAATATCTCTGGGACGTCAGATTTTGCTCTGATGAACTCAACCCAAGTATATCTAGAATATTCATCAATTAGAGCCAGGATATACTTTTAGCTAGAGAGACTTGCTGGGACCACAGAGATCCACATGCAACATGTGCAAAGGTCTAGGGCAATTGTGACCACTCTTTGTTCTGTGTGAAGCTCTTTTAAGCTAACCCATTTTACATGCAGAACAGAGATGGTCTCTGTCAATTTTAAGAGAAGTCAAACCTTTAACTAAGTTAAGTTTCACAAGCTTGTCAAGATTTAAAAAGTTTAAGTGCGCTTATTCAGTTCCCGGTAATCAATACACATTCTCATCGAACCATCCTTCTTTTTCACAAACAAGACTGGTGCACCCCACGGCGAAGAACTGGGTCTGATAAAGCTCTTATTGGAAAGATCTTGTAGTTGCGTCATCATTTCTTTCATCTCTGGTGACGCTAAACGATACGGTGCACGAGCAATAGGAGCGGCTCCATGAATCAGATCTATACCAAACAATACTTGTCTAATGGGCGGAAGATTATTCAAGTCTTCGGGGAAAACTTCTGGGAATTCACTAACAATAGGAATATCTTCCAACTTATTCCTTTCTGGCTTAATAGATATAAGGCAAGACTGATGATTTCTACGATCACCATAAATGACTACCGATCCCCTCTCAGGTAATACAACATTTATTAACTTCTTATCACAAACTATGTTAGCTTGATTCTCGGCTAACCAATCCATCCCCACTATCACATCGAACTCGATCAAAGCTATAGGAAATAGTTGAATAGGTACTCCACACCCCTCTATACTTATCACACAACTATCAAAAACTTCTTTAACCGATACTTGATTATCATTTGCAGTATCTACCATTAAAGCATGATCTAACACTTTAGGCTTTAAATGCAGATAAGCAGCAAATGCAGGAGATACGAACGATCGGTTTGCACCGCAGTCAAATAACACTATAGCACGTGTAGAGTTTATGAAAAATGTACCTGTAACCACATCCGGAGTTTCCTCCGCCTCTTTTGCTGTCATCTGAAACGTACGACCCCTTGTTCTTGGTGGTTCTAGTCTTGGAACTACCAGTCTAACACTCGTTGGTTTCCCTGACGTACCCCCTTGCTGTACTCTTCCCCTTGGACAATCAGACTGGATGTGATCCAGAGAATTACATAAGAAACAAAACCGCGTTACCTGACAGTCTTTAGCAACATGTCCGGTCTTCCCACACCTATAACAAACCCGAGTATCAATTTGACAGTTTCCTTGGTGGATACGGTTGCATTTCTGACAAGGTCTTTCCGCTGGTCGGAAAGGCGGACGGTTATCAAACCTTTGAAACCTGGACTTCGTTGGATCATGCTGTGGTCCTTCCCACTTTCTTTTTCCCATACCTTTATCACCAGCATCCCTCCTAATATCCCGTTCCACATTTTCCACGGCATCTACTGCGGCTGAGAAGGTATCGGGTCCTTTTGCGGTCACTAGCCTTCTGACTTCTGAATTTAACACGAAGATAAACCTTTCCATCTGCATTGCCTCCGTGGCAACGTAGTATTCCGCGAAACGAGACCTTTCCAGAAAACGAGCGGTATAGTCCCGAACTGATGAATTCCCTTGCTGCAAGTTCATAAACTCCCCTTCCAATTGTTTAATTGCTGCTTGGGGACAAAACTGTTTCCTGAAAGCTATAACAAATTCCTCCCAAGAGAAAGTAGAATATAGGTCAGATCCTCCAGAAGAAATATGAGCTTCCCACAAGTATAGAGCATATGCCTTCAACATTGCTGTTCCATATAGCACTCTATCTTCGTCAGCACACTTACTGGTCTTGAAGATAGCTTCTATCTCCTTCAGCCACCTCATAGCTTTCACTGGGTCTCTATCTCCTTAGTAAGTTGGAGGCTTACAACTTAAGAACATTTTGTAATCACACTTTCTTGGTACCGGTATAACAGTCGGTGTAATGGGAATTTCGTCTTCTAGACCAGGATCTGGTATTTCAGTTTCAGTATTACGAGTTCGGTTGAACATAACTTGGATATTGGCTTGCAATCTTCCCATTTCAGCTGCTAAGTCGTCTCTTGTAACAAATTCTGCACCTCGCGGCTGAACTCTGCCTCCTGCTCTGCCTCTACCTCTTTCTCCCCCTCTTCCCCTTGTCCCAACTGTTGGATTCGTTCTATTAGGATTTCCTCCTCCCTCCCGATTCGTTTGTCTAGTACCACTTGCCATTCTGTAGATTCAAACAAGGTTAATATACACATAAGCACATACCCCATATAACAAGGTATTCCAGTTCAAACATGTACCTGTAAGATCACAATTACACTGGCCAGGTGTAATATCAAATTAGCTTACATGATGTTCCTTCTACCTTTTATACTTAACATCCCAAGGTTCTAAAAATAATAGGGACATCCTAATTCACATGCAGTTTAAGTCTAGGTACAGATACGAATACCTAAATCCCTTAAACTAGGGCTCTGATACCATCTCTAACGACCTGATATTCCAAACATGCATCAATTAACATATATTGCATAACGTCGTTACATAACAAAGATACATTATATAACAAATACGGTCCCTTAGTCTTTACAATCCAAAATAAGGTATTCCATTACAACTTTTCGCTAATTAAATACATCATATCTAATAACAAGGTTATAAACGCAAAACACATCATAGTCTTCAACATATAAGTGTTCCCAAAAAGCTAGCCACCGAATACTCTATTCACTTGTTCTTACCCGATCCATGACCTGGAATACAAATTTTAAAACAAAATGAGGGTTAGACCTAGCGGTCTAAGTGAGAAAATCCTTGTTAGTTTGAAACCATTTGCACAAACACCATATACATATCACAAGTATAAATACCAAATATGACTCATGCATTGTGTACTTCCCTGTCTCATTTCCATGGAAATATTAGTTGGTTGCAAGCCAACTAATAAATTAACTCCGCTGTACGACAATTACAGCCAACACCGTTGTACGAGTATTACAGCCAACACCACCGGTCCTAAGCCCGGCCAACGTATTCTCATATAGAGTATGCTCATGTAAATACAATATCTCAATATATTATATTTCAAACATAAACATATAATCACACCATCTATCATATTCCCACCCCACACATATATGTATTCCAGTTTGAAAACATTTTAAAGTAAACTCACATGTTTGTTTATCAAAACTCTTTCCAGTCTTTTTCCACATGATTCAGCTTTCACTCTAAATTCACGGTATCTGAAACAATTAGTTGCAAGTATCGTATTACCATATAGAACACATAAGACTTACTAGGATTAAGAACTCTAGATACATCTATCTAACTCTTATCCTCAAATGTTTCCCCCAAACCCGAACTTAAGTCAAGTCCACAGAATAATCAGTCCTCATTCATTCCCTATCCAATAGTCAACAAAACACAGGTTCCTGGATACTCAAAAGTATCACAACTCTCAAAAGTGACCAAACAGATCAAAGTTTCCGGACAACCCAAACTATCCGGACAACACGACTTCCCGGACAGCATAACCAATCCAGACAACCTGACGTTTCCGGATAACACAAACAATCCGGATAACACCCGAACACCAAAGCAATCCGGACACTATCCGGTATCTTATTTTAACCGGAAACTTATGGTAAAGAGGAACTTACCCGGATAAAAACCCCGTCCGGACACCTTTAGAACATTATCCGGACACTATCAACAAAACCACCCGGACACCTTCAACTTATCCGGAAACCTCTGTCGGTTTACCATATTTTAACCCAGAAATCGGCTGAATCAACCCCAGATATGAAATCTATGATTCTACTCCGATAGAACCCATCTACTAGCAATTATAGACATAAAACACAAAGAAAACATACCTAAAATCCCTTCCAAGTACACCAAATGATGCCCTAACCCTTCTTTTCTTCCTTTCTTCTTTTGGTCTCAAAACACACACACACACACACACACTGAGATTTCTGGTTTTGTGATAATATCTGAATACTAAGAGGATAATTGTTGATCCAAACCCTCAGTGATTTGATAATGACCCTCTCTTAAATACTTAGTGAAAATTGTAAGTAAACAATATGTATCAGAGTTTCACTATCGCTGATAAGTACTAAGATCTTACAGTACTGCTGATAGGAACTCTCACTCTTTAGATTAAACATTCAGCGAACACTGTTCACCATAATGTTTTGAGCTTGTTCAGTTCTTATGATGATCGCTGATAAGTTAGTTGTTTACTTATGATCCCTGAAGACAAGTTTCACGTCAACATAGGTTATACGCTGAAGTCGAAGATCAAGCTCAAGAACCAGCGACAAGTCTCCTAATGAACTGATGCGGATCAGCGAAGACTCAGATTTGTCCACTCAACGTGAAGTATCAAGTACAAGACTTCAGCTATCGCTGAACTTTATCATTCGCTGAATAGATAATGATAATGCTCTGAATCAACGAAAGCTGATCATGAAGTCCCCCGTACAAAATACTTTTGTCTTAACCTCCCTTGCACGACCCCGTACGAAATGTCAGAACAGAACCTTCTATTGTCTGAAATCGTACAACCACTCTGATACTACACTGTTCATTCATGCGGCTACTAAGGTTGTCTACAAAGGTCAATGACATGCAACCAATCCGCTAATGACACGTGTAAAGTGTATACTGACTTGCATTAAATGCATGCAGTATATAAAGAGATGAACCCACTTCATTTGAAGTAACTTGCTAACTCTGGACAAGTTCATTCTCTCATCTCTAGATAGGTTATTATTAGTAATTTCCTTATCTCTCTTAGTGCAAGAAAACCTTTGTGTTCCAACTTGTTTAGATTTAGGTATATCCTTAATCTTGTTTCCGCAACAAGCTGTAAATTGTTAATGATTTATCAATAAACAATTTAGAAAAGTAAAATCTGTGTGTTTGTATTCAACCCCCCCTTCTACAAACTTGTATAACCCTTCGGGACCAACAAGTGGTATCAGAGCGGATTTGTTTAATCTCATAAACAAGATCTAATCTAAGATTTTTCTCTTCCTTGCTATTTTCTGAAAATGGCCACCAACACAAACACAAATTATATAGACAATGGTTCTTTTGCTAAACCCCCTAGATTTTCCAGAGATAACTTCAACTTATGGAAAAATAGGATGACTCTCTTCTTAGAAGGTGTAGACCCTACTATGCCTTACTATCTCGAAAACGGCCCATTCATCCCTGTAACAATTGATCCTGCAGTTCCAGCTGCTGCGAATAGACCTGCTATTCCAGAAAGGCTGATTCCTAAAGAAATACACATGTGGACCGACGAAGATAAGAAGAAAGTGGCTATAGATACAAAGCCAGATCCATACTATCCATGGCTCTTCCTGACGAAGTCTACCATTCCGTCATGAATCTGAAATCATCAAAAGCCATGTGGGACACAATATGTGTTCCGTATGAAGGAACGTCTGAAGTCCAGGACTCAAGAAAGATCAACCTGGTAAGACAATATGAAAGCTTCATTTCTGGTAAGAATGAAACTCTCTCTGAAGTTCACCAACGTTTCAACTGTTTAATTATAGATCTGAAAACTGTTGGTAAGGAATATTCTAACTTTGAAGTGCTGACAAAGTTTCTAGAATGTTTACCTGAAAGCTAGGACAATTATGCTATGTGTCTAAAGCTATCAAAGGATCTTAAATCAATTACCCTTTCAACCTTATATGGCACGTTGCTGAATCATGAGCAATCAAGCCATCTTAAGAAGAATCTTGTAAAAGATTCCAAAAGCACCCCTGTTGCTTTAATCTCAGAGGAACCTTCTACTCAGCGACCCTCGGTCACTATCACTGAGTTAGAAAGTAACTCTGAAAGGTCATCAAATTCTGATTCTTCAGATGATGATGAATCTTTGGCTCTCCTAACTAAAAAGTTCAGCAGATTCGCCAAAAAGAAAATGTTTAGAAAGAACAAACCTCTTTCCATAACTGACAAGCCAAGATCATCAGCTTTTGTGGATAAGGCTACTGCTACTTGTTTTAATTGCGAAAAGACAGGACATTTTGCTAACGAGTGCAGGTCAAAGAAAGTTTCTAGACCCTCAGCTTTTACAAAGAAATCCTTTGTTCCAAGGAATAAAGATGACAAATACTCAAAGCTGAAAGAAAAATATGCGAAGCTGAAAAGCTTTAAGAAGAAGAATAAAGGCCTGATGGCTAACTATGATTGGGCTGCTTCTGATGAAGAAGCATCATCATCTGACTCTGAAGATGATGAAGCCAATCTTTGTCTTATGGCCAAGATTGAAGATGAGGAAGAAAGTTCAGACATTCCCTCCACTTCAACTTCTGCAATTCAGGTATCACTGTTAGATCTGAAGTTTTGTCAATAAACCAAGTGTTGAAGATCTGATAAGAAGGTTCAGAAGTTCTGAGAAGAAGAGTCAGAGATCTGAGAAGAAGAGTCAGAGATCTGAGAAAGAGAAGTCAGAAGTTCTGAGAAGCGTGATCAGAAGAATGTTCAGAAGTTCTGAACTACCTGTTCAGAACTTATGACGAGTTTCTTTACTTAGTAATATGTAAACTAATTAGGACACGTGTTTTGTTCTTATTAGTCTTTCTTATTTGTACTGTAGCTTTAATATGTCCGTTGCAGTATAAATAGAGTGGTTAGCACTACGTTGCTAACTGATTGATTTTCCCATATTACTTGTATTCATTCCTTGTAATCTTTGAGGTTATCTCTCTCTTAGATCTGTAATTCTGTGCATCATTGAATACAATTGGGCTTGATCATACAATTTCTCAATTACTTCTTTCTATATTGATTGTAAGAATAGATCCTGCACTTACAATTGGTATCAGAGCCAATCAACAAACAAATTCGTTCAAGATTGTGATTGCGAAGATCGATTGATCAATTTCTTGAAGATTTCTTGATTCATTCAAAATTCGATTCCGCTGCTAGGGCTAGTTCTTGAATTCTTAGCAATTCTTGAATTACCTGTTACTTTTCGATCAAGAAAATCGAATTTGTTTTTCTGTTGAATTTTCTTACAATCATGTCTTCTAAAGAATATCTAGCCATGGGATCCGAAACCAAACCGCCTGTTCTTATACCAGAAGAGTATCAGCAATGGAAAACTCGTATGATCCAATTCCTAGACAACATCGATGAGAATCTTATGATTTCTATTCGAGAAGGTCCAATCGAAGTATATATCGATGTCGCCGCAACCCCTGCTACAGAGACAACTCCAGAAATTCCAGCGACCAGAGTGAAAAAGAGTTATTCCCAATACACAGCTGAACAGAAAAATAGGCATGCTATTGACAAAAGAGCAATTACTTTGATGACTTTGGCTGTCCCAAATGAGGTTCTTAACAGGATTGACAGTGGATCATCAGCTAAAGAAATGTGGGACGAATTGGAAAGGCAAATGTTAGGAACTGTGAGATCTATTCAGGCAAAGTTAAATCAAAGCATAAATGCTTATGAAAGGTTCAAAGCAAAAGAGTCAGAAAGTTTGACACAGACATACAGTAAATTTTGCACTATTCTAAATGACTTGAGAAGAAATGGACTGAAGAAAACAAAATCAGAAATAAATTACAAATTTCTGAACAGTCTAAATTCAGAATGGTCATCATTTGCCATAAGTCTGCAAATGAACAAGGATATGTGTGAAGAAGACTTAAATGATCTATTCTGTGTTCTTAATCAACATGAAGACTCTGTCAAGTTAGTTGTGGAAGAGAAGAAAAATGTTGCTGATCAGTTAGCGTTCTTATCAAAGTCCAAAGCAATCAAAGCACCCAAAAAGACTGCATATCTATCAGAGATACCTAATCTGGAAGAATCTGACAAGGAAGAAGGATCAGAAGATGATGAAGATATCAAGATAATGGCTGAGAAACTAGCTTTGTTGACAAATACTTTCAATAAAAGGTATGGGAAGGGTAGATTTCAAGGAAATTATAAGAGAGTTGGGAGTTCAGACTATAAGAAGAAAGAAGACAGAGAAGAAAATAAGTTTGAAAAGAGAGTAGAGAGAAGTGAAGAAAACAATGAAGAGAAGGATGAAAGAAAAGAAAAGAATCTGTGTTTCAAATGTGGAAAATCTGGCCACTATGCTAAGGATTGCAGAGTTAAAATTGTGAAAGACTATGAGTACTACACCAAGAAGGCTCAGCTTGCAAATAAGAGAGATGATAAAATTGCTTTGTTGGCTGAACAGGAGAATTGGTTGTACTATACTTCTGATGAAGATGATCACATCAACTTTCCACAGATGCAGAGCTATATGGCAAAAATGAGGAATGAGGATGATTCTGATTTTGAAGATGCTGATTCTGAGTCATCTGCTGAGGTACATTCTTCACTTGAATTAGAGTTAATGACACAGATTGGTGAAATGAAAACTGAATTTGCTAATCTAAGAAAACAGATAAAAGGAGAAAGAACTTTGGTTAACAAATTCAGAATTGAAAAAGAAGTAATAAAAGAACAATATGAAGAATCTGAGGCTGAGAAACAGAAAGTTAAAGATGAAAATTCTGAATTGATGAAAAGGCTTTCTGAACTAAAAGTTGAGTTTTCAAAAATAAAGGATGAAAAAGGTGATTTACAAATAAAATTTGATATGTTATTTGAAGAAAGAAAGAATTTATACACCAAAATCAAAGAATTGGAAGATTTGAATTTGAAAAGAGGTCAGACTCAGCAAACATTAAATCTTTTATTAAGCAATGTTAAAGATACAAGATTTTACAATCCAAAGAAGGGATTGGGATTGGAAGAAAATGTCATTTTAAAAAGAGCTCCAATACTTCAAGTTTCTAAGCCAAAAATCCCAGAAATTGTTGAAGTTTTCATAAGACCTGCTAGTTCTATAACAAGTTCTGACAATTTGCAAAGACCAAACTCTAAAAAGTCAGATGAGAAAATTTCTGAGTCTAAAACAGAAAAGTCAGTTGTTTCAGAAGAAAAGGTTAAGAAAGAAATTTCTAAACAAACAGATGAAAAGCCAAGATACAATGATACTAAATTCAAGTATGATTCCTTAAATGTCAGCTACAAAAATAAACAACCAAGTTTTTCATATCATGACATTGAGAGCATATTTGATACAAGTAAAAATTCTGAAACAGTCAATCAGAAGTCTGAAACTTCTAGTCAGGATTCTGAACTTTGTAGTCAGAATTCTGAGTCTAAAGATCAGACATCTGAGTCTGTAAATCAGAACTCTGACTCAGGTAGTCAGAAGTCTGATTCAACTGGATTTTCTGAAACAAAATCAGATGAATTTTTGCAACTTGAAAAGAGATTTAATCTTGTGAGTCAAGAACTTGAGGATTTAAGGAAAGCTTATGATGAACTTGAAAATGATTTCTGTGAGGTGGATATTAAACTTGAAGAAGTTTTGAAAGAAAAGAATATTTTTATTCAGAAAATAACAGAGCTTGAAAAACTGAAGACTGAGTATGATCTTTTTAAAATTAATGCTTCAAGAGAAAATGATAAATTCTTTAATGAATCAAGTACATATGAAAAAGGTGAATCATCTAATTCTTCTAACAAAAAGAACTTGAATTTTTCAGAAAAAGAAGAAAGCAAAAGGAAAGATGATCTTGCAAAGTTGAATGATCTGAAAAGGGAACTTGAGAAGCTTAGAATGAAATCTACTTCTGAACTAAACGCTAGAAATTCTTGTAATAAGGGCAATTGTACTCTGAACAGTATAAATAAAAATGAAATGATCTATGTTTCAGATTTATTGTCACTTGCAAAGAAAAATCTTGTTTGTGTTAGATGTAAAAATGATTCATTCCAATATTCTCACAAATGTCAAGTCAAAATAACTTCCGTTTCATACATAAGAAAAGATATTCAGAAAGTTTCTGTTTCTCAAAATACAGAAAAGAAGAAAATTTCTGTTCCTCAGACTCAGAAGAAAGAAAAGATAAAAGAAAAGAAAGTTGAAAATATAGCAAAACCAAAAGTTACAACTCTCAAAAAGAATTTGAACAAACTTGTAAGCAGAAAATGTTCTGACTTCATAAAAGTTCAAGGAAAGTGGTGTTTGAAGAAAGATTTTGAGTGGAGAGTAAAAGGTACTAATGTTAAATCCAATGACAAAGCTAACAAAGATGGACCCATTCCAAAATGGGTACCTAAACCTAACTGATCCTTTTGCAGGGCTGTCATGTGTGGTTTTTAGATTCAGGAGCCTCAAGACACATGACAGGTCAGAAGTCTTTTCTATCAAACTTCACAGAAAAGGCTGGAGGAGCAGTAAACTTTGGAAATAACAGCAAAGGACAAGTCAAAGGTTATGGGGATTTAACTAAAGGGGATCTGACTATCCAAAAGGTTTTCTATGTTGAAGGATTACAGCATAATCTTTTCAGTATAAGTCAGTTTTTAGACAGTCTTTGTCAAATTAAGTTTCAAATAACAGGTTGCATGATTTTAACTGAAAATGATGTTAAAGTCTTCTGGGCCAAAAGACATATGGACTTATTTGTAGTTAATTTTTCAAAATTGAAAACATTAAATACAGTTTGTCTTTTATCAAAATCAACTGCAAATGAATGCTGGCTTTGGCACAGAAGATGTTCTCATCTGAATTTCAAAGATCTTAATAATCTTGTTGCAAAACATTTGGTTAAAGGCTTACCAAAGCTTAAATTTGAAAAAGAATCATTATGCTCAGCTTGTGAAATGGGCAAGATGAAAAAGAGTTCTCACAAATTAAAAATGGACTCATCTTGCAAAGCACCATTAGAAATGATTCATACTGATCTTTGTGGTCCAATTTCAGTTCAATCGATGGGAGGAAAGAAATATATGCTTGTGATTGTTGATGAATTATCCAGATACACGTGGGTTGAGTTCCTAAGAGCTAAGTCAGAAGCTGCTACTACATTGATAAATTTTATCAAAAGGATTCAAGTTCTCTTACAACTTCAAGTTCAGAAAATCAGAAGTGATAATGGAACAGAGTTCAGAAATGAGACTCTTCAGAATTTTTTAGAAAGTTCTGGGATTTCTCACAATTTTTCTGCTGTCAGAACTCCTCAACAAAATGGTGTTGTTGAAAGGAAGAATAGAACTCTAGTTGAAGCTGCGAGAACAATGCTGGCTTATGCAAATCTTCCTACTTTCCTATGGGCTGAAGCAATTGCAACTGCTTGTTTTACACAAAATAGAACTTTAATCAATAAGAGATTAAATAAGACTGCTTATGAACTGATAAATAAAAGAAAACCATTAATCAAATTCTTTCATGTTTTTGGTTGCAGGTGCTATGTTCTCAGAGACAGAGAAAATCTTGCCAAATTCGATAAAAAGGCAGATGAAGGATACTTTGTGGGTTATTCTTTAACTTCCAAAGCATTCAGAATCTACAATAGAAGAACCAAGAGGATGATGGAGAGCATAAATGTAACTTTTGATGAAGCCAGAATGCGGACTTCTGAACAAGACAGTTCAGAACTCATGCTGAACAAGACAAATATGACTTCTGATACAAATTCTAATCCTATTTGTTCAGAACTCAATTTACTATTTAAGGATGCTTTTAGTGAACTAATTTCTGATTCTTATGCAGAATATGAAAACCCAAAGATGGTCAAAGAGATGAAAAATAAGACTCCAGAAATAGTTCAATCAACTGTAATTTCTGACAAAGGTCCATCAGAGGAATGTCCAAATCTAATACATACAAGTGGTGAAAATTCTGAACCTTGTAATCAGAATTCTGATTCTTGTACTCAGAACTCTGAACAAGTCACTCTGAATTATGACTTAATTAATCAGAACCCAAACTTGGATATGACTCCTATTCATACATCAGAACAAGGGGACAGTTCAGAATTACAATCAATCATTGATGAGAATGATGCAAACAACAATTATTCAGAGATTGATGTACTTCCTAGTGCAAATAAATGGACTAAAAATCATCCTATTCATCAAGTAATAGGTGATCCTTCAGCAGGAGTAAAAACCAGATCAGCTACAGCAAATGAAGCAATGTTTGCTGGTTTCTTGAGTGTGATTGAACCAAAGAAAGCTAATGAAGCCTTAGAGGATCCAGACTGGATTTCAGCAATGCAAGAGGAATTGCTTCAATTTGAAAGAAATAAAGTCTGGAGACTCATTCCAAAGCCTGAAGGTAAATCTATTATTGGAACTAAATGGGTGTTCAGAAACAAAAAGGATGAATCAGGTGTTGTCATCAGAAACAAGGCAAGATTGGTTGCTAAGGGATACTGTCAACAAGAGGGAATTGATTATGATGAGACATTTGCACCAGTGGCAAGAATAGAGGCAATCAGAATATTTTTAGCCTATGCTGCACATAAAAACTTCAAGGTGTATCAAATGGATGTCAAATCAGCCTTTCTAAATGGCAAACTTAATGAAGAGGTGTATGTCCATCAACCTGAAGGTTTTGTTGATCCAGAATTCCCTGATCATGTTTATATTTTAGACAAAGCTTTATATGGTCTAAAACAAGCACCACGAGCCTGGTATGACACTCTTACTAAACACCTGTTAGGTTCAGGATTCAAGAAAGGTAAGATTGACACAACTTTGTTTTTAAAGAAACAGGGTAATGATTTGATTCTGATTCAGATTTATGTTGATGACATAATATTTGGTTCTACCAGTCCAGAATTATGTGATAATTTTTCAAAAATCATGTCATCTGAATTTGAAATGAGCATGATGGGTGAACTGAATTTTTTCCTTGGTCTTCAAGTCAAACAACTACCAAAAGGTATTTTCATAAATCAAGGAAAATATGTCAGAGATATTCTGAAAAAGTTCAAAATGTCTGATTGTGCTTCTATGAGAACACCTATGGCAACTAACATAAAGTTAGATGCTGATCTCAAAGGTGTTTCAGCAGATATCAAACTTTATAGAGGCATGATTGGATCATTACTTTATTTGACTGCAAGTAGACCAGATATCATGTTTTCTACCTGTTTCTGTGCTAGATTTCAATCTAACCCGAAATAATCACATATGTTGGCTGTCAAAAGGATTTTAAGATATCTCAAAGGAACACCTGATCTAGGTTTATGGTATCCAAAAGAAACTGACTTCAAATTGACTGCTTTCACTGATGCTGATCATGCAGGAAGTAGGTTGGACAGAAAGAGTACATCTGGTGCTTGTCACTTTTTGGGAGATAAAATAGTGAGTTGGGCATCAAAGAAACAGAACTGTGTATCCACTTCAACTGCTGAAGCAGAGTATGTTGCTGCTGCTGCTTCATGCTCTCAAACATTGTGGATGAGAACACAACTCATGGACTATGGATATCAGCTTAATAAGATTCCCATCTATTGTGACTCAGAAAGTGCAATTGCTATTACTCAGAACCCTGTTCAACATTCGAAGACTAAGCATATAGATGTGAGGTATCATTTTATAAAGGACTATGTGGAAAAAGGAACTATAGAGATGCACTTTGTGCATACAAAGAATCAATTGGCTGACTTGTTCACAAAGCCTCTTGATCACAAAAGGTTTTCTTTTCTCATATGTAAAATAGGAATGCTTAATCTGCCTAGTTGAAAATATTTTTTTCTTAAAAATGCTAAATTTTTCTAAGTAAACTTGTCTGAGTAGTGTATTCAGAACTTCTGAGTCTTGAGTTCAGAACTTCTGAGTCTTGAGTTCGGAACTTCTGAATCTTGAGTTCAGAACTTCTGAGTCTTGAGTTCAGAACTTCTGAGTCTTGAGTTCGGAACTTCTGAATCTTGAGTTCAGAACTTCTGAGTCTTGAGTTCAGAACTTCTGAGTCTTGAGATCAGAACCTCTGAATCTTAAGGTCAGAAATTCTGAGTCAATACTTCAGCAATCTAACTTTCAAAAATTTACTTTTGAGAAATACAAATAACTTCAACTGTATGGATTATGCTTCTTTGATTATCTTTTTATCTCATCTTTATGTATCATTAATACTCAAATGCATGCTCAAGTCAAGGGGGAGCATCAAAATTCTTTTGGAAATCATTTTGTGATGCTTAAAAGATTTGTTTTCATTTCTTATCTGTTCAAACCTCTTCTGAATAATCAAAATGTTTTATATTGGTCAGAAGTTGATTTTAAAAGACATTTTGGTTACAAGGCAAAATTCTTCTGAGTCATGGAATCAGAACATCTGTGCGTGTTATTCAGATCTTTGACTTGAGTCAAAATTCTATCCACTAACACGTGTCAGCTTCATATTTGTTTGACAATGCCACGTATTTCATTTAAATCCTTTGTGGTATTTCACATGTGTTGACTCCGTTATAACATTGATTTCGCTTTTCCGTTAAACCTTTCAACTTCGCGGATTTTAAATAGGTCTTAAAATCCCTATTTCAAATTTCTTTCAAATTCCAGAGCGAAACGTGAGATACGAATCAAATCCAGAGTTCTTTGAATCTGTTTTCTTCTTAAATCATGTCTGAAATACGAAGAAGTGGTCCAATTTCTCTACATTCTACAAAATCGATAATGGATTCATCCGATTCGGAAAATGATGAAGTACAAAATAGAGTTGCAGAGGAAGGGGCAATAAGAAATGATGAAGAAGAAGAACAAATGGATGAATCTGAAGGAAATGCGGATGAGGTAAACGTTAATATTGAACATGATCAGAGTGCTGCAGGTTCTATTATGTCAGATAGATCTATTCTAGTGGAAAGAGTTGTTCCTGAGAGTGAATGGTTGAAATTATCTGAAAATAACTGTGTTATATTGTTTGAGGAAAGTCGTTTTAAGCCTGAACACAGAATTATCATGGAGTTATTCAAACATCATCCGTACAGAAAATGGTTTACAAGAAGTAAAAATGTGCCTGTTCAGTACATACAACAATGGTGGAAATATCTTAGGTTAGAAGATAATAAGTTTGTGTCTGAAATTGGAGGAGTGACATTTGTCTTATCTATCTCTGCACTAAGAGAAATGCTGAATCTACCAGAGAAAGATGATGTACAAAGAAGAACAGATTTTGAGGATTTACCCCTAACAGAGGAATTAATAGCAGAGTTTATGAAGTTGGGATACAATGAAGGATTGAGGACTCTCAGTTTGTTCAGAAGAAACAAATTACCACCTATTTGGGCTTGCTTCTTTCATGTGGTAAATAAATGTTTGTCAGGGAAAAATAGTTCTACTGATCAAGGTTCTAAACAAATTCTTCAGATTTTTCAAGGTTTAGTGAAGAATAGGCATTATGACTATACTTTAATACTTTGGGAAGACATGAAGAATACATTTGAGAAGAATCAGAAAGCAATTCAGAAGAAAACAAAGGATGCTCCACTAACATACATTCCTTATATAAGGTACTGGCAAATTGTTATTTGGTATGCCATGCAGGAAAACAAAACAATATCAAGAAGAACAAATGAAGAGCATGGTCCTACATTTTATTTGGGTAAGATGACCTCAGTAACAAGACTTGAAAATTATCCCAATCATAAACTGTTGCCAAAATCACTTAGGAATTATATTCCAAGGGAGAGTGAGATTTTAAAAGCTTATTGCACCTCTATGGGAATTGAATTACCTCAAATCCCTGCCCAAGAGGACCAACCTGAGAAGAGAGGTGAGGGGTCTAGTCGAATTAGAGAGGGGGAGGATGTTCAGATGGGTGAACATTCTGAGAGACTTGAGGGGGAAAATTCTGAGAGCTTGGTTAGACTCAGTGAGGAAAAACAGAATGAGAGTGGTGAGGATGAGAGATTGTTAACAGAGGTTCAAACAGAAAGAGATGCCTCTGAACCAGCTAATCTTGACCAGGTAACCACACATGCTATTGGTTCACATCTCTTGGTGTCCAATATTGAAACAAACACCATGGACCTAGTGGTGGATCCTGAACAACCCATCCATACCCACTCAGAAGCATTTCAACATGCTACTGTTTCACACAAATCCGGGGAACCATCCCAAACTCATTTGGAGGGAGGTGATAAATCCCAACTTATTTTTCAACACATTGAGTCTGAATATCACAGTCCTATTCATATTGAGCCTGAAATTCCTTTTGACACTTGCACAGATCAGGAATTTCGTACTCCTGAAACAACATTCATAGACATGCCTAATGTTGGGTGTCGAGGATTGGATGGAAGTCCTGGTGAGGTGAACATTACAAAAGCCTCATTCAAACGTGCATCTGTTGTACAAGATGACTGTGTGTTATCTACAGGCCATGAGCTCTCTGGGCACATGAAAACTGGACCATCTGTTGGTTCAGGTTCACTGTTAGAAACTTCTGAATTTGAAAAGATTCAGAAACAAAACAAGGAGATGGGGGAAAAAGTAGAAAATTTGGAGAAGAGGATGGAGGATTTGAATGATGAAGTATCAGATTTGAAAGTTGTGTTGGAGAAAAAGTTGATTTCTGTTGAAACCAAGGTAGATGATGTAAAGAAATCCTTGGATTCTCACAAAAAGGAGATCGTGGATATAATGTTTGGTTTTCAAAAAGATATGTTAAAACAGATGCAAGGTATGCAGGAATCTATATTGAAAGCACTGAGTGTATCTTTGGCTTCTACTTCAAAGCCTCTTGATCCTGTTCCTATTGCAGAAGCTGAACCTGAAGTTGCTTTTAATCAGAACTTGAAAAGGAAGTTTGATGATAATGATCCTCATGATCATCAAAAGGGGGAGAAAAGACAAAGGTTAAGTTCTGATGATGATATTGGCATAGAAGATTTTGAGATAGCAGACATGCACTTAGCCAATACAAAAAGTTCAGAAGATCAGACACAGGAAAATTTAAAGGAAATGATTCAGATAGTACAGCTTGATAGTTCAGATACAGAAGAAATGGAGTTGGGAAGTATTGATAGTAATGAATCAGATAAAACAGAGGAATTAAACTTGGATACTGAGATGGAAGGAAACTCAGATGAAACTGTAGCTATTGAGGAATCTGAATTGAGATCAGAAGAAATAGTGGAAAGTACAGTGGTAAACAGATGTACAGATATTGTGGTTTATAACAGAGAAAGGGCAATAGAATCTGAATCAGAAGAAAGGAGGTTGAATGAAGAATTGATCAGAAGAATGCATAATGAAGTAGTCAGAGCTTTGAGTGTTCAGAAAATTCATAAAGGGATAAAAGTAATAAGACCTATTGATCTGATGGGTGAAGAAGACAGAACTGTTGATTATTCTCAGAATTTTAAGCATGAGTTCAGATATAACTATGCTGATGAGATGAACACAGAAGAAGAATATGAGAAACTAGAAGATTACTTCATGCCTTCTGAGTATGTATTCAGAAAACCAATTGAGATTTCCAAGATTAACTTACAGACGTTAGAAGAACCCATATGTGATTTCATCCTGGAACTAAGTGATGTACCTTTGGCCAGACAATTTCATGATGACATTTTTCCTGAGGAAATGTATGAAAACCTCTACCACTCAGAAGGAGAATATGAGTTTTTAGAGAGTAATGTTGATGGTTTCATGGATGAAAGAGCTCAGATGATTTACACAGAAGCTTCAAACAGATTCAGAATTCCTGACTCAAGACTGCATATTCAGAAAAGAATTGAGAAAGTTCTAATGTTTCAAGAAGAAGAATTCAGTGGTTTAATGTTTGTTAGAATGGAAGTGTTGAAAGAGAAAAATACAAAAGTTGCCATGTCCAGTTTTGATTTCCACAGACTAACACTTGATGATCAGATCTTTCTAGTCAAATTCTTCTCTGGTACTGAAGAAGCCTTGATGGAAATTGAATGCAGAAGACTTCTGGGTATCTATGTCAGAAACATGTACTTATATGATTTTCAACTAGCCATTGAAGGAAGAAAAGAGAAGTGCAATCTGAGGTCTCCAACAAATATTGCAGGATTTGATGTGTGTACAAAAGGATTCGTAAATGAAGGAATGGAATCTGAAGGGTTTGCATATAAAGTTCAAGAGAGACTTGAAATGTTCAAACTGAAAGAACTGGTAAAATATAGTGATGCAACTCTGAGTTGGTTACTGATTGAAATGGAAGTAAGTGCTAAAACTGAAAGAGAGAACTTAAAGAAAAGGTGTGTAAACTCTATGAATAGAAGGTTGAATCTCAGAAGAAAGATCAGAAGTTGTGGTGAATGGTTGCTATCTGAAGTTAATCCCAAGAAGATGTTACATAGTGATTTTGTGTTCCCTGCTGAGTATGAAGTGAATGAAATTTTGTCAGATGAAGTTGAAGAAGTTCAGGACACAACACCTCAGAATGTGCAGGTAACTAATATTGACCAAGCTGAACAGTCTGAACCCAAAGAAGATGAAATATTCATTGATCTGAATGGATACTTTCTTGAATTTGATCTGCCTGAGTTTTTCAAACCAAAAGAAGTACAATTCTTGGATGTGTATTATGATAGGTCTAAGGAGACTCAGATCTGGTTGGCTGAAAAATCAAGATGTCTTGGCAAAACAAAGCAAGCTGTTTACTCAGATTTTCTAATCACTGGAATCAGAGAATTGAAGGTTAAGAAATTCAGAAAGATGGAGTACTTATCCTTTGAAGTTCTGAGAGAAGATGGCAAGGTTTATTATTTTACTGATGCAGATTTTGAGAAACTGTCAGTGGTTGACTTCTACAGATTACACAGCTTTCTATGTTTTAAAGAGTCAAGTAAAGACAGAAATGAAAGGAAGGCAAGAAGTGTGGTGATTGAGGCCATGTTCTATATCTTAAGGTGGCATTGCTATACAGATTTCCAAATAGCTCTGTATTTGCAAAAGTCATGTGTATATCTGGCAAATCCCAATACAGATCATGAGCAGAAAAAAGTGTTAAAGACTGGAAGTGTTCACAAGTATCCAGATTTGGGAGTATTTTTGAAGAACAAAAGTGGAAAGATCTTCTTCAGAGCAAAGGAAACTGCAAAATATTGTTCTGGAACTTTAAGGATCATAAAGCACAATTTGGAGAAAAAGATGCTGAAAGTAAAGGAAGCAAACATAACTCAAGAAGCAATAAATCAGCAAGTTGAAGTTATTCAAGAAATTATTGACAAGATTGATAAGAGGCTTAATCTGAGGAATGTGCTACTTCAGAAAATTGTTCCTGCTCTGAAAGAATTAGATGATGCAAAGTTTAAGTTTATTTGACAAAAAGGGGGAGATTGTTAGATCTGAAGTTTTGTCAATAAATCAAGTGTTGAAGATCTGATAAGAAGGTTCAGAAGTTCTGAGAAGAAGAGTCAGAGATCTGAGAAGAAGAGTCAGAGATCTGAGAAAGAGAAGTCAGAAGTTCTGAGAAGCGTGATCAGAAGAATGTTCAGAAGTTCTGAACTACCTGTTCAGAACTTATGACGAGTTTCTTTACTTAGTAATATGTAAACTAATTAGGACACGTGTTTTGTTCTTATTAGTCTTTCTTATTTGTACTGTAGCTTTAATATGTCCGTTGCAGTATAAATAGAGTGGTTAGCACTGCGTTGCTAACTGATTGATTTTCCCATATTACTTGTATTCATTCCTTGTAATCTTTGAGGTTATCTCTCTCTTAGATCTGTAATTCTGTGCATCATTGAATACAATTGGGCTTGATCATACAATTTCTCAATTACTTCTTTCTATATTGATTGTAAGAATAGATCCTGCACTTACAATCACCTTCCTTCTTTACCAATATTGCAAATATTGATGAAGCTGATAGTCTCCGTAAGATCGATCTCTTGACTAGAAGTTTATACGAAGCCATGAACGGCAAAACTGCGGTTGAAAACCAAAACCTTGATCTCGCTGAACAGCTTAAAAACTGTCACCTTCAAATAGAAAAGCTTTCTAAAATTGAAAATGATTTTAAAGATCAAGTATATTTAAATCAGCTAGACAAAATCGAACGAGCAGAAGCTATCACTGCATTAAAAGCTGAAAAAGCTACTGTTGAAGGATGGTGTAGTTCTTCAACAAAGATCACTGAGATAATTAAGTCTCAGATTCCACTGAGTGATAAATGTGGTATGGGTTACAAATATGAAACTCCAAAACCAACCACTGAGCGTTCAATGCTTAAATTTGGAACGTTCGTATCCTCAGTCGCTGATACTTCATCCTCTCAGTGCTCCTCGTCCATTACACCAATCTCTGAGGAAACTCCTATCTCGAAAGGTAAAGAGAAAATGGTTTATCCAAAACCTACCTCTGTCTTTAAAGATAAAGGTAAAGGAATTGTTATTTACCAAAATCCTCAGAAGGGTACTTTAGTACCTAAGCTGAATGCTTCTAAAGCTTCAGTGACCTGTCCCTCTGGATCAAGGATTCAGATCTTTGGATCGACTCAGCGTGGATCTATTCAGCGATCTACTCCTAGACTCAGAGTGGATGTCCTTGGTAAGAAATCCGAAGAACTGAATGTTCCTCCTATTTCTAAAGCAAATAGTTTACTTGGTGCTGGTACTTCTAATTCAAAATTAAAAACTCAGCATTCAAATGGTCCTAGAACTACTTTTAGTTATAGGAAATGTTATCACTATGGACTCACTGATCATATTGCTAGTAAGTGCCCCACAGCCACCAAAGCTGAAAAGATAGCTAAGGTGAAGATTGCCCCCAAGGCAAAGAAGACCACTGAGGTTAAGAAATTAACCAAAGTGAAGAATGACAAAGCTGAATCTTCAAATGCTACGAAGACTGCTGAACCTTCCATTCCAACTACTTCCACTGACAAATGTGTATACATGGTTAAGTGGGTACCCAAGAAAAACTAATATTCCTTTGTAATGCAGGTTAAGAAGGGTATCTGGTATCTCGATAGCGGATGCTCAAGACACATGACTGGAAAGAAAAACCTGCTCGCTGAATACAAGGAAGAGAAGGGTCCCTCTGTGACCTTCGGTGGAAATGGAAAAGGACATACCCGAGGATATGGTGTACTCTCTAATGGTACAACTTCCTTCAGAAGAGTCGCATATGTTGACGGGTTGAAGCATAATCTTCTAAGTATCAGTCAGCTTTGCGACAAGGATAACAAAGTGATTTTCACTAAGGAATCCTGCTTTGTCACTGACAAAAAGGAGAAGATAGCTCTCAGCGGTTATCGTTTGGAAAATGTTTATGTAATAAACATGGACTCAACAACCACTGAGAACTCTTGTTTCTTCTCAAAAGCCTCATCTGATGTCAACTGGCTATGGCATAAGAGGCTCTCTCATCTAAATTTCAAGACACTGAACACTCTTTCTTCAAAAGAGTTAGTCACTGGTCTACCTCAACACTCATACGCCAAAGAGTCCTTATGTTCAGCGTGTGAGAAAGGAAAGCAGACCAAAGCAAGCTTTAAATCAAAGCAAGTCTCCTCAGTGTCATCTCCTCTACAACTACTCCATATGGATTTGTTTGGCCCTGTTAACAAACAATCCATCGCTGGAAAGAAATATACGCTGGTCATAGTTGATGAATTCTCTCGCTACACATGGGTTATGTTTCTCCGTTCCAAGAGTGACACCCCTGAAGAACTCATCACCTTTGTTCGGAAGATGGAAACCCTGAACAACTTGACCGTTCGCTCAATAAGGAGTGATCATGGAACTGAATTCAAAAATAGTTCTCTTGAGTATTTCTCACAACTTTTCTTCAGTGAGAACACCGCAACAAAATGGAGTCGCTGAAAGAACAAATAGCACAAATATTGAAGCTGCACGTTCAATGCTCAGCGGTTCTCATCTGCCTACTCAGTTTTGGGCAGAAGCTGTCAACACTGCTTGTTTTACGCAAAACAGGTCGCTGATAGTCAAAAGATTCAATAAGATAGCCTATGAACTTTTTCATGGGAGAAAGCCTTCAATTAGCTTTCTTCACATCTTTGGATGTTAGTGTTTCATACTGAACAACAGAGATGCCCTTGGAAAGTTTGATCCTAAGGCTGATGATGGAATCTTTCTTGGATACTCCTCAGTTTCCAAAGCCTTCAGAGTCTTCAATCGTAGAAGACAAACTGTAGAAGAAACTATTCACGTCACTTTTGACGAATCTCGGTCAGCGAACTCTAAACCGTCTGCTGATACCGAAGAACTGAATCAATGGATGTTTTCTCATCTTGGTGGTTCAGAAGACATTCCCACTCCTCATGCTCATCCCATTGAAGATGATGGTCCTACTATCATCCCAAACATGCAGAATAGTGAAGCTGAAACATCATGGGTCTCAGATATTCCTCTAAACACTATACCTGCCGCTGAACAAAATGTCTCAGACATCCCATCTATTTCTCAGCAATCAGTGAATGAAATGACATCTGCACCTACTCCTCTCTTGGCTGATACTCCAGAAGTTGCTGAAGCTTCATCTTCAGCTCCTCGAGTTCAGGATGAGTCAACGACTTATGCTCCGGCTCAACGATGGACTGTAAATCACCCAATTGATCAAATTCTTGGTGATCCAAACGCTGGTGTTCAGACTCGACGAAGTGCAGGTAACATTTGTCTATTTGTCAACTTTATTTCTCTAACTGAACAAAAGAAAATAGATGATGCCCTCAAAGATCCAAACTGGGTCAGCGCCATGCAAGAAGAGCTGACTGAATTCGAAAGAAACAAAGTTTGGAAACTTGTTCGAAGACCAACTGATAAAACGGTGATAGGCACTAAATGGGGTTCTATCGAAACAAGTTGGACGAACATGGTACTGTAACCCGCAACAAGGCTCGTCTTGTTGCTCAGGGATACAGACATAAGGAAAGCATAGATTATGACGAAACATTTGCTCCAGTAGCAAGACTAGAGTCCATTAGTCTATTCTTGGCATATGCTGTACACAAAAACTTCAAAGTACATCAGATGGATGTTAAGTCAGCGTTTCTAAATGGAAAGCTAAATGAAGAAGTCTATGTGGAACAACCTCCAGGATTCTCAGATCCTAAGCATCCAGGTTATGTTTATAATCTGGATAAGGCACTTTATGGCTTGAAGCAAGCTCCTCGTGCATGGTATGACACTCTCTCTACTTATCTCCATATTGAACAATTTGAGCGAGGTAAGATTGACAAAACTCTATTCTTTAGAAAAGTGAAAGGTCATATCATTCTAGTTCAGATATATGTTGATGATATTATATTTGGCTCTACTAACCCTGAGCTTTGTACTCGTTTCGCTGATAGAATGAAAGATGAGTATAAAATGAGCATGATGGGTGAACTAACATATTTTCTTGGTCTTCAGATTAAGCAAACTGAAAAAGGAACTTTTATTAATCAGGGAAAGTATGTTAAAGATATGCTGAAGAAATTCTATTTAACTAAAAGTTCAGCTATGAAAACCCCTATGGCACCACCGCTGACACTTGACAAGGATTCAAAAGGAATACCTGTTAATGTAACGCTGTACCATGGGATGATTGGCTCTCTCTTGTATCTTACAGCTAGCCGACCCGATATTATGTATGCAACATGTTTGTGTGCACGATATCAAGCTGAACCTATGTTATCTCATATGAAAGCTGTAAAGCAAATTTTTCGATACCTTAAAGGTACAGCGAACCTAGGCCTTTGGTATCCCAAAGACTCAGGATTCGATCTAATCGCCTATTCAGATAGTGATTTTGCAGGTTGCAAATTGGATAGGAAAAGCACCACAGGAGGATGTCAGCTCCTAGGTGGAAAGCTGGTAAGTTGGACAAGTAAAAAGCAAAATTCAGTGTCCACTTCCACAGCTGAAGCTGAATATGTAGCTGCTGGAAGCTGTTGTTCTCAAGTCTTGTGGATGAGAAATCAACTACTAGACTATGATCTTCAGCTCTCCAAAATTCCAATCTATTGCGACAGCACAAGTGCCATCGCTATAGCAAACAATCCAGTACTACATTCAAAGACCAAACACATAGAAATCATATATCATTTTATCAGAGATCATGTGATGAATGGTGATATAGAACTTCATTTTATCCCAACTGATTATCAGTTAGCTGATTTGTTCACCAAACCTCTTGATGAGACTAGATTCAACTTTCTCATCAGCGAGCTTGGAATGCTGAACTTTGAAGGATAAAATCTTCAGCGGTTCACATTTAATCAGCGATACAATTATACATCTTGTTAAACTCAGGATAAAATCAACTTGTATAACCTATTCCACCATCTTCTCTCTGAATAAACTTGGTTAGCTGATATCAAGGTATGTTTTCTCTCTGACAATCGCATGCAAATGCAAGATTTCAAAAAATGCATCGCAGAATATCTCTTCCTTAAACAACGATATTTTGAAATTTCTAAAAAACATCACTGATATTTCCATTCATTGCTTCATGTTTGTAAAAGAGTCCCTGAGCTTTCAAAACCTCAGAGACATCCTAAAAGAATATGAAAGGACAGTTGTGACGTCATTGCAACGGATATACCCCGTCACGTTCTTCTTTCTGACACACGTTTGCACGTCTCGTTCAAACTTCCAATCAAATGCAAACACGTGTCCGTGTCATGATGAAAATCTTTTCCCGCTCAAGCTTTTCTCTCTCTAATCTCTCTATATAAACAAACTCTTGGTTTATATTTTCCTTTTACGCGAACAATCTTCCTCCGGAAGAAAGAATCACTGTTGCATTTGTGCTCTCAAACCTTCAAGAACTGTTCATCATCTTCTTCATCAAACATCAAGGTTAATATGTTCTTATTTTTTATCAAATGCACATAACTTGTTTCTGATCTTCTCCTTGCTTATACAAGATCAAACAAAAGAACTTCTTAAAAATGAAATCATTTCTTTCATGGTTTTATGAACACAACCATTTCATGGTTGTTCTTCAAGTTTAAATGCAAAAATCTTAAACTTGTTCTTCATTCGTTTCCACAATCTCATTTCTTCATAGGAAACTGGAAAACAAAAATAAATGGGTTTTGCATTTCGTTTTCAAAAACAAGAAAAACCCTAATCTTCATTAAGACATTTTCTTCTGAATGAAATGGACAAAATTCGAACCATCTTATTGGAAATTCTTTCCACATTAAGATAATTCTTATTTGTTAACATCTTTGGTTGAACTGATAATACAGAGAAATGGCATCTTCTGACATTCCTGCTACCGCTGAGAACATCGCCGCTGATACTGAGGAAGTGGAAATTATCAAGGCTCCTCAGGTTAAGTTCACTCTGGAACAACTAGATTGGACCAAAACGAACAACCTTTCTGCGCTTCTCGAGTTTCCTCCTCGAAAGCAAGTCACACATCTAAAAGATGCTGTGAATTTCCTAAAGAATAGCTGCATTTCAACAGCCCTGACCATCACACCTCCTGCAAATCAGCTACTACTATCCCAGTTCTGGTACTCTGCCAGACACTCTCAGCTACCATCTGCCAAATATCCCTCCAAAACAATTGATTGTATCCTCAGCGATACTGAGTATGGCACAATAAAGATCACACCTGCCATCATTCGCAAAGCTCAAAACTTTCCCAACGCTACAAAAGAAAAACCTTTTGTTCTTCTCCCTGATCACAAAAAGCTCGCTGACAAAGAAGCCCTTATTGCATTTTTCGATGCAATGGGCTACGTATGGGAAATTGGAAGAGACAAGAAGCCCGAGAAGAAGCTGACCCTGCTAAAGAAGTCGAAAATGCCCAGCGAGATGAACTTCATCTTCGCTCACTTAATCAGCTGCATGACTGCAAAGACCGGCTCCTCTGACCAAGCCGCTCAACCTCAGCAAGCAATGGGATACGCTCTGCTGAGACGTCTACATATTGACTGGACATCTATAATCTATGATGACTTGGTGCAAAGAGTAGACTCTGCCGCAGACAGACCTTCATGGGTTCCATACCCAAGATTCATCAGCGCCATCTTCCAATATGGCCTGAAGGATAGCTACCCACAAGAGGGTGACCTGAAACTCTCTCAGGTTGGCCCTAAGGTACTTGACTTCAAACCGGTGGAAAATGAGGTACATCTTTCTACCCTTCTAACTCTTCTCAACCCTACTTCTTTTACTTCTGTGGCTCCTTCAGCGACAACACCCCTCGCTGATACCCAGGCCACAAAATCCCATCCTTCAAAGAAAAGGAAACAATCATCTACCCAACTTAGTTCCAAAAGGACTAAGCTAACCAAGGAGCAACCCCAGCAATCTCGTGCTGAAGACTCCTCAGCTCATTCTGCAGAGCTGAAGGAACGTTCAGTGGTACGCTATGCCACACCTGAACAACCCATCCATTCCATCCCAATTTCAGTGTCTCTAAACGCTGAGGATACAAACTTGGAACCTACCCAACCTCTTCAGTCTCTCAAAAGACTGATGAAGCGATTCTCAGCGAATCCAACGCTGAACTCAGTACCCGACCTCCATTCTTATCTTTCGCTTCTCCCTCTACTCATTTGGACTCTACTCCAGTTATCACTAAAGCACCTGTCATTCCTCCAGAAGCTAAAGAAAACACTCTTCAAGGAGTGATGGGCATAGGACCTGCAGAGATGACCATACGTCCACGCACTTTAGCTGGCGATATGGAACTTTACGCAGGAACTCGTGATTTCGATAAATTCACCAATCCTCCTACAGGTACACACCAACCAATATACACTGTAACTAAACCCCAAACTTCTGAGATTTCCTTTGTTCACAAGTACTTATCTGTTACAGGTCCTAATTTGGGAGACATCAACGCCTCTCTGAAAGCTGTGGAGACAAAGCTGACAGGTCTCACCACTACTCTTTCTAATAACTCTAACGCTGTAACAAACGCTGGAGAGAATCTTACAAAGCTAACAACTGTCATCGAGAAGAAAGCCTCCACAGATGATTTGAAGCAGGTTGATAAAAGCCTCAGCGAATTCGCCAAAGTTCTCTCTAATATCTACACAGACTACCTCGACATCAAGAAATCAGTTGACACCATGTCCAGCGAAGTCACAACGCTGAAGACATCGGTTGGCACACTCGAAGGTGATATGTCTGCTGTAAAGACAAATGTGAACACTCTGACAACTGACTTAGGCTCTGTAAAGACTGACGTTGGTTCGATGAAAACAATGTTGGAGCAACTACTGAACAAAGCGAACGCCCCTGTCACTGCTTCTGAAGATTTTACAGCGGCGGATCGCACTGAGCTCAAGAAGATCAATCCTGCTATTTCTGGCCTTGAAGACAGATTAGCAAAGATTGAAGGTTGTATAGGAATCTCTGGCCAAGAAGACAGAGAAAATGCAGCTGCTGAGTCAACACATTCCTCTCCTATTCATCATGAAGAAGAGGGGGAGAAGAAGACTGAAGACCTTCTCCACGATGAATCTGTCGTGGAAAAGAAGACTGAAGACCTCACCCTCGCTGAAGAGAGTGAGAAGACAAATGAAGAAACCACCGCTGGACCTCAGGGAGTTGAAAACCCTAAGGAAACCGAGAAGCTCGCCTCTGTATCTGAGGGGGAGCAACTCGAAGAAGAAGCTGATAAATCCGAATCTGAAGCTGAAGACGAAGAAGACATCGATCTATCTGATGATGAACCATCATCTTCTCCAAAGAATGATGATGACGACGACGATGATGATCACTCCTTCATTGTCAAGCCTGCTCAGAGGACGATAGCTCTTAAGGGAATCTCGATAAATGAACCATCAGGGGAGCGGACCAAATCAAAGCCCTCAGCATCTGAAGCTAAGAAAGGCAAAGGCAAAAGCGTCGCTGAAGATGATAATCTGACGATCTTGCTTGAAAAGCCGGTTTGTCAGGTACACTAAACATCTCTTACTCCATCCCTCCTCTATCAATACACTATCAGTTCTACCATCCAAGCCTATACACTTGAATAAATTCCCTCTCTCTGATTCTACCCAAGTTCTTACTTGTAAGATCGCTGTGTTTCAGCCAGTCCTCTCCCCTGTTTGAGGATATCGCTGAAGGTTCCACAACTGCGACTTCACCAATAATGCCAGCTGTTGCTGAAGAAATAATCCCAGTCTTAGATTTGATCTCTGAGACTGATGAACCAGAAGAACAAATGCTCGCTCATCCAAACAGACCTTCCTTGGCTCCTCAAAAGCCAAGTGAAGAGGAACAGAGAAGAAGAGAAGAAATAATAAAGGCGTTCGAGGCTCAGCGAATAAATCCGAAAGGTGATCAACTTCCTTCCATTCCTAAGAAGTTCAAAATTTCTAAAAAGGAATACAAGGATCACCTCAGAGCTGAACGTCTACTCGCTGAAAGAAAAGAAGCTGAAGAAAAGGACAGAGAATACGCCATCCAGCTTTCTCAACGATCAGTGAATGACCCCAAGCTGAAAAGAGCACCAATTGAAGTTCAACGTCAGTTGTGGGAAGACGCCAAGAAGATAACTGAAGAAAAGAGAATTGTGTCTCAGTCCACTCTAGCCTGGTGCAAAGAAAAGGTACATTACAGATTCTCTCCTGCCAGAATCAACAAGGTACTCATCAGTGAAAGATCAACCCTGAAAATTTCAATCGCTGAAATCGAGGTATTCAGAGACAATGACCACTACGAAAAATTCTATGCCGAAGTTTTCATGAAATTCGGTCTCTCTGAATGGTTGGAGATGAGGTTAGCCATACAGAAGTCTCAATCTAAATCCAAAGAAGCTTTCGAAAAGCTATTAAACAAGCAGATCGACATGGTTTACTCTTGTGTGGATATTCCTCCTCCTCCTCCTCCTCTCGAAAGTCAGAAAAGAAAGGCCTCAGCAAAGAAGAAGAAGTCAAAATCTTCAAATGATGGTCCTATCATACGAAATGAAACATGTATTGGTTTTTCCCGAGATGAAGTCCTTGGTCCTGACCCTGATCTTTCCGGACTCGATACATCTCTTCCTGAAGGTGAGAGTTTCATCCCTGGAAAAGTCTTAAGCAAACCCTACGGGATATTTTTCCTTGACTACGATGGTGGAAAGCGTTTTCAACGCATCTCTGAACTTCACATCACTCCTATCCAACAGCTGAAAGATCTCATCTACTGGTGTGACTTTAGGAATGATCTTCAGGCATGACATCTGAAACCCTTGATTTTTTAAGAAGCGCTGATCAAAAGAAAACAAGGTGTAACCGTTCCTGACTGGATGATTCCCACATCAAAGACCCTTGATGAACTTCTCATTAAGGAAGAACCCTTTATAAGCTTATATGATCGCCCTTTTTCTCTATTGAATCAGTTACTCTTTTGTACTTGTAATTCATTTCGCTTGTACTTGTAATCTTTCCATTTCCCTTTGTAACCTGATTCAAAGTTTTAAAGAAAGATTTCAGCGAATGTACTTTACTCCATCAGTACTGAAAAGATCCCAGAAAACAGTAAAAGGGACAAATATTTTATGAGTTCTTTTTATCCTTATGTTTTCATTAAATAGCAATTTTCTTTGTTGATATGTCATAATCAAATAGGGGGAGATTGTTGATCCAAACTGTTGGTTCCCGTTTTGCTTTAAACAAGATTATCAGATCTATTAGTTCAAGTTAATGTTTGATGCGGAAGCGTATTTGAAGAACTAACAGATAAGTTTTATAGATTTAGACCAAAATATAAATAAACAGTGAACAGAATATTATATCTCAAAGTTTACTGAATATATAAAATAAGAACAGGTTTAAGAACCATGAGTAAGAAAAGCTTCAAAACAGATATGACTTTTAAGGTGAATAAGCTTTTGTGTTCTTGTGATGTTTTTTTTAAGTGATAAGGATGAACTCAACATGAGTCTTCCTTATATACTACTCTAAAGGGGACCATAAAGCATATGCTACTATTCAGACGGTACTAATGAATAGTTGAACGGATGTCGTGAACAGTTGTAAGTGTGGCATGAACAGTCAGACGTGTTGTATTGCATTTAATGCAGCAGACGTCTATTATGTACTGAGCCCTATTGAATCCAATCAGAGTTTGACACGTCGACGTTGGACAGGGCATGCTACCATGCAAGTTGATGAACAGGTCCTGTAACAGTAGCAAGATATTGTAAATATCTTCAAGTCTTATTGTGAGGACCACAGAGGCTCTGTAATGAGTTACAGAGGTTCTGCGGTCTGGTCCTCTGTGGAGCAGTCTTCCCCGGATTCCGAGTTATTGATCTTGTTTGCGCGTATGACAGAGCTTCTGTAGTGTGCCTCTTTAGCTTCTATAGATTCTTGATCTTGATCTCTCGGTAAGTCCGGCAGAGCCTCTGTAAGAGACTTTCTTCACTTAGCCTATTTTTCACTACTTCTAAATACTTCTTTGATTAGGAAGATTGAAGCTAACAATCTCCCCCTAAGTAGTGAAAAATAAAAAATTGAACTTGAGTTTAGTTAGGCTAAGTTAGATAAGATAGAGGTTAAACAATACCTCGAAAGTTCTTTCATTTAGAAATATGCCAGAGGCATTTTACATTTGAGTACAATGAAAGATAAACTTTGACTTGGTTTGCAGAGATTGGAGGTCTGATAATCAGATTTTGGCATCTTTGAAATCGTTGTAGCTTCTGTTGTCTCTTCCGACTCTTCTGATCTCTTTGTAGAAACTGATGCAGAGTTCTCTTAGGCGGATTGTGGCGTCAATCTCTCTGATGAAAGTATCTGCAGCATCTCTATCCATTTTCTCTGTACCTCTGTATTTTACAAGGCTTGTTCTGAACTTGTTCAGAGTACTAGTTGCGTACTTCTGACAGTCCATGCACATAAACAGTTTAACTTCGCCTTGTGGGTTTTGAAATACTAACCCAAACCGTGGTTCTGTGATGATTGAGTTAGGTACGGCGTCCGGTGGGCAGCGATCCTCTGGTGGTCGTAAATCCAGATGTTTGAGACCAAGATCCTTTCCCAGCTAGAAATCTATCATGCTGTAGAGCAGAAGCTTTTCCCTCATCGCTTTTCTTAACACTTGATAGGCTCTGGTGTTTGGCTCTGTGTTGTAGTTGTCTTTTGTCCATTGCAGAAGGTCAGGTAGATCATAAGGATTGATATTTCTTAGGTCAGCATCAGCGAAGGTGGTTTCTGAATTGTTCTCTCTTCTGACTTTGTAAAGATTGTACCTGACCCTTGGATAGGTTCTTGTAAAGGAGAACCTGCAGAAGATTGCCTTTTTGATCTTGTGGATTGAGAAGACATCTGCTTTGGTTCTTGGCTTTGTCCTTGTGAAGATGTTCTCAAATTCTTCTCTGATCCTTGGATCTGTCACATGATCTGTAGGATGATTGGTCTGAAAGGATTGTTTATAGAGGTATTTGTATACCACTTCTTCCATTTCTTCATGTGTTGGACTAGGTTGTGGTATTTGTCTTCTGAGACTCTCCATTTTTTGAACAACTTCTGCAGTTCTACCAGTTAGAAGAATGTCTGACAGAGGCTTCAATCCATATGCCCAGTCCTCTTCTTCAGGCTTTGGAGTTTGGAAGGCATCAAAGGCGCTCTTCATCAATTTCTCTGTAGGCTTGGGCAATGATTTCTTTTTCTTGGGCTCTTCTGTCAGTATTGCTTTGCCCTTATCTTTGGCTTTTGGAGGTGCAGAACCTGTTTCTTCTGTAGGTTTGGAGGTTGGTGCTTCTGTTGGCTTGATGGGGGTTGCCTCTGTAGGTTTTGACGCTTGTTATTTAGAGGACTTTTGTGGCGTTGGTTCTGTTGGCTTTCTTTGCTCTGTAACCTCTGTAGGAGGTTCTTTGGTGACTTCTTCTGTAAGCTCGGTTTTTGTGGATTTAGGTATGTCGAATTTTCTTTCCATTTTGAAAGCTAGTGTGAACCTGTGCCTTTCTTCTTCTCTCTGTGACATTCGATCAGTCATTGTATTGTGCATCTTTTTCAGAATATCAGAAGCAGAGGTCGTTGCTCTTTTTTGTTTGGTGGCAATTGACTTTCTTCTTGGTATGGTTGGGGGTTTTTTCTATTGATTTTGTTGAAGGACTTTCTTCCAAAATGATTACCACAGGGGTGGTTGTTGCCTCTGTGGGTTGTTGATCAGCTTCTGGAATATTTGTTTCTTCAGGACTTGATTCCACAGAGATGGGTGTTGTCTCTGTGGGCTGTTGAGTTTGTTGTTGATCTTGGGTTTGTTCTGGAGGAGCTTGACTGATTGGTTCTGCTGCGATTGGTGGAGTTTGTATTCCTCTGCTCGTAGCTTTCTCCCTTGTATTCTCCCCCTCAGGATTATCTGATGGACCAGGATGGTCATCATCAGAATCATCCTGACTCTTATCAGAACTACCCTCTGCTCTGCAAGAAGCTTTGGTTTTCTTCGGTAATTCTGCTCCTGCTGCTATCAACTTTTCACAGACGTCATCACAAAGGCCAAGTAGAGTCGCAAGCTCTGCCTCTGTTTTAAAACGCATTCCGCCAACACTTCTTCTGAAATCCTTGACAAAGTTGGCATTTGCTGTTGTGAAGGAGACAATGAATTCTGTGACCTGGTTTATGACGTTCTGTCCTAGCTCTGTTAGCTGTGCTCTGGTCATGTAGTCTTTTGGCTGCATCATTGTCGTGTTGCGCATTGCCTCTGCTTGTACTTGTTTTAGGGCATTCTGTAGATCTGCAGGAGTAATGCCCTCTGCTCTGTTGAATTGCGTATTCATTTGTTCAAGGAAGTTTTTGACAGAGTCCTTGAACGCAGAAGTTGCAGTTGTTCCGAATTCTTGAGCGGCAAAAGTGGTTGTTGCTTTGGCAGTAGTTTCGGCAGAAGACTTCATCGCTGAGATGGCAGATTTCACCTCTGTGGACAGATTGTCCATTTTGGTGTTTAGTTTCAGGATAGCCGTCGATGTTGTCTCTGCAAAAGATTTGAAAGAGCTTTGCAACTCTTTCATTGTTTGGTTCACAGAGGTGACAAGGGTTTGGAACTCATCCCTTGATACTTGTGTTCCTTGTGTAACCTCTGGAGGAACACATTCGTCTCCAGAGTGAGTCCCTGTTCCTGGGACACCTTCGTTCACCCTTGTTTGTACGATGGGGGTGGAAGGATTTCCATCTGATCCTTGAGCAGAAGCATCTAGTGCTTCAGACTCTACAGAAGTTCTGTGAATGACATTGTCTAGATCCACTTCAGAGGTGGGTACTAGATTATCCTTCTGTTGACTCAGAGACTTGTCTAGAGTCTCTTCGTCGTTGTGCTCACTACTTCTCTCTGAAAGAAGGGTTGGCCCTATTTCGTGCGTGGCAGAGGAAACGAATTCCTCTGTAGGGTGTTCTAGTGTGATCTGGGGCGATTGATCACGAACTATAGGTGAGTCTCTTTGAGGAGACTCCCTAGGAATGGATTCCCCGGTTTTTGTGGGCGCAGAAGTCGAAAGAGTGACTTCTGGCTGGTTGGGTTGGGTTTGGATCGAGCTGTGCTGCTCTATTTCAATAACTCCTTCTGCAGCTAGACCTACGGAGTTAGATGTGTGGGTTGCACTGGGAGGGGGTGAGGGATGTGTGCCTTCTTCATCTTCGACATCTTTTTCTTTTACATTTTCTTTTCCTCCAGATGTTTCTACCCTATCCTCTGTTGAAGTTCTTTGCTCTGTGCCTAAGAAGTCATACATTTGATGAGAGCCGTATAACTTCATGACATGTAGATGATAGAGACCTTTTCGTATCCATACAGCTTCTTCTTCGTCTGAATCTACCTCTGAGACCTCCATTCTTGTCTCTGTTACTTCATCTCTATTCCACTAAGCTTCTGTTTGTCCTATTTTTTCTGAAGCTGGGCTTGGACTCCTTCTGTGAACGTCCAATCCTTGTTGAATGAAGGGGTTCTGTAGAATAATAGGTGTCTCAGCTGATTGATCTCTGGGTGTTTGATCATCTTCTTGCAGATGTGTGTCAATGCCGGAAATAGAGAAGTATTGTTCTTCTGGGGAATGGTGGTCGAGAGGTTGTGCCGTCCATCCTGCTGTATTTAAAGTGTTGGCAATGTCGGGGTTCTATAGGAAGTCGTTCAGGTCTCCTTGGTGAGCAAATCTATTTGGAGATTGATAGGGTGATTGATATTCTTCTGTTGCCATCCCTTCTTCTGCATCTTCTTCTGCAGTTCTTTCTTCTGCGATTTTTTCTTCTTCTGCAATGGTAACCAACTTTTTAAGTGATTTACCATGCTCCTTTTTGGTTTTCCTCCTCTTGGGTTTTGGTGCCCCTTCCTCTGTGATTTTTGATTTTCTTTTCTTCCTCTGTTTTGGGGAAGATGGAGGAATAGAGGAGCCAATTTATGTGGCATGAGGAGGTGAAGGTTGATCTTTTGCAGCGCTTGTAGAGGTGCCTTCTGCAGTTTTTCTCTTCTTTGCTTTTGGAGTAGATGCAGAGGTTTTTGAAGAGGACTTCTTTCCCATGAGCTCTGCACGTTTGGCTATGAAGCTAAGTTGAATAGCCATGTGTTTTGCTAATTTGTTATCTTTTTCCTCTTGAGTGGAAAGAGGTTCTGCAATCATTGTTCCTAGGGGGACACCTAAACGCGGGGGTGTCATAGGACTCGGTTTAGGAGTTCTATGATCGCGTATATACTCTTTCTTAAGGGTTTTATTCGAGGCATACTTCAGAAGTTTCTTTGACAGAGGTCTGCAGTGTGACTAACCATCTACATGATCAGTGGGGGTATTTTTGCTCATTGGGAACTGTTTGGGAATTGGCCCTTCCATTGGCCATTTCTGTATCAGCAACAGAGGTTCGAACAAGACTCCCAGTATTCGTTGGAATTGCAGAGGTGGTAGAAACTTTGAATCATTTTCTTTGACCCTTCTGGTGTTGTTCTTTCTGTCGATGGTGTTGATGATCTCTTGCATCATTATGGTCGCGTAATCCAATGGTAGATCATAGTAAACCCCATACATGATGGTTAATATCTGATGTGAGCTCTGGTCAATACTGCCTATCTTTCCTGTCAGGCATCTGTTAAGAATAGAGAACAAAGTGTTCCACATAGGTGGTAATCTTCCTCTGCGGAAGTCATTTCTCTTCCGTAGTTGTGTGTTGTACCCAAGCATTTCTACGAAACGACAAAGCTCGTCGTCTGTTGGTTTCTCTGCATATTTCTTCAAACCAAGAAGACCCCTTGTTGGTAGGTTGAATTCAAGTGAGAACTTTGTTCTATTGAACTTGATTTCCAGATGCTCAGATTTGTCGGGTCTTGAAATGTACCCTTTGATAAGAGAATCATCTTTATCAAATCGGCACCTTTGCCAAAACTGGTTCAGATATCTGACTGGTATTTTGTTTGGGGTTCTTGAGAGTAGAGGGAAGAGGATGTGATTTTCCATTATGTTCAGAAGAATGGCATGGGCTTCGCCGAAAGCAGTGGGTGAGGGGACCAAATAGCAGTTGTTGGATTTGATTGGTAGTACCTTTTCGAAGTGATCCTTTGCTATGAAGTTTTGCAGATGTGTTGTCGGAGCAAAGTCTGCTGAGTCGCCGGAATCTTCTAGTTCAATGTTTTGGGCAGGGTTGGGGTTTTCTGAATGTTCAGAATGAGCCGGTGAATGTTCTGGTGAGGTCGCCGGAGATTGTGCAGGGGAGATAGCTTGAGAAGATGAAGCCATTTGGTACTGAGAATAAGAAACTTGCAGGTTTTTGCAGGGTGTCGCCGGAGAAGAATGAGAGTTTGTAAAAGGTTTATGAGAGGGTAAGCTTGGTTTTTATATGAGGGTAAAACGGTAGAATTCGAAAGAGGAAAATATATGGCAATGGATTAAAATTTGGAATCCGTACTCAAGTTAGAACGGCGGGTTCAACTTTCCACAGAAAACGTTTCATGTACGCCCAATGAAAATAGGACACGTAGGTCATGTCAGAGGATGACAGGACGTCGTGCGCGCCCCATTAATGCTAGGCGCGTGGGGTTATTCTTAGCCACATGTAATTCACTCTCAGTAAAAGTAACCGTTATTACTACAGAGATGCCCAAGTAACAGATTGACAGAGCTTATGTAGTTTACAGAGGCTCTGTGATCTTGAAAATCTTTGATGTTTATCCCTTTTTCATATATCTCATTGTTATCATGACTTCTGTGGGGTTCTTCTTTAACCAAAACGTTTGTAAAGATATTGGAGAGGATCAAATAGGATTTTTAGTCAAGAAATTTGCTCGTAGAGGTTTTGTGGCTCTGTTGGAACTTGCAGAAGTTCTGTGAGGGCCAGCAGAAGCTCTATGAGGGAAAAAATCTCATAACAAAAATTTTATTAAATTTTCTGATCATCCAATTTTTGATGTGGTTTAAGAGATGTTTTTCGGACATATTTGAAAGTTTGTGTCCGAGAAAACTGTTATGAAAGAACGGTTTGTTCGAGAAGGTCATGGTTTGTGTTTTCGGTTTCCGAGATAACATTCCAAAAGATCGACAGAGGGTTAATTTGCGATTACAGAGCATATTTCTTGCAGAACCTATGTTGAGCTCAGCAGAAGCTCTATGACCTTAAATTTCTCCTAATTCGAATTTTGTGTAACTTTTTGAGCTTTTGATTTGTGAAATGTTATTCACAGTATATTTAGGACATATTTGACAATTCTTGCCCTAGAAAACTATTTTATAATACCTTTTGTGCGAGAGACATACCTTTTGGTTCTTCTTTTCTCGGCAGTGATGTCTGACTTCTGTCGATATGGAGTCATCGACATTCTTCTTTGGCTTTCCCTTGAAAGTTTTATCTCTTTAGATCATTTCAGGGTCCCCTTTTGCTCCCCCTTGATCTAATCACCTCTGTAGATCAAGTAATTTCCTTTTTCTCCCCCTTGACCTATGCTTGGATCAAAGAATGATAAGTTTTGCATAGAGCATAGGTCATGTTTTCCAGAGGTTCTGTAGGGTTCGTCAGAGGTTCTGAGTTGACTTACAGAAGCTCTGTGATTTTAAGAACTATTTAAGATTGAGAACTTACATACAGAAATAAATTAATTTAAAGCAAAAATAAAGGAAATTTGTACATATTTACAGAACATAAAGCTATACTTACAGAGGATTGTCACACCATGTTTATCATTCCTAATTTACCCACCAAGAAGTTGAATCTTTTCTCGTCTAGTGCTTTGGTGAATAAGTCAGCGAGTTGATATTCTGTTGGTACGAAATGCATTTCAATTGTACCGTATTCAACATGATGTTTCAAGAAATGGTACCTTATATTGATATGCATGGTTTTTGAGTGTTGCACAGGATTGGCAGAGATAGAAATGGCACTCTTGGAATCACAGAAGATGGGTATTTTGAATAGGATGTGGCCGTAGTCTTTTAGCTGAGTTTTCATCCATAGAACCTGAGAACAACAGCTAGCAGCAGCAACGTATTCAGCTTCTGTAGTGGATGTTGAGACACAATTCTGCTTCTTGGAGGTCCAACTGACTAGTTTACCACCTAGGAATTGACAACTTCCAGAGGTACTCTTTCTGTCGAGCATGCATCCTCCATAGTCTGAATCTGTATAAGCCTTAAGACTAAAACCAGAGTTCTGTGGATACCAGAGACCAAGATTTTTGGTCCCCTTTAGATATCTAAAGATTCTCTTTACGGCATCATAATGTGATTTCTTTGGATTAGCTTGATAACGTGCACAAAGACATGTGGCATGCATAATGTCAGGTCTGCTTGCAGTTAAGTATAACAGAGATCCAATCATGCCTCTGTAGAGAGTGCATTCTACAGAGATGCCATCTGGATCTAAGGATAACTTATTTCCAGTGGCCATTGGAGTTTTCATTGCAGAGGTATCAGAGAGGCTATATTTGAAGAGAATGTCAGAGACATATTTGGCTTGATTTATAAAAATTCCCTCTGATGATTGTTTGACTTGGAGTCCGAGGAAGAATGTTAATTCTCCTATCATACTCATTTCAAACTCACTCTGCATGAGTTTTTCAAAACTTTTGCACTCTTCTGTATTAGAAGACCCAAAAATTATGTCGTCCACATAGATTTGTACAAGCATTATTTCACTGTTTTTGCGTTTATAGAATAAGGTAGTATCTGTTGTACCTCTGTCGTATCCATTGACTAGAAGAAAGGTAGAAAGTCGTTCGTACCATGCTCTTGGAGCCTGTTTCAGTCCGTACAGATCCTTTTCAATGTAGTATACATGCCTTGGGAACTTTGAGTTTTCAAATCCTGGTGGCTGATTTACGTAAACCTCTTCTTGGATTTCACCGTTGAGAAAAGCTGATTTTACGTCCATCTGATAGACTTTAAAACCTCTGTGGGCTGCGAAGGCTAAGAATATTCTTATTGCTTCAAGCCGTGCGACAGGGGCAAAAGTCTCATCGTAGTCTATGCCTTCTTCTTGTCTATAACCCTTGGCTACCAATCGTGCTTTGTTTCTGATGACCACTCCATCTTCATCCTTCTTGTTTCTGTAGACCCACTTAGTCCCAATGGCATGTTTCCCTCGTGGCAGAGGTACTAAAGCCCATACTTTGTTACGCTCAAACTGCAGAAGTTCTTCTTGCATGGCGTCTACCCAGTTTGGGTCATCTAGGGCTTCAGAAATCTTCTTTGGTTCTATCACACTGATAAAGTTAGTAAAGAAACAAAAATTAGTAGTGGCAGACCTGGTTTTTACTGAGTCAGAAGGTTCTCCGATTATTTGGCTTGGAGGATGGCTTTTTGTCCACTGAGTTGTGCGTGGAAGATGATCATCAATGTCATCGAACCTTTCTTCAGAGGCTTCTTGTGTTTCTTCTTGTGTAGCCTCTGTCGTTCTTTGTGCCTTAGTAGTTGATTCTACCGTTTGTGGAATGATTGGTATGAGTGGTGGTGGAGTTTGTTCCTCTGAGGACGTATAGTCTTGGTCCTCGATTTCCTCTGTAATTGGTTCTTCTGTGGATTGTGGAGTTTGTTTTTCAGCAGCTTATGTGGTCGTTTTTCTTGATGTTTCATCTTCTGTATTTTCTTCTTCGGCATTTGCTTCTGTAGTATTTATAGAAGAAGATGAAGCATTATTTGGACCAGTTAGAGTCATACCTGTAGGATTTTCTCCGACAGAGGATGGTTCTTCAGAAACTCTGATGGTTCCAACAGAAGGATCAATGTCATTTTGGAACATCTCTAAAAATAGAAGATCCAAATCTTCTTTTGTTCTTGAGATGTCAGAGGTTTTCCCTTTAGTTCCGAGTTCTGAACTGATTTGCTCAGAAGTCATTTGGAATGAATCATCAAAAGAAACATTAATGCTTTCTACAATCTTGCGAGACTTTGTAAGGAAGGTTATGTAGGCTTTGGAAGTGGCAGAGTATCCAATGAATTTGCCTTCATCAGCTTTTACTTCAAACTTTCCTCTCGAATCTCTGTCGTTTAAAACAAAGCATTTGCATCCGAATACATGGAAAAACTTGATGTTTGGCCGCCTTTTGTGAAGCAATTCGTAAGGCGTCTTGAGGTGTCTTTTCACAATGGTTGAACGATTATGTGTATAACACGCAGTAGAAATTGCTTCTGCCCAAAAGTTCATTGATAATCCGCATGCTGATAGCATAGTTCTTGCGGCCTCCACAAGTGTTCGATTCTTTCTTTCGACTACACCGTTCTGTTGTGGAGTGCAAGCGGCAGAGAAGTTCTGTGATATTCCTTCTGTAGAAAGATAGGCTTCAATGACACAGTTTTTAAATTCTGTGCCATTGTCACTTCTTAACTTCTGTATTCTGCAGTCATAAAGAACTTGGATTCTTTTCATTAGATTTATCAATATAATTGGAACATCTGATTTATTTCTAATAAATTCAACCCATGTGAAACGTGAATACTCATCAATTAGGACAAGTATGTATTTCTTGCCACCTAGGCTCTGTATAGCAATGGGACCGCAGAGGTCGACATGAAGCATGTACAGAGGCCTAGTGCAAGATACGTCTGTTTTGCCTTTGTGGGAAGCCCTTCTGTGTTTTCCCATTTCACAGGCCGGACACAAGTGATCCTTATTGAATTTAACATTTGGCATACCTTTAACTAGATCGAGTTTTACTAGTTTATCCAAGGTGTGAAAGTTTAAGTGACAGAACCTGTTGTGCCATAACCAAGCTTCTTCACTTTTGCAGGCTACTAGGCAAACTTTGTCCTTGGATTTTGAAGTAAAGTTCATTACATATAGATCACCTCTTCTTTCAGCTCGCAGAAGTTCCATTCCTGTGTTTTCACTTTGTAGAGAGCAGAAAGTTCTTTTGAATAACACATCGAAACCTGTATCACAGAGTTGACTTACACTTAGTAGGTTGTGTTTGAGGCCATTCACATATGAAACTTTGTATACAGAGACATTTTCTTTCTGTATGACTCCATAGCCTTTGATGTGTCCCTTCTTGTTGTCTCCAAAAGTTACAGATCCACCATAGTGTGTTTCTTTGTATGTGGATAGTAATCTTCTGTCGCCAGTCATGTGCCTTGAGCATCCGGAGTCAAGATACCAAATTGGCACATGTTGCTTCTGTAAGACAATCACAGAGACTTAGGTACCCATATCCATATGGGTCCAATATTGTTAGAATTTTTCAAGTTTGCCTTAGCATTCTTGAAATACATTTTATCCTTTGTAGAAAGGTCAGATTGTTTCTCTCTAGGTTTTGACTTTGGAGTTTTAGTGGAGAGTAAGCAATCTGGACTTGAGAAGTGTTTATTCAATTTGAACATAAGATCAAAACAATGACAGTATTGAATATGAGACGTGATTCGTTTAAACTTTTCATTGAATTCATTGAACTGAGCCACAGAGGCATTACACTCTTTCTTTACATTAGATTTCCTATTACAAGAAGATCTATGAATACTAGAATGTTGTTTGCAAAAGTCTTGTTTAGTTCCTGTCTTCTGTGACTCTGTTTTGTGGTGAACATCTTTCTTCACTGTCACAGAGGAAAAGTATTTGTTAGCTTCAGGCCATTTTCCCTTTTGTTGCCAAGTGGGATTCTCTTTAATTTTCCTTAAAGGTTTTGAAAATTTTGAACTTTTAGGATCTATAGAGGTCTTCTTTAATATATCAAGTTCAGCAGAGGTTTTGACTTTTAAATACATGTTCAGAAAATCTGGGCAGATAGGTATTTCTGTGATTTTCTCTTTTGGAGAAATAGTTCTGTTAAGAACTTCAGAGGAGATTTTAACATCCTCTGTGTCATAGTGAACTATCCCTGATTTAGAATCAGTCTCTGAGTCGTCAGAGGTTGAATCGTCCTCAAATACAGAGGTTGAGTCATCTCTTTCGACAGAGGCTGGATTTTCTGAGCAAGTATCGTACGAGCTTTCTTCCTCTGTAGAATGACTTTCATAGATGGCAGAGGTATCTGATGAGATCTTTTCAGCGAGAATTTGATCTATAGAAGATGTACTGAGATTTTCTAAAACATTTGATTTCAAAACTTCCAAAATTTCTTTTTCAATAGATTTTTCAAGTTTTTCTTCTGAAAAGATGGGTTTAAACTCAGGAGCTTCTGCTGATAATTTCTTTTCATCGTTTATCATGTAGACAAAAGCGACATGTGTTTGAGTCTCTGGTTTACCAAACTTAAAGATACCAATCTGATCTTGTGTTTTCAGATATTTCTTTGGTTTGATTCCTCTATTGACAGAGGTTGAAGATGATGAATCTGTGTTTTCAAACCATACATTGATCATCTTTGTATGTTTCCTCAAGTGAGGTTCTGCAGAGATTTTAACCCTTTTACTTACAGAGAGTAAGTTTGGAAAGTTTGGTTTGTTAGTTTTTCCCAAAATAAATAGAGAAGACAGAGGTTTTAGTTGTTTATTTTCAACTCCTAAGGTAATATCACTGTACCCTATACCTCGTCTTGCTATTTGAGAGTTTACCTTTTCATACACCTTCTGTGCATCTTTATAGTTTTTAAGTAAAACTTCTCTTCTTAAAAGATCTTGCCAAAGTACCTCTCTTTCTTTTTGAAAGTATTCTTTGAGAGCTCTTATGTCTGTTGTTTCACTTCTTGAAACTGAAAGTTCTTTTGTTTTGATTTCTAAAGCATAGGTTAGATCAGAAATTTGCCTTTTTAAAGGATCTATATTTTTGCTCCAATATTTTTCGATTTTTTCTTTTTCTTCAAAGATTTTGGTTTTTTCTTGAATGAGAAGCCTTACTTCTCTCTCATTAAAGGTTAGCCTTTTCTGAATGCTTTTATTTACTTTTTTCAGTTCAATGTTAAGTTTAAATAAATCATCATCTACAGTATTAATACTTGAGGTAGAGTTTGAAATGGATACCTCAGTGTCAGTGCCGGAGTCAACTTCTGCCATGCCACAGAACAGGGCATTGGTGGGGAATTCATCGTCAGAGGTAGAGTCTGACTCGAAGTCCTCCTTGTTTGCCTCAGAATGCCCTCTGTTCTCCATTAGGGATTTTTGCGCATAATACTCAGCCTTCTTTTTGTAAAAAGCTTAGTCCTTCTGTGGGCGATTTTGTCTACTTCAGCATTCTTTTGCGAAATGACCTGGCTTTCCGCAGTTGAAACAACCTTGGGAGGTGTTTCCAGTTCGATCTTCGGACTTCTGTTGGTCTCCACCTTTCTTTGTTCGGCATTCGTTTGCGTAATGACCAGGCATACCACATTTGTAGCATTCTTGTGTGTGGCCTACCTTGTCATCTAATCTCTGTCGGTCATTTCCTCTGTAGCTTCTGTCGCTCAACCTCTGTTGGTCATCATTTCTGTAGTCTGACCTCTGTTGGTTACTTGATTCTTCTCTTCTTCCATCATCTCTTCTACCAGAATTCCTTTGGTTATTTCTAAACTCTCTTGTCAATAGAGCCATTGATTTAGCTAATGATGCAAGAGTTATTTCTTCTTCTATCAGCTCGTCTTCTTCGCGATCAATCATTACCATCTTCTTTTTCTCCTTCTTTTTCTCCTCTGTAGATCTCTCATTTCTTGGTCTGTCCGTAGCCTCTGTTGATTTACTAACCAATGCGTATGGTACAATGGTTAGTGTTTTAGCTTGAGCTATTTGAGGCTCTTGTGTGGCTAGTGTTCCATAGAGATCAGAGAGTGTCCAGGAGTCTAGATCTTGATTTGTTTGTAAAGACATAGACAACTGAAGCCACTCATTGTTCAGGCTCTTTAGAAACATGACGTTATTTTCTTCCGTGGTTCTGTGAATACCAGACTTTCTGCATTTGTTTATGAGAGAGTTGAACCGATCGTATGTTGTTTGCAGAGATTCTGTTGCAGAGGCTCTGAAGGCATGATACTCGTTTATGTATTGTGCTCTTCGGTTCTTCTGTGTTTTAGCACCCCCTTCCAGTTGTCTTCCTAATTCTTTCCAAAGATCGTGCGCTGTTTCGCATGCATCTAAAGATTGAAATATTTCGTTGGGGATAGCCATGATTAATATTCTTTTCGTTTTCTGTGCAACTTCATCTTCTGCCTTATCTTCATCTGACCAGTCTACTTTTGGCTTAGGTTTTTTTTGTTCAGGGATTTCAAGAGATTCATCAGTAGCTGGTACACGTGGCATAGTTATCATAGGAACCGTAGGAAGATTATAAAGATATTGTTTGAGATTTTTTTCAGTACCCTCAAAAAATGAACCATTCTTATTTTCCATTGAGGGTACTCATCTCTAAAAAGAGTAGGAGGTTTAGTTAATGAGCCAGCAGTAAAAAAGTTATTGGTATTTGTCATTTTGAGAAAAGGATAATCTGATGGAGGAATTATGAGTATGAAGATCTGAATGTTTTTCTGGGTACAACTAATATCCAGAAATATGGTGATGAAGAGAGAAAATAATCTATCAGATAAAAGTTGTAAAACGAGGATCACTTGATATTGAAAATCAAGCTTGGCTCTGATACCAATTGTTGGTTCCCGTTTTGCTTTAAACAAGATTATCAGATCTATTAGTTCAAGTTTATGTTTGATGCGGAAGCGTATTTGAAGAACTAACAGATAAGTTTGATAGATTTAGACCAAAATATAAATAAACAGTGAACAGAATATTATATCTCAAAGTTTACTGAATATATAAAATAAGAACAGGTTTAAGAACTATGAGTAAGAAAAGCTTCAAAACAGATATGACTTTTAAGGTGAATAAGCTTTTGTGTTCTTGTGATGTTTTTTTAAGTGATAAGGAAGAACTCAACATGAGTCTTCCTTATATACTACTCTAAAGGGGACCATAAAGCATATGCTACTATTCAGACGGTACTGATGAATAGTTGAACGGATGTCGTGAACAGTTGCAAGTGTGGCATGAACAGTCAGACGTGTTGTATTGCATTTAATGCAGCCGACGTCTATTATGTACTGAGCCCTATTGAATCCAATCAGAGTTTGACACGTCGACGTTGGACAGGGCATGCTACCATGAAAGTTGATGAACAGGTCCTGTAACAGTAGCAAGATATTGTAAATATGTTCAAGTCTTATTGTGAGGACCACAGAGGCTATGTAATGAGTTACAGAGGTTCTGCGGTCTGGTCCTCTGTGGAGCAGTCTTCCCCGGATTCCGAGTTATTGATCTTCTTTGCGCGTATGACAGAGCTTCTTTAGCGTGCCTCTTTAGCTTCTGTAGATTCTTGATCTTGATCTCTCGGTAAGTCCGGCAGAGCCTCTGTAAGAGACTTTCTTCACTTAGCCTATTTTTCACTACTTCTAAATACTTCTTTGATTAGGAAGATTGAAACTAACACAAACCCTCAGTGATTTGATAATGACCCTCTCTTAAATACTTAGTGAAAATTGTAAGTAAACAATATGTATCAGAGTTTCACTATCGCTGATAAGTACTAAGATCTTACAGTACCGCTGATAGGAACTCTCGCTCTTTAGATTAAACATTCAGCGAACACTGTTCACCATAATGTTCTGAGCCTGTTCAGTTCTTATGATGATCGCTGATAAGTTAGTTGTTTACTTATGATCCCTGAAGACAAGTTTCACGTCAACATAGGTTCTACGCTGAAGTCGAAGATCAAGCTCAAGAACCAGCGACAGGTCTCCTAATGAACTGATGCGGATCAGCGAAGACTCAGATTTGTCCACTCAACGTGAAGTATCAAGTACAAGACTTCAGCTATCGCTGAACTTTATCATTCGCTGAATAGATAATGATAATGCTCTGAATCAACGAAAGGTGATAATAAAGTCCCCCGTACAAAATACTTTTGTCTTAACCTCCCTTGCACGACTCCGTACGAAAGGTCAGAACAGAACCTTCTATTGTCTGAAATCGTACAACCACTCTGATACTACACTGTTCATTCATGCGGCTACTAAGGTTGTCTACAAAGGTCAATGACATGCAACCAATCCGCTAATGACACGTGTAAAGTGTATACTGACTTGCATTAAATGCATGCAGTATATAAAGAGACGAACCCACTTCATTTGAAGTAACTTGCTAACTCTGGACAAGTTCATTCTCTCATCTCTAGATAGGTTATTATTAGTAATTTCCTTATCTCTCTTAGTGCAAGAAAACCTTTGTGTTCCAACTTGTTTAGATTTAGGTTTATCCTTAATCTTGTTTCCGCAACAAGCTGTAAATTGTTAATGATTTATCAATAAACAATTTAGAAAAGTAAAATATGTGTGTTTGTATTCAACCCCCCCTTCTACAAACTTGTATAACCCTTCGGGACCAACAATAATATCACCATAAGTACCATTTAGACCTTGTACTACTCACTAATAACCAAAACACCTCTAACTTATAAAATAATCTAAACTTACCCTAATCATTCAATTATAGAGTTAAATAATTTTAACGGAACGAGACTTTAACTAACGAACTTACCCCGGGAATTACACTAAAAAGGTTGGTTTCCTCTATGATTCACTGCAGATTTAGAAATAGGTGAGTCATTAACCTTCCATTTTCCTTTCTGTTCTGGAGTGAATCTGATTGGTTTATAAACATAAGGCACAGAGGTTTGATTGATTGAAGTACTCATGGCTTTTTCTTTCTTCTTATTTTCTAACTCCTCAGAAGATAAAGTCCTGACACCCATACCCTCAAAATCGGGACAAAGAGGAGTTCTGGATTGGTCATTTGGAACATAGATGACATTATTTAAAATTCCAGACCCAACAAATGTCTGTTTGGTTTGTGCAAGATCTTCTTTGATGCTCATAAATTTTGCTCATCAACCTTTGAGTCAGAGTCAGAGTCCAGAAAATCTCTGGTGACTGTGTCAAAGATAAGGGTCTTTGAGGGTTTGTGACAGAAGCTTGCTCTGTTGGAGTCAAAGAAGTGCAGATCTCTAATGATGCAAGTGTTAAATCTTCTGAACTATGTTTTCATGGCATCAGAAATGGAGTTTTCCTCAAGCACTCTTTGCAAGTCCTCCTCAAATGTTCTTCTAACATCCTCGGAGGTGGGAGAGAAATCTGGTGCTTCTGGATTAAGTTCACTCTGAGGTTTGACTTCAGAGGGACCACTCACAGATGTAACAGACTTTCGTGCTTTGAAAGAGTCAAACGTAAAGATCTCTTTGGGATCAAGGCTTTCAGTAGAATTAGAAATGAAGATTTCAGCTTTTCCTTGATCATGAATTAACTTGAGAGATGATTCTATAACCTTTTCATAATCAGAGGTGTCATAGCAGACATTTCTGAAATTCAGCCTTTGGGTCCTTGACCCTTCTGAAGTTTTTGTTCTTTTAAAAATACTTGTACCAGAGGATGTACAATTAGGCATTTGGACTTTCCCAAAACAGAAGGTTGAGGACAGAGATGTCTTCTTCCTTCCAGTGAAAGGATCAAGGTCACTAAAACCAAGACCTTGAGTATCCATTTGTGAATTGATTTTGATGTGCACATCTTGTGCATCCTGGTACTTCTTTATCATAAACTCTTTTATCTGTAAAGATTGGTGTAAGACTTCTCTTTCTTTCTGAAAATAATTTTTCAAAGCAATAGAGTTTAGCCTTTTATACTCTGATCTCTTAACCTGTTAGATCTGAAGTTTTGTCAATAAACCAAGTGTTGAAGATCTGATAAGAAGACTCAGATGTTCTGAGTAGAGAAGTCAGAGGTCTGACTGTGAAAGCTCAGAAGTATTGATCAGTGAAATCAGAAGTCTGGAAAGAGAAGTCAGAAGTCTGAGTTAAGGAGTCAGAAGATCTGAGAAGCTTTATCAGAAGAATGTTCAGAAGTTCTGAACTACCTGTTCAGAACTTATGACGAGATACTTTACTTAGTATTTTATAAACTAATTAGGACACGTGTTATGTTCTTTTTAGTCTTTCTTGTTTGTACTGTAGCTTTAAGATGTCCGTTGCAGTATAAATAGTAGTTAGCTCTATGTTGCTAACTGATTGATTTTTCCCGTATAACTTTGTATTCATTCCTTGTAATCTTTGAGATTCTCTCTCTCTTAGATCTGTAATTCTGTTCATCATTGAATACAATTGGGCTTGATCATACAACTTCTCAATTACTTCTTTCTATATTGATTGTAAGATTAGATCCTGTTCTTTCATAACCTCTTCACCTTTCAGTTTTAAAACTTCCTCAAACTCTTTGCATTTATCCAAAAAAGGTAGTTCTCTTCCTTCTCCATTTCCAAGAGATCTTTCTCTCTCTTGTAGAAGGATAAATCTTTTTGAGCTAGTTTTCTTAGTTTCTTTTCTTCATAAAGTTTTTGTTACAGGGCTTGAAATTCCACAGCAAGTTTAGATACAATCATTTCAAGTTCAGAATCAGACTTGGAATTAGAGGTCGAACATACCTTAGCACTGGGTTCTGAGATCTCCAGTAATCCATCTGCAGAGCTTGTCTATGTCTTCCCCTCTGTCATCTCCTCTGCTATAGCCATCCCACAGAAGTTGGCCTGCTCTGGTTCATCATCAGAAGATGAGTTAGATATCCAATTCTCCATCTCTGCTACGTAACTTCTTTCCCTGAAGTTATATGTGTACTTGTTTTTGTAGTAGTCCTGGTCTTTTACCAGTCTACCTTTGAAGTTGGCAGAGAAATGGCCTAGTTTGCCACATCTAAGACATCTTCCATCATTTTGGTTGATGGGTTGGGCAACATCTGTTTGTTTATGTGGTGCTGGCTGGATGTTCCTCTGTTGGTATTGAGGTGGTCTCTGTTCTGGTGCAGCTATGTGATTCTAGTAAGGTGCAGTCCTTTGTTCATAACCTCTCTTCTCCTCTCTCTCAAACCTTCCTCTTCTGTCAAACACTTTCTTGCCAAATCTCTTGTTAAACTGTTCAGTTATTAAGGGAAGAGATTGCGCAAAAGCAACAATATCAGCATCCTCATCAGCATCAGACATGTTGTCATCTTCTTCACTCTCAGCAATCAGGCTCTTCTTTCTCTTCTTCTTCCAGACCGTCTCCTTTCCCTTCTTCTCTCCGGTGACATTATCTCTGGTCCTCCTACCGAGGATTTGCCAGAGGTCCTCCTACAGAGGATTTCCCCTTCTTTTTTACAACATCCTTTTCTTGTGCAGCAACAGTGCCATACACATCTGTGAGTGACCATGTATCCAGGTCTTGGTTAGCTTGCAAAGACATACACAAGTGCATCCAATCATCATTTAAACTTTTTAAGAACAAGACGTTGTTACCTTCCTTTGATCTGACAACCCCACATTTTCTTCACTTATTAATCAAGACATTATTGTTGGTCTGTTGTAGAGTTTCATCACGACGAGCTTTGAAATCATTGTATTCATTAATACATTGGGTCCTTCTGTTCTTTTGGGTTTTATTCCCCCATCATGTTGGTTCAGAAGTTGATCCCATATCTCTTTAGCAGTAACACATGAGTTCAGTTCTTGGAAAATATCGTTTGGAATGATATTATCAAAAGTCTAACTGCCTTGGAGTCATTTTCCATTTTGAGCTTCTCATCTTCGGTAAAACGAGTGGTTTTAGGTTCGAAGTGAGCTGGAATCTCAGCAGTAGTTTCTGTTGCAGGAACACGAGGAACCAAAACCATCGGTTGGAATGATTCACATGTGACAGATCGCATAAGATCTTTGTCCATGCATTCAAAGAAGTTAACCATCCAAATATTCCATTGAGGGTATTCATCCCTCAGAAGAGTAGGAGGTTTGGTTAAAGAACCAGCGGTATAAATGGCATTGATGTTGTTGTTTGCCATTTTTACAGAAAACAGAGTAAAGATTTTCTTGAACAGAAAAAGAGTTTTAGGCTTGAGAAGAGACAAACAGAAGTGAAAAGAGTTAAATATCTAATGTAAGAGCACTTTCTAAACTCGCTTTTGTGATTTTAACAAAACTTTGTAGCTTGAAAACACGAGTTTCAGGTTTTTGATTAAAACAGGGTATAACAAGAAACTTGAAGAATAACTAACAATCAACAAGGATGAATCAACCCGTATAGATTGGGTAGATTTGATTTAAGTAAATCAATCTGCTCTGATACGAATTGTTAGTTTCCAGATTCACCTTGTGTCATTCAAACATATATATATATATATATATATATATATATATATATATATATCAAAGATAGCGGAAGCATAATAATGATGTTTGACAATGAGTGATTGTTTATGTAAGAACAATAAGAGAACAATAATATACTTGAATATTAGATAAGATGTGAATAAACAACAAACTCATTTGTATATTAATATGAAGAATACCAAGAACAGCTTAGTGTGTGTTTCTTCTGAATTCTCTCAGGCTACAAGACGTACACAAATAGTGGAATGGAATTGTGCAGTGACTGAGCTTTTATAGTAATTCTTGAGAGAATGATTCTCCATACCGATAAGGTAGGAGATCAAGACAATATATACAAATAAAGAATTACAAGTACACCCCTTAGAGAATAAACAAAATACAGGAAGGGAAACCGTCACAATAAATGAAATAAATGGAGAGACTCATGAGTGACTAAAATCCCCCCTCAAGCGAAACAGTGGCGGTTTAATGCACAACATATCCCGAAAGAACTCGAATTGATGTCGGGGAAGACTCTTTGTAAAGATATCAGCCATCTGAAGCTTGGTAGGAACAAACTTGGTGTGGAGCTTCCCAGAAGAAACAAGTTCGCGAATAAAGTGATAATCCAGCTCAATGTGCTTAGCTCGTTTGTGAGAGACCGGATTTTGTGTGAGAAATAAAGCACTTTTGTTGTCACATAAGAGTGTAGGCCGATCCGGAGGAAGGGCATGCAGCTCCCTTAATACATGAGTGATCCAAATTATCTCCGCAGCGGTGTTGGCCATAGCCCGATATTCGGATTCACAGCTCGAGCGAGAGACGGTGGGTTGTTTCTTAGCACTCCACGAGACAAGATTGCCACCTAGGAAAATAGAGTAACCATAAGTGGAGCGACGCGTCTCAAGACATCGAGCCCAGTCGGCATCGGAATAACCAAGAAGGGCGGTGGACTGATGTCGAGAAAAAGTGAGGCCAAAGGACAAAGTGCCCTTAACATAGCGGAGAATACGCTTGACATTCTGATAGTGAGAGCGCGTAGGAGCCTGAAGGAACTGACTGACTTGGTTGACCGCATAAGAAATATCAGGACGGGTGATGGTTAAACATTGTAGGGCACCCACAAGAGACCGATAGTGAGTCGGATTATCATATAAGTCACCACTGGTGACAAAGGCGGCATTGGAAGCAAGCGGAGTGGTAGCTGGTTTGGCGTTAAGGAGATCAGCCCGTTGAAGAATGTCGTGAGCATACTTGGATTGACTGAGAAACAGGCCATTATCAGTATAGACGACTTCAAGCCCAAGGAAGAAATTAAGGCGTCCGAGATCCTTGATGGCAAACGCAACATGTAATTTGGTGATGAAAGACTGAATGACCTCATCTTGATTTCCTGTCAAAATTAAATCATCTACATAGACAAGCAGATACAAAATGCACGAATCCCGTTTGAAGACAAACAAAGAAGTATCCGCCTTACTGCACACAAACCCACTGTCAATGAGAAAGGTGATGAGCCGGTGAAACCAAGCTCGCGGAGCCTGTTTAAGGCCATAGAGCGCTTTGTTGAGACGACACACGTGATGAGGAAAAGCAGCATCCTGAAAGCCCGGAGGTTATTCCATGTACACGAGCTCAGATAGCTCACCATTAAGGAAAGCATTATTAACATCAAGCTGGCGAAGTTTCCAGTTGTTAAGAACAACTAATGATAGCACAATGCGAACAGTTGAGGCCTTAACCACCTGACTGAAAGTGTTAGAATAATCTAGCCCCGGAAGTTGACTGAAACCCTGCGCAACGAGACGCGCCTTGTGTCGTTCAATCGAGCCATCAGCACGATATTTGGTCTGGAATAACCAGCGGCAACCAACGACGTTATGATGTTCAGGTCTGGGAACCAACGTCCAGGTATTGTTTCGGTGAAGCGCTTCCATTTCACGATGCATAGCAGTTATCCAATGCGGGTGTTTGGCAGCGGACTTGTACCCTTTCGGATCGGTGGAAGCAAATAGAGCTGAATAAAGACCATGAGCAGAAGTATGTGCTAAATCGGCCCGATGTTTTGGTTTGAAAATACCCGCCTTGGCTCTAGTGATCATCGGGTGTCCCGAAGGCAGGGGCATAGAAGCTGAAGCACCAGCGGGCGAAGCCAGCGTTGAAGGTATAGGGTGCACGTCCGAAGCAACAGAGGGTTCAAATGTAGAATGCTCAGGTTTGTCAGATGTGATCGGAGGAACCGTCCGTTCCGCAGTATCCAAACTAACTCCCGTAGGTTCGGAGGGCGAGCATGGCGAGTCATCAGAAAGACCGCAAGCAGGCAACGGTGAAGAACATGCCTGAACGGACTGAACCGGCGACGAACTAGCCGGAGCAACGAAAGAACAAGAATGATCATCCAAAAAAGATGTCAAAGTTAACATGGTCGCTGGAGTTGTGGACATAATGTCGGAAAAAGGGAAGCATTGTTCATCAAACTTGGCATGCCGGGTTATATAAATACGCGACGTCACAGGATCAAGACATTGATAACCTTTGTAATGGGAGCAGTAACCAAGAAAAATGCACGGGAGGCTACGTGGAGACAATTTGTGATCGGCATAATCGCGTAAGTAAGGGTAAACGCGACACCCAAAGGGCCGAAGGTGATCGTAAGTTGGAGCCCGATTATATACCAGTTCGAACGGAGATTTATTCTTCAACACCGAGGTGGGTAAGCGATTTATTAGATAAATCGCAGAGCTAAACGCATGAACCCAATAAGATGGAGGGACGTGAGCGTGGAACAACATTGCTAAACCGGTTTCAACAATATGTCGATGTTTGCGTTCGACACGAGCATTTTGTTGAGGAGTGTATGGACAAGAAACCCGGTGAAATGTTCCATTATCATCAAGCAATTTGCGAACATGGTGGTTCAAGAATTCAGCGCCACCATCAGTCTGAAAAACCTTTACTTTGCGCGAAAATTGGGTTTGAACAAACTTGAGAAAGACATCCAAGATTGCATAGAAACCAGATTTGGTTTGAAGGGGGTAAAACCATGTACATCTAGAATGATCATCCACAAAAGCAACATAATATCGGTAACCATCAACAGAACATACAGGAGAAGGTCCCCACAAATCACAATGCACCAAATCTAACATATTTAAAGAACACTTTTCATTGAGAACAAAAGGTAAGCGATGTGCCTTAGCCTTTTGACAAGGAGAGCACACAACCGGATTTGGTAAAAGAGAGGTAACCGATAAACGGCCCTGTTTGTTTAACAGTACAATGGTGTCAAGGGACACATGTCCTAAACGAGAGTGCCACAATTCAAAAGACGCTTTCAACTTTGATTTGGTGGATGCAAATAGAGCCCGTGGAGTGGTAGAGAGGACATACAAGCCACGTTCACACCGACCTTGAGCGAGAACCTTGCGCGTTGTTCGATCCTGAATGTAGAAATATGGTTGAGAAAACAAAACATCCAGATTATTATCAGAGGTTAATTTGCTAACGGATAAAAGATTTTTAGTAATCTTAGGGATGACCAAGACGTCCCGAAGGCGGATAGTATTATTAAAGGAGGACTGCCCAATAAGGGAGATGGGAAGAACCTGACCATTCCCAAAGGTAACTTGGTTGGGGCCAGAATATGGAGCGGCCTGAGTCATCGAGGAAGAAGAAGAAGTCATATGGTCCGTTGCACCAGAGTCAACATACCAATCAGGGCCAGCAGAAGAAACATGACATTGGGCATGAAACGCTTTTGCAAGAGCATCATCAGAGGTAGGAGCATGGGTAGCATATGTAGCAAGCCGAGGGCAGACATTAGCATAATGGCCGTTTGTGCGACACAATTGACAATGAGGAGAACGACGACCGCGTCCCCGACCGCCATGAGAGGACCGGCCACCACGACCCCTGTTAGAAGTAGTGTCACGAGCTTGGGCAGTAAACACGACAGGTGGTCCATCAGTCCCATGAATTGATTTGAGAAACAACTCATGCCCCTCGGCCTGCGTAAGAAGATCCCGAAAGAGAAGAGGGGTGCGAGAGGCTCGAACAGCAGTGGAAAATGTCTCAAATGATCCGCCAAGCCCACACAAAAACCAATGGATTTTATCAGACTCCGCCACGGGATGACCAATCGCCGATAGTTGATCACATATAGACTTAAATTTACGACCATAATCAGCAACACTAGACGCACCTTTAGAAAACTGACGGAGCTGATCACGCAGGTTTTGAATGCGCTCCACAGAAGAGTTGCTATAGGCTGTCTCAAGGGCAACCCATATTTGTCGAGCCGTATCGAGACCAATAATTTCAGAGAAGGCCTCTTCCATGAGAGAGGCTTGAAGAATGATTACGGTGCGCTGATCAGCAGCAAGCCAGGCCGCATACGTCGGATTTGGCGAGGGCTTATCATCGTTGAGTAGTTCTGTGGGCGGGGCAGAAGAGGTGCCGTCAACGTGACCCAACAGGCCCTGATGGGTGAGGAGAGGGATAAGTTGGCTCTTCCATAACAGGTAGTTTGAGGGGGAAAGACGAATTGTGAGGAGATGCATAAGGGTGTTCATGGGGAGGAGGGTATCGGTGGACGAAGAGGCCGCCATGGATTAGAGAGGTAGAAGGAGAAAAGATAGGATCTTTAGGCGTATGATACCATGAGAGAATGATTCTCCATACCGATAAGGTAGGAGATCAAGACAATATATACAAATAAAGAATTACAAGTACACCCCTTAGAGAATAAACAAAATACAGGAAGGGAAACCGTCATAATAAATGAAATAAATGGAGAGACTCATGAGTGACTAATAATTCTTACAATTGTTCTCCACTACTCTCTATTTATAGCCTGATAAAGTGTTAATCAGTGTATTATCAAACCCTGGAATGACATGTGGAAAGTATGTCGTTGTCCTTTTAGGGCTGACGTTGGAAGTGGAAACATTAATCTAATACTTAGAGAAATTCTACGAGTCTTTGGCTTCACAAAGGTCTTGGTCATCATAGATCATTTGCCAGAGCTCGGATGGTCTTCTGATGGTTTGGTCTCTGACGTTTGGTCTCTGACGTTCTTCTGTTGATCTTCTACTAAGTCTTCTGAGCTATCTCTGATGTCTTGGTCTCTGACGTTGTTCTGACATGTAATATTTTCAATACTTTTACACATGAAATACTTGGGGCTAACAATATTATTGATCAACATCGACGCATTCTTCTTACCCTCAAATGTACTCATATCCCGTCTACAGTTTTGGTAATCTATAACAGTTATACTAGAACGTCAAACGCCACCATTTAAAGTAGTACGAATCCTATGTCCTTTGGTGACTCCTACTTTCTGACTACAAGAGTGAAACATATTTTTCTGTTCGGCGTAATTGAGTCCGTCTAGACGGAGAAAATATCATCTCGTCGTCATTAAACAGAATACGGTTGTGCCACTCGACAAACTTATAAACCTCATAGCGGTTTCTTTCCTTCACATAGTGAGTCTTAAAAAACAGGATTTCAACCAGTTTTTTTGAGATTGGTGTTACAACGCCTACGATACCCCGAAACAACTTCCAATAAATTAAACGTCTTTTTGGGTGGACTTCCTTGCTTGCTACAAACTATATACCTAGTGGTTAAGACACCAAGCCTATTAACTTTCTTGTTCGACAAACGGACATCAAACCGACATCGATCAGCATACTTCCTATAAATACCACCCCGCCATTTCAACACATTCGAAAAAATCACCTATCTTGGGAATTAATTCCTCTTCGACCCTCAGGATATAGTACTTTGTTCCATCCACAAACTCCTCCATATCTTAAGAAATGGTATCTAAAATAACAATTAACAAATTAATTTATAACACATATACTGCATTTTTTTTGTGAATACACAGTTCATGCATACATCGTTACCAAAATATAACATATTCAACATATATTATGGCTATTAAATAAACAATGAAAGGTAACAGTTACGTGAATGCATACTCACTGCAAAACCCAATTCGATATCAAATGATGTTTTTTCCATGCATATTCAATACAAGTTACCTTCACACTTTCAAATACATAACTTTACATATATGACAAGAACTCAACTACGTAACAATAAAAACAAAAACATATTCATGCATAAAAAATAATAAAATTTATTCTACAAAACATCAAGAATCCCACATACGAAAATATAAGAAAATATGAACATTCATGAAACGACTATCATGGAAAAAATATGAATCCCAACGACATACCAACATCAATAATGTTCGCCGCATAAAACTAACAGAAACGTATCAAAAAATGATTGTAATAATTAAACGATTTACCATCTTCATCGTGGAACTCCGACGAGTCATTGCAAACAGATTTTCCCTTATCTTCATTAACAACATGAACACCATTTAGGGATTCATCAATCCCATCGGTCTTATCATTATCTGGATGCACAAAAGAGAACGACGATGGGGCTTCAGCATCAACAACGAACACACCGTCCAACCAAGAAACAGTAGAGAAAGCAAAACGTTGCTTTCTTATTTGTGGTTCAAAGCCTAAATACTTGTTCTTTCGAGCATCCCACCAAGAGAGGTACATTTTCTACTTTTAGCTTTGTTTCTCGGATGATTAATATGTACCTTTTGTTTTGATAGATGAGCCACAAGTAATGAGCTTTTCTTAAAGAACAAATGGTGCATATTTATAATCCTAAAACAAAGATGGTTGATAGTCCCACTAGAATATGGTGGATCAAAAGGTGGTCGTATACGACTTTGTAGGATAAACATATGCAAGATTTATTATAGTTACATATAATTGAATCGCTTTTCAATGTTTCCACCATAACTACTCGGGCATTGGGATCCGTTTATTATGTACAATCTACATGGTTGGCCTAGGATTATGTAAGGAACCTCTAGTTTGAGATCATAATATGTTAGATACCTCTTTATATGGATCGATGAAATCTTACCATCTTTGATCCTCTAATCTTTCACTAATTAATTCTCAAACACCATTGTAAGAAACAAATACACTGACGTGTGAATCTAGGTGCAACAAAGTAATGTAAAAAAAAAGTTAATCAAGTTCCTATTGAAGTCCATCAAACTACGTACCATCAAGAATTTAAACAATCGAATCGATTATCCATAATGGAACTTGATAATTCTCAAATTAAGAGTTATTATTCTTGTTGAATTTTTCCACTTGCTTAGGTTTTGTATATCTTTTTACTTGTTTATTTAAATTCCTTGGAACTTTTTAGTAGCATTGCATGTAAAAAAGTGGTTTTTAGTCATGTTTTGGTTAAAGTATGAGAATTGGACATGCGTAATTCACAAGTCTAAGAAGTTGTAATTGTTATATATAGAATGGATTTTGAAATCCGAAGATAGTTGTTGTTGGATCAAAGAGATCGAGCAGTGTGGATTAAATATAGTGAAAATGTTATGTCGTTTGTCAATTGATCATCAACTTAGAAACCGATGAAAAAGAAGCACACATTCATGAAAATGAAGTGTAGGTCCGCTCATGAAAACAACAAGTAACAAAGCATATAGCTATCACCATGTTGTTGTACGGGTCGGCTTATTCATTCAATGTATGTTGAAAAAATCCTAGACGCAAACACACTTTAAGATCTCAAATCTTTTAGTATACTAACTTCTCACAAAAGATTTTTCTCTCTCCCTCTCTCACTCACGCTCTCCTTAATTGTTGAAATATGCAAAAGCTTATGTTTTTAAAATTCAAATTTTGTAAAAGACCGACTCATGTTGATTCATATGGATCACCTTCTGATAAAGTGCCTTTGCCATGGGCTACTCCAATTCTTTTCTAGCCTTCTAAACTTCATTGATAAGTGAATATTTTATCACATTCTGATCATTTTATATTTTCATATTTACCTTTATTTTAGTTTCCCAACCACTTAAATTGAGTCATTTATTCCTATTTTATCTTTTATTGAGTTTGGAGCTAAGTAGGAGAAATTGATCATGTTTTAAGCAGATATGTCATGACAAGAGGTAACAACTACAAGACAAGAGACAAAACATCATAAAATTCTTAAAGTCCACTCAACCTGGAGCAGAATCTGGAAGCATCTTTTGAAGAATATTAATGACGGAGTGGTTCACAAGCTTACGTTGGAAAAATAATCTTTTTGAAGAATGTCAATGTGGACATTGTTTCATTCAAGTTTAGGGGAGGGCCTGTTTAAATCTATGTTAAAGCAGAATAGATAAAGGTTTGAATCCTTTTTTCTTGCTCAATTTGAATACACTCTTTGTGATATTGGTATCACTAGCTCAATCAAGTCTTGTTAGAGCATCTCCAACAGCTATGCTACAATGAAAAAGTGAGATTTTATCATTTTTGTTGCTCCAACAGTTATGCTATCATCTATGCTAAATAGAGAAAAGAGGAGAAAGATTGTAAAAATCTATAAATTTAGAGATATCTCTGTTTAGATGGTTTCCCCCCGAAACTAATCATTAACCCCCCCCCCCCCCCCCCCGAAAAGCAAACGTTTTTCTCTCTCAAATTTCCATATATTGAATATTTTAATAATATAATTAAATAAATTGAATATTTTAATAAGATAATTAATAGTATAGTTGCTAAAATAGCATAGCTGTTGGAGTTGCATGCAAACTTTTTTAGAGATTTTGAATTTCTTTACTTCATTTTAGGAAAACATTAGCATAGCTGTTGGAGATGCTCTTATGTGATATTGCTGGATGAATCATGTTTTATTTTTCGTGTGATAGACCAAACAAAACTTTTCTCGCCATTCATTCATTTTGAAAGTAAGGTAGAAGTTGCAGCACGTAAAAACTTGTGTCCTGGCATGCAAAAACAAAAATTCAAGGAATGTGAGAGAAAGAGAGAAAATCCTAAAATTTTCAAAACCCATAAAGTCCTACCGGTTCCAAGTTCAGAATTTGTTTTTACCTAACAATAGTAACTTGAGTCTTGGCCTATCGTACTAGATCTTGGAAACTGAATGAACATTGATTTATTAAAGGTTGTGATTTTGTGTAAAATAATACAAACCGATCTCCATAACAAGTCTTTATTTAACACTTTTAAATTGAATCTTTCAATTTATCAATTTCGTTGCTAGGAACAAGCAACAAAACAAGCATAGAGATGTTATAAGTGAATAATTTATCACATTTTGATCACTTTTATTTTCATATTCACCTTTATTTAGTTTCCAACCACTTAAATTGAGTATTTTATTCCTATTTATCTTTTATTGAGTTTCAAGCTAATTATGAGAAACAGGTCTTGTTTTATGCTTTCGGAAAAAAACTGTAATATTTTGGATTGGTGCAGCAGATATGTTACTGCAAGAGGCACGAGCTATAAGAAAAGAGATGTAATTTCATAAAAAAATACATGAAAGGAATCGATTCTCACCCAACGTGTAGATAGGAAACATATTTTAAAGAACATCAATGATGAGGTGGTTCAGAAGCTCATGATGGAAAATAAATATTTTGGTTGACCATTCGGTAATAACCTTTGGATAATGGTTCTTGTGACATTAGTACTTTGCGTAGTATTATTTCTCTAGTATAAATATGGAAGTCCATCCTCATTTGTAAGTAGAGTGTGCTAGACAAGGCAACCAACATTTGTTTACATTTCCATAGCACTTTAATATTATTGTCATTTACAATTTATGCAATTACATTCACCATTTGCAATTATGTCTTGCATTTCATAACGCACGCTATTTAGAACCTTGAATTTTCATTTCAAGAAATGATGGGATAATTACCCTTAGCTTGGGAGTGAGTAAAAGTTTGGGAGATAAAGGATTATGTGATAGCGGATAACTGCTTTCGCTAATAGTTATCAACTCCACTATTCACTCATTGTTGCTAAGTTTCAACCAAGTAATTATTCACAAATTGACACATGTTGTTTCACTTAGATGAGTTGGACTTAAATGTAAGCCAACACAACCTTTTACACTACTGAGCGTTATAGTGTCTATAAAGAGTTGCATCAACCTTAACGGGTTGCAAACTATATGGAAAGAACTGTAAGGTATGTATTGTGCTCAGAATTGTACTCAATTGGGTGCTTCTAGCAAAAGATCCAACCAGAACTTTGAAAGAGGGTTGTTCAATCAAGTACCGAGAGTTAAGAATTATTACAGCACCACCAGGCCATGCTTTAGCAAGGCTCCCAACACATAGTTGTTAAACTTCAACCTAAACTTGCACCATTGCTTTTCTTTTAAACTTCTTTTAAACATTTCCAGTAGCTATCAACTCGCCCAAAGATCGTTCCTTCGAATTCACCTTCTGAATTCTTTTTTTAAGCTTGACTTAATGCCTGTTTTCATTGTCTCAATGGATCGATATTCGGTACTTTGTACCACCTTATTACTTGTTTCAAACAATAGTGGTTTAGCATGCATACATGCATGATATTCCATCTATGATTTTCGGGTTACATAATTTTGATGAACCAAGTTTTTGGCTTTGTTGTCGGGGACAAACCTAAACAAGAATTTTCTTTGCTATTTTTAAAATATGATTTTTTAATACCTTTGGTACTGATTTTTTGGTTGCATGCCACGTTTGTCATATGGTGAGATTTTTGACTTGGATCCTAACATTCAAAGAACTTCTAGAAGAAGAAGAAGACAGAGAACTTTGTCACCCATTTTTGAAACCTTCACCATGGCAGAACCTGTGTATGACCTTAACAAAGGCCTGATCCTTAAGAGGAGGAGGCTCAAGACATCATTCATATTGCAAACTCTAAAAATAGAGGCATCGTGGACTATGTTTTGCATGTATTTGACACCACAAATTGAAGTCACTCATTTTGAACTTAAACTTGTCATGTTTAATATATTGCTAACAAGTAGTCAGTTCAGTGAAATGCCAACGGAGGATCGTTATTTGCATCTTAAATCCTTCATGGAAATCACTGAGTTTTTTATTTCAAATCATGGAAATCACTTTATTACCTAGACTTCTAAGGTCGTCAAGATCCGCTTGTTCTCGGATAGAACTTACAGGTTCAGTTGACATTTCTAAGCAGACTTATAAAAGATCAAGAAATCGTACCTTATATAGGCGCTCTAAAAACCTTGAAATTCCTAATCGACTCAAAGATCCATGAAGATTTAGAAAGGATTTGGCGAAGAACAAAAAGAAATCAAGAAGAATCTCTCTCTAAAACTCCCTGAAATCGTAAAAAGGAAAAGATCCATCGTGGGTCTCTATTTATGTAAATGATCGTGTCAGGTCGAGTCATTCGATGACCAACACGTGCCCTTGTCTATTCGTATGATCACACGGATCGTCGACATCTGGCACTCACAGCTGTTGAGCATGATCGTGCGTCAGCATGACGTCATGATCTTATCCCCTTTTCGACTTTCCCTTTAGTTGGGATTGAACCGATCCAGTTCCAAGGCAACTAAAGTGACTTTCGACATGTGTCATCACCTTAGACGTCCGACTGACAAAACTTAAAATTCGAATTTGCCATTCTATTTTTAAATTTTGGGGGAAAACTGTTTGGGTAAAATTTCACCAGTCTCGACCACGACCAAATAAAGCAAAACATTTATTACACTTTTCCATAATAAGGTTAAATCGTAAACACTTTATCTTTTGACCAAAGTTGAAATCGAAAGTTACTCACGACACACGATCGTCGTATGGAACCTCTCGACCTCGACCGACTAACATGTGATATTACTGTTACGTTTTCAGTGTTTAATGCAGGATCAATGACATTAATGACCAACGGACATAACCGACAGAGGCAATTATGAGCATTAAACCCAGCAGCCGTTACGACGGTTATCAGATGATTTTGTGGAATCATTTAAGGCACTCGAAGACTATAAATACAAAGGCAATCATTATTCCGCGGATCATCTCTGACATCTTGGCACAACTGAACTCTCAAGAACATTCAAATCAAAGAACTCTCTCTCGAAAGATCACTCTCGACTCACTATTCCTACACACGGCATATTTTTTTTTTAACACGACGCACTTGTTTTTTACATTCGATATACTTGTTATATTTCATTTAAAGTCTTTCTTTCATTTGTATTGTAATCTCTGTATGATCGACACCCGAAACATAAGGACATCGCCCCTGTTTGGCGACTATAGTGCAACGACGACCCCTAAAGTCGTCCGCAGGTTTTTTCCTCGTTGAGGTTTTTCCCGCGTCACCAAAATCCTTGTCTTATTTACTTTTTCTGTCTTAGTCGCATTGCTTTGTCGAATGATTCTCATTCTTTAGTTGTTAAGCTCCACAATCAACCTTAAGTTATCCTTCTGGACGATTTTTGGCATTAACAGTTTGGCGCCCACCGTGGGGCCCCATCTAAAGAAAATCTTCGACAAACGTACGTCTTACTAACGTTTTCTTGGAGTTTCCTCTCTTTTTTTTCTAGGAAAATGACAGGTAACGGAAACCAAGAGCAGATCATTGCGCAGATGCATGGGGAGCTTGAGAGTACACATGATGCTCCTGGGACAGTCGACGACTATCGCCTGGAGGAAGTCATCTTGAACCAGAGCAAGCCTGACCAGAAAGTCCTTGTATGATCGTCCCTCGATCCCTGCCTTAACGACAAGCTAATATCTTTCTTGCAGGAACACGCCTATTGTTTTGCCTGGTCGCATGAAGACATGGTCGGCATAGACCCTGGCGTCATTTCCCATAAGCTCAATGTCGACCCGTCATATAAGCCAATAAAGCAAAAGCGCCGGAAATTTGCTCCTGAAAGGAATAAGGTGATAAATGATGAGGTCGACAACCTCCTCAAGACAGGGAAAATTCGAGAAGTAAAGTATCCCGACTGGCTTGCTAATGTCGTGGTTGTGGATAAGAAAAATGGCAAATGGAGGGTTTGTATCGACTTCACAGATCTCAACAAAGCTTGTCCAAAAGATCCTTTCCCATTACCACATATCGACGCGACAGCGGGACATGACCTGTTGACGTTCATGGATGCCTATTCTGGATGTAATCAGATCCTGATGCACGTCGAGGACCAGGAGAAAACTGCATTCATGACAGACCGAGGTATTTACAGTTATAAGGTTATGCCTTTTGGACTAAAAAATGCAGGTTCTACCTACCAGCGTCTAGTGAATAATATGTTCAAGGATCATCTTGGGGACACGATGGAAGTCTATATCGATGACATGCTGGTCAATTCGAAGCTAGCAATCGACCACGTCGAGCATTTGAGGCAGTCGTTTGACATCCTTCGGAAGTATAGCATGAAGCTCAACCCGACGAAGTGTTCCTTTGGTGTCAGTGCTAGGAAATTCCTGGGCTACATGGTCACTCGTCGAGGAATCGAGGCTAATCCCGACCAGATCAAAGCTATTATCGAGATTAAATCTTCTAGAAATTTCAAAGAGGTCCAAAAGCTCACAGGTCAGGTGGCAGCTCTGAACAGGTTTATCTCTTGATCTTCAGATAGATGTCATTTATTTTACAATGTCCTCAGGAAAAACAAAGGCTTAGATTGGACCGACGATCATGAGCAAGCATTGCAAAAGTTGAAATAATATATGGCGTCGCCGCCTTTGCCGTCAAAGCCTCAAGATTATGAGGTCTTGCAGCTATATTTGGCTGTCAGTCCTAATGCGGTAAGTGTCGTCCTGACACGAGAAGATGAAAAGAAATAACAGCCGATCTATTATGTAAGTAAATCTCTCTTGGACGCCGAAACCAGGTATTCCTCTATGGAAAAGTTGCTTTTATCGCTAGTCACAGCTGCCAAGAAATTGCGACACTATTTTGAATCGCATCCTATTACTGTCGTGACTAACTTTCCTCTTAAGTCTGTCTTGAGGAAACCTGAGTTGACAGGTCGTTTGGTAAAATGGAGCATATATCTCAGCAGTTACGACATCGATTTCAAGCTCAGGACCGCGATCAAATCGCAAGCCTTGGCGGATTTCATTGCTGATTTCAGCCCTGATTTGGAAAAAGAAGTAGAGCTCGAAGTGTCTACTGTGGCGACTCACGACGACGTACCCTGGACTTTACATGTCGACGGATCGTCCAACGTTAGAGGCTCAGGACTAGGCGTCGTCTTAAAATCGCCACAGGGGGGCAATATGGTGTATTCCATTCCATGTGATTTCAAAACCACCAACAACGAAGCTGAGTACGAAGCCCTGATCGTGAGAATGAATATGGCCCACGACTCGGGGGCAACCGCGCTACATGTCAGAAGCGATTCTCCCCTGGTCGTGAACCAGATGAATGGAGAATTCGCGGTTAAAGTTTCAAAAATGACAGCGTACCTAAAGGTAGCAAAAGAAAAATCGGAAAAATTCAAATCATTTTCTATTGAACAGATTCCAAGGGATCAAAATACTCAATCTGACGCTCTAGCAAACCTTGGATCTGCTCTAGTCGAACCAATATTCGACAGTATTCCTATGATCCACCTAGCGACGTTGTCCATCAAAAATGACGGTGTCATCCAGATCGAAGTCCAAGAAGATGATTGGTCGTGCGACATCAGAAATTTCCTTATGCACGACCAACTTCCAGAAGACAAGATGGAAGCCCGGAAAATCAATTTCAAGCCATCTAGGTATGTCATGATCGGAGATAGGTGATAACGCCACTTTTTGGCATTATTTTCAGTCCATAAACCAATGAGATTGGCTTGTGTTGAAGCGAAAAGGCGGAATTTTATGGTGTATCGAGTGAAATGTGCAGCTTATCCGAAAGAAGACGAGCATCGAGAAAAAGAAGCGGAAAAGAGCCAAAAGAGAATCCAAAACGAAGGCCAACGGAAGCCCGAGATCCAAGCCCAAGACCCGTACCCAGATCCGTGAACCAGACCTGACCCAAACATCTCAAGAAAGTGCGCGGCTTTCCACGCGGCTTGAAGCCGCAGGACAAACCGCACAAGTCCCTGTTTCGTTTCTATAGTTGATGTTTTCCGGAATTAGGTCATTATCTCGACGTGCGACGGTAGGCAGCGGGAGGGCGATTTTCAGATCTATTTCACGTACTTTGGAGCCACGATAGAGGATTGATTGAAGACAGTTCACCACACGAAGTGGATTAGAGCGAAGAGAAGGGATTTCATCGTACATTCTACACGTTTACCACGATCACCATGTTTACACACACCACTTTATACCCTTATTCTTGTGTTTTTGTCCACCCCAACATGAACTAATCTTTAGATGTTGGGGGTTGGAACAACTATGGATTTTATGATGGATGACGTGTAACCGAATGACTGTTTTACTTGATTTGATCTATGAAGCATTTGAATTCAGTTTTCATTATCAATTTTAGTTTGATCACCTTCAGTTGACTTTCATGGTTTTTAATTAATTAAGAACTAGATCAAGTAATCAAGTGCCGGAAAGGAGATTCGGGTAGAGATAGCCGAAGCACTTTCTGCTCGGGATAGTTTGATCTAATGTGTTTTAAAACCCTAGGTGTAGATCGAGAGATAAAACCTACGAGTCTTGAAATAAAACCTGTTATTGCTTGAGAAAGAATAACAGTGACCTTTACAAACTAGGGTTCATAGAGATAATCGGTAATAATCATTGTTCGGGCATTCGTTCATCAGTAGTATAGCCATAGGAAGTCCAACCCTCAACCTTTTCTCTATCAAAGTTCTTTCAAAACCTTCCGTTAAGCGATTCTAGTCTTATTTTAGTTTTACTTAGTTTTTAAACGATTTTCAAACCACAACCCAAAATTGTGATCGTTCAGTTAATAGATTTTATAGTCATTGTGATACTTGGTTCCTAGTTCCCTGTGTTCGATACTCGTACTTTCAGTACTATTACTTGATTCGACCCGTACACTTGCTGTTAGATTTAGGGGGGTGTAAACCAGCCATTCAAGTTTTTGGCGCCGTTGCCGGGGAACTAGTTGCAACTGATATCACTACTAGCTATAAGCGTTATTACATTGAACATTTTTATTTTTTTGTTATTTTATTTCATCACTTTCAGTTTTTGGATTGTTAATTTTGTTTACTTTCCATTTCAGGTACTAACTAGTTTATGCCAAGAAAAACCGTGGGGAGATATTCGAACCGATCGATCCGGAGATTGAAAGAACCGCCCGTCGATTACGCAAAGAATCAAAAGCAAAAAAACATATCAAGATCGAGATGGGTGACGAGAGACCTCCTCTCAATGACCCACCTCCACCACCTCCAGAAAGACGTCATATGCGGTCGTTTGCCGATCCGAACATGGCAGCCGCATGCATAGGCATCCAAGCACCCACTACTGGGGCAAACTATTTTGAGATTAAACCGAGTATCATCGTGATGGTACAGCAGAATCAGTATGGAGGAGCCCCACCAGAAGATCCTCATGCACATCTTCGTGCATTTGAGAGGATTTGCAACTCGTTCAAGATAAATGGGGTGAACGAGGATGCCATCAAACTGAGACTGTTCAACTTTTCACTCAAAGGCAGAGCCATAACTTGGACATAAAGTATCCAACCGGACTCGATCACCACCTGGGCACAACTGAAAGCAGCCTTCCTCCAAAAAAAATTCCCATCAAGCAGAACCGCCCAACTCATGGCTGAAATCACCCATTTCGCTCAATGGGATCAAGAGACATTATATTAAGCTTGGGACAAGTACAAAGATATGATCAAGAAGTGCCCTCACCATGGGTTACAAGGGTGGGTCATTATCCAAACGTTCTTCAGTGGACTTCACCCGCAGTTCAAAAACGACATCACAGCTGCAGCGGGTGGAGCCCTAATGGATAAGTCCTATGAAGACGCATGTGAGCTGATCGATAATCTGGCCGAGCATAGTTTTTCTACTCCGAGATCAGCAGTTAGAAGAGTTGCGAGTGTGCAAGAGAATGACGACCTGAAAGCCATAAAGACTCAACTAAACGCACTCACGAGTCAGATGAAGGGGTCTTCTCTTCAATCCGCGTTTATGATGGACGCGGGTATGCCAGATATGGCACCACCCATGAATGAGCCGAAACAAGTTCAATTTCGGCAAAATCGGAACAACCGGCCAAGGAACGATCCATTCTCGAACACATACAACGAGGGTTGGAAGAAGCACCCAAATTTCTCATGGAGTCAACTGCAAGGGCAACAAACCATGGCCCAACAACAGCAGCAGCAATACGGTAATAACTCCAACTTTTCTAATTCTTCTAATGCTAACAATGTTTATTGTCCTCTAGGTTACAACCAATGGAATTTTGATGAAGGACAATCTGGAGAGAAGAAGCCGGGGCTAGAAGACATGATGATGAAGTTCATGTCTAAGATGGATAGCGCGGTCGAGGGGTTAGCCGGTACGGTAGGCACGGTCAAGGTGGCTACTGATCAGAACACGACATCCATAAAGCTCCATGAAAGGCAAGTGGGGCAGATTTCTGAATCCCTACAAAACCGAGCTCCCGGAACCTTTCCGAGTCAAACCAAAAGGAAAAACCAGAAAGATTGCAAGGCCATTCATCTGAGGAGTGGCAAGGAGCTGATTGGAGACCCAACACGAGAGCCTGCACCAAAGGGAACCGATTCCAAAAGGGAAGATTTTGAGATTGTAGACATGGATGAGTTGGAGGCTGAGGAAGAGGTTGTGATTGAAGAGAACTCAAAGAGTGAAGAGAAGAAGGAAGAGCGGCCTACCATTCTAAAGCAACCACCGGTCAAGCCGGCAGCACCAAGAGTGCCATATCCGAGCAGGCTTAAATCGCATAAGGATGATGTTAATTTTTCTAAATTTCTTGAGGTATTTAAAAAGTTACATATTAACATTCCTTTTGCAGATGCTTTGGCACAAATGCCCTCATATGTGAAATTCTTAAAGGATATCCTTTCTAACAAAAGGAAGATTGAGGAGCATGCGATAGTTGCACTTACTGAGGAGTGCAGCGCGATCATCCAGCATAAGCTTCCCCCGAAGCTTAAGGATCCAGGGAGTTTTACTATCCATGTTAATATAGGCAATTCTGAATTTAGTAAGGCTTTGTGTGATCTTGGAGCAAGTATTAATTTAATGCCTTTGTCTATTTTCAGGAAACTCGGACTTGGAGAGGTGCAACCGACCAGTGTGACATTGCAGCTTGCTGACAGATCTATCAAGTACCCATATGGTGTAATTGAAGATGTGCTGGTCAAGGTGGACAAGTTTTATCTCCCAGTCGACTTCGTGATCCTCGACATGGAAGAGGACAAGGAAATTCCACTAATACTTGCCGACCATTTTTGGCCACGGGAGGAGCACTTATCGACGTGAAAGGAGGAAAGCTCACCTTGAGAGTGGGTAATGAAGAAGTTGTCTTCAATGTTTTCCAGGCAGCCAAACAAAGCATGGGACCAAATGAATTCTACCAGGTAGATGTGATGGACTCGTTGATTAAAGAAACGTGTGGCATGCAAGTTTCCGAAGACCAATTGAATAATGCTTTGATGGGTACCGATGACGATCCGGAAAGCGAATGTGTGATGCAATTAAATGCATTACCATCATACAAGGGGCCTCGACGACCCGTGGTTGAAGATTTAGGAACTCCTATTCCAAAGTCTCAACCATCATCGCATACACCACCACAACTTGAGCTCAAGCCGCTACCATCACATTTAGAGTATGCATACTTGGGAAATAAGGAAACACTATCGGTGATTATTTCGTCCAAATTGAGTCCCGAGAAAAAAGAGAAGTTACTAAGAGTTTTGAGAGAGCATCAAGCTGCGATTGGATGGACGATAGCCGATCTCAAAGGTTTGAGTCCAACTTTTTGTTCACACCGCATCAATTTGGAAGAAGGGCATCGACCGGTAGTCCAACATCAACGCCGGCTCAACCCAAATATGAAAGAAGTGGTCCGAAAGGAGGTTCTAAAACTCCTTAATGCTGGAATTATCTATCCGGTTCCGGATAGTCCGTGGGTGAGCCCGGTCCAAGTAGTGCCAAAGAAGGGTGGAATAACCGTTGTCTGAAACAACAATAACGAGCTGATTCCCTCCCGAACAGTTACCGATTGGACGGTGTGTATTGACTACCGAAAGCTGAATGATGCGACCAAGAAAGATCACTTTCCACTCCCGTTCATTGATCAGATGTTGGAGCGGTTATCCGGGCACGAGTACTACTGTTTCCTAGACGGTTATTTCGGGTACAACCAGATTCCTATTGCACCCGAGGACCAAGACAAGACAACCTTTACTTGTCCGTACGGAACATTTGCATACCGCCGTATGCCATTCGGTTTGTGCAATGCTCCGACCACCTTCCAACGATGAATGATGGCACATAACACTTAAAAGCGCATTTCCCAAATGGTTTACAAAATCATTTACAAAATATTTTCAACGTCAAGATTTTTCATCTCAAAAAGACCGTATGCAATAAAACTACTATTACCAGGTCGGTAGTTACGCAAAAATGGACACGCTCGTCCCACATATGAAAATCATGTTGAAAATCATGTTGAAAATAATGTTGAAAATCATGTTGAAAATCATTCCATTGCTGCTCAGTTTACTCACAAAACGCAAAGCGAAATAAATAATTTCTTTAAAAAATGAACCGTCACGGTTCTAGTATGGATTGGCTCATGACCTGTACTTAAAATAACCACTCGACCTTACACAGGGTGCGACAAAAGTGTGCACATAATTTCAAAATCAGTTCCACGACGTTTGACCCCAAAATTTCTCTTTTTAAATCATAAAATGTCGTGGCACAGGGTTCACCAACAAATTTTTACGCGCGTCAGCTAGTCATACAAATGACGAAACGGTTTACAAATATATTTTTGTTAAAACACAACTGTCTCGTGTAAGTTTCAAACTTAAAGATAGAAACCAATCCGCTTCTATCATTTGAAAATATCGACTAAAACCTCATAAAATCTCTAACTAGGGTAGGCATGCAAGCTTGTAACACTTCCTTAAAAAAATTTCTTGCAATGACACACATGCTCCAATTAACTCACACCAAATCTCAAAAGGTGGGGTTCTTTAAATTGATTTCCCAAAATTTCCCCAAATGGTCACATAAACAAATAAGATATGCACCTCGTGAAATTAAACCCACACGACTCAACATGCCGTAAAACAAAACTTCATGAACCTTAACGAACTCAATGACTCTAAGTCAATAAAATAGCACCATACATTGTGCCCCCAAAGTCAAATTGTTAAAAGCAAAATCATGTATGAGACGCCAAAATCCCAAAAATCTCTTTCCACGGTAAAACCATAAACAACATTGTTTAACAAACTCATTTTAAACAAATCACCAAATTAGTTTTATACAGACATCGTGGAATGTAACTTTCCGTCTCACTCTAACATATGTGGAGGAGTTCCAATGTTAAAGTCACAAGCCGTAGTCATTTGCCCAACATTTTAAACACCAGAAAACACGGATATCATCTTACCCGAAGGGCCCGTTGGAAAAATAACCAAATGAAACAATTTCTAACAACGTTTGCAACTCTCGTGATAAAACGGTTTCATGCACTTTCAAAACCATAAGTCGAAATCTTGTATGTGTGCTGAACATTTCCCAAAATTCCAAAACACAATCCATATAAGGATTGGAAACACACGAATTAGTTAATGCAATTTTATTTTCAAAATCAAACTTTGTGCATGACTTAGTCGGCATTTTACGTCTCGACTCACACTACTCCAAATCCCTCCGGCCCACTATCGTCATCCGTACGTTTAAACCTTTTAGGGCAAGTTGGGAAATCACGTCAAATCAACTTACGGCTTTTCCTCAAATCAAAGTTGGCTCTATAAGCCTATGATTCTAGCACAATCATCCATCTTGGCCCGAAATGGTCTACTTAAAACAAACATCATCCTTATCGTCACTCCAAGTGATTAATACTAGAATCGTCCTTCTATTCCCACGACTACTAGATTAGAACCTTCATCACTACCCCCAACGATCATCACATCAAAGTAATTCAAGTACACACATGTACTAGTAGGTTTACTATAGTTGTTCCTCCTTGTGATGGTTATTCTGGGTAGATAATAATACAACGCGTAATTAGCACACAATAACTCCTGCTATCTACGCTCACGCTCAACTCCTCGGATTCCCCGTGACTTTCCTCGACCCGAGCACGGATCCTGTGCTTCAGATAGTAGGAGCTCTACTACTACCTTCCACACCTATCCTTACTCGTTTCGAGTCCCATCCCGGAGTGTCCAAGTAGTTCCTTGCCGACAGTTTAACCCATATGCCCGTACCAGCATATGCCAACACTCCTCCTAGCTCACTAGGAATTTCACCCCAAAACACAACCCTTGCTACAACGAAATCCCTACTGACCATAACAAGTTGCTTCGCGAATACCCCGTCACATGCAGCGTGAAACAAATAGACATTCGAATACAAGATTCTATCCTAGAACGGTTGGACTCAAACAAGAGTTGCGCAATATCAAATATTCTAAGGCTCTGTGATTCTTACTGCATACAACCTACAGGGCATTCACTTAACAACTTACCATGATTAGCATAAATTCCTACTAGCAAGCAACAAACAAGCAGTACAGTGTAATAAGCACCAACCAATCTAGCATACATACTCCTATGTTCTAGAAAGGAATAAATTACACTAAGTACTTTACCTTTTCCCTTGGCATCGGCTGACTGTACACACTGCGCCTTCGGTCACCGTTTCCCAAACGGACTCTTCCTTTCTTTCATTTCTCAAAAAATTTAAGAGAAAAAATTTCATAGCCGCAACTTGAGATCAAACACACCGAGATGTGTTTGATTCACTCAAGCTGTGCTCTGATACCAAGTTGTAACGTCCCAAAAATTACAATAAATTTGAACTGTTAAAAATACCATTTTTATTAAATTAAATCACAAGCGTTTAACTCAAAATAAACGTTTACACAAAACCTCGTTATGTTAAACGATCAACTCAACTAAAACAGCGGAAATATAAAAAATATAAATAATAAGAATGTCTTCTCAACGCGCCAGTGTGTACCGTCACGCCTTACTGCCCCTCGCACCTGAAACAGTAATTTTATAGGGAAAGGGTAAGCACGAAGCTTAGTGAATTCAAGCACCAACATAGGATAGCAATCATATGAACACTACCCCTAACCACAGATAAATAAAATTAATCCACACATACCAGTTCAAGAACATATCCTAAACAGGCAAACTCATGCAAGGACATAACAGTCCACCTCGGCACCCCGAGGTCTACATAGTCAATACAACCATCGGCCCCGCCGAACATCGGTCCAACCGAATAAATACAACCATCGGCCCCGCCGAACATCGGTCCAACCAAATAAATACAACAGTAAAGGTATTCTCCTAAACATTAATACAATTGGATATTACCCACAACCAAATCAACTAACACACACGTGCTACCTCGGAATATATATAAAACCATCGGTCTCCCCGATCATACAGCAACAACTGTATATATATATATAAAACCATCGGTCTCCCCGATTATACAACACACTCGTGTAGGCGTCCCTCGGTCTCCTCGAGTTCATCCCACACTTGTACACAATTCCTCGGTCCCACCGAGCCCTCGGTCCCACCGAGATGTATATAACACTCATTTACAATTCCTCGATCCCACCGAGCCCCCGGTCCCACCGAGATGTATATAACACTCATTTATACTAGACATTAATTCAACCTAGTACTACGCACCAAAATTCAGCTAGTACACACAACAATTCAGCTAACACATACAAACTACCGTAATGTACATATAATCCCTATTCTACGTAGTGAGAGAACTCACCTCAAAATCAACGCAGATATCCACAACAGCAAAACGAGCCGGCCAACTCCAACTCACCTCTTTCCACCTAAATAAGTGATATCAAACGTCAAAATGAAGTCCTAACCCAAAATCACAACTACAAGCTTAAACGTGAAACTTCCAGCTTTTACTCTAACATTACAGGTCTGTTCGGGACCTGTTTAGCCCCCCCTAAACTCAACAACCCAGAATTATTTTTCCATAACCAGCAAGTTCTATGACTTAGGGTTCCAGGGACATATCAAACGCGTTCTAACGATTTTCCTACGATTTAATATGAATTTTCTAAGAATGGGACGCGAGTCTGCCGTATTCGGACCTGCTGTAAAATCAGTTATTTTTCACCTAGCTAGAGGCCGAACCAGACTTTCTCTAAAACACGAAAAGTGTGCCCGACACAGAATGTGAACCGTGGGCACCCGTTTCGCCTCAATCCGAGTTACGACGGAAAAGTTATGGCCGATGCAAAACAGCGGTAGAAAGGACGTTTTCACATAAAATGACGATTTTGAAACGATTTAATGTTTTCGCGATTAAGATTTACGAACTAGGGTTTTAAACTCCTAAGACTGGACTAAACCACACACCACCCACTGCCACCTCCGACAGTGGTGGTCGACGGCGGCAGCGTTGTGAAGGCAGCCACCACCGGCGGTGGTGGTGGTTCGGCAAAACAACCCGACGAGGCCAAAAGAATACCCCGACCACCCCGACTCCTACACACACATACCCCCGAGCATGTCTTACAGCCGCAAGCCCGCCACTACAGCCACCTCACTGGTGGTGCACGGCGGCCGCGCCGGCGGCAGCCACGGCTGCGGCACCGGTGGCGGTTTCACGGTGGTTCGGTGCTTATAATGGTGAGACAAGAAAATCAACCAACAATCCTATCTCATCCACCCCTTACCCACGCTCGACTCACCACCAAATCTGGTGGTGCACGTCGTTGGCCACACCGCCGGCAGCCAAGGCTGCAGCGGCGGCGGTGGTGGTTTGCGGTTGAAGGCGACGAAAGAAAAGAAAGCAAGAGGAGGAAGATACTTACCTCTCGTGAACAACGCAACGACGCAACACAGAAAGACTCGGCTCCGCTCTCAACCCCGTCGCCGGCAGACTCACTCTCCCTCTCTTTTTCACCCTCTCTCTCTCTCTCGCTGTACCTCTCTCTCTCGCCGGCAAGAACAGCAGCGGCGCTGCTGGTGGTTTCTGGTGGTCTCGCGGTGGAACAGCAGTAGCAACGGCAAGAAAGGATTAGGGTTTTGTGTGGAGTTGTTGTGTGGGACTAAAGGTAGAAAACGAGAAGAGGGAAGGAAAGGGAGGTCGGTTCCTTATGGGCCGATCTCCATGCAGTTTACAACAATTACACAATCAGTCCCTGGAGTTAAAGTTTTCACATTAGGCCCCTTAACCACAAACTTTAGCATTTGGCTTTTTCGTTAAATCCCGTTAACAGAACAACGTTAAAAGAAAATTACATTAATAAAATAAATCGTACCGGGATATGGGCTTTACATCTTTCGATGGAAATACACTCGTTTGAATTCATAGTTGTTTTTCAAAGTTCGCTAATTCTTGCAAATGATTTCATTCTTATCTGATAAAATAATTGTGACCAGTTCTTCACATATAAACTTTCTGATCATTATCTCATTTTTGCAAACACTGTGCTAACTGAGTCAATCTGTTTCGCGCTTGATTTTGTTTCTTGAAACTCTGGTATTTCAAAAATATGACTTCTGAATAATTCAGTTCAGAACCCGGTTTTTAAATTTTTTGACTTCTGATTACCTCAGATCAGAACTCGGACTTAAAATGCTTTGACTTCTAGACAATTCAGTTTAGAACTCGTACTTCATTGTTTACTACACTGATTTACTCGATGCATGAAAGGAGTGTTAGGAATTATACCGTTTCTATGGTCAAGCCAGAATCGGAAGGACCTACCCAAGAAACACATCCTTTATAGACAACAGTGAGGGGTGTACATGATAGCTGAGTTTGGAGAGAAAAGAATATGGTGAGGATGTGACAGGACTTAAAAGAATTATTGGTCTTTACCAAACCGAGTCAGTTATCCGGGTAACCACACAATCTATTCATTCTCGTTCTTTGGAGATGAATATTGAAACAGACATGGACCCAGTGTCGATAACTCGTGCCACCCCACCCAACCACTCAAGTATCTCTCAACAGATGCTTGTTTCATATATTCATGGAGGTTTAGCACATACTCTATCTATTCCTCACTCGGAGGTCTTAGATATTGAAACAGGAAGACATCAGCTCCGGTCTCCAAACTTCATATTCTTATCACTGTGTCTATTGATTTTAACTTGCGTCCCAGGTTAAATCAATTTTTGAGCCTAATTGACATATCTTATTTCTTTTTCACATGCACGAGTCTTTGTGATTCCAATTGCATATCTTCGTGATATTGCCGGAACAGTTTGAGAAGTTAATTTCTTATATTTTCTTCAGTGATAACTGGAAGTCCTATCAGAGATACCCCATTGCCAACTCTGAACATAGGCCACACAATTTTTAAATTGTTGTGATAACAGTTACTAACGTGTTTCTGTGTTAGCTTTTTACCCATTTCTGGTTACTTAATGTTTTATCTGGATTCTTTTGCTACTCGACATTTTTGTCTTTGAACGTGCATGATGCTTCGGTTGCTCCTACTCATCATGAGGGGGAGAAAGGGTACAAATTAAAAGACACGGATTATCAAGTTGAGGGGGAGTTAGCAAAAGCCGAGGGGGAGTTGATAACTCTATTTTTAGAGTTATTATTTCCATTTATTTTCCACTTTATTTTGTCGATTTTAGCCATTTCACTTCTTAAAACCCCCATTCTTGGTTTATTTCACGAAAACGAGCAAAAGGAGTAAACCATGGTCTTTAATAAATTATTTGGTAGAATTTGGGTGTTTTTCACGTTTTATCCTGCAGTGACCACTGTTGTGCCCACTCCGAGCAAAAAGAAGAAAAAAAGAAACTATTAGTTGGGATCTAATTTTCTGGAGGAGGAAGGTTCATATGGAAGAGAAATGGCTGGAGAAGTACAAAGTAGTTTTCATTGGAGATAGCATCAAGTACACCTCCTTGTACTTGGAGTTTGACATGGAAAAGGGACCATTGGGTAAAAGGATTACCCATAGAGCTGAATTCTGCCACAACACAGCAGTCTTTACCCATTGGAAGACCACCTCTTTTGTGTAATACCCAACTCCTTCTCCTAGTATATAAAGGAGCACTTGGGTACCATTAAATGCATGCTTGGCTATCATCTTTGAATACTTGTTAGTCTTAAATTCTCTCAACTACCACATTAGCTTTAGTCTTTTATTTACTGCAGTAACTAGTTTTAATTTTCAGTAATTTACTTTCTTAGTTTAATTGTAATTCGAACTACACAGTGAAGGGACGACTTCTCGCTCCTCACTGTGAGCAGTTAATTCAAGTCACTTTCAGTTTTATTATGTGCAAACCTTCATCTTTTGCTTTCTTTACTTCGGAAATGCAAGGCTAAATATCCTTTGGGATGTAGGAAAGAGAAGTACCTGGATTTTATTAAAAATGCTTGAGTAATCTTTGTACTTAGAATATTCGTTGTTTTGGTCATTCATTCTCGATATTTACCCAAGGATGCGAACAAGCCGATCACTTGCAAGGATCTAAAGTCTAGTTCTCAACTTAGAAATAAGTAGAACGCAGTGACACGAGCTTGAATGATGCTAGGGGATTCGAAAGAATTCTTTTGACATTTACGAAAGTGAGGTCGACACAGTGAGCTAATCTCAACCCTCTGGAGTAGTAGGCAAGCTAATTTGTGTATTAAAAACACTTAGAGTATTTGTCTCTACACATTCCATCGAGACCTGAAAAGGTCCATTTTTAGATTACCATTGACAAAACAATGAATGCGACAAGTATGAGATTTTTATCTAACGGTGTGAGTATTTTGTAACCGGGCTTTTCTAGCCAAAATGCCTACCTCGAATACAAGGATCATTTTTAGGACCAAGTATTTAGTATAAAATCTAGGGAAAATCTAACCTACATTCCTCCTTTAAAACCTTAGTAAAATCGTTAAAGTAGCTATTTTCACCAAACAAAACAAAGTATTATTTTCCTCTCTAGTTGAAACCTGTAAAAGGAGCTCATGAGAACCGTATTGTCTTGATTGTCCAGTCCCTGTGGATTCGATTCTGGTATTTTACCAACTATTACTTGTTGTGACGATCATAGTGGACAGTGTACACTTGCACTTCCCGCTGTGGATAGTTTGCAACCCACTGCGATTAAAACACATATTTCGCACGTAACAAGTTTTTGGCGCCGTTGCCGGGGACTGGCGTGAATTTTAAATCTCAAGACATTAGTTTTTGTTCGAGCCCGAGTAACTCGTTTTTCTAAGTTGTTCGTGTTGTATGCCACGGCGACAACTCGAACATTTGGTTCCAATCGATCTTGAAATAGAAAAGACTTTTAGAAGAAGACGCAGAAACAAAAATCGACAACCCCCTGTGACCCCCACTGTAAACATGGCAGCAGTACCGCCACCCGTAGTGGAGACCACAATCACGATTGCCGATAACAAGGATCGAAAAATACGGGACTATGCTACTTCCGGAGTTGGTGATTTAAGCTCCGGGATTTTGAGACCCAATATTGTTGCGAATCACTTTGAACTCAAACCGGTGATGTTTCAAATGATCCAAGCCATGGGTCAGTTTGGAGGATCACCATCTGAGGATCCACACTCGCACTTAAAATCTTTTTTAGAGATGACTGATTCCTTTCAATTACAAGGTGTGAGTGAGGAAGCATTAAGGTTAAGACTTTTTCCTTTTTCATTAAGGGATAAGGCGAAGACTTGGCTGAACTCACACGCACCTCATTCGATAACCACTTGGGATGAACTTGCTGATAAATTTTTGCAAAAGTACTTTCCTCCCACGAGGAATGTAAGATTTCGAAATGATATTATTCTGTTTAGACAAGAAGAAGATGAGGCTGTTTCGGATGCATGGGAACGATTTAAAGATTTACTTCGAAAGTGCCCACATCATGGCATCCCACATTACATCCAATTGGAGACCTTTTACAATGGTTTTGCCAATGCAGCCAAAATCATCTTAGATGCAACAGCCGGTGGAACATTCACGAGTAAAACCTACAATGAAGGATATCAAATCTTAGAAAAAGTGTCCAACAACAATACCGAGTGGTCCAATCCTAGAGCGGTAGTACCAAAGACCAACACCATCGATTCCGAAGCACTTAAAACCATGAATGCGCAGTTAGTGGCCTTGACCAAAATCGTTTTGAACCAAAACCGAGGCCAAGTTAATTCCGCAACCCATCTCGCCGAAAACTGCTCCCTCTGTGGAGAGGAGCATGTTTTTGATTTTTGTCCAGCAAATCCCGAATCTGTTAATGTCATAGGGACCAACCCGAGGAACAACCCTTATTCGCAGACTTATAATCCTGGTTGGAGAAATCATCCGAATTTATCTTGGTCAGGTAATCAAGGACTCCAACCCCAAGGGCCGAGTCATATCCAACAAAGACCACACAACCCCCTGGTTTTCAATCACATCACAGTGGGCAATCCTCACATCACAGTGGGCAACACCCACAGAACTTTCACCAAGGGTAGTCCTCACAACCATACCAACCACGATCCAGCCAACCAGCTGAGGTACAACAATCGATTGAATCAATTCTCAAAGGTTTTATGAACCAAACCCAGGTAGCCATTAGGAATATAGAGACCCAAGTAGGACAGTTAGCCGTTGAAGTTAAGAATAGACCACCAGGAACGTTACCTGGTGATACCGAGCAAGCTAGGGTGATAGGAAAAGGACCTGAACATATCAAGTCCATAACACTAAGGAGTGGAAAGGATCTGCAAGATATCGTTTTCGAATCTGATGATTCGCCTCAAATACCCACTGTGGTTCCCACAGTGGGCACTCCTCAGGTCACTGTGGTCCCCACAGTGAGGACCGACATCCCTGACCTTCCCACTTTTGGACCTGTTCCAAAGACTACTATTCCAAAGCCAATACCTCAGCAAACTCAAATTGACCCACGAAGTATCCCTTTTCCTCAAAGAATGAAGCCTAAAAATGTCGATGTTCAATTTAAAAAATTCTTAGACATTTTTAAACAACTTCATATTAACATACCCTTGGTAGAAGCTCTCGAGCAAATGCCAAGCTATGTTAAATTTTTAAAGGATATTTTGAACAAAAAGAGAATGTTGGGTGAGTTTGAGACTGTGGCTTTAACCGAGGAATGTAGTGCACTCCTTACTAGCAAGATTCCACCGAAGTTGGAAGACCCGGGTAGTTTCACCATTCCATGCATTATAGGAGGACAAGAAGTAGGTCAAGCACTTTGTGATTTAGGAGCTAGTGTCAACTTGATGTCGCTGTCCATTTTTAACAAGTTAGGTATTGGAGAGGCTAGACCCACAATCGTGACATTACAACTAGCCGACCGGTCCATTGCCTACCCAAAAGGAAAAATAGAAGACGTTTTGGTCCAAGTGGATAAATTTATCTTCCCTGCCGATTTTCTAGTTCTAGATTATGAGGCTGATAAAGAAATCCCAATCATCTTAGGGCGTCCGTTTCTTGCAACCGGACGTACCTTGATCGATGTGCACAAAGGAGAACTCACGATGAGAGTTAATGACCAAGAGGTAACTTTCAATGTCTTCAAGGCCCTTAAGTATATGGAAACCGAAGACTGTTTTGCTTTGAGTTCGATTAATGGAGTCTTGGCACAGTGCCCACAGTGGGGAGTGAGAGTGAGCACTCCGAATCTGAGAGTGATAACACTTTTGAGGATGAGTGTAACGAGATCTTTGCAGCTTTTGAGCATCTAGATTTCAAAGATAGACATGTCAAACTACCATCCAAAAATCCCCCTGACTTGAATTTGAAGCCATTGCCTTCCCACTTAAAATATGCCTACCTCAATGAGTTAGAAGAACTCTGTCATCACTCCTACATAAATGCAAAAACCAACAAGGAGAAGATCAAGTGGTGGCCTGACCAAAAAATCACTCATGGAGAGTTTGTGGAGGGACAAAAAGTGCTACTTTTTAATTCATGGTTAAAGATGTTTCCGGAAAAATTAAAATCTCGATGGAAAGAGCCTTACACTGTGGTCAAGGTAAGTCCTTTTGGAACTTTGGACTTAATGGCTCCTCAATCCGGAAAAATCTTCAAAGTCAATGGGCAAAGGGTGAAGCACTTTCTGAATGAGAGTGCCCACATTCCAGCCCACTCTCCACCCCACTATGGTTAAGCAAAGTCACAAATCGTTTGTAAATATTTTATTTCAGTTATTTGCTGTCTTTATTATTATTTTTGGCCCTTTTAATTCTGCATGGTAGTTTGTTTTTATGTGTGTAGGCGAAATTGTCGTTTTTGGAAGAAAATGCTTCGCAGTGGGGAAGGCACAAGTCCCTGCGCTCCCCACTCCCCATCTGACGGATGAAAGGACAATTTTGGGTGGCCCAAGGCTGACACACATCACCTTTTTCTTACACAAAAGGTCACCCTTGGCTGCCATTTGTCCCTTTTGCTTTGTTCCAAGGAAAACCATCATAGTTTCTCTCTCTCTCTCCTAGAAACCAACGGTTCCATCCTAAACCTTTTTCCAAAATTCCAAAAACCACCTTAACCTCTCAAAAACCACTTCCACTTCCAAAATATTCAAAAACACTCTTTCTTCTCTTTTTCTCTCCAAGAAAACCCACCAAATCTGAAACCTTCCTAAAACCCTAAAAATGGCAAGAACCAAGAGGATGAACACCAACCCCGATGCAACCACACGTGCGGCCGTCCGCCGCAGGACCGCCGAGGAACAACCGCCGGAAGCTGTCACCGGTGACCTGAACGAACCGCCGCCGGTCTTCGGTGAAAACCCGATCATCTCCGGTACGGCCGATGAGGGTTCTTCAAAGCACGAAAGCCCAAAGGCTACTTCATCCTCGCGAGTCTCAGACACCGGTGTCACCCATTTCGAGACCGAGGCACTTCTAGACGAAGAAGAAGAGAGGCGGTTAGCAGAGTAGTTCAAACAGAAAATGGAATCCATTAGAAAAAGAAAGGAAGAGGTCGAGAGGAGGCGTCGAGAGGAAGAAGAAAGAATCAGAAAGGAAGAAGAGGAAAAGCGAATGGAAGAAGAAAGGTTGAAGGCTGAGAAGGAAAGCATTTTTGAGGAAGAAAGGAAAAGGGCTGAGGCAGAGATTTTTGCTGAAGATGTGGAGTTCCAGAAGAAGGTTGATGATGACTATCAGGAACAATACCACAAGCTTGGAAGTAGTGTTGAAAGAGAGACAGTGAGGAAGGATGCCCACAGTGGGGAGAACCCAATTATGCGGGCCACGAGAAAGAAAGGCGTGGTCACCCGGTCTGCGGTGACCAAAGCTCTGAAAAAACCGACAAAAAGGCCGGCAAAACAACCGTCAAAGAAAGGTACAAATCTTCAGCCCTCTTTAAGTTCATCCTCTGTTGAGATTGATGTTGGGGATGACCAAGTTCAAACCTGAAACCCACATCAATCCACAGTGGGCACTGCGCATGCCCCCAGTGGGGTGCCCAGGCAGTTCACCACTCCGGAGGTGGCTGCCCACTATGAGTGCATTGCTACACAGAAACTGAAGTTAGAGAGGGGTTTCGACCCTGAGTTTGTTGAGGCCAACCCATTTGTTAAGAATAGGATTGTAGCACAAGACTGGTCGATTTTGGCCGAAGCCAATCGACGCGCGAATGCCTCGTTAGTGCGTGAATTTTACGCCGGGGCCTCTCAAGCAAAGGATCCCACTGTGGTAGTTCGGGGTAAACAAGTAAGCTATACTCCAGGACCGATTAACCGGGTATTAGGAAGAAGGAGCCCGGCTGTGTGTGAGTTTGCCCAGTTTTTAAAGAAAATGACCCCGGCGGACGAGGATCTCGTTTTGCGCGAAATAGCAGCCGAAGGGAAGCCATGGAATAAAGAAGGCCAGAGAAGGTGCCTAAACGCTAGCTCCCTCACTACCGAGGCCGCTGTTTGGTTCCAATTTATCCGGGCCTCTTTATCCCCAACATCGCACGATACCACATTGTCTATGCATAAATGTGCTTTGTTGTACTGCCTCCTCACTGGAAGAAAGATCAACGTCGGGATTGTTATGCATGCGGCCATAGATCAAGCTCAGAACCGAAAGAAGGTAGTCTTGCCCCTTCCTTGCCTCATTACGTTACTAATGATAGACGCAGGTGTACCCTCGGCGGTGGAGGATCAGTGGTTTGACTCCACGAGCAACATCAGCGCACAAACCATCCGCAAGATGGGAAGATACGTCGCCACTCCTCCATCTGAACCAGAAGAAGATATCCCCATAGTGGGGACTGTTCACCCCACTGTGACCATTGCTGAGGAGCATGTTGTGAGAACGCCGCGTACACCACTCCATTCAACCGAGGCCGGATCGTCAAGCAACCAAATGGGAGAAATCTTGGCAGCTTTGAAGAAGCTCACGTACAGGATCGAGTTGCTGGAAAGTGAGCAGCGATATCAGAACCGGGCCACGCAGAAAATTTTGGATGTATACAAGAGAACGGGATGAGGTGACGGGCCTGATGATGAAGGAGGCCAACCCGATGCTAGCTGCTCAGCTCCCAGATTTTCCTGAGGATATTTTCCCAACCAATGCCAGTGAGGACGACTTTGAAGAGGATGACGCCGCAAGTTCACCAACTGCCACCCCAACCTCCTGAATGGTTTGTTAAAACAATGGTTTATCTCGTTTGCTCCTAAAACAATCTTAATTTCTGTTTATTTTATATTTTGTGCCTATGGCTAGGCTTTGACAATGTTTGCTACATATTTCTTGTTGGCGTTTTAATGCATGAAAATCCTACCACTGGGTAGGTACTTTTGGGTACTAACGTATTTGTTGTTTGAATGCTTGTTTGATCTCGTTTCCATTTCAAGGTACAACTTTCGGCTTCCGACTTAAAAAGGTCCTTTTTGTAAGTACGAATCTCAACTTGATACCATGAGATAAAATAGGCCATTTTTCGCATCCAAACACGATCCTTTTTGTACCCCAAACCACCACCTTTGTTCGTTAATTCAATGTCACAGTGGGGACACTGTGAGATTTAAGTTTGAGGTGGGAACTTCCAGAGTGACTTCCAGTTTGCCCACAGTGGGGACACTGTGAAGTCTAAGTTTGAGGTGGGTAAGCCATACCCACCTCCAAAAAAAAACACAAAAATACAAAAACAAAAGAAAATCGGAGTGTCACTAGCAAACTTGATGGTGTGCCTTTTATGGACCATCAAAGTGTTCACTCCCAGAAAAAGATGGTGTGCCCATTCTGGACCATCAGAATACCCACTCTCACAAAAATATCCATACCCACAATAAAGCCTGAAAGTGTGCGTACATACCCATGAAAGATCCAAAATACCCACTTCTTGAAATAAAAATCTCCAAGCGAGATTTTCGGTCCATGTTTGGAAATACTTGCCAAAAACCCTTGGGAAAATATTCAAAGCCATAAATCCATCGAACCCAAGAAAGCCCTATTGATTAATGGAAAACAAGGGAAAGATTTCATCAAACACAAAAGTGAAATTTTCAAGTTTGGAACCGAATGAAGTATCGAAGGAAGGAGATCAACGCCCATTCAAGTCAAGAAGTAAGTAGGTCCCTAAAAGTTCTCTTGCATTTTGTTCATTTTATTTCTTTCTTTTTATTACTTGGGGACAAGTAATGGTTTAAGTTTGAGGTTGTGATAACTCTATTTTTAGAGTTATTATTTCCATTTATTTTCCACTTTATTTTGTCGATTTTAGCCATTTCACTTCTTAAAACCCCCATTCTTGGTTTATTTCACGAAAACGAGCAAAAGGAGTAAACCATGGTCTTTAATAAATTATTTGGTAGAATTTGGGTGTTTTTCACGTTTTATCCTGCAGTGACCACTGTTGTGCCCACTCCGGGTCCCCACTCTTCGAGCAGATCAAAAAGAAGAAAAAAAGAAACTATTAGTTGGGATCTAATTTTCTGGAGGAGGAAGGTTCATATTGCAGAGAAATGGCTGGAGAAGTACAAAGTAGTTTTCATTGGAGATAGCATCAAGTACACCTCCTTGTACTTGGAGATTGACTTGGAAAAGGGACCATTGGGTAAAAGGATTACCCATAGAGCTGAATTATGCCACAACACAGCAGTCTTTACCCATTGGAAGACCACCTCTTTTGTGTAATACCCAACTCCTTCTCCTAGTATATAAAGGAGCACTTGGGTACCATTAAATGCATGCTTGGCTATCACCTTTGAATACTTGTTAGTCTTAAATTCTCTCAACTACCACATTAGCTTTAGTCTTTTATTTACTGCAGTAACTAGTTTTAATTTTCAGTAATTTACTTTCTTAGTTTAATTGTAATTCGAACTACACAATGCAGGGACGACTTCTCGCTCCTCACTGTGAGCAGTTAATTCAAGTCACTTTCAGTTTTATTATGTGCAAACCTTCATCTTTTGTTTTCTTTACTTCGGAAATGCAAGGCTAAATATCCTTTGGGATGTAGGAAAGAGAAGTACCTGGATTTTATTAAAAATGCTTGAGTAATCTTTGTACTTAGAATATTCGTTGTTTTGGTCATTCATTCTCGATATTTACCCAAGGATGCGAACAAGCCGATCACTTGCAAGGATCTAAAGTCTAGTTCTCAACTTAGAAATAAGTAGAACGCAGTGACACGAGCTTGAATGATGCTAGGGGATTCGAAAGAATTCTTTTGACACTTACGAAAGTGAGGTCGGCACAGTGAGCTAATCTCAACCCTCTGGAGTAGTAGGCAAGCTAATTTGTGTATTAAAAACACTTAGAGTATTTGTCTCTACACATTCCATCGAGACCTGAAAAGGTCCATTTTTGAGATTACCATTGACAAAACAATGAATGCGACAAGTATGAGATTTTTATCTAACGGTGTGAGTATTTTGTAACCGGGCTTTTCTAGCGAAAATGCCTACCTCGAATACAAGGATCATTTTTAGGACCAAGTATTTAGTATAAAATCTAGGGAAAATCTAACCTACATTCCTCCTTTAAAACCTTAGTAAAATCGTTAAAGTAGCTATTTTCACCAAACAAAACCAAGTATTATTTTCCTCTCTAGTTGAAACCTGTAAAAGGAGCTCATTAGAACCGTATTGTCTTGATTGTCCAGTCCCTGTGGATTCGATTCTGGTATTTTACCAACTATTACTTGATGTGACGATCATAGTGGACAGTGTACACTTGCACTTCCCGTTGTGGATAGTTTGCAACCCACTGCGATTAAAACACATATTTCGCACGTAACAGGAGTAAAGAAGACCCCATGCAAAAGCCAAGGGGGAGTAACGGTCAAGTTCCAAATTCCACTCTTCTCATCGTTTATCAAGTGGTGTTCGCTTCGAATTATTTTCTCCATCGAGCATATTGGTTCTACAAGTTCTTAAAGCTGAAGCTGAAAGCAAATTCAAATCGCGATTCAAAGAAAGATTCGTTGAAGATATGAAGATAAGAGCTATATTCAAGGGGGAGCGTCGAAAGACATGAAGACAAGCAACATCATTGCATTTTCAAAGATTCAAGAAGGAAGAGAAGATCAAGACCTGAAGGTTTCAAGACCGATTTTTATTTATATATCTTTAGGGGGAGATTGTTAGGACAATAAATGTCCTACATATTTGAAAGATATATAAATAATTATATAGTGCATAATTAGTTTAATTATAGAGGTTAATTATTGTAAAAGCCTTAATTATTGTTAATTGGGCTTAGTTTGTTTAATGGGCTTGGGCCTTGTTGTTTAAAGGCCTAGGTATTTAAGGTTATGTTAACCTTTAGTTTTAGGTTAAGCGATTCACATATTCATCGAGAGCTAAATTGTTTAGAGAGAGATAGTTAGGATTTTAATTCAAACCTTTGTAACTATCTTATTATTGAATGTGAGAGGGGTGACAAGTTGAAATCATTATCTGTTATTGTTATTCCTCATTGAATCGTTGTTACCTGTTAAATTTGGGTCTAACATTCTACAATCGGGTTTCTTCTGGCCGTCTATGTTCAAAGAGACTCGAGATTTCATATCTAAATGTGATTGGTGCCAAAAACGGGGAACATATCCAAGCGGGATGAGATGCCGATCCAAATTTTCATAGAAGTCGAACTCTTCGACGTGTGGGGCATAGATTTCATGGGTCCGTTCCCGAACTCGTATCGGAATGAATATATCTTAGTCGTGGTGGACTGCGTGTCTAAGTGGGTGGAAGCAATCGCGAATCCTACAAACGATTCTAAAGTAGTGATTAATTTCCTACGGAAGAATACGTTCGTGAGGTTTGGAGTTCCGAGAGCACTGATCAGCAATGGTGGGAGTCACTTCTGTAATCGGTATTTGGAAGCGGTTTTAAAGAAATACTCGGTGAAGCATAAAGTCACTACTCCATATCACCCACAAGCCAACGGCCTAGCGGAAGTGTCCAATCGGGAAGTTAAATGTCGCATTGTGGGCGTATCGGACGACGTTCGAAACCCCTCTCGGTACCACTCCCTACCGGCTAGTGTTTGGAAAGTCATGCCATCTACCAGTGGAACTCGAATGTAGAGCGTTATGGGCAATAAAGAAGTTGAACATGGAGTTGGATGCAGCCGGGAAAAGGAGATTGCTACAGCTGTGTGAATTAGAGGAAATCCGGTTGGATGCATTCGAGAACGCGGCCATCTTGTTAGAGCATTGTTGTATTCAAGATTTACTGTAAAGTCAATGTACTGTAATGAGTCTAGGCTGTATAGCTGTGCCTTTATACCTTGTATGTTATGGGTATAAATAGGCATGTCTAGTTCTTAGTTTGAAAGAAATCTAGATTTGTCATTTACACTTTAGAGATCAATATATGGATGACAAGTTCTCTCTAGATTCTCTCTCTACATCATTCTTGATTTCTTGCTAGATTTGGGATTTCACATTTGGTATTAGAGCCACTCCTGTGCCGTTCGGGATGGTGGGGCAAACCTCATCGAGGACGATGAGTCCCTAAGGGGGGGTGTGTGTAACACCTTAGGCATATCCCACATCCTTTAGAGGGCATGAGAGATGCTGGGTATATTAGTAAACCTTGGCCTTACCAGATACAACGCGTTTTGGGGCCACAAGCATGCGGGTTCCTTGGGAACTTTGTGGTTAAGCGTGCTTGGGTGGGAGTAGTACCAGGATGGGTGACCCCCTGGGAAGTCCTCGCCAGGTCGCCAAGAACAAAGCCGTGAGCCAGTGGGGCAAAGCGGACAATATTGTGTCGTGGTAAGCGGGGTGTTACAAATGGTATCAGAGCAATTCGGATCATTCATACACAATTCAGATCATTCAAAGGGAATTCGGAGTGTTCTTGGCATCACAAGTATAGAATTCGACTCAAGAAGAATTCGAATTGAGTTGAATTCGAACCCTTATGGATTCAAATTGAGTTGAATTCGAACCCTGTTAGATTCGAATTGAGAAGTTGAGGATTCATCTGAGTTGGTTTAATTTTTCAAGTAAAGAATTCGAACCAAGTTAAGTCCGAATTGAGTGAATTCGAACTCAGTTAAGTCCGAATTGGGTGAATTCGAATCCTTCTTCATCCGAATTCATTGAATTCGAATCCTTCAGCATCCGAAGTCATTCAATTCGAACCCTTCAGCATCCGAATTCATTGAATTCGAACCCTTATTCATTCGAATTCATTGATTTCGAATCCTTATTCATCCGAATTCTTGTGAATTAAAATAAAAAAAAAATTGAGAAAATTTTTTATTCCGAAATTCTTGAATTCAAGCGTCTTGAAGGTTTTATTGATAGATACATAACACATACTAATGAAGATGCAAGAAAAATTACAAAGCTCAAGTCTGAGAAAGCCTTATTAGAAGACAAAGTCTCTTCTCTTGAGTCCGAACTGAAAGATTTGAATGACAAGATTGTAGTGCTTGAAGTTACTCAAGAGAAAAATAAGACATTTGAGATTTCAACTCATCAAGATAACATGAAGGAGCTTCAAGGGAGTATAAAGACAATGGAGGAAGAATATGCTGATTTGAAGAGACATATTTTAGACATTTCTTCTTCAAATGAAAATTTTATTTTTAAAGAACAAAATGTTTTACTTACTAAAAGAATTACTGATCTTGAAGTATATATTGCAGGTCTTGAAACAAAGAAAGACAAAGACAACTCAAGTCTGCACGATCAAATCGAGAAACTTCAAGAGAAAGTAACAACTCTTCAAAAAGAAAATGCTGATCTGAAGAGCATTGAAGACAAGAGAGAGAAAATTCTTAAAGAAAAGGAAGTAATTGAACGTAATTGTATAAAACTTTCAAAACAAGTTTCTGACTTTGAGAAAGTTTTATTTCTTGAAAAGGAGAAGTTGGAGAAGGAAAGGGTCGAGTATGAAAAAGAAAAGAAAAGCTTTGAAGCGAAGAATGCGAAACTGTCAAAGAAAATGTTGGATCCCAGATACACTTAATCAAGATTAACAGTCTATTAGTTGAGTTTAGAGTTTGATGCGGAAGCGTATTTAAAGAACTAACAGATAAGTTTGATAGATATTAGAACGCACACATATAAAGAAAACAGTAAAGAATGAAAAGTATTTCTTGAACAGTTACTGTTATTCAATATATAATAACAACACGAAGAACAGATTAAGAACTGTTGGTGTGTGTGAGAATATAACACTCAGATATTTGACAATAAAGCTTGAGAGTATTAGTGATTCCTTGTGTATTCGTCCTTAGGAAGATCTCAACATGAGACTTCCTTTTATACTACTCTTAGAAGACTATGAAGTAGGTCACTGTTCCTTTTACGGCATGAATAGTGAACTGGATGGTGTGAACAGTTGTTTGAGCCATGCGCATTTAATGTAGCATATGTACTATTGGTAAATGCATTAAATGGCGCAAACATCTATTATGTACTAAGCCCTATTGAGTCCATTCAGAGTTTGACACGTGTTGAAGTTGGACAGGGCAAGTTGCCATGGAAGTTGATGAACAGGTCTTGGAACAGTAGCAAGATATTATAAATATCTTCAAGTCTCAGTGAGGACCCCAGAGGCTCTGTAATGAGTTACAGAGGTTCTGCGGTCTGGTCCTCTGTGGAGCAGTCTTCGCCGGATACTGAGTCTTTGGTCTTCTTTGTGCGTATGACAGAGCTTCTGTAGGAAGCCTCTACTGCTTCTGTAGCTTCTTGACCTTGATTTCTCGGTAATGTCGGCAGAGCCTCTGTTAGAGGCTTTTTTCACTTAGCCTATTTTTCACTACTTCTAAATACTTCTATGATTAGGAAGATTGAAGCTAACAGAAAATTTCTGATCTTCATAAGGACTTAGAAAAGGAAAGACAAGAGCTAGATAAAGAAAGTCAAGAGCTAGAAAAGATGAAGAAAGCTGACTTTCAGGCTAGATGCGTTAAAGACGACTTTTCTAAAGAAAGGAAGATATTTCGGCAGGAAATTCATAAATTGACAATGAATTTGGCTGCATTATCGACTGACATCATGAAAGAGAAGAGGGTCAAGTCTAATATTCAGAAGAAGCTTGATTTGGTGACCAAGGAACGGAATGACTTATCTTACAAAGTGAAGTCATTTAACAAATCCAAATGCTATTCAGAAGGTCTGATTCGTCCTTCTAATCTATTCTATGATCACTCGGTGGATAATTCTTCCAAGTATCAATATGCTGATCTTCCTTCATATAAGAAAGTTAACATGCAATGGAGAGTAAAAGGTACGTCAACTGAAAAAGGTGAGCCAAAATCCTCTGTTCCCAACAAGAACACTAATCTGAAAGCTAAACCTTTTTCTAATCCTGATTCATTCTATTCCGCAAATCATTTAATCAGGTTAGCACAAAAGAATTTTTGTTTTTCTTATTGTGGTACTAATGATTTTATTAAAAATGAGAGTGTTCAATATTGGTATGGTACTTATCATTTTCCTTCCTATAGAGCTCCGCTTAACAAGCCAGGACCCAAGACATGTTGGGTACCAAAATCTACTTAATCTGTTTTTGCAGATTTAGAAGCAAAGCGTTGAACTCTCGGAAGAAGATTACTTGTACCATTAAGGGGGAGTAAAGATACAATGGCTTTTGAACATATCAGTTCAAAACCCGTGCTTCAACGACAATGGTTTCTAAACATATCAGTTTAGGACTCGCATTTAAAAGAGATTATGGTTTCTGAATACATCAATTCAGGACCCGTGCTTCAATATTTTCGGCTTTTGAACATATCAGTTCAAAACCCGTACTTCAAAGACTAAGACTTCTAAACAAATCAGTTTAGAACTCACACTTCTCAGGTGATATCTTTAACTGTTACATCTTTCTGTTTCAAGGAACGTGGTAAAAGGTAACATTGGATTATATTTTGTTTCTACCACTTTGAAAACTTGAATCTTTACAAATTTAATTCAACGAGATAAAATTTTCAATTTTCATTCAATGAATTAAATGTGTGCTAAAAGATGATTTTACAAGTATTTTTGTATTATCTGAGTTAGATTTGTTTCAACTTTCACCTCTGAAATAAATCGAAAGGTCAGCAAAACATGAATGAAATTATGCTGAATGCTCAAAGTTATGTGAATCTGGACTTATATAGAATATAATGCTCAAAAAGCCCATTTATCAGAATGATGAATGGAAACGAAAATATGGGGGAAGCACTATGTTTAAGAACCAAGTGATTGAGATATCATTCATATTTTGTGATGGAAATACGAACTTATATAGTATATCATTTAGTTTGAAAGTTTGTACCTGTGGCCTTTCTGGTTTGGGAGAGTAAGTCCTAAGGGGTGCTCGACACCTAGTCCCTAAGATCAACTGGTCTGGGATCGGCTGACCCAAATCCTGCAATAGAACCATATAGAAAGCCATGTTCTACTGGTACAAATGGGTTTAAGATATATCGATGTGGCCTTTCTGGTTTGGGAAATTAAGTTCTAAGGGGTGCTCGACACCTAGCACCTAAGGCCAACTGGTCTGGGATCTGCTAACCCAAATCCTGCTATAGAACCAGATAGAAAGTCATGTTTAACGGTGTATCTTATTCTTACTAAACTTTTTGATCAAAAGATGCCAATGTGCACAAAATCAAAAGATGCCAATGTGCACAAAATCAAAAGATGCCAAAGAGCACATATCTCTTGAAACTTGGGGAAAATACAAAGTCGCGATAAACCCGTAAATTTGTGAAATTCTGATTTTGGACAAACAGTGTGAGTAGAGCAAAGTATTCTTATATGTTTTAGAATTGCATACGCTTGATGCTAATCATATTTCGCATGCTAGCACACCAAATAGATTTAATAAAGGGGTTGAAACTGAACATTTTTAACTTGATATGCAATGATGACTTGTTCTTGAATCCAAACACATGCATTTGATTTAATTTGATTGAAATATCTGTTAAATTTCATTAAGTTGAATTTCTTTTGTAAAGCTTTCAAATGATCAAATGCTAGTAGTTATAAAATGAAGTTCAATGAATTTTATTTTCCTTGTGTAAATTTGTTTTAAAATTTGTGCTACAATTTCAAATACTGTACGTTATTGAAATATATGCATACTTTCAGGGGGAGAAAACAACTTGCTCCAGAATTCTTATTTTGAGGGGGAGCAAGGTTATCCACTAAGGAGGAGATTGTTAGCAATACTCAAAGACTCGACTGAAATTGAAAATGGTTTTCGATGATTATGATGCTCACCATCATCGAAAAAGGGGGAGAAAAGTTTAATTTCAATTTCATGTCAAAGAGCTTTCAAATCAAAGATATTTCAAGTCAAAGATTCGTGAACAAAGACTGAAGATTAGGGGGAGAAGGATCATGTGAAGTCCAAATGTTGCTGAAATTGGTTATCTTAGTTCTGAGTGGTTCTCGGAATGCGCTTACACCGAATTTGGTTATCTTAGTTCTGAGTGGTTCTCGGAATGCGCTTACACCTAAAAGTTCAACAATGTGGATGGTTTCACATCTTTCTGATCCAAACTCTAATCGTTTCTGATTCATCTTGTTCCGAATTGATGGTTCTATATAAAGATATGAAATCCATGTTCAAGACTTGAAGACAATCTGTTGAAGATTGTATTGAAGAAGGTTGACTTTTCAAAGAAAAAGACAATGACTTTTCATGTTTGTTTGAAGATTCTTCAAAGATGAGTTCTTAAAGAGTGTCAAAGCATATAGTTCGCCGTGAACTAGTGGAGATAAAGCTATTTGAAGATGGTTTGATAGAGTGTCTGTTTGAGAAGATTGACTTTACAAAGAGCTGAAGACTGCTGTCATATTTTTTAAATCTTGAATCCAAAGGGGGAGATTGTTAGAGCATTGTTGTATTCAAGATTTACTGTAAAGTCAATGTACTGTAATGAGTCTAGGCTGTATAGCTGTGCCTTTATACCTTGTATGTTATGGGTATAAATAGGCATGTCTAGTTCTTAGTTTGAAAGAAATCTAGATTTGTCATTTACACTTTAGAGATCAATATATGGATGACAAGTTCTCTCTAGATTCTCTCTCTACATCATTCTTGATTTCTTGCTAGATTTGGGATTTCACACATCTACAAGGAGAGAGCGAAGAGATTCCATGATCAGCGACTCCGTGATAAGGTAATTACTCCTGGAATGCAAGTTCTTTTATTTAACTCACGACTACGTCTTTTTCAAGTTAAACTCAAATCGAAGTGGTCCGGACCGTTCACCGTCAAGGAGGTATACCCGTATGGGGCAGTGGAGCTACAAGGAAAAAAAGGGGCGACCTTCAAAGTGAACGGCCAGCAAGTGAAGCCCTATTATGGAGGAGAGATGATGGTATCGGACGCCACGTATCTAGACGATCTGAATGAGTGATCAGAAGGAAGGTCGAGCCACGACCGAAACCAAGGCGCTGGGTGGGAGGCAACCACCGAGGTTTGTTTTCTTTTTGCATTTATTTATGTTTTAGAGTGTTTTTATTTACAAAAAAAAATTGGAAATAAAAATAACTGGAACAGAGGGTCCCGCGGTATACCCCGCGGCTTCCAAACCACGGCCAAAACCGCGGGTGTCTCTGGAAGTGTCTTCGGAATAGAGCGTTACACGGCATCTTACGTTGTTTACATACCGCGAGCTAAGGCGCACGTCCCACCTGAGGCATCTAGGGTTTCGGTTTGTCTTTTGTGCAGTTTTCTTTTTACTTTATGTCATCTCACCTCTTTCTTCTTCCTCTCTTTTTCTTTATTCCTTTCATTTTCTCCTATCATCCTCTCTCTCTCCTCACGATTTCTCTCAAGATATCTATTAATCCATCGATTTCAAAGAATCCTCCTTCCATTTTCAGTAATTTTTGTGCTTCAATCTTTCAAGACCAAGGTATGTAATTCTTCTTTATTTCGTTTTTGGTCTTCATATGATGTGGTGTGGTGTAGGTATGATTCTCTTCTTCCACTCTTGCTTCCAAGTGTTTTGATTTTACTTGCCCATTGTTTAGTTTTCTCATAAATGTGTTGCTCTGATGATGTTTTGTGCTTAATGTGACTACATACTTGTTGTGTGTTTAGATTGTGCTATTATGTTCTTATACAACTGAGTATACCATTTTTGTGAGAATATGCTGTAGAAACCAGGATTCAATCTTACAATCAAATATGAATGATCAAACAGTAAATGATAGAGAATTGGATCCAAAAGTATTGTATTCAATCAAGAACATATTACAAATCTAGAGAGAGAATCTCTCAAAGATTACAAAAGTGAATACAAAGATATGCGGAAAAGTTGGTTAGCAAAACAGTGCTAACAACTATATATACTGTAAGGAAATGCTAAAGCTACAGTACATATACATGAAAGTCTAATAGGAATATTACACGTGTCCTATTTAACTAACATAATACAAAGGAAAGTATCATGTCATAAGTTCTGAACATGTTGTTCAGAACTTCTGAACAATCTTCTGACTAAGCATATCAGAACTTTTTCAACTTCATCTTCAGAAGTTCTAAGTCTCCTACTCAGAACTCTGATCCTTCTGTTCAGACTTTCATACTTGTAATCTTTTCGAGACTTCTCAGCCAGAGCTTCTGAGTCTTCTTACTCAGAACTCTAAGTCTTCTATCCAGAACCAATACTTGTAACTTTTGACAAAACTTCAGATCTAACAATCTCCCCCTTTTTGTCAAACAGTCATGTACTTATCAACATTTAACTCTTTCAAGGCAGATACAATCTTTAAAAGAATTACATTTCTCAGATTAATGTGACGACCCGCCAAAGAGACAAGTCCGTGACATTAAGCCTTCTTTCAATCTTTTCTATGATCTCTCGTATTTCTTCAACTTGAGATCCTGTTGTTAACTTTTTCTCCAAGCTATGTTTGATGAATCTGAGAGTTCCAGAACAATATTTTGCCACTTCATCTGGTCTGAAGAAAATCTTCTCTTTTATATTATTTCTCAAGAAAACTCCCAACTCTGGATATCTTACAACACTTCCACTCTTCAGAAGATTCAACTGTTCAAGATCATTGTTTGGCTTTGAAAGATATACACATGGTCTTTTTATATACAGAGCAATCTTAAAATCTGTATATGCATACCATCTCAGAATGTAAAACATAGCATCTCTTACTACAACCAATGCTCCTCTCTCCTTCTTATGTTTACTACAGTCTTTATTTGACAAAAGACTATACAGCCTGTAGAAATCTGTCACTGAGATCTTGTCAAATTCTGCCTTAGTAAAGTAGTAGACTTTTCCATCTTCTCTCAATACTTCAAATGAATAATACTCATGTTTTCTGAACTTCTTAACACTCAATTCTCTTATTCCAGTGATCAAGAAATCTTAGTACACTACTTCTTTTGGTTTTGCTAAGTATCTTGCCATCTCTGCATGAAGCCATTTATGTACATCTGTTCTGTCATGATACACACTTAGAAAGTTTACTTCTTTTGGTTTAATGAAGTTAGGAAGAGCATACTCTAGAAAGTAACCATTAACATCAACAGGTATTTCTTCTTCATTAGCCTCAGACTTTTCTGGTTGATCTGCATCTTTCATTTTCACATCTTGTGAAGACACATCTGGAATATCTTCTTCAATCTCTTCTGAATAAACTCCATTTAGCTCATACTCAACAAGGAATACAAAGTCTTTATGTAACAGTTTCTTTGGGTTTTCTTCTGAGAACATCCATTCACTGCAGTATTTGATTATTGTTCTGAGATCCAACCTCTCTTTGATATGCATTTTGCATTTTTGTTTCAGAACTGCTTTCTCACCCTCAACATTTACAGCCATTTCTAGTAACAAGTACTGTAAAGTAGCATTACTGTACTTCATCAGATCATTTAATCTGAAAAACATTCTTACTCCAAAGCCTATGTACGCAAAACCATCATTTTCAACTCCTTCAGTAATGAATCCACGACCTCCAATTTCATGAATAGGCTTTTTGATTGGTTTGCTCAAGTTACATTTCTCTTTCCCTGCTTTAATTGCCAACTGAAAATCATAGAAGTACATATTTCTGACATAAATCCCTAGAATTCTTCTGCATTCAAGTTTTATCCAAGATTCTTCAGTACTAGCAAAGAACTTTACCAGAAACAATTGATCTTTCAAAAACAATCTGTGAAAGTCAAAACTTGTCATGCTAACCTTCAGCTTTCCTTCCTTCTGAACTATCAAACTTACATACTTTAGCCCATCAAACTCATTAGTCTGAAACTCTAGTATCTTCACAATTGCTTTCTGAACATGTAGTCTTTCATCAGGGTTTCTGAATCTATTAGAAGCTTCCACATAAATCATCTGAATTCTTTCATCCAAGAGCCCATCAATAAATCATCTGAATTCTTTCGCAGTAGATATTCTCATATGTTTCTTCTGGAAATATATCTTTAAAGAAATGTTTAGCCAGAGGTGTATCACTCTGACTGATAATGAAATCACATAAAGGTTCTTTTAATGCTGGCAATTCAATCCTAGGAATCACAATGGGTCTTCTGTACACATACTCCAAAGGCATGAAGTAGTTTTCAACTCTTTCAAATTCTCCACTAAGAACATTTAACTCATCCAGAAAATGAAGTTCAAAATTGTCTTGAAAACCTCTTGTGTATCCAACTAAGTGATCCCCTTCTCCCAACAAATCAATAGGTCTCACTGTCTTCATAATTCTTTGAATTTTCTGAACATTAAGAGCTCTGACCAACTCACTATGCATCCTCCTTATCAAGACCTCATTCAACCTTCTTTCTTCCATCTCAGAATTAAGAATCTCAATTCTGGCATAAGGTACAATTTCTGTACAAGTGTTCACTTCAAATCTTTCAATCAAACTTTCCCCAAAAATATCTGCCATACTGATCTCACAACCTTCTTCAGAAGAATCTGTCATTACTTCTTCTGTCATAGCATTCTGATCTGTCACTACTACCTCATCTGATCCAAAAATACTTGCTGACTTGACATTCTGAACTTCCATGACAACATCAACATCTGCCATAAGAACTTCAGTTTCATCAGAATTTACCTCCATTTCAGTATTCAAATCCAGTTCTTCTGTTTTATCAGTGACACTTTCAGAAGAGTTTTCTTTTACCACTTTATCAGTTTCCATATCATCTTCAGAATCTGAACTTATTGTCTGAATACTTATTTCCTTTAGAACCTCTGATGATTTCTCAACAATTGCTGATTCTTCAAAAACAACCTTTTCTGAGTTCTGAACATCTGCATCTGCTAACTCCATATCTGCAAACTCAAAATCTGTCACTCCAATATCTGCTAACTTTTCAACATTTTCAAACTCACCAGTGCTTTGTTTTTCTAACTCAGTACTTATCTTTTGTCTTTTCTCCCCCTTTTGATGATCATGAGGATCATTATCATCAAACTTTCTTTTTGAGTGAGTTGATTCTGATTCAGGTTCTGCAACAGACAAAGGCATGATGGCTAAGGGCTGTGAAACACTTGCCAGATTAGAACTGATTACTTTCACAAGAGAAGTCTGTAAATCCTTCATATTCTTCAGAAGAACCTTTTGAAATTCTGTCATATTCTGTCAGAAGATCCAGATTAGACTCTTTCATTCCATCCACTTTTTGTTCAACAGACTTTGCTTTTCCTTCCAACAGAATTTTGAGAACCTTTACTTCATTTCTCAGAGATTCAACAGTATTCTCCAATTTCTCAACTTTCTCCCCCAACACTTGATTTTGTTTCTGAATCTTTTCAAATTCAGAAGATTCTAACAGTGAACCTGGATCAACAAATGACCCAGTTTTCAAGTGTTCAGAGAACTCTTGGCCTGTAGGTGCCACAGAGACACCATGTATCTCAAAGGCACTGTGTAATGAAGCTTTTATGATGTTCACTTCACCAGGACTTCCATCCAATCCTTGACAACCAATACTAGGAATGTCTATGGATGTTGATACAGGAATTTCAGGCTCAATTAGGATATCACTGTGCATACCAGACTCAAAGTGTTGAAAAATAGGTTGGGATTTATCACCTCCCTCCAAATGAGTTTGGGATAGTTCCCCTGTTTGTTTTGAAACTTCAGCATGTTGAAATACTTCTGAGTGGCTAAGGATGGGTTGTTCAAGTTCCACCACGGGCTCCATGGTGTTTTCTTCAATGTTGGTCACCAAGGGTTGTGAACCAACAGTAGATGTGGCTGCCCGGATTAAGTTGGCTGGATCAGAATTAGCTCCTTCTGTTTCAAATTCTGTAAACATTCTCTCATTCTCACCACTCTCTTTCTGTTTTTCACTTTCATTTCTAACCAAGCTCTCTAAATTTTCCCTCTCTATTCTCTCAGAATGTTCTCCCCCTTGAACATTCTCCCACTCTCTATTTTGAATAGACCCCCACCTCTCAACTCAGGTTGTTCCTCATGGGTAGGGGCTTGAGGTTGTTCAAGTCCCATTGAGGTGCAATAAGCTTTTAATATCTCACTCTCCCTTGGAATGTATTGCCTAAGTGACCTTGGAAGAGGTCTGTAATTTGGAAAATTTTCAAGTTTCAGAGCAGAAATCATTTTACCCATATAGAAGATTGGTCCATGCTCCTCATTTGATCTTCTTGGAATGTTTCTGTCTTGATCTATTGCATGCCAAATTACCAACTGCCAATACCTCTGATATGGAATGTATATGAGTACCTTATCCCTTGTTCTCTTTTCTTTTGCCTTCTGATTCCTCTTAAAAGTGTTCTTCATATCTTCCCATAGAATGGAAGTATAGTCATAATGCCTATTCTTCACTAATCCATGAAAGATCTGCAAAATCTGCTTTGAACCTTGATCTAGTGAGTTGTTCTTCCCAGAAAGACATTTGTTGATTATATTGAAAAACATGCCCAAATTGGTGGCAATTTGTTCCTTCTGAACAAGCTTAGAGTCTTCATTTCTTCATTATACCCTAATCTTCTAATTTCAGCCAATAATTCCTCTGTTAATGGAGAATCTTCAAAATCTAATCTTCCCTGTAAATCATCCTTTTCTGGTAGCCTCAGCATTGTTCTCATAAACTGTATATTCAGAGTTACAGTGACTCCCCCTATTTCAGATACAAAATTGTTACCTTGTAACTCCAAATGCTTCCACCGCTGTTGGATATACTGAACAGGAACCTATTTCTTCATTGTAAACGATTTCTTAAAAGGATGGTATTTCAGTAACTCTATGATTATCCTATGTTCTTCCTTGAACCTAGTTTCATCAAGTATTAACACACAATTGTTTTCAATCAACTGCAAATATTCACTCTCAGGAACAATCCTCTCACCAGTATTAGATCTTCCAGACATTACTGACTTAACTGCACTCTGTTCGTGTTGAAAATTCTCATTTCCCTCATCTGCGTCTCCCTCTGATTCATCCATGTGTTCATCCCCTGCTTCTCCTTCAACATTTCCTAATACAATGTTTTCTCCTATTGTCCCTTCTTCTACGGCTCTATTTTCAGGCCTCTGTACGTCATCATCTGAATCAGATTCCATCAATGATTTTGATGAATGTAATGAGATAGCTCTACTTCTCCTTGAACCTGACATGATCGTAATGCGGAATTTTGAAAGAAAACAAGATCAAAGAACTCAGGAATTGTACGTTTCTCACTTTTCGCTCCTGGAATTCAAATAAAATTTGAAAGAGGGATTTTAAGGTCTATTTAAAATCCGCGAAGCTAAAAGGATTTAACGGAGAAAAGTTACTTTTTGTCAGAGTTATAACGAATTCAAACACTGTGAAATGCCACAGAAGATATTAAGAAGAAACGTAGCAAGTTCAAAGAATAAGAAGCTGACACGTGTTATTGGATAGAAATTAATACAAGTTAAAAGTTCTGAATAACACGCTCAGAGTTCTGAGAATGCATACTCAGAAGTTCTGAGTACACAGTTGTGAAATCCCAAATCTAGCTAGAAATCAAAAATGATATAGAGAGAAAATCTAGAGTACACAAGTCATCCATATATTGATCTTCAAAGTGTAAATGACAAAATGATTAAGTTGTTACAAGAGATCTAGATTCTCTCATAACTAAGAACTAGACATGCCAATTTATACCCATAACATACAAGGTATAAAGGCAAAGCTAACTAATACAGTACATTGACTTTATAGTAAATCTTGAATACAACAATGCTCTAACAATTTCCCCCTTTGGATTCAAGATTTAAAAAATATGACAGCAGTCTTCAGCTCTTTGTAAAGTCAATCTTCTCAAACAGACACTCTATCAAACTATCTTCCAATAGCTTTATCTCCACTAGTTCACGGCGAACTATATGCTTTGACACTCTTTAAGAACTCATCTTTAAAGAATCTTCAGACAAACATGAAAAGTCATTGTCTTTTTCTTTGAAAAATCAACCTTCTTCAATACAATCTTCAACAGATTGTCTTCAAGTCTTGAACATGGAACAAGATGAATCAGAAACGATTAGAGTTTGGATCAGAAAGATGTGAAACCATCCACATTGTTGAACTTTTAGGTGTAAGCGCATTCTGAGAACCACTCAGAACTAAGATAACCAAATTCGGTGTAAGCGCATTCCGAGAACCACTCAGAACTAAGATAACCAAATTCAGCAACATTTGGACTTCACATGATCCTTCTCCCCATAATCTCCAGTCTTTGTTCGCGAATCTTTGACTTGAAATATCTTTGATTTGAAAGCTCTTTGACATGAAATTGAAATTAAACTTTTCTCCCCCTTTTTCGATGATGGTGAGCATCATAATCATCGAAAACCATTTTCAATTTCAGTAGAGTCTTTGAGTATTGCTAACAATCTCCTCCTTACAGAATAACCTTGCTCCCCCTCAAAATAAGAATTCTGGAGCAATTTATTTTCTCCCCCTGAAAGTATGCATATATTTCAATAACGTACAATATTTGAAATTGTAGCACAAATTTTAAAACAAATTTACACAAGGAAAATAAAATTCATTGAATTTCATTTTATAACTACAAACATTTGATCATTTGAAAACTTTACAAAAGAAATTCAACTTTATGAAATTTAATAGATTTTTCAATCAAATGAAATCAAATGCATGTGTTTGGATGCAAGAACAAGTCATCATTGTATATCAAGTTAAAAATGTTTAGTTTCAACCCCTTTATTAAATCTATTTGGTGTGCTAGCATGCGAAATATGATTAGCTTCAAGCATATGCAATTCTAAAACATATAAGAATACTTTGCTCTACTCACACTATTTGTCCAAAATCAGAATTTTCACAAATTTACGGGTTTATCGCGACTTTGTATTTTCCCAAGTTTCAAGAGATGTGTGCTCATTGGCATCTTTTCTTTTGTGCTCATTGGCATCTTTTGATTTTGTGCTCATTGGCATCTTTTGATCAAAAAGTTTAGTAAGAATAAGATATACCGTTAAACATGACTTTCTATCTGGTTCTATAGCAGGATTTGGGTCAGCATATCCCAGACCAGTTGGCCTTAGGTGCTAGGTGACGAGCACCCCTTAGAACTTAATTTCCCAAACCAGAAAGGCCACATCGATATATCTTAAACCCATTTGTACCAGTAAACCATGGCTTTCTATCTGGTTCTATTGCAGGATTTGGGTCAGCCGATCCCATACCAGTTGATCTTAGGGACTAGGTGTCGAGCACCCCTTAGGACTTACTCTCCCAAACCAGAAAGGCCACAGGTACAAACTTTCAAACTAAATGATATTCTATATAAGTTCGGATTTCCATCATAAAATATGAATGATATCTCAATCACTTGGTTCTTAAACATAGTGCTTCCCCCATATTTTCGTTTCCATTCATCATTCTGATAAATAGGCTTTTTGAGCATTATATTCTATATAAGTCCAGATTCACATAACTTTGAGCATTCAGCATAATTTCAATCATGTTTTGCTGACCTTTCGATTTATTTCAGAGGTGAAAGTTGAAACAAATCTAACTCAGATAATACAAAAGTAGTTGTAGAATCATCTTTTAGCACACATTTAATTCATTGAATGAAAATTGAAAATTTTATCTCATTGAATTAAATTTGTAAAGATTCAAGTTTTCAAAGTGGTAGAAACAAAATATAATCCAATGTTACCTTTTACCACGTTCCTTGAAACAGAAAGATGTAACAGTTAAAGATATCACCTGAGAAGTGTGAGTTCTAAACTGATTTGTTTAGAAGTCTTAGTCTATGAAGTACGGGTTTTGAACTGATATGTTCAAAAGTCAATAACATTGAAGCAAGGGTCCTGAATTGATGTATTCAGAAACCAAAATCTCTTTTAAGTGCGGGTCCTAAACTGATATGTTTAGAAACCATTTTCGTTGAAGCACGGGTTTTGAACTGATATGTTCAAAAGCCAATGTTCTTTGTCTCCCCCTTAATGGTACAAATATTCTTCAAAAAAATCCACCGCTTCTCTTCTGTTTTCAGTCATGTGTGTAGTATGAATTTACAAGTCAGTACAGCACATGATAAGCCTGCAAAACAGATTAAGCAGATTTTGGTACCCAACGGGACTTGGGTCCTAGTGTGTTATGATATGATCATAGATTTAAGTAAACAAGAACACGAACTCCCCCTCAATGTCTTAAGGATTCAACATTCCTAGTTTGCTGATTAGAAAATTGAGCCTCTTTTCATCTAAAGGTTCTGTGAAAAGATCAGCAAGTTCTAGTTCTGTTGGTACAAAGTGCATTTCTATCGTTCCCTTCTCAACATGGTCTTTGATAAAATGGTACCTGACATCTATGTGTTTCGTTTTGGAATGCTGAACAGGATTTTCAGTTATTGCAATTGTGCTTTTTGAATCACAATAAATGGGGATCTTGTTGAAGATATATCCATAATCCTTTAGCTGAGTTTTCATCCAAATTACTTGTGAACAGCAACTAGCGGCGGCCACATACTCTGCTTCAGCCGTAGATGTTGATACACAAGTTTAATTCTTTGATGACCAGCTTACAAGTTTATCTCCCAAGAATTGACAAGCACCAGATGTGCTTTTCCTGTCCATCATATTTCCCGCATGATCTGCATCTGTGTAAGCAGTTAGTTCAAACCCAGAATCCTTAGGATACCAAAGACCCAAATTTTTTGTGCCTTTGAGATATCTAAAGATTCGCTTTACAGCCACAATGTGAGATTCCTTCGGGTTTGCTTGGAAACGTGCACAAAAAGATGTTGCAAACAAAATATCCGGTCTACTTGCCGTTAGATACAGTAAAGATCCAATCATGCCTCGGTATAACTTTTGATCAACTGATATACCAGATGAATTTACCGGTAGCCATGGGAGTTTTCAGGGTGGAAGAGGAATTTAAGTCAAATTTCTTAAGCATATCATTTATATATTTTGATTGATTAATGAAAATGCCTTCATTTGACTGTGTCACTTGGAGACCAAGAAAATTTTTTAACTCTCCCATCATACTCATTTGAAAACGGCTTTTCATCACCTCTTCAAAATCTTTACACATATCTGGATTTGTAGATCCAAATATAATGTCGTCAACATATATTTGTACTAACATTAAATCTTTACCTTCTCTTTTGAGAAAAAGAGTTGTATCTATTGTACCTTTGGTGTATCCATTTTTAAGCAGATGAATAGTCAGAGTCTCAAACCATGCCCTCGGAGCTTGTTTCAAACCGTAGAGTGCTTTGTCCAAAACATAGACATGGTTGGGATATTTTGGATCTATAAAACCCTCGGGTTGACTTACATAAACCTCTTCATGAAGTATTCCGTTCAAAAACGCAGATTTGACGTCCATTTGAAATACCTTCATGCTTTTATGTGCGGCGTATGCAAGAAAAATTCTGATGGCTTCAATCCTTGCTACTGGTGCATAGGTTTCATCATAATCTATTCCTTCTTGTTGATTATACCCTTTTGCAACCAGTCTTGCTTTGTTTCTGACTATAATTCCTGCTTCGTCTTTCTTGTTCCTAAAGACCCATTTAGTTCCAACAATGGTCTTGTCTTTAGGACGCTTCACCAAATGCCAAACTTCGTTACGCTTAAACTCATTTATCTCCTCTTGCATGGCGTTTATCCAATCTGGATCTTGTAAAGCTTCAGATGCTTTCTTGGGTTCTAACGTGCTTAGAAAGTTGACATACAAACATTCGTTGGTAGTCGCAGATCGTGTTTTCACTCCATCATTGATATCACCAATAATATCTGCTGGGGGTGTGCTTTTGTCCACTTATGTACACTGGGAAGAGTTGAAATCTCTACACGAGTGTTCGATGAATCATCCTCATCCATAACTGCAAGAATCTCTTCAGTAGATTCAGCTGAAGATACATGTGTTGGTTATGGTACATTAACTTCTGGTTGTTGTATTTCATGTATAGGAACCTCCGATGATGTGTTTACTGAAACCGGAACTTCAGGCTGAATTTCAGGTTCAGAAACTGGAATAGTTGTAGGTACACTTGGAGTTTCGTTGGTTGTCCCAGAAGTACTAGCACCGACATCGTCAGATGGACCAGAGACATTCACACTCGTCTTTTGTGGAGATGCATTTACAGATGTGATGGGTTGTTCCATATCTGCACAATAATCCACAAATGCATCATGAAATAACAAATCTAAATCTTTAGTACTATTATTGTTTAATACAGAATTAGAAAACATTTTCGCCACAGGTTCTACTCCTTTTTGAGTAGAAACTTCAGATTTTTGTCCGAGTTCTGAACTGTGTTGTCCAGAAGTCAAAGTCACACTCTCGTCAAACGTAACGTTGATGCTCTCGATGACTGATTTTGTACGATTATTGTAGATCCGATATGCTTTAGAATTCAAGGAATATCCAATAAAAATCCCTTCATCAGCCTTGACTTGGAATTTTGCAAGGTGTTCTCTATCTTTTAGGACAAAACATCTGCATCCAAAAACACGGAAAAATTTGATGTTAGGTTTGCGATTATTGATTATTTCATATGCAGTTTTATTAAGACGTTTATTAATAATTGTCCTGTTTTGAGTGAAACATGCGGTTGAAACTGCTTCAGCCCATAAACTTGGTGGAAGACCCGAATAAGCAAGCATAGTCCGAGCTGCTTCCACAAGCGTCCTATTTTTTCTTTCAACTACTCCATTTTGTTGTGGAGTAATTGGTGCAGAAAAATTATGAGAGATGCCAACGGATTCAAGAAACGATTGAAGAGTTGCATTCTTGAATTCAGTTCCATTGTCGCTCCTTATCTTTTGAACTGGACGTTGTAGAAGAATTTGAATCCTTTTTATGAACTTAATTATTTGCTCAGGTGCTTCAGATTTGAGTCGAAGAAAATCCAACCAAGTGTAGCGTGAATACTCATCAATCATAACCAAGATATATTTCTTTCCTCCCATTGATTGAGTTCTCATAGGGCCACAGAGATCCATATGAATTAATTCCAAGACGTTGTTGCAGTTAGACAAAGTTTTGGATTTGTGCGTGACGTGTTTCATCTTTCCCATTTCGCACGCCGGACAGATAGAAACTTTGTCAATCTTCAGTTCAGGAAGCCTGGAAACTAATCCATCTATTCTGAGCTTGTTGATGCTTCGAAAATTTTGATGTGAGAGTCTCCTATGCCACAACCAACATTCATCTTGAGAGGCTTTTGAAACAAGACAAACTTGATTAGAAGCAACCAGAGTCGAAAAATCCATCATATATAGATCGCCGCATCGTTTTGCTCTGAAAATCTCTGACCAGTTCTCATCCACAACATAACAAAACTTCTTGTCAAAGATTACCTTATAGTCCTTGTCACAAAACTGACTAATACTGAAAAGGTTATGCCCTAATCCTTCAACATACAAGATCTTTTCTATTTGCATCGAGTCATTCTTCAACGTTCCGTAGCCTCGAACGTGACCTTTAGAATCGTTACCAAAACCTACCGATCCGCCAGGATGTACAGTAAAATCGTGCAATAAGTGCTTGTACCCCGTCATGTGTCTAGAAGCTCCCGAATCAATGACCCACACACGACGATCCTGTAAAAAGATAATTACCTGATCTTAGGTACCCATATCTGTATGGGTCCTTTCTTGTTAGTACGGATCAGTTTGTTTATTACAGTTGATGAACCTTGAATTTTGCCTTTAAAGGTAAGGTTATTTTGTGAATTTGGTTTGTTAAGTTGATCTTTTGGAATCCAAACCATATTCACATCAACTGTTTTTGTTTCTTTCTTCTTATTCTGTTTCTTTGATCTGAAACCGAACATTTTAACAAATTTGTTCGCTGAAGATTTTAAAGAAAAAGATGAAGTATTAGTCTTTTTGTTCTTTGGATCATTTCTATTTAGCTTGAAATAGTTATCCCAACAATGAGCACAATGTATTCTTCTTTTTACTTGTGTCAACAAGATAGAATTTGAAATTGCAGAATTTTTATTTTCACAAACTTTGTAAACATTACACGAATGAATACAATTTTTATTTGAAGAAATACATTTCTCAGTATCATTATTCCTATTCTCGCTATTCGAAATATTCTCATTCAGATCCACGCACTTTTCTTCATCCATTTCTGAGAAAGAATGAGAAACATTGTTAGAAGTCTTAGAACTAGAAACATTATTTGGAAACACATTTGATTTTGTTTCGAATAATTTTTCTTTTTCTTTTCTTTTCAGTTCTTGTTCCTTTTTGGCATTAGATATATTTGATGAAAACTTTGTATGATATACTTCACAATATTTCAGTTCAATTTCAAGTTCAGTTCTTTCCTTTTGATGCTTCTCTTTCTCAAGAAAAAAGCACTTTTTCAAAATCTAAAATTTGATTTGAAAGTTTTGCACATCTCAAAACAAGTGCTTTGTTATCTTCAAAAAGCTTATCTTTTTCTAAAGATACTTTTACCACCAGAATCAATTGTACTTGAAGAAAAGTTGTTAGAGCTTTTAGAGTTAGAAGAATCATTCAAACAAGAATTAGATTTGGTTCCGGATGATTCTCCTTTCTCATAACCTTCTAAAGAACATTTTTCTTTTACTTTGACCGAACTTGAAGAATTAGATTGATCTGTTGTTTCACTTTGATTTGAACACTTTTCACAAGTAATTGAATCTTTAGATTTTGATAATTCTAATATTCGGGATTCAAGTCGTCGAATCTCAACTTGAAGTTCAAGATTGACTTTTTGACTATGATCAAAATTTATCCCAATATTATCATGATCATTCTCTAATATTTCAAAATTTAATTGTAATTTAGAAATTTGATTTTCTAAATCAACAATTTTTCGTAAAGCAGAATCCAAATCAGGAAATTCAGAAGAGGTTTCTTGAACAAACTCCTTTTTGTCAGAATCTGAATTTGTATTTGACCCCATTTCAACATTAGATTCAGATTTAACAGGTTCAGGTTCATTGATATTGGAATCAAATGTTTTAGCCATAGATTCATTTGAGAATAATAAACTAAATTCAGTTAGTTCAACCTTTTTGGTTTTGTAACTGGAATTTAGTTCATCGTATTTAAAGTTTGTCGTATTTAATCTAGGCTTTTCTTCCGAACCTTTATCCGTCTTATCCTTATCTTTATTAGAATCCAGAGTTGAACATTCAGATTTAACAAAAGTTTTGGATATAAGAGGTATTTCCTTTTTAATGGGTTCCTTTAAATCTTCATCCAATTTTGTAATTGTATAAAAATTTTCAGGCGCTTTCTTTAATACCTCTACATCAGATAAACCAAGTCCCATTTTAGGATTAAAAAATCGTTTATCTTTTGGATTATTGGTTACTAATCTTAGAGTTTGCTCAGTCTGACCTCTTTTATAGTTTAACTCTTCAAGTTTTTTGATCTTTGCAAGAGCTTCTATTCTTTCTTCAGTGAGAATCTTAATTTTAAATTGACAGTCTATATTCTCATCACTTATATCAATCATTTTCTTCTTCAATTCAGAAATTTCAGATTCAAGTGTTTTAACTTTTGTTCTAATAACTTCCTTTTCATTTTCTCTATCTTCAGCAAGACATTTGTAAAGAAGTGCCTCATCGTGATATTTCATCATTGAACTTTTCTTATTTTCAAGTTCCTTTTGAACTTTTTCAAATTTCTTATTAAGTTCAATTATCACGAGTTGCATTTCTTCATATCTGTCATCTTCAGTTTCAGACTCATTATCAGAATTATCAGAATTATCAGAAGAATGAAGAGATGATACCTCGGATTCCTGGTCATCTTCATCTAGTTTAGCCATTAAGCTATGCTTTACTTGAGTAAAGTGAGCTTCTTCATCATCAGAGGAATCCATAAGCCAAATTTCTTCCTCAGCATTGACTGGCTTTCCACTTTCTTTTGCTTTTGCCAGATGTGCCTTTCGCTGATAATAGTCAGAATCCTTCACCTTCTTTAGCTTACAGTCTCTGGCATAATGACCTGGCTTTCCACAGTTAAAACAGTTTCGGTCATCTCTATCATTCGTTTCCTCTCTTTCCTTTTTCTCAACTCTCTCCTCTTTCTGCTCTTTCTTTACCTCCTTGTTCTCATATTTCTTCTCAAATCTTTTATACTTGTTAGCTTTGTTGTATTCAGGTTTGGTTTTTGAATAAAACTTCTTTTTGCCAAACTTGTTTTGAAATCTATTTGTTAATAAAGCCAACTTCTCAGCTATATCAGTCATTTCATCTCCAGAACTGCCACTATCATCATCATCAGAACTTATCTTCTTCTTGCTCATCCCAGAAATCAAAGCTTTTGTTTTCATAGCTTCACTCTTCTTATGTTTACTCAGAAGGGCTAAAGATTCTTCGACCTTTTTATCCTTTTCTTTAACAGCTTTTACTTTTTCTTCGTGTTGACCTAGAATACTGAAAATGTCGGTCAACTTTTCATCATCCATATCCCTTGACATTTGGAGCTGAATGGAGTAGGAATCCCATTCTGGTAGAAGATTCTTGACAAATTTGTAGTTTATTTCTGATTCTGATTTGTCGACTCCATTTCTTCTCAAATTATTAAGGATGATATTGTATCTATTGTAGGTCTCTTTCAAAGGTTCGCCTTCTCTTGCTTTAAACCCTTCATAAGCATTGATGCTTTGATTCCTTTTGGTCTTTTTAGACTTTGATGATCCCTCAAACTGCCTTTCTAACTCATCCCATATCTCTTTCGCTGAGTCACGACTATCTACTCGATTGTAGATATCATTTGGAATTGCCATAGTCAAATAAGTCAAAGCCAGTTCATCAATTGCAATCCTATCTTTGTCATTTTGATTAAAAAATCTGGGTTCTTTATCAATCCTTCTAGGAGGAATATACTGACTTGTAGCAGTTTCAGCTTGACCACCAACATCCATTTGTGGTGTGTGAGGACCTTCTTTGATTGAAACCATTAAATCTCTGTTCTGATGATTTAGAAACTGAGTCATTCTCTTCTTCCATTGGGCATATTCTTCCACTAGAAGAACTGGAGGCTTATTCTTTGATCCCATACTCATTAAATCTCTCGACATCTTTTCAAATAGCTAGGATAATTGATCGTTCAGAAGATCAAGCAGTAAGTGTAACAGAGATTACACTTAGAATAAACTGTTCAAGAAAGAAATCAACACTTGGGTCCGAAACCAACACTTAGACAAATTCTGAGTGGTGCGAAACCTTCAGATTTCGGATGCTTTAGAATTCGAAACCTTCAGATTTCGGATGTAGTACGGTGCGAATTCCCTGAATTCGAATGCAACTGAGTACGAATTCCTTGAATTCGAATGCAACTGAATACGAAATCCTTGAATTCGAATTTAGCTTGATGCGAAATCAATACTTGGCCAAAATCAAAACCAATTACACTCTTCAACTCAGAATTCGGATGTAGATGAGTGCGGAATCACGGAATTCGAACTTAACAGATACGAATTCAACACTTGTACACCAATTCGAAATCACCGGAATTCGGACTTAACTATGTTCGAAACCTCAAGAATTCGAACTTAACAGGGTGCGACACCACGGATTTCGGACTTAACTTGATCCGAAACCAATATTTGAGTACTTCGAAAGTCTTGAATGATGCGAATTCACCAAGAATAATCCGTATGAATGATCCGAATTCACTATGAATAATCCGAATTCACTTTGAATAATCCGAATCCTGCACTTCGACCATCAAAATCACCGAATCTGCCATATCTTCCTCAATTCTTGATCAATTAACACGAAATTTGTACTGGTTTGCTCGAAATCAAAATCCACACACTTTCTTAGTTAATCACAAGATCTAATTCGATCAATTTAATCGAATTAAAGTCTAAAACAATGAATTAGGGTTTTCGAACCAAAATCCAAAGAAATGATCAAGTCTGATGATTCTGTTTAGAAAATGATGATGATCCAAGAATTAATGTTGTTCAGATATCAATTTCGAGTTCAGTGATGCTAAGAAACGATCCAAGAAATCAAAATCCAGAAAAAATCTATGTCTGAATGATAAGTGTTCAGGTGAACAGTGATGAACACCAGATCCGAATTCTTCGTGTTTAGTGTAAAAAATCTTCAATTTGGTCTTCGATCTGCTTGAATCTTCTGTTTTGCTCTGATACCAAATGTGAAATCCCAAATCTAGCTAGAAATCAAAAATGATATAGAGAGAAAATCTAGAGTACACAAGTCATCCATATATTGATCTTCAAAGTGTAAATGACAAAATGATTAAGTTGTTACAAGAGATCTAGATTCTCTCATAACTAAGAACTAGACATGCCTATTTATACCCATAACATACAAGGTATAAAGGCAAAGCTAACTAATACAGTACATTGACTTTATAGTAAATCTTGAATACAACAATGCTCTAACAACAGTTCAGAAGAAATTCCCTTAGAACCAAATTCATTTAAAGTCAACTTCTGATTATATAAAAACATTTAATCATCCAGAAGTAGTTTCAACAGATAGAAAATTATTTTATCATCAAAATTATGTCCTTCTTTTGATGATTTGAAATTTCTGAAAGCATTTAAAATCTAACATCTGATCTTGAAAAATATTTTAAGGGTTCAGAAGTTGTTTGAACAAGTGAAAAAGGTTTATCATTGAAAGCTTGTTCCCCTTAGAATGATTAGTGATGAGATAATAATATACAAACCTTATAAGTACCTCAGAACGATATCTGAATGATTTCAATGCTCCCCCTTGACTTTAGCATATACTCAAACACATATTATAAGGAATATGAAAAAAAAAACAGGAAGATCTTAACAACATATTGAAATATTTGTAATTTTCAGAAATGTGTTCTGAAAGGTAGTAAGAAGTTCTGAACTCAAGACTCAGAAGTTCTGAACTCAAGACTCAGAAGTTCTGAACTCAAGAGTCAGAATTCTGATTAAGAGAGTCAGAGTTCTGAGAACACTACTCAGAAAATCTCACTTAGAAAAATGTTCATTTCTGAAAACTAACAAATATGTTCAATTAGTCAAATTAAGCATTCCTATTTTACATATGAGAAAAGTGAACCTTTTGTGATCAAGAGGCTTTGTGAACAAGTCAGCCAATTGATACTTTGTATGCACAAAGTGCATTTCAATTATTCCATTTCTACATAGTCCTTAATAAAATGATATCTTACATCAATATGCTTGATCTTTGAGTGCTGGACAGGATTCTGAGTTATTGCAATGGCACTTTCTAAATCACAATATATGGGAATTTTGTTGAGTTGATATCCATAGTCCATGAGTTATGTTCTCATTCATAAGGTTTGAGAACAACAAGCAGCTGCAGCTACATACTCTGCTTCAGCAGTGGATGTAGACACACAATTTTGCTTCTTTGAAGCCCAACTCACTATCTTGTCTCCCAGAAAATGACAAGCACCAGAAGTACTTTTCCTGTCCAATCTACTTCCTGCATGATCAGCATCAGTGAAAGCAGTTAGTTTGAAATCAGTTTCATTAGGATACCAAAGGCCCAAATCAGGTGAACCTTTAAGATATCTTAAGATCCTTTTAACATCTAGCATATGAGATTCTTTTGGATTAGATTGAAATCTAGCACATAAGCATGTAGCAAACATGATATCTGGTCTACTTGCAGTCAAATAAAGTAAAGAACCAATCATGCCTCTATAAACCTTGATATGTGCTAAAACTCCAGAAAGATCAGCATCTAACTTGACATTTGTTGCCATTGGTGTTCTCATAGAAGCACAATCAGACATTTTAAACTTCTTTAAAATATCTTTTACATATTTTCCTTGATTTATGAAAATTCCATTTGTCAATTGTTTTACTTGAAGACCAAGGAAAAAGTTCAATTCTCCCATCATGCTAATTTCAAATTCTGATTCCATGACTTTTGAGAATTCGGTACATAATTCTTCACTTGTAGAACCAAATATGATATCATCAACATATATCTGAATTAAGATCAAATCATCACCCTTTTTCTTTAGAAACAGAATGGTGTCAATTTTACCTTTCTTGAAGCCAGATTTTAGTAAGTGTTGAGTTAGAGTGTCATACCAGGCTCTTGGTGCTTGTTTCAGACCATACAATGCTTTATCTAAAACATAAACATGATCTGGAAATTCAGGGTCAACAAAACCTTCTGGTTGATAGACATAAACCTCTTCATTAAGTATACCATTCAGAAAAGCTGATTTGACATCCATTTGGTACACTTTGAAGTTCTTATGTGCAACATATGCCAAGAATATTCTGATTGCTTCTATTCTTGCCACAGGTGCAAATGTCTCATCATAATCTATTCCTTCTTGTTGAGAATATCCCTTTGCAACCAATCTAGCCTTATTTCTGACTACAACACCTGGCTCATCTTTCTTGTTTCTGAATACCCATTTTGTTCCAATAATAGATTTTCCTTCAGGTTTTGGAACAAGTCTCCAGACTTTGTTTCTTTCAAACTGTAGCAATTCATCTTGCATTTCTAAAATCCAATCTGGATCCTCTAGGGCTTCATTGGCTTTCTTATGTTCAATCACACTCAAAAATCCTGCAAATATTGCCTCATTTGCTGTTGCTGATGTGGTATGTACTCCCACTGATGGATCTCCTATCACATGATGATAAGGATGGTCTTTAGTCCATTTATTTGAACTAGGAAGTACATCAATCTCTGAAAAGTTGTTGTTTGTATCATTCTCATCAATAATAGCTTGTAATTCTGAACTGTCCCCTTGTTCTGGTACTTGTTGAGGTGAAACATCCAAGTTTGGATTCTGAGTAGTTGTTAGGGTCACTTTATGTTGATTTAAATTTCAGGGTTTAAACTGTAATTCTTTATTTTGAGCTTTATTAGTGAACGGGCCGTGGGCTTGTTAACCACGGGCCCGCCATATAAATAGATAGCTTAGCCTTAGAAAATAGGCTAGTTGTCTCATTTGCTTTTCTGAATTATATTGTAAACACTCTGATTGAAAGCATAATACAGGGATGACCAGTTGAAATCATTGTTCTTATTGTTTATATTACTGATTTCATAATTGTTGCACGATCTGGACCTAACAATTGGTATCAGAGCAAGCGGACAGATTTGATTCAGAGCATTCCTATTGAATTCTAGTAAGTTATTGACTTTTTCTCGTCTGGCACTTTCTTGAAATTTCAAATCATTGATTCTGATTAAATTGATCGATTCTGTTTATTGGGTTGTGTTAGCATTATTGTCATTAGTAATTCTGCAAATTTTCTCATCCCAATTCGTCCATTTGAGTGTTCAATTAAGCAAATCAAAGTCAAAAGTTTTTGAGAGTGTTCTTCATCAAAAATCTAATTTTTATCTTCAAAACTCATTGTTTTTGCTTTAAAATCGATTGGGTTAGTGTTTTTTTTTGTGTTTGGGATTGTTTCTAATCTTTCAGCAACGTTTTTGTGCAACCCTAATCGAGTTTCAATCGAGATTGAAAAGTCAGCCGCAGTGTCCGGATAACACATCAGCAGTTTCCGGACGCGGCCAATTCTTTCCGGACATTTGTGTGAATCTCATCCGGATTCGTCCTTCTTTCCGGGTAAGTCCAACATTCCGGGTAAGCCTTCTTTCCGGGTAAGTTTTCACTATTTCAATCAATCCGGGTAATTTGTTCCGGAAACCCATCACTTTCCGGTAAAGTATTTTATCCGGACAAGCCAAGGTTTCCGGTGATCAATTTCATCCGGAATATCATACTACCCGGTAAGTTTGTCTAAATTGTTGTGCGTATCCGGTAACTATTGTCTTTCCGGTAACCTAAGTGTTATCCAGAAATCTAGTTCTATCAGGAAACCATATATTACCCGGACACCTTATTCTATCCGGACTCTTCTGTTTTCCCGAGATTCTTTTACTTTGAACTGTCTACATCTGATCCGGACACTTCCAGATCAGACTCTTATTTGGATTCCTATCCATAAGTACACTCTTAGTTCATATCAGTCGTAGAACCTGCGTTAGGATACCACTCTTAGTGCCTTGCGTTAGGTTTACACTCTGAATCAATCTACACGTCTGACGATCACTCCGTTGCAACCTACGATGACTACACGTGACGCACTTGCTATTGGAACCGACTCCAAACCACCTTGTCTCTATCAAGGTAAGTATAGCCAATGGGGAGACATATTCATGAATTTCATTGAATCTAAGGACAACTATGTGTACATCAAGAAAGCTCTTGAAGATGGTCCGATTCCTTGGCCGAAGAAGACCATTGCACCAACTGCAGCAAATCCTGTGACAAGTTATGAGGACAAGACTAAAGCCGATCTGACCAATGAGGAAAGCGGCAGAATAGAAGGCGAAAAGCATGCCAAGAGATATCTTATCCAAGCACTTCCCAACCAAATCTACCAAGCTATCGACAGCTACAAAGGTACGGCAAAAGGCAAGTGGGATCAAGTGGCATGAATGATGCGTGGGAGTGTTGTTGGCAATCAACTGAAAATCAACATCGCAATAACCAAGTTCGATGGCTTCAAGCAGCGCAACGGCGAGACTCTCACTCAAGCATATGAACGTTTCTGCTCACTTCCCAATGATCTGAACAAGAACCAGATTGTTCGTTCAAACACGGAGAACGCGCTCAAGTTCCTCAACAATCTGCTACCCGAATGGAAGGTATTTGCTTCTAATGTTAAGCACAACAACTTGATAGAGAACCTTAGCATCAATGAACTGTATGAGACGCTTCTTCAAGACGAGGATGAAGTGAATGAACTTTTGGGCGAGAAGAAAGATGAAACCAAGTTAGCTGTTGATCCTATAGCACTCATATCCTCAAAGAAAGGGAAATATTCGGGCCATCATTCTAAACGTGCTCAAAGGTAAAGCTCTTCCGAATCTGAAAAGGAAGACAGTGACTCGGATGATGAAGTAGCTGACTTCAAGAAAGTTGTTGCTCTGCTCACTAAAACTTTCCAACAACAGCGATTCTATACGAAGCCAACATCGAATAATCAGCGCTACTCCACCGCCTCCAACAAGTGCCATAATTATCAAGACAAGCACGAGGGAAAGAAGAAAGTTGATGAGCAGGACACGTCTGAGAAGAAAGAAAAGAAGGAGAAAGAAGATAGAAAGAGGAAAGATGAACCAGTGACCTGCTACAACTGTGGAAAGCTTGGTCATTTTGCTAAAGACTGCACAAGGCATGTGGTAAAGAATTCTCACAACTACAAGGCTAAACTGGCATTGGCTGAGCAGAAGGAAGATGGAGAAGCTATGTTTGTGGAAAACGACTACTGGTTGGGTCGTTTTGATGATGAAAGCGATTCAGACTATGCAAATGCTTTCATGGGCTATCACTCTCCAGCTGATGAAGAGACGACAAGTCAGGTATGTGAATCTTCTCAACAAGAGCTTATGAATGATATGCAATCCCTTATTGATCAGGCAAATTCCTTTAAGGCCACCACTAAAGAACAAAAGCTTGAGATTAGTTCACTAACCTAAAAGCTAGATGTTCAAACGTGATTAACTGAAAAACATAAGTCTGAAAATGCTATGTTAAAAGAAAGATGCAAAATCCTTTCAATAGCACCCAAAGACTTAAGGGCCAAATTATCTGATCTTCAGTCTCAGTTTGATCAGTGCATGAATGAGAAAGAAGAACTTGTTTATCAATGTTCCTCTCTTCAAATTCAGCACACGGAGTTTGTTACTAAAATTCTTGATCTTGAAACCAAACTCCACAAAAGGGGTCAAACTGATCAAACCATCTTTCTGAATAAACCCAAAGAGTTCACGTACTTTAACAAAGAATGGGGTATCGGATATGATAACCCACATTATTTGAAAAGGGGGAGATGGTATACACCAACTTTGTATGATTTTGCATGTTTTGGGTTAGATAAAAAGTATCCGGAATATGCCATTCAATGGACTGGTGCTCTTGAACCTGAAAAGGAAGAGGAAACCGAGGAATATAAGCGTGCACACAAACGAGGAATACAGCTTCGGTTTTGTTATGAACCTTTGAATAATTCCTATAAAAAGAACAAAAAATATCTCTCAAATGACTACTTCGACCCTTACAAGGATGCTAAGCCCAAGGATTCCTCCAAAAAGGATGAGGACCAAGCACCCGCAACCAAGAATGAGACTGACGAGTTTAAACTCTATGTTCCTCCTCTCATCTTGGAAGCAAAGATTGTCGAGTTGGAGGAGTCGCTTGAGAAAGAAAGGTCTGTTTTTCAAAACGAGAAGAAATCGCTAATTCAGGAACTTGAGAAACTCAAATCTAAGAAAACCGAAGGTGTGTCAAATGAAGAAAAGGAAACCCTTCAGTGTGAAATCAATAAGCTCTCATCGAGACTGTCTGAAGTGACAAGAGAAACGATGAAAGAGCACATGATAAATAGTCAACTCCAAGTACAACTTGACTTGCTCCAAACTGCGAAGCAATTTTCACCTAAACTTTCCTCTAACTCATCTGACACATCCTCATGTAAAGCCTTCATCGGAAATATCTATTCGCTAGAAAATAAAGTTTCTGAAGATGGGTGTGTTAAAAGGAATTTAAACTCTGATTTTTCAAACGCTTCCGCACCGAATTCCCCAAAGCACACAACCGAAAGCACAACATGTTCCTCTCCTTCCTTACCTGATCCAAGTCCTGAAATTCCGGAGATTGATTTTTCAAAATACATGAACTCTGAAGGCAATTCTGATGGAGAGTTTGAGTCGTTCCCTTTCGACAAACCTCTCCCGTGTCACACTGATTTTCTGTCTCTAGTAGTCAATCGTCCGGTCAATTACTTAAAGGGTAACAGTTCTAACACAAAGGCCCCAGCTGTGATCAAGATTTCACAATCAAAACTGAGTTTTAAACCTGTTTCTAGACAGCAATCACAGCCGAGGCAAAATACCGAGCAATTGCCTACCAAATATACCGTTCCTTCAAAAGTCACTGACCATTCCGTCCCTGTTGTTTCAGATAAAATTGGTCAAGCAAAACAAGAAAAACCAAAGTGGCTGAACAAGGAACTTGTCAAGAAGGAAGCGTCAAAGTCTTTCCCTACTGCATTCAATTCTAAAATAAACAAAGACAATTGTGTTTGGAATAATTGGAATCATTTTGAAGTTTCTTTTCCGATTAAACTTAATTCAGTTCATCCATTGACTCAATTATCGCGTGATTGTTAATGTTGTTCTAGATGTGGTTGGAATGATTTTGATGAAATTAATTTAAATGATTGGTATGGGTCAAATCACATGTTTAATCATACACCCAAACGAAACCCTCGTAAAAACAACAAGAACCGCCATACTCAACGAGGGTATCAATCAGAGGTTAAATCACAGCGGGAGACCAGACCCAATGCAAAACGGGCCGCTCCCACTGAGGTTAAACCGGCACCAAAGAGGCAACCTGCTAAAAATAATGTTCCTCCAAAAGGTGTAAATTCTACACCAAGGAGGCAACCTGTGCCAAAACCAGTTTCTGCTAAAGGTGTACAATCTACACCTAAGGAGAAAGCTGTGTCAAAGCAAGTTCCTCCGAGAGGTGCCAAACCTAACCCTTCAGGACCCAAACAAATTTGGGTATCTAAAATTCGTTAATCTGTTTTTGCAGCACGGTTATGTGTGGTACTTAGATTCAGGATGCTCCAAGCACATGACCGGAAGAAGGGAGCTTCTCACGAACTACAAGGAAGAATACGGTGGACACGTGAGATTTGGAAACGATAACAAGGCGCCGATCGTGGGCTACGACGACATTGTTCAAGATAAGCTCACAATCAAGAAGGTATCACACGTCGCGGGATTGGGACACAATCTGTTCAGCATCGGGCAATTCTGCGACAAAGATCTCGAGGTCAGCTTCAAAAAGACACGGTGTAGAATCCTCAACGATGACGGGAAGGAGCTATTGGTTGGAAAACGCGAGACCAATCTCCACACGATCGACCTTGCAAATCTGAAGCCCGATAACCCCGTCTGCCTCATGTCAAAGGCCAATTCCCAACAAGCTTGGATTTGGCATCGGAGACTATCGCACCTAAATTTCAAGAGTATCAACAAGTTGGTGTTGGGCGGACCTTCAGTTCGTGAAAGATCGTCTCTGCGGGGCATGTGAGATGGGAAAGATGAAGCGAGTGTCGCACCCGCCGAAGGCAACTCCGAGCACGACCTGGACCCTAGACCTTATTCATATGGATCTTTGTGGGCCGATGCGTGTTCCAAGCATAAACAAGCGCAAATATGTTCTCGTGATGGTGGACGACTTCTCGCGCTACACCTGGGTGCTGTTTCTACGCTCGAAAGACGAAACTGCGGAGCTAATCATCGACCACCTGAAGACTGTCCAACTGAACAAATTGCAACAAGTTCGGTCTATTAGAACCGACAAAGGGACGGAGTTCAAGAATCAGACGGTAGACAATTATCTGACTTCAGTCGGCATTGCTCAAACCTTCTCGGCTGCACGCATTCCTCGGCAAAACGGAGTGGTGGAACGACGCAACCGCACTCTTGTCGAGGCTGCTCGCACTATGCTTTCCCAAGCCAACCTGCCGCTATTTCTGTGGGCCGAAGCGGTGTCAACGGCTTGTTACACTCAAAACCGCTCCATCCTCAACAAGCGGTTCAACAAGACGCCGTACGAGATCATGAACAACCACGTTCCGAACATCAAGTATTTTCACGCGTTCGGATGCACGTGCTACGTTCAGAATGACAAAGGAGTCTTCATCGGATACTCCATGCAGGCTAAGGCGTATCGCGTTTACAACAAACGAACCAAATCCGTTGTTGAAAGCATAAACGTGACATTCGACGAAGCCGCAGATTTGGCTTCTGAACAAAACAATTCAGAACCCGGTTTAACTGGCGTGTTAGCTTCCGGACCTCCAAGTTCGGGATCTACACAAGCGACAGTAAATCCGAATCATGCATCTTCATCGAATGATAACTCTTCTGATTTGGATTTATTGTTTAAATATTTTTATGATGACATCTTTAATGTTTCCCCTACTGTCTCAGCACAACCTAGACTTGAAGCTGCTCGTATTGAGGACTCGTCGCACCTATCCGGTCCGCCGCCTTCTACAAGCACGCCATCCATCACTGTGGAGACAACACAACCGTCGTCATCAAAATCTACTGATACCGTTATCCCCCCGGATGAACCTGTTACAAATCCGGAGATCACTCCTGGTGATTCGTCTTCTAATACAACCGACGATCAACTTTTGAACTCCTCGGAACCGAGAGTTGTCCAACCATCGACGAATCAACCCCCACCTCCTCCGAGAAATCAACCTGCAACACTCAAAGCGGTACAAGACCTACCTTCTAGTGGTTATATGGATTCGGACGAGTCTCACTCTACTCAACAACCGCTTCCGCATACCACCAAATGGACGCGAGCTCATCCCTTACACCAAATCATCGGTGATCCCTCCACACCTGTTCAAACACGAGGTGCATCCGCCAATTTCTGTCTATTTTCCAGCTTCTTAAGCAACATCGAGCCGACGAACGTACGCGAAGCGCTTGAAGATCCGGACTGGATCATCGCTATGCAAGAAGAGCTCAACCAATTAGAGGCTCTGAAGGTTTGGCGACTGGTTCCTCGTCCAAAGAACAAGACGGTGATAGGAACCAAATGGATCTTCAAGAATAAAAAGGATGAAGACGGAATCGTCGTACGCAACAAGGCGCGTCTCGTGGCCAAGGGGTACCGTCAACAAGAAGGGATCGATTATGATGAAACCTATGCTACGGTAGCAAGAATCGAAGCCATCCAAATGTTCCTTGCTTATGCCGCACACAAGAACTTCACAGTCTTCCAAATGGATGTGAAGACCGCATTTCTCTACGGTAATATGGAGGAAGAAATTTATGTGTCGCAATCAGACGGATTCGTGGATGACTCGAAGCCTGAACACGTCTACATTTTAGACAAGGCGCTTTACGGTCTAAAGCAAGCTCCGCGAGCATGGTACAAAACTTTGTCCAACTTTTTAATAAAGTCCAAATTCACACGAGGTAAAATCGATTCGACTTTATTTATCAAAAACGAAAATGGTCACATACTCCTCGTTCAAGTGTATGTAGATGATATAATATTCGGCTCTACCAGTCCCCTATATGCTAAGAACTTTGCCACTCTTATGGGATTTTTTTTGAAAATGAGCATGCTTTGTGAGATGAATTTCTTCCTTGGTCTTCAAGTTAAACAACTGTCGACCGGGATATTCATAAACCAGGCTAAGTACATCCGGGATATTCTTCGGAAACTCCAGCTGGACCAGTCCTCGCCAATGAAAACTCCCATGGCGCCCAATACAAAGATTCACGCCGATCCTCACGGAACGGATGTGAATCCTAGATTGTATCGCGGGATGATAGGCTCTCTAATGTACTTAACTACAAGTAGGCCGGATATTATGTTCTCAACCTTCTTGGTGCCCGATATCAATCAAAACCTAAAGAGTCCCATATGACTGCTGTCAAACGAATCTTTCGTTATTTACGTGGTACTGCTGATCTTGGTCTGTGGTACCCGAGAGAGACAGGTTTTGCACTATCCGCCTATTCCAACGTGGATCACACAGGTTGCATGCTGGACCGGAAGAGAACGTCGGGTCACATTCAATTTTTGGGAGATAGCCTGGTAAGTTGGGCATCAAAGAAGTAGCAACGCGTTTCAACATCAACTGCCGAGGTAGAGTACGTGGCTGCCGCAAGCTGTTGTTCCCAAGTCATCTGGATGAGGACGCAACTCAAAGACTATGGTTTCACGTACGTCAAGGTCCTGATTTACTGTGACTCAAAGAGCGCCATCGCTATATCAAGTAACCCGGTTCAACACACCAAGACGAAGCACATCGACGTTCGGTATCACTTCATTAAGGATCACGTCGAAAGAGGTACCATCGAACTCTACTTCGTAAATACTGAACATCAGCTAGCAGACCTATTTACCAAAGCATTGGACGAAAAACGTTTTAACACTCTTGTGTCCAAGTTAGGTATGCTAAAGCTGACGACTTAATCCGATTGTGTGCCCATTACATGTTCCATACATATACGAGTAACTGTGTACTTATCATCCGGTGTTTACCCTCCCGATGAATGAGCACACACTTCCTCGCACTTGTATTCTACTTGTTTCAGTTACACCGTTAGATTTAGTCTCTGCATTTATTTCGTAGATTTCGTTTGTTTTCTTTCTTTCTTCGTGTGTTTCTTTTATTTCATACTGTCGTCTGTGTTTGTTTATCTATCTATCTCTGTGCTTTCAAAGTGTGTTCATGTGTTCAGGGGGAGCACAAAAAAGCATCAGGTAAGTTTACTCATCCTTTGAGGGGGAGAGTCACACACAGTTTTTCTTCAATGATAAAAAGTTTTTTTTTGTGTGGGCACTCCTGTGAGATTCTCAAGTTACGTTCATCATTTGAGGGGGAGCGACACTATTTTTTTCTTTAAAATGCTAAAAGTTGTTTTTGGTGTCGGACTCCTCACTACACTCTACTGTACTATCCGAGGGGGAGCAATGTCATCCCCATGCTCAGTTTGAGGGGGAACGAGAGAATGTCCTCTTCCAGTTCCAATTACTGCAAAAATTCCCAGGAACAGGACAGTTTTTGAGGTATCCGGACAGTATCCGGAAACCCCAAGGTATCCGAACAGTATCCGGACCTGCTCTACCCGGGTTGGACAAGAACCCGGACACCATCCGGGTATATATTGCATACGGGTTCTGATTTGTTCATTATCCGGAAAAACACGCCTAAACCCTAAAACCCTCTCGACCTTTCTCTCTCTCTCGGACTCTACTACTCTCCTCGATTTCTCTCTCGATTATCACTCACAATCAGGTATGTGTCTCACATTATCATCTTGATCTCTTGTATCACACATCCCACCGCGAATCGCCACTGATATGGTCGATTCAACAGTGTCCGTAAACCCCTTATGGGTTTCTTCGAGTTCGGGCATCTGTGTGCCATTTAGATTGTTTTAATTACATGTGTGTGGTTATTGGCTTATACCAACACTACCTGAATGTTATACAACGTGATTGGGACTGCTTGTTCGATTATCTCTTATTCGCATTTCGTCCGGACACATTCATTGTGTCCAGACACCATCAACGTTCTTGATGGTTTATCCGGTAAGCCTCATGATCGACGATATTTATCCGGTTATGAAAAACACCCGGAAACCCTAGTTGTCCGGATATCTTCGGGTATCCGGTAAGTTCAACTACCGGGATGTCGAATCATTCGGACTCTTCGGTGTCCGGAAACTATTTTTTTCGATAACCATTTTTGTCCGGACTCTTGGGTATCCGGAATTCCTATGCTGTCCGGAATCTCTTTGTCCGGGGTCCCACTTTTACCCGGGAACATTCTTCCGGTCCGGACACCATGTGTTGTCCGGAAAGTATTGCTGTCCGGAAAGTTTGGCATTCCCATCTTTGTCCAGACACCCCTGTTGCTGGTCATTTCAGTACCTGTTTTGACACTACCAGTCCTCAATCCATCTAAGTTTGAGCCTCATAATGCAAAGGTACGCACCGACATTTGATGGCGGATCAACAGCAAAATCCTCCCCAGAATCAGGAACTACCTCAAGAGGAGGATATCATTGACGAGGAAGCTGATAATGCCTTGGTCGCACCTGACCATGGCACTGAATTGGAGGCAAACAACCATTATCTGGACCCGGCATTATTCAAACCTAACCCACAACATCAGGTTATTCTGGATATTCTGATGCGTCACCCTCTCCGTGAGGCCCTCACCTACACTACCGACGTCCCTTTGATCTACGTTCTCCAAGTTTGGTTCACTGCCCAAGTTCGGACGGCCGATAATTCCCAAACAATCACTGCTCAAATTGATAATCAGCAGTTCACGCTTACACCAGATTCCTTCAGACGACTTCTATCGCTTCCCGAGGCCAACGCCAACAACCATGAATGGTACGATACTGCCGTCAACGACGAAATGTTATGCGCTCAAATGTGCGCGCTGGGCTACAACTTCGCACTTCCCCGGCCCTCGGCGTTCAATCGTAAGTACCTGGCTCCGATATGGTACACTCTTTTCACCATCCTCAACCGTTTCCTTTCTTCAAGATGGAAAGGCATAGACCAATGCACCGACAACTTCCTACGCCTTATTAATGTTGTGTGCTACAATCGCCACGTCGACTTCGCCATGATCATCTGGCGTGAAATCGTGCAAGCGATTCGTCACATCGGATGTACCAAGCAGAAGAAGTTCCTGCCATACCCGCGTTTCCTCTCGCTTACGGTTCGTCAACACATGGACGCTAATCCGACGATACCTCGACGTGTTTCACACCCGGTATGTCCCATTCGACACTTACAGTACATGGTTATCCGCAACCCATCCAATGCGGTAGCCATGCTCATTCCCGAAGCCCTATTATCAATCGCCGATCCCGCTGCACCGGGGGTAGTAACATATAGGGAAGAGATAGGGAATCCCATGGTCCAGCCAGCGCCAGAGGGACCTGCCCAGGGACCTACACCCGAGAGACGTGAGGGTCCAAGAATGAGAGGCGGGAGGGCCTGGCAAGCAGGTGCTGCCGGGCGGGGTGTGTTAGTTGTGAGAGGAAGGGGAACGAGTGTAAGTGGTGCAGCGGAACCGGGAACCAGCCCTACCCAAGCCCAAGACGGTTCTTCATCTAGACCTATACTTCATCACTCAACCGCACCATATATTACCGAACCCCCTTCACCCGCTCCACATATTGAGAACGTGGAATCTGACCCCACGGACTCCGATACCGACTGTACCATACGCCTGAAACGCATACCTCATGGTATCGGACCCAACCCAGATTTCATTGTCGGAATCCCACTTGACTCACCCCCATGTACTGAACAGACTGCTCTAGCAGCACCTAGGATAACTGAGGGGGAATTAGTTGAAGAATTAGATCATGTGAGACGAAGAGAACTGCGTTCGAAGTCGAACCAGGAAAGATTGAGCCATCAAGATAACGAGGCTCCTGAGAGAATCGAACCGAGTGTAATGAAGAAGACTCCGTGGACCCAGCGGAGCAATTGCACTACCCCCTCATCCACTCATCCGTCTCTCAAAAGACGGATGTTTAATTACATCTACTATCCCGTCTTATTTGTTGGGATGGGGTATTGAAGAAGACTCCATGGACCCAGCGGAGCAATTTCACGACCCCCTCATCCACTCATCCGTCTCTCAATAGGCGGATGTTTCAGTACATTACAGGGATATAGCACAACTTCCACCGGCCTCTCACTCGGAGAGTGCTGGTGTTGAAATAAGCAACCAGCTGCCCCCGGTTGCGACTTCTTTTCGTGCACAATCGAGTCTAGAGCCATTTGCTATTGAAAATCCTTTGGCTAGGACACAAGAGGGGCAACACCAAGTCGAGAATCTTTTTGACTCGACCGGAACCACCGTAGTGTCTTTACCTCTAGGTGGAACACAAGGATCAGAGGGAAATCCTACCACAACTACCGATATGTCAATTATGAACGTAGGTGGCTCTACCCCCGCGGTAGATGCCTCAACGGGTAATCTAAGTAAACCCGGAGTTACTCACCCAGACTTTGTGTCGTAAGGGTCCCTGGACAGCACCCTCAAGGCTGTCCGCGAAGCAATGGAACTGCATGTCGCCGCCGAGCTCGCCAAATTAATCAAAGGCAAAGCGAAGATCGTTGAAGCTGAAAACGCTCCTCCACCTACCTACTCGGTGGAAACTCTCAAGACGATGCTTCTAGCCCAATTGCTCCAGGATTCCAATGCCTCGCCCGAAGCAGACCTGATCACCGTTCTGAAAACACAGGTCACTGCTCCTTCCACATCAATTACCTCTCGCCTGGATTGCATTGACTCAACTCTCAAGTACTACAACCGAGCGCTCACAATGCTGTCCGAGAGAGTCCGCTTACTCGAAGAAACCTGTAAGAGTCAAGCAGGTGGTCTGAAACGTAAGCACGATAACCAGGACGATCCTGATCACTGTGAGGGGGAGAAACGACAAAGACTAAACGATACCGCCCATATCCTCACTGCTGAAACTACAATTGTGGTTCAACCGGAACCTTCAACTACGGCGACTACAACCGGAACAGATCCTGAAGTCGAGTTACCTTTAGCTGAAATGGTGATTGATATGGATATATCAGATGAAGAAGACCCGACTGTTGAAAAGCCCGAGGGTTCAACACAGGGATTGATCGACTTTGACTCATCAGACAGACCTCTACTGGATATGATAGATCCAGACTGTGAAGTCAATCCGGAGACCGAAAATGCATGGTATCAAAAACCCGCCAGTGCTGTAAATCTCTAGGTAAATTTGGTATTTCCTATTGATGAAGACGACAACATCGACTATGATCAGTTCCTGCTACAGAATTTTTATGGTACTTCTCCCGTTCACTATGCTCAACCCACTGGAACTTCAACAAGACCTGAAACTACTACTGCCAATATTCCGACAACTCCTCTGCAAACGACAGCTTCTGATCTTACCCCCCCCCCCCTCCTCAGCAACAAATCCATTGGGAGAAGATCATGCTACTTATCCCTCATCTGGAGGAATCTTTGAAGAAGTTGTTCGTCCACAAGCTTCGCCCGATCGAGCCAACCTTTTGCCTTGGTATTTACAACCTCGACCCTGAATACCAACGGCGTTATATCAACACAATGCAGCGGTGTCTTCCAGTCAGCCAAGTCAGAACCAAGCATCAGATCACTGAGGTACTTAACATCCATTCAAGACGTATCATGAAAATCGTCTACCCAGTATTCACTGTCCGACGTGAAGATGGGAATGAATGGAAATTCTCTGAATCCGACTTCCAGCACCTCCGACCGTTCGACTTCCTAGCTATTCTGAAAGACCTTCGTACAAGAACCATCCGACCGCTTGAAGTTACAAAGGCGCTCGAAGCTTTTCTTCAATACCTGGTCCGTACCATTATGATGTCATATCTAACGGATTTTCAAATGGCTATCGAGAACAGGGCGAAGAAGGTAAATCTGATAAAGCCGAATCTGAAAGCTCCTGAGTTGAATATGTATCCCGAGAACGCTATGCTTCTAGAACCAGAATTTGGGATCGTCTTCATTAATGAACAGAAAGAGAAAATATTTATGCGGTTCAGTCAGGTAGAAAGATTCTACGACGGCACACTCCTTAAAGTTCGAGATGCTCTTCGAAAGATCATTACACACGAGTCTGAAAATCCAAGGTACTCATATGTTCCGAATCCGAATGAAACAACTGCTTAGAATGCCTTGGAATTGGTTGAAGATCGCATCGACTACCGCCGTGCTATTAGATGGTTCGAGATTCACTTCGCGCTTCGCAAAAGATATGTCTACAACTGACGAGAGCTAGAGCGCGAACTCGAACTTCAAATCAAAGGGGGAGATTGTTAGGGTCAATTTCTGTTGATTTAAAGTTCAGGGTTTAAACTGTAATTATTTATTTTGAGCCTTATTAGTGAACGGGTCGTGGGCTTGTTAACCACGGGCCCGCCATATAAATAGATAGCTTAGCCTTAGAAAATAGGCTAGTTGTCTCATTTGCTTTTCTGAATTGTATTGTAAACACTCTGATTGAAAGCATAATACAGGGACGACTAGTTGAAATCATTGTTCTTATTGTTTATATTACTGATTTCATAATTGTTGCACGGATCTGGAACTAACAGTAGTAGAGTCAGAATTCTGAATAACTTGTTCAGAGTTCTGAGTACTCTGACCAGATGTCTGTGTACCTTGACCAGAAGTCTGATTAACTTGTCCAGAATTCTGAGTTCTAGGCTCAGAAGTTTCATTACTTGTGTTGATCAAAGTTGGACATTCCTCAGATGGACCAGTATCAGAAATTATTGTTGTTTGAACCACTTCTGAGGTTCCCTTTTTCATTTCTTGAACCATTTTTGGATTTTCAAAATTTGCATAAGATTCATAAGTTAGTTCCATAAATGCATCCTTAAACAATATATTGAGTTCTGAACAGTTAGGATTAGAAGTTGTTTCAGAAGTTATTGTTGTATTATCCTGTTTGAGTTCTGAACAGTTTTGTTCAGAAGTCTTCATTCTTGACTCATCAAATGTTACATTTATGCTTTCCATTATCCTCTTGGTTCTTCTGTTGTAGATTCTGAATGCTTTGGAAGTTAGTGAATAACCAACAAAGTATCCTTCATCTGCCTTTTTATCCAATTTACCAAGATTCTCTCTGTCTTTGAGAACATAGCATCTGCAACCAAAAACATGAAAGAATTTAATCAGTGGTTTTCTTTTGTTTATCAGTTCATAAGCAGTTTTATTCAATCTACTATTTATCAAAGTTCTGTTCTGTGTAAAACAAGCAGTGGCTATTGCTTCAGCCCATAGGAAGGTTGGAAGATTTGAATAAGCCAACATGGTTCTTGCAGCTTCACCTAGAGTTATGTTCTTCCTTTCAACAACTCCATTTTGTTGAGGAGTTTTGACAGCTGAAAAGTTATGAGAAATCCCCAGGCTTTGCAAAAAGTTCTTAAGAGTCTCATTTCTGAACTCTGTCCCATTGTCACTTCTGATTTTCTGGACTGGAAGTTGTTAGAATACTTGAATTCTTTTGATGAAATTAATCAGTGTTGCAGCAACCTCTGACTTTGCTCTTAAGAATTCAACCCATGTGTACCTGGAATATTCATCCACAATAACAAGCATATATTTCTTTCCTCCCATTGATTGAACTGAAATAGGACCACACAGATCTGTATGTAGCATCTCTAATGGTGACTTGCATGAATGTAATAACCAGGTATTTTATTTAATTTAAAATATAAGAATTTTATAAGTTTATATGGGTATTTTAAGGAATGAGAAGTTAAGGGTAAGTTTTAATTTTAATGAAAGTTTAGGGGTATATTTGGTTAAATGGAACAAGTTTGGGGTTCATTTGGAAAGTTGGGTGACACCTCCTGTAGCCAAAACCGACTTTCATTCTATAGGAATGAGGTGTCTCCTTTTTTACCATTTTTAGCAAAGTGTAGTGTGTGTCTAGGTGGTGTTTTCGATTTTAGAGAGAGAGTGAAAGAGGTTGAAGGAAACTAAGGAAGAGGAAGAAGTATCTGATTGTTTGCAGCTGAGTTTAAGATTCAATTCATCTGATACAACAAGGTAATAATCCATCCTAATTCTTCTTTTTATGTATAATAGGTTTTACATGAACTTTAGAAGTGGGTTATGTTATTTTTAGAAGGTATATGAATTATGGGTTTGGAATAGTGTTCTAATGGTAGTATAAAACATATCTGCAAGGTTATATAAACATATATAGAATAAAACTGCAAAAATCTGGGTTTTAGGATGAAACAGTAGACTGAGACTTTCATCGAAGTCGCAGTAGGCTAGTATTCATCGAAGTCGCAGTAGGTTAATATTCATCGAAGTCGCAATGGACGACTGCGACATTCATCGGAGTCGCAATGGTTGGTTGCGACTTGGGTATGAAATCGCAATGGTCGTTTGCGACTTGGCTTGAAATCGCAGTAGTAGATTGCGATTCGAGTGTGGGATCGCAGTAGTTGGTTGCGACTCCAAGGTGGAATCGCAATAGTGGGTTGCGACTCCAAGGTGGAATCGCAATAAAGGGTTGCGACTTCGGGGTGAAATCGCAATAAGGGGGTTGCGACTTCAGGGTGGAATCGCAATAGGAGATTGCGATTTGGTACTGTTCATTGCGATTTCAGTTGGGAATTTTGTAAGTTTAAAGTATTAAAGGAGATATTTGGTATTTTATCTGATTTCAGATTCTGTGAGGGATCGACACACGTGAATTATCTTGGAAGAGTTTTTGTGATAAACACACGAGGTGAGTTTTTATTTGAAATGTTTTCAAATGGAATACATATATGTGATTAAATGTAATATGGTGCATATAATGTTTATATGAATATTGCATTGTATGAGTACTAGTTGGTCGGGCTTAGGACCGGTGAAAGTTGGCTGTACAAAGGGACAGTGGTGTTGGCTGTATTTAGTACAACGGAGTAAATTAATTAATTGGCTTGCTACCAATTAATATGGCCAAGGAAAAGAAAGGAGAAAGAGATGGAAAGATTACATGAGTCATAATTGGTATTCTTATGTGAAGTATATGTATGACTTTGTGCAAAAAATTTCTTTAACTAACGGGGATTTTTCTCACTAGACCTCAAGGTCTAACCCTCATTTTTGTTTTAAAATATGTATTCCAGGTCATGGAGCAAACAAGAGACAATGATAGGATTTATCATGTTAGCTTTTGTGGATGTTGAATGATTATGAAGATTCCAGTTATAATTAGTAGATGTTATGTATTTTACTTTATTCGAAAAAGTTTGTACTGAAAGACTTAATTGTAGAATTTAAGGGACCATATTTGGATTATGATATGTTATTTTGTGGTGAATTATATGGAACTTGTATGTTGGGATTAAGGGATGTTACAAATGGTATCAGAGCCTTAGTTTAAGAGATTTAGGTATTAGTATCTGTACCTAGACTTAAACTGCATGCGAAGTAGGATGTCCTTGTTATTTTAGAACCTTGGGATGATAAATATAAAAAGGTAGAAGGAACATCATGTAAGGTAATTTCAGATTACACCTGGCCAGTGTAATTATGATCTTACAGGTACATGTTTGAACCAGAATACTTTATTATATGGGGTATGTGCTTATGTGTATATTAACCTTGTTTGAATCAACAGAATGGCAAGTGGAACGAGACAAACAGCCGGAGGAAGGGGAAGAGGGGGAGAAAGAGGCAGAGGTAGGACAGGGGGCAGAGTACAGGGGCGAGGCACAGAGTTTGTTACGAGGGACGACCTAGCGATTGAAATGGGAAGACTTCAGGAAAATATACAAGCTATGTTTAACCAGACTCACCATTCGGAAACAGAAATACCAGACCCTACCCTTGAAACCGAAGTGCCTATCGCACCTATTGTCACATCAGCACCAAGAAAGTGTGATTATAAAATGTTTTTAAGTTGTAAACCACCCAATTATGGGGGGGACAGAGATCCAGTAAAAGCAATGCGATGGCTGAAGGAGGTTGAAGCCGTATTTAAGACCAGTAAATGCGCGGAAGAAGATAAAGTGTTATATGGAACAGCAATGTTGAAAGCAGATGCCTTGTATTGGTGGGAAGCCCTTATTGACTCTGAAGGACCTAATGTGTATTCAACTTTTACTTGGGGCGAATTCTCGAGAGCATTTAAGGAACAGTTTTTCCCGCAAGCCGCAGTTAGACAGTTGGAAGAGGAATTCCTGAGCCTACAGCAAGGAAATTTATCGGTAAGAGACTACACTGCCCGTTTCTTGGAAAAGTCGCGTTTCGGAGAATATTATGTTGCCACAGAAAAGATGAAGATGGAAAGGTATGTATTCGGATTGAATTCGGAGATTAGAAAGTTGGTAACTGCAGCGAGACCTAATACTTTTTCAGAAGCAGTCAATGCTGCGGAAAATGTGGAGCGAGACAATAAGAGGGATGTTGGGGATAAGAGTGTGGGAAAGAGAAAATGGGAAGGGCCACCACACGATGTGAAGAAGTCTGGATTTCAGCGATTTGATAGTCGTCCACCTTTTAGAGCAGCTGAAAGGCCTTGCCCAAAGTGCCACCGTTTTCACCAAGGAAGCTGTCAGGTAGATCCTAGAAACTGTTATAAGTGCGGGAAGTTTGGGCACATTGCTAAAGATTGTAGGGTGGTTAGATTTTGTTATTCATGCAATTCGCCAGATCATCTGCAATCAGATTGTCCACTGGGAAGAATACCATCAGGTGGCACGTCAACAAGAGCATCGGGTGTTAGACCAGCAGTACCGAGGTCAGAGCCAGCAAGAGCAAGAGGCCGTTCATTTCAGATGACAGCAAAGGAAGCGGAGAAAACTCCAGACGTAGTTACAGGTACATTCTTAATAAATTCCACACGTGCTAAGGTGTTATTTGATTCTGGTGCGAACCGATCGTTTGTGTCTCCTTCATTTGCTGCTTACATGCATTTAAAGCCAAAAGTGTTAGATCATGCTTTATTTGTAGATACGGCAAATGAAAATCAAGTATCAGTTAAAGAAGTATTTGATAGTTGCGTGATAGATATAGAAGGGTGCGGGGTACCGATCCAGTTATTTCCAATAGCCCTGGTAGAGTTTGATGTGGTAGTGGGAATGGACTGGTTAGCCGAGAACCAAGCTAATATAAATTGTGATAAGAAGTTAATAAACGTTGTGTTACCTGGAAAAAAGGGCCGGTAGTGATTTATGGCGATCGTAGGAATTATCAGTATAATCTTATTAACATGATAAAAGCCCGTAAGTGTGTTAGTAAGGGTTGTCAGAGTTACTTAGCTTATGTAATAGATACTAAGCTAGAGAAGAGTAAGTTGGAAGACATTCCAATTGTTAGTGATTTTCCAGAAGTATTTCCTGAAGACTTGAACAGTCTTCCGCCCGTTAGACAGGTAGAGTTCGGTATAGATCTAATTCCTGGAGCCACCCCTGTAGCCCGTGCACCGTATCGTTTGGCGCCTCCAGAAATGAAAGAAATGATGGCACAACTGCAAGATCTATCCGTTAAGGGTTTCATCAGACCAAGTTCTTCACCGTGGGGAGCACCAGTCTTATTTGTGAAAAAGAAGGATGGTTCGATGAGAATGTGTATCGACTACAGAGAATTGAATAAGCGCACGATCAAAAACAAGTATCCTCTACCTAGAATTGATGACCTATTCGATCAATTAGTTGGAGCTTGTTGTTTCTCCAAGATTGATTTAAGACCCGGTTATCATCAGTTGAAAGTCAAAGAAGAAGACGTATTGAAAACTGCTTTTCGCACCAGGTACGGTCACTATGAGTTTCTAGTAATGCCATTTGGTTTGACGAACGCTCCAGCTGCTTTCATGGATTTAATGAATCGGGTATGTAAGCCGTATCTTGATAAATTCGTTATTGTGTTTATTGATGATATACTTATTTATTCCCGATCCAAAGAGGATCATGCACAACATCTTCGTTTGATTTTGGAATTATTGAAGAAAGAAAAGTTGTATGCGAAATTTTCAAAGTGTGAATTTTGGTTGCGGGAAGTTCAGTTTTTGGGGCATATAGTTTCTGAAAAGGGTATAAAAGTCGATCCGATGAAAGTGGAAGCAGTTGAAAAATGGGAACCACCAAAGACAGCAACAGAAGTACGAAGTTTTCTGGGTTTGGCCGGCTACTACCAAAAGTTTATAAAAGATTTCTCTCGTATTGCCACACCTTTGACAAAGCTGACTCGGAAGAATCTGAAGTTTGAATGGAAGGCAGAACATGACGAGGCATTCAGGATATTAAAGGAGAAACTCTGCAGCGCGCCGATATTAGCATTGCCAGAAGGTTCGGATGATTTTGTGGTCTACAGCGATGCTTCTAAGTTAGGTTTGGGATGTGTACTCATGCAACGTGGAAAAGTAATTGCCTATGCTTCTCGTCAATTAAAGGATCATGAAAGGCAATATCCTACCCACGATATGGAACTGGCAGCAGTTGTTTTCGCTTTGAAGATCTGGAGGCATTATCTTTATGGTTCCAAGTGCCAAATTTTTACGGACCATAAGAGTCTCCAACATCTTTTTGATCAGAAGGAACTGAACATAAGGCAAAGAAGGTGGCTAGAGTTAGTGAATGATTATGATTGTGAAATCCTTTATCACCCAGGAAAAGCGAATGTGGTGGCAGATGCACTAAGTCGACAAGAAAGAAGTGGAACGATAAAAGCGATATCTTTAAAAGCTGAACTTCTTCCAAACATTTTTGACGAATTACTGAAGTGCCAATTAGATGCTTATCAAGAAGGAAGTTTGAAATCTGAACGGTTGGTTGGGATATCAGCATTGCTTGGGAAAGATAACCGTGGATTGTTGTGTTTAGGGAATAGGATTTGGGTACCTCGTTTGGGTGGATTACGTGATCGTGTACTACAAGAAGCTCATCAATCTCGATTCTCCATTCATCCAGGTACAAATAAAATGTATAGAGATTTGAAACAATTCTATTGGTGGCCGGGGATGAAAAGAAGTATTGCTAAGCATGTGGAAGACTGCATTACCTGCAAGAAAGTAAAGATTGAGCATCAGAAACCGTTTGGTCAGTTACAACGCTTAGATATTCCAGTATGGAAATGGGATCAGATCACAACTGATTTCACTACCAAGTTACCAAGAACTTCAAAGGGATTCGATTCTATTTGGGTGATTGTGGATAGGTTGACAAAGTCTGCTCATTTCTTGCCAATAAAAGAAACCGATTCTTTGGAACGTTTGGCCAAACTGTACATTAATGAAATAGTAACTCGACATGGAGTACCAATTTCGATTATTTCTGATCGAGATAGTCGTTTTACTTCTAGATTTTGGAGAAGCTTTCAAAAAGAGATGGGAACACAAATCAAGTTGGGTACAGCATATCATCCACAAACTGATGGACAGAGTGAAAGAACGATCCAGACTTTAGAAGATATGCTCCGGGCTTGTATAGTTGATTTTGGAGGATCATGGGATAAACATTTGCCTTTGATAGAGTTCGCTTACAACAACAGTTATCATTCTAGTATTCAGGCGGCACCGTTTGAAGTATTGTATGGTAGGAAATGCCGAACGCCTTTGTGTTGGAATGAAGTGGGGGAAAAGCAGTTAGCAGGGCCCGAAATAGTACAATTAATAGCAGATAAGATTACTCAGATCCGGGATAGATTGAAAACGGCACAAGACATACAGAAAAGTTATGCAGATCGACGTCGGAAACCGTTAGAATTTCAGGTTGGGGAATTTGTGATGTTAAAAGTTTCACCTTGGAAAGGAGTCATACGTTTTGGGAAGCAAGGTAAACTCAGTCCGCGGTATATTGGGCCATTTGAAATTACAGAAAGAATTGGTGAAGTAGCATACAGATTGGATCTTCCGCATGAGTTTAGCAGAATTCACAACGCGTTTCATGTGTCGAATTTTCGAAAGTGTTTGGTATCACCAGATCAGGCAGTATCTCTACCGGATATACAAGTGGATGAAAAGTTGAATTATGTGGAGGAACCGGAAGCAATAGTTGATCGCAAGGTTAAAGTATTGAGGAATAAGGAGATCAGGCAGGTAAAGGTTCAATGGAAACATCATAGGGGTCAGGATGCGACATGGGAATCAGAGTCGGAGATGAGAGCCAAATACCCTCATCTGTTCACTTGACTGAATTCCGGGACGGAATTCTTTTAAGGGGGAGATGTTGTAATAACCAGGTATTTTATTTAATTTAAAATATAAGAATTTTATAAGTTTATATGGGTATTTTAAGGAATGAGAAGTTAAGGGGTAAGTTTTAATTTTAATGAAAGTTTAGGGGTATATTTGGTTAAATGGAACAAGTTTGGGGTTCATTTGGAAAGTTGGGTGACACCTCCTGTAGCCAAAACCGACTTTCATTCTATAGGAATGAGGTGTCTCCTTTTTTACCATTTTTAGCAAAGTGTAGTGTGTGTCTAGGTGGTGTTTTCGATTTTAGAGAGAGAGTGAAAGAGGTTGAAGGAAACTAAGGAAGAGGAAGAAGTATCTGATTGTTTGCAGCTGAGTTTAAGATTCAATTCATCTGAAACAACAAGGTAATAATCCATCCTAATTCTTCTTTTTATGTATAATAGGTTTTACATGAACTTTAGAAGTGGGTTATGTTATTTTTAGAAGGTATATGAATTATGCGTTTGGAATAGTGTTCTAATGGTAGTATAAAACATATCTGCAAAGTTATATAAACATACATAGAATAAAACTGCAAAAATCTGGGTTTTAGGATGAAACAGTAGACTGAGACTTTCATCGAAGTCGCAGTAGGCTAGTATTCATCGAAGTCGCAGTAGGTTAATATTCATCGAAGTCGCAATGGACGACTACGACATTCATCGGAGTCGCAATGGTTGGTTGCGACTTGGGTATGAAGTCGCAATGGTCGTTTGCGACTTGGCTTGAAATCGCAGTAGTAGATTGCGATTCGAGTGTGGGATCGCAGTAGTTGGTTGCGACTCCAAGGTGGAATCGCAATAGTGGGTTGCGACTCCAAGGTGGAATCGCAATAAAGGGTTGCGACTTCGGGGTGAAATCGCAATAAGGGGGTTGTGACTTCAGGGTGGAATCGCAATAGGAGATTGCGATTTGGTACTGTTCATTGCGATTTCAGTTGGGAATTTTGTAAGTTTAAAGTATTAAAGGAGATATTTGGTATTTTATCTGATTTCAGATTCTGTGAGGGATCGACACACGTGAATTATCTTGGAAGAGTTTTTGTGATAAACACACGAGGTGAGTTTTTATTTGAAAAGAACCTCCTTATTGTCTGAAATCGTACAACCACTCTGATACTACATTGTTCAAACACGCGGCTACTAAGGTTGTCTATAAAAGGTCAATGACATACAACCAATCAGTTGCCGCCACGTGTAAAGTATAAACTGCCATGCATTAAATGCATGTAGTATATAAGAAGGACTCCAGCTTCATTTTTGAAGTACTCAAAAACTCTGGACGAGTCACTTGCTAACTCTGGTCAAGTCATCCTTCTTATCTTGAGATAGGTTATTATTAGTAATTTCCTTCTCTTTCTTAGTGCAAGAAACTTAGTGTTCCAACTTGTTTAGATTTAGGTTTATCCTTAATCTTGTTCTGCAACAAGCTGTAAATTGTTAATGGTTTATCAATAAACAATTTAGAAAAGTAAAATCTGTGTGTTTGTATTCACCCCCCCTTCTACAAACTTGTATAGCCCTTCGGGACCAACAAGTGGTATCAGAGCGGATTTGTTTAATCTCATAAACAAGATATAATCTATACTAAGATTTCTCTTCCTTGCTATTTCTGAAAATGGCTACCAACACAAACACAAACTATATTGACAATGGTTCTCTTGCAAAACCCCCTAGATTCTCCATAGATAATTTCAATCTATGGAAAAATAGAATGATTCTCTTCTTAGAAGGTGTAGACCCTACTATGCCTTATTATCTTGAAAACGGCCCATATATTCCTGTAAGAATTGATGTTGCAGTTCCAGCCGCTGAGAATAGACCTGCTATTCCAGAAAGGCTGATTCCTAAAGAAATTCATATGTGGACTGATGAAGATAAGAAGAAAGTGGCTATCGACACTAAAGCCATATCCATACTCTCCATGGATCTTCCTGACAAAGTCTACCATTCCGTCATGAACCTGAAAACCTCAAAAGCTATGTGGGACACAATCTATGTTCAGTATGAAGGTACTTCTGAAGTCCAGGACTCTCGAAAGATCAACCTAGTAAGACAGTATGAAAGCTTCATTTGTGGTAAGAATGAAACTCTCTCTAAAGTACACCAACGTTTTAACTGTTTAATAATAGATCTGAAAACTGTTGGTAAGGAATATTCTAACTTTGAAGTGCTGACAAAGTTCTTAGAATGTTTACCTGAAAGCGGGGACAACTATTGTTCGTTCCTATTTTCTTAACAATGATCTTAACTTTCAGTTAGTTCAGATTTAGATATTGTGCGGAAGCGTATTTAAGAACTGAAAGATAATGCAAGGTAGAAGAACACACAATATTAAATAAACAATATGTAAGAACAGATGAATATTTCCAAGATTACTGTATTTGATATATATAAAGAACACCAAGAACTTCAAAGGATTAACAAGAAATCTGCAGTTAATGATGTGTGTGAGAAGTGCAAAGCTTAATGATAGATGTGTAGTTTTGTAGTATTAAGCTTTTTTTGGAAGAGTTCACACGAACCTTCTATTTAAACTACTTCTAAAGGGGACATACTTTAGACATTAAGGACTGATCTACAGTTGACAGGATCGCATGAATAGTAGCAGGTACGATGTTCATTTATTGAGCATGTTCCAATTCTGATAGAGCCCTATCAGAGTTTGACACGTGTAGTTGATGTCAGGGCACGCCTGGAATAAGTGGATGAACGGATCCTTGTACAGTAAGATATTTATGAATCTTCCAAGTCTTTAGTATAAACCGCAGAGGCTCTGTCAAGGGCGACAGAGGTTCTGCGGCTCTGTCCTCTGTGAGAAGTACTTACGTAGTTCGTTCTTTGGTCTTGGCATTTCTTGATTGATCTTCTTGTTTACTTCGGCAGAGCTTCTGTGACACTTCGCAGAACTTCTGTGATCACTCGGCAGAGCTTCTGTCGAAGTCTTCTTTACTTGGCCTATTTTTCAATACTTCTAATATTATGAATATTGGAGCTAACAATCTCCCCCTAAGTATTAAAAAATGAAAATTTTGAATTATGCTTGATTAGGCTAAGTAAATAGACAGAGGTTAAACACAACCTCAAATATTCATTTCATTTCTTTTCATTTTGAATTATGCCAGAGGTATTTTTAAAGTTTGCAAAGATATGTAGATGAGACTCAGACATTTGCATCTGTGAAGTCGTTGAAACTTCTGTTGTCGAATCCCACTTCTCTGAGCTCGTGATAGAATTTGATGCAGAGTTCTATTAAGCCAATTGTAGCATCTATTTCTTCGATCATTCTGTCTGCTGATTCTCGATCCATAAGCTCAGTACCTCGGTTCTCTTCTAGGATTGATCTGAACTTTTTCAGAGTACTGGTTGCATACTTCTGATAGTCCATTTCCACAAAAAGTCTTATTTGACCAGCAGGATCCTTATACACTAACCCGTACCTTGGTGTTTTTATGATTGAGTTGGGCACGGCAGAAGGTGGGCAGTGATCCTCTGGTGGTCTTAGGCTTAGGTTTCTGACTCCAAGATCTCTTCCCAGTTGAAAGTCTATCATGCTATCAAGCAGAAGCTTTTCCCTCATCGCTTTCCTGAATACTTGATAAGCCCTTCTGTTAGCATCGGTGTCGAAGTTTTCTTTCGTCCAAAGTAGAAGATCTGGCAGATCGTAGGGGTTCAAGTTCCTTATATCGGCATCTGAAAATTGATTTTCGGACTTGTTCTCCCTTTTGACTTTGTAGATGTTGAACCTGATCTTTGGAAAGGTTCATGTTTGAGAGAATTTGCAGTAAATTACCTTTTCAATTTTGGATTCTGAGAAGACTTATGCCCTTGTTTTTGGCTTTGTTCTGGTGAAGGTGTTATCAAGGTCAGCTCTGAGTTGAGGATCTTCGATGTGAGGCAGAGGATTTTTCTGATTATGCTGTTTGTAAAGATACCTATACACCACCTCTTCCATTTCTGCATGTCGTGTACTCGGTGGAGGTATTGGTCTTCGCAGAGAATCCATTTCTCGTTTTATCTCTGCAACTCTATCCTCTGTTACCTTTGCTTTTGGATCAAGGATCGGAGTTTTTGACAGAGGATCTAAATTGAATGTCCAGTCTTCTTCAGGCTTAGGAGTGACAAAGGCATCGAATGAGCTCTTCATCAGCTTCTCTATCGTCTGAGGCATTGGCTTTTTCTTCTTTGGTTCTTCTGTCATGATACCTTTTCCTTTATCTTTGGCTTGGGAGGTTCAGAACCTGTTGCCTGTTTTGGATTTTCTGGGATTGCTTTTGTTGGTTTGGGGGTTTGATCCTCTGTTGGTTTGGGTGTAGAGGTTTCTGTGGGTATGATGAGGATTGCCTCTGTTGGTTTTGACACTTCAGATTCTGAGGACTTTGCTAATGATGGTTCTGTTGGTTTGATTGGGGATTTGGGTTCTGTAGATGGTTCTTCTGTGAGCTCGGTTGTGGTTTGTGGAGGGATGGGAAGTTCTTATGAGGAGGAAGATGTTAAGATCTGGATATTTACTTGAGTAGGGGCATCTTCTCCAAAGACAGAGGCTGGTGTTTCCTCTGTGGGCCTCTGATGGTTTCCTTGACTTTGGGTTGGGGAATCTTGAGTTTCAGGCTCTGCGGTTGTCGTAGTTTCTGCAGCTGTAGCCTCTGTTGTTTTCTCAGTTTGGTTCTCTCCCTCAGGATGACCTGATGCATCGTCATCATCAGGGTCATCCTGCCTCCTTTCTTTAGAACCTTCTGCCCTGCAAGTTTTGTCGGGTTTCTTTGCAGCTTGTTGCCTCATCTTTTCAAGATAAATCTTGATGGAGTTTTTGAATGCAGGGGTTGCACTTCTTTCGAATTCGGCAGCATGTATTCTGGCAGAGGTTGTGACAGAAGATTCGGCAGTAGACTTTATCTGGGACAGAGCTTGTTGTACCTCTGTAGACAAGGCGTCCATTTTGGTATTTAGACTTGTAATGGCTCCTGAAGTAGTCTCTGTAAAAATAGAAAAGGAGCTTTGCAACTCTTGTAGTTTTTGATTCACAGAGGTTACAAAGGTTTGGAACTCATCCTTTATCACATGAGAGTCAGTGGTAACCTCTGGAGGAACACATCCATCCCCAGAGTGAGTCCTTGTTCCTGGGACACCTTCGTTCACCCCTGTTTTTACGTTGAAGGTGGAAGGATTTCCTTCTGATCATTGAGGAGAAACTTGTGTTCCAACCTCTACAGAAGTTATGTGAAGATCAGTGTCCAAATCCACTCCAGAGGTGGGTATTGGAATGTCGGCTTTTTTACCAAAGGCGTACATTTGGTAAAAAAGTTGCATGGGATCGGCTTTTTATAAACCGACCCCTCCCATCTCGTTTTACTTTGGTCCCAAGCAAGAAGAAACCAAGGAAACCCTAGCATCCCTCTTCCTCTCGTTTTGCTGTCAACGCCGAACCCCCTCCCATTCCCTGTTGCCGCCGTGATCACCCCATGCCGCCGCCGTCGCTAACGGCTGCCAGAGAGAGAGAGGAGCAGCGAGAGAGACGACCGAGAGAGAGAGGAAGTCGGAGTTGTGTTGCCGCTGGATTGTCGTCGCAAGTAAGTCCTCTCCCTTTTCGATTCTTCTTCGTCGCCCCAAATCGCAAAACCACCCCACCACCGCCGCAGCCATGGCTGCCGGCGGTGTGGCCGCCGCCGTGCACCACCACGGGTGGTGGCAGTGTGCGTGTGTGTGTGTAATCGGGAATGTCCAGGTCGAGCGTGGGAAAAGGGTGTGGACGTATTAGGATTGGTCGGGTTTTTCGTTGGGTCTCGCCGGAGTTTCGTAAACGACGGTCGCCGCCGGCGCCGGCGACCACCACTGCCGGAGGTGGAAGTGGGTGGTGCGCGGGTGAGCTCAGACTTTAGTAACCTAAAACCCTAATCCGTGACCCGATCGCGTAAACCTGACACACGAAAACCTTAAGCTTGAAAGTTATCATTTTATGTAAAAGAAAATCCCATTCTGTCCCTGTTTTGCATCGGCCATAACTTTTCCGTCGTAGCTCGGTTTGAGACGAAACTGGTGTCCACGGTTCACATTCTGTGTCGGGCACATTTTTCGTGTTTTGGCGAAAACCTGGTTAGGCCTTTAACTAGGTGCAAAGTGGGCGTTTTATCAGCCGGTCCGAATCTGCAGCTTTACGTTTCAATCTTAGAATAATTGTATAAAATTGTAGGAAAATCGTTAGAACGCGTATAATATGTCCTTGGAAAGCTAAGACCAAGACCCTCCTGTTTGGGGGACTTAATCTCTGGATTAGTGGGTCTAGAGGGGGATAAGCAGGTCCCGAACAGACCTGCAGTTTAGACCGAAAATCTGAAATGTCGCTCGTTTAGTCTTACGTTTATATTTGAGGGTCGGGGCGTCGTGTTGACACGTTCTAGCACTTCTTTAGGTGACGAGAAGTGATTTTGGAGTTGGCAAGCTCTTGTGGTCATCCGAGGACTCCTGCTTTGCTTTTCGAGGTGAGTTCTCTCACTGCGTAGAATAGGGATTATATGTACATCGCGGTAGTTTGTGTGTAGTAGCTGAATTGTTGTGTGTACTAGCTGAATTGTGGTGCGTAGTACTAGGTTGAATTAATGCCTAGTATAAATGAATGTTATATACATCTCGGTGGGACCGAGGGCTCGGTGGGACTGAGGGCTCGGTGGGACCGAGGAATTGTGTACAAGTGTTGTGTGAACTCGGTGGGACCGAGTACTCGGTGGGACCGAGGAATTGTCTACAAGTGTGGCATGAACTCGGGGAGACCGAGGGATGCCTACACGAGTGTTGTGTGATTTCGGGGAGACCAAAGGATACATGCAAGGGTGTTTTGCATGAGTTTGCTGGTATAAAATGTAACTGCTTGTGGTAGTCGTCTATCTATGTGTGGATAGGAGTGGTGTGTATATAATTGCTACCTGCGTATGTGTTTGAATTCACTAAGCTTCGTGCTTACCCCTTCCCTTTACAATGTTGTTTCAGGTACGAGAGGCCCGAAGGCGTGACGGTACACATTGGCGCATGCGAGAGACTTCCCGTATTTATGATTTCAAACTTTATAATTGAATTAATTGTTATCTTCTGCTGTTTAGACATTTGTGGTTGAATACTTAACGAGATTTCAGTGGAAACAGTTATTTTGAGAATTAATGATATGGTCCAATTAAATAAATTATTGTATTTTAAAAGTTCAAATTTATTGTAATTTTTTGGACGTTACAACTTGGTATCAGAGCACAGCTTGAGTGAATCAAACACATCTCGGTGTGTTTGATCTCAAGTTTGCGGCTATAAAATCTTCTTTAAAGTTTCTGGAAAATAAAAGAAAGGAAAATGCGTTTGAGAAACGGTGATCGAGGGCGCAGTGTGTACAGTCAGCCGGAGCCAAGGGAAAAGGTACAGTACTTAGTGTATTTATTGCTTTCTAGATCATAGGAGTATGCATGCTAGATTGTTTGTGCTATTTACATTGTACTGCATGTTCATTGCTTGCTAGTAGGAATTTATACTAGTCATGGTAGGTTGTTAAGTGAATGCCCTATAGGTTGTATGCAGTAAGAATCGCATAGCCTTAGAATATTTGATTTAGTTCTATTGCGCAGCTATTGTTTGTGTCCAACCGTTCTAGGATAGAATCTTGTATTCGAATGTCTATTTGTTTCACGCTGCATGTGACGGGGTATTCGCGAGGCAACTCGTTATGGATAGTAGGGATTTCATTGTAGCAAGGGTAGTGTTTTGGGGTGGAATTCCTAGGGAGCTAGGAAGAGTGTGTACATATGCTGGTGCGGGCATATGGGTATAGTTATTGGCGAGAAACTACTTGGGCACTTCGGGATGGGACTCAGAACGAGCGATGATAGGTGTGGATGGTAGTTGTAGAGCTCCTACTACCGGATGCACAGGATCAATGCTCGAGTCGGGGAAAGTCAGGAGGAATCCGAGGGGTTGAGTGTGAGTATAGTTAGCGGGACTTATTGTGTGCTAATAGCTCGTAGAGGTAATTATCGAGAATGGCCATCACGAGGAGGAACAACAATGCTAATGCAGATGCTGGTACTGGAGTCACTGCCGAGCAGATTCGTGAGATGTTTACGGCTGAGGTGACGTATGTTATTGGGGAGGCGATCCCCGAGATTGTTACTGCCATCTGTGATGAGATGGTAGTGTTGATGGAGGCTGCTCGGAGACGGGAACTTGAGTCGGAGTCGCAAGCCAAGAAGAGGAAGGCGGTGCAGACCGTGGCACCAATAACGGCTGTTCTGAAGAAGGTGAAGTTTTCGGACTCGCGCTCGTGTCAAGGGAGCGGTAGGTTTAAGCCCAGGGATAGTAACGAAGGGAGAGACGACAAATTGTTTCAAGTGTGGTCAGGTAGGACACTACGGTCGTGATGGCAGGGTACCACTGATGGTCTATTTTAACTGCAAACAGACGGGCCACGTGAAGGCCAACTGCCCGAATCCGAGTGTTGATGACGGGGGTGGGGCACAAAGAGCTCATGCGGGTGCCCCCCTTGCGTATTACTGATGGTAGTGTGGGTCAGGCTAGGCCCGAGGCGGCCTGAGGTAGAGTTCATCAGCTGAAGGTGGAAGAGGCACATGCTACTACTAAAGTGGTGACAGGTACGTCCTTAGTTAACTCGGTGCCTGCTATGGTGATGTTTGATAGCGGGGCTACTCATTCGTTCGTGTCTCACACTTTTAGTGAGTGTTTGGGTCGAGTTGTAGGACGGTTAGGTTGTCCACTTGTGGTTGAGGTTGCTGATGACAGGACCTTGACGGTCACCGACGTGTACCGGGGATGCACTTTGGAAATCTCTGGTGTGAGATTTCCCATTGATTTGATTCCGATTGCTATGCGTGAGCTATGTGTGATTGTGGGCATGGATTGGATGGATACGTTTGATGCGGAGATTGTTTGTCGTCACAAACAAGTGCGAGTTCGAACCCCAAGCGGGGGAGAACTGTTGGTTCAGGGAGACTCGCCTAGAAGGAATTCAGCGATATGTTCAGCTGCGAGGGCTCGGAGGTATTTACAGCATAGTGGGCAAGGATACTTGGCATATGTGATAGACGCGCGAGTTGACGAAGGGAAGGAGACTGTGGAAGACGTGCCAGTCGTACGGGAGTTTACCGATGTGTTTCCCGATGATTTGCCGGGGATACCTCCCGAGCGACAGGTAGAGTTTCGGATTGATCTGATTCCGGGTGCTGCTCCGGTGGCCAGGGCACCTTACCGCCTAACTCCACCGGAAATGAAAGAGCTGTACGCTCAGTTGCAGGAACTTCTCGAAAAGGAGTTCATTAAGCCGAGTTGTTCACCGTGGGGAGCCCCTATTTTGTTTGTGAAGAAGAAGGACGGGTCTCAACGGATGTGTATAGACTACCGCGAGCTGAATAAGCTTACGGTGAAGAATCGCTATCCTCTGCCAAGGATTGACGATCTGTTCGACCAGCTTTAGGGAGCCTCGTGGTTCTCTAAGACTGATTTGAGGTCGGGATATCATCAGATGCGGGTAAGGAGTGAGGATACGGAGAAGATGGCCTTTCGCACGCGTTGTGGCCATTATGAGTTTGTGGTGATGCCTTTTGGGCTCGCCAATGCACCAGCAGCGTTCATGGACCTCATGAACCGGGTATGTAGCCCGATGTTGGACCGGTCGGTGATTGTGTTCATTGACGATATTCTCGTATATTCGAAGACAAAGGAAGAGCACGAGATGCATTTGCGAGAGGTTTTAGATGTTTTGAGGCGGGAGAAGCTTTATGCTAAGTTCTCCAAGTGCGAATTCTGGTTACGAGAGGTCCAGTTCCTAGGACATGTCGTGAATCAGAATGGTATTATGGTCGATCCGGCCAAGATTTCAGCGGTGATACGGTGGGAAGTGCCGAAAACTCCCACCGAGGTACGGAGTTTCCTAGGGTTGCCGGGGTACTATCGGAGATTTATCCAAGATTTCTCCAAGATCGCGTTGCCTATGACCCGATTGACAAAGAAATATGCGGCTTTCAGCTGGGGTAAGGATCAGCAGAGGGCCTTCGAGGAGCTACGCAGACGGTTATGCGAGGCTCCGGTGTTAACCTTGCCCGAGGGCATGGAGGACTTCGTGGTGTACTGTGACGCTTCACACCAGGGTTTGGGTGCCGTGCTTATGCAACGCGGCAAGGTTATAGCTTACGCTTCGAGGCAGCTGAAGCCTCATGAGGCGAACTACCCGACTCATGACCTAGAGTTGGGAGCAGTGGTGTTTGCTCTCAAAATCTGGAGACATTATCTATATGGCGTCAAGTGTACGATCTACACTGACCATAAGAGCCTCAAGTACCTGATGGATCAGCAGAATCACAATATGCGTTAGAGAAGATAGCTCAATGTGGTCAAAGATTATGATTGCGAGATACTTTACCACCCGGGTAAAGCGAATGTGGTCGTGGACGTACTTAGTCGACATCCGGTTAGTGAACCACTGAGAGGTTTGTGTCAACGATTGACAGTGGTTGCACCTCTTCTCGAGTCGATAGGTAGTGCTCAGGAGGTGGCAGTTTTGGAGGAAAATGCCAAACATGAGAGGGCTACAGGAGAAATCCCAAATTTTGTCCGTGATAGTCGGGGGTTGTTGACTCGGTACGGTAGGGTTTGGGTTCCATTCACTGGTGGGAACCGACAGATACTGTTGGACGAGGCGTACAAGTCCAAGTTTTCGATTCATCCGGGAGCTACCAAGATGTACCGAGACTTGCGGGAGGATTATTGGTGGCCCGGCATGAAGCGGGATGTCGTCAAATGTGTAGAGGTATGCATGACCTGTCGGAAGGTCAAAGCGGAACATCAACGACTGCATGGGAAGTTACAGCCTTTGGAGATTCTGGTGTGGAAATGGGAGCAGATTACGATGGATTTCATCACTAAACTTCCCAGGACTTCGAGAGGGAATGATGCTATCTGGGTAATTGTGGATCGTCTGACTAAGAGCGCTCACTTCTTAGCTATCAGAGAGAGTTCCTCAACGGAGAAGCTCGCGGAGATTTTCATTCGGGAGATTGTGACTAGGCACGGGGTGCCAGTCTCGATTGTCTCGAATCGGGATACTCGTTTTACCTCCCGGTTTTGGGAGAAGTTTCAGAGTGAGATGGGTACACGATTGCATTTCAGCACAACTTTTCATCCTCAGACTGGCGGACAGAGTGAGCGTACCATTCAGGCACTCGAGGACATGTTGCGGGCTTGTGTTATTGACTTTGGGGGTAGTTGGGATCAGTATCTTCCGTTAGCTGAGTTCTCCTACAATAACAGCTATCATTCCAGCATCGGCATGCCACCTTATAAGGTGTTATATGGCAGGAAGTGCCGGACGCCCATTTGCTGGGGCGAGGTTGGTCATCGAGTGTTGGGGAGCACTGATGTAGTGTTGAAGACGACTGAAATGATCCAGATGGTACGGGATCGGTTGGTGACTGCGCAGAGCCGTCAGAAGGGCTATGCTGACAAGAGGCGATCAGATTTAGAATTTCAGGTCGGGGATTATGTTCATCTGAAGGTGTCACCCTGGAAAGGGGTGATTCGGTTCCGCAAGAGGGGAAAGCTAGGACCCCGTTACATTGGACCTTACAAGGTCATTGCGCGTGTGGGGAAGGTAGCTTACCGTTTGGAGTTACCGGATGAGCTGAGCCTGATTCACAACACTTTTCACGTTTCTCAATTGCGGGAGTGTGTGTTGGATGAGTCTGCGGTGATTCCCCTTGAGGAGATTCAGATCGACGAGCGGCTCAATTACGTGGAGAAACCGATTGCCATTGTTGAGAGGAAGACGAAGGCCTTACGTAACGAAGTAATTGGTCTGGTAAAGGTCCAGTGGAAGCACCGAAAGGGTTCCGAGTGGACTTGGGAACCCGAGGCTGAGATGCGGGAGAACTATCCGGAGCTATTTGCGAACGTGGACTTCGAGGACGAAGTCTAATTCAAGAGGGGGAGAGTTGTAAAGCCCGTGTCCCGGTATGGATTTTAATTAATCATTTTTATTTAGTTATTTTATAAATTCCTCTAATCGAAATTTTAACGGGTATTGACGAGAAAGACCAAGATGATAAAATGTTGGGATTAAGGGTTAATTTGGGAAAGACTTTAACTCCAGGGGCTGTTTGCGTACATTTGGTATAAAAGTTGCATGGGATCGGCTTTTTATAAACCGACCCTTCCCATCTCGTTTTACTTTGGTCCCAAGCAAGAAGCAACCAAGGAAACCCTAGCATCCCTCTTCCTCTCGTTTTGCTGTCAACGCCGAACCCCCTCCCATTCCCTGCTGCCGCCGTGATCACCCCATGCCGCCGCCGCCGTCGCTAACGGCTGTCGGAGAGAGAGAGGAGCAGCGAGAGAGACGACTGAGAGAGAGAGGAAGCCGGAATTGTGTTGCCGCTGGATTGTCGTCGCAAGTAAGTCCTCTCCCTTTTTGTTTCTTCTTCGTCGCCCCAAATCGCAAAACCACCCCACCACCGCCGCAGCCATGGCTGCCGGCGGTGTGGCCGCCGCCGTGCACCACCACGGGTGGTGGCAGTGTGCGTGTGTGTGTGTAATCGGGAATGTCCAGGTCGAGCATGGGAAAAGGGTGTGGACGTATTAGGATTGGTCGGGTTTTTCGTTGGGTCTCGCCGGAGTTTCGTAAACCACGATCGCCGCCGCCGCCGGCGACCACCACTGCCGGAGGTGGCAGTGGGTGGTGCGCGGGTGAGCTCAGACTTTAGTAACCTAAAACCCTAATCCGTGACCCGATCGCGTAAACCCGAAACCTGAAAACCTTAAGCTTGAAAGTTATCATTTTATGTAAAAGAAAATCCCATTCTGTCCCTGTTTTGCATCGGCCATAACCTTTCCGTCGTAGCTCGGTTTTAGTCGAAAGTGGTGCCCACGGTTCACATTCTGTGTCGGGCACATTTTTCATGTTTTGGCGAAAACCTGGTTAGGCCTCTAACTAGGTGCAAAGTGGGCGTTTTAGCAGCTGGTCCGAATCTGCCAGCTTTACGTTTCAATCTTAGAATAATTGTATAAAATTGTAGGAAAATCATTAGAACGCGTATAATATGTCCTTGGAAAGCTAAGACCTAGACCCTCCTGTTTGTGGGACTTAATCTCTGGATTTGTGGGTCTAGAGGGGGATAAGCAAGTCCCGAACAGACCTGCAGTTTAGACCAAAAATCTGAAATGTCGCTCGTTTAGTCTTGCGTTTATATTTGAGGGTCGGGGCGTCGTGTTGACACGTTGTAGCACTTCTTTAGGTGACGAGAAGTGATTTTGGAGTTGGCAAGCTCTTGTGGTCATCCGAGGACTCATGCTTTGCTTTTCGAGGTGAGTTCTCTCACTGCGTAGAATAGGGATTATATGTACATCGCGGTAGTTTGTGTGTAGTAGCTGAATTGTTGTGTGTACTAGCTGAATTGTGGTGCGTAGTACTAGGTTGAATTAATGCCTAGTATAAATGAATGTTATATACATCTCGGTGGGACCGAGGGCTCGGTGGGACCGAGAAATTGTGTACAAGTGTTGTGTGAACTCGGTGGGACCGAGTACTCGGTGGGACCGAGGAATTGTGTACAAGTGTGGCATGAACTCGGGGAGACCGAGGGATGCCTACACGAGTGTTGTGTGATTTTGGGGGGACCGAAGGATACATGCGAGGGTGTTTTGCATGAGTTTGCTTGTATAAAATGTAACTGCTTGTGGTAGTCGTCTATCTATGTGTGGATATGAGTGGTGTGTATATAATTGCTACATGCGTATGTGTTTGAATTCACTAAGCTTCGTGCTTACCTCTTCCCTTTACAATGTTGTTTCAGGTACGAGAGGCTCGAAGGCGTGACGGTACACATTGGCGCATGCGAGAGACTTCCCGTATTTATGATTTCAAACTTTATAATTGAATTAATTATTATCTTCCGCTGTTTAGACTTTTGTGGTTGAATACTTAACGAGATTTCAGTGGAAACGATTATTTTGAGAATTAATGTTATGGTCTAATTAAATAAATTATTGTATTTTAAAAGTTCAAATTTATTGAAATTTTTGGGACGTTACATTCTCATTGTTTTTACAAGATCAAACAAAAGAACTTTTTAATAAATGAAATCATTTCTTTTATGGTTTTATGAACACAACCTTTCATGGTTGTTCTTCATGTTTAATCGCAAATATCTTAAACTTGTTCTTCATACGTTTTTCCAGAATCCTAATTGGGAAAACAAGACTTTCTATTGGGTTTGCTTTTCTTTTTCAAAAAACAAGAAAAACCCTAATCTTCATTAAGACATTTTTGTCTGAATGAAATGGACAAAATTCGAACCATCTTATTGGAAAATCTTTCCACATTAAGATTATTCTTATTTGTTATATCTTTGGTTGAACTGATAATACAGCAATGGCATCTACTGATATTCCTACTGCAGAGAACACTGCTGCTGCTGAGGAACTGGAAATCATCAAGGCTCCTCAGGTCAAGTTCACGCTTGAAAAACTTGATTGGACAAAAACAAACAATCTGTATGCGCTTTTCGAGTTTCCTCCTCGAAAGCAAGTCACACATCTGAATGATGCTGTGAATTTTCTGAAAACCTATTGCCTCTCTACAGCCCTGACCATAACACCTCCTGCACATCCGTTACTACTATCTCAGTTCTGGTATTCTGCCAGACACACTCAGCTACCATCGACCAAAGACCCCAAAAAGAAAATCGATTGCATCCTCTGTGATACTGATTTTGGCACCATAAAAATCACCCCTGCCATTATCCGAAAAGCACTAAGCCTTCCCATCGCCACAAAAGAAAAACCCTTTGTTTCTCTCCCTGACCACAAGAAACATGCTGACAGGGAAGCCATCACTGCATTCTTTGATGCAATGGGTTATGTATGGGAAACTGGGAGGGACAAGAAGCCTGAGAAGAAGCTGACCCTCATCAAGAAATCAAAAATGCCCAGCGAGATGAACTTCATCATCGCACACTTGATAAGCTGCATGACTGCAAAGACCGGCTCCTCTAATCAAGTCGCTCAACCTCAACAAGCAATGGGTTATGCATTGCTGAAAGGTCTTCATGTTGACTGGGCCTCGATAATCTACGATGATCTTATACTCAGAGTAGACTCGGCTGCTGACCAACCACCATGGGTTCCATATCCTAGATTCCTCAGCGCTATCTTCCAAACAGTCTTGAAGGACAACTACCCAAAAGAGGGTGACCTGAAACTCTCTCAGGTTGGCCCCAAGGTACTCGACTTCAAGCCAATGGCAAACGAGGTACGTCTCTCTACTCTCTTAACTATTCTCAATCCTCCTTCTTCTATTTTTGTGGCTACTTCAGCGACAATACCCCTCGCTGATACCCAGGCCACAAAATCCACTCCTTCTAGAAAAAGGAAACAATCTACTACCCAACTTGGTTCCAAAAGGACTAAGAAAACCAAGGCGCAACCCCAGCAATCTTATGCTGAAGACTCCTCAGCTCATCTTGAAGAGCTGATGGAAAGTTCAGTGGTACGCTCTGCCACAGCTGAACAAGCCACCCTTTCTATCCCAGCTTCAGCGTCTCTAAACACTGAAGTTATAAACTTGGAATCGACCCAACCTCCTTCAGTCTCTCATAGGACTGAAGAAGTGATTCTCAGCGGATCCAACGTTGAACCCCGCACCCAACCATCATTCTCAACCTTCGCTTCTCTCTCTACTCCATTAGACTCTAATCCAGTTTTCACCACGATCACTGGAGCACCCGTCATTCCTCTAGAAGCTAAAGATGATACTTTTCAAGGGATGATGGATGCAGGACCTGCAGAAATGACCATGCGTACATGCAGTCTAGCTGATGACATGGAACTCTATTCAGGACACAGAAGTTTTGACGACTTCACCAACCCTCCTGCAGGTATACACCAACCCATATACACTGTAACTAAACCCCAAACTTCTGAGCTTTCCTCTGTTCATAAGTACTTATATGTTACAGGTCCTAATTTGGGAGACATCAACGCCTCTCTGAAGAACCTGGATACGAAGCATACAGGTCTCACCACTACTCTCTCAGACAACTCTTCAGCTGTAACAAACGCTGGAGAGAATCTCAACAAGCTGACAAAAGTGGTTGAACAGAAAGCCTCCAAAGCCGATTTGGAGAAGGTTGATGGTACTCTTGGTGACTTTGCCAAAGTTCTTGCTGACATCTACACAGACTACACCTCTCTCAAAACAACAGTTCAAACCGTGTCCAGCGAGGTCATAACGCTGAAGACATCGGTTGGAAATCTTCAGCGAGAGATCTCTGCTGTAAAGACTGACGTGAGTTCTTTAAAGTCTGACGTGAGTTCTTTAAAGACTGACGTGAGTTCAGTAAAGACTGACGTAAGTTCAGTGAAGACGATGGTACAGCAGATCCTGAATAACATGACCGCCACTGCCCCTGCACCTTCGCATTTTACTCTGGCGGATCTTGCTGAACTTTTCAAGATCACTCATGCTATTACTGGCCTAGAAGATAGAGTAGCAGCGATTGAAAACTATATTGGGATCCCTGGCCAAGAAGACAGTGAACCACCTGAGGGAACCGAGAAGCTTACCTTTGTATCTGAGGGGGAGCAACTCGAAGAGGCTGCTGAAGATTATGAATCTGAAGCTGAAGATGAAGAAGCCGTCGACTTATCTGACGATGAACCATCATCCAGTGATAAGGGTCACGATGACGATGATGATGATGATGACTCCTTTCTCGTCAAGCCTGTTCAGAAGACTACAGCTCTTAAAGGGATCTTGATAAACGAACCTTCAGGGGAGCGGACCAAGACAAAGCCTTCAGCGTCTGAAGCTGACAAGGGCAAAGGAAAAGGTGTCACTGAAGACGATGAAAATCTGACGATCTTTCTTCCAAAGCCAGTTTGTCAGGTACACTACCTCCTATTTTCTTACACCGCGTCCCTCCTCTATCTATACACATTATCAGCTCTACTCTCCATAAAGCCTCTATACACTTAACCCCATTCTTTTTCTATCTCTGTTCTACCCAAGTTCTTATTCGTAAGATCGTTGTGTTTCAGCTAGTCCTCTCCCCTATTTGAGGATATCGCTGAAGTTCCTACAGCTGCGACTTCACCAACAATAATCCCAGCTCCCAACTGTTAGCTCCAATATTCTGAAATATTAGAAGTATTGAAAAATGGCCAAGTACAGAAGAACTTCCACAGAAGCTCTGTTGAGTGCAACAGAAGCTCTGCCGGGCATCTCAGAAGAATCAAAGGAAGTTTGATCAAGAGTGATCAAAGACCGAAGAAACTACAGAAGAACTCTACAGAAGATCAAAACCTCAGAACCTCTGTCACCGATAACAGAGCCTCTGCAGACAACTTCAGAAGACAAGGAACCCAGTGAAGACTACTCTACAAAGGACCAACCACAAAACCTCTGCAACACTTTACAGAGCCTCTGTGGTCCTCACTGAAGACTCAAGATATTTATAATATCTTACCACTGTTAAAGAAATATCGTGCTACTGTTCCAGGATCTGTTCATCAACTTGCATGGTAACATACCCTGTCCAACCTCAACACGTGTCAAACTCTGAGTGGACTCAATAGGGCTTAGTACAACATAGACGTATGTGGCATTTAATGCATGCAGTTTTCCAACTGTTCATACCATCTCTTCTTTCCTGTAGCAACAGTCTCTTGTCTAGAATAGATCTTTTGTATTAGTATAAAAGGAAGACTCGTGTTGAGTTCTTCCAAAAACACCCACCGTTTTTACACTTTACAAGTTTACACAGTCACTTAACACACAACACAAAACACTTGCACTCAATTAGCGTCAAATCTGTTCTAAGGGTTCTTGATATATTAAATACAGTGGGTCTTTGTGCTATAAATCTATTCCCTTCACTGTTTATTTGATATTGTGTGTTCTAAATCTATCAAACATATATGTTAGTTCTTCAAATACGCTTCCGCATCAAACATAAACTTGAACTAGTAGATCTGATAATCTTGTTTAAACAAAACGGGAACCAACAATTGGTATCAGAGCATAGCTTGATTTTCAATATCAAGTGATCCTCGTTTTTACAAAATTTGTGATAGAAACTGTCTGTTTTTAACCTGTTCTTCATTCCTTCAAACAGATTCTGTTTTACTGCCATTTTGGATTTATTTGATCTGGTAACATCATAGAAACTGTTTCTTTCGTTAAAAACTTCATTTAAAATGTCTAGAATGAAATTTTGTGGTGATGCTGATTCAATTTTTTATTCAAAACTCAGCACAATTTTTCGCAAAATAATTCCTTCTCTTGAAAAAGAACAAAAGCATTTTTATTATTTCTGATAAAATTACTAAACTTGAAGAATCTGTTAAAATCTTAAACTGTGAAAATCTTGAACTAAAAAGGAACTTATCTATGTCAGATGAAGAAAAGAAAAGACTTGAACTAAAATGTTTAAACTTCTCTAAACTAATTTCCAATTTTGAAAAGATTGTGGCCAATGAAAGAGGAAATTATGAAGAGAAGAAAACTGTTCTTGAAACAAAGTCTATGGAGCTTACATGTAAAATCTCAGAATTGCAGAATATCCTTGAAAAAGAAAGGAAAGAATCTGACTCTGAAAGAAAAGAATCTGAACAGTTGAAGGTTCAAAGATTTCAAGATTTAAGTCAAAAAGATGACTTTCAAAAAGAGAGAAGGATTTTTAAAAAAGAAATATCCAAACTAACAAAAGGACTCTCTAATTTATCAACTGAAATCATGTTGGAGAAAAGATGCAAATCTAATCTCCAAAAGATGCTTGAGGAAAATTTAAGGAAAAAGAATATTTTTGCTAAACGGATCAGGAAATTCAATTTTGAAGGATCTTTTAAGCCAAATATGTTTTCAAAACTTCAGACCTCAACATCGAAATTTTTGTATGATCAAATGTTGGAAAAATTAGTTAATCAAACTTTTAAAAAGGTGGAAAAGGTTTGGATAGTGAAAGGCTCTATACCTGTTCAAAATGCTCAAAAAGACAAAAAGCCTTTCATTTCTGGTATGTATGACAAATGCATAAAGGCGTTTCATACAATAGGACCCATACGTTTATGGGTACCCAAAACCTCTGTAAGTATAACATAGATACTGTATATTTTGTTAATATTTTTGTTTATTTATTATTCTGTATGTAAATTCCTAAATCTAAAATAGTTCTTGATATCACATAACTTCTGTAAGGTCTGCTCAGAACCTCTAACAACCTCTACAAAACCTCTGATGATCTTGACCTATGTCCTGTGCACAACTTCTCTAATTCTGAACCAAGCATAGGTCAAGGGGGAGCAAAAGAAGACACTTGATCTACAGAGGTTGTTAGATCAAGGGGGAGCGAAAAAGGAGACCTTGCTGAATCTACTGAGATTTATAAGTCAAGGGGGAGCTAAGAATGCGACAGAAGAAATCATACTCGCTGAACAAGAAGAACAAAAGGTTGGTATCTCGTACTTTTAGGTTTTTGAAAACAGTTTTCTAGGACAAAAATTGTCAAATATGTCCTAAAAATACTGTGGATAACATTTCAAAAATCAAAAGATCGAAAAGTTTCATAAAATTTAAGATATGAGAAAATTAAGGTCATAGAGCTTCTGCTGGGCTCAACAGAGGTTCTGCCAGGAATATGCTCTGTTATCGCAAATTTAACCTCTATCGATCTTTTGGAATGTCATCTCTGAAACCAATTACATGCACAATGCTACAAAAGTCATAAGTTGCAGAGTTCTTTCATCCAACGAACCTCTGTAGATCACTCAAATCTTTCAAATAACTTCTGCTGCACAAAATCTTTGAGATTTACAATTTTCTAGGACACCAACTTTCAAATAGATCCTAAATACATTGTTAAATCTGATCAAAAACTTGGATGATTAAAAATGTTTATAAATTATTAGTTATTAGAAATTTCCTGTCACAGAGCCTCTGCTGGCTCTGGCAGAGGTCAACAAACCTCTGTAGGATAATTTCTCTCTACTAAAGATTTATTGATCCTCTTCGTGTTTTTCAAACGATTTTCATTAAAGATACAATCAACAGAGATAAGTTTTCCAAAAATAACAGAGCTTCTGTATCCACAGAGCTTCTGTAAAGATTTTCACTTACGAACTTCTGTAACGGTAACTTTTTGTAAATGTAACGGTATCTTTTCTGTGGTGAAAATTTAAACCCACACGCTTTTCATTTAATGTGGCCGCCCACGACGTCTCGTCGTCACTAACACTAATGACGTGTCGAGTTTTCATTGACGTACATATAACGTCGTCCTGGAAACTTGTTCCACGCCGAATGAACTCGTGTGCGGACCTCAAATTTTATTAACTTTCTCACACTTTCACCGTTCCAAATTCTATCCGTTACCACAGTATAAAACCTAAGTTAAAATCACTTTCAAAACTTTACTATTTTCTCATCTTCTCCGGCGAACTTGCTTATTTCTTTCTGAAAACCTAGAACTTTCAAACCTATAAATGGCTTCCAGTTCCAAAGCTACTCACGTTTCACCGATGAACTCTCCGCCACTCTCTCCAGTACATTCTGAGCACTCCCACAACTCACATACCGCCGCCGATGCCAACAGACATGACTCCGGTGACGAAGCATCCTTTGTACCCACTACCCACCTGCAACAATTTATCTTAAATGACCATTTCGAGCAAACCCTTCCCATTAAATCGAACAATTGTTATCTTGTTCCTTCTCCTACGGCTTTTGGCAAAGAACATGCCATCCTGCCAAACATCCTAGAGAACCACTTTCTTTACCCTCTTCTGAGCAAAACCGTTGAACAAATACCTGTTCGTTACCTACATCAGTTTTGGCAATCTTGCCGTTATGACGCTGACACCGATTTGATCAGAGGCTATATTTCTAAGCCTGACCAAAGTAAGAGTCTTGAACTGATGTTCAACCGCACCATGTTCTCATTAGAATTCAGCCTTCCAATAAGAGGACTCATGGGAATCAAAAAGTATGCCCCCCAACCAACAAATGAAGAACTTGTCGACTTTCTGCACATGTTAGGGTACAACCAAAAGTTGAAAAGGAGGAACGATTTCCGCAGAGCAAGACTACCCCCTCTGTGGAATACCTTGTTCTCCATCCTAAATCGTTGCCTCACGGGAAAAATCGGGAGCATCGATCAAAGCTCACCTCAAATTCTCTCAATCATGTATGGTGTGTACTATGATCTACCACTAGATTATGCCACCATAATGATGCAAGAGATCATCAACACCATCGATCGCAAAATCGCCTCCCAAAAAGCCAAAATGTCTGACCACAACTGGTTGCCCCCTCTGCAGTTCCAGCGAATCCTCAGTATACTTTTCGAACCCCTACTCCTTATCCAAAAATGGCCAATGGACGGTCCCAAACCTAAGCAATTTCCTATGTCCAAGAACACCCCTACAGAACATGAGGACGGCTACCCGCACAACAGGCCACTGTCAAAGGTAATGTTAGGTTATGCTAGTGATGAAGAACTAGTTAGTGAGTACACACGCGTTTACAGAACTCCTGAACCCAGTTCTGTAACACCCCCGCGTATAGGAATACCCTTAGGAGGTAGTGTTGTAGAGAGACTAACAGAGGAAGAATGGAAGATAAAGTTGGCTAAACACAAGGCCAACCAGAAGAACTTCAGAAATATAAGGAAAGACCTTTATCCTTCAAAAAGGAAGTCTTCTGGGGGATCTAAAGAAAAGAAGAAGAAAAAGGGAAAGAAAACCAAGACCCCTACAGAGGAACCACTTGCCTCTGCTTCTGCTATCCAACAACCTCCTGCAGAACCATCTCCTCCACCCACTGAACATCCCGCATAACCCTCATCTCCACCACAAACCCAAGGTCCCTCTGCCCCTCCCTCTTCCAAAAGAAAAAGAACGTCAAAATCTACAGAGGAGGGGGCACCTAAACCGAAGAAAAGGAAATCAAAGACGAAGAAACTCTCTTCTCCTCTGCAATCAATTACAGAGGGAATCGAAAAGGAACAACCTCAATCACAACCTCAACCTCCACCTCTGCAAACCCAAATAAACACAGAGGGTCTAGTTTCACTTCTGCCAAGACAAGAGACTGCAGAAGAAGAGGTCCAAATAGGTAAAATTTCTGAAAATAGATTAGAGGATAGGGTAGAAACGTCTGGAGGAAAAGAAAATGAAAAAGAAAAAGATGCCGAAGATGGAGAAGGCACACATCCCTCACCCCCTCCCAGTGCAACCCACACATCTAACTCCGCAGGTCTAGCTGCAGAAGGAGTTATTGAAAAAGAGTCGCACAACTCGACCCCTACCCAAACCAAACAGCCAGAAGTCACTCTTTCGACTTCTGCGCCCACAGAAACCGGGGAATCCATTCCTAGGGAGTCTCCTCAAAGAGACTCACCTATAGTTCGTGATCAATCGCCCCAGATCACACTAGAACACCCAACAGAGGAATTCGTTTCCTCTGCCACGCAGAAAATAGGGCCAAAACTTCTTTCAGAGAGAAGTAGAGAGCACAAAGACGAAGAGACACTAGACGAGTCTCCAAGTCAAAAGAAGGACATTCCGATACCCACCTCTGGAGTGGATTTGGACAATGTTCCTCACAGAACTTCTATAGAGACTGAAACTCTTGTTTCTTCTCGAAGATCAGAAGGAAATCCTTCCATTCTCAACGTTCAAACAGGAATGAAAGAAGGTATCCCAGGAACAGGGACTCACTCTGGAGAAGGGGTTGTTCCTCCAGAGGTTACCCAAGAGGAACATGTTACGAAGGATGAGTTCCAAGTCTTTGTAACCTCTGTAACTCAAACATTGAATAAGTTGCAAAGCTCATTCACGACTTTTACAGATTCAACTTCAGGCGTGCTTACAGGATTAAATACCAAAGTGGATACCTTATCCACAGAGGTTAAAGAAGCACTTGCAGAAATAAAGTCAAATAAAGAAACTTCTACTGTTGCTGCCATCGCCTCTGCCACTGACATTGCCAAAACAACCGCTGCAGAATTCGAGAAAAGTGCGACCAAAGCCTTCAAGACTTCGATCGCAATCTACTTTGAAACAATGAAGAAACAAGCAGCAAGGCAAGCAACTCAAGACACCAGCAGAACAGAAGTTGCTGCTAAAAGAAGGCAGGAAGATCCTGATAATGGTGCATCTGGTCATCCTGAGGGGGAGAGAACGAAGGAAACAACAGAGGCCGCTTCTGCAAAAACTACAGAGAAAACTGCAGAACCCTCTACTACAGAAACCCCGAAGGAAACACAAGGAACACAACAGAGGCAAAACACATCTATCTCAGCAGAGGATGCACCAACCATAGAACCTAAGGTAATCACTCTTGCATCCTCATCCACAGAACAAACTCCACCCTCACCCAAAGAACCAACACCAACCTCACAACAAATCCCGCGCAAAACTAGAGTCAAATCCATAGCTCGAAAACCCCAAAGACCAAAACGCTCTGTAGAGTTCATTCTTCGCAGAATGGAATTTGTATCTGCTTTTCAATCAGCAAAGCATTTTGACATCCCACCTCCAAGACCCGAAGACTCCTCACCAACAGAGACCTCACAACCCGAAGTATCAAAACCTTCAGAGGCAACAACCAAAGCAACAGAACCTCTCACTGATAAATCTACAGAGGTTCCACCCACACAAATCCAAAACCCAACCTCTGAAACCTCAAAACCAAAAGATAAAGGCAAAGGAAAAATGACAGAAGAATAGCCAAAGAAGAAGATGCCAGTTGCTACAGAGAAGTTGATGAAAGGTGCCTTTAATGCCTTCGTCACTCCTAAACCCGAAGAGGAAGACTGGGCATTCAACTTAAAACCTCTGTCAGAAAACCCAACCCTGGATCCCACAGCTAAGGTAACAGAAGGTAAAGTAGCAGACATCACTCGAAAAATGGATGAGCTAAGGAGACCAATTCCAAGAACTACTCCAACCATTGAACAAATGGAAGAGCATGTTTATAGTTATCTCTACAGACAGCACTTCCAGAGCGATCTGCCAGCTCATGTCCGAGATCAGAAGCTAAGAGAGGAATTCGATGCCATCTTCACCTCTACAAAGTCAAAACCGGTCAATCAAGTTTACTCCATTCACAAGATCAAGAAGGTAATCTATTGTAAATACTCTAAAATGAGAACCTATCCTCATAAGATGTATACAATCTGGAAAGTCAAAAGGTCTGACAGATCAGAGAATCAATTCTCTGATGCTGAAATCCGAAACCTCAATCCCTATGACTTACCTGACCTTCTGCAATGGACGAAAGACAACTTCAATGACGACTGTCACCAAAGGTCTTATCGAGTTCTCAGAAAGGCGATGCGTGAAAAACTCCTAATCTACAACATGCTCGACTTTCAACTAGCCATCGATCTTGGCGTGACTACTCTAAGTATCAGACCACCAGAGGATTTCTGCCCACCCAATACCATACCCAATTTGATCATCAAAACTCCAAGGTACGAGTTAGTATTCAAGAATCCTGCTGATCAACTTAAACTGTTTGTGACAATGGACTGTCAGAAGTACACAACCCGTACTCTGAACATGTTCAGAAAAATACTAGCGGAGAACAAAGCAACAGAGCTTATGGACGAAGAATCTGCTCTGATGATGATCAAAGAGATTGATGCTACACTAGGATTAAGAAATCTCTGCCTCAAATTCTATGAAGAACTCAAGGAAGTAGGAAAAGACAACAGAAAGTTCGACGACTTCCCAAATGAAAAAATCTGAGTCTCTTCAAATAACCTCTGTCAACGTTTATTTTTGTTCATTTAAATGTACTCAAATGTAAATGCCTCTGCCATAAATTCCAAATGAAAGAAATAATCTTCTGAGGTATTGTTTAACCTCTGTCTATCTTAACTTAGCCTAAAAATTCAAAAATTCAAATTTTTATTTTTTCAATACTTAGGGGGGAGATTGTTAGCTCCAATATTCTGAAATATTAAAAGTATTGAAAAATGGCCAAGTACAGAAGAACTTCCACATAAGCTCTGTTGAGTGCAACAGAAGCTCTGCCGGGCATCTCAGAAGAATCAAAGGAAGTTTGATCAAGAGTGATCAAAGACCGAAGAAACTACAGAAGAACTCTATAGAAGATCAAAACCTCAGAACCTCTGTCACCGATAACAGAGCCTCTGCAGACAACTTCAGAAGACAAGGAACCCAGTGAAGACTACTCTACAAAGGACCAACCACAAAACCTCTGCAACACTTTACAGAGCCTTTGTGGTCCTCACTGAAGACTCAAGATATTTATAATATCTTACCACTGTTAAAGAAATATCTTGCTACTGTTCCAGGATATGTTCATCAACTTGCATGGTAACATACCCTGTCCAACCTCAACACGTGTCAAACTCTGAGTGGGCTCAATAGGTCTTAGTACAACATAGACGACTGCGGCATTTAATGCATGCAGTTTTCCAACTGTTCATACCATCTCTTCTTTCCTGTAGCAACAGTCTCTTGTCTAGAATAGATCTTTTGTAGTAGTATAAAAGGAAGACTCATGTTGAGTTCTTCCAAAAACACCCACCATTTTTACACTTTACAAGTTTACACAATCACTTAACACACAACACAAAACACTTGCACTCAATTAGCGTCAAATCTGTTCTAAGTGTTCATGATATATTAAATACAGTGGGTCTTTGTGCTATAAATCTATTCTCTTCACTGTTTATTTGATATTGTGTGTTCTAAATCTATCAAACATATATGTTGGTTCTTCAAATACGCTTCCGCATCAAACATAAACTTGAACTAATAGATCTGATAATCTTGTTTAAACAAAACGGGAACCAACACCAACGCTGAAGAAATAATCCCGGTCTTGGATTTTATCTCTGAGGCTGATGAACCTGAAGAACAGCTGCTCTCTCACAAAAACAGACCTTCCTTGGCTCCTTAAAAGCTGAGTGAAGAGGATCAGAAAAAGAGAGATGCAACGATCAAGAGATTCGAAGATCAGCGAATCATCCTGAAGCGTGATCAACTTCCTTCTATTCCTCCAAAGTTCAGACTTTCACAAAAGGAATACAAGGATCACCTCAGAGTTGAACGTCTACTCGCTGAAAGAAGGGAAGCTGAAGAAAAAGACAGAGAACTCGCCATCCAGCTTACTCAATAATCATTCGAAGACCAAAGCTGAAACGAATTCCCATTCAAGTCCAACGTCAGCTATGGGAAGACGCCAAGAAGATCGTTGAAGAAAAGAGAATTGTGTCTTAATCTACTTTAATCTGGTGCAAAGAAAAGGTACACTTCAGATATCGACCTGCCAGAATCAACAAGGTACATATCACTGGAAAATCAACCATCAAAGTTTCAATCGCTGAAATCGAGATATTCAGAGAGAACGGACAGTACGAAAAATTCTATGCTGAAGCCATCACGAAGTACGGTCTCTCTGAATGGTTGGAGATCAGATTAGCCATCCAGAAGTCTCAATCTAAGTACAAGGATCATTTCGAAAAGCTGATAAATAAACAGATCGACTTAGTATCTTCTTGTGTGGATATTCCTCCTCCCCCTCCTCTCGCAAATCAGAAAAGAAGGGCCTCTGCAAAGAAAAAGTCCAAACCTTCAGACTCATGTCCTCTTATACGGAACGAAACAGGTATTGGTTTTTCTCGTGCTGAAGTTCTCGGTCCAGAACCTGACCTTTCCGCACTTGACACATCTCTTCCTCCTGGTGAGACTTTCATCCCTGGGAAAGTCATAAGCAAACCCTATGGGATATTCTTTATTGACTATGGTGGACGACAACGTTTTCAACGTATCTCTGAACTTCCCATCACTCCCATCGAACAGCTGAAAGATCTCATCTATTGGTGTGAATTCAAACGCGACATTCAGGCACGGCATCTTAAACCCTTGATTTTTGAAGAAGCTCTGAACAAATGGAATCAAGGAGTAACGGTTCCTGACTAGATGATTCGCACATCAAAGACCCTTGATGAACTTCTCATTAAGGAAGAACCTCTATAAGGTGATATGATCGCCTTATTCTTCTATTTTATCAGTTATTCTTTTGTACTTGTAATTTATTTCGCTTGTACTTGTAATCTTTCCACTTCCCTTTGTAATCTGATATGAAGTTTAAAGAAAGATTTCAGCAAAAGTACTTTACTCCATCAGTACAGAAAAGATCCCAGTAAACAGTAAAAGGGACAAATATTTTATGAGTTCTTTTTAACCTTATGTTTTCATTAAATAGCAATTTTCTCTGTTGCTATGTCATAATCAAATAGGGGGAGATTGTTGATCCAAACCCTCAGTGATTTGATAATGACCCTCTCTTAAATACTTAGTGAAAATTATAAGTAAACAATATGTATCATAGTTTCACTATCGCTGATAAGTACTAAGACCTTACAGTACTGCTGATAGGAACTCTCGCTCTTTAGATTAAACATTCAGCGAAGACTGTTCACCATAATGCTCTGAGCCTGTTCAGTCCTTATGGTGATCGCTGATAAGTTAGTTGTTTACTTATGATCCCTGAAGACAAGTTTCACGTCAACATAGGTTCTACGCTGAAGTCGAAGATCAAGCTCAAGAACCAGCGACAAGTCTCCTAATGAACTGATGCGGATCAGCGAAGACTCAGATTTGTCCACTCAACGTGAAGTATCAAGTACAAGACTTCAGCTATCGCTGAACTTTATCATTCGCTGATAAACAATGTTAAAGCGCTGAATCAACGTAAGCTGATCATGAAGTCCTCCATACAAAGTACTTTTGTCTTAACCATCATTGCACGACTCCGTACGATATGTCAGAAAAGAACCTCCTTATTGTCTGAAATCGTACAACCACTCTGAAACTACACTGTTTAAACATGCGGCTACTAAGGTTGTCTACAAAGGTCAATGACATACAACCAATCAGCTGCCGCCACGTGTAAAGTATAAACTGCCATGCATTAAATGCATGCAGTATATAAGAAGGACTCCAGCTTCATTTTTGAAGTACTCGAAACTTTGGACGAGTCACTTGCTAACTCTGGTCAAGTCATCCTTCTTATCATGAGATAGGTTATTATTAGTAATTTCCTTCTCTTTCTTAGTTCAAGAAACTTAGTGTTCCAACTTGTTTAGATCTAGGTTTATCCTTAATCTTGTTCCGCAACAAGTTGTAAATTGTTAATGATTTATCAATAAACAATTTAGAAAAGTAAAATATGTGTGTTTGTATTCAAACCCCCCCCCCCCCTTCTACAAACTTGTATAGCCCTTCGGGACCAACATTTAGGAACCTGTAATTTATCAAAATCATAAAGATTTGTTGGAGCTCTTTTCAAAACAACATTTTCTTCCAAACCTAAACCCATTTTTGGATTATAGAATCTTGTGTCTTTAACATTGCTAGTGAGAAGATTCAAGGTTTGTTGAGTTTGACCTATTTTCAGATTAAGGTCTTCCAACTCTTTGATTTTTGTGTACAAATTCTTTCTTTCCTCAAGTAACATATCATATTTAATTTGTAAATCAACCTTTTCATCTTTTATTTCTGAAAATTGAGTTTTTAATTCGGAAATCTTCTTTAAAAGATCAGAATTCTCATTTTTGACTTTTTGTTTCTCAACTTCAGATTCTTCAAATTGTTCTTTAATTATCTCTTTTTCTGTTCTGAACTTGTTAACCAGAATTCTTTCACCTTTTATTTGTTTTCTGAGTTTAACAAATTCAGAATTCATATTGCCAATTTGAGTCATTAAATCAATTTCAAGTGCAGAATGTACCTCCGCAGAAGATTCAGAACCAGCATTTTCATAGTCAGAATCATCCTCATTCCTCATCTTGGCCATATAACTTTGCATTTGAGAAAAGTGAATGCAATCCTCTTTAGCTGAAGTATAATACAACCAGTTCTCCTGTTCTGCCAACATTGCAATCTCATTATCTCTTTTCTTAGCCAGCTGAGCCTTCTTTGTGTAGTAATCATAATCTTTTACCACTTTCACTCTGCAGTCTCTAGCAAAGTGACCAGGTTTTCCACACTTAAAACACAGATCCTTCTCTTTTCTCTCTTCCTTCTCTTCTTTCTTCTCAAACTTACTTTCTTCTCTATCTTCTTTCTTCTTATATTTCTCTTCTGAACTCCCCTGTTCCCTTCTGTACTTACCCTGAAACTTATTCTTTCCATATCTTTTGTTGAACGTGTTAGTCAACAAGGCCAGTTTCTCAGCAGTTATCTTGATATCCTCATCTTCTTCAGATCCTTCTTCTTTCTCAGATTCCTCCTCTAACTTTGGAATTTCAGACAAAAATACAGATTTCTTTGCAGTTTTAGTGACTTTTGTTTTTCTTTCAGAAAGTAAAGCCAACTGATCAGACACACTTTTCTTTTCTTCAACTACTAGTTTAACAGAGTCCTCATGTTGATTCAGAACACAGAATAGCTGGAATGCGACACATTTGAGAAGGTATTTCTTTTAAGTCTTTTTCCTTTTCTCATACAACTTTTATTCATCGCGACGATTACTGACTTAAGCATCGGAGGGTCGTTGGTTAGCTAATGACCAACCTTTGACATTGTTTTGTCGTAGAATCGCACGACCTAAGTTGTTAAGTCTATCGTACGACTTCAAGATCGCACGACATAAGTGATCAGGTCCATGACTTGATTATTCCTTCGCAGGGACACATGATCCAAATTCATCGTATGATCTAGTTGTACGATCATAATGTATGTTAGGACACTGTAGTTGTCCTTAATATTAGAAAGTTTTGTAAAGCAATAGCTTTGTTAATGGGCTTATGCTTAAGTGTTGTAACAAGTGAAGGTGACTATAAATAGGTCATTACTTGTAATATTGTAATGTGTGAATTCATAATACAAAATGTAGCCTTCTAAACATCTTGTGTTCTCTCTAGATTAGATTTACTTTTCTAATAATGTTGTAGTCATCTTCTACATCTTCTTGTTACTAGTTCTTGGATTATATGAAGATCATGGACTAATATCTTGTGTTCTCTCTAGATTAGTTTTGATCTTATAAAGTCATGATCTAACAATTGTTTTTGAGGTTTTGATTTTTGCAGAAAATCAACAGAGGAAACAAAGAAAGAAGAAAGAAAGAATTGACTTTCAAAAGTCAAAAGCATACGAAATCATGGTTTCGGATCCTTCATAGGCTGAATTTTTGTTTAAGCTACATGTGTATGTGTTTAATACAAGTGTGTGTATTGTGTATGTGCGTTTTTTTTTTTAATTTTGTGTTGATTACGTATGCTGCATGTGTGTTTAAAAAGAGAAGTGTGTGTGTGCATGTGATGTGATGAAGGTGTATGTGTGTGACGTGGATTCGTGGAAAGTAAAGTGTGTAATGTGTGTGTTAGAAGTGTGTTAGAGTGTGTAAGGAGTGTGTGAGGTGTGTGTTAGTGTGTGTGCAGTGTAGGTATACTAAGTGTGTGTACCTTGTGTGTTTGTAAAATAAACTCATTTCGGTTCACAGAAACTCATTTCGGATCAGCTGCCATACGAAACCATACTTCAAATAACCATTTCAGATCAAAAAGAAAATTGGATTCGGATCATAGAGGATACGAAATCCTTGGATTCGGATCATAGAGGATACGAAATCCTTGATTTCGGATCATAGACGATACGAATTCCTCATATTTCGGTTCCTGCTTGATACGAAACCATCCTCATTTCGATTCAGATCATAAAGCATCAGAAAAGTGAAGGTTTCGGACCCTCTTTGATACGAAACCATCCTCATTTCGGATCCTTCTTTCGCCGGAAAACAGGCTCGCCGGAAAAACGTTTTTCGCCGGAAAAATGTGGGTCTTCAGAAATCGTTGCAGGATCGAGATTTTTTCGTTGGAATAGATTGGTAATCGATTAAGGATCACAACGCAAAAAGAATCAGTCGATTTGGACGAGAAACGAAGGAGATATTCACATTTTAAATCTGCAGATCGTTGTTGGGTTGAAGATGATGAACAGTACTAACCAAATTTCGTTAGTTTCGTTAGTTTTGTAACATTTTTGGTCCTTTTGTTAGTTTTTTTAGTTAAGTCTGTTAATAGGTTTTAGGATTTGTCTATTTTGGTCCCTGTAGTATATAGTTTTGTTTTGTGTCATTTTAGGTCCTTGTAGTATTACTTTTAGATTTTTACCGTTTTAATCCTTGTAGTTTAAGTTTTAGTTTTTTTTTTACATTTTCAGTTCCTAGACTAGTTAGTTTCTAGGTTTTTACACTTTTAGTCTGATAAATCCCAGATCTCTAGCAATAAGATATGAATGTAGTGAGAGAGAATCTAGAGAGCAAATATGTCATCCATGTATTGAGCTCAAAGGATTACAAAAGGTTTCTAAAAGATTACAAAAGCTTTCTAACAAATGAACTAGACAAGCCTATTTATGCCCATGACATACAAGGTATAAAGGCATTCACAATACTGTATAGACTCATACAGTACATTGACTTTACAGTAAATCTTGAATACAACAATGCTCTAACAATCTCCCCCTTTGGATTCAAGATTTAAAAAAATAACAGCAGTCTTCAGCTCTTTGTAAAGTCAATCTTCTCAAACAGACACTCTATCAAACCATCTTCAAATAGCTTTATCTCCACTAGTTCACGGCGAACTATATGCTTTGACACTCTTTAAGAACTCAGCTTTGAAGAATCTTCAGACAAACATGAAAAGTCATTGTTTTTTTCTTTGAAAAATCAACCTTCTTCAATACAATCTTCAACAGATTGTCTTCAAGTCTTGAACATGGATTTCATATCTTTATATAGAACCATCAATTCGGAACAAGATAAATCAGAAACGATTAGAGTTTGGATCAGAAAGATGTGAAACCATCCACATTGTTGAACTTTTAGGTGTAAGCGCATTCCGATAACCACTCAGAACTAAGATAACCAAATTCAGCAACATTTGGACTTCACATGATCCTTCTCCCCAATCTTCAGTCTTTGTTCACGAATCTTTGACTTGAAATATCTTTGATTTGAAAGCTCTTTGACATGAAATTGAAATTAAACTTTTCTCCCCCTTTTCGATGATGGTGAGCATCATAATCAACGAAAACCATTTTCAATTTCAGTTGTGTCTTTGAGTATTGCTAACAATCTCCTCCTTACAGAATAACCTTGCTCCCCCTCAAAATAAGAATTCTGGAGCAATTTATTTTCTCCCCCTGAAAGTATGCATATATTTCAATAACGTACAGTATTTGAAATTGTAGCACAAATTTTAAAACAAATTTACACAAGGAAAATAACATTCATTGAATTTTATTTTATAACTACAAACATTTGATCATTTGAAAACTTTACAAAAGAAATTCAACTTAATGAAATTTAACAGATTTTTCAATCAAATGAAATCAAATGCATGTGTTTGGATTCAAGAACAAGTCATCATTGTATATCAAGTTAAAAAATGTTCAGTTTCAACCCCTTTATTAAATCTATTTGGTGTGCTAGCATGGGAAATATGATTAGCTTCAAGCATATGCAATTCTAAAACATATAAGAATATTTTGCTCTACTCACACTATTTGTCCAAAATCAGAATTTTCACAAATTTACGGGTTTATCGCGACTTTGTATTTTCCCAAGTTTCAAGAGATGTGTGCTCATTGGCATCTTTTCTTTTGTGCTCATTGGCATCTTTTGATTTGTGCACATTGGCGTCTTTTGATCAAAAAGTTTAGTAAGAATAAGATACACCGTTAAACATGACTTTCTATCTGGTTCTATAGCAGGATTTGGGTTAGCAGATCCCAGACCAGTTGGCCTTAGGTGCTAGGTGTCGAGCACCCCTTAGAACTTAATTTCCCAAACCAGAAAGGCCACATCGATATATCTTAAACCCATTTGTACCAGTAGAACATGGCTTTCTATCTGGTTCTATTGCAGGATTTGGGTCAGCCGATCCCAGACCAGTTGATCTTAGGGACTAGGTGTCGAGCACCCCTTAGGACTTACTCTCCCAAACCAGAAAGGCCACAGGCACAAACTTTCAAACTAAATGATATTCTATATAAGTTCGAATTTCCATCACAAAATATGAATGATATCTCAATCACTTGGTTCTTAATCATAGTGCTTCCCCCATATTTTCGTTTCCATTCATCATTCTGATAAATAGGTTTTTTTTAGCATTATATTCTATATAAGTCCAGATTCACATAACTTTGAGCATTCAGCATAATTTCATTCATGTTTTGCTGACCTTTCGATTTATTTCAGAGGTGAAAGATGAAGCAAATCTAACTCAGATAATATAAAGATTCTTGAAAAAAAAACATCTTTTAGCACGCATTTAATTCATTGAATGAAAATTGAAAATTGCATCTCATTAAATTAAATTTGTAAAGATTCAAGTTTTCAAATCAGTAGAAACAAATATAATCCAATGTTACCTTTTGCCACGTTCCTTGAAACAGAAAGATGTAACAGTTAAGGATATCACCTGAGAAGTGTGAGTTCTAAACTGATTTGTTTAGAAGTCTTAGTCGTTGAAGTACGGGTCCTGAACTGATTTGTCCAGAAGCCATAGTCGTTGAAGCACGGGTTTTGAACTGATATGTTCAAAAGCCAATGACGTTGAAATCCGGGTTCTAAACTGATGTGTTTAGAAACCATTGGTTTTGCTTTCCCTTAATGGCACAAATATTCTTCAAAAAATTACGCCGCTTCTCTTCTGTTTTCAGTCATGTGTGTGGTATATATGTAACATTCAGCACAACACATGATATACCTACAAAACAGTTTAAGCAGATTTTGGTACCCAATGGCACTTGGGTCCTAGTGGGTTAGGTGTAGATTTATTTGAAGGAATACTATAAGTACCGTACCAATGAGAAGTATAATCTTTATGCACAAAATCATTTGAACCACAGTAAGAACAACAGATTTTCTTATGGGCCAACCTAATCAGATGATTTACATGATGAATAGGATTAGGTTTAGCATAAGATTTACCTTTTGGCGTATTGTTCTTCTTTGCATTTGATGTGGATACAGATGATTTTGGCTCATCTTTCTTTGGAACTGTTGTGCCTTTGATTCTCCATTCCATCTTCACCCTCTTGAAGACTGGAACTTCTTCAGGTTTGGAAGTATTAACTTTAGGCACTTTTGTTTTGTTATCTGATTTATCATACAGAGGATTATAGAAGAGATTTGTTGAACGAATCCGACCTTTTGAGAAATCTGTTGATCTATTAAATTGTTTAGAAGAAATGTTTTTAAAACTTGAACTTGAAGCAGTTTTAAAAGAGCATTCAGAATCATTTGAATCAACAAATGGAGTCTGAAAGATAGAATTATGACCGGTCTGCTTTGAGACATCAAATTTAAAAATGACGTCTTCAAGTTCTTTGACTTTGTTTATTAAAACATTTTTCTCTTTAGAAATTAGATCAAATTTCTTTTGGAGATCAGATTTGATCAACTGATCCTTCATAATATCAGCTGATAAACCAGATAATCTTTTGGTAAGATTAAGAATCACATCTTCAAAATATACACGTTCTGATTCAAAATCTTTTTCCAAAAACATTCTTTTATCAGTAATCTCTTTGAAAATTTCCATATTTTTCTTTTTAAGGGTTTTACTTTCCTTTTCAAAGAGATTTTTCTTTTCCGTGAAATCTTTTCTTTCCTTTTCCAAAAGATTTTCTAATTCATAGATTTTTATGGAAAGTTCAGAACTTTTAATCTCAAAAAAATTTCGTTCAGTTTCAAATTTAGCTCTTTCTTTTTCGAGCTTGTCTTTTTCTAAAAATAAAACTTTCTCAAAGTCTGAAACTTGTTTTGAAAGTTTTATACATTTCAGCTCAGTCTCTTTCTTTTCTTCAAAAACTTTCTTTTCTTCAAAAGAAAAATTAGACAGTTTTCTCTTTATCTTTAACTGTCCAAAATTTTCCCTATATCTTTAACTTCTTTTAATTGAGCATGTAACTTTAAGTTCCACTTCACTCTCTTTTCTTCTCTACTCTTCAAATCGGCATTTTCTTTTTGAAGAGTTGTTACTTTCTCTTGAAGATTCTCGATTTGATCGTGCAGACTTGAGTTGTCTTTCTTTGCTTCAAGATCTGCAATATAAACTTCAAGATCAGTTATTCTTTTAGTAAGTTTAGCATTTGAAGAAGAAATGTCTAAAATTTGTCTTTTCAGATCAACATTTTCTTCTTCCAATGCTTTATTTAAAATAGGAGTTGAAGAATTTGAAGCATTATCTTTAATAGGAGTTTCTGATTTAGGAGATGTTTCTGATAAAATAACTTGTTGCAAAATTCCATTATTTGCCTTAGCTTTTTCTTGTGTCTTTGGAGGTGTTTTTGTTATTATGACTTGTTGCAACACTTCATTATTTGGTTTAACAGATACATATGAATTAACAGGTGTTTCTGTTATAATGACTTGTTGCAACTTTACATTTGCTGGTTTAACAAAAACTTTTGCAATTGGAGGAATCTCCTTTTTCAGAGTTTGCTTCAAATCTTCACCACTGCTTTTAACAATAACTTGTTGTAAAACCATCTTGAATATTGCTATAAATTGATCGTTCAGAAGATCAAGCAGAAAGTGTATGAAAATACACTTTACAAAAAAATTTATATAAATTTTTTTTTTGAAAAGCTCTTACAATGTATGAAATACACTATAGAAAAAATTTCGGGATAAAAAAATTTCACAAGAATTCGGATGAATAAGGATTCGAAATCAATGAATTCGGATGAAGAAGGATTCGAAATCACTCAATTCGGACTTAACTTGGTTCGAATTCAATGAATTCGGATGCTTAAGGGTTCGAATTCTATGAATTCGGATGCTTAAGGGTTCGAATTCTATGAATTCGGATGCTTAAGGGTTCGAATTCAATGAATTCGGATGCTTAAGGGTTCGAATTCTATGAATTCGGATGCTTAAGGGTTCGAATTCAACACTTGTAAAAAAAATCAAGAACACTCCGAATGACTAAAATCAAGTAGAAAATCCCTTGAATGGTCCGAATTCCGTATGAATGATCCGAATTCACCAAGAATGATCCGAATTCTGCACTTCGAACACGAAAATCACTAAATCAGCCATAACTTTTTCAATTCTTGATCAATTGTTATGAAATTTGCACAGATTTGTTCGAAATTTGATTCCACACACTTTCTTAGATAATCACAAATCCTAATTCGATCAATTTAATCGAATTTTGATCCAAAAATAGTAGAAAAAGTTTTCGAACAAAAATGATATAAAATGATCAGATCTGCAAATTCTGTGCAGATTTTGGTGTTAATCCAAGAATTAAAGATGTTTAGGAATCAAATCCGAGTGCAATGATGTCAAGAATCAATCCAAAAGATCAAAAAATGAAAAAATGAAATCTGGATGAATAGTAAATGAAGAAGGGTTAGAATTCTTGATGAACAGTGATGAATAGTGATGGACACCCAATCCGAATTCTTCAGCTTTAGTGTAAAAAATCTTCAATTTGGTCTTCGATCTGCTTGAATCTTCTGTTTAGCTCTGATACCAATTGTTAAATCCCAGATCTCTAGCAATAAGATATGAATGTAGTGAGAGAGAATCTAGAGAGCAAATATGTCATCCATGTATTGATCTCAAAGGATTACAAAAGGTTTCTAAAAGATTACAAAAGCTTTCTAACAAATGAACTAGACAAGCCTATTTATACCCATGACATACAAGGTATAAAGGCATTCACAATACTGTATAGACTCATACAGTACATTGACTTTACAGTAAATCTTGAATACAATAATGCTCTAACATAGTCCTTAGAGTCTTAAGTTTCAATTTTTATCAATTTTTATCAATTTTTATCAATTTTTAGTCCTTGTTTTTGTTGAGTCTTAGTATTTTTCACTTTTAGTCCCTATATTTTGTATTTTTGACATTTTGTGTCGAATTTTTGTCATTTTACCTGCTTTTATTCGTAACTGACATATTTTTCTCTTATTTTGCAGGTTTGACGATTAAAGTCCAACATATCCGCGTAAACTTTTCAGGTATCATTTTATCATAGATCATGTGATGAATGGTGATATAGAAATTCACTTTATCCCAACTGATTATCAGTTAGCTGATCTGTTCACCAAACCTCTTGATGAGACAAGATTCAACTTTCTCATCAGCGAGCTTGGAATGCTGAACTTTGAAGAGTAAAATCTTCAGCGGTTCACATTTGATCAGCGATAGGATAAAATCAACTTGTATAACCTATTCTATCATTTTCTCTCTGAATAAACTTGATTCGCTGATGTCAAGGTATGTTTTTCTCTCACTAACAATCGCATGTGAATGCAAGATTTCAAAACAAATTGCATCGCTGAATATCTCTTTCTTAAACAGCGATACTTTGAAATTTCTAAAACCAACATTGATATTTCTATTCAGTGCTTCATGTTTTCAAAAGTGTCCCTGAGCTTTCAAAACCTCAGAGACATCCTAGAATATGATAGGACAGTTGTGACGTCATCGTAACGGATAAGCCCTGGCACATTCTTTTTCTGACACACGTTTGCACGTTTCGTTTACCTTCCAATCAAATGCAAACACGTGTCTGTGTCATGATGAAAATCTTTTCCCGCTCAAGATTTTCTCTCTCTAATCTCACTATATAAACACATTCTGGGTTTATATTTTTCCTTTACGCGAAAAACTTCTCCTCCAAGCAAGAAAGATTTACGGTTGCATTTCGAGCTATCAAAATTTCCAGAAACTGTTCATCTTCTTCTTCTTCAACGAACCATGTTAATACTCTTGTTATTTACCTACATTACTTGTTTATGATGTTATTCTTTGTTTTTACAAGATCAAACAAAAGAACTTTTTCAAAAATAAAATCATTTCTTTCATGGTTTTATGAACACAACCTTTCATGGTTGTTCTTCAAGTTTAAACGCAAAATCTTAAACTTGTTCTTCATACGTTTTTCCAGAATCCTAATTCTCAAAGGAAACTGGAAAACAAGACTTTTAATGGGTTTGCTTTTCTTTTTCAAAACCAAGAAAAACCCTAATCTTCATTAAGACATTTTTGTCTGAATGAAATAGAAAAAATTCGAACCATCTTATTGGAAAATATTTCCACATTAAGATTATTCTTATTTGTTATATCTTTGGTTGAACTGATAATACAGAAATGGCATCTGCTGACATTCCTACCGCTGAGAACACTGCTGCTGAGGAATTGGAAATCACCAAGGCTCCTCAGGTCAAGTTTACTTTTGAAGAACTTGATTGGACAAAGTCAAACAACCTCTATGCGAGTTTCGAGTTTCCTCCTCGAAAGCAAGTCACACATCTGAATGATGTTGTGAATTTCCTGAAAAATTGTTGCCTCTCTACAGCCCTGACAATAACACCTCCTGCACATCAGCTACTACTATCTCAGTTCTGGTATTCTGCCAGACACTCTCAACTACCAACAACCAAAGACTCCTCAAAGACAATTGATTGCATCCTCTGTGATACTGATTTTGGCACTATAAAGATCACCCCTGCCATTATCCGCAAAGCCCTGAGCCTTCCCATCGCCACAAAAGAAAAACCTTTTGTTCCTCTCCCTGACCACAAGAAACATTCTGATAGGGAAGCCATCACTGCATTCTTCGATGCAATGGGCTATGTATGGGAAACTGGGAGGAATAAGAAGCCTGAGAAGAAGCTGACCCTCATCAATAAATCAAAAATGCACAGCGAGATGAACTTCATCTTCGCACATTTGATAAGCTGCATGACTGCAAAGACCGGCTCCTCTGATCAAGCCGCTCAACCTCAGCAAGCAATGGGATATGCATTGCTGAAAGGTCTACATATAGACTGGGCATCGATAATCTACGATGATCTTGTACTCAGAGTAGACTCTGCCGCTGACCGACCATCATGGGTTCCTTTATCCAAGATTCATCAGCGCCGTCTTCCAAACAGGCCTGAAGGACAACTACCCAAAAGAGGGTGACATGAAACTCTCTCAGGTTGGTCCTAAAGTACTCGACTTCATTCCAGTGGAAAACGAGGTACGTCTCTGTACACTCTTAACTCTTCTCAATCCTCCTTCTTCTACTTCTGCAGCTCCTTCAGCGGACAAACCCATCGCTGATACCCAAGCTGCAACCTCCACTCCTTCTCATAAAAGGAAACACTCATCTACCCAACTTAGTTCCAAAAGAACTAAGATAACCAAGGAGCAACCCCAGCAATCTCATGCTGAAGACTCCTCAGCTCATCTTGAAGAGCTGAAGGAAAGTTCAGTGGTACGCTCTGCCACAGCTGAACAAGCCACCCATTCCATCCCAGCTTCAGCGTCTCTAAACGTTGAAGTTATAAACTTGGAATCTACCCAACTTCCTTCAGTCTCTCTACAGACTGAAGAAGTAATTCTCAGCGGATCCAACGCTGAAACCCGCACTCCATTGGACTCAAATACAGTTTTCTTCACTGGAGCAACCGTCATTCCTCCAGAAGCTAAAGTTGATACTCTTCAAGGAATGATGGATACAGGATCTGCAGAACCGTCCATGCATATACGCACTCTCGCTGACGACATGGAACATTATTTAGGTCACAGAAGTTTTGATGACTTCGTCGACCCTCCTGCAGGTATACACCAAACCATATACACTGTAACTGAACCCCAAACTTCTAAGCTTTCCTCTGTTCACAAGTACTTATATGTTACAGGTCCTAATTTGGGAGACATCAACGCCTCTCTGAAGAACCTGGATACAAAGCTGACAGGTCTCACCACTACACTCTCAGACAACTCTTCAGCTGTAACAAACGCTGGAGAGAATCTCAACAAGCTGACAACAGTGGTGGAACAGAAAGCCTCCAAAGCTGATTTGGAGAAGGTTGATCACACTCTTGGTGACTTTTCCAAAGTTCTCGCTGACATCTACACAGACTACACCTCTCTCAAAACATCAGTTCAATCCATGTCCAGCGAGTTTACAATGCTGAAGACATCGGTTGGAAAACTCGAGGGAGACATGTCCGCTGTAAAGACTGACGTTCGCTCATTAAAGACTGACGTGAGTTCATTAAAGACTGACATGAGTTCTGTAAAGACTGACGTTGGTTCAATGAAGACAATGATGCAGCAGATCCTGAATCACATGATTGTCCCTGCCCCTGCACCTTCGTACTTTACTACGGCGGATCATGCTGAACTTCTCAAGATCAGTCCTGCTATTACTAGCCTAGAAGACAGAGTAGCAGCGATTGAACATTATATGGGGATCCCTGGCCAAGAAGACAGGGAACCAACAACAGCTGCTGAGTCATCGCATTCCTCCCCCATTCATCATGAGGAAGGGGGGAGAAGAACTCTGAAGACCTTCCTCAAGATGAATCTATCGAGGGGGAGAAGACTGAAAACCTTACCTTTACTGAAGAGGGTGAGAAGACAACTGCTGGACCTCAGGGAGATGAAAACCCTGAGGGAACCGAGAAGCTTACCTCTGTATCTGAAGGGGAGAAACTCAAAGAAGATGCTGAAGAATCTGAATTTGAAGCTGAAGACGATGAAGCCGTCGACATCTCTGACGATGAACCATCATCCAGTGATAAAGGTGATGATGACGATGATGATGATGATGACTCCTTTATCATCAAGCCTGCTCAGAAGACTAAAACTCTTAAAGGGATTTGATAAATGAGCCTTCAGGGGAGCGGACCAAGACAAAGCCATCAGCGTCTGAAGCTGACAAGGGCAAAGGAAAAAGTGTCGCTGAAGACGATGAAAATCTGACGATCTTGCTTAAAAAGCCGGTTTGTCAGGTACACTACCTCCTGTTTCCTTACACTGCATCCCTCCTCTATCTATACACTTTATCAGCTCTACTCTCCGCAAAAAGACTATACACTTAAACCCATCTCTTTTCTTTGTTCTACCCAAGTTCTTATTCATAAGATCGCTGTGTTTCAGCTAGTCCTCTCCCCTACATGAGGATTCTGAAGTACAACCAGCTGTTGCTGAAGAAATAATCCCAGTCTTGGATTTGATCTCTGAGACTGATGACCTTGAAGAACAGATGCTCTCTCATACAAGCAGACCTTCCTTGGTTCCTCAAAAACCAAGTGAAGAGGATCAGAGAAGAAGAGAAGAGATAATAAAGAAGTTTAAGGCTCAGCGAATCATTTTGAAGTGTGATCAACTTCCTTTCATTCCTCCAAAGTTCAGACTTTCACAAAAGGAATACAAGGATCACCTCAGAGCTGAAAGGTTAATCGCTGAAAGAAGAGAAGCTGAAGAAAAAGACAGAGAACTCTCCATCCAGCTTACTCAACAATCAGTAAAAGACCCCAAGCTGAAAAGAACTCCAATCGAAGTTCAACGTCAGCTAGGGGTGCTCAAAAACCCGACCAACCCGATCAACCCAACCCAACCCGACGTTAAATAAAACAACCCGAAGCAACCCGATGTGCAATCGAGTTGTAAAATCTTCAAACCGTATGTATTGGGTTGATATCGGGTTACGATAATTTGAACCCAACCCAACCCGAAAAACCCGATGAACCCGATATATATATATATATATATATATATATATATATATATATATATATATATATATATATATATATATAGAGAGAGAGAGAGAGAGAGAGAGAGAGAGAGAGGCGGGTTCAAACGAGGAGCGTACCAATTTAAGAGAACGTGAGGAGCAATTGACAGTTATGAATCACATGTGATTCGCAGTTGTGGATCACATGTGATTCACAACTGATCTGGACTCGAATTGACAGTTATGAATCATTAATGATTTACAGTGTTGAATCACATGTGATCCGCGACCTGCAGCATCGCGCCACGCCTCGCGCCACTTTTGCACGAATTTTCGAGAAAGTTCCGATTTTTTAGCGTTGTAAATCATATGTGATCAGAAGCATGGGAGTGCTCCTCACATTCTCACGTTTTGACGCGCTCCTCACATGAACCTTCCTCTATATATATATATATATATATATATATATATATATATATATATTCAAATTGAGAAAACAGTTGATGACGATATGTTTAAGATTTAAGAAATATGCAAATTGGAGACGTCAAGTTATTTGATCATATTTGGTTTAGACATTTTTATATGTAGTATCTAAATACTGTCTGAATTATCGGTTGTATTTTAAAGACATATTTCCTTTATTTTTATGTTTCTAAATTGGATTTTATCTTGTATAAACACAACCCGACCAACCCGATCAAGGGTTGGGTTGGGTTGTACCTTTGTTTGGGTCGGGTTGGGTTGAAATTTTTTCAAACCGCCAACATTGGGTTGATGTGTCGAAATGCCTTCAACCCGATCAACCCAACCCGTGAGCACCCCTAACGTCAGCTATGGGAAGACGCCAAGAAGATCGTTGAAGAAAAGAGAACTGTGTCTAAATCTACTTTAATCTGGTGCAAAGAAAAGGTACACTTCAGATATCGACCTGCCAGAATCATCACTGGAATATCAACCCTCAAAGTTTCAATCGCTGAAATCGAGATATTCAGAGAGAATGGACAGTACGAAAATTCTATGCTGAAGCTATCACGCAGTACGGTCTCTCTGAATGGTTGGAGATCAGATTAGCCATCCAGAAGTCTCAATCTAAGTACAAGGATCATGTTGAAAAGCTGATAAACAAACAGATCGACTTAGTCTCTTCTTGTGTGGATATTCCTCCTCCCCCTCCTCTCGAAAGTCAGAAAAGAAGGGCCTCTGTAAAGAAAAAGTCTAAATCTTCAGATGATGGTCCTCGTATACGGAACGAAACAGGTATTGGTTTTTCTCTTGCTGAAGTCCTTGGTCCAGAACCTGACCTTTCTGCACTTGACACATCTCTTCCTCTTGGTGAGACTTTCATCCCTGGGAAAGTCATAAGCAAACCCTATGGGATATTCTTTATTGACTATGATGGATGAAAACGTTTTCAACGTATCTCTGAGCTTCCCATCACTCCCATCGAACAGCTGAAAGATCTCATCTACTGGTGTGATTTCAAAAACGACATTCAGGCACGGCATCTTAAACCCTTGATCTTTGAAGAAGCTCTGAACAAAAAGAATCAAGAAGTAAATGTCCCTGACTGGATGATTCCCACATCAAAGACCCTTGATGAACTTCTCATTAAAGAAGAACCTTTATAAACTGATAGGATCGCCTTATTCTTCTATTGTATCAGTTATTCTTCTGTACTTGTAATTTTTTTCGCTTGTACTTGTAATCTTTCCACTTCCCTTTGTAATCTGATACGAAGTTTAATTAAAGATTTCAGCGAAAGTACTTTACTCCATCAGTACAGAAAAGATCCCAGAAAACAGTAAAAGGGACAAATATTTTATGAGTTCTTTTTATCCTTATGTTTTCATTAAATAACAATTTTCTCTGTTGCTATGTGTAAAGCCCGTATCCCGGTATGTAATTTCTTTTATTAATTCTTTTCTTTTAAGTTTGATTTAAGGTGGTTTCCGTTAACGGGGTTAGTCGAGTTAGACCTAATCGGAAAAAAAAATGTCGGAATTTTGGTTAGTTGCGAGAAAGTTAAGTTGAGGGACCATTTGTGTCAAGGGCCAAAACTTAAACTATATTTCGGCCCATGATTCCTTAAACCAATTCCATATTTGTGGCTTGGTGTTTGTGGCGTGAATGGCAAGAAAGCAAAGAAACCTATTAGAAACCATAAGAAAACCTACGGCCACCCCCCCTCCCCTTGGTGTTCGGCCGGTCGTGAAAGAAGAAAAAGAGCCGAGAGTGAGCGAGAGAGAGAGAGAGAGGTAGCGAGAAGAGAGAGAGGAAGAGAACAAGAGAAACGAAGAGAGAGAGAGAGACGCCGGAGGATCGTCGCTGCTGCCGCCGGAGGCCGCCGCCAACACCACCTTTCGTCGGAGAAGTCGAGGGGAAGAGGGTAGACGTCGCAAGGTAAGTCGTCTCTTCGTTTCGTTTCGCTTTCCTTTCCTTTTTCGTTTTTCCGGTGGAACAACCACCGCCGCACGCCGCCGCTGTGGTGGCCGTGGGTGGGCGGAGGGTTGTGTGGGTGTATGTGTCATTTTGCGTGGGACGGTCGGGAGTAAGGAGAGCGGTGGTGTGAGGATGGAGTGGTGTGTGGGTGAGGGTGTGCGTGCGTGTGCGTGTATATAAGAGTCGCCGGAAATACCGCCGCCGCCGGTGACCACCACGGCCGGAGATGGCAGTGGGTGGTGCCGGGTGTTGTTCAGTTTCGTTAACCCGTAATAGCTAAACCCTAACCCGAAACCTTAATCACGTTACCGTTTATAAAATCGTTATTTTATGAAAATTAAAGTGTGCTATCCAGTTTTCATGTAACCATAACTTTTCCGTCGTAACTCCGTTTGAGCCGAAACTGGCGCCCACGGTTCAAGTTCAGGGTCGAGCACGTTTTCCGTGTTTTAGCGAAAAACTGGTTCGGTCTCTAACTGGGCGGAAAAGTGGTCGCAAGTTCGGTATTTCGTCATTTCATGTGAAAACTTCTGGAATCTGCCTTGATCTTGCGAAAACCATAACTTTCTGCTCGTAACTCGGTTTGGGGTGAAACCGGTGTCAAAAGTATCCTTTTTGAGTCTAGAAACTTTTCTGTGTTTTGTGCAAAACCCAGTTCGGGACGTAGCATGGGTCGATTTGTCATTTTATACTGAAAGGTGCTGAAATCCGCTGTTCCGGAAACTGTTTTTGTAAAATCCGTAGTAAATTGTAGAAAAATCGTTAGGAGGCGTATAATTTGTCCTTGGAACCCTAACTCAGAGTACTTTCTGGTCACGAAATAATATTGGGAATTTTCTGGGTTTAAAGGGGTCGAAACAGGTCCCGAACAGACCTGTTTAGTGAGAACGGAAAAATAGTTTTAGTGACGGTTTAAGCGTGTGTCGTGTCATAGGGTCTGGGTCTCGTATTGACACGTTTTAACATGTATTTAGGTGTTGGGAAGTGACCGTATTTGTGAAGCTTGAATTGTGTTATTAAGTTGGGCGCGCATTCGAGGTGAGTTCTCTCACTGTGTGGTTAGGGGTTGTATGCATGTCATAATAGTTTGTATGTACTATTGTTTTTGTGGTGTGAACTAGTTGTTTGTGGTGTATAATATTTGATTGGTTTGAATGCTTGGTATAAATGTGTTACATTACAATTCGGTGGGACCGAGGCCTCGATGGTACTGAGGTGTTGGTTACATTACAATTCGGTGGGACCGAGGCCTCGATGGTACTGAGGTGTTGGTTACATTACAATTCGGTGGGACCGAGGCCTCGATGGTACTGAGGTGTTGGTTACATTACAATTCGGTGGGACCGAGGCCTCGATGGTACAGAGGTGTTGGATACATTACAATTCGGTGGGACCGAGGCCTCGATGGTACTGAGGTGTTGGATACATAATTACTTGTAGATGTTTACTCGTTTTATGTATATGTGATGTTGTTGCTTATGTGCGGATAGGGGTGATGTGTATATAATTCCTATCTGCGCATGTGTTGGAATTCACTAAGCTTCGTGCTTACCCTTTCCCAATAAACTGTGGTTTCAGGTACGGCGGCTCCAAGGCGTGACGAGTACACACTGGCGCGCGAGAAGAGCTGGTTGCTTTATGATTTTAATAATTAAACGTTTATTCCGCTGGTTTTATTTTATAAAGATATTAATTATGTGTTTGCAAACGAAACGTTGGGATCATTTATTGAGTTATTATCAATGAAATGTTTATTTTAAAAATTTAAATTTGCTTGTAATTTTTGGGACGTTACAACTTGGTATCAGAGCACAGCTTGAGTGAATCAAACGCACCTCGGTGTGTTTGGTCTCAAGTTGCGGCTGGGGAAATTTTCAAATTCTTTATTAAATCTTTTTGGAAAATAAAAGAAAGGAAAACCCGTTTGAGAAACGGTGATCGATGGCGCAGTGTGTACAGTCAGCCGGAGCCAGGGGAAAAGGTACAGTACTTAGTGTTTTATTGCTTTCTAGATCATAGAGTATGCATGCTAGATTGCCTGTTGTGGACACTATGTTGTATGTTGAACTACTTGCTATTAGGAATTTATGCGAATTATGATAGGTTACTAAGGGGATGCCCTCTAGGTTGTATGCAGTAAGAGATTTATAGCCTTAGAATATTCGATTTAGTTCTATTGCGCAGCTCTTGTTTGAGTCCAACCGTTCTAGGATAGAGTCTTGTATTCGACTGTCTATTTATTTCGCACTGCATATAATCGGGTATTCGCGAGGTCACTCGTCATAATTAGTAGGGATTCGGTAGTAGCAAGGGTAGTGGGATAAGAGGAAATTCCTAGGGAGCTAGGAAGGGTGGATGTATATATATGCTGGTGCAGGCATATGGTTAATTATATATTTAATTGTTGTTGTATGATCGGGGTGACCGATGGTTTATTAAGTATACATTTGTGGCTGTCTGATCGGGGAGACCGATGGTGTTATATATACAGTAGTTGTATGAGTTGCCTGTTTAGGATATGTTCTAGAACTGGCATGTGTGGATTAATTATTTTATGTGTATAGTTTCGGCGAGAAACTACTTGGACCCTCGGGATGAGACTCGGAACGAGCGATGATAGGTGTGGAATGTAGTAGTAGAGCTCCTACTACCGGAAGCACAAGATCAATGCTCGAGTCGGGGAAGTCACGAGGAATCCAAGGAGTTGGGCGTGAGTGTTGTTAGTGTGCGTTGTTATGTGCTAATAACGCGTTGTATTATCTACCCTGAATAGCCGTCACGAGGAGAGACAAATATAGTAGATCCACTGGTACATGTGAGTACTTGACTTGCTTTGATGGGATGATCGTTGGGGTAGTGTCGAAGGTTCTAAACTAGTAGTCGTTGGGATAGAAGGACGTGTCTAGTATCAATCACTTGGAGTGACGATAAGGATGTGGTTTGTTTTGAGTAGACCATTTTGGGTCATAGGCTTTTGAGCCGACTTTGATTTGAGGAAAACCCGTAAGATTATTTGACGTAATTTCCCAACTTGCCCTAAGAGGTTAAATGCTCGGAGGACGATAGTGGATTGGAGAGGTTTGGAGGAGTATGAGTCGAGACGTGGAATGCCGACTGAGTCATGCACAAAGTTTATTTTGAAAATAAAATTGCATTAACTACTTCTGGTGTTTCAAATCCTTTTAGGGATGGTGTTTTGGAATTTTGGGGAATGTTTAGTACACACACAAGATTTCGAATTATGGCTTTGAAAGTGCATGAAACCTTTTTATCACGAGAGTTGCAAACTTTGTTAAAATTGTATCATTGATTATTTTCCAACGGTTCTTTCGGGTATGATGATATCCGTGTTTTGTGGTGTTTAAAATGTTGGGCAAGTGACTACGGTTTGCGACTTTAACATTGGAATTCTTCCACATATGTTAGAGTTGAAACGGAAAGTTACATCCCGCGGTGTCTGTATAAGGCTATTTTTAGTGATTTGTCTAAAATGAGTTTGGAATTCTAGTGTCGCTTAACTTTTCGTTCGAGAGTTTGTATTACTAAGTGTTTTATTGCAAATGGTTCAGTGTGTGGATTGATTCATGCGTGACATAAGTGATGCATGGAGGAATTTTGGTAACATTTCATAAGGAATTGTTTAGTGCGCTTTTTAGTCAGATAAAGGTTTTATTGACATTTTCATGAAAATGCGATTTATCGACTTAGGGGTATGCATACTGGGGTAACCTTTGTTCTCGACATTTTGATGAACGAGTCGTGCATGAAAATGTTTTAGTTCCTTTTTGTCGAAATGAAAGACCATTTGATCCAAGGAGTGTTTTAATATTGTGAACACCATGCATACGATTACAATGTGTTATATTTTGGAAATATAAATGCGTAGATTTTTGACATTCGGTTAATTTAGAATTACCGATCATTTTTTTTTGGGAAAGTAAAAAAAAAAACTTTTGCTTTGGAGGAAACGAGTATTTTGAGCATTTTCGATAAATACATTTTTAAACTATAATGTTTTGACGTTATATGTCCCAAGTACGAAACTTGAGGAAGTGTTACAAGCGTGCATGCCTGCCCCCAGTTTGAGATTTTATGAGGTTTTAGTCGATATTTCCAATTAATAGAAGCGGGCTGGTTTCTGTCTTCAAGTTTGAAACTTACACGAGGCAGTTGTGTTTTAACAAAAATATATTTGTAAACCGTGTCATCGTTTTGTGTGACTAGCTGACGCGCGAAAAATTTGTGGCGAACCCTGTACCACGTCATTTTAAGATTAAAAAGAAGAATTTTTGAATCAAATGTCGTGAAACTTATTTTGAATTATGTGCACACCTTTGTCGCACCCTGTTTAAGGTCAAGCGGATACTTTAAATGCACGTCATGAGTCAATCCATACTGGAATCGAGGCGGTTCATTTTAAAGAAATTATTTATTACGCTTTGCTTTTGTGTGAGTAAACCGAACTGCAATGGAACGATTTTCAACATGATTTTCCTTTGTGGGACGAGCGTGTCCAGTTTTGCGTAACTATCGATCAGGTAATAGTAGTTTTATTACATACGATCTTTTTGAGATGAAAATCCTGATGTTGAAAATATTTTGTAAATGATTTTGTAAATCAATTGGGGAAATGTGCTTTTAAGTGTCATGTGTCATTTCGAGAATTTTTAGGGTGTGAGTCCTTTTGGAAAACTCTTTTGCTTAACCCGTGTTGAGTATGGGACTAAGGTTGACTTCAGAGTATTGCTTGCTTAAACTTTGTTTAAACGCATTTTCCGATCTATGGGTCTAGCAAGCGTGGAGCATTTTGCTCGGTTTTGACTTGGAGTTAGTCATGGGCCTATTGCCCGGGTTTAATGGCTCGATGTGGAGTCTAGTTGATGAGTTGTTTTTGTCGCACCGTTTGGCATTCTTTGCACGTTGAGTGTTTACATGTTTGGGTGAGTGAGTCAATCCGGAATAGGCATGTTGTTGGTAGGCTGTTTGCTTTGGATCCTTAGACACGATAGTCAGTCGTTGGTAATGGTCGGTTGGGTATCTCGGGGTGTGACCCCGGTATTCATGTGTTTTAACCTAGACTTTCCAGTAAGTACTAGGAGGATATAGTTGTGGGCACTTACCTGGGAGGTAGTTCCGATGTGCTGGGTCTTGAGGCGTTATTCGGGAGGTAGACGTCAAGGTGTATCCTCGATACGGTGTGACTTGGCTTCGTAGAGCAAGTGTGGATGGTACGTCGTCGGTGGAAGGTAGGTATTCCACGCGCGTTAGTACTATAGGCCGAATAGTATCGGCTAAGGGATTGATGCCCTTTGTTATTAAGAGAATAAATGCGCATCAACCATTTTGAGGTAGGTGGTATATTTAGGTGTCGACTTTTGGGCTTGAGGCCAAACACCTTTAGTATAATCGGAGAGTTGTAGCCGATTTTAAGATAATCATGGTGACGGTAGTAGTAACCCTGAAGTGATCACTTGTGATGAATGGTTCTGGTGGAATGACCAACGTGTGTGTTAGTTGATTTGGTTGTGGGGGATATCTATTGGTGTAGTGTCTAGGATAATACCACGCTTATGTGAGTTATTGTAATCGGTTGGACCGATGTTCGGCGGGTGGCCGATGTTTGTTATTGTAATCGGTTGGACCGATGTTCGGCGGGTGGCCGATGTGTGTTATTTATTCGGTTGGACCGATGTTCGGCGGGGGCCGGTGTTTGTTAATATGATTCATCGTGAATTTTGGGAGTCTAGTAGAACTCGTAGAAGTTAATCGGCAGTTAATGGTAGGAATGATCGGTTTCGAGTATCCTGTAGGGTATTCTGTGAGCAGCTTTAGAATGGTTAGAGCTGGAAATTTAATCGGGAGGTATGAATCATCTAAGATTGTGAGACAACCGAAGTCGTTTAACTAAGAATGTTTCCAATTGTTGGAGTGTTCTTCCAATCGCGTTTTCAGTGTTCTTGAAGGAGTGTTGTTAGTAAGGAAGTATGCGAGAGAATTATTAAGAGCTGTTTGCGGACGTAGACTTCGGGGATGAAGTCTAATCCAAGTGGGGGAGAGTTGTAAAGCCCGTATCCCGGTATGTAATTTCTTTTATTAATTCTTTTCTTTTAAGTTTGATTTAAGGTGGTTTCCGTTAACGGGGTTAGTCGAGTTAGACCTAATCGAAAAAAAAATGTCGGAATTTTGGTTAGTTGCGAGAAAGTTAAGTTGAGGGACCATTTGTGTCAAGGGCCAAAACTTAAACTATATTTCGGCCCATGATTCCTTAAACCAATTCCATATTTGTGGCTTGGTGTTTGTGGCGTGAATGGCAAGAAAGCAAAGAAACCTATTAGAAACCATAAGAAAACCTACGGCCACCCCCCCTCCCCTTGGTGTTCGGCCGGTCGTTAAAGAAGAAAAAGAGCCGAGAGTGAGCGAGAGAGAGAGAGAGGTAGCGAGAAGAGAGAGAGAGGAAGAGAACAAGAGAAACGAAGAGAGAGAGAGAGACGTCGGAGGATCGTCGCTGCTGCCGCCGGAGGCCGCCGCCAACACCACTTTTCGTCGGAGAAGTCGAGGGGAAGAGGGTAGACGTCGCAAGGTAAGTCGTCTCTTCGTTTCGTTTCGCTTTCCTTTCCTTTTTCGTTTTTCCGGTGGAACAACCACCGCCGCACGCCGCCGCTGTGGTGGCCGTGGGTGGGCGGAGGGTTGTGTGGGTGTATGTGTCATTTTGCGTGGGACGATCGGGAGTAAGGAGAGCGGTGGTGTGAGGATGGATTGGTGTGTGCGTGAGGGTGTGCGTGCGTGTGCGTGTATATAAGAGTCGCCGGAAATACCGCCGCCGCCGGTGACCACCACGGCCGGAGATGGCAGTGGGTGGTGCCGGGTGTTGTTCAGTTTCGTTAACCCGTAATAGCTAAACCCTAACCCGAAACCTTAATCACGTTACCGTTTATAAAATCGTTATTTTATGAAAATTAAAGTGTGCTATCCAGTTTTCATGTAACCATAACTTTTCCGTCGTAACTCCGTTTGAGCCGAAACTGGCGCCCACGGTTCAAGTTCAGGGTCGAGCACGTTTTCCGTGTTTTAGCGAAAAACTGGTTCGGTCTCTAACTGGGCGGAAAAGTGGTCGCAAGTTCGGTATTTCGTCATTTCATGTGAAAACTTCTGGAATCTGCCTTGATCTTGCGAAAACCATAACTTTCTGCTCGTAACTCGGTTTGGGGTGAAACCGGTGTCAAAAGTATCCTTTTTGAGTCTAGAAACTTTTCTGTGTTTTGTGCAAAACCCAGTTCGGGACGTAGCATGGGTCGATTTGTCGTTTTATACTGAAAGGTGCTGAATTCCGCTGTTCCGGAAACAGTTTTTGTAAAATCCGTAGTAAATTGTAGAAAAATCGTTAGGAGGCGTATAATATGTCCTTGGAACCCTAACTCAGAGTACTTTCTGGTCACGAAATAATATTGGGAATTTTCTGGGTTTAAAGGGGTCGAAACAGGTCCCGAACAGACCTGTTTAGTGAGAACGGAAAAATAGTTTTAGTGACGGTTTAAGCGTGTGTCGTGTCATAGGGTCCGGGTCTCGTATTGACACGTTTTAACATGTATTTAGGTGCTGGGAAGTGACCGTATTTGTGAAGCTTGAATTGTGTTATTAAGCTGGGCGCGCATTCGAGGTGAGTTCTCTCACTGTGTGGTTAGGGGTTGTATGCATGTCATAATAGTTTGTATGTACTATTGTTTTTGTGGTGTGAACTAGTTGTTTGTGGTGTGTAATATTTGATTGGTTTGAATGCTTGGTATAAATGTGTTACATTACAATTCGGTGGGACCGAGGCCTCGATGGTACTGAGGTGTTGGTTACATTACAATTCGGTGGGACCGAGGCCTCGATGGTACTGAGGTGTTGGTTACATTACAATTCGGTGGGACCGAGGCCTCGATGGTACTGAGGTGTTGGATACATTACAATTCGGTGGGACCGAGGCCTCGATGGTACTGAGGTGTTGGATACATAATTACTTGTAGATGTTTACTCGTTTTATGTATCTGTGATGTTGATGCTTATGTGCGGATAGGGGTGATGTGTATATAATTCCTATCTGCGCATGTGTTGGAATTCACTAAGCTTCGTGCTTACCCTTTCCCAATAAACTGTGGTTTCAGGTACGGGCGGCTCCAAGGCGTGACGAGTACACACTGGCGCGCGAGAAGAGCTGGTTGCTTTATGATTTTAATAATTAAACGTTTATTCCGCTGGTTTTATTTTATAAAGATATTAATTATGTGTTTGCAAACGAAACGTTGGGATCATTTATTGAGTTGTTATCAATGAAATGTTTATTTTAAAATTTTAAATTTGCTTGTAATTTTTGGGACGTTACACTATGTCATAATCAAATACGGGGAGATTGTTGATCCAAACCTGTTGGGAACTGAAGATTTGCTAAGTATGGATAATACTGCCAGAACAACATTACTACTTCCAGAACAAAGTTACTACTGCCAGTAAAGGTTAGTACTGCCAGAACAAAATTACTACTGCAAGACAAAGTTAATACTGCTGGAAGAATGTTAGTACTGCTGATGCATTAATGCTGCTGGAACAAGGTTAGTACTGCTTGTCAAGATTAATACTGTTGAAGCAAGGTTAGTACTGCTGAGTCAAGTTAATGCTGCTGGAATGAATTAATGCTGCTGGAGAATATTAGTACTGCTCATGCTGAATAAAGTTAATACTGCTGATGTGATAAGTTTGGTATGCGAAGATTTTGGAGATAAAGATGGAATGGATGAAGATATGCTTAAAGAAGATTCAGAATATCAATTTATTTTTGATAGTTATCTTGTAACTATTTAGTATATATAGATGTTGATAGATAGCTATTCAAATAATACGAAATACGCGAGTTTTTTAGAATACATTCTGTTTTAGAGAGAATTAACCTCAAGGTTTAGAACCCTATTTCTAGAGAAGTAGAAGTCGTCTTGATTGAGCCTATTCATCAAGATTGAGGTTTGGTTGTAAGCTTGTGAGTTGAATCAGTGAATACAAACAGCTGTGTGTTTTCTGATATATTGTTCTTTGATTGTGTGAATTAAAGTTCTATTCCGCAGATTCTTTAATTCTGAGTTCTAAGTATTTTTAGTCTTGTTAAGATTCGATCCTGACAAGTGGTATCAGAGCTTGTGTTTCTTAGAACTCAACAATGGACAATTCTATTGAATCAAACAGTACTCTTGTTTCTAAGGTTCCCATGCTCAGACCCAATGAGTTTGACATGTGGAAAATTAGAATCAAGCAGTATATTCTGCTTACTGATTATTCCATCTGGGATATCATAGAGAATGGTCCATGTGCTGAAGGAAGAATTGGACCAGATGGCAAAAGACCTCCTCCAAAGACTGATGCAGAGAGAAAAGTCAGACAAATAGAGATGAAGGCCTTAAGCACTCTGCTTTTGGCTATCCCCAATGAATATCAGCATCAATTTCATCACTGCACTGATGCTCAGACTCTGTGGAATGCATTGGAAAAGAGATTCACTGGCACTAAAAGCACCAAGAGGAATCAGAAGGCAATTCTCAAGCAGAAGTATGAAAACTTTACTTCTACTAAGAATGAGTCTATGACTCAAACTTTTGATAGATTTAATAAGCTGATTGGAGAATTGGCTACAGTGGGAGTCAAGATGGAGGCTGATGATGTTAACAGAAAGTTCTTAAGATCATTAGGTGAAGAGTGGACAATGTATACTGTGTCCTTCAGACAGAATGACCAATTGGAAGATAAATAGCTTGATGATCTTTACAATGATCTTAGAGTCTTTGAAGCAGAGGTTGAAGCCAAAAAGAAGCCCTCTGGATATGTACATAATGCTGCACTCCTTTCAGCATCACCTGATTCTACTGCTAACCCTGAATCAGTTAGTGCTGCTGGAGGAGTCAATCAGGAAAAGACCAATGATTCAGTACTAGAAGCCTTTTTTCTAGTCATGTTAATTCCTCATTGATTAATGATGACTTAGAACAGATTAATGCTGATGATCTTGAAGAGATGGATATCAAGTGGCAGATGGCTATGCTGTCTATGAGGGTGAAGAAATTCATAAAGAGGACAGGGAGAAACAACTTTTCCCAAAGAAGAGAAGATGATGCTGGATTTGACAAGTCCAAAGTTGAATGCTACAAGTGTCACAAGATGGGACACTTTGCCAGGGAATGCAGAGGTGGAACATCTCAAAACAACCATCAACAAACTCAGGCTGGAAGTTCCAATCAAAACAGAAACTCTATTCAAGCTCTTGTCTCTCAACAAGGAATGGGATTTGATTGGAGTGATCAAGCTGAAGAGGCCATCCAAAATCAAGCACTTATGGCTGAAGTTTCAGATCTTCCCACTGAGGTAAAATCTAATCTCTGTACTCAAGCTTGTATAGACACTGTTAAACGGTATAGAGATCACAATCAGGGAATGTGTGATGACCTTAAGAGATTAGAAAAGGACAGAAAAGACTATGTAGTAATTGTTGAGAAGTTTGAAGAACAGATTAGGGTTTTTCAAGCCAATGAACTTCAACACTCCTATGATACAAACTACTGGAAATGGGAAAAGGATGGTCTAGAGTTCCAGCTTAGAGAATCCAGGGAAGAGTGTGAGAAACTAAAAGGAGAGCTTGAGAAAGTTAAACTTGATGTAGAAAAGTTTAATTGTGCCTCTAAAGTCATGGACAACATAATCAACTCTCAAATCCATAGTAAGTTGAAACCAGGCATAGGGTACAATGCCACACCCCCACCCTACAACAACAACTACATCCCTCCTAAGTCAGACCTATTAGAAACCAAGGATAGGAAGGACTTACCTGAAGGAGCCACTGAAGTAGATCCATTAGATAAAGTAGTTGTTGAGGATAAGACAGAAAAGGAAGGATCTGATGAGAAATGTGTAAGTCCATGTGTTAAGAACAATGAGATGAAAAGGACTGGAAAGGGAAAGGGGGTTCATTATACACAGACCACTGTTGTGAACTCTAATACTTGTGAACATTGTTCTTGCAAGAAACATCAAGAGAATAAGCCCCAAAAACATGATAAAAGAGGGGAAATCAAAGAAATTGGAATAACCAGTGGGCACAAAAGCAAGGAGTTGATCTGCAAAGGATTAACAGACCAAAACCTTGTTTTATTTGTGGCAAATTGAATCATCTTGCCAAACACTGTTATTTCAATCCTATTAACCAAAAGAAAAGTTTTCAAAGAAGTTTTCAAAAATCTTCTGGTTATAGGAAGCCTGCAAGGAATAATGTGGCTAAGAAACAAGCTGAAACCAAAAGCCACATGAGAAAACAGACTGAAAAGGAATGTGTCAATATATGGGTCCCCAAAAGCACTAATGTTAGTACTGCTACCTCAGATAGTACTGCTGACAAGGATAGTGCTGCTAGAAGCAATACTAAAGACAATACTGCTGCTAGCAGTGTTAGTGTTGCTAACACTGTTAGTACTTCTTTTAAAGACAATACTAATGTTAGTACTGCTACCTCAGATAGTACTTCTTCCAAGGTTAATATTGCTTCTAGTGTTTGTGCTGCTAGACCAATCATATTGACAAAGTACTCCAGTTCTGCAGTACCTAAGTTTGAAAATCTCATCAAAACCCAGTGCAAGTACTTTGATGAGCAAGGGAGACCCAAGACCACTTCGGCTTGGGTTCCCAATAAAAACTAACTGATTTATTTGATGTGCAGGGCAACCAACAGCTCAAGGGGAAGAGCATCTGGCATGTTGATAGTGGTTGTTCCAGGCACATGACAGGTAACATGGCCTGCCTAAAGAATTTCAAAAGAATTGATGGAGGACATGTTGCTTTTGGAAATAATCCTGCAGGAGGTAAGATAAGTGGTAAAGGTGATGTGTCAAAAGGTAAGATGACATTTGAGGATGTTTACTATGTTGAGCAATTGAGATACAACCTGTTAAGTGTATCACAGGTCTGTGACAAGAAACATAGTATATTATTTACTGATTCTGAATGCATTATTCTTGCTCCTGGATTCAAAGTAGTTGATGAAAACATGATACTATTGAGAACTCCTAGAAAGGATAATGTGTATTGTTTAGATTTAGAAAGTGTTTCATCTGATTCATCTCTAAATTGTTTGGTTTCAAAAGCTTCAATAGATGAATCTTCACTTTGGCACAGAAGGATGTGTCACATGAATTTTAAAACAATGAATAAACTTGTTAAAAATAATCTTGTTAGGGGTTTACCATCAAAAGTCTATTCATGTGATGATCATTGTGTTGCATGTCTAAAAGGCAAACAACACAAAACTTCTCATAAGTCCAAAGAGATAAACACTATCTCAAATCCTCTTCAGTTGTTGCATATGGATCTGTTTGGCCCTACAAATGTCATGAGCATTGGCAAGAAGTCATACTGTTTAGTTATTGTTGATGATTACTCTAGATTTACTTGGGTATATTTTCTGAGAACTAAAGATGAGACAAGTGGACTGATCAAATCTTTTATTCTTAGAATTGAAAACCAATCAAATCAAAAAGTGAAAGTCATTAGATCAGATAATGGGTCTGAATTTAAAAACTTTGATCTAAACACCTTTTGTGAGGAAAAAGGAATTGAGAGACAATACAGTGCTCCTAGGACTCCACAACAGAATGGTGTTGCTGAGAGAAGGAATAGGACACTGATTGAGGCTGCTAGATCTCTGTTAGCTGATTCAAAATTACCCACTACTTTTTGGGCAGAAGCAGTTAATACTGCTTGTTATGTTCAAACCAGAGTCTTGGTCATAAAGCCTAAAAACAAGACACCTTATGAGCTTTTTCTGAAAAAGAAACCATTTATTGGATTTTTCAAACCATTTGGGTGTCCTTGTATAATTCTCAATACCAAATCTCACTTAGGTAAGTTTGATAGCAAAGCAGATGATGGCTTTCTTGTTGGTTACTCATCTCAGAGTAAGGCTTACAGAGTGTTTAGTACCTCTTCTAGAATAATTGAAGAAAGTGACAATGTCAAATGCAATGAGCACACACCAAATCCTATTGGTTCAGGTCCTGATTGGCTATTTGACATTGATTCACTCACTAATTCTTTGGGTTTCAGTAGTGATGTAAATGCAGGACAAAGGGATGCACCACCATCAGATAACAGTATTCAGTCTGTGATATTTCCACTCCCTACCATTGATCCTATTGACTTCTGTGAACCAGAAAAGGAAGCTGAACCCATTCAGAATGAAGAAGAGAGAAGAATAGAGGAAAATCAGACTTCAAGAGAGTCTGAAGTACTTGAAGAAGCTGAAGAAAATCCAGACTTAAATGAGTCAAATCTGGATGGGAACTTAGTTGAGGAACCTGGTCATCCATCAAGAACTCAGAAAAATCATCCTCCTGAGTTGGTTATAGGAGACATTGCTTCTCCCATGATGACTAGGAATCAAAGCAGACTTCAAGAGCTACAAGATCAGCAGAATACAGTTAATACTGTACTTACTTGCTTTCTATCCCAAATTGAGCCCAAAAAGGCTTATGATGCTATGAAAGATCCAAGTTGGATAGAAACAATGCAAGAGGAGCTGCTACAGTTTAAATTACAGGATGTTTGGGACTTGGTGGACCTTCCAAAAGGTCATAGAGCAATTGGCACCAAGTGGATTTTCAGAAACAAGAAGGATGACAGAGGAATTGTGATCAGAAACAAAGCAAGGCTGGTTGCACAAGGGTATACTCAAGGAAGAGGGCATAGACTATGAGGAAGTCTTTGCTCCAGTGGCATGGATTGAAGCAATTAGGCTATTTCTAGCCTATGCCTCATTCATGAAGTTCAAGGTCTACCAAATGGATGTAAACAGTGCTTTTCTCTATGGAAGTATTGATGAAGAAGTATATGTCTGTCAACCCCCTGGATTTGAGAATCCATTGCACCCTGACAGAGTGTACAAGTTGAAGAAGGCACTTTATGGTTTACATCAATCCCCAAGAGCATGGTATGACACCCTGTCTACCTATCTCTTGAAAAATGAATTTGAAAGAGGAGTCATTGACAAGACCTTGTTCATTAAGAGGAGAAAGAAAGACACACTACTTGTTCAGATCTATGTGGATGACATCATCTTTGGATCCACAAATGATCACATGTGTAAAGAGTTTGAAGAGTTAATGCACAAGAGCTTCAAGATGAGTTCCATGGGAGAACTTACTTTCTTCCTTGGGCTTCAGGTGAAACAGAGGAAAGATGGGATTTTCATAAGCCAATCCAAATATGTGAAAGACATCCTGGACAAGTATGGTTTAACAGACTCAAAGCCAGCAAGCACACCAATGGAGACACACAAACAGATCACTGCAGATCTTGAGGGGGAGGATGTGGATGTCCATCATTACAGATCTATGATTGGATCACTCATGTATCTCACAGCCTCTAGACCAGACATTATGTTTCCTGTATGTGTTTGTGCCATATTTCAGGTTACACCTACCCAATCACACCTTCATGCAGTCAAAAGAATTTTTAGATACCTAAGAGGGCAACCTATATTAGGTCTTTGGTATCCTTATGAATCTTCGTTTGACTTGCTTGCATACTCAGATAGTGACTTAGGTGGAGCTAACATGGATAGGAAGTCTACTTCAGGTGGATGTCAGTTTTTGGGTGCAAGACTTGTATCATGGCAGTGTAAGAAACAAACCACATTGTCCTTATCTACAACAGAAGCTGAGTATATAGCTGCTGCAAGTTGCTGTTCTCAGGTGTTATGGATTCAGAATCAGATGTTGGACTATGGGGTAACATTTCTTCACACTCCAATCTTCATTGACAACAACAGTGCCATTAGCATTGTTAACAATCCTGTCAAACACTCAAAAACAAAGCACATAGAGATCAGGTATCACTTTATTAGAGACTGTAATGAAAAGAAATTGATTCAAGTTGCTAAAGTTCATACCAATGACCAGTTTGCAGATCTATTCACAAAAGCATGTGATGTGGGTAGATTCACTTTCTTGGTAGCAAGTGTGGGCTTGATCAACCTTGAATAAATTCATGATTTTTAATTTTTTATACCTGTATTTCTTTGTATATTTGGTGTTACTAACTAGTTTTCTCAGAACCTCAGTATGACTCAGATTGACAAGTGCTGCAAAGTGTAAGTATAGTTACTACTGCCAGTACAAAATTACTACTGCTAGTACATATTTTCTACTGCTAATGTGTAGTTAATACTGCTTTGTAGTTAATACTGCTTAGTAGTTAATACTGCTTAGTAGTTAATACTGCTTAGTAGTTAATACTGCTTTGTAGTTAATACTGCTTTGTAGTTAATACTGCTTAGTAGTTAATACTGCATGTGTAGTTAATACTGCTTTGTAGTTAATACTGCTTAGTAGTTAATACTGCTTTGTAGTTAATACTGCTTTGTAGTTAATACTGCTTAGTAGTTAATACTGCTTGTGTAGTTAATACTGCTGTGTAGTTAATACTGCCTTGTAGTTAATACTGCTCAGTCGTTAATACTGCTAAGTCGTTAATACTGCTTCTAAAGAAAATCAGGGCTAGTACTGTTATAAATACTCTTTCAGCCCGCCAAATTTCATAACGTCTCTTTGCATTCAATTTCTCTCTCTCGTTCTAACCTTTTCTCCCTAGAATCTCTGTGTTCTCTATCCAAATCCTCATGAAGAATGACGACAATGGAGTTTGTCAATGAGCACAATGAGATTGCGATGCTTCAGAAGCCAAAGCAGGCCGCAGGATTTCATGATATGGTGGATTTTCTCAAGTCCACACACATCTCTCATGCCCTAACAGTGTGCCCAACCATATATATTGAGCATCAAAAGCAATTTTGGGAGAATGCCACTGTTATAATCGAAGATGGGCAGAAAATCATTCGAACAAGGGTTTGTGACAAACCTTTGAAGGTCACAGGGGAGGTTATTCGCATCACTCTTCACTTAGATGATGCCTCAGGTATAACCTATCTCTCTAATGATGAACTTTTCTCGACCTTACCAAGAATGGGGTATGAAGGTCCCATTGGAATTTTTAAATTCTACAAGTCAAAGTTTTTCACCCAATGGCGATTTTTTGTTCATACTCTTATGCACTGTATTTCAAAGAAAACAACTGGATGGAGTGAGTTTAGCAGTACCATTGCTTATGCCTTGGTCTGCTTAGCCACTGCCAGAAAGTTCAATTTTTCAGCAATGATTTTTAATGATCTTGTGGCAAACCTAGAATCCAAAAAGCGCTTTTACATGTATCCCAGGTTTGTCCAAGAAGTAATTAACCATGAATTGACGGATTTACCTCAGTCCGCTGAGGTATATGTGCCAAAACCCCCTAAAGGGAAGGTTTTCTCAAATATGAGAAGAATTCCTAGGGACTCGGAAGGAGTTGACACACCATTGTTCTCTACAATGATGGTTGTGTCCCACACCACTGAAGGTATGGCATCAGGGTCAAGGCCCCCATTAGACACACCCACTGATGGCCAATCCCCACCTTCCATCACCAAAGAAATCCCACAGTCCATTCTTTTAAGACCCACTCCAAAAATCACCAAGAAGTTTGAAAGAAGAAAGGTACACAAGGTTCCTTCCCTTGATGTATCTCCTAATAGCCCAAAGCCTACAAGCCCTCTATTGGAGCATTCTCCAATAGAGAATATCAAAAGGGTAACCACAGGGGTGTCTCCCAACCCCAAGAAGGTGCTCTCTAAGGAGAAGGATGAGCATGTGGGCTGCAAGGCTGCCACTACTTCTGCTAGCAAAGAGAAGGACAGTGGTAACATCACTAAGACCTTCCCCACGGCAACTCAGAATGTGAAAACATTCAGAGGACCCAGGCGCCAAGAAACCATGGGAGTAGGTTGTACTTTTGCTAGGCAAGAGACACCTACTAAAACTTCCTATGATCCTACAAGGGAGGTAAACACTTCTAAACCAGGTGAGGATAGATATACTTATGAGGAATTGATGGAAACCATTGCCAACATCAACATTGATGTCATGGATCAGCCGAAGGAGATTGATGAGCTTAAGAAGGTGGTTCTTTATCAACACACCAAGATAGAGAAGAATAAGAAGATGATCACCAAACTGCTGCAAAGAAGGAAGAAAGCTCAGTATGTTCTGAAAAGGAGAAGCTCAACCACTGATGCTTCCAAAAAGGGGGAGTTAGAAACTGAACTAAACATGGAGGATGCAAAGGTTGAGGGGGAGAATGAGCATAAGGTTGAGGGGGAGGCTGCAGTATCTGAGATTGAAGCAGCAGTAACTGAAATTATGAAGAGTCTTGTTGACGCAGCAATATCTGAAAGTGAGAAGGAAACAGTATCTGTATCTACAGTAACCAAATCTGAGATTGAAGCAGAGGTATTTGAGATTGTGAAGAATAGTGTTGAAGCAGCAGTATCAAAGATTATAAAAGAAGCAGTAACAGATAGAGCAGCAGAAATGGTTATAAAAGAAGCAGTAACAGATAGAGCAGCAGAAATGGTTAATGTTGCTTGTCAAAAAGCAGCAGAAACCATTCAAGCAGCAGAAATGGTTAATGTTGCTGAAAAACATAAGGCAGCAGAAACCATCCCTGAAGCAGCAGAAACAAAGGAAACAGCAGAAACGATCCCTGAAACAGCAGAAACAAAGGAAACAACTGAAACCATTCCTGAAGCTGTTAAATCACTCAAAAGAACCAAGATGGTGTCAAACAAAAGACCTAGAACAAAGTCTATAGCTTCAAAGAAGAAAGTTGTAAAGAAGCCTAGGGTGGAACCCATTGTAGAAGAAGCTAAGGAGGAAGTTGTGAAAGAGAAAGCTGATCAAAAAGTTGTTGAAGAAGAAGTGGCAACTCCATCAGGTCAACCAAGCAATGTACAATCACCAACAAATGCTCAATGTGATATGTATATTACTGTGGTTGATACTAGTCCAATCAAAGTTAAACCATTAGCTTCTATGGATCCTGAGATCATCTTCTGGGATACTTTGAAAGATCAGAGAAAGGAGTACATTAGAGTAAAAAGAGCAGATGGGAAGTTTGAGGTCAGTTCTACATGGGGGAGACTTATCAGGATGTGCTCTAGATCTGACATTGAGGAGATGTTCAAGGTAGGAATGAAGCTTTATGGAAATATGCTGACTGAGAATGGAATGTCCGTCACCAAAATGGTACTTGAATACTTGTGCCTAATGTTCAATACATAAGCAGTTAAGTATTTGACAGAAAGGCAATTTCAAACTGTTACCAACTGGATGCTTATCGAAAACTGTGGTGTGTATGTCATAACACTTGACTATGCATATCATGAGTATTATTTGGTGGATAAAGTATACAAGCACAGCATGACAAGGTTGAAAGGAATGCTAAAAACTAAGTTGGTGGGTAACAAAGATTCTAAGATGGCAAGATACCTGGTAAGAAGGATCATCAATCAAAGTTTGGGATTGAATCCTGACTTGTGTGTTCAAGATTAAGTTTTGGAAGCATCATCATCTGAAGAACAAGACTTCTCTTTCTAAAAGTCAAGTTAGGGGGAGATTGTTGGGAACTGAAGATTTGCTAAGTATGGATAATACTGCCAGAACAACATTACTACTTCCAGAACAAAGTTACTACTGCCAGTAAAGGTTAGTACTGCCAGAACAAAATTACTACTGCAAGACAAAGTTAATACTGCTGGAAGAATGTTAGTACTGCTGATGCATTAATGCTGCTGGAACAAGGTTAGTACTGCTTGTCAAGATTAATACTGCTGAAGCAAGGTTAGTACTGCTGAGTCAAGTTAATGCTGCTGGAATGAATTAATGCTGCTGGAGAATATTAGTACTGCTCATGCTGAATAAAGTTAATACTGCTGATGTGATAAGTTTGGTATGCGAAGATTTTGGAGATAAAGATGGAATGGATGAAGATATGCTTAAAGAAGATTCAGAAGATCAATTTATTTTTGATAGTTATCTTGTAACTATTTAGTATAAATAGATGTTGATAGATAGCTATTCAAATAATACGAAATACGCGATATACGAGAGTTTTTGAGAATACATTCTGTTTTAGAGAGAATTAACCTCAAGGTTTAGAACCCTATTTCTAGAGAAGTAGAAGTCGTCTTGATTGAGCCTGTTCATCAAGATTGAGGTTTGGTTGTAAGCTTGTGAGTTGAATCAGTGAATACAAACAGCTGTGTGTTTTCTGATATATTGTTCTTTGATTGTGTGAATTAAAGTTCTATTCCGCAGATTCTTTAATTCTGAGTTCTAAGTATTTTTAGTCTTGTTAAGATTCGATCCTGACAAAACCCTCAGTGATTTGATAATGACCCTCTCTTAATACTTAATGAAAATTGTAAGTAAACAATATGTATCAGAGTTTCACTATCGTTGATAAGTACTAAGACCTTACAATACCGCTGATAGGAACTCTCGCTCTTTAGATTAAACATTCAGCGAACACTGTTCACCATAATGCTCTGAGCCTGTTCAGTACTTATGGTGATCGCTGATAAGTTAGTTGTTTACTTATGATCCCTGAAGACAAGTTTCACGTCAACATAGGTTCTACGCTGAAGTCGAAGATCAAGCTCAAGAACCAGCGACAAGTCTCCTAATGAACTGACGCGGATCAGCAAAGACTCGGATTTGTCCACTCAACGTGAAGTATCAAGTACAAGACATCAGTTATCGCTGAACTTTATCATTCGCTGATAAACATTGATGAAGCGCTGAATCAACAAAAAGCTGATCATGAAGTCCTCCGTACAAAGTACTTTTGTCTTAACCACCCTTGCACGACTCCGTACGATATGTTAGAAAAGAACCTCCTTATTGTCTGAAATCGTACAACCACTCTGATACTACACTGTTCAAACATCCGGCTACTAAGGTTGTCTACAAAGGTCAATGACATACAACCAATGAGTTGTTGCCACGTGTAAAGTGTAAACTGCCATGCATTAAATGCATGCAGTATATAACAAGACGAACTCACTTCATTTTGAAGTAACTTGCTAACTCTAGACAAGTTCATCATTCTTCTTATCTTGAGATAGGTTATTATTAGTAATTTCCTTCTCTTTCTTAGTGCAAGAAACTTAGTGTTCCAACTTGTTTAGATTTAGGTTTATCCTTAATCTTGTTCCGCAACAAGTTGTAAATTGTTAATGATTTATCAATAAACAATTTAGAAAAGTAAAATATGTGTGTTTGTATTCAACCCCCCTTCTACAAACTTGTATAGCCCTTCGGGACCAACAAAGGACGTTTGTGACGTCATCACAACGGATAAACCATGGCACGCCTTTTCGTCTGACACACTCGCCCGTTTCGTTTTCTTATCCAATAAGATTCAAGGGACGTGTCATGTGTCATCTTGAGAAACTTTTCCCGCTCTTAGTTTCTCTCTCTACTCTCACTATATAAACCCATCGAGTTTATATTTTTACCTTTTACACGATCATACTCTAAAGCAATAGAAATCTTTTGCATTCGCATTATTTTCTCAAGAACTTGTGTTATTCATCTTCTACTTCAACAAAACAGGTTCCATTTTCTCTCCTTAATATCTCTCAAACTTGTTTTTGATCTTCTTATTGTTTTCAAAAGATCAAACAAAAGAACTTTTTAAAAATGAAATCATTTTATTCATGGTTTTATGAATGCAATCTGTTTTCATGTTGTTCTTGTAAGTTTATAATAAAAATCTTAAACTTATGCATTTCATACGTTTTTCCATAATCCTTTCCATAAAAGGAAACTGGTAAAACAAGACTTTTCACTAGTTTTGTACTTCTTTTCAAAACTAGAAACCCTAGTTTGCCATTTCTTTTTTCTAAATGGAAACTGAAAAACCCTAAAAATCTTCATCTTCTTCATCTTTTTGTGTTCTGAACAGAAATGGAAACTGACAAAGCTGCATCTCCTACATCTTCTACTTCTGACACCGCTGAACTCCCAAAGGCAGCAAACATGAGACACTCACTGGACCAGTCAACCAATCCCTACGCCCTCTTGGAATTCCCCAAGAAGAAGCAGATTACCCATCTTAATGATGATGTTAACTTCATCCAAACCTATCCTCTGGCGATAGCCCTGACCATCAAACCTCTTGCTGACAAAAACCTTCTTGCTCAGTTTTGGTATACCGCACACCGTACCACTATCCCATCCACCAAAAACCCTAATCGCAAGCATGACGCGCTTGCTTTTGAAACTGAACTTGGTGAAGCCTAAATCACCCCTGGGGCTATACGATCAACACTGAATCTCCCAGGAAGCTCCAAGACTCATTGTTTCATCCCATTCCATGACCCTAACTCCACTACAGGAAAGGCGGAACTTATCGCCTTCCTAGACATGATGTGCTACAATTGGAACCCTGGTCGTCTGGGAAACCCTGGGAAGAAGATAACGACTGTGCTTAAGAGCAAGATGCCCAGCGAGCTCAACTTCATCTTCGCTCACATCATAAGCTACATGTCATCAAAGACGGGGTCAACGGATCAGGCCTCGAAGACCTAGACTGCCATGGGATATGCCCTTCTCAAAGGTGTTCACGTGGACTGGGCTAGCCTGATCTTCGAAGATCTGCTAGAGCGAGTGGACGTCGTTGATCGTCCAGCGGTGGTTCCATATCCCCGTTTTCTCAGTGCTCTCTTCCTGCACGGCCTGAAAGAAAAGTACCCCAAGGTTGGTGACCTGAAACTCTCTTAGGTTGGCCCGAAGATACTAGACTACAAGCCCATCCCAAACGAGGTACGTCTTTCTCAACTCTTACCTCTTCTTTGCTCTCCTTCTTCTACTTCTGCAGCTACATCAACGGCAGTGGTCGACCCAACCGCTGATACCCAGGCTGCAACCACCTCCTCTTCCAAAAAGAGGAAACACTCTGAATCCCCCCTTGGCATCCATAAGTCCAAGAAGACCTCAAAGGAGCAACCCAAGCCTTCCCAGGCTGAAGACTCAACGTCGGTCCCTCTACAGACGACGATGGATAGTTTTGTGGTACACTCCGCCACATCCGCTGAACTATCCACTTCAATACCCATTTCAGTGCCTCAGTTCACTGAAACCGTCTTGGATACGAACCCCCAATCCTCCATGCCTCAAAGCGCTGCAGAGGCTATTTTCAGCGGATCCAACACTGATACTACTACATACACCCTCTTCACGTCCTTTGTTTCTCCCTCTCATTCTTTAGTCTCGTCAAAATTCATATTACCCACTGCATCACCTTTGAATGTCATCCATCTGGACGACAGCTCTGCCGCTAAACTACAACGCTTGATACACCAAAATCAAGGACCTGAAGGCGCTACCCCTCGTCGAACGCTGGAAGACGACATAGAACACTTGTCAGGATACCGTGACATCAACACGTTTTCCAACCCGCCTCCAGGTACCCTAAACACTCCTCTCTCTGGACCCCCGACTTCTGAGCTTTCCTTTGTTCATAAGTTATATTCTGTTACAGGTCCTAACTTGGGCACGATTAGCAACTCCCTCACGGAGATCGCTAATAAGGTGGAAACTCTCACCACCACAAACTCTACACCAGTTACAAACGCTGGGGAGACGCTGAAGAAACTGGCCGATGCTGTCAAAGACAAAGCTATAACCACTGATGTTTCCAAGCTTGAAGGTGGTTTGTCTTCTGTCGCTGAGGCCATCACCAACAACTCTTCCTCCATCAGCGCCCTCAAGACCACCAACGACGACCTCTCCTCAAACTTCAAAACTCTGTCCAACGAAGTCACAACGCTGAAGACAGAGGTATATAATCTTCAGGGAGAGGTGACATCTCTAAAGACTGAGGTGAGTGATCTTGCTCACAAGGTTGGCTCCTCCAACAATCTAATCATCCAACTCCTCGATCGGCTAAACGCTCCCACTGTTCCTTTGTCCCACTTTTCTCAGGACGACCGGGAAAAGTTGGAAAAGGCAATGGAACATATTCTGAAGATAACTCCTACTATATCTGGCCTTGAAGACAGATTAGCAGCGGTTGAAACACGTTTGGGTTTCCCTGGCCACGAAGACAGGGATGGTAACAAGATGTAGTAGAAGAGGACTATTTATTTACTAGAAATGTAAACCTAATCTAGAGAGAACAATATGAGATTAAGAGCTAAATTTTGTATTATGGAATTAACGAATACAATATTACATGAAATGGCTTATTTATAGTCCTCCCCCCTTGTTACAATACTTAAGCCCAAGCCCATTTACACATCTAAACCCATTAGGCCCAAATCCTTTACTTTACTAAACTTTCTAATATTTAGGACAACTTAAATGTCCTAACAGATACTGAACAGGTATTTGCTGCTACCTCCACTGCTTATGCTACTTCCTCCCCCATCCAAAATGTGGAAGAGGGGGAGAAGGAAAAGGAAACTGAAGACCTTACCCATTTTTCTGAGGGGGAGGATATTACTGAAAAAGCTCAGGGAGATGAAAACCCTGAGGGAACCCAGAAAAGTCCCTCTCATTCTTAGGGGGAGCAACTCGAAGACTTCACTCACTCTCATGCTGCTGGTGAGGATCTGATAGGGTTAATTTGTTAACCCTATTTTAGCCACTTTTAGTAGTCATTTTCCTTGTTTTATTTGCCCAAAGTCCAAAATTGAGTCCTTTTTATTAGTTTTTTAGCATTTACTGTGTTTTAGATGTTAAGCATGAATTAATGGTATTTTGTGTACTTTTGGATCTTATTTGGGCCTGTTTTGAATTATTTCAGATTGCGCTGGTCGATATTGCAGTGATGCTATAGGAGTCGATGCTGCAGGAGTGTTATAGGAGTGCACAGCTGGGCCTTTTTGCAAATCTTTGGGCCGAACTCTTTTGAAGACCATTGGGCTGGATTTGACTTTTACAAGGACAGAGAGTACACTGGCAGCTGTTGTATGCAGCTTTTAACTGCTTTGTCTCCAATCAACTCTCCTATATAAAGATGATTTGTATGCTTAGAAACAACACCTTGGATCAAAAACACCTAAGATTCTACAATTACTTAGCTTTTGTTCTCTATCTTTTATTTACCTCTTATTGCTCTCTAGTTACCACTTATTACTCAGACTTTTGGTTACGCTTTCAGTTGTATGCTAAGCTTTCGGTTCCAAGTTTAATCAAAGTATTTTCGAAGTAACCTCTTGTGTTTGATTTCCGATTCTTGCAAGTTCCAAAGTTTTCGATATTATTCAAGTTGCTTACTTAAATTCTCAAGACTCGTAATTTTAGTTTGGATTTCCTTCCTTCTAAAATTCGTAATCTTTGGTTGTTTAAGTTAGTATTTCAAGTTCCAACGTTTTCAAGGCAAGTAGTAGTTTTGTGACGAAACTTGTGCGACAAGTTTCCATAACTTGGCGATCAAGTTACCACGTTAGTTTGCTAATTCTGTTTCTAGTTTCCTTGCATTTTAGTTCTTGTTTCTGTTGTTACTTTCTTGTTATTAAAATTCATGCATTTTAATTTCTGTCTTTCCATTTCTGTAATTTACTTTCTTGCAATTTCCTTTCAGTATTTTCCATTTATGTCATTTACATTTCTTACACCTTTCGAAAGAAGAAATCAAGCCATGATGGGCTAATAGCCTGAGCTTGGGGTGTAAAGCAAAGTTTAGATGTAAATTTGTGTGAAAGTAAAGAGGTGTATTGAATATAACATTGTATCTAACTATTTATTTCAGGTGATTGATCTTACATTGAAGATTATATTTAATTAATTGACAACTAATTTTATGTATGAAAATGCATTATCATTCAGTGTTAAGGTTAAGGTTAATTATCTAAAATGATAAGAGAAGACTACTAAATAGTTTTAGTGCCTGACAAGTACTATACTGGTACGGTGTAGGAAGGTAACACTATGTTGTGCTAGGATTCATGAAGTCTAACATAAATGATATCGTATCGATAGCACGTTGACCAGTGTGTACTCTTGGGAGGCCGTTTGAACCGATAGTTAGTACTGTGGCAGTCCTATAGCATTTGTGCTAGAGGACTGGCTAGATGTTATAATATCTCTTTACTGGATCACTTATTTTCATCTTTATGGAGCTTTGTACCCTGTGCTTCTTCTCTAAAATTGATTTTTAGTTGATAACTCAAACAAACCACTCAAACAAATCTGTTTTCGAATTCGCCATCTGAAATCGGTTTTTAAAGACTGGACTTTTGAAAAGCTTTCACAAGTTTTCCTGTGGATCGATATCTGGTATTTTACCATTATTACTGGTTAAGAGACGATAGTATATTAAGGTGTATACTTGCGTTAAGATCTATTTAAGTGAATCTCATAGGTTGCATAAATCTGACATACAAGGTTTTTGTACCAACAAGTTTTTGGCGCCGCTGTCGGGGAACACTTCGCTGAAAGATTTTCATACCAAAGTAAAGTTTGTAAACTTTGATTTTTCTACCACCTTTTTGAAAATCAGTTCATGCCCAGACTCGCAAACGGAGAAATTTTCCAATTTGATCCAGAGACTGAACGAACTTTTAGACAAAGAAGGAAAGCACAAAGAGCTGATTTAGTTCTAGACTCTCCAATGATGTCTGAAAATGAGTACACCTCTGATGAAGGGGAAAATAACTTCAATTTTGGACCGGAAGGAAACCCCGAAATAAATATGGAAAATCTTGAAAATCCCAAAAATCCCAAAAATCCTGGAAATGGACCAATTCCTGGAAATGGGCCTATTCCTAGACCAATTCCTGGAAATGGGCCTATTTCTAGACCAATTCCTGGAAATGGGCCTATTCCTAGACCAATTCCTGGAAATGGGCCAATTCCTATGTTGGTCCCGGAAGGGTTATACAAGTTTGTAGAAGGGGGGTTGAATACAAACACACAGATTTTACTTTTCTAAATTGTTTATTGATATGTATCAAACAATTTACAACTTGTTGCGGAACAAGATTAAGGAATAAACCTAATCTAAACAAGTTAAGAGAATTACTAAGATTTCTTGCACTAGAAATAAGATAGAAAGGAGATAAGAATATTAAAGACTAATATCCTAAGACATAGAAATAGTAAGAAGGAGATGGCCGAGCACTTCATTTCTGAAGTAGGGCTTCCTTTATATACTGCATCCATTTAATGCATATCAGTACAACTTTACACGTGGCAGCAGCTGATTGGTTGCATGGTTTGACCTTTGTAGACAACCTAGTAGTCGCATGATGAACAGTGTAGAATCAGAGTTGGTTGTACGATTAAGGACAAAAAGGGATGTCCTATTCTGACATTATCGTACGGAGGCGTGCAAGGGGAAAGACAAGAGTAACTTGTAGAGGAAACTTCATGATCAGCGTTCGCTGAATAGATCTTTATCAGCAAGTGATAAAGTTCAGCGTTCGCTGAAGTTTTCTACTTGAAACTTCACGTTGAGTGGACAGGTCTTGGCTTCGCTGATATCCGCATCAGTTCATTAGTAGACTTGTCGCTGGTTCTTTGTCTTGATCTTTGACTTCAACGTAGAACATAGTTGACGTGAAACTTGTCTTCAGGGATCATAAGTAAACAACTAAGATTATCAGCGATCATCAACAAGACTGAACAGGCTCAGGTCTCATTGATGAACAGTATAGCTGAATGTCTAATTTAAAGCATATGTTTTCATCAGCGATACTAAACAGACTTGGTATTTTCTTTGATGACAAAACATTAATACATATTGTCTACTTATGATTTTCACTAAGTGTTTCTCAGAGAGTCATTATCAAATCATTGAGAGTTTGGATCAACAATCTCCACCTAATTGATTATTACATAGCAACAAAAAAAATTGCTAAGTATGAAAACATAAGGATAAAAAGAACTCATAAAATATTGTCCCCTTTTACTGTTTTCTGGGATCTTTTAAGTACTGATGGAGTAAAGTACATTTGCTGAAATCTTTCTTTAAACTTCGTATAAGTTACAGAGGGAAGTAGAAAAATTACAAGTACAGCAAATAATATTTACAAGTACAAAAGATACAACTGATAAAATAGAAGAATTACAAGGAATCCTATCAGCTAACCAGGTTCTTTCTTGACGAGTTCATCAAGAGTGTCAGCCTCTGGAATCATCCAATCAGGGACTGTGACTCCCTGATCCCTTCTTTTCTTTGCTTCGCGATAGATGTGGGGTTTCATGAGTTGTCCGGAGAGACTTTGTTTTTACTCACACCAGTATAGTAAATCTCTGAGTTGTTCGATTGGAGTTTTGTATAACTCAGAGATGCGTTGAAAGCATTCACGACCATTGAAGTCATAGAAGAAGATGCCATAGGGATTGCTGATTACTCTGCCAGGGAAGAAAGTTTCAACAGGAGGTAGGGATACGTCAAGTCCAGAGAGATCAGGGGCAGGGCCAAGAACTGCGTCATGAGAGAATTCAATCCATGTCCCATTTCTTATTGTCGGGCCAGGAGAGGCAGAGGTATTCTTCTTTGGAGCAGCTTGCTTCTTCTGAATTTGTGGAGGACGAGGAATATCAACCGCTGAGGAAACCAAGTCGATCTGTTTGTTTATTTCTTGTACGACATAGGTTCTAAAAGTTGAGCGGGATCTTTGAATTACTATTCTCATCTCCAACCATTCAGCGCGACCAAAAGTTTTTATGGCTGACATATAGACAGTTCTGTTGTGGCCGTTTTCTTTGACTATTTGGACATTAACGATCGGTACCTTTATGTTGTTTTTCAGAGCATATCTCCCTTTGACATTTACAGCTTTTATCCTTGAGGGATGTTGTCTGTAATGGCACATCTTCTTACACCATTCAAGAGTGGTGTCGCTGACTTTGGTCTTTTCCTGGTTAGTCTTCTGTGCGTCCTTCAGCAGTTTCTTTTGGACAGCAACAAGAAATCTTTTCAAGTCTCGATCGTCGAAAGAACGTTGAGCGAGCTCAAGGGCATATTCCTGTCTTTCTCTTCAGCCTTCTTTCTTTCAGCGAAGAGTTTTTCAGCTCTGTGGGATTCCATGACTTCATCTTTTGAGAGAATGTTAAGATGAGCAGGAATGAGTCGTTGATCCTCAAGTTGTTGGATCAAAACTGCTCTTCTTTTCATTTCTTCTTCACTTGGTGTTTGAGGAGCCAAGGAAGGAGTATTCTTGTGAGAGAGTGGTTCTTCTTCCTGTTCTTCTTCAAAAATGCCATCAGTCTCAGTGAAGTCTAAGATTAGGATTATTTCTTCAGCGCTTGAAGCTGGATTTATTGGAGTTGCAGCAGGAGGAACTTCAGCTGGATCCTCAAGCAGGGGAGAGGACTAGTTGAAACACAGCGATCGTTCAAGTAAGATCATTTGGGAAAGAAAGAGATAGAGAAAAGAATGAGGTTTAAGTGTATAGAGGATTTATGGAGAGGAGAACTGAGGTTGAGAAAGGATAGAATAGGGATGAAGTGTAAGGGAAGAAAATATATTGTACCTGACAAACTGGCTTTCGAAGCAAGATAGTCAGATTGCCTTCTGTAGCGACGCCTTTGTTTTTTCCTTTGTCGGCTTCAGTCGCTGCAGGCTTTTTCTTGGTCCCCTCCCCTGAAGTGTCTTTGATGACTACCCCTTTGAGAGTCAGGGTTCTTTTGATCGGCTGGAAGGAGCAGTCGATATCTTCATCATCGTCATCATCATCATCATCATTATGGGATGATGATGGTTCATCATCAGCGATATCGCTTTCTTCGTTGTATTCTTCTTCTTCAGCTTCAGATTCTTCCTCATCAGCATAAGGTTCTGTGACATCGGCTTCAGCTTCAGCTTCCTCATCGAGTTGCTCCCCCTCAAATTCAGAGGGAGGTTTCTCGGTTCCCTCAGGGTTTTCAACTCCCTGAGGTTTATCTGCAACATCAGAAATAATGCCCTCCCCCTCAGAGTTATGGGGAAGGTCTTCTTGAGTTTTCATCTCCCCCTCAACATTATGGGGAATATCTTCTTGATTCTTCTCCCCCTCTTCATCATGATGTGTGTGGGAGGAAACAGTAGCAGCAGCAGCAATGTCAGCATGCTTTGGGTCACTGTCTTCAAGGCCAGTGATCCCCACGCAAGTTTCAATCCTTGCAATTATGTCTTCAAGGCCAGATATTGTAGGACTAATCTTCTGAAGATCCTCTCGATCAACCTGAGTGAAATGTGAAGGAGCACAAGTTGCAGCATTCAAGCGATCGAGGATTTGCTGCAGTAGATTGGTCGCAGTGCTGACATCTGTCTTTAGAGAAGACACCTCTCCCTAAAGATTTTTAACCACTGTCTTCAACGATGTGACTTCGTTGGACAGGGCTGAGAAGTTTGTGGAGAGAGTGTTGTTAGTGGTAGAGTTTTTAGCGAGAGTAGTAGCAAGATAACCGAGGCTGCCTTCCACCTTTTCCAGATCAGCACTGGACGCCTTTCCCTTCACCTCAGTGGTGAGTGTCTTGAGAGCCTCTCCAGCGTTTGTAACCACTGAAGAGTTTGTAGAAAGAGTGGTGGTGAGAGATTCCACCTTGTTTGACAAATCCTTGAGCGATGTGTTGATGTCGCCTAAATTAGGACCTGTAAAAGTTGAATACTTGTGAACAAAGGAAAGCTCAGAAGTTGGGGATTTTGAGAGAGGAATGTTTGGAGTTTTGTGTATACCTGCGGGATGGTTGACGAAGTCCTCGAAATCTCGATGACCTGTCAATGTTTCCATGTCGTCTTCCAGAGTACCTTGACGCATAGAAGTACCCGCAGGTCCTGTGTTTTTAGCCATTATTTGGTGTAGCGCTTCAGCAGATGAATCACTTAGAGTGATTGTTGTTGAAGAAAATGGGGGGAAAACAGGTGGAGTGTCCAAAGATAGAGTGGGAGGAATGATGGTTGACAAGAGGGATTGGGTAAGAGGTTCAGCGTTGGATCCGATGAGAATTACTTCCACAGTACTTGGAGGTACTGAGGGAGGGAGGTTCTGTTCCAAGTTAATAACCTCAGCGTTTAGAGACGCTGAAGTTGGAATATAAGGGGTGGCTTCATCAGCTCTGGCAGAGCGTACCACTGAACTTTCCAACGGCTCTTGTGAATAGAGAGTCGCGGAGTCTTCAGCCTGTGAAGGCTTGGGGGGTCGCTCCTTTGAGGAATTCTTCGGCTTAGGAGCGCCAAGTGGGGATTTAGAGGGTTTCCTTTTCTTGGAAGGAGTGGAGGTTGCAGCCTGGGTGCCAGCAGTTAGGACTACCGTCGAGGTAGTCGCAGAAGTAGAAGAAGTGGGGGGTCTAAGAAGAGGTAAGATATAAGAGAGACGTACCTCGTTTTCCAGGGGTTTGAAGTCGAGAACTTTAACGCCGACCTGAGAGAGTTTCAGGTCTCCTACTTTCGGGTATTTGTCTTTCAGCCCTTGTAAGAAGAGACCGCTGATAAACCGGGGATATGGAACAGCTGTTGGTCTTTATGTGGCATCCACCCTGAGCATCATATCGTCAAATATAATCTTTGCCCAATCAATGTGAAGGCCTTTCAGCAGTGAGTAACCCATGGCCTGCTGGGGTTTGGAGGCTTGGTCAGTAGAACCAACCTTTGTTGTCATGCAGCTGATCAAGTGAGCGAAGATGAAGTTCATCTCGCTGGGCATTTTGGACTTCTTGATGGCAGTCAGCTTCTTCTCAGGGAGTCTGTCTCTCCCTGTTTCCCATACATACTTCATTGCATCAAAGAATGCAATGAGAGCTTCTCTATCAGTGGGGTTTTTTGTGGGATTTGGTAGAGGGACAAATCGTTTTTCTTTGGAACTACCAGGGACGTTGAGAGCAGACCTGATAGAGCCAGGAGTAATCTTTGATGAGCCAAGTTCGGTGTCAAAGAGGATGACATCGAATTTCTTGTTGGGATCTTTGGTGGAGGTGATCACAGCTCTTTTGGTAGTATACCAGAACTGAGCTAGTAGGTGTTTGTGAGCTGGAGGATTGATGGTCAGGGCTGTCGATACAGGACAGGTCTAGAGAAAAACAACAGCGTCATCCATGTGTGTAATCTTCTTCCTTTGAGGGAAGTCAAAAAGGGCATATGGATTATTTCCTGGAATGGTAACTTTCTCGAGATCGAAATTAACGTGAGGAGCTTTGATGCTTTCGCTATTTTCAGATGCAGTAGGTGATTGAGTAGAAGGAGCTTCAGTAGATGTCATTTATGTTTATAATGTACAAACATGAAGAATATGAAAAATAATGTCTTAATGTGGAAAGATTTTCCAAAATAAGATGTTTTAGGGTTTTTTTATTTTCCATTCAGACTAAGATGTCTTAATGGAGATGTGGGTTTTTCTAGTTTTCAAAAAGAGTACAAAACATAGTGAAAATCTTGTTTTCCAGTTTCCTTTTAAAGAAGGGATTCTGGAAAAACGTATGAAGTGTCAAGTTTAAGATTTTTGTTTTAAACTCGAAGAACAATCTGTTTCCATATTGTGTTCATAAAATCATGAAGAGAAAATGATTTCATTTTAAGAAAGTTCTTTTGTTTGATCTTTTAAAACCAAAGATAAGATCCAAAACAAGTTTGTAAGGTAAATAATAATAATATTAACCTTTGATTGTTGAAGAAGATGAAGATGAACAGTTTCTGGAAAATTAGTTCAAATGCAACAGTTGTTCTTGCTCGAAGGAGATGATGTTCGCGTAAAAGGTAAAAATATAAACTCAGATAGGTTTATATAGTGAGAGTAGAGAGAGGAAACTATGAGCGGGAAAGTTTTTCATGATGACACGGACACGTCCCTTGAATTTGATTGGACAAGGAAGACGAAACGGGCGAACGTGTCAGAGAAAAGGCGTGCCATGGTCTATCCGTTCTGATGACGTCACAAACGTCCTTTCATATTTTAGGATGTCTCTGAGGATTTTTAGAACTCAGTGACATTTTAAAAACATGAAGTACTGATTAGAAATATCAGTGATAGGTTTAGAAATTTCAAAGTATCACTGAAAGGAAGAGATATTCAGCGATGCAATTTGTTTTGAAATCTTGCATTCATATGCGAACGTCAGCGATTAAGAGAGAACATACCTTGATATCAGCGAATCAATTTTTGTTCAGAGAGTAGATGACTAATGGGGTTATACAAGTTTATTTTACCCCTGATCAAATGTGAACCGCTGAAGATTTTACTCTTCTAAGTTCAGCATTCCAAGCTCGTTGATGAGAAAGTTGAATCTTGTCTCGTCAAGAGGTTTGGTAAATAGATCAGCTAACTGAAAGTCAGTTGGAATAAAACGAAGTTCTATATCTCCATTCATCACATGATCTCTGATAAAATGATACCTGATTTCGATGTGTTTGGTTTTTGAGTGTAGCACTAGATTATTGGCTATCGCGATGATTTCTCATCCACAAGACCTGAGAACAACAGCTTCCAGCGGCTACATACTCAGCTTCAGCGGTTGAGGTGGACACTGAGTTTTGCTTTTTACTTGTCCAACTCACCAGCTTTCCACCCAGGAGCTGACAGCCTCTTGTGGTGATTTTCCTATCCAAATTGCAACCTGCAAAATCACTATCTGAATAGGCGATTAGATTAAACCCTAAGTCTTTGGGATACCAAATACCTAGGTTAGGAGTGCCCTTAAGGTAACGAAAGATTCGCTTTACAACGATCAAATGAGATTCCTTAGGTTCAGCTTGGTATCGTGCACACAAACAGGTTGAGTACATAATATCAGTTCGGCTAGCTGTGAGATACAGAAGAGAGCCGATCATCCCACGGTACGCTGTGACATTAACAGGTTTTCCTGAAGGATCCTTGTTTAGTGTCAGCGGCGGTGCCATAGGGGTTTTTCATAGCTGAGCTCTAAGTTAAATCAAATTTCTTCATCATATCTTTAACATATTTTCCTTGGTGAATGAAAGCTCCTTTTTCACTCTGTTTGATTTGAAGACCAATGAAATAGGTTAGCTCACCCATCATACTCATTTTATATTCAGCTTTCATTCTTTCAGCGAAACGAATACATAGGTCAGGGTTAGAGGAACCAAATATAATATCATCGACATATATTTGAACAAAAATAATATGACCTTTTAATTTCCTGAAAAATAGAGTTTTATCGATTTTACCACGCTCAAATTTTTCAATATGGAGATAAGTAGAGAGAGTGTCATACCATGCACGAGGAGTTTGCTTTAAGCCATAAAGTGTCTTATCCAGTTTATAAACATAACCTGGATGCTTAGGATCTGAGAATCCTGGAGGTTGTTCCACGTAGACTTCTTCGTTCAGCTTTCCATTTAAGAATGCTGACTTAACATCCATTTGATAAACTTTGAAGTCTTTGTGTACAGCGTAAGCTAAGAATAGACGAATAGCTTCGAGTCTTGCCACTGGGGCGAATGTTTTGTCGTAATCTATACCTTCCTCTTGTCTGTATCCCTGAGCAAGAAGACGATCCTTGTTGCGGGTTAAAGTTCCATGTTCATCCAACTTGTTTCGATAGACCCATTTAGTGCCTATCACTGACTTGTCGGATGGTCTTGGAACGAGCTTCCAAACTTTGTTTCTTTCGAATTCTGTCAACTCTTCTTGCATAACACTGACCCAGTTTGGATCTCTGAGAGCATCATATGTTTTCTTTGGTTCAATCAGAGAAATAAAGTTAACAAATAAACAAATATTACCTGCACTTCATCGAGTGTGAACACCAGCGTTTGGATCACCAAGAATTTGTTCAATAGGGTGATTAATAGTCCATCGCTGAGTCGGAGCATAAATCGCTGACTCGACCTGTACTTCTGGAGGAGCTGAAGATGCGGCTTCAGCAACTTCTGGTATTTCAGCCAAGAGAGGAAGAGGTTTAGATGTCATTTCATTCACTGATTGCTGAGAAGTAGATGGTATGTCTGAGATAGAAGGTTCAGAAGCAGGCATAGTGTATAGAGGAACAGGGATGATGGTAGGATCATCATCTTCAGCGGGATGAGTATTAGGTGGAGGAGTGGGAACATCTTCTGAATCACCAAGATGAGAAAACATCCATTAATTCAGTTCTTCAGTATCAGTAGAAGGTCTAGAGTTCGCTGAACGGGATTCGTCAAAAGTAACGTGGATTGTTTCTTCTACAGTTTGTCTTCTTCGATTGAAGACTCTGAAGGCTTTGGAGACTGAAGAATATCCAAGAAAGATTCCATCATCGGCCATAGGATCAAACTTTCCAAAGGCATCTCTGTTGTTCAGTATGAAACACTGACATCCAAAGATGTGAAGAAAGCTGATTGAAGGCTTTCTCCCATGAAAAAGTTCATAGGCTGTTTTATTGAATCTTTTGATAATCAGCGACCTGTTTTGCGTAAAACAAGCAGTGTTGACAGCTTCTGCCCAAAACTGAGTAGGTAGATGAGAATCGTTGAGCATTGAACGTGCAGCTTCGATGATAGTTCGATTTCTCCTTTCAGCGACTCCGTTTTGTTGCGGTGTTCTCACTGAAGAAAAGTTGTGAGAAATACCCTTTCTCTCAAAGAAGGAATCAAGGGAACTGTTTTTAAATTCAATCCCATGATCACTCCTTATTGAGCGAATGGTCATGTTCTTCAGGACTTCCATTTGCCTGACAAAAGTGATGAGTTCTTCAGGGGTGTCACTCTTAGAACAGAGAAACATTACCCAGGTATAGCGAGAGAATTCATCGACTATGACCAATGTATATTTCTTTCCAGCGATGGATTGTTTGTTAACAGGGCCAAACAAATCCATATGGAGAAGTTGTAGAGGAGATGACACTGAGGAAACTTGCTTAGACTTGAAGCCTTCTTTAGTTTGTTTCCCTTTCTCACACGCTGAACATAGAGACTCCTTAGCGTATGAGTGTTGAGGTAGACCAGTGACCAACTCTTTTGAGGAAAGAGTATTCAGTGTCTTGAAGTTTAGATGATAGAGCCTCTTATGCCATAACCAGTTGACATCAGATGAGGCTTTTGAGAAGAAACGGGAGTTTTCAGTGGTTGTAGAGTCCATGTTTATAACGTAAACATTTTCCATACGGTATCCGCTGAGAGCTATCTTCTCCTTTTTGTCAGTGACAAAAAAGGATTCCTTAGTGAAAATCACTTTGTTATCCTTGTCACATAGCTGACTGATGCTTAGAAGATTGTGCTTCAGTCCTTCAACATATGCGACCCTTCTGAAGGTTGTTGTACCATTAGAGAGTACACCAAACCCTTGGGTATAGCCTTTTCCGTTTCCACCGAAAGTCACTGAGGGACCCTTCTCTTCCTTGTATTCAGTGAGCAGGTTTTTCTTTCCAGCCATATGTCTAGAGCATCCGCTATCAAGATACCAGATACCCATCTTAACCTGCAAACAAAGGAAGATTAGTTTGACTTGGGCACCCATTTTACCATGGGCCCACACTTGTCAGTGGTGGTAGAGTAAGTGGAAGGTTCAGCACTCTTAGCAGCATTTGAAGATTCAGCTTCTGAACTATTCTTCACTTTGGTTAATTTCTTAACCCCAGTGGTAGGTTTCATCTTAACCTGATTTTCACCAGGAATGGTCTTCTTTGCCTTGGGAACATTGATCGTCACCTTAGCTAATTTTTCAGCTTTGGTGGTTGTGGGGCACTTACTAGCAATATGATTTGTAAGTCCACAGTTATAACATTTCCTATAACTAAATGTAGCTTTAGGACCATTTGCATGCTTAGCCATTAATTTTAAGTGAGCAGGGCCAGCACCAAGTATACCTTTGGCATTGGAAATAGGAGGAACAATCATTTCTTCATATTTCTTACCAATAATATCCACTCTGATTCTAGGAGTAGATCGCTGAATAAATCCAGGGATCTTGTTCTTAGAGGTAGAGGGATAAGTCACTGAAGCTTTAGAAGCATTCAGCTTAGGTACAAAGGTACCCTTCTGAGGTTTTTGGTTGAAAACTTTTTCTTTACCCTTACCTTTAGAAATTAAGGTAGGTTTTTCCTCAAGGATGGGAGTTTTTGAAGAGGAACACTGAGATGAGGAAGTGTCAGGGATAGAGGACACGAACATTCCAAACTTAAGCATGGAATGATCAGTGGTTGGTTCTTCAGCGTCAGCTTTGTAACCAAGACCACGTTTGTCACTCAGGGGAATCTGAGACTTTATTATCTCAGTGATCGTTGTTGAGGATTTACACCATCCTTCAACAGTAGACTTTTCTTCTTTTAATGCAGCGATAGCTTCTTCACTTTCGATTTTGACTATCTGATTTATATGGACCTGATATTTTAAATCTTCTTCAATTTTAGAAAGTTTTTCTATTTGAAGGTGACAGTTTTTAAGCTGTTCAGCGAGATCAAGATTTTGATTTTCAACTATGGTCTTGCCATTCATGGCATCATATAAATTTATAGTCCGAAGTTCAATTTTTCGAAGACTATCAGCTTCATTGATATCTGAAATATTAGTAAAGAAAGAAGTTGATACCTTAGAGGTAGAAGATGAAGCAGAGGGAATTTCAGTTTGTTCTTCCTCTTCTTTATTTTTGCCATGAGGCAGAGGTTGGCCTCATCATCATCTTCTGAGTCAGATGATTCTTCTTCATCAGAAGCAGCCCAGTCAAAGTCAGCCATCAGACCTTTGCCTTTCTTCTAAAAGCTTTTCAGCTTTGCATACTTTTCTTTCAGCTTTTGATACTTGTCATCTATAGCCCTGGGGTTAGAGGATTTCTTGGAGAAAGCTGAGGGTTTAAAGACTTTCTTTGACCTGCATTCACTAGCAAAGTGTCCTACTTTCTCACAGTTAAAGCAGGTAGCAGTAGCCTTATCAACAGGGGTTGATGTTTTTGGCTTGTCACTTAGTGCGAGGGGTTTGTTCCTTCTGAAGTTACTCTTTCTAGCGAATCTCCTGAACTTATTAGCTAGGAGTGCCAGAGATTCATCAAGATCTGAAGACTCAGAATCTGCTGAGCATTCAGACTTAGTTTCCAACTCAGTGATAGTGAGAGTTGATCGCTGAGTGGAGGGTAACTCTGAGAGTAAAGCAACAGGGGTGCTTTTGGAATCTTTTACAAGATTCTTCTTAAGATGACACGACTGCTCATGATTGAGCATAGTGCCAAATAAGGTAGAGAGAGTCATATATTTTAGATCCTTTGATAGTTTGAGACACATTGAATAACTGTCCCAGCTTTCAGGTAAACATTCTAGAAACTTTGTCAGGATCTCAAAGTTAGAATATTCCTTACCAACGGTTTTCAGATCAATAATTAAACAATTAAACCGCTGATGTACTTCAGAGAGAGATTCATTCTTACCACAAATGAAGCTTTCATACTGTCTTACCAGGTTGATCTTTCTTGAGTCCTGGACTTCAAATTTACCTTCATATTGAACATAGATTGTGTCCCACGTGGCTTTGGAGGTTTTCAGGTTCATGACGGAATGATAGACTTCATCAGGAAGAGCCATGGAAAGAATGGATATGGCCTTAGTGTCGATAGCCACTTTCTTCTTGTCTTCATCAGACCAATTATGAATTTCCTTGGAAATGATTCTTTCAGGAATGGCAGCTCTAGTAGTAGTGCCTGGAACTTCAGGATCAATTCTAACAGGAATGTATGGTCCATTTTCGATGTAATGGGGCATAGTAGGGTCTACACCTTCTAAGAAGAGTATCATCCTATTTTTCCACAGATTAATGTTATCTCTGGAAAATCTAGGGGGTTTTGCAAGAGAACCATTGTCAATGTAGTTTGTGTTTGTGTTATTAGCCATTATGGAAAATACCAAGGAAGAGAAAAGATTAGTATAAGCAAGAACTTGTTTATGAGATTAAACAATCTGCTCTGATACCACTTGTTGGTCCCGGAAGGGTTATACAAGTTTGTAGAAGGGGGGTTGAATACAAACACACAGATTTTACTTTTCTAAATTATTTATTGATATGTATCAAACAATTTACAACTTGTTGCGGAACAAGATTAAGGAATAAACCTAATCTAAACAAGTTAAGAGAATCACTAAGATTTCTTGCACTAGAAATAAGATAGAAAGGAGATAAGAATATTAAAGACTAATATCCTAACACATAGAAATAGTAAGAAGGAGATGGCCGAGCACTTCATTTCTGAAGTATGGTTTCCTTTATATACTGCATGCATTTAATGCATATCAGTACAACTTTACACATGGCAGCAGCTGATTGGTTGCATGGTTTGACCTTTGTAGACAACCTAGTAGCCGCATGATGAACAGTGTAGAATCAGAGTTGGTTGTACGATTAATGAAAAAAAGGGATGTCCTATTCTGACATTATCGTACGGAGGCGTGCAAGGGGGAAAGACAAAAGTAACTTGTAGAGGAAACTTCATGATCAGCGTTCGTTGAATAGATCTTTATCAGCAAGTGATGAAGTTCAGCGTTCGCTGAAGTTTTCTACTTGAAACCTCACGTTGAGTGGACAGGTCTTGGCTTCGTTGATATCTGCATCAGTTCATTAGTAGACTTGTCGCTGGTTCTTTGGCTTGATCTTCGACTTCAGCGTAGAACATAGTTGACGTGAAACTTATCTTCAGGGATCATAAGTAAACAACTAAGATTATCAGCGATCATCAACAAGACTGAACAGGCTCAGGTCTCATTGATGAACAGTATCGCTGAATGTGTAATTTAAAGCATATGTTTTCATCAGCGATACTAAACAGACTTAGTATTTTCTTTGATGACAAAACATTAATACATATTGTCTACTTATGATTTTCACTAAGTGTTTCTCAGAGAGTCATTATCAAATCATTGAGGGTTTGGATCAACATCCTAGACCAATTCCTCGACCAATTCCCGAAAATAGGCCAATTCATAATCTTGAAGATGCGGAACAAAATATTTTCAGGCTTGCAAACTCTAAAAATGGAGGTATTATGGCTTATGTTGTTCCTGTTTTAAATCAATTACATTCAGGGATACTTAAACCTACCCTCAAAACACATCATTTTGAACCCAAGCCGATAATGTTTCATATGCTCCAAATCAATGGCCAGTACGCTGGTTTGGCAAATGATGATCCTCATTCTCATCTCAGGTCTTTCATGGAGATTACAAATTCTTTTAAACTGCCAGGTGTACAGGGTGATACTTTAAAGCTAAAACTTTTTCCATACTCTCTTAGAGATAAGCAAGATCCTGGTACAACTCGTTGCAGCCAGATTCTATAATCACATGGAACCAAATGGTAGAAAAATTTCTAAAAAAATATTTTCCACCCACAAGGAATGCTAAGTCAAGAAATGAAATCTGCACTTTTAAACAAATGGACAATGAAGCAGTTCCTGATGCATGGGATAGGTTTAAAGAGCTGTTAAGAAAATTTCCTCACCATGGCATTCCGTACTGCATTCAGCTAGAGACATTTTACAGTGGTCTAGATATCACTGCTAAACAAATGCTTGATGCTACTGCAAACGGATCTTTTACAGCCTGTACCTACAATGAAGGATATGAAATCCTTGAAAATATTTCTGACAACAACGAACAGTGGTCTGATCCACGTGCACTGCCACATAAGAGAACAACAGGGATACAAGATTCTGATGCTTACTCAACATTGACTGCACAGTTGGCAAATATGGCTACTCTAATTCAAAATCTAGCCACACCTGTGCAGGCTAATGTTGCTACAGCTATCCCTGGTGTTTTGCCATTACAGTGTACCTTTTGTGGAGATGGACATTCTTTTGAAAATTGTCCAAGCAATCCAGAGCAAGTAAACTATGTGCTTAACAATAACGAAGGAGGACCTTTTTCTCAGACTTACAACTATGAGTGGAGGAATCATCCAAATTTTTCATGGCATAGTCCTTCTCTAAATCCACCATCACAAAGACCACAAGGACACTCCAACTTCCAAGGACAATCCAACTTTCAACAAAGAAACCACAACAACCAATAGCCTAATTTCCAAAATCGACCATTTTCTTTCCAAAACAACAAGCCTAATCCACGGGCTGAATCATCTACTTTCTTGGAAGCAATGATGAAAGGGTTTATGACCCAAACTCAATCCTCAATTAAAAATCTTGAAACTCAGATGGGGCAAATGGCTTTGGAAATGAAGAAAAGACCAGTAGGAACTCTTCCTAGTGATACAGAGATTCCACACCGAGATGGAAAAGAACAGATTAAGGTTGTGACTTTAAGATGTGGAAGGCCTATAGAAGAAAATCCCAGAAAAGAACAAACAAACAAAGCAGAGCCAGAAAAGAAAAGAAAAAGGCAAAACCAAATTCTGCTGCTACATTACCTATAGACCAGTCCTGTAGCACTAGCGGGACTAAAGCTAATGATAATCCTGTTAATATTTCCATCATTCCTAGCAAATCAGACTACCCCTTGCCATTCCCTGATGAACCTAAGAAAGTCCAGATTTCCAAAGAAAGTACAGTAGTTGATGTGTCACACTCTGGTGGCAGTCCTACAGTACTACTTCAGCCCAGTCCTATAGCACCTTGTAGGACTGAAGAGATTCTAACTGTGAAACCACACAAACACCTCTCCTTCACAAGATTGACCCCTCTAGTTCAATCACACCTTACATTCCTTATCCCCAAAGGATGAGGAATAATAAGGAAGAAGTTCAATTTAAAAAGTTTCTTGATGTTTTTAAGCAGTTACACTTAAACATACCTTTGGTTGAAGCTATTGAGCAGATGCCAAATTATGCAAAATTTCTAAAAGGCATTTTGAGCTAAAAGAAAAAGTTGACTGAATATGAGACAATAGCTTTGACTGAGGGATGTAGTTCTTTGTTGTCCAATAAGATTCCCCCTAAAATGAAAGATCCTGGATGTTTCACAATTCCATGTTCCATAGGAGGAAAGAAAGTAGGTAAAGCACTTTGTGACTTAGGTGCTAGTGTAAACCTTATGCCTTTATCCATTTTTAATACCTTTGGCATAGGTGAAGCTAGACCTACCACTGTTTCCCTACAATTGGCTGATAAGACCATAGCATGGCCTAAAGGAAAAATTGAGGATGTCCTAGTCCAAGTCGATAAGTTTATTTTCCCAGCTGAATTTATCATCCTAGACTTTGAAGCTGACAAAGATATCCCTATTCTTTTAGGTAGACCTTTCCTAGCCACTAGAAGAACCTTGATTGATGTCCAGAAGGGAGAGTTGACCATGAGAGTGCATGACCAAGAAGTGACTTTTAATGTGTTTGATTCTCTCAGGTACCTTGAAGAAGTTGAATAATGTTCCACTTTGAGCATGATAGAAACTTGGTGTCAAGACAAAAGCTTGGGAGAAATATTGGGAATAGAAGACTCTGACAGTGATAAGGAAGATCTTGAAGACATGGAAACATCACAGGAAGTTGCTGCTTTTGAGACTCTAGATCATAAGGATAGGAAAACTCTTGTCCCATCCTTAGAAGTTGCACCAGACTTAGAACTGAAACAACTTCCCTCACATTTAAAATATGTCTTTTTAGAAGACCCTAGGAAGTTGCCTGTCATTATCTCATCATCACTAGAACTTGAACAAGAGGAAAGATTGGTCAAAATGCTAAAACTTCACACAAAAGCCATAGGATGGACCATTGCTGATCTCAAGGGCATAAGCCCAACCATTTGTCAACACAAAATCATTTTTGAAAATAAAGACTTCACATCAGTTGAGCCTCAAAGAAGACTCAATCATGTGATGAAAGAAGTTGTCAAAAAGGAGATTTTAAAATGGCTTGATGCAGACATAATCTATCCTATTGCAAGTAGTACATGTGTCAGTCATGTGCAATGTGTACCCAAGAAGGGTGGAGTGACTATTGTACCAAATGAGAAGAATGAACTTATACCTACAAGGGTAGTGTCTGGTTGGAGGATATGTATGTACTATAAGAATCTTAACAAAGTTACACAAAAAGACCATTTCCCATTACCTTTTGTTGACCAAATGCTAGACAGACTGGCAGGAAAAGAGTTTTATTGTTTCTTAGATGGCTACTCTGGTTACAATCAAATCACCATTGCACCTGAAGACCAAGAAAAGACCACTTTCACTTGTCCATTTGGAACCTTTGCATTTAGAAGAATGCCTTTTGGACTTTATAATGCCCCAGTCACTTTCCAAAGATGTATGATGTCTATTTTTTCTGACATGTTAGAAACCTCCATGGAAATTTTCATGGATGACTTTTCAGTTTATGGGACATCATATGACTTATGTTTACAAAACCTGGAAAATAGTCTTAAAAGATGTGAAGAAACAGACTTGGTTTTAAACTGGGAAAAGTGTCATTTTATGGTAAAAGAAGGCATTGTGCTGGGACATCTCATTTCTAAAAGAGGCATAGAAGTTGATAAGGTCAAAGTGGAAATCATTTCAAATTTACCTGAGCCTACAACAGTCAAAGGTATCAGAAGTTTTTTGGGACATGCTGGTTTTTACAGGAGGTTCATAAAAGATTTTTCTAAAATTTCAAAACCTCTTTGTCTATTACTACAGAATGACTAAGTGTTTGATTTTAATGAAAATTGCAGAAAAGCTTTTAACACTTTGAAAGAAGCATTGGTCACTGCCCCTGTGGTAATAGCACCGGATTGGTCCCAACCTTTTGAAATTAAGTGTGATGCTAGTGACTGGGCAATTGGAGCAGTTTTGGGTCAAAAGAAAAATAAAATATTCCATCCTATTTACAATTCTATTAAAACTCTCAATGATGCTCAAATCAATTACACCACTACTGAAAAGGAATTATTAGCTAGGGTCTTTGCTTTTGAAAAATTCAGATCATACTTGATTGGTACAAAAGTAACTGTTCACACAGATCATGCTGCAATCAAGTATTTGATTTCTAAAAAGGATGCAAAACCTAGGCTAATAAGGTGGGTCTTGTTGTTACAAGAGTTTGATTTGGAAATCATTGATAGAAAGGGTGTGGATAATCAAGTGGCTGACCATTTGTCTAGGTTAGAAAAACAAGACAAACCTGTTTATAGTGGTGAGATTTGTGAGACATTTCCTGATGAAAGGATTTTGGCTATACAGCATGCCAAAGTTCCTTGGTTTGCAGACATTGTAAACTATTTGGCTTGTGGAGTCATTCCTAAATAGTTTAGTAAAAACCACAAGAAAAAGCTCATTTATGATTCCAAGAAGTACTTATGGGATGACCCATTTTTGTTTAAAATTTGTGCAGATCAGATGATCAGAAGATGCATACCACAAGAAGAAATGACATCAGTTTTACAGCACTGCCATGCAGGACCTTGTGGAGGACATTTTGGAGGAAGTAGGACAGTAGCAAAGGTTTTACAATTTGGGTTGTTCTGGCCTACTTTGTACAATGATGCTCATAACTTTGTAAAAAGTTGTGATGAGTGTCAAAGAAGTGGGAATATTTCTCAGAGAAATGAAATGCCCTTAAATGGAATTCTAGAAGTAGAATTGTTTGATGTTTGGGACATAGACTTTATGGGACCTTTTCCAATCTCCAATAATTGTGCCTACATTTTGCTTGTTGTAGACTATGTGTCCAAATGGGTGGAAGCTTTGGCTTGCCATTCCAATGATGCCCGGACAGTTGTCAAATTTTTGCAAAAACAAATTTTTACAAGATTTGGTACACCTAGAGCCTTAATAAGTGATGAAGGCACCCATTTCATAAACAAGTTGTTAGAGGAAGTTCTTGAAAAATACAACATTCAGCATAGGGTGGCAACTGCTTACCACCCTCAAACCAATGGTTTGGCTAAGTTGTCAAATAGGGAGATAAAAGGAATTTTAGCAAAAGTGGTCAAACCACACCGGAAGGACTGGGCCTCCAAACTGGATGATGCCTTATGGGCCTACCGGACTGCTTTCAAAACCCCTATAGGAATGTCCCCTTACAAATTGGTTTATGGAAAGGCTTGTCATTTGCCAGTTGAGTTAGAACATAAAGCTTATTGGGCTATACAAGAACTCAACATGAATCTGGATGAGGCTGGTAAGAAAAGAACTCTTCAACTCTCTGAAATGGAAGAGCATAGGAATTTTTCCTATGAAAATGCCAAGTTATATAAAGAAAATACAAAAAAATGGCATGACAAAAAGATTCTTCCAAAAGACCTCTATGAGGGTCAAAAAGTCCTTCTGTTCAATTCAAGATTAAAGCTTTTTCCTGGAAAACTGAACTCAAGATGGACTGGACCTATAACATTGCTAAAGTATATCTGTTAGCTCCAAATATCTGTAAAATGAAAGTATTGAAAATAAAACCAAGCCAGAAGACCTACAGAGATAAAGCAGAAGACTTAGAAGACCAACAAAGAAGACCAACAGAACTCAACAGAGTTCTGGTGAAACCAACGGAGCTCAACAGAGCTCTGGTAGAAGATCAACAGAAGAACTGTTCATACCCGAAGACCAACAGAGTTCTGTCATAACACGCTCTGTTGAAGTGAAGACCTCTGTTATGCCCAAACCTCCTAGAAATCCGAAGTGTCAGATACGTGTCCACACCTTTCCACGTATGCCCTAAAGATTGGAGACACACTTTCCACGTGTCATTCCAGGGTACGATAGTACACTGTCTACACTTTATGAGGCTATATATAGCGAGGTAGTGGAACAAACAATTGTAAGCTTTTGGAAGAATAGTTTTCCACAATTGTAAAAGCACACTGTCATATCCTCATAGCACTATCCCGTACGATATTGTCTCTGTGATTTCTTGATACACCATTGATCTTGTTCTTGGTGTTATCTTTATCAATATACGAGAAGCGTTTCTTATTTGATCTTGTTATCATATTCCTGTTCTATATTTGATATCACAGTTTACATATCGTCTCATACAATCACTCACTTTAATGGCTTTATATTTAAATGCTTCCGCTGTCTATTTAACTACCATTATCGTGATACGACGTGAATCTGGGAACCAACAATTGGTATCAGAGCTTGCTTGATTTGCTCAAATCAAGGCATCCAATCTACCAAGGTTGATTCACTGTTGTTGATTGTGTGTGTGTTTAAAAGCCTCATTATACTCTGTTTTACTGCTTAAAGTATTTTACATCTTCTCTGCTAACTGTAGAGGAAAACTTGTAAAAGATCAAGACTACTACAAGAACAAATACAAGTACAACTACAGAGAAAGGAGTTATGTCGCCGAGATGGAGAATTGGATCTCTGACTCATCCTCTGATGATGAACCAGAGCAAGCCAATGTTGCTGTAGATGATGAAAGTATGACAAAGATTGACTGGATGACTGGAGAACGAATAGAGAGAACAGAAGAAGAAGATATAGCTCATGCATTCGCTCTTACTGTAACAGAGCCAGACGACAGAGCGCTGGAGACCATTAAACCCAGTGCCAAGGTATATTCCTCCGAATCCAAGTCTGACTCAGAACTGGAAATGTATGTTTCGCAATTAACTGAGGAATTTCAATTACTGAAACAAAAGCTTTCTGAGGAAAAAGAGCTAAGAAAGCTAGCTCAGAAGGATCTGTCCTTCTACAAGAGAGAGAAAACTCTCTTGGAACAAGAAAAGGAAGATATCTTCAAGGAGAAATCTGAGCTAGAGATCTTACAGCAGAAAGAGAAAAGTACTTTTTCTAAAAAGGTTAAAGAGTACGAAAATCTGTTAAAACAGAAAACCGAAGAAATGAAGAAGTCTGAGAATGAAAGACTTAACTCTGTCGCTTTAAAAGACTTTTTTCAAAAAGAAAGGGAAATCTTACATCAGTCCCTACAGAGAAAAGAACTTCAAATCAAAAAGTATCAGGATGCACAGGATGTGCATGTTAAGATAAATTCTCAAATGGATACGCAAGGTCTTGGTTTCTCAGACCTTGCTCCCTGGAACGGAAAGAAGAAAACATCTCTGTTGACTACTTTCTGTGCTGGGAAAATCCAAGAGAATGTTATCTCTGGTAATGCTGTTTTCAAAAGAATTAAAACCTCGGACGTTTACAAGAGGACGAAAAGGCTTGACTTTAGGAATGTCAGCTATGACTCCTTGGATCATGACAATGTTCTTAAACCATTTTCAAAGTTTATTCTTGATCAAGGAAGAGCTAGAATCTCAATTCCTAACTCTGTCGAAAGTCTGGATCCAAAAGAGATTTTCAACTTTAATTCTTTCAAGGAACAGAAGCCTGTCACTTCTGAGGCTGAATCCTCTGTTGAAATACCACAGAGCAAGCTCAACCCTGAAGCACCAGTCTTCTCTCCTACTTCTGAAACGATAAGAACATCTTTTGAAGAAGATCTCATGAAAGTTCTTAAAGAAAATGTTGTTTCTGATGCTTTAAAACCCAAGTTGAGAAGGTTTAAAACTGCAAAACCTGATTCTACAAAGCCTTTTTCTGTGAGTAACACCTCCAACAGAGCCACCAGAGACTTTCTAGCCTCTGACAGTGACTCTGACCCCGAGGTAGATGAGAAAATTTCTTGTACTCAACCAAATGCTTTGCACAAACCTAAACAGATACCGGCTGGATCCTTTGATTTAAAAGAAGACATATCATTTTTCAAGAAACAATCAAGATTTATACCGGTAACTGAGTTTAATAACAAAGAATTTAGAATTCTTACTTCTAACTCAACAGAAGTAAAAGGTAAGGTGAAGGCAAGTACTTTACTTAACAACACCTTTGTTCCAACTTTTAAACCAATCAGGTTTACACCAGAACAGAAGGGAAAATGGATAGTAAATGACAGACATACTTCCAATTCTGGTAGAAATCAAGATATCAATTTTGAGAAAAGAGAATCTGTCTCAAAAAATAGTTCAAACAGAATGCATGGTCCTAAAGCTTTTCAGAATCAAACTCCATCTAATAAACGATTCTTGAATAACAACTTGCATCAATCCTCATGTTCCATCAATTGCAATTGTGTTCATCTGTTAAGAAAACTGCAAAATCATATGAGTGGACCTCACTGTGTTCTGAATCAGTCACAAAAGATGATAAATCCCAAGACTGATCAGACCACACAGAAGAAAACCTCTGGCACAACATCAAAGAATGTAAAGCTTGTAAGAAAGATTGTTAACCCATCAAAGCCTAACAAGAAAGGACCCATCATGCAATGGGTACCTAAAAGAAACTAATCTGTCTTGCAGAAGCCTCATGTGCAGATCTGGTACCTAGATTCAGGATGATCCAGGCACATGACAGGCAATAAGGAGCTGCTGACTTCATTCAAGAACAAAAAAGGAAGTGCAGTCACCTTTGGAGGAGACAATGGAGGACAAATTAGAGGTTATGGTACTCTGGTAAATGGTGGTGTTTCAGTTTCCGAAGTTGCTTATGTTGAAGGATTAAATCATAATCTTCTCAGTATAAGTCAACTCTGTGATCATGGGTTCGATGTCAATTTCAGGAAGAAGTTTTGTTCATTATTACTTTCTGAGTCTGGTCAAGAACTTTTAAGAGCCGACAGAAAAGGCAATCTTTATAAAATGAATTTTAATCCAAACCAGGGAACTACAACAGAGAAACTCTGTTTAGTCTCTTTGAACAAAGAAGATGCCTGGCTCTGGCATAAAAGATTTGCTCACTTAAATTTTTCAAATCTTGACAAACTCGTGAAATTGAACTTGGTAAAAGGTCTTCCTTCGCTGAAATTTGACAAAGACCATCTATGCTCTGCTTGTGAGTTTGGAAAAATGAAAAGATCCTCACACAGAACCAAGAGTGATCACAACTGCTTAAGACCTTTGCATATGCTTCATGTGGATCTCTGTGGTCCAATCTCTATGCAAAGTCTGTCTGGCAAGAAGTATATTCTTGTGCTTATTGATGAATATTCTAGGTATACTTTGATTGAGTTCATCAGAGCAAAATCTGATGTCCCAGAAATTCTGATAAGTTTATTGAGAAGGATACAGGTTCTGTTAGGACTAAAAGTGCAAAAGTTGAGAAGTGACAACGGGACAGAATTCAAAAATACTCGAATAGATTCTTATCTATCAGAAGAAGGAATTTCCCAAAACTTTTCAGCTACCAGAACTCCACAACAGAATGGCGTAGTGGAGAGAAAGAACAGAACTCTGGTAGAGGCCGCCAGAACCATGTTGGTCGGTTCTGTCCTTCCCATCAACTTCTGGGCAGAAGCAGTCTCAACAGCTTGTTTTGTTCAAAACAGAGCTGTAATAGTGAAAAGATTTAAAAAGACGCCTTATGAACTCATCAATAACAGAAGACCAAACGTGAAATATTTTCATGTTTTTGGGTGTAAATGTTATGTCTTGAACGACCGAGAACAGCTGGGTAAATTTGACAAGAAAGCGGACGAATGAATCTTTATTGGTTATTCCCTGACCTCTAGAGCCTACAGAGTCTACAACACCAGAACTCGCGTCATTCAAGAAAGCATGAACGTGTCCTTTGATGAAAGTACATCAAGTACCTCTGATCGCAAATCAACAGAGGGGACACCAACAGAACAGAAGAAGCCTAGTTCTTCAAAATCAAGGGAAGAAGATATCAATCTCCTATTCGACGATTTCTTCGATGATGATGATGATTCCTCTGTCAACATCAACAGAGGAGATCAAGCTCAAAGTTCAACAGAACAAAATCTGACAGGTACAACTCTTACTGGTCCCTCCAATATTTCACCATCTACTTCTCTGTCTACAGGTATAATTCAGAGAAACGAGGAACCACAACCAGAACCTACACAAGAGCCATCATCACCTCTGCTAACAAATATCGGCAGAAACTCCCTGTTTGAAAGTTCACCTTCGCAGAGCCCTGTTGGCAATCCACAGAGCAATGAGGCCACTCTTCAGAGTTGTGTGCCACAGAACCCTGGCACCAACCCTCAGAGCTCTGTTGCTGAAGATCGTCTTTTCTCATCTGAAGCACAAACCCCTCCTGTTGTCAATGCTCCCATGACAAAATGGACTAAGGATCACCCCCCAACATCTTATAATTGGTGCTGCGGAAGATGGTGTCAAGACAAGATCGGCTACAATCAACGAAGCTTTCTTTGTTAACTTTTTGAGCATGATTGAGCCGAAAAGAATTTCTGAAGCACTTGAAGACCCAAACTGGATCGAAGCTATGCAAGAAGAGCTTCTTGAATTCGAGAGAAATAAAGTTTGGTCCTTGGTTCCACTCCCAAAAGGCAAATCAGCCATTGGAACCAAGTGGGTGTTTAGAAACAAGAAGGATGAAGATGGGATTATCATCAGAAACAAAGCCCGTCTGGTTGCAAAAGGATACTGTCAAGAAGAAGGAATTGACTATGACGAGACTTTTGCTCCTGTGGCTAGGCTAGAAGCAATCAGAATCTTCTTAGCTTATGCTGCTCACAAGGGTTTCAAGGTCTACCAAATGGACGTCAAATCTGCCTTCCTAAATGGCAGACTACAAGAAGAAGTCTATGTCCAGCAACCACCTGGTTTTGAAAATTCGGAGTTTCCAGACCACGTTTACAAGCTAGACAAAGCTCTGTATGGGCTTAAGCAAGCTCCCAGAGCCTGGTATGAAACTCTGTCCAATTTTCTGTTGGTTAATCACTTCGAGAAAGGTACTGTCGATAAAACTCTATTCTTTAGGAGATACAAGAATGATATACTTCTGGTACAAATATATGTTGATGACATTATTTTTGGGTCAACACGGAAAGAGTACTGTGATAAGTTTGAGGATTTGATGAAAAGTGAATTCAAAATGAGCATGATGGGAGAACTTTCTTTCTTCCTTGGTTTACAAGTAAAACAAACCGACAAAGGGACTTTCATAAGTCAATCCAAATATATCTCTGACATTTTGAAAAAATACAATTTTAACAACTCAAATTCAATGAAAACTCCTATTACCACTGGAGTTAAGCTTGACCCGGACCTTAATGGTGAACCAACAGATGTCAAGAACTACAGAGGTATGATAGGGTCACTTCTGTACTTAACTGCCAGTAGACCTGATAAAATGTTTGCAACGTGTCTCTGTGCTAGATTTCAGGCTAATCCTAAAGTTTCGCATTTCTCTGCTGTCAAGCGCATATTTAAATATCTGAAAGGGACTCAATTTTTGGGTCTCTGGTATCCTCTGAATTCTGGTTTCGAGCTTGTAGCATATACAGATTCAGACTATGGAGGATGCAAGAACGACAGAAAGAGTACGTCTGGTAGCTGTCAATTTCTTGGAGAGAAGTTAGTAAGTTGGACATCCAAGAAACAGAACTGCGTGTCCACCTCTACAGAAGAAGCAGAATACGTTGCTGCTGCTAGTTGTTGCTCTCAAGTTCTCTGGATGAAAACTCAACTCAAGGATTACGGCTTGGAGTATGACAGAATTCCAATTTTGTGTGACTCCAAAAGCGCAATAGCAATCACAGCTAATCCAGTTCAACACTCAAAGACCAAACATATCGATATAAGGTATCACTTCATAAAAGATAATGTTGAAAAAGGGACCATTGAAATGTATTTCGTTTCAACAGACTTCCAACTTGCTGATCTTTTTACAAAAGCCCTTGATGAAAGGAGATTTAACTTCTTAATCAGCAAATTGGGTATGCTGAACATGTCCTAACACTATTTATCACTCAACAGAACTCTGATGTTCCTACCAGAGATCTGTCAAAATAGTTGGGTAGGATAGTTCAACAGAGCCTCTGTCATTCACCAGAGCTCTGTAAAACATACTTTTTCAACAAGCTTCCAGTGAATTCGTTTGTATATATCTCTGTAAATATTTCTTTTAGCAAGTTTTTTTAAGCTCATATTTCTAGGGGGAGCTTATAAAAGAAAATATGCATGGTTTTAGGGGGAGCAAGTTATTAAAAAAAAACAAAAAACAAAAAACAAAAAAAAAATTCTGATTTCAAATTCATATGACTTAGCTCTCTTGATCTTGAAAGAAAAATCTTTTTGAAAGAGGGAAAACCTGTACTGATGAAATTCTTTTGAGAAAGTCGAACTTAACAGAACCCTGATATTCTCACCAGAGCCTCTGTTGTTCCTCATCAGATCTCTGTTGAAAATTGTTGGTCAATTCTGTCCTTCTTCTTTGATTCTTCACATCAGATACAGAATTTTAAAATGTTTTTTTTGGGTAAAGGTGAAACATGATTGGTCACTGAGCAAAGTTGAAAAGATCATTTCAACAGAGAAAGAAAATAACTAAGCTCCACCAGAGCTCTGTTAGTTTCTCTGCCCTATCATCAGAAACACGTCAGCAGAGAAGCGGGTCATTCTTTGAAAATCACCAACTTGTCACCCGCATATCTCTAACCGTGACGGTTTACTTGTCCTACGATTGTAAGAACAAAATCTTACGTGGCATCCTCTGATTGAAAGACAAACCACTAGGTGTTCCCACGATACACTGTTCAGGCCGTTCCACTTTCTGACACTCAAGTGCCTACAGTCCCTACGTTGTTTTCCCACCCACATGTTTCCCGTATAAACACCCAACTTCAACCCATTTCACTCTTACGTTTAACAACCATTTCAAACCCCTTCATCTTTTCCCTCTCAGAAACCTATACCTTGTGGTTCTCAAGAATAACCCTAACCTGCAACAATGGCTGAACCCCAAAACCAACCCCAGAACTCTGATGATTCCAGTAACAACGAACCCGTAGATAACATTGTTATTCTACCATATGAGTTGGCTGATAACAACTACCGTTTTGATCCCAATCCAGCACTCTATTTACCCCTTTACCACATCTATATTGAGTTTTTCCGAAACTCAGAAGTTTTTACAGCCCTTACAGCCTTTGACGATCATCTTCCTGCAATATATGTCCAACAATGGTGGACCACATGCCAATACATTGAAGACGGCGTCAGAAGCGGAATAGTCGGAAGTGTCAACTCTGGTAATGGAGGATCAGGAACAATAAGGATTCGTGAAAGAACTCTCAGAAGAACTTTTGGGATGAAAACCAAAAGACAGCTAGGTATTGATGCCTATGAGAAACCACCTTCTGTTGATGTTCTTCTCGACTTCGTGAAGTTTTTGGGTTACAACAAAGAGTTAGAGAAAATAGGAGCCTTCAGAAGACAAAATCTACCACAAATGTGGAATTTCATGTTCTCAACCCTCAACAGAACCCTCACCTGCAAATCCGGCAGTCAAGACCAAGCGAGCACTGAAATCCTCGAAATCATGTATGGTCTGTTCTTCAACAGAAACTTCAACTATGCAGGGATCCTCTACAATGCACTTCTAGATGCTGTCAACAATAAAACCATTGCTCTAGCCAGAGGTGGAGAAGTTGGAAGACACAAATCCCTTAAAGCCATCAAGTTTCCTCGCTTTATCAGTTTGGTGATCAGAAGGGCATTCGACAGACTGGAACTGACACATCAGGGTCGTTCTACTCCTGTCTGGACCATGGCAAGATTCCAACCAACAACTTCAGGAGATTACCCTTTCATCAGAAGAATTCCAGGTACAATGATTGCTCTGATCAATCCAACCCACATCTCTATCCAAAACTATAGAACTGCTGCTCAACCTCAAGAACCTGAGGTGAGAACCCCAGCATATTTAGGTTCTGAGCCTTCTGTGGAGAGTGCGAGTGAGGAAATAGAAGAAGAAGAAAATAGACCAGAGGACAGAGTACCCGAAGTGGGGTCTTCCTCTAGAGTAATGGAGGAGGAAGTAGTGAACAGAGCATCCCCTAGGGAGACTGTTCAAGAGGGAGCAGAAGAGACTGCAGAAGTGGTGACAGAGAGATCGCACCCTTCTGGCAGTGTAGAGATTCATGAGGTAGAGAGCTCACCAGAGAATTCTCAAACCCTAGAAACCGAGGGAAATGTGAGTATAGAACAAGATGTCCAAGTTGACACATCTGTGCGAGATCCTAACCAAACTCCCAGTGCTACCACATTACCTAATCCTGGTGATCAAGACCAAGGGATTATTGAAACAGAGGTGCACACCTCGAACCTTAACCAGCCAGACCCATCAGAGGCAACTCTTCATGCCTCTGGTACGCACGAAGCCGGGGAAGCTAGTCTTGCTAGTGATGTTCATTCGCCCCAGAACATCGACAGGTCACCTACACATAATGACGCCTCTGTGGCTCATGTAGTCGGAACACAACATAGACCCAAGATTTTTGTAATCTCACGTAGCATCTGTCCGACTCAGGGATAGTATGAGACCATAGTTGAACAAGGGAAACATTTGCTTGATCCAAATGCTTCTCATCATATCAGATTTCCTTCCTCAGAACCTGAGCTGGAGGAGGAACTTCTGATCAGAACACCTGTAGGTGATTCCCCTCAAAAGGAACATCAAGGATCGGGTGGAAGTCCTGCAAGAGCCAATATCAAAACAACTCTTGACGCAGGCGCCTCTGAACTCGAGGCAGAACTGGATCCATTAGTTGGTACCAGGGTTACCCCCGTTGACATTGTCACAAAAACAGAGTTCACAAGCTTCTGTGATAGTATCAACAACTCCTTGAATGAGTATAAACTTATCAATTCTCAAAAGGAGGAACTGATCCTCAAGGAAAATATTTCTCTCAGAGACGAACTGCAGAAACTGTCAGAGAAATATGCCGAACTTCATCAGAAATACATTGACACTGAAAGGATCAGAACAGAAGCTGAACAGACAAGAGGAGAGGAAATTGGCAGACTGGCTACAGAGATAGCAGATCTAAGAACCGTCAGAGCAGAAGAAAACAAAAAGGTATCGACAGAAGTAGCTGAATCTGAAAAGACTTGTGATCGACAACCATACAGCTCAAATGAACAGAACTCTGTCAGTCCCAACAGTTATCCTATCAGAATCCAACATCAGAACCTTGACAGAGCTCATTGATAACTCTGTTAAGAAATCCATAAAAGAAGCCACAACGTCAGATGTTGATCCTCTTAACATCTCCTGCCCCAACCCAAACAGTTTGCCAATGACAGTCGGTCAAATGGGCGAATTCAGAAGGGACGTCGTAAAGAAAATGATGACAATCTCGTCCAAATTTGTCATGAAAGCCCAGGCAACAAAAGCACTTGTGAAGGAATCACTGGACTCCCACAAATTCAACTTTGTGAGCCAAGTCGAGGAAATCAGAGGTGCTGCAGCAGAAGTGGAAGACACCTTGAAGAAAGTAGTTCCTACTTTCACAGATGCAATCTTACAATCTGTCATACAGAAACGATCTGATGAGAAAGCACCAGAGGGAGAGCCTTTTGGCAAAAGACGTAAGTTTGTTGACCAATTCTCACCCATTGTCTCCAGACTCTCTGATGAAGACTCCTCTGATGATGATGATTTCAACGATGCTGCATCAGATAGTAATTTGGGTGAGTCCTCGGGTCAACAAAAGGGGGAGAAAGAGAAGGAGAAGGAGAAAGAGAAGGAGAAGGAGAAAGAGAAGGAGAAAGAGAAAGAGAAAGAGAAAGAAAAGGAGAAAGAAACAGAGACAGAGAAAGAAGAAGAGAGAGAGGCTGAAATGCCTGCTGAAAGAGGCAAAGAGAAATTAACAGAAGAGGCCGGGACAGAAGATATGGGGATAACAGAAGAAGATATACCTACGGTGGAATTCGACTACATGTTCAAAAATCGAGTCATCAAACCGACAGAAGAGTCAACACAGGAACCACCAGAGATTATCTGCCTGGATACCCCTCCTACTTCACCAAGGACTGAACCAGAGAGATCAATCCCAATCTCTGTTGATGAACAAAGTCAAACAGAAGCTGCTCAAGAATATGTTCATATCGATACTCTTATGGCTGAAACTCATGAAGACCCAAACCCAATGATACCAGAACAAAACCCAGAATCATCCACCCAACACACTGATAAACCTGCCTTGGAAACGGTATTTGCATTTCTTTATGCTGACAGAGATATCATTCCTGCAAATGTCGTACCCATAAATCCTTACCTTAACCCAATCAGAATAAACACCATTACTGAAGCAAGGCGGATGTTCATCCGAAACAAGTCCAATCTGAACAGAAACATCAACTCACACTTCAGTATCAAGAGAATCCTAGACATCAAGCATAAGAAGTTCCAGCACAACAGAATGACCTATCATGAGTACACTGTGGAATCAACAGAAGGAAAGAACGAATTCTTCAACGACAACGATCTTGTCCTTCTAAATCCGTACGATCTAACTGTGCTTCATGCCTACTGCTTGAACTTCTCTGACAGATATACTCCAGCAAGAACAGCCTTACCTGAAGTCAAACTAGCTATGCAAGAGCACATCAATCTCAGAACTCAGACAGATTTTCAGCTAGGCATAGAGTTTGAAATTGAGAAACTGGCGATTGCACCACCAAACGAAGATCTTGAGGGCTATCGACATTTTAGGACTGGAACTATAGTTGAAGATCCTCCAGTCTTTATCTATCGACAGAAAGGGACAAAGAAAGCCATCAGATCTGCTGAAGCTCATAAGTACACAAGTGAGTCGCTAGTATATCTCAAAAACATAGTTCAAAGTCTCCCGAGGAACAAGTGTCCGGAAGAACAGCAAAGGTCCTTTATCAACATAATTAATCTGATGCTTGACTTCCGTGAGCTAATCAGAAGATTCGACAGAATCCTTAGGGGAGATAATTACGCTTGATTGTACTTGTTCTTTCCATTGTAAAATCTTAAAAGAATAGTGCACAGGGTAACAGAGGGTAAAGTTCTCTGTTCATTTGTTTTCAATCTCTTGTCATTTCCAATTTTTTATTTTCAATACTTAGGGGGAGATTGTTAGCTCCAAGTATCTGTAAAATGAAAGTATTGAAAATAAAACCAAGCCAGAAGACCTACAGAGATAAAGCAGAAGACTTAGAAGACCAACAAAGAAGACCAACAGAACTCAACAGAGTTCTGGTGAAACCAACGGAGCTCAACAGAGCTCTGGCAGAAGATCAACAGAAGAACTGTTCATACCCGAAGACCAACAGAGTTCTGTCATAACACGCTCTGTTGAAGTGAAGACCTCTGTTATGCCCAAACCTCGTAGAAATCCGAAGTGTCAGATACGTGTCCACACCTTTCCACGTATGCCCTAAAGATTGGAGACACACTTTCCACGTGTCATTCCAGGGTACGATAGTACACTGTCTACACTTTATGAGGCTATATATAGCGAGGTAGTGGAACAAACAATTGTAAGCTTTTGGAAGAATAGTTTTCCACAATTGTAAAAGCACACTGTCATATCCTCATAGCACTATCCCGTACGATATTGTCTCTGTGATTTCTTGATACACCATTGATCTTGTTCTTGGTGTTATCTTTATCAATATACGAGAAGCGTTTCTTATTTGATCTTGTTATCATATTCCTGTTCTATATTTGATATCACAGTTTACATATCGTCTCATACAATCACTCACTTTAATGGCTTTATATTTAAATGCTTCCGCTGTCTATTTAACTACCATTATCGTGATACGACGTGAATCTGGGAACCAACAATATCCCTATAGAGTAATTGAGCTAACTGATCCAAATAGGGGTACTACTTTCAAGGTAAATGGTCAAAGAGTAAAGCCTTTCTTTGACCCCACTGAAGCACCACCACAACCTTATACTGTTGTTGAGCCTGATAATTGATAAATAGTTTTTTTTATATATCTGTATATATATATATATTTGCATAAAAATATAAAAATATAAAAACTTTCATATAAACATATAAAATAAAAAATATATATATAAATTTCAAAATAAAAAAAAGGATAAAAACAAAAGGAACAAAAATATTTTTCTTTTCTTTGATATTTTTACTAATTTGTAGTGAAAAAATTTATTTTAGAATTTAATTTTCAGTTTATTTTTCTGTAATTTTTATTTTTTTTATTTTGGGCTTTACCCCATTTTGCTGATTTAATTCAGTCCTTGTTAGAAACAATTTGGGCTTGTGTATTTTGTGTTGTGCAGGAAACAAATCGAAGAAAGCCAGCCCAAAGGCTGAAGCCCATACCCACGGACCGAGTCTTCTTGATGACTCTTCAGTCATTTCAAACGGTCATAGGACCGTGATGATGATCTGACATCATCACTTTTCTGCAACATCACCGGAAACCACCATCCTCTCCGCTGTCCACCACCACATTGCACCCTCTTCGTCTCCAAAGTACATCGAAGTGTACTATCTTCTGCAACGAATCCTTCTCAAGTACACCCGACTAGACCACCTCGTACCTTCCACTCTTGGCTAAAACCCTCTTCTCCATGCACCAACATCTCTCCGATGAGCCACTGTTGACACCGTTAATCACCGTTAAAGAAACCCCCTTTAGAAACCGCAAACGGAAGTTGCTTTCCTTCCAAACCATCATCCCCATCCCTTTTCACCTTAAAAACCCCTATTTCCTTCCTAATTTACCATCATCTTTTTCCCTCCATAACTTTCTCACCCTCTGTTACACCATTTCCATGGCGAAAACAAAATCCAAGGCACGAAGAAGAGAGTTCCCCTTTGATAACCCAGAGAACTCTAATACCCAAAATAATGAACCCATCGATGCTATTCCAGTAAACCAAACCCCTCCTACCTCTGGATTACCCCTGTTCCACCATTTAAACCCACCCGAAGAATAACCTGAAGCAGTGGGAAGATGAAGACCAAACTGATGACTAAGGAGGAAGGGCCTGCCATTCCCTTATCTGATGACTCTGAAGAAGATGCACCACCATCGCAAAGGCCCAAGTTTGAGGTGGGAAAATCAAACCCACTTGATACTTTAGCAGAGGCAGTACATGCCATGGCTCGATCCCCCTCCCCAAATGCAGGCAGAAACCAAGGTGAGCAATCTCCATTCAAACCCTTACCTGTGAACCAAGTATCCACATACCCATCAAACCCCCAATCCTCTGTTGGTGCCCTGTTAAATCAAAGTTTGGGAGATTCCAGAGATGCCATTGCCACCACTGTTGGTCAAACCAAAAACACCCCTGAACCATCATATTTTTCACAAAGACCATTAATGGTCATCGCCCCTTTTACCACATCCAACTCCTTGTCCAACCTAACCCAAATTCCTGCTAGTTACTTAACCATGCTACATGCAGGGAGGCCTAGAGTCTTCCCTTCTCTACCTAAGTTACCAATCATCTCATCAGTAAAAATCCTTGAACTCTCTTAAAAGGATTCTACATCTACCCTAAGGCCCACTATGCAATCTGATATCCCGTCTATTGCACAGTTGGATGCCATTTTTGCATAACTCACCAAAGCCTACAAGGCCAGGACTCAAGCTCATAGTGAAACCCCTGTGATTGAAGCCTCTTCTATAGACAATCTTGCTATTTCAACCCCAACCGCTGAAGAAATCATGATGGAAACCAACCCTGTTGAGATCCCTGTCACTATGGAATCTGTAAGTTCAGGATCTTTTCTTACAATCAATATAGAAAGCAGTAATTGAGAAGTTGTATGATCAAGCCCAATTGTATTCAATGATGAACAGAAATACAGATCTAAGAGAGAGAGAATCTCAAAGATTACAAAGAATGAATACAAGAATTACGAGAAAATCAATCAGTTAGCAACGAAGTGCTAACTACTATTTATACTGCAACGGAAATATTAAAGCTATAGTACAAATAAGAAAGACTAATAAGAACATAACACGTGTCCTAATTAGTTTACAAATTACTAAGTAAAGTATCTCGTCATAAGTTCTGAACAGGTTGTTCAGAACTTCTGAACATTCTTCTGATCACGCTTCTCAGATCTTCTGACTCCTTATCTTAGACATCTGACTTCTCTTCCCAGACCTCTGACTTCTCTTATCAGTACTTCTGAGCTTTCACAGTCAGACCTCTGACTCCTCTAATCAGAACTTCAGATCTAACAATCTCCCCCTTTTTGTCAAATAAACATAAACTTTGCATCATCCAGTTCTTTCAGAGCAGGAACAATTTTCTGAAGTAGCACATTTCTCAGATTAAGCCTCTTATCAATTTTGACAATGATTTCTTGAATAATTTCAACTCGCTGATTGATTACTTCTTGAGTTATGTTTGCTTCCTTTACTTTCTGCATCTTTTTCTCCAAATTGTGCTTTATGATCCTTAACGTTCCAGAACAGTATTTTGCAGTTTCCTTTGCTCTGAAGAAGATCTTTCCACTTTTGTTTTTCAAAAACACACCCAAATCTGGAAATTTATGAACACTTCCAGTCTTTAACACCTTTTTCTGCTCATGATCTGTGTTTGGATTTGCCAGATAAACACATGGCTTTTGTAAGTATAGAGCTATTTGGAAATCTGTATAACAGTGCCACCTTAAGATATAGAACATGGCCTCAATCACCACACTTCTTGCCTTCCTTTCATTTCTGTCTTTGCTTGACTCTTTGAAGCATAGAAGGCTGTGTAATCTGTAGAAGTCAGCCACTGATAGTTTCTCAAAATCTGCATCAGTAAAGTAATAAACCTTGCCATCCTCTCTCAGAACTTCAAAGGATAAGTACTCCATCTTTCTGAATTTCTTAACCTTTAATTCTCTGATTCCAGTGATTAGAAAATCTGAGTAAATAGCTTGCTTTGTTTTGCCAAGACATCTTGATTTTTCAGCCAACCAGATCTGAGTCTCCTTAGGTCTATCATAATACACATCCAAGAATTGTATTTCTTTTGGTTTGAAGAACTCAGGCAGATCAAATTCAAGAAAGTATCCATTTAGATCAATGGATATTTCATCTTCTTTGGGTTCAGATTGTTCAGCTTGATCAAAACTAGTTATCTGCACATTCTGAGGTGTTGTGTCCTGACCTTCTTCAACTTCACCTGACAAAATTTCATTCACTTCATACTCAGCAGGAAACACAAAGTCATTATGTAGAATCTTTTTGGGATTCACCTCAGATAACAACCATTCACTACAGTTTCTGATTTTTCTTCTAAGATTCAACCTTCTCTTCACAGAGTTCATACATCTCTTCTTTAAACTCTTTCTTTCAGTTTCCACACTTACTTCCATTTCAATCAATAACCAATTTAGAGTTGCATCACTGTACTTCACCAACTCTTTTAATCTGAACATTTCAAGCCTTCCGTTAACTGTATATGTGAACCCTTCTGTTTCCATTCCTTCATTCACAAATCCCTTCAAATCTACACCAGTTTCTGTTTTCTTTGTGGGAGAACTCAGATTACACTTCTCTTTTCTTCTTTCAATGGCTAATTGGATATCATACAAGTGTATATTTCTGACATAGATACCCAGAAGTCTTCTGCATTCAATTTCCATTAAGGCTTCTTCAGTACTGGCAAAGAACCTGACTAGAAAGATCTGATCATCAAGAGTTAATCTGTGAAAATCAAAAGTAGACATGGAAACCTTTGTATTTCTTTCTTTCAGCACTTCCATTCTAACAAACATTAAACCACTGAATTCTTCTTGTTGAAACATCAACACTTTCTCAATTCTTTTCTGGATATGCAGTCTTGAGTCAGGAACTCTGAATCTGTTAGAAGCTTCTGAGTAGACTATATGAGCTCTGTCATCCATAAAACCATCAATGTTACTTTCAAAAAGCTCATACTCTCCTTCTGTGTAGTAGAGATTATCATATATTTCCTCAGGAAAAACATCATCATGAAATTGTCTGGCTAATGGCACATCACTTAATTCTAGGATGAAATCACATACAGGTTCTTCTAGTCTCTGCAAGTTAATCTTTGGGATCTCAATTGGTTTTCTGAATACATACTCAGAAGGCATAAAGTAGTCTTTCACTTTCACATACTCTTCTTTTGTATTTAACTCATCACAAAAGTTAAATCTAAACTCATCTTCAAAATCCTAAGTATAATTCACCGTTCTGTCTTCTTCTCCCATTAGATCAATAGGTCTTACCATTTTTATTCCTTGCTGAACTTTTTGAACATTCAAAGCTCTGACTAAATTATTATGCATCCTTCTGATCAACTCTTCACTTAACCTCCTTTCTTCTGATTCAGTACTTATCAATTCTTCACTTATCCTTCTTTTGTTATAAACAATGATATCTGTACACCTGTTTACCACTGCACTTTCCACTGTTTCTTCTGATCTCAATACAGATTCTTCAACAGTTTCAGTTTCAACAGAATTTCCTTCCATTTCTGTATCTAAGTTTAATTCCTCTGTTTTATCTGAATCACCACCATCTGTACTTTCCAACTCCATTTCCTCTGTATCTGAGCTATCAATCTGAACTATCTGAATCATTTCCTTTAAATTTTCCTGTGTCTGATCTTCTGAACTTTTTGTACTGGCTAAGTGCATATCTGCTATCTCAAAATCTTCTATGCCAATGTCATTATCAGAACTTAACCTCTGTCTTTTCTCCCCCTTTTGATGATCATGAGGCTCATTATCATCAAACTTTCTCTTCTAGTTCTGATTAGATGTACCTTCAGGTTCAGCTTCTGCAATATGAACAGGATCAAGAGGCTTTGAAGTAGAAGCCAGTGATACACTCAGTGCTTTCAGTATAGATTCCTGCATACCTTGCATTTGTTTTAACATATCTTTTTGAAAACCAGACATTATATCCATGATCTCCTTTTTGTGAGAATCCAAGGATTTCTTTACATCATCTACTTTGGTTTCAACAGAAATCAACTTTTTCTCCAACACAACTTTCAAATCTGACACTTCATCATTCAAATCCTCCACCATTTTCTCCAAATTTTCTACTTTTTCCCCCATCTCCATGTTTTGTTTCTGAATCTTTTCAAATTCAGAAGAGTCTAACTGTGAACCTGAACCAACAGATGGTCCAGTTTTCATGTGCCCAGAGGGCTCATGGCCTGTAGATAACACAAAGTCATCTTGTACAATAGATGCACGTTTGTATGAGGCTTTTGCAATGTTCACCTCACCAGGACTTCCATCCAATCCTCGACACCCAACATTAGGTATGTCTATGAATGTTGTTTCAGGAATACGAAATTCCTGATTTGTGCAAGTGTCAGAAGGAATTTCAGGCTCAATATGAATAGGACTGTGATATTCAGACTCAATGTGTTGAAAAATAGATTGGGATTTATCACCTCCCTCCAAATGAGTTTGGGATGGTTCCCCGGATTTGTGTGAAACAGTAGCATGTTGAAATGCTTCTGAGTGGGTATGGATGGGTTGTTCAAGATCCACCACTAGGTCCATGGTGTTTGTTTCAATATTGGACACCAAGAATTGTGAACCAATAGCAGTTGTGGTTACCTGGTCAAGATTAGCTGGTTCAGAGGCATCTCTTTCTGTTTGAACCTCTGTTGACAATCTCTCATCCTCACCACTCTCATTCTGTTTTTCCTCACTGAGTCTAACCAAGCTCTCAGAATTTTCCCCCTCAAGTCTCTCAGAATGTTCACCCATCTGAACATCCTCCCCCTCTTTAATTCGACTAGACCCCTCACCTCTCTTCTCAGGTTGGTCCTCTTGGGTAGGGATTTGAGGTAATTCAATTCCCATTGAGGTGCAATAAGCTTTTAAAATCTCACTCTCCCTTGGAATATAATTCCTAAGTGATTTTGGCAACAGTTTATGATTGGGATAATTTTCAAGTCTTGTTACTGAGGTCATCTTACCCAAATAAAATGTGGGACCATGCTCTTCATTTGTTCTTCTTGAGATTGTTCTGTTTTCCTGCATGGCATACCAAATAACAATTTGCCAGTACCTTATATAAGGAATGTATGTCAGTGGAGCATTCTTTGTTTTCTTCTGAATTGCTTTCTGATTCTTCTCAAATGTATTCTTCATGTCTTCCCAAAGTATTAAAGTATAGTCATAATGCCTATTTTTCACTAAGCCCTGAAAGATCTGAAGAATTTGTTTAGAACCTTGATCAGCAGAACTATTCTTCCCTGACACACATTTATTTACCACATGAAAGAAGCAAGCCCAAATAGGTGGTAATTTGTTTCTTCTGAACAAACTGAGAGTCCTCAATCCTTCATTGTATCCCAACTTCATAAACTCTGCTATTAATTCCTCTGTTAAGGGTGAGTCCTCAAAATCTGTCCTTCTTTGTACATCATCTTTCTCTGGTAGATTCAGCATTTCTCTTAGTGTAGAGATAGATAAGGAAAATGTCACTCCTCCAATTTCAGACACAAACCTATTATCTTCTAACCTAAGATGTTTCCACCATTGTTGTATGTACTGAACAGGGACATTTTTACTTCGTGTAAACCATTTTCTGTACGGATGGTGTTTGAATAACTCCATGATAATTCTGTGTTCAGGCTTAAAACGGCTTTCCTCAAATAATATAACACAGTTATTTTCAGATAATTTCAGCCATTCACTCTCAGGAACAACTCTTTCCACTAAAATAGGTCTATCTGACATAATAGAACCTGCAGCACTCTGTTCATGTTCAATATTAACATTTACCTCATCCGCATTTCCTTCAGATTCATCCATTTGTTCATCTTCTCCATCATTTCTTATTGCCCCTTCCTCTACAACTCTATTTTGTACTTCATCATTTTCCGAATCAGATGAATCCATTCTCGATTTTGTAGAATGTAGAGAAATTGGACCACTTCTTCGTATTCCAGACATGATTTAAGAAGAAAACAGACTCAAAGAACTCTGGATTTGATTCGTATCTCACGTTTCGCTCTGGAATTTGAAAAGATTTGAAATAGGGATTTTAAGACCTATTTAAAATCCGCGAAGTTGAAAGGTTTGACGGAAAAGCGAAATCAAAGTTATAACGGAGTCAACACATTTGAAATGCCACAAAAGATTTAAATGAAATGCGTGGCATAATCAAACAAATATGAAGCTGACACGTGTTAGTGGATAGAAATTTGACTCAAGTCAAAGATCTGAATAACACGCTCAGATGTTTTGACTTTCCTTTATCAGATATCTTGCTATGAATCAGAAGAATTTTGCCTTGTAACTAAAATTTTATTTAAAAGTCAACTTCTGACATATATAAAACATTTTGAATATTCAGAAGAGGTTTGAACAGATAGAAACATATGTTATCATCAAAATTTTGTTCATATTATGATGATTGAAAAATTTAAAATCTTATATCTGAATATGAAAATGTTTGAAATTCAGATATAGTTTGAACAAGAAGAAAAAAATATTTATCATTAAAAGCTTGTTCTTCTTAGAATGATCAGAGATAAGAAATGAAAACAAACCTTTTAAGCATCATAACATGATTTCCAAAAAAAAATATTTTGATGCTCCCCCTTGACTTGAGCATGCATTTGCTTATTTATTATACATAAAGATGAGATAGAAAGATAATAGAGAAAAAATAATCCACAACATTGAAGTATTTGAATTTCTCAAAAATAAATTTTGAAAGTTAAATTTCTGAAGTATTGACTCAGAATATCTGATTATAGGACTCAGAAGTTCTAAAGTCAATACTTTCAAGTTCTGAACTCAAGACTCAGAGGTTCTGACGTCAAGACTCAGAAGTTCTGAGTACATTACTCAGAAAATTTTACTTAGAAAAATTTATTTATTTTAAGAAATTCAAATATTGTCAATTAGTTAGATTAAGCATTCCTATTTTACATATGAGAAAAGAAAACCTTTTGTGATCAAGAGGCTTTGTGAACAAATCAGCCAATTGATACTTTGTATGCACAAAGTGCATCTCTATAGTTCCTTTTTCCACATAGTCCTTTATAAAATGATATCTCACATCTATATGCTTAGTCTTTGAGTGTTGAACAGGATTCTGAGTAATGGCAATTGCACTTTCTGAGTCACAATAGATAGGAATTTTGTTGAGTTGATATCCATAGTCCATGAGTTGTGTTCTCATCCACAAGGTTTGAGAGCATGAAGCAGCAGCAGCTACATACTCTGCTTCAGCAGTTGAAGTGGATACACAATTCTGTTTCTTTGATGCCCAACTCACTATTTTATCTCCCAAAAAGTGACAAGCACCAGATGTACTCTTTCTGTCCAATCTACTTCCTGCATGATCAGCATCAGTGAAGGCAGTCAATTTGAAATCAGTTTCTTTTGGATACCATAAACCTAGATCAGGTGATCCTTTGAGATATCTTAAAATCCTTTTGACAGCCAACATATGTGATTCTTTTGGGTTAGATTGAAATCTAGCACAGAAACAAGTAGAAAACATAATATCTGGTCTACTTGCAGTCAGATAAAGTAATGATCCAATCATGCCTCTATAGAGTTTGGTATCTACTGAAACTCCTTTGAGATCAGCATCTAACTTTATGTTTGTTGCCATTGGAGTTCTCATAGAAGCACAATCAGACATTTTGAACTTTTTCAGAATATCTCTGACATATTTTCCCTGATTTATAAAAATACCTTTTGGTAATTGTTTGACTTGAAGACCAAGGAAAAAATTTAGCTCACCCATCATGCTCATTTCAAATTCAGATGACATGATTTTTGAGAAATTGTCACATAATTCTGGACTGGTAGAACCAAATATTATGTCATCAACATAAATCTGAATAAGAATTAAATCATCATCCTGTTTCTTTAAAAACAAAGTTGTGTCAATCTTACCTTTCTTGAACCCTGAACCTAACAAGTGTTTAGTTAGAGTGTCATACCAGGCTCGTGGTGCTTGTTTTAGACCATACAAAGCTTTGTCTAAAATATAAACATGATCAGGGAATTCTGGATCAACAAAACCTTCAGGTTGATGGACATACACCTCTTCATTAAGTTTGCCATTTAGAAAGGCTGATTTGACATCCATCTGATACACCTTGAAGTTTTTGTGTGCAGCATAGGCCAAAAATATTCTGATTGCCTCTATTCTTGCTACTGGTGCAAATGTCTCATCATAATCAATTCCCTCTTGTTGACAGTATCCCTTAGCAACCAATCTTGCCTTGTTTCTGATGACAACACCTGATTCATCCTTTTTGTTTCTGAACACCCATTTGGTTCCAATAATATATTTACCTTCAGGCTTTGGAATAAGTCTCCAAACTTTATTTCTTTCAAATTGTAGCAATTCCTCTTGCATTGCTGAAATCCAGTCTGGATCCTCTAGGGCTTCATTAGCTTTCTTTGGTTCAATCACACTTAAGAAACCAGCAAACATTGCTTCATTTGCTGTAGCTGATCTAGTCTTCACTCCTGCTGATGGATCACCTATTACTTGATGAATAGGATGATTTTTAGTCCATTTATTTGCACTAGGGAGTACATCAATCTCTGAATAATTGTTGTTTGCATCATTCTCATCAATGATTGCTTGTAATTCTGAACTGTCCCCTTGTTCTGATGTATGAGTAGGAGTTGCATCCAAGTTTGGGTTCTGAGCAATGAAGTCAGACTTCTGAGTAACTTGACCAGAGTTCTGACTACAAGGTTCAGAATTCTGATTACAAGGTTCAGAATTCTGAATACATGGTTCAGAATTCTCACTACTTGTATTTATCAGATTTGGACATTCCTCAGATGGACCTTTATCAGAAATTACAGTTGATTGAACTATTTCTGGAGTTTTATTTTTCATCTCTTTGATCATCTTTGAGTTTTCATATTCTGCATAAGAATCAGAAATTAGTTCAATAAAAGCATCCTTAAACAGTAAATTGAGTTCTGAACAAATAGGATTAGAATTTGTTTCAGAAGTCATTTTTGTCTTGTTCTGCATGAGTTCTGAACTGTCTTGTTCAGAAGTCCTCATTCTGGCTTCATCAAAAGTTACATTTATGTTTTCCATCATCCTTTTGGTTCTTCTATTGTAGATTCTGAATGCTTTGGAAGTTAAAGAATAACCAACAAAGTATCCTTCATCTGCCTTTTTATCAAATTTGGCAAGATTTTCTCTGTCTTTAAGGACATAGCACCTGCAACCAAAAACATGAAAGAATTTGATTAATGGTTTTCTTTTGTTTATCAGTTCATACGCAGTCTTATTTAATCTCTTATTGATTAAAGTTCTATTCTGTGTAAAACAAGCAGTTGCAATTGCTTCAGCCCATAGGAAGGTAGGAAGATTGGAATAAGCCAGCATTGTTCTCGCAGCTTCAACTAGAGTTCTGTTTTTCCTTTCAACAACACCATTTTGTTGAGGAGTTCTGACAGCTGAAAAATTGTGAGAAATTCCAGAACTTTCTAAAAAATTCTGAAGAGTCTCATTTCTAAACTCTGTTCCATTATCACTTCTGATTTTCTGAACTGGGAGTTGTAAGAGAACTTGAATCCTCTTGATAAAGTTTATCAGTGTTGTAGCAGCTTCTGACTTGACTCTTAGGAATTCAACCCATGTGTATCTGGAGTATTCATCAACAATCACAAGTATATATTTCTTTCCTGCCATAGACTGAACTGAAATAGGACCACAAAGATCAGTATGAATCATTTCTAATGGTGCTTTGCAAGATGAGTCCATTTTTAATTTGTGAGAACTCTTTTTCATCTTGCCCATTTCACAAGCTGAGCATAATGATTCTTTTTCAAATTTAATCTTTGGTAAACCTTTAACCAGATGTTTTGCAACAAGATTATTAAGATCTTTGAAATTCAAATGAGAACATCTTCTGTGCCAAAGCCAGCATTCATTTGCAGTTGAGTTTGATAAAAGACAAATTGTGTTTAATGTTTTCAATTTTGAAAAATTAACCACAAATAAGTCCATATGTCTTTTGGCCCAGAAGACTTTAACATCATTTTCAGTTAAAATCATGCAACTTGTTATTTGAAATTTTATTTGACAAAGACTGTCTAAAAACTGACTTATGCTGAAAAGATTATGTTGTAGTCCTTCAACATAGAAAACCTTTTGGATAGTCAGATCCCCTTTAGTTAAATATCCATAACCTTTGACTTGTCCTTTGCTATTATTTCCAAAGTTTACTGCTCCTCCAGCCTTTTCTGTGAAGTTTGATAGAAAAGACTTCTGCCCTGTCATGTGTCTTGAAGCTCCTGAATCTAAAAACCACACATGACAGCCCTGCAAAAGGATCAGTTAGTTTTAGGTACCCATTTTGGAATGGGTCCATCTTTGTTAGTTTTGTCATTGGATTTAACATTAGTACCTTTTACTTTCCACTCAAAATCTTTCTTCAAACACCACTTTCCTTGAACTTTTATGAAGTCAGAACATTTTCTGCTTACAAACTTGTTCAATTTCTTTTTGAAAGTTGTACCTTTTGATTTTGCAACATTTTCAACTTTCTTTTCTTTTATCTTTTCTTTCTTCTGAGTCTGAGGAACAGAAATTTTCTTCTTTTCTGTATTCTGAAGAACAGAAACATTTTTCTTTTCTGAATTCTGAATGTCTTTTCTTATGTATGAAACAGAAGTTATTTTGACTTGACATTTATGAGAATATTGGAATGAATCATTTTTACATCTAACACAAACAAGATTTTTCTTTGCAAGTGACAATAAATCTGAAACATAGGTCATTTTATTTTTATTGATACTGTTCAGAGTACAATTGCCCTTATTACAAGAATTTCTAGCTTTGAGTTTAGAAGTAGATTTCATTCTAAGCTTCTCAAGATCCCTTTTCAGATCATTCAACTTTGCAAGATCATCTTTCCTTTTGCTTTCTTCTTTTTCTGAAAAATTCAAGTCCTTTTTGTTAGAAGAATTAGATGATTCACCTTTTTCATATGTTCTTGATTCATTAAAGAATTTATCATTTTCTTTTTGAGCATTAATTTTAAAAAGATCATACTCAGTCTTCAGTTTTTCAAGTTCTGTTATTTTCTGAATGAAAATATTCTTTTCTTTCAAAGCTTTTTCAAGTTTAATATCCACCTCACAGTAATCATTTTCAAGTTCATCATAAGCTTTCCTTAAGTCCTCAAGTTCTTGACTCACAAGATTAAACCTCTTTTCAAGTTCTAAAAATTCATCAGTCTTTGTTTCAGAGAATCCAGTTGACTCAGACTTCTGACTACCTGAGTCAGAGTTCTGATTTACAGACTCAGATGTCTGATCTTTAGACTCAGAATTCTGATTACAAAGTTCAGAATTCTGACTAGAAGATTCAGACTTCTGATTGACTGTTTCAGAATCTTTACTTGTGTCAAAGATATTCTCAATATCATGATATGAAAAAACTTGGTTTTTTATTTTTGTAGCTGTCATTTAAAGAATCATACTTGAATTTAGCATCATTGTATTTTGGCTTCTCTTCTGTTGGTTTAGAAACATCTTTCTTAACCTTTTCTTCTAAAACCACTGAATTTTTTGTTTTTGATTCAGAAATTTTCTCATTTGACTTTTTAGAGTTTGGTCTTTGCAAATTGTCAGAACTTGTTATAGAACTAGCAGGTCTTATGAAAACTTCAACAATTTCTGGGATTTTTGGCTTAGGAGCTTGAAGTTTTTCAACATCAAACAAGTTGATTGGGGCTCTTTTTAAAATGACATTTTCTTCCGATCCCAATCCCTTCTTTGGGTTGTAAAATCTTATATCTTTAACATTGCTTAATAAAAGATTTAATGTTTGCTGAGTCTGACCCCTTTTCAAATTCAGATCTTCCAATTCTTTGATTTTGGTGTATAAATTCTTTCTTTCCTCAAATAACATATCAAATTTTATTTGTAAATCACCTTTTTCATCCTTTATTTTTGAAAACACAACTTTTAGTTCAGAAAGCTTTTTCAACAATTCAGAATTTTCATCTTTAACTTTTTGTTTCTCAGCCTCAGATTCTTCATATTGTTCTTTTATTACTTCTTTTTCAATTCTGAACTTGTTAACCAAGTTTCTTTCTCCTTTTATCTGTTTTCTTAGATTAGCAAATTCATTTTTCATTTCACCAATCTGTGTCATTAACTCTATTTCAAGTGAAGAATGTACCTCAGCAGATGACTCAGAATCAGCATCTTCAAAATCAGAATCATCCTCATTCCTCATTTTTTCCATATAGCTTCGCATCTGTGGAAAGTTGATATGATCATCTTCATCAGAAGTGTAGTACAGCCAATTCTCATGTTCAGCCAATAACGCAATTTCATCATCTCTCTTCTTTGCAAGCTGAGCCTTCTTGGTGTAGTATTCATAATCTTTCACAACTTTAACTCTGCAATCCTTGGCATAATGGCCAGATTTTCCACACTTGAAACACAGATTCTTTTCTTTTCTCTCTTCCTTCTCTTCTTTGTTTTCTTCACTTCTCTCTACTCTCTTTTCAATCTTATTTTCTTCTCTGTCTTCTTTCTTCTTATAATCTGAACTCCCAACTCTCTTATAATTTCCTTAAAATCTACCCTTCCCATACCTTTTGTTGAAAGTATTTGTCAGCAAAGCTAGCTTCTCAGCCATTATCTTGATATCTTCATCATCTTCTGATCCTTCTTCCTTGTCAGATTCCTCCAGACTTGGTATCTCTGATAGATATGCAGTCTTTTTGGGTGCTTTGATTGCTTTGGATTTTGATAAGAATGCTAACTGATCAGCAACATTTTTCTTCTCTTCCACAACTAACTTGACAGAGTCTTCATGTTGATTAAGAACACAGAACAGATCATTTAAGTCTTCTTCACACATATCCTTGTTCATTTGCAAACTTATGGCAAATGATGACCATTCTGAATTTAAACTGTTCAGAAATTTGTAATTTATTTCTGACTTAGTTTTCTTCAGTCCATTTCTTCTCAAATCATTTAGAATAATACAAAATTTACTATATGTCTGTGTCAAACTTTCTGACTCTTTTGCTTTAAACCTTTCATAAGCATTTATGCTTTGATTTAACTTTGCCTGAATAGATCTCACAGTTCCTAACATCTGCCTTTCCAATTCGTCCCACATTTCTTTAGCTGATGATCCACTGTCAATCCTGTTAAGAACCTCATTTGGGACAGCCAAAGTCATCAAAGTAATTGCTCTTTTGTCGATAGCATGCCTATTCTTCTGTTCAGCTGTGTATTGGGAATAATTCTTCTTCACCCTGGTCGCTGGAATTTCTGGAGTTGTCTCTGTAGCAGGGGTTGCAGCGACATCGATATACACTTCAATTGGACCTTCTCGAATAGAGATCATAAGATTTTCATCGATGTTGTCTAGGAATTGGATCATACGAGTTTTCCATTGCTGATACTCTTCTGGTATAAGAACAGGCGGTTTGGTTTCGGATCCCATGGCTAGATATTCTTTAGAAGACATGATTGTAAGAAAATTCAACAGAAAGACAAATTTGAGTTTCTTGATCGAAAAGTAACAGGTAATTCAAGAATTGCCAAGAATTCAAGAACTAGCCCTAGCAGCGGAATCGAATTTTGAATGAATCAAGAAATCTCCAAGAAATTGATCAATCGATCTTCGCGATAACAATCTTGAACGAATTTGTTTGTTGATTGGCTCTGATACCAATTGTAAGTTCAGGATCTTTTCTTACAATCAATATAGAAAGCAGTAATTGAGAAGTTGTATGATCAAGCCCAATTGTATTCAATGATGAACAGAAATACAGATCTAAGAGAGAGAGAATCTCAAAGATTACAATGAATGAATACAAGAATTACGAGAAAATCAATCAGTTAGCAACGCAGTGCTAACTACTATTTATACTGCAACGGAAATATTAAAGCTACAGTACAAATAAGAAAGACTAATAAGAACATAACACGTGTCCTAATTAGTTTACAAATTACTAAGTAAAGTATCTCGTCATAAGTTCTGAACAGGTTGTTCAGAACTTCTGAACATTCTTCTGATCACGCTTCTCAGATCTTCTGACTCCTTATCTCAGACATCTGACTTCTCTTCCCAGACCTCTGACTTCTCTTATCAGTACTTCTGAGCTTTCACAGTCAGACCTCTGACTCCTCTAATCAGAACATCTGAGTCTTCTTATCAGATCTTCAACACTTGGTTTATTGACAAAACTTCAGATCTAACAGAATCCACCATCCTAACTGCCGACCATAATGATCCATCTTCAATGGACACTCTGGATCCACTGGAAACCCCTGGAACAACCACAAATGAATTTTTCTGATAATGAGGGCCCCCAGTTTGAAGCCAATATTGATTGGAGCATGAATGAAGAAGAAGAGGAAGTGGTCATCACTCACACTAAAGATACATCCCCTCCACCTTCAGTCCAGGATACACAGAAACGGAGTCCTAAGAAGCCATCACCAAAGCAAACCAGTGAGCAAAGGACATCCAGGAAGAAGACTGAAAAGGTGGTGAAGCCCATGAAAGGAAAGATTACTCAACCATCCCTCAAAATCAAGTTGGTGGTTCTAAGGCCAAACCTGCAAGCAAGGGTGCTAAAGTGTAATAACCAGGTATTTTATCTAATTTAAATTTGAGAAATTTTATAAGTATTTATTTTAAGTTTTATAGAGTTGGAAGTTAAGGGATAAGTTTTAATTTTTATTTGAAATATTAGGGGTATTTATTGCCAAGTAAGATAAGCTTAGGGTGGGTTTGGTCTTTTTGCAAAACATTTCCCCCACCACCGCCTCTAATACTTCATTTAGAAGATGAAGTCTTCTTTTAGCATAAGATAGAAATATCTTAGAAGTTGTGTATGTGAAAGTTTGGTTTAGAGAGAGAGAGAGAAGGAAATCGAAGGAGAATTTAAGAAGAGGAAGAAGGAAAGCTTAGAATTGCTGCTGGAATTACTAGAACAACTAAAGAAATCAAGATTCTTTAAAGGGTGATCATACGTGATATTAACGTGAGGAGGCTTTTGGTGATAAACAAATCAGGTGAGTTTTACTGTAAAAAGTATTTTACTGGAATGCAATATGTGAATCACTAATGTTTGATAAAGTGTATGAATATGTCATACGTGAGTGATTATAATATATTGAGATATTATAATTACGTGAGTATTATATAAAAATATAATACGTGGCCGGGCTTTGGACCGGTGTGATAAATTGGCTCGCAACCAATTGATATTGGCCATTGGTGGAGGGATAAGGCGGAATGAGACAGGTATGATGCATAAATGTTAGCTGGTATTAACTTACGTGTGATGTATGTGTATTTATATAAAGAGTGTTTTATATAAATGAATTTTTATTGATTTCCAAATGTCAGGGATTTACTCACTAGACCCTTAGGTCTAACCCTCATTTTCTGTTTTAAAAATATGTATTCCAGGTGATGATTCCAGTAAGAACCAGTGACTTGAATGCTTGATGTGAAACTTTTGGGAGGAGGATCGTTAAGAAAAATGTGGATACTTTTGTACTGAATTTCTTATTATGTCTAGACTTTAGTTGGGACCAAAACGTGAAGTACTTTTGTTGTAAACATGTTATGAATTATATGTTATTTGTATATTTGGATAGTGGGTTGTTACAAATGGTATCAGAGCCCTAGTTTAAGAGATCTAGGTATTAGTATTTGTACCTAGACTTAAACTGCATGTGAAGTAGGATGTCCCTATTATCTTAGAACCTTGGGATATTAAGTATAACAAGGTAGAAGGAACATTATGTAAGGTAAATTCGAGTTACACCTGGCCAGTGTAGTTGTGAACTTACAGTTACATGTTTGGACTGGAATACCTTATTATATGGGGTATGTGCTTATGTGTATATTAACCTTGTTGAAACCTACAGAGTGGCAAGTCGGTCTCGACATATGGATAGAGACGAAAACAGGTATACTTATATAAACTCTACATGTGCTAAAGTGTTATTTGATTTCGGTGCAATCCGATTAATTGTGTTTTCAATCTTTTGTTGCTTATTTGCATTAGAAAAGAATTTGTTAATTGTGTTGGTAATATAGATAGGAGTGGAGTGCCTATTAAGTTTTTTATTTATTTTGTTGGAATTTGAGGTAGTAGTAAGTATAGGATGGTGTTGAACTTGATTTTGTTAAAACTTTCGATTAGGTAATGATAAGTGATTCTCAGTAATTCAGTATATATTAGAATAAGTAGTTATGATGAAAGAAGAGATTGTCGGGCGATTGATTTAAAGTTTTCATTTGTTAACAAATGTTATATTGGGGATATATGAATTATTTGTGATAAGGCTTAGTAAGAATGTAAGTTTGGAAGTATTTGGTGTGAAGGGGTTGGTTTTAATTTAAGGAAGAGTGTAACAAATATTTTTGAATGATATCGAAATTAGTATGTTTATTCATTATGATATTGCTTGGGATAGATTTAAGTGAGAAATCAAGGATAATCGAAACTAGAAAGTGAAGAGTGTTATTGGGAATGATTAATAAGGAAAAGCCATTAGTGATCAAAGGTGATAACCTGTTATCATATGTGTTTGGATTTGAAAGATTGATCAAGGTGGTAATAAGATTTATTTTATGAGAACGAAAGTGGTTAGTAGTTTAATTTGGAATGAATGATCTAACACTTACAATTGTTAGCAATTTTCAAATTAAGGGTGCATGTTAGAATTTTGGAAAGATATTGCGAAAGTGTAGAATTTGGCGTTGGGTATAATTCAGTATTTCAAACGCTAAGTTATGCCTCCAAATGTTAAAGTTTATATTATGAATAAAAATTTCAATTGTGTTAAATAATTTGTGATATATATAAATATATATATATATATATATATATATATAATTGTGTGCTGAAAGAGGCATGATGAGATATTTTGTGCTAAATGAGGCACGAGGTGAAATAAAGATGTACTGATTTTGGTTAATAAAATGTTTGTATGGTTATTATATTTTGGGGATGGGTGTATGGTGTGGATCCAATTTGTTTATTATCGTTTTAAAAGAAGATGTTAATGATAATTGAGCAATGAAAAGTGTGTGGTTGTTTTGAGCATTGAGTGTGACTTCGGATTAAATCTGTTAAGTTCCTGAAATGAGGTATGGTGAAATTGTTGGTTAAGTATAGTAATTGTTGAAATTAGGTGCGTGTGATTGGTTTAGAAGTAAAAGAAAGCTAGCTCATAGGATTGGTCTAGAGTGAGCACCTTCTAGTGAGCTACCCTTGGGAAAACGTGTTTTATGTTGAGAAGAGAGTGGAAGAAAGTAGTTGAATGTAATGATCGGGGTGAAAGACCATTGGATAAGACGTGGTAGTAGTACGAGAGTGATAGTATGGCAAGAGTGGAAATCAATTGTAATTTAAGGTTCGTAGTCGGTGCGATTCATGCAAGAAAGTGTTGTCTGTCTTAGACATATTTTGGGTTAGAGAAATGACGGTAGAGTTGGAAATGGTCTATGGAGAAAAGTTTAACTACGGGTTAAGGTAATACTCCAAGTTGATTTGTAATCTATTGGAGAGTAGAATATCGTTATTTTTGGAGTGTCGGATTGTTGGGACGATGATCGAAGGCGCAGTGTGTTCAGTCAGCCGATGCCAAGGAAAAAGGTAGAGTATTTAGTGTAATTTATTGATTTCTAGAACATAGAAGAATGTGTGCTAGATTGCCTGGTGCCTATTACACTTTGCTGCATGACTATTACTTGCTAGTAGGAATTTATGCTAGTCCTGATAGGTTGTTAAGTGAATGTCTTATAAGTGGTATACAGTTGGAACTAATTAGCTTTAGAATGTTTGATTTAGTTCTATTGTGCAGCTCTTGTTTGAGTCTAACCGTCGTGGGATAGAATCTTTTATTCGAATGTCTAACTAATTTCACACTGTATGCGTTTGTGCATTCGCGAGACGACACGTCATGACTAGTGGAGATTCCATCATAGCAAGGGTAGTAGGAGGAGGTGAACCTGGGGTCTAGATGTGTAAATAATATTAGTAAGATTGATTTGATATATTATACCTTGTTTGTATCACGCGGGTTTTCTTCTTGAAGTAAGAATTGTTGTAGTCAGGAGAGTACTAAATTGTTGTATGCACCTTAGTAAGGAAGGGTTATGCATAATGAGAGTTCATTCGACCTTTCCTGTGTCGGTTCTGCGGAAGGGCTTAGCCGAAGCAAGTATTGTGGTACCATTAGAAAACTTTAGAGTGGATCAAAAGTGGATTATTGTGGGGGAAGCATTGGCGATAGTAGGTCGCAAGATTAGAAACTAGGTTGTTAATAACCTAGACTTAAGCTAAGAGAGAAAATTTATATTATGTTAATAGAGTATAAGAAATTGATGCTTGAGATTTTCTTAGTATAGAAAAATGGTTTAATAGGTTGGGTGCTTACCTAATACTTCCCTTGGATTGGAGGATTTAAGTGGTAAAAGGGACTTATAATATTAAGTGTAATGATTAGCGAGAAGAAATCAATGTTTAATAAATACTTTGATGGTTGTGTGATGAACCTTCTTTATGGAGTTGTTTAAGTTAAAGAGTTGTTTTAAATTTTATGCTAGACCTTGCATGTTAAGCCGTTAATGAGTTGTATGATTAGTGACGAGAAATTTTAATAATTTTTATCGGAGTTATGATGAGTTCTTTTCGGCTTAATTTTGTAGTAAAATTATTATGTGGTGATTTGGTAATTTTATTAGTTAGGTAATGTGAGACCGGTGTTGATGAATTTCAATTACAGAGTGGTTTAAGTGAAACAAATGTCTAAAGATTTGTGTTAGTATTTTTATGCTAAATTGGATATGTACATAATTGATGTGATAACGAGTTTGTTATTTTATTAAGAAATAAATTGGTATTGATATTCTTGGATGGAAGTCGGTATGAGTTATGGTGGTAAGGTTATGGAGATAATGGGAATATTTGAGATTGTGTTTTGTGGATATTCGAGAAATTAAGTTGCTATTTAGACTTTATTTTAAATTGATGAAGAATTTGGTGTTAAGTGCAATTAAGTATGGTTGTGTGAATATAGTGATTATGCTATGCTATAATGGGAAATGGAAATGGTAGGATGAAGTTTACGGGTTTAATAAAATTAAGAAATTTTCCGTGATGTAAAGTGATTCGTGTTGAGTATATTTTATTCCATGAAAAAGTATGAGAAATAGGTTGTATTTGCTAAGCAAGTTTTATATTGAAAGTATATGTTTGCGATTTAAGCTAGTATTGTAAAAGTGTAGAACACGACATTTGTCGTGAAAGGCCGATGAAGTTAAAAGTAGTGTTAGTGTGGTGAATTTTCCGAGTAAGCATAAAATGTTGTGTTTTTGGAGTAGTTTTATGTGAGTTTTTTTCTTTTGTGATATAAGTGAACTTTCGGATTATTTTAAACATTTATGGGATTTGATTATTGGGACGCGTTTCATGTATCGAATTTTCGGAAATGTTTAGTTTCCCTAGATCAGGCAGTCTCCCTACCAGATATTCAGGTTGATGAAAAGTTAAACTATGTGGAGGAACCGGAAGCTATAGTCGATCACAAAGTCAAAGTATTGAGGAATAAAGAGATCAGACAGGTAAAGGTTCAGTGGAAACACCATAGAGGTCAGGATGCGACGTGGGAATCAGAGTCGGATATGAGAGCCAAATACCCTCATCTGTTCTCTTAACTGAATTCCGGGACGGAATTCTTTTAAGGGGGAGATGTTGTAATAACCAGGTATTTTATCTAATTTAAATTTGAGAAATTTTATAAGTATTTATTTTAAGTTTTATAGAGTTGGAAGTTAAGGGGTAAGTTTTAATTTTTATTTGAAAGATTAGGGGTATTTATTGCCAAGTAAGATAAGCTTAGGGTGGGTTTGGTCTTTTTGCAAAACATTTCCCCCACCACCGCCTCTAATACTTCATTTAGAAGATGAAGTCTTCTTTTAGCATAAGATAGAAATATCTTAGAAGTTGTGTGTGTGAAAGTTTGGTTTAGAGAGAGAGAGAGAAGGAAATCGAAGGAGAATTTAAGAAGAGGAAGAAGGAAAGCTTAGAATTGCTGCTGGAATTACTAGAACAACTGAAGAAATCAAGATTTTGTAAAGGGTGATCATACGTGATATTAACGTGGGAAGGATTTTGGTGATAAACAAATCAGGTGAGTTTTACTGTAAAAAGTATTTTACTGGAATGCAATATGTGAATCACTAATGTTTGATAAAGTGTATGAATATGTCATACGTGAGTGATTATAATATATTGAGATATTATTGTGATCCCACAATGACAAGTAATAAGAGTAAATACACAAGATATATGAATCAAAGAAGTACACCTCTATATATGATTGAAGAACTTGCAGCTTACAACTTCACAGAAGGTTGAGAGGTTTACAAAGTGGAAGGAGGCTGCGAAGATAGAGGCGTGTGTATTTTGTATGTTGTATGTTGTATGTTGTGTTCTGACCTAAAAATACAGATAGTATACTATATATACTATTCAAAGTTTGACAACATGTCACATTTGGTCCCTCAACTATAATACTACATGGTACAAGATAATGTAACATTAACAATCTCCCCCTTTGTACCAATGTAGAGCCATAAGCTTTAGACATTCATTGGAACCACTTGTGTCTTCCGAAGCCCGAAAATCAACTCGAATCTTCTTAGCGCGTTCCGGTAGTCTACTCGATATTTGACGGCATCCATTACTTCCTTTATCAACGCCTTTTGTTTCTTCGACAGCTTCTCTTCTCCTTTAGCATCCAATCGTAATCTGCTCACTAGATGAATCTGAATCATCTTGAAAGTTTCGTCGCTGAATTTATTTGCATCAGTGACTCTCATGAATTTCTTCTCTGAGGCTGAGTCAATGAACACAACTCCAAGATCTGGTTTGCTCAGCACGGTGTAAGCTTGAACACTCTGAATATCTGCCAGATCTAGATTCGGAGGTCTGATGTTGACTCGTTCTTGACGCGCTTCCAAGGCCATTTGAAAATCCTTAAGATATGAAAACTTCAGGATGTTCTTCATGTACCTCTTCAGACTTTGATAAGCATCTGACCATTCTCCCTTCTTTTTAGGATCTCGAGACAAGATTTCATACAAGTTGCAAACGTCATTGAGCTGTAGTTTCTGAAAATCTGCCTCATTAAAGACTAGTTCTGAATCATCTGATCTCTGAACGGTAAATACTGGGTACCAAACCTTTGAAAGCTTTCGCGATTCTATCTTCAGTACTCTTCTGATCGGTTTGTCAGACTTTATTGCATTGGCGTTCAGCGATTCATATCTCATGAAATAGAGATATTCAGTTCTGTGCTTTTCTGGCCAGTCTTCAATCCCGTAGACTTTTTCCCAAGAGATTGGCTGCATGACCCTTACAAACATATTGCTTCGTAAGATTTCCTGAAAGGGAGTCATAATTCTGACTCGTAGGCCAGTCGCCACAAATCCTAGTTCATTCTGGATAATGTCTTGGAGAAGTCTGATTTCTGCTTGAAGCGTTGGATCTCTGAGATGTTCAGCAGGTTGTAGGTTGATAACGATCGGAGCTTGCGGTTGAATTACTTGAGCTTGAGCTGGAGTTATTGAAGTATCTGTTTGTTGAATAGAAGATCCTGGAGCTTCAGTCTCTGAATCTAGAGCAACCATCATAGTATCAGAAGAATCAAACACATTTGCAATTTCTTGTTTGATCTGCACCGTTGTTCGTTCGGGCTCTTCATCTGAATCTATGATTATAACGTCTGTCGTCCAATCATCTTCTGTTCTATTGTCACTAGCCGAAGGCTTTTCAACCCCAGCTATGACATCAGCTAGAATATCGAGATTCTCTGAGTCAGTGGCTCCTTTACTTGTATCCTCGGACGCTTTACCGGATGATGTCTCAGTTTCTTTCTCTACTGCAGTGCTCTCAGAAGCAGCAACTGTACTTGTTCCAACACATGTACCTGTACCTGTACTCTCCCCCTCATGGTGATCTGGATCATCCTGATCATCATGTCTTGTTTTCTGAGCGGTTTCAGCTTGAACACCACAAGCCAGTTCGACTACTTCGACCCTTTTGACAATCGAATGAAAGCCAGCCAAAAAGGAATCCGCCATGTTGGAGATTGAGGTATTTAGCTGCTCAAATTGGGGAACAAGCAGTGGATTGGTGGTTGATGAAGCTTGAGGCGGTGGTGGAGGTGGAGGTGCGGTTTGTTGACGAAGCAAGCTAATAAGATCGACATCCTCGCCTGGTCTTGGATCGTGTTTGGCAAGAAGTCGTGCAAGCAGCTCTGACTTGAGTAGATCTTCAGGAGCAAGATTTAACGGGATCGATGTTGGATCTTGTTGAACGGGTTCGGCTCTAGTCAGTTGAGGTTCAGATGTAGAAGATTCAGCCGGTCCTTTACCTTTCACCGCTCTGATTACATCATCACTTAATTTCTGAAACTCTGCTTTCATTTTGTCAGTATGAGCCTGATATGTGTTGTCGATAGATCTGACGAAATGCTTTAGTAGAGTAAGTGGCACGAATCTATTCGGAGGAGGGCCAACCAAACTAAACGCTCGTTCGAGTTCAGCACTAACACCCAGACCACTTAGGTTACTGGTTGAAGTATCGGTTGAAGCAACCGTACTGCCTGTGTTCAAAGCTGGCATAGTGTTAGCAATGACAGGACTTCCACCCGATCCTCGTGACACACCAACAAAGGGTGGCACTCTGGGTGTTCCGGTTGGGGCACGAAAGCTCCCAACAAGGTGTTGTTCAAATAGCGGTGACCTAGGAAAAGAAGTTGTTCCAAAAGGCGCTAGACTCGATGTGCTCTGAAATGAAGTCGGTGGCCGGGGCAGGGGCCTACCTGTTTCAATACCAGCGAACACCGAATGTGTTGCCGATAGACTTTGTGCATATTCCCCTGTGCTGAATGAAACACCGGCCTGTTGAGAGACCGATGAGTGGCTTGGTGGGGGTGTGCACTGCATGGTTGGGCGGACCATGGCTGTTTCAATGCTCAACGGCGACGAACGCACGTTGGCAGAAGATGTGGTTGTCCGGCTTGGATCGGCTTGGGAAGAGTCGGTAGTTATAACTTTTTCCGACTCTTTCACATTTTCGCTCATTTCTTTTCTCCCTCTTGCCTCACCACTAAGTACGTTTTCTTCATCTACGTCTACTTCTTCGTGTATAAGTGAAGTATCAACAGCAGCAACTGTAGAAGTAACCATAGGTTCTGGTTGTCTAGATGAACCTGCACCAGGTGTTTCAACTCGAGGCCTTTTTCTTGTTTGCCTTGGTAACAAGTTTGCATCTGGATCTGAGTCATATTCATAATCACCAAAATCAACTAGAGGACTGAATGGTTCTGTTCTTTGGCTTGAAGAAGATGTTGCTTGATCGCCAGAGCGTGAAGATGTAGCACGACCAGTACTTCGAGTCCTACCCCCCACTCTCTTTCTTGTTGTTCTTCTCACCACTCGTTGTTCAGGAACCCCTTGTTCCTGAACCCCCTCGACAATAGGACCCTCACCACCTACTGGGTTTGCATCTTGGGCAGGTCCAGCCGGATCTGGCTGGTCCATTAATGCGTTTTGCTCCCTATACTGAATCACTACCCAGCTAGCCTGGTCGGCATAATTCAGTACCTCTGGTCGAATAACGGCGGTATGTACGAATGGTTCATGTGCTGGCGGTACAAGGCGGTGCATCCAGCTTGCTGGTCCTCGCTCAGCTTCCTCTCTTCTTGGGATTTCCGGTCGGTCTTGCATAGCTTGATGAATCAGGATTTGGAAGAACCTTTGAAATGGCACAAAGTTGCGTCTCATTTTGGGTTTGAGCTGATCTGCAACAATTTCCACCATTTCATTCCAGATAAGGACAGCATAGTCTATATTGCGGTTGAAGGCGAATGCATGAAACATCTTTAGGATCGCTAGATTCGTCTTATCTAGGCCAGTATGCTTAGATGTCATGCAGCGATTGAGGATTGAGCATAGGGTGTACCACACCGGCGGTAGATGTTGTCTTCTGAATTGTGATGAACCGGTGAGTACGGGGACTCTTGGATCTTGATATCCAAGGCTGCGGATATCCGTGAATAATTCTTCAGAAACAGCTGGATCTTCGAAGTTGTCGCGTCTTGGAAGTTCGAGAGCACGACGTAAGCCTTGTAGTGTGATCCTTACTTCGAAATGGTCTATATTAGCATTGAATCGCTGTGGTCGAGCCGTAGGATTGAATCGGAGTGTGTGCCAAAATTGTTGTAAATAAATGGCAGGCACTCTCTCGACCCTTGTCAGTGCAGTGCGAATTGGATGACCACGGATGATCTCTAGAATTATCCGGTGAGAGAAGTTGCTTTCAAGATCCAGGTGATGATTATTTTCACGGATTGCTAGAAAGCTGGCCCTTGGCATGATTTCTTCATCCGGGTCAACGGCATTGACGGACGGATGTGAAGATCGTTGCGAGGCGATGATGGTGTTGTCATCGGATGCATATTCAGCAGGTTGTTCAGCCATCTGTAAGGTATTTTAACATGTTAGAACAGATTTAAGCGATTCAAACAGAAAGGTATTTTTCTTGAAAAAATATTCCAAAAAAAAAATTACAAGGCCTTGAAACCTCGCAATACAAGATTGCGAGGCTCGCAGTCAATAGATATAGAAGATTGCGAGGCTCGCAAGACCTGGAAGGTTGCGAGGATCGCAGTCTTAAAGACTATGAATTGCGAGGGGTTTGAATGTCAGAGGATTGCGAGGTTTATGAACCTCAACAGTAAAACTCATGTGATTTTCCAGATTTTCAAAATTAGCATGTATAGATGTTAAAATTGATACTAGCATGCTCGGTTTTGGTTCGTGAGTAAACCTTAATCATCTAAAACATCTAACAAGCACCAATCGATTGAATTTTAGCATGTAACAGTGACCGACCCTAAAACCCCTTAAACCCTAGATGCAAAATCGGTTAATTCAGGAGTTTTAACGGATGAAATGTAATAAGAATCGAGAATACATACCTCTTAATCGAATGAAGTCGATTACACGGAATAGAATCAACAAATAAAGCACCTTTGGTCGAATCGCAATGATCAGAATGAGAGAAAAACGACGAGGGTTTCAAATGGAGAGGTTTTTTTGAAAATAATGACCAAGTCAAAGTTCGCAATGTATATAAACCAATTTGAAATCCGTGACACGTGTCACTCCCTGAATTTCCCAAAGTTTTTTTTAAAAAAAAAACGGATCGCAATAAACAAAACCAAAACCTCGCAATATAAGATTGCGAGGGAATCTTAGGATCGCAATTAACTATTGCGAGGGAATTGAGAGGAAAGGAATCTTCGCATCGCAATAGAAGACTGCGATGGAAAGATTCCATCGCAATGAACTGTTGCGAGGGAATTGAGAGGAATTTTTTTTTTTTTTTTTTTTTTTTAATTTTAGCCCACTGGAAGATGTCCAACTTCCAATTGTTTATTTAAGCTAGGTAAATTCCAAGACTATTTTTCACTCCCCCTTAAATGATGCATAAGGGTTTGTAAAAAATACAAGTTAGAAACACTTACCTTGTTATCTTCAAGCAGTAAGTATTTGGAAATACCTTTTGCTTACTCGGTCATGTATGCACACTCCCCCTCTTTTTGTACATTCTCCATTTCCTGTACTCCCCCTGAGACTATGAACAAGTCTTTTGCACACATAGATATCATCATAATTGAATCGTTACGATAAAATAAACTTTGAAACACAACAAATACATGAAATTGAAATATCTTATGTTGATAATAGAGTGTGATGAAAATATGAGTGTATCAATTTAAATAGATTTATCTAGATTGAAAGATACATATTTCCATCCATTAAATGATCAACTTAGATATTACACTTTCATGTTCAACATGCCAAGCTTGGATATTAAGAAATTAAAGCGTTTTTCATCCAAGGCTTTTGTAAACAAATCGGCAAGTTGATGCTCTGTTGGAACAAAATATAATTCAACCGTACCTTTTTCCACATAGTCTTTTATGAAGTGATACCTGACATCTATGTGTTTGGTCTTTGTGTGCTGAACCGGATTTGCTGTAATGGCAATTGCACTTTTGCTGTCACAGTTGATAGGGATCTTCTCGTATCTGAAGCCGTAGTCCTGCAGTTGAGTCCTCATCCACAGAACTTGTGAACAACAACTGGCCGCAGCAACATACTCTGCCTCCGCAGTTGATGTAGAAACACAGTTTTGTTTCTTCGATGACCAACTGACCAACTTTTCCCCTAAAAACTGAACATGACCAGAAGTGCTCTTCCGGTCTAGCAAGCTACCTCCATGATCTGCATCTGAGTATGCAGTGAGCTCGAATCCTGATCCCTTTGGGTACCAAAGTCCAAGGTACGGTGTCCCTTTCAAATATCGAAAGATCCTTGTAACAGCACTTCGATGTGATTGTTTTGGTTGTGCCTGAAATCTTGCACATAAACATGTAGAGAACATTATATCTGGACGACTCGCAGTGAGGTACATTAATGAACCTATCATCCCTCGGTAGTTCTTGACATCGACATCTACACCGTTTGGATCAGGACCAACTTTTGATTGGTGAGCCATAGGTGTACCAATCGAAGTACAGTTTTCCATTTTGTATTTCTTCAAAATGTCAAACACGTATTTTGATTGGTTGATGAAGATACCTGTCGAGAACTGCTTGACTTGTAATCCGAGAAAGAAATTAATTTCTCCCATCATACTCATCTGGAATCTGGTCATCATTAAACCCGAAAACCACGTGCATAATCCAGGATTAGTTGAACCAAAAATAATGTCATCGACGTAAATTTGTACCAAAAGAATATCACCTTCTTGTTCCAGAGTGAAGAGAGTTGTGTCAATTTTACCTTTTCGAAAGCCAGCACCAAGTAAGTAGGTAGATAGGATTTCATACCAGGCGCGAGGGGCTTGCTTCAGACCATAGAGAGCTTTGTCAAGTATGTAGACATGATCTGGATAATCTGTGTCCAAAAAACCCTCTGGTTGAGAAACGTATACTTCTTCTTTCAAAACGCCGTTCAAGAATGCTGTCTTCACGTCCATTTGATAAACAGTGAAGTTTCTGTAGGCAGCGTATGAAAGAAATATCCGTATTGCTTCTAAGCGAGCAACCGGTGCGTATGTCTCATCATAGTCTATTCCCTCCTGTTGCCTGTACCCTTTCGCTACAAGGCGTGCTTTGTTTCTTATCACAATCCCTTCACTGTCTTTCTTGTTCTTCAGGATCCATTTTGTACCAATGACCGTTTTACCCTTTGGTCTAGGAACAAGTCTCCATACTTTTAGAGCTTCAAATGAGTTCAGCTCATCTTGCATGGCAATTATCCAATCTGGATCTTCTAAGGCATGTTGAACAGATGTAGGTTCAACTTGACTAAGAAAGAGCGCAAATAGGACCTCGTTTGCCGTTGCCGATCTTGTTTTGACTGGTTCGTTGACTTGACCAATAACCTGAGTAATGGGGTGACTCTGCGTCCATTTCGTTGAGTGTGGGAGAGATGCAGCACTTACATTTGGATCCACCAAGGTAGGGTCTTTATCGAAGTTCAACTGTATTGTCAAGATAGGTTCCGGTGTTTTGACAGGTTCATTGACAGATGTGTCAACAGGAACTGCCTCCGGTTCTGCTTCAGAAGATGACTCTGGTATGTTTGCAGACCCATCATCATTGACATCTGAAGTTGTACCTGACGAAGAAGCACCATGTGTGGATTCACGTTGTCGTCTACTTCTCATGATGATTTCTTGTGTAGAAACCAAATGCCTGTCACTCGAAGATGTTGTCTGAGTCGTTGCATCTGTTGAGGGTGCCGATGAAGGACCCGACAACGAAGCCTGAGCTGGTGTTGCAACCTGACTCCTGTTATTTAAAGATGACGAAGAGTTATCATTATTAAAGTAGTCATCATAAAAGTATTCAAACAATAAATCAAGATCACTGGGCTTAGATTTAGAAGTGGAAGCTTGATTCTTGTTTGATGTCCTAGTCACCATCGGACGTATTTGTCCGGATGCTAGGATCCCTGATATTGCGGGTTCTGTACTGTTATGGACAGAAGCCATTTCTTCAGATTCATCGAATTTGACATTGACACTTTCTTTCACATTCTTTGAAGACTTGAGATAGATCCTGTAAGCCTTTGATGTGAGCGAGTATCCGATAAAGAAGCCCTCCAGCCCTTTAGGACTGAATTTGTTCAATTTGTCCTTATCGTTCAGCACAACGCACCTGCAACCAAACACACGAAAGTAGTGTATTACAGGTTTTCTATTATTCATTAATTCATATGGTGTTTTGCCAAACCGTCGATGTATAATGGAACGGTTTTGTGTGTAGCATGTCGTTGCAACAGCTTCAGCCCACAGATACAGAGGTAGATCAGAATAAGACAGCATCGTTCTGGCCGCTTCAACGAGTGTTCGGTTTCGTCTTTCAACTACACCATTTTGCTGAGGTGTTCTGGCCGCAGAATATTGATGTGAAATTCCTAATGACTGAAAGAAGTCATCAAGAGTTCTGTTTTTGAATTCTGTCCCGTTGTCTGATCTGATATTCTGAACTGATAGTTGTAGATTCACTTGAATCTGTTTGATTAACGAGATGATCAAGTCTGGAGTTTCGTCTTTTGAACGAAGAAACTTGACCCATGTATATCTTGAGAAATCATCAACAACAACTAACACATATCGTTTGGCATTGATACTCTGAGTCTTCATCGGACCACAGAGATCCATATGAAGAATTTCTAGTGCTTTGCTTGTGCTGGGTTCCGGCTTTGGTGGGTGAGGAGCATGCTTTATCTTCCCTGTTTCACATGCAGTACAGAAGTTGTCTTTCTCAAACTTCAGTTCTGGTAGACCAGTAACTAAATCACCTGTCTGCAGCTTTTGAATGTATCGAAAGTTGAGGTGAGATAGTCTTCGGTGCCATAACCAGCTTTTGTCAAACGACACCTTTGACATCAGACACACATTCATCTTGGGGTTTAGCTTGGATAGGTCAATGGTGTAAAGATTTGAATTGCGCGACCCAACCAGAAGTTCATTTCCGTCATCGGTTAGAACTGCACACCGAGTCCTTTTGAAATGTACTTCTAGGTCTTTGTCACAGAATTGACCTATACTAAACAGGTTGTGTCCCAATCCTTCAACATAGTTAACCTTGGTTATTTTGACCTTGTCTGTTACTATGTCTCCATAACCTAAGATAGGAGAGTACTGATCATTTCCAAATTTGACTCTCCCTCCATCTCTTTCTACAAAGTTGCTCAAGAGTTCCTTTCTTCCAGTCATGTGTTTTGAGCAACCAGAATCCAAGTACCACACATGACGGAGCTGCAAAAAGGAATTTAAACAGTTTTAGGTACCCATTGCCAATTGGGTCCTTTTGGGTTAGGAGTCTTTGTAGTTCTAGGTAGCCATTTCAAATTGGCAATGCTCTTTCTATTTCCATTGTTAGAGTAATTAGGTGTATACAACCAACAGTTATAGTCAGATTTGCCAATGAAATCATCCACACCACATGAAGCACAACGGATTTTATCATGAGACAAGTTAATCAGTTGTTGCATTGTATAAATCTTGCAAGGTGTTACAAGTTTTCTATTGTCAACAGCATGATTAATTACATTCAAAAACAACTTGTCCTTCTTGAAATTTAAAACATTTAAAGGAACTTTGGATGATTTGATCTTTGTCACTTCTTGTGTGGATGCTTTTATCTTCCACTCAAGTTTCTTGTTGGTTCTTAAATTACGATCTGAAACACCAGACAAAGAAGAGTTGTGAGATTTTGAATATAGAGTTTGAGTAGATTTAGCATGCTTCTTCTGTTTTGGTTTCCTTTTCTTTTTCTGAAATGATTGTTTTGATTTAGATTTAGAATAGTAATCATTGACAGAAATTTTCTCTGAAGACTTGGAAGATTCCCCTTCCAAAATGATCTTTTTAGGTTCCTCTTCTTTTATCAAAAAATCAGTGTGATCTGGAAGTTTTGCACTGAAGTCAAATAGAACAGGCAATTCATTTTCAACTTTGCCTTTGCCTTTACCAACATCCATACTATCAATATCAGTATCACTTTCTGATGAAGCATAAAAGAAACCATAAGACTTAGGATAATGAAATTCATTAAATTCTGATGAAGCATGTTTAACTGATTTTTCCTTTAAATTCCAAAAATCATAACCATGAGATGTTGGTTTACTAAGAAAATCATCTATTTCTTTTTCTTGGTCATCTATTTTACAACCCTTCAAAACAGTTGTTCCCATGAAAGCTTTGCATGAAGAAAGATCTGAATCAGAAGAATGTGTTACGTTTGAAACCTTTTCATCAGATATTTCCTCAAGTTTTCTTTTCATATCAATTAAGTTTTCTAAAAGAACTGTGATCACAACTTCCTTTTCAATCTCAAAAACAAGTCTGTTCTCTCTTTCTTTCCCTATTATTTGTCTTTCAAGAAAAAACGTTTTCTGAAAAGTAAATAGTTGATCTGAAAGATCCAAACATCTAAGTTCTAGAGATTTCTTTTCTTCAAAGTTTTCAGGTTCATCATTTATGCTATATGACAAAACAGTAAAGATAACTTCTTTTTCAATATAAAAAAGAAGTTGATCTTCGTTTCTGATTTCTTCAACATTAAAAATTATATTCCTTTCGAGCTCCATGAGTTTTTGTTCAAGAACCATTGGTGGAAAATACCTTTTTCCTTCCAAAACAAATTTTTCAGGATTATCCTTTTGAGTATTTTCTTTTTCCTCTGGTTCTTTAACAATATAACTCTCAAAATAATCATTTGGTAAGGTTTTTTCATTATCTAATGCCTTGGCATTCTCTGGACCATACCAAAAAGGAAGTTGCATTCTAACAGTGATTTTTCTTTTTGTTTCTTCCTCAGCCTTTTGTTCTTCCTCATGAAGTTGTTTGATTTGATAGCAAGGATGTGTAACAGGCATAAACCATTCAAATTCATACTGAGTGGGAGTTTTAGTTATGGCATTCCTTAGGTACTGAGGATTGTCATATCCAATACCCCACTTTGCGTTATAGTATCTGAATTTGTTTGGCTTATTCATTTGAATTGTTTGTTCTGTTTGACCTGCTTTGTACAGTTTATCTTCCAGATCTTTGATATTTTCACTCAGCTCTTCATTTCTTTCTTTATAAGCATGTAAAAGACTTTCAAACTCGCTATTCTTTATTTCTGAACTCATTAATTTTTCCGATAGTTCAGATACTCTATCTTGAAAGTACGCATGACCAATATCGAATTCAGTCTTTTTCTTTTTCAATTCAGTAATTTGACTGTCTTGTTCTATTAGTCTTTCCTTTTGAGTTGAAATTATTTCATTAGCAATGTTCTCATCAGCTTTTAATTCTTCTAACCTTTGTGTTAAGCATGCTTGTTTAGAAATAAATTGATTATAGAAATCGAAATATACCTGTTCTGAAGTAGACTCTGCTCCTTCATCATCGGCTTCTTTGGTCATGAAGCACATCTTTGTTTGAGCAGTAGTCTCATTATTAGCTTCATCATCAGAATGATCAAGCCAGTAATCCTCTTCTACCTTTAGTGCAATACCCGATTGCTTCTTTTCAGCAAGCAACAACTTGTTTTTGTAGTAATTGGTATCTTTCACTATCTGCTTCCAGCACTCCTTCGCGAAATGACCAGGTTTCCCACAGTTGTAACAGGTCTGTGGTTCTTCCTTTTTCTCAAAAATCTTTTTCTCCTCTGGCCTCTTGTAATCATTTGGCCGTCTATACTCAGTAGGCCTTTTGTACTCTTCCGGCCTCCTGTATTCTGCTCTTTTGCTTGATTCAACATGCGCCCTATGCTCAAAGTTCTTTGAGCCCGACGCATACCTCTGATTATTAGAACCAGGACTTTTCCCAAATTTTCTCTGAAAAGAACTGGTAAGCAGAGCCAGAGAATCCTTCATTCTCTCTATTTCTTCTATCCCACTTGCTTCCTCCATTTCTCCTTCAGACTGGTTCTCCTCATCCTGGGAGTATCCTCTGCTTGAAATCAACGCAAGTGGATCTTGCTCTTCATCCTTCATCCCTCTTTTATCTTCATTCTTCACTTTCCTATTCTTCTTCACTTTCTTCGCTTCAGCATCATCTTCATCCTGCTTCAACGTTTCAAACATCTGTTGTAGAGGTAATTCTGATAGCTTAGCATTCTGCTTCATTCGGTGAGCGTACTTCTTCCATTCTGGTTGAAGAACGGTCAGGAATTTTACGTTGTGCTCAATAACCTTCCTCTCTATTTTGAATCTGCTTAGCTCATTCAATATTGTGGTGAAGCGTACATAAGCAGAGTCAAGAGTCTCTCCTTCTTTCTGTTTGAAGCATTCGTATGAGTTGATGATGGTTGAGATTTTCATTTGATTCTCTACTTCAGATCCTTGAAATAACTTTATCAGTTCATCAAACATGGCTTTACCAGATTGATTTTTGCTGTCTACCCTCCGATAGACATTATCGGTCAAGGCCTGAATAATTAGAGATTTCGCCATTTTATCTCCTTGGTACAATTTCTTCTGTTCAACAGAGTAGTGAATCGGTAGAACAGTAACAATATCTGGAATTGGATCACCATCAATAGCAATCCCTCTTCTTGTTATAGGCTTCATTGGTCCATTATCTAGAGAATTGATAATGAATTCTCCGTTCTCTTGTCTATCTACCCAGTCTAGGAATCTGTCTTTCCAAATTTTGAATTCTGATGTAAAGAGAACTGGAGGTTTGTCTTTGGAACCAATAGATAGCACATCTCTTGTAGTCATTTAATTACTTGTGTGATCGTTTTATCTCTTGTTCAGTAGCTTTCTTTTTCAACAAACTCTTTCTGTCTCTGCCTTTGTATGGGTTGCGAGGCTACTGTTTGCGATGCAACAAAAAGTCTCAACAATCTGTTGCGAGGCAAACAAAGTATCGCAATGAAATTGGATCGCAGTGAATAATTGCGATCGAAACTAAGTCTCGCAGTCAACAATTGCGAGGCACACACCAAACCAACAAATCGCAATAACAGATTGCGAGGCAAGAAACAGATCGCAATTAAAAAATTGCGAGGATCGCAGTCCAAAGATCCTGAAAGTTGCGAAGCTCGCAGTCCAGAATTTTAGAAGGTTGCGAGGCTCGCATTCTTAATTTCTAGAAGATTGCGAGGGGTTTGAATCTTGCGAGAGATATGAATATTAGTTGGTTGCGATGGTTATGATGATTTTTAAGCAGATGTTCAAATGAACTAAAAAATGCTTGAAATTTTGAACGAGTGTTCCTGGGTAATTTCTGGGCACTTTTATAACCTTGAGTTTTGTCTAAAAACCAACCTAACCTTGATTTGATGAGCAAAACAGTGAGTTTTACTCAAAACAGAGACTTCGTGAAAAACAGAGAAGATGCACGTATTGATCTAATTTCCTGGTGATATGCGGAATTAAATACACAGGAAATTTCAATTTTCACTTCCTGATCGATTCCAACCACTAGAAGAACTCCAGAGACCAAAATCAACCAAAAAAAATTGAACTTGAAGAATACAGATACGTACAACTTTTAAGAACAAATCTAAACAAAATGATATTAAGCTCTGATACCAATTGTGATCCCACAATGACAAGTAATAAGAGTAAATACACAAGATATATGAATCAAAGAAGTACACCTCTATATATGATTGAAGAACTTGCAGCTTACAACTTCACAGAAGGTTGAGAGGTTTACAAAGTGGAAGGAGGCTGCGAAGATAGAGGCGTGTGTATTTTGTATGTTGTATGTTCTATGTTGTGTTCTGACCTAAAAATACAGATAGTATACTATATATACTATTCAAAGTTTGACAACATGTCACATTTGGTCCCTCAACTATAATACTACATGGTACAAGATAATGTAACATTAACAATTATAATTACGTGAGTATTATATAAAAATATAATACGTGGCCGGGCTTTGGACCGGTGTGATAAATTGGCTCGCAACTAATTGATAGGCGGAATGAGACAGGTATGATGCATAAATGTTAGCTGGTATTAACTTACGTGTGATGTATGTGTATTTATATAAAGAGTGTTTTATATAAATGAATTTTTATTGATTTCCAAATGTCAGGGATTTACTCACTAGACCCTTAGGTCTAACCCTCATTTTCTGTTTTAAAAATATGTATTCCAGATGATGATTCCAGTAAGAACCAGTGACTTGAATGCTTGATGTGAAACTTTTGGGAGGAGGATCGTTAAGAAAAATGTGGATACTTTTGTACTGAATTTCTTATTATGTCTAGACTTTAGTTGGGACCAAAACGTGAAGTACTTTTGTTGTAAACATGTTATGAATTATATGTTATTTGTATATTTGGATAGTGGGTTGTTACATAAAGGAAAAGAGAAGATGGCCATTGAAAAGAATCCAAAGAAGAGAAAGAAAGCAGAGGTTGATGAGATTAGTGTGGGAGAAACTGCCAGCACTCCCCAGAGAATCACCAGACTGAAAGCCAGAAAGACCCTGCAGGAGAGTCCTACCACAGCAGTCCTACAGCACTCCTCCAGTAGTGCTGCAGGATCAAGGAAAACCAAAACGGTATTACCCTCCTCTTCTCCTACTGACTTATTCAGCACACCTGAAGCACTTAAGAAATACCCAATGTTTGCTGATAGGATTGGCCACACACCTAAAGGATTTACTCCTCAAACCATTTTGGCCAATCCTCAAATTAAAACCATAATTGAAGAATTTGGGTGGGAGAAATTATGTGTTGTGCCAAAGCAATTTAATGAGGCCTGGGTAAGAGAGTTTTATACTGAGATGGCAGTGACTCCTAGGGTAGATCTCATAGTTAGGCAAACTCCATTGTCCTATTCCCCTGAAACTTTAAATGAACTGCTAGGATTGACACCACCTATAGAGTCTGAGTTTGATAGGCTATAGGTTGGAGTCATTGATGAGGAGTTAAAGGAGATCCTTACTACCCTAGCCCATCTTGGAGCATCATGGACATTAAAAGGAAGGTGTAGAACCCTTAGAACCTGCTTTCTGAATGCAGAGGCCAATGTTTGGTTCTACTTTATTAGGCATACCTTGCACCCAACCAGCCATGACACCAACCTTTGTATGGAAAGGGTGTTCTTGTTGTACTGTATCATGGAATGCTACCCAATTGATGTGGGTAGACTCATTTGTGGATGTATGAAAACCAGCTTAGAAAGAGACAATAACCGATTACCATACCCTTCTATCATTCACACACTCCTACACAAAGCCAAGACACCTATTCTAGATTCTGATACCTTTTCAAGGGAGAGAACAGTGATAGATAAGCAAACCCACCAAAGGTTGATGAGGTATAGTCATGATGGTGATGCATTGGCTGTTGATACTATGGTTGTTGCACTGGAAAAGCTCAAAGAGGATCTGGTGAAGGAAATGGATAAGCATGCAAAGTCCATGAGGAAGTTGGTTAAGAAGAAGGTAAAGAAGTTGGTTGTGCAGGTAGAAAAGCTTGGAAAGCAGGTTGAGGTAATAAAGAAGGACAGGCTGCAATGGGTGGAGTACAAGCAGCACAAAGCTCAGGTGAAGGAAGCATGGACCAGAGAAGGTTCTCAGCAGCCCTTAACAATTCCACCACCACCAAAATCCATTCTGCAGACCCACTCATTTCCTACTCAGCCTGAGTAGGACAGGTTCTGCCATTCCTTCCTTAACTTGTAGCTTAATTTATGTTTTATTTTATATTTTGAGGTTTCAGCTTTGGAACCTATTTTCATGTTCTAATATGTTGTTGTGTCTTATTCCATGGTCAGTGCTTAATGGCCTGACTTGTTTGGAACATTTGTTGAATTATGTGTTGAGACTGTCACTTGACAGATTGTGTCAAACCATTAATTCATGTGTATGAAAGATGAGAAATGGACTTCCCATTCTCATCTTTGCTTTTCTGTTTCAATGTTTTTCTTGGGAACCGATTTTCATGTCCTTGTTTCATTAATAATCTACATGCATGCACATGTGTTTTTCACAACTGTTTGATTTGTTTGGTATGCACTTACAGCCACAGTAATCTGATGTTTGTATCTTTGAGTGTAAACTGCCATCATAGCCTACCCAACAGTTTTCCAATCTGTTAAGTTGAGTCATCATGAGCACTTTACCAATTAAGCCATAAATCAAATCCCAAACAGCCCTTTTCTGCTCTTCTTTTCCTTGACAATGGGGACATTGTCCATTTCAAGTTTGAGGTGGGGTAAGATTTGCCTCACGCATCTTAAGGCAAACCTTACAATTCTTTCATGAGCAAAGTGCTCTTTTGTGCTTAAAAGTGTGTCAAAGACACCCAAATTTTAAAAAGAGACCAATGAGTCCACTTTATTCCTCAATATGAGATGAATGGCAGTAAAATTGTGCCATTGAGTGAACAAAGTGAGGGAGTGGAAAAAGGCTAAGCATTAAAATCCAAGGAAAAGCCAAATGAATACCCAAATTCCAAACACTGTATGCCTTGATGACTTTTGTTAACACTAGGAAAAGCTTAGGTTGGTTATAAAGGTGTGTTTATGTGCTTAATGGAATAAACTTGGTTTATGAAGGGTTGTTGGTTTCATGCTATTCACATCTTAAACTTTTATGCTTAAACTATCTGTGTGCATTGTGGTTATGATTGAAACAGGGTCTAAATTTTTTTTTAGGTCTTAAGTCTTTTAGAAAATTGAGTATTTATTTCTGTTTGTTTTTGTTGTTTGGGGACAAACAACGTTTTAAGTTTGAGGTTGTGATAGGGTTAATTTATTAACCCTATTTTAGCCACTTTTAGTAGTCATTTTCCTTGTTTTATTTGCCCAAAGTCCAAAATTGAGTCCTTTTTATTAGTTTTTTAGCATTTTTTGTGTTTTAGGTGTTAAGCATGAATTAATGGTATTTTGTGTACTTTTGGATCTTATTTGGGAATGTTTTGAATTGCTTCATAATTGGGTTGGTCGGTACTGCAGTGATGCTATAGGAGTCGATGCTGCAGGAGTGCTATAGGAGTGCACAGCTTGGCCTTTTTGCAAATCTTTGGGCCGAACTCTTTTGAAGACCATTGGGCTGGAGTTGACTTTTGCAAGGATAGAGAGTAGACTGGCAGCTGTTGTATGCAGCTTTTAATTGCTTTGTCTATAAATCAACTCATATATAAGGATGATTTGTATGCTTAGAAACAACACCTTGGATCAAAAACACCTAAGATTCTACAATTACTTAGCTTTTGTTCTCTATCTTTTATTTACCTCTTATTGCTCTCTAGTTACCACTTATTATTCAGACTTTTGGTTACGCTTTCAGTTGTATGCTAAGCTTTCGGTTCCAAGTTTAATCAAAGTATTTTCGAAGTAACCTCTTGTGTTTGATTTCCGATTCTTGCAAGTTCCAAAGTTTTCGATATTGTTCAAGTTGCTTACTTAAATTCTCAAGACTCGTAATTTTAGTTTGGATTTCCTTCCTTCTAAAATTCGTAATCTTTGGTTGTTTAAGTTAGTATTTCAAGTTCCAACGTTTTCAAGGCAAGTAGTAGTTTTATGACGTAACTTGTGCGACAAGTTTCCATAACTTGGCGATCAAGTTACCATGTTAGTTTGGTAATTCTGTTTCTAGTTACCTTGCATTTTAGTTCTTGTTTCTGTTGTTACTTTCTTGTTATTAAAATTCATGCATTTTAATTTCTGTCTTTCCATTTCTGTAATTTACTTTCTTGCAATTTCCTTTCAGTATTTTCCATTTATGTCATTTACATTTCTTACACCTTTCGAAAGAAGAAATCAAGCCATGATGGGCTAATACCCTGAGCTTGGGGTGTAAAGCAAAGTTTAGATGTAAATTTGTGTGAAAGTAAAGAGGTGTATTGAATATAACATTGTATCTAACTATTTATTTCAGGTGATTGATCTTACATTGAAGATTACATTTAATTAATTGACAACTAATTTTATGTATGAAAATGCATTAACATTCAGTGTTAAGGTTAAGGTTAATTATCTAAAATGATAAGAGAAGACTACTAAATAGTTTTAGTGCCTGACAAGTACTATATTGTTACGGTGTAGGAAGGTAACACTGTGTTGTGCTAGGATTCACGAAGTCTAACATAAATGATATCGTATCGATAGCACATTGACGAGTGTGTACTCTTGGGAGGCCGTTTGAACCGATAGTTAGTACTGTGGCAGTCCTATAGCATTTGTGCTAGAGGACTGGCTGGATGTTATAATATCTCTTTACTGGATCACTTATTTTCATCTTTATAGAGCTTTGCACCCTGTGCTTCTTCTCTAAAATTGATTTTTAGTTGATAACTCAAACAAACCACTCAAACAAATCTGTTTTCGAATTCGCCGTCTGAACTCGGTTTTTAAAGACTAGACTTTTGAAAATATTTCACACGTTTTCCCTGTGGATCGATATCTGGTATTTTACCATTATTACTTGTTAAGAGACGATAGTAGATTAAGTTGTATACTTGCGCTAAGATCTAGTTAAGTGAATCTCATATGTTGCATAAATCTGACATACAAGGTTTTTGTACCAACAGGATCTATCTTCAGAGAGTGAGGAAGATGATGTTGAAGACGACGAAGAACCAGATCTGAAAGATGACGAACCATCTTCATCCCCTGCTTGAGGGTCAAGCTGAAGCTCCTCTTGACAACATCGCAATAATCCCAGCCTCCAGAGCTGATGATCAAGAAATAATCCCGGTCCTGAACTCGACCGATGACGTTTTTGAAGAAGAAGAAGAAGAGCTGCTCTCGCACCAGAAAAGACCTTCCTTGGTTCCTCAAATACCAAGTGAAGATGTAAAACGAAAAAGAGCAGCGATGATCCAAAAGCTAGAAGATCAGCGTATTGTCTCTCAGCACTTAATCTGTTTATCAAATCGGGAAATCGCTGAAGCCCTGAAAGCTGAACAACTCCTTGCCGAATGAAAGAAGGCTGAAGAAAAAGATAAAGAATATGCCATTGAACTCGTTCAACGTTCAGTAAAGGATCCAAGCCTGAAGAAGGTTCCTATCTCTATTCAGCGAAAGCTATGGAAAGACGCCTAGAAGATCAGAGAAGAGAAAACCAAGGTCTCTGATTCCACTGTGGCTTGGTGCAAGGAGAGATGTCATTTCCGACATCATGCCTCCAGAATCAAAACGGTCAACATCAGGGGAAAGATGCTCAAAGACGTTCCTATCATCGACATTCAAATTATCAGAGAAAATGGTCACAAGGCAACCATCTACACATCGTGGCTTGATCTGCTTGGTTTATCTGAATGGTTGGAGATGCGGATAGCTATTCAGCGGTCGCGTTCAAATTACAAATCCTTTGTCGAAAAATCTCTGAATAAGCAGATCGACATGGTAACATCAGTCGTTGCTATCCCTCCTCCTCCTCCTCCTCCAGTTCAACATAGAAGGCATGCTGCAAAGAAAAAGAATAAACCCTCAGCTTCAGGTCCTCCTATTCGAAATGAAATCGGCATCAATTTCTCACGAGAAGCTGTTCTTGGTCCTGATCCTAATCTCTCAGCGCTCGATGTCTCCTTACCCCCTGGTGAAGACTTTATCCCTGGAAAGGTTGTCAGCGAACCTTATGGCATCTTCTTCATTGACTGCACCGGACGCAAATGCTTTCAACGCATCTCTGAGCTAGCCATTACTCCTATTGAATAGCTCAGAGATCTCATCTACTGGTGTGGTTTCAGAGAAGACCTACTCGGACATTTCATGAAGCCCTTGATCTACAAAGAAGCCAAGAAAAGAAAGGAACAGGGAGTGAAAGTCCCTGATTGGATGGTGTCTGAAACAAATACTCTTGATGAACTTCTTGCAAAGAATGAACCTGATTAGCTGATAGGATTCCTTTTGTAATTCTTCTATCTTTTATCAGCTTGTAACTTTTTGTACTTGTAAATTTTAATTCACTGTACTTGTAATTTTTCCACTTCCCCTTGTAATCTCTACGAAGTTAATGAAAAATTTCAGTGAATGTACTTTACTCCATCAATACTTAAAAAGATCCCTGAAAACAGTAAATGGGACAAGTATTTTATGAGTCTTCTTTATCCTTATGTTTTTATATTTAGCAAGTTTCCTTCATTGCTATGTCATCATTAAATAGGGAGGGAGATTGTTGATCTAAACCCTCAGTGATTTGATAATGACCCTGAGAAACACTTAGTGAAAATTGTAAGTAGACAATATGTATTAGAGTTTCACTATCAAAGATAAATACTAAGTCTCTTTAGTACCGCTGATAAGAAACTCATGTTCTTTAAATTACACTTCAGCGAACACTGTACATCAGTGAGCCTTGAGCCTGTTCAGTCTCACTGATGATCGTTGATAATTTATGTTGTTTACTTAAGATCCCTGAAGACAAGATTCACGTCAACTATGTTCTACGCTGAAGTCGAAGATCAAGCCAAAGAACTAGTGACTAAGTCTACTAGTGACCTGATGCAGATATCAGCGAAGCCAAGACTTGTCCACTCAACGTGAAGATTCAAGTAGAAGACTTCAGCGAACGGTGAACTTTATCATTCGCTGATAAAGATTCATTCAGCGAACGCTGATCATGAAGCCTCCTCTACAAACAACTTTTATCTTATCCCCTTGCACGCCTTCGTACGATTTTTGTCAGAACGGACATCCCTTTTGTCCAGAATCGTACAACTAACTCTGATTCTGCACTGTTCACCATGCGGCCACTAGGTTGTCTACTGAAGTCAAATCATGCAACCAACCAGAGGCTACCACGTGTAAAGGTGTACTGTTGTGCATTAAATGCAGTATATAAAGGAAACCCTACTTCATTTTGAAGAAGCTTGGCCATTCCTTCTCTCGCTGAACTTACTGTGTGAAAGAATACTCTCCTTAGTGTTCTTATTTTCTTAATCTCTATTTCTAGTGCAAGAAATATTAGTGTTCTCATCGTTTGTTTAGATTAGGTTATTCCTTAATCTTGTTCCGCAACAAACTGTAAATTGTTTGATACGTATCAATAAACAATTTAGAAAGATAAAATTTGTGTGTTTGTATTCAACCCCCCCCCCCCCCCCCCCCCACCTTTCTACAAACTTGTATAACCCCTTTGGGACCAACATCGACCCGTTGGATAAGGGTATAGGTAAAAAAATTATTATCCAATTATCCATTTATCCGTTACCCGTTTACCCGATATTTTAACGGGTAGGATATGGATAGTTACTCGTTACCCGTTATATATATATATATATATATATATATATATATATATATATATATATATATATATATATATATATATTTATGTATATATATATGTATAGGTAGTTTCATTTGCAAGCCACTCTAATTTTGCAAACCGTGCAAACCGTCGATTTCATTGGTTAAGTTAACAAAATTTGTTCATGAGTTGTTTAATTTGATGAAATTGTTTCATATAATTCTTTTTCTGATGAAACTGTTTCATATATTTGTGTTTTTCATGTAAAAATGAAAAGGTTTCATCAGACTGAGAAAAGGAATGAAACAATTTCATTAAAATGAGAAAAATGCATGAAACTACATAAAAGCCACAAATATATGAAACAATTTCACCAAGAAAGAATTATAAGAAACAATTTCATCAAATTAAACAACTTCAATAACCAATTTCATTAACTTAACCAATGAAATCAACGGTTTGCACGATTTGCAAAATTAGAGTGGTTTGCATTTGATCTCTCCCTATATATATATATATATATATATATATATATATATATATATATATATATAGTGCCTAATCAAATGAGAAATGTGTAGTTTGTGGTAACCGTGAGATCCAATATGGACCACTCATTTAAGAAATTTACTTTTACTATTAATTAAACACTAAAGGTTAATTTAGTAATTTTACATGTTTTGACAACTCATAAACCTCTCTCTATATCTTTCCAAATCTCACAGCATCTAGTATTCTTTCTATCTTATCTCACCAACAATCAACCCTAAAAAAAAGTTTATCTCTTTGCCTCTCCCTCAATCTCACCGGTGGCTGCTCCAATCCAGTACCCCTCAACAGATATGATGGTTGTTTTTGTCTCCTTCATCCGGCACCAATAATCAACCGCCTAAAACCCCTTCCATCCCCGGTCAAACCTTCGGTTTTGCTGATCGTGATTATGTTTATCCATCATTTCTTAGACATAACACCACTTGGAATCGTGTCATGGTTGTTAAATCTTCTGCGTCTAAGTCTATGAGGAAACAACCGCCTGTGTGTCGTCTCTGTCTCCTTCTCCGGTCCGAAGCTCTTCGATGCCCAGGGATTTGGCTGCTGCAGGGGGAAGCGAAGTGGAATTGGTTCGTACAAGTCCGATTAGGTCAAAGTTATCATGCATGAAGACTTATTCATGAAGTTGTTATCATGAACTGAAGTTCTAATCTCACTTCTATAAGTATATAACCATATAGAACTTATGCATGAAGACTTATTCATGAAGTTGTTATTCATGAATAGCTCTTCACCATACACTGTTAAAAATTGAATATGTGTTCTTCAATTGATTTGCTTGAAGATTATGGTTATCAATGTTATGCATGAAGACTTATTCATGAAGTTGTTATTCATGAAGTTGTTATTCATGAATAGCTCTTCACCATACATTGTTAAAAATTGAATATGTGTTCCTCAATTGATTTGCTTGAAGATTATGGTTATCAATGTTATGCATGAAGACTTATTCATAAAGTTGTTATTCATGAATAGCTCTTCACCATACGCTGTTAAAAATTGAATATGTGTTCTTCAATTGATTTGCTTGAAGATTATGGTTATCAATGTTATGCATGAAGACTTATTCATGAAGTTGTTATTCATGAAGTTGTTATTCATGAATAGCTCTTCACCATACACTGTTAAAAATTGAATATGTGTTCTTCAATTGATTTGCTTGAAGATTATGGTTATCAATTGATGAGGCAGTTTAATCGGAAACTGAAACAAAATGGAGTGTTTTGCGGGATTGCACATGGAATAGAACACGTTGCCATGATTAGTCAAGGATTGATTTTCAGCTTCTTCCCATTTTGCCCTTTCTCGCCTAATTATTTTACTAAAAGATAAATCAATAATATAAATAATATTATTAAATGAGGTGTTTCATCTAGACCGTTGATTTTGTTTTAATGGTTAAGATTTGGGTTGTAAGGGTTTCAATCTTTTTTTAGGGTTGCAAATTATAGCACCTCTATATATATATATATATATATATATATATATATATATATATGTGTGTGTGTGTTATATACCTCTAAAAGACAAACATTTAAGTACTTTATATTACCGATATGAAATGAATACTTGGTCATCATTACTCTAGTTAATTTTAATAATAAATTAAGAAAACAAAAGGTCATTTTCCTTTTATCCAAAAACTCATCTCTCAAATGTACCCTTCTAGAGTTCTAGTCCCAAGACCAAAAAATCCAAGAATGAAGAAAGTTTGAGAAGATGGATAAATCCTATTGTTAGCTCTAAAAATCTCTTCTCCAATCTTTTCCAACAACAATTTATACGGAAGTTTGATTCAACATTTTTTTTTGGTAATTTTGATCCATTTTCTACTCTGAAGAACTTCACCTGGAGGTAATTTTTTCTTATTCTTCTTCTTATTTTCTGTTGTTTGCTGTTTGTTTGCTACTTCAAGCCTTTAACCATGATGCATATGAATTTAATGAGGCCAAATCTTAGTTAACATATTCATTTAAATAATTTTTTAATCTCCATTAGTTTTATATAAGTTGGACATGTTGTGTTGTAAATTTACAAGTTTTATATTGTGTTTCTGTTTAGATAGTAATGTCAGGACACGAACTATGCAAAATGATAAGGGATTTGATGCTAACCCCGAACTAGACCCGATAGCACCAAATCCGAAGAAAAGGTCGACAAGGTCTAACGTTTGGGATGATTTTAATATAATATTTAAAGACGGTCAACGAAAAGCATAATGCAAACATTGTAAGCATATTTTTACTGCTTAACCCAAAGATGGGACAAGTCATTTGCAATACCATAGAAATACCAAACACTGACAAAAAAGACACAAATGTTGATCAACTTCTTTTGAAACGCGGTGACAAGAAATCTGGGGGTTTGGAGGAATTAAAAAACTTCAAATTTGATCAAGAAATAAGTAGAAATGATCTTGCTTGCATGATAATATTGCATGAATATCCTTTCTCCATAGTAAACTATCATGCTTTTCGTGTTTTTGTCGGAAATTTAATTTGCAACCGTTATTATTCAAGTTGGTGACACGTGACACAACTAAGAAGGATTGTATGAGAATATTTGTACAAGAAAAAGAAAAGTTGTATGCCATCTTGGATTCATTGCCTTCTCGTGTCAGCCTCACATCATATTTGTGGACATCGACAACAAATAAAGGTTTTTTGTGTTTGACATGTCATTATGTCGATGATAATTGGAACTTGCAAAAGCAGATTTTGAATTATGTTGTTTTAAAGAGTCGCCATACAGGAGCAGCCATTGCTAATGCAATTTTAGAGAAGTTGTATGAATGGAATATCGACAAGAAATTGTTTTCTTTAGTACTAGATAATTGTTTGGTTAATGATTGTGTGATTAGGGATATCCTTTGACACCTGGGGATTTACTTTTAGATGGTCAATTGTTTCATGTTCGTTGTTGTGCCCATATTGTCAGTTTGATTGTTCAAGATGCCATTGATTCGATTAAGGATGTACTTGTAAAGGTGCGGGAAAGCGTCAAATATATTAATTCATCTACCTTAAGGATGCAAAAGTTTGAAGAACTGGCTTATCAAGTGAAGGCTCCAAAACAGTCGTTACTTTTAGATGTATCTACACGGTGGAACTCAACATATCTTATGCTAGAATGAGCCATAGAATTCAAGAAAGCGTTTGAACGAATGGGTGTGGTTGACGATCATTATATTTATGGACCTTCATCCAAAGAATGGGCAGATGTTGAAGTTGTTTGCGGTTGTTTGAAATATTTCTATGAGGTGACAAAGATTTTCTCATGTACTCTTTATCATACATCAAACTTGTACTTGAATCATATTTGTGCTATACATCTCCATTTAAAGGGTTTGTGTGCAAGTAATGTCCAATTTGTACAAGTCATGGTCGAGAAAATGAGAAGTAAATTCATGACAAGTCATGATCTTTATTTTAAGTATAAGTCTATTTCAGAAGATCCAAAATTTGATAGATATATGGGGATGGGTTCTTGCAACAATAATAATGGAGGTATGGGTAATAATTTTGGTGTGGACAAGGCTAGTTCGACTTCCATGATGCAAACCGAGGTTGAAGATATTTTAAATGATTTTGACAATTATTTGGAGCAAAAATCAGCCTCTAAGCCCCAAAGATCAGATCTGGAAATGTATTTGGATGAAGCTGTTTATCCTAAGCAGAAAGGTTCAATTGACAACTTTGATATATTGGCATGGTGGAGGCTTAATGTAACAAAATATCCCATTTTAGCTCAAATGGCTCGTGATATACTAAGCATCCCGGTTTCTACGGTTGCATCAGAGTCTTCATTTAGCACCGGAGGCAGGATATTAAGGAAATATCGATGTTCGATGAAACCAACTACTTTGGAGAGTCTTATATGTGCACAAGATTGGATTAGATGTGGATTACGAGGTACATACTTCATTTTACTTGCATTGTTCAATAACTATAAAAGATATATCAAATATATGCAATAACCTTTTGGTTTTGGATGTCAGAAAAAAATATCAAGGTTGCATCACTTTCAACAATATTCTCTGAAGAGGAGAAAGATGAAGAAGACAAAGATGGGGAAGATAAAGATGATTTAAAGCGGAACGGAAGAAGCCCGAAGAATCAAACAAATAACGAATGCAATGCAATGAAATCAATGGAGGGGCATACAGTCAAGTACCTACATTCCGATTCCCAATCATGGATGAGCCTCCATGAACTTCCAATTGAGTACTTTAGCAGGAGGATTTTTACTCGAATTGGTAATAAGGTGGGTAAAACAGTGCGAGTCGACGAACATACAGCCAGCAAGGGGAAAATTTGCACGCATAAGCGTTTAAATGAATTTGAACAAGCCTTTGGTCCTAAAGTTCAATTAGATTAGGGAAAAGAACTCAAAGAATTGAGTATTTATCCGTTCGATTTCTTTTTAATGCAGTAAATTCGGTCACAGATCCGAGTCATGTTTACAACGGACTGAAATCAAACCGACACGAGTGCATGGAAGGACAATAATGATGCTATGAGAACTGATACAGAGCAAGAGAAGCAAAATGTTGTAGTAAATAAACCTTCAGTCCTTGGATGATAGGTCAGAAAAGGGGACGACGCGGAGTGATAAATTTAAATCAGAGAAGAGGAATTAACGGAGGTGAGCGAGAACATGATGGCAATAAGAGATAATAAGGGCTCTCGGTTTGCAGTGTTAGAAACTGAAGAACTCGAAGGGATGGCCGATGAGCACAGGCTCGCCGAAGTGATCAGGAGGAACAATGATATAGAGCAACGGGAAAAAGGTCGTCGTCTCTTCGGGAAGAGTCCAGCTCCAAGTACGCGGTCCAAGCACAGCTAATGCACAGAGACAACAGAGCACCTGGAATCAGCCGGAATCAGCAAGCCATCCATCCAGGGGTCGGGGCCATCCCCCACTTAACAACCTAAAAACCCTCCTACCCAACCGCAACCAAAAAACCCAGTGCAAGCTCTGCCCAAACCCGCTTATTCACATCAAATCTCACCGCTCCTTCCCTCCATGTTCAACGTCTCCCTCAACCCAAAGGTTTCCTCTCCTTTCCCTTCCCTATTGCTCCACCCTATTTTCCTCCTCTTTCTCATTTTGAAAATATTCAAAAGATATGGTTGGTTTGTGTGTTCTTTCATTGTACTTCTTCAATAGCGTCTTCGTTGTCCATTTTCCAAGAAGCTTTTGCCTTCCCATATTCCAAGCCTATATAAAATTAGTTTTAGAAGTTTTGAGGTCCGCTGATGAAGCTGGTGGGGGAGGAGCATTGACGAAAGAAGAGGAAACCTGGACCCGCAAATTAATTACCTTTTTCATCCCCATACGTACATTAAAAAACAGGGATTTGTAAAAACATTTAATGAATTTTCAATTCTAGGGTTATTAGTGTAGAATCTAAAAATTTAACATGTATTCATTCAAATTACCATCCATCCATCAAAGATTTTAAGGAAAGGAAACCAACAATATTACACTCTCATACATACCAAACAAATGATGTTATCCATTTACTTGCTGCATGTCCACCTCCTCTTAAATTCATCCAAAAGAATCTTCGGTTATAAACGCTTAGCTGGGCAGCGAGTACCGGCACCAAACCCTTCTGTGTACGCCGTATTTTTAAACATTGTCTGAAACAGATTGTCATGCCGCACAATAAAATTTAAATCGCTCAAACAGTAAACCATGATTCACAGGAATAGAATTAATCAACAAGTTTATGTAGCAGATTAATGTCCATGTAAAACCAAACCAAACCAAACAAATTCAAAAAATCTCACTCAAAAGTAGGGTCTGCAAACAGGCAATAAGATAGGTAATCAACCACTACCCCCCAGCTTGTGCAGGACGCACTAGGTAATCAGGAAAAAAGATCTGTGCACGATTCATTCAATGGTGTATGTAGGATAATAAATATGTAATTCCAGTCTAATATTATCTTCAAGGTACTCTTAAGGTTTCATATTGTTGGCACTTTGGCCCACCTTGTACTCTATTGGTTTACTTTGACATAATAGAAAACCTTCGCATACCTATAGAAACAGATGGTTGAGTTAATATGCTGCCGCTATTCCTAGCTTATTTTTTCCTTTTAGCAAGTATGGTTTCTCCCATATACCATTTGTTGGAATTAGGTTTAGGTCATGTCCTCAATGATTGTATGTGGAGGTTAGGTGTTTGTCCTGCCAACTCCAACTCCGAATTGCTTATAATTTCGGTTATCTATAAAATATAATTTCCCTAGAGTCCGTCTTACAAGAATAAATGGCTTTATATAGTAGCCAGTTAGTATCTTTACAATTAATGCACTAGATATGATCCACCCTATCAGCCTAAAATCATGTTACATTATGATGTGATATCACACTACGATTAACATTATTTCACAGAGATTGAGCTGTTAACGAGAGAATTCGAAATCTGTTTTAACGTATATGTATGGATGGATGTATGTATGTATGTATGGATGTATGTATGCATGCATGTAATGTATGTTCATATTTCCATGTCAAACTTGTGAAAATAACTTGCTACTAAAGACACAGAGTGCGAGTAGAGATGAAATACTCACAGCTAGGTTTTTCAACTCCAAGGTAAGATTTTTCCTTATACTGCTAGATACCACAGCACCAAGCTGTTCCCCATGCTGCTTAATGCTTTCCTCTTTGATCTGAATATTTCAGATGTCAAACTTAAGCCCAAAACAGAATTCAGATCAAGGAGGGGGGTTAGTACATCCAACTCACCTCTGAAAGAACAAGGGCTGATGCTTTCTCTAATATTTCTTCAATAAGCTTTTCAGGATCAGCAAAAGTGCTTGAAGATTTTGCACCGTTGGCCAACTTCTCCTTTTGTGGACCACTGGAAACCTTTGATGCTTTGGCTAACATTTGTGAGAGAAAACATTACAGGTTAGCAAAATCCAAAAATTCCTACTGTGTCAACTGCGTTAGAATAGAACAAGAACCATCATTTTTCAACTGCACATGGTACATCACAAGTACTATATGATTAGTAAGTGCAGTTTTGGCAAGAGTTTTTAAACCAAAAGATTTGGTTTGGCCACCTGTTCTGTATTAAAAAACCAACCATTTCGGCTGAACTGGAACATATATATATATCGATACTATATTGAAATTACCAATAGATGTTGGTGTGTAGTCTAAGGCATCAAATCCCTTGTCCTCGGCTTTTATACAAAGGGTTTCTTTGCCTCTTTTATTTTCTTCTATTTGCATATTTTGTATGCCAACAATAAGTAATTAAATGTGTGTTTCTATGTAAAAAGACTCATTACTATCCAGATAATTTTAGTCGCTTTCTACATTCTTCTACAAAAATATCTAAGACTTCATCCAATATCAAGATTGCTCTAGAGAAACCTACAAGATTCAAGAGAATCCTAAATTACTATGAAGAACTCTTAGGGGGGCGTTTGGTTTAAAGAAATGTTTTCTATGGATTTGGATTTCGTGAAAGGATTTGAAATCTTTGGTTAGAATTTGGAACGAGTAGAATTCTACTCTTTATAGATAATTTATAAAAACAAACTCATCTTATGAAATCCCATAAAATAGCAACTACCCCCATGAGATTTATAAATCCAATGTTTGTAGGATTTCATTTCCGGACTTTCCCTTAAACCAAATAAGGGATTGGAATGGAATCGAATTCCAAACCCCACCAAATACCGCAAACCAAACGGACCCTTATATTTCCTAGAGAATAAAGTAATCCCATAATAAGGATCTGTATAGTGTATGCACTGAATTATTTAAAGCAATCAAAATGGAATGAATAACTGGTTATTGAAGAGTCACATCTGAGAATTATACTGCAACTACTTATACCTGTTACAGAGGCTGGCTTGCTGTTTACACCACTATCAACCTGCAAAGAAGCTGTTTTCTCCACAACATCTGTTATGCTCAAGGTGTCAGATGGAACGAGAGCAGCTAAATCTGGAGGTTGATCCTTCCCTACAGGTGGATTAGCCTAGAGGAACAACTATTCAAAAACATGAAACCAGAAAAAAAATATACTACATTCATAAGCTAATAATCCCTTTTGTTACCTCCAGATCAACATAAGCAACCGTTCTTCCTACTGACTTGAGAAACATGTCAAGATCCTGTATATGAAGAGCTGGAACCAGAAACATCGACAGAGAATAATTAAGATGGCTAAAGTTTAAGAACGGTCAATGTTTGTATATAAAAGGGTCTCAAATATCTGCACTTTGTATAAGCATCAATGTCCTCAATGAACTTGACCTTAGGCAGCCTATTTTCGTAACAGTTAGTCAGTTAGTCAGTTAAAGCACGCTACCTCATAAATAGAAATATATAACAATAATCCAAAGAATGAAAGAAGTCTTGTCAGAAAAACTAATAACATTGCATATTAATAGATACTAGAGATGGGCTGTCACTTTGTTCAGGGAAGAAATGATATAACATGTGGATTGTAATTTATAGATTACTTGGAGGACTGATCATGGCAAATTTTAATTTTTAAAAGTTTCTCACACCCGATGCATTCAAGTTCACAACAACCATTTTTTATATTGGAAATTTTCCGTCCAGTGCGTTCTGTCTCCTTCCTCTTCCCTCTGTTTACAACTCTGTTCTTCATCACTACACTATGTTCAACCTTTACACACATATATTTATATGTATATGCATGAACTACCACTACATTCCATAACCCTGTGTAATTTCATCGGTGTAAGAAATCTCTCATGCATATAGGGGAACATGGGGGCTCTTTTATGAAGAAATTGAAGTGGGTGTGACAGAGAAGGAAAGAAAGAGAATGAGTTAGTCGAGAGTAATCAAAGAGTTGTCAAACACCCACCTCGTTTCACCCTCCCCCTCCCCCTCACCCTCACCCTCACCCTCCCCCTCTCCCTCTCCCTCTCCCTCTCCCTCATTAACGGATATTGATTCCCGTCAAGAGGAAAGTCCGCTCAAGTCAAGAAGTGGATCTGGAAGTGCAATCCCAAGCGATGGTGGATTTAATTGGCGGTTTAGGAAGTTGGATATGCCCCTGTTTGATGGTTGAAACCCCTATGGGTGGATAATGAAGGTTGAGAGGTATTTTGATTTCTATTGATTGAAGGAAACATACAAGTTGGACGCCATTGTGGTTGCCCTAGAAGATGTGTTGTTGTGGTATCAGCGGGAAGTGGGAACATCACCGTCGGCCAATTAATCGATGGGAGGAGATAAAAGCCCTGCTACTACGTTAATTCCAGCCAAGTCATTAGGGATCACTGCATGAATAGTGGTTATCGTTGTCTCGGGTTGGTACCGTTCTGGGCTATCAACGAAGTTATCGACCCCTTCGCTTAATATCCTGAGGATATCACTTTGGGCCATTTTATAAATGGTCAAAGGCGAAATAAAGGCAAAGGTTAGATTATTTGGGCCTCGTACACTAGAAAAAGCCATGGCTCTGGCCACACATGTAGAGGAGATGTTAAGGATCAGCCCAGGTCGACTGTCTGGGAAGCTCTAAGCCATCAACGATTATATGTAGAATTCCATGGGATCGTTCTCATCCGGAAATCATTCGACCACATGCCTACGACCACAGACTTTCTGAGGAATTCCTGTAGAAACGTGAATGGGGACTGTATGATGTGATGACAAGTGGAACGTCGGTCATCGTTGTCGTAGTTGGGAATTGAGTGTTCTTCTTACACAAGAAGACGAAAAGGACGAAAAGGAGAAAGGTGAGATCGAACCTGTGGTAGAGGAGACAATAAAAAATAATCCAAAAACAGAGAAGTCTGTTTGAACCCTGTTATGGGAACTACAAGTCCTACAACTATGAAGTTGTTGGGCAAGGTGAAGGAATCAGAAGTGGTGGCAACGATCGATCCAGAGGCTACCCGCAATTTCATATCGTTGGCTGTCATCCAGAAGTTGGGAATTCCCGTAACTTAGACCCAGGGATTTTGGTGTATCCTTGGGAACAGGAGAAGAAGTGCAAGGGTACGGTGAGTGTCGAGTGGTGTTGTTACACTTAGAAGGGATCATTGTGTTGGAGGATTTCCTTCCTTTGACTTTGGGAAACTCGGATGTGATACTTGGGGTATAGTTGCCGGAAAAATTGGGTTGGGGGACACAAGTCATTAAGTTTCTAGTTAATGGGACACTGATAACACTTAGAAGAGACCCGTCTTTGGCAATGTCTAAAATAACTCTTGAAAACATGTTACGGACAATTGCCAACGAGGGCGAAGAGTATCTATTGCAATTTACTCCACCAACCATAACCCCTCCTAACTTACCATTGTTTTTGCAAGATATCGTTCAGAAGTACCAACGGCTGTTTGGGTGGCCTGGAGGGTTACCACCCCATCGTGGGAAGAAGCACGCGATCGTTCTCAAAGACAGCACTCGCCCTGTGAGTGTTAGACCATACCGCTACTTACACGCTCAAAAAAACGAGATTGAAAAGCTAATACAAGACATGTTAAAGGCGGGGATCATACAAGATTCGACTAGTCCTTATTCCAGCCACATCCTTCTAGTAAAAAAGGACGGATCTTGGTGATTATGTGTGGATTATAGAGCCCTAAACAGAGTTACGGTTCAAGATAAGTATCCAATTCCGGTCATTGATGAATTACTAGACGAGTTGCACGGGTCGTGTGTATTTAGTAAACTTGATTTGAAATCTGGATACCATAAAATCCAGGTCAAAGAAGACGATGTAACTAAAACCGCATTTAGAACTTACGAGCGACATTAGGAGTTCGTTATGCCCTTCGGGTTGACGAACGCCCCCGGCTACCTTCCGGTCTTTGATGAATGAGATATTTCGACCATTACTTCGAAAGTACGTGCTTGCCTTTTTTGACGACATCTTAGTCTAGAGCCGTAGTCAGCAACAAAAGGAACACCCATGAAACGGAACCGATGGCCATCTTATCAACGTACTTTCGTGAATAGGTGCTCCTTGTGTTGTTGTTGACTGCGGCTGTAGGTAAGGGTGAGCATCGAAACTGGGTACCCGCCTTTGGAACTAAAACCGATACAGAACTGCCAACCGATGTGATTGGTTTCGGTTCCGGTCCTAAAATACAGAACCAATTAAGGCTGGTTCCGGTTCTCCCGTTCTCATTTTTTTGGAACTGTTTCCCGTTGGGTACCCGAACCAGAACCGACGGGTACCCGCTATTTTTTAAACAAAATTTTTTGTATATTTATTAGCTTTAAATATTTAATAAAATTAAAATTGTATTAATTAGTTTTTATCGGATTAGTTTTCACCATTTGTTGCATTTATTACTTTAAGTTAGTACTTTGTAGTTTACAATAAACTTAAAATTACATTTTTATTGTATGAAATGTTATAATTAAAGAAATTGGACACCGGGTACCTGGAACCGATTCCTAGCCGTTCCGAGACCGGTTCCAATAAATAGAGAACCAATGCAAGCGGTTCCGGTTCCAGTGTCTTCATTCAAGGAACCGCCAATTCCGGTTCCATGAAATTTGGCCGGGTACCAAGTTATGCTCACCCCTAATTGTAGGCTAAGATATTCTCAAAAGGACCGGTACGTACTTTAAAAGGAATGGTCAAAATATCCCATTCATCAAAAACCGAAAGGTAGTCGGGGCGTTAGTCAACCCGTAGAGCATAACGAGAAACTCGTAATGCCCCTTGTGAGTTCTAAATGCGGTTTTAGCTACATCGTCTTTGACTCGGATTTGGTGGTATCCAGATTTCACATCGAGTTTAGTAAACACGCACGACCCATGCAACTTGTTGACTAATTCATCAATGACCGGAATTGGATACTTATCTGAAACCGTAACTCTATTTAGGGCTTGTAATCCACACGGAATCGCCAAGATCCCTCCTTTTTTACTAGAAGAACGGGGCTGGAGTAAGAACTAGCCGAATCGTGTATGATACCCGCCTTTAACATGTCTTGTATTAGCTTTCAATCTCATTTTTCTAAGCGTGAGAGTAGTCGTATGGCCTAACACTCACAAGGTCCATATTGTCCTTGAGAATGATTGTGTGCTCCTTCCCACGATGGGGTGGTAACCCTCGTGGCCACCCAAACACCGGTACTTTTGAACGATATCTTGCAAAAACAGCGGTAGGTTAGGAGGCATTATGCCTTGTGTAGTTAATTCCCTTGATTTAATTGCAATAGATACCCTTCAACCCCGGTGACAATTGTCCGTAACATGTTTTTAAGAGTTACTTTAGGCCTTAGAGATGGGTCTCCTCTAACTGTTATTGGCGTCCTATTAACTAGAAACTTCGGGACTTGCATCTTCCAACTAGTAGACACTTCAATTTTCCCGGCCACTGTACCCCAAGTATCACATCCAAATTCCCAAAAGTCAATGGAAAGAAATCCTCATGCACATTGATCCCTTGCAAGTGTAACAACACCCCTCGGCACTCACCGTACCCTTGCACTGCTTCTCCCGTTCCCAAAGATACACCAAAACATCTGAAATTCCCAACACCCTCGATGACGGCCAACGATATGAAATTATGGGTGGTCCTGGATTGATCATTGCCACCACTTCTGATTCTTTCACCTTGCTCAACAACTTCATAGTTTTAGGATTGTAATTCCCATAACATAGTTCAAACTTCAAACAGATCCCCGTTTTTTATTTAGTTCGATTGTTTCCACTACGACAGGTTCAATCTCACTTTCCTCCTCATTTTCTTGTGTAAGAAGCACTCGGTTCCCGGTGACAACAACGATGACTGACATTCCACTTCTCATCACATCGGAAACAAAGTCCTCATTCACGTTTCTGCCAGAGTTCCTAATTAGCAAGTCGGCGTACCTCCCCCGTATCCTAGGGGTCGAGTTTAGACCTGACGATGTCGATCCTTGGGATGAAGTGGTTCATTGTCAAGTTCCAGATGAGAACGATCCCATGGAATTTGTAGGAATTCTACCTGCAGTCATGGAATGACTGCAACGAATCGTTGATGGCATGGAGTTTCCCAGACCATACCATAGGGGGACAAGAACCTCGACTCTCGATTTTGCGAACTTAGCTAATCCTTAACTTCTCTACATTTGTAGCTAGAGCCATAGCCTATTCTAAGGTACGAGGCCTGAATAATCTCTAACTCCGCCCTAATTTGACTTTTGAGCCTATTTATAAAACGGCCCAAAGTGATATCCTCACGAATATTAAGAAAAGAGACCGATAACTCAATGAGACTTCGCTCATAGTCCAGAGCGGTAGAGTCACCGATAGCATACTGTTCATGCAGCGATCCCGAATGAATGATTTGGCCGGAACTGAGGGGTTTCATCTCCTCCTATCAATTTATTTGTTGGCAGTGATGTTCCTACTCTATCACAACAGTGCATCTCCTTCTAGGGCAACCACAGCGACGTCCAGCTTCTTTGTTTCCTTCAATCGATAGAAATCAAAATAACTCTCAGCCTTTATTATCCACCCGTCAGGGTTTAAACCATCAAACAGGGGCATATCTAGCTTCCTAAATCACCAATTTAATCCACCACCGCTTAGAATCACACTTCCCGCACTCCACCCCCGCTTGAGCGGACTTTCCTCCTGTCGAGAACCAATATCCGTTAGCCTAGCACGTACCTCTTCCCTAACCTCGTTAAGAGAAGTGTGTAGAACAGCGTTTGCTGCTGCCATTTCTACGAACCTCTGAGAAATTGTTCATATGCTCAATGAATTGCCGATGCAATGCACCTTGAATAGTTGTGACTGTTTCCATACCCCTTTCATCTCTTCTTCAATAACCTCAACCCTCTGATTAGAATTCCACCGGTATCGATGCTCTAATACCAATTTGATGTGACCTAGATCGATTCAAGGAATCTGGACCAAAATTGGGCAAACCATATGGGTATTGACCGATTAACAAAGAGAGTGGGGCTTTTCGAGAGGTTAGTCTCTCCACTCACCATTTATGGCCCACCCTTCTTACTTTTGACTTTTCTCCTATAATATGTGAAACGGACGGACAGTTAGGTGATCCGACATAATTCTTGAGGATTTCCATCTATATATAACAAGACTAACAATAAAGGCATATGTTTATCCAAAGAATACTTATCCTAAAAAACCATAATAAATGATATGACATTTCATATATTTTCACATAATTTCTTCTTGTTTTGCTGTTATGGTCCTCATGGTTGTGCCAACCTGATGACTTCTGGCATGGAAATGAATCAAAATTGTTCTCCTTTGACCTGGTATTCTACATGGGTATTTTTTATGCCCGTATAGCTCAAAAATGATTTGAAGGTCCCTAGAATCCACTATGGATGTACCTTTCGCCTCTTTATTAATCAGAAAGCCTATTCACTTCTCCCACATCTACACCTAGATGCACCTCTATCAGTAATGGACTCACTTGCATGGACTCACTTGCAGGCTACTCAACTAATTCAAGTAAATCTATCCAAGTGCCCCTAGCTTTTCTACACTATTTTCTCCAATATATAATGGATTAAATTTAGAAGTTTCTAAAGGACCTGCATCAACTATTTTCACGTCTTTGGGATATGTTTTCCATGTGGCTTATCATACTGAATTCAAAATGAATCCACCTACACGCAAGAATCAAATCCATTTCAAATTTTAGAAATAGTTGAACCCCAATGAATCATGTACTATTTTAAGATTGAAATCTATTTGTGAATTCCCCATTCAATATTCAACAGAAAGTTGAATTTTGTTGATAGTTAACACGAAGCAGTGTCAAACATATAGTGCATATCGATAACAAACGTCAAAACGTAACCGGATGTAATGCATGCATAGAACCCTAAACACTTACATATTGACGTGTCATTGGAGAGTGGGTGGAAGAAGCAGCATTCCTGGGTTTTGAAACCCTGATCTAACAACAACGAAACATGCCTACACAAACAAAATTATCATGATAAGAGAACTTTTATGAGCATCCGGTAAAGACCATAAAAAATGGATAAGCGCATATATATAAAGGGTTGGTTCCGGTGAGAAGTTGATGTTAACGTGAGAAGCGCGAGAAGTGGTTATCAACCGTTGGATGAGAAATGGACACACATTAGGATGAGATGCACCGAGATAAGGTGCACCAAGATGCACCGGATCAAATCCCTTTTATGCCGCAATTCATGGTAGGGCATTTGATTAAAAGTGATCAACGGCTTCAGATCCACTTCTCACGCTTCTCACGTTAACCTCAACTTCTCACAGGATCTTTCGCCTATATATATATATATCTAAGTAGTTAACACGACGATTGCGAAAATTTCGATCAAGACCTTGATTTGAAATAGCGATGAAATAGCGGTGAAATAGCGATAAAATAAAATTAAATATGAATATATAATATATATATAACATATAACTTAAAAACTTAATAGAATAATGATCAAAAAAAATTCAAACCACACAAATAACATAGATCGCTACTGGATGGAGACTGGATGGAAGCAGAAAGTCGATGGAAGCAAGGCAGGAAGAAGAAAGTCGATGGAAGCAAGGCAGTAAGCAGAAAGTCGCATTTGATTTGGGAAGATTAGGTCAAGAGTGAAAGATTAATGGTCAAAAGGTTTGGATAAAAACCCAAAACAAATAAAGACTTAAAGAGGCCCAGAACTTGATTAAAAGTAGCCCAAAACTTATTAAAAACCAAAAACAAAGTCCAAAAGAATTAAAGAATCCCCAAAAAAAACCCTTAAAAAAATTCGGAAATTTCGGTCAAATTTCGGAAATTTCGGTCAAATTTCGGAAATTTCGTCGCTATTTTCGACATCGCTATTTTGGGTCGAAATTTAGGACCGAAATTTCGATAAGGGTCGCAAGTGTCGCTATTTCGTCGAAATTGACTGCTTAGATATATATATATATATATATATATATATATATATATATATATGTTCCTATTAACAAAGTAAAAGAAAGCAATGAACATACCGAGCAGATTCATTCAGAAGTGCAAATGGAGTAACACAACCTAAAGGCACCTAGAAAAATATCATAGCAACAATAGCTAATGAGTGAAAACTATCAAGTTAGAACTATGGTAAGTAATTAATCTATGAAAAACATGTGGCCAGTCTTACAAAATGCAGTAATTAGCCAGAGACCACCAAAAGAATATAATGCCATAATCATTTATAATGAAAAAGATTTAAAAAAAAATCTAAAATGCGAATAGGGACCTGAAGTATTTCTGCAACTGCTTCTTCAGGTGCCATCCTCAACCCTCCTTTTCCAAGGCCAAGCCTTTGAGATAGAACTGCTCAGCTTCAAAGCCAAAATTGAGTGTTATAAACATCAAGAATAATAGAAAGATATGGCCATTCAGAGGCTATATTGATGAAATCATATCTAAGACAGCCTATTACCGATATTTAAATTAATTAAATTATCACTAAAAATAGTATTTACAGCTAGAAAAAGCCGCTAGAACTTGAAATATAGTGCCAGATACCGTCCAGCAAACTAGCATGGCACTAAAAGCTGCAATGCTATCTATTTAGTATGTGTAACTTCTCATGAGACGAAGGGAGTAAGAAAATAGGGTGTACACAAAAAGAGGATACGAAAGCAAGCTAATGTAGTCAGACATTGGAGAACAAACTAACCTTTTAAATCTACTTTGGTATCAGCCAAGGCCGAAACAATGTAATACCTGTGCTTCTTATCCTGAATGTCAGAAAAAAAAAATTAGATTAATGCATTAGATTGAAAATGGAGGTATTATAATGGCATTCCACATTATTTGAAAATGATACCTTTAGGAACAAGTTCTTACTCAATCCACCTTTGATATGTCCAACATACTTTGCCTTATAAAAGAGAAAAGAAGGGGAGGGGGGGAATCAGATCATATGCAAAATAAAGAAATTAACACCCTTTATATTGCATTTCATTACCTGGGCTTCGACGGTCATAACTATAGGATGCTCATACTTTGAAAATTGTATCTGTTGAGCCTAGTAGATATAATGAATACGTTAGCTCTAAGAAGATATGTCACAAGAAAATGATAAGATCCACCAGCATGTATACTAAGGGGGTGTTTGGGATTGCTTATTTTTTTGACTTATTTACTTATTGCTTTTTCTCACCGTAAATAAGCTATTTTTAGTGTTTGGATTGGAAAAAAGAAAAGTGCTTATGACTTTTCCCCACCACAAATAAGTTGTTTTTTATAAGTTAATCCATTCTAACTTATTTGAAACCGCTTATAACTTATTTGTCCAAATTACATTTTTACCCACAATTCGTTTTTATCACGACATAAGTTGATAAGCACTTTTAAAAATGCGCATAAGTTGTTTTAAATAAGCAATCCCAAACACCCTAAAGCTAGTTGCAATGTTAAATATTAAAAACAACCTCAATTCTAAGCATTGTTCTAAGAAGGGCCTATGGAGTATGGACAGTCTATTGTTGATTCAGCTAAGACTTTCGTGTTGTTTTAATTCTAAGTAGGTTTATCACTTTCATATTGTTTTAGTTTGTTTTTGTGATTAGCCTTCCATTGTTAAATTATAAACCACCCAAACATTTTTTATCAACCAAACTCTTGTTCTAAGTTGATGTTTTGATGTTGAAACTATATATTTTTATTCGATGCATGTAAGATCTTAAGTTATACATACATATATATAATTATACTTATTATATACACCGCTATATCAAATCACCATCTTGACCCTATTTTACATTTTGACCCTATTTACTATTTAGTCTCACCTTCCATGCTAATCCCCAATCCCTACATCCAAATGAAAATTGGATATAGATTTTGTGACTAGCTCACGACCAACAATTGTGAATTTCAGCTGAACTAGCAGCAGGCTTGCACGAATTACTCTGTGAAGCTTAAACCCTAATTTATCCGGCTTGAGTATAATTTATGGCAGATTAATAATGATGATTTATTTTCATTGCTAACAAGTTTGTGGGATTCTGATACCAAAACTGTTGGAAGCTCAATCAATTGATGATAAAATTAAAATTGAACGATAGATTTAATTCATCGACAAGATTGTGCATTATTTGATAAACATCAGCCAAAGAATAGAACCTGCAAGCGTTCAAGTAGTTGATCTTTTGAAAAACCCATCTCTCCCATTGGGTAGAAGCCGCAATGCCAAGGGCGAAGACTGAAATGTAATGCAAAGTTGCGAACTGTCAAACTAGCCTGGCTTTGACCCAACTAGGAAATGTAGGTTTTATAAACCCTAAAGTTAATCATTTAGGGGTGTTTGGGAGTGCTTATATTTTTAACTTATTTGCGTGGTGAGGAAAAGTAGTTTTTAAAAAGTGTTTGTTAAAAATTGAGGGTAAAAAGATAATTTGGATAGATAAGGAAATAAGGAGGTATGGATTGACTTATCAAAAACAACTTATTTGTGGTGAGGAGAAGCAAATAAGCACTTTTGATTTTTTCTATCCAAACACTCCAAACTGCTTATTTGCGGTGAGGAGAAGCTATAAGCAAATAAGTCAAAGATATAAGCACTCCCAAACACCCCCTTAGTGAAAATTTTGCGCATGTTATTCTCAAATAGGGTTGAAATGTAATTGATAGGGATGACAATAATCGGGTATCCTAACTAAATTTTATAGAACTGGAATCGGCGGTTCCTATAGCGAAGGAACCGAAACCGCTTACATCGGTTCTCTATATTTTGGAACCGGTTCGGGTACCCAATGTCAACTTTTTAAAAAAAATAACAATTCATACAATAAAAATTATAATTTTAAGTTACCCACATAAAGTAATAAATACAATAAATGGTGAAAACTAATCCGATAAAAACTAATTATTGCATAAATAAATTAGAAACTCTCGAGTATTGAGTCTTGACATCAACAAAACGACTTCCATAACAGTTCACGTCTTTACGTCAACCTCTCAAATAAAACACTTGAATGAAAACAAATAAAACACCTAACAAAGGTACAAAACTAATATCACGTCATTAAATATTCAAATATAATATATATATAAATAATTTTTATTAAAAAGTAGCGGGACCGGATACGCAACAGGTAACGGTTCCAAAATTTGAGAACCAGAACCGGAACCAGTCTTAATCGGTTCCGTATTTAAGGAACCGGGACCGGAACCAATCATATCGATTCCAGTTCTGGAACCGACAGTTCCAGAGTGGTTCCGGTTTCAAAGGCGGGTACCTAGTTTCGATGCTCACCCCTAGTAATGGATATAGGTGGGCATCGGAATGGGCCCCGACCGTCGGAGAACCCGATCCACCCGTCCCGATCGAGGATGGGGATTCCCGACTAAACCGGGGATGGGGACGGGGACAGGGATCATGTTTGTCTCAAACCGGGGATGGGGAGGGCATGGGGATGGGAACGAGTCCCGCCCTGTCCCGTCCCCGTTATATATTTAAATTAATTAATTAAATATATATTATTTATTTAAACTAAATCGGTAATTCATAATTTCTTATTTCCTAACTAGGTTTAGATTATAAAATTGTTATTTTCGGATGTTAGTATGTATGTTGGACGTCAAATCAATATATAATTACTCGATATGGTTTTAGATATTACTCGATATGTTTTGGTACGTGTGACGTTAACTTTTTTTAGATTAAGTTGAATTTCTTGTGGTTTTAGGTTATTAATTACCATATGATGTTGTAATTTTGTTTTGTATTAAAGTAATAAAAATTGTATTCAAATATTTTTTCGTATTAAAATAAAAAAAATCTTTGTTTCCCAGGTGGGGATGGGGATGGGAATATGATCATATTCCCCGGCGGGGACGGGGATGAAGATGAGGATGAGGATCGGGGATGGTGATTGAGGTCCTCGCCCCATTCCCATGCCTAGATATAGGGATCTGATCCGATCTAATCGTTTTTTTTATTATCCGATTCAATCCTATTCAATGGATGATTAAAACGAATCTGTTTCATCATTAGTTATTATTATCGGTTATCCATTAGATCGGATTGAATTTTTCCAATGTTTTGATCCAATTATTCCTATATTTTCTTAAATTATTAAAAAACAATGCATATAAATATCAACCAAAAAATAATATTATAAAATGTTAATAATTTTATATATAACGGCTAGGGCATGGACAATAACAAGTTCGGAGGTATACCTTCGACTAAAATGGACTCGGCACGATATACTGAAAAAGAAGGTAGCATTACAGAATCCAGTTGATAAACAAAACTCTCACTTTACTGGTTGGGAGTTCTACTTTCTAAATCGAGCGTAAATCGTCTTCTACTTGCTTTACTTGTATGGTATTGGTTGACTGATTTGGTGTCCCTTTAAATTATATATATTATAGCAAAAAACGTAGTGTTTATCGGACCAAATCTTTTAATAAATAAACCTCAACGCAAATATACATCTTGGTTTACTATCGTCTCAAACAAGTAATAATGGTACAAAAGTACCGGATATCGAACCCACAGGGAAGCGTGGAAAAGTTTCTCTTTTAAAGTCCAGTTCGTAAAAACGAGTTTCAGATGGCGAATTCGAAAACAGTATTTTGGTGGTTTGATTAACAACTAATGACTGAAATCAGTTATAAAAAGAAGCACATGGTATAAAGATCTGTTGGGAAGATGGTAATAATTAAATATAGCGATGAGACCGCATTCCTCGGTTATCTCAAACGTCGACTATTTCATGATACAACGAATCGGGTGTCAATTGGTCAATTGTGCTACACCACAAAATATAACATTGATTTAAATAACTTCGGACAATCATGCAGTACGCGACACCTTTCTATTTAATCATCAGTCTCGAACCCAACTTCTCTTTATACCCCGAACTAGGACGTTTAGCCCATCATCGTTCGGTTTCTAATTATAAAAGATGTGTAAACTTGGAAAGCAAATAATGGAGATGGACAATGCATGAAAAAGACGTAACTTGTTATGCAAGTAACGACCGATTTATCTAATGAGAAGTTAACGACAACTTGGAATTTAAGTGGAAAGTCTTGTTTTAAATGTAAAACTTGAAATGGAAAGCTTTGTTAATAACGAACGACGATGTGATTAAAACTACTTGTACGAGAAAATAAGTAAACTTGAATTATAAAGCAAGATTAACTATAATTAACTAAATTGACTATGAGTTTTAAGGGAGAAGAAAACGATGGTAACAAACAATTAAAAACCGAGAGTATCAAAATGAAGAGAAATTAACGACAAGTTAACAAACTACAAGCAAAAGCAAGTAAACGAAATGAAAGACAACGAGATAATAAATGCCATAAGTAACGAGATTAGCAAGATTAAGAGTAAACTTGACAAAACCGTAACCAAAGAAGAGGGTTAGTATCGAGATTATGAGCTGCAGTAAGGAAATCGTAAGTAAGCAAGTGAAACCGTGTGTAATGAAATCAAAAGTAGCGTAAGAAAGCAAAGTAGAGGTGACGAGATTGTGAATAAAACCGTAAACAACAAGATTAGCCGCAAGATTAAGGTAACAACGAAAGATTAGTAGATGAACTAGTAACAAACAAGTAGCAATCGAGAGAGCTTCCAATGCTGTAATTGAACCGAACCAATGGTTGAACCGAGAGGTTCGAACCGTGAGCAAGAGCCTCGGTTTATAATCGGCTCTAAGCTCACATGCTAAGCTAATTAACCAAACTAAGTAACTAATGGTATCTAACAACCCATAGTATCAAGTATCTAATGGAGTAGGATTTCCAGGTGTGTCTGTTTCCATTACATAGCATGCATATATATACAGCAAGAAATCTTGGAGAGGAGGGTAACAACCATGGGTCATACCCATGGATCATGAGATCCATGGGCCGAATGGTATAAGGGTCGGTTCTTGAGGCCCAACCGAGAAGTGCTCCAAGCCCAATCAAAAGTGTAGTTTGCATACTATATACTTCGGCCCAAGTGGTCGGCCCAAAAGCTTCACAAAATTCAATCCAAAACGAGTGTATCCATTAATGCCAAAAGCCTGGTCCTCAAAAGTTGGAGTCGTCAATTTCGTTCTATCCGCTATCTTTTTTACTTACGAGCTCCAAAAGACCGTCTTATGCTACCTGAAATACACAGAATTTGAAATAAGCGATTTTGGACGTTTTCATGCATTTTTAGATGTTTTTGGCCAACTTTACACTTAAAGGCACCGATTGTTTATTTTACGCTAAAGTTACTATAATTAACTAAAATTAACTAAATGGGATGACAAAATGGCTCAAAAATTGGAATTATATAGCTACAATAGGGTTAAATAAATAACCCTATCACAACCGCAAATTCGAATTGTTGCTTGCCCTCAAGCAACTTTATTAAAACACAATTTTTGAGCGAGACAATGTTGTGTCAATATGGAAAGTGACGATTTAGCTAACTTCTCAAGAATCCCACAAGCATGCATTTGTATCAACACAACGAAACAATTACTAACTTTTGCTTAGTTGAGAAAAAATAGCCCTTTACAGTTCAATGTTCCTCAACTCATTCTTTAAAACACATCAACCATAAGCTAGCCGAACAACTCAATGTCTAATTGGAAAAAAAAATTGCACATGTCTTGAATGGTTTGGCAATTGCCTTTGTACCACTTTCAACATACGGCAATATTTGCCATCTTCTCATTTTGAGGAATTGCATTCGGACACATTGGTCCTTTAAGTGTCTTTGACACTTGACAAGTATGCACGGAAAACATATGTAGAGCTTTGCACTTTTTGAGTGTTTATGTGTTTTCACGCTTTGTGCATTTTTGAATGTGTGGATGTGTATGTGGGTATGCATGGAGATATGTGCAAAAAATTGATATGGAATGAATAATACCCATATCTCCTCCCCAAAACTTTTAATGGTTCAATGTCCTCATTGAACATTGACGAGAAAATCGAACCAATTGTTGGTAAGATTTGTGTATCAGTGTATGGTGTATGCAAAAAATCTTTTTCCAACAAAAATTTGTGAGAGCAAAAAGTTAGACGGCTAGTTCTAGTGATGTGTGAAAAGAATGAAATTACGAAAACAAAGAAATTATTCGAGGCTATGGAACAACTAAATAAAAATAGCAACGAATCTTTTATGGAATACGTGTGTATAGATTGGATGAATGCATGAGACTGTTAGTAACAACACTTTCCATAAATAACAACCAAGGAATTCCCATACTTTTAAAATTAAAATTAAAACTAGGCATGAAAAAAAAGACATAAAATAAAGGGATGATAGGAAGAACCTGGCCTACTCGGAAGGAGTAGGGTGTTGCCCCACGGGCTGCCATAACAACTGCATCGGGAAGGGTGGTAGTGTCTTCAAAATATATGGGTGTTCCTTGCTCCAAATGAAACGCATGGCGTCATCCTTTGCCTTCTCATATCGTAGCCATGTGTTTCTTTCCTCTCTGTCCTCTCTTCGCCATCGCTTTAAAGTGCTCCACTGGTCGTCGGGAATGCGAGTGATCTGTGCGGTGATAAAGTGTTGTTGTTCTTATAGTGCCGCCCTAATTTCCTTTTTAAAGGAGCGAAGGATTGCCTCTAAGAAAGCTAAGCTGTCACTTTCGCTCTTCGGTTGGAAGTTTGTGTTATTGTGCAACAACCGGTCGACGTTGATTTTATCCATGACCAACTTATCTTTCAAGAAGTGATCAGTAGATAAAATGGGTACCTTTGCTTGATGCATGAGAGAGTGTATTATGGTGGGATGTGGCATTCTTGCATTAGCCCTATCCGCACCTCCAAGGATGTTGTTGGAGATGAGTCGCCCGACATAAATTTTATGTCCCTCCATAATACAGTACAGAATGAAAACTCTAATCATGCATAGGCTAGTGTCATGCGAGGTAGGAAACAACATGTGTCTTAAAAAGTAAAACTAGACATTAGCTTCTGGTTTTAGACAATGAGTTCGTAAAGTACGTGTGGTTCCTTGAAAATCCCATTGTGACCCTTCATGAGCAATCCTCTTGAGGACTGCCTCGAAGTCAGCATCAGTCGCATGATTACAAAGCCTCCAAAACTCAGATGAGTATGGGGGTGGAACCAATCCCAACATTTTATTGATTTGATAAGCTGAAAAACAAACTGGGGTTTGCCGGACAGTGATTTCTATTCTATTGGTAACAAAAAGTTCGGAATAAAAATCACGTACCCAATCTATATTGTAAGGACTAGGGACACTATAAAGTAGTTCCCATCCCAGTTTGGTGATCGTGTGCTGAAAATGTGGGTGTGCGAGTAAAATGCGATGATCAAATCCTTTTGGAGAATGTCCTAGTTTACGTGCAAAAGATTTGTGACGGATCAAAGCCTCATGACAACTAAACATATGCATGTGAGTAATACGAAGATTAGAGAAGTTACCCACTTTATTTTTACCCTTATCCTTTGGTGTGGCCGATTGTGGGAGCGTCACAGCTTGTTCTTCCATAGCTACATCATCATCCGAATCATCACCGGAATCACTAATCTCACCTTCCTCTCGTTCTGTCACAGCTATATCATCAATCTTTCTCTTTTTTATAGGTGTTACACTAGTCGTAGCCACTGCCTTGCACCGACGAGTGTCCTAAATAGGTGGTTTCGGTTGGGCAGTGGGTTCGGGGCTAGTGATGAGAGGTGAGGTGAGTGGTGGTGCAAAGGAGATGGGGTTCGGTGAGGAGGTGGGTATGATGGCAGTGGTGGTTGTGTTAGCTGTGTGTGGTGGTTGTGAGGTAGGTATAAATGAAAGGATCGAAGGTGTGGGGATATCATTTTGGTGGTCGATCGGAACAGCCGTAGGCGCTATGGGTGGATATTCGAGGTTTAATCTGGGGTGTCGCCGCACCGGGCGAAATGCCGATGGTCGGGTCAAGATGGGCTTAGCCACTGGAATCCAAAACGATCGCAAAGGCAAAAGTGTGAGCTGGGGATGAATGAGTTTGAGAGCTCGAAGACTCGTACCTTGCGTTTGGAAATCCCGGTGGTGGTGCCGCGGCAGCGCGTTGAGTGTCCAGGAGATACCGTTGAATCTCCGGCGGTGCTCGATGGAACTGAGCAGGTGCATCCCCAAGTCTGAGAAAATCGCGAGTAATCACAGGGGGTTGATTTAGTGAGGGTTGTGGTGATCGTGTTATACCAGAAAGCAAACCGAGAGGGTAATAGGTATTTGAGTTTAGGTTTTCCATCTAGGGTTTTGGGATGAGAGGGTTTTTCGATCGTGGCGATAGTGACGACGGTGGTGGTTGTTGAGAAGATCGCATGTGGGGTATGGGTGGTTGCGATAAAGTGGCGCACAGAATTGACGAAGGTGTGTGAATCGTCGGTCGATGATCGGAGGAATGATCGGAGATCGAAGGTAGGATGGGGTTTTCATTTTCTGGCGTGGCTTGTTCATATAAGGGAGAAGACGAAGAGGGGCGAGGGAGTGGTATTGGGAACAGAAAAGAAAATGGCAGGTCTGGTGGAGACAGGGACAGTAATCAGCGCCGGCGATGACGTGGGTGTCGTGAGTGGTCGAGAGAGACGAGTGCAGAGAGATAGAAAGATTGGGTTTTGTTTCAGTACGATGAAGTACCAAAAATTTTCTGCAATGTTCCTATTCTAGATACTGAGATACAATCGACAGTGTACTCACAAAATCTAAACAGAGTTTAGTCATAACCAAACTAACTTAGTTTACCAAACCAAATCCATAATTCAGATTTAAAAAAAATCCATATGGGCCAAAAATTGAGTTGGGCCTGAAATTAGACATGGGCCGATATTTATATAATCTTGAGATTGGGCCGAAACTAATATCAAACAAATCAGGTTTGGGCCACGGTAAAATGAATCGTAAATTGTTTTTCCAATTGAAACGTTTTAATCTCGAAAGATTATTTTACCAGTCATGTCTGAATTATCTTTCTGTTCAAAACCCAAAAGAACCTTTTATAAAAATTTTGGCCATGGGCTGAAAAATTTCCATTTTCTTCATTAAAAATGTGGTTCCTCGTTCTTCCTCATTCGAAATCATCTTATGCTACTTTTGTTCTTTTTGCGTTTTCTAAAAAAATAAAAAAATAAAATTGACCTAAAGAGAAAAATTAAAAATCTTTTTCTTGCTTTTAAAATGATATTTACAGCCTCGTGGATTATGAAAATCCATGAGTTTTCGAATTGTTGCTTAATTTAGGAGATGGACAACCTCAAGAGGTTGCTGTGTCAGTGTTGTAGGCTCGATGAAAGGTTTTACCCTTTGACCATTTACCTTGAAAGTGTATCCCTTTTCTGGATTAATTAATTCGTTAACACCATAGGGATAGACTTTTGCAATCTGATACGGTCCAGTCCACCTAGAATTCAATTTCCCAGGAAATAACCTGAGTCGAGAATTAAACAATAAAACTTGCTGACCCTCAAAGAACTCTTTTGGCACTATTTTCTTGTCATGCCATTTTTTGGTATTTTCTTTGTAAAGTTTGGCGTTTTCGTAAGAAAATTTTCTGTGCTCTTCCAGTTCACAAAGTTGTAGAGTTCTCTTTCTTCCAGCTTCATCTAGACTCATGTTAAGTTCCTTAATAGCCCAGTAGGCTTTGTGCTCTAGTTCAACCGGCAGGTGACAGGCCTTTCCAAAAACCAATTTATAGGGGACATTCGAATAGGTGTCTTATAAGAAGTCCGGTAGGCCCACAGGGCGTCATCCAATTTGGAGGCCCAGTCTTTTCTGTGTGGCTTAACTACCTTAGCTAGAATACCTTTTATCTCCCTGTTGGACAGTTCAGCCAAACCATTGGTTTGCGGGTGATAAGCAGTTGCCACCCTGTGCTGAATATTATATTTGTCCAAGACTTCCTCTAATAAATTGTTAATGAAGTGAGTGCCTTCATCACTAATTAAGGCACGAGGTGTACCAAATCTAGTGAATATGTGCTTGTGAAGAAATTTGACAACTGTCTTAGCATCATTGGCATCGTAGGCCATAGCCTCCACCCATTTGGACACGTAGTCTACAGCCACCAAGATGTAGGCACAATTATTGGACAGTGGGAAAGGTCCCATGAAGTCAATGCCCCAGACATCAAATAGTTCTACTTCTAGAATTCCATTTAAGGGCATTTCATTCCGTTGCGAGATGTTTCCACTTCTCTGACACTCACCACAACTTTTTGCAAAGTTGTGAGCATCATTGTTCAACGTGGGCCAATAAAATCCTGATTGCAGGACTTTTGCAGCTGTCCTTTGTCCGCTAAAATGACCACCACATGTCCTGAGTGGCAGTGGTGTAAGATGGATGTCACTTCTTTCTTTGGAATGCACCTTCGTATCACCCGATCTGCAAAAATTTTAAACAAATATGGACCATCCCACAGGAACTGTCTAGAATCACAAATAAGTTTCTTTCTTTGATGTTTGTTGAGTTCCTTGGGAATGATCCCACTAGCTAAATAGTTAACAATATCTGCAAACCAAGGTAATGCAACATGTTATACAACTAAAACTCTCTCATCTGGAAAAAACTTCACAGATATCACTGATGTGTTCCTTTGTGTCCTGTTTTTCGAGTCTTGACAAGTGGTCAGCCACTTGATTATTTATACCCTTCCTATCAACAATCTCCAAATCAAATTCTTGCAACAACAAGACCCACCTGATTAACCTAGGCTTTGCATCTTTTTTGGAAATAAGATACTTGATGGCAGCATGGTCAGTGTGCACAGTTAATGTGGCACCCATCAAGTATGATCTAAATTTTTCAAAAGCAAAGACCACAGCTAACAATTCTTTTTCAGTGGTGGTGTAATTTATTTGAGCTTCGTTGAGGGTTTTACTAGCATAATATATGGAGTGAAACACTTTATTCTTCTTTTGTCCTAAAATGGCTCCAACATCCAGTCACTAGCATCACTCATGATTTCAAATGGTAAGGACCAATCAGGTGCCACTATTACAGGAGCGGTGACCAATGCTTCTTTTAAGATTTTAAAAGCTTTTTTACAATCTTCATCAAAGTTGAAAGCATGGTCATGCTGTAATAGTGAGCATAGAGGTTTGGATATTTTAGAAAAATCTTTTATGAATCTCCGGTAAAATCCTGCATGTCCTAAAAAACTTCTGATCCCTTTCACAGTGGTTGGTTCAGGAAAATTTGCAATTACTTCCAGCTTTGCCTTATCAACCTCAATACCTCTATTGTAAATGAGATGTCCTAATACTATGCCCTCTTTAACCATAAAGTGGCATTTTTCCTAGTTTAAAACCAAATCTGTCTCTTCACATCTTTTCAGACTTTTTTCAAGGTTTTCTAAACACAGATCATATGATGTACCATAGACGGAGAAATCATCCATAAAAACTTCCATGGACTGTTCAAGCATATATGAAAAAATAGACATCATACATCTTTGGAAAGTGGCAGGAGCATTACAAAGTCCAAAAGGCATTCTTCTAAAAGCAAAAGTGCCATAAGGGCACGTAAAATTGGTTTTATCTTGGTCTTCTGGTGCAATGGCAATCTGATTGTAACCTGAGTAACCATCTAGGAAACAATAGAACTCCTTACCTGCTAGTCTGTCTAACATTTGGTCTATGAAGGGTAATGGAAAATGGTCTTTTTGGGTTGCTTGGTTAAGCTTCCTGTAGTCCATACATATCCTCCAACCTGACACAACTCTGGTGGGTATAAGTTCATTCTTCTCATTTGTTATTACAGTTACTCCACCCTTTTTGGGTACACATTGCACTGGACTGACACATGACTTTAACGAGTTTATTTCTAATGGAAGCAAACGTGTTCTTTGTGTGCGACCCTTTAGGTTTACATACTCATTGGTAGTATTTCTGTGTGACACGTGTCGTGGGCATATAGTAACCTACAATCTCCAACTTGCATACGATACACAGTAGCACAAACGGTGGTAAACGACTAAACGTCTAGCAACACGTCACCGCCCCCAAGGCTATGTAAATGTGCTTTTGTCTTCGAGCAATTTTGATTGATTCAATCAATCACATAGTAGAATCATTCATTATCCTTTTGCCTCACGATATTTGTTTTTGAACTTAAGACATAGATCTATCTCATCCTTTATAGTTCAAAGATTACGTTTCTCGATCCCAATATATTTGATTATATAAGTGCCATTATGTAACACCCTCGAATTGGGAAATAGCAACTAAATAAAATTTTCAATATCACATCCGAAATAATAGATAAATTACCTCAAATTACAAACTATGATTGCCTCCAAACATTACATATAAAAAAACAAGTCTTATAACCAAGACTAAACTTACTTCGGATATCACTAAATCCAAACACAAGTGCTACCCCCAAGGGTAAATGCGGAAACATAACTTAGGCTATTCACCTCTCGAGCACTTTACTAGCACACGACCCTTCACACGTGTCACTAGAACTACTCCCAACCTGAGACCTGTTGCACATGCCGACAAATAAAAAGGTTAGGCTAACGCCTAGTGAGTTCAAGAGTTTATAGCATGAATAAATAGTTCTTTGAAAGAAAGTTGGCAATAAAGATTTAGATTTCCAAAAGAGTTTACCAAGGATATAAATGACTCATTTTCAACGCACCCAAAATCGATGAGAAATTTTTCCCAAAAGGTATAAAGCGTTTTCCCAAAATGAATATAATCCAAAACTCATTCAATACGTGAATAAACCTCTAATAGGCAAATCTTTCAAATACGGTTGACAACAATTACTCAACCCATAAATCATGGAAAACCATCCATTTAATAGAATACTTCATTGAAAACATATACGAGCAATACTCACGCAAACGTAAAATGTAATGAAGTTTCAAACACCATACTTATGGAGATAACCTGCTTTATTTAGACTATAATATACATGGAAGAGAATCCAATATTAAAGTCATCCAACCGCAGTCAAACGTATAAGACCAATAATAATAATAGAACCGGAACAATATAAAATCCCAAATAAGTTGACCAACGACGGGGGAGACCCATATCCATTTAGACTGGAGATCCTTAGTGCCTTCAGCATAAATGCGACACTTTGAGATACCTTAGTGCCTTCAGCATAAATGCGACACTTTGAGATACCTTAGTGCCCTCAGCATAAATGCGACACCTTGACATACCTTTGTGTCTTCAGCATAAATGCGACACCTAGAGATACTCAATCGACCATTACCAACGACTGACTAACATGCCTATGGATCCAATGTAATACAGTCTACAGACAATATGCCTATCCCGGAATGACTCACTCACCCAAGCATGTAAATATCCAAACGTGCAATAACATGCAAAATGGTGCAATAAAAGCAACCCATAAACAAGACCCTACCGGACCAATGTCCCCATGACTATCCCAGAGTCAAAACCGAGCAAACTGCTCAAATACCCATTAGACCTATAAATAATGGCCATAAAATAGCACAAAATGCATCTAATATCAATTAGGTAAACAAGTACCATAAAATCGTTATTAACCCAAAACCCAACGCAGGTTAAACAAAAGGGTTTTCCCAAAGGGACTCACACCCTTATAATTCTCAAAATGGTTATTGACACTAAAACGTGCATTCTCCCAAATGGTTTACAAAATCATTTATACACATATGATTAAACCATCAAATAGACTCCATTTTGAGTAATAAATCTTTTAAGAGTAAAATTATGATTTCTACATATCAAATACTCCAAAATCCCAAATATGGGTGTTTTACACAATTATGAAGATAAATACTTCAAAAAGGTTAAATTAACCAAATACCTCAACAATTGATATTTTCATGTAAAACACACAAACATTTGGAAAATACTATTTTTGGCATGTACAAAGTTTTCACAAATCAACTTGAACTCACCTTAGCTAGATTAAGCTAAATCTAGAGTTTTCTCCAACGTAAGCTCCTTTGATGAAGTTTGCATCCTCAAGCCAAAACTTCCAAAACCTAGACCCATATATTTCCAACCATAAATACCAAAGTCTAACCACAAGGAATCATCATCCATCCACAATACACCAAAATATCAAAACCCTAGCTTCTTAGATGAAGAAAAGTGAGATGCTTACCTCAACCACCACCAAGTACTCTTGGATCATTCATGATACTTTAAAACTCTTTCTAGATCCTTGAAGAGCTCCCAAAAATGAAACCATAGCAACTTGAATCACTCAAATCGGAGTTGGGATGCAAAAGTTATGAAGAAATGAAGTTTGAGGGTTTGAGATTCGCGATTTAAAGCTCCATCGGTTTGTCCCGCAGTTTATAAGTCGCGGGAAATGTCGCGCGCTTCCCTCCAGAGGCTTACGTGGCTTGGGCCGCGGTCTAACAGGCCGCGCGGCCCCCTGTTAGGTCGGATACTGTTTCGGCCGTAACTTCTTCGTTATAGCTCTGTTTTTGCTCCGGAAAGAACCGTTGGACTCGTATTCGAATTCCCCATCCAACAAGACCATAAAATCTAGGATTTAATCCAAAATTATATTTTTCATATTTTTCTTAAAAGATCGATTCCACACTGATTCGAAGTTGTACTTATCCAAAAATTACGGGTGTTACACATTAGTCCAACTAATCCACTTGTTCATGCATGTAAATCAAACTATGTCATCGAGGGGCCCATAAATATATCTCTCATCTTGAGAGGAGCAAATCCCATGTTGCATGTACACGACTAACTACACAATTCGTGTTATGCCCAACATAACCCTTATGGCTACCCGGTTAAAGGTAACATTAGACTATATCAAAACATAACACTCGTTGTGCATTAGGTCCCAATGCACATCTCAGGTGTGAGGATAAAATAGTGTTTTACTATCTCAGGACTCACCTTATGGCGCCGATCTATGAGGTGATCCTGACCGTGGGTCTTGTCCAACGCTTTGTGCACCAACAAACGCATGTGACTCTGGTTGCACCCAGTGCACTTCCAACTTGGACTATGACCAGACTTCACAATGATCTTGATTTATTACCAGTCCCCTGGTAATAATCAATCAAGGACGGTTCTAAACAATATGAACATCATATTTGTTTACAGATACTTAAACATGCTAATAAAGAACACAATAATGTTTAATGTATATACTCATACCTAGTATGCCATATCACATTGTAAAACATAACTGTTTAATGTTCCAAAATTTAAAGTTTACTAAAATTCTTAATTAGAAAGATTTGAACCTATGGAACTACCATGAACATCATGATTGTTCTAACAAATAGGATTTATAAATAAATGTGCATTTAAGCTCTCACAGCTTATATTACCTCCTTTCTATATATATCTCTTACTACAATTTTAGTCATCATGGTTAGTGTGGAAACTAGCATCTGTGTATCCCAAGACACACGGATCTCTTTCCTAACCATTGTGCGGTAAGAACATATCTTTAGTTCTTCTTAGATACTTCAGATTGTTCTTTACTGCTATAAAGTGAGCATCACTTGAGTCTGACTAAAATCTTCTCGTCATGCTTAAGGCATGCGAGATGTCCAGTCTCTTAGTACATAAACATGGTGTACATGTTTGAACCAATGGCCGAAGCATGAGAACACCCTTTATTCGGTTCATGCCTTTCTTATAACCCCTTCATCTTGAAGTGTTTTAAGATTGTGTCAATGTATGTACTTTTGGCTTAATCTAATTAAGCACTTTGATCTATAACAATAGATCTTTACACCAAGGAATTGTTTCTTAGATCCTTTATCATGAAATACTTCCTCAGTCAGGTTTTTACACCTTCAAGCACTAGGATGCCATTTCTGATGATCAAGAATACTATTATGCTCTCACTGACCTTCTTGTCTATATACAAGATTTTAATTACGAGATTATTGTCCAAATCCATAACTGGACTTTTGCAACTTGCAATTTTGGGTTTGATGTTTTTAAGCCTTGTATACGTCCACGCTCAAAATTCCCTTTTGAGGAATGTGGCTTTAACATCAACCTTCATGGCATCTTGCCATTCATAAATAATCCGATATTTGGATTGTTTTGCATCTCGTTCATTATTTTCAACAACTTGTTGAAGCTCAACATCTTGTTGTTTGTCAATGTCAACCATTGTACCATCTTTGTAGTTCTTGAATTTCTTCAAGATCTGTTATGTCTCCCCATTTTGATTCTTGTCAGAAAATCATTTTCTAAGAACTCATTATGGTGCGCAACAAAACTTTTGTTGTCGCTTGGATCTTATATAAGTGATATCTGATCGGATAAAAGATGTACATTTTAGACCTTTTCCTTATTCTTATATATGACAACTTTGGGATCTTCCCCATTCATATTTTGAGAATAGGTTTTAGTGGTCCTTATTGGTTTATGCATAATTTAGTATTGGATAGTTGTTTCTAGGAAACATCCTCAGAAAACTCTTTTAGACAGATTCGTGAGACCCATCATAGAGTGAATCATGTTTAACAAGATTCTATTTCTCCTTTTGACACATCATTAAGATGCGGTGTTCCGGGAGAAATCATTTGGGATACAATCCCAATCTCTAGGATGATCTCTTGGCTTAGATACTCATAACCTCAATCTGACTGAAGCATCTTTATCTTTGCCAAGTATATTCACTACTTCTTTTGAAACTCTTTGAAAAATCAAAGCTTTCATATTTCCTTTCTTTTGGTAAACATACCCATATCTGCTAGGCTTAGTAGAATGTTATGAAGTAGTGATGACTGTATCTAGTGAGTGAACTTTAAGGCTTACATACACCAGTATGGATAACTCCTATTAGTTCTTGTGACCCCTAAGGGTTTTCCTTTAAAACATTCTTTGTCATCTTGACTAACACACATTTATCATGTGAATCATCACATGATTCCAACTCTCCGTGCGTCTGGAGTTTGGCTATGTGTTTAAGTGTCACAAATAGGTCTGAGTTAAGCCCCGCTTAATTCATTATTTTGATTTATAATTACAACTATCAATCTCATAAAACATTTATTGAGATAAAAAGAAAATTTATTTCTTGAAAACATAAATACAAATTCAGTTTGTTGTAATTTGAGGAAATGAAACTAAAATCCCAGTAATACTAGGTACATCAATACACTTGCTAGGTGTCAATGTAAGACCATTCAAGAGTTCATATCATATGTCCTTTGAGCAACATCAGCTAACTTAGCTCCATCCGGCCTGGTTTCATCTTCTCTTCACTTCTTACTTTCTGAAAAGTAGTATTATAATGAGTATCATACTCAATACATAATACCTAGTTAGAAGTGAACAAATCAATGGTAAACATACCTGAAGTTCCGACTTCGTTAGCCTTCTTCTTCCTCATTTCTGCCAATAGGGCAGGGCAGTTTCTCTTCCAGTGTCCCTTCTGGTTGCGATTGAAGCAAACTGCATCTATAGGAATCTTTCGTTTGCCCTCTTTCTTGTTGGAGCTTCCAACATTTATTTTACCCTTGGTAACTCCCCTATTCCTCTTGATTATCCCGCTTTTAGGCTTGATCATCAAGACCTGTTCTAGTTTGGATGAATCCAACTTGGATTTCATATTTATCTCAACAGTTTTAAGCATGTTGTGAAGCTCTGTGAGAGTTTTCTCCAAACCATTAATATTATAGTTCAGAACGAACTGTTCATATGAATTTGATAAAGAATTAAGAACCATATCGATTCCTAATTCTTGATCTAGTGGGTATCCAAGACGGGTTAATCGGTCAATGTACCCTTTCATTTTCAAAACGTGGGTACTGACAGATGAACCCTCAGCATCACACAAGCATGCAATACCCTGACCGTATCAAACCTCTTTTGCCTTGCCTGTAAGTGAAACATAGATTTCAAATAGGATATCATATCCCATGCAGGCATGTCTTCATGTTCCCTTAGAAGCTCGGGAGTCATGGATGCAAGCATCAAATGGCTAACATCCAGAGTCATTGAGATGCTTATCATAAGCAGCTCTATCCTCAGCTGAAGCATTTAGGGCATGAGCGTTTGGAAGGGGTTTTTCTAGAACGTACAACTTCTATTCGTGTTTAAGGACAATCCTCAAGAAACGAAACCAATCGACGAAGTTTGTACCGTTCAGTTTATCCTTATAAAGGATTGACCGTAACGTAAATTGAGATAAATCGTTTAAGTTTGAATTGGAGGCAGTAATAGACATCTACAAAACAAGTTTAATTTTAGTAACTTTAATATCTCAAATAAATGAATTAAACTTTCAAAATCATTTGATTTGAGCTAAAATCCATATTTCACCTACTTCCATAAATGGTCAATTCACTGTCTATGGAATTAGGCTATTTAGGTAGGCATCATCCAATTATGTTCAACATAACTCTTAGATGTCGTGGGATTCTATTCAATATATCATATATTGAATTTGGCACGTTTAATCCCACTTCAACGCCTTGAAAATACTCATAGATGGCTAGGCGCTTTCAATGATATTTCCAAGTAAACTAACCATACTAAGGTATCATGATCCCACCTAAAATCTCAACTTAGGGTTTATTGGGATCAGTCGTCCAAAATACGACTATTTAAGTTAATGGCTAGGTGACTTTCCACTTAAATTTCGTTATCTTGGCACCTTGTCTTACACTACAATCATACGATATGATTGGCTAGGCACTTACCACACTAAAATCCCGTAAGCTCGACAAGTACCTTAAATGTGTAGCGTTTAGTTTACATTTTGAAAAGGTTTAATTTTAGAAAACATTCTAAGTCTTTTAAAACGTTTTGATTTAAAATCTTGTTTTAAGATCTTGTTTTAAAAGTTTATTCAATTAAATCGGTTTGACTTTGATAAACATATAAAATTTTAAAATATCATATTTTATTTACCGATTTAAAACTTATTTTGCGTTTGATTTTATTTTAAAAACGCTTGCAACTATTATAACAATAATAAAGCAATAAATAAACAAAATGCAAACACAAAATAAACAACTACAACAGATAATATACGGTTTTGCCCCTAATGTGGTGTTGTGAGCCAACACAACAACCACAGTCTTTCTAAGGACGTCTTCAATCTCCCACTGGCCTCGCCATCTTGGTGAACTCCGAGGACTCCGTCTCCATATCTTGAAACTCCGTCTTCGGATGATTTAAACTTAAAATAGAAAACACAACAATATCCTATCTATTTTACAATTGAACCTATCTAGAAAATTTAAAATTACATCCCATGCAATTAATACATTTTAATTTTCCAAACATAAAAATAAATCAACCACGGGTCTTTGGGGGCAAACCGTATATTATTATTTTAAACATAAAATAAAACAATCGGCCGAAACTTATTAACATAATTAATAGCCGATTAATGGAACAAATTACTATATGGCAAATTAAAATTTAAAATCGACCCTTTTAAACGTGGGTTACTATCCCATACGATAATTTTAAACATAAAATTAACGTTATTGGCTAAATATATAAACATGTATAAAATCCAATTTAAAACCCAACAAAATTTTAAAACGATAAAACTTTTCGGATCAAAACGGTAATTGAGCCCAAATCGAAAACTTAGGTAACAACCCAAAATTAATAAATGGGCCTACTAGCCCGCATCAACCGGGCCCAACTCCGAATTTCGTTTCCGTATTGGTTTTCCAACCCGAAACATAAAATAGTGGATTTAAACAATAGATCCGACCTTTGACCCGATATAGGAAAAACGAAGTTCCCGTTTATTATTTTTAAACATAAAATACTTGGTCAAGATTTAACTATCATAATTAAAATGACCAATTTACGAGAACAAAACTATATGTTGGATTTAATTTTAAAATGACCCAGGTTTTAAAACGATGCGACACCGATCCAAAACTCAAAACATCCGGGCTTCTAGCCCGAGCCCAATTTCCAAAATAGGGCATTGACCCAAAAACCGATGACAACTGTCCAAATTGATTGAAAAACGACGTGAACAACCAAAAACGGACATGGGTCTCTTAGTTAAAACGTGGTCCAACTAACTGGAATAACAACCCAAAAACCAAGTTGTTTCTGGTAACAACCCAAACTTGGTTTTTAAAGCCAACGGTGGCCGAACGGCTAAACAAACAATTTAAAACTGATGTACCAGCTACCGGAGACCACTAACTAGATAGCTTCAGAGTTAAATAGCCCTAAGGCCAGCAGCAGCTGCGACACTAGAAACAACAACCCTGGATTTACACCTATTGTGTAGATCATCCACGGATCATACAGTCCGCTCAGTCCGCTTGGCACAAAGCCAGCGGCGAAAAACTGATAAAGTCGAACCATGGTGCTTGGTGTATGGCCAGCGGTGGCGATCAACACTAGTGCCTGAGATGGAAAAGAAAAACGAAAAGAGAACAATCCCATGGGGGGGGGGGGGCGATCGGCAGCGACTATGAACGCCCAAAACCACATAGCCAAAAACAAAACATCGCCGACATCCTTGGTCGTAGCCTTGGCCCCCGACATCCAACTTATGACCAACAAAAGTAAATGAAGACCGGGGATAAATAATAACCAAACGGCCGTAAACACGACGACTTGGATGACCGAGAATAGGGTTAGCAAACCCTTCGTGAAAAACGGCGACGTACCAGATCAACAGCCGACGATGGCAGACGGAAGCTAGAAGACGGCGGCAGCAGCTCCATGTCAAGGAACATGGCTGCAGTTCCCGGCACCGGCCGAGATTCACACCAAAAAAAAGGTGACGGCTCTTTTGAGTTTTAGAGAGATGGAAGAGAAAGGTATGGTTTCAAAGACCCTTTTTTTTGTTTATGTACAAAATCGCCTGACGAGGAGCCAAAAAGAAATAATTTCAAAAACCCCCTTTTTTGTTTCTGTACAAAAGCGCCAGACGAGGAGCCAAAGAAATAATCCTCCCCCTCCTTTTTTTCTTTATACATACATACATGTATATTATGATAGGTAACATATATATATATATATATATATATATATTATATGTGTATTTTATTTTTATTTTGCCATATAAATAAAACTGTTCCCTATTAATTAAATTCGTTCAAAGTGGCTCTGATACCACTGTTGGGTTTTGATGTGATTCGTAACCGTTAAACGTAGCGGAAATTAAATCATTTTAGTTACAAATTATAGAAAAACATTTCTACAACAAAACCCAATCGGATCCAATGATGCATTTAATTAAACAACCATACCATAGGGTGTTTAGAATCGTACCTTTTGGATATGTCGTGGTTGAACGACCGGGGCACTTGAAACCAACGCAGGTTTCCTCTAATGGTATCCACACACGAACACGCGAATTCCACCGTGTGCTAGCCCAAAAAAACCCCTAATTCTAAATATGTGTACGTGTATAATTCGGATTCAGAGAATCGAATTGATCGTCAGAAAACAAATGACCCGACATCCTATTATATTGACAGTAAATATGATTTATGTCTATCTGTAACTATTTGAATTCAAATCATTTGAATTCGAATAATTATCTAAATAATAATTATAATTATCTAAAAGATAATTATTCATTTTTACAGATAGAACCCTGTAATTATCATAATTACATTTTACACATATTATTCAGTTATTCTTTCAAGAATAACTATTTAACTGTCAAACATGACTTTAACGGGTTTCTTTCTAATGGAAGCAAACATGTTCTTTGTGTGCGACCCTTTAGGTTTACATACTCATTGGTAGCATTTCTGTGTGACTCGTTTCGTGGGCATATAGTAACCTACAAAAATATAATACGTCACCGAAAACATGGATAAAAGTAAATACCCAAAACAACACCTTCCGATGACGGGGGAGACCCGTTTCCATCAAGGTGACGAGAACACGTGAGTGGGGCCACCTATGATGATGTTATTGGATTACACCTCAAGTCCCGGTTTTAGTTCTCATGCCATCAAGACATCACAACCTCAAACCATTACATGCCTTTATTGCCTACTCTATCGAGTTACACCTCAAGAACTTACGGGACCATATTTCCTATCCAATTTAGACGAGTTACACCTCAAGGACTTCAACGTCCCTTATTGCCTACTCGCTAGTGACCCAAGACGGCCAACAAAATATGAGCATATAACCCATACGATCTAAATCTTCGTGCATAAGGAGATAGACACCAAATAACCCATAGCCTCGGAGTACAACCCATAACGGTTCCTCTCCACAAAAAAAACGGGTCAACAGCAATGCAAGTGCGGGCAGAATTCCCTAAGTGAGAATATCAAGACTCTTCTCTATTAAATATGACTGACTTACAGGCCTATGGATTCAATGCATTACAATATAAAAATACATGACTCCACTTGAAAGACACACACACACACACACTCAAAACATGTACTCTCCAAAGGGACGCATTAAATGTAACTCACACCCAAATTTCCTTATTACATTATTAAAATCGAACAAATGTACTCAGGACTCAATAAACTCATAAATCGAGTCATAAGCTCAACAAAAATCAATTGACCATTATTAAAGGTCATAAAAGCAACAAAACGCAAATAACCCACGTTTATGCGAAACATGCTCCATAGTCATGAGTAACTCAACTCAACTTTAGAGCAAGACAAATCATTTTCCCAAGGCGCCAATCAAGCGTATTTATACCAAAAGATTTACCTTTGTAAGATGAATCGTTGAAAAACCAATATTTAAGAGTTATACATCAAAACCCAACATACATCTTTTCCCAAAACCAAAAGGTTTAAACTTTCTAAATGTCCACAAGGTCGGGAATGACCATAATCCAATGACCCACACTTTCGTATCTTCGAACGTTCTATAACATGCCTAATGCATATATCTAACAAACATTAGAAATGCATTTTTACCAAATAATCTCCTTTTATGCATTAAATCATCAAAACACTTTCATTTATAATTGATTTATCAAATTGTCCAAAAATCCAAAATGTGGTGTTTTACAAGGTTTATAAAGTTAAATACTTTAAATAATCAATACCCAACAATAACTCAACAATTGATAATTTTATGTAAAACACATAAACACTTTAAAATGGACATTTTTGGCATGTACAGAGTTTTCACAAATCAACTTGAACTCACCTTGCTAGATTTAGGTTAAATCTAGATTTTCCCCAATTTGAGCTCCTTTGAAGAAACTTGAATCCTCAAGCCAAATCTTCCAAAAACCTAGATCCATAAGTTTCCAACCATTAATATTCATATTTAACCATTTAGAATCATTCCCCAAACATTTTACATCAAAATCTCAACTTATACAAAACCCTCATTTTATAGATGAAGAAAAGAGAAGATTACCTTACCCACATCTTGTATTCCACCATCAACATACTTCTAGGGTCACCAATAAGAACCTCAAGCGCCAAATCTTCACAAGAGTGAAACGGGTTGGATGAAACTCTAGAAAAACTTACAAACTCAAGAAGATGAAGAGGAGATGAAGTACACGTAGCTTTTGCTTCCAAATCCTTACTAGATGAGGAAGAATCGTATGAAATCTCGAGTAATGGGGTCTCAAAGGCTCAAAATCGACATTGGGGGCTGAGGGTTTCGGTTCTTGGGAGAGAAAAACAAAGTAGGTGAAGTGAAATGAAGAAAAGGGGTGAAAAATCCAGTTTTTATGGGTCAGGTGACCCTGTGCAACAATGCCCGACGACTATGCCTTTTGGCATAGTCGCGTGTTACAGTCGCGGGGTTGGTACCACCTTTTGTTCCCTGGTGCTACATTGACCAGCGACATTGACACGTGTCGTAGTCGCTGGTCATAGTCGCTTAGGAGGTACCGAACACCATTTTGGCCATAACGTCTTCGTTTGAGCTCCGTTTTCGCTCCGGAAAGGACCATTGGATTCGTTTTTGGGTTCACCATCCAAAAGACCATAAAATCTTGGATTCAATCCAAAATTGTATTTTTCATATTTATCTTAAAAGATCGATACCTTTCAAAGATTGGGGTGTTACAATCCTCCCAACCTTAAAATAGATTTCGTCCTTGAAATCTAGTTCCCATAAGTCCAAGTGAACGCTTAACTTACTAGAGTAGTTTATAACCACAAGACCTCGGTTGCCTTCCAACCTTAGGTGATCCATACTTCTCCAACGGCAAATCCCGATTCCCAACCAGTCCAGATCTAATCATCTTTAAATTCTTTCTCCAACCAAATCTAAGGTTCAATCACTACGGAAGCCAACAAAATTCTCAAATTCAACTGTTCCCGCTACTGAACTGTCCTTTTAATTTTAACGACGGTCCTTAGACTCCGAAATGAACGGTCATTCTTGTCCCGAAGATTATACAACTCCCAAAATATGTCCCATTATCAATCATCCAATGGACAGATTCTCTTACCACCCAAGGAAAAAATCATCCCACTAAATCCACTTATCACAATTTGAACTTCTTAAAATCGCTATAACTGATACCATTCTCCCTTAATATTGTACAACACTCTAAATACACTGATGGTTCTTGGCCTCAAAATTCGGAAGTCGACACCTAACCATTTCACTATGATTCGAACCACTGCAGAACTCCCTACACGAGTTTCACTCATCGAGCATTCCTACAAAACCAAGGTTGTCAGCACGTGGACTAAGGGTTCTTCACATCCCCTATGCAAGGGCTGACCAACATCCAAAATGAGGTTACCGAAATGAACGGTTACCATAAGCATTAATAAAAGATGCCGCGAGTCTAACCCTCCGGTTACAAAAGTACACCGACTCTACAAATGATACTACTCGGCTTACGGTACCATGATACCATCACGCGTCGGAATATCCAACCTTCCACTGTCGAGGTTCTATACGCCTTTACTCTTAACCGAGGTTACTTAACCTTTCCAAGGTTCTAATGGGTTCAAGGTTTTCAAGTCAAATACTCAACAAATATGCCAATCGAAAACTTTTATAGAAATTTTCAACACGAAGGTTTTCATAACAATAAATCGTACTTATAAAGTCTACTACCACTTATCCAGTAATTGTACAAAATAGACACACTCGTCCCACTTATGAAAAGTCATTTTGAAAATTACTTGATCACTACTTGATTTACTTACAATGCAAAAGTATGCTCAACAAACTTTTAAAATGAACTGCTACGGTCTTAGCACAGATTTATTTATGCCATGAATGTAAAATAATTTCTTGCATTAAAATAGTGTGCAACAAAATGTTTGTACGAACTTCAAAAGAAGTTTAAACGACATCCAACTCAAAAAAAATCTCATTTAGCCATAAAACGTCACGGAATAAAATTCACCATCAACATTTGCATGCGTCGGTTTATTTCGCAAAAATGGTGAAACGATCATATATACACTTCGGTTAAAATATGAAATGATCTGCGTCGTTTTCAAGTTTAAAACAAACTAACAATATGCTTTCATTGCTCGAAAATATCAGCTAAAATATCATGAAGAAATCCCAATTTAGAACATGTATGCAAACTTGCAACGCTCTCATAGTAGTTTTTCCGAAATAAATAAAGATGCAACAGATAGTCCATACTGATTTCGAAAGAGGAGACTCATTAAATCAAATTCCACAAAATTCTCGTTTAGCCGTATAATGACATGGGAATAAAATCTTCTAACGAAACTCACACGCATTAATGTAGTTTCTCAGAACTCAGGAAAAACGATAGGTGCATGTAATTTGGTTGACACATAAAATAATTTAAATCGACTTCAAATATCAAGTCGTACCAACGATACACATAATCGTTCTAAAATAGTGGCTATACTGCCATGCACACCAGTAAGTAAATATAATGCATTTGTGTGAGACGATAACAAAAGTACCAATACCCGAAAGTGCATAAGAAAAAACATTAAGATAAACTACTATGGTACCGTTATATACTTACTCACGCCACGGGTATAAATCACTTCGTACCCTAAACAAGGTGCGACGAAAAATTCTAGCACAAATCACAAAGGAGAAAACCATACGATATCAAATTTCCGAAAACCATTCTTTTGTGGTTGCAAACCACATAGAGTAATATTTCTCAACAAGACCCGTATGAGACAAAATGCTCATCAAAACCCATAAATTAACACACATAATAATTAAAGTATGCACATTTCAAAGTTGCACTCACGCTACACAAAACATCGTAAAACAAAACTCCATAGAACTCAATGAAACTCAAAGGCATTCAACCAATCAAATGGTGCCAAACTTTTCGCTTCCAAAAAATCAAATTGCATAAAGCAAAATCATGACTAAAATGTCATAATTCCGAAAATTTCCTTTTTTGTTGTAATACAATATAAACAACACTTTTCAGCGAAACTCGCATTAAATAAATTTCCCAATAAAGCTCAACATCAAAATAATGAAAGGTAACTCTCCGTCCAAACCTTAACATATGTGGAGGAGATCCAATGTTAAAATCATAAGCTGTAGTTACTTGTCCAACACCCTAAACAACATTAATTATGGATATCATTGTATCCGAAAATAACGTTGGACAACAACAAAAATAAAGCAAGCCCCGACAAAGTTTGCAAATTCCTGCAATAAAATAGGTTCATGCATGTTTAAAACCATGATTTAAAATCTTGTGCATGCTATATGTTTTTCCAAGATTTCGTAACATAACCCACATGATGATTTGGGAACATGAGAAATAATTGATGCAATTTATTTCAAGGATAAGTTTTGTGCATAAGTTTAGTCGGCACTCAACGTGTCAAGACCACACTCCTCCCAATTCCTCCGGTCACACTATTGTCATCCGGATGCTCAAACATCTTAAGCCAATAATCGAGAATTTCATCTGCTTACCTTACAAGTCATCTTCGAATAAGGTCAATTCCATAAGCCTATGGTTCTAGCTCAACCAACAACTTCGAACCGAATGGTTCACTTAGTGCAATCATCATGCTTACGGTCACTCTAGTGACAAATGCTAAAATCATCAACTTCTTCTAGCGATTACTCGCTTAAAACTCTTTCACTACCCCAACGGTTATCACAACAAAGTAGTCCAAATATACACATGTAACTTGTAGGTTCACCATAACACTGGCCATGTGCAATTATGAACGTACTGTACATGATCATCCTTGCTACCCTCGACGTGATTCCCGTTTCTAGTGACTCCATCAACCTCAAAATATCCTATCTTAGAGTGCCTAATGGTGCAATTTCACTCTCATTCACTTAAAAGAACACTAGCTTGAGTTTAGGTATCCAAAATCAACACCTAAATCTCTTAAACTTAAGCTCTGATACCAACTTGTAACACCCTCAAAACTTGGAAAGAGCAACTAAACAACCCATTTTTACCCATACACACACAAATCTTATGACAAAGCTCCCGTATAAGGCATTTCCCAAAATGAACTTAAATCCAAAAATCACTCAAAACGTGGTTAAATATTAAATTTCCCAAAATATATATATATATATATATATGAATAAAACTTCATTTTTAAAACCTCCAACACAAGGATGAGGCATAATACACTGCCAATAAATCATGGAGAACACTCCATTGAAAATATAATACGTCACCGAAAACATGGATAAAAGTAAATACCCAAAACAACATCTTTCGATGACGGGGGAGACCCTTTTCCATCAAGGTGACGAGAACACGCGAGTGGGGTCACCTATGATGTATTGGATTACACCTCCCGGTTTTAGTTCCCATGCCATCAAGACATCACAACCTCAAACCATTACATGCCTTTATTGCCTACTCCGTCGAGTTACACCTCAAGGACTTATGGGACCATATAGTCTATCCAATCTCGACGAGTTACACCTCAAGGACTTCAATGTCCCTTATTGCCTACTCGCTAGTGACCCAAGATGACCAACAAAAGCATATAACCCATACGATCTAAATCCTCGTGCATAAGGAGATAGACACCAAATAACCCATAGCCCTAGAGTACAACCCATAACGGTTCCTCTCCACAAAAGAAATGAGTCAACAACAATGCTAGTGCGGGCAGAATTCCCAAAGTGAGAATATCAAGACTACTCACTATTAAGTATGACTGACTTACATGCCTATGGATCCAATGCATTACAATATAAAAATACATGACTCCACTTGAACGACACACACACACACACACACACTCAAAACATGTACTCTCCAAAGCGACGCAATAAATGTAACTCACACCAAAATTTCCTTATTAAATTATAAAAACCGGACAAATGTCCTCATGACTCAATAAACACATAAACCGAGCCATAAGCTCAATCAAAATCAATTGACCATTATTAAAGGTCATAAATGCAACAAAACGCAAATAACCCAGGTTTATGCGAAACATGCTCCATAGTCATGAGTAACTCAACTCAACTTTAGAGAAAGACAAATCCTTTTCCCAAGGCGCCGATCAAGCATATTTATACCAAAAGATTTACCTTTGTAAGATGAATCATTGAAAAACCAATATTTAAGAGTTATACATAAAAACCAACATACATCTTTTCCCAAAACCAAAAGGTTTAAACTTTCTAAATCTCCACAAGGTCGGGAATGACCAAATCCAATGACGCACACTTTCGTATCTTCAAACGTTCTATAACATGCATTATGCATATATCTAACAAACACTAGAAATGCATTTTTACCAAATAATCATCTTTTATGCATTAAATCATCAAAACACTTTCATTTATAATTGATTTTTCAAATTATCCAAAAATCCCAAATGTGGGTGTTTTACAAGGTTTATAAAGTTAAATACTTTAAATAATCAAACCTACCAATAACTCAACAATTGATAATTTTATGTAAAACACATAAACACTTTAAAATGGACATTTTTGGCATGTACAACGTTTTCACAAATCAACTTGAACTCGCCTTGCTAGATTTAGGCTAAATCTAGATTTTCCCCTATTTGAGCTCCTTTGAAGAAACTTGAATCCTCAAGCCATATCTTCCAAAAACTTAGATCCATAAGTTTCCAGCCATAAATATTCATATCCAACCATTTAGAATCATTCCCCAAATATTTTACGTCAAGATCTCAACTTAACCCAAAACCCTAATTTCCATAGATGAAGGAAAGAGAAGATTACCTTACCCACATCTTGTATTCCACCATCAACATACTTCTAGGGTCACCAATAAGAACCTCAAGCTCCAAATCTTTACAAGAGTGAAATGGGTTGGATAAAACCCTAGAAAAACTTAGAAACACAAGAAGATGAAGAGGAGATGTAGTACACCTAACTTTTTCTTCCAAATCCTTGCTAGATGAGGAAGAATCATATGAAATCTCGAGAAATGGGGTCTCAAAGGCTCAAAATCGACAATGGGGGCTGAGAGTTTCGGTTCTTGGGAGAGAAAAACGAAGTGGCTGAAGTGAAATGAGGAAAAGGGGTGAAAATCCCGTTTTTATGGGTTAGGTGCCCCCGTATGATAATGCTCGACGACTATGCCCTTTAGCATAGTCGCGTGTCATAGTCTGCGTATCAAACACATTTTTATTGATTACAGAGTGTAATTGCCTATAGAGCAAATAGCTTACATTCTTCTGCTTATACAATTTCAAGACGTGGTTTGATTTGCCGGTGGAAGGAACTAGAAACTAGGGTTAATGTTCAAGTTGATGTTTATGAGTATATAGTTGATTACTCTCAGACGAATAAGTAGGTCAACCTTGATTTCAATTTGAATTCGATTTCAGGAACCGATATCGAATTCGATTTAACTCCCCTTTGTTAATTTAGTTCGCCACAAAGGGGAAGCCCATGTTTTTTTATTTCGATTTTGCCCCCTTTGTTAATTTAGTTCACCATGTTTTGGTTTAGGGCACCAACTAAAGTCTTTTTCATCTAATTAACAGAAGAGAAACCTAATGTTCACAATGTTCTGTAGAAAAAGTTTGGTATGGAATTCAATTACTTATGTGTAGTTACTTCTGTAGAAAAAGTCATGTTTCGATTTCACTCTGCTTTGTTAATTTACTTGTGTTCACAATCTTATGTGAAAACATGTTCCAATTCAATTCTATTATGGAATTCAACTGAGTACCCACTAGATCAACTTCCAATCTTCTATAGAAAAAGTCCATCAGAAGCTTATGCAAAATAGAAACATGGCCATCAACTTCAAATCTTTTGTGATCTTTTGGTTAATTTTCCCATGGGCATCAAATTTTTGATTCCATGCTTTTAATCTAATTAGGATACTGTTGTGTAGACAGGAGCTGTTTCAAGAGCTGTTTCTGCTGGATATCACTTATTTCAAGTCATCTCTTGATTGTCACTTCAAGTATTGGGTCAAAACATGAACTTGAAACATCCAAGCAAGAACGTGATAAATCAATAAAAGTAATGAAGAATTTATTGGGGGATTATGCAATGTTGGGAGTTATGAAGATCAATCAAAGTAATGAATAATTTATTTGAGGATTATGCAATGTTGAGAATTATGTACTCTTGTTATTTTTTAATTGTTCATACATGACAATCTTTGGGAATTATGTATTATTGCTATTTCTGTAATGAAAATTCTCAGCTTGAATGTTTATACTCACTTTGTTCAATGTAGAATTATGGCCGGTTTTTGTTCATTGTGGTTTGGAACCTGATTTTGTTCAAAGTGGAGTATGGAATCTTTTGGAATTATGGTTTACACACAGTTTGTTCAATGTGGATTTATGAACCTGTTTTCGTTTAAACCAGTTCACAAGCTTGAGAAAATAGATTGGAACTTGTTTTCATCAAACATAATTTGTTTTGTAACCTGTTTACCAAACATGTTTCCCCAAACTTATTTGCATAATCTGTTCACACAAACCTGTTTTTGGAATTTGTTTGCACAATTTGTTTTGCAAAATCTGATAATTTTTTTTGCCTAATCTCGTTTTGCACATGCACCATATATTACACATCTATTTACACAAACCTGTCCACAAATTCACAATCTATTTGCACTTTTTTTGCATAAAATCTGTTTTTGCACCTGTTATACACACCTTTTTGCACCTGTTCTGCATCTATTTTTGCACCTGTTTTTGCACATGTTCCATATTATCTGGTAAGAACCCACATGCACCTATTTAAACCTATTTTATACCAATTTGGATGGATACTCAAAAAGGGAATTATATTTACATATTTAAAAGTTTAAAAGCAACAGTTGGGGTATAGCTTCATGCAATATCAAACCATTGGTTATTAAGAACCAAAACCATATATGTTAGGGATAAAATCAGGTTGAATAGAAGTTCAAGGGTTAAAATGTTGTTCTTTATTTTAAGCCTTTAATGTGTAATGGGCCATGGGCTTGCTTGTTTAGGGCCCATGGTATATAAAGTTTATTTCGTTTAGAATTTAGCAACAATCGTCATTATTCATCTAAACACTCGTATTGTAATTCTCTCTATTATTCATAGTGAATTGGATGACCAGTTGAAATCATTCTGATTTGTTTTCTACTTGTTGATTTCTACTGTTGTATGCACTAATCTGGAACTCACAATTGGTATCAGAGCATACGGACGATTCGATTCAAGGTGACATAAAGGTTTCTGGTAAGAATTCTGTTCAGTTTATCGACTGTGTTCTTGGCATTTAAACTCATATTTTGATTCAGTTAAAATTGCTTCGTTTCGTTTATTGCATTCTGTTAGCATCATCTTACTTAGCGATTCTGCAAATTTTCTCATCCAAAATCGATCATCTGAGTTGGTTTTTTAAGCAAATCAAGTTCATAAGTTCTTAGCCTCTGTTCTTGTAAAAATCATATTTTTACTTGTCAAAATCGTGATTTTTGCTTGAAAATCGAATTGGGTATTCTTATTTTGCTGTTTTTGGAAGGTTTCTAACGTTTCACGAAGATTCCCATCAACCCTAATCGAATTCCTATCGAATTGGAAACCACAGCCGCAGTGTCCGGACACCACAACCGCAGTTTTCGGATACCTGCCTCACTTTCTGGAACATCGCTTCACTTTCCGGGTAAGTTCTATTTTTCGCATCTTTCCGGACAGAATTGATCTGGTAACCCAAAGTTTCCGGTAAACTCATTTACCCGGACAACTCAAAGTTTCCGGTTAATTGTTCCTTTCCAGACACTGCTATCCGGTAAGTTTTGTTTTCATATTTCATTCGGAAACCTCTTTCATCCGGTAACTATCATTTATCCGGTAACCTAGGTCATCCGGTAACGTTCTGTTATCCGGAAACCTGTGTTTATCCGGGCACCTCAGATTACCCGGATACTTTTGCTAATTTGAACATTTTCACACACATCTGATCAGACACTTCCAGATCAGACACTTTTCATCCGGATTCCTATCCGGTAAGTTCTGATTAGCTAGTTTCTTACCTGTTTAGCCTAGATCACTATTAGAACCTGCGTTAGGACATCACCCTTAGTGCCTTGCGTTAGGAAACCACTTTGAATCGAACAATCGTCTGACGATCACCTTAGTGCAATCAACGACGATGTCTTCTCGAGATGCTCTTGCTATCGGTACCGACTCCAAGCCGCCAACCCTCTACCAGGGAGAATACAGCGAATGGCGGGATAGATTCATGATATTCATAGAGTCCAAAGATAATTTCGACTACATCTGGCGAGCTATATCCAATGGCCCACAACCTAAACCCATGAAGACCATAACAGCAACAGAAGCAGGTGCTCAAGTTCGTTATGAAGAAAAGACATACTTGGAGATGAGCGAGGCCGAAAAGGGCATGCATGATGGTGAAAAACATGCCAAAAGGTATCTAGTTCAGGCTCTACCGAATCCGATCTACATAGCCTTAGACAGCTACAAGGACACAGCAAAGGGCATATGGGATCAGGTAGAGAAAATGATGAGTCGGAGCAAAGTCGGCAACCAACTGAAGATCAATAGCTGCATAACCAAGTTTGATGGCTTCAAGCAGCGCGCCGACGAATCACTCTCCCAAGCTTATGAACGTTTCTGCCTCCTACTGAACGAGCTCTCCAAGAATAAAATCACTCGTTCTAATACGGAGAATGCGCTTAAGTTCTTGAACAATCTCCTTCCTGAATGGAAAGTGTTTGCTTCTCACGTCAAACACAATCACTTAATGGAGAACGTTCCGATACACGAACTCTATGAGATGCTTCTCCAGGACGAAGATGAAGTGATGGAGATTCTGAGCGAAAAGAAGTCTACGTCCAAGTCACCTGCTGATCCACTAGCTCTTATGTCTTCTAAACAAGGCAAATCTTCTGGCCGTCGTTCCAAACGTGCCCAAGAGCCAAGTGAATCTGAGCCAGAATCCGAGGAAGAAGAGGACAGTGATTCTGATCCTGAATTAACAGCTGTGAAGAAAGCAATGGCTCTGCTATCCAGATCCTTCCAGCAATAGAAGTTCTTCAAGAAACCCACATCCAATAATCAGCGCTACTCCCCTTCCTCCAACAAGCGCCATGATTATCAGGATAAATACGAAGGCAAGAAGAAGTCAGATGAGCACAAGCAGCCTGATAAGAAGGAGAAGACTGAGAAAGAAGACCACAAGCCCGAGACGAAGAAGAAAGCCGAACCCGTTACATGCTACAACTGCGGGAAGCTAGGTCATTTTGCAAAGGATTGTAGGAAGCCTGTTGTAAAGAACGCTCACTACTACAAGGCAAAGCTCGCACTGGCAGAACAAAAGGAAGCGGGCGAAGCTCTATTTGTTGAAGATGACCACTGGCTGGCTCGTTCTGATGATGAAAGGGAATCTGAAGATGCCGACGCTTTCATGGGCTACCACTCTCCTCCAGAAGAACAGGCAAAGTTTGAACCTATTGTTGCACGAACAGATTCCTATAAGGCCACCATTAATGAACAACTGCTTGAGATCAAATCACTAACTAAAAAGCTAGATGTTCAAAAGCGAATAACTGAAAAGTATAAGTCCGAAAATGCTACTTTAAAAGAAAAATGTACAAATCTTTCAATAGCACCTAAGGACTTAAGGGCCAAAATATCTGATCTGAATTCACAGCTGGATCAGTGTAAGAATGAGAACACGGAGATTGTTTATCAATGCTCTTCTCTTCAAATTCAGCATAAAGAAATGGTTTCCAAAATAACAGATCTTGAAACCAAACTCCATAAAAGAGGCCAAACAGATCAGACCATTCGCATGAATAAACCCAAGGAATTCACATACTTTAACAAGGAATGGGGAATCAGATACGATAACCCACATTACTTGAAAAAGGGTATATTCAAAACACCGACACTTTATGACTTTGGGTGTCTCGGTCTGGACAAAAAGTATCCAGAATATAAGATACAATGGACTGGTCCTCTTGAACCTGAGAAAGAAGAGGAAACTGAGGAATATAAGCACAAACACACCTCCAAAATGCAACTTCCTTTTTGCTATGAGCCTATGAACTATTATTATAAGAAAAATCCAAAGAAATACCTCTCGAATGATTACTTTGACGGCTATAAGGTTGTGACGCCCAAGGATTCCTCCAAAAAGGATGAGGACCAAGCACCCGAACCCAAAACTGAGACGGGTGAGTTTAAACTCAATGTTCCTCCTCTCGTTTTGGAGTCGAAAATAGTCGAACTAGAAGAATCAATCGAGAAGGAAAGATCATGTTTTCAAAAGGAAAAGCAAGCGCTTATAACCAAACTTGAGACACTTAAATCCGTTAAAACTGAGTCTGTGTCGGATGAAAGACAGGAAATCCTTCGGACTGAAATCGATCGGCTCACATCAAAACTGTCTGCCTTGGCGACAGAAGCGATGCAAGAGCATGTGAGAAATGGTCAACTTCAAGAGAAGCTTGACCTACTCGAAGAAGAAAAGACGATTTCACCCGAATCTTCCTTGGACTCGTCTGACACATCCTCGTGCAAAGCTTTCATGGGAAAAACATCTTCACCGAACGGTAAAGGGTCTCAAGATGAGTGTGTTTTAAAGAATGTGAACTCTGATTTTTCTTAGCTTCCGCACCAGATTCACTTAAGCACACCGACACAACGTGTTCCGCACCTCCCTCGACCAATCCAAGTCCAGTGATTCTGGATGTAAATTTTTCCGAATTTATGAATTCCGAGGGTAATTCTGATGAAGAGTTTGAATCATTCCCATTCGACAAACCTCTTCCAAGTCATACTGATTTTCTTTCGCCAGTGGTAAATCGACCGGTCAATTTTCAAAAGGGTAAATGTTCCACAAAACCAAAGACCCCGGTTGTGATCAAGGTTTCTAAAACTGAGTCTTGTTCTAAAAAACAATCACAGCCGAGGCAAAAGACCGGTGGATCGATTGATAAACGTCCTGTCCACTCTACCTCTGCTGACCATATTGTTAATTTTGTTTCAGATAAAAATGGTCGGGCCAAACAAGACAAACCAAAGTGGATAGCCAAGGAAACGGTCAAGAACAATGTTGCGTCAAAGTCATTTAATACTGTCTTTTATCCTAGAAAGAACAAGAATGATTGTGCGTTGAATCATAAGAATGATTTTGTTAAACAAGATATTAAATTTCCGATTAATCTTTATTTTATTCAGCAATTGATTCAATTATCGCATGATTGTTTGTGTTGTTCTAGTTGTGGTTGGAATGACTTTGATGACATTAATAATTCAACTGATTGGTTTGGTTCTTATCATGTTTATAATTCTGCACCCAAACGCAAACCCCGTAAAAGCAAAAAGAAACCAAATACAAAACGGGGTTCCCAATCAGAGGTTAAACCCAAGCAAGAAAGGAAACCTATTTCAAAACGGGTTCCTCCTACTAAGGTTAAACCTACACCCAAGAGGAAAACTGCCTCAAAACAGGTTCCTCTGACAGGTGTAAAACCTAACCCTCCAGGACCCATTTTCAAATGGGTACCTAAAGTCCGCTAATCTCGTTTTGCAGGACGGTCATGTGTGGTACTTAGATTCTGGATGCTCCAAGCATATGACCGGGAGGAGGGAGCTGCTCATGAACTACAAAGAAAAATATTGCGGAGACGTGAGATTCGGAAACGACGACAAGGCGCCGATTTTGGGCAACAGCGACATTGTCCAAGATCAGATCACCATAAAGAAAGTCTCATACGTCACGGGATTGGGACACAACTTGTTCAACATCGGCCAATTCTACGATAAAGATCTCGAGGTCAGATTTAAAGCCAAAAGGTGTAGCGTCCGCACTGACGACGGAAATGAACTGCTGGTTGGAACGCGAAAGACCAACCTCTACACCATCGACCTCACAGCCCTGAAGACCGATGACTCTGTCTGCCTGATGTCAAAGGCCAATTCCCAACAAGCGTGGATTTGGCATCGACGTCTCTCGCACCTGAACTTCAAGAGTATCAACAAACTGGTGCTTGGCGGACACGTGAAAGGCATGCCTGACCTTCAATTCGTGAAGGACCGACTCTGCGGGGCATGAGAAATGGGAAAGATAAAGCGAGCGACGCCCAAGCCAAATGCCGCCCTGAGCACGTCCCAGTCCCTCAAACTTATCCATATGGATTTGTGTGGATCGATGCGTGTTCAGAGCATCAACAAACGCAAGTACGTCCTGGTGATGGTGGATGATTTCTCACGCTACACTTGGGTTAAGTTCCTACGCTCGAAGGACGAAACCCCGGAGCTGATTATCAACCACCTAAAGACTATCCAACTGAACCTTCGTTAACAAGTTCAGACCATCAGGACCGAGAACGGGACGGAGTTTAAAAATCAAACGGTGAACGAATACCTGACTTCAGTAGGTATCTCGCAAACCTTCTCGGCCGCACGCACTCCTAAACAAAACGGAGTGGTGGAAAGACGCAACCGTACCCTAGTCGAAGCCGCTCGCACGATGCTGTCATAGTCAAAGCTGCCTCTATTTCTCTGGGCTGAAGCGGTGTCAACTGCCCGCTACACGCAAAACCGCTCGATCATCAATAAGCGGTTCAACAAGACGCCGTACGAGATCATCAACAACCGCATCCCGAACATCAAGTACTTCTATGCGTTCGGATGCACGTGCTACGTCCTCAATGACAAAGATGATCTCGGGAAATTCAGTCCTAAGGCAGGCGAAGAAGTTATCATAGGATACGCCATGCAGGCTAAGGCGTATCACGTTTACAAGAAACAGAACAAAACCGTTACTAAGAGTGTAAACGTGACATTCGACGAAGCCACGGATTTTGCTTCTGAACAAATCAGTTCAGAACCCGGTTTAACTGGCGTGCTAGCTTCCGAACTTTCACGTTCGGGATTTGCACAAACAACAGTGAATCCAAATCATGCATCTACGTAGAATGCTCATCTTTCTGATTTAGATTTACTGTTTCAATACTTTTATGATGATATGTTTACAACTTCTACCCCTCGTGTCTCAGCGCAACCAAGAATTGAAGCTGCACAAATCAAGGACTCGTCGAATCTCTCCGGTCCGCTGCCTTCGACTAGCACTCCAACGATCACTGTGGAGACACCTCAACCCTCATCATCAGCATCATCTGATACAACCATCCCCTCAGAGGAACCAGCAAAAAACCTGGAGATCGCTCCTGAAGATTCGTCCTCGACTACTCTCATAGATCAACCTCTGCCTTCCCCGGAACCAGAAGTTGCTCAACCTTCAACGAATCCTCCCAAGTCTCCTTCGAGAAACCAACCCGCTACACTTGAAGTTGTTCAAGACTTTCCAACTGGTGGATACGTGGATCTGGACAACTCACACTCAACTCAGCAACCGCTTCCACACACCACCAAATGGACAAGAGCTTATCCTCTGCACCAAATTATCGGTGATCCCTCCACTCCAGTTCAAACACTAGGCGCATCGGCCAACTTCTGCCTCTTCTCTGGCTTCCTGAGTAAGATCGAGCCTACAACCGTCTCCGAAGCATTAGAAGATCCGGACTGGGTAATGGCTATTCAAGAAGAACTCAATCAATTTGAGGCCCTCAAAGTATGGCGACTTGTCCCACGTCCTACTCACAAGACGGTGATCGGCACCAAATGGATCTTCAAGAACAAGAAGGACGATGACGACATCATTGTACGGAACAAGGCACGACTCGTGGCCAAGGGATACCGTCAACAAGAAAGGATAGACTATGACGAGACATACGCTCCGGTGGCGAGAATCGAAGCAATACATATGTTCCTTGCATACACCGCGCATAAAAACCTCACGGTGTTCCAAATGGATGTGAAGACCGCATTCCTCAATGGCGAGATCAAGGAAGAGGTGTACGTATCGCAACCGGATGGGTTCATGGACGAAAAGAAGCCTAATCATGTCTACATTCTAGACAAGGCGCTATACGGATTGAAGCAAGCTCCACGGGCCTGGTATGATGCGGTGTCTAAGTTTTTAATAAAATCGGGTTTCTCGAAAGGTAAAATCGATACAAACTTATTTATTAAAAATGAAGAGGGTCATATAGTCTTAGTTCAAGTGTATGTTGATGACATAATTTTCGGGTCTACTAAACCACTATTTTGCAAGAACTTTGCCAAATTAATGAGCCAATATTTTATGATGAGTATGTTGTGTGAGATGAATTTTTTTCTCGGTCTTCAAGTTAAACAACTGTCAACCGGGATATTCATAAATCAGGCTAAGTACATCCAGGATATTCTTTGGAAATACCAGATGGAACAGCCCTCACCAATGAAGACTCCCATGGTACCCGGTACAAAGTTACACGCCGATCCTAACGGAAACGATGTGGACACAAAAACGTACCGGGGAATGATTGGTTCTTTAATGTACCTAATTGCTAGTAGACCGGACATTATGTTTGCGACCGGTTTCAGTCAAAACCTAAGGAGTCTCACTTAATAGCTGTTAAACGAATATTTCGTTATTTGAGAGGTACTGCTGATCTTGGCTTGTGGTACCCGAAAGAGACAGGTTTTGAGCTTTCGGCATTTCTGATGCGGACCACACAGGAAGCATGATGGATCGGAAGAGCACATCGGGTCATGTGCAGTTCTTGGGCGACAGTCTGGTGAGTTGGGCATCTAAGAAGCAGCAGTGCGTCTCTACGTCGACTGCCGAGGAGGAATATGTGGCCGATGCAAGCTGATGTTCACAAGTGATATAGATGCGCACGCAACTCAAGGATTACGGTTTCACATACACCAAGGTGCCCATCTACTGCGACTCGAAGAGCGCTGTTAGCTCTAATCTTTCAGTTTATGAAAGTAGTGAAAAATAGGCTAAGTATAGAAGTGTTCGACAGAGGCTCTGCCGAGTAGCCGAGTAACCGAGAAGACAGAAGTCTTCGACGGAGGCTCTGCCGGGTTAACCAAGAAGACCGAAGTGTCACACCCCGCTAAAGCGGAAACACGGGATGTCACAGTTAATGTTTCAAAAGCAATAGGTAGAAGACAACACCAACTCATCACATCAAAATAGTACCAATACAACGAGTTTTAAAAGAAAATACAACTTGTCCATAAAAACGTAAAGTACAATGACATGATGAAATAATTTGATGACGCTAAAGTGATGCCTTCTAAAGTGCGTCCTTACTTGCTATTTCCTGAAAAGCATGTAAAAGAGAGTGTCAACTAAAAATAGTTGGTGAGTTCATAGGTGTTGGTATACGCAAAAATGTAGTATAAGTTGTACGATATTGTTTTGTAACGCATGCTCATGGTATATATAAAAAAATGTAATGTAATGTGTAATGCCTCAGAGGTAGCAAACTAAGCCATTACTAAGCCTCATGACCTTGTATTCATTTGCCCCGAGTCATCATGTCCTATCATTAACATGGCAGTGTAGTAATTAATGCACCCTGTTTTTATCGTAGGTGGGTGGTCAACCAAATAACGTTATCCATAATTACCATGGCTCACACACATGTGAGTTAATAAGTAATGTTAAGAGTGTTGGGGACTTTTTGTATATGATAGTTGCAAACTTAGAAGCTTTCACATGTGCATATGTACCATAAAGAGCGTTAAACATGCGTAAAAGTTCGGAAATAAAACAATTTATTTCGAATAAAGTTTTGAATCATGTTCTTCACCCCAAAATGTGTAAAACAGTAAAAAGGGTTACGAAGACTGATAATGTTGAAATAATAGTAACATGCTTTTCACCCCAAAATGTATAAAACAGTAAAAAGGGGCTATGAATACTCACGGTGGTTTGCGTAGGTGTTTCCCGAATGCGTAATGTGATTCCGAAATGAGATCCTACTTCGATCCTACGAATGTAAGGACACTAGTAAGATTCTAGGTTCTAGACTTTGTCACTTAAATCTCCATCTCATCATAAAATGCCTTTGTTGTTAAATTTGTATGTTGTTAAATGTTCTTTAATAGTTCATACTTAGAAAGAACGTTACATGTGATGGTTTTAAAATTACCGAAGTGTTGTAGAGGTAATAACGAAAATAAATGTTTTAGGTCCATATGTAAATATGGTTTGGTGTTAGGTCATGTGTATTATGTATGTATGTACCACAATTCCATCATAAAAGATAAGAAAAGTTAGTAGTTAGATGTTAGATGTTAGATGTTAGATGCGTAAATGAAATGCGTAAATAAATACGTATAGGTATATTCCACAATTCCACCATGCAAATGGTGAAACGGGTAGAGTTAGATTAGTAATTATGTCTAAGTAATATATGTATAATATACCACAATTTCATCACCAAAGGTGAGGAAAAGGATCAAGAGATAGCATATAGCTAGTATACAATATAGTTGTTAGTAGTTAGAATTTGTTAGTCACTTTCGGTTACTGTTTGGATAACTTCCAGAGATTGTTAGGTTCTGATATTTTGTAGTCGGGTACTTCCATGTGTTAGGAAACTTTTGACATAAGATTCATGATTTTTGGATCAACATAAGTACATAAAATAACACTTGACAAAAACAGTGACAGAAACACGTAGCTGTTGCACACTGTTTTTGTAAAAACTGTTTGAGGGTTCAAAACTTAATATTTTTCGGTGATTCCAGTGGGGTTTGATTCCCAACTCATAAAAGTAAATTCCAGAAAAAGAATCACTGTATTTGGACCATTTTTGAGAGAGATAAGGGCATGCAAAGTCAGTAGAAATTTCTGACAGCAAGCTGATGAAAAAGGTCTTTTATATAAAAGCTATTTTCTAATTGGTTCTTCAAAAGATTTTGTTCTTTTTGTCAAGACACGATTTTTACTCAACTAAATCACATATTTTCAGATGAAATCTTTGCTTTTTAATCATCCCAAGCAACATGCAAGGAACTTTAGAAAATCATCTTGCCAAAATACTTTCAAAACTTGTTGTTTTTGAGCTTTTGTAAACACATGCATACCAAACATTCTTAGGTCACTAATATGGGTTTGATTATGGATTCATCACCCTTTTTTAATGACATGCAAGATTTCATGGTGATAGATCTACAAACATTAGTTTACCAAGAGTTGGATTTAGCAAGAAAAAGATGAAAACTTAGAGTTTTTAGAAGTTGAACTTTGAAAGAGAAGGGAAAGTTGTAGGAGGATGATTAAAGAAAGTTACTAAAATATTTTTACCTTGATTTCTTGAAGATATGTGGCTGATTTTGGAGCCTTGGAGAGGAGAATTCTTGAGAGAATATGGAGGTTTTGAGAGAAGGGTTTGTGAGGTGAGTGAAGAGTGAAAATGGAGAGGGAGAGGGGGTATTTATGGAGTGAGAAAGAGAGGTTAGGGTGGTGTGTGTGTGTGTGGCCGGTTTTGGGAGAGGGGAAAGGGAGTGTGTGGAGTGTGGTTTTGTATAAAATGATTGTGTTTGTATTTAAATTAAATTTTTATTTAAATCTTTTAATTAATTGAATTATTAGATATTCTTAATTAATTGTTATTGATAATAATACTAGTTTAATTTGCTAGTATTTATTTTGTATATATATATATATATATATATATATATTTTAGTGTATACATGTTTTTAGTTGGCATTTTATGAGATGTATGGATAATTTCCTAAATTGAGGGATTTTAGACTGGATTTCTAAATTTTCCCTACTGTGTCGGGTTTACTGCTAAAACTAGACAGTGTGACATAGAATAACTGTATCTGACATAATTAGTGCAGTTCTAACCTGAACGCGATTTTGACGGTTGTCACAGTCTCCCCCGGTTAAAAGAATTTCGTCCCGAAATTCAAGAACTTTCGTCCGTAACCGGTTGTTTAGCAAATAAGTGAAGATACTTATGTTTCATGTAATCCTCTCGTTCCCATGTGTACTCAGGTCTACGCCTTGTGTTCCAGTGAACTTTCACTATTGGAATCTTGCTTTGCCTAAGACGCTTGACCTCTCGGTCAAGTATTTCGATTGGTTTTTCAACAATGCACAGTTTTTCATTGACTTGGACTTCCTCCAAAGGTACGGTTATTTCCTCGTTGACTAGGCATTTCTTTAGATTGGACACGTGAAAGGTGTTGTGAATTGCACTTAGTTCCTTTGGCAATTCCAGCCTGTATGCTACTGGTCCGATTCTTTCGGTGATTTTGAAGGGTCCAATGTATCGAGGGCTCAACTTTCCTCGTTTTCCAAATCGGACGGTTCCCTTCCAAGGGGATACTTTCAGAAATACTCTATCTCCAATCTGAAACTCTAACGGTTTCCTACGGTTGTCAGCATAACTCTTTTGATGATCTTGAGCTGCTTTGAGTCTATCCCTGATGATTGCGATCTTGTCGGTGGTTTCTTGTACAATGTCTGGACTAGACAAATGTCTATCTCCAATCTCCAACCAACAAAGAGGTGATCGACACTTGCGTCCATACAGTGCTTCATATGGCGCACACTTGATACTGGTGTGGTAGCTATTGTTGTAGGAGAACTCAACTAATGGCAAGTGGTTATCCCAACTTCCTCCGAAGTCTAACACGCATGCTCGAAGCATGTCTTCCAACGTTTGAATGGTTCGCTCGCTCTGGCCGTCTGTTTGGGGATGATAGGCGGTACTTAAATTCAACTGCGTTCCCAATGCTCTTTGAAGTGACTGCCAAAATCGAGACGTGAAACGGCTATCTCTATCTGAGATGATAGAAATCGGGACTCCATGTCGCGTAACAATTTCCTTGATGTAGATCTGAGCCAGTTTTTCCATCTTGTAGTCTTCTTGAATCGGTAGGAAATGTGCAGATTTCGTGAACCGATCGACTATAACCCAAATTGAGTCGTGCCCTCGGGCAGTTCTTGGCAATTTGGTTATAAAATCCATGGTTATTTGTTCCCATTTCCACTGGGGAATCTCTGGTTGTTGAAGCAAACCAGATGGTTTCTGATATACAGCTTTGACTTTTGAGCAAGTTACACATTTTCCTACGTACACAGCAATATCCTTTTTCATTCCTGGCCACCAATAATATTCCCTTAAATCCTTATACATCTTATCCGCACCAGGATGAATTGAATATCGTGACTTGTGAGCTTCGTGCAGGATTATCTCCCGTACGTCGTTAGCTTTTGGGATCCAAACTCTATCCTTGAAATAACGTACTCCATCCACCTTAGTCTCAAATCTGCTTTCTATGCCGTGAAGGGTTTCGTCCTTCAAGTTTTCCGTTTTCATTGCTTCGGTCTGAGCTTCAAGAATTCGAGTCTTTAAGCTTGTTTGTACCAGTGCTCCCATTGCTCGTATACGTGACGGTTTTGTCCTTTCCTTCCTACTCAAGGCATCAGCCACTACATTGGCTTTACCTGGATGATAACGAATATCACAATCGTAATCACTGAGTAGTTCTACCCATCTTCTTTGTCTCATGTTTAGCATTTTCTGGTCTAGAATATGCTGAAGACTTTTATGATCGGTGAAGATGGTACGCTTGGTGCCGTACAAATAATGTCTCCAAATCTTTAGAGCAAAAACCACAGCTCCGAGCTCTAAATCGTGTGTGGTATAGTTCTTCTCATGAACTTTCAGTTGTCGCGAAGCGTATGCTATCACCTTGTCCTTTTGCATTAATACGCAACCTAATCCTTGATGAGACGCGTCACAATATACCACAAAGTTATCGGTTCCTTCCGGTAACGCCAGAATTGGTGCATTGCACAACTTCTTCTTCAATAACTGAAAGGCCTTTTCTTGTGATTCTCCCCAAATAAATTTACTATCCTTTTGGGTCAGTGTTGTGAGTGGTTTAGCGATTTTGGAGAAATTTTCAATAAATCGCCTGTAATACCCTGCCAATCCCAGAAATTGACGAGTTTCTGTTGGCGTTTTGGGAGCTTCCCATTTCTTAACGGCTTCTACTTTGGCTGGATCTACGTGAATTCCTTTTTCTCCAATTACGTGACCAAGAAAGTGTACTTCTCTAATCCAAAATTCGCACTTAGAGAATTTGGCGTACAATTTCTGTTCCTTAAGAAGTTCTAGAATTACGCTTAAATGCTGCTCGTGATCCTCCCTACTTCGAGAATAAATCAGAATGTCATCTATAAACACTATCACAAACTTGTCAAGGTATGGTCGGCATACCCTGTTCATCAGATCCATGAATACTGCTGGAGCATTGGTTAAACCGAAAGGCATAACCAAAAACTCGTAGTGTCCATAACGGGTCCTAAAGGCTGTCTTAGGAATGTCCTCCTCTCGAACTCTTAATTGATGATAACCTGATCGAAGATCAATCTTAGAAAAATACGTTGCGCCTTGCAACTGGTCAAATAAATCGTCTATTCGAGGTAGAGGATATCGGTTCTTGATCGTTAACTTGTTCAATTCCCTATAGTCGATGCACATTCGAAACGATCCATCCTTTTTCTTAACGAACAGAACTGGAGCTCCCCAAGGTGAATAACTTGGTCTAATAAAGTCCTTGTCCAACAGTTCCTGAAGTTGGCTTGACAACTCTTGCATTTCGGCGGGTGCTAAGCGATAGGGTGCCTTAGCTATAGGTGCTGCTCCGGGTATAAGGTCAATTTGAAATTCAACTTGTCTAAACGGGGGCAGTCCAGGCAATTCGTCAGGAAACACTTCCGGGTGATCTTTTACCACGGGAATGTCTTGAATTCGCCTTTCCTTGGACTTCTTCTCGTCTATGAGTGCCAAAAATGCAACACATTCCTTCCTCAGATACTTACGAGCCTTAATACTTGACACCAGCTCTACGCTTCTTCCAACTTTGTGTCCTTGTATTACTAGGGTTCCTCCGTCTTGCAAAGGTATTCTAACCGACTTATCAAAACAGCAAATCTCCGCTCGATTCTTAGATAACCAGTCCATTCCTATAACTATGTCAAAACTCCCCAATTCGATAGGAATAAGATCAACGCTAAACAATTTATCGGCTAGATTTAAAGTACAATCTAAGATTACATCCTTAGCCTCGAATTTGTGACCATTAGCAACCTCAATAACATAAGCATTCGACATTCTCCTAGATTCCAAGTTAATTAGTGGTCTAAACTCCAATGAAATAAAACTTCTATCCGCTCCAGTGTCAAATAATACTGATGCGTAGTGGTTGTTTATGAGAAACGTACCTGTCACCACATTAGGGTCGCGACGTGCTTCGTCAGCTCCAATGACAAATGCCCGTCCTCGAGCCTGTCCTCCTTGGTTTCCCTGATTGACTTGTCTCGCCTGATTCCCTTGTAGTTATTGTTCGGTTTCCTTCCAAACTTTGGGCAGGTATTCCGGTAGTGATCCGGACTTCCACATTCATAACATGCCCTCCCTCCTTCTATAGGGCCCTTTCCGCTTTTACAGAACTTAGCGGGATGACCTAGCCGCTTACAGTTATCACAGATGACGCAGGCTCCTTCGTGATGGTAGTTACACTTGTTACACTTAGGAAAGGATCCCTTGTACTGACCTGGTTCCTCTGTGCTTAGTCCGAAATTCCTTACAATACTCCTATCCTTACTTGCACTACCAAGGGATTTCTTCCCTGACTGGTACTCCGGCTTCCTCTTATGGCTAGCACTACCCGATGATAGAGTTCCAGCTCTCACAGCATCGTTTGTTAGGGTAGTTGCCATTGCTACAACCTCTTGAATTGTGGTCAATTTTGCCGAGGTAACCATTCCTCGAATTCCCGGTGCTAGTCCCCATAAGTATCGGTCAATTCTCTTACTCTCGGGAGTGACCATGTGAGGTACCAGTTTTGCAAGTTCGTGGAAACGAGCTGTGTATCGATCTATGTCAGCTCCGATCATAGTATGGTTCCAAAACTCAACTTCCAGCTTCTGAATTTCACTCTTAGGGCAGTACTCCTCCATGAGCAATTCTTTGAATTCCTCCCATGTGAGCTTGTAGGCATCTTCCCTTCCACGGGTCTGAACCTGGATATTCCACCAAGTTAGTGCCCTACCTTGGAGTTGACATGTAGCATATTCCACCTTGCGGTCCTCCGAACACTTGCTAATATGGAGCACCGACTCCATGCTATCAATCCATGTAAGCAATCCTACGACGCCTTCCTTTCCATGGAATTCTTTGGGCTTACAAGACATAAAGGTCTTGTAGTTACATCCGGTATCGTTATTACTCGAGCTTCCTCCACTACCTCCTTGGTTTCTTGGGATTGCATTGAGGCCGGCGGTTACTTGTGAGACGATGTTAGGTATGACTTCTTGAATGCGTTGTGCAATGATTCGTGCTATGTCGGGCGTTTGGTTTTCGGGGGTATTTTCCGTGTGACGTGTAGACCTTCTTGGAGGCATGATTCTAAAACATATTTGTAGAAGAAATTTGTTTTAGTATAGTTTGTAAAGTCTTTGAATTCGTATTTTCAAAAAAAGTTTAAGCTTAACAAGTTTTCATTCGGATATTTGAGCAATAAGTAAAGTGTAGAGTATTTAGACAATTTAACTAAAACTTCCCAAATATTTTCATTAATTTTTGGCGGTTTTACAAAATTTCCGGCGTGTATCATATACCGGTACAATTTTAAATGGAAGTACAACTTAAAATAAATGATAAGTAATAAAATATTTTCTCCAAAAGATCATTCCCCATGCCAAACCCGTTCATACTATGCCAAGTATGCTCCTAGCACGAGTAGAAACAACAACAACATTAGCACCATTCCTACAACCAAGCTTGTAGCTTGAGCCCTTGATGCCATCTCTCTCGCCATCTTTGCACTATCCCTTGCTTGCGTCGACACGACGGTTAGTTGGTGCGTGAGTTCTACTAGCTCTGTTAGAACTTGAGCTTGATGAGTCACTCTGACTTGACATCCATGCAACTCGGTTGTCATGGCCCGAATGTGTTGATCCCTTGCTATTCCTAACTCAGTTAAGCATCCAATCGGTACGCCGGGGGCAACCCTTGATGGTTCTGGCGCCTCGGGACGAGGAGTTGCTAGCGTGACTCTCCTAGGGATCGAAACACTTTTCCTAGCCGTTTGACGGATACGAAGTCCTCCGGACGACGGTTGTACGATTATTGGAGTGGGTCTTGGTAGAACCGTGTTGGGTGATACTCTCGGTCCATCGTATGGGTCTCGTTCGCTCGACACCTCGGGTTCCGAGTCCGTGCTATTGTAGGGGTCATCTTCTTGTCGGTTGCTAGACGGGATATCTTGCGATCGCCCCGTGTTGTGGCCCGATGCATTGGTTGAGTATGACGCGGGAGTGTAAGAAGGATTTGATGACGACGACATAGTGAAACTGAAGCAAAAGTGTACTTAGTAACCTATCGCATAAAGGATGTATCCTATCCTACGCCATGTCTATGTTCTAAGCATGCTCCTAACGAGTGTATGTAAAAATCGACATACTCCTACTATAACCATTTCTAGTCTCGCATTAACCTACCTTAATCAAACATAGGTGATCAGGCTATGTTTAATTGAAGTCTGTTAATGCCATTCTAGACTTAGTTATACTAGTAGTAAGTTTAAATGTTTTCATGTCAGTTTTTGGACAATTGGTTATAGTTGGGTTCTTCCGATGAAAGACCGATGTTCTCTATAACCTTTGGCTCTGATACCACTTCTGTCACACCCCGCTAAAGCGGAAACACGGGATGTCACAGTTAATGTTTCAAAAGCAATAGGTAGAAGACAACACCAACTCATCACATCAAAATAGTACCAATACAACGAGTTTTAAAAGAAAATACAACTTGTCCATAAAAACGTAAAGTACAATGACATGATGAAATAATTTGATGACGCTAAAGTGATGCCTTCTAAAGTGCGTCCTTACTTGCTATTTCCTGAAAAGCATGTAAAAGAGAGTGTCAACTAAAAATAGTTGGTGAGTTCATAGGTGTTGGTATACGCAAAAATGTAGTATAAGTTGTACGATATTGTTTTGTAACGCATGCTCATGGTATATATAAAAAAATGTAATGTAATGTGTAATGCCTCAGAGGTAGCAAACTAAGCCATTACTAAGCCTCATGACCTTGTATTCATTTGCCCCGAGTCATCATGTCCTATCATTAACATGGCAGTGTAGTAATTAATGCACCCTGTTTTTATCGTAGGTGGGTGGTCAACCAAATAACGTTATCCATAATTACCATGGCTCACACACATGTGAGTTAATAAGTAATGTTAAGAGTGTTGGGGACTTTTTGTATATGATAGTTGCAAACTTAGAAGCTTTCACATGTGCATATGTACCATAAAGAGCGTTAAACATGCGTAAAAGTTCGGAAATAAAACAATTTATTTCGAATAAAGTTTTGAATCATGTTCTTCACCCCAAAATGTGTAAAACAGTAAAAAGGGTTACGAAGACTGATAATGTTGAAATAATAGTAACATGCTTTTCACCCCAAAATGTATAAAACAGTAAAAAGGGGCTATGAATACTCACGGTGGTTTGCGTAGGTGTTTCCCGAATGCGTAATGTGATTCCGAAATGAGATCCTACTTCGATCCTACGAATGTAAGGACACTAGTAAGATTCTAGGTTCTAGACTTTGTCACTTAAATCTCCATCTCATCATAAAATGCCTTTGTTGTTAAATTTGTATGTTGTTAAATGTTCTTTAATAGTTCATACTTAGAAAGAACGTTACATGTGATGGTTTTAAAATTACCGAAGTGTTGTAGAGGTAATAACGAAAATAAATGTTTTAGGTCCATATGTAAATATGGTTTGGTGTTAGGTCATGTGTATTATGTATGTATGTACCACAATTCCATCATAAAAGATAAGAAAAGTTAGTAGTTAGATGTTAGATGTTAGATGTTAGATGCGTAAATGAAATGCGTAAATAAATACGTATAGGTATATTCCACAATTCCACCATGCAAATGGTGAAACGGGTAGAGTTAGATTAGTAATTATGTCTAAGTAATATATGTATAATATACCACAATTTCATCACCAAAGGTGAGGAAAAGGATCAAGAGATAGCATATAGCTAGTATACAATATAGTTGTTAGTAGTTAGAATTTGTTAGTCACTTTCGGTTACTGTTTGGATAACTTCCAGAGATTGTTAGGTTCTGATATTTTGTAGTCGGGTACTTCCATGTGTTAGGAAACTTTTGACATAAGATTCATGATTTTTGGATCAACATAAGTACATAAAATAACACTTGACAAAAACAGTGACAGAAACACGTAGCTGTTGCACACTGTTTTTGTAAAAACTGTTTGAGGGTTCAAAACTTAATATTTTTCGGTGATTCCAGTGGGGTTTGATTCCCAACTCATAAAAGTAAATTCCAGAAAAAGAATCACTGTATTTGGACCATTTTTGAGAGAGATAAGGGCATGCAAAGTCAGTAGAAATTTCTGACAGCAAGCTGATGAAAAAGGTCTTTTATATAAAAGCTATTTTCTAATTGGTTCTTCAAAAGATTTTGTTCTTTTTGTCAAGACACGATTTTTACTCAACTAAATCACATATTTTCAGATGAAATCTTTGCTTTTTAATCATCCCAAGCAACAAGCAAGGAACTTTAGAAAATCATCTTGCCAAAATACTTTCAAAACTTGTTGTTTTTGAGCTTTTGTAAACACATGCATACCAAACATTCTTAGGTCACTAATATGGGTTTGATTATGGATTCATCACCCTTTTTTAATGACATGCAAGATGTCATGGTGATAGATCTACAAACATTAGTTTACCAAGAGTTGGATTTAGCAAGAAAAAGATGAAAACTTAGAGTTTTTAGAAGTTGAACTTTGAAAGAGAAGGGAAAGTTGTAGGAGGATGATTAAAGAAAGTTACTAAAATATTTTTACCTTGATTTCTTGAAGATATGTGGCTGATTTTGGAGCCTTGGAGAGGAGAATTCTTGAGAGAATATGGAGGTTTTGAGAGAAGGGTTTGTGAGGTGAGTGAAGAGTGAAAATGGAGAGGGAGAGGGGGTATTTATGGAGTGAGAAAGAGAGGTTAGGGTGGTGTGTGTGTGTGTGGCCGGTTTTGGGAGAGGGGAAAGGGAGTGTGTGGAGTGTGGTTTTGTATAAAATGATTGTGTTTGTATTTAAATTAAATTTTTATTTAAATCTTTTAATTAATTGAATTATTAGATATTCTTAATTAATTGTTATTGATAATAATACTAGTTTAATTTGCTAGTATTTATTTTGTATATATATATATATATATATTTTAGTGTATACATGTTTTTAGTTGGCATTTTATGAGATGTATGGATAATTTCCTAAATTGAGGGATTTTAGACTGGATTTCTAAATTTTCCCTACTGTGTCGGGTTTACTGCTAAAACTAGACAGTGTGACATAGAATAACTGTATCTGACATAATTAGTGCAGTTCTAACCTGAACGCGATTTTGACGGTTGTCACACGAAGTAAAGAAGCAACAGAAGACACTTCTAAGCGGACAAGACCACAGAGCCTCTGTCATACTTGACAGAGCTTCTGTGGAAAAAAGAAGATCTACGCAAAAGATATTAACAAGGACGGACATGCTTCTTACAATACCTACCATTCGAAGGTTCTAAAGATCAATCATACAAAGGCATGACCTGACAACTCCACGTGTCAAACTCTGATAGGTTTTCTCCTAAAGCTGAATACGGAGCATTTAATGAACGTTGTATCTGCAACAGTTCCAGAATAGTGTTTTGTACCTTCCAGCCCATACTACTCAACAGTATCTTTGTACCTTCAGTCCTTATTGTCCCCTTAAGAAGTAGTATAAATAGAAGGCTCATGTGAGCTCTTCTATTAAGGCTTAATACCACAAAACTACACATATCATTAAGCTTTGCACTTCTCACACACATCATTAACTGCAGATTTCTTGTTAATCCTTTGAAGTTCTTGGTGTTCCTTATATATATCAAATACAATAATCTTGGAAATATTCATCTGTTCTTACATACTGTTTATATGATATTGTGTTTCTTCTACCTTTCCTTACCTTTCAGTTCTTAAATACGCTTCCGCACCATATCTAAATCTGAACTAACTGAAAGTTAAGATCATTGTTAAGAAAATAGGAACCAACAATTGGTATCAGAGCAAACCTTGATTTTTAATATCAAGGGATCCACTCTAAAACTATGATCTTTGGTAGAAACTTGGATTTTTAACCTTTTCTTCATATTATTCAAACAGTTTCTGTTTTTCTGCCATTTTCGATTCATTCGAACTTTGGTAAACTTATAGAATCTGTTATTCTGGTTAAAAACACCATTTTAGTGCACAACTTAAAACTTTTAAGCTTAAAAACTTTATACGAAGCATTCATACTCTGAAAATCGGCTGTTAAAACCCTTTTTCTGGATATTTTATCTCTCTAAAAAATGACAAATACAAACAACTTCCTCTCTGCTGGTTCCTTAAGCAAACCTCCCACTCTTCTTAGAGAAGAATACCTTCAATGGAAGATTCGAATGATTCACTTCTTTGAGGGTACTGACAAAGAATTGGTTTATTATATACATAACCCTCCCTTCATTCCCATGATAACTGTACCTCGTGTTCCTAGCACCAACGACACACCTGAAATTCCAGAACACACGAAACCAAAGACCCAAGAAAATTGGTCTGATTCTGATTGGGCTAAATACGAAGTTGCTCAGAAAACTAAGAGAATTCTGATCATGGCCATCCCAAATGACCTTTTCCAGTCCATGGATGCATGTGAATCTGCATATGATCTATGGAAAGAACTGGAAAAACAACTAGAAGGAGGAGTCAAAACCCAAAAGAACCGCATAGCTCAATACATAAATGAATACTATGCCTTTAAAGCTCTGCCAACCGAATCTCTGCAAACTACGTATGATAGGTTCAACTCTGTAATAAACAAGTGCAAGAAGTTCGGCATCCACATAACCTCTGAAGAAAACAACGTTATGTTCCCGAAGTCCCTAAATGAAGAATGGCTTCAGTTATCTATGTCTCTGCAAACAAATCAAGACTTAGATTCCTGGACCCTATCAGACCTCTATGGAACATTAGCAGCACAAGAGCCTCAGGTAGCACAAGCAAAAGCCCAGATCATTGCACCTCTTGCATTGGTTGGTAAGACTACAGAGGTTAAAGAGAAACCAAAGAAAGAGGAAAGAAAGGAGAAGAAGAAGAAAATCATGATGGTAGAAAGTGAAGAAGAAGAAGTAGCAGCAGAAGAAGAAACGACCCTGGCCTCGATAGCTAAATCTTTAGCTCTCTTGACTAGGGAATTCAGCAGAGGATACCAGAAGAAATATGGTAATGAACGATATGAAAGAGATAATCGAGAAAGAGAAGGGTCAAACGACAGAAGTAGTGACCGACAGAGGTCCAGTGACAGAAATGACAGAGGAAATGACCGACAGAGGTCGGAAGACAAAGCTGGCAACACTCCACAAATTCAAGAGTGTTACAAATGTGGTAAACCAGGCCACTACACAAATGAATGCCGAACAGAAAGAAGTGGTGACCGACAGAGGTCAGACGACAGAGCTGGAAGCTCCACACAGAACCAAGGATGCTACAACTGTGGAAAACCAGGTCACTTTGCCAACGAATGCAGGAGCAAGTCAAATCGCCCTCAGAGGGATGCAGCTTTCTACAAAAAGAAGGCTGAATACTATGCTCAGAAGTCACTAATGGTGAACAAAGAAATATGGGAATCTGACACATCCTCTGACGAAGGCGAAACAAAGAATGCTCTATTCTGTGGCATGGCAGAAGTCAGCTCCGACTCCGACAGTGAGGTATCTACTTCTACCTCTAACTCTAATACTGCAGAAGATGACTTGTTTAAACTTAACATTGAATACACTGAAATGAAAAAGACATGTGAAGATATTCAGAAAAAGCTCACCTTCTATGAGAGAGAAGCTAGACTTCTCACTCAAGAAAAAGCTAAAATCTTTAAAGAAAAAGAAGAAATTGAAATGGACTGGAACAAAAAGTTAAATCCTTTAAAAGAAAAGATTTCTGAACTTAATTCTTCCTTGAAAATTAAGTCTAAAGAACTAATGGACGTTGAGTGCGACAGAATGAACATCCTAGCTCTTAAAAATTACTTTCAAAAGGAAAGAGAAGTCCTCTATCAAGATTTACTCAGAAGAGATCTTCAAATTAAAAAAATTCAAGATGCTCAGAAGGTGTACGAAAAAATCAACACACAAATAGGGAGACGGGGAATTGGCTTCTGTGATATAGATCCCTATACCGGAACCAAAAGAAACAAGTCTCTGTCCTCTCTATTTCACATAGGAGATACAAGAAAACCTGGATTTCCAAATCTTCTATCTGTAAGTAAAAAGCAAAAAGTCTCTGGGGAACCTCACAAGAGGAAACCTATGAAGATGACAAATGTGTGGTTTGAAACACATATTTGTCACCTTCAATATCTGTCAAAAGAGAATCCAAACCTAAGAGGTATCTGAAAACTCAAGATCAGATAGGAATCTTCAAGTTTGGTAAACCCGAGACTCAAACTCAAGTTGCATTTGTCTGCATGATGAATTATGAAAAGAAATTATCAGCAGAGGCACCTGAGTTCAAGCCAAAAATTACAGAAGAAAAACTTGATATCTCTGAAGAAAACCTCTGTACATCTTCCAGCAATCAAGATCTCTCTGAAGAAAACTTAACAGATACTTCTGTTAACTTAGAAGATAGTTCCTTAGAAAAGGAAGAAAGTGAGTATGACACATGTTCTGAAAGTCCATCCTCTGTCGAAAGAGAACTAAGTGACTCAACCTCTGTATATGAGGACGATTCATCCTCTGACGAATCAGAGATTGACTCTAAGTCAGAGATCGGACCTAGTGACACATAGGTTTTTAAACAAACCTCTGAAGTTCTTAACAGAACTATTCCTCCCAAAGAGAAAATCACTGGAATTCCTATCTGTCCAGACTTTTTGAATATGTGCATACAAGCCAAAATCTCTCTTGAGCTTAAAAATTTCAAACAACAGAAGTTAATGTCCACTCAAATTCCAACGAGTTCAAAGATTTTAAAACCCTTTAAACCTGTTAAAGAAAAACTAACATGGCAACATAAGGGTAAATGGACTAAAATTAACAAATCTTTTTCTTCTGTGACAATGAAATCTACAGAAGTTCACCACAGAAGGGGAACACAGAAGGCCGCACTCTACAAAGGATTTTGTAAACAACGATCTAGCCTACATGAACCTTCTTGTAATAGAAAATCTAATGTTAGGATAAATTGTAATGCCTCTGTGCCCCCATTTAATGTATTCAATGAAAAGTTCAAGCAAATCTCCTCGCACATTCAATACTGTCATTGCTTTGATCTTATGTTTAAACTAAACCAACACTTCAAAAGTCCACACTGTCATCTTACTGTACCCAAACAAAATGATAAATCTAAGGGTAAGAAGAAACAAAATGTTTCTTCAACAGAAGCTAAAACTAAGACCAAGAATGCTATGGCAAACTTGAAGACCCCTAACAAAACTGGACCCATGTGGATATGGGTACCTAAAACTCTCTGATTGTCTTGTAGAAGCAGTATGTGCCAATCTGGTATCTAGACTCCGGATGCTCGAGGCACATGACTGGCGACAGAGGTCTTCTATCCACATACAAAGAAAAGAACGATGATGGATCTGTGACCTTTGGAGACAATAAAAAGGGGTACATCAAAAGCGAAGAAGCCTGGTTATGGCACAACAGGTTCTGCCATTTAAACTTTCATACTCTTGATAAACTTATAAAACTTGATCTAGTCAAAGGTCTGCCAAATGTTAAGTTTAATAAAGATCACTTGTGCTCTGCCTGCGAAATGGGAAAACTCAAAAGAGCTTCCTATAAAGGCAAAACTGATGTATCTTGCACTAGGCCTCTGTACATGCTTCATGTTGACCTCTGCGGTCCAATATCTACACAGAGCCTAGGCGGCAAGAAATATCTGCTTGTTTTGATTGATGAATTCTCTAGATTTACATGGGTTGAATTTGTCTGAAAGAAATCAGATGTTCCAAACATTCTGATAAATTTAATGAAGAAAATCCAAGTTCTGTATGAGTGCAGGATTCAGAAACTGAGAAGCAATAATGGCACAGAATTCAAAAACTCTGTCATTGAAGCCTATCTTACAGAAGAAGGAATTTCACAGAACTTCTCTGCTGCACGCACCCCACAACAAAATGGCGTGGTCGAACGAAAGAATCGCACGCTTGTGGAAGCCGCCAGAACTATGCTAACCGCATGTGGATTACCAATGACATTTTGGGCAGAAGCAGTATCAACCGCTCGCTATACCCAAAATCGATCAACCATCGTAAAGAGACACATCAAAACACCATATCATTTGATCAACAAAAGACGACTAAACATCAAATTCTTCCATGTATTTGGATGCAAGTGCTTCGTCTTAAATAATAGAGAAGCAAGAGGAAAGTTTGAAGTAAAGGCAGATGAAGGCAAGTTCATAGGATACTCTGCAACTTCCAAGGCCTACAGAGTTTATCTTCTGCGGTTTCGAACGATTGTAGAAAGCATAAATGTTTCTTTTGACGACACCTTCCAAAAGACTTCTGAACAAATCAGTTCAGAACTCGGTCTAAAAGGTGAATCCTCTGGCATCTCAAAAACAAGAGAAGAAGACTTAAATCTTTTATTTCAAGAGATGTTCCATGAAGACATTGATCCCTCTGATGGAGCCATCAGAGCCTCTGGAGAACCATCTTCTGCCAGCCAGAACGAAATAGGTATCTCTCTAACTGGTCCCTTAAACAATTCATCTTCCTCTATTAATCATACAGATGCAAATACCGAGGGGGAGCCAACAGAAGATGATACAACAAGGAAAACAACCACATAAGCTGCTGAAGAACCAACTCCAGAAATCACAGAGGAACCAATAACAGAGGAACAAGAAGACTCAGTCTCTACTTCCTCAAAGGAACAAACAACGCCACTCATTCCAATCATTCCACAAGCTGTAGGATCAAGCACGAAATCAAAACCTACGACAGAGGCCGTACCAGAACAACAATTAGAAACCTCTGAAGAACAACTTGATGAAATCGATGACCATCTCCCAAGAACAACAAAATGGATAAAAAGCCATCCTCCAAGTCTTATAATCGGCGAACCTTCTAAAAAGGTAAAAACAAGATCTGCCACTGCTAACTTTTGTTTCTTTACAAACTTTATTAGTGTGATCGAGCCAAAAAGGATCTCTGAAGCCCTTGACGACCCAAACTGGGTAGATGCTATGCAAGAAGAGCTTCTACAGTTTGAACGAAACAAAGTCTGGACTTTAGTTCCTCTGTCACGAGGAAAACAAGCCATAGGAACTAAATGGGTCTTCAGAAATAAGAAGGATGAAGAAGGGGTGGTCATAAGAAACAAAGCAAGACTGGTGGCCAAGGGATATCGCCAAGAAGAAGGCATAGATTATGATGAAACTTTTGCCCCTGTCGCACGACTCGAAGCCATAAGAATCTTCTCAGCCTTCGCAACCCACAAAGTTTTTAAAGTATTTCAAATGGACGTAAAATCTGCTTTTCTAAATGGCGAAATCCTAGAAGAAGTATACGTCCAACAGCTACCAGGGTTTGAAAGCTCTAAGTACCCAAAATACGTGTACTACCTCGACAAAGCTCTGTATGGACTGAAACAGGCTCCAAGAGCTTGGTACGAAAGACTTTCTACTTTTCTTCTCGATAATGGTTACGACAGAGATACGACGGATACCACTTTGTTTTATAAACGAAAAAGTGATGAAATTATGCTTGTACAAATATATGTGGACGACATAATTTTTGGGTCTACAAATTCAGAAGAGTGCAAAAAGTTTGAAAAACTCATGCAGAGTGAGTTTGAAATGAGTATGATGGGAGAATTAACTTTCTTCCTAGGACTCCAAGTAAAACAATCATCAGAGGGAATTTTCATAAATCAAGCTAAATATGTCTCTGACATACTTTCAAAATACAGTCTCTCTGATGCCTCTGTAATGAGAACTCCAATGGCCACAGGAAATAAGTTAGACTCAGATCCAAATGGCATACCTATAGAGTGCACGCTCTATAGAGGAATGATTGGGTCTCTGTTATACTTAACTGCAAGTAGACCTGACATAATGCATGCCACATGTCTCTGTGCAAGATATCAAGCTAACACCAAAGGAATCCCATTATAATGTTGTAAAGAGGATCTTCAGATACCTCAAAGGGACCAAAAATCTTGGCCTCTGGTATCTGAAGAACTCTGATTTTGGTCTTAAAGCTTATACAGATTCAGATTATGGAGGATGCAAGATCGACAGAAAGAGTACCTCTGGGAGTTGTCAATTCGTAGGTGGTAAACTAGTCAGTTGGACCTCTAAGAAGTAGAACTGCGTATCCACATCTATAGCAGAAGCCGAATACGTTGCTGCTGCTAGTTGTTGCTCCCAGGTTCTGTGGATGAAAAATCAGCTCAAGGACTATGGCCACATCATACTCAAGATTCCCATCTTCTGTGACTCAAAGAGCGCCATAGCCATATCTGCCAATCCAGTACAACACTAAAAAACAAAGCATATCGATATCCGTTGCCACTTTCTGAAACACCATGTTGAATATGGGACAATCGAAATGCACTTCTTGTCTACAGAGTACCAACTTGCAGACTTATTCACCATGGCACTAGATGAGAAAAGATTCCTTTTCTTGGTGGGTAAGTTAGGAATGATAAACATGAGTTAAAACATCTGTAAGTATAACTTAATCTTCTGTAAATATGTATATACATGTTTCTGTTGTTTTATTTATTTTATTTTATTTATGTATGTAAATTCTCAATCAGCAAATGTTCAATACTCAACAGAGCTTCTATAAGATTGCTCAGAACCTCTGACAGTCCTTACAGAACCTCTGAAAAACTTGATCTATGCCCTAAGCATTACTTATCAAATTTTGACCCGAGCATAGATCAAGGGGGAGCAGAAGGAGACCTTGAAATAATCTACAGAAGTTGATCATTCAAGGGGGAGCCAAAGAAGAAATGCGATCGACATTATCCACAGAAGACAGGTATTATGCCGAACAAAAAAGAGCCAAAAGATAAGTATCTCGAAACAAATCTTTTTTGAAAATAGTTTTCTAGGACAAACATTTCTAAATATGTCCTAAAAACATTGTTTAACATATACCAAATAAGTTTTGATTAAAAAGATTTGCGAGACTTCTGTTATGAGATTTTTAGTATAATAGAGCTTCTGCTGAGCTCAACAGAGCTTCTATAGGCAGAATCATCTAGAAACTACAAATCTCATACAAGAACTCTACCGATCAAACTCAAATGTTCTCTTTAAGGATTTACTCGAACAAAAGGTTACAGAAGAAGGTCTTTTGGGACGAAGTATCTCACACAAACAGTTTTTGAAAACAATTTTCTAGGACACAAATTTCCAAATTTGTCCTAAAAACAATGTTAAAAACATTTCAAACTTCAAATAATCAAAAAGATGCATAAATTTTGAGTTATGAGAAATTTAAGGTCATAGAGCCTCTGCTGAGCTCAACAGAGGCTCTGCCAGAGAAAATCTCTATGATCGTAAATTTAAACTCTTTTGATCGGTTTGAATATCATCTCAAAAGATCTCTTTCGCACACATGCACACTTTGAGATTCTAAAAGGTTGTTGGTCACAGAGCTCATTCCACCAAAGAAACTCTGTTGACCAACAGAGGCCTTTAAAAGGGAATCTCTCGCACATAACCTTATCCAAAACAGTTTTCTAGGACACAAATTTTCAAATATACCCTAAAAACAGTTTATAAAACAGTAAAAACTTTGGATGATCAAAAAGTTTAATAGATTTTTAGTTATGAGAAATTTCCTCTCATAGAGCTTTTGCTGGCCCTGACAGAGCTTCATAACCTCTGTGAAAGAAATTTCTACTCTATAAATCTATCGATCATCTCCAATGCTTTTCAAACATTTTTGGTAAAGGTGCAAGCAGCAGAGGATACAAAGAAAGTTTTCAAACTACAGAGCTCTATCTCTACAGAGCTTCTGTCATTTTCAAACTTGGGTAAATTCTGCAACAGTAACGGCTCTTTTACTGCGAGTGAAAATTATGTGGAGGAAAAGAAACACACGCGCCAAGCATTAATGGGCCGCGCACGACGTCAAGTCATGCTCTGACACTGCTGACGTGTCACATTTTCATTGGACGTACACGACACACGTTCTCCTGGAAAGTTGAACCCGCCGTTCACACTCAAGTACGGATTCCAAATTTTATTCACTTCCATATATTTACCTCTTAAGTTTCTACCGATTACTATAAAACCCAAGTTACCACTCCTCATAAAACCTTTACGAACTTTCATCTTCTTCTCCGGCGAACCATTGCAAAAACCTGCAAAATTCTTATCTTTATGCAAGAAATGGCCTCGTCTTCTCAAGCTACCTCCCCTGCACACTCACCGGCAAACTCCCCTGAAAAACGTGAACACTCTGAACATTCAGAAAATCCTGAAATCGCTAGAAACCTAGAACAAGATAACTCCGGCGATGAAGCAGACTTTGCTCCGACAACCCATCTCCAAGACTTTCTTGCTCATGAACATTTTGCAAATGGTCTACCTTTAAAACCAAATAATCACTACCTTGTTCCCTCAAGAACTGCTTTTGGGAAAGCACATGCTATACTTCTCCATATCTTGAAACAACATATTCTCTACCCTCTTCTGTCCAAAACCGTGGACAAAATCCCTGCCCGATATATAAATCAATTCTGGAAAAGTTGCAGATTTGATCCAGAAGACCGACATATCAAAGGCTACATCTCCAAACCCGATAAATCCGAACATCTTGAACTCAAGTTCAACAGAACGATGTTCTCTCTCGAGTTCAGCCTACCCACAAGAGGTCTTCTAGGATTAAAGACCTTTGCACAGGAACCTACAGATGAAGAGCTCTGCAGGTTTGTCGAAATGTTGGGGTACAACGTACCACTCAGAAAGAGAAATGACTTCCGCAGAGGCAGATTACCACCTCTGTGGAATACACTCTTTTCCATACTCAACAGATGCTTAACCGGGAAAGTGGGGAGTCCAGATCAATCCTCACACCAAATACTAGCCATCATGTACGGAGTCTACTACGACCTACCTCTGGACTTCGCCACTCTCATGATGCAAGAAATGGTTAACACCATCGACAGAAAGAACAACTTCCAGCAGAAAAAGGCAAACACAACAGGAGCTCTACCTCCTCTGCAGTTTCAAAGGATTCTAGGTGTTCTGCTAGAGCCTCTACTGTTGCTTGAAAATTGGCCAATGGAAGGGCCAATAACAAAGATGTATGATATGAACAAAAACTCCCCAACAAAACATGCTGCTGGAAACCCACACTGCAGACCTCGACCAAAGAAACGTCTAGGATATGCAAGGGACGAAGAACTAGAACTAGAATACATACGCGATAATAGGACTCCAGAACCAAGTCCTATGACACCACCGCGTCTAGGAGTCCCCATAGGTACAGAAGTATTAGATAGTTTGACAGATGAAGAATGGGCAGCTGCTTTTCAGAAGCATGAAGACAATCAAGCCAGATTCCATGCTCAGAGAAAATCCATCTACTCTGCTTCAAAGAAACAAAGGAAAACTCATAAGAGGAAAACCACAGAGGGTACCTCTACAAGTATTGCAGAAGGTCACCCCTCTCCTCCTCATGCCACAGAAGTTGGATCTTCTGCTCCTCCCTCTTCCCCAAAGGAAAAGAAGAAGAGAAAATCCAAAGCTGCAGAAGAAGGGGCACCTAAACCTAAGAGGAGAAAGAGCAACAAGAAAACTGGGAAACATCTGTCTCCTATGCAACCAATAGCAGAGGAAGAAGTGGCAGAAGATGCAGAGGAACAGGGAACAAAAGGAGTAGGAGAAGAACAAACCCAAGAATCCCCTCTGCAATCCCCCAATCCCCTCAACTATGCACATCACGGGGATTTCTCTGACTTCCTCCAAAACCCAGAATTCGCCCATACTCTAAACACTGCTAGATGGACTGCAGTGGGTCCACAGAAGAACCTGACTTCAGAATCTCTTCTGACTTAGAAGACGATGACCAAACTCCTAGGGATCATCAGGTTGAAACACCAGAAGTGCTACAGAACCCCTTCACCCATCCCGGATTTGATGCACAAAGGGCAAGTCCAAAGGAACAAAAAGCTGCAGAAGACCATAACATGGACACCATGTTAGAAAATCCAACAGAGGAGGTGATTGAAACATGGGCGACAAGGATAGAGGTCTCAGAGATAGATTCAGATGAAGAAGAAGCTGACCAAATACGAAAAGGTCTCTATCATCCATATGTCATGCAATTATACGACTCTCATCCAATATACGACTTCTTAGTTACTGGGACAGGAGCTACAACAGAAGTTAGGGAAGAAGCACCAAGCCATAGGGTATCGACAGAAACTGAAACTATAGATACTGAAGTAGTGCTTGGATGCCTAACAGAGGGAGAAACAAGAAAAGATGCATGGATTAATAGAGGCACACAACCAAAACCAACTCCCAGTGCAACCCACACTTCTATCACCGCCAGTCTAGTGGCAGAAGGTGATATTGAAAAAGAGCAGCACAGCTCGACCCCAACCCAAACTAACCGGGCAGAGATAAATCTTTCTACCTCTGTGCCAATTATATCCGGGGAAACTTTTCCAGGGGAGTCCTCTCAAAAGGACTTTCCCTCAGTTCGTGATCATTTGCCCCCGATCACAACAGAAATCCTTGCAGAGGAATTTGTTTCCTCTGCCACACGCACACAACTAGGTCCAAACATCTCTTCAGAGGAGATTAGAGTGCACAAAGATGGAGAGACTCTAGACAAGTCTCCGAGTCAACAGAAGGATAATCTAGTACCCACCTCTGGAGTGGATCTAGACAATGTCATTCACAGAACTTCTGTAGAGTCTGAAGCACTAGATGCTTCTGCTCGAGGATCAGAAGGAAATCCTTCCGCCCCCAACATTCAAACAAGCGCGAAAGAAGGTGTCTCAGGAACAGAGACTCACTCTCGGGACGAATGTGTTCCCCCAGAGGTTAAAACGATTTCACATGTATCAAGGGATGAGTTCCAAACCCTTGTCACCTCTGTGAACCAAACAATGAAAGAGTTGCAAAGCTCTTTCAAATCTTTTGCAGATACTACATCCAAGGCAATCCTTGATCTGAACACCAAAATGGACACCTTGTCCACAGAGGTGCAAAACGCCATAACCCAGATGAATTCCTCTGCAACACACACTGCTACTACCACTGCCACCTCTGCAACAACTGAATTCGGAAAATCCGCCACAAGTGCCTTCAAAGACTCTGTCAAGCACTTTCTTCTGCAACTAAAAGACCAATCTTCAAAATCTAAGGGTCTTACACCTGAAGACCTAAAGAAGGCCTTAGAAGAAGTTCAAGAGCAAACAACAAGAAATACTCAAGCCATGAAGCCTTTTGACTACATGACAAGAGCTCAAGTGACAGAACTCGGCCAAGGTATACTTGATCAGATGACCGAATTCATCAAAGCTTTCACCGTTGCCAACGCACACTATGTCAAAGAGTTTCAAGCTAGTGTCGGAAAAATGCGCTTCAACACAGAAGCAGAGGTTGAAACACTGCTCGGCCTCTGTGATGACTTGTGAGCAAAGATGATTGCTGCATGGACTGTTCCACTAAAGAAACCAGATACATCTTGTAGGGCAGAGGGTACGACAGATAAAAATTAGGATGACTCTGATGATGACCATCATGGTCCATCAGATCATCCTGAGGGGGAGAATCGAGGGAAAAAACAAAGGGAAGATGTTGCGAGCAGAGGTCTACCAGCTCCACCAATTATCGCAGAACCCATCAACCAAGCACCCCCAACTCAAACCCAACAAAGAAACAAATCCACAGAGACAACAACCACCACTGTGGATTTGGTCTCTGAAGAAACCCCTGCTACAACCCAAACACCTGAAACCCAAAGCAGAAACAAAACCATAGAGACAACAACCATCTCTGTGGAATCTAATCCTGAAGAAACCCAAGTACCCAAATCAACAGTTCAACAGAAGACCACAGAGGCAACACCAACCTCTGTAGGATCTCTTGTATTTGGAAAAGATGTCCAAACCCAAGAAGTCCACCTTCTGACATCCTCCGAAGACGAACTACCTTCCCCAACACCAAAAACCACCACCCCAAGAATAAAACCATCGCCAACAAAAAAAACCAAAACCAAGCCCTCTGAAGCTCAAATGTCAAAACCGACAGAGGCAATCCCCAAACCAACAGAAGAAGCAACAACAAAGCCCTCTGAACCTCAAATATCAAAACCTACAGAGGCAACCCCATCTCTACAAGAAGATAAGCCGAAGGCAAAAGAAAAAGGAAAAAGGATTATGACAGAGGAACCACAGAAGAAAAAGCCCAAGCATAAACCTCCAACATAGAAACTGATGAAGAGCACTTTCGACGCCTTCAGAACACCAAAGCCTGAAGAAGAAGACTGGGCTTTCGGCACTAAACCTCTGTCAGATATTCCTGTCCTAGATCCAAAGGCAAAATCTTCAGAGGATCGAGTGGCAGGAGTCAAGAAACAATTAGATGCTCTGCGCAGAACCTTGCCTCAAACACCACCACCACAAATGGAAGAAGTGGTGTACAGGTACTTGTACAACAAAATGGGCATAATGGATCAATCAGAACCAACCATTCAAGATCCTGACTTTCGTGCCGACCTCGAAAGCATCTTCACCAGAACAAAACCCAAAGCAAAACATGAAGTCTTTTCAATATCCAAAATCATCGAGGTCATCTACTGTAAGTTCTCCAAAACCAGAACCTGGCCTATACGCTCTTACAACGTCTACAAGGTCAGAAGAGAGAACAGATCTCATAACCAATTCTCAGATGCAGATCTTAGGAATCTCAATTTTTATGATCTACCTGACCTTCTGGAATGGACGAAAGAGAACTTCACAAAAGATGAAGTTCACAGAGCCTACAGAGTGATCAGAAAGGCCATGCACGAGAAGCTTCTGTTATACAGCATGGTAGATTTTCAGTTGGCTCGAGATCTTGGAGTGAAAAGATTAACTGTTCAACCACCAGAAGACTACTGCCCTCCCTCTGCAACACCCAACTCAATCATTACAAATCCAAGGGTCGGGTTAGTATTTCTAGATCCTTCTGGTAAATCAAAGTTGTTCGTAGAGATGGACTGTCAGAAGTACGCAACAAGTACTTTGACAGAATTCAGAGCGATCCTAGTGGAGCACAGAGGAACATAGCTCATGGATCAAAGTCTAGCCGACAGACTGATAGAGATCATCGATGCAACCATCAACTTCAGAAAACTCTGCATCAACTTCTATCACGAGCTCAAACAAGAAGGACTCGACCGCAGAAGTTTCAATGACTTCAAGAATGCCAACATCTGAGTCAGTCAAACATATCCTCTGTAATATTTTCTTTTCAATACAATCAAATGTAAAAGCCTCTGGCATAATCAAATGTGAAAAGAAAAGTGTTCTTAAGTATGTACTTAGCCTAAAAATCCATGTACCTTTCAATTTTTCATTTTCACTACTTAGGGGGAGATTGTTAGCTCCAATCTTTCAGTTTATGAAAGTTGTGAAAAATAGGCTAAGTATAGAAGTGTTCGACAGAGGCTCTGCCGAGTAGCCGAGTAACCGATAAGACAGAAGTCTTCGACAGAGGCTCTTCCGGGTTAACCAAGAAGACCGAAGTAAAGAAGCAACAGAAGACACTTCTAAGCGGACAAGACCACAGAGCCTCTGTCATACTTGACAGAGCTTCTGTGGCAAAAAGAAGATATACACAAAGATCTTAACAAGGACGGACATGCTTCTTACAATACCTACCATTCGAAGATTCTAAAGATCAATCGTATAAAGGCATGACCTGACAACTCCACGTGTCAAACTCTGATAGGTTTCCGCCTAAAGCTGAATACGGAGCATTTAATGAATGTTGTATCTGCAACAGTTCCAGAATAGTGTTTTGTACCTTCCAGCCCATACTACTCAACAGTATCTTTGTACCTTCAGTCCTTATTGTCCCCTTAAGAAGTAGTATAAATAGAAGGCTCATGTGAGCTCTTCTATTAAGGCTTAATACCACAAAACTACACATATCATTAAGCTTTGCACTTCTCACACACATCATTAACTGCAGATTTCTTGTTAATCCTTTGAAGTTCTTGGTGTTCCTTATATATATCAAATACAGTAATCTTGGAAATATTCATTTGTTCTTACATACTGTTTATTTGATATTGTGTGTTCTTCTACCTTGCATTACCTTTCAGTTCTTAAATACGCTTCCGCACCATATCTAAATCTGAACTAACTGAAAGTTAAGATCATTGTTAAGAAAATAGGAACCAACAAGCGCTATTGCAATATCCAGCAATCCGGTCCAACATACAAGCACAAAGCACATAGACGTTCGGTACCATTTTATCAAGGATCACGTTGAAAGAGGTACAGTCGAACCCTACTTTGTAAATACAGAACATCAGTTAGCAGACCTATTTACAAAACCCCTGGACAAAAACGCTTTAATTATCTAGTGTCCAGGTTAGGTATGCTAAATCTGAAGACTTGATGTTAGTGCAATATGTCTTCAAGGTTTAAATATAGAAAGGTCAAAGTCAAAGTCAATGTATTGAGTTGTATTGTGTTGTATACACCTTGTATTGTGTTTAGTATAAATAGGTTTTGTTGTGTGTTAGTTTAGGTAACTCTTAGAAACACTCTCATTATTCATAACTCATATTCTAGAGAGAGAAACTCCTAATCTTGTAATGTGTTCTTGAGTGAAATGAGATGACAAATTCACATCTTCTCTATCTTGATTTGATCTTTAGGGTTTAACAATTGGTATCAGAGCACGTTATTGAAGATCTTGGATTAACAATTGGTATCAGAGCACGTTATTGAAGATCTTGGATTAACAATTGGTATCAGAGCACGTTATTGAAGATCTTGGTTAAACAATTGGTATCAGAGCAGGATCTTAGATTCAGAGAGTGTTTCTGTGATCATGCACAATTTTTTTGTGAAGATTTTCAAGAAAATTTGATCGATTTCTTGATTTTTCTCAAGAAATCTCGTTTTCTTGAGATTTTTTTCAAAAATTCTTTGTTTGTCATCGAATTGATTCAAGTTTGTGCTCAGTAGATTCGTCATCTGATTTGGAACAAGATTAATGAAGGTTTCGAAGGCCAATTTCATTGATTTGAGGTTCAATTTTGAAGATCTGTGAGATTGTTGGGTTCGAACTCGATCTTCTGTTCGATCGACAAGAATCGCAGTTCAGACGTTTTCAGTGGTTTTTGTGTGTAGGAAAAACATTCAGACTGATATTTCGAGCATTTCTGTGAAGTTTCGTGCAGAGGTTTTCAGATTTCAGACGTTTTTGGGAATTTTTGTGAACTTTTCGCAAGACTCATCGTGGTTTTCGCAAGACTCATAGTACTTTTCGCAAGTTCGTCATCGTTTGAAGGTCTTCAGAATCTAAGTGTAGCTTTTCGCAACTCAAAGTCAAGAGAACAGTAACTTTTCGCAACTCAAAGTCACGAAAACAGTAACTATTCGCAAGCCAAAGAAACGCAAACAGTAACTTTGCGTATCCCTCTGTCACGCATACCTCAGATCTCTTCAAGATTTTCTAAGTCTAACTTTTCGCAACTGTTGCTTGCGAAAACTTTGGTTGTTCGTTTCTTCAGCTTACGCATACTGGTGGTTTTCGCAACTGTTGCTTGCGAAAACTGACACTTGGTCAAATTTTCTGACAAATAAAAAAAAAGTTTATAATGAAATTTTGAGAAAAAATTTTATAATGAAATTTTTTCTATAGTGTATTTCATACATTTTAAGAGTTTTTCAAGAAAAAGTTTTATATAATTTTTTTTTACTGTTCGGTCAAACTTTACTGTTCATTTCTGTCCTTACTATCGGTTCAAATTAAGCTCTTTCTTACTGTTTATCATGGCTTATCAAGTTTCAGTTAATCGTCCTCCGATGCTTAACAAGGATTCGGATTTTGTGAAATGGACGGTCGACTTCATGGATTTTATTTCGAGGAGAGAAAACGGAGATTATATGATAAAATCTTTCACCGAAGGTCCGTTGATCATACATAAAAGGGCGGAAGATTTTACTGAAGATGAGATTAAACGGAAGAAAGCAGACAAGGATGCTTCGTCAAACTTACTCTTTGCTATTCTCAAAATTTCGCCTCACATCTACAAACAGGTTGAAGTGTATAAAAATTACCCTTTGCAGATGTGGAACGAGTTGTCGAAGCTATTGCATAAATCAAAGGTTGATTTCAAGGTAAAGGAACAAAAGAAAGCTGAAAGGGAGGATGCAAATCAGAAAACATCAGACTCTGAAAATCACAAAGAAGATCATTCAGATGCGGAAGAAAAGAAAGTTGATTTTCAGAAAATAGAAGAAAAGGAAGTTGAAAGAGAAGACGAGAAAGAGGAAATTTCCGAGCTTACAAGGAGATTACAAGAAGTGAAAGATCTGTTGGTTATGGAAAGAGAAGATCACAAGAAAGAAAAAGTGGATCTAATTCAAAGGATTTCGAAACTTGAAATAGCTTTGAAGACAAAGATTAAAGAAATTGAAGACAAGAAAGATGTTGAACTCAAATGTCTAAGACTTTCCAAGCAGAACTCAGATTTTCAGAAAGTCTTATTTTTAGAGAAAGAAAAGTTGGAAAAGGAAAGAGTTGTGTTTGAAGGTAAAAGGAAAGATTTTGATGCTAAGAATGGGAAGTTGTCAGAGAAAATTTCTGAACTTCAAGAGGAGTTGGATTTAGAAAGAAAAGAGCTTGAAAAGATGAAGAAAGCTGATTTTCAGGCCAGGTGCATTAAAGACGATTTTTCTAAAGAGAGGAAGATATTTCAGCAAGAAATTCAGAAACTCACGAACAATTTGGCGGGTTTATCTACAGATATCATGAAGGAAAAGAGGGTGAATTGTTATATTCGGAAGAAGCTCGAGTTGATGACAAAGGAACGAAATGCCTTAAAAGACAAAGTGAGGTCGGTCAACAACTCCGAGTGTTTTTCAGAATGTCCGATGCGTCCTTCTAACATTTTCTACGAGCATTCTGTGGATATGTTTTCCAAATACTATGCTGATCTTCCTTCCTACAAAAGAGTCAACATGCAATGGAAGGTAAAAGGTAAATTTCCTAGAAAAGATGTACCAAAATCATCATTTCCAAATAAGAATTTTACAACGAAAGTTAATTCTTTTGTTAATTCTTATTGCGGAAATAATGATTTTGTTAATAATAATTATGTTCAATATTGGTATGGTACTTACCATTTTCCTTCTTATAGAGCTTCGCTTAACGTGTCAGGACCCAAGACTCGTTGGGTACCAAAATCTACTTAATCTGTTTTGCAGATTTAGAGACAAGTGTTGAACTCTCGGAAGATGAAGTACTTGTGCATTCAAGAAGATATTGAACATCACATATTTTCAGGGAGTTTATTATTTATTTTTATATACATGTGATTAATGACAAATCTTTTGGTATTTTGTAGGGGGAGAGATATAAAAGACTAATGGCTTTTGAACACATCAGTTCAAAACCCGCACTTCAACGGTAATGGCTTTTCAACATATCAGTTCAAAACCCGTGCTTCAACGACCATGGCTTCTGAACAAATCAGTTCAGGACCCGTACTTCAAAGGATATGACTTCTAAACATATCAGTTTAGAACTCGTACTTATCAGGTGATATCCTTTCACTGTCATATCTTTCTATTTTTAGGACATGTGCTTAAAGGTAACATTGTGTTATATTTTATGTCTACTAACATTGAAAGTTTGAACCTTCACAAATTTAATTCAATGAAGTGAAAAATTCTTCAATTTTTCATTCAATGAATAAAATGTGTGTTAAGGATGATTTTACGAGCATTTTTGTATCGTCGGAGTTATATTTGTTTCTATTTTCGCTTCTGAAATAAGTCGAAAGGTCAGCGAAACATGTTTGAGATTTTGATATAAGCGCAAAATTGTGTAAATCTAGACTTATACAGAATACAATGCTCACAAAGCCTATTCGTCTTAATCATGAATGGAAACGAAAATATGGGGGAAGCACTACGTTTTTGAACCAAGTGATTGAGATGCTATAATAATAATAAATATATATATATATATATATATATATATATATATATATATATATATATATATATATAATAAAATCATTCAGTTTGATAGTCTGTGCCTGTGGCCTATCTGGTTTGGGAGATTAAGTCCCAAGGGGTACTCGTTACCTAGCCCCTAAGATCAACTGATCTGGGATTGGCTGACCCAAATTCTGCTATAGAACCAGGTAGAAAGCCATGTTCTACTGGTACAGATGGGATTTAGGTATATCGATGTAGCCTTTCTGGTTCGGGAGAGTAAGTTCCAAGGGGTGCTTGTCACCTAGCCCCTAAGTCCAACTGGTCTGGGATCGGCTGACCCAAATCCTGCTATAGGACCAGTTAGAAAGTTACGTTTACGGTGTATCTTAGTCTTAATAAACTGTTTGATTATAAAAGATGCCAATGAGCACATTATAAAAGTTTCCGATGTGCACAATATGAAAAGATGCCTAAGAGCACACATCTCTTGTAACTTGGGGAAAATACAAAGTCGCGATAAACCTGTAAATTTGTGAAAATTCTGTTTTTGGACAAATAGTGTGAGTAAGAGCAAAGTATTCTTATAGGTTTTATAGGTGCATTTGCTTGTTGCTAATCATATTTCGCATGCTAGCACACCAAATAGATTTAATAAAGGAGTTGAAACTGAACAATTTTAACTTGATATACAATGATGTCTTGTTTTTGAATCCAAACGCATGCATTTGATTTCACTTGATGGAAATATCTGTTACATTTCATTAAGTTGAATTTCTTTTGTTTGGTGTTCAAATGATTAAATGTTAAGTAGTTATAAAATGTTGTTCAATGAATTCTATTTTCTTTTTATAAGTTTGTTAAAATGTGCGCTTATATGATTTTTATGCAAATTTTCAGGGGGAGAAAATCAACTTGCTCTACAATTCTTATTTTTAGGGGGAGCAAGATCTTTCGTTTATGGGGAGATTGTTCGTGTTTTTCAAGGGGAAGAAATATTTTTGAAGAGGGAGATTGTCCGTGACTGAAATTGAAAAGATTTTCGATGCTCGTGATGCTCACTTTCATCAAAAAAGGGGGAGAACGTCTACATCAATTTCATGTCAAAGAAAGTTAAAAATCAAAGATTCGTTTTAATGTCAACGGGGAGATTTGTAGAAAGAAGACGTCGTTTCAAGAAAGGATAGGGGGAGTTTTATTCTTCAAGAGTTTTTAAGAAATCGATTGATCATTTCAGTGATCTCTTTCTTTTGAACTCGCACGTTTATGAAGATCGTCACTGAAGAATGAAATTCTCAAGTCAATGGAAATGGGGAGAATTCTTCAAGAGTTTGAGGAAAATCGATTGATCATTCTGTGATCTCTTTTTCTTGAACTTGTGCTTATTTGTATTAAAAAGCTTTGTGTGAAGATTCATATTCTCCTGCTCGAAGAAAGAAGTTCGTTATTTGCCGTTTGAAGATTGGATGACGTTTTTGACTTTGACAAGCTTTGATGAAGTCCGAAGATTCAAGAAAGCTAAAGCTTGCTGATCGCATTTGTTTAAACCTTGAATCCAAGGGGGAGATTGTTAGTGCAATATGTCTTCAAGGTTTAAATATAGAAAGGTCAAAGTCAAAGTCAATGTATTGAGTTGTATTGTGTTGTATACACCTTGTATTGTGTTTAGTATAAATAGGTTTTGTTGTGTGTTAGTTTAGGTGACTCTTAGAAACACTCTCATTATTCATAACTCATATTCTAGAGAGAGAAACTCCTAATCTTGTAATGTGTTCTTGAGTGAAATGAGATGACAAATTCACATCTTCTCTATCTTGATTTGATCTTTAGGGTTTAACAATTGGTATCAGAGCACGTTATTGAAGATCTTGGATTAACAATTGGTATCAGAGCACGTTATTGAAGATCTTGGATTAACACTTGACTTGATTGTGCACCCGTTACAAGTTCCATACATCTACGAGAAACTGTCCATTCATTTTCTGTTGTTTACACTCCAGATGATTGAGTATACACTTTCTCACATCTGTATTCTACTTATATCGTCTACACTTTTCGGTTGAATCTCTGTATTAATTAGGTAGATTTCGCTTGTTTGCTTTCTTTTAACGTGTGTTTCCTTTTCTGTTACTTACTGTCGTCTACTTTCCATATTTATATATGTGCTTTCACAAGTCGTTCATGTGTTCAGGGGGAGCACAAACGCGTATCAGGTAAGTAAATTCTACTTTTGAAGGGGAGTGTCACACAACTGTTTCTCTAAATGACAAAAGTTTTTGTGTATGGACATTCCAATTGTGCTTCATTTCACTCTACGCGCACATTCCGAGGGGGAGCATATTCCTATCGGTTCATCAGTTGAGGGGGAGCGACACACCATTTCTTTCTTTAAATGTGTCAAAGTTTTTTTTGTCTGTTCGTCTCTCCATTGCACTCACATGCACAATCCGGGGGGAGCAGAGAAATCCCCATGCTCAGTTCGAGGGGGAGCGAGAGAATGATCTTTCAAAGTCAAACAGATACTGTTTTGGGATTTTTTCAACACTTAGGGACCAAAATTGGAATTTTTCCACACTCTCCGGATAAGTTTCCGGATACCCCTATCCGGATAGGTTTCTGGACCGGACACCTATCCGGACCAGATGGGTATCCGGGTAACACTCACCCGGAAAGTGGTCCTCTATAAAAGCATTCCGGACACACTTCTGTTCATTCTATCCGGACCCTTCAAAACCCACAAAAACCTCTCGTGTTTCTCTCTCATTCGGAAACTCTTTCAAATCGCTCAATCTCGCTCGATTTCGGTTCCACAAACAGGTATGATCCTCGTTTCAATACCTTGATCTCGATTATACTTGTTTCACACACTCAAACACACAAATCGACCGCTGGTTTGGTCGATTCAGGGTTACCGAAACCCTCTTTTCACGTCGACACTCGTTCGACCAATTTCAGTGTGATGTAGGTCGTTTTAAACACTCTCGTATGCACATATACTCACATAGACACTGTTAGGATGCTTGGATACATGTTTGAGGGTGTATTTAGGCAAGATTGATTAGTCTGAATGCCGTCCGGATAGTTTCAAACTATCCGGACACATTCAAATCATCCGGAAACCATCATGTGCATAGATATTTTATCCGGACACCAACAACATCCGGTAACCCTAGTTGTCCGGAAACCTAAGGGTTTCCGGTAAGGTCAACTATCCGGATTGTCGAGGTGTCCGGTAACCAAGTCATACGGTTACCAAGTCATCCGAAAACCTCTTTGTGTACGGCTACTTCAGTTTATCCGGAAACCTTTAACATGTCCGGAAACCTTGGTTTGTCCGGAGACCTTGGTTTGTCCGGAAACTTTTGTTTCCAAATGATGTTGTCCGGACACCTCTAATTCCAACAGTCCAATACCCTGTTCTCTCACTGCCAGTCTTCAATCTGTTCCAGATTGAGCCGATTATTGCAAAGGTACGCGTCGACAATTGTTTGTCCGCCTGTTTGCTAACATTGTTCCTTTTCAGGTATTATAAATGGCGGATCAAGAACAACAACAAACCGAAGATCAAATTCCTCCTTAAGAGGAATTCATAGATGACGCAGCTGACAATGCTTTGGTCCAACCAGACCATGGCATTGAAATCGAAGCCAACAACCACCAACTGGACGCCGTCGAGTTCCGACCACAACACCGTGTGGTCGTGGACATCCTTCTTGGTCACCCTCTCCGTGAGGCCCTCACTGCAACCACCGACGTCCCAGTCCTGTATGTCTGTCAAGTATGGCTCTCCGCCCAAGTCGTCACGGCTGCCAACTCTCAAACCATCACGGCACGGATCGACAATCACTCTTTCACGCTTACACCTGAGTCGTTCCACCGTCCACTATCACTACCAGAAGCCACCACCGGCGGACATCAAGCATACGACCCCGCGGTCAATGACACGACTCTGTGTGCCCATATACGCGCACTCAGCTACAACCACGCCCTCAACCGCCCTTCAGCGTTCAACCAGAAGTACCTAGCGCCCATCTGGTACACACTGTTCACGATTTTGAACATGTGTCTATCATCAAGGTGGAGGGGAATAGACCAGTGCACAGCCGACTTTCTGCGTCTATTCCATGCCGTATGCTACAATAGACACGTAGACTACGCAATGATCATCTGGCGCGAACTGGTTCAGGCAAACCGGCAAATCTGCGGATCTAAGCAGAAGAAATTCCTACCTTACCCACGATTCCTCTCGTTGGCCGTCAGACAACATATGGACGCGAATCCGGGAATACCGCGATGCATCAACCATACGGTATGTTCTCTTTTTCATTTACAATATCTGGTGATTCGAAACCCGACCAATGCCCAACCCATGCCCGTACCCAAAGCCTTACTGGCTCATGCGGACCCCAATGCACCGAATGTGTTAGAATATAGGAGAGAGTTAGGAGCTCCCATGGTCCAGCCAGAGCCGGAGGGACCTCCCCAGGGGCATAGACCTGAGAGACGTGAAGGTCCAAGGACGAGAGGAGGTAGAGTCCGGGTAGCTGGGGCTCCCGGACGGGGTGTGATGAGAGTACATGGGAGGGGAACAGACGTGGGCGGTGCATTGGATACGCATGCCAGTACTACCCACTCCAGCCGACCCGGAACTTGCCAACAACCACCCATACACACCACCCGTACAACAGACGAAGCCGGACCGTCGACTAGATTACACGAGGTTCCGGTCGTTTCTGCCACCCCACTGCTCGAAGAAGACCCTGGCACTAACACGACAGAGCCACTTTCACCATTCACCCAAATCCAAACTGTCGAATCCGACAGTATTGACACCGATACGGATCAAGCCATCCGTGCTTCTTTGATTCCATACCGTATCGGCCGTCACCCTTCGATGACTGAAGGATCCCCTTCTGAATCACCTATACCCCCCTCATCCCTACTACTCAGCCTATTACGAGAGACACAAGGAGAGCGGAGGGACAATTAGTTGAAAATCTTGAACATGCGAGTCGGAGAGAATGGAGATTGAAAAAGAACCAAGAGAGAATGACCATTAGGACTAGAGAGGCTCGAGAGCGACCCCAAACCAACGTCAGCCAGGTAGCCACATCTACTATCTTGTCTCATCCGTTGGGACAAGGTATTGAAGAAGCCGTCGTGGACCTAGCGGCGCAATTGCACGACCTCCCTAGCCACTCACCCGTCTCTCAACATAAGGGTGTTTCAAATTTACACGAGGACTTAGCACAACGTCTACCGATCTCTCACTCGGAGAGTATTGGTATTGAATCAAGAGACCAGCCTCCTAGGTATCGACTTCTTTGGATGCACGTTCGAGTCTAGAGCCACTTGATATAATACTTTCTTCGGCTAGGACACAGGACGAGACTCTACAAATCGGTGTTCTTCGTGACCCGATCGGAACTTCCGTAGTGTCTCTGCCTTTGAGCGGAACGCAAGGATCGGAAGAAAATCCCGCCACAGTCAACATCACGCCAGCTGTGAACGCAGGTGGCTCTACCACTAAGGTAGATGCCTCAACGGGTAATTTAAGTGATCCCGGAGTTAAGTCACCCGACGTAATGTCAAGGGAATATCTGGACAGCGCCCTAAAGGCTGTTCGTGAGGCAATGGAGCAGCAGTTCACCACCGAGCTCGACAAACTCAAGAGCTTGATCAAAGGGAAAGAGAAGGTAGTCGAATCTAAAACCACACCAATACCTCCACCGGCTCCCGTTCAACCATCTTATTCGGTTGACACACTCAAGACTATGCTTCTAGCTCAACTGCTCCAGCATACCGACATCGATGCCTCTACCGAAGTAGATCTGATATCAGTTCTACACTCCCAGGTATCTGCTCCGTCGTCATCCAAGACCAACAAATTGGACCAGCTTGACGCGACTCTCAGGGACGTTCAAAAAGCGCTCAACACTTTGTCCGAAAGAGTAGGCACACTCGAAGACACTTGCAAAGGTCAAGCTGGCGGACTCAAGAGATTGCACGATGACCAGGATGATCCTGATCACCGTGAGGGGGAGAACAAGAGACAGAAACTGTCTGAGTCCGAGCCAATCATCACTGAAACAACCGTGGTTCAACCAGAACCATCAACTGTGGCAACTGCAACCGAAGACGAACTTGAAGCCCAGTTGAGCTTAGCTGAGATGGTTATCGACATGGATATCTCAGACGACGACGACCCAACTGTTGAAAAGCCCGAGAGAGAATCACAGGAATTGGTCACTTATTCTGCATCAGAAAGGCCTGCACTTGATCTGATTGATCCAGATTCCGAGATCGACCCCGAGACTGAAAATGCATGGTACGAAAAAGCCGCTAGTGCAATAAATCTCCAGGTAAACTTGATCTTTCCTACTGATGCCGACGACAACATTGATTATGACCAGTTTCTGCTACAAAATCTGTATGGTACACCTGCCCACACTTCACAGGCTCCTGAGACTTCTACTATACCACCGACATCTCCTCAACAACCAACAGCTTCTGATCATCCTCCTCCTTCACAGCAACAAATCCGATGGGAGAAGATCATAATCCTTATTCCTCACCTGGAGGAATCACTGAAGAAGCTCATTGTTCACAGGTTACGCCCTATCGAGCCAACATTCTGCCTTGGGATTTCCAAATTCAACAAGGAATACCAAAGCCAGTACATAAATGCCATGAAGCGGTGTCTGCCAGTTAGCCAAGTCTGAACCAAGCACAAAATCTCTGAAGTGCTCAACATCCAAACATGTCGAGTCCTTAGAGTTATGTTTCCAGTATTCACCGTCCGCCGCGAAGACGGAAATGAATGGAGATTTTCTGAAGCTGACTTTAAGAACCTCAGACCGTTCGACTTCCACGCTCTACTGAAAGACCTCCGAACCAGAACCATCCGACCACTTCATGTAACCAAAGCGCTCGAGGCTGTCCGTCGATTCCTAATTCACACAATCATGATGTCCTACCTCACTGACTTTCAAATGGGGATCGAGCACAGAGCAAAGAAGATAAACCTGCTGAACCTGAAAGCACCCGAGCTGAAGATGTATCCTGAGAACGCACTGCTTCTAGAACTGGAATTTGGGATAGTTTACCTCAATGATCAGAAAGAAAATAGGTTTCTCCGCTTCAACCAGGTCGACAGATTCTGCGATGGCACACTCCTCAAAGTTAGAGATGCTCTTCGAAACATCATCACTTACGAATCCGAAAATCGAAAGTCTTCATTTGTTCCCAACTCAAACGAGATAACCGCTTAAGAAGCCTTAGAAGTGATTGAAGACCGCATCGACTACCGTCGAGCCATCCGAATGTTCGAGATCTACTTTGCGCCTCGAAAGAGATACATCGAGAACTGGCGCGTACTCGAACTTCAATTCAAAGGGGGAGATTGTTAGGGATAAAATCAGGTTGAATAGAAGTTCAAGGGTTAAAATGTTATTCTTTATTTTGAGCCTTTAATGTGTAGTGGGCCATGGGCTTGCTTGTTTAGGGCCCATGGTATATAAAGTTTATTTCGTTTAGAATTTAGCAACAATCGTCATTATTCATCTAAACACTATTATTGTAATTCTCTCTATTATTCATAGTGAATTGGATGACCAGTTAAAATCATTCTGATTTGTTCTCTACTTGTTGATTTCTACTGTTGTATGCACTAATCTGGAACTCACAATATATAACAACAATAGGTTGTTATGAGATCCGGGACTAATTGCAATATTTTCACACACATAATACATTCCTCAAATATACATAAGAAATGAAAGCCCAAACTATTGGTTAAATCGGTAAAGTTTGCAAGTGGACAATCTAAAGCCCAAATGAACATATATAGAACTGAAGTAAAATCAGTACAATCAAGTAATAAAAAGTGTTGAGCAATAAAATATTAAAGAGGAATGCGAACGTGCAAATAACAATAAGTAAATGAATCCTTACACACCTATTATACAAACCAATTGAATCTATACATACCTTTTTAAAACCAATTGAATTCATACACACCTGTTATACAAACCAATTGAATCCATACACACATGTTTAAAAACAAAAAGATTCCAACCATTAAAGTACAAAAGATTCCAGTCATTAAAGTACCAAAAAACCATAAAATAATTTGAAACCAAAAGACCAAAATTCAGCCATTAAAACCCCTACACATGACTCCCGATTGCTTTTCCCTTACATGTTCTTGAACTATCCACCTACTTATTACACTTGGCTCACATAACAATCTTCCCAAACCTCTTGAGTTGCGTCCTTGTTGCTTTCACAACCTTTTTAGCCAACTCGTCCAATGCCTTCTTTCTTCTTTTCTTGGACATGCCTAATTGAGTATGGTGTGTATGTGGGGTCAATGTCATTGTACAAACAAACTTATGCCACAACCTTCTTCCATTTGTTGGAAAAATCTTGAAAGCATACATAGCCTTCCATGTATCTAGCCAATATGTGATGTCAACAGACTTCTCTGGTAAGCCAACATTTGCCCCATTCATTGTCATGTTCTAAATAGTTCAAACTACATGCTTACAAGGCAATCCAGCCAATTCCCACCTTCTACACGAACAAACTCTATTCTTCACATCCACTATGCATTGGTCCATCTATGCACCATTTACTTGGTATTCGTCCCCCCATTCCCAATAACAATGTACTTGGTAGATTCTGTCGTAATATCATCCTAACATCTTAGTGGCCACTGGTGTACGAGGACAATCAAGCTTTTGAATCATATTTTGTACAATCCCGATTCTTTTCATTAGATACTCTCATACGTACTCTAATGTTGTGATAATTGGTTTTTCCCTCCCATCCACTAGTTGTCTATTAAACACTTCACTCTAGCACTTCTCCCGTAGGTCGAGTGGCTTCCTAGATAGGGAGTATGAGTTGTAGTAAATGAGAGATGGTTATTAGTAAGAATAAATCGGCTAAATGCGATTGCTAACCTCTCCTACATATTGTTTAAAAGGACATCACTGTGGCATCTTCCTGAATTGGGATAAACTAATTAAGTAACATTGAAAGTTGATAAACTGGGATAAAGTGGTATGTTATAAAGCACTACCTATAAAGTGTGACCTTGACCAATGATGTGGAGGTATTTTGTTCAACCACTCATATGCAGACACACTGAAATCTTTCAGATTATTAATGGCTTGTTGAAACCCTCGTAGTGTTGATGATGTTGCACACTTCGAAAGATGCTCCTTGTATACCATCCCTTTCCATGCATGTTTCATATTTTCATGTATATGTCTTAAACAATACATGTGCTCAATACAATGAAAGACTTTTGCTATAACTGGAATTATGCCGTATATTAAAGCATAGTAAGTCATATATAATATTATTGAAATGTTAAAACATGAAAGCAATGTAAGTCATATCTCAAAGCATAGTAAGCTTATCATTTTCTTGTCGCTTATGAATGTGAAACTGGAATTAGAAGACATCTCCAAATCATCTCCAAGACATTCCAAAAACCAAGTCCATAAGCTTGTTGTTTCAGCCTCAAGTAAGTGTATTGCTCGACATAATCTCATCTTACCTTCTTAACTGCCACTGCCTTTGCCCTAAAGGTCTTATGTTGGGAGACCTTCACTGCAAACTTGTTTTCCAAGCCTTCTTGAAGTGATTTAGAGAGATATTTGGGTTTGTAACAATAGCATCCAAGATTTGTTCAGACAACCAAGTAGTTGTACAAACTTTAACTTTTCTGCTTTGGAGACATTTATGTGTATCTACATGTGTCTTGACCGTCCATGTTTTATAATGTTTGCCTATGGATATTAGCAATATCATGGGCAACATGCTTTATCCGAGCCATTTTTAAACTCGGGTAATATTCCTTTACAAACTGCCCTCATCCTTACCAAATCATTTTTCACAAGTTGTATCTCTCTTCTAGTTTCAACAACATGCATACCAAGTCTTTTTTTAATAACCTCTTTGCTACCAAATACTTGTCCAACATAAAAGTGGGTACCACCACCTTCATTTACTTCCCTATCCGTTTTTTAAATTCTTCAAAACCTTTTTCCTGCCACTTTCTAGATCAGAATCTTCTGATGCACTTTCCAGTTCCTCAAGTGACATTGCCTCTACATCTCCATCCACATTGGGTCTATCCATTATTTCATTCCTTTTCCCAATCCGTTCTGCATCAATGTCGGTATTTAAGATAAAAATCTCCATATCCACATCAACATTACCCTCCATACCGTCTTCATCACCTTAGAAGTCACTACCTTTGGAAACATCATCGTCTTCTTCAATAAGATTTTCAATAGCCAGAACTTTGTTATCAACTTCATAAAATGGATCAAAATCTTCATTAAAATCAAAGTTTGTAATGGCCATATTTGTTCAACTTACATGATATACATCACTAGCCTCACATATTTCATTTACATGATACGCATCAATAACATCATGATCCTTACCCTCTTCATTGTAAACATCTATTATTTTGCACTTAACGACATACTTGAACAACTTTAACATATCCTCATCACTGCTAAAGCTAGTCCAAAGGCTAAGTCACAACTTGGAATTTTGAAGTGATAATACTTGACTCCGTCATATTTATACCCTAATTCTGCCATAATCACCCTCAAGTCTTGCAAAGAGAATTGACACGTATCAACCAAATCAATAAAGCTCGTTTTACCATTCACATACATCATTCCAGGAGACTTTGTGAAAAAACCATCATGATGTAATTTCAGTGAGATAAGGGATTAGTGAGATAAGGGATCAGTGAGATAAGGGTAGGGTACAATTCTGTTTAAAACACATTGATAAGTCAAGAACAAATAGACAAATTATGAATGAAAAAACACAAGACTTTAGGTTGTTTAAAACACATTGATAAGTCAAGAACAAAGAGACATACCATATATTTCAAGGATTCCAGCTTCGTCATGGGTGCTTCGAATGTTCCACTTTGTTTGAACCATCATCAAGATCAGTGAAAGAAGCTTCTGTTAGAAAAAAGATGAAAATCGCTGCTGGAAGCTTCTGTTAAAAAAGATGAAATCGATGGTTAAAAAATGAAAATCGATGCTGGTAAGAATCGATGATGAAAATCGATGGTTATGAATCGATGATGAACTTACTACTACTGATGAATATCGATGGTTAAGAAAATCACTGTAATCGATGATGAACTCACTGCTGCTGATGAAAATCACTGGAATATCGCTGCTGTATTGATGAATCTCGCTGAAAAATCTTCACTGCTGTCAATCGTGATGATGAAAATCGATCGCCTGCTATGAATCGATCTCTGCTGTGTTGATGAAAAAATCTTCGTTGCTGTGTTGTGAATCGATCGATCGTTGTTGTGTTGTGAACGTGAACGTGGTACGTGTTTGATAGTGGTCGATCCCAATTCCACGTACTTAGGGCTGCTGTTGAGAGGGACAGATAAATGGACAATAATACCCTTAAAGGAAATACTTCATAAAGTTCATATCCTTTTTGAATGGCATTTGAATGACATTGGCCTTCTTGCATAGTCTTGGGCGTATGTTGAGAGGTCTTTTACATGGGAGGAACTTCCTGTAACACCTCGATTTTCTTCAGTAAGCTCGTCATCTATCTCACCATTTGTGTATTTTAGTTTTGAGTTTAGATTGTAATTTTGAAAGTTAATTGCATAGCGATCGAATTGAGAAATTGGAAAAATTAGAAAATAGGACTTGGCGGACGTCCGCTTGTTGCAGACGGATGTCCGTGTCATGTGGAAGCCCATAGGTCGTCCGCGGAAGCAACAAAAACTTGTGGCCGAAATTCAGAATTTAAGGGATGAACGTCCGCTTTGAGCCAGCCGGACGTCCGCTTGGCGTCTGACGAATTTTATCCCTTTTCTCCTAAATTCCACTCTTCTCTCTCTCACTTTACCAAATCGAACTACACTTCTTTCCTCTCCATTTTTGGTCAATTTTTCTCCCTAGCTAAGGTAAACTCTTGCTCCTTTCATCTCCCTTCATTTATGGCAAGATCTTAGAGATTCATGGCCATTAAATGCTTGTTTTAGGTGAGCCCATCTCCAAGTACCCTCTAGCAAGTGGTGTTCAAGACTTAAGAGCCTCCATTTCTAGGGTTTCCATCTTTTGGACCTTAAGGTGAGTTCCGCTTCAAACCAAACCCAAATACATGTTTATACACATATATTATAGTCTAAATGGTATTATGTATCTTCACTCTTCATGATTTCTACTTTTGACTCAAAATGGGGTTGATGAGACTTTAGGGTTTTAATTGGATGAAATGGTTTGAATGGTTTTAAATACTTACATTGTTAGTTTACTCATGATTGTTCACCTATATTGTTCATCTTGACAAATAAAATGATTTTGACCATTTTAGGTCAAAATCTAAGGTTTGATACCTTTGGAAATATTGATGTAATTATTATGAAAGAGAGCTTTAATGTTGGAAAAGGATTTATTATCAATCTTGGAACTCATGACTTTTAGTGTCTTTTATGTCTTCCTTATAAATGCCCTCCCTGTTTAATATGTGTGCATCAATGATCATAGCTATGAGCTCACGTATATGATAATAATGTTATTGGCTTAAATGGAGATTGTAAGTATGTCATTGAGTGTAATGGATCCATAGGCACTAGAGTCGTGGCACGGAATAGGCATCGAGATCCATGATAAGTAAGATGTGGGCCTATATGGCCGGGCATCGTCTCATGGGCAGTAAGGTATAATTCCAATGTGCTTGTTTGTGGATTTAGAGTGATCCAATGTATAGACATGGAGTGGTTGAAATTGGGGGCTCACAAGTTATAGACTCCTCGAGGTTGCGCTTGTTTCCGTCTTATTTATTGATATGTGATTATTGCTACTAACGGGTGTATGGTTACCTTGTCTTATGTAAATATTGTTAAATTATCAAGTTTCTACCAACGGATGAAGCATTGGACATTAGGTGTCCTCCACCATGGGTTTATTATGTTTCCCATCATATCTCGAATTAATTCTTATTGTTATAAATTGTAGGCTCTTACTCTTTTCGTGTTAGACTAACACTTCTTCTTTTCGGTGTATGATTAGGGTCTTCAAGCGGTGGGGCTCCTCGGACTTGAGTAGAGAGATGTGATGGTGAATAGCATTTTTGGAAGTATATAGAGGCGTACATGATAGTTGTCAACATTGAATTTTTGGTAGCAACTAGACAACACCGGAATGTAATCTAAGACTTGTGGTTTAGATTCTTAGGTTATTGAACCATTAATTGCTTATTTCTTGGAATTGTAAACGACATACTTTATTTCCCCATTTATTAGGTGATTTGCCTATTTAGATGCATATTTCCGGAAAATTGCAAGCTTTAATTTTACCCAGTTTTTTTGTAGGGTGTTACAAGTTGGTATCAGAGAAGTAGTTTAAGTGAACTAGGTATGTAGTTAGAGTGCCTAGACTTAAGCTGAAAAGATTAAGTATGGATTTGTGAGCTTGGGTAGAACTCCTAAGATAGGATGGTCTTAGAGTCGACGGAAGTACATAAGTTGAAAGTTGTGACCTTGGTAACGAGAATCCTTATGTGAAGTATACTCATAATTTCAATTAGCTACTGCTATTATGAATGTATCATTACGTGAGTATGCTTAGATTACTATTGTTATGATGATTGATGCATGTATTGGTACGTTCTCTATGTTTAAACCCTTATAGCATATTTCTCACCTCATTCTCGAATGTGTGGCAGACTTCAATGATTAATACTCGCAGTAGAGTGGATGGCCAAGATGCCACGACATCTACAGCTGACCAGCCAAGGGTGACAACGACAACGGTACCTCCGTCGATTAACACCGTTTTAGGAGGGGGAACTGAGCAAATCCCTCGTCATGACCTGGAAACGTCTAACCCTGTTTTGGAAGAGGCAACAACTGAGACATGAATGATGGCTCAACAGCAAGAGCAGTTTTTGAAACTTATGGAAGATAGAGACACGAACAACCGTAAGCATGAGATGGTTGCCGAGAACATTGTAATGGCCGGATCTGGGGGCACCGGCAATGGAAATCCTATAGATGGTTTGGGGACAACGGAAACTGGGCAAGCAGGGAAGGTTTGTTCCTTCAAGACTTTTCTTAGTTGTAGACCACCAGAGTTCAAAGGAACAGATGATCTGGTAGTTTGCATGAACTGGATACGAGAAATGGAGCAAGCGTTTCGAACTAGTGAATGTGGAGAGAGCCAAAAAGCAAAGTTTGGTTCTCAAATGTTAAGAGGGGCAGCTCTTACCTGGTGGAATGTCTACTCCGCTTCTTTAGAGGCCGCGATATTGGCCAAACTGAGCTGGGCAACCTTCAAGTAGAAGTTGTTGGAGGAATATTGCAACGAGAGAGCTATGGACCGGATCGAGGAGGAGTTCCGGAATCTGAAGAAGGGGAATTTGACGGTTAAGGATTACACCCGTTTGTTTATGGACAAGTTGGGATTGGTGGGACATCTGGTCCCGACAGAGAAAAAAGGATTAAGGCATACATCAAGGGTCATCCATCGGATATGATGACCATGGTCCGAGTGTCTAAGGCCTCTACCCTTCGTGAGGCAGTGGAAGAAGCTCGGTTAGTAGAGGATGCCTACGGTCGGGGCAAGGAAGAAGTTGACAGAGCGCCGGAAAAGAGGAGATGGGAAGGGAAATCCGTATCCTTTAAGAAACCGAGAACGTTTGACAATAGTTACCGAGGAGCCGACCCGAAGAGGGAGGCTAAGTGGTGCTCTAAGTGTCGGAGCAAACATTTCGGCCCATGCAACTTTATGCCGGGGAAGTGCTATAAGTTTGGCAAGACCGGGCATTCTATCAATTCTTCTCCCGTCAGGGGAACGATGTGCTTCGAGTGTAAGGAGTCGGGTCACGTTAGGAGGGATTGCCCGAAGCTGAAGGTGGGAGTAAGCGGATGACCGAAGGTGGAACCTCCGAGAGCAACGGGAAGAGCTTTATAGATGACAACCGAGGAGGTGAAGGCTTTGACGGACGTAGTGTCGGGTATGTATCTTCTAAACTCCGTACCAACGCGTGTGTTATTTGACTTGGGTGTAAGTTTTTCGTTTGTGTTGACCTCCTTTTGTCAAAAGTTGTCTATGCCAACTAGTTGCCTAGAAGAAGCTATAGTGGTAGAAATAGCCGATGGTGGACAAGTAGTAGTTCAGGATGTTTTGCGGGGTTGCATGCTAGAAATCGAGGGGAGGATATTCTCAATTGACTTAATGCCAATGGTAATCGGGGATTTGACATGGTAGTTGGGATGGATTAGTTAGCCGGGAATCATGCTGAGATTTTATGCGCAAAGAAGTTGATTCGCATACCTTCTTTGGACGGGAATTATGTGGTCGTTTATGGTGAACGAAGGAAAGGGGATGTAGCAATCATCTCCTTATTGAAGGCATGCAAATGCTTAGTCAAGGGATGTACGTCCTTCTTAGCATACGTAATCGATGCTAAGTTGGAGAAGAAGAAGCTCGAGGACGTGAAGGTGGTACGCGAGTTTCTCGACATATTTCCGGAAGACTTGCCGGGATTACCACTGGATCGCCAAGTGCAGTTTAAGATAGACTTGGTACTGGGAGTGACTCCGATAGCTAGAGTTCCCTACCATTTGGCTCCATCCGAAATGCAAGAGATGATGGCACAACTCCAAGAGGTTTTGGAGAAGGGGTTCGTGAGGCCGAGTTCATCTCCTTGGGGAGCACCGGTCTTATTCGTGAAGAAGAAGGATGGCACCATGAGGATGTGTATCGACTACCAGGAGTTGAACAAGGTGACCGTGAAGAACAAGTATCCACTCCCTAGAATCGACGACTTGTTCGACCAACTTTTGGAGCGGGATGCTTCTCAAAGATCGATTTACGTTCGAGTTACCATCAAGTTAAGGTTAGAGAAGATGATATTCCAAAGACGGCATTTCGAACTCGGTATGGTCACTACGAGTTTCTGGTGATGCCTTTCGGGTTGACAAATGCGCCGATAGTGTTTATGGATTTGATGAATCGGGTGTGTCGACCCTTCCTCGATAAATCGGTGATCATTTTCATTGACGACATCTTAGTATACCCCAAGGACGAGTCGGACCATGAGCTTCATCTACGGGAGGTGTTGGAGGTCCTAAGAAAGGAAAAATTGTATGCAAAGTTCTCCAAATGTGATTTTTGGTTGAGTGAGGTCCAATTCTTGGGTCATGTGGTAACCCGAGACGGGGTGAAGGTGGACCCTTCCAAAATCGAAGCAATGATGAATTGGGAACCTCCTAAGAGCCCGGGTGAGATTCGAATTTCTTAGGTTTGGCGGGATACTATCGGAGATTCATTCAAGACTTCTCTAAGATTGCTTCTTCATTGACGGTGTTGACTCGGAAAAACGTGAAGTTTGTTTTGACCGAGGCACAAGAGAAAGCATTCCGTACTCTATAAAAGAAATTGTGTGAAGCACCAATTTTATCCTTACCCGAAGGATCGTAAGATTTCATGGTCTATAGCGACGCGTCCAAGATGGGTTTGGGGTGCGTATTAATGCAAAGAGGAAAGGTGATCGCCTATGCTTCAAGACAACTCAAGGTGCACGAAAAGAACTACCCTACACATGATTTGGAGTTGGCCGCGGTGATATTTGCGTTGAAGTTGTGGCGTCATTACCTATACGACACGAAATGTACGTTGTACACCGATCACAAGAGTTTGAAGTATGTGTTCGATCAAAAGGAGATGAACATGAGACAACGGAGATGGTTGGAATTACTTAAGGATTACGATTGTGAATTGCTTTACCATTCGGGTAAGGCCAATGTGGTCGCCGACGCCTTGAGTCGAAAAGAGTATAGTGGAAGTCTACGCTCCAATCTATCAAGGATTGACATTGTGTCAAGTCTAGTAGAACGGATTAGAGTGGCGCAATCCGAAGCCTTGTTAGAAGAGAATCTCAAAGAAGAGGTAATGGTGAAGCAAAAGCAACTCTTAACGGAGGATAGTCGTGGAGTTAAGTTGTTCAACAGGCGTGTGTGGGTGCCCAAGATCGGTGGAAATTGGGAGTTACTCATGGACAAGGTTCATAAGTCCAAGTACACCATCCACCCCGGAAGCACCAAAATGTATCGGGATTTGAAGCTACATTATTGGTGGCCAGTCATGAAGTTGGATGTGGCGCATTACGTAGAACGTTGTGTGACTTGCTCGCAAGTGAAGGCTCAACATCAACTACCCTATGGCAGCCTATGGCCTTTAGAAATCCCCGAATGGAAGTGGGAGAAAATCACAATGGACTTTGTGACCAAGTTGCCGAGAACTTTGAAAGGTCACGACACTATTTGGGTAATTGTGGGCCGGTTGATAAAAAGTGCACATTTCCTAGCGATGCGGGAAACCTTGCCGATGGACAAACTGGCAACGCTCTATATTGATGAAGTGGTATCGAGGCACGATGTGACCATATCCATAGTCTTTGATCGGGATAGTCGGTTCACCTCGAGGTTTTGGCAAGCATTACAAGAGGAACTTGGTACGAGAGTAAACTTGAGCACGGCTATCACCCACAAACGGATGGAAAAAGCGAAAGAACCATTCAAACCTTGGAGGATATGTTGAGGGCGTGTTTAATCGACTTCAAGGGAAATTGGGATACTCACCTACCATTAGTAGAGTTTGCTTACAACAATAGTTACCACTCGAGCTTGAAGGCGGCACCATTAGAGGCCTTGTATGGGAGAAAGTGTAGGACTCCCGCGTATTGGCTTGAGGCGGGGGAAAAGCAATTTTCCGGACCAGAAATCGTACAAGAAACGGTCGATAAATTCAAAATCATTAGAGAACGTTTGAAAGCGGCCTAAGACCGACAAAAGAGCTACGCCGACAAGAAAAGGAGACCGGTAGAGTTCCAAGTGGGAGAACGGGTGATGTTGAAAGTATCCCCTTGGAAATGATTGATTCGTTTAGGAAAGCGTGGGAAGTTGAGACCCCGTTTCCTTAGGCCATTCACCATTCTAGAACGTGTGGGTTCACAAGCCTATAAATTGGACTTACCACCGGAAATGGACGAAATCCATCTGACGTTCCATGTATGCTACCTATGGAAGTGCTTGGCGGAAGAGGAAAGTGTTATACCGCTGTCGGAGATCCGGGTAGATGACAACCGTTGTGTCGAGGAGGCCGAAGCAATTTTAGAGAGAACAACTAAGAGACTTCGTCACAAGGAAGTGATCATGGTCAAAGTACAATGGAAGCACCATCGGGGTGCCAACGTTACTTGGGAAGCGGAGGAGGACATGAAACGCCGATATCCTCGTTTGTTTGCTTGGCCTAAAATTTCGAGGACGAAATCTTTTCCAAGTTGGGGAGGATTGTAACACCCCGTATTTCTTCAGTAAGCTCGTCATCTATCTCACCATTTGTGTATTTTAGTTTTGAGTTTAGATTGTTATTTTGAAAGTTAATTGCATAGCGATCGAATTGGAAAATTGGAAAAATTGGAAAATAGGACTTGGCAGACTTCCGCTTGTTGCAGCCGGACGTCCGTGTCACGCGGAAGCCTGCAGGTCGTCCGCGGAAGCAACAGAAACTTGTGGCCGAAATTCAGAATTTAAGGGACGGACGTCCGCTTTGAGCCAGCCGGACGTCCGCTTGGCGTCTGACGAATTTTATCCCTTTTCTTCTAATTCAACTCTTCTCTCTCTCACTTTACCAAATCGAACTACACTTCTTTCCTCTCCATTTTTGGGCGATTTTCCTCTCTAGCTAAGGTAAACTCTTGCTCCTTTCATCTTCCTTCATTTATGGCAAGATCTTAGAGATTCATGGCCATTAAATGCTTGTTTTAGGTGAGCCCATCTCCAAGTACCCTCTAGCAAGTGGTGTTCAAGACTTAAGAACCTCCATTTCTAGGGTTTCCATCTTTTGGACCTTAAGGTGAGTTCCTCTTCAAACCAAACCCAAATACATGTTTATACACATATATTCTAGTCTAAATGGTATTATGTATCTTCACTCTTCATGATTTCTACTTTTGACTCAAAATGGGTTTGATGAGACTTTAGGGTTTTAATCGGATGAAATGGTTTGAAAGGTTTTAAATACTTACATTGTTGGTTTACTCATGATTGTTCACCTATATTGTTCATCTTGACAAATACAACGATTTTGACCATTTTAGGTCAAAATCTAAGGTTTGATACCTTTGGAAATATTGATGTAATTATTATGAAAGAGAGCTTTAATGTTGGAAAATGATTTATTATCAATCTTGGAACTCATGACTTTTAGTGTCTTTTATGTCTTCCTTATAAATGCCCTCCATGTTTAATATGTGTGCATCAATGATCATAGTTATGAGCTCATGTATACGATAATAATGTTATTGGCTTAAATGGAGATTGTAAGTATGTCATTGAGTGTAATGGATCCATAGGCTCTAGAGTCGTGGCACGGAATAGGCATCGGGATCAATGATAAGTAAGATGTGGGCCTATATGGTCGGACATCGTCTCATGGGCAGTAAGGTGTAATTCCAATGTGCTTGTTTGTGGATTTAGAGTGACCCAATGTATAGACCTGGAGTGGTTGAATTATTGCTACTAACGGGTGTATGGTTACCTTGTCTTATGTAAATATTGTTAAATTATCAAGTTTCCACCAACGGATGAAGCATTGGACATTGGGTGTCCTCCACCATGGGTTTATTATGTTTCCCATCATATCTCGAATTAATTCTTATTATTATAAATTGTAGGCCCTTACACTTATCGTGTTAGACTAACACTTCTTCTTTTGGGTGTATGATTAGGGTCTTCAAGCGGTGGGGCTCCTCGGACTTGAGTAGAGAGATGTGATGGTGAATAGCATTTTGGAAGTATATAGAGGCGTATATGATAGTTGTCAACATTGAATTTTTGGTAGCAATTAGACAACACCGAATGTAATCTAAGACTTGTGGTTTAGATTATTAGGTTGTTGAACCATTAATTGCTTATTTCTTGGAATTGTAAACGTCATACTTTATTTCCCCATTTATTGGGTGATTTGCCTATTTAGATGCATATTTTCGGAAAATTGCAAGCTTTAATTTTACCCAGTTTTTAGGGTGTTACAATTCCTACATCCCAATTTCCTACAAAATATGTGTAATTTCTGGCTACAACTGCTTTTCTTTTTATTTCTATCAATTTTGTTTGCTTTTCTTAAATGGGCATTTGTCTCTATTCTAATATGAACTCAACATTTATTTCATGTATTGATTTCTTTAATCCATACAAATTATGTCAATTGCATTAGGTGGCTTGGTGATTTCTAACACCTACCTGCCATAGCAAATTAAGTTTATTTTTAAAGGAATAAAGATTACCACAAATGACAAGGATTTTATGCTATTTGACACACTTGTAGCATTTCTCATATTCGTAATAAAGTGTGTGTCAAGTGCATCATGACATACAAAATCTAACAATATTTCTTGCAATGTTTCAAATGGAGGCTTGGTAATTGTTAAAGGCTTGAGTTTGCAATAGAGGTATTGCACCACTTGACCTTTTTATTGCATATAAGTTCTCATTGAGGTTCTGTGATTCTGTCTATCATATTTGACCCATGAACTTTCTTTATGCCAACTTTTGTATAAAACTTAAAATGTTTAAATGTGGTTTTGTTGTTGAGTAGCAGCTTATCGTGTTTATTATTTTGCTTTCCAGAAAAGTTTATCTTGGTATTTTTTTTATAACCTTCACTTTTTTCTATTGTTGTTTTTGCATGCATGTAATATATACCTTCTGGAACATGGTAAGGAAACATGAGCGTTGATGGTTATTTACAAATGTTAGTGAACAACTTGCTGCATGTGTCAACAAGTATTCGATCTACATATAATAGAAAACAATCATACCATCCCTTTGCTCTCACTACATGTTTATTACCTTCATTGATGATACCATTATTTGTTCCTAACTGTTTTATTTGTTCAAACTCTTGTATTCCAAACAAATATGCTTTTATTGGTGCATCAAAGTCTTTTTCTTCTCCATGGACTTGATAACTTGTTTGAAAGATTTCATGCATAATATATATCATTGTGGCTATTGGGTGAATAAGGGTCGTTGCCAAACGCTTACCCTATAAGTGTGCTTACCGGGTCACTCACCTTTCCGGATGAATATGGAAAGGGTCTAGAATCTTACCCGGTAAGAGTGATAGCAAGGACTGAGAGTCTTACTCGGTAAGAGTGATAACAAGGACTAAGGAGCCGTTTACAAAACGTTTATCCGGGTAAGTGCTTACCAAGTTATAATAGCTTACCGGATGAATATGGCAAGGACCAAGAATCTTACCCGGTAAGAGCGGAAGCAAAGACCGAGAGTCAAAAGCAATGACCGAGAGTCTTACCCGGTAAGTGAGTGCGATGGCTCTTACCACGGTTAGCGCTTACCGGCTAAATTGTTGCATACGATGCCATTTTGGTGGACTAAAATCTTATCCGGGAAGTAGATGATAGTGTTGAATTTCACCGATAATCACTTACCCGGATAAGTGATTAGGTAAACGGACCCTAAGAGTCTTACTCGGTAAGTGAGATTGACGACTCTTACCCGGTTAGCGGTTATCGGGTAAAGTGTTGCATACAATGGTGTTTTGATTTTATACCCAACCCCAATAAGATAAGTGAAAATGTTAAGGTTGGCATTTTAACCAAAGAGATTTGTTTATGTACAATGTTTGCTCATGTCAACTAAAACAATGACTTTGTTTACTTAATCTTTCTTTTTTGCTGGAATCAAGCTCTTATGTTTTGTTTATGTCAATGTGCGTTGTTTATGAAGTTCACGTGGGCATCTCCAAGACTCCAACAGTTTCACACTTCTCCAAAGTAGGGATGAAAAAGTCAAAGAGTCTTTGGAAAAAATTACATCCAACTCTATTAAAATGAAAAAGTCAAAGAGTCTTTGAAAAAGTCAAAGAGTCTTTGAAAAAGTCAAAGAGTCTATGCTAAGTTAAAACGTAATTTTTTGGTTAATAGTTAATTATATCCAAATTAAAATGAAGAATGTATTTTCGTAAGTGGTACATTTTCTTATATTGATAATTGTTTCTTGTTATGATGAGTTTACGATGTATCAGTTACAATTTTATTGTTATGTCTGTTGAAATTCAAAAGACATGTCATACAACCATATCACTATTGTTGCTACAAAGGTTCAACTAAAATTAGTAAACCTTATGAGGTGCAACAATTTGATGTACTCTCATTTTGTCAATATAAGATTACACGTTTCATTAAAAAAATCATCTTCTCACCAATATGGAATTACTAAGCTCACCAAATTTCATATTTATGTAAAACATTCCTTCATCGTTTTTATAGTCATATAAGAATCTTTAATCTAAAACAACATCATAATGCAACTCAAATACCCTTGGTTCTTTCTTGGGAAATTAATTAAAATACCCAAAGTTTGACATTGACTTACCAAAATACCCAATTTCTCGTAGAGTTTACCAAAATACCCAAATCTTCCGCGGTGGGCCCTGCGATCGCGGGCTAGGGCCTACGTGTCACCCCTGTTGGGCCAAAGTGTTCCGCAGAGCCCCCCAACTATGCCCGCGGTGACACTTTTGGTCCCTCCCCGCGGTGGTTGTCCGCGATGGGAAAAAAATTACATTTTTGGTCCTGTTTTGCACGAATCTTTGCATGCTTTTACTGTTTTTTTCCACAATTATTGCACTTTGAAGACCAATTTGTGGTTGAAATTCACTGGCATGTTTGAGATTTCATCCATAAATATTAGTAATATGCAATCCATAATTCACACCCATTCCATCCTTCTTTCTTTCTTTCTTTCTTGCTTTCTTTCTTTCTTGCTTTCTTTCTTCAGTAAACAAATGGCATCGTCATCTAACCCATCGTCTACACCTGAAAGAATGCCACCTAAACTCCAGAAGGCGATAGCAGAAAGGGAAAAGGAGATAGACCAACTGACAGAAGAGTGGAAACAGATGATCGCCAGGAAGAATGTCCACTTGACAAGGATCGAAGTGGAAGAAAAGGAGATCAAAAGGATGAAAGGGGATATAAAAGATAGGGAGGCTGTTGGTCCCGAAGGGCTATACAAGTTTGTAGAAGGGGGGGTTGAATACAAACACACAGATTTTACTTTTCTAAATTGTTTATTGATAAATCATTAACAATTTACAGCTTGTTGCGGAACAAGATTAAGGATAAACCTAAATCTAAACAAGTTGGAACACTAAGTTTCTTGCACTAAGAAAGAGAAGGAAATTACTAATAATAACCTATCTCAAGATAAGAAGATGATGAACTTGTCCAGAGTTAGCAAGTTACTTCAAAATGAAGTGAGTTCATCTCTTTATATACTACATGCATTTAATGCATGGCAGTTTACACTTTACACGTGGCAGCAGCTCATTGGTTGTATGTCATTGACCTTTGTAGACAACTTTAGTAGCCGCATGTTTGAACAGTGTAGTATCAGAGTGGTTGTACGATTTCAGACAATAAGGAGGTTCTTTCTCTGACATATCGTACGGAGTCGTGCAAGGGTGGTTAAGACAAAAGTACTTTGTACGGAGGACTTCATGATCAGCTTTTCGTTGATTCAGCGCTTCATCATTGTTTATCAGCGAATGATAAAGTTCAGCGATAGATGAAGTCTTGTACTTGATACTTCACGTTGAGTGGACAAATCTGAGTCTTCGCTGATCCGCATCAGTTCATTAGGAGACTTGTCGCTGGTTCTTGAGCTTGATCTTCGACTTCAGCGTAGAACCTATGTTGACGTGAAACTTGTCTTCAGAGATCATAAGTAAACAACTAACTTATCAGTGATCACCATAAGGACTGAACAGACTCAGAGCATTATGGTGAACAGTGTTCGCTGAATGTTTAATCTAAAGAGCGAGAGTTCCTATCAGCGGTACTGTAAGGTCTTAGTACTTATCAGCGATAGTGAAACTCTAATACATATTGTTTTACTTACAATTTTCACTAAGTATAAAGAGAGGGTCATTATCAAATCACTGAGGGTTTGGATCAACAATCTCCCCCTATTTGATTATGACATAGCAAAAGAGAAAATTGCTATATAATGAAAACATAAGGATAAAAAGAACTCATAAAATATTTGTCCCTTTTACTGTTTTCTGGGATCTTTTCTGTACTGATGGAGTAAAGTACTTTCGCTGAAATCTTTCATTAAACTTCGTATCAGATTACAAAGGGAAGTGGAAAGATTATAAGTACAAGCGAAATAAATTACAAGTACAGAAGAATAACTGATACAATAGAAGAATTAGGCGATCCTATCAGCTTTTAGAGGTTCTTCCTTAATGAGAAGTTCATCAAGGGTCTTTGATGTGGGAATCATCCAGTCAGGAACTGTTACTCCTTGATTTCTTTTGTTCAGCGCTTCTTCAAAGATCAAGGGTTTAAGATGTCGTGCCTGAATGTCATTCTTGAAGTCACACCAGTAGATAAGATCTTTCAGCTGTTCGATGGGAGTGATGGGAAACTCAGAGATGCGTTGAAAACGCTTTCATCCATCATAGTCAATAAAGAATATCCCATAGGGTTCACTTATGACTTTCCCAGGGATGAAAGTCTCACCAAGAGGAAGAGATGTGTCAAGTCCGGAAATGTCAGGTTCAGTACCAAGGACTTCAGCACGAGAAAAACCAATACCTGTTTCGTTTCGTATACGAAGACCATCATTTGAAGATTTAGACTTCTTCTTCGCTGAGGCCCTTCTTTTCTGACTTTCGAGAGGAGGAGGAGGAGGAATATCCACACAAGAATAGACTAAGTCGATCTGTTTGTTTATCAACTTTTCAACATGTTCCTTGTACTTAGATTGAGACTTCTGTATGGCTAATCTGATCTCCAATCATTCAGAGAGACCGTACTTTAGGATGGCTTCAGCATAGAATTTTTCGTACTGTTCATTCTCTCTGAATATCTCGATTTCAGCGATTGAAACTCTGAGGGTTGATCTTCCAGTGATGAGTACCTTGAGGATTCTTGAAGATCGATGTCTGAAGTGAACCTTTTCTTGGCACCAGATCAAAGTAGATTTGGACACAGTTCTCTTTTCTTCCACGATCTTCTTGGCGTCTTCCCATAGTTGACGTTGAACTTCAATTGGAGTTCTTTTCAGCTTGGGGTCTTTCACTGATTGTTGAGTAAGCTGGATGGCGTATTCTCTGTCTTTTTCTTCAGCTTTTCTTCTTTCAGCGATTAGACGTTCAGCTCTGAGGTGATCCTTGTATTCCTTTTGTGAAAGTCTGAACTTTGGAGGAACGGAAGGAAGTTGATCACGCTTCAGAATGATTCGCTGAGCCTCAAACTTCTTTATTATTTCTTCTCTTATTCTCTGATCATCTTCACTTGGTTTTTGAGGAACCAAGGAAGGCCTGCTTGTATGAGATAGCATCTGTTCTTCAGGTTCATCAGTCTCAGAGATCAAATCCAAGACTGGGGTTATTTCTTCAGCAGCAGCTGGGATTATTGTTGCTGAAGTCGCAGTTGTAGAAACTTCAGCGATATCCTCAAACAGGGGAGAGGACTAGCTAAAACACAGCGATCTTACGATTAAGAACTTGGGTAGAATCAGATAAAGGAAATTGGTTTAAGTGTATAGGCTGTGGAGAGTAGAGCTGATAAAGTGTATAGAGAGGAGGGATGTAGTAAGGAAGGTTTAGTGTACCTGACAAACCGGCTTTTCAAGCAAGATCGACATATTGTCTTCTTCAGCGAGGCCTTTGTTTTTGCCTTTGTCAGCTTCAGGCGCTGAAGGTTTTGTCTTGGTCCGCTCCCCCGTAGATTCTTTTATCATGATCCCTTTAAGAGATTTAATCCTCTGAGCAGGCTTGACGATAAAGGAGTCATCATCATCATCATCGTCATCATCATCATTCTTTGGAGAAGAGGATGGTTCATCATCAGAGATGTCGACGGCTTCCTCATCTTCAGCTTCAGACTCAGATTCTTCAGCTTCTTCTTCGAGTTGCTCCCCCTCAGATACAGAGGTAAGCTTCTCGGTTCTCTCAGGGTTTTCATCTCCCTGAGGTCCAGCAACAGTTTCTTCAGCTGTCTTCTCACCCTCTTCAGTAAGGGTAAGGTCTTCAGTCTTCTCCCCCTCGATAGATTCATCATGGGGAAGGTCTTCAGAATTCTTCTCTCCCCCCTTCCTCATGATGAATGGGGGAGGAATACGTTGACTCAGCAGCTGGTTTTGGTTCCGTATCTTCTTGGCCAGGGACTCCCATATAAACTTCAATCGTTGCTACTCTGTCTTCTAGGCCAGAAATAGCAGGACTGATCTTCAAGAGTTCAACACGATCCGCCGTAGTAAAGTTTTTAGGTGCAGGGGCAGGGGCGGTCGTGTTATTCAGGATCTGCTGCATCATTATCTTCATTGAACCAACGTCAGTCTTTACAGCAGACATGTCTCCCTCGAGTTTTCCAACCGATGTCTTCAGCGTTGTGAATTCGCTAGACATGGATGAAACTGAAGTCTTGAGAGAGGTGTAGTCTATGTAGATGTCAGCGAGAACTTTGGCAAAGTCACCAAGAGTTTTATTAACATTCACCAAGTCAGCTTTAGAGGCTTTCTCTTCAACCACTGTTGTCAGCTTCGTGAGATTCTCTCCAGCGTTTGTTACAGCTGAAGAGTTGTCGGAGAGTGTAGTGGTGAGACCTGTCAGCTTCGTCTACAAGTTCTTCAGAGAGGCGTTGATGTCTCCCAAATTAGGACCTGTAACATATAAGTACTTGTGAACAGAGGAAAGCTCAGAAGTTTGGGGTCCAGTTACAGTGTTTATGGGTTGGTGTATACCTGCAGGAGGGTTGGTGAAGTCGTCAAAACTTTTGTGCCCTGAAAAGAGTTCCATGTCGTCAGCTAGAGTGCGTGTACGCATGGTCAGTTCTGCAGGTCCTGTAGTCATCATTCCTTGAAGAGTATCAGCTTTAGCTTCTGGAGGAATGACGGTTGTTCTAGTGACAACTGGATTAGAGTCCAATAGATTAGAGAGAGAAGCGAAGGTTGAGAATGTTGGTTGGGTGCGAGGTTCAGCATTGGATCCGCTGAGAATTACTTCTTCAGTCTTTTGAGAGACTAAATGAGGCTGGGTAGATTCCAAGTTTGTATTTAGAGACGCTGAAGTTGGGATGGAAAGGGTGGCTTGATCAGCTGTGGCAGAGCGTACCACTGAACTTTCCTTCAGCTCTTCAAGATGAGCTGAGGAGTCTTCAGCAAGAGATTGCTGGGGTTACTCCTTGGTTATCTTAGTTCTTTTGGAACTAAGTTGGGTAGATGAGTGTTTCCTTTTAGAAGGAATGGGGGTTGCAACTTGGGTATCAGCGAGGGGTTTGTCCGCTGAAGGAGCTGCAGAAGTAGAAGAAGAATAAGGATTAAGAAGAGTTAAGAGTGTAGAGAGACGTACCTCATTTTCCACCGGTTTGAAGTCGAGTACTTTAGGACCAACCTGAGAGAGTTCCAGGTCTCCATCTTGTTGGTAGCTGTCCTTCAGGCCTGTTTGGAAGACGGCGCTGATGAATCTAGGATAAGGAACCCATGATGGTCGGTCAGCGGCAGAGTCTACTCTGAGTACCAGATCATCGTAGATTATCGATGCCCAGTCTATATGTAGACCTTTCAGCAATGCATATCCCATTGCTTGATGACGTTGAGCGACTTGGTCAGAGGAGCCGGTCTTTGCAGTCATGCAGCTTATCAAATGAGCGAAGATGAAATTCATTTCGCTGAGCATTTTGGATTTCTTGATGAGGGTCAGCTTCTTCTCAGGCTTCTTGTCCCTCCCAGTTTCCCACACATAGCCAATTGCATCGAAAAATGCAGTGATGGCTTCCCTATCTGAATGTTTCTTGTGGTTAGGGAGAGGGACAAAAGGTTTTTCTTTTGTAGCAGTGGGAAGGCTGAGGGCTTTGCGGATAATGGCACGGGTGATCTTTATCGTGCCAAAATAAGTATCACAGAGGATACAATCAATTGTCTTTGAGGAGTCTTTGGCTGATGGTAGCTGAGAGTGTCTGTCAGAATACCAGAACTGAGAAAGTAGTAGCTGATGTGCAGGAGGTGTTATTGTCAGGGCTGTCGAAAGGCAACAGTTTTTCAGGAAGTTCACATCATCATTCAGATGTGTGACTTGCTTATGAGGAGGAAACTCGAAAAGCGCATAGAGGTTGTTTGACTTAGTCCAATCAAGTTCTTCTAGAGTGAACTTGACCTGAGAAGCCTTGGTGATTTCCAATTCCTCAGCGGCAGCAACAACAATGTTCTCAACGGTAGGAATGTCAACATATACCATTTCTGTATTATCAGTTCAACCAAAGATATAACAAATAAGAATAATCTTAATGTGGAAATATTTTCCAATAAGATGGTTCGAATTTTGTCCATTTCATTCAGACAAAAATGTCTTAATGAAGATTAGGGGTTTTCTTGGTTTTGAAAAAGAAATGCAAACCCATTAAAAGTCTTGTTTTCCAGTTTCTGGAAACGAACATACGAAGAACAAGTTTAAGATTTTGTGTTTAAACTTGAAGAACAACCATGAAAGGTTGTGTTCATAAAACCATGAAAGAAATGATTTGATTTGAAAAAGTTCTTTTGTTTGATCTTGTAAAAACAATGAGAAGATCAGAAACAAGTTATAAACAATAGGTAAATAATAAGAGCATATTAACCTTTGATGTTGAACAGTTGTTCTTGAAAAACTTGAGAGCAAAATGCAACAGTAGTTTTTGTGAGGAAGAAGTTGTTCGCGTAAAAGGAAAATATAAACCAAGAATGTGTTTATATAGTGAGATTAGAAAGAGAAAATCTTGAGCGGGAAAATATTTTCATCATGACACGGACACGTGTTTGCATTTGATTGGAAGGTAAACTAAACGTGCAAACGTGTGTCAGAAAAAAGAACGTGCCAGGGCTTATCCGTTGCAATGACGTCACAACTGTCCTTTCATATTCTAGGATGTCTCTGAGGTTTTGAAACCTCAGGGATACTTTTGAAAACATGAAGCACTGAATAGAAATATCAGTGTTGGTTTTAGAAATTTCAAAGTATCGCTGATTAAGAAAGAGATATTCAGCGATGCAATTTGTTTTGAAATCTTGCATTTACATGCGATTGTCAGTGAGAGAAAAACATACCTTGATATCAGCGAATCAAGTTTATTTAGAGAGAAGATGATGGAATAGGTTATACAAGTTCATTGTTCCCGAGAGCTATACAAGTTTGTGTAGTTGTATCGCTGATCAAATGTGAACCGCTGAAGATTTTACTCTTCAAAGTCCAGCATTCCAAGCTCGCTGATGAGAAAGTTGAATCTTGTCTCATCAAGAGGTTTGGTGAATAGATCAGCTAACTGATAATCAGTTGGGATAAAGTGAATTTCTATATCACCATTCATCACATGATCTCTGATAAAATGATATCTAATTTCGATGTGTTTTGTCTTTGAGTGTAGCACTGGATTGTTGGCTATAGCGATGGCACTTGTGCTGTCGCAATAGATTGGAATTTTCGAGTGTAGCACTGAAGGTCATAGTCTAGTAGTTGGTTTCTCATCCACAAGACTTGAGAACAACAGCTTCCAGCGGCTACATATTCAGCTTCAGCTGTGGAGGTGGACACTGAGTTTTGCTTTTTGCTTGTCCAACTCACCAACTTTCCACCCAGGAGATGACAGCCTCCTGTGGTGCTTTTCCTATCCATTTTGCAACCTGCAAAATCACTATCTGAATAGGCGATTAGATCAAACCCTGAGTCTTTAGGATACCAAAGACCTAGATTTGCAGTACCCTTAAGGTATCGAAAAATTCGCTTTACGGCGATCATATGAGATTCCTTAGGTTCAGCTTGATATCGTGCACACAAACAAGTTGCGTACATAATATCAGGTCGGCTAGCTGTAAGATACAAAAGAGAGCCGACCATCCCACGGTACAGCCTGACATTAACAGGAATACCATTAGTATCCTTATCTAGTGTCAGCGGTGGTGCCATAGGGGTTTTCATAGCTGAACTCTGAGTTAAATCGAATTTCTTCAGCATATCTTTAACATACTTTCCCTGATTAATGAAAGTTCTTTTTTCATTTTGCTTTATCTGAAAACCAAGGAAATATGTTAGTTCACCCATCATGCTCATTTTATACTCATCTTTCATTCTATCAACGACACGAGTACAAAGATCAGGGTTAGTAGAACCAAATATAATGTCATCAACATATATCTGAACAAGAATGGTATGACCTTTCACTATTCTGAAAAATAGAGTTTTGTCAATTTTACCTCGCTCAAAAATTTCAATATGGAGATAAGTAGAGAGAGTGTCATACCAAGCACGAGGAGCTTGCTTTAAGCCATAAAGTGCCTTATCCAGTTTATAAACATAACCTGGAAGCTTAGGATCTGAGAATCCTGGTGGTTGTTCCACATAGACTTCTTCATTCAGCTTTCCATTTAGAAACGCTGACTTAACATCCATCTGATATACTTTGAAGTCTTTGTGTACAACATATGCTAAGAATAGACGAATAGATTCTAGTCTTGCTACTGGAGAAAATGTTTCGTCGTAATCTATGCCTTCCTCTTGTCTGTATCCCTGAGCAACAAGACGAGCCTTGTTGCGGGTTACAGTTCCATGTTCGTCTAACTTGTTTCGATAGACCCATTTAGTGCCTATCACTGTTTTGTCAGTTGGTCTTCGAACAAGTTTCCAAACTTTGTTTCTTTCGAATTCAGTCAGCTCTTCTTGCATGGCGCTGACCGAATTTGGATCTTTGAGGGCATCATCTATTTTCTTTGGTTCAGTTAGAGAAATAAAGTTAACAAATAAACAAATATTACCTGCACTTCGTCGAGTCTGAACACCAACGTTTGGATCACCAAGAATTTGATCAATTGGGTGATTTACAGTCCATCGTTGAGCCGGAGCATAAGTCGCTGACTCAATTTGAACTGGAGGAGCTGAAGATGAGGCTTCAGCAACTTCTGGAGTATCAGCCAAGAGAGGAGTGGTTGCAGTTGTCATTTCTGTCACTGATTGCTGAGAAATAGATGGAATGTCTGAGACATTTGGTTCAGAAGCAGGTATAGTGTTTAAAGGAACCGCTGAGACCCATGATGTTTTAGCTTCACTATTCTGCATATTTGGAATGATAGTAGGACTATCATCTTCAACTGTATGAGTATGAGGAGTGGGAACATCTTCTGAATCACCAAGATGAGAAAACATCCATTGATTCAGTTCTTCAGTATCAGCGGACGGTTTAGAGTTCGCTGAACGGGATTCGTCAAACGTGACGTGAATAGTTTCTTCAATAGTTTGTCTTCTACGATTGAAGACTCTGAAGGCTTTGGAGATTGATAAATATCCAAGAAAGATTCCATCATCAGCCTTAGGATCAAACTTTCGAAGGGCATCTCTGTTGTTCAGTATGAAACACTGACATCCAAAGATGTGAAGAAAGCTAATTGAAGGCTTTCTCCCATGAAAAAGTTCATAGGATGTTTTATTGAATCTTTTGACTATCAGCGACCTGTTTTGCTTAAAACAAGCAGTGTTGACAACTTCTGCCCAAAACTGAGTAGGCAGGTGAGAATCGCTGAGCATTGAACGTGCAGCTTCAATAATTGTTCTATTTCTTCTTCCAGCGACTCCATTTTGTTGTGGTGTTCTCACTGAAGAAAAGTTGTGAGAAATACCCTTGCTCTCAAAGAAGGAATCAAGAGAACTATTTTTGAATTCAGTCCCATGATCACTCCTTATTGAGCGAACGGTCTAGTTGTTCAGGGTTTCCATCTTCCGAACAAAGGTGATGAGTTCTTCAGGGGTGTCACTCTTAGAACGGAGAAACATTACCCAAGTAAAGCGAGAGAATTCATCAACTATGACCAGCGTATATTTCTTTCCAGCGATGGTTTGTTTGTTAACAGGGCCAAACAAATCCATATTGAGAAGTTGTAGAGGAGATGACACTGAGGAGACTTGCTTTGACTTAAAGCTTGCTTTGGTCTGCTTGCCTTTCTCACACGCTGAACATAAAGACTCTTTGGCGTATGAGTGTTGAGGTAGACCAGTGACTAACTCTTTCGAAGAAAGAGTATTCAGTGTCTTGAAATTCAGATGAGAGAGCCTCTTATGCCATAGCCAGTTGACATCAGATGAGGCTTTTAAGAAGAAACAGGAGTTCTCAGTGGTTGTTGAGTCCATGTTTATTACATAAACATTTTCCAAACGATAACCGCTGAGAGCTATCTTCTCCTTTTTGTCAGTGACAAAGCAGGATTCCTTAGTAAAGATTACTTTGTTATCCTTGTCGCAAAACTGACTGATGCTTAGAAGTTTATGCTTCAGCCCTTCAAAATATGCGACTCTTCTGAAGGTTGTTGTACCATTTGAGAGTACACCAAACCCTCGGGTATGTCCTTTTCCATTTCCCCCAAAAGTCACAGAGGGACCCTTCTCTTCCTTGTATTCAGCGAGCAGGCTTTTCTATCCAGTCATATGTCTAGAGCATCCGCTATCGAGATACCAGATACCCTTCTTAACCTGCATTACAAAGGAAGATTAGTTTTTCTTGGGTACCCACTTAACCATGTTTACACGTTTGTCAGTGGAAGTAGTTGGAATGGAAGGTTCAGCAGTCTTCGCAGCATTTGAAGATTCAACTTTGTCAGTCTTCACTTTGGTTAATTTCTTAACCTCGGTGGTCTTCTTTGCCTTGGGGGCAGTGATCTTCACCTTAGCTATCTTTTCAGCTTTGGTGGCTGTGGGGCACTTACTAGAAATATGATCAGTAAGTCCACAGTGATAACATTTCCTATAACTAAAAGTAGTTCTAGGACCATTTGAATGTTGAGCTTTAGATTTTGAATTTGAAGGACCAGCACCAAATAAGCTATTGGCTTTTGAAATAGGAGGAACATTCAGTTCTTCGGATTTCTTACCAAGGACATCCACTCTGAGTCTAGGAGTAGATCGCTGAATAGATCCACGCTGAGTAGATCCAGAGATCTGATTCCTTGATCCAGAGGGATAGGTCACTGAAGCTTTAGAAGCATTCAACTTAGGTACTAAGGTACCCTTATGAGGATTTTGGTTAAAAGCAATTCCTTTACCTTTATCTTTAAAGACAGAGGTAGGTTTTGGATAAACCGTTTTCTCTTTACCTTTTGAAGAGGTAGGAGTTTCCTCAGGGATAGGCGGTCTAGAAGAGGAACACTGAGAGGATGAGGTATCAGCGACTGAGGATTCGAATGTTCCAAATAAGAGCATAGAACGATCATTGGTTGGTTCTTGAGTATCAGCTTTGCAACCAAGACTACATTTATCACTCAGGGGAATCTGAGACTTAATTATCTCAGTGATCTTTGTTGAGGAGTTATACCATCCATCAACAGTAGCTTTTTCAGCTCTTAATGCAGCGATAGCTTCTTCGCGCTCGATTTTGACTAGCTGATTTAAGTGAACTTGATCTTTAAAATCTTCTTCAATTTTAGAAAGATTTTCTATTTGAAGGTGGCAGTTTTTAAGCTGTTCAGTGAGATCAAGGTTTTGATTTTCAACTATTATTTTGCCATTCATGGCTTCATATAAACTTCTAGTCAAGAGATCGATCTTTCGAAGACTATCAGCTTCATCGATATTTGCAATATTGGTAAAGAAGGAAGGCGATACCTGAATTGCAGAGGTTGAAGTGGAGGGAATGTCTGAACTTTCTTCCTCATCTTCAATCTTGGCCATAAGACAGAGATTGGCTTCATCATCTTCAGAGTCAGATGATGATACTTCTTCATCAGAAGCAGCCCAATCATAGTTAGCCATCAGGCCTTTGCCTTTCTTCTTAAAGCTTTTCAGCTTCGCATACTTTTCTTTCAGCTTTGCGTATTTGTCATCTTTATTCCAGGGAATAAAGTTTTTCTTTGGAAAAGCTGAGGGTCTAGAGACTTTCTTTGACCTGCACTCGTTAGCGAAATGTCCTATCTTTTCACAGTTAAAACAAGTAGCAGTAGCCTTATCAACAGGAGCTGAAGATCTTGGATTGTCAGTTATGGAAAGAGGTTTGTTCTTTCTGAACATTTTCTTTTTGGAGAATCTCCTGAACTTTTTAGTAAGGAGAGCCAAAGATTCATCATCATCTGAAGAGTCAGAATCTGATGACCTTTCAGAGTTACTCTCTAACTCAGTGATAGTGACCGAGGGTCACTGAGTGGAAGGTTCCTCTGAGATTAAAGCAACATGGGTGCTTTTGGAATCTTTTACAAGATTCTTCTTAAGATGACTCGATTGCTCATGATTCAGCATCGTGCCATATATGGTAGAAAGGGTCATTGATTTTAGATCCTTTAATAGCTTGAGACACATAGAATAACTGTCCCAGCTTTTAAGTAAACATTCTAAAAACTTTGTCAGCACTTCAAAGTTAAGAATATTCCTTACCAACAATTTTCAGATCTATTATTAAACAGTTAAAACGTTGGTGTACTTCAAGGAGAGTTTCATTCTTACCACAAATAAAGCTTTCATACTGTCTTACCAGGTTGATCTTTCGAGAGTCCTGGACTTCAGAAGTACCTTCATACTGAACACATATTGTGTCCCACATAGCTTTTGAGGTTTTCAGGTTCATGACAGAATGGTAGACTTCGTTAGGAAGAGCCATGGATAGTATGGATCTGGCTTTTGTGTCGATAGCCAATTTCTTCTTATCTTCGTCAGTCCACATATGAATTTCTTTAGGAATCAGCCTTTCTGGAATAGCAGGTCTATTCTCAGCGACTGGAACTGCAGCATCAGTTCTTACAGGGATATATGGGCCATTTTCAAGATAATAAGGCATAGTAGGGTCTACACTTTCTAAGAAGAGAATCATCCTATTTTTCCATAGATTAAAATTATATCTGGAGAATCTAGGGGGTTTTGCAAGAGAACCATTGTCAATATAGTTTGTGTTTGTGTTGGTAGCCATTTTCAAAAATAGCAAGGAAGATAAATCTTAGTATAGATTAGATCTTGTTTATGAGATTAAACAAATTTGCTCTGATACCACTTGTTGGTCCCGAAGGGCTATACAAGTTTGTAGAAGGGGGGGTTGAATACAAACACACAGATTTTACTTTTCTAAATTATTTATTGATAAATCATTAACAATTTACAGCTTGTTGCAGAACAAGATTAAGGATAAACCTAAATCTAAACAAGTTGGAACACTAAGTTTCTTGCACTAAGAAAGAGTAGCAAATTACTAATAATAACCTATCTCAAGATAAGAAGATGATGAACTTGTCCAGAGTTAGCAAGTTACTTCAAAATGAAGTGAGTTCATCTCTTTATATACTTGTAGGATCCAGATCCGTGCAACGATTATGTTTGTGAATAAGCAAATAAGAACAGTTGATATGATTCACAAAGGCTGCCCACTTAGCTATTGATTTAGAGAGAATTATAGTGTAAAGCAGAAAAGCTAAATGAGACAACTAGCTATTTTCTAAGCTAATTGTACATTATATATGCTGGGCCTGTGGTAACAAGCCCACGACCCGTTCACTATGGACTATGTTTAAACAAATACAAATTGACCCTTGAACTTTAAATCAACCATAAAACTTGCCCTAACAATCTCCCCCTTTGATTTGAAGTTCAAATTCGCGTTCTATCTCTTGCCAGTTGAAGACATAACGTTTGCGAAGAGCGAAATGAACCTCGAAGAATCTGATGGCGCGGCGGTAGTCGAGACGATCTTCAACAATATCCAAAGCAGTCTGAGCAGTTCTTTCATTCAGATTTGGTACATATGATACCTTTGGATTTTCGGATTCGTGCTTGATGATCTTCCGAAGAGCGTCTTGAACCTTGAGTAGTGTGCCGTCGCAAAATCGATCTACCTGACTGAACCTCATAAACTTCTTTTCTTTCTGAGCGTTGAGGAAGACGATCCCAAATTCCGGTTGAAGCAGCATTGCGTTCTCGGGATACATCGACAGTTCAGGAGCTTTCAGATTCGGTTTGAGCAGATTTACCTTCTTTGATCGGTTCTCGATTGCCATTTGAAAGTCCGTAAGATAAGACATCATAATGGATCGGACGAGGAATCAACGAACCGCTTCGAGCGCCTTTGTTACAGCAAGCGGTCGGATGGTTCTGGTGCGAAGGTCTCTCAGAATAACCAGGAGGTCGAACGGATGGAGATGCTTAAAGTCAGCTTCAGAAAAAATCCATTCTTTTCCGTCTTCACGTCGAACAGTGAATACGGGAAAGACGATCTTCATAATTTTGTTTGACTGAATCTTTAGCACCTCTGAAATTTTATGTTTGGTTCGAACCTGGTCTCTCGGAAGACACCGCTTCATGGCTTCTATGTATCGGAGTTGACGAGCTGGATCAGGACTGTAGATGCCAAGACAGAAGGTCGGCTCGATCGGGTGAATTTGGTGAACAAACAGCTTCTTCAGAGATTCCTCCAAATGAGGAATAAAGATCGTGATCTTCTCCCAACGGTTTTGTTGCTGAGGATGAGGAGGAAGATCAGGAGCTGTCGTTTGCTGAGGAGATGTCGGCATTTCTGCATTGGAGCTTTTGTGTTGATCTAAAGTCATAGCGGGTTGAGTCGAGTGAATGGGAGACGTACCATATAAGTTCTGAAGCAGAAACTGGTCATAATCAACATTGTCGTCTTCATCAGTGGGAAACACCAGGTTTACCTCGAAGTTTACGGCTCTGGCAGCTTTTTCGTACCATGCGTCTTCGATTTCCGGGTTGATTTCACATGCAGGATCAATCATGGTGAGCATCGGCATGTCTGATGGTTCTTGTGCGACCAATTCATGTGTTGTACCCTCGGGCTTTTCAACCATTGGGGCTTCGTCATCTGAGATATCCATGTCGATGACCATCTGTGCTAAAGGCAACTCGGCTTCGGGTGTTTCTGTTGAAGCGGCCGTAGTTGGAGGTTCCTGATGAACCACAGATGTCGCTGCAGGATGGATCAGGGAGGCGGTCTCGGTTAGACGTTGTTGCTTCTCCCCCTAATGGTGATCAGGATCCTCTTGGTCATCGTGCTTACGTTTGAGACCGCCGGCTTGACTCTTACAAGTGTCTTCTAGTGAGCGGACCCTCTCAGACAGCGTGGCAAGCGCTTTGTTGTAGTCGTTGAGGGTCGAGTCAATGGCGTCAAGGCGTGATGTGATGGACGAAGAAGGAGCAATGACCTGGGATCGAAGAACTGAGATCAGGTCTGCTTCGGTGGATGTAGTTGTGTCGGATTCCTGGAGCAGTTGGGCTAAGAGCATCGTCTTCAGGGTGTCCACCGAATGAGTAGGTTGCGGTTGAGGCGGTGGAGGCACAGAGACAGATTCAGTGCTGACGAGGGGGCTCTTTCCTTTGAAAGCATGCATCGCTTTGGCAAGCTCAGCGGCTACATGTTCCTGTATTTGTTGCTCCATAACTTGTCGGACAGTCTCAAGGGTGCTGTCCAGAGACCCTTTTGACACGAAGTCGGGTAAAATAACACCGGGCTCACTTAGAGTACCCGTTGAGGCGTCTACCGTAGAGGTAGAGACACCTACGTTCACAGCTGGCGTGATAATAACTGTGGTAGGATTTCCGTCCAATCCTCGTGTTCCGGAATGCGGAGACACTATAGACGTTCCGGTCGGGTCACTAAGAGCCGCGACATGGTGTTGTTCCGCATCAAGTGTCCTAGGTGAAGAATGTTCAGTAACAATAGGCTCTAGACTCGATGGTGCACACAAAGAAGTTGAGACCGGGGGCTGCTGGTCTCTTATTTCAACACCTGCACTCTCCAAATGAGAGGCCGGTGGAAGTTGTGCTTTTTCCCCGTGTAATATTGAAACATCCGTCTGTCGTGAGACGAATGAGTGGATGAGAGGGTCATGCAATTGCTCCGCTGGGTCCACGGAGTCTTCTTCAATACCCCGTCCCAACAGATGAGACGGTGTAGTAGATGTGGCTACCCGGATATGACGTGGCTGGTTTCGCTCAGGAGCCTCGTTATCTTTACGGCCCAATCTTTCCTGGTTCGCTTTCGACCTTAACTCCCTCATTCTCACATGTCCTATGTCCCGGGGAAGGTCCCTCCGGCTCTGGCTGGACCATGGGATTCCCTAACTCTCGTCTATATGCTATCATAGGTAGAGTTTCATGCATATGCATAGCACAAATATTATCCTGCCCCCCCTCAAAAGATACATGGGGATTGACTTGCTCCCCCTCGGAGTGAGAGTGATATTAACACAAGAAAAAATATTTAGACTTTGTAAGAAAAAACAGTGTGACTCTTCCCCTCGGATTGAGGTTGTTGATCCGCCATGGAATATCTGTAAAAAGACCTAAAGTTAGAAACTGAGGCGGATAAACAAGTTCCGGTGCGTACCTTTGCATTAAGGGGCTCAATCTGGGACAGATTGGGGACTGGCAATGATGAAACAGGTACTGGATAGACGGAACAGGGGTGGCCAGACAAAAATATGCAACAATGCAATACTTTCCGGACATGCCATAGTATCCGGACAAATCATACTTTCCGGATAGAAGGTATCCGGATGAAAGAGGATGGAATGGCAAACCTTTCCGGTCAAAACAAAGTATCCGGACAAAGGGTGTTTCCGGACAGAGTAGGGATTCCGGATAGTCCTACCCGGATACCCATCCGGACACTTTTACACTTTAAAGAATAATTCCATTTTTCAAAGAGATAAAACCTGTAGAATTTTGGAAAAATGGATCTCTTGCTCCCCCTCAAGCTGAGAATGGGGGAAAACTTGCTCCCCCTCGGATAGTGTATAGGGATGTGCAATGGAGAGGCTGACATACAAAAACTTTAGACATTTAAAGAAAAATTTGTGTCCCTCCCCCTCAAATGATGAGCATTAGATGATATGCTCCCCCTCAGATTGTGCGCGTAGGGTGAAGTGCACACGGGAGTATCCACACACACAAAAAACTTTTTAAAATATTTAAGAAAAAATGTGTGTGACGCTCCCCCTCAACAGTAGAGTAACATACCTGATAGCTAATCATGCTCCCCCTAAACACATGAGCAACTTGTTAAAGCACAGGTATAGACAAACCTCACGTCTTCACAATATTATTCCTTGTAGATCGTGAGCAGCTCCCTCCTTCCGGTCATGTGTGTGGAACAACCAGTGTCTAAGTATCACACATGACCATCCTGCAAAATAAGTTTAGCGGACCTTGGGTACCCAGATTTGCCTGGGTCCCGGAGGGTTAGGTTTGGCACCGTTTGGGGAAGCTTGCTTTATCCCAGCTTTCCCTTTAGGTATAGGATTTACACCGTTAGAGGGAACTGGTTTTGGCACTTGTTTCCTCTTCGGTGCAGAATTTACACCTTTAGGAGGAACAAGTTTTGTAGCAGCTTTCCACCTGGGTGCTGGTTTAACCTCAGTAGGAGCAACCCATCTAGGAGCAGGTTTGGTCTCCCGCTGTGGTTTAACCGCTGATTGGTAACCCTGTTTTTGATAGTGTCTTTGCTGGTTATTACGGGGTATGCGTTTGGGTGTATGATTAAACCTTTGATATGACCCAAACCAATCATTATTAGCAATGTCATCAAAATCATTCCAACCACAACTAGAACAACACAAACGATCGTGTGATAATTGAATCAATTGCTGAATGGAATAGATTTTCATCGGAAAATTAACATCTCTATTAACAAAATTATTCCTATGATTCCAGGCACAATCGTTTTTGTTCATCCTAGGATGGAAGACAGTATTGAACGACATTGATGCATCATCCTTGACAGATTCCTTGGTTGGCCACTTTGGTTTTCTTTGTTTAGCTCGACCGGTTTTATCCGAAACAACAGGGACAGTGCGGTCAGTGACCTTTGAGGAAACAGGAATCTTAGCAGGTGGTTGACCGGTCTTTTGCTTCGGCTGTGATTGTTTTTGAGAATTTGAAGCATTTTTAAGAATCTGGATCACAGCCGGAGTCTTGGATTGAGAATAGTCGCCCTTTTGAAAACTGACCGGACGATTAACCACTGGAGACAAAAAGTCAGAATGACTTGGAAGAGGTTTGTCGAAAGGGAACGACTCAAACTCTCTATCAGAATTACCTTCGGAGTTCATGTATTCTGAAAAATCTATCTCCGGAATTTCAGGACTTGGATCGGTCGAGGAAGGCGAGGAACACTTTGTGCTTTCTATAGTGTGCTTTGAGGAATTTGGTGCGGAAGCGTTTGAAAAATCAGAGTTTAAATTCCTTGTAACACATTCATCTTGAGAAACTTGACTTTCTTGAGACGAGATATTTCCTATGAAAGCTTTACACGAGGATGTGTCAGATGAGTTGGAGGAAAGATCAGGGGAAATCTGCTTTTGAGCCTGGAGAAGGTCAATCTGTTCTTGGAGTTGATCATTTCTCAGGTGCTCTTTCATCGTTTCTCTTGTCATTTCAGACAGTTTTGATGAGAGTGTATTGATTTTCCACTGAAATTTTTCTTTTTCCTCACTTGACACACCGTCGGTTTTCTCAGATTTGAGTTTCTCAAGATCCTTAATTAACTCTTTCTTCTCATTTTGAAAACAGACCTTTCCTTTTCGAGTGACTCCTCCAACTCGACTATCTTTGCTTTCAAGATGAGAGGGGGAACATAGAGTTTAAGCTCATCCGTCTCAGTCTTGGTTGCAGGTGCTACTTCCTCATCCTTCTTGGAGGAATCCTTGGGTGTAGCTACCTTGTAGGGGTCGAAGTAGTCATTGGAAAGGTACTTTTTGTTCTTTTGATAAGAATAATTTAAAGGCTCGTAACAAAATGGAAGTTGAATTCCTCGTTTGTGTTTGCACTTATATTCCTCGGTTTCCTCTTCCTTTTCAGGTTCTAGTGGACCAGTCCACTTGATTTTGTACTCCGGGTACTTTGTAGATAAACCATAATAGGCAAAGTCATACAGAGTGGGTACATGCCATCTTCCCTTTTTCAAATAGTGGGTAATATCATATCCGATTCCCCACTCTTTGTTGAAATACGTGAACTCTTTGGGTTTGTTTAAGAAAATGGTTTGATCAGTTTGACCCCTTTTGTGGAGTTTGGTTTCAAGATTTAGAATTTTAGCTACATACTTCTTGTGTTGAATTTGAAGAGAAGAGCATTGATAAGTGATGTCCTCTTTCTTATTGAAGCACTGATCAAGATGACGTTGGAGTTCAGATATTCTGGCCCGTAAGTCTTTAGGTGCTAATGAAAGGATTTTGCATCTATCTTTTAAATCAGCAGTTTCAGACTTATACTTCTCAGTTAACTTCGTTTGAACATTAAGCTTTTCTGTTAGAGTTTTAATTTCAAGCTTTTGTTCATTAGAAGCGGCCTTAAAGGATTATGCCTGACCATAAAAAGATTGCATAGCATTCAAAAAATCTGGTTGACAAGATTCACATACCTGATTTGCAAGTGCAGTTGCGGTTTCCTCATCAGTGGAGGAATGATATCCCATGAAAGCATTAGCAACTTCATCTTCATCTTCATTATCAGATCTTTGCAGCCAGTAATCATCCTCAGCGAACATTGCTTCTCCAGTCGCCTTTTGTTTTGCTAAAGCTAGCTTGGCCTCATAGTAGTGGACATTCTTCACTGTAGGCTGGCGGCAATCTTTGGCAAAGTGACCAAGTTTCCCGCAATTATAGCATTTCACGGGCTCATCTTTCTTCTTGCGGGCAACTTTCTCAGTCTTGAACTTCTTCTCAGTCTGATCTTGCTCATCGACCTTCTTCTTACCTTCATATTTGTCTTTGTAGTCATGACGCTTGTTGGCAGAAGTGGAGTAGCGCTGACCATTAGACGTTGGTTTCTTGTAAAACTGTTGTTGCTTGAAGGTCTTTGTCAGGAGGGCAATGGCTTTCATGAAGTCGTTTACTTCACTATCAGAATCTTCATCTTTCTTCTCTTCCGGTTCAGAATCAGAAGAATTATGCTGACACGGCTTTTTCATGTCTTCTTCAGCAGGATACATCTTCAGTTGCACTGGAGTGATCGTCAGACGTGTAGATTGATTCAAAGTGTAAACCTAACGCAAGGCACTAAGAGTGGAATCCTAACGCAGGTTCTATGTCTGGTATGAACTAAGAGTGATCTTACTAGATAGGAATTCAAGTAAGGGTCTGATCAGGAAGTGTCCGAATCAGATCAATTAAGAACAGTTCAATAAATCACGAAGTGTCCGGGTAAAACAAAGAATCCGGATGGCACAGATTCACGAATACTTAAATGTCCCCCTCCTGCGACTTAGCACGGGGGTCCCGCTATGAATCCGGGTGGTTTCCGGATAAAGAATCCGGAAAAACCAGGAATCCGGATGATATAGTCCGGATAGGTGAAGGAATCCGGATGTACTAAGTTTCCGGATTACAATGAAGTTTCCGGGTACAATGGATTGTCCGGATAAGATATGTCCGGAAACACTGGGTTTCCGGATACAAATGTTACCCGGATAGTATAAGGAATAATGACTTACCCGGATTGCAGAACTTACCCGGAAAAATGACTTACCCGGAAAAACTTGATTGTCCGGAAAAACTGGAAGAATCCGGATGGAAACACAAATGTCCGGACACCTTTAAGTTGTCCGGAAAAGTCGGCTGTTTTATCCGGACTCTGCGGCTGTTTGCTTAAATCGATCGACTTTTCGATTAGGGTTGCCCAAAATCGATCCTGGAAGATTAGTAACAATGCAAGACACAAAAATAACACTAATCCAATCGATTTCAATGCAAAAACAACAAGTTTTGATGGTAAAAAATCGAATCTTTGTCAAGAACACTACCAAAACTTTTGATCTTAAATTGCTAAATTGACCAATCAAACGAATGAATTAGGATGTGAAAATTTGCAGAAACACTTATATCGATAATGCTAACACAACCCAATAAGCAAAAACAACCAATTTCGACTGAATCAAAAAGTCAAGAATTCAAGAATAGTCAGACGAGTAAAAATCAAACTAACCAGAAATTGATGAATGAACCTTTGAATCGAATCCGTCTGTCTGCTCTGATACCAATTGTAGGATCCAGATCCGTGCAACGATTATGTTTGTGAATAAGCAAATAAGAACAGTTGATATGATTCACAAAGGCTGCCCACTTAGCTATTGATTTAGAGAGAATTATAGTGTAAAGCAGAAAAGCTAAATGAGACAACTAGCTATTTTCTAAGCTAATTGTACATTATATATGCTGGGCCCGTGGTAACAAGCCCACGGCCCGTTCACTATGGACTATGTTTAAACAAATACAAATTGACCCTTGAACTTTAAATCAACCATAAAACTTGCCCTAACAATACTGCATGCATTTAATGCATGGCAGTTTACACTATACACGAGGTAGCAGCTCATTGGTTGTATGTCATTGACCTTTGTAGACGATCATAGTAGCCGCATGTTTGAACTGTGTAGTATCATAGTGGTTGTACGATTTCAAACAATAAGGAGGTTCTTTTTCTAACATATCGTACGGAGTCGTGCAAGGGTGGTTAAGACAAAAGTACTTTGTACGGAGGACTTCATGATCAACTTTTCGTTGATTCAGCGCTTCATCATTGTTAATCATCAAATGATAAAGTTCAGCGATAGCTGAAGTCTTGTACTTGACACTTCACGTTGAGTGGACAAATCTGAGCCTTCGCTGATCCGCATCAGTTCATTAGGAGACTTGTCGCTGGTTCTTGAGCTTGATCTTCGACTTCAGCGTAGAACCTATGTTGACGTGAAACTTGTCTTCAGAGATCATAAGTAAACAACTAACTTATCAGCGATCACCATAAGGACTGAACATACTCAAAGCATTATGGTGAACAGTGTTCGCTGAATGTTTAATCTAAAGAGCGAGAGTTCCTATCAGCGGTACTGTAAGGTCTTACTACTTATCAGCGATAGTGAAACTCTAATACATATTGTTTACTTACAATTTTCACTAAGTATAAAGAGAGGGTCATTATCAAATCACTGAGGGATTGGATCAACAGAGGCTCGTATTCGTCTAGAAAAAGAAGACATTCACCACATTACGCAAGACTTCGCAATTCTTCAAGCGAAGATAAGCGACAATCAAAGTTGGATTGATCAAACTAAAGCAATTTTTTAGTAGGTGGTGGTACGGGTGTGGCTTTAGTACTTTGTTGTTTATGTGTTGTTGTTTTGTAATTTTCCTGTTTGTATGTTGTTGTTTAATTTGTCATGAATAAAGGTCTTTAATTTGTCTGAAAAATAGTGTTTAAGTAGTCTGAAATTTGTCTTAAAAGTGGTTCATATTAAAAATAAAACTCATAGATGTTATACAAGATTATTTCATAACAAACACATAATAATCAATACAGTACAAAATTATCCAAATTTGAGGCTACGGCTAGACGATGGTTTGGTTTTTGACAATCCGGGTCGACTTCTTACATGCTCTGGCGAGACGAGTCTCAAAGTGTTAAGCTCCACTTTCTCGATGTACACTTCAATCACAGTATGGCCGTCAACATACTGGCGTATGTTGGCTACATCTTCGTCGGTACTCAATTCTACCAGTCCAGTCAAGAAGTCTGCATTCGGCCTCTTAAAATACAACCTATTATATTTTGGTTCTTCATAGTCCAGCTCTTTCATGATCTGTTCAAGCAGTTACATAGAAAGATCCTCCACATCTAAAATGTCAACATAAATTTCTAGACCACAAAAATAATGTCTTTTGGGTGGTTCCGTAAAGTACCCACCATGGTGGACTTTCGTGGTGAACAATTATGGATATGCATCTGTTGATGAACATTAATTAATATAGTTAGTTCGTAGAACAACGGTAGTAACAAGCAAAACTCAATGAAACATGCACACTAACCATATAACTCTTTGCCAGTGTCTGAAAGCGATTCAGATAAACGCCTAAAGCACAAAACATGAAGGCATTGGGGATGCCATGTAAGAATACGTTAACGAATAATATGTTCTCGTATATGTGTTTTACGACTAATCTAGCGTGGGTTATTTATAGGCAAATGTGGATGCTTTTATTGCACTTAGGTCCCTGTCTTTGCTCTAACACAACTTAGGTCCCTGTCTTTGCTCTAACACAACTTAGGTCCCTGTCAACGCTATCATATGATATAGTTCTATATAACCATTACTATTCTCTACATTTAGACTACTACCATTACTATTCTCTCCATTTAGACTACTACCATTATGATCATCATCCCATGTTCTGTTTCAAGTACCTTTCAAAAGATAACTGGTCCCAATCAAGGGAAATCAATGTTCAGATCAATGTACATAAGTTATGTTTGATAAATTACAACAGGTCGATAAAGTAGATAAAATCATGTAATATATCAAAACAAGCGCACTAAACATACAATATTTATCGTCCCAATTAAGGGAAATCAACGTTCAGATTAACGGTATCATATGATATAGTTTCATGTGGCTCAAGCTCCGATGGGCCCTGCGTGTTACTTAGTTGGCCGACTGAACGTCTACTCCTTGGCACGGTTGAAGGGTCAGGATTTGGACACTCTCCACGAGTATGTCATACGCATTGGCACCGAGTACATTTTCGCTGTATCGAACCTTCACCACGTGATGGACGTCGGTTGTCCTTTCTCGGTCTCTCGGCTCTGTTCTTATCGTTTAACGGTGGATAGCATGGCGAAAGGGGGTCGGGTGGATACACCCATGCTTCAAGGGGTCCAACTGGATTTATTACCTCTGCGTATGTTCTCCGGTAAGTTTCGTACGTGAAGAAACTTACCGCCAAGTCGCTGCAATCTCTACGACCCATATATATTGCTGCAACGATGGCATGGCCGCATGGTAACCCAGATTTTTTCCATTGGAAACACGAACAAACATGGTCGGTCATATGGACAGTCGCTTGAAGATGGTTATCCCGAACCTCGTACCCCCCATACTCGATTTTGCTTACCATCCATGTCGACGCGTGACGCGCCCTGAAGAGAACTATCTCCTCCGCCGCTGGTGTGAGACTAATTTGAAGCTCAACTCATTTTCGACGTCGAAGTTGGTACCACTCTTGTTGAAAGGTCCGAAAGTAGTCCATAAGATTAACAATCGGACATCTACGCGCAAAACGGGAGAGTGCATTCACCGACTCTGCACTATTGGAGGTCAGAATGTCATACCGTTGTGCATGAAAATAGGCCATGGACCACCTCTCCGGTCCAACATCGTCCATGACTTTTGCTGCTTTATCGGCACTAACTCGTAGAAGATTCATGTACCGGTCAAACTCTCGAGCCGTATATGCTCTGCATGCCTGCCAGTACACATCCTTGTAGGTGGTAATACGTTTGTCCTGGGTTTTGGCGTTCATCTCCAAATGTCGACAACATAAGGCGTGCGGGGCGTTTGGGCACATGGCAAAGATTGCGGCGCTTATGGAAGGAGCCCTGTCGGACATAAACACCAACCCTTGCGGGTCTCCGATAGCTTGTCTCAACATGGACAGAAACCAAGTCCACTCGTCCCCGGTTTCGGACTTGCCTACTCCGAAAGCTATTGGAACGATGGAGTTATCCCCGTCCATGGCAAACGCCAGGAACATCATACCCAAGTAAGGGCCCTTTAAATGGGCAGTGTCTATTACCAGGACACGACGCAGATTTGCCAGAAATGTGCGGATCTGCAAAAACGTAGGTGGTTTCCCTTTGTAAATGTTATAGTTTATAATGTGTAAACATATGACGTGTTAAAATACGTACTGCGGGTCCAAGGGCCACGAAGCACATCTCAAACCGTCCATGTGAATCGGTCCTTAACTGGGTGACAGTACCTGGATTCTGCAGCTGCAAATTATATAAATATGCTGGGAGTCGTTCATACGACTCCTTGAACGTGCATCTCACCAATAGCAGTGCCCTGCATCGCGCACGCCAAGCTTGGTGGTAACCAATCGTGACGCCGAACTGCTGGTGTACATCGTCCATGATGTCCTTTGGACGCAATGACCTGCTAGCATCAAGAAATTTGCCTTTCAGTATCCCACCCAAAGTCCTTTTGGTGGCTTGTTTGTGTTTGAGATTCAGTTGCGTCCTTGTACAAGTGTGTACGTCGTGCAACTTTCTAATAAGTAATGCCCCTCCTTTCTCTCCCGCGGGCCTCGCGTACATCCTCCACTTACAGTTTTCTCTCGCACATTCAACTACGTATCTGCCTTTGTTGGATCTCGGCGTGTGACTTTCGAAACCCTCTTCCATGAACTTAAGTCCGACCTGACTTGCCAAGTGATCCTTCGAATCAATTATCTGACCTACTTCTAACCTTAAACTGCGATTATAAGGTGTAGGTTCGTAGGTTTGTGTATGGGTATTCTGGTCTGGAAGAATAGGAGGCATATCAAAATAGTCATTTAACTGACTAAATGATTTATTACTAGGGGTATATTCTTCGTGATCATCACTATCGGTATCTAATCTGTCTATATCATCATTACCCGTTTTGAAAACATAGGTTTCGTCATCAACAACTCCAGCACAACGTCCTTCTTGTGGTTGTTGTTGTTGCGTCTCCGAAACATTATCAGGAATACAGTCGTTAAGACCATATGCATGATCCAAATAAACTGTTGGGCCATGGGACGACTGAAATTGAGAATCAGGCTGCTCCATTTGGAGGTCTTCGTCATCACCTTCGTCGTCACCATCGCCGTCGCCGTCGTCATCACCGTCGTCATCACCTTCGTCACACACCGAGGATTCGGCATACACAAAAAGTAATGGCGGTCTTTCTGATTCGGCTGCAAAGTGCAGAAAACCAGAGATATCCCCATCGTTGGATAACTCCACAAATGACCCATCACCATTCTTAAACACTAACTTGCAAACATCCGAAGGGTTGATTCCACATTTTTGCATGGCGTATGCAACAAACTTCTGATAAGTATAGTTTACTGACAGTTTTACACCATGCTTAGATTTATAAGCAAAATTCCACTCATTGTTGTCTTGCACCCATTCACCATCGAAACAGAAAAATAGCTTAGCTTTTGCAACAGATGAACTCATTTTTTCAGTGGTATCTCAAAAACAAAATATTGAAGAAAAAAAGCAAGAAAGAAGGATGGAATGGGTGTGTGTGAACTATGGATTGCATTTTACTGATATTTATGGATGAAACCTCATCGACAAAACAACCAACATGAATTGCAACCACAAATTGGCCTTCCAAATACAATGATTCAACATTGATGAAACAAGCCAGTGAATTTCAACCACAAATTCGTCTTTCAAGTACAATAATTGTAGAAAAAAACAGTAAAAGCATGCAAAGATTCGTGCAAAACAGGACCAAAAATGTAATTTTTTTTGCCTACCGCGGACCCATCGCGGACAACCACCGCGGGGAGGGACCAAAATTGTCACCATGAGCATAGTTGGGGGGCTCCGCGGGACACTTTGGCCCAACAGGGGTGACACGTAGGCCCTAGCCGGCGATCGCGGGGCCCATCGCGGAAGATTTGGGTATTTTGGTAAACTCTGCGAGAAATTGGGTATTTTCGTAAGTCAAAGTCAAACTTTGGGTATTTTAATTAATTTTCTTCTTTCTTTCGTACATATAAAGAAAGAAAGAAAGATAATGTAAGTATTTTTTTGGGTTTATATATAAAGATTTATGTAATGTTTTATAAAACATCTCTAATGAGATTGGTTAAAAGATTTTTCTATCCAATAAAACATGTTGGTCCCGAAGGGCTATACAAGTTTGTAGAAGGGGGGGGGGGGGGGGGGGTTGAATACAAACACACAAGTTTTACTTTTCTAAATTGTTTATTTATAAATCATTAACAATTTACAGCTTGTTGCGGAAACAAGATTAAGGATAAACCTATATCTAAACAAGTTGGAACACTAAGTTTCTTGCACTAAGAAAGATAAGGAAATCACTAATAATAACCTATCTTGAGATAAGAGGATGAACTTGTCCAGAGTTAGCAAGTTACTTCAAAATGAAGTGGGTTCATCTCTTTATATACTGCATGCATTTAATGCATGTCAGTTTACACTTTACACGTGCCATCAGCTCGTTGGTTGCATGTCATTGACCTTTGTAGACAACCTTAGTAGCCGCATGAATGAACAGTGTAGTATCAGAGTGGTTGTACGATTTCAGACAATAAGGAGGTTCTTTTTCTAACATCTCGTACGGAGTCGTGCTACGGTGGTTAAGACAACAGTACTTTGTACGGAGGACTTCATGATCAACTTTCGTTGAATCAGAGCTTTATTCATTGCTTATCAGCGAATGATAAAGTTCAGCGATAGCTGAAGTCTTGTACTTGATACTTCACGTTGAGTGGACAAATCTGAGTCTTCACTGATCCGTATCAGTTCATTAGGAGACTTGTCGCTGGTTCTTGAGCTTGATCTTCGACTTCAACGTAGAACCTATGTTGATGTGAAACTTGTCTTCAGAGATCATAAGTAAATAACTAACTTATCAGCGATCACCATAACTACTGAACAAATTCAGAGCATTATGGTGAACAGTGTTCGCTGAATGTTTAATCTAAAGAGCGAGAGTTCCTATCAGCGATACTGTAAGATCTTAGTACTTATCTGCGATAGTGAAACTCTAATACATATTGTTTACTTACAATTTTCACTAAGTATTTAAGATAGGGTCATTATCAAATCACTGAGGGTTTGGATCAACAATCTCCCCCTATTTGATTATGACATAGCAACAGAGAAAATTACTATTTAATGAAAACATAAGGATAAAAAGAACTCATAAAATATTTGTCCCTTTTACTGTTTTCTGGGATCTTTTCTGTACTGATGGAGTAAGGTACTTTCGCTGAAATCTTTCATTAAACTTCGTATCAGATTACAAATGGAAGTGGAAAGATAATAAGTACAAGCGAAATAAATTACAAGTACAGAAGAATAACTGATATAATAGAAGAATTTAGGAGATCCTATCAGCTTATAGAGGTTCTTCCTTAATGAGAAGTTCATCAAGGGTCTTTGATGTGGGAATCATCCAGTCAGGAACAGTTACACCTAGATTTCTTTTGTTCAGCGCTTCTTCAAAGATCAAGGGTTTAAGATGTCGTGCCTGAATGTCATTCTTGAAGTCACACCAGTAGATAAGATCTTTCAGCTGTTCGATGGGAGTGATGTGAAGTTCAGAGATGCGTTGAAAACGCTTTCGTCCATCATAGTCAATGAAGAATATCCCGTAGGGTTCGCTTATGACTTTCCCAGGGATGAAAGTCTCACCAAAAGGAAGAGTTGTGTCAAGTCCGGAAAGATCAGGGTCAGGACCAAGGACTTCAGCACGGGAAAAACCAATACCAGTTTCGTTTCGAATACGAGGACCATCATTTGAAGATTTAGACTTCTTCTTCGCTGAGGCCTTTGTTTTCTGACTTTCGAGAGGAGGAGGAGGAGGAATATCCACACAAGAGTAGACCAAGTCGATCTGCTTGTTTATAAGCTTTTCAAAACGTTCTTTGTACTTAGACTGAGACTTCTGTATGGCTAATCTGATCTCCAACCATTCAGAAAGACCGTACTTTGTGATTGCTTCAGCATAGAATTTTTCGTACTGATCATTCTCTCTGAATATCTAGATTTTAGCGATTGAAACTTTGAGGGTTGATCTTCCAGCGATGAGTACCTTGATTATTCTGGAAGCTCGATGTCTGAAATGTACCTTTTCTTTGCACCAGGCTAAAGTAGACTGAGACACAATTCTCTTTTCTTCAGTGATATTCTTGGCGTCTTCCCACAGCTGACGTTGAACTTCAATTGGAGCTCTTTTCAGCTTGGGGTCTTTCACTGATTGTCGAGAAAGCTGGATGGCGAGTTCTCTGTCTTTTTCTTCAACTTCTCTTCTTTCAGCCAGTAGACGTTCAGCTCTGAGGTGATCCTTGTATTCCTTTTTAGAAAGTTTGAACTTTGGAGGAACGGAAGGAAGTTGATCACGCTTCAGAATTATTCGTTGATCTTCGAACTGCTTTATTATCTCTTCTCTTCTTCTCTGATCATCTTCACTTGATTTTTGAGGAACCAAGGAAGGTCTGCTTTTGTGCGAGAGTAGCTGTTCTTCAGGTTCATCAGTCTCAGAGATCAAATCCAAGACCAGGATTATTTCTTCAGCAATAGGAGCTGGAATTATTGGTGAAGTCGCAGCTTTATGAACTTCAGCGATATCCTTAAACAGGGGAGAGGACTAGCTGACAAACCGTCTTTGAGAGCAAGATCGTCAGATTGTCATCTTCAGTGACGCTTTTTCCTTTGCCTTTGTCAGCTTCAGATGCTGAGGGCTTTGTCTTGGTCCTCTCCCCTGTGGATTCTTTTATTACGATCCCTTTAAGAGCTTTGATCCTCTGAGCAGGCTTGATGATAAAAGAGTCATCATCATCATCATCGTCATCATCACCCTTATCACTGGATGATGGTTCATCTTCAGAGATGTCGACGGCTTCATCATCTTCAGCTTCAGATTCTTCAACTTCTTCTTCGAGTTGCTCCCCCTCAGATACAGAGGTAAGCTTCTCGGTTCCCTCAGGGTTTTCATTTCACTGAGGTCCAACGGCGGCTTCTTCAGCTGTCCTCTCACCCTCTTCATTAAGGGTGAGGTCTTTTGTCTTCTCCCCCTCAACAGATTCATCGTGCGGAAGGACTTCAGAATTCTTCTTCTCCCCCCCTTCCTCATGATGAATGGGGGAGGAATGTGAGGACTCAGCGGTTGTTGTGGGTTCCCTGTCTTCTTGGCCAGGGATTCCCACACAAACTTCAATCGCTGCTAATCTGTCTTCAAGGCCAGAAATAGCAGGACGGATCTTCAGAAGCACATCACGATCATCCTTAGTGAATTGCTCAGGTGCAGGGGCAGGGGCGATCATGTTGTTCAAAATCTGCTGCATCAAAGTCTTCATAGAACCAACGTCAGTCTTTATAGTACTTACGTCAGTCTTCAGGGTACTAACGTCAGTCTTCAAGGTACTAGCATCAATATTCAAGGTACTAACGTCAGTCTTTACACCGGACATATTTCCCTCGAGTCGTCCAACCGATGTCTTCAGCGTTGTGACGTTGCTGGACACGGTTGAAACTGAAGTTTTGAGAGAGGTGTAGTCTGTGTAGATGTCTGCGAGCACCTTGGCAAAGTCGCTGAGACTTTTATCAACCTTCTCCAAATCAGCTTTGGAGGCTTTCTCTGTCACCACTGTTGTCAGCTTTTTAAGATTCTCTCCAGCGTTTGTTACAGCTGAAGAGTTGTCGGAGAGTGTAGTGGTGAGACCTGTCAGCTTCGTCTCCAGGTTCTTCAGAGAATCGTTGATATCTCCCAAATTAGGACCTGTAACATATAAGAACATGTGAACAGAGGAAAACTCAGAAGTTTGGGGTTCAGTTACAGTGTATATGGGTTGGTGTTTACATGCAGGAGGATTGGTGAATTCATCGAAATCACGATGTCCTGAAAATAGTTCCATGTCGTCAGCGAGAGTACGTGGACGCACGGTCAGTTCTGCGGGTCCTGTCGTCACCATTCCTTGAAAAGTGTCAGTTTTAGCTTATGGAGGAATGACGGCAGCTCCAGTGATAACTGGAGGAGAGTCCAATAGAGTAGAGGGAAAAGCGAAGGTTGAGAGTTTTGGTTGGGTGCGGAGTTTAGCGTTGGATCCGCTGAAAATCGCTTCTTCAGTCTTTTGAGAGACTGGAGGAGGTTGGGTAGGTTCTAAGTTTGTAACCTCGGCGTTTAGAGACGCTGAAGTTGGGATGGAATGGGTGGCTTGTTCAGGTGTGGCAGAGCGTACAACTGAACGTTCCTTCAGCTCTTCAAGATGAGCTGAGGAGTCTTCAGCAAGAGATTGCTGGGGTTGCTCCTTGGTTACCTTAGTTCTTTTGGAACTAAGTTGGGTAGTGGAGTGTTTCCTTTTCTTTGGAGGAGAGGATTTTGTGGCATGGGTATCAGCGAGGGGTATTGTCGCTGAAGTAGCCACAGAAGTAGAAGAAGTAGGGTTGAGAAGAGTTAAAAGGGTAGAAAGACGTACCTCATTTTCCACCAGTTTGAAGTCGAGTACCTTAGGGCCAACCTGAGAGAGTTTCAGGTCACCCTCTTGCGGGTAGCTGTCCTTCAGGCCTGTCTGGAAGACGGCGCTGATGAATCTTGGGTATGGAACCTATGGAGGTCTGTCAGCGGCAGAGTCTACTCTTTGCACTATGTCATCATAGATTATTGATGCCCAGTCTATATGTAGACCTTTCAGCAGAGCGTATCCCATTGCTTGCTGAGGTTGAGCAGCTTGGTCAGAGGAGCCGGTCTTTGCAGTCATGCAGCTGATTAAGTGAGCGAAGATGAAGTTCATCTCGCTGGGCATTTTCGATTTCTTTATGAGGGTCAGCTTCTTCTCAGGCTTCTTGTCCCTCCCAGTTTCCCATACGTAGCCCATTGCATCGAAGAATGCAGTGATGGCTTCCTTGTCAGCGAGTCTTTTGTGGTCAGGGAAAGGAACAAAAGGTTTTTCTTTTGTGGCTAAGGGAAGGTTCAAGGATTTGCGAATTATGGTAGGGGTGATCTTTATTGTGCCATACTCAGTATCGCTGAGGATGCAGTCGATTGTTTTTTAGGGATCTTTGGCGGATGGTAGCTGAGAGTGTCTGGCAGAGTACCAGAACTGGGATAGTAATAGCTGATTTGCAGGAGGTGTTATGGTCAGGGCTGTTGAGATACAACAATTTTTTAGGAAGCTCACATCATCATTCAGATGTGTGACTTGCTTTCGAGGAGGAAACTCGAGAAGCGCATAAAGGTTGTTAGACTTAGTCCAATCCAGTTCTTCCAGAGAGAACTTGACCTGAGGAGCCTTGATTATTTCTAATTCCTCAGCAGCAGCAGCAGTGGTTTTCTCAGCGGTAGAAATGTCAGCAGAGGCCATTTCTGTATTATCAGTTCAACCAAAGATGTTAACAAATAAGAATAATCTTAATGTGGAAAGATTTTCCAATAAGATGGTTTGAATTTTGTCCATTTCATTCAGACAAAAATGTCTTAATGAAGATTAGGGTTTTTCTTTTTTTTGAAAACGAAATGCAAACCCATTAAGTCTTGTTTTCCAGTTTCGTTTGAAGATTGAGATTCTGGAAACGAATGAAGAACAAGTTTAAGATTTTTGCATTTAAACTTGAAGAACAACCATGAAAGGTTGTGTTCATAAAACCATGAAAGAAATGATTTTGTTTTTAAGAAGTTCTTTTGTTTGATCTTGTTAAAACAATGAGAAGATCAGAAACAAGTTATAACAACATGTAAATAATAAGAATATATTAACCTTTGATGTTGAAGAAGAAGGAGATGAACAGTTGTTCTTGAAAATATGATTGTTCGAAAATGCAGCAGTAAATCTTTCTTTGCTTGGAGGAGAAGTTGTTCGCGTAAAAGGAAAATATAAACCAAGAATTTGTTTATATAGAGAGATTAGAGAGAGAAAATCTTGAGCGGAAAAAGATTTTCATCATGACACGGACACGTGTTTGCATTTGATTGGAAGATGAACGAAATGTGCAAACGTGTGTCAGAAAAAGTGAACGTGCCGGGGCTTATCCGTTGCAATGATGTCACAGCTGTCCTTTCAAATTCTTTTAGGATGTCTCTGAGGTTTTGAAAGCTCAGGGACTCTTTTGAAAAACATGAAGCACTGAATAGAAATATCAGTTGGTTTTAGAAATTTCAAAAATATCGCTGATTAAGAAAGAGATTCAGCGATGCAAATTTATTTTGAAATCTTGCATTTTCATGCGATTGTCAGCGAAGGAAACATACCTTGATATCAGCGAATCGAGTTTATTCAGAGAGAAGATGTTGGAATAGGTTATACAAGTTGAGTTTATCCTGAACTGTACAAGATGTATAATTGTATCACTGATCAAATGTGAACCGCTGAAGATTTTACTCTTCAAAGTTCAGCATTCCAAGCTCGCTGATGAGAAAGTTGAATCTTGTCTCATCAAGAGGTTTGGTGAACAAATCAGCTAACTGATAATCAGTTGGGATAAAATGAAGTTCTATATCACCATTCATCACATGATCTCTGATAAAATGATATCTGATTTCGACGTGTTTTGCCTTTGAGTGTAGCACTGGATTGTTGGCTATAGCGATGGCACTTGTGCTATCGCAATAGATTGGAATTTTTGAGAACTGAAGGTCATAGTCTAGTAGTTGATTTCTCATCCACAAGACCTGAGAACAACAGCTTCCAGCGGCTACATATTCAGCTTCAGCTGTGGAGGTAGACACTGAGTTTTGCTTTTTACTTGTCCAACTCACTAGCTTTCCACCCCGGAGCTGACATCCTCCTATGGTGCTTTTCCTATCCAATTTGCAACCTGCAAAATCACTATCTGAATAGGCGGTTAGATCGAATCCTGAGTCTTTGGGATACCAAAGACCTAGGTTCACTGTACCCTTAAGGTATCGAAATATTCGCTTTACAGCTTTCATATGAGATAGCATAGGTTCAGCTTGATATCGTGCACACAAACAGGTTGCGTACATAATATCGGGTCGGCTAGCTGTAAGATACAGCAGAGAGCCGATCATCCCACGGTACAGCATGACATTAACAGGTATTCCCTTTGAATCCTTGTCAAGTGTCAGCGGTGGTACCATAGGCGTTTTCATAGCTGAACTTTGAGTTAAATCAAATTTATTCAGCATATCTTTAACATATTTTTTCCCTGAATAATGAAAGTTCCTTTTTCATTTTGCTTAATCTGAAGACCAAGGAAATATGCTAGTTCACCCATCATGCTCATCTTATACTCATCTTTCATTCTATCAGCGAAACGAGTACAAAGATCAGGGTTAGTAGAGCCAAATATAATGTCATCAATATATATTTGAACAAGAATAATATGACCTTTTACTTTCTTGAAGAATAGAGTTTTATCGATTTTACCTCGCTCAAATTGTTCAATATGGAGATAAGTAGAAAGAGTGTCATACCATGCACGAGGAGCTTGCTTCAAGCCATAAAGTGCCTTATCCAGTTTATAAACATAACCTGGACGCTTAGGATCTGAGAATCCTGGAGGTTGTTCCACATAGACTTCTTCATTCAGCTTTCCATTTAGAAACACTGACTTAACATCCATCTGATATACTTTGAAGTCTTTGTGTACAACATATGCTAAGAATAGACGAATAGATTCTAGTCTTGCTACTGGAGCAAATGTTTCGTCATAATCTATGCCTTCCTCTTGTCTGTATCCCTGAGCAACAAGACGAGCCTTGTTGCGGGTTACAGTTCCATGTTCGTCCAACTTGTTTCGATAGACCCATTTAGTGCCTATCACTGTTTTGTCAGTTGGTCTTCGAACAAGTTTCCAAACTTTGTTACTTTCGAATTCAGTCAGCTCTTCTTGCATAGCGCTGACCCAGTTTGGATCTTTGAGGGCATCATCTATTTTCTTTGGTTCAGTTAGAGAAATAAAGTTAACAAATAAACAAATATTACCTGCACTTCGTCGAGTCTGAACACCAGCGTTTGGATCACCAAGAATTTGATCGATTGGGTGATTTATCGTTGAGCAAGAGCATAAGTCGCTGACTCAATCTGAACTAGAGGAGCTGAAGATGAGGCTTCAGCAACTTATGGAGTATCAGCTAAGAGAGGAGTTGCAGTTGTCATTTCATTCACTGATTGCTGTGAAATAGATGGAATGTCTGAGACATTTGGTTCAGAAGCAGGTACATTGTTTAAAGGAACAACTGAGACCCATGATGTTTCACCTTCACTATTCTGCATGTTTGGAATGATAGGAGGACTATCATCTTCAACTGTACGAGTATGTGGAGTGGGAACATCTTCTGAATCACCAAGATGAGAAAACATCCATTGATTCAATTCTTCAGTATCAGCGAACGGTTTAGAGTTCGCTGAACGGGATTCGTCAAACGTGACGTGAATAGTTTCTTCTACAGTTTGTCTTCTACGATTGAAGACTCTGAAGGCTTTGGATATTGAAGAATATCCAAGAAAGATTCCATCATCAGCCTTAAGATCAAACTTTCCAAAGGCATCTATGTTATTCAGTATTAAACACTGACATCCAAAGATGTGAAGAAAGCTGATTGAAGGCTTTCTCCCATGAAAAAATTCATAGGTTGTCTTATTGAATCTTTTGACTATCCGCGACTTGTTTTGTGTAAAACAAGCAGTGTTGACAGCTTCTGCCCAAAACTGAGTAGGCAGGTGAGAATCGTTGAGCATTGAACGTGCAGCTTCAATAATTGTTCTATTTCTTCTTTAAGCGACTCCGTTTTGTTGTGGTGTTCTCACTGAAGAAAAGTTATGAGAAATACCCTTACTCTCAAAGAAGGAATTAAGAGAACTGTTTTTGAATTCAGTCCCATGATCACTCCTTATTGAGCGAACGGTCAAGTTGTTCAGGGTTTCCATCTTCCGAACAAAGGTAATGAGTTCTTCAGGGGTGTCACTCTTAGAACGGAGAAACATAACCCATGTATTGCGAGAGAATTCATCTACTATGACCAGTGTATATTTCTTTCCAGCGATGGATTGTTTGTTAACAGGGCCAAACAAATCCATATGGAGAAGTTGTAGAGGATATGACACTGAGGAAACTTGCTTTGACTTAAAGCTTGCTTTGGTCTGCTTCCCTTTTTCCCACGCTGAACATAAAGACTCTTTGGCGTATGAGTGTTGAGGTAGACCAGTGACTAACTCTTTTGAAGAAAAAGTATTCAGTGTCTTTAAATTCAGATGAGAGAGCCTCTTATGCCATAGCCAGTTAACATCAGATGAGTCTTTTGAGAAGAAACAGGAGTTCTCAGTGGTTGTTGAGTCCATGTTTATTACATAAACATTTTCCAAACGATAACCGCTGAGAGCTATCTTCTCCTTTTTGTCAGTGACAAAGCAGGATTCCTTAGTAAAGATTAATTTGTTATCCTTGTCGCAAAGCTGACCGATGCTAAGAAGATTATGCTTCAGCCCTTCAACATATGCGACTCTTCTGAAGGTGGTTGTACCATTTGAGAGTACACCAAACCCTCGGGTATGTCCTTTTCCATTTCCACCAAAAGTCACAGAGGGACCCTTCTCTTCCTTGTATTCAGCGAGCATGCTTTTCTTTCCAGTCATGTGTCTTGAGCATCCGCTATCGAGATACCAGATACGCTTCTTAACCTGCATTACAAAGGAAGATTAGTTTTTCTTGGGTACCCACTTTGCCATGTATACACATTTGTCAGTGGAAGTAGTTGGAATGGAAGGTTCAGCAGTCTTCGCAGCATTTGAAAATTCAGCTTTGTCATTCTTCACTTTGGTTAATTTCTTAACCTCAGTGGTCTTCTTTGCCTTGGGGGCAATCTTCACCTTAGCTATCTTTTCAGCTTTGGTGGCTGTGGGGCACTTACTAGCAATATGATCAGTGAGTCCACAGTGATAATATTTCCTATAAATAAAAGTAATTCTAGGGCCATTTGAATGCTGAGCTTTAGATTTTAAAATAAAAGGACCAACACCAAATAATGTTGATCCAAACCCTCAGTGATTTGATAATGACCCTCTCTTATATACTTAGTGAAAGTTGTAAGTAAACAATATGTATCAGAGTTTCACTATCGCTGATAAGTACTAAGATCTTACAGTACCGCTGATAGGAACTCTCGCTTTTTAGATTAAACATTCAGTGAACACTGTTCACCATAATGCTCTGAGCCTGTTCAGTTCTTATGATGATCGCTGATAAGTTAGTTGTTTACTTATGATCCCTGAAGACAAGTTTCACGTCAACAGGTTCTACGCTGAAGTCGAAGATCAAGCTCAAGAACCAGCGACAAGTCTCCTAATGAACTGATGCGGATCAGCGAAGACTCAGATTTGTCCACAACGTGAAGTATCAAGTACAAGACTTCAGCTATCGCTGAACTTTATCATTCGCTGAATAGAAAATGATAATGTTCTGAATCAACGAATGCTGATAATGAAGTTCTCCATACAAAGTACTTTTGTCTTAACCACCCTTGCACGACTCCGTACGAAATGTCAGAACAGAACCTTCTATTGTCTGAAATCGTACAACCACTCTGATACTACACTGTTCATTCATGCGGCTACTAAGGTTGTCAACAAAGGTCAATGACATGCAACCAACCAGCTGATGACACGTGTAAAGTGTATATTCACTTGCATTAATTGCATGCAGTATATAAAGAGATGAACCCACTTCATTTGAAGTAAGACCAACAAGTGGTATCAGAGCGGATTTGTTTAATCTCATAAACAAGATCTAATCTAAGATATTTATCTTCCTTGCTATTATCTGAAAATGGCCACCAACACAAACACAAATTATATAGACAATGGTTCTCTTGCAAAACCCCCTAGATTTTCCAGAGATAACTTCAACTTATGGAAAAATAGGATGACTCTCTTCTTAGAAGGTGTAGATCCTACTATGCCTTACTATCTCGAAAACGGCCCATTCAACCCTGTAACAATTGATCCTGCAGTTCCAGCTGCTGCGAATAGACCTGCTATTCCAGAAAGGCTGGTTCCTAACGAAATACACATGTGGACCGATGAAGATAAGAAGAAAGTGGCTATAGATACAAAAGCCAGATCCATACTTTCCATGTCTCTTCCTGACAAAGTCTACCATTCCGTCATGAATCTGAAATCATCAAAAGCCATGTGGGACACAATATGTGTTCAGTATGAAGGAACGTCTGAAGTCCAGGACTCAAGAAAGATCAACCTGGTAAGTCAATACGAAAGCTTCATTTCTGGTAAGAATGAAACTCTCTCTGAAGTTCACCAACGTTTCAACTGTTTAATTATAGATCTGAAAACTGTTGGTAAGGAATATTCTAACTTTGAAGTGCTGACAAAGTTTCTAGAATGTTTACCTGAAAGCTGGGACAATTATTCTATGTGTCTCAAGCTGTCAAAGGATCTAAAATCAATGACCCTTTCAACCTTATATGGCACGTTGCTGAATCATGAGCAATCGAGCCATCTTAAGAAGAATCTTGTAAAAGATTCCAAAAGCACCCCTGTTGCTTTAATCTCAGAGGAACCTTCTACTCAGCGACCCTCGGTCACTATCACTGAGTTAGAAAGTAACTCTGAAGGGTCATCAGATTCTGATTTTTCAGATGATGATGAATCTTTGGCTCTCCTAACTAAAAAGTTCAGGAGATTTGCCAAAAAGAAAATGTTTAGAAAAAACAAACCTCTTTCCATAACTGACAAGCCTAGATCATCAGCTTCTGTTGATAAGGCTACTGCTACTTGTATTAACTGCGAAAAGACATGACATTTCGCTAACGAGTGCAGGTCAAAGAAAGTTTCTAGACCCTCAGCTTTTACAAAGAAATCCTTTGTTCCAAGGAATAAAGATGACAAATACTCAAAGTTGAAAGAAAAATATGCGAATCTGAAAAGCTTTAAGAAGAAAGGCAAAGGCCTGATGGCTAACTATGATTGGGCTGCTTCTGATGAAGAGGAATCATCATCTGACTCTGAAGATGATGAAGCAAATCTATGTTTAATGGCCAAGATTGAAGAAGAGGAAGAAAATTCAGACATTCCCTCCACTTCAACTTCTGCAATTCAGGTATCACCTTCCTTCTTTACCAATATTGCAAATATTGATGAAGCTGATAGTCTCCGTAAGATCGATCTCTTGACTAGAAGTTTATACGAAGCCATGAACGGCAAAACTGTGGTTGAAAACCAAAACCTTGATCTCGCTGAACAGTTTAAAAACTGTCACCTTCAAATAGAAAAGCTTTCTAAAGTTGAAAACCAAAACCTTGATCAGCTAGTTAAAATCGAACGAGCAGAAGCTATCACTGCATTAAAAGCTGAAAAAGCTACTGTTGAAGGACGGTGTAATTCTTCAACAATGATCACTGAGATAATAAAGTCTCAGATTCCCCTGAGTGATAAACGTTGTCTGGGTTACAAATATGATACTCCAAAACCAACCACTGAGCATTCAATGCTTAAATTTGGAACGTTCGTATCCTCAGTCGCTGATACTTCATCTTCTCAGTGCTCCTCGTCCAATACACCAATCCCTGAGGAAACCTCTACCTCTAAAGGTAAAGAGAAAATGGTTTATTCAAAACCTACCTCTGTCCTTAAAGATAAAGGTAAAGGAATTGTTATTTACCAAAATCCTCAGAAGGGTACTTTAGTACCTAAGCTGAATGCTTCTAAAGCTTCAGTGACCCATCCCTCTGGATCAAGGAAGCAAATCTCTGGATCTATTCAGCGATCTACTCCTAGACTCAGAGTGGATGTCCTTGGTAAGAAATCAGAAGAACTGAATGTTCCTCCTATTTCTAAAGCAAATAGTTTACTTGGTGCTGGTACTTCTAATTCTAAATTAAAAACTCAGCATTCAAATGGTCCTAGAACCACTTTCAGGTATAGAAAATGTTATCACTGTGGACTCACTGATCATATTGCTAGTAAGTGCCCAACAGCCACCAAAGCTGAAAAGATAGCTAAGGTGAAGATTGCCCCCAAGGCAAAGAAGACCACTGAGGTTAAGAAATTAACCAAAGTGAAGAATGACAAAGCTGAATCTTCAAATGCTGTGAAGACTGCTGAACCTTCCATTCCAACTACTTCCACTGACAAATGTGTATACATGGTTAAGTGGGTACCCAAGAAAAACTAATCTTCCTTTGTATTGCAGGTTAAGAAGGGTATCTGGTATCTCGATAGCGGATGCTCTAGACACATGACTGGTAAGAAAAACTTGCTCGCTGAATACAAGGAAGAGAAGGGTCCCTCTGTGACTTTTGGTGGAAATGGAAAAGGACATACCCGAGGGTATGGTGTACTTTCAAATGGTACAACTTCCTTCAGAAGAGTCGCATATGTTGAAGGACTGAAGCATAATCTTCTAAGCATCAGTCAGCTTTGCGACAAGGATAACAAAATGATTTTCACTAAGGAATCCTGCTTTGTCGCTGACAAAAAGAAGAAGATAGCTCTCAGCGGTTATCGTTTGGAAAATGTTTATGTAATAAACATGGACTCAACAACCACTTAGAACTCCTGTTTCTTCTCAAAAGCCTCATCTGATGTCAACTGGCTATGGCATAAGAGGCTATCTCATCTAAATTTCAAGACACTGAACACTCTTTCTTCAAAAGAGTTAGTCACTGGTCTACCTCAACATTCATATGCCAAAGGGTCTTTATGTTCAGCGTGTGAAAAAGGGAAGCAGACCAAAGCAAGCTTTAAATCAAAGCAAGTTTCCTCAGTGTCATCTCCTCTACAACTACTCCATATGGATTTGTTTGGCCTTGTTAACAAACAATCCATCGCTGGAAAGAAATATACGCTGGTCATAGTTGATGAATTCTCTCGCTTCATATGGGTAATGTTTCTCCATTCTAAGAGTGACACCCCTGAAGAACTCATCACCTTTGTTCGAAAGATGGAAACCCTGAACAGTCTGACCGTTCGCTCAATAAGGAGTGATCATGGGACTGAATTCAAAAACAGTTCTCTTGATTCCTTCCTTGAGAGTAAGGGTATTTCTCACAACTTCTCTTCAGTGAGAACACCGCAACAAAATGGAGTCGCTGAAAGAAGAAATAGAACAATTATTGAAGCTGCACGTTCAATGCTCAGCGATTCTCACCTGCCTACTCAGTTTTGGGCATAAGCTGTCAACACTGCTTGTTTTACGCAAAACAGGTCGCTGATAGTTAAAAGATTCAAAAAGACAGCCTATGAACTCTTTCATGGGAGAAAGCCTTCAATCAGCTTTCTTCACATCTTTGGATGTCAGTGTTTCATACTGAACAACAGAGATGCCCTTGGAAGGTTTGATCCTAAGGTTGATGATGGGATCTTTCTTGGATACTCCTCAGTTTCCAAAGCCTTCAGAGTCTTCAATCGTAGAAGACAAACTGTAGAAGAAACTATTCACGTCACGTTTGACGAATCCCATTCAGCAAACTCTAAACCGTCCGCTGATACTGAAGAACTTAATCAATGGATGTTTTCTCATCTTGGTGATTCAGAAGATATTCCCACACCTCATGCTCACACAGTAGAAGATGATAGTCTTACTATCATTCCAAACATGCAGAATAGTGAAGCTGAAACATCATGGGTCTCTGCTGTTCCTATAAACACTATACCTGCCGCTGAACAAAATGTCTCAGACATTCCATCTATTTCTCAGCAATCAGTGAATGAAATGACAAATGCAAGTATTCCTCTCTTAGCTGATACTCCTGAAGTAGCTGAAGCCTCATCTTCAGCTCCTCCAGTTCAGGATGAGTCAGCGACTTATGCTCCGACTCAGCGATGGACCGTAAATCACCCTATTGATCAAATTCTTGGTGATCCAAATGCTGTTGTTCAGACTCGACGAAGTGCAGGTAATATTTGTTTATTTGTTAACTTTATTTCTCTAAATGAACCAAAGAAAATAGATGATGCCCTCAGAGATCCAAACTGGGTCAGCGCCATGCAAGAAGATCTGACTGAATTCGAAAGAAACAAAGTTTGGAAACTTGTTCGAAGACCAACTGATAAAATGGTGATAGGCACTAAATGGGTCTATCGAAACAAGTTGGATGAACATGGTATTGTAACCCGCAACAAAGCTCGTCTTGTTGCTCAGGGATACAGACAAGAGGAAGGTATAGATTATGACGAAACATTTGCTCCTGTAGCAAGACTTGAATCTATTCGTCTATTCTTAGCATATGCTGTACACAAAAACTTCAAAGTACATCAGATGGATGTTAAGTCAGCGTTTCTAAATGGAAAGCTAAATGAAGAAGTCTATGTGGAACAACCTCCAGGATTCTCAGATTCTAAGCGTCCAGGTTATGTTTATAAACTGGATAAGGCACTTTATGGCTTGAAGCAAGCTCCTCGTGCATGGTATGACACTCTTTCTACTTATCTCCATATTGAAAAATTTGAGCGAGGTAAGATTGACAAAACTCTATTTTTTAGAAAAGTGAAAGGTCATATCATTCTAGTTCAAATATATGTTGATGACATTATATTTGGTTCTACTAACCCTGAGCTTTGTACTCGTTTCGCTGATAGAATGAAAGATGAGTATAAAATGAGCATGATGGGTGAACTAACATATTTCCTTGGTCTTCAGATTAAGCAAACTGAAAAAGGAACTTTTATTAATCAGGGAAAATATGTTAAAGATATGCTGAAGAAATTTGATTTAACTCAAAGTTCAGCTATGAAAACGCCTATGGCACCACCGCTGACACTTGACAAGGATTCAAAGGGAATACCTGTTAATGTCACGCTGTACCGTGGGATGATCGGCTCTCTGCTGTATCTTACAGCTAGCCGACCCGATATTATGTATGCAACATGTTTGTGTGCACGATATCAAGCTGAACCTATGCTATCTCATATGAAAGTTGTAAAGCGAATTTTTCGATACCTTAAGGGTACAGCGAACCTAGGTCTTTGGTATCCCAAAGACTCAGGATTCGATCTAACCGCCTATTCAGATAGTGATTTTGCAGGTTGCAAATTGGATAGGAAAAGCACCATAGGAGGATGTAAGCTCCTGGGTGGAAAGCTGGTAAGTTGGACAAGTAAAAAGCAAAATTCAGTGTCCACTTCCACAGCTGAAGCTGAATATGTAGCTGCTGGAAGCCGTTGTTCTCAAGTCTTGTGGATGAGAAATCCGCTACTAGACTATGATCTTCAGCTCTCCAAAATTCCAATCTATTGCGACAGCACAAGTGCCATCGCTATAGCAAACAATCTAGTACTACATTCAAAGACCAATAACATAGAAATCAGATATCATTTTATCAGAGATCATGTGATGAATGGTGATATAGAACTTCATTTTATTCCAACTGATTATCAGTTAGCTGATTTGTTTACCAAACCTCTTGATGAGACAAGATTCAACTTTCTCATCAGCGAGCTTGGAATGCTGAACTTTGAAGGGTAAAATCTTCAGCGGTTCACATTAGATCAGCGATACTATTATACTGTGTATAAATTCTTTCGATAAAATAAACTTCTTCAACCTATTAAATCATCTTCTCTCTGAATAAACTTGGTTAGCTGATATCAAGGTATGTTTTCAAAACAAAAAGCATCGCTGAATATCTCTTCCTTAACAGCGATATTTTGAAAATTCTTAAAACCATCACTGATATTTCCATTCAGTGCTTCATGTTTGTAAAAAAGTCCCTGAGCTTTCAAAACCTCAGAGACATCCTAAAAGAATATGAAAGGACAGTTGTAACGTCATTGCAACGGATAAACCCAGGCACGTTTTTCTTTCTGACACACGTTTGCACGTCTCGTTCAAACTTCCAATCAAATGCAAACACGTATCCGTGTCATGATGAAAATCTTTTCCCGCTCAATATTTTTCTCTCTCTAATCTCTCTATATAAACAAACTCTTGGTTTATATTTTCCTTTACGCGAACAATCTTCCTCTGCAAGAAAGAATCACTATTGCATTTGTGCTCTCAAACCTTCAAGAACTGTTCATCACCTTCTTCATCAAACATCAAGGTTAATATGTTCTTATTTTTTTATCAAATGAGTATAACTTGTTTCTGATCTTTTCCTTGCTTATACAAGATCAAACAAAAGAACTTCTTAAAAATGAAATCATTTCTTTCATGGTTTTATGAACACAACCATTTCATGGTTGTTCTTCAAGTTTAAATGCAAAAATCTTAAACTTGTTCTTCATTCGTTTCCAGAATCTATTTCTTCATAGAAAACAGGAAAACAAGAATAAATGGGTTTTACATTTCGTTTCTCAAAAGCAAGAAAACCCTAATCTTCATTAAGACATTTGTGTCTGAATGAAATGGATAAAGTTTGAACCATCTTAATGGAAAATCTTTCCGCATTAAGATTATTCTTATTTGTTAAACATCTTTGGTTGAACTGATAATACAGAAATGGCATCGTCTGACATTCCTGCTACCGCTGAGAACATCTCCGCTGATTCTGAGGAAGTGGAAATTATCAAGGCTCCTCAGGTTAAGTTCACTCTGGAACAACTAGATTGGACCAAAACGAACAACCTTTCTGCGCTTCTCGAGTTTCCTCCTCGAAAGCAAGTCACACATCTGAAAGATGCTGTGAATTTCCTAAAGAATAGCTGCATTTCAACAGCCCTGACCATCACACCTCCTGCAAATCAGCTACTACTATCCCAGTTCTGGTACTCTTCCAGACACTCTCAGCTACCATCCGCCAAAGATCCCTCCAAAACAATTGTTTGTATCCTCAGCGATACTGAGTATGGCACAATAAAGATCACACCTGCCATCATTCGCATAGGTCTGAACTTTCCCAATGCTACAAAAGAAAAACCTTTTGTTCCTTTCCCTGACCAAAAGAAACTCGCTGACAAAGAAGCCCTTATTGCATTTTTCGATACAATGGGCTATGTATGGGAAATTGGCAGAGACAAGAAGCCCGAGAAGAAGCTGACCCTGCTAAAGAAGTCGAAAATGCCCAGCGAGATGAACTTCATCTTCGCTCACTTAATCAGCTGCATGACTGCAAAGACTGGCTCCTCTGACCAAGCCGCTCAACCTCAGCAAGCAATGGGAAACGCTTTGCTGAAAGGTCTACATATTGACTGGGCATCTGTAATCTATGATGACTTGGTGCAAAGAGTAGACTCTGTCGCTGACAGACCTCCATGGGTTCCATACCCCCGATTTATCAGCGCCATCTTCCAATATGGCCTGAAGGACAGCTACCCGCAAGAGGGTGACCTGAAACTATCTCAGGTTGGCCCTAAGGTACTTGACTTCAAACCGGTGGAAAATGAGGTACGTCTTTCTACCCTTCTAACACTTCTCAACCATACTTCTTCTACTTCTGTGGCTCCCTCAGCGACAATACCCATCGCTGATACCCAGGCCACAAAATCCTCTCCTTCTAGGAAAAGGAAACAATCATCTACCCAACTTAGTTCCAAAAGGACTAAGATAACCAAGGAGCAACCCCAGCAATCTCATGCTGAAGACTCCTCAGCTCTTTCTGCAGAGCTGAAGGAACGTTCAGTGGTACGCTCTGCCACACCTGAACAACCCATCCATTCCATCCCAACTTCAGCGTCTCTAAACGCTGAGGTTACAAACTTGGAATCTACCCAACCTCCTTCAGTATCTCAAAAGACTGGAGAAGTGCTTCTCAGCGAATCCAACGCTGAACTCTCTACCCTACCTCCATTCTTATCCTTCGCTTCTCCCTCTACTCATTTGGACTCTACTCCAGTTATCACTGAAGCACCTGTCATTCCTCCAGAAGCAAAAGAAAATACTCTTCAAGGAGTGATGGGCACAGGACCTGCAGAGATGACCATACGTCAACGCACTTTTGAAGACGACATGGAACATTTTTCAGGAACCCGTAATTTTGACGAGTTCATCAATCCTCCTGCAGGTACACACCAACCCATATACACTGTAACTAAACCCCAAACTTCTGAGCTTTCCTTTGTTCACAAGTACTTATCTGTTACAGGTCCTAATTTGGGAGACATCAACGCCTCTCTGAAAGCTGTGGAGACAAAGCTGACAGGTCTCACCACTACTCTTACGGATAACTCTAAAGCTGTAACAACCGCTGGAGAGAATCTTTCAAAGCTGACAACTGTCGTCGAAAAGAATGCCTCCAAAGCTGACTTGGAGAAGGTTGATAAATCACTCACCGATTTTGCAAAAGTTCTCTCTGATATCTACACGGACTACCTCGACGTCAAGAAATCAGTTGACACCATGTCCAGCAAATTCACAACGCTGAAGACATCGGTTGGCACACTCGAAGGTAATTGGTCTGATGTCAGTTCAGTAAAAACTGACATGAGTTCTGTAAAGACTGATGTCAATAATATAAAGAATGATATCACCTCTATTTAGACTTTGTTGAAGCAGATCCTGACCAACACGACCGCCCCTGCATCTGAAAATTTTACAGCAGCGGATCGCACTGAGCTCGAGAAGATCAATCCTGCTATTTTTGGCCTTGAAGACAGATTAGCAAAGATTGAAGTTTGTGTAGGAATCTCTGGCCAAGAAGACAGAGAAAATGCAGTTGCTGAGTCGACACATTCCTCCCCCATTCATCGTGAAGAAGGGGGGAGAAGAAGACTGAAGACCTTCTCCACGATGAATCTGTCGTGGAAAAGAAGACTGAAGACCTTCTCCACGATGAATCTGTCGTGGAAAAGAAGACTGAAGACCTCACCCTCGCTGAAGAGAGTGAGAAGACAGCTGAAGAAACCACTGCTGGACCTCAGGGAGTTGAAAACCCTGAGGAAACCGAGAAGCTCGTCTCTATATCTGAGGGGGAGCAACTCGAAGAAGAAGAAGCTGAGAAATCCGAATCTGAAGCTGAAGACGAAAAAGCCATCGATCTATCTGATGATGAACCATCATCTTCTCCAAAGAATGATGATGACGACGACGATGATGATGACTCCTTCATTGTCAAACCTGCTCAGAAGACGATTGCTCTCAAGAGGATCTCCATAAATGAACCAACAGGGGAGCGGACCAAATCAAAGCCATCAGCCTCTGGAGCTGAGAAAGGCAAAGGCAAAAGCGTCGCTGAAGATGACAATCTGACGATCTTGCTTGAAAAGCTGGTTTGTCAGGTACACTAAACATCTCTTACTCCATCCCTCCTCTATCATACACTATCAGTTCTACTACCCAAGCCTATACACTTGAACAAATTTCCTCTCTCTGAGTCTACCCAAGTTCTTACTTGTAAGATCGCTGTGTTTCAGCTAGTCTTCTCCCCTGTTTGAGGATATCGCTGAAGGTTCCACAACTGCGACTTCACCAATAATACCAGCTGCTGCTGAAGAAATAATCCCAGTCTTGGATTTAATCTCTGAGACTGATGAACCTGAAGAACAGCTACTCTCGCACAGACACAGACCTTCCTTAGCTCCTCAAAAGCTAAGTAAAGAGGATCATAAAAGAAGAGAAGAGATAATAAAGCAGTTTGAAGATCAGCGAATCATTCTGAGGCGTGATCAACTTCCTTCAGTTCCTCCAAAGTTCAGAATTTCCCAAAAGGAAAACAAGGAACACCTCAGAGCTGAATGCTTCATCGCTGAAAGAAAGGAAGCTGAAGAAAAGGACAGAGAATACGCCATCCAGCTTTCTCAACGATCAGTGAAAGACCCCAAGCTGAAAAGAGTTCCTATTGAAGTTCAACGTCAGCTGTGGGAAGACGCCAAGAAGATAACTGAAGAAAAGAGAACAGTATCTCAGTCCACTCTGGCCTGGAGCAAAGAAAAGGTAAACTTCAGATTATCTCCTGCCAGAATCATCAAGGAACTCATTTCTGGAAGATCAACCATCAACGTTTCAATTGTTGAAATTGAGATGTTCAGAGATGACAAAAAGTATGAAAAATTCTATGCTGAAGCAATCACGAAATACGGTCTCTCTAAATGGTTGGAGATCAGGTTAGCCATACAGAAGTCTCAGTCCAAGTACAAAGAATATTTTGAAAAGCTGATCAACAAGCAGATCGACATGGTCTACTCTTGTGTGGATATTCCTCCTCCTCCTCCTCTCAAAAGTCAGAAAAGAAAGGCCTCAGCGAAGAAAAAGTCTAAATCTTCAAATGATGGTCCTATTATACGAAATGAAACAGGTATTGGTTTTTCCAGAGCTGAAGTCCTTGGTTCTGACCCTGATCTTTCCGGACTCGATACATCTCTTCCTGAAGGTGAGACTTTCATCCCTGGAAAAGTCATAAGCGAACCCTATGGGATATTCTTCATTGACTACGATGGTGGAAAGCGTTTTCAACGCATCTCTGAACTTCACATCACTCCCATCGAACAGCTGAAAGCTCTCATCTACTGGTGTGACTTCAGGAATGATCTTCAGGCAAGACATCTGAAACCCTTAATTTTTGAAGAAGCGCTGATCAAAAGAAAACAGGGTGTAACCGTTCCTGACTGGATGATTCCCACATCACAGACTCTTGATGAACTTCTCATCAAGGAAGAACCCTTTATAAGCTGATATGATCGCCCTTTTCTCTATTGTATCAGTTATTCTTCTGTACTTGTAATTTATTTCGCTTGTACTTGTAATCTTTCCATTTCTCTTTGTAACCTGATTCAAAGTTTTAAAGAAAGATTTCAGCGAAAGTACTTTACTCCATCAGAACTGAAAAGATCCCAGAAAACAGTAAAAGGGACAAGTATTTTATGAGTTCTTTTTATCCTTATGTTTTTCATTAAATAGCAATTTTGATTGTTGCTATATCATAATCAAATAGGGGGAGATTGTTGATCCAAACCCTCAGTGATTTGATAATGACCCTCTCTTATATACTTAGTGAAAATTGTAAGTAAACAATATGTATCAGAGTTTCACTATCGCTGATAAGTACTAAGATCTTACAGTACCGCTGATAGGAACTCTCGCTCTTTAGATTAAACATTCAACGAACACTGTTCACCATAATGCTCTGAGCCTGTTCAGTTCTTATGATGATCGCTGATAAGTTAGTTGTTTACTTATGATCCCTGAAGACAAGTTTCACGTCAACAGGTTCTACGCTGAAGTCGAAGATCAAGCTCAAGAACCAGCGACAAGTCTCCTAATGAACTGATGCGGATCAGCGAAGACTCAGATTTGTCCACAACGTGAAGTATCAAGTACAAGACTTCAGCTATCGCTGAACTTTATCATTCGCTGAATAGAAAATGATAATGTTCTGAATCAACGAAAGCTGATCATGAAGTTCTCCGTACAAAGTACTTTTGTCTTAACCACCGTTGCACGACTCCGTACGAAATGTCAGAACAGAACCTTCTATTGTCTGAAATTGTACAACCACTCTGATACTACACTGTTCATTCATGCGGCTACTAAGGTTGTCAACAAAGGTCAATGACATGCAACCAACCAGCTGATGACACGTGTAAAGTGTATACTGACTTGCATTAAATGCATGCAGTATATAAAGAGATGAACCCACTTCATTTGAAGTAACTTGCTAACTCTGGACAAGTTCAATCTCTTATCTCAAGATAGGTTATTATTAGTAATTTCCTTATCTCTCTTAGTGCAGAAACCTTAGTGTTCCAACTTGTTTAGATTTAGGTTTATCCTTAATCTTGTTTCCGCAACAAGCTGTAAATTGTTAATGATTTATCAATAAACAATTTAGAAAAGTAAAATCTGTGTGTTTGTATTCAACCCCCCCCCCCCCTTCTACAAACTTGTATAGGCCTTCGGGACCAACAAATAAGCTATTGGCTTTTGAAATAGGAGGAACATTCAGTTCTTCGGATTTCTTACCAAGGACATCCACTCTGAGTCTAGGAGTAGATCGCTGAATAGATCCACGCTGAGTAGATCCAGAGATGTGATTCCTTGATCCAGATGGATAGGTCACTGAAGCTTTAGAAGCATTCAGCTTGGGTATAAAGATACCCTTCTGAGGATTTTGATTAAAAGCAATTCCTTTACCTTTATCTTTAGAGACAGAGGTAGGTTTTTCCTCAGGAGTTAGTGTAAAGGACGAGGAGCACTGAGAAGATGAAGTATCAGATATAGAGAATACGAATGTTCCAAATTTAAGAATGGAATGCTCAGTGGTAGGTTTTTCAACATTAGCTTTATAACCCAGACCACGTTTATCACTCAGAGGTATCTGAGACTTAATTATCTCAGTGATCTTTGTTGAAGAATTACACCATCCTTCAACAGTAGCTTTTTCAGCTCTTAATGCAGCGATAGCTTCTTCGCGCTCGATTTTGACTAGTTGATTTAGGTGAACTTGATCTTTAAAATCTTCTTCAATTTTAGAAAGACTATCTATTTTAAGGTGACATTTTTTAAGTTGTTCAGCGAGATCAAGGTTCTGATTTTCAACTATTGTTTTGCCATTCATGGCTTCATATAAACTTTTAGTCAAGAGATCGATCTTTCGAAGACTATCAGCTTCATCAATATTAGCAATATTGGTAAAGAAAGAAGGTGATACCTGAATTGCAGAGGTTGAAGTAGAGGGAATGTCTGAACTTTCTTCCTCATCTTCAATCTTGGCCATAAGACAAAGATTGGCTTCATCATATTCAGAGTCAGATGATGATACTTCTTCATCAGAAGCAGCCCAATCATAGTTAGCCATTAGGCCTTTGCTTTTCTTCTTAAAGCTTTTCAGCTTTGCTTACTTTTTTTCAGTTTTGCATATTTGTCATCTTTATTCCTGGGAACAAAGGATTTCTTTGCAAAAGCTGAGGGTCTAGAAACTTTCTTTGACCTGCACTCGTTAGCGAAATGTCCTATCTTTTCACAATTAAAACAAGTAGCAGTAGCCTTATCAACAAGAGCTGATGATCTTGGCTTGTCAGTTATGGAAAGAGGTTTGTTATTTCTAAACATTTTCTTTTTGGCGAATTTCCTGAACTTTTTAGTTAGGATAGCCAAAGATTCATCATCATCTGAGGAATCAGAATCTGATGACCTTTCAGAGTTACTCTCCAACTCAGTGATAGTGACCGAGGGTCGCTGAGTGGAAGGTTCCTCTGAGATTAAAGCAACAGGGGTGCTTTTGGAATCTTTTACAAGATTCTTCTTAAGATGACTCGATTGCTCTTGATTCAGCATCGTGCCATATAAGGTAGAAAGGGTCATTGATTTTAGATCCTTTGACAGCTTGAGACACATAAAATAACTGTCCCAGCTTTCAGGTAAACATTCTAGAAACTTTGTCAGCACTTCAAAGTTAGATATTCCTTACCAATAGTTTTTAGATCTATTATTAAACAGTTAAAACGTTGGTGAACTTCAGAGAGAGTTTCATTCTTACCACAAATGAAGCTTTCATACTGTCTTACCAGGTTGATCTTTCGAGAGTCCTGGACTTCAGCAGTACCTTCATACTGAACACATATTGTGTCCCACATAGCTTTTGAGGTTTTCAGGTTCATGACGGAATGGTAGACTTCGTCAGGAAGAGCCATGGATAGTATGGATCTGGCTTTTGTGTCGATGGCCACTTTCTTCTTATCTCCATCAGTCCATAGATGAATTTCTTTAGGAATCAGCCTTTCTGGAATAGCAGGTCTATTCTCAGCGGCTGGAACTGCAACATCAATTCTTACAGGGATGTATGGACCGTTTTCAAGATAGTAAGGCATAGTAGGGTCTACACCTTCTAAGAAGAGAAGCATCCTATTTTTCCATAGATTAAAATTATCTCTGGAAAATCTAGGGGGTTTTGCAAGAGAACCATTGTCAATATAGTTTGTGTTTGTGTTGGTAGCCATTTTCAGAAATAGCAAGGAAGAGAAAAATCTTAGTATAGATTAGATCTTGTTTATGAGATTAAACAAATCCGCTCTGATACCACTTATTGGTCCCGAAGGGCTATACAAGTTTGTAGAAGGGGGGGGGGGGGTGTTGAATACAAACACACAAGTTTTACTTTTCTAAATTGTTTATTGATAAATCATTAACAATTTACAGCTTGTTGCGGAAACAAGATTAAGGATAAACCTAAATCTAAACAAGTTGGAACACTAAGTTTCTTGCACTAAGAAAGATAAGGAAATTACTAATAATAACCTATCTTGAGATAAGAGGATGAACTTGTCCAGAGTTAGCAAGTTACTTCAAAATGAAGTGAGTTCATCTCTTTATATACTGCATGCATTTAATGCATGTAAGTTTACACTTTACACATGTCATCAACTCATTGGTTGCATGTCATTGACCTTTGTAGACAACCTTAGTAGCCGCATGAATGAATAGTGTAGTATCAGAGTGGTTGTACGATTTCAGACAATAAGGAGGTTCTTTTTCTGACATCTCGTACGGAGTCGTGCAAGGGTGGTTAAGACAACGGTACTTTGTACGGAGGACTTCATGATCAGCTTTCGTTGAATCATAGCTTTATTCATTACTTATTAGCGAATGATAAAGTTCAGCGATAGCTGAAGTCTTGTACTTGATACTTCACGTTGAGTGGACAAATCTGAGTCTTCGCTGATCTGCATCAGTTCATTAGGAGGCTTGTCGCTGGTTCTTGAGCTTGATCTTCGACTTCAGCGTAGAACCTATGTTGACGTGAAACTTGTCTTCAAAGATCATAAGTAAATAACTAACTTATCAGCGATCACCATAAGTACTGAACAGACTCAGAGCATTATGGTGAACAGTGTTCGCTGAATGTTTAATCTAAAGAGCGAGAGTTCCTAACAGCGGTACTGTAAGATCTTAGTACTTATCAGCGATAGTGAAACTCTAATACATATTGTTTATTTACAATTTTCACTAAGTATTTAAGATAGGGTCATTATCAAATCACTGAAGGTTTGGATCAACAAAACATTTTAATCATCAAAATCATCCCTCATCCTTTCTTATAGCTTTCTTCATTTTTAAATCTAATTTTTCTTAATCAACATGGGATAACTAAAGTAATACCACTTTGCAATATTTGAAAATATTCAATTCTCTCAATGCCACCTCAAGTACCCTTAGTTGTTACTTTTATATGTATAAAGATAAAATTGAGAGATTTTGATATAATGAATTTTTATATTATGTAGATTAAATAGTATAACAATGAATTATTCATGAAAATGTTCTGTACTTTTATACTTGTTCATTCTTATACCCACCTCCTTTTGTTGATTTATTTTTTCAAATGATTTTAAATACTGATATTTATTTATTTATCGGCAAAAAAATAGTTATACAAATAATATGATCACTTGTTACAAAGTATGACCTCCTCCGTTATATGCACACTTTCTTCTTTTAATCATCACCTTCTCACCAATGTGAGATACACATACATAAACAAATTTCAAGATTTAAGGAATTCTTAAAATGACTTGCTACAGAAAATGACCTTCTCCTTTCATATACATATTTCCTTCTTTCTTCTCACCAACGTGCGATAAACAAACTTAATCATATTTTGAGATTTAAGAAAAAAAACCTCAAATCTCATCATGACTTGCTATAAAAAATTACTTCTTTTAATATACACATTTCTTCTTTCAATCTTCTTTCTCTCATCAATGTGGGATACAAAAAATTCAATCACAATTCAAAAACTAAAAATTCTTAATTCTTAGGATTCTACTATAGTTCTAGGGTTTTTCTTTTAGATGTATATAAATATATATTTTAAACTTTTAGTTGGCCAAAATTAGCCAACATTTTGTTTTGGAAGGTCGGACAAAAAAAGCCAACAACATTGGTTTAGAGGATTAACCAAAATGAGCCAACCCCATGAGTTACCACAAACGCATCTCAACCTCCATTTATATATCCATAATTCATTTTCAACCTTTTGTTTATCTATCAATGTGTGATACCTTAAAAACAACCACATTTCAAGAAATGAGGAATTCTCAATTCTTGGGATGTCACCCAATATTTTGTGGATTTTCCTTTTAGATAGAGGCTCCGTAAAATGGAAAACCTTGCATTTGTTGCACCCCCTTACAAACCAGTGTGCATATGTGCACAATGTGCATATACATATGTATATGCATACGTGCAAGAATATACATATAATTGACATACATTCATATGAGATATTGCATATATCCATATCAGATTATGCATATATGCACACTGGTTTGTAAGGGGTGCAACAAATGCAAGGTTTGCATTTGATTTGTTGCCTATATATATATATATATATATATATATATATATAAATAAATAAATATATATATATATATATATATATATATATATATATATATATATATATATATATATATATATATATATATATATATATATATATATATATATATATATATATATATATATATATATATATATATATATATAAACTTTTAGGTTGGCCAAAATGAGCCAACATATTGTTTGGAGGGTCGGCCAAAAAAGGCCAACAACATTGGTTTAGAGGATCAGCCAGAATGAGTCAACCCCATGAGTTACCACAAACACATCTCAACCTCCATTTATATATCCATAATTCATTGCCAATCTTTGGTCTCTCTATCAATGTTCGATACCTTAGAAGCAACCACAATTCAAGAAATGAGGAATTCTCAATTCTTAGGATGCCACCTCATCTTTTGTGGATTTTTCCTTTAGATATATAAGGATATAGATATAGATTTAAACTTTTAGGTTGGCCAAAATGAGCCAACATATTGTTTGGAGGGTCGGCCAAAAAGGCCAACAACATTGGTTTAGAGGATCAATGAAAATGAGCCTACCCCATGAGTTATCACAAACACATCTCAACCAGCATCTATATATCCACAGTTTATTGTCAATCTTTTGTATCTCTATCAATGTGGGATACCTTAGAAGCAACCACAATTCAAGAAATGAGGAATTCTCAACTATTAGGATATCACCTCATATTTTGTGGATTTTTCTTTTATATATATATATATATATATTTATCCACAATTCATTGTCAATCTTTCGACTCTCTATTAACGTGGGATACCTTAGAAGCAACCACATTTCAAGAATGAGGAATTCTAAATTCTTAAGATGCCACCCAATCTTTTGTGGATTTTCCTATTAGAGATATATATATATATATATATATATATATATATATATATATATATATATATATATATATATATATATATATATATATATATATATATATATAGCCTTAGGTTCAATATAGAAGTCCAAATATTTAGAGAAATAGAGAAGTGATCTTGGCCATTTATTCGGTCAAGATCGGTAATAATTGGTCAAAAGTTGCGGCTTTGACTGGTCAAAAGTTGCGGCTGTTCCAAAAATAGAAGGGCAATTTCGTAACTTTTACAAAAAACACGGGCTGAGTTCATATATGAATCTTTGTGATTCACATATGAACTATACATTCATATATGAACCTTTGTAATTCACATATGAACTCTTTATAACTAATTCATATATGAATCTTGTGATTCATATATGAATCTTTGTGTTTCATATATAAAACTAATTAACTGTAGGTTCATATATGAATCAGTTGAACCAATTAATTGATTCATATATGAATCTTTGTGTTCATATATGAACCTTTGTGATTCATATATGAATTTTTTTAACTAATTCATATATGAACCTTTGTGTTCATATATGAATCTTTGTGATTCATATATGAATTTTTTAACTACTTCTCATATGAACAAATTAACTGATTCATATATGAATCACAAAGGTTCATATATGAATTAGTTAAAAAGAGTTTATATGTGAATTACAAAGGTTCATATATGAACGTATAGTTCATATGTGAATCACACAGATTCATATATGAACTCAGTCCGTGTATTTTTTACGAAACTACCCCTCTATCTTGTGCATACCACGCGAGTAATTATCCGCTGCTTCTCGGTCAAAGCCGCCGATATTGACCGAATAAATGGCCAAGATCACTTCTCTATTTCTCTAAATACTTGGACTTCTCTATTGAACCCTTCCCTATATATATATACATATATATATATATATATATATATAAACTTTTAGGTTGGCCAAAATGAGCCAACATATTATTTGGAGGGTCGGCTAAAGACGCCAGAAACGCCAAAAACATTGTTTAGAGGATCAGCTAAAATGAGTCAACCCCATGAGTTACCACAAAGACATCTCAACCTCCATTTATATATCCACAATTCATTGCCAATCTTTTGTCTCTCTATCAATGTGGGATACCTTAGAAGCAACCACATTTCAAGAAATGTGGAATTCTCAATTCTTAGGATGCCACCCAATATTTTGTGGATTTTCCGTTTAGATAATCAAGCATTCTAATCCTATATTGTGCCACATCATTCTGTGTGGTCATTGATTTTGTATATATAAATGATATAGATAGATATAGATTTAAACTTTTTAGGTTGGTCAAAATGAGCCAACATATTGTTTGGAGGGTCGGCCAAAAAAGACCAATAACATTGTTTTAGAGAATCAGCCAAAATGAGCCAACCCCATGAGTTACCACAAAGACATCTCAACCTCCATCTATATATCCACAATTTATTGTCATTCTATTGTATCTCTGTCATTGTGGGATACCTTAGAAGCAACCACAAATCAAGAAATGAGGAAATCTCAATTCTTAGGATGCCACCCAGTATTTTGTGGATTTTCCTTTTAGATATAGATTTAAACTTTTAGGTTGGCCAAAATGAGCCAACATATTGTTTGGAGGGTCGGCCAAAAAAAACCAACAACATTGGTTTAGAGGATCGGTCAAAATGAGTCAATCCTATGAGTTACCACAAACACATCTCAACCTCCATTTATATATCCACAATTCATTGCCAATCTTTTGTCTCTCTATCAATGTGGGATACCTTATAAGCAACCACAATTTAAGAAATGAGGAATTCTCAATTATTAGGATGTCACATCATCTTTTGTGGTTTTCTCTTTTAATATATATATTGATTTAATACATTTACTATCTCAAGTAACTTGTACCATTAATGGGTGAAATCAATAAATTAAACATTCAAATTTAGAGATTTTTTAAATTTAAATATTTTTAAAACTCTCTTAATTTTCTTCTTTCTACAATATGGAGAAACTTTTTGATGATTTGTTGAAAGAAAAAACCAAGATAAAAACTCTAAAATCTTTATCTTAAGAATTTATTGTAGATGCTTTGAAATGTTGCATTCTTAATGGATTGGAAGCAATAGTTTTGGTTTTGATGGATAAATTTTTTTGAGGAGTTTAAGACCTTCAAGGTCGATTTTGGATTCTAAAAAATGGATACACTAGAACATGTGTTCATTGTACTCCTCTTACAATGCAACATGTGTCCTTTGTGGAGTAGAAAGAGAAGCTATCATCATTCATCAACATTATTAATATGACAAAATACTCTATAAATTTTGAGTTATTTTCATGATGAATTGTATTGATTTTTCATTATTGGCTTACAATAAAGTTTACACCCCGTTGCTAAACCGCTAGTATATATATATATATATATATATATATTAATGAGAACCCGTTAAGGTGAAAATCCAGGGATCATATTATGTAATGATATATATATAAAGGTTATGATGAATTTAAGGGTCAAGATAAACCCCAGTAGATTTGTTTATTTAATAATTGTTTATTGTTTATTTAAAATTTTAATGGGATATATGAATATATTATGAAAAGGAGTAAGAAATCTGGATAGACACTAAGAGATAGGTTTTTCTTAAATCATTGATTCAAATACTTCGTCAGCAGTAATAAAACGTTTTGATAAACTAATGGAAAATCTAGGATATATTAAAGAACAAAATAACCAAATTATAAAAGAATTAAAAGAAATTAGAAAATTAATTCCTACCAAACAAGAAATTCAACAGCTAAGCTATTTGCTAGAAAGCAATAAACCAAAACAGATAGAAACTGAAAACAAAAATTTATTGAACAAAATTGAAAAACAGTTGAATAATTTAGAAAAATCTTTAGAAATAGTTAAACAAATAGTAGAAGGTTAAATCTGGAGTCATCTAAAGAATATAGAAAGGCTTTAGAAGACGTTAAAAATATAAACCTATAGAAAATACAGTAGAAGTCACAGGTTTTACCAAATACACAGGACAAAATAAAAGTGATAGCCATTATCCACTTTTATTTAATTTTATTATTAGTCTAATATTACAGGTTATTGAAGAATTAAACAAACTAATTAATATATTAGAAGATAAAAAAGAAACTAATACAACAAAAGACCTCATTACAAAAACAAATATGTCAGAAAACCACAAACACGAAAATGTAAATGTTTTATCTGCGGAGATGAAAAACATTTAGCTAATAAATGCCCTAACAAAGGTAAAAATATAAAAAGAAGTAATCTTGTAGAACAAATAGGAGATTACGAAATAGAATCCTTAGAAACGGATAAATCAGAGAATGAATCTGTATATAGCATATATAGTGATAGGGATGAGGAAAAGTTAACAAAAATCACATACACATATGTTAATACAGAACAAATAGAGTGCGAGCATAATTGGATAAGTAAAAGAGGTAATAACTATATAAAATGTTATAATTGTGGATATTACCCTAGCATGGACAAAAGATCACAATGTACGGAGTCGTGTTAGGGTGGTTAAGACAACAGTACTTTGTATGGAGGACTTCATGATCAACTTTCGTTGAATCAGAGCTTTATTCATTGCTTATCAGCGAATGATAAATTTCAGCGATAGCTGAAGTCTTGTACTTGATACTTCACGTTGAGTGGACAAATCTGAGTCTTCACTGATCCGCATCAGTTCATTAGGAGACTTGTCGCTGGTTCTTGATCTTGATCTTCGACTTCAGCGTAGAACCTATGTTGATGTGAAACTTGTCTTCAGAGATCATAAGTAAATAACTAACTTATCAGCGATCACCATAACTACTGAACAAACTCAGAGCATTATGGTGAACAGTGTTCGCTGAATATTTAATCTAAAGAGCGAGAGTTCCTATCAGCGGTACTGTAAGATCTTAGTACTTATCAGCGATAGTGAAACTCTAATACATATTGTTTACTTACAATTTTCACTAAGTATTTAAGATAGGGTCATTATCAAATCACTTAGGGTTTGGATCAACAATCTCCCCCTATTTGATTATGACATAGCAACAGAGAAAATTGCTATTTAATGAAAACATAAGGATAAAAAGAACTCATAAAATATTTGTCCCTTTTACTGTTTTCTGGGATCTTTTCTGTACTGATGGAGTAAGGTACTTTCGCTGAAATCTTTCATTAAACTTCGTATCAGATTACAAAGGGAAGTGGAAAGATAATAAGTACAAGCGAAATAAATTACAAGTACAGAAGAATAACTGATACAATAGAAGAATTTAGGCGATCCTATCAGCTTATAGAGGTTCTTCCTTAATGAGAAGTTCATCAAGAGTCTTTGATATGGGAATCATCCAGTCAGGAACAGTTACACCTAGATTTCTTTTGTTCAGCGCTTCTTCAAAGATCAAGGGTTTCAGATGTCGTGCCTGAATGTCATTCTTGAAGTCACACCAGTAGATAAGGTCTTTCAGCTGTTCGATGGGAGTGATGTGAAGTTCAGAGATGCGTTGAAAACGCTTTCGTCCATCATAGTCAATGAAGAATATCCCGTAGGGTTCGCTTATGACTTTCCCAGGGATGAAAGTCTCACCAAAAGGAAGAGTTGTGTCAAGTCCGGAAAGATCAGGGTCAGGACCAAGGACTTCAGCACGGGAAAAACCAATACCAGTTTCGTTTCGAATACGAGGACCATCATTTGAAGATTTAGACTTCTTCTTCGTTGAGGCCTTTCTTTTCTGACTTTCGAGAGGAGGAGGAGGAGGAATATCCACACAAGAGTAGACCAAGTCGATCGGCTTGTTTATCAGCTTTTCGTAATGTTCTTTGTACTTAGACTGAGACTTCTGTATGGCTAATCTGATCTCCAACCATTCAGAGAGATCGTACTTTGTGATTGCTTCAGCATAGAATTTTTCGTACTGATCATTCTCTCTGAATATCTAGATTTCAGCGATTGAAACTTTGAGGGTTGATCTTCCAGCGATGAGTACCTTGATTATTCTGGAAGCTCGATGTCTTAAATGTACCTTTTCTTTACACCAGGCTAAAGTAGACTGAGACACAGTTCTCTTTTCTTCAGTGATCTTCTTGGCGTCTTCCCACAGCTGACGTTGAACTTCAATTGGAGCTCTTTTCAGCTTGGGGTCTTTCACTGATTGTCGAGAAAGCTGGATGGCGAGTTCTCTGTCTTTTTCTTCAACTTCTCTTCTTTCAGCGAGTAGACGTTCAGCTCTGAGGTGATCCTTGTATTCCTTTTTAGAAAGTTTGAACTTTGGAGGAACGGAAGGAAGTTGATCACGCTTCAGAATTATTCGTTGATCTTCGAACTGCTTTATTATCTCTTCTCTTCTTCTCTGATTATCTTCACTTGGTTTTTGAGGAACCAAGGAAGGTCTGCTTTTGTGCGAGAGTAGCTGTTCTTCAGGTTCATCAGTCTCAGAGATCAAATCCAAGACCGGGATTATTTCTTCTGCAATAGGAGCTGGAATTATTGGTGAAGTCGCAGCTTTATGAACTTCAGCGATATCCTTAAACATGGGAGAGGACTAGCTGACAAACCGGATTTGAGAGCAAGATCGTCAGATTGTCATCTTCAGTGACGCTTTTTCCTTTGCCTTTGTCAGCTTCAGATGCTGAGGGCTTTGTCTTGGTCTGCTCCCCTGTGGATTCTTTTATTACGATCCCTTTAAGAGCTTTGATCCTCTGAGCAGGATTGATGATAAAAGAGTCATCATCATCATCATCGTCATTGTTGGTCCCGAAAGGCCTATAAAAGTTTGTAGAAGGGGGGGGGGGGGGGTTGAATACAAACACACTATTTTACTTTTCTAAATTGTTTATTGATAAATCATTAACAATTTACAGCTTGTTGCGGAAACAAGATTAAGGATAAACCTAAATCTAAACAAGTTGGAACACTAAGATTTCTTGCACTAAGAAAGATATGGAGATTACTAATAAAAACCTATCTTGAGAGAGATTTGAACTTGTCCAGAGTTAGCAAGTTACTTCAAAAGAAGTGAGTTCATCTATTTATATACTGCATGCATTTAATGCAAGTCAGTATACACTTTACACGTGTCATCAGCTGGTTGTTTGCATGTCATTGACCTTGGTTGACAACCTTAGTAGCCGTAAAGATGAACAGTGTAGTATCTGAGTGTTTGTACGATCTCAGATTTTCGGAGGTTCTTTTCTGACATTTCGTACGGCGGCGTGCAAGGGAGGTTAAGACAAAAGTACTTTGTACGGAGGACTTCATGATCAGCTTTCGTTGATTCAGCGATTATCATTTACTATTCAGCAGATGATAAAGTTCAGCGATAGCTGATGTCTTGTACTTGATACTTCACGTTGAGTGGACAAATCTGAGTCTTCGCTGATCCGCATCAGTTCATTAGTAGACTTGTCGCTGGTTCTTGAGCTTGATCTTCGACTTCAGCGTAGAACCTTTGTTGACGTGAAACTTGTCTTCAGGGATCATAAGTAAACAACTAACTTATCAGCGATCACCATAAGGACTGAACAGACTCAGAGCATTATGGTGAACATTGTTCGCTGAATGTTTAATTTAAAGAGCGAGAGTTCCTATCAGCGGTACTGTAAGATCTTAGTACTTATCAGCGATAGTTTAACTCTGATACATATTGTTTACATACAAATTTTCACTAAGTATTTAAGAGAGGGTCATTATCAAATCACTGAGGGTTTGGATCAACAATCTCCCCCTATTTGATTATGACATAGCAACAAAGAAAATTGCTATTAAATGAAAACATAAGGATAAAAAGAACTCATAAAATATTTGTCCCTTTTACTGTTTTCTGGGATCTTTTCTGTACTGATGGAGTAAAGTACATTCGCTGAAATCTTTCTTTAAATCTTTGAATCAGATTACAATGAAGAACAAAAAGATTACAAGTACAAGCGAAATAAATTACAAGTACAGAAGGATAACTGATACAATAGAGAAAAAGGAGATTATATCAGTTTTCAAAAGGTTCTTCCTTAATGAGAAGTTCATCAAGGGTCGTCTTTTCAGTGGGGATCATCCAGTCAGGAACCGTTATACCTCGTTTTCTTTTATTCAGCGCTTCTTGAAAAATCAAGGGTTTTAGGTGTCGTGCCTGAATGTCCTTTCTGAAGTCACACCAGTAGATAAGATCTCTGAGCTGTTCGATTGGAGTGATTGGAAGCTCAGCTATCCGTTGAAAGCATTTACGTCCATCATAGTCAAGAAAGAATATTCCATAAGGATTACTGATGACTTTACCAGGGACGAAAAGTTCACATGGTGGCAAAGAGATGTCAAGGGCAGATAGATCAGGATCAGGACCAAGCACTTCAGCGCGAGAGAAACCAATTCCAGTTTCATTTCGTATGACAGGTCCTGAGTTTGAATCTTGACGTTTCTTCCTTGGAGAGCCCCTTTTTCTTTTCGGCTTTAGATCAGGAACAGGAGGAATATCCACACAAGAAGATATCAAGTCGATCTGTCTGTTTATCAGCTTTTCGAAATGATCCTTGTACTTAGATTGTGATGGTTGGATAGCTAACCTCATCTCCAGCCATTCAGAGAGACCATACCTTTTTACAGTGTCAGCGCGAAAGGTTTCAGATGTGCCATCTTCTCTGAACAGTTTGATGTCAACAATAGGTACTCCGATAGAGGTTCTTCCAGAGATGAATACCTTGTTGATCTTCGCTGGACAATATCTGAAGTGAATTTTCTCTTTACACCAGATCAAGGTGGTCTGAGAAACTTCAGTTTTCTTTTCCACGATCTTCTGGGCTTCTTCCCACAGCTTTCGTTGGATTTGAATGGGAACACGCTTCAGCTTGGGGTCTTTGACAGATTCTTGAGTGAGCTTGATGGCGTATTCTCTGTCTTTCTCTTCAGCTTCCTTCCTTTTAGCAATGAGGCGTTCAGCTCTAAGGTAGTCCTGGTATTCAGCTTTTGAAATTCTGAACTTGGGAGGAACTGAAGGCAGTTGATCAGGCCTTAGAATGATTCGCTGATCCTCGAATTGCTTTATTATTTCTTCTCTTCTCTTTTGATCCTCTTCACTCAGCCTTTGAGGAGCTGAGGAAGGTCTCTTATTGTGCGAGAGAGGTTGTTCTTCTGGTTCATCAGTCTCAGAGATCAAATTCAAGACTGGGATTATTTCATCAGCAGCAGCTGGCTTTATTTGTGAAGTCGCAACAGTAGAACCTTCAGCGACTTCCTCAAACGGGGGAGAGGACTAGCTGAAACGCAGCGATCTTACAGATAAGAACTGGGTAGAAGAACTTGGGTAGAAAAGATAGAAAAAGAATGTGGATGTGTAGAGAGGTTGTTGAGTAGAGAACTTATTGAGTTGTTGAGAAGGTCAGGGAAGGAAAAAGTAAAGTTTTAGTGTACCTGACAAACCGGCTTTTCAAATAGGATCGCTAGTGTTGATCCAAACCCTCAGTGATTTGATAATGACCCTATCTTAAATACTTAGTGAAAATTGTAAGTAAACAATATGTATCAGAGTTTCACTATCGCTGATAAGTACTAAGATCTTACAGTACTGCTGATAGGAACTCTCGCTCTTTAGATTAAACATTCAGCGAACACTGTTCACCATATCGTTGAGTCTGTTAAGTCATTATGGTGATCGCTGATAAGTTAGTTGTTTACTTATGATCCCTGAAGACAAGATTCACGTCAACAAAGGTTCTACGCTGAAGTCGAAGATCAAGCTCAAGAACCAGCGACAAGTCTCCTAATGAACTGATGCGGATCAGCGAAGACTCAGATTTGTCCACTCAACGTGAAGTATCAAGTACAAGGCTTCAGCTATCGCTGAACTTTATCATCTGCTGAATAGTAAATGATAATCGCTGAATCAACGAAAGCTGATCATGAAGTCCTCCGTACAAAGTACTTTTGTCTTAACCTCCCTTGCACTCCACCGTACGAAATGTCAGAAAAGAACCTCCGAAAATCTGAAATCGTACAACCACTCTGATACTACACTGTTCATTCATGCGGCTACTAAGGTTGTCATCAAAGGTCAATGACATGCAACCAATCCGCTGATGACACGTGTAAAGTATATACTGGATTGCATTAAATGCATGCAGTATATAAAGAGATGAACTCACTTCATTTGAAGTAACTTGCTAACTCTGGACAAGTTCAAATCTCTCAAGATAGGATTTTATTAGTAATCTCCTTATCTTTCTTAGTGCAAGAAAATCTTAGTGTTCCAACTTGTTTAGATTTAGGTTTATCCTTAATCTTGTTTCCGCAACAAGCTGTAAATTGTTAATGATTTATCAATAAACAATTTAGAAAAGTAAAATAGTGTGTTTGTATTCAACCCCCCCTTCTACAAACTTGTTTAAGCCTTTCGGGACCAACAGCTAGATTTTCATCTTCAGCGAGGCCTTTGTCTTTGCTTTTCTCAGCGCCAGAGGCTGAGGGCTTTGTCTTTGTCTTCTCCCCTGATGGTTCTTTTATCAAGATTCCTTTAAGAGCTTTGATCCTTGGGGCAGGTTTGACGATAAAGAAATCATCGTCATCTTCATCATCATCATCATCCTTTCTTGGAGAGAAGGATGGTTCGTCTTCAGGGATGTCGATGTCTTCATCTTCTTCTGCTTCGGATTCCTCAGCATCTTCTTCGAGTTGCTCCCCCTCAGATACAGAGGCGAGCTTTTCGGTTCCCTCAGGGTTTTCATCTCCCTGAGGTCCAGTGGTCAGATCTTCATTCCTCTCTCCCCTGATAGATTCATCATGGGAAAGGTCTTCAGCGCTCTTGTTCAGATCTTCAACGCTTTTCTCAAGATTTTCAGCGCTTTTCTCCCTGGTATGTTCAGCGCTCTTCTCCCCCTCTTTCTCATGATGACTGGGGGAGGAATGGGCAGACTCAGCATTGGTGTTATCTCTGTCTTCTGGGCCAGAGATTTTCACACAACCTTCAAGCTTTGCTATTCTGTCTTCTAGGCCAGAAATAGCAGGCGTGATTTTCTTCAGCTCTGTGCGATCCTCCTCTGTGAAAGATTCCAAAATAGGGACAGGGGCAGGAGCAGGAGCTGGACTATTTGCCTTGTTTACCAGCGTCTCGATCATCGTCTTCATAGAACCAACGTCGGTCTTTACAGAGCCTAAGTCAGTCTTGACCTCTGACATATCACCCACGAGTTTTGCAACCGATGTCTTCAGCGTTGTTACTTCGCTGGACATGGTCGAAACTGATGTTTTGAGGCTTGTGTAGTCAGTGTAGATGTCAGAGAGCACCTTGGCAAAATCGCCGAGCGTCTTATCAAGACTCTTGATGTCTTCAGTGGAAGCTTTCTTCTCCACCACCGTTGTCAGCTTTGTCAAATTCTCTCCAGCGTTTGTTACAGCTGTTGAGTTGTTGGAGAGTTTGGTGGTGAGACTGGACAGCTTTGTTTCCAAGGACTTCAGAGAGGCGTTGATGTCTCCCAAACTAGGACATGTAACATATAAGTACTTGTGAACAAAGGAAAGCTCAGAAGTTTCAGGTTTAGTTACAGTGTTTAAGGTGGGATTTGTACCTGCAGGAGGATTGATGAACTCGTCAAAGTTGCAAGTTCCTGAATAGTGTTCCATATCCTCTTCGAAGGTACGGTGAGGTATGGTGATCTCTGCAGGTCCTTTCTTCATCATTTGTTGAGAAGCATCAGCGGTGGCTTCTGGAATGATGGCATCTCCAGTGTTCGCTGGAGGAGTGTCCAAGTGAGTGGAGGGAGAAGCGAAGGTTAAGATTGGGGTTCGGGTTCTGAGTTCAGCGTTGGAATCGCTGACAATCACTTCATCAGTCTTTTGAGAGACTGAGGGAGGTTGGGTAGTTTCCAAGTTTCTAACCTCAGCGTTTGGAGACGCTGAAGTCTGGATTGGAGGGATGGCTTGCACGGGTGTGGCAGAGCGTACCACGGAACTTTCCTTCAGCTCTTCAGAATGAGCTGAGGAGTCTTCAGCATGGAATTGCTGGGGTTGCTCCTTGGTTTTCTTGATCCTTTTGGAATCAAGTTGGGTGTGTGAGGTTTCCTTTTCTTAGAAGGAGAGGATTTTGTGGCCGGGGTATCAGCGATGGGTATTGTCGCTGAAGGAGCCACGGAAAGCGGAGAATTTAGAAGAGTGAGAAGAGTAGAGAGACGTACCTCATTGGCGACAGGCTTGAAGTCGAGAACCTTAGGGCCAATCTGAGAAAGTTTCAGATCACCCTCTTCAGGATAGCTGTCCTTCAGGCCATATTGAAAGATGGCGCTGATGAATCGTGGGTAAGGAACCCATGCTGGTCTGTCAGCGGCAGAATCGACACGTTGAATCAGGTCTTCATAAATAATGGAGGCCCAGTCAATATTTAGACCTTTCAGCAGTGCGTATCCCATGGACTGCTGAGGTTGGGCGGCTTGATCAGAAGATCTGGATTTTGCTGTCATGCAGCTGATCAGGTGAGCGAAGATGAAATTCATCTCGCTGGGCATCTTGGATTTCTTTATCAGCGTCAGTTTCTTCTCAGGCTTCTTGTCCCTTCCAATATCCCAGATATAACCCATTGCGTCAAGGAAAGCAATGATTGCTTCTCTGTCAGCATGCTTTTTATGGTCAGGGAATGGAATGAAGGGTTTTTCTTTGGTGGCATTTGGGAAGTTTAGGGCTTTGCGGATAATGGCGGGTGTGATCTTGAGGGTGCCATACTCAGTATCGCTGAGTATGCAGTCTATGGTTTTGGATGGATCTTTGGCAGAGGGTAGCTCAGTGTGTCTGGCAGAGTACCAGAACTGGGATAAGAGCCGCTGACTGGCAGGAGGTGTTATGGTCAGGGCTGTGTAGATGGGGCTGTTCTTCAGAAAACTTACAGCATCGTCCAGATGTGATACTTGCTTCCGAGGAGGAAACTCGAGAAGAGCTGAGAGGTTGTTGGCCTTAGTCCAATCGAGTTGATCCAGCTCGAACTTAACCTGGGGGGCTTTGAAGATGTCCATTTCCTTAGAGTCATTGGAGATGGACTCAGCGGTAACATTCAGCTTTGAAGTTGCCATATCACTGTATTATCAGTTCAACCAAAGATGTTAACAAATAAGAATTATCTTAATGTGGAAAGAAATTTCCGTTAAGATTTTTCGAATTTTGTCCATTTCATTCAGACAAAAATGTCTTAATGAAGATTAGGGTTTTTCTTTATTTTTAAAAGAAAAGTAAAACCCATAAAGTCTTGTATTCCAGTTTCTAAAAGAAAAATGGATACGAATGAAGAACAAATTTAAGATTTAGATTTAAAACTTGAAGAACAACCATGAAATGGTTGTGTTCATAAAACCATGAAAGAAATGATTTTATTTTATAAAGTTCTTTTGTTTGATCTTGTTAAAACAAAGAGAAGATCGAAAACAAGTTATACGCATTTGATAAAAGATAAGAACATATTAACCTTGAAGTTTTGATGAAGAAGATGATGAACAGTTCTTGAGGTTTTTGAGAGCACAAATGCAACAGAGGATTCTTTTCTTGCGGAGAAAGATTGTTCGCGTAAAAGACAAATATAAACCAAGAGTTGTTTATATAGGGATTTTTAGAGAGAGAAAACCTTGAGCGGGAAAAGGTTTTCATCATGACACGGACACGTGTTTGCATTTGATTGGAAGTTTGAACAAAACGTGCAAACGTGTGTCAGAAAGAAATCGTGCCGAGTGTAATTCGTTGCAATGACGTCACAACTGTCCTTTCACATTCTTTTAGGATGTCTCTGAGGTTTTGAAAAACTCAGGGACTCTTTTGAAAAACATGAAGCACTGAATAGAAAATGTCAGTGAAGATTTAAGGAATTTTCAAAATATCGCTGTTAAGGAAGAGATATTCAGCGATGCAATTTATTTTGAAATCTTGCATTTACATGCGATTGTCAGAGAGAGAGAAAACATACCTTGATATCAGTTTAACCAAGTTTATTCAGAGAGAAGATGAAATGGATTATATAAGTTGATTTTATCCCGAAGGCTATACAAGATTGTAGAAACGTATCGCTGATTAAATGTGAACCGCTGAAGATTTTATCCTTCAAAGTTCAGCATTCCAAGCTCGCTGATGAGAAAGTTGAATCTTGTCTCATCAAGAGGTTTGGTAAACAAATCATCTAACTGATAATCAGTTGGGATAAAATGAAGTTCTATATCACCATTCATCACATGATCTCTGATAAAATGATATCTGATTTCTATGTGTTTTGTCTTTGAGTGTAGCACTGGATTGTTTGCTATAGCGATGGCACTTGTGCTGTCGCAATAGATTGGAATTTTGGAGAGCTGAAGATCATAGTCTAGTAGCTGATTTCTCATCCACAAGACTTGAGAACAGAAGCTTCCAGCGGCTACATACTCAGCTTCAGCTGTGGAAGTGGACACTGAGTTTTGCTTCTTACTTGTCCAACTTACCAGCTTTCCACCCAGGAGCTGACATCCTCCTGTGGTGCTTTTCCTATCCATTTTGCAACCTGCAAAATCACTGTCTGAATAGGCGGTTAGATCGAATCCTGAGTCTTTGGGATAACAAAGACCTAGATTCGCTGTACCCTTAAGATATCGAAAGATTCGCTTTACAGCTTTCATATGGGATATCTTAGGTTCAGCTTGATATCGTGCGCACAGACATGTTGCAAACATAATATCGGGTCGGCTAGCTGTAAGATACAATAGTGAGCCGATCATCCCACGGTACAGCGTGACATTGACAGGAACACCCTTTGTGTCCTTATCAAGTATCAGCGGTGGTGCCATAGGGGTTTTCATAGCTGAACTTTCAGTTAAGTCGAATTTCTTCAGCATATCTTTAACATACTTTCCCTGATTTATAAAAGTTCTTTTTTCAGTTTGCTTAATCTGAAGACCAAGGAAATATGTTAGTTCACCCATCATGCTCATTTTATACTCATCTTTCATTCTATCAGCGAAACGAGTACAAAGCTCAGGGTTAGTAGAACCAAATATAATGTCATCAACATATATTTGAACTAAAATGATATGACCTTTCACTTTTCTAAAAAACAAAGTTTTGTCAATCTTACCTCGCTCAAATTTTTCAATATGGAGATAAGTAGAGAGAATATCATACCATGCACGTGGAGCTTGCTTTAAGCCATAAAGTGCCTTGTCCAGTTTATAAACATAACCTGGACGTTTAGGATCTGAGAATCCTGGAGGTTGTTCCACATACACTTCTTCATTCAGCTTTCCATTTAGAAATGCTGACTTAACATCCATCTGATGTACAGTGAAGTTTTTGTGTACATCATATGCTAAGAAAAGACGAATAGATTCAAGTCTTGCTACTGGAGCAAAAGTTTCGTCATAATCTATGCCTTCCTCTTGTCTGTATCCCTGAGCAACATGACGAGCTTTGTTGCGAGTTACAGTACCATGTTCGTCCAACTTGTTTCGATAGACCCATTTAGTGCCTATCACCGTTTTGTCAGTTGGTCTACGAACAAGTTTCCAAACTTTGTTTCTTTCGAATTCAGTCAGCTCTTCTTGCATAGCGCTGACCCAGTTTGGATCTCTGAGGGCATCATCTATTTTCTTTGGTTCAGTTAGAGAAATAAAGTTAACAAATAAACAAATATTACCTGCACTTCTACGGGTCTGAATACCAGCGTTGGGATCACCAAGAATTTGATCGATTGGGTGATTTACTGTCCATCGCTGAGCCGGAGCATACGTCGCTGACTCAGTCTGAACTGGAGAAACTGAAGATGAGGCTTCAGCTACTTCTGGATTATCAGCTAAGAGAGGAATGTTTGCATTTGCCACTTCATTCATTGATTGCTGAGAAATAGATGGAATTTCTGAGACATTTGGATCAACTGCAGGTATAGTGTTTATAGGAACAGTTGAGACCCAAGATGTTTCAGCTTCACTATTTTGCATATTTGGAATGATAGAAGGACCATCTTTTTCTACGGTGTGAGCATGAGGAGTGGGAATATCTTCTGAATCACCAAGATGAGAAAACATCCATTGATTCAGTTCTTCTGTATCAGCGTTCGGTTTAGAATTCGTTGAACGGGATTCGTCAAACGTGACGTGAATAGTTTCTTCTACAGTTTGTCTTCTTCGGTTGAAGACTCTGAAGGCTTTGGAAACTGAGGAGTATCCAAGAAAGATTCCATCATCAGCCTTAGGATCAAACTTTCCAAGGGCATCTCTGTTGTTCAGTATGAAACACTGACATCCAAAGATGTGAAGAAGGCTGATTGAAGGCTTTCTCCCATAAAAAAGTTTATAGGCTGTCTTTTTGAATCTTTTAACTATCAACGACCTGTTTTGCGTAAAACAAGCAGTGTTGACAGCTTCTGCCCAAAACTGAGTAGGCAGGTGAGAATCGCTGAGCATTGAACGTGCAGCTTCAATAATTGTTCTATTTCTTCTTTCAGCGACTCCATTTTGTTGTGGTGTTCTCACTGACGAAAAGTTGTGAGAAATACCCTTGCTCTCAAGGAAGGAATCAAGAGAACTGTTTTTGAATTCAGTTCCATGATCACTCCTTATTGAGCGAACAGTCATATTGTTCAGAGTTTCCATCTTCTGAACAAAGGTGATGAGTTCTTCAGGGTTGTCACTCTTAGAACGGAGAAACATTACCCATGTGTAACGAGAGAATTCATCAACTATGACCAGCTTATATTTCTTTCCAGCGATGGATTGTTTGTTAACGGGGCCAAACAAATCCATATGGAGTAGTTGTAGAGGAGATGACACTGAGGAAACTTGCTTTGACTTAAAGCTTGCCTTGGTCTGCTTCCCTTTTTCACACGCTGAACATAAAGACTCTTTGGCGTATGAATGTTGAGGTAGACCAGTGACTAACTCTTTGGATGAAAGAGTATTCAGTGTCTTGAAGTTGAGATGTGAGAGCCTTTTGTGCCACAGCCAGTTAACATCAGAAGATGCTTTTGAGAGGAAACAGGAGTTCTCAGTGGTTGTTGAGTCCATGTTTATAACGTAAACATTTTCCAAACGATAACCGCTGAGAGCTATCTTCTCCTTTTTGTCAGAGACAAAGCAGGATTCCTTAGTGAAAATCACTTTGTTATCCAAGTCGCAAAGCTGACTGATGTTTAAAAGATTATGCTTCAGCCCTTCAAGATATGCGACTCTTCTGAAGGATGTTGTACCATTTGAAAGTACACCTTACCCTCGGGTGTGTCCTTTTCCATTTCCACCGAAAGTCACAGAGGGACCCTTCTCTTCCTTGTATTCAGCGAGCAGGCTTTTCTTTCCAGTCATGTGTCTAGAGCATCCGCTATCGAGATACCAGATACCCTTCTTAACCTGCAATACAAAGGAAGATTAGTTTTGCTTGGGTACCCACTTTACCATGTATACGCGTTTGTCAGTGGAAGAAGTTGGAATGGGTTCAGCAGTCTTTGCAGCATTTGAAGATTCAGCTTTGTCTTTCTTCACTTTGGTCAATTTCTTGACCTCAGCGGTAGGAGTCACCTTGACCTGAATTGCAACTGGTTTGGTCTTCTTGGGTGCTATCTTCACCTTAGCTATCTTATCAGCTTTGGTGGCTGTGGGGCACTTACTTGCAATATGATCGGTAAGTCCACAGTGATAACATTTCCTATAACTAAAATTAGTTCTAGGACCACTTGAGTGCTGAGCTTTTAATTTGGAATTAGAAGTGCCAGCACCAAGTAAACTATTGGCTTTAGAAATGGGATGAACATTCAGTTCTTCAGATTTCTTACCAAGGACATCCAATCTGAGTCTAGGAGTAGATCGCTGAATAAGTCCAGATATCTGCTTCCTTGATTCAGAGGGATGAGCCACTGAAGCTTTAGAGGCATTCAGTTTTGGTACTACGATACCCTTCTGAGGATTCTGGTAAATAACAATTTCTTTACCTTTGTCTTTAAAGACAGAGGTAGGTTTTGAATAAACCATTTTTCTCCTTCCCTTTTGAGGAGGTAGGAGTTTCCTCAGGGATTGGTGTAACCGACGAGGAGTACTGAGATGATGAAGTGTCAGGTACTGAGGATACGAACGTTCCAAATTTAAGCATTGAACGTTCAGTGGTTGGTTTTGGAGTATCATATTTATAACCCAGACCACGTTTATCACTCAGAGGAATCTGAGCCTTAATTATCTCAGTGATCTTTGTTGAAGAATTACACCATCCTTCAACAGTAGCTTATTCGGCTTTTAATGCAGCGATAGCTTCTGCTCGTTCGATTTTGACTAGCTGATTTAAATAGACTTGATCTTTAAAATCATCTTCAATTTTAGAAAGCTTTTCTATTTGAAGGTGGCGGTTTTTAAGCTTTTCAGCGAGATCAAGATTTTGGTTTTCAACCACAGCTTTGCCGTTCATGGCTTCGTATAAACTTCTAGTCAGTAGATCGATTTTACGGAGACTATCAGCTTCATCAATATTTGCAATATTGGTAAAGAAGGAAGGTGATACCTGAATGGCAGATGTTGAAGTGGAGGGAATGTCTGAACTTTCTTCCTCTTCTTCAATCTTTGCCATGAGACATTGATTTGCTTCATCATCTTCAGAATCAGATGATGAGGCTTCTTCATCAGAAGCAGCCCAATCATAGTCAGCCATCAGGCCTTTTCCTTTCTTCTTAAAGCTTTTCAGCTTTGCATAGTTCTCCTTCAGCTTTGAGTATTTGTCATCTTTATTCCTTGGAACAAAGGATTTCTTTGTAAAAGCTGAAGGTCTCATGATTTTCTTTGACCTGCACTCGTTAGCGAAATGACCTGTCTTTTCGCAGTTGAAACAAGTAGCAGTAGCCTTATCAACAAAAGCTGATGACTTAGGCTTGTCAGCTATGGAAAGAGTTTTGTTCTTTCTAAACATTTTCTTCTTGGCGAATCTCCTGAACTCTTTAGTTAGGAGAGCCAAGGATTCATCATCATCTGAAGAATCAGAATCTGATGACCTTTCAGAGTTACTTTCTAACTCAGTGATAGTGACTGAGGGTCGCTGAGTAGAAGGTTCCTCTGAGATTAAAGCAACAGGGGTGCTTTTGGAATCTTTTACAAGATTCTTCTTAAGATGGCTAGATTGCTCATGATTCAGCAATGTGCCATATAAGGTAGCAAGGGTCATTGATCTTAGATCCTTTGACAGCTTGAGACACATGGAATAATTGTCCTAGCTTTCAGGTAAACATTCTAGAAACTTTGTCAGCACTTCAAAGTTAGAATATTCCTTACCAACCGTTTTTAGATCTATAATTAAGCAATTAAAACGTTGATGAACTTCAGAGAGAGTTTCATTCTTACCAGAAATGAAGCTTTCGTATTGTCTTACCAGGTTGATCTTTCTTGAATCATGGACTTCAGACGTTCCTTCATACTGAACACATATTGTGTCCCACAAGGCTTTTGATGATTTCAGGTTCATGACGGAATGGTAGACTTCGTCAGGAAGGGCCATGGATAGTATGGATCTGGCTTTTGTATCTATAGCCACTTTCTTCTTATCTTCATCGGTCCACATGTGTATTTCCTTTGGAATCAGCCTTTCTGGAATAGCAGCTCTAGTTGCAGTGGCTGGAACTAAAGGATCAATAGTTACAGGGATGTGTGGGCCGTTTTCAAGATAGTAGGTCATAGTAGGGTCTACACCTTCTAAGAAGAGCATCATCCTATTTTTCCATAAGTTGAAGTTGTCTCTGGAAAATCTAGGGGGTTTTGCAAGAGAACCATTGTCTATATAATTTGTGTTTGTGTGGGAGGCCATTTTCAGATTATAGCAAGGAAGAGAGATATCTTAGATTAGATCTTGTTTATGAGATTAAACAAATCTGCTCTGATACCACTTGTTGGTCCCGAAAGGCCTATACAAGTTTGTAGAAGGGGGGGGGGGGGGGGGGGGTTGAATACAAACACACTATTTTACTTTTCTAAATTGTTTATTGATAAATCATTAACAATTTACAGCTTGTTGCGGAAACAAGATTAAGGATAAACCTAAATCTAAACACGTTGGAACACTAAGATTTCTTGCACTAAGAAAGATATGGAGATTACTAATAAAAACCTATCTTGAGAGAGATTTGAACTTGTCCAGAGTTAGCAAGTTACTTCAAAAGAAGTGAGTTCATCTCTTTATATACTGCATGCATTTAATGCAAGTCAGTATACACTTTACACGTGTCATCAGCTGGTTGGTTGCATGTCATTGACCTTGGTTGACAACCTTAGTAGCCGTAAAGATGAACAGTGTAGTATCAGAGTGTTTGTACGATCTCAGATTTTCGGAGGTTCTTTTCTGACATTTCGTACGGCGGCGTGCAAGGGAGGTTAAGATAAAAGTACTTTGTACGGAGGACTTCATGATCAGCTTTCGTTGATTCAACGATTATCATTTACTATTCAGCAGATGATAAAGTTCAGCGATAGCTGAAGTCTTGTACTTTATACTTCACGTTGAGTGGACAAATCTGAGTCTTCGCTGATCCGCATCAGTTCATTAGCAGACTTGTCGCTGGTTCTTGAGCTTGATCTTCGACTTCAGCGTAGAACCTTTGTTGACGTGAAACTTGTCTTCAGGGATCATAAGTAAACAACTAACTTATCAGCGATCACCATAAGGACTGAACAGACTCAGAGCATTATGGTGAACAGTGTTCGCTGAGTGTTTAATTTAAAGAGCGAGAGTTCCTATCAGCGGTACTGTAAGATCTTAGTACTTATCAGCGATAGTGAAACTCTGATACATATTGTTTACTTACAAATTTTCACTAAGTATTTAAGAGAGGGTCATTATCAAATCACTGAGGGTTTGGATCAACAGTCATCATCACCCTTATCACTGGATGATGGTTCATCTTCAGAGATGTCGACGGCTTCATCGTCTTCAGCTTCAGATTCTTCAACTTCTTCTTCGAGTTGCTCCCCCTCAGATACAGAGGTAAGCTTCTCGGTTCCCTCAGGGTTTTCATTTCCCTGAGGTCCAGCGGCGGCTTCTTCAGCTGTCCTCTCACCCTCTTCATTAAGGGTGAGGTCTTTTATCTTCTCCCCCTCAACAGATTCATCGTGCGGAAGGACTTCAGAATTCTTCTTCTCCCCCCCTTCCTCATGATGAATGGGGGAGGAATGTGAGGACTCAGCGGCTGTTGTGGGTTCCCTGTCTTCTTGGCCAGGGATTCCCACACAAACTTCAATCGCTGCTAATCTGTCTTCAAGGCCAGAAATAGCAGGACGGGTCTTCAGAAGCACATCACGATCATCCTTAGTGAATTGCTCAGGTGCAGGGGCAGGGGCGATCATGTTGTTCAAAATCTGCTGCATCAAAGTCTTCATAGAACCAACGTCAGTCTTTATAGTACTTACGTCAGTCTTCAGGGTACTAACGTCAGTCTTCAAGGTACTAACATCAATCTTCAAGGTACTAACGTCAGTCTTTACACCGGACATATTTCCCTCGAGTCGTCCAACCGATGTCTTCAGCGTTGTGACGTTGCTGGACACGGTTGAAACTGAAGTTTTGAGAGAGGTGTAGTCTGTGTAGATGTCAGCGAGCACCTTGGCAAAGTCGCTTAGACTTTTATCAACCTTCTCCAAATCAGCTTTGGAGGCTTTCTCTGTCACCACTGTTGTCAGCTTTGTAAGATTCTCTCCAACGTTTGTTACAGCTGAAGAGTTGTCGGAGAGTGTAGTGGTGAGACCTGTCAGCTTCGTCTCCAGGTTCTTCAGAGAATCGTTGATATCTCCCAAATTAGGACCTGTAACATATAAGAACATGTGAATAGAGGAAAGCTCAGAAGTTTGGGGTTCAGTTACAGTGTATATGGGTTGGTGTTTACATGCAGGAGGATTGGTGAATTCATCGAAATCACAATGTCCTGAAAATAGTTCCATGTCGTCAGCGAGAGTACGTGGACGCACGGTCAGTTCTGCGGGTCCTGTCGTCATCATTCCTTGAAAAGTGTCAGTTTTAGCTTATGGAGGAATGACGGCAGCTCCAGTGATAACTGGAGGAGAGTCCAATAGAGTAGAGGGAGAAGCGAAGGTTGAGAGTTTTGGTTGGGTGCGGAGTTTAGCGTTGGATCCGCTGAGAATCGCTTCTTCAGTCTTTTGAGAGACTGGAGGAGGTTGGGTAGGTTCTAAGTTTGTAACCTCGGCGTTTAGAGACGCTGAAGTTGGGATAGAATGGGTGGCTTGTTCAGGTGTGGCAGAGCGTTCAACTGAACGTTCCTTCAGCTCTTCAAGATGAGCTGAGGAGTCTTCAGCAAGAGATTGCTGGGGTTGCTCCTTGGTTACCTTAGTTCTTTTGGAACTAAGTTGGGTAGTGGAGTGTTTCCTTTTCTTTGAAGGAGAGGATTTGTGGCATGGGTATCAGCGAGGGGTATTGTCGCTGAAGTAGCCACAGAAGTAGAAGAAGTAGGGTTGAGAAGAGTTAAAAGGGTAGAAAGACGTACCTCATTTTCCACCAGTTTGAAGTCGAGTACCTTAGGGCCAACCTGAGAGAGTTTCAGGTCACCCTCTTGTGGGTAGCTGTCCTTCAGGCCTGTCTGGAAGACGGTGCTGATGAATCTTGGGTATGGAACCCATGAAGGTCTGTCAGCGGTAGAGTCTACTCTTTGCACTATGTCATCATAGATTATTGATGCCCAGTCTATATGTAGACCTTTCAGCAGAGCGTATCCCATTGCTTGCTGAGGTTGAGCAGCTTGGTCAGAGGAGCCGGTCTTTGCAGTCATGCAGCTGATTAAGTGAGCGAAGATGAAGTTCATCTCGCTGGGCATTTTCGATTTCTTTATGAGGGTCAGCTTCTTCTCAGGCTTCTTGTCCCTCCCAGTTTCCCATACGTAGCCCATTGCATCGAAGAATGCAGTGATGGCTTCCTTGTCAGCGAGTCTTTTGTGGTCAGGGAAAGGAACAAAAGGTTTTTCTTTTGTGGCTAAGGGAAGGTTCAGGGATTTGCGAATTATGGCAGGGGTGATCTTTATTGTGCCATACTCAGTATCGCTGAGGATGCAGTCGATTGTTTTTTACGGGATCTTTGGCGGATGGTAGCTGAGAGTGTCTGGCAGAGTACCAGAACTGGGATAGTAATAGCTGGTTTGCAGGAGGTGTTATGGTCAGGGCTGTTGAGATACAACAATTTTTTAGGAAGCTCACATCATCATTCAGATGTGTGACTTGCTTTCGAGGAGGAAACTCGAGAAGCGCATAAAGGTTGTTAGACTTAGTCCAATCCAGTTCTTCCAGAGAGAACTTGACCTGAGGAGCCTTGATTATTTCTAATTCCTCAGCAGCAGCAGCAGTGGTTTTCTCAGCGGTAGAAATGTCAGCAGAGGCCATATCTGTATTATCAGTTCAACCAAAGATGTTAACAAATAAGAATAATCTTAATGTGGAAAGATTTTCCAATAAGATGGTTCGAATTTTGTCCATTTCATTCAGACAAAAATGTCTTAATGAAGATTAGGGTTTTTCTTGTTTTTGAAAACGAAATGCAAACCCATTAAGTCTTGTTTTCCAGTTTCTTTTGAAGATTGAGATTCTGGAAACGAATGAAGAACAAGTTTAAGATTTTTGCATTTAAACTTGAAGAACAACCATGAAAGGTTGTGTTCATAAAACCATGAAAGAAATGATTTTGTTTTTAAGAAGTTCTTTTGTTTGATCTTGTTAAAACAATGAGAAGATCAGAAACAAGTTATAACAACATGTAAATAATAAGAATATATTAACCTTTGATGTTGAAGAAGAAGGAGATGAACAGTTGTTCTTGAAAATATGATTGTTCGAAAATGCAGCAGTAAATCTTTCTTTGCTTGGAGAAGAAGTTGTTCGCATAAAAGGAAAATATAAACCAAGAATTTGTTTATATAGAGAGATTAGAGATAGAAAATCTTGAGCGGAAAAAGATTTTCATCATGACACGGACACGTGTTTGCATTTGATTGGAAGATGAACGAAATGTGCAAACGTGTGTCAGAAAAAGTGAACGTGCCGGGGCTTATCCGTTGCAATGATGTCACAACTGTCCTTTCAAATTCTTTTAGGATGTCTCTGAGGTTTTGAAAGCTCAGGGACTCTTTTAAAAAACATGAAGCACTGAATAGAAATATCAGTTGGTTTTAGAAATTTTAAAAATATCGCTGATTAAGAAAGAGATTCAGCGATGCAAATTTATTTTGAAATCTTGCATTTTTCATGCGGTTGTCAGCGAAGGAAACATACCTTGATATCAGCGAATCGAGTTTATTCAGAGAGAAGATGTTGGAATAGGTTATACAAGTTGAGTTTATCCTGAACTATACAAGATGTATAATTGTATCACTGATCAAATGTGAACCGCTGAAGATTTTACTCTTCAAAGTTCAGCATTCCAAGCTCGCTGATGAGAAAGTTGAATCTTGTCTCATCAAGAGGTTTGGTGAACAAATCAGCTAACTGATAATCAGTTGGGATAAAATGAAGTTCTATATCACCATTCATCACATGATCTCTAATAAAATGATATCTGATTTCGATGTGTTTTGCCTTTGAGTGTAGCACTGGATTGTTGGCTATAGCGATGGCACTTGTGCTATCGCAATAGATTGGAATTTTTGAGAACTGAAGGTCATAGTCTAGTAGTTGATTTCTCATCCACAAGACCTGAGAACAACAGCTTCCAGCGGCTACATATTCAGCTTCAGCTGTGGAGGTAGACACTGAGTTTTGCTTTTTTACTTGTCCAACTCACCAGCTTTCCACCCCGGAGCTGACATCCTCCTATGGTGCTTTTCCTATCCAATTTGCAACCTGCAAAATCACTATCTGAATAGGCGGTTAGATCGAATCCTGAGTCTTTGGGATACCAAAGACCTAGGTTCGCTGTACCCTTAAGGTATCGAAATATTCACTTTACAGCTTTCATATGAGATAGCGTATGTTCAGCTTGATATCGTGCACACAAACAGGTTGCGTACATAATATCGGGTCGGCTAGTTGTAAGATACAGCAGAGAGCCGATCATCCCACGGTACAGCGTGACATTAACAGGTATTCCCTTTGAATCCTTGTCAAGTGTCAGCGGTGGTGCCATAGGCGTTTTCATAGCTGAACTTTGAGTTAAATCAAATTTCTTCAGCATATCTTTACCATATTTTCCCTGATTAATGAAAGTTCCTTTTTCATTTTGCTTAATCTGAAGACCAAGGAAATATGCTAGTTCACCCATCATGCTCATCTTATACTCATCTTTCATTCTATCAGCGAAACGAGTACAAAGATCAGGGTTAGTAGAGCCAAATATAATGTTATCAATATATATTTGAACAAGAATAATATGACCTTTTACTTTCCTGAAGAATAGAGTTTTATCGATTTTACCTCGCTCAAATTGTTCAATATGGAGATAAGTAAAAAGAGTGTCATACCATGCACGAGGAGCGTGCTTCAAGCCATAAAGTGCCTTATCCAGTTTATAAACATAACCTGGACGCTTAGGATCTGAGAATCCTGGAGGTTGTTCCACATAGACTTCTTCATTCAGCTTTCCATTTAGAAACGCTGACTTAACATCCATCTGATATACTTTGAAGTCTTTGTGTACAGCATATGCTAAGAATAGACGAATAGATTCTAGTCTTGCTACTGGAGCAAATGTTTCGTCATAATCTATGCCTTCCTCTTGTCTGTATCCCTGAGCAACAAGACGAGCCTTGTTGCGGGTTACAGTTCCATGTTCGTCCAACTTGTTTCGATAGACCCATTTAGTGCCTATCACTGTTTTGTCAGTTGGTCTTCGAACAAGTTTCCAAACTTTGTTACTTTCGAATTCAGTCAGCTCTTCTTGCATGGCGCTGACCCAGTTTGGATCTTTGAGAGCATCATCTATTTTCTTTGGTTCAGTCAGAGAAATAAAATTAACAAATAAACAAATATTACCTGCACTTCGTCGAGTCTGAACACCAGCGTTTGGATCACCAAGAATTTGATCGATTGGGTGATTTATCGCTGAGCAGGAGCATAAGTCGCTGACTAAATCTGAACTGGAGGAGCTGAAGATGAGGCTTCATCAACTTCTGGAGTATCAGCTAAGAGAGGAGTTGCAGTTGTCATTTCATTCACTGATTGCTGAGAAATAGATGGAATGTCTGAGACATTTGGTTCAGAAGCAGGTATAGTGTTTAAAGGAACAACTGAGACCCATGATGTTTCACCTTCACTATTCTACGTGTTTGGAATGATAGGAGGACTATCATCTTCAACTGTACGAGTATGAGGAGTGGGAACATCTTCTGAATCACCAAGATGAGAAAACATCCATTGATTCAATTCTTCAGAATCAGCGAACGGTTTAGAGTTCGCTGAACGGGATTCGTCAAACGTGACGTGAATAGTTTCTTCTACAGTTTGTCTTCTACGATTGAAGACTCTGAAGGCTTTGGATATTGAAGAATATCCAAGAAAGATTCCATCATCAGCCTTAGGATCAAACTTTCCAAGGGCATCTATGTTATTCAGTATGAAACACTGACATCCAAAGATGTGAAGAAAGCTGATTGAAGGCTTTCTCCCATGAAAAAGTTCATAGGCTGTCTTATTGAATCTTTTGACTATCCGCGACCTGTTTTGTGTAAAACAAGCAGTGTTGACAGCTTTTGCCCAAAACTGAGTAGGCATGTGAGAATCGTTGAGCATTGAACGTGCAACTTCAATAATTGTTCTATTTCTTCTTTAAGCGACTCCGTTTTGTTGTGGTGTTCTCACTGAAGAAAAGTTGTGAGAAATACCCTTACTCTCAAAGAAGGAATTAAGAGAACTGTTTTTGAATTCAGTCCCATGATCACTCCTTATTGAGCGAACGGTCAAGTTGTTTAGGGTTTCCATCTTCCGAACAAAGGTAATGAGTTCTTCAGGGGTGTCACTCTTAGAACGGAGAAACATAACCCATGTATTGCGAGAGAATTCATCTACTATGACCAGTGTATATTTCTTTCCAGCGATGGATTGTTTGTTAACGACGCCAAACAAATCCATATGGAGAAGTTGTAGAGGATATGACACTGAGGAAACTTGCTTTGACTTAAAGCTTGCTTTGGTCTGCTTCCCTTTTTCACACGCTGAACATAAAGACTCTTTGGCGTATGAGTGTTGAGGTAGACCAGTGACTAACTCTTTTGAAGAAAGAGTATTCAGTGTCTTGAAATTCAGATGAGAGAGCCTCTTATGCCGTAGCCAGTTAACATCAGATGAGTCTTTTGAGAAGAAACAGGAGTTCTCAGTGGTTGTTGAGTCCATGTTTATTACATAAACATTTTCCAAACGATAACCGCTGAGAGCTATCTTCTCCTTTTTGTCAGGGACAAAGCAGGATTCCTTAGTAAAGATTAATTTGTTATCCTTGTCGCAAAGCTGACTGATGCTAAGAAGATTATGCTTCAGCCCTTCAACATATGCGACTCTTCTGAAGGTGGTTGTACCATTTGAGAGTACACCAAACCCTCGGGTATGTCCTTTTCCATTTCCACCAAAAGTCACAGAGGGACCCTTCTCTTCCTTGTATTCAGCGAGCAGGCTTTTCTTTCCAGTCATGTGTCTTGAGCATCCGCTATCGAGATACCAGATACCCTTCTTAACCTGCATTACAAAGGAAGATTAGTTTTTCTTGGGTACCCACTTTGCCATGTATACCCATTTGTCAGTGGAAGTAGTTGGAATGGAACACTGACACATTCCAACTACTTCCACTGACAAATGTGTATACATGGTTAAGTGGGTACCCAAGAAAAACTAATCTTCTTTTGTATTGTAGGTTAAGAAGGGTATCTGGTATCTCGATAGCGGATGCTCTAGACACATGACAGGTAAGAAAAACTTGCTCGCTGAATACAAGGAAGAGAAGGGTCCCTCTGTGACTTTCGGTGGAAATGGAAAAGGACATACCTGAGGGTATGGTGTACTTTTAAATGGTACAACTTCCTTCAGAAGAGTCGCATATGTTGAAGGACTGAAGCATAATCTTCTAAGCATCAGTCAGCTTTGCGACAAGGATAACAAAGTGATTTTCACTAAGGAATCCTGCTTTGTCGCTGACAAAAAGAAGAAGATAGCTCACAGCGGTTATCGTTTGGAAAATGTTTTGTAATAAACATGGACTCAACAACCACTGAGAACTCTTGTTTCTTCTCAAAAGCCTCATCTGATGTCAACTGGCTATGGCATAAGAGGCTATATCATCTAAATTTCAAGACACTGAACACTCTTTCTTCAAAAGAGTTAGTCACTGGTCTACCTCAACATTCATATGCCAAAGAGTCTTTATGTTCAGCGTGTGAAAAAGGGAAGCAGACCAAAGCAAGCTTTAAATCAAAGCAAGTTTCCTCAGTGTCATCTCCTCTACAACTACTCCATATGGATTTGTTTGGCCTTGTTAACAAACAATCCATCGCTGGAAAGAAATATACGCTGGTCATAGTTGATGAATTCTCTCGCTTCACATGGGTAATGTTTCTCCGTTCTAAGAGTGACACCCCTGAAGAACTCATCACCTTTGTTCGAAAGATGGAAACCCTGAACAGTCTGACCGTTCGCTCAATAAGGAGTGATCATGGGACTGAATTCAAAAACAGTTCTCTTGATTCCTTCCTTGAGAGTAAGGGTATTTCTCACAACTTCTCTTCAGTGAGAACACCGCAACAAAATGGAGTCGCTGAAATAAGAAATAGAACAATTATTGAAGCTGCACGTTCAATGCTCAGCGATTCTCACCTGCCTACTCAGTATTGGGCAGAAGCTGTCAACACTGCTTGTTTTACGCAAAACAGGTCGCTGATAGTTAAAAGATTCAAAAAGACATCCTATGAACTCTTTCATGGGAGAAAGCCTTCAATCAGCTTTCTTCACATCTTTGGATGTCAGTGTTTCATACTGAACAACAGAGATGCCCTTGGAAGGTTTGATCCTAAGGCTGATGATGGAATCTTTCTTGGATACTCTTCAGTTTCCAAAGCCTTCAGAGTCTTCAATCGTAGAAGACAAACTGTAGAAGAAACTATTCACGTCACGTTTGACGAATCCCATTCAGTGAACTCTAAACCGTCCGCTGATGCTGAAGAACTGAATCAATGGATGTTTTCTCATCTTGGTGATTCAGAAGATATTCCCACACCTCATGCTCACACAGTAAAAGATGATAGTCCTACTATCATTCCAAATATGCAGAATAGTGAAGCTGAAACATCATGGGTCTCAGCTGTTCCTATAAACACTATACCTGCCGCTGAACAAAATGTCTCAGACATTCCATCTATTTCTCAGCAATCAGTGAATGAAATGACAAATGCAAGTATTCCTCTCTTAGCTGATACTCCTGAAGTAGCTGAAGCCTCATCTTCAGCTCCTCCAGTTCAGGATGAGTCAGCGACTTATGCTCCGGCTCAGCGATGGACCGTAAATCACCCTATTGATCAAATTCTTGGTGATCCAAACGCTGGTGTTCAGACTCGACGAAGTGCAGGTAATATTTGTTTATTTGTTAACTTTATTTCTCTAACTGAACCAAAGAAAATAGATGATGCCCTCAGGTAATATTTGTTTATTTGTTAACTTTATTTCTCTAACGCCATGCAAGAAGATCTGACTGAATTCGAAAGAAACAAAGTTTGGAAACTTGTTCGAAGACCAACTGATAAAACGGTGATAGGGACTAAATGGGTCTATCGAAACAAGTTGGATGAACATGGTATTGTAACCCGCAACAAAGCTCGTCTTGTTGCTCAGGGATACAGACAAGAGGAAGGTATAGATTATGACGAAACATTTGCTCCTGTAGCAAGACTTGAATCTATTCGTCTATTCTTAGCATATGCTGTACACAAAAACTTCAAAGTACATCAGATGGATGTTAAGTCAGCGTTTCTAAATGGAAAGCTAAATGAAGAAGTCTATGTGGAACAACCTCCAGGATTCTCAGATTCTAAGCGTCCAGGTTATGTTTATAAACTGGATAAGGCACTTTATGGCTTGAAGCAAGCTCCTCGTGCATGGTATGACACTCTTTCTACTTATCTCCATAATGAAAAATTTGAGTGAGGTAAGATTGACAAAACTCTATTTTTTAGAAAAGTGAAAGGTCATATCATTCTAGTTCAAATATATGTTGATGACATTATATTTGGTTCTACTAACCCTGAGCATGATGGGTGAACTAACATATTTCCTTGGTCTTCAGATTAAGCAAACTGAAAAAGGAACTTTTATTAATCAGGGAAAATATGTTAAAGATATGCTGAAGAAATTTGATTTAACTCAAAGTTCAGCTATGAAAACGCCTATGGCACCACCGCTGACATTTGACAAGGATTCAAAGGGAATACCTGTTAATGTCACGCTGTACCGTGGGATGATCGGCTCTCTGCTGTATCTTACAGCTAGCCGACCCGATATTATGTATGCAACATGTTTGTATGCACGATATCAAGCTGAGCCTATGCTATCTCATATGAAAGATGTAAAGCGAATTTTTCGATACCTTAAGGGTACAGCGAACCTAGGTCTTTGGTATCCCAAAGACTCAGGATTCGATCTAACCGCCTATTCAGATAGTGATTTTGCAGGTTGCAAATTGGATAGGAAAAGCACCATAGGAGGATGTCAGCTCCTGGGTGGAAAGCTGGTAAGTTGGACAAGTAAAAAGCAAAATTCAGTGTCCACTTCCACAGCTGAAGCTGAATATGTAGCTGCTGGAAGCTGTTGTTCTCAAGTCTTGTGGATGAGAAATCAGCTACTAGACTATGATCTTCAGCTCTCCAAAATTCCAATCTATTGCGACAGCACAAGTGTCATCGCTATAGCAAACAATCCAGTACTACATTCAAAGACCAATAACATAGAAATCAGATATCATTTTATCAGAGATCATGTGATGAATGGTGATATAGAACTTCATTTTATTCCAAAAGATTATCAGTTAGCTGATTTGTTTACCAAACCTCTTGATGAGACAAGATTCAACTTTCTCATCAGCGAGCTTGGAATGCTGAACTTTGAAGGGTAAAATCTTCAGCGGTTCACATTAGATCAACGATACTATTATACTGTGTATAAATTCTTTGGATAAAATAAACTTCTTTAACCTATTAAATCATCTTCTCTCTGAATAAACTTGGTTAGCTGATATCAAGGTATGTTTTCTCTCTCTAACAATCGCATGAAAATGCAAGATTTCAAAACAAAAAGCATCGCTGAATATCTCTTCCTTAACAGCGATATTTTGAAAATTCTTAAAACCATCACTGATATTTCCATTCAGTGCTTCATGTTTGTAAAAGAGTCCCTGAGCTTTCAAAACCTCAGAGACATCCTAAAAGAATATGAAAGGACAGTTGTAACGTCATTGCAACGGATAAACCCAGGCACGTTTTTCTTTCTGACACACGTTTGCACGTCTCGTTCAAACTTCCAATCAAATGCAAACACGTATCCGTGTCATGATGAAAATCTTTTCCCGCTCAAGATTTTTCTCTCTCTAATCTCTCTATATAAACAAACTCTTGGTTTATATTTTCCTTTACGCGAACAATCTTCCTCCGCAAGAAAGAATCACTATTGCATTTGTGCTCTCAAACCTTCAAGAACTGTTCATCACCTTCTTCATCAAACATCAAGGTTAATATGTTCTTATTTTTTATCAAATGAGTATAACTTGTTTCTGATCTTTTCCTTGCTTATACAAGATCAAACAAAAGAACTTCTTAAAAATGAAATCATTTCTTTCATGGTTTTATGAACACAACCATTTCATGGTTGTTCTTCAAGTTTAAATGCAAAAATCGTAAACTTGTTCTTCATTCGTTTCCATAATCTATTTCTTCATAGAAAACAGGAAAACAAGAATAAATGGGTTTTACATTTCGTTTCTCAAAAGCAAGAAAACCCTAATCTTCATTAAGACATTTGTGTCTGAATGAAATGGATAAAATTTGAACCATCTTAATGGAAAATCTTTCCGCATTAAGATTATTCTTATTTGTTAAACATCTTTGGTTGAACTGATAATACAGAAATGGCATCGTCTGACATTCCTGCTACCGCTGAGAACATCTCCGCTGATTCTGAGGAAGTGTAAATTATCAAGGCTCCTCAGGTTAAGTTCACTCTGGAACAACTAGATTGGACCAAAACGAATAACCTTTCTGCGCTTCTCGAGTTTCCTCCTCGAAAGCAAGTCACACATCTGAAAGATGCTGTGAATTTCCTAAAGAATAGCTGCATTTCAACAGCCCTGACCATCACACCTCCTGCAAATCAGCTACTACTATCCCAGTTCTGGTACTCTGCCAGACACTCTCAGCTACCATCCGCCAAAGATCCCTCCAAAACAATTGATTGTATCCTCATCGATACTGAGTATGGCACAATAAAGATCACACCTGCCATCATTCGCATAGCTCTGAACTTTCCCAACGCTACAAAAGAAAAACCTTTTGTTCCTTTCCTTGACCATAAGAAACTCGCTGACAAAGAAGCCCTTATTGCATTTTTCGATACAATGGGCTATGTATGGGAAATTGGCAGAGACAAGAAGCCCGAGAAGAAGCCGAAAATGCCCAGCGAGATGAACTTCATCTTCGCTCACTTAATCAGCTGCATGACTGCAAAGACCGGCTCCTCTGACCAAGCCGCTCAACCTCAGCAAGCAATGGGATACGCTTTGCTGAAAGGTCTACATATTGACCTCCATGGGTTCCATACCCCCTATTTATCAGCGCCATCTTCGAATATGGCCTGAAGGACAGCTACCCGCAAGAGGGTGACCTGAAACTATCTCAGGTTGGCCCTAAGGTACTTGACTTCAAACCGGTGGAAAATGAGGTACGTCTTTCTACCCTTCTAACTCTTCTCAACCCTACTTCTTCTACTTCTGTGGCTCCCTCACCGACAATACCCATCGCTGATACCCAGGCCACAAAATCCTCTCCTTCTAGGAAAAGGAAACAATCATCTACCCAACTTAGTTCCAAAAGGACTAAGATAACCAAGGAGCAACCCCAGCAATCTCATGCTGAAGACTCCTCAGCTCTTTCTGCAGAGCTGAAGGAACATTCAGTGGTACGCTCTGCCACACCTGAACAACCCATCCATTCTATCCCAACTTCAGCGTCTCTAAACGCTGAGGTTACAAACTTGGAATCTACCCAACCTCCTTCAGTCTCTCAAAAGACTGGAGAAGTGCTTCTCAGCGAATCCAACGCTAAACTCTCTACCCTACCTCCATTCTTATCCTTCGCTTCTCCCTCTACTCATTTGGACTCTACTCCAGTTATCACTGAAGCACCTGTCTTTCCTCCAGAAGCAAAAGAAAATACTCTTCAAGGAGTGATGGGCACAGGACCTGCAGAGATGACCATACATCAACGCACTTTTGAAGACGACATGGAACATTTTTCAGGAACCCGTAATTTTGACGAGTTCATCAATCCTCCTGCAGGTACACACCAACCCATATACACTGTAACTAAACCCCAAACTTCTGAGCTTTCCTTTGTTCACAAGTACTTATCTGTTACAGGTCCTAATTTGGGAGACATCAACGCCTATCTGAAAGCTGTGGAGACAAAGCTGACAGGTCTCACCACTACTCTTACGGATAACTCTAAAGCTGTAACAACCGCTGGAGAGAATCTTTCAAAGCTGACAACTGTCGTCGAAAAGAATGCCTCCAAAGCTGACTTGGAGAAGGTTGATAAATCACTCACCGATTTTACAAAAGTTCTCTCTGATATCTACACGGACTACCTCGACGTCAAGAAATTAGTTGACACCATGTCTAGCAAATTCACAACGCTGAAGACATCGGTTGGCACACTCGAAGGTAATTGGTCTGATGTAAAGGCTGATGTCAGTTCAGTAAAAACTAATAATATAAAGAATGATATCACCTCTATTTAGACTTTGTTGAAGCAGATCCTGACCAACACGACCGCCCCTGCAACTGTCCCTGCATCTGAAAATTTTACAGCAGCGGATCGCACTGAGCTCGAGAAGATCAATCCTGCTATTTCTGGCCTTGAAGACAGATTAGCAAAGATTGAAGTTTGTGTAGGAATCTCTGGCCAAGAAGACAGAGAAAATACAGCTGCTGAGTCGACATATTCCTCCCCAATTCATCGTGAAGAAGGGGGGGTGGTATGAACGAAATGTGTGTTTTAATCGCAGTGGGTTGCAAACTGTCCACAGTGGGAAGTGCAAGTGTACACTGTCCACTATGATCGTCACAGCAAGTAATAGTTGGTAAAATACCAGAATCGAATCCACAGAGACTGGACAATCAAGACAATACGGTTCTCATGAGCTCCTTTTACAAGTTTCAACTAGAGAGGAAAATAATACTTTGGTTTGGTTTGGTAAAATAGCTACTTGAAACGATTTACTAAATGCTAAAAAGGAGGAATGTAGGTTGGATTTTCCCTAAAATTTATCTCAAATACTCGGTCCTTAGAGTGATCCTCGTATTCGTGGTGGACATTTTCGCTAGAAAAGCCCGGTTACAAAATACTCACACCGTTAGATAAAAATCCCATACTCTTAGTACTTGTTGTTTTGTCAATGGTAATCTCTAAATGGACCTTTTCAGGCCTCGATGGAATGTGTAGAGACAAATACTCTAAGTGTTTTTAATACACAAATTAGCTTGCCTACTACTCCAGTGGGCAGAGATTAGCTCACTGTGCCGACCTCACTTTCGTAAGTGTCAAAAGAATTCTTTCGAATCCCCTAGCATCATTCAAGCTCGTGTCACTGCGCTCTACTTATTTCTAAGTTAAGAACTAGACTTTAGATCCTTGCAAGTGATCAGCTTGTTCGCATCCTTGGGTAAATATCGAGAATGAAAGACCAAAACAACAAATATTCTAAGTATAAAGATTACTCAAGCATTTTTGATAAAATCCAGGTACTTCTCCTTCCTACATCCCAAAGGATGTTTAGCCTAACATTTCCGAAGTAAAGAAAACAAAAGATGAAGAATTGCACATAATAAAACTGAAAGTGATTTGCATTAACTGCTCACAGTGGGGAACGAGAAGTCGTCCCTGCACTGTGTATTTCGAACTACAACAGAAAATAAATTACTGAAATTAAATGCTAAGTTACTGCAGTAAATGAAAGCTTACAACTTAAGGAAATGCTAGATAAATTGCAAGATAGATTGCTTGTAATAAATGAGACCCAACACCCCTTTTTATACTAAGAAGGAGGTGTTGGTCTTTACACAAAAAGGGTTTTCCAAGGTGCAAGGACTGCAGAGCTGCTGAAATTAGTCCAAAGGGTAATACTTCAATCCTCCATGTATAGCTCTTTTTACCCAATGGTCCATTAGAAGTCAACTTTATTCAAGTACAAAGGTACAATCATGATGTGAAGCCTTGAGGAACACTTGTAACAGCCAAATCTCAGCTTCTCTGTCATTGAACCTTCCTCCTCCAGAAAATTAGATCCCAACTAAAAGTTTCTTTTTGATTTCTTTTTGATCAGCTCGAAGAGTGGGGAACCGGAGTGGGCACTGTATACGTCACTGCGGATGAAAAATCGAGAAAACACCCAAAACTTCCCCAAATAATTTATTAAAGACCATGGTTCACTCCTTTTGCTCGTTTTCGTAAATCCTACCAAGAATGGGGGGTTTTAGAAGTGAAATGGCTAAAATTGACAAAATAAAGTGGAAAATAAATGGAAATAATAACTCTAAAAATAGAGTTATCACAACCTCAAACTTAAATCATTACTTGTCCCCAAGTAATAAAAAGAAAGAAATAAAATGAAACACAATGCATAAAAGGTCTTTGAGGGACTTACATATCTCTTGACTTGAATGGGCGTTGATCTCCTTCCTTCGATACTTCCTTCGGTTCCAAACTTGAAAATTTCACTTTTGTGTTTGACGAAACCTTTCCCTTGTTTACCTTTTGATCAATAGGGCTTTCTTGGGTTTGAAGGGTTTATGGCTTTGAATCTTTTCCCAAGGATTTTGACAAGAATTTCCAAACATGGACCGAAGATCTCGCTTTGAGATTTTTATTTCAAGAAGTGGGTGTTTAGTATTTTGCTATGATAAGAACGTACACTTTCAGGCTTTATTTGGGTATAATGAGTATGGCTATTTTTGTGAGGGTGGGTATTCTGATGGTCCAGAATAGGCACACCATCGTTTTCTGGGAGTGAGCACTTTGATGGTCCAGAAAAGGCACACCATCAATTTTGTTAGTGCTACTCCGATTTTCTTCTGTTTTTGTATTTTTGTGTTTTCTCTCTCTCTTTTTTTTTTTTTTTTTTTTTTTTTTTTTTTGGGAGGGGGGTACGGCTTACCCACCTCAAACTTGGACTTCACAGTGTCCTCACTGTGAGGAAACTGGAAGTCACTCTGGAACTCCCTACCTCAAACTTAAGATCTCACAGTGTCCCCACTGTGACATAGAAATAACGAACAAAGGTGGTGGTTTGGGGTACAAAAAGGGTCGTGTTTAGATGCGAAAAATGGCCTAAATCATTTCACGGGACAAGTTGAGATTTGTACTTACAAAAGTGACCTTTTAAGTCGGAAGCCGAAAGTTGTACCTTGAAATGGAAACGAGGTCAAACAAGCATTCAAACAATCAATACGTTAGTACCCAAAAGTACCTACCTACCGGTAGGATTTTCATGCATCGATATTTAAAAAGTTAAAACAGCAAAAAGTGTCAATGCCTAGCCATAGGCACAAAAAGATCAACCAAACAAAATAAAATTGTTTTTGGTGAGCAAAAGAGCGAAACCATTGTTTTAAAACAAACCATTCACGGGGTTTGGGTGGCTTGCGGTGACAGATCCGCATCATCATCATCGAACTCATCCTCACTGTCATTAACCGGGAAGATATCTTTCGGAAATTCTGGTAGCTGAGCAGCTAGCATTGGGTTGGCCTCTTTCATCATCAGGCCCGTCACCTCATCCCGTTCTCTTGTATACATCCAAAATTTCTGTGTGGCCCGGTTCTGATATCGCTGCTCACTTTCCAGCAACTCGATCCTGTATGTGAGCCTCTTCAAAGCTGCCAAAATCTCTCCCATTTGGTTGCTTGATGATCCGGCCTCGGTTGAATGGAGTGGTGTACGCGGCGTTCTCACAACATGCTCCTCAGCAATGGTCACAGTGGGGTGAACAGTCCCCACTGTGGGGATATCTTCTGTTTGTTCAGCTGGAGGAGTGGCGACGTACCTTCCCATCTTGCGGATGGTTTGTGCGCTGATGTTGCTCGTGGAGTCAAACCACTGATCCTCCACCGCCGAGGGTACACCTGCGTCTATCATTAGTAACGTAACGAGGCAAGGAAGGGGCAAGACTACCTTCTTTCTGTTTCGAGCTTGATCTATGGCCGCATGCATAACAATTCCGACGTTGATTTTTCGTCCAGTGAGGAGGCAGTACAACAAAGCACATTTATGCATAGACAATGTGGTATCGTGCGATGTTGGGGACACAGAGGCCCGGAGAAATTGGAACCAAACAGCGGCCTCGGTAGTGAGGGAGCTAGCATTTAGGCACCTTCTCTGGCCGTCTTTATTCCACGGCTTCCCCTCGACTGCTATTTCGCGCAAGACAAGATCCTCGTCCGTCGGGGTCATTTTCTTTAAAAACTGGGCAAACTCACACACAGCCGGGCTCCTTCTTCCTAATACCCGGTTAATCGCTCCTGGAGTATAGCTTACTTGCTTACCCCGAACTACCACAGTGGGATCCTTTGCTTGAGAGGCCTCGGCGTAAAATTCACGCACTAACGAGGCATTCGCGCGTCGATTGGCTTCAGCCAAAATCGACCAGTCTTGCGCTACAATCCTATTCTTAACAAATGGGTTGGCCTCAACAAACTCAGGGTCGAAACCCCTCTCTAACTTCAGTTTCTGTGTAGCAATGCACTCATAGTGGGCAGCCACCTCCGGAGTGGTGAACTGCCTGGGCACCCCACTGGGGGCATGCGCAGTGCCCACTGTGGATTGATGTGGGTTTTTGGTTTGAACTTGGTCATCCCCAACATCAATCTCAACAGAAGATGAACTTAAAGAGGGCTGAAGACTTGTACCTTTCTTTGACGGTTGTTTTGCCGGCCTTTTTGTCGGTTGTTTCAGAGCTTTGGTCACCGCAGACCGGGTGACCACTCCTTTCCTTCTTGTGGCCCGCAGAATTAGGTTCTCCCCACTGTGGGCAGTCTTCCTCACTGTGCTCTGCTCAATAATATCCCCAAGCTTTCTGTAGTCCTTTTCATAATCAGAATTTACTTTCCTCAGCAGTTCTTGTTCCTCAGTAAAAATCTCTCCCTCCGCCTTTTTCCTTTCTTCCTCTAAGATCTTTGCTTGTTCAGCCTTCAATCTTGCTTCTTCTTTTCTGCGCTTTTCTTCTTTTTCTCGCCGTCTCCTCTCAACCTCTTCCTTTCGCTTTCGAATGACCGACATTCGCCTCTCAAACTCCTCTGCCAATCGCTTCTCTTCTTCTTCGGCCAGCAATGCCTCGGTTTCGAAGTGGGTGACACTAGTGTCGGAGATTTGAGAAGAATCCGCATAAGGTACGCCGGATGTTATGGGGTTATCGTCGGAAAATATGGGGTTGTCACTGGAAATAGGTGGTGGTTCATTTAGATCGCCGGTGACAGTTTCCGGCGGGTTTTCTTCTGCGAGACGACGGCGTACGGCTGCTCGTGTGGGTGCATCGTGCCGGATGTTCAATCTTTTGCTTCTCGCCATTTTTTTTTCAAGGGTTTTAGGAAGGGTTTTAGGTTTGTGGGTTTTCTTTGAGAGAGAAATGGAGAAGATGAAGAAACTTGGTGTGTTTAGGGAAGTTAAAGTAAAAATCTGATTTGAGGGTGATGGTTTTTGAGTTGATTGGGGACGGTTAGTAGAGAGAGAAAAAGATAATGATGGTTTATCTTGGGAATAGGTGGGCTTTTGACAAGTGGCAGGAAAAGTTGATGTTTGTAAGAAAAAGCATGATGTGCGTCAGCCGTGGGTCCCTCCCAAACCGTCTTTTCCTATGCCAGACCGAGAGTGAGGAGCGCAGTGACCAATCCTTGCCCACTGCGAACCTCTTTGTTCCAAAAAGTGCTAAAATGCTCCTACACACATCGAAATAAACTACCATGCAGAATTAAAAATACTAAAGATAAAAAAAAAGACAACAATACTGAAATAAATTATTTACAAACAGTGGTGAATTTCTCTAACCATAGCGAGGTGGAGAGTGGGCAGGGATGTGGGCACTTTCATGCAAAAAATGCTTTACCCTTTGCCCATTGACTTTTAAGGTTTGACCCGATTGTGGGGATTTCAACTCCACTGTTCCGAAAGGACTCACCTTGACAATGGTGTATGGTCCCGTCCATCTTGATTTAAGTTTACCTGGAAAGAGTTTGAGACGGGAATTGAACAATAGTACCTGTTGTCCTTCCATGAACTCCCTATGGTTGATTCGACGATCGTGCCACATCTTGGTCTTTTCCTTGTACAACTTTGCATTCTCATAGGAGTGATATCGCAACTCCTCTAGCTCATGTATTTGCAGACTCCTTTTGATTCCCGCGGCATCCTCACTCATGTTAAGCTCTTTAAGGGCCCAGAACGCCTTGTGCTCTAATTCAATCGGTAAATGGCAAGCTTTGCCAAAAACTAATTTGAATGGAGACATTCCCAGAGGAGTTTTATAGGCTGTTCGATAGGCCCAAAGAGCATCATCGAGTTTAATTGACCAATCTTTACGGTGTGGCTTAACAACTTTTTCCAAAATTCCCTTGATCTCACGATTTGAAAGCTCGGCCAATCCATTGGTTTGTGGGTGGTATGCGGTGGCCACTCTATGATGAATATCATATTTAGCAAGAACCGAGGCCATGACTTTGTTTACAAAATGGGTGCCTTCGTCACTAATTAATGCTCGTGGTGTTCCGAAGCGAGTGAATATATTTTTGTGTAAGAACTTCACCACAGTGTTAGCATCATTGGAGTGACAAGCAATGGCTTCTACCCATTTTGAAACATAATCTACCGCAACCAAGATGTAAAAGTTATTGTTGGAATTTGGAAAAGGTCCCATAAAATCTATCCCCCATACATCAAAAAGTTCGACCTCTAGAATGTTGTTAAGAGGCATTTCATTTCTTTGCGATATATTCCCCGTACGTTGACATTGCTCACAATTTTTCACGAATTCAAATGAGTCTTTAAAAACAGTGGGCCAAAAGAATCCACTTTGCAAAATTTTTGCTGCGGTACGGTTTCCACCGAAGTGGCCACCGTAGTGGGATGTGTGACAACCATGGAGTATTTGATGTTGTTCACTCCCATGGACACAACGCCTCAATATTTGGTCCGCCCCTATCTTGTACAAGAAGGGATCGTCCCAAACGTATTGTCGTGTGTCGTGTAAAAATTTCTTGAATGGTTGTCCACTCATCCCGTGGGGCTTAAGTCCACTTGCTAAAAAGTTTGCAATATCAGCATACCAAGGAGTTTCATTATGATGTTGCGCAGATAATAATTGTTCATCGGGAAAAGTTTCTTTTACCGGAGTGGGGTCAGGAGTGGGGTCAACAGTTCCCACTGTCTTCTCGAGCCTGGACAGATGATCGGCAACCTGATTGCTCGTTCCTTTTCTGTCGACGATCTGGAGGTCAAATTCCTGCAGCAACAGCACCCATCTGATCAACCTCGGTTTAGAGTCAGCCTTGTTGATCAAATATTTGATGGCTGCGTGATCGGTGTGTACTATGACCTTTGCTCCAATTAAGTAAGACCTGAAACGATCAAAAGCAAAAACTACTGCAAGTAGTTCTTTTTCGGTTACAGTGTAGTTGATTTGAGCCTCGATCAAAGTCTTGCTTGCATAGTATATTGGATGAAAAATCTTATCTTTTCGTTGGCCTAGTACTGCACCTATAGCCCAATCGCTGGCGTCACACATGACTTCGAATGGGAGTGACCAGTCAGGAGTGGTCACTATGGGTGCAGTAACTAAGGCATTTTTGATTATTTCAAATGCGTTTCTACATTCTTTGGTAAAAACAAACTCTCTTTCATGTTGCAGCAGGTTACATAGGGGTTTAGTTATTTTGGAAAAATCTTTTATGAACCTCCTATAGAAACCTGCGTGACCTAAAAAACTGCGAATGCCTTTTACCGTTGTGGGCTCGGGAAGTTGGGAGATTACTTCTAGTTTTGCTTTATCAACTTCCAAACCCTTTTTCGACACAAGATGACCCAAAACGATGCCCTCTTCGACCATGAAATGACATTTTTCCCAATTTAGAATAAGGTCGTGGGTTTCACATCTCACCAAACTTTTTTCTAGATTCCTCAAACAGTTATCAAATGATGTGCCGATCACAGAAAAATCGTCCATAAAAACTTCTATGGTATCTTCTATCATATCAGTAAAAATGGCCATCATACAGCGTTGAAAAGTAGCGGGAGCATTACATAAACCAAAAGGCATTCTCCGGAATGCAAAAGTACCATATGGACAAGTAAAGGTGGTCTTTTCTTGGTCCTCGGGTGCGATGTGGATTTGGTTATATCCGGAGTATCCATCTAGAAAACAATAAAATTCCTTTCCCGCTAATCTATCAAGCATTTGATCAATAAAAGGTAACGGGAAATGGTCTTTCTTTGTTGCTAGATTCAGTTGCCTATAGTCCATGCATATTCTCCATCCCGTAACAGTCCTAGTTGGAATGAGTTCGTTCTTTTCATTTCTGACCACTGTTGTTCCTCCCTTTTTAGGGACACATTGAACGGGGCTCACCCAACTACTACTGGCAATGGGATAGATAATACCGGCATCTAACCATTTCAAGACTTCTTTCTTAACTACCTCCTTCATGATGGGGTTCAACCTTCTTTGGGGTTGGACTTTCCCCGGGTGGTCACTCTCCAAGTTAATCTTATGTTGACATAAAGAGGGGCTAATCCCTCGAATGTCCGCTATGGTCCAACCAATTGCTCCCTTATGCTTTATCAACAAATCAATCAGAAGTTGTTCTTGTTTCTCACTAAGTTTGGAAGAGATAATGACGGGAAGTTTATTATCCTTAGCAAGATAAGCATACTTTAAATGGGAAGGCAATGGTTTAAGTTCTAACTCGGGAGGTTGTTCTATTGAAGGGGATTGAACATCTCTATCTTTGAAGTCCAGAGGTTCAAAAGCTGCAACCATTTCATTACACTCATCCTTAAAAGTGTCATTACTCTCTGATTCAGAGTGCTCACTGTCAATCCCCACTGTGGGAACTGTACTCCCCACTGTGGGCAAATTGCCAAAATTGTGGGTTTCATAAATCGAACTTAAGGCAAAACAATCTTCGGTGTCTATATATTTGAGAGATTTGAAAACATTAAAAGTTACCTCTTGGTCATTAACTCGCATCGTGAGTTCTCCTTTGTGCACATCGATCAAAGTACGTCCGGTTGCAAGAAACGGACGTCCTAAGATGATTGGGATTTCTTTATCGGCCTCATAATCTAAAACAAGAAAATCGGCGGGGAAGATAAATTTATCCACTTGGACCAAAACGTCTTCTATTTTTCCCTTGGGGTAGGCAATGGATCGGTCGGCTAGTTGTAATGTCACGGTTGTGGGTCTAGCCTCTCCAATCCCTAACTTGTTAAAAATGGACAAAGGCATCAAGTTGACACTAGCTCCTAAATCACAGAGTGCTTGGCCTACTTCTTGTCCTCCTATAATGCATGGAATGGTGAAACTACCCGGGTCTTTCAACTTAGGTGGAATCTTGCTTGTTAGGAGGGCACTACATTCTTCGGTCAAAGCCACAGTTTCAAATTCACCCAACTTCCTCTTTTTGTTCAAAATATCTTTTAAGAATTTAACATAGCTTGGCATCTGCTCGAGAGCTTCTACCAAGGGTATGTTAATGTGAAGTTGCTTAAAAATGTCTAAGAATTTTTTAAACTGAACATCGACATTTTTAGGCTTCATTCTTTGCGGAAATGGAATGTTTCGTGGGTCAATCTGAGTTTGCTGTGGTATTGGCTTTGGAACAGTAGTCTTTGGGACAGGTCCAAAAGTGGGAAGGTCAGGGATGTCGGTCCCCACTGTGGGGATCACAGTGACTTGAGGAGTGCCCACTGTGGTGCTCACAGTGGGTTTTTGAGGCGAATCATCAGATTCAAAAATGATATTTTTCAGATCCTTTCCACTCCTTAAAGTTATGGACTTGACATGTTCTGGTCCTTTTCCTATTACTCTAGCTTGCTCGGTATCACTCGGTAACGTTCCTGGTGGTCTATTCTTAACTTCAACGGCTAGCTGTCCTACTTGGGTCTCTATATTCCTAATGGCTGCTTGGGTTTGATTCATAAAACCTTTGAGAATCGACTCGATCGATTGTTGAGCCTCAGCTGGTTGGTTGGATCGTGGTTGGTATGGTTGTGGTTGGTATGGTTGTGGGGACTGCCCACTGTGATGTGGGGATTGCCCACTGTGATGTTGCTGAAATCCCGGGGGATTGTATGGTCTTTGCTGGATGTGACTCGGTCCTTGGGGTTGGAGTCCTTGATTACCGGACCAAGAGAAATTCGGATGATTTCTCCAACCTGGATTATAAGTCTGCGAATAAGGGTTGTTCCTTTGGTTGGTCCCTATGACATTAACAGATTCGGGGTTTGCTGGACAATAGTCGAAAACATGCTCCTCTCCACAAAGGGAGCAGTTATCAGCGAGATGGGTTGCGGAATTGACTTGGCCTCGATTTTGATTTAAAACGATTTTTGTCAAGGCCACTAATTGTGCATTCATGGTTTTGAGTGCTTCGGAATCTATGGTGTTGGTCTTAGACATGGGTGCTCTCGGATTTGACCATTCGGTATTGTTGTTGGACACTTTTTCTAAGATTTGATATCCTTCGTTGTAAGTCATACTCGTAAATGTTCCACCGGCTGTTGCATCTAAGATGATTTTGGCTGCATTGGAAAGACCATTGTAAAAGGTCTCCAATTGGATGCAATGTAGTATGCCATGATGTGGGCACTTTCGAAGTAAATCTTTAAATCGTTCCCATGCATCCGAAACAGCCTCATCTTCCTCTTGCCTAAATAAAATTATATCATTTCGAAATCTAACATTCCTTGTTGGAGGAAAGTATTTTTGCAAAAATCTATCGGCAAGTTCTTGCCAAGTGGTTATCGAGTGAGGTGCATGTGCGTTCAGCCAAGATTTTGCTTTGTCCCTTAATGAAAAAGGGAAAAGCCTTAGTCTTAATGCCTCATCACTAACACCTTGCAATTGAAAGGAATCGGTCATTTCTAAAAAAGATTTTAAGTGCGAGTGCGGATCCTCAGATGGCGATCCTCCAAATTGACCCATGGCTTGGATCATTTGAAACATCACCGGTTTGAGTTCAAAATGCGTTGCAACAATATTGGGTCTCAAAATTCCGGAGCTTAAATCACCAACTCCGGAAGTAGCATAGTCCCGTATTTTTCGATCTTTGTTATCGGCAATCGTGATTGTGGTCTCCACTATAGGTGGCGGTACTGCAGCCATGTTCACAGTGGGGATCACAGGAGGTTGTCGATTTGTTTTCTTTTTTCTTCGTGTTTTTCGCAACGTTTTTTCTATTTCGAGATCTATTGGAACCAAATGTTCGAGTTGTCGCCGTGGCATACAATACGAAGAGCTTAGAAAAACTAGTTACTCGGGCTCGAACAAAAACTAATGTCTTGAGATTTAAAATCACGCCAGTCCCCGGCAACGGCGCCAAAAACGTGGTACGAACGAAATGTGTGTTTTAATCGCAGTGGGTTGCAAACTGTCCACAGTGGGAAGTGCAAGTGTACACTGTCCACTATGATCGTCACAGCAAGTAATAGTTGGTAAAATACCAGAATCGAATCCACAGAGACTGGACAATCAAGACAATACGGTTCTCATGAGCTCCTTTTACAAGTTTCAACTAGAGAGGAAAATAATACTTTGGTTTGGTTTGGTAAAATAGCTACTTGAAACGATTTACTAAATGCTAAAAAGGAGGAATGTAGGTTGGATTTTCCCTAAAATTTATCTCAAATACTCGGTCCTTAGAGTGATCCTCGTATTCGTGGTGGACATTTTCGCTAGAAAAGCCCGGTTACAAAATACTCACACCGTTAGATAAAAATCCCATACTCTTAGTACTTGTTGTTTTGTCAATGGTAATCTCTAAATGGACCTTTTCAGGCCTCGATGGAATGTGTAGAGACAAATACTCTAAGTGTTTTTAATACACAAATTAGCTTGCCTACTACTCCAGTGGGCAGAGATTAGCTCACTGTGCCGACCTCACTTTCGTAAGTGTCAAAAGAATTCTTTCGAATCCCCTAGCATCATTCAAGCTCGTGTCACTGCGCTCTACTTATTTCTAAGTTAAGAACTAGACTTTAGATCCTTGCAAGTGATCAGCTTGTTCGCATCCTTGGGTAAATATCGAGAATGAAAGACCAAAACAACAAATATTCTAAGTATAAAGATTACTCAAGCATTTTTGATAAAATCCAGGTACTTCTCCTTCCTACATCCCAAAGGATGTTTAGCCTAACATTTCCGAAGTAAAGAAAACAAAAGATGAAGAATTGCACATAATAAAACTGAAAGTGATTTGCATTAACTGCTCACAGTGGGGAACGAGAAGTCGTCCCTGCACTGTGTATTTCGAACTACAACAGAAAATAAATTACTGAAATTAAATGCTAAGTTACTGCAGTAAATGAAAGCTTACAACTTAAGGAAATGCTAGATAAATTGCAAGATAGATTGCTTGTAATAAATGAGACCCAACACCCCTTTTTATACTAAGAAGGAGGTGTTGGTCTTTACACAAAAAGGGTTTTCCAAGGTGCAAGGACTGCAGAGCTGCTGAAATTAGTCCAAAGGGTAATACTTCAATCCTCCATGTATAGCTCTTTTTATCCAATGGTCCATTAGAAGTCAACTTTATTCAAGTACAAAGGTACAATCATGATGTGAAGCCTTGAGGAACACTTGTAACAGCCAAATCTCAGCTTCTCTGTCATTGAACCTTCCTCCTCCAGAAAATTAGATCCCAACTAAAAGTTTCTTTTTGATTTCTTTTTGATCAGCTCGAAGAGTGGGGAACCGGAGTGGGCACTGTATACGTCACTGCGGATGAAAAATCGAGAAAACACCCAAAACTTCCCCAAATAATTTATTAAAGACCATGGTTCACTCCTTTTGCTCGTTTTCGTAAATCCTACCAAGAATGGGGGGTTTTAGAAGTGAAATGGCAAAAATTGACAAAATAAAGTGGAAAATAAATGGAAATAATAACTCTAAAAATAGAGTTATCAGGGGGAGAAGAAGACTGAAGACCTTCTCCACGATGAATCTGTCGTGGAAAAGAAGACTGAAGACCTTCTCCACGATGAATCTGTCGTGGAAAAGAAGACTGAAGACCTCAACCTCGCTGAAGAGAGTGAGAAGACAGCTGAAGAAACCACTGCTGGACCTCAGGGAATTGAAAACCCTGAGGAAACCGAGAAGCTCTCCTCTGTATCTGAGGGGGAGCAACTCGAAGAAGAAGAAGCTGAGAAATCCGAATCTGAAGCTGAAGACGAAGAAGCCATCGATCTATCTGATGATGAACCATCATCTTCTCCAAAGAATGATGATGACGACGACGATGATGATGACTCCTTCATTGTCAAACCTGCTCAGAAGACGATTGCTCTCAAGAGGATCTCCATAAATGAACCAACAGGGGAGCGGACCAAATCAAAGCCATCAGCCTCTGGAGCTGAGAAAGGCAAAGGCAAAAGCGTCGCTGAAGATGACAATCTGACGATCTTGCTTGAAAAGCCGGTTTGTCAGGTACACTAAACATCTCTTACTCCATCCCTCCTCTATCATACACTATCAGTTCTACTACCCAAGCCTATACACTTGAACAAATTTCCTATCTCTGAGTCTACCCAAGTTCTTACTTGTAAGATCGTTGTGTTTCAGCTAGTCCTCTCCCCTGTTTGAGGATATCGCTGAAGGTTCCACAACTGCGACTTCACTAATAATACCAGCTGCTGCTGAAGAAATAATCCCAGTCTTGGATTTAATCTCTGAGACTGATGAACCTGAAGAACAGCTACTCTCGCACAGACGCAGACCTTCCTTAGCTCCTCAAAAGCTAAGTAAAGAGGATCAGAAAAGAAGAGAATAGATAATAAAGCAGTTTGAAGATCAACGAATCATTCTAAGGCGTGATCAACTTCCTTCAGTTCCTCCAAAGTTCAGAATTTCCCAAAAGGAATACAAGGAACACCTTAGAGCTGAACGCTTCATCGCTGAAACAAAGGAAGCTGAAGAAAAGGACAGAGAATACGCCATCCAGCTTTCTCAACGATCAGTGAAAGACCCCAGGCTGAAAAGAGTTCCTATTGAAGTTCAACGTCAGCTGTGGGAAGACGCCAAGAAGATAACTGAAGAAAAGAGAACAGTATCTTAGTCCACTCTAGCCTGGAGCAAAGAAAAGGTAAACTTCAGATTATCTCCTGCCAGAATCATCAAGGAACTCATTTCTGGAAGATCAACCATCAACGTTTCAATTGTTGAAATTGAGATTGTTCAGAGATGACAAAAAGTATGAAAAATTCTATGCTGAAGCAATCACGAAATACGGTCTCTCTGAATGATTGGAGATCAGGTTAGCCATACAGAAGTCTCAGTCCAAGTACAAAGAATATTTTGAAAAGCTGATCAACAAGCAGATCGACATGGTCTACTCTTGTGTGGATATTCCTCCTCCTCCTCCTCTCAAAAGTCAGAAAAGAAAGGCCTCAGCGAAGAAAAAAGTCTAAATCTTCAAATGATGGTCCTATTATACGAAATGAAACAGGTATTGGTTTTTCCAGAGCTGAAGTCCTTGGTCCTGACCCTGATCTTTCCGGAATCGATACATCTCTTCCTGAAGGTGAGACTTTCATCCCTGGAAAAGTCATAAGCGAACCCTATGGGATATTCTTCATTGACTACGATGGTGGAAAGCGTTTTCAACGCATCTCTGAACTTCACATCACTCCCATCGAACAGCTGAAAGCTCTCATCTACTGGTGTGACTTCAGGAATGATCTTCAGGCAAGACATCTGAAACCCTTAATTTTTGAAGAAGCGTTGATCAAAAGAAAACAAGGTGTAACCGTTCCTGACTGGATGATTCCCACATCACAGACTCTTGATGAACTTCTCATCAAGGAAGAACCCTTTATAAGCTGATATGATCGCCCTTTTCTCTATTGTATCAGTTATTCTTCTGTACTTGTAATTTATTTCGCTTGTACTTGTAATCTTTCCATTTCTCTTTGTAACCTGATTCAAAGTTTTAAAGAAAGATTTCAGCGAATGTACTTTACTCCATCAGAACTGAAAAGATCCCAGAAAACAGTAAAAGGGACAAGTATTTTATGAGTTCTTTTTATCCTTATGTTTTTCATTAAATAGCAATTTTCTTTGTTGCTATGTCATAATCAAATAAGGGGAGATTGTTGATCCAAACCCTCAGTGATTTGATAATGACCCTCTCTTATATACTTAGTGAAAATTGTAAGTAAACAATATGTATCAGAGTTTCACTATCGCTGATAAGTACTAAGATCTTACAGTACTGCTGATAGGAACTCTAGCTCTTTAGATTAAACATCCAGCGAACACTGTTCACCATAATGCTCTGAGCCTGTTCAGTTCTTATGATGATCGCTGATAAGTTAGTTGTTTACTTATGATCCCTGAAGACAAGTTTCACGTCAACAGGTTCTACGCTGAAGTCGAAGATCAAGCTCAAGAACCAGCGACAAGTCTCCTAATGAACTGATGCGGATCAGTGAAGACTCAGATTTGTCCACAACGTGAAGTATCAAGTACAAGACTTCAGCTATCGCTGAACTTTATCATTCGCTGAATAGAAAATGATAAAGTTCTGAATCAACGAAAGCTGATCATGAAGTTCTCCGTACAAAGTACTTTTGTCTTAACCACCCTTGCACGACTCCGTACGAAATGTCAGAACAGAACCTTCTATTGTCTGAAATCGTACAACCACTCTGATACTACACTGTTCATTCATGCGGCTACTAAGGTTGTCAACAAAGGTCAATGACATGCAACCAACCAGCTGATGACACCTGTAAAGTGTATACTGACTTGCATTAAATGCATGCAGTATGTAAAGAGATGAACCCACTTCATTTGAAGTAACTTGCTAACTCTGGACAAGTTCAATCTCTTATCTCAAGATAGGTTATTATTAGTAATTTCCTTATCTTTCTTAGTGCAAGAAACCTTAGTGTTCCAACTTGTTTAGATTTAGGTTTATCCTTAATCTTGTTTCCGCTACAAGCTGTAAATTGTTAATGATTTATCAATAAACAATTTAGAAAAGTAAAATCTGTGTGTTTGTATTCAACCCCCCCCCCCCTTCTACAAACTTGTATAGGCCTTCGGGACCAACAAATAAGCTATTGGCTTTTGAAATAGAAGGAACATTCAGTTCTTCGGATTTCTTACCAAGGACATCCACTCTGAGTCTAGGAGTAGATCGCTGAATAGATCCACGCTGAGTAGATCCAGAGATGTGATTCCTTGATCCAGATGGATAGGTCACTGAAGCTTTAGAAGCATTCAGCTTGGGTATAAAGATACCCTTCTGAGGATTTTGATTAAAAGCAATTCCTTTACCTTTATCTTTAGAGACAGAGGTAGGTTTTTCCTCAGGAGTTGGTGTAAAGGACGAGGAGCACTGAGAAGATGAAGTATCAGATATAGAGGATACGAACATTCCAAATTTAAGAATGGAATGCTCAGTGGTAGGTTTTTCAGCATTAGCTTTATAACCCAGACCACGTTTATCACTCAGAGGTATTTGAGACTTAATTATCTCAGTGATCTTTGTTGAAAATTACACCATCCTTCAACAGTAGCTTTTTCAGCTCTTAATGCAGCGATAGCTTCTTCGCGCTCGATTTTGACTAGTTGATTTAGGTGAACTTGATCTTTAAAATCTTCTTCAATTTTAGAAAGACTATCTATTTGAAGGTGACATTTTTTAAGTTGTTCAGCGAGATCAAGGTTCTGATTTTCAACTATTGTTTTGCCATTCATGGCTTCATATAAACTTCTAGTCAAGAGATCGATCTTTCGAAGACTATCAGCTTCATCAATATTAGCAATATTGGTAAAGAAAGAAGGTGATACCTGAATTGCAGAGGTTGAAGTAGAGGGAATGTCTGAACTTTCTTCCTCATTTTCAATCTTGGCCATAAGACAAAGATTGGCTTCATCATCTTCAGAGTCAGATGATGATACTTCTTCATCAGAAGCAGCCCAATCATAGTTAGCCATTAGGCCTTTGCTTTTCTTCTTAAAGCTTTTCAGCTTTGAATACTTTTTTTTCAGCTTTGCATATTTGTCATCTTTATTCCTGGGAACAAAGGATTTCTTTGCAAAAGCTGAGGGTCTAGAAACTTTCTTTGACCTGCACTCGTTAGCGAAATGTCCTATCTTTTCACAATTAAAACAAGTAGCAGTAGCCTTATCAACAAGAGCTGATGATCTTGGCTTGTCAGTTATGGAAAGAGGTTTGTTATTTCTAAACATTTTCTTTTTGGCGAATTTCCTGAACTTTTTAGTTAGGATAGCCAAAGATTCATCATCATATGAGGAATCAGAATCTGATGACCTTTCAGAGTTACTCTCCAACTCAGTGATAGTGACCGAGGGTCGCTGAGTGGAAGGTTCCTCTGAGATTAAAGAAACAGGGGTGCTTTTGGAATCTTTTACAAGATTCTTCTTAAGATGACTCGATTGCTCATGATTCAGCATCGTGCCATATAAGGTAGAAAGGGTCATTGATTTTAGATCCTTTGACAGCTTGAGACACATAAAATAACTGTCCCAGCTTTCAGGTAAACATTCTATAAACTTTGTCAGCACTTCAAAGTTAGATATTCCTTACCAATAGTTTTTAGATCTATTATTAAACAGTTAAAACGTTGGTGAACTTCAGAGAGAGTTTCATTCTTACCACAAATGAAGCTTTCATACTGTCTTACCAGGTTGATCTTTCGAGAGTCCTGGACTTCAGCAGTACCTTCATACTGAACACATATTGTGTCCCACATAGCTTTTGAGGTTTTCAGGTTCATGACGGAATGGTAGACTTCGTCAGGAAGAGCCATGGATAGTATGGATCTGGCTTTTGTGTCGATAGCCACTTTCTTCTTATCTCCATCAGTCCATAGATGAATTTCTTTAGGAATCAGCCTTTCTGGAATAGCAGGTCTATTCTCAGCGGCTGGAACTGCAACATCAATTCTTACAGGGATGTATGGACCGTTTTCAAGATAGTAAGGCATAGTAGGGTCTACACCTTCTAAGAAGAGAAGCATCCTATTTTTCCATAGATTAAAATTATCTCTAGAAAATCTAGGGGTTTTGCAAGAGAACCATTGTCAATATAGTTTGTGTTTGTGTTGGTAGCCATTTTCAGAAATAGCAAGGAAGAGAAAAATCTTAGTATAGATTAGATCTTGTTTATGAGATTAAACAAATCCGCTCTGATACCACTTATTGGTCCCGAAGGGCTATACAAGTTTGTAGAAGGGGGGGGGGGGGGGGGGTTGAATACAAACACACAAGTTTTACTTTTCTAAATTGTTTATTGATAAATCATTAACAATTTACAGCTTGTTGCGGAAACAAGATTAAGGATAAACCTAAATCTAAACAAGTTGGAACACTAAGTTTCTTGCACTAAGAAAGATAAGGAAATTACTAATAATAACCTATCTTGAGATAAGAGGATGAACTTGTCCAGAGTTAGCAAGTTACTTCAAAATGAAGTGAGTTCATCTCTTTATATACTGCATGCATTTAATGCATGTCAGTTTACACTTTACACGTGTCATCAGCTCATTGGTTGCATGTCATTGACCTTTGTAGACAACCTTAGTAGCCGCATGAATGAATAGTGTAGTATCAGAGTGGTTGTACGATTTCAGACAATAAGGAGGTTCTTTTTCTGACATCTCGTACGGAGTCGTGCAAGGGTGGTTAAGACAACAGTACTTTGTACGGAGGACTTCATGATCAGCTTTCGTTGAATCAGAGCTTTATTCATTACTTATCAGGGAATGATAAAGTTCAGCGATAGCTGAAGTCTTGTACTTGATACTTCACGTTGAGTGGACAAATCTGAGTCTTCGCTGATCCGGATTAGTTCATTAGGAGACTTGTCGCTGGTTCTTGAGCTTGATCTTCGACTTCAGCGTAGAACCTATGTTGACGTGAAACTTGTCTTCAAAGATCATAAGTAAATAACTAACTTATCAGCGATCACCATAAGTACTGAACAGACTCAGAGCATTATGGTGAACATTGTTCGCTGAATGTTTAATCTAAAGAGCGAGAGTTCCTAACAGCGGTACTGTAAGATCTTAGTACTTATCAGCGATAGTGAAACTCTAATACATATTGTTTACTTACAATTTTCACTAAGTATTTAAGATAGGGTCATTATCAAATCACTGAGGGTTTTGATCAACAAAACATTTTAATCATCAAAATCATCCCTCATCCTTTCTTATAGCTATCTTCATTTTTAAATCTAATTTTTCTTAATCAACATGGGATAACTAAAGTGATACCACTTTGCAATATTTGAAAATATTCAATTCTCTCAATGCCACCTCAAGTACCCTTAGTTGTTACTTTTATATGTATAAAGATAAAATTGAGAGATTTTGATATAATGAATTTTTATATTATGTAGATTAAATAGTATAACAATGAATTATTCATGAAAATGTTCTGTACTTTTATACTTGTTCATTCTTATACCCACCTCCTTTTGATGATTTATTTTTTCAAATGATTTTAAATACTGATATTTATTTATTTATTGGCAAAAAAATAGTTATACAAATAATATGATCACTTGTTACAAAGTATGACCTCCTCCGTTATATGCACACTTTCTTCTTTTAATCATCATCTTCTCACAAATGTGAGATACACATACATAAACAAATTTCAAGATTTAAGGAATTCTTAAAATGACTTGCTACAGAAAATGACTGAAGTATTCCCCAAAGACTTGAATAGTCTTCTGCCCGTTAGACAAGTACAGTTCGGTATAGACCTGATTACTGGAGCCACTCCTGTGGCCCGTGCACCTTTTCGTCTGGCACCTCCAGAGATGAAAGAGATGATGGCACAACTACAAGACTTATCCGATAAAGGCTTCATCAGACCTAGTTCTTCGTTGTGGGGAGCACCAGTGATATTTGTAAAAAAGAAGGATGGTTCGATGAGAATGTGTATCGACTACCGAGAACTGAATAAGCGCACGATAAAGAACAAGTATCCGTTACCCCGAATTGATGACCTTTTCGATCAGTTAGTTGGAGCTTGCTATTTCTCCAAGATTGATCTAAGATCCGGTTATCACCAGTTGAAAGTTAAAGAAGAAGACGTCCTAAAGACAGCCTTTCGAACAAGGTATGGTCATCACGAATTCTTAGTAATGCCGTTCGGACTGACGAACGCTCCAGCTGCCTTTATGGATTTAATGAATCGGGTATGTAAGCCGTATCTCGATAAATTTGTTATTGTATTTATCGATGATATACTTATCTACTCCCGATCCAAAGAAGAACATGCGCAACACCTTCGTTTGATCTTGGAGTTACTAAAGAAGGAAAAGTTGTACGCTAAATTTTCGAAATGTGAATTCTGGCTACGAGCAGTTTAGTTTCTGGGGCATGTAGTTTCCAAAAAAAGGATACAAGTTGATCCGATGAAAGTGGAAGCAGTTGAAAAGTGGGAACCGCCGAAGACAGCAACCGAAGTACGTAGTTTTCTGGGTTTAGCCGGCTACTACCGGAAGTTTATAAAAGACTTCTCTCGGATTGCAACGCCTTTGACTAAGCTGACTCGAAAGAACCTGAAGTTTGAATGGAAAGCAGAACAAGACGAGGCATTCCGGATATTGAAAGAGAAACTGTGCAGCGCACCGATTCTATCACTACCCGAAGGTTCGGAAGACTTTGTTGTTTATAGTGATGCGTCCAAACTGGGATTGGGATGTGTGCTTATGCAGCGTGGGAAAGTTATTGCTTATGCTTCTCGACAATTAAAGGATCATGAAAGACAGTATCCTACGCACGACATGGAACTTGCAGCAGTCGTCTTCGCGTTAAAGATTTGGAGACATTATCTGTATGGTTCCAAATGTCAGATTTATACCGATCATAAGAGTCTCCAACACCTCTTTGATCAGAAGGAACTGAATATGAGAAAAAGAAGATGGCTAGAATTGCTGAATGATTACGACTGTGAAATCCTTTTGTGTGTCCCAAAACGATCAAACAACCATGAAATCCATACAAGATCTAGAGAGAGAGAGAGTAGAGAGAGAAAGCTTAGATCGTATTTGTTAGCTTCAATCTTCCTAATCGTAGAAGTATTTAGAAGTATTGAAAAATAGGCTAAGTAAAGAAAGCCTCTTATAGAGGCTCTGCCGAACTTACCGAGAGATCAAGGTCAAGAAGCTACAGAAGCTTCAGAGGCTTCCTACAGAAGCTCTGTCGTACGAGCAAAGAAGACCAAAGACTCGGAATCCGGTGAAGACTGCTCTACAAAGGACCAGACCTCAGAACCTTTGTAACACTTTACAGAGCCTCTGAGGTCCTCTCTAAAGACATGGAAGATATTTATAATATCTTGCTACTGCTCCTGGACATGTTCATCAACTTGCATGGCAGCGTGCCCTGTCCAAATTCAACGTGTCAAACTCTGAATGGACTCAATAGGGCTTAGTACATAATAGACGTCTGCGGCATTAAATGCAATACCGTCCGTTCTACTGTTCATGCCGTCCGTTCAACTGTTCATGCCATCCGTTCTAAACAGTAGCTCATGCTTTATGGTCCCCTTAGAGTAGTATAAAAGGAAGACTAATGTTTAGTTCTTGCTAATACAACTAACGTAAGATTCAACACAAGAACACATAGCTTATGCACATTTAAAGTCATATCTGTTTAAAGCTTTGCATACTCACTGTTCTTAAATTTGTTCTTGCTATATATATTGAAACTCAGTAAACTTTGAGATATCATATTCTGATCACTGTTTATTTATATTGTGTGTTCTAAATCTATCAAACATATCTGTTAGTTCTTCAAATACGCTTCCGCATCAAACATAAACTTGAACTAATAGATCTGACAATCTTGTATAAGCAAAACGGGAACCAACAATTGGTATCAGAGCCATCCTTGATTTTCAATATCAAGTGATCCTCGTTTTACAACATTATTGATAGATTTCATTCTGTTTTTAACCTACTCTTCTTCACGTTATAAAGTTTCTGTTTTCCTATCACTTTTCGATTCATTCGAACGTGATATTCTGAAAGAAACTATTTTTCCAGGTTAGAACACCATTAAAGTACTTCTGGATATTATTTTTTACCCAGAAATCCTTCCAGATCTTCATACTCATAAATCTTTCATCATACTATCCTTTCTGAACCCCTGAAAAACTCTTACAATGACAAATGCCAATAACTTTTTCACTGCTGGCTCATTAACCAAACCCCCTACTCTCCTTCGAGATGAGTATCCTCAATGGAAGATAAGAATGGTTCATTTCTTTGAGGGTACTAAAAAAACTCTCGCACAATATCTTTACAATCCTCCTCCAATCCTTATGATAACTATGCCACGTATACCAGCTACTGCTGAATCTCCTGAAATCCCTGAACATCAAAGACCTAAGCCAAAAGGAGAATGGTCAGATGCAGATATGGCAGAAGATGAAGTTGCACAGAAAACAAAAAGAATATTGATCATGGCTATCCCCAACGAACTTTTTCAATCCTTAGATGCATGCGAAACAGCGCACGATCTTTGGAAAGAATTAGAAAGACAGTTGGAAGGGGGTGCTAAAACGCAGAAGAACCGAAGGGCACAATACATAAATGAATATCATGCCTTCAGAGCCTCTGCAACAGAATCTCTTCAAACAACATACGACCGGTTCAACTCTCTCATAAACAAATGCAGAAAGTCTGGCATTCACAGAACTTCGGAAGAAAATAACGTCATGTTTCTAAAGAGCCTGAATGATGAGTGGCTTCAATTGTCTATGTCTTTACAAACAAACCAAGATCTAGACTCCTGGACACTCTCTGATCTCTATGGAACACTAGTCGCACAAGAGCCTCAAATTGCACAGGCTAAAACACTAACCATTGCACCATACGCATTGGTTAGTAAATCAACAGAGGCTGCAGAGAGACCGAGAAAAGAGAGAGCAACAGAGGAGAAAAGAAGGAAAAGAAGAAAATAATGATGGTTGATAGCGAAGAAGACGAGCTGATAGAGGAAGAGAAAACCCTTGTGTCATTAGCTAAATCATTGGCCCTATTGACAAGGGAGTTCAGAGGTAACCAAAGGAGTTCTGGAAATGATCGATATGGCAGAGACAACCAGAGCAGCAGAAGAGATGATGGAAGAAGAGAAGAATCGAGTGACCGACAGAGGTCAGACTACAGAGGAAATGACCAACAGAGGTCAGATGACAAGGTAAGCCACACACAAGAATGCTACAAATGTGGTAAGCCTGGTCATTACGCAAACGAATGCCGAACAGAGAAAGGAGGAGACCGACAGAAGTCCGACAATCGAGCTGGAAACACCTCCCAAGGTTGTTTCAACTGCGGCAAGCCAGACCATTTCGCAAATGAATGCAGAAGTAGACCAAATCGCCCACAGAAGGACTCAGCTTTTTACAAAAAGAAGGCTGAGTATTATGCGCAAAAATCCCTAATGGCGAACAAAGGGCATTCTGAGGCGAACAAGGAGGACTTCGAGTCAGACTCTACCTCTGACGATGAATACACCACCAATTCCCTGTTCTGTGGCATGGTAGAAGTCGACTCCGGCACTGACACTGAGGTATCCACTTTAAACTCTACCTCTTGTACTAACTATGTAGATGATGATTTATCTAAACTTAACATTGAACTGATTGAACTAAAAGAGATAAATGAAAGCATTCAGAAAAGTCTCACCTTTAATGAGAGAGAAGTAAGGCTTCTCACTGAAGAAAAAGCCAAATTTTTTTAAGAAAAGGATAGAGTAGAAAAGTATTGGAACAAAAATGTAGATCCTTTAAAAAGGCAAATTTCTGAATTAACCTCTGCTCTAAAAATCAAAACAAAAGAACTTTCAGTTTCTAGGAGTGAAACAACAGACATAAGAGCTCTCAAAGAATACTTTCAAAGACAGAGAGAGGTACTTTGGCAAGATCTTCTAAGAAGATAAGTTTTACTTAAAAACTATAAAGATGCACAGAAGGTTTATGAAAAAATTAACACCCAAATAGGAAGACGAGGTATAGGGTACGATGATATTACCCTAGGTGTTGAAAATAAAAGACTAAAACCTCTGTCTTCTCTATTTGTTGTGGGAAAAACAAACAAACCAGACTTTCCAAACTTACTCTCTGTAAGTAAAAGGGTTAAAATTTCTGTGGAACCTCACTTGAGGAAACATACGAAGATGATCAATGTGTGGTTTGAAAACACAGATTCATCATCTTCAACCTCTGTCAATAGAGGAACCAAACCAAAGAAATATCTGAAAACACAAGATCAGATTGGTATCTTTAAGTTTGGTAAACCAGAGACTCAAACGCAGGTTGCTTTTGTCTGTATGATAAATGTCGAAAAGAAATTATCGGCAGAAGCTCCTGAGTTTAAACCCACCTTTTCAGAAGAAAAACTTAAAGAATCAATTGAAAAGGAAATTTTGGAAGTTTGGAAATCAAATGTTTTAGAAAATCTCTGCACATCTTCTGTAGATCAAGTTCTCGCTGAAAAGATCTTATTAGAAACCTCTGCCATCTATGAAAGTTATTCTACAGATGAAGAAAGCTCGTACGATACATGCTCGGAAAATCCAGCCTTTGTCGAAAGAGATGACTCAACCTCTGTATATGAGGACGATTCATCCTCTGACGACTCAGAGACTGATTCTAAATCAGGGATAGTTCACTGTGACACAGAGGATGTTAAAATCTCCTCTGAGGTTCTTAACAGAACCATTTCTCCAAAAGAGAAAATCATAGAGATCCCTATCTGTCCAGATTTTCTCAACATGTGTATACAAGCCAAAACCACTATAGAGCTTGAAAATCTGAAGAAGACCTCTGTAAATCCTAAAAGTTCTAAATTTTCAAAACCTTTAAGGCAAATTAAAGAAAATCCCTCTTGGCAACAAAAGGGAAAATGGCCTAAAGTTAACAAACCTTTTTCCTCTGTGACAGTGAAGAAAGATGTTCACCACAGAAGAGACTCACAGAAGGCAGGACCTAAACAAAGCTTTTGCAAACAACATTCTAGTATTCATAGATCTTCTTGTAATAGGAAATCTAGTGTTAAGAAAGAATGTAATGCCTCTGTGGCTCAGTTCAATGAATTAAATGAAAAGTTCAAGCAAATTACGTCTCATATTCAATATTGTCATTGCTTTGATCTTATGTTTAAACTGAATAATCACTTCTCAAGACCAGATTATTTACTCTCTACTCCAATTCAAACTCCAAAGTCAAAACCTAAAGAGAAACAATCTGATTCTTCTGCAAAAGATAAAATGTATTTCAAGAATGCTAAGGCAAACTTGAAAAATTCTAACAATATTGGACCCATGTGGATATGGGTACCTAAGTCTCTGTGATTATCTTACAGAAGCGGTATGTGCCAATTTGGTATCTTGACTCCGGATGCTCAAGGCACATGACTGGCGACAGAAGTTTACTATCCACGTACAAAGAAACACACGATGGTGGATCTGTAACTTTTGGAGACGACAAGAAGGGACACATCAAAGGCTATGGAGTCATAAAGAAAGAAAACGTCTCTGTATACAAAGTTGCATATGTGGATGGCCTTAAACACAACCTACTCAGTGTAAGCCAACTCTGTGATACAGGATTCGATGTGTTATTCAAAAGAACTTTCTGCTCTCTGCAAAGTGAAGACACAGGAATGGAACTTCTGCGAGCCAAAAGAAGAGGTGATCTGTATCTAATGAATTTTAGTTCAAAAACCAAGGACAAAGTTTGCCTTGTAGCCTGCAAAAGTGAAGAAGCCTGGTTATGGCATAACAGGTTCTGTCATTTGAACTTTCCCACCTTGGATAAACTGGTAAAACTTGATCTTGTTAAAGGTTTGCCTAATGTTAAATTTAACAAGGATCACTTGTGCTCTGCCTGTGAAATGGGAAAACTCAGAAGAGCTTCCCACAAAGGCAAAACAGATGTGTCTTGCACTAGGCCTCTGTACATGCTTCATGTCGACCTCTGCGGTCCCATTGCCATAGAGAGCCTATGTGGCAAGAAATACATACTTGTCTTAATTGATGAGTATTCGCGTTTCACATGGGTTAAATTTGTTCGAAAGAAATCAGATGTTCCAATTATCTTGATTAATCTAATGAAAAGAATCCAAGTTCTTTATGAATGCAGAATACAGAAGTTAAGAATTGACAATGGCACAGATTTTAAAAACTCTGTCATTGAAGCCTATCTTTCTACAGAAGGAATATCACAGAACTTCTCTGCCGCACGCACTCCACAGCAGAACGGCGTAGTCGAAAGAAAGAATCGAACGCTCGTGGAGGCCGCAAGAGCTATGCTATCAGCATGCGGATTACCGATGAACTTTTGGGCAGAAGCGATTTCTACCGCTTGTTATACACAGAATCGTTCAACCATTGTGAAAAGACACCTCAAGACTCCTTACGAATTGATCAACAAAAGGCGGCCAAACATAAAAATTTTCCATGTGTTCGGATGTAAATGCTTTGTTCTAAACGACAGAGATTCCAGAGGAAAGTTTGAGGTAAAAGCTGACGAAGGAAAATTCATTGGATACTCTGCCACTTCCAAAGCCTACAGAGCATTCCTTACAAGGTCTCGCAAAATCGTAGAAAGCATCAATGTTTCTTTTGATGATTCATTCCAAAAGACTTCTGAGCAAATCTGTTCAGAACTCGGACTTAATGGGGAATCCTCTGGCATCTCGCAAACGAAAGAAGACTTAAATCTTCTATTTTTAGAGATGTTCCACGACGACATTGATCCCTCTGTTGGAACCATCAGAGCTTCTGCAGAACCATCTTCTGTCGGTCAAAATCCTACAGGTATGACTCTAACTGGTCCAAATAATGCTTCATCTTCTTCTGTAAATGCTACAGATGCAAATGCCGAGGAAGAGACTGCAGAAGATGAAACACCAAGGAAAATGACCACAGAAGCTACTGAAAAACAATCTCCACAATCCACAGAGGAAGCAATTACAGAGGATAGAGAGGACCAAGTCTATACGTCCTCAGAGGAACAAACTCCACCACCACTCATACCAATTATTCCACAAACTGTAGGATCAACTACAAAGGCACGCACTACGACGGAGGATACACAAGAATAAGAAGAAGAACAAGAAGCCTCTGAAGAAAGATTCGATGACATTGGTGACCACCATCCACGCACAACTCAGTGGACAAAAAGCCATCCTACAAGCCAAATAATCGGCGAACCTTCTAACACGGTAAAAACCAGGTCTGCCACTGCTAATTTTTGTTTCTTTACAAATTTTATTAGTGTGATAGAACCAAAGAAGATTTCTGAAGCCCTAGATGACCCAAACTGGGTAGATGATAACGCCCCTTTTGGCGTTATTTTCAGTTCTCAAACCAACGAGATTGGCTTGTATTCAAGTGAAAAGGCATGTATTTTACGGTTTATCTAGTGAATTATGCAGGTTAGCTAAAAGCCGGCATTCCTCGAGAAAGAAGCTAAAAAGAGCCCAAAACGAGTCAAAACGAAGCCTAACGGGAGCCCAAAAGCCAAGCCCAAGACCCGCGACCGAACCAGGACCCGACCCGCGAACCAGAAATCGACCCACACAGCAAAAAGCATACGCGCGACTTAGCCCGCGACTTGCAAGTCGCGTGGCAAGTCGCGTAAGTCACTGTTTGTCGAAAATCAGCTTTATTTTCCGGGGTTTAGGTCATTATTCGGGATCATTCTTACGGCGGACGATCGGGAGCAGTTTAGGGGCGACTTTGGGCGATTTTTCGGAGTCCTCGAAGCCACGTTTGAGAGCCGATCATGGATACATTCATCACGGAACGTAGAGACGAACACGAGAGGAGGGAGTTTTTATCACTTGTTATCACGATTTCATCTTTCATATTTGATCATGTTTACATACACTTTTGCACCTTTTTCTCTTATGTTTGAATCCACCACCGACATGAACTAACCGGTTCATGTTGGGGGTTGGAATGTATCACACCCCGCTAAAGCGGAAACACGGAATGTGCAGCTCAAGTTTCATAGCAAAAGTTACAAGATCACAACAACCATCAAAATACATTCAGAGGTTAAACCTTGTCTTTTACAATTGTTTTTACGGAAGGGAAATGAACATGAAATTTAAAGATAGTAAAGAAAAGCTTCATCACGTGTAGCCTTCCTAAGTTCCAACCTTAAGAACGTTCTCCTGAAAAGCATGTAAATGAGAGTGTCAACTAATGCACTAGTTGGTGAGATCACAGGTTTAATGAGTATAACATTGTTTGCCATCACAAAATAGTTTAAATCCACACATGGGATAAAATAATACGGTTATAAAAACCACTTGTTTGCCATTGCAAAATAGTTTAGATCCACACAAGGGATAAATAAAACGGTTATCAGAACCACTCGCTCGAGGTAATCATATGTAAAATGCTAAGTTATTGAGCCCGTTACCCGACCTATACTGACATAATTTTCCCCTACCACAACGGTGGAATCATTCCACATACGCGCATGTTCTATCACCAACAATACGCAATACAACAATAATTATGCACTCAAACAAGCGCTACTTGTGAGTGGGGGTGTCAACCCAAATAACATTATTCATAATTACCAACGGCTCACACTCGTGAGTTAAACGGGTAACGTATACGTGAACGGGGACTTTATACATGATAGCAAAAGAAACTCAAACTTACAACATTTGCAACAACATAGATACCATACAGCATAAATAAGCAAGCTTCGTATTTTCAAGAAAACGAAATAATCGGTGTGTAAAATAGTTGTAGTAACCACATGCTTTTCACCCCAAAATATGTAAAACATTGAAAAAGGGGCTGTGAATACTCACTTGATACGTGATAGAATCCAGGAATCTCCCAAAAATACTCCGAGATGATCCTACTTCAAACCTATGAACGTAAGGTCACTAGTGAGTTCTCAATCTCGAAGGTTCGGTACTAATTATCCAAATCATCATAAAATGCCTTGTTGTGTTTTAATATTATAACGTAATAAATGTATACATTGTTCTCTTAGATTAAAGTTTCTACAATTTCGTCCCAATACGTAACGAAAAGGGTTTTAAAGAACATAAACATATATAGTACATATATATGTATAAACCGAAATTTTATCGTAACGACGATAAAATTAGGGGTCGTAAACGAAATGACAAATATTTAAACGTATACATATATAAACATAACATATATTTATACTCCACTACTTCATCATAAAATGATGAAATGGGATCAAGAATAAAATGCATCAATGTATATAAATATATTATATATATGAACATTTCACGATTTCATCATAAAAGATGAAAAGGGATAAAGAATAAATAAAATGCATAAATAAAAGTCATAAATAAAATGCATAAATAATATAAGATATACTTATATATTCCACTATTTCATCATAAAATGATGAAATGGGATTAGATATAGTCCTTAATAATAGTAATAATTTGTCCTTCACTGTCCAGAATTTGATGTCACTTTGTGTTCAACTTTTGGTAACTTCCAGGTATAATTAAATCATGAAATTTTATGTCCATTAATTTCAATGAGTTAGGAAAATTTTGACACCAGTTTCATAATTTTTGGAGAAGTATAAGTACATGAAATAATACACGACATAAAATCCGACAGAATACTTTGCTGTTTGCATCCGGATTTTGTGAGGACTGTTTGATAAATGAAATCTTTGAGTTTTTAAATGAAACCACTTGGGTTTGAATCTTAACACACTAAAATGAATTCCAGAAAAAGAATCACTCCATTTGGAGTTAAAATGAGTGAGATATGACTCTTTGAAGTGAGGTGTAATTTCTGGCAGCAAGCTGTCCAATCAACACCTTGTGCATGTGCACCCAACTAGACTTTTAAACCAAAATTCTTATTCCTTTGCATGCAAAATCCGATTTGACTCTCATCCATACAAATATTTTCAGTTCCCAAACATATTTATGATCCATTTAAAATGCATGCAAAACAACCATCAACTCAAGCTTTGAATACTTTTTGTAAAAGACCCAATATTGAAGATTGTTGATGTTCTTGCCAAGAACATCAACATGCAACTAAAAATTCAGTATTTTGAGCTCATGCATGTGGGTTTAAATGTGTTTTTAGGGGTTTTCAAAGATACGTTCATAAGACTCTTGAACAAAAATGATGGATCTTTCAAGATTACTACATGCATGTGTTTAAAATGTTCATCTTTGATCTTAACTTTGGTTTGATTTTGGATTCGCCATCTTTTACTAACAAAAGATGTTATGATGGTAAATCTACAAACATTAAGACCCATAAAGATGATTTTAAAAGATGTGAAGAAAGTGTAACAAAAAGATGAAGATCATACTTTTAAAAATGCAAGAATATGAAAAAGACTTAAAAGAATGTGTGTGGATTTTACCCAACACACTTATGTTTACCTTAGATTGCCTTGGACTCTTGTAGTATAAGAGTTTAGGGGCTGGAGTTGTGATGAAGGTTTGAAGGTTTGAAGATGAAGATTTGAAGGTGGAGAGAGAGAGGGATGATACTTGAGAGAAAATGCAAGTAAAAGAAATGATTCAAAAATGAAATGTAAGGTTTATTTTATAGAAATAGGGAGAGAGGGGGGGGGGGGGCGGATTTCACATGGGGGGGGGGGTATATTAATAAAAAAAATATAAATACTAAAGATAAATGTTGTATTATTGGTTAGATATAAAAATACTTGTATTCTCCTAAACTTAAAATACCAAGTAATTATAAAACAAAGTACTTTCATATATAATATGATTGAAATATATAAATTATCAATTACATAAATACTTGTAGTATATAAATATTTTAGGTTGGCATTTTATGAGATTTATGGATAATTTCCTAATTCAAGGATTTCTTAGGCAAAATTTCTCAATTTTTCCTATTGTACCGGGTTTACTGCTACAATTGCACTGTGTAAACTATGTCATAAAAAAATAAGGTTTCCAAAATAGTTCTAACCTGAGATGTGAATTTGACAGTTGTCACAGTCTCCCCCGGTTAGAAGAATTTCGTCCCGAAATTCAAGTGTTACTAGCGTTAACAGGTTTGCTTGCAAAGAGGTGAGGATACTTTTGTAACATGTAATCCTCCCGCTCCCAAGTATATTCAGGCCCACGCCTTGTGTTCCAATGGACTTTTACTATCGGGATTTTGCTTCTCTTAAGACGCTTGACTTCCCTATCGAGTATTTCCATTGGTTCCTCTACGATGTGCAGTTTATTGTTGATTTGGACTTCTTCCAAAGGCACGGTTACTGCTTCATCAGCTAAACACTTTTTAAGGTTCGATACGTGAAACGTGTTGTGAATAGCACTTAACTCCATTGGCAATTCCAGTTTATAAGCTACTGGTCCAATTCTTTCCGTGATCTTAAATGGTCCAACATACCTTGGACTCAACTTTCCTCTTTTCCCAAAACGAATTGTTCCCTTCCAAGGGGATACTTTTAAAAAGACTCGGTCACCCACTTGGAATTCTAAAGGCTTTCTTCGATTATCCGCATAACTCTTTTGACGATCTTGAGCTGCTTTAAGTCTATCCCTGATGATTGCGATCTTGTCGGTGGTTTCTTGAACAATGTCCGGACTAGATAGTTGTTTATCCCCAATTTCCAACCAACAAAGAGGTGATCGACACTTGCGACCGTATAGAGCCTCATATGGTGCACACTGAATACTAGTATGATAGCTATTATTGTATGAAAATTCGACTAACGGCAAGTGGTTATCCCAACTTCCTCCAAAGTCTAATACACATGCCCGAAGCATGTCCTCCAACGTCTGAATGGTTCGCTCACTCTGACCATCCGTTTGAGGATGATAAGCCGTGCTTAAGTTTAACTGCGTTCCTAATGCTTTTTGGAGTGATTGCCAAAATCGAGATGTAAAACGACTATCTCTATCCGATATAATGGAAATTGGAACTCCATGCCGCGTAACGATCTCCTTGATGTAGATCTGAGAAAGCTTTTCCATCTTATAATCTTCTCGAATAGGTAGGAAATGTGCGGACTTCGTAAATCGATCTACTATAACCCAAATCGTGTCATGCCCTTTGGCAGTTCTTGGGAGTTTGGTTATGAAATCCATAGTGATTTGTTCCCATTTCCACTGGGGAATCTCCGGTTGTTGTAACAGTCCCGATGGATTTTGACAAACTGCCTTGACCTTTGCACACGTTATGCATTTTCCTACATATATGGCAATATCCTTCTTCATTCCTGGCCACCAATAGTATTCCCTTAAATCCTTATACATCTTGTCCGCTCCTGGGTGAATTGAATACTTCGATTTATGAGCCTCCTCTAAAATCATTTCCCGTAGGTTATCAGCCTTTGGGATCCATACTCTGCCTTTAAAGTAACGTACTCCATCAATCTTAGTTTCAAAACTAGACTCTAAACCATGAAGAGTCTCTTCCTTCAGGTTTTCAGATTTCAATGCTTCGATCTGAGCTTCAAAAATTCGGGTTTTCAAACTTGTTTGAACCAGTGCTCCTAACGCTCGGACTCGTGAAGGTTTTACCCTTTCTTTCCTACTCAGGGCATCGGCTACCACGTTGGCCTTACCTGGGTGGTAACGTATCTCGCAATCGTAATCGCTGAGCAGTTCTACCCATCTTCTTTGCCTCATGTTCAGCATCTTTTGATCAAAGATGTGTTGAAGACTTTTATGATCGGTGAAAATAGTACACTTGGTACCATATAGATAATGTCTCCATATTTTCAGAGCAAATACCACAGCTCCGAGTTCCAAATCGTGTGTGGTATAGTTCTTTTCGTGAACTTTTAATTGTCTTGAGGCATATGCTATCACCTTATCATTTTGCATCAATACGCAACCTAATCCTTGATGTGATGCGTCACAATACACTACAAAATTCTCCGTTCCTTCCGGTAAAGCTAAAATCGGTGCATTGCACAACTTTTTCTTCAGAAGTTGAAATGCTTCTTCTTGTGGAACTCCCCAGACGAATTCCTTCTCCTTTTGGGTTAACGTGGTAAGGGGTTTAGCGATCTTAGAGAAATTCTCGATAAAACGTCGATAATACCCTGCCAAGCCTAGAAATTGGCGAATTTCCGTTGGAGTCCTTGGGGCTTCCCATTTCTTAATGGCTTCCACTTTAGCCGGGTCCACGTGAATCCCTTTCTCTCCGATTACGTGACCTAAGAAATGTACTTCCCGAATCCAAAATTCGCACTTAGAGAATTTGGCATATAGCTTCTGCTCCTTGAGAAGTTCTAAAATCACTTTTAGATGCTGCTTGTGATCCTTCTTACTCTGAGAATAGATTAGTATATCATCGATGAACACAATCACAAACTTATCAAGGTATGGCCTACATACTCTATTCATTAGATCCATAAACACAGCTGGCGCGTTCGTCAATCCAAAAGGCATAACTAAAAACTCGTAGTGTCCATAGCGAGTTCTAAAAGCTGTTTTAGGAATATATTCCTCTCGGACTCTCAACTGATGATATCCCGATCGAAGATCAATCTTAGAGAAGTAAGTTGCACCTTGCAACTGGTCGAACAAATCGTCTATTCGAGGGAGGGGATATCGGTTCTTTATTGTTAACTTATTAAGCTCCATATAATCGATACACATTCGGAATGCTCCATCCTTTTTCTTGACAAAAAGAATCGGTGCTCCCCAGGGTGATGAACTCGGTCGAATAAATCCCTTATCCAAAAGTTCTTGAAGTTGATTCGACAACTCTTGCATTTCCGCAGGTGCTAGGCGATACGGGGCCTTAGCTACGGGCGCCGCTCCGGGTACAAGATCAATCTGAAATTCGACTTGTCTAAACGGTGGAAGTCCAGGCAAATCGTCTGGAAATACTTCTGGGTGATCCTTCACCACAAGAATATCCTGGACTCGCCTCTCCTCAGACTTCTTCTCAATTACTTGCGCCCAGAACGCAACATACTTCTTCCTCAAATACTTATGGACCTTCATACATGATACTATCTTCAGACTCCTTCCAGCTCTATCTCCTTGGACAACTAGGGTTTCTCCGCCTTGTAATGGTAACCTAACCGTCTTTTCAAAACAACTAACCTCTGCTCGGTGCTTAGATAACCAATCCATGCCTATTACTACATCGAAACTCCCCAATTCAATTGGAATAAGATCGACACTAAACAGTTTATCGTCTAAGTTCAAGGTACAGCCTAAGATTACATCCTTAGCTTCTAATTCGGATCCATTAGCAACCTCAACAATATAAGCATTCGGCATTTTCTTAGATTCTAGATTGATCAAAGGCCTAAATTCTAAAGAAACAAAACTCTTATCGGCACCAGTGTCGAATAATACGGATGCATAATAATCGTTTAGCAGAAACGTACCTGTCACTACATTGGGGTCTCGACGTGCTTCTTCTGCTCCTATGACAAATGCCCTTCCTCGAGCTTGTCCTCCTTGGTTTCCCTGATTGGCTTGCCTTGCTTGATACCCAGCGTTGTTATTGTTTGGTCCTCTTCTCAGCCTTGGGCACACATTTCGGAAGTGATCCGGACTTCCGCACTCAAAGCATACCCTTCCTTCTTCCTTCACATTCTTTATCGTCTTACAAAATCGAGCTAAGTGACCCTTTTGCTTACAAATGCTACAAATGAGACAGGCTCTCTCGTGATGTGAACTACATTGGTTACACTTTGGTTGAGGCCTATTGTAACGTCCTACTTCCTTAGCATACATCCCAAAATTTCCCACTACTTTCTTGTTTCCACTTGAACTACCTCCACTTGCCTTTCCCGAATAATTCTCCGGCCTTCTCTTAATACCGACACCTTTCTGAGTTAGAGTTCCCGCTCTGACCGCATCATGGGTCAAACTAGTTGCTAAGGCTACGGCGGCTTGGATCGTAGTCGGACTTGATGACTTAACCATTCCTCTGATTTCCGGGGTTAATCCATACAGATATCGGTCGATCCGTTTGCTCTCCGGGGTAACCATGTGAGGTACTAACTTCGCAAGTTCATGAAAACGAGCGGTGTAGCGATCTATGCCCGAACCAACCATAGTAAGATCCCAAAGTTCAGTCTCTAATTTCTGAACCTCGCTTTTGGGACAGTATTCCTCCATAAGCAATTCCTTAAACTAAGTCCAGGTCAGTTTGTATGCATCTTCCCTTCCACGGGTCTGCACTTGAATATTCCACCAAGTTAGAGCTCGCTTTTGCAACTGACAGGCCGCATATTCTACCATGCGATCCTCCAAACACTTACAGATATGAAGTACTGACTCCATACTATCAAACCATGATAGTAGTCCTATAGCACCTTCCGTTCCATGAAACTCCTTGGGCTTACAAGTCATGAATGTCTTGTTGCTACATCCCCTATTGTCTTGAGTGTTATTAGGAGTTCCTCCTCCTACATTAACATTTCTTTGACTCTCATTAATACCCGCGGTAACTTGAGCTATGATGTTAGGTATCGCCTCTTGGATACCTTGAGCTATGAGTTGGGCGATATCGGGGTTCGGATCAGGATTTCCTCCCGTGTGCCGTGTGGATCTTCGTGGTGGCATTTTTCTAAAACACAATTGCAAAAATCGAGTTGATTAAAAATTTGAGTAATTAACGTCGGATGTTTTTGTAAAGAATACATTTGAAGTTTCGAAGTGTTGGGAAAATAATTGAATAAGTATTGCACGTTCCACATATAATTAAAACATAAAAATGCCTTTCCATTGAAGTCATTAATAATAGCCGACTACTTACAAAATTTCTGATGTGTATCGCACATCAGTATAGAGTTACAAACTGAAATTTAAGATTGAAACAACTAGAAATTAAAAAGTTCCATTTTCTAAATTTTCCACCGTCCACGTCAATATCCACCCCGATGTACTTCAATCGAAATCCACAACACCAATAGCGTCAACAGCATCACTACTACTATGCTCATTATCTCGGCTCGTAAAGCTATCCTCCGAGCTAGTTTCGCTCCGCTCACGGCTTCGGATGACATGTTGGTCAAAAGGTGGCTTAATTCCACTAGCTCGGTTATCACTTGACTCTGATGACTGATTCTTGTTTGACATCCGTGCAAGTCCATTGCCACGGCCCTAAACCGTTGCTCTTCGGTCCAAGTCATGCCAGGCGCTCGACTAATCGGCACTCCCTCGATCACCCGTGAGGGTTCCGGTGCATCTCGCTGATCAGACCTAAAAGACACTCGTCTAGGTATGGGCACGCTCTTCCTAGCGGTTTGCCTCGTACGTAGACCCCTAGGTGGCATCACTACCGGGATAGGTTGTGGAGGAGCCACAACCGGAGGCATCCTCGGCTCATCATAAGGGTCTCGTTCCACGTCGGACGTACGCCCACTTGATGGCGTGTAGGAAGGTTCCGAGCTCGATGATGATGACGACATGGTATTGCTGAAGTAAGAGTGTGATGAGGATGTTGACATAGTGATACTGAAGTAAGAGTGTATAACATTACTACCGCGCAAGATAAAGACTAAGCGTACTATACTATTGCATACTATAGGCAATAACTACACTCCTATTAGGCATACAACGTGAAGCATCAAGTGTGAAAACACACATCCTCCTAGTATATCCATTTCCGGTCTCGCATTACTCTTTCTTTAATTAAACATAGGTGATCAGGCTTTATTTAATTAAAGACAAATGATGCAATACCCGAATTAGTTATACTAGCAACATGTTTAGCAAATTAAATGTTCATTCCCGTTTTTGGTTATAGTTGCAGTTTTCCAAAGGAAAACCGGTATTCTCTATAACCTTTAGCTCTGATACCAAATCTGTCACACCCCGCTAAAGCGGAAACACGGAATGTGCAGCTCAAGTTTCATAGCAAAAGTTACAAGATCACAACAACCATCAAAATACATTCAGAGGTTAAACCTTGTCTTTTACAATTGTTTTTACGGAAGGGAAATGAACATGAAATTTAAAGATAGTAAAGAAAAGCTTCATCACGTGTAGCCTTCCTAAGTTCCAACCTTAAGAACGTTCTCCTGAAAAGCATGTAAATGAGAGTGTCAACTAATGCACTAGTTGGTGAGATCACAAGTTTAATGAGTATAACATTGTTTGCCATCACAAAATAGTTTAAATCCACACATGGGATAAAATAATACGGTTATAAAAACCACTTGTTTGCCATTGCAAAATAGTTTAGATCCACACAAGGGATAAATAAAACGGTTATCAGAACCACTCCCTCGAGGTAATCATATGTAAAATGCTAAGTTATTGAGCCCGTTACCCGACCTATACTGACATAATTTGCCCCTACCACAATGGTGGAATCATTCCACATACGTGCATGTTCTATCACCAACAATACGCAATACAACAATAATTATGCACTCAAACAAGCGCTACTTGTGAGTGGGGGTGTCAACCCAAATAACGTTATTCATAATTACCAACGGCTCACACTCGTGAGTTAAACGGGTAACGTATACGTGAACGGGGACTTTATACATGATAGCAAAAGAAACTCAAACTTACAACATTTGCAACAACATAGATACCATAGAGCATAAATAAGCAAGCTTCGTATTTTCAAGAAAACGAAATAATCGGTGTGTGAAATAGTTGTAGTAACCACATGCTTTTCACCCCAAAATATGTAAAACATTGAAAAAGGGGCTGTGAATACTCACTTGATACGTGATAGAATCCAGGAATCTCCCACAAATACTCTGAGATGATCCTACTTCAAACCTATGAACGTAAGGTCACTAGTGAGTTCTCAATCTCGAAGGTTCGGTACTAATTATCCAAATCATCATAAAATGCCTTGTTGTGTTTTAATATTATAACGTAATAAACGTATACATTGTTCTCTTAGATTAAAGTTTCTACAATTTCGTCCCAATACGTAACGAAAAGGGTTTTAAAGAACATAAACATATATAGTACATATATATGTATAAACCGAAATTTTATCGTAACGACGATAAAATTAGGGGTCGTAAACGAAATGACAAATATTTAAACGTATAAATATATAAACATAACATATATTTATACTCCACTACTTCATCATAAAATGATGAAATGGGATCAAGAATAAAATGCATCAATGTATATAAATATATTATATATATGAACATTTCCCGATTTCATCATAAAAGATGAAAAGGGATAAAGAATAAATAAAATGCATAAATAAAAGTCATAAATAAAATGCATAAATAATATAAGATATACTTATATATTCCACTATTTCATCATAAAATAATGAAATGGGATTAGATATAGTCCTTAATAATAGTAATAATTTGTCCTTCACTGTCCAGAATTTGATGTCACTTTGTGTTCAACTTTTGGTAACTTCCAGGTATAATTAAATCATGAATTCCAGAAAAAGAATCACTCCATTTGGAGTTAAAATGAGTGAGATATGACTCTTTGAAGTGAGGTGTAATTTCTGGCAGCAAGTTGTCCAATCAACACCTTGTGCATGTGCACCCAACTAGACTTTTAAACCAAAATTCTTATTCCTTTGCATGCAAAATCCGATTTGACTGTCATCCATACAAATATTTTCAGTTCCCAAACATATTTATGATCCATTTAAAATGCATGCAAAACAACCATCAACTCAAGCTTTGAATACTTTTTGTAAAAGACCCAATATTGAAGATTGTTGATGTTCTTACCAAGAACATCAACATGCAACTAAAAATTCAGTATTTTGAGCTCATGCATGTGGGTTTAAATGTGTTTTTAGGGGTTTTCAAAGATACATTCATAAGACTCTTGAACAAAAATGATGGATCTTTCAAGATTACTACATGCATGTGTTTAAAATGTTCATCTTTGATCTTAACTTTGGTTTGATTTTGGATTCGCCATCTTTTACTAACAAAAGATGTTATGATGGTAAATCTACAAACATTAAGACCCATAAAGATGATTTTAAAAGATGTGAAGAAAGTGTAACAAAAAGATGAAGATCATACTTTTAAAAATGCAAGAATATGAAAAAGACTTAAAAGAATGTGTGTGGATTTTACCCAACACGCTTATGTTTACCTTAGATTGCCTTGGACTCTTGTAGTATAAGAGTTTAGGGGCTGGAGTTGTGATGAAGGTTTGAAGGTTTGAAGATGAAGATATGAAGATTTGAAGGTGGAGAGAGAGAGGGATGATACTTGAGAGAAAATGCAAGTAAAAGAAATGATTCAAAAATGAAATGTAAGGTTTATTTTATAGAAATAGGGAGAGAGGGGGGGGGGGGCGGATTTCACATGGGGGGGGGGGGGGGTTTATTAATAAAAAAATATAAATACTAAAGATAAATGTTGTATTATTGGTTAGATATAAAAATACTTGTATTCTCCTAAACTTAAAATACCAAGTAATTATAAAACAAAGTACTTTCATATATAATATGATTGAAATATATAAATTATCAATTACATAAATACTTGTATTATATAAATATTTTAGGTTGGCATTTTATGAGATTTATGGATAATTTCCTAATTCAAGGATTTCTTAGGCAAAATTTCTCAATTTTTCCTATTGTACCGGGTTTACTGCTACAATTGCACTGTGTAAACTATGTCATAAAAAAATAAGGTTTCCAAAACAGTTCTAACCTGAGATGTGAATTTGACAGTTGTCACAGAATGAATATAGTTTAAGCTTGTAAACGGTTGATTTGAACTTTTATCAGTTTTTCTTACTTAATGAAGTATGTGATTTTGTTCTTAATGCTTTTGTGAATTTGGCCAGTTTACAATTGATTTATTGTTAGTAATTAAGTTCGTGAGAATTGATTGCTATTGAGAATTAGAAATTGCATGCCTAAAGCCCGAAAGGTGATAGAGATATACCGAGTAGACTTTAGTCCCATTTAAACCGTTAGGTTGATATCGAGAGATAAAATCTAGCCAATTTAACATAAATCGAGTACTTAATGTGTTTTGGAATCCATAAGTGAGATCGAGAGATTGAACTTATCCTTTTCAAAATAAAATCCGTTGTTGGTCGAAAGAAAACGACGGTGATCTTAAAAGATTTGGGAATCATTAAGGGGATTAACTGGTAACTGTTTTGAGTCGATTGTTTGCATGTGTATAACCTGAGGATTTCCAACCCTCAACTTTTCTCTCTATCAAAGTCTTCAAAGCTGTTCTGTTTGTCCTGTGATTGATTTGATTTTATTTAGTACAATTAAGTAGTCTAAAACCAATCTCTTAATTTGACAGTCCAGTTAATAGAGTTTATAGTAATTGTGATACTTAGTTCCTAGTTCCCCGTGATTCGATACTCGTACTTTCTCAAGTACTATTACTTGACTTCGACCCGTACACTTGCGGTAAGATTCGCGGGGTGTCAAAACCCCGTGTCAAGTTTTTGGCGCCGTTGCCGGGGAACTAGTTGTAGCTAATAGCACTACCGTCTATAAGCATTATTAGATTGGACATTTTTTTATTTCGTGTTTTATTCCATCACTTTCAGCTTTTGGATTACTGAATTTGTTTTCTTTTTTTTAGGTACCACTTGGTTTATGCCAAGGACGACCCGAGGAAAAGAGATCGAACAATTTGATCCGGAGATCGAAAGAACCGCTCGCCGGCTGCGCAAGGAAGCTAAAGGTAAAAGAAATCTAAAGTTCGAGATGTCCGATGACGAGAGACCTCCACGCAATGATCAACCGTGTAATAATCCACCACCACCTCCGGAAAGAATTCCTATGCGGTCGTTCGCCGATCCTAATGTGGCAGCGGCCCGCATAGGCATTCAAGCGCCCACGACCAGAGCGAACTATTTTGAGCTTAAACCGAGCACCATCGTGATGGTGCAACAAAACCAATATGGAGGAATGCCGACGGAAGATCCTCATGCACATCTTCATGCATTCGAGAGGATATGCGATACTTTTAAGATCAATGGCATGAACGAGGATGCCATAAAGCTGAGATTATTTGGTTTCTCTCTTAAAGGACGAGCCGAGACATGGACTGAGAGCATCCAACCGGATTCAATCACCACTTGGGCGCAGTTGAAAGCAGCTTTCCTTCAAAAGCTTTTCCCACCGAGCAGAACCGCCCAACTGATGGCAGAGATCACCCATTTTTCTCAATGGGATCAAGAAACGTTATATGAGGCTTGGGAGCGCTACAAGGACATGATCAAGAAGTGTCCTCATCGTGGGTTACAAGGCTGGGTCATCATCCAGACCTTCTTTAGCGGCCTTCACCCACAGTTTAAAAATGACATCACTGCGGCCGCGAGTGGGGCACTCATGGATAAGTCCTATGAAGAGGCATGCGAGCTGATTGAAAATCTATCCAAACATAGTTTTTCCACTCCGAGATCAGCGGTAAGAAGAGTTGCAAGTGTCCAAGAAAATGACGAGATGAAGGAACTGAAGGCTCAACTAGCCTTTATCACGAATCACCTGAAAGGAAGCAGCCCTCAAGAACCTGATCAGGTTCATTCTGTGCAAAACCGGAACCAACCGAGAAATGATCCTTTCTCGAACACCTATAATGAGGGGTGGAAGAAGCATCCGAATCTGTCATGGAGTCAACCCGGTCAACCACCGCAAGGTAATTTTTCCAACTCTTCCAATTTTCCAAATACTAACAATGCTTACCGTCCTCCAGGTTTCAACCAAAGGAATGAAGGACCATCGATGGAGAAGAAACCGGGGCTGGAAGATATGCTCATGAAGTTCATGATGAAAATGGACAGCACGGTCGAGGGATTAGCAAGCATGATCAACACAGTCAAAGCCGCAACCGATCAGAATACGGCTTCAATCAAGATTCTTGAGAGCCAAGTGGGGCAGATTTCTGAAGCCCTACAAAACCGACCTCTCGGTACATTTCCAAGCATGACTGAAAAGAGGAACCAAGAGAATTGTAATGCCATCTATCTGAGAGATGGCAAGGAGCTAAATGAGGAGCCAGCAAGGGAAGTCGAGCCTAGAGGAAAAGAGGTCGAGAAGGTGAATGAAGTTGGAACTGATGAAGAGCGTATGAGGAAAGAGAAGCGGACGGGAAAAGAGCAACCACCAGTCAAACTGGAAATTCCGAGAGTGCCTTATCCGAACAGATTGAAAGCAAACAAGGATGATGTTCATTTTTCTAAATTTCTTGATGTCTTTAAAAAGCTAACCATTAACATCCCTTTTGCAGATGCATTGGCACAAATGCCCTCCTACATGAAGTTTATGAAAGAGATCTTGTCAAAGAAAAGAGCACTTGATCACCAGGCCACCGTTGCACTCACTGAAGAGTGCAGCGCAATTTTCCAAAACAAGCTTCCCCCGAAGCTCAAAGACCCGGGGAGTTTTTCAATCCCTATTCGAATTGGGGATCTTAGTTTTAATAAAGTGTTATGTGATTTAGGGGCGAGTATTAATTTAATGCCGTTATCTGTTTTCAGGAAACTCGGATTGGGAGAGGTGAGCCCAACATACATGAAACTCAAGCTCGCGGACAGATCGATAAGGTATCCATACGGGGTAATTGAAGACGTGCTGATCAAAGTTGGTAAGTTCTACTTTCCGGTAGATTTCGTGGTCATCGACATAGATGAAGATGAGGAAGTCCCGCTGATTTTGGGGAGGTCCTTCCTGGCCACGAGTCGAGCATTAATAGACATGGAGGAAGGAGAGATTACCTTCAGAGTTGGTGGCGAGAAGGTAAACTTCAAGATGTTCGAGAGTAGACAGTGCATATCTAGAGGTGGTAAAGGTCAAGTAAAGAGGGAACAATCCGCGGGGAATCGCAAGTGTGGGGGATTCGAGTCTGCGGATACTGAGCCGAGCTGAACCCACATAGTCGTGCCACGACTTTAAATAAGGCGCTGGGTGGGAGACAACCCACCAAGGTTTGTTTCCTTTTTTTTTTACTTTGCGTGTTTTTTTTTTCCGAAAAGCCATAAAAATCGAAAAATCGAAAAAAAAAGCCAAAAATATTTTGAAACAGGGACATACGCGGCTTTACACGCGGTTTGTATACCGCGCAGCAAGCCGCAAGACCCTCTATTGGTTTTCTGAAACAGTAGGTTACGCGGTTTGCCACGCGACTTGCAAGTCGCGGGCTAAACCGCGTAAGTCCCTGTTGCTTCGTTTTGTTTTTCGTGCAATTTTTATTCCTTTCTTGCTTTGTATGTTTCATTTCCAGTATTTTGTCTTGTGCTTTGTTTTTCTTTGTTTTGTTTTGCATGTTCTCTCCGTCTCCTCCGATTGATGCTCAACCAGTCAAGAGTCCTCCGGCCGGGCAAAACAGGTACGTTCTAAACCTTTCTTATTAATGAGTGTTGTATGATAATCAATTTTGAGTAGTTTAACGAGATGCAACAAACCTAAGTTTCACTTAGGTTTGGGGTGCCTTATCCTTTTCACATCTACACACTCAATTCTTTAAACCCTGTGCAAACCTCGGTTTCACCGAGGTTTGGGGTTGGCTTTTATTGGCAAACCTAGGCCACGACCTAGGTTTGGGGTGCCCATTTTAGAAAGTTGGGATTTCTTTTTGCTTGCTATGTAATGCCTTGCCCGTCCTTTTGATAACTGTAATAACTGCACAATGATTGAGTCGCATCATCCACGACTTTGCTTGCACATTGGGGACAATGTGTGGGTAAGGTTTGGGGTTGCCCAATCGGGCCCAAGCTCATGCACGTAGATTTCCTACATTTCTGAGTATTTAGATCACATTAGCCAAAAAAAATTGTTTTGAATGATTGAGACCAACCATTGTGGGAAGAATCTTGTGATAGTGACGTGACCGTTAGGGAAGGACCGGGAAAGGACATGACTAGGGACATTAGTGGAGACCACCCGATAGTGAGATTTTGAGCCTTAAAGACGTTTTTCATTTCGAGGGATTCATACATTTAATTCTTATACACTTTTTGAAATCCTTGTCGTGAATGTAGAATGATCTCGCTACATTATTGCATTGAGTAGCAAAGACGAACATCGGGATATTAGGTAAGGGTATAATAGACCATATCGTGTGGACCTTAAGATATGATTCCAGGCATTATGTGTTTTATTTTTAAACCATTTTTAGCTATCGTTCCCTTTCACCTGTTTGTGTGTATCCATAACCCCCTTTGCAGCCAAACACGCACCTTAATTCTTTCTAAACCCACCATTAAACCTTTAGCCAAAAGCCTTAGCCAAATGAACTACTCGAGATAGAGCAGAAAAGAATAGAATAGGCCAGTCATGAGAATAAAATGGGTCAATGTAACCCGAGAAGTAGAAAAGAGGACCAATGAAGTTCCAAAAAAAAAAAAATACAGTTATCTAGATAATAGTTAGAGCTGCAAAATAAGAGAGTCAAAGCGACTCCAATAGTGACGAAAAGGGCCAAGTAAGTGAATGTGAAGCAACGAGAGTTCAGGAATCGCCAATGATTGACACACCGAGGATTTTTTTTGATCCGTTTTACCCTTCGTTTCGTAGCCTTGACCTTAGCCCCATTACAACCCTTGTAAAGACCTGGATGATCTTTTGGAAGATGTGATTACGGTCTACGACTACCTTTACTGATATTCCCTGTCTTGCTATTTGATTTCTTTCTGAGATCAAATTTTTGGACAATTGTGCGTCTTTCCTTAGAGTTGTCATGTAATAATTTGAGTATTCTTGTACATAACCTCCTTAAACATGACAACACGAGCGATAACCTAGGTTCGAGTGCAAAGAGAGTATCCCGTGAGGTAGAGTCGAGGCGAAATGTTTTCCCTAGTATGTTTGAACCTAGTCTAACCCGAACGTAATCGGAACAGTCATGAGTTCAACTCCCAATAGAAGGTCATAGATCGGACAAAATAAAGAATGAGGCGAGAGTGAGATAGACATTCACGGGTATGGGAAATCACCGATGCATCACTTGGTACCGATTGGGAATTGTGCAGTCATTACTAAATTCACTGTGTGCTTTTATTCTATTTTATCTCTAATTTGCTTGGGGACAAGCAACGCTCGGTTTGGGGTTGTTGATAATGCCACTTTTTGGCGTTATTTTCAGTTCTCAAACCAACGAGATTGGCTTGTATTCAAGTGAAAAGGCGTGTATTTTACGGTTTATCTAGTGAATTATGCAGGTTAGCTAAAAGGCGGCATTCCTCGAGAAAGAAGCTAAAAAGAGCCCAAAACGAGTCAAAACGAAGCCTAACGGGAGCCCAAAAGCCAAGCCCAAGACCCGCGACCGAACCAGGACCCGACCCGCGAACCAGAAATCGACCCACACAGCAAAAAGCATACGCGCGACTTAGCCCGCGACTTGTAAGTCGCGTGGCAAGTCGCGTAAGTCACTGTTTGTCGAAAATCAGCTTTATTTTCCGGGGTTTAGGTCATTATTCGGGATCATTCTTACGGCAGACGATCGGGAGCAGTTCAGGGGCGACTTTGGGCTATTTTTCGGAGTCCTCGAAGCCACGTTAGAGAGCCGATCACGGATACATTCATCACGGAACGTATAGACGAACACGAGAGGAGGGAGTTTTCATCACTTGTTATCACGATTTCATCTTTCATATTTGATCATGTTTACATACACTTTTGCACCTTTTTCTCTTATGTTTGAATCCACCACCGACATGAACTAACCGGTTCATGTTGGGGGTTGGAATGAATATGGTTTAAGCTTGTAAACGGTTGATTTGAACTTTTATCAGTTTTCCTTACTTAATGAAGTATGTGATTTTGTTCTTAATGCTTTTGTGAATTTGGCCAGTTTACAATTGATTTATTGTTAGTAATTAAGTTCGTGAGAATTGATTGCTATTGAGAATTAGAAATTGCATGCCTAAAGCCCGAAAGGTGATAGAGATATACCGAGTAGACTTTAGTCCCATTTAAACCGTTAGGTTGATATCGAGAGATAAAATCTAGCCAATTTAACATAAATCGAGTACTTAATGTGTTTTGGAATCCATAAGTGAGATCGAGAGATTGAACTTATCCTTTTCAAAATAAAATCCGTTGTTGGTCGAAAGAAAACGACGGTGATCTTAAAAGATTTGGGAATCATTAAGGGGATTAACTGGTAACTGTTTTGAGTCGATTGTTTGCATGTGTATAACCTGAGGATTTCCAACCCTCAACTTTTCTCTCTATCAAAGTCTTCAAAGTTGTTCTGTTTGTCCTGTGTTTGATTTGATTTTATTTAGTACAATTAAGTAGTCTAAAACCAATCTCTTAATTTGACAGTCCAGTTAATAGAGTTTATAGTAATTGTGATACTTAGTTCCTAGTTCCCCGTGATTCGATACTCGTACTTTCTCAAGTACTATTACTTGACTTCGACCCGTACACTTGCGGTAAGCTTCACGGGGTGTCAAAACCCCGTGTCAGTAGAAGCCATGCAAGAAGAGCTTCTGCAGTTTGAGCGCAACAAAGTATGGACTTTAGTACCTCCGCCATGAGGGAAATAGGCCATTGGGACTAAGTGGGTCTACAAAAATAAGAAGGATGAGGATGGAGTGGTCATCAGAAACAAAGCACGACTAGTGGCTAAGGGATATAGACAAGAAGAAGGCATAGACTACGATGAGACTTTAGCCCCTGTCGCACGGCTCGAAGAAATAAGAATATTCTTAGCCTTCGCAACCCACAGAGGCTTTAAAGTCTATCAGATGGACGTAAAATCAGCTTTTCTCAACGGTGAAATCCAAGAAGAGGTTTACGTAAATCAGCCACCAGGGTTTGAAAGCTCAAAGTTCCCAAGGCATGTATACTACCTTGAAAAGGCTCTGTACGGACTGAAACAGGCTCCAAGAGCATGGTACGAACGACTTTCTACCTTTCTTCTAGTCAATGGCTACGACAGAGGTACAACAGATACTACCTTATTCTATAAACGTAAAAACAGTGAAATAATGCTTGTACAAATCTATGTGGACGACATAATTTTTGGGTCTACTAATACCGAAGAGTGCAAAAGTTTTGAAAAACTCATGCAGAGTGAGTTTGAAATGAGTATGATGGGAGAATTAACATTCTTCCTCGGACTCCAAGTCAAACAATCATCAGAGGGAATTTTTATAAATCAGGCCAAATATGTCTCAGACATTCTTTCCAAGTATAGCCTCTCTGATACCTCTGCCATGAAAACTCCAATGGCCACTGGAAATAAGTTATCGTTAGATCCAGATGGCATCTCTGTAGAATGCACTCTCTACAGAGGCATGATTGGATCTCTGTTATACTTAACTGCAAGCAGACCTGACATTATGCATGCCACATGTCTTTGTGCACGTTATCAAGCTAATCCTAAGAAATCACATTATGATGCTGTTAAGAGAATCTTTAGATACCTAAAGGGGACCAAAAAGCTCGGTCTCTGGTATCCACAAAACTCTGGTTTTTGTCTTAAAGCTTATACAGATTCAGACTATGGAGGATGCATGCTCGACAGAAAGAGTACCTCTGGGAGTTGTCAATTCCTAAGTGGTAAACTAGTTAGTTGGACCTCCAAGAAGCAGAATTGTGTCTCAACATCTACAGCAGAAGTTGAATACGTTGCTGCTGCTAGCTGTTGTTCTCAGGTTCTGTGGATGAAGACTCAGCTAAAAGACTACGGCCACATCCTACTCAAGATACCCATCTTCTGTGATTCCAAAAGTGCAATTGCCATCTCTGCCAATCCTGTGCAACATTCAAAAACCAAGCATATTGATATAAGGTACCACTTCTTGAAATATCATGTTGAATACGGTACAATCGAGATGCATTTCGTGGCCACAGAATACCAACTCGCGGACCTATTCACCAAAGCATTAGACGAGAAAAGATTCAATTTCTTGGTGGGAAAGTTAGGAATGATTAATATGACGTAAAAATCCTCTGTAAGTATAGCTTTATCTTCTGTGAATATGTATATATTTCTATTTACTTTACTAATTGCTTTGATTGATTTATTTATGTATGAAAATTCTCAAAACTAAAATAGTTCTTGGCAACACAGAGCTTCTGTGGGTCCGCTCAGAACCTCTGACGACCCCTACAGAACCTCTGTTAACGTGACCTATGTTCTATGCAAAACTTATCATACTTTGATCCAAGCATAGGTCAAGGGGGAAAAGAAGGAAATTACTTGATCTACAGAGGTGGTTAGATCAAGGGGGAGCAAAAGGGACCTTGAAATAACATACAGAGGTTAATCTTTCAAGAGGGAGCCAAAGAAGAGTGTCGATGAATCCATATCGACAGAAGTCAGACATCACTGTCGAGAAAAGAAGAACCAAAAGGTATGTCTCTCGTACAAAAGGTTTTTGAAAACAGTTTTCTGGGACACAAATTGTCAAATATGTCCTAAATATACTGTGGATAACATTTCAAAAATCAAAAGATCAAAAAGTTTCATAAAATTTGAGTTATGAGAAATTTGAGGTCATAGAGCCTCTGCTGAGCTCAACAGAGGCTCTGCCAGAAATATGCTCTGTGACCGCAAATTTAACCTCTATCGATCTTTTGGAATGTCATCTCGGAAACCGAATACGCACAAATACACACACCATGACCTTCTCGAACAAAACTTTTTCCATAACAGTTTTCTCGGACACCAACTTTCAAATATGTCCGAAAAACAACTCTTAAAACAAATCAAAACTTGGATGATCAAAAAGTTTCATAGAAATTTAGTTATGAGAATTTTTCCCTCATAGAGCTTCTGCTGGCCCTGACAGAGCTTCTGCAAGTTCCAACAGAGCCACAAAACCTCTGAAAGAGTAAAAATCCTTCACTAAAATCCTATCGATCCTCTCCAATGCCTTTACAAATGTTTTGGTTAAAGAAGAACCTACAGAGTCATGATAACAATGAGATATATGAGAGGGATGAACATCAAGATTTTCAAAATCGCAGAGCTTCTGAGAGTGAAATTCATGTGGCTAAGAACAACCCCACGTGCCTAGCATTAATGGGCCGTGCACGACGTCTTGTCATCCTCTGACATGGCCTACGTGTCTCATTTTCATTGGGCGTACATGGCACGTTTCCTATGGAAAGTTGAACCCGCCGTTCTAACTCAAGTACGGATTCCAAATATTTATCCATTGCCATATAATTTTACCCTATTCGAATTCTACCGTTTTACCCACCTATAAAACCCAAGCTTACCCTCTTATAAACCTTTACGAACTCTCATTTCTTCTCCGGCGAAACCCTGCAAAAACCTGCAAGTATCTTATTCTTCTTACCAAATGGCTTCATCTTCTCAAGCTATCTTCCCTGCACACTCTCCGGCGAACTCACCGGAACATTCACCTGCTCATTCTGAACATTCAGAAAATCCCCACCTCGCCAAAAATATCGAACAAGAAGATTCCGGCGACTCAGCAGAATTTGCTCCGACCACCCATCTTCAAAACTTTATCGCAAAGGAACACTTCGAAAAGGTACTACCAATCAAATAAAATAACTGCTACTTGGTCCCCTCACCCACTGCTTTCGGCGAAGCCCATGCCCTTCTTCTAAACATCATGGAAAATCATATCCTCTTCCCTTTACTTTCAAGAACCCCAAAGAAAATACCTGTTAGGTATTTGAACCAGTTTTGGCAAAGTTGCCGATATGATCAAGATGATTCTCTTATCAAAGGGTACATCTCAAAGCCAGACAAATCTGAACATTTGGAAATCAAGTTTAATAGAACAATGTTCTCACTTGAGTTCAACCTACCAACTAGGGGTCTTCTTGGACTGAAGACATATGCAGAACAACCAACAGACGAAGAGCTCTGTCGTTTTGTAGAAATGCTTGGGTACAACACCCACCTTAGGAAGAGAAATGACTTCCGCATAGGCAGACTACCACCTCTGTGGAACACCTTGTTTTCGATCCTCAACAGATGCCTGACAGGGAAGATAGGCAGCATTGACCAGAGCTCGCATCAGATCTTAACCATCATGTATGGGGTCTACTACGATCTCCCACTCGATTACGCGACCATCATGTTGCAGGAGATCATCAATACAATCGACAGAAAGAACAACACCAGAAGGGTAAAAGAGAACGATCCTAAATTTCTACCACCACTGCAATTCCAAAGGATATTAGGAGTCCTATTCGAACCTCTGCTGATGATACAGAACTGGTCAATGGAAGGGCCGACTCCCAAACAGTTCCCTATGAACAAAAACATCCCCACCGATCATAAAAATGGCTACACCCACTGCAGACCTCTGTCAAAGAAGCTTCTGAGCTACACCAAGAACAAAACCCTTAAGTTAGAATATATACGCAAGCATAGAACTCCAAAACCGAGTCCTATGACACCCCCGCGTTTAGGTGTCCCCCTAGGAACAATAGTTGTAGAACACCTCTCTACAGAAGCGAAGGAGCAGAAACTAGCAAAACACATGGCAATCCAACTTAGTTTTATAGCCAAACGTGCTGAGCTCATGGGAAAGAAGTCTTCTTCTAAAGCCTCTGCCTCTACCCCAAAAACAAAGGAGAGGAAAACTGCAGAAGGCACCTCTACAAACATTGCAGAAGCTCAATCTTCACCTCCTCGTGCCACAGAAGTTGGCTCCTCTGCTCCTCCCTCTTCTCCAAAACAAAAGAAAAGAAAATCGAAACCCACAGAAGAAGGGGCACCAAAACCCAAGAAGAGGAAGACCAAAAAGAAGCATGGGAAATCACTTGATCAAATGGTTACCATCGCAGAAGAGGCAGCTGCAGAAGTAGTTGAAGAAGAGGTCGCAGCACCCCGGGTCGAAGAAACTGCAGAAGAAGAGAATGCAGAAGTCGAAGTTACAGAAGAGGGATATCAGTCCCCAGATCGATTCGCTCATCAAGGTAGCTTAAACGATTTCCTTCAAAACCCTGAAATTGCCAACACCCTAAATACAGCTGGGTGGACGGCAGAACCACTCGACCACCACACCACAGAAGAACAAGACTTCTCTATCTCTGACATTGACACCAATCTGCAAGAAGATGATCAAACCCCCAGAGATCAACCGTTTGAAACAAGGGAGACAAGGATAGAGGTCTCAGAGGTAGATTCAGATGAAGAAGAAGCTGACCAAATACGAAAAGGTCTCTATCATCCACATGTCATGCAATTATACGACTCTCATCCAATCTACGACTTCTTAGTCACAGAAGCAGGAACTACAACAGAAGTTAGGGAAGAAGCACCAAGCCATAGGATATCGACAGAAACTAAAATGATAGATAATGCAGTAGTGCTTGGATGCCTAACAGAGGAAGAAACAAGAAAAGATGCCTGGATTAATAGAGGCACACAACCAAAACCAACTCCCAGTGCAACCCACACATCTAACTCTGCAGGTCTAGCTGCAGAAGGAGTTATTGAAAAAGAGCAGCACAGCTCGATCCAAACCCAACCCATCCAGCCAGAGGTTATTCTTTCAACCTCTGCGCCCACAGAAACCGGGGAATCCATTCCTAGGAAGTCTCCTCAAAGAGACTCACCTATAGTTCGTGATTCATCGCCCCAGATCACACTAGAACATCTAACAGAGGAATTCGTTTCCTCTGCCACGCACAATATAGGGCCAAAACTTCTTTCAGAGAGAAGTAGTGAGCAGAAAGACGAAGAGACTCTAGACAAGTCTCCGAGTCAACAGAAGAAAATTCCGATACCCACCTCTGGAGTGGATTTGGACACTGTTCTTCACAGAACTTCTGTAGAGATCGAAACTCAGGTTTCTTCTCGAAGATCAGATGGAAATCCTTCCACCCCCAACGTACAAACAAGGGTGAACGAAGGTGTCCCAGGAGCAGGGACTCATTCTGGAGACGAATGTGTTCCTCCAGAGGTTACACCAGGGACACAAGTATCAAGGGATGAGTTCCAAACCCTTGTCACCTCTGTGAACCAAACCATGAAAGAGTTGCAAAGCTCTTTCAAATCTTTTGCAGAGACAACATCGACGGCCATACTAAATCTGAACACCAAAATGGACAGTATGTCCACAGAAGTGAAATCCGCCATCACCGAAATGAAGTCCTCTGCTGAAACAACTGCCACGAAAACAGCCACTTCTACCGCTAAAGAATTCGGGATAGCCGCAACTTCTGCGTTCAAGGAATCAGTTAAACATTTCCTTGAACAAATGAATAAGCAATCCAACAAAGCAAAGGGCATTACACCTGCAGATTTACAGAACGCCCTAAAACACGTACAAGAAGAAGCAATGCGCAACACGGTGATGATGCAACCTAAAGACTACATGACCAGAGCACAGCTAACAGAGCTCGGACAGAATGTGATAAACCAGGTCACAGAAGTCATCGTCTCCTTCACTACTGCAAATGCAAACTACGTCAAAGAATTCAGAGCAAGTGTCGGCAGAATGCGCTTCAACACAGAAGCAGAACTTGCAACTCTAATCGGCCTCTGTGATGATGTATGCGCAAAGTTGATGGCCGCAGGAGCAGAACTACCGAAGAAACCCAAAGCTTCTTGCAGAGCAGAGGGTACTTCTGATAAGGGTCAGGATGACTCTGATGATGACCATACGGGTCCATCAGATCATCCTGAGGGGGAGAAACCAAGGGAAAAAGCTACGAGCAGAGGTCTACCAGCTACGCAAATCGCAGCAGAACCAATCAGCCAAGCTCCTCCAGAACAAACCCAACAACAACAAACTCAACAGACCACAGAGCCAACACCCATCTCTGTGGAATCAACAGCTAAACAAACCCAAGTACCAGAAACAGTTCAACAAACCACAGAGGCAACAACCACCCCTGTGGTAATAATCTTGGAAGAAACCCCTTCAACAACCCAACAACCTGGAGAAAAAGAAGCTCAAAAGACCACAAGGGCAACACCCACCTCTGTGAAACTCACTACATTGTTTGGAGAAGATGATAAAGTCATAGAAGAAGTACAACTTCTAACCTCTTCAGAAGAAGAACCCTCTCCAACAATAAACCAACCAAAATCTTACCCAAGGAAGAAATCGATCGCGCACAAACCGCCAAGGCAAAAACGCTCTGCCACCTTCATTTTGAGAAGGATGGAATTCATAAACGCCTTCAAACAAGCTAAACGATTTGATGCTCCTCCTCAACCGACAGAAACCGAGCTCACAAAAGAAGTCACCAAAGAACCTTCAACAGAGATTACAGAGCCAATCAAGCCAACAGAACCATCGCCACAAAAGCCCTCTGAAACTCAAGTGTCAAAACCTACAGAGGCAACCCCCATCATTCCAACAGAAGAACCAACACCCAAACCTACAGAAGAAACAGGTTCTGCACCTTCAAAAGCCAAAGACAAGGGTAAAGCAATACTGACAGAAGAGCCCAAGAAAAAGAAATCATTGCCCAATCCTACAGAGAAATTGATGAAGAGCGCCTTTGATGCCTTCCAAACTCCAAAGCCTGAAGAAGAGGACTGGGCATATGGAATGAAGCCTCTGTCAGACATTCCTCTAATAGGTAGAGCTGCAGAAGTTGTTCGAAAGATGGAGAGTGTCAGAAGACAAGTACCACAACACAAGAAGAAATGGAAGAAATGGAAGAAGTGGTATACAAGTATCTCTATAAACAATCCTTTCAGACCAATCATCCAACAGATCCAAAGATCAGAGGAGAATTTGAGAACGTCTTCACCAGGAGAAAGCCACGAACCGGAGCAGACGTCTTCTCAATCCACAAGATCAAAAAGGTAATCTTTTGTAGGTACTCCTTTACAAGAACCTATCAAAGGGTCAGGTACAATCTTTATAGAGTCAGAAGGGAAAACAATTCAGAAACCACCTTCGCTGATGCTGACCTAAGGAATATGAATCCCTATGATCTACCTGACCTTCTGCAATGGACGAAGGACAACTACAACACATAGCCAAACACCAGAGCCTATCAAGTGTTGAGAAAAGCAATGAGGGAAAGGCTTCTGATCTACAGTTTGACAGACTATCAGCTGGGAAAGGATCTTGGTCTCAAACATCTGAACCTACGACCACCAGAGGATCGCTGCCCACCTGACGCCGTGCCCAACTCAATCATTACAGAACCAGGGTTCGGGTTAGTATTTCAAAACCCACAAGGCGAAGTCAAACTCTTTGTGACCATGGACTGTCAGAAGTACGCAACTAGTACTCTGAACAAGTTCAGAGCAAACCTTTTAAAATACAGAGATACCGAGCAAATGGATAGAGACGCTGCAGATACCTTCATCAGAGAGATTGATGCTACAATCCGCTTAAGAGAACTCTGTATCAGTTTTTACAACGAGATCAGAGAAGTCGGAAGAGACAACAAAAGCTACAACGATTTCAAAGACGCCAAAATCTGATTCTCAAACAACCAATCTCTGCAAACCATTTTTAAATCTTTCATTATACTCAAATGTAAAATGCCTCTGGCATATTTCTGAATGAAAGAACTTTCGAGGTATTGTTTAACCTCTGTCTTATCTAACTTAGCCTAAAGTACTTCAATGTCAACTTTTTATTTTTCACTACTTAGGGGGAGATTGTTAGCTTCAATCTTCCTAATCGTAGAAGTATTTAGAAGTAGTGAAAAATAGGCTAAGTAAAGAAAGCCTCTTATAGAGGCTCTGCCGAACTTACCGAGAGATCAAGGTCAAGAAGCTACAGAAGCTCTGTCGTACGAGCAAAGAAGACCAAAGACTCGGAATCCGGTGAAGACTGCTCTACAAAGGACCAGACCTCAGAACCTTTGTAACACTTTACAGAGCCTCTGAGATCCTCTCTAAAGACATGGAAGATATTTATAATATCTTGCTACTGTTCCTGGACCTGTTCATCAACTTGCATGGCAGCGTGCCCTGTCCAAATTCAATGTGTCAAACTCTGAATGGACTCAATAGGGCTTAGTACATAATAGACGTCTGCGGCATTAAATGCAATACCGTCCGTTCTACTGTTCATGTCGTCCGTTCAACTGTTCATGCCATCCGTTCTAAACAGTAGCTCATGCTTTATGGTCCCCTTAGAGTAGTATAAAAGGAAGACTAATGTTTAGTTCTTCCTAATACAACTAACGTAAGATTCAACACAAGAACACATAGCTTATGCACATTTAAAGTCATATCTGTTTAAAGCTTTGCATACTCACTGTTCTTAAATCTGTTCTTGCTATATATATTGAAACTCAGTAAACTTTGAGATATCATATTCTGATCACTGTTTATTTATATTGTGTGTTCTAAATCTATCAAACATATCTGTTAGTTCTTCAAATACGCTTCCGCATCAAACATAAACTTGAACTAATAGATCTGACAATCTTGTATAAGCAAAACGGGAACCAACAATTGGTATCAGAGCCATCCTTGATTTTCAATATCAAGTGATCCTCGTTTTACAACATTATTGATAGATTTCATTCTGTTTTTAACCTACTCTTCTTCACGTTATAAAGTTTCTGTTTTCCTATCACTTTTCGATTCATTCGAACGTGATATTCTGAAAGAAACTATTTTTCTAGGTTAGAACACCATTAAAGTACTTCTGGATATTATTTTTTACCCAGAAATCCTTCCAGATCTTCATACTCATAAATCTTTCATCATACTATCCAAATTCAACGTGTCAAACTCTGAATGGACTTAATAGGGCTTAGTACATAATAGACGTCTGCGGCATTAAATGCAATACCGTCCGTTCTACTGTTCATGTCGTCCGTTCAACTGTTCATGCCATCCGTTCTAAACAGTAGCTCATGCTTTATGGTCCCCTTAGAGTAGTATAAAAGGAAGACTAATGTTTAGTTCTTCCTAATACAACTAACGTAAGATTCAACACAAGAACACATAGCTTATGCACATTTAAAGTCATGTATGTTTAAAGCTTTGCATACTCACTGTTCTTAAATTTGTTCTTGCTATATATTGAAACTCAGTAAACTTTGAGATATCATATTCTGATCACTGTTTATTTATATTGTGTGTTCTAAATCTATCAAACATATCTGTTAGTTCTTCAAATACGTTTCCGCATCAAACATAAACTTGAACTAATAGATCGGACAATCTTCAATAAGCAAAACGGGAACCAACAATTGGTATCAGAGCCATCCTTGATTTTCAATATCAAGTGATCATCGTTTTACAACATTATTGATAGATTTCATTCTGTTTTTAACCTACTCTTCTTCACGTTAAAAAGTTTCTGTTTTCCTATCACTTTTCGATTCATTCGAACGTGATATTCTGAAAGAAACTATTTTTCCAGGTTAGAACACCATTAAAGTACTTCTGGATATTATTTTTTTACCCAGAAATCCTTCCAGATCTTCATACTCATAAATCTTTCATCATACTATCCTTTTTGAACCCCTGAAAAACTCTTCACACAAGGCATTTTGGTACAATGTAGCGCAAATCTAAGAAAAAGAGATCTTCTTGAGAAACCAAGATGATCAATCGATTTTTCCTAAACTCTTGAAGAATTCTCCCCCTTTTCTTTCTTGAGACGAAACCTTCTTTCTTCAGTCATTGTTCTCGAATCTTTGACTTGAAATCTCTTTGACATGAAATTGAATTATACATTTCTCCCCCTTTTTCGATGAAAGTGAGCATCACGATCATCAAAAACCTTCTTCAATTTCAGTCGCGTCTTTGAGTATCACGAACAATCTCCTCCTTTATGAATAACCTTGCTCCCCCTCAAAATAAGAATTCTGGAGCAATTTGTTTTCTCCCCCTGAAAGTATGCATATATTTCATTAATAGCACAATAGTTGAAAATTTTATTCAAGGAAAATAAAATTCATTGAACTACATTTTATAACTACTAACATTTGATCATATGAAAAACTGTACAAAAGAAATCCAACTTAATGAAATTTAACAGATTTTTCAATCAAATGAAATCAAATGCATGTGTTTGGATTCAAATACAAGACATCATTGCATATCAAGTTAAAAAATGTTCAGTTTCAACCCCTTTATTAAATCTATTTGGTGTGCTAGCATGCGAAATATGATTAACAACAAGCATATGCAATTCTAAAACATATCAGAATACTCTGCTCTACTCACATTATTTGTCCAAAATCAGAATTTTCACAAATTTACAGGTTTATCGCGACTTTGTATTTTCCCCAAGTTTTACGAGATGTGTGCTCATTGGCATCTTTTCTTTTGTGCTCATTGGCATCTTTTGATTTTGTCATCATTGACATCTTTTGATTTTGTGCTCATTGGCATCTTTTAATCAAAAAGTTTAGTAGGAATAAGATACACCGTTAAACATGGCTTTCTATCTGGTTCTATAGCAGGATTTGGGTCAGCGGATCCCAGACTAGTTGGCCTTAGGTGCTAGGTGTCGAGCACCCCTTAGAACTTACTTTCCCAAACCAGAAAGGCCACATCGATATATCGTAAACCCATTTGTACCAGTAGAACATGGCTTTCTATCTGGTTCTATAGAAGGATTTGGGTCAGCCGATCCCAGACCAATTGGCCTTAGGGACAAGGTGTCGAACACCCCTTAGGACTTAATCTCCCAAACCAGAAAGGCCACAGGCACAAACTTTCAAACTAAATGATTAGATTTAAAACTTAGAGCATCTCAATCACTTGGTTCTAAAACATAGTGCTTCCCCCATATTTTCGTTTCCATCTATCATTCTGACATCTAGGCTTTTTGAGCATTATATTCTATATAAGTCCAGATTTCCATATTTTTGAGCATTCAGCATAATTTCATTCATGTTTTGATGACCTTTCGATTTATTTTAGAGGTGAAAGTTGAAACAAATGTAACTCAGATAATACAAAAATACTTGTAAAATCATTTTTTAGCACACATTTAATTCATTGAATGAAAATTGAAAATTTTATCTCATTGAATTAAATTTGTAAAGATTCAAATTTTCAAAGCAGTAGAAACAAAGTATAATACAATGTTACCTTTTACCACTTGTTCCTTGAAATAGAAAGATGTGACAGTTAAGGATATCACCTGAGAAGTATGATCATGCGGTAAAAGATTTAACCTGATAAGTACGAGTTCTAAACTGATTTGTTTAGAAGTCTTAGCCATTGAAGTACGAGTCCTGAACTGATTTGTCCAGAAGCCATTGTCGTTGAAGCACGGGTCCTGAACTGATGTATTCAGAAACCAATTACGTTAAATGCACAGATACATCTTCTTCCGAGAGTTCAACGCTTTGCTTCTAAATCTGCAAAAACAGATTAAGTAGATTTTGGTACCCAACGCGTCTTGGGTCCTGACTTGTTAAGCGGAGCTCTATAGGAAGGAAAATGATAAGTGCCATACCAAAATTGCGCATCATTATTTTTAACAAAATCATTAGTTCCACAATAAGAACAGCAAATATTCTTTTGTGCTAACCTGATTAAATGATTTGCAGAATATAATAAACCAGGTTTAGCAAAAGATTTACCTTTCAGGTTAGTGTTCTTGTTGGGAACAGATGATTTTGGTACATTTTTTTGAGGAATCGTACATTTCATTCTCCATTGCATGTTGACTTTCTTATATGAAGGAAGATCAGCATATTGATACTTGGAAGAATTATCCACTGAGTGATCATAGAATAGATTAGAGAGACGAATCGGACATTCTGAATAGCATTTGGATTTGTTAAATGACTTCACTTTGAAAGCTAAGTCATTCCGTTCTTTGGTCACAAAATCAAGCTTCTTCAGAATATCAGACTTAACCCTCTTCTCTATCATAATATCATTTGATAACACGCCCAAATTCTTTGTTAGCTTTCGTATTTCTTGCTGAAATATCTTCCTTTCAACAGAAAATTCATCTTTAACGCTTTTAGCCTGAAAGTCAGCTTTCTTCCTCTTTTCTAGCTCTTTTCTTTCTTCATCTAATTCCTTTTGAAGCTCAGATATATTCTTTGACAGTTTCGCATTTTTCGCTTCAAAAACTTTCCTTGAATTTTCATTCTCAACCCTTTCCTTCTCCAATTTTTCCTTTTCAAGAAATAAAACTTTCTCAAAATCTGCATTTTGTTTAGAATGTTTTATGCATCTGAGTTCAAGGGCTTTCTTTTCTTCATTTTCTTTCTTCTCAGAAATTGAAGTCTTTTCAAGTTCAGAAATTTGCTGAGAAAGAGAAAGAATTTGCTTTCCATAACACTTCTTGTCATTCAAACGATCAGCTTTTTCTTTTCTGAACTTTTCTCTTTCCTCTTTTAGCAACTTTTCCATGTCAGACAACTTCTTCTTAAGCTCAATAAACTTTTCCTTAAGATCTTCATTTTCAGCTTCTGACATGTTCAGTTCCTTATCTTCTTTCTCAACTTTCTTTTCTTCTTCCTTTCTCTTTGTAAATGCAACTTCAGATCTATGCATTCGCTTTGATAATTCGTTCCACATAATCATTGGATTGTGTTTGAAACAGTCAACACTTTTGTAGATGTGTTTTGGAAGTGCAAGAATCAAGTTGGACGAAGCTTCCGTATCAGCTTTCAACCTTTTCATCTCTTCTTCAGTAAAATCACTCTCCATTTTATTTCTGCTCATTGGACCTTCGGAGAATGATTTTATCATATTCTCTACATTTTCTCTACTCGCAATAAAATCGATGAACGAAACACTTCATCGTTCAAAATCAGAATCTTTGATTAGCACAGGTGGTTGGTTCATGATTGCTTAAAGATAACGGATCTTTATAATGAAAAATTATCTACTGAAAAATCGAGCAATTAAAGTCAGAAAAAAAACACAAAAATAAAATCTGAAAAACAAATTAGAAATTTGTCTTTCAAAAAATTAATTCTGAAAAGTTTACGCGGGTATGTTGGACTTTAATCGTCAAACCGAAAAGAATCTGAAAAATCTTCAAATTGAACTCCAAATCTTTGAAATTAGCTCTCGATCCTTGAATAAGATTTGTTCCTCTATCAAAAACGAATTCAACGAGCCCAAGAACAAGATCAAATTCACACAAATTTGTAGAAAATCAAGAAAAAGAGACTTTCTTGAAAAAGACAAGAAAATCGATCAATTTTTCTTCCAATTCACAAATTTGATAGATGAATTTGTGTAAATTCTTCAGCAGATCTTCAATAACTTGCTCTGATACCAATTTTTAATCCCAAAATGATCAAACAACCATGAAATCCATACAAGATCTAGAGAGAGAGAGTAGAGAGAGAAATCTTAGATCGTATTCATGTCGGCTCTGTATTACAAAATGAGAGTTATGTCCAAAAGCCTTACAAAATAAGATAACCCTAATGCTTATATACCACAAGCCTAAGAAAGGTTATTAGCAAACATTGACATTTTACACAAGACTAAATACAAAGACTTTGACTTTGACAGAATATTAAATCTTGAAGACATATTTAGACTTAACACCTTTATCATCCGGGAAAGGCAAATGTGGTAGCTGATGCACTGAGTCGTCAAGAAAGGGGTGGAACAATAAAAGTTATTTCGCTACGAACTGAACTTCTACCCAACATATTTGACGAATTGCAAAAGTGTCAAGTGGAGGCTTATCAGGATGAACATATGAAATCAGAACGGTTAGCGGGGATGTCAGCATTGCTAGTGAAAGATGATCGTGGGTTATTGTGTCTGGGAAAAAGAGTATGGGTACCTCGTTTGGGTGGGTTATGTGATCGTGTTTTAGAAGAAGCTCATCAATCACGTTTCTCTATTCACCCAGGTACAAACAAGATGTATAAAGACCTAAAGCAATTCTATTGGTGGACGGGGATAAAAAGAGGGATTGCTCAGTATGTGGAAAGATGTGATACTTGTAAGAAAGTAAAGATCGAACACCAAAAGCCGTTTGGTCAACTACAGCGGCTAGAAATACCTATGTGGAAGTGGGAACAAATTACCACAAACTTCATCACGAAGCTACCAAGGACTCCGAAGGGATTTGATTATATTTGGGTGATCGTCGACAGATTGACAAAGTCTGCAAACTTTCTACCGATAAAGTAAACCGATTCGATGGAGCGATTAGCTAAGTTGTACATTGACGAAATAGTAACTCGACATGGAGTTCCAATCTCGATCATTTCTGATCGTGATAGTCGTTTTACTTCAAGATTTTGGAGAAGTTTTCAAAGGGAAATGGGGACACAGATAAAGTTAAGTACGGCGTATCATCCCCAAACAGATGGTCAGAGTGAACGAACGATTCAGACCTTAGAAGATATGCTCCGGGCTTGCATTGTTGATTTTGGGGGATCATGGGATAAGCACTTACCATTGATCGAGTTTGCATATAACAACAGTTATCATTCCAGCATACAAGCGGCACCGTTCGAAGTACTGTATGGTAGGAAATGCCGAACGCCTCTATGTTGGAACGAAGTTGGAGAGAAACAGTTAGCAGGGCCGGAAATAGTCCAGTTAACCGCCGATAAGGTTACTCAGATTCGTGAACGACTGAAAGTCGCTCAAGACAGACAGAAAAGCTACGCTGACCGACACCGAAAGCCATTGGAATTTCAAGTTGGGGATTACGTAATGTTAAAGGTTTCGTCGTGGAAAGGAGTCATCCAATTTGGACGACAAGGTAAACTTAGCCCAAGGTATATCGGACCGTTTGCAATTACAGAAAGTATCGGTGAAGTAGCTTACCGATTAGATCTTCCGCCGGAGTTGAGCAGGATTCATAACGCATTTCACGTATCGAACTTCAGAAAGTGTTTGGTTACTCCAGATCAGGCAGTCTCCCTACCAGAGATACAAGTCGATGAAAGACTGAATTATGTGGAAGAGCCGGAAGCTATAGTTGATCATAAAGTTAAAGTGCTGAGGAATAAGGAGATCAGACAAGTGAAAGTTCAGTGGAGGCATCATAGAGGTCAGGATGCTACGTGGGAATCCGAATCGGAAATGAGAGCCAAATACCTCATCTTTTTGCTTAACTGAATTCCGGGACAGAATTCTTTTTAAGGGGGAGATGATGTAATAACCAGGTAAATCCATTAGTTAAACTCTATCCCGTTAAGTTTATTTAATTTTAAGATTTGGATGTTTGGGGTAAGTTTGAATTAAGTCATAAGTTTAAGGGTGTTTTGGTACTTATCATATAGTTTCAGCCAAAAGTGAAAATTAATACTTAAATATCTTAAGTATAAGATTACCACTTTCCTTATTTCAGAAAGTGTGTATGTGTGTGTGTGTTTTGAGAGAAAAGGAAGCAGAGGAAGAAAACGTACGGTTAGGGCTTCAATTGATTGGGCTGAAAACGATTTGGAGGTAAGTTCCTTTACAATTTTTGTTTATAATCAGTAGTATTAGACTTCTATCGGATTAGAATGTTTAATTTGAAGTTATATAGGTTTAATTTGAATCTGAGTAAAAGGGAACCGACTGTGTTCTTATAAGTACCGGTAATGGCGAGTACCGGTAACATCGACTCCCGGTATCATCGACTCCCGGTATCATCGACTCCCGGTATTATCGACTCCCGGTACTATAGAGTACCAGTATTTTCGAGTCCCGGTAGAGTCAAGTACCGGTATTATGAAGTCCCGGTACTGAGAAGTCCCGGTACTAAGAAGTCCCGGTAGTTTGTTAAGTCTGATTTCTAGCCACAGTGGACAGTGAAACAATATACGAACTTGGTAAGTTTTATATGATTGGCTTGTAAGGCAATATATGTACCTTAAATTGTTTCAGATTCTGTGGAGTCGTGGTGAGAGATAAGATCATTTTGAAAGGAGCTTGCGAGCGTGTGTAATAATCAAAACAGGTGAGTTTTACTTTAAAAACGTTTTAACTGGAATACATATATGTATGGTTTGGGAATGTGATAATTGATGATTATGTGTTGATATGTGCGATATATGTAAATTATAATATATTGAGGTATTATATTTACATGAGTATTATAATGTGTTATATTACGTTGGTCGGGCTTAGGACCGGTGTGTTTGGCTATAGAATTTGTATAGCGTTGTTTGGCTGTAGATGTTGTACAGCGTTGTAAATTTATTAGTTGGCTTGCAACCAACTAATATGGCTAGGAGGAATGAGAAGGGAAGGTATATGATGTGTGGTTTTAATTTGATATATATGTGGTTGTGTTGAGTGATTTATATGAATGAAGTTTATATAAATGGTTTTTAAACTAACAGGGATTTGTCTCACTTAGACCACAAGGTCTAACCCTCATTTTGTTTTAAAAATATGTATTCCAGGTGGTGGATCCAGTAAGAGCAAGTAAATAGAGTAACCGATGGATGGCTTTTGTGAAGGATTATATGATGAAGATTTTGGCATGGTTAGCAGTTGTATTACAATATTAAATGTTATGTATGTATTTAGTACATGGTTTGTAGTAGAAGGGCTTCTGCTAATTGTAAAAGACTACGGGACCGTACTTGTAATATAATGTTTCGTTTGTTATATCAATGTTATGTTACATTATGTGATTTGTTGTGTATATGGGAATTGGGTTGTTACAATCCCAAATCTTTCAAAACTAGTAGGACCTTTATACAGTAAAACAACAAAAAAGGGTCAAAGACATTTTAACATAGAAGACATAAAACTTGTCAAAATAATTAAAGAAAAGGTAAAAAATATTAAACCCTTGGAATTACCATTAGTTACAGATTATATAACCATAGAAGTTGATGGTTGTAAAGAAGGATGGGGAGCAGTTCTTCTTTCTAAACCTAATAAGTACAATCCAAAAGAAACAGAAAAGATTTGTTCATATGCCAGTGGAAATTTTAACAAAATTGGTATGAATTGGACAAGCCTAGATTTTGAAATCCAAGCATTAATAAATGCTTTGGAAAAATTTAAAATATTTTTACAAAAAGAATTCACAGTCAGAACAGATTGTGAAGCTATAGTTCGCTTTATAAAAAACGATCAAAGTAAAAAAGTAAATAAAACGCGATGGATAAATTTACAAAATATTATACAAGGATGTGGTTACAAAATAAATTTTGAACACATTAAAGGAAAAGATAATGGGATAGCAGATATGTTATCTAGAAATCTTAACAAATTATTTATTAAAGATGGAGAAAAGAGATAAAGGAAAAAGAAAGGTTATACAACCCATCAGGTATTCATCTTCAATGAGTATCTCATCGGATGAAGAAAAAATCAATACACAGACAGTTGATACACAGGTCCTAGATACCAACAAAATGTTACATGAAGCTATGAGCTCACAGATGTTACAAACAGAAGGTTTTTACAATTCTCCACAGATGCCACAATCACAATATACACAGTCTGGTTCTTCAAAAAATATACCAAACATTGGTATAATTGCACCATATACTCTTACAAAACCCCCAACCAGAGGATATACACAATCCAGTAGGTCAAAAGATACACCGACAAAGACAGATTCTATGATGTCATTCGGTAACCATGTGTTACAAAAATGTTTTGATACAAAGAAAAAATTTAGACCCTTGATTGGGACAATTTTAACAGAAAAACAACAATGTTTGCTTGACAATATTTGGCATATTCAAACCATGCCACAAGGAACCTCATTTAAAGTACAAATCCTAAACGCTCTGAGTATTTATTTCTCAGAACAAAGCCAGATTGTTCCCGAAAAACAACATAAACGTTTTTCTCACTACATCATTTTTAGGGGAACAAAAACTGGAATTTTCAATAAATGGGAAACAGTCACACAACATATACAGTGTAACAGCCCACTTTATAAAGGATACCACAGTTTTGCTGAGGCTATGAAAATAGCCAGGGAAACTTTTGGAGTTGAACCCTTCTTCATTGAACCAGAAGAAGTGAGAACTTTTGCAGAAATGGCAAAAACTAATCCTGAGCAGTTTATCAAAGCTCAAGAAAATGTAATTGCCCAGTTACAAGAACAGCTCTTAAAATCTGGAAAAAATACACAGATAACACAAACCTAGATTGAAAATAGTTTTCTCAAACAAATGATTTCTTTTCTTGAAGCAAAAAATACACAACTTCTACAAAAGCTTGAGAAAAAGGAAACAAATACAGTTATACACAGAGATTTCGATAGCTTTAAAGCAAGGATACTAGATATGCCGCTAAAACAGACTATGTAACCTCTTTTCGAGAATTTCCCAGAATTCGAACAAATGGTGTCCAACAAAGTATGCACAAAATTTCCATTAATACTATACAAGTTGAAACAAGATATCATCGACATGGCTTTTCAAGAAAAAACATACAAAGGCGTTACAGTGGTTCAAAGAACACATCACGATGAAGGACAAGCCCCGACCAACATTTTCCTACTACAGATCAACCTAAAGGTTACAGACATGGCAGGCGATCAAATCCTTGGTTTCTACCACAACGGAATGATCGACTACATCGAATTCAGTCTAAATCCAAAGACAGAAGCACTTCTCAACAAATTTGTAGAGAAGTTCATTCTCACAGCCGGGAATATTGCATCCCATTCATCCAGCCCACTAATAGGATGTAAAATCTTCGCATCATTTCCCGAGGCAAATGGTCATACATACAGACCTGCAAGAAAACGCATATTCATCAGCCTAGCATAGGTACGTGTCACAATATAGGCTAGCATAGTTCTTATTCTTTGCTTATAGATTGTAGTTTCGATTTCAGTTGTAAACACACCGAAAAAACTTGAGAAATATTAGAAACCATTCTCTCATATGGCTCTCTAAAACTCTCTCTTCCTATCTCCTTAGTCTAAATCCAGTATTTCTTACACTCCTTTAGATCTTCATAGTATATCCCACACATAAAAAAAAGGACCACCGCTATCTATACCATTCTGGTGCTTCCGCTCGTCACCGATAATCTCTACTCTGGTTCTTCTGCTTCCACTGTAAGTATGTTTTTCATATTGTTTATTGATGTATTACTATACTAGTGGTTTAACGGAAACCCAAAAAATCCGCCATACCCCCCCTTATATGTATTACTATACTAGTGGTTTAACGGAAACCCAAAAAATCCGCCATACCCCCCTTATTGGTACCAGAGCATGGTACGATCCTAAAGGTTTAAAAGACTTAGTCAGGCTCGTTACTGGCAGTTGAAGTCCACATTTAATGAGAACCCGCTAAGGTGAAAATCCAGGGATAATATTATGTAATGATATAAATATAAAGGTTATGATGAATTTAAGGGTCAAGATAAACCCCAGTAGATTTGTTTGTTTAATCATTGTTTATTGTTTATTTAAAATTTTAATGGGATATATGAATATATTATGAAAAGGAGTAAGAAATCTGGATAGACACTAAGAGATAGATTTTTCTTAAATCATTGATTCAAATACTTCGTCAGCAGTAATAAAACGTTTTGATAAACTAACGGAAAATCTATGATATATTAAAGAACAAAATAACCAAATTATAAAAGAATTAAAAGAAATTAGAAAATTAATTCCTACCAAACAAGAAATTCAACAGCTAAGCTATTTGCTAGAAAGCAATAAACCAAAACAGATAGAAACTGAAAACAAAAATTTATTGAACAAAATTGAAAAACAGTTGAATAATTTAGAAAAATCTTTAGAAATAGTTAAACAAATAGTAGAAGGTTAAATCTGAAGTCATCTAAAAAATATAGAAAGGCTTTAGAAGACGTTAAAAAATATAAACCTATAGAAAATACAGTAGAAGTCACAGGTTTTACCAAATACACAGGACAGAATAAAAGTGATAGCCATTATCCACTTTTATTTAATTTTATTATTAGTCTAATATTACAGGTTATTGAAAAATTAAACAAAATAATTAATATATTAGAAGATAAAAAAGAAACTAATACAACAAAAGAAAGTGATATAGATAAAATCACCGAAGCAATAAATAAATTAAATCTAGAAGATATTAAAATAAACAGAAAACCTAAACCATATACACACTAGTTACCTAGGAAATGAATAATCAAAACAGAAGTTTCTTAGGAAGAAGCAGAACAGTACAAGAAGCAAGAAGCTCAACAAGTAATATACAAGATACAATATCATCAGAGTCATTTTTAAAGAGGATTGTTAGAAGAGGATCAGGTTCAAATTCCTCACAACAAAATATGCAATTAGAAGAAGAAATATACTTAGACATAAATATAAATCTTTACAATCAACATCAATTAGATATTCTAAATCCGAGAATATTATATCAAACAGGACTTTTAAACATAAATACAGTGTTAATCCAAAGTAGTAGAGAAGAAAGTTTAAGAGTAGTAGACAAATCCGTAACATTAGACTTATTCTCACCTGATACTATACAAAAGATAAAACAATCAGGAAAACATTTTGCACACGTAGGACTGGTAATCATAGGAATCAAAGCATTAGGAAGAAAAAACTTAGGGACAAAATTATTAGCCCTATTACTAGACAAAAGCTGGAAAACAGAGTTAAAAAAGGCAATAATTTCAGGAATGGAAATAGACCTTAGCCAAAACACAGCGTTATTTTATTGTACACCAGGAATTTTAAAAGATATAAATGATCTACAAAATATTAAAATAGCTTTACAAACAAAGGGATATGAAAATTATGAAGGAAATAATATAGTAATAAGCATAGGAGTGCTAGGAAAAGCTAGCAACAAGTCAGGAATGAAATACAAAGTTAATATTGAAGGGATTGTAAACACAATAACTTCAAAATCTATACAAATGATAGACCCAGTAAAAATAGATCCTGAAGAATTAGCAGGATTAGAATGGCAATTAAACGACATAAAAGGTCAAGAAGACGAAATATTAGTACCAAAAAGAAGTTATATATATGAAGATAGTGATGGATCACAAAGCTTGAGATTTGTAGACTTTAAAAAGAAGTCATCTGACAATAAAGATGATGAAGAAACAGAATACAATTTTATGAATACAGAATATGATACAGAACCAAATTATGATACAGAAAACGAAGATGGTGAAACTCTAATAGGATTTGATAAATTCGAAGAAGAAGAATTTGATTACAGTTTAATAGATTATTTAGAAGAAGAAGAAACTACAGGATTTAAAATTGAAGAAACCAACAAAACAATAGAACAAATTATTAATAGAAAATTCACAGAATTAAACATACAAGAAGAAACGGATGATATGATCATCGAATGCATGACAGAACTAGGAATGACATATGAAGAAAGCTACAAAAACCTACAAAATTATTATAATTTACCCTTAGTGGAAAATATACTAAAAGGAAAAACAATGATATCAGATTTCTACAAACAAGATCAAAATTTTATGGATGAAAATATGTATGGTCCATATAATCCATATAAAAGAAAAATGCCAAAAATAGACTGGGGAGAAACAGGAACATCTACACGAGATACATCAGGAAGAGAATCTTGGTCACAACCCTCTACAAGCTATCAACAAGAGTCGAATTATGTAGGAAAAGGCAACAGATTACCTATAGGAAACATATTTAGTAGTAATATGTTACTGTTAGAACAACAAAAACCACAGTTATGGGTAGATGAAGTCTTAATATGGGAGCAAACAGTTGTAAGGATGTGGGAAACAAACAAAAAAGAAAGCATGGATATGTTTTCTTACTTAGAAACCACATTAGGCCCAATATCTCTAGGAATTTGGCAAAGAAAAAAAGCCCACGACCCAGATGAAATAAATAGGCTAAAAGCCCTAGGAGAAAATCCATACAATTTCACATCACAGATAAGAACTCTTATCCTAGGAGTTGATCCAGCTAAAAATAATAGCCTTATACAAGACACTGCAATAAGAAACTTAGAACAATTAAGTATAGCAGATATGAAGTATATAAACGAATTCACAATAGACTTCTCAAGATTATTATCTCAAACAGGACAAGCCATGGATGATAATCTATGCGACAAATATTTTATAAAATTACCAGGAGATTTAGGAAAAAATATACATGAAACATGGAAACAAACATATGGTGAATAGAAAAATTTGGGCATAGGACCTAGAATAACATATACATTTGGAATATTAGAAGAAAGATGTAAAGAAGTTGCTTTACAAGAACAACTAAAAAAGAATGCATATGCATTTTGCAAAACAGCAATTTATACACCACAAGCTTATGGTCATTATGACTATAAAAGGAAAAAATTGAGAAAAAGTACAACATATCAAAAAGGATACAAACCTCATTACAAAAACAAATATGTCAGAAAACCACAAGCACGAAAATGTAAATGTTTCATCTGCGGAGATGAAAAACATTTAGCTAATAAATGCCCTAACAAAGGTAAAAATATAGAAAGAAGTAATCTTGTAGAACAAATAGGAGATTACAAAATAGAATCCTTAGAAACTGATAATACATAGAATGAATCAGTATATAACATATATAGTGATAGGGATGAGGAAAAGTTAACAAAAATCACATACACATATGTTAATACAGAACAAATAGAGTGTAAACATAATTGGATAAGCAAAAGAGGTAATAACTATATAAAATGTTATAATTGTGGATATTACCCTAGCATGGACAAAAGATCACAATGTAACATTTGTTTCAAAGAAATATGCTATTTATGTCTTAAAAGGTTATCTAATCAAGAAATAACAACAACAAAAGAAACAAATAAGACATTAGACACAGACATATATTACGAAAAAAATAGAAAAACTAGAAATAATAACAGAGTTACATAAACTAAAAATAGATAATATAGAAAGAAAATTAAAACATATAGAAGACATAGTCGAAAAGAAAAAACAGAAAGTCGAAGAAACCGATATAGCTAAAATGTCTAAAGAACATGAACATACTTATATTCAAACAAAAGGATATACTAACATGATTCATATACAATGTAGATTATGGTTAGATAATAATAAAGTAGTTGATTTAACAGCATTAGTGGATACAGGAGCAACAAAAAGTGTAGCGTCATACACTTTAATTCCTAAAAAATATCATAAAGAGTTACCTTATAAATTAGTCACTAGAACAATTGAAAGTGGACTAATCTCAATCACACACTATGTAGAACCAACAGGAATACAATTCTTAGATTTTGCAGGAAATTACAGCATTAAATATGAAATACCACAGGTAAATATTAATCCAGAATACATAAAATCCTCAGATTTTGTTTTAGGATTAAATTTTATATTTGGATTAAATGGTGCTATCACCCTTACAAGAAATTTTATCACCTTAAGCAAACATATCTACAGCTTTCCTACAATGAGATATACAAATACATCAGAGTTCGCTCGAAAGCGTGGTGGACAAGGTCACTTAGAATTTTTAAAAAATAACCAAAATAAAACCTTCGTTGAAAACGAATCAATAAAATTACTCACAAATTTCCTAACACATGAATTAGAAGCGGATTTTTTGGGTTTCCGTTAAACCACTAGTATAGTAATACATCAATAAACAATATGAAAAATATACTTACAGTGGAAGCAAAAGCACCAGAGTAGAGATTATCGGTGACGAGCGGAAGCACCAGAATGGTATAGACAGCGGTGGTCCTTTTTTTTATGTATGGGATATACTATGAAGATCTAAAGGAGTGTAAGAAATACTGGATTTAGACTCAGGAGATAGGAAGAGAGAGTTTTAGAGAGCCATATGAGAGATTGCTTTCTAATATTTCTCAAGTTTTTTCGGTGTGTTTACAACTGAAATCGAAACTACAATTTATAAGCAAAGAATAAGAACTATGCTAGCCTATATTGTGACACGTACCTATGCTAGGCTAAATTATTACACATAAATTATTACACCCACTGAAATAAAAAGATTCTTAAAGTAATGTCGACAAACGAATTTCTGTAGAAAAGTCTAAAAGTAGAAAAAAGTTATGTCGGCCATCTCCGAAAATATGTTTTTTATTACGTCATTGCTTACGACGCCTTCTAGAACTCTCTGTGTTTACTGTCGATGGATTGTGGTGATCCTTGATCTGTCCCATCGTATTCATCTTTTTCATCCATGTTTCCAATGATGATTGGACTAGAGTCATCTTCTCCGATGAACGGAAAAACCATAATCCAGTTGTTGTGAACAAAAATCTGCGTGTAGTGTCCTTCCGCAATTAATTTGTACTGTTTTCCCCAATGTCGATAGAAAAAGTTTGCTGGTAGTGTTGGTATTTTCTTTCCTTGCGTAATCATCTTTCCTATCTGTAGTTGAAGTGTTTCTTTGTTGTTGATATTATCCCACCATGTGTACTCGAGACTGCATGCGTATTTCTTTAGTGCCTTTTGTTCATCTTCATGATGGCTGATGAATATGCATTTTCTTGCAGGTCTGTATGTATGACCATTTGCCTCGGGAAATGATGCGAAGATTTTACATCCTATTAGTGGGCTGGATGAATGGGATGCAATATTCCCAGCTGTGAGAATGAACTTCTCTCCAAATTTGCTGAGAAGTGCTTCTGTCTTTGGATTTAGACTGAATTAGACGTAGTCGATCATTCCGTTGTGGTAGAAACCAAGGATTTGATCGTCTGCCATGTCTGTAACCTTTAGGTTGATCTGTAGTAGGAAAATGTTGGTCGGGGCTTGTCCTTCATCGTGATGTGTTCTTTTAACCACTGTAACGCCTTTGTATGTTTTTTCTTGAAAAGCCATGTCGATGATATCTTGTTGCAACTTGTATAGTATTAATGGAAATTATGTGCATACTTTGTTGGACACCATTTGTTCGAATTCTGGGAAATTCTCGAAAAGAGGTTGCATAGTCTGTTTTAGCGGCATATCTAGTATCCTTGCTTTAAAGCTGTCGAAATCTCTGTGTATAACTGTATTTGTTTCCTTTTTCTCAAGCTTTTGTAGAAGCTGTGTATTTTTTGCTTCAAGAAAAGAAATCTTTTGTTTGAGAAAACTATTTTCAATCTGGGTTTGTGTTATCTGTGTATTTTTTCCAGATTTTAAGAGTTGTTCTTGTAACTAGGCAATTACATTTTCTTGAGCTTTGATAAACTGCTCAGGATTAGTTTTTGCCATTTCTGCAAAAGTTCTCACTTCTTCTGGTTCAATGAAGAAGGGTTCAACTCCAAAAGTTTCTCTGGCTATTTTCATAGCTTCAGCAAAACTGTGGTATCCTTTATAAAGTAGGCTGTTACAATGTATATGTTGTGTGACTGTTTCCCATTTATTGAAAATTCTAGTTTTTGTTCCCCTAAAAATGATGTAGTGAGAAAAACGTTTATGTTGTTTTTCGGGAACAATCTGGCTTTGTTCTGAGAAATAAATACTCAGAGCGTTTAGGATTTGTACTTTAAATGAGGTTGCTTGTGGCATGGTTTGAATATGCCAAATATTGTCAAGCAAACATTGTTGTTTTTCTGTTAAAATTGTCCCAATCAAGGGTCTGCATTTTTTCTTTGTATCAAAACATTTTTGTAACACATGGTTACCGAATGACATCATAGAATATGTCTGTGTCGGTGTATCTTTTGACCTACTGGATTGTGTATATCCTCTGGTTGGGGTTTTTGTAGGAGTATATGGTGCAATTATACCAATGTTTGGTATATTTTTTGAAGAACCAGACTGTGTATATTGTGATCGTGGCATCTGTGGAGAATTGTAAAAACCTTCTGTTTGTAACATCTGTGAGCTCATAGCTTCATGTAACATTTTGTTGGTATCTAGGACCTGTGTATCAACTGTCTGTGTACTGATTTTTTCTTCATCCGATGAGATACTCATTAAAGATGAATACCTGATGGGATGTATAACCTTTCTTTTTCCTTTATCTCTTTTCTCCATCTGTAATAAATAATTTGTTAAGATTTCTAGATAACATATCTGCTATCCCATTATCTTTTCCTTTAATGTGTTCAAAATTTATTTTGTAACCACATCCTTGTATAATATTTTGTAAATTTATCCATCGCGTTTTATTTACTTTTTTACTTTGATCGTTTTTTATAAAGCGAACTATAGCTTCACAATCTGTTCTGACTGTGAATTCTTTTTGTAAAAATATTTTAAATTTTTCCAAAGCATTTATTAATGCTTGGATATCAAAATCTAGGCTTGTCCAATTCATACCAATTTTGTTAAAATTTCCACTGGCATATGAACAAATATTTTCTGTTTCTTTTGGATTGTACTTATTAGGTTTAGAAAGAAGAACTGCTCCCCATCATTCTTTACAACCATCAACTTCTATGGTTATATAATCTGTAACTGTAACAACCCAATTTCCCAAACACGTTTCAAATAACATATATTACATAACGTAATTACATTCATAAAAGAAAATACACAATACATCACAAACGGTCTCTTCGGTCTCGAAACCACAAAAATACATAAAAGTCTCCTAATCAATGTCCATCAAAAGCTTCCTATTCTTATCCCATTCTTTCACCGATCCTCAACCTGGAAAACATATTTTTGAAAACAAAATGAGAGTTAGACCAAACGGGTCTAGTGAGTTAGTTCCGGTCCTTTAAAAAAATCATTATAAGACCTTTCAAGTAAATCCTTTGTATCCCAAAATCATTTATGTAAACTCAAGTATTACACGTATATAAATACCAATTCAAACTCGTACCTCACGTACCTTTCATCCACCTTATTACTCCACAATGGCCATAATATTGGTTGCGAGCCAATTAACACACCGGTCCAAAGCCCGACCACGTATTATATTCCCATATAATACTTCACGTAACTATAATATCTTAACATATTATAATCACACCCGTATGACATATTCATACAAATCATCAATTGATTATTATTCACATAATATTTTCCAGTAAAAATACTTTAAAGTAAAACTCACCTCGTGCGTTTATCACAAAAACTCTTTCAAGATAATTCACGTATGTTGATCCTTCACAGAATCTGAAATCAGATAAAATACCAAATATCTCTTTTAACATTTAAACTTACAAAATCCTCAAATCAAATCGCAATGAACAGTACCTAAGTCGCAGTCTCCTATTGCGATTCCACCCTGGAGTCGCAACCCATTATTGCGATTCCACTCTGGAGCCGCAACCCACTATTGCGATCTCAATCCCGAATCGCAATCAACTACTGCGATTCCAATCCAAGTCGCAAACTACCATTGCGACTTCAAGCCCAAATCGCAATCGACCATTGCGACTTCGTTGAATGTCGCAGTCCTCTATTGCGACTTCGATGAATGTCATAGTTCGCTGTTTCATCCTAAAACCCAGAATTTGTACTTTTAATCTATGCATGATGTTATAAAGATGCAGATATGTTTAATACTAACAACATAACCTAAACATAAGCTCAGATTCCTCAACACATCCATTTTTAACAAAACCTACTTAAGAAACTTTACTAACATCTTCAAGAACACTTTAAGGAATTAGAACACAATAAGATATGGGTTTGTTACCTGGATTACTTCAGAATAATACTTGAATCACAACAACCTCTTAATTTCTTCCTTCTTCTTTCCTTTAACCTTTCCTTCGATCTCTCTCTCTACCGAATATTACACACACATACACACACTAGAACATTAAGATATTTGTTACAAATGGACACCTCATCCATAATAGAGAAAGGAAGTCGGTTGCTAGAAGGAGGTGTCACTTAAATACCAATTTAAACCTTAAACTTGTTTCACTTGTCAAAATATACCCCTAACTTCTTTTATAAAAATTAAAACCTACCCCTTAACTTCTAACTCCATAAAATACTAAAATAAAGACTTATAAAATTCCAAATTTTATTTAGATAAAATACCCGGTTATTACAGTAACTAATGGTAATTCCAAGGGTTTAATATTTTTTACCTTTTCTTTAATTATTTTGACAAGTTTTATGTCTTCTATGTTAAAATGTCTTTGACCATTTGTAACATCCCAAAAACGTAACATGCATTCAACCAGAAATAAGCATTCAGATTACATAATTAAACTTGTCCATAAATATTAATTCTTCTATACTAAACAAAATTTGACAGCGGAAGTCTAAAATCCACAGCCGAGAGCTACATCTACAGTCATTAGAATCCAAAACTCTGGAGTCTCTCTAGTCTCCAAATCCTCCTTGAGTCACTCCTAGTTCTTACTAGAAGAACCCATAGCGCGCTTACCTGAAAATGGTTTAGTTTTTGAAAAGCGAGGGTTAGACCAAAAGATCTAGTGAATTCCCTCCATAAACGTTTATCACAGTATAAAGATCATTTCATAAAGAAAATACTTTCACATCTTTCTCATAACATCATCCAAGGTTAAACACGGGGTTCAGGGAATTGCATAAGCTACACCGATCGGGGCCTGACGGACACCCTCTCGTCTACGCCGGAATCCAAATGGACTCCCCGTTCCTTCATGTAAGAGAAAACGAATTCCAACCTACAAGCTAACCTCCATATGCCCAAGGGATCAGAGATCCCAAGGTACCCCGTCCCCACCGTGCAACCGACTCCACGTAGCATACACATACATTGAAACCGTATGCATGAAAACATAAAACATCTTTCGTTTGTGGGTAAACATGTAAATCATGAAAGCATGCATAATTTTTATAAATCAATTCATGCTCGATAAAGGAACCATATTCAGTAAAAATGGTACGTCATAAAAAGAGTGAGAGAACTCACCTTTGATTATCGTAGAACGCACTTCTTAAATTCCTCCCAGCTAAACCAGTCGAACACCTAGGGGCATTAGATTTGGATCAGATTAAACGGCTCGACCTACTGTCCAACACACACCTGTCCGGATACCAACTTGTCCGGATACCATACTTGTCCGGATACCATACTTGTCCGGATACTATACTACCCGGAAAACACCCACCCGGAAACTACCATAGAGCTTTACCCGGAAACTAGCATCCGTATCCGGAAACCACCATATCATCATGAACTGAAGGTGTCCGGGTACGGCTGTTGTCCGAAAATAAATTTCCTAAAAGTGATTTCTAACTCGATTTTAGCCATTAGTTTGATTAGATAACCATAAGGGTTCATCCACCAACCCCAAACACCCAATTAATCCCACTTTAATCTCTTAAAATCGATTCATTAAGACAAAACCCATAAAACTTCATTTTCAAGGAAAAATGGTGAATACCCAAGTAATCATCAACATCAGTCCTAAGGATTCATAACAATAAGAAGGAGAAGCATTATCCTAATCAGATGAACGAATTAGGATGCAATACCTTTGCAGATTCTAGCTTGACTCCTCTTTTCTCTTGATTTCTCCTCAACTCTTCTTTCTCTCTTTCTTTCTTCCTTAGCCGCCAACACCAAGACACAATACTGATTTTGTGAAGTGAAAGTTGCCCTAGGGATTTGTGCCCTACACCACTCTCACCAATTGACAATCTAGTCCCTCAAGTTAACTTTCATTTATTTCACTTTGACCACCAAACTCTAAAACTCACTCGAATTTGGGTTGTTACAACACTCCCCCATTAAAAATATTTTGTCCCCGGAATTCCTCATTGGAAAAGATGCGGGTATCTAGCTTTCATCTCCGACTCCAACTCCCAGGTCGCCTCCAGACCCTTGTGGTTTCGCCATTGTACCTTAACCAGCTTAGTCTCCTTGCTCCGCGACTTCCTTACCTTAACATCCGTGACTGCTTCGGGTTCTTCTATAAAATTCAATTTTTCGTCCACCTTAATGTCATTCAATGGCACAGCTTTAGTCGTGTCGGCTAGACATTTCCTTAGATTAGACATGTGAAACGCATTATGAATACTGCTCAGTTCTTCTGGTAGGTCCAACCTATATGCCACTTCTCCAATTCGTTCAGTAATCTCAAACGGTCCGATGTAACGTGGGCTTAACTTCCCACGTTTTCCAAATCATACCACTCCCTTCCACGGAGACACCTTTAGCAGAACATGATCCCCGACTTGGAATTCAATGTATTTCCGCCTCTTATCTGCATAGCTTTTCTGTCGGTCGCGGGAGACCTTCAGTCTTTCACGCACTTGGACTATCTTGTCCGAAGTGAGTTGTACAATTTCTGGCCCCGTTAACTGTCTCTCTCCGACTTCGTTCCAACACAACGGTGTCCGACACTTTCTACCGTAAAGTGCCTCGAACGGCGCTGCCTTGATACTCGAGTGATAGCTATCATTATAAGCAAACTCGATCAGCGGTAGGTGCTTTTCCCACGAGCCATGAAAATCCAAAGCACACACTCTTAGCATGTCTTCTAACGTTTGGATCGTTCGCTCACTCTGACCGTCGGTCTGAGGATGATAAGCGGTACTCATCTTGATCTGCGAACCCATTTCTCTTTGGAAGCTCTTCCAAAACGTAGAGGTAAATCTGCTATCGCGGTCTAATACAATTGACGAGGGTACCCCGTGGCGGGTTACGATCTCATCGATGTACAACTTTGCTAACTGCTCCAAAGAGTAAGACTCCCGTATAGGTAAAAAGTGTGCCGACTTCGTTAGTCGATCTACGATCACCCAAACGGCGTCATAACCCTTTGGAGTTCTAGGCAAATGGGTCACGAAGTCCATCATGATCTGGTCCCACTTCCACATCCGTATCTCCAACGAGTGGAGTTTCTCATACGGTCTTTGATGTTCGATCTTTACACGCGAACACGTCATACAAGTCTCTACATGATGGGCCACATCTTTCTTCAATCCGGGCCACCAGTAGTCTCGTCGTAGGTCTCCGTACATCTTGTTAGTTCCGGGGTGGATCGTGTACTTTGATTTGTGAGCTTCTTCAAGAATCAGCTTTCGGAGTTCTCCGAGTTTCGGAACCCAGATTCTCCCATTCAGACATTTCACCCCTCGACTATCTTCCACTAACATGGACGCTTGCCCAACCATTCTTTCCTTCTTAAGAATTTCGGTTTCGAGCGCTTCAACCTGACATTTCTGTATTTCATCTAACAGATTGAATGTGACCTCAGCCCTCATGGCCACAATCCTGGGGGTTTCACCTCGTTCCTTACGGCTCAAGGCATCCGCCACCACGTTCGCCTCCCCGGATGGTATTCGATCTTACAGTCGTAGTCCGTCAACAATTCAATCCATCTCCTTTGGCGCATATTCAACTCTTTTTGATCAAAGAGATGAAATAAACTCTTGTGGTCCGTGAAGATTTGGCACTTCGTCCCATACAGGTAATGTCGCCAAATCTTCAGGACAAAACCCACTGCTGCCAATTCTAAATCATGCGTAGGATAACGAGTCTCGTGATCCTTTAACTGTCGGGAGGCATACACGATCACGTTACCTCGTTGCATGAGTACGCAACCCAAGCCGAGCTTCGATGCGTCACTGAAAGCCACAAATTCGCCCGAACCGTCCGGTAACGACAAAACTGGAGCGCTACTCAGCATATCCTTCAATTTCTGAAATGCTTCTTCTTGTTTCTCTAACCAGACGAACTTGACATTCTTCTTTGTTAAAGAGGTCAGTGGCGTGCCAATATGCGAAAAGTCTTTGATGAACTTCCGGTAGTACCCCGCCAGCCCGAGGAAACTTCGAACTTCTGACGGATACCTAGGTTGCTCCCAGTCTCGAATGGCTTCAATCTTAGCCAGATCAACCATGATCCCCGTCTCAGACACCACGTGCCCGAGGAACTGCACTTCCCTCACCCAAAACTCGCACTTGGAAAACTTCGCATACAACTTCTCTTGCTTCAATAGCTCGAGAATTGTACGAAGGTGGCTTTCGTGCTCCCCTTCCGATCTTGAAAATATAAGGATGTCATCTATGAACACTATCACGAACTGATCCAAATAAGGTTGGCATACCCTATTCATTAAGTCCATGAATGCTGCCGGGGCGTTGGTTAGCCAGAACGACATCACCAGGAATTCGTAGTGTCCATACCTGGTCCGAAACGCAGTCTTCGGCACATCCTCCTCCCTCACCTTGAGTTGATGATATCCTGACCTCAGATCAATCTTGGAGAAGTAACTGGCTCCTTGTATTCGATCTTACAGTCTTCGGCATACCCTATTCGATCTTACAGTCGTAGTCGGTCAACAATTCAATCCATCTCATTTGGCGCATATTCAACTCTTTTTGATCAAAGAGATGACATAAACTCTTGTGGTCCGTGAAGATCTGGCTCTTCGTCCCATACAGGTAATGTCGCCAAATCTTCAGAGCAAAAACAACTGCCGCCAATTCTAAATCATGCGTAGGATAACGAGTCTCGTGATCCTTTAACTGTCGGGAGGCATACACGATCACGTTACCTCGTTGCATGAGTACGCAACCCAAGCCGAGCTTCGATGCGTCACTGAAAACCACAAAATCGCCCGAACCGTCCGGTAACGACAAAACCGGAGCGCTACTCAGCATATCCTTCAATTTCTGAAATGCTTCTTCTTGTTTCTCTAACCAGACGAACTTGACATTCTTCTTTGTTAAAGAGGTCAGTGGCGTGGCAATACGCGAAAAGTCTTTGATGAACTTCCGGTAGTACCCCGCCAGCCCGAGGAAACTTCGAAATTCTGACGGATACCTAGGTTGCTCCCAGTCTCGAATGGCTTCAATCTTAGCCGGATCAACCATGATCCCCGTCTCAGACTCCACGTGCCCGAGGAACTGCACTTCCCTCACCCAAAACTCACACTTGGAAAACTTCGCATACAACTTCTCTTGCTTCAATAGCTCGAGAATTGTACGAAGGTGGCTTTCGTGCTCCCCTTCCGATCTTGAAAATATAAGGATGTCATATTTGAACACTATCACGAACTGATCCAAATAAGGTTGGCATACCCTATTCATTAATTCCATGAATGCTGCCAGGGCGTTGGTTAGCCAGAACGGCATCACCCGGAATTCGTAGTGTCCATACTTGGTCCGAAACGCAGTCTTCGGCACATCCTCCTCCCTCACCTTGAGTTGATGATATCCTGACCTCAGATCAATCTTGGAGAAGTAACTGGCTCCTTGTAACTGATCAAACAGATCGTCGATTCTCGGAATCGGATACTTATTCCTGATCGTGACCTTGTTGAGTTCTCGGTAGTCTATGCACATTCGCATAGTACCGTCCTTCTTTTTCACGAAGAGCACAGGTGCTCCCCACGGAGATGTACTCGGTCTAACGAACCCCTTATCTAATAACTCCTGCAGTTGAGTCATCATTTCCTTCATTTCGGACGGCGCCAATCTATATGGTGCGCGGGCAATCGGTGCAGATCCCGGCATCAGATCAATTCTGAACTCGATCTGGCGATCCGGGGGTAGACTTGTCAAGTCATCCGGAAATACCGGGTACTCATTTACCACTCGCACATCGCTCATCCCACGCTTCTCTTTCTTGGCGTCCAACACGTACGCCAAGAACCCTTGACACCCTTTTCTCAAACACTTAGTAGCCCTAATCATGGAGATAAGGCTGGTCTTTCTATCACGGCGGTTTCCATAGATCACTACGGTATCCCATCAGGTGACCGGATCCTGATCAGCTTTTTGTTGCAAACGATATTCGCATCGTTCGCGTCTAACCAATCCATACCCAACACTACGTCAAACTCTCCCATTTCCATGGGATATAACTTCGTAGGCACCAACCTCCCTTCTATATCTATGACACAGTCTTCTACTACTTCCTTAACATATACCCAACTATCATTTGCAGTTTCCACCTCTAGTGCTCTCTCCAAACGTCTAGGCCTCACCCCCAAACATTTCATAAAAGCATGCGATACAAAGGAGCCATTTTCTCCTGAATCAAATAACACCTTGGCACATAAAGAGTTCACTATAAACATACCTGCCACCACATCTGAAACTTCCTCTGCCTCTTCCGCATTCATGCGGAATGCACGTCCTTTCGGGCGCGCTGGTTCTGCTCTCTTTTCATTTTCTCTTCCACCTGGACGTTCACCAAATGGAACTGATCCCCCTTTCTTCAAGTGTGGGAAATCACTACGCATGTGGCCAGTAGCCCCACATTCGTAACAAGATTTTCCCCCACTGCGACAATCCTTTGACATGTGACCGGGCAAGCCACACCGGTAGCATGAGTTTGAACCTGCCATGCACTCTCCCCGATGCACCCTGTTACATTTCGCACATGGTTTTCCAATGGTGTCCTTACTAACACGGTTGTCTGATCGAAACACTTTCCCTTTTCTGAAGTCCTTACCCGGTCCATCCCATTTGCGCTTTTCACCACCATTCTCAGTCATCTGACGAACCTTCTCCTTTTCAATCATCTCGGCCGCATTAATGGCTGCCTGAAAGGTAGTGGGGTTCCTTGCCAGAACTAGCTCTCGAATACTTCCCTTCAGTCCATGAATGAAACGCTCCACTCGGCGTTCCTCCGTTGGCACATACAAATCTGCGAAGCGAGACTTCTCAATAAACTTTGTAGTATACTCTCTCACTGTCATACTTCCCTGATCCAACCCCAATAACTCTTCTTCCAATCTTTTTACTGCCGCGAGCGGGCAGAACTGAGCCTTAAACCTGTCTACAAACGCTTCCCACAACATTCCCTTAGCCATTTCCGAACCCTTTCCCCCAGTCTCAGCCTCCCACCAGTAAATTGCATCAGATTTCAACATGGACAAGGCAAACATTACTCTGTCCCCATCAGCACACTTGCAAGTATCGAAGACTAGCTCCATTTCCTTCACCCATTTCATTGCCAAGATAGGGTCATACTCGCCCTTAAAAGTAGGGGGCTTGCATGAGGCAAAGGCCTTGAAATTGCATCCCTTAGCTGCTAACTCATTCATCACTTGAGGATTTGAATTTAAGTGACTTCCAGTACCGGTCACTAGGGGACTAGACAGCTCCACGCTTTCTCGGTTCTCACTTGCTTTTTTGCTTCCCGAAGCTGACTCGTTCTGCTTAGTGAGGAGAGCCTGCAGGGTCTCTTGAATCTTACCCAATTCAGCAGCTAGGTTCTCTCGAGTGACAAACGTAGATCCACGGCCTCGACCCCGTCCCCTTAGCTGGGTTACCCTCCTTGCAGAAGCTGAACTCTCCTGAAGAGAGTCTTCTTGATGAATAGGGGCTTCCACACTCCTCGTTCTTCTAGTTGCACGAGTCGTTCTCAGGTTCGGGTTTCCTCCATCCCCGACCACTTGGGTGGCGGCCCGTCGGGGTGTTCTTCCCCGACCCCTTCCACGACCCCTACCTCTTTCCCTTCCACGGGTAACAGTTGCCCTCGTCGGTTCCACGGGTCCATTCTCTAGTACCACCTCATCTTGATTCCTTGGCACAGCAGGTGCCGACCTACTCCTCAAAGTTCTCCCAGCCATTTCACTAATGCTGAAAGAAAACAACAATTAACCTTTGATAGATATGACACAACGGCATTGCTATATAAGGTAATTTTAAGCACGCACGGGTACCTGTAAGTTCGTAATTACACTGGCCAGGTGTAATCCCAAACTTACCTTACACGTTTGTCCTTGGCACCTTATTTCCTAACGCATTTATAGTGATCGTTCCTAGAGGCAATCCTATGTCTCGGCTGTGTTCCTCATCTTACAGTTTAAGTTTAGGCCCTAATGGTCACCTAAATCCCTTAAACTAAGGCTCTGATACCATTTGTAACATCCCATAAACGTAACATGCATTCAACCAGAAATAAGCATTCAGATTACATAATTAAACTTGTCCATAAATATTAATTCTTCTATACTAAACAAAATTTGATAGCGGAAGTCTAAAATCCACAGCCGAGAGCTACCTCTACAGTCATTAGAATCCAAAACTCTAGAGTCGCTCTAGTCTCCAAATCCTCCTTGAGTCACTCCTAGTTCTTACTAGAAGAACCCATAGCGCGCTTACCTGAAAATGGTTTAGTTTTTGAAAAGCGAGGGTTAGACCAAAAGGTCTAGTGAATTCCCTCCATAAATGTTTATCACAGAATAAAGATCACTTCATCAAGAAAATACTTTCACATCTTTCTCATAACATCATCCAACGTTAAACACGGGGTTTAGGGAATTGCATAAGCTACTCCGATCGGGGCCTGACGGACACCCTCTCGTCTATGCCGGAATCCAAATGGACTCCCCGTTCCTTCATGTAGGAGAAAACAAATTCCAACCTACAAGCTAACCTCCATATGCCTAAGGGATCAGAGATCCCAAGGTACCCCGTCCCCACCGTGCAACCGACTCCACATAGCATACACACACATTGAAACCATATGCATGAAAACATAAAACATCTTTCGTTTGTGGGTAAACATGTAAATCATGAAAGCATGCATAATTTTTATAAATCAATTCATGCTCGATAAAGGAACCATATTCAGTAAAAATGGTACGTCATAAAAAGAGTGAGAGAACTCACCTTTGATTATCGTAGAACGCACTTCTTAAGTTCCTCCCAGCTAAACCAGTCGAACACCTAGGGGCATTAGATTTGGATCAGATTAAATGGCTCAACCTACTGTCCAACACACACCTGTCCGGATACCAACTTGTCCGGATACCATACTTGTCCGGATACTATACTACCCGGAAAACACCCACCCAGAAACTACCATAGAGCTTTTCCCGGAAACTAGCATCCGTATCCGGAAACCACCATATCATCATGAACTGAAGGTGTCCGGGTACGGCTGCTGTCCGAAAATAAATTTCCTAAAAGTGATTTATAACCCGATTTTAGCCATTAGTTTGATTAGATAACCATAAGGGTTCATCCACCAACCCCAAACACCCAATTAATCCCACTTTAATCTCTTAAAATCGATTCATTAAGACAAAACCCATAAAACTTCATTTTCAAGGAAAAATGGTGAAAACCCAAGTAATCATCAACATCAGTCCTAAGGATGCATAACAATAAGAAGGAGAAGCATTATCCTAATCAGATGAACGAATTAGGATGCAATACCTTTGCAGATTCTAGCTTGACTCCTCTTTTCTCTTGATTTCTCCTCAACTCTTCTTTCTCTCTTTCTTTCTTCCTTAGCCGCCAACACCAAGACACAATACTGATTTTGTGAAGTGAAAGCTGCCCTAGGGATTTGTGCCCTACACCACTCTCACCAATTGACAATCTAGTCCCTCAAGTTAACCAACTCTAATCAGATGAACGAATTATTTCACTTTGACCACCAAACTCTAAAACTCACTCGAATTTGGGTTGTTACACCATTTTTGTTGTTTTACTGTATAAAGGTCTTACTAGTTTTGAAAGATTTGGGATGAATTTTCGAGCATAATTTATTAGTCCTAAAAAAGCTTGTATTTGTTTAAGACCTTCAATTTTTTCTGGAAAATCTAATATTTTTGTAGAAATATGTGATTGTAATTCTATCTTTCCGTTACCAATTTCTAGGCCAAGAAAAGATATTTTTCTTTTGATTAAATCCATTTTTCTCTTAGATACTACTATACCATTCTTCTTTATTTCTTCAAATATCTGTTGTAGGTGCTTTTCATGTTCCTGTATCGTTTCACTGGCAACCAATATATCGTCAATGTAAACTAAACAGAAATCATATTTAAGAAATATAATATCCATGAATCTTTGGAATATAGATGGTGCGTTCTTGAGTCCAAAACTAAGAACAATCCACTCATATTGTCCTTCTGAACAAGTAAAGGCTGTCCATGGTTTGAAGGTTTCTTCAAGTTGTAGCTGATTATATCCTGACTTTATGTCAAATTTTGAAAATATTCTTTTCTTTTGTATAAGATTTAGTAAACTGTCCTTGTTAGAAATGTTATATCCATCATCTTCTGTATTGTCATTAAGTCTTTTATAGTTGTATACTATTCTGGCTTTTCCTCTTTTTATTTCTCCGTGATTTCTTACCATAAATGTTGCAGATCTGTGAGGACTTTCAGATTTTATAATTAATTTTTGTTCTATCATTTCTGGTATCTGTTTTTTAAACTCTTCTTTGTCTAAAGGGCTATATGCTATATTAGTCGTTCGAATTGTTATATCAGGGTTTTTGATTTTAAATTTACATATATGTCTAACTTTTGAATTTTTTATGTCTTCTCCTATGAGTCCTATCTTTTCAAAATGTAAAATGATACGGTGATTTATACTTTTTGCCATTTCTATTCCTTTTTCTAATTCATGTGTTAGGAAATTTGTGAGTAATTTTATTGATTCGTTTTCAACGAAGGTTTTATTTTGGTTATTTTTTAAAAATTCTAAGTGACCTTGTCCACCACGCTTTCGAGCGAACTCTGATGTATTTGTATATCTCATTGTAGGAAAGTTGTAGATATGTTTGCTTAAGGTGATAAAATTTCTTGTAAGGGTGATAGCACCATTTAATCCAAATATAAAATTTAATCCTAAAACAAAATCTGAGGATTTTATGTATTCTGGATTAATATTTACCTGTGGTATTTCATATTTAATGCTGTAATTTCCTGCAAAATCTAATAATTGAAAGTAGACTAATCTCAATCACACACTATGTAGAACCAACAGGAATACAATTCTTAGATTTTGCAGGAAATTACAGCGTTAAATATGAAATACCACAGGTAAATATTAATCCAGAATACATAAAATCCTCAGATTTTGTTTTAGGATTAAATTTTATATTTGGATTAAATGGTGCTATCACCCTTACAAGAAATTTTATCACCTTAAGCAAACATATCTACAGCTTTCCTACAATGAGATATACAAATACATCAGAGTTCGCTCGAAAGTGTGGTGGACAAGGTCACTTAGAATTTTAAAAAAATAACCAAAGTAAAACCTTCGTTGAAAACGAATCAATAAAATTACTCACAAATTTCCTAACACATGAATTAGAAAAAGGAATGGAAATGACAAAAAGTATAAATCACCCTATCATTTTACATTTAGAAAAGATAGGACTCATAGGAGAAGACATAAAAAATTCAAAAGTTAGACATATATGTAAATTTAAAATCAAAAACCCTGATATAACAATTCGAACGACTAATATAGCATATAGCCCTTTAGACAAAGAAGAGTTTAAAAAACAGATACCAGAAATGATAGAACAAAAATTAATTAGAAAATCTAAAAGTCCTCACAGATCTGCAGCATTTATGGTAAGAAATCACGGAGAAATAAAAAGAGGAAAAGCCAGAATAGTATACAACTATAAAAGACTTAATGACAATACATAAGATGATGGATATAACATTCCTAACAAGGACAGTTTACTAAATCTTATACAAAAGAAAAGAATATTTTCAAATTTTGACTTAAAGTCAGGATATAATCAGCTACAACTTGAAGAAACCTTCAAACCATGGATAGCCTTTACTTGTTCAGAAGGACAATATGAGTGGAATGTTCTAGTTTTGGACTCAAGAACGCACCATCTATATTCCAAAGATTCATGGACAGTATATTTCTTAAATATGATTTCTGTTTAGTTTACATTGACGATATATTGGTTGCCAGTGAAACGATACAGGAACATGAAAAGCACCTACAACAGATATTTGAAGAAATAAAGAAAAATGGTATAGTAGTATCTAAAAGAAAAATGGATTTATTCAAAAGAAAAATATCTTTTCTTGGCCTATAAATTGGTAATGGAAAGATAGAATTACAATCACATATTTCTACAAAAATATTAGGTTTTCCAGAAAAAATTTAAGGTCTTAAACAAATACAAGCTTTTTTAGGACTGATAAATTATGCTCGAAAATTCATACCAAATCTTTCAAAACTAGTAAGACCTTTATACAGTAAAACAACAAAAAATGGTCAAAGACATTTTAACATAGAAGACATAAAACTTGTCAAAATAATTAAAGAAAAGGTAAAAAATATTAAACCCTTGGAATTACCATTAGTTACAGATTATATAACCATAGAAGTTGATGGTTGTAAAGAAGGATGGGGAGCAGTTCTTCTTTCTAAACCTAATAAGTACAATCCAAAAGAAACAGAAAAGATTTGTTCATATGCCAGTGGAAATTTTAACAAAATTGGTATGAATTGGACAAGCCTATATTTTGAAATCCAAGCATTAATAAATGCTTTGGAAAAATTTAAAATATTTTTACAAAAAGAATTCACAGTCAGAACAGATTGTGAAGCTATAGTTCGCTTTATAAAAAACGATCAAAGTAAAAAAGTAAATAAAACGCGATGGATAAATTTATAAAATATTATACAAGGATGTGGTTACAAAATAAATTTTGAACACATTAAAGGAAAAGATAATAGGATAGCAGATATGTTATCTAGAAATCTTAACAAATTATTTATTACAGATGGAGAAAAGAGATAAAGGAAAAAGAAAGGTTATACAGCCCATCAGGTATTCATCTTCAATGAGTATCTCATCGGATGAAAAAAAAATCAGTACACAGACAGTTGATACACAGGTCCTAGATACCAACAAAATGTTACATGAAGCTATGAGCTCACAGATGTTACAAACAGAAGGTTTTTACAATTCTCCACAGATGCCACGATCACAATATACACAGTCTGGTTCTTCAAAAAATATACCAAACATTGGTATAATTGCACCATATACTCCTACAAAAACCCCAACCAGAGGATATACACAATCCAGTAGGTCAAAAGATACACCGACACAGACAGATTCTATGATGTCATTCGGTAACCATGTGTTACAAAAATGTTTTGATACAAAGAAAAAATTCAGACCCTTGATTGGGACAATTTTAACAGAAAAACAACAATGTTTGCTTGACAATATTTAGCATATTCAAACCATGCCACAAGCAACCTCATTTAAAGTACAAATCCTAAACGCTCTGAGTAATTATTTCTCAGAACAAAGCCAGATTGTTCCCGAAAAACAACATAAACGTTTTTCTCACTACATCATTTTTAGGGGAACAAAAACTGGAATTTTAAATAAATGGGAAACAGTCACACAACATATACAGTGTAACAGCCCACTTTATAAAGGATACCACAGTTTTGCTGAAGCTATGAAAATAGCCAGAGAAACTTTTGGAGTTGAACCCTTCTTCATTGAACCAGAAGAAGTGAGAACTTTTGCAGAAATGGCAAAAACTAATCCTGAGCAGTTTATCAAAGTTCAAGAAAATGTAATTGCCCATTTACAAGAACAGCTCTTAAAATCTGGAAATAATACACAGATAACACAAACCCAGATTGAAAATAGTTTTCTCAAACAAAAGATTTCTTTTCTTGAAGCAAAAAATACACAGCTTCTACAAAAGCTTGAGAAAAAAAGAAACAAATACAGTTATACACAGAGATTTCGACAGCTTTAAAGCAAGAATACTAGATATGCCGCTAAAACAGACTATGCAACCTCTTTTCGAGAATTTCCCAGAATTCGAACAAATGGTGTCCAACAAAGTATGCACAGAATTTCCATTAATACTATACAAGTTGCAACAAGATATCATCGACATGGCTTTTCAAGAAAAAACATACAAAGGTGTTACAGTGGTTCAAAGAACACATCACGATGAAGGACAAGCCCCGACCAACATTTTCCTACTACAAATCAACAAAAGGTTACAGACATGGCAGACGATCAAATCCTTGGTTTCTACCACAACGGAATGATCGACTACATCGAATTCAGTCTAAATCCAAAGACAGAATCACTTCTCAACAAATTTGGAGAGAAGTTCATTCTCACAGCCGGGAATATTGCATTCCATTCATCCAGTCCACTAATAGGATGTAAAATCTTCGCATCATTTCCCGAGGCAAATGGTCATTGACAGGTGTCGAATCCGTCAAAGAATAATAATTTTGTTTCTAACTTCTCCAAAATCACAATAATTTGCAATAGCGGTAAGTCAGGTCGATTCCACAGGGACTGGATGTGAATGATGTTAATTCGTACGCTTTATATAAAAAGGGGGGTTTTAGAATGGAAATTTAAACTAGACATAAATAAATAAAAACTGAAAATAATAATAAATATAAAACGACAATGAGTGTAAACCTTGATTGGATTGTGTATCATAGACTTGTTTTACAAAAGCATTTTCTCATTTTATTCTAGATTGGCCGTAAGTGTCGACATGCGCCAAACACTCCGTTTGTTCTTATTATTAAACTAGCATGAGAAGCTCGATGAACTAGATCCTAATTGACAAAGCTAAGTTTGGTCAAGAACTCAAACTTAACTTGTCAATTGCATTAAAAGCAAACAAACACCAATCCTAACTAATAATCGAACGCTCGATCATTAAAGTTAGATTATACAATTCTACAACACTAAAATTAATCAGACACCCAATCAATTGAGGTGTTGTGTTACCACTTCACAAGACATTGAACAATTACGGATTCCATATCTCGTGTAGCAAATCATGATTAGATTAATTGACATAAGAGATTTGCTTATATCAATAACTTAACAATGATATAATCTTTAGAACAAGAATTGCACAAATAGAAACCAAATGATATTGAATATTAACAAGTCTCAACACAATCCTAACCAAAAGGTTACACACTCATTGTGTGAGAATATTAACTAGGAAAATAAATACAATACCTGTGTTCTTGGATGAAAGCTATGCAAGAACTAAGAACTATGGTGTATGTGTGTGTATAAGATATATGATGGGATCCTGAAATAACTACAACCATGGCCTCTATATATAGGCTAAGGAATCATCATTGAAAGCATAGGCATGCAACTTGGACATCATTACAAGGCCAAAGCAACCCTATCTCCAGCCAAAAGCAAGGCCAATCAGTTCACCAAGTTGCAGAAAAATCGGCCAAAAGGAGAACAAAGCAGCCATTTCATTTTCGGTTCACACTTGCAAGTTGTAGGTTTTTTGCGCCCATGCCTCCGCGCCGATTGATCGGCGCCGAGATCGGCGCGTGTTTCTGCCATGCTTTGCCGTTTTGTCGTTTTTCGCCCGGTCTTCCGTTCCGCAATCCCGATTCCAATGCGTTGTAATTTCCTTGGCATAAAAACACCATAATACACACTTATTTAAACAAACGTAATTATAAACGATAAAATACTAAAACATAACAAAATGGGTATTTTAAGCATCTAATTAATATTAATATTATGGAGATTTAATATAAAATATATGTCCAAATACGCACTTATCAAATACCCCCATACTTAGATCATTGTCCGTCTTGGCAATGACTTAAGTTAGCATGCCGTGATAAAAATGAATCAAAAGAGAGTGTTAACAAATATAGCATGCCATGAATTCGAGATTTGCAAGTTAGCATTAATTATAGCATATACCAATAAAAATAGACGTAAGCTAATCTCGAGAATTCTCACGAATTGGAAGAATTAAAATAACACTCAATTCACTCTTGGGTTTAAAGTGTATCGCTCAAATCGTCACTACGCTAGTATGTATCTACCAAAAACTTGAAAAGTCTCTCACTTTTCACTACCTGGATAAAATACATGCATATAAATCAAAAGGACTTTTTGGGTTGTAACTTGGCTTTGGTTAAGGTAGGGATTTATTTAGGAAAAGTGGTTAAGGACCTTAAAAAATGGGAGAAATCGATTCTTTTAAACATGGAACTTTTACATATGTATCTTTGAAGCACAATTTTTTCTTTCAATGATAGGTGATAAAGATTAAACATTTATTGTCAACCGTATCATCAGTTCCGTCGTCGTTTTTATTTCTTTTATTGACGACATATGTTTTTCTTTTGATTTTTTTCTTTTCCGCTCTTTCCTTTCTTTCCCGACATATAATTTGTATATTTCAAGCATACGGGATGTCGGAATCTCTATTGGTGGTTGGTCGGGTGGGTCGTGTTTGGTTTGGTTTATAATGTGGGTGACAAAGAAATAGGCTAAAGCTCAAAGTGGTTTGCAAAAAGGAGTTTTATAAAATAAAAGGGTAGGCTTAAGGTTTAATTGGCTAAAAATAAAATTTGAGAAATGATGGCCTTTATCATTTTTATTAGCATGTAAATATCGTGTAATCTTAAGGAGAGACAAATCAAATTCTAGAGATACACAACTAGGCATGACGTAATCACACAAGAAATGAATTTGAGACAAATTTAAATGTTTTAGTCTAATAGGCTCAAAGTCTCACGGTGTTAAAGCTAGTTCTCAAGATTAGCAAAAGTCTAATTCAACCGGCATACTACCATAAATCAACAATAAACGCTATCAATCAAATTCAATCATGCTATATATGCATCCAAACTCGATGTCATCAATCATTTAGGCTTTTTAAAACATGCTAACACATTACCCAAAACAAACAAAAATCCACATTTAAGCACAAAAGTAAAAATTTTGCAAAAATTTTACAAAACATTTACCCGTTAAAATACCCTAAAAACAAACATAAACACATACTAATTCTAACTCATGCAAACTCAACTTAGAATACAATTATACCTCACCCCCACACTTAGACAATACATTGTCCTCAATGTGTTCATGTAAAGGATATTCACAACAATTAAAGAACGAGGGAAAACAGTAAACTTCCCTGATTTGGTGAATAGTCCGTGAAGGTAGATGCGTCCATTTACCTCCAACTCCGGGGTGAATCCGGAAAATTACCATGGTAAGCACAAGAGTTAAGAATTACACAAAACCAAGACATAAAATAAAAGATAATTATTAGGAAATTCATGGGTTGCCTCCCATGCAGCGCCTTTCTTTAACGTCTTTGGCTAGACGCCTTCGTTATCCGGGGTCTAATATGTAATACTCCGCTTTAAAAATGTGTACTTTAACGTCTCAAAAATATATCGTAATTAAAATGTCAATTTTAGATAGTTGAGGTTTAAAATTGTCATTAAGCTAAAGTGCTTTAATTAAAAAAAATTAATAATTAATAACAATAAAATATATATGTGTTTCATGGTATCTTATTAGAGTAAACTACATTTCGTCCCTGTTAAACACCCACCGCCATCACCTCTCTTCTACTCTCTCTAAAATCTCTCATTCTTCTCTCTAAAATTTCTATCAAATTGTTGAAGGAATCATTGATACAATTATATATTCGGAATCCTCTCGTCAAATCCTTCGTAGAGGTATAATTTTCTTTCTATATTATGAATTATTGAAATTGGGTTTTGATTGTGTTTAGGATCAGATTATAGTTTGAAATTTGCAAGGTTATGATGATATACTTGTTTAGAAATGTTTTGTTTGGTCAAAAATGAAGTAAGACTAAAAAGGGTAAAGTTTAGAATCAAAATGGTGAGTTTTGTGTTTATGTGGTTAGTTGCTCACCAACTGTTCGGGTAAATGCTTAAGAGAATAAAGTTTCATGATTAAGCATAAGAGATTAATCATTAAGCTCCATTTTGATGTTAAGTATGTTAGTTTATATTTAGAATGGGTTAATTGAGTAAAATCTGAAGATTGGTTCATAAAAAGTGAATCGAGAAAAAAAAAATGAGAAATCGAACGTTACGGTATGTGAAGGTCAGTTTTTGGACAGTGCATAACTCACAAACCGTAACTCCGATTGAGCTCAAATTTTGCAGAAAGAAGCTACTCGAGGAGTACAACGATTCTTATGAAGGGCCTAAAACCCAGTTTTGACTCTTACTAGCTCAAAATATCGTGTTTTTGGGACTGATCACTGTGTACTCGGGATCAGTCCTGTGTTTTTACAAAATTCGTATAAAATCAACCGATGCTCCAAACGGGGTGATTCCAATTCGAGTAGAACTATAAGAGGTCAGAGAAAATTGTTTGTTTAGAGCTTATAATCTGGTTTGGTCTCTAAGTATGAGAAACATGCTCGAAAAGAAGGCGTTTAGAAGCTGTCAAAACACAGTTCCACGATATGTGTCGAGTTTAGGTTGAATTGTGTATCGGGCTGTTCGTTTTGAAGTTTAAGTTGCTTAGATACCATTAGAACCAAAATTCAGTATTAGAATGATTATGATGTGAGTTTTATGCTGTTCAATTGATAACAATTTATAGTTAAAATAGGTACTCGAGCTCGTACAACTCCGTCGTAAACCTCGTTTGATCGTGCGTTACCTCTCAATTCGTTTAAGGTATGGATTTTATTTCCTTTGACTCGTGGGCAACTATTTGTTGTAGTTGACCCTTCCTAAAGGTGGTTCACCGCCTTACAATTGATCACGTGAACGTGGTCAATAAGATGAATATATATATATATATATATGAATTATGAAAGTTGTATCGTGAAACATTGATGTTGATTTATTGAATCTTTTGTTTGAATCTTTTGACGTTTCATTAAAAACGTGTCTTATATGAAAGTGATTATGAACTTGTGAACTATATTGAACTTGATTTATGAACGCCATTCGGGTAAGTGGCATTTGTGAATTTCGATGATTTTAGAACAACCCAATTAATGGGGACATTAGTTGGGATGCCTTCTATGGCGGCTTTGTAGTCATGGCGTCCTGCAGGTGAACTCGGTCCACAAGAGTCAGCCCGATGGTGGCTCCCGTGACTCCGACTCTGTGGACTAGGCCGACTTTGTTGGCTCCAGGGCGGATGAATCGATCCTAGAGAATTTTTACCCACAGAACATGTGACCGTGGTTAAATTCACGGGGGACTCGGGTGTGTGTGCCCGCACGCCGGCCCAATAGTTCGTGTGGTTTGGCCACCCCACGAACACTTGAACAGGAATTGACGGAATTGATTTATGTTACGTTTTGAAGTTAAAATGTGAACCGTTATTGAAATTCTTGCTTTCAAGTATTACTGAACATCTCTTTGAATTAAACGAATTACCGACTTGAGTTTTATAAAACACTCTTCAGTTGAATTTTTAAGTCTTCCGCTTGTTATTGATGTTATTATTATTGTTTCTGAATTTATATTATAATCCATTCACTGAGCCTTGTGTTCAGCCGTGTTTCTTGTTTTCTGACACGGCAGGTTCCAAATGACATTGATGGGGACGGGACTTGAGATCGAGCGTGAAGTTTTGGAGTTTTTTGACTCATCTTAATATATATAAGTGTTATAAGTTTATAATCTATTTTTGAGATGTAATATTTTGGGATGTAAATCATACTTTAAAAGTTGTAATCCTTTTTAGAGTTTATTAGTAGCTCTGAATTAGTTGTGTAATTATGTTAGGTCCCATTAGTGACATCATCCGTTCCATATCACGTGGACGGGGGATGTTACAAATGTGGTATCAGAGCATAGTTTTCGACTTGTAGACTAAATAGACTTGACCTGTGAGGATTGGGTAGACATAAGAACGGGTAGATTAGAATTTAATTCTATTTACCGAAATTCCAACAACGATATCTACCCCTATGGGTGGTGACATCTATGTGATAACTCGAATTTCCAATTGTTCGTGGCTTATCGGGAATTGCATACGTAGGTCACTTTACTTTCAATGCGTATGTCTCCTTTTGATCTAATATTGGGTGTAGACCGGTTGTCACACCAACAGGAAATTATATAGGCTGTAATGCCAAACAAATATTGTTGGGGATATTGATAAACTAGAAGCAATCTTCCCAGGGAGATACTCCAAAGAAGATGTTAGTACTCTAGTCTCTATTACCATGAATTAGTATACTTGGTAAAGCAACGAAAGTTTTCTAGCCTCGTTACAGGATTCCGAACAGGAGCTCAAAACTCAACTCGATGATCTGTTGAAGAAAGGTTTTATTCGACCCAGTGTTTTTCTCTGGGGGGCGCTCCGGTTCTCTTTGTCAAAAAGAAAGACGGTACGATGCGTCTTTGTATCGATAAGCGGGAGCTTAATAAAGTAACGATCCGTAACAAGTATCCGTTGCCGAGAATCGATGATTTGTTCGACCAATTTCAAGGGGCACGGTACTTTTCCAAGATTGATCTTCGGTCCGGGTACTATCAACTTCGTATCCGAGACTGTGATATTCCAAAAATCACATTCAGAACTCGTTACGGGCACTACGAATTCACGACAATGCCTTTCGGACTAACTAATGCTCCAGCGGTCTTTATGGATCTTATGAATCGGGTTTTCAAAGATTATCTCGACGAATTTGTTATCGTGTTTATTGATGACATTTTGATATACTCAAAGTCTAGAGAGCAACATGATCAATATCTTCGCATCGTTTTGGAAACTCTTCGAACGAAAAAGTTATACGCAAAACGTTCCAAATGTGAATTCTGGCTTGATCAAGTGTCTTTACTCGGGCACGTAATCTCCGCCGAAGGTGTCAAAGTTGATCCGGAAAAAATTGAAACCATCACTAAATGGTCTCGACCTACGAACGTATCTGAAGTTCGTGGTTTTCTGGGTTTGGCGGGTTATTACAGACGATTCGTTGAAGGTTTCTCTAAACACTCTCTACCATTAACCCGATTACTCTGAAAAGGAGTCAAATTCAATTGGGGTTCCGAACAAGAATCTAGTTTCGAGGAACTAAAGCATCGATTGGTTACCGCGCCTGTTCTTGTATTGCCGTCTGGCACTGGCGGGTTTCAAGTTTATGGTGATGCTTCAAAGAAAGGTCTCGGTTGTATTCTAATGCAAAACGGAAGAGTGATCGCATACGCTTCATACCAATTAAAGCCTTATGAGGTCAATTACCCGACTCACGACCTCGAATTAGCTGCGGTTATCTTTGCACTCAAGATTTGGCGTCATTACTTGTACGGTGAGACATGTGAAATTTTCACCGACCACAATAGCCTTAAATACATATTTACTCAAAAAGAGTTAAATATGCGTCAGCGAAGATGGCTCGAACTTCTAAAAGATTATGATGTTCAGATACAGTATCATCCAGACAAGGCTAATGTAGTCGCCAATGCTTTAAGCCGTAAAGCTGTGGAACAAGTTTCTTCTTTAATTGTTTCTAAAGAGTTGGCTTTGGAGATCAAATGATTCGGTCTAGAAATCTATCCGAGTTCACAAACTGAAATACTATCTAGTCTAACGGTAGAGCCAACTCTAATCTCTCGGATCAAAGAAGCCCAACAAGACGATAGTGAATTGTGGGCAAAGTTCCAGCAAGCACAAGAGAATGTTAATTTGGAGTTTAGAACCGATGATGATCATGTGTTGTGGTTTTGGGATCGTCTTTGTGTTCCGAATAACTCGGAGCTTAAAGATCAAATTTTGATCGAAGCTCATAACCCTATGTTTTCTATTCATCCGGGCACAACTAAAATGTATCGTGATCTGAAGACCCATTTCTGGTGGGTTGGAATGCAGCGAGATATCGCTGAATTTGTAGCTCGTTGTCTTATTGTCAACAAGTTAAAATTGAACATCAACGTCAAGGTGGTCTTCTCTAATAATTGAACATTCCAGTATAGAAATGGGAAAACATAACTATGATTACGTAGTCGGACTACCTCACACAACCTTAAGACATAATGAAATTAGAGTAGTGGTTGACCGACTGAGGAAATCGGCTTATTTTCTTCCTATCCGACAATCGTGGTCGATCGATAAACTGACAGAAGTATTCCAACGTGAAATTTTACGTCTCCATGGCGCTCCTGTATCGTTTACCTCCGATCGAGACCCACATTTTAAATCTCGATTTTGGGAAGGTTTACATAAAGCCTGGGGCAGACGTTTGAATTTTAGTACAACCTTTCATCCTACTTTATCAAGTTTTTATGTTATTACTCTAGGGATTAGGAGAGGATATATGAATTATGTAACCGATGTGTGATGGTCGAGTTATTTTCCTTTCTAAATCGATCTCTAGCTGACATGAGGAGTAATGAGTGTGATTTTGGATTATCGTTTAGATTGGTGATTTTCTTCGACGATAGTGTTATAAGTGATATGCTATTTAAGTCTTAACATGTTGTGCGTAGGAGTATAGTAAGTTAGTGTTTCTTTTGTATTATAGACATTGCATTGCGAGGAGTATATATATATTAGGAAGTGGGTTGGTAGTCTAGTAGTCTTAAATGATTATGTTTTAGAATTTTTGAATTAATGATATAGCTATAGTTATCAAACTTGGTTATCCGTATGAAAAGCTGAAATTGGGTATAGTCAGAATATTTTTGGTATTCGATGAATTAGTTAAGGGTGCATGATTATTGCTAGAATACCTTATAAGTTCGAATATGGATGACATATACTTGGCGGTACATTATGGTTTTGAGAAATTGGTTATCAAATGATTAGTGATTTTAGTATCAGTTGTATAGATGTTTTAATATGGAATATTTGGTATGCAATTCAAATAAATTTAAAGATTTTTAGTTGGAGATATATGATTTCTCAAGTCAAATGTTTCGAATTAGAATTTGATTTGGGCGATATTAGTTATGCAATCTTGTATTTAGAACTAAGATATATGTTATATTTTGATGATTATGGTGGGAAGTTTGTTACTGTCTTATTATAAATAGAGTTATTCTAATTGTGACTTTTAAGTATTGGTACTTTAAGACTTATGGATGATGAGCTTGGAAGACCAAATTCTTTAAAGTTGGGTGGATTGTAATAACCTTATCGTTTTTATAATATGGAGATTAATATACCTTAATTAAGTATTTAATGATCAATATTTTGGTTATCTGTCGAGAATTTACAAGATAAGGTATTGTTGAAGGTTTCCCCAACTCGTGGCATTAGACGTTTTGGTCTCAAAGGAAAGTTGAGCCCGAGATATATCGGTCCCTTTGAAATTTTGGAAAGGATTGGAGTTGTAGCTTACCGATTAGCTCTACCGCCGCAATTGTTCCATGTTTATAACGTATTCCATGTCTCTTCACTTTGAGGGTACAACTATCATCCCTTACACGTCATTGATTATCCCTTGAAGCACATAGAACCTGAACTTTCTTATCGAGAGGAGCCTGAAGCGATTCTCGATCGTGATGAAAGAGGTACACAGAATAAAGTAATTCCTTTCGTAAAAGTTCTATGGAAGAACCACTCGGAACGTGAGGCGACATGGGAAACCGAGGATCATATGCGACGGGAGTACCCCGAGTTCTTTAATCGATGTAAGTTTCCTGTCTAAATTCGATTTCGAGGACGAAATCTCTTTTTAAGGGGGGGAATAATTGTAATACCCCGCTTTAAAAATGTGTACTTTAACGTCTCAAAAATATATCGTGATTAAAATGTCAATTTTAGATAGTTGAGGGTTAAAATTGTCATTAAGCTAAAGTTCTTTAATTAAAAAAAATTAATAATTAATAACGATAAAATATATATGTGTTTCATGGTATCTTATTAGAGTAAACTACATTTCGTCCCTGTTAAACACCCACCGCCATCACCTCTCTTCTACTCTCTCTAAAATCTCTCATTCTTCTCTCTAAAATTTCTATCAAATTGTTGAAGGAATCATTGATACAATTATATATTCGGAATCCTCTCGTCAAATCCTTCGTAGAGGTATACTTTTCTTCCTATATTATGAATTATTGAAATTGGGTTTTGATTGTGTTTAGGATCAGATTATAGTTTGAAATTTGCAAGGTTATGATGATATACTTGTTTAGAAATGTTTTGTTTGGTCAAAAATGAAGTAGGACTAAAAAGGGTAAAGTTTAGAATCAAAATGGTGAGTTTTGTGTTTATGTGGTTAGTTGCTCACCAACTGTTCGGGTAAATGCTTAAGAGAATAAAGTTTCATGATTAAGCATAAGAGATTAATCATTAAGCTCCATTTTGATGTTAAGTATGTTAGTTTATATTTAGAATGGGTTAATTGAGTAAAATCTGAAGATTGGTTCATAAAATTTGAATCGAGAAAAAAAATGAGAAATCGAACGTTACGGTATGTGAAGGTCAGTTTTTGGACAGTGCATAACTCACAAACCGTAACTCCGATTGAGCTCAAATTTTGCAGAAAGAAGCTACTCGAGGAGTACAACGATTCTTATGAAGGGCCTAAAACCCAGTTTTGACTCTTACTAGCTCAAAATATCGTGTTTTTGCGACTAATCACTGTGTACTCGAGATCAGTCCTGTGTTTTTACAAAATTCGTATAAAATCAACCGATGCTCCAAACGGGGTGATTCCAATTCGAGTAGAACTATAAGAGGTCAGAGAACAATTTTTGTTTAGAGCTTATAATCTGGTTTGGTCTCTAAGTATGAGAAACATGCTCGAAAAGAAGGCGTTTAGAAGCTGTCAAAACACAGTTCCACGATATGTGTCGAGTTTAGGTTGAATTGTGTATCGGGCTGTTCGTTTTGAAGTTTAAGTTGCTTAGATACCATTAGAACCAAAATTCAGTATTAGAATGATTATGATGTGAGTTTTATGTTGTTCAATTGATAACAATTTATAGTTAAAATAGGTACTCGAGCTCGTACAACTCCGTCGTAAACCTCGTTTGATCGTGCGTTACCTCTCAATTCGTTTAAGGTATGGATTTCATTTCCTTTGACTCGTGGGCAACTATTTGTTGTAGTTGACCCTTCCTAAAGGTGGTTCACCGCCTTACAATTGATCACGTGAACGTGGTCAATAAGATGAATATATATGTATGAATTATGAAAGTTGTATCGTGAAACATTGATGTTGATTTATTGAATCTTTTGTTTGAATCTTTTGACGTTTCATTAAAAACGTGTCTTATATGAAAGTGATTATGAACTTGTGAACTATATTGAACTTGATTTATGAACGCCATTCGGGTAAGTGGCTTTTGTGAATTTCGATGATTTTAGAACAACCCAATTAATGGGCACATTAGTTGGGATGCCTTCTATGGCGGCTTTGTAGTCATGGCGTCCTGCATGTAATAACCAGGTATTTTATCTAATTTAAATTTGAAAATTTTATAAGTTTTATGTTAGTGTTTTATGGAGTAAGAAGTTAAGGGGTAAGTTTTAATTTTTATTTGAAAGTTTAGGGGTATTTATTGCCAAGTGAGATAAGTTTAAGGTTTGTTTGGTCTTTTATCCAAACCTCTTTAGCCAAAACCGACTTCCTATTTTAGTAAGGATAGGTGTCCATATTTCAATTAAGAGAAAATATCCTAAGTGTTAGTGTGTGTAGTGTGTTCGGTTTAGAGAGAGAGAGAAGGAAATCGAGAGAGAGATTAAGGGAAAGAAGAAGGAAGAAATCCAGAGTTTGCTGCTGTGATTTAAGGACCAAACTGATGTAAGCAAGGTAACAAATCCATCCTTGTATGTGTTTTAATTTCTTAAAAGTGTTCTTGAGTTTGCTAGTTAAGTTTTAGGTGGGTTTTGTTAAAAATGGATGTTTTGGGAAATCTAAGCTTAAAAGTACGATTTCTGGGTAAATTTTGGACTGAAAGTTGTTTTTGCTGAGCTTATTAAAAAAGACGGTGAACAGTAATTTTTCAGGTTTTCGCAACAGTAGGTTGCGAGAAGTGGGGTTTCGCAACAGTAGGTTGCGAGAAGTGAGGCTTTCGCAACAGTAGGTTGCGAGAAGTGAGGTTTTCGCAACAGTGGGTTGCGAGTTCTGAGGTTTTCGCAATAGTGGGTTGCGAGTTCTTTGGTTTTCGCAACAGTGGGTTGCGAAAAGTGAGGAATTCGCAAGTTGTGGGTTGCGAAAAGTGTTAAAATACAGATTTATTAATGAGGTGTATTCTTGTTAATTAACTATTTCAGATAGTAAAATTCAAAGAAAAAAAGTGGGACTTGTTGAAGAGATTTTTGGAGAACTTTTGGAAAAGCATTCAGGTGAGTTTTATTTTAAAACGTTTTTCAACTGGAATACATATATATGTGATTTATATCTATATGAACTGGATATGTATGGATTGAGAATGTGATACATACTGTGATTATGTGTTTTTATTGAAATGTTTATATACATGATGGTATACTGTAATTATATGAGTATTCTGCGAGAATACGGGGCCGGGATCCGAGGTGCGGACCAGTGTGTTGCCGGGTTCCGGTAAGCGGACAGGCGTGTTTACTGTAGATGTTGTACAGTAGAGTGAATTGACTAGTTGGCTTGCAACCACTAGTTTGGCCAATTGTGGAGGAATAAGGGGGAATGAGTGGATACGAAACGCAAGTCTTGGTTGGTATTTAATTACGTGTAATATATGTGTGTTTGTATAAAAAGGTTTTATTTAATTGGATTCTTGGCAAGTTTCAACTGACAGGGATTTTCTCACTGGACCATTAGGTCTAACCCTCATCATTTCTAATTTAAAAATATGTATTCCAGGTTGAGGATCGTTCGTTAGCAAAGGGAAGAATTAATGTGTAAGGCGGGGTTAATAGCTGACAAGGATTAGGAACTGAATATGTGTTATGTTGTATCGTTTCGAGACTGCTGGGACCGTACGTGATTGGTTTGGTAATTTCTTTTTATGAATGTAACGATGTGATGCAATATATGTTATTTGAAACATGTTTGGGAAACCGGGTTGTAAAAGATGGTATCAGAGCCCTAGTTTAAGGGATTTAGGTATTAGTATATGTACCTAGACTTAAACTGCATGTGAAGTAGGATGTCCCTATTATTTTAGAACCTTGGGATATTAAGTATAACAAGGTAGAAGGAACATCATGTAAGGTAAATTCGAGTTACACCTGGCCAGTGTAATTATGAACTTACAGTTACATGATTGGACTGGAATACCTTATTATATGGGGTATGTGCCTATGTGTATATTAACCTTGTTGAAATCTACAGAGTGGCAAGTCGGTCTCGACGTATGGATAGAGACGAAGACAAGTATATTTATATAAACTCTATACGTGCTAAAGTGCTATTTGACTTCGGTACAAACTGATTAATTGTGTTTTCAATCTTTTGTTGCTTATATGCGTTAGAAAAGAATTTAATAATTGTATTGGTAATATAGATAGGAGTGGAGTGCCTATTAAGTTATTTTTGATAATGTTGTCGGAATTTGAGGTAGTAGTAAGTATAGGATGGTGTTGGAACTTGATTTTTGTTAAAATTGTCGATTAGGTAATGGTAAGTGATCCTCGGTAATTCGGTATATATTGGAATAAGTAGTTATGATGAAAGAAGAGATTGTCGAGTGATTGATTTAAAGTTTCCGTTTGTTAACAAGTTTTATATTAAGGATATATGAATTAATTTCGATAAGGCTTAGTAAGAGTGTAGGTTTGGAAGCATTTGGTGTGAAAAGAGGTTGGTTCAAATTTAGTAAGAGTGTAACAAATATTTTGGATAATATCGAATTTAGTATGCTTATTCATTATGATATTGCTTGGGATAAATTTAAGTGAGAAATCAGGGATAATTGAACTAGAAAGTGAAGATTGTTTTTGGGAGTGATTAGTAAGGAAAAGCTATTAGTGATCAAGGTGATAACCCGTTATCATATGTGTTTGGATTTGAAAGATTTATCAAGGTGGTAGTAAAATTTATTGTATGAGAACAAAAGTGGATGGTAGTTTAAATTTGAATGAATGATCTAACACTTGCAATTGTTTACAATTTTTCAAATTGAAGGTGCATGTTAGAATTTTGGAAAGTTATTGCGAAAGTGTAGAATGTGGCGTTATGTATAATTCAGTATTTCAAACGCTAGGTTATGCCTCCAAATGTTAAAGTTTATGTTATGAATAAAATTTTAAACGTGTTAAATGATTTGTGATATATAAAATATATATGTATATATATATATATATATATAACTTTGTGCTGAAAGAGGCACGGTGAAATATTGTACGTGGAAAGAGGCACGATGGCATATTTTGTGCTGAAAGAGGCACGAGGTGAAATAAAGATGTACTGATTTTGTTATAAAGATGTTTTTATGGTTGTATTATTTTGGGGATGGGTGTATAGTGTAGATCCAATTTGTTTATTATCGTTTTGAAAGAATATGTTAACGATATATGAAAAATGAAAAAGTGTGTGGTTGTTTCGGGCAATGGATGTGATTTCGGATTAACTCGGTTAAATTCCTGATATGAGGTGTGGTGAAATTATTGGTTAAGTATAGTAATTGTGGGAATTGTGTGTGTGCGATTGGTTTGGAGGTGAAAGAAATCTAGCTCATAGGATCGGTCTAGAGTAAGCACCTACTAGTGAGCTATCCTTGGGGAAACGTATTTTATGTTGAGGAAAGAGTAGAAGAAAATAGTCGAATGTAATGATCAGGGTGAAGGACCATGGGATAGGACGTGGTAGTAGTATGAGAGTGATGTTGTGGCAAGTGTGGAAATCAATTGTAATCTAAGGTTCGGGGTCGGTGTAATTAATGCAAGAAAGTGTTGTCTGTCTTAGATATATTTTGAATTAGAGAAGTGACGGTAGAGTTGGGGATGACCTATGGAGAAAAGTTCAACTACGGGTTAAGGTGATACTCCAAGTTGTTTTTGTAATCTATTGGGGAGTGGAATGTCGTTATTTTTTTTGGAGTGTTGGTTTGTTGGGACATTTTAGAGACGGTGATCGAAGGCGCAGTGTGTACAGTCAGCCGAGTCCAGGGGAAAAGGTAGAGTACTTAGTGTAATTTATTGATTTCTAGAACATAGGAGTATGTATGCTAGATTGCCTGGTGCTTATTACACTTTGCTGCATGACTATTACTTGCTAGTAGGAATTTATGCTAGTCCTGATAGGTTGTTAAGTGACTGCCTTATAAGTGGTATACAGTAGGAACTAAATAGCCTTAGAATATTTGATTTAGTTCTATTGCGCAACTCTTGTTTGAGTCTAACCGTTGTGGGATAGAATCTTTATTTTGAATGTCTATCTGATTTCACACTGTATGCGACTGTGCATTCGCGAGGCGACTCGTCATGACTAGTGGAGATTCCGTCATAGCAAGGGTAGTAGGATGAGGTGAACCTGGAGTCTGGATTTGTGAATGATATTGGTATGATTGATCTGGGATATTATACCTTGTTTGTATCACGCGGGTTTTCCTCTTGGAGTAAGAGTTGTTGTAGTTAGGAGGGTACTAAATTGTTGGTATGCGCCTTGGTATTGAAGGGTTACGCATAGTGAGAGTTCATTCAGCCCTTCCCGTATCGATTCTGCGGAAGGGCTTAGCCGAAGCAAGTAAGGTTGTACCGTTAGAAAACACCGGATTGGATCAAAGGTGGAATGATGTGGGGGAAGCGTTGGCGATAGTGGGTCGCAAGGTTAGAAAACTAGGTTGCTGATAACCTGGACTTAACTGAAAGAGAATATGCATACTATGATAATAAAGTATAAGAAATTGATGCTTGAGAGTTTGCTGGATATAGAAAAATGGTTCAATGGGTTGGATATTTACCTAATACTTCCCATGGATTGGAGAATTTAAGTTGAAAAAGGGATTTATATTAAGTGTTATGATTAGTGGGAAGAAAGCAATGATCAATAAATATTTTGATGGTCGTGTGATGAACCTTCTTTATGGAGTTATTTAAGATAAAGAGTTGTTTTAAACTTGGTGCTGGACTTTGCATGTTAAGTCGTTAATGAGTTATATGATTAGTGACATGAATTTTTTTTTAAACGGAGTTGTGATGAATTCTTTTCGGCTTAGTTTTGTAGTGAAATTATTATATGATGATTTGGTAATTATTTTAGTTAGGTAAGGTGAGACCGGTGTTGATAAATTTCAAATTGCTGAGTGGTTTAAGTGAAACAAATGTCTAAAGATTTGTGTTAGTATTTTTGTGCTAAGTTGGAGATGTAAGGAATTGATGTGATAGCGAGTTTGTTATTTTATTAAGGAATGAATTGGTATTGATATTTGGATGGAAGTCGGTATGAGTTATGGTGGTGAGGTTATTGAGATAAGTGAAATGTTTGAAATTGTGTTTTGCTGATATTCGAGAAATTAAGTTGCTATTTAGACTTTGTGTTTAATTTGATGGATGAATTGGTGTCAAGTGCAATTAAGTATGGTTGTGTGATTATAGTAATTATGCTATGCTTTCATGGGAAATTGAAATGGTAGGATGAAGTTTACGGGTTTGATAAAATTAAGAAATTTTTCCGTAATATAAAGTGATTCGTGTTGAGTATATTCTATTCCATGAAAGAGTATAAGAAATAGGTAGTATTTACTAAGCAAATTTTATATTGAAAGTATATGTTTACGTTTTAGAGTTAGTATTGTAAAAGTGTAGAACACGACGTTTGTAGTAAAAGGCCGGTGAGGTTAAAAATAGTATTAGCGTGGTAAATGTCCCGAGTAAGCATATAATGTTATGTTATTGGGATTAGATTCATATGAGTATAAGTTATTTCTTTCTAAGAGATAAGTGAATTTTCGAGTTAATTTGAACTATCGTAGGATTTGATTATTGAGTGTGTATCGTTGTTTTAGAGGGGCGGATTTCTTGTGAGAAATTAAAACTCTTGATGTTTTGGGTTGAAATATTGAAGTGGGAACAAATGGTAAACTAGAAGCAGTAAAGCGGTGGGTCTAGTAAAAAGTCCTTTGAGGGTTCCGTAAACACTTTGATGTGTTCTTAGAATTTGATAACTTTTTCAACAGTAGTTACCCTAGTTCGTTGCTTGAGTGAATTCCGGGACGGAATTCTTTTAAGGGGGAGATGTTGTAATAACCAGGTATTTTATCTAATTTAAATTTGAAAATTTTATAAGTTTTATGTTAGTGTTTTATGGAGTAAGAAGTTAAGGGGTAAGTTTTAATTTTTATTTGAAAGTTTAGGGGTATTTATTGCCAAGTGAGATAAGTTTAAGGTTTGTTTGGTCTTTTATCCAAACCTCTTTAGCCAAAACCGACTTCCTATTTTAGTAAGGATAGGTGTCCATATTTCAATTAAGAGAAAATATCCTAAGTGTTAGTGTGTGTAGTGTGTTCGGTTTAGAGAGAGAGAGAAGGAAATCGAGAGAGAGATTAAGGGAAAGAAGAAGGAAGAAATCCAGAGTTTGCTGCTGTGATTTAAGGACCAAACTGGTGTAAGCAAGGTAACAAATCCATCCTTGTATGTGTTTTAATTTCTTAAAAGTGTTCTTGAGTTTGCTAGTTAAGTTTTAGGTGGGTTTTGTTAAAAATGGATGTTTTGGGAAATCTAAGCTTAAAAGTACGATTTCTGGGTAAATTTTGGACTGAAAGTCGTTTTTGCTGAGCTTATTAAAAAAGACGGTGAACAGTAATTTTTCAGGTTTTCGCAACAGTAGGTTGCGAGAAGTGGGGTTTCGCAACAGTAGGTTGCGAGAAATGAGGCTTTCGCAACAGTAGGTTGCGAGAAGTGAGGTTTTCGCAACAGTGGGTTGCGAGTTCTTTGGTTTTCGCAACAGTGGGTTGCGAAAAGTGAGGAATTCGCAAGCTGTGGGTTGCGAAAAGTGTTAAAATACAGATTTATTAATGAGGTGTATTCTTGTTAATTAACTATTTCAGATAGTAAAATTCAAAGAAAAAAAGTGGGACTTGTTGAAGAGATTTTTGGAGAACTTTTGGAAAAGCATTCAGGTGAGTTTTATTTTAAAACGTTTTTCAACTGGAATACATATATATGTGATTTATATCTATATGAACTGGATATGTATGGATTGAGAATGTGATACATAATGTGATTATGTGTTTTTATTGAAATGTTTATATACATGATGGTATACTGTAATTATATGAGTATTCTGCGAGAATACGGGCCGGGATCCGAGGTGCGGACTGGTGTGTTTCCGGGTTCCGGTAAGCGGACAGGCGTGTTTACTGTAGATGTTGTACAGCAGAGTGAATTGACTAGTTGGCTTGCAACCACTAGTTTGGCCAATTGTGGAGGAATAAGGGGGAATGAGTGGATACGAAACGCAAGTCTTGGTTGGTATTTAATTACGTGTAATATATGTGTGTTTGTATAAAAAGGTTTTATTTAATTGGATTCTTGTCAAGTTTCAACTGACAGGGATTTTCTCACTGGACCATTAGGTCTAACCCTCATCATTTCTGTTTTAAAAATATGTATTCCAGGTTGAGGATCGTTCGTTAGCAAAGGGAAGAATTAATGTGTAAGGCGGGGTTAATAGCTGACAAGGATTAGGAACTGAATATGTGTTATGTTGTATCGTTTCGAGACTGCTGGGACCGTACGTGATTGGTTTGGTAATTTCTTTTTATGAATGTAACGATGTGATGCAATATATGTTATTTGAAACATGTTTGGGAAACCGGGTTGTTACACTGCAGGTGAACTCGGTCCACAAGAGTCAGCCCGATGGTGGCTCCCGTGACTCCGACTCTGTGGACTAGGCCGACTTTGTTGGCTCCAGGGCGGATGGATCGATCCTAGAGAATTTTTACCCACAGAACATGTGACCGTGGTTAAATTCACGGGGGACTCGGGTGTGTGTGCCCGCACGCCGGCCCAGTAGTTCGTGTGGTTTGGCCACCCCACGAACACTTGAACAGGAATTGACGTAATTGATTTATGTTACGTTTTGAAGTTAAAGTGTGAACCGTTATTGAAATTCTTGCTTTCAAGTATTACTGAACATCTCTTTGAATTAAACGAATTACCGACTTGAGTTTTATAAAACACTCTTCAGTTGAATTTTTAAGTCTTCCGCTTGTTATTGATGTTATTATTATTGTTTCTGAATTTATATTATAATCCATTCACTGAGCCTTGTGCTCAGCCGTGTTTCTTGTTTTCTGACACGGCAGGTTCCAAATGACATTGATGGGGACGGGACTTGAGATCGAGCGTGAAGTTTTGGAGTTTTTAGGCTCATCTTAATATATAAGTGTTATAAGTTTATAATCTATTTTTGAGATGTAATATATTTTGGGATGTAAATCATACTTTAAAAGTTGTAATCCTTTTTAGAGTTTATTAGTAGCTCTGAATTAGTTGTGTAATTATGTTAGGTCCCGTTAGTGACATCATCCGTTCCATATCACGTGGACGGGGGATGTTACATAATAAGTCAAAACCCCAAACATGCGTTTTCACGTGATGTCGGGGGGCCTTGAAATCTGCCCGGATTTCAAGTATGGTTCCTTTGCGTTTTGATGATATTTCTTGTGAGTCCGCAAAGGTACCATCACTTGGGAACACCTCTTTATCTTCGACTGTCGGTTCTGTGAAGGTTTCCCAAGTTTCGGCATATTCCTCCTCCTTTATTGGTGGAGCAAAAGGAAGAGGTACCACCACCGGTTTTAATATATGCACGTCTTCTTCCCTTTTATCGACATCGGTTAAATCTGAAATTTTTGACTCAAGGGAGGAAAGACGTACCTCGGCTGGATCGTATCCCGTGGTGGTGTATCGTGACCCACAATCATAAGAATAATACGCTATGAAAGATGTAAAAATTCTCAAGAATAATTGGCGTCAGATACACGATAAAAAAAAGCAATAAAAAAAATATAATATAAAATATCTAAAAAAAATATCTAAAAAAAATATCTAAAAAAATATCTAAAAAAATAAAAGACAATAAATATATATATATAATAAAAAAACGTAAAAAGTAACAACAATCAACGTTACCAATCCCCGGCAACGGCGCTAATTTTTGACAGGTGTCGAATCCGTCAAAGAATAATAATTTTGTTTCTAACTTCTCCAAAATCCCAATAATTTGCAATAGCGGTAAGTCAGGTCGATTCCACAGGGACTGGATGTGAATGATGTTAATTCGTACGCTTTATATAAAAAGGGGGGGTTTTAGAATGGAAATTTAAAGTAGACATAAATAAATAAAAACTGAAAATAATAATAAATATAAAACGACAATGAGTGTAAACCTTGATTGGATTGTGTATCATAGACTTGTTTTACAAAAGCATTTTCTCATTTTATTCTAGATTGGCCGTAAGTGTCGACATGCGCCAAACACTCCGTTTGTTCTTATTATTAAACTAGCATGAGAAGCTCGATGAACTAGTTCCTAATTGACAAAGCTAAGTTTGGTCAAGAACTCAAACTTAACTTGTCAATTGCATTAAAAGTAAACAAACACCAATCCTAACTAATAATTGAACGCTCGATCATTAAAGTTAGATTATACAATTCTACAACACTAAAATTAATCAGACGCCCAATCAATTGAGGTGTTGTGTTACCACTTCACAAGACATTGAACAATTACGGATTCCATATCTCGTGTAGCAAATCACGATTACATTAATTGACATAAGAGATTTTCTTATATCAATAACTTAACAATGATATAATCTTTAGAACAAGAATTGCACAGATAGAAACCAAATGATATTGAATATTAACTAGTCTCAACACAATCCTAACCAAAAGGTTACACACTCATTGTGTGAGAATATTAACTAGGAAAATAAATACAATACATGTGTTCTTGGATGAAAGCTATGCAAGAACTAAGAACTATGGTGTATGTGTGTGTATAAGATATATGATGGGATCCTGAAATAACTACAACCATGGCCTCTATATATAGGCTAAGGAATCATTATTGAAAGCATAGCATGCAACTTGGACATCATTACAAGGCCAAAGCAACCCTATCTCCAGCCAAAAGCAAGGCCAATCAGTTCACCAAGTTGAAGAAAAATCGGCCAAAAGGAGAACAAAGCAGCCATTTCATTTTCGGTTCACACTTGCAAGCTGCAGGTTTTTGGCTCCCATGCCTCCGCGCCGATTGATTGGCGCCGGTTTCTGCCATGCTTTGCCGTTCTGTCGTTTTTCGCCCGGTCTTCCGTTCCGCAATCCCGATTCCGATGCGTTGTAATTTCCTTGGCATAAAAACACCATAATACACACTTATTTAAACAAACGTAATTATAAACGATAAAATACTAAAACATAACAAAATGGGTATTTTAAGCATCTAATTAATATTAATATTAGGGAGATTTAATATAAAATATATGTCGAAATACGCACTTATCAGTCATACATACAGACCTGCAAGAAAACGCATATTCATCAGCCATCATGAAGATGAACAAAAGGCACTAAAGAAATACGCATGCAGTCTCGAGTACACATGGTGGGATAATATCAACAGCAAAGAAACACTTCAACTACAGATAGGAAAGATGATTACGCAAGGACAGAAACCACCAACACTACCGGCAAACTTTTTCTATCGACATTGGGGAAAACAGTACAAATTACTTGCGGAAGGACACTACACGCAGATTTTTGTTCACAACAACTGGATTATGGTTTTTCCGTTCATCGGAGAAGATGTAACAACCCAGTTACCCATATCACACAACATATAACATAACATGCATACATATCATTGATTTACAACGAAATTCTACATCACAAACCAAATACGGTCTCAATAGTCTTTTAAACTAGAAGAATACATAAAAAGCTTCTTAATTAACTTCATACATCAAAAGCCTCCTACTGCTTATCTTTTTCTTCGCCGATCCTTAACCTGGAAAACATATTTTTGAAAACAAAATGAGGGTTAGACCAAACGGGTCTAGTGAGTTAATTCCGGTCCTTTCCCAAAAATCATTGTAATATCTTTCATGTAAATCCTTTGTATCAAAACCGTTTATATAAATTCAAGTACTACACGTATATAAATACCAATCCAAACTCGTACATCGTATACCTCTCGTCCACCTTATTCCTCCACAATGGCCAAATTTATTGGTTGCGAGCCAATTAACACACCGGTCCAAAGCCCGGCCACGTATTATATTCCCATATAATACTTCACGTAATTATAATATCTTAACATATTATAATCACACCCGTATGACATATTCATACAATTTATCGAATATTTGTTACCCACATAAATGTATTTCAGTAAAATACTTTTTAAAGTAAAACTCACCTGATCTGTTTATCACAAAAGCTTTTCCAATATAATTATCACGTATGATCAGCCTTCACCGAATCTGAAATCACACAAAATACCAAATATCTCTTTTTTAAAAACTAAACTTATGAAATCCTCGACTCAAGTCGCAACCTACTAAAAAGTAAATTAGAATCTCAATGCACAGTGCCAAGTCGCAACTACCTACTGCGACTTTACCCCAAAATCGCAACCCACCATTGCGACTCCAATCCTAAGTCGCAATCCACTACTGCGATCCCAACCCAAATCACAATCTTCTATTGCGATCTCAACACCAAGTCGCAATCAACGGTTGCGACTCCAATGCCAAGTCGCAATCCACTGTTGCGACTCCAACTCTAAGTCGCAACAGTCTACTGCGACTTCACTTCAGAGTCGCAATTGCTTATTGCGACAATCATGAATGTCGCAACTCAAGGTTGCGACTTCGATGATGTTCATCCAAGTCTCAGTCCACTATATCGTCCTAAAACCCAGATTTTTGCAGTTTTATACTATGTATGCTACTGAAACTTTGCAGATATGTTTAAGACTAATAACATAACCTAAATATAATCTCAGTTTCCTCAAAACATCTATTTTTAACCAAAACCCACCTAAAACTTATCTTGCAACCTCAAGAACACTTCTAGGAATTTAAAACACCTAGAAGGATGAATTGTTTACCTGGATTACTTCAGTTTAATCCTTAAGTCACTGCAGCACCCTTTTGATTTCTTATTTCTTCTTTCCTTCAATCTCTCTTTCGAATTTCCTATCTCCCTCTCTAACCGAATACACTTACACACACATACACCTTCGAATAATATCTTCTAATTGAGACATTGACACCTATCTTATGACTAAGAAGTCGGTTTTGGCAAAAAGAGTATGGATAAGAGACCAAACAAACCCTAGACTTGTCTCACTTGGCAAAACATATCCCCAAACTTCTAAATAATATTAAAACTTATCCCTTAACTTTTAAATTTTCACAAAACACTAATATAAAGACTTATAAAATTCCATGTTTAACTTAGATAAAATACCTTGTTATTACAGAAGACGACTCTAGTCCAATCATCATTGGAAACATGGATGAAAAAGATGAATACGATGGGACAAATCCAGGATCACCGCAATCCATCGACAGTACACACAGAGACTTCTAGAAGGCGTCGTAAGCAATGATGTAATAAAAAGCATATTTTCGGAGATGGCCGACATAACTTTTTCCACTTTTAGACTTTTCTACACAAATTCGTTTGTCGACATTACTTTAAGTATCTTTTTATTTCAGTGGGTGTAATAATTTATGTGTAATAGTTTAGCCTAGCATTGGTACGTGTCACAATATAGGCTAGCATAGTTCTTATTCTTTGCTTATAAATTGTAGTTTCGATTTCAGTTGTAAACACACCGAAAAAACTTGAGAAATATTAGAAAGCATTCTCTCATATGGCTCTCTAAAACTCTCTCTTCCTATCTCCTTAGTCTAAATCCAGTATTTCTTACACTCCTTTAGATCTTCATAGTATATCCCATACATAAAAAAAACTTGAGAAATATTAGAAAGCATTCTCTCATATGGCTCTCTAAAACTCTCTCTTCTTATCTCCTTAGTCTAAATCCAGTATTTCTTACACTCCTTTAGATCTTCATAGTATATCCCATACATTAAAAAAAAAGGACCACCGCTGTCTATACCATTATGGTGCTTCCGCTCGTCACCGATAATCTCTACTCTGGTGCTTCTGCTTCCACTGTAAGTATGTTTTTCATATTGTTTATTGATGTATTACTATACTAGTGGTTTAACGGAAACCCAAAAAATCCGCCATACCCCCCTTATTGGTATCAGAGCATAGTACGATCCTAAAGGTTTAAAAGACTTAGTCAGGCTCGTTAGTGGCAGTTGAAGTCCACATTTAATGAGAACCCGCTAAGGTGAAAATCCAGGGATCATATTATGTAATGATATAAATATAAAGGTTATGATGAATTTAAGGGTCAAGATAAACCCCAGTAGATTTGTTTATTTAATCATTTTTTATTGTTTATTTAAAGTTTTAATGGGATATATGAATATATTATGAAAAGGAGTAAGAAATCTGGATAGACACTAAGAGATAGGTTTTTCTTAAATCATTGATTCAAATACTTCGTCAGCAGTAATAAAACGTTTTGATAAACTAACGGAAAAACTAGGATATATTAAAGAACAAAATAACCAAATTATAAAAGAATTAAAAGAAATTAGAAAATTAATTCCTACCAAACAAGAAATTCAACAGCTAAGCTATTTGCTAGAAAGCAATAAACCAAAACAGATAGAAACTGAAAACAAAAATTTATTGAACAAAATTGAAAAACGGTAGAATAATTTAGAAAAATCTTTAGAAATAGTTAAACAAATAGTAGAAGGATAAATCTGGAGTCATCTAAAGAATATAGAAATGCTTTAGAAGACGTTAAAAAATATAAACCTATAGAAAATACAGTAGAAGTCACAGGTTTTACCAAATACACAGGACAGAATAAAAGTGATAGCCATTATCCACTTTTATTTAATTTTATTATTAGTCTAATATTACAGGTTATTGAAAAATTTAACAAAATAATTAATGTATTAGAAGATAAAAAAGAAACTAATACAACAAAAGAAAGTGATATAGATAAAATCACCGAAACAATAAATAAATTAAATCTAGAAGATATTAAAATAAACAGAAAACCTAAACCATATACACACTGGTTACCTAGGAAATGAATAATCAAAACAGAAGTTTCTTAGGAAGAAGCAGAACAGTACAAGAAGCAAGAAGCTCAACAAGTAATATACAAGATACAATATCATCAGAGTCATTTTTAAACAGGATTGTTAGAAGAGGATCAGGTTCAAATTCCTCACAACAAAATATGCAATTAGAAGAAGAAATAGACTTAGACAGAAATATAAATCTTTACAATCAACATCAATTAGATATTCTAAATCCTAGAATATTATATCAAACAGGACTTTTAAACATAAATACAGTGTTAATCCAAAGTAGTAGAGAAGAAAGTTTAAGAGTAGTAGACAAATCCGTAACATTAGACTTATTCTCACCTGATACTATACAAAAGATAAAACAATCAAGAAAACATTTTGCACACGTAGGACTAGTAATCATAGGAATCAAAGCATTAGAAGAAAAAACTTAGGGACAAAATTATTAGCCCTATTACTAGACAAAAGCTGGAAAACAAAGTTAAAAAAGGCAATAATTTCAGGAATGGAAATAGACCTTAGCCAAAACACAGCGTTATTTTATTGTACACCAGGAATTTTAAAAGATATAAATGATCTACAAAATATTAAAATAGCTTTACAAACAAAGGGATATGAAAATTATGAACGAAATAATATAGTAATAAGCATAGGAGTGCTAGGAAAAGCTAGCATGTAACAACCCGATTTTTATATATACCAATAACATACATTTATAACATAAAATCATCAAAAGATACATCGTATTTCACATTCGGTCCCATAGTCTTGCTAAGCATAATAAGTAAATCAGTACAAACTTTTCGCAAATTAATTTTACATTATTACTAACAACAAAGTCATAAGTACAAAAACACATCTATAACTTCATAACATAAGTCTTCACAAAAGCTATCCATCAAGTATCCTATTCACTTGCTCCTACCCGATCCACCACCTGGAATACATATTTTTAAAACAGAAATGAGGGTTAGACCTAATGGTCTAATGAGAAAATCCCTGCCAAGTTAGTAAACATTTGTATACATACCATTTATATAAAACTTTTCATATACATCCATATACTACACGTATATAAATACTATTCAATACTCGTACATCTCATTCCACCTTATTCCTCCACAACTGGCCATATTAGTTGGTAGCAAGCCAACTAATAATTAATCAACATTACCGGTCCGCACACCGGAACCCGGCTACTCACCGGTCCGCACACCGGAACCCGGCTACCCACCGGTCCGCACACCGGAACCCGGCTACTATACACTTGAGTAGTGTAATGCACATATGAATATAATATCTTACTATATTATAAACACATACTGTTCACACAGTGATCACATATCCATTCCACATATATATTCCAGTTAAAAATGTTTTGAAATAAAACTCACCTGTTAGCTTAACAAAATGCTTCCAAGCCTTTTCCACAGATTCAGTCCTTTACTCAAGATTCACAAAATCTGTAACAATCAGATACAATATCTCTTTACCATATAGAACACATAAGACTCTTAAGCAACCGAGAATCCTAATTAACCTATCAAACTCTTATCCTCAATTGTTCTCCTACGACGACTTAACACGGGGGTTCCGCTACCCGGTTAGCGGATGGGGTCAAGGGGCAACGCCCTTGCGGGGTCTCAAAATACATTTGGAAACTATAACAGGACACTCAAAAGTATCCAAAATCACAAAATTGGTCAAAAAGCTAAAGTATCCGGATACCACAAGTTATCCGGACAACACAACCTTTCCGGACAGAATGACTTTTCCGGACAACCTATATAATCCGGACGTCATCCGGACACCAAAGTAGTCCAGATACTATCCGGTATCCAATTCTATCTGGAAAACATAGGAAAAAGGAACTTACCCGGATAAGGAATCCGTCCGGACACTAGCAACAAGATTACCCGGACACTACCAACAAAACTACCCGGACACATTCAACCCGTGTCCGGACACCTCTGTCGGTTTGTCCATTTTCGACCCAGAATTGACAGAAATCACTACCAGACATGGAATCGCTTATTCTACTCCGATAGAAACAATCTATAAGCAATTATACACATAACTTACAAAGGAAACATACCTGAATTTACTTCCAAATTCCCAATTGATGATTTAACCTAGTTTCCCCTCCTTTCTCCTTTTTGCTCTCAATACTCTCACTTACACACACTGAATTTCTGTATTTTATGAAAATATCTGATTCCTAATAGATAATATCCGGCATAATTACCATCTCAGCCCTCAAACTTTCCATTAATTACCAAAACTCCATTAACTTATAATTTAACTAACTTTTACCCTAAACATACTATTATAAACTTAATTAAATTTAACGATAAGAGGGTTTAACTAACGAACTTACCCGGGGTATTACATCATCTCCCCTTAAGAGAATTCCGTCCCGGAATTCAGTTAAGTGAACAGATGAGGGTACTTGGTTCTCATTTCTGCCTCTGACTCCCATGTAGCATCCTGACCTCTATGATGTCGCCATTAAACTTTCACTTGTCTGATTACTTTGTTCCAAAACTCTTTAACCTTGTGATCAACTATTGCTGTTAGATCTAGAGTTTTGTCAAAAACACAACTGTTAAGATCTGATCTGAAGAATCAGAGTTCCGAGTAAGAAGACTCAGAAGTTCTGATCAGAGAATAATGAAAAGATTACAAGTATGGAAGTTGCTCAGAAGACTCAGAAGTTCTGAGTAGAAGACTCAGAAGTTCTGAGTGAGAAATCTCAAAAAGATTCTAAGTGTTGGATTCTGACTAGAAGGTTCAGAGTTCTGAGTAGGAGACTCAGAACTTCTGACTGAAGACAAATGTTCTGATGCGCTTATTCAGAAGTATGTTCAGAATTCATATCTTGGGATATTCTCTGTTATATTCAGTTACTAATTAGGACACGTGTAATTGTTCTATTAGTCTGTTTCTTATATGTACTGTAGCTTTAGCCTTTCCTCTACAGTATATATAGGAGTTAGCAACTGTAGCTAACTGAATCTTTGGCTAATCTTTAAAGAATCTTTGATATAATCTTTGGTGAATCCATTTAGAGAAAAATTCATTGTAATATCTTGTAATTCACAGATTGTTAATAAATCATATGACCAGTTGCTGTGAATACGATCTTAATTGTTCATATTTGATTGTAAGAGTGTATCCTGGACTTTCAATTGCTTCAGGTTCCTCCACATAATTCAGCTTTTCATCAACTTGTATATCTGGTAGAGAGACGGCCTGATCTGGCGTAACTAAACACTTCTGAAAGTTTGAAACGTGAAACGCGTTATGAATCCTACTTAACTCTGACGGAAGATCCAACCGGTATGCTACCTCACCGATCCTTTGTGTAATTGCAAATGGTCTGATGTATCTCGGGCTAAGTTTACCTTGCTTTCCAAATCGTATGACTCCTTTCCAAGGTGAGACTTTCAACATTACAAAATCTACGACTTTGAATTCCAACGGCTTTCAGCGTCGGTCAGCGTAGCTTTTCTGTCTGTCTTGGGCTACTTTCAATCTTTCTCGAATTTGAGTGATCTTTTCTGATGTTAACTGTACTATATCTGGTCCCGCTAACTGTTTCTCTCCTACTTCGTTCCAACACAAAGGCGTTCGGCATTTTCTACCATACAAAACTTCAAACGGTGCAACTTGTATGCTGGAATGGTAACTGTTGTTGTAGGCGAATTCGACCAACGGTAAATGCTTATCCCACGATACCCCAAAGTCAACAATGCAAGCTCGAAGCATATCTTCTAACGTCTGGATTGTTCTTTCACTCTGACCGTCCGTTTGAGGATGATATGATGTGCTTAACTTTTTCTGTGTCCCTATTTCTTTTTGAAAGCTTCTCCAGAATCTAGAAGTAAAACGACTATCTCGATCAGAAATAATCGAGATTGGTATTCCATGTTGCGTTACTATTTCGTCAATGTACAATTTGGCTAAGCGTTCCATCGAATCAGTTTCGTTTATCGGCTAGAAGTGAGCAGACTTCGTTAATCTATCAACAATCACCCAAATAGAATCACATCCCTTCGGAGTCCTTGGTAGCTTCGTGATGAAATCAGTAGTAATCTGATCCCATTTCCACATTGGTATTTACAGACGTTGTAACTGACCAAATGGCTTTTGATGTTCAATTTTTACCTTCTTACAAGTATTACAACTTTCCACATACTGATCAATGCTTCTTTTTATTTCCAGCCACCAATAAAATTGTTTCAGGTCTTTATACATCTTATTCGTACCTGGTGAATAGAGAAACGAGACTGATGAGCTTCTTGTAGTACCCGATCGCGTAGCCCACCCAAACGAGGCACCCAAATTCTTCTTTCTAAACATAATAACCCACGATCATCTTTTTCTAGCAATGCTGATACCCCCACTAATCGTTCTGACTTCAGATGTTCTTCTTGAAACGCTTCTATTTGACACTTTTGCAAATCGTCAAAGATGTTCGGTAACGGTTCAGCCCGTAGTGAAATAGCTCTTATTGTTCCACTCCTTTCCTGACGACTCAGTGCATCTGCTACCACGTTCGCCTTTCCCGGATGATAAAGGATTTCACAGTCGTAATCATTCACCAATTCTAGCCATCTTCTTTGTCTCATATTCAATTCCTTCTAATCGAAAAGATGTTGGAGACCCTTATGATCGGTAAATATTTGACATTTAGAACCATAAAGATAATGTCTCCAAATCTTCAACGCGAATACCACTGCTGCTAGTTCCATATCGTGTGTAGGGTACTGCCGTTCATGATCTTTCAATTGAAGAGAAGTATAAGCAATCACCTTTCCACGCTGCATAAGTACACATCCCAATCCTAGATTGGAATCATCGCTGTAGACAACAAAATCACCAGAACCTTCTGGCAATGCTAATATCGGTGTGCTACAAAGTTTCTCTTTTAATATTCTGAATGCTTCATCTGGTTCTGCTTTCCATTCAAACTTTAGATTCTTTCGAGTCAGCTTAGTCAAAGGCGTCGCGATACGAGAGAAGTCTTTTATAAACTTTCGGTAATACCCGGCTAAGCCCAGAAAACTGCGTACTTCCATTGGCGTCTTCGGCGATTCCCACCTTTCAATTGCCTCCACTTTCGTTGGATCAACTTGTATACCTTTCTCAGAAACTACATGCCCCAGAAACTGAACTTCCCGAAGCCAGAATTCACACTTAGAGAATTTAGCATACAACTTTTCTTTCCTCAGCAATTCCAAAATCAAACGGAGATGTTGTGCGTGATCCTCTTTGGATCGGGAATAGATAAGTATATCATCGATAAATACTATGACAAATTTATCGAGATAAGGCTTACATACCCGATTCATCAGATCCATAAAAGCGGCTGGAGCGTTCGTCAGTCCGAATGGCATCACCAAGAATTCGTAGTGACCATACCTTGTACGAAAAGCAGTCTTTAGAACGTCTTCTTCTTTAACCTTCAACTGATGGTAGCCATATCTGAGATCAATCTTGGAGAAGTAACAAGCTCCAACTAATTGATCGAAGAGATCATCAATTCTTGGAAGCGGATACTTGTTCTTGATCGTGCGCTTATTCAGCTCCCGGTAGTCAATACACATTCTCATTGAACCGTCTTTCTTCTTCACAAATAAAACTGGTGCACCCCACGGCGAAGAGCTAGGTCTGATGAAGCCCTTATCGGATAGGTCTTGTAGTTGTGCCATCATTTCATTCATTTCTGGAGGTGCTAGTCGGTATGGTGCATGGGCAATAGGAGTGGCTCCAGGAACTAAGTCTATACCAAATTCTACTTGTCTAACAAGAGGAAGACTATTCAAGTCTTCAGGGAAAACTTCTGGAAATTCACTAACAATAGGAATATCTTCCAAACTATTTTTCTCAGGCCTACTATCTATCACATAGGCTAAGTAACTCGGGCAACCCTTGCTGACACACTTACAGGCTTTTATCATAGATATAAGACAAGACTGATGATTCTTACGATCACCATAAATCACTACTGGTCTCTTATCAAGTAAAACAACATTAATTATCTTCTTATCACAAACTATGTTAGCCTGATTCTCAGCTAACCAATCCATCCCCACTACCACATCAAACTCGATCAAGGCTATAGGAAATAATTGTATCGGTACTCCACACCCCTCAATATTTATCACACAGCTATCAAATACTTCTTTAACCGACACTTGGTTATCATTTGCAGTATCTACCAGTAAGGCCTGTTCTAACGTTTTAGGCTCTAAATGCATGTGAGCAGCAAATAAGGGAGACACAAAGGATCGGTTTGCACCGGAATCAAATAACACCTTAGCACGTGTAGAATTTATGAAAAATGTACCTGTGACCACATTCGGAGTTTCCTCCACCTCTTTAGCTGTCATTTGAAATGTACGACCCCTTGTTCTCGGTGGTTCTATTCTTGGAACTACTGGTCTAGCAATTGCTGGTTTCCCTGAGGTTCCATCCTGTTGTATTCTTCCCCGCGGACAATCTGACTGAAGGTGATCCGGAGAATTACACAAGAAACAAAACCGCGTTAATCGACAATCTTTAATAACATGCCCAGTCTTCCCACACCTATAACAAACCCGCGATTCAATCTGACAGTTTCCCTGATGGATACGGTGGCACTTCGGACAAGGTCTTTCCGTTGGTCGGAAAGGTGGACGATTATCGAATCTCTGAAACCTTGACTTCTTCGGATCATGCGGTGGCCCTTCCCATTTTCTTTTCCCCGTACTCTTATCACCGGCATCTCTTCTGTTATCACGTTCTACATTTTCAGCAACATCCACTGCGGCTGTAAAGGTATCTGGCTTCGTTGCAGTCACTAATCTCCTGACTTCTGAATTTAGCCCGTAGATAAATCTATCCATCTTCAGTTTCTCCGTAGCAACGTAATATCCCGCAAAACGAGATTTTTCTAAGAAACGAGCAGTATAGTCTCTAACTGATAAATTCCCTTGTTGTAGGCTCATGAATTCTTCCTCCAATTGTCTGACAGCTGCTTGTGGACAGAATTGTTTCATGAAGGCCAAAACAAATTCTTCCCAAGAGAGAGTAGAATATATGTTCGATCCCCCTGATTCAATATGAGCCTCCCACCAGTATAAAGCATCGCTCTTTAACATTGCAGTTCCATAAAGTACCCTGTCCTCTTCAGTACATTTATTCGTCTTGAAGATAGCTTCTATTTCTTTCAGCCATCTCATCGCTTTTACTGTATCCCGATCTCCTGAGTATATAGGAGGCTTGCAACTAAGAAACATCTTGTAATCACACTTTTTCATTACCGGTATGACCGTAGGGGTGATTGGCAGTTCGACTTCAGGTTCCGGATCTGGTGTATCAGCTTCATTATTACGACTTCGTTCAAACATGGCTTGTATACTAGCCTGTAGTCTTCCCATTTCGACAGTCAGGTCATCCCGTGTAGCAAACTCTGTACCTTGTGGTTGAGTTCTACCCCCAGTTCTACCTCCAATCCTACCTCCGGTTCTGCCTCCACCACGATCTCCTCCTCTTCCCCCTGTTCCTACTGGTGGGTTCTCTTCACCCGAATTCCTTCCTCCCCTTCGATTCTTTTGTCTAGTGCCACTTGCCATTCTGTAGATTCAAACAAGATTAATATACACATAGGCACATACCCCATATAACAAGGTATTCCGGTTCAAACATGTACCTGTAAGATCATAATTACACTGGCTAGGTGTAATATGAAATTACCTTACACGATGTTCCTTCTACCTTTTATACTTAGCATCCCCAGGTTCTAAAATACTAGGGACATCCTACTTCTCATGCAGTTTAAGTCTAGGTACAGATACTAATACCTAAATCCCTTAAACTAGGGCTCTGATACCATTTGTAACAACCCGATTTTTATATATACAAATAACATACATTTATAACATAAAATCATCAAAAGATACATCGTATTTCACATTCGGTCCAATAGTCTTGCTAAACATAATAAGTAAATCAGTACAAACTTTTTGCGAATTAATTTTACATTATGACTAACAACAAAGTCATAAGTACAAAAACGCATCTATAACTTCATAACATAAGTCTTCACAAAAGGTATCCATCAAGTATCCTATTCACTTGCTCCTACCCGATCCACCACTTAGAATACATATTTTTAAAACAGAAATGAGGGTTAGACCTAATGGTCTAGTGAGAAAATCCCTGCCAAGTTAGTAAACATTTGTATCAAAACCATTTATATAAAACTTTTCATATACATCCATATACTACACGTATATAAATACTATTCAAGACTCGTACATCTCATTCCACCTTATTCCTCCATAACTGGCCATATTAGTTGGTAGCAAGCCAACTAATAATTAATCAACATTACCGGTCCGCACACCGGAACCCGGCTACTCACTGGTCCGCACACCGGAACCCGGCTACCCACCGGTCCGCACACCGGAACCCGGCTACCCACCGGTCCGCACACCGGAACCCGGCTACCCACCGGTCCGCACACCGAAACCCGGCTACTATACACTTGAGTAGTGTAATGCACATATGAATATAATATCTTACTATATTATAAACACATACTGTTCACACAGTGATCACATATCCATTCCACATATATATATATTCCAGTTAAAAATGTTTTGAAATAAAACTCACCTGTTAGCTTAACAAAATGCTTCCAAGCCTTTTCCACATATTCAGTCCTTTACTCAAGATTCACAAAATCTGTAACAATCAGATACAATATCTCTTTACCATATAGAACACATAAGACTCTTAAGCAACCGAGAATCCCAATTAACCTATCAAACTCTTATCCTCAATTGTTCCCCTACGACGACTTAACACGGGGGTTCCGCTACCCGGTTAGCGGATGGGGTCAAGGGGTAACGCCCTTGCGGGGTCTCAAAATACATTTGGAAACTATAACAGGACACTGAAAAGTATCCGAAATCACAAAATTGGTCAAACAGCTAAAGTATCCGGATACCACAAGTTATCCGGACAACACAACCTTTCCGGACAGAATGACTTTTCCATACAACCTATATAATCCGGACGTCATCCGGACACCAAAGTAGTCTGGATACTATCCGGAATCCAATTCTATCCGGAAAACATAGGAAAAAGGAACTTACCCGGATAAGGAATCCGTCCGGACACTAGCAACAAGATTACCCGGACACTACCAACAAAACTACCCGGACACATTCAACCCGTGTCCGGACACCTCTGTCGGTTTGTCCATTTTCGACCCAGAATTGACAGAAATCACTACCAGACATGGAATCGCTTATTCTACTCAGATAGAAACAATCTATAAGCAATTATACACATAACTTACAAAGGAAACATACCTGAATTTACTTCCAAATTCCCAATTGATGATTTAACCCAGTTTCCCCTCCTTTCTCATTTTTGCTCTCAATACTCACACTTACACACACTGAATTTCTGTATTTATGAAAATATCTGATTCCTAATAGATAATATCCAGCATAATTACCATCTCAGCCCTCAAACTTTCCATTAATGACCAAAACTCCATTAACTTAGAATTTAACTAACTTTTACCCAAAACATACTATTATAAACTTAATTAAATTTAACGATAAGAGGGTTTAACTAACGAACTTACCCGGGGTATTACATAGCAACAGGTCAGGAATGAAATACAAAGTTAATATTGAAGGGATTGTAAACACAATAGCTTCAAAATCTATACAAATGATAGACCCAGTAAAAATAGATCCTGAAGAATTAGCAGGATTAGAATGGCAATTAAACGACATAAAAGGTCAAGAAGACGAAATATTAGTACCAAAAAGAAGTTATATATATGAAGATAGTGATGGATCACAAAGCTTGAGATTTGTAGACTTTAAAAAGAAGTCATCTGACAATAAAGATGACGAAGAAACAGAATACAATTTTTTGAGTACAGAATATGATACAGAACCCAATTATGATACAGAAAACGAAGATGGTGAAACTCTAATAGGATTTGATAAATTCGAAGAAGAAGAATTTGATTACAGTTTAATAGATTATTTAGAAGAAGAAGAAACTACAGGATTTAAAATTGAAGAAACCAACAAAACAATAGAACAAATTATTAATAGAAAATTCACATAAGTAAACATACAAGAAGAAATGGATGATATGATCATCGAATGCATGACAAAACTAGGAATGACATATGAAGAAAGCTACAAAAACCTACAAAATTATTATAATTTACCCTTAGTGGAAAATATACTAAAAGGAAAAACAATGATATCAGATTTCTACAAACAAGATCAAAATTTTATGGATGAAAATATGTATGGTCCATATAATCCATATAAAAGAAAAATGCCAAAAATAGACTGGGGAGAAACAGGAACATCTACACGAGATACATTAGGAAGAGAATCTTGGTCACAACCCTCTACAAGCTATCAACAAGAGTCAAATTATGTAGGAAAAGGCAACATATTACCTATAGGAAACATATTTAGTAGTAATATGTTACTGTTAGAACAACAAAAACCACAGTTATGGGTAGATGAAGTCTTAATATGGGAGCAAACAGTTGTAAGGATGTGGGAAACAAACAAAAAAGAAAGCATGGATATGTTTTCTTACTTAGAAACCACATTAGGCCCAATATCTCTAGGAATTTGGCAAAGCAAAAAAGCCCAAGACCCAGATGAAATAAATAGGCTAAAAGCCCTAGGAGAAAATCCATACAATTTCACATCACAGATAAGAACTCTTATCCTAGGAGTTGATCCAGCTAAAAATAATAGCCTTATACAAGACACTGCAATAAGAAACTTAGAACAATTAAGTATAGCAGATATGAAGTATATAAACGAATTCACAATAGACTTCTCAAGATTATTATCTCAAACAGGACAAGCCATGGATGATAATCTATGCGACAAATATTTTATAAAATTACCAGGAGATTTAGGAAAAAATATACATGAAACATGGAAACAAACATATGGTGAACAGAAAAATTTGGGCATAGGACCTAGAATAACATATACATTTGGAATATTAGAAGAAAGATGTAAAGAAGTTGCTTTACAAGAACAACTAAAAAAGAATGCATATGCGTTTTGCAAAACAGCAATTTATACACCACAAGCTTATGGTCATTATGACTATAAAAGGAAAAAATTGAGAAAAAGCACAACATATCAAAAAGGATACAAACCTCATTACAAAAACAAATATGTCAGAAAACCACAAGCACGAAAATGTAAATGTTTCATCTGCGGAGATGAAAAACATTTAGCTAATAAATGCCCTAACAAAGGTAAAAATATAGAAAGAAGTAATCTTGTAGAACAAATAGGAGATTACAAAATAGAATCCTTAGAAACTGATAATTCAGAGAATGAATCAGTATATAGCATATATAGTGATAGGGATGAGGAAAAGTTAACAAAAATCACATACACATATGTTAATACAGAACAAATAGAGTGTAAACATAATTGGATAAGCAAAAGAGGTAATAACTATATAAAATGTTATAATTGTGGATATTACCCTAGCATGGACAAAAGATCACAATGTAACATTTGTTTCAAAGAAATATGCTATTTATGTCTTAAAAGGTTATCTAATCAAGAAATAACAACAACAAAAGAAACAAATAAGACATTAGACACAGACATATATTACAAAAAAATAGAAAAACTAGAAATAATAACAGAGTTACATAAACTAAAAATAGATAATATAGAAAGAAAATTAAAACATATAGAAGACATAGTCGAAAAGAAAAAACAGAAAGTCGAAGAAACCGATATAGCTAAAATGTCTGAAGAACATGAACATACTTATATTCAAACAAAAGGATATACTAACATGATTCATATACAATGTAGATTATGGTTAGATAATAATAAATTTGTTGATTTAACAGCATTAGTGGATACAGGAGCAACAAAAAGTGTAGCGTCATACACTTTAATTCCTAAACAATATCATAAAGAGTTACCTTATAAATTAGTCACTAGAACAGTTGAAAGTAGACTAATCTCAATCACACACTATGTAGAACCAACAGGAATACAATTCTTAGATTTTGTAGGAAATTACAGCATTAAATATGAAATACCACAGGTAAATATTAATCCAGAATACATAAAATCCTCAGATTTTGTTTTAGGGTTAAATTTTATATTTGGATTAAATGGTGCTATCACCCTTACAAGAAATTTTATCACCTTAAGCAAACATATCTACAGCTTTCCTACAATGAGATATACAAATACATCAGAGTTCGCTCGAAAGCGTGGTGGACAAGGTCACTTAGAATTTTTTAAAAATAACCAAAATAAAACCTTCGTTGAAAACGAATCAACAAAATTACTCACAAATTTCCTAACACATGGATATAACATTCCTAACAAGGACAGTTTACTAAATCTTATACAAAAGAAAATAATATTTTCAAATTTTGACTTAAAGTCAGGATATAATCAGTTACAACTTGAAGAAACCTTCAAACCATGGACAACCTTTACTTGTTCAGAAGGACAATATGAGTGGAATGTTCTTAGTTTTGGACTCAAGAACGCACCATCTATATTCCAAAGATTCATGGACAATATATTTCTTAAATATGATTTCTGTTTAGTGTACATTGACGATATATTGGTTGCCAAACGATACAGGAACATGAAAAGCACCTACAACAGATATTTGAAGAAATAAAGAAGAATGGTATAGTAGTATCTAAAAGAAAAATGGATTTATTCAAAAGGAAAATATCTTTTCTTGGCCTAGAAATTGGTAATGGAAAGATAGAATTACAATCACATATTTCTACAAAAATATTAGATTTTCCAGAAAAAATTGAAGGTCTTAAACAAATACAAGCTTTTTTAGGACTGCTAAATTATGCTCGAAAATTCATCCCAAATCTTTCAAAACTAGTAGGACCTTTATACAGTAAAACAACAAAAAATGGTCAAAGACATTTTAACATAGAAGACATAAAACTTGTCAAAATAATTAAAGAAAAGGTAAAAAATATTGAACCCTTGGAATTACCATTAGTTACAGATTATATAACCATAGAAGTTGATGGTTGTAAAGAAGGATGGGGAGCAGTTCTTCTTTCTAAACCTAATAAGTACAATCCAAAAGAAACAGAAAAGATTTGTTCATATGCCAGTGGAAATTTTAACAAAATTGGTATGAATTGGACAAGCCTAGATTTTGAAATCCAAGCATTAATAAATGCTTTGGAAAAATTTAAAATATTTTTACAAAAAGAATTCACAGTCAGAACAGATTGTGAAGCTATAGTTCGCTTTATAAAAAACGATCAAAGTAAAAAAGTAAATAAAACGCGATGGATAAATTTTCAAAATATTATACTAGGATGTGGTTACAAAATAAATTTTGAACACATTAACGGAAAAGATAATGGGATAGCAGATATGTTATCTAGAAATCTTAACAAATTATTTATTACAGATGGAGAAAAGAGATAAAGGAAAAAAGAAAGGTTATACAGCCCATCAGGTATTCATCTTCAATGAGTATCTCATCGGATGAAGAAAAAATCAGTACACAGACAGTTGATACATAGGTCCTAGATACCAACAAAATGTTACATGAAGCTATGAGCTCACAGATGTTACAAACAGAAGGTTTTTACAATTCTCCACAGATGCCACAATCACAATATACACAGTCTGGTTCTTCAAAAAATATACCAAACATTGATATAATTTCACCATATACTCCTACAAAAACCCCAACCAGAGGATATACACAATCCAGTACGTCAAAAGATACACCGACACAGACAGATTCTATGATGTCATTCGGTAACCATGTGTTACAAAAATGTTTTGATACAAAGAAAAAGTTCAGACCCTTGATTGGGACAATTTTAACAGAAAAACAACAATGTTTGCTTGACAATATTTGGCATATTCAAACCATGCCACAAGCAACCTCATTTAAAGTACAAATCCTAAACGCTCTGAGTATTTATTTCTCAGAACAAAGCCAGATTGTTCCCGAAAAACAACATAAACGTTTTTCTCACTACATCATTTTTAGGGGAACAAAAACTGGAATTTTCAATAAATGGGAAACAGTCACACAACATATACAGTGTAACAGCCCACTTTATAAAGGATACCACAATTTTGCTAAAGCTATGAAAATAGCCAGAGAAACTTTTGGAGTTGAACCCTTCTTCATTGAACCAGAAGAAGTGAGAACTTTTGCAGAAATGGCAAAAACTAATCCTGAGCAGTTTATCAAAGCTCAAGAAAATGTAATTGCCCAGTTACAAGAACAACTCTTAAAATCTGAAAAAAATACACAGATAACACAAACCCAGATTGAAAATACTTTTCTCAAACAAAAGATTTCTTTTCTTGAAGCAAAAAATACACAGCTTCTACAAATGCTTGAGAAAAAGGAAACAAATACAGTTATACACAGAGATTTCGACAGCTTTAAAGCAAGGATACTAGATATGCCGCTAAAACAGACTATGCAACCTCTTTTCGAGAATTTCCTAGAATTCGAACAAATGGTGTCCAACAAAGTATGCACAGAATTTCCGTTAATACTATACAAGTTGCAACAAGATATCATCGACATGGCTTTTCAAGAAAAAACATACAAAGGCGTTACAGTGGTTCAAAGAACACATCACGATGAAGGACAAGCCCCGACCAACATTTTCCTACTACAGATCAACCTAAAGGTTACAGACATGGCAGACGATCAAATCCTTGGTTTCTACCACAACGGAATGATCGACTACATCGAATTCAGTCTAAATCCAAAGACAGAAGCACTTCTCAACAAATTTGGAGAGAAGTTCATTCTCACAGCCGGGAATATTGCATCCCTTTCATCCAGCCCACTAATAGGATGTAAAATCTTCGCATCATTTCCCGAGGCAAATGGTCATACATACAGACCTGCAAGCAAACACATATTCATCAGCCATCATGAAGATGAACAAAAGGCACTAAAGAAATACGCATGCAGTCTCGAGTACACATGGTGGGATAATATCAACATCAAAGAAACACTTCAACTACAGATAGGAAAGATGATTACGCAAGGACATAAAACACCAACACTACCAGCAAACTTTTTCTATCGACATTGGGGAAAATAGTACAAATTAATTGCGGAAGGACACTACACGCAGATTTTTGTTCACAACAACTGGATTATGGTTTTTCCGTTCATCGGAGAAGATGACTCTAGTCCAATCATCATTGGAAACATGGATGAAAAAGATGAATACGATGGGACAGATCCAGGATCACCGCAATCCATCGACAGTACACACAGAGACTTCTAGAAGGCGTCGTAAGCAATGACGTAATAAAAAGCATATTTTCGGAGATGGCCGACATAACTTTTTCTACTTTTAGACTTTTCTACACAAATTCGTTTGTCGACATTACTTTAAGAATCTTTTTATTTCAGTGGGTGTAATAAATTATGTGTAATAATTTAGCCTAGCATAGGTACGTGTCACAATATAGGCTAGCATAGTTCTTATTCTTTGCTTATAAATTGTAGTTTCGATTTCAGTTGTAAACACACCGAAAAAACTTGAGAAATATTAGAAAGCATTCTCTCATATGGTTCCCTTAAACTCTCTCTTCCTATCTCCTTAGTCCAAATCCAGTATTTCTTACACTCTTTTAGATCTTCATAGTATATCCCATACATTAAAAAAGGACCACCGCTGTCTATACCATTCTGGTGCTTCCGCTCGTCACCAATAATCTCTACTCTGGTGCTTCTGCTTCCACTGTAAGTATGTTTTTCATATTGTTTATTGATGTATTACTATACTAGTGGTTTAACGGAAACCCAAAAAATCCGCCATACCCCCCTTATTGGTATCAGAGCATGGTACGATCCTAAAGGTTTAAAAGACTTAGTCAGGCTCGTTAGTGGCAGTTGAAGTCCACATTTAATGAGAACCCGCTAAGGTGAAAATCCAGGGATCATATTATGTAATGATATAAATATAAAGGTTATGATGAATTTAAGGGTCAAGATAAACCCCAGTAGATTTGTTTATTTAAAATTTTAATGGGATATATGAATATATTATGAAAAGGAGTAAGAAATCTGGATAGACACTAAGAGATAGGTTTTTCTTAAATCATTGATTCAAATACTTCATCAGCAGTAATAAAACGTTTTGATAAACTGTTAAGTCTAAATATGTCTTCAAGATTTAATATTCTGTCAAAGTCTTTGTATTTAGTCTTGTGTAAAAAGTCAATGTTTGCTAATAACCTTTCTTAGGCTTGAGGTATATAAGCATTAGGGTTAGCTTATTTTGTAAGGCTTTTGGACATAACTCTCATTTTGTAATACAGAGCCGACATGAATACGATCTAAGCTTTCTCTCTCTACTCCCTCTCTCTCTCTAGATCTTGTATGGATTTCATGGTTGTTTGATCGTTTTGGGACACACAATTGGTATCAGAGCAAGTTAATGAAGATCTGCTGAAGAAATTACACGAATCGAGATCAAAATTGTTAGGTTTTTGAGAGAAATCGATTGATTTTCTTGATTTTTTCAAGAAAATCTATTTTTCTCTAATTCTTACATTTTTTGAGTTTGATTCGTCTAGATACCGAGTTTTTGGTGTTATAAATCACATTTGGAGCATATCTTATTCAAGAATCGAGGGCTAATTTCAGAGATTTGAGGGTCAATTTGAAGATTTTTGGGATTTTTGTACAGTTCGTTCGGATCGTCTGGGTGATCATTCAGATTTCAATTCAGTGGTTTTCAGCAAAATTAGTTTACATCATCGTGTTAGAAACTGTTTTTCTAACATATCTGCAAAATTTGATAGCTTAATTCAAAGATTTGATCGAGTTTTGAAGGATTTTTGAGATTGATCATCGTCTTGAACCAGATCTGCAGTTTGCGCCAGTTCATCTTCGTTTTTGAGAATTCTGCCAAGTCCACTTTGCGCCACCAACGGGTAGCGCAAACCACACTTTGCGCCACCAACGTCTAGCGCAAACCTTACTTTGCGCCATTGCCTCTTTGCGAAAACCCCACTTTGCGCCAACCACTACTTTGCGTCACTAACGTCTAGCGCAAACCTCACTTTGCGCCATGGTCATCTAGCGCAAACCTCACTTTGCGCCACCCTCGTCTCGCGCAAACCTCTCTTTGAGTATTAAAAAAAAGTTTAAGAGTGTATTTCATACACTTTAAGAGTTTTTCAAGAAAAAGTTTTATATAAATTTTTTTGGTCTTTTTCCGCATATTCAGTAGATTTTTCATTATAAAGATCCGTTATCTTTAAGCAATCATGAACCAACCACCTGTGCTGATCAAAGAATCTGATTTTGAACGATGGAGTGTTTCGTTCATCGACTTTATTGCGAGTAGAGAAAATGGAGAGAATATGATAAAATCATTCTCCGAAGGTCCAATGAGCAGAAATAAAATGGAGAATGATTTTACTGAAGAAGAGATGAAAAGGTTGAAAGCTGATACGGAAGCTTCGTCCAACTTGATTCTTGCACTTCCAAAACACATCTACAAAAGTATTGACTGTTTCAAACACAATCCAATGGTTATGTGGAACGAATTATCTAAGCGAATGCATGGATCTGAAGTTGCTTTTAAAAAGAGAAAGGAAGAAGAAAAGAAAGTTGAGAAAGAAGATAAGGAACTGAACATGTTAGAAGCTGAAAATAAAGATCTTAAGGAAAAGGTCATTGAACTTACAAAGAAGTTATCTGACATGGAAAAGCTGCTCAAAGTAGAAAGAGAGGATTTCAGAAAAGAAAGAGCTAATCGTTTAAATGACAAAAATTGCTATGCAAAGCAAATTCTTTCTCTTCCTCAGAAAATTTCTGAACTTGAAAAGACTTCAATTTCTGAGAAGAAAGAAAATGAAGAAAAGAAAGCTCTTGAACTCCGATGCAGAAAACTTTCCAAACAAAATTCAGATTTTGAGAAGGTTTTATTTCTTGAAAAAGAGAAATTGGAGAAGGAAAGGCTTGAATTTGTAGATAAAAGGAAAGAGTTTGAAGCAAAGAATGTGAGACTGCCAGAGAAAATATCTGAGCTTCAAAAGGAATTGGATATAGAAAGACATGAGTTAGAAAAGAGGAAGAAAGCTGATTTTCAGGCCAGGAGTGTTAAAGACGAATTTCATGTTGAAAGGAAGATTTTTCAGCAAGAAATACGAAAGCTGACAAAGAATTTGGTTGTGTTATCAATAGACATCATGAAAGAGAAGTTGGTTAAGTCTGATATTCTGAAGAAGCTTGATTTTGTGACCAAGGAACGGAATGACTTATCTTACAAAGTCAAGTCACTTAACAAATCCAAAAGCTATTCAGAACGTCCGATTCGACCTTCTAATCTATTCTATGATCACTCAGTGGATAATTATTCCAAGTATAAATATGCTGATCTTCCTTCATACAAGAAAGTCAACATGCAATGGAGAGTAAAAGGTACGTCTCCTGAAAAAGAAGTACCAAAACCATCTGTTCCTAACAAGAACACTAACCTGAAAGGTAAATCTTTTGCTAAACCTGGTTCATTATATTCCACAAATAATTTAATCAGGTTTGCACAAAAGAATATTTGCTGTTCTTATTGTGGAACTAATGATTTTGTTAAAAATAATGATGCGCAATTTTGGTATGGCACTTATCATTTTCCTTCCTATAGAGCTCCGCTTAACAAGTCAGGACCCAAGACGCGTTGGGTACCAAAATCTACTTAATCTGTTTTTGCAGATTTAGAAGCAAAGCGTTGAACTCTCGGAAGAAGATGAATCTGTGCATTTAACGTAATTGGTTTCTAAACACGTCAGTTTAGAACCCGAATTTCACAGTTATTGGTTTCTGAATACATCAGTTCAGGACCCGTGCTTCAACGACAATGGCTTCTGGACAAATCAGCTCAGGACCCGTACTTCAATGGCTAAGACTTCTAAACAAATCAGTTTAGAACTCATACTTATCAGGTTAAATCTTTTACCGCATGATCATACTTCTCAGGTGATATCCTTAACTGTCACATCTTTCTATTTCAAGGAACAAGTGGTAAAAGGTAACATTGTATTATACTTTGTTTCTACTGCTTTGAAAATTTGAATCTTTACGAATTTAATTCAATGAGATGAAATTTTCAATTTTCATTCAATGAATTAAATGTGTGCTAAAAGATGATTTTACAAGTTTTTTTTGTTATATCTGAGTTAAGATTTGTTTCAACTTTCACTTCTGATATAAATCGAAAGGTCAGCAAAACATGTATGAAATTATGCTGAATGCTCGAAATTGTGCAAATCTGGACTTATTTAGAATACAATGCTCAAAAAGCCTTTTTGTCAGAATGATGGATGGAAATGAAAATATGGGGGAAGCACTATGTTTTAGAACCAAGTGATTGACATGCTCTAAGTTTTAAATCTAATCATTTAGTTTGAAAGTTTGTGCCTGTGGCCTTTCTGGTTTGGGAGATTAAGTCCTAAGGGGTGCTCGACACCTAGTCCCTAAGGCCAACTGGTCTGGGATCGGCTGACCAAAATCCTGCTATAGAACCAGATAGAAAGCCATGTTCTACTGGTACAAATGGGTTTAAGATATATCGATGTGGCCTTTCTGGTTTGGGAAAGTAAGTTCTAAGGGGTGCTCGACACCTAGCCCCTAAGACCAACTGGTCTGGGATTGGGTGACCCAAATCCTGCTATAGAACCAGTTAGAAAGTCATGTTTAACGTTGTATCTTATTCTTACTAAACTTTGTGATTAAAAGATGCCAATGAGCACAAAATCAAAAGATGTCAATGATGACAAATCAAAAGATGCCAATGAGCACAAAAGAAAAGATGCCAATGAGCACACATCTCGTGAAACTTGGGGAAAATACAAAGTCGCGATAAACCTGTAAATTTGTGAAAATTCTGATTTTGGACAAATAGTGTGAGTAGAGCAGAGTATTCTGATATGTTTTAGAATTGCATATGCTTGTTGCTAATCACACTTCGCATGCTAGCACACCAAATAGATTTAATAAAGGGGTTGAAACTGAACATTTTTTAACTTGATATGCAATGATGTCTTGTATTTGAATCCAAACACATGCATTTGATTTCATTTGATTGAAAAAAATTGTTAAATTTCATTAAGTTGGATTTCTTTTGTACAGTTTTTCATATGATCAAATGTTAGTAGTTATAAAATGTAGTTCAATGAATTTTATTTTCCTTGAATATAATTTTTCAACTATTGTGCTATTAATGAAATATATGCATACTTTCAGGGGGAGAAAACAAATTGCTCCAGAATTCTTATTTTGAGGGGGGGCAAGGTTTTTCATAAAGGAGGAGATTGTTCGTGATACTCAGATACGCGACTGAAATTGAAGAAGGTTTTTGATGATCGTGATGCTCACTTTCATCGAAAAAGGGGGAGAAATGTATAATTCAATTTCATGTCAAAGAGATTTCAAGTCAAAGATTCGAGAACAATGACTGAAGAAAGAAGATTTCGTCTCAAGAAAGAAAAGGGGGAGAATTCTTCAAGAGTTTAGGAAAAATCGATTGAACATCCTGGTTTCTCAAGAAGATCTCTTTTTCTTAGATTTGCGCTACATTGTACCAAAATGCCTTGTGTGAAGAATCAAGCTCTCCAATTCAAAGAAAGAAAATCTCCGTCAGATCCCCGTCTGAAGATTTTGTGACAATTTGACTTTGACAAGCCAAGCCAAAGACTGTTGTTCTCAAATGTTTAAATCTTGAATCCAAGGGGGAGATTGTTAAGTCTAAATATGTCTTCAAGATTTAATATTCTATCAAAGTCAAAGTCTTTGTATTTAGTCTTGTGTAAAAAGTCAATGTTTGCTAATAACCTTTCTTAGGCTTGAGGTATATAAGCATTAGGGTTAGCTTATTTTGTAAGGCTTTTGGACATAACTCTCATTTTGTAATACAGAGCCGACATGAATACGATCTAAGATTTCTCTCTCTACTCTCTCTCTCTCTAGATCTTGTATGGATTTCATGGTTGTTTGATCGTTTTGGGACACACATAAACTAACGGAAAATCTAGGATATATTAAAGAACAAAATAACCAAATTAGAAAAGAATTAAAAGAAATTAGAAAATTAATTCCTACCAAACAAGAAATTCAACAGTTAAACTATTTGCTAGAAATAAACCAAAACAGATAGAAACTGAAAACAAAAATTTATTGAACAAAATTGAAAAACAGTTGAATAATTTAGAAAAATCTTTAGAAATAGTTAAACAAATAGTAGAAGGTTAAATCTAGAGTCATCTAAAGAATATAGAAAGGCTTTAGAAGACGTTAAAAAATATAAACCTATAGAAAATACAGTAGAAGTCACAGGTTTTACCAAATACACAGGACAGAATAAAAGTGATAGTCATTATCCACTTTTATTTAATTTTATTATTAGTCATATATTACAGGTTATTGAAAAATTAAACAAAATAATTAATATATTAGAAGATAAAAAAGAAACTAATACAACAAAAGAAAGTGATATAGATAAAATCGCCGAAGCAATAAATAAATTAAATCTAGAAGATATTAAAATAAACAGAAAACCTAAACCATATACACACTGGTTACCTAGGAAATGAATAATCAAAACAGAAGTTTCTTAGGAAGAAGCAGAACAGTACAAGAAGCAAGAAGCTCAACAAGTAATATACAAGATACAATATCATCAGAGTCATTTTTAAATAAGATTGTTAGAAGATGATCCGGTTCAAATTCCTCACAACAAAATATGCAATTAGAAGAAGAAATAGACTTAGACAGAAATATAAATCTTTACAATCAACATCAATTAGATATTCTAAATCCTAGAATATTATATCAAACAGGACTTTTAAACATAAATACAGTGTAAATCCAAAGTAGTAGAGAAGAAAGTTTAAGAGTAGTAGACAAATCCGTAACATTAGACTTATTCTCACCTGATACTATACAAAAGATAAAACAATCAGGAAAACATTTTGCACACGTAGGACTAGTAATCATAGGAATCAAAGCATTAGGAAGAAAAACTTAGGGACAAAATTATTAGCCCTATTACCAGAGAAAAGCTGGAAAACAGAGTTAAAAAAGGCAATAATTTCAGGAATGGAAATAGACCTTAGCCAAAACACAGCGTTATTTTATTGTACACCAGGAATTTTAAAAGATATAAATGATCTACAAAATATTAAAATAGCTTTACAAACAAAGGGATGTGAAAATTATGAAGGAAATAATATAGTAATAAGCATAGGAGTGCTAGGAAAAGCTAGCAACAGGTCAAGGAAATAATATAGTAAAAATAGATCCTGAAGAATTAGCAGGATTAGAATGGCAATTAAACGACATAAAAGGTCAAGAAGACGAAATATTAGTACCAAAAAGAAGTTGTATATATGAAGATAGTGATGGATCACAAAGCTTGAGATTTGTAGACTTTAAAAAGAAGTCATCTGACAATAAAGATGACGAAGAAACAGAATACAATTTTATGAATACAGAATATGATACAGAACCAAATTATGATACAGAAAACGAAGATGGTGAAACTCCAATAGGATTTGATAACTTCGAAGAAGAAGAATTTGATTACAGTTTAATAGATTATTTAGAAGAAGAAGAAACTACAGGATTTAAAATTGAAGAAACCAACAAAATAATAGAACAAATTATTAATAGAAAATTCACAGAATTAAACATACAAGAAGAAACGGATGATATGATCATCGAATGCATGACAGAACTAGGAATGACATATGAAGAAAGCTACAAAAACCTACAAAATTATTATAATTTACCCTTAGTGGAAAATATACTAAAAGGAAAAACAATGATATCAGATTTCTACAAACAAGATCAAAATTTTATGGATGAAAATATGTATGGTCCATATAATCCATATAAAAGAAAAATGCCAAAAATAGACTATGGAGAAACAGGAACATCTACACGAGATACATAAGGAAGAGAATCTTGGTCACAACCCTCTACAAGCTATCAACAAAGAGTCGAATTATGTAGGAAAAGGCAACAGATTACCTATAGGAAACATATTTAGTAGTAATATGTTACTGTTAGAACAACAAAAACCACAGTTATGGGTAGATGAAGTCTTAATATGGGAGCAAACAGTTGTAAGGATGTGGGAAACAAACAAAAAAGAAAGCATGGATATGTTTTCTTACTTAGAAACCACATTAGGCCCAATATCTCTAGGAATTTGGCAAAGCAAAAAAGCACAAGACCCAGATGAAATAAATAGGCTAAAAGCCCAAAGAGAAAATCCATACAGTTTCACATCACAGATAAGAACTCTTATCCTAGGAGTTGGTCCAGCTAAAAATAATAGCCTTATACATGACACTGCAATAAGAAACTTAGAACAATTAAGTATAGCAGATATGAAGTATATAAAAGAATTCACATTAGACTTTTCAAGATTATTATCTCAAACAGGACAAGCCATGGATGATAATCTATGCGGCAAATATTTTATAAAATTACCAGGAGATTTAGAAAAAAATATACATGAAACATGGAAACAAACATATAGTGAACAGAAAAATTTGGGCATAGGACCTAGAATAACATATACATTTGGAATATTAGAAGAAAGATGTAAAGAAGTTGCTTTACAAGAACAACTAAAAAAGAATGCATATGCGTTTTGCAAAACAGCAATTTATACACCACAAGCTTATGGTCATTATGACTATAAAAGGAAAAAATTGAGAAAAAGTACAACATATCAAAAAGGATACAAACCTCATTACAAAAACAAATATGCCAGAAAACCACAAACACGAAAATGTAAATGTTTAATCTGCGGAGATGAAAAAACATTTAGCTAATAAATGCCCTAACAAAGGTAAAAATATAGAAAGAAGTAATCTTGTAGAACAAATAGGAGATTACGAAATAGAATCCTTAGAAACTGATAATTCAGAGAATGAATCAGTATATAGCATATATAGTGATAGGGATGAGGAAAAGTTAACAAAAATCACATACACATATGTTAATACATAACAAATAGAGTGTGAACATAATTGGATAAGCAAAAGAGGTAATAACTATATAAAATGTTATAATTGTGGATATTACCCTAGCATGGACAAAAGATCACAATGTAACATTTGTTTCAAAGAAATATGCTATTTATGTCTTAAAAGGTTATTTAATCAAGAAATAACAACAACAAAAGAAACAAATAAGACATTAGACACAGACATATATTACGAAAAAATATAAAAACTAGAAATAATAACAGAGTTACATAAACTAAAAAAAGATAATATAGAAAGAAAATTAAAACATATAGAAGACATAGTCGAAAAGAAAAAACAGAAAGTCGAAGAAACCGATATAGCTAAAATGTCTGAAGAACATGAACATACTTATATTCAAACAAAAGGATATACTAACATGATTCATATACAATGTAGATTATGGTTAGATAATAATAAATTTGTTGATTTAACAGCATTAGTGGATACAAGAGCAACAAAAAGTGTAGCGTCATACACTTTAATTCCTAAACAATATCATAAAGAGTTACCTTATAAATTAGTCACTAGAACAATTGAAAGTAGACTAATCTCAATCACACACTAAGTAGAACCAACATGAATACAATTCTTAGATTTTGCATAAAATTACAGCATTAAATATGAAATACCACAGGTAAATATTAATCCAGAATACATAAAATCCTCAGATTTTGTTTTAGGATTAAATTTTATATTTGGATTAAATGGTGCTATCACCCTTACAAGAAATTTTATCACCTTAAGCAAACATATCTACAGCTTTCCTACAATGAGATATACAAATACATCAGAATTCGCTCGAAAGCGTGGTGGACAAGGTCTCTTAGAATATTTTAAAAATAACCAAAATAAAACCTTCGTTGAAAACGAATCAATAAAATTACTCACAAATTTCCTAACACATGAATTAGAAAAAGGAATAGAAATGACAAAAAGTATAAATCACCCTGTCATTTTACATTTAGAAAAGATAGGACTCATAGGAGAAGACATAAAAAATTCAAAAGTTAGACATATATGTAAATTTAAAATAAAAAACCCTGATATAACAATTCGAACGACTAATATAGCATATAGCCCTTTAGACAAAGAAGAGTTTAAAAAACAGATACTAGAAATGATAGAACAAAAATTAATTAGAAAATCTGAAAGTCCTCACAGATCTGCAGCATTTATGGTAAGAAATCATGGAGAAATAAAAAGAGGAAAAGCCAGAATAGTATACAACTATAAAAAACATAATGACAATACAGAAGATGATGGATATAACATTCCTAACAAGGACAGTTTACTAAATCTTATACAAAAGAAAAGAATATTTTCAAAATTTGACTTAAAGTCAGGATATAATCAGCTACAACTTGAAGAAACCTTCAAACCATGGACAACCTTTACTTGTTCAGAAGGACAATATGAGTGGAATGTTATTAGTTTTGGACTCAAGGACGCACCATCTATATTCCAAAGATTCATGGACAGTATATTTCTTAAATATGATTTCTGTTTAGTGTGCATTGACGATATATTGGTTGCCAGTGAAACGATACAGGAACATGAAAAGCACCTACAACAGATATTTGAAGAAATAAAGAAGAATGGTATAGTAGTATCTAAAAGAAAAATGGATTTATTCAAAAGAAAAATATATTTTCTTGGCCTAGAAATTGGTAATGGAGATAGAATTACAATCACATATTCTACAAAAATATTAGATTTTCCAGAAAAAATTGAAGGTCTTAAACAAATACAAGCTTTTTTAGGACTGATAAATTATGCTCGAAAATTCATCCCAAATCTTTCAAAACTAGTAGGACCTTTATACAGTAAAACAACAAAAATGGTCAAAGACATTTTAACATAGAAGACATAAAACTTGTCAAAATAATTAAAGAAAAGGTAAAAAATATTAAACCCTCGGAAGTACCATTAGTTACAGATTATATAACCATAGATGTTGATGGTTGTAAAGAAGGATGGGGAGCATTTCTTCTTTCTAAACCTAATAAGTACAATCCAAAAGAAACAGAAAAGATTTGTTCATATGCCCGTGGAAATTTTAACAAAATTGGTATGAATTGGACAAGCCTAGATTTTGAAATCCAATCATTAATAAAAGCTTTGGAAAAATTTAAAATATTCTTACAAAAAGAATTCACAGTCAGAACAGATTGTGAAGCTATAGTTCGCTTTATAAAAAACGATCAAAGTAAAAAAGTAAATAAAACGCGATGGATAAATTTACAAAATATTATACAAGGATGTGGTTACAAAATAAATTTTGAACACATTAGAGGAAAAGATAATGGGATAGCAGATATGTTATCTAGAAATCTTAACAAATTATTTATTACAGATGGAGAAAAGAGATAAAGGAAAAAGAAAGGTTATACAGCCCATCAGGTATTCATCTTCAATGAGTATCTCATCGGATGAAGAAAAAATCAGTACACAGACAGTTGATACACAGGTCCTAGATACCAACAAAATGTTACATGAAGCTATGAGCTCACAGATGTTACAAACAGAAGGTTTTTACAATTCTCCACAGATGCCACGATCACAATATACACAGTATGGTTCTTCAAAAAATATACCAAACATTGGTATAATTGCACCATATACTCCTACAAAAACCCCAACCAGAGGATATACACAATCCAGTAGGTCAAAAGATACACCGACACAGACAGATTCTATGATGTCATTCGGTAACCATGTGTTACAAAAATGTTTTGATGCAAAGAAAAAATTCAGACCCTTGATTGGGACAATTTTAACAGAAAAACAACAATGTTTACTTGACAATATTTGGCATATTCAAACCATGCCACAAGCAACCTCATTTAAAGTACAAATCCTAAACGCTCTGAGTATTTATTTCTCAGAACAAAGCCAGATTGTTCCCGAAAAACAACATAAACGTTTTTCTCACTACATCATTTTTAGGGGAACAAAAACTGGAATTTTCAATAAATGAGAAACAGTCACACAACATATACAGTGTAACAGCCCACTTTATAAAGGATACCACAGTTTTGCTGAAGCTATGAAAATAGCCAGAGAAACTTTTAGAGTTGAACCCTTCTTCATTGAACTAGAAGAAGTGAGAACTTTTGCAGAAATGGCAAAAACTAATCCTGAGCAGTTTATCAAAGCTCAAGAAAATGTAATTGCCCAGTTACAAGAACAGCTCTTAAAATCTGGAAAAATACACAGATAACACAAACCCAGATTGAAAATAGTTTTCTCAAACAAAAGATTTCTTTTCTTGAAGCAAAAAATACACAGCTTCTACAAAAGCTTGAGAAAAAGGAAACAAATACAGTTATACACAGAGATTTCGACAGCTTTAAAGCAAGGATACTAGATATGCCGCTAAAACAGGCTATGCAACCTCTTTTCGAGAATTTCCCAGAATTCGAACAAATGGTGTCCAACAAAGTATGCACAGAATTTCCATTAATACTATACAAGTTGCAACAAGATATCATCGACATGGCTTTTCAAGAAAAAACATACAAAGGCGTTACAGTGGTTCAAAGAACACATCACGATGAAGGACAAGCCCCGGCCAACATTTTCCTACTACAGATCAACCTAAAGGTTACAGACATGGCAGACGATCAAATCCTTGGTTTCTACCACAACGGAATGATCGACTACATCGAATTCAGTCTAAATTCAAAGACAGAAGCACTTCTCAACAAATTTGGAGAGAAGTTCATTCTCACAGCCGGGAATATTGCATCCCATTCATCCAGCCCACTAATAGGATGTAAAATCTTCGCATCATTTCCTGAGGCAAATGGTCATACATACAGACCTGCAAGAAAACGTATATTCATCAGCCATCATGAAGATGAACAAAAGGCACTAAAGAAATACGCATGCAGTCTCGAGTACACATGGTGGGATAATATCAACAGCAAAGAAACACTTCAACTATAGATAGGAAAGATGATTACGCAAGGACAGAAAACACCAACACTACCAGCAAACTTTTTCTATCGACATTGGGGAAAACAGTACAAATTAATTGCGAAAGGACACTACACGCAGATTTTTGTTCACAACAACTGGATTATGGTTTTATCGTTCATCGGAGAAGATGACTCTAGTCCAATCATCATTGGAAACATGGATGAAAAAGATGAATACGATGGGACAGATCCAGGATCACCGCAATCCATCGACAGTACACACAGAGACTTCTAGAAGGCGTCGTAAGCAATGACGTAATAAAAAGCATATTTTCGGAGATGGCCGACATAACTTTTTCTACTTTTAGACTTTTCTACACAAATTCGTTTGTCGACATTACTTTAAGAATCTTTTTATTTCAGTGGGTGTAATAAATTATGTGTAATAATTTAGCCTAGCATAGGTACGTGTCACAATATAGGCTAGCATAGTTCTTATTCTTTGCTTATAAATTGTAGTTTCGATTTCAGTTGTAAACACACCGAAAAAACTTGAGAAATATTAGAAAGCATTCTCTCATATGGCTCCCTAAAACTCTCTCTTCCTATCTTCTTAGTCTAAATCCAGTATTTCTTACACTCCTTTAGATCTTCATAGTATATCCCATACATAAAAAAAAGGACCACCGCTGTCTATACCATTCTGGTGCTTCCGCTCGTCACCAATAATCTCTACTCTGGTGCTTCTGCTTCCACTGTAAGTATGTTTTTCATATTGTTTATTGATGTATTAATATACTAGTGGTTTAACGGAAACCCAAAAAATCCGCCATGCCCCCCTTATTGGTATCAGAGCATGGTACGATCCTAAAGGTTTAAAAGACTTAGTCAGGCTCGTTAGTGGCAGTTGAAGTCCACATTTAATGAGAACCCGCTAAGGTGAAAATCCAGGGATCATATTATGTAATGATATAAATATAAAGTGTGAAATCCCAAATCTAGCAAGTAATCAAGAATGATGTAGAGAGAGAATCTAAAGAGAACTTGTCATACATATATTGATCTCTAAAGTGTAAATGACAAAATGATCAAGAGGTTACAAGAGATCTAGATTCCTTTCTAACTAAGAACTAGACATGCCTATTTATACCCATAACATACAAGGTATAAAGGCAAAGCTAACTAATACAGTACATTGACTTTACAGTAAATCTTGAATACAACAATGCTATAACAATCTCCCCCTTTGGATTCAAGATTTAAAAAAATATGACAGCAGTCTTCAGCTCTTTGTAAAGTCAATCTTCTCAAACAGACACTCTATCAAACCATCTTCAAATAGCTTTATCTCCACTAGTTCACGGCGAACTATATGCTTTGACACTCTTTAAGAACTCAACTTTGAAGAATCTTCAGACAAACATGAAAAGTCATTGTCTTTTTCTTTGAAAAGTCAATCTTCTTCGATAAAATCTTCAACAGATTGTCTTCAAGTCTTGAACATGAAATTCCGATCTTTGTATAAAACCATCAATTCGGAACAAGATGAATCAGAAACGATTAGAGTTTGGATCAGAAATATGTGAAACCGTCCACATTGTTGAACTTTTAGGTGTAAGCGCATTCCGAGAACCACTCAGAACTAAGATAACCAAATTCGGTGTAAGCGCATTCCGAGAACCACTCAGAACTAAGATAACCAATTTCAGCAACATTTGGACTTCACATGATCCTTCTCCCCCTAATCTTCAGTCTTTGTTCACGAATCTTGGACTTGAAATATCTTTGATTTGAAAGCTCTTTGACATGAAATTGAAATTAAACTTTTCTCCCCCTTTTTCGATGATGGTGAGCATCATAATCAACGAAAACCATTTTCAATTTCAATCGTGTCTTTGAGTATTGCTAACAATCTCCTCCTTACAGAATAACCTTGCTCCCCCTCAAAATAAGAATTCTGGAGCAATTTATTTTCTCCCCCTGAAAGTATGCATATATTTCAATAACGTACAGTATTTGAAATTGTAGCATAAATATTAAAACAAATTTACACAAGGAAAATAAAATTCATTGAATTTCATTTTATAACTACAAACATTTGATCATTTGAAAACTTTACAAAAGAAATTCAACTTAATGAAATTTAACAGATTTTTCAATCAAATGAAATCAAATGCATGTGTTTGGATTCAAGAACAAGTCATCATTGTATATCAAGTTAAAAATGTTCAGTTTCAACCCCTTTATTAAATCTATTTGGTGTGCTAGCATGGGAAATATGATTAGCTTCAAGCATATGCAATTCTAAAACATATAAGAATACTTTGCTCTACTCACACTATTTGTCCAAAATCAGAATTTTCACAAATTTACGGGTTTATCGCGACTTTGTATTTTCCCAAGTTTCAAGAGATGTGTGCTCATTGGCATCTTTTCTTTTGTGCTCATTGGCATCTTTTGATTTGTGCACATTGGCATCTTTTGATTTTGTGCTCATTGGCATCTTTTGATCAAAAAGTTTAGTAAGAATAAGATACACCGTTAAACATGACTTTCTATCTGGTTCTATAGCAGGATTTGGGTCAGCATATCCCAGACCAGTTGGCCTTAGGTGCTAGGTGACGAGCACCCCTTAGAACTTAATTTCCCAAACCAGAAAGGCCACATCGATATATCTTAAACCCATTTGTACCAGTAAAACATGGCTTTCTATCTGGTTCTATTGTAGGATTTGGGTCAGCCGATCCCAGACCAGTTGATCTTAGGGACTAGGTGTCGAGCACCCCTTAGGACTTACTCTCCCAAACCAGAAAGGCCACTGGTACAAACTTTCAAACTAAATGATATTCTATATAAGTTCGGATTTCCATCACAAAATATGAATGATATCTCAATCACTTGGTTCTTAAACATAGTGCTTCCCCCATATTTTCGTTTCCATTCATCATTATGATAAATAGGCTTTTTGAGCATTATATTCTATATAAGTCCAGATTCACATAACTTTGAGCATTCAGCATAATTTCATTCATTCATGTTTTGCTGACCTTTCGATTTATTTCAGAGGTGAATAGTTGAAACAAATCTAACTCAGATAATACAAAAATACTTGTAAAATCATCTTTTAGCACACATTTAATTCATTGAATGAAAATTAAAAATTTTATCTCATTGAATTAAATTTGTAAAGATTCAAGTTTTCAAAGTGGTAGAAACAAAATATAATCCAATGTTACCTTTTACCACGTTCCTTGAAACAGAAAGATGCAACAGTTAAAGATATCACCTGAGAAGTGTGAGTTCTAAACTGATTTGTTTAGAAGTCTTAGTCTTTGAAGTACGGGTTTTGAACTGATATATTCAAAAGCCAAAGACATTGAAGCACGGGTCCTGAATTGATGTATTCAGAAATCAAAATCTCTTTTAAGTGCGGGTCCTAAACTGATATGTTTAGAAACCATTGTCGTTGAAGCACGGGTTTTGAACTGATATGTTCAAAAGCCAATGTCTCTTTACTCCCCCTTAATGGTACAAGTAATCTTCTTCCGAGAGTTCAACGCTTTGCTTCTAAATCTGCAAAAACAGATTAAGTAGATTTTGGTACCCAACATGTCTTTGGTCCTGGCTTGTTAAGCGGAGCTCTATAGGAAGGAAAATGATAAGTACCATACCAATATTGAACACTCTCATTTTTAATAAAATCATTAGTACCACAATAAGAACAACAAAAATTCTTTTGTGCTAACCTGATTAAATGATTTGCGGAATAGAATGAATCAGGATTAGCAAAAGATTTAGCTTTCAGATTAGTGTTCTTATTGGGAACAGAGGATTTTGGCTCACCTTTTTCAGTTGACGTACCTTTTACTCTCCATTGCATGTTAACTTTCTTATATGAAGGAAGATCAGCATATTGATACTTGGAAGAATTATCCACCGAGTGATCATAGAATAGATTAGAAGGACGAATCAGACATTCTGAGTAGCATTTGGATTTATTAAATGACTTCACTTTGTAAGATAAGTCATTCCGTTCCTTGGTCACCAAATCAAGCTTCTTCTGAATATTAGACTTGACCCTCTTCTCTTTCATGATGTCAGTCGATAATGCAGCCAAATTCATTGTCAATTTATGAATTTCCTGCCGAAATATCTTCCTTTCTTTAGAAAAGTCGTCTTTAACGCACCTAGCCTGAAAGTCAGCTTTCTTCATCTTTTCTAGCTCTTGACTTTCTTTATCAAGCTCTTGTCTTTCCTTTTCTAAGTCCTTATGAAGATCAGAAATTTTCTTTGACAGTTTCGCATTCTTCGCTTCAAAGCTTTTCTTTTCTTTTTCATACTCGACCCTTTCCTTCTCCAACTTCTCCTTTTCAAGAAATAAAACTTTCTCAAAGTCAAAAACTTGTTTTGAAAGTTTTATACAATTACGTTCAATTACTTCCTTTTCTTTAAGAATCTTCTCTCTCTTGTCTTCAATGCTCTTCAGATCAGCATTTTCTTTTTGAAGAGTTGTTACTTACTCTTGAAGTTTCTCGATTTGATCGTGCAGACTTGAGTTGTCTTTGTCTTTCTTTGTTTCAAGACCTGCAATATATACTTCAAGATCAGTAATTCTTTTAGTAAGTAAAACATTTTGTTCTTTAAAAATAAAATTTTCATTTGAAGAAGAAATGTCTAAAATATGTCTCTTCAAATCAGCATATTCTTCCTCCATTGTCTATATACTCCCTTGAATCTCCTTCATGTTATCTTGATGAGTTGAAATCTCAAATGTCTTATTTTTCTCTTGAGTAACTTCAAGCACTACAATCTTGTCATTCAAATCTTTTTAGTTCGGACTCAAGAGAAGAGACTTTGTCTTCTAATAAAGCTTTCTCAGACTTGAGCTTTGTAATTTTTCTTGCATCTTCATTAGTATGTGTTATGTATCTAGAAATAAAACCTTCAAGACGCTTGATCTCATCTTTAGCTTCAGAAAGAGTCTATTTTCTCTCTTTTCCTAACTGATACCATATTCTCCCATTTAAATCCTGTATGTCAGACTTCTTTTCAAATAGCTAGAATAATTGATCGTTCAGAAGATCAAGCAGAAAGTGTATGAAAATACACTATACAAAAAAATTATATAAAATTTTTTCTTGAAAAGCTCTTACAGTGTATGAAATACACTATAGAAAAAATTTCGGGATAATTTTTTTTTTTTCATAAGAATTCGGATGAATAAGGATTCGAAATCAATGAATTCGAATGAATAAGGGTTCAAATTCAATGAATTCGGATGCTGAAGGGTTCGAATTCAATGAATTCGGATGCTGAAGGGTTCGAATTGAATGAATTTGGATGCTGAAGGATTCGAATTCAATGAATTCGGATGAAGAAGGATTCGAATTCACCCAATTCGGACTTAACTGGGTTCGAATTAACTCAATTCGGACTTAACTTGGTTCGAATTCTTTACTTGGAAAATTAAACCAACTCAGATGAATCCACAACTTCTCAATTCGAATCTAACAGGATTCGAATTCAACTCAATTCGAATCCATAAGGGTTCGAATTCAACTCAATTCGAATGCTTCTTGAGTCGAATTCTATACTTGTGATGCCAAGAACACTCCGAAATAAAAAAGATTCTTAAAGTAATGTCGACAAACGAATTTGTGTAGAAAAGTCTAAAAGTAGAAAAAGTTATGTCGGCCATCTCCGAAAATAGGCTTTTTATTACGTCATTGCTTACGACGCCTTCTAGAAGTCTCTGTGTGTACTGTCGATGGATTGCGGTGATCCTAGATCTGTCCCATCATATTCATCTTTTTCATCCATGTTTCCAATGATGATTGGACTAGAGTCATCTTCTCCGATGAACGGAAAAACCATAATCCAGTTGTTGTGAACAAAAATCTGCGTGTAGTGTCCTTCCGTAATTAATTTGTACTGTTTTCCCCAATGTCGATAGAAAAAGTTTGCTGGTAGTGTTGGTGTTTTCTGTCCTTGCGTAATCATCTTTCCTATCTGTAGTTGAAGTGTTTCTTTGCTGTTGATATTATCCCACCATGTGTACTCGAGACTGCATGTGTATTTCTTTAGTGCCTTTTGTTCATCTTCATGATGGCCGATGAATATGCGTTTTCTTGCAGGTCTGTATGTATGACCATTTGCCTCGGGAAATGATGCGAAGATTTTACATCCTATTAGTGGGTTGGATGAATGGGATGCAATATTCCCGGTTGTGAGAATGAACTTCTCTCCAAATTTGTTGAGAAGTGCTTCTGTCTTTGGATTTAGACTGAATTCGATGTAGTCGATCATTCCGTTGTGGTAGAAACCAAGGATTTGATCGTCTGCCATGTCTGTAACCTTTAGGTTGATCTGTAGTAGGAAAATGTTGGTCGGGGCTTGTCCTTCATCGTGATGTGTTCTTTGAACCACTGTAACGCCTTTGTATGTTTTTTCTTGAAAAGCCATGTCGATGATATCTTGTTGCAACTTGTATAGTATTAATGGAAATTCTGTGCATACTTTGTTGAGCACCATTTGTTCAAATTCTGGGAAATTCTCGAAAAGAGGTTGCATAGTCTGTTTTAGCGGCATATCTAGTATTCTTGCTTTAAAGCTGTCGAAATCTCTGTGTATAACTGTATTTATTTCCTTTTTCTCAAGCTTTTGTAGAAGCTGTGTATTTTTTTCTTCAAGAAAAGAAATCTTTTGTTTGAGAAAACTATTTTCAATCTGGGATTGTGTTATCTGTGTATTTTTTCCAGATTTTTAGTGTTGTTCTTGTAACTGGGCAATTACATTTTCTTGAGCTTTGATAAACTGCTCAGGATTAGTTTTTTCCATTTCTGCAAAAGTTCTCACTTCTTCTGGTTCAATGAAGAAGGGTTCAACTCCAAAAGTTTCTCTGGCTATTTTCATAGCTTTAGCAAAACTGTGGTATCCTTTATAAAGTGGGCTGTTACACTGTATATGTTGTGTGACTGTTTCCCATTTATTGAAAATTCCAGTTTTTGTTCCCCTAAAAATGATGTAGTGAGAAAAACGTTTATGTTGTTTTTCGGGAACAATCTGGCTTTGTTATGAGAAATAAATACTCAACGCATTTAGGATTTGTACTTTAAATGAGGTTGCTTGTGGCATGGTTTGAATATGCCAAATATTGTCAAGCAAACATTGTTGTTTTTCTGTTAAAATTGTCCCAATCAAGGGTCTGAATTTTTTCTTTGTGTCAACACATTTTTGTAACACATGGTTACCGAATGACATCATAGAATATGTCTGTGTCGGTGTATCTTTTGACCTACTGGATTGTGTATATCCTCTGGTTGGGGTTTTTGTAGGAGTATATGGTGCAATTATACCAATGTTTGGTATATTTTTTGAAGAACCAGACTGTGTATATTGTGATCGTGGCATCTGTGGAGAATTGTAAAAACCTTCTGTTTGTAACATCTGTGAGCTCATAGCTTCATGTAACATTTTGTTGGTATCTAGGACCTGTGTATCAACTGTCTGTGTACTACTTTTTTCTTCATCCGATGAGATACTCATTGAAGATGAATACCTGATGGGCTGTATAACCTTTCTTTTTCCTTTATCTCTTTTCTCCATCTGTAATAAATAATTTGTTAAGATTTCTAGATAACATATCTGCTATCCCATTATCTTTTCCTTTAATGTGTTCAAAATTTATTTTGTAACCACATCCTTGTATAATATTTTGTAAATTTATCCATCGCGTTTTATTTACTTTTTTACTTTGATCGTTTTTTATAAAGCGAACTATAGCTTCACAATCTGTTCTGACTGTGAATTATTTTTGTAAAAATATTTTAAATTTTTCCAAAGCATTTATTAATGCTTGGATTTCAAAATCTAGGCTTGTCCAATTCATACCAATTTTGTTACAATTTCCACTGGCATATGAACAAATCTTTTCTGTTTCTTTTGGATTGTACTTATTTGGTTTAGAAAGAAGAACTGCTCCCCATCCTTCTTTACAACCATCAACTTCTATGGGTATATAATCTGTAACTAATGGTAATTCCAAGGGTTTAATATTTTTTACCTTTTCTTTAATTATTTTGACAAGTTTTATGTCTTCTATGTTAAAATATCTTTGACCATTTTTTGTTGTTTTACTGTATAAAGGTCCTACTAGTTTTGAAAGATTTGGGATGAATTTTCGAGCATAATTTATCAGTCCTAAAAAAACTTGTATTTGTTTAAGACCTTCAATTTTTTCTGGAAAATCTAATATTTTTGTAGAAATATGTGATTGTAATTCTATCTTTCCATTACCAATTTCTAGGCTAAGAAAAGATATTTTTCTTTTGAATAAATCCATTTTTCTTTTAGATACTACTATACCATTCTTCTTTATTTCTTCAAATATCTGTTGTAGGTGCTTTTCATGTTCCTGTGTCGTTTCACTGGCAACCAATATATCGTCAATGTAAACTAAACAGAAATCATATTTAAAAAATATATTGTCCATGAATCTTTGGAATATAGATGGTGCGTTCTTGAGTCCAAAACTAAGAACATTCCACTCATATTGTCCTTCTGAACAAGTAAAGGTTGTCCATGGTTTGAAGGTTTCTTCAAGTTGTAGCTGATTATATCCTGACTTTAAGTAAAATTTTGAAAATATTCTTTTCTTTTGTATAAGATTTAGTAAACTGTCCTTGTTAGGAATGTTATATCCATCATCTTCTGTATTGTCATTAAGTCTTTTATAGTAGTATACTATTCTGGCTTTTCCTCTTTTTATTTCTCCGTGATTTCTTACCATAAATGTTGCAGATCTGTGAGGACTTTCAGATTTTCTAATTAACTTTTGTTCTATCATTTCTGGTATCTGTTTTTTAAACTCTTCTTTGTCTAAAGGGCTATATGCTATATTAGTCGTTCGAATTGTTATATCAGGGTTTTTGATTTTAAATTTACATATATGTCTAACTTTTGAATTTTTTATGTCTTCTCCTATGAGTCCTATCTTTTCTAAATGTAAAATGATAGGGTGATTTATACTTTTTGTCACTTCTATTCCTTTTTCTAATTCATGCGTTAGGAAATTTGTCAGTAATTTTATTGATTCGTTTTCAACGATGGTTTTAGTTTGGTTATTTTTTAAAAATTCTAAGTGACCTTGTCCACCACGCTTTCGAGCGAACTCTGATGTATTTGTATATCTCATTGTAGGAAATCTGTAGATATGTTTGCTTAAGGTGATAAAATTTCTTGTAAGGGTGATAGCACCATTTAATCCAAATATAAAATTTAATCCTAAAACAAAATCTGAGGATTTTATGTATTCTGGATTAATATTTACCTGTGGTATTTCATATTTAATGCTGTAATTTCCTGCAAAATCTAAGAATTGTATTCCTGTTGGTTCTACATAGTGTGTGATTGAGATTAGTCTACTTTCAATTGTTCTAGTGACTAATTTATAAGGTAACTCTTTATGATACTGTTTAGGAATTAAAGTGTATGACGCTACACTTTTTTTTGCTCCTGTATCCACTAATGCTGTTAAATCAACACATTTATTATTATCTAACCATAATCTACATTGTATATGAATCATGTTAGTATATCCTTTTGTTTGAATATAAGTATGTTCATGTTCTTCATACATTTTAGCTATATCGGTTTCTTCGACTTTCTGTTTTTTCTTTTCGACTATGTCTTCTATATGTTTTAATTTTCTTTCTATATTATCTATTTTTAGTTTATGTAACTCTGTTATTATTTCTAGTTTTTCTATTTTTTCGTAATATATGTCTGTGTCTAATGTCTTATTTGTTTCTTTTGTTGTTGTTATTTCTTGATTAAATAACCTTTTAAGACATAAATAGCATATTTCTTTGAAACAAATGTTACATTGTGATCTTTTGTCCATGCTAGGGCAATATCCACAATTATAACATTTTATATAGTTATTACCTCTTTTGCTTATCCATATATGTTCACACTCTATTTGTTCTGTATTAACATATGTGTATGTGATTTTTGTTAACTTTTCCTCATCCCTATCACTATATATGCTATATACTGATTCATTCTCTGAATTATCAGTTTCTAAGGATTCTATTTCGTAATCTCCTATTTGTTCTACAAGATTACTTCTTTCTATATTTTTACCTTTGTTAGGGCATTTATTAGCTAAATGTTTTTCATCTCCGCAGATGAAACATTTACATTTTCGTGTTTGTGGTTTTCTGACATATTTGTTTTTGTAATGAGGTTTGTATCTTTTTTGATATGTTGTACTTTTTCTCAATTTTTTCCTTTTATAGTCATAATGACCGTAAGCTTGTGGTGTATAAATTGCTGTTTTGCAAAACGCATATGCATTCTTTTTTAGTTGTTCTTGTAAAGCAACTTCTTTACATCTTTTTTCTAATATTCGAAATGTATATGTTATTCTAGGTCCTATGCCCAAATTTTTCTGTTCACCATATGTTTGTTTCCATGTTTCATGTATATTTTTTCCTAAATCTCCTGGTAATTTTATAAAATATTTGTCGCATAGATTATCATCCATGGCTTGTCCTGTTTGAGATAATAATCTTGAGAAGTCTATTGTGAATTCGTTTATATACTTCATATCTGCTATACTTAATTGTTCTAAGTTTCTTATTGCAGTGTCTTGTATAAGGCTATTATTTTTAGCTGGATCAACTCCTAGGATAAGAGTTCTTATCTGTGATGTGAAATTGTATGGATTTTCTCCTAGGGCTTTTAGCCTATTTATTTCATCTGGGTCTTGGGCTTTTTTGCTTTGCCAAATTCATAGAGATATTGGGTCTAATGTGGTTTCTAAGTAAGAAAACATATCCATGCTTTCTTTTTTGTGTGTTTCCCACATCCTTACAACTGTTTGCTCCCATATTAAGACTTCATCTACCCATAACTGTGGTTTTTGTTGTTCTAACAGTAACATATTACTACTAAATATGTTTCCTATAGGTAATCTGTTGCCTTTTCCTACATAATTCGACTCTTGTTGATAGCTTGTAGAGGGTTGTGACCAAGATTCTCTTCCTGATGTATCTCGTGTAGATGTTCCTGTTTCTCCCCATTCTAATTTTGGCATTTTTCTTTTATATAGATTATATGGACCATACATATTTTCATCCATAAAATTTTGATCTTGTTTGTAGAAATCTGATATCATTGTTTTTCCTTTTAGTATATTTTCCACTAAGGGTAAATTATAATAATTTTGTAGGTTTTTGTAGCTTTCTTCATATGTCATTCCTAGTTCTGTCATGCATTCGATGATCATATCATCCGTTTCTTCTTGTATGTTTAATTCTGTGAATTTTCTATTAATAATTTGTTCTATTATTTTGTTGGTTTCTTCAATTTTAAATCATGTAGTTTCTTCTTCTTCTAAATAATCTATTAAACTGTAATCAAATTCTTCTTCTTCGAAGTTATCAAATCCTATTGGAGTTTCACCATCTTCGTTTTCTGTATCATAATTTGGTTCTGTATCATATTCTGTATTCATAAAATTGTATTATGTTTCTTCGTCATCTTTATTGTCAGATGACTTCTTTTTAAAGTCTACAAATCTCAAGCTTTGTGATCCATCACTATCTTCATATATATAACTTCTTTTTGGTACTAATATTTCGTCTTCTTGACCTTTTATGTCGTTTAATTGCCATTCTAATCCTGCTAATTCTTCAGGATCTATTTTTATTGGGTCTATCATTTGTATAGATTTTGAAGCTATTGTGTTTACAATCCCTTCAATATTAACTTTGTATTTCATTCCTGGCATGTTGCTAGCTTTTCCTAGCACTCCTATGCTTATTACTATATTATTTCCTTCATAATTTTCATATCCCTTTGTTTGTAAAGCTATTTTAATATTTTGTAGATCATTTATATCTTTTAAAATTCCTTGTGTACAATAAAATAACGCTGTGTTTTGGCTAAGGTCTATTTCCATTCCTGAAACTATTGCCTTTTTTAACTCTGTTTTCCAGCTTTTGTCTAGTAATAGGGCTAATAATTTTGTCCCTAAGTTTTTTCTTCCAAATGCTTTGATTCCTATGATTACTAGTCCTACGTGTGCAAAATGTTTTCCTGATTGTTTTATCTTTTGTATAGTATCAGGTGAGAATAAGTCTAATGTTACGGATTTGTCTACTACTCTTAAACTTTCTTCTCTACTACTTTGGATTAACACTGTATTTATGTTTAAAAGTCCTTTTTGATATAATATTCTAGGATTTAGAATATCTAATTGATGTTGATTGTAAAGATTTATATTTCTGTCTAAGTCTATTTCTTCTTCTAATTGCATATTTTGTTGTGAGGAATTTGAACCTGATCCTCTTCTAACAATCCTGTTTAAAAATGACTCTGATGATATTGTATCTTGTATATTACTTGTTGAGCTTCTTGCTTCTTGTACTGTTCTGCTTCTTCCTAAGAAACTTTTGTTTTGATTATTCATTTCCTAGGTAACCAGTGTGTATATGGTTTAGGTTTTCTGTTTATTTTAATATCTTCTAGATTTAATTTATTTATTGCTTCGGTGATTTTATCTATATCACTTTCTTTTGTTGTATTAGTTTCTTTTTTATCTTCTAATATATTAATTATTTTGTTTAATTTTTCAATAACCTGTAATATTAGACTAATAATAAAATTAAATAAAAGTGGATAATGGCTATCACTTTTATTTTGTCCTGTGTATTTGGTAAAACCTGTGACTTCTACTGTATTTTATATAGGTTTATATTTTTTAACGTCTTCTAAAGCCTTTCTATATTCTTTAGATGACTCCAGATTTAACCTTCTACTATTTGTTTAACTATTTCTAAAGATTTTTCTAAATTATTCAACTGTTTTTCAATTTTGTTCAATAAATTTTTGTTTTCAGTTTCTATCTGTTTTGGTTTATTGCTTTCTAGCAAATAGCTTAGCTGTTGAATTTCTTGTTTGGTAGGAATTAATTTTCTAATTTCTTTTATTTCTTTTATAATTTGGTTATTTTGTTCTTTAATATATCCTAGATTTTCCGTTAGTTTATCAAAACGTTTTATTACTGCTGACGAAGTATTTGAATCAATGATTTAAGAAAAACCTATCTCTTAGTGTCTATCCATATTTCTTACTCCTTTTCATAATATATTCATATATCCCATTAAAATTTTAAATAGACAATAAACAATGATTAAATAAACAAATCTACTGGGGTTTATCTTGACCCTTAAATTCATCATAACCTTTATATTTATATCATTACATAATATGATCCCTGGATTTTCACCTTAGCGGGTTCTCATTAAATGTGGACTTCAACTGCCACTAACGAGCCTGACTAAGTCTTTTAAACCTTTAGGATCGTACCATGCTCTGATACCAATAAGGGGGGGTATGGCGGATTTTTTGGGTTTCCGTTAAACCACTAGTATAGTAATACATCAATAAACAATATGAAAAACATACTTACAGTGGAAGCAGAAGCACCAGAGTAGAGATTATCGGTGACGAGCGGAAGCACCAGAATGGTATAGACAGCGGTGGTTCTTTTTTTTTATGTATGGGATGTACTATGAAGATTTAAAGGAGTGTAAGAAATACTGGATTTAGACTAAGGAGATAGGAAGAGAGAGTTTTAGAGAGCCATATGAGAGAATGCTTTCTAATATTTCTCAAGTTTTTTCGGTGTGTTTACAACTGAAATCGAAACTACAATTTATAAGCAAAGAATAAGAACTATGCTAGCCTATATTGTGACACGTACCTATGCTAGGCTAAATTATTACACCCACTGAAATAAAAAATATTCTTAAAGTAATGTCGACAAACGAATTTGTGTAGAAAAGTCTAAAAGTAGAAAAAGTTATGTCGGCCATCTCCGAAAATATGCTTTTTATTACGTCATTGCTTACGACGCCTTCTAGAAGTCTCTGTGTGTACTGTCGATGGATTGCGGTGATCCTAGATCTGTCCCATCGTATTCATCTTTTTCATCCATGTTTCCAATGATGATTGGACTAGAGTCATCTTCTCCGATGAACGGAAAAATCATAATCCAGTTGTTGTGAACAAAAATCTGCGTGTAGTGTCCTTCCGCAATTAATTTGTACTATTTTCCCCAATGTCGATAGAAAAAGTTTGCTGGTAGTGTTGGTGTTTTCTGTCCTTGCGTAATCATCTTTCCTATCTGTAGTTGAAGTGTTTCTTTGTTGTTGATATTATCCCACCATGTGTACTCGAGACTGCATGCGTATTTCTTTAGTGCCTTTTGTTCATCTTCATGATGGCTGATGAATATGCGTTTTCTTGCAGGTCTGTATGTATGACCATTTGCCTCGGGAAATGATGCGAAGATTTTACATCCTATTAGTGGGCTGGATGAATGGGATGCAATATTCCCGGCTGTGAGAATGAACTTCTCTCCAAATTTGTTGAGAAGTGATTATGTCTTTGGATTTAGACTGAATTCGATGTAGTCGATCATTCCGTTGTTGTAACAACCCAAATTCCCATATACACAACAATTCACATTTCGTAACATAACATTGATATAACAAACGAAACATCATATTACAAATTCGGTCCTGCGGTCTTTTACAAATAAAAGAAACCATTCTACTACAACTTTGTACTAAATACATACATAACATTTAACATTGTGATACAACTGCTAAACAAGCCAAAATCTTCATCTTATAATCCTTCACAAAAGTCATCCATCGGTTACTCTAATTACTTGCTCTTACTTGATCCACCACCTGGAATACATATTTTTAAAACAAAATGAGGGTTAGACCTGATGGTCTATGTGAGAAATCCAAGTTAGTTTAAAAACCATTTATATAAACTTCATTCATATAAATCACTCAACACAATCATATATTTCCAATTAAGCTCACATATCATGTACCTTCCCTTCTCCTTTCTCCTGGCCATTTTAGTTGGTAGCAAGTCAACTAATAATTTACAACGCTGTACAACATCTACAGCCAAACAACGCTATACGGATTCTATAGCCAAGCACACCGGTGCTAAACCCGGCCAACATATTATAACACATTATAATACTCATGTAAATATAATACCTCAATATATTATAATTCATATATAAACACATAGTCATCAGCTATTACATTCCCAATCCACATATATACGTATTCCAGTTAAAAACGTTTTTTGAGTAAAACTCACCTGTTTACGCTTTGAAATCTTCTTTCAATTGATTCTATCTTTCAACTCAATTTCACAGTATCTGAAACAATTTAAGACACATACACCGCTTTACTAGCCAAACATATAAAGCCTACCAGTTCCTGTTCTCAACTGTCCAATACACACTGCACTTAACCCACTACCGGGACTACAGGGTACCGGGACTTCTCAGTACCGGGACACCATAATACCGATACTTGACTCTACCGGGACTCGACAATACCGGTACTCTATATTACCGGGAGTTGATGATACCGGGAGTTCACTACACCGGGACTTACACTACCGGGAGTCGACAGTACCGGGACTCCCCCGGGAGTCGACTATACTGGGAGTCTAAGAACACAGTCGGTTTCACCTAACCTAAATTCGAAGAAATCAATACCAATCCCTGAAATCGTAACTTCTAAACCGATAGATATCTTCTATTACTGATTACATACACAAAATACAAAAGAGCTTACCTCAAAATCGAATCCAACCCAATTGATTGATGCTCTAACCGTAGGTTTCGTCCACTGCTCCTTTTCGCCTCCAGACTCCCGTACACACACTCTTTCTATTTTTAGGACAATATGATACATCAAAATATCTTAAGGTGTATATAAATTCCATATTTACCATTTCAACCTTGAACTTCTCATTAATGACCCAAACACCCTTAAACTTATAAATTACCCAAAATTACCCTAAACATCATATCTTATAGTTAAATTATCTAACGGACTTACCCGGGTATTACATCATCTCCCCCTTAAAAGAATTCCGTCCCGGAATGCAGTTAAGTGAAAAGATGAGGGTATTTGGCTCTCATTTCTGATTCGGATTCCCACGTAGCATCCTGACCTCTATGATGCCTCCACTGAACATTCACTTGCCTAATCTCCTTATTCCGCAGCACTTTAACTTTATGATCAACTATAGCTTCCGGCTCTTCCACATAATTCAGTATTTCGTCGACTTGTATCTCTGGTAGGGAGACGGACTGATCTGGAGTAACCAAACACTTTCGAAAGTTTGATACGTGAAATGCGTTATGAATCCTGCTCAACTCCGGCGGAAGATCTAATCGGTAAGCTACTTCACCGATCCTTTCTGTTATTGCAAACGGTCCGATATACCTTGGGCTAAGTTTACCTTGTCGTCCAAATCGGATAACTCTTTTCCATGGCGAAACTTTTAACATTACGAAATCCCCGATTTGAAATTCCAAAGGTTTTCGACGTCGGTCTGCATAGCTCTTCTGTCTATCTTGAGCCACTTTCAATCTTTCTCGAATCTGAGTAACCTTATCGGCAATTAACTGAACTATTTCCGGCCCCACTAACTATTTCTCTCCCACTTCGTTCCAACATAGAGGCGTTCGGCATTTCCTACCATACAGTACTTCGAACGGTGCCGCTTGTATGCTGGCATGATATCTGTTGTTGTAAGCGAACTCGATCAACGGCAAATGCTTATCCCACGATCCCCCAAAATCAACGATGCAAGCCCGAAGCATATCTTCTAAGGTCTGAATCGTTCATTCACGTTGCCCATCTGTTTGAGGATGATACGTCGTACTTAACTTTATCTGTGTCCCCATTTCCCTTTGAAAACTTCTCCAAAATCTTGAAGTAAAACGACTATCACGATCAGAAATAATAGAGATTGGAACTCCATGCCGAGTTACTATTTCGTCAATGTACAGCTTAGCTAATCGTTCCATCGAATCGGTTTCCTTTATCGGTAGAAAGTGTGCAGACTTTGTCAATCTGTCGACGATCACCCAAATAGAATCAAATCCCTTCGGAGTCCTTGGTAGCTTCGTGATGAAGTCTGTGGTAATCTGTTCCCACTTTCACATAGGTATTTCTAGCCGCTGTAGTTGGCCAAACGGCTTTTGGTGTTCGATCTTTACTTTCTTACAAGTATCACATCTTTCCACATACTGAGCAATCCCTCTTTTTATCCCCGGCCACCAATAGAATTGCTTTAGGTCTTTATACATCTTGTTTGTACCTGGGAGAATAGAGAAACGGGATTGATGAGCTTCTTGTAAAACACGATCATGTAACCCACCCAAACGAGGTACCCACACTCTGTTTCCCAGACACATTAACCCACGTTCATCTCTTACTAGCAATGCTGACATCCCCGCTAACCGTTTTGATTTCAGATGTTCATCCTGATAAGCCTCCACTTGACACTTCTGCAATTCGTCAAATATGTTGGGTAGGAGTTCAGTTCGTAGCGAAATAACTTTTATTGTTCCACTCCTTTCTTGACGACTCAATGCATCAGCTACCACATTTGCCTTTCCCGGATGATAAAGGATTTCACAGTCGTAATCATTCAGCAATTCTAACCATCTTCTTTGTCTCATATTTAGTTCCTTCTGATCAAAGAGGTGTTGGAGACTCTTATGATCGGTATAAATCTGACATTTGGATCCATACAGATAATGTATCCAAATCTTTAACGCGAAGACGACTGCAGCAAGCTCCATATCGTGCGTAGGATACTGCCGTTCATGATCCTTCAGTTGGCGAGAAGCATAAGCTATAACTTTCCCCCGCTGCATAAGCACACATCCCAATCCCAGTTTAGACGCATCACTATAAACGACAAAGTCTTCAGAACCGTCGGGTAGTGATAAAATTGGCGCGCTACACAGTTTTTCTTTCAATATTCTGAATGCCTCGTCCTGTTCTGCCTTCCATTCAAACTTCATATTCTTCCGGGTCAGCTTAGTCAAGGGTGTTGCGATACGAGAGAAGTCTTTTATGAACTTCCGATAGTAACCGGCTAAACCCAGAAAACTTCGTATTTCCGTTGCTGTCTTCGGCGGTTCCCACTTTTCAATTGCTTCCACTTTCGTTGGATCAACTTGTATACCTTTCTCGGAAACTACATGCCCCAGAAACTGAACTTCCCGTAGCCAGAATTCATACTTAGAGAATTTAGCATACAACTTTTCTTTCTTCAGCAACTCCAAAATCAAACGAAGATGTTGTGCATGCTCTTCTTTGAATCGGGAATAGATAAGTATATCATCGATAAATACAATTACAAATTTATCTAGATACGGCTTACATACCCGATAAATCCATAAAGGCAGCTGGAGCGTTCGTCAGTCCAAACGGAATTACTAAGAATTCGTGATGACCATACCTTGTTCGAAAGGCTGTCTTTAGGACGTCTTCTTCTTTAACTTTCAACTGGTGGTAACCGGATCTTAAATCAATCTTGGAGAAATAGCAAGCTCCAACTAACTGATCGAAGAGGTCATCAATTCGGGGTAACGGATACTTGTTCTTTATCGTGCGCTTGTTCAGTTCTCGGTAGTCAATACACATTCTCATCGAACCATCCTTCTTTTTCAAAAACAAAACTGGTGCTCCCCACGGCGAAGAGCTGGGTCTGATGAATCCCTTATCAGATAGGTCTTGTAGCTGTGTCATCATTTCTTTCATCTCTGGAGGTGCTAGTCGGTATGGTGCACGAGGAATAGGAGTGGCTCCAGGAATCAGGTCTATACCGAACTCTACTTGTCTAACGGGCGGAAGACTATTCAAGTCTTCAGGGAACACTTCTGGAAATTCACTAACAATAGGAATATCTTCCAACTTAATCTTTTCAGGCCTACTATCTATCACATAGGCTAAGTAACTCGGGCAACCCTTGCTGACACATTTACGGGCTTTTATCATAGATATTAGGCTAGACTGATGATTCCTACGATCACTATAAATCACTACCGGTCCCCTCTGAGGTAAAACAACATCTATTAACTTCTTATCACACACTATGTTAGCCTGATTCTCGGCTAACCAGTCCATTCCCACTACTACGTCAAACTCTATCAAAGTTATAGGAAACAATTGTATCGGCACACTACACCCCTCTATATTTATCACACAACCATCAAATACTTCTTTAACTGACACTTGATTATCATTTGCCGTATCTACTGACAGAGCATGTTCTAGCATTTTAGGTTTCAAACACAGGTAGGCAGCAAATGCAGGAGACACAAACGATCGGTTTGCACCAGAATCAAATAACACCTTAGCACGTGTAGAGTTTATTAAAAATGTACTTGTGACCACATCCAGAGTTTCCTCCGCTTCTTTCTCGGTCATTTGAAATGCACGACCCCTGGTTACTGGCGGTTCCAGTCTTGGTATTACTGGTTTAACAATCGCTGGCCTGCCTGATGATCCACCTTGCTGTATCCTCCCCCGCGGACAGTCCGACTGAAGGTGATCCGGAGAATTGCATAAGAAACATAACTGCGTTACCTTACAATCTTTAATGACGTGTCCGGTCTTCCCACACTTATAACACGCTCGTAAATCACCTTGGCAATTTCCTTGGTGGACACGGTTGCACTTCTGACATGGTCTTTCCGCTGGTCGAAACGGCGAACGGTTATCATACCTTTGAAATCGGGACTTCTTCGGATCGTATTGTGGTCCTTCCCACTTTCTCTTCCCGATACTTTTATCGCCAGCATCTCTTCTAATATCTCGTTCAACATTCTCCGCGGCGTTAACTGCAGCTGAGAAGGTATCAGGTCCTTTTGCAGTCACTAGCCTTCTGACTTCTGAGTTCAGCCCGAAGATAAACCTTTCCGTCTTCATCGTCTCCGTAGCAACGTAGTATTCTGCGAACCGAGACTTTTCCAGAAAGCTAGCGGTGTAGTCTCAAACAGATAAGTTCCCTTGTTGCAAATTCATAAATTCCCCTTCCAGTTGTTTGACGGCTGCTTGTGGACAAAATTGTTCCCTGTATGCTATCACAAATTCTTCCCAAGGGAGGGTAGAATAAACATTAGATCCTTTAGAGTGAATAAAAGATTCCCACCAATACAAAGCATCTCCTTTTAACATTGCTGTTCCGTACAATACCCTATCTTCATCCGCACACTTGCTTGTCTTGAAAATAGCTTCTATTTCCTTCATCCATCTTAATGCTTTCACGGGATCCCTGTCTCCTGAGTAGGTCGGAGGTCTACAGCTTAAAAACATTTTATAATCACATTTCCTCACTACTGGTACGACAGTAGATGTAATGGGCATCTCCTCTTCATGAGTAGGATCTAGTCTTTCTGTTTCAGTATTGTGAGTTTGGTTGAACATAGTTTGGATATTAGCTTGTAATCTTCCCATTTCTGCCATTAGATCATCCCTGGTAACGAACTCTGTACCATGTGGTTGGGCTCTGCCTCCGGCTCGACCTCCAGCTCTACCCCCAGTTCTACCTCCGACTCAGCCCCCAGTTCTGCCTCCCCTGTCCCCTGTTCCTATTGGCGGGTTAGTTCTATTCGGATTTCTTCCTCCTCCTCGATTCGAATTTCGTGTTCCGCTTGCCATTCTGTAGATTTAAACAAGGTTAACATACACATAAGCACATACCCCATATAACAAGGTATTCCAGTTCAAACATGTACCTGTAAGATCACAATTACACTGGCCAGGTGTAATATGAAATTACCTTACATGATGTTCCTTCTACCTTTTATACTTAATATCCCGAGGTTCTACAATGATAGGGACATCCTACTTCACATGCAGTTTAAGTCTAGGTACAGATTCTGATACCATTTATAACAACCCAAATTCCCATATACACAACAATTCACATTTCGTAACATAACATTGATATAACAAACGAAACATCATATTACAAATTCGGTCCTGCAGTCTTTTACAAATAAAAGAAACCATTCTACTACAACTTTGTACTAAATACATACATAACATTTAACATTGTGATACAACTGCTAAACAAGCCAAAATCTTCATCTTATAATCCTTCACAAAAGTCATCCATCGGTTACTCTAATTACTTGCTCTTACTTGATCCACCACCTGGAATACATATTTTTAAAACAAAATGAGGGTTAGACCTGATGGTCTATGTGAGAAATCCCAGTTAGTTTAAAAACCATTTATATAAACTTCATTCATATAAATCACTCAACACAATCATATATTTCCAATTAAGCTCACATATCATGTACCTTCCCTTCTCCTTTCTCCTGGCCATTTTAGTTGGTAGCAAGTCAACTAATAATTTACAACGTTGTACAACATCTACAGCCAAACAACGCTATACGGATTCTATAGCCAAGCACACCGGTCCTAAACCCGGCCAACGTATTATAACACATTATAATACTCATGTAAATATAATACCTCAATATATTATAATTCACATATAAACACATAGTCATCAGCTATTACATTCCCAATCCACATATATACGTATTCCAGTTAAAAACGTTTTTTGAGTAAAACTCACTTGTTTTGTTTATCCAAACACGCTTTGAAATATTCTTTCAATTGATTCTATCTTTCACCTCAATTTCACAGTATCTGAAACAATTTAAGACACATACACCGCTTTACTAGCCAAACATAAAAAGCCTACCAGTTCATGTTCTCAACTGTCCAATACACACTGCACTTAACCCACTACCGGGACTACAGGGTGCCGGGACTTCTCAGTACCGGGACACCATAATACCGGTACTTGACTCTACCGGGACTCGACAATACCGGTACTCTATATTACCGGGAGTCGATGATACCGGGAGTTCACAACACCGGGACTTACACTACTGGAAATCGACAGTACCGGGACTCCCCCGGGAGTCGACTATACTGGGAGTCTAAGAACACAGTCGGTTTCACCTAACCTAAATTCGAAGAAATCAATACCAATCACTGAAATCGTAACTTCTAAACCGATAGATATCTTCTATTACTGATTACATACACAAAATACAAAAGAGCTTACCTCAAAATCAAATCCAACCCAATTGATTGATGCTCTAACCGTAGGTTTCGTCCACTGCTTCTTTTCGCCTCCAGACTCCCGCACACACACTCTTTCTATTTTTAGGACAATATGATACATCTGAATATCTTAAGGTGTATATAAATACCATATTTACCATTTCAACCTTGAACTTCTCATTAATGACCCAAACACCCTTAAACTTATAATTTACCCAAAATTACCCTAAACATCATATCTTATAGTTAAATTGTCTAACGGACTTACCCGGGTATTACAGTTGTGGTAGAAACCAAGGATTTGATCGTCTGCCATGTCTGTAACCTTTAGGTTGATCTGTAGTAGGAAAATGTTGGTCGGGGCTTGTCCTTCATCGTGATGTGTTCTTTGAACCACTGTAACGCCTTTGTATGTTTTTTCTTGAAAAGCCATTTCGATGATATCTTGTTGCAACTTGTATAGTATTAATGGAAATTATGTGCATACTTTGTTGGACACCATTTGTTCGAATTCTGGGAAATTCTCGAAAAGAGGTTGCATAGTCTGTTTTAGCGGCATATCTAGTATCCTTGCTTTAAAGCTGTCGAAATCTCTGTGTATAACTGTATTTGTTTCCTTTTTCTCAAGCTTTTGTAGAAGCTGTGTATTTTTGCTTCAAGAAAAGAAATCTTTTGTTTGAGAAAACTATTTTCAATCTGGGTTTGTGTTATCTGTGTATTTTTTCTAGATTTTAAGAGTAGTTCTTGTAACTGGGCAATTACATTTTCTTGAGCTTTGATAAACTGCTCAGGATTAGTTTTTGCCATTTCTGCAAAAGTTCTCACTTCTTCTGGTTCAATGAAGAAGGGTTCAACTCCAAAAGTTTCTCTGGCTATTTTCATAGCTTCAGCAAAACTGTGGTATCCTTTATAAAGTGGGCTGTTACACTGTATATGTTGTGTGACTGTTTCCCATTTATTGAAAATTCCAGTTTTTGTTCCCCTAAAAATGATGTAGTGAGAAAAACGTTTATGTTGTTTTTCGGGAACAATCTGGCTTTGTTCTGAGAAATAAATACTCAGAGCGTTTAAGATTTGTACTTTAAATGAGGTTGCTTGTGGCATGGTTTGAATATGCCAAATATTGTCAAGCAAACATTTTTGTTTTTCTGTTAAAACTGTCCCAATCAAGGGTCTGAATTTTTTCTTTGTATCAAAACATTTTTGTAACACATGGTTACCGAATGACATCATAGAATCTGTCTGTGTTGGTGTATCTTTTGACCTACTGGATTGTGTATATCCTCTGGTTGGGGTTTTTGTAGGAGTATATGGTGCAATTATACCAATGTTTGGTATATTTTTTGAAGAACCAGACTGTGTATATTGTGATCGTGGCATCTGTGGAGAATTGTAAAAACCTTCTGTTTGTAACATCTGTGAGCTCATAGCTTCATGTAACATTTTGTTGGTATCTAGGACTTGTGTATCAACTGTCTGTGTACTGATTTTTTCTTCATCCGATGAGATACTCATTGAAGATGAATACCTGATGGGCTGTATAACCTTTCTTTTTCCTTTATCTCTTTTCTCCATCTGTAATAAATAATTTGTTAAGATTTCTAGATAACATATCTGCTATCCCATTATCTTTTCCTTTAATGTGTTCAAAATTTATTTTGTAACCACATCGTTGTATAATATTTTGTAAATTTATCCATCGCGTTTTATTTACTTTTTTACTTTGATCGTTTTTTATAAAGCGAACTATAGCTTCACAATTTGTTCTGACTGTGAATTCTTTTTGTAAAAATATTTTAAATTTTTCCAAAGCATTTATTAATGCTTGGATTTGAAAATCTATGCTTGTCCAATTCATACCAATTTTGTTAAAATTTCCACTGGCATATGAACAAATCTTTTCTATTTCTTTTGGTTTGTACTTATTAGGTTTAGAAAGAAGAACTGCTCCCCATCCTTCTTTACAACCATCAACTTCTATGGTTATATAATCTGTAACTAATGGTAATTCCAAGGGTTTAATATTTTTTACCTTTTCTTTAATTATTTTGACAAGTTTTATGTCTTCTATGTTAAAATGTCTTTGACCATTTTTTGTTGTTTTACTGTATAAAGGTCCTACTAGTTTTGAAAGATTTGGGATGAATTTTCGAGCATAATTTATCCGTCCTAAAAAAGCTTGTATTTGTTTAAGACCTTCAATTTTTTCTGGAAAATCTAATATTTTTGTAGAAATATGTGATTGTAATTCTATCTTTCCATTACCAATTTCTAGGCCAAGAAAATATATTTTTCTTTTGAATAAATCCATTTTTCTTTTAGATACTACTATACCATTCTTCTTTATTTCTTCAAATATCTGTTGTAGGTGCTTTTCATATTTCCTGTATCGTTTCACTGGCAACCAATATATCGTCAATGTAAACTAAACAGAAATCATATTTAAGAAATATATTGTCCATGAATCTTTGGAATATAGATGGTGCGTTCTTGAGTCCAAAACTAAGAACATTCCACTCATATTGTCTTTCTGAACAAGTAAAGGTTGTCCATGGTTTGAAGGTTTCTTCAAGTTGTAGCTGATTATATCCTGACTTTAAGTCAAATTTTGAAACTATTCTTTTCTTTTGTATAAGATTTAGTAAACTGTCCTTGTTAGGAATGTTATATCCATCATCTTCTGTATTGTCATTAAGTCTTTTATAGTTGTATACTATTCTGGCTTTTCCTCTTTTTATTTCTCCGTGAGTTCTTACCATAAATGTTGCAGATCTGTGAGGACTTTCAGATTTTCTAATTAATTTTTGTTCTATCATTTCTGGTATCTGTTTTTTAAACTCTTCTTTGTCTAAAGGGCTATATGCTATATTAGTCGTTCGAATTGTTATATCAGGGTTTTTGATTTTAAATTTACATATATGTCTAACTTTTGAATTTTTTAGGTCTTCTCCTATGAGTCCTATCTTTTCAAAATGTAAAATGATAGGGTGATTTATACTTTTTGTCATTTCTATTCCTTTTTCTAATTCATGTGTTAGGAAATTTGTGAGTAATTTTATTGATTCGTTTTCAACGAAGGTTTTATTTTGGTTATTTTTTAAAAATTCTAAGTGACCTTGTCCACCACGCTTTCGAGCGAACTCTGATGTATTTGTATATCTCATTGTAGGAAAGCTGTAGATATGTTTGCTTAAGCTGATAAAATTTCTTGTAAGGGTGATAGCACCATTTAATCCAAATATAAAATTTAATCCTAAAACAAAATCTGAGGATTTTATGTATTCTGGATTAATATTTACCTGTGGTATTTCATATTTAATGTTGTAACTTCCTGCAAAATCTAAGAATTGTATTCCTGTTGGTTCTACATAGTGTGTGATTGAGATTAGTCTACTTTCAATTGTTCTAGTGACTAATTTATAAGGTAACTCTTTATGATATTGTTTAGGAATTAAAGTGTATGACGCTACACTTTTTGTTGCTCCTGTATCCACTAATGTTGTTAAATCAACAAATTTATTATTATCTAACCATAATCTACATTGTATATGAATCATGTTAGTATATCCTTTTGTTTGAGTATAAGTATGTTCTTGTTCTTCAGACATTTTAGCTATATCGGTTTCTTCGACTTTCTGTTTTTTCTTTTCGACTATGTCTTCTATATGTTTTAATTTTCTTTCTATATTATCTATTTTTAGTTTATGTAACTCTGTTATTATTTCTAGTTTTTCTATTTTTCGTAATATATGTATGTGTCTAATGTCTTATTTGTTTCTTTTGTTGTTGTTATTTCTTGATACTGCACAGTGTTTAAGGATCACATCGTTAACCACGATCGGGGCCCAAGCAGACTCCCATCTCGCCACGATCGGGGCCCAAGCAGACTCCCCTTTCGCCTCGTATCAGGGCCCATGCAGACTCCCCTCTACCCGAATAGGAAGGAAACGAATTCCCTCCTACAAGCTTATCACATATCCGAGTAGTAACGAAATGAATTCCCTCCTACAAGCTTCTCATAACAGCCCAAGGGATCATCGGATCCCGAGGTCTACAGATCCCACTGTGCAGACCGGCTCCACATAACATACACATAGCTCATCATAATCATAAAACATGAAGTCCGTATAACACTTTACAATTCATTTTATCTTGCTGAACAATCTTTTCAGTAGAGCATACTTTTCATGGGAAAACGTTCATAAAAGCTTGTAAATAAATCATGCTCATAAACAAACCCTGATCAGTAAAATATTAAACTTTCATTTACGTAAAAATCATGTAAAATAACAGGGCATTTCCACATAATCGCTTTCTTTGGAAGACACGTAAGATCACGTATTTTTAGTTAGAAAAACTCACCTTAGCGTTAGCCCATCGACACACGCTCCGAAACCCACATTTGTTCAAACCAAACACCTGAATTGGACTCCACAAGAATGGTATTAAACCACTTTACCATACTCCCAAACATCCTTAACAAAACCCCAAAACAACCCTCCAATCGACGCCTCGGTCCTAGACCCGAACGACCAACGAAACGGAAAAAGGAATTTGGGGACCAGAGTCTGGCGCCAATGGTAGCGTCGATCCATCAGCGCCGAGACTGGCGCGGAGATCTGTTTGCCCTGCACGATTTTCTTCCCAAAACCCAAAGGTTTCTCAATCCCCAAACTTCTCCAAATCGGTTTTAAGACTCCCAAATCGATATTTTTGATATAATCAACATTAAGAACCAATTGCCAACAATTAAAACAATATCTAATCCATTAAATCCATCTAATGATTCACCACTTTTAACCTCAAAAACTCAAAACTCCATTAAAGCCCAAAACCTTGCTAGAATCAACTTCCACCATTTAAATGGTGAAGGATTCTCAAAGAAGGTAATAAAACCCATAATCTAACTCTAGAATACTCCATTAATACTTCTAGCTAAACATCACCACAAAGAGAAAGAAGATGAAGAAGGAGAAATCATACCTTGAAGATACTACCATCAATCCTTGAAGCCTTCCTTCTTACACACACCCACATTAGGGTTTTGGCTCTCTAACTCTCTTCTCCCCCCTTTCTTCTATCGATCCAAAGAACCAAACACAAATGAAATGAAGAACATAGGGTTTCCTCTTATTTAAACTCTCTCATTTCACCCTTGAGCACTAAAGTTTCAATCTTCTCACCTTGGCCACCAACTTTCAATACCAACTAGAAAATCGGGTTGTTACAACACTCCCCCCTTAAAAGAATTCCGTCCCAGGAATTCCTCATTGGAAAAGATGCGGGTGTCTTGCCCACATCAAAACTGACACTTCTCCAAAGTACAGCCACATTCTGACTCAGTCAACCACCTCACTAAATTCGAAACCCGGAACCATGGGTGCATTCCCTTCAGTTCTTACGGTACCCTAACTCGTAGGCTACTGCTCCTACTCGATCGGCCTTGACAACATAAGATTAACTAAGACTTCTCATGCGTCTATACTTCCTTTAAGGGGACTTGGTTAAATCCTCCGCCACAACACGAGATTCATCTACCAGAGACAAACACACCCTAGACATCTTGGCACAAGACCAAACCTGTACGTCCCGACAACTCACTACCCAGAATTCCTTCATCGCAATACAAGCAATTCTAGATTACTTCTCCCAACGAAACAATCGTCTATGCAAAGTGACATTTCCCTTTCTTGGACCACCTCGACCACAGTCCGTCGACTACTACACCACTCCCGACTTATACGTAACTAAGAGTAGGAACCCCCCCCCCCCCCCCAAACCCATCATTGAAGTGTTCACCTACTCAACATCAACTTATCCTGAAACATATCAATCCCTCACCGAATGCCACATTCGTTCAATCATAGAAGCATAACTCCGGTTATCCTCACCCAGCTGGGGGGAGTAACCAGGATCATACCATGATATTCCTACTAGCTTAAACACTGCACGACTAATTCGTTTAAACATTTCTCACAAAGTCACTAACTTAACTCATTCAGCTGTCTTATCCACTCCTTTCCTACACAAACTCATACACAATTTCCTTCCTCAATACTCTTCCCAACGGTTCGCACACTTATCAAAGACAATCTACACAACGCTGCACCTTTCGGCATTGCTGTCCAGTTTACTACTTCCAATTTACTCACTTATTCCGACATACTAACTTCACCTCCCCACGTTAGCATGGAGCACTGCCCACCAAACATTACTTGCCCCTCTCTCCCGACCTTTCCACATGCTGATATCACTTTCTTATTACTCGCATAACCAAACAGTTGAACCAAGATCCTAACTTAGGGCATTCAACCAAGTCGTCTTGAAACGACACCAGTGTTCGACGTCACTACACATTCTTGATCTCCAACCTTTACTTCCTCGAACAATCCTTTCACACATAAGAAACAACTCACATTCTTTAAGGATTTCACATCTACTACACCCCATTTTGACTAACATCCCATCATCTTCTTTAGACTTCCAATGATCCCAGAAACATGCTTACTTAGAGACTCTTACAACTAGAAACACTTGGTTTCTCTTTTGGGTAACCACCCACCACCACTCTGGTATTCTATTCCGAACATAATCATACCACGACGTCAACTTACACCTACGTGCTCCAACAATCTGGTTAACAAATCGAACACCTCATCCGAAACCCCCAAAAGGCTTCTATTCGACGCTTCCTCTCTCTCTAACATCACATCACTACAACACTAGCTGGCACACCTAGCTTGACAACTACGGTCACTACACATCCGAGCACTCTTGGCCCATAACATCACACTGCAGACCAAATCTCTCATGAACATTCACACAATTCGAACTTGCCTTCACATCCTCCCGTATACACAATCGAGTCTATCTCGCTACTTAGTCCTTTCCCAACTTGTTGAACTATAACTCCCGAGTTCCCACTTAACTCAAACATAATCATTCTTGCTGGCTCCCTACGATCCGAGCCCTTTCACAGACACGACACATTTCCTTACTAGCTGATACAGTCTACACTCACTTCGTTTATGCTATACACCTTATCTTTCTATGGACCCACCACACCTCGTAACTAGAACGCTTATTCAATAACAGCGGTCTCTCACTAACTTAGCACTCCCACAAGGTGTTCTATAACTTTCGCTCTTCTGGTTCAAGCCTTCAGCCTTAACCATCTAGCACGGTTGCCGACTTCAACGCCAATAGCCGACCTGTAACTACTTTCCTAACCTATTCTTTAACAAGGGTTCCCTTACGGAACCTAATCCTACCAACATATCATAATCGCCTTCAAAATCCGTCGCCCTTAATTCAAGACTTATTCATGTAACGTTAATATTACAAGCTCACCTCAAAACTCATATCCCACGTCGTGGGCCTTTCATTTCTGCCTCACAACACTACTCATAAAAAGTTGCTAAACCAACACCTTGATGACTCCTAGTCCTTCCTCCGGACACCATCGTCCCTTGGCAACCGTACTTCCAGTTACCGACCAAGGGTGCAAACCCTCATACAACCGATACGATAATCCACTTCCGACTCTACCACTGTTCACCTTTCCTCTTGAATACAAATACTAAGGCTACAACATTCTTTCTTGATTCGGCCGACACTTCTCCACTCTTGAAGTTCTTCCTTAGCTTAACATACAATATCCTACGACCTAGTGAGTTCATAGCCTTCATGCATGACAACGCAATAGATAACTCATTTCGTACATTTGATCATTTTAAATAAACAACGTTTGAAAACACCTTGGGTACACCTGACCCCTTCACTCTTATAACTTCAATGCACTGCACAACAATTCGAGAATCGCTTGCATGCATCTTCCCGTGAACCTTACTCTTTCTCAATCTGAACGATGTTATTACGATAGTGATATATTGAATGAAAATCTTTTCATACGACACAATTCTGAAAGAATTACCGACCCAAGGTAAACCAGTCGGTTCTCACACTCATTTGTATGCTATTGATAGGTCAAGAAGCATTTTGGTTATAAATGAATTGCGGGTAACCATTTTCTTGACCTTTGCAACAAATTTGACTTATCATGAAAATGGTGGGATATTTTGCAAATCGTTAAGCTCAAAATTTCAATGTGCAATGTGAATGAAATCACCTTTTCTTTAAACATACGCGTGTACATTTTGACTCATTTTCGATCAAAATTTATATTTACACATTTAACTTAAATCATGAAAATTTCCTGTTACATAAAAGGACACCATGCATGTGACTCTACTTGCAATTGAAGGCTACTCACTCTAACAAGGTCAACCGCTTTACTCACGCAGCTTACCCTTGACACTTTACCTACGACCAATGGTCGCCCTCTCGGTCATGCAACAACTTACTGACCACGCTTTCCACATCTCACTTACTCAACCCTTTCATATTAGTTCGTTTTAATCAACTATCTCACTTTCCACTTCTACATGGTTTCATTTCACTATAGACATCTTATTTCATTTACCTTGCCATTGAAAAGCTCGATTAAGAATCCAGGGCTCCATTGATACTTTCAAGATTTCGACACAGTCCTTCCTTACCACCCCGACTGATCTATTCCATGATTCCTAGAACTGGGACTCTCCCAACACAGGAGCCCTACTCAAACTCAAACATTCATCCTCTCCGAATCAACGAAGAGCTACTTCTAGACGACTCATAACATTCCATACAACATTCCTTCTCTACGATGCATACATTTATCACATCATAAGTGACTTCTCATGAAACTTCCCCATCAAGGGGTTTTAGTCTACCCCTCAGGGATCTTGCTGGCGTTCTAAAGTACTGGAATACGACATAAACACTAGCTTCTGACTACCACTTTGGAATAATAAGGTAGGTTAAGAACATACAGGTACCTGTAAGTTCGCAATTACACTGGCCAGGTGAAATCTCAAACTTACCTTACATGACAGTCCTCAGTACCCTATTAGTCCTAACTTTATAATAGTGTCCTCCTAACGCATTTCTTGTATCTACAATAGTGCCCTCCTAAGGCATTTCCTGATTCTCAGTTGTGATTTCTACTCCCAAGTTTAAGTTTAGGCCCGTCCGGTCACCTAAATCCCTTAAACTATGGCTCTGATACCATTTGTAACATCCCACAAATACAACAAGACATACATAGCATTAACTCCTTAACATTAGAATCCGGGGTCCCAAAATTTCTCATTACATCCATCTACACTTAGGTTGGCGGAAACAACCTATACACAACTGAGAATAATCTAGCTTCTACAAGTGGCACTTGCACTGTCTCTAGTTGCATCTGTACTTTATCATGCTCTTGATCACTTACCTGAGTCTCCTACTATTTGCTTACCCGAAAAGGGTTTTAGGTTTGAAAAGCGAGGGTTAGACCATGAGGTCTAGTGGGTTCCCTCCATACACAGTGTACATCAACATTATAAAATCATTTTTATAAAATAGTTCACATTCTTCACATAAACATCATTCATGGTACTGTACAGTGTTTAAGGATCACATCGTTAACCACGATCGGGGCCCAAGCAGACTCCCCTCTCGCCTCGTATCGGGGCCCAAGCAGACTCCCCTCTACCCGAATAGGAAGGAAACGAATTCCCTCCTACAAGCTTATCACATATCCGAGTAGTAAGGAAATGAATTCCCTCCTACAAGCTTCTCATAACAGCCCAAGGGATCATCGAATCTTGAGGTCTACAGATCCCACTGTGCAGACCGGCTCCACATAACATACACATAGCTCATCATAATCATAAAACATGAAGTCCGTATAACACTTTACAATTCATTTTATCTTGCTGAACAATCTTTTCAGTAGAGCATACTTTTCATGGGAAAACGTTCATAAAAGCTTGTAAATAAATCATGCTCATAAACAAACCCTGATCAGTAAAATATTAAACTTTCATTTACGAAAAATCATGTAAAATAACAGGGCATTTCCACATAATCGCTTTCTTTGGAAGACACGTAAGATCACGTATTTTTAGTTAGAAAAACTCACCTTAGCGTTAGCCCATCGACACACGCTCCGAAACCCACATTTGATCAAACCGAACACCTGAATTGGACACCACAAGAATGGTATTAAACCACTTAACCATACTCCCAAACATCCTAAACAAAACCCTAAAATAACCCTCCAATCGACGCCTCGGTCCTAGACCCGAACGACCAACGAAACGGAAAAAGGAATTTGGGGACCAGAGTCTGGCGCCAATGGTAGCGCCGATCCATCGGCGCCGAGACTGGCGCGGAGATCTGTTTGCCCTGCACGATTTTCTTCCCAAAACCCAAAGGTTTCTCAATCCCCAAACTTCTCCAAATCGGTTTTAAGACTCCTAAATCGATATTTTTAATATAATCAACATTAAGAACCAATTGCCAACAATTAAAACAATATCTAATCCATTAAATCCATCTAATGATTCACCACTTTTAACCTCAAAAACTCAAAACTCCATTAAAGCCCAAAACCTTGCTAGAATCAACTTCCACCATTGAAATGGTGAAGGATTCTCAAAGAAGGTAATAAAACCCATAATCTAACTCTAGAATACTCCATTAATACTTCTAGCTAAACATCACCACAAAGAGAAAGAAGATGAAGTAGGAGAAATCATACCTTGAAGATACTACCATCAATCCTTGAAGCCTTCCTTCTTCCACACACCCACATTAGGGTTTTGGCTCTCTAACTCTCTTCTCCCCCCTTTCTTCTATCGATCCAAAGAACCAAACACAAATGAAATGAAGAACATAGGGTTTCCTCTTATTTAAACTCTCTCATTTCACCCTTGAGCACTAAAGTTTCAATCTTCTCACTTTGGCCACCAACTTTCAATACCAACTAGAAAATTGGGTTGTTACAATTGAAAGTAGACTAATCTCAATCACACACTATGTAGAACCAACAGGAATACAATTCTTAGATTTTGCAGGAAATTACAGCATTAAATATGAAATACCACAAGTAAATATTAATCCAGAATACATAAAATCCTCAGGTTTTGTTTTAGGATTAAATTTTATATTTGGATTAAATGGTGCTATCACCCTTACAAGAAATTTTATCACCTTAAGCAAACATATCTACAGCTTTCCTACAATGAGATATACAAATACATCAGAGTTCGCTCGAAAGCGTGGTGGACAAGGTCACTTAGAATTTTTAAAAAATAACCAAAATAAAACCTTCGTTGAAAACGAATCAATAAAATTACTCACAAATTTCCTAACAAATGAATTAGAAAAAGGAATAGAAATGACAAAAAGTATAAATCACCCTATCATTTTACATTTTGAAAAGATAGGATTCATAGGAGAAGACATAAAAAATTCAAAAGTTAGACATATATGTAAATTTAAAATCAAAAACCCTGATATAACAATTCGAACGACTAATATAGCATGTAGCCCTTTAGACAAAGAAGCGTTTAAAAAACAGATACCAGAAATGATAGAACAAAAATTAATTAGAAAATCTGAAAGTCCTCACAGATCTGCAGCATTTATGGTAAGAAATCATGGAGAAATAAAAAGAGGAAAAGCCAGAATAGTATACAACTATAAAAGACTTAATGACAATACAGAAGATGATGGATATAACATTCCTAACAAGGACAGTTTACTAAATCTTATACAAAAGAAAAGAATATTTTCAAAATTTGACTTAAAGTCAGGATATAATCAGCTACAACTTGAATAAACCTTCAAACCAGGGACAACCTTTACTTGTTCAGAAAGACAATATGAGTGGAATGTTCTTAGTTTTGGACTCAAGAACGCACCATCTATATTCCAAAGATTCATGGACAGTATATTTCTTAAATATGATTTCTGTTTAGTTTACATTGACGATATATTGGTTGCCAGTGAAACGATACAGGAAATATGAAAAGCACCTACAACAGATATTTGAAGAAATAAAGAAGAATGGTATAGTAGTATCTAAAAGAAAAATGGATTTATTCAAAAGAAAAATATCTTTTCTTGGCCTAGAAATTGGTAATGGAAAGATAGAATTACAATCACAAATTTCTACAAAAATATTAGATTTTCCAGAAAAAATTGAAGGTCTTAAACAAATACAAGCTTTTTTAGGACTGATAAATTATGCTCGAAAATTCATCCCAAATCTATCAAAACTAGTAGGACCTTTATACAGTAAAACAACAAAAAATGGTCAAAGACATTTTAACATAGAAGACATAAAACTTGTCAAAATAATTAAAGAAAAGGTAAAAAATATTAAACCCTTGGAATTACCATTAGTTACAGATTATATAACCATAGAAGTTGATGGTTGTAAAGAAGGATGGGGAGCAGTTCTTCTTTCTAAACCTAATAAGTACAAACCAAAAGAAACAGAAAAGATTTGTTCATATGCCAGTGGAAATTTTTACAAAATTGGTATGAATTGGACAAGCATAGATTTTGAAATCCAAACATTAATAAATGCTTTGGAAAAATTTAAAATATTTTTACAAAAAGAATTCACAGTCAGAACAGATTGTGAAGCTATAGTTCGCTTTATAAAAAACGATCAAAGTAAAAAAGTAAATAAAACGCGATGGATAAATTTACAAAATATTATACAAGGATGTGGTTACAAAATAAATTTTGAACACATTAAAGGAAAAGATAATGGGATAGCAGATATGTTATCTAGAAATCTTAACAAATTATTTATTACAGATGGAGAAAAGAGATAAAGGAAAAAGAAAGGTTATACAGCCCATCAGGTATTCATCTTCAATAAGTATCTCATCGGATGAAGAAAAAATCAGTACACAGACAGTTGATACACAAGTCCTAGATACCAACAAAATGTTACATGAAGCTATGAGCTCACAGATGTTACAAACAGAAGGTTTTTACAATTCTCCACAGATGCCACGATCACAATATACACAGTCTGGTTCTTCAAAAAATATACCAAACATTGGTATAATTGCACCATATACTCCTACAAAAACCCCAACCAGAGGATATACACAATCCAGTAGGTCAAAAGATACACCGACACAGACAGGTTCTATGATGTCATTCGGTAACCATGTGTTACAAAAATGTTTTGATACAAAGAAAAAATTCAGACCCTTGATTGGGACAATTTTAACAGAAAAACAACAATGTTTGCTTGACAATATTTGGCATATTCAAACCATGCCACAAGCAACCTCATTTAAAGTACAAATCCTAAACGCTCTGAGTATTTATTTCTCAGAACAAAGCCAGATTGTTCCCGAAAAACAACATAAACGTTTTTCTCACTACATCATTTTTAGGGGAACAAAAACTGGAATTTTCAATAAATGGGAAACAGTCACACAACATATACAGTGTAACAGCCCACTTTATAAAGGATACCACAGTTTTGCTGAAGCTATGAAAACAGCCAGAGAAACTTTTGGAGTTGAACCCTTCTTCATTGAACCAGAAGAAGTGAGAACTTTTGCAGAAATGGCAAAAACTAATCCTGAACAGTTTATCAAAGCTCAAGAAAATGTAATTGCCCAGTTACAATAACAGTTCTTAAAATCTGGAAAAAATACACAGATAACACAAACCCAGATTGAAAATAGTTTTCTCAAACAAAATATTTCTTTTCTTGAAGCAAAAAATACAGCTTCTACAAAAGTTTGAGAAAAAGGAAACAAATACAGTTATACACAGAGATTTCGACAGCTTTAAAGCAAGGATACTAGATATGCCGCTAAAACAGACTATGCAACCTCTTTTCGAGAATTTCCCAGAATTCGAACAAATGGTGTCCAACAAAGTATGCACAGAATTTCCATTAATACTATACAAGTTGCAACAAGATATCATCGACATGGCTTTTCAAGAAAAAACATACAAAGGCGTTACAGTGGTTCAAAGAACACATCACGATGAAGGACAAGCCCCGACCAACATTTTCCTACTACAGATCAACCTAAAGGTTACAGACATGGCAGACGATCAAATCATTGGTTTCTAACACAACGGAATGATCGACTACATCGAATTCAGTCTAAATCCAAAGACAGAAGCACTTCTCAACAAATTTGGAGAGAAGTTCATTCTCACAGCCGGGAATATTGCATCCCATTCATCCAGCCCACTAATAGGATGTAAAATCTTCGCATCATTTCCCGAGGCAAATGGTCATACATACAGACCTGCAAGAAAACGCATATTCATCAGCCATCATGAAGATGAACAAAAGGCACTAAAGAAATACGCATGCAGTCTCGAGTACACATGGTGGGATAATATCAACAGCAAAGAAACACTTCAACTACAGATAGGAAAGATGATTACGCAAGGACAGAAAACACCAACACTACCAGCAAACTTTTTCTATCGACATTGGGGAAAACAGTACAAATTAATTGCGGAAGGACACTACACGCAGATTTTTGTTCACAACAATTGGATTATGGTTTTTCCGTTCATCGGAGAAGATGACTCTAGTCCAATCATCATTGGAAACATGGATGAAAAAGATGAATACGATGGGACAGATCCAGGATCACCGCAATCCATCGACAGTACACACAGAGACTTCTAGAAGGCGTCGTAAGCAATGACGTAATAAAAAGCATATTTTCGGAGATGGCCGACATAACTTTTTCTACTTTTAGACTTTTCTACACAAATTCGTTTGTCGACATTACTTTAAGAATCTTTTTATTTCAGTGGGTGTAATAATTTATGTGTAATAGTTTAGCCTAGCATAGGTACGTGTCACAATATAGGCTAGCATAGTTCTTATTCTTTGCTTATAAATTGTAGTTTCGATTTCAGTTGTAAACACACCGAAAAAACTTGAGAAATGTTAGAAAGCATTCTCTCATATGGATCTCTAAAACTCTCTCTTCCTATCTCCTTAGTCTAAATTCAGTATTTCTTACACTCCTTTAGATCTTCATAGTATAACCCATACATAAAAAAGGACCACCGCTGTCTATACCATTCTGGTGCTTCCGCTCGTCACCGATAATCTCTACTCTGGTGCTTCTGCTTCCACTGTAAGTATGTTTTTCATATTGTTTATTGATGTATTACTATACTAGTGGTTTAACGGAAACCCAAAAAATCCGCCATACCCCCCTTATGTCGTTTAATTGCAATTCTAATCCTCCTAATTCTTCAGGATCTATTTTTACTGGGTCTATCATTTGTATAGATTTTGAAGCTATTGTGTTTACAATCCCTTCAATATTAACTTTGTATTTCATTCCTGACCTGTTGCTAGCTTTTCTTAGCACTCCTATGCTTATTACTATATTATTTCCTTCATAATTAATTCCTAAACAATATCATAAAGAGTTACCATATAAATTAGTCACTAGAACAATTGAAAGTAGACTAATCTCAATCACACACTATGTAGAACCAACAGGAATACAATTCTTAGATTTTGCAGGAAATTACAGCATTAAATATGAAATACCACAGGTAAATATTAATCTAGAATACATAAAATCCTCAGATTTTGTTTTAGGAATCATTTTTAGGGGAACAAAAACTGGAATTTTCAATAAATGGGAAACAGTCACACAACATATACAGTGTAACAGCCCACTTTATAAAGAAGTGCATATATTTAGAGAAATAAAGAAGTGATCATGTCCCTTAGATTATATTAGTTGATTTTTATCATGCGAGGGTAATTTGGTAATTATTGTCATACGGTTTAGAATCAAATTCAAATAAAACAGATTCTTTCCTTAATAAAATTCGATCGTATCCTTATTAGTTCTCGTTTGATTTCGTATCGTCAATCAATCTATTTCAATTTTATCGATTCCAGTCTCTTGATTTGCTCTCGTTTTCTTCTTCTATCGCAAAATTTAGGTTTTGAAAAGTTAGGTTTCAATCGTAATATCATATCTGATTCAATAACCGTTCCTGATCAAGAAGTTGATCAAGAAGTTGATCAGTTATCGAACGAAGAAGATCTGTTTGATGAAGATGAAGGTATTGTGTTTTAATTTTGTGCTTTTTTACTGTTTTTTTTTTCGATGTATATGTGATTTGATGAAGATGAATTGTAAATAATTAATCCTTCAAATTGAAATTCGAACAATTTTAGTTTTTTACAACTTTTTGAGTTTTAAATTGAATATGAAGATTTGTTTTATGTCTGTTAGAAACATTATAGATTGATATATGAACTTGATGAATTTAGTTTGATTTGATTTTTGAATTTGTGTTATTATAAAACATTCATATATGAACTTATTTGAACGTTCATATATGAAATATTTTGTTTCTTAGTTCATTAATTAGTTAGTTGTAAATAATTAAATTGATTCATATATGAACATTTGTTTAGTTCTGAGTTGCTTTTAAAAAATTTATAGTATAAAGCATTCATATATGAATTGTTTGAATTGTTATAATACATTCATATATGAACATTTGTTTAATTGATTTAAAAATGTTTATAGTCTAAAACATTTATATATGAATTATTAGAATTGCTATAAAACGTTTATATTATGTGTAGGTTCAAATCATTGTTTGTCATCCACAAATTCTGTTCATCAATTAGTTTTTTCACCGTCTGGTTCGAAGTTTTGGATACCGAATGTGCATCTGGATTTGAAGCCAAGAGTAGGTATCTTTTTCAGTCTGTTCAGTAGGGAATTTCAATGTATGAACGGTATGCTTAGAAAGGCGGTTTTGATGTTAGACTTTCAACAACTGTTAGTGGTAATCATGGTATTGTCAAGATAAAGTATGTTGTGTGTAGTAAGGAAGGGGATCCACCAAAAAAGAGTTTTAATACGGTTCATGATAGTATTGAAGGTAAAAATCACCGTAATTCAAATACGAAGAAGACAGGTTGTAGAGGATGCATTAAGTTGCGTTTTGTACCTTCAAAATCATTGTATGAAGTTTATTATTTTGAAGAGAAGCATAATCATATGCTTCTTGATGAAAATGAAATGAGTATGTCTAGAAAACGAAGGCAGTTGTCTTTAACCGATCAAGTGTTTATTCACAATGTTGCTAGTTGTAATATTGGAGCAACGAAGGCGCATACGTTGCATATGTCTTTGAAAGGGGGGTTTGATGTTTCTGGTTGCACTGTTGATGATTATAAGAACTTTAGGAGGGATTTGAATGCATTTGTTGGTTCTGGTGATGGTGAAATGGTTCTTTCTATGTTGGAAGATAGATCAAAGGATGATTCAGGATTTTCTTTTGAATATAATCGGCAGGATAATCAATTATGTGGTATTTTTTGGGTTGATGAAATTGCTAAGCTGAATTACCAAGAATTTGGAGATGTTATTTCATTTGATGCTACGTTCCGCACAAACCAGTATAGAATGGTGTTTGTTCCATTTACTGCTATTAATAATCATAAAAAATCTATTAATGTTGGTGCAGCTTTGTTGTCGGGTGAAACTCTTGATAATTTTAAGTGGCTTCTTGAGGAGTTTTTGAAAGCACATTATGGTAAGCATCCTAGTTTGGTTCTAACAGATCAGTGTTTGGCAATGAAATAAGCTATTCCATTGGTTTTTACCGAATCACGTCACAGATTATGTATGTGGCATATCATGGCCAAAGTTCCAAACAAGGTTAGTATCTGTTCATATATGAATTATTAATAAGTTATTAAAATTTTAATGTGATCCCATAGTTCATCATAAATACATTTTCAAATATGAACTTGAAGGTTCATATATGAACTTGAAGGTTCATATATGAAGACAAAGGTTCATAGTAAATACATGTTCATATATTAATACGAATGTTCATATATGAATGTAAGGTTCATACTAAATACATGTTCATATATGAACACGAATGTTCATATATGAATGTAAGGTTCATACTAAATAAATTTTTAAATATGAAAACAAAAGTTCATATATGAACTTGAAGGTTCATATTTGAAGAAAAAGGTTCATACTAATTACATATTCATATATGAACACCAAGGTTCATATATGAATTATATCAATCATTATTTAGAGTATTTTGTTTATTTTGTAGGTTAGCACAGAGATATATAGGGAGACAGATTTTAACAAACGCTTTAATAAACTTGTTTGGAATGTTCAATTGGAGCCTGAAGAATTTGAAACTATGTGGTTGGATTTGATTAGTGAGTTCAAACTTCAGAAAAGCAAATGGCTTTCACACATGTTTCGTATTCGTCAACGATGGATTCCTGCTTATTTCAAGTCTATTCCTTTTTGTTCATTGATGAAAACTTCATCAAGGTCCGAGAGCATAAATTCATTCTTCAACAAATTTGCTCACCATGGTAATAACTTTGTCACATTCATGCTTGCATTTGAAAATGCAATGCGTAAGCAAAGAAATTCTCAACGTAAGCTTGACCATGCGACAAAGACAATTGTCCCCCATATGTGCACTCCGAAAGCAATTGAGAAACATGCAAATGAAGTTTACACACGGGCTATGTTTTTGGAAGTTCAAAAGGAAATTAATAAAGGAGCATGGTCGTGTGTTCAACAAAATGTTGTTGAAAAGGATGGATGCCAACTTTATACAATTTTGCAAAATGAGAAAGATTGTAAAAGGAAGAAGCTGTTCAAGGTAAAAAGAATTAATAATATATGCATATTTATTATTATTTATTAGCACAACTTACGTTTTTCATGTTCATGTGTCTTGTAGGTTGTGTGGAATCAACTGGATTCAGCATTTGAATGTGAATGCAATCATTTTGGTCAACATGGATTTTTATGTCGTCATGTTTTCAAAGTGTTAATGAATGAGAACTTCAATCAAATACCAGAGAAGTATATATGTCGACGATGGAGAAGAGACTTGATATGTTTCAATCTTAGACACATTTCGTGGAGACAAGGCGATCCAAATGGTGAAATGGCAAGAATTTTCTATGATGCACAAGCATCTTTGGATTATATTTTGATGAGTCATAGAAGTGATAAAAAGAAGCTTAAAGAGTTTGCAGAGAAGATTCATTGTTTGAAAGCTGAGATAGATGCTAATAATCCTTACCAAAGCAAATTGGAAAAGAAGAAAGAGACAATAAGAAATCTTATTGGTGTTAATAAACCAGAAAAAATAGATATCCAGGCACCATCAGGCATCCACAACAAAGGATGTGGAACAGGAAAACGTTTGATCGGTGCTGGTGAGAAAGCTGCAATAAAGAGTCAAAAGGCTAAGCGATTGTGTAGAAATTGTCAAGAGTTGGGTAATCATGATTCTCGAAATTGCCCATTGAAGAATGTTAATGATTAGATACATAGTCTAGGTTACTTTTTAACTCTACAATTTAAATAATAAATGTTGATTGATTTTTTAATGAATAATACAAGTTTTTTTGTAGTTTTTTTCATGTTTATATATGAAGTTAAAGGTTCATATATGAATGTTCGAATTATATTAACATTCATATATGAACTTTCATATTTGCACTTTCGAATACCTGAACATTGATATTTGAACATTCATATATGAACTTTCGAATATATGAGCATTCATATATGAAGTTTCGAAATATATTAACATTCATATTTGAACTTTCATATTTGCACTTTCTAATATGTGAACATTCATATATGAACATTCATATATGAACATTCGACTATATAAAGATTCATAGATGAATATTCGTATATGAACATTCATATTTGAACTTTCTAATATGTGAACATTCATATATGAACTTTCATATATGAACATTCATTTATGAACTTTCGCATGTTAACATTCATATATGAAGACGAAGATTTAAATATGAACTTGAAGGATCACATTCATATATAAACATAAAAAAGTTAATATATGAACTTCAATGTTCAAATATGAACTCAAAGTTTCATATATGAATATTTTCTGATATATGAACTCAAGAGTTCATATATGAAGTTATATAAACTTATATGAACACTAAGGTTCATATATGAACAATAAGGTTCATATATGAATACTAAGGTTCATATATGAACAATAAGGTTCACATTAATATATAAACAACCAATAAATAGACCAAAACAGATCAAAAATATTATTTTATAAACTATATATTACCACCAAAATTACAACCATTCAACATATATGTACCATTGTTTAAAAATATCCGAACCAAAACAACCATAATTGTATCTTCATGCTATCATTCTAGCAATCCTTCAACCACCATACACAAACAAACAACCATAATTGCACAAAAAAGTATTGTTTTTAAACCATAGAACCATCAAAACCAACCACCAAATGTATGTTGCCAAATGTATCAAACCATCAAACCCAACCAATCATTTACAACATATCCTGTCTCTGGTTCTTCAGTGTCTTTGCCAGCAATTCCAAGTATTTCTCTCTATGCAGATTCTTCTTTTAAAGTAACAATTTTGTCGCATACTTGTATCGTAAGCGATAAATTTGTTGTTTCTGAGAGTTTACCTTTGTTTGAAATCCACAATCCCACTTTTGGATCTCTTGCCCAATGTATGTCTCCATATGCCTCATGATGAATATCCCACAGTCAATTTTGTTTTTTTCAGAGCACCATTTCATTATAAATCTCTCTGGTTGAAGTGGTGCTATTGCTTCTGCTCTGGGATGCTTAACGGACCTCAAGTATTCAACAAATAATCCATGTTGCATAATATTTTTATTATCATAAGTAAAGTTGATAATATATTCATTTATGAACTTACAAAAGTTTAAACATTAGTAACTTTACCAGAATGGATGGAACGTCTCCATATTTGTTTTCAATTGGTACATTTGTTGACATGTTGTCTATAATGTAGATTTTTGGGTGCTTGATGTTGTATACAAACAAGAAGTAGTGGTTTGATTGTATAACTGGAAAGAACACCTGTTTTCATTATATATAATTAGAATCTTTAAAAGTTCAGTCAAATTTGTATGTTTTGTATTTAGATACGTACCAGATCATATTCCCGCAAATTTGCCAAATCTTCTTTATTCTTTAATGCATCTCTAATATTCGATTTGAAGATTTGGAAACTTTCTTCTGCTATGTTCTTTTTCTTCAGCACCCCATCCGGCTAGGTAAACAAAGTAATTAAATGTAATTTTTTTATTTTCAGAACAGTTCATATTCATATATGAACAAGAAGATTCATATATGAACCCAAATGCTAAGGTTCATATTCAATTCATTTTTATATATGAACTCAATGGTTCTAATCATTCAAATATGAATGAAAACAGTTTTTTGTAAATAAAGGTCATAAGTGACAATCATTCATATATGAAAACAAACACATGTAAAAGTGATTCATATATGAACTAGGCTAAAAATATATATAACTATTGACATACCATTATGGATGTGTTAAAAAAAGTCTATGTGGGGATTGTCGGCTTCTTAATGCTTCTTCTGCGTTCAATAGAGCAGCCCATGTATCAACGACATTGGCCACTACATAGGTGTTTGGCATTAAACTTTCTGCTGCAATCTTTATCATATATTCCCCATCGCTTGTTTCATATATCATCTCACTATAAGACAATTAAATGAAATAAAATTTATCATATATGCACATCATTAATTTTTTAAAATAACATATATAATATTAAAGGTGTGACTTACCTCCACTCTCCGGTCAGTGCAAACAGCCATCTACCAAGCTTTGTTTCAGTCGCTGACAAATTTTTTTATATCAAAACAGGTCTGTTAACATAAGGTGACCTCATGCTTTCTGGAAGTTTGATTTCTCTCTTGCCTTCCTTCTTTTATTCTTCCTCTTCCTTTTCTTCGTCTTCTATCATTTCATCCTCTGTCTTTTCTTCATCTGCCTTTTCTTCCTCTTCTCTCACTTCTTTCTCTGCCTTTGTTTCCTCTTCTCTCATTCTTTTCTTACCCTTTTCTTACTCTTTCTTTTTATTCTCAGCCTTTTCTTTCTCAGCCTTCTCTTCTTCCTCTTGTGATGAGAACCCTAAACCCAAACGGTAACTAGATGCATCATTCACATATGAAGTTGCAATTTTTTTCACAACATCCGAAGTGTTTTCTATTGTAACTTCATGTTGCATATCAGTTGCACTCTCCTTCTCATGTCTCTCCATCTCAGTGTCTTTATTCTCGATCTCTTTCTCTTTTTCATCATTCTTTTTCTTCTTATTCTCTTTTTCCTCTTTCTCCTTCTCTTTCTCTTTCTCCTTCTCTTTGTCCTTCTCCTTCTCTTCTTTTGATGCTTCATAACTTTTCATCACAGCTTCAACTTCCCCATGAGTTTTTGGGTCTTCCCAAAATTCCTCTGAATCCATTATCATCCTGGTTGTTTGTGTAACAGGTGTCATGAACAATTCATCATTTATACCCGTAACCATGTTTAGATTATCTTTAACCAGGAATTCTTCTTCTTCAACTCCAATCAATATGTCAGTTTCTAAATTCTTCTTCTTTGTTCCTCTGTTCATCAACTCATCATACTCTTCTTTGTATTTTTTAATTATATCATTACCAGGGTATCTGATAAAAGCATCCTCAAATGCACGATCTAGGATCATTGAGTCATATATCAAGCAATTCATCCTATCTGTTATCATAGTCTCTAAAGCCTACAATTTGCATAAAAATTAAGAGTTATATATAAAGTATAAAGTATTAAGGATTCATGTATGAAGTATATAAGATTCAAATATGAATTCATATATAAAAACTAATATATGAAGTATACAATATTCATATATAGGAATTCACATATGAACTTTCATATATGAATTTTTATATATAAATTCATATATGAATCTTTATATATCAAAGTTCATATATGAACTTTCATAGATGAAAAAACATATATGAACTTTCATATACAAATTCATATATGAACTTTCTTATAAGAACTTTCATATTAGATTTCATATATGATCTTTCATATATCAACTTTATATACGAGTTCATATATGAACTTTCATATGTATAGTTTATAATATATGAATTTAAGTATGAATTCATATATGTAATGAATTTAAGTATGAATTCATATATGTACTTTCATATATGAAAGTTCATATAAGAAACTTTCATTTATGAAGTTTCATATATGAATTCATATATGAACTTTATATATGAAAGTTCATACATGAACTTTCATATATGAACTTTCATATACGAATTCATATATAAGAATTCATATATGAACTTTCATATGTGAATTCATATATATGAAAATTCATATATGAATTTTCATATATGAAAAATTTATATATGAACTTTCATATACGAATTCAAATATGAATTCATAAATAATAATTGATGTATAACAATTTATATACAAATTCATATATATGAACTTTCATATGAAACTTCATATATGAATTCATATGTATAGTTTATAATATATGAATTCATACATGAATACTTTTTAATTCATATTTGAATTCAAATATGAATATTAAGGATTCATTAATGTTATAGTATACTTACAATTTGTTTTTCTTCCTCAGTAATCTCTTCTTCAATAGCCAGCTTTCCTTTACCAAATGCACCTTGATCAATTTCATACCCCTCTCTTCTTCTCAATCTCTCTGCAGTCCACATCTTGATCAATGGTCTATGTCGTTGAACAGACACACCTTCACATTCAAAGTTATCAACATACAATAGCTGCAAATAAGAATCAATTAATACATTGTTGTAAGATATATTTTAAATTTATGAATGTTATAGTATACTTACGAGCAAGTATGTGATAGATCCAACATAGAAACTCATGTCAGAGTCTCTCACCCAACCCTTTTTGCTGTCTTTCAAACATTCAAGAATGTATGAACACCAGTTTATCTTCGATATATCTGTCTCTGGTTGTATGTAATTTATGACAGTCATATTGAGGGTCCCACTTTTTAGTCCTTCGGCCATTGTATTGCAGAAAAGAGTGATAAAGTTCAACTTGAAGTGGAAATCTGCTTCTTTGCTATCAATGATCTTTTGCTTGACATCTGTTGGTCGGACTACTTTGTTTGAAAATTGTGATCTCCAGTTCACCAACAATTCATTGTCATCTTTAACAAACTTTTCTTCAAATATGCTTTTTCCTTCTGCAGGAACACCAAGCATATGTTCTATTGATTCTTTAGTTATTGGCAGCCTGTTTTCTCCAATAACCATCTCCATCGAATCACAGTTCAAGCAGTCAACGACAAAAAATGCTAGCTTTGAAGGGATCCCATCCATCTTCATGTCCAACAGAGCTCCAAAACCCATGGTTTTTACGCATTCTCTCTGTTGTTTGCTCAATGCTTGAATGGCTTCATACAGTGGTTTTGGTAATGTTCTAACTTTGATGACCGGGAAATTTGGTTTTTCTTGCTCTTTTCCCTTCTTTTGTCTCTTTGTTATCTTTTGTACAGGGTTTTCAAAATCATCATCAGAATCTATTAGCTTCGTCACTTTTCTTTATTTGACCCAGTCCCTGTATCTGTTTATAGACATTTGTCAATATAATTAATCAAACATCATGATAATATAAATTTTTATCATTATTTATTATAGATTACATACATGAAACTATTTGTTTTGTTTGCTCTTGATTCGTTTTCAGTAGCCTTATCTTGCTCTTTGTCATCTTCTTTCCTGGATTACAAATGTTTTTATATGTAATGAATCTATGAAAATTCTAAATTACTAAGATATATATTTTTACCTTCTTCTGGGTCTTTCAATTCAGTTGTCTTTTCCACTTCTGCTGTTGTTGTTGGTTGATCTTCAGGTACTATAAACAACAAATCAATAAAAAACATTCATATATGAAATTTGGACTATTCAACATTCGTATATGAATTTTCAGATTTTCGAACGTTCATATATGAACTTTCATATATGAACGTTCATATATTCTAAAGTTCAAATAAGAATGTTCATATATGAAGTTTCGAAATATATAAACATTCATATATGAACTTTCATATACGAATTTTCAGATTTTCGAACGTTCATATATGAACATTCATATACGAACTTTCATATATGAACGTTTATATATTGTAAAGTTCAAATATGAACATTCATATACGAACTTTCATATACGAACGTTCATATATTCTAAAGTTCAAATAAGAATGTTCATATATGAACATTCATATACGAAGTTTCATATATGAACATTCATATATGAACATTCATATATGAACATTCATATATGAACGTTCATATATTCTAAAGTTCAAATAAGAACTTTCATATATGAACATTCATATATGAACATTCATATACGAACTTTCGAGTATTATTAATATTCATATATGAACTTTCGAATATCCAAAACCCTAGATTTACTTAAAAGTATGTTATAAAACGAAAAAATATTGAACATTCATATATGAACTTTCAAATTTCTTAACATTCATATATGAATGTTCATCTGTAAACCCTAGATCTGGTGAAAAATATCATAATAAAACAACAAACATTCATATATGAACTTTCAAATTTCTTAACATTCATATATGAATGTTCATCTGTAAACCCTAGATCTAGTGAAAAATATCATAATAAAACAACAAACATTCATATATGAACTATTTATTATTGAACATTCATATATGAACTTTCAAATTTCTTAACATTCATATATGAATGTTCATCTGTAAACCCTAGATCTAGTGAAAAATATCATAATAAAACAACAAACATTCATATATGAACTATTTATTATTGAACATTTATATATGAACTTTCAAATTTCTTAACATTCATATATGAATGTTCATCTGTAAACCCTAGATCTAGTGAAAAATATCATAATAAAACAACAAACATTCATATATGAACTATTTATTATTGAACGTTCATATATGAACGAATATACATGTGGTTGCTTTGGCTTTTTTGCTTCGTTTTATTTTAATTTTTGGAATCGCAGACGTGTTCTTCGCTGTAATGAAAAAACAAAACAACATTTATGAACTTTATTTAAACCCTAAATTTTTTCTAAATCATTTCATCATGTTCTTAAACGTAGATTCATTGTATATAACGATGAACATTCAAACATTTATAATAAATATGTATAAAATACCGTCTCTAACAAGCGTAATCAACGTTTCATCTTCTGTATTCGGATTTTCGTCGTTCCTCTGATTTTTTGCTTGTTCATCTTCAGGATTTGTAGAATGCTTTCGAGTTTTTGCCATTTGTTACAGATTTACGATGAATCAGAGATGGATTTTTGATGTTTTTGGTGATGAATGAGGGTTTTGGAGGGTACGGTTTTTGATAAAATAGCGTGTAACGACCCATAATTCCCATACATAGTTCAAATAGCATATATAGCATAACGTCGTTAAAACAGGAGTTACATTGGATAACAAATACGGTCCACTAGTCTTTTACAAACATTTAGTACATCATTACAAACGTTTACATAGTAGATTACATCATTACTAACAACATACTATCTACTAAACACATCATAGTCTTCAACTACATAGTCCTCCAAAAACTATTCGCAATTAATCTTCTTACTTGCCCTTACTCGATCCGCGACCTGGAATACATATTTTTGAAAACAAAATGAGGGTTAGACCTTGAGGTCTAGTGAGAAAATCCCTGTTAGTTGAAAATCATTTGCACAACATCATTCACATAATTCACATAAGAATACCAATTTAAGACTCATGCATCATATATCTTTCCATCTCGTTCTCTTGGCCATATTAATTGGTTGCAAGCCAACTAATCAATTTACACCGCTGTACTAATACAGCCAACACCACTGTCCCTCTGTACAGCCAACTTTCACCGGTCCTAAGCCCGGCCAACTAGCACCCATGCAGTATAATACTCATAAAAACACCATATGCACATTATTACACTCATTCACATCTATGTATTCCAGTTAGAAAACATTTTAAGTAAAAACTCACTTGTTTGCTTAACAACACTCTTTTCAGTCCTCCACAAAGAATTCTGCTTTCACCTTCGATTCACAGTATCTGAAACAATCATATACAAGTATTGCTTTACCACTTTGAACACATAAAGCTTGCTAGGACTAAGAGCTTTAGATAACTCTATCTAACTCTTATTGTAATACCCCGGGTAAATCCGTTAATTAAATTCTAGTTCCGTTAAGTTTATTTTCTTTATAATTTATGTTAGGGTAAGTTTAGGAGGGTTTATAAGTTTAAAGGGTAAAAGTTTGACCAAATGATAAATTAAAGGTGTATTAGTTATATATGTAGATATTACCCTTTTAGTTTTCTGATATTTTCATATCAGCTAAAGATCAGATTTCAAGTGTGTGTTAGTGTGTGTATTGAGAGAAAAAGAAGAAAAGGAAGAAAAGAAAGCAATAGGACATCATTTGGTGTACTTGGAAGAGATTTGTAATAACCAGGTAATTTATCTAATTTAAAGTTGGAATTTTATAAGTCTTTATTTTAGTATTTTATGGAGTTAAGAAATTAAGGGATAAGTTTTAATTTTATAATAGAAGTTTAGGGGTATGTTTTGCCAAGTGAAACAAGTTTAGGGTTTGTTTGGTAATTTATCCAAACCTTTTTAGCCAAACCGACTTCCTATTCTAAATAGGATGAGGTGTCCAAGTTTAAGGAAAATATCACAAAGTGTTAGTGTGTGTGATGTGTTCGGTTTAGAGAGAGAGAGAAAGAAATCGAGAGAAATCAAGGGAAAGAAGAAGAAGAAGGGAATCAAGGGTTGCTGCAGTAATTTAAGTGTCAAATTGAAGTAAACAAGGTAACAAATCCATCCTTGTATGTGTTTTAAATTCTTAAAAGTGTTCTTGAGTTTGTTAGTTAAGTTTTAGGTGGGTTTTTGTTAAAAATGGATGTTTTGGGAAACCTGAGCTCAAGGTTAGGTTATGTTTATAGTCTTAAACATATCTGCATCTTTACAGCAACATGCATAGATTAAAAGTACAAATTCTGGGTTTTTAGGATGATCAGTGAACTGAGACATTCAACGCAGTCGCAATGGTTGATTGCGATATTCAACGAAGTCGCAATGGTCGGTTGCGACTTGGCTTTGGAATCGCAATGGTCGGTTGCGACTTGGCTTTGGAATCGCAATGGTCGATTGCGACTTGGTTTGGAATCGCAGTAGTTGATTGCGATTTGGGTTTGGAAACGCAATAGTGGGTTGCGATTTAGGGTGAAGTCGCAGTAGATGGTTGCGATTTGGCACTGTGCATTGCGATTCTAATTTACTTTTAATAGGTTGCGACTTGAGTCGAGGATTTTATAAGTTTAGTTTTAAAAAGAGATATTTGGTATTTTGCATGATTTCAGATTCTGTGAAGGATTGAAGTACTGATAATTAACTTGGAAAGACTTTGGTGATAAACAAAACAGGTGAGTTTTACTTTAAAGTATTTTTACTGGAATACATTATGTGAATAACAAATACTTGATAAATTGTATGAATATGTCATACGTGGGTGATTATAATATATTGAGATATTATAATTACGTGAGTATTATATGAGAGTATAATACGTGGTCGGGCTTTGGACCGGTGTGTTAAATTGGCTCGCAACCAATATATTTGGCCATTGGTGGAGGGATAAGGTGGGATGAGACAGGTATAATGCACAAATCTTGGTTGGTATTAAATTACGTGTGATATATGTGTATTTATATAAAGAGTATTTTATATAAATGAATTTTTAATGATTTTCAAATGTCAGGGATTTGCTCACTAGACCCTTAGGTCTAACCCTCATTTTCTGTTTTAAAATATGGTGATTCCAATAAGACCAAGTGATCTGAAAACTTGATGGGTAGCTTTTGGGAAGATACTTATTATGAAATTGTGGATGCTCTTGTACTTACAACTAGGTTTTAATTATTATGTTGTAAATTTAAATAGAATCAAGTTGTACTGAATTTCTGATTATGTTCAGACTTTAGTTGGGACCAAATGTGAAATACGAAGTACTTTTGTTGAAAACATGTTATGAATTATATGTTATATGTATATTTGGATTGTGGGTTGTTACAAGATTAAGGTATGTTTTTTTGTATTTTATGTTTGTAAGTGTTTATGGATGGTTGCTATCGGAATAGAATCATCAAAATCATATTTGAGGTCGATTCAGCCAATTTCTGGGTGAAAATGGGTAAACCGACAGTGGTGTCCGGATAAAGTAGAAGGTGTCCGGGTAGTTTTGTTGATGGTGTCCGGATGACTTTCTGAAGGTGTCCGGACAGGGTTTTATCCGGGTAAGTTCCTCTTTTCTTATGTTTTCCGGATGAAATGAAATACCGGGTAGTGTCCGGGTTACTTTGGTATCCGGATGTCGTCCAGATGGTTGTGGTGTCCGGAAAAGTCAAGTTGTCCGGATTAGTCATGCTGACCGGAAAGATGTGTTGTCCGGATAGTTCTGTTTTGTCCGGATACTTTAGCTGTTTGACCAATTTTGTGATTTCGGATACTTTTGAGTGTCCGGATATAGTTTCCAACTGTATTTTGAGTTAAGTTGTTCCGAAAACTTCCTGCAAGGGCGTTGCCCCTTGACCCCATCCGCTATCCGGGTAGCGGAACCCCCGTGATAAGTCGCTGAAGGGAGAACTGTAGAGGATAAGATTTTAGTAGGCTTTATGTGTTTGACTAGTAAGGTGATATATGTATCTTAAATTGTTTCAGATTTTGTGAACTTTGAATTAAAGATTGGATTTCTCGAGAAAAGATTAGAAGGAAATTTGATAACCAATCGAGGTGAGTTTTACTTTAAAACGTTTTCAACTGGAATATATATATATATATATATATATATATATATATATATATATATATCTGTGTTTATATATATATATATGAGATGGATAGGTGTGGAATGGATATACGATCAAGGTGTGAATATTTTGTGTTTATAATATAGTAAGATATTATATTTATTGGTGCATTACACTACACAAGTGCACAATAGCCGGGCACAATAGCCGGGTTCAGGTGTGCGGACCGGTGAGTAGTCGGGTTCCGGTGTGCGTGTAACGTCCCAATTTCAACATTAAGCATTAACATAGATTAAGCATTCGAATTACATAAAACCTTGTCTTTACATCAACAATAATTCATGCTAAGCAAAATTGACAGCGGAAGTCTTTAAAATCCACAGCCGAGAACTATTCTATAAATATCATAGACAAAATCTTGGAGACGCCCTAAGCTCCAAGTCCTTTCTATCGCCACCTAGTCCTTACTTGATGAACCCATAGCACGCTTACCTGAAAATGGTTTAGTTTTGAAAAGCAAGGGTTAGACCAAAAGGTCTAGTGAATTCCCTCCGAAAACAACATATAACCAGTATAAAAGCATTTATGAAAATATCATCGTAACCCTTAACATACATCAAGCATGGTACTACACTGTATATAGGATCACATAAACATTCCGCGATCGGGATCCAAAGAACTATCCTCTCGCCCTCAACTGGAGCCTACGCAAACTCCCCTTCCCGGAGCTTACGCAGACCCCCCTTTCTACTCGAAATAGGAGGAAACAAATTCCAACCTACCAGTCTGTCATAAACATCCACGGGATCATCAGACCCCGAGGATCTATCTCTGATCCTACAGTGTAGACCGACTCCACATAGCACGTAATTCATTTCGTAAAACATGCACCTTTAAAACCTTAGTAAATCGTCATTCTCAGTTCATCATGTACAATACATTTTCTCAAGTAAAAATAGGTATTCCATGGAAAACATGCGTAACGGTTATAACATTTAATGCTCGTAAATGAAACCATAATCAGTCAAAATCATTTAACACTTTAAGTCGTAAAGGGTTTAGAGAACTCACCTTGCTTGACGTTCAAAGCACTTCTTAAATACTTCCAAGCTAACCCAAACGAACACCTATGGCAATAGATCCTCATCAGATAAAACGGCTCAACCCACTGTCCAGCACATGATTTCCGGGTACTGACTTGTCCGGATACCACACTTGTCCGGATGCTACACCTGTCCGGATACCATACTTGTCCGGATACTACACTTGTCCGGATACTACACCTGTCCGGATGCCATACTTTTCCGGATACTACATGTAACAACCCAAATCCCATAACATACATCATAGTACATAACATTCATACATATCATTGATTTACAACAAAAGTTACATAACAAACCAAGTACGGTCTCATTAGTCTTGACATTACAAAATATATAAAAGCTTCCTAATCAACATCCATCAAAAGCTTCCTACACTTCATCCTCTCCTGCCGATCCTTAACCTGGAAAACATATTTTTGAAAACAAAATGAGGGTTAGACCAAACGGGTCTAGTGAGTTAATCCCGGTCCTTTCCAAAATCATTATAAAACCTTTTATGTAAATCCTTTGTATCAAAATAGTTTAGATAAACCTTTGATCATTCTTTCGTAAAATATAAACATACCACACGTATTTAAATACCAATCCAGACGTGCATCGTGTACATCTCATTCACCTTATTCCTCCACAAATGGCCATATTAGTTGGTAGCAAGCCAACTAATAAATCAACAACCGGTCCGCTCACCGGAACCCGGCTACCCGTCGGTCCGCACACCGGAACCCGACTACTCACCGGTCCACACACCGGAACCCGGCTACACACCGGTCCGCACACCGGAACCCGGCTACACACCGGTCCGCACACCGGAACCCGGCAACAAGTGCACTCATGTAGTGCAAAGCTTATATAAATACAATATATATCTCATTACATCATATTGTCATTTATATACACATAATCATATTCCTACCACATAATCATCTCATATATATATATACATATATATATGTATCCCAGTTCAAAAACGTTTTAAAGCAAAACTCACCTGAATGCTTACAATATGCTTCCAAACCTTTCTCCGAGCTATCCGATCCTTTATCCAAAATTCTCAGAATCTGAAACCATTTACATACAAATATCTCCTTACCAACTTATGTATAAGACTTACTAGCAGGTTATGGACTCTAGATACATCTACATAACTCTTATCCTCAAAATTACCCAAACAGCCAAGTTATCCGGAAACCTCAAAGTATCCGGATAACTTTCCGGACAACACAAAGAATCCGGACAACTTGACTTTTCCAGACACCACAACCATCCGGACTACATCCGGATACCAAAGTAACCCGGACACTATCCGGTATCTCATTTCATCCGGAAAACATAAGAAAAGAGGAACTTACCCGGATAAAACCCTGTCCGGACACCTTCAGAAAGTCATCCGGACACCATCAACAAAACTACCCGGACACCTTCTACTTTATCCGGACACCACTGTCGGTTTACCCATTTTTCACCCAGAAATTGGCTGAATCGACCTCAAATATGATATTGATGATTCTACTCCGATAGCAACCATCCATAAACACTTACAAACATAAAATACAAAGAAAACATACCTTAATCTCTTCCAAGTACACCAAATGATGTTCTATTGCTTTCTTTTCTTCCTTTTCTTCTTTTCTCTCAATACACACACTAACACACACTTGAAATCTAATCTTTTGCTGATATGAAAATATCAGAAAACTAAAAGGGTAATATCTAAATATATTTACCATTTCCACCCCTAAACTCCTCACTAATAACTAATACACCTTTAATTTATTATTTGGTCAAACTTTTACCCTTTAAACTTATAAACCCTCCTAAACTTACCCTAACATCAATTATAAAGAAAATAAACTTAACGGAACTAGAATTTAATTAACGGATTTACCCGGGGTATTACATCATCTCCCCCTTAAAAGAATTCCGTCCCGGAATTCGGTTAAGCAAAAAGGTATGAATACTTATCACTACTACTTCGAACTCAATCAAAACCATAGAAACTAACTGAATAGCCACCCCACATCCACCTATATCTCTAACACAGATAAGCAACAAAAGCACGGAAATACCAATAACCAGTTTGCACCGAAGTCAGATAACACCTTAGCACATATAGAGTTTATAGAAATATACCTGTAACCTCATCAGGACTTTCTTGCACCTCTTGTTCCGTCATCTGAAAAACACGGCCCTTTGCTTTCGATACCTCAGGCCCTTGTTCCTCTCCCGGCCTAACACCCATTGGTCTCACCGCCATACTACCCTGGTGTGCTTTCCATTGCGGACAATCTGACTGAATATGATCCGGGGAATTGCAAACGAAACAGAATCGAGTTACCCGACAGTCTCTAACAATGTGACCAGTTTTTCCACATTTGTAACAACTTCGGGAATCCACATAACAGTTTCCTTGATGAACACGATTGCATTTTGGGCATGGTCTTTCAACTGGTCTGAAAGGTGAATAACTATCAAACCTCGGGGATTCGTATTCTTCCGATTCGTACATCATTTCTTCCAGTTTTCTTTTCCCAGCACTCTTATCACCAAAGTCTCTCCGGTTATCCTGTTCCACATTTTCTGCAGCATCCACTGCGGCTGAGAAGGTATCGGGTCCTCTTGCAGTCACTAGCTTTCTAATTTCTGCATTTAACTCAAAAATAAACCTTTCCATCTTTAGAGCCTCCGTGGCAACATAGTACTCTGCAAAGCGAGACTTCTCCAGAAATAGAGTGGTGTAATCCCTAACCGATAAACTTCGCTGGTGTAGGTTCATGAACTCCTCTTCCAATTGTCTAACTGCTGCTTGAGAACAAAACTGTCCTTTGAATGCTGTTGTGAATTCTTCCCAAGTAAAAGTAGAGTATACATCCAACCTTGTGGAATCAATGTGAGCTTCCCACCAGTACAGAGCTTCTGCCTTCAACATCGCCGTTCCGTATAATACTCTGTCCTCATCCGCACACTTACTGGTCTTGAAGATGGATTCTATTTCTTTTAACCATCTCATTGCCTTCACTGGGTCTCTATCTCCTGAGTAAGTTGGAGGTCTACAGTTTAAGAACATCTTGTAATCACACCTTCTTGACACTGGTATGACTGTAGGTGTAATGGGCATTTCGTCTTCCAAACCAGGATCTGGTGTTTCAGTATGACGAGCTTGGTCGAACATAGCCTGGATATTTGCTTGGAGTCTTCCCATCTCCGCCATCAAATCGTCTCTTGTAATAAACTCCATACCTCGCCCTTGAACTCTACCTCCGATTCTGCCCCCAGTTCTACTCCCCGTTCTACCTCCGGATCTACCTCCCCCTCGCTCTCCTCTTCTTCCCCCCGTTCCTATTGGTGGATTCGTACTATTCGGATTTCCTCCTCCTCTTCTATTCGTATTTCGAGTACCGCTTGCCATTCTGTAGATTCAGACAAGATTAATATACACATAAGCACATACCCTATATAATAAGGTATCTCAGTCCAAACATGCACCTGTAAGATCACAATTACACTGGCCAGGTGTAATCTGAAATTACCTTACATGATGTTCCTTCTACCTTTTATACTTAGCATCCCAAGGTTCTAATATATCAAGGACATCCTACTTCACATGCAGTTTAAGTCTAGGTACGGGTATAAATACCTAAATCCCTTAAACTAGGGCTCTGATACCATTTGTAACAACCCAAATCCCATAACATACATCATAGTACATAACATTCATACATATCATTGATTTACAACAAAAGTTACATAACAAACCAAGTACGGTCTCATTAGTCTTGACATTACAAAATATATAAAAGCTTCCTAATCAGCATCCATCAAAAGCTTCCTACACTTCATCCTCTCCTGTCGATCCTTAACCTGGAAAACATATTTTTGAAAACAAAATGAGGGTTAGACCAAACGGGTCTAGTGAGTTAATCCCGGTCCTTTCCAAAATCATTATAAAACCTTTTATGTAAATCCTTTGTATCAAAATAGTTTAGATAAACCTTTGGTCATTCTTTCGTAAAATATAAACATACCACACGTATTTAAATACCAATCCAGACTCGTGCATCGTGTACATCTCATTCACCTTATTCCTCCACAAATGGCCATATTAGTTGGTAGCAAGCCAACTAATAAATCAACAACCGGTCCGCTCACCGGAACCCGGCTACCCGTCGGTCCGCACACCGGAACCCAACTACTCACCGGTCCGCACACCGGAACCGGGCTACACACCGGTCCACACACCGGAACCCGGCAACAAGTGCACTCGTGTAGTGCAAAGCTTATAAATACAATATATATCTCATTACATCATATTGTCATTTATATACACATAATCATATTCCTACCACATAATCATCTCATATATATATATACACATATATATGTATCCCAGTTCAAAAACGTTTTAAAGCAAAACACACCTGAATGCTTACAATATGCTTCCAAACCTTTCCGAGCTATCCGATCCTTTATCCAAAATTCTTAGAATCTGAAACCATTTACATACAAATATCTCCTTACCAACTTATGTATAAGACTTACTAGCAGGTTATGGACTCTAGATACATCTACATAACTCTTATCCTCAAAATTACCCAAACAGCCAAGTTATCCGGAAACCTCAAAGTATCCGGACAACTTTCCGGACAACACAAAGAATCCGGACAACTTGACTTTTCCGGACACCACAACCATCCGGACTACATCCGGATACCAAATTAACCCGGACACTATCCGGTATCTCATTTCATCCGGAAAACATAAGAAAAGAGGAACTTACCCGGATAAAACCCTGTCCGGACACCTTCAGAAAGTCATCCGGACACCATCAACAAAACTACCCGGACACCTTCTACTTTATCCGGACACCACTGTCGGTTTACCCATTTTTCACCCAGAAATTGGCTGAATCGACCTCAAATATGATATTGATGATTCTACTCCGATAGCAACCATCCATAAACACTTACAAACATAAAATACAAAGAAAACATACCTTAATCTCTTCCAAGTACACCAAATGATGTCTTGTTGCTTTCTTTTCTTTCTTTTCTTCCTTTTCTTCTTTTCTCTCAATACACACACTAACACACACTTGAAATCTGATCTTTTGCTGATATGAAAATATCAGAAAACTAAAAGGGAAATATCTAAATATATTTACCATTTCCACCCCTAAACTCCTCACTAATAACTAATACACCTTTAATTTATTATTTGGTCAAACGTTTACCCTTTAAACTTATAAACCCTCCTAAACTTACCCTAACATCAATTATAAAGAAAATAAACTTAATGGAACTAGAATTTAATTAACGGATTTACCCGGGGTATTACACTACACTTGTCCGGATGCCATACGGAAAACCCCCCACCCGGAAACTACCTTAGAGCTTTACCCGGACACTAGCATCCGTATCCGGAAACCACCATATCATCATGAATTGAAGGTGTCCGGGTACGGCAGCTGTCCGAAAATAAGTTTCTTAAAAGTGATTTATAACCCGATTTTAGCCATTAGGTTGATTAGATAACTTCAAGGGTTCATTCACTAACCCCAAATACCCAATTAATCCAACTTTAATCCCCTAAAATCGATTCATTAAGACAAAACCCATAAAACTTCATTTTCAAGGAAAATGGTGAAACTCAAGAAATCATCAACATCAGACCTAAGGATTCATAACAATAAGAAGGAAAAACATTATCCTAATCAGATGAACGAATTCGGATGCAATTCCTTTGCATATTTGAGCTTGATCCTTCCTTTCTCTTGATTTCTCTTCAAACCTTTCTTTCTCTCTTTCTTTCTTCCTTAGCCGCCAACACCAAGACACAATACTGATTTTGTGAAGTGAAAGCTGCCCTAGGGATTTGTGCCCTACACCACTCTCACCAATTGACAATCTAGTCCCTCATGCTAACTTCCATTTATTTCACTTTGACCACCAAACTCTAAAACTCACTTGAATTTGGGTTGTTACAACACTCCCCCCTTAAAAGAATTCCGTCCCCGGAATTCTTCATTGGAAAAGATGCGGGTATCTAGCCTTCATCTCCGACTCTAACTCCCAGGTCGCTTCCGGACCTTTATGGTGTCGCCATTGCACTTTAACTAGCTTAGTCTCCTTGCTCCGCGACTTCCTTACCTTAACATCCGTGATTGCTTCAGGTTCCTCTACAAAGTTCAACCTCTCGTCCACTTTAATGTCATTCAACGGAACAACTTTAGTCACGTCGGCTAGACATTTCCTTAGATTAGACACATGAAACGCATTATGAATACTACTCAATTCTTCCGGTAGGTTCAACCTATATGCCACCTCTCCAATCCGTTCAGTAATCTCAAACGGTCCGATGTAACGTGGGCTTAACTTCCCACGTTTTCCGAATCGTACCACTCCCTTCCACGGAGACACCTTTAGCAGAACATGATCCCCGACTTGGAATTCAATGTCTTTTCGCCTCTTATCCGCATAGCTTTTCTGTCGGTCGCGGGCGACCTTCGGTCTTTCACGCACTTGGATTATCTTATCCGAAGTCAGTTGCACAATTGCTGGCCCTGCTAACTGTCTCTCTCCGACTTCGTTCCAACACAACGGTGTCCGACACTTTCTACCGTAAAGCGCCTCAAACGGCGCTGCCTTGATGCTCGAGTGATAGCTATTATTGTAAGCGAACTCGATCAAAGGTAGATGCCTTTCCCAAGAGCCTTGGAAATCTAAGGCACACGCTCTTAACATGTCTTCTAACGTTTGGATCGTTCGCTCACTCTGACCGTCAGTCTGAGGATGATAAGCGGTACTCATTTTGATCTGCGATCCCATTTCTCTCTGGAAGCTCCTCCAAAACGTGGAGGTAAACCTGCTATCTCGGTCAGATACAATCGACGAAGGCACACCATGACGGGTTACGATCTCGTCGATGTACAACTTTGCTAACCGCTCCAACGAGTAAGACTCTCGTATAGGTAGGAAGTGTGCCGACTTTGTGAGACGATCCACAATCACCCATATAGCGTCAAAACCTTTTGGAGTCTTAGGCAAATGGGTTACGAAGTCCATCGTAATCTGGTCCCACTTCCACATAGGAATCTCTAACGACTGGATCTTCCCATACGGTCGTTGATGCTCAATCTTTACTCGCGAACAAGTCATACAGGTCTCTACAAAATGAGCTATGTCCTTTTTCATTCCCGGCCACCAATAGTCTCGACGTAGATCTCCGTACATCTTGTTAGTTCCGGGGTGGATCGTGTACTTCGATTTGTGAGCTTCTTCGAGAATCAGCCTTCGGAGTTCTCCGAGTTTCGGAACCCAGATTCTCCCATTCAGACATTTCACCCCTCGACTATCTTCCACTAACATGGACGCTTGCCCCACCATTCTCTCCTTCTTAAGATTTTTGGTTTTGAGCGCTTCAACCTGACATCTCTTTATTTCAGCTAACAGATTGAATGTGACCTCGGCCCTCATGGCCACAATCCTGGGGGTTTCACTTCGTTCCTTACGGCTCAAAGCGTCCGCCACCACGTTTGCCTTCCCCGGATGATAATCGATCTTACAGTCGTAGTCGGTCAACAATTCAATCCATCTCCTTTGGCGCATATTCAATTCTTTTTGATCGAAGAGATGACATAAACTCTTGTGGTCCGTGAAGATCTGGCACTTCGTCCCATACAGGTAGTGTCGCCAAATTTTCAGGGCAAAAACCAGTGCCGCCAGTTCTAAATCATGCGTAAGATAACGAGCCTCGTGATCCTTTAACTGCCGGGAGGCATAAGCGATCACCTTACCTCGTTGCATGAGTACGCAACCCAAACCAAGCTTCGAGGCATCGCTGAAAACCACAAAATCGTCTAAACCATCCGGTAGTGACAACACCGGAGCGCTGCTCAGCATATCCTTAAGCCTTTGAAATGCTTCCTCTTGCTTCTCCGACCAAATGAACTTGGCATTCTTCTTGGTTAAGGCCGTTAGTGGCGTGGCGATTCGCGAAAAGTCCTTGATGAACTTTCGGTAGTACCCCGCCAGCCTGAGGAAACTCCAAACTTCTGACGGATTCCTAGGTTGCTCCCAATCTCGAATGGCTTCAATCTTAGCCGGATCAACCATGATCCCCGTCTCAGACACCACGTGCCCGAGGAACTGCACTTCCCTCAGCCAAAACTCGCACATGGAAAACTTCGCATACAACTTCTCTTGCTTCAATAGCTCGAGAATTGTACGAAGGTGGCTTTCGTGCTCCCCTTCCGATCTAGAAAATATCAGGATGTCATCTATGAACACTATCACGAACTGATCCAAATAAGGCTGGCATACCCTATTCATTAAGTCCATGAATGCTGCCGGTGCATTGGTTAGCCCGAACGGCATCACCAGGAATTCGTAGTCTCCATACCTGGTCCGAAATGCAGTCTTCGGCACATCCTCCTTCCTCACCTTGAGTTGATGATATCCTGACCTCAGATCAATCTTGGAGAAGTAGCTGGCCCCTTGTAACTGATCAAACAGGTCATCGATTCTCGGAATCGGATACTTATTCTTGATCGTGACCTTGTTGAGTTCTCGGTAATCTATGCACATTCGCATAGTACCGTCCTTCTTCTTCACGAAGAGCACAGGTGCTCCCCACGGAGACGTACTCGGTCTAAAGAATCCTTTATCTAACAACTCCTGCAACTGAGTCATCATTTCCTTCATTTCGGACGGTGCTAGCCTATACGGCGCGCGGGCAATTGATGCAGCTCCAGGCATCAGATCAATTCTGAATTCGATCTGACGATCCGGAGGTAGACTTGTTAAGTCATCCGGAAATACTTTCGGGTACTCGTTTACTATTCGCACATCACCCACCCCACGTTTCTCTTTCTTGGCGTCCAACACGTACGCCAAGAACCCTTGGCACCCCTTTCTCAAACACTTAGTAGCCCTAATCATGGAGATAATGCTATTCTTTCTATTACGGCAGTCTCCATAAATCACTATGGGATTCCCATCAGGTGATTGAATCCTGATCAACTTTTTGTTGCAAACGATATTCGCATCATTCGCGGCTAACCAGTCCATACCCAACACCACATCAAACTCTCCCATTGCCATGGGATACAACTTAATAGGCATTAACCTCCCTTCTATCTCTATGACACACCCTTCTACCACCTCCTTAACGTACACTAAACTATCATTAGCGGTTTCCACCTCTAGTGCCCTCTTCAAACGTCTAGGCCTCACCCCCAAACATTTCATAAAAGCATGTGATACAAAAGAGCGATTCGCTCCTGAATCAAATAACACCTTGGCACACAGAGAGTTCACTAGGAAAGTACCTGTCACAACATCATGAGTTTCCTCCGCCTCCTCCGCAGTCATGCGGAAAGCACGTCCCTTCGAACGCGCCGGTTCTGCCCCCTTGTCATTTCTTCCGTTCCCTGTCGCTCCCCAAACTGGGCTGGTCCCCCTCTCTTCAGCTGAGGACAGTCATTACGCATGTGGCCAGTAGCCCCACATTGGTAACAAGTTTTTCCAATCCCCAGGCAATCCCTTGACAAATGACCGGGCAAGCCGCACCGGTAGCATGAGTTTGAACCTGCCATTCATTCCCCCCTGTGCACCTTATTACACTTTGAACACTTTTGCCCAGTGACATCCTTGCTAGCACGGTTGCCTGGTCGGAACATTTTCCCTCTTCTTGGGTCATTACCCGGACCATCCCATTTGCGCTTCTCTCCACCCTTCTCAGTCGTTTTACGGTTCTTTTCTTTCTCAATCAGCTCGGCCGTATTGATGGCCGCCTGAAAAGTAGTGGGGTTTCTAGTCAGAACCAATTCCCGAATACTGCTCTTCAACCCATGAATGAATCGTTCTACCCGACGCTCTTCCGTCGGCACATACAAATCAGCAAAGCGAGACTTCTCAATAAACTTTGTAGTATACTCTCGCACTGGCATAGCTCCCTGATCCAGCCCCAATAATTCTTCTTCCAATCTTTTTACTGCTGCGAGAGGGCAGAACTGAGCCTTAAACCTGTCTACAAACGCTTCCCACAACATCCCCTTAGCCATTGTCGAACCCTTTCGCCCAGTCTCAGCCTCCCACCAGTAAACTGCATCAGATTTCAACATGGACAAAGCTAACATTACTCTGTCCCCATCAGCACACTTGCATGTATCGAAGACCAGTTCCATTTCCTTCACCATTTCATTGCCAAGATAGGGTCATACTCGCCCTTAAAAGTAGGGGGCTTGCATGAGACAAAGGCCTTGAAATTGCATCCCTTGGCTGCTAACTCATTCATCACTTGAGGGTTTGAATTCAAGTGACTCCCAGTACCGGTCACTAGTGGACTAGACACCTCCACACTTTCTCGGTTCTCACTTGCTTCTTTGCTTCCTGAAGCTGACTCGTTCTGCTTAGTGAGGAGAGCCTGCAAGGTCTCTTGGATCTTACCCAATTCAGCAGCTAGGTTCTCTCGAGTGACAAACGTAGATCCGCGACCTCGACCCCGTCCCCTTGGCTGAGTTACCCTCCTTGCAGAAGCTGAACTCTCCTGAAGAGAGTCGTCTTGATGAACAGGGGCTTCCACACTCCTTGTTCTTCTAGTTGCACGAGTCGTTCTCAGGTTCGGGTTTCCTCCATCCCCGACCACTTGGGTGGTGGCCCGACGGGGTGTTCTTCCCCGACCTCTTCCACGACCCCTACCTCTTCCCCTTCCACGGGTAACAGTTGCCCTTGTCGGTTCCACTGGTCCATTCTCTAGTACCTCTTCGTCTTGGTTCCTTGGCACAGCAGGTGCCGACCTACTCCTCAAAGTTCTCCCAGCCATTTCACTAAAGCTGAAAGAAAACAACAATTAACCTTTGCTAGATATGACACAACAATTTTGCTATATAAGGTAAGTTTAAGCACGCACGTGTACCTGTAAGTTCATGATTACACTGGCCAGGTGTAGTTCCAAACTTACCTTACACGTTTGTCCTTGGCACCTTATTTCCTAGCGCATTTATAGTGATCGTTCCTAGAGGCAATCCTATGTCTCGGCTGTGTTTCTCATCTTACAGTTTAAGTTTAGGCCCTATTGGTCACCTAAATCCCTTAAATTAAGGCTCTGATACCATTTGTAACGTCCCAACTTCAACATTAAGCATTAACATAGATTAAGCATTCGAATTACATAAAACCTTGTCTTTACATCAACAATAATTCATGCTAAGCAAAATTGACAGCGGAAGTCTTTAAAATCCACAGCCGAGAACTATTCTATAAATATCATAAACAAAATCTTGGAGACGCCCTAAGCTCCAAGTCCTTTCTATCGCCACCTAGTCCTTACTTGAAGAACCCATAGCACGCTTACCTGAAAATGGTTTAGTTTTGAAAAGTGAGGGTTAGACCAAAAGGTCTAGTGAATTCCCTCCGAAAACAACATATAACCAGTATAAAAGCATTTATGAAAATATCATCGTAACCCTTAACATACATCAAGCATGGTACTACACTGTATATAGGATCACATAAACATTCCGCGATCGGGATCCAAAGGACTACCCTCTCGCCCTCAACTGGAGCCTACGCAAACTCCCCTTCCCGGAGCTTACGCAGACCCCCCTTTCTACTCGAAATAGGAGGAAACAAATTCCAACCTACCAGTCTGTCATAAACATCCAAGGGATCATCAGACCCCGAGGATCTATCTCTGATCCTACAGTGTAGACCGACTCCACATAGCACGTAATTCATTTCGTAAAACATGCACCTTTAAAACCTTAGTAAATTGTCATTCTCAGTTCATCATGTACAATACATTTTCTCAAGTAAAAATAGGTATTCCATGGAAAACATGCGTAACGGTTATAACATTCCATGCTCGTAAATGAAACCATAATCAGTCAAAATCATTTAACACTTTAAGTCGTAAAGGGTTTAGGGAACTCACCTTGATTGACGTTCAAAGCATTTCTTAAATACTTCCAAGCTAACCCAAATGAACACCTAAGGCAATAGATCCTCATCAGATAAAACGGCTCAACCCACTGTCCAGCACATGATTTCCGGGTACTGACTTGTCCGGATACCACACTTGTCCGGATGCTACACCTGTCCGGATACCATACTTGTCCGGATACTACACCTGTCCGGATGCCATACTTGTCCGGATACTACACTTGTCCGGATGCCATACGGAAAACCCCCCACCCGGAATCTACCTTAGAGCTTTACCCGGAAACTAGCATCCGTATCCGGAAACCACCATATCATCATGAATTGAAGGTGTCCGGGTACGGCTGCTGTGCGAAAATAAGTTTCTTAAAAGTGATTTATAACCCGATTTTATCCATTAGGTTGATTAGATAACTTCAAGGGTTCATTCACTAACCCCAAATACCCAATTAATCCAACTTTAATCCCCTAAAATCGATTCATTAAGACAAAACCCATAAAACTTCATTTTCAAGGAAAATGGTGAAACTCAAGAAATCATCAACATCAGACCTAAGGATTCATAACAATAAGAAGGAAAAACATTATCCTAATCAGATGAACGAATTCGGATGCAATACCTTTGCAGATTTGAGCTTGATCCTTCCTTTCTCTTGATTTCTCTTCAAACCTTTCTTTCTTTCTTTCTTTCTTCCTTAGCCGCCAACACCAAGACACAATACTGATTTTGTGAAGTGAAAGCTGCCCTAGGGATTTGTGCCCTACACCACTCTCATCAATTGACAATCTAGTCCCTCATGCTAACTTCCATTTATTTCACTTTGACCACCAAACTCTAAAACTCACTTGAATTTGGGTTGTTACAGTGCGGACCGACGGGTAGTCGGGTTCCGATGTGCGGACTGGTTGTTGATTTATTAGTTGGCTTGCTACCAACTAATATGGCCATTTATGGAGGAATAAGGTGGATGAGATGTACACGATGCACGAGTCTGGATTGGTATTTAAATACGTGTGGTATGTTTATATTTTACGAAAGGATTACCAAAGGTTTATCTAAACTATTTCAATACAAAGGATTTACATAAAAGGTTTTATAATGATTTTGGAAAGGACCGGGATTAACTCACTAGACCCGTTTGGTCTAACCCTCATTTTGTTTTCAAAAATATGTTTTCCAGGTCAAGGAATTGATAGCGGCAATGGAAAGAATAAGGTGTAGGCTGCCTCCGTTGATCGATGATGTTTAAGAAGCTTTTATATATTTCGTAGTGTCAAGACTAATGAGACCGTACTTGGTTTGTTATGTAACTTTTGTTGTAAATCAATGATATGTATGCATGTTATGTATTATGATGTATGTTATGGGATTTGGGTCGTTACAGATGGTATCAGAGCCCTAGTTTAAGGGATTTAGGTATTTGGATTTATACCTAGACTTAAACTGCATGTGAAGTAGGATGTCCCTATTATTTTAGAACCTTGGGAAGTTAAGTATAAAAAGGTAGAAGGAACATTATGTAAGGTATTTTCAAATTACACCTGGCCAGTGTAAGCATGAACTTACAAGTACATGTTGAACCGGAATATCTTGTTATATGGGGTATGTGTTTATGTGTATGTTAATCTTGTTTGAATCTACATAATGGCAAGCGGTACTCGAAATACGAATAGAAGAGGAGGAGGAAATCCGAATAGTACGAATCCACCAATAGGAACGGGAGGAAGAAGAGGAGAGCGAGGGGGAGGTAGAACTGGGGGTAGAGGTGGAGGCAGAAGGGGCGGTAGAGTCCAGGGACGAGGTGCTGAATTTATTACAAGAAATGACTTAATGGCTGAAATGGGAAGACTACAAACCAGTATACAAGCAATGTTTGAACGAAATCGTCACCACGAAGCTGAAACACCAGACCCTGGACCCGAAGACGAAATGCCAATCACACCGACTGACATACCAGTACTAAAGAGGTGCGACTACAAAATGTTCTTAAGCTGTAAACCTCCAACTTACTCAGGAGATAGAGACCCAGTGAAGGCAATGAGATGGTTAAAAGAAATAGAAGCCATCTTCAAAACCAGTAAGTGTGCGGATGAGGACAGAGTATTATACGGAACGGCGATGTTGAAGGCAGATGCTCTGTACTGGTGGGAAGCTCACATTGATTCCATAGGGTCGGATGTATACTCTACTCTTACTTGGGACGAATTCGCAACAGCTTTCAAATGACAGTTTTGTTCTCAAGCAGCAGTTAGACAACTGGAAGAGGAGTTCATGAACCTACACCAGCGAAGTTTATCGGTTAGGGATTACACCGCTCTCTTTCTGGAGAAGTCTCGATTTGCGGAGTACTATGTTGCCACGGAGGCTCTAAAGATGGAAAGGTTTATTTTTGGGTTAAATGCAGAAATTAGAAAGCTAGTGACTACAAAAGGACCTGATACCTTCTCAGCCGCAGTGGATGCCGCAGAAAATGTGGAACAGGATGACAGGAGAGACGTTGGTGATAAGGGTGTTGGGAAAAGAAAACTGGAAGAAACGATGTACGATTCGGAAGAATACGAATCCCCGAGGTTTTATAGTTATTCACCTTTAAGACCAGTTGAAAGACCATGCCCAAAATGCAATCGTGTTCATCAAGGAAACTGTTATGTGGATTCCCGAAGTTGTTACAAATGTGGAAAGACTGGTCACATTGTTAGAGACTGTCGGGTAACTCGATTCTGTTTCGTTTGCAATTCCCCTGATCATCTTCAGTATGAATGTCCACAGTGGAAAGCGCGTCAGGGTAGTACAACAGTGAGACCAACGGAAGTTGAGTCGGGAAAGGTACAAGGGCCTGGAGCACCGAGAGTTCAAGGCCGTGTTTTTCAGATGACGGAACAAGAGGTGGAAGAAAGTCCTGATGAGGTTACAGGTATATTTCTATAAACTCTATACGTGCTAAGGTGTTATCTGACTTCGGTGCAAACTGATAATATGTATTTCCGTGCTTTTGTTGCTTATATGTGTTAGAGGTATAGATAGGTGTGGGATGTCTATTTAGTTAGTTCCTATGGTTTTGATTGAGTTCGAGGTAGTAGTGGAAACTAAGTATTCATACCTTTTCGCTTAACCGAATTCCGGGAAGGAATTCTTTTAAGGGGGAGATGATGTAATACCCCGGGTAAATCCGTTAATTAAATTCTAGTTCCGTTAAGTTTATTTTATTTATAATTGATGTTAGGGTAAGTTTAGGAGGGTTTATAAGTTTAAAGGGTAAAAGTTTGACCAAATGATAAATTAAAGGTGTATTAGTTATTAGTGAGGAGTTTAGGGGTGGAAATGGTAAATATATGTAGATATTACCCTTTTAGTTTTCTGATATTTTCATATCAGCTAAAGATCAGATTTCAAGTGTGTGTTAGTGTGTGTATTGAGAGAAAAGAAGAAAAGGAAGAAAAGAAAGCAATAGGACATCATTTGGTGTACTTGGAAGAGATTAAGGTATGTTTTCTTTGTATTTTATGTTTGTAAGTGTTTATGGATGGTTGCTATCGGAGTAGAATCATCAAAATCATATTTGAGGTCGATTCAGCCAATTTCTGGGTGAAAATGGGTAAACCGACAGTGGTGTCCGGATAAAGTAGAAGGTGTTCGGGTAGTTTTGTTGATAGTGTCCGGATGACTTTCTGAAGGTGTCTGGACAGGGTTTTATCCGGGTAAGTTCCTCTTTTCTTATGTTTTCCAGATGAAATAAAATACCGGATAGTGTCCGGGTTACTTTGGTATCCGGATGTCGTCCGGATGGTTGTGGTGTCCGGAAAAGTCAAGTTGTCCGGATTAGTCATGCTGACCGGAAAGATGTATTGTCCGGATAGTTCTGTTTTGTCCGGATACTTTAGCTGTTTGACCAATTTTGTGATTTCGGATACTTTTGAGTGTCCGGATATAGTTTCCAACTGTATTTTGAGTTAAGTTGTTCCGAAAACTTCCTAGGGGCGGCCCCCAGACCCCGCAAGGGCGTTGCCCCTTGACCCCATCCGCTATCCGGGTAGCGGAACCCCCGTGATAAGTCGCTGAAGGGAGAACTGTTGAGGATAAGATTTTAGTAGGCTTTATGTGTTTGACTAGTAAGGCGATATATGTATCTTAAATTGTTTCAGATTCTGTGAACTTTGAATGAAAGATTAGATTTCTCGAGAAAAGATTAGAAGGAAATTTGATAACCAATCGAGGTGAGTTTTACTTTAAAACGTTTTCAACTGGAATATATATATATATATATATATATATATATATATATATATATATATATGTGTGTGTGTGTGTGTGTGTGTGTGTGTGTGTTTATATATATATATATGAGATGGATATGTGTGGAATGGATATACGATCAAGGTGTGAATATTTTGTGTTTATAATATAGTAAGATATTATATTTATTGGTGCATTACACTACACAAGTGCACAGTAGCCGGGTTCCGGTGTGCGGACCGGTGAGTAGTCGGGTTCCGGTGTGCGGACCGGTTGTTGATTTATTAGTTGGCTTGCTACCAACTAATATGGCCATTTGTGGAGGAATAAGGTGGATGAGATGTACACGATGCACGAGTCTGGATTGGTATTTAAATACGTGTGGTATGTTTATATTTTACGAAAGGATTACCAAAGGTTTATCTAAACTATTTCGATACAAAGGATTTACATAAAATGTTTTATAATGATTTTGGAAAGGACCGGGATTAACTCACTAGACCCGTTTGGTCTAACCCTCATTTTGTTTTCAAAAATATGTTTTCCGGGTCAAGGAATTGATAGCGGCAAAGGAAAGAATAAGGTGTAGGCTGCCTCCGTTGATCGATGATGTTTAAGAAGCTTTTATATATTTCGTAGTGTCAAGACTAATGAGACCGTACTTGGTTTGTTATGTAACTTTTGTTGTAAATCAATGATATGTATGCATGTTATGTATTATGATGTATGTTATGGGATTTGGGTCGTTACACTTATCCTCAATTGTCTTTCCACAAACCCGAACTTAAGTCAAGTCCACAGTACCTTCGGTCCTCCTTCGTTCCCTATCCATGAATTAACAAGACACAGGGTACTGGACACTTCAAAGCATCTAAATTCACCAATTTGACCAAACAGCCAAAGTATCCGGATACCACAAGTTATCCGGACAACACGACTTTTCCGGACAGCGTGACTTTTCCGGACAACATGACTTTTCCGGACAACCTAAACAATCCGGACGTCATCCGGATACCAAAGTAATCCGGATACCATCCGGTATCTAATTCTATCCGGAAAACATAGGAAAATAGAACTTACCCGGATGAAGAACTCGTCCGGACACCACTCACAAACTACCCGGACACTACCAATAAAACCATCCGGACACATTCATGGTGTCCGGAAACCTCTGTCGGTTTGGTGCTTTTTACCCAGAAAATCGACTGAATCAAAAACAGATATGAAATTGACTATTCCAATCAGATAGAAACTACCTAATAGCAATTACACACATAAATGACAAAGGAACATACCTCAGATACACTTCCAAGCACATCAATTTGAAGCCCTAACCTCCTTTTTCTTCTTTTTCTTCTTTTCTCTCTAAACACACACTAATTTCTGGATATTTCAGAATTATGAAATATCTGATTTCCTCAAAAGATATTATCAAACCATATTACCACTTTAGCCCCTATACTATCCATAAATGACAAAAATACCATTAATTCCTAATTTAACTCAAATTTACCCTAAACATTAATTATAAAGTTAAATAAATTTAACGGAACTAACATTTAACTAACGAACTTACCCGGGGTATTACATAGCGTAATGAGTAGTATTGTGTAGTGTTATGATTCAATTGCCGCCTATTTTTATTTAGAGGTGCATATTACGAAAATACCCCTAAGCGTCCTATTTTAATTACTGTGCACGCGAATTTATCCGGTGTATTCCATTTGGACCTTGATTTCCTGACCGTGGATTATTTAATCCAAGGGATATGATGACTTCTTTATTTCTCCAAATATTTACACTTCTCTATTGAACCCTTCCCTATATATATATATATATATATATATATATATATAGAGAGAGAGAGAGAGAGAGAGAAAGAGACTCCATAAAATGCAAACCTTGCATTTGTTACACATCTTATAAACCACAGTCTGCATATGTGAACAACCAATGTGCATATACATATGCATATGCATACGTGTAAGAATATACATATAATGAACATACATTCATATTGGATAATGCATATATGCATCTCAAATTATGCATATATGCACATTGGTTTGCAAGGGATGCAACAAATAGATGGTTTATATTTGATTTGTATCCTATATTTTATATATATATATATATATATATATATATATTATGTGAGAGAGATCATTTAAAAGCCAACCTTATGCAACAAACTTTGTAAACTCTAACTAACCAATCACATAACTTCATTTCCTTTTTCTTTTATTTATAAGGGTAGTATTGTCTTTATATAATGAGTCCTATAATTATCGTAACCGTTTAATATTTTTATTTTTGGAAGTGGATCGCAATTGACCATTTCATATGGAATGAATTATTTTCTTTGGATAATTATTAAAATCTTTTTTTTAATTTATGTTAGTTTTCACAATTATCATGCATTCAAAACTTTTTCGAGGCGCTTTATCCTCCTTTTGAATTGCATGCTTCTCTGCACATAAAAAAAATGCATACCATAATTTTTATCACAACATACATTCGTTCATCGTCATTTACCTCGGGTTCATCTTCGTTCATCTCCATTTATCTTCGATTCATCTCCATTCATTTTCGGGTCATCTTTGTTCCATCTCCAGTTCATCCGTTCCATCTCTAGTTCATCTTCATTCTTCATTAGTCTTTCACTATGTTTGTGGGGTAAATCGTTTAACTATCAAAATTCTAAATTCTAATCTATTTTATTTTTTTTAATTTTTAAACCTACTATCAATTTTTTTTAAAGGGTGTCGTAGGCTATGTCTAGACTAATCCCTTGGCAAATTATGACTGTAAGGGCATCTCCAATGGGTCACACTATATTTTACATCAAATTTCAAAAATAGTGTAAAAAGTAGTGTAAATTTTAATGTTAATAGTAAATCTTCTCCAATGGATAACACTATTTTTTAAATGTGATAAAAAGTAGTGTAAATGAATAGTGTTACACCAAATATAGTGTAATACTATTCATCACACTAAATTTAGTGTGAAAAATAGAGACCACATTGGAGATGTGAATAGTGTCATTTACACCAAATTTAGTGTTTAGTGTAAGATTTAGTGACCCCATTAGAGATGGTCTAAGACATCAGCCCTGATTAAACTACAATTGTTGTGTACGCCTGGATTAGAATCCTGGACAGATGGGATATCCCACCACATCCCCAGGGTTTTAACCAGTACGCCACAACCCTTGTGGTTACCTACTATCAATTTTATCAATCGATTAAATTTTCCATCATTCCTCTTAATCGAATAAATTCATCTTTAAATATGTATGTTTTTTTTACATATAACTATATCCAAAATCCAATCTGACCCGTCCAAACTCAAAACAATCTTGGTTTCAATACCAAAAATTCCAGTCGATTTTATGGAAAACACGCCCAAACTCAAACATTTTTTTAAAAACACACACCATCCATAACCACATACATCCAAATTGTTTTCTTACTTTCTAGTCATTTTAAAACCAAAGAAACAGCCTCTTTATCTATCTACCTACACAAGCCACTGCGTACAAGAATCGTCTTGAAACATAAATTGCTTAAAATTAATTAAATGAATTATCTCTGTTTGCATGATTATATCATTATCAGGTGTTCAACAACCATATAGGATGAACGATGTTTAAAGAAAACACTTGAACATCACAATTTCTGTTCTTTGCCAATTGAGTTTCTCAAAAAATGAAGGAGCAGAAGAAAAATAATGAATAAATGTCCTCCTTCCCTTATTCATGGAAAAATCCAAATTTATCCTCAAATCATCAGTAAAAACACTTGAAAATGGAATTAAGCTGTCGATGCCTTCAGGTACGCAATCAGATCTGCACGCTCCTGTGGCTTTTTCAGTCCTGGGAAAACCATCTTTGTTCCAGGGATGTACTGCATAAAATATATACCAATTTAGCATAACATACCAAAAAACAAACAACTTTAATCAATTTTACTGAAACCACACAAAATGTGAGATGTCCTATGTCATTTTCAACAGAATTAATTGTTTTTGTGTATTTTAAAGTCGTTGCGTTTTGTATCCTTCTATTTGTTTTCCAAATTACTTGTTTTGTTTATTTATAAAATGGGGCAGAAGCAAAAACCATTGGAGTCTTTATTAGCATCTAAAAGTTTGTAGATCATACCTTCTTGGGGTTGAGAAGGTAGTCATATAATGTGTTTTCCTCCCATGTAACAGCCTTGTTCTTGTTAGCAGCAGAATACGAGTATCCAGCAGTGGTTCCAGACTGCCTTCCAAATAGTCCATTAAGATTGGGTCCTGCATATAAGCACCACTCTCAACTTTAAGTCATGCCCAGAAAAAAGAACAAAGGAATCCCTTCACAACACAAATCAACCAAGCTGCAAAATCCTTTTATGTTGCATAATTTGCATCAACTTATCATCACATATAATTTTTAAAGCCCCAAGTTTTTGTTACAATAGCAAGTCACACCACAAAACACACACACACACACACACATATATATATATATAGAGAGAGAGAGAGAGGGAGGATCAAACGAGAACAGTAACTATTTAAAAGAAGTAAAGAACACGAGAACAAACAAAATCATTAATGATTTTACATTAACGCGCAAAAAAGCGACCTGAAGCCGCAGCCAAAGTCCTTTTCCGTGCGTTAATGTAAAATCACTAATGATTTTGTTCGTTCGCGTATTCTTTTAAATAGGTCTTGTTGAACCCGACTCTATATATGTATGTGTGCATGTGCACGAGCGTGCTCTACTTGTTGCCCATGTAAGTTTCTAACATAATAACTACTTGCCTCCATCCAAAAATAAATGTCCACAATAGACTTGGCACACAGTTTGACATGGATGTCCATTACACTTTTTAGTTAACAAAATGACAAACTTTACCCTTAACTTAATTCTCTTTCTTTAACACTATTATATATTTGTACATTATCTAAGGGTAGATTTGGAAATATAGTTATATCTTCTTAAAAGTAGACACTTATTTGGGGCCAAATATAAATTGAAATGTAGAAATTTATTTTGGGAGAGAAATGGTAGTATTTTTTGCACTTTGAATGTTTGAGTCACATGTCCTTGGTTCCTAACATACAGATACTGAAACAACTACTGCTGCATTCAGACTAGAAACCAGATTAAAAACTAACAATTTTCTAATGTTATAGATGTGCATTATTTTCATAAAAGCTTATCTGAAAATATAAAAAATTAAGAAACATGCACCAATCGATGCCTAAACTGAAAACTAGACACTTATTTTGGGCCAAATATAAATTGAAATGTAGAAATTTATTTTGGGAGAGAAATGGTAGTATTTTTTGCACTTTGAATGTTTTATTCACATGTCCTTGGTTCCTAACATACAGATACTGAAACAACTACTGCTGCATTCAGACTAGAAACCAGATTAAACACTAACAATTTTCTAATGTTATAGATGTGCATTATTTTCATAAAAGCTTATCTGAAAATATAAAAAATTAAGAAACATGCACCAATCGATGCCTAAACTGAAAACTAGACACTTAAGGCAACAACCAAAACATTGAAAACAGCTTGAAACATCATGGTCTATGAAAAAGAAAAAAGAAAAAAAATGAGTGGTCCAGGTCTTTAAAAAAAAGTGGTAAATTTTGCTAAAAGTATGTCATCAAAGGTTCCTCTCCTAGAAAATGAAGTGGGGTTCCTTGGAAATTGCCTTTCAGAATGAAATTAATTCAAGATGAATCAACATCGACCATAGAAACTGCCACATATACGTACCATGATAAATAGTGGTTCACTCCCATTTGAGCTTCAATCTAAAAATTTGACAAATATTGTGGGGGCTTTCTAAGAATAAGTTATATGGTAGATAACCGCTGTTTTAAGTTTGATTTGCTTTTGGAGTTCAAATGATTACTCAAACGCTTTGTTAGCTCAAATCGTTTTAAAAGTTTTTATTTAGTTTACTTTTGAACATTGAAATTGTAGAGTTTGTGATAAAATTCATTTGATATTTCACACTACAGCAAAATATAAAGTAAACCAGTGCTGAAAAATAGTAAAAAATCTAAAAATGTTTCAAAAAAAATGAAAGGCTTTGTAATTTTGAAAATTATAAAATCTAAAATTCAGGACCTTGTCCTGTGGCAAAATGAAGATTATTTGATTTAATTTTTTTCATTTGATACACTTAATTTGTTCTGAAATACTTGCTATTAAATAGAAACTGATCCCCGTTGAAAGAACCATAGATCCACCATCGGAAATCAACATACCTCATCATCCATGTATTATAATTCCGTTACCCTGGACTAAAATGATTAAAACTTATCTGTGCGTTTAAAGGAAAATACCAACCATAAAAAAAACTTCAGAATAAACCCAAGAGAAAAGACGATTAAAATAAATCTCATATCCGATCTAACATAGAAGATGGCAAATCAACCGTGATTCTGGACAATAACACCATCCGCTTTCGGAAATAAAAGACTAGCATGTACACGATCATTCGAAACAATTATTCAGCTTACAAATAAGATTCCAAAATCATCAGATCTAAAGAGCAAATAGAAAGAAAAAACTAGAAAAAAGATATACCTTGTTTGTGTCCGGAGCCTTTCTCGACGGTGTGACATTGAGCGCATTTAGTCTTGAAGATCTTCTCGCCGACGGTGGGATTTCCGGCAGGAGCCTCCGAGAACGACGCCATCAATCTATGTCGATCGAATCGCCGATTGTAGATTTGTAAGGATGTTAATAGAGAGAGACTAGAGAGAGAAAGGCGAAAATTGAAAAGAGCGATGGGGGTTTTCCAAAGGGGAAGCGTTTTATGTATTGAAAGAGAATTTTAGGGCAAGAGGGAAGGAGTCAAGTCAAACATGTATGTGGTCTAATTTTGTGGGACGTATGCAGCGTGAATTGAACGGGCGGCGCGTAAACCTTTGGAACACGTGTTCACTTTTTATTGGTCGGATGAATAGGGCATATTCGTAACCCCAAAAATCCCGAACTTCCTAGAATCATATAACTTTAGAAAAAACAAATTAAATTACGGATTTGTTCCGTCGACAACAAGGGTGTTTATGATTTAGTTCAGTTCGATTAGCAAGGAAAACATGAATTGAATTGCTTCAGAGGGATATCTGGTTTCCGAATTGAAGCCAAATCGTAGGTTGAATAGAACTGCACCGATCCAAACCTAAATAAGATGGTTACACTCTGTTCGGTTCACAGTTATCCAAATTATTAAAAAATAACATTTGTAATATAAAAATGGTACCAAAATATAACGTTTAAAACGATAAAAATAATCAAAGCGTGAGAAATTAAAATAAGTTTAATTGTTTAGTTGAACTTGATGGTCGTATGATCTATAAGGTAACGTATGGTACACATACTGGATGGGACTGGACTTGACAGGACTGGACATGATTAATTGTTTGTCCTACGTTTGATACGACTAGAACAAGATAGGACTAATTGTCTGTTTTATGTTTGGTACGACTAGAACACGACAAGACTAATTGTTTGTCATATGTTTGGTACGACTAGAACAGGACGTGACTAATTGTTTGTTTTGCGTTTGGTAAACTGGACAAGACAGGTTAAAGCTGTTAAAATGACCAAATTGCCCTTAAGCGTTGTTTAAATATTATAACACAACAATTGTAAACGAATACATAATTTAAAAACTTTCCAACATAACAATTGTACCAAATGAAAACATGTAAATATTCCATGACAAAAGCATTCAAAATTGATAATAGGTTGTCATTGTAAATAGATAACTAGAAAACATGCAAATATTCCATGACAAAAGCATTCAAAATTTATATAGGTTGCCATTGTAAATAGATAACAAGAAATTAATATAGGTTGCCATTGTAAATAGATAACAAGAAATTGATATAGGTTGCCATGGATATTGATAAGAAGAAATTGATATAGGCTGCCATTGTAAATAGATAACAAGAAATTGATATAGGCTGCCATGGAAATTGATAAGAAGAAATTGATATAGGCTGCCATGGAAATCAATAACAAGAAATTGATATAGGCTGCCATTGATATAGCAAGAAATCAAAACAATAGCATGTCTGGAGAAATCGAAATAGACCATGGCAGTCAAATAAGTTCGAAATTAACTTATCACAGTAGCATCTTCGAAGAAATCGTCCACGGAAGTCGACTAAGTAGGAGAAATCGATTTGACAATAGCGTGTTTGGAGAAATCAACTTATCATAGTAGCATGTTTGGAGAAATCAATTTCATAATCATACCTGTGTAGTATGAAGAAATCGACCACGAGAAGAGGAGAAATCGACGACCAGGAGCTACAGAAATCGGCCAAGAGATAGAGGAGATGAAGTCTGGGGAAAGCGACGAGAGGGAGGAGATGAAGTTTGGGGAATGTGATTTTGGGCTAGGGTTAGGATCATTTATGTAAAAGGGTAAAATTGTAATCTAGAGGTTTAGTCCCATGTTGTTCCACCTATTTTGGTGGAACAAAAAAATTGTAAGTTATGTCCCATGAAACCTTTTGTCCCATGTTGTCCCATCTAACTTTTGTCCCATGGCTTATCAAACATAGGACTATTTTTTATGTCCCGTCCCATTCAGTCTGCATACCAAACGTACCCTAATGGATGACTCGATGTATAGACTGTGGGTGCTTGAACTTGTGATCGTGTGAGCCATAGCGAAAGACTCAAGGTACATACCATGGGTGGTTGAACTTGGTGACCGTATGATCCGTAACGAAGGACTCGAGTTATAGATCCTGGGTGTTTAAGCTTGATGATCGTGAAGACATATTGGCTATACTTTATAGTGAACGAGTATGTCTAGGATCGGCAGAGGACTCGAGCTAGAGACCGGGAGTGGTTGAACTTGATGAACATATGATCCATAGTGAAACTCATTAACATATAATATGTCTTACTTTTGTGTTCGCCACATTCTTTGGATACGGGTCTCCCCTGTCACCAAAAGATGTTATTTTCGGGTAAGAGTATTATCCATGTTTTTGTGTTGTTTTGAGTATGTAGTGTTTTCCATTTTTCATAGTTTTGAGTATTGTACCTTATCCATATTTAGCGGGGGTGGGATAATAGAGTTTTATCTATGTTTTTAGTATTTGAACATTTAATCGCATTCACGTTTTGGGTAAGTACTGGGCTTTGGTTTCATGATAAAGGGGTGTTTTGATAAATGAATTTTCATCACGAAAATGGTGGGTCTCGGAAAGGATGTTGCTTTTATGTTAAATACGTTTCGTTTCAGTTTACCGTTTTTATATTTAAGATGAAAACTGATTGAGCTCACTAGGTGATAGTCCTAACCCTTATATGTTGGCATGTGCATCAGGTCCTCGTTGGGTAATGATACTAGCGACATTATTTTGAATTGAGTGCTAGTTAGATGCACAAGAAGGACTTAGCTTTCTGGTGACACCCGACCTTAGCCTAAACATTACGCAAGACTCGGTTTATCGATTGTTATTGTTATATCTAGATTTGCTATTGGTGGAAATCAATTATTGATTTAAAAGAGGAAACTTATCTTGTATTTTATGTCTTATCGATTTTTATAAAGTAGTCACTCTTTCAAGATTTCATTGTGTTACGGTAGGTTCCAGATTTCTCAATAAAGTTATCTAAACAAAGTTTGAATAGCAGATACAAATAGTTTACAGTCAAATATAATTAGACATAAACATGAAAGATCTCACCATAAATTTTGGTCATATGTATATTGAATCAGATTAGGAAGAGCTACAATTTAATTATTTTTCAAGGAATTACATGAAAGAATTTGCGTTAGCTCAATTGAGAGATTTATCAAAGGATTCTAAAAGTTAATATTCTAAAGACATGAGACATGTATTTATAGGCCTAATGGGTAAAAGTCAATTCATTATCCAATCTACATATACTACGTGTAAAGTGTATAACAGACTTTCGACGGTGACATTTGATCTTTCATCCCTGGTTCTTCATAATAGCACGAGTGTTGAATGTCTCTAAAAGGTAGAGTCAAAGGATGGACTAGGCTCTTGCTGGCTTTTGTTGGTCCCGATACAGGTTCTACAATGGTTAAGTTTGTAGGAGGGGGTGATAAATACAAACACAATTTTTAAGTTTAAATTTGTTTAATGATTATTGAGAAAATCAAAAATACATTTTACATATTGTTGCGAAAATAGATAAGGAAAACCTAATCTAAACAATCTAAGAATCACAAAGATTATCTTGCACTTACAAAAATAGAGAGAGAAGTTTTACATGAAGAAGATTTATGCAAAGATTCAAAAGAGAGGAGATCCTTCAGAATGAAGCGATTCACTCCTATTTATACCCTATGCAATTAATGCATATCAGAGGGTACATTCCATATGTCCACTAGGTATTGGCTTCATGATTTTGACTTTATCCATTGCATGTTTTTGGCCGAATTCATGAACAGTGTGGCAGAGAGTTTGTTGATCCAAACCCTCAGTGATTTGATAATGACCCTGAGAAACACTTAGTGAAAATTGTAAGTAAATAATATGTATTAATGTTTTGCCATCAAATAAAATATACTAAGTGTGTTTAGTATCGCTGATGGAAAACAAGTTTTAAATTATACTTCAGCGAACACTGTACATTAGGGGTGAGCAAAACCCGACCGGTCCGAATAACCCGACCCGACCCGAAATTATAACAAAAAACCTGTCAATGGATTCGGACCAAGAAGGGTTCGAAACCAATGGATTCGGACCAAGAAGGGTTCGAAACCAACAGATTTCGGACCAAGAAGGGTTCGAAACCAACAGATTTCGGACCAAGAAGGGTTCGAAACCAATGGATTTCGAATGTATAAGGATCCGAAACCAAAACTTAAACAAATATCACTTCTCTTTGTGATCCGAAACCAAGCAACAGTAAACAATGAAGGATCCGAAACCAACAGTAAATGATGAATGATTCGAAACCAACAGTAATTGAAGAAGGATCCGAAACCATCTATGAATGATCCGAAACCTTCACTTCGAACTCGAAAATCACAGATTCAGCCATAACTTCTTCGATTCTTGATCAATTGTTATGAAATTTGCACAGATTTGTTCGAAATTTGAATCCACACACTTTCTTAGTTGATCACAAATCTTAATTCGATCAATTTAATCGAATTAAGATCCAAAACAGTAAGAAAAGTTTTTTTGAACAAAACAGATACAAATTGCTCAGATTTGCAAATTATGTGCAGATTTTGGTATAGATCCTTGAATTAAAGTTGATCACGGATGAAAAACGAGTTCAGAGATGTCAAGAATTAAACCAAAAGATCAAAAATTAAAGAAAAGATGAATTTTGGATGAACAATAATCAAAGAAGGATTCGAAATCTTCGATGAACAGTATTCGATGAAGGATCCGAAATCTTCAGCTACAGTGTAAAAAATCTTCAATTTGGTCTTTGATCTGCTTGAATTTTCTGTTTAGCTCTGATACCAATTGATAAACCCAGAATCTAGCAATCAAATATAGAGAGAGAATCTAGAGAGCAATAGTCATCCATATATTGATCAATGAGTACAAATGACAAATGCTACAAGTGTTCTAGATTGTTGTATAACTAATGAACTAGACATGCCTATTTATACCCATAACATACAAGGTATAAAGGCATTATTAACTAATACAGTACATTGACTTTACAGTAAATCTTGAATACAATAATGCTCTAACAATCTCCCCCTTTGGATTCAAGATTTAAAAAATATGACAGCAGTCTTCAGCTCTTTGTAAAGTCAATCTTCTCCAACAGACACTCTATCAAACCATCTTCAAGTCTTGTACATGAAAACCAGATCTTTGCAGCTTTATCAGTCTTTGACAAACAGTAACTTCTCGTAACCTTCTTGATGCAAGAACCTTAGTTCTCATATTAATTTTAAGGATCCGAAACCATCAATTTGGATGCAGACAGATTCGAAACCATGGATTCGGATGTAAGAAGGGTACGAAACCATAAGGATTTGGATGCAAGAGGGTGCGAAACCATCCGTTTCGTATTAAGTTGGATACGAAACCATGGAATCCGGATGTAGAAGGGTTCGAAACCATGGGATTCGAATCAATAAGGGTTCGAAACCATGGGATTCGAATCAATAAGGGTTCGAAACCATGGGATTCGAATCATGTAGAGTGCGAAATCAAGGAATCCGGATCAAGGCAAGTACGAAACCAACGGAAGTTGAATCAAGTTGGGTCCGAAACCATGGAAGTCGTATCAATAAGGATACGAAACCATGAGGATTCGTACCAAGGCAAGTGCGAAACCATGAGAATTTGAATCAGAAGGATAAAAGGATGTGAAATCATCTATATTGTTGAACTTTTAGGTGTAAGCACATTCTGAAATGCTCAGAACTAAGATAACCAAATTCAGCAACATTTCAGACTTCACATGATCCGAAATCTTCAACTTTGAGCAATCTGAATCCATATATGAGTGATTCGAAAACATCTTTGTCTTTCACAATGTAAAGTCAATCTTCTTCAATACAATCTTCATCTCTTTGACCTTGAATTATCTTCGACATGAAATTGAATTAAACATTTCTCCCCCTTTTTTTGATGAAAGTGAGCATCATGATCATCAAAAACCTTTTTCAATTTCAGTCGCGTCTCTGAGTATCACTAACAATCTCCTCCTTAATGAATAATCTTGCTCCCCCTCAAAATAAGAATTCTGGAGCAATTTGTTTTCTCCCCCTGAAAGTATGCATATATTTCATTAAAAATATTCATTTCAAATACAGTGCATTAATGAAAACATTTATACAAGGAATATAAAATTCATTGAACCACATTTTATAACTACTAACATTTGATCATTTGAAAACTTTACAAGAGAAATCCAACTTAATGAAATTTAACAGATTTTTCAATCAAATGAAATCAAATGCATGTGTTTGGATTCAAGAACAAGATATCATTGCATATCAAGTTAAAAATGTTCAGTTCAACCCCTTTATTAAATCTATTTGGTGTGCTAGCATGAGAAATATGATTAGCTACAAACATATGCAATTCTAAACCATATAAGAATACTTTGCTCTACTCACACTATTTGTCTAAAATCATGATTTTCACAAATTTACGGGTTTATCGCGACTTTGTATTTTTCCCAAGTTTCAAGAGATGTGTGCTCATTGGCATCTTTTATTTTGTGCACATTGGCATCTTTTGATTTTGTGCTCATTGGCATCTTTTGATTTTGTGCTCATTGGCATCTTTTAATCAAAAAATTTAGTAAGAATAAGATACACCGTTAAACATGACTATCTGGTTCTATAGTAGGATTTGGGTTAACAGATCCCACACCAGTTGGCCTTAGGTGCTAGGTGTCGAGCACCCCTTAGAACTTACTTTCCCAAACCAGAAAGGCCACATCGATATATCTTAAACCCATTTGTACCAGTAGAACATGGCTTTCTATCTAGTTCTATAGCAGGATTTGGGTCAGCCGATCCCAGATCAGTTGATCTTTGGGACTAGGTGTCGAGCACCCCTTAGGACTTATTCTCCCAAACCAGAAAGGCCACAGACACAAACTTTCAAACTAAATGATTTTTATTTGTTTACTTGATGCATCTCAATCACTTGGTTCTAAAAACATAATGCTTCCCCCATATTTTCATTTCCATCCATCACTCAGACATTTAGGCTTTTTGAGCATTATATTCTATATAAGTCCAGATTCACATAACTTTGAGCATTCAGCATAATTTCATTCATGTTTTGCTGACCTTTCGATTAATTTCAGAAGTGAAAGATGAAACAAATATAACTCAGATAAAACAAAAACACTTGTAAAATCACCCTTGACACACATTTCATTCATTGAATGAAAATTGAAAAATTTCATCTCATTGAATTAAATTTGTAAAGATTCAAACATTCAAAGCAGTAGAAATAAAACATAATGCAATGTTACCTTTCACCACTTGTTCCTTGAAACAGAAAGATGTGACAGTTAAGGATATCACCTGAGAAGTATGAGTTCTAAACTGATTTGTTTAGAAATCTTAGTCTTTGAAGTACGGGTCCTGAACTGAATTGTTCAGAAGCCATAGTCATTGAAGCACGGGTTCTAAACTGAGATGTTTAGAAGCCATAAACGTTGAAGCACGGGTCCTGAACTGATGTATTCAGAAACCAAAAATTTTGCTCTCCCTTAATGACATAAGTACTCTTCTTAAAAAATTCACCGTTTCTCTTCTGTTTTCAGTCATGTGTGTGGTATATATATTTCCAAATCAGCACAACACATGATGAACCTGCAAAACAGATTAAGCAGATTTTGGTACCCAACGGCACTTGGGTCCTAGTGTGTTAGGTGTAGATTTCTTAAAAGGAATACTATAAGTACCGTACCAATAAGAACTATAATCTTTATGTACAAAATCATTTGATCCACAGTAAGAACAACATATTTTCTTATGTACCAACCTAATCAGATGATTTGCGGAATGAATAGGATTAGGTTTAGTAGAAGATTTACCTTTCGGCGCATTGTTCTTCTTTGCTTTTGATGTGGATGCAGATGATTTTGGTACATCTTTCTTTGGAACCGTTGTGCCTTTGACTCTCCATTCCATCTTCACCTTTTTGAAGACTAGAACTTCGTCAGGTTTGGAAGTATTAATTGTAGGCACATTTGGTTTGTTATCTGATTTATCAAGTAGAGGATTATAGAAGAGATTTGTTGAACAAATATGACCTTTTGAGAAATCAGTTGATCTATTAAATTGTTTAGAAGAAATGTTTTTAAAACTTGAACTTGAAGCAGTTTTAAAAGAGTATTCAGAATCATTTGATTTAACAAATGGAGTCTGAAAGATAGAATTATGACTGGTCTGCTTTGAGACATCAAATTTAAAAATGACGTCTTCAAGTTCTTTAACTTTGTATATCAAAACATTTTTCTCTTTAGAAATTAGATCAAATTTCTTTTGGAGATCAGATTTGATCAATTGATCATTCATAATATCAGCTGATAAACCAGATAATCTTTTGGTAAGATTAAGAATCACATCTTCAAAATATTTGCGTTCCGATTCAAAATCTTTTTCCATAAAATTTCTTTTATCAGTAATCTCTTTGAAAATTTCCATATTTTTCTTTTTAAGGGTTTTACTTTCCTTTTCAAAGAGATTTTTCTTTTCCGTGAAATCTTTTCTTTCCTTTTCCAAAACATTTTCCAATTCGGAGATTTTCACGGAAAGCTCAGAACTTTTAATCTCAAAAGATTTGCGTTTAGTTTCAAATTTAGCTCTTTCTTTTTCGAGCTTGTCTTTTTCTAAAAATAAAACTTTCTCAAAGTCCGAAACTTGTTTTGAAAGTTTTATACATTTCAGCTCAGTTAGTTCCTTTTCTTTAAGAACTTTCTTTGAAGAAGAAGACTCTATTTCATGTTCAGAAAGCTTCTTCTTCAATTCAACGCTTTCACTTTCCAACGTTGTTCTTTTCTCTTGAACTCTTTTTATTTGATCTTGTAGATATGAGTTCCCCTTCTCTCTCTCGATTTCTCTACTCTTCATATCAGCATTTTCACTTTGAAGAGTTGTTACTTTCCCTTGAAGTTTCTTGATTTGATCGTGCAGACTTGAGTTGTCTTTCTTTGTTTCAAGATCAGTAATTCTTTTAGTAAGTTTAGCATTTGAAGAAAAAATGTCTAAAATTTGTCTCTTTAGATCAACATTTTCTTCCTCCAATGCTTTATTTAAAACAGGAAATGAAGGATTTGAAGTATTAGGTTTAACAAAAGTTTGCTTCAAACCTTCACTATCTGATTTAACAAAAATTTGTGGAGTTGGAGGTATTTCTGTTATAATAATTTGTTGCAAAATTTCATTATTTGATTTAACAGAAACTTGTGGAGTTGGAGGTATTTATGTTATAATAGTTTGCTTCAAAGCCATTTCTCTCTTTGGAATTGCTAGAAGTTGATCTTTCAGAAAATCAAGCAGAAAGTGTATAAAATACACTATAGAAAAAAAATTATATAAATTTTTCTCTTGAAAAGCTCTTAAAGTGTATAAAATACACTATAGAAAAAATTTCGGAATAAATTTTTTTCTCAAAATACTCTTTTTTTTAAAACACGAATTCGGATCAAGAAGGGTTTGAAATCAATGGATTCGGACCAAGAAGGGTTCGAAACCAATGGATTCGGACCAAGAAGGGTTCGAAACCAACAGATTTCGGACCAAGAAGGGTTCGAAACCAATGGATTTCGAATGTATAAGGATCCGAAACCAAAACTTAAACAAATATCACTTCTCTTTGTGATCCGAAACCAAGCAACAGTAAACAATGAAGGATCCGAAACCAACAGTAAATGATGAATGATTCGAAACCAACAGTAATTGAAGAAGGATCCGAAACCATCTATGAATGATCCGAAACCTTCACTTCGAACTCGAAAATCACAGATTCAGCCATAACTTCTTCGATTCTTGATCAATTGTTATGAAATTTGCACAGATTTGTTCGAAATTTGAATCCACACACTTTCTTAGTTGATCACAAATCTTAATTCGATCAATTTAATCGAATTAAGATCCAAAACAGTAAGAAAAGTTTTTTTGAACAAAACAGATACAAATTGCTCAGATTTGCAAATTATGTGCAGATTTTGGTATAGATCCTTGAATTAAAGTTGATCACGGATGAAAAACGAGTTCAGAGATGTCAAGAATTAAACCAAAAGATCAAAAATTAAAGAAAAGATGAATTTTGGATGAACAATAATCAAAGAAGGATTCGAAATCTTCGATGAACAGTATTCGATGAAGGATCCGAAATCTTCAGCTACAGTGTAAAAAATCTTCAATTTGGTCTTTGATCTGCTTGAATTTTCTGTTTAGCTCTGATACCAATTGATAAACCCAGAATCTAGCAATCAAATATAGAGAGAGAATCTAGAGAGCAATAGTCATCCATATATTGATCAATGAGTACAAATGACAAATGCTACAAGTGTTCTAGATTGTTGTATAACTAATGAACTAGACATGCCTATTTATACCCATAACATACAAGGTATAAAGGCATTATGAACTAATACAGTACATTGACTTTACAGTAAATCTTGAATACAATAATGCTCTAACACTGATCATGAAGCCTGTTCTACAAGTTACTTTTGTATTATCTCCTTGCACGCCCCGTACGATTTTGTTAGAACGGACATCCCTTTTATCCAGGATCGTACAAACCACTCTGCAACTACACTGTTCATCATGCGGCCACTAGGATGTTTGCTAAAGTCAAATTCATGCAACCAACCAGAGCCTATCACGTGTAAAGGTATACAGACTTGCATTAAATGCATGCAGTATAAATTGAGAACCCTACTTCATTTGTGAAGCGCTTGGCTTTTCTCTCGCTGAACCTCTTAGTGCAAGAAAACTATCCTTAGTTTTCTTATCTTCTTTCTCTCTATTTTCTAGTGCAAGAATTCTGTGTGATTCTCATAGTTTATTTAGGTTAGGTTTTTAACTTAATCTTGTTCCGCAACAAACTGTAAATTGTTTGATATATATCAATAAACAATTTAGAAAGATAAAAATTTGTGTTTGTATTCAACCCCCTCTTCTACAAACTTGTATAACCCCTTCGGGACCAACAAGTGGTATCAGAGCAGATTGTTTAATTTCATAAACAAGATATTGCTTATACTCTCTTCCTTGCTATTTCTTCAATATGACAATACTACAAACACTAATTACATAGATAATGGCTCTCTTGCCAAACGACCTCGATTTAGCAAAGACAACTTCAATCTTTGGAAAAATCGAATGATGCTCTTCTTGGAAGGTGTAGATCCAACTATACGTTACTATATTGAAAATGGACCATATGTTCCTTTCATTATAGATCCTGCTGTTCCAGCCACTGCCAACACACCTGTTGTTCCTGAAAGACTGATACCTATGATAGTTTCTCAGTGGACTGAAGAAGACAAGAAGAAAGTGGCCATTGACACAAAGGCCAGATCTATCATCTCCATGGCTCTACCTGATGAAGTCTACCATTCCATAAAGAACCTGAAAAGTTCCAAAGCCATGTGGGACACAATATGTGTTCAATATGAAAGGTACTGCTGAAGTCCAAGACTCTAGAAGAATGAACCTGGTAAGTGATAAGCGGGTATCACCCCCCCTAAATCTAACCGCAAGTGTACGGTGTCGAAATCAAGTAATACGTACGGAAGTACGAGTATCGAATCCACAGGAACTAGGAACTGAGTATCACAATTACTATAAAGACTATTAACTGAACGTCGCAATTTTGAGAGGTTGGTTTATAAACTACTTGATTGCAAACAAAACTAAATCAACACACACACAGTAAACAGCTTAAGAACTTCAGATGGAGAAAACAGTTGAGGGTTGGAAATCCTAAGACTTTCACATACAAACAATTGACTAAAAACAGTTACCAGTTATTCCGTATAATGAATACCCAACCTTGTAAAAATCACCGTTGTTCTCTTTTGAGCAACTACGGGTTTTATCTTGAAAAGCACAAGTTTATCTCTCGATCTCACCTATGGAGTTCAAAACACATTAAGCTCAAGATTTTACGGGACTAAGGCTTACTCGGAATATCTCTATCTCCTTTCTCACCTTAGGCATGCGATTCCTAGTTCTAGTTACAATTAATTCTCTCGAACTTAATTAGAAACAACAAATCAATTGTAAATTGGCCAAATTCACAAAAGCATTAAAAACGAAATCACATGCTTCATTAATATAGGACAAACTGATAAGAGTCTCAAGTTACATGCTCATATGCTTAAAGCAAATTCATTCCAACCCCCAACATATAGAAATTAGTTCATGTTGGTGGTGGATTCAAACACAAAGAAAAAGGGTGAAAACGTGTATGTAAACATGATGAAAGTGAAAGCGATGAATGTAATGGTGGACTCCCTTCTCTCGTGCTCGTATCTACTTCGCGTGATGAATCTGACTCCAATCGATCCTCTATCGTGGCTTCAAAAGCTCTGAAAAAGCTCCCAAAATCGCCTCAAGTCGTCTGTCGTTCGTCGTGTCGGGGCTGTGTCGAGAATGCCCTAACATCAGAAAATTCACCAAAGTATAATGCTGAAACAGAGGGTTACGCGGCTTGCAAGTCGCGTGGCAAGTCGCGCGTGTTCTTTTTGGCCTCCGGGTCAGCTTCGGGTCATGGTTCGGGCGCGGGTCTTGGGCTTGGATCTCTGGCTTCCGTTGGGCTTCGTTTTGGCTATTTTGGGCTCTTTTTAGCTTCTTTTCTCGATGAACGCTGTCTTTTAGATAACCTGCATAAATCACTCGATAAACCATAAAATCCACGCCTTTTTGCTGGAATACAAGCCAATCTCATTGGTTTGAGAATTGAAAATAACACCAAAAAGTGGCGTTATCAACAACCCCAAACCGAGCGTTGCTTGTCCCCAAGCAAATTAGCGATAAAATAGAGTAAAAGCACATATCAGTGAAATAATAACTGCACGACTCCCAATTGGTACCACGTGATGCACTGGTGATTTCCTATACCCGTGAATGCTTATCTCACTCTCGCCTCATTCTTATTCTGTTGATCTATGACCTTCCATTGTAAGTTGAACTCGTGACTGCTCCGATTACACTAAGGTTGTTCTAGGTCCAAACATACTAGGGAAAACATTTCGCCTCGACCCTACCTCACGAGATACTCTCGTTTCGCTCAAACCTAGGTTGTCGCACATGTTGTCATGTTTAGGGAATTTATGTACAAGAATACTCAAATATTACATGACAACTCTAATGAAAGACGCACAAATGTCCAAAAATTGATCTCAGAAAGGAATCAAGTAGCAAGACAGGGACTATCAGTAAAGGTGGTCGTATACCCTAATCACATTTTCTAGAAGATCATCCAAGTCTTTACAAAGGTTGTAACGGGGTTAGGGTACCGGCTAAGAAATGAAGGGTAAAACGGTTCAAAGATCCTTGGTGTGTCAAGCTTTAGCAATTTTGAACTTTATAGCTTTCTATCCTATCACTTGGCCCTTTTGTCACCATCAGAGTCGCTTTGACTCTCTTCTTTAGCTGCTATAAATACTATTTAACTGTATATATATATATATATATATATATATATATATATATATATATATATATATTTCTTGGGACTTCATTGGTCCTCTTTATTTGCATTTGGACTGCATTGGCCCTCTTTTCTATTTATGTTGGTCCCGAAGGGCTATACAAGTTTGTAGAAGGGGGGGGGGGGGATGAATACAAACACACAAATTTTACTTTTCTAAATTGTTTATTGATAAATCATTAACAATTTACAGCTTGTTGCGGAAACAAGATTAAGGATAAACCTAAATCTAAACAAGTTGGAACACTAAGTTTCTTGCACTAAGAAAGATAAGGAAATTACTAATAATAACCTATCTTGAGATAAGAGGATGAACTTGTCCAGAGTTAGCAAGTTACTTCAAAATGAAGTGAGTTCATCTCTTTATATACTGCATGCATTTAATGCAAGTCAGTATACACTTTACACATGGCAGCAGCTCATTGGTTGCATGTCATTGACCTTTGTAGACAACCTTAGTAGCCGCATGAATGAACAGTGTAGTATCAGAGTGGTTGTACGATTTCAGACAATAAGGAGGTTCTTTTTCTGACATCTCGTACGGAGCCGTGCAAGGGTGGTTAAGACAAAAGTACTTTGTACGGAGGACTTCATGATCAGCTTTCGTTAATTCAGCGCTTTATCATATTATATCAGCGAATGATAAAGTTCAGCGATAGCTGAAGTCTTGTACTTGATACTTCACGTTGAGTGGACAAATCTGATTCTTCGCTGATCCGCATCAGTTCATTAGGAGTCTTGTCGCTGGTTCTTGAGCTTGATCTTTGACTTCAGCGTAGAACCTATGTTGACGTGAAACTTGTCTTTAGAGATCATAAGTAAACAACTAACTTATCAGCGATCACCATAAGGACTGAACAGGCTCAGAGCATTTATGGTGAACAGTGTTCGCTGAATGTTTAATCTAAAGAGCGAGAGTTCCTATCAGCGGTACTGTAAGATCTTAGTACTTATCAGCGATAGTGAAACTCTAATACATATTGTTTACTTACAATTTTCACTAAGTATTAAGATAGGGTCATTATCAAATCACTGAGGGTTTGGATCAACAATTTATTTTCATAACTGGCCTGTATTCCTTCTTTTCCGCTCTATCTTCTCGTTGTTCATTACCGCTCAGATTGACACACTTTCGGATATGGTTGGCTAAGGCTTTTGGCTCGGGTTTAAAGGTGGGTCTGAAATGAAAAAGGTGAGTGTTTGGCTATAACGGGGTTATGGTTACACACAAATGGGTAAAAAGTTACGATAGCTAAAAACAGGTTAAAACAAAACACACATTGCCTGGAATCACATCTTAAGGTCCACACGATAGGGTCTACTACACCCTTACCCAATATCCCGATGGTCGTCTTTGCTACTCAATGCAATAATATAGTGAGATCATTCTATATTCATGACAAGGAACTCGAAAAAGTATATACGATTTTCGTGTATGAATCCCTCGAAATGAAAGACGTCTTTTAGGCCAAAACTCGCTATTGGGTGGTCTCCATTAATGTCCCTAGTCGTGTCCTTTCCCGGTCCTTCCCTAATGGTCACGTCACTATCACAAGATTCTTCCTACGATGGTTGGTCTCAATCATTGAAAACAAAATTTTTAGCTAAAGTGATCTAGGTACTCAGAAGTGCAGGAAATCTACGTGCATAACGTGGGCCCGATTGGGCAACCCCAAACCTTACCCACACATTGTCCCCAATGTGCAAGTGTCGGCGTAGGCGATACTAAAACAAGTATCGTTGTGCGGTTATTACAGGTAGTAGACAGGCAAGGCATAGTATAGCAAGAAACATCAAAGAGCTAGCCTAAATATTTTCAATAAGGGGCACCCCAAACCTAGGCCGTGGCCTAGGTTTGTCAAACAAAGCCAACCCCAAACCTCGGTGAAACCGAGGTTTGCACATGGATGAAAGTGAGTGTGTAGATGTTTAAAACGATGAGGCACCCCAAACCTAAGTGAAACTTAGGTTTGTTGCATCTCGTTAACTAATCGGGACACAAAACATCGTACACCACTCGTTACATAGAAAGTTGAGAACATACCTGTTTGCCCGGACGGAGAAATCCACTTGAAAGATTGAGCAATCACGAACGAGAGATATCGGAGAAAATGGAGCGAGAGAGGGTAGACACCAGGAAAACAAAACAAAAAGCAACAGAAAGCAAAACAACGAAACACACAAAACAGGAAAAGAAAACACAGCACGAAAACAGAAATAGGGGTGCCGCGCGGTTTGGCGTGCGGTTTGGAAACCGCGGCACAATCCGCGTAACCCACTGTTCCAGAAAATTAACAGAACACCCCGCGACTTGGCGCGCGGTTTGTAGGCCGCGACACAAGCCGCATAAGTCCCTGTTTCAGCTCTTTTTTTGATTTTTCGTTTTTTTTTCATTTTTATTGTTTTTCGTAACTAAGAACACACTCAAAAACTGGAAATTAAAAAGAAAACTAACCTCGTTGGTTGCCTCCCACCCAAGGCCGTAGTTAAAGTCGTGGCACGACTGTGTGGCTCTCAACTTGGCTCGGTATCCGCGAAATCGAATCGCCCACACTTGCGGTTCTTCGCGGATTCTTCCACATCCGGCTTTCCATGATCAGCTCCGTCTCTAAGCTTTCCACTCTCGAACATCTTAAACATTACCTTCTCGCAGGAAACTCTCAAGGTCATCTCTCCTTCCTCCATATCTATCAGTGCTCTACTCGTGGCTAGGAATGATCTTCCCAAAATCAACGGGACCTCTATGTCTTCATCGATATCTAGCACCACGAAGTCCACCGGGAAGTAGAACTTGCCGACCTTGATGACCACATCTTCTATCACTCCATACGGGTACACGATCGATCGATCCGCGAGCTTCAGTGTCATGTATGTTGGGTTCACCTCACCCAAACCGAGTTTCCTGAAAACAGATAAAGGCATTAAGTTAATACTCGCTCCTAGATCACACAACACTTTATCAAAATTAAGCTTCCCAATTTGAATAGGGATTGAATACTCCCTGGATCTTTGAGCTTCGGGGGAAGCTTGTTCTGAATGATCGCACTACACTCTTCAGTGAGTGTAATGGTGGACTGGTGCTCGATTGCCCTCTTCTTGGATAAGATCTCTTTCATGAACTTCATGTATGAGGGCATCTGTGCCAACGCATCTGCAAAAGGGATGTTAATATGCAATTTCTTAAAAACTTCAAGAAATTTAGAAAAGTTAAGATCCTCCCTTTGGGCTTTAAGCCTATTCGGATATGGCACTTTCGGGACTACCGGCTTGACTGGTGTTTGCTTTGGCGTGGTGGACTGCTTTTTCTTCTTCCCTTCATCCTCCGGGTTTTCCTCCATCTCAAACTCTTTCTCGGCTTCCAACTCGTCCGTATCTACAACCTCAACCTCTTTCTCTTCATGCTCGGTTTCCTTTGATGGCGGGTCTCGTGTTGTGTCTCTACTCAGCTCCTTGCCACTTCTCAGATAGATGGCATTACATTCTTCCCGATTTGTCCTTTCGGTTTGACTTGGAAATTTCCCGGGTGCTCGGTTTTGTAGGGCTTCCGAAATCTGCCCCACTTGTCTCTCGATAATCTTGATGGATGCGGTGTTTCGATCGGTTGCGGCTTTTACCGTATTCACTGTGCTCGCTAACTCTCCAACCGTGCTATCCATTTTGTTCATGAATTTCATCATCATGTCTTCTAGCCCCGGTTTCTTCTCCCCAGATTGTCCTTCATTGAAATGCCTTTGGTGGAAACTTGGAGGACGGTAAACATTGTTAGTATTAAAAGAATTGGAAGAGTTAGAGTTATTACCTTGTGGTGGTTGACCGGGTTGACTCCATGAAAAATTCGGATGCTTCTTCCACCCCTCATTATAGGTATTCGAGAACGGGTCGTTCCTCGGCTGATTGTTCCGGTTTTGTAGGAACTGAACTTGCTCGGGCTCTTGTGGACTGCCTCCTTTCAGGTGGTTTGTGATAAAAGCTAGTTGAGCTTTTAGTTCCTTCAGCTCATCATTTTCTTGAACACTAGCGACCCTTCTAACAGACGATCTCGGAGTAGAAAAGCTATGTTCGGCTAGGTTCTCGATCAGCTCGCATGCTTCCTCATATGTCTTCTCCATTAGGGCTCCACCCGCTGCAGCAGTGATTTCATTCTTGAACTGCGGGTGAAGTCCTCCAAAAAACGTTTGGATGATGACCCAACCTTGCAATCCATGATGAGGGCACTTCTTGATCATGTCTTTGTATCTCTCCCACGCTTCATACAAGGTCTCTTGATCCCATTGTGCGAAGTGGGTAATGTCGGCCATTAACTGCGCGGTTCTTCCCGGTGGGAAGAATTTCTGGAGGAATGCGGCCTTCAAGTTGGCCCATGTAGTGATTTGATCCGCTGGTAGGCTCTCTATCCAAATTTCAGCACTACCTTTGAGTGAGAAGCTGAACAGTCTTAGCTTGATGGCATCCTCGTTCACCCCATTGATTTTGAACGTGTTGCATATCCTCTCAAATGCACGAAGATGTGCATGAGGATCTTCTGTCTGGGCCCCTCCGAACTGATTCTGCTGTACCATGACGATGGTACTCGGTTTAATCTCGAAGTAGTTCGCTCCAGTAGTGGACGGTTGGATCCCTATGCGTGCGCCTGCCACGTTCGGATTGGCAAATGACCGCATCGGAACTCTCGCCGGAGGAGGCGGAGGTGGGTTGTTACTAGGTCTCTCATCGCCCATCTTTAATTTCCTTTGGGCTCTGGATGCTTTACGTACCCGACGGGCGGTTCTCTCAATCTCCGGATCAAGTGGCTCGATTCCCTTCCCTCGGGTCTTCTTTGTCATAAACCAATTAGTACCTGAAAAGAAAGTAGGCAAAGTTAGTAATCCAGAAACTGAAAGTGATGGAACAAAGTAAATAAAAAAAGAATGTTCAATGTAATAGCGCTTATAGCTGGTAGTGCTATCAGTTGCAACTAGTTCCCCGGCAACGGCGCCAAAAACTTGATAGACGGGTATCACCCCCCCTAAATCTAATCGCAAGTGTACGGTGTCGAAATCAAGTAATACGTACGAAAGTACGAGTATCGAATCCACAGGAACTAGGAACTGAGTATCACAATTACTATAAAGACTATTAACTGAACGTCGCAATTTTGAGAGGTTGGTTTATAAACTACTTGATTGCAAACAAAACTAAATCAACACACAAACAGTAAACAGCTTAAGAACTTCAGATGGAGAAAACAGTTGAGGGTTGGAAATCCTAAGACTTTCACATACAAACAATTGACTCAAAACAGTTACCAGTTATTCCGTATAATGAATACCCAACCTTCTAAAAATCACCGTTGTTCTCTTTCGAGCAACTACGGGTTTTATCTTGAAAAGCACAAGTTTATCTCTCGATCTCACCTATGGAGTTCAAAACACATTAAGCTCAAGATTTTACGGGACTAAGGCTTACTCGGAATATCTCTATCTCCTTTCTCACCTTAGGCATGCGATTCCTAGTTCTAGTTACAATTAATTCTCTCGAACTTAATTAGAAACAACAAATCAATTGTAAATTGGCCAAATTCACAACAGCATTAAAAACGAAATCACATGCTTCATTAATATAGGAAAAACTGATAAGAGTCTCAAGTTACATGCTCATATTCTTAAAGCAAATTCATTCCAACCCCCAACATATAGAAATTAGTTCATGTTGGTGGTGGATTCAAACACAAAGAAAAAGGGTGAAAACGTGTATGTAAACATGATGAATGTAATGGTGAACTCCCTTCTCTCATGCTCGTATCTACTTCGCGTGATGAATCTGACTCCAATCGATCCTCTATCGTGGCTCCAAAAGCTCCGAAAAAGCTCCCAAAATCGCCTCAAGTCGTCTGCCGTTCGTCGTGTCGGGGCTGTGTCGAGAATGCCCTAACATCAGAAAATTCGCCAAAGTATAATGCTGAAACAGAGGGTTACGCGGCTTGCTGCGCGACTTGCAAGTCACGTGGAAAGTCGCACGTGTTCTTTTTGGCCTCCGGCTCAGCTTCGGGTCATGGTTCAGGCGCGGGTCTTGGGCTTGGATCTCGGGCTTCCGTTGGGCTTCGTTTTGGCTCTTTTTGGGCTCTTTTTAGCTTCTTTTCTCGATGAACGTTGTCTTTTAGATAATCTGCATAAATCACTCGATAAACCATAAAATCCACGCCTTTTTGCTAGAATACAAACCAATCTCATTGGTTTGAGAATTGAAAATAACGCCAAAAAGTGGCGTTATCAGTAAGGCAATACGAAAGCTTCATCTGTGGTAAGACTGAAACTCTCTATCAAGTTCAGCAACGTTTCAATTGTTTAATTATTGATTTAAAAACTGTTGGTAAGACCTACTCTAACTCCGAGATTCTGACAAAATTCTTGGAATGTCTTCCTGAAAGCTGGGACAATTATACCATGTCTCTTAAGCTATCTAAGGATCTGAAATTTATGACCCTCTCTACCTTATTTGGCATTATGCTTAATCATGATCAATTGTGTCACCTTAAGAATAATATTGTCAAAGATTCCAAAAGCACACATGTTGCTTTACTCTCCTCAGAGTCAGTACCCATTCAACGATCCACTGTCACGATCATTGAAATGGAATCTAACTCTGATGATTCATCAGACGCTGATCCTTCAGAACTTGATGAATCTCTGGAACTCCTGACAAATTCTTTCAGGAGGTTTGCTAGAAAGAGTAACTTCAGAAGAAATAAACCTCTCACTATCACTGACAAGCCTAAATCTACTCTTGTTGATAAGGCTACTGCTACCTGCTTTAACTATGAAAAAGTAGGACACTTTGCAAGTGAATGCATGTCAAAGAAAGTTTTCAAACCTTCTTCTTCCTTCAAAAAATCCTCTAACCCAAGGGCTAGAGATGACAAATACCAAAAGCTGAAAGAAAAGTATGCTAAGTTGAAAGCATACAAAAAGAAAAGAAAAGGTCTGTTCGCTGAAGAACAAGACTGGCTGAGTCTGATGAGGAATCAGATTCAGAAGAAGAAGATGAGGCCAATCAATACCTCATGGCCAAAATAGAAGATGAGGAAGAACAAGCTGAAATTCCCTCTACTTCTACCTCTCAGGTATCAATCTCTTCTATTTCTACTTCAGCTATCACTGAAGCTGATAGACTTCGAGCTATCGATATGCTGACTGTCGATTTATACGATGCCATGAATGGCAAGACCAAAGCTGAACAAATGAATTTAGATTTAACTGAACAACTTAAAAATTGTCACCTGAAAATTCAAGAGCTTTCAAACATTGAAAATAATTTGAAAGACCAGGTCTACGTAAATCAAGTCATCAGTATCGAGCGAGAACAAGATATCGCTGAACTAAAAGCTTAAAAGGATACTGTTTAAGGATGGTATAAATCCTTAACAAAGATCACTGAAATAATCGGTGCTCAGATCCTTGCTAAAGACAGAAGTGGTCTTGGTTATAAAGCTGATGCTGAAGAATCAACTACTGACCGTTCCATGCTTAAGTTTGGAATGTTCGTGTCTTCTGTCCCTGACACCTCTTTACCTCAATGTTCTTCTTCTTCTAAAAATCCATCCATGAGGATAACTCTACCTTAAATGCTAAACTTAAAGGTAAAGAAAAAATAATTGTTCAAAAACCTCAGAAGGGTACCAAAGTACCAAAGCTGAAGAATTCAAAACCTTCAGTCAATCAATCCTCTACTTCTAAGGCTCTGATCCTTGAGCATACTCAGCGATCAACTCCTAGAATAAGGATTAATTTTCTAGCTAAGTTTGGTAACCATTGTTTCTCGATACTTGGATAATCGAGTCGTACATGAAAATCTTTTATAGATTCTTGCTTAAATGATGGCCATTCGGTCAAAGGGGTATTTTGGTGTTGTAGAAATCATGCATAGTTCGCAATGCTTTACATTTTGAAAATAAAAATGTGTTAGTCATTGACATTTGGTCAACTTTGATGTGCCGATTATTTTAGGAGAATTCAAAACCTTTTTGGTTCTTGGAGAAATGTGTATTGGAAGTATTTTGACAAATACATCTTAAGCATTGACGTTCTTGACGTTTTATGTCCCAAGTACGAACTTTGAGGAAAAACGCTTCGTGAGGAAGATTTTAGAAAAAATTTGTATAAAATTATAGTACGCGGGATTTCTTATGTTTTGGACATTGATGCGCACCGTTGGTGCAATTTAAGATTTGAAAATGAGTTTGAAACCTTTTGATGTCAACTAATTATTAACATTTATTTCCTCCTATGTTTTGAAATAACACATTGTTGTGTGCAAGTTTGCCAAAGACGTCTTATTCAAATGTCATTATAGGAACGGATGAGAAATTTTGAGAAATTGATTTAAAGATTTTCCTTTTTAGGAAATTTAGTCGCGAACCGTTTGATGCATGTCTTTTCGTTTCAAGAAAATTTCTAATGGTAAGGTTACAAGCTTGCATGTCTACCCCAATGTGAAGTCGTATAATGTTTTAGTCGATATTTTCGAGTGATGGAAACGTATGGGTTTTTGTATTAACTAAGGAATTTGCACAAGTCATTTGTGAGTATTGGTAAATCGTTCCATCGTTTTGTGTAATAAATTGACGCACACAAAATTTTGTTGGTGAACCTTGCCCCATGCCGTTTTATGGTTGGCAAGGAAATGTTGGAGTCAAATGTCATTTGGATCGCTTTTGAAATACGTGCACACTTTGTGTTGCACCCCGTTTAAGGTCGAGCAGTCACCTTACATGCATGTCATGAGTCAATCCATATTAGAACCGTGGCGGTTCCTTTTAGAAAAACTATTCGTTACGCTTTTGCGTTTTGTGGGTAAACTAAACTGCAATGAAATGGTTTTCAACATGATTTTCATATGTGGGACAAGCGTGTCCAGTTTTACGTAACTACCGAACTGATAGTAGTAGTTTTGTGCGTACGGTTATTTGATATGAAAACCTTAGTGTTGAAAATATTTTGTGAATGGTTTTGATTAATTGGCATAATTATTGAATAACGCACTTGAAAACCTTGAACTCGTTAGGCCCTTATAAAGAATAAGTAACCCAGTTAAGGGTAAGTGCGTATAGGAATTCGACGGTGGAAGGTTGAGTATTCCACGCATGTTGGTATTATGGGCCGGATGATATCGGTAGCAAGGTAATTGGGTTTGTGGTAATTGGAGGGTTAAACTTGCGTTAATACATTTTGATGTTGGTATAGCCGTTTTGTTGACGACCTTAGTTTTGCGGAAACCCTTGTAACCTTAAGATACTCATTTGTGATGAGTGGTTTTGGTGAACTAACCTTTGTGTATGGTTAATGAACCTGTCAGTTTGATGATTAATGATTGAGATGGATTTTAGAGTCTATTAGAGCTCATTGGATGTGGATGGCCTTTAACGATAGGGACAATTGAAATTAGCGATTCTGTTGGTCTCAGTATTAATTGAGCCTTAAATTGATTTAGAGTTTGAAACTGAAATCAAGATGTATAGAACATTTTAAGGTTGGGAGACGACCGAAGTCGTATGGTTGGGAGTTTCCCCTATGGTTGGAACGTTTATCCGTACATAAGTACAGCGTATGTGTAGGGGCTTTGTTGATAAACAATTGTTCGAGGAATTGTCTTTATAGACCGTGTGGATGGAATTTAGATTCCCGTTAGGAATTGATGAATTATGGTCGACAGTGAGTCGGTTGACTTTGGGTTGTAAAGGATATAGATTTCGAGGACGAAATCGTTTTAAGGTTGGGAGAATTGTAACACCCGTAATTTTCGGATGTACAACTTCGAATCGGTGTGGATTCGATCCTTTAAGAAAAATATGGAAAATAGGATTTTGGTTTAAATCTTAGATTTTATGGTCTAGTTGGATGAGGAATTCGAATACGAGTCCAACGGTTCTTTCCGGAGCGAAAACGGAGCTATAACGAAGAAGTTATGGCCAAAACAGTGTGTAAGAAGAAACCAAACAAACAGAAGCTGGCGCCAGTTGTGGCGCCGATGGACTGGCGCGGAGCCCCTGGACGAAATAAATTAGATTTTTAACCCATTTCTCTCTTCTATCTCCCCATTTCATTCTCCCTCTCGATTCTCTTCTTCTCCCTCTCACCAAATCGGTTTCTTTCCCCAAATCAACCACAAACCCTCTCCTCTCCTCTTCATCTTCCCCACTTAAACGAACCCATTCCACCATTGATGAGCATGTTGGAGCTTTTGGAAGTTTAGGAGCTACCTTTTGACGAGTTCAAGTGATTGAGGTAATTCCTAGTTAGATTATTGTTATATTTCACTTTCTTCCTTCATTGTAGTGTTGTGGGTCGATTTTGGTGGTTGTTAGTCAAAGAAATCTTGTGTTCATCATATCTAAGAACTAGGGTTTGGTGAGTTGGGGATTTTATGGTTTTATGGTTGAAGGATGATTGCATGTGGTTGGATGATGAATCCTTGTGGTTAGATTTTAGTATTGATGGTTGGAATTATGGAATTAGGTTTTAGAGATTTTGACTTGAAGATGCATTTTGGTTCAAAGGAGCTTACGTTTGGAGAACTCTAGATTTAGCTAAATCTAGCTAAGGTGAGTTCAAGTTACTTTGCGAAAACGTTGTACATGCCAAAATGATTATTTTACAAATTGTGTGTGTTTTACTTGAAAACATATACGGTTGGGTTGTTTGGATAAATTAACTCTTTTGAAGTGGTTATCGTTATAAATGTGTAAAACACCCATAATTGGGACATTTGGGATATTTGGATGGGTAGAAACCATAATTTGGTTTTAAAAGATTAATTGCTCAAAATGATGTTTAATTGATGGTTTAAGCATATATGTGTAAATGATTTTTGTAAACCATTTGAGGAAATGCACTTTTAGTGTCATGGGACAATTGTCCGAGTTTAATGGTTCGATGTGGAGTCTTGTTGATGGGTTGCATTTATTGCACGTTATAATTATTTACATGCTTGGGTGAGTGAGTCATTCCGGGATAGGCAGGTTAGTCAGTCGTGGTAAAGGTCAATTGGGTATCTTGAGGACGAACCTCGGAACTCATGTTTTATGACCTGAACTTTACGAGTAGGCACTAGGAGGGTATAGTCTTGGGCACGATACCTTAGGGGTATGTGTAGAGATCCACGCCGCTTATAGAGGGTGCCTCGGGGGTGATCCTAAGCGTGCCAGGTCTTTGGGCGTTACCAAGTGGGTAGACGTCAAGGTGTATCCTCAGTACGATGTAACTCGGATTCGTAGAGCAGAATTGTGGAATAGGCAATGCGTATGTTGTATTCCAGATTTCGTTGGGAGGGCAGAGATAGGCATAACGTGATCTTGTAATCTCTACTTCCAGTTATACGATGAACGTTGTATGGGTGGTATACTTATGTGTTACCTCCACCTTCAACGGATACGGGTCTCCCCCGTTTATGGTATTTTAACTTTATTACATTTCACGGTCGCGTGTGTATTGCTTCGTATTATGTTTTAATAAAGTGTTGTATTTATGGTTAGTTTCCATGATTCATGGGTGGAGTATTTTTCTGTTAACCGTGTTTGGAGGCTTTTTCCTAAACTTGAATACTTACGTATTTTGAGTGAGTCGGAAATGTAATTCATTTTGGAAAATGTAATATACTTTTTGGGAACTTTTCCATGGAAACGTGTGAGTTGGAAAACGGATGATTTGCAATTAAAGTAAACTCTTTTGGAATCATGACTATGTTTACTAACTTCCGATTTATGTTTTTATATAGTCATGATAAAATGCTTGAACTCACTAGGCGTAAGCCTAACCCTTTTTATTCCTTTTATTTTGTCGGCATGTGCAACAGGCTCAAGTTGGGGTAGCTCTAGCTACATTGTGAAGTGGTGAGAGTTTGTAAGGTGCACGAGAGGTGACTTGAGTATTGAAGACTTCCGCACTTATTTGGAACTAGTAAATTGTGTTATGTTAAGTAGCACCGTTTAAGTAGTTTCATTGTGGATATTGTAATGTTTTAAATTCCGAGGTATTTTGATGAAGGAATTGTAGTATGGTTTATCATATATGGTTTATATACTGAATTTTGATGTTAGTTGCTCGTTCCAAATTTGAGGGTGTTACAAAAAGGCTATACCCGAGGGTTTGGTGTACTCTCTAATGGTACAACAACCTTCAGAAGAGTTGCATACGTTGAAGGGCTGAAGCACAATCTTTTTAGCATCAGTCAGCTATGTGACAAGGATTTCAAAGTTTGCTTCACTAAGGAAGCATGTTTCGTCACTGACAAGAAGGAGAAAGTTACTCTAAGTGGATATCGTTTGGAAAATGTTTATGTAATAAACATGGACTCAACAACCACTGAAAACATATTTTTTTCTCCAAAGCCTCTTCTGATGTCAACTGGCTATGGCATAAAAGGCTCTCTCATCTCAACTTCAAGACACTGAATACTCTTTTTTCAAAAGAGTTAGTCACTGGTCTTCCTCAACACTCATACGCTAAGGAATATTTTTGTTCAGCGTGTGAAAAAGGAAAACAAACCAAAGCTAGCTTCAAGTCAAAGCAAGTTTCCTCAGTGTCATCTCCTCTTCAACTTCTCCACATGGATTTGTTTGGCCCTGTCAATGTTCAATCCATAGCTGGAAAGAAGTATACACTGGTTATTGTGGACGAATTTTCTCGATACACATGGGTAATGTTTCTCCGTGCTAAGAGTGACACCTCAGAAGAACTGATGTCCTTTGTCAGGAAAATGGAAGTCCTGAATAATCTTACTGTTCGCTCAATCAGGAGTGATCATGGAACTGAATTCAAAAACAGTTCCCTTGATAATTTCTTTGAAAGTAAGGGTATTTCTCACAACGTTTCTTCAGTGAGAACACCTCAACAGAATGGAGTCGCTGAAAGAAGAAACCGAACAATCATTGAAGCTACTCGTTCAATGCTCAGCGATTCTTATCTCCCTACTTAATTCTGGACAGAAGCTGTCAACACTGCATGTTTTATGCAGAATAGATCGCTGATCGTCAAAAGATTCAACAAAACTGCCTATGAACCTTTCCATGGAAGAAATCCATCTTTCAGCTTTCTTCACATCTTTGGTTGTCAATGCTTTATCTTAAACAACATAGATGCTCTTGGTAAGTTCGATCCCAAAGCTGGCGACGGAATATTTCTTGGATACTCCTCAGTGTCCAAAGCCTTCGGAGTCTTCAACAAGAGAAGACAAACTGTAAAAAAACCATTCATGTCACCTTTGACGAATCCCGTTCAGCAAACTCAAGACCATCTGCTGATAACGGCGAACTCAATCAGTGGATGTTTTCTCATTTGGAGATTCAGAAACTGTTTCTAACCCTGACCCTCAGGTCAACTCACCAACCGCTGATGATGATCCTGTCATCATTCCAAGCATGCAGACAAGTGAAGTTGAATCATCTTGGGTTTCAGCTGTTCCAATCAACACTATGCCTGTTTCTGAACCATCATTTGATATTCCATCAACCTCTCAACAATCAGTGAATGAAGTTTCATCTGTTCTGCCTATCGTGCCTCTACTACCTGACGTCGCTGAAGCTTCCTCTTCAGTGATTCCAGAGTTTCATTCTGAGGCAGCGGCTCACGCTCCTGCTCAGCAATGGACCATAAATCACCCCATAGATCAATTTCTTGGTGATCCAAACGTAGGTGTTCAGACTCAACGCAGTGCAGGTAACATTTGTTTATATGTAACTTTTATTTCAGTAACTGAACCAAAGAAAGTTGATGATGCCCTCAGAGATCCAAAATGGGTCAGCGCTATGCAAGAAGAGCTGACTGAATTTGAAAGAAACAAGGTTTGGAATCTCGTTCCAAGACCATCTGACAAATCTGTGATAGGCACTAAGTGGGTCTATCGAAATAAGTTAGATGAAAATGGAACTATAACCCGCAACAAAGCTCGTCTAGTTGCTCAGGGATACAGACAAGAGGAAGGTATAGATTATGACGATACCTTTGCTCCAGTGGCAAGACTCGAAGCTATTCGTCTATTTCTATCTTACGCTGTTCATAGAGACTTCAAAGTATATCAAATGGATGTGAAGTCGACATTCCTGAATGGAAGGCTAAATGAAGAAGTCTACGTTGAACAACCTCCAGGATTCTCTGATCCTAAGCATCCAGGTTATGTTTATAAACTGGATAAGGCACTCTATGGTTTAAAGCAAGCTCCACGTGCATGGTGTGACACTCTATCCTCTTTTCTTCTCATTGAAATTTTTAGCGTGGTAAATGTCACACCCCGCTAAAGCGGAAACACGGAATGTGCAGCTCAAGTTTCATAGCAAAAGTTACAAGATCACAACAACCATCAAAATACATTCAAAGGTCAAACCTTGTCTTTTACAATTGTTTTTACGGAAGGGAAATGAACATGAAATTTAAAGATAGTAAAGAAAAGCTTCATCACGTGTAGCCTTCCTAAGTTCCAACCTTAAGAACGTTCTCCTGAAAAGCATGTAAATGAGAGTGTCAACTAATGCACTAGTTGGTGAGATCACAGGTTTAATGAGTATAACATTGTTTGCCATCACAAAATAGTTTAAATCCACACATGGGATAAAATAATACGGTTATAAAAACCACTTGCTCAAGGTAATCATATGTAAAAATGCTAAGTTATTGAGCCCGTTACCCGACCTATACCGACATAATTTGCCCCTACCACAATGGTACATACGCGCATGTTCTATCACCAACAATACGCAATACAACAATAATTATGCACTCAAACAAGCGCTACTTGTGAGTGGGGGTGTCAACCCAAATAACGTTATTCATAATTACCAACGGCTCACACTCGTGAGTTAAACGGGTAACGTATACGTGAACGGGGACTTTATACATGATAGCAAAAGAAACTCAAACTTACAACATTTGCAACAACATAGATACCATAGAGCATAAATAAGCAAGCTTCGTATTTTCAAGAAAACGAAATAATCGGTGTGTAAAATAGTTGTAGTAACCACATGCTTTTCACCCCAAAATATGTAAAACATTGAAAAAGGGGCTGTGAATACTCACTTGATACGTGATAGAATCCAGGAATCTCCCACAAATACTCCGAGATGATCATACTTCAAACCTATGAACGTAAGGTCACTAGCGAGTTCTCAATCTCGAAGGTTCGGTACTAATTATCCAAATCATCATAAAATGCCTTGCGTGTTTTATTATTAAAACGTAATAAGCGTATGCATTGTTCTTATTATATTACGATTCCACAATTTCGTCCCAATAGGTAACGAAAAGGGTTTTAAGGAACATAAATATATATGGTACATATATATATATATATATAAACCAATATTTTATCGTAACAACGATAAAATCGTAGGTCGTAATCGAAATAACAATATTTAAATGTATAAATATATAGGTATAGTATATATTTACACTCTACTATTTCATCATAAGATGGTGAAATAGGATTAATACATAAATAAAGTGCAAGGATATATATAAATATATTATATAAGAGAGTTTTCCCAATTTCATCATAAAAGATGAAAGGGATAAATAATAAAATAAAGTGCATAAATAAAGGACATAAATAAAATGCATAAATAATATAAGATATACTTATATATTCCACTATTTCATCATAAAATGATGAAATGAGATTAGATATAGTCCTTAATAATAGTAATAATTTGTCCTTCACTGTCCAGAATTTGATGTCACTTTGTGTTCAACTTTTGGTAACTTCCAGGTATAATTAAATCATGAAATTTTATGTCCATTAAGTTCAATGAGTTAGGAAACTTTTGATACCAGTTTCGTAGTTTTTGGAGAAGTATAAGTACATGAAATAATACACGACGTAAAATCCGACAGAATACTTTGCTGTTTGCATCCGGATTTTGTGAGGACTGTTTGATAAATGAAATCTTTGAGTTTTTAAATGAAACCACTTGGGTTTGAATCTTAACACACTAAAATGAATTCCAGAAAAATAATCACTCCATTTGGAGTTAAAATGAGTGAGATATGACTCTTTGAAGTGAGGTGTAATTTCTGGCAGCAAGCTGCCCAATCAACACCTTGTGCATGTGCACCCAACTAGACTTTTAAACCAAAATTCTTATTCCTTTGCATGAAAAATCCGATTTGACTCTCATCCATACAAATATTTTCAGTTCCCAAACATTTTTATGATCCATTTAAAATGCATGCAAAACAACCATCAACTCAAGCTTTGAATACTTTTTGTAAAAGACCCAATATTGAAGATTGTTGATGTTCTTGCCAAGAACATCAACATGCAACTAAAAATTCAGTATTTTGAGCTCATGCATGTGGGTTTAAATGTGTTTTTAGTGGTTTTCAAAGATACATTCATAAGACTCTTGAACAACAATGATGGATCTTTCAAGATTACTACATGCATGTGTTTAAAATGTTCATCTTTGATCTTAACTTTGGTTTGATTTTGGATTCGCCATCTTTTACTAACAAAAGATGTTATGATGGTAAATCTACAAACATTAAGACCCATAAAGATGATTTTAAAAGATGTGAAGAAAGTGTAACAAAAAGATGAAGATCATACTTTTAAAAATGCAAGAATATGAAAAAGACTTAAAAGAATGTGTGTGGATTTTACCCAACACACTTATGTTTACCTTAGATTGCCTTGGACTCTTGTAGTATAAGAGTTTAGGGGCTGGAGTTGTGATGAAGGTTTGAAGATGAAGATATGAAGATTTGAAGGTGGAGAGAGAGAGGGATGATACTTGAGAGAAAATGCAAGTAAAAGAAATGATTCAAAAATGAAATGTAAGGTTTATTTTATAGAAATAGGGAGGGGGGGGGGGGGGGTTATTAAATAAAAAAATATAAATACTAAAGATAAATGTTGTATTATTGGTTAGATATAAAAATACTTGTATTCTTCTAAACTTAAAATACCAAGTAATTATAAAACAAAGTACTTTCATATATAATATGATTGAAATATATAAATTATCATTTACATAAATACTTGTAGTATATAAATATTTTAGGTTGGCATTTTATGAGATTTATGGATAATTTCCTAATTCAGGATTTCTTAGGCAAAATTTCTCAATTTTTCCTATTGTACCGGGTTTACTGCTACAATTGCACTGTGTAAACTATGTCATAAGAAAAAATAAGGTTTCCAAACAGTTCTAACCTGAGATGTGAATTTGACAGTTGTCACAGTCTCCCCCGGTTAGAAGAATTTCGTCCCGAAATTCAAGGGTTACTAGCGTTAACAGGTTTCCTTGAAAAGAGGTGAGGATACTTTTGTAACATGTAATCCTCCCACTCCCAAGTATATTCAGGCCCACGCCTTGTGTTCCAATGGACTTTTACTATCGGGATTTTGCTTCTCTTAAGACGCTTGACTTCCCTATCGAGTATTTCCATTGGTTCCTCTACGATGTGCAGTTTATTGTTGATTTGGACTTCTTCCAAAGGCACGGTTACTGCTTCATCAGCTAAACACTTTTTAAGGTTCGATACGTGAAACGTGTTGTGAATAGCACTTAACTCCATTGGCAATTCCAGCTTATAAGCTACTGGTCCAATTCTTTCCGTGATCTTGAATGGTCCAACATACCGTGGACTCAACTTTCCTCTTTTCCCAAAACGGACTGTTCCCTTCCAAGGGGATACTTTTAAAAAGACCCGGTCACCCACTTGGAATTCTAAAGGCTTTCTTCGATTATCCGCATAGCTCTTTTGACGATCTTGAGCTGCTTTAAGTCTATCTCTGATGATTGCAATCTTGTCGGTGGTTTCTTGGACAATGTCCGGACTAGATAGTTGTCTATCCCCAATTTCCAACCAACAAAGAGGTGATCGACACTTGCGACCGTATAGAGCCTCATATGGTGCACACTGAATACTAGTATGATAGCTATTATTGTATGAAAATTCGACTAACGGCAAGTGGTTATCCCAACTTCCTCCAAAGTCTAATACACATGCCCGAAGCATGTCCTCCAACGTCTGAATGGTTCGCTCACTCTGACCATCCGTTTGAGGATGATAAGCCGTGCTTAAGTTTAACTGCGTTCCTAATGCTTTTTGGAGTGATTGCCAAAATCGAGATGTAAAACGACTATCTCTATCCGATATAATGGAAATTGGAACTCCATGCCGCGTAACGATCTCCTTGATGTAGATCTGAGAAAGCTTTTCCATCTTATAATCTTCTCAAATAGGTAGGAAATGTGCGGACTTCGTAAATCGATCTACTATAACCCAAATCGTGCCATGCCCCTTGGCAGTTCTCGGGAGTTTGGTTATAAAATCCACAGTGATTTGTTCCCATTTCCACTGGGGAATCTCCGGTTGTTGCAACAGTCCCGATGGCTTTTGATATACAGCCTTGACCCTTGCACACGTTATGCATTTTCCTACATATATGGCAATATCCTTCTTCATTCCTGGCCACCAATAGTATTCCCTTAAATCTTTGTACATCTTATCCGCTCCTGGGTGAATTGAATACTTTGATTTATGAGCCTCCTCTAAAATCATTTCCCGTAGGTTGTCAGCCTTTGGGATCCATACTCTGCCCTTAAAGTAACGTACTCCATCAATCTTAGTTTCAAAACTAGACTCTAAACCATGAAGAGTCTCTTCCTTCAGGTTTTCAGATTTCAATGCTTCGATCTGAGCTCCAAAAATTCGGGTTTTCAAACTTGTTTGAACCAATGCTCCTAACGCTCGGACTCGTGAAGGTTTTACCCTTTCTTTCCTACTCAGGGCATCGGCTACCACGTTGGCCTTACCTGGGTGGTAACGTATCTCGCAATCGTAATCGCTGAGCAGTTCTACCCATCTTCTTTGCCTCATGTTCAGCATCTTTTGATCAAAGATGTGTTGAAGACTTTTATGATCGGTGAAAATAGTACACTTGGTACCATATAGATAATGTCTCCATATTTTCAAAGCGAATACCACAGCTCCGAGTTCCAAATCGTGCGTGGTGTAGTTCTTATCATGAACTTTTAATTGTCTCGAGGCGTAAGCTATCACCTTATCATTTTGCATCAATACGCAACCTAATCCTTGATGTGATGCGTCACAATACACTACAAAATTCTCCATTCCTTCCGGTAAAGCTAAAATCGGTGCATTGCACAACTTTTTCTTCAGAAGTTGAAATGCTTCTTCTTGTGGAACTCCCCAAACGAATTCCTTCTCCTTTTGAGTTAACGTGGTAAGGGGTTTAGCGATCTTAGAGAAATTCTCGATAAAACGTCGATAATACCCTGCCAAGCCTAGAAATTGGCGAATTTCCGTTGGAGTCCTTGGGGCTTCCCATTTCTTAATGGCTTCCACTTTAGCCGGGTCCACATGAATCCCCTTCTCTCCGATTACGTGACCTAAGAAATGTACTTCCCGAATCCAAAATTCGCACTTAGAGAATTTGGCATAAAACTTCTGTTCCTTAAGGAGCTCTAAAATCACTTTTAGATGCTGCTCGTGATCCTTCTTACTCTGAGAATAGATTAATATGTCATCGATGAACACAATCACGAACTTATCAAGATATGGCCTACATACTCTATTCATTAGATCCATAAACACAGCTGGCGCGTTCGTCAATCCAAATGGCATAACTAAAAACTCGTAGTGTCCATAGCGAGTTCTAAAAGCTGTCTTAGGAATATCTTCCTCTCGAACTCTCAACTGATGGTATTCCGATCGGAGATCAATTTTAGAAAAGTAAGTTGCACCTTGCAACTGATCGAACAAATCGTCTATTCGAGGGAGAGGATATCGATTCTTGATTATTAGCTTATTAAGCTCCCTATAATCGATACACATTCGGAATGCTCCATTCTTTTTCTTGACAAAAAGAATCGGTGCTCCCCAGGGTGATGAACTCGGTCGAATAAATCCCTTATCCAAAAGTTCTTGAAGTTGATTCGATAACTCTTGCATTTCCGCAGGTGCTAGGCGATACGGGGCCTTGGCTACAGGCGCTGCTCCAGGTACAAGATCGATCTGAAATTCGACTTGTCTAAACGGTGGAAGTCCAGGCAAATCGTTTGGAAATACTTCTGGGTGATCCTTCACCACAGGAATATCTTGAACTCTCTTCTCCTCAGGCTTCTTCTCAATTACTTGCGCCAAGAACGCAACATACTTCTTCCTCAAATACTTATGGACCTTCATACATGATACTATCTTCAGACTCCTTCCAGCTTTATCTCCTTGGACAACTAGGGTTTCTCCGCCTTGTAATGGTAACCTAACCGTCTTTTCAAAACAACTAACCTCTGCTCGGTGCTTAGATAGCCAATCCATGCCTATTACTACATCAAAACTCCCCAATTCAATTGGAATAAGATCAACACTAAACAGTTTATCCGCTAAATTCAAAGTACAACCTAAGATTACATCCTTAGCTTCTAATTCAAATCCATTAGCAACCTCAACAATATAAGCATTCGGCATTTTCTTAGATTCTAGATTGATCAAAGGCCTAAAATCTAACGAAACAAAACTCTTATCGGCACCAGTGTCGAATAATACGGATGCATAATAATCGTTTAGAAGAAACGTACCTGTCACTACATTGGGGTCTCGACGTGCTTCTTCTGTTCCTATGACAAATGCCCTTCCTCGAGCTTGTCCTCCTTGGTTTCCCTGATTGGCTTGCCTTGCTTGATACCCAGCGTTGTTATTGTTTGGTCCTCTTTTCAGCCTTGGGCACACATTTCGGAAGTGATCCGGAGTTCCGCACTCAAAGCATACCCTTCCTTCTTCCTTCACATTCTTTATCGTCTTACAAAATCGAGCTAAGTGACCCTTTTGCTTACAAATGCTACAGATGAGACAGGCTCCCTCATGATGCGAACCACATTGGTTACACTTTGGTTGAGGCCTATTGTAACGTCCTACTTCCTTAGCATTCATCCCAAAGTTCCATACTACTTTCTTATTCCTGCTCCCGATAACATTAAGATAAAACTTCATTCCTATTTTTAGATAATGCCTCAAATACCAAAATTTTGAGGTTCATCCTACATCAATACTAAAGTTTTTAGATCTAATACCACCAATCACTTATAATTACCCAAAATACTTAGTTCATAATAACCACAAGAAAAGGTTTTCCTTTGATACCAAAAGTCTTATCAAAAGTTGCCAAACTATCAATCATCCTATTCAAAACCATCCCAAATACACAACTATCAAGATCATCAACACAAGCATAGCTAGCACTACTCCTCTAAATCTTCCACCGTCTACGTCAATATCCGCCCCGATACACTTCAATCGAAACCCACAACACCAATAGCGTCAATAGCATCACTACTACTATGCTCATTATCTCGGCTCGTAAAGCTACCCTCCGAGCTACTTTAGCTCCATTCACGGCATCGGACGACATGTTGGTCAAAAGGTGGCTTAATTCCACTAGCTCGGTTATCACTTGACTCTGATGAGTGACTCTTGTTTGACATCCGTGCAAGTCCATTGCCACGGCCCTAAAGCGTTGCTCTTCGGTCCAAGTCATGCCAGGCGCTCGGCTAATCGGCACTCCCTCGATCACTCGTGAAGATTCCGGTGCGTCTCGCTGATCAGACCTAAATGACACTCGTCTAGGTATGGGCACGCTCTTCCTAGTGGTTTGCCTCGTATGTGGACCCCTAGGTGGCATCACTACCGGGATAGGTTGTGGAGGAGCCACAACCGGAGGCATCCTCGACTCATCATAAGGGTCTCGTTCCACGTCGGACGTACGCTCACTTGATGGCGTGTAGGAAGGTTCCGAGCTCGATGATGATGATGACATGGTATTGCTGAAGTAAGAGTGTGATGAGGATGTTGACATAGTGATACTTAAGTAAAAGTGTATAATATTACTATCGCGCAATATAAAGGCTAAGCGTACTACACTATTGCATACTATAGGCAATAACTACGCTCCTACTAGGCATACAACGTGAAGCATCAAGTGTGAAAACGCACATATTCCTAGTATATCCATTTCCGGTCTCGCATTACTCTTTCTTTATTTAAACATAGGTGATCAGGCTTTGTTTAATTAAAGACCGATGATGCAATACCCGAATTAGTTATACTAGCAACATGTTTAACAAATTAAATGTTCATTCCCGTTTTTGGTTATAGTTGCAGTTTTCCAAAGGAAAACCGGTATTCTCTATAACCTTTAGCTCTGATACCAAATCTGTCACACCCGCCTAAAGCGGAAACACGGAATGTGCAGCTCAAGTTTCATAGCAAAAGTTACAAGATCACAACAACCATCAAAATACATTCAAAGGTCAAACCTTGTCTTTTACAATTGTTTTTACGGAAGGGAAATGGACATGAAATTTAAAGATAGTAAAGAAAAGCTTCATCACGTGTAGCCTTCCTAAGTTCCAACCTTAAGAACGTTCTCCTGAAAAGCATGTAAATGAGAGTGTCAACTAATGCACTAGTTGGTGAGATCACAGGTTTAATGAGTATAACATTGTTTGCCATCACAAAATAGTTTAAATCCACACATGGGATAAAATAATACGGTTATAAAAACCACTTGCTCAAGGTAATCATATGTAAAAATGCTAAGTTATTGAGCCCGTTACCCGACCTATACCGACATAATTTGCCCCTACCACAATGGTACATACGCGCATGTTCTATCACCAACAATACGCAATACAACAATAATTATGCACTCAAACAAGCGCTACTTATGAGTGGGGGTGTCAACCCAAATAACGTTATTCATAATTACCAACGGCTCACACTCGTGAGTTAAACGGGTAACGTATACGTGAACGGGGACTTTATACATGATAGCAAAAGAAACTCAAACTTACAACATTTGCAACAACATAGATACCATAGAGCATAAATAAGCAAGCTTCGTATTTTCAAGAAAACGAAATAATCGGTGTGTAAAATAGTTGTAGTAACCACATGCTTTTCACCCCAAAATATGTAAAACATTGAAAAAGGGGCTGTGAATACTCACTTGATACGTGATAGAATCCAGGAATCTCCCACAAATACTCCGAGATGATCATACTTCAAACCTATGAACGTAAGGTCACTAGCGAGTTCTCAATCTCGAAGGTTCGGTACTAATTATCCAAATCATCATAAAATGCCTTGCGTGTTTTATTATTAAAACGTAATAAGCGTATGCATTGTTCTTATTATATTACGATTCCACAATTTCGTCCCAATAGGTAACGAAAAGGGTTTTAAGGAACATAAATATATATGGTACATATATATATATATAAACCGATATTTTATCGTAACAACGATAAAATCGTAGGTCGTAATCGAAATAACAATATTTAAATGTATAAATATATAGGTATAGTATATATTTACACTCTACTATTTCATCATAAGATGGTGAAATAGGATTAATACATAAATAAAGTGCAAGGATATATATAAATATATTATATAAGAGAGTTTTCCCAATTTCATCATAAAAGATGAAAGGGATAAATAATAAAATAAAGTGCATAAATAAAGGACATAAATAAAATGCATAAATAATATAAGATATACTTATATATTCCACTATTTCATCATAAAATGATGAAATGGGATTAGATATAGTCCTTAATAATAGTAATAATTTGTCCTTCACTGTCCAGAATTTGATGTCACTTTGTGTTCAACTTTTGGTAACTTCCAGGTATAATTAAATCATGAAATTTTATGTCCATTACGTTCAATGAGTTAGGAAACTTTTGATACCAGTTTCGTAGTTTTTGGAGAAGTATAAGTACATGAAATAATACACGACGTAAAATCCGACAGAATACTTTGCTGTTTGCATCCGGATTTTGTGAGGACTGTTTGATAAATGAAATCTTTGAGATTTTAAATGAAACCACTTGGGTTTGAATCTTAACACACTAAAATGAATTCCAGAAAAAGAATCACTCCATTTGGAGTTAAAATGAGTGAGATATGACTCTTTGAAGTGAGGTGTAATTTCTGGCAGCAAGCTGCCCAATCAACACCTTGTGCATGTGCACCCAACTAGACTTTTAAACCAAAATTCTTATTCCTTTGCATGAAAAATCCGATTTGACTCTCATCCATACAAATATTTTCAGTTCCCAAACATTTTTATGATCCATTTAAAATGCATGCAAAACAACCATCAACTCAAGCTTTGAATACTTTTTGTAAAAGACCCAATATTGAAGATTGTTGATGTTCTTGCCAAGAACATCAACATGCAACTAAAAATTCAGTATTTTGAGCTCATGCATGTGGGTTTAAATGTGTTTTTAGTGGTTTTCAAAGATACATTCATAAGACTCTTGAACAACAATGATGGATCTTTCAAGATTACTACATGCATGTGTTTAAAATGTTCATCTTTGATCTTAACTTTGGTTTGATTTTGGATTCGCCATCTTTTACTAACAAAAGATGTTATGATGGTAAATCTACAAACATTAAGACCCATAAAGATGATTTTAAAAGATGTGAAGAAAGTGTAACAAAAAGATGAAGATCATACTTTTAAAAATGCAAGAATATGAAAAAGACTTAAAAGAATGTGTGTGGATTTTACCCAACACACTTATGTTTACCTTAGATTGCCTTGGACTCTTGTAGTATAAGAGTTTAGGGGCTGGAGTTGTGATGAAGGTTTGAAGATGAAGATATGAAGATTTGAAGGTGGAGAGAGAGAGGGATGATACTTGAGAGAAAATGCAAGTAAAAGAAATGATTCAAAAATGAAATGTAAGGTTTATTTTATAGAAATAGGGAGGGGGGGGGGGGTTATTAAATAAAAAAAATATAAATACTAAAGATAAATGTTGTATTATTGGTTAGATATAAAAATACTTGTATTCTTCTAAACTTAAAATACCAAGTAATTATAAAACAAAGTACTTTCATATATAATATGATTGAAATATATAAATTATCATTTACATAAATACTTGTAGTATATAAATATTTTAGGTTGGCATTTTATGAGATTTATGGATAATTTCCTAATTCAAGGATTTCTTAGGCAAAATTTCTCAATTTTTCCTATTGTACCGGGTTTACTGCTACAATTGCACTGTGTAAACTATGTCATAAGAAAAAATAAGGTTTCCAAACAGTTCTAACCTGAGATGTGAATTTGACAGTTGTCACAGTAAAATTGACAACATTTTTCAGGAAAGTAAAAAGTCATATTATTCTTGTTCAAATATACATTGATGACATTATATTTGGTTCTACTAACCCATCTCTATGTATTCGTTTCGCTGAGAGAACGAAATCTGAATATAAGATGAGTATGATGGGTGAGTTGAACTACTTCCTTGGACTCCAAATCAAGCAAAATGATAAGGGTACATTTATCCACCAAGGTAAGTATGTCAAAGATATGCTGAAGAAATTTGATTTAACTCAAAGCTTAGCTATGAAAACCCCTATGGCACCGCCGCTGACACTTAACAAAGATCCTTCAGGGAAGGCTGTTAATGTCACTACGTACCGAGGGATGATCGACTCTCTTATTTATCTTACAGCTAGTCGTCCTGATATTATGTATGCTACTTGTTTATGTGCACGATATCAATCTGAACCCAAAGAATCACATCTGATCGTTGTAAAGCGAATTTTCAGATATCTGAAGGGTACTCCCAACCTAGGTCTTTGGTATCCCAAAGACTCAGGGTTCGATCTAACTGCCTATTCAGTTAATGATTTTGCAGGTTGCAAACTGGATAGAAAAAGCACCACAAGAGGCTGTTAGCTCCTGGGTGGAAAGCTGGTAAGTTGGACAAGCAAGAAACAAAGTTCAGTATCCGCCTCTATAGTTGAAGCTGAGTATGTAGCCGCTGGAAGCTGTTGTGCTCATGTCTTGTGGATGAGAAATCAACTATTAGACTATGATCTTCAGCTCTCCAAAATTCCAATCTATTGCAACAGCACAAGTGCCATCGCTATAGCAAATAATCTAGTGCTACACTCAAAGACCAAACACATCGAGATCAGGTATCACTTTATCAGAGATCATGTAATGAATGGTGATATAAAACTTCACTTTATCCCAACTGACTTTCAGTTAGTTGATCTTTTCACCAAACCCCTTGATGAGACAAGATTTAACTTTCTCATCAGCGAGTTTGGCATGCAGAACCTTAAAAAATAATTCTTCAGCGGTAACGCATTAGATCAGTGATAAAGGAAATTCTATCTCTTTATTCATCATCTAATCTCTGAACAAAATTATTCGCTGACACTAAGGTATGTTTTTCTTCTCCTAAATCGCTGAAGTTTACTTCAGTATGTTGTTTCTCAAATAAACGTGGTCGCTGCTATTCTTTAAATTCAGTGAGTTTTTTTGAAAATACGAAATCATCACTGAGTTTTTTCTTTTTTCAGTGATTCTTTATTTTAAATTGTCCCTGAACCATTCAGGGAGACGTTTTGGAAATGAAAATACAATTGTGACGTAATCAAAATGGATAACCTATGGCACGCCTTTTCTCTGACACGTTCGTCTGTTTGAATTCTTGCCCAATAATCATCGTGGGACGTGTCCGTGTCATGATGAGCAAACTTTTCCCGCTCATCACTTTCTCTCTCTACTCTCACTATATAAACACCTCTTGTTTATATTTTTTCCTTTTACGCTCTCGAACTCTTAAAAGCAGAAAGAACTTCCTTGCATTACCATTCTCTTGGATTATTTGTGAAACCTTGTGTTTGAATCCTCAAACAATCACACAACAGGTTCTTGCTTCATCTCAAACAACTTCTTCTATCTTATTTTGATCTTATTCTTGTTTTTAAAAGATCAATCAAATGTGTTTTTAAACTTATGATCATCTTCTTCATGCTCATAGAAACCAAACTTAAAAAAATAAGTTTTCTTTTAGGTTTATACTAAAAATCATAAACTTAAACTTCATACGTTTTTCCAGAATCCCTTTCCATAAAAGGAAACTGGAAAACATGCTTTCTACTAGTCTTTAAATTCTTTAAAAACTAGAAAACTCTATTTTACATTTTCTTTCCTTATAAAGAATCTGTAAAAACCCTAAAAACCTCAAAACCCTCATTTTGGAAAGTAATTTCCATTTTAAGACTTCACTTCTGTTTCTCTTCTACTTTTACTCTCATACAGCAATGGTATCTTCAATCCCTGCTACTACCGGTGCTCCATCTGACCGTACCACTACTTCCACAATGGTGAAAGCTGACAACATGAAGCATGAACTCCATCAGATCGTCCTTGCCTCTAACAACTCCTACGCACTGCTAGACTTCCCTAAAAAGAAGTCTGCCTCTCATCTCGCTGATGCTGTTAATTTCATCAAAACATGACCATTGTCAACTGCAATGACCGTCAGACCACCTGCTCATCAAAACCTCCTCACGCAATTCTGGTACACTGCATACCGCACAACTCAGGTCTCCACCAAATCCGGTCGTGAATACTCAGTGATTGGGTATCAAACTGAACTAGGCCGTGGCACCATTTCCCCCAACGCCATTCGTACAACCCTGAACCTTCCTGGCAGCTCTAAGAACAAACCATTCGTTCGTCTCCCTGAAGATGACCAAGAGATCATTCGGTTCCTTGACCTCATGAAGTATTCTTGGTACAAGACAAGAAGTGGTGAAGATGAAAAGAAGATCACCACGGTTCTGAAGAACAAGTTGCCTGCAAAACTGAACTTTATTTTTGCCCATGTCATCAGCTGTATGACTGCTAAACTTGGGTGAACAGATCAGGCCTCCAAAACCCAAACTTCTATGGGTTATGCTCTTCTGAATGGTCTGAACGTGGACTATGCACGTATCATCTTCGAAGACCTGATGAACCGGGTCGAGAAGCCAAACCGATCCAACACTGTACCTTACCCAAGGTTTATCAGTGCCATTCTTCAAATGGTGCTTGACAAAGATTATCCCAAGGTTGGGGACTACAAACTTTCGCAAGTAGGTCCCAAGTTTCTTGACTTCAAACTGCTGGAAAATGAGGTACGTCTCTCAACTCTTCTCTCTCTCCCTCATTCTTCTACTTTAGTGGCTACTACCACAGCGACAACACCCACCGCTGATACCCAGGCCACTACCACCTCCTCCTTGAAAAAGAGGAAACACTCTTTATCCCAACTTGACAGCCGTAAGTCCAAGAAGACCTCAACGGAGCAACCCAACCCTTCTCAGGCTCAAGACTCCATGTTGGCCTCTTCACAGGCAACGCGAATGATTTCGTGGTCCACTCCACCACATCTACTGAAGCCACCCCTTCTATAACCGTTTCAAAGACTCAGTTCTCTGAAACATTCATGGATGAGAACCCCACATCCTCAGCGCCTCAAGGCGCTGCGGAGGTTTTTACCAGCGTCTCCAACACTGAAGCTGTACAAACCCCACCTTTCTCAGCCGTTGCTTCTACCTTCACTTCTTTCATCTACAACATCGCACCAACAATGCCATCATTTCCATTGATGGACACCAATGTTGCGACGCTACAAAATCTCTTGCGCAGAAACGCTACAGGACCTGTAGGATCCTCGACAACAATCCCTGTTCGATCTTTCGAGGATGACATAGAGCATTGGGGAGGAACTCGAGACTTCAACATCTTCTCCAATCCTGAAACTACAGGTATCCAAACACTATCCACATACGTCTCTGCACCCCTAACTTCTGAGCTTTCCTTAGCCCACAAGTTATTTTCTGTTACAGGTCCTAATTTGGAGACTATCAACACGTCCCTCAAGGACATTGCTACGAAAGTGGACTCTCTCTCCACCAGTATCACCAACAACACTGCAACGGGGAATACGCTGAATGATGTCTCCACTTCCCTTGCAGCCAAGGCAACATCGACTAACATCTCCTCACTGCAAGGGGTAGTGAATTCATTGGATACAACTATCTCCACCAACCTCTCAGCCCTCCAGAACACTGTCGCTGAGCTCTCCCCAAACTTCTCCAGCCTCAACAACGAGGTTGGAACTCTGAAGGCCAAATTCACTGGTCTGAAAGGTGAGGTGAGCAGCCTCTCCAAAGAAGTCACTGATAACAACTCCCTGCTCACCAAGATCCTCCTGCGAATGGAAGCTCCCACTGTCCCTCTATCTCATTTCTCTCAGGATGACCGGGAGAAATTAGATATGGCTGTGGAATTCATAATTCAATCAACCCCTGCTATCTCTAGCCTGGAAGACAGAATGGCAGAGGTTGAGAAGACAAATTTAGGGCAACCTGGCCTAGAAGACAGGGACCCTGAAGTTCATGCCACTAATTCTGCTACCTCCCTCATTCATTCAGTGGAAGAGGGGGAGAAGACAAATACAGACCCTCCCCAGAATGTTGAGGGGGAGGAAAAGAACGCTGAAGACGACCCTCAGGAAGATGAGAATCCTGAGGGAACCGCTGAAAGTCCCTCTCCTTCTGAGGGGGAGCTAGGCGAAGCCACTCCTCATTCTCCAGTGACCAAGACTGTAGAAATCATCTCTGAAGATGAGGATGAGGAAAAGGATGAAGAAGACGTCGAAATAAATGACGAGGAACCATCATCCTCCCCAAAAGATGATGATGACGACGACGAAGATGACTTTTTCTTTCATCCAGAGGTAATCAAAGCCCCGACTCTCAAAGGGGTTTCAATAAATGAACCAGAGGAGGGGACCAAGGCAAAGTACCTTCAAAGAAGACGCAGCATGGTAAAAACAAAGACCTTGCTAAAGACAATTTGATTATCCTCCTTAAAAATCCAACTTGTCAGGTACACTATATTTTATTCCCTTATACTGCATCCCTCCTCTACCCCTTCTCAATCTCAACCCTTCTCATTCTGAAACCTCTAAACACTTTGTTAACACCAGATCTATTAGGTAATCAATACGTCATCCATTGATCTTGAAAATAATAGAGAATTACATATGATTGATGTACTTTCTCTCTCTAGAATGCTCTCACTTTCTCTCTCTAAGATATCACAATCAAGCTTCCTAACCTTGCTTAATCTCTAAGCATGCTATTTATACTTCCTAATTACAACACAATAAACTCTAAATACATTGACTTTATACTAAAACTACTTTGACTTTGACTTTACAATATTTGACAAATACATTGACTTTCTCACTAAATCTTGAATACAATATAATGCTCTAACATTCTCCCCCTTTGGATTCAAGATTTAAAAAATATGGCAACAGTCTTCAGCTCTTGATCTTCAAAACATTAATTCTGATTGCTTTAAACTTTGAAGCTCTGACAATCTTCAAACAACAGTATCTTCACAAATTTACTTTGATCTTTGATGCTTTGATAGTCTTCAAACTTTCAGCATTAAAGAATCTTCTATCAAACTTGAAAAGTCTTTGTCTTTCACAATGTAAAGTCAATCTTCTGAAAATGTAATCTTCAACAAATTGTCATTAAGTCTTAAACACAAATTTCAGATCTTTGCATCTTTAAAATCTTTGAAGCTTTAGTCTTTGAAGCTTTGAACTCAAACTCTTTAAACAGTTTCTTGAACCTTGTATCTTCATCTCTTTGAACTTTGAACTTTGAACGGTAACAATCTTTGAACATCTTTGAACAATAAACTCTCTCGAATCATCTCGGAACATCTTGTTGACTTTGACAAACTTCTCCCCCTTAATCTTTCATTGACAAATCTCCCATTTTCTTCAACATATTATTTCTCCCACTTTTTGATGATTGTGAGCATCATGATCATCAAAACTCTTATCAACTTCAGCACGGTCTTTGATCACCATTAACATTCTCCTCCTTTTGATATAATATATGTTATCCCAAATAACAAGTAATCACAATCAAGATGTGTGCAAATCTCTGGTCATCTCTCATTAGAATCAATATCCATGAACAAAGGTGTAGAGAGAAAATACAAAGAGTTTCCAAGAGATTCTATCAAAGTGTTGTTTAGAAATGAGCTAAACTAGGCTATTTATACCTAGACTCAATAGTTACAAAATAACCCCTCAACTTGAATACAACATATAAAATTGACACTAACATTATCCCCCTTTGTATTCAAGTGAGCCAGGTAAGCTTTAACCATAAAGTTCTTCCGGTGGAATGTATCTCTTTCTGATCCCAAAGATAATCTCAAACCTTCTTAGTGAATTCCGGTAATCTATTCGGTCTTGTATCGCTTTCAAGGCATTGTTGATCAAGACAATCTCCTTCTCTTTCAGAGGCACCTTTCTTTGTTCATCCAATCTTAGCCTTTCATTCAGCAGAATCTTGATCATATAGAGTGTTCCATCAGAATACAGGTTGACTTCAATAAACCTCAAGAATTTCTTCTTCTTTTGCCCATTATGATAAACAACACCAAACTCTGGTTTTTCTAACACGGTATACAGAGGAATACCTTGCATGTCGGGTAAGCCTTTGTTTGGCCTTCGTTTGTTGACTCTGATTTGATTACTTTCCAAAGCCATCTGAAAATCAGTTAGGTATGAAAGTTTGATCAGGTTCTTCATGAAACGTTTTAAGGCTTGATAGGCTTCAGAGTAGGTAATATCTTTGTTCGACATCCGGGCAAGAATGTCATACAACCTGAAGAAGTCTGCACGGGTTAGGGATTTGAAATTGGCTTCACATAAATTCCACTCTTTTCCATCTGATCTGTTGACATAGAATCTCGGATAAAAAACTTTTAGAATCTTCTCCGATTCTATCTTCACAAGCTTAACAATCTCTTTATCTGTTCTGACTGCACTGAGCTTTTGATCTTTGTCACCCATCATATACAAATATTCAATCTGCTTTGGATGTTGACGCTTTTCAATTGAATACAACTTTACCTTGTCGATTGGCTGAATCTTTTTCACAAACAAGTCACTCCTCATATCTTCTTGGAATGGAGTAATGATTCTTGTTCGGTGAGCACGTCTAACAATCAAAGCATCTTTATCAATTAACATCTGTAGACTGCATCTCTGATTTTGCCTTTAGGTAGATCAGGTATTACCGGAATTTGTATCACTGGATCAGGTAGATTACTTTCTTTGTCAGAATCAGAATCAGGTTGAACATTTCCACCATCAAATACATCATCCATCTCCTCTTTAATCTTTACCACAGTTTGATCTTCATCCGAATTAATGTAAATCAAATCCTGTAAAAACTCATCAGCCATTATTTCCTCATCAGTTCTGTTATCACATCCTTGAGGCTTTTCAACCGTAGGATTGATATCATCCAGAACACCAACATCAGCACTTTGAATCCCTTGTGTACCACCAACATTACCGGTACCCGATTCCACATTTGTTTCCACATTCTCAGTAGCATGAACACCCGAACCACTACCTTGCTCAACCCTTTGTCTTACACTTCTCTCCCCCTCATGGTGATCATGATCGGGATCTTGCTCATCATGTTTCCGTTTGGTGGTTTGGGCTTGAATCCCACACTTGTCTTCCACCGCTTTGATTCGGTTTGATAAGGATGTGAAGCCAGAAGATATAGCTTCGGTTAGGTTGGATATGGATTGTTGTAGGGTATGTAGTGAATCTGGTAAAGTGGCTTGTATTTCGGTTTGGCGTCTAAGTAGACCAAGGATGTCTACTTCTTCTTGAGTATTAGCATCGCCTTGTTCTAGTAAACAGGTAAGTAACTGGGATTTCAATTCATGTAAAGGTAAAGTATGATGTACTTTTGGGTTCGGCTGAGATTCTGGTTGAGTGTCGGATGGTGCGGATGAAGAATCAACAACAGACTTTCCTTTAACAAACTTGTGTACTTCGGCAGATAAATTCTTAACCATATCTTTCAATTCGGACATCTGAGCTTTTTGAGTGTTAGAGAGAGACTGGATGGCACATTCGAGCAACTTCTTTGATACATAGTTGTGAGGAGGAGGACCTACCAAAGACTGAATATCACGCGCTTGTTCCAAGGTAACACCCAGACCACTAAGGTTACTGGTTGACATAGCAGTCATAGAGACTGTATGGCCAACGTTCAACGCTGGCATAGTGTTAACGTTGGTAGGACTTCCGCCCGGTCCTCGTGAAGCACCAACGAATGGCGGCAACACTCAGGGCGTTCTGGTTGGGTCACGCATAACACCAACGTTTTGTGTCACCATAGATGAAGTGACGAATGGTCTCCGTGTCCTAGGAAAGGAAGTAAAATCAAAAGGTTCTAGACTTGATCTGTGAACAAATGAAGGTGGTGGCCGAGGCAGTTGCCATCCTGTTTCAATACCAGCCGACACCGAGTGTGTCACCGATAGTGTTTGTGCTAATCCCCTATGAGAAGATGAAACATCAAATTGTGAAAACGTTGATGAGTGGATGAGTGGGGTTGTGCATTGCATAGCTGGGTCCACTATGGCTTCTTCAATGTCTCGTGGCGACGGACGCTCACTGACAGTAGATGTGGCTACCCGACTAGACACGGTTTGGTTAGGATCATTAGTTAAAACTTTTGTTGATCCTGTCTCATACTCACCATCTTTTTTTCTTTCCTTCTCACTCAACCTCACTTGTTTTTCTGTTTCAACTAATACTCCCTCATTTCCCCTTATCACTCCTCCATCACCACCAGAAGTAGTAGTGACGACCTTTTCAATTACAGTATCAAGATTCTCCATGACTTGATCATTGTTGTTATCATCATTGTTATCATCAGAACTATCATCCTCTTTTTCCTCATCAACATTCGCATCATCATCATCTGAACTATATACAAGATTAGCAGGATCATCAATATCCGCATCAATATCTTCAGATTCTTCCTCAGTATCGTCGGAACCAAGATCTTCCTCATCATCGTCCTCAAAGATCTGAATCATCTTTTTAGATTTGGACGACTGACCAAGAACACCCCCAACTCCTTTTCCCCTTACATCGCTTTTACCTCTCAACACGCCCGGTTCAGGTACCCCAGTATCCTGAACTCTCTTTCTAACTCTAGAACCCTCACCACGCTCACCTAATTGGTTGGCACCGTGGGTAGGCCCTACCGGTCCTGGCCGGGCCATCAGTGCGTTCTCTTCTCTATATTCACTCAAAAATGGTGAATCTTGGTCAGCGTAAGCGAGTAATGCTTCAGGTAAAATCATGATAGTAGGAAAAAGTAAACCTGTTGGAAGTCGGAGATATTTCATGTAAGTAGTAGGACCAAGATCTGCTTTCTCGCGTCTCGGAATCTGATCATTAGAATCCATGATAGAACGGATAATAATCTGAAGATATCTTTGAAATGGTACAAACGTTCTGTCTTTTGATGGCTTTACTTTGTCATTGACAACCTCAACTAGATCATTCCAGATAAGAATAACAAAGTCAATCTTCCGGTAAAAAACGATAGCATGGAACATACGTATAACAGAAATGCTTGCCGTGTCGACTCCCGTGTGTTTAGAAGTCATACATCTATTCACAATGCTGAATAGAGTGTAATAGATCGGCGGTAAGTAATTTCGTTTTAGCTTTGACGTACTGGTCAGCACTCTATAATTCTGACGTGGATCATTATAACCCATTTTCATGATATCCCGGCACAAATCTGCTTCAGACACCATATCTTCAAAGTTTGGAGAATAAGGAAGATCAAGAACTGTCCGCAACCTTTTCAGAGTCAGCTTGGCATCAAAGTGATCTACTTTCAGAGTGAAGTAGTTGTTATTAGGTACGTATTGGATGTTACGCCATACTTGTTGTAGATAAATCTCCGGAACTTGTTTTGTGCGACAGTTTTGAATGTGAAGAACATAGTGTTGTGCGACAGTTATGAATGTTCGAACAGTGATGAACATTCAAACCCAAAAACCTAAGATTTGTCAATGAAAGCTTATCAAACTAGTGCCCTATATGCGGTTTTCTACCAGGAACACTATTCTAAAATCTTTTCCTATGAATACTAACACACAGAACGATTTATGAAGGGTTTTCTAAAAACCCCTTTTCGACTCATCTAACAAATCAACAAACAGATGATATAAGCGATGAAATGCGATATAAAAGAGTAAACAATGATACCTGAATCGATTTTAATCCACGAAATTAATGAAACAGCAACAATCGAATCAAAATCGATAACTATGTGTGAGAATCGGATGAAACTGAAATCGGAAAATGAAAAGACTTTCAAAATCGCACTATATATAGATCTTAGGTTAGAGTGACATGTGTCACGAAGTGATTGGTCCAAGGATTGACCGACATGTGTCAGGTAGTCTGTAACAACCCAAATCCCATATACACAACAAATCACATAATGTAACATAACATTGATTAATCAAACGAAACATCATATTACAAGTACGGTCCGTTCCCTATTACAATCAAAAGAAGACATTCTACTACAAACTTTTTCCTTAGTACATACATAACATTTAATCATTATAATACAACTGCTAAACATGCCAAAATCTTCGTCACATAATCCTTCACATAAGCCATCCATCGATTACTCTAATTACTTGCTCTTACGCGATCCACCACCTGGAATACATATTTTTAAAACGAAAATGAGGGTTAGACACGATGGTCTAAGTAAGATAAATCCCTGTTAGTTTGAAATAATTTATATAAACCTTATTCATATAAATCAATCAGCACAATCAAATATATCAATTTGAACTCACACATCGTGTACCTTCCTTTCTCATTCCTCCTGGCCATATTAGTTGGTTGCAAGCCAACTAATAATTTACAACGCTGTACAACATCTACAGCCAAACAACGCTATACAGTTTCTATAGCCAAACACACCGGTCCTAAGCCCGGCCAATGTATTATAACACATTATAATACTCATGTAAACATAATACCTCAATATATTATAATTCACATATACCATACATATAAACACATAATCACCAATTATCACATTCCCAAACCATACGTATGTATTCCAGTTGAAAATACTTTTAAAGTAAAACTCACCTGATTGCTTATTGACACGTTTCCAAGCCTTCTAAACATGTTCAGTCCTTTACCCAGAATTCACAGGATCTGTAACACATAGATACAGACATCTCTTTACCACATAAAACACATAAGTCTTACTAAGGCTAACAACTCTAACGAACTCAAACCCTCAAATGTTGCCCCCAAACCCGTACTCAAGTCAAGACCACAGGATAGTCAGTCCTCATTCACTTCCTATCTAATGGTTAACAAAATACAGGTTACTGGATACTCGACATCATCTAAACTCTCAATATTGGTCAAACAGCAAAAGTATCCGGATACAACAGAGTTTTCCGGACAACACTAATAATCCGGACAGCATAAGTAATCCGGACACTATCCGGAAACATACTTCATCCGGACAATCAAGAAAAGAGAACTTACCCGGAAAAGACTTGTCCGGAAACCTTCAACTATCATCCGGACACCATCGCCAGAACTACCCGGACACCACCAACAGAGCTATCCGGATACATTCAACGTATCCGGACACCACTGTCGGTTTATCCAAAATTTACCCAGAAACCGACTGAATCTTTACTAAATCATGAATTTAACTATTCTAATCCGATAGGAAGTACATACTATCAATTACAAACATAAATTACAAAGAAACATACCTCAAAACACTTCCAAATGAAGTCAAATGATGCCTTAACCTTTCCTATCTTCTTTTGCTTATTTTCTCTCCAAAAACACACACTACACACACTGAATTGCTGAGAAAATGATTATAACTCTGGACACCTAGTTCAGATAATATCTAGCCAAAATACCATTTCAGCCCCTAAACTCTTTACTAATGACTAAAACACTATTAACTTATAAATTCACTTAAACTTACCCAAAATAGCAACTTTAAAGTTAAGTAATTTAACGGGATTAGATTTTTTAACTAACGGACTTACCCGGGGTATTACATCATCTCCCCCTTAAAAGAATTCCGTCACGGAATTCGATTAGGCAAAGAGGTATGGATACTTAGCTCTCATCTCGGATTCTGATTCCCAAGTAGCGTCCTGTCCTTTATGATGTCGCCACTGTACTTTCACATGTCTGATCTCCTTATTCCGCAAAACTTTGACTTTACGATCAACTATAGCTTCCGGCTCTTCCACATAATTCAGTTTTTCGTCGACTCGGATATCTGTTAGAGAGACTGGCTGGTCTGGAGTAACCAAACACTTTCGGAAGTTCGATACATGAAACGCATTATGGATTCTGCTCAATTCTGGTGGAAGATCTAATCGGTAAGCAACTTCACCGATCCTTTCTGTTATTGCAAATGTTCCAATATACCTAGGGCTATGTTTACCTTGTCGTCCAAATCTGATGACTCCTTTCCACGGCGAAACCTTTAACATCACGTAATCCCCAACTTGAAATTCCAATGGCTTTCGGCGTCGGTCAGCGTAGCTTTTCTGTCTGTCTTGAGCCACTTTCAATCGTTCACGGATCTGAGTAACCTTATCGGCAGTTAACTGAACTATTTCCGGTCCCGCTAACTGTTTCTCCCCCACTTCGTTCCAACATAGAGGCGTTCTGCATTTTCTACCATACAGTACTTCGAACGGTGCCGCCTGTATACTGGAATGATAACTGTTGTTATATGCAAACTCGATCAACGGTAAGTGCTTATCCCATGATCCCCCAAAATCAACAATGCAAGCCCGGAGCATATCTTCTAAGGTCTGAATCGTTCGTTCACTTTGCCCATCTGTTTGAGGATGATACGCCGTACTTAACTTTATCTGTGTCCCCATTTCCCTTTGAAAACTTCTCCAGAATCTTGAAGTAAAACGACTATCACGATCAGAAATAATCGATATCGGAACTCCATGCCGAGTTACTATTTCGTCAATGTACAACTTAGCTAATCGTTCCATCGAATCGGTTTCCTTTATTGGTAGAAAGTGTGCAGACTTGGTCAATCTATCGACGATCACCCAAATAGAATCAAATCCCTTCGGAGTCCTTGGTAGCTTCGTGATGAAGTCTGTGGTAATCTGCTCCCACCTCCACATAGGTATTTCTAGCCGCTGTAGTTGACCAAACGGCTTTTGGTGTTTGATCTTCACTTTCTTACAAGTATCACATCTTTCCACATACTGAGCCATCCCTCTTTTTATCCCCGGCCACCAATAGAATTGTTTTAAGTCTTTATACATCTTGTTTGTACCTGGGTGAATAGAGAAACGGGATTGATGAGCTTCTTGTAAAACACGATCACGTAACCCACCTAAACGAGGTACCCACACTCTGTTTCCCAGACACAATAACCCACGATCATCTTTTACTAGCAATGCTGACATCCCCGCTAACCGTTCTGATTTCAGATGTTCATCCTGATAAGCCTCCACTTGACACTTCTGCAATTCGTCAAATATGTTGGGTAGGAGTTCAGTTCGTAGCGAAATAACTTTTATTGTTCCACTGCTTTCTTGACGACTCAATGCATCAGCTACCACATTTGCCTTTCCCGGGTGATAAAGGATTTCACAGTCGTAATCGTTCAGCAATTCTAACCATCTCCTTTGTCTCATATTAAGTTCCTTCTGATCAAAGAGGTGTTGGAGACTCTTGCGATCAGTATAAATCTGACATTTGGAACCATACAGATAATGTCTCCAAATCTTCAACGCGAAGACAACAGCTCCATGTCATGCGTAGGATACTGTCTTTCATGATCCTTTAATTGACGAGAAGCATAAGCAATAACCTTTCCCCGCTGCATAAGTACACATCCCAATCCCAATTTTGACGCATCACTATAAACAACAAAATCTTCCGAACCTTCATGTAGTGATAGAATCGGTGCGCTGCACAGTTTCGCTTTCAATATCCGGAATGCCTCGTCTTGTTCTGCTTTCCACTCAAACTTCAGGTTCTTCCGGGTCAGCTTAGTCAAAGGCGTTGCGATACGAGAGAAGTCTTTTATAAATTTCCGATAGTAGCCGGCTAAACCCAGAAAACTACGTACTTCGGTTGCTGTCTTCGGCGGTTCCCACTTTTCAACTGCTTCCACTTTCATCGGATCAACTTGTATACCTTTCTCAGAAACCACGTGCCCCAGAAACTGAACTTCTCGCAACCAGAATTCACATTTAGAGAACTTAGCGTACAACTTTTCTTTCTTCAGCAACTCCAGAACCAAACGAAGATGTTGTGCGTGATCCTCCTTGGATCGGGAATAGATAAGGATATCATCAATAAATACAATAACGAATTTATCAAGATACGGCTTACATACCCGATTCATTAAATCCATAAAAGCAGCTGGAGCGTTTGTCAGTCCAAACGGCATTACTAAGAATTCGTAGTGGCCGTACCTTGTACGAAAAGCAGTCTTTAGAACGTCTTCTTCTTTAACTTTCAACTGGTGATAACCGGATCTTAGATCAATCTTGGAGAAATAGCAAGCTCCAACTAACTGATCGAAGAGGTCATCAATTCGGGGTAACGGATACTTGTTCTTTATCGTGCGCTTATTCAATTGTCGGTAGTCGATACACATTCTCATCGAACCATCCTTCTTTTTCACAAATAACACTGGTGCTCCCCACGGTGAAGAACTAGGTCTGATGAAACCTTTATCGGATAGATCTTGTAGTTGTGCCATCATCTCTTTCATCTCTGGAGGTGCCAGACGATAAGGTGCACGGGCTACAGGAGTGGCTCCAGGAATCAGGTCTATACCGAACTCTACTTGTCTAACAGGCGGAAGACTATTCAAGTCTTCAGGGAATACTTCTGGGAATTCACTAACGATAGGGATATCTCCCACCCTGTTTTTTTCCGGCTTAATATCTATCACGTAGACCAAGTAACTCTGACAACCCTTATTAACACACATACGTGCTTTTATCATCGATATAAGACAAGACTGATGATTCCTACGATCACCATAAATCACTACCGGTCCCCTCTCAGGTAATACAACATTTATTAACTTTTTATCACACACTATATTAGCCCGATTCTCGGCTAACCAGTCCATTCCCACTACTACGTCAAACTCTATCAAAGTTATAGGAAACAATTGTATAGGCACTCCACATCCCTCTATATTAATCACACAACCATCAAATACTTCCCTAACCGACACATGGTTATCATTTGCAGTATCTACTAATAGAGCATGTTCTAACAATTTAGGTTTCAAACACAGGCAAGCAGCAAATGTAGATGACATAAACGATCGGTTTGCACCGGAATCAAACAACACCTTAGCACGTGTAGAGTTTATCAAAAATGTACCTGTGACCACATCCGGAGTTTCCTCCGCTTCTTTCTCAGTCATTTGAAAGGCGCGACCCCTGGTTACTGGCGGTTCCAGTCTTGGTATTACTGGTTTAACAATTGCTGGCCTGCCCGACGACCCACCTTGTTGTATCCTCCCCCGCGGACAGTCCGACTGAAGGTGATCCGGAGAATTGCATAAGAAACATAATCGCGTTACCTTACAAACTTTAAGGACGTGCCCGATCTTCCCACACTTATAACACGCTCGTAAATCACCTTGGCAATTGCCTTGATGAACACGGTTGCACTTCCTACATGGTCTTTCCGCTGGTCAAAACGGCGGACGGTTATCATACCTCTAAAATCGGGACTTCTTCAGATCGTATTGTGGTCCTTCCCACTTTCTCTTCCCGATACTTTTATCTCCAGCATCTCTTCTCATATCTCGTTCAACATTCTCCGCGGCATCAACTGCAGCTGAGAAGGTATCGGGTCCCTTTGCAGTCACTAGCCTTCTAACCTCTGAGTTCAACCCGAAGATAAACCTTTCCGTCTTCATCGCCTCCGTAGCAACGTAGTATTCTGCGAACCGAGGCTTTTCCAGGAAGCTAGCGGTGTAGTCTCGAACGGATAAGTTTCCTTGTTGTAAGTTCATGAATTCCCCTTCTAGTTGTTTGACGGCTGCTTGGGGACAAAATGCGTTCCTATAGGCTATCACAAATTCTTCCCAAGAGAGGGTAGAATAAATATCAGATCGTTTAGAATGAATAAAGGATTCCCACCAATACAAAGCATCCCCCTTTAACATGGCGGTTCCATACAATACTCTATCTTCGTCAGTGCACTTACTTGTCTTAAAAATGGCTTCTATTTCCTTCATCCATCTCATTGCTTTCACTGGATCCCAGTCTCCTGAGTAGGTTGGAGGTCTACAGCTTAAAAACATTTTGTAGTCGCACCTCCTTTGTACTGGTACAACAGTCGACGTGATTGGCATTTCATCTTCCGGTCCGGGATCCCGTATTCCAGTTTCATTATAACGGTTCCGATCAAACAATGTTTGCATGCTAGCCTGCAATCTTCCCATTTCTGCCATTAGATCACCCCTGGTAACGAACTCTGTACCCTGTGGCTGGGCTCTGCCTCCGGCTCGACCTCCAGCTCTACCCCCGGTTCTGCCCCCAGTTCTGCCTCCCCTGTCCCCCGTTCCTATCGGCGGATTCGTACTATTCGGATTTCTTCCTCCTCCTCGATTCAAATTCCGTGTACCGCTTGCCATTCTGTAGATTTAAACAAGGTTAATATACACATAAGCACATACCCCATATAACAAGGTATTCCAGTTCAAACATGTACCTGTAAGATCACAATTACACTGGCCAGGTGTAATATGAAATTACCTTACATGATGTTCCTTCTACCTTTTATACTTCATCATCCCAAGGTTCTATAATGATAAGGACATCCTACTTCACATGCAGTTTAAGTCTAGGTACAGATACAAATACCTAAATCCCTTAAACTAAGGCTTTGATACCATTTGTAACAACCCAAATCCCATATACACAACAAATCACATAATGTAACATAACATTGATTAATCAAACGAAACATCATATTACAAGTACGGTCCGTTCCCTATTACAATCAAAAGAAGACATTCTACTACAAACTTTTTCCTTAGTACATACATAAGATTTAATCATTATAATACAACTGCTAAACATGCCAAAATCTTCGTCACATAATCCTTCACATAAGCCATCCATCGATTACTCTAATTACTTGCTCTTACGCGATCCACCACCTGGAATACATATTTTTAAAACGAAAATGAGGGTTAGACACGATGGTCTAAGTAAGATAAATCCCTGTTAGCTTGAAATCATTTATATAAACCTTATTCATATAAATCATTCAGCACAATCAAATATATCAATTTGAACTCACACATCGTGTACCTTCCTTTCTCATTCCTCCTGGCCATATTAGTTGGTTGCAAGCCAACTAATAATTTATAACGCTGTACAACATCTACAGCCAAACAACGCTATACAGTTTCTATAGCCAAACACACCGGTCCTAAGCCCGGCCAACGTATTATAACACATTATAATACTCATGTAAACATAATACCTCAATATATTATAATTCACATATACCATACATATAAACACATAATCACCAATTATCACATTCCCAAACCATACGTATGTATTCCAGTTGAAAATACTTTTAAAGTAAAACTCACCTGATTGCTTATTGACACGTTTCCAAGCCTTTTAAACAGGTTCAGTCCTTTACCCAGAATTCACAGGATCTGTAACACATAGATACAGACATCTCTTTACCACATAAAACACATAAGTCTTACTAAGGCTAACAACTCTAACGAACTCAAACCCTCAAATGTTGCCCCCAAACCCGTACTCAAGTCAAGACCATAGGATAGTCAGTCCTCATTCACTTCCTATCTAACGGTTAACAAAATACAGGTTACTGGATACTCGACAGCATCTAAACTCTCAATATTGGTCAAACAGCAAAAGTATCCGGATACAACAGAGTTTTCCGGACAACACTAATAATCCGGACATCATGCCTTTTCCGGACAGTATAAGTAATCCGGACACTATCCGGAAACATACTTCATCCGGACAATCAAGAAAAGAGAACTTACCCGGAAAAGACTTGTCCGGACACCTTCAACTATCATCCGGACACCATCGCCAGAACTACCCGGACACCACCAACAGAGCTATCCGGATACATTCAACGTATCCGGACACCACTGTCGGTTTATCCAAAATTTACCCAGAAACCGACTGAATCTTTACTAAATCATGAATTTAACTATTCTAATCCGATAGGAAGTACATAATATCAATTACAAACATAAATTACAAAGAAACATACCTTAAAACACTTCCAAATGAAGTCAAATGATGCCTTAACCTTTCCTATCTTCTTTTGCTTCTTTTCTCTCTAAAAACACACACTACACACACTGAATTGCTGAGAAAATGATTATAACTATGGACACCTAGTTCAGATAATATCTAGCCAAAATACCATTTCAGCCCCTAAACTCTTTACTAATGACTAAAACACTATTAACTTATAAATTCACTTAAACTTACCCAAAATAGCAACTTTAAAGTTAAGTAATTTAACGGGATTAGATTTTTTAACTAACGGACTTACCCGGGGTATTACATAGTCGTACGAAGCGATGTACGAGTACCTCATTTTAGTCGTATGAAACAGTGACCGACTAAGGTGGAACCGTGAACAGTAACTGTCGTACGATGCTTGTACAACTAGGATTGCTAGTCCGACAAAGCATCTACGACTTGACAATATGAACAGTGACTGTCGTACAAAGCATGTACGACTAGGATTGCTAGTCGGACAAGGCTTGTGCGACTGTCGTGCGGGAACAGTAAATCTCGTTCAAGAGATGTACGATTGTCGTGCTGGAACAGTAACTTTCGTACAAGGCGTGTACGACTAGGATTGCTAGTCGTATAAAACTTGTGCGACTACTTTCCAGGCATGGAAAATTTTTCAAATTTTGAACTTTGAACTTTTCAGATTAAAAGTAGTTCAGTGTTCTTTGAAAATATTTTGCTCCCCCTACAAAGATGCATAAGTCTTGATAAAATCATTTTCATCAAGTAGGGTTTGCGAAAATCATTTGGGATAGAACACTTACCTTTGTTGTTTGGATCAAACACCTCTTCTTTGTTGAACGCTCCCCCTTGAAACATGATCACAAATATTTATAGCTCCCCCTAAACACATGAACCACACATAAAACTGCACAAGTAATATCAATTGAAGTACATACGGTAAAAAAAAATTGAAATCTACTTTGTAAAATACTGAAAGAAATCTAAATTTGAGCAAATCATAATGGATATTCAATATTATGAAAATAAGTATTCTTCACTCAAATTTATCAAATTTGAATGACTAAGGATTATTTTCAAAAAGTTGAATAAAAATTATGATTAATCAAACTTTCAAATTCAACATGCCTAGCTTTGAGACAAGAAAGTTGAAACGTTTCTCATCTAAAGCCTTGGTAAACAAGTCGGCGAGTTGAAATTCAGTAGAAACAAAATAGAGTTCAATTGTACCTTTTTCGACGTGATCTTTAATAAAATGATACCGTACGTCGATGTGCTTGGTTTTCGTGTGTTGAACCGGATTGACAGATATAGCAATTGCGGACTTACTATCACAATAAATTGGGATCTTTTCATACTTACACGCGAAGTGCATCAGTTGGGTTTTCATCCAAATGACTTGTGAGCAACAACTAGCGGCCGCAACATATTCTGCCTCCGCCGTAGAAGTTGACACGCAGTTCTGTTTCTTAGACGCCCAACTTACCAACTTATCACCCAAGAATTGGATATGTCCGGATGTGCTTTTCCGGTCCAATAGGCTACCACCATGATCCGCATCGGAGTAGGCTGTAAGCTCGAATCTCGTGCCTTTGGGATACCATAAACCAAGGTAGGGAGTTCCTTTGAGATAGCGGAAGATGCGCTTGACGGCTCCTACATGAGATTCCTTAGGATTCGCCTGAAATCTCGCACAAAGACAAGTAGCGAACATAATATCCGGGCGACTAGCAGTTAAGTACATTAAAGATCCGACCATACCTCGATTGTGTCGTATATCAGTTTCCTTACCATGAGGATCTGGACCGATCTTTGATTGTGTTGCCATCGGTGTTCCAATGGAAGTACAATTTTCCATTTTGAATTTCTTCAAAATGTCAAATATATACTTTGACTGATTGGTGAATATCCCCGTGGAAAATTGTTTTACTTGCAATCCTAGGAAGAGATAATCTCCCCCATCATGCTCATCTGAAATCTAGTAGTCATCAGATCAGAAAACCATGAACATAAACCAGGGTTAGATGCACCGAATATAATATCATCTACATATATTTGTACTATTACCATCTCACCGTCTTCTCGCTTGACAAACAAAGTCGTATCAATCTTACCTTTTTCAAAGCCGGAGACGAGTAGAAATTTAGATAGAACATCGTACCATGCTCGCGGGGCTTGTTTCAACCCATATAAGGCTTTATCCAATATGTAAACGTGGTTTGGATTCTCCTTGTCTACAAAGCCTTCGGGTTGTGAGACATATACCTCCTCTTTTAGAATTCCATTAAGAAATGCCGTCTTTACGTCCATTTGATAGACCGTAAAGTTCTTATATGCCGCGTACGCCAAAAATATTCTGATTGCTTCAATGCGGGCGACTGGAGCGTAAGTCTCATCGTAATCTATCCCCTCTTGCTGACGATAGCCTTTCGCTACAAGTCTCGCTTTGTTACGAACTATGATGCCATCTTCATCTTTCTTATTCTTGAACACCCACTTTGTTCCAATGATACTTTTATCAACCATTCTTGGAACGAGCCTCCACACTTTCAACGCTTCGAATTGATTTAGCTCTTCTTGCATAGCTAGAATCCAATCCGGATCATTTAACGCTTCTTTTACTGTGAGTGGTTCAATGTTACTTAAAAACATTGAAAACAAACACTCATTAACAGTAACACTTAAAGCAGACGAACGAGTTTGAACTGGCGAGCTAGGATCACCGATTATTTGGTGAATCGGATGAGCCTTCGTCCATTTTGTTGTATGAGGGTGAGGAGCATACGATTCTTGAACATTTTCAAGAGTAGCATTCGTCTCTTCTTCGGTTGGAGAAACAATTGGTTCAGCATTTGGAACTTCTGTAGGAATACTAGAAGATTCCGGTTGTGACTGAGGAATGATTGGTTCAGTAACTGAAGAACTTGGATTTTGTGTTGATCCTTCCACAGTAGTTGTAGTCTCTTGTTCTTGAATAACAACTTCTGGTACTTGAACATTCTGAGCAGGAGTGGAAACAACAACCGGTGTTGAAGTAGATGCACCATTTTGAGTAGTTGTCGCAGCGGAAATTGTTGTACGTGCTTGTACCATCCTGTTAGAATTGAAAGAATTATTGTAAGTACCATAAAATTCATCATAGAATTCATCAAATAGTAAATCAAGATCAGTTAATTGAGATTTTGAGGTAGAAGGTTGATCCTGATTAGAAGTTGAAGCAGGTTCTGAACTGAGATGTCCAGAAGCTAATATTCCAGTTATAACGGGTCCTGAACTGTTTTGGTCAGAAGCCAATTCGTGATGTTCGTCGAATTTGACATTGACACTCTCCATTATTTTCCTTGATTGCTTCAGATATATCCTATATGACGCCGATGAGAAAGAGTATCCAACGAAGACACCATCAATCGCCTTTGGACTGAACTTGTTCCATTGTTCTTTGTCGCTCAAGACATAACACCTACAACCAAAAACACGAAAATGTTTTATGTTAGGTTTTCGGTTATTCATGATTTCATAAGGAGTTTTATTAAACCGGAGGTGTAGGACAGAACGATTCCGTGTGTAACATGCGGTTGCTACAGCTTCGGCCTATAAGAAGAGAGGTTGCTTTGAGTATGCCAACATTGTTCTCGCAGACTCGACTAACATCCTGTTACGTCGTTCTACAACACCGTTTGTTCAGGAGTTTTGGCGGAAGAAAATTGTTGCATAATCCCATTTGATTCATAAAAATCACCTAGGACTCTGTTCTTGAATTCAGTACCATTATCCGAACGCACGATTTTTACTGAGATCTGCATGTTGTTCTGAGCTGCCTTGATAACACCAATGAGAAGTTCTGAAGTTTCATCTTTTGATCTTAGAAACTTAACCCATGTGTATCTTGAGAAATCATCGACTATTACCAAGACGTATTTCCTCCCACTTATGTTTTCCGTTTTCATTGGACCGCACAAATCCACATGTAACAGCTCAAGTATACTCTTCGTTGTCGGTTCCGGTTTAGGCTTGTGAGGAACCCTCTTCATCTTTCCTTTCTCACACGCATCACATAGATTTTCAGCATTTAATTTCAAAGTTGGAAGCCCCCGAACTGAATCTCCTAAAACCACCTTTTGAATGTACCGGAAATTCAGATGCGATAATCTTCGGTGCCAGAACCAACTTTGTTCTTCGGAAGCTTTTGATAAAAGACACACTTCATTGGTCGGTTTGATATTTGACAAGTTGATTGTGTACATGTTTGATTTACGAGTTCCAACAAGAAGTTCTGTTCCTTTCTCGGTTTTAACACAACATCTTGTCTTCTTGAAATGCACCTCCAAATCCTTATCGCAAAACTGTCCTATACTGAAAAGGTTGTGCTCCAATTCTTCAACATAGTTAACCTTCTTTATCGTAAGATTGTCTTGAATGATATCTCCAAAACCTTTGATAGGAGCAACCTGATTATTCCAAACCTTACACGACCAAGATCCTTTTCCACAAAATTTGTTAACATGTGTCGTTGACCTGTCATATGCTTCGAACATCCCGAATCTAAATACCATAACTTATGTTTATGCAACAATCATATTGAAACATTTTTAGGTACCCATTGAATATTGGGTCCTTTTTGGTTAGCTTGAGAAGACGTGATTTTAGATTTTTGTGTCTTCTTCTTTTTCTTCAAATTTGACTTTCTTTTACCACTTGGGATAAAGTAAGAATTATCCCAACAACAAGAACCAGGCATAGCAAACGCACATTCATAACCACAAACAGAGCAAAAACATTCACCATTTTTAAAATCCAACAATTAGTCTTTGGAGTAACTTTTGTAAGGCTTTACAAAAGATTGTTTATTTCCCGTACCAAATTGTTCATTATTCGAAAAACTACTGTTTTTAACACTCTGTTTGGTTGAATCAGTCGTTGTTTGCTTTACCCGCCATTCTTGCGCTTTCTTCTCCGAATTCACAAAATTATCTGAAAGAACAGAAGATTTAGAGTTAGAATCTTTAGAACTATGAACTTGAGATTTCTTTGACATTTTATCCTTCTTTCTTTCCTCTAAAGGTGGTTTCTTTGTGTTTGAACACTCACCTTTATAGAAAGTACTCGAAGATTTTTCTTTGTTTATATAAGAAACAGATGTTATTAAAATTTGACTTTTCTGAGATGATTGAAATGAAAGACTACCACATTGAACACATTCGAGATTCTTTCTTGCAAGAGTCAATAGATCTGAAACATAAGTCTTTTCACTTTTATTGCATTTTATACAAGAACTATTGACTATAGGTTCAGAAGTAGTATTCAATTCAATCTTCTTAGAATTCCTTTTCAGACCATCTTTCCTTTTTCTTTCCTCTTTTTCTTCAGAAATAATAAAATCAGTATGGTCCGGAAGTTTCTTTGAGAAATCAAATTCACAAGATTTTCCTTTTTCATTTTCTATTGGTTTTGACTTGGTTTCAAAAACTTTCTCATTTGGTTCAAAATCACAATCCGAATCAGAATCGACGTTGTGAACTTCAAAATCCTTGGTGGACTCAGGTGAATTCCAATATTTGAAAGCATTTTCTTTTCTTTCTTTTGCTAATTCCTTTTCTAACTCATCCACCTCTTGTGTAAAGCCCGTATCCCAGTATGTAATTTCTTTGTATTAAATCTTTTTTTTAAGATTTATTTAACGTGGTTTCCGTTAACGGGGTTAGACGATTTGGACCTAATAATTAATTATGTCAAACGTTGGTTAGTTTGCGAGAAGAATGTAGTTGAGGGACTAAAATTGTTAAAGGGGCCAAAATGGTGATGTGTTCGGCCCATGCAACCCAAACCAAAATCCATATTTCATTTTTGGTGTTGGTCTCGTGACTTAGCAAGCAAGGAATGAGGAGAGAGGAGAGAATCCCCTCCCCTCCCCTTGTAGTTTCGGCCGTGAGTGATAGAGAAGGAGAGAGAGAGAGTTCGCCGGAGAGAGAGCTCGCTGGAGAGAGAGAGAGTTCGCCGGAAAGGAGGGAGACGCCGTCGTTTTGCTGCCGGAAAAGAGGAGGAAGAAGGGTTCGTCGAGGTAAGTGTTCTTCCCTTCTCGTTGTTGCCGTTTGCCAATTTTCTGCCGAGAACCGCCGCCACCACCGCCGCAGCCACGGCTGCCGGCGGTGGGGCCGCCGCTGCACGCCGCCGTGGTGGCGGCAGAGGGGTGGGTGCAGGTGTGTGCAGGTGTGCGGGTAGGCTTGTAGGCTTTTCAGTGGGTGGTGCACGGCTGTCGATCAACCTAGTATAACCTTTATCCAGTAAGCTTGTAGGCTTTTCGGATCTGTTTGGATTAATTCGTGACTTAATGGGTTAATTAGCAATAGTTGTCATTTCATGTGAAATTTATAGTGTCTGCCACTGTTTTGTGAAAGCCATAACTTTTTCTAGGAACATCGTATTGGAGTGAAATCAGTGCCAGAATCTCCCATTCTGAGTGTAGTAAGTTTCATATGTTTTACGGAAAAACCAGTTCGGACCATAGCTGGTGTCAAATTGTTGTTTTGTACTGAAAGGTCCTGTTTTTCACTGTTCTGCAAGTCGGTTTTGTAAAATCCATAGTAAATTGTAGAAAAATCGTTAGAGAACGTGCGATATGTCCCTGGAACCCTAAGACATGGGACTTTGTGATTATGGAATAATATTTCTGGGTTTATCAGTTTATAAGGGGTTAAACAGGTCCCGAACAGACCTGTGTTTTTAGAGTAAAAGCTGGAATTTGTAACTTGTAATCTAGTAGTTGTGAATTTGGACTAGGACTTCGTGGTGACGTTTGATATCACTTATTTAGGTGGAAAAAGGTGAGCTGGTGTTGGCCGGTTCGTGTTGCTGTTGAGGACATAAGCTTTGCTTTTGAGGTGAGTTCTCTCACTATATAGGATGGGAATTATATTTGTGTTGCGATAGTTCGAGTGTGCTGAATATGATTGTTTGTTGATATTATTGTGGTATGGAATATATATATATATATATATATATATATATATATATATATTTGTGTGTATATATTGAACTGTGATTGATGTACTTCTTGATGGATGTTCCAAGAGGTAAATGCGTTTGTATAATGAGTCGTGATTATATCTTCTTGAGGGTTGTTCCAAGAAGTATAAGGCCACTTCTTAATGGTGGTTCCAAGGAGTGTGTGTATTGGTATAATGTGTTGTGATTATGTCTTCTTGATGGTGGTTCCAAGGAGCATAAGGATTATTATTAATTGTGATATATTTCTTGATGGATGTTCCAAGGAGCATAAGGATTATTATTAATTGCGATATATTTTCTTGATGGATGTTCCAAGAAATTTATGTGCTGGTATGTTAAGGGTGATGCTGATATGATTGCGATCCTATGTAAGGATTGAATTCACTAAGCTTCGTGCTTACCCCTTCCCAAAATCTTGTGTTTTCAGGTGCGAGTAGCAGTCGGGCATGACGGTACACACTGGCGCAAGGCGAAGATCGGTTGAATTGATTTTTAGTAAATGGGGGTTTAATTATATAACTTTTCCACTGATTGAATTATATAACTTTTCCGCTGCTTAAACTTTGTTGACGGTTTTAAATAACGACGTTTATTCTTATTGTAATGAGATTGGTTAACTTTTGGTTTGATTATAATGAAATGTATTACTTTTAAAAAATTTAAATTCCTTGAAATTTTTGGGACGTTACATCTTGAGAAAGCTCAATTATTCTCATTTCATAAGAATGTTTCTCATTTTCAAAGATTACTTTCTCAATTTCAAACTGTGCTCTTTCAAGATTGAAAGAATCTTCAAAATCAGACATTATATTAGGTTTTTCTTCTTTCAAATATTTTTCTAATGTCATCACTTTTTGAGAAAGTTCACAGTTTTGTTCTTTAAGAAAGTTGCTTTCTTCTAGATTGAACCAGTTTTTCAAAGAAAATTCTTTTCTTTCGTTTTCTAACACAATCTCTAATTCAGCTTTTGTCTTCAACAAATCAGTCAACTTCTTTTCAAATGAATTGATTTGGCTCACAAAGTTGACTTTCTCATTTTCCAAATTGGTATGCTCAGAAAGAAGAATATTCTCAAGATCTACCACTTTCTTTGACATTTTGATACATTTTTGATCAATCTTTTGTTTTGAATCAAAGATACTCTTTGTTGATTCAGAAAACCTTTTGATCAAGCCATGTTCAATCTTAATAGTTTCCTTTTTCACCTCATCATTGAAACTAGAAGATATTTCCTTAAAAGTAGTTGAGAAAATAGTTGAAAGGAGATCATTTTCATAATCATTTTTGATCCTTTGTTCTGCAAGGGAGATCTCAAGTTCAACAATTTTCCCTTCAAGAACTAATGTAGGAACATATTTCTTTGTTTCAACGAATTGATTGTTAGTAACTGGCTTTGTAGCATTTATTTCAAAATAATTGTTTGGAAGTGGTTTATCTAGATTGTTGAGAATCTTCAACGTCTCATTAGTATAGCAAAATGGAAGTTAGATATGAGTTGTTAAAGCCCTTTTTCTTTGTTCCTCTAGTTGTGTTTCCTTTTCATCAGTCCAATGAATTTCAAAATCGGGCCAATATCGTGCGTACCTTAAACATTCAAAATTATACACTGTCGGTACTGCATCGATAGCTTTGGCTCCATATTTTGGACATTCGTAACCAAGTCCCCAATATTTATTGACATTGTTTACAAGTCTTGGCTTGTTCATGAAAATTGTTTGATCAGTTTGACCTCTCAAATAAAGCTTCTTTTCCAAACATTCAATTTTGTTTAAAAATTCTGAATTCTTTTCTGAAAAGATTTGTCAAAGAAAAATCACTTTCTTTATTCTTTGATTCTAAATCTTTGATTTTCTTGTTCAATTCTGATAATTTAGAATCAAGAACTAACTTTTCTGATTCAAATTGATCGTGTTGAGCTTTGAGATTTTTGATTTCAGAACATTTGTCTTTTATCTCAAATTCAGCATTATCAACCTGTTGTTTCAACTCACTATTTTCCTTTCTTTCGTTTTGTAGAGTTTTTGTTAACTCTTCAACACATGGTTCCATTACTTCAAATTCACGAAATAAACTAGCATACCCTTCTTCAGAACATTCTAATTTATTTAGTGTGTTATTCAGTTTATTACGCAGATTCATGACTTCTTGATTTACTGATTCAGGTAAAGGAAAAGAATTTACCTGTGAGGAAGTGTCAGACTTATCCTCACCGTCAGAATCGAATTCTGCTTGGCACATATTTGAATGCTCTTCATTTTCTCCCTCGTCATCAGAATAATCAAGAAAATACTCTTCCTCCACCATAAGAGCTTTTCCATCTTCCTTTTGTTGTGCAAGAAGCAACTTTTGTTTGTAGTAATCCGTGTTCTTTACTACCTTCTTTCGACAATCTCTTGCATAGTGACCCGGAGTTCCACAGTTGTAGCACTTTTGAATCTCCACAGCTTTCCTATCTTCGAACTTTTTCTCCATGTTCTCATACACCTTCTTTCCTTCAGCTTTCTCCGATATTTGCTCAAATCTTTTATCTGTATTCTCAACTCTTTGCTCCCCAGAAGGTTTCCTTTCATAATTGTTGTTCTCAAACTTTCTCGAACCAGATGTATACCTCAGATTGTTGTTTGATGATGGAGATTTGTAAAACTTATTTTGAAAGTGTCTTGTGAGAAGAACCAAAGCTTGATGTAATTCAACACCATCATCAGAAATATTTCCCCTGAAACCTGTATCAAACATTCCAGATTCATCAGATGTAAAACTGTTCGGTTGTACCTCGGCTTGTAGTGCAATCGGTTCTTGAGAAAAATCTTTCTTCTTTTTCTTATTCTTCTCCTCTCTTATCTCATCTATTTCTTCCTCATCTTGCAAGATAGTCTCATACAGCTCATGTAATGGCATAGTGGAGAGTCTCGGATTTTGTTTCATCTTTCTAGCCACACTCTTCCACTCGGGTTGTAGTGAGGTAAGAAATTAGACATTTAATTCAATCAGATCCTTTTTGACTTTGTTTTTACTTAGCTCATTAAGTAAAATTATGAATCTGTCGTATGTGTCGTGAAGTGACTCATCTTCCTTAGCCTTAAATTCTTCATACCTATTGACGCACATAGTAATTTTCATCCGATTTCCAACTTGAGACCCTTGTAACATCTTTTCCAACTGCATCCACATATTGTGTGCTGTATCTTTGTAGCTATCATTCTTGTTGAACACCTCATTCGGAATCCCCATAATCACATATGATCTTGCCTTCTTGTCAGCATCGTATCTTGCTTTTTGATCAACATTGTACTCGGAAAGAGGAAGCAATCTCATATCTGCGTCTGGTGCACCCTGAACACGATAATCCTTAAGAACAGGTTTCATTAGACAATTATGAAGAGAATCTATCAAGTTATCACCATTTGATTGTCGTTCAAGGAAATCTTCAAACCTTTCTTTCCATTGTTCACTCTTTTTCGATCAAAATCGGAGGTCTAGTATAACTTCCCAAAGAGTACATTATGTCGTTTCTATTCATCTTGAAAAATTACTTGTATTGATCTTTACACAAAAAAGTGAATTTGTGAAAATTTGACAAACTGTCGGGCAACAGTGTACGACTGTCGTATAGAACATGAAGTGAACAGTAACTGTCGTATAGAACGTATACGACTTGGGCTTTGAAACAGTAACTATCGTACAACAAGTGTGCGACTTGGACCAACTCTCGTATGAAACTTGTACGACTTGGTTAAATGAACAGTAACTGTCGTATGGGTCTTGTACGACAAAGTCTCGTGTACAGTAACTCTCGTACAATACTTGTACGACTAAAACTGTAGTCAGGAAAGAATCGTGCGACAGTTATGAACACCAAGAACATATACACGTACGACAGTTATGAGTTTTAACGAGAAAATTTTCTAAGTGCTCAAAAATCCTCAAATCAACTCCAATTGATTTGAAACTTCGTAGGGTTGGTCGCGAACACAGTCTGAGCAACTTTTGTTCAACACAAATCACCAAGAAACTAACAGAAGTCCATCAATAGATCTGAACAGTAAACTTTTTCGAAAAACTCAAATCTGCCAAATCCTTCGATTTTGTTGTTTTGAGTCTGAATCCTTGCACTAATTGATTCAGATAATCAATTCTAACAAGTCTGTGCCTATAACTCGATCCAAAACAGCCTCAAATCGTAGAATCCATGTAAAACCCGAAAATGACAAAAAAATGCCTAAAAACTTCAAATTTCTTCACAAATTCGATCTGCTTGGCTCTGATACCACTTGTTATCCCAAATAACAAGTAATCACAATCAAGATGTGTGCAAATCTCTGATCATCTCTCATTAGAATCAATATCCATGAACAAAGGTGTAGAGAGAAAATACAGAGAGTTTCCCAGATATTCTATCAAAGTGTTGTTTAGAAATGAGCTAAACTAGCCTATTTGTATCTAGACTCAATAGTTACAAAATAACCCCTCAACTTGAATACAACATATAAAATTGACACTAACAATATAGCCGTCAATTCTAAGAGAATTTTATCCAAATCTTTTCAAATTCAGATAAAAAGAATATGGTAACCCTGAAACAACAAATGAGTTTAAATGCCTGTAAGTAGCATGGAGCCACTTAGTACAACGGATGTACTTTGGAAAAGAGATTTTTGATGTTCACTCCCCCAGGGCTTCCATTCAATCATCGACAAATCACAAAGGAATTTCTATGAACGTTATGACAAGAAAACATATTCCTTGTTTGTACGTGCATGTGTAGAAATGATTAAAGCAACGTATGCTTGATTATTAGGCTCAAAGTGTGTAAACTGTTGAGACAGCAACAAGTTTTCCACGAACTCAATGTGCATGATCGAAGAGCGAAGGTGGGGCAAACTTCCTTCTTTTTCAATATCCAAACCTTCCGAATGAAGATTAGATAGATTATATGCCGCGTCCCCAAGAAAAATGAAATATTCCTTTGTTAAGAAAGAAATGAGTAGCTGGTGGGGTTAAAGCAAGAGTTGGCATGGGCTAACTGCCTGTTTCAATGTGGCTTCCCGGCTCAGAAAATGGTTGGTGCAGATTTCTCTTATTCTTTTAACTCTATTCTCACACCCTCTTTCTGTTTTTAATCCGCTCGCTTCTACCCAAACTCTCATTTACATTTTACCTCAGCACAATGAGATTACTCAACCGAATGAGTTATATCCCCTACTCTTTGATGTAGACCCTTCACCCCTCAATCACTCAAGGATAACTTCTTGGGTAGGAAACGCTGGTTAACGTGAATCCATAGAAGTACAATGTAGCTCACACACTGATCCCATGAAATTTTGTCCTAAACAATTGTGGTGTTCAACAGTTTAGTTTGAACAAATAAATCTCAGCATTTGAATGACATTGTCATCAGAATGTATGCTCCTCATTAATATCATGAAATATTTGAGCATTTCAACTTTGAAGATTTCTCAAAATAAGAATATTGAAAGAATGAAATGAATTCGAAAAACTTGTTTGAGAATCTGACAATGTATCAATCAGATCAAATATCATGAATGATAATCATAAAAGGATAGGGTATCAAAGAATTGAAATTTGTTTATATGGACAAATATAAACAAACAATCTTTGAATGAAACGTTAAAGTTTTACGCTGAAATGAATATGATGCTCAACAAACTTGAAATTCAAACAGGAGTATTACCATCGAAAAATATTTCGTTTTGAGACATGGTAATAACAAAGTCAATAAGAAGTTGTATCGGTGTGTATGAATACTTGAAAGTATATAAAAGATAATACGCAAGTATTAATCTTTGTAAACACACGGTCAGAAATTGATGTTACGATAATTCGAGATATATATATGTATATACATGAAAAACATTTAAAATCACACTTCTAAAATTATAAAATTTGTTTGAATTAGAGAAGTGGTTTGAACATTTAAGAAAACGTTTTTAATGCTTGAAAGTCGTTCTTCTTTCAAACAATCTCAGATTAAGATCAGAAGATACTTATATTCAGAAATGTTTGAGCTCCCCCTCAAATCATGATAGAATGATTTAAATTCTTATAAGCTCCCCCTTAACATTTGCAAAAGATCTTTAAGTTGACAAAATCTGCAAAATAACAAGACTTGAATCAAAATATCCTTAATCATTAAAACGAGTTCTGAATTACCAGGATTGAAGATAAATTCAGAAGTCATAGTCGTTGAAGAACGAGTCCTGATCTGAGATGATCAGAAGTCAAAATCATTGAAGGGCGGGTTCTGAACTGAATTATTCAGAAGCCATAGTCATTGAAGTACGGGTTCTGAACTGAAGTATTCAGAAGCCTAAATATCTCTTGTACTCCCCCTTAAAAGCACATGTACTTTTCTTCAAAAATCTGCACAACTTCTCTTCTGTTTTCCAGTCATGTGTGTGGTATACATCTAACAATCAGCACTACACATGATGAACCTGCAAACCAGATTAAGTTGATTTTGGTACCCAACGGAACTTGGGTCCTGGTTTGTTAGGTGCAGTTCTCTTTGAAGAAATTCGATAAGTACCATACCAATAAAAGACATAATCTTTATGTACAAAACCATTTGATCCACAGTACGAACAACAAATTTGCTTGTGTGCCAACCCAATCAGATGATTTGCAGAGTAAACATGATTAGGTTTAACAAAAGACTTACCTTTGGAAGCATTGTTCTTCTTGGCATTCGAAGTGGAAGCAGATGATTTTGGAACTTCTTTTGTAGGATATGTACCTTTCACTCTCCATTCCGTCTTTACCTTTTTGAAAACTTGGTTATCTTTAGGCTTTGAAGAAGTATTAACTTTGGGCATATTCAAATTATTATCTGAATTATCAAACAGATGATTATAAAAGAGATTGGAAGGATGAATCCGATCCTTTGAGAAATCATTTGATCTGTCAAATCCTTTTGAAAAACTGTTTTTAAAGATTGAACTTGAAGCTGTCTTAAACGAGCATTCAGAATCAGTTGAGTCTACAAGCGGAGTTTGAGCAATTGTGTCAGGATTAACTTGTTTTGAAACATCAACTTTAAAAACGATGTCTTCAAGTTCTTTAACTTTGGTGATAAAAACATTTATCTATTCAAAAATTAGATCATATTTCTTTTGAAGATCAGATTTTACCTTTTGCTCCTTCATAATATCTGTTGATAAACTAGATAACTTCATTGTCAACTTCTTTATTTCACTTTGGAAAATATTTATTTCGTCTGAAAAAATATCTTTCACACTTTTTGCTTGAAAGTTTTCAACTTTCATCTTTTCAAACTCTTTTCTTTCCAAATCAATTTCTTTTTCCAAATCAATTTTTTTTTGTGAAAGCTCAACACTTTTTGTTTCAAAAGATTTTCTTTTAGCATCAAACTCAGTTCTCTCTTTCTCAAGCTTTTCTTTTTCTAAAAATAAAACTTTTTCAAAATCTGAAATTTGTTTTGAAAGTTTATATTTAAAGTTTCACTAGAGAAAATTGTTCTTTTAAAAGAATTTCTTTCAGATTCAAAGATCTTTTCTAAACGGTTCCTCTCATCTTGAAAACTTGTGTTGTCAAAGTACAATTTCTTGACAACTTTTCCTTTAATCTCCTTTTCTGCTTGAAAGCCTTTCAAATCTTGTATTTCAGCTTCAAGACCATAAACCTTTTTCTTCAATTTAGCATTCTCACATTCCAAGGCTCTTGTATTGTTTTGAAGTTTCTTTGTTTGATCTCAAAGATTTGAATTCTCAACTTTCAGTTTGTCTCTTTCTTATTCAAGAATCGGAATTTCACGCATGTACAAAATTGTCGTATCTCTTCTTGAGTAAGTTGTATTCCCTCTTTCATCTGTCGTAAGCATCTTGATGTAAACCTGAAAAGAAACACACACAAAAAATTCGATGAAAAAATACCAAAAAATATTACCTAATAGAGTGATCGTCAAGAGAAACTTCGCTTAGAAGATGAATTATGTGCACACACGTAAAAATCAGAGAAACACAATTAAAGTCAGAAAAATTTTCAAAAATTAAAATATGAAAAACAAATTGTAAATTTGTTTTCCAAAAAATAATTCTGAAAAATCAGCGCGGAAATGTTGAATAATTGCAGGTACAATTGAAAAAAATGAAAAAAATGGATGAATGAAAATTAAACGAAAAATCAAGGACTAAAAACGACACAAAAATGAAACTAATACGAAAAATAAGGACTAATAATGAAAAATACTAAGACTCGACAAAAACAAGGACTAAAAATGACAAAAACTGAAAAATAAAAGTAAAGGCACTAAAAATGACAAAACTTAGAAACTTAAAACTCTAGGGACTAAAAGTGTAAAAACATAGAAGATATAACTATAAGGACTAAAAATGTAAAAATTCTAACACTGAAAAATCTAGGGACCAAAAATGACACAAACTGGAACACAAACTACAAGGACTTAAAATGACAGATCCTGAAACCAAGAGAACAGGGACTGAAAATGTACACAACCTGAAACTCTAAGTTTAGGGACTAAATCTAACAAAACTTAAACTTCCTAAATGACTTAACGGACAACTAACGGAAGGACTTAAAAATGAAAAGAATTTAACGGAAAACTAACTAAAATGTTAACAAAATGAAACTAGCTGACCCTTAACAAACTAACATAAAATGGACTCAAAATGTAACAAAACAAACTATCCTAACTAAACAGTACTAACGACACTAACAAAGTTAACGGGAAAAGGACCAAAAATGTCACAAAAACTAACGAAACTAACGGCAATCCGTTAGTTACGGTTCATCTTCTTAAAAAAACATGATCTGCAGGTTTCTTCTTTCGATTTCTTCTTCGAAACTTGATTATTTCTCAACCAAAATTGATTCTGAAAGTTGCAATGTGTTCCAAACCTTTAAACTAACCGATCTGAAAATGTTTTATCAAGAAAAACACATGAAATCCTCAAAACCCACTAATGTTTTAAAATAAATCTCTTTTTCGTATCCTTCGGGATGCGAGAACTTTCTGTGATGGAGTGGGATGCGAAAACTTTGAGAGATGGAATGGGATGCGAAAACTTTCACTAAACCATGCGGAAACTTTTGCTAAACCATGCGAAAAGTTTCTGAAATAGATGCGAAAACTTTTGCTAAACAATGCGAAAAGTTTCTGAAAGTGATGCGAAAAGTTTTGCTAAACCGTGCGAAAGGTTTTGCTAAACCATGTGAAAAGTTTCTGAAAGTGATGCGAAAAGTTTCTGCAAAACCATGCGAAAACCTTTTTCAAGAAAATGTATCTTTGACTTTTTTCTTCTTCTTCCTTCTTTTTTACCTGTGATAAACTAAACAAGAAATATTAATTTTTGATATTAAAAATCAAAAATTATCACAAACAACATTTTAATAACAACTCAACAAATATTTTGGATCAAAAGCTGAGATCTACTTGATTTTCACCAAGAACATGAAGAACATCTCAAGAACACATTCAATCCAAAATTTTCAAAAATGAGATTTATGAGTTAAAACTTGAAAACAATGATTGATTCATGTGTAGAAACACTTTTTAGAAACAAATTTGCATACAAACGAATCAAATAATCACTAAATCTCAAAATCAAACTCCAGAAAATTTCAAGACTCTATTTTTGAAAAACTCATTTTTTTACAAAATCTTCAAATTGATGAATTCTTGACATGTTTTTGTAAAATTGATGATGCAAAACTTGTCTAAGATGATGGAGAAACAATTTGCAATCCAAATCAAACACAAAAACACATTAAAAATCCATACCCCATTTGTGTTCTTCAAATCCTCAAAAATGGTGAATTTCTTCAAAAATCTTCAAATTTTCTTCAAATCTTCTTGAATTTGGACGAATTTGTGCACACTTTGATCTCCCAAAGCTCTGATACCAATTGTTAACACCAGATCTATTAGGTAATCAATACGTCATCCATTGATCTTGAACATAATAGATAATTACATATGATTGATGCACTTTCTTTCTCTAGAATGCTCTCACTCTCTCTATCTAAGATATTACAATCAAGCTTCCTAACCTTGCTTAATCTCTAAGCAAGCTATTTATACTTCCTAATTATAACACAATAAACACTAAATACATTGACTTTATACTAAAACTACTTTGACTGCTTTGACTTTTACTTTGACTTTACAATATTTGACAAATACATTGACTTTCTCACTAAATCTTGAATACAATATAATGCTCTAACAATACAATATCTTTAGCTATCTCCTTTCTCTATCTTTTTCTCCTCAAATGATCTAACTACATTGATCATTTTGTTTCAGCTAGTCCTCTCCCCTGCTTGAGGCTACCGTTGAAGCTCCTCTACAACAACAAATAATCCCAACTCTCAACGCTGAAGAACCAATACTCCTAGTCTTTTTTCTGGAAGAGACTGAAGCTCAAGCTGATAAAGAAGAACTGCTTTCTCACCCAAGAAGACCTTCCTTGCCTCCTCAAAGGTCAAGTGAAGATGAACAAAGAAAGAAAGCAACGATGATCCAAAGAATCGAAAGCCAGCGCTTGGTTCCTCCTCACCTCAGATGCTTGACATCCAGGGAAATTGCTGAAGCCTTAAAAGTTGAAGAAATCTTCACTGAGAAATAGAAGGCTGAGTTTAGTGACAAAAACTTTGCTCCTGAACTAGCCCAATGTTCAGTGAAGGATCCACAACTGAAGAAGTTTCCCCTGGCTGTTCAGCAACAGCTGATGAAAGAGGCCAAGAAGTAAAATCAAGAAAAGGCCAAGGTCAGTGACTCCACATTGGCCTGGTGTAAGAAGAAGTGCCATAAGAAGGAAAATGGTCAAGAAAGTACCGATTGTTGATGTTCAGATAATCAAAGAAAATGGCGACAAGAGAACCTGCTACATGTCAACCCTGGATAAGCTCGGGTTCAGTGAATGGTTGGAAATCAGAATCGCAATACTGCGATCCCGCTCGTCCTTCAAGCCCTATGTCGAACAAGCCATAAATAGGCTGATCGATATGGTAACCTCAGCGGCCGATATTCCACCTCCTCCACCCATTCAGCCGAAAAGAACAACTTCAAAGAAGAAGACTCCTTCATCTTCAAGCCCCATGATAAGAAACGAGATAGGGATTGAATTCTCTCGTGAAGTAGTTCTTGGTCCCAATCCTGATCTTTCTGGTCTCGACATATACTTACCTCCAGCTGAAGAATTTGTACCTGGTAAAGTACTCAGTGAACCGTTCGGCATCTTTTTCTATGATTACACCGATCGCAGATGCTTTAAACGTGTCTCTGAGTTATACAAAACTCCCATCGAACAACTTAGAGATCTACTCTATTGGTGCGACTACATTGGTGACCTCCTTGGATCATTCCTGAAGCCCCTCATCTATCGCGATGCAAAAGTCAGACGAGATCAGGGAGTAATAGTCCCTGATTAGATGATTCCAGAAACTGATACTCTTGATGAACATCTCATCAAGAAAGAACCTGAGTAGCTGACATGATCACCTTTTTGTATTCTTCTATCTTGTCAGCTTGTATTTTTTTGTACTTGTAATTATTTTTCATTGTACTTGTAATTTTTCCACTTCCCTTGTAATCTTATACGAAGTTAAATGAAAATTTTCAATGAAAGTAATTTACTCCATTAGTACTAGAAAAGATCCCTAAAAACAGTAAATGGGACACACATTTTATGAGTCCTTTTTATCCTTATGTTTTTAACTTATCAATTTTCCTTTATTGCTTTGTCATCATCAAATAGGGGGAGATTCTTGATCCAAACCCTCAGTGATTTGATAATGCCCCTGAGAAACACTTAGTGAAAATTGTAAGTTGTAACGTCCCAAAAATTACAGGGAATTTTAAAATTTTAAAATAATGCATTTTATTAAAGTCAAACCATAAGTTAACAAATCCCATTACAAATAAAGTTAAACCTCGTTAATTTAAACCGTCAAATAAAAATTCATGCAGCGGAAAAGTTATAAAATTAAATCCCCATTTAAAAGGTTAAACTTAAACAACCTTCGCCTAGCGCCCGTGTGTACCGTCATGCTCGACTGCTACTCGCACCTGAAAACATAAGATATTGGGAAGGGGTAAGCACGAAGCTTAGTGAATTCTACCACCTACGCAGGTAGCAATCACACATATATAGCCCCTACTCACGAATAGGCAAACAACACCGCAATTACAAGTATAGAAACAAATCAAGGTTTAAACATGTAATCACATACCTCGGTCCCACCGAGCCCTCGGTCTCCCCGAGTTCACACAACACTTTTACACAGTTCCTCGGTCTCCCCGAGCCCTCGGTCTCCCCGAGTTCACACAACACTTTTACACAGTTCCTCGGTCTCCCCGAGCCCTCGGTCTCCCCGAGTTTACACAACACTTTTACACAGTTCCTCGGTCTCCCCGAACCCTCGGTCTCCCCGAGTTCACACAACACTTTTACACAGTTCCTCGGTCCCACCGAGCCCTCGGTCTCCCCGAGTTCACATGAAATGATATCCATACTAGCTCAGTCCCACCGAGCCCTCGGTCCCACCGAGCCCCTCAGTCCCACCGAGGTGTACACAAAACACATGCCAATCACATATTATATAATTTACAACTAGCTATCACACCACAACTAGTTGACGTAAGCATACAATAACACGCAGAACTAACACGACATATAGGTAACTCCTAGTCTACGCAGTGAGAGAACTCACCTTAATGCAACGCAAGAATCCGCAACCGCAACACAAGCCGGCCAACTTCACTCACCTTTTCCCACCTAATTACGTGTTAACAAAAGTCAAAGTGAAGCCCCAACCCAAAACCACGACTACTAAATTATAAATTACATAATCCAGCTTTTACTCTAAAAATACAGGTCTGTTCGAGACCTGTTTAACCCCTTATGAACTGATAAATCCAGAAATATTATTCCATAATCACAAAGTCCCTTGTCTTAGGGTTCCAGGGACATATCGCACGCGCTATAACGATTTTTCTACAATTTAATATGGATTTTACAAAACCGACTTGCAGAACAGCGAAAAACAGGACCTTTCAGTACAAAACGACAATTTGACACTAGCTATGGTCCGAACTGGTTTTTCCGTAAAACATATGAAACTTACTAGACTCAGAATGGAAGATTTTGGAACTGATTTCACCCCGATACGACGTTCCTATAAAAAGTTATGGCTTTCACAAAACAGTGGCAGAAACTATGTAATTCACATGAAATGACGATTTTATAAAAACGGTTTAAACGATTCGGGTTTGCAACTAGGGTTCACCCGATCAGGGTTTTAGGTTACAAGGGGCTGGACACAACCACGCACCACCCGCTGCCACCTCCGGCAGTGGTGGTCGCCGGCGGCGGTTTACGAAAATCCGGCGACGACAAAGAAAACGAACAAAAGAACGAGACGAGAAGGGCTTACCATCCTACTCCATCTCGTCACACACACCACACCCACACCACCACTGGGCTGGTGGTTTCCCAGCGGCAACAGCCTACAGCCGCCATGGCCGCCAGCGGCGGCGGCGGCGGTGGTTTTCCGGTTGACAAAAATAGCAAAACAAAGAGACAAAGGAACGAGAGGTTTACCTCACGACGACGACGACGACGCCGCAGCAGCCGCCCCTCGGAGGCCCGATCACCGCTGCTCCTCCTCCTTCTCTCTCTCTCTCGCCGTTGAACATCAGCGGCGGCGGCACTTCCCGACAGCAGCAACAAGGGACGGTGGTCACGTGGTGGTACAACGGCAACAAGGGGGAAGGGTGTGTAGGGTTGCTTTGCTTGCGTGAAAAGGAAACGAGAGGGAGGGGGATGTAGGGTTTTCATTCTTTTGCTTCCTTTGCTTGCTATTCACGAACCCAAAACAAAAAAAGCAACAAGAGGCTTGGTCTCACTGCATGGGCCGAACCCCCCCCCCCCCCCCCTCTTGCAAGGCTTTTGGCCACTTTACAACTTTGGCCCCTCGACAATTCCCTACTGTCCTAAAAACACCCTACCGGAAAATAACACTTAGAGTCAACGATGCTAACTCTCGATAACTTAAACGATCCCGAAAGCAACTCAAAGACAAAAATACTTAATAAACAACGAGGAATATTTAAAGGAACAAAAATATTTATACGTACCGGAACACGGGCTTTACAACTCTCCCCCACTTGGATTAGACTTCGTCCTCGAAGTCTCGACCGACAAAAAACTCGGGATAGTTCTCGCGCATCTCCATTTCTGGTTCCCACGTCCACTCCGAACCCTTTCGGTGCGGCCACTGGACTTTCCTCAACTAGAATCTAAATTTCTCACCCCGTCTAGAAATTCTCGAATACTTTTCTTACTAACAAAACTCCTTCAAGGACACTGAAATTATGATCGGAAGAACACTCCAACAACTGGATTCATTCCTAGTCAAACGACTTCGATTTCCTCCCAACCTTATATGTTCCATACTTCCCAATTCAACTTTCAAGCTCTAACCATTCTAAAGGTGCTCACCAATATACCCTACAGGATACTCGAATCCGATCATTCCTACCATTACTTCCGATTAACTTCCACGAGTTCTAATAGACTCCCAAAATTTATTTCACACGGATCATCAAACCAGTAAACTTATAATCACCCGCGAAGGTCATTCCACCATAACCATTCATCACAATTAAGCATCTCAGGGTTACTACTACCATCACCATAATTACCATAAAATCGGCTACAATTCTCCGATTACACTAAAGGTGTTTGGCCTCAAGCCCAAAAGTCGACACCTAAATATACTTACCTCAAAAAGGTTACTGCGCATTTATGCTCTTAATTACAAAGGGCATCATTCCCTTAACCGATACTATTCGGCCTACAGTACCAATACGTGTGGAATACCCAACCTTCCACCGTCTACTTATCCTCCACACTCGCTCTACGAAGCCTAGTTACACCGTATCAAGATACACCTTAACGTCTACCTCCCAGGTAACGCCTCTAGGCCCGGCAAATCGGAACTACCTCCCAGGTAAGTGCCCAAGACTATATCCTCCCAGTGCCTACTGGAAAGCCAAGGTAATAACACATGAATACCGGGGTCCCACCCCGAGATACCCAACCGACCATTACCAACGACTGACTAACGTGCCCAAGGATCCAATGCAAAACAGTCTACCAACAACATGCCTATCCCGGAATGACTCACTCACCCAAACATGAAAATACTCAACACGGGTTAAACAAAAGAGTTTTCCAAAAGGACTCACACCCTTAAAATTCTCAAAATGACACATAACACTTAAAAGCGCATTTCCCAAATGGTTTACAAAATCATTTACAAAATATTTTCAACGTCAAGATTTTTCATTTCTAAAAGACCGTATGCAATAAAACTACTATTACCAGGTCGGTAGTTACGCAAAAATGGACACGCTCATCTCACACAGTAAAATCATGTTGAAAATCATTCCATTTCCGTTCAGTTTACTTACAAAACACAAAGCGTAATGAATAATTTCTTAAAAAAATGGACAGTCACGGTTCTAGTATGGATTGACTCATGACACGTACTCAAAGTAACCGCTCGACCTTACACCAGGTGCGACAAAAGTGTGCACATAATTTCAAAATCAGTTCCACGACACTTGACCCCAAAATTTCTCTTTTTAAACATAAAATGTCGTGGCACAGGGTTCACCAACAAATTTTTACGCGCGTCGTCTAGTCATACTAAACGGTGAAACGGTTTACAAATATATTTTTGATAAAACACAACGGTCTCGTGCAAGTTTCAAACATAAAGATAGAAATCAATCCGTTTCCATCATTTGCAAATATCGACTAAAACCTCATAAAATCTCAAAAGGTGGGGTTCTTTAAATTGATTTCCAAGATTTTCCCCAAATGGTCACATAAACAAATAAGATATGCACCTCGTGAAATTAAACCCACACGACTCAACATGCCGTAAAACAAAACTTATTTTAACCAAATCACTCAATTAGTTTTATATAGACATCGTGGAATGTAACTTTCCGTCTCAACTCTAACATATGTGGAGGAATTCCAATGTTAAAGTCACAAGCCGTAGTCACTTGCCCAACATTTTAAACACCACAAAACACGGATATCATCTTACCCGAAAGAACCGTTGGAAAATAACGAAATGAGACAAATTCTAACAAAGTTTGCAACTCCCGTGATAAAACGGTTTCATGCACTTTCAAAACCATACTTCGAAATCTTGTGTGTGTGCTAAACATTTCTCAAAATTCTAAAACACAATCCACAAAAGGATTGGAAACACAAGAATTAGTTAATGCAATTTATTTTCAAAATAAACTTTGTGCATGACTCAATCAGCATCCGACGTCTCGACTCATACCCCTCCAAAACTCTCCGATCCATAAACGTCATCCGGACATTTAAACCTCTTAGGCAAGTTGGGAAATTACGTCAAATAATCCCTACGATTTTTCCTCAAATCAAAGTCGGCTCTATAAGCCTATGATTCTAGCACAATCATCCATCTTGACCCGAAACAAACATCATCCTTATCATCACTCCAAGTGATTAATACTAGAATCGTCCTTTTTATTCCAACGACCACTAATTTATAACCTTCGTCACTACCCCAACGATCATCCCATCAAAGCAAATCAAGTACACACTTGTACTAGTAGGTTTACTATAGTCGTTCCTCCTTGTGATGGCGATTCTGGGTAGATATTACAACGAGTTATTAGCACATAATAACTCGCACTAACAACGCTCACGCTCAACTCCTTGGATTCCTCGTGACTTTCTCCGACTCGAGCACGGATCATGTGCTTTGGATAGTAGGAGCTCTACTACTATCTTCCACACCTATCCTCACTCGTTTCGAGTCCCGTCCCGAAGTGCCCAAGTAGTTCCTTGCCGAAAAACTATACACACATGCCCGCACCGGCATATGTACATACTCTTCCTAGCTCCCTAGGAATTCCACCCAACTCCACTACCCTTGCTATGACGAAATCCCCACTAGTCCTGACGAGTCGCCTCGCGAATGCACAGTCGCACACAGTGTAAAACCAGATAGACATTCGAATATAAGATTCTATCCTACAACGGTTGGACTCAAACAAGAGCTGCGCAATAGAACTAAATCCAACATTCTAGGGCTATTCGGTTCCTACCGCATACAACCTATAGTGCATTCACTTAACAACCTATCAAGGCTAGCATAAACTCCTATTAGCAAGCAACAAACATGCAGTACAGTGTAATAAGAACCAAGCAATCTAGCACACATACTCCTATGTTCTAGAAAGTAATCTAGCATACATACTCATATGTAAACACTCTTCCCAGCTCACTAGGAATGTCATCTCATCCCACTACCCTTGCTACAACGGAATCCCTATTAGCCATAACGAGTTGCCTCGCGAATACCCAGTCGCATGCAGCGTGAATCAAATAGACATTCGAATACAAGATTCTATCCTAAAACGGTTGGACTCAAACAAGAGCTGCGCAATAGAACTAAATCAAATATTCTAAGGCTATGTGATTCTTACTGCATACAACCTATAGGGCCTTCGCTTAACAACCTATCATAACTAGCATTAATTCCCACTAGCAAGCAATCATCATACAGTACAATGTAAACCACATAGGCAATCTAGCATGCATACCCTATTATCTAGAAAGCGATAAATACACTAAGTACTGTACCTTCCCACTTAGCGTCAGCTGACTGTACACACTGCGCCCTCAATCACCGTTTCCCAAACGGGTTTTTCCTTTTTCTTTCATTAAAAATATTTTAGTAAAAGAATTTGAAATTTCATAGCCGCAACTTGAGACCAAACACACCGAGATGTGTTTGATTTACTCAATTTGTGCTCTGATACCAAGTTGTAACGTCCCAAAAATTACAGGGAATTTTAAAATTTTAAAATAATGCATTTTATTAAAGTCAAACCATAAGTTAACAAATCCCATTACAAATAAAGTTAAACCTCGTTAATTTAAACCGTCAAATAAAAATTCATGCAGCGGAAAAGTTATAAAATTAAATCCCCATTTAAAAGGTTAAACTTAAACAGCCTTCGCCTTGCGCCCGTGTGTACCGTCATGCTCGACTGCTACTCGCACCTGAAAACATAAGATATTGGGAAGGGGTAAGCACGAAGCTTAGTGAATTCTACCACCTACGCAGGTAGGAATCACACATATCGCCCCTACTCACAAGTAGGCAAACAACACCGCAATTACAAGTATAGAAACAAATCAAGGTTTAAACATGTAATCACATACCTCGGTCCCACCGAGCCCTCGGTCTCCCCGAGTTCACACAACACTTTTACACACTTCCTCGGTCTCCCCGAGCCCTCGGTCTCCCCGAGTTCACACAACACTTTTACACAGTTCCTCGGTCTCCTCGAGCCCTCGGTCTCCCCGAGTTCACAAAACACTTTTACAGAGTTCCTCGGTCTCCCCGAGTTCATACAACACTTTTACACAATTTCTCGGTCCCACCGAGCCCTCGGTCTCCCCGAGTTCACATGAAATGATATCCATACTAGCTCAGTCCCACCGAGCCCTCGGTCCCACCGAGCCCCTCAGTCCCACCGAGGTGTACACAAAACACATGCCAATCACATATTATATAATTTACAACTAGCTATCACACCACAACTAGTTCACGTAAGCATACAATAACACGCAGAACTAACACGACATATAGGTAACTCCTAGTCTACGCAGTGAGAGAACTCACCTTAATGCAACGCAAGTCTCCGCAACCGCAACACAAGCCGGCCAACTTCACTCACCTTTCCCCACCTAATTACGTGTTAACAAAAGTCGAAGTGAAGCCCCAACCCAAAACCACGACTACTAAATTATAAATTACATAATCCAGCTTTTACTCTAAAAATACAGGTCTGTTCGAGACCTGTTTAACCCCTTATAAACTGATAAATCCAGAAATATTATTCCATAATCACAAAGTCCCATGTCTTAGGGTTCCAGGGACATATCGCACGCGCTATAACGACTTTTCTACAATTTAATATGGATTTTACAAAACCGACTTGCAGAACAGCGAAAAACAGGACCTTTCAGTACAAAACGATAATTTGACACTAGCTATGGTCCGAACTGGTTTTTCAGTAAAACATATGAAACTTACTAGACTCAGAATGGAAGATTTTGGCACTGATTTCACCCCGATACGACGTTCCTAGAAAAGGTTATGGCTTTCACAAAACAGTGGCAGAAACTATGTAATTTACATGAAATGACGATTTTATAAAAACGGTTTAAACGATTCGGGTTTGCAACTAGGGTTCACACGATCAGGGTTTTAGGTTACAAGGGGCTGGACACAACCACGCACCACCCGCTGCCACCTCCGGCAGTGGTGGTCGCCGGCGGCGGTTTACGAAAATCCAGCGACGACAAAAGAAAACGAACAAAAGAACGAGACGAGAAGGGCTTACCATCCTACTCCATCTCGTCACACACACCACACCCACACCACCACTGGGCTGGTGGTTTCCCAGCGGCAACAGCCTACAGCCGCCATGGCCGCCAGCGGCGGCGGCGGCGGTGGTTTTCCGGTTGACAAAAATAGCAAAACAAAGAGACAAAGGAACGAGAGGTTTACCTCACGACGACGACGACGACGCCGCAGCAGCCGACCCTCAGAGGCCCGATCACCGCTGCTCCTCCTCCTTCTCGCTACTCTCTCCCTCTTCGCTAATCTCTCTCTCTCTCTCTCGCCGCTGAACATCAGCGGTGGCGGCACTTCCCGGCGGCAGCAGCAAGGGACGGTGGTCACGTGGTGGTACAGCGGCAACAAGGGGGAAGGGTGTGTAGGGTTGCTTTGCTTCTGTGAAAAGGAAACGAGAGGGAGGGGGATGTAGGGTTTTCATTATTTTGCTTCCTTTGCTTGCTATTCACGAACCCAAAACAAAAAAAAGCAACAAGAGGCTTGGTCTCACTGCATGGGCCGAACCCCCCCCCCCCCTCTTGCAAGGCTTTTGGCCACTTTACAACTTTGGCCCCTCGACAATTCCCTACTGTCCTAAAAACACCCTATCGGAAAATAACACTTAGAGTCAACGATGCTAACTCTCGACAACTTAAACGATCCCGGAAGCAACTCAAAGACAAAAATACTTAATAAACAACGAGGAAGATTTAAAGGAACACAAATATTTATACGTACCGGAACACGGGCTTTACAACTCTCCCCCACTTGGATTAGACTTCGTCCTCGAAGTCTCGACCGACAAAAAACTCGGGATAGTTCTCGCGCATCTCCATTTCTGGTTCCCACGTCCACTCCGAACCCTTTCGGTGCGGCCACTGGAGTTTCCTCAACTAGAATCTAAATTTCTCACCCCGTCTAGAAATTCTCGAATACTTTTCTTACTAACAAAACTCCTTCAAGGACACTGAAATTATGATCGGAAGAACACTCCAACAACTGGATTCATTCCTAGTCAAACGACTTCGATTTCCTCCCAACCTTATATGTTCCATACTTCCCAATTCAACTTTCAAGCTCTAACCATTCTAAAGGTGCTCACCAATATACCCTACAGGATACTCGAATCCGATCATTCCTACCATTACTGCCGATTAACTTCCACGAGTTCTAATAGACTCCCAAAATTTATTTCACACGGATCATCAAACCAGTAAACTTATAATCACCCACGAAGGTCATTCCACCATAACCATTCATCACAATTAAGCATCTCAGGGTTACTACTACCATCACCATAATTACCTTAAAATCGGCTACAATTCTCCGATTACACTAAAGGTGTTTGGCCTCAAGCCCAAAAGTCGACACCTAAATATACTTACCTCAAAAAGGTTACTGCGCATTTATGCTCTTAATTACAAAGGGCATCATTCCCTTAACCGATACTATTCGGCCTACAGTACCAATACGTGTGGAATACCCAACCTTCCACCTTCTACTTATCCTCCACACTCGCTCTACGAAGCCTAGTTACACCGTATCAAGATACACCTTAACGTCTACCTCCCAGGTAACGCCTCAAGGCCCGACACATCGGAACTACCTCCCAGGTAAGTGCCCAAGACTATATCCTCCCAGTGCCTACTGGAAAGCCAAGGTAATAACACATGAATACCGGGGTCCCACCCCGAGATACCCAACCGACCATTACCAACGACTGACTAACGTGCCCAAGGATCCAATGCAAAACAGTCTACCAACAACATGCCTATCCCGGAATGACTCACTCACCCAAACATGAAAATACTCAACACGGGTTAAACAAAAGAGTTTTCCAAAAGGACTCACATCCTTAAAATTCTCAAAATGACACATAACACTTAAAAGCGCATTTCCCAAATGGTTTACAAAATCATTTACAAAATATTTTCAACGTCAAGATTTTTCATTTCAAAAAGACCGTATGCAATAAAACTACTATTACTAGGTCGGTAGTTACGCAAAAATGGACACGCTCATCTCACACAGTAAAATCATGTTGAAAATCATTCCATTTCCGTTCAGTTTACTTACAAAACACAAAGCGTAATGAATAATTTCTTAAAAAAAATGGATTGACTCATGACACGTACTCAAAGTAACCGCTCGACCTTACACCAGGTGCGACAAAAGTGTGCACATAATTTCAAAATCAGTTCCACGACACTTGACCCCAAAATTTCTCTTTTTAAACATAAAATGTCGTGGCACAGGGTTCACCAACACATTTTTACACGCGTCGGCTAGTCATACTAAACGGTGAAACGGTTTACAAATATATTTTTGATAAAACACAACGGTCTCGTGCAAGTTTCAAACATAAAGATAGAAATCAATCCGTTTCCATCATTTGCAAATATCGACTAAAACCTCATAAAATATCAAAAGGTGGGGTTCTTTAAATTGATTTCCAAGATTTTCCCCAAATGGTCACATAAACAAATAAGATATGCACCTCGTTAAATTAAACCCATATGACTCAACATGCCGTAAAACAAAACTTATTTTAACCAAATCACTCAATTAGTTTTATATAGACATCGTGGAATGTAACTTTCCGTCTCAACTCTAACATATGTGGAGGAGTTCCAATGTTAAAGTCACAAGCCGTAGTCACTTGCCCAACATTTTAAACACCACAAAACACGGATATCATCTTACCCGAAAGAACCGTTGGAAAATAACGAAATGAGACAAATTCTAACAAAGTTTGCAACTCCCGTGATAAAACGGTTTCATGCACTTTCAAAACCATACTTCGAAATCTTGTGTGTGTGCTAAACATTTCTCAAAATTCTAAAACACAATCCACAAAAGGATTGGAAACACAAGAATTAGTTAATGCAATTTATTTTCAAAATAAACTTTGTGCATGACTCAATCAGCATCCGACGTCTCGACTCATACCCCTCCAAAACTCTCTGATCCATAAACGTCATCCGGACATTTAAACCTCTTAGGAAAGTTGGGAAATTACGTCAAATAATCCCTACGATTTTTCCTCAAATCAAAGTCGGCTCTATAAGCCTATGATTCTAGCACAATCATCCATCTTGACCCGAAACAAACATCATCCTTATCATCACTCCAAGTGATTAATACTAGAATCGTCCTTTTTATTCCAACGACTACTAATTTATAACCTTCGTCACTACCCCAACGATCATCCCATCAAAGCAAATCAAGTACACACCTGTACTAGTAGGTTTACTATAGTCGTTCCTCCTTGTGATGGCTATTCTGGGTAGATATTACAACGAGTTATTAGAACATAATAACTCACACTAACAACGCTCACGCTCAACTCCTTGGATTCCTCGTGACTTTCTCCGACTCGAGCACGGATCCTGTGCTTCAGATAGTAGGAGCTCTACTACTATCTTCCACACCTATCCTCACTCGTTTTGAGTCCCGTCCCGAAGTGCCCAAGTAGTTCCTTGCCGAAAAACTATACACACATGCCCGCACCGGCATATGTACATACTCTTCTTAGCTCCCTAGGAATTCCACCCAACTCCACTACCCTTGCTATGACGAAATCCCCACTAGTCTTGACGAGTCGCCTCGCGAATGCACAGTCGCACACAGTGTAAAACCAGATAGACATTCGAATATAAGATTCTATCCTACAACGGTTGGACTCAAACAAGAGCTGCGCAATAGAACTAAATCCGACATTCTAGGGCTATTCGGTTCCTACCGCATACAACATATAGTGCATTCACTTAACAACCTATCAAGGCTAGCATAAACTCCTATTAGCAAGCAACAAACATGCAGTACAGTGTAATAAGCACCAAGCAATCTAGCACACATACTCCTATGTTCTAGAAAGTATTCTAGCATACATACTCATATGTAAACACTCTTCCCAGCTCACTAGGAATGTCATCTCATCCCACTACCCTTGCTACAACGGAATCCCTATTAGCCATAACGAGTTGCCTCGCGAATACCCAGTCGCATGCAGCGTGAATCAAATAGACATTCGAATACAAGATTCTATCCTAAAACGGTTGGACTCAAACAAGAGCTGCGCAATAGAACTAAATCAAATATTCTAAGGCTATGTGATTCTTACTGCATACAACCTATAGGGCCTTCGCTTAACAACCTATCATAACTAGCATTAATTCCCACTAGCAAGCAATCATCATACAGTACAATGTAAACCACATAGGCAATCTAGCATGCATACCCTATGATCTAGAAAGCGATAAATACACTAAGTACAATACCTTCCCACTTAGCGTCAGCTGACTGTACACACTGCGCCCTCAATCACCGTTTCCCAAACGGGTTTTCCCTTTTTCTTTCATTCAAAAGATTTTAGTAAAAGAATTTGAAATTTCATAGCCGCAACTTGAGACCAAACACACCGAGATGTGTTTGATTCACTCAAGCTGTGCTCTGATACCAAGTTGTAACGTCCCAAAAATTACAGGGAATTTTAAAATTTTAAAATAATGCATTTTATTAAAGTCAAACCATAAGTTAACAAATCCCATTACAAATAAAGTTAAACCTCGTTAATTTAAACCGTCAAATAAAAATTCATGCAGCGGAAAAGTTATAAAATTAAATCCCCATTTAAAAGGTTAAACTTAAACAGCCTTCGCCTTGCGCCCGTGTGTACCGTCATGCTCGACTGCTACTCGCACCTGAAAACATAAGATATTGGGAAGGGGTAAGCACGAAGCTTAGTGAATTCTACCACCTACGCAGGTAGCAATCACACATATATCGCCCCTACTCACAAGTAGGCAAACAACACCGCAATTACAAGTATAGAAACAAATCAAGGTTTAAACATGTAATCACATACCTCGGTCCCACCGAGCCCTCGGTCTCCCCGAGTTCACACAACACTTTTACACACTTCCTCGGTCTCCCCGAGCCCTCGGTCTCCCCGAGTTCACACAACACTTTTACACAGTTCCTCGGTCTCCCCGAGTTCACACAACACTTTTACACATTTCCTCGGTCTTCCCGAGCCCTCGGTCTCCCCGAGTTCACACAACACTTTTACACAATTTCTCGGTCCCACCGAGCCCTCGGTCTCCCCGAGTTCACATGAAATGATATCCATACTAGCTCAGTCCCACCGAGCCCTCGGTCCCACCGAGCCCCTCAGTCCCACCGAGGTGTACACAAAACACATGCCAATCACATATTATATAATTTACAACTAGCTATCACACCACAACTAGTTCACGTAAGCATACAATAACACGCAGAACTAACACGACATATAGGTAACTCCTAGTCTACGCAGTGAGAGAACTCACCTTAATGAAACGCAAGTCTCCGCAACCGCAACACAAGCCGGCCAACTTCACTCACCTTTCCCCACCTAATTACGTGTTAATAAAAGTCGAAGTGAAGCCCCAACCCAAAACCACGACTACTAAATTATAAATTACATAATCCAGCTTTTACTCTAAAAATACAGGTCTGCTCGAGACCTGTTTAACCCCTTATAAACTGATAAATCCAGAAATATTATTCCATAATCACAAAGTCCCATGTCTTAGGGTTCCAGAGATATATCGCACGCGCTATAACGATTTTTCTACAATTTAATATGGATTTTACAAAACCGACTTGCAGAACAGCGAAAAACAGGATCTTTCAGTACAAAACGACAATTTGACACTAGCTATGGTCCGAACTGGTTTTTCCGTAAAACATATGAAACTTACTAGACTCAGAATGGAAGATTTTGGCACTGATTTCACCCCGATACGACGTTCCTAGAAAAAGTTATGGCATTCACAAAACAGTGGCAGAAACTATGTAATTCACATGAAATGACGATTTTATAAAAACGGTTTAAACGATTCGGGTTTGCAACTAGGGTTCACCCGATCAGGGTTTTAGGTTACAAGGGGCTGGACACAACCACGCACCACCCGCTGCCACCTCCGTCAGTGGTGGTCGCCGGCGGCGGTTTACGAAAATCTGGCGACGACAAAGAAAACGAACAAAAGAACGAGACGAGAAGGGCTTACCATCCTACTCCATCTCGTCACACACACCACACCCACACCACCACTGGGCTGGTGGTTTTCTAGCGGCAACAACCTACAGCCGCCACGGCCGCCAGTAGCGGCGGCGGCGGTGGTTTTCCGGTTGACAAAAATAGCAAAACGAAGAGACAAAGGAACGGGAGGTTTACCTCACGACGACGACGCCGCAGCAGCCGCCCCTCGGAGGCCCGATCACCGCTGCTCCTCCTCCTTCTCGCTACTCTCTCCCTCTTCGCTAATCTCTCTCACTCTCGCCGCTGAACATCAGCGGCGGCGGCACTTCCCGGCGGCAGCAGCAAGGGACGGTGGTCACGTGGTGGTACAGCGACAACAAGGGGGATGGGTGTGTAGGGTTGCTTTGCTTGCGTGAAAAGGAAACGAGAGGGAGGGGGATGTAGGGTTTTCATTCTTTTGCTTCCTTTGCTTGCTATTCACGAACCCAAAACAAAAAAAAAGCAACAAGAGGCTTGGTCTCACTGCATGGGCCGAACCCCCCCCCCCCCCCCCCTTTGCAAGGCTTTTGGCCACTTTACAACTTTGGCCCCTCGACAACTCCCTACTGTCCTAAAAACACCCTACCGGAAAATAACACTTAGAGTCAACGATGCTAACTCTCGATAACTTAAACGATCCCGGAAGCAACTCAAAGACAAAGATACTTAATAAACAATGAGGAAGATTTAAAGGAACAAAAATATTTATACGTACCGGAACACGGGCTTTACATAAGTAAACAATATGTATTAATGTTTTGCGATCAAAGAAAATATACTAAGTCTGTTTAGTATCGCTGATGGAAAACAAGCTTTAAATTATACTTCAACGAACACTGTACATCAGTAAGCCCTAAGCCTGTTCAACCTCACTGATGGTCGCTGAATGTTTATCATATAATTGTTTGCTTATGATCCCTGAAGACAAGATTTATGTCAACCAAGTTCGAAGCTGAAATCGAAGACCAAGCTGAAGAACAAGTGACTAAGTTTACTAGTCACCTGATGCGGATATCAGCGAAGACAAGACTTGTCCATTCCACACGAAGTTTCAAGTATAAGACTTCAGCGAACACTGAACTTTATCATTCACTGATAAAGATCCATTTAGCGAGCGCTTATCATGAAGACTGTTCTACAAGTTACTTTTGTCTTATTGTAATAACCGGGTATATTGTGGGTTTATTTAATTTTTATTATTTTAGTTTTAAGGCAAGTTTGGGATTAGTTTTATGGAGTTAGAAGTTAAGGGGTAAGTTTTAAATTAATTTATAAGTTGAGGGATTAAAATTGTCATTTAATATAAGTGTGAGGATTTGTTTGAATTATGGTGAATGACTCATCACCAACAACCGTCCCATTTGGTTTAGATATGGGAGGTTGTTAGATTAAATTAGCTCCTAATTTAATTGAATGTTTTATAAAGAATTATTGTATAGGCTTTTAAATTAGCTTATGGGCTTTTTTAGTTAGTTTTTTAGTTAACTTTATGGGCTTGAGCCTTTTAATGTAAATGGACCCTTTAAATAGAAGTTTAGGGTTTCATTTATCATTTAGGTCATTTTTGGAGTAACACAAAAACACACATACTGACTAATCTCATGAGAGTCATCTAAAATGTAAAGTGTGGTGTTCTTCATTTTTACTCCTCCATATAATTCATCAATGAATATGAGATGAGTTATTTAAATCATTATTCTTATTGTTCATCTTATCTCTATTTATATATGAATTGTTCTTCTATTGTTTGCTTGTCCTAAATGGGACCAACAATTGGCATCAGAGCTGGATTGAAGAAACTCTTCTTCAATCGGTCATCTATAGCAACAATAGAAGATTAGATGATTTATTTGTTGTTTTGGTGCTTAGATTGATTTAATCACATGAGCCTAAACACAAATATCATTCTAATAGTTTATTTTCTGTTTTGTGCATACTGGAAATCCAGTCTTTGATTTCATTAAGATTTGGAAATGTTTTGACAGGAAATTAGTGTTTCTCTTCACAAAATCTGATTCTGCACACCACATGTTTGATGAAATGCCTAAGTGAAGATTTGATTATGTTTGGGTCAAATCTGATCAGATTTAATACGTGTGTGTGTGTTTTGATTCTTTCTCATTCATTGGTCTTATTTGATAAGCACTAAGTAGATGGTTGATCTATGATCTTATCCTTGTGTGTGCTTGAGTCCATAGCATTTTTTGGCATCTTGGTAGTAAGGTTGTTGATCTTTGATCTGACCTTTATTTAAATCCAAGATTGGACTCTCTTTTACTCAGATTTTGTTTGTATTCCGCTGCTCATAATCGATTAAATGAAAAACAAAATCATTTGAGTCTTGAAAAAGTTGATTGAGAAAGATTTGGTGCTGTGCTAATTTTCAAAGTCTGATCTGAATTTTTTTTTCTGACTTTTGAGTGCTTCTAATCAGTTTTCTGACCTGATCAATTAGAGATCTGAGTATTTGCACTCATTGTTCTAAAAGTTATGAAGATAGTCTTATTTTCAACACCAAAGGTTTTGTGAAACTTGGAAACCAACAACCCTGTGTATCATTTTTGTTCATTTAGAAGTTGGTACTCAATTTTTTTTGGACAAGGGTGAGTTGGTTTATGGAGGGATAAGGGAGTTCCAGTAAGCTACTGTTGTTCCGGATTAATAAAGCTTAATCAGAGAAGCTTTTTGTTCAAAATCTGTAGCAAAACGGAAGAATCTGCAGTAGTTGTTTGGGACTGCAAATGAGCTTTTTGCTGCTGTCTAGAGCTGTGCAGAATGTATTTGAGTACAGATGATCAAAACGACAGCAGGCTCAAACATGCAGATTTGTGATTTCTCAGAAGAGCTCTTTGCAGAAAATTTAATTGTGTTTAAAGCTGCAATCAGAGGTTGATCATGTTTAATCAGATAGGGTGTGCAAGATGCTTCTGATCAGAGATTGTTCAAAGATTGTAGTTATGTTTGATTCCAATACAGATCTGTTCAGAATCGATGATGGGGATGTCTTATTGCATTTGGGGTTATGAAAACAGAAAGTTTCTTGACAGCTAAAGGATTTGAAGCAGAAACTGAAATCTGCTGTCAAGGTTAAGCATCAGATTAAATGGCTGTCCATGTTGTGAAAAAGATGTGCAAACGTTTCAGAAGCAAAAATTTGATGCTGCTGTGTCCAGAGAAACTTCAAAGCAATGATCAGAGGTCATACAAGTTGTACAGAGGATCAACAGCGCTTCTGTAGACGACCAGAAAGGCTGCTGTCCAGAATCGGTTATGTGCAGCAGCAACATACACTTCAGCTCTGTGATCACAAACTTATCAGAGTTTGGTTGTTTTCGATGTTGCTATTTCAAATAACCTGCAACCATCCATTCGTGTACAGAGTTTGATTAGTGCTTAATCAGAGATATTTGCCTCAATGTGATCAGAGATTGTGTTGTACAGAGAGTTTATCAAAAGTCATAACAGAAGCATACCAGAGCTCTGTTAACTTTACCAGAGCTCTGTTGACTTACCAGAGCTCTATTGACTTTACCAGAGGTTATTCAAAAGATCAGAGCTCTGTTAATTTTTTTTCAAAGGCTGTCTAGAGCTCTGTTAACACTTAACACTCTGATCATTGACAGACTACAAAGGTTGTGCAGAAGTTCAGATTTTAAATGTCCATGTTGGATTATGAAATGCAGATGTGTTCTACCAAAGCATACAGATTTCAGTATAAAGGTTTTAAAGATTGTCCAACTGCAGAGCTAGGTTAGAAGCAGAATGCGATGTTTTATGAGCTTAATGTGTAGAGTTCACGCAGAAGCAAGTGTTGTTCAGAGCCACATCCAGAGTTTCTGTCAAGACCAGGTTCTGTGTACAACAGCAGATCACACCCACTCTTTTCAGCAGATTGTACAGCAGAATGTTGTTTTTGGTTTATAACAGAATCTGCCATGATGTCGGTACGATATTTGTGCCATCTTAAGCTACTATAACAGAAGAGATGTCGTGTGGTTACATGCTTGAGACTATTGATCTGATTCAAGTCTATGAATTCAGAAATCTGTTACGCAGCTGGTTGAGCTTATAAGTGCAAAATTCAGTAGCTGCAGAGGTGAAAATTATATGCAGAAGCAGATGTCTTATGCTGCCCAGAGAAATGTGCAGATCAGGGTGCAAATCAGGGCATCGAAATCAGATGTGGATGTTGTGCGAACGATCTATGACTATACAGATTAAGCTACAGTGCTTTTTTTCCAGAAGCTGTCAATGAAAATGTGCGCAGGTGGAACCAATAAGCTGCTGCTATTTGAGCTTATTGTACACATAGCAAACTTTCAGCTTAATCATAGATGTTATCCAGAGTTGTGTGCTCACAGAGCCTCTGTGAGTGCAGAGATTTGAGCAGAGCTGATTTTTTTTTCCGGCTCTCCATGATCATGCTGAGAAAATCCAGATCTGTTGCTCTTAAGCAGCTGATTTAGCTGCTGCAGCAGATCAGAGATGTTGCTGTTGTCCTCGATAAGAAGCTGATTGTTTGGAGCTGAGGAACCCAGAGGGCAGACCAGAGCCTCTGTGCAGATGAACATCGCAAAAGTCAAAAACTGCAGCAGATTGCAAAACATGTTTGGAGTTGCTGTCCGGATTTATGTTCATACAGAGCTTGGTTCTGTAATCAATCATACATACCAGAAGCATATCACAGAGCTCTGTTGATTTTTCAGAGACTGAAGACCATAGGTAATTGACAGAGTTTACCAGAGCTCTGATCATCGACAGAAGTTGTCTAGAGCTCTGTTGATTTTTTTCAGAGACATCAGATTATCAGAGCTCTGTTGATTTTTTTAGGCTGATACAGAGTGCCTATGTGGGTGTAAAGAAGATGCTACCTTCGAATTGGAACAGAAAAGTTGATTGTTATTTTGCTGCTGTTATGTGCTTAATTCAGAAGCTGTCCAATTTGTTTCAAAAAAGTTGCTGCTGTTTGTTGATTTTAAAATAGAAAACAGCAAGTTATTGCTGTATTATTGCTGTCTTGTTGCTGTCAAACAGCTTAGTGCTGATTCCACACAGCCGTTGATCAATTTTGCTGTCAACGACTATCCAGAACTGCGATTAAGCTGCTGTTTGGTGTTGATTGGTGCTGTTTGGTGCTGATTGTTGCTGTTTGGTGCTGTTTGGAGCTGTCCAAAACAGAAATATAAACCCAAAACAGTTAGTTTATGTTGGATGCTATCAAGAATGATCAGAATGTGGCAATGTACAGAGTCTCTGTAGGTTATGTGAAGTTGTTCAGAGATGCTCATATGCATATCCAGGAGAGTAAGTCCAGAGGTTAATCAAGAGGCTCTCTGGATCAAAAATTTCAGAAATAAGAGCAATGACTAGAAGGGACCAGAAGCAGACTCAAGCATATTTATTAGAGTTCGTTGGTCCAGAAATCAAATCAAGCCAAAAGCCCGGGGCCCGAAATTTCTCAGTTTGTTTGACAGCTTTGCGCTGCTTCAGAAACATGCACACAATTTTTTACTCGGTGCTCCAATTGACACGAGTCCAGTTGCATTGGAAAGATAATTCACAGACGCACGACTTTGATGTTCTGAGTTTTCTCAAATTATGTGAGATGATATGCCAAAATCAGCCTCAAAGTCTGCTGTAAGGTGCTGGACCGAAAGCATTGCAATTTAATTCATGCTCTTTCCGCTTTCAAGAACGGTGTTCTCTCGACGGTTCTTCACGGTTTCATCCTGCTATTGTGACATAATGAATGTCACTCCCTCCTCTGTTATTCATGTTTAATGCTCGGTGCCGAATGCTTACTCAACAGTGAAGTTGAATCATGAAAACTGGACAAAATGGGGTTAATTGTCTCGGTTTTTCAAGAAGATGGGCCTACATTTGAGGGGGAGCTCGTGATGCTTTGAAGACTCGAAGAATGGAATGCCAAATTTTCTAAAGAAAGCAAGGGGGAGACTACAAGATGATGCTTTCTTTATAAAACATTAGGGGGAAAGTGTTAGATTAAATTAGCTCCTAATTTAATTGAATGTTTTATAAAGAATTATTGTATAGGCTTTTAAATTAGCTTATGGGCTTTTTTAGTTAACTTTATGGGCTTGAGCCTTTTAATGTAAATGGACCCTTTAAATAGAAGTTTAGGGTTTCATTTATCATTTAGGTCATTTTTGGAGTAACACAAAAACACACACACTGACTAATCTCATGATAGTCATCTAAAATGTAAAGTGTGGTGTTCTTCATTTTTACTCCTCCATATAATTCATCAATGAATATGAGATGAGTTATTTAAATCATTATTCTTATTTTTCATCTTATCTCTATTTATATATGAATTGTTCTTTTACTGTTTGCTTGTCCGAAATGGGACCAACAGAGGTGTCTCATTCTTAGCATTTAGAACAAAAGTTTAAAATATGTGTGTGTGTGTTGGTTTTTGTTCACGGCAAAGAGAGAAAAGGGAGGAAATTAAGAGAGTTAGATATTTTAGTTGGTATGTGTGTGTGTTTTACGAAAAGGAGAAGGAAGCAAGATTATTCAAGTGGGTTTTGGATACAATTGAAGAAAACAAAGGTAATCATCTTACTTTAATTCTTTAGTTTATGGTTATTACTTTTCTAAAAATGTTTAGAAATGGGTTTTGATGAATTATGAATATTTTGGAAAACTAAGCTTCTGGATAATTGTTATTTATGGTCTTAAACATATCTGCAAAATTTCGGAAACATTCATGGTAGAAATCTATGATTTTCTGGGTTAAGTATGAACACAGTGGACTGAGACAATTATGAAGATCATGGATATCGCAATAGTGGGTTGCGATATGGTCCTGTATCGCAGCAGTGGGTTGCGATATGGTCCTATATCGCAGCAGTGGGTTGCGACTAGGATATATCATTTTAGTTAATTGCGATATCAGTCGAGGATTTTGGATTATTTAAGATTCCTAGTCTTTAAGGGATATTTGTATTTATTTCAGATTCTGTAAATTTTGGGTGACGGATTGGATTACTTGAAAGAAGACTTGGAAGGAGTTTTGATAAATAACCAAGGTGAGTTTTACTTTAAAAACGTTTTCAAACTGGGATACATATATATATTTATATATATATATATGAGATGGATATGTATGGATTGAGAATATGATATATGGTGTGATTATATGCTTACATTGAGATATATATATATATATATATATATGGTTGGAATGTGATGATGTATTTATAAATGAAAATATGATATATTGAGATATATATTTTATTTATATGAAAATTACATTACACGAGTGCACGTTGGCCGAGTTTAGAACCGGCGGAATGTTGGCTGTAAATGTCGTATGGTGGTGTTGGCTGTAAATGTCGTACGGTGGAGTAAATTAATTAGTTGGCTTGCAACCAATTAATTTGGCAATGTGAAGGATGTGAAGGATGAGTGGTACACGATGCACGAGTCTTGATTGGTATTTAAGTATTTGTGATATATGTGTGTTTATATAAAGGATTTTATATAAATTGGTTTTATAACGATTTTGAAATGATAGGGATTATCTCACTAGACCGTTTGGTCTAACCCTCATTTTATTTTCAAAAATATGTATTCCAGGTCGAGGATCTTTTAGCAGCAAAGGAAAGGATAAGGTGTAGGATGCTTTTGATGACTGATGTTGATTAGGAAGTTTTTATGTAGTTTCGAGATTAAAGGGACCGTACGTGACTTATTATGTAATGTATGTTTTAAGACTTTCGGACCGTATATGAATAATATGTATTTTTATTGAAAATATTTGATATGTATTGTATGTTATATGATGTATGTTGGGATGGGTCGTTACACTTATCTCCTTGCACGCCCTCGTACGATTTTGACAGAACGGACATCCTTTTTGTCCAGGATCGTACAAACCACTCTGCAACTACACTGTTCATCATGCAACCACTAGGATGTTTGCTAAAGTCAAATTCATGCAACTAACCAGAGGCTGCTACATGTAAAGGTATACTGACTTGCATTAAATGCATGCAGTATAAATTGAGAACCCTACTTCATTTGTGAAGCGCTTGGCTTTTCTCTCGCTGAACCTCTTAGTGCAAGAAAACTATCCTTAGTTTTCTTATCTTCTTTCTCTCTATTTTCTAGTGCAAGAATTCTGTGTGATTCTCATAGTTTGTTTAGGTTAGGTTTTTAACTTAATCTTGTTCCGCAACAAACTGTAAATTGTTTGATATATATCAATACACAATTTAGAAAGATAAAAGTTTGTGTTTGTATTCAACCCCCCCTTCTACAAACTTGTATAACCCCTTCGGGACTAATAGAGTTGTTATTATCGACAAAAGCGAACTTGCTTTTGTACCTTCATACGGTTTGTGCAGAGAATAAGACAAACAAATATTGAGTAACAAGCTTCATGATCAGCTGCAGCTGAAGACTATTTCTCAGTGATCACTGATGGGGCTTTCATCTATCGCTGAAGCTTGATCTTGCTTTGTCACGCATGGTAGACTTGTCTTGGTTTCCCTGAATGCCGCTTCAGATCATGAGTAGACTTGTCTCCTTTATCAGATTGGTCTTCGACTTCAGTTGAGAGTTTCTTTTAGCGTGAGGCTTGTCTTCAGATATTACATGTAACTCTTTTTAGAAAGGAAGCACTCAGCGATCACTGAACAGACTTAGTGTGATCGTTGATGTGAAACATTAAAGTGCAGAACAGTCAATATAATCTCACTAAGTATGAGGATCGTCATCAAATCACGAGAGAACTTTGAATCAACAATCTCCCCCTATTTGATGATGACAAAGCAACATAAGAGAATTACTAAGTGTTAAAACATAAAGATAAAAAGGACTCATAACATACATGTCTAATTTACTATTTTAGGGATCTTTTTCAGTACTGATGGAGTAAAGTACTTCATTGAAATTTTCATTGATTCGTAAAAGATTACAATGGAATGTGAAAATTACAAGTACAATGAAATACTAACAACTTAAAGTACAAGTCTGATAAAATACAAGAAGACAGAATTCTATCAGTTAGTTGTTATCAGCTACTAGATGAGCGCTATTATCATTAATCTAAACCTTGTGAGATCACACCAATATAAGAGATGTATTAAGTGAGGAACTGGGAAAAAGTGGAGTTTAGAGACTCGCTGATATCTGGTTACGCCTTCATGATCTAAGAAAACAATTCCATAGGGTTGAGAAACTACATCACTAGGGCTGAAGGAACCATGTCCTGGTAATGTTAGGTTAAGTGTTGATAGATCTGGTGGTGGTCCAAGAACAACTTCTCTTGAAAATTCTATTCCAGTTTCGTTCTGATGGAAAGGTCCTTCTTCAGTTGTAGAAATAGATTTTCTTCTGTGATTTAGCTTTGGAGGTAGTATAGGAATTTCGACTATCTGAGATATTCTGTCGAATAGATTGTTTAGATGATTTTCCATATAATATTTGATTTTTGATTTGGAATTTTGAATGGCATCTCTGATCTCCAACAATTCATGGAATCCATAATCACTGAGCCTTGAAGCGCATTCAGAGAGAGCACTGAAGTCGTCCCTGGAGATAGTCAGATTAACCACAACACAATCTTTGTATTTCTGCCCAAAATAGTGACTTACATTATTTTTCGTGAATTGCGTCGTTTCTTGATTCTTTCTTTGCAGCACTTCAACTCTCTATCTTGTTGAACTTGTACCTTTTTGTTTTCTTGTTCAGCTTTCATTAGTAGATGAGCTTGAATGCTGATGGGATTTCTTTCTTTTATATTTCCTTCAGAGAGAGTCTGCTGAGCGAGAACAATGTCCACTTTAATACTCTTCTTGTGGGCTTCCAGGGCCTACTCAGCTCTGATGGATTCCTCTCTTTCAGCGTATGTCATAAATTCAACCTCATCATCTATAGTGTTGGCTTGAGAAGGAATTTTAATCCTTGACTTGTCTAGCTTAGAGATCAAGGATGCCATCCTTTTAGACTCTTCAATCTCAGATTTAGGAATGAGAACTAAAGTTCTTCGAGGGTGATTTAGTGTGTCTTTTTTTTATATATCATCAATATCTATGGCAGAGACTGAGATTATTGGTTCATTAACTTTCAATACCACTGGATTTATTGGTTCTTCAACTTCAGGTACGGATGGGATTATTGGTTCTTCAGCTTCAGATGCCGGAATTGAAGATTCATGTAGGGGAGAGGATGGACAGGAAGCAGGAGGAGTAATGGGTAAGTCCACAGTATATGGAAGGTGAGAGTGTAAGGGTGGAGTAAGTATGGATGGAGTACTGAGTGTGAGGGGATAGGTGAAGGGTTGGATATAGAGACATACCTCTGAAGGTCGATTCAGCTCCCCCTCAGAAGGTTGTAAGATTTTAAGATTTCCCTCAGCAGCAACGACTTTTTGTTTGCCTTGCTGAGAGGTCTTTGCCGTCTTTCTTGGGCTCTAAGGCCCTCCCCCTGATTCATTTATTACCGCTCCTTTTGTAGGATCCTTGGTGGAAGTGCTGACGGAATGAGCAACAAATAAGCTGACGTCGTCGTCATCATCGTCATCATCATCATCTCCGATGTCCTTACCACCATCATCGATGTTAATATCGTCATCATCTTCCTCATCTTCTTATTCTTTAGCGTCGTCTTTATTTTCCCCAGCCTTAGTATCTGAATCCTGAGTTGGTTCAGTTTTCTGAGCGACAGAAGTTGTTGGAATGAAGGTTGGATCATCTGCTTTATCATCTTCATCATTAGTGATGACGATTTTTTCTTGCTCTTTCTCTCCCTCAGATTGAGAAGAGTTGTTGGTCCCAAAGGGGTTATACAAGTTTGTAGAAGGGGGGGGGGGTTGAATACAAACACACAATTTTTATCTTTCTAAATTGTTTATTGATATACATCAAACAATTTACAGTTTGTTGCGGAACAAGATTAAGGAATAAACCAAATCTAAACAAACTATGAGAACACTAAGATTTCTTGCAATAGAAATAAGAGAGAAAGAAAATCAAGAACACTAAGGATAGTATTCTTTCACACAGTAAGTTCAGCGAGAGGAATGGCCGAGCACTTCACAAATGAAGTAGGGTTTCCTTTATATACTGCATGCATTTAAGGCACAACAATACACCTTTACATGTGGCAGCCTCTGGTTGGTTGCATGGTTTGACTTTAGTAGACAACCTAGTGGCCGCATGATGAACAATATAGAATCAGAGTTGGTTGTACGATTCTGGACAAAAGGGATGTCTGTTCTGACAGAAATCGTACGGAGGCGTGCAAGGGGAATAAGACAAAAGTTGCTCGTAGAAGAGGCTTCATGACCAGCGTTTGCTAAATGATTCTTTATCAGCGAATGATAAAGTTCAGCGTTCGCTGAAGTCTTCTACTTGAAACCTCACGTTGAGTGGACAAGTCTTGGCTTCGCTGATATCCGTATCAGGTCACTAGTAGACTTAGTCGCTGGTTCTTTGGCTTGATCTTCGACTTCAGCGTAGAACATCCTTGACGTGAATTTTGTCTTCAGGGTTCATAAGTAAACAACATAAGTTATCAACGATCATCAGTGAGACTGAACAGGCCCAGGGCTCACCGATGAACAGTGTTCGCTGAATGCAAAATTTAAAGCGTATGTTTTCATCAGCGATACTAAACAGACTTAGTATATTTTCTTTGATGACAAAACATTAATACATATTGTCTACTTACAATTTTCACTAAGTGTTTCTCAGAGTCATTATCAAATCACTGAGGGTTTGGATCAACAATCTCCCCCTATTTGATGATGACATAGCAATAAAAGAAAATTGATATGTAAGAAAACATAAGGATAAAAAGGACTCATAAAATAATTGTCCCATTTATTGTTTTCAGGGATCTTTTTAAGTACTGATGGAGTAAAGTACATTCACTGAAAATTTTCATTTAACTTCGTATAGATTACAGAGGGAAGTGAAAAAATTACAAGTACAACGAATAATAATTACAAGTACACAAAGTTATAAGCTCATAAAAGATAGAAGAATTACAAGAGGGATCCTATCAGCTATTCAGGTTCTTTCTTAACGAGAAGTTCGTCAAGAGTATCAGTTTGAGGAATCATCCAATCAGGGACTTTCACTCCCTGATCTCTTCTTTTCTTTGCTTCTTTGAAGATCAGGGGCTTCAGAAAGATTGCTTGGAGATCCTTTATGTAGTCACACCAATAAAGTAAATCTCTGAGCTGTTCGATGGGAGCTTTGTGTAGCTCAGAGACTCGTTGAAAACATGGGCAACCCGTGTATTCGTAGAAGAAAATGCCGTAAGGGTTACTGATAACCTTACCAGGGATGAATGTTTCAGCGGGAGGTAGGGAGACATCGAGTCCAGAGAGTTCAGCATCCGGACCAAGAATTGCTTCTCGAGAAAAGTCGATCCTCGTTTCATTCCTTATCGGAGGACCTGAAGTTGAGGGTTTCTTCTTCTTTGCAGTAGGTCGCTTGGAGTGGATTGGAGGAGGTTTTGGGATGTCAACAGCTGAAGCTACCATGTCAATCAGCCTGTTAAGAGTTTTCTCGACATGGGTCTTGTATGTTGAGCGCGATCGCTGAATAGCTACCCTCATCTCCAACCATTCAGGGAAGCCAAGCTTATCAATATTTGACAGGAACACATATTTAATCCTTGAAGCGTGACTTCTGTAATGGCATTTCTCTTTGCACCAGGCCATAGTGGAATCACTGACCTTTGTTTTCTCTTGACTTCTCTTCTGTGCGTCCTTGATCAGCTTTCATTGGACTGCTATAGGGAACCTTTTCAGTTCAGGATCTTTTACTGAACGCTGAACGAGTTCGATGGCATATTCTTTGTCTTTTTCTTCAGCTCTTTTTCATTCGGAAATGAGTTTCTTAGCCTTGAAACCGTCAGCAATTTCCTTTGTTGATAGGATGTTGAGATGAGAAGGAACGATGCGCCGAGCCTCAAGCTTTTGAATCATGGCTGCTCTCTTCTTCAGTTATTCTTCACTTGGCTTTTGAGGAACCAAGGAAGGTCTTTTATTGTGCGAGAGCAGTTCTTCTTCTTCTTCAATAGCTTCATCAGTCTCAGCAAACGAGACTGGGATTATTTGTAAGTCATCAGCACTCGGGGCTGGGATTATTGGTGATGTAGGATCTTCAGCTTGACCCTCAAGCAGGGGAGAGGACTAGCTGAAACAGAACGATCACAGAGTTAAGATCATTTTGAAGAAGAGATAGAGAAAGGATGGGTTAAGTGTTTAGAGGTTTGAGTGAGAGTAGGATGGATATTGAGAAGGGGTAGAGGAGGGATGCAGAGTAAGGGAATAGAATATAGCATACCTGACAAACTGGCTTCTTGAGGAGAATAGCCAGGTTGTCCTCAGCGAGACCTTTGTTCTTTCCTTGATCCACCGGATTCGCTAGAGGTTTGGTTTTGGTCCCCTCCCCTTGTTCAGTGATCACGACCCCTTTCATAGCTGGGGTCCTCTTGGGTTTCGGCTGAAAAATGAAGCTTTCATCATCATCATCATCATCATCATCATCATTTTTGGGTGATGATGAAGGTTCGTCATCCTGATGATCCAGGTCTTCCTCGTCTTCTTCTTCTTCTTCCTCAGACTCAGCATTTTCGTCGGAGTCAACAAGCACTGGAGATTTTGCCTGTTCTTCGACATTCTCCCCCTTAGAATTTGCATGTTTGGAGAATTCGGTTCCCTCAGGGTTTTCAACTCCCTGAGGTTTATCAACAATATCCTCCCCCTCAGAAACATGGGGAAGGCCTTCATCTGTATCCTTCTTCCCCTCTTCCACATGTTGGACGGGGGAGGCAACAGTAGCAGTATCAGCGGTAGTAGCAGCAACTACATGTTCAACATTCTTGTCTTCTGCGCCAGGAATGACGGAACAGTTTTCAACCGCTGCTAATCTATCTTCTAGGCCAGATAAAGCAAGGTTGGTCTTCTCAATGAATTCCACCGCCTTCTCCAGGTTTTCCTGATCCACCTGAGTAAAGTGGGATAGAGGGACAGTGGGAGCGTTGAGACGACCAAGGATCTGTTGTAGTAGATCAGTGGAAGAGCCAACCTTGTGACCGAGATCGTCTATTGCAGTCTTCAAAGAACCCACCTCTCCCTTAAGATTTGAAACCTCTGTCTTTAGCGTTGTGACCTCGCTGGACAGGGCTTTGAATTTGGAGGAGAGGTCAGTGTTGTTGTTGTTGAGGGCGCTGAGTGTGGATGAGTTATTCGAGAGAGCCTCAGCAACCGAAGACATGCTGCCTTCAACTTTTGACATAGCAGTATTGGAGGTTTTGTCAGCGACAGCCTCAACCAACTTCTTTAAAGTCTCCCCAGCGTTTGTAACCGCTGTGGAGTTCGAGGAGATGGTGGTGGTGAGAGTTTCCACCTTAGTAGCAATCTCCATGAGGGATTGGCTAATTGTGCCCAAATTAGGACCTGTAACAGAAAATAACTTATGAACAAAGGAAAGCTCAGAAGTTGGGGGTTCAGAGAGAGAAGTGTTTAGGTTACCTGGAGGCGGGTTGGAAAAGGTGTTGAAGTCACGATATCCTGACACATGTTCCATGTCATCTTCCAGCGTGTGGTAGGAGGAAATGAATTCAGGTCCTTTATTTCGATTCATTAATTTCTTTAGCTCAGCGGCAGAGCTGTCATCCAGATGGATGACATGTGAAGGAGATGCAAAGGGAAAAATGAATGTAGAAGAGACCAAAGAATGAGTGGGAGAAGCGAAGGTTGAGAAGAGGGTGTGGGTAGCAGATTCAGCGTTGGATCCGCTGAAGAATATTTCACCAGTACATTGAGGTACTGAGAAAGGGGGGGTCCTGTTCCATGATAACATCAGTGTCTAGAGGCACTGAAGTGGGTATTGAAGAGGTTGGTTCAACGGATGTGGTGGAGCGTGCCACGAAACTATCCAGCGTCTTCTGTAGAGAGACAGACGCAGAGTCTTCAACCTGGAAAGGGTTGGGTTGCTCCTTGGAGATCTTCTTGGTCTTATGGATGCCAAGTGGGGAGTCAGAGGGTTTTCTCTTTCGAAATGGAGTGGTGGTTGCGGCTTGGGTACCCAACCGCTGCCGAGAAGTAGAAGAAGTAGAGGAGCGAAGAAGAGGTAAGAGAGTAGAGAGACGTACCTCATTAGCGATCGGTTTATAGTCGAGCACCTTCAGGCCAACCTGATAAAGTCTCAGGTCTCCCCTGGTGGGATACCTTTCTTTCAGCCCATGCATGAATCGGGCATTGAGGAATTGCGGGTATGGAACGTTCGTTGGCCTATTAGGGACTTCAACCTTTTCCATCAGATCTTCAAAGATGAGGCGTGCCCAGTCCACGTGCAGGCCTTTCATCAATGTGCAACCCATGGCAGATTGGGTCTTCGAGGCTTGATCAGTAGACCCGACTTTTGCGGACATACAGCTGATGAGATGAGCAAAGATGAAATTCATCTCGCTGGGCATTTTGCTTTTCAACACAGTGGTTATCTTCTTCTCAGGTTGGTTGTCGCGCCCTGTGTTTCAGTTATACTTCATTGCGTCCAAGAAGGAGATAATTTCAGCCTTTCCTTCGTTGGAGGTTGGGTCAGGGAAAGGGACGAACTTGTTGTCCTGTGAGCTGGAAGGGAGGTTCAGCGTGTGTCTAATAACTCTAGGGATGATTTTTGCTTCGCCTAGGTCAGTCTCGAAGGCGATGGCATCAATCTTCTTGTTTGGGTTTTTGGTGGAGGAGATATGGGTACGATGAGCTGTGTACCAGAACTGAGCCAAGAGGTTTTTGTGAGCAGGAGGCCTGATAGTCATAGCTGTGGCTAGAGGACAGATTTTTATGAAGTTCACGACATCGTTTATATGAGTGACCATTTTCTTCGGAGGGAATTCCAGCAGAGCATAGGGATTGTTCGAGTGGAACGTGATATGATCCAGTGAGAGTTTCATCATTGGAGCCTTGATAAGTTCAGCTTTGTCAGAAGTTGTAGGAGATGCAGCGTTGGTATTGTCAGTGGTTGCCATTGCTGTTTAGAACACACAAAGATGAAGAAGATGAAGAATATTTCTTATAATGGAAAGAGATTCCACAATGAGATTTTTAGGCTTTTGCAGTTTTGAAAAGAGGTACAAAACTAGTGAAAGTTCTTGTTTTCCAGTTTCCTTTTATGGAAAGGATTCTGAAAAAACGTATGAAAAGAACAACTTGAAAGCAAGTTGTGTTTATTAAAACCATGAAGAAGATGATTTCAAACTTTAGAAACGTACATTGTGTGATCTTGTAAAAGCAAGAATAAGATCAAAAATGTTGTTTAAGATGGATTAAAGAAGAGAAATGTAACCTAATTCGTGAATGGAGAGGATGATTAACACAAGTTCTTGAAAAATCCGAATGCAAAGGAAATATGTGAATTCTTTTTGCTTTAAGAGAGTTCGTATGCGTAAAAGGTAAAAATATAAACTCGAATGGTTTATATAGTGAGAGTAGAGTGTTAGATCTGAGTTTTGTCAATAAACTATGTGTTAAAATCTGATAAGAAGGCTCAGATGTTCTGAGAAGAAGAGTCAGACTTCTGACTACGAAAGCTCAGAAAGATTGCTTTGAAAGTTTACCAAGTACAGAAGTCTGAGAAGAAGAGTCAGAAGTCTGATAAGAAGAGCCAGAAGTTCTGAGATGCTTAATCAGAATTATGTTCAGAAGTTATGAACAACATGTTCAGAACTTATAACTAGATACTTTACTTTACATTTAGTTAACTAATTAGGACACGTGTATTGTTCCTATTAGACTTTCATATTTGTACTGTAGCTTTAATTTTTCCGTTGTAGTATATATAGTGGTTAGCACTACATTGCTAACTGATTTTCCCCGAATATATTTGTATTCATCCTTTGTAATCTTTGAGATACTCTCTCTCTAAGATCTATAATTCTGTTCTTCATTCAATACAAATTGGCTTGATCATATAACTTCTCAATTACTGTTTCATACATTGATTTATTGATTGTAAGAGTAAATCCTGGACTTTCATAGAGAGAGAAAAACTAAGAGCGGGAAAAGTTTTTCATGATGACACGTGACACGTCCCTTGAATCTTATTGGACAAGAAAACGAAACGGGCGAACGTGTCGGACGAAAAGGTGTGCCATGGTTTATCCAAAGGATGACGTCACAAACGTCCTTTCATATTTTAAGGTGTCTCTGAGGGTTTTAGAAAAGCTCAGGGACATTTTGAAAATAGAGAAGCACTGATTAGAAGTATCAGTGAGATATTTAGAGTTTCAAAAGAATCACTGAAAGGAAGAGATATTCAACGATGTAATTTATTTTGAAATCTTGCATGCTGAGGCGAGTGTCAGCGATTAAGAGAGAACATACCTTGATATCAGTGAATCAATTTTGTTCAGAGATTAGATGATTAATAGGGTATAAGAGTTCATTTTTATCACTAATCTAATGCTAACCACTGAGGATTTTACTCTTCTAGGTTCAGCATTCCAAGCTCGCTGATGAGAAAGTTGAATCTTGTCTCATCAAGAGGTTTGGTAAACAGATCAGCTAACTGAAGAAAGAGTGTTCAGTGTATGAATGTTGAGGTAGACCAGTGACCAACTCTTTTGAAGAAAGAGTGTTCAGTATCTTGAAGTTGAGATGAGAGAGTCTCTTATGCCATAGCCAGTTAACATCAGATGAGGCTTTGGAGAAGAAACAAGAATTCTCAGTGGTTGTCGAGTGTGTTTATAACATAAACATTTTCCAAACGGTATCCGCTGAGAGCGACTTTCTCCTTTTTGTCAGTGACAAAGCAAGATTCCTTAGTGAAGCACACTTTATAGTCCTTGTCACATAGCTGACTGATGCTCAGAAGATTGTGCTTCAGTCCTTCAACATATGCGACTCTTCTGAAGGTAGTTGTACCATTGGAAAGTACACCAAACCCTCTGGTATAGTCTTTTCCATTTCCACCAAATATCACAGAAGGACCTTCCTTATATTCAGTGAGCATGTTCTTTTTGCCAGTCATATGTCTAGAGCATCCGCTATCGAGATACCAGATACCCTTCCGGACCTGCAAACAAAGGAAGATTAGATTGATTTGGGCACCCATTTTACTATGGGTCCACATTTGTCAGTGGTGGTAGAGGAAGTGGAAGATTCAGCAATCTTCGCAGCATTTGAAGATTCAGCTTTAGAACAAGTCTTCACTTTGGTTAATTTCTTAACTTCAGTGGTTGTTTTCACCTTAACCTGATTTGCACCAGGATTGGTCTTCTTTGCCTTGGGGCAATCTTCTTTACCTTAGCTAATTTCTCAGCATTGGTAGCTGTGGGGCACTTACTAGCAATATGATAAGTAAGTCCACAGTGAGAACATTTCCTATAGCTAAAAGTAGCTTTAGGACCATTTGCATGCTTAGCCAAAAATTTTAAATGAGCAGGGCCAACACCAAGAATACCTTTGGCATTGGAAATTGCAGGAACTATCAGTTCTTCAGATTTCTTACCAATTACATCCACTCTGATTCTAGGAGTAGATCGCTGAAGGAATTCAGGAATCTTGTTCTTAGAAGTAGAGGGATGACTTGCTGAAGGTTTTGAGACTTTCAGCTTAGGTACATTGGTACCCTTATGAGGTTTTTGATTAAAAACCTTTTCTTTATCTTTGCCTTTAGAAGTCAAGGCAGGTTTTCCTCAGGAATGGGAGTATTTGAAGAGCAACTCTGAGACGAAGAGGTGTCAGGGATAGAGGACACAAACATTCCAAACTTAAGCATGGAACGATCAGTGGTTGGTTCTTCAGCGTTAACTTTGTAACCAAGACCACATTTGTCACTGAGGGGAATCTGAGCACCTAATATCTCAGTGATCGTTGTTGAGGATTTACACCGTCCTTCAACAGTAGCCTTTTCAGCCTTTAATGCATCGATAGCATCTTCTCGCTCAACACGAATGATTTGATTTATGAAGACCTGATCTTTCAAATTTTCATCTATTTTAGAAAGCTTTTGAATTTCCAAATGACAATTCTTAAGCTGTTCAGCAAGATCGATATTTAGTTATTCAGCTTTGGTCTTGCCATTTATGGCATCATATAAATCAATAGTCAAAAGATCGACGGTCCGATGTCTTTCGATGTCACTGCGGGCTGAAGTATGAGTATCAGTAAGAGAGTTTGATACCAGAGAGGTGGATGTAGAGGTAGAGGAAATTTCATCTTGTTCTTCCTCTTTTCTATTTGAGCCATGAGGCAGAGATTGGCCTCATCATCATCTTCAGAGTCAGATGATTCTTCATCAGATGCAGCCCAATCTTGATCTTCAGCGATCATGCCTTTACCTTTCTTTTTAAAGCATTTCAGCTTTGCATATTTTTCTTTCAACTTCTTGTATTTTTCATCTCTAGCCTTGGGGTTAGAGGATTTATTGTATGAGGAGGATGAGGGTTTGAAAACTTTCTTTGACCTGCATTCACTAGCAAAGTGTCCTACTTTTTCATAGTTAAAGCAGGTAGCAGTTGCCTTATCTACAGGGGTTGAAGATTTTGGCTTGTCAGTGAGTGAAATAGGTTTATTTCTTCTGAAGTTACTCTTTTTGGCGAATCTCCTGAATGTATTAGTCAGGAGTGACAGTGACTCATCAATTTCTGAAGGACCATCTTCTGATGATTCATTAGAGTTAGATTCCAACTCAGTGATAGTAACAGTAGAGCGCAGAGTGGGCATTAACTCTGAAAGTAAAGCAACAGGTGTGCTTTTGGAATCATTTACAAGATTCTTCTTAAGATGACACGACTGCTCATGATTGAGCATAGCGCCAAATAAGGTAGAAAGGGTCATTGATTTCAGATCCTTTGAGAGCTTAAGACACATTGAATAATTGTCCCAGCTTTCAGGAAGACTTTCCAGAAACTTTGTCAGGATCTCAAAGTTAGAATATTCCTTACCAACAGTCTTTAAGTCAGTGATTAAACAGTTAAAGCGTTGGTGAACTTCAGAGATAGTTTCATTCTTACCACAAATGAAACTTTCGTACTGTCTTACCAGGTTGATCTTTCTTGATGGACTTCATAAGTACCTTCATATTGAACACATATTGTGTCCCACATGGCTTTAGAACTCTTCAGGTTCATGACGGAGTGGTAGACTTCATCAGGAAGAGCCATAGAGATGATAAATCTAGCCTTAGTATCGATGGCCACCTTCTTCTTGTCTTCATCAGTCCATGTGCTAACTTCCCTGGGAATGATTCTCTCAGGGATGTCAGCTATAGTAAAAGTTCCGGGAACAACAGGGTCTAACATGAAAGGGACATATGGTCCATTTTCAATGTAGTAAGGTATAATGGGATCTACACCTTCTAGGAAGAGCATCATCCTATTTTTCCAGAGATTGAAGTTATCTTTGGAAAATCTAGGGGGTTTTGCAAGAGAGTCATTATCGACATAGTTTGGGTTTGTGGGTTAGCCATTTTGAAAAATAGCAAGGAAGAGAAAAGAATTAGTATAAGCAAGATCTTGTTTATTAGGTTAAACAATCCGCTCTGATACCACTTGTTGGTCCCAAAGGGGTTATACAAGTTTGTAGAAGGGGGGGGGGGGGGGGGGTTTGAATACAAACACACGATTTTTATCTTTCTAAATTGTTTATTGATATATATCAAACAATTTACAGTTTGTTGCGGAACAAGATTAAGGAATAAACCTAATCTAAACAAACTATGAGAACACTAAGATTTTTGCACTAGAAATAAGAGAGAAAGAAAATCAAGAACACTAAGGATAATATTCTTTCACACAGTAAGTTCAGCGAGAGGAATGGCCGAACACTTCACAAATGAAGTAGGGTTTCCTTTATATAATGCATGCATTTAATGCACAACAGTACACCTTTACACGTGGCAGCCTCTGGTTGGTTGCATGGTTTGACTTTAGTAGACAACCTAGTGGCCGCATGATGAACAGTGTAGAATCAGAGTTGGTTGTACAATTTTGGATAAAAGGGATGTCTGTTCTGACAGAAATCGTACGGAGGCGTGCAAGGGGAATAAGACAAAAGTTGCTTGTAGAGGAGGCTTCATGATCAGCGTTCGCTGAATGATTCTTTATCAGCGAATGATAAAGTTCAGCGTTCGCTGAAGTCTTCTACTTGAAACTTCACGTTGAGTGGACAGGTCTTGGCTTCGTTGATATTCCGCATCAGGTCACTAGTAGACTTAGTCGCTGGTTCTTTGTCTTGATCTTCGACTTCAGCGTAGAACATGGTTGACGTGAATCTTGTCTTCAGGGATCATAAGTAAACAACATAAGTTATCAACGATCATCAGTTAGACTGAACACGCTCAGGGGTCACTGATGAACAGTGTTCGCTGAATGCAAAATTTAAAGCGTATGTTTTCATCAGCGATACAAAACAGACTTAGTATATTTTCTTTGATGATAAAATATTAATACATATTGTCTTCTTACAATTTTCACTATGTGTTTCTCAGAGTCATTATCAAATCCTTGAGGGTTTGGATCAATAAGAGTCTTCTTGGACCATCTTTGCCTTCTCCCCTCTTTGTCATTATCACGAGGGGAAACACATGTGGATGCAACTGCGAGTTCAGTGACCTGAACCTCTAGAGGGTCGATGACATCAGTTGCAGGGAGGCCAAACTCAGCGACCATCTGAAAAGACTTGCGGTCTTCTATAGTGAAGAATGGAGCTTGCTGAGGTGGGTTCTTTAGCTGGGCGAGGAAGTCAGTCAGAAGACCGTCCTGCCTGTCAACCTGTGTAGTCAGATTTCTACCCTGATTCCCAAGGTCAGCGATGAGGGTGTTGTTGGTGGCGACATCGCGTTGGAGATTCCCAACGACTTATTGACGACCCTTGACTTTAGAAGTCTCAACCTTGCTGGAGAGGCTGTCTTTCAGCAATTTAAGAGCTTCATGTAACACCCCAAAACAGGGGTTAACAAAAACTTCCATAAAACAGGGGTACACATTACTAAAGTAAAAGTATACCTAATTAACATTACATAATCATTAATACAAAGATTTAGTTAATCATAACTACTATTGGACCACTAGCTTATTTGATCACTACTATAGAAATCAAATATCCAAAGAATGCCGGAAAGTTCTATCATCAATCTTCCAATCTTTATCTCTCTAACAATGATCCCATGCTCACAACCCCGTTCTAGACCTTCTTGTGTCCGGAACCACTAAAATCTGTAATACATAAAACACATAACAAGTGTTAGGCTTTTAAAGCCTAAGTGAGATTTACACATAGCACATAGAGCATAATCATAGCATGTAGGAATAACAATTCGATACATTCACAAATTGGATTCCATGGAGAAGGTCCATATCGCTACCCAGTTACATCATAATCGAAGATATACCTTGATCGATACCCCACGGTATTGTCACAAGGCATAACACAACGGAAAACCCCACGGTATCCGAAGGTATGAATCATTTACACTTACCCCACGGTGTGTAAGAATATATCCTCCAATGCCTACTAGGTGCTCCTCCAATTATGTGAATACCAAATATATTAATCCAGATAAGATTCAAGCATATTTAACATATAACAATGGTCCAACCATTTAACATAATCAATACTACTTCCATGTAGTTCATATACAACCATATGCATCAAATCATATTCTATATGACATCAATAATAAACATCCATGTTTACAATTCAATAATAAGTCCATTTTGACCATTAAGCCATCATTACTTCATTAAGACATATATTAAGCCATCTTCATAATCACATACCAATGAGTATAATCAAACCCAAACCTTTAACACTAACATTATCATGGCAATATAGTTAATGAAACACAATTAATCCTTCATTACTTACTTGAACTCTTCTTGTTTCCCTCTTAACCATTAAGAGCTTATACATCAAGATTTCTCATTAACCATACCAAAATCAAGATAAAGAATGGTAGATAAGTGTAATACAATCAATTAATTAACAGTTACTCACCTCAATTCTTCAATTAGTATAACCCTATATTGAAGTCTTGAACTTAATTTCTCCAACAAGAAGATGAATAATGCAAGCCCTAATTGAAGTTTAGTTGATAAGATTCATATAACACTTACTTGAATTAGACTAGGATTAAGAGATGAAATTACCTTAGGTTAGATGAAGGAAATTCGTCTGAGAAATATGGAGCAGAAGTGAAATTCGGTTTTGAGAGTTCTAATAAGAAAGGATAGATGACTAAGGGTAAAGAGGTGGGTTTAACCCCCTTTTGGCACGTCAGGAATTCGGCGCCGATCACCCGCGCCGATGCATCGGCGCCAAACCATCGGCGCCGGGTTCTGTTTGCTACACTTCTCAACTTCCACTGATTTAGCCGTAACTTCTTCGTTAGAATTCTGTTTTTGCTCCGGAAAGAACCGTTGGACTCGTATTCAAATTACCCATCCAACTAATCCATAAAATCTAATATTTAACTTTATCATCTATTTTTCATTTATTTCCTTAAGGAATAAACTTACTGATTTCTATCGGGAGTTCTCAAATAATAAGTGACAATCACGGAAATTACTTAGGAAATCAATTATAATCTAAGAAGTCAAAATATAAAGAAATATTAGGACTATTTTTACTCACAAGGATTTTCCGGGTGTTACACTTCATCTGCTGATTTGATGGCAGCTAAATGAGATGCAACATCAACGGTCATGGAGGTGAGAGAAGTGTTGATCTTTTGGAGAGTTGTAGAAATTGCATCCAATTTAGGACCTATAAAGATAGGATGAGACTGAGCATAAGAGTGGTCGGGATTATTTTTCGAAGAAGAAATAGGTACAGGAAGACGGAGTACCCGAGGGGTTAGTGACAAAGTTCTGCTGATCTTTGCCAAAGAAGTGATCCAGATCTCGGTAGAAAGAACTTTTGAGTGGTGCTGTCTGAAAATCTTCGTAAGGAAGATCCTCAGGTCCTGTGTTGTTGTTGCCACCCCTAAGGCTGTCAATCAGCATCAACATCAGTTTGGACAAAACCCAATGCATCATGTGCTTGTGTGAAGACCAAAGGAGGAGTAAAAGAAACTATTGGAGTTGAAAAGGGGGCAGCGCTGTGCAACAAAGGAGCACTGGCGCTGCTCAAAACTTCAACTGCAACGATTTAAGTCACTGAGTTGGTTAGGGTTGGTGCCAGCTGTTCTTCAGTAGTGTCAGGGATTGCTGAAGTGGTTGAGGTGGTTGTTGCAGATGTCGTGAAGTGGACGATGAATTAATCGAGTGAGGACTGGTCCATCACAAATGTTGTGGGGGGTTTTCTCCTAGGGAACTTTCTTGGCCTTCTTAGAAGAACCAAGATTGGTTTCAGATGGTATTTTTATGGATGACGGGGTTTTGGTAGTTGGGGTAGACTGTAAGGGTTGAGGCAAAGTCGTATGTGTGTTCCAGATTAGTGAATATGTCACACCCCGCTAAAGCGGAAACACGGAATGTGCAGCTCAAGTTTCATAGCAAAAGTTACAAGATCACAACAACCATCGAAATACATTCAAAGGTCAAACCTTGTCTTTTACAATTGTTTTTACGGAAGGGAAATGAACATGAAATTTAAAGATAGTAAAGAAAAGCTTCATTACGTGTAGCCTTCCTAAATTCCAACCTTAAGAACGTTCTCCTGAAAAGCATGTAAATGAGAGTGTCAACTAATGAATAGTTGGTGAGATCACAGGTTTAAATAGTATAACATTGTTGCCATTGCAAAATATGTTGCAAATCCACACAAGGGATAAATAATACGGTTATAAAAACCACTTGTTTGCCATTGCAAAATAGTTTAGATCCACACAAGGGATAAATAAAACGGTTATCAGAACCACTTGCTCGAGGTAATCATATGTAAAATGCTAAGTTATTGAGCCCGTTACCCGACCTATACTGACATAATTTTCCCCTACCACAACGGTGGAATCATTCCACATACGCGCATGTTCTATCACCAACAATACGCAATACAACAATAATTATGCACTCAAACAAGCGCTACTTGTGAGTGGGGGTGTCAACCCAAATAACGTTATTCATAATTACCAACGGCTCACACTCGTGAGTTAAACGGGTAACGTATACGTGAACGGGGACTTTATACATGATAGCAAAAGAAACTCAAACTTACAACATTTGCAACAACATAGATACCATAGAGCATAAATAAGCAAGCTTCGTATTTTCAAGAAAACGAAATAATCGGTGTGTAAAATAGTTGTAGTAACCACATGCTTTTCACCCCAAAATATGTAAAACATTGAAAAAGGGGCTGTGAATACTCACTTAATACGTGACAGAATCCAGGAATCTCCCATAAATACTCCGAGATGATCCTACTTCAAACCTATGAACGTAAGGTCACTAGTGAGTTCTTAATCTCGAAGGTTCGGTACTAATTATCCAAATCATCATAAAATGCCTTGCGTGTTTTATTATTAAAACGTAATAAGTGTATGCATTGTTCTTATTATATTAACGATTCCACAATTTCGTCCCAATAGGTAACGAAAAGGGTTTTTAAAGAACATAATATATATATGGTACATATATATATATATATATATATATATATATATATATATATATATATAAACCGAGATTTTATCGTAACAACGATAAAATCGTAGGTCGTAATCGAAATAACAATATTTAAATGTATAAATATATAGGTATAGTATATATTTACACTCTACTATTTCATCATAAGATGGTGAAATAGGATTAATACATAAATAAAGTGCAAGGATATATATAAATATATTATATAAGAGAGTTTTCCCAATTTCATCATAAAAGATGAAAGGGATAAATAATAAAATAAAGTGCATAAATAAAGGACATAAATAAAATGCATAAATAATATAAGATATACTTATATATTCCACTATTTCATCATAAAATGATGAAATGGAATTAGATATAGTCCATAATAATAGTAATAATTTGTCCTTCACTGTCCAGAATTTGATGTCACTTTGTGTTCAACTTTTAGTAACTTCCAGGTATAATTAAATCATGAAATTTTATGTCCATTAAGTTCAATGAGTTAGGAAACTTTTGATACCAGTTTCGTAGTTTTTGGAGAAGTATAAGTACATGAAATAATACACGACGTAAAATCCGACAAAATACTTTGCTGTTTGCATCCGGATTTTGTGAGGACTGTTTGATAAATGAAATCTTTGAGTTTTTAAATGAAACCACTTGGGTTTGAATCTTAACACACTAAAATGAATTCCAGAAAAAGAATCACTCCATTTGGAGTTAAAATGAGTGAGATATGACTCTTGGAAGTGAGGTGTAATTTCTGGCAGCAAGCTGTCCAATCAACACCTTGTGCATGTCACCCAACTAGACTTTTAAACCAAAATTCTTATTCCTTTGCATGCAAAAATCCGATTTGACTCTCATCCATACAAATATTTTCAGTTCCAAACATATTTATGATCCATTTAAATTGCATGCAAAACAACCATCAACTCAAACTTTGAACACTTTTGCAAAAGACCCAATTTGAAGATTGTTGATGTTCTTGCCAAGAACATCAACATGCAACTAAAAATTCAGTATTTTGAGCTCATGCATGTGAGTTTAAATGTGTTTTTAGTGGTTTTCAAAGATACATTCATAAGACTCTTGAACAAAAATGATGGATCTTTCAAGATTACTACATGCATGTGTTTAAAATGCTCATCTTTGATCTTAACTTTGGTTTGATTTTGGATTCGCCATCTTTTACTAACAAAAGATGTTATGATGGTAAATCTACAAACATTAAGACCCATAAAGATGATTTTAAAAGATGTGAAGAAAGTGTAACAAAAGATGAAGATCATACTTTTTAAAAATGCAAGAATATGAAAAAGACTTGAAAGAATGTGTGTGGTTTTTACCCAACACACTTATGTTTACCTTAGGTTATCTTGAACTCTTGAAGAATTTGATTTTTGGGGCTGGAGTTGTGATGAAGGTTTGAAGGTTTGAAGATGAAGTTATGAAGATTTGAAGGTGGAGAGAGAGAGGGATGATAACTAGAGAAAGAGTGAAATGAGAGAATGGTTTAACAAGTGAAGTATAGATATTTATTAATGCAAAATGAGAGAGAGGGGAGGGGATGGCCGGCCCTCACATGGGCGTGGTGGTGGTGGTGTGACATTTAAGTATTTAGTCACTTCTTGTACAAAAATAAAAGTCTAAATACAAGTATTTTCTTTTTAAAGCCAAATACATGTATATATGCATAAAGTAAAGTATTTATATATATAAAATATAATTGAAATATATAAATTATCAATTACATAGATACTTGTAGTATATAAATATTTTATGTTGGCATTTTATGAGATTTATGGATAATTTCCTAATTCAAGGATTTCTTAGGCAAAATTTCTCAATTTTTCCTATTGTACCGGGTTTACTGCTAAAATTGCACTGTGTAAACTAAGTCATAAAAAAAATAAGGTTTCCAAAACAATTCTAACCTGAGATGTGAGTTTGACAGTTGTCACAGCATACAATGGAGAGATCAATAGAATAATAACAAATCAATATGATCTCAACTGGTCATCCATATCACTTTGATTAATCTTCAGAGAATTACAATATGTGTGATAAAGACGATAATGACGATTGTAACGATTAACCTATTTTCTAAACAAAATAAGCTATTTATACTTAGGACCTAAGCATATCAGGCCCATGGCCCATTTAACAATTTAAGCCCAAATAACAACATTTACACAATAAGCCCTTTAACTTCTATTCAACATTAATTATCCCTAACAATCTCCCCCTTTGAATTGAAGTTCGAGTTCGCGCCAGTTTTCAACGTATCTCTTTCGGAGCGCAAAGTAGATCTCGAAGCTTCGGATGGCTCTGCGGTAGTCGATGCGGTCTTCAACCAATTCTAAGGCTTCTCGAGCGTTTATCTCGTTTGAGTTGGAGACAAACGACGACTTTCGATGTTCAGATTCTTTGATGATGATGTTTCGAAGTGCATCTCTGACTTTCAGTAGCGTACCATCGAAGAATCTGTCGACCTGGCTGAAGCGGAGAAAACTCTTTTCTTTCTGTTCGTTGAGGTATACGATCCCAAACTCTGGTTCAAGGAGTAGTGAGTTTTCGGGATACATTTTCAGCTCGGGTGCTTTCAGGTTCGGTTTCAATAGGTTTATCTTCTTTGATCTGTGCTCGATTCTCATCTGGAAGTCTGTGACGTAGGATATCAATACCTTGTAGTGCAGGAATCGTCGGACAGCCTCGAGCGCTTTGGTAACATGTAGCGGTCGGATGGTTCAGGTTCGAAGATCTTTCAGTAGAGCATGTAAGTCAAACAGTCTGAGGTTCTTAAAGTCTGCTTCGGAGAATCTCCATTCATTTCTGTCTTCGCGTCTGACGGTGAATACTGGAAACAGAACTCTAAGGATCCGGCCGGTCTGGGTGTTCACCACTTCAGTGATTTTATGCTTTGTTCGGACGTGGCTGACTGGAAGACACCACTTCATTACCTTTACGTATTGGCTTTGGTATTCCTTGTCAAACTTAGAAATCCCAAGGAAGAAAGTCGGCTCGATAGGGTGTAACCTGTGAACATATAGCTTCTTCAGAGATTTCTCCAGATGAGGAATAAGGATCATAATCTTCTCCCATTGGATTTGTTGTGGTGGAGGAGGAGGTTGATCAGAAGCAGTCGATTGCTGAGGAGATGCCTAAGGTATAGCAGTAGAAGTCTCAGGAATCTATGAAGCGTGGGTAGGTGTACCGTAAAGATTTTGCAGCAGGAACTGGTCGTAGTCGATTTCATCGTTGGCATCGATGGGAAATAACAGATTTACTTCGAAGTTCATCGCACTGGTGGCTTTTTGATACCATGCGTTCTCGGTCTCCGGGTCAATCTCTAAGTCAGGATCTATTAGGTTAAGAGCATCCCCTTCCGGTGCAGTATATACGATCAGCGTCTGTGAGTCTCCCTCGGGCTTTTCAACCGTCGGGTCTTCGTCGTCTGAGATATCCATGTCGATTTCCATCTCAGCTAAACTCAACTGGGCTTCAGGTTGTTCTTCGGTTTCGGTTTGTGCCACAGTTGACGGTTCCGGTTGAACCATTGTTGTTGTTTCGGTGAGGATTGGCTCGGACTCAGACAGTCTTTGTCTCTTGTTCTCCCCCTCACGGTGATCAGGATCATCGTGGTCATCGTGCCGTTTCTTGAGTCCGCAAGCTTGACTCTTGCATGTGTCTTCAAGTGAGGTGACTCTTTCGGACAAGGTAGTAAGAGCTTTCTGCACGTCCTTGAGAGTCGGTTCAAGCTGATCCAATCGGTTGGTCATGGATGATGATGGAGCAGATACCTGGGAACGTAGAACGAAAATCAGGTCTGCTTCAGTGGAAGCGTCGGTGTCAGTGAGCTGGAGCAGTTGGGCAAGTAGCATAGTCTTGAGGTATCCACCGAGTAAGATGGTTGAACGAGAGCCGGTAGAGGTGTTGGTACAGTTTCAGATTCGACTATCTTTTCCTTCCCTTTGATCAAGCTCTTTATTTTGTTGAGCTCTGTGGTGAACTGCTGCTCCATTGCCTCGCAGACAGCCTTTAGGGCACTGTCCAGATATTCCCTTGACAAAATGTCGGGTAACCTAACTCCGGAATCACTTAGATTTCCCGTTGATGTATCTACCGTAGAGGTAGTACCACCTACCTTCACGGATGGCAACTGGGTGGCCGTGGTAGGATTTCCTTCCAATCCTCGTATTCCGCTCAAAGGCAGAGATACTTCGGAAGTCCCGATCGGGTCACTAAGAGCACCGATATGTAGAGTCTCGTCCTGTATCCTAGCCGAAGAAGGTATAATATCAAGTGGCACTAGACTCGATAGTGCATTGAAGGAAGTCGAGAACGGGGGAGGCTGTTCTCTTGTTTCAATACTGATACTCTCCGATTGAGAGACCGGTAGAAGTTGTGCTAATTCCCCTTGTGAAAATGAAACACTCAGCTGTTGAGAGCTGAGTGAATGGCTAGGAGGGGTGTGCAATTGCGTCGCTAGGTCCACGACGGCTTCTTCAATACCTCGTCCCAACGGATGAGACGAGATAACAGATGTGGCTACCTGGCTGACGCTGGTTTGGGTTCGCTCACGAGCTTCTCTAGTTCTTATGCTCGTTCTCTCTTGATTCTGTTTTGATCTCCATTCTCTCCGACTCGCCTGTTCAAGATTTTCAACAAATACTCCCTCCTCTTTCCTTGTGTCTCCCGTAATAGGTTCGGATGTTGGGATGATGGGGGGTGTGGGTGAGTCAGAAGGAGATCCTTCATTCATCGGAGGTTGACGTCTGATATGGGGTGGAATCAGGAATGCGTGTAAGGTCTGATCCGTATCGGTGTTAGTGCTATCGGATTCGTCAACCTCGGGTTGGGTAAATTGTGAGATCGGTTCTGTCGTGTCAGTGCCGGGGTCCTCTTCTAGTAGAGGGGCGGTGACAATCGGGACCTTGTGTAGGCCAGTCGACGGTCCGATGTCAGTCGTGGTTCGAGTGGTTTGTCCATGGGGTTATTGGCTAGTTCCGGGTCGGCTGGAATGGGTAGTACTAGCATGCGTATCCAATGCACCGCCCGCGCCTGTTTCCCTCCCATGATGTACTCTCAACACACCCCGTCTGGGAGTCCAGCTACCCGGACTCTACCTCCACGAGTCCTTGGACCCTCACGCCTCTCAGGTCTAGCTCCCTGGGGAGGTCCCTCCGGCTCTGGCTGGACCACATGAGCACCTAACGCTCATCTATAGTCTATCACACCCGGTGCATTGGGGTACGCATGTGCCAGTAGGGCTTCAGGTAAAGGCATGGGTTGGGCATTGGACGGGTTTCGAATCACCAAATAACGTAAGTGAAAAGGAGGACATACCGGGTGGTTCATTCGCCGCAGTATGTTGAGATTCGCGTCCATGTGCTGACGGACGGCCAGCGAAAGGAATCGTGGGTACGGAAGGAACTTCTTCTGCTTTGTTCCGTCGATTTGCCAGATTGCCTGTACAAGTTCTCGCTTGATGATCATTGCGAAGTCGATGTGGCGGTTGTAGCAGACGGCATGGAAGAGCCGTAGAAAGTCGCCGGTGCACTGATCTATTCCCTTCCATCTGGATGAAAGACACCTGTTCAGGATTGTGAACAGCGTGTAGCAGATGGGCGCCAGGAACTTCCGATTGAATGTGGAGGGACGGTCGAGTGCGTGGTTGTAGCCGAGTGCTCGGATTTCGGCACATAGAGTTGTGTCGTTGACTGTGGGGTCGTAAGATGCATGGCCGCAGGCAGTGGCTTCTGGTAATGAGAGAAGTCTTCTGAATGAGTATGGTGTGAGCGTGAAAGGGTGATTATCGATCCTCGCCGTGATCGTCTGAGAGTTGGGTGACGTGACAACTTGAGCGGAAATCTAGACTTGGTAGACGTACAGTACTGGGACGTCAGTCGTGGCTGTGAGTGTCTCGTGAAGAGGGTGTCCGAGAAGAATGTCCACGACCACACGATGCTGTGGTCGGAACTTGGCAACATCTAGATGAAGGTTGTTGGCTTCGATTTCAATGTCGTGGTCTGCTGGTACCAAAGCATTGTCCGCTTCCTCGTCGATGAATTCCTCTTGCGGTGGTTGTTGTTGATCCACCACAAGGACCTAAAAGATACAGTGTTAGTGAGTGGACGGATCAAATTACAGTCGATTCGTACCTCTGTGAGAATTCGGCTCAATCTGAATCGGATTGAGGACTGGCAGGTAGACACAGGGTACTGGACTATTTGTACAGTGTCCGGACAAAAATCACATGGAAACACAAAATTACGGACAACCAGGGTGTCCGGACAAACAGAGTGTCCGGACAAAGCAATTGTTTCCGGATAAGGCATAGGTTTCCGGACAAAGTGTAGATACCGGATAAATGAACATATCCGGATAGTTGAACTTACCGAAAACCACGAGGGTTTCCGGGCAACTATGGGTTACCGGATGATAGGTGTTACTGGACAACCATCAGAACCCGGATTGTTGAACTTACCAGAAACCATAAGGGTTCCGGACAATAGAGGTTGCTGGGTGAGATGGTTCCCGGATGAGGTAACTTTCTGGATGAGTGGACTTTCCGGACAAATATCGAACACAATTGACAGTTACCGGGTAAAATATCTAATCGTATGAAGGTTTCCGGATGATTTGAGGGTGTCCGGATAGTACGAGACTTTCCGGACGACATTCAGTTTCATTTAATCGACTAATAAACAAACCCAATCTACAGATCTAATCATTTAGATCGATTCTAAGCAATGAAATAACAAGAACAACATAAGAATTCGAGCCTAATCGTGTTAAACGGGCCCTAATGTGAAACGACCCCAAAAGTGGGTGTCGAAAACCCCAATCGGATGAACCGTGGGTCGATTCACGGTGCGTTTGTGCATGAGTGAGATCGAAACAGGTTATATAATGGAATGAAAAGCATACCCGTGTAGTAGATACCAAAATCGATCGAAAAGTGAGAGAATCCGGTAGTTCCCGAATAGGGGTATGTCGAGAGGGTTTTGAGAGGTTTAAAATATCCGGAAAAAGTGAACAAGGAAATGGTTCCGGATTGCTTATATATGAACAGACTTTCCGGGTGGGTCTACCCGGATACCTATCCGGTCCGGATAGGTGTCCGGTCCGGAAACCTATCCGGATAGATAGGTTTTCGGGAACCTGTCCGGACACTTTGGGATTTTTGACAAAAATTCCCCTGTACGTTCAAATTTCTTAAAAAATATCTTTTTGGCTTTGAAAGAGCATTTTCTCGCTCCCCCTCGAACTTAGCATGTGGATTTCTCTGCTCCCCCTCGGATCGTGCATGTGAGTGAATTTTAAAGAATGACCACACATAAAAAACTTTTATCACTTTAAAGAAAAACTGTGTGTAGCTCCCCCTCAACTGATGAACAAGTAGAGACTTGCTCTCCCTCGAAATGTGCAAGTAGTGTGATATGAAGAACACCTGGGAATGTCCACACACAAAAACCTTTGGAAGTTAAAAACATTGTGTGACACTCCCCCTCAAAAGTAGAATATACTTACCTAATACTCTTATGTGCTCCCCCTGAACACATGAACAACTTGTGAAAGCATAGATATATCTAATAATGAGATAGACGACAATAAATAATGTTGGGTCTAGAAAGCCCCAATTATATAGAAAGTTTTATAAAGTCCATGTAAAGTCAAATGTGTTGTAATTAGCTTTGTAAGTATTTTGGGCTTTGGGAGTTTAAAGGGAGTTAAATGGGCTTGGGCCCATGTCTTGTATTTTGGACACTATAAATAGGTGTCTTGGGCTTACATTGTCATTTGAGTCATTTAAGAGATCAATATACTTTGAGAGAGTCGTGTACTTTCAATTCTCCCTCCATTGTATTGTAAAGCATATGAATATAGATCATTCAACAAATTGTTCTTCTTGCCTATTTCTTTTCAATCTTTATGGAGTATTCTTGATTGTTGCTTCAATTATGGGACTTTCAATTGGTATCAGAGCCAATCAACAAACAAATTTGTTCAAGATCGTGATCGTGAAGGTTATTGATCAATTTCTTGAAGATTTCTTGATTCGTTCAAAAATCGATTCCGCTGCTAGTTCTAATTCTTGAATTCTTAGCAATTCTTGAATTAATTGTTGTTTTTCGATCAAGAAATTCAAATTTGTCTCTCTGTTGAATTATCTTACAATCATGTCTTCAAAAGAGTATCTAGCCATGGGATCTGAAACCAAGCCACCTGTTCTCATACCTGAAGAATATCAGCAATGGAAGATCCGAATGATCCAATTCTTGGATAACATAGAAGAAAATCTGATGGTTTCTATCCGAGAAGGTCCTATCGAAGTCTATGTCGATGTTGCTGCAACTCCTGAAACAGAGACAATTCCAGAAATTCCTGCTACAAGGGTGAAGAAGAATTTATCTCAATACACAACAGAACAGAAAAACAGGCATGCTATAGACAAAAGAGCCATCACATTGATGACATTGGCCGTCCCAAATGAAGTTCTAAACAGAATTGACAGTGGATCATCTGCTAAAGAAATGTGGGATGAACTGGAAAGACAGATGTTAAGAACTGTCAGGTCAATACAAGCAAAGTTAAATCAAAGCATAAATGCTTATGAAAGGTTCAAGGCAAAAGAATCAGAAAGTTTGACTCAGACGTACAGTAAATTTTGCACCATACTGAATGATTTGAGAAGAAATGGGCTGAAAAAGACAAAGTCAGAAATAAACTACAAGTTTCTGAACAGTCTAAATTCAGAATGGTCATCGTTTGCTATCAGTCTGCAAATGAATAAGGATATGTGTGAAGAGGATCTCAATGATCTATTTTGTGTTCTTAATCAGCATGAAGATTCTGTTAAGATTGTTGTTGAAGAAAAGAAAAATGTTGCAGAACAGTTAGCTTTTCTGTCAAAGTTCAAAATCGTCAAAGCACCCAAGAAGGCTGCGTATCTATCTGAGATACCAAAGCTGGAGGAATCTGATAAGGAAGAGGGATCAGAAGAAGATGAAGATATCAAAATAATGGCTGAGAAGTTGGCTTTGTTGACTAACACTTTCAACAAGAGGAATGGAAAGGGTAAATTTCAGGGAAATTACAAGAGAGAGCAGGGAAATTCAGATTTCAAGAAAAGAGAAGAAAGAGGAGAGAGTAAATATGAGAATAAGGTAGAGAGAAGAGAAGAAAAGAGAGAAGAGAAGGAAGAAAAGAAAAGAAAAGGATATGTGCTTCAAATGTGGAAAATCTGGCCACTTTGCAAAGGATTGTAAAGTGAAGATTGTGAAGGATTATGAGTACTACACCAAGAAAGCTCAGCTAGCCAAGAAAAGATATGATAAAGTGGCAATGTTAGCTGAACAGGAAAATTGGTTGTATTACACTTCAGATGAAGATGACTGCATTCACTTTTCACAGATGCAGAGCTACATGGCAAAGATGAAGAATGAGGATGATTCTGACTTTGAAGATGCTGATTCTGAGTCATCCACTAAGGTACATTCTGCACTTGAAATTGATTTAATGACATAGATTGGTGACATGAAAGCTGAATTTGATAAACTCAGAAAACAGATAAAAGGTGAAAGAAGTCTGGTTAACAAATTTAGAATTGAAAAAGAAGTAATAAGAGAACAATATGAGGAATCTGAGGTTGAGAAACAGAAAGTTAAAACTAAAAATTCTGAATTGTTAAAAAAGCTTTCTGAATTAAAAAATGAGCTTTCAAAAGTTAAAGATGAAAAGGGTGATTTACAAATAAAGTTTGATATGCTATTTGAGGAAAGAAAGAATTTGTACACCAAAATCAAAGAATTAGAAGATCTTAATTTGAAAAGAGGTTAGACTCAGCAAACATTAAATCTTCTAACAAGCAATGTTAAAGATACAAGGTTTTACAATCCAAAGAAGGGATTGGGATTGGAAGAAAATGTTGTTTTGAAAAGAGCTCCAGTCAACTTGTATGATTTTGAAAAGCTTCAAGTTCCTAAACCAAAAATTCCAGAAATTGTTGAAGTTTTTATCAGACCTGCAAGTTCTATAACAAGTTCTGATAGTTTGCAGAAATCAAGTTCTAAAAAGACAAAGGAAACAGTTTCTAAATCAAAAACAGAAAAGTCAGATGTTTCAGAAGATAAGGTTAAGAAAGAAATTTCTAAACCAACAGAAGAGAAACCAAGATACAATGACACTAAATTCAAATATGACTCTCTAAATGTCAGTTACAAAAATAAACAACAAAGTTTTTCACATTCTGACATAGAAAGTATATTTAATACTAGTAAGGTTTCTGAAACAGTTAGTCAGAAATCTGAATCTTCTAATCAGAATTCTGATTGTCTAAGTCAGATCTCCGAGTCTGAAGGTCAGAAGTCTGAGTCTGTTAATCAGAATTATGATTCAAAGAGTCAGAATTCTGAGTCAACTAAATATTCTGAAACAAAGTCAGAAGACTTTTTAGAACTTGAAAATAGATTTAATCTTGTAAGTCAAGAACTTGAGGACTTAAGGAAATCTTTTGATGAACTTGAAAATGATTACTGTGATGTGGATGTTAGACTTGAAAAATCTTTAAAAGAAAAGAGTGTCTTTATTCAGAAAATAACAGAGCTTGAGAAACTGAAAGCTGAATATGATCTTTTCAAGATTAATGCTCTAAAAGATAATGATAAATTCTTTAATGAATCAAGTACATATGAAAAAGGTGAATCATCTACTTCATCCTCTAACACAAATAGGTTGAATTTTTCAGAAAAAGAGGAAAGCAAAAGGAAAGATGATCTGAAAAGAGCCTATGAGAAGATTGGATTGAATACTGCTTCTGTACCAAAAGCACATAGTTTTTGTAATAAATGCACACGTACTTTGAAAAATAGCAATAACAGTGAAAAGACTTATGGTACAGATTGGTTGTTACTTGCAAAGAAAAATCTCATTTGTGTTCAATGTGGAAGTGGTTCTTTTCAATATTCTCAGAAATGTCCAATCACAATAACATCTGTTTCTTTTATAAGAAAAGATATTCAGAATACAGAAAAGAAGAATGTTTCTGTTCCTCAAACTCAGAGAAAAGAAAAGATAAAAGAAGTGAAGCCTCAAACTAAAATCAAAGGAAAGAATGAGAAAGAACTTAACGTGAAAGAAAAAAAAGTTGAAAACACTTCAACATCCAAATTTAAAACTTTCATGAAGAAATTGAACAAGTTTGTGAACAGAAAATGTTCTAACTTCATAAAAGTTCAAGGAAAATGGTGTTTAAAGAAAGATTTTGAATGGAAAGTAAAAGGCACTTTTGTTAAATCAGACAACAAAGCTAACAAAGAAGGACCCGTTCCAAAATGGGTACCTAAAACTAACTGATTGTTTTTGCAGGGCTGTCATGTGTGGTTTTTAGATTCAGGAGCTTCAAGACACATGACAGGTCAGAAGTCTTTTCTATCAAATTTCACAGAAAAGGCTGGAGGAGCAGTAAACTTTGGCAATAACAGCAAAGGTCAAGTTAAAGGTTATGGGGATTTAACAAAAGGAGATCTGACAATTCAAAAAGTTTTCTATGTTGAAGGATTACAACATAATCTTTTCAGCATAAGTCAGTTTTTAGACAGTCTTTGTCAAATCAAGTTCAAAATAACAGGTTGCATGATTTTAACTGAGAATGACATTAAAGTCTTCTGGGCCAAAAGACATATGGACTTATTTGTGGTTAACTTTTCAAAATTATAAACATTAAATCCTGTTTGTCTTTTATCAAATTCAACTGCAAATGAATGTTGGTTGTGGCACAGAAGATGTTCTCATTTAAACTTCAAAGATCTGAATAATCTTGTTGCAAAACATCTGGTTAAAGGATTACCAAAGATTAAATTTGAAAAAGAATCATTATGCTCAGCTTGTGAAATGGGCAAGATGAAAAAGAGTTCTCACAAATTAAAAATGGACTCATCTTGCAAAGCACCATTGGAAATGATTCATACTGATCTTTGTGGTCCTATTTCAGTTCAGTCTATGGGAGGAAAGAAGTATATGATTGTAATTGTTGATGAATATTCCAGATACACATGGGTTGAATTCTTAAGAGCTAAGTCAGAAGTAGCTACTATCTTGATAAACTTTATCAAAAGGATTCAAGTTTTCTTACAACTTCCAGTTCAGAAAATCAGAAGTGATAATGGAACATAGTTCAGAAATGAGACTCTTCAGAATTTTTTAGAATGTTCTGGGATTTCTCACAACTTCTCTGCTGTCAAAACTCCTCAACAAAATGGTGTTGTTGAAAGGAAAAGCAGGACTCTAGTTGAAGCTGCAAGAACCATGTTGGCTTATTCAAATCTTCCAACCTTCTTATGGGCTGAAGCAATTGCATCTGCTTGCTTTACACATAACAGAACTTTAATCAATAAAAGATTAAATAAGACTGCTTATGAACTGATAAATAAAAGAAAACCATTAATCAAATTCTTTCATGTTTTTGGTTGCAGATGCTATGTTCTTAAAGACAGAGAAAATCTTGGTAAATTTGATAAAAAGGCAGATGAAGGATACTTTGTTGGTTATTCATTAATTTCCAAAGCATTCAGAATCTACAACAGAAGAACCAAGAGGATGATGGAAAGCATCAATGTAAGATTTGATGAAGCCAAGATGAAGACTTCTGAACAAGACAGTTCAGAACTCATGCAGAACAAGACTGTCACACCCCGCTAAAGAGGAAACACGAGGTATAACAGCTTAGGGTTTCATTCAAAAGGTAACAGACACCACCAACCACAACATTTAATAAAGTAGTACAAGTTAATGCAATACAACGTCTTAACCAACTTGTTCCAAAAGAAATTATGGCGGTTACAAAAAATAACAAAAGAAGTTTTAAGGTTCTTGGTGTTGATATCATCACACAATATGCACCCTACATGCCTTCACATACTTATTAGTACCTGAAAAGCATGATAAAAGAAGAGGGTCAACTACAAAGAGTTGGTGAGTTCACAGGTTTTCATATGCACTAAGAATAAATTTGTATGCAGAAATTGTTATTGTGAAACGTTTGTTCACACGAAGTTTAAGTAACCAATTGTTCGAGTATTTGCACAAGGTATAATGTATGCAATGATGTCATAGCATTGAGCCACTACCAAACCTTCCGACAAACCAACGCCCCTTATATTATTCACGTCCTACCTCAGCGGTGAAATAATTCCACATGGGTAAGACCATTGTTGTTACTGGTAAAGTGCACTTCTAGCTCGTCAGCTTTAAGTGGGGTTGTCAATCCAAATAGCGCTACCCACAAATACCATTGGCTCATAATGAGTTAATAAGTAGTGTCTAACAAGTGGGGACTTTTTCATTTAAAACTCAAGCACATCAAAAAGTATACATACCTTAGTGCACAAACAATTAAATTTAAGGTTCAACATTTCATAGCATAATTCAATCAATTTGAAATTCAATATCATGCTTTTCACCCCAAATTGTAACAAAAGAGTAAAAAGGGGCTGTGAAAACTCACAATGTTCAGCAAAGATTTCCAAGAGTTGCCGCACGGTTGCCCAAATGCCTGGTTCTAGGTCCTTCCTATGGAAGTGAAACACATTATCAGTTTTGGGTCTACCTCTTAGGGCTAACGCATTGCTTAGCTTCTGATCTTGGACATGAGCTGGCAGATCGCTCTAGAAGTGATGTCTGTAGAGATAACTGTAAACATGCTCTTCCATTTGTTCAATGGTTGGAGTAGTTCTTGGAATTTGTCTCCTTAGCTCATCCATTTTTTGAGTGATGTCTACTACTTTACCTTCTGTTACCTTAGCTGTGGGATCCAGGGTTGGGTTTTCTGACAGAGGTTTTAAGTTGAATGCCCAGTCTTCCTCTTCGGGTTTAGGAGTGACGAAGGCATTAAAGGCACCTTTCATCAACATCTCTGTAGCAACTGGCATCTTCTTCTTTGGCTCTTCTTCTGTCATTTTTCCTTTGCCTTTATCTTTTGGTTTTGAGGTTTCAGAGGTTGGGTTTTGGATTTGTGTGGGTGGAACCTCTGTAGATTTATCAGTGAGAGGTTCTGTTGATTTGGTTGTTGCCTCTGAAGGTTTTGATACTTCGGGTTGTGAGGTCTCTGTTGGTGAGGAGTCTTCGGGTCTTGGAGGTGGGATGTCAAAACGCTTTGCTGATTGAAAAGCAGATACAAATTCCATTCTGCGAAGAATGAACTCTGCAGAGCGTTTTGGTCTTTGGGGTTTTCGAGCTATGGATTTGACTCTAGTTTTGCGCGGGATTGGTTGTGAGGTTGGTGTTGGTTCTTTGGGTGAGGGTGGAGTTTGTTCTGTGGATGAGGATGCATGAGTGATTACCTTAGGTTCTGTGGTTGGTGCATCCTCTGCTGAGATAGAGGTGTTTTGCCTCTGTTGTGTTCCTTGTGTTTCCTTCGGGGTTTTTGTAGTAGAGGGTTCTGCAGTTTTCTCTGTAGTTTTTGCAGAAGCTGCCTCTGTTGTTTCCTTTGTTCTCTCCCCCTCAGGATGACCCGATGCACCATCATCAGGATCATCCTGCCTTCTTTTAGCAGTAACTTCTGTTCTGCAGGTGTCTTGAGCTGCTTGCCTTGCTGCTTGTTTCTTCATTGTTTCAAAGTAGATTGCGATCGAAGTCTTGAAGGCTTTGGTCGCACTTTTCTCGAATTCTGCAGCGGTTGTTTTGGCAATGTCAGTGGCAGAGGCGATGGCAGCAGCAGCAGAAGTTTCTTTATTTGACTTTATTTCTGCAAGTGCTTCTTTAACCTCTGTGGATAAGGTATCCACTTTGGTATTTAATCCTGTAAGCGCGCCTGAAGTTGAATCGGTAAAAGTCGTGAATGAGCTTTGCAACTTATTCAATGTTTGAGTTACAGAGGTTACAAAGACTTGGAACTCATCCTTCGTAACATGTTCCTCTTGGGTAACCTCTGGAGGAACATCCCCTTCTCCAGAGTGAGTCCCTGTTCCTGGGACACCTTCTTTCATTCCTGTTTGAACGTTGAGAATGGAAGGATTTCCTTCTGATCTTTGAGAAGAAACAAGAGTTTCAGTCTCTATAGAAGTTCTGTGAGGAATAGTGTCCAAATCCACTCCAGAGGTGGGTATCGGAATGTCCTTCTTTTGACTTGGAGACTTGTCTAGTGTCTCTTCGTCTTTGTGCTCTCTACTTCTCTCTGAAAGAAGTTTTGGCCCTATTTTGTGCGTGGCAGAGGAAACGAATTCCTCTGTTGGGTGTTCTAGTGTGATCTGGGGTGATTGATCATGAACTATAGGTGAGTCTCTTTGAGGAGACTCCCTAGGAATGGATTCCCCGGTTTCTGTGGGCACAGAAGTCGAAAGAGTGACTTCTGGCTGTTTGGTTTGGGTAGGGGTCGAGTTGTGCGACTCTTTTTCAATAACTCCTTCTGCAGCTAGACCTGCGGAGTTAGATGTGTGGGTTTCACTGGGAGGGGGTGAGGGATGTGTGCCTTCTTCATCTTCGGCATCTTTTTCTTTTTCATTTTCTTTTCCTCCAGGCGTTTCTACCCTATCCTCTAATCTATTTTTAGAAATTTTACCTATTTGGACCTCTTCTTCTGCAGTCTCTTGTCTTGGTAGAAGTGAAACAAGACCCTCTGTGTTTATTTGGGTTTGCAGAGGTGGAGGTTGAGGTTGTGATTGAGGTTGTTCTTTTTCTATTCCCTCTGTAATTGATTGCAGAGGAGAAGAGAGTTTCTTCTTCTTTGATTTCCTTTTCTTCGGTTTAGGTGCCCCCTCCTCTGTAGATTTTGACGTTCTTTTTCTTTTGGAAGAGGGAGGGGTAGAGGGACCTTGGGTTTGTGGTGGAGATGAGGGTTCTGTGGGATGTTCAGTGGGTGGAGAAGATGGTTCTGCAGGAGGTTGTTGGATAGCAGAAGCAGAGGCAAGTGGTTCCTCTGTAGGGGTCTTGGTTTTCTTTCCCTTTTTCTTCTTCTTTTCTTTAGATCCCTCAGAAGACTTCCTTTTTGAAGGATAAAGGTCTTTCCTTATATTTCTGAAGTTCTTCTGGTTGGCCTTGTGTTTAGCCAACTTTATCTACCATTCTTCCTCTGTTAGTCTCTCTACAACACTACCTCCTAAGGGTATTCCTATACGCGGGGGTGTTACAGAACTGGGTTCAGGAGTTCTGTAAACGCGTGTGTACTCACTAACTAGTTCTTCGTCACTAGCATAACCTAACATTACCTTTGACAGTGGCCTGCTGTGCGGGTAGCCGTCCTCATGTTCTGTAGGGGTGTTCTTGGACATAGGAAATTGCTTAGGTTTGGGACCATCCATTGGCCATTTTTGGATAAGGAGTAGGGGTTCGAAAAGTATACTGAGGATTCGCTGGAACTGCAGAGGGGGCAACCAGTTGTGGTCAGACATTTTGGCTTTATGGGAGGCGATTTTGCGATCGATGGTGTTGATGATCTCTTGCATCATTATGGTGGCATAATCTAGTGGTAGATCATAGTACACACCATACATGATTGAGGGAATTTGAGGTGATCTTTGATCGATGCTCCCGATTTTTCCCGTGAGGCAACGATTTAGGATGGAGAATAAGGTATTCCACAGAGGGGGTAGTCTTGCTATGCGGAAATCGTTCCTCTTTTTCAACTTTTGGTTGTACCCTAACATGTGCAGAAAGTCGACAAGTTCTTCATTTGTTGGTTGGGGGCATACTTTTTGATTCCCATGAGTCCTCTTGTTGGAAGGCCGAATTCTAATGAGAACATGGTGCGGTTGAACATCAGTTCAAGACTCCTACTTTGGTCATGCTTAGAAATATAGCCTCTGATCAAATCGGTGTCAGCATCATAACGACAAGATTGCCAAAACTGATGTAGGTAACGAACAGGTATTTGTTCAACGGTTTTGCTCAGAAGAGGGTAAAGAAAGTGGTTCTCTAGGATGTTTAGCAGGATGGCGTGTTCTTTGCCAAAAGCCGTAGGAGAAGGAACAAGATAACAATTGTTCGATTTAATGGGAAGGGTTTGCTCGAAATGGTCATTTGAGATAAATTGTTGCAGGTGGGTAGTGGGTACAAAGGATGCTTCGTCGCCGGAGTCATGTCTGTTGGCATCGGCGGCGGTATGTGAGTTATGGGAGTGCTCAGAATGTACTGGAGAGAGTGGCGGAGAGTTCATCGGTGAAACGTGAGTAGCTTTGGAACTGGAAGCCATTTGTAGGTTTGAAAGTTCTAGGTTTTCAGAAAGAAATAAGCAAGTTCGTCGGAGAAGATGAGAGAATAGTAAAGTTTTGAAAGTGATTTTAACTTAGGTTTTATACTGTGGTAACGGAAAGAATTTGGAACGGTGAAAGTGTGAGAAAGTTAATAAAATTTGAGGTCCGCACTCGAGTTCATTCGGCGTGGAACAAGTTTCCAGGACGACGTTATATGTACGTCAATGAAAACTCGACACGTCATTAGTGTTAGTGACGACGAGACGTCGTGGGCGGCCACATTAAATGAAAAGCGCGTGGGTTTATATTTTCACCACAGAAAAGTTACCGTTACATTTACAAAAAGTTACCGTTACAGAAGTTCCTAAGTGAAAATCTTTACAGAAGCTCTGTTATTTTTGGAAAACTTATCTCTATTGATTGTATCTTTAATGAAAATCGTTTGAAAAACACGGAGAGGATCAATAAATCTTTAGTAGAGAGAAATTATCCTACAGAGGTTTATTGACCTCTGCCAGAGCCAGCAGAGGCTCTGTGACAGAAAATTTCTAATAACTAATAATTTATAAACATTTTTAATCATCCAAGTTTTTGATCAGATTTAACAATGTATTTAGGATCTATTTGAAAGTTGGTGTCCTAGAAAATTGTAAATCTCAAAGATTTTGTGCAGCAGAAGTTATTTGAAAGATTTAAGTGATCTACAGAGGTTCTTTGGATGAAAGAACTCTGCAGCTTATGACTTCTGTAGCATTGTGCGTGTAATTGGTTTCAGAGATGACATTCCAAAAGATCGATAGAGGTTAAATTTGCGATAACAGAGCATATTCCTAGCAGAACCTCTGTTGAGCCCAGCAGAAGCTCTATGACCTTAATTTTCTCATATCTTATATTTTATGAAACTTTTCGATCTTTTGATTTTTGAAATGTTATCCACAGTATTTTTAGGACATATTTGACAATTTTTGTCCTAGAAAACTGTTTTCAAAAACCTAAAAGTACGAGATACCAACCTTTTGTTCTTCTTGTTCAGCGAGTATGATTTCTTCTGTCGCATTCTTAGCTCCCCCTTGACTTATAAATCTCTGTAGATTCAGCAAGGTCTCCTTTTTCGCTCCCCCTTGATCTAACGACCTCTGTAGATTAAGTGTCTTCTTTTGCTCCCCCTTGACCTATGCTTGGTTCAGAATTAGATAAGTTGTGCACAGGACATATGTCAAGATCATCAGAGGTTCTGTAGAGGTTGTCAGAGGTTATGAGCAGACCTTACAGAAGTTCTGTGATATCAAGAACTATTGTAGATTTAGGAATTTACATACAGAATAATAAATAAACAAAAATATTAACAAAATATACAGTATCTATGTTATACTTACAGAGGTTTTGGGTACCCATAAACGTATGGGTCCTATTGTATGAAACGCCTTTATGCATTTGTCATACATACCAGAAATGAAAGGCTTTTTGTCTTTTTGAGCATTTTGAACAGGTATAGAGCCTTTCACTATCCAAACCTTTTTCACCTTTTTAAAAGTTTGATTAACTAATTTGTCCAACCTTTGATCATGCAAAAATTTCGATGTTGAGGTCTGAAGTTTTGAAAACATATTTGGCTTAAAAGATCCTTCAAAATTAAATTTCCTGATCCGTTTAGCAAAAATATTATTTTTCCTTAAATTTTCCTCAAGCATCTTTTGGAGATTAGATTTGCATCTTTTCTCCAACATGATTTCAGTTGATAAATTAGAGAGTCCTTTTTGTTAGTTTGGATATTTCTGTTTTAAAACTCATTCTCTCTTTTTCAATGTCATCTTTTTGACTTAAATCTTGAAATCTTTGAACCTTTAACTGTTCAGATTCTTTTCTTTCAAAGTCAGATTCTTTCCTTTCTTTTTCAAGGATATTATGCAATTCTGAGATTTTACATGTAAGCTCCATAGACTTTGTTTCAAGAACAGTTTTCTTCTCTTCATAATTTCCTCTTTCATTGACCACAATCTTTTCAAATTTGGAAATTAGTTTAGAGAAGTTTAAACATTTTAGTTCAAGTCTTTTCTTTTCTTCATCTGACATAGATAAGTTCCTTTTTAGTTCAAGATTTTCACAGTTTAAGATTTTAACAGATTCTTCAAGTTTAGCAATTTTATCAGAAATAATAAAAATGCTTTTGTTCTTTTCATCTAGTTCCTTTTCAAGAGAAGGAATTATTTTGCGAAAATTTGTGCTGAGTTTTGAATAAAAAATTGAATCAGCATCACCACAAAATTTCATTCTAGACATTTTAAATGAAGTTTTTAACGAAAGAAACAGTTTCTATGATGTTACCAGATCAAATAAATCGAAAATGGCAGTAAAACAGAATCTGTTTGAAGGAATGAAGAACAAGTTAAAAACAGACAGTTTCTATCACAAATCTTGTAAAAACGAGGATCACTTGATATTGAAAATCAAGCTATGCTCTGATACCAATTGTTGGTTCCCGTTTTGTTTAAACAAGATTATCAGATCTATTAGTTCAAGTTTATGTTTGATGCGGAAGCGTATTTGAAGAACTAACAGATATGTTTGATAGATTTAGAACACACAATATCAAATAAACAGTGAAGAGAATAGATTTATAGCACAAAGACCCACTGTATTTAATATATCAAGAACACTTAGAACATATTTGACGCTAATTGAGTGCAAGTGTTTTGTGTTGTGTGTTAAGTGATTGTGTAAACTTGTAAAGTGTAAAAACGGTGGGTGTTTTTGGAAGAACTCAACATGAGTCTTCCTTTTATTCTACTACAAAAGATCCATTCTAGACAAGAGACTGTCGCTACAGGAAAGAAGAGATGGTATGAACAGTTGGAAAACTGCATGCATTAAATGCCGCAGACGTCTATGTTGTACTAAGCCCTATTGAGTCCACTCAGAGTTTGATACGTGTTGAGGTTGGACAGGGTATGTTACCATGCAAGTTGATGAACAGATCCTGGAACAGTAGAAAGATATTTCTTTAACAGTGGTAAGATATTATAAATATCTTGAGTCTTCAGTGAGGACCACAGAGGCTCTGTAAAGTGTTGCAGAGGTTTTGTGGTTGGTCCTTTGTAGAGTAGTCTTCACTGGGTTCCTTGTCTTCTGAAGTTGTCTGCAGAGGCTCTGTTATCGGTAACAGAGGTTCTGAGGTTTTGATCTTCTGTAGAGTTCTTCTGTAGTTTCTTCGGTCTTTGATCACTCTTGATCAAACTTCCTTTGATTCTTCTGAGATGCCCGACAGAGCTTCTGTTGCACTCAACAGAGCTTCTGTGGAAGTTCTTCTGTACTTGGCCATTTTTCAATACTTCTAATATTTCAGAATATTGGAGCTAACAGGTAACATTCATACATTCTTATATATATATATATATATATATATATATATATATATATATATATATATATATATATATATATATATATATATATATATATATATATGTGATGTTCTTATTTGGGGTCTTGACAAAATCTTCAATTTATATGTTTTTTATCCTTCAATATTCCTATAAATCTCTTTTTCTTGAATTAGGGTTTTTACTTTTCTGTTGGCAGAATTTAGATCCACTTATGGTCATAATAAAATATTTTCTCGAATTATTTATTTAACCAAATTTTTATATATTTTAATTTAATGTCTTAGGGAACTTTTGACATATGTAGCACCATTTTTAGAGGTGGTTAGGTATTTTAATCATTATGATTAAGTTTAAGTGTCACAATCACCAAGACAGCCTGCACATTCTTTTTGTCACGTCCATTTGGAGGGTCAAATATCAACATTTTTCAGTGATTCAAATTGGGTTTTCCAGAAACATTTCATCATTTTTTGTTATATATTAAGGGAGTTATGACTGTTTTAAGATAGAGACTTTACCATGCCAGATTTTGGTTTCTTGCACACTTATCTTGGTTTGAATGGTTGAGACCTCAAATCTTAATATTTTTTTGTGAATCCACTTTTGTTTGAACTATAACTCATTAAAATAATTTCCAGAAGAAAAATCAAGAATTTTAGTGGAATAATAAGAGAGTTATGACTGATTAAAGTAGAGATTTTACTCTGTCAGATTGTCTTTGCACTCTTAAGTTGGTATGGGTAGTTGAAGGGTCAAATCTCCGAGTTTTTACATGAAACTACTTGGGTTTGAAACATAACTCAATAAACAAAGTTCCAGAAGAAGAATCATATCATTTAGTTAATTATTTTACAAGATATGGTCGGATGAAGTTCATGCATGTAATCTGCCAGAAACTAAAAATGCTTATTCATGGAAAATGAGTGTTTTTAGTTCTTTATTTTCACTCATATGCTTTTCTTTTATTTGTAAACTTATTTACCATTACTCTATCATAGATTTTTAGGTCAAAATCATTTTTTTAACATTTATAAACACATGCATGACTCACACATCTCAGATTATTGCAAAAATCCACATGCATGTAGTCAAAACTTCATTTTCTTGAGTTTTAGTTGTATGGATTATGGATTATCACCATTTGCTTGAAATTTAACATGTCATTGGTGATTAATCTACCATTAAAAGGTCCATGAAGGTCCTATTTTCCAGAAACTCAAGAGTCATGAAGATAAAGTAAGAAAAAGAAGGAGAAATTACAAGAAAAAGGAAGAAGATGAAGGAGAACACAAGAGAGATGAAGTTACCCACTCTAGAGTTGATGTTTACCTTCAAAATCTTCAAAGATTGGATGATTCTTGGGAAGTTATGGGGCTGATTTCGGCCAGAGAATAGAGAGGGAGGATAGTGATTAGAGTTTGAATGTAGAGAGAGAGAGAGAAAGGTAGGAAAATGAAAGGGTTTCATGAGAAATAGAAAGTTTTAATTGTTGTGTGTTGGGCCAAGTAAGGGGGCCGAATTTTGGGCCAAATTTTATGGTTTCTTTTAATTTTTTTTATTAAGTGTTAATTAATATTGTATAAGTATATATATTATGAATTTTATAAAAAGCTTGATTTAAAGTAGCTAAAACCTCATTTATCTACTTAATTTTTTGTTTGATTATTTAAAGTTTTAAATTTTAGATTTGGGTATATATAAACTATATATTTACTCCTCTTATTATTAATATTGTTATAATTAAATGTTAACTGTTCCAATCGGCATTTTATAAGACAGCTTAAGCGGTTACATGCGGTAACTAGATTTTCTAAGCACACTGTCGGAATTCTTAGGAAACTAAAACCTTAGCCATCATAATTAAGTCATAATGAGTTATTTCTACTTGTTAAGACATGTATTATGCTATTCAATTGCTAACCTGAGTGTTTTGGTTTGACGGGTGTCACAGTCTCCCCTTGTTAGAAGAATTTCATCCCGAAATTCGATGATTGCCATTCCCCGTCTGATCCTTTGCAAATAGGTGAGGGTACTTACGTTTCATGTAATCTTCTCGTTCCCATGTGTACTCAGGTCCATGCCTCGAGTTCCAACGAACTTTTAAGATCGGGATCTTACTACGCCTTGTTCGTTTGACTTCTTGGTCAAGGATTTCAATCGGTTCCTCTATGAAGTGTAACCGATCGTTGATCTGAATGTCTTCTAGGGGTAGAACCAATGATTCATCAGTTACGCATTTCTTAAGGTTTGACACATGGAACGTATTGTGGATGGCACTTAGCTCTTGCGGTAAATTGAGTTTATACGCTACTGGCCCAATCCTTTCAACTATTTCAAACGGTCCAATATATCTCGGACTCAGCTTGCCTCTTTTCCCAAAGCGTACTAATCCTTTCCAAGGCGATACCTTTAGAAGCACTTTATCGCCCACTTGGAATTCTAATGGCTTCCTGTGGTTATCTGCATAACTCTTCTGACGATCTCTTGCGGCTTTAAGTCTATCCTTGATAATTGAGATCTTGTCAGTAGTCTCTTGAATGATTTCGGGCCTAGTCAACTGTCTGTCGCCAATTTCCAACCAACTAAGTGGGGATCTACACTTGCGTCCATATAAGGCTAAATACGGTGCACACTGAATGCTGGTATGATAGCTGTTGTTGTAGGAGAAATCCACTAATGGTAGGTGAGTATCCCAACTTCCACCAAAATCTATCACACATGCACGCAGCATATCCTCCAGCGTCTGTATAGTTCTTTCTGACTGACCGTCCGTTTGAGGATGGTAGGAAGTGCTCAAGTCCAAATGCGTATCCAACACTTTCTGGAGTGATCGCCAAAATCGTGACGTAAAATGACTATCTCTGTCCGAGATGATGGAAATAGGCACTCCATGACGCATACCGATTTCATTGATGTAAATTTGTGCAAGCTTTTCCATCTTGTAGTCTTCCCGAATAGGAAGGAAATGCGCAGATTTCGTAAGTCGGTCCACTATAACCCATATTGCGTCGTGCCCTTTCCTAGTCCTGGGTAGCTTAGCTATGAAATCCATACTAATTTGTTCCCATTTCCATTGGGGAATCTTGGGTTGTTGTAATAGACTAGATGGTTTCTGATGTTCGGCTTTAACTTTTGCACAATTTAAGCACTCGTTTACGTACAAAGCGATGTCTCTCTTCATACCCGGCCACCAGTAGTATTCCTTTAGATCTTTGTACATCTTATCAGCTCCTGGATGAATCGAATATCTTGATTTATGGGCTTCATCCAGAATTGTTGATCGTAGGTTATTAACCTTTGGTATCCAAACTTTGTCTTCAAAGTAACGTACCCCATCTGACTTTGTTTTAAATCTAAGATCCCAGTGATGTAGGGTCTCGTCCTTCAAATTCTCTGGTTTCAATGCTTCTTCTTGAGCTTCAAGAATTTGTGTCTTTAGACTCGTCTGAACAAACGCACCCATTGCTCGCACCCTTGATGGTTTCACCCTTTCCTTCCTGCTTAATGCGTCGACTACCACATTAGCCTTACCTGGGTGGTACTTTATTTCACAATCATAGTCGCTAAGCAGTTCAACCCATCTTCTTTGCCTCATATTAAGCATTTTCTGGTCAAGGATATGTTAAAGGCTTTTATGATCGGTGTAGACGGTGCATTTCGTGCCGTAAAGATAATGTCTCCAAATCTTAAGTGCGAACACTACGGCTCCTAACTCTAGATCATGAGTAGTATAGTTCTTCTAATGAACCTTAAGTTGCCTCGAAGCATATGCAATGACCTTGTCCTTCTGCATCAACACACACCCCAAACCTTGGTGTGATGCATCGCAGTAAACTACGAAATTCTTCGCGCCTTCTGGCAATGCCAGAATTGGTGCATTACATAACCTATGCTTAAGTGTTTGGAACGCCTCTTCTTGTTTCTCTCCCTAAATAAACTTCTTATCCTTTTGGGTTAATGTCGTTAGTGGTTGCGCATTTTTTGAGAAATTCGCAATGAATCGCCGATAATAGCCTGCTAAACCGAGAAATTGACGAATTTATGTCGGGGTCTTCGGGGCTTCCCACTTCTTGATGGCCTCAATTTTTGCCGGATCTAAATGAATTCCCTTCTCATTAATCACGTGGCCAAGAAAATGTACCTCACGAATCCAAAATTCGCATTTGGAGAACTTTGCATACAATTTATTGTCTTTGAGCAGTTCTAGTATCAACTTTAGATGTCGCTCATGATCCTCCTTGCTTTGTGAATAAATTAGTATATCATCTATGAACACGATCACGAACTCGTCCAAGTACGGTCTACAGACACTGTTCATTAAGTCCATGAAGACAGTTGGTGCGTTGGTTAGCCCGAAAGGCATAACCAGGAACTCGTAATGGCCGTAACGAGTCCTAAACGCCGTCTTGGGAACATCCTCTTCACGAACCCTCATTTGATGATATCCAGATCGAAGGTCAATTTTTGAAAAGTAAGTAGCACCTTGGAGTTGGTCGAACAGGTCGTCAATTCGGGGTAGAGGGTATCGGTTCTTGATGGTTAACTTATTGAGCTCTCTATAATCGATGCACATCCGCAAGGATCCATCTTTCTTTTTAACGAAAAGAACTGGGGCTCCCCATGGTGAAGAGCTAGGTCTTATAAGTCCTTTGTCGAGCAGCTCCTGGAGTTGTCCTAACAATTCCTGCATTTCCGATGGGGCCAAACGGTACGGTGATTTAGCCACAGGTGCATCTCCAGGAACTAAGTCGATGTGGAATTCGACTTGTCTTGACGGGGGTAATTGGTAGCTAAATATCGTGTATCCAAAATATGGGCATAATAATTCCACAATGAAGGCACAAGTATATACCGACAATGGGATCGCTACAAGTAATAAAGTGGTAAATATACCGAGATCGTATCCACAGGGATTGGACTTCAAAGTTTCGAGTCCTAAGTCGAGAATACACCGATTTCAATGAAAATATTGTTGGTTGGTTTGGAAAATGATTAAACTCTTGAATAATAAAAAAATGGGTATGGATGTGAGTTCCCTTGAGATTTTTGTAGCAACAAGATGGTTAGTTGCTTTATAGCACCAAAAGTTCATAAAAAGCCCGATCTCTCGAAATGCATGCGATTTATAAACCGGTCCTACAAAGTTTCCATAAAGTGTCCATTGTTACCGACTCTCGATATTGCCGATTTAATTAAGTTTGACTCTAAACGTCAAGTTCTACCAATATGGAGATTTACACCCAAATCTCTTTGTGATATAAATCTCGACCGGCGTTTGAACCTTAGTAAATCATACAAAACCCGCCTCTCGACGTGGTTATCAAAGACTCTCTCAAATCTTTGTGCATCACTTAAGCCGTATTTCGAATCCGCCCCTCTCGAGGTCTAAGATCTAATATTAACACATCAAAGTGATCGGCTTATCCGCGTTTAGTTTAAGTCTCGACTCAAGTGACCAATCTCGAGAGTTAGTAACAAATGGCCACACCCAAGTGTTGCCTACTAGTCTCAAGTTTGTTCACACCCACACCCAATGGTGCTTAGCTAATAATTAAAGTAAAAGACATATTGTAAGAAATGAAATACTTGTTAACTACTTGCATTAAGATAAAAATAAACTACAAACTTAGACGGAAAGTAAATGCGGAAATTAAATGCAAGAAAGTTAAAGACAATAAATTAAACTACAACTAAGATAACAAAATGCAAGCTAAAGATTAACTTCTACATTTTATTTGGAGCTCCTTTGCAAGTGAACCAAGCTCCTTCTTTTATAACCCCAAGAATGGGTATTACCCAATGGACAAAGTTCACATTATCCAAAGGGTAATACCAAAACCACCTTCTAGAGCCCATGGTTTTGCTGAGTTTTTATGCACTAGAATGCCAGCTCTTAGATGCTCTCCTTTGTCCAGTTAATCGCTTTATCCGCTGGTCCGAAGCAAAATCCGCTCGTGCCCACAGTGGGCACACTGTGCCCACAGTGGGCATCGCTGCACAACATTAAACCCCAAATATTGATGCAAATAACCATAAAACGTCCTCAACAACTCCAAATAAAAATAAATTAACAAAATGAAAAACACGAACACATAAACATAAAACACAACTAAAACGGAAGAAAAACTCACCAAAATGATGTGTAAATAACGCTCAAAATGAGAGTTATCAGTAATCCTGGTAGCTCATCCGGGAATACCTCTTCGATTTCCTTGACTATAACATGAGCCAAAAACGCGATGCATTCCTTTTTCAAGTACTACCGCGTCTTCATACACGTCACTAACTTAAAGTTCTTTCCGGACTTCTTTCCATGCACGACGAGTGTTTCACCCTCTGGCTGCGGAATTCGGATGATCTTTTCGGAACAGCATATATCAACTTTGTTTTTGGATAGCCAATCCATACCCACGACTATGTCAAAGCTTCCTGGCTCAATTGGAATAAGGTCTATACTAAAGTTCTTATTAGCTAAGTTTAAAGTATAGTCCGTAATTACGTCCCTGACCTTAACTTCCTGCCCATTGGCAAATTCAATAACGTAGACCTCTTTCAACTTTTGAGGTTTCAAATTAATTTTTGTCCTAAACTCTAGTGATACAAAGCTCCTAGGTCGACTAGTAACATAGCCAGAGGCATCGGCATAGTGCTCAGTGGGAGTGGACGAGGACGACATAGTGAACTGCGATAATAGCAGACTTAGTTACTATGTGTGCTATTGTAAGTGCCTAAGATATGCAATGTTTATGCATGCACACACAAAAATCATGCTTTCCATGTTTAAGTAGAAAATTTATTTTTAAGCATACTTCCAATATAATTAATCCAAGTCCCCCATTATACATACCTAAATTAAACATAGGTGATCATGCTTTGTTTAATTGAGGTATAATAATGTGACACTCAACTTAGTTATATCAGTAATATGCTTCAGATTTTGAAAACCGTTTTGATTTTTTTTAAACTATTGGGTTATAGTTTGTGGTTTCCATAAGAAAACCGGCATTCTCTATAACCTTAGGCTCTGATACCAAATCTGTCACACCCCGCTAAAGCGGAAACACGAGGTATAACTGCGTAGGGTTTCATTCAAAAGGTAACAGACAACACCAACCACAACATTTAATAAAGTAGTACAAGTTAATGCAATACAACGTCTTAACCAACTTGTTCCAAAAGAAATTATGGCGGTTACAAAAATTAACAAAAGAAGTTTTAAGGTTCTTGGTGTTGATATCATTACACAATATGCACCCTACATGCCTTCACTTACTTATTAGTATCTGAAAAGCATGATAAAAGAAAAGGGTCAACTACAAAGAGTTGGTGAGTTCACAGGTTTTCATATGCACTAAAAATAAATTTGTATGCAGAAATTGTTATTGTGAAACGTTTGTTCACACGAAGTTTAAGTAACCAGTTGTTCGAGTATTTGCACAAGGTATAATGTATGCAATGATGTCATAGCATTGAGCCACTACCAAACCTTCCGACAAACCAACGCCCCTTATATTATTCACGTCCTACCTCAGCGGTGAAATAATTCCACATGGGTAAGACCATTGTTGTTACTGGTAAAGTGCACTTCTAGCTCGTCAGCTTTAAGTGGGGTTGTCAATCCAAATAGCGCTACCTACAAATACCATTGGCTCATAATGAGTTAATAAGTAGTGTCTAACAAGTGGGGACTTTTTCATTTAAAACTCAAGCACATCAAAAAGTATACATAACTTAGTGCACAAACAATTAAATTTAAGGTTCAACATTTCATAGCATAATTCAATCAATTTGAAATTCAATATCATGCTTTTCACCCCAAATTGTAACAAAAGAGTAAAAAGGGGCTGTGAAAACTCACAATGTTCAGCAAAGATTTCCAAGAGTTGCCGCACGGTTGCCCAAATGCCCGGTTCTAGGTCCTTCCTATGGAAGTGAAACACATTATCAGTTTTGGGTCTAACTCTTAGGGCTAACGCATTGCTTAGCTCATCATATCTTATAAAATGCCTTAGTGTTAGTTATTAAGTGTAAGTATTATTTCGCGTTGTTGATCTCAAGTAAATTATTGGTTTAAAAGGTTTGTAGAATTTTATTGTTACATAATTAATTTATATGTTGTATATAGCATTTAATCCATTGTACCATGTTTTATAATTCCTTCATGATGAATCCTTTCATTAATTATACATATTTATTTGTATTTCTTAATTATCTTGTGTTTTATCCTAAGTTTGAATTTTTATAAATCTCTTATTTATTTGGGTAACATTCATACATTCATATATATATGTATGTATTGTTCTTATTTGGGGTCTTGACAAAATCTACAATTTATATGTTTTTTATCCTTCAATGTTCCTATAAATCTCTTTTTCTTGAATTAGGGTTTTTACTTTTCTGTTGGCAGAATTTAGGTCCACTTATGCTCATAATTAAATATTTCTCGAATTATTTATTTAACCAAATTTTTTTATATTTTAATTTAATGTCTTAGGGAACTTTTGACATATGTAGCACCATTTTTAGAGGTGGTTAGGTATTTTAATCATTATGATTAAGTTTAAGTGTCACAATCACCAAGGCAGCCTGCACATTCGTTTTGTCACGTCCATTTGGAGGGTCAAATCTCAACATTTTTCAGTGATTCAAATTGGGTTTTAAACTTAACTCATAGATGTATCTTCCAGAAAAATTTCATCATTTTTTGTTATATATTAAGGGAGTTATTACTGTTTTAAGATAGAGACTTTACCATGCCAGATTCCAGAAGAAGAATCATATCATTTAGTTAATTATTTTACAAGATATGGTCGGATGAAGTTCATGCATGTAATCTGCCAGAAACTAAAAATGCTTATTCATGGAAAATGAGTGTTTTTAGTTCTTTATTTTCACTCATATGCTTTTCTTTTATTTGTAAACTTATTTACCATTACTCTATCATAGATTTTTAGGTCAAAATCATTTTTTTAACATTTATAAACACATGCATGACTCACACATCTCAGATTATTGCAAAAATCCACATGCATGTAGTCAAAACTTCATTTTCTTGAGTTCTAGTTGTATGGATTATGGATTATCACCATTTGCTTGACATTTAACATGTCATTGGTGATTAATCTACCATTAAAACGTCCATGAAGGTCCTATTTTCCAGAAACTCAAGAATCATGAAGATAAAGTAAGAAAAAGAAGGAGAAATTACAAGAAAAAGGAAGAAGATGAAGGAGAACACAAGAGAGATGAAGTTACCCACTCTAGAGTTGATGTTTACCTTCAAAATCTTCAAAGATTGGATGATTCTTGGGAAGTTATGGGGCTGATTTCGGCCAGAGAATAGAGAGGGAGGATAGTGATTAGAGTTTGAATGTAGAGAGAGAGAGAGAAAGGTAGGAAAATGAAAGGGTTTCTTGAGAAATAGAAAGTTTTAATTGTTGTGTGTTGGGCCAAGTAAGGGGGCCGAATTTTGGGCCAAATTTTATGGTTTCTTTTAATTTTTTTTATTAAGTGTTAATTAATATTGTATAAGTATATATATTATGAATTTTATAAAAAGCTTGATTTAAAGTAGCTAAAACCTCATTTATCTACTTAATTTTTTGTTTGATTATTTAAAGTTTTAAATTTTAGATTTGGGTATATATAAACTATATATTTACTCCTCTTATTATTAATATTGTTATAATTAAATGTTAACTGTTCCAATCGGCATTTTATAAGACAACTTAAGCGGTTACGTGCGGTAACTAGATTTTCTAAGCACACTGTCGGAATTCTTAGGAAACTAAAACCTTAGCCATCATAATTAAGTCATAATGAGTTATTTCTATTTGTTAAGACATGTATTATGCTATCCAGTTGCTAACCTGAGTGTTTTGGTTTGACGGGTGTCACAAAGACAAAAATGACTTCTGATACAAATTCTAATCCTATTTGTTCAGAACTCAATTTACTGTTTAAGGATGCTTTTCTAGAACTAATTTCTGATTCTTATGCAGAATTTGAAAACCCAAAGATGGTCAAAGAGATGAAAAGAAGAACTCCAGAAGTAGCTCAATCAACTGTAATTTCTGATAAAGGTCCATCTGAGGAATGTCCAACTTTGATAAATACAAGTGATGAAAATTCTGAACCTTGTACTCAGAATTCTGAACCTTTTATTCAGAACTCTGAACAAGTCACTCAGAATTCTGACTTCATTGCTCAGAATCCAAACTTGGATGCGACGCCTACACATATATCAGAACAAGGGGACAGTTCAGAATTATAAGCCATCATTGATGAGAATGATACAAACAACAATTTTTCAGAGATTGATGTGCTTCCTAGTTCAAACAAGTGGACTAAAGATCATCCTATTCATCAAGTGATAGGTGATTCATCAGCAGGAGTAAAAACCAGATCAACTACAGCAAATGAAGCAATGTTTGCGGGTTTCTTAAGTGTGATTGAACCTAAGAAAGCTAATGAAGCCCTAGAGGATCCAGATTGGATTTCAGCAATGCAAGAGGAATTGCTCCAATTTGAAAGAAACAAAGTCTGGAGACTCATTCCAAAGCCTGAAGGTAAACCTATCATTGGAACTAAATGGGTGTTCAGAAACAAAAAGGATGAGTCAGGTGTTGTTATCAGAAACAAGGCAAGGTTGGTTGCTAAGGGATACTGTCAACAAGAAGGAATTGATTATGATGAGACATTTGCACCAGTGGCAAGAATAGAGGCAATCAGAATATTTTTGGCATATGCTGCACACAAGAATTTCAAAGTATATCAGATGGATGTCAAATCAGCCTTTTTGAATGGTATACTTAATGAAGAAGTATACGTTCATCAACCTGAAGGTTTTGTTGATCCAGAATTTCATGACCATGTTTATATTTTAGATAAAGCTTTATATGGTCTAAAACAAGCACCAAGAGCCTGGTATGACACTCTTACTCAACACTTGTTAGTTTCAGGGTTCAAGAAAGGTAAGATTGACACAACTTTGTTTTTAAAGAAACAGGGTGAGGATTTAATTCTTATTCAGATTTATGTTGATGACATAATATTTGGCTCTACTAGTGCAGAATTATGTGATGATTTTTCTAAAATCATGAAATCTGAATTTGAATTTGAGCATGATGGGTGAATTGAATTTTTTCCTTGGTCTTCAAGTCAAACAATTACCAAATGGTATTTTTATAAATCAAGGAAAATATGTTAGAGACATTCTGAAAAAGTTCAAAATGTCTGATTGTGCTTCTATGAGAACACCTATGGCAACAAACATAAAGTTAGATGCTGATCTCAATAGAGTTTCAGTAGATAACAAACTCTATAGAGGCATGATTGGATCTTTACTTTATCTGCTGCAAGTAGGCCAGATATCATGTTTTCTACTTGTTTCTGTGCTAGATTTCAATCTAACCCAAAAGAATCACATATGTTGGCTGTCAAAAGGATTCTAAGATATCTCAAAGAGGCACCTGATCTAGGTTTATGGTATCCAAAAGAAACTGACTTTAAATTGACTGCTTTCACTGATGCTGATCATGCAGGAAGTAGATTGGACAGAAAAAGTACTTCTGGTGCTTGTCACTTTTTGGGGGATAAGATAGTGAGTTGGGCATCAAAGAAGCAAAATTGTGGGTCCACATCAACTGCTGAGGCAGAGTATGTTGCTGATGCTGCTTCATGCTCTCAAACTTTGTGGATGAGAACACAACTCATGGATTATGGGTATCAGCTCAACAAAATTCCCATCTACTGTGATTCAGAAAGTGCAATTGCCATTACTCAGAATCCTGTTCAACATTCAAAGACTAAACACATAGATGTGAGGTATCATTTTATAAAGGACTATGTGGAAAAGGGAACTATAGAGATGCACTTTGTGCATACAAAGTATCAATTGGCTGACTTGTTAACAAAACCTCTTGATCACAAAAGGTTCTCTTTTCTCATATGTAAAATAGGAATGCTTAATCTAACTAATTGATTATATTTGTTTTTTTTGAAATGATAAATTTTTCTAAGTAAGATTTTCTGAGTAGTGTACTCAGAACTCTGAATCTTGTATTCAGAATTCTGACTCTTGAGTTCAGAACTTCTGAGTATTGAGTTCAGATATTCTGAGTCAATACTTCAGAAATCTAACTTTCAAGAATTCATTTCTGAGAAATACAAGTACTTCAATCTTGTGGATTATTTTCTTTCTATTATTTTTCTATCTCATCTTTATGTCTCATATATGTTTAAGTACATGCTAAAGTCAAGGGGGAGCATTAATATCTTTTGGAAATCATTTCATGATGCTTAAAAGGTTTGTTTTCATTTCTTATCACTGATCATTCTAAGAAGAACAAGCTTTTAATGATAAAAGTTTTTGATTACTTGTTCAAACTATGTCTGAATTTCAAAAAAATTTCATATTCAGATATAAGATTTTAAATGATTTTTCTTCAAATATCTCAAATCATCATTATTTGAACAGAATTCTGATGATAAAATGTTTTTCTATCTGTTCAAACCTCTTCTGAATAATTAAAGGTTTTACATTTATCAGAAGTTGATTTTAAATAAATTTTGGTTACAAGGCAAAATTCTTCTGAATCATGGATTCAGAACTCTGAGTAGAATAATCAGATCTCTGATAAAGGAAAGTCAATCTTCTGAGCGCGTTATTCAGATCTTTGACTTGTGTCAATATTCTATCCAATAACACGTGGCAGCTTCGTATTTGGTTGATTATGCCACGCATTTCATTTAAATCCTCTGTGGCATTTCAAATGTGTTGACTCCGTTATAACTTTGACCTCGTTTTTCCGTCAAATCGTTCAACTTCAGGGATTTTAAATAGATCTTAAAATCCCTCTTTCAAATTCTTTCAAATTTTAGAGCGAAAAGTGAGATACGAATCAATCCAGAGTTCTTTGAGTTTGTTTTCTTCTTAATCATGTCTGGTTTCCGAAGAAGTAGTCAAATATCTCTGCATTCTGCTAAGTGTTTAATGGATTCATCCGATTCGGATAATGATGAAGTGCAAAATAGAGCTGTTGAAGAAGAAGCAATAAGAAATGATGAAATAAATGCAGGAGATGAACAAATGGCTGAATCAGAAGGAAATGCAGATGAGGAAAACATGAATGTTGAAGATGAACAGAGTGCTGCAGGGTCGATAATGTCAAATAGACCAAATTTAGTGGAAAGAGTTGTACCTGAAGGCGAATGGTTGAAATTGTCAGAGAACAATTGTGTCTTACTATTTGAGGAGAGTAGATTTAAGCCTGAACACAGAATCATAATGGAATTATTCAAATATCATCCTTACAAGAAATGGTTTACAAGGTGCAAAACAGTCCCTGTTCAGTATATTCAACAATGGTGGAGACATCTTAGGTTAGAAGGAAACAAGTTTGTATCTGAAATTGGAGGAGTAACATTTGCTTTATCAATCTCTGCACTGAGAGAAATGCTAAATCTTCCAGAGAAAGATGATGTGAAAAGAAGGTCAGATTTTGAAGACTCACCTTTAACAGAAGAATTAATTGCAGAGTTTATGAAGTTAGGGTACAATGAAGGATTAAGGACTCTTAGTTTGTTCAGAAGGAACAAATTGCCACCAATTTGGGCATGTTTCTTTCATGTGGTGAATAAGTGTTTGTCAGGGAAGAATAGTTCTGCAGATCAAGGTTCAAAACAGATTCTTCAAATTTTTCAGGGTTTAGTGAAGAATAGGCATTATGACTACACTACTATAGTTTGGGAAGACATGAAGAACACTTTTGAGAAAAATCAGAAGGCTATTCAAAAGAAAACAAAGGATACACCTCTGTCATACATACCCTACATAAGGTATTGGCAAATTGTGATTTGGTATGCAATGAAAGAAAACAGAACCATTCCTAGAAGATCAAATGAACAGCATGGTCCTATTTTCTACTTGGGTAAGATGTCTTCAGTTACTAAAATCCAGCATTATCCTAATCATAAAATTTTGCCAAGATCACTTAGGAATTACATACCAAGGGAGAGTGAGATTTTAAAAGCATATTGCACCTCTGTGGGAATTGAAGAACCTCAAATCCCTACCCAAGAGGACCAACCTGAGAAGAGATGTGAGGGGTCTAGGCAAGTTAGAGAGGGGTAGGATGTTCAAGTGGGTGAACATTCTGAGAGAAATGAGGGGCAAAATTCTGAGAGCTCGGTTAGAATATGTGAGGAAAAACAGAATGAGGGTGGTGAGGATGAGAGATTGTCACCAGGGGTTCAAACAGAAAGAGATGCCTCTACACTAGCTAATGTTAACCAGGTAACCACATTTGCTATTGGTTCACAAATCTTGGTGTCCAATATTGAAACAAACACCATGGACCTAGTGGTGGAACTTGAACAACCCATCCATACCCACTCAGAAGCATTTCAACATGCTACTGTTTCACATAAATCAGGGGAACCACCCCAAACTCATTTAGAGGGAGGTGATAAATCCCAACCTGTTATTCATCACATTGAGTCTGGATCTCACAGTCCTATCCAATTTGAGCCTGAAATTCCTTCTAACACTTGCACAAATAAGGAATTTCGTATTCCTGACAAAACATTCATAGACATACCTAATTTTGGATGTCAAGGATTGGATGGAAGACCTGGTGAGGTGAACATTTCAAAAGCCTCATTAAAATGTGCATCTGTTGTACAAGATGACTTAGTGTTATCTACAGGCCATGAGCCCTCTGGGCACATGAAAACTGGACCATCTGTTGGTTCAAGTTCACAGTTAGACTTTTCTAAATTTGTAAGGATATAAAATCAAAACAAGGTGATGGGGGATAAAGTTGAAAAATTGGAGAGAAAGGTGGATGGACTAAATGATGAGGTGAAGGAGTTGAAAAATATGTTGGAGGGAAGGATAAAATCTGTTGAGACTAAGATGGATGATGTGAAGGTATCCTTGGAATCTCATAAAAAGGAGATCAAGGATATTATGTCTGAATTTCATAAGGATTTGTTTAAACAAATGCAGAGTATGCAAGAATCTGTATTTAAAGCACTGAGCACTTCTTTGTCTTCAACTTCAAAGCCACTTGAAATTGTTCCACTAGTAGAAGTTGAACCTGAAGGTGTTTCTGATCAGAACTCCAAAAGGAAGTTTGATGATAATGACTTTCATGATCATCAAAAGGGGGAGAAAAAGCAAAGGTTGAGTTCTGATGATGATATTGGTATAGAAGATTTTGAAATGGCAGATATGCAGTTAGTCAATACAAAGTGCACAGAAGTTCAGACAGATGAAAATGTTCAGATAGTGGATACTCAGATAGTTCAGATTGAAAGTTCAGATACAGAGGAAATAGAGGTTGAATGTATAGATGGTGGTGAATCTGATAAAACAGAATAATTGAACTTAGATACAGAGATGGAAGTAAATTCTGATGAAACTGAAGCCATTAAGGAACCTGTTTTGAGGTCAGAGGAAACAATTGAGAGTTCAGTTGTTGAAAACATTTGTACAGACATTGTTCCCTATGTCAGAATTGGCTTGTTGAACTCTGAGTTAGAAGAAAGGAGACTGAATGAAGTCTTGATCAGAAGGATGCATAGTGAATTATTCAAAGCTCTAAATGTTCAGAAAATTCAAAAAGTTGTGAAAACAGTAAGGCCTATTGATCTGATGGGAGAAGAAGATAGTAATGTTGGCTATTCTCAGAAATTTCAAGAGGAGTTTCAGTTTAACTATGCTGATGATATTGGTGACAAATCAGAAGAATATGATAGAGTTGAAGAATACTTTATGCCTTCTGAATACTTATTCAGAAAGCCAATTGAAATTCCTAAGATTGACTTGCCAATTTTAGAGGATCCTTTATGTGACTTTGTTCTGGAAATAAGTGATGTACCACTTGCTAGACAGTTTCATGATGATATCTTTCCAGAGGAAACATATGAGGATCTCTATCACACAGAAGGAGATTACGCGGTTTTGGAGAGCAATGTTGATGGTTTCATGGATGGGAGATCTCAGATGACTTATGCAGAAGCTTCAAACTGATTCAGAATTCCTGATTCAAGATTGCATATTCAGAAAAGGATTGAAAAAGTGTTGATGTTTCAAACAGAAGAGTTTGATGGTCTGAAGTATGTAAGATTGGAAGTACTGAAAGAAAGAAGTGTAAAAGTTTCCATGTCCAACTTTGATTTTCACAGATTAACTCTTGATGATCAGATCTTCCTAGTTAAATTATTTGCCAGTACTGAAGAGACCTGGATAGAGACTGAATGCAGAAGACTTCTGGGCATTTATGTCAGAAATATGTATATGTATGACTTTCAGTTGGCTATTGAAGGAAGAAAAGAGAAATGCAACTTGAGTTGTCCAGTAAAGATTCCAGGGATTGGTGTGAATATGAAGGTGTTTATAAATGAAGGAATGGAAACTGAAGGATTTGCATATAGAGTTCAAGAAATACTTGAACTATTCAAATTAAAAGAATTGGTGAAGTATAGTAATGCAACTTTGAGTTGGTTACTAAAAGAAATGAAAGGAAGTTCTAATACTGAAAGAGAAAATCTAAAGAAAAGATGTGTGAAATCTGTGGAAAGAAGATTAAATCTCAGAAGTAAGATCAGAAACTGTGGTGAATGGTTGTTATCAGAAATTAATCCTAAAAAGATGTTGCACAGTGACTTTGTATTTCCCGCTGAATATGAAGTAAATGAAATCGTTTCAGAAGAAGTTGAAGAAGTTCAAGACACAACTCCTCAGAATGTTCAAATAACAAGTATTGATCAACCTGAACAATCTGAACCAAAAGTAGATGAAAGATCTGTTGATTTGAATGGATATTTTCTTGAATTTGATTTACCCAAGTTTTTCAAGCCTAAAGAAATACAATTTTGGAGTGTATATCATGACAGACCAAAAGAGACTCAGATCTGGTTGGCAGAGAAGTCAAGGTGTCTTGGAAAACCAAAGCAAGCTGTGTATTCAGATTTTTTAATCACAGGGATCAGAGAAATAAAGGCTAAGAAATTCAGAAAGCAAGAGTACTTGTCCTTTGAAGTTTTAAGAGAGGATGGAAAAGTGTACTATTTTACTGATGCAAACTTTGAAAAGTTATCAGTAGTTGATTTCTACAGGTTACATAGTCTTTTGTGCTTCAAAGATTCAAGCAAAGACAAGAATGAAAGAAAGGCAAGGATTGTGGTGATTGAAGCTATGTTCTATATCTTAAGATGGCATTGTAATACAGATTTTCAAATAGCTCTGTATCTACAAAAGGCCATGTGTTTATCTTTCAAATCCCAACACAGACCATGATCAGAAAAATGTCTTGAGAACTGGAAGTGTATCCAAGCATCCAGAATTGGGAATCTTTCTGAAGAATAAAAGTGAAAAGATCTTCTTCAGAGCAAAGGAAACTGCAAAGTATAGTTCTGAAACTTTAAGGATCATTAAGCACAATTTGGAGAAAAAGATGCTGAAGGTGAAACAAGCTAACATGACTCAAGAAGTGATTACTCAGCAGGTTGAAATCATTCAAGAAATCATTGTTAAAATTGACAAGAGGCTTACTAAAAGAAATGTGCTTTTACAGAAGATTGTTCCTGCCTTAAAAGAATTGGATGATGCAAAGTATAAGTTTATTTGAGAAAAAGGGGGAGATCTATTGTAAGTTCCATAATTGAAGCAACAATCAAGAATACTCCATAAAGATTGAATAGAAATAGGCAAGAAGAACAATTTGTTGAATGATCTCTGTTCATATGCTTTACAATACAATGGAGGGAGAATTGAAAGTATACGACTCTCTCAAAGTATACTGATCTCTTAAATGACTCTCAAAGTCTCAAATGACAATGTAAGCCCAAGACACCTATTTATAGTGTCCAAAATACAAGACATGGGCCCAAGCCCATTTAACTCCCAAAGCCCAAAATACTTACAAAGCTAATTACAACACATTTGACTTTACATGGACTTTATAAAACTTTCTATATAATTTGGGCTTTCTAGACCCAACAATCTCCCCTAAAGTTTTATAAAGAAAGCATCTTCAAATGATCTCCCCCTTGATTTCTTTGAAAACTTTAATGTTGCATATCTTCACGCCTTGCAAAATATTTCCAAGCTCCCCCTCAAAATTTGCTCTTCTTCTTCACAAATTACAACTTTAAAATCGAACTCAATGTGCAATAAGCTCGACTGAAACCACCTCAGTTTATAATAAAGAGTTCGTCCTTGAAGTTCGAGTTGTAGGACCATTAAGCTCAAGAGCTTAATCCATTAAGCTCAGTAGAGGGAGTGTCTTAACACACTTCAGTAACTCAGCTTGGATTCACAAAAAAATAGAAGATAGAACATCTTTCTGAAAGTTGGGACAAAATATCATGAAAAACGTTGCTTCGATCCAGCAGCAATACACTGACTTTGACACAGAATCTGACCAATAAGCACATCGATTCAGAACAAACTCAAAACATGAAAAATGTTCATCTATGTCTTAGAAATCCAGTGCATCTGAAATCGTCAAATTTGGAGCTTCGAGGAGGGAGTTCTGATCAAAATATGATAGGTGTACAAATCTGTCAAGTTTCACATTTTTGCTTTGAAAAGACCAAGTGTTACTTTTGAATGAACATATTAGAATTCTGAGTATGCATGATTGCTCTGAAAATACTAAGTGTAAGTTATGATTACTCTTAGTCAGAATTCTGAATGGCCTTTGTTGAAATTCTGACTACACAAGAATGTTCTGAGAAAGCTTAAGTGTAATTCTGATCACTCTTGATCATAGTTCTGAACACTCATGATCAGAAATCTGATTAAACAAGATCTGAACTTGAAGACTTAGAATTTTGAAGTTTGCCAAAAACTTATAATAAGAACGATCACAACTCTGAATAGCCTTGATCAAAAATCTGAATAGTCTGTCCCTTAACTCCATTTTGTTCTCAATCTGATTTATGAACAGGTCTGATTACACTGAGAAATCTGGACAACTTAATCTGAGTTCTGATTAGCTTTTGAACATCTCACGATCTGGCTTCTGAGTTCACTTAAACTTCTGAGGAGACACCCAAATCTGATTGTACATGATCAGAATTCTGATTAAATATGATCAGAACTCTGAAGAATTGATTCTGAACATAACTCTGAGTATGCTGCAAGTAGTCTCCGATTACACAAGACTTAAAATCTTGAATAAACAACATCAAATTCTCGATATACATCCAATAGTTTCTTGGATCTGCATAAACATCTCATACAGCAAACACTCTGATCTGACAGCAAACAACTTATTGTTTGTTCGAAACTGACAGCTGAAATGTTATGAATTTAGCAGCACCAAACAAAATTTTTCTTTGACAGCAAACTCAAATCTGCTGTTTTGGACAACAAACAAATTCAGAAACAAATCAGCCCCATAACTTTCTGCAATGTACTTCGAATAGACAGCAAACAACTTCTTTTAAGCAAAAACAGCAGCTAGTTTTCTGTTTTAAATATACAAGACATCAACAAAATCTTCTTTGACAGCAACCAATTATTTCGGCTCACATTTTCTGTTTTGGACAGCTCCAATCAGCACCAAACTGTTTTGACAGCAAGCAAACAGCCCCATACAGCTTGCTTTCTGTTTTGACAGCTTTGAGAACTTGACATCATCATTAATAGACTGTTTAAACCAACCAAACAGCCCACTATAGCCATTAATTTGCTGCACTTATCAAACTCACGATTAACAGGAACAAATATGTTTTTCTTCTAATTCAAGCACCACATCTTCAAGTGTATGTTGACAACATTATTTTCGATTCTACTAATCCTCTGTTTTGTAAGAACTTTGCCAAATTAATGGGGTAATATTTTCAAATGAGTATGTTGTGTGAGATGACTTTTTTCCTTGGTATTCAAGTTAAACAACTGTCGACCGGGATATTCATAAATCAGGCTAAGTTCATTCGGGACATTCTTCGGAAGTACCAGGTGGAACAGTCCTGTAATCCCATATCTAATCAAGTAACAATGATAAACTCAAGAGATCTTCATTAGAATAGAGAAGGAATACAAGATTTGAGTGAGATCCCCTTTCTCTCTCTAAACTCTCTCTCTCTCTCTAAGATGTCATCCCTCTCTATGCTCACCTCTCTCTATGATACGTATTGGATTACAATTGTGAGACTTTCTAGAATGAGACTTCTCCCCTAGTTCTATTACAAACTTCCTATTTATACAACTTTGACTATCACCTTTAGGAACTTTGACTTTGACCTTTAAAGCCCTTACTTTGACTTTGACAAATACATTTGACTCTATACAATTAATACAAACACACCTTAAATCTTGAATACATTTTATGCACTAACAATCTCCCCCTATGGATTCAAGATTTAAAAAATGACGACGATAGTCTTCAGCTCTTTGTAATCTTCAGATCTTCAACACTTTAGCTCTTTGAACAATCTCCCTATTCTCTTTGAAGGAAGAACAATCTTTGAAAAAATAACTCTGAAGAATCTTCAAGTAGGCGTTGTCTTCAGAAATCCAATCTGACTGCTTTATTCTTCAACTGGATTTTCAAATTCAAATAGTCATCAAAGTCTTGAGACACAATCTTCAATTCTTTGCGGTGTTGGTCAAAGTCTTCAAACAGAATCTTCATCTTTTTGAATCTTCGTATCACTGGTCTTTGTAACACGAATCTTTGAAACATTATAGCACGGATCTTTGCATCTTTGAGCTTTGAAATATATCTTCGGTCTTTGAATCATGAAATGGCTTTTGAGCTTTAATGGGGTTTTGAGCTTTGTAAACATTCTTGATTGAGCTTCGAATCTTTGTCGAATCATCTTGAAACATCTTGAAACATCGTGAACTTTTTAACTTGACCTTCTTGACCTCAATAAAACTTCACTTTATTCTGAAATTGAAACTTTCATATCATCTCCCCCTTTTTGATGATAGTGAGCATCATGATCATCAAAATTCTCTTTCAATTTCAGCAATCTTTGAATACCAATAACAATCTCCTCCTTAGAGAATAACCTTGCTCCCCCTCAAAGAAAGAATTCTAGAGCAATTTGTTTTCTCCCCCTGAAAATATGCATATATTTCAATAACGATATTCATTTCAAATACAGTGCGTTAATGAAAACATTTTTACAAGGAAAATAAAATTCATTGAACTACATTTTATAACTACTAACATTTGATCATTTGAAAACTGGACAAAAGAAATTCAGCTTAATGAAATTTAACAGATTTTTCAACCAAATGAAATCAAATGCATGTGTCTGGAATCAAATACAAGTCATTGCATATCAAGTTAAAAATGTTCAGTTTCAACCCCTTTAATAAATCTATTTGGTGTGCTAGCATGCGAAATATGATTAGCATCAAGCGTATGCAATTCTAAAACATATAAGAATACTTTGCTCTACTCACACTATATGTCCAAAATCAGGATTTTCACAAATTTACGGGTTTATCGCGACTTTGTATTTTCCCCAAGTTTCAAGAGATGTGTGCACATTGGCATCTTTTAGTTTTGTGCTCATTGGCATCTTTTACTTTTGTGCACATTGGCATCTTTTGATCTTGTGTCTATTGACATCTTTTGAGTTTGTGCACATTGGCATCTTTTGATAAAAAAGGTTTAGTAGGAATAAGATTCACCGTTAAATATGGCTTTCTATCTGGTTCTATAGCAGGATTTGGGTTAGCAGATCCCAGACCAGTTGGCCTTAGGTGCTAGGTGTCGAGCACCCCTTAGAACTTACTTTCCCAAACCAGAAAGGCCACATCGATATATCTTAAATCCATTTGTACCAGTAAAACATGACTTTTATCTGGTTCTATAGCAGGATTTGGGTCAGTCGATCCCAGACCAGTTGATCTTAGGGACTAGGTGACGAGCACCCCTTAGGACTTAATCTCCCAAACCAGAAAGGCCACATGCACAAACTTTCAAACTAAATGATTAGATTTAAAGCATAGTGCATCTCAATCACTTGGTTCTAAAATAAAGTGCTTCTCCCATATTTTCGTTTCCATCCATCATTCTAACATTTAGGCTTTTTGAGCATTGTATTCTATACAAGTCTAGAATTCCATAATTTTAAGTATTCAGCATAATTTCATTCATGTTTTGCTGACCTTTCGATTTATTTCAGGAGTGAAAGTTGAAACAAATATAACTCAGATAATATAGAATTGCTTGTAAAATCATCCTTGACACACATTTTATTCATTGAATGAAAATTGAAAGATTTCATTTCATTGAATTAAATTTGTGAAGGTTCAAGCATTCAAAGTAGTAGTAATAAAATATAATGCAATGTTAGCTTTCACCACTTGTTCCTTGAAACAGAAAGATTTGACAATTAAGGATATCACCTGTGAAGTATGAGTTAGTGATATGTTTAAGCTCCCCCTCAAATCATGATAGACTGATTAACAATCAGATAAGCTCCCCCTCAAAAACTTCAAAAGATCTTAATGAAACAAGATTAGTATATGAAACAATCAAAGTATATAACAATGAAATACGAGTTCTAAACTGATATGTTTAGAAGTCAAACTCGTTGAAGTACGGGTCCTAAACTGATATGTTTAGAAGCCATTATTTCCTTTGCTCCCCCTTAATGGCACATGTACTCTTAAAAATTTTGCACCGCTTCTCTTCTGTTTTCAGTCATGTGTGTGATATATATGTAACATTCAGCACAACACATGATGAACCTGCAAAACATATTAAGCTGATTTTGGTACCCAATGGGACTTGGGTCCTGGTGTGTAATGTGTAGATCTCTTTGAAGGAAAACTATAAGTACCATACCAATAAGAAGTATAATCTTTATGCACAAAATCATTTAATCCACAGTAAGAAAAACAAATTTTCTTATGTGCCAACCTAATCAGATGATTTGCAAAATGAATAGGATTAGGTTTAGTAGAAGAAAATTTACCTTTCGGAGTGTTGTTCTTCTTGGCATTTGATGTGGATGTAGATGATTTTGGTACATCATTCTTTAAAGGTGTTGTAACTTTAACTCTCCATTCCATCTTCACAGGCTTGTAGATGGGTCTATTTGAGCCAACAGAAGATTTAGAATTAGAACCTTGAGAACTTTGAACAGGAGTTGTCTTTGACTTGTTACCCTTCTTTATTTTCTCTAAAGGTGGTGTCTTCGTGTTTGAACACTCACCTTTATAGAAAGTACTCGAAGGTTTTTCTTTCTTTATAAAAGAAACAAATGTTATCAAAAGTGGACTTTCTAGAGATGATTGAAATGAATGACTACCACATTGAGCACATTCGAGATTCTTTCTTGCAAGAATCAAAAAATCTGATCCATAGGTTTTTCCACACATACAAGAATTATTGACTTTAGTTTCAGGAATGGTATTCAATTCATTCATCTTAGAAATCTTTTTCAAATCATCTTTCTTTTCACATGTTTTCTTTTCTTCAGAAATAATAAAATCAGAATGGTCCGGAAGTTTCTTTGAGAAATCAAACAAACAAGCCTTTCCCTTTTCATTTTCTATTGGATTTGACTTGGTTTCGAAACCTTGCTTATTAGGCTCAAAGTCACAATCCGAATCAGAATCGGCGTTATGAACTTCAAAATCCTTGGTGGATTCAGGTGAATTCCAACTTTTGAAATCAAATTCTTTTCTTTCTTTTGGTAATTCGCTTTCTAACTCTTCCACCTCTTGAGAAAGCTCAATTATTCTCATTTTATAAGAATCTTTCTCTTTTTCAAAAATCACCTTTTCATTTTCGAAAATTACTTTCTCAATTTCAAACTGTGCTCTTTCAAGATTGAAAGAATCTTCAAAATCAGACATTATATTAGGTTTTCCCTCTTTCAAAGATTTTTCTAATGTCATCACTTTTTGAGACAACTCACAATTCTGTTCTTTAAGAAAGTTGCTTTCTTCAAGATTGAACCAGTTTTTCAAAGCAAATTCTTTTCTTTCATTTTCTAACACAATCTCTAGATCAGTTTTTGTTTTTAACAAATCAGTCAACTTTGTTTCAAGTGAATTAATTTGGTTTACAAAATTGACTTTCTCATTTTCCAAATTGGTATGCTCAGAAAGAAGAATATTCTCAAGATCTGCCACTTTCTTTGATAGTTTGAGACATTTTTGATCAACCTTTTGTTTTCCATCAAAGATGTTCTTGGTAGATTCAGAAAACTTTTTGATCAAAGAATGTTCAATTCTACCAGTTTCCCTTTTCACTTCATCATTGTAACAAGAAGATATTTCCTTAAAAGTAGTTGAGAAAATAGTTGAAAGGAGATCATTTTCATAATCATATTTGATCCTTTGTTCTGCAAGAGAGATTTCCAGTTCAACAATTTTCCCTTCAAGAACTAATGTAGGAACATATTTCTTAGTTACAACAACTTGATTGTTAGTAACTGGCTTTGTAGCATTTATGTCAAAATAGTTATCTGGAAGTGGTTTATCCAGATTTTTTAGAATCTTCTCCGTCTCATTAGTATAACAAAAAGGAAGTTGAATATGAGTTGCTGAAAATCTTTTTCCATGTTCCTCTAATTGTGTTTCCTTTTCACCAGTCCAAAAAATTTCAAATTCAGGCCAATATCGTGCATATCTCAAGCATTCGAAATTATATAGTGTTGGTAATGCACAATTAGCTTTGGCCAAATGTTTTGGATTTTCGTAACCAAGTCCCCAATATTTGTTAACAGAATTCACTAACCTTGGCTTGTTCAAGTAAATTGTTTGTTCTGTTTGATCTCTCAAATAAAGCTTCTTTTCCAAATCTTTGATTTTATCAAAAAATTCTGTGTTTTTAGAGGTAATAGTTTTCAAAGAAAGTTCGCTCTCACTATTCTTTTTCTTTAGAATACTGATCTCAACATCCTTGCTTTTGAGATCTTGAACAATCGTTGAGTTCTCCAACACACTCACTCTTTTGTTCAAATTCTCAATTGTTGTTCCATAATTGACTTCTTTTTGTTTAAGATCTTGGATCTGTATTCTATTTTCTCTGTCCTTAATTGACTCATTCCAACCATAATATTCATCATCATCCATTGTTACCTGAAAAGATTAAAAATGATCGTTGTCAGATACTTCGTGAGAAGTAGAATTATGCACACACGATTAAAATCGATTAAAGTCAGAAAAATTTTCAAAATCAATTTTTGAAAAACAAATTATAAAATTTGTCGTTCAAAAATTAATTCCGAAAAATTAATGCGGAATACTGGACTTTAAATCGGCAAACCTGCAAAGGATAAGGAAAATATATCAGTTTAGAGCAAAAGCAGGTAAAAAAAATAATCGAAAAATAAAATAAAATAGACAGTTGGGTACAACAGTCGTATATGAACAGTAACTGTCGTATACGAGTCATGCAACTGTCGTATGAACAGTAACTGTCGTATGACACTGTCGTATGAACAGTAATTGTCGTATACGAGTCGTGCGACTGTCGTGTGAGAACAGTAACTGTCGTATGATACTTGTGAACAGTAACTGTCGTATGATACTTGTGAACAGTAACTGTCGTATGACACTTGTGAACAGTAACTGTCATATGACACTTGTGAACAGTAACTGTCGTATGATACTTGTACGACTAGAAGTAGTCGGGCAAGAAGCGTGCGACAGTTATGAGTCTAGTTGCGTACGACAGTTATGAATCTAGTTGCGTACGACAGTTATGAATTGTTAGCTCCAAGTATCTGTAAAATGAAAGTATTGAAAATAAAACCAAGTCAGAAGACCTACAGAGATAAAGCAGAAGACTTAGAAGACCAACAAAGAAGACCAACAGAACTCAACAGAGTTCTGGTGGAACCAACGGAGCTCAACAGAGCTCTGGCAGAAGATCAACAGAAGAACTGTTCATACCCGAAGACCAACAGAGTTCTGTCATAACACGCTCTGTTGAAGTGAAGACCTCTGTTATGCCTAAGTCTCGTAGAAATCCGAAGTGTCAGATACGTGTCCACACCTTTCCACGTGTGCCCTAAAGATTGGAGACACACTTTCCACGTGTCATTCCAGGGTACGATAGTACACTGTCTACACTTTATGAGGCTATATATAGCGAGGTAGTGGAACAAACAATTGAAAGCTTTTGGAAGAATAGTTTTCCACAATTGTAAAAGCACACACTGTCATATCCTCATAGCACTACCCCGTACGATATTGTCTCTGTGATTTCTTGATACACCATTGATCTTGTTCTTGGTGTTATCTTTATCAATATACGAGCAGCGTTTCTTATTTGATCTTGTTATCATATTCCTGTTCTATATTTGATATCACAGTTTACATATCGTCTCATACAATCACTCACTTTAATGGCTTTATATTTAAATGCTTCCGCTGTCTATTTAACTACCATTATCGTGATACGACGTGAATCTGGGAACCAACAATTGGTATCAGAGCTTGCTTGATTTGCTCAAATCAAGGCATCCAATCTACCAAGGTTGATTCACTGTTGTTGATTGTGTGTGTGTTTAAAAGCCTCATTATACTCTGTTTTACTGCTTAAAGTATTTTACATCTTCTCAGTTCATTTAATATCATACTAAGCTTTCCAGTCTAGATTAAAACATCTGTTCTACTATTTCATTGGTTACTGTTCCTCATACTTTAGCTTATTCTCATTATAGACCATTTGAAACTATCATACTCTGTTTTCTTTTCAAAAAATGGCAAACATCAACGCCATTTATATTGTTGGTTCTCTGACCAAGCCTCCTACTCTTCTGAGGGATGAATACCCTCAATGGAAGATTAGGATGGTCAACTTCCTTGATGGAATGGATAAGGACTTAATGCGATCTGTCACGAATGGACCATTCCAACCCATGTATTATGTCCCACGTGTACCCACAACAGAAACCACTGATGAGATTCCTGCTCACTTCGAACCCAAAACCACTGGGATTACCGAAGAAGAAAAGAGCAAAATGGAAAATGACCTTAAAGCAGTGAGACTTATGATTATGGCCATTCCGAACGATATATTTCAAGAACTAGACTCATGTGTTACTGCCAAGGAAATCTGGGATCAACTTCTAAATCAACTTGAGGGTGGTATCAAAACCCAAAAGAACAGAAGGACCCAGTGTATAAATGAATACAATGATTTCAAGGCACTTCCTGAGGAAACCTTACAACAGACCTACAACAGATTTAATATTCTGATTAACAAATGTAAAAAGTGTGGGGTTGTTAGGTCGAAGGAAGATAACAATGTTCTGTTTTTGAAAAGCTTAAATGATGAATGGTTGAATCTGTCCATGTCTTTACAAGCTAATCAGGACTTAGATGCATGGTCTCTTACTGATGTGTATGGCACTCTGGCCGCACAAGAGAAGGATGTTGTCAAGCAAAAAGGCAAATCCACCATTGCAGGTCCTATCGCTTTGATTTCAGAATCTAAGAACTCAGCAGAAGAGAAACTCAACAGAGATGGCCCTAGCAGAGATAAGAAAAAAGGGAAGAAGAGCTTGGTTGCAGAAAGTGATGATGAAAGGAGTTCATCAGATGAGGATAGTGATATAAATGCCTTTGCTAAATCTCTTGCGTTAATAACTCAACAATTTACCCAGAGATTTGGCAACAGGACATTTGACAGAAGAAAAAGGTACGAAAGAGAAGAAAAAGGTGACAGAAGTTATACTGCACCTCAACAGAATCACCAGAACAGAAACCCGACAGAACAGAGACCTCAACCTCAATAGAAGTACAACGCTCCTGGTCCACAAAAGACTGATGCTGCACAACCCATCAACCAAAACGATGGTCGTTGTTTCAGATGTGGCAAACCTGGCCATTTCTCTGCTAACTGTAGAGGAAAACTTGTAAAAGATCAAGACTACAACAAGAACAAATACAAGTACAACTACAGAGAAAGGAGTTATGTCGCCGAGATGGAGAATTGGATCTCTGACTCATCCTCTGATGATGAACCAGAGCAAGCCAATGTTGCTGTAGATGATGAAAGTATGACAGAGGTTGACTGGATGACTGGAGAACGAATAGAGAGAACAGAAGAAGAAGATATAGCTCATGCATTCGCTCTTACTGTAACAGAGCCAGACGACAGAGCGCTGGAGACCATTAAACCCAGTGCCAAGGTATGTTCCTCCGAATCCAAGTCTGACTCAGAACTGGAAATGCATGTTTCGCAATTAACTGAGGAATTTCAATTACTGAAACAAAAGCTTTCTGAGGAAAAAGAGCTAAGAAAGCTAGCTCAGAAGGATCTGTCCTTCTACAAGAGAGAGAAAACTCTCTTGGAACAAGAAAAGAAAGATATCTTCAAGGAGAAATATGAGCTAGAGATCTTACAGCAGAAAGAGAAAAGTACTTTTTCTAAAAAGGTTAAAGAGTACGAAAATCTGTTAAAACAGAAAACCGAAGAAATGAAGAAGTCTGAGAATGAAAGACTTAACTCTGTCGCTTTAAAAGGCTTTTTTCAAAAAGAAAGGGAAATCTTACATCAGTCCCTACAGAGAAAAGAACTTCAAATCAAAAAGTATCAGGATGCACAGGATGTGCATGTTAAGATAAATTCTCAGATGGATACGCAAGGTCTTGGTTTCTCAGACCTTGCTCCCTGGAACGGAAAGAAGAAAACATCTCTGTTGACTACTTTCTGTGCTGGGAAAATCCAAGAGAATGTTATCTCTGGTAATGCTGTTTTCAAAAGAATTAAAACCTCGGACGTTTACAAGAGGACGAAAAGGCTTGACTTTAGGAATGTCAGCTATGACTCCTTGGATCATGACAAGGTTCTTAAACCATCTTCAAAGTTTATTCTTGATCAAGGAAGAGCTAGAATCTTAATTCCTAACTCTGTCGAAAGTCTGGATCCAAAAGAGATTTTCAACTTTAATTCTTTCAAGGAACAGAAGCCTGTCACTTCTGAGGCTGAATCCTCTGTTGAAATACCACAGAGCAAGCTCAACCTTGAAGCACCAGTCTTCTCTCCTACTTCTGAAACGATAAGAACATCTTTTGAAGAAGATCTCATGAAAGTTCTTAAAGAAAATGCTGTTTCTGATGCTTTAAAACCCAAGTTGAGAAGGTTTAAAACTGCAAAACCTGATTCTACAAAGCCTGTTTCTGTGAGTAACACCTCCAACAGAGCCACCAGAGACTTTCTAGCCTCTAACAGTGACTCTGACCCTGAGGTAGATGAGCAAATTTTCTATACTCAACCAAATGCTTTGCACAAACCTAAACAGATACCGGCTGGATCCTTTGATTTAAAAGAAGACATGTCATTTTTCAAGAAACAATCAAGATTTATACCGGTAACTGAGTTTAATAACAAAGAATTCAGAATTCTTGCTTCTAACTCAACAGAAGTAAAAGGTAAGGTGAAGGCACGTACTTTACTTAACAACACCTTAGTTCCAACTTTTAAACCAATCAGATTTACACCAGAACAGAAGGGAAAATGGATAGTAAATGACAGACATACTTCCAATTCTGGTAGAAATCAAGAGATCAATTTTGAGAAAAGAGAATCTGTCTCAAAGAATAGTTCAAACAGAATGCATGATCCTAGAGCTTTTCAGAATCAAACTCCATCTAATAAACAATTCTTGAATAACAACTTGCATCAATCCTCATGTTCCATCAATTGCAATTGTGTTCATCTGTTAAGAAAACTGCAAAATCATATGAATGGACCTCACTGTGTTCTGAATCAGTCACAAAAGATGATAAATCCCAAGACTAATCAGACCACACAGAAGAAAACCTCTGGCACAACATCAAAGAATGTAAAGCCTGTAGGAAAGACTGTTAACCCATCAAAGCCTAACAAGAAAGGACCCATCATGCAATGGGTACCTAAAAGAAACTAATCTGTCTTGCAGAAGGCTCATGTGCAGATCTGGTACCTAGATTCAGGATGTTCCAGGCACATGACAGGCAATAAGGAGCTGCTGACTTCATTCAAGAACAAAAAAGGAAGTGCAGTCACCTTTGGAGGAGACAATGGAGGACAAATTAGAGGTTATGGTACTCTGGTAAATGGTGGTGTTTCAGTTTCCGAAGTTGCTTATGTTGAAGGATTAAATCATAATCTTCTCAGTATAAGTCAACTCTGTGATCATGGGTTCGATGTCAATTTCAGGAAGAAGTTTTGTTCATTATTACTTTCTGAGTCTGGTCAAGAACTTTTAAGAGCCGACAGAAAAGGCAATCTTTATAAAATGAATTTTAATCCAAACCAGGGAACTACAACAGAGAAACTCTGTTTAGTCTCTTTGAACAAAGAAGATGACTGGCTCTGGCATAAAAGATTTGCTCACTTAAATTTTTCAAATCTTGACAAACTCGTGAAATTGAACTTGGTAAAAGGTCTTCCTTCGCTGAAATTTGACAAAGACCATCTATGCTCTGCTTGTGAGTTTGGAAAAATGAAAAGATCCTCACACAGAACCAAGAGTGATCACAATTGCTTAAGACCTTTGCATATGCTTCATGTGGATCTCTGTGGTCCAATCTCTGTGCAAAGTCTGTCTGGCAAGAAGTATATTCTTGTGCTTATTGATGAATATTCTAGGTATACTTGGATTGAGTTCATCAGAGCAAAATCTGATGTCCCAGAAATTCTGATAAGTTTATTGAGAAGGATACAGGTTCTGTTAGGACTAAAAGTGCAAAAGTTGAGAAGTGACAACGGGACAGAATTCAAAAATACTCGAATAGATTCTTATCTATCAGAAGAAGGAATTTCCCAAAACTTTTCAGCCACCAGAACTCCACAACAGAATGGCGTAGTGGAGAGAAAGAACAGAACTCTGGTAGAGGCCGCCAGAACCATGTTGGCCGGTTCTGTCCTTCCCATCAACTTCTGGGCAGAAGCAGTCTCAACAGCTTGTTTTGTTCAAAACAGAGTTGTAATAGTGAAAAGATTTAAAAAGACGCCTTATGAACTCATCAATAACAGAAGACCAAACGTGAAATATTTTCATGTTTTTGGGTGTAAATGTTATGTCTTGAACGACCGAGAACAGCTGGGTAAGTTTGACAAGAAAGCGGACGAAGGAATCTTTATTGGTTATTCCCTGACCTCTAGAGCCTACAGAGTCTACAACACCAGAACTCGCGTCATTCAAGAAAGCGTGAACGTGTCCTTTGATGAAAGTACATCAAGTACCTCTGATCGCAAATCAACAGAGGGGACACCAACAGAACAGAAGAAGCCTAGTTCTTCAAAATCAAGGGAAGAAGATATCAATCTCCTATTCGACGATTTCTTCGATGATGATGATGATTCCTCTGTCAACATCAACAGAGGAGATCAAGCTCAAAGTTCAACAGAACAAAATCTGACAGGTACAACTCTTACTGGTCCCTCCAATATTTCACCATCTACTTCTCTGTCTACAGGTATAATTCAGAGAAACGAGGAACCACAACCAGAACCTACACAAGAGCCATCATCACCTCTGCTAACAAATATCGGCAGAAACTCCCTGTTTGAAAGTTCACCTTCGCAGAGCCCTGTTGGCAATTCACAGAGCAATGAGGCCACTCTTCAGAGTTGTGTGCCACAGAACCCTGGCACCAACCCTCAGAGCTATGTTGCTGAAGATCGTCTTTTCTCATCTGAAGCACAAACCCCTCCTGTTGTCCATGCTCCCATGACAAAATGGACTAAGGATCACCCCCAACATCTTATAATTGGTGCTGCTGAAGATGGTGTCAAGACAAGATCGGCTACAATCAACGAAGCTTTCTTTGTTAACTTTTTGAGCATGATTGAGCCGAAAAGAATTTCTGAAGCACTTGAAGAGCCAAACTAGATCGAAGGTATGCAAGAAGAGCTTTTTGAATTCGAGAGAAATAAAGTTTGGTCCTTGGTTCCACTCCCAAAAGGCAAATCAGCCATTGGAACCAAGTGGGTGTTTAGAAACAAGAAGGATGAAGATGGGATTATCATCAGAAACAAAGCCCGTCTGGTTGCAAAAGGATACTGTCAAGAAGAAGGAATTGACTATGACGAGACTTTTACTCCTGTGGCTAGGCTAGAAGCAATCAGAATCTTCTTAGCTTATGCTGCTCACAAGGGTTTTAAGGTCTACCAAATAGACGTCAAGTCTGCCTTCCTAAATGGCAGACTACAAGAAGAAGTCTATGTCCAGCAACCACCTGGTTTTGAAAATTCGGAGTTTCCAGACCACGTTTACAAGCTAGACAAAGCTCTGTATGGGCTTAAGCAAGCTCCCAGAGCCTGGTATGAAACTCTGTCCAATTTTCTGTTGGTTAATCACTTCGAGAAAGGTACTGTCGATAAAACTCTATTCTTTAGGAGATACAAGAATGATATACTTCTGGTACAAATATATGTTGATGACATTATTTTTGGGTCAACACGGCAAGAGTACCGTGATAAGTTTGAGGATTTGATAAAAAGTGAATTCAAAATGAGCATGATGGGAGAACTTTCTTTCTTCCTTGGTTTACAAGTAAAACAAACCGACAACGGGACTTTCATAAGTCAGTCCAAATATATCTCTGACATTTTGAAAAAGTACAATTTTAACAACTCAAATTCAATGAAAACTCCTATTGCCACTGGAGTTAAGCTTGACCCTGACCTTAATGGTGAACCAACAGATGTCAAGAACTACAGAGGTATGATAGGGTCACTTCTGTACTTAACTGCCAGTAGACCCGATATAATGTTTGCAACGTGTCTCTGTGCTAGATTTCAGGCTAATCCTAAAGTTTCGCATTTCTCTGCCGTCAAGCGCATATTTAAATATCTGAAAGGGACTCAATTTTTGGGTCTCTGGTATCCTCTGAATTCTGGTTTCGAGCTTGTAGCATATACAGATTCAGACTATGGAGGATGCAAGAACGACAGAAAGAGTACGTCTGGTAGCTGTCAATTTCTTGGAGAGAAGTTAGTAAGTTGGACATCCAAGAAACAGAACTGCGTGTCCACCTCTACAGCAGAAGCAGAATACGTTGCTGCTGCTAGTTGTTGTTCTCAAGTTCTCTGGATGAAAACTCAACTCAAGGATTACGGCTTGGAGTATGACAGAATTCCAATTTTGTGTGACTCCAAAAGCGCAATAGCAATCACAGCTAATCCAGTTCAACACTCAAAGACCAAGCATATCGATATAAGGTATCACTTCATAAAAGATAATGTTGAAAAAGGGACTATTGAAATGTATTTCGTTTCAACAGACTTCCAACTTGCTGATCCTTTTACAAAAGCCCTTGATGAAAGGAGATTTAACTTCTTAATCAGCAAATTGGGTATGCTGAACATGTCCTAACACTATTTATCACTCAACAGAACTCTGATGTTCCTACCAGAGATCTGTCAAAATAGTTGGGTAGGATAGTTCAACAGAGCCTCTGTCATTTACCAGAGCTCTGTAAAACATACTTTTTCAACAAGCTTCCAGTGAATTTGTTTGTATATATCTCTGTAAATATTTCTTTTAGCAAGTTTTTTTAAGCTCATATTTCTAGGGGGAGCTTATAAAAGAAAATATGCATGGTTTTAGGGGGAGCAAGTCAAAAAAAAAAAAAAATTCTGATTTCAAATTCATATGCCTTGGCTCTCTTGATCTTGAAAGAAAAATCTTTTTGAAAGAGGGAAAACCTGTTCTGATGAAATTCTTTTGAGAAAGTCGAACTTAGCAGAACCCTGATATTCTCACCAGAGCCTCTGTTGTTTCTCATCAGATCTCTGTTGAAAATTGTTGGTTAATTCTGTCCTTGTTCTTTGATTCTTCACATCAGATACATAATTTTAAAATGTTTTTGGGTAAAGGTGAAACATGATTGGTCACTGAGCAAAGTTGAAAAGATCATTTCAACAGAGAAAGAAAATAACTGAGCTCCACCAGAGCTCTGTTAGTTTCTCTGCCCCGTCATCAGAAACACGTCAGCAGAGATGCGGGTCATTCTTTGAAAATCACCCACTTGTCACCCGCATATCTCTAACCGTGACGGTTTACTTGTCCTACGATTGCAAGAACAAAATCTTACGTGGCATCCTCTGATTGCAAGACAAACCACTAGGTGTTCCCACGATACACTGTTCAGGCCGTTCCACTTTCTGACACTCAAGTGCCTACAGTCCCTACGTTGTTTCCCCACCCACATGTTTCCCGTATAAATACCCAACTTCAACCCATTTCACTCTTACGCTTAACAACCATTTCAAACCCTTCATCTTTTCCCTCTCAGAAACCTATACCTTGTGGTTCTCAAGAAAAACCCTAACCTGCAACAATGGCTGAACCCCAAAACCAACCCAGAACTCTGATGATTCCAGTAACAACGAACCCGTAGATAACATCGTTATTCTACCATACGAGTTGGCTGATAACAACTACCGTTTTGATCCCAATCCAGCACTCTATTTACCCCTTTACCACATCTATATTGAGTTTTTCCGAAACTCAGAAGTTTTTACAGCCCTAACAGCCTTTGACGATCATCTTCCTGCAATATATGTCCAACAATGGTGGACCACATGCCAATACATTGAAGACGGCGTCAGAAGCGGAATAGTCGGAAGTGTCAACTCTGGTAATGGAGGATCAGGAACAATAAGGATTCGTGAAAGAACTCTCAGAAGAACTTTTGGGATGAAAACCAAAAGACAGCTAGGTATTGATGCCTATGAGAAACCACCTTCTGTTGCTGTTCTTCTCGACTTCATGAAGTTTTTGGGTTACAACAAAGAGTTAGAGAGAATAGGAGCCTTCAGAAGACAAAATCTACCACAAATGTGGAATTTCATGTTCTCAACCCTCAACAGAACCCTCACCTGCAAATCCGGCAGTCAAGACCAAGCGAGCACTGAAATCCTCGAAATCATGTATGGTCTGTTCTTCAACAGAAACTTCAACTATGCAGGGATCCTCTACAATGCACTTCTAGATGCTGTCAACACTAAAACCACTGCTCTAGCCAGAGGTGGAGAAGTTGGAAGACACAAATCCCTTAAAGCCATCAAGTTTCCTCGCTTTATCAGTTTGGTGATCAGAAGGGCATTCGACAGACTGGAACTGACACATCAGGGTCGTTCTACTCCCGTCTGGACCATGGCAAGATTCCAACCAAAAACTTCAGGAGATTACCCTTTCATCAGAAGAATTCCAGGTACAATGCTTGCTCTGATCAATCCAACCCACATCTCTATCCAAAACTATAGAACTGCTGCTCAACCTCAAGAACCTGAGGTGAGAACCCCAGCATATTTAGGTTCTGAGCCTTCTGTGGACAGTGCGAGTGAGGAAATAGAAGAAGAAGAAAATAGACCAGAGGATAGAGTACCCGAAGTGGGGTCTTCCTCTAGAGTAATGGAGGAGGAAGTAGTGAACAGAGCATCCCCTAGGGAGACTGTTCAAGAGGGAGCAGAAGAGACTGCAGAAGTGGTGACAGAGAGATCGCACCCTTCTGGCAGTGTAGAGATTCATGAGATAGAGAGCTCACCAGAGAATTCTGAAACCCTAGAAACCGAGGGAAATGTGAGTATAGAACAAGATGTCCAAGTTGACACATCTGTGCGAGATCCTAACCAAACTCCCAGTGCTACCACATTACCTAATCCTGGTGATCAAGACCAAGGGATTATTGAAACAGAGGTGCACACCTCGAACCTTAACCAGCCAGACCCATCAGAGGCAACTCTTCATGCCTCTGGTACGCACGAAGACGGGGAAGCTAGTCTTGCTAGTGATGTTCATTCGCCCCAGAACATCGACATGTCACCTACACATAATGATGCCTCTGTGGCTCATGTAGTCGGAACACAACATAGACCCGAGATTTTTGTAATCTCACGTAGCATCTGTCCGACTCAGGGACAGTGTGAGACCTTAGTTGCACAAGGGAAACATTTGCTTGATCCAAATGCTTCTCATCATATCAGATTTCCTTCCTCAGAACCTGAACTGGAGGAGGAACTTCTGATCAGAACACCTGTAGGTGATTCCCCTCAAAAGGAACATCAAGGATCGGGTGGAAGTCCTGCAAGAGCCAACATCAAAACAACTCTTGACGCAGGCGCCTCTGAACTCGAGGCAGAACTGGATCCATTAGTTGGTACCAGGGTTACCCCCGTTGACACTGTCACAAAAACAGAGTTCACAAGCTTCTGTGATAGTATCAACAACTCCTTGAATGAGTATAAACTTATCAATTCTCAAAAGGAGGAACTGATCCTCAAGGAAAATACTTCTCTCAGAGACGAACTGCAGAAGCTGTCAGAGAAATATGCCGAACTTCATCAGAAATACATGGACACTGAAAGGATCAGAACAGAAGCTGAACAGACAAGAGGAGAGGAAATTGGCAGACTGGCTACAGAGATAGCAGATCTAAGAACCGTCAGAGCAGAAGAGAACACAAAGGAATCGACAGAAGTAGCTGACCGGAAAAGACTTGTGATCGACAACCATACAGCTCAAATGAACAGAACTCTGCCAGTCCCAACAGTTATCCTATCAGAATCCAACATCAGAACCTTGACAGAGCTCATTGATAACTCTGTTAAGAAATCCATAAAAGAAGCCACAACGTCAGATGCTGATCCTCTCAACATCTCCAGCCCCAACCCAAACAGTTTGCCAATGACAGTCGGTCAAATGGGCGACTTCAGAAGGGACGTCGTAAAGAAAATGATGACAATCTCGTCCAAATTTGTCATGAAAGCCCAGGCAACAGAAGCACTTGTGAAGGAATCACTGGACTCCCACAAATTCAACTTTGTGAGCCAAGTCGAGGAAATCAGAGGTGCTGCAGCAGAAGTGGAAGACACCTTGAAGAAAGCAGTTCCTACTTTCACAGATGCAATCTTACAATCTGTCATACAGAAACGATCTGCTGAGAAAGCACCAGAGGGAGAGCCTTCTGGCAAAAGACGTAAGTTTGTTGACCAATTCTCACCCATTGTCTCCAGACTCTCTGATGAAGACTCCTCTGATGATGATGATGATTTCCACGATGCTGCATCAGATAGTAATTTGGGTGAGTCCTCGGGTCAACAAAAGGGGGAGAAGGAGAAAGAGAAGGAGAAAGAGAAAGAGAAAGAGACAGAGAAAGAGAAAGAAAAGGAGAAAGAAACAGAGACAGAGAAAGAAGAAGATAGAGAGGCTGAAATGCCTACTGAAAGAGGCAAAGAGAAATTAACAGAAGATATAGGGATAACAGAAGAAGATATACCTACGGTGGAATTCGACTACATGTTCAAAAATCGAGTCATCAAACCGACAGAAGAGTCAACACAAGAACCACCAGAGATTATCTGCCTGGATACCCCTCCTACTTCACCAAGGACTGAACCAGAGAGATCAATCCCAATCTCTGCTGATGAACAAAGCCAAACAGAAGCTGCTCAAGAATATGTTCATATCGATACTCTTATGGCTGAAACTCATGAAGACCCAAACCCAATGATACCAGAACAAAACCCAGAATCATCCACCCAACACACCGATAAACCTGCCTTGGAAACGGTATTTGCATTTCTTTATGCTGACAGAGATATCATTCCTGCAAATGCCGTACCCATAAATCCTTACCTTAACCCAATCAGAATAAACACCATTACTGAAGCAAGGCGGATGTTCATCCGAAACAAGTCCAATCTGAACAGAAACATCAACTCACACTTCAGTATCAAGAGAATCCTAGACATCAAGCATAAGTAGTTCCAGCACAACAGAATGACCTATCATGAGTACACTGTGGAATCAACAGAAGGAAAGAACGAATTCTTCAACGACAACGATCTTGTCCTTCTAAATCCGTACGATCTAACTGTGCTTCATGCCTACTGCTTGAACTTCTCTGACAGATATACTCCAGCAAGAACAGCCTTACCTGAAGTCAAACTAGCTATGCAAGAGCACATCAATCTCAGAACTCAGACAGATTTTCAGCTAGGCATAGAGTTTGAAATCGAGACAAATTTTGAGGGCTATCGACATTTTAGGACTGGAACTGTAGTTGAAGATCCTCCAGTCTTTATCTGCCGACAGAAAGGGACAAAGAAAGCCATCAGATCTGCTGAAGCTCATAAGTACACAAGTGAGTCGCTAGCATATCTCAAAAACATAGTTCAAAGTCTCCCGAGGAACAAGTGTCCGGAAGAACAGCAAAGGTCCTTCATCAACATAATTAATCTGATGCTTGACTTCCGTGAGCTAATCAGAAGATTCGACAGAATCCTTAGGGGAGATAATTACGCTTGATTGTACTTGTTCTTTCTATTGTAAAATCTTAAAAGAATAGTGCACAGGGTAACAGAGGGTAAAGTTCTCTGTTCTTTTGTTTTCAATCTCTTGTCATTTCCAATTTTTTATTTTCAATACTTAGGGGGAGATTGTTAGCTCCAAGTATCTGTAAAATGAAAGTATTGAAAATAAAACCAAGTCAGAAGACCTACAGAGATAAAGCAGAAGACTTAGAAGACCAACAAAGAAGACCAACAGAACTCAACAGAGTTCTGGTGGAACCAACGGAGCTCAACAGAGCTCTGGCAGAAGATCAACAGAAGAACTGTTCATACCCGAAGTCCAACAGAGTTCTGTCATAACACGCTCTGTTGAAGTGAAGACCTCTGTTATGCCTAAGTCTCGTAGAAATCCGAAGTGTCAGATACGTGTCCACACCTTTCCACGTATGCCCTAAAGATTGGAGACACACTTTCCACGTGTCATTCCAGGGTACGATAGTACACTGTCTACACTTTATGAGGCTGTATATAGCGAGGTAGTGGAACAAACAATTGAAAGCTTTTGGAAGAATAGTTTTCCACAATTGTAAAAGCACACACTGTCATATCCTCATAGCACTACCCCGTACGATATTGTCTCTGTGATTTCTTGATACACCATTGATCTTGTTCTTGGTGTTATCTTTATCAATATACGAGCAGCGTTTCTTATTTGATCTTGTTATCATATTCCTGTTCTATATTTGATATCACAGTTTACATATCGTCTCATACAATCACTCACTTTAATGGCTTTATATTTAAATGCTTCCGCTGTCTATTTAACTACCATTATCGTGATACGACGTGAATCTGGGAACCAACATGAATCTATGAACACTTCTTTCGTACGACAGTTATGAGTTTATGAACACTTCTTCGTACGACAGTTATGAGTTTCCGAGATCCAAAAATTTCTAAGTGCTCTAAATCACTCAAAACATAACCAAATGATTTGAAACTTTGCAGATCACTTCACGAACACTATCTGAACACATCTTGTTCAGAAACAAACATCAAAAACTTAGTAGAAATCCATTCTTCGAATTTCCACAATAAAACCTCAAAAACCTTCTCAAATCTGCGAAAATCCGTCTAAATATGTGTTCTGATCGGGTCTTTTTGCACGAATTGATCCAGAGTATCAATTCAAACAAGTCTGAGACAAAATCTTATTCCAAAACACCTCGAAAATCACAGAAAAAGAAGAAATCCGAAAATCTTCAATAATGCCCAAAAAATCTTCAATAATTCTTCAAATTGTGCATAATCTGATCTGATCTTGCTCTGATACCACTTGTAATCCCACTTCTAATCAGGTAACAAACAAGAAATCATTGATCTTCATTAGAATAGAGAAGGAATACAAGATTTGAGTGAGATCCCCTTTCTCTCTCTAAACTCTCTCTTTCTCTAAGATGTCATCCCTCTCTATGCTCACCTCTCTCTATGATACGTATTGGATTACAATTGTGAGACTTTCTAGAATGAGACTTCTCCCCTAGTTCTATTACAAACTTTCTATTTATACAACTTTGACTATCACCTTTAGGAACTTTGACTTTGACCTTTAAAGCCCTTACTTTGACTTTGACAAATACATTTGACTCTATACAATTAATACAAACACACCTTAAATCTTGAATACATTTTATGCACTAACAAGTCCTCACCAATGAAAACTCCCATGGCACCCGGCACAAAGTTACACGTCGATCCTAATGGAAAGGATGTGGACACGAAAACGTACCGGGGAATGATTGGTTCTTTGATGTACTTAACGGCTAGTAGACTGGACATCATGTTTTCGACCTTTCTCTGCGCCCGTTTTCAGTCAAAACCTAAAGAGTCTCATTAATTGCTGTTAAACAATTTTTTCGTTACTTGAGAGGTACTGCTGATCTTGGCTTGTAACTCGAAGAGCGCTATTGCCATATCAAGCAATCCGGTCCAGCATACGAAGACCAAGCACATAGTCGTTCGGTACCACTTTATCAAGGATCACGTCAAAAGAGGTACAGTCGAACTCTACTTTGTGAATACAGAACATCAGTTAGCAGACCTGTTTACAAACCCCTGGATGAAAAATGCTTTAATTATCTTGTGTTCAGGTTAGGTATGCTAAATCTGAAGATTTGATCTGATCGTGCGCCCGATACAAGTTCCATACACCTACGAGGAACTGTCTATTCATCCTCTGTTGTTTATACTCCCTATGATTGAGTACACACTTTCTTGTATATGTATTCTACTAGTATCGTATACACTTTTCGGTTGAATCTATGTATTAATTAGGTAGATTTCTTATGTTTCCTTTCTTTTAAAGTGTGTTTCCTTTTATGTTTATTTGTTAGATCTGAGTTTTGTCAAAAAACTAAGTGTTGAATTCTGACTAAGAAGGCTCAGAAGTATTGCTCTGAAAGTTTGCCAAGTATAGAAGTCTGAGAAGAAGAGTCAGAAGTTCTGAGAAGCTTAATCAGAATAATGTTCAGATGTTCTGAACAACATGTTCAGAACTTATAACTAGATGCTTTAATTTGTATTTAGTTAACTAATTAGGACACGTGTATGGTTCCTATTAGTCTTTCATATATATACTGTAGCTTTAGTATTTCTGTTACAGTATATATAGTGGTTAGCACTATTACGCTAACTAACTTTCTCGCATATATTTGTATTCATCTTTTGTAATCTTTGAGATACTCTCTCTAAGATCTGTAAATCTGTTCTTCATTGAATACAAGTTGGTTTGATCATATTACTTCTCAATTACTGCTCTATACATTGATATATTGATTGTAAGAGTGAATCCTGATCTTTCAGTCTTGAACAGCTTCAAGTGTTGCTGGTTGGTTTCTTGGAGGAGACTTGGCAAGATTCGTCAACGGTTAAGCAACTTCTGGTTCCAAAGAATTCAGAGGTTGATCATTGAGTGTCATGGAGGACGAATCTTCAGGAGCGATCTCTGGGTTTTGTACATGTTCCTCTGGGGGAATGGTCGTATCAGTCGATGATGTGTCTGATGAGGTCTGAGGGGACTCCAAAGTGATTGCTAGAGTGCTTGTTGAAGGCGGCGGACTGGAAAGATTCGCCGAGTTCTCGATGTGAGCAGCTTCTATTCTGGGTTGCACAGATACCTGAGGGTTAGGCATATTGAAAAATTCATCATAGAAATGTTGAAACAGTAAATCTAAATCAGAAAGATGTGCATTCGACGTAGATGCATGATTTGGATTTACTGTGGATTGTGCAGATCCCGAACGTGAAAGTTCAGAAGCTAGCACGCCAGTTAAACCGGGTTCTGAACTGAGTTGTTCAGAAGCCAATTCTGCTGCTTCGTCGAATGTCACGTTTACACTCTCGATAATGGATTTGGTCCGTTTGTTGTAAACGCGATACGCCTTAGCCTGCATGGAGTATCCTATGAAGACTCCTTCGTCTGCCTTCGGACTGAATTTGCCGAGATCATCCTTGTCGTTGAGGACGTAGCATGTGCATCCGAATGTATGGAAGTACTTGATGTTCGGAATACGGTTGTTGATGATCTCGTACAGCGTCTTGTTGAACCACTTGTTGATGATGGAGTGGGTTTGCGTGTAGCAAGCAGTTGACACCGCTTCAGCCCAGAGAAATAGAGGTAGCTTTGATTGTGATAGCATTGTGCGAGCGTCTTCGACAAGGGTACGGTTGCGTCTTTCCACCACTCCGTTTTGCTGAAGAGTGCGTACGGCAGAAAAAAATTGTGAGATACCGACCGATGTCAGGTATTCGTCCACCTTTTGATTCTTAAACTCCGTCTCGTTGTCTGTCATGATGGTCTGAACTTGCTGTCGGAGGTTCAGCTGAATGGTCTTCAGATGGTTGATTATCAGTTCTGGAGTTTCGTCCTTCGAACGGAGAAACTTTACCCAGGTGTAGCGAGAGAAGTCATCAACCATCACCAGGACATACTTTCTTTTGTTGATGCTTTGAACACGCATCGGTCCGCATAAATCCATATGGATAAGTTCAAGGGACTGGGACGTGCTCGGAGAGGCCTTCAGCTTGTGCGTCGCTCGCTTCATCTTCCCCATCTCGCATGCCCCGCAGAGTTTGTCCTTCACGAATTGGAGCTCGGGCATGGCTTTCACGTGTCCGCCTAGCACCAGCTTGTTGATACTTTTGAAGTTGAGGTGCGAGAGACGTCGGTGCCAAATCGACGCTTGCTGTGAGTTGGCCTTGGACATCAGGCATGCTGAATCATCGGTCTTCAGGGCAGCGAGGTCGATGCTGTAGAGGTTGGTCTTTCGCGTTCCAACCAGCAGTTTCGTTCCGTCGTCAGTGCGGACGCTACACCATTTTACTTTGAATCTGACCTCTAGATCTTTATCGCAGAATTAGCCGATGCTGAACAAGTTGTGTCCCAATCCCACGACGTATGATACCTTCTTTATGGTGATCTTGTCTTGGACAATGTCGTCGTAGCCCAAAATAGGCGCCTTGTCATCGTTCCTAAATCTCACGTCTCCGCAGTATTTCTCGGTGTTGTTCGTGAGCAGCTCCCTCCTCCAGGTCATATGCTTGGAGCTTCCTGAATCTAAGTACCACACATAACCGCCCTGCAAAAACAAGATTAACGGATTTTAGGTACCCATTTGAAAATGGGTCCTGGAGGGTTAGGTTTAACACCTGGCTGAGGAACCTGTTTTGACGCAGGTTTCCTCTTGGGTGTAGGTTTAACCTCTGTTTGAGGAACCCGTTTTGAAGTGGGTTTCCTTTTGTGTTTAGGTTTAACCTCTGATTGGGGACCCTGTTTTGAAATCAGCTTCTTTTTGTTTTTAAGGGGTTTGCGTATTGGTTTAGAATTATAGACATGATAAGAACCAAACCAATCAGTTGAATTTCTAATGTCATCAAAGTCATTCCAACCACAAATAGAACAACATAAGCAATCATGTGATAACTGAATCAATTGCTGAATTGAATAATGTTTAATCGGAAAATTAACATCTTGTTCAACAAAATCATTCGTATGATTCAAAGAACAATCATTCATGTTCATTCTAGGATAAAAAACAGTATTAAATGACTTCGATGCCGCATTGTTCTCAATAGATTCCTCGGCTACCCACTTTGGTTTGTCTTGTTTAGTCCGACCATTTTTATCTGAAACATCATTAACGGCATGGTCAACAGAGTGTGAGTAGACAGGACTTTTATCAGTTGATCGACCATTCTTTTGCCGCGACTGTGATTTATTTTGAGAACAAGAATCAGTTTTAGAAAACATGGTCACAGCCGGGGTCTTAGATGTTGAAGAACATTCGCCTTTTTGAAAATTGACCAGGCGATTTACCTCTTTTGACAAAAAATCGGTGTGACTTGGAAGAGGTTTGTCAAATGGAAATGATTCAAACTCTTCATTTGAACTACCCTCGGAATTCATGAATTTAGAAAAATCGATATCCGGAATCGATGGACTAGGATTGGTCGAGGGAGGTGAGGAACATTTTGTGTCTGAGTGTTTAGGTGAATCTGGTGCGGAAGCTAAGAAAAAGTCAGAGTTTAGATTCTTTAAAACACACTCATCTTGATACTCTTTACCGTTTCGTGAAGAAGTTTTTCCAATGAAAGCTTTACACGAAGATATATTAGACGAGTCCGAGGAAGGTTCGGGAGAAATCATCTTTTCGTTTTGGAGTAGGTTTATCTTCTCTTGAAGTTGACCATTTCTCGCGTGCTCTGTCATCGCTTCTGTTGCCAAAGCAGGCAATTTTGATGTGAGCAGATTGATTTCATTCCGAAGGATTTCCTGTCCCTTATCCGACACAGATTTGGTTTTTACGGATTTAAGATTCTCAAGTTCTGTTTTAAGCGCCTGCCTTTCCTTTTGAAAACTGGTTCTTTCCTTCTCGAGTGTCTCCTCTAATTCGACTATTTTAGATTCCAAAACGAGAGGGGGAACATAGAGTTTGAACTCGTCCGTCTCAGTTTCGGGTTCAGGTGCTTGGGCCTCATCCTTTTTGGAGGAATCCTTGGGCGTTGCTACCTTATAGCCGTCAAAGTAGTCATTCGAGAGGTATTTCTTTGGGTTTGTCTTGTATGAGTAGTTCATACGCTCATACGCAAAAGGAAGTTGCATCTTAGTGGTGTGTGCACGCTTATATTCCTCAGTTTCCTCTTCTTTCTCAGGTTCAAGAGGACCAGTCCATTTTATCTTATATTCAGGATACTTTTTGTCCAGACCGAGAAAACCAAAGTGATAAAGTGTCGGTCTTTTGGTCAAAATCTTTTTCATGTATTGAGGGTTATCATATCCGATTCCCCATTCCTTGTTGAAGTATGTGAATTCCTTGGGTTTGTTCATGTGGATGGTCTGATCAGTTATTTTTGCAACAAACTCCTTGTGTTTGATTTGGAGAGAAGAGCATTGATAGACAATCTCTGCTTTCTCATTCTCACACAGATCAAGCTTAACGGTTAATTCAGATATCTTGGCCCTTAAGTAGTTAGGTGCTATTGAAAGATTGGTACATTTTTCTTTTAAATTAGCATTTTCGGACTTGTATTTTTCAGTTATGCGCTTTTGAACATCTAGCTTTTCTGTTAACGAGTTAATTTGAAGCAGTTGTTCATTGGTTGTGGCCTTATAAGAATCTATTCGTTCAACGAGAGGTTCTAACCGTTCAATTAAGCCTTGATGAATAGGTTCACATACCTGACACAGTTTCGCCTTTTCTTCTAGAGGAGAATGGTAGCCCATGAAAGCATCAGCATCATCAGAATCGCTTTCACTGTCAGAACGAGCCAGCCAGTGGTCATCTTCAACAAATAGAGCTTCTCCTGCCTCTTTCTGTTCTGCAAGCAGCATTTTGGCTTTGTAGTAGTGAGCGTTTTTCACGACGGGCTTTCTACAATCCTTTGCAAAGTGACCCAATTTCCCGCAGTTGTAGCAAGTGACGGGTTCGTCCTTCTTCTTTGTCTCCGGCTTACGTTCCTCTTTCTCATTCTTCTCCTTCTTGTTAGGTTGCTTGTGCTCATCTGCCTTTTTATTTCCTTCATACTTATCCTGATAATCATGGCGTTTGTTGAAAGAAGTGGAATAGCGCTGATTATTGGATGAAGGCTTCTTGAAGAACTTTTTCTGCTGGAATGATCTGGAGAGCAGGGCCATTGCTTTCTTTATAGCAGTCAGTTCAGGATTAGAATCACTTTCTTCTTCTTCTTCCTTAGATTCTGGTTCGGATTCACTTGGCTCTTGGGCTCGTTTGGATCGCCGGCTGGAAGATTTTCCTCGTTTTGAAGAAACAAGAGCTAGTGGATCAGCAGGTGACTTTGAAGCGGACTTCTTGTTGCTCAGTATCTCCATGACTTCGTCCTCATCTTGAAGAAGCATCTCGTAGAGCTCATGGATTGCAACGTTCTTGTTGGTCCCGAAGGGTTATACAAGTTTGTAGAAGGGGGGGTTAAATACAAACATACGTTTTAACTTTTCTAATTTTTTTATTGATAAATCAAGACAATTTACAACTTGTTGTGGAACAAGATTAAAGATAAACCTAATCTAAACAAGTCCTGAGAAACACTAAGTTTTTTGCACTAGAAAGAGTTAAAGAAATTACGAATAATAACTTAACAATAAGAGAGAAATAAGAAGATGGCCCGAGCATACTTCATTTATGAAGTAGGGTTCTTCTTATATACTGCATGCATTTAATGCATGGCAGTATTGCTTTACACGTGGCAGCAGCTGAGTGGTTGCATGTCATTGACCTTTGTAGACAACCTTAGTAGTATGGCAGTATTGCTTTACACGTGGCAGCAGCTGAGTGGTTGCATGTCATTGACCTTTGTAGCCGCACGGTGCACAGTGTAGAATCAGAGTTATTGTACGATCATAGACAAAAAGGATGTCCATTCTGACAGTTCGTACGGAGACGTGCAAGGGAGGTAAGACAATAGTACTTTGTAAGGAGACTTCATGATCAGCTTTAGTTGAAACAGTTCTTTATCAGCGAATGATAAAGTTCAGCGATTGCTGAAGTCTTCTACTTGATACTTCATGTTGAGTGGACAAATCTTGGTTTCGCTGATATCCGCATCAGTTCATTAGTAGACTTGTCGCTGGCTCTTGAGCTTGATCTTCGACTTCAGCGTAGAACATATGTTGACGTGAAACTTGTCTTCAGGGATCATAAGTAAACAACTAACTTATCAGCGATCATCTCATAGACTGAACAGGCTCAGAGCTACTCGATGAACATAGTTCGCTGACTATTTAACTTTAAAGAGCGAGAGTTACATATCATTTACTTACAATTTTCATTAAGTGTTAAGAGAGGGTCATTATCAAATCACTGAGGGTTTGGATCAACAATCTCCCCCTATTTGATTATGACAAAGCAATAGAGAAAATTGCTATTTAATGAAAACATAAGGATTAAAAGAACTCATAAAATATTTGTCCCTTTTACTGTTTTCTGGGATCTTTTCAGTACTGATGGAGTAAAGTACATTCGCTGAATTTTTTCTTTAAACTTCGTAAAGATTACAGAGGGAAGTGGAAAAATTACAAGTACAACAAATAAAATTACAAGTACAGAAGATGTAGACAGATAAGGATAGAAAGAATTACAAGGCGATCATATCCGTCAAAAGGTTCTTCCTTAATGAGAAGTTCATCAAGGGTCATTGATGTGGGAATCATCCAGTCAGGGACCGTTACACCTTGATCCTTTTTGTTCTTTGCTTCTTCAAAGATCACGGGCTTGAGGTGACGTGCCTGAATGTTGCGTCTGATTTCACACCAGTGTATTAGGTCTCTGAGCTGTTCGATGGGAGTGATTGGAAGCTCAGATATGCGTTGAAAGTGTTGTTGTCCATAGCAGTCTAGAAAGAAGATGCCATAGGGTTCACTTACGACTTTTCCAGGGATGAAAGTTTCACCAGGAGGCAGGGAGGTGTCAAGTACTGAGAGGTCAGGGTCATGACCAAGTACTTCTTCGCGTGAGAAACCTATACCTGTTTTATTCCGTATAGGAGGACCTGAGTCTGAGGTTTTCTTTTTCTTTGCAGAGGACCTTCTTTGTTGAGGTGGAAGAATAGTGGAAGGAGGAATATCCACAGCAGAAGAAACTAAGTCGATCTGAGAATTTAAAATTTTCTCGACATGGCTCTTGAACTGTGAGCGAGACCGCTGAATGGCTAATTTCACTTCCAACCATTCAGAGAAACCAAACTTCTCAAATGAAGCAGCGTAAAAGGTTTGTTTGGTCTTGTCATCTCTGAATACGTCAACTTCAACAACGGGAACGTCTACGAACGTTTTTCCTCTGATATGTACCTTGATGATTTTGGATGGTCGAGATCGATAGTTCAGCATTTCTTTACACCATTCCAAAGTTGAATCAGATACCTTAGTCTTTTCTTCAACGATCCTTTGGGCATCATTCCAAGCTGACGTTGGATATCAATGGGAGTTCTTTTCAGCTCGGGGTCTTTCACCGATTGTTGGACAAGCTGGATGGTGAGAGCCTTATCTTTTTCTTCAGCTTCCTTCTTTTCGGCGAGTAATCTTTCAGCTCTTAAATGATCCTCGTATTCTTTCCTTGATATCCTGAACTTTGTGGGAGCAGGGATTTTGTCACGAGGAAGAATGATTCGCTGATCTTCAAGCTGTTTGATCATTGCATCTCTCTATTCTTGATCCTCTTCACTTAGCTTTTGAGGAGCTAAGGAAGGCCTGTTTTTGTGAGAGAGCAGTTGTTCTTCAGGTTCATCAGTCTCAGTGGTTAAATCTAAGACTGGGATTATTTCTTCAGCACTTGTGGCTGGGATTATTGATGGTGTTGTTATAGGAGCTTCAGCGGGATCCTCAAACAGGGGAGAGGACTAGCTGAAACACAACGAATGTTTAAGTAAGAACATGGGAAGAAAGAGATAGAGAAAAGAATGTGGTTAAGTGTATAGAGGTTTTAAGGATAGAAGGATTGAGATTGAGAAGGGATAGAGGAGGGATGCAGTATAAGGGAATAGAAGGTAGTGTACCTGACAAACTGGCTTTTGAAGCAAGATCGTCAGATTGTCTTCTTCAACGAGGCCTTTGTTTTTGCCTTTGTCAGCTTCAGACGCTGCAGGCTTTGTCTTGGTCTGCTCCCCTGATGGTTCTTTTATCCCGATCCCTTTTTGTGATGGGGCTTTTGCAACAGGCTGGACGTAGAAGAAGTCGTCATCATCATCGTCATCATCATCATCTTTGGGGGATGATGATGGTTCTTCATCAGAGATGTCGACAGGTTCATCGTCTTCAGCTTCTTCTTCAGACTCGACCTCTTCAGCATAAGGTTCGGTCACGTCAGCATCAGCTTCCTTAAGTTGCTCATCGAGTTGCTCCCCCTCAGATACTGAGGGAGGTTTCTCGGTTTCCTCAGGGTTTTCAACTCCCTGAGGTCGTGAAGTAGAAGTAGTAGCAGCAGCAGTTTCAATACCCTCCCCCTCAGCATTATGGGGAAGGTCTTCTTTAGTCTTCTCCCCCTCTTCCACATTATGGTTGGGGGAGGTAACAGATTGTTCAGCAACAGCTGTGTGTATTTGGTCCCTGTCTTCCAGGCTAGAGATCCCAACACAGTTCTCAATCATTGCTAATCTGATTTCCAGGCCAGTTATAGCAGGATTGATCTTTTGAAGATCCTCTCGATCGACCTGAGTAAAATGAGAAGTTGGGGCGTTCAGGCGATCGAGTACTTTCTGAACAATTTCTTTGATGGCGGAGACCTCAGTCTTGATCGTGGAGACTTCACCCTTAAGAGATCCAACCTCTGTCTTCAATGATGTGACTTCATTGGACAAAGTGGTGAAGTTTGTTGAAAGAGAGGTGGTGGCAGTTGAATTGTCAGCGAGGGTGGTAGCAAATTGAGCAATGCTACCATCCACCTTCTCCAGATCAGTGGAGGCTTTCGTATCAACGATCTCGGTCAACATTTTGAGTTTCTCTCCAGCGTCTGTAACCGCTGAAGAGTTCGTGGAGAGAATGGTGTTGTAATTTTCAACCTTTGTTTCCAGGACCTTCAGGGCGGTGTTGATATCCCCCAAATTAGGACCTGAAACAGTTATTAACTTATAAACAGAGGAAAACTCAGAAGTTTGGGGTAGAGAGATAGGAGTGTTTGGGATTGTGTGTATACCTGCAGGCGGGTTGGCAAAGTTGTCGAACCCTTTGTGTCCTGAATGATATTCCATGTCGCCTTCAAGAGTACCTTGGCGCATGGAGGTGCCTGCAGATCCTAAGTTTGCATCCATCATCGTATTTAGAGTGTCTGTAGCTGAGTCATGTACGATGAAGGGTGTCCCTGAGAATGTTGGGAAAATTGGTGGAAAGACCAAAGATTGAGTAGGAGGAATGAAGGATGAGAATGATGGTTGGGTGCGATGTTCAGCGTTGGATCCACTGATAATCAATTCAGACTGTAGAGAGGCTGAAGGAGGTGGGTTCATTTCCATGTTTATAAATTCAGCGTTTAGAGACGCTGAAGCCGGGATGGAAGGGGTGGCTTGATCAGCTGTGGCAGAGCGTACCACAGAACTTTCCATCAGCTCTTCAAGATGAGCTGTGGAGTCTTCAGTGTGTGAATGCTGGGGGGTTGCTCCTTTGTTTTCTTGATTCTTTTGGAACCAAGTTGGGAAGATGAGTGTTTCCTTTTTCGAGAAGGAGCGGAGGGTGTAGTGTGGGTATCAGCGGTGGGGATTTCCACTGAATGAGCTGCAGAAGTAGAAGAAGGAGGATTGAGAAGAGATAAGATAGTAGAAAGACGTACCTCGTTTTCCAGTGGCTTGAAGTCGAGCACCTTAGGGCCAACCTGAGAGAGTCTCAGATCACCCTCTTTTGGGTACTTCTCGCCAAGTCCTTGTTGAAAGTCCGCGCTGATGAATCTGGGATAAATAACCCATGAAGGTCTTTCAGCCATATCCACTCTGAACGCAAGGTCGTCGTAGATGATTGAGGCCCAGTCAACATTTAGACCTTTCAGCAATGCATAGCCCATTGCTTGCTGAGGTTGAATAGCTTAATCAGAAGAGCCACTCTTCGCTGTCATGCAGCTTATCAGATGTGCGAAGATGAAGGTCATCTCGCTGGGCATTTTGGACTTCTTGATCATTGTCAGTTTCTTCTCAGGCTTCTTGTCCCTTCTAATGTCCCATGCGTAACCCATTGCATCGAAGAATGCAGTGATGGCTTCTCTATCAGCATGGTTTTTGTGGTTTGGGAGAGGGACAATGCGATTTTCTTTGGTAGAGGTAGGAAGACTCGGTGCTTTCCTGATAATGGCAGGGTTGATTTTGGCGGTGCCAAATTTGGTGTCACACAGAATGGAGTCAACGATCTTCGTTGGGTCTTTGGCATGGGGTACCTGAGCTCTTCTGGCAGTATACCAGAACTGAGATAGTAGGAATTGATGAGCAGGGGGTGTAATAGTCGGGGCTGTAGATAAGCAACATGTTTTGAGGTAATTCACAGCATCATCCAGATGTGTGACTTGCTTTCGAGGAGGAAACTCGAAAAGCGCATGGAGGTTGTTCGATTTTGAAAAATCGACTTCCTCAAGCTTGAACTTCACCTGAGGAGCATTGACGAGAGTCAGTTTCTTTGCAGCAGTGGATTTCTCAGCAGTAGGAGCAGGAGTAGAAGATGCCATTTCTGTTTAACATATCAACCATGAACACAGATAAAGAAAAGTCTTAATGTGAAAGATTTTCCAATAAGATGTTTTCGAATTTTGACCATTTCATTCAGACAGAAATGTCTTAATGAAGATTAGGGTTTTCTTGTTTTGAAAAAGAAAAACAAACCCAGTAAAAGTCTTGTTTTCCATTTTCCTTTAGATAAGGATTCTGGAAAAAAAAAACGAATGAAGAACAAGTTTAAGATTTTGAGTTTTAAACTTGAAGAACAACCATGAAAAGGTTGTGTTCATAAAACCATGAAAGAAATGATTTCATTTTAGAAAGGTTTCTTTTGTTTGATCTTGTTAAAAGCAACAAGAAGATCAGAAACAAGTTAAAACAGGTAAATAATGAGAATATTAACCTGGTTGTCGAAGAAGATGATGAACAGTTTCTGGAAAAACTCGAGTTCAATAAGCAACAGTAAATCTTTTCTTTCTTGGAGAAGAAGTTCGCGTAAAGGAAAAATATAAACTCGAAATAGTTTATATAGTGAGATTTGAGAGAGAGAAAAACTAGAGCGGGAAAGTTTTTCATCATGACACGGACACGTGTTTGCATTTGATTGGATGGTAAACGAAACGTGCAAACGTGTGTCAGAAAAAGAACATGCCAGGGTTTATCCGTTGTGATGATGTCACAAATGTCCTTTCATATTTTAGGATGTCTCTGAGGTTTTGAAAGCTCATGGACTATTTTGAAAAACATGAAGCACTGAATAGAAATATCAGTGTTAAGAAAGAGATATTCAGCGATGTGATTTGTTTTGAAATCTTGCATTTACATGCGAATGTCTGCGAGTAAAGAGAGACATACCTTGATATCAGCGAATCAACTTTGTTCAGAGAGAAGATGCTAGAATGGGTTATATAAGTTTGTTTTATCCGATCGCTGATCAAATGTGAACTACTGAAGATTTTACTCTTCAAAGTTCAGCATTCCAAGCTCGCTGATGAGAAAGTTGAATCTTGTCTCATCAAGAGGTTTGGTGAATAGATCAGCTAACTGATAGCCAGTTGGGATAAAATGAAGTTCAATATCACCATTCATCACATGATCTCTGATAAAATGATACCTGATTTCGATATGTTTGGTCTTTGAGTGTAGCACTGGATTGTTGGCTATAGCGATGGCACTTGTGCTGTCGCAATAGATTGGAATTTTAGAGAGCTGAAGGTCATAGTGTAGTAGTTGATTTCTCATCCACAAGACCTGAAAACAACAGCTTCCAGTGGCTACATACTCAGCTTCAGCAGTTGAGGTGGACACTGAGTTTTGCTTTTTACTTGTCCAACTCACCAGCTTTCCACCCAGGAGGTGACAGCCTCCGGTGGTGCTTTTCCTATCCAATTTGCAACCTGCAAAATCACTATCTGAATAGGCGATTAGATCAAACCCTGAGTCTTTGGGATACCAAAGGCCTAGGTTCGGAGTACCCTTAAGGTAACGAAAGATTCGCTTTACAGCGATCATATGAGATTCCTTAGGTTCAGCTTGATATCGTGCACACAAACAAGTTGCATACATAATATCAGGTCGGCTAGCTGTAAGATACAGGAGAGAGCCGGTCATCCCATGGTACAACATGACATTAACAGGTATTCCATTTTAATCCTTGTTTAGAGTCAGCGGTGGTGCCATAGGGGTTTTCATAGCTGAACTCTGAGTTAAATCGAATTTCTTCAACATATCTTTAACATACTTTCCCTGATTAATGAAAGTTCCTTTTTCATTCTGTTTTATCTGAAGACCAAGGAAATATGTTAGCTCAACCATCATACTCATTTTATACTCTTCTTTCATTCTATCTGCGAAACGAGTACAAAGGTCAGGGTTAGTAGAACCAAATATAATGTCATCAACATATATCTGAACAAGAATGATATGACCTTTTACTATTCTGAAAAATAGAGTTTTGTCGATTTTACCTCGCTCAAAATTTTCAATTAGGAGATAAGAGGATAGAGTGTCATACCATGCACGTGGAGCTTGCTTTAATCCATAAAGTGCCTTATCCAGTTTATAAACATAACCTGGACGCTTAGGATCTGACTTAACATCCATTTGATATACTTTGAAGTCTTCATTCAGCTTTCCATTGAGGTTGTGCCACATAGACTTCTTTCAGAATCCTGGAGGTTGTGCCACATAGACTTCTTCATTCAGCTTTCCATTGAGAAATGCTGACTTAACATCCATTTTATATACTTTGAAGTCTTTGTGTACAGCGTATGCTAAGAATAGACGAATAGATTATAGTCTTGCTACTGGAGCAAATGTTTCGTCGTAGTCTATACCTTCCTCTTGTCTGTATCCCTCGGCAATAAGTAGAGCCTTGTTGCGGGTTACAGTTCCATGTTCGTCCAATTTGTTTCGATAGACCCATTTAGTGCCTATCACTGTCTTGTCAGTTGGTCTTCGAACAAGATTCCAAACTTTGTTTCTTTCGAATTCAGTCAGCTCTTCTTGCATAGCGCTGACCCAGTTTGGATCTTTGAGGGCATCATCTATTTTCTTTGGTTCAATCAGAGAAATAAAGTTAAAAAATAAACAAATATTACCTGCACTTCATCGAGTCTGAACACCAGTGTTTGGATCACCAAGGATTTGATCAATTGGGTGATTTACAGTCCATCGCTGAGCCGGAGCATGAATTACTGACTCAAATTGAACTGGAGGAGCTGAAGATGAGGCTTCAGCAACTTCTGGAATATCAGCCAAGAGAGGAGTAGGTGCAGATGTCATCTCATTCACTGATTGCTGAGAAGTAGTTGGAATGTCTGAGACATTTGATTCAGAAGCAGGCATAGTGTTTAAAGGAACAGCTGAGATCCATGAAGTTTCAGCTTCACTATTCTGCATGTTTGGGATGATAGTAGGACCATCATCTTCAACGGTATGAGTATGAGGAGTGGGAATATCTTCTGAATCACCAAGATGAGAAAACATCCATTGATTCAGTTCTTTAGTATCAGTAGAAGGTCGAGAATTCGCTGAACGGGATTCGTCAAAGTTGACGTGAATAGTTTCTTCAACAGTTTGTCTTCTTCGATTGAAGACTCTGAAGGCTTTGGAGACTTAGAAGTATCCAAGAAAAATTCCATCATCAGCCTTAGGATCAAACTTTCCAAGGGCATCTCTGTTGTTCAGTATGAAACACTAACTGTTGGTCCCGAAAGGCTTAAACAAGTTTGTAGAAGGGGGGGGGGGGGGGGGGGGTTGAATACAAACACACTATTTTACTTTTCTAAATTGTTTATTGATAAATCATTAACAATTTACAGCTTGTTGCGGAAACAAGATTAAGGATAAACCTAAATCTAAACAAGTTGGAACACTAAGGTTTTCTTGCACTAAGAAAGATAAGGAGATTACTAATAAAATCCTATCTTGAGAGATTTGAACTTGTCCAGAGTTAGCAAGTTACTTCAAATGAAGTGAGTTCATCTCTTTATATACTGCATGCATTTAATGCAATTCAGTATACACTTTACACGTGTCATCAGCGGATTGGTTGCATGTCATTGACCTTTGTTGACAACCTTAGTAGCCGCATGAATGAACAGTGTAGTATCAGAGTGGTTGTACGATTTCAGATTTTCGGAGGTTCTTTTCTGACACTTCGTACGGTGGCGTGCAAGGGAGGTTAAGACAAAAGTACTTTGTACGGAGGACTTCATGATCAGCTTTCGTTGATTCAGCGATTATCATTTACTATTCAGCGAATGATAAAGTTCAGCGATAGCTGAAGTCTTGTACTTGATACTTCACGTTGAGTGGACAAATCTGAGTCTTCGCTGATCCGCATCAGTTCATTAGGAGACTTGTCGCTGGTTCTTGAGCTTGATCTTCGACTTCAGCGTAGAACCTTTGTTGACGTGAATCTTGTCTTCAGGGATCATAAGTAAACAACTAACTTATCAGCGATCACCATAAGGACTGAACAGACTCAGCGATATGGTGAACAGTGTTCGCTGAATGTTTAATCTAAAAGAGCGAGAGTTCCTATCAGCAGTACTGTAAGATCTTAGTACTTATCAGCGATAGTGAAACTCTGATACATATTGTTTACTTACAATTTTCACTAAGTATTTAAGATAGGGTCATTATCAAATCACTGAGGGTTTGGATCAACAATCTCCCCCTATTTGATTATGACATAGCAACAAAGAAAATTGCTATTTAATGAAAACATAAGGATAAAAAGAACTCATAAAATATTTGTCTCTTTTACTGTTTTCTGGGATCTTTTCAGTACTGATGGAGTAAAGTACATTCGCTAAAATCTTTCTTTAAATATTTGAATCAGGTTACAATATGAATAAGAAAGATTACAAGTACAAGCGAAATAAATTACAAGTACTGAAGGATGACTGATACAATAGAGAAAGTGGTGATTGTTGTCAGCCTTCAAAGGGTTCTTCCTTAATGAGAAGTTCATCAAGGGTTGTCTTTTCAGTTGGAATCATCCAGTCAGGAACCTTTTCTCCTTTATTTTTTAGCTTCAGAGCAGCTTCAAAAATCAAGGGTTTTAGGTGTCGTGCCTGAATGTCTTTTCTGAAGTCGCACCAGTAGATGAGACCTCTGAGCTGTTCGATTGGAGTGATTGGAAGCTCAGCGATCCGTTGAAAGCATTTACGTCCGTCGTAGTCAAGAAAGAATATTCCATAAGGATTACTGATGACTTTACCAGGGACGAAAAGTTCACATGGTGGCAAAGAGATGTCAAGGGCAGATAGATCAGGATCAGGACCAAGTACTTCAGCGCGAGAGAAACCAATTCCAGTTTCATTTCGTATGACAGGACCTGAGTTTGAATCTTGACGTTTCTTCTTTGGTGAGCCCCTTTTTCTTTTCGGCTTTAGATCAGGAACAAGAGGAATATCCACACAAGAAGATATCAAATCGATCTGTCTGTTTATCAGCTTTTCGAAATGATCCTTGTACTTAGATTTTGATGGTTGGATAGCTAACCTCATCTCCAGCCATTTAGAGAGACAATACCTTTTACAGTGTCAGCACGAAAGGTTTCAGATGAGCCATCTTCTCTGAACAGTTTGATGTCAACAATAGGTACTCCGATGGAGGTTCTTCCAGAGATGAATACCTTGTTGATCTTCGCTGGACGATATCTGAAGTGGATTTTCTCTTTACACCAGATCAGGGTGGTCTGAGAAACTTCAGCTTTCTTTTCCACGATCTTCTGGGCTTGTTCCCAAAGCTTTCGTTGGATTTGAATGGGAATACGCTTCAGCTTGGGGTCTTTGACAGATTCTTGAGTGAGCTTGATGGCGTATTCTCTGTCTTTATCTTCAGCTTCCTTCCTTTCAGCGATGAGGCGTTCAGCTCTGAGATGATCCTGGAATTCAGCTTTTGAAATTCTGAACTTAGGAGGAACTGAAGGTAGTTGATCGCGCCTTAGGATGATTCGCTGATCCTCGAATCGCTTTATCATTTCTTCTCTCCTCTTTTGAGGAACTGAGGAAGGTCTGTTTCTGTGCGAGAGAGGTTGTTCTTCTGATTCATCAGTCTCAGAGATTAAATCTAAGACTGGGATTATGTCTTCAGCGGTAGCTGGAATTATTGATGAAGTCGCAATAGAAGATCTTTCAGCGATATCCTCAAACAGGGGAGAGGACTAGCTGAAATGCAGCGATCTTACAAATAAGAACTGGGTAGAAGAACTTGGGTAGAAAAGATAGAAAAATATGTGGATGTGTATGGTGTTTGTGAAATGGATAACTGATTGTTCAGAGATGATCAGGGAAGGAAAAATAAGTTTAGTGTACCTGACAAATCGGCTTTGCAAGTAGGATCGCCAGATTATCATCTTCAGCGATGTCTTTGTCTTTGCTTTTCTCAGCGCCAGAGGCTGAGTGCTTTGTCTTTGTTTTTGTCTTCTCCCCTGTGGATTCGGTTATCACGATCCCTTTAAGAGCTTTTCGAGGAGCATGTTTGACGACAAAGAATTCGTCATCATCATCATCATCATCATCATCGTTCCTTGGAGAGGAGGATGGTTCAGCTTCAGGGATGTCGATGTCGATGTCTTCTTCTGCTTCGGATTCCTCAGCATCTTCTTCGAGTTGCTCCCCCTCAGATACAGAGGCGAGGTTCTCGGTTCCCTCAGGGTTTTCATCTCCCTGAGGTCCAGTAATCAGATCTTCATTCCCCTCTCCCCTGATAGATTCATCATGGGAAAGGTCTTCAGCGCTCTTATTTTGATCTTCAGCGCTCTTCTCCTGTTCAGCGCTCTTCTCCCCCTCTTTCTCATGATGGACGGGGGAGGAATGGGTAGATTCAGCATTGGTGTTGTCTCTGTCTTCTGGGCCAGAGACTTTCACACAACCTTCAAGCTTAGCTATTCTGTCTTCTAGGCCAGAAATAGCAGGCGTGATTTTCTTCAGCTCTTGGCGATCCTCTGCGGTGAATGAGTCCAAAATAGGTGCAGGGGCCGGAGCGGGAGCTGGATTGTTTGCCTTGTTCACCAGCGTCTCGATCATTGTCTTGACAGAACTAAGGTCGGTCTTCACTGAGCCCAAGTCGGTCTTGACCACTGACATATCACCTTCGAGTGTACCAACCGATTTCTTCAGCGTTGTAACCTCGCTGGAAACGGTGGAAACTGACGATTTGAGGTTGGTGTAGTCAGTGTAGATGTCGGAGAGCACTTTGGCAAAGTCGGCGAGAGTTTTATCAAGGTCTTTGATGTCATCAGAGGAGGCCTTCTTTTCCACCACAGCAGTCAGCTTCGTCAGATTCTCTCCAGCGTTTGTTACAGCTGTAGAGTTATTTGATAGACCGGTGGTGAGATCTGTAAGTTTCATCTCCATGGACTTCAGAGACTGGTTGATGTCTCCCAAATAAGGACCTGTAACATATAAGTACTTGTGAACAAAGGAAAGCTCAGAAGTTTCAGGTTTAGTTACAGTGTTTAAGGTGGGATCTGTACCTGCAGGAGCGTTGACTAACTCATCAAAGTTTCGAGTCCCTCCATAGTGTTCCATATCTCCCTCAAAAGTTCCGTGAGGGATGGAGATCTCTGCAGGTCCTTTCTTCGTCATTCGCTGAGAAGCTTCAACGGCTTCTTGAATGATGGCATCTCCAGCTTTAACTGGAGGAGTGTCCAAAGAAATAGAGGGAGGAGCGAAGGATAAGAATTGGGGTTGGGATGCAAGTTCAGCGTTGGATTCGCTGAGAAGTACTTCATCAGTCTTTTGAGAGACTGAAGAAGGTAGGGTAGATTCCAAAGTTCTAACCTCAGCGTGTAAGGACGCTGAAGTAGGTTTAGAAGGGATGGCTTGAATTGGTGTGGCAGTGCGTACCACGAAACTTTCCTTCAGCTCTTCAGAATGAGCTGAGGAGTCTTCAGCATGGAATTGCTGGGGTTGCTCCTTGGTTTTCTTAATCCTTTTGGAATCAAGAGGGGTAAGAGATTGTTTCCTTTTCTTAGAAGGAATAGATTTTGTGGCCTGGGAATCAGCGAGGGGTATAGTCGCTGAAGGAGCCACAGAAAACGGAGAATTAAGTAGAGTGAGAAGGGTAGAGAGACGTACCTCGTAGGCGACAGGCTTGAAGTCGAGAACTTTAGGGCCAATCTGAGAGAGTTTCAGATCACCCTCTTCAGGATAGCTGTCCTTCAGGCCATATTGAAAGATGGCGCTGATGAATCGTGGGTAAGGAACCCATGCTGGTCGGTCAGCGGCAGAATCAACACGTTGAATGAGGTCTTCATAGATGATGGAGGCCCAGTCAATGTTGAGACCTTTCAGCAGTGCGTAACCCATGGCCTGCTGAGGTTGAGCGGCTTGATCAGAAGATCCGGATTTCGCTGTCATGCAGCTGATCAGGTGAGCGAAGATGAAGTTCATCTCGTTGGGCATCTTGGATTTCTTTATCAGCGTCAGCTTCTTCTCAGGTAGCTTGTCTCATCCAGTCTCCCAGATGTAACCCATCGCATCAAGGAAAGAAATGATTTCTTCCGTGTCAGCGTGCTTCTTGTGGTCAGGAAATGGAATGAAAGGATTTTCTGAGGTAGCGTTAGGGAATTTCAGAGCTTTGCGGATTATTGCGGGGGTTATCTTGATGGTGCCATACTCAGTATCGCTGAGTATGCAGTCGATGGTTTTAGATGGATCTTTGGCTGAGGGTAGGTCGGTGTGTCTGGCAGAGTACCAGAATTGGGATAATAGACGCTGACTGGCAGGAGGTGTGATTGTCAGTGCTGTGTAGATGGGACTATTCTTCAAAAAATTTACAGCGTCGTCTAGATGGGATACCTGCTTCCGAGGAGGAAACTCGAGAAGCGCTGAGAGGTTGTTTGCCTTTGTCCAGTCTAGTTGATCCAGCTCAAACTTAACCTGAGGAGCTTTGGTGCTTTCCCGTTCCTCAGAATCAGCGGAGATGGACTCAGCGGTAACATTCAGCTTTGAAGTTGCCATTTCACTGTATTATCAGTTCAACCAAAGATGTTAACAAATAAGAAATATCTTAATGTGGAAAGAAAATTTCCATTAAGATTTTTCGAATTTTGTCCATTTCATTCAGACAAAAAAGTCTTAATGAAGATTAGGGTTTTTCTTGTTTTTTTTTTTAAAAAAAACGAATATAACACCTATAAGCCTTGTATTCCAGTTTTAAAAAAATGGATACGAAAGAAGAACAAGTTTAAGATTTTAGATTTAAAACTTGAAGAACAACCATGAAATGGTTGTGTTTATAAAATCATGAAAGAAAATGATTTTATTTTTGAGTTCTTTTGTTTGATCTTGTGTAAAACAATGATAAGATCGAAAACAAGTTATTCGCATTTGATAATAGATAAGAACATATTAACCTTGAGTTTGATGAAGAAGATGATGAACAGTTCTTGAAGATTGAGAGCACAAATGCAACAATAATTCTTTTCTTGCGGAGGAAGATTGATCGCGTAAAAGACAAATATAAACCAAGAGATTGTTTATATAGGGAGTTTTAGAGAGAGAAAACCTTGAGCGGGAAAAGGTTTTCATCATGACACGGACACGTGTTTGCATTTGATTGGATGTTTGAACGAAACGTGCAAACGTGTGTCAGAAAGAAGTCGTGCCTGGTGTTATCCGTTGCAATGACGTCACAACTGTCATTTCACATTCTTTCGTTGTCTCTGAGGTTTTGAAAGAAAAACTCAGGGACTCTATGGAAAATATGAAGCACTGAATAGAAATATCAGTGAGGGTTTTAAGAAATTTCAAAATATCGCTTGTTAAGGAAGAGATATTCAGCGATGAAAGAATTTGAAATCTTGCATTTTCATGCGTTTTGTCAGAGAGAGAAAACATACCTTGATATCAGTTTAACCAAATTTATTCAGAGAGAAGATGATGAAATGGATTGTACAAGTTTATTTTATCCGAGAGCCTATACAAGAATGTATAAACGTATCGCTGATTAAATGTGAACCGCTGAAGATTTATCCTTCAAAGTTCAGCATTCCAAGCTCGCTGATGAGAAAGTTGAATCTTGTCTAATCAAGAGGTTTGGTAAACAAATCAGCTAACTGATAATCAGTTGGGATAAAATGAAGTTCTATATCACCATTCATCACATGATCTCTGATAAAATGATATCTGATTTCTATGTGTTTTGTCTTTGAGTGTAGCACTGGATTGTTTGCTATAGCGATGGCACTTGTGCTGTCGCAATAGATTGGAATTTTGGAGAGCTGAAGATCATAGTCTAGTAGTTGATTTCTCATCCACAAGACTTGAGAACAGCAGCTTCCAGCGGCTACATACTCAGCTTCAGCTGTGGAAGTGGACACTGAGTTTTGCTTCTTACTTGTCCAACTTACTAACTTTCCACCCAGGAGCTGACATCCTCCTGTGGTGCTTTTCCTATCCATTTTGCAACCTGCAAAATCACTGTCTGAATAGGCGGTTAGATCGAATCCTGAATCTTTGGGATACCAAAGACCTAGATTCGTTGTACCCTTAAGATATCGAAAGATTCGCTTTACAGCTTTCATATGAGATATCTTAGGTTCAGATTGATATCGTGCGCACAGACATGTTGCAAACATAATATCGGGTCGGCTAGCTGTAAGATACAGTAGTGAGCCGATCATCCCACGGTACAGCGTGACATTGACAGGAACACCCTTTGTGTCCTTATCAAGTATCAGCGGTGGTGCCATAGGGGTTTTCATAGCTGAACTTTCAGTTAAGTCGAATTTCTTCAGCATATCTTTAACATACTTTCCTTGATTTATAAAAGTTCCTTTTTCAGTTTGCTTAATCTGAAGACCAAGGAAATATGTTAGTTCACCCATCATACTCATTTTATACTCATCTTTCATTCTATCAGCGAAACGAGTACAAAGCTCAGGGTTAGTAGAACCAAATATAATGTCATCAACATATATTTGAACTAAAATGATATGACCTTTTATTTTTCTAAAAAACAAAGTTTTGTCAATCTTACCTCTCTCAAATTTTTCAAGGTGGAGATAAGTAGAAAGAGTGTCATACCATGCACGAGGAGCTTGCTTCAAGCCATAAAGTGCCTTATCCAGCTTATAAACATAACCTGGACGCTTAGGATCTGAGAATCCTGGAGGTTGTTCCACATAAACTTCTTCATTCAGCTTTCCATTTAGAAACGCTGACTTAACATCCATTTGATGTACAGTGAAGTTTTTGTGTACAACATATGCTAAGAAAAGACAAATAGATTCAAGTCTTGCTACTGGAGCAAAGGTTTCGTCATAATCTATGCCTTCCTCTTGTCTGTATCCCTGAGCAACAAGACGAGCTTTGTTGCGAGTTACAGTACCATGTTCGTCCAACTTGTTTCGATAGACCCACTTAGTGCCTATCACTGTTTTGTCAGTTGGTCTCCGAACAAGTTTCCAAACTTTGTTTCTTTCGAATTCAGTCAGCTCTTCTTGCATAGCGCTGACCCAGTTTGGATCTCTGAGGGCATCATCTATTTTCTTTGGTTCAATTAGAGAAATAAAGTTAACAAATAAACAAATATTACCTGCACTTCTACGAGTCTGAATACCAGCATTGGGATCACCAAGAATTTGATCGATTGGGTGATTTACAGTCCATCGCTGAGCCGGAGCATGCGTCGCTGACTCAGTCTGAACTGGAGAAACTGAAGATGAGGCTTCAGCTACTTCTGGATAATCAGCTAAGAGAGGAATGCTTGCATTTGTCACTTCATTCACTGATTGCTGAGAAATAGATGGAATTTCTGAGACATTTGGATCAACTGCGGGTATAGTGTTTATAGGAACAGCTGAGACCCAAGATGTTTCAGCTTCACTATTCTGCATATTGGGAATGATAGTAGGACCATCATTTTCAGTTGTATGAGCACGAGTAGTGGGAACATCTTCTGAATCACCAAGATGAGAAAACATCCATTGATTCAGTTCTTCTGTATCAGCGTTCGGTTTAGAGTTCGCTGAACGGGATTCGTCAAACGTGACGTGAATAGTTTCTTCTACAGTTTGTCTTCTTCGGTTGAAGACTCTGAAGGCTTTGGAAACTGAGGAGTATCCAAGAAAGATTCCATCATCAGCCTTAGGATCAAACTTTCCAAGGGCATCTCTGTTGTTCAGTATGAAACACTGACAACCAAAGATGTGAAGAAAGCTGATTGAAGGTTGTCTTTTTGAATCTTTTGACTATCAGCAACCTGTTTTGCGTAAAACAAGCCGTGTTGACAGCTTCTGCCCAAAACTGAGTAGGCAGGTGAGAATCGCTGAGCATTGAACGTGCAGCTTCAATAATTGTTCTATTTCTTCTTTCAGCGACTCCGTTTTGTTGTGGTGTTCTCACTGACGAAAGGTTGTGAGAAATACCCTTGCTCTCAAGGAAGGAATCAAGAGAACTGTTTTTGAATTCAGTTCCATGATCACTCCTTATTGAGCGAACAGTCATATTGTTCAGAGTTTCCATTTTTCGAACAAAGGTGATGAGTTCTTCAGGGGTGTCACTCTTAGAACGGAGAAACATTACCCATGTGTAACGAGAGAATTCATCAACTATGACCAGCGTATATTTCTTTCCAGTGATGGATTGTTTGTTAACGGGGCCAAACAAATCCATATGGAGTAGTTGAAGAGGAGATGACACTGAGGAAACTTGCTTGGACTTGAAGCTTGCCTTGGTCTGCTTCCCTTTTTCACACGCTGAACATAAGGATTCTTTGGCGTATGAATGTTGAGGTAGACCAGTGACTAACTCTTTGGATGAAAGAGTATTCAGTGTCTTGAAGTTGAGATGTGAGAGCCTCTTGTGCCATAGCCAGTTGACATCAGAAGATGCCTTTGAGAAGAAACAGGAGTTCTCAGTGGTTGTTGAGTCCATGTTTATAACGTAAACATTTTCCAAACGATAACCTCTGAGAGCTATCTTCTCCTTTTTGTCAGAGACAAAGCAGGATTCCATAGTGAAAATCACTTTGTTATCCATGTCGCAAAGCTGACTGATGCTCAGAAGATTATGCTTCAGCCCTTCAACATATGCGACTATTCTGAAGGATGTTGTACCATTTGAAAGTACACCATACCCTCGGGTGTGTCCTTTTCCATTTCCACCGAAAGTCACAGAGGGACCCTTCTCTTCCTTGTATTCAGCGAGCATGCTTTTCTTTCCAGTCATGTGTCTAGAGCATCCGCTATCGAGATACCAGATACCCTTCTTAACCTGCAATACAAAGGAAGATTAGTTTTGCTTGGGTACCCACTTCACCATGTATACGCGTTTGTCAGTGGAAGTGGTTGGAATGGGTTCAGCAGTCTTCGCAGCATTTGAAGATTCAGCTTTGTCTTTCTTCACTTTGGTCAATTTCTTGACCTCAGCGGTAGGAGTCACCTTGACCTGAATTGCAACTGGTTTGGTCTTCTTAGGTGCTATCTTCACCTTAGCTATCTTATCAGCTTTGGTGGCTGTGGGACACTTACTTGCAATATGATCGGTAAGTCCACAGTGATAACATTTCCTATAACTAAAATTAGTTCTAGGACCACTTGAGTGCTGAGCTTTTAATTTGGAATTAGAAGTGCCAGCACCAAGTACACTATTGGTTTTTGAAATAGGACGAACATTCAGTTCTTCAGATTTCTTACCAAGGACATCTACTCTGAGTCTAGGAGTAGGTCGCTGAACTGATCCAGAGGTCTGATTTCTAGAACCAGATGAATGAATCACTAAGGCTTTGGAAGCATTCAGCTTAGGTACTAAAGTACCCTTCTGAGGATTTTGATAAATTACAATTCCTTTACCTTTGTCTTTAGAGACAGAGGTAGGTTTTGAATAAACCATTTTCTCCTTACCTTTTGAGGTAGGAGTTTCCTCAGGGATTGGTGTAACCGACGAGGAGTACTGAGATGAAGAAGTGTCAGCTATTGAGGATACGAACGTTCCAAATTTAAGCATTGAACGTTCAGTGGTTGGTATTGGAGTAACATATTTATAACCCAGACCACGTTTATCACTCAGAGGAATCTGAGCCTTAATTATCTCAGTGATCTTTGTTGAAGAATTACACCATCCTTCAACAGTAGCTTGTTCAGCTTTTAATGCAGCGATGGCTTCCGCTCGTTCGATTTCGACTAGCTGATTTAAATGGACTTGATCTTTAAAATCTTCTTCAAATTTAGAAAGCTTTTCTATTTGAAGGTGGCAATTTTTAAGCTTTTCAGCGAGATCAAGATTTTGGTTTTCAACCACAGCTTTGCCGTTCATGGCTTCGTATAAACTTCTAGTCAGTAGTTCGATTTTACGGAGACTATCAGCTTCATCAATATTTACAATATTGGTAAAGAAGGAAGGTGATACCTGAATGGCAGATGTTGAAGTGGAGGGAATGTCTGAACTTTCTTCCTCTTCTTCAATCTTGGCCATGAGACATTGATTTGCTTCATCATCTTCAGAATCAGATGATGAGGCTTCTTCATCAGAAGCAGCCCAATCATAGTCAGCCATCAGGTCTTTTCCTTTCTTCTTAAAGCTTTTCAGCTTTGCATACTTCTCCTTCAGCTTTAAGTATTTGTCGTCTTTATTCCTTGGAACAAAGGATTTCTTTGTAAAAGCTGAAGGTCTCATGATTTTCTTTGACCTGCACTCGTTAGCGAAATAACCTGTCTTTTCGCAGTTGAAACAAGTAGCAGTAGCCTTATCAACAAAAGCTGATGACTTAGGCTTGTCAGCTATAGAAAGAGTTTTGTTCTTTCTAAACATTTTCTTCTTGGCGAATCTCCTGAACTTTTTAGTTAGGAGAGCCAAGGATTCATCATCTGAAGAATCAGAATCTGATGATCTTTCAGAGTTACTTTCTAACTCAGTGATAGTGACCACGGGTCGCTGAGTAGAAGGTTCCTATGAGATTAACGCAACAGGGGTGCTTTTGGAATCTTTTACAAGATTCTTCTTAAGATGGCTAGATTGCTCATGATTCAGCAATGTGCCATATAAGGTAGCAAGTGTCATTGATCTTAGATCTTTTGACAGCTTGAGACACATGGAATAATTGTCCCAGCTTTCAGGTAAACATTCTAAAAACTTTGTCAGCACTTCAAAGTTAGAATATTCCTTACCAACCGTTTTTAGATCTATAATTAAGCAATTAAAACGTTGATGTACTTCAGAGAGAGTTTCATTCTTACCAGAAATGAAGCTTTCGTATTGTCTTACCAGGTTGATCTTTCTTGAATCCTGGACTTCAGACGTTCCTTCATACTGAACACATATTGTGTCCCACATGGCTTTTGAGGATTTCAGGTTCATGACGGAATGGTAGACTTCGTCAGGAAGGGCCATGGATAGTATGGATCTGGCTTTTGTATCTATAGCCACTTTCTTCTTGTCTTCATCGGTCCAATGATGGATTTCCTTTGGAATCAGCCTTTCTGGAATAGCAGCTCTAGTTGCAGTGGCTGGAACGGCAGGATCAATTGTTACAGGGATGTGTGGACCGTTTTCAAGATAGTAAGGTATAGTAGGGTCTACACCTTCTAAGAAGAGTGTCATCCTATTTTTCCATAAGTTGAAGTTATCTCTGGAAAATCTAGGGGGTTTTGCAAGAGAACCATTGTCTATATAGTGAGTGTTTGTGTTTGAGTTGGCCATTTTCAGATAATAGCTAGGAAGAGAAATATCTTAGATTAGATCTTGTTTATGAGATTAAACAAATCCGCTCTGATAACACTTGTTGGTCCCGAAAGGCTTAAACAAGTTTGTAGAAGGGGGGGGGGTTGAATACAAACACACTATTTTACTTTTCTAAATTGTTTATTGATAAATCATTAACAATTTACAGCTTGTTGCGGAAACAAGATTAAGGATAAACCTAAATCTAAACAAGTTGGAACACTAAGGTTTTCTTGCACTAAGAAAGATAAGGAGATTACTAATAAAATCCTATCTTGAGAGATTTGAACTTGTCCAGAGTTAGCAAGTTACTTCAAATGAAGTGAGTTCATCTCTTTATATACTGCATGCATTTAATGCAATTCAGTATACACTTTACACGTGTCATCAGCGGATTGGTTGCATGTCATTGACCTTTGTTGACAACCTTAGTAGCCGCATGAATGAACAGTGTAGTATCAGAGTGGTTGTACGATTTCAGATTTTCGGAGGTTCTTTTCTGACACTTCGTACGGTGGCGTGCAAGGGAGGTTAAGACAAAAGTACTTTGTACGGAGGACTTCATGATCAGCTTTCGTTGATTCAACGATTATCATTTACTATTCAGCGAATGATAAAGTTCAGCGATAGCTGAAGTCTTGTACTTGATACTTCACGTTGAGTGGACAAATCTGAGTCTTCGTTGATCCGCATCAGTTCATTAGGAGACTTGTCGCTGGTTCTTGAGCTTGATCTTGGACTTCAGCGTAGAACCTTTGTTGACGTGAATCTTGTCTTCAGGGATCATAAGTAAACAACTAACTTATCAGCGATCACCATAAGGACTGAACAGACTCAGCGATATGGTGAACAGTGTTCGCTGAATGTTTAATCTAAAAGAGCGAGAGTTCCTATCAGCAGTACTGTAAGATCTTAGTACTTATCAGCGATAGTGAAACTCTGATACATATTGTTTACTTACAATTTTCACTAAGTATTTAAGATAGGGTCATTATCAAATCACTGAGGGTTTGGATCAACACTAACATCCAAAGATGTGAAGAAAGCTAATAGAAGGATTTCTCCCATGAAAAAGTTCATAGGCTGTTTTATTAAATCTTTTGACTATCAGCGACCTGTTTTGCGTAAAACAAGCAGTGTTGACAGCTTCTGCCCAAATCTGAGTAGGCAGGTGAGAATCGCTGAGCATTGAACGTGCAGCTTCAATAATAGTTCTATTTCTTCTTTCAGCGACTCCGTTTTGTTGCGGTGTTCTCACTGAAGAAAAGTTGTGAGAAATACCCATACTCTCAAAGAAGGAATCAAGAGAACTGTTTTTGAATTCAGTCCCATGATCACTCCTTATTGAGCGAACGGTCAAGTTGTTCAGGGTTTCCATCTTCCTGAGAAAGGTGATGAGTTCTTCAGGGGTGTCACTCTTAGAACGGAGAAACATAACCCATGTATATCGAGAGAATTCATCAACTATGACCAGTGTATATTTCTCTCCAGCGATGGATTGTTTGTTAACAGGGCCAAACAAATCCATAGGGAGAAGTTGTAGAGGAGATGACACTGAGGAAACTTGCTTTGAGTTAAAGCTTGCTTTGGTCTGCTTGCCTTTCTCACACGCTGAACATAAGGATTCTTTGGCGTATGAGTGCTGAGGTAGACCAGTGACTAACTCTTTTGAAGAAAGAGTGTTCAGTGTCTTGAAGTTGAGATGAGAGAGCCTCTTATGCCATAGCCAGTTGACATAGGATGAGGCTTTTGAGAAGAAACAAGAGTTCTCAGTGGTTGTTGAGTCCATGTTTATTACATAAACATTTTCCAAACGATAACCGCTGAGAGATATCTTCTCCTTTTTGTTAGCGACAAAGCAGGATTCCTTAGTAAAGATTACCTTTTTATCCTTGTCGCAAAGCTGACTGATGCTTAGAAGATTATGCTTCAGCCCTTCAACATATGCGACTCTTCTGAAGGTTTTTGTACCATTAGAGAGTATACCAAACCCTCGGGTATGTCCTATTCCGTTTCCACCAATAGTTACAGAGGGACCCTTCTCTTCCTTGTATTCAGAGAGCAGGCTTTTCTTTCCAGTCATGTGTCTAGAGCATCCGCTATCGAGATACCAGATACCTTTCTTAACCTGTATTACAAAGGAAGATTAGTTTTTCTTGGGTACCTACTTAACCATGTGTACACACTTGTCAGTGGGGGTTGAAGAGGAGTTGAAAGGTTCAGCAGTCTTCACAGCATTTGAAGATTCAGTTTTGTCAGTCTTCACTTTGGTTAATTTCTTAACCTCAGTGGTCTTCTTTGCCTTGGGGGCAATAATCTTCACCTTAGCTATCTTTTCAGCTTGAGTGGCTGTGGGGCACTTACTAGCAATATGATTGGTAAGTCCACAGTGATAACATTTCCTATAACTAAAAGTAGTTTTAGGACCATTTGCATGCTGAGCTTTTGATTTTGAATTTAAAGGACCAGCACCAAGTAAGCTATTGGCTATTAAATGGGAGGAACATTCAGTTCTTCGGATTTCTTACCAATAATTTCCACTTTGATTCTAGGAGTAGATCGCTGAATAGAACCACGCTGAATAAATACAGGGATCTTATTCTTTGAACCAGAGGGATAAGTCACTGAAGCTTTAGAAGCGTTCAACTTTGGTACAAAGGTACCCTTCTGAGGATTTTGGTTAAAAGCAATTCCTTTACCTTTATTTTTAAAGAGTGAGGTAGGTTTTGGATAAACAACTTTTTCTTTACCTTTAGAAGTTAAGGTAGAGATTTCCTCAGGGATAGGCGGTTTAGAAGAGGAACACTGAGATGAGAAAGTGTCAGGGATAGAGGATACGAACATTCTAAACTTAAGCATGGAACGGTCAGTGGTTGGTTCTAGAGTATCAGCTTTGTAACCAAGACCACGTTTATCACTCAGGGGAATCTGAGACTTAATTATCTCATTGATCTTTGTTGAGGATTTATATCATCCATCAACAGTGGCTTTTTCAGCTTTTAATGCAGCGATAGCTTCTTCGTGCTCGATTTTGACTAGCTGATTTAGGTGAACTTGATCTTTAAAATCTTCTTCAATTTTAGAAAGATTTTCTATTTGAAGGTGACAGTTTTAGCTGTTCAGCGAGATCAAGGTTTTGATTTTCAACAACAGTTTTGCCATTAATGGCTTCATATAAACTTCTAGTCAGGAGATCGATCTTTTGAAGACTATCAGCTTCATCAATATTTAAAATATTGGTAAAGAAGGAAGGTGATACCTTAGTAGCAGAGGTTGAAGTAGAGGGAATGCCAGAATTTTCTTCCTCATCTTCAAGTTTGGCCATGAGACATAGATTGGCTTCATCATCATCTTCAGAGTCAGATGATTCTTCTTCGTCAGAGGCAGCCCAATCATAGTCAGCCTTAAGGCCTTTGCCTTTCTTCTTAACGGTTTTCAGCTTTGAATACCTTTCTTTTAGCTTTTTGTATTTTTCATCTCTAGTCCTGTGAGTAAAGTTTTTCTTGGGAAAAGTTGAGGGTCTAGAGACTTTCTTTGACCTGCACTCGCTAACAAAACGTCCTATCTTTTCACAGTTATAGAAAGTAGCAGTAGCCTTATCAACAAGGGTTGATGATCTTGGCTTGTCAGTAATAGCAAGAGGTTTGTTCTTCTTGAAATTACTCTTTCTAGCAAATCTCCTGAACTTATTAGCCAGGAATGCCAGAGTTTCATCATCATCTGAAGCGTAAGAGTCTGATGAACGTTCAGAGTTAGTTTCCAACTCAGTGACAGTGATCGTAGATCGCTGAGTGGAAGGTAACTCTGAGAGTAAAGCAACAGGGGTGCTTTTGGAATCTTTTACAAGATTCTTCTTAAGATGACTAGATTGCTCATGATTCAACATCATGCCATATAAGGTAGAAAGAGTCATATAAGAAGATGGTCTGAGCACACTTCATTTCTGAAGTAGGGTTCTTCTTATATACTGCATGCATTTAATGCATGGCAGTATTGCTTTACACGTGGCAGCAGCTGAGTGGTTGCATGTCATTGACCTTTATAGACAACCTTAGTAGTCGCATGGTGCACAGTGTAGAATCAGAGTTGTTGTACGATCATAGAAAAAAAGGATGTCCGTTCTGACAGTTTGTACGGAGACATGCAAGGGAGGTAAGACAATAGTACTTTGTAAGGAGACTTCATGATCAGCTTTCGTTGAAACAGTTCTTTATCAGTGAATGATAAAGTTTAACGATTGCTGAAGTCTTCTACTTGATATTTCACGTTGAGTGGACAAATCTTTGCTTCGCTGATATCCGCATCAGTTCATTAGTAGACTTGTCGCTGGTTCTTGAGCTTGATCTTCGACTTCAGCGTAGAACAAATGTTGACGTGAAACTTGTCTTCAGGGATCATAAGTAAACAACTAACTTATCATCGATCATCTCATAGACTGAACAGGCTCAGAGCTACTCGATGAACATAGTTCACTGACTATTTAACTTTAAAGAGCGAGAGTTACTATCAGCGGTACTGAAACAGTCTTAGCACTTATCAGCGATAGTGAAACTCTAATACATATCATTTACTTACAATTTTGACTAAGTGTTAAGAGAGGGTCATTATCAAATCACTGAGGGTTTGGATCAACAGTTCTCCATCAGATGGTTGTGTTTGAGGTTAGAAGCAAACACTTTCCATTCAGGCAAGAGGTTGTTTAGAGACTTGAGCGTATTCTCCGTATTTGATCGATTGATCTTGTTCTTTTGGAGCTCGTTCAGTAGGAGGCAAAAAAGTTTATAAGTTTGGGAGAGTGATTCGCCGGCGCGCTGCTTAAAGCCATCAAACTTGGTTATGCAGATGTTGATCTTCAGTTGGTTGCCGACTTTGCTCCCACTCATCATCTTTGCAACCTGATCCCACATGCCTTTTGATGTGTCCTTGTAGCTGTCAATGGCTGTGTAGATCGAATTTTGTAGAGCCTGAACCAGATATCGCTTTGCATGCTTTTCGCCATCAAACATGCCCTTTTCTTCGTCGCTCATATCCAAGTATTTCTTGGGCTCCCTTCGAGCTTGACCACCTTCTTCTTATGCTGGAACGATGTTCACGGGTTCAGGTTGTGGACCATCAGTTAGAGCATGCCAGATGTCCTCGTAGTTATCCTTCGACTCGATGAATATGAGGAATCTGTCCCCCCCATTGGCTGTATTCTCCCTGGTAGAGGGTCGGTGGCTTGGAATCGGTCCCGATAGCAATTGCGTCACGAGACATCTTTGTTGATTGCACTAATGTGATCGTCAGACGATAGGTTAGATTCAAAGTGGTATCCTAACGCAAGGCACTAAGAGTGATGTCCTAACGCAGGTTCTAAGAGTGATGTAGACTAAGACTGGTAAGTAACTAGCTAAACCGAACTTACCGGATAGGAATCCGGATTGGAATCCGGATGAAATAGTGTATGATCTGGAAGTGTCCGGATCAGATGTGTGTGAATTGTTCAGATAGCAGAGGTGTCCGGGTAAACAGAATTTACCAGATAACAAGTAGTTAACAGATGAAATGAGTTTACCGTATAGAATATAGAGACAGGATAACTTAGTTACCGGATGGGAAAAAATCACAAACTTATCGGATGCAATACTTACCGGAAAGTAACAAGTTACCGAATGATTGAACTTACCGGGAACATATGACTCCGGATAGATGTCCGGAATGATCAGGTACTCGAAAACCTTGAGTTACCGGGTGAGGTGTGTCCAGAGATTACTACTATCCGGAAAGTTACCAGATACTTTGAGTTACCTGGAAAGTAGCGAAAGTAATGAACTTACCCGAAAAGTTTAAGATGTTCCGGAAAGGACGACTGTGGTGTCCGGAAACAGCGGCTGTGACTAAAAATTCGACTGGAATGCGATTAGGGTTGCCCAAAGTGACTTGTGAAAGATTAGAAACCTTCCAAAACAACGAAATAACACTACCCTAATCGATTTTGAAGCAAAACAACAAGATTTGGATGAAAATTTTGATTTTTCCAAAGAACTGAGACCAAACACTTGTATTTTTGATTTTGCTTAAAATCTATTCAAATGATCGAATTATGAGTAGAAAAATTGCAGAATTGCTAACAAAGATGATGCTAATGGAATGCAATAAACAGAAACTATCAATTTTGACCGAATCAAAATATGAAGATTTATGCCAAAAACACAGTCGACTAAAGTTTGATAAATCTTACCAGAAACCTTTGAATCACCTTGAATCGAATCGTCCGTATGCTCTGATACCAATTCTGAGTTCCAGATTAGTGCATACAATCGAGAGATCAATAGAATAATAAGAAATCAATATGATCTCAACTGGTCATCCATATCACTTTGATTAATCTTCAGAGAATTACAATATGTGTGATAAAGACGATAATGACGATTGTAACGATCAACCAATTTTCTAAACAAAATAAGCTATTTATACTTAGGGCCTAAACATATCAAGCCCATGGCCCATTTAACAGTTTAAGCCCAAATAACAACATTTACACAATAAGCCCTTTAACTTCTATTCAACATTAACTATCCCTAACATCGTAGCTACCACTGAAGATGAAGAAGTGGAGAGAGAGGATAGAAGTTCAGAAAGACTAACCTTGTTGTCGTTGGGTTGGCGGTCAAGTAGACGCTTTCCCATCTTGGAAAGCTGAAAGTCATCTTCAGTGGGGTACAAGGAGCCATATAAGTGCTGAAGAACTACACTTACAAATCTGACATAAGGAACAACATGTTCCCTTTCTTTGGTCGAGAGCCGGTGCAGGAGATCCTCGAAGATGATCCCTGCATAGTCAATTTTGCGACCTGTGATCACTGAGTAGCCAATATTCAGGGTGATGCGGCTAGCTTGTTCCATCCCACCGGTCTTTCCACTCATGCTCTAGATAAAGTGAGTGAACATATAGCCAAGCCATGTAGGCATGCGGTTCTTCACAATCTTTGTCATTGACTTCTTTTGTTATCCCTTGAAGAGTTCCCAGTCATACTTCATTGCATCAAGAAAGGCAACGATTTCAACGTCAGCGGGTGTTGGCTCATAAGTCTTGGCAGAGGGTGATTCAGAGCAGTTCTGATGGCAGATAGACCAATGTCACCATGGCCAGATTCAGAGTTCAAGGCAATCACTGGAACTTCCTTTCCAGATTTTAGGATATTGGTAGTTGCTTGGGCAGTGAACCAGAACTGTTAGAGGAGAGTCTTGCAACCTGGTGGACATACAATCAAAGCATAGTTGATTAGGCTCTTTTTCAGAAACTCAACTACTTCAGTCAGATGGAGAGAGGGTTTGTCCTTGGGAAATGTCAGCAGTGCTTGATGGTTGTTCGACTTGAAGTCGATCTCAGCGAGCTGGAACTTCATGTTTGGTGCAACAATGAGGTTCACAGATTGGGATTCCATTTCTATTTTAAGTACCCAAACAAGTTAATGATGAAGGAAATACCATTTTTAGAAGGCCTGGTATTTTTAGGGTTTTTACCAGTTTCCATAAATGGAAATGGAATGAAGAAAACAGATGTAACACCTCAGAATTTCCTTAAATTTTGTATAAGGAAGGCTTAAAATATTATATGAGGCTAATATAATCGTTATGTTAAATTTTGAGATTGAAGGGTTGAATTTGTAAATTGGCTTAAGTTGTGGGTCAATTTGGTTTTGAGAAAATCTGAAGTATATTAAGATGGAGTCGGCTACAATTTGAGAGTATCTCAAATTGCTTCCTGGAAGTCGGTTCGAAGGCAGAAACAAGAAATCAAATTCCTTCGTTTCGTTATGTATGATTATGTAGCCTTCATCTTCGATTCTCAAGTCTGGTTGTTTCTAATCAAGTTTACATCGGTTGTAAATACATAGTTCTAATCAATTTAGTGAATCAAGTCTGAGTTCGAGTTACTGGGTCAAGTGGAATTGCAGAAGTTGGATTGATCTCATTTGAAGGTGAGTTCATCTGCTATTTTGTTTTAATAAAATTTATTAGTGTGATGAAATAGATTTATAAGCTTATTCATATCTTTAAGAATTGGGTATAAAAGAGTAGTATCAATTTAAGTAGAAAATAATCGAAACAGACTTGAAATCAATCAAATCCGGAAGATGAAGTTTCCGGATTATGTAATCCGGATTGTTCCAGATTCCGGATGCTTTCCGGATTAACTTCGGATACCGGATTGTTTCCCGATACCATCTTCCGACTTCGGTTCCGGACTAGAGTCCCGGTTCCGGATTGGAGTCCCGGTCCTGGATTGGAGTCCCGGTCCCGGACTAGAGTCCCAATCCCGATTAGAGTCCCGGTCCCGGGCAGTCCCAGATTGGGTATACCGGATGTGATTCCCAGATGGTTCTGGACTTGGAGTCCGGATACTTTTCCGGATGTTACCGGATTGATGTTCTAGATTTGATTTCCGGATACGATTCCAGACTGTTTTCCGGACTTGGTTCCGGATTAGTTTACCGGACAAGTTTCCGGTATATTTCTGGGAAATGTTGTACTGTTCAAAAGTTTTATGAATACGAAACATATTGTGATTTTAACAGTACGAACATAATTATAACTCAACTGATAGTATGATACGAGTTGATATACACATATGTTAGAAAGTGTAATGGATCGATAGGCACTAGTATTATGTGAACACGTGGAATAGGCGTGGACTAATCGTAATTCCCGTGTATTTGATGAACGTGGAATAGGCGTGGACTAATCGTATTTCTCGTGTATTTGATAAATGTGGAATAGGCGTGGACTAATCATAATTCCCGTTGAATTGAAATGAGGAATAGGCGTGGACTAATCATAATTCCCATTTCGTACTGAGATGTGAAATCGTGGGATAGGCGTGGACTAATCGTAATTTCCGATTTCTATTGGAGGAAAAGAGATAGGCATGGCTTAATTGTAATCTCCATTTCCTTTCCAAGAAATAGGCATGGACTAATTGTAATTTCTTGGACATGAGCAATAATCTAGATTCCATGGAGATTCGTAGTGGGCTCTTGAACACGATGCTATGACTTACTCAGTGTTTGTCATACTTATGGAATCGGGTAGGATTCCCGTCATTGAAAGATGTTATGTGTACGGTAAGAAAGATTGCGAACAAGTTAAATTATATGCTTTGTTTACAGTTTTGGGTTTCAAAGCTTATAAAGTTTTAATTTGAAAACTGGATGTTCTCACAAGGCGTAAGCCTAATCTTTTCAAATTAAATTTTCTTACCAGGTACTAGCTTGGGAAGGGATAAGCAGGGATGAGTGTCGAGAAGTCCCATAGTTATGCTTTTGGAGCTAGGTTGGAGAATTTAGTAGAACAAGGATAATTTTAGAGATATTATAGACAACCCGTATAATCTGATGTTATTGGTTATGAATTAGATTAGTCAGTTGTTTATGATATTTCAGTTGTAATTAGACCTTGTCACTCATTCTGTTTTTAGCCTTACTATTACCCACTCTCAGAATTTTACCACTCATCACTTTGAGTTTGTTCATACCCATGAACATTCTCCCCCTCTCTTTTATGATTTGTGACCCCTCACCCCTCAAATAGTCATGGATGACCTCATGGGTAGGTTCCACAGGTTCTTGTGGATCCATAGAGGAAGAAAAGAAAAAAAATTCTCACCACTTAAATGTTGTCCATTGAAGTATCCTGCGCTTTTAATTTTGAGTGCACATATATCAGCCGTTTTTTTATTATCATTATTACTTCCACAAGATAAGAAAATGAAATTGAATGAACCAGGAAGTATGAATGAATTTCAGAAAGATTAAATCTGATTGAGATCTGAAGTTTTATCCATAAGACAAACTTAATGGATAAATTGATGTAAAGAATACAAGAGAAGTGTATTACCATCGAAAAAAAGAATCAATTTGAGTCATGGTAATAACAAAGTTAAAAGAAAAACTGAACTGGTGTGTAAGAATACTTAAAATGATAGAAAAGATAATACACAAGTATTTATCTTTGGAAACAACCAGTCAGATTGAGATAAAAAAAATTTAAAATCCAACTTCTATGTAAGAAAAATCTTTTAGAACAGTAGAAGTGGTTTGAACATTTGAAATTTTTTATCATTTTTAAAGTGTTCTTCTTTAAACATGATTTGAGTATGAGGTTTAGAAATTTACCTTTATCTTGAAACGATCAGATCAAATTTTGAGACAATACTTCCTCTCAAATCAAGATAATCCTGCAAAACCAAGAGATTTTGGCAATCATCTACGATGATTCCTCATTAGATATCAAAAATCCAAATTCTGAGTAGTAGAGTCAGAATTCTGAGTAGTAGAGTCAAAATTCTGAGTAACTTGTTCAGAATTCTGAGTACCCTGTTCAGAATTCTTATAAAACAATCCAGAGAAAATGCCTTAGAAAAATGTTTGGATTTTGTGATTTTTGAACTTTCAGAACTTCAAATCACCATAACTTGCTCAAAAATCAGAATTTTTCAACCAAAATTTGCAGGGTTGCTCAAAATGTGATTCTGAACACATCCTCTGGGAATGTTTTCTACTAAAAACACCTACAACTATGAGTTCGATTACACCACAGTGAATTAAACTTTTTTTTCGAAAAAAAAATCTTCAAAATTAACAAAATGATCTGTATGAATCAGAAATTCATATTCACATTCAGACTGAGTTCTATACTGATGTGTACAGAAGTCATTTTTTTTAATAACTAATTGAAACACTTGTAATTTCCAGAAAAGAATATATTCTGAAAGGTATATTCAGAAGATATGACTAACCTTATCAGAATTAAAAGGAAGTTAGAATTCTGAAGTATTGTCTCAGAAGTTCTGAACTCAAGACTCAGAAAATCTGAGTAAGAGAGTCAGAATTCTGAGAACACTACTCAGAAAAAACTTCCTCGAAAAAAAAATTAAGTCAGATTTCTGAAGTATTGACTCAGAAGTTCTAAACTCAAGACTCAAAGCATCTGAGTAATAGAGTCAGAATTCTGAGTGTACTACTCAGAAAATCTTACTTAAAAAAAATTCATTTCTGAAAAAAAAACTTACTCAATTAGTCAGGTTAAGCATAACATCTGTTTTCAGTCATGTGTCAGTGTGGATCATTCATTCAGCTCTACACATGAATAACCTGCAAAACATATTAAGTTGACTTTGGTACCCATTTGAACTTGGGTCCAGGTCTGTTAGGTGCAGTGGCATATGCAGATATTCTATAAGAACCAAACCAGTGCTGAATAAAATTCTTGTTCAGAAAATCTTCAGTCCCACAATATGAACAACAAAGTTTCTTTTGTGCTAACCTGACTAATTGATTTACAGAATAAATCACATCAGGTTTTACAAAAGATTTAGTATGAGAAGCTTGGTTGTTTATTTTGACATGTTGAACAAACTTAGATGATTTTGGAATTGGAGCAGAACCTTTCACTCTCCAAATCATTTTTACCTTTTTTAAAGAACAATTATCAGATTTATCAATAAGAGGATCATAAAACAGATTAGAAGAATGAATCTGATCTTTTGTACTATGATTTGATTTGTCAACTACTTTTGAATTTCTAAAAACTTTTAGAGGAACATTTTTAAATTTTTTAAACTTTTCTTCCAAACAATGTTCTCTTTAACATACAAATCAAACCTTGACTGCAAATCAGATTTGGACTTCATCTCTCTCATTATTTTAGTTGATAAATCAGATATTTTCTTAATGAGCTTCCTTATCTCAAAATGAAAAACCTTCTTTTCCTTCTCAAACTCATCTTTTAAGCATTTTTCTTGAAAACCATCTACTTTCTTCTTTTCAATCTCTTTCCTTCCATCTTCTAACGCTTTTCCAACTCATTGATTTTCAAAAAAAACTCATTTAATTCTTTTTCTCAAAACCATTCTTTTGTTTTTGAAAAACAATTTTCTTGCATTCAAACTATTTTATTTCTTTTGCAAGAATTTTCTCCAAATCAGAAATTTTCAGAGAGAATTCAACAGACTTTGTTTCAAAACCTTTCCTCTCAGTTTGAAAGTCTCTTCTCTCTTTCTCAAATTTCTCTCTTTCAAGTATAAGAACTTGTTCAAAATCAGATATTTGTTTCAAGAGTTGACAATTTTTCATTTCACATGATTTGATTCTATTTTCAGAATTTGTCAACATCTTTCTTTCAAAATTGATTTTCTCTTTCAAATCAACATTCTCTTTTTCTAACAACTTTGTGTTCTCTCGAACCATTTCAAAATCCTTTAGAAGATCAGATTTATCTTTTTGCAAATTTACAACAACTTTTGCACTTTCATCAAATTTGGCTTCAAGATTTGCAATCTTGCTTTCAAAATGAACAATCTCAGGCATATACAAAATAGCCGTTTCTCTTCTTGAATAAGACTCATTTCCATTTTTATCACAAGTAGGCATGATGAAATGAAAAACTAAGATATCAACTATGAATTATGATAAAAAATGAAGATCGACACAGATCTAGAACATGCAAGAATAGATCAAATCTGTCACAGGCATTTCATCAAACAGTTAGAGTACATGAATTGATAAAATCTTCTTTTCAAAAAAAATTAGAACACTCATCAGAGAAATTACAAAAAATCTTCAAGAATGAATGAATGAGTGAATTAATCAAGAATTGTATCAACAATAAAACCAAATGATCTTGAAAACTAGATAATCTTGAAAATTAGTGAAATGCGATCTTTACAACAATGAAACCCAATAATCTCGATCAAATTGAATTTGAAATCAACATGCAGCGGAAAGAATCACTTTGATCAAGAAACCAATCAAGAAATTCGAAAACATACCTGTGATCTCTGTCTAATTTCGAAAATTAATCAACAGATCAGAATGTTCTTGATTTTGTTGAGTTCTTGGAATAACTATGGTTTTTGTTGTTTGGCTCTGATACCAATTGTAGGTTCCATAATCATCACAGATAATCAAGATTCATTATAGAATGAACATTCAAGAACATATTCACAACAACTGGTCATATGATTTATTAACAATCTGTGAATTACAAGACGTTACAATGAATTTCTCTCTCAATGGATTTGTCTATCAAAGTCTCTTCTTACAAATGAAGCCCAAGACACTTATTTACAGTGTCTAATTACATGACATGGGCCCAAGCCCATTAAACTCCCAAAGCCCAAAAGACTTACAAAGCTAATTACGACACATTTGACTTTTCTTGACTTTACATGGACTTTATAAAACTTCTATATAATTGGGGCTTTCTAGACCCAACAGGTACTTCATCTGTACGGGAGTACACTTGCATATTCCTAGAGAAGTTGAACTTAGTGGGGCATGTGGCCCCAACTGAAAAAGAGAAAATTAAAGCCTATCTGAAGGGCTTACCGGCTGATATGATGTCAAGAGTTCGAAAATCTAAAGCTTTGACATTGAGGGAAATGATAGAGGAAGCTAAAATAATAGAGGAAGTGTATGCCAGAGATAGAGAAGAGAAGACACAGGGGGAGAGAAAAGAATATGGGAAGGTCGATCGAAATCTTCTCAAAAATCCAAACCATTTGGCAAGAATATTTGTTTTGAACCACGACGAGAACCGAACTGGTGCCAGAAATGTAGAAGCAAACATTTTGGTCCATGTCGGGTGACCCCACCGGAATGTTACAAGTGTGGGAAAAGTGGGCATACTCTGAGTAACTATCCTGTCCAAGGGCCGACATGTTTCGAATTTATACAGCCTGGTCACTACCGAAGAGACCGTCCGAAATTGAAGAAGAGTGGGAATCAAGATAGGAAGTCGAATACTCCAAAGCCAGCGGGCAAAGCATTTCATATGATGGATGATGAGGCAAAATAATCGAAGGATTTTGTTTTTGGTACATTCTTTACTAACTCAATACCTGCACATGTATTATTTGATTGTGGTGCCAACCTGTCTTTTATATCGAAGTCGTTTTTATCAAAAGTTAGCTATGCCTGTCACTACCTTGGAAGATGCCTTAATAGTTGAAATAGCTAACGGGGGTCAAGTCTTAGTTTGTGAAAGACTTGAAAGTTGTACAATTATGATAGAAGGGAAGGAATTCCCGATTGATTTGATTTTGATGGAGATTGGGGGGTTTGATATAGTAGTTGATATGGATTGGTTGGTGAGCAACCGGGCAAAAATTCTTTGTTCCAAGAAATTAATCCGAATTCCTATGCTTGAAAATGATGATGTACTCATCTATGGGGTGAAGAGAAAAGGGGAGGTTCCATTGATTTCTATTGTCAAAGCGCGTAAGTGTCTAGTAAAAGGATGTTTATCCTATCTAGCATACGTTTTGGATGCAAAAGTAGAAAAGAAGCGAGTGGAAGACATAAAGGTAGTACATGAATTTCCAGATATGTTCCCCGATGATCTTCCAGGTTTACCGCCAGAACGACAGGTAGAGTTCAGAATTGATCTCGTTCCCGGAGCGGCACCGATAGCACGAGCACCGTATCGTTTATCACCGGATGAAATGAAAGAGATGATGTCTCAACTACAAGAACTACTCGAAAAAGGATTTTTCAGGCCAAGTTTTTCACCGGTATTATTTGTCAAGAAAAAGGATGGCACTATGAGAATGTGCATCGACTACATGGAGCTGAATAAGATGACTATTAAGAATAAGTATTCACTTCCAAGGATTGATGACTTATTCGATCAACTCCAAGGCACGAGATGCTTTTCAAATATTGATTCAAGGTCGGGCTATTGTGGATCCCAGATTAGTGCAATATCGTAGAAATCAGTAAACAATAACAATAAGAACAGTTGATTTCAATACGTCATCCCTCTATTTCATAAACCATTCAGAGAGTTTTCAGAATACGGTTACAATGGTTATAAGATGATTAACCTACAAACTTAGGCTAACAAAACATTATATACTAAGGCTTAATGCCTGAGGCCCATGGCCCATTAACCTATTAAGCCCAAATGACAAAGTTACAACTTTAACCCTTGAACTTATATTCAATACAATTTATTACCAACAATCCCCCTTTGAATTGAAGTTCAAATTCGCGCCAGTTTGGAACATATCTCTTTCAGAGTGCAAAAAGAATCTCGAAGCTTCAGATGCCTTTGCGGAACTCGATACGGTCTTCAACAATTTCCAAGGCTTCTCGGGCGTTTACCTCGTTAAGACTTACCATAAACGATTTCCGGATTTGATTTTCCTTGGTTATTATATTTCTCAATGCGTCTCTGACCTTCATTAAAGTTCCATCGGAAAATCTTTCAACATGGCTGAAGCGGAGAAACTTCTTTTCGTTGAGTTCGTTGAGATAGATGATTCTGAACTCTGGTTGCATAAGCATTGTGTAGGCTGGATACATCTTCAACCCGGGAGGTCTTTGATCGAGTTTCAACAGATTGATCTTCTTCGTCCTGTGTTCGATTCCCATTTGAAAATCTATAATATAAGACATAGTGATTGTATATGATGGTTCCTGTTTTGCTTAAACAATGATCTTAACTTTCAGTTAGTTCAGATTTAGATATGGTGCGGAAGCGTATTTAAGAACTGAAAGATAATATAAGGTAGAAGAACACACAATATCAAATAAACAGTATGTAAGAACAGATGAATATCTCTAAGATTATTGTATTTGATATATATTAAGAACACCAAGAACTTCAAAGGATTAACAAGAAATCTGCAGTTAATGGTGTGTGTGAGAAGTGCAAAGCTTAATGATATATGTGTATTTTCGTGGTATTTAACTTAATAGAAGAGCTCACATGAGCCTTCTATTTATACTACTTCTAAAGGGGACAATAAGGACTGAAGGTACAAAGACATTGTTGAGTAATAGTGGCTGGAAGGTACAAAACACTATTCTGGAACTGTTGCAGATACAACGTTCATTAAATGCTCCGTATTCATCTTTAGGCGAAAACCTATCAGAGTTTGACACGTGGAGTTGTCAGGTCACTCCTTTGTACGATTGATCTTTAGAACCTTCGAATGGTAGATATTGTAAGAAGCATGTTCGTCCTTGTTAAGATCTTTAACGTAGATCTTCTTTTTACCACAGAAGCTCTGTGGTCTTGTCCGCTTAGAAGAGTCTTGTTGTTTCTTCACTTCGGTCTTCTTGATTAACACGGCAGAGCCTCTGTCGAAGACTTCTGTCTTCTCGGTTACTCGGCTACTCGGCAGAGCCTCTGTGGGTTACTTCTGTACTTAGACTATTTTCACTACTTTTACAAACAGAAAGATTGGAGCTAACAATCTCCCCCTAAGTAGTGAAAATTAAAAATTTGAAAGTGCAAGTATTTTCTAAGTACAAGAATATTTTCTTTTCACATTAGATTTTGCCAGAGGCATTTACATTTGATTGTATTGAAAAGAAAATATTACAGAGGATTTGTTTTACTGACTCAGACGTTGGCATCCTTGAAGTCATTGAAACTTCTGCGGTCGAGTCCTTCTTGTATGAGTTCGTGATAGAAGCTGATGCATAGAGTTCGGAAGTTGATTGTTGCATCGATAACCTCTATCAGTCTGTCGACAAGACTTTGATTCATGAGCTTTGTTCCTCTGTGCTCCACTAGGATCGATCTAAACTCTGTCAAAGTACTTGTTGCGTACTTCTGACAGTCCATCTCTACGAACAACTTTGATTTACCAGAAGGATCTAGAAATACTAACCCGACCCTTGGATTTGTGATGATTGAGTTTGGTGTAGCAGAGGGAGGGCAGTAGTCTTCTGGTGGCTGAACGTTTAAGCTTTTTACTCCAAGATCTCGAGCCAATTGGAAATCTACCATGCTGTATAGCAGAAGCTTTTCGCGTATGGCCTTTCTAATCACTCTATAGGCTCTGTGAACTTCGTCGGTTGTGAAGTTCTCTTTCGTCCATTCCAGAAGATCAGGTAGATTATAAGGATTGAGATTCCTAAGATTTGCATCTGCAAAGTGGTTCTCTGATCTGTCCTCTCTTTTGACCTTGTAGATGTTGTAACAGAGTTTAGGCCAGGTTCTGGTTCTTGAGAACTTACAATATAGGACTTTGACGATCTTGGATGTTGAGAAGACTTCGTGTTTAGGCTTGGGTTTTGTTCTGGTGAAGAGGTTTTCGAGGTCAGCACGGAAGTCAGGGTCTTGAATGGTTGGTTCTGATTGATCCATTATGCCCATTCTGCTGTATAAGTACCTGTATACCACTTCTTCCATTTGTGGTGGTGGTGGTTGAGGTAAGGTTCTGCGCATAGCATATAATTGGTTCTTGACTTCTGCCACTCGATCCTCTGAAGGTTTTGTCTTTGGATCCAGAACAGGATTATTTGACAGAGGTGTAGTGCCGAAAGCCCAGTCTTCTTCTTCAGGCTTTGGTGTCTTATACGCATCGAAATAGCTCTTTATCAGTTTTTCTGTCGAAGGTTGATGCTTGGGCTTTTTCATCTGCGGTTCTTCTGTCATAATCTCTTTTCCCTTGTCTTTTGCCTTCGGCTGTTCTACTTGTTGAGATGGGGTTGCCTCTGTAGGTTTTGACGCTTGAGTCTTAGAGGGCTTTGTTGTTGATGTTTCTGTTGGTTTGGGGATTGCATCTGTTGGTTTGGGGATTGCCTCTGTTGGTTTTGACACTTGAGTTTCAGAGGGCTTGATTGGTGATTTGGGTTCTGTTGGAGAGGTTTCAGGTGTTTTGCTCAGATATTTTCTTTTGTGAGCAATGGTTTTGGTTCTTGGGTTTGTTTTGGGTGTTGGGGAAGGTAGTTCGTCTTCGGAGGATGTCAGAAGTTGGACCTCTTCTTGGATTTGGACAACTTTTCCAAATACATAAGTAAATTCCACAAAGGTGGGTGTTGCCTCTGTGGTCTTCTGTTGAACTGTTGTTTTGGGTACTTGGGTTTCTTCAGTAATGGATTCCACAGAGATGGTTGTTGTCTCTGTGGTTTTGTTTCTGCTTTGGGTTTCAGGTTTTTGGGTTTTAGCAGGGGTTTCTTCAGAGATCATTTCCACAGAGGTGGTTGTTGCCTCTGTGGACTGTTGTTGGTTTCCTCCTTGGTTTTGAGTTGGGGGAATTTGGTTTAGGGGTTCTACGGATACTGGTGGTTCTGGTAGACCTCTGCTTGCAGCTACTTCCCTTTGTTTCTTCCCTTGATTCTCCCCCTCAGGATGATCTGATGAATCGTCAGAATCATCATCAGAGTCATCCTGACCCTTATCTGTTTTACCTTTTGCCCTGCAAGATGTATCTGGTTTCTTTGGTAGAACAACCCCTGCAGCAATCATCTTTGCGCACAAGTCATCACAGAGGCCGAGCAGTGTTTCAACCTCTGCTTCTGTGTTGAAGCGCATTTTGCCGACGCTTGCTTGAAACTCTCTGACATAGTTTGCGTTGGCAGCGGTGAAAGCTCTGATGAATTCGGTCATCTGATCAAGTACTCCTTGGCCGAGTTCTGTCACTTGAGCTCTTGTCATGTAGTCAGAAGGCTTCATGGGCTGAGTATTTTTGGTTGTTTGCTCTTGAACTTCGTCTAAGGCCTTCTTCAGGTCATCAGGTGTAAGACCCTTAGATTTTGAGGATTGCTCTTTTAGTTATTGAAGAAAGTGCTTGACAGATTCTTTGAATGCAGAGGTTGCGGCTTTTCCGAATTATTGCACTGCAGAGGTAGCAGTGTGTGTTGCAGTGGACTTCATCTGGGTTAAGGCGTTTTTCACCTCTGTGGACAAAGTGTCAATTTTGGTGTTCAGATCAAGGATTGCCGTAGATGTAGTATTTGCAAAAGAATCAAAGGAGCTTTTCAACCCCTTTAATGTATTGTCCACAGAGGTGACAAGGGTTTGGAACTCATCACTTGATACATGTGAACTAGTTGTAACCTCTGGAGGAACACATTCGTCCCCAGAGCGAGTCTCTGTTTCTGAGACACCTTCTTTCGCCCTTGTTTTGATGTTGGGGGCGGAAGGATTTCCTTCTGATCCACGAGCAGAAGCATCTAGCGCTTCAGACTCTACAGAAGTTCTGAGAATGACATTGTCTAGATCCACTCCAGAGGTGGGTACTAGATTATCCTTCTGTTGACTCGGAGACTTGTCTAGAGTCTCTCCGTCTTTGTGCACTCTAATCTCCTCTGAAGAGATGTTTGTACCTAGTTGTGTGCGTGTGGCAGAGGAAACAAATTCCTCTGCAAGGATTTCTGTTGTGATCCTGGGGAATAGATCACTTACTACGGATGAATCCTTTAGAAAGGATTCCCCTGGAATGGTTTCCCCGGTTATTACTGGTACAGAGGATGAAAGAATTTCCTCTGTCCGGATGGTTTGGGTTGGGGTCGAGCTGTGCTGCTCTTTTTCAATATTGCCTTCTGCCACTAGACTGGCGGCAATAGAAGTGTAGGTTGCACTGGGAGTTGGTTTTGGTTGTGTGCCTCTATTAATCCAGGCATCTTTTCTTGCTTCTGCTTCTGTGAAGCATCCAACCTCTTGTTCTCCATCTATGGTCTCAACCTCTGTTGCTACCATATAGGTTGAGACTTCTACCTTAGTCTCCCCTTCTTCTGTTACCTCTTCTTCCCTTGGACCTAGGGAGTCGTACATAGGATGAGTACCAAAAAGTTGTTGTACTTGGGGGTACATAACCTGTGTACCGTCAGAGGCAGAGATTACTTGCTCTGGGCTTCTTCTGTGAATATCAAGGCCAGGTTGAAGGAAGGGGTTCTGCAGTACCTCTGGGGTCTCAGCCAGATTGGCCCTTGGAGTTTGATCATCATCATTAAGATCAGAATCAACTCCATAGATTGTGAAAACTAGATCTTCTGCAGTCCATCCAGCAGTGTCAAGAGTGTTGGCAAATTCAGGACGTTGGAGGAAGTCAGAGAAATCCCCGTGATGTGCATAGTTGAGAGGAGCTGGGGAATGCACAGGTGATTTTTGGGTTTGTTCTTCTATGACTCCTTCTGTTACTTCTTATGTCACTGTATCCTCTGCAATTGTTTGCATAGGAGACAGTGGTTTCCCAGTTTTCTTCTTGCTCTTTCTCCTATTGGGTTTAGGTGCCCCTTCGTCTGAGGCTTTGGATTTTCTCTTCTTCTTTTCCTTTGGGGGAGGGGGAGGAGCAGAAGATCCAACCTCTGTTGCATGAGGAGGGGAAGGTTGAGCAGCAGAGGTAGAGGTGTCCTCATTAGTTTTCTTGTGAGCTTTCTTCTTCTTCTTTGGAGAGGTGGCAGAGGATTTTCTCTTTTTAGCAGGGGAGAGAATTGCTTCCCTCTGAGTGTGAAAGTTGGCCTGTACAAGCTCATGTTTGGCCAAAGCTGCAGCCCATTGCTCATCTGTCATCTTTTCTACAACCCTGGATCCTAACGGGGCTCCTAGACACGGGGGTGTCATAGGACTCGGTTCTGGAGTCCTATGATTGCGTATGTATTCTAACTTAAGGGTTTCGTCGGTAGCATAATCCAGAAGTAGCTTTGGTAGAGGTCTGCAGAATGGGTATTCAACTTCGTGCTCTGTTGGGGTGTTTATGTTCAAGGGATATAGTCTGGCCGTCGGTCCATCCATTGGCCATTTTTGTAGACGTAGCAGAGGCTCTAGTAGGACAACCAGGATTCGCTGATATTGCAGAGGAGGTAGAGCATCAGTTGATCTTCCCTTAGCCTTCTGAGAAGAGATTTTTCTGTCAATGGTATTGACCATTTCCTGCATCATGATGGTGGAGTAGTCCAGTGGTAGATCATTATATACCCCGTACATTATGGTCAAGATTTGGTGAGAGGTTTGGTCTGGACTGCCCACTTTCCCTGTTAGGCATCTGTTAAGAATTGAAAAGAGGGTATTCCACAGAGGGGGAAGTCGATTTCTTCCGAAACTGTTCCTTTTTCTTAGGGTTGTGTTATATCCCAACATTTCAACAAAACTGCAGAGCTCTTCGTCTGTTGGTTCCTCTGCATATGCCTTTATCCCAAGTAGACCTCTGGTGGGTAGACTAGACTCCAATGAGAACATTGTTCTGTTGAATTTGAGTTCAAGATGCTCGGATTTGTCGGGTTTAGAGATGTAGCCTTTGATTTGTCTATCTTCGGGATCAAATCTGCTGCTTTGCCAGAATTGATTCAGGTATCTCGCCGGGATTTTGTTGACTGTTTTGGATAAAAGGGGGTAAAGGTAGTGGTTTTCCAGACTATTAAGAAGGATGGCATGTGCTTTCCCAAATGCGGTTTTTGAGCGTACCAGATAGTAGTTATTGGGTTTGAGAGGAAGAACACTTTCAAAGTGTTCATTTGCGATGATGTTTTTCTCGTGTGTGGTTGGAGAGAAATTAGCTTCATCGCCGGAGTTGTCTTTTTGCAGGTCTGCGGCCATATTTGGGTTTTGGGAATGCTCAGATTGAGCAGGTGAGTTTTCTTGAACATGGGAGTCTTCAGGAATGTTTGAGGATGATGCCATTGTTGTTTATCTTGAAGAAAGAGAATGAAAAACAGGTAGGTTGTAGGTTTTGCAAGGTTCGCCGGAGAAGGAGTTGAGAGTTCGTAAAGGTTTATGAGGAGTGGTAACTTGGGTTTTATAGTGAAGGTTAACGGTTAGAATTCTGAAGAGGTAAATATATGGAAGTGAATAAAATTTGGAATCCGTACTCGAGTGTAAACGGCTGGTTCAACTTTCCAGAAGAACGTGTGCCATGTACGCCCAATGAAAATGAGACACGTCAGCAGTGTCAGAGTATGACAGGACGTCGTGTGCGGCCCATTAATGCTTGGCGCGTGGGTTTCCTTTCCTCCACATAATTTTTACTCACAATAAAAATAGCCCTTACTGTTACAGAGTTTCCTAATTTTGAAAATGACAGAAGCTCTGTTGAGATAGAGCTCTGTTGTTTGAAACTCTCTTTGTATCCTCTGTTGCTTTCACCTTTACCAAAAACGTTTGAAAAGCATTGGAGAGGATCGATAGTTTTTTAGAGAAGAAATTGAATTCACAGAGGTTTTGGAGCTCTGTCAGAGCTAGCAGAAGCTCTATGAGATGGAATTTCTTATAACTAAAAATTTATAATACATTTTGATCATCCAAAGTTTTCACTGCTTAAAAAACTGTTTTTAGGACATATTTGAAAAATTTTGTCCTGGAAAACTGTTCTAGAAAAGTTTTTGTGCGTGATGCTCCTTTTTTAGTGTCTAGATTGGTCGACAGAGACTTTTTGATGGAATGAGCTCTTCGTCCCAAAAGACCTTCTTCTGTAACCTTTTGTTCGAGTAAATCCTTAAAGAGAACATTTGAGTTTGATCGGTAGAGTTCTTGTATAAGATTTGTAGTTTATAGAGGATTCTGCATACAGAAGATCTGTTGAGCTCAGCAGAAGCTCTATTACACTAAAAATCTCATAACAGAAGTCTCGTAAATCTTTTTGAACAAAACTTGTTTGGTATATTTTAAACAATGTTTCTAGACATATTTAGAAATGTTTGTCCTAGAAAACCGTTTTCAAAAATGATTTGTTTCGAGATACTTATCTTTTGGTTCTCTCTTGCTCGGCATAATACCTGATTTTTGTGAATCATGAGTGATCACTTCTCCTCTTTGGCTCCCCCTTGAATGATCAACTTCTGTAGATCATTTCAAGGTCTCCTTCTGCTCCCCCTTGAATGATCATCCTCTATAGATCATTTCAAGGTTTCCTTCTGCTCCCCCTTGAATGATCATCCTCTGTAGATCATTTCAAGGTTTCCTTCTGCTCCCCCTTGACCTATGCTTGGATCAAATAAGATAAGTTGTGCATATAACATAGATCAAGATTTTCAGAGGTTCTGAAAGGACTGTTAGAGGTTCTGAAAGGACTGTCAGAGGTTCTGAGCAATCCTATAGAAGCTCTGTTGAGTATTGAACACTTGGTGATTGAGAATTTACATACAGAAATAAAATAAAATAAATAAAACAACAGAAACATGTATATATATATATATATTTATTTACAGAAGATTTAAGTTATACTTACAGAGGTTTTAACTCATGTTTATCATTCCCAACTTACCCACCAAGAAAAGAAATCTTTTCACATCTAGTGCCTTGGTGAATAAGTCTGCAAGCTGATACTCTGTAGACACGAAGTGTATTTCGATTGTTCCATATTCAACATGGTGTTTCAGAAAGTGGTAACGGATATCGATATGCTTTGTTTTTTAGTGCTGTACTGGATTGGTAGAGATGGCTATGGCGCTATTTGAGTCACAGAAGATGGGAATCTTGAATATGATGTGGCCATAGTCCTTAAGCTGAGTTTTCATCCACAGAACATGGGAGCAACAACTAGCAGCAGCAACGTATTCGGCTTCTGCTGTAGATGTAGATACGCAGTTCTGCTTCTTAGAGGTCCAACTGACTAGTTTACCACCTACGAATTGACAACTCCCAGAGGTACTCTTTCTGTCGAGCTTGCATTCTCCATAATCTGAATCTGTATAAGCTTTAAGACCAAAACCAGAGTTCTTCGGATACCAGGGGCCAAGATTTTTGGTCCCTTTGAGGTATCTGGAGATCCTCTTTACAACATTATAATGGGATTCCTTCGGGTTAGCTTGATATCTTGCACAGAGACATGTGGCATGCATTATGTTAGGTCTACTTGCAGTTAAGTATAACAGAGACCGAATCATTCCTCTGTAGAGCATGCACTCTATAGGTATGCCATTTGGATCCGAGTCTAACTTATTTCCTGTGGCCATTGGAGTTCTCATTACAGAGGCATCAGAGAGACTGTATTTTGAAAGCATGTCAGATACATATTTAGCTTGATTTATGAAAATTCCCTCTGATTATTGTTTTACTTGGAGTCCGAGGAAGAAAGTTAATTCTCCCATCATACTCATTTCAAACTCGTTGGGACCAGGTATTGAAGAAGCCATAGTGGACCTAGCGGCGCAATCGCACACCCTCCCTAGCCACTCACCCATCTCTCAACAGATGGGTGTTTCACATTCTCACGGGGATATAGCACATAATCTACCATTCTCTCACTCAGGGAGTCTAGGTATTGAAACAAGAGAACAGCGTCCCCCGTTCTCGACTTCATTCAGTGCACTTTCGAGTCTCGAGCCACTTGATATGATAATTTATTCGGCTAGGACACAAGACGAGACTACACCCATCGGTGCTCTTAGTAACCCGATAGGAACTTCCGTTGTATCTCTGCCTTTGAGCGGAATACGAGGATCGGAAGGAAATCCTACCACGGCCACCCAGTTGCCATCCGTGAACATAGGTGGTACTACCTCTACGATAGTTACCTCAACGGGTAATCTAAGTGATCCCGGCGTTAGTGATTTATCTGACATCCTGTCATGGGAATATCTGGACAGCACCCTAATGGCTGTCCATGAGGCACTTAAAGAGGATTTCAGCAAAGAGCTTGACAAGGTAAAGAGCTTGATCAAAGGGAAGAAGAAAATAGTCGAAACCGTAACCGCACCAACACCTTCACCGGCTCCCGTACAGCCATTTTACTGGGTGGACACTCTCAAGACTGTGCTCCTGGCCCAACTGCTCCAGCATACTGACACCGACGCCTCCACTGAAGCAGACCTGATATTAGTACTTTGCTCCCAGGTATCTGCTCTACCGTCATCCATCACAAGCCGTATGGACCAGCTTGATACGACTCTTAAGAACGTTCAAAAAGCAATCACAACCTTGTCCGAAAGAGTCACCTCACTCGAAGACACCTGCAAGAGTCAAGCTAGCGGACTCAAGAGACGACACGATGACCAGGATGATCCTGATCACCGTGAGGGGGAGAACAAGAGACAGAGAATATCTGAGTTCAAGCCAATCATCACCTAAACAACAACAACGGTTCAACCGGAACCATCAAATGTGGCACAAACCGAAGAACAACCTAAAGCCCAGTTGAGCTTAGCTGAGATGGTTATAGACATGGAAATCTCAGACGATGAATACCCAACGGTTGAAAATCCCGAGGGAGATTCACAGGCATTGATTGTACATTCTGCACCGGAATAGGATACACTTAACCTGATAGATCCCGATACAGAGATCGACCCGGAGACTAAAGACGCATGGTATCAAAAAGCCGCCAGTGCGATAAACTTCGAGGTAAATCTGATATTTCCCATCGATGCCGACGATGAAGTTTGACTACGACCAGTTCCTGCTGCAAAATCTTTACAGTACACCTGTCTACACTAATCAGACCCCCAAAACGTCTACTGCTATACCTCCGACATCTTCTCAGCAACCGAGTGCTTCTGATCAACCTCCACCTCCGCCGCAAAACATCCGATGGGAGAAAATCATGATCCTCATTCCTCACCTTGAAGAATCTCTGAAGAAGCTATATGTTCACAGGTTACGCCCTATCGAGTCGACTTTCTGCCTAGGGATTTCAAATTTTGACAAGGAATACCAAAGCCAATACGTAAAGGTAAAGAAGAGGTGTCTACCAGTCAGCCAGGTTAGAACAAAGCATAAAATCACTAAAGTGGTGAACATCCATACCGGCCGAATTCCCAGAGTTTTGTTTCCAGTATTCACTATCAGACGCGAAGACGGAAATGAATGGAGATTCTCCGAAGCAGACTTTAAGAATCTAAGATTGAATGACTTCCACGCTCTTTTGAAAGACCTCCGAACCCGAACCATCTGACCACTACACGTTACCAAAGCGCTCGAGGCGGTCAGACGATTCCTGCACTACAAGGTACTGATATCTTACGTCACATGTTTTCAGATTGGAGTCGAGCACCGTTCAAAGAAGATAAACCTGTTGAAACCGAACCTGAAAGCACCCGAGCTGAAGATGTACTCTGAACATTCACTACTCCTTGAACCTCAGAAAGAAAAGAGGTTTCTCCGCTTCAACCAGATTGACAGATTCTGCGATGGTACGCTACTGAAATTCAGAGATGCACTTCGAAACATCATCACCATAGAGACCAAACTTTGAAAGTCGTTTGTTTCCAGCTTAAACGAGATAAACGCCTGAGAAGCCTTAGAATTGGTTGAAGACCGCATCGACTACCGCAGAGCCAACCGAAGTTTCGAGATCCACTTTGCGCTCCGAAAGAGATACGTTGAAAGCTGCCGCGAGATCGAACTTCAATTCAAAGGGGGAGATTGTTAGGGCTAAATTATGTTGAATAGAAGTTAAAGGGTTTATTTTGTAAATGTTGCTATATGGGCTTAATCATGTAAATGGGACATGGGCTAGAAATGTTTAGGCCTTGATATATATAGTAATATTAGCCTTAGAATCAAGGTTAATCGTCTAAGCCAGATTTATCATTCATATTGTAAACACTCTGAAACTTATGCAATATATGGATGGCCAATTGAAATCATATTGACTTGATCTTTATTCTATTGATTTCTATTGTTTATGCACTAATCTGGAACTCACATCATATTCTAATGTTGCTACTTCTCCCAAGCCTGTAACCATGAAGAAATCTTAAAAAATGGCTGGTGAACTGAACCAGATTACATTTGTTGCAAACAACGCCTTAGCCCTGATGGTGTTTCCCAAGAAGAAACCCAGCACCCACCTAACTGATGTTGTGGATTTTTTGAAATAATCCCCCATCCACACTGCTATCACAATCGCTTCTCGTGCACACCGCCATCTTCAACAACAATTTTGGTTCACTGCTGAACGAACCACCCAAACCTCCCATAAGTCAGGAAAAGAACTGATTGCCATTGGCTTTCAAACGGAATTTGGCCAAGGGTATATTTTCCCTTCAGCGATCCGCGCGGCACTAAAGTTTCCCTCTGGTCCTTTCGACCCCATCCCTGAAGATGAAGAACTGATCGCCTTCCTTGATATCATGAAATATAAATGGGACAAGAAGCCCCGCACTGATGAGGATGATAAGCGTCTGACAAAGATCCTCAAGCCAAGATGTCCGCTGAACTTAATTACATCTTTTCCAATGTCATCTCTTGCATGGCAATGAAGTTCAGATCCACTGATCAGGCCAGCAAGACCCAGATGCAAATGGAATACTCCCTGCTGACCGGGCACAAGATCAACTATGCGCAGACAATCTTTGAAGACGTAATGGACAAGGTTGAGAAGCCTAAAAGGGACATGAAGCTCCCCTATCCCCACTTCGTATCAGCTCTCCTCCAACTCTTAATTGGGGACAAGTACCGAAAACAAGGGAATTACAAGCTCCCTCAGCTAGGGTTCAAAATCCTTGACTTTCAGCCCATCGATGACGAGGTAAGTCTTTCTACCCTTTCTCTCTCTTCTCTCTACTTCTCCTCTTTCTGTGGCAACTTCAGCAGCCATATCCACCGCTGACACCCAAGCCTCACCATCCAAATCCTCTAAGAAGAGGAAACCTTCTGAAACCCCACTTGGCATCCATAAGACCAAGAAATCCTCAAAGGAGAAGCCCCATCCTTCTCAAGGAGAACCAACGATCGCCTATTCACAGGCATCAATTTCAAAGTTTGTGGTACGCTCCACAACATCTGTTGAATCATCCTCTCCAACCACTTCAGCGCCTCAGAACGCTGAAGCACCGCTAGTAACTTCCCCAACATCTTTAGTGCCTCAAAGCAATGGGGAGATCTTCATCAGCAACACCAGTGTTGAACCTGCCACAATGTTCTCAGCCACCACTTCTTATGCTCCATTGGTCATCACCACTTCTTTTGCACCAATGTTCTCGGTTACTGACACCAAAAGTTGCGTTGCTACAAGATCTTATGAATCGCAACTCTACAGGACCTGAAGGAGTCTCCATTCTATCCTTGGCTGACGACCTAGAATACTTTGGGGGAAGTCGAGACTTCAGTACTTTCTCCAACCCTTCAATTATCCAAACCTATCCACTAACTTTTCTCTACCCATTTCCTCTTTTGAGCTTTCCTTTGCTTAAAATCTTCTTTCTTTTACAGGTCTTAATTTGGGCATAATCACTAAATCCCTCAAGGATTTAAGTGATAAATTGGATACACTGTCCACCAACCTCTGCACCAACACCACCGTCGTAAATGATGTCGGCGAGACGCTGAAGAATATCTCCACTTCCATTGACAGCAAGGCCTCCAACGCTGATCTGTCAAAGCTGAATGGGGAGGTGACAAAGCTGCAACTAGACGTGGTCAACAACTCCACGTCCATCTAGACACTCACCACCAGTGTCTCTACTCTCTCCACCAACGTCAACAATTTCAGCAGTGACGTTGTAACGATGAAGACTGAGGTTTCAGGGCTCCTAGGTGAGGTTAGTAACCTTATTTCAAAGGTAAATGATTCAAGCTCCTTACTCACCAAGATCCTCGAGCGCCTGGAGGCTCCCACTGTCCCCCTATCCTACTTCATGTCGGATGACTGCGTGAAGTTAGGCATGGCTGCGGACTTCATTGTTCAAGACACCTCTGGCCTTCCTGGCCTCGAAGACAGGGTTGGCAAGGTTATGAAAGCTCAGGCCTTAGGAGCCCCTGGCCTAGAAGACAGACTCCTAACACCGATGTTGCCGCCGCTAATGTTCCTCTTTCCTACCATCGTGTTGACGAAGAGGGGGAGAAGTCTAAAGAAGATCTTCCCCAACACTCTGAGGGGGACAAATTTAATGATAACCCATCCTTCGCTGAGGAGGGAACCGCTGAAGAACCCTCTCAATCTGAGGGGGAGAAAGGCGAGGACAAGAAACCCACTCCTCCTTCCTCCCCGCAGTTGACTTTCAAGATTCCCTCTACTGATGAGGATGATGAAGAAGAAGAGGAAGAGGAGGTGGAAATCGAAGATGAAGAACCCTCCTCAAACCCTGGTGGAAAGGATGATGAAGATGATGATGATTTTGATTGGTTCCAACCCACCACCATCAGGGTCCTTGAACCAAAAGGGGTAGTTCTTAAAGACGTAGGAGAGACGACCAAAGTCTCCTTCTAAGAAGACTTCTCAGGGGGGCAAGCAGAAAGGTCTTGCTCCTAAAGGGAACTTGGCTATTTTCCTTAACAAGCCAACTTCTCAGGTATGTTTATCTCTGATCCCTTACACTCCTTCTATCCTCCACCGATTCACTACTTCTATCCTTCATCACTTCAAACCTCTAAACACTTAGACATTTTTTTTCTTTTTCTTACCCTCAAAAGATCTAACTCTTTGATCTTTTGTTCAGCTAGTCCTCTCCCCTGCTTGAGGATGTAGCTGAAGCTCCTCAACCTCTGCAAATAATCCCAGCTGCCTAAGCTGATGACACCACAATAATCCCAGTCTCAGTGAATGAGACTGATGATCAAGCTGAAGAATAAGAGCTGCTCTCGCACCACAACAGACCCTCTCGACGACCTCAATTGTTAGAGGAGGAAGAATTAAGAAGAAGAGCATCATTGATTCAATGATTAGAGAATCAGCGGATCACCCCTCCAACTGGTCTTGGCTTCTTGACCCCTGAAGAAATCATTGATGCCATCAAAGCTGAAAAACTTCTTGCGGAACAACAAAGGGAGCTGCTCAAAGATAAAGAGTTCGCTCTTAAAATTGCCAAAAGTTCTGTGAAAGAAAAGCAGCTGAAACGATTTACTCTCAGAGTCCAAGAAGAACTTCTCAAGAAAGTTGGAGAAGTGTTCAAGAAGAAAAAGGAAAAGGTCAGTGACACCACTCTGAGTTGGTGTAAGAAGAAAGTCGACTTTAGGTACCTTCCTAGTCGAATCATCAACGTCAACCTGAAGGGAAGAAACGTCTGAGGCGTTCCACTGATAGATGTCATGGTGATTAGAGAAAATGGAGATACTAAGATATGCTACATGTCAAAACTTGAGCCCTATGGTCTTGATGAGTGGTTGGAAATAAGAGTTGCAATCCAGCGATCAAGATCAAGCTTCAAACCTCATGTTCAAAGTTTCATCAACAAGCTGACCGGTCGAGTTGCCTCAGTGGTCGACTTGCCTCCTCCTCCAGCATTTCATCAAAACTAGAAACCGGCAAAGAAGAAACGAGCATCATAATCTTCAGGGCCTGCTATCCGGAATGAAACAGGGATCGAATTTTCAAGGGCAGTAGTGCTCAGTCCTCCACCTGACTTATCAGCTCTAAGCCTCTCGCCGCCACCTGGTGAAGACTTTGTCCCTGGACAAGTGGTCAGTGAGCCCCTCAGAATATTCTCTCCTGACTTCTATGACAAGAAGTGTTTTCAATGCTTCTCTGATTTATCCACCTGCCCAATCAACCAGCTCAAACACCTGATGTATTGGTGTGACCTGACACGACTCGGAGTCTTCCTGAAGCCTTAAGTACTAAATGAAGCAAAATTAAGAAGGCAACAAGGAGAAAAAGTCCCTGACTGGATGATCCTAACAACCAATGTCTTTGATAAACTACGCTTCAAGGATGAACCTAGCTGATATAATCTATCTTATATTCTTCTATTTTATTAGTAAACTTTTGTACTTGTAATTTTATTTCATTTTACTTGTAAATTTTCCACCTTCCCTTGTAAACTGAAATACAAAGATTAATGAAAATTTTCAATGAATTACTTTACTCCATCAGTACTAGAAAAGATCTCTGAAAACAGTACATGGGACATGTATTTATGAGTCCTCTTTAACCGTATGTTTTTAACTTAGAATTTTTTTTATGTTGCTTAGTCATCACCAAATAGGGGGAGAATGTTGATCCAAACCCTTCAATGATTTGATGATGACCCTTAGAATCACTTGGTGAAAATTGTAAGTAAACATTATGTATCAGTGTTTCACCATCAATGAAAATATACTAAGTCAGTTTAGTATCCATGATGTGAAACATATGTTATTTAATTATACTTCAGTGATAAATGTACATTAGTAAGACCTGAGTATGTTCATTCTCGTTGATGATCACTGAATGTTCATTTTGTAAATGTTTGCTTATGATCCCTGGAGACAAGATTCGCGATAAAGAGTTCAACGCTGAAATCGAAGACCAAGCTGACGAACAAGTGACGAAGTCTACTCATGACCTGATGCGGATATCAGCGAAGCCAATACTTGTCCAAATCACATGATGTTTCAAGTAGAATACTTCAGTGAGAGCTGACCTTCTTCGCCCTCTCTGATGAAGATCAACTCAGCGATCGCTGGTCATGAAGCATGTTCTACAAGGAACATTTGTCTTATCCTCTTGCACACTTTTGAATAATTTTTCAGAAGGACATGCCTTTGTCCAGAATTATGCAAACCACTCTGCCAATTACACTGTTCATCATGCGTCCAAGTGCATGTTTGCAAAAGTCAGAATCATGCAACAACCAAGTGCTGACACGTGTAAAGTCCTTCTGACATGCATTTAATGCATGCAGTATAAATAGGATGAACACCTTCATTCTGAAGGTGGCGAACCCCTGAACTTCTTAGTGCCTTAAGAAAAACTATCCTTATCTTTTTCTTAACTTATTTCATTCTTTTCGTAGTGCAAGAAATTTGTGCGATTCTCATAGTTTGTTTAGAAAGATAAAAATCTGTGTATGTATTCAACCCCCCCCCCCTTCTACAAACTTGTATAACCCTCCAGTAACAACATGTTCCTATTCCTGAAATGACTCCTAAGAGTTCCGAACACTTGGGGAAAGGTAAAATAACCTCCAATATTCCTCAAAAGAACACAAGTGTGCCAAATCTGAAAAAGGTTTCCTCTAAACCTTCAGCGAGCCAACCATCATCCTCTAAGGCGAAGACCTCTAGACATGTTCAGAGATCTACCCATAGGATAAAGGTTGATCTTAGGCCTAAGAAATCTGAAGAACCAAAGGTTCCTCCAAAATCTGATGCTAAGGGCATTCTTGGAGTTGTCCCTGCTCATTTAAAGCTTTCTAATGCTTATGCTTTTGGTCCTAAAGCTACCTTTACCTATAAGAAATGTTATCATTGTCGACGTACTGACCATATTCCTAGTAAGTGCCCCACGACCACCAAAGTTGAGAGATTAGCTAGAGTGAAGATGAATGCCACCAAGGCTACAAAGGTCAGCAAAGATGAAAATTCTGCGAAGGTGAAAATACCACTAAGGTTAAGAAATTAACCAAAGTGAAGGTTACCACATAAGTTGAGTCATTAGATGTTGTGAAGATCGTTGAACCTTCAATCTCCACTAACTCTAGTGGACCCATTGTAAAGTGGGTACCAATTTAAAATTAATCTTCCACATAATTGTAGGATTCGAAGGGTATCTGGTATCTCGATAGTGGATGCTCTAGACACAGGACTGGTAGAAAGATCATGCTCTCTGAATACAAGGAAGAGAAAGGTCCCCCAGTGACCTTTGGTGGAAATGGAAATGGATACATCAAAGGGTTTGTTGTAACAAATGGTATAACTACCTTCCGAATAGTCGCTTATGTAGAAGGACTGAAGCAACTGACTATGGCACAAAAGAATCTCTCATCTCAATTTCAAGACTCTTAATGATCTCTCAAAGAAAGAACTAGCCACTTGGTTACCTCAACACTCATACGCTAAGGAATCTCTCCGTTCAGCGTGTGAAAAAGGAAAGAAAAACCAAAGCTAGTTTTAAGTCAAAGCAAGTGTCTTCAGTGACAACACCTCTTCATCTACTCCAAATGGATTAATTTTGCTCTGTCAGTATACAATCCATCGTTGGAAAGAAGTACACTCTAGTCATAGTAGATGAGTACTCACGTTATACCTGGGTGATGTTTCTCAAATCTAACAGTGACACTCCAGATAAAATCATTTCATTTGTAAGAAAATTGGAAGTTCTCAATGTTAATGCCAAAAATCATCCAGAAGGATAACTTAAGGTTGATTGTGGAGCTTAACAACTAAAGAAAGGAATCTTATGACAAAGCGTGCGACAAAGACAGAAAATCGTAAAGAGACAAGAATTTTGGTGACGAGGGAAAAACCTCAACGAAGAAAAAACCCGCGGACGACTGTGGATGTCGTCGCTACACTATGATCGCCAAACAGGGGCGATATCCTTTGTTTCTGGTGTCGAGAGTACAATGATTACAATACAAATGACTTGAAATGTGAAAATAACAAGTGTATCGAATGTAAAACTAGTGTGTCGTGTGCTAAGACTGTTGTTCGAGAGTGTAAATCGAGCGTCGAGAGCGATCACTTGAGAGAAAGTTCTTTGCTTTGGATGTTCTTGAGTATGCAGTGTGATTCCAGATTTTGATGATCCAAATGATGGCTTTGTCTTCGTATTTATAGTCTTCGAATGCATTTAATTAATCCATGAATTCTTCTAGTAAAAGTCGCAACGGTTTTTATTGTTTAATGTTCATAACTGCTCTGTCGGTTTCGTACGTTGGTCATAAATGACGTTTGACCTGCATTGAAAGATGAAATCATTATAGAAGATTCGTACGTTAGTCGGTCGAGGTCGTGTGTTTCTACACGACGGTCGAGTGTCGAGAGGTATTCTCGACTCTAGCTTTGGTCAAAAGACGGAGTGTTTGTCATTTGACTTTGTTACAAGAGAAGTGCAATAAACGTTCTTAATGTCTTGGTCGTGGTCGAGACTGGTGAATTTTTACCCAAACAGTTTGCCCCCAAAATTTAAAAAAGTGGAGTGGCAAATTCAAATTTCAAAAGTTTTTTAAATTTTGCTAGTCGGACGTCTAGGGTCGTGACGCGTGTCAAAAAAATCTTTTTAGTTACCTTGGAATTAGATCGGTCCAATTCTAACTGAATGGGAAGTCGAAAAGGGGATAAGGTCGTGACATTACGCTGACGCCCGATCGTGCATAACAGCTGCATTCTCAGGTGTCGACGATCTGTCAAGCATTTGAAAAGACAGGGACACGTGTCGATGATCAAGAGGCTCGACCTGACACGATCATTTGCATAAATAAATACCTTTCGACGGATCTTTTATACTTTACGATTTCAAAGAGTTTTTAGGAGAGATTTCCCTTGATTTACTTGCTGTTCTTTGCCGAATCTCTTCCCAACTGGTGAGAGATCTTCGATTGGTTAGAGATTTCGAGGGCACCTTATAAGGTATGATTTCTTGGTTTTTCGTAAGTCGATTACTAGAAAACTCCGAGAAATGTATCAATTAAGTCTGTAGGTTTTTGCTGAAGATCTTGATGACCTTAAAAATCTAGTATTCCACTCGTCTTCAGTTGAGGTGTTTCTGCTCGAGTTTTAACATCGGCCCAGTTAATGCCCCGATTCTGGAGATTCTGGCCTCTTTTGTTTTTATGTTCATCACATAATGTTTCCCTTTAATAAGTTTTTTAGGAGAATCGTAGACGAAGGTGCCAACTAGCTCTGCTAAGAGAGCGACATAACTTGAGTTTGCTCGAAAAAGTAAAGACAAGGGATAAAAGACCTCGACTGCTGTGTCTGGGTCTTTACCAGAGACGAGGATGATGATTCTGAGAGAAACGTCTTCGAAGTTTGATGACTCATCGAGAGTCATTGTGTCTGAGAAGGTGAAGGCACCGATTGCGATTGACGCGACGTTCGTGGACCATGCGCGTCTGGCGATGATGTCCCCTGCAGCCACGTCGATCCCTTTGTCAGCCGACAAGGGCAAGGGTACAAAGACGGGAGAGGGTGAGAAGGAAGTGACGATGGTCAACTTTACGTTGTCGTCGGACATCTTAGCTGACAATGTCCTTGACGGGATAAAATTGTTTCCGCATCTGGGGAAGTATCAGCTCTCATCTTTCGGGGAGCGTTTTCGAGGGGTCTCCGTCGAAGAGACAGGATCGCATGTAGCCGGACTGGCGTTCTTGGTAAGTTTCTTTTTCAAAGCTTATGTTTCGATGTTTTTTTGTTAACATATTTCTTTGTATTTGTCAGGCATTTCAATCTTCTCTCGCTCGATGTGCGAAGATAGAGAAAACTAAAGGTTTAGTGTTTTCCGCCCATGAGAGGGGGAACACCACGTTGGATCGGAAGTCGATTGTCGAGAGCTACGGAAAATATCATATTCCTTCCTCCAACCTTAACATTAATCTTAAGAGCCGCATTCTCAAAATACTGCGGACTCTTCTTCGTAACATGTCGTGGCGTATGGTATTGGGAAACAACTCCCAGCTTTGTCTTGCACACTCGTTTGATCCTAGCATAAGTTCTTCAATGCTTTATAGGACAGGAGGCTCTATCAAAATTCAAGGGGGATCTGGTCGAGCACGATCTGACATCTGTTAGGCAAGGATTCTCTTATCTTCGCCGTCGAACGAACTTGCCTTAGGTCGTGGCCTCGGGTAAAGGCGCGACCGATGTTATTCCTCAGCCTTAGGATAGATTTGTTATTTATGCTCGATCGTTGGTGATCGAGTTATCTAATGTACTAGTTGATTCGATAAATGGAATTTTTATTTCGCACATCTCTTTGTTTTACACGTCCTATACGTAAACATAACGTTTAACTGCGAATTTTAATCGTGGGAGAAAACATGCGACTTAGTCATCCATTGTAATATAATGACTAGGATATAAGTCATACATTTGAATTGTATTAGTAAACATATGTAATCGATGTGTTCATCCAGAACATACAAATTTTTCTAAGTCTTAGAAACTTAGATCAAGTGAAATGTTGGACTAGATCGTACGTCGTTCCTGAATCGTGCGCCTGTGCGATAGAATAAGCAAGTCAATAAGCAAGTCATAGACTTGAACACTTATATCATGCGACCTTGCGAGATTAATGTTGTGTAATAGACTTATGTCGTGTGATCTGCGAATAAACAATGTTAGGGGTTGGTCGTTGGATAGCCAACGACCCTCCGATGCTTAAGTTAGTAATCGTCGTGGTGAAAAATCGTGTGAGAAAAGGAAAGAGATTTAAAAGAAATACCTTTTTAAATGCGTCGCATTCCAGCTACGTGCGATATCTTGATTGTCGAGGGTTTGGAGCCGATATACACCTTTACCCACGACTTTTGAGATACGATAAGGACCTTCCCATTTAGTGGAAAGCTTACCAGCATTGAGCTCTTGAGTGCTTTGAAACACTCGTCTTAGGACGTAGTCGCCTACTTGAAAAAATTTAACTTTAACATTTTTGTTGAAGTGTCGTTCGACCACTTGCTTTTGTGATGCCATTTTGACCAATGCTGATTCTCTTAGTTCCCCTAGAGCATCGAGGTCATAACTTAGGTCAATCAGATTGTGGTCGACGGAAGTATGTCTCGAAGTAGGGAGTTGAACCTCGACGGGTAGAACTGCTTCACAACCATAAACTAAAGAGAAAGGGGTTTGTCCTGTGGACGTGCGAGGCGTCGTGCGATTTTCCCACAGGACCGAAGGGAGTTCTTCGACCCACCTTCCCTTTGCGGCTTGCAACCTCTTCTTAATTAAAGCGGCGATGGTCTTATTGCTTGATTCAGCAAGTCCATTTGCCTGAGGATATCTGGGCATCGAGGTCGTCAGCTTGATGTTGCGATCTTCACAGAATTGTTGAGTCCTGTTGCTTATGAATTGGGACCCATTGTCGCAGACAATTTCGGACGGAATCCCAAACCTGCATATGATATTAGTCTGGATAAAAGAGATGACTTCCTTGTCCCGAACTTGGGAAAAGGCAGCTGCTTCTACCCATTTGGAGAAATAATCCGTAAGTACGAGGAGAAATACCTTTTGCCCAGGGGCAGGCGGTAGTTTGCCGACAATGTCCATACCCCACCTCATGAAGGGCCATAGGATAAGCGTCGAGTGTATAGATTCATAAGGTTTATGAGTCATACCTGAATGTTGTTGACAGGGATTACAGTTTTGAACGTACCTGATGGCATCTTGTCGCAGCGTCGACCAAAAGTAACCTTGTCGAGAGTTACGATTAGCCAGACTGCGACCTTCGGAGTGATTGCCACACTCCCCATCGTGCATTTCTTGGAGGATCTTTTGAACTTGATTCTTACTGACGACGCATCTCAGGTTTAAACCGGTCGACGATCGTCGATAGAGTTTATCTCCGATCATGACGTACCTGGATGCTTTGAACCGGATCTTCCGAGCTTCCATCTTGTCTTTTGGGAGTTGGTCGTGTATAAGAAAATTCCAAATGTCGAATGACCAATCATCTTCTTGCTCTTCGATCTGGACGACATCGTCATTCTCGATGGACGACGTCGCTAGATGTATCAGAGGAATACTGTCGAATATTGGTTCGACTAGGGAGAACCGAAGGTTTGCTAAGGTGTCGGCTTGAGTATTCTGATCCCTCGGAATTTGTTCAATAGAAAATGATTTGAATTTTTCCAATTCTTCTTTCGCTACCTTTAGGTACGAAGTCATTTTTGAATCTTTGGCTGCGAAATCTCCATTCATCTGGTTCACGACCAGAAGAGAATCGCTTCTTACATGTAGCGAGGTTGCCCCCGAGTCGTGGGCCATATCCATCCCTATGATCAGGGCTTCGTACTCAGCTTCATTGTTGGTGGCTTTGAAATCGTATCGCACGGAATACACCATCTTGCCCCCCTGTGGCGACTTTAAGACGACGCCAAGTCCTGATCCCCTGACGTTGGATGATCCGTCGACGTGTAAGGTCCAAGGCACGTCGTCGTGAGTCGCCACAGTAGACACTTCGAGTTCTTCCTCTTTTCCCAATTCAGGACTAAAGTCGGCGATGAAATCAGCTAGTGCTTGCGACTTGATCACTCTCCTGGGTTTGAAATCGATATCGTAACTGCTGAGATATATGCTCCATTTTGCCAATCGACCTGTCAACTCAGGTTTTCTCAAGACGGACTTGATGGGATAGTTAGTAACAATAGTAATCGGGTGTGATTCGAAATAATGCCGTAATTTCTTTGCGGCTGTAACAAGTGATAAGAGCAGTTTTTCCATAGAAGAATACCTGGTTTCGGCGTCCAAGAGGTATTTACTTACGTAGTAGATCGGCAGTTACTTACGAAACTCACTGCATTTGGACTAACAGGAAAATATAACTGCAAGGTCTCATGATCATGAGGCTTCGACAGCAAGGGCGGTGACGTCATGTATTCTTTCAATTTTTGTCGCACTTGCTCATGGTCGTCGGTCCAATCGAAGCCTTTGTTTTTCCTGAGGACATTGTAAAATAAATGACATTTGTCTGAGGAGACTTAATCTCGATAATGGCTTTGATCTGGTCGGGATTGGCTTCGATTCCCCGACGAGTGACCATGTAGCCTAAGAATTTCTCGGCACTGACGCCAAAGGAACACTTCATCGGATTGAGCTTCATATTGTACCTCCGAAGGATGTCGAACGACTGCCTCATATGCTCGAAGTGGTCGACAACTTGCTTTGACTTGACGAGCATGTCGTCGATGTAAACTTCCATCGTGTCGCCGAGATGATCTTTGAACATCTTATTCACCAGACGTTGGTAGGTAGAACCTGCATTTTTAGTCCAAAAGGCATAACTTTATAACAATAAATACCTCGATATGTCATGAACGCAGTTTTCTTCTGGTCATCGACGTGCATCAGGATCTGATTGTACCCAGAATAAGCATCCATGAATGTTAATAATTCATGCCCTGCTGTCGCGTCGACCATGGCGTCGATATGTGGCAACGGAAATGGGTCTTTTGGACAAGCTTTGTTGAGATCTGTGAAGTCGATACAGACTCTCCACTTGCCATTTTTCTTCGCCACGACCACGACATTAGCAACCCAATCGGGATATTTTACTTCTCGAATTTTCCCCGTCTTGAGGAGGTTGTCGACCTCGTCATTTATCACCTTATTCCTTTCAGGAGCAAATTTTCGGCGCTTTTGCTTAATATGTTTGAAAGATGGGTCAACATTGAGCTTATGGGAAATGACACCAGGGTCTATACCGACCATATCGTCGTGCGACCAGGCAAAGCAATCGGCATACTCCTGCAAGAAAGATATTATCTTGCCCTTTAGGCATGGATCGAGGGATGAGCCTACAAGGATTTTCTGGTTAGGCTTGCTCTGGTCTAGGACGATTTCCTCCAAGCGATAATCGTCCACTATCGCTGGAGAATCCTGCGCATTCTCCAGCTTCTCATGTATTTGGGCAGCGGTTTGTTCAGGGTTTCCGTTACCTACCATTTTTCTGAAACAGAAAACAGGGGAAACTACAAGAAACCGTTAGCAAGACACACGTTTGTCAAAGATTTTCTCTAGATGGGGCCCCACGGTGGGCGCCAAGCTGTTAATGCCAAAAATCGTCCAGAAGGATAACTTAAGATTGATTGTGGAGCTTAACAACTAAAGAAAGGAATCTTATGACAAAGCGTGCAACAAAGACAGAAAATCGTAAAGACACAAGAATTTTGGTGACGCGGGAAAAACCTCAACTAGGAAAAAACCCGCGGACGACTGTGGATGTCGTCGCTGCACTATAATCGCCAAACAGGGGCGATATCCTTTGTTTCTGGTGTCAAGAGTACAATGATTACAATACAAATGACTTGAAATGTGAAAATAACAAGTGTATCGAATGTAAAACTAGTGTGTCGTGTGCTAAGACTGTTGGTCGAGAGTGTAAATCGAGCGTCGAGAGCGATCACTTGAGAGAAAGTTCTTTGCTTTGGATGTTCTTGAGTATGCAGTGTGATTCCAGATTTCGATTATCCAAATGATGACTTTGTCTTCGTATTTATAGTCTTCGAATGCATTTAATGAATCCATGAATTCTTCTAGTAACGGTCGCCACGGTTTTTGTTGTTTAATGTTTATAACTGCTCTGTCGGTTTCGTTCGTTGGTCATAAATGACGTTTGACCTGCATTAAATAATGAAATCATAACAGAAGAGTCGTACATTAGTCGGTCGAGGTCGTGTGTTTTACACGACGGTCGAGTGTCGAGAGGTATTCTCGACTCTGGCTTTGGTCAAAAGACAGAGTGTTTGGGATTTGACTTTGTTACAAGAGAAGTGCAATAAACGTTCTTAATGTCTTGGTCGTGGTCGAGACTGGTGAATTTTTACCCAAACACTCAACAACATGACAGTTCGCTCAATAAGGAGTGATCATGCGACTGAATTCAAAAATAGTACTCTTGAGAACTGTTAGCTTCAATCTTCCTAATCATAGAAGTATTTATAAGTAGTGAAAAATAGGCCAAGTGAAGAAAGCCTATTACAGAGGCTCTGCCGAACTTTCCGAGAGATCAAGGTCAAGAAGCTACAGAAGCTAAAGAGGCGTTGTTGGAACCCAGATATAACAAGTAACAATAATAATAGCAATAATCTTTGTATTTTGACTAATAAAGAGGAGTTTACAATATATGAAATAAGCACAACTCACTCTTGAAGCTCTCTTTCTCTATACGTCTGACTCTTTCAAAATGGAGGCTAGGAGGCTTTTTGGAGGCTTACCCTAAAATAACTCTAAAACATGTCTTTATAACCAATACAACAATTGGTTATTTACAATTTTAGCCCTTGACACTAAACAACTACAAATAAACCCTTGACACTATTTCTTTATAAAACATTCATATAAATTAGGGGCTAATAAAGCTAACAATCTCCCCCTAATGTTTTATAAAGAAAGCATCATCTTGTAGTCTCCCCCTTGCTTTCTTTAGATGCGTTGGTGTGTCAATCTTCAAGTCTTGTGAGTCCTCTTTTCCTGATCTTCCACAATGTCAGTTGCTTTAGTTCATTTTTAACTCCCCCTTGATCTTTGCCTACTCCCCCTTGAATGTTGCTTTACTTTTCAGATCCCAGTTATCTCCCATAGATTAAACTCAAACAATCAGAGAACGATTTAAAGTGCGGAAGCTTGTATAACCAGTTTGAGTAATAGTCGTTGGTAGATAAACTGATAAGATGGTTGAGTAGCAAGCATATTCGGCTCATGAGAATCTGCATTAAAGAATAAGTAACCAGGGTAATCATCTAACATAGAAGCACAATAGCAACTATTATCACAACAATTAAAAAAATTGTGTGGCCTATGCTCAGAGTTGGCAATGATGAAGCTCTGACAGGACTTCCAGTTATCATTGAAGTAAATTAAAAAATAAACTTCTCAAACTGTTCTTGGCAATATCACATAGATAAGCATGTGGAATCACAAAGATTCGTGATATTGTGTGGAAGAAAATAGAATATTATCTATTAAACTCAAAAGTGTGTAAACTGTTTGGACATAACAGGTTTCCACAGACTCAATGTGCATGAGTGAAGTGTGAAGGTGGGGCAACTTTCCTTCTTTTCAATATCCAACCTTCCAAAGAAAGATCAGATAGCATATGTGCTGCTTCCCCGTGGAAAAGTGAAACAGTTCTGTTAAACCAAGATCAATCAAGATAGAGAAGATATGAATTCGTCATCCATTTCTCTCAAGAACACATTACAAGATTAGGAAGTGTTTCTCTCTCTAGAATATAAGAATGTGAGTTAAGTATGTCTAGAGTCCTACCAACTAATACACAACAAAACCTATTTATACTAAACACTTTACAAGGTGTAAACAACACAATACAACTCAATACATTGACTTCGACTTTGACCTTTCTATATTTAAACCTTGAAGACATATTGCACTAACAATCTCCCCCTTGGATTCAAGGTTTAAACAAATGCGATCAGCAAGCTTTAGCTATCTTGAATCTTCGGTCTTCATCAAAGCTTGTCAAAGTCAAAACGTCATCCAATCTTCAAATGGCAAATAACGAACTTCTTTCTTCGAGCAGGAGAATATGAATCTTCACACAAAGCTTTTTAATACAATTAAGCACAAGTTCAAGAAAAAGAGATCACAAAATGATCAATCGATTTTCCTCAAACTCTTGAAGAATTCTCCCCATTTCCATTGACTTGAGAATTTCATTCTTTAGTGTCGATCTTCATAAACGCGCGAGTTCAAAAGAAAGAGATCACTGAAATGATCAATCGATTTCTTAAAAACTCTTGAAGAATAAAACTCCCCCTATCATTTCTTGAAACGACGTCTTCTTTCTACAAATCTCCCCGTTGACAATAAAACGAATCTTTGATTTTAAACTTTCTTTGACATGAAATTGATGTAGACATTCTCCCCCTTTTTCGATGAAAGTGAGCATCACGAGCATCGAAAATCTTTTCAATTTCAGTCACGGACAATCTCCCTCTTCAAAAACATTTCTTCCCCTTGAAAAAACACGAACAATCTCCCCATAAGAGAAATATCTTGCTCCCCCTAAAAATAAGAATTGTAGAGCAAGTTGATTTTCTCCCCCTGAAAATTTGCATAAAAAGCATATAAGCGCACATTTTAACAAACTTATATAAAGAAAATAGAATTCATTGAACAACATTTTATTACTGCTAACATTTAATCATTTGAACACCAAACAAAAGAAATTCAACTTAATGAAATGTAACAGATATTTCCATCAAGTGAAATCAAATGCATGCGTTTGTATTCAAAAACAATACATCATCGCATATCGAGTTACAAAATGTTCAGTTTCAACTCCTTTATTAAAACTATTTGGGGTGCTAGCATGCGAAATATGATTAGCAACAAGCAAATGCACCTCTAAAACCTATAAGAATACTTTGCTCTTACTCACACTATTTGTCCAAAAACAGAATTTTCACAAATTTACAGGTTTATCGCGACTTTGTATTTTCCCCAAGTTTCAAGAGATGTGTGCTCTTAGGCATCTTTTCATATTGTGCACATTGGCAACTTTTATTATGTGCTCATTGGCATCTTTTATAATCAAACAGTTTATTAAGACTAAGATACACCGTAAACATAACTTTCTAACTGGTCCTATAGCAGGATTTGGGTCAGCCGATCCCAGACCAGTTGGCCTTAGGGGCTAGGTGACAAGCACCCCTTGGAACTTACTCTCCCGAACCATAAAGGCTACATCGATATACCTTAATCCCATCTGTACCAGTAGAACATGGCTTTCTACCTGGTTCTATAGCAGGATTTGGGTCAGCCAATCCCAGATCAGTTGATCTTAGGGGCTAGGTAACGAGTACCCCTTGGGACTTAATCTCCCAAACCAGATAGGCCACAGGCACAGACTATCAAACTGAATGATTTTATTATATATATATATATATATATATATATATATATATATATATATATATATATATATATATATATATATATATATATATATATATATTATAGCATCTCAATCACTTGGTTCAAAAACGTAGTGTTTCCCCAATATTTTCGTTTCCATTCATGATTAAGACGAATAGGCTTTGTGAGCATTGTATTCTAAATAAGTCTAGATTTACACAATTTTGCACTTGTATCAAAATCTCAAACATGTTTCGCTGACCTATCGACTTATTTCAGAAGCGAAAGTAGAAACAAATATAACTCCGACGATACAAAAATGCTCGTAAAATCACCATTAACACACATTTTATTCATTGAATGAAAAATTGAAGAATTTTTCACTTCATTGAATTAAATTTGTGAAAGTTCAAACTTTCAACGTTAGTAGACATAAAATATAACACAATGTTACCTTTAAGCACATGTCCTAAAAATAGAAAGATATGATAGTGAAATGATATCACCTGATAAGTACGAGTTCTAAACTGATTTGTTTAGAAGTCGTAGTCTTTGAAGTACGGGTTCTAAACTGATTTGTTTAGAAGCCTTTACCGTTGAAGTGCGGGTTTTGAACTGATTTGTTCAAAAGCCATTACCGTTGAAGTGCGGGTTTTGAACTGATTTGTTCAAAAGCCATTATCTTTTATATCTCTCCCCCTACAAAATACCAAAAGATTTACCAAATATCCCATGTATATATTAAAAGATAGAAAACTCCCTGAAATCATGTGATGTTCAATGTCTTCTTTGAAAGCACAAGTACTTCATCTTCCGAGAGTTCAACGCTTGCCTCTAAATCTGCAAAACAGATTAAGTTGATTTTGGTACCCAACGAGTTTTGGGTCCTGGCTTGTTAAGCGGAGCTCTATAGGAAGGAAAATGATAAGTACCATACCAATATTGAATACTATCATTTTTAACAAAATCGTTAGTACCACAATAAGAACAACAAAAATTCTTTTGTGCTAACCTGATTAAATGATTTGCAGAATATAATGAATCAGGTTTAGCAAAAGATTTACCTTTCAGGTTAGTATTCTTTTTGGGAACAGACGATTTTGGTACATCTTTTTCAGGAGTCGTACCTTTTACTCTCCATTGCATGTTGACTTTCTTGTATGAAGGAAGATCAGCAAATTGATACTTGGAAGAATTATCCACTGAATGATCATAGAAAAGATTAGACGGTCGAATCGGACTTTCTGAATAGCTTTTGGATTTGTTGAGTGACTTCACTTTGTTTGATAAGTCATTCCGTTCCTTGGTCATCAAATCAAGCTTCTTCTGAATGTCACAATTAACCCTCTTCTCTTTCATAATATCAGTCGATAACACGGCCAAATTCTTTGTCAGCTTTCGTATTTCTTGCTGAAATATCTTCATCTCTTTAGAAAATTCGTCTTTATCGCACTTAGCTTGAAAGTCAGCTTTCTTCATCTTTTCTAGCTCATGACTTTCCTTATCTAGCTCTTGTCTTTCCTTTTCTAAATCCTTTTGAAGATCAGAAATTTTCTTTGACAGTTTCGCATTCTTCGCTTCAAAGCTTTTCCTTTCTTTTTCATACTCAACCCTTTCCTTTTCCAATTTCTCTTTTTCAAGAAATAAAACCTTCTCAAAATCTGCATTTTGTTTAGAATGTTTTATGCATATGAGTTCAAGAGCTTTCTTTTCTTCATTTTCTTTCTTCTCCGTCTTTGAAGCTTGTTCAAGTTTAGAAACTTTCTATGAAAGAGATAAAATTTGCTTTGCATAGCACTTTTTGTCATTTGTACGATTCGCTCTTTCCTCTTTTAGAAACTTTTCCGTATCAGAAAGTCTCTTTGTAAGCTCTATAACCTTTTCCTTGAGTTCTTCATTTTCAACATCCGATGATTTCTGTTCCGCATCCTCTTTTTCAGCTTTCTTTTCTTCTTCTTTTCTCTTAAAATCAACTTTAGATCCAAGCAATTGCTTTGACAATTCATTCCACATCTGCATCGGGTTGTTTTTGAAAGCTTCAACGCGTTTATAAATGTGTTGTGGAAGTGCAAGAATCAAGTAGTACGAAGCGTCCTTATCAGCTTTCTTTCTTTTATTCTCTTCTTCTGTAAAGTCATTCTCCATTTTATATATGATCATTGGACCTTCGGAGAAAGTTTTTATCATATATTCACCATTTTCTCGACTTGAAATGAAATCGATGAACGAAACACTCCATCGTTCAAAATCAGATTCTTTGATCAGCACTGGAAGTCGGTTCATGATCGCTTGACGATTAAAAGATCTTTTTTTTTAATATCGTCTGAAAATAACCAAGTCAGAAACTCGCAACTCAAAGAAGCGAGAAGTAAGAAACTCGCAAGCCAAGGTTGCGAAAAGTAGGAAAACTCGCAAGCAACAGTTGCGAAAAGTGAGAATTTCGCAAGCAACTGAGGCGCAAAATGAGAATTTCGCAACTTAAGGTTGCGCAAAGCTAGGAAATCGCAACAGGCGGTTGCGAAAAATGATAAAACTCGCAGAAGACGGATGCGATTTTCTCACATACACAGATTATGAATCTTGCGAAAAGTATGATGAATGTTGCGAAAAGTTTGGATCTTGCGAGATATTCCAAAAAACGTCAAATAACCTCTGAAAATCCAAAACTTCTGAAATCAAACTTCACAGACCTCTTCGAAATCACTATCTGATCACATCTTCTTCACAAAATTCTGTCTGAAAACCTCTAAATTTGAATCTGAATGGATCGATCAGAACCTGATACGTACCAAACTAAAATCTTGAAAATCCCAAAATTGATGCTAAAATCTTTGAAATTTCTGCAATTAATCTTCACAAATCAGTTAGAAACACGATTTCTAACAAATCTTCTTCAATCTTCAACTTCTGAAACCCTCTAATTCTCAAAATCAAAATCCCAACCAGTAGCCAGATACGAACACTCCAAAAACCCTGAAAAACTCTAAATCGAACCCCAAATCTTCTGAATTAGGCTTTGATGTAAGAATGAAATATGTTCAGATCATCACCACGAATCCAAAGAATCAAATCACGAACAAATTCGATCAAACAATATCAAAATTTGATAAAATCACAAGAAAATGAGATTTTCTTGAAAAAATTCAAGAAAATCAATCAAATTTTCTTGTAAAAACACCAAATCAGAAGAGTTGGCATGGGCTCACTGCCTGTTTCAATGACAATCACCAAAAATTTGTGATAAATCAGAAATGTGGTTTGCCCGGCTCGGAAAAAGTTAGTGCAGAGTTGTATAATTCTTTTGACTCTGTTCTCACACGCTCTTTCTTTTTATCATTTAGCTCACATCTAACCAAACTCTCTCTTCATTTTTACCTCTCAAGCACAATGAGAAAAACTCAGATGAGTTGTCTCCCCCACTCTTTAATGTAGACCCTTTACCTCTCAACCACTCAAGGTTTACTTCTTTGGTAGGAAACACAGATTTTAGTGAATCCATAGAAGTGCTATATATGCTCACACATTGATCCCATGAAATTGTTGTCCTGGAGGTTGGATTGTTCCACACATTGACTACTTGTAGTCTCAGAAAAGCATTTAAAATCCAACTTCTATATTTGAAAAAAAACATTTTGGCATCTAGAAGTGGTTTGACCATTTGAAAGAGGTTTTATCATTTTAAAGATGGCCATTCTCTAAAAATGATAAAAGATTTAGATATTTTACCTTTGCATGAATATGGTCAGATTGGCATTCTCCCCCTCAAATTGAGCAATAAATCTTATTTAGGGTCAACTTGTAATCAGATATCCTGTAAGAATCAAAAAGTGTTGGTAATCATCTTTGATGATTCCACATTTGTTAGGAATATCCAGACGCACGGTTAATTCAAATTAAAATGAAACATGGTGCTGGGAGTTAGAGATTAGAAATACCAGTCAAAGTCTGATCTGTTGAGGTACTGGTCCTACACTGATGTGTGTAGAAACAACCATTCTGATGAGGTACTGGTTCTACACTGCTGTGTGTAGAAGCATCGAGAGAACACCGTTCTTGAAAGCGGAAGGAGCATGAATTAAATGCAATGCTTTCGGTCCAGCACCTTACAGCAGACTTTGAAGCTGATTTTGGCATATCAGCACACATAATTTGAGAAAACTCAAAGCATCAAAGTCGTGCGTCTGTGTATTATCTTTCCAATGCAACTGGAATCGAGTAATTTGGAGCACCGAGTCAAAAGTTATGCACATGTTTCTGAAGCAGAGCAAAGCTGATAGCAAGTAAACATAAATCGGGCTCTGAGGTTGAGTCGCAGAGGTTCAGTCCACAGAGGCTCTGTCAGATTTCACAGAGGCTCTGTGGTGAACAGTACCCCAGAGGTTGGTCAGCAGAGGTTTGGCGGCAGAGGTTGATTGTAGTGCCTACGGAGCTCTGATGATGATTTTAGTGAAACACCTCTGTCCAGCAGATATATACTGACTTTAGCAGAGGTTCTGACCAAGAAGAACACCGATTCAGACCAATCTCAAAACACGAGAATTTTTCATCTGTGTCTTAGAAATCCAACGCATCTGGACTCATCAAATTTGGAGCTTCGAGGAGGGAGTTCTGTTGAAAATACGACAGGTGCGCAAAGCTGACAGCAAGAACTAAGACGTTGCGCTATGGGCTCTGAGGTTCGGTCGCAGAGGTTCAGTCCACAGAGGCTCTATCGGGTTTCACAGAGGCTCTGTGGTGAACAGTACCACAGAGGGTGGTCGCAAAAATCTGAGCCAAAGCTTATGTTGTCGCTAGAAGTTGGTCTGAGTGGTCGACAGAATGATCGCGGCTTGACAAACGCTTGACAAAGGCTCGACAGAGGTTTGGTCGCGGCTCGACAGAGGTTGGTCGCTGCTCGGCAGAGGTTGGTCGCTGCTTGGCAGAGGTTGTCGCTACTCGGCAGAGGTTTGGTCGCGTGCGGCAGAGGTTTGGTCGCGTGCGGCAGAGGTTTGGTTGCCGCTCGGCAGAAGCTTAACAGAAGTGTTACACTTACTTCGACACTGATTTAGACCATTTTACCTCTGGAGTTTGCAAAAACTCAAAACACAAACAACTTTCATTGGTTTGTTATCTATTCAGATCATCTTGAATCACCTCTTTTCGAGCTCGTACGACAAAGATATGGTTGATTTACCACAGTCGCGCAGATCTGTCCATCAGCTTTCCATCAGCACACTGTTGTCTACTTCAACGATGCATATGACCCTTATAAATATCGAATCTCTGAATTCTCAAAACACAAGAATTGTTCATCTGTGTCTTAGGAATCCAGGGCATTTTGAATTGCATCAATCGGTGTCTTAATCAGTGAGATATGATCAATTTACTACAGCATCACAAATCTGCCAGCATGCGGTCATTGTACTTGATTGTTGAGCACCGAAATCAATTGCCTTTGACGGATGAGCCTTAAACTGAGTGTTTAAGAGTCCATATTAAACTTTGAAGCCTGAGTCCTTAACAGATGTATTAAGGAGTCCATTGTACCTGCAAGACAGATCAAACCATTTTTGGTACCCATTTCCAAATGGGTCCTATTTTGTTAGAATTTGCATGAAATGCTTTGTTGATCTTGTCATACTCAACAGAAATGAATGGCTTTTGAACATTTTGAACAAGTGAAGAGCCTTTGACAATCCAAACCATTTTCACTCTTTTAAAACCTTGATTAACTGATCGATCTATCTTACGATCATAGAAAGAATGAGAAGTAGAAATCTGATTTGTTGAAAACTTGTTTGGCTTAATGAACTCTTTTGTTTTAACAGAACTTTCAGAATTTATTTTGAAAACCAAAGCATTCCGTTCTTTGTTGAACAAATCAAACTGTGATAGTAAATCAGATTTCAACTTCCGCTCTTTCCTAATCTCAGCAGATAAGTCAATGAACCTTGTTGTCAGTCTCTTCACTTCAGATTTAAGATACAATCTCTCTCTTTCAAAATCCTCTTTTTGACTTAATTCTTGAAATCTTTGAACCTTCAACTATTCAGATTCTTTTCTTTCAAAATCAGACTCGTTCCTCTCTTTTTCAAGAGTTTTCTGTAATTTTGAGATTTTGCAAGAAAGCTCCATAGATTTTGTTTCAAACGTAGTTTTCTCCTTTTCAATCTTCTCTCTTTCACAAATCACAAGTTTTTCAAAATCAGAAATCAGTTTAGAAAAACATAAACATATAAGTTCAAGTCGTTTCTTCTCTTTTTCAGACTCAGATAAATTTCTAATAAGCTCGATGATTTCAGAGGATAGGAGTTTACCTGACTTTTCAAGTTCAGCAATCTTACCTGAATCAATAAGAATGCTCTTGTTCCTTTCTTCTAGTTCTTTCTCAAGATTAGGAATAATTTTGCGAAAATTAGTACTAAGTTTAGAATAATAATGAGCATCAGAATCAGCACTGAATCTTAGTCTTGACATATTGTTACTTGAAAGATCGTTAACAGATACTTTGTGCGAAGAAGAATTAATTGTTACACAGTCTTTTGTCTCAATGCACTAACCTGTCTCAGCCCAAAACTTGTCGGATTGAGCTGAAATTTGGTAGGTAGGTGCACGAGGATATTCTGGACCACTTTAATTCTTCGGGTTTTGTCCAAAAAGCAACAAAAATGGTTTTTCGAAGCAAAAACGTGTGCAGCAAATAAAAGTTAAGGATGAAGATTCAAATGTTCTTGACTCAAAGTTTTTCAAAAATGATCGGATTGAGCTGAAATTTGGTACACAGGTTCGTGACGCTATTCTGAGAAACTTTAATGCTTGGTGTTTTGTCCAAAAACCAACAGAAAATGGTTTTCCGAAGCAAAACAGAGTGCAGAAAAATAAAAGTTTAAAAACTCCGAAAATTGAGTAAATAAACAAACTGAGCTACAAACCTAGTGATTTTGCGGAATTAAACACTCAGGTATTATCTACTAACAACCCTTGATCGATTCTAAACCAGTAGAAGAACTCTAATGGCCAAAACCAATCAAAAAGATGAAGAACTTGAAGAACTCTCAACTTTGCACAAAAACACAATAATCTCTCAAAAATATGATAAAAATCAATGGATTGAAGCACAAATTTGAATCTGTTTGGCTCTGATACCAATTGTTGGAACCCAGATATAACAAGTAACAATAATAATAGCAATAATCTTTGTATTGATTGATAAAGAGAAGAGTTTACAATATATGAAATAAGCACAACTCACTCTTGAAGCTCTCTTTCTCTATACGTCTGACTCTTTCAAAATGGAGGCTAGGAGGCTTTTTGGAGGCTTACCCTAAAATAACTCTAAAACATGACTTTATAACCAATACAACAAATGGTTATTTACAATTTTAGCCCTTGACACTAAACAACTACAAATAAACCCTTGACACTATTTCTTTATAAAACATTCATATAAATTAGGGGCTAATAAAGCTAACAGGCGTCCTACAGAAGCTCTGTCATACGCGCAAAGAAAACCAAAGACTCGGAATCCGGTGAAGACTGCTCTAAAAAGGACCAAACCGCAGAACCTCTGTGACACTTCACAGAGCCTCTGCGGTCTTCAACAAAGACTTCAAAGATATTTATAATATCTTGCTACTGTTACTGGACCTGTTCATCAACTTGCATGGTAGCATGCCCTGTCCATATTCAACGTGTCAAACTCTGATTGGATTCAATAGGGCTTAGTACATAATAGACGTCTGCTGCATTAAATGCAATACAGCACGTCCAACTATTCATACCGTCCGTTCTGAATAGTACCTTATGCTTTATGGTCCATTTAGAGTAGTATATAAGGAAGACTCATGTTGAGTTCTTCAAGATCGAGAATTAAGAGAGAAAAACATCAAGAACACATAGCTTAAATACTTTGAGAGTCATATCTGTTTTAAAGCTTTGCTTACTCACTGTTCTTGATTCTGTTCTTGATATATATATATTCAGTAAACTTTGAGATATTATTTCCTGTTCACTGTTTATTTATATTGTGTTCTAAATCTATCAAACATATCTGTTAGTTCTTCAAATACGCTTTCGCATCATACTTAAACTTGAACTAATAGATCTGATAATCTTGTTTAAACAAAACGGGAACCAACAATTGGTATCAGAGCAAAGCTTGATTTTCAATATCAAGTGATCCTCGTTTGACAACATTATTGATGGGTTTCATTCTGTTAAAAAGGTTTCTGTTTTCCTATTACTCTTCGACTCATTCTGATAGAAACCATTTTACCAGGTTAGAACACCATTAAACAATTCTGGATATCAGTTTTTTTTTTACCTAGAAATCCTTCCAGATCTTCATATATACTTTCTAAAACCCCTGAAAAGCTCTTAAAATGACAAATACCAATAACTTTTTCACTGCTGGCTCATTAACCAAACCTCCTACTCTCCTTCGAGATGAGTATCCTCAATGGAAGATAAGAATGGTTCATTTCTTTGAGGGTACTGAAAAAAATCTAGTACAATATCTTTACAACCTTCCTCTTGTTCCCATGATAGTAGTACCACGAGTACCAGCTACTGCTGAATCTCCTGAAATCCCTGAACATCAAAAACCGAAGCCAAAAGAAGAACGGTCAAATGAAGATAAGGCAGAAGATGAAGTTGCACAGAAAACAAAAAGAATCTTGATAATGGCTATCCCCAACGAACTTTTTCAATCCTTAGATGCATGCGAAACTGCGCACGATCTTTGGAAAGAATTAGAAAGACAGTTGGAAAGGGGTGCTAAAACACAGAAGAACCGAAGGGCACAGTACATAAATGAATATCATGCATTCAGAGCCTCTGCAACAGAATCTCTGCAAACGACGTACGACAGGTTCAACTCTCTCATAAACAAATGCAGAAAGTCTGGCATTCACAGAACCTCGGAAGAAAATAACATCATGTTTCTAAAGAGCCTGAATGATGAGTGGCTTCAATTGTCTATGTCTTTACAAACAAACCAAGATCTAGACTCATGGACACTCTCTGATCTCTATGGAACACTAGCTGCACAAGAGCCTCAAATAGCACAGGCTAAAACAATAACCATTGCACCATACGCATTGGTTAGTAAATCAACATAGGCTACAGAAAGACCGAGAAATGAGAGAGCAACAGAGAAGAAGAAGAAGGAGAAGAAGAAAATGGTGATGGTTGATAGCGAAGAAGACGAGCTGATAGAGGAAGAAATAACTCTTGCGTCATTAGCTAAATCATTGGCTCTATTGACAAGAGAGTTCAAAGGTAACCAAAGAAATTTTGGAAATGACAGATATAGCAGAGACAACCAGAGAGATAGAAGAGATGATGGAAGAAGAGAAGAATCAAGTGACCGACAGAGGTCAGACTACAGAAGTGACCGACAGAGGTCGAGCGACAGAAACTACAGAGGAAATGACCGACAGAGGTCAGATGACAAGGTAGGCCACACACAAGAATGCTACAAATGTGGTAAGCCTGGTCATTACGCAAACGAATGCCGAACAGAGAAAGATGGAGATCAACAGAAGTCCGACGATCGAACTGGAAACACCTCTCAAGGTTGTTTCAACTGCGGCAAGCCAGTCCATTTCGCAAAAGAATGCAGAAGTAGACAAAATCGCCAACAGAAGGACTCAACTTTTTACAAAAAAAAGGCTGAATATTATGCGCAAAAATCCCTAATGGCGAACAAAGGGCATTCTGAAGCAAACAAGGAGGACTTCGAGTCAGACTCTACCTCTGATGATGAATTCACCACCAATGCCCTGTTCTGTGGCATGGCAGAAGTCGACTCCGGCACTGACAATGAGGTATCCATTTCAAACTCTACCTCTTGTACTAAATCTGTAGATAATGATTCAATTAAACTTAACATTGAACTGATTGAACTAAAAGAGATAAATGAAAGCATTCAGAAAAGACTCACCTTTAATGAGAGAGAAGTAAGGCTTCTGACTCAAGAAAAAGCCAAAATTTTTGAAGAAAAGGAAAGAGTAGAAAAATATTGGAGCAATAATATAGATCCTTTAAAAAGGCAAAATTCTGAATTAACCTCTGCTTTAAAAATCAAAACAAAAGAGCTTTCAGTTTCTAGGAGTGAAACAACTGACATAAGAGCTCTCAAAGAATACTTTCAAAAAGAGAGAGAGGTACTTTGGCAAGATCTACTCAGAAGAGAAGTTTTACTTAAAAACTATAAAGGTGCACAGATGGTGTATGAGAAAGTAAACTCACAAATAGGAAGACGAGGTATAGGGTACGATGATATTACTCTAGGTGTTGAAGGCAAAAGACTTAAACCTCTGTCTTCTCTATTTGTGATAGGAAAAACAAATAAACCAATTTTTCCAAATTTACTCTCTGTAAGTAAAAGGGTTAAAATCTCTGCAGAACCTCACTTGAGGAAACATACGAAGATGATCAATGTGTGGTTTGAAAACACAGATTCATCATCTTCAACCTCTGTCAATAGAGGAATCAAACCAAAGAAATATCTGAAAACACAAGATCAGATTGGTATCTTTAAGTTTGGTAAACCAGAGACTCAAACACAGGTCGCTTTTGTCTGTATGATAAATGTCGAAAAGAAATTATCTACAAAAGCTCCTGAGTTTAAACCCATCTTTTCAGAAGAAAAACTTAAAGAATCAATTGAAAAAGAAATTTTGGAAGTTTTGAAATCAAATGTTTTAGAAAATCTCTGTACATCTTCTATAGATCAAATTCTCGCTGAAGAGATCTCATCAGAAACCTCTGCTATCTATGAAAGTTATTCTACAGAGGAAGAAAGCTCGTACGATACATGCTCAGAAAATCCAGCCTCTGTCGAAAGAGATGACTCAACCTCTGTATATAAGGACGATTCATCCTCTGACGACTCAGAGACTGATTCTAAATCAGGGATAATTCACTGTGACACAGAGGATGTTAAATTCTCCTCTGGGGTTCTTAACAGAACAATTTCTCCAAAAGAGAAAATCACAGAGATACCTATCTGTCCAGATTTTCTCAAAATGTGTATACAAGTCAAAACCTCTACAGAGCTTGATAATCTGAAAAAGGCCTCTAAAAATCCTAAAAGCTCAAAATTTTCAAAACCTTTAAAGAAAATTAAAGAGAATCCCTCTTGGCAACAAAAGAAAAAAAGGCCTGAAGCTAACAAATATTTTTCCTCTGTGACAGTGAAGAAAGATGTTCACCACAGAAGAGACTCACAGAAGGCACGACCTAAACAAGACTTTTGCAAACAACATTCTAGTATTCATAGATCTTCTTGTAATAGGAAATCTAATGTTAAGAAAGAATGTAATGCCTCTGTGGTTCAGTTCAATAAATTCAATGAAAAGTTCAAACAAATCACGTCTCATATTAAATACTGTCATTGCTTTGATCTTATGTTCAAATTGAATAATCACTTCTCAAGTCCAGATTGCTTACTCTCCATTAAAATTCAAACTCCAAAGTCAGAACCTAGAGAGAAACAATCTGATTTTTCTACAAAAGATAAAATGTATTTCAAGAATGCTAAGGCAAACTTGAAAAATTCTAACAATATTGGACCCATATATGGGTACCTAAGTCTCTGTGATTGTCTTACAGAAGCGGTTTGTGCCAATTTGGTATCTTGACTCCAGATGCTCAAGGCACATGACTGGCGACAGAAGTTTACTATCCACATACAAAGAAACACACGATGGTGGATCTGTAACTTTTGGAGACAACAAGAAGGGACATATCAAAGGCTATGGAGTCATACAGAAGGAAAACGTCTCTGTATACAAAGTTGCATATGTGAATGGCCTTAAACACAACCTACTCAGTGTAAGTCAACTCTGTGATACAGGATTCGATATGTTATTCAAAAGAACTTTCTGCTCTCTGCAAAGTGAAGACACAGGAATGGAACTTTTGCGAGCCGAAAGAAAAGGTGATCTGTATCTGATGAATTTTTGTTCAACAACCAAGGACAAAGTTTGCCTTGTAGCTTGCGAAAGTAAAGAAGCCTGGTTATGGCATAACAGGTTCTGTCACTTGAACTTTCACACATTAGATAAACTGGTAAAACTTGATCTAGTTAAAGGTTTGCCTAATGTTAAATTTAATAAGGATCACTTGTTTTATGCCTGTGAAATGGGAAAACTCAGAAGAGCTTCCCACAGAGGCAAAACAGATGTGTCTTGCACTAGACCTTTGTACATGCTTCATGTTGACCTCTGCGGTCCCATTGCCATACAGAGCCTAGGTGGCAAGAAATACATACTTGTCTTAATTGATGAGTATTCGCGTTTCACATGGGTTGAATTTATTCGAAAGAAATCGGATGTTCCAATCATCTTGATTAATCTAATGAAAGAATCCAAGTTCTTTATGAATGCAGAATACAGAAGTTAAGAAGTAACAATGGCACAGAATTTAAAAACTCTGTCATTGAAGCCTATCTTTCTACAGAAGGAATATCACAGAACTTCTCTGCAGCACGCACTCCACAGCAGAACGGCGTAGTCGAAAGGAAGAATCGAACGCTCGTGGAGGCAACAAGAACTATGCTATCAGCATGCGGATTACCGATGAACTTTTGGGCAGAAGCAATTTCTACCGCATGTTATACACAAAATCGTTCAACCATTGTGAAAAGACACCTCAAGACTCCTTACGAATTGATCAACAAACGGCGGCCAAACAACAAATTTTTTCATGTGTTCGGATGTAAATGCTTTGTTTTAAATGACAGAGATTCAAGAGGAAAGTTTGAGGTAAAAGCTGACGAAGGCAAATTCATTGGATACTCTGCCACTTCCAAAGCCTACAGAGCATTCCTTACAAGGTCTCGCAAAATTGTAGAAAGCATAAATGTTTCTTTTGATGATTCATTCCAGAAGACTTCTGAACAAATCAGTTCAGAACTCGGACTTAAAGGGGAATCCTCTGGCATCTCACAAGCAAAAGAAGACTCAAATCTTCTATTCTTAGAGATGTTCCACGATGACATTGATCCCTCTGTTGGAACCATCAGAGCTTCTGAAGAACCATCTTCCATCGGTCAAAATCCAACAGGTATGACTCTAACTGGACCAAATAAAGCTTCATCTTCTTCTGTAAATACTACAGATGCAAATGCCGAGGTAGAGATCGCAGAAGATGAAACAACAAGGAAAACAACCACAGAAGCTGCTGAAAATCAAACTTCACAATCCACAGAGGAACCAATTACAGAGGATATAGAGGACCAAGTCTATACGTCCTCAGAGGAACAAACTCCACCACCTCTCCTACCAATCATTCCACAAGCTGTAGGATCAACTACAAAGGCACGCACTACTACAGAGGCTATACAAGAAGAAGAAGAACAACAAGAAGCCTCTGAAGAAAGATTCGATGACATTGGTGACCACCTTCCACGCACAACTAAGTGGACAAAAAGCCATCCTCCAAGCCAAATAATCGGCGAACCTTCTGACACGATAAAAACCAGGTCTGCCACTGCTAATTTTTGTTTCTTTACAAATTTTATTAGTGTGATAGAACCAAAGAAGACTTCTGAAGCCCTAGATGACCCAAACTGGGTAGACGCCATTCAAGAAGAGCTTCTGCAGTTTGAGCGTAACAGAGTATGGACTTTAGTACCTCTGCCACGAGGGAAACAGGCCATTGGAACTAAGTGGGTCTACAGAAATAAGAAGGATAAAGATGGAGTGGTCATCAGAAACAAAGCACGATTGGTGGCCAAGGGTTATAGACAAGAAGAAGGCATAGATTACGACGAGACTTTTGCTCCTGTTGCACGGCTCGAAGCAATAAGATTATTCTTAGCCTTCGCAGCTCACAGAGGTTTTAAAGTCTATCAGATGGACGTAAAATCAGCTTTTCTCAACGGTGAAATCCAAGAAGAGGTTTACGTAAATCATCCACCAGGGTTTGAAAGCTCAAAATTCCCAAGGCATGTATACTACCTTGAAATGGCTCTGTACGGACTGAAACAGGCTCCAAGAGCATGCTACGAACGACTTTCTACCTTTCTTCTAGTAAATGGCTACAACAGAGGTACAACAGATACTACCATATTCTATAAACGTAAAAACACTGAAATAATGCTTGTACAAATCTATGTGGACGGCATAATTTTTGGGTCTACTAATACAGAAGAGTGCAAAAGTTTTGAAAAACTCATGCAGAGTGAGTTTGAAATGAGTATGATGGGAGAATTAACATTCTTCCTCGGACTCCAAGTCAAACAAACATCAGAGGGAATTTTTATAAATCAGGCCAAATATGTCTCTGACATTCTTTTCAAGTATACCCTCTCTGATACCTCTGCAATGAAAACTCCAATGGCCACTGGAAATAAGTTATCCTTAGATCCAGATGGCATCTCTGTAGAATGCACTCTCTACAGAGGCATAATCGGATCTCTGTTATACTTAACTGCAAGCAGACCTGACATTATGCATTCCACATGTCTTTGTGCACGTTATCAAGCTAATCCTAAGAAATCACATTATGATGCTGTTAAAAGAATCTTTAGATACCTAAAGGGGACCAAAAATCTTGGTCTCTGGTATCCACAGAACTCCGGATTTTATCTTAAAGCTTATACAGATTCAGACTATGGAGGATGCATGCTCGACAGAAAGAGTACCTCTGGGAGTTGTCAATTCCTAGGTGGTAAGCTAGTCAGTTGGACCTCCAAAAAGCAGAACTGTGTATCAACATCTACGGCAGAAGTTGAATACGTTGCTGCTGCTAGCTGTTGTTCTCAGGTTCTATGGATGAAGACTCAACTAAAAGACTACGGCCACATTCTATTCAAAATACCCATCTTCTGTGATTCCAAAAGTGCCATTGCCATCTCTGCCAATCCTGTGCAACATTCCAAAACCAAGCATATCGATATAAGGTACCACTTCTTGAAACATAGTGTTGAACACGGTACAATCGAGATGCATTTCGTGCCAACAGAATATCAACCTGCAGACTTATTCACCAAAGCCTTAGACGAGAAAAGATTTAATTTCTTGGTGGGTAAGTTAGGAATGATTAATATGATGTGAAAATCCTCTGTAAGTATAGCTTTATCTTCTGTAAATAAGTATATATTTCTATTTTACTTAACTTATTGCTTTGATTGATTTATTTCTGTATGTAAATTCTCAATCTTAAAAAGTTCTTGATATCACAGAGCTTCTGTAAGTCTGCTCAGAACCTCTGACGACCTCCACAGAACCTCTGTAAAAACATGACCTATGTTCTATGCAAAACTTATCATTTTTTTGATCCAAGCATAGGTCAAGGGGGAGCAAAAGGAAATTACTTGATCTACAGAGGTGATTAGATCAAGGGGGAGCAAACGGGACCTTGAAATAATCTACAGAGGTTAATCTTTCAAGGAGGAACCAAAGAAGAGTGTCGATGAATCTATATCGACAGAAGTCATACATCACTGCCGAGAAAAGAAGAACCAAAAAGGTATGTCTCTCGTACAAAAGGTTTTTGAAAACAGTTTTCTGGGACACAAATTGTCAAATATGTCCTGAATATACTATGAATAAGATTAAAAAGTATCATAAAATTCAAGTAATGAGAAATTTGAGGTCATAGAGCCTCTGCTGAGCTCAACAGAGGCTCTGCAAGAAATATGCTCTGTGATCGAAAATTTAACCTCTATCGATCTTTTGGAATGTTATCTCGGAAACCGAATACACACACCATGACCTTCACGAACAAAACCTTTTCCATAACAGTTTTTTCGGACACCAACTTTCAAATATGTCCGAAAAACGTTTCTGAGTACAAATCAAAACTTGGATGATCAAAATCATTGATAGATTTTTAGTTGTAAGAAATTTTCTTTCATAGAGCTTCTGCTGGCCCTGACAAAGCTTCTGCAAGTTCCTACAGAGCCTCAAAACCTCTGAACGAAATTTCTTCACTAAAATCCTATTAATCCTCTCCAATGCCTTTACAAATGTTTTGGTTAAAGAAGAACCTACAGAGTCATGATAACAATGAGATATATGAGGCAATGAACATCAAGTTTTTCAAAATTACAGAAGCTTCTGTAAACCACAGAGGTTCTGTCAATATGCAACTTGGGCATTTCTGTAAACATAACGGTTACTTTTAACTGAGAGTGAATTTCATATGTCTAAGAACAACCCCACGCGCCTAGCATTAATGGGCCGCGCACGACGTTTTGTCATCTTCTGACATGGCCTACGTTTCTCTTTTTCATTGGGCGTACATGGAACGTTTTCTATGGAAAGTTGAACCCGCCGTTCTAACTCAAGTACGGATTCCAAATATCTATCCATTGCCATATATTTTCACTCTCCCAAATTCTACCGTTTTACCCTTCTATAAAAACCAAGCTTACCCTCTCATAAACTTTTTGCAGACCCTCATTCTTCTCCGGCGAAACCCTGCAAAAACCTGCAAAGTATCTTATTCTCATTACCAATGGCTTCATCTTCTCAAGCTATCTCCCCTGCACACTCTCCGGCGAACTCACCAGAACATTCACCTGCTCATTCTGAACATTCAGAAAACCCCCACCTTGCCAAAAGTATTGAACTAGAAGATTCCGGCAATTCAGCAAAATTTGCTCCGACCACACATCTTCAAAACTTGATAGCAAAGGATCATTTCGAAAAAGTACTACCAATCAAATCCAACAATTGCTATTTGGTCCCCTCACCCACTTCTTTCGGCGAAGCCCATGCCATTCTTCTAAACATAATGGAAAATCATATCCTCTTCCCTCTACTCTCAAGAACCCCAAACAAAATTCCAGTTAGATATTTGAACCAGTTTTGGCAAAGTTGCCGATTTGATAAAGATGATTCTCTTATCAAAGGGTACATTTCAAGACCTGACAAATCTGAACATCTGGAAATCAAGTTCAATAGAACAATGTTCTCACTTGAATTCAACCTACCAACAAGGGGTCTTCTTGGATTGAAGAAATATGCAGAGCAACCAACAGACGACGAGATCTGTCGTTTCGTAGAAATGCTTGGGTACAACACCCAACTGAGGAAGAGAAATGACTTCCGCAGAGGTAGATTACCACCTCTGTGGAACACCTTGTTCTCAATTCTTAACAGATGCCTGACAGGGAAGATAGGCAGTATTGACCAGAGCTCACATCATATATTAACCATCATGTATGGGGTTTACTATGATTTCCCACTGGATTACGCGACCATAATGATGCAAGAGATCATCAACACCATCGACAGAAAGAACAACGCCAGAAGGGTCAAAGAGAACGATCCTAACTTTCTACCACCTCTACAGTTCCAAAGAATACTGGGAGTTTTGTTCGAACCTCTGTTGCTGATACAGAACTGGCCAATGGAAGGGCCAATTCCCAAACAGTTCCCAATGAACAAAAATACCCCCACTGATCATGTAGATGGCTACACACACTACAGACTGTTAGGTCCATGATCTTCATACAATCCAAGTATTGTGTAACAAGATGATGAAGAACTTTATTGAAAAGGAAATCTAACCTAGAGAGAACACAAAGTGATTAGAGATCTACATCTTGTATTAATGAATTCACTTCTTACAAACTACAAGTAAAGACCTATTTATAGTCTTCATCACTTGCTACAACAATTAAGCATAAGCCCTTTAACACAGCTATTGCTTTACAAAACTTTCTATTATAAAGGACAACTTCAGTGTCCTAACATTCTCCCCCTAAAGTTTTGGAAAGCAAATCATCTTCAAATCATTAGCTCCTCTCCCCCTTGATTTCCTTGTAAAAACTTTAGCGGTGCATTCTTCAAATGTAGGCTTGGCTCCCCCTTGAATGTTGCTCTTAGCCTCGACTAAATGCACTAAAATCATCTTCAAAGTGTATGCATTTAGTGAAAAACAAAGAATCCGTCTTGCTTGAAGGAGGAACGGTAATAAGCACGCACTACTAGGTAGGGATGAGACGACCCAAGCAAATAACATTGTTCAGCAACTGTGGAGAAATACTCGTCTTCAAAATATTTCAAGCCACTGAATGAAGAGAATCCAGAACTTCAATCTTCAAGAAATAGCTGGATGATTATAAGCACTCAAAAGTCTGAATCACAACCAAAGCACCAGAACAATGATTGCAAGCACTCACAATTCTGATTGATCAGGTCAGAAGAATGATTAAGAGCATTCAACGGTCTAGCATCGTCAACAAAACTTCAGAATAATGATTGCAAATATTCAAGCGTCTCTTCCAATCCAATCAAAGACTAAACTCCAACAATCAACTTCTGAATATCTTGAAAGACTTGAGCTCTTTTAAACTTTGACAGTTGCTAAATGTATGTGGCACACTGAATATAAGAATGATGTCACACACGCCTTATGCTAACTTTCATGAACAATGTCCCCCTCCTGAGACTTAGCACGGGGGTTCCGCTAATGAATCATCCGAAACCAATGAATCCGGATTAAGTAGGGTGCGAATTCACTCAATTCGGATCATGTTGAGTGCGAATTCACTCAATTCGGATTAAGTAGGGTGCGAATTCACTCAATTCGGATCATGTTGAGTGCGAATTCACTCAATTCGGATTAAGTAGGGTGCGAATTCACTCAATTCGGATCATGCTGGGTGCGAATTCACTCAATTCGGATCATGCTGGGTGCGAATTCACTCAATTCGGATCATGCTGGGTGCGAATTCACTCAATTCGGATCATGCTGGGTGCGAATTCACTCAATTCGAATGTAACTGGATTCGAATTCACTCAATTCGAATTTACTTAGGTTCGAATTCACTCAATTCGAATGTAATAGGGTTCGAATTCTCTATGAATGTTCCGAATTCTCTTTGAATGATCCGAATTCACCAAGAAGGATCCGAATTCTGCACTTCGAACTTCAAAATCACTTAATCTGCCATAACTTCTTCAATTCTTGATCAATTGTGATGAATATTATATCAAATTGTTCGTAATTGAAATCTGCACACTTTTCCTGTTGATCACAATTCACAATTCGATCAATTTAATCGAATTAAGATCCAAACAGTGAACTTGAAGTTTTTGAAAAAATATTCAAGAATCGATCAGATCTGTCAATTATGTGCAGATTTTGATGTTTATGCAAGAATTAAATGTGTTCAGAATCCAAATCCGAGTTGAACGATGCAAAGAAATGATTCAAAAACTCAAAATCTAGAAAATCTTCATGTCTGAATGTTAAGACTTCAGATGAACAGTAAACTTCTCTTGGTCCGAATTCTTGATGAACAGTGTAAAAATTCTTCAGTTGAAAATATATGTGAGACTGTGAGAGAAACTGAAGAAAAGAATATGGAGAGTGTGAAAGATATCCAAACTGTCTATTCCAGAAGGGCAGCCACATCCACCACCAGATCTCATTTGTTGGGATCAGGTGTTGAACAAGTCGTTACTCGCCCAGTAACGCAATTGCACACCTCTGCCAGCTATTCAGCTTCTTCTTCACAAGAAACTGTCTCATTTTCTCACGGGGTTTTAGCACAAACACTATCTGGATCTCGTTCGGAGATTCCGGATATTGAAACAGAGCGACTTCCTCCCCAGTCCTCGACCTTCTTTCCTGCACAAAGTTCGAGTCTAGTGCCTGTTCCTAATATATTTGATTCTTTGAATAGGACACTTTCAGGAACATCTGATGCGCGCCTTCGTGACTCATCCGGAACACTCAGAGTAGATTCTTTTACAGGACTACAAGGACAGAGTGGAAATCCTACCAGTGCTAACACTATGCCAACACTGAGTGTAGGTCACACAGTTGCAACAACTGTTGTGTCAACGGCAAACCTAAGTGGTGCCGGTGTTACTTTACCCGTCTTTGTGACAAGGGAAAACTTCGATGGCGCCCTAAAGGACATTGAAACTATGTTCATCCGGGAGTTACAAGGTGTGAAGAATCAGTTGAAGGGAAAAGAACCGATGACTTATGAGCCAGCTGTACGTCCACGTCCAGAAATCTATCTGGCTCCGCCTCGAGTACCTCAGTCTTCTCCTATGCAACAACCACCAGTGGATCAAAGTGTTGATGAATTAAGGGATTTATTCTATGCCAAACTGATGTCTATGAGTCCTGAAGATCAGCAAAGTAAAACCTTGTTATCTCTACTTCAGAATTTCCAATCTACTCCAAATCCACTTCCACCTACACCTTCAGTTACACCCACACAGTTTCAAGCATTATCCAAAGAGTTATCTACTTTCAAGTCTGAAGTTGTGAAATCTTTAAGTGATATGAAGCAGTCAATTGTTGAGTTGAAAGCATTAATGGAACAGTCGTGTAAGACTCAAGCTCAGAGTACTAAAAGAAGACATGATCAGGATCCCGATGATCATGATCATGAGGGGGAGATGAGTAAGAAGAGAAGAGCTGAGTCAGAAAGCTCTCAAGGTCAGAAAAAGAATCCGACTGTTGCTGAAATATCTAAGATGTTTGAATCAGGTGCTATGGGTGATCAAAGCGGAAAACAGATCGTATTATATGTTGATCCGAATATAGAACCAACGGTTGAAAAGCCTGAGGTAAATGAGAAGGAGATAAGAGAAGTGGTTGATCGATTCGTGCAATCTGTGGAGTTGATTGAAATTAGTTCTGATGATGAAAAACTGATGAAAGTGCAAGAGCTTATGATCGGTATTGGAAAGTTAAGGAGGAAGAAGAACCACTTTTGGTATTTACTTATGAACCAGAAGATCAAGGTGTTGGATTTAATGAAGAAGAGGTTGATATTTTGTCAGAGATATATGGGCCACAAACTCCTGAAGAAATAATCTTTAGCCCTGTACACTCACCCGAACATATCTCAACCACTTTGATGTCAGAACAACCTTCTGTTACACCTATAACCATCAACCTTAACCAATCTACTTCAACTCAAACCACTATACCTGTATCTGAACCACATCATTCTCATGATCCGTTATCTAAAGAGCCAAAATCCGAAGAGACTGATCCTCAATCCACTACATCTTCAATACCTCCTATCATTCATAGTCATGATGAAGCTGGTCCTTCTAATCCTGCTGATCAACCTGGTCCTTCATCCTCACGGAGCAGAAAATTGACTGAACTTGAACAACGACAAAGAACTTTGTATTTGAGAACACCTTTCCTAGAAGAAGAAGAAAGAAGACTGTTTGTGCACAGAATCAGAACTTTGAATCCCTACGCTGTGTTGGGTATTACAGATCAAACAGCCGAATACAAGTTCGAATATATGTACTTTCTAAGGGACAAGTGTCAAAAGAAAAGAGAGGTGAGGAGCAAGAAGTTGATTGTGTCTATAAAGGAGGTAACAGCTAGACTGTATTACAAGTTGTGGTATCCAGAGTTTCTTGTTCAAAGGCAAGATTGCAGAGATTATAGATTTACTGAAGCTGATTTCTGTCATTTAACCATGGAAGATTTTGAGTTCTTGTATCATCATTTCAGAGATCTTCAGATCAGAAGGGAAAACGTAACTCTTGCTTTGAATGCCATTAAGAGATTTCTGAGAAGACACGTTTTATTCACACAGTGTCATGATTTGCAGATGGGTGTGGAAAGCTATCAACCAAGAATAAATCTGTTAAGACCAAATCAAGAATTGACTGGATTGATGAGGATGCCTTTATATTGTGTGATTGGAGAACCAGAGTTTGGTGTTGTGTTCAGTAATGGTGCAAACAAGATATTCATTCGGTTTAATGAGTTGGAAAAATATTCTGATGGTACGCTTAAAATTGTAAGACTTCAGTTAGTCGAAAAGCTCAAAAGACATGATGCTGAACGAAAAGTTAATTGGATGTCTTCAAGACCTAGAAGAGTTTTGTCAAGAGCCATTGAAGAGATAGATGAAAAATTGAGCTTCAGAATGGCTATGCGAAGGATTGAAACGCATCTTGGGTTTCGAAGTAGAAGAAGACCCTTTCTGCCTTGATAGCTAAGGGGGAGATTGTTAGGGCATTTTTGTAGCTATCAAGACAGTATTAATATCTCGTACTGTTTCTCCTTAGTAGAGGCATGGGCTTGTCATGTCCTACTATATAAAGGAGTTCCTTTGTTATTTTGGATAACAACTTGAAGCATTTGTCATTTTACACTTTGAAATCAATATATGGATGACAAGATTGCTCTCTAGATTCTCTCTACACTTGTTCATTACTTTATGCTAGATTTGGGATTTATCACAGACCTTTGTCAAAGAACCTTCTAAGGTATGCCACCAATAAAACCCTTAAGAAAGAGTACATACGCGATCATAGAACTCCAAAACCGAGTCCTATGACACCCCCGCGTTTAGGTGTCCCCCTAGGAACAATGATTGAAGAACCTCTTTCCACTCAAGAAGAAAAAGATCACAAACTAGCAAAACACATGGCTATTCAACTTAGCTTCTTAGCCAAACGTGCAGAGCTCATGGGAAAGAAGTCCTCTTCGAAATCTTCTACCTCTACTCCAAAATCAAAGAAGAGGAAAACTGAAGAAGGCACCTCCACAAGCGCTGCAGAAGATCAACCTTCACCTCCTCAGGCCACAGAAATTGGCTCCACTGCTCCTCCCTCTTCTCCAAAACAGAAAAAGAAAAGAAAATCGAAAACCACATAGGAAGGGGCACCAAAACATAAGAGGAGGAAAACCAAAAAGGAGCATGGGAAATCACTTGAAAAATTGGTTACCATAGAAGAAGAAGAAATCGCGGAAGAAAGAACTGCAGAAGAAGATGCAGAAGTAGAAATGACAGAAGAGGGATATCAATCACCCTATCAATCCCCAGATCGATTTGCTCACCAAGGAAACTTAAACGATTTCCTACAAAACCCTGACATTGCCCACACTCTAAATACAGCAGGGTGGACGGCACAACCACTCGACCATCATTCCCCAGAAGAACAATACTTCTCTATTTCTGGAATTGACACACATCTGCAAGAAGATGATCAAACACCCAGAGATCAATCAGCTGAGACACTTGTTATTCTACAAAACCTCTTCATTCAACAAGGATTGGACGTCCACAGAAGGAGTCCAAGCCCAACTTCAGAAGAAATAGAACAAACAGAAGCTGAGTGGAATAGAGATGAAGTAACAGATGCTTTAGAGAAAATAATAGAAAAAGGAAAAGAGGCCGAAGTTGTACAAGAAGAGGGATTTGAAACAAGGGAGATAAGAATGGAGGTCTCAGAGGTAGATTCAGATGAAGAAGAAGCTGTCTGGATACGAAAAGGTCTCTATCATCCACATGTAATGAGATTATACGGCTCTCATCAAATGTACAATCTCCTTTCATCAAGGGCTTTTGTAAAAAGATCAGCAAGTTGGAAGTCTGTTGAAACGAAATACATTTCAATAGTCCCTTTTTCAACATTATCTTTTATGAAGTGATACCTTATATCGATATGCTTGGTCTTTGAGTGTTGAACTGGATTAGCTGTGATTGCTATTGCGCTTTTGGAGTCACACAAAATTGGAATTCTGTCATACTCCAAGCCGTAATCCTTGAGTTGAGTTTTCATCCAGAGAACTTGAGAACAACAACTAGCAGCAGCAACGTATTCTGCTTCTGCTGTAGAGGTGGACACGCAGTTCTGTTTCTTGGATGTCCAACTTACTAACTTCTCTCCAAGAAATTGACAGCTACCAGACGTACTCTTTCTGTCGTTCTTGTATCCTCCATAGTCTGAATCTGTATATGCTACAAGCTCGAAACCAGAATTTAGAGGATACCAGAGACCCAAAAATTGAGTCCCTTTCAGATATTTAAATATGCGCTTGACGGCAGAGGAATGCGAAACTTTAGGATTAGCCTGAAATCTAGCACAGAGACACGTTGCAAACATTATATCGGGTCTACTGGCAGTTAAGTACAGAAGTGACCCTATCATACCTCTGTAGTTCTTGACATCTGTTGGTTCACCATTAAGGTCAGGGTCAAGCTTAACTCCAGTGGCAATAGGAGTTTTCATTGAATTTGAGTTGTTAAAATTGTACTTTTTCAAAATGTCAGAGATATATTTGGACTGACTTATGAAAGTCCCTTTGTCGGTTTGTTTTACTTGTAAACCAAGGAAGAAAGAAAGTTCTCCCATCATGCTCATTTTGAATTCACTTTTCATCAAATCCTCAAACTTATCACAGTACTCTTGCCGTGTTGACCCAAAAATAATGTCATCAACATATATTTGTACCAGAAGTATATCATTCTTGTATCTCCTAAAGAATAGAGTTTTATCGACAGTACCTTTCTCGAAGTGATTAACCAACCGAAAATTGGACAGAGTTTCATACCAGGCTCTAGGAGCTTGCTTAAGCCCATACAGAGCGTTGTCTAGCTTGTAAACGTGGTCTGGAAACTCGGAATTTTCAAAACCAGGTGGTTGCTGGACATAGAATTCTTCTTGTAGTATGCCATTTAGGAAGGCAGATTTGACGTCCATTTGGTAGACCTTGAAACCCTTGTGAGCAGCATAAGCTAAGAAGATTCTGATTGCTTCTAGCCTAGCCACAGGAGCAAAAGTCTCGTCATAGTCAATTCCTTCTTCTTGACAGTATCCTTTTGCAACCAGACGGGCTTTGTTTCTGATGATAATCCCATCTTCATCCTTCTTGTTTCTAAACACCCACTTGGTTCCAATGGCTGATTTGCCTTTTGGGAGTGGAACCAAGGACCAAACTTTAATTCTCTCGAATTCAAGAAGCTCTTCTTGCATAGCTTCGATCCAGTTTGGGTCTTCAAGTGCTTCAGAAATTCTTTTCGGCTCAATCATGCTCAAAAAGTTAACAAAGAAAGCTTCGTTGATTGTAGCCGATCTTGTCTTGACACCATCTTCAGCAGCACCAATTATAAGATGTTGGGGGTGATCCTTAGTCCATTTTGTCATGGGAGCATGGACAACAGGAGGGGTTTGTGCTTCAGATGAGAAAGGACGATCTTCAGCAACAGAGCTCTGAGGGTTGGTGCCAGGGTTCTGTGGCACACAACTTTGAAGAGTGGCTTCATTGCTCTGTGAATTGCCAACAGGGCTCTGCGAAGGTGAACTTTCAAACAGGGAGTTTCTGCCGATATTTGTTAGCAGAGGTGATGATGGCTCTTGTGTAGGTTCTGGTTGTGGTTCCTCGTTTCTCTGAATTATGCCTGTAGACAGAGAAGTAGATGGTGAAATATTGGAGGGACCAGTAAGAGTTGTACCTGTCAGATTTTGTTCTGTTGAACTTTGAGCTTGATCTCCTCTGTTGATGTTGACAGAGGAATCATCATCATCATCGAAGAAATCGTCGAATAGGAGATTGATATCTTCTTCCCTTGATTTTGAAGAACTAGGCTTCTTCTGTTCTGTTGGTGTCCCCTCTGTTGATTTGCGATCAGAGGTACTTGATGTACTTTCATCAAAGGACACGTTCACGCTTTCTTGAATGACGCGAGTTCTGGTGTTGTAGACTCTGTAGGCTCTAGAGGTCAGGAAATAACCAATAAAGATTCATTCGTCCGCTTTCTTGTCAAATTTACCCAGCTGTTCTCGGTCGTTCAAGACATAACATTTACACCCAAAAACATGAAAATATTTTACGTTTGGTCTTCTGTTATTGATGAGTTCATAAGGCGTCTTTTTAAATCTTTTCACTATTACAGCTCTGTTTTGAACAAAACAAGCTGTTGAGACTGCTTCTGCCCAGAAGTTGATGGGAAGGACAGAGCCGGCCAACATGGTTCTGGCGGCCTCTACCAGAGTTCTGTTCTTTCTCTCCACTACGCCATTCTGTTGTGGAGTTCTGGTAGCTGAAAAGTTTTGGGAAATTCCTTCTTCTGATAGATAAGAATCTATTCGAGTATTTTTGAATTCTGTCCCGTTGTCACTTCTCAACTTTTGCACTTTTAGTCCTAACAGAACCTGTATCCTTCTCAATAAACTTATCAGAATTTCTGGGACATCAGATTTTGCTCTGATGAACTCAATCCAAGTATACCTAGAATATTCATCAATAAGCACAAGAATATACTTCTTGCCAGACAGACTTTGCACAGAGATTGGACCACAGAGATCCACATGAAGCATATGCAAAGGTCTTAAGCAATTGTGATCACTCTTGGTTCTGTGTGAGGATCTTTTCATTTTTCCAAACTCACAAGCAGAGCATAGATGGTCTTTGTCAAATTTCAGCGAAGGAAGACCTTTTACCAAGTTCAATTTCACGAGTTTGTCAAGATTTGAAAAATTTAAGTGAGCAAATCTTTTATGCCAGAGCCAGGCATCTTCTTTGTTCAAAGAGACTAAACAGAGTTTCTCTGTTGTAGTTCCCTGGTTTGGATTAAAATTCATTTTATAAAGATTGCCTTTTATGTCGGCTCTTAAAAGTTCTTGACCAGACTCAGAAAGTAATAATGAACAAAACTTCTTCCTGAAATTGACATCGAACCCATGATCACAGAGTTGACTTATACTGAGAAGATTATGATTTAATCCTTCAACATAAGCAACTTCGGAAACTGAAACACCACCATTTACCAGAGTACCATAACCTCTAATTTGTCCTCCATTGTCTCCTCCAAAGGTGACTGCACTTCCTTTTTTGTTCTTGAATGAAGTCAACAGCTCCTTATTGCCTGTCATGTGCCTGGAACATCCTGAATCTAAGTACCAGATCTGCACATGAGGCTTCTGCAAGACAGATTAGTTTCTTTTAGGTACCCATTGCATGATGGGTCCTTTCTTGTTAGGCTTTGATGGGTTAACAGTCTTTCCTACAAGCTTTACATTCTTTGATGTTGTGCCAGAGGTTTTCTTCTGTGTGGTCTGATCAGTCTTGGGATTTATCATCTTTTGTGACTGATTCAGAACACAGTGAGGTCCATTCATATGATTTTGCAGTTTTCTTAACAGATGAACACAATTGCAATTGATGGAACATGAGGATTGATGCAAGTTGTTATTCAAGAATCGTTTATTAGATGGAGTTTGATTCTGAAAAGCTCTAGGACCATGCATTCTGTTTGAACTATTCTTTGAGACAGATTCTCTTTTCTCAAAATTGATCTCTTGATTTCTACCAGAATTGGAAGTATGTCTGTCATTTACTATCCATTTTCCCTTCTGTTCTGGTGTAAATCTGATTGGTTTAAAAGTTGGAACAAAGGTGTTGTTAAGTAAAGTACTTGCCTTCACCTTACCTTTTACTTCTGTTGAGTTAGAAGCAAGAATTCTGAATTCTTTGTTATTAAACTCAGTTACCGGTATAAATCTTGATTGTTTCTTGAAAAATGACATGTCTTCTTTTAAATCAAAGGATCCAGCCGGTATCTGTTTAGGTTTGAGCAAACCATTTGGTTGAGTACAGAAAATTTGCTCATCTACCTCAGGGTCAGAGTCACTGTCAGAGGCTAGAAAGTCTCTGGTGGCTCTGTTGGAGGTGTTACTCACAGAAACAGGCTTTGTAGAATCAGGTTTTGCAGTTTTAAACCTTCTCAGCTTGGGTTTTAAAGCATCAGAAACAGCATTTTCTTTAAGAACTTTCATGAGATCTTCTTCAAAAGATGTTCTTATCGTTTCAGAAGTAGGAGAGAAGACTGGTGCTTCAGGGTTGAGCTTGCTCTGTGGTATTTCAACAGAGGATTCAGCCTCAGAAGTGACAGGCTTCTGTTCCTTGAAAGAATTAAAGTTGAAAATCTCTTTTGGATCCAGACTTTCGACAGAGTTAGGAATTAAGATTCTAGCTCTTCCTTGATCAAGAATAAACTTTGAAGATGGTTTAAGAACCTTGTCATGATCCAAGGAGTCATAGCTGACATTCCTAAAGTCAAGCCTTTTCATCCTCTTGTAAACGTCCGAGGTTTTAATTCTTTTGAAAACAGCATTACCAGAGATAACATTCTCTTGGATTTTCCCAGCACAGAAAGTAGTCAACATAGATGTTTTCTTCTTTTCGTTCCAGGGAGCAAGGTCTGAGAAACCAAGACCTTGCGTATCCATCTGAGAATTTATCTTAACATGCACATCCTGTGCATCCTGATACTTTTTGATTTGAAGTTCTTTTCTCTGTAGGGACTGATGTAAGATTTCCCTTTCTTTTTGAAAAAAGTCTTTTAAAGCGACAGAGTTAAGTCTTTCATTCTCAGACTTCTTCATTTCTTCGGTTTTCTGTTTTAACAGATTTCCGTACTCTTTAACCTTTTTAGAAAAAGTACTTTTCTCTTTCTGCTGTAAGATCTCTAGCTCAGATTTCTCCTTGAAGATATCTTCCTTTTCTTGTTCCAAGAGAGTTTTCTCTCTCTTGTAGAAGGACAGATCCTTCTGAGCTAGCTTTCTTAGCTCTTTTTCCTCAGAAAGCTTTTGTTTCAGTAATTGAAATTCCTCAGTTAATTGCGAAACATGCATTTCCAGTTCTGAGTCAGACTTGGATTCGGAGGAACATACCTTGGCACCGGGTTTGATGGTCTCCAGCGCTCTGTCGTCTGGCTCTGTTACAGTAAGAGCGAATGCATGAGCTATATCTTCTTCTTTTGTTCTCTCTATTCGTTCTCCAGTCATCCACTCAACCTCTGTCATACTTTCATCATCTACAGCAACATTGGCTTGCTCTGGTTCATCATCAGAGGATGAGTCAGAGATCCAATTCTCCATCTCGGCGACATAACTCCTTTCTCTGTAGTTGTACTTGTATTTGTTCTTGTAGTAGTCTTGATCTTTTACAAGTTTTCCTCTACAGTTAGCAGAGAAATGGCCAGGTTTGCCACATCTGAAACAACGACCATCGTTTTGGTTGATGGGTTGTGCTGCATCAGTCTTTTGTGGACCAGGAGCGTTGTACTTCTGTTGAGGTTGAGGTCTCTGTTCTGTCGGGTTTCTATTCTGGTGATTCTGTTGAGGTGTAGTATAACTTCTGTCACCTTTTTCTTCTCTTTCGTACCTTTTTCTTCTGTCAAATGTCCTGTTGCCAAATCTCTGGGTAAATTGTTGAGTTATTAACGCAAGAGATTTAGCAAAGGCATTTATATCACTATCCTCATCTGATGAACTCCTTTCATCATCACTTTCTGCAACCAAGCTCTTCTTCCCTTTCTTTTTATCTCTTTTCTTATCTCTGCTAGGGCCATCTCTGTTGAGTTTCTCTTCTGCTGAGTTCTTAGATTCTGAAATCAAAGCGATAGGACCTGCAATGGTGGATTTGCCTTTTTGCTTGACAACATCATTCTCTTGTGCGGCCAGAGTGCCATACACATCAGTAAGAGACCATGCATCTAAGTCCTGATTAGCTTGTAAAGACATGGACAGATTTAACCATTCATCATTTAAACTTTTCAAAAACAGAACATTGTTATCTTCCTTCGACCTAACAACCCCACACTTTTTACATTTGTTAATCAGAATATTAAATCTGTTGTAGGTCTGTTGTAAGGTTTCCTCAGGAAGTGCCTTGAAATCATTGTATTCATTTATACACTGGGTCCTTCTGTTCTTTAGGGTTTTGATACCACCCTCAAGTTGATTTAGAAGTTGATCCCTGTTAGGTCTAGAGTTTTGTCAAAAACACAAGTGTTGAGTTCTGAGTAAGAAGACTAAAGAAGACTCAGAAGACTCAGAAGTTCTGAGTAGAAGACTCAGAAGTTCTGAGTGAGAAATCTCAAAAAGATTCTAAGTGTTGGATTCTGACTAGAAGGTTCAGAGTTCTGAGTAGGAGACTCAGAACTTCTGACTATGAAGACAAATGTTCTGAAGCGCTTATTCAGAAGTATGTTCAGAATTCATATCTTGGGATATTATCTGTTATATTCAGTTACTAATTAGGACACGTGTAATTGTTCTATTAGTCTGTTTCTCATATGTACTGTAGCTTTAGCTATTATCTACAGTATATATAGGAGTTAGCAACTGTAGCTAACTGAATCTTTGGCTAACCTTTTGGATAACTCTTTACGCATAAATTGTTAGATCTATTGAGAGAGAAATTCATTGTAATATCTTTAATAGATCATATGACCAGTTGCTATTAATACGATCTTAATTGTTCATATTTGATTGTAAGAGTGTAACCTGGACTTTCAATTGGTATCAGAGCCAATCAACAAACAAATTCGACCAAGAGTGTGTTTGATCGCGTTCTTGAAGTTTCTTGATCAATTCGACAATTGATTCCGCTGCTGCTAACAATTCTTGAATTCCTAACAATTCTTGAATTCGTTTCTATCATTGATTCAAGAAATTTGAATTTGTCTTTCTGTTGAATCGATATCTTACAATCAAGTTATCCAAAGATTTTCTCTCTATGCTGATTAATTCTCGAAATTAAACAGAGATCACAGGTATGTTTTCGAAATTCTTGATTGGTTTCTGGATCAAAGTGATTATATCTGCTGCATGTTGATTAGTATTCAAATTTTTTGTTGAAAAGAAGATTTCATTAATTCATGTACTCTAACTGTTTGATGAAATGCATGTGACAGATTTGATTAATTCTTGCATGTTCTAGATTTGTGTTGATTCTCATTTTTGATCATAATTCATAGTTGATATTCGAATTTGTCATTTCATCATGCCTGAGATTATTGAAATTTTTGTGAGACCTGCAATTTCTATAACCAGTTCAGACAATTTACAAAAATTAAGTCCTGTAAAAGCAAAAGAAACAATTTCTGAACCAAAAACTGAGATTGTTCATTTTGAAAGCAAGATTGCTAATCTTCAAGCAAAACAAGACGAATATGCAAAAGTTATAAAGATTTTGCAAAAAGAGAAATCTGATTTTCTAAAGGATTTTGAAAAGGTTCAAGAAAACATAAAGTTGTTAGAAAAAGAGAATGTTGATTTGAAAGAGAAAGGCAATTTTAGAAGAAAGATGTTGACAGAGTCTGAAAATAGAATCAAATCATGTGAAATGAAAAATTGTCAACTCTTGAAACAGATCTATGATTTTGAACAAGTTCTTATACTTGAAAGAGTGAAATTTGAGAAAGAGAGAAGAGACTTTCAAACTGAGAGGAAAGGTTTTGAAACAAAGTCTGTTGAATTATCTTTGAAAATTTCTGATTTGGAGAAAATTCTTGCAAAAGAAAGAAAAGAGTTTGAATGCAAGAAAAATGTTCTTCAAAAAGAAAAGATTGGTTTTGAGAAAAAGAAAACAGGAATGTTAAATGAGTTTTCTGTAAAAATCAATGAGTTGGAGAAAGAGTTAGAAGATGGAAGGAAAGAGACTGAAAAGAAGAAGGTAAATGGCTTTAAAGAAAAATGCTTAAAAGATGAGTTTGAGAAGGAAAAGAAAGTTTTTCATTTGGAGATAAGGAGGCTTATTAAGAAATTATCTGATTTATCAACTAAAATCATGATAGAGAGGAAGTCCAAATCTGATTTGCAGTCAAGGTTTGATTTGTATGTTAAAAAGTTTAGGGAATTTGAAACGAAAGTTGTTGACAAATCAAATCATAGTTCAAAAGATCAGATTCGTTCTTCTAATCTGTTTTATGATTCTGCTATTGATAAATCTTATAATTGTTCTTTTAAAAAGATAAAAATGGAATGGAGAGTTAAAGGAACAACTTCCAAGAAAGAAGTGCCAAAATCAAAAGTTCCTAATTCAAATGTCAAGAAGAACAATACATTTCAAAGAAAATCTTTTGTTAAACCTGATGTGATTTATTCTGTAAATCAATTAGTCAGAATTGCACAAAAGAAACTTTGTTGTTCATATTGCGGGACTAATGATTTTGTGAACAAGAATTTTATTCAGCACTGGTATGGTTCTTATAGAATATCTGAATATGCCACTGCACCTAACAAACCTGGACCCAAGTTCATATGGGTACCAAAGACAACTTAATCTGTTTTGCAGGTTATTCATGTGTAGAGTTGAATGATAATACTGACACATGACTTAAAACCGATGCTGTGCTTAAATTGAGAATATTGACTTTTGGATAATTCAGTCCAAAACTCGGTCTGAATGTGATTATGGACTTACAATTGGTCTCATCTTGATTATGGATTTCTGATTCTTACAAATCAATTTGTTGATTTTGAAGAATTTTTTTTTAAAAAGTTCTGTTTACTATGGGGTTATCGAACTCATAGATGTGAGTGTTTTTCGTAGAAAACATTTCCAGAGAATGTGTTCAGAATCACATTTTAAGAAACCCTGCAAATTTTGGTTGAAAAAAAAAATTCTGATTTTTGAGCAAGTTATGGTGATTTGAAGTTCAGAATGTTCAAAAATCACAAAATCCAAACATTTTTTTAAGGCATTTTCTCTGGATAGTTTTATCAGAATTCTGACTGTTACTCAGAAGTTCTGACTCTACTACTCAGAATTCTGACTCAACTAATCAGAATTCTGACTCTGATACTTAGAATTTTGAGCAAGTTACTCAGAATTCTGACTCTTCTAATCAGAATTCTGACTCTACTACTCAGATTTTTTTTGATAACTAATGAGGAATCATCGTAGATGATTACCAAAATCTCTTGATTTTGCAGGATTATCTTGATTTCAGAGGAAGTATTGACTCAAAATTTGATCTGATTGTTTCAAGATAATGTTCAAAACCCGTGATTCAACGTTTTAGGCTTTTGAACATATCAGTTCAAAACCCGTACTTAAATGACAATGGCTTCTGAATAATTCAGTTCAGGACCCGTACTTCAGAGACTAAGACTTCTAAACAAATCAGTTTAGAACTCATACTTCTCAGGTGATATCCTTAACTGTCATATTTTTCTGTTTCAAGGAACAAGTGGTGAAAGGTAACATTGTATTATGTTTTATTTCTATTGCTTTGAATGTTTGAATCTTAACAATTTAATTCAATGATATGATTTTTTTTTATTTTTCATTCAATGAATAAAATGTGTGTCAATGGTGCTTTTACAAGTATTTTTGTATTATCTGAGCTATATTTGTTTCAACTTTCACTTCTGAAATAAATCGAAAGGTTAGCAAATCATGAATGAAATTATGCTGAATGCTCAATGTTATGAAATTTAGACTTATATAGAATATAATGCTCAAAAAGCATAATTTGTCAGAATGTTGGATGGAAACGAAAATATGGGGGAAGTACTACGTTTTAGAACCAAGTGATTGAGATGCAATATATATATACAAAATCATTTAGTTTGAAAGTTTGTACCTGTGGCCTTTCTGGTTTGGGAGAGTAAGTCCTAAGGGGTGCTCGACACCTAGTCCCTAAGATCAACTGGTCTAGGATCGGCTGACCCAAATCCTGCAATAGAATCAGATAGAAAACCATGTTCTACTGGTACAAATGGGTTTAAGATATATCGATGTGGCCTTTATGGTTTGGGAAATTAAGTTCCAAGGGGTGCTTGTCACCTAGCACCTAAGACCAACTGGTCTGGGATATGCTGACCCAAATCCTGCTATAGAACCAGATAGAAAGTCATGTTTAACGATGTATCTTATTCTTACTAAACTTTTTGATTAAAAGATGTCAATGAGCACAAAATTAAAAGATGTCAATGAGCACAAAATTAAAAGATGCCAATGAGCACACATCTCTTGAAACTTTGGGAAAATTCAAAGTCGCAATAAACCTGTAAATTTGTGAAAATCCTGATTTTGGACAAATAGTGTGAGTAGAGCAAAGTATTCGTATATGTTTTTAGAATTGCATATGCTTGAAGCTAATCATATTTCGCATGCTAAGCACACCAAATAGATTTAATAAAGGGATTGAAACTGAACATTTTTAACTCGATATGCAATGATGACTTGTATTTGAATCCAAACACATGCATTTGATTTCATTTGATTGAAAATCTGATAAATTTCATTAAGTTGGATTTCTTTTGTAAAGTTTTCAAATGATCAAATGTTAGTAGTTATTAAGTGTAGTTCAGTAAATCTTATTCTCCTTGTATAAATGTTTTCATTAAAGCACTATATTTGAAATGAATAATTTTAATGAAATATATGCATACTTTCAGGGGGAGAAAACAAACTGCTACAGAATTCTTATTTTGAGGGGGAGCAAGGTTATTCATTAAGGAGGAGAAAAAGCATAGACTTCATTCGAAGAAAAAGCATCGCTAAAGTTTTGAAAATCAAGGGGGAGAAAAGCTAAAGATTTTGAAGATGATTTTGCTTTCCAAAACTTTAGGGGGAGAAAAGCTAAAGATTTTGAAGATTGATATGGTTTTTGTACAGAAATAACAAAAGAGAGAAATGTTATTTTAAGAAGAAGAAGAGGAAAAGGAAACTGATCGGTTGTTTCTTATAAAGAAATCTTATGAAAGCTGAAATGAAGATGAGAATTGTCATTTCAAGAGGGAGCAAAGAAAAAGCAAATATATAACATAAATCAATTTGGAAATCGTTGCTGCTGCTGATTAAAGACTGACCAGAAGTTGTTAACTCAGATTATTCAGAATTCTGAGCAAAAGTTGTCAAAACATTCAGAAGAGCTCCTTCTGAAGATTGTTCCTGCTCTAAGAATTTGATGGTGAAAAGTACAAGTGTGTTTGACAAAAAGGGGGAGATTGTTAGGTCTAGAGTTTTGTCAAAAACACAAGTGTTGAGTTCTGAGTAAGAAGACTAAAGAAGACTCAGAAGACTCAGAAGTTCTGAGTAGAAGACTCAGAAGTTCTGAGTGAGAAATCTCAAAAAGATTCTAAGTGTTGGATTCTGACTAGAAGGTTCAGAGTTCTGAGTAGGAGACTCAGAACTTCTGACTATGAAGACAAATGTTCTGAAGCGCTTATTCAGAAGTATGTTCAGAATTCATATCTTGGGATATTATCTGTTATATTCAGTTACTAATTAGGACACGTGTAATTGTTCTATTAGTCTGTTTCTCATATGTACTGTAGCTTTAGCTATTATCTACAGTATATATAGGAGTTAGCAACTGTAGCTAACTGAATCTTTGGCTAACCTTTTGGATAACTCTTTACGCATAAATTGTTAGATGTATTGAGAGAGAAATTCATTGTAATATCTTTAATAGATCATATGACCAGTTGCTATTAATACGATCTTAATTGTTCATATTTGATTGTAAGAGTGTAACCTGGACTTTCAATCCCAGATTTCCTTGGCAGTAACACATGAGTCTAGTTCTTGAAATATATCGTTCGGAATGGCCATAATCAGAAGTCTCACTGCTTTAAGGTCATTTTCCATTTTGCTCTTTTCTTCTTCGGTAATCCCAGTGGTTTTGGGTTCGAAGTGAGCAGGAATCTCATCAGTGGTTTCTGTTGCGGGTACACGTGGGACATAAACCATGGGTTGGAATGGTCCATTCGTGACAGATCGCATTAAGTCCTTATCCATTCCATCAAGGAAGTTGACCATCCTAATCTTCCATTGAGGGTATTCATCCCTCAGAAGAGTAGGAGGCTTGGTCAGAGAACCAGCAGTATAAATGGCGTTAATGTTTGCCATTTTTTGAAAAGAAAACAGAGTATGAGAGTTTCAAATGGTCTATAATGAGAATAAGCTAAAGTATGAGGAACAGTAACCAATGAAATAGTAGAACAGATGTTTTAATCTAGACTGGAAAGCTTAGTATGATATTAAATGAACTGAGAAGATGTAAAATACTTTAAGCAGTAAAACAGAGTATAATGAGGCTTTTAAACACACACACAATCAACAACAGTGAATCAACCTTGGTAGATTGGATGCCTTGATTTGAGCAAATCAAGCAAGCTCTGATACCAATTGTAGGTCCCATTTAGGACAAGCAAACAATAGAAGAACAATCCATATTTAAGTAGAGATAAGATGAACAATAAGAATAATGATAAAATAACTCATCCCATATTCATTGATGAATTATACAGAGGAGAAATGTTGAAGAACACCACACATTTACAATTGAACGACTCTCATGAAAATAGTCTGTGTGTTTTGGTGTGTATCTTCAACTATGACCTTAATGATAAAATGAACCCTAAAATTCTTTATAAAGGGTCCATTTACAAGATAATAAGGCCTAAGCCCATATTGTAGCTAAAAAACCATAAAGCCATCTAAAAGCCCTATTACAATAATTCTTTATAAAACATTTATTAAATTAGGAGCTAATTTAATCTAACACTACCATATCTACACCAGATTGAGTATCTTCACCTGATGAAAAACAAAGATCGTGAACTGAAGTTTGTAAGAACGGATAAAGAGATTGTGAAGATTACAAAGATCGAATCTGAAAGAATATTGAATGTTTGGTATCCGAGATTCATAGTCTAGCGAACAGATGGTAAAGAATGGTCTTTCAGTGAAGCAGATTTCAAGTCTTTGAACTATGAAGACTTTTCCAGATTATACGACATTCTTGCCAAACTTCCTAACAAGAACAAAACATGGTCCGAGGCTTATCAAGCGGTGAAATGGTTTATGAAGAATCTGTTAAAACTTGCTTACTTGACTGACTTTCAAATGGCTTTAGAAGGAGGTCAGATCAGAGTAAATGTATTGAGGCCCAATAGAAAATTGCCTGATGTTCAAGGCATTCTGGTGTATATAGTGTTGGAGAAACCAGAATTTGGGGTTATCTACTTCAACGGACAGAAAAATAAGAAGTTTATGAGGTTGATTGAAATCAACAAGTATTGTGATGGTACGCTCAATGTGTTAAAGATTCAGTTGAAAGAAAAGATCAGATTGGATGAACAAAAGTTGGTGCCTCTAGAAGATAAGGAGAAGATGTTGTTCAATAGAGCTATGAAAGCTATTGAAGATAGACTGGAATACAGATATGCGCTTAGAAGATTTGTTGATCCAAACCCTCAGTGATTTGATAATGACCCTCTCTTAATACTTAGTGAAAATTGTAAGTAAACAATGTGTATCAGAGTTTCACTATCGCTGATAAGTACTAAGACCTTACAGTACCGCTGATAGGAACTCTCGCTCTTTAGATTAAACATTCCGCTAACACTGTTCACCATAATACTCTGAGCCTGTTTAGTCCTTATGGTGATCGCTGATAAGTTAGTTGTTTACTTATGATCCTTGAAGACAAGTTTCACGTCAATATAGGTTCTACGCTGAAGTCGAAGATCAAGCTCAAGAACCAGCGACAAGTCTCCTAATGAACTGATGCGGATCAGCGAAGACTCAGATTTGTCCACTCAACGTGAAGTATCAAGTACAAGACTTCAGCTATCGCTGAACTATATCATTCGCTGATAAACAATGATGAAGCGTTGAATCAATGAAAAGCTGATCATGAAGTCCTCTGTACAAAGTACTTTTGTCTTAACCACCCTTCCACGACTCCGTACGATATGTCAGAAAAGAACCTCCTTATTGTCTGAAATCGTACAACCACTCTGATACTACACTGTTCAAACATGAGGCTACTAAGGTTGTCTACAAAGTTCAAAGACATACAACCAATGAGCTGCTGCCACGTGTAAAGTATAAACTGCCATGCATTAAATGCATGCAGTATATAAGAAGAAGAACTCACTTCATTTTGAAGTAACTTGCTAACTCTGGTCAAGTTCATCTTCTTATCTTGAGATAGGTTATTATTAGTAATTTCCTTCTCTTTCTTAGTGCAAGAAACTTAGTGTTCCAACTTGTTTAGATTTAGGTTTATCCTTAATCTTGTTCCGCAACAAGCTGTAAATTGTTAACGATTTATCAATAAACAATTTAGAAAAGTAAAATCTGTGTGTTTGTATTCAACCCCCCCCCCCTTCTACAAACTTGTATAGCCCTTCGGGACCAACAAGTGGTATCAGAGCAGATTTTTTTAATCTCATAAACAAGATCTAATCTATACTAAGATTTCTCTTCCTTGCTATTTCTAAAAATGGCTACCAACACAAACACAAACTATATTGACAATGGTTCTCTTGCAAAACCCCCTAGATTCTCCAGAGATAATTTTAATCTATGGAAAAATAAGATGATTCTCTTCTTAGAAGGTGTAGACCCTACTATGCCTTATTATCTTGAAAACGGCCCATATATTCCTGTAAGAATTGATGTTGCAGTTCCAGCCGCTGAGAATAGACCTATTATTCTAGAAAGGCTGATTCCTAAAGAAATTCATATGTGGACTGACGAAGATAAGAAGAAAGTGGCTATCGACACCAAAGCCAGATCCATACTCTCCATGGCTCTTCCTGACGAAGTCTACCATTCCGTTATGAACCTGAAAACCTCAAAAGCTATGTGGGACACAATCTGTGTTCAGTATGAAGGTACTTCTGAAGTCCAGGACTCTCGAAAGATCAACCTGGTAAGACAGTATGAAAGCTTCATTTGTGGTAAGAATGAATCTCTCTCTGAAGTACACCAACGTTTTAACTGTTTAATAATAGATCTGAAAACTGTTGGTAAGGAATATTCTAACTTTGAAGTGCTGACAAAGTTTTTGAATGTTTACCTGAAAGCTGGGACAGTTATTCTATGTGTCTCAAGCTGTCAAAGGATCTAAAATCAATGACCCTTTCTGCCTTATATGGCACGATGCTGAATCAGGAGCAATCGAGTCATCTTAAGAAAAATCTTGAAAAAGATTCCAAAAGCACCCCTGTTGCTTTAATCTCAGAGGAACCTTCCACTCAGCGACCCTCGGTAACTATCACTGAGTTGGAGAGTAACTCTGAAAGGTCGTCAGATTCTGATTCTTCAGATGATGATGAATCTTTGGCTCTCCTCACTAAAAAGTTCAGGAGATTCGCCAAAAAAAAAATGTTCAGAAAGAACAACCCTCTTTCCATTACTGACAAGCCAAGATCATCAGCTCCTGTTGATAAGGCTACTGCTACTTGTTTTAACTGTGAAAAGATAGGACATTTCGCTAACAAGTGCAGGTCAAAGAAAGTCTCTAGACCCTCAGCTTTTCCAAAGAAAAACTTTATTCCCAGGAATAGAGATGACAAATACGCCAAGCTGAAAGAAAAGTATGTGAAGCTGAAAAGCTTTAAGAAGAAAGGCAAAGGCCTGATGGCTAACTATGATTGGGCTGCCTCTGATGAAGAAGAATCATCATCTGACTCTGAAGATGATGAAGCCAACCTCTGTCTTATGGCCAAGATTGAAGATGAGGAAGAAAGTTCAGACATTCCCTCCACTTCAACCTCTGCAACTCAGGTATCACCTTCCTTCTTTACCAATATTGCAAATATTGATGAAGCTGATAGTCTTCATAAGATCGATCTCTTGACTAGAAGTTTATATGAAGCCATGAATGGCAAAACAATAGTTGAAAATCAAAACCTTGATCTCGTTGAACAACTTAAAAACTGTCACCTTCAAATAGAAAATCTTTCTAAAATTGAAGAAGATTTTAAAGATCAAGTTCACCTAAATAAGCTAGTCAAAATCGAGCGCGAAGAAGCTCCCGCTGCATTAAGAGCTGAGAAAGCTACTGTTGATGGATGGTATAACTCCTCAACAAAGATCACTAAGATAATTAAGTCTCAGATTCCCCTGAGTGATAAACGTGGTCTTGGTTACAAAGATGATGTTGGTTCCCGTATTTGATTAACAAAGATTATCTAATCTATTAGTTCAAATAAGATGAGTTGCGGAAGCGTATTTGAAGAAGTAATAGATATGTTTGTATAGAAACAACACAAAATACCAAATAAACAGTATATGAAGAACAGATTAATATCTCAAAGTTTACTGTATTTGATGAAGAACACTAAGAAAAGATTTGACTTTAATTGTGTGCAAGTGTTTCTTTGTGTCGTGCGCGTTGTTGGCTTGTGTGTTAGCTTGTTGTTTTTCTTGTTGTTAAGAACTCAACATGAGTCTTACTTTTATACTACAACAAAAGAACTATTCTAGACAAAAGGACTATTGCTACAGGATAGAAGGGATGGCATGAACAGTTGGAAACCTGCATGCATTAAATGCGCTAATATCAACTTGTAAGGATGCCTATCGGAGTTTGACACGTGTTGTTGTTAGACCATGCTTTGTACAAGTTGATGAACGGACCCTGGAAAAGTAGCAAGATATTTCTGTAACAGTGGTAAGATATTTCTGCAACAGTGGCAAGATATTATAAATATCTTCCAAGTCTTCAGTCTGAACCGCAGAGGCTCTGTCAAGGGTGACAGAGGTTCTACGACTTGGCCCTTTATGAGTATCCTTCTGTAGGTCCTTCTTCGATCCTTTGTTTGCAGTATTCTGTCTTTCTTGGGTCTTGGTGTTCCTTGAATAATCTTGCTCACATTGGTAGAGCTTCTGTGGAACACCGCAGAGCTTATGTGGAACTCTTTCATACTTAGCCTATTTTTCAATACTTCTAATATTTATGAATATTTGGAGCTAACAATCTCCCCCTAAGTATTGAAAAATGAAAATTTGACTTTATGCATAATTAGGCTAAGTAAACTAGATAGAGGTTAAACAATACCTCAAAAGATTAATTTCATTTCCTTTTAAAGTTTACAGAGATAAAAAAATAAAGACTCATACATTTGCATCTTTGAAGTCGTTGAAACTTCTATTGTCGAATCCCACTTCTCTGAGCTCGTGATAGAATTTGATGCAGAGTTCTCTTAATCCAATTGTAGCATCTATTTCTCTGATCATTCTTTGTGCTGATTCTCGATCCATAAGCTCAGTACCTCTGTTATCTTCTATGATTGATCTGAACTTGTTCAGAGTACTGGTTGCATACTTCTGACAGTCCATTTCCACAAAGAGTCTTACTTGACCAGCAGGATCCTTATACACTAACTCGTACCTTGGTGTTGTTATTATTGAGTTGGGTATGGCAGAAGGTGGGCAGTGATCCTCTGGTGGTCTCAGACTTAGATTTCTGACTCCAAGATCTCTTCCCAGTTGAAAGTCTATCATGCTATATAGCAGAAGCTTTTCTCTCATTGCTTGCCTGAATACTTGATAGGCCCTTCGGTTAGCATCGGTGTCGAAGTTTTCTTTCGTCCAAATTAGAAGATCTGGCAGATCGTAGGGGTTCAAGTTCCTTATATCGGTATCTGCGAATTGATTTTCGGACTTGTTCTCCCTTTTGACTTTGTAGATGTTGTACCTGGTCTTTGGAAAAGTTCTTGTTTGGGAGAATTTGTAGTAAATTACCTTTTCAATTTTAGACTCTAAGAAGACTTTTGCCCTTGCTTTTGGCTTTGTTCTGGTGAAGGTGTTATCAAGGTCAGCTCTGAGTTAAGGATCTTCAATGTGTGGTATAGGATTGTTCTGATATTGATGTCTGTAAAGATACCTATACACCACCTTTTCCATTTCTGCATGTTGTGTAGTCGGTAGTGGTATTGGTCTTCGCAGAGCATCCATTTTTCGCTTTATCTCTGCAACCCTACCCTCTGTTACTTTTGCTTTTGGATCAAGGATCGGAATATCTGACAGAGGATTTGAATTGAATGCCCAGTCTTCTTCAGGTTGAGTGACAAAGGCATCAAATGAGCTCTTCATTAATTTCTCTGTCGTCTGAGGCATTGCCTTTTTCTTCTTTTGTTTTTCTGTCATGATACCCTTTCCTTTATATTTGGCTTGGGGAGGCTCAGAACCTGTTGCCTATTTTGTACTCGGTGGGATTGTTTCTTTTGGTTTGGGTGTTGAGGTTTATGTGTGTATGATGAGGATTGCCTCTGTAGTTTTTGACTTTTCAGTTTCTGAGGACTTTAGTGGGGATGGTTATGTGGATTGTTCTTCTGTAAGCTCAGTTGTGATTGGAGGAATATCAAAACGTTTTGCAGCTCTGAAAGCAGATATGAACTCCATTCTCTTTAGGACATAAGTAGCAGAACGTTTAGAGCTTTTTGGTTTGTGGGCAATGGATTTTCTTCTTGGGTGTGTTTTGGGTTGGGTTTTTGATTTTGGTGGAGAGATGGGAAGTTCTTCTGAGGATGAAGATGTCAGGATTTGAACTTTAGCGACATCTTTTTCAATAACAGAGGTGGTTTCCACTGAAGCTGGTGTTTCCTCTGTGGGATTCTGTTGAGTTCCCTGAGTTTGGGTTTGGGTTGGGGGTGTAGAGGAAATTGGTTCTGCTGCTATTGGTGGACTGGTTGCAACTGTTTTTCTTTGTTTCTCCCCTTGTGTCTCCCCCTCAGGATGATCTGATGAATCATCATCATTAGAGTCATCATGACCCTTATCTTCTATACCCTCTGCCCTGCAAGTAGTGTCAGGTTTCTTCGCCCCAGCTGCCATCATTTTGGCACATAGATCATCACAGAGACCAAGAAGAATTTAGACTTTGGCCTCTGTGTTGAATCTCATCTTTCCCACACTGGCTTTGAATTCTTTTACGTAAGATGGGTTGGCTATGGTGAAGGCTCTGATAAATTCTGTCATTTGATCCAAGATGCTTTCCCCAAGTTCTGTCAACTGTGCTCTGGTCATGTAGTCGGTAGGCTTCATGGCTAGAGTGGCTTCTGTTGTTTGTTCCTGAACTTGTCGTAGAGCCTTCTGCAGTTCTTCTGGAGTAATAACTTTTGATGATGACACATGTTAGCAGCAGCAGAGTTGTTGAAGGCCGAAGTTGCAGCTTTTTCAAAGTCAGCAGCAGCAGAGGCAGATGTGCTGGCAGAAGTTGTGGCAGCAGACTTCATCTGGGCTAGAGTATATTGCACCTCTGTGGATAAGTTGTCCATTTTGGTGTTCAGTTCTGAAATGGCCTTGGATGTAGTTTCTGCAAAAGATTTGAAAGAGCTTTGCAACTCTTTCATTGTTTGGTTCACAGAGGTGCAAGGGTTTGGAACTCACCCCTTGATACGTGTGAACTCGTTGTAACCTCTGGAGGAACACATTCGTCTCCAGAGTTTGTCTTTGTTCCTTGGACACCTTCATTCACCCCTGTTTTGACGTTGAGGGTGGAAGGATTTCCTTCTGATCCTCGAGTAGAAACTTGTGTTTCAACCTCTACAGAAGTTCTGTGAAGGTCAGTGTCCAAATCCACTCCAGAGGTGGGTATTGGAATGTCCTTCTGTTGACTTGGAGATTTTTCTAGAGTCTCTTGGTCATTGTGCTTTCTACTCCCCTCTGAAAGAAGGTTTGGCCCTATCGTTGTGTGCGTGGCAGAGGAAACGAATTCCTCTGCTAGGATGTCAGGTGTGATTTGGGGCAATAGATCACGAACTATAGATGAGTCCTTTCGAGAGGACTCCCCAGGAATGGTTTCCCCGGTTATATTAGACACAGAGGTTGAAAGAGTAACCTCTGGCTGGGTGGGTGGGGTAAGGATCGAGCCGTGCTGCTCTTTTTCAATGATACCTTCTGCCGCTAGACCGGCGGTATCAGAAATGTGGGTTGCACTGGGAGGGGGTTGGGGATGTGTTCCTTCTACTTCTGCGACATCTTTTTCTACAGAACCCTCTGTGGTTTCTACCCTAAACTCTTCCTCTATTGCAATCTCTATGTATTCCTCTTCTTCTGCAGTCTCCTCTAAAGGCGCTTCTGCTTCTGCTTCTGCTCTTAAGGAATCATAGATAAAATGAGATCCTATGAGTTTTCGAACATGAGGGTGCATAGGTTGTGTACCTTGAGCTGCAGAAATGACTTATATTTCATGTTGAGGGGTTCGACGTTGAGTGTCAAAACCAGAATGAGGTGGGGAGTTTTGTTTTGTTGTGTGCAGAACCTCTGTAGTCTGAATGTTCTCATCCAATGGTTCTGCGACCCATCCTGATGGATCTAAGGTGTGAGCAATGTCGGGATTGTTGAGGAAGGCATTAAAGTCTCCATGTTGATCTGTATAGACTATTGGGGAGGGAGGTTGCAGAGGTATAGTCTGATCTTCCTCTTCCTGTTCGGCTTCCTCTGTAATCACCTGCAGAGGTGATATTGGTTTCTTCTTTTTTGACATCCACTTCTTTGGCTTCGGGGCTCCCTCTTCTGTTGATTTGGTTTTTCGTTTCTTTTGTTTTGGAGGTGAGGGAGGTGCAGAAGTTGTTGTTTCTGTAGCATGTGGTGGAGAAGAATGTTGAGCTGCAGAGGTTGTTGTTTCCTCTATGGTTTTCCTTTTCTTGCTCTTCTTTTTGGTTGTTGCTGCAGAGGTTTTTCTTTTGGGAGAAGAGGGGTATATGCTCTCTCTTGGGCTTTGAAACGGACTTGTACTGAGTAATGTTTTTCTAAAGCTCTGGCCCATTCTTCTTCTGTCATCCTCTCTACTATATCTAAACCTAAGGGGGCTCCTAGACGCGGGGGTGTCACAGGACTTGGTTCTGGAGTCCTGTGGACGCGTATATATTCCAACTTCCTATCTTCATCGCTTGCATATGACAGAAGGTTCTTCGACAGAGGTCTGCAGTGGGGATAATCGTCTTCATGCTCTGTAGGAACGTTTTTGTTCATGGGATAGAGTTTTACAGTTGGCCCTTCCATTGGCCATTTCTGCAGAAGAAGCAGAGGCTCGAGTAAAACTCCCATTATCCTTTGGTATTGCAGATGTGGCAGATATCCTGGTGTATGTTGTTTGGCTTTCTGGGTTGCAATCTTTCTGTCGATCGTATTGATCATCTCCTGCATCATGATGGTGGCATAATCGAGTGGAAGATCGTAATAGATCCCATACATGATGGTCAGGATCTGATGTGAGCTTTGGTCAGGGATACCGGTTTTCCCTGTGAGGCAGCAATTTAAGATGGAGAAGAGGGTATTCCACAGAGGTGGTAGTCTGCCTTTGCGGAAATCATTTCGTTTCCTTAGGGTTGTGTTATACCCTAACATTTCTACAAATCGACAGAGCTCCTCGTCTGTTGGAACCTCACCATATTTCTTTATGCCAAGTAGACCTCTGGTTGGCAGGTTGAACTCGAGCGAAAACATTGTTCTGTTGAACATGAGTTCTAGGTATTCAGATTTGTCTGGCTTTGAAATATAGCCCTTTATCAGAGAGTCATCTGAATCAAATCGGCAACTTTGCCAAAATTGATTCAGATATTGAGCAGGGATTTTGGTTGGGGTTTTGGAAAGGAGAGGGTATAGTATATGGTTTTCCATAATGTTGAGGAGAAGATAATCCAAGATCTTCAATAACGTGCTCTGATACCAATTGATAATCCAAGATCTTCAATAACGTGCTCTGATACCAATTGATAATCCAAGATCTTCAATAACGTGCTCTGATACCAATTGTTAATCCCTAAAGATCTAATCAAGATAGAGAAGATATGAATTCGTCATCTCGTTCATCAAGAACATTGTTTACAAGATATGAGTTTTGCCCTTTCTCTCTCTAAGATACGAGTTATGAATGTCTAGAGTCCTCTACTAACACACAACTAAACCTATTTATACTAAACACATTACAAGTTGTAAACAATACAATACAACTCAATACATTGACTTTGACTTTGACCTTTCTATATTAAATCCTTGAAGACATATTGCACTAACAATCTCCCCCTTGGATTCAAGGTTTAAACAAATGCGATCAGCAGGCTTTAGCTTTCTTGAATCTTCGGACTTCATCAAAGCTTGTCAAAGTCAAAACGTCATCCAATTTTCAAACGTCAAATAACGAACGTCTTTCTTCGAACACGAGAATATGAATCTTCACACAAAGCTTTTTAATACAAATAAGCACAAGTTCAAGAAAAAGAGATCACAGAATGATCAATCGATTTTCCTCAAACTCTTAAAGAATTCTCCCCATTTCCATTGACTTGAGAATTTCATTCTTCAATGTCGATCTTCATAAACGCGCGAGTTCAAAAGAAAGAGATCACTGAAATGATCAATCGATTTCTTAAAAACTCTTGAAGAATAAAACTCCCTCTATCATTTCTTGAAACGACGTCTTCTTTCTACAAATCTCCCCGTTGACATTAAAACGAATCTTTGATTTTAAACTTTCTTTGACATGAAATTGATGTAGACATTCTCCCCCTTTTTCGATGAAAGTGAGCATCACGAGCATCGAAAATCTTTTCAATTTCAGTCACGGACAATCTCCCTCTTCAAAAACATTTCTTCCCCTTGAAAAACACGAACAATCTCCCCATAAGCGAAAGATCTTGCTCCCCCTAAAAATAAGAATTGTAGAGCAAGAAGATTTTCTCCCCCTGAAAATTTGCATAAAAATCATATAAGCGCACATTTTAACAAACTTATATCAAGAAAATAGAATTCATTGAACAACATTTTATTACTACTAACATTTAATCATTTGAACACCAAACAAAAGAAATTCAACTTAATGAAATGTAACAGATATTTCCATCAAATGAAATCAAATGTATGCGTTTGGATTCAAAAACAAGACATCATCGCATATCGAGTTACAAAAGTTCAATTTCAACCCCTTTATAAAATCTATTTGGTGGACTAGCATGCAAAATATGATTAGCAACAAGCAAATGCACCTCTAAAACCTATAAGAATACTTTGCTCTTACTCACACTATTTGTCCAAAAACAGAATTTTCACAAATTTACAGGTTTATCGCGACTTTGTATTTTCCCCAAGTTTCAAGAGATGTGTGCTCTTAGGCATCTTTTCATACTGTGCCCATTGGCAACTTTTATTATGTGCTCATTGGCATCTTTTATAATCAAACAGTTTATTAAGACTAAGAAACACCGTAAACGTAACTTTCTAACTGGTCCTATAGCAGGATTTGGGTCAGCCAATCCCAGACCAGTTGGCCTTAGGGGCTAGGTGACAAGCACCCCTTGGAACTTACTCTCCCGAACCAGAAAGGCTACATCGATATACCTTAATCCCATCTGTACCAGTAGAACATGGCTTTCTACCTGGTTCTATAGCAGGATTTGGGTCAGCCAATCCCAGATCAGTTGATCTTAGGGGCTAGGTAACGAGTACCCCTTGGGACTTAATCTCCCAAACCAGATAGGCCACAGGCACAGACTATCAAACTGAATGATTTTATTATATATATATATAATTTTTTTTTTATTTTTTTTATTTATTATTATTATAGCATCTCAATCACTTGGTTCAAAACCGTAGTGCTTCTCCCATATTTTCGTTTCCATTCATGCTTAAGACGAATAGGCTTTGTGAGCATTGTATTCTGTATAAGTCTAGATTTACACAATTTTGCGCTTATATCAAAATCTCAAACATGTTTCGCTGACCTTTCGACTTATTTCAGAAGCGAAAGTAGAAACAAATATAACTCCGACGATACAAAAATGCTCGTAAAATCATCCTTAACACACATTTTATTCATTGAATGAAAAATTGAAGAATTTCACTTCATTGAATTAAATTTGTGAAGGTTCAAACTTTCAACGTTAGTAGAAATAAAATATAACACAATGTTACCTTTAAGCATATGTCCTAAAAATAGAAAGATATGACAGTGAAAGGATATCACCTGATAAGTACGAGTTCTAAACTTATATGTTTAGAAGTCATAGCCTTTGAAGTACGGGTCCTGAACTGAATTGTTCAGAAGCCATTACCGTGAAGTGCGGGTTTTGAACTGATGTGTTCAAAAACCATTACCGTTGAAGTGCGGGTTTTGAACTGATGTGTTCAAAAGCCATAGTCTTTTATATCTCTCCCCCTACAAAATACCAAAAGATTTATCAAATATCCCATGTATATATTAAAAGATAGAAAACTCCCTGAAATCATGTGATGTTCAATGTCTTCTTTGAAAGCACAAGTACTTCATCTTCCGAGAGTTCAACGCTTGTCTCTAAATCTGCAAAATAGATTAAGTAGATTTTGGTACCCAACGAGTTTTGGGTCCTGACACGTTAAGCGGAGCTCTATAAGAAGGAAAATGGTAAGTACCATACCAATATTGAACATAATTATTATTAACAAAATCATAATTTCCGCAATAAGAATTAACAAAAGAATTAACTTTCGTTGTAAAATTCTTATTTGGAAATGATGATTTTGGTACATCTTTTCCAGGAAATTTACCTTTTACCTTCCATTGCATGTTGACTCTTTTGTAGGAAGGAAGATCAGCATAGTATTTGGAAGACATATCCACATAATGCTCGTAGAAAATGTTAGAAGGACGCATCGGACATTCTGAAAAACACTCGGAGTTGTTGAACGACCTCACTTTGTCTTTTAAGGCATTTCGTTCCTTTGTCATCAACTCGAGCTTCTTCCGAATATCACAATTCACCCTCTTTTCCTTCATGATGTCTGTAGATAAACCCGCCAAATTCTTCGCGAGTTTCTGAATTTCTTGCTGAAATATCTTCTGTTCTACAGAAAAATCATCCTTTATGCTCCTTGCTTGAAAATCCGCTTTCTTCATCTTCTCAAGTTCTTCACTTTCTCTATCAAACTCCATTTGTATTTCAAAAAATTTCTCAGTCAGCTTAGCATTCTTTGCTTCAAACCCTTTCCTTTGAACCTCAAAATCAATCCTTTCCTTTTCCAACTTTTCCTTCTCTAAAAATAAGACTTTCTGAAAATCTGAGTTCTGCTTGGAAAGTCTTAGACATTTGAGTTCAACATCTTTCTTGTCTTCAATTTCTTTAGTTTTTGTCTTCAAAGCCATTTCAAGTTTCGAAATCCTTTGAATTAGATCCACTCTTTCTTTCTTGCGATCTTCTCTTTCCATAACCAACAGATCTTTCACTTCTTGTAATCTCCTTGTAAGCTCGGAAATTTTCTCTTTCTTGTCTTCTCTTTCAACTTTCTTTTCTTCTATTTTCTGAAAATCAACTTTCTTTTCTTCTTTTCTCTTGAATTCAACCTTTGATCCATGCATAAGCTTCGTTAATTCATTCCACAAAAGCATTGGATTGTTTTTATACATTTCAACCTGTTTGTAGATGTGAGGCAAACTTTTGAGAATAACAAAGAGTATGTTTGACGAAGCATCCTTGTCTGCTTTCTTCCGTTTAATCTCATATTCAGTAAAATCTTCTTTCCGTTTATAAAGGATCAACGGGTCTTCGGTGAAAGATTTTATCATTAAATCTCCATTTTCTCTTCTCGAAATTAAATCCATGAAGTCGACCGTCCATTTCACAAAATCCGAATCCTTGTTAAGCATAGGAGGACGATTACCTGAAGCTTGATAATTCATCTTGAAAAAATTATATAAAACTTTTTCTTGAAAAACTCTTAAAATGTATGAAAAACACAATAGAAAAAGTTTCAGTATAAAAATTTTTCTCAATTTTTTTTATTCTTTTTGAAGAGGGAGATTGTCCGTGACTGAAATTGAAAAGACTTTCGATGCTCGTGATGCTCATTTCATCGAAAAAGGGGGAGAATGTCTACATCAATTTCATGTCAAAGAAAGTTTAAAATCAAAGATTCGTTTTAATGTCAACGGGGAGATTTGTAGAAAGAAGACGTCGTTTCAAGAAATGATAGAGGGAGTTTTATTCTTCAAGAGTTTTTAAGAAATCGATTGATCATTTCAGTGATCTCTTTCTTTTGAACTCGCGCGTTTATGAAGATCGACATTGAAGAATGAAATTCTCAAGTCAATGGAAATGGGGAGAATTCTTCAAGAGTTTGAGGAAAATCGATTGATCATTCTGTGATCTCTTTTTCTTGAACTTGTGCTTATTTGTATTAAAAAGCTTTGTGTGAAGATTCATATTCTCCTGTTCGAAGAAAGACGTTCGTTATTTGACGTTTGAAAATTGGATGACGTTTTGACTTTGACAAGCTTTGATGAAGTCCGAAGATTCAAGAAAGCTAAAGCCTGCTGATCGCATTTGTTTAAACCTTGAATCCAAGGGGGAGATTGTTAGTGCAATATGTCTTCAAGGTTTTAATATAGAAAGGTCAAAGTCAAAGTCAATGTATTGAGTTGTATTGTATTGTTTACAACTTGTAATGTGTTTAGTATAAATAGGTTTAGTTATGTGTTAGTAGAGGACTCTAGACATTCATAACTCATATCTTAGAGAGAGAAAGGGCAAAACTCATATCTTGTAAACAATGTTCTTGATGAATGAGATGATGAATTCATATCTTCTCTATCTTGATTAGATCTTTAGGGATTAACATAAAGGAATCTTTTCTCATCAAGTGCCTTGGTGAATAGATCAGCAAGCTGAAATTCTGTTGGAACAAAATGCATCTCGATGGTTTGGTTTTCAACATGATACTTCAGAAAGTGATACCTGATATCTATGTGTTTTGTCTTTGAATGCTGTACTGGATTTGCAGAGATGGCAATTGCACTTTTGGAATCACAGAAGATGGGGATTTTGCAGATTATGTGACCAAAGTCTTTCAGCTGAGTTTTCATCCACAGAACTTGAGAGCAACAGCTAGCAGCAGCAACGTATTCAGCTTCTGTTGTAGATGTTGAGACACAATTCTGTTTCTTTGATGTCCAGCTTACTAATTTCCCACCTAGGAATTGACAACTGCCAGAGGTACTTTTTCTGTCGAGTTTACATCCTCCATAATTTGAATCTGTGTATGCCTTTAGTCCAAAACCAGAGTTCTGTGGATACCAGAGGCCAAGATTTTTGGTCCCTCTGAGTTATCTAAAGATTCTATTTACAACAATATAATGTGACTTCTTAGGATTAGCTTGATATCTTGCACAGAGGCATGTTGCATGCATTATGTCAGGTCTACTGACTGTTAAGTATAATAAAGACCCAATCATTCCTCTGTAAAGCGTGCACCCGACAAAGATGCCATTTGGATCTGAAAAAAGTTTATATCCAGTGGCCATTGGGGTTTTCATGACAGAGGCATCATAGAGGCTATATTTTTCAAGTATGTCAGAGACATATTTTGATTGGTATATGAAAATTCCTTCTGATGTTTGTTTGACTTGAAGTCCGAGGAAAAAGGTTAATTCTCCCATCATACTCATTTCAAACTCACTCTGCATGAGCTTTTCAAAATCTTTACATTTTTGTGCATTAGTAGACCCAAAAATAATGTCATCTACATATATTTGTACAAGAATAAGCTCATTTCCTTCTCCTTTAAAGAATAGAGTTGTATCAGTGGTACCTCTGTTGTAGTCGTTATTGAGAAGAAAAGTAGAAGGTCTTTTGTACCATGCTCTTGGAGCCTGTTTCAGTCCATATAGAGCTTTGTCGAGGTAATAGACATACCTTGGGTACTTTGAGCTTTCAGATCCTGGTGGTTGTTGGACGTATACTTCTTCTTGAATTTCACCATTGAGAAAGGCAGATTTTACAACCATTTGATATACTTTAAAACCTCTGTGGGCTGCGAAGGCTAAGAAAATTCTTATTTCTTTGAGTCGTGCAACAGGGGCAAAAGTTTCATCGTAATCGATGCCCTTTTCTTGGCGATATCCCTTGGCCACCAGTCTTGCTTTATTTCGAATGATCACTCCATCTTCATCCTTTTTGTTTCTGAAGACCCACTTAGTCCCTATGGCCTGTTTCCCTCTTGGCAGAGGTACTAGAGTCCAGACCTTGTTTCGCTCAAACTGCAGAAGGTCTTCTTGCATAGCATCCACCCAGTTTGGGTCTTCTAGGGCCTCAGAGATCTTTTTTGGTTCGATCACACTAATAAAGTTGGTAAAGAAACAAAAGTTTGCTGAAGCTGATCTTGTTTTTACCTTATCAGTGGGATTATCAGTGTTTTTACCCGATGATTTGGCTTTGAGGATGGCTTTTTGTCCATTGAGTTGTCCGTGGAAGATGATCATTTGAGTCATCAAGTTGAACTTCTGTGGTTGAAGTGGTTGATGGTTCTGCCCATGTGTTTAGTTCAGCTTCTGTAGGAATGGGTATTAGAGTTGGAATTTCCTTTTCTGTAGGTATTGTGGTTTCATCTTCACTTCCCTCTGGTGTTTCTTCTGGTGTTGCTTCCTCTGTTGGGTTTGTTTGGATTACCTCTGTTGTTGAATCTTTTGTCGTCGTATCTTCTGTTAGATTTTCAGTACCTGTAGTAGTTGTAGAAGAGGATGAGGGATTAAATGGATCAGACAGAGAGATACTTACTTCGTTTACAGAAGGTGATTCTGCCGAGGTTCTGTTGGTTCTAGCAGAGGAATCGACATCGTCGTTGAATATCTCTTGAAATAAAAGATCTAAATCTTTATTTGTTTTTGAGATGCCAGAGGATTTCTTGTTTAGCTCGAGTTCTGAACTGAGTTGTTCAGAAGTCTTTTGGAATGAGTCATCAAATGATACATTGATGCTTTGTACTATCGTGCGTGACTTCAGAAGGTAAACTTTGTAGGCTTTGGAAGCGGCAGAGTACCCGATGAACTTGCCATGTTCAGCCTTTTCTTCAAACTTTCCTCTTGAGTCTCTGTCGTTTAAGACAAAGCATTTGCATCCAAATACATGGAGAAACTTGATGCTTGGTAGCTGTTTGTTGATCAATTCATAAGAAGTTTTCATGTGTCTTTTCACGATTGTTGAACGATTTTGGGTATAGCAAGCTGTTGAAATTGCTTCTGCCCAAAAGGTCATTGGTAATCCGCATGCAGAAAGCATGGTTCTTGCAGCTTCCACGAGCGTGCAGTTCTTTCATTCGACCACGCCATTCTGTTGTGGAGTGCGAGCCGCAGAGAAGTTCTGGAATATTCCTTCTTCTGTGAGATAGGCTTCAATGACAGAGTTTTTGAACTCTGTGCCATTGTCACTTCGTAACATCAGAATTCTGCACTCATAAAGAACTTGGATTCTTTTCATTAGATTAATCAGGATGCATGGAAAATCTGCTTTCTTTCTGACAAATTCAACCCATGTAAATCGTGAATACTCATCAATTAAGACAAGTATATATTTCTTGCCACCTAGGCTATGTATAGCGATTGGACCGCAGAGGTCAACGTGAAGCATGTACAGAGGCCTAGGACAAGATACATCAGTTTTGCCTTTGTGGGAAGCTCTTTTGAGTTTTCCCATTTCACAGGCAGAGCATAAATGATCCTTATTAAATTTAACATTAGGTAAACCTTTGACCAGATCAAGTTTTACCAGTTTATCTAAAGTATGAAAGTTTATGTGACAGAACATGTTGTGCCATAGCCAGGCTTCTTCACTTTTGCTTGCAACAAGACAAATGTTGTCCTTGTTTTTGGCATTGAAGTTCATTAGATACAGATCACCATTTCTTTTGGCTCGCAAAAGTTCTATTCCGGTGTCTTCACTTAGTAGAGAACAAAATGTTCTTTTGAACAGTACATCGAATCCCGTGTCACAAAGTTGGCTGACACTGAGTAGGTTGTGTTTAAGGCCATCAACATATGCAACTTTGTGTACTGTGATATTTTCTTTCTTTATGACTCCATAGCCTTTAATATGCCCCTTTTTGTTGTCTCCAAACGTCACTGATCCACCAACTTGTTTTTCTTGGTATGTGGATAGAAGACCTTTGTTGCCAGTCATGTGCCTTGAGCATCCGGAGTCTATATACCATATTGGCACAAACTGTTTCTGCAAGACAATCAAAGAGTTTTAGGTACCCATAACCATATGGGTCTAGTTTCGTCAGAATTTTTCAAGTTTGCCTTAGCATTCTTGAAATACATTTTCCCTTTTGTCGAAGAATCAGTTTGTTTCTCTTTAATATTTGATTTAGGTGCAGAGAGAAAACATTTTGAACTACACAAATGATTATTCAATTTGAACATTAGATCAAAGCAATGACAGTATAGAACATCAGAAGTGATTTGCTTGAAATTTTCAATGAAAGCATTAAATTGGGCCACAGAGGCATTACATTCTATTCTATCATATGGCTTCCTATTACAAGAAGATTTATGTAGATTAGATTGTTGGCAAAATTCTTTGTTTGTAGCTGCCTTCTGTGAGTCCCTTCTGTAGTGAACTTCTGTTGATTTCACTGTCACAGAAGAAAAAGATTTGTTAGGTTTTGGCCATTTACCCTTTTGTTGCCATGTTGGTTTATCTTTAATTTTAAAGGGTTTTAAAAACTTTGAATCTTTTAGATTTTGAGAGGACATTGACTTCTGTTGTTTGAAATTTTCAAGCTCAATAGAGGTTTTGGCTTGTATGCACATATCCAAAATGTCTGGACAGATGGGAATTCCAGTGATTTTCTCCTTTGGAGAAATAGTTCTGTTAAGAACTTCAGAGGTTTGTTTAATAACCTCCGTGTCACAATGAGTCTTTTCTATTCTGTCAGTCTCTGATTCGTCAGATGATGAATCGTCCTCATATACAGAGGTTGAGTCATCAATATTTCTTTCGACAGAGACTGGATTTTCCGAGCATGTGTCATACTTGCTTTCTTCATCTGAAAAAATATTTTCTAAGTCAACAGAGGTGTCTGATAAGATCTCTTCAGAGAGTTTTTGATCTACAGAAGGTGTACATAGATTTTTCAAAATATCTATTTTCCCGATTTCCATTATTTCCTTTTCAATTATATTTCTTATTTTTTCTTCTAAAAATATTGGTTTGAACTCAAGTGCTTCTGCACATAATTTCTTTTCAGAATCTATTGTGCAGACAAAAGCAACTTGAGTTTGAGTCTCTGGTTTACCAAACTTGAAGACTCCTATCTGATCTAGAGTTTTCGGATATCTCTTTGGTTTGGATCCTCTTTTGACAGAGGTTGAAGGTGATAAATCTGTGTTTTCAAACCATACATTTATCATCTTCATGGGTTTCCTTAAGTGAGGTTCCTCGGAGACTTTTACTCTCTTACTTACAGAGATTAAGTTTGGAAAATTAGGTTTGTTGACTTTTCCTAAAGTAAATAGAGATGACAGAGGTTTATTCTTTTTGTTTTCTGTACCTTGATTGATATCACTGTACCAAATACCTCGCCTTCCTATTTGAGTATTTATTTTCTCATACACCTTTTGTGCATCACGATAATTTTTAATTAAAACATCTCTTCTAAGTAGATATTGCCAAAGGACTTCTCTTTACTTTTGAAAATATTCCTTAAGAGCTAAAATGTTTAGTCTATCGCTCTCAGAATCTGAAAGTTCTTTTGTTTTAGATTTTAAAGATGTATTTAATTCAGAAATTTTTTCTTTTAAAGGAAATAGATTCTTGTTCCAGTTTGCTTCTAATTCTTCCTTTTCTTTGAAATTTTTTGCTTTTTCTTCAGTGAGAAGTCTAGCTTCTCTTTCATAAAAAGTGAGCTTTTTCTGAATATCATCACAAGTCTTTTTCAGTTCAATATTTTCAGTTTTAATTATAAGTAAATCAACTTCTGTAGTGCTAGAGGTGGAGTTTGTAGTAGATACCTCTTTGTCAGAGTCGGATGTAACGCCCCAAAATCCGGGCCAATTTAAACCTCAAGTTACAACAGGTTATGACAATAAAACTACAACTTATATAGATAGCAAGGATATAACCATCAAGAGTGTATTTACAAAACAGGATACTTCGAACAACCTATCAATCTAATCATGTCACCACAATCAGACTAATTGAGTTATCTAAGCTATCCTTCAAAAATCTCCTCTTTAGTAATTGCCACTTCTGCTATTCCAAAAACACTTGTCCCACAACCCTTTTTGCCCGAGCCTGAACCTAGTAAGAAAACATTATATGAAACGATTAGGCCAACGCCTAGTGAGAGCATTCATTTCAATAATGACATTTGCAAAATCAATGTAAACAAGTTATAACAAACCTGGTTACTCCTTTTCTTACCACACGTATAACTCTATTCCATTACACAATTTTATCCATTCCCATGACTATGACTGACAACAAATCCATCAGCATATCATACCCCAGAGCCACACTACGAATCTTCAAAGATTCTAGATCAATGCTCTCCACCAATAAATCGCGATTACAAACGCCCATTTATCAGTAAGAAAGCAGAGATTACAAGTACTTATGTCAACCTCACTCTCTTCCTTAGAAATCAGGAATAAAGATTAATACCACACGCCTATTCCATGATTTCCCACACACACTGGAATAACGATTAAACGAGTAATACCACACGCCTATTCCATGTGATTACCAAACTTTTGTGCCTATGGATCCATTACACTTTACTAATGTATATGCATAACAGCATAATCCAACTCACATCATATTCTCAAATCTAAGAATACTAGATAACCTATCGTATCTTCATCCTCAAATGTCCCCCCTTCGGCGACTTAGCACGGGGGTTCCGCTATTCCCCACTCCCGGTATCCCCATCTCCCGGTATCCCCATCTCCCGGTATCCCCACAGTATCGGGACTTCACCGGAACTCGTAAGTACCGGGACTTCCAACTACCGGGACTTGCACTACCGGGACTGCATCGGGACTCATAAGTACCGGGCTTTCATCATGTACCGGGACTACGTACAGTTTATTTCAACAAGTCCACAAATCGACCTAATTTGTAAAACCAGTTCAATCTATGTATTCCATTCAGTCCTCAATCAATTTATACAGTTATATTAAGATTAGTACAACTTAAAAACATTGATTTATACAACGAATCGAATGAACTCACCTTAGGCTGCGAAATCGACTTCTGCACAAATAAGAACTTCAATCTTTCTGTTTATGATTCAATTCGATGACAATTCTGCTTTCTTTCCTTTCTTCTCTCTATTCCTTCTTTCTGCTTAAAGACCGACTCAACATAACAAAGATGGGATATTTTACTTCCTTCAGATGTTTTATCCAACAATAAAAAAGGAAATGACTAAACTATCACCCAAGTTTAATCTTTCCCAAAAGTTACACTAAACTTTCATCTTTTGCATTTCACCCTTAAATTGGATTATAAAATTTCCATACAATCCTAAGGTTACAACAAATACAAATACATCCCAATTCTTATTAAAATACTAATAACGAAAATTTAGGATGCTACAATACTCCCCAACTTAAAAAGGATTTCGTCCCCGAAATCAAAATCAAGTAAACAAATGAGGGTACTTATCTTTCATACTTTCTTCTGACTCTAAAGTCACATTAGTACCTCGATGGTGTTTCCACTGTACTTTCAACATAACTACTTCCTTACCACTACGTAGCTTTCTAACTGATCTTTCCAAAATTGCCTCTGGTTCTTCTACACAGCGACTCTTTTCATCTACTCTCACATCCGTGAGTGGTATCACATCCTCCTCTTCGGCTAAACACTTCCGAAGATAACAAACATGAAAGGTATTATGAACCCCTTCCAATTCTGGTGGAAGATCCAACTGATATGCTTGTAAACCAATCCTTTTAGTAATAGTGAAACGTCCTAGAAAACGAGGACTTAACTTCCCGCGTTTACGAAACCTTATCACACCCTTCCATGGGGACACTTTAAGCATCACGCGCTCCCCAACTTGAAATTCTTTTGGTCTCCTTTTTGGGTCAGCATAACTCTTCTGTCGGTCCAGAGCTGCTTTCATATGCTGCTGAATTTCTTTCACCTTATCAGCTGTTTGTTGTACCAATTCTGGACCAGCAAACTGTTTCTCTCCGGCTTCTAACCAACATACCAGAGTTCTATATTTTCGACCATACAAGGCTTCGAAGGGCGCTCTTCCGATACTGGAATGATAACTGTTATTATACGCAAATTCTACTAACGGTAGATGCGTATCCCAGTTACCTCCAAAATCCAATACACATGACCTGAGCATATCTTCCAAAGTTTGTATAGTCCTTTCACTCTGTCCATCAGTCTGTGGATGAAAAGAAGTACTCAAATTAACTTTTGTACCCAACTCCTCTTGTAGTGATCGCCAAAACCTTGAGGTAAACCGACTATCACGATCTGACACAATCGACACCGGTATACCATGTCTTGACACCACCTCATCAATATACAGCTTCGCCAACTTCTCAATTGGTGATGTTTCTTTCATAGCCAGAAAATGAGCACTCTTAGTTAATCTATCTACGATTACCCATATTGTGTCGTTACCCTTTTGCGTCTTGGGTAACTTCGTCACAAAGTCCATGGTGATCTTCTCCTATTTCCATTCCGGAATTTCCAAAGATTGGAAACTTCCGTAAGGTTTCTGATGTTCTGCTTTCACCAACGAACATGTTCTACATGTTTCTACTTTCCGGGCCACATCTACTTTCATAGCCGGCCACCAATAATGCAATTTCAGATCTCGATACATCTTTGTATTCCCAGGGTGTATGGAATACTTATATCTATGAGCGTCTTCGAGAATCAACTCTCGATTTCCTGCAATCTTTGGTACCCAGACACTACCTTGGAACAGCTTTATTCCACGGCCATCTTCAGTCAACTGAAGGTGTTGCTTGCCCATCACTTCTTCTTTCAGGTTTACTTCTCGTAAAGGCTCCGCTTGTGCCTCTTTTATCTTTTCCATCAAACTCGATGTCACATCAATTCTAGCATTGATCGGTTTCAAACATCCACTATACTCTTTCCTACTTAAGGCATCAGCCACGACATTTGCTTTACCAGGATGGTAATGCAATTCGCAATCGAAATCTTTAAGTAATTCTAACCATCTTCACTGTCTCATATTTAACTCTTTCTGATCAAAAACATGCTGCAAACTTTTATGGTCAGTAAAAAGAGTACATTTGGTTCCATACAAGGAGTGCCTCCACAACTTTAAAGCAAACACGACAGCCGCTAACTCCAAATCATGTGTCGGGTAGTTCTTCTCGTGTTCTTTAAGTTGTCTTGACGCATAAGCAATCACTTTGCCTCGTTGCATCAATATGCACCCTAGACCCATCTTTGAAGCATCACTGTTGTCACACCCCGCTAAAGCGGAAACACGGAATGTGCAGCTCAAGTTTCATAGCAAAAGTTACAAGATCACAACAACCATCAAAATACATTCAGAGGTTAAACCTTGTCTTTTACAATTGTCTTTACGAAAGGGAAATGAACATGAAATTTAAAGATAGTAAAGAAAAGCTTCATCACGTGTAGCCTTCCTAAATTCCAACCTTAAGAACATTCTCCTGAAAAGCATGTAAATGAGAGTGTCAACTAATGAATAGTTGGTGAGATCACAGGTTTAAATAGTATAACATTGTTGCCATTGCAAAATATGTTGCAAATCCACACAAGGGATAAATAATACGGTTATAAAAACCACTTGTTTGCCATTGCAAAATAGTTTAGATCCACACAAGGGATAAATAAAACGGTTATCAGAACCACTTGCTCGAGGTAATCATATGTAAAATGCTAAGTTATTGAGCCCGTTACCCGACCTATACTGACATAATTTGCCCCTACCACAACGGTGGAATCATTCCACATACGCGCATGTTCTATCACCAACAATACGCAATACAACAATAATTATGCACTCAAACAAGCGCTACTTGTGAGTGGGGGTGTCAACCCAAATAACGTTATTCATAATTACCAACGGCTCACACTCGTGAGTTAAACGGGTAACGTATACGTGAACGGGGACTTTATACATGATAGCAAAAGAAACTCAAACTTACAACATTTGCAACAACATAGATACCATAGAGCATAAATAAGCAAGCTTCGTATTTTCAAGAAAACGAAATAATCGGTGTGTAAAATAGTTGTAGTAACCACATGCTTTTCACCCCAAAATATGTAAAACATTGAAAAAGGGGCTGTGAATACTCACTTGATACGTGACAGAATTCAGGAATCTCCCACAAATACTCCGAGATGATCCTACTTCAAACCTATGAACGTAAGGTCACTAGTGAGTTCTCAATCTCGAAGGTTCGGTACTAATTATCCAAATCATCATAAAATGCCTTGCGTGTTTTATTATTTAAAACGTAATAAGCGTATGCATTGTTCTTATTATATTAACGATTCCACAATTTCGTCCCAATAGGTAACGAAAAGGGTTTTTAAAGAACATAAATATATATGGTACATATATATATATAAACCGAGATTTTATCGTAACAACGATAAAATCGTAGGTCGTAATCGAAATAACAATATTAAAATGTTTAAATATATAGGTATAGTATATATTTACACTCTACTATTTCATCATAAGTGAGATATGACTCTTGGGTTTGAATCTTAACACACTAAAATGAATTCCAGAAAAAGAATCACTCCATTTGGAGTTAAAATGAGTGAGATATGACTCTTGGAAGTGAGGTGTAATTTCTGGCAGCAAGCTGTCCAATCAACACCTTGTGCATGTGCACCCAACTAGACTTTTAAACCAAAATTCTTATTCCTTTGCATGCAAAATCCGATTTGACTCTCATCCATACAAATATTTTCAGTTCCAAACACATTTATGATCCATTTAAAATACATGCAAAACAACCATCAACTCAAACTTTGAACACTTTTGCAAAAGACCCAATTTGAAGATTGTTGATGTTCTTGCCAAGAACATCAACATGCAACTAAAAATTCAGTATTTTGAGCTCATGCATGTGGGTTTAAATGTGTTTTTAGTGGTTTTCAAAGGTACATTCATAAGACTCTTGAACAAAAATGATGGATCTTTCAAGATTACTACATGCATGTGTTTAAAATGCTCATCTTTGATCTTAACTTTGGTTTGATTTTGGATTCGCCATCTTTTACTAACAAAAGATGTTATGATGCTAAATCTACAAACATTAAGACCCATAAAGATGATTTTAAAAGATGTGAAGAAAGTGTAACAAAAGATGAAGATCATACTTTTTAAAAATGCAAGAATATGAAAAAGACTTGAAAGAATGTGTGTGGTTTTTACCCAACACACTTATGTTTACCTTAGGTTATCTTGAACTCTTGAAGACTTTGATTTTTGGGGCTGGAGTTGTGATGAAGGTTTGAAGGTTTGAAGATGAAGATATGAAGATTTGAAGGTGGAGAGAGAGAGGGATGATAACTAGAGAAAGAGTGAAATGAGAGAATGGTTTAACAAGTGAAGTATATGTTGGTTCCCATTTTGCTTTAAACAAGATTATCAGATCTATTAGTTCGAGTTTATGTTTGATGCGGAAGCGTATTTGAAGAACTAACAGATATGTTTGATAGATTTAGAACACAATATAAATAAACAGTGAACATGAAATAGTATCTCAAAGTTTACTGAATATATATATATATATCAAGAACAGATTTAAGAACAGTGAGTATGCAAAGCTTTAAACAGATATGACTCTAAATGTGCATAAGCTATGTGTTCTTGATGTTTGATTGAAGTGTTCTTGTTTTTCTGTTTTTGTGTTGTTGTGTGTTAGGAAGAACTCAACATGAGTCTTCCTTTTATACTACTCTTAGAAGACTATGAAGTAGGTCACTGTTCCTTTTACGGCATGAATAGTGAACTGGATGGTGTGAGCAGTTGTTTGAGCCATGCGCATTTAATGGAGCAGATGTACTTTTGGTAAATGCATTAAATGGCGCAGACGTCTATTTTGTACCATGCCCTATTGAGTCCACTCAGAGATTGACACGTGTTTTGACAGTACTTTTCCATGCAAGTTGATGAACATGTCTTGGAACAGTAGCAAGATATTATAAATATCTTCCTAGTCTTTAGAGGACCATAGAGGCTCTGTAATGTGTTACAGAGGTTCTGCGGTCTGGTTCCTCTGTAGAGTAGTCTTCACCGGATTCCGAGTCTTTGGTTGTTTACTTCTGCAGAGCTTCTGTCAAGGGTGGCAGAGGTTCTGAGGCTCGGTCCTCTGAGAAGTCTTCTTGGTTCCTTGTCTTCTGATGTTGTCCGCAGAGGCTCTGTTATTGGTAACAGAGGTTCTGCGGTCTTGGTCTTCTGAAAGCGTCCTTCTGTAGTTTCCTCGGTCTTTGATCACTCTTGATCAAAACTTCCTTTGATTCTTCTGAGATGCCCGGCAGAGCTTCTGTTGCACTCAGCAGAGCTTCTGTGGAAGTTCTTCTGTACTTGGCCATTTTTCAATACTTCTAATATTTCAGAATATTGGAGCTAACAATCTCCCCCTAAGTATTGAAAAATAGAAGGTTGAATTTATGCATTTTAACCTAAGTAAAGAAGAGGTTAAACAATACCTCAGAAGATTATTTCATTCATTTTGGAATTTATGCCAGAGGCATTTACATTTGAGTACACAGAAATAAACGTTGGCAGAGATTCTTTGAAGAGACTCAGATTTTTGCATTTGGGAAGTCGTCGAACTTTCTGTTGTCTTTTCCTACTTCCTTGAGTTCTTCATAGAATTTGTGACAGAGATTTCGTAAGTCGAGTGTAGCATCAATCTCTTTGATCATCATCAGAGCAGATTCTTCGTTCATAAGCTCTGTTGCTTTATTTTCCTCTAGTATCTTTCTGAACATGTTCAGAGTATGGGTTGTGTACTTCTGACAGTCCATTGTCACAAACAGTTTCAGTTGATCAGCAGGATTCTTGAATACTAACCCGTACCTTGGAGTTTTGATGATTGCATTGGGTATGGCATTGGGTGGGCAGAAATCCTCTGGTGGTCTGATACTTAGAGTAGTTATGCCCAGATCGATGGCTAGTTGAATGTCGAGCATGCTGTAGATTAGGAGCTTTTCACGCATCGCCTTTCTGAGAACTCGATAAGACCTTTTGTGGCAGTCGTCATTGAAGTTGTCTTTCGTCCATTGCAGAAGGTCAGGTAAGTCATAGGGATTGAGGTTTCGGATATCAGCATCAGAGAATTGATTTTCTGTTCTGTCAGACCTTTTGACTTTCCAGATGGTATACACCGTATGAGGATAGGTTCTCATTTTGGAGTATTTGCAATAGATTACCTTCTTTATTTTGTGAATGGAGTAAACTTGATTGACTGGTTTTGACTTTGTAGAGGTGAAGATTGCATCGAATTCCTCTCTTAGCTTCTGATCTCGGACATGGGCTGGCAGATCGCTCTGGAAGTGCTGTCTGTAGAGATAACTGTAGACTTGTTCTTCCATTTGTTCAATGGTTGAAGTAGATCTTGGAATTGGTCTCCTTAGCTCATCCATCTTTCGAGTGATGTCTGCTACTCTACCTTCTGTTACCTTGGCTGTGGGATTCAGGGATGGGTTTTCTGACAGAGGATTCAAGTTGAATGCCCAGTCTTCCTCTTCGGGTTTAGGAGTGACGAAGGCATTAAATGCACCTTTCATCAATTTCTCTGTAGCAACTGGCATCTTCTTCTTTGGCTCTTCTTCTGTCATTATTCCCTTGCCTTTATCTTTTGGCTTTGAGGTTTCAGATATTGGGTTTTGGATTTGTGTGGGTGGAACCTCTGTTGATTTGACAGTTGGAGGTTATGTGGGTTTTGGGGTTGTATGCTCTGATGTTTTGGTTGTTGCCTCTGAAGATTTTGATACTTCGGGTTGTGAGGTCTCTGTTGGTGAGGAGTCTTCGGGTCTTGGAGGTGGAATGTCAAAACGCTTTGCTGATTGAAAAGCAGATACAAATTCCATTCTGCGAAGAATGAACTCTGCAGAGCGTTTTGGTCTTTGGGGTTTTCGAGCTATGGTTTTGACTCTAGTTTTGTGCGGGATTGGTTGTGAGGTTGGTGTTGGTTCTTTGGGTGAGGGTGGAGTTTGTTCTGAGGATGAGGATGCAAGATTGATTACCTTAGGTTCTGTGGTTGGTGCATCCTTTGGTGAGATAGAGGTGTTTTGCCTCTGTTGTTTTCCCTTCTGGGTTTCTGTTGTAGAGGGTTCTGCTGATTTCTCTGTAGTTTTTGCAGAAGCAGCCTCTGTAGTTTCCTTTGTTTTCTCCCCCTCAGGATGACCAGATGCTCCATCATCAGGATCATCCTGCCTTCTTTTAGCAGTAACTTCTGTTCTGTAGGTGTCTTGAGCTGCTTGCCTTGCTGCATTTTTCTTCATTGTTTCAAAGTAGATTGCGATCGAAGTTTTGAAGGCTTTGGTCGCACTTTTCTCGAACTCTGCAGCGGTTGTTTTGGCAATGTTAGTGGCAGAGGCGATGGCAGCAGCAGCAGAAGTTTCTGTAGTTGACTTCATTTCTGCAAGGGCTGCTTTAACCTCTGTGGATAAGGTATCCACTTTGGTATTTAATCCTGTAAGCGCGCCTGAAGTTGACTCTGTAAAAGACGTGAATGAGCTTTGCAACTCATTCAATGTTTGAGTTACAGAGGTTACAAAGGCTTGGAACTCATCCTTCGTAACATGTTCCTCTTGGGTAACCTCTGGAGGAACAACTCCTTCTCCAGAGTGAATCCCTGTTCCTGGGACACCTTCGTTCACCCTTGTTTGTACGTTGGGGGTGGAAGGATTTCCATCTGATCCTCGAGAAGAAACCTGAGTTTCAGTCTCTACAGAAGTTCTGTGAAGAATATTGTCCAAATCCACTCCAGAGGTGGGTATCGGAATATTCTTCTTTTGACTTGGAGACTTGTCTAGAGTCTCTTCGTCATGGTGCTCTCTACTTCTCTCTGAAAGAAGTTTTGGCCCTATATTGTGCGTGTTAGAGGAAACGAATTCCTCTGTAGGGTGTTCTAGTGTGATCCGGGGCGATTGATCACGAACTATAGGTGAGTCTCTCTGAGGAGACTCCCTAGGAATGGATTCCCCGTCTTCTGTGGGCATAGAGGTTGAAAGAGTAACCTCTGGCTTGATGGGTTGGGTGAGGTTCGAGCTGTGCTGCTCTTTTTCAATGACACCTTCTGCAGCTAGACCTGCGGTGTCAGATGTGTGGGTTGCACTGGGAGGGGTTGAGGGATGTGTGCCTTCTGCAACTTCGGCATCTTTTCCTTTCTCATTTTCTTTTCCTCCAGACGTTTCTACCCTATCCTCTAAACCTATTTGTACCTCTTCTTTTGCAGTCTCTTGTCTTGGCAGAAGTGAATCAAGAACCTCTGTGAAGATTTGAGTTTGCAGAGGTGGTTCGATTCCTTCTGTTATTGTTTGCAGAGGAGAAGATGGTTTCTTCTTCTTTGATTTCCTCTTCTTTGGTTTTGGTGCTCCCTCCTCTGTAGATTTTGACTTTCTTTTTCTTTTGGAAGAGGGAGGGGCAGAGGGACCTTGGATTTGTGGTGGAGATGAGGGTTCTGTGGGATGTTCAGTGGGTGGAGAAGATGGTTCTGCAGGAGTTTGTTGGATAGCAGAAACAGAGGCAAGTTGTTCCTCTGTAGGGGTCTTTGTTTTCTTTCCCTTTTTCTTCTTCTCTTTAGATCCCTCAGAAGACTTCCTCTTTGAAGAATAGAGGTTTTTCCTTATATCTCTGAAGTTCTTCTGATTGGCTTTGTGTTTAGCCAACTTTATCTTCCATTCTTCTTCTGTAAGTCTCTCTACTACATTACCTCCTATGGGCATTCCTATACGCGGGGGTGTTACAGAACTGGGTTCAGGAGTTCTGTAAACGCGTGTGTACTCACTAACTAGTTCTTCATCACTAGCATAACCTAACATTACCTTTGATAGTGGCCTGATGTGTGGGTAGCCATCCTCATGCTCTGTAGGGGTGTTCTTGGACATAGGAAATTGCTTAGGTTTGGGACCGTCCATTGGCCATTTTTGGACAAGGAGTAGGGGTTCGAAAAGTACACTGAGGATTCGCTGGAACTGCAGAGGGGGTAACCAGTTGTGATCAGACATTTTGGCTTTCTGGGAGGCGATTTTGCGATCGATGGTGTTGATGATCTCTTGCATCATTATGGTGGCATAATCTAGGGGTAGATCATAGTATACACCATACATGATTGAGAGAATTTGAGGTGAGCTTTGATCGATGCTCCCGATTTTTCCCGTGAGGCAACGATTTAGGATGTAGAATAAGGTATTCCATAGAGGAGGTAGTCTTGCTCTGCGGAAATCGTTCCTCTTTTTCAACTGTTGGTTGTACCCTAACATGTGCAGAAAGTCGACAAGTTCTTCATTTGTTGGTTGGAGTGCATACTTTTTTATTCCCATGAGTCCTCTTGTTGGAAGGCCAAATTCTAATGAGAACATGGTGCGATTGAACATCAGTTCAAGGCTCTTACTTTGGTCAGGTTTAGAAATGTAGCCTCTGATCAAATCGGTGTCAGTGTCATAACGGCAAGATTGCCAAAACTGATGTAGGTAACGTACTGGTATTTGTTCAACGGTTTTGCTCAGAAGAGGGTAAAGAAAGTGGTTCTCTAGGATGTTTAGCAGGATGGCATGTTCTTTGCCAAATGCCGTAGGAGAAGGAACAAGATCACAGTTGTTCGATTTAATGGGAAGGGTTTGCTCGAAATGGTCATTTGAGAAAAATTGTTGCAGGTGGGTAGTGGGTACGAAGGATGCCTCGTCGCCGGAGTCGTGTCTGTCGGCATCGGTGGCGATGTGTGGGTTGTGGGAGTGCTCAGAATGCACTGGAGAGGATGTCGGAGAGTTCGTTGGTGGAACGTGAGCAGATTTGGAACTGGAAGCCATTTGTAGGTTTTGAAAGTTTTAGGTTCTCAGAAAGAAATAAGCAAGTTCGCCGGAGAAGATGAGAGAATAGTAAAGTTTTGAAAGTGATTTTATCTTGGGTTTTATACTGTGGTAACGGATAGAATTCGGAACGGTGAAAATGTGAGAAAATTAATAAAATTTGAGGTCCACACTCGAGTTCATTCGGCGTGGTGCAAGTTTCTAGGACGACGTGATATGTACGTCAATGAAAACTTGACACGTCATCAATGTCAGTGACGACGAGACGTCGTGGGCGGCCACATTAAATAAAAAACGCGTGGGTTTTAAATTTTCACCACAGAAAAGTTACCGTTACAGATACAGAAATTCCCATGTGGAAATCTTTACAGAAGCTCTGTGGGTACAGAAGCTCTGTGAATTTGAAAAACATTTATCTCTGTAGATTGTATCTTTAATGAAAATCGTTTGAAAAACACGGAGAGGATCAATAAATTTTTAGTAGAGAAATTATCCTATAGAGGTTTTTGGACCTCTGCCAGAGCCAGCAGAGGCTCTGTGACAGGAAATTTCTAATAACTAATAATTTATAAACATTTTTAATCATCCAAGTTTTTGATCAGTTTTAACAATGTATTTAGGACTTATTTGAAAGTTGGTGTCCTAGAAAATTGTAAATCTCAAAGATTTTGTGCAGCAGAAGTCATTTGAATGATTTGAGTGATCTACAGAGGTTCTTTGGTTGAAAGAACTCTGTGGCTTATGACTTCTGTGGCAAGATACCAACCTATTTCCTTTTGATCGGCGAATGTGATCTCTTCTGTCGCATTCTTTGCTCCCCCTTGACTTATGAATCTCTGTAGATTCAGCAAGGTCTCCTTTTCCGCTCCTCCTTGATCTAACAACCTCTTTAGGATTGATCTCTGTGGTTTGAAACCTGCCTTTTTATCTCTTGAAGCTTGTACTTTTACCAAAAACGTTTGAAAAACATTGGAGAGGATCGATAAATCTTTAGTATAGAGAAATTATCCTACAGAGGTTTTTGGACCTCTGCCAGAGCCTGCAGAGGCTCTGTGATAGGAAATTTCTAATAACTAATAATTTATAAAACTTTTTGATCATCCAAAGTTTTTATGGTTTTAAACATTATATTTAGAAATTTTTGTCCTGGAAAATTGTTTTTGGAAAAAGATTTTGTGTGACACATACCTTTTAGAGTGTCTAGTTTGGACGACAGAAACTCTTGTTGATCATAATCCTCCTTTGGCTCCCCCTTGAATGATCAACCTCTGTAGATTAATTTGAGGTCTCCTTCTGCTCCCCCTTGACCTATGCTTGAATCAATAGAGATAAATAATGCACAGAACATAGGTCAACCTCATCAGAGGTTCTGTGGAGATTGTCATAGGTTCTGAGCAATTCCACAGAGGCTCTGTGAAGTATAGAATCTTTGAAGGATGAGTCTTAAACAAAGTGTTTAAGAGTCATAGTGTATTTTGAAGCCTGAGTCCTTAATAGAAGTATTAAGGAGTCCATTGTTTGCTGAAGAGTGAGTCCTGATCTGTAATGGTCAGAAGTCATTTTTCTGATGAAGCTCGAGTCTTAAACTGATTTGTTTAAGAGTCTATTTCACTAAAGTGCGAGTCCTAAACTGATGTGTTTAGGAGTCCTTTTCTCCTCTGAAGAGCGAGTCCTGATCTGTAATGATCAGAAGTCCTTTTTCCTGCAAGACAGATCAAAGAACTTTTGGTACCCATATCCAAATGGGTCCTTTTTTGTTAGGATTTGGAGCTGTCTTTTTTTGGTACCCTGATCTGTAATGATCAGAAGTCCTTTTTCTCTGTTGGTTTGCCAATTTTCTTTCTATGACCTTTCTCATTTTGGGTCTTTGGATTTTTCTTTTGAAATGACCCATTTTGTACACAGAAAGATTTAGAGAAAAGGTTTCTTAATTGAAGCAGAAGATCAAAGCATTTATATGAATGAAAAGATGAAGGCTTTGTAGAAACAAATGGTTTTGGAGCATTTTTGTCAGGAATAGATTTTTTGACTTTCCAAACCATTTTCATCTTTTTGTAAACAGGATTATTTGAATTTTTAGAACAAGAGTTTGCTAAGACAAGGTCTTTAAGCCTTTTAGCTAAAACATCTTTTTCTTTAAGGTTTAAATCAAATTTTCTTAGAAGATCTGATTTATACCTCTTCTCCAACATAATCTTGTTTGACAAATCGGATAGTCTCTTTGTTAAATTTGACATTTCAGCTTTAAAGACCTTTCTTTCCTTCTCAAACTTGTCTTTCAAACATTTTGTTTGAAATCCTTCTCTCTTCACCTTTTCAGACTCTTTTCTTTCAAAATCCTGCTCTTTCCTCTCTTTTTCAAGAGATTTTTGTAATTTTGAGATTTTGAAAGAAAGTTCCATATTCTTTGTCTCAAGAAGAGTTTTCTCTTTTCCAAACTTTTCATTTTCACTGATTATAAGTTTTTCAAAGTTGGAAATCAGTTTAGAAAAGTTTAGACACTTAAGCTCAAGGTTTTTCTTCTCTTCTTTAAAAACAGTCTTAACTTCCTCAAACTTCTCTTTCTCCTTTTTACCAAGCTCTTCTGACTCAGATAGTTTCCTTTTTAGTTCAAGATTTTCACAGTTTAGGAGTTTACCTGATTCTTCAAGCTTGGCAATGTTGTCTGAGTTAATAAGAATGATCTTGTTTCTTTCCTCTAATTCTTTCTCAAGAGAAGGAATTATTTTCTTAAAATTTGTGCTGAGATTGAAATAATAATGAAAATCAGCATCAGCACTAAATTTTAGTCTTGACATATTGAATGAAGTTTTTAACGAAAGAAACAGTTCTAGGATGTTACCAGATCGAATAAATCGAAAATGGCAGTAAAACAGAATCTGTTTGAAGGAATGAAGAATAGGTTAAGAACAGACAGTTTCTATCAAGAATCTTGTCTAAACGAGGATCACTTGATATTGAAAACCAAGCTTTGCTCTGATACCAATTGTTGGTTCCCGTTTTGCTTTAAACAAGATTATCAGATCTATTAGTTCGAGTTTATGTTTGATGCGGAAGCGTATTTGAAGAACTAACAGATATGTTTGATAGATTTAGAACACAATATAAATAAACAGTGAACATGAAATAATATCTCAAAGTTTACTGAATATATATATATATATCAAGAACAGATTTAAGAACAGTGAATATGCAAAGCTTTAAACAGATATGACTCTAAATGTGCATAAGCTATGTGTTCTTGATGTTTGATTGAAGTGTTCTTGTTTTTCTGTTTTTGTGTTGTTGTGTGTTAGGAAGAACTCAACATGAGTCTTCCTTTTATACTACTCTTAGAAGACTATGAAGTAGGTCACTGTTCCTTTTACGGCATGAATAGTGAACTGGATGGTGTGAGCAGTTGTTTGAGCCATGCGCATTTAATGGAGCAGATGTACTTTTGGTAAATGCATTAAATGGCGCAGACGTCTATTTTGTACCATGCCCTATTGAGTCCACTCAGAGCTTGACACGTGTTTTGACAGTACTTTTCCATGCAAGTTGATGAACAGGTCTTGGAACAGTAGCAAGATATTATAAATATCTTCCTAGTCTTTAGAGGACCATAGAGGCTCTGTAATGTGTTACAGAGGTTATGCGGTCTGGTTCCTCTGTAGAGTAGTCTTCACCGGATTCCGAGTCTTTGGTTGTTTACTTCTGCAGAGCTTCTGTCAAGGGTGGCAGAGGTTCTGAGGCTCGGTCCTCTGAGAAGTCTTCTTGGTTCCTTGTCTTCTGATGTTGTCCGCAAAGGCTCTGTTATTGGTAACAGAGGTTCTGCGGTCTTGGTCTTCTGAAAGCGTCCTTCTGTAGTTTCCTCGGTCTTTGATCACTCTTGATCAAAACTTCCTTTGATTCTTCTGAGATGCCCGACAGAGCTTCTGTGGAAGTTCTTCTGTACTTGGCCATTTTTCAATACTTCTAATATTTCAGAATATTGGAGCTAACAGTATATATATTTATTAATGCAAAATGAGAGAGAGGGGAGGGGATGGCCGACCCTCACATGGGGGGGGTGGTGGTGGTGTGACATTTAAGTATTTAGTCACTTCTTGTACAAAAATAAAAGTCTAAATACAAGTATTTTCTTTTTAAAGCCAAATACATGTATGTATGCATAAAGTAAAGTATTTATATATATAAAATATAATTGAAATATATAAATTATCAATTACATAGATACTTGTAGTATATAAATATTTTATGTTGGCATTTTATGAGATTTATGGATAATTTCCTAATTCAAGGATTTCTTAGGCAAAATTTCTCAATTTTTCCTATTGTACCGGGTTTACTGCTAAGATTGCACTGTGTAAACTATGTCATAAAAAAAATAAGGTTTCCAAAACAATTCTAACCTGAGATGTGAATTTGACAGTTGTCACAGTCTCCCCCGGTTAGAAGAATTTCGTCCCGAAATTCAAGTGTTACTAGCGTTAACAGGTTTGCTTGCAAAGAGGTGAGGATACTTTTGTAACATGTAATCCTCCCGCTCCCAAGTATATTCAGGCCCACGCCTTGTGTTCCAATGGACTTTTACTATCGGTATTTTGCTTCTCTTAAGACGCTTGACTTCCCTATCGAGTATTTCCATTGGTTCCTCTACGATGTGCAGTTTATTGTTGATTTGGACTTCTTCAAAAGGCACGGTTACTGCTTCATCAGCTAAACACTTTTTAAGGTTCGATACGTGAAACGTGTTGTGAATAGCACTTAACTCCATTGGCAAATCCAGTTTATAAGCTACCGGTCCAATTCTTTCCGTGATCTTAAATGGTCCAACATACCTTGGACTCAACTTTCCTCTTTTCCCAAAACGAACAGTTCCCTTCCAAGGGGATACTTTTAAAAAGACTCGGTCACTCACTTGGAATTCTAAAGGCTTTCTTCGATTATCCGCATAACTCTTTTGACGATCTTGAGCTGCTTTAAGCCTATCTCTGATGATTGCAATCTTGTCGGTGGTTTCTTGGACAATGTCCGGACTAGATAGTTGGCTATCTCCAATTTCCAACCAACAAAGAGGTGATCGACACTTGCTACCGTATAGAGCCTCATATGGTGCACACTGAATACTAGTATGATAGCTATTATTGTATGAAAATTCGACTAATGGCAAGTGGTTATCCCAACTTCCTCCAAAGTCTAATACACATGCCCGAAGCATGTCCTCCAACGTCTGAATGGTTCGCTCACTCTGACCATCTGTTTGAGGATGATAAGTCGTGCTTAAGTTTAACTGCGTTCCTAATGCTTTTTGGAGTGATTGCCAAAATCGAGATGTAAAACGACTATCTCTATCTGATATAATGGAAATTGGAATTCCATGCCGCGTAACGATCTCCTTGATGTAGATCTGAGAAAGCTTTTCCATCTTATAATCTTCTCGAATAGGTAAGAAATGTGCAGACTTCGTAAATCGATCTACTATAACCCAAATCGTGTCATGCCCTTTGGCAGTTCTTGGGAGTTTGGTTATGAAATCCATAGTGATTGTTCCCATTTCCACTGGGGAATCTCCGGTTGTTGTAACAGTCCCGATGGCTTTTGATAAACTGCCTTGACTTTTGCACACGTTACGCATTTTCCTACATATGTGGCAATATCCTTCTTCATTCCTGGCCACCAATAGTATTCCCTTAAATCCTTATACATCTTGTCCGCTCCTGGGTGAATTGAATACTTCGATTTATGAGCCTCCTCTAAAATCATTTCCCGTAGGTTATCAGCCTTTGGGATCCATACTCTGCCTTTAAAGTAACGTACTCCATCAATCTTAGTTTCAAAACTAGACTCTAAACCATGAAGAGTCTCTTCCTTCAGGTTTCCAGATTTCAATGCTTCGATCTGAGCTTCAAAAATTCGGGTTTTCAAACTTGTTTGAACCAGTGCTCCTAACGCTCAGACTCGTGAAGGTTTTACCCTTTCTTTCCTACTCAAGGCATCGGCTACCACGTTGGCCTTGCCTGGGTGGTAACGTATCTCGCAATCGTAATCGCTGAGCAGTTCTACCCATCTTCTTTGCCTCATGTTCAGCATCTTTTGATCAAAGATGTGTTGAAGACTTTTATGATCGGTGAAAATAGTACACTTGGTACCATATAGATAATGTCTCCATATTTTCAAAGCGAATACCATAGCTCCGAGTTCCAAATCGTGCGTGGTGTAGTTCTTCTCATGAACTGTTAATTGTCTCGAGGCGTAAGCCATCACCTTATCATTTTGCATCAATACGCAACCTAATCCTTGATGTGATGCGTCACAATACACTACAAAATTTTCCGTTCCTTCCGGTAAAGCTAAAATCGGTGCATTGCACAACTTTTTCTTCAGAAGTTGAAATGCTTCTTCTTGTGGAATTCCCCAAACGAATTCCTTCTCCTTTTGGGTTAACGTGGTAAGGGGTTTAGCGATCTTAGAGAAATTCTCAATAAAACGTCGATAATACCCTGCCAAGCCTAGAAATTGGCGAATTTCCGTTGGAGTCCTTGGGGCTTCCCATTTCTTAATGGCTTCCACTTTAGCCGGGTCCACGTGAATCCCTTTCTCTCCGATTACGTGACCTAAGAAATGTACTTCCCGAATCCAAAATTCGCACTTAGAGAATTTGGCATATAACTTATGTTCCTTAAGAAGCTCTAAAATCACTTTTAGATGCTGCTCGTGATCCTTCTTACTCTGAGAATAGATTAATATGTCATCGATGAACACAATCACGAACTTATCAAGATATGGCCTACATACTCTATTCATTAGATCCATAAACACAGCTGGCGCGTTCGTCAATCCAAATGGCATAACTAAAAACTCGTAGTATCCATAGCGAGTTCTAAAAGCTGTCTTAGGAATATCTTCCTCTCGGACTCTCAACTGATGATATCCCGATCGAAGATCAATTTTAGAAAAGTAAGTTGCACCTTGCAACTGGTCGAACAAATCGTCTATTCGAGGGAGAGGATATCGGTTCTTGATTGTTAATTTATTAAGCTCCCTATAATCGATACACATTCGGAATGCTCCATCCTTTTTCTTGACAAAAAGAATCGGTGCTCCCCAGGGTGATGAACTCGGTCGAATAAATCCCTTATCCAAAAGTTCTTGAAGTTGATTCGATAACTCTTGCATTTCCGCAGGTGCTAGGCGATACGGGGCCTTGGCTACAGGCGCTGCTCCAGGTATAAGATCGATCTGAAATTCGACTTGTCTAAACGGTGGAAGTCCAGGCAAATCGTCTGGAAATACTTCTGGGTGATCCTTCACCACAGGAATATCTTGGACTCGCCTCTCCTCAGACTTCTTCTCAATTACTTGCGCCAAGAACGCAACATACTTCTTCCTCAAATACTTATGGACCTTCATACATGATACTATCTTCAGATTCCTTCCAACTCTATCTCCTTGAACGACTAAGGTTTCTCCGCCTTGTAATGGTAACCTAACCGTCTTTTCAAAACAACTAACCTCAGCTCGGTGCTTAGACAACCAATCCATTCCTATTACTACATCAAAACTCCCCAATTCAAATGGAATAAGATCAGCACTAAACAGTTTATCCGCTAAATTCAAAGTACAACCTAAGATTACATCCTTAGCTTCTAATTCGAATCCATTAGCAACCTCAACAATATAAGCATTCGGCATTTTCTTAGATTCTAGATTGATCAAAGGCCTAAAATCTAACGAAACAAAACTCTTATCGGCACCAGTGTCGAATAATACGGATGCATAATAATCGTTTAGAAGAAACGTACCTGTCACTACATTGGGGTCTCGACGTGCTTCTTCTGCTCCTATGACAAATGCCCTTCCTCGAGCTTGTCCTCCTTGGTTTCCCTGATTGGCTTGCCTTGCTTGATACCCAGCGTTGTTATTGTTTGGTCCTCTTTTCATCCTTGGGCACACATTTCGGAAGTGATCCGGACTTCCGCACTCAAAGCATACCCTTCCTTCTTCCTTCACATTCTTTATCGTCTTACAAAATCGAGCTAAGTGACCTTTTTGCTTACAGATGCTACAGATGAGACAGGCTCCCTCATGATGCGAACCACATTGGTTGCACTTTGGGTGGGGTTTATTGTAACGTCCTACCTCCTTAGCATTCATCCCAAAATTTCCCACTACTTTCTTGTTTCCACTTGAACTACCTCCACTTGCCTTTCCCGAATAATTCTCCAGCCTTCTCTTAATACCGACACCTTTCTGAGTTAGAGTTCCCGCTCTGACCGCATCATGGGTCAAACTAGTTGCTAGTGCCACGGCGGCTTGGATTGTGGTCGGACTTGATGACTTTACCATTCCTCTGATTTCCGGGGTTAATCCATACAGATATCGGTCGATCCGCTTGCTCTCCGGGGTAACCATGTGAGGTACTAGTTTCGCAAGTTCATGAAAACAAGCGGTGTAGCGATCTATGCCCGAACCAACCATGGTAAGATCCCAAAGTTCAGCTTCCAATTTCTGAACTTCGCTCTTGGGACAGTATTCCTCCATGAGCAATTCCTTAAACTCAGTCCAGGTCAGTTTGTATGCATCTTCCCTTCCACGGGTCTGCACTTGAATATTCCACCAAGTTAGAGCTCGCTTTTGCAACTGACAGGCCGCATACTCTACCATGCGATCCTCCGAACACTTACAGATATGAAGTACTGACTCCATACTATCAAACCATGAGAGTAGTCCTATAGCACCTTCCGTTCCATGAAACTCCTTGGGCTTACAAGTCATGAATGTCTTGTAGCTACATCCCCTATTGTCTTGAGTGTTATTAGGAGTTCCTCCTCCTACATTAACATTTCTTTTACTCTCATTAATACCCGCGGTAACTTGAGCTATGATGTTAGGTATCGCCTCTTGGATACCTTGAGCTATGAGTTGGGCGATATCGGGGTTCAGATCAGGATTTCCTCCCGTGTGCCGTGTGGATCTTCGTGGTGGCATTTTTCTAAAACACAATTGCAAAAATCGAGTTGATTAAAAATTTGAGTAATTAACGGCGGATGTTTTTGTAAAGAATACATTTGAAGTTTCGAAGTGTTGGGAGAATAATTGAATAAGTATTGCACGTTTCACATATATAATTAAAACATAAAAATGCCTTTTCATTGAAGTCATTAATAATAGCCGATTACTTACAAAATTTCTGATGTGTAACGCACATCAGTCTAGAATTACAAACTGAAATTTAAGATTGAAACAACTAGAAATTAAAAAGTTCCATTTTCTAAATTTTTCCACCGTCCACGTCAATATCCGCCCCGATGTACTTCAATCGAAACCCATAACACCAATAGCGTCAACAGCATCACTACTACTATGCTCATTATCTCGGCTCGTAAAGCTATCCTCCGAGCTAGTTTCGCTCCGCTCACGGCTTCAGATGACATGTTGGTCAAAAGGTGGCTTAATTCCACTAGCTCGGTTATCACTTGACTCTGATGACTGACTCTTGTTTGACATCCGTGCAAGTCCATTGCCACGGCCCTAAAGCGTTGCTCTTCGATCCAAGTCATGCCAGGCGCTCGACTAATCGGCACTCCCTCGATCACCCGTGAGGGTTCCGGTGCGTCCCGCTGATCAGACCTAAAAGACACTCGTCTAGGTATGGGCACGCTCTTCCTAGCGGTTTGCCTCGTACGTGGAGCCCTAGGTGGCATTACTACCGGGATAGGTTGTGGAGGAGCCACAACCGGAGGCATCCTCGGCTCATCATAAGGGTCTCGTTCCACGTCGGACGTACGCTCACTTGATGGCGTGTAGGAAGGTTCCGAGCTCGATGATGATGACGACATGGTATTGCTGAAGTAAGAGTGTGATGAGGATGTTGACATAGTGATACTGAAGTAAGAGTGTATAACATTACTACCGCGCAAGATAAAGACTAAACGTACTATACTATTGCATACTATAGGCAATAACTACACTCCTATTAGGCATACAACGTGAAGCATCAAGTGTGAAAACACACATCCTCCTAGTATATCCATTTCCGGTCTCGCATTACTCTTTCTTTAATTAAACATAGGTGATCAGGCTTTGTTTAATTAAAGACAAATGATGCAATACCCGAATTAGTTATACTAGCAACATGTTTAGCAAATTAAATGTTCATTCCCGTTTTTGGTTATAGTTGCAGTTTTCCAAAGGAAAACCGGTATTCTCTATAACCTTTAGCTCTGATACCAAATCTGTCACACCCCGCTAAAGCAGAAACACGGAATGTGCAGCTCAAGTTTCATAGCAAAAGTTACAAGATCACAACAACCATCAAAATACATTCAGAGGTTAAACCTTGTCTTTTACAATTGTCTTTACGAAAGGGAAATGAACATGAAATTTAAAGATAGTAAAGAAAAGCTTCATCACGTGTAGCCTTCCTAAATTCCAACCTTAAGAACATTCTCCTGAAAAGCATGTAAATGAGAGAGTCAACTAATGAATAGTTGGTGAGATCACAGGTTTAAATAGTATAACATTGTTGCCATTGCAAAATATGTTGCAAATCCACACAAGGGATAAATAATACGGTTATAAAAACCACTTGTTTGCCATTGCAAAATAGTTTAGATCCACACAAGGGATAAATAAAACGGTTATCAGAACCACTTGCTCGAGGTAATCATATGTAAAATGCTAAGTTATTGAGCCCGTTACCCGACCTATACTGACATAATTTGCCCTTACCACAACGGTGGAATCATTCCACATACGCGCATGTTCTATCACCAACAATACGCAATACAACAATAATTATGCACTCAAACAAGCGCTACTTGTGAGTGGGGGTGTCAACCCAAATAACGTTATTCATAATTACCAACGGCTCACACTCGTGAGTTAAACGGGTAACGTATACGTGAACGGGGACTTTATACATGATAGCAAAAGAAACTCAAACTTACAACATTTGCAACAACATAGATACCATAGAGCATAAATAAGCAAGCTTCGTATTTTCAAGAAAACGAAATAATCGGTGTGTAAAATAGTTGTAGTAACCACATGCTTTTCACCCCAAAATATGTAAAACATTGAAAAAGGGGCTGTGAATGCTCACTTGATACGTGACAGAATTCAGGAATCTCCCACAAATACTCCGAGATGATCCTACTTCAAACCTATGAACGTAAGGTCACTAGTGAGTTCTCAATCTCGAAGGTTCGGTACTAATTATCCAAATCATCATAAAATGCCTTGCGTGTTTTATTATTTAAAACGTAATAAGCGTATGCATTGTTCTTATTATATTAACGATTCCACAATTTCGTCCCAATAGGTAACGAAAAGGGTTTTTAAAGAACATAAATATATATGGTACATATATATATATATATATATATATAAACCGAGATTTTATCGTAACAACGATAAAATCGTAGGTCGTAATCGAAATAACATCATTTAAATGTATAAATATATAGGTATAGTATATATTTACACTCTACTATTTCATCATAAGATGGTGAAATAGGATTAATACATAAATAAAGTGCAAGGATATATATAAATATATTATATAAGAGAGTTTTCCCAATTTCATCATAAAAGATGAAAGGGATAAATAATAAAATAAAGTGCATAAATAAAGGACATAAATAAAATGCATAGATAATATAAGATATACTTATATATTCCACTATTTCATCATAAAATGATGAAATGGGATTAGATATAGTCCATAATAATAGTAATAATTTGTCTTTCACTGTCCAGAATTTGATGTCACTTTGTGTTCAACTTTTGGTAACTTCCAGGTATAATTAAATCATGAAATTTTATGTCCATTAAGTTCAATGAGTTAGGAAACCTTTGACACCATTTTCATAATTTTTGGAGAAGTATAAGTACATGAAATAATACACGACGTAAAATCCGACAGAATACTTTGCTGTTTGCATCCGGATTTTGTGAGGACTGTTTGATAAATGAAATCTTTGAGTTTTTAAATGACACCACTTGGGTTTGAATCTTAACACACTAAAATGAATTCCAGAAAAAGAATCACTCCATTTGGAGTTAAAATGAGTGAGATATGACTCTTGGAAGTGAGGTGTAATTTCTGGCAGCAAGCTGTCCAATCAACACCTTGTGCATGTGCACCCAACTAGACTTTTAAACCAAAATTCTTATTCCTTTGCATGCAAAATCCGATTTGACTCTCATCCATACAAATATTTTCAGTTCCAAACACATTTATGATCCATTTAAAATACATGCAAAACAACCATCAACTCAAACTTTGAACACTTTTGCAAAAGACCCAATTTGAAGATTGTTGATGTTCTTGCCAAGAACATCAACATGCAACTAAAAATTCAGTATTTTGAGCTCATGCATGTGGGTTTAAATGTGTTTTTAGTGGTTTTCAAAGGTACATTCATAAGACTCTTGAACAAAAATGATGGATCTTTCAAGATTACTACATGCATGTGTTTAAAATGCTCATCTTTGATCTTAACTTTGGTTTGATTTTGGATTCGCCATCTTTTACTAACAAAAGATGTTATGATGCTAAATCTACAAACATTAAGACCCATAAAGATGATTTTAAAAGATGTGAAGAAAGTGTAACAAAAGATGAAGATCATACTTTTTAAAAATGCAAGAATATGAAAAAGACTTGAAAGAATGTGTGTGGTTTTTACCCAACACACTTATGTTTACCTTAGGTTATCTTGAACTCTTGAAGACTTTGATTTTTGGGGCTGGAGTTGTGATGAAGGTTTGAAGGTTTGAAGATGAAGATATGAAGATTTGAAGGTGGAGAGAGAGAGGGATGATAACTAGAGAAAGAGTGAAATGAGAGAATGGTTTAACAAGTGAAGTATAGATATTTATTAATGCAAAATGAGAGAGAGGGGAGGGGATGGCCGGCCCTCACATGGGGGGGTGGTGGTGGTGTGACATTTAAGTATTTAGTCACTTCTTGTACAAAAATAAAAGTCTAAACACAAGTATTTTCTTTTTAAAGCCAAATACATGTATGTATGCATAAAGTAAAGTATTTATATATATAAAATATAATTGAAATATATAAATTATCAATTACATAGATACTTGTAGTATATAAATATTTTATATTGGCATTTTATGAGATTTATGGATAATTTCCTAATTCAAGGATTTCTTAGGCAAAATTTCTCAATTTTTCCTATTGTACCGGGTTTACTGCTAAAATTGCACTGTGTAAACTATGTCATAAAAAAATAAGGTTTCCAAAACAATTCTAACCGGAGATGTGAATTTGACAGTTGTCACAACTGTACACCACTAAATCTTCTGTTCCTTCTGGTAAAGCAAGAACCGGAGCCGATTCTTGTTTCTCCGTAAAGTTCTGAAAGCCGATTCTTGTTTCTCCGTCCAGACAAACTTCACGTTCTTTCTAGTCAGAATAGTCAAAGCAGATGCAATCTTAGAAAAGTCTTTAATAAACCTTCTGTAATAACCTGCTAAACCCAAGAAACTTCTTATTTCAGACGCACTTCTAGGTGTCTCCCAATTTGCCATAGCTTCAATCTTAGCTGGGTCTACCTTGACTCCTTCTGAAGTGATCACGTGTCCTAGAAACTGTACTTCTTTTAACAAAAATTCACATTTTGAAAACTTCGCGTACAATTTCTCTCTTCTTAAAACTTCTAAGACTTCACGTAGGTGTTGTTCATGATCTGCTTCAGTCTTTGAATACACAAGTATGTCATCAATAAAAACAATAACAAACTTACCCAAGAAAGGTCGGCACACTCTGTTCATCAGATCCATGAAGACAGCTGGAGCATTTGTCAACCCGAATGGCATTACTAGAAACTCATAATGCCCGTATCTGGTTCTAAAAGTTGTCTTAGGAATATCTTCATTTCTAACCCGCACTTGGTGATACCCTGACCTCAAATCAATCTTAGAAAAACATCCTATCCCTTGAAGTTGATCAAATAGATCATCGATTCTTGGAAGCGGATATTTATTCTTAATCGTCACCTTATTCAGCTCGCGGTAATCTATACACATTCTCATAGTACCGTCTTTCTTCTTAACAAACAGGACCGAAGCTCCCTAAGGCGAAGAACTCGGTCTGACAAAACCTTTATCTACTAACTCCTGGAGTTGAGTCATCATCTCTTTCATTTCAGACGGCGCTAGACGGTAAGGTGCCCGCGCTATCGGAGACGAACCTGGAATGAGATCAATTCTAAACTCCACCTGCCTTTCAGTAGGTAGACCAGGAAGATCATCAGGAAATATGTCAGGAAACTCACGTACCACCTTGATATCTTCCAATTGTTTCTTTTCCAACCTTCCATCTAAGACATACGCCAGATAGGACATACATCCTTTCATTAAACACTTTCGCGCCTTCACAACAGAGATTAACGGAATTTCCCCCTTTTGCTTTTCCCCGAAGATGAATACGTCGTCCTTATCTGTCATTGGAATCCTAATTAACTTCTTAGCGCAAAATATTTCTGCTTGATTGGCCGTAAGCCAATCCATACCCACAACTATGTCAAACCCTCCAATTTCCATCAACAACAAGTTGATCGAAAATTTCGCCTCTTCTATCATAATAGTACAACTATCAAGCCTTTCTCGAACCAAAGCTTGACCCCCATTAGCTACCTCTACTACTAAAGCATCCTCTAAAGTAGTAATAGGCGTAGCTAATTTGGGATAGAATGATTTGGACACAAATGACAAAATTGCTCCACAATCAAACAAAATACGCACAGGACAAGAATTAACAAGGAATGTACCCGAGACAACGTCCCTTGATTCCTTAGCTTCATCAGCGGTCATTTGAAAAGCTCTGCCTGTTGGCTTCGGAATAACTGGTTTCTTACTCTGATCGCCGCTCTTTTTCAGCATTGGGCACTCCCGACGAAAGTGACCCAGTTGCTTACACTCATAACATGTAATTCCTTGTACCGGACAATTACTCATCATATGCCCACTTTTACCACACTTGAAACATTCCAAGGCTGTCACCCGACACGGCCCAAAATGTTTGCTTTTACATTTAGAACACCAGCTTGGTTCCCTGCGAGAGTCGTAACGAATATTCTTACCAAACAACTTGGTTTTCTGAGAAGATTCCGAACGACCTTCCCATTTTCTCTTTTCCCCCACTTGTGCTTTCTCCTCTTTGTCTTTGGCGTACATCTCTTCTATTACTTTCGCTTCTTCAATTGTCTCCCTTAAAGTAGTAGCTTTCGAACTTCAGACCCTCGTCATCATATCCGCCGGTAAACCCTTCAATGAAGCTTTAACTTTATCTTCTTCATTTGGAGCCACATGCCCCACCAGGTTCAGCTTCTCCATGAAGGATTTTGTATACTTTCTCACAGTCATATTGCCTTTCTTGAGGTTCCTGAACTCTTCCTCGATTCGATCCATTTCAGTTTCGTTACAGTACTCCTCCAGAATCTTTGCTTTGAACTGCTCCCAAGTCATAGCATTCAAAACAGAAGTTGTCACAGAAGCTGTCACAGAAGCTGATAGCACATTCCACCAAGATAACGCGTTACCGCGTAACATCTGTGATCCAAATCTCACTTTAGACTTTTCATCATAACACTCACAAGCTCGAAAAGCTTGTTCAATTTCCCTTAGCCAATTCATACAAGCTATTGGACTATCTTCTCCTTTGAATTCCGTTGGTTTACAGCTCAAGAAGGTTTTGTAGGAGCAGTTTCTTTCAACCCTTCTTTCAGTCTCCGGCCCTGGGTTGCCAGTTGGATTAATCACACTAGTATCAACTCTTGTCCGTCTTGGTTCCGTATTTCGATCGTTAAACAATTTCATGAACATTTCTGCTTGTCTTCCCATGGTGGTGCTCATCATTTCAGCTTGTCTTTCCATTGATGCATTCATCAATCTGGTAACATTATCCATAATGCGTCCTTCCATACTTGCTTCCGATGGTGTTTGATCGACAGTACTGGTACCCACTCTGCGTGCCGGATTACGTATTCCTCCTAAAGAAAGAAAATCTGGTGGCGTCTCATGAATTCCTCCTACTCCAGTTTGTCTTTCTCCCGTATCATCTAACCAATTCCTATTTATATAAGAATTAGGAGACCTCGGTGGAGTATTTATCATTGTTCTGGATGAGCACAAAAGAATACCCATCAGTAATGGTTTCTACATAACTAAACATACAAAAACGTAATTTACCGCTAATCAGTCACTGTAACCAATTAGAAACAAGCATGCTTATGTAACAATATATTCATAAATAATAGTAGCTAATTGAAATTGTGAATATATTATACAGGAGAATCCTCGTTACCATCATTACAGTACTAATTTCACGTAATTTCGTCACCTCTAAGACTATCCCGTCTTAGTATTCCTACCCATTCTCACGAATCATAACTTAATTCATCACAGCTTATGTCTAAGTACCTCCTCAGCATACTTAGTTCGCTTAAACTAATGCTCTGATACCATATTGTAACGCCCCAAAATCCGGGTCAATTTAAACCTCAAGTTACAACAGGTTATGACAATAAAACTACAACTTATATAGATAGCAAGGAATTAACCATCAAGAGTGTATTTACAAAACAGGATACTTCGAACAACCTATCAATCTAATCATGTCACCACAATCAGATTAATTGAGTTATCTAAGCTATCCTTCAAAAATCTCCTCTTTAGTAATTGCCACTTCTGCTATTCCAAAAACACTCGTCCCACAACCCTTTATTTGCCCGAGCCTGAACCTGGTAAGAAAACATTATATGAAACGATTAGGCCAACGCCTAGTGAGAGCATTCATTTCAATAATGACATTTGCAAAATCAATGTAAACAAGTTATAACAAACCTGGTTACTCCTTTTCTTACCACACGTATAACTCTATTCCATTACACAATTTTATCCATTCCCATGACTATGACTGACAACAAATTCATCAGCATATCATACCCCAGAGACACACTACGAATCTTCAAAGATTCTAGATCAATGCTCTCCACCAATAAATCGCGATTACACACGCCCATTTATCAGTAAGGAAGCAGAGATTACAAGTACTTATGTCAACCTCACTCTCTTCAGGAATAACGATTAATACCACACGCCTATTCCATGATTTCCCACACACACTGGAATAACGATTAAACGAGTAATACCACACGCCTATTCCATGTGATTACCAAACTTTAGTGCCTATGGATCCATTACACTTTACTAATGTATATGCATAACAGCATAATCTAACTCACATCATATTCTCAAATCTAAGTATACTAGATAACCTATCGTATCTTCATCCTCAAATGTTCCCCTTCGGAGACTTAGCACGGGGGTTCCGCTATTTCCCACTCCTGGTATCCCCATCTCCCGGTATCCCCAGAGTATCGGGACTTCACCGGAACTCGTAAGTACCGGGACTTCCAACTACCGGTACTTGCACTACCGGGACTGCACCGGGACTCATAAGTACCGGGCTTTCATCATGTACCGGGACTACGTACAGTTTATTTCAACAAGTCCACAAATCGACCTAATTTGTAAAACCAGTTCAATCTATGTATTCCATTCAGTCCTCAATCAATTTATACAGTTATATTAAGGTTAGTACAACTTAAAAACATTGATTTATACAACGAATCGAATGAACTCACCTTAGGCTGCGAAACCGACTTCTGCACAAATAAGAACTTCAATCTTTCTGTTTATGATTCAATTCGATGACAATTCTGCTTTCTTGCCTTTCTTCTCTCTATTCCTTCTTTCTGCTTAAAGACCGACTCAACATAACAAAGATGGGATATTTTACTTCCCTCAGATGTTTTATCCAACAATAAAAAAGGAAATGACTAAACTATCACCCAAGTTTAATCTTTCCCAAAAGTTACACTAAACTTTCATCTTTTGCATTTCACCCTTAAATTGGATTATAAAATTTCCATACAATCCTAAGGTTACAACAAATACAAATACATCCCAATTCTTATTAAAATACTAATAACGAAAATTTAGGATGTTACATCGGAGCTGATTTCTGCCATGCCACAGAACAAGGCATTTTTGGTGTATTCATCATCAGAAGTTGTATCTGACTCCCAATCTTCCTTGTTCACCACTTTGTTTGCCAAGAGTGACTTTTGAGCATAATACTCAGCTTTCTTTTTGTAAAACGTTGAGTCCTTCTGTGGTCGATTTGGCCTGCTTCTGCATTCATTTGCAAAGTGGCCTGGCTTCCCACAGTTATAGCAACCTTGGTTCTAGGAAGTGTTACCAGCACGATCGTCGGACTTCTGTCGGTCACCACCTTTTTCCAATCTGCATTCATTAGCATAATGACCAGGCTTACCACACTTGTAGCATTCTTGTGGTGTGTAGCTTGCTTCGTCATCTGACCTCTATCGGTCATTTCCTCTGTTGTATCTTTCACTCGACCTCTGTTGGTCGTTACTTCTGTCGTCTGACCTCTGTCGGTCAGCTGATTCTTCTCTTCTTCCTTGATCCCTTCTACTCCAATCTTCTCTTCTCCCTCTATTATCTCTGCCATATCTGTCATTTCCAGAACTCTTTTGATTTCCTCTGAATTCTCTTGTTAATAGAGCTAAGAATGTAGCTATTGATGCCAGAGTGATCTCTCCCTCTTCCACAATCTCTTCATCTTCGCTGTCAACTACCACCACCTTTTTCTTCTTCTCCTTCTTCTTTTCCTCTGTCGCTCTTTCTTTCCTTGGCCTCTCTGTGTCTTCTGTAGATTTGCCAACCAAAGCAAGAGGTGCAATGGTTAGTGTCTTTGCTTGTGCTATTTGAGGCTCTTGACCAGCTAATGTTCCGTAGAGGTCTGAGAGAGTCCAGGAATCTAAATCTTGATTGGTTTGTAAAAACATAGATAACTGGAGCAATTCTTCGTTCAGACTTTTGAGAAACATGACGTTATTCTCTTCAGAAGTTCTGTGGATGCCGAACTTCTTGCAGTTATTGATCAGAGAGTTGAACCTGTCGTACGTTGTTTGCAGAGATTCATTTGTCAGGGCTTTAAAAGCGTAATATTCGTTTATGTATTGAGCCCTTCGGTTTTTCTGAGTTTTAGCTCCCCCTTCCAGTTGTTTCTCCAGTTCTTTCCAAAGATCATACGAAGATTCGCATGCATCTAAAGACTGGAAGAGATCGTTGGGGATTGCCATAATCAGAATTCTTTTTGTTTTCTGCACGAGTTCATCTTTTTCTTTGTCTTGATCTGACCAACCATCCCTGGTTTTAGGTTTTTGATGTTCAGGGATTTCAGGAGTGTCAGCTGTAGCTGGTACACGAGGTACTATTAACATAGGAACATGAGGAGGATTATAAAGGTATTGTACGAGCTCTTTATCAGTACCCTCAAAGAAATGGATCATTCTTATTTTCCACTGAGGATACTCATTTCGTACAAGAAATGGTGGTTTGGTTAATGAACCAGCTGTGAAGAAGTTTTGCGCGCTTGTCATTTTAAGAGTAGGAAGCTTCAGAATAAAGATATGACACGAAAAAGTATGAAGGAATAATCTGGAAGGATTTTCTGGGTTTGGAGGTTCTTAACTGTGCACTTTTATGGAGTTTTAATTAAAGAAACAGTTTTTCTAGATCTTCCAAATGTCGAATAAATCGAAGATGGCTGAAAATTAGAATCTGTTTGTTGGAATAAATAACAGGTTAAAACAGACCACGTTTCTATCAATAATCTTGTTAAACCGAGGATCGCTTGATATTGAAAATCAAGCTTCGCTCTGATACCAATTGTTGGTTCCCGTATTTGATTAACAAAGATTATCTAATCTATTAGTTCAAATAAGATGAGTTACGGAAGCGTATTTGAAGAACTAATAGATATGTTAGTATAGAAACAACACAAAATACCAAATAAACAGTATATGAAGAACAGATTAATATCTCAAAGTTTACTGTATTTGATGAATAACACTAAGAACAGATTTGACTTTAATTGTGTGCAAGTGTTTCTTTGTCTCGTGCGCGTTGTTGGCTTGTGTGTTAGCTTGTTGTTTTTCTTGTTGTTAAGAACTCAACATGAGTCTTCCTTTTTTACTACAACAAAAGAACTATTCTAGACAAAAGGACTATTGCTACAAGATAGAAGGGATGGCATGAACAGTTGGAAACCTGCATGCATTAAATGCGCTAATATCAACTTGTAAGGATGCCTATCGGAGTTTGACACGTGTTGTTGTTAGACCATGCTTTGTACAAATTGATGAACGGACCCTGGAACAGTAGCAAGATATTTCTGTAACAGTGGTAAGATATTTCTGCAACAGTGGCAAGATATTATAAATATCTTCCAAGTCTTCAGTCTGAACCGCAGAGGCTCTGTCAAGGGTGACAGAGGTTCTGCGGCTTGGTCCTTTATGAGTATCCTTCTGTAGGTCCTTCTTCGATCCTTTGTTTTCAGTATTATGTCTTTCTTGGGTCTTGGTGTTCCTTGAATAATCTTGCTCACTTCGGCAAAGCTTATGTGGAACACCGCAGAGCTTCTGTGGAACTCTTTCATACTTAGCCTATTTTTCAATACTTCTAATATTTATGAATATTTGGAGCTAACAGCTGATACTCAAGAACCAACCACTGATTGTTCCATGCTCTTATTTGGAACTTTCGTATACTCAGTCGCTGATACTTCATCCTCTCAGTGTTCCTCTTCTAAACCGCCTATCCCTGAGGAAACTCCTACCTCTGTCTTTAAAGATAAAGGTAAAGGAATTGCTTTTAACCAAAATCCTCAGAAGGGTACCTTAGTACCTAAGCTGAATGCTTCTAAAGCTTCACTGACCTATCCCTCTGGATTAAGGAACCAGATCTCTGGATCTACTCAGCGTGGATCTATTCAGCGATCTACTCCTAGACTCAGAGTGGATGTCCTTGGTAAGCTATCCGAAGAACTGAATGTTCCTCCCATTTCAAAAGCCAATAGCTTATTTGGTGCTGGTCCTTCTAATTCAAAATCAAAAGCTCAGCATTCAAATGGTCCTAGAACTACTTTTAGTTATAGGAAATGTTATCACTGTGGTCTTACTGATCATATTGCTAGTAAGTGCCCCACAGCCACCAAAGCTGAAAAGATAGCTAAGATGAAGATCATTGCCCCCAAGGCAAAGAAGACCACAGAGGTTAAGAAATTAATCAAAGTGAAGACTGACAAAGCTAAATCTTCAAATGTTGCGAAGACTGCTGAACCTTCCATTCCAACTACTTCCACTGACAAACGTGTACACATGGTTAAGTGGGTACCCAAGAAAAACTAATCTTCCTCTGTAATACAGGTTAAGAAGGATATCTGGTATCTCGATAGCGGATGCTCTAGACACATGACTGGAAAGAAAAGCCTGCTCGCTGAATACAAGGAAGAGAATGGTCCCTCTGTGACTTTTGGTGGAAATGGAAAAGGACATACCCGAGGGTTTGGTGTACTCTCAAATGGTAGAACAACCTTCAGAAGAGTCGCATATGTTGAAGGGCTGCAGTATAATCTTCTAAGCATCAGTCAGCTTTGCGACATAGATAACAAAGTAATCTTTACCAAGGAATCCTACTTTGTCGCTGACAAAAAGGAGAAGATAGCTCTCAGCGGTTATCGTTTGGAAAATGTTTATGTAATAAACATGGACTGAACAACCACTGAGAACTCCTGTTTCTTCTCAAAAGCCTCATCTGATGTCAACTGGCTATGGCATAAGAGGCTCTCTCATCTGAATTTCAAGACACTGAATACTCTTTCTTTAAAAGAGTTAGTCACTGGTCTACCTCAACACTCATACGCCAAAGAGTCTTTATGTTCAGCGTGTGAGAAAGGCAAGCAGACCAAAGCAAGCTTTAAGTCAAAGCAAGTCTCCTCAATGTCATCTCCTCTACAGCTTCTCCATCTGGATTTGTTTGGCCCTGTTAACAAACAATCCGTCGCTGGAAAGAAATAAACGATGGTCATAGTTGATGAATTCTCTCGCTTTACATGGGTTATGTCTCACCGTTCTAAGAGTGACACCCCTGAAGAACTCATCACCTTTGTTCGGAAGATGGAAACCCTGAATAACTTGACCGTTCGCTCAATAAGGAGTGATCATGGGACTGAATTCAAAAACAGTTCTCTTAATTCCTTCTTTGAGAGCAAGGGTATTTCTCATAACTTTTGATTAATGAGAACACCACAACAAAATGTAGTCGCTGAAAGAAGAAATAGAACAATTATTGAAGCTGCACATTCAATGCTCAGCGATTCTTACCTGCCTACTCAGTTTTGGGCAGAAGCTGTCAACACTGCTTGTTTTACGCAAAACAGGTCGCTGATAGTCAAAAGATTCAATAAGACAGCCTATGAACGTTTTCATGGGAGAAAGCCTTCAATCAACTTTCTTCACATCTTTGGATGTCAGTGTTTCATACTGAATAACAGAGATGCCCTTGTAAAGTTTGATCCTAAGGCTGATGATGGAATCTTTCTTGGATATTCTTCAATCTCCAAAACCTTCAGAGTCTTCAATCGTAGAAGACAAACTGTTGAAGAAACTATTCACGTCACGTTTGACGAATCCCATTCAGCGAACTCTAAACCGTCCGCTGATAATGCAAAACTGAATCAATGGGTGTTTTCTCATCTTGGTGATTCAGAAGATATTCCCACTCCTCATACTCATACAGTTGAAGATGATAGTCCTCCTATCATTCCAAATATGAAGAATAGTGAAGTTGAAACATCATGGGTCTCAGCGGTTCCTTTAAACACTATACGTGCTTCTGAACCAAATGTCTCAGACATTCCATCTACTTCTCAGCAATCAGTGAATGAAATGACAACTGCAACCACTCCTCTCTTGGCTAATACTCCAGAAGTTGCTGAAGCCTCATCTTCAGCTCCTCCAGTTCTGGTTGAGTCAGCGACTTATGCTCCGGCTCAGCGATGGACTGTAAATCACCCAATTGATCAAATTCTTGGTGATCCAAACGCTGGTGTTCAGACTCGACGAAGTGCAGGTAATATTTGTTTATTTGTTAACTTTATTTCTCTGATTGAACCAAAGAAAATAGATGATGCGCTCAAAGATCCAAACTGGGTCAGCGCCATGCAAGAAGAGCTGACTGAATTCGAAAGAAACAAAGTTTGGAAACTTGTTCGAAGACCAACTGACAAGACAGTGATAGGCACTAAATGGGTCTATCGAAACAAGTTGGACGAACATGGAACTGTAACCCGCAACAAGGCTCGTCTTGTTGCTCAGGGATACAGACAAGAGGAAGGCATAGATTACGACGAAACATTTGCTCCAGTAGCAAGACTAGAATCTATTCGTCTATTATTAGCATACGTTGTACACAAAGACTTCAAAGTATATCAGATGGATGTTAAGTCAGCGTTTCTAAATGGAAAGCTGAATGAAGAAGTCTATGTGGAACAACCTCCAGGATTCTCAGATCCTAAGCGTCCAGGTTATGTTTATAAACTGGATAAGGCACTTTATGGCTTAAAGCAAGCTCCTCGTGCATGGTATGACACTCTCTCTACTTATCTCCATATTGAAAATTTTGAGCGAGGTAAAATTGACAAAACTCTATTTTTCAGAATAGTGAAAGGTCATATCATTCTTGTTCAGATATATGTTGATGACATTATATTTGGTTCTACTAACCCCGATCTTTGTACTCGTTTCGCTGATAGAATGAAAGTAGAGTATAAAATGAGTATGATGGGGTGAGCTAACATATTTCCTTGGTCTTCAGATAAAGCAAAATGAAAAAGGAACTTTCATTAATCAGGGAAAGTATGTTAAAGATATGCTGAAGAAATTCGATTTAACTCAGAGTTCAACTATGAAAACCCCTATGGCACCACCGCTGACACTAAACAAGGATCCTTCTGGAATACCTGTTAATGTCACGCTGTACCGTGAGATGATCGGCTCTCTTTTGTATCTTACAGCTAGCTGATCCGATATTATGTACGCAACCTGTTTGTGTGCACGGTATCAAGCTGAACCTAAAGAATCTCATATGATCGCTGTAAAGCGAATTTTTCGATACCTTAAGGGTACTGCGAATCTAGGTCTTTGGTATCCCAAAGACTCAGTGTTCGATCTAATCGCCTATTCCGATAGTGATTTTGCAGGTTGCAAAATGGATAGGAAAAGCACCACAGGAGGCTGTCAGCTCCTAGGTGGAAAGTTGGTGAGTTGGACAAGTAAAAAGCAAAACTCAGTGTCCACCTCAACTGCTGAAGCTGAATATGTAGCCGCTGGAAGCTGTTGTTCTCAGGTCTTGTGGATGAGAAATCAACTATGTTAGCTTCAATCTTCCTAATCATAGAAGTATTTGAATGTAGTGAAAAATAGGCCAAGTGAAGAAAGCCTCTTACAGAGGCTCTGCCGTTTCCGAAGGATCAAGGTCAAGAGCTACAGAAGTTACAGAGGAGATCACAGAACCTCTGTGATACGCACAAAGAAGACCAGACTCGGAACCCGGTGAAGACTGCTCTACAGAAGACCAGACCCAGAACCTCTGTAATCCTTTATAGAGCCTCTACGGTTCAGACTGAAGACTTGGAAGATATTTATAATATCTTGCCACTGTTAAAGAAATATCTTGCTACTGTTTCTGGACCTGTTCATCAACTTGCATGGAAGCATGCCCTGTCAGACCTCAACATGTGTCAAGCTCTAAGTGGATTGAATAGGGCTTAGTACAACATAGACGTCTGCTCCATTAAATGCAAAACAGCACGAACAACTGCTCACACCATCCGTTCTACTGTTCATGCCGTCGGAAGAACAGTAGCTCATGCTTTATGGTCTTTTAGAGTAGTATAAAAGGAAGACTCATGTTGAGTTCTTCCTAAGTAAAATTAATCAATAAAAACACAAGAATCTGAGTGTCATGCTTATGCTTTATATCGTCAAATCTGTTTAAGCTTTACACCAAAACAGTTCTTAATCTGTTTTTGGTGTTCTTTGATATATATCGAAATACAGTAAACTTTGAGATAAACACTTATTCTTAAACTACTGTTTCTTTATATTGTGTTCTAAATCTATCAAACATATCTGTTAGTTCATCAAATACGCTTCCGCATCAAACATAAATTCGAACTAATAGATCTGACAATCTTGTATAAGCAAAACGGGAACCAACAATTGGTATCAGAGCTAACCTTGATTTTCAATATCAAGTGATCCTCTTTGTTACAAGATTGGTGATAGACATCATTCCTTTTTAACCTATTCCTTATTTCTAGGTTAAAACTCCATTAAAGTGTACTATGGGAACTGTTCAAACCCAGAAAACCTTTCAGATCATCAGACTCATACTCTTTAATCATACTATCTTTTCAGAACCTTTACAATGACAAATACAAATAACTTCTTTACTGCTGGTTCACTCACCAAGCCTCCTACTCTCCTTCGAGAAGAGTATCCTCAATGGAAAATAAGAATGGTCCATTTCTTTGAGGGTACTGAAAAAAATATAGTACAATATCTTTACAACCTTCCTCCTGTTCCCATGATAGTAGTACCACGAGTACCAGCTACTGCTGAATCTCCTGAAATCCCTGAACATCAAAAACCGAAGCCAAAAGAAGAATGGTCAAATGAAGATAAGGCAGAAGATGAAGTTGCACAGAAAACAAAAAGAATATTGATAATGGCTATCCCCAACGAACTTTTTCAATCCTTAGATGCATGCGAAACTGCGCACGATCTTTGGAAAGAATTAGAAAGACAGTTGAAAGGGGGTGCTAAAACGCAAAAGAACCGAAGGGCACAGTACATAAATGAATATCATGCATTCAGAGCCTCTGCAACAGAATCTCTGCAAACGACGTACGACAGGTTCAACTCTCTCATAAACAAATGTAGAAAGTCTGGCATTCACAGAACCTCAGAAGAAAATAATGTCATGTTTCTAAAAAGCCTGAATGATGAATGGCTCCAACTGTCTGTGTCCTTACAAACAAACCAAGATCTAGACTCCTGGACTCTCTCTGATCTCTATGGAACACTAGCCGCACAAGAACCTCAAATAGCACAGCCTAAAACACTAACCATTGCACCATATGCATTGGTTAGTAAATCTCCAGAGGCTGCAGAGAGACCAAGAAATGAGAGAGCAACAGAGGAGAAGAAAAAGGAAAAGAAGAAGATAGTGATGATTGATAGCGAAGAAGACGAGCTAATAGAAGAAGAGATAACTCTTGCGTCATTAGCTAAATCCTTAGCTCTGTTGACAAGAGAGTTCAGAGGAAACCAAAGAGGTTCAAGAAATGATCGATATGGTAGAGACAACCAAGGTGACAGTAGAGATAACGGAAGAAGAGAAGAATCAAGTGACCGACAGAGGTCAGATGATAGAAGTGACCGACAGAGGTCAAGCGACAGAAACTACAGAAGTAGTGACCGACAGAGGACAGATGACAAGATGAGCCACATACAACAAGAATGCTACAAATGTGGCAAGCCTGGTCATTACGCAAACGAATGTCGATCGGAGAAAGGTGGAGACCGACAAAAGTCCGACGATCGTGCTGGAAACACTTCCCAAGGTTGTTTCAACTGCGGGAAGCCAGGCCATTTCGCAAATGAGTGCAGAAGCAGACCAAATCGCCCACAGACGGACTTAGCTTTTTACAAAAAGAAGGCTGAGTATTATGCACAAAAATCCCTAATGGCGAACAAAGGGCATTCTGAGGCGAACAAAGAGGACTTCGAGTCAGACTCTACCTCTGACGAAGAATACACAACCAATGCCCTATTATGTGGCATGGCAGAAGTCGACTCCGGCACTAACACTGAGGTATCCACTTCAAACTTTACCTCTTGTACTAATTCTATAGATGATGATTCACTTAAACTTATTGAACTAATTGAACTAAAAGAATTAAATGAAGGCATTCAGAAAAGACTCACCTTTAATGAGAGAGAAGTACGGCTTCTCACTCAAGAAAAAGCCAAAATTTTTGAAGAAAATGAGAGAATAGAAAAGAATTGGAACAAAAATTTAGATCCTTTAAAAAAACAATTTTCTGAATTAACCTCTGAGTTAAAAATCAAAACAAAAGAACTTTCAGTTTCCAAGAGTGAAACTACTGACATAAGAGCTCTCAAGGAATACTTTCAAAGAGAGAGAGAGGTACTTTGGCAAGATCTACTCAGAAGAGAAGTTTTACTCAAAAACTATAAAGATGCACAAAAGGTTTATGAAAAAAGTAAACTCACAAATAGGAAGACGAGGTATAGGGTACGATGATATTACCCTAGGTGTTGAAGGCAAAAGAATTAAACCTCTGTCTTCTCTGTTTGTGTTGGGAAAAACAAACAAACCAGATTTTCCAAACTTACTCTCTATAAGTAAAAGGGCTACAATCTCTGTGGAACCTCACTAAAGGAAACATACGAAGATGATCAATGTGTGGTTTGAAAACACAGATTCATCATCTTCAACCTCTGTCAATATAGGAATCAAACCAAAGAAATATCTGAAAACACAAGATCAGATTGGTATCTTTAAGTTTGGTAAACCAGAGACTCAAACGCAGGTTGCTTTTATCTGTATGATAAATGTTGAAAAGAAATTATCAGCAAAAGCTCCTGAGTTTACACCCACTTTTTCAGAAGAAAAACTTACAGAAACAATTGAAAAGGAAATTTTGGAAGTACGGAAAACAAACGTTTTAGAAAACTTCTGTACATCTTCTGTAGATAAAATTCTCGCTGAAGAGATCTTATCAGAAACCTCTACCATCTATGGAAATTATTTTACAGATGAAGAAAGCTCGTATGATACATGCTCGGAAACTCCAGCCTCTGTCGAAAGAGATGAATCAACCTCTGTATATGAGGACGATTCATCTTCTGACGACTCAGAGACTGATGTTACGTCAGGGATAGTTCACTATGACACAGAGGATGTTAAATTATCCTCTGAAGTTCTTAACAGAACTATTTCTCCAAAACAGAAAATCCCAGAGATACCTATCTGCCCAGATTTTCTGAACATGTATTTACAAGTCAAAACCTCTGCTGAGCTTGATATGTTAAAGAAGACCTCTGTAGATCCTAAAAGTTCAAAATTTTCAAAACCTTTAAGGAAAATTAACGAAAATCCCACTTGGCAACAAAAGGGATCATGGCCTAAAGTTAACAAATCTTTTTCCTCTGTGACAGTGAAGAAAGATGTTCACCACAGAAGAGACTCACAGAAGGCAAGAACTAAACAAAGCTTTTGCAATCAACATTCTAGTACTCATAGATCTTCTTTTTATAAGAAATCTAATGTTAAGAAAGAATGTAATGCCTCTGTGGCTCAATTCAATAAATTCAATGAAAAGTTCAAGCAAATCACATCTCATATTCAATACTGTCATTGCTTTGATCTTAGGTTCAAATTAAATAATCACTTCTCTAGTCAAGATTGTTTACTTTCTACCAAAATTCAAAAGTCAAATCCCACAAAGAAACAATCTGATTCTTCTACAAAAGATAAAATGTATTTCAAGAATGCTAAGGCAAACTTGAAAAATTCTAACAATGTTGGACCCATGTGGATATGGGTACCTAAATCTCAATGATTGTCTTGCAGAAGCGGTCCATGCCTATCTGGTATCTAGACTCCGGATGCTCGAGGCACATGACTGGCGACAGAAGTTCACTATCCACATACAAAGAAACACTCGATGGTGGATCTGTAACTTTTGGAGACAACAAGAAGGGACATATCAAAGGCTATGGAGTCATAAAGAAGAAAGACGTTTCTGTATACAAAGTTGCATATGTGGATGGCCTTAAACACAACCTACTGAGTGTAAGCCAACTTTGTGATACAGGATTCAATGTGTTATTCAAAAGAACTTTCTGCTCTCTGCAAAGTGAAGACACATGAATGGAACTTCTGCGAGCCGAAAGAAGAGGTGATCTGTATCTAATGAATTTCAGTTCCAAGAACAAGGACAAAGTTTGCCTTGTATCCTGCAAAAGTGAGGAAGCCTGGTTATGGCATAACAGGTTATGTCACTTGAACTTTCACACCTTGGATAAACTGGTCAAACTTGATCTAGTTAAAGGTTTGCCTAATGTTAAATTCACTAGAGATCATTTATGTTCTGCCTGTGAGATGGGAAAATTCAGAAGAACTTTCCACAAAGGCAAAACAGATGTGTCTTGCACTAGGCCTCTGTACATGCTTCATGTCGACCTCTGCGGTCCCATTGCCATACAGAGCCTAGGTGGCAAGAAATACATACTTGTCTTAGTTGATGAGTATTTGCGTTTCACTTGGGTTGAATTTGTCCGAAAGAAATCAGATGTTCCAATCATCTTGATAAATCTAATGAAAAGAATCCAAGTTCTTTATGAAAGCAGAATACAGAAGTTAAGAAGTGACAATGGCACAGAATTTAAAAACTCTGTCATTGAAACCTATCTTTCCACAGAAGGAATATCACAGAACTTCTCTGCCGCACGCACTCCACAGCAGAACGGCGTAGTCGAAAGAAAGAATCGAACACTAGTGGAGGCAGCAAGAACTATGCTATCAGCATGCGGATTACCGATGAACTTTTGGGCAGAAGCGATTTCTACCGCTTGTTATACACAGAATCGGTCAACCATTGTGAAAAGACACATCAAGACTCCTTACGAACTGATCAACAAAAGGCGGCCAAACATCAAGTTTTTCCATGTGTTTGGATGTAAATGTTTTGTCTTAAACGACAGAGATTCCAGAGGAAAATTTGAGGTAAAAGCAGACGAAGGAAGATTCATTGGATACTCTGCCACTTCCAAAGCCTATAGAGCATTCCTTACAAGGTCTCGCAAAATTGTAGAAAGCATCAATGTTTCTTTTGATGATTCATTCCAAATGACTTCTGAACAAATCAGTTCAGAACTCGGACTTAAAGGGGAATCCTCTGGCATCTCACAAGCAAAAGAAGACTTAAATCTTCTATTTTTAGAGATGTTCCACGACGACATTGATCCCTCTGTTGGAACCATCAGAGCTTCTGTAGAACCATCTTATGTCGATCAAAATCCCACAGGTATGACTCTAACTGGTCCAAATAATGCTTCATCTTCTACTGTAAATGCTACAGATACAAATACCAAAGAAGAGACAGCAGAAGATGAAACACCAAGGAAAACGACCACAGAAGCTGCTGAAAAACAAACTCCACAATCCACAGAGGAACCAATTACAGAGGAAATAGAGGACCAAGTCTATACGTCCTCAGAGGAACAAACTCCATCACCACTCATACTAATCATTCCACAAACTGTAGGATCAACTACAAAGGCACGCTCTACGATAGAGGCTCCACCAGAAGAAGTAGAACAACAAGAAGCCTCTGAAGAACTAGTAGATGACATTGGTGACCATATTCCACGCACAACTAAGTGGACAAAAAGCCATCCTCCAAGCCAGATAATTGGAGAACCATCTGACATGGTAAAAACAAGGTCTGCCACTGCTAATTTTTGTTTCTTTACAAACTTTATTAGTGTGATAGAGCCAAAGAAGATTTCTGAAGCCCTGACTGACCCAAACTGGGTAGACGCCATGCAAGATGAGCTTCTGCAGTTTGAACGCAACAAAGTCTGGACTCTAGTACCTCTGCCACGGGGGAAACAGGCCATTGGAACTAAATGGGTCTACAGAAATAAGAAGGATGAAGATGGGGTGGTCATCAGAAACAAAGCACGTTTAGTGGCCAAGGGATATAGACAAGAAGAAGGCATAGACTACGATGAGACTTTTGCCCCTGTCGCACGGCTCGAAGCAATAAGAATATTCTTAGCCTTCGCAGCCCACAGAGGCTTTAAAGTCTATCAGATGGACGTAAAATCAGCCACCAGGTTTTGAAAGCTCAAAGTTCCCAAGGCATGTATACTACCTTGAAAAAGCTCTGTACGGATTGAAACAGGCTCCAAGAGCATGGTACGAATGACTTTCTACTTTTCTTCTAGTCAATGGCTACAACAGAGGTACAACAGATACTACCTTATTCTATAAACGTAAAAACAGTGAAATAATGCTTGTACAAATCTATGTGGACGACATAATTTTTGGGTCTACTAATACAGAGGAGTGCAAAAGTTTTGAAAAACTCATGCAGAGTGAGTTTGAAATGAGTATGATGGGAGAATTAACATTCTTCCTCGGACTCCAAGTCAAACAATCATCAGAGGGAATTTTTATAAATCAGGCTAAATATGTCTCTAACATTCTTTCCAAATATAGCCTCTCTGATACCTCTGCAATGAAAACTCCAATGGCCACTGGAAATAAGTTATCCTTAGATCCAGATGGCATCTCTGTAGAATGCACTCTCTACAGAGGCATGATTGGATCTCTGTTATACTTAACTGCAAGCAGACCTGACATTATGCATGCCACATGTCTTTGTGCACGTTATCAAGCTAATCCTAAGAAATCACATTATGTTGCTGTTAAGAGAATCTTTAGATACCTAAAGGGGACCAAAAATCTTGGTCTCTGGTATCCACAGAACTCTGGCTTTTGTCTTAAAGCTTATACAGATTCAGACTATGGAGGATGCATGCTCGACAGAAAGAGTACCTCTGGGAGTTGTCAATTCCTAGGTGGTAAGCTAGTCAGTTAGACCTCCAAAAAGCAGAACTGTGTATCAACATCTACGGCAGAAGCTGAATACGTTGCTGCTGCTAGCTGTTATTCTCAGGTTCTGTGGATGAAGACTCAGCTAAAAGACTACGGCCACATTCTATTCAAAATACCCATCTTCTGTGATTCCAAAAGTGCCATTGCCATCTTTGCCAATCCTGTGCAACATTCCAAAACCAAGCATATCGATATAAGGTACCACTTCTTGAAACATCATGTTGAACACGGTACAATCGAGATGCATTTCGTGCCCACAGAATACCAACTTGCGGACTTATTTACCAAAGCCTTAGACGAGAAAAGATTCATTTTCTTGGTGGGTAAGTTAGGAATGATCAATATGACATGAAAATCCTCTGTAAGTATAGCTTTATCTTCTGTGAATAAGTATATATTTCTACTACTTTATTTAAATGCTTTGACAGATTTCTTTTTGTATGTAAATTCTCAATCTTAAATAGTTCTTGATATCACAGAGCTTCTGTAGGTCTGCTCAGAACCTCTGACGACCCCCACAGAACCTCTGGTAAACATGACCTATGTACTATGCAAAACTTATCCTATTTTGATCCAAGCATAGGTCAAGGGGGAGCAGAAGGAAATTACTTGATCTACAGAGATGGTTAGATCAAGGGGGAGCAAAAGGAACCTTGAAATGATATACAGAGGTTAATCTTTCAAGGGGGAGCCAAAGAAAAGTGTCAAATGAATCTATATCGACAGAAGTCAAACATCACTGCCGAGAAAAGAAGAACCAAAAGGTACGTATCTCGTACTTTTAGGTTTTTGGAAACAGTTTTCTGGGACACAAATTGTCAAATACGTACTAAATATACTATGGATAACATTTCAAAAATCAAAAGATCAAAAAGTTTCATAAAATTTGAGTTATGAGAAATTTGAGGTCATAGAGCCTCTGCTGAGCTCAACAGAGGCTCTGCCAGAAATATGCTCTGTGATCGCAAATTTAACCTCTATCGATCTTTTGGAATGTTATCTCGGAAACAAAACACACACACCATGACCTTCTCGAACAAAACTTTTTCCATAACAGTTTTCTCGGACACCAAATTTCAAATATGTCCTAAAAACGTTTCTTAATACAAATCAAAACTTGGATGATCAAAATCGTTGATAGATTTTTAGTTATAAGAAATTTTCTTTCATAAAGCTTCTGCTAGCCCTGACAGAGCTTCTGCAAGTTCCAACAGAGCCACAAAACCTCTGAACGAATTTTCTTCACTAAAATCCTATTAATCCTCTCCAATGCCTTTACAAATGTTTTGGTTAAAGAAGATCCTACAGAGTCATGATAACAATAAGATATATGAGGCAATGAACATCAAGTTTTTCAAAATCACAGAAGCTTCTGTAAACCACAGAGGTTCTGTCAATCTGCAACTTGGGTATTTTTGTAATAATAACGGTTACTTTTACTGAAAGTGAATTTCATGTGGCTAAGAACAACCCCACACGCCTATCATTAATGAGCCGCGCACGACGTCCTGTCATCCTCTGACATGGCCTACGTGTCTCTTTTTCATTGGGCGTACATGGAACGTTTTCTATGGAAAGTTGAACCAGTCGTTCTAACTCGAGTAAGGATTCCAAATTTTTATCCATTACCATATATTTTTACTCTTTCGAATTCTACCATTTTACACTCATATAAAACCCAAGCTTACCCTCTCATAAAAACTTTACGAACCTTCATTCTTCTCCGGCGAAACCCTGCAAAAACCTGCAAGTATCTTATTCTAATTACCAATGGCTTCATCCTCTCAAGCTATCTCCCCTGCACACTCTCCGGCGAACTCAGCGGAACATTCACCTGCTCATTCTGAACATTCAGAAAACCCCCACCTCGCCGAAAATATCGAACAAGAAGATTTCGGCGAATCAGCGGACTTTGCTCCGACCACTCATCTTCAAAACTTTATAGCAAAGGATCATTTCGAAAAGGTACTACCAATCAAATCCAATAACTGCTATTTGGTCCCCTCACCCACTGCCTTCGGCGAAGTCCATGCCATTCTTCTGCACATAATGGGAAATCATATACTCTTCCCTTTACTCTCAAGAACCCCAAAGAAAATACCTGTTAGGTATTTGAACCAATTTTGGCAGAGCTGCAGATATGATAAAGATGATTCTTTGATCAAAGGGTACATCTCAAAGCCGGACAACTCAGAGCATCTGGAACTCAAATTTAATAGAACAATGTTCTCTCTGGAGTTCAATCTACCAACTAGAGGTCTTCTGGGATTGAAAACGTATGCAGAACAACCTACAGACGACGAGATCTGTCGTTTTGTAGAAATGCTTGGGTACAACACCCACCTGAGGAAGAGAAATGACTTCCGCAGAGGCAGACTACCACCTCTGTGGAACACCTTGTTTTCGATCCTCAACAGATGCCTGACAGGGAAGATAGGCAGCATTGACCAGAGCTCGCATCAGATCTTAACCATCATGTATGGGGTCTACTACGATCTCCCACTCGATTACTCGACCATCTTGTTGCAGGAGATCATCAATACAATCGACAGAAAGAACAACACCCTAAAGGCTAAAGAGACTGATCCCACATATCTACCGCGTATGCAATTCCAAAGAATCTTGGGAGTTCTGTTCGAACCTCTGCTAATGATGCAGAACTGGCCAATGGAAGGACCAATTCCCAAACAGTTCCCGATGAACAAGGACATCCCCACCGATCATGCTGAAGGCTACAACCACTGCAGACCTCTTTCAAAGAAACTTCTGAAATATGCCACGAACAAAACCCTTAAGCAAGAGTATATACGCGATCACAGGACTCCAGAACCGAGCCCTGTGACACCCCCGCGTTTAGGTGTCCCCCTAGGAACAATAGTTGTACAACCCCCTCTCTACAAAATCGAAGAAGAAGAAACTGGCAAAACATTTGGAAATCCAACGTAGTTTTATGGCCAAACGTGACGAGATCATGAGAAAGAAGTCTTCTTCTAAAGCCTCTGCCTCTACCCCAAAAACAAAGAAGAGGAAAACTGCAGAAGGCACCTCTACAAACATTACAGAAGATCAACCTTCACCTCCTCGTGCCACAGAAGTTGTCTTCTCTGCTCCTCCCTCTTCTCCAAAACCAAAGAAAAGAAAATCAAAACCCACAGAAGGAGCACCAAAACCCAAGAGAAGGAAGACCAAAAAGAAGCATGGGAAATCACTTGATCAAATGGTTACCATTGCAGAAGAGGCAGCTGCAGAAGTGGTTGAAGAAGAGGTCACAGGAACCCGGGTCGAAGATACTGCAGAAGAAGAAACTGCAGAAGTCGAAGTTGCAGAAGAGGGATATCAATCACCTTATGAATCCCCAGATCGATTCGCTCATCAAGGCAGCTTGAATGATTTTCTTCAACACCCTGAAATTGCCAACACCCTAAATACAGCTGGGTGGACGGCACAACCACTTGACCACCACACCTCAGAATAACAAGACTTCTCTATCTCTGGAATTGACACCAATCTGCAAGAAGATGATCAAACCCCCAGAGATCAACCATCTGAAACCCCTAACATTCTACAGAACCCCTTCATGCAACAGGGACTGGACGTCCATAGAAGGAGTCCAAACCAGGCCTCGGAAGCTGAGTGGAATAGAGAAGAGGTTACAGAGGTTTTAGAAAGAATGGGAGAAAAAGAAAAAGAAAAAGAAAAAGAAAAGGATGTCGAAGGTGTAGAGGTCTCAAAGGAAGATTATGATGAAGAAGAAGCTGACCAAATCCGGAAAGGTCTATATCATCCACATGTCATGTAATTATACGGCTCTCATCCAATGTACGACTTCTTAGTCACAGAGCCAGGAACTACAACAGAAGTTAGGAAAGAAGCACCAAGCCAAAGGATAGCAACAGAGACTGAAATGATAGATAATGATGTAGTAATTGGATGCCTAACAGAGAAAGAAACAAGAAAAGATGTCTGGATTAATAGAGGCACACAACCAAAACCAACTACCAGTGCAACCCACACATCTAACTTCGCAGGTCTAGATGCAGAAGGAGTTATTGAAAAAGAGCAGCACAGCTCGATCCAAACCCAAACCATCCAGCCAGAGGTTATTCTTTCAACCTCTGCACCCACAGAAACCGGGGAATCCATTCTTAGGGAGTCTCCTCAGAGAGACTCACCTATAGTTCGTGATCAATCGCCCCAGATCACACTAGAAAACCCTACAGAGGAATTTGTTTCCTCTGCCACGCACAAATTAGGGCCAACACTTCTTTCAGAGAGAAGTAGTGAGCACATAGACGAAGAGACTCTAGACAAGTCTCCAAGTCAACAAAAGAACATTCCGATACCCACCTCTGGAGTGGATTTGGACACTGTTCTTCCCAGAACTTCTGTAGAGACTGAAACTCTTGTTTCTTCTCAAAGATCAGAAGGAAATCCTTCCATTCTCAACGTTCAAACAGGAATGAACGAAGGTGTCCCAGGAGCAGGGACTCACTCTGGAGACGAATGTGTCCCTCCAGAGGTTACACCAGGGACACAAGTATCAAGGGATGAGTTCCAAACCCTTGTCACCTCTGTGAACCAAACCATGAAAAAGTTGCAAAGCTCTTTCACATCTTTTGCAGAGACAACATCAACGGCCTTGCTAAATCTGAACACCAAAATGGACAATCTGTCCACAGAGGTAAAAACCGCCATCTCAGAGATGAAGTCTTCTGCTCAAACAACTGCCACAACTACAACCACTACTGCTGCTAAAGATTTCGGAATAGCCGCAACATCTGCATTCAAGGAATCAGTCAAGCATTTCCTTGAACATATGAACAAGAAATCCAACAAATCACAGAGCATCACACCTGTAGATCTACAGAAGGCTCTACAAAACGTTCAAGCAGAAGCAATGCGCAACACAATACTGATGCAGCCAAAAGACTACATGACCAGAGCACAACTAACAGAGCTCGGACTTAATGTCATAAACCAGGTCACAGAAGTCATCGTCTCTTTCACTAATGCAAATGCCAACTACGTCAAAGAGTTTAGAAAAAGTGTCGGCAAAATGCGCTTCAACACAGAAGCAGAGCTTGCAACTCTAATCGGCCTCTATGGTGATGTATGTGCGAAATTGATGTCCGCAGGAGCAGAACTACCAAAGAAACCCAAATCTTCCTGCAGAGCAGAGGGTACTTCTGATAAGAATCAGGCTGACTCTGATGATGACCATCCTGGTCCATCAGATCATCCTGAGGGGGAGAATATAAGGGAGAAAGCTACGACCAGAGGACTACAGGCTCCACCAATCGCAGCAGAACCAATTAGCCAAGCCCCTCCACAACAAACCAAAGATCAACAAACCACAGAGGCAACAACCACCCCTGTGGTAATCATTTTGAAAGAAAGTCCAACAAACCAACACGGAGGAAAAGAAGCCCAAAAGATCACAGAGGAAATACCCACCTCTGTGGAATTCCCTACAATGTCTGGAGTAGATGTTCAACATTTTCCATCCTCTTCAGAGGAAAATCTTCACTCTCCAACTACAAAATCAACAGAAAAACCCCAAACCATACCAAGAAGAAAGTCTATTGCCCATAAACCAAAAAGAGCAACAACCTCTGCTTCTTCTGTTCTAAGGAAAATGCACAAAACAATGACTGAACGAATGACGCAGAGAGAAGAAGAAAGACACAGGTTCACATTAGCTTTCAAATTGGCAAGAAGATTCGACATACCTCAACCCACAGAAACCAAGCTCACAGAAGAAGTCACAAAAGAACCTCCCACAGAGGTTACAGAGCAAATCAAGCCAACAGAACCAACGCCACAAAAGTCCTCTCAAACACAAGTGTCAAAACCTACAGAGGCAACCCCCTTCATTCCAACAGAAGCACCAACAACCAAACCTACAGAAGCAACAGGTTCTGCACCTCCAAAAGCCAAAGACAAGGGAAAGGCAAAAATGACAGAAGAGCCCAAGAAAATGAAATCAGTGCCCAATCCTACAGAAAAACTGATGAAGAGCTCCTTTGATGCCTTTCAAACTCCAAAGCCTAAAGAAGAGGACTGGGCATATGGATTAAAGCCCCTGTCAGACATTCCACTTACTGGCAGAGCTGCAGAAGTTGTTCAACAAATGGAGAGTCTCAGAAGACAAGTACCACCACATGGTCCAACATATGAAGAAATGGAAGAAGTGGTGTACAAATATCTCTACAAACAACCCTTTCAGAACCTCCATCCAACAGATCAAATCACAAATCCGAACATCAGAGAAGAATTTGAGAACATCTTCAGCAGAACAAACCCAAGAACCAGAGCAGAAGTCTTCTCAATTCATAAAATCAAAAAGGTAATTTTCTACAGGTTCTCCTTCACAAGAACCTATCCAAGAGTCAGGTACAATCTTTACAGAGTCAAAAGGGTAAACAATTCAGAAACCACCTTCACTGATGCTAACATAAGGAATCTGAATCCCTATGATCTACCTGAACTTCTGCAATGGACGAATGACAACTACAACACAGAGCCAAACACCAGAGCCTATCAAGTGTTGAGAAAAGCAATGAGGGAAAGGCTTCTAATCTATAGTCTGACAGACTTTCAGCTGGGAAAGGATCTTGGTCTCAAACATCTGAATCTACGACCACCAGAGGATCGTTGCCCACCTGACGCCGTGCCCAACTTAATCATTACAGAACCAAGATTAGTGTTAGTATTTCAGAACCCACAAGGCAAAGATAAACTTTTTGTGACCATGGACTGTCAGAAGTATGCAACCAATACTCTGAACAGGTTCAGAACAAGCCTTGTAAAATACAGAGATACTGAGCAAATGGATAGAGACGCTGCAGATGAAATCATCAGAGAAATTGATGCAACAATCCGCTTAAGAGAACTCTGGATCAGTTTCTACAAAGGGATCAGAGAAGTTGGAAGAGATAACAGAAGCTACAACGATTTCAAAGACGCAAACATCTGATTCTCAAACAAAAATCTTTGTAAACCTTGTTCAGCTTATCTTTCATAAATACGCAAATGTAAAATGCCTCTGGCATATTTCTAAAAGTGAGAACTTTTGAGGTAATATTTAACCTCTGTCTTATCTAACTTAGCCAAAAATACTTAAATGTCAAATTTTTATTTTTCACTACTTAGGGGGAGATTGTTAGCTTCAATCTTCCTAATCATAGAAGTATTTGAAAGTAGTGAAAAATAGGCCAAGTGAAGAAAGCCTCTTACAGAGGCTTTGCCGTTTTCGAAGGATCAAGGTTAAGAGCTACAGAAGTTATAGAGGAGATCACAGAACCTCTATGATACACACAAAGAAGACCAGACTCGGAACCCGGTGAAGACTGCTCTACAGAACCAGAACCTCTGTAATCCTTTACAGAGCCTCTGCGGTTCAGACTGAAGACTTGGAAGATATTTATAATATCTTGCCACTGTTAAAGAAATATCTTGCTACTGTTTCTGGACCTGTTCATCAACTTGCATGGAAGCCTGCCCCGTCAAACCTCAACACGTGTCAAGCTCTAAGTGGATTGAATAGGGCTTAGTACAACATAGACGTCTGCTCCATTAAATGCAAAACAGCACGAACAACTGCTCACACCATCCGTTCTACTGTTCATGCCGTCGGAAGAACAGTAGCTCATGCTTTATGGTCTTCTAGAGTAGTATAAAAGGAAGACTCATGTTGAGTTCTTCCTAAGTAAAATTAATCAAGAAAAACACAAGAATTTGAGTGTCATGCTTATGCTTTATATCGTCAAATCTGTTTAAGCTTTACACCAAAACAGTTCTTAATCTGTTTTTTGTGTTCTTTGATATATATCGAAATACAGTAAACTTTGAGATAAACACTTATTCTTAAACTAATGTTTCTTTATATTGTGTTCTAAATCTATCAAACATATATGTTAGTTCATCAAATACGCTTCCGCATCAAACATAAATTCGAACTAATAGATCTGACAATCTTGTATAAGCAAAACGGGAACCAACAAACTACTAGACTATGACCTTCAGTTCTCAAAAATTCCAATCTATTGCGACAACACAAGTGCCATCGCTATAGCCAACAATCCAGTGCTACACTCAAAGACAAAACACATCGAAATCAGGTATCATTTTATCAGATATCACGTGATGAATGGTGATATAGAACTTCATTTTATCCCAACTGATTATCAGTTAGCTGATCTATTCACCAAACCTCTTGATGAGACAAGATTCAACTTTCTCATCAGCGAGCTTGGAATGCTGAACTTTGAAGAGTAAAATCTTCAGCGGTTCACATTTGATCAGCGATAGGATAAAATCAACTTGTATAACCTATTCTATCATTTTCTCTCTGAATAAACTTGATTCGCTGATATCAAGGTATGTTTTCTCTCACTGACAATCGCATGTGAATGCAAGATTTCAAAACAAATTGCATCGCTGAATATCTCTTCCTTAATCAGCGATACTTTGAAATTTCTAAAACCAACACTGATATTTCTATTCAGTGCTTCATGTTTTCAAAAGTGTCCCTGAGCTTTCAAAACCTCAGAGACATCCTAGAATATGAAAGGACAGTTGTGACGTCATCGCAACGGATAAGCCCTGACACGTTCTTTTTCTGACACACGTTTGCACGTTTCGTTTACCTTCCAATCAAATGCAAACACGTGTCCGCATCATGATGAAAATCTGTTCCCGCTCAAGATTTTCTCTCTCTAATCTTACTATATAAACACATTATGGGTTTATATTTTTCCTTTACGCGAAAAACTTCTCCTCCAAGCAAGAAAGATTTACTATTGCATTTCGAGCTATCAAACAAAAGAACTTTTTTAAAAATAAAATCATTTCTTTCATGGTTTTATGAACACAACCTTTCATGGTTGTTCTTCAAGTTTAAACGCAAAATCTTAAACTTGTTCTTCATACGTTTTTCCAGAATCCTAATTCTCAAAGGAAACTGGAAAACAAGACTTTTAATGGGTTTGCTTTTCTTTTTCAAAATCAAGAAAAACCCTAATCTTCATTAAGACATTTTTGTCTGAATGAAATGGACAAAATTCGAACCATCTTATTGGAAAATCTTTCCACATTAAGATTATTCTTATTTGTTATATCTTTGGTTGAACTGATAATACAGAAATGGCATCTGCTGACATTCCTACCGCTGAGAACACTGTTGCTGCTGAGGAATTGGAAATCACCAAGGCTCCTCAGGTCAAGTTCACTCTTGAAGAACTTGATTGGACAAAGTCAAACATCCTCTATGCGCTTTTCGAGTTTCCTCCTCGAAAGCAAGTCACACATCTGAATGATGCTGTGAATTTCCTGAAAAACTGTTGCCTCTCGACAGCCCTGACAATAACACCTCCTGCACATCAGCTACTACTATCTCAGTTCTAGTATTTTGCCAGACACTCTCAGCTACCATCAACCAAATACTCCTCAAAGAAAATTGATTGAATCCTCTGTGATACTGATTTTGGCACTATAAAGATCACCCCTGCCATTATTCGCAAAGCCCTGAGCCTTCCCATCGCCACAAAAGAAAAACCTTTTGTTCCTCTCCCTGACCACAAGAAACATTCTGATATAGAAGCCATCACTGCATTCTTCGATGCAATGGGCTATGTATGGCAAACTGGGAGGGATAAGAAGCCTGAGAAGAAGCTGACCCTCATCAAGAAATCAAAAATGCCCAGCGAGATGAACTTCATCTTCGCACATTTGATAAGCTGCATGACTGCAAAGACCGGCTTCTCTGATCATGCCGCTCAACCTCAGCAAGCAATGGGATATGCATTGCTGAAAGGTCTACATTTAGACTGGGCATCGATAATGTACGATGATCTTGTACTCAGAGTAGACTCTGCCGCTGACCGATCTCCATGGGTTCCATATCCAAGATTCATCAGCGCCGTCTTCCAAACAGGCCTGAAGGACAACTACCCAAAAAAGGGTGACCTGAAACTCTCTCAGGTTGGTCCTGAAGTACTCGACTTCAAGCCGGTGGAAACGAGGTACGTCTCTCTACACTCTTAACTCTCCTCAATCCTCCTTCTTCTACTTCTGCAGCTCCTTCAGGGACAAACCCATCGCTGATACCCAAGCTGCAGCCTCCATTCCTTCTCATAAAAGGAAACACTCATCTACCTAACTTAGTTCCAAAAGAACTAAGAAAAACAAGGAGCAACCCCAGCAATCTCATGCTGAAGACTCCTCAGCTCATCTTGAAGAGCTGAAGGAAAGTTCAGTGGTACGCTCTGCCATAGCTGAACAAGCCACCCATTCCATCCCAGCTTCAGCGTCTCTAAACGTTGAAGTTATAAACTTGGAATCTACCCAACCTCCTTCAGTCTCTCTACAGACTGAAGAAGTAATTCTCAGCGAATCCAACGCTGAACCCCGCACCCAACAAACTTTCTCAACCTTCGCTTCTCCCTCTACTCCATTGGACTCTAATCCAGTTGTCAACACGATCACTGGAGCAACCGTCATTCCTCCAGAAGCTAAAGCTGATACTCTTCAAGGAATGATGGATACAGGACCTGCAGAACCGTCCATGCGTATACGCACTCTCGCTGACGACATGGAACATTATTCAAGTCACATAAGTTTTGATGACTTCGTCGACCCTCCTGCAGGTATACACCAAACCATATACACTGTAAATGAACCCCAAACTTCTGAGCTTTCCTCTGTTCATAAGTACTTATATGTTACAGGTCCTAATTTGCGAGACATCAACGCCTCTCTGAAGAACCTGGATACAAAGCTGACAGGTCTCACCACTACACTCTCAGACAACTCTTCAGCTGTAACAAACGCTGGAGAGAATCTCAACAAGCTGACAACAGTGGTGGAACAGAAAGCCTCCAAAGCTGATTTGGAGAAGGTTGATCACACTCTTGGCGACTTTGCCAAAGTTCTCGCTGACATCTACACAGACTACACCTCTCTCAAAACATCAGTTCAATCCATGTCCAGCGAGTTTACAACGCTGAAGACATCGGATGGAAAATTCGAGGGAGACATGTCCGCTGTAAAGACTGACGTTAGCTCATTAAAGACTGACGTGAGTTCACTAAAGACTGACGTGAGTTCTGTAAAGACTGACGTTGGTTCAATGAAGACAATGATGCAGCAGATCCTGAATCACATGATTGCCCCTGCCCCTGCACCTTCGCACTTTACTACGGCGGATCGTGCTGAACTTCTAAAGATCAGTCCTGCTATTACTGGCCTAGAAGACAGAGTAGCAGCGATTGAAGATTATATGGGGATCCCTGGCCAAGAAGACAGGGAACCAAAACCAGCTGCGGAGTCATCACATTCCTTCCCCATTCATCATGAGGAAGGGTGGGAGAAGAACTCTAAAGACCTTCCCCAAGATGAATCTATCGAGGGGGAGAAGACTGAAGACCTTTCCCTTACTGAAGAGGGTGAGAAGACAACTGCTGGACCTCAGGGAGATGAAAACCCTGAGGGAACCGAGAAGCTTACCTATGTATCTGAGGGGGAGCAACTCGAAGAAGATGCTGAAGAATCTGAATCTGAAGTTGAAGATGAAGAAGCCATCGACTTATCTGATGATGAACCATCCTCTTCTCCAAAGAATGATGATGATGACGATGATGATGATGATGATGACTCCTTTATCGTCAAGCCTGCTCAAAAGACTAAAGCTCTTAAAGGGATCTTGATAAAAGAACCTTCAGGGGAGCGGACCAAGACAAAGCCATCAGCGTCTGAAGCTGACAAGGGCAAAGGAAAAATTGTCGCTGAAGACGATGAAAATCTGACGATCTTGCTTAAAAACCGGTTTGTCAGGTATACTACCTCCTATTTCCTTACACTGCATCCCTCCTCTATCTATACACTTTATCATCTCTACTCTCCACAAAAAGCCTATACACTTAAACCTATCTCTTTTCTCTGTTCTACCCAAGTTCTTATTCATAAGATCGCTGTGTTTCGGCTAGTCCTCTCCCCAGCATGAGGATTCTGAAGTACAACCAGCTGCTGTTGAAGAAATAATCCCAGTCTTGGATTTGATCTCTGAGACTGATGAACCTGAAGAACAGATGCTCTCTCATACAAGCAGACCTTCCTTGGTTCCTCAAAAACCAAGTGAAGAGGATCAGAGAAGAAGAGAAGAGATAATAAATAAGTTTGAGGCTCCGCGAATCATTCTGAAGCATGATCAACTTCCTTCCATTCCTCCAAGGTTCAGACTTTCAAAAAAGGAATACAAGGATCACCTCAGAGCTGAAAGGTTAATCGCTGAAAGAAGAGAAGCTGAAGAAAAAGACAGAGAACTCGCCATCCAGCTTACTCAACAATCAGTGAAAGACCCCAAGCTGAAAAGAACTCCAATCGAAGTTCAACGTCAGCTATGGGAAGACGCCAAGAAGATCGTTGAAGAAAAGAGAACTGTGTCTCAATCTACTTTAATCTGGTGCAAAGAAAAGGTACACTTCAGATATCCACCTGCCAGAATCATCAAGGTACTCATCACTGGAAGATCAACGCTCAAAGTTTCAATCACTGAAATCGAGATATTCAGAGAGAATGGACAATACGAAAAATTCTATGCTGAAGCCATCACGAAGTACGGTCTCTCTGAATGGTTGGAGATCATATTAGCCATCTAGAAGTCTCAATCTAAGTACAAGGATCATGTTGAAAAGCTGATAAACAAAAAGATCAACTTAGTCTCTTCTTTTGTGGATATTCCTCCTCCCCCTCCTCTCGAAAGTCAGAAAATAAGGGCCTCTGGAAAGAAAAAGTCTAAATCTTCAAATGATTGTCCTCGTATACGGAACAAAACAGGTATTGGCTTTTCTCTTGCTGAAGTCCTTGGTCCAGAACCTGACCTTTCTGCACTTGACACATCTCTTCCTCTTGGTGAGACTTTCATCCCTGGGAAAGTCATAAGCAAACCCTATGGGATATTCTTTATTGACTATGATGGACGAAAACGTTTTCAACGTATCTCTGAGCTTCCCATCACTCCCATCGAACAGTTGAAAGATCTCATCTACTGGTGTGACTTCAAAAACGACATTCAGGCACGGCATCTTAAACCCTTGATTTTTTAAGAAGCTCTGAACAAAAGGAATCAAGGAGTAAATGTCCCTGACTGGATGATTCCCACATCAAAGACCCTTGATGAACTTCTCATTAAGGAAAAACCTTTATAAACTGATAGGATCGCCTTAATCTTCTATTGTATCAGTTATTCTTTTGTACTTGTAATTTATTTCGCTTGTACTTGTAATCTTTCCACTTCCCTTTGTAATATGATACGAAGTTTTAAAGAAAGATTTCAGCGAAAGTACTTTACTCCATCAGTACAGAAAAGATCCCAATAAAAAGTAAAAGGGACAAATATTTTATGAGTTCTTTTTATCCTTATGTTTTCATTAAATAGCAATTTTCTCTGTTGCTATGTCATAATCAAATAGGGGGAGATTGTTGATCCAAACCCTCAGTGATTTGATAATGACCCTCTCTTAATACTTAGTGAAAATTGTAAGTAAACAATATGTATCAGAGTTTCACTATCGCTGATAAGTACTAAGACCTTACAGTACCGCTGATAGGAACTCTCGCTCTATAGATTAAACATTCAGCGAACACTGTTCACCATAATACTCTGAGCCTGTTCAGTCCTTATGGTGATCGTTGATAAGTTAGTTGTTTACTTATGATCCCTGAAGACAAGTTTCACGTCAACATAGGTTTTACGCTGAAGTCGAAGAACAAGCTCAAGAACCAGCGACAAGTCTCCTAATGAACTGATACGGATCAGCGAAGACTCAGATTTGTCCACTCAACGTGAAGTATCAAGTACAAGACTTCAGCTATCGCTGAACTTTATCATTCGCTGATAAACAATGATGAAGCGCTGAATCAACGAAAAGCTAATCATGAAGTCCTCCGTACAAAGTACTTTTGTCTTAACCACCCATGCACGACTCCGTACAATATGTCAGAGATGAAACTCCTTATTGTCTGAAATCGTACAACCACTCTGATATTACATTGTTCAAACATGTGGCTACTGAGGTTGTCTACAAAGGTCAAAGACATACAACCAATGAGCTGCTGCCACGTGTAAAGTATACACTGCCATGCATTAAATGCATGCAGTATATAAGAAGAAGAACTCACTTCATTTTGAAGTAACTTGCTAACTCTGGTCAAGTTCATCTTCTTATCTTGAGATAGGTTATTATCAGTAATTTCCTTATCTTTCTTAGTGCAAGAAACTTAGTGTTCCAACTTGTTTAGATTTAGGTTTATCCTTAATCTTGTTCCACAACAAGCTGTAAATTGTTAATGATTTATCAATAAACAATTTAGAAAGGTAAAATCTGTGTGTTTGTATTCAACCCCCCCCCCCCCCTTCTACAAACTTGTATAGCCCTTCGGGACCAACAAGATTTGAGATCATCTTTGGAATAAGGAAGAAGTATATTCCTCCTGAGCAACTTGTCTAATTTTGTATTCTTCTTACTTGGATACAAAGGGGGAGATTGTTGGTGCTTAAAATGTAAATTGTATCCAAGTTAAGTGGTTACTTTGTAAGTTTCTAGTCTACGTATAAATAACCTAGTTCGAGCTTGTGTTTCATAACTTTCACAACTACTACTTCAAGACACTTAGAGTTTTCTCTCTACACCTTGTAATCATACCTTGTTGATTAATGAGAGATGACCAGTGATTCTTGATCTATATTGTGTTTACTTGTTTCTGGGATCACAGAGGAGCAGGGGAAATCTGAGAATACCTCTCTGCAAAATGAGCTCTTAAACGTCAAAACTCAGCTAGCAGAGACCTCTCAAAAACTAGCAGATTGGGAAAAGAAGAGCTCTGAGGAAACCACAATGCTGCAATCAGAGATCTCCACTCTGAAAACCCAATTGACTGACTACCAGAAGGAAAACTCGAACAGATATCCACCCTCTGTCACTCTGTCAGAAGCTAAAATCAGAGCTCTGATAGAGGTGATCAACAACTATGACCCTGCCGCCATCAAGAGTTTACCAACACAATCCCCTACACCCACTGATGCCACACCAGATGCTGCTACACCAACACCCATTGCTACCATGCAACGCCCCAACGATCGACCAATGACTATTGGTCACATGGGTGATTTCAGAAGGGATGTCCTAAGTCACATGATGACTATTTATGCTAAATTTGTGGGTAAAGCCTAGGCCATAAAGAAACATGTTCAAGACACTCTAGACACCCACAAATTTAATTTCAAAGACCAAGTAGAGGAGGTAAGTTCTGCTGTTGAACTAGAAGATGTACTGAAGAAGGCAGCTGCTATCTTTTGTGATGTCGTTGCTGGAACAGTGTCAGGGAAGAGATCTACAGGAAAATTCTCTGGTGCCAGAGTCTCCAAAAGGGCCAAGTTTGCTGACCCAGACTCCCAAAAGGCTTTAGCTATGGTTTCTGACTTTGAAGATGATATAGGTGATGCAGAGGAGTCTGATCAACAAAAGTGGGAGGACATAAATGACTACACGTTCAAAAACAAACCTCTCAAAACCCCAGCAAAAAATTCCACCTCTGCAGATCTACCACCAGAAACCATTCTTTTGGATACTCCACCCCAATCCCTAAGGAATGAACCAGAGAGGACAAACCCATTCTCTGCTGAAGAATTTTTAAACCAACCACCCAACACAACCACAACCATGATGATCTATGATCAACACCAGAACAACATAGCAGAATCAGTTGAAATCCTAACAAAAGGGACTACTGCGGAGATTCCAACAGAAGGGACTACTGCAGAGATTCCAACAGAAGGAAACACATCAGAGACAAGGGCTGACAAAGGAAGATAGAAGATAACAGAAGAGCCGTCTGCTGATGTAAAACCACAACAACAACCATCCACCAGAAAAGACCAACCTCTACCTTCTCTTGAGGAAACCTATGCCTTCCTTTATGCTGACGAAAACCTAATTCCAGTCAATGTTGTGCCTATCAATCCGTATCTAAACCCAAAAAGGGCAAACAAGCTGACAGAGGATAGAAGTAGATCCATAAGAACCAAGACCAACGTCTCTGGTAGGATAAAGACATCCTTTGGTTTTGCAAAAATACTAAGGATAGACTTGAAGTCCATTGCCTACAACAAAGTTGCATATCACGTCTATACGGTCGAACTCCACAATGAGCAGCAAGAAATCTTCAACGACAATGACCTCGTTCTGTTCAACCCTTATGATCTTATTACTTTACATGCCTACTGCCTCACCTTTACAGATAGATACAAAGCAGCCAGAACTGCATGCACTGAAGTCTTGCTAGCCATGGAAGAGCATGTGAACCGCAGAACTCAAATCGACTTCCAGCATGGAATCAATTTTGAGATGGATTAACTAAGTATTGGGCCTCCAGATGAGAGTCTTGTGGAATTTGAAGACTACCCTACAGGATCCCTTTCAGCCGATCCAGAAACATTCATTTGTCGACAAAAGAGAGTTAAGAAATCCATCAGAGCTACAGAAGCCTATAAGTACTCCTCACAATCTCTGAAGTATCTACGAAAGATCATACAAGAGAGACCTCCAAGCTCCAAGTGTCCTCAAGAAGTCATCAATAGTTTTGTTAGGCATCTAACTCTTACTCTAGAATTCAGGGACTTAATTATGAGATTTGACAGAATTCTTAGAGGAAAATATTATGATTAGTTTTACTATCTTTTCGGTAATGTAATGTATCAATCTTTGAAAAGTAGTAATAGTTTTACAAATGATGATTTTCTCCTCTTTGTCTTTTTGTTTATCTCTGAAAAATAGCTTAGTTTGAATTTTAAATACTTAGGGGGAGATTGTTTGTTAGAGCATTATTGTATTCAAGATTTATTGTAAAGTCTTGTAATTAGTCAAAGCTTGTAAAGTCAAATGTAAAAGTCAAAGTCATGAAAAGTCAAAGTAGATTAGATTTAATGCTTTGTAATCCTAGGTATAAATAGGATTAGTTAGCTTAGATGTTAAGCAAGTCAAAATAAAGCAATTGATTAGAGATCTTAATTGTAATATTCTAGAGAGAGAAGTGAGAGCATTCTAGAGAGAGAAAGTGCATCAATCTTATGTAAATCTCTATTATGTTCAAGATCAATGGATGATTTGATGATTACCTAATAGAAACTGGTTTCACAATTGGTATCAGAGCTTTGGGAGATTGAATTGTGTGCAAATTCGTCCAATTTCTTGAAGATTTGAAGATTTTTTGAAGATTTTTAAAGAAAATCTCCATTGTTGAAGAACTTGAAGAACACAAATGGGTTATGCATTTCTTGTTCGTTTTTTGATTTGATTTTGATTGCAAAGTGTTTCACCATCATTTTAAATCTGTTTTGCATCATCAATTTCATAAAAACAAATCAAGATTTGATCAATTTGAAGATTTTTAAAAATTTTGTGTTCTTGAGAAAAAGTGGGCTGTGAAAAAATTTGGAGTTTGATTTTGCAATTTGTTGGTAATTTGAACCATTTCTGTGCAAAATCATGTCCAAAATGCGTTTTTAGACATGTTTCAATCATAAATTTCAAGTTTTGATCCATAAAAATCACTTTTGAAATTTTGGTTTGAATGTGTTCTTGAGGTGTTCTTGAGATATTCATGTTAAAAATTCTAGATCTTGAATTTTGATCCAGAATTTTTAATTGAAATGTATTAAAATGTGTTTTTGATTTGTTTTGATCTATAATTCAAGAATTAATACTTGTTTGTAAGTTTTTTATATGTGCAGGTTACACAACAGAAAAAAGGAAGAAGAAAGACAAGAATTCATAAAAATTGACTTTTAAAGTCAAATTTTTTTAATATAACAAAACTCATCAGCACATTAACAAATCAATGAATTCGAACTCCTCGTCAAATGAATTCGGATCACACACAGTAAATGTGTGTTGAGTGTGTGTGTTTGTGTGACATGTATGATGATGTGGCAAGAGAGAGTGTGCCATGTGTGTGTAAGTGTGTGTTAAGTGTGCCATGCGTGTGTCATAAGTTGTGTGTGTGAGAGCTTGTTGTGGATTTATCTGAACAAACAACGAGAAGATCATCCGAATTCATCAATTCGGAACAGGAGAATTATCTGAACAAAAAACGTTAAGAAGATACGAAAGTGTTCGAATTCATCAATTCGGACCATCAGAATTCGAATCCTACTAAGTCCAAACATCAAGAATTCGAATCAGTCTTCAGTTGAAACAAAGAATTCGGACCCTTCTTGATCAAGAATTCGAACCCTTCTTGTCCAGAATTCGAATCCTACTGAGTCGAAATCATCGGAATTCGGACCACTCAAGGGATTTTCTACTTGATTTCAGTCAATTCGGAGTGTTCTTGATTGTTACAAGTGTTGAATTCGAACTCTTCTGCATTCGAATTCTTTGAATTCGAACCCTTCATCCGAATTCATTGAATTCGAATCCTTCTTCATCCGAATTCATTGATTTCGGATCCAACTTCATTCGAATTCATTGATTTCGAATCCTTCTGCATTCGAATTCCTTGAATTCGAATCCTTCTTCATCCGAATTCATTGAATTCGAATCCTTCTTCATCCGAATTCATTGAATTTGAATCCTTCTTCATCCAAGTTCATTGAATTCGAATCCTTCTTCATCCGAATTCATTGATTTCGGATCCAACTTCATTCGAATTCATTGATTTCGAATCCTTCTGTATTCGAATTCCTTGAATTCGAATCCTTCTTCATCCGAATTCATTGAATTCGAATCCTTCTTCATCCAAATTCATTGAATTCCAATCCTTATACATCCGAAATCTTGTGATTTTTTTTATTCGACTTGTGTCAACTCATCAGTGTTGAATTGAAAAAAAAAAATTATTCCGAAATTTTTTCTATAGTGTATTTCATACACTGTAAGGGCTTTTCAAGAAAAAAATTTATATAAAATTTTTTAAGAGTGTGCACATAATTCTAACTTCTAAGCGAAGTTTCTCTTGACGATCACTCTATTAGGTATATTTTTGTTAATATTTTTTGTGTTTCTTTTCAGGTTTTTTTCAAGATGTCTACTTATACAGAAGATGGGGTTTTAAGATTGAAGCAAACTATTATAAAGGAGATACCCCCAATTGCAAAAGTTCTGGTTAAATCATCAAATGAAAGTTTGCAACAAACAATTTTGCAACAATTTATTATACCAGAAATACCTCCAACTCCACAAGTTTCTGTGAAAGCTAGCAATGAAAGTTTGAAGCAAACAATTTCAAAGGAGAAACCTCAAATTTCTCAAACTTCTGTTAAATCAAATAATAAAAGTTTGAAACAAACTTTTGTTAAAGAAAATGCTTCAATTCCTTCTACTTCTGTTTTAAATAAAGCATTGGAAGAAGAAAATGTTGATCTGAAAAGACAAATTTTAGACTTTTCATCTTCAAATGCTAAACTTACTAAAAGAATTACTGATCTTGAAGTTTATATAGCAGGTCTTAAAGCAAAGAAAGATGACTCAAGTCTGCACGATCAAATCGGGAAACTTCAAGAGAAAGTAACATTCTTTCAAAACGAAAATGCCGATTTGAAGAGTAGAGAAGAAAAGAGAACGAAGTGGAACTTAAAGTTACATGCTCAATTAAAAGAAGTTCAAGATAAAGAAAAAAACTTGGACAGTGAAAATGCCGATCTAAAGATAAAACTGTCTAATCTTGAAAAAGATAAAGCTGTAAGGATGCTTGAAGAAAAGAACGCTCTTGAAGAAAAGAAATCTATTGAGCTTAAATGTTTAAAACTTTCTAAACAAAACTCAGATTTTGAGAAAGTTTTATTTCTTGAAAAAGAAAAACTGGAAAAGGCTGCTTGAATTTGAAGATAAAAGGAAAGAGTTTGAAGCGAAGAATGGGAAATTGTCAGAGAAAATATCTGAGCTTCAAAAGGACTTAGAAAAGGAAAGACAAGAGCTAGATAAAGAAAGTCAAGAGCTAGAAAAGATGAAGAAAGCTGACTTTCAGGCTAGGTGCGTTAAAGACGAATTTTCTAAAGAAAGGAAGATATTTCGGCAGGAAATTCATAAATCGACAATGAATTTGGCTGCATTATCGACTGACATCATGAAAGAGAAGAGGGTCAAGTCTAATATTCAGAAGAAGCTTGATTTGGTGACCAAGGAACGGAATGACTTATCTTACAAAGTGAAGTCATTTAACAAATCCAAATGCTATTCAGAATGTCTGATTCGTCCTTCTAATCTATTCTATGATCACTCGGTGGATAATTCTTCCAAGTATCAATATGATGATCTTCCTTCATATAAGAAAGTCAACATGCAATGGAGAGTAAAAGGTACGTCTACTAAAAAAGGTGAGCCTAAATCCTCTGTTCCCAACAAGAACACTAATCTGAAAGCTAAATCTTTTGCTAACCGTGATTCATTCTATTCCGCAAATCATTAATCAGGTTAGCACAAAAGAATTTTTGTTGTTCTTATTGTGGTACTAATGATTTTATTAAAAATGAGAGTGTTCATTATTGGTATGGTACTTATCATTTTCCTTCCTATAGAGCTCCGCTTAACAAGCCAGGACCCAAGACACGTTGGGTACCAAAATCTACTTAATCTGTTTTTGCAGATTTAGAAGCAAAGTGTTGAACTCTCGGAAGAAGATTACTTGTACCATTAAGGGGGAGTAAAGAGACATTGGCTTTTGAACATATCAGTTCAAAACTCGTGCTTCAACGACATTGGCTTTTGAACATATCAGTTCAAAACCCGTGCTTCAATGACATTGGCTTTTGAACATATCAGTTCAAAACTCGTGCTTCAACGACTATGGCTTCTGAACAATTCAGTTCAGGACCCGTACTTCAAAGACTAAGACTTCTAAACAAATCAGTTTAGAACTCACACTTCTCAGGTGATATCCTTAACTGTTACATCTTTCTGTTTCAAGGAACGTGGTAAAAGGTAACATTGGATTATATTTTGTTTCTACCACTTTGAAAACTTGAATCTTTACAAATTTAATTCAATGAGATAAAATTTTCAATTTTCATTCAATGAATTAAATGTGTGCTAAAAGATGATTTTACAAGACTTGTTGTATTATCTGAGTTAGATTTGTTTCAACTTTCACCTCTGAAATAAATCGAAAGGTCAGCAAAACATGAATGAAATTATGCTGAATGCTCAAAGTTATGTGAATCTGGACTTATATAGAATATAATGCTCAAAAAGCCTAAATGTCAGAATGATGGATGGAAATGAAAATATGGGAGAAGCACTATGTTTTAGAACCAAGTGATTGAGATAAATTGTTGCACTATCATTTAGTTTGAAAGTTTGTGCCTGTGGCCTTTCTGGTTTGGGAGAGTAAGTCCTAAGGGGTGCTCGACACCTAGTCCCTAAGATCAACTGGTCTGGGATCGGCTGACCCAAATCCTGCAATAGAACCAGATAGAAAGCCATGTTCTACTGGTACAAATGGGTTTAAGATATATCGATGTGGCCTTTCTGGTTTGGGAAATTAAGTTCTAAGGGGTGCTCGTCACCTAGCACCTAAGGCCAACTGGTCTGGGATCTGCTAACCCAAATCCTGCTATAGAACCAGATAGAAAGTCATGTTTAACGGTGTATCTTATTCTTACTAAACTTTTTGATCAAAAGATGCCAATGAGCACAAAATCAAAGGATGCCAATGAACACAGAATCAAAAGATGCCAATGAGCACAAAATCAAAAGATGTCAATGTGCACAAAATCAAAAGATGCCAATGAGCACACATCTCTTGAAACTTGGGGAAAATACAAAGTCGCGATAAACCCGTAAATTTGTGAAAATCCTGATTTTGGACAAATAATGTGAGTAGAGCAAAGTATTCTTATATGTTTTAGAATTGCATACGCTTGATGCTAATCATACTTTGCATGCTAGCACACCAAATAGATTTAAGAAAGGGGTTGAAACTGAACGTTTGTAACTTGATATGCAATGATGTCTTGTTTTTGAATCCAAACAAATGCATTTGATTTCATTTGATTGAAATATCTGTTAAATTTCATTAAGTTGAATTTCTTTTGTAAAGCTTTCAAATGATCAAATGTTAGTAGTTATAAAATGAAGTTCAATGAATTTTATTTTCCTTGTGTAAATTTGTTTTAAAATTTGTCCTACAATTTCAAATACTGTGTGTTATTGAAATATATGCATACTTTCAGGGGGAGAAAACAAATTGCTCCAGAATTCTTATTTTGAGGGGGAGCAAGGTTATCCACTAAGGAGGAGAATGTTAGTAATACTAAGAGACACGACTGAAATTGAAGAAGGTTTTCGATGATAATGATGCTCACTTTCATCAAAAAAGGGGGAGAAATGTTTAATTCAATTTCATGTCAAAGAGCTTTCAAGTCAAAGATATTTCATGTCAAAGAACTTTCAAGTCAAAGATTCGTGAACAAAGACTGAAGATCAGGGGAAGAAGGATCATGTGAAGCCCAAATGTTGCTGAATTTGGTTATCTTAGTTCTGAGTGGTTCTCGGAATGCGCTTACACCGAATTTGGTTATTTTAGTTCTGAGTGGTTCTCGGAATGCGCTTACACCTAAAAGTTCAAAAATGTGAATGGTTTCACATCTTTCTGATCCAAACTCTAATAGTTTCTGATTCCTCTTGTTCCGAATTGTTGATTTTATATATATATATCTGAAATTCATGTTCAAGACTTGAAGACAATCTATTGAAGATTGTATTGAAGAAGATTGACTTTCAAAGAGAAAGACAAAGACTTTTCATGTTTGTCTGAAGATTCTTCAAAGCTGAGTTCTCAAAGAGTGTCAAAGCATATAGTTCGTCGTGAACTATTGGAGATAAAGCTATTTGAAGATTATCTTAGCTTCAATGTTTAAAGCGGTCAAAGATAAAGTATTGAAGATCAAGTACTGAAGACTGCTGCTATTTTTTTAAATCTTGAATCCAAAGGGGGAGATTGTTAGAGCATTATTGTATTCAAGAATTATTGTAAAGTCTTGTAATTAGTCAAAGCTTGTAAAGTCAAATGTAAAAGTCAAAGTCATGAAAAGTCAAAGTAGATTAGATTTAATGCTTTGTAATCCTAGGTATAAATAGGATTAGTTAGCTTAGATGTTAAGCAAGTCAAAAGAAAGCAATTGATTAGAGATCTTAATTGTAATATTCTAGAGAGAGAAGTGAGAGCATTTTAGAGAGAGAAAGTGCATCAATCTTATGTAAATCTCTATTATGTTCAAGATCAATGGATGATTTGATGATTACCTAATAGAAACTGGTTTCACATTGTTAGCCCCAAGTATGCCAATGTAAAAGTATTGAAATTATCACAAGTCAGAAGGATGTCAGAGAACATGACTTCTGAGGTCAAGCTGAAGACTTAGCAGAAGAACAAACCGAAGACCATTAGAGATCGTCAGAGCTCTGGCAGAAGACCTCTGATAGACCATCAGAGAACAGGATCGCCAGAAGACCTTTAGAGCTCTGGCATATGACCTCTGGTGAATGAAGACCTCTGTGAATCTGGAAATCTCTAAGTTATAGACAAGTGTCTGCACTTTCAACGTCAACCCTAAAAGGACGAAGACATGCTTTCCACGTGTCATTCCAAGGTTTGATAGTACACTGTCTATTGCTTTATTAGGCTATAAATAGAACGTTAGTGGAGCACATAATTGTAGATAATTGTAATCTTTTGTAAGAGTCGTTACTAGAATTGTGAGAGCACTATCACTGCACAATTCCATTCCACTTCTAGTGTACGATCTATAGCGTGAGAGATTTCAGAATACATACACAAGATAGTGTTCTTGGTGTTATTAATATTTCAATATATGAGCATTTTGTTATTCAATATTGTTATCTATTACTGTTCATTATATTGTTATTCTCTCATGTTTTATGCTACACACAATCACTCATACTCAAACATATTTATTATGCTTCCACTATCTTTGATATTTCTGTTTGTATGAGACGAGGTGAAACTGGGAACCTACACTGTCAACACTGCATGTTTTACTAAAAAATATATTGGTGATTGTTAAGCGATTTAAGAAGACAGTGTACGAACTCTCCCATGGGAGAAAGTCGACTCTTAGCTTTCTTCACATCTTTGGTTTCTAGTGTTACATTCTGAACAACAAATATAATTTGAGAAATTTCGATCCCAAAGATGATGATGGAATCTTCCTAGGATACTCCTCAGTGTTCAAAGCTTTTAGAATCCTTAACAAATGAAGACGGGCTATAGAAGAAACTATTCATGTCACATTTGAAGAATCTCGTACAGCAAATTCAAGACCCATTCTTGAAAATGAGGAATTGAATCAATTGATGTTCTATCCTTTTGAAGAATCATAAGCATCTTTCAATTATAATCCTCAAAATGACTCACATAACGTTGATGATGATCCAATCATCAATCCCATGATGCAGACAAGTGGAGCCGAATCTTTGTCATGGATATCAACTACTCCCATCAACACAATGCCATCATCTGAACCTCTAAACTCTGAAGCACCCTCAAGTTATGAACAACAATCAATTCATACTGAACTTCATCAACTGATGTATGATGAACCAAATGTTAAAGCTTCATCTTCAGCACCTCCATTTATTTCATCATAATTAGAATCCCAACCTCCTTCTCAGAGATGGACAAGAAATCATCCAATAGAACAAATACTTGGTGATCCAAACACAAGTATTCAGACTCGACGCGATTTAGGTAATATCTGTCTCTTCGTTAATTTTATCTCTTTTCTTAAACCAAAAAGGATTGATGATGCCCTCAGAGATCCAAATTGGGAAAGTGTTATGCAAGAAGATATGACTGAGTTTGTAAGAAACAAAGTTTGGAATCCCGTTCCCAGGCCACCTGACAAGACTGTTATTGGCACCAAGTGGGTGTATCGTATATGGTAGATCAACATAAGATTGTAACCCGTAAGAAGGCTAAACTTGTTTCTCAGGGATACAGACAAGAGGAAGGAATAGACAATGATGAAACCTTTTCCCCTATGGCCAGTCTCAAAGCAATTCGATTATTCTTAGCCTATGCTGTTCACAAAGACTTCAAAGTATATTAGATGGATGTTAAGTCAGAATTCCTAAATGGAAGGCTAAATGAGGAAGTCTTTGTTGAACAAACCCAATGGTTTTCAGACCCTAAGAATCCAAATTATGTTTATAAACTAGATAAGGCTCTCTATGGGTTAAAACAAGCCCCTCGTGCTTGGCATGATACCATTTCCTCTTTTCTAATCACTGAAAAGTTTGATCGTGGAATGATTGATAGCACTCTCAATCTTAGGAAAGTGAAGAGCCATATCATTCTTGTTCAGATATATGTCGATGACATCATATTTGGATCCATAAACCCATCTTTGTGCGCTAGATTTGCTGAACGTATGAAGAAAGAATATAAAATGAGTATGATGGGTGAACTAACATATTTCCATGGTCTTCAGATTAAGCAATCTAATAAAGATACATTTATACACCAGGGTAAGTATGTTAAAGATATGCTGAAAAAAGTTTGAACTTACTCAAACTTCAACTATGAAAACTCTCATGGCTCCTCCGCTGACACTAAACAAGGACCCAAATGGGAATCCAGTTGATGTCACAGCCTATAGAGGAATGATCACCTCTCTGTTATATCTGACCGCTAGTCGACCATATATCATGTATTCTACTTGTTTATGTGCACAATATCAATCTGAACCCAACAAATCACATCTGATCTTTGTAAAGCGAATCTTTAGACATCTGAAAGGTACTCCCAACCTAGGTCTTTGGTATCCCAAAGACTTAGGGTTTGATCTAACTGCCTAATCAGATAGTGATTTTGCAGACTGTAAACTAGATAAAAAGAGCATCACTAGAGGCTGTCAGCTTCTAGGTGGAAAGTTGGTGAGTTGGACAAGCAAGAAGCAGAACTCAGTATCCACATTAACAACTAAAGTTGTATATGTAGCAGCTGGTTGTTGTTGTGCTCAGGTCCTATGGATGAGAAATCAACTTATAGACTATGACCTTCAGCTATCAAGGATTCCTATCTATTGTGACAACACTAGTGCCATTGCAATAACAAATAATCCAGTGTTACATTCAAAGACCAAACACATTGAAATCAGATATCATTTTATCATAGATCATGTGATGAATGGAGATATTGAACTTCATTTCCTTCCCACTGACTACCAACTCGCTGATATCTTTACTAAACCTCTTGATGAAACAAGATTTAACTTTCTAATCAGTGAACTTGGAATGTTGAACTTGAAGATTAATCTTTCAGTGTTAAGTATTACATCAGTGATTGAAATGACCATTCAATACTTCTCATTCATCGTTTAATCTCTGACATAAATATTGTGTGATGATCAGGTATGACTTTCTATCTTTACCCCCTGAAGATCTGTTCAGCGAGAAGTGCTTCAAAATAAGATAGATCACCGAAATATCTTCAAGTGATTAAAAGTTTTTCTTTAAAATCAATATCACTGACTTTCCCTACAGTGATACTTCTTTGAAATGTTAATCACTAAGTCTTTCATTCGTGATTATCTGAGAAAGTGAAAAGACATTTTTCTAAATGATGTCACTTTTGGATAACCGTTGGCACGAAAAATCTGCCACACGTCACCCGTTCTGATTCCCTGTCCAATCACACGCGTGCGACGTGGTTTTGCCATCCTTAAACTCTCTATCCTCATTCCTATATATACGTTTCTCTTTCCATAATTCAAACTTTACGCGCATAATTCTCTCAAAACAAGAGCTATCTCTAAGCAAGATCACCAAGAACACACTAGCATCTTCATTTTCATGTACGAATCAGGTTTGTGTTCGATATTTTTGCTTAATCTATAATTAAAACACTTGTTTCAATCTTAATCTTTGCATAAACAAGATCAAACAACCTATTCATGATTTGTTTGCAAAAACCCTAAAAATCTCTTGTTTTTAATTTTGAACACTACCTCTACATCTGGAAGTATATGTTATGATTTAAACTAAAACTCTTCATCTTCTTCTGTTGAAACACCCTAAAATCCATAATAAATTTAAACCTTAATTTATCATAATAATTTACAACATCTTCCCAAAAGTTTTCATTTACAAACGGAGATTTAGTGACAAAGTCTAATTACAACTGAAATATCATAAACAACCGACTAATCTAATTCATAACCAATAACATCAGATTATACGGGTTGTCTATAATACCTCTAAAATAATCCTTGTTCTACTAAATTCTCCAACCTATCTCCAAAAGCATAACTCTGGGACTTCTCGACACTCATCCCTGCTTATCCCTTCCCGTGCTAGTACCTGGTAAGAAAATTTAATTTGAAAATATTAGGCTTATGCCTAGTGAGAACATCCAGTTTTCAAATTAAAACTTTATAAGCTTTGAAAACCAAAACTGTAAACGAAGCATATAATTTAACCTGTTCGCAATCTTTCTTACTGTACACATAACATCTTTCGATGACGGGAATCCTACCCGATTCCATGAGTATGACAAACACTGAGTAAGTCATAGCATCATGTTCAAGACCCCACAACAAATCTCCATGGATTCTAGATCATTGCTCATGTCCAATAAATTACAATTAATCCATGCCTATTTCTTGGTAAGGAAGTAGAGATTACAATTAAGCCGTGCCTATCTCTTTTCTTCCAATAGAAATCAGGAATTACGATTAGTCCACGCCTATCCCACGATTTCACATCTCAGTACGAAATGGGAATTACGATTAGTCCATGCCTATTCCTCATTTCAATTCAACAGGAATTACGATTAGTCTACGCCTATTCCACGTTTATCAAATACACGGGAATTACGATTAGTCCACGCGTATTCCACGTGTTCACATAATACTAGTGCCTATGGATCCATTACACTTTCTAACATATGTGTATATCAACTCATATCATACTCTCAGTCGAGTTATAATTATGTTCGTACTGTTAAAATCACAATATAATTTTGTATTCATAAAACATTTGAACAGTACAACATTTCACAAAATAATACCGGAAAGTTGTCCGGTAAACTAATCCGGAACCAAGTCCGAAAAACAGTCTGGAATCATATCCGGAAATCAAATCCGGAACATCAATCCGGTAACATCCAGAAAAGTATCCGGACTCCAAGTCCGGAACCATCCAAGAATCACATCCGGTATACCTATTTTGGGATTGTCCGGGACCGGGACTCTAATTGGGACCGGGACTCTAGTCCGGGACCGGGACTCCAATCCGGACCCGGGACTCTAGTCTGTGACCGAATTCGGAAGATGTTATCGAGAAACAATCCGGTATCTGGAGTCAATCCGGAAAGCATCTGGAATACGGAACAATCCGGATTACATAATCCGGAAACTTCATCTTCTAGATTCGATTGATTTCAAGTTTGTTTCGATTATTTTCTGCTTACAAAGATATCAATAAGCTTATAAATCTATTTCAATACACTGGTAAATTTTATTAAAACAAAATAGCAGATGAACTCACCTTCTAATGAGATCAATCCAATTTTTGCAATTCCACTTGACCCAGTAACTCGAACTCATACTTGATTCACTAAATTGATTAGAACTATGTACTTACAACCGATGTAAACTTGATTACAAACAACCAGACTTGAGAATTGAAGATGAAGGCTACATAATCATACCTAACGAAAAGAAGGAATTTGATTTCTTGTTTTTGTCTTCGATCCGACTTCCAGGAAGCAATTTGATATAATCTCAAATGGTAGCCGACTCCATGTTAATATACTTCAGATTTTCTCAAAACCAAATTGACCCACAACTTAAGCCAATTTACAAATTCAACCCTTCAATCTCAAAATTTAACATAACGATTATATTAACCTCATATAATATTTTAAGCGTTCCTTATACAACATTTAAGGAAATTCTGAGGTGTTACAAATCTCCCCAGCTTGAAAAGGATTTCGTCCCCGAAATCAAAGTTAGGTAAATAGATGAGGATATCTATTCTTCATATCCTCTTCAGCTTCCCAAGTCACGTTAGCACCTTTATGATGTTTCCACTGTACCTTAACCATGATCACTTCCTTATGTCATAGCTTCTTTTTTGTCGTTTTTAAAATTGCTTCAGGTTTTTCCACACAACGACTTTTCTCATCCACTTTTAGTTCAGAAAGTGGTATAACATTTTCTTCTTCAGCTAGACATTTTCGAAGATAACAGACATGGAAGGTATTATGGATTCCTTCCAACTCGGGTGGAAGATCCAATTGATACGCTTGAAGCCCTACTCGCTTGGTTATAGTGAAAGGTCCAAGAAAACGAGGACTCAGCTTTCCACGTTTTCCAAATCTTATAATACCCTTCAACGGGTATACCTTTAACATCACTCGCTCCCCAACTTGGAACTCTTTTGGTCTTCTTTTTGGATCGGCGTAACTCTTTTGTCGATCTTGAGCCGCCTTCATATGTTTCCGAATTTCATTTACTTTGTCAGCCATTTGTCGCACAATTTTAGGACCAACAAATTGCTTTTCTCCAGCTTCCAACCAAAACACTGGAGTTCTACATCATATTTGGAACCATAAACCCATCTTTGTGCGCTAGATTTGCTGAACGTATGAAGAAAGAATATAAAATGAGTATGATGGGTGAACTAACATATTTCCATGGTCTTCAGATTAAGCAATCTAATAAAGATACATTTATACACCAGGGTAAGTATGTTAAAGATATGCTGAAAAAAGTTTGAACTTACTCAAACTTCAACTATGAAAACTCTCATGGCTCCTCCGCTGACACTAAACAATGACCCAAATGGGAATCCAGTTGATGTCACAGCCTATAGAGGAATGATCACCTCTCTGTTATATATGACCGCTAGTCGACCATATATCGTGTATTCTACTTGTTTATGTGCACAATATCAATCTGAACCCAACAAATCACATCTGATCTTTGTAAAGCGAATCTTTGGACATCTGAAAGGTACTCCCAACCTAGGTCTTTGGTATCCCAAAGACTTAGGGTTTGGTCTAACTTCCTAATCAGATAGTGATTTTGCAGACTGTAAACTAGATAAAAAGAGCATCACTAGAGGCTGTCAACTTCTAGGTGGAAAGTTGGTGAGTTGGACAAGCAAGAAGCAGAACTCAGTATCCACATTAACAGCTAAAGCTGTGTATGTAGCAGCTGGTTGTTGTTGTGCTCAGGTCCTATGGATGAGAAATCAACTTATAGACTATGACCTTCAGCTATCAAGGATTCCTATCTATTGTGACAACACTAGTGCCATTGCAATAACAAATAATCCAGTGTTACATTCAAAGACCAAACACATTGAAATCAGATATCATTTTATCATAGATCATGTGATGAATGGAGATATTGAACTTCATTTCCTTCCCACTGACTACCAACTCGCTGATATCTTTACTAAACCTCTTGATGAAACAAGATTTAACTTTCTAATCAGTGAACTTGGAATGTTGAACTTGAAGATTAATCTTTCAGTGTTAAGTATTACATCAGTGATTGAAATGACCATTCAATACTTCTCATTCAACGTATAATCTCTGACACAAATAGTGTGTGATGATCAGGTATGACTTTCTATCTTTACCCCCTGAAGATCTCTTCAGCGAGAAGTGCTTCAAAATAAGATAGATCTCTTAAATATCTTCAAGTGATTAAAAGTTTTTCTTTAAAATCAATATCACTGACTTTCCCTTCAGTGATACTTCTTTGAAATGTTAATCACTAAGTCTTTCATTCGTGATTATCTGAGAAAGTGAAAAGACATTTTTCTAAATGATGTCACTTTTGGATAACCGTTGGCACGAAAAATCTGCCACACGTCACCCGTTCTGATTCCATGTCCAATCACACGCGTGCGACGTGGTTTTGCCATCCTTAAACTCTCTATCCTCATTCCTATATATACGTTTCTCTTTCCATAATTCAAACTTTATGCGCACAATTCTCTCAAAACAAGAGCTATCTCTAAGCAAGATCACCAAGAACACACTAGCATTTTCATTTTCATATACGAATCAGGTTTGTGTTCGATATTTTTGCTTAATCTATAATTAAAAAAACTTGTTTGAATCTTAATCTTTGCATAAACAAGATCAAACAACCTATTCATGATTTGTTTGCAAAAACCCTAAAAATCTCTTGTTTTTAATTTTGAACACTACCTCTACATCTGGAAGTATATGTTATGATTTAAACTAAAACTCTTCATCTTCTTCTGTTGAAACACCCTAAAATCCATAATAAATTTAAACCTTAATTTATCATAATAATTTACAACATCTTCCCAAAAGTTTTCATTTACAAACGGAGATTTAGTGACAAGGTCTAATTACAACTGAAATATCATAAACAACCGACTAATCCAATTCATAACCAATAACATCAGATTATACGGGTTGTCTATAATATCTCTAAAATAATCCTTTTTCTACTAAATTCTCCAACCTAGCTCCAAAAGAATAACTCTGGGACTTCCCGACACTCATCCCTACTTATCCCTTCCCGTGCTAGTACCTGGTAAGAAAATTTAATTTGAAAAGATTAGGCTTATGCCTAGTGAGAACATCCAGTTTTCAAATTAAAACTTTATAAGCTTTGAAAACCAAAACTGTAAACAAAGCATATAATTTAACCTGTTCGCAATCTCTCTTACCGTACACATAACATCTTTCGATGACGGGAATCCTACCCGATTCCATGAGTATGACAAACACTGAGTAAGTCATAGCATCATGTTCAAGACCCCACAACAAATCTCCACAGATTCTAGATCATTGCTCATGTCCAATAAGTTACAATTAGTCCATGCCTATTTCTTGGTAAGGAAGTAGAGATTACAATTAAGCCGTGCCTATCTCTTTTCTTCCAATAGAAATCGGGAATTACGATTAGTCCACGCCTATACCACGATTTCACATCTCAGTACGAAATGGGAATTATGATTAGTCCATGCCTATTCCTCATTTCAATTCAACGGGAATTACGATTAGTCTACGCCTATTCCACGTTTATCAAATACACGGGAATTACGATTAGTCCACGCCTATTCCACGTTTATCAAATACACGGGAATTACGATTAGTCGACGCGTATTCCACGTGTTCACATAATACTAGTGTCTATGGATCCATTACACTTTCTAACATATGTGTATATCAACTCATATCATACTCTCAGTCGAGTTATAATTATGTTCGTACTGTTAAAATCACAATATAATTTTGTATTCATAAAACATTTGAACAGTACAACATTTCACAAAATAATAACGGAAACTTGTCCGGTAAACTAATCCGGAACCAAGTCCGAAAAACAGTCTGGAATCATATCCGGAAATCAAATCCGGATCATCAATCCGGTAACATCCAGAAAAATATCCGGACTCCAAGTCCGGAACCATCTAAGAATCACATCCGGTATACCTATTTTGGGACTGTCCGGGACCGGGACTCTAGTCCGGGACCGGGACTCCAATCCGGACACGGGACTCTAGTCTGTGACCGAATTCGGAAGATGTTATCGAGAAACAATCCGTATCCGGAGTCAATCCGGAAAGCATCTGGAATCCGGAACAATCCGGATTACATAATCCGGAAACTTCATCTTCTAGATTCAATTGATTTCAAGTTTGTTTCAATTATTTTCTGCTTATAAAGATATCAATAAGCTTATAAATCTATTTCAATACACTAGTAAATTTTATTAAAACAAAATAGCAGATGAACTCACCTTCTAATGAGATCAATCCAATTTTTGCAATTCCACTTGACCCAGTAACTCAAACTCATACTTGATTCACTAAATTGATTAGAACTATGTACTTACAACCGATGTAAACTTGATTACAAACAACCAGACTTGAGAATTGAAGATGAAGGCTACATAATCATACCTAACGAAAAGAAGGAATTTGATTTCTTGTTTTTGTCTTCGATCCGACTTCCAGGAAGCAATTTAAGATAATCTCAAATGGTAGCCGACTCCATGTTAATATACTTCAGATTTTCTCAAAACCAAATTGACCCACAACTTAAGCCAATTTACAAATTCAACCCTTCAATCTCAAAATTTAACATAACGATTATATTAACCTCATATAATATTTTAAGCGTTCCTTATACAACATTTAAGGAAATTCTGAGGTGTTACAAATCTCCCCAGCTTGAAAAGGATTTCGTCCCCGAAATCAAAGTTAGGTAAATAGATGAGGATATATATTCTTCATATCCTCTTCAGCTTCCCAAGTCACGTTAGCACCTTTATGATGTTTCCACTGTACCTTAACCATGATCACTTCCTTATGTCATAGCTTCTTTTTCGTCGTTTCTAAAATTGCTTCAGGTTCTTCCACACAACGACTTTTCTCATCCACTTTTAGTTCAGAAAGTGGTATAACATTTTCTTCTTCAGCTAGACATTTTCGAAGATAACAGACATGGAAGGTATTATGGATTCCTTCCAACTCGGGTGGAAGATCCAATTGATACGCTTGAAGCCCTACTCGCTTGGTTATAGTGAAAGGTCCAAGAAAACGAGGACTCAGCTTTCCACGTTTTCCAAATCTTATAATACCCTTCAACGGGGATACCTTTAACATCACCCGCTCCCCAACTTGGAACTCTTTTGGTCTTCTTTCTGGATCGGCGTAACTCTTTTGTCGATCTTGAGCCGCCTTCATATGTTTCCGAATTTCATTTACTTTGTCAGCCGTTTGTTGCACAATTTTAGGACCAACAAATTGTTTTTCTCCAACTTCCAACCAAAACACTGGAGTTCTACATTTTCGTCCATATAAGGCTTCAAATGGGGCTCTTCCGATACTGGAATGATAACTGTTATTGTACGCAAACTCCACTAAGGGTAAATGCATATCCCAGTTACCTTCAAAATAAATCACACAAGACCTGAGCATATCTTCCAAAGTCTGAATGGTTCTTTCACTTTGTCGATCCGTTTGTGGATGATATGCAGTGCTCAAATTCACTATTGTGCCCAATTCTTCTTGTAGTGACTGCCAAAATCTTGAAGTAAATTGGCTGTCACGATCAGAAACTATAGACACAGGTATACCTTGTCTTGACACCACTTCATCAATATATAACTTGGCTAGCTTATCAATCGGTAAAGCTTCTTTCATTGCTAATAAATGAGCACTTTTGGTTAAACGATCCACGATTACCCAAATAGTATCGTTACCTTTCAACGTCCTTGGTAACTTAGTCACAAAGTCCATGGTAATTGTAACACCCCCATTTTCTTCAGTAAGCTCGTCATCTATCTCACCATTTGTGTATTTTAGTTTTGAGTTTGGATTGTTATTTTGAAAGTTAATTGCATAGTGATCGAATTGGAATTGGAAAATTGGAAAATAGGACTTGGCGGGCATCCGCTTGTTGCAGCTAGACGTCCGTGTCATGCTGAAGCCCGCGGGTCATCCGCGGAAGCAGTAGAGACTTGTGGCTGAAATTCGGAAATCTCGGGGACAGACGTCCGCTAGGGACCAGCCGGACGTCCGCTTGGCGTCGGACGAAATTTTATCCTTTTCTCCCAAATTCCACCCTTCTCTCTCTCACTTTACCAAATCGAGCTACATTTCTTTCCTCACCATTTTTGGGCGATTTTCTTCCCTAGCTAAGGTAAACTCTTGCTCATTTCATCTCCCTTAATTTATGGCAAGATCTTAGAGATTCATGGCCATTAAATGCTTGTTTTAGGTGAGCCCATCTCTAAGTACCCTCTAGCAAGTGGTGTTCAAGATTTAAGAGCCTCCATTTTTAGGGTTTCCATCTTTTGGGACCACTAAGGTGAGTTTCTCTCCAAACCCAACTCATATACATGTTATACATATATAGATTCTAGTTCAAAGGATGTTTCTATCTTCATACTCCATGATTTCTACTTTTGACCTAAAATGAGTTGGAAGAAATTTTGGGGTTTTGTTGAGTAAAATGGTTTGAAGGGCTTAAATACATAGCATCCTTGGATTACTTATGATTATCCATGTACATTGTTTATTTTTATGAATAAAATGATTTTGACAATTTTAGGTCAAAATCTAGAGTTTGATAAAGTTGGGGAATTTGATGGAAATATTATGACAGGGAGTTCTAATGATGGAAAAAGGGATTTATTAATGCTAATTTTAGTGTTGTAATCAAGGCTTATCTATTTTAAGCTTGTAATTAGTCTAGTTTGACTTTCTATAGTCAAGGGTATATAAACCCTTGTGTTAGCTTTTGTAAACAACAGTTCACATTTTGAGAGTAACAGATGACGTATTTCTCTCTCTAGTTTAACTCTCTCTCTAATCTTGATAGATATTGGTTTATCAATTGGTATCAGAGCAGATTCAAGATTTAGAGAAGGATTTTTGTGGATCAATCACAAGAATTTGCTGATTACACAAGAAGATTTGATCGATGTTCTTGACTTTTTCAAGAAAATCTCATTTTCTTGGGTTCTTGACAAATTTTGGTGTTTTTTGTCGAATTTGATAAGGAATTAGTTCTTTGGATTCGATTTGGTGAGTAGAACATCTTTTCTTCACGAATCAAGAGCCAATTCAGAGATTTGGATCATCAATTTGAAGATTTTGTATTTTTCTGGACTGTGCGATATTTTCTTCTGTTCGTTCGATTCAGACATCGTTTCAGACGTTTTCAGACAAAATTATTGTGTATTTTGTGTTAGGATTACATTTTTGATCAAGTTTGTAATAGCTAGAATCACTGATTTTGCAAATCGGTGTGTTTTTTATCGATTTGGCGAACTTTGCGCCAGATCCAAACTTTGTGCCAGATTCATCAGCTTTGCGCCATCCTCTAGCTTCATTCAGATCTGTTTTTGGACAAGTGAGAATCTCGCCAGATACTGTCACGAAAAGCTTCTTTGCGTCTCACTTTGCGCCACCAACTGTAGCGCATTTGTCACTTTGCGCCACCTTCTGTAGCGCATTTGACACTTTTCGCCAGCTTCGGTGAAGATTTTTCAGAGTTCGAAATTTTCCAAGTCTAGATTGCGCCATCTTCTTTTGCGCATTTTCCATTTTGCGCCACCGTCTTTGGCGCATTTCGAGTATTGCGCCACTGCTTCTAGCGACTTTCTGACTTAGAATTTTTTTTCGGAGTTTCAGCTGCTGTATTCTGGGTTCATTATGGCTTTTCAAGAAAATTCGTTCAAGAATGATATCATGATGTCATTAGGGTCAAACACAAGGCCTCCGGTTCTAATCAACGAAAACGAATTTTTTCAATGGCAAGACCGATTTATTAACTTCATAGAGACGCAAAATAACGGAGCAAATATAATGCGTTCTCTTACTGAAGGGCCTTTTGTCAAACCTTATGTGGATATTCCGGCAACCGCTACTGTTCCGGCTTCAAGGACTCTCAAAAATGTTAGTGATTATATGCCTGAAGAGAATTTGATACTTCAAGGGGATAGAGAAGTAAAGGCCTTTCTTATACAAGCTCTCCCGAATCACATCTACAACCGAATTGATTGTTTCAAGAATAATCCGATGATGATGTGGTCACAACTTGAAAAGATAATGCTAGAATCGGCGGTTGCTACTCAGCTAAAATAGACAAGGTTTATGAACAACTTTGAAGGGTTTAAAGCGAAAGAGAATGAATCCTTGAAGAGTGTGTTTGACAGATTTTGGGCGGTCATGAATGATCTTCATAAGATCAAAGTCACGAAGACTGAGTTAGAGGCAAATTTGAAGTTTTTGAATGCACTTCAACCAGAATGGAGCAAATCATATCATAGACTTCGGAATGATGTGCGAATTTCTTCGATGCAGATTCAAGAGCTCTATGAGATTCTGATGACTGATGAAGATATGGTCAAAGAAAAGAAGGCCGAGTTAGATAAGAAAAACAAGGTCAAGACAATAGACCCGATTGCTTTATTGACAAGTCAGTTAGCCGAGAAAAGTTTGATAGATAATGAGTTTGATGGAAGTGTTGAAGATGATGGTGAAGCTTTAGAGAAAGCAATGATACTTCTTACTCAACACTATCAAAAGAAGTATCAAAACATATCAGGATCGAACAATCTTATATTTTCTTCTGGTTCGAGAAAAGTTAATCAAGAAAGTGGTGGTTCGAAGCATTTTGTCCCAAAGAAAGTGGATACCTGCTTTAACTGTGGGAAACCGGGACACATGGCTAGAGAATGTAAAGTCAAAGTGGTTCGTGATTCATCTTACTACAAGAAGAAATTAGATTTGGCTGAGAAGAAGGAGAATGGAACGATTTTGCTTGTTGAAGAGGAATATTTTTTAGACTACTCCGATGATGAATCACAAAATGAGGAAACGGCCGCAATGTGCTTCATTGGAGATGACGCAAGTGATGATGAGGCTGATGGTCAAGAAAGTGCAAGCGACGAATCTGAGGTACCTTCTCAATTTGATTATGATTTTATTTTATCTCAGATGAACATAGTCACAAATGCTTTCGTATGCTTCGTTCAAAACTTCTTTCTGAAAAAGAAATTAATCATGATAAATCAAAATCAATTAAAAAGCTTCAAATAAATATTCAGGATGAAAAGACGATTTTGAGAGACACAAAAGAAAATTTCAAAAGAAGATTGAAGAATTAGAAGAAATGAACAAATCTTGTCTTGAATCTTTGAACTCTATGACCGAGGTAAAAGATATGTTTTCTAATAAAAATACAGAGTTAGAAGAGAAACTATACTTAAGAGGTCAAACTGAACAAACAGTTTACTTAAATAAACCAAGGAGTTATATTTCTATAAAGGAGAAATGGGGACTTGGATTTGAAAATCCACATTTTTTAGAAGAGGCTAAAACGAAAGTTCCTACTTTATATGAATTCGATTTTTTACATCTCGCTAGATATGCTCCTCATTTTAAGATTAATTGGACAAATGACGAGGAAGTTTTAAAATTAGAGGAAGAGAAAAGGAAACTTACTACTAAAATGCAACTTCCATTTGTTTATACTCGTGAAAATGTGAAGTACATTTCTAAGTCTAAAAATTCCAACAAAGATTCTTTATCAAACGATTATTTTGACATATATGCTAATAATACTAATAAGGAGAATAAATCCAAAGTATTGTATGATACTAAAAGATATATTCCTCCTTTAGTATTAGAAGCTAAAATCGTAAGTCTTGAAAATAAAATCGTTGATCTTGAATCTAAGTTAGAATTTTTAGAAGATCAAAACATCTTGTCTGAGCTAGAAAGCAACATATTCTCTATTTGTATGGATTCTAGTCTTAAAGAAGATGTAAAAGTCAAACATGATTTTGTTGATAAAGATAAAAGGAATGTACAAGCAGATTTTAAAGATGATAAAATGGATGTTGATCAAAACCAAAATTTTTTCTCTTCTGATATTGAAACTGATTCTGAGTCTGATAAATCTGAAAATGAAAAAGAAAACAACTTCGAGGGAAAAGAGAATGAAACTGTTTCCAAGATTGATGTTTTAAATAAAGTTCTTTCTTCGGAATCTGAAATCAAAACGGAGAAAATAGATGATACTTTTACGATAAATACAAATTTTTATAAAACTAAACGTCGTAAAAGAAGAAGGTCAAAGAAGTCAAAGAATCAAACTCCAAATTCTGAAAATGTCTCTGATTCTTCTTATTCTATTTTTTCAGATAGGGTTGTGAACAAGCGGCCAAGGCAAATATGGAAAATCAAACGAATACCTCCAGAAATGTCAACTTCTGAGTCGAGCGACATAGATGACAGACTTTGTAATAAGAATACATTTGCTTGTAATAAAGAGAATTGTAATAATTCTTTGCGTTATTCAATAAAGCAAATGTTTCAAATTGCAAATGATGATTTGTGTTGCTCATCAAGTTGTAATTCTGGTGGTAGTGTTTATTCTTCTGATACTGATTTTGTTCATGATTCGTTTTATAATTCACATGCATATTTTTATAATAAAGATTTTAAAAAGAAAAGAATTAACAAGTCAGGACCCAAGACTCGTTGGGTACCAAAATCTACTTAATCTGTTTTTGCAGATTTAGAAGCAAAGCGTTGAATTCTCGGAAGAAGAATACTTGTGCCATTAAGGGGGAGAAATGAGATATTGGTTTTTGAACATATCAGGTCAAAACCCGTGCTTCAACGACTATGGCTTCTGAACAATTCAGTTCAGGACCCGTACTTCAAAAACTAAGACTTCTAAACAACTCAGTTTAGAACTCATATTTCTCAGGTGATACCCTTAACTGTCATATCTTTCTGTCTCAAGAAACAAGTGGTGAAAGGTAACATTGTATTATGTTTTATTTCTACTGCATTGAAAGTTTGAACCTTCACAAATTTAATTCAATGAAGTGAAAATATTTCTTTTTTCATTCAATGTGTTAGATCTGAGTTTTGTCAATAAACTAAGTGTTGAGTTCTGATAAGAAGGCTCAGAAGTTCTGAAGAGAAGAGTCAGAGTTCTGACTAAGAAGGCTCAGAAGGAATGCTTTGAAAGTTTGCCAAGTACAGAAATCTGAGAAGAAGAGTCAGAAGTTCTGAGAAGCTTAATCAGAAGAATGTTCAGAAGTTCTGAATAACATGTTCAGAACTTATAACTAGATGCTTTACTTTGTATATAGTTAACAAATTAGGACACGTGTATTGTTCCTATTTGTCGTTCCTTTATGTACTGTAGCTTTAGTGTTTCCGTTACAGTATATATAGTGGTTAGCACTACTTTGCTAACTGATTTTCCCGCATATATTTGTATTCATCTTTTGTAATCTTTGAGATACTCTCTCTCTAAGATCTGTAAATCTGTTCCTCATTGAATACAAGTTGGCTTGATCATATTACTTCTCAATTACTGTTTCATACATTGATATATTGATTGTAAGAGTGAATCCTGGACTTACAATTGCTATCAGAGCTAATCAACAAACAAATTTGTTCAAGATCGTGATCGCGAAGGTTATTAATCAGTTTCTTGAAGATTTCTTGATTCGTTCAAAAATCGATTCCGCTGCTTGTTCTAATTCTTGAATTCTTAGCAATTCTTGAATTAATCGTTGTTTTTCAATCAAGAAATTCAAATTTGTCTCTCTGTTGAAATACCTTACAATCATGTCTTCCAAAGAGTATCTAGCCATGGGATCTGAAACAAAGCCACCTGTTCTCATACCTGAAGAGTACCAGCAAATGAAAATCAGAATGATCCAATTCTTGGATAACATAGATGAAAATCTGATGTTTTCTATCCGAGAAGGTCCTATCGAAGTCTATGTCGATGTGGCTGCAACTCCTGAAACTGAGACAACTCCAGAAATTCCGGCTACAAGGGTGAAGAAGAATTACTCTCAATACACAGCTGAACAGAAAAACAGGCATGCTATAGACAAAAGAGCCATCACATTGATGACATTGGCCGTTCCGAATGAAGTTCTAAACAGAATTGACAGTGGATCATCTGCTAAGGAAATGTGGGACGAACTGGAAAGACAGATGTTAGGAACTGTCAGGTCAATACAAGCAAAGTTAAATCAAAGCATAAATGCTTATGAAAGATTCAAGGCTAAAGAATCAGAAAGTTTGACTCAAACGTATAGTAAATTTTGCACTATACTGAATGATTTGAGAAGAAATGGGCTGAAAAAGACAAAGTCAGAAATAAACTACAAATTTCTGAACAATCTAAATTCAGAATGGTCATCGTTTGTTATTAGTCTACAAATGAATAAGGATATGTGTGAAGAAGATCTCAATGATATATTTTGTGTAGTTAATCAGCATGAAGACTCTGTTAAGACTGTGGTTGAAGAAAAGAAAAATGTTGCAGAATAGTTAGCTTTTCTGTCAAAGTCCAAAATCGTTAAAGCACCCAAGAAGACTGCGTATCTATCTGAGATACCAAAGCTGGAGGAATCTGATAAGGAAGAGGGATCAGAAGAAGATGAAGATATCAAAATAATTGCTGAAAAGTTGGCCTTGTTGACTAATACGTTCAACAAGAGGTATGGAAAAGGTAAATATCAGGGAAATTACAAGAAAGAGCAGGAAAATTCAGATTTCAAGAAAAGAGAAGAGAAGGAAGAAAGAAAAGAAAAGAATATGTGCTTCAAATGTGGAAAGTCTGGTCACTATGCAAAGGATTGCAAAGTGAAAATTGTGAAGGATTATGAGTACTACACCAAAAAGGCTCAGCTAGCGAAGAAAAGAGATGATGAAGTGGCAATGTTAGCTGAACAGGAAAATTGGTTGTATTACACTTCAGATGAAGATGCCTGCATTCACTTTTCACAGATGCAGAGTTATATGGCAAAGATGAGGAATGAGGATGATTCTGACTTTGAAGATGCTGATTCTGAGTCGTCTACTGAGGTACATTCTGCACTTGAAATCGATTTAATGACACGGATTGGTGATATGAAAACTGAGTTTGTTAAACTGAGAAAACAAATAAAAGGAGAAAGAAGTTTGGTTAACAAATTCAGAATTGAAAAAGAAGTAATTAGAGAACAGTATGAGGAATCTGAGGTTGTGAAACAAAAAGTTAAAACTGAAAATTCTGAATTGTTGAAAAATCTTTCTGAATTAAAAATTGTGCTTTCAAAAGTTAAAGCTGAAAAGGGTGATTTACAAATAAAGTTTGATATGCTATTTGAGGAAAGAAAGAATTTATACACCAAAATCAAAGAATTAGAAGATCTTAACTTGAAAAGAGGTCAGACTCAGCAAACATTAAATCTTCTAACAAGCAATGTTAAAGATACAAGATTTTATAATCCAAAGAAGGGATTGGGATTGGAAGAAAATGTTGTTTTGAAAAGAGCTCCAGTCAACTTGTATGATTTTGAAAAGCTTCATGTTCCTAAACCAAAAATTCCAGAAGTTGTTGAAGTTTTTATAAGACCTGCAAGTTCTATCACAAGTTCTGATAGTTTGCAGAAATCAAGTTCTAAAAAGACAAAGGAAAAAGTTTCTGAATCAAAAACAGAAAAGTCAGATGTTTCAGAAGATAAGGTTAAGAAAGAAATTTCTAAACCAAAAGAAGAGAAACCAAAATACAATGACACTAAATTCAAATATGACTCTCTAAATGTCAGTTACAAAAATAAACAACAAAGTTTTTCATATTCTGACATAGAAAGTATATTTGATACTAGTAAGGTTTCTGAAACAGTCAGTCAGAAATCTGAATCTTCTAATCAAAATTCTGATTGTTCAAATCAGTTCTCTGAATCTGAAGGTCAGAAATCTGGGTCTGTTAATCAGAATTCTGATTCAAAGAGTCAGAATTCTGAATCAACTGAATGTTCTGAAACAAAGTCATAAGACTTTTTAGAGCTTGAAAAGAGATTTAATCTTGTAAGTCAAGAACTTGAGGACTTAAGGAAATCTTATGAAGAACTTGAAAATGACTACTGTGATGTGGATGTTAGTCTTGAAAAATCTTTAAAAGAAAAAAGTGTCTTTATTCAAAAATAACAGAGCTTGAGAAACTGAAAGCTGAATATGATCTTTTCAAGATTAATGCTCTAAAAGAAAATGATAAATTCTTTAATGAATCAAGTACATATGAAAAAGGTGAATCATCTACTTCATTCTCTAACAAAAATAAGTTGAATTTTTCAGAAAAAGAGGAAAGCAAAAGGAAAGATGATCTGAAAAGAGTCTCTGAGAAGATTGGATTGAATTCTGCTTTTGTACCTAAAGCAAATAGTTTTTGTAATAAATGCACCTGTACCTTGAAAAATAGCAATAGCAATGAAAAGACTTATGGTACAGATTTGTTGTTACTTGCAAAGAAAAATCTGACTTGTGTTCAATGTGGAAGTGATTCTTTTCAATATTCTCAGAAATGTCCAATCACAATAACATATGTTTCTTTTATAAGAAAAGATATTCAGAATACATAAAAGAAGAATGTTTCTGTTCCTCAAACTCAGAGAAAAGAAAAGATAAAAGAAGAAAAGCCTCAAACTAAACTCAAAGGAAAGAATGAGAAAGAGCTTAATGTGAAAGAAAAGAAAGTTGAAAACACTGCAACATCCAAATTTAAAACTTTCAAGAAGAAATTGAAAAAGTTTGTGAACAGAAAATGTTCTGACTTCATAAAAGTTCAAGGTAAATGGTGTTTAAAGAAAGATTTTGAATGGAAAGTAAAAGGTACTTTTGTTAAATCAAATGACAAAGCTAACAAAGAAGGACCCATTCCAAAATGGGTACCTAAAACTAACTGATTGTTTTTGCAGGGCTGTCATGTGTGGTTTTTAGATTCAGGAGCTTCAAGACACATGACAGTTCAGAAGTCTTTTCTATCAAATTTCACAGAAAAGGCTGGAGGAGCAGTAAACTTTGGAAATAACAGCAAAGGTCAAGTTAAAGGTTATGGGGATTTAACAAAAGGAGATCTGACAATTCAAAAATTTTCTATGTTGAAGGATTACAACATAATCTTTTCAGCATAAGTCAGTTTTTAGACAGTCTTTGTCAAATCAAGTTCAAAATAACAGGTTGCATGATTTTAACTGAGAATGATCTTAAAGTCTTCTGGGCCAAAAGACACATGGACTTATTTGTGGTTAACTTTTCAAAATTACAAACATTAAATCATGTTTGTCTTTTATCAAATTCAACTGCAAATGAATGATGGCTGTGGCACAGAAGATGTTCTCATTTAAACTTCAAAGATCTGAATAATCTTGTTGCAAAACATCTGGTTAAAGGATTACCAAAGATTAAATTTGAAAAAGAATTATTATGCTCAGCTTGTGAAATGGGCAAGATGAAAAAGAGTTCTCACAAATCAAAAATGGACTCATCTTGCAAAGCACCATTGGAAATGATTCATACTGATCTTTGTGGACCTATTTCAGTTCAGTCTATGGGAGGAAAGAAGTATATGCTTGTAATTGTTGATGAATATTCCAGATATACATGGGTTGAATTCCTAAGAGCTAAGTCAGAAGTTGCTACTATCTTGATAAACTTTATCAAAAGGATTCAAGTTTTCTTACAACTTCCAGTCCAGAAAATCAGAAGTGATAATGGAACAGAGTTCAGAAATGAGACTCTTCAGAATTTTTTAGAAAGTTCTGGGATCTCTCACAATTTCTCTACAGTCAAAACTCCTCAAAAAAATGGTGTTGTTGAAAGGAAAAACAAGACCCTAGTTGAAGCTGCAAGAACCATGCTGGCTTATTCAAATCTTCCAACTTTCTTATGGGCTGAAGCAATTGCAACTGCTTGCTTTACACAGAACAGAACTTTTAATCAATAAAAGATTAAATAAGATTGCTTATGAACTGATAAATAAAAGAAAAACCATTAATCAAATTCTTTCATGTTTTTGGTTGCAGATGCTATGTTCTTAAAGACAGAGAAAATCTTGGTAAATTTGATAAAAAGGCAGATGAAGGATATTTTGTTGGTTATTCATTAACTTCCAAAGCATTCAGAATCTACAACAGAAGAACCAAAAGGATGATGGAAAGCATTAATGTAACATTTGATGAAGCCAGAATGAAGACTTCTGAACAAGACAGTTCAGAACTCATGCAGAACAAGACAAAAATGACTTCTGGTACAAATTCTAATCCTATTTGTTCAGAACTCAATTTATTGTTTAAGGATGCTTTTCTAGAACTAATTTATGATTCTTATGCAGAATATGAAACCCAAAAATGATCAAAGAGATGAAAAGAAGAACTCCAGAAGTAGTTCAGACAACTGTAATTTCTGATAAAGGTCCATCTGAGGAATGTCCAATTTTGATAAATACAAGTGATGAAAATTTTGAACCTTGTACTCAGAATTCTGAACCTTGTATTCAGAACTCTGAACAAGTCACTCAGAATTCTGACTTCACTGCTCAGAATCCAAACTTGGATACAACTCCTACAAATATATCAGAACAAGGGGACAACTCAGAATTACAAGCAATCATTGATGAGAATGATACAAACAACAATTTTCAGAGATTGATGTGCTTCCTAGTGCAAATAAGTGGACTAAAAATCATCATATTCATCAAGTAATAGGTGATCCATCAGCAGGAGTAAAAACCAGATCAGCTACAGCAAATGAAGCAATGTTTGCTGGTTTCTTAAGTGTGATTGAACCTAAGAAAGCTAATGAAGCCCTAGAGGATCCAGATTGGATTTCAGCAACGCAAGAGGAATTGCTTCAATTTGAAAGAAACAAAGTCTGGAGACTCATTCCAAAGCCTGAAGGTAAATCTATCATTGGAACTAAATGGGTGTTCAGAAACAAAAAGGATGAATCAGGTGTTGTTATCAGAAACAAGGCAAGATTGGTTGCTAAGGGATACTGTCAACAAGAAGGAATTGATTATGATGAGACATTTGCACCAGTGGCAAGAATAGAGGCAATCAGAATATTTTTGGCATATGTTGAACACAAGAATTTCAAAGTATATCAAATGGATGTCAAATCAGCTTTTCTGAATGGTAAACTTAATGAAGAGGTGTATGTTCATCAACCTGAAGGTTTTGTTGATCCAGAATTTCCTGACCATGTTTATATTTTAGATAAAGCTTTATATGGTCTAAAACAAGCACCAAGAGCCTGGTATGACACTCTTACTCAACACTTGTTAGTTTCAGGGTTCAAGAAAGGTAAGATTGACACAACTTTGTTTTTAAAGAAACAGGGTGAGGATTTAATTCTTATTCAGATTTATGTTGATGACATAATATTTGGCTCTACTAGTGCAGAACTATGTGATAATTTTTCTAAAATCATGTCATCTGAATTTGAAATGAGCATGATGGGTGAAATGAATTTTTTCCTTGGTCTTAAAGTCAAACAATTACCAAATGGTATTTTTATAAATCAAGGAAAATATGTCAGAGACATTCTGAAAAAGTTCAAAATGTCTGATTGTGCTTCTATGAGAACACCTATGGCAACAAACATAAAGTTAAATGTTGATCTCAAAGGTGTTTCAGTAGATAACTGTTAGATCTGAGTTTTGTCAATAAACCAAGTGTTAAAGATCTGATGAGAAGGCTCAGATGTTCTGAATAGAAGAGTCAGAGTTCTGACTAAGAAGGCTCAGAAGGATCGCATTGAAGAATTGTTCAAGTATAGAAGTCTGAGAAGAAGAGTCAGAGTTCTGAGAAGCTTTATCAGAAGAACGTTCAGAAGTTCTGAACAACCTGTTCAGAACTTATAACTAGATACTTTCCTTAGTGTTTAGTTAACTAATTAGGACACGTGTATTGTTCCTATTAGTCATTCATATTTGTACTGTAGCTTTAATATTTCCATTACAGTATAAATAGAGTGGTTAGCACTACATTGCTAACTGATTTTCCCGAATATTGTTGTATTCATCCTTCGTAATCTTTGAGACTGCTTCTCTCTAAGATCTGTAATTCTGTTCATCATTGAATACAATTGGGCTTGATCATACAATTTCTCAATTACTGTTTTCTATATTGATTGTAAGATTAGATCCTGAACTATCAATTGGTATCAGAGCCAATCAACAAACAAATTTGTTCAAGATTGTAATCGCGAAGATCTGTTGATCAATTTCTTGAAAATTTCTTGATTAGTGCAAAATCGATTCCGCTGCTAGGGCTAGTTCTTGAATTCTTGGCAATTCTTGAATTAACTGTTAACATTTCGATCAAGAAACTCGAATTTGTCTCTCTGTTGAATACTCTTACAATCATGTCTTCTAAAGAATATCTAGCCATGGGATCTGAAACGAAGCCACCTGTTCTAATCCCTGAGGAGTACCAGCAATGGAAAATACGAATGATCCAATTCTTGGATAACATAGACGAGAATCTGATGGTCTCGATCCGAGAAGGTCCTATCGAGGTATACATCGATGTGGAAGCAACTCCTGCGACAGAAACAACTCCAGAAATACCGGCAACAAGGGTGAAAAAGAACTATTCTCAATACACAGCTGAACAGAAGAATAGGCATGCAATCGACAAAAGAGCAATCACATTGATGACACTTGCAGTTCCAATTGAAGTTCTCAACAGGATTGACAGTGGTTCATCCGCCAAGGAAATGTGGGATGAACTGGAAAGACAAATGTTAGGTACTGTCAAGCGAAGTTGAATCAAAGCATAAATGCTTATGAACGATTCAAGGCAAAAGAATCTGAAAGCTTAAGTCAGACGTATAGTAAATTCTGTACTATACTGAATGATCTGAGAAGGAATGGGCTGAAAAAGACAAAGTCAGAAATAAACTACAAATTTCTGAATAGTTTAAACTCTGAGTGGTCATCATTTGCTATAAGTCTACAAATGAACAAGGATATGTGTGAAGAAGATTTAAATGATCTATTTTGTGTTCTTAATCAGCATGAGGACTCTGTGAAAGTTGTGGTTGAAGAGAAGAAGAGTGTTGCAGAACAATTAGCTTTTTTGTCAAAGGCCAAAACTGTAAAAGCACCCAAGAAGGCTGCATATATATCTGAGATACCTAATCTGGAGGAGTCTGACAAGGAAGAAGGATCAGAAGATGATGAAGATATAAAAATGATTGATGAAAAGCTAGCCTTGTTGACTAACACATTCAACAAGAGGTATGGAAAAGGAAAATTTCAGGGCAAGTATAGGAAAGAGCAGGGAGGTTCAGACTACAAGAAAAGAAAAGAGAGAGGAGAGAGTAAGTATGAAAAGAAGGAAGAAAGAAGGGAAGAAAATAAAGAAGAGAAGGAAGAAAGAAAAGAAAAGAATTTGTGCTTCAAGTGTGGAAAGTCTGGCCATTTTGCAAAGGATTGCAAAGTGAAAATAGTGAAAGATTATGAGTACTATACCAAGAAGGCTCAGCTGGCAAAGAAAAGAGATGAAGAAGTGGCAATGTTAGCTGAACAAGAAAACTGGTTGTACTACACTTCAGATGAAGATGACTGTATTCACTTTTCCCAGATGCAAAGTTACATGGCAAAGATGAAGAACGAGGATGATTCTGACTTTGAAGATGCTAATTCTGAGTCATCTGCTGAGGTACATTCTGCACTTGAAATAGACTTAATGACACAAATTGGAGAAATGAAAACTGAATTTGTTAAACTAAGAAAACAAATAAAAGGAGAAAGAAACTTAGTTAACAAATTCAGAATTGAAAAAGAGGTGATAAAAGAACAATATGAGGAATCTGAGGTTGAGAAACAGAAAATTAAAACTGAAAATTTTGAGTTGTTGAAAAACCTTTCTGAATTAAAAATTGAACTTTCAAAAGTTAAGGAAGAAAAGGGTGATTTACAAATAAAGTTCAATATGCTATTTGAGGAAAGAAAGAATTTATACTCTAAAATCAAAGAATTAGAAGATCTTAACTTGAAAAGAGGTCAGACTCAGCAAACATTAAATCTTCTAACAAGTAATGTTAAAGATACAAGATTTTATAATCCAAAGAAGGGATTGGGATTGGAAGAAAATGTTGTTTTAAAAAGAGCTCCAGTCAACTTGTATGACTTTGAAAAACTTCATGTTCCAAAACCAAAAATTCCAGAAGTTGTTGAAGTTTTTAGAAGATCTGCAAGTTCTATCACAAGTTCTGACAACTTACAAAAATCAAGTTCTAAAAAGACAAAAGAAAAATTTTCTGAGTCAGAAACAAAAAAGAAAGATATTTCAGAAGAAAAGGTTAAGAAATAAATTTCTGAACCAAAAGAAGAGAAACCAAAATATAATGATGCTAAATTCAAATATGACTCTTTAAATGTCAGTTACAAAAATAAACAACAAAGTTTTTCACATTCTGACATAGAAAGTATATTTGATACTAGTAAGGTTTCTTATCAGTTTTCTGATTTTGAAAGTCAGAAGTCTGAGTTCTTTAATCGGAAATCTGAACCAAAGAGTCAGAATTCTGAATCAAAGAGTCAGAATTCTGAATCAAAGAGTCAGAATTCTTAATCAACTGAAGATTCTGAAACAAAATCAGAAGAATTTTACAACTTGAAAAAAGGTTTACTCTTGTAAGTCAAGAACTTGAGGACTTAAGGAAAGCTTATGATGAACTTGAAAATGACCTTTGTGATGTGGATCTTGATCTTAAGAATGCTTTAAAAGAGAAAAATGTTTTTAGTCAGAAAATAACAGAACTTGATAAACTGAAAGCTGAGTATGATCTGTTCAAAATTAATGCTCTAAAAGAAAATGATAAAATCTTTAATGAATCAAGTACATATGAAAAAGGTGAATCATCTACTTCTTATTCTAACAAAAAGAAGTTGAATTTTTCAGAAAAAGAGGAAAACAAAAGGAAAGATGGTGTGAAAAGAGTTTCTGAGATGAAGGAAGAGGTTCCTGCAACTGTACCAAAAGCACATAGTTATTGTGATAAATGTACTTGTACTTTGAAAAACAGCAATAAAAATGACAAGGCTTATGGTACAGATCTGTTGTTACTTGCAAAGAAAAATCTTAGTTGTGTTCAATGTAAAAGTGATTCTTTTCAATATTCTTAGAAATGTCCAATCATAATAACATCTGTTTCTTTCATAAGAAAAGATATTCAGAAAACAGAAAAGAAAAATGTTTATGTACCTCATAATACAGAAAAGAAAGTTTATGTTCCTCAAACTCAGAAGCAAAATAAGATAAAAGAAGTGAATTCTAAAATAAAAATCAAAAGAAAGAATGAGAAAGAAATTAATGCAAAAGAAAAGAAAGTTGAAAACACTGTAAAATCTAAATTTACAACTTTCAAAAAGAAATTGAACAAGTTTGTAAACAGAAAATGTTCTGACTTCATAAACGTTCAAGGCAAGTGGTGTTTAAAGAAAGATTTTGAATGGAAAGTCAAAGGTACTTATGATAAATCTAATGTCAAAGCTAACAAAGATGGACCCATTCCAAAATGGGTACCTAAAAATAACTAATCCTTTTGCAGGGCTGTCATGTGTGGTTCTTAGATTCAGGAGCTTCAAGACACATGACAGGTCAGAAGTCTTTTCTATCAAACTTCACAGAAAAGGCTGGAGGAGCAGTAAACTTTGGAAATAATAGCAAAGGACAAGTCAAAGGTTATGGGGATTTAACTAAAGGGGATCTGACCATCCAAAAGGTTTTCTATGTTGAAGGATTACAACATAATCTTTTCAGCATAAGTCAGTTATTAGACAGTCTTTGTCAAATAAAGTTTCAAATAACAGGTTGCATGATTTTAACTGAAAATGATGTTAAAGTCTTCTGGGCCAAAAGACATATGGACTTATTTTCTCAAAATTAAAAACAATAAATCCAGTTTGTCTTTTATCAAACTCAACGGCAAATGAGTGCTGGCTTTGGCACAGATGATGTTCTCATCTAAATTTCAAAGACCTTAATAATCTTGTTGCAAAACATCTGGTTAAAGGTTTACCAAAGATTAAATTTGAAAAAGAATCATTATGCTCAACTTGTGAAATGAGCAAGATGAAAAAGAGTTCTCACAAATTAAAAATGGACTCATCTTGCAAAGCACCATTAGAAATGATTCATACTGATCTTTGTGGTCCTATTTCAGTTCAGTCTATGGGAGGAAAGAAATATATGCTTGTGATTGTTGATGAATACTCCAGATACACATGGGTTGAATTCCTAAGAGCCAAGTCAGAAGCTGCTACAACACTGATAAACTTTATCAAGAGGATTCAAGTTCTCTTACAACTCTCAGTTCAGAAAATCAGAAGTGATAATGGAACAGAGTTCAGAAATGAGACTCTTCAGAACTTTTTAGAAAGTTCTGGGATTTCTCACAATTTTTCTGCTGTCAGAACTCCTCAACAAAATGGTGTTGTTGAAAGAAAAAACAGAACTCTAGTTGAAGCTGCGAGAACTATGCTGGCTTATTCAAATCTTCCTACCTTCCTTTGGGTTGAAGCAATTGCAACTGCTTGTTTTACACAGAATAGAACTTTAATCAATAAAAGATTAAATAAAACTGCTTATGAACTGATAAATAAAAGAAAACCATTAATAAAATTCTTTCATGTTTTTGGTTGCAGGTGCTATGTCCTCAAAGACAGAGAAAATCTTGCCAAATTTGATAAAAAGGCAGATGAAGGATACTTTGTTGGTTATTCTTTAACTTCTAAAGCATTCAGAATCTACAATAGAAGAACCAAAAAGATGATGGAGAGCATAAATGTAACTTTTGATGAAGCCAGAATGAAGACTTCTGAACAAGACAGTCCAGAACTCATGCAGAACAAGACAAAAATGACTTCTGATACAAATTCTAATCCTATTTGTTCAGAACTCAATTTACTGTTTAAGGATGCTTTCATTGAACTAATTTCTGATTCTTATGCAGAATATGAAAACCCAAAGATGGTCAAAGAGATGAAAAATAAGACTCCAGAAATAGTTCAATCAACTGTAATTTCTGATAAAGGTCCATCTAAAGAATGTCCAAATCTGATAAATACAAGTGGTGAAAATTCTGAACCTTGTACTCAGAATTCTAATCCTTGTGTTCAGAACTCTGAATCCTGTACTCAGAATTCTGATCCTTGTGCTCAGAACTCTGAACAAGTTACTCAGAATTCTGACTTCACTGCTCAGAATCCAAACTTGGATACAACTCCTACACGTATATCAGAACGAGGGGACAATTCAGAATTACATGCAATCATTGATGAGAATGATACAAACAACAATTTTTCAGATATTGATGTGCTTCCCAGTGCAAACAAGTGGACTAAAAATCATCCTATTCATCAAGTAATAGGTGATCCATCCACAGGAATAAAAACCAGATCAGCGACAGCAAATGAAGCTATGTTTGCAGGTTTCTTAAGTGTCATTGAACCTAAGAAAGCTAATGAAGCTCTAGAGGATCCAGATTGGATTTCAGCAATGTAAGAGGAATTGCTACAATTTGAAAGAAACAAAGTCTGGAGACTCATTCCAAGGCCTGAAGGTAAATCTATTATTGGAACTAAGTTGGTGTTCAGAAACAAAAAGGATGAGTCAGGTGTTGTTATCAGAAACAAAGCAAGATTGGTTGCTAAGGGATACTGTCAACAAGAGGGAATTGATTATGATGAGACATTTGCACCAGTGGCAAGAATCGAGGCAATCAGAATATTTTTGGCCTATGCTGCACACAAGAACTTCAAAGTGTATCAGATAGATGTTAAATCAGCGTTTCTGAATGGTAAACTGAGTGAAGAGGTTTATGTTCATCAACCTGAAGGTTTTGTTGATCCAGAATTTCCTGACCATGTTTATATCATAGATAAAGCATTATATGGTCTAAAACAAGCACCAAGAGCCTGGTATGATACTCTTACTCAACACTTATTAGTTTCAGGGTTCAAGAAAGGTAAGATTGACACAACTTTGTTTTTAAAGAAACAAGGTGAGGATTTGATTCTTATTCAGATTTATGTTGATGACATAATATTTGGTTCTACCAGTCAAGAATTATGTGATAATTTCTCTAAAATCATGTCATCTGAATTTGAAATGAGCATGATGGGTGAACTGAATTTTTTCCTTGGTCTTCAAGTCAAACAGTTACCAAAAGGTATTTTTATAAATCAAGGAAAATATGTTAGAGATATTCTGAAAAAGTTCAAAATGTCTGATTGTGCTTCTATGAGAACTCCTATGGCAACAAACATAAAGTTAGATGCTGATCTCAAAGGAGTTTCAGTAGACAATAAACTCTATAGAGGCATGATTGGATCATTACTTTATCTGACTGCAAGTAGGCCTGATATTATGTTCTCTACTTGCTTCTGTGCTAGATTTCAATCTAACCCTAAAGAATCACATATGTTGGCTGTCAAAAGGATTTTAAGATATCTCAAAGGATCACCTGATCTAGGTTTATGGTATCCTAAAGAAACTGATTTCAAATTGACTGCTTTCACTGATGCTGACCATGCAGGAAGTAGGTTGGACAGAAAGAGTACATCTGGTGCTTGCCACTTTTTGGGAGATAAAATTGTGAGTTGGGCATCAAAGAAACAGAATTGTGTGTCCACTTCAACTGCTGAAGCAGAGTATGTTGCTGCTGCTGCTGCATGCTCTCAAACCTTGTGGATGAGAACACAACTTATGGACTATGGCTATCAGCTCAACAAAATTCCCATCTATTGTGACTCAGAAAGTGCGATTGTCATTACTCAGAATCCTGTTCAACACTCAAAGACTAAGCATATAGATGTGAGGTGTCATTTTATAAAGGATTATGTGGAAAAAGGAACTATAGAAATGCACTTTGTGCATACAAAGTATCAATTGGCTGACTTATTCACAAAGCCTCTTGATCACAAAAGGTTCTTTTTTCTCATATGTAAAATAGGAATGCTTAATCTAACTAATTGAAAATATTTTTGTTTCTTAAAAATGATAAATTTTTCTAAGTAAAATTTTCTGAGTCTTGACTTCAGAACCTCTGAGTCTCAACTTCAGAACTTCTGAGTTTTAACTTCAGAAATTCTGAATCTTAACCTCAGAACTTCTGAGTCTTGACTTCAGAACTTCTGAGTCTTGATTTCAGAAATTCTGAGTCAATACTTCAGAAATTTAACTTTCAAGAATTTATTTTTGAGAAACACAAAGACTTCTATTTTTTTGGATTATTTCTTTTCTATTATCTTTTTACTTCATCTTTATGTATCATATATGGTCATATACATGCTAAAGTCAAGGGGGAGCATCAATATTTTTTTTGAAAATTATTTCATGATGCTTAAAAGATTTGTTTTCATTTCTTATCTCTGATCATTCAAAGAAGAACAAGCTTTTAATGATAAATTTTTTTATTTGTTCAAACTATATCTGAATTAAAAGTTTTCATATTCAGATATAAGATTTTAAATGATTTTTTTTTAAATCATCATTACATGGACAGAATTTTGATGATAAAATGTGTTTCTATCTGTTCAAACCTCTTCTGAATAAATAAAAGTTTTACATTTGTCAGAAGTTGATTTTAAATAAATTTTGGTTACAAAGCAAAATTCTTCTGAATCATGGAATCAGAACTCTGAGTAGAACAATCAGATCTCTGATAAAGGAAAGTCAATCTATTGAGCGTGTTATTCAGATCTTTGACTTGAGTCAAAATTCTATCCACTAACACGTGTCAGCTTCATATTTGGTTGATTATGCCACGCATTTCATTTAAATCTTTTGTGGCATTTCAAATGTGTTGACTCCGTTATAACATTGATTTCGCTTTTCCATCAAACCTTTCAACTTCGCGGATTTTAAATAGGTCTTAAAATCCTTATTAATCCAGAGTTCTTTGAGTTTGTTTTCTTCTTAAATCATGTCTGGATTCCGAAGGAGTGGTCAAATTTCTCTACATTCTACTAAATCTATAATGGATTCATCTGATTCGGATAATGATGAAGTACAAAATAGAGTTGTTGAGGAAGAGGCAATAAGAAATGATGAAGTTAATGAAGAAGATGAACAAATGGCTGAATCAGAAGGAAATGCAGATGTGGTAAATATAAATGTTGAACATGAACAGAGTGCTGCAGGTTCTATTATGTCGAATAGACCTATTTTAGTGGAAAGGGTTGTTCCTGAGAGTGAATGGTTGAATTTATCTGAAAATAATTGTGTTGTCTTATTTGAGGAAAGTCAATTTAAGCCTGAACACAGAATTATCATGGAGTTATTCAAACATCATCCTTATAGAAAATGGTTTACAAGAAGCAAAAATGTTCCTGTTCAGTACATTCAACAATGGTGGAAACATCTGAGGTTAGAAGATAATAAGTTTGTGTCTGAAATTGGAGGAGTGACATTTACCTTATCTATCTCTGCCCTAAGAGAAATGCTGAATCTACCAGAAAAAGATGATGTACAGAGAAGAACAGATTTTGAAGACTCACCCTTAACAGAGGAATTAATAGCAGAGTTTATGAAGTTGGGATACAATGAAGGATTGAGGACTCTCAGTTTGTTTAGAAGGAACAAATTGCCACCTATTTGGGCCTGTTTCTTTCATGTGGTAAATAAGTGTCTGTCAGGGAAGAATAGTTCTGCTGATCAGGGTTCCAAACAGATTCTTCAAATTTTTCAGGGTTTAGTGAAAAATAGGCATTACGACTACACTTCCATTATGTGGGAAGACATGAAAAATACGTTTGAGAAGAATCAGAAAGCAATTCAGAAAAAGACAAAGGATAATCCTCTGACATACATACCTTACATAAGGTATTGGCAAATTGTAATCTGGTATGCAATGCAAGAAAATAGAACCATATCAAGAAGATCAAATGAAGAGCATGGTCCTACTTTCTACTTGAGTAAGATGACCTCAGTTCCTAGACTTGAAAATTATCCAAATCACAAACTGTTGCCAACATCACTTAGGAATTATATACCAAGGGAGAGTGAGATTTTAAAAGCTTATTGCACCTCTATGGGAATTGAATTACCTCAAATCCCTACCCAAGAGGACCAACCTGAGAAGAGAGGTGAGGGGTCTAGTCGAATTAGAGAGGGGGAGGATGTTCAAATGGGTGAACATTCTGAGAGAATTGAGGGGGAAAATTCTGAGAGCTTGGTTAGAAATGGTGAGGAAAAACAGAATGAGGGTGGTGAGGATGAGAGATTGTTAACAGAGGTTCAAACAGAAAGAGATACCTCTGAACCAGCTAATCTTAACCGGGTAACCACAACTGCTATTGGTTCACATCTCTTGGTGTCCAATATTGAAACAAACACCATGGACCCAGTGGTGGATCTTGAACAACCCATCCATACCCACTCAGAAGCATTTCAACATGCTACTATTTCACATAACTCAAGGGAACCATCCCAAACTCATTTGGAGGGAGGCGATAAATCCCAACCTATCTTTCAACACATTGAGTCTGAATATCACAGTCATATTCAATTTGAGCCTGATATTTCTTCTAACACTGGCACAAATCAGGAATTTCGTATTCCTGACACAACATTCATAGACATACCTAATATTGGGTGTCGAGGATTGGATGGAAGTCCTGGTGAGGTGAACATTACAAAAGCCTCATTCAAACGTGCATCTGTTGTACAAGATGACTTTGTGTTATCTACAGGCCATGAGCCCTCTGGGCACATGAAAACTGGACCATCTGTTGGTTCAGGTTCACTGTTAGAAACTTCTGAATTTGAAAAGATTCAGAAACAAAACAAGGAGATGGGGGAAAAAGTAGAAAATTTGGAGAAGAAGGTGGAGGATTTGAATGATGAGGTGATAGATTTGAAAGATGTGTTGCAGAGAAAGTTGAATTCTGTTGAAACCAAAGTAGATGATGTAAAGAAATCCTTGGATTCTCATAAAAAGGAGATCAAGGATATGATGTCTGGTTTTCAAAAAGATATGTTCAAACAAATGCAAGGTATGCAGGAATCTATACTAAAAGCACTGAGTGTATCAATGGCTTTTACTTCAAAACCTCTTGAGCCTGTTCCTGTTGCAGAAGCTGAGCCTGAAGATATTTCTAATCAGAACTTGAAAAGAAAGTTTGATGATAATGAGCCTCATGATCATCAAAAGGGGGATAAAAGACAGAGATTAAGTTCTGATGATGACATTGGCATAGAAGATTTTGAAATAGCAGATATGCACTTAGCCAGTACAAAGAGCTCAGAAGATCAGACACAGGAAAATATAAAGGCAATGATTCATATAGTTCAACTTGATAGCTCAGATACAGAGGAAATGGAGTTGGAAAATACAAATGGTGATGATTTAGATAAAACAGAAGAATTGAATCTAGACACAGAGATGGAAGCTATTTCTGATGAAACTGAAACTATTGAGGAACAAATGTTGAGATCAGAAGAAACAGTGGAAAGCTCAGTAGTCAACATGTGTACAGATATTATTCTTTATGACAGAGATAGTGCAATGGGTACTGAATCAGAAGAAAGAAGGTTGAATGAGGAATTGATCAGAAGGATGCATAGTGCGGTAGTCAAAGCACTTAATGTTCAGAATATTCAACAAGGTGTAAAACTGATAAGGCCTATTGATCTGTTGGGAGAAGAAGATAGAACTGTTGATTATTCTCAGAAGTTTAAGCATGAGTTTCGATATAACTATGCTGATGAAATGAACACAGAAGAAGAATATGAGAAAGTGGAAGATTACTTTATGCCTTCTGAGTATATATTCAGAAAACCAATTGAAATTCCCAAGATTGACTTGCAGATTTTAGAAGAACCTATATGTGATTTTATCCTGGAGTTGAGTGATGTACCGTTGGCCAGACAATTTCATGATGACATTTTTCCTTAGGAAATGTATGAAAATCTCTACCACACAGAAGGAGAGTATGAGCTTTTGGAGAGCAATATTGATGGTTTCATGGATGGCAGAGCTCAGATAGTTTATGCAGAAGATTCTAACAGATTCAGAATTCCTGACTCAAGACTGCATATCCAGAAAAGAATTGAGAAAGTTCTGATGTTCCAACAAGAAGAATTCAGTGGTTTGGTATTTGTAAAAATGGAAGTGATGAAGGAAAGAAATACAAAGGTTACCATGTCCAGTTTTGATTTTCACAGATTAACTATTGATGATCAGATCTTTCTAGTTAAGTTCTTTGCTAGTACTGAAGAAACCTTGATAGAGATTGAGTGCAGAAGAATTCTGGGGATTTATGTCAGAAATATGTACATGTATGATTTTCAATTGGCAATTGAAGGAAGAAAAGATAAATGCAATCTGAGTTGTCCAACAAAGAATGCAGAGTTTGGTGTATATTTGAAGGGGTTTATAAATGAAGGAATGGAAACTGAAGGGTTTGGATATCCAGTTCTAGGAAGACTTGAAATGTCCAGACTAAAAGAGTTGGTAAAGTATAGTGATGCAACTCTGAATTGGTTACTGATTGAAATGAAAGTAAGTATGAATACTGAAAGAGAGAATTTAAAGATAAGATGTGTAAACTCTGTGAAAAGAAGGTTGAATCTCAGAAGAAAGATCAGAAGTTGTAGTGAATGGTTGCTATCTGAGATTAATCCCAAAAAGATGTTACATAATGATTTTGTATTTCCTGCGGAATATGAGGTGAATGAGATTATTTCAGAAGAAGTTGAAGAAGTTCAGGACACAACTCCTCAGAATGTGCAGATAACTAGCGTTGAGCAAGTTGAACAATCTGAACCAAAAGAAGATGAGATGTCAATTGATTTGAATGGATACTTTCTTGAGTTTGATATACCTGAGTTTTTCAAACCTAAAGAGATACAATTTTTGGATGTGTATTATGATAGACCAAAGGAGACTCATATATGGTTGGCAGAAAAATCAAGATGTCTTGGCAAGTCAAAGCAAGCTATTTATTCAGATTTTCTAATCACTGGAATCAGAGAATTGAAAGTTAAACATTTCAAAAAGTTGGAGTATCTGTCTTTTGAAGTTCTGAGAGAGGATGGCAAGGTTTACTACTTTACTGATGCAGATTTTGAGAAATTATCAGTGGTTGACTTCTACAGATTACACAGCTTTCTATGCTTCAAAGAGTCAAGTAAAGACAGAAATGAAAGAAAGGCTAGAAGTGTGGTGATTGAGGCTATGTTTTACATCTTGAGGTGGCATTGTTATACAGATTTTCAAATAGCTCTGTATTTACAAAGGCCATGTGTTTATTTGGCAAATCCCAACACAGAGCATGATCAGAAAAAGGAGTTAAAGACTGGAAGTGTTCACAGATATCCAGATTTGGGAGTATTTTTGAAAAACAAAAGTGGAAAGATTTTCTTCAGAGCAAAGGAAACTGCAAAATACTGCTCTGGAACTTTAAGAATTGTTAAGCATAATTTGGAGAAAAAGATGTTGAAGGTGAAGCAAGCAAATATGATTCAAGAAGCAATCAATCAGCAAGTTGAAATTATCCAAGAAATCATTGTCAAAATTGACAAGAGGCTTAATCTGAGGAATGTGCTCTTACAGAAGATTGTTCCTGCTTTGAAAGAACTGGATGATGAAAAGATCAAGTTTATTTGACAAAAAGGGGGAGATTGTTAGATCTGAGTTTTGTCAATAAACCAGGTGTTAAAGATCTGATGAGAAGGCTCAGATGTTCTGAATAGAAGAGTCAGAGTTCTGACTAAGAAGGCTCAGAAGGATCGCATTGAAGAATTGTTCAAGTATAGAAGTCTGAGAAGAAGAGTCAGGGTTCTGAGAAGCTTTATCAGAAGAACGTTCAGAAGTTCTGAACAACCTGTTCAGAACTTATAACTAGATACTTTCCTTAGTGTTTAGTTAACTAATTAGGACACGTGTATTGTTCCTATTAGTCATTCATATTTGTACTGTAGCTTTAATATTTCCATTACAGTTTAAATAGAGTGGTTAGCACTACATTGCTAACTGATTTTCCCGAATATTGTTGTATTCATCCTTCGTAATCTTTGAGACTGCTTCTCTCTAAGATCTGTATTTCTGTTCATCATTGAATACAATTGGGCTTGATCATACAATTTCTCAATTACTGTTTTCTATATTGATTGTAAGATTAGATCCTGAACTATCAATAACAAACTTTATAGAGGCATGATTGGATCTTTACTTTATCGGACTGCAAGTAGGCCAGATATCATGTTTTCAACTTGTTTTTGTGCTAGATTTCAATCTAACCCAAAAGAATCACATATGTTGGCTGTCAAAAGGATTTTAAGATATCTAAAAGGGTCACCTGATCTAGGTTTATGGTATCCAAAAGAAACTGACTTTAAATTGACTGCTTTCACTTATGCTGATCATGCAGGAAGTAGGTTGGACAGAAAAAGTACTTCTGGTGCTTGTCACTTTTTGGGGGATAAAATAGTGAGTTGGGCATCAAAGAAACAGAATTGTGTGTCCACTTCAACTGCTGAGGCAGAGTATGTTGCTGTTGCTGCCTCATGCTCTCAAACTTTGTGGATGAGAACACAACTCATGGATTATGTGTATCAGCTCAACAAAATTCCCATCTACTGTGACTCAGAAAGTGCAATTGCCATTACTCAGAATCCTGTTCAACATTCAAAGACTAAACACATAGATGTGAGGTATCATTTTATAAAGGACTATGTGGAAAAAGGAACTATAGAGATGCACTTTGTGCATAGAAAGTATCAATTGGCTGACTTGTTCACAAAGCCTCTTGATCACAAAAGGTTCTCTTTCCTCATATGTAAAATAGGAATGCTTAATCTAACTAATTGAAAATATTTGTTTTTCTCAAAAATGGTAATTTTTTTCTAAGTAAGATTTTCTTAGTAGTGTACTCAGAACTCTGAGTCTTGTATTCAGAATTCTGACTCTCTTGAGTTCAGAAATTTTGACTCTTGAGTTCAAAACTTCTGAGTCTTGAGTTCAGAACTTCTGAGTCTTGAGTTCAGATATTCTGAGTCAATACTTCAGAAATCTAACTTTTAAGAATTCATTTATGAAGAAATATAAATACTTCAATCTTGTGGATTATTTTCATTCTATTATTTTTCTATCTCATCTTTATGTCTCATATATGGTCAAGTACATGCTAAAGTCAAGGGGGAGCATTAATATCTTTTGGAAATCATTTCATGATGATTAGAAGGTTTGTTTTCATTTCCTATCTCTGATCATTCTAAGAAGAACAAGCTTTTAATGATAAATTTTTTACTTATTCAAACTATATCTGAATCTCAAAAAAATTCATATTCAGATATAAGATTTTAAATGATTTTTTTTCAAATCATCACTATTTGAACAGAATTCTGATGATAAAATGATTTTCTATCTGTTCAAACCTCTTCTGAATAATTAAAAGTTTTACATTAATCAGAAGTTGATTTAAAATAAATTTTGGTTACAAGGCAAATTATTCTGAATCATGGACTCAGAACTCTGAGTAGAATAATCAGATCTCTGATAAAGGAAAGTCAATCTTCTGAGCGTGTTATTCAGATCTTTGACTTGTGTCAATATTCTATCAAATAACACGTGTCAGCTTCATATTTGGTTGATTATGCCACGCATTTCATTTAAATCCTCTGTGGCATTTCAAATGTGTTGACTCTGTTATAACTTTGACCTCGTTTTTCCGTCAAACCTTTCAACTTCGCGGATTTTAAATAGGTCTTAAAATCCCTATTTCAAATTATTTCAAATTTCAGAGTGAAAAGTGAGATACGAATCAATCCAGAGTTCTTTGAGTTTGTCTTTTTTCTCAAATCATGTCTGGATTCCGAAGAAGTGGTCAAATATCTCTGCATTCTGCTAAGTCTTTAATGGATTCATCCGATTCAGATAATGATGAAGTGCAAAATAGAGCTGTTGAAGAAGAAGCAATAAGAAATGATGAAATAAATGCAGGAGATGAACAAATGGCTGAATCAGAAGGGAATGCAGATGAGGTAAACATTAATGTTGAACATGAACAGAGTGATGCAGGGTCGATAATGTCGAATAGACCAAATTTAGTGGAAAGGGTTGTACCTGAAGGAGAATGGTTGAAATTGTCAGAAAGTAATTGTGTTTTACTATTTGAGGAGAGTCGATTTAAGCCTGAACACAGAATCATCATGGAATTATTCAAGTATCATCCTTACAGGAAATGGTTTACAAGGTGCAAAACAGTTCCTGTTCAGTATATTCAACAATGGTGGAGACATCTTAGGTTAGAAGAAAATAAGTTTGTATCTGAAATTGGAGGGGTAACATTTGTGGTATCAATCCCTGTACTGAGAGAAATGCTAAATCTTCCAGAGAAAGATGATGTGCAAAGAAGGTCAGATTTTGAAGACTCACCTTTAACAGAAGAATTAATTGCAGAGTTTATGAAGTTAGGATATAATGAAGGATTAAGGACTCTTAGTTTGTTCAGAAGGAACAAATTGCCACCAATTTGGGCATGTTTCTTTCATGTGGTGAATAAATGTTTGTCAGGGAAGAATAGCTCTGCAGATCAAGGTTCAAAACAGATTCTTCAAATTTTTCAGGGTTTAGTGAAGAATAGGCATTATGACTACACTGCTATACTTTGGGAAGATATGAAGAACACATTTGAGAAAAATCAGAAGGCTATTCAAAAGAAGACAAAGGATACACCTCTATCATACATACCTTACATACGGTATTGGCAAATTGTGATTTGGTATGCAATGCAAGAAAACAGAACCATTCCTAGAAGATCAAATGAAGAACATGGGCCTATTTTCTACTTGGGTAAGATGTCTTTAGTTACTAAAATCGAGCATTATCCTAATCATAAACTTTTGCCAAAATCACTTAGGAATTACATACTAAGGGAGAGTGAGATTTTAAAAGCATATTGCACCTCTATGGGAATTAAAGTACCTCAAATCCCTACCCATGAGGACCAACCTGAGAAGAGAGGTGAGGGGTCTAGTCAAGTTAGAGAGGGGGAGGATGTTCAAATGGGTGAACATTCTGAGAGAAATGAGGGGCAAAATTCTGAGAGCTTGGTTAGAATTTGTGAGGAAAAACAGAATGAGGGTGGTGAGGATGAGAGATTGTCACCAGAGGTTCAAACAGAAAGAGATGCCTCTGTACTAGCTAATCTTAACCAGGTAACCACATCTGCTATTGGTTCACAATTCTTGGTGTCCAATATTGAAACAAACACCATGGACCTAGTGGTGGAACTTGAACAACCCATCCATACCCACTCAGAAGCATTTCAACATGCTACTGTTTCACATAAATCAGGGGAACCATCCCAAACTCATTTGGAGGGAGGTGATAAATCCCAACCTGTTTTTCATCACATTGAGTCTGGATATCACAGTCCTATCCAAATTTAGCCTGAAATTCCTTCTAACACTTGCACAAATCAGGAATTTCGTATTCCTGACAAAACATTCATAGACACTCCTAATTTTGGATGTCAAGGATTGGATGGAAGACCTGGTGAGGTGAACATTTCAAAAGCCTCATTCAAAAGTACATCTGTTGTACAAGATGACTTAGTGTTATCTACAGGCCATGAGCCCTCTGGGCACATGAAAACTGGACCATCTCTTGGTTCAGGTTCACAGTTAGACTCTTCTGAATTTGTAAAGATTTAGAATCAAAACAAGGTGATGGGGGATAAAGTTGAAAATTTGGAGAGAAAGGTGGATGGTCTGAATGATGAGGTAAAGGAATTGAAAAATATGTTGGAGGGAAAAATAAAATCTTTTGAGACAAAGATAGATGATGTGAAGGTATCCTTGGAATCTCATAAAAAGGAGATCAAGGATATTATGTCTGAATTTCAAAAAGATTTGTTTAAACAAATGCAGAGTATGCAAGATTCTGTATTCAAAGCACTAAGCACTTCTTTGGCTTCAACTTCTAAACCACTTGATCTTGTTCCACTAGCAGAAGCTGAACCTGAAGGTGTTCCTGTTCAGAACCTCAAAAGGAAGTTTGATGATAATGAGTTTCATGATCATCAAAAGGGGGAGAAAAAGCAAAGGTTGAGTTCTGATGATGATATTGGTATTGAAGATTTTGAAATAGCAGATATGCAGTTAGCCAATACAAAGAGCACAGAAGTTCAGACAGATGAAAATGTAAAGATAGTGGATACTCAGATAGTTCAGATTGACAGTTTAGATACAGAGGAAATGGAAGTTGAATGTACAGATGGTGCTGATTCTGATAAAACGGAAGAATTGAACTTAGACACAGAGATGGAAGTAAATTCTGATGAAACTGAAGCCATTGAGGAACCTGTGTTAAGGTCAGAGGAAATAGTTGAGAGTTTAGTTGTTGAAAACAGGTGTACAGACATTGTTCCCTATGTCAAAGTTAGTTTGGACTCTGAGTCAGAAGAAAGGAGACTGAATGAGGTATTAATCAGAAGAATGCAAAGTGAGTTAGTCAGAGCTCTAAATGTTCAGAATATTCAAAGAGTTGTGAAAACAGTAAGGCCTATAGATCTGATGGGAGAAGAAGATAGTACTGTTGACTATTCTCAGAAGTTTCAAGAGGAATTCCAGTTTAACTATGCTGATGATATTGATACAACAGAAGAATATGAAAGAGTGGAAGAATACTTTATGCCTTCAGAATACCTATTCAGAAAGCCAATTGAAATTCCTAAGATTGACTTGCCAATCTTAGAGGAGCCTTTATGTGATTTTATTCTGGAATTAAGTGATGTACCATTTGCAAGACAATTTCATGATGATATCTTTCCAGAGGAAATATATGAGAATCTCTATCACACAGAAGGAGATTATGTAGTTTTGGAGAACAATATTGATGGTTTCATGGATGAGAGATCTCAGATGATTTATGCAGAAGCTTCAAACATATTCAGAATTCCTGATTCAAAATTGCATATTCAGAAAAAGATTGAGAAAGTGTTGATGTTTCAAACAGAAGAGTTTGATGGTCTGATGTATGTAAGATTGGAAGTGCTGAAAGAAAGAAGTGTAAAAGTTTCCATGTCCAGCTTTGATTTTCACAGATTAACTCTTGATGATCAGATCTTCTTAGTTAAGTTCTTTCCCAGTACTGAAGAGACCTGGATAGAAATTGAATGCAAAAGACTTCTGGGCATTTATGTCAGAAATATGCATATGTATGACTTTCAGTTGGCTATTGAAGGAAGAAAAGAAAAATGCAACTTGAGTTGTCCAGCAAAGATTTCAGGGTTTGGTGTGAATTTGAAGGGATTTATAAATGAAGGAATGGAAACTGAAGGATTTGCATATACAGTTCAAAGAAGACTTGAAATATTCAAATTAAAGGAATTAGTGAAGTATAGTAATGCAACTTTGAGTTGGTTACTAAATGAAATGAAAGGAAGTGTTATTACTGAAAGAGAGAATCTAAAGAAAAAATGTGTGAATCCTGTAGAAAGAAGATTGAATCTCAGAAGTAAGATCAGAAGCTGTGGTGAATGGTTGTTATCAGAAGTCAATCCCAAAAAGATGCTGCACAATGACTTTGTATTTCCTGCTGAATATGAAGTTAATGAAATCCTTTCAGATGAAGTTGAAGAAGTACAAGACACAACTCCTCAGAATGTTCAAATAACAAGTGTTGATCAAGCTGAACAATCTGAACCAAAAGAAGATGAAATATCTGTTGATTTGAATGGATATTTTCTTGAATTTGATCTACCTGAGTTTTTCAAGCCTAAAGAGATACAATTTCTGGATGTATATTATGACAGACCAAAAGAGACTCAGATCTGGTTGGCAGAGAAGTCAAGGTGTCTTGGGAAATCAAAACAAGCTGTGTATTCAGATTTCTTAATCACAGGGATCAGAGAACTAAAGGCTAAACAGTTCAGAAAGCAAGAGTACTTGTCCTTTGAAGTCTTGAGAGAGGATGGAAAAGTGTACTATTTTACTGATGCAGACTTTGAAAAGTTATCAGTAGTTGACTTCTACAGGTTACATAGTCTTTTGTGCTTCAAAGATTCAAGCAAAGACAAGAATGAAAGAAAGGCAAGAAGTGTGGTGATTTAAGCTATGTTCTATATCTTAAGATGGCATTGTTATACAGATTTTCAAATAGCTCTGTATCTACAAAGGCCATGTGTTTATCTGTCAAATCCCAACACAGACCATGATCAGAAAAATGTCTTGAAGACTGGAAGTGTATCCAAGCGTCCAGAATTGGGAGTCTTTCTGAAGAATAAAAGTGAAAAGATCTTCTTCAGAGCAAAGGAAACTGCAAAGTATAGTTCTGGAACTTTAAGAATAAATAAGCACAATTTGGAGAAAAAGATGCTGAAGGTGAAGCAAGCTAACATGATTCAAGAAGTGATCAATCAGCAAGTTGAAACCATTCAAGAAATCATTGTTAAAATTGATAAGAGGCTTACTCAGAGAAATGTACTTTTACAGAAGATTGTTCCTGCCTTGAAAGAATTGGATGATTCAAAGTATAAGTTTATTTGACAAAAAGGGGGAGATTGTTAGATCTGAGTTTTGTCAATAAACTAAGTGTTGAATTCTGATAAGAAGGCTCAGAAGTTCTGAAGAGAAGAGTCAGAGTTCTGACTAAGAAGGCTCAGAAGGAATGCTCTGAAAGTTTGCCAAGTACAGAACTCTGAGAAGAAGAGTCAGAAGTTCTGAGAAGCTTAATCAGAAGAATGTTCAGAAGTTCTGAATAACATGTTCAGAACTTATAACTAGATGCTTTACTTTGTATTTAGTTAACAAATTAGGACACGTGTATTGTTCCTATTTGTCGTTCCTTTATGTACTGTAGCTTTAGTGTTTCCGTTACAGTATATATAGTGGTTAGCACTACTTTGCTAACTGATTTTCCCGCATATATTTGTATTCATATTTTGTAATCTTTGAGATACTCTCTCTCTAAGATCTGTAAATATGTTCCTCATTGAATACAAGTTGGCTTGATCATATTACTTCTCAATTACTGTTTCATACATTGATATATTGATTGTAAGAGTGAATCCTGGACTTACAAAGCCTCTGCTCGAGGATTAGAAGGAAATCCTTCCGTCCTCAACGTCAATACAGGGACGAAAGAAGGTGTCCAAGGAACAGGGACTCACTCTGGGGAAGAATGTGTTCCCCCAGAGGTTACACCAAGTTCACAAGTCTCAAGGGATGAGTTCCAAACCCTTGTCACCTCTGTGGATAATACGTTGAAGGAGTTGAAAAGCTCCTTTGATTCTTTTGCAGATTCAACTTCCAAGGCTCTCAATAATCTGAACACCAAAATGGAAAACTTGTCCACAGAGGTGCAAAATGCCATAGCACAGATGAAGTCAACTGCTACAACCTCTGCCACCTCTGCTGTTGCTAACTTCGAGAAAGCTACTACCTCTGCTTTCCAAAGCTCTGTGAAAGCCCTACTTGAACAACTGGAGACAGCTCAAACGCCAACTTCTGCGGCCATTACTCCTAAAGATTTAAAGAAGGCCCTTGAGCTTGTTCAAGAACAAACAACTAGACAAACTCTGGCCATGCAGCCACCCAACTACATGACCAGAGCACAGCTCACAGAACTTGGGCAAGGGATACTTGATCAGGTCACCGAGTTCATCAGAGCCTTCACTGCTGCCAACGCTAATTACGTCAAAGACTTTCAGAGAAGCGTCGGAAAAATGCGTTTCAACACAGAGGCAGAGGTCCATACCCTACTTGGCCTCTGTGATGACCTATGCGCAAAGATGATCGCTGCAGGTGCCACGCCGCCCAAAAAGCCAGAAGCTTCGTGCAGAGCAGAAGGTACGAAAGATAAGGGTCAGGAAAACTCTGATGATGACTCTGATGATTCATCTGATCATCCTGAGGGGGAGAAACCAAGGGAGAAAGATGCAAGAATAGGTCTACCAGAACCACCAATATCAGCAGAACCACTAAACCAAGTTCCCCCAACTCAACCCTAAGAAGGAAACCAACAACAGACCACAGAGGCAACAACCACCTCTGTGGAAATACCCTCTGAAGAAACCCCAATAACAACCCAAGTACCTGAAACCAATCAAGATCAACAACAGATGTCCACAGAGGCAACACCCACCTCTGTGGAAACAACTTCTGTATTCGGAAAAGATGTGCCAATCCGTGAAGAATTCCAAATCCTAACATCCTCCGAAGAAGATCAACCATCCCAATCACCAAAACCAAAATCACCAGAAGAACTCCCTTCCCCAACACCAGAAGCCGAAAAGACAAAACCTCCATCTCCCACACCCAAAACCAGAAGCAAAACCATTGCCCACAAAAGAAAACATCTGAGCTAAACCACAGAAGCCTCACCTACAAAACCCACATCACCAACCAAGCCCTCAGAAGCACAAGTGACAAAACCAACAGAGGCAACCCCCACAAAACCTACAGAAGTACCTCCGTCAAAGCCCTCAGAACCCCAAAGGACAAAACCCACAGAGGCAACCCCATCTCTACAAGAAGAACTACAGCCGAAGGCAAAAGACAAAGGCAAAGGGATAATGACAGAGGAACCCAAGAAGAAGAAGCCAAAGCATCAACCAGCAGAAAAATTGATGAACAGCTCTTTTGATGCATATGTGACACCAAAGCCAGAACAAGAAGACTGGGCTTTCGGTGCTACCCCTCTGTCAAACATACCATTTATAGATCTGAAGGCAAAAGTCACAGAGGATCGAGTGGCCCAAATCAAGAAACAAATGGATGCTCTGCGCAGGCCCATGCCTCCACCCGGTGCACCTCCACAACAGATAGAATAGGTGGTATACAGATATCTGTACATCAGAAGTGCCAGAGATCTTCTGCCACCAACCATTCAAGATCCCAACTTCCATGCTGACCTAAAAAATACCTTCACAAGAACAACACCCAAGCCAAAACACCAAGTCTTCTCAGAATCCAAAATCGACAAGGTCATATACTGTAAGTTTTCTCAAACCAGAACCACTCCTAAGGTTTCCTATAACATCTATAAGGTCAAAAGGGAGGACAGAACCGTGACCCAATTCTCAGATGCTGATCTGAGAAATCTAAGTCCCTACGACCTACCCGACTGTCACACCCCGCTAAAGCGGAAACACGGAATGTGCAGCTCAAGTTTCATAGCAAAAGTTACAAGATCACAACACCATCGAAATACATTCAAGGTCAAACCTTGTCTTTTACAATTGTTTTTACGGAAGGGAAATGAACATGAAATTTAAAGATAGTAAAGAAAATCTTCATCACGTGTAGCCTTCCTAAATTCCAACCTTAAGAACGTTCTCCTGAAAAGCATGTAAATGAGAGTGTCAACTAATGAATAGTTGGTGAGATCACAGGTTTAAATAGTATAACATTGTTGCCATTGCAAAATATGTTGCAAATCCACACAAGGGATAAATAATACGGTTATAAAAACCACTTGTTTGCCATTGCAAAATAGTTTAGATCCACACAAGGGATAAATAAAACGGTTATCAGAACCACTTGCTCGAGGTAATCAAATGTAAAATGCTAAGTTATTGAGCCCGTTACCCGACCTATACTGACATAATTTGCCCCTACCACAACGGTGGAATCATTCCACATACGCGCATGTTCTATCACCAACAATACGCAATACAACAATAATTATGCACTCAAACAAGCGCTACTTGTGAGTGGGGGTGTCAACCCAAATAACGTTATTCATAATTACCAACGGCTCACACTCGTGAGTTAAACGGGTAACGTATACGTGAACGAGGACTTTATACATGATAGCAAAAGAAACTCAAACTTACAACATTTGCAACAACATAGATACCATAGAGCATAAATAAGCAAGCTTCGTATTTTCAATAAAACGAAATAATCGCTGTGTAAAATAGTTGTAGTAACCACATGCTTTTCACCCCAAAATATGTAAAACATTGAAAAAGGTGCTGTGAATACTCACTTGATACGTGACAGAATCCAGGAATCTCCCACAAATACTCCGAGATGATCCTACTTCAAACCTATGAACGTAAGGTCACTAGTGAGTTCTCAATCTCGAAGGTTCGGTACTAATTATCCAAATCATCATAAAATGCCTTGCGTGTTTTATTATTAAAACGTAATAAGCGTATGCATTGTTCTTATTATATTAACGATTCCACAATTTCGTCCCAATAGGTAACGAAAAGGGTTTTTAAAGAACATAAATATATATGGTACATATATATATATAAACCGAGATTTTATCGTAACAACGATAAAATCGTAGGTCGTAATCGAAATAACAATATTTAAATGTATAAATATATAGGTATAGTATATATTTACACTCTACTATTTCATCATAAGATGGTGAAATAGGATTAATACATAAATAAAGTGCAAGGATATATATAAATATATTATATAAGAGAGTTTTCCCAATTTCATCATAAAAGATGAAAGGGATAAATAATAAAATAAAGTGCATAAATAAAGGACATAAATAAAATGCATAAATAATATAAGATATACTTATATATTCCACTATTTCATCATAAAATGATGAAATGGGATTAGATATAGTCCATAATAATAGTAATAATTTGTCCTTCACTGTCCAGAATTTGATGTCACTTTGTGTTCAACTTTTGGTAACTTCCAGGTATAATTAAATCATGAAATTTTATGTCCATTAAGTACAATGAGTTAGGAAACTTTTGACACCAGTTTCATAATTTTTGGAGAAGTATAAGTATATGAAATAATACACGACGTAAAATCCGACAGAATACTTTGCTGTTTGCATCCGGATTTTGTGAGGACTGCTTGATAAATGAAATCTTTGAGTTTTTAAATGAAACCACTTGGGTTTGAATCTTAACACACTAAAATGAATTCCAGAAAAAGAATCACTCCATTTGGAGTTAAAATGAGTGAGATATGACTCTTGGAAGTGAGGTGTAATTTCTGGCAGCAAGCTGTCCAATCAACACCTTGTGCATGTGCACCCAACTAGACTTTTAAACCAAAATTCTTATTCCTTTGCATGAAAAAATCCGATTTGACTCTCATCCATACAAATATTTTCAGTTCCAAACATATTTATGATCCATTTAAAATGCATGCAAAACAACCATCAACTCAAACTTTGAACACTTTTGCAAAAGACCCAATTTGAAGATTGTTGATGTTCTTGCCAAGAACATCAACATGCAACTAAAAATTCAGTATTTTGAGCTCATGCATGTGGGTTTAAATGTGTTTTTAGTGGTTTTCAAAGATACATTCATAAGACTCTTGAACAAAAATGATGGATCTTTCAAGATTACTACATGCATGTGTTTAAAATGCTCATCTTTGATCTTAACTTTGGTTTGATTTTGGATTCGCCATCTTTTACTAACAAAAGATGTTATGATGGTAAATCTACAAACATTAAGACCCATAAAGATGATTTTAAAAGATGTGAAGAAAGTGTAACAAAAGATGAAGATCATACTTTTTAAAAATGCAAGAATATGAAAAAGACTTGAAAGAATGTGTGTGGTTTTTACCCAACACACTTATGTTTACCTTAGGTTATCTTGAACTCTTGAAGACTTTGATTTTTGGGGCTGGAGTTGTGATGAAGGTTTGAAGGTTTGAAGATGAAGATATGAAGATTTGAAGGTGGAGAGAGAGAGGGATGATAACTAGAGAAAGAGTGAAATGAGAGAATGGTTTAACAAGTGAAGTATAGATATTTATTAATGCAAAATGAGAGAGAGGGGAGGGGATGGTCGACCCTCACATGGGGGGGGGTGGTGGTGTGACATTTAAGTATTTAGTCACTTCTTGTACAAAAATAAAAGTCTAAATACAAGTATTTTCTTTTTAAAGCGAAATACATGTATATATGCATAAAGTAAAGTATTTATATATATAAAATATAATTGAAATATATAAATTATAAATTACATAGATACTTGTAGTATATAAATATTTTATGTTGGCATTTTATGAGATTTATGGATAATTTCCTAATTCAAGGATTTCTTAGGCAAAATTTCTCAATTTTTCTTATTGTACCGGGTTTACTGCTAAAATTGCACTGTGTAAACTATGTCATAAAAAATAGTGTTCCCAAAACAATTCTAACCTGAGATGTGAATTTGACAGTTGTCACACCGACCTTCTCAAATGGACGAAAGAGAACTTCACTACAGATGCAATTCGAAGGGCATACAGGGTGATCAGGAAAGCCATGCAAGAAAAACATATGCTATACAGCCTTGTCGACTTCCAATTAGGACGAGATCTCGGAGTAAGAAACCTAAATCTCCGACCACCAGAAAATGACTGCCCATCCTCTGCCATACCAAACTCGATCATTACATCTCCAAGAGTTGGGTTAGTTTATCAAGATCCTTCTGGGAAGTCTAGACTGTTCGTATAGATGGACTGTCAGAAGTATGCAACAAATACTTTGACATAGTTCAGAGTAAGCCTCGTGGAGCATATAGGAACGGAGCTCATGAATCAAGCTATTGCAGATAGACTGATAGAGGTCATCGACCAAGTAATCAACTTCAGAACCCTCTGCATCAGTTTCTATCAAGAGCTTAGAGAACTAGGATTCGACAACAGAAGATTCAACGACTTCAAAGACGCCAACGTCTGATATCCTCTACCAACCTCTGCAAATCTTTCCTTTCATAATGTAATCAAATGTAAGTGCCTCTAGCATAATTCTGTATGAAAGAAAAGTAAAATCTTTTGAGGTATTTTATTTCACCTCTTGTTATGTACTTAACCTAGAAAACCTTGCACTTTTCAATTTTTTATTTTTCAATACTTAGGGGGAGATTGTTAGCTCCAATCTTTCTGTTTATAGAAGTATTGAAAAATAGGCTAAGTATAGAAGTCTTCGACAGAGGCTCTGCCGAGTCACCAAGAAGACCGAAGCATAGAAGTCTTCGATAGAGGCTATGCCGAGTAACCGAGAAGACCGAAGAAAAGAATCACCAGAAGACTCTTCAATGCGGACAAGGCCACAGAGCCTCTGTCATACTTGACAGAGCCTCTGTGGTATAAAAGACTAAAGCTCTATACAAGGACAATCGTGCTTCTTACTATTTCTGTTGTACGAAGATCCTGAAGATCATTCGTACAAGGCGTGACCTGACAACTCCACGTGTCAAACTCTGATGGGTCTTAGCCTTAGTAGAAGTCGGCGCATTTAATTAACGTCGTACCTTCAACAGTACCTGAATAGTGTCTTTGTACCTTCAGTCCTTTTTGTCTAGAGCTTGTCCCTTTTAGAAGTAGTAGAAATAGAAGACTCATGTTGAGTTCTTCTATTAAGTTTTGCACAACACACACACCATTAGAACAGAATTCTTGTTATATCATCGGTGTTCTTGGTGTTCTATTCATATCAATATACAGTGGGTTATTGAGCTATTTATCTGTGTTATTTACACTTTACGTATTTGATATTGTGTGTTCTTCTACCTTATTATATCTTTTAGTTCGTTAAAAACGCTTCCGCATTATATCTTGTTTGAACTATTAAATAGAATCATCATTGTCAAGCAAAACAGGAACCAACACTAGCCATAGAGTACTACTAGTGGATTCATAGGTATAAGAGTCGGTTTATTTCAGGATATTAGTCCCCTATATAAGTAGTTGAGACATTGGATCCTCGGAGACAACTTGATACGGTTATGTGGGACCGCCTACTAGCCATGGGCCGTTAATGTAATCCTAGTGAACGAGTATGACTAGGATCCTCGGGTGCCATCCCCCACATCTATGTACGATTCGACGTTGCTCGTGGCCATGGGTCCTAGTACTGAGCTCATAACTTGAAAATTAGTTTATTGTTGTGTTCCGCTACGATCCTTGGAAATCGAGTCTCCCCCGTCATCGCAAGATGTTTTTGGACCGGATGGTTCTTATGTGAATATTTTGGAAAGTCTCCTCATCTCTTATTTGGAAAGTAATTATAAATCTTTTATGCATGTCCTATTTATATAAATTGTTTGTTCTCACTAGGCGTAAAGTCTAACACTTTTTCTTAAATGACATGTATATCAAGTTCCATTAGCAGCGGGGTTACGAAGGTTTGAGGGACGAGTATTAGCCGATAGCGGTGACTTTTGGAGACAAATAGATGGATTTGGTGTATAAAAGCAAATAGACACTTTTGGGAGATTTAGTGGAAAATTGTCTTAATCCAGATTATTATAGTTTAGATTAGTGTGTTGTCTATCTTTAATGTCCATTTATAGAAATTGTAAACGCTATTACTATTTCCCCTTTTTGGGTGATTTCAGTTTTTTCGAGACATCATATTTTGTAATTATTCAGGTTTAAATTTATCCCTATTTTTAGGGTGTTACAAGTTGGTATCAGAACCAGGAACCGGGCTAGTGTGCCAGCGAGGACGTTGGGCTCCCAAGTGGGAGTGGATTGTAAGATCCACATTGATTGGGAGGGGAACGAAAGTTTTTTATAAGAGACTGAATATCTCCTCTATCAGACGCGTTTTAAAATCGTGAGTTTAGGGTGCGTAGAAAAAGCGGACAATATCTGGTACGGTTGGTCTGAGATGTTACAGAAGTTATTATGATAAACTGTTTTTTTAATTACAACAAGAATTTCAAATACAATCATGATGCAAAAAATCCCTTTGGTAATTAAGTTTAAAGTTACATTGGCAAAGCTCATTCAAAGGTGGTGTTTAATAGGAAGAACAACTTGTTTGGCCTTGGTTCTTGTTTAGATAACATTCCAGCTTGTTGATCAGAAATAGGAACTGAAACCTCCACTTCTTCGACTCGAAGAATAGTAGCATCTGCATCTTGAATCGTTTTCGCTATGAACCATTGTTTTCACTATGAACCTTTTCATCTTGATTATTAGGTTGTTGTAAAAAAAATACTTAATCATTGCTCGCTTGTCCACAATCTATGTTCTCTCGTTTATAAATCTTACATAAAGCATAATCGGGTTGTTCTCTTTGACGATAAAGAACTACACGGATGTCAAGACCCCTGAATAACCTATTTATTTTCTCTCCTGAAGTCTACCTCTCTGTGGTGGCTAGAAGAGCGTGTACCTGGAGATAGAAAATCTGAAAAAGTTGGACAAATGGAGTTGCAATTCGAACCATCTGATTCCATGAACATGAGATGCAATCCCATCCCAAATACAAGCATTGCAATTCCAACCAAGAACATATCTACAACCCCGAAACACTTTTAATCTCATATTTAATTTGCTAAAATAACAATATCTACGTAAAGATTCGATAAGTAGTTACATAATATGGCCATGGTGAACAGGGTAAAAAATCGGCAATCAACAGCATGAAAAAATCAGCAATCAAACTAAAAAATCGGCAATTACCGAGCAAGGTTCCTGCCATGGCAAACAACGTGAAAAATCGAAAATCATTTATGACCTGAAAATTTTGAAATTTTAAGCTAGAATCAAGAACAAATGCTTGCAATCCATAGGTTGAAGCAAATGATGGATGTAGGAACATAGCACCGAATGATGGCAATCTCATTAGTTCAAAACCGAATGCAGCAAAAACCTAAAAATAAATTCAAATTCAAAAAGAATACCATCACAATTCAAAGTCGTACGCTCCTTGTCCTATTCACTAACACAATTGAGGGCAGACCATCAATCCTATGTTCAAAGAAAACATTAGATATAATACATGAAGCAGTTATATATGAGAGAAATGTCAGTTGAAAAAACATCCAAGTATATATTTCATAGTTTGATTATAGCTTCCCAGCTGCAGCTCCCATGACAAGCCATTGAATGCTATGTTGCACAACACCTATTTCTATCCACACCTTATCTGCCTTCATCTTCAAAATCAACAATATAAAACTCCAAATTCCCAAAAGTTCTCAAGTAGATTTTTTATCAATAATGTTCAGATCTTCATCCAATATGCTAAGCAATTGAAAGAAGAAATAATGGGGAAAGCGCAAGAAACAGTACCCCAGCTTGATCAAGAGTGAGATTGTACTACTTTAGAATTTTGTGACCAAAACTGAAAATGTGTAATCCAAGGGGAATAGATGAAATCCTGTTCTTCATTCATTTCTAACACCCTAATGTAAAAACGACTTCAGGAGGAGCATCAATCCCAATCGATTTTCAAATGGCGATAAACTTATGAACCTGAACCAATAATACATATCAAACAGGAAAAGTTAATGTTTTGCCAAGCATCGAAGTTGTTGGACATGTTCAAATTCAGATTAGTTTAGAGGAGAGAAAGAGACCTTGAAAGGTTCATTATAAGTTGTGAAGCTGATTCCAACAACATACTTCAACCAAACAAAAAAACTCTTTCAAAAACATCAAAACTTTAACACGATTAACATAAAATATATCCTAAAAATGCATTCAAATAGTACAAAATTTGAATAAGTAGTTTCGAAAGAGAGAAGATAATTCAATAATAGATCAATAATCAAGTTCCTTAAAGTAAATCAAACCGATTTATGCAATAATAAGCTAATGGCTGGAAGGGAGGAACAATGGTGGGGTAATAAACATATTTGAAATTCTAGGAACATAAAATCTTCGGATATGGAACATTAAAACTCTACACTCTTTAACCAAGAATCACGTTTGAAGCCAAAAAAAACTAAGAAATCAAGTGAAATTTGAAAAAAAAAAATCAAAATGTTGGAGATGAAGTATAAAACTTACCTGGATTGATGATGGAGACTGCCTAAAAAGAGAAAAAGGAGATCTATCACGAAATTTTAAAGTGTGCATGCAAGAATAGCCAAATCGCCGCCTCGGGAGAGGGAAGGGGTGAAGGCGGAGACGTATGAAAGAAAGAGGAATGAGGGAGAGAATGAAGAGTCATATTCGGATGAGGGAGTGTTTGTCTGATTTTTTTAAAGGCATTGATAAGTTGTACATGATCTATAAAAACATGTAAAGTTGAATTTTAAGTAAATCTGCATTAAAAAGTAAAACTTTATGCATCAAGATTTGTTCTTAAGAGTTTTGTCCAAATGCTTTATAATATACTAGTTGTGTACCCGTGCGATGCAACGAGATGAAAATTTTCATTGTAAAACAATAATGCAAAATTTCAGTGTAAAACTACTCATATTGATATCGAAGAATCATGTTGTAAACATCATACTTCATATCGACTTAGTTTCACTCTATAAAACATCTTTTGTACTAAATAATTTTAAGTCTCTTTGTAATATCTTAGTCATATATTCAAAGTTCGGTGAAATCAAAGACTAGCCGAAATCAAGAAGAAGAGAGTCTACCAATGCGGATTGAAGATGAACTTCTCAACATCAGCTAAGCTACTCTTGCTGATTTTTTATGACAAACCGGTAGGATCCTCAAAAATCGGAGGATCCTCCTTTGTCTTCTTGCTAAGAAGATCTTCACTAACTTCGTACCTGATAGAGACATTCCCTACAGCCTGAAGAAAAGTGCCTTTTCCATCTTTTCAGAAGTTGTCTATATCATGGTCTGCATATATTCCTTATCGGATGAAAAGACAAAGAAGACACTTTGTCTCTATCAAGAACAAGTCTTCGGCAAAAGAAACAGAAGAGTCTAAGAAAAGGGACATTTGTTGGTACAAAATAGATTTAACCGAGAGATCAGATAAATCACTGATTATTGATGTTAAAGTCGGAACGTCTAAATCTTCGAAAGAAGACATTCGACTTATTATAACTCGAGAAGACGGCTCGATTCTCAATAACAGGCTCATCTAGTTAAACTCTTATGGGTTAAGTGAATGGTTCGAAGTGCTGGAGCATCAAAAGAAGGGCAAAAGCTCCCTCAAGGAAAAGGTTCATTAGCATATCAATGGGCTGCTAACGAAGATGAAAAGCCTCCAAACCGAACACAAGATCTAACTTTCTCCTGTCGAAGAAGCCCGCATTCAAACACTTAAAATTGCCTATCAACGACCGACTCCCGCCTCCAAGATGAAACCTAAATCAAGGAAGGAATCTGTCTTCAAGGACATGGCAACGAAAGGAAAAGTTCCGAATGTCAAAAAATTGGACTTATCTGTGCCAACCCTTATAGTCTATCCTTCCACCACAGTGATTACTTTGCTTATTCGAGGAATCTTGTTCCATGATGGGTCTAGGCATATCAGTTTCTTCAGAGCTCATCAGATTCCGGTGGCCAACAGCCTCTTACTTGCTAGCATTCTCTCAATCATCCCTAGCAGCAAAGAAGGCATTCCTCTCTACCATGAAGTAAGAGTTGAGCTAAGAAAGAGGAACTACGTTCCAAGGGATCCATTTGAAGCTGCATAGCATTATCTATCTATTTTGTACTTGTAATTTTTTTGTACTTTGTAGAAACCAGGATTCAATCTTACAATCAATTAAGATCAATCTAACAGTAAATGATAGAGATTTGGACCAACGCACTTGTATTCAATTAAGAACAGATTACAGATCTAGAGAGAGAATCTCTCAAAGATTACAAAAGCTGAATACAAAGATATGCGGAAGGTTATACCAAATATTTGCCAAAAAAGATCGGTTAGTTTATAGTTGCTAACTGCTATATATACTGTAAAGGAAATACTAAAGCTACAGTACATATACATTAAAGACTAATAGAACAATTACACGTGTCCTAATTAGTAACAGAATGTAACTGAAAATATCCTAAGACATAAGTTCTGAACAACATGTTCAGAACTTCTGAACATCCTTCTGATCAAGCGCTTCAGAACTTCCTTCAACCACTTGTGATATTTTCATCTTCATCATCAGAGGTTCCGAGTCTTCTACTCAGAACTCTGACCCTTCTGTTCAGATTCCACACTTGTAATCTTTTCAAGACTTCTCAGATCAGAACTTCTGAGTCTTCTAACTCAGAACTCTGAGTCTTCTATTCAGATCCAACACTTGTAACTTTTGACAAAACTTCAGATCTAATAATCTCCCCCTTTTTGTCAAATAGTCATGTACTTCTCATCATCATATTCTTTTAGTGCTGGAACAATCTTCAAAACCAGTACATTTCTCAGAGTAAGCCTTCTGTTAATCTTTTCTATGATCTCTTGAATCTCTTCAACTTGTTTTCCCTTTTGTAACTTTTTCTCTAGACTGTGCCTGATGAACCTTAAAGTTCCTGAACAATACTTTGCCACTTCTTCTAGTCTGAAGAAAATCTTTTCATTTCTGTCATTTCTTAAGAAGACTCCCAACTCTGGATATCTTGTAACATTTCCACTTTTCAGAAGATTCAGATTTTCATGCTCATTATTTGGCTTTGAGAGATATACACATGGCTTTTGTAAATACAGAGCAATTTGAAAATCTGTATATGAATGCCATCTAAGAATATAATACATAGCCTCTCTCACTGCAGCCAATGCTCCTCTTTCCTTTTTCAGTTTACTGCAGTCTTTATTTGACAAAAGACTATACAATCTGTACACATCTGTTACTGAGATCTTTTCAAAATCTGCTTCAGTAAAGTAGTAGACTTTTCCATCTTCTCTTAAGACTTCAAATGAGTAATATTCATGCTTCATGAACTTCTTCTCTTTCAATTCTCTAATCCCTGTGATTAAGAAATCTGAGTATACTGATTCTTTTGGTTTTCCTAATCTCTTTGACATTTCATCACGAAGACATTGATGTATCTCTGTTCTGTCATGATAAACACTTAGAAAGTTTACTTCTCTTGGTTGAAAGAAATAAGGATGAGCATACTCCAGAAAGTAACCATTAACATCAACAGGAATTTCTTCCTCATTAGCCTCAGACTTTTCTGGTTGATCAGCATCTTTCATTTGAACATCTTGTGAAGTCTCATCTTGAATATCTTCTTCCACTTCTTCTGAGTAAACTCCATTTACCTCATACTCAGCAGGAAAAACAAAATCTTTATGCAACATCTTCTTTGGATTTACTTCTGAAAGTAACCATTCATTGCAATTTCTGATTTTGTTTCTGAGTTCAAGTCTTCTAGTGACACATCTGATATATTTTTCTTTCACAAACACTCTGACATTCTCAACATAAGCTTGCATTTTCATTACTGTCTTCTTCAGAGTAGCATCACTATACTTTACTAGATCATTCAATCTGAATAGAGTAACTTTGTTGAATTCTGAATAAATGAATCTTTCATTTCCAACTTCTTCACTCACAAATCCATCAAAGTTGCTTATTACTTCAAGAGTGTTGATTGGACTTGTCAAGTTACATTTCTCCTTCCTTGACTCGATTTCCAACTGAAAATCATACAAATACATGTTTCTGACATATATTCCCAGAACTCTTCTGCATTCAAGTTCTATCCAAGCATCTTCAGTACCAGCAAAGAATTTCACCAAGAAAATTTGATCTTCCAAGAACAATATGGGAAAATCAAAACTTGTCATGTTCACCTTCAAGTTTCCTTCTTTCAATACATTCAGATTAACATATCTCAGACCATCAAATTCTTCACTTAGAAAATCTAACACCTTCACAATTCTTTTCTAAACATGAAGCTTTTCATCACTCTTTCTTAACCTATTTGAAGCTTCCACATATGTCATCTGAATCCTCTCATCCAAGAATCCATCAATAAAATTTTCAAAGAGAACAAACTCATCATCTTTGCAGTAGACAGATTTATAATTGTCTTCAGGAAAAATAGTAGCATACAAGTTTCTTGCCAATGGTGTATCTTCTCTTTCAACAATAAAATCACACAAAGGTTCTTCAAGAATGGGTAAATCAATTCTGGGAATCACAATTGGCCTTCTATAAGTGTAGACAGGCATAAAGAACTTATGAGTCCATTTTTATCTTATGAGAACTTTTCTTCATCTTGCCCATTTAACATGCTGAACATAATGATTCCTTTTCAAACTTGATCTTTGGTAATCCTTTGACTAAATGCTTGCTAACCAGATTGTTCAGATCTCTGAAATTTAAGTGAGAACATCTTATGTGCCAAAGCCAACATTCATTAGCTACTGCATTTGATAATAGACAAACAAGGGTTAAAGCTTTAATTTTTGAAAAATTAACCACAAATAGGTCCATATGTCTTTTGGCCCAGAAGACTTTTATGTCATTCTCAGTTAAAATCATGCAACCTGTTATGCTGAACTTAATCTGACAGAAACTGTCCAAAAACTGACTTATGCTGAACAGATTATGTTGTAAGCCTTCCACATAAAAAACTTTCTGAATAGTCAGATCCCCTTTTGTTAAATCTCCAAAACCTCTGACTTGTCATTTGCTGTTATTACCAAAATTTACTGCTCCTCCAGCCTTTTCTGTGAAGTTTGTCAGAGAAGACTTATGACCTGTCATGTGTCTTGAAGCTCCAGAATCTAAAAACCACACATGACAGCCCTGCAAAAACAATCAGTTAGATTTAGGTACCCATTTTGGAATGGGTCCATCTTTGTTAGCTTTGATATCTGATTTAACAAAAGTTCCTTTGACTTTCCATTCAAAATCTTCTTTTAAACACCACTTTCCTTTTACTTTTATGAAGTCAGAACATTTTCTGTTCACGGAATTTTTTCTTTTCTTTTTGAAAACTTTTGGTTGAGACTGAGAAACATTTTCAGTCTTCTTTTCTTTAGTTTGAAAGATATTTTCTTTCTTCTTTTCTTTTATCTGAGTTTGAGGAATCAAAACAGTTTTCTTTTCTGAATTCTGGTATGGTTTGTTTATATAAGAACCAGATGTTATTAAAATTGAACTTTTCTGAGATGATTGAAATGAATGACTACCACATTGAACAAATATGAGATTCTTTCTTGCAAGAGACAATAGATCTGAAACATAAGTCTTTTCACTTTTATTGCAAGATTTCAGATTCCAATTGAATTTCATACAAGAACTATTGACTCTAGGTTCAGAAGTAGTATTTAATCCAATCTCCTCATAAACTCTTTTCAGATCATCTTTCCTTTTGCTTTCCTCATTTTCTGAAAAATTGAATTTCACAGAATTACCAGATGATTTGGATGATTCACCATTTTCAAATGTACTTGATTTATCAAAGAATTTCTTATCTTCTTTTAAGGCATTAATCTTGAAAAGATCATATTCAGACGTTAACTTCTCAAGCTCTGTTATTTTCTGGACATAAGTGTTGTTTTCTTTTAAAACTTGGTCCAGTTTAAAATCTACATCACAATAATCATTTTCAAGATCATCAAAAGTTTTTCTTAAGTCCTCAAGTTCTTGACTAACAAGTTTAAATCTCTTTTCAAGTTCTGAAAAGCTTTTTGAAGTAAATTGAGAATTATCAGTTGAATCAGAATTTTGACTAACAGTTTCAGAACTCTGACCTTCAGACTCAGAGTTCTGACTTGTGGAGTCATAATTATGACTAGAAGACTCAGACTTCTGACTAACTGTTTCAGAAACCTTACTTGTATCAAATATACTTTCAATGTCAGTATATGAAAAACTTGGTTGTTTATTTTTGTAACTGACATTCAAAGAGTCATATTTGGATTTAGCATCATTATATTTTGGTTTCTCTTCTGTTGGTTTAGAAAATTTTTCTTAACCTCTTCTTCTAAAGCTTCTGACTTCTCAATTGTTGGTTCAGAAATTGTTTCCTTTGCTTTTACAGGACTTGATTTTTGTAGATTATCTGAACTTGTTATAGAACTAGCAGGTCTCACAAAAACTTCAACAATTTCTGGGATTTTTGGTTTAGGAACTTGTAGTTTATCAAAATCATACAAATTTATTGGAGCTCTTTTCAAAACAACATTTTCTTCCAAACCTAATCCCATTTTAGGATTATAAAATCTTGTATCTTTAACATTGCTAGTAAGAAGATTCAAGGTTTGTTGAGTTTGACCTCTTTTCAAATTAAGGTCTTCCAACTCTTTGATTTTTGTGTACAACTTCTTTCTTTCCTCAAGTAACATATCATATTTAATTTGTAAATCAACCTTTTCATCTTTTATTTCTGTAAATTGAATTTTTAATTCAGAAATCTTCTTTAAAAGATCAGAATTCTCATTTTTGACTTTTTGTTTCTCAACTTCAGATTCTTCAAACTGTTCTTTAATTATCTCTTTTTCTGTTCTGAACTTGTTAACTATAATTCTTTCACCTTTTATTTGTTTTCTGAGTTTAACAAATTCAGAATTCATATTGCCAATTTGAGTCATTAAATCAATTTCAAGTGCAGAATGTACCTCAGTAGAAGATTCAGAATCAGCATCTTCATAATCAGAATCATCCTCATTCTTCATCTTGGCCACATAACTTTGCATTTGAGAAAAGTGAATGCAATCCTCTTCATCTGAAGTATAATACAGCCAGTTCTCCTGTTCTGCCAACATTGCAATCTCATTATCTCTTTTCTTAGCCAGCTGAGCCTTCTTTGTGTAGTATTCATAATCTTTTACTACTTTTACTCTGCAGTCTCTGGCAAAGTGACCAGGTTTTCCACACTTAAAACACAAATCCTTCTCTTTTCTTTCTTCCTTCTCTTCTTTCTTCTCAAACTTACTTTCTTCTCTATCTTCTTTCTTCTTATATTTCACTTCTGAACTCCCCTGTTCCCTTCTATACTTACCCTGAAACTTGTTCTTTCCATATCTCTTGTTGAAAGTGTTAGTCAACAAGGCCAATTTTTCTGCAATCAGCTTGATATCATCATCTTCTTCTGATCCTTCCACCTCATCAGATTCTTCCTCTAACTTGGGTATTTCAGACAAATACACAGATTTCTTTGCAGTTTTGATCATCTTAGATTTTCTTTCTGAAAGTAAGGCTAATTGATCAGAAACATTTTTCTTCTCTTCCACTACTTGCTTAACCGAATCCTCATGTTGATTTAGAACACAGAATAGATCATTTAAATCTTCCTCACACATGTCTTTATTCATTTGAAGACTAATTGCAAAAGATGACCATTCTGAATTAAGAGAATTTAGAAATTTGTAGTTAATCTCAGACTTTGTCTTTTTCAACCCATTCCTCCTGAGGTCATTCAAAATAATACAAAACTTTTCATAAGTCTGATTTAAACTTTCACACTCTTTTGCTTTGAATCTTTCATAAGCATTGATGCATTGGTTTAACTTTGCTTGAATTGATTTTGCAGTACCAAGCATTTGTTTTTCAAGTTCATCCCACATTTCTTTTGCTGATGTTCCACTATCAATTCTATTAAAAACTCATTGGGAACTGCCAAAGTCAACAGCGTAACAGCTCTTTTGTCAATTGCATGTCTGATTTTCTGTGCTTCTGAGTATTGTGAAAAATTCTTCTTCACCCTAGTAGCAGGAATTTCTGGAGTTGTATCAGTTGCAGGTGTAGCTTGAACATCGACATAAACTTCAATTGGACCTTCTCGTATTGAAATCATCAAATTCTCATCGATACTATCCAAGAATTGTATCATACGAATTTTCCATTGCTGATATTCGTTAGGAATAAGAACAGGGGGTTTCGTCTCAGATCCCATTGAGAGAAATTCTTTCGAAGACATGATTGTAAGATGAATAAAATCGAATCAACAGAAAGACAAATCGAATTTCTTGAACAAACGTAAAACAAATTCAAGAATTACAAAGAATTCAAGAATTGTGAGTAGCAGCGGAATCAATTGACGAATTGATCAAGAAATCTTCAAGAACACGATCTCACGAACACGATCTTGAACCAATTTGTTTGTTGAGTTGCTCTGATACCAATTGTAGAAACCAGGATTCAATCTTACAATCAATTAAGATCAATCAAACAGTAAATGATAGAGATTTGGATCAACGCACTTGTATTCAATTAAGAACAGATTACAGATCTAGAGAGAGAATCTCTCAAAGATTACAAAAGCTGAATACAAAGATATGCGGAAGGTTATACCAAAGATTTGCCAAAAAAAGATCGGTTAGTTTATAGTTGCTAACTGCTATATATATTGTAAAGGAAATACTAAAGCTACAGTACATATACATTAAAGACTAATAGAACAATTACACGTGTCCTAATTAGTAACAGAATGTAACTGAAAATATCATAAGACATAAGTTCTGAACAACATGTTCAGAACTTCTGAACATCCTTCTGATCAAGCGCTTCAGAACTTCCTTCAACCACTTGTGATATTTTCATCTTCATCATCAGAGGTTCTGAGTCTTCTACTCAGAACTCTGACCCTTCTGTTCAGATTCCACACTTGTAATCTTTTTGAGACTTCTCAGATTAGAACTTCTGTGTCTTCTAACTCAGAACTCTGAGTCTTCTATTCAGATCCAACACTTGTAACTTTTGACAAAACTTCAGATCTAACATACTTAATTCTTAAGTTTTAATACAAGTACATTTTATTTAATTCATGTTATCTATTTTTTATTCTTTCATTCCTTTCATTCATTTGTAAATATCATATATACTTAACAAATCCAAAGAGTACAAAAAGAATGGACTATGTGAAAAAAAATCCAAAAGAGTAAAACAGGGTCAACATGTATTATTCATTGTTTTACTCAAATTTCTAAGTATGGGATGCCATCCTCAAATAGGGGGCGATTGTTGGGTCACCAAAGATTTGAAGATGACCTCCCGATCTTCTTATAATCTCTATAAAACATTTGTTGTACTTAGATAATTTTAAGTTCTTTGTAATAGATTAGTCATATATTCAAAGTTTGGTGAAATCAAAGGCTAGCCGAAATCAAGAAGAAAATAGTCTACCAATGCGGATTGAAGATGGACTTCTTAACCTAAACTAAGCTACTCTTGCCCATTTTCCTTATGCCAAATCGGTAGGATCCTCAAAATCGGAGGATCATCCTTTGTCTTCTAGGTAAGAAGATCTTCACCAACTTCGCACCTGATAGAGACATTCCATACAGTCTGAGGAAAAGATATCTATCTTTTCCACCTTTTCAGAAGTTGTCTACATCATGGTTTGCATATCTTCCTTGTCGGATGAAAAGACAAAGAGGACACTTTGTCTCTATCAAGGACAAGTCTTCAATCCTATTGTGACAAGTGTCCCATGAATTTAATGCACATGGGAGTATTTAAAGATGAAGACCCCCCTCCATGCAAGGTTACGTTTTTGAAGAATTCTCCAAAATGACTAAAACAAAAATCAGCAGAAACCTTTCTCTCTCAAGAACTTCATAGCTTTGTTCTTTGTGTTCAAAGTTGTGTTCAGTTTTCTGTATTCTGTGTAAAAGATTGTTAGAATAGATTTTAATTTGTGCTTTTCCGCAACAATCTTAAAAGTTTTCCATGTGTAATTCTTGATTTTCAATCAATAAAGAATTAAATTAAGTATTTTTTTGTATATTGTATTCAACCCCCCCCCCCCCCTCCCCCCACACACACACATAATACTTGCAAGTGTGTGCTATTTCATAGCTGGGACTAACAAGTGGTATCAGAGCAGGTCAATTTAATTCAATAAACTTGATCTGAAATGGCATCATCTTCATCTATGAACAATGGCTCCTCTTCTCAAAACTCTCTTGCTGGATCATACGACAATGGATCTAAAGCCACACAACATAAGTTTAACCCCAACAACTTCTCCTTATGGAAATGTCGTATGATGTTCTTCGTGGAAGGAGTTGACAATAGATATCCTACTATTCTCCGTGAGGCACCCATTGTCCGTAGAGTCTAGGCTTGTTATAATACCCAAAAGGCTGGTGAAGGAGATGTTGTTGGTGATTCTTATGATGAGGAAAAATCAGCAGCTACTGCTCGATATATTCTTAAAGATCCTAGTAGGTACAATGATGAAGACAAACGTCTTGTTTATCTTGACACTAAAGTCATCATTGCTCTCTTCTACTTACCACCCTCTTGTGAACTTTCCTACTGCCAAGGAAATGTGGTCAACTATGTGTGTCCTTATTGAAGGTAATTTTGAAGTCAAAAAAGCAGAAAAATTGCTCTTCTCAGAAAATATGAACTATTCTTCTATGAAAAGGGAGAATCTCTTTATGACTACTACAACTATTTTAATAGTCTGCTCAACGATCTTAAGATGTTGGGTCGTATATATGATAATAAGGAAGTCTTATACAAGTTCATGGATTGGCTTCCTGACTTTTGGGAAAACATTTGCACTTGCATCAAGACAACCAAAGATCTTGATCATATGTCCCTCACTGTTCTCTATGGAAGTCTATTTAATTATGAACAAACTAGATTACAAAGGAAGTCTATCATCAAAGAAATAAAGAGCTCTTCCTTAGCTCTTATTAGTGACACTTCAAAAAGAGTTGTGTGTGTTCCTAGAATCACGTATCCATCTGATGATTCGGATCATGATAGTCTGGAGGAATCCAATCATCATTCAGAGGCATATCTTAGTGATGTCGATGATGAAGTTGAGGAAACTTCGGTTGACCAACTGTCAGATGGAATGACTATGTTAGTTGGTTACTCTAAACCCAAATCTTGGTTCTCTTCTAGAAAATGCAAGTTTAGTCAAAAACCCTCCTTATCTTTTTCCAAACATTCTTCTTCTGACACAACAAATGGGGAATGTTTTAACTATGGAAAGAAGGGTCACATTGCTTTTGAGTGCAGAAGTAAACGTACAGGAAGACCTAGGACTTCATCTTCAGGCTGATTCCCTTCAAAATCAGGAAGATCCAAACCAGATGCTTCCAAGCATTCTCCCTCCCAAAAAATCAGGCAATCTGTCTCTTCTGCATACATTGAATAATGGTTAAATTTACTTATCATAATTAAAATACAATAATTAAAAATTACAATTATAAAAGTAACAATAATTAAAAATTACAATAATTAAAAATCAATTTGTATACTTAGAAGTTGATAATTAATTTGTATAAGTAGAAGTTAAGGAACAATTAGAGTAATGTTGAAGAAAAACAAAGTAAAATTTAGAAGGTGAAATTAAGTAACATTTTGACAGTGGAGAGTGAAACTGGTTTAAGGTTTGTAACTTTTAAAATAAATAAAACAATATTTGTAAATAAAAATAATTATCTTTTGTTAAATATAAGCAATTATGCAGTGCAGGTGGCATATTTTATAAATTAAAAATATAAATGCAATTGAATAGCATCTAATATTTTCTAATTAAAAAATGACTGGCCCTCTTTTCTTTCTTCATAAACCAGTTCATGCAGTAAACCTGTTCTTGTACACCTCAAAATGAACCACTTTTTCCCAATGGTATTAAAAGTTTATGGACCGGTCCCTCCTAAGGAAGAACCGCCCACTACGGATGCTCTAATTTCTCTATAACTACAGGTCTACGAACACCAACAGATCTGGTATCTAGACAGAGGATGTTCGCTACATATGACCGTAAACAGATTTCTTCTTGTACACTATGTGCCTGCAAAGGGTCATTTCGTAACCTTTGGTGACAATTATAAAAGCTTCACTAAAGGATATACAACTCTCACAAATGGTTATGTCGCATTTAATAAAGTAGCATATGTTGAGGGCTTAATGCATAATCTCTTAACCATAAGCCAACTGTGTGATCTAGGCTACAAAGTCATCTATGAATTATATGTGTGTACAATAACTGATAAAAGCATGCAAGTTGTATTGCCAGGTGTTAGAAAGTAAAATGTCAATGTAATAAAACATGGGACAAAGTTCTTCTGTTGGAACAAATGTATGTTTCGTCTCTGAAAACTCAACTAAAAAGAAATGGCTCTAGCACAAACGTCTATCTCATCTCAACTTTAAAACTTTGAAGGATCTTTACAATAAGGAACTTGTGGTTGGAATGCCAAAAATGTCCTTCGTGAAATAAAAGTTATGCGCAACATGTGAGAAATGGAAACTTACTAAGTCTTCCTCCAAGTCCAAATAGTGTTTTTCCATCACTCTGCCTCTTCAAATGTTTCACATGGATCTATGTGAACCGGTCGACACTCCTAGCCTTGGTTGAAGAAGGTACATTTTAGTCATAGTTGATGAATTCACTCGTTATACTTGGGTATCTTTTCTCAAGTATAAAAGTGACACCATAGAAGAAATCATAAAATTCATCAAGAAATTTGAAGTGCTAAATAGACAACTTGTGAGATTAGTAAGAAGTGATAATGGTACTGAATTCAGAAATACTACCTTAGATGACTTACAAAATTTCTCAACCGTTAGAACTCCACACAAAAAGGAGTGGTGGAAAGGAAGAATTGAACCATATGTGAAGTTGCCAGATCTATGCTAAGTGAATCGAATCTACCGACCTACTACTTTGGGCTGAAGCAATAAACACTGTCTGCTTTACCCAAAATAGGTCAGTAATTGTCAAAAGACACAAGACTCCCTATGAAGTATTTTATGGTCGAAACCAAACATTGGCGTTTTTCATGTTTTTGGATGTGTTTGCTTCATTTTAAAGATCGGGAACTCTTGGAAAGTTTGATCTAAAAGTTGATGAAGGAATCTTTTTGGGATATTCACTCTCCTCTAAAGCCTATAGAGTGTATAATCTTCGGAGGAAATGTATTGATGAATTCATACATGTGAAATTTGATGATCTTAGATCATCATCTTTCTCATGTGATGATGATGAACTAAATAGATGGATTTCGTCTAGTTTTTGTGAAGTACCTCAACTTATCTCACCATATTCAACTTCCTTTGTGCCATTATATCATTATATCCCTCTCATAGTAATGATCCTCCTACCTCACCCAATCTCACTCTTGGTCTGCAAATTAACCTGCCCTATATTCAAAATCCTTCTGATACAAACTCTTCTAAAGCTACTCTTCCAAATTCTTCTCCATCAAATTTGGTAGATGACACTCTTACAGACATTCCTTCATCTCCTAATCCTACAGATATACCTTCATCCTCCAATCATGCAGATTTACCCTCCTCATCTCAAACTCAACCATCCTTTCCTTCATCCCTACCTCCTGCTACTAAATAGACCAAGGATCATCCAATTGAGCAAATAATTGGTGATCAACAGGCTGGTGTTGAAACCCGGAGAGGAGTTGGCAACATATGTCTCTATGTGAATTCTCTATCAATCATGGAACCTAAACGTATTGAGGAGGCCCTAGCCGATCCACGTTGGATCACTACAATGCAGTAGGAACTCTTTTAATTTGAAAGAAACAAAGTATGAAAACTTATTCCTCGTCCTTCTAAAAAGTCTATCATAGGAACAAAATGTGTTTTCTGAAACAAGATGAGTGAAGAAGGTACTGTAATCCATAACAAGGCTAGACTTGTTGCTCAAGGATATCGACATGAAGAAGTAATTGGCTATGATAAAACATTTGCTCTTGTTGCTATACTTGAAGCCATCAGTATCTTTCCTGCCCCTGCTGGTTATAAGAATTTCAGAGTCTTCCAGATGGATGTCAAAAAGTGTGTTTCTCAATGGAGAATTGGCAGAAGAATTCTATGTGAAACAGCCTCCTGGGTTTAAAGATTCCACTCATCTCGATTATGTATATCGATTGGACAAAACTCTCTATGGACTCAAACATGCTCCTCGTGTCTAGTATGACACCTTATCTGATTTCTTGAAAACAAGAACTCCCGAGGTAAAATTAACAATACCTTGTTCATCAAGAAAATTGTAGGTAAACTCATTCTTGTTCAAATCTATGTGGACGACATCGTTTTTGGTGCCATCGACGAATCTTTGGTCCGGAGTTTGAATCTCTCATGAAAAGCATATATGAGATGAACATGATGGGAGAGCTCACATTTTTCTTAGGTTTACAAGTAAAACAATCTTCACAAGGCATTTTCATAAATCAAACCAAATATATTCGTGATCTTCTAAAAAAGTTTCATTTTGAAAATTGCACTCCTATGAAAACTTCTATGGCACCGCCTCTAAAAATTCATGTTGATCCCGATGGTAAATCGGTTGATGTAACAAATTGTCGGGGTATGATCGGGTCCCTTCTTTATCTTACTGCTAGTAGACCCGATATTATGTTTGCTACTTGTCTGTGTGCGCGTTACCACACCAATCCAAAAGAATCTCAACTGGTTGCGGTTAAACACATATTTAGGTACCTAAAGGGTACCTTACATCTAGGTCTTTGGTATCCCAAAGACTCAAGTTTTAAACTAATCGGGTATTCAAAATTCTGACTTTGCAGGTTCCAAAGTTGATAGGAAAAACACTATCGTGAGGTGGTGGAAAACTGGTTAGTTGGTCTAGCAAGAAGCAGAATTTTGTATCAAATTCCAATGTTGAAGCTGAATATGTTGCTGCTGGTAGTTGTTGTGCTCAAACCCCATAGATGAAAAATCAACTAAGGGACTATAATCAACTTTACTCTCATGTAAAAATTCTATGTGATAACTCAAGTGCAATTGCCATTGCAAACAACCTTGTACTTCACTCCTGATCTAAGAACACTGACATAAGATATCACTTTATCAGAGATCATATCTCCAAAGGTGATGTAGAACTGCACTTTATACCTACTGATCTACAGTTGGTCGATCTCTTCACCAAACCATTAGATGAAGCCCGATTCAAATTCCTGATCGGAGAATTAGGTATGTTGTGTTGGTCCCGAAGGGTTATACAAGTATATAAGTTTGTAGAAGGGGGGTTGAATACAAGCACAAGTTTTTTATCTTTCTAAATTATTTATTGATATAATCAAACAATTTACATATTATTGCGGAATAAGACTAAGTATAAAACCTAATCTAAACAAACTATGAGAATCACACATGTTTATCCAAACATGTTTATCCAAACCCTTCTAAATACACCGAAAGAACCCTCAAAAGCGAAAGAACCCTCGGTGGCTACACAAGACATAAAAGCCTCTCAAAAGCGGAGGCACTCATCTTCCCCCCTTAAGTCTCCTCTAAAAAGACTTAGGAAACCTTTTGTGGCCACAATCTTCCATCATAGCCGTTGATTCTCAACAATCGGGGGTTGTTGAATTTATCCCTACAACGCCCGGGAAATCTGCTCATCCTATATCCACCTCCTCTGTACCTTCTCAACATGATACGGTTGTACATATAGGGTCCCCTACTATTCCCTCTTCGACTCATCAGTTACTCGATGAGAATGACTTAGACGTCTCCCTGGTCCAAGGTCCCTTTTCTTCTTTGCACGGTCGTTCACCTGACCCATTTACGGTCGATGACTTTGCACTACTCCATGAAGGGTCGGCCATTCAAGAGGGTGGTCTAGAAGATGTTGTTACTCTTCTAGATTATTATCTTTTGTAGGACACTCAGTCCAAGGATTCTTCGAGCTCTCCCCTACCGATCATGACTGAACGGGATCCCTCCCCGGCTTTAAGCAAAGAGGTTGGTGAAGAATTGGTAGTCCCTATCTTCTATGTCATCAAAGAAGAAGACTCTTTCTCCTTCCCCTCAACGGTATTCTTCCCTGACAATTCCCCCTCCCTCTAAAATTCCCTCCCCACCAAAATCCCCCCGACACCACACTTCCTCCCCTAAAAAGACTCCAACATCCCCCTCCTCATAATCCTCTGACGGTCCCTCTCCCCATACATCACTGCTTTGAACCTCTACTCCCCATACTTCCCCAATTCCTAACCAACCACCCTTAAACCAGGTCTCTCCCCAAAACCAATCACCGGTCCGTATCTTGGATCCCAACCTTTGTGATATTCCCTCTACCTCTTCCCCACTTCCCATACATCGATCCTTGCCTCATCATCCCCCCACCCCACCTCACCATGCCAAAAAGGAAAATCCTTGCCTCGACACTCTCTCAGCTTCCACAAACTATATCCTTCCCGGGGACATTCTCAGTGACATTCGGGACACGAATCGATAGCAGCGAATGTTGGGAGGCCAGTTCAAGACCTTCAAGATTGAACTTAATAATTTTATAGCTCAATCTGCTCAGAGGTTTCAACTACTTGAAGAAAAGGACACTCGGGAGAATGGCCTTATGGGGGCATTGGATGGGCATCTTCAGAGTCTTGCCCAACCCCTCACGGTTCCTTTGTCGCAAAACTTGTCTTCAAGGATTACAAACAATATTGATTACATATGATATAATCAGTGATCATTACTGATACTGAACAGACTCAGGTTATCACTAATGTACATTTATCTCTGAGGAATACATTAAGGAACAATGGTCACCATCAGTGATACTGAACAGACTTATTGTGTTATCACTGGTGGTGAAACATCAATACATATAGATGTTCTTTGTAATTTTCACTAAGTAATTCTAAAGGTCATCATCAAATCACTGAGAGAGTTTGGATCAACAATCTCCCCTTATTTGATGATGACAAAGCAACAAAAGAAAATTGCTAAGCGTTAAAAACATAAGGTTAAATGTGACTCATAGATGCGTGTCCCATTTACTATTTTCAGGGATCTTTTTCGTACTAGTGGAGTAAAGTACTTTCACTTAATATTTCATTAACTTCGTAAAAAGATTACACGGGGAAGTTGAAAAATACAAGTACAAGTGAAAGTTATAAATTACAAGTACAAAAGTAACTAATGATAAATACAAGAGAAGAATACAAATGGGATCTATCTGCTATTGAGGTTCGTCTTTGAAGAGCATTTCATAAAAGGTATCAATCTGTGGGATCATCCAATCAGGAACTACTTCACCCTGTTCCCTTATGAGTTTGGCTTCATTCAGCACGTGGGTTTTGAGGAAGAGTCCTGACCTTGATTTATTGAACCAGTAAACGAGATCTCTGACTTGGTTGATAGGGCAGATGGGAAGCTCTGATAGTCTTTGTAAGCATGAGACACCACTCTAGTTCAAAAGGATAATACCGTAGGGATCACTTATCACTTGGCCACGGATGAAGGGTCCACCTGGTAGCAGTGATAAGTTTAAGTCAGATACATCAGGGGGAGGTCCAAGCACTGCTTCTCTTGAAAATTCGATCCCTGATTCATTTCGAATAGCAGTCCCACCAGAGGAAGAGGTTCGATTTCTTTTGGCAGGAGCAGGTCTTCGGTTTTGAAGAAGCGCTGGAGGAGGAGGCAAGTCTATCGTAGATGTGATTTTGTTGATCAGTGCATTCAATAATTTCTCAACATGAGACTTGACATTTGACTTCGACTTCTGAATGGCACTCCTGACCTTAAGCCATTCATCAAACTCGTAGAGTTCTATCTTCGACATGAAGCATCGCTGCGTTTCCCCATTCTCTCTGATGGTTGTAACTTCCACCATCGCTGATCTTCTTATGGTCTTTACCTTCAGGTACACATTGATGATCCGACTTGGATGGTATCTGAAGTCGACTTTCCCTCTGTACCATTTAGGCATGGCAACGGGGCGAGTATGGGGCGGGGTTCTCCATCCCCGGCCCCGGCCCCGGTTTCTGAAAACGTCCCCCGTCCCCGGCCCCGGCCTCGGGCGGGTGCGAGGATTCCAAACCCGTCCCCGGTCAACATTCGGTCAACACCCAGTCAACACCCGGTCAAGACCCGGTCCCCGTTACCCGTTTTTTACCCGGTTCCCCAACCTGAGTGAAGACTGAAGAATAAAGAATTAATAGAGAAGGAGACCTGAGTGAAGGAGTGCAGCGGCGTGCGGTGGAGGTGTGGAGGAGTGAAGCGGACTGTGTAGGAGTGCAGCAGCGTGCGGTGGAGGTGTGGAGGAGTGAAGCGGCGTGCGGCGGCCGACGACGTCGTGTGGCAGTGGCGGAGGTCGAAGGTTGGAGGTGGAGGCGGATTGGCCGATTAGAGGACTGGAGGTGGTCGTGAGTCTTGACGTCGTGTGGCAGTGGCGGTGTAGAGGTGGAGGATGGTCGATGGTGATGGAATTGGAAAGTAGGGTTTCTAATTTTCTACTTTCTATTTGGTAATCACAGAGACACAGACTCACGAGTTCAGTGAATTAATGAGAGCACAAAAAACATTTTAAAAATATATAATATATTTTAAAAATATATAAATATATAATTTTTTTAATAATATATATATACCGGGTCCGGGGCAGGTCGGGGGTGGTCAACCCGGCCCCGGCCCCGGTTTTTTGGAAGAAGGTTTCCCCGGCCCCGGTCGGGTCGTGTGAACCGGGTTCCCCACCGGGTCTGGTCAAATTGCCATGCCTAGTACCATTCCAACGTCGAGTTGCTGGCTGCTTTCTTCTTCTGAGTTTCCTTTCCTATCTCCTTGAGTAGTTGCTCCTGAACCCGTACTGGAAACTTCTTCAATTTCTTATCAGAAACTGAGCTTTGAGCAACCTTAAGGGCAAATTCAGCATCCTTTCGGCTCTCAGCAAGGATTTGCTCAGCTGTGACAGATTCTTCAAGTTCTTCAGGCGACAAGAATTGTAGGTCAGGGAGAGGAATGACTCTTAGGCGCTGACTCTCTAGCTGTTTGATCATTGCTGCTCTTCTTTGATTTTTTTTCATCCTCTGACCTTTAAGGAGGTCGAGAGGGTCTGGATGGATGAGTCAGCAGTTCTTCTTTTTCTTCTTATTCTTCAGTCTCCATCACAGAGACTGGAATTATTGCAAAGTCATCAGCATTCATAGCTGGGATTATTTGTTGATGAGGGAGGGGTTCTTCAGCTGGTTCCTTAAGCAGTGGAGTGGACTAGCTGAATCAAAAGAAATAGAAATATGAGGGGTTTGAGGTGAGAACGGATAGAAGCAAAGAAGGGGATTATTGAGAGGCATACCTGAGAAGATGGAACGTTCTCAGCATTGAAGAGAATCTTAAGATTTCCAGAGGTAGCAACTCCCTTTTGCTTACCTTTGGAAGATTTCTTCGCTGGAGACTTCTTCGTCGTCTCTCCTGCTTCGTTAAGAACGACCCCTTTTTGGGTCGGAACCCTGATGGTTGTTGGTTTGAACCAAAGATCTGGCTCTTCATCTTCATCATCATCATCACCATTAGGCTGTTGGAGGGCTCGTCTTCTAAGATCTCCAACCCGTCTTCATCCTCTTCTTCTTCTTCCTCTTCATCCTCTTTAGAGGCAATGATATCAATAGTTTGAGTCCAAGGAGAAGAGGGAGGAGTTGGATCTTTCTCCCCCTTAGAGTGAGAGGGGCCTTCATTGATTCTCTCCCCCTCGGCCTAAGGAGGATCTTGTTCAGCATTCTTCACCCCCTCATCATCAACAGGGGGAGGTTGGAGGGGTGTAGCAGCCTCAGCGGACCTGTCTTCTAGGCCAGGTGCCATTGAGGTAGAAGCGGGAATGGCTTCTAATCTTTTCACCCTGGCTTCTTGGCCAGGGATCGCTGCAGTGGCTTATAGGATGAAGTCAGCCGCCATCCCCATCTTGGATCTGTCATCAGTTGTGAAGGAAGGGTCGGGAGCCACCAGCTCACTGAGTCTACTCAGGAGGGAGGAGAGAAGGGAGTTGGTGGAGTCAACCTTGGTGGTCAGGTTACTTACAGAACCTCTGATTGAGTCCACCTTTGTGCTAATATCAGTGATCGCTCCTTGTAGAGATCCCACTGCATTGCTGAGAGAGGAGACGGTTGAGTTCAGCGTTTGCAGGGAGGACTCCTCTTCTCCTTTTTAACCTTTGACCATAAGGTCATTGAAGATCATCCGGGCATAGTCAATGTTGTGCCTAGTGATGAGGGAGTAACCCATTTGCAGCTGGTAGCGATTAGCTTGATCCAACGACCCAGTCTTCCCACTCATGGAAGAGATGATGTGGGAGAATATGTAGTTCAGCTATGAGGGCATCTTTGCCTTGAGGATCTTGGTTAACTTTTTTCAGGGAGTTCGGGGTTGCGGGGCATGGGATCCCAGGTGTATCCCATGAGATCTAGAAACCGAATGAACTCATCATTAGTGGGTGGGTCGGCGAAGGGTCCCACTGGCAATTTGAGTGTCGAGCGAATATCGTTCGCTGTAATGAAGCCTTCACCATGTTCAGTCTGGAAGTCGATAACGGTGACAACCCTTTTAGATTTTAGGGTTTGTTCAGTCTTTTCAGCAGTAAACCAGAACTGCTGGAGTAAGTTCTTGTGGGCTGGTGGAGCGACAGTTAGGGTGTAGTGAAGCGGGGAGTTTCTCAGCAGGGTTACGGCGTTAGCCAGGTGTATGCAAGGCTTCTTCTCAGGGAATTTGAGGAGGGAAATGTGGTTGTTTTAGCCGAATGTGATCTGATTCATTTCACCTTTCATGTTCTTGAATTTGATCATGGTTACTAATGGTGCCATTTCTGAGAGATAGAAATCAAAAGGAAGAAGAAACTTTCTTTGTTAGGAAAGATTTTCAAAGAGGTAAAAATAGGGTTTTACATTTTCTTTTTAAGGAAAGAAATTGCAAAGAAAGATTTTCCAGTTTGAAGTGAACCAAAACTGGTATAAAACAGTGTTTTACCAGTTTCCTTTTAAAGAAGGATTCTAGAAAAATGTATTTAGGATGCAAGAGAAAGTTTAAGTATATTTTTTAAACCTTTAGAAAAACTTTTTAAGTTTTTTTAGAAAATAAAATCATGAAAGAAGATGATTTCTTAGAAGAAACGTGTATTTTGATCCATAAGAACAAGGATTTAAGATCAAAAACAAGTTTGAGTTGTTCCAGAAAGCATTAAAGAAAGAGATAGAAATATTAGGCTAGGTGTATATGATGGGTTTGAGGTAAGAATGGATAGAAGCAGAGAAGGGGATTATTGAGAGGCATACCTGAGAAGTTGGAACGTTCTCAACGTTGAAGAGAATCTTAAGATTTCTAGAGGTAGTAACTCCCTTTTTGCTTACCTTTGGAAGATTTCTTCGCTGAACTCCCAAATGAAAGAAGGTGGTTTCTTAGAAGAAACATGTATTTTGATCCATAAGAACAAGGATTTAAGATAAAAAACAAGTTTGAGTTGTTCCAGAAAGCATTAAAGAAAGAGATAAGAACATGTTTTGTGTGAAGTTTTGAAGAACAAGTCTTAGGTTCAATGATCCGAGTAAAAATGCAAAGGAATTCTTTCTTGCCTTAAGAGAGTTATGAGCGTGTAAAAAGAAAAAATATAAACAAGGGTTGTTTATATAGGAGTGACAGAAGAGAGAGAAAGGTTGATGAGCGGGAAAAGGACTCATCATGACACGTGACACGTCCCACGAAGCTTATTGGTCAAGAAGTGTAACGGACGAACGTGTCAGACGAAAAGTCGTGCCAGGGTTTATCCTCCTATGATGACGTCACAAATAAAACGGTCTTTTCATTTTCAAAAGACAATCCTGATTGATTTTAAAGAATCAGGACTACGTTGTTTTATTAAAAGTCACTGATGGGAAATATCAGTGATGAGGTTTCATCTTTTTCAAAAGGATCACTAATAGAGAAATGTCAGTGATCGAGATTTCTTTTGAAAAACGTCTTATAGATGAAAACTTCAGTGATTAGGGATATAAGACATACTTTAGTATCAGAGAACATTTTACTCACAGATTAGATGATGAATAGAAGAGATAGAATTTTATTGCTAACATAATGCATCACCGCTGAAGAGTTATTCTTCAAGGTTCAGCATTCCAAGCTCACTGATGAGAAAGTTGAACCTTGTCTCGTCTAGAGGCTTGGTAAATAGATAAGCTAACTGATAGTCAGTTGGAATAAAATGAAGTTCTATGTCTCCATGCATCACACGATCTCTGATAAAATGATATCTGATCTCCATGTGTTTAGTCTTTGAATGTAGCACCGGGTTGTTTGCTATAGCGATAACACTTGTGCTATCGCAATAGATCGAAATCTTAGATAGTTGAAGCTCATAGTCTAATAGTTGATTTCTCATCCATAAGACCTGAGCACAACAACTACCAGCAGCTACATACTCAGCTTCAGCGGTAGATGTGGACAATGAATTTTGCTTTTTGCTTGTCCAACTCACCAACTTTCTACCCAGGAGTTGACAGCCTCCTGTGGTGCTTTTTCTATTCAGTTTACAACCTGCAAAATCAGTATCTTAATAGGCAGTTAGATCGAACCATGAGTCTTTGGGATACCAAAGACCTAGGTTGGGTGTACTCTTCAGATATCTGAAAATTCGCTTTACAGCGATCAGATGTGATTCTTTTAATTCAGATTGATATCGTGCACAAAGACAAGTAGAATACATGATATCAGAACAACTCGCTGTAAGATAGTGAAGAGAGTCGATCATTCATCTATAGGCAGTGACATTAACAGGTTTTTCAGAGGGATTCTTATTAAGTGTCAACGGGGGTGTCGTAAGGGTTTTCATAGCTGAGTTTTAAGTAAGATCGAGTTTCTTCAGCATATCTTTAACGTACTTACCTTGGGGGATAAAAGTACCCTTATCGCTTTGCGTGATCTGAAGTCCAAGGAAGTATGTCAGCTCACCCATCATACTCATCTTATATTCAGTTTTCATTTTTTCAGCGAATCGAGTACATAGAGATGGGTTAGTGGGACCAAATATAGTATCATCGACATATATTTGAACAAGAATAATATTACATTTAACCTTTCTGAAAAATAAAGTGTTATCAATTTTACCACGTTCAAATTTTTTAGTGATAAGAAAGGAAGATAGAGTGCCATACCACGTACGAGGTGCTTGTTTTAAACCATAAAAGGGCCTTATCCAGTTTATAAACATATTCTGGATGCTTAGGATTAGCGAATCCTGGTGGTTGTTCAACATAAACTTCTTCATTCAGCCTTCCATTGAGGAATGCTGATTTAACATCCATTTGGTGAACTTTGAAGTCTTTGTGAACTGCATAGGCTAAGAAAAGTCGAATTACTTCGAGTCTTGCCACTGGGGAAAAGGTTTCATCGTAGTCTATGCCTTCCTCTTGTATGTATCCCTGAGCAACTAATCTAGCTTTGTTGCGAGTTACAGTTCCAAATTCATCTAACTTGTTTCGATATACCAATTTAGTACTTATCACAGTTTTGTCAGATGGTCTGGGGACAACATTACAAACTTTGTTTCTTTCAAATTCAATCATCTCTTCTTGCATAGCACTGGCCCAGTTTGGATCTCTGAGGGCATCATCAATTCTTTTTGGTTCAATCAGTGAGATAAAGTTAACAAATAAACAAATGTTACCTGAACTTCGTCGAGTCTGAATACCTGCATTTGGATCACCTAGAATTTGTTCGATTGGGTGATTTATTGTCCATCGGTAAACATGAGCTTGAATCTATGACTCAGAGTGATATTCTGGAGGTGCTGAAGAAGAGCCTTCAGCAGCAGTTTCAGGTATGTCAGGCAAGAGTTGATGAGGTTCAGATGAAATTTCATTTTCTGATTGCTGATTTGTCATGGATAGATTTTCAGAGGTTGAGGGTTTAGAAGGAGGCAAAGTGTTTATGGGAATAGCTGATACCCAAGAGGAGGATTCAACTTCACTTGTTTGTATGCTAGGAATGATGATAGAATCATCATCAACGATTGGATTGTTGACCTGAAGGTCAGGATTGAGGTTAGCTTCTGGTTCCCCATAATGAGAAAACATCCACTGATTCAATTCGTCGTTTTCAGTAGTAGGCTTTGAATTTGATGAACGGGATTCATCAAAGGTGACATGAATGGTTTCTTCTACAGTTTGTCTTCTCTTGTTGAAGACTCTGAAGGCTTTGGTTTTCTGTAAATTGAATTTTTAATTCAGAAATCTTCTTTAAAAGATCAGAATTCTCATTTTTGACTTTTTGTTTCTCAACTTCAGATTCTTCAAACTGTTCTTTAATTATCTCTTTTTCTGTTCTGAACTTGTTAACTATAATTCTTTCACCTTTTATTTGTTTTCTGAGTTTAACAAATTCAGAATTCATATTGCCAATTTGAGTCATTAAATCAATTTCAAGTGCAGAATGTACCTCAGTAGAAGATTCAGAATCAGCATCTTCATAATCAGAATCATCCTCATTCTTCATCTTGGCCACATAACTTTGCATTTGAGAAAAGTGAATGCAATCCTCTTCATCTGAAGTATAATACAGCCAGTTCTCCTGTTCTGCCAACATTGCAATCTCATTATCTCTTTTCTTAGCCAGCTGAGCCTTCTTTGTGTAGTATTCATAATCTTTTACTACTTTTACTCTGCAGTCTCTGGCAAAGTGACCAGGTTTTCCACACTTAAAACACAAATCCTTCTCTTTTCTTTCTTCCTTCTCTTCTTTCTTCTCAAACTTACTTTCTTCTCTATCTTCTTTCTTCTTATATTTCACTTCTGAACTCCCCTGTTCCCTTCTATACTTACCCTGAAACTTGTTCTTTCCATATCTCTTGTTGAAAGTGTTAGTCAACAAGGCCAATTTTTCTGCAATCAGCTTGATATCATCATCTTCTTCTGATCCTTCCACCTCATCAGATTCTTCCTCTAACTTGGGTATTTCAGACAAATACACAGATTTCTTTGCAGTTTTGATCATCTTAGATTTTCTTTCTGAAAGTAAGGCTAATTGATCAGAAACATTTTTCTTCTCTTCCACTACTTGCTTAACCGAATCCTCATGTTGATTTAGAACACAGAATAGATCATTTAAATCTTCCTCACACATGTCTTTATTCATTTGAAGACTAATTGCAAAAGATGACCATTCTGAATTAAGAGAATTCAGAAATTTGTAGTTAATCTCAGACTTTGTCTTTTTCAACCCATTCCTCCTGAGGTCATTCAAAATAATACAAAACTTTTCATAAGTCTGATTTAAACTTTCACACTCTTTTGCTTTGAATCTTTCATAAGCATTGATGCATTGGTTTAACTTTGCTTGAATTGATTTTGCAGTACCAAGCATTTGTTTTTCAAGTTCATCCCACATTTCTTTTGCTGATGTTCCACTATCAATTCTATTAAAAACCTCATTGGGAACTGCCAAAGTCAACAGCGTAACAGCTCTTTTGTCAATTGCATGTCTGATTTTCTGTGCTTCTGAGTATTGTGAAAAATTCTTCTTCACCCTAGTAGCAGGAATTTCTGGAGTTGTATCAGTTGCAGGTGTAGCTTGAACATCGACATAAACTTCAATTGGACCTTCTCGTATTGAAATCATCAAATTCTCATCGATATTATCCAAGAATTGTATCATACGAATTTTCCATTGCTGATATTCGTTAGGAATAAGAACAGGGGGTTTCGTCTCAGATCCCATTGAGAGAAATTCTTTCGAAGACATGATTGTAAGATGAATAAAATCGAATCAACAGAAAGACAAATCGAATTTCTTGAACAAACGTAAAACAAATTCAAGAATTACAAAGAATTCAAGAATTGTGAGTAGCAGCGGAATCAATTGACGAATTGATCAAGAAATCTTCAAGAACACGATCTCACGAACACGATCTTGAACCAATTTGTTTGTTGAGTTGCTCTGATACCAATTGTAGAAACCAGGATTCAATCTTACAATCAATTAAGATCAATCAAACAGTAAAAAGACTCCAACATCCCCCTCCTCATAATCCTCTGACGGTCCCTCTCCCCATACATCACTGCTTTGAACCTCTACTCCCCATACTTCCCCAATTCCTAACCAACCACCCTTAAACCAGGTCTCTCCCCAAAACCAATCACCGGTCCGTATCTTGGATCCCAACCTTTGTGATATTCCCTCTACCTCTTCCCCACTTCCCATACATCGATCCTTGCCTCATCATCCCCCCACCCCACCTCACCATGCCAAAAAGGAAAATCCTTGCCTCGACACTCTCTCAGCTTCCACAAACTATATCCTTCCCGGGGACATTCTCAGTGACATTCGGGACACGAATCGATAGCAGCGAATGTTGGGAGGCCAGTTCAAGACCTTCAAGATTGAACTTAATAATTTTATAGCTCAATCTGCTCAGAGGTTTCAACTACTTGAAGAAAAGGCCACTCGGGAGAATGGCCTTATGGGGGCATTGGATGGGCATCTTCAGAGTCTTGCCCAACCCCTCACGGTTCCTTTGTCGCAAAACTTGTCTTCAAGGATTACAAACAATATTGATTACATATGATATAATCAGTGATCATTACTGATACTGAACAGACTCAGGTTATCACTAATGTACATTTATCTCTGAGGAATACATTAAGGAACAATGGTCACCATCAGTGATACTGAACAGACTTATTGTGTTATCACTGGTGGTGAAACATCAATACATATAGATGTTCTTTGTAATTTTCACTAAGTAATTCTAAAGGTCATCATCAAATCACTGAGAGAGTTTGGATCAACAATCTCCCCTTATTTGATGATGACAAAGCAACAAAAGAAAATTGCTAAGCGTTAAAAACATAAGGTTAAATGTGACTCATAGATGCGTGTCCCATTTACTATTTTCAGGGATCTTTTCGTACTAGTGGAGTAAAGTACTTTCACTTAATATTTCATTAACTTCGTAAAAAGATTACACGGGGAAGTTGAAAAATACAAGTACAAGTGAAAGTTATAAATTACAAGTACAAAAGTAACTAATGATAAATACAAGAGAAGAATACAAATGGGATCTATCAGCTATTGAGGTTCGTCTTTGAAGAGCATTTCATAAAAGGTATCAATCTGTGGGATCATCCAATCAGGAACTACTTCACCCTGTTCCCTTATGAGTTTGGCTTCATTCAGCACGTGGGTTTTGAGGAAGAGTCCTGACCTTGATTTATTGAACCAGTAAACGAGATCTCTGACTTGGTTGATAGGGCAGATGGGAAGCTCTGATAGTCTTTGTAAGCATGAGACACCACTCTAGTTCAAAAGGATAATACCGTAGGGATCACTTATCACTTGGCCACGGATGAAGGGTCCACCTGGTAGCAGTGATAAGTTTAAGTCAGATACATCAGGGGGAGGTCCAAGCACTGCTTCTCTTGAAAATTCGATCCCTGATTCATTTCGAATAGCAGTCCCACCAGAGGAAGAGGTTCGATTTCTTTTGGCAGGAGCAGGTCTTCGGTTTTGAAGAAGCGCTGGAGGAGGAGGCAAGTCTATCGTAGATGTGATTTTGTTGATCAGTGCATTCAATAATTTCTCAACATGAGACTTGACATTTGACTTCGACTTCTGAATGGCACTCCTGACCTTAAGCCATTCATCAAACTCGTAGAGTTCTATCTTCGACATGAAGCATCGCTGCGTTTCCCCATTCTCTCTGATGGTTGTAACTTCCACCATCGCTGATCTTCTTATGGTCTTTACCTTCAGGTACACATTGATGATCCGACTTGGATGGTATCTGAAGTCGACTTTCCCTCTGTACCATTTAGGCATGGCAACGGGGCGAGTATGGGGCGGGGTTCTCCATCCCCGGCCCCGGCCCCGGTTTCTGAAAACGTCCCCCGTCCCCGGCCCCGGCCTCGGGCGGGTGCGGGGATTCCAAACCCGTCCCCGGTCAACATTCGGTCAACACCCAGTCAACACCCGATCAAGACCCGGTCCCCGTTACCCGTTTTTTACCCGGTTCCCCAACCTGAGTGAAGACTGAAGAATAAAGAATTAATAGAGAAGGAGACCTGAGTGAAGGAGTGCAGCGGCGTGCGGTGGAGGTGTGGAGGAGTGAAGCGGACTGTGTAGGAGTGCAGCAGCGTGCGGTGGAGGTGTGGAGGAGTGAAGCGGCGTGCGGCGGCCGACGACGTCGTGTGGCAGTGGCGGAGGTCGAAGGTTGGAGGTGGAGGCGGATTGGCCGATTAGAGGACTGGAGGTGGTCGTGAGTCTTGACGTCGTGTGGCAGTGGCGGTGTAGAGGTGGAGGATGGTCGATGGTGATGGAATTGGAAAGTAGGGTTTCTAATTTTCTACTTTCTATTTGGTAATCACAGAGACACAGACTCACGAGTTCAGTGAATTAATGAGAGCACAAAAAACATTTTAAAAATATATAATATATTTTAAAAATATATAAAATATATAATTTTTTTAATAATATATATATACCGGGTCCGGGGCAGGTCGGGGGTGGTCAACCCGGCCCCGGCCCCGGTTTTTTGGAAGAAGGTTTCCCCGGCCCCGGTCGGGTCGTGTGAACCGGGTTCCCCACCGGGTCTGGTCAAATTGCCATGCCTAGTACCATTCCAACGTCGAGTTGCTGGCTGCTTTCTTCTTCTGAGTTTCCTTTCCTATCTCCTTGAGTAGTTGCTCCTGAACCCGTACTGGAAACTTCTTCAATTTCTTATCAGAAACTGAACTTTGAGCAACCTTAAGGGCAAATTCAGCATCCTTTCGGCTCTCAGCAAGGATTTGCTCAGCTGTGACAGATTCTTCAAGTTCTTCAGGCGACAAGAATTGTAGGTCAGGGAGAGGAATGACTCTTAGGCGCTGACTCTCTAGCTGTTTGATCATTGCTGCTCTTCTTTGATTTTTTTTCATCCTCTGACCTTTAAGGAGGTCGAGAGGGTCTGGATGGATGAGTCAGCAGTTCTTCTTTTTCTTCTTATTCTTCAGTCTCCATCACAGAGACTGGAATTATTGCAAAGTCATCAGCATTCATAGCTGGGATTATTTGTTGATGAGGGAGGGGTTCTTCAGCTGGTTCCTTAAGCAGTGGAGTGGACTAGCTGAATCAAAAGAAATAGAAATATGAGGGGTTTGAGGTGAGAACGGATAGAAGCAAAGAAGGGGATTATTGAGAGGCATACCTGAGAAGATGGAACGTTCTCAGCATTGAAGAGAATCTTAAGATTTCCAGAGGTAGCAACTCCCTTTTGCTTACCTTTGGAAGATTTCTTCGCTGGAGACTTCTTCGTCGTCTCTCCTGCTTCGTTAAGAACGACCCCTTTTTGGGTCGGAACCCTGATGGTTGTTGGTTTGAACCAAAGATCTGGCTCTTCATCTTCATCATCATCATCACCATTAGGCTGTTGGAGGGCTCGTCTTCTAAGATCTCCAACCCGTCTTCATCCTCTTCTTCTTCTTCCTCTTCATCCTCTTTAGAGGCAATGATATCAATAGTTTGAGTCCAAGGAGAAGAGGGAGGAGTTGGATCTTTCTCCCCCTTAGAGTGAGAGGGGCCTTCATTGATTCTCTCCCCCTCGGCCTAAGGAGGATCTTGTTCAGCATTCTTCACCCCCTCATCATCAACAGGGGGAGGTTGGAGGGGTGTAGCAGCCTCAGCGGACCTGTCTTCTAGGCCAGGTGCCATTGAGGTAGAAGCAGGAATGGCTTCTAATCTTTTCACCCTGGCTTCTAGGCCAGGGATCGCTGCAGTGGCTTATAGGATGAAGTCAGCCGCCATCCCCATCTTGGATCTGTCATCAGTTGTGAATGATGGGTCGGGAGCCACCAGCTCACTGAGTCTACTCAGGAGGGAGGAGAGAAGGGAGTTGGTGGAGTCAACCTTGGTGGTCAGGTTACTTACAGAACCTCTGATTGAGTCCACCTTTGTGCTAATATCAGTGATCGCTCCTTGTAGAGATCCCACTGCATTGCTGAGAGAGGAGACGGTTGAGTTCAGCGTTTGCAGGGAGGACTCCTCTTCTCCTTTTTAACCTTTGACCATAAGGTCATTGAAGATCATCCGGGCATAGTCAATGTTGTGCCTAGTGATGAGGGAGTAACCCATTTGCAGCTGGTAGCGATTAGCTTGATCCAACGACCCAGTCTTCCCACTCATGGAAGAGATGATGTGGGAGAATATGTAGTTCAGCTATGAGGGCATCTTTGCCTTGAGGATCTTGGTTAACGTTTTTCAGGGAGTTCGGGGTTGCGGGGCATGGGATCCCAGGTGTATCCCATGAGATCTAGAAACCGAATGAACTCATCATTAGTGGGTGGGTCAGCGAAGGGTCCCACTGGCAATTTGAGTGTCGAGCGAATATCGTTCGCTGTAATGAAGCCTTCACCATGTTCAGTCTGGAAGTCGATAACGGTGACAACCCTTTTAGATTTTAGGGTTTGTTCAGTCTTTTCAGCAGTAAACCAGAACTGCTGGAGTAAGTTCTTGTGGGCTGGTGGAGCGACAGTTAGGGTGTAGTGAAGCGGGGAGTTTCTCAGCAGGGTTACGGCGTTAGCCAGGTGTATGCAAGGCTTCTTCTCAGGGAATTTGAGGAGGGAAATGTGGTTGTTTTAGCCGAATGTGATCTGATTCATTTCACCTTTCATGTTCTTGAATTTGATCATGGTTACTAATGGTGCCATTTCTGAGAGATAGAAATCAAAAGGAAGAAGAAACTTTCTTTGTTAGGAAAGATTTTCAAAGAGGTAAAAATAGGGTTTTACATTTTCTTTTTAAGGAAAGAAATTGCAAAGAAAGATTTTCCAGTTTGAAGTGAACCAAAACTGGTATAAAACAGTGTTTTACCAGTTTCCTTTTAAAGAAGGATTCTAGAAAAATGTATTAAGGATGCAAGAGAAAGTTTAAGTATATTTTTTAAACCTTTAGAAAAACTTTTTAAGTTTTTTTAGAAAATAAAATCATGAAAGAAGATGATTTCTTAGAAGAAACGTGTATTTTGATCCATAAGAACAAGGATTTAAGATCAAAAACAAGTTTGAGTTGTTCCAGAAAGCATTAAAGAAAGAGATAGAAATATTAGGCTAGGTGTATATGATGGGTTTGAGGTAAGAATGGATAGAAGCAGAGGAGGGGATTATTGAGAGGCATACCTGAGAAGTTGGAACGTTCTCAACGTTGAAGAGAATCTTAAGATTTCTAGAGGTAGTAACTCCCTTTTTGCTTACCTTTGGAAGATTTCTTCGCTGAACTCCCAAATGAAAGAAGGTGGTTTCTTAGAAGAAACATGTATTTTGATCCATAAGAACAAGGATTTAAGATAAAAAAACAAGTTTGAGTTGTTCCAGAAAGCATTAAAGAAAGAGATAAGAACATGTTTTGTGTGAAGTTTTGAAGAACAAGTCTTAGGTTCAATGATCCGAGTAAAAATGCAAAGGAATTCTTTCTTGCCTTAAGAGAGTTATGAGCGTGTAAAAAGAAAAAATATAAACAAGGGTTGTTTATATAGGAGTGACAGAAGAGAGAGAAAGGTTGATGAGCGGGAAAAGGACTCATCATGACACGTGACACGTCCCACGAAGCTTATTGGTCAAGAAGTGTAACGGACGAACGTGTCAGACGAAAAGTCGTGCCAGGGTTTATCCTCCTATGATGACGTCACAAATAAAACGGTCTTTTCATTTTCAAAAGACAATCCTGATTGATTTTAAAGAATCAGGACTGCGTTGTTTTATTAAAAGTCACTGATGGGAAATATCAGTGATGAGGTTTCATCTTTTTCAAAAGGATCACTAATAGAGAAATGTCAGTGATCGAGATTTCTTTTGAAAAACGTCTTATAGAAGAAAACTTCAGTGATTAGGGATATAAGACATACTTTAGTATCAGAGAACATTTTACTCACAGATTAGATGATGAATAGAAGAGATAGAATTTTATTGCTAACATAATGCATCACCGCTGAAGAGTTATTCTTCAAGGTTCAGCATTCCAAGCTCACTGATGAGAAAGTTGAACCTTGTCTCGTCTAGAGGCTTGGTAAATAGATAAGCTAACTGATAGTCAGTTGGAATAAAATGAAGTTCTATGTCTCCATGCATCACACGATCTCTGATAAAATGATATCTGATCTCCATGTGTTTAGTCTTTGAATGTAGCACCGGGTTGTTTGCTATAGCGATAACACTTGTGCTATCGCAATAGATCGAAATCTTAGATAGTTGAAGCTCATAGTCTAATAGTTGATTTCTCATCCATAAGACCTGAGCACAACAACTACCAGCAGCTACATACTCAGCTTCAGCGGTAGATGTGGACAATGAATTTTGCTTTTTGCTTGTCCAACTCACCAACTTTCTACCCAGGAGTTGACAGCCTCCTGTGGTGCTTTTTCTATTCAGTTTACAACCTGCAAAATCAGTATCTTAATAGGCAGTTAGATCGAACCATGAGTCTTTGGGATACCAAAGACCTAGGTTGGGTGTACTCTTCAGATATCTGAAAATTCGCTTTACAGCGATCAGATGTGATTCTTTTAATTCAGATTGATATCGTGCACAAAGACAAGTAGAATACATGATATCAGAACAACTCGCTGTAAGATAGTGAAGAGAGTCGATCAATCATCTATAGGCAGTGACATTAACAGGTTTTTCAGAGGGATTCTTATTAAGTGTCAACGGGGGTGTCGTAAGGGTTTTCATAGCTGAGTTTTAAGTAAGATCGAGTTTCTTCAGCATATCTTTAACGTACTTACCTTGGGGGATAAAAGTACCCTTATCGCTTTGCGTGATCTGAAGTCCAAGGAAGTATGTCAGCTCACCCATCATACTCATCTTATATTCAGTTTTCATTTTTTCAGCGAATCGAGTACATAGAGATGGGTTAGTGGGACCAAATATAGTATCATCGACATATATTTGAACAAGAATAATATTACATTTAACCTTTCTGAAAAATAAAGTGTTATCAATTTTACCACGTTCAAATTTTTTAGTGATAAGAAAGGAAGATAGAGTGCCATACCACGTACGAGGTGCTTGTTTTAAACCATAAAAGGGCCTTATCCAGTTTATAAACATATTCTGGATGCTTAGGATTAGCGAATCCTGGTGGTTGTTCAACATAAACTTCTTCATTCAGCCTTCCATTGAGGAATGCTGATTTAACATCCATTTGGTGAACTTTGAAGTCTTTGTGAACTGCATAGGCTAAGAAAAGTCGAATTACTTCGAGTCTTGCCACTGGGGAAAAGGTTTCATCATAGTCTATGCCTTCCTCTTGTATGTATCCCTGAGCAACTAATCTAGCTTTGTTGCGAGTTACAGTTCCAAATTCATCTAACTTGTTTCGATATACCAATTTAGTACTTATCACAGTTTTGTCAGATGGTCTGGGGACAACATTACAAACTTTGTTTCTTTCAAATTCAATCATCTCTTCTTGCATAGCACTGGCCCAGTTTGGATCTCTGAGGGCATCATCAATTCTTTTTGGTTCAATCAGTGAGATAAAGTTAACAAATAAACAAATGTTACCTGAACTTCGTCGAGTCTGAATACCTGCATTTGGATCACCTAGAATTTGTTCGATTGGGTGATTTATTGTCCATCGGTAAACATGAGCTTGAATCTATGACTCAGAGTGATATTCTGGAGGTGCTGAAGAAGAGCCTTCAGCAGCAGTTTCAGGTATGTCAGGCAAGAGTTGATGAGGTTCAGATGAAATTTCATTTTCTGATTGCTGATTTGTCATGGATAGATTTTCAGAGGTTGAGGGTTTAGAAGGAGGCAAAGTGTTTATGGGAATAGCTGATACCCAAGAGGAGGATTCAACTTCACTTGTTTGTATGCTAGGAATGATGATAGAATCATCATCAACGATTGGATTGTTGACCTGAAGGTCAGGATTGAGGTTAGCTTCTGGTTCCCCATAATGAGAAAACATCCACTGATTCAATTCGTCGTTTTCAGTAGTAGGCTTTGAATTTGATGAACGGGATTCATCAAAGGTGACATGAATGGTTTCTTCTACAGTTTGTCTTCTCTTGTTGAAGACTCTGAAGGCTTTGGATACTGAGGAGTATCCTAGAAATATACCATCGTCAGCTTTGGATCAAACGTTCCAAGGGAATCTCTGTTGTTTAATATGAAGAATTGACAACCAAAGTTGTGAAGAAAGCTGATAGATGACTTTCTCCCATTGAAAGGTTCATAGGCAGTCTTGTTGAATCTTTTGACGATCAGCGACCTATTTTGAGTGAAACAGGCAGTGTTGACAGCTTTTGCGCAGAATTGAGTTGGTAGATGAGAATCGCTGAGCATAGATCGAGTAGCTTCGATGATCGTTATGTTTCTTCTTTCAGCGACTCCATTTTGTTGAGGTGTTCTCACCGCTAAGAAGTTGTGAGAAATTCCCTTACCCTCAAAGAAGTTATCAAGAGAACTATTTTTTAATTCAGTTCCATGATCACTCCTTATTGAGCGAACAATCATATTGTTCAGGACTTCCATTTTTCTGACAAAAGAGATGAGATCTTTTGAGGTGTCACTCTTTGCACGGAGAAACATTACCTAGGTATAGCGAGAAAATTCATCTACTATGACAAGAGTATATTTATTTCCAGCAATCGATTGTATATTGACTGGGCCAAATAAATCCATATGGAGGAGCTGAAGAGGGTTTGTCACTGATGACACTTGCTTTGACTTGAAACTAGCTTTAGTTTGTTTTCCCTTTTCACACGCTGAGCAGAGGGATTCCTTAGCGTATGAGTGTGGAGGTAAGCCAGTGACCAGTTCTTTTGAGGAGAGAGTGTTTAGCATTTTTGAAGTTAAGATGAGAGAGCCTCTTATGCCATAACCAGTTGACATCAGATGAGGCTTGAGAGAGAAAGCAAATTTTCTCAGTGGATTTTGAGTCCATGTTTATAACATAAACATTTTCCAAACGATATCCACTGAGTGCAAGGTTTCCTTTCTTATCAGTGACAGAGCATGCTTTCTTAGTAAAGCATACTTTGAAGTCCTTATCACATAGTTGACTGATGCTAAGAAGATTGTGCTTTAGTCCTTCAACATATGCGACTCTTCTGAAGGTAGTTGTACCATTGGTGAGTACACCAAACCCTCGGGTTAGCCTTTTCCTTTTCCACCAAAGGTCACTGAGGGACCTTTCTCTTCCTTGTATTCAGTGACCAGGTTCTTTTCTCCAGTCTTGTGTTGAGAGCATCCACTATCAAGATACCAGATACCCTTCGAGACCTGCAAACATGAGGAAGATTAATTTTGAATTGGTACCCACTTAACTATGGGACTAAAATTGTCAGTGGAGGAAGAAGTAGAAGGATCAGCGGTCTTCACAGCATCTGATGAATCAGCGTCAGTGGTAACCTTCACTTTGGTTAATTTCTTAACCTTAGTGGTATTTTTCACCTTGGCTTGTTTTTCACCTGGGGTGATCTTATTTGCCTTGGAGGCAGTTATCTTCACCTTAGCTGATTTCTCAGCTTTGGTGACTATTGGGCACTTACTAGCAATATGATCAGTAAGTCCGTAGTAATAGCATTTCCTATAGCTGAAAGTAGCTTTAGGACCATAGTCATAAGCATTTGATCAGAAAGTCTTATGGTTTCTTTTATGCTTCATCAGAAAGTGATACTGATATTGATAGTATGGATGTTGGTAAAGGCAAAGGCAAAGTTGAAAATGAATTACCTGTTCTATTTGACTTCAGTGCAAAACTTCCAGATCACACTGATTTTTTGATAAAAGAAGAGGAACCTAAAAAGATCATTTTGGAAGGGGAATCTTCCAAGTCTTCAGAGAAAATTTCTGTCAATGATTACTATTCTAAATCTAAATCAAAACAATCATTTCAGAAAAAGAAAAGAAAACCAAAACAGAAGAAGCATGCTAAATCTACTCAAACTTTATATTCAAAATCTCACAACTCTTCTTTGTCTGGTGTTTCAGATCGTAATTTAAGAACCAACAAGAAACTTGAGTGGAAGATAAAAGCATCCACACAAGAAGTGACAAAGATCAAATCATCCAAAGTTCCTTTAAATGTTTTAAATTTCAAGAAGGACAAGTTGTTTTTGAATGTAATTAATCATGCTGTTGACAATAGAAAACTTGTAACACCTTGCAAGATTTATACAATGCAACAACTGATTAACTTGTCTCATGATAAAATCTGTTGTGCTTCATGTGGTGTGGATGATTTCATTGGCAAATCTTACTATAACTGTTGGTTGTATACACCTAATTACTCTAACAATGGTAATAGAAAGAGCATTGCCAATTTGAAATGGCTACCTAGAACTACAAAGACTCCTAACCCAAAAGGACCCAATTGGCAATGGGTACCTAAAACTGTTTAAATTCCTTTTTGCAGCTCCGTCATGTGTGGTACTTGGATTCTGGTTGCTCAAAACACATGACTGGAAGAAAGGAACTCTTGAGCAACTTTGTAGAAAGAGATGGAGGGAGAGTCAAATTTGGAAATGATCAGTACTCTCCTATCTTAGGTTATGGAGACATAGTAACAGACAAGGTCAAAATAACCAAGGTTAACTATGTTGAAGGATTGGGACACAACCTGTTTAGTATAGGTCAATTCTGTGACAAAGACCTAGAAGTACATTTCAAGAAGACTCGGTGTGCAGTTCTAACTGATGACGGAAATGAACTTCTAGTTGGGTCGCGCAATTCAAATCTTTACACCATTGACCTATCCAAGCTAAACCCCAAGATGAATGTGTGTCTGATGTCAAAGGCGTCGTTTGACAAAAGCTGGTTATGGCACCGAAGACTATCTCACCTCAACTTTCGATACATTCAAAAGCTGCAGACAGGTGATTTAGTTACTGGTCTACCAGAACTGAAGTTTGAGAAAGACAACTTCTGTACTGCATGTGAAACAGGGAAGATAAAGCATGCTCCTCACCCACCAAAGCCGGAACCCAGCACAAGCAAAGCACTAGAAATTCTTCATATGGATCTCTGTGGTCCGATGAAGACTCAGAGTATCAATGCCAAACGATATGTGTTAGTTGTTGTTGATGATTTCTCAAGATATACATGGGTCAAGTTTCTTCGTTCAAAAGACGAAACTCCAGACTTGATCATCTCGTTAATCAAACAGATTCAAGTGAATCTACAACTATCAGTTCAGAATATCAGATCAGACAACAGGACAGAATTCAAAAACAGAACTCTTGATGACTTCTTTCAGTCATTAGGAATTTCACATCAATATTCTGCGGCCAGAACACCTCAGCAAAATGGTGTAGTTGAAAGACGAAACCGAACACTCGTTGAATCGGCCAGAACGATGTTGTCTTATTCTGATCTACCTCTGTATCTGTGGGCTGAAGCTGTTGCAACGGCATGCTACACACAAAACCGTTCCATTATACATCGACGGTTTGGCAAAACACCATATGAATTAATGAATAATAGAAAACCTGTAATACACTACTTTCGTGTGTTTGGTTGCAGGTGCGTTGCGCTGAACGATAAGGACAAATTGAACAAATTCAGTCCTAAAGGGTTGGAGGGCTTCTTTATCGGATACTCGCTCACATCAAAGGCTTACAGGATCTATCTCAAGTCTTCAAAGAATGTGAAAGAAAGTGTCAATGTCAAATTCGACGAATCTGAAGAAATGGCTTCTGTCCATAACAGTACAGAACCCGCAATATTAGGGATCCTAGCATCCGGACAAATACGTCCGATGGTGACTAGGACATCAAACAAGAATCAAGCTTCCACTTCTAACTCTAAGCCCAGTGATCTTGATTTATTGTTTGAATACTTTTATGATGACTACTTTAATAATGATAACTCTTCGTCATCTTTAAATAACAGGAGTCAGGTTGCAACACCAGCTCAGGCTTCGTTGTCGGGTCCTTCATCGGCACCCTCAACAGATGCAACGACTCAGACAACATCTTCGAGTGACAGGCATTTGGTTTCTACACAAGAAATCATCATGAGAAGTAGACGACAACGTGAATCCACACATGGTGCTTCTTCGTCGGGTACAACTTCAAATGTCAATGATGATGGGTCTGCAAACATACCAGAGTCATCTTCTGAAGCAGAACCGGAGGCAGTTCCTGTTGACACATCTGTCAATGAACCTGTCAAAACACCGGAACCTATCTTGACAATACAGTTGAACTTCGATAAAGACCCTACCTTGGTGGATCCAAATGTAAGTGCTGCATCTCTCCCACACTCAACGAAATGGACGCAGAGTCACCCCATTACTCAGGTTATTGGTCAAGTCAACGAACCAGTCAAAACAAGATCGGCAACGGCAAACGAGGTCCTATTTGCGCTCTTTCTTAGTCAAGTTGAACCTACATCTGTTCAACATGCCTTAGAAGATCCAGATTGGATAATTGCCATGCAAGATGAGCTGAACTCATTTGAAGCTCTAAAAGTATGGAGACTTGTTCCTAGACCAAAGGGTAAAACGGTCATTGGTACAAAATGGATCCTGAAGAACAAGAAAGACAGTGAAGGGATTGTGATAAGAAACAAAGCACGCCTTGTAGCGAAAGGGTACAGGCAACAGGAGGGAATAGACTATGATGAGACATACGCACCGGTTGCTCGCTTAGAAGCAATACGGATATTTCTTTCATACGCTGCCTACAGAAACTTCATTGTTTATCAAATGGACGTGAAGACAGCATTCTTGAACGGCGTTTTGAAAGAAGAAGTATACGTTTCTCAACCAGAGGGTTTTGTGGACACAGATTATCCAGATCATGTCTACATACTTGACAAAGCTCTCTATGGTCTGAAGCAAGCCCCTCGCGCCTGGTATGAAATCCTATCTACCTACTTACTTGGTGCTGGCTTTCGAAAAGGTAAAATTGACACAACTCTCTTCACTCTGGAACAAGAAGGTGATATTCTTTTGGTACAAATTTACGTCGATGACATTATTTTTGGTTCAACTAATCCTGGATTATGCACGTGGTTTTCGGGTTTAATGATGACCAGATTCCAGATGAGTATGATGGGAGAAATTAATTTCTTTCTCGGATTACAAGTCAAGCAGTTCTCGACAGGTATCTTCATCAACCAATCAAAATACGTGTTTGACATTTTGAAGAAATACAAAATGGAAAACTGTACTTCGATTGGTACACCTATGGCTCACCAATCAAAAGTTGGTCCTGATCCAAACGGTGTAGATGTCGATGTCAAGAACTACCGAGGGATGATAGGTTCATTAATGTACCTCACTGCGAGTCGTCCAGATATAATGTTCTCTACATGTTTATGTGCAAGATTTCAGGCACAACCAAAACAATCGCATCGAAGTGCTGTTACAAGGATCTTTCGATATTTGAAAGGGACACCGTACCTTGGACTTTGTTACCCAAAGGGATCAGGATTCGAGCTCACTGCATACTCAGATGCAGATCATGGAGGTAGCTTGCTAGACCGGAAGAGCACTTCTGGTCATGTTCAGTTTTTAGGGGAAAAGTTGGTCAGTTGGTCATCGAGGAAACAAAACTGTGTTTCTACATCAACTGCGGAGGCAGAGTATGTTGCTGCGGCCAGTTGTTGTTCACAAGTTCTGTGGATGAGGACTCAACTGCAGGACTACGGCTTCAGATACGAGAAGATCCCTATCAACTGTGACAGCAAAAGTGCAATTGCCATTACAGCAAATCCGGTTCAACACACAAAGACCAAACACATAGATGTCAGGTATCACTTCAAAAAAGACTATGTGGAAAAAGGTACGGTTGAATTATATTTTGTTCCAACAGAGCATCAACTTGCCGATTTGTTTACAAAAGCCTTGGATGAAAAACGCTTTAATTTCTTAATATCCAAGCTTGGCATGTTGAACATGAAAGTGTAATATCGAATTTGATCATTTAATGGATGGAAATATGTATCTTTCAATCTAGATAAATCTATCTAAATTGATACATTCATATTTTCATCACATTCTATTATCAACATAAGATATTTCAATTTCATGTATTTGTTGTGTTTCAAAGTTTATTTTATCGTATCGATACAATTGTGATGATATCTATGTGTGCAAAAGACTTGTTCATAGTCTCAGGGGGAGTACAGGAATTGGAGTATGCACAAAAAGAGGGGGAGTGTGCATACATGACAGAGTAAGTAAAAGGTATTTCCAAATACTTAATGCTTGAAGATAACAAGGTAAGTGCTTCTAACGTGTATTTTTTACAAACCCTTATGCATCATTTAAGGGGGAGTGAAAAATAGTCTTGGAAATTACCTAGTTTAGATAAACAATTGGAAGTTGGACATCTTCCCGTGGGCTAAAATTTGGAAAAAGATCAAAAATGTCAAAATGTCAAAATTAATCAAAATTCCTCGCAATAGAAGACTGCGATGGAAAGATTCCATCGCAATAAACTGTTGCGATGCGAAGATTCCTTCGATCCAAAGATTCCCTCGCAATTGTTAACTGCGATCCAAAGATTCCCTCGCAATTGTTAACTGCGATCCAAAGATTCCCTCGCAATCTTATATTGCGAGGTTTGGGATTTTTCATTGTGATCCGTTTTTTTTTTAAAAATTTGGGCAAATCAGGTAGTGACACGTGTCACGGATTTCAAATGTTTATATATACTTGCGATCTTTGACTTAGTCTTTATTTCAAAACCTCTCCATAAAAGAACCCTCGTTTTTTTTCTCTCGATACTGAACATTGCGATTCGACCAAAGGAGTATTATTTGTTGATTCTATTCCGTGTAATCGACTACATTCGATTAAAAGGTATGTATTCTCGATTCTTATTACATTTCATCCGATAAAACTCCTATTTTAATCGATTTTGCATCTAGGGTTTAAAGGGTTTTAGGTTAGGTCTCTGTCACATGCTAAAACTTGATTGATTGGTGCTTGTTAGATGTTTTAAATGATTAGGGTTTACTCACAAACTAAAACCGAGCATGCTAGTATCAATTTTAACATCTATACATGCTAATTTTGAAAATCTGGAAAATCACATGGGTTTTACTGCTAATGTTCATAAGCCTCGCAATCATCTGACATTCAAACGCCTCGCAACACATACTCTTTAAGACTGCGATCCTCGCAACCTTCCAGGTTTTGCGAGCCTAGCAATCTTCTACATCTGTTGACTGCGAGCCTCGCAATCGTGCATTGCGAGGTTTCTTACACTTTGCATTTTTTTGGGATTTTTTTTCAAGAAAAATACCTTTCTGTTTGAATTGCTTAAATCTGTTCTAACATGTTAAAATACCTTACAGATGGCTGAACAACCTGCTGAATATGCATCCGATGACAACACAATCATCGCCTCGCAACGCTCTTCACATCCATCCGTCAATGCCGTTGACCCGGATGAAGAAATCATGCCAAGGGCCAGCTTTCTAGCAATCCGTGAAAATAATCATCACCTGGATCTTGAAAGAAACTTCTCTCACCGGATAATTCTAGAGATCATCCGTGGTCATCCAATTCGCACTGCACTGACAAGGGTCGAGAGAGTGCCTGCCATTTATTTACAACAATTTTGGCACACACTCCGATTCAATCCTACGGCTCGACCACAGCGATTCAATGCTAATATAGACCATTTCGAAGTAAGGATCACACTACAAGGCTTACGTCGTGCTCTCGAACTTCCAAGACGCGACAACTTCGAAGATCCAGCTGTTTCTGAAGAATTATTCACGGATATCCGCAGCCTTGGATATCAAGATCCAAGAGTCCCCGTACTCACCGGTTCATCACAATTCAGAAGACAACATCTACCGCCGGTGTGGTACACCCTATGCTCAATCCTCAATCGCTGCATGACATCTAAGCATACTGGCCTAGATAAGACGAATCTAGCGATCCTAAAGATGTTTCATGCATTCGCCTTCAACCGCAATATAGACTATGCTGTCCTTATCTGGAATGAAATGGTGGAAATTGTTGCAGATCAGCTCAAACCCAAAATGAGACGCAACTTTGTGCCATTTCAACGGTTCTTCCAAATCCTGATTCATCAGGCTATGCAAGACCGACCGGAAATCCCAAGAAGAGAGGAAGCTGAGCGAGGACCAGCAAGCTGGATGCACCGCCTTGTACCGCCAGCACATGAACCATTCGTACATACCACCGTTATTCGACCAAAGGTACTGAATTATGCCGACCAGGCTAGCTGGGTAGTGATTCAGTATAGGGAGCAAAACGCATTAATGGACCAGCCAGATCCGGCTGGACCTGCCCAAGATGCAAACCCAGTAGGTGGTGAGGGTCCTATTGTCGAGGGGGTTCAGGAACAAGGGGTTCCTGAACAACGAGTTGTGAGAAGAACAACAAGAAAGAGAGTGGGGGGTAGGACTCGAAGTACTGGCCGTGCTACATCTTCACGCTCTGGCGATCAAGCAACATCTTCTTCAAGCCAAAGAACAGAACCATTCAGTCCTCTAGTTGATTTTGGTGATTATGAATATGACTCAGATCCAGATGCAAACTTGTTACCAAGGCAAACAAGAAAAAGGCCTCGAGTTGAAACACCTGGTGCAGGTTCATCTAGACAACCAGAACCTATGGTTACTTCTACAGTTGCTGCTGTTGATACTTCACTTATACACGAAGAAGTAGACGTAGATGAAGAAAACGTACTTAGTGGTGAGGCAAGAGGGAGAAAAGAAATGAGCGAAAATGTGAAAGAGTCGGAAAAAGTTATAACTACCGACTCTTCCCAAGCCGATCCAAGCCGGGCAACCACATCTTCTACCAACGTGCGTTCGTCGCCGTTGAGCATTGAAACAGCCATGGTCCGCCCAACCATGCAGTGCACACCCCCACCAAGCCACTCATCGGTCTCTCAACAGGCCGGTGTTTCATTCAGCACAGGGGAATATGCACAAAGTCTATCGGCAACACATTCGGTGTTCGCTGGTATTGAAACAGGTAGGCCCCTGCCCCGGCCACCGACTTCATTTCAGAGCACATCGAGTCTAGCGCCTTTTGGAACAACTTCTTTTCCTAGGTCACCGCTATTTGAACAACACCTTGTTGGGAGCTTTCGTGCCCCAACCGGAACACCCAGAGTGCCACCCTTTGTTGGTGCGTCACGAGGATCGGGTGGAAGTCCTGTCATTGCTAACACTATGCCAGCTTTGAACACAGGCAGTACGGTTGCTTCAACCGATACTTCAACCAGTAACCTAAGTGGTCTGGGTGTTAGTGCTGAACTCGAACGAGCGTTTAGTTTGGTTGGCCCTCCTCCGAATAGATTCGTGCCACTTACTCTACTAAAGCATTTCGTCAGATCTATCGACAACACATATCAGGCTCATACTGACAAAATGAAAGCAGAGTTTCAGAAATTAAGTGATGATGTAATCAGAGCGGTGAAAGGTAAAGGACCGGCTGAATCTTCTACATCTGAACCTCAACTGACTAGAGCCGAACCCGTTCAACAAGATCCAACATCGATCCCGTTAAATCTTGCTCCTGAAGATCTACTCAAGTCAGAGCTGCTTGCACGACTTCTTGCCAAACACGATCCAAGACCAGGCGAGGATGTCGATCTTATTAGCTTGCTTCATCAACAAACCGCACCTCCACCTCCACCACCGCCTCAAGCTTCATCAACCACCAATCCACTGCTTGTTCCCCAATTTGAGCAGCTAAATACCTCAATCTCCAACATGGCAGATTCCTTTTTGGCTGGCTTTCATTCGATTGTCAAAAGGGTCGAAGTAGTCGAACTGGCTTGTGGTGTTCAAGCTGAAACCGCTCAGAAAAGAAGACATGATGATCAGGATGATCCAGATCACCATGAGGGGGAGAGTACAGGTACAGGTGTTGGAACAAGTACAGTTGCTGCTTCTGAGAGCACTGCAGTAGAGAAAGAAACTGAGACATCATCCGGTAAAGCGTCCGAGGATACAAGTAAAGGAGCCACTGACTCAGAGAATCTCGATATTCTAGCTGATGTCATAGCTGGGGTTGAAAAGCCTTCGGCTAGTGACAATAGAATAGAAGATGATTGGACGACAAACGTTATAATCATAGATTCAGATGAAGAGCCCGAACGAACAACGGTGCAGATCAAACAAGAAATTGCAAATGTGTTTGATTCTTCTGATACTATGATGGTTGCTCTAGATTCAGAGACTGAAGCTCCAGGATCTTCTATTCAACAAACAGATACTTCAATAACTCCAGCTCAAGCTCAAGTAATTCAACCGCAAGCTCCGATCGTTATCAACCTACAACCTGCTGAACATCTCAGAGATCCAACGCTTCAAGCAGAAATCAGACTTCTCCAAGACATTATCCAGAATGAACCAGGATTTGTGGCGACTGGCCTACGAGTCAGAATTATGACTCCCTTTCAGGAAATCTTACGAAGCAATATGTTTGTAAGGGTCATGCAGCCAATCACTTGGGAAAAAGTCTACGGGATTGAAGACTGGCCAGAAAAGCACAGAACTGAATATCTCTATTTCATGAGATATGAATCGCTGAACGCCAATGCAATAAAGTCTGACAAACCGATCAGAAGAGTACTGAAGATAGAATCGCGAAAGCTTTCAAAGGTTTGGTACCCAGTATTTACCGTTCAGAGATCAGATGATTCAGAACTAGTCTTTAATGAGGCAGATTTTCAGAAACTACAGCTCAATGACGTTTGCAACTTGTATGAAATCCTGTCTCGAGATCCTAAAAAGAAGGGAGAATGGTCAGATGCTTATCAAAGTCTGAAGAGGTACATGAAGAACATCCTGAAGTTTTCATATCTTAAGGATTTTCAAATGGCCTTGGAAGCGCGTCAAGAACGAGTCAACATCAGACCTCCGAATCTAGATCTGGCAGATATTCAGAGTGTTCAAGCTTACACCGTGCTGAGCAAACCAGATCTTAGAGTTGTGTTCATTGACTCAGCCTCAGAGAAGAAATTCATGAGAGTCACTGATGCAAATAAATTCAGCGACGGAACTTTCAAGATGATTCAGATTCATCTAGTGAGCAGATTACGATTGGATGCTAAAGGAGAAGAGAAGCTGTCGAAGAAACAAAAGGCGTTGATAAAGGAAGTAATGGATGCCGTCAAATATCGAGTAGACTACCGGAACGCGCTAAGAAGATTCGAGTTGATTTTCGGGCTTCGGAAGACACAAGTGGTTCCAATGAATGTCTAAAGCTTATGGCTCTACATTGGTACAAAGGGGGAGATTGTTAATGTTACATTATCTTGTACCATGTAGTATTATAGTTGAGGGACCAAATGTGACATGTTGTCAAACTTTGAATAGTATATATAGTATACTATCTGTATTTTTAGGTCATAACACAACATAGAACATACAACATACAAAATACACACGCCTCTATCTTCGCAGCCTCCTTCCACTTTGTAAACCTCTCAACCTTCTGTGAAGTTGTAAGCTGCAAGTTCTTCAATCATATATAGAGGTGTACTTCTTTGATTCATATATCTTGTGTATTTACTCTTATTACTTGTCATTGTGGGATCACACCTGAAGGTCAGGATTGAGGTTAGCTTCTGGTTCCCCATAATGAGAAAACATCCACTGATTCAATTCGTCGTTTTCAGTAGTAGGCTTTGAATTTGATGAACGGGATTCATCAAAGGTGACATGAATGGTTTCTTCTACAGTTTGTCTTCTCTTGTTGAAGACTCTGAAGGCTTTGGATACTGAGGAGTATCCTAGAAATATACCATCGTCAGCTTTGGATCAAACGTTCCAAGGGAATCTCTGTTGTTTAATATGAAGAATTGACAACCAAAGTTGTGAAGAAAGCTGATAGATGACTTTCTCCCATTGAAAGGTTCATAGGCAGTCTTGTTGAATCTTTTGACGATCAGCGACCTATTTTGAGTGAAACAGGCAGTGTTGACAGCTTTTGCGCAGAATTGAGTTGGTAGATGAGAATCGCTGAGCATAGATCGAGTAGCTTCGATGATCGTTATGTTTCTTCTTTCAGCGACTCCATTTTGTTGAGGTGTTCTCACCGCTAAGAAGTTGTGAGAAATTCCCTTACCCTCAAAGAAGTTATCAAGAGAACTATTTTTTAATTCAGTTCCATGATCACTCCTTATTGAGCGAACAATCATATTGTTCAGGACTTCCATTTTTCTGACAAAAGAGATGAGATCTTTTGAGGTGTCACTCTTTGCACGGAGAAACATTACCTAGGTATAGCGAGAAAATTCATCTACTATGACAAGAGTATATTTCTTTCCAGCAATCGATTGTATATTGATTGGGCCAAATAAATCCATATGGAGGAGCTGAAGAGGGTTTGTCACTGATGACACTTGCTTTGACTTGAAACTAGCTTTAGTTTGTTTTCCCTTTTCACACGCTGAGCAGAGGGATTCCTTAGCGTATGAGTGCGGAGGTAAGCCAGTGACCAGTTCTTTTGAGGAGAGAGTGTTTAGCATTTTTGAAGTTAAGATGAGAGAGCCTCTTATGCCATAACCAGTTGACATCAGATGAGGCTTGAGAGAGAAAGCAAATTTTCTCAGTGGATTTTGAGTCCATGTTTATAACATAAACATTTTCCAAACGATATCCACTGAGTGCAAGGTTTCCTTTCTTATCAGTGACAGAGCATGCTTTCTTAGTAAAGCATACTTTGAAGTCCTTATCACATAGTTGACTGATGCTAAGAAGATTGTGCTTTAGTCCTTCAACATATGCGACTCTTCTGAAGGTAGTTGTACCATTGGTGAGTACACCAAACCCTCGGGTTAGCCTTTTCCTTTTCCACCAAAGGTCACTGAGGGACCTTTCTCTTCCTTGTATTCAGTGAGCAGGTTCTTTTCTCCAGTCTTGTGTTGAGAGCATCCACTATCAAGATACCAGATACCCTTCGAGACCTGCAAACATGAGGGAGATTAATTTTGAATTGGTACCCACTTAACTATGGGACTAAAATTGTCAGTGGAGGAAGAAGTAGAAGGATCAGCGGTCTTCACAGCATCTGATGAATCAGCGTCAGTGGTAACCTTCACTTTGGTTAATTTCTTAACCTTAGTGGTATTTTTCACCTTGGCTTGTTTTTCACCTGGGGTGATCTTATTTGCCTTGGAGGCAGTTATCTTCACCTTAGCTGATTTCTCAGCTTTGGTGACTGTTGGGCACTTACTAGCAATATGATCAGTAAGTCCGTAGTAATAGCATTTCCTATAGCTGAAAGTAGCTTTAGGACCATAGTCATAAGCATTTGATCATTTTAAGTGAGTTGGGCCTGTACCAAGAATGCCTTTAGCATCAGATTTCGGAGGAACTTTAGGTTCTTCAGATTTCTTAGCTATAACATCAACCTTTATTCTTGGAGTTGATAACTGAAAATGTTCAAGGATCTTGTCTTTTGAAATTGAAGGTTGACTAGATGAAGATTTAGACTTCTTCAGTTTTGGCACTTTGGTACCCTTCTAAGCTTTTTGTAAAACAGTCTTTCCTTTATCTTTAAGTTTGGGGCTTAAAGAAGGTTTTTCCTCAGGGATTTGACTCTTAGAGGAAGAGGACTGAGATGATGAGGTGTCAGGGATGGAGGAGACGAACATTCCAAACTTAAGCATGGAATGATCATGGCTTGGTTCTTCAGCGTTAGCATTAAAACCAAGACCACTTATGTCCTTGAGTGATCTGAGCACTGATTATCTTAGTGATCTTTGTTGAGGATTTACACCATCCTTCAACAGTAGCTTTCTCAGCTTTCAGTTCAGCTATAGCTTGTTCGCGTTCGATACTGATTACTTGATTTACATAGACCTGGTCGTTTAAACTTTCTTCGATTTTAGAGAGTTCTTGGATCTTTAAATGACATTTATTAAGCTGATCAGTTAAATCCAGATTTAGTTGTTCAGCTTGGGTCTTGCCATTCAAGGCCATATAAATCAATCGTCAGATAGCACGAAGTCTATCAACATCAATGATAGTTGGAGGATAGGAAGTTGATACCTGAGAGGTGGAAGAAGTAGATGGAAGAAGGATGGGTCAGGAGCCACCGGCTCACTGAGTCTACATAGGAGGGAGGAGAGAAGGGAGTTGGTGGAGTCAACCTTGGTGGTGAGGTTACTTACAGAACCTCTGATTGAGTCCTCCTTTGTGCTAATATCAGTGATCGCTCCTTGTAGAGATCCCACTGCATTGCTGAGAGAGGAGACGGTGGAGTTCAGCGTTTGCAGGGAGGAGGAGTTGGTGGCCACATCCTTCTTTAAATTATTCACCTCTTCCGTCAGCGTTGAGAGGTTGGAATTTTCAGCTTTGGCAGTGAGCGAAGAGGAGATGGCCTTCAGGGAATCGCTGGCAGTATTCACGGCATTGATGTTGTTAGTGAGATCCCTGGAAAGGGACTCCACCTGATCCTTCACCTCCTTGATGGAGGCAGTGATGGTGTCCAAATTAGGACCTGTAAGAAGAGAAACATTTTGAGCAAAGGAAAACTCAAAAGTGGTATTGGGTTTGGAAGAAAGAGGTAGGGAGGGTGGAGTACCTGATGGTCGCGAGAAGTCTTCTAAGAGACTACTCCCGCCATAATAAAGCATGTCCTACTCCATTGGAGACAAGGACGTGGAAGGCATACTCTGAATGCCTCCAAGAAGGACACCATCAGGTCCTAGTTCATTTCTGTGCACGAGGCCTTGCAGAAATGATTCTTGATTGTCAGCGAGAGAATACGCTGGTGCAGCCGTTGTGTTGACCAATGAAGTAGTTGGAGAAGCAACAGAAGATAAGGTCGGGTAGTGTGCGGGTATGGCACTGGCGGTGCCATGAACTATCTCTTCAGTGCTTTGAGGCACTGAGAGAGTTGGGGAAGATGCTAGCGTGAATTCAGAAGTAGCAGCTACTGAAGTGGTTGTTGTTGTAGAGGGAGCAGAAGTGGTGGAGTGAACCACGAATATGTCGAGCGTAGCCTGTGAAGAGTCAGGCGCTGATGTAGTAACAGGTGGTGGTTGGGGTTTCTCCTTTGTAATCCGCTTGGTCTTTTTAGAACCAGTGGGGGTGCAGATTGTTTCCTCTTCAGTGAGGAGTGGGAGTTGGCAGCCTTGGTAGTAGCGGGAGGTTGTACCGCTGACGTTGTTGCCGCTAAAAGTGAAGAAAGAGGGAGAAGAAGTTGTTGAAGAGTAGAGAGACTTACCTCGTTCCTCGTCCGCTCAACATCGAGGATGCGGGATCCAAGTTGAGGGAGTTGGTAGTCGCCTTTCTGAGGGTAGTCCTTCTGTAGGAAGAAAGAGAGGAGCGTTGACACGAACCAAAATAGGGAACTTTCATTTCCCTCTTCTCCTTTTTAACCTTTGACCATAAGGTCATTGAAGATCATCCGGGCATAGTCAATGTTGTGCCTAGTGATGAGGGAGTAACCCATTTGCAGCTGGTAGCGATTAGCTTGATCCAACGACCCAGTCTTCCCACTCACGGAAGAGATGATGTGGGAGAATATGTAGTTCAGCTATGAGGGCATCTTCGCCTTGAGGATCTTGGTTAACTTTTTTTCAGGGAGTTCGGGGTTGCGGGGCATGGGATCCCAGGTGTATCCCATGAGATCTATAAACCGAATGAACTCATCATCAGTGGGTGGGTCAGCGAAGGGTCCCACTGGCAATTTGAGTGCCGAGCGAATGCCGTTCGCTGTAATGAAGCCTTCACCATGTTCAATCTGGAAGGCGATAACGGTGACAACCCTTTTAGATTTTAGGGTTTGTTCAGTCTTTTCAGCAGTAAACCAGAACTGCTGGAGTAAGTTCTTGTGGGCTGGTGGAGCGACAGTTAGGGTGTAGTGAAGCGGGGAGTTTCTCAGCAGGGTTACGGCGTTAGCCAGGTGTATGCAGGGCTTCTTCTCAGGGAATTTGAGGAGGGAAATGTGGTTGTTTGAGCCGAATGTGATCTGATTCAGTTCACCTTTCATGTTCTTGAATTTGATCATGGTTACTAATGGTGCCATTTCTGAGAGATAGAAATCAAAAGGAAGAAGAAACTTTCTTTGTTAGGAAAGATTTTCAAAGAGGTAAAAATAGGGTTTTACATTTTCTTTTTAAGGAAAGAAACTTGCAAAGAAAGATTTTCCAGTTTGAAGTGAACCAAAACTGGTATAAAACAGTGTTTTACCAGTTTCCTTTTAAAGAAGGATTCTAGAAAAATGTATTAAGGATCCAAGAGAAAGTTTAAGAATATTTTTTAAACCTTTAGAAAAACTTTTTAAGTTTTTTTAGAAAATAAAATCATGAAAGAAGATGATTTCTTAGAAGAAACGTGTATTTTGATCCATAAGAACAAGGATTTAAGATCAAAAACAAGTTTGAGTTGTTCCAGAAAGCATTAAAGAAAGAGATAGAAAGATTAGGCTAGGTGTATATGATGGGTTTGAGGTAAGAATGGATAGAAGCAGAGAAGGGGATTATTGAGAGGCATACCTGAGAAGTTGGAACGTTCTCAGCGTTGAAGAGAATCTTAAGATTTCCAGAGGTAGTAACTCCCTTTTTGCTTACCTTTGGAAGATTTCTTCGCTGAACTCCCAAATTAAAGAAGATGATTTCTTAGAAGAAACATGTATTTTGAGTTGTTCCAGAAAGCATTAAAGAAAGAGATAAGAACCTGTTTTGTGTGAAGTTTAGAAGATGTAACGTCCCAAAAATTACAAGGAATTTAAAATTTTAAAAATAATGCATTTCGTTACAATCAAACCATAAGTTAACAAATCCCATTACAATAAAAAATAAACGTAGTTAATTAAAACCGCCAAATGAAATTTAAGCAGCGGAAAAGTTATATAATTGAATCCTCATTTAAAAAGTTAAACTTAAACAGCCTTCGCCTTGCGCCCGTGTGTACCGTCATGCCCGACTGCTACTCGCACCTGAAATCATAAGATATTGGGAAGGGGTAAGCACGAAGCTTAGTGAATTCCATCACATGCGCAGATAGGAATTATATACACATCACCCTTATCCGCACATAAGCAACAACATCACAGTTACATAAAACGAGTAAACATCTACAAGTAATTATGTATCCAACACCTCGGTCCCACCGAGCCCTCGGTCCCACCGAGTTGTAATGTAACACACTCGTCACACCGAGTTCCCACAACGTTTCTTTCCACTTCCTCGGTCCCACCGAGCCCTCGGTCCCACCGAGTTGTAATGTAACACACTCGTCACACCGAGTTCCCACAACGTTTCTTTCCACTTCCTCGGTCCCACCGAGACCTCGGTCCCACCGAGTTGTAATGTAACACACTCGTCACACCGAGTTCCCACAAAATTTCTTTCCACTTCCTCGGTCCCACCGAGCCCTCGGTCCCACCGAGTTGTAATGTAACACACTCGTCACACCGAGTTCCCACAACGTTTCTTTCCACTTCCTCGGTCCCACCGAGCCCTCGGTCCCACCGAGTTGTAATGTAAAACATTTATACTAAGCATTTAAACCAATCAAATATTACACACCACAAACAACTAGTTCACACCACAAAGACAGTAGTACATACAAACTACTATGACATGCATGCAACCCCTAACAACACAGTGAGAGAACTCACCTTAAAGAAACGCGAGTATCCGCAACCGCAATCACAAGCCGGCCAACTTCACTCACCTTCTCCCACCTAATTACGTGTTAACAAATGTCAAAGTGACGCCCCAACCCAAAACCACGACTACTAAATTATAAAATACACATTCCAGCTTTTACTCTAAAAACACAGGTCTGTTCGGGACCTGTTTAACCCCTTATAAACTGATTAAACCAGAAATATTTTTCCATAAACACAAAGTCCCATGTCTTAGGGTTCCAGGGACATATCGCACGCGCTCTAACGATTTTTCTACAATTTATTATGGATTTTACAAAACCAACCTGCTGCACAGCGAAAAACAGTACCTTTCAGTACAAAACAGCAGTTTGACACTAGTTATGGTCCGAACTGGTTTTTCCGCAAAACATAAGAAACTTACTAGACTCAGAATGGGAGCTTTTGGCACTGGTTTCATCCGAATACGACGTTCCTATAAAAAGTTATGGCTTTCCCAAAAACAGTGACAGAAACTGCCAATTTCACATAAAATGACAACAAGGCTTAAAATAAATCTTAACCCATTAAGCCACGACTTAAGCATTCAGACCTGTGATTCCAGCAGACTTATTGATCAAGACTAAATGGGCTGAGCAGCCTGAGCACCACCCTCTGCCACCTCCGGCAGAGGCGGCAGTTGGCGGCGGCGGTGGCTAAGAATTTCCGGCGAAACCACACCCCAAACACCGCCCATTCCGACTTACCCGCAACCTCATACCCGCACACACCCACACACCCGCCCACGTACACACTCCTCCTGCCGCCACTCGGCGGCACGCAGCGGCGGCCCCACCGCCGGCATCCGTGGCTGCGGCGGTGGTGGTGGTGGTTTTGTGATCGAAAAGACAACGGGAAAGAAAACGGGTTAGATTCTTACCTCGAGACGGCGACGACACGACGGTAACCACACCGAAACCGACGGTGGTTCTCCTACGCCGGCGACCTCCTTCCTCCTCCTCCTCGGTTTCTCTCTCTAACCCTCTCGGTTTCTCTCTCTCTCTATTTTCTTTCTCCGGTCGGCGACAACCACAAAGGGGGGAAGGGGATAGCCGTAGGTTTACTTCTTTTGTTCTCCTTTCCTAGCTTGCTATCCACGACACCCCAACAAACAACAAAATGAAATGGGTTTCGGTCCTTGGTGCATGGGCCGAAACATAATTTTTTTTTGGCCCTTTGCCACTTCTAGTCCCTCCACTTAAACCTTCTCGCAACTAACCCAAAATTCCGACATTTTTAACGATTAGGTCCGATTCGTCTAACCCCGTTAACGGAAACCACAATAAATGAAACTTTTTTTTAAAAAAGAGTTAATACTAATAAATTACATACCGGGATACGGGTTTTACAACTCTCCCCCACTTGGATTAGACTTCATCCTCGAAGTCTCTGCCTACGAATAGCTCCGGATAGTTCTCCCTCATCTCAACCTCAGGTTCCCAAGTCCACTTGAAACCCCTTCTAAAACTTCTCGAATACTTTCCTTACTAACGTACTCCTTCTAGGACACTGAAATTATGATCGATAGAACACTTCACCAATTGGAATCATTCCTAGCCAAACGACTTCGGTTGTCTCCCAACCTTAGATATTCTATACCTCCCGATTCAAATCTCAAACTCTAAAATTCTAAAGTTGCTTACCAATATACTCAACTGGATACTCGGATCCGATCATTCCTACTATTAACTGTCGATTAACTCCTACGAGTTCTAATAGACTCCCAAAACTTACCTTACACGCATCATCAAACCAGTAAATTTATAATCACCCACGAAGGTCATTCCACCACAACCATTCATCACAAGTAGGCATCTCAGGGTTACTACTACCATCACCATAATTATTTTAAAAAAAATCGGCTACAAATCTCCGATTACACTAAAGGTGTTTGGCCTCAAGCCCAAAAGTCGACACCTAAACATACTACTTACTTCAAAAAGGTTACTGCGCATTTATTCTCTTAATTACAAATGGCATCAACCCTTAACCGACACAATTCGGTCTACACTTACCTCACGTGTGGAACACCCAAACATGTAAATGCTCAAAATGACACATAACACTTAAAAGCGCTTTTCCCAAATGGTTTACAAAATCATTTACAAAATATTTTCAACGTCAAGATTTTTCACTTCAAAAAGACCGTATGCAATAAACTACTATTACCAGGTCGGTGATTACGCAAAAATGAACACGTTCGTCTCACATAGTAAAATCATGTTGAAAATCATTCCATTGTCGTTCAGTTTACTTACAAAATTCAAAATGATATGGAGCGAAACTTACTAATCAAAATTTGCGCGCATCAGTTATTTATACAAAACAAGGAAACGGTTTGTTGACAATAAAACATTTAGCTGACTGGAAAGCGCACCAACAACTCATGGTAAAATGCTACCAAAAATATTCTCTCAAAATTCTACAACACAACCCATAAGGATAGGAAACGCAAGAATTAGTTAAGGCAAATTTTATTTTAAAAAATCAAACTTTGTGCATGACTTAGTCGGCATTCTACGTCTCGACTCGTACTACTCCAAACCTCTCCGGTCCACTATCGTCATCCGGACATTTAAACCTTTAAGGGCAAGTTGGAATTCACGTCAAATTAACTTACGGCTTTTCCTTAAAACAAGGTCTGCTCAAAAGCCTATAATTCTAGCTCAATCATCAATCTTGACCCGAAACGGTCTACTTAAAACAACTATTACATCAGCAACCTCAACCACAAGTGGACAGCCTAACCGTCCTATACTAAGGCCCAAACGCTCACTACAAGCGTGAGGCACGAAATAATGGGTAGCCCCGCTCTCAAACATCACTACAGCAGACACCGAGTTAACTAAGAACGTACTTAATCACACAGCTTAAGCAAAAAGCAACTACATACCATATCCAATAAAAGAAAACAAGTGATGAAATATACTTGTCACCACTTTAGGCGTAGTCTGTGCCTCCTTCACCGTCAGTTGATGAACTCCACCTCGGCCGCCTCGGGTCCAGTCTGACCCACACGACCATCAGTAATACGCAAGGGAGCAACCACAGGGGCTTCTTGTGCCCCACTCCCAACATAAATCCTCGGATTCTGGCAGTTGATCTTCACGTGGCCCGTCTGTTTGCAGTTAAAACAGACCACCAGTGGTGCCCTGCAATCCCGATCGTAGTGTCCTACCTGGCCACACTTGAAACAATTGTCGTTTCTCCTTCCGCTACTATCCTTGGTTTTAAACCCACCACTCATTCGATTCAAAAGTGAGTCCGAAAACCTCGTTTTCTTTGGGACTGCGGATTCTGATGCAACGGCCTGCGTCGTCTTCCTCTTCTTGGCCTGTTCCTCTAACTCGAGTCCCTGTCCCCGAGCAGCCTCCAGCATCATTACTACCTCATCACGAACGGCGGTAATAATCCCGGGGATTGCCTCCCTAATAGCATGCTTTACTTCAGCCGCGATCAACTCACGTATATGTTCACTAGTGAGTTCAATACTAGCATTCGGTTCAACATCGTTGTTCCTCCTTGCGATGGTCATCCTAGGTAATTAATACAACGAGCTATTAGCACATAATAACTCACCCTACCACGCTCACGCTCGACTCCTTGGATTCCTCGCGATTTTCCCCGACTCGAACATTGATCTTGTGCTTCCGGTAGTAGGAGCTCTACTACTACCATCTACACCTATCACTGTCCGCTTCGAGTCCTATCCCGAGTATCCAAGTAGTTGCTCGCCCAAACAAAAACCATACACGTATGTCCATACTGACGCATATACACACTCTTCCTAGCTCCCTAGGAATAAACATAATACCCCACTACCCTTGCTAGGGCGGAACCCCCACTAACCCTGACGAGTCGCCTCGTAAACGCACAGTTGTATACAGTGGAAACCAGATAGACATTCAAATATAAGATTCTATCCTACAACGGTTGGACTCAAACAAGAGTTGCGCAATAGAACTAAATCCAACATTCTAAGGCTATTCGGTTCCTACCGCATACAACCTATAGTGCATTCGCTTAACAACCTATCAAAGTTAGCATAAGTTCCTAATAGCAAGTAACAACCATACAATACAGTGTATTAAGCACCAAGCAATCTAGCATACATACTCCTACGTTCTAGAAAGCAATCTAGCATACATACTCATATGTAAACACTATTCCCAGCTCACTAGGAATTTCATCTCATCCCACTACCCTTGCTACAACGGAATCACTGTTAGCCATAACAAGTTGCCTCGCGAATACCCAGTCGCATGCAGCGTGAATCAAATAGACATTCGAATACAAGATTCTATCCTAGAACGGTTGGACTCAAACAAGACCTGCGCAATAGAACTAAATCAAATATTCTAAGGCTATATGATTCTTACTGCATACAACCTATAGGGCCTTCACTTAACAACCTACTATAACTAGCATTGATTCCTACTAGCAAGCAGTCATCATACAGTACAGTGTAAACAACATAGGCAATCTAGCATGCATACCCTATGCCTAGAAAGCAATAAATACACTAAGTACTGTACCTTCCCACATAGCGTCGGCTGACTGTACACACTGCGCCCCCGATCACCGTTTCCCAAACGGGTTTCCCTTTTTCCTTTATTCTCAAAGATTTTAGTAAAAGAGTTTAAAACTTCATAGCCGCAACTTGAGACCAAACACACCGAGATGTGTTTGATTCACTCAAGCTGTGCTCTGATACCAAGTTGTAACGTCCCAAAAATTACAAGGAATTTAAAATTTTAAAAATAATGCATTTCGTTACAATCAAACCATAAGTTAACAAATCCCATTACAATAAAAAATAAACGTCGTTAATTAAAACCGTCAAATGAAATTTAAGCAGCGGAAAAGTTATATAATTGAATCCCCATTTAAAAAGTTAAACTTAAACAGCCTTCGCCTTGCGCCCGTGTGTACCGTCATGCCCGACTGCTACTCGCACCTGAAATCATAAGATATTGGGAAGGGGTAAGCACGAAACTTAGTGAATTCCATCACATGCGCAGATAGGAATTATATACACATCACCCCTATCCGCACATAAGCAACAACATCACAGTTACATAAAACGAGTAAACATCTACAATTAATTATGTATCCAACACCTCGGTCCCACCGAGCCCTCGGTCCCACCGAGTTGTAATGTAACACACTTGTCACACCGAGTTCCCACAACGTTTCTTTCCACTTCCTCGGTCCCACCGAGCCCTCGGTCCCACCGAGTTGTAATGTAACACACTCGTCACACCGAGTTCCCACAACGTTTCTTTCCACTTCCTCGGTCCCACCGAGCCCTCGGTCCCACCGAGTTGTAATGTAACACACTCGTCACACCGAGTTCCCACAACGTTTCTTTCCACTTCCTCGGTCCCACCGAGCCCTCGGTCCCACCGAGTTGTAATGTAAAACATTTATACTAAGCATTTAAATCAATCAAATATTACACACCACAAACAACTAGTTCACACCACAAAGACAGTAGTACATACAAACTACTATGACATGCATACAACCCCTAACTACACAGTGAGAGAACTCACCTTAAAGCAACGCAGTATCCGCAACCGCAATCACAATCCGGCCAACTTCACTCACCTTCTCCCACCTAATTACGTGTTAACAAATGTCAAAGTGACGCCCCAACCCAAAACCACGACTACTAAATTATAACATACACATTCCAGCTTTTACTCTAAAAACACAGGTCTGTTCGGGACCTGTTTAACCCCTTATAAACTGATTAAACCAGAAATATTTTTCCATAAACACAAAGTCCCATGTCTTAGGGTTCCAGGGACATATCGCACGCGCTCTAACGATTTTTCTACAATTTATTATGGATTTTACAAAACCAACCTGCTGCACAGCGAAAAACAGTACCTTTCAGTACAAAACAGCAGTTTGACACTAGCTATGGTCCGAACTGGTTTTTCCGCAAAACATAAGAAACTTACTAGACTCAGAATGGGAGCTTTTGGCACTACTTTCATCCCAATACGACGTTCCTATAAAAAGTAATGGCTTTCCCAAAAACAGTGACAGAAACTGCCAATTTCACATAAAATGACAACAAGGCTTAAAATAAATCTTAACCCATTAAGCCACGACTTAAGCATTCAGACCTGTGATTCCAGAAGACTTATTGATCAAGACTAAATGGGCTGAGCAGCCCGAGCACCACCCTCTGCCACCTCCGGCAGAGGCGGCCGTTGGCGGCGGCGGTGGCTAAGAATTTCCGGCGAAACCACACCCCAAACACCGCCCATTCCGACTTACCCGCAACCTCATACCCGCACACACCCACACACCCGCCCACGTACACACTCCTCCTGCCGCCACTCGGCGGCACGCAGCGGCGGCCCCACCGCCGGCATCCGTGGCTGCGGCGGTGGTGGTGGTGGTTTTGTGATCGAAAAGACAACGGGAAAGAAAACGGGTTAGATTCTTACCTCGAGACGGCGACGACACGACGGTAACCACACCGAAACCGACGGTGGTTCTCCTACGCCGGCGACCTCCTTCCTCCTCCTCCTCGGTTTCTCTCTCTAACCCTCTCGGTTTCTCTCTCTCTCTATTTTCTTTCTCCGGTCGGCGACAACCACAAAGGGGGGAAGGGGATAGCCGTAGGTTTACTTCTTTTGTTCTCCTTTCCTAGCTTGCTATCCACGACACCCCAACAAACAACAAAATGAAATGGGTTTCGGTCCTTGGTGCATGGGCCGAAACATAATTTTTTTTTGGCCCTTTGCCACTTCTAGTCCCTCCACTTAAACCTTCTCGCAACTAACCCAAAATTCCGACATTTTTAACGATTAGGTCCGATTCGTCTAACCCCGTTAACGGAAACCACAATAAATGAAACTTTTTTTTAAAAAAGAGTTAATACTAATAAATTACATACCGGGATACGGGCTTTACAACTCTCCCCCACTTGGATTAGACTTCGTCCTCGAAGTCTCTGCCTACGAATAGCTCCGGATAGTTCTCCTTCATCTCAACCTCAGGTTCCCAAGTCCACTTGAAACCCCTTCTAAAACTTCTCGAATACTTTCCTTACTAACGTACTCCTTCTAGGACACTGAAATTATGATCGATAGAACACTTCACCAATTGGAATCATTCCTAGCCAAACGACTTCGGTTGTCTCCTAACCTTAGATATTCTATACCTCCCGATTCAAATCTCAAGCTCTAAAATTCTAAAGTTGCTTACCAATATACTCAACTGGATACTCGGATCCGATCATTCCTACTATTAACTGTCGATTAACTCCTACGAGTTCTAATAGACTCCCAAAACTTACCTTACACGCATCATCAAACCAGTAAATTTATAATCACCCACGAAGGTCATTCCACCACAACCATTCATCACAAGTAGGCATCTCAGGGTTACTACTACCATCACCATAATTATTTTTAAAAAAAATCGGCTACAAATCTCCGATTACACTAAAGGTGTTTGGCCTCAAGCCCAAAAGTCGACACCTAAACATACTACTTACTTCAAAAAGGTTACTGCGCATTTGTTCTCTTAATTACAAATGGCATCAACCCTTAACCGACACAATTCGGTCTACACTTACCTCACGTGTGGAACACCCAAACATGTAAATGCTCAAAATGACACATAACACTTAAAAGCGCTTTTTCCAAATGGTTTACAAAATCATTTACAAAATATTTTCAACGTCAAGATTTTTCACTTCAAAAAGACCGTATGCAATAAACTACTATTACCAGGTCGGTGATTACGCAAAAATGAACACGTTCGTCTCACATAGTAAAATCATGTTGAAAATCATTCCATTGTCGTTCAGTTTACTTACAAAATTCAAAATGATATGGAGCGAAGCTTACTAATCAAAATTTGCGCGCATCAGTTATTTATACAAAACAAGGAAACGGTTTGTTGACAATAAAACATTTAGCTGACTGGAAAGCGCACCAACAACTCATGGTAAAATGCTACCAAAAATATTCTCTCAAAATTCTACAACACAACCCATAAGGATAGGAAACGCAAGAATTAGTTAAGGCAAATTTTATTTTAAAAAATCAAACTTTGTGCATGACTTAGTCGGCATTCTACGTCTCGACTCGTACTACTCCAAACCTCTCCGGTCCACTATCGTCATCCGGACATTTAAACCTTTAAGGGCAAGTTGGAATTCACGTCAAATTAACTTACGGCTTTTCCTTAAAACAAGGTCGGCTCAAAAGCCTATAATTCTAGCTCAATCATCAATCTTGACCCGAAACGGTCTACTTAAAACAACTATTACATCAGCAACCTCAACCACAAGTGGACAGCCTAGCCGTCCTATACTACGGCCCAAACGCTCACTACAAGCGTGAGGCACGAAATAATGGGTAGCCCCGCTCTCAAACATCACTACAGCAGACACCGAGTTAACTAAGAATGTACTTAATCACACAGCTTAAGCAAAAAGCAACTACATACCATATCCAATAAAAGAAAACAAGTGATGAAATATACTTGTCACCACTTTAGGCGTAGTCTGTGCCTCCTTCACCGTCAGTTGATGAACTCCACCTCGGTCGCCTCGGGTCCAGTTTGACCCACACGACCATCAGTAATACGCAAGGGAGAAACCACAGGGGCTTCTTGTGCCCCACTCCCAACAGAAATCCTCGGATTCTGGCAGTTGATCTTCACGTGGCCCGTCTGTTTGCAGTTAAAACAGACCACCAGTGGTGCCCTGCAATCCCGATCGTAGTGTCCTACCTGGCCACACTTGAAACAATTGTCGTTTCTCCTTCCGCTACTATCCTTGGTTTTAAACCCACCACTCATTCGATTCAAAAGTGAGTCCGAAAACCTCGTTTTCTTTGGGACTGCGGATTCTGATGCAACGGCCTGCGTCGTCTTCCTCTTCTTGGCATGTTCCTCTAACTCGAGTCCCTGTCCCCGAGCAGCCTCCAGCATCATCATTACCTCATCACGAACGGCGGTAATAATCCCGGGGATTGCCTCCCTAATAGCATGCTTTACTTCAGCCGCGATCAACTCACGTATCTGCTCACTAGTGAGTTCAATACTAGCATTCGGTTCAACATCGTTGTTCCTCCTTGCGATGGTCATCCTAGGAATTTAATACAACGAGCTATTAGCACATAATAACTCACCCTACCACGCTCACGCTCGACTCCTTGGATTCCTCGCGATTTTCCCGACTCGAACATTGATCCTGTGCTTCTGGTAGTAGGAGCTCTACTACTACCATCTACACCTATCACTGTCCGCTTCGAGTCCTATCCCGAGTATCCAAGTAGTTGCTCGCCCAAACAAAAACCATACACGTATGTCCATACTGACGCATATACACACTCTTCCTAGCTCCCTAGGAATAAACATAATACCCCACTACCCTTGCTAGGGCGGAACCCCCACTAACCCTGACGAGTCGCCTCGTAAACGCACAGTTGTATACAGTGGAAACCAGATAGACATTCAAATATAAGATTCTATCCTACAACGGTTGGACTCAAACAAGAGTTGCGCAATAGAACTAAATCCAACATTCTAAGGCTATTCGGTTCCTACCGCATACAACCTATAGTGCATTCGCTTAACAACCTATCAAAGTTAGCATAAGTTCCTAATAGCAAGTAACAACCATACAATACAGTGTATTAAGCACCAAGCAATCTAGCATACATACTCCTACGTTCTAGAAAGCAATCTAGCATACATACTCATATGTAAACACTATTCCCAGCTCACTAGGAATTTCATCTCATCCCACTACCCTTGCTACAACGGAATCACTGTTAGCCATAACAAGTTGCCTCGCGAATACCCAGTCGCATGCAGCGTGAATCAAATAGACATTCGAATACAAGATTCTATCCTAGAACGGTTGGACTCAAACAAGACCTGCGCAATAGAACTAAATCAAATATTCTAAGGCTATATGATTCTTACTGCATACAACCTATAGGGCCTTCACTTAACAACCTACTATAACTAGCATTGATTCCTACTAGCAAGCAGTCATCATACAGTACAGTGTAAACAACATAGGCAATCTAGCATGCATACCCTATGCCTAGAAAGCAATAAATACACTAAGTACTGTACCTTCCCACATAGCGTCGGCTGACTGTACACACTGCGCCCCCGATCACCGTTTCCCAAACGGGTTTCCCTTTTTCCTTTATTCTCAAAGATTTTAGTAAAAGAGTTTAAAACTTCATAGCCGCAACTTGAGACCAAACACACCGAGATGTGTTTGATTCACTCAAGCTGTGCTCTGATACCAAGTTGTAACGTCCCAAAAATTACAAGGAATTTAAAATTTTAAAAATAATGCATTTCGTTACAATCAAACCATAAGTTAACAAATCCCATTACAATAAAAAATAAACGTCGTTAATTAAAACCGTCAAATGAAATTTAAGCAGCGGAAAAGTTATATAATTGAATCCCCATTTAAAAAGTTAAACTTAAACAGCCTTCGCCTTGCGCCCGTGTGTACCGTCATGCCTGACTGCTACTCGCACCTGAAATCATAAGATATTGGGAAGGGGTAAGCACGAAGCTTAGTGAATTCCATCACATGCGCAGATAGGAATTATATACACATCACCCCTATCCGCACATAAGTAACAACATCACAGTTACATAAAACGAGTAAACATCTACAAGTAATTATGTATCCAACACCTCGGTCCCACCGAGCCCTCGATCCCACCGAGTTGTAATGTAACACACTCGTCACACCGAGTTCCCACAACGTTTCTTTCCACTTCCTCGGTCCCACCGAGCCCTCGGTCCCACCGAGTTGTAATGTAACACACTTGTCACACCGAGTTCCCACAACGTTTCTTTCCACTTCCTCGGTCCCACCGACCAATCGGTCTCACCGAGTTGTAATGTAACACACTCGTCACACCGAGTTCCCACAACGTTTCTTTCCACTTCCTCGGTCCCACCGAGCCCTCGGTCCCACCGAGTTGTAATGTAAAACATTTATACTAAGCATTTAAACCAATCAAATATTACACACCACAAACAACTAGTTCACACCACAAAGACAGTAGTACATACAAACTACTATGACATGCATACAACCCCTAACTACACAGTGAGAGAACTCACCTTAAAGCAACGCGAGTATCCGCAACCGTAATCACAAGCCGGCCAACTTCACTCACCTTCTCCCACCTAATTACGTGTTAACAAATGTCAAAGTGACGCCCCAACCCAAAACCACGACTACTAAGTTATAACATACACATTCCAGCTTTTACTCTAAAAACACAGGTCTGTTCGGGACCTGTTTAACCCCTTATAAACTGATTAAACCAGAAATATTTTTCCATAAACACAAAGTCCCATGTCTTAGGGTTCAGGGACATATCGCACGCGCTCTAACGATTTTTCTACAATTTATTATGTATTTTACAAAACCAACCTGCTGCACAGCGAAAAACAGTACCTTTCAGTACAAAACAGCAGTTTGACACTAGCTATGGTCCGAACTGGTTTTTTCGCAAAACATAAGAAACTTACTAGACTCAGAATGGGAGCTTTTGGCACTGCTTTCATCCCAATACGACGTTACTATAAAAAGTTATGGCTTTCCCAAAAACAGTGACAGAAACTGCCAATTTCACATAAAATGACAACAAGGCTTAAAATAAATCTTAACCCATTAAGCCACGACTTAAGCATTCAGACCTGTGATTCCAGCAGACTTATTGATCAAGACTAAATGGGCTGAGCAGCCCGGGCACCACCCTCTGCCACCTCCGGCAGAGGCGGCCGTTGGCGGCGGCGGTGGCTAAGAATTTCCGGCGAAACCACACCCCAAACACCGCCCATTCCGACTTACCCGCAACCTCATACCCGCACACACCCACACACCCGCCCACGTACACACTCCTCCTGCCGCCACCCGGCGGCACGCAGCGGCGGCCCCACCGCCGGCAGCCGTGGCTGCGACGGTGGTGGTGGTGGTTTTGTGATCGAAAAGACAACGGGAAAGAAAACGGGTTAGATTCTTACCTCGAGACGGCGACGACACGACGGTAACCACACCGAAACCGACGGTGGTTCTCCTACGCCGGCGACCTCCTTCCTCCTCCTCCTCGGTTTCTCTCTCTAACCCTCTCGGTTTCTCTCTCTCTCTCTTTTCTTTCTCCGGCCGGCGACAACCACAAAGGGGGGAAGGGGATAGCCGTAGGTTTACTTCTTTTGTTCTCCTTTCCTAGCTTGCTATCCACGACACCCCAACAAACAACAAAATGAAATGGGTTTCGGTCCTTGGTGCATGGGCCGAAACATAATTTTTTTTTTTTGGCCCTTTGCCACTTCTAGTCCCTCCACTTAAACCTTCTCGCAACTAACCCAAAATTCCGACATTTTTAACGATTAGGTCCGATTCGTCTAACCTCGTTAACGGAAACCACAATAAATTAAACTTTTTTTTAAAAAAAGAATTAATACTAATAAATTACATACCGGGATACGGGCTTTACAGAAGAACAAGTCTTAGGTTCAATGATCCGAGTAAAAATGCAAAGGAATTCTTTCTTGCCTTAAGAGAGTTATGAGCGTGTAAAAAGAAAAAATATAAACAAGGGTTGTTTATATAGGAGTGACAGAAGAGAGAGAAAGGTTGATGAGCGGGAAAAAGACTCATCATGACACTTGACACGCCCCACAAAGCTTATTGGTCAAGAAGTGTAACGGACGAACGTGTCAGACGAAAAGTCGTGCCAGGGTTTATCCTCCTATGATGACATCACAAATAAAACGGTCTTTTCATTTTCAAAAGACAATCCTGATTGATTTTAAAGAATCAGGACTGCGTTGTTTTATGAAAAGTCACTGATGGGAAATATCAGTGATGAGGTTTCATATTTTTCAAAAGGATCACTAATTGAGAAATGTCAATGATCGAGATTTCTTTTGAAAAACATCTTACAGAAGAAAACTTCAGTGATTAGGGATATAAGACATACCTTAGTATCAGAGAACATTTTACTCACATATTAGATGATGAACAGAAGATATAGAATTTTATTGCTGACATAATGCATCATCGCTGAAGAGTTATTCTTCAAGGTTCAGCATTCCAAGCTCACTGATGAGAAAGTTGAACCTTGTCTCATCTAGAGGCTTGGAAAATAGATAAGCTAACTGATAGTCAGTTGGAATAAAATGAAGTTCTATGTCTCCATGCATCACACGATCTCTGATAAAATGATATCTGATCTCCATGTGTTTAGTCTTTGAATGTAGCACCGGGTTGTTTGCTATAGCGATAACACTTGTGCTATCGCAATAGATCGGAATCTTAGATAGTTGAAGCTCATAGTCTAATAGCTGATTTCTCATCCATAAGACCTGATCACAACAACTACCAGCAGCTACATACTCAGCTTCAGCGGTAGAGGTGGACAATGAATTTTGCTTTTTGCTTGTCCAACTCACCAGCTTTCTACCCAGGAGCTGACAGCCTCCTGTGGTGCTTTTTCTATTCAGTTTGCAACCTGCAAAATCAGTATCTTAATAGGCAGTTAGATCGAACCATGAGTCTTTGGGATACCAAAGACCTAGGTTGGGTGTACTCTTCAGATATCTGAGAATTCGCTTTACAGCGATCAGATGTGATTCTTTTAATTCAGATTGATATCGTGCACAAAGACAAGTAGAATACATGATATCAGAACAACTCGCTGTAAGATAGAGAAGAGAGCCGATCATTCATCTATAGGCAGTGACATTAACAGGTTTTTCAGAGGGATTCTTATTAAGTGTCAACGGGGGTGCCGTAAGGGTTTTCATAGCTGAGCTTTAAGTAAGATCGAGTTTCTTCAGCATATCTTTAACGTACTTACCTTGGTGGATAAAAGTACCCTTATCGCTTTGCGTGATCTGAAGTCCAAGGAAGTATGTCAGCTCACCCATCATACTCATCTTATATTCAGTTTTCATTTTTTTCAGCGAATCGGGTACATAGAGATGGGTTAGTGGAACCAAATATAGTATCATCGACATATATTTGAACAAGAATAATATTACATTTATCCTTTCTGAAAAATAAAGTGTTATCAATTTTACCACGTTCAAATTTTTTAGTGATAAGAAAGGAAGATAGAGTGCCATACCACGTACGAGGTGCTTGTTTTAAACCATAAAAGGGCCTTATCCAGTTTATAAACATATTCTGGATGCTTAGTGTTAGAGCATTATTGTATTCAAGATTTACTGTAAAGTCAATGTACTGTATTAGTTCATAATGCCTTTATACCTTGTATGTTATGGGTATAAATCGACATGTCTAGTTCTTTAGTTAAATCAACAATCTAGAACAATTGTAAGCATTAGTCATTTACACTTTAAAGATCAATACATGGATGACTTGATTGCTCTCTAGATTCTCTCTACATTTTTCTTGATTACTTGCTAGAATCTGGGTTTTATCATTTGGTATCAGAGTTAAACAGAAAATTCAAGCAGATCAAAGACCAAATTGAAGATTTTTTACACTGTTCTTGAAGATTTCGGATCCTTCATCAATCACTGTTCATCGAAGATTTCGAACCCTTCGTCGATTACTGTTCATCTAAATTTCATCATTTTCATCATTTTTGATCTTTTTGATCGATTCTTGGCATTATAGCACTCGGATTTAGTCCCTGGTCATCTTTAATTCTTGGATTTCTACCAAATTCCACAAGAATCACATCGATTTTGATCATTTTTATAAAGTTTGTTCGAAAACCCTATTCTACTGTTTTGGATCTTAATTCGATTAAATTGGTCGAATTAGGATTTGTGATCAACTAAGAAAGTGTGTGGATTCAATTTTCGAACAAATCTGTGCAAATTTCATAACAATTGATCAAGAATCGAAGAAGTTATGGCTGAATATGTGTTTTTCGAGTTCGAAGTGAAGGTTTCGGATTGTTCTTGAGGGTTTCGGATTGTTCATACGGGTTTCGGATCCTTCATAGTTTACTATTGGTTTCGGATCCTTCATAGTTTACTATTGGTTTCGGATCCTTCATTGTTTACTGTAGCTTGGTTTCGGATCACAAAGAGAAGTGATTTTTGGTTAAGTGTTGATTTCGAATTCAGTTAGGTTCGAAATCCTTGGTTCCGCATCAAGTGAGGTTCGAATTCCGTGGTTTCGCACCCAGTTAGGTTCGAATTCTCTTGGTTTCGGATCCTTCTTGGTTCGAAATCCTTGGTTTCGAATCCTTCTTGGTTCGAAATCCTTGGTTTCGAATCCTTCTTGGTTCGAAATCCTTGGTTTCGAATCCTTCTTGATCCGAATTCGTGTTGTTTAAAAAAAAGGACTATTTTGAGAAAAAAAAATTATTCCGAAATTTTTTCTATAGTGTTTTTCATACACTGTAAGAGCTTTTCAAGAAAAAATTTTATATAAAATTTTTTCTAGTGTGTATTTTATACACTTTCTGCTTGATTTTCTGAACGATCATTTTCTAGCAATATTAAAGATGAGTTTGAAGCAATATATTATAACAGAAATACCTCCAACTCCACAAATTTCTGTTAAATCTAATAATGAAAGTTTGAAGCAAACTATTGTTAAATCCAGTAGTGAAGGTTTGAAGCAAACTTTTGTTAAACCTAATACTTCAAATCCTTCATTTCCTGTTTTAAATAAAGCATTGGAGGAAGAAAATGTTGATCTAAAGAGACAAATTTTAGACATTTCTTCTTCAAATGCTAAACTTACTAAAAGAATTACTGATCTTGAAGTATATATATTGCAGGTCTTGAAACAAAGAAAGACAACTCAAGTCTGCACGATCAAATCAAGAAACTTCAAGAGAAAGTAACAACTCTTCAAAGTGAAAATGTTGATATGAAGAGTAGAGAAATCGAGAGAGAGAAGGGGAACTCATATCTACAAGATCAAATAAAAAGAGTTCAAGAGAAAAGAACAACGTTGGAAAGTGAAAACGTTGAATTGAAGAAGAAGAGTTCTGAACATGAAAGAGAGTCTCTTTCTTCAAAGAAAGTTCTTAAAGAAAAGGAACTAACTGAGCTGAAATGTATAAAACTTTCAAAACAAGTTTCGGACTTTGAGAAAATTTTATTTTTAGAAAAAGACAAGCTCGAAAAAGAAAGAGCTAAATTTGAAATTGAAAAGAAATCTTTTGAGATCAAAAGTAATGAGCTTTCCGTGAAAATCTCTGAACTAGAAAAGATTTTGGAAAAAGAAAGGAAAGATTTCACGGAAAAGAAAAATCTCTTTGAAAAGGAAAGTAAAACCCTTACAAAGAAAAATATGGAAATTTTCAAAGAGATTACTGATAAAAGAAAGTTTTTGGAAAAAGATTTTGAATCGGAACGCGAATATTTTGAAGATGCGATTCTTAATCTTACCAAAAGATTATCTGGTTTATCAGCTGATATTATGAAGGATCAGTTGATCAAATCTGATCTCCAAAAGATTTGATCTAATTTCTAAAGAGAAAAATGTTTTGATATACAAAGTTAAAGAACTTGAAGACGTCATTTTTAAATTTGATGTCTCAAAGCAGGCCAGTCATAATTCTATCTTTCAGACTCCATTTGTTGATTCAAATGATTCTGAATGTTCTTTTAAAACTGCTTCAAGTTCGAGTTTTAAAAACATTTCCTCTAAACAATTTAATAGATCAACAGATTTCTCAAAAGATCAGATTCGTTCTACAAATCTCTTCTATAATCCTCTGCTTGATAAATCAGATAACAAACCAAATATGCCTAAAGTTAATACTTCCAAACCTGAAAAAGTTCCAGTCTTCAAAAAGGTGAAGATGGAATGGAGAGTCAAAGGCACAACAATTCCGAAGAAAGAAGTGCCAAAATCATCTGCTTCCACATCAAATGCCAAGAAGAACAATGCGCCAAAAGGTAAATCTTCTGCTAAACCTAATCCTATTCATTCTGTAAATCATCTGATTAGGTTGGCACATAAGAAAACTTGTTGTTCTTATTGTGGGTCAAATGATTTTGTGCATAAAAATTATACTTCTTATTGGTACGGTACTTACAGTATTCCTTCTAAGAAATTTACACCTAACACACTAGGACCCAAGTCCCGTTGGGTACCAAAATCTGCTTAATCTATTTTGTAGGTTCATCATGTGTTGTGCTGAATGTTACATATATACCACACACATGATTGATACCAGAAAAGAAGCGGTGAATTTTTTGAAGAGTATATGTACCATTAAGGGGGAGCAAAGACCTTTGGTTTCTGAATACATCAGTTCAGGACCCGTGCTTCAACGTTTTTGGCTTTTGAACATATCAGTTCAAAACCCGTGCTTCAACGACTATGGCTTCTGAACAATTCAGTTCAGGACCCGTACTTCAAAGTCTAAGACTTCTAAACAAACCAGTTTAGAACTCATACTTCTCAGGTGATATCCTTAACTGTTACATGTTACAAAAGTATCCTCACCTCTTCGCAAGCAAACCTGTTAACGCTAGTGACACTTGAATTTTGGGAAGAAATTCTTCTAACCGGGGGAGACTGTGACAACTGTCAAATTCGCATCTCAGGTTAGAACTGCTTTGGATACCTCATTTTTATGACATAGTTTACACAGTGCAATTTTAGCAGTAAACACGGTACGATAGGAAAAATTGAGAAATTTTGCCTAAGAAATCCTTGAATTAGGAAATTATCCATAAATCTCATAAAATGCCAACTTAATATATATTATACTACAAGTATTTATGTAGTTGTTAATTTTATATATTTCAAGTTTATTATATATGTAAATACTTTATTTTATACATGTATACCTTGTATTTTAACTTTAAAAGAGAATACTTGTATTTTGATTTTATTTTAAACCATGAAGTGACTAAAATACATTTGTCACACCACACCACCCCCCCCCCCCCTCAAAGAGGCCTGCCACCCTCTCTCTCCCTCCATATGTATGCAACACTCTTCATCATTTCACCTCACTCTCTCATTTCAATCTCTCACTAAGAGAAAGTTGTCACCTCCTTCTCTCTCCATCTTCAAATCTTCATCCTCATCTTCATATCATCTTCAAGTGTTCATCATAAACTCCAGCCCCTAAACTCTTCTTCTTCAAGAGTCCAAGGCAATCAAAGGTAAAAATAAGTGTGTTGGGTAAAATCCACACACATTCTTTCAAGACTTTTTCATCTTCTTGCATTTTAAAGTATGATCTTCATCTTTTCTACACTTTCTTCATATCTTTTAAAATCATCTTTTATAGGTCTTAATGTTTGTAGATTTACCATCATAACATCTTTTGTTAGTAAAAGATGGTGAATCCAAAATCAAACCAATGTTAAGACCAAAGATGAACATTTTAAACACATGCATGTAGTGTTCTTGGGAAATCTATCATTTTTGTTCAAGAGTCTCATGAATGGATCTTTGAAAACCATTAAAAACGTACTTAAACAAACATGCATGAGCTCAAAATACTGAATTTTTAGTTGCATGTTGATGTTCTTAGCAAGAACATCCACAATCTTCAAAATGGGTCTTTTATAAAAGTTTTCCAAGTTTGAGTTGATGGATAAATTGCATGCATTTTTAATGGATCACAAATATGTTTTGGGAACTGAAAATAAGTGTATGGGTGAGAGTCAAATCGGATTTTGCATGCAAAAGAATAAGAATTTTGGTTTAAAAGTCAATTGGAGAGCACATGCACAAGGTGTTGGTTGGACAGCTTGCTGTCAGATTTCACACCCCAATTCAAAGAGTCATATCTCACTCATTTTAACTCCAAATGGAGTGATTCTTTTTCTGGAAATCATTTTATTGTGTTAAGATTCAAACCCAAGTGGTTTCATTCAAAAAATCAAAGATTTCATTTATCAAACAGTCCTCACAAAATCCGTGTACAAACAGCAAAGTCTTCTGTCGGGTTTTACGTCGTGTATTATTTCATGTACTTATACTCTTTCAAAAATTATGAAACTGATTCCAAAAGTTTCCTAACTCATTGAACCAACTGGATATAAAATTTCATGATCAAATTATACCTGGAAGTTACCCAAAGTTGGACACAAAGTGCCATCAAATTCTGGACAGTAAAGGACAAATTATTATTTATTATTAAGGACTATTTCTAATCCCATTTCATCATTTCATGATGAAATAGTGGAGTATATAAGTATATCTATATTTATGTAGTTTATTTATGCAATTTATTTATGTCTTTTATTTATTCATTTTATTTATTCTTTATCCCTTTTTCATCTTTTATGATGAAATTGTGGAATGTTCATATATATAATATATTTATATATATTTATACATTTTATTCTTGATCCCATTTCATCATTTTATGATGAAATAGTGGAGTATAAATATATATTATATCTATATATTTATACATTTAAATATTTGTCATTTCGTTTACGACCCCTAATTTTATCGTCGTTACGATAAAATTTCGGTTTATACACATATATGTACTATATATGTTTACGTTCTTTAAAACCCTTTTCGTTACTTATTGGGACGAAATTGTGGAAACTTTAATCTAAGAAGAACAATGTATACGTTTATTACGTTATAATATTAAAACACAACAAGGCATTTTATGATTATTTGGAGAGTTAGTATCGAACCTTCGAGATTGAGAACTCACTAGTGACCTTACGTTCATAGGTTTGAAGTAGGATCATCTCGGAGTACTTGTGGAAGATTCCCGGATTCTATCGCGTATCATGTGAGTATTCACAGCCCCTTTTTCAATGTTTTACATATTTTGGGGTGAAAAGCATGTGGTTACTACAACTATTTTACACACCGATTATTTCGTTTTCTTGAAAATACGAAGCTTGCTTATTTATGCTCTATGGTATCTATGTTGTTGCAAATGTTGTAAGTTTGAGTTTCTTTTGCTATCATTCAAAAGTCCCCGTTTACGTATACGTTACCCGTTAACTCATGGATTGAGCCGTTGGTAATTATGGATAACGTTATTTGGTTTGACACCCCACTCACAAGTAGCGCTTGTTTGAGTGCATAATTATTGTTGTATTGGCGTATTGTTGGTGATAGAACATGCGCATATGTGGAATGATTCCACCACTGTAGTAGGGGCAAAGTATGTCGGTATAGGTCGGGTAACGGGCTCAAGAACTTAGCATTTTACATATGATTACCTTGAGCAAGTGGTTTTTATAACCGTATTATTTTATCCCATGTGTGGATTTAAACTATTTTGCGATGGCAAACAATGTTATACTCGTTAAACCTGTGAACTCACCAACTATTCATTAGTTGACACTCTCATTTACATGCTTTTCAGGAGAACGTTCTTAAGGTTGGAATTTAGGAAAGCTACACGTGATGAAGCTTTCTTTACTATCTTTAAATTTTATGTTCATTTCCCTTTCGCAAAGACAATTGTAAAAGACAAGGTTTAACCTTTGAATGTATTTTGATGGTTGTTGTGATCTTGTAACTTTTTCTATGAAACTTGAGTTGTACATCCCGTGTTTCCGCTTTAGCGGGGTGTTACAGATTTGGTATCAGAGCTAAAGGTTATAGAGAATACCGGTTTTCCTTTGGAAAACTGCAACTATAACCAAAAACGGGAATGAACATTTAAATTACTAAACATGTTGCTAGTATAACTGGTTCGGGTATTGCATAATCGGTCTTTAATTAAACAAAGCCTGATCACCTATGTTTAATTAAAGAAAGAGTGATGCCAGACCGGAAATGGATATACTAGGAATATGTGTGTTTTCACACTTGATGCTTCACGTTGTATGCCTAGTAGGAGTGTAGTTATTGCCTATAGTATGCAATAGTATAGTACGCTTAGCCTTTATTTTGCGCGATAGTAATGTTATACACTCTTACTTCAGTATCATTATGTCAACATCCTCATCACATTCTTACTTCAGCAATACTATGTCGTCGTCATCATCATCAAGCTCACAACCTTCCTACACGCCATCAAGTGAGCGTACGTCTGACGAGGAACGAGACCCGTATGATGGGCCGAGGATGCCTCCGACTGGGGCTCCTCCACAACCCATCCCGGTAGTAATGCCACCTAGGGGTCCACGTACGAGGCAAACCGCTAGGAAGAGCGTGCCCATACCTAGACGAGTGTCTTTTAGGTCTGATCAGCGAGACGCACCGGAACCCTCACGGGTGATCGAGGGAGTGCCGATTAGTCGAGCGCCTGGCATGACCTGGGCCGAAGAGCAACACCTTAGGGCCGTGACAATGGACTTGCACGGATGTCAAATGAGGGTCAGTCACCAGAGTCAAGTCCTAACGGAGCTAGTAGAGTTAAGTCACCTTTTGACCAACATGTCGTCTGACACCCTAAACGGAGCGAGAATAGCTCGGAGGATAGCTTTACGGGCCGAGATAGTGTGCATAGTGGTAGTGATGCTACTGTCGATGTTGGTGTTGTGGGTTCTGATCGAGGTGTATCGGGGAGGATATTGACGTGGATGGTGGAAGATTTCCAAGAAGATCCACACGTCGCACGGGGGAAAATCCTGATGATCAAAACCCCGATATTGCCCAGATCATAGCTCAACGTATCCAAGAGGCGATACCCGACATCGTAACCCAAGTCACCGCGGGCATCAATGAGCGTCATAGGAATGTTAATGTGGGAGGAGGGAATCCCAATGATGTTCATGACAGTAGAGGATGCAGTTACAAGATGTTCATGACTTGTAAGCCCAAAGAATTTCATGGAACAGAGGGTGCTATAGGATTACTTTCATGGTTTGATAGCATGGAGTCGGTACTCCATATCAGTAAGTGCTCAGAGGATCGCATGGTAGAGTATGCGGCCTGTCAGTTGCAAAAGCGAGCTCTAACCTGGTGGAACATTCAAGTCCAAACCCGTGGAAGGGAGGATGCATACAAGCTGTCCTGGACTGAGTTCAAGGAATTACTCATTGAGGAATACTGTCCCAAGAGCGAAGTTCAGAAATTGGAGGCCGAAGTTTGGGATCTTACCATGGTTGGTTCGGGGATAGATCGATACACCGCTCGTTTCGAAACTAGTACCTCACATGGTTACCCCGGAGAGCAAACGGATCGACCGATATTTGTACGGATTAACCCCGGAGATCCGAGGGATGGTTAAGTCATCAAGTCCGACCACGATCCAATCCGCCGTAGCCTTAGCAACTAGTTTGACCCATGATGCGGTCAGAGAAGGAACTCTAACTCAGAAAGGAGTCGGTATTAAGAGAAGGCCGGAGAATCAGTCGGGAAAAGCAATTGGAAGTAGTTCAAGTGGGAACAAGAAAGTAGTGGGAAATTTTGGGATGAATGCTAAGGAAGTAGGACGTTACAATAGGCCCCACCCAAAGTGTAACCAATGTGGTTCGCATCACGAGGGAGCATGTCTCATCTGTAGAATTTGTAAGCAAAAAGGTCATTTAGCCCGATTTTATAAGACGGTGAAGAATGTGAAAGAGGAAGGAAGGGTATGCTATGAGTGCGGAAGTCCAGATCACTTTCGAAACGTGTGCCCAAGGTGGAGAAGGGGACCAAACAATAACAACGCTGGGTATCAAACAAGACAAGCTAATCAGGGAAACCAAGGAGGACAAGCTCGAGGACGGGCATTTGTTTTAGGAGCAGAAGAAGCACGTCGAGACCCCAATGTAGTGACAGGTACGTTTCTTCTAAACGATTATTATGCATCCGTATTATTCGACACTGGTCCCGATAAGAGCTTTGTTTCTTTAGAATTTAGGCCTTTGATCAATCTAGAATCTAAGAAAATGCCGAATGCTTATATTGTTGAGGTTGCTAATGGATTTGAATTAGAAGCTAAGGATGTAATCTTAGGCTGTACCTTGAACTTAGTTGATAAATTGTTTAGTGTCGATCTTATTCCAATTGAATTGGGGAGTTTCGATGTAGTAATAGGCATGGATTGGTTATCTAAGCACCGAGCAGAGGTTAGTTGTTTTGAAAAGACGGTTAGGTTACCATTACAAGGCGGAGAAACCCTAGTTGTCCAAGGAGATAGAGCTGGAAGGAGTCTGAAGATAGTATCATGTATGAAGGTCCATAAGTATTTGAGGAAGAAGTATGTTGCGTTCTTAGCACAAGTAATTGAGAAGAAATCTGAGGAGAGGCGAGTCCAGGATATTCCTGTGGTGAAGGATCACCCAGAAGTATTTACAGACGATTTGCCTGGACTTCCACCGTTTAGACAAGTCGAATTTTAGATTGATCTTGTGCCCGGAGTGGCGCCCGTAGCTAAGGCCCCGTATCGCTTAGCACCTGCGGAAATGCAAGAGTTGTCGAATCAACTTCAAGAACTTTTGGATAAAGGATTCATTCGACCAAGTTCATCACCCTGGGGAGCCCCGATTCTCTTCGTCAAGAAGAAGGATGGATCGTTTCGAATGTGTATCGATTATAGGGAGCTAAATAAGTTGACAATCAAGAACCGATATCCTCTCCCTCGAATAGACGATTTGTTCGACCAGTTGCAGGGTGCAACTTACTTCTCTAAGATTGATCTTCGATCGGGATATCATCAGTTGAGAGTCCGAGAGGAAGATATTCCTAAAACAACTTTTAGAACTCGCTATGGACACTACGAGTTTTTAGTTATGCCATTTGGATTGACGAACGCGCCAGCTGTGTTTATGGATCTAATGAATAGAGTATGTAGGCCATACCTTGATAAATTTGTGATTGTGTTCATCGATGATATACTAATCTATTCTCAGAGTAAGAAGGATCATGAGCATCATCTAAAAGTGATTTTAGAACTTCTCAAAGAGCAGAAGCTATATGCCAAATTCTCTAAGTGCGAATTTTGGATTCGGGAGGTACATTTCTTAGGTCACGTAATCGGGGAGAAAGGGATTCACGTGGACCCGGCTAAAGTGGAAGCCATTAAGAAATGGGAAGCCCCAAGGACTCCAACAGAAATTCGCCAATTTTTAGGCTTGGCAGGGTATTATCGACGTTTTATCGAGAATTTTTCTAAGATCGCTAAACCCCTTGCCACATTAACCCAAAAGGAGAAGGAATTCGTTTGGGGAATTCCACAAGAAGAAGCATTTCAACTTCTGAAGAAAAAGTTGTGCAATGCACCGATTTTAGCTTTACCGGAAGGAACGGAAAATTTTGTAGTGTATTGTGACGCATCACATCAAGGATTAGGTTGCGTATTGATGCAAAATGATAAGGTGATAGCATATGCCTCGAGACAATTAAAAGTTCACGAAAAGAACTATACCACACACGATTTGGAACTCGGAGCTGTGGTATTGGCTCTGAAGATATGGAGACATTATCTATATGGTACCAAGTGTACTATTTTCACCGATCATAAAAGTCTTCAACACATCTTTGATCAAAAGATGCTGAACATGAGGCAAAGAAGATGGGTAGAACTTCTCAGCGATTACGATTGTGAGATACGTTACCACCCAGGTAAGGCCAATGTGGTAGCCGATGCCTTGAGTAGGAAAGAAAGGGTAAAACCTTCACGAGTCCGAGCGTTAGGATCACTGGTTCAAACAAGTTTGAAAACCCGGATTTTTGAAGCTCAGACTGAAGCATTGAAACCTGAAAATCTGAAGGGAGAGACTCTTCATGGTTTAGAGTCTAGTTTTAAAACTAAGATTGATGGAATACGTTACTTTAAGGGCAGAGTGTGGATCCCAAAGGCTGACAACCTACGGGAAATGATTTTTGAGGAGGCTCATAAATCGAAGTATTCAATTCACCCAGGAGCGGATAAGATGTACAAGGATTTAAGGGAATACTATTGGTGGCCAGGAATGAAGAAGGATATTGCCATATATGTAGGAAAATGCATAACGTGTGCAAAGGTCAAGGCTGTATATCAAAAGCCATCGGGACTGTTGCAACAACCGGAAATTCCCTAGTGGAAATGGGAGAAAATCACTATGGATTTTATAACCAAACTCCCGAGAACTGCCAAGGGGCATGACACGATTTGGGTTATAGTAGATCGATTTACGAAGTCTGCACATTTCTTACCTATTCGGGAAGATTATAAGATGGAAAATCTTGCCCAAATCTACATCAAGGAGATCGTTACGCGGCATGGAGTTCCAGTTTCCATTATATCGGATAGAGATAGTCGCTTTACATCCCGATTTTGGCAATCACTCCAAAAAGCGTTGGGTACTCAGTTGAACTTAAGCACGGATTATCATCCTCAAACGGATGGTCAGAGTGAACGGACCATTCAGCCGTTGGAGGACATGCTTCGGGCATGTGTAATAGATTTTGGAGGAAGTTGGGATAACCATTTGCCATTAGTTGAGTTTTCCTACAACAATAGCTATCACACTAGTATCAAGTGTGCGCCATATGAAGCTCTATATGGACGCAAGTGTCGATCACCTCTTTGTTGGTTGGAAATAGGAGATAGTCAGCTATCTAGTCCGGATATCGTACAAGAAACCACCGACAAGATTGTAGTTATCAGAGATAGGCTTAAAGCAGCTCAAGATCGTCAGAAGAGCTATGCGGACAATCGAAGAAAGCCTCTAGAATTTCAAATTGGCGATAGAGTCTTTTTAAAAGTATCCTCTTGGAAGGGAACAGTCCGTTTTGGGAAAAGAGGAAAGTTGAGTCTACGGTATGTTGGACCATACAAGATCACGGAAAGAATTGGACCATTAGCTTATAAGCTGGAATTGCCAATGGAGTTAAGTGCTATCCACAACACGTTTCACGTGTCGAACCTAAAGAAGTGTTTAGCTGACGAAGTAGTAACCGTGCCCTTGGAAGAAGTCCAAATCAACAATAAATTGCACATCGTAGAGGAACCAATGGAAATACTCGATAGGGAAGTCAAGCGTCTTAAGAGAAGCAAAATCCCGATAGTAAAAGTACATTGGAACACAAGGCGTGGGCCTGAATACACTTGGGAGCGGGAGGATTACATGTTACAAAAGTATCCTCACCTCTTCGCAAGCAAACCTGTTAACGCTAGTGACACTTGAATTTCGGGACGAAATTCTTCTAACCGGGGGAGACTGTGACAACTGTCAAATTCACATCTCAGGTTAGAACTGCTTTGGATACCTCATTTTTATGACATAGTTTACACAGTGCAATTTTAGCAGTAAACACGGTACGATAGGAAAAATTGAGAAATTTTGCCTAAGAAATCCTTGAATTAGGAAATTATCCATAAATCTCATAAAATGCCAACTTAATATATATTATACTACAAGTATTTATGTAGTTGTTAATTTTATATATTTCAAGTTTATTATATATGTAAATACTTTATTTTATACATGTATACCTTGTATTTTAACTTTAAAAGAGAATACTTGTATTTTGATTTTATTTTAAACCATGAACTGACTAAAATACATTTGTCACACCACACCACCACCCCCCCCCCTCAAAGAGGCCGGCCACCCTCTCTCTCCCTCCATATGTATGCAACACTCTTCATCATTTCACCTCACTCTCTCATTTCAATCTCTCACTAAGAGAAAGTTGTCACCTCCTTCTCTCTCCATATTCAAATCTTCATCCTCATCTTCATATCATCTTCAAGTGTTCATCATAAACTCCAGCCCCTAAACTCTTCTTCTTCAAGAGTCCAAGGCAATCAAAGGTAAAAATAAGTGTGTTGGGTAAAATCCACACACATTCTTTCAAGACTTTTTCATCTTCTTGCATTTTAAAGTATGATCTTCATCTTTTCTACACTTTCTTCATATCTTTTAAAATCGTCTTTTATAGGTCTTAATGTTTGTAGATTTACCATCATAACATCTTTTGTTAGTAAAAGATGGTGAATCCAAAATCAAACCAATGTTAAGACAAAGATGAACATTTTAAACACATGCATGTAGTGTTCTTGGGAAATCTATCATTTTTGTTCAAGAGTCTCATGAATGGATCTTTGAAAACCATTAAAAACGTACTTAAACAAACATGCATGAGCTCAAAATACTGAATTTTTAGTTGCATGTTGATGTTCTTAGCAAGAACATCAACAATCTTAACCACAAGGGTTGTGGCGTGGTGGTAAGGCCTGGGGAGTTCATAGCGCTTGCCCGGGTTCGAGCCCCACACGCAACACTTGTGGCCACTGAGGATAATCTCAGGGCTGCATGCTTTAGCAGCTGGGCCAAAGGCCCGATTTGCCTAGGGATTAGTCTGGGCCCAATGTGGTCTGGGATACCCTTCTAAAAAAAACATCAACAATCTTCAAAATGGGTCTTTTATAAAAGTTTTCCAAGTTTGAGTTGATGGATAAATTGCATGCATTTTTAATGGATCACAAATATGTTTTGGGAACTGAAAATAAGTGTATGGGTGAGAGTCAAATCGGATTTTGCATGCAAAAGAATAAGAATTTTGGTTTAAAAGTCAATTGGAGATCACATGCACAAGGTGTTGGTTGGACACCATGCTGTCAGATTTCACACCCCACTTCAAAGAGTCATATCTCACTCATTTTAACTCCAAATGGAGTGATTATTTTTCTGGAAATCATTTTATTGTGTTAAGATTCAAACCCAAGTGGTTTCATTCAAAAACTCAAAGATTTCATTTACCAAACAGTCCTCACAAAATCCGTGTACAAACAGCAAAGTCTTCTGTCGGGTTTTACGTCGTGTATTATTTCATGTACTTATACTCTTTCAAAATTTATGAAACTGATGCCAAAGGTTTCCTAACTCATTGAACCAACTGGACATAAAATTTCATGATCAAATTATACCTGGAAGTTACCCAAAGTTGGACACAAATTGACATCAAATTCTGGACAGTAAAGGACAAATTATTATTTATTATTAAGGACTATTTCTAATCCCATTTCATCATTTCATGATGAAATAGTGGAGTATATAAGTATATCTTATATTTATGCAGTTTATTTATACAATTTATTTATGTCTTTTATTTATGCATTTTATTTATTCTTTATCCCTTTTCATCTTTTATGATGAAATTGTGGAATGTTCATATATATAATATATTTTATTCTTGATCCCATTTCATCATTTTATGATGAAATAGTGGAGTATAAATATATATTATATCTATATATTTATACATTTAAATTTTTGTCATTTTGTTTACGACCCCTAATTTTATCGTCGTTACGATAAAATTTCGGTTTATACATATATATGTACTATATATGTTTATGTTCTTTAAAACCCTTTTCGTTACTTATTGGGACGAAATTGTGGAAACTTTAATCTAAGAAGAACAATGTATACGTTTATTACGTTATAATATTAAAACACAACAAGGCATTTTATGATGATTTGGATAGTTAGTATCGAACCTTCGAGATTGAGAACTCACTAGTGACCTTACGTTCATAGGTTTGAAGTAGGATCATCTCGGAGTACTTGTGGGATATTCCCGGTTTCTATCGCGTATCATGTGAGTATTCACATCCCCTTTTTCAATGTTTTACATATTTTGGGGTGAAAAACATGTGGTTACTACAACTATTTTACACACCGATTATTTCGTTTTCTTGAAAATACGAAGCTTGCTTATTTATGCTCTATGGTATCTATGTTGTTGCAAATGTTGTAAGTTTGAGTTTCTTTTGCTATCATTCAAAAGTCCCCGTTTACGTATACGTTACCCGTTAACTCATGGATTGAGCCGTTGGTAATTATGGATAACGTTATTTGGTTTGACACCCCACTCACAAGTAGCGCTTGTTTGAGTGCATAATTATTGTTGTATTGACGTATTGTTGGTGATAGAACATGCGCGTATGTGGAATGATTCCACCACTGTAGTAGGGGCAAAGTATGTCAGTATAGGTCGGGTAACGGGCTCAAGAACTTAGCATTTTACATATGATTACCTTGAGCAAGTGGTTTTTATAACCGTATTATTTTATCCCATGTGTGGATTTAAACTATTTTGCGATGGCAAACAATGTTATACTCATTAAACCTGTGAACTCACCAACTATTCATTAGTTGACACTCTCATTTACATGCTGTTCAGGAGAACGTTCTTAAGGTTGGAATTTAGGAAAGCTACACGTGATGAAGCTTTCTTTACTATCTTTAAATTTTATGTTCATTTCCCTTTCGCAAAGACAATTGTAAAAGACAAGGTTTAACCTTTGAATGTATTTTGATGGTTGTTGTGATCTTGTAACTTTTGCTATGAAACTTGAGTTGTACATCCCGTGTTTCCGCTTTAGCGGGGTGTTACATCTATTGCTTTGAATGTTTGAATCTTTACAAATTTAATTCATTGAGATGAAAATTTTCAATTTTCATTCAATGAATGAAATGTGTGTCAAGGGTGATTTTACAAGTATTTTTGTATTATCTAAGTTATATTTGTTTCTTCTTTCACTCCTGAAATAAATCGAAAGGTCAGCACAACATGAATGAAATTATGCTGAATGCTCAAAATTATGGAAATCTAGACTTATATAGAATATAATGCTCAAAAAGTCTATTTGTCAAAATGATGGATGGAAACGAAAATATGGGGGAAGCATTATGTTTTTAGAACCAAGTGATTGCGATGCATCAAATAAACAAATAAATATCATTTAGTTTGAAAGTTTGTACCTGTGGCCTTTCTGGTTTGGGAGAGTAAGTCCTAAGGGGTGCTCGACACCTAGTCCCTAAGATCAACTGGTCTGGGATCGGCTGACCCAAATCCTGCTATATAACCAGATAGAAAGCCATGTTCTACTGGTACAAATGGGTTTAAGATATATCGATGTGGCCTTTATGGGTTGGGAAAGTAAGTTCTAAGGGGTGCTCGACACCTAGCACCTAAGGCCAACTGGTCTGGGATTTGCTAACCCAAATCCTGCTATAAACAGTTGAAACGTTGGTGAACTTCAGAGAGAGTTTCATTCTTACCAGAAATGAAGCTTTCGTACTGTCTTACCAGGGTGATCTTTCTTGAGTCCTGGACTTCAGACGTTCCTTCATACTGAACACATATTGTGTCCCACGTGGCTTTTGATGTTTTCAGGTTCATGACGGAATGGTAGACTTCGTCAGGAAGAGCCATGGATAGTATGGATCTGGCTTTTGTATCGATAGCCACTTTCTTCTTGTCTTCATCAGTTCACATGTGAATTTCCTTGGGCACCAATCTTTCAGGAATTGCAGCTCTAGTAGCAGTGCCTGGAACTTCAGCATCGATTCTTACAGGGATGTGTGATCCCAGAAATAAGTAATCAATGCAATAACAATAAAGTGTCCACCTCTATATTCAAAGAATCAATAAAAGCTCACACAATACAATGAAGAACAAATTAAGTGTGTGTGGCTAGTGTGTGTAGGTGACCCTTGTGATTGCTAGACCTAAAAAGGAAATAAACAAACAATATATACCTAGGGTAAAGAATCACCTTATTACAAATAGGCCCCTCTACTTAGTACAATTAGAATTTAGACACTAACATTCTCCCCCTTTGTACAAGTAGAGGCAAAGAAATTAGACATCTACTGGTGTCACAATACGTTTACGGAGACCAAAGATGTGTTCGAATCGGCGCAGTTCCAGACGGTAGTCTTTCCGGTAAGATATGGCTTGTAGCACTTGGTTGATCAGATCCTTTTCTTTGTCATTAAGCTTTACTTCTCCATTGGCATCCAGACGAAGTCTGCTTTCCAGATGAACTGAGATGATCTTCAAAGTACCCTCACAGAACTTGTTCATTTCAATGACTCGCATGAACTTCTTCTTTGAGTCAGTATCAATGTAAACAACTCCAAGTTCTGGCTTGCTCAGTACGGTGTAAGTTGGGATACCTTGAATATCTGATAAGCGTCTGTTCGGTCTTCTCAGGTTCACATTGGCTTGAAAAGATTCCAAGCCCATCTGAAAGTCAGTAAGGTACGAGAACTTCAGGATGTTCTTCATAAAGTTCTTCACACTTCGGAAGGCAGCTCTGTATTGTATCCTGTTCTCAGTACTCTTCAGCTCCGGATGTTCAACAAGAAGGTTGAAAAGACTCAGAAGGTCATTCAGTCTCAGACTCTTGAAATCAGCTTCAGAAAATACGTGTTCAGACCCATCTGATCTCAAGACTATGAACTCAGGATAAAAGACATCAAATAGCTTCTGAGATTCAACTTTGAGTATCTTCATGATCATGTTATCTGACTTGACTGCTTCTGATCCTTTGTCTTTGTTCTTCATGACATATAAGAATTCGACCTTCTTCAGTGATGGCCAATCTTCAATACCATATACCTTTTCCAAATTGACTCACTGAACTTCCCGCACATACAGTTCTTTCCTTAAGGTTTCTAGAAAGGGAGTTTGGAGTGAAACTCTTTCTCCAGTGGCTACATATCTTGGTTCAGCATCAATAATAGCTTTGAAAAAACGAAGTTCTGCATCAAGTACTCGATCTCTAATTTTACCATCCGGTATTATCGGTGCATGTGGAGCTAGAGTACCTGAGCTTGGACCTGCTGTTTCAATATTTGATGGAGCATTTTCTAGTATGGCCGGAACATCTTCTTCGGACTCTATATCCATCTTCTGAACCCCAGTATCTGTCTCATATTCAAGTTCATCTAACGCAGCAACCATTTCTTCTTTGATCTGGAAATTTAGAAGATCAGGTTCTGCATCTGAGTCAATGTCTATAATTTCAGTTCTATTGTGAACAGCCGCAGGCTTTTCAACCCCAGCTATGACATCAGCTAGAACTATTGTGTCTTCCACTATCTCCATAACAGTATCCGTTCCACCTGTTCCCTGTTCGCCAGCTGGCTGATCTGAGCCATGAACGATTCCAGCAGCTGTCTCACTAGATTCACCAACTGCTGTAGATCTCTTCTCCCCCTCATGTTGATCAGGCGGATCCTGATCATCATGTCGTCGTTTCTGGGAGGTTTCAGGTTGAACACCACACCTTTCTTCAACCACAGAAACCCGTGTGGCAAGAGCCTGATATCCAGTCAGTAGGGCGTTGGTCATACCTGTGATAGCATCAGTTAGCTTCTGATACTGTGTATTTAGTGTAGCTAGTCCATCTGAGGATGTTGAAGTTGGAGGTTGGGGTTGAGGTTGTGATTGTTGGCGTAGTAGAGAAACAAGATCTACTTCTTCAGCGGTGTTGGAATCGCCTTGGGCTATAAGTCGGGCTAACAGCTCTGATTTGAGCTGGTCAGTTGGGATTTGGTGCAATGAAACTGGTGGAGTTCGTGGGTCGGTTTGTGTTTCAGTAGATTCAGCAATGCCTTTTCCTTTCACAGCTATGGATACATCTTGAGACAACTTTTTCATCTCTTCTTTCATTTCGGCAACATGAGCTTTATAAGAGTTGCTCAAGGACTTGATGGCTAGCTGCAAAAGAGGCACTGTAACAAGGTTATCTGGTCCAATAGAAGACCGTACACGTTCAGCATCAAGGGAACTAACACCCAGACCACTTAGGTTACTGGTTGACATAGCAGTCGAAGAGACTGTATGGCCCATGTTCAATGTTGGCATAGGGTTAACATTGATAGGTCTTCCGCCCGGTCCTCGTGAAGCACCAACGAATGGCGACGACACTCTGGGCATTCCGGTTGGGACACGAAAGTCTCCAACTTGGTGTTGTACCATCATCGGTGTCCTAGGAAAAGAAGTTGTTCCAAAAGGTCCTAGACTCGATGTGCTTTGAAAGAACGGCGGTGGCCGGAGAGGGAGCCCACCTTTTTCAATACCAGCAGACACCGAGTGTGTCGCCGATAGAGTGTGTGCTAAATCCCCTGTGGAAAGTGAAACATTAGTCTGTGAAGAGACCAATGAGTGGCTGAGTCGGGCTGTGCATTGCATGGCTGGGTCCACCATGGCTGTTTCAATACGCAACGGCGACGAACGCACGTCGGTAGTAGATGTGGCTACCCGGCTAGTAACAGTTTGGGAAGGAACAGTAGTTAAAACTTTATCTGTCCATGTCACAGCTTCACTCAATTCTTTTCTCCCTCGTTCCTCACCACTACCTATCTGTTCTACTACTACTTCTTCTTCTACTTCTTCGTTTATGGTTGAAGGACCCGCAGCAGCAGTAGCAGTGTCAAGAAGTCCGGAGTGCCGAGTCGACTCAGTATCCGAACTCACAACACGTGGCCTTTTGCCCATATGTCTCGGAATCAAGTTCACTAACGGGTCATGTCCTGAGTCGTCATCATCATCATCATCATTGGCAGTAAAGAAGGGTTCCATCACGTCGTCTTGATTGACTGCATCATCATCGGGAGATGATGCAGCGGCATAAGCTTCACCCCAAGATACATCAGCATCAGCGACATTAACTGGAGGAATTAGAGGTGGTGATTGAGCTGGTCGCAAAGAGGATGCATGACCAACAGTCCGTAATCTTCTCCCAACACTCTTTCTTTTAGTTCTTCTCACCCCTCGTTGTTCAGAAACACCCCCTTGTTCCTGAACCCCCTCGACATTCGGACCCTCACCTCCTAATAGGTTTGCATCGTGGGGAGGTCCCTCCGGTTCTGGCTGGACCATCAATGCGTTATCTATCCTATATTGCCTAACTACCCTAGACTGTTGGTCAGCATAAGCAAGTAAGTCTTCTCGTAGAACGGCAGTATGAGCAAAATTCATCGCCTTGGGCATTCTTAGAACGTGCATGTACTGGCTCGGCCCTCGGGGATGTTGCTCTCGGTGTGGGATCTCGTCGTTGTCTGTCATGGCTTGATGTATCAAGATCTGGAGGAACCGCTGAAATGGGACTAAGGTACGTCTCATCTTCGGTTTTAGTTGATCGGCAGCAAGTTCAATCATTTCATTCCAGATCAAGACAGCATAGTCGATGTTGTGGTTAAAGACGAATGCGTGGAACATGCGTAGAGTTGCTAGGTTGGTCTTATCTAACCCAGTATGCTTTGACGTCATACATCTGTTGAATATTGAGCATAGCGAATAGTAGAGTGGCGGTAGGAAGTTACGTCTGAACGTTGAAGATCCAGTTAGTGAAAGATTCGATGGAGGTTGATAACCCAGACTTCGAATGTCCTCAAGAAGCTGAAATTCAGGAATCGGATCCTGAATATTTTCACTGGGTAGGTTTAGAGATCGTCTAAGTCCCCGAAGAGTGAATCGGACATCGAAGTGGTCTAGCTTAGCTGTAAACTTTGGTACTCGGTCTGTTGGTCGGTATGTTAAGGTACTCCAGAACTGTTTGAGGTATATCGCGGGCACGAGCTCGACCTTCGTCAATGCAGTCATTACCGGATGATGACTGATAATTTCAGTGATGATTGGATGTTCGAAACGAACTGCAAGATCTAGATGGTGGTTGTTGTCTAGAAATTGCACAGCTGGGCTCGTCGACGGATAAATCTCCTCGTCTAGATCATGTGCGTTCACTGACGGAAGTGACGAACGATGCGAACGGATAATGGCATTATCATCCGAAGCATAGTCATCTTGATCAGCCATCTGGAATAGTACACAGTTAAGAATCGGACCAAAATCGAGTTTGCCTTGAAAAACTTTTCCAAAAAAAAAATTCTAAGTGTTGGCCAAGTCGCAATCAACTAAAAGGAGCATGTCACAGGCCACTGCGACATCGCAATGGGAAGAGGTTGAGACCAGTTGAAGTCGCAATGCAAGATTGCGATTTGGTCCCCAAGTCGCAATGAAGGATTGCGACTTGGATGAATGTGAGACCACTGCGACTTGGATGAATGTTTGAATGCATGTTGATTGCGACTTGGTTGAACACAGAAAAATCCTAAGTGTTCAAGCCCTAAAAAAAACTTGTTTTTCGCTCTAAAAGTGTTAAAAACACTACCATTGGACTCGAAATACGTTCGAAAGTAAACCCTAATCACCTAAAATTGCTATCTAACAACAAACCATAGACTTTAGGCAGAATTTAAGCAAACCGAACCTAAAAACCCTAAACAATCGACCTAGCATACGATTTAATGAATGGAAAGCAACAAGATTCGAGATACGGTACCTTGGATTCGATCTGTGATGATTGACTGGAACAGAAATCCCGAAAACAAACTTGAATCGATTGACAGTTGAGAGAGACTTCGAAAGGGTTTAAGGTATTTTGAGATTTTGAAAAGTCAAAGTCTCTATTTATACGATTTTTCAAAAACGGTGACACGTGGCACAATCTGATTGGTCCAAGGTTTGACCAGCCACGTGTCATCAAGTCGCAATGAACAAATCACGAGTTGATAAAATTTGAAGTCGCAATAGACTATTGCGATTCACACTGTTCACATGTTGAAGTCGCAATGCACAATTGCGATTTTGGCACTGTTCACATTGTCAAGTCGCAATCCAAGGTTGCGATTTGCACTGTTCACACACTGAAATCGCAGTGTACGGTTGCGATTTGGAAAGTATAAGCCCATTGAGATATCGCAATAGACGGCTGCGATTCTCACTGTTCACATGTGAAATCGCAAGTGAGGGTTGCGATTTTAATAAAATTTTGACATTTTTCAGATAACAAAAGAAAGATTTTATCACATTGGAAGATGTCCAACTTCCAATTGATTAAGCACTTAAGGTTTTAAAACACGGTTTTCACTCCCCTTAAATGATGCAAGGATTTTGCAAAAAGATTTTCATCATTTAAAAGCAAGTGTTTTAAAAACAAATTAGAGCACTTACCTTAACTCCTCAGAAACTGTTAAACACAACAGATCAACACTCACATGATGTGTATGCACACTCCCCCTAGATTTGTGCATAGGATGAAATCTGTTTACTCCCCCTGAAATCATGAACAAACCTTTCGTGCAGATACAGATAGCATCACATATCATAAGTAAGACAAATTAAACGAACTGAGAAAAGAAGAACAAATTGAAGAAATATATAAAATACAACGAGGATATGACAATTTAAATAACATATATTAAAAATAGAATATGATGAAAATTTTAGTGTATTAATCTAGAAGCAAAGTCTAGATTAAGATACAGATATTTCCATCAATTATATGTTTAATATATGGAAGTTAAACTTTCATATTAAGCATGCCGAGCTTGGATACAAGAAAATTGAAACGTTTTTCATCCAAGGCCTTGGTAAAGAGATCGGCAAGCTGAAACTCAGTTGTAACAAAATATAATTCGACAGTTCCTTTCTCAACATGATCTTTTATGAAATGATACCTGATGTCGATATGCTTGGTTTTGGTGTGTTGGACAGGATTAGCAGATATAGCGATTGCACTTTTACTGTCACAGTAAATGGGGATTTTCTCATATTTAAATCCATAGTCTATGAGTTGGGTCTTCATCCAAAGAACTTGTGAACAACAACTCGCAGCGGCAACGTATTCTGCTTCCGCTGTAGAAGTGGAAACACAATTTTGTTTCTTTGATGACCAACTCACGAGCTTGTCACCCAAAAACTGAATATGACCAGAAGTACTCTTTCTGTCCAACATGCTTCCTCCGTGATCAGCATCTGAGTATGCGGTGAGTTCGAAACCGGTTCCCTTGGGATACCACAGTCCGAGATATGGAGTGCCTTTCAAGTATCGAAAAATTCTTTTGACGGCGCCAAGGTGTGACATTTTAGGATTAGCTTGAAATCTAGCACAGATACAAGTCGAAAACATTATATTTGGACGACTAGCTGTCAGGTACATTAGAGACCCAATCATTCCTCTATAAAGTTTTACATCAGCATCAACACCATTTGGATCAGGACCAATTTTGGACAGATGACCCATAGGTGTACCAATCGAAGTGCAGTTCTCCATCTTGAATTTCTTCAAAATGTCAAACACATACTTTGACTGATTGATGAAGATACCAGTTGAAAATTGTTTCACTTGTAATCCGAGAAAGAAGTTAATCTCTCCCATCATACTCATTTGGAATTGAGTCATCATAATGCCCGAAAACCAAGTACAAAGTCCAGGGTTAGTCGAACCAAAAATAATATCATCAACGTAAATCTGAACTAAGAGAATATCACCTTCCTTGCGTAGAGTAAATAGAGTTGTGTCGATTTTACCTTTCTCAAAGCCAGCTTTTAGTAGAAAGGTTGATAGTACTTCATACCAGGCACGGGGGGCTTGCTTCAGACCGTAAAGCGCTTTGTCAAGAATGTAGACGTGATCTGGATGTTCTTTGTCCACAAAGCCTTCAGGTTGAGATACGTACACCTCCTCCTTAAGAACACCATTCAAGAAAGCAGTCTTCACGTCCATTTGATAGACAGTGAAGTTCTTGAAAGCGGCATACGAAAGAAACATCTGAATTGCCTCAAGACGAGCAACCGGCGCGTACGTCTCATCATAATCTATCCCCTCCTGTTGCCTATACCCTTTTGCTACCAATCTAGCTTTGTTTCGCACAATTACTCCATCTTCATCTTTCTTGTTCTTTAGGACCCACTTCGTACCAATAACTGTTTTACCCTTGGGTCGTGGAACTAATCTCCACACTTTCAAAGCTTCGAACTGATTCAGTTCTTCTTGCATCGCAATCAACCAGTCAGGATCTTCTAAAGCCTGTTGAACTGTTGAAGGTTCAATCTGACTTAAGAATAGCACGTATAAGATTTCATTTGCGGTTGCGGAAACGGATCTTGTCTTTATTGGTTCAGATACATCACCAATCACCTGATCAATTGGGTGACTGCGTGTCCACTTTGTAGAATGTGGGTGGAGAGTTACAACACCATCATTGGGGTCTACAAGGGTAGGATCCGCATCAAAGTTCAACTCGATCGTTAGTGTCGGTTCCGGATTTGAGACGAGTTGCCTTTCAGAATTGACAATCGGCACAGCCTCGGGAACTGATTCGGTAGAATTGTCATTTGAAGTTGTTCTAGATGAAGACGCACCACTTGTAGATATTTGTTGTCGTGCTTGTGGAGAATCTGTTGATGTGTTCCTTGGAGAAATTACAGGAGTAGTTGAACCAGTATTTGGTGTAGTCAGTACCGGTGAAGGACCTGACATAGAAGTTTGTACTGGCGGGGTTACAACTTGAATCCTGTCATTTATAGATGAAGACGATTTGTCACTGTTAAAATAGTCATCATAAAAATATTCAAACAATGAATCAAGTTCATTAGGAGTAGAGTTAGAAGTGGAAGCTTGATCCTTGTTTGACGATCTAGTCATCATTGGACGAAATTGTCCAGATGCTAGAATACCAGATAACTCGGGTTCTGTACTGTTTTGCACAGAAGCCATTGCTTCAGATTCATCAAATTTGACATTAATGCTTTCCATCACAGTTCTGGAAGATTTGAGATAGATCCTGTAAGCTTTTGATGTGAGAGAGTATCCGATAAAGAAACCCTCAATACCCTTAGGACTGAATTTATTCAGGTTATCCTTATCATTCAGCACCACGCACCTGCATCCAAAAACACGAAAGTAGTGTATAACAGGTTTTCTATTGTTAATCAATTCATATGGAGTCTTGCCAAACCGTCGATGTATGATTGAACGGTTTTGTGTATAGCATGCCGTTGCAACAGCTTCAGCCCATAGGAATAGTGGTAGATCAGCATAAGACAACATCGTTCTGGCCGCTTCAACAAGTGTACGGTTACGTCTTTCAACTACACCGTTCTACTGAGGTGTTCTGGCCGCAGAATATTGATGAGTGATTCCCAATGACTTAAAGAAGTCATCAAGAGTTCTGTTTTTAAACTCTGTCCCATTATCTGATCTAACCGTCTGAACTGTTTGTTGACGATTCACTTGAAGTTGTTTGATTAACGAGATGATTAAGTCAAGAGTTTCATCCTTTGAGCGTAGGAACTTGACCCATGTGTATCTCGAGTAATCATCGACTACAACTAACACGTAACGTTTGGCACTAATACTTTGAGTCTTCATCGGACCGCAGAGATCCATATGAAGTATTTGCAAAGCTTTGCTGGTGCTGGGTTTTGGTTTCGGTGGATGAGGAGCACGCTTCATCTTCCCCTTCTCACAAGCAATACAGAAATTATCCTTTTCAAATGACAGAACTGGTAGACCTATGACTAAATCACCCAAAATCAACTTTTGAATGTAGCGAAAATTAAGATGAGATAATCGTCTATGCCATAACCAGCTTTTCTCTAACGTCGCTTTTGACATCAAGCATACATCAGTCTTGGGCTTGAGTGTTGATAGATCAATGGTGTATAGATTAGATTTCCTAGAACCAACCAGAAGCTCATCTCCTCCATCGGTAAGAACAGCACAACGGGTTTTCTTGAAATGGACTTCTAGGTCTTTATCACAAAATTGACCTATACTAAACAGGTTGTGTCCTAAGCCCTCGACATAATTAACTTTTGTAATTCGCACATTATCTTTTACAATATCCCTATAACCCAGAATTGAAGCATATTGATCATTTCCAAACTTCACTTTTCCACAGCCTTGTTCAACAAAATTAACTAGCAGCTCTTTTCTTCCAGTCATGTGCTTTGAGCAGTCTGAATCTAAATACCATACATGACTGGGCTGCAAAATGGAAATTAGACGGTTTTAGGTACCCACTGCCAATCGGGTCCTTTTGGGTTAGTAGGCTTGGATTTAACATTTTGCTTTCTATAACCGGTTTTAATATAAGCATTTGAATAAAACCAACGATTATAGTCAGATTTGCAGATAAAATCATCCACACCACAAGAAGCACAACAAATTTGATCTCGTGCCAAATTAATCAGTTGTCGCATTGAATAAACCTTGTAAGGAACTACAAGTTTTCGTCTATTGCCAACATCATAATTAATAACATTTGAAACAAAATTGTCTTTCTTGGAATTTAAAACATTTGAATTGATGTGGGATGATTTGATCTGGGCCACATCCTGTGCGGACTCCTTTATTCTCCACTCAAGACGCGTATTGTTTTTCAAATTACGATCTGAAAAACCAGACAAATAAGAGTTGTAAGCTTTTGAATATTGAGTCTGAAAAGAGTTAACATGCTTCTTTCTTTTTGTTTTTTTTTTCTTTTTCTGTAATGATGGTTTTGATTTGGATTTAGAATGAACATCATTAACAGAGATTTTCTCAACTGATGTTGAAGATTCCCCTTCCAAAATAATCTTTTCAGGTTTCTCTTCATTTATTAGAAAAGTGGTGTGATCTGGAAGTTTGGCACAGAAATCAAATTGAACAGTCACTTCACATACACCTTTACCTTTGTCCTTACCAACATTCTTGCTTTCAAAATCAATATCAATATCAGTATCAGTATCATAGGATGGTTTGCCGATATCATCAGACTTGGGAAAAAGAAAGTCATTAAACTCTTTCTGAAAAATTTTATCTTCTTCCGTAGGAAAATATATTGGAGGATCTTTATCAAACTGATATTCCAAATCCCAAGGTTCAAAATCATCTTGGTCATTGGTTGTCCAGTCTCTCAAGATAGCATTTCCTATAAAAGCTTTGCTTGAGGAAACATCTGAATCTGAAGATTGTTTTTCTTTTGAAACTATTCCTTCAGATATTTCCTCAAGTTTGGTTTTCATTTCCTTTAAGCTTTCTGAAAATACAGTGAGCAGAACTTCCTTTTCAATCTCAAAAGCAAGCTTCTCGTCATTTCTGACTTCTTGAATGTTGCTTTGGATCTTGCTTTCGAGGTCCATGAGTTTTTGTTCAAGAACCATTGGTGGAAAGTATCTTTTACCTTCAAAAACTGGTTTGACAGTTTCAACCTTTTGAGTATTCCCTTTCTCCTTCGGTTCTTTAACAACATGACTCTCAAAATAATTGTTTGGTAAGGTTTTCTTAGAATTCAATGCCTTTGCATTGTCTGGACCATACCAAAAAGGAAGTTGCATATTAACTGTGGTTTTCCTTTTTATTTCTTCTTCCGCCTTATAGTCTTCATCATCCATCTTGATTTGAAAGTTTGAATGTACGGCAAGTTCAATCCATTCAAATTTGTACAAAGTGGGAGATTTTGATAAAGCATTGCTCAGGTATTGTGGATTGTCATACCCGATTCCCCATTTTGAGTTGAAATATCTGAACTTATTTGGTTTATGCATGTGAATTGTTTGTTCAGTTTGACCTGCTTTGTACAATTTATTTTCCAAATCCTTGACATTTTCATATAACTCATCATTTCTGTCTTTGTAAGCATGCAAAAGACTCTCAAACTCGCTATTCTTAACTTCCGAATTCAATAATTTATCCGATAGTTCAGTTATTCTTTCTTCAAAATACGCAAGACCAATCTCAAATTCGGCCTTTTTCTTTTCAAAAACTTTAATTTTACTTTCTTGATCTGTTATTATAGCCTTTTGAGTGGAAATTATCTCGTCTGCTCTTTCCTGGTCTTTTGTTATGTTTTCTAATCTTTTTGATAAACAAGCTTGTTGAGTAAAGAATTGATTGTAAAGAGCGGAATGTACCTCGTTGGAAGTAGACTCTAAACCTTCACTATCGGTTTTCTTGGTCATGAAACACATCTTAGTCTGAGCAGCTTTCTCACCTTCAGCTTCATCGTCAGACATATCTAGCCAGTATTCTTCTTCGACCAACAGTGCTATCCCCGATTCTTTCTTTTCGGCAAGTAGCAACTTGTTCTTGTAGTACGTAGAATCCCTGACTTTTGGCTTCCAACACTCTTTAGAGAGATGACCAGGCTTCCCACAATTGTAGCATGTCGGAACTTCCTCTTTCTTCTCAAACACCCTTTTCTCTTCCGGCTTCTTATACTCAGGCTTCTTGTACTCCTCTCTCTTGTACTCAACCTTCTTATCATCAAACCTTCTACTCGACTCGACATTCGCCTTGTGTTCAAAATTCTTGGAACCAGACGCATACCTTTGATTGTTGGACCCGGGAGATTTTCCAAACTTTCTCTGAAAAGAGTTAGTAAGAAGTGCCATTGCTCGCTTCATACTTTCAATTTCATCTATCTCACCATCTTCACCCTGTTCATCATCAGAATGCTTTGAATAATTTCTGTTTGGTTTGACAGACACCAAAGCAAGCGGATCTAGTTCTTCGTCCTTCTTATCCTCTCTTTTCTCTTCCCTATTGTCCTTCTTCTTTTTCTTTGTCCTCTTGGCTTCAGCATCTTCTTCATTCTGTTTCAAAGTCTCGTACATCTCTTGAAGAGGCAAAACATTCAGCCTTGAATTTTGTTTCATACGATGAGCATACTTCTTCCACTCGGGTTGAAGTACATTCAGAAACTTTACATTATGCTCAATTATAGACTTGTTGATGCTGTATCTATTCAGCTCGTTCAAAATAGTGGTAAAACGGTCGTATGTGGAATCAAGAGCTTCACCATCTTTCTGTTTAAAACTCTCATAAAGATTAATAGCATTTGAAATTCTCATCTGGTTTTCAATATCAGAACCTTGATAAAGTTTTATCAATTCATCAAACATGGCTTTTCCGGAGTGGTTCTTGCTATCTACCTTTCGGTAAATATCATTAGTCAAAGCTTGAATTACAAAGGACTTTGCCATCTTATCCCCATAATATCTCTTCTTCTGTTCAATGTCATAGTGAATTGGTAAAACTTCAACCCATTCAGGAATTGGTTCCCCGTCAGTAAGAATCCCTCTTCTCATTATCTTTTCCATCGGTCCATTAATCAGTGAGTGTGAAATGAACTCCCCATTCTCTTGTCTTTCCACATAATCCATAAAACGGTCTTTCCATATTTTAAACTCTTTGGGAAAAAGTACCGGTGGTTTATCCTTAGATCCAATCGTTAGTATATCTCTAGCAGTCATATTCGATTACTTGTCTTTGATCGTTTGTATTCTTTAGATTTGATTAGTAAAAAAAATTCAAACTGAAGTCTCAACCCACTAAAGTCGCAGTGCTTGAAGTCACAACAGTTGGAATCGCAACAAATGGAATCGCAATGAAATGAAATCGTAACAGAGTAAAAAATCACTCGAGTCGCAATAGAGGATTGCGATTTGTTACTGTTCACGGGGTAATGGATTGCGATTCGGGATCGAAGTCGCAATAGGTCACTGCGATTTGGGAGTCAAGTCGCAATAGGTCACTGCGACTTGGTATTGTTCACTCAACGTTCACTGCGATTTCGATGAATATCAGAAGATTGCGATTTCGATGAATATCTTGATTGCGATTTCGATGAAGATTCAAATGATCGGGAGTTGATTCTTCAATAGTGATCCAAATGATCTGAAAATTGGTAGGTAAGGTCGTAATGCGATTCTGGACAGATTTACTACTTCAAGTTTTGTCCAAAAACCACTAGAACAGTTATTTTCGATCCAAAACAGTAGGTTTTTGCTCAAAAGTTCGAAAATCCGAGTTTGCACGATTTGAGATCGATTCCGGTGTGATTATGGAACCAAAACACGCAGAAATGAATATCAAACACTTCTAGATCGATCCTAATCCATTTGAAGAACTCAAATGATCAAAATCAATAAGAAATGGATGAAAACTTGAAGAACACTCAAAATGCAAAAACTCTCAATAAGATCTAATCTGATCTAGATGAATACATTGCTCTGATACCAATTGTGATCCCAGAAACAAGTAATCAATGCAATAACAATAAAGTGTCCACCTCTATATTCAAAGAATCAATCAAAGCTCACACAATACAATGAAGAACAAATTAAGTGTGTGTGGCTAGTGTGTGTAGGTGACCCTTGTGATTGCTAGACCTAAAAAGGAAATAAACAAACAATATATACCTAGGGTAAAGAATCACCTTATTACAAAATAGGCCCCTCTACTTAGTACAATTAGAATTTAGACACTAACAGGATGAATGGACCGTTTTCAAGATAGTAAGGCATAGTAGGGTCTACACCTTCTAAGAAGAGAATCATCCTATTTTTCCATAGATTAAAATTATCTCTGGAAAATCTAGGGGGTTTAGCAAGAGAACCATTGTCTATATAATTTGTGTTTGTGTTGGTAGCCATTTTCAGAAATAGCAAGGAATAGAAATCTTAGATTAGATCTTGTTTATGAGATTAAACAAATCTGCTCTGATACCACTTGTTGGGATCTAAGCGCTTACCACTACGCCAAAAGCAATTGCTGGTGGAGAAGGCGCAACTTATTTCCTTATAGCGTAGCAGCCAGCGCCACGTTTCGATTTAGGAAGATGCTGGTCAATGACCCAACAGAACCAGATAGAAAGTCATGTTTAACGGTGTATCTTATTCTTACTTAACTTTTGGATTTCTTTTGTAAAGTTTTCAAATGATCAAATGTTAGTAGTTATAAAATGTGGTTCAATTAATTTTTTTTCCTTGTATAAATGTTTTCATTAAAGCACTGTATTTGAAATGAATAATTTTTTAATGAAATATATGCATACTTTCAGGGGGAGAAAACAAATTGCTCTAGAATTCTTATTTTGAGGGGGAGCAAGATTATTCATTAAGGAGGAGATTGTTAGTGATACTCAGAGACGCGACTGAAATTGAAAAAGGTTTTTGATGATCATGATGCTCACTTTCATCAAAAAAGGGGGAGAAATGTTTAATTCAATTTCATGTTGAAGATAATTCAAGGTCAAAGAGATGAAGATTGTATTGAAGAAGATTGATTTTACATTGTGAAAGACAAAGATGTTTTCGAATCACTCATATATGGATTCAGATTTCTCAAAGTTGAAGATTTTGGATCATGTGGAGTCTGAAGTATTTTTGAATATGGTTATCTTAGATCTGAGAGACTCGGATTGTGCTTACACCTAAATATTCAAAAACTTGAAGGCTTCACATCCTTGTGTAGATTCAACTGTTTGATAGAGTGTCTGTTTGAGAAGTTTGACTTTACAAAGAGCTGAAGACTGATGTCATATTTTTTAAATCTTGAATCCAAAGGGGGATATTGTTAGAGCATTATTGTATTCAATTTACTGTAAAGTCAATGTACTGTATTAGTTCATAATGCCTTTATACCTTGTATGTTATGGGTATAAATAGACATGTCTAGTTCTTTAGTTAAATCAACAATCTAGAACAATTGTAAGCATTAGTCATTTACACTTTAAAGATCAATACATGGATGACTTGATTGCTCTCTAGATTCTCTCTACATTGTTCTTGATTACTTGCTAGAATCTGGGTTTTATCACTTAGGATCAGCGAATCCTGGTGGTTGTTCAACATAAACTTCTTCATTCAGCTTTCCATTGAGGAATGGTGATTTAACATCCATTTGGTGAACTTTGAAGTCTTTGTGAACTGCATAGGCTAAGAAAAGTCGAATTGCTTCGAGTCTTGCCACTGGGGCAAAGGTTTCATCATAGTCTATGCCTTCCTCTTGTATGTATCCCTGAGCAACTAATCTAGCTTTGTTGCGAGTTACAGTTCCAAATTCATCTAACTTGTTTCGATATACCAATTTAGTACCTATCACAGTTTTGTCAGATGGTCTGGGGACAACATTCCAAACTTTGTTTCTTTCAAATTCAATCAGCTCTTCTTGCATAGCACTGGTCCAGTTTGGATCTTTGAGGGCATCATCACTTCTTTTTGGTTCAATCAGTGAGATAAAGTTAACAAATAAACAAATGTTACCTGAACTTCGTCGAGTCTGAATACCTGCATTTGGATCACCTAGAATTTGATCGATTGAGTGATTTATTGTCCATCGCTAAGCATGAGCTTGAATCTCTGACTCAGAGTGATATTCTAGAAATATACCATCGTCAGCTTTGGATCAAACGTTCCAAGGGAATCTCTGTTGTTTAATATGAAGCATTGACAACCAAAGATGTAAAGAAAGCTGATAGATGACCTTCTCCCATTGAAAGGTTCATAGGCAGTCTTGTTGAATCTTTTGACGATCAACGACCTATTTTGAGTGAAACATGCAGTGTTGACAGCTTTTGCGCAGAATTGAGTTGGTAGATGAGAATCGCTGAGCATAGATCGAGTAGCTTCGATGATCGTTTTGTTTCTTCTTTCAGCGACTCCATTTTGTTGAGGTGTTCTCACCGCTGAGAAGTTGTGAGAAATTCCCTTACCCTCAAATAAGTTATCAAGAGAACTATTTTTCAATTCAGATCCATGATCACTCCTTATTGAGAGAACAGTCATATTGTTCAGGACTTCCATTTTTCTGACAAAAGAGATGAGATCTTTTGAGGTGTCACTCTTTGCACGGAGAAACATTACCTAGGTATAGCGAGAAAATTCATCTTCTATGACAAGAGTATATTTCTTTCCAGCAATCGATTGTATATTGACAGGGCCAAATAAATCCATATGGAGGAGCTGAAGAGGGTTTGTCACTGATGACACTTGCTTTGACTTGAAACTAGCTTTAGTTTGTTTTCCCTTTTCACACGCTGAGCAGAGGGATTCCTTAGCGTATGAGTGTTGAGGTAAGCCAGTGACCAGTTCTTTTGAGGAGAGAGTGTTTAGCATTTTTGAAGTTAAGATGAGAGAGCCTCTTATGCGATAACCAGTTGACATCAAATGAGGCTTGAGAGAGAAAGCAAATGTTCTCAGTGGTTTTTGAGTCCATGTTTATAACATAAACATTTTCCAAACGATATCCACTGAGTGCAAGGTTTCCTTTCTTATCAGTGGCAGAGCATGCTTTCTTAGTAAAGCATACTTTGAAGTCCTTATCACATAGTTGACTGATGCTAAGAAGATTGTGCTTTAGTCCTTCAACATATGCGACTCTTCTGAAGGTAGTTGTACCATTGGTGAGTACACCAAACCCTTGGGTTAGCCTTTTCCTTTTCCACCAAAGGTCACTGAGGGACCTTTCTCTTCCTTGTATTCAGTGAGCATGTTCTTTTCTCCAGTCTTGTGTTGAGAGCATCCACTATCAAGATACCAGATACCCTTCGAGACTTGCAAATATGAGGAAGATTAATTTTGAATTGGTACCCACTTAACTATGGGTCTAAAATTGTCAGTGGAGGAAGAAGTAGAAGGATCAGCGGTCTTTACAGCATCTGATGAATCAACGTCAGTGGTAACCTTCACTTTGGTTAATTTCTTAACCTTAGTGGTATTTTTCACCTTGGCTTGTTTTTCACCTGGGGTGATCTTATTTGCCTTGGAGGCAGTTATCTTTACCTTAGCTGATTTCTCAGCTTTGGTGACTGTTGGGCACTTACTAGCAATATGATCAGTAAGTCCGCAGTGATTGCATTTCCTATAGCTGAAAGTAGCTTTAGGACCATAGTCATAAGCATTTGATAATTTTAAGTGTGTTGGGCCTGTACCAAGAATGCCTTTAGCATCAGATTTCGGAGGAACTTTAGGTTCTTCAGATTTCTTAGCTATAACATCAACCTTTATTTTTGGAGTTGATAACTGAAAATGTTCAAGGATCTTGTCTTTTGAAATTGAAGGTTGACTAGATGAAGATTTAGACTTCTTCAGTTTTGGCACTTTGGTGCCCTTCTAAGGTTTTTGTAAAACAGTCTTTCCTTTATCTTTAAGTTTAGGGCTTAAAGAAGATTTTTCCTCAGGGATTTGACTCTTAGAGGAAGAGAACTGAGATGATGAGGTATCAGGGATGGAGGAGACGAACATTCCAAACTTAAGCATGGAACGATCATGGCTTGGTTCTTCAGCATTAGCATTAAAACCAAGACCACTTATGTCCTTGACAGTGATCTGAGCACTGATTATCTTAGTGATCTTTGTTGAGGATTTACACCATCCTTCAACAGTAGCTTTCTCAGCTTTCAGTTCAGCTATAGCTTGTTCGCGTTCGATACTGATTACTTGATTTACATAGACCTGGTCGTTTAAACTTTCTTCGATTTTAGAGAGTTCTTGGATCTTTAAATGACATTTATTAAGCTGATAAGTTAAATCCAGATTTAGTTGTTCAACTTGGTTCTTGTCATTCAGGGCCATATAAATCAATCGTCAGATAGCACGAAGTCTATCAACATCAATGATAGTTGGAGGATAGGAAGTTGATACCTGAGAGGTGGAAGAAGTAGATGGAATTTCAGATGGTTCTTCCTTTACTCCTTGGATATCGGCCATTAGACAGAGATTGGCCTCATCTTCTTCATCAGAATCTGACTCTTCATCAGACTCAGCCCAATCGTGTTCTTCAGCGATTAGACCTTTACCTTTTCTCTTGTAGTTTTTCAACTTCTCATATTTTCTTTGAGTTTAAGGTATTTGTCATCTCTAGATTTAGAAGTAGAGGAGTTTTTGAATGATGAAGAAGGTTTGAATACTTTCTTTGACCTGCACTCACTAGCAAAGTGACCTTTCTTTTCACAGTTATAGCAAGTGGCAGTAACCTTATCAATGGGAGAAGATTTAGGCTTGTCAGTGATAGTGAGAGGTTTATTTCTTTTGAAGTTACTCTTTCTTGCAAATCTCCTGAAGGAGTTTGTCAAGAGTGCCAGAGATTCATCAAGTTCTGAAGGATCAGTTTCTGATGAATCATCAGAGTTAGATTCCATCTCAGTGATAGTGACAGAAGATCGCTGAGTGGGCATTAACTCTGAGGAGAGTAAAGCAACATGTGTGCTCTTTGAATCTTTTACAAGATTCTTCTTAAGTTGACACGATTGCTCATGATTGAGCATAGTGCCAAAAAGAGTACTTAAGGTCATGAACTTAAGATCCTTAGATAGTTTAAGACACATGGTATAATTGTCCCAACTTTCAGGAAAACATTCCAAGAATTTTGTCAGGATCTCAGAGTTAGAGTAAGTCTTACCAACAGTTTTCAAATCAATGATTAAACAGTTAAAACGTTGGTGTATTTCAAATAAAGTTTCATTCTTACCACAAATGAAGCTTTCGTACTGTCTAACCAGATTTATTCTTCTGGATTCTTGTACATCAACGATACCTTCATATTGAACACAGATTGTGTCCCACATGGATTTGGAGCTTCTGAGGTTCATGACAGAATGATATACCTCATCAGGTAGAGCCATAGATATGATTGATCTGACTTTGGTATCAATGGCTAGCTTCTTCTTGTCATCTTCAGTCCATTGAGAGATGTCTTTGATGAGTTGCCTTTCAGGAATGGCTGGAATAATGGCAGTGGCAACAACATCAGGAGAAAGAATGTATGGAATATAGGGTCCATTTTCCACGTAGTGAGGTATAGTGGGATCTACACCTTCAAGGAAAAGCATAATTCGATTTTTCGAGAGATTAAAGTTATCTCTACTAAATCGAGGAGGTTTTGCAAGAGAACCATCATCAATATAGTATGTGTTTGTGTTTTGTGCCACATGTAGAAATAGCAATGAAGAGATTAGTATAAGCAAGATCTTGTTTATGGAGATTAAACAATCTGCTCTGATACCACTTGTTGGACCCGAAGGGTTATACAAGTATTAGTTTGTAGAAGGGGGGGGGGGGGGGGTTGCATACAAACACACAAGATTTATTGTTTTCTAAATTGTTTATTGATAAATCAAGCAATTTACAGTTTGTTGCGGAATAAGATTAAGTAAAACCTACTCTAAACAAACTTAAGATTCACTAAGAGTATTTGCACTAAGAAAGAGAGAAAAGATGAGATATAAAAATAAAGATATTTTTCTTAGACACTCAGAAGCTCAGCGAAGACCACCTTCAAACTGAAGGGGTATTCCTCCTATTTATACCCAATGCATTTAATGCATGGCAGAAGAACTTTACACGTGTTAACATCTGATTGGGCGCATGCTTCCGACTTTTAGCAACATGCTTTGGGCAGTATGGTGAACAATGTAGTGGCAGAGTGGTTTGTACGATTCTAGACTAAGGCATGTCCCTTCTGACAAATCGTACGAAGTTATGCAAGAAGATAAGACAAACATTTCTTGGAGTAGAGGCTTCATGATCAGCGATCGCTGAAGTCTTCTTCTTGAAATGTCGCGTGTGTGGACTTGTCTTAGTTTCACTGATGTCCGCATCAGATCATTAGTAGACTTGTCACTTGTTCATCAGCTTTGTCTTCGATGTCAGCGATGAACTATTTGTCGCGAAACTTGTCTTCGAGGATTACAAACAATATTGATTACATATGATATAATCAGTGATCATCAGTGATACTGAACAGATTCAGGTTATCATTGATGTACATTTATCACAGAGGAACACATTAAGGAACAATGGTCACCATTAATGATACTGAACAGACTCAGTGTGTTATCACTGATGGCAAAACATTAATACATACAAATGTTCTTTGTAATTTTCACTAAGTAATTCTAAGGGTCATCATCAAAGCACTGAGAGAGTTTGGATCAACACTACTTCTTCGTCCTCATAATTATCAGATATACCTATTGTGAAAACATGGGTTTCGTCATCAGCAACTCTAGCAAACTGTCTTTCTTGGTCTTCTTCTTCTTCTAGTTGCGTCTCTGGAACAAAATTGGGATAACAGTCGTTAACACCATATGTATGATCCGAATAAAATGTTGGGTTGTAGGACGCCTGAAATTGAGAATCAGACTCCAGTTGATTACCACCGACACAGATTTCTTCATCACCTTCGTCGCACATCGATGAATCAACATACACAAAAAGTGTTGGAGGTCTTTCTGACTGGGCTGCAAACTGCATAAAACCAGAAACATCTTCATCGTCGGTTACTCAAAGATTGAGCCTTCATTCTTGTATACTAACTTGCAAACAACAAAACGTTAGATTCCACATTTTTGCATGGCGTAAGCAAGAAACTTCTAATGTGTAATGTTTACCACAAATTTTACAACATGATTAAATTTATAAGCAAAATTCCACTTATTGTTGTCTTGCACCCATCCACCATCGCAAAAGAAATATAACTTAGCCTTTTCAACAGTTAAACTCATTTTTTCAGTAAATGAAATGATGAAATGATTGAAATGATGAAGAAAGAAAGTAAGAAAGAAAGCAAGAAAGAACAATGGAACGGATGTGATGAACGATTATGGAATGCATTTTACTGATCTTTATAGATGAAATTTCAGTGGAGAAGATGAATTGCAATCACAAATTGAATGACAATAGTACAATTATCAAACAACTTGTGAAAAAAAACCAGTAAAAACATGCAAAAAAACGTGAAAAACTCATAAAACATGAAATCATAGGGCTTTTCACGGCCAAAATCGCGAACCCTAATAAATTTCACGGACTTAGGGACCAAAGTTGTAAACTTCACGGTTTTAAGGGGCTTTTGCGAACCCCACAGACAAACTTCACGGACTCCGAGGGTTAAAAATGATTTTTTTTTGAGTCGGTGATCACGGGGTGCTTCACAGATTTCTTTTTTTTGAGTATTTTGGTTAAATCGGGAAGAGATTGGGTTGGTAAAATAATTAATTTCCCTTTTAAATTTAATGTAAATAGATGAATCAAACGGGCCCCACCCTTGCCGCTCAATTTTCTCTCGCTGCCTCACTCCCCTTCCGGCTGCTCGCACCTCCCGATCGTCCACGGTGAAGCAACCAACCACCAGAAGGCCACCAGCCACTCTCTCGCTGCTCGCACCTCTTCTCTCGATTTGAAGTTCTCAATTTCTGGATTTGAGGTAACTATGCTTGTATTTCACCTAATTCTATTATGTGATGTTGGTTTGACCTAGTTTTTGTTCGGATTAATGTAAAGATGGAAGATTAATTTCTGATTGGTTTGATCTAGTTTTTTTATTTAATGATTGCCATTTATTTATGTCGCTTTGAGCCTAAGTCATGCAGAAATTGTAATTGTTTGAATGCTGAAATTGTTATTTATGTCGCTTTGATCCTAATTGCTGGTATTGAAAAATTCTAACATGCTATCATCCACATGTTCTGATTTCTCAATTTCACCATGGGACCGATGATCCCATAGCCTCCTTATTTTCTTTTGTACATAATATTATTATCACCCGTGTATTGATAAACTCATTCTCTCTTGAACTCTGCAAACCATCTAATCAAGAACCAAGTACATCCTCATTTCATTGTTTGTTATTCTGCTATTTTCCCTAAATGCAGTTTCGATGGAATTACTCATGGAGGAAGAAGAATTAAGAGTTGATGGATTGAACATGGGTGATTTTGACAGCAATCAGAAAGAGAACTCTGAAATGGCCTCTGATTTTAGTGCAACAGATGATAATAACATGGAGTTCACCCAAGAGAGTCAAGCAGAAGATAGTAATGCTGAAGAGGAGTATGATGATGAGGAAGAAGAAGAAGAAGAAGAAGAAGAAGAAGAAGCAGAAGAAACATATTTGTTGGGATCTGAAGGAGAGACAGATCCTTTGTCTCTCACAGAGGATGATGCTATTGGAGTTCAGGCTTATGAGTGTTTGGAACAACTGGAGCATGAGTATGAAGCTTTGGCTGCTAAAAAGCGTAAAGAAAACCTCAATTACACTCATCCAGGGTAATTATCATCATTTTCTCATTTACAGTTTGTTATTTGGTTTATGTCTTCTATGATCGCTATTCGATTCCAGTTCCAGTATAATACATTATATTCTCCAATTCAGATGTTCACAAGGAGTGTTGTTTTTTCTGTCATGGTGTCGAATTTGTGTAAATTAGCTCTTTTTGGCTCAGACAGGCTGATATATTTGTCTTCAATTTACAAAAGTAAAAGTTTCTCAATTATTGAAAGTTTGAAACTGAGAGATGAGGGATTCTATATTAATATAATCTTGTTACGACGAACTTATATATTAAATATGACATGTTAGATGCAAATAGAAGCTCACCTTGGTTCTCATATTTATTTTATCAGAGAATATAAGTGAATCTAAAGTACAAACTCAAGAATTCTGAATAGTCTTTTGCCTTACATAGCCATACCTTAATACAAAAGGCATGGCTTGTTAAGGGGTTGCACCTAGATCAAGCAAGATGCCTGTATATTTGAAGGTGCTGGATGTGCTTTAGGAGCCTTTAAAAGCCTGTGGTCTATGAAAACTCTATATGTTATTGAGTATTCATAAATTGGTCTCTCTCAGGGTTGAAGAGTCTTTCTTTATGCAACCTTTGGAACCAAGTTTAAGCTTAAGACTGAACTTTTACTGATATGATACCTGACATAAAGAAGATATAACATTTAAACGGTTTGTGCCAGAATGCCACCAGAAAAGAAGTTGAGACAAGAGGATTTTCCTAGAGAAAGCTTTGAAGATTTATTGGCAGAAATGACATATGGAATGAGAAGAAAGTCAAAGAAGGTATGGCATTTTCTAGCCATTTTCTTTCAAGCTTGTTTCTTACTAATGTTCTTTTTATAAAGGTGAGAGCTGAAAGTAAAGCATTATGGAGTTTTATGTACTCATGGACCAACCCTATTCAGTTTCACCATTGCATTGATGATTTCATGTAAAGAAAGTTTCAAAAGACGTACTAGGATAAATAGTCAGTTTTGTGCTTGTTAGCCTAGGTAGGTACTGCCCATCCTTCAGTTCAAACTAGTACTATATATTCATGTTTGTGTCGAGCAATTCAAAACACTTTGAAAATGCTCCAAACCATAATCCTAAATTATCAAATGTTGTAAGTGCCTCGTTTTACAACCTGGAGAAGGCCTGACGGATGTTGCAGACTTTGTTTTATACCACTGTTATGTTATGTTCCATAAACCCCCAACACAACCTGTTTTGACCTGCTGTGCTCCCTGGAAACCTCACCATGAATATATAGCACTCTAATTAATATCTGCTTAGGACCAGGAAGGTTCCCCGTCTCCTTTCGTGATCTTAATTCAATCAATCAACCTCCGTAAACCTTGTGCCTTTCAATCTGCTTGACCCTTCGTAAGCCCTTACCAACTGTTGATGCACTATCCATGGTCTTATAGTTGCAAGAAGACTTAATGCAGATGAATTATGGCTCTTAATGGTCTTGGGTGGGGGTGGGGGGAGGCGACTTGACATCTGGTTGTCCCCTTTATAGGTGGTTTTGTTAATCTCCCTTATTTTAGATAAAATTTTATAAATTTGTTGTGTTTTAACAGATCAAGCCATTATAACCTAGTAAACCATAGTCTTCTCAAGGAAGTAGTGGTATCAACAGGAAATCATCTTTTGGATGGAGTCTTTACGGAAGCCTATGGTGCCATTAGCCCTTTTGTGAAGTCGTATCTTGCAATGGGTGCTAGCTTGGTGGATGATGGTGTGAGGTGGGAGACAGGGAAATTTGAATTCACAACTTCAAGGGACACTGAAATTGGTATTGGGTGATGAGAGATGACATTCTTGAGTTATGAGAGATATTTTCTATATAAGTCTCAATTGTAGCAGGAGGTGTTGGGAAGATTAGGACGTGCTTAAACTCCAAAGCAGTCAAATCCTTAACATACACCTAATTAACCTTCCGTTTGTCTAGCATACCCCTATGCTAGATATTTAGCCTCATTATCTGGTGTTTAGTGTACCTGTACGACATAATGCTCAATGTAGCTTACACCTATGCTGAATCCGCTGTCTTTGCTTCAGCATACCTCTAAGCTTTGTTCTTTATGAGTTTACCCGTTCCTTCCTTCTAAACATAACCTTGCATTAGGTCTTCTATCTAGACTTTGATCCTTGATTGTTTCAACATACCCTGTACCGATATGTTGCACTCCAGGGCAAGGTTTTAAAAGGCGGAATCGAGTCTTGAGGCGTTTTCCAGTTTGGTACGTGAGGCGTAAGCCTCAAAAAATAAATCAATAAAATTCATAAATCCATAACCCTTGACCAAAAAAAATATAATTTAATATTTCAATATAAAATAATCAAATTATAAACCCCATAATTCAACAAAACATCAACCAAAGTGGCAAAGTTACGAAAGTAATTAGTGTTTAGTCCCAAAATCACGAACGGTGATCCATTTTAAAAGAACCACCATCATATCGATAATCATCGTCATCTTGATCATCACCATCTTCATCATCGTCGTCTTCTAAGTCGATTTGAACACTTTTTCTCTTTCTCGAGTTTGAACCCTCCGCTTCATCCCTAATAGGCTCGTCATCGTCTGTCTCATCTGTTGGATTGGCCGTCCATTCATCATCCGAGGAGGGGTTTTCAACAATTAATGGATCTTCTTCCTCTTTTCGTGCCATGATCAACAGGAAGATATGAGATATCAATTGGCAAACAATTGGTACTTGTGATGGACTGATTGTCGTCCAATTTATAGGCAGAAGAAGGAATATATGAGATACCAATTAGAAGAGAAAGAGATATCGATTAGAAGAGAAAGAGATATCGATTAGGTCTAAGAAATAGGAAATAACCGTTAGATAGAGGAAAAGATTGAGAAAAAATCGATTATGGTTCAGTTTCCATAGTTAATTTTTTTTTTTCAAAATAACTGGAACTTACGCCTCGCTTACGCCCCACCGCCTCACGCCCCGCCTCACCCAACAAGGCGTACGTTCACACTGCTAGGGCAGAGGCGTACGTTTTGAAGCTTTTTTCTATCGAATCGCTCTGAGGCGCGCCTCAAGGCGCACGCCTCAATCGCTTTTTAAAACAATGCTCCAGGGTATGTTGGGTGTATGAATCCTTGCTTTTTTATGTTGGCTATTTGGCGTGGTCGTTCCTTTTTAATGCTGTAAGTATTTGAGATATGTGAAGCACTGTAAAAAGAGATTAAAACCATCTCTTAAATCATTAGATTTAAAGCATAATCGTTTACCAAAAAAATATGTATGATTAACTCTCCCCAACTTTAGTCGTATCTCGTCCTAAGCAAGTGATAGGAGTTGAGGAAAAAAATTGCCAAGAGTAGAGTGTTGTTACCCTACAGCTTTCGAGAGGCTGCAGTCTCTCCCTATTCAATTTGCAGAAAATTGAATTATAGTAAATTATTCCCTATCCCCAAAAAGTAACAATGAAGGTATTTAAACTAGTAAATAAAAGACTCCTAGAACTAAACGAATAAGTAAAAGACTCATAGAATAAAACAAATCATAAAGTAAAACAAATAAGGAAATCCTAATTATCTAAACCTTATCCAGAACTTGTGCTTTATCCTTTTATTATTCTGCCCTCTTCTTTTTTCTTCTTGAATATGTCTTTATGTTTTGATGTCTATCAATACCCCCCCGCAACACTTGCATCTTGTCCTCAAGATGAAAAGAAGGAAATTGTATTTTCAATACTTCACAATCTTCCCAGGAGGCTTCAAATACAGGTAAATTCTTCCATTTGATCAATGCTTCTTCTCCTCCATCATGTGCTTCTCGCACTTGTAAGACATCTTCCGGTTCTACTGTCATTTCCATATCGTCATTAAGTTGGTCTGGCAACATGGTTGATGAGGCACACTGTCCGATTGCTCTCCTTAATTGAGAGACATGAAACACCGGATGGATTCGTGTAGATGCTGGCAATTCTAAGCGATAAGCCACCTTTCCTACCTTGCCCACCACTTTAAATGGTCCATAAAAACGTGCAGACAACTTCTGATTTTTGTCGGTAAGGCCTAAGCTTCAAGAAAACCATATCTCCAACATCAAAATGTACCTCCTTCCTATGCCCATCAGCTTGCTGTTTCATTTTGTGTTGGGCTTGCATTAAGAACATACGTAGCATATCAAGCGCATCATCTCTATCTTTTAGCATTTGCTCGATGGCTGGAACAACTGTTGAGCCTTCTTTAAATCGCAATATCGATGGAGCATCTCTCCCATATAACGCCTTAAACGGTGAACAACGAATGGAGCTATGGTACGTGGTATTGTACCAATATTCTGCCCATGCCAGCCACCTCTTCCACAATCGTGGCTTGTCTGATGTAAAACACCTTAAATATTGCTCAATGCTGCGATTGACCACTTTCGTTTGTCCATCAGTTTGGGGATGATACGCGGTGGTAAACTTTAACTTCGTACCTTGTAATCGGAAAATCTCCTTCCAAAAATTGCTAAGAAAAACCTTGTCCCTATCTGCGATCAACAAGTTCGGAATGCCATGCAGTTTAACAATCTCTCGTATAAAAACTTCAGCTATTGTTGCTGCTGAAAAGGGGTGTTTTAACGGGATAAAGTGAGCGTATTTGCTTAACCGATCGACTACCACCATAATCGTATCCATGCCCTCCGATTTTGGTAGTCCTTCTATAAAATCCATAGTCAGTTCCTCCCATACCATTAGCGGTAATGGAATTGGTTGCAACAAGCCAGCAGGTGTACCACTTAGGGTTTTATTTCTTTGGCAAACTTCACACTTCTTGACCCATTCCTTTATATCTCCTTTCATGCCCACCCAAAACAATTCAGAGACTATTCTTTGATATGTTCTCTCCTCCCTGGAATGTCCCCCCCATAGGCGACGCATGAAATTCGTCCAAAATGATAGGGATCAATTTTGATGACTTTGAGAGCACCAACCTATCCTTGTACCACAATAAACCTTGCCTTACTTCAAATCCTTTGTGCACCCCTTCTTGTGAATGTAGCTCCGACATCACCCTGCTTAAAAATGAATCCTTGGGGATTTCTTCTTTGATTGTCTCCATTGATGCCCCCCCATAGTAGAACACTCTATGTCTCTTCGTGAAAGCGCATCTGATGCTTGGTTCGCGGTTCGCCTTTCCTGCCTTGTAAATGATTTCAAAGTCGTACCCCAAAAGCTTGGTTAGCCACTTTTGGTATTGTGGTTCCACTAACCTTTGCTCTAGTAGAAACTTTAAGCTATGTTGGTCTGTTCTCACGACGAACTTCCTTCCGATCAAGTACGGTCTCCACTTTGTTACCGCAAATACGATGGCCATGAGTTCCTTCTCGTATATGTGTTTCTGTCGAGCAAGTTGACCCAAGACTTGGCTGTGGTATGCGATCGGCTGTCCCCCTTGCATTAATACCGCCCCAATGCCCTGCCCCGATGCATCTGTTTCAATTTCGAAAGGCCGACTAAAATCTGGCAGCTTCAAAACTGGGGCTGTAGTCAATGCTTTCTTTAATTCTTCGAAGGCTACATCCGCTTCCCTTTGCCACTTGAACCCTTGTTTCTTCAACAGATCAGTTAGAGGCCTTGCAATCTGCCCGTATCCTTTAACGAATTTTCTGTAGTAGCCGGTTAAACCCAAAAATCCTCTTAGTTGTGTTACTGTTTTCGGTGTTGGCCATTTGCGCATCGCTTCCACTTTCGTCATATCCATGGACACCCCCTTTTTTGAGACCACGTGCCCCAAATACACTAGTTCTTCTTGGCCGAACTCACACTTCTTCCGGTTCACATATAAGTTGTTTTCCAACAGCACTTTAAAGACCTCCCTTAAGTGCTTTACATGATCATTTTCGTTCCTACTGTATACCAGAATATCGTCAAAAATTACCAGCACAAATTTTCTTAAAAATGGCCGAAATATATCATTCATCAGTGCTTGAAACGTCGCTGGAGCGTTGGATAGGCCGAAAGGCATAACGAGAAACTCGTAATGGCCTTCATGTGTTCGAAAAGCGGTCTTGTGTATATCCTCCGTCTTCATTCTGATCTGCAGTTTTGAAAAATAAGCGGCCCCATGCAGTTCATCTAACAACTCTTCAATAATCGGGATTGGAAATTTGTCCGGTACTGTATTTTTATTTAGAGCTCTATATCTTAGCGATGCATATAATCAGCCGATATATTCGGCTGATATTTTGTGATCATTATTTAGTGATTGTAATTGATTTGGTGTATAGTTGGCATGTATATCGTTTTCCTATTTTTCTGTTGTATCCTTCCCTATTTAAAGGGTTTTCATTATCAATTGAAGGATCAACAATTTCACACCATAATCTCCTTTATGGTATCAGAGCAATTCTGATTACCTTCTCCTTCCTTTAATCTTCCGCTGCCCTTCTTTTCTCCTTTTCTGTTCGGATACGTCCGACCACAGTCATCACGATGACTAAAGAATCTGTCGAACAGCCCCCAAAACCCCAATCCTTGCATCCTGCATACTCTGTAACAAATATTCAGAGTAAGATCAGAACCCTAGACGGTACCAATGTTACATATTCTCAGTGGATCAGACTGTTCCGCTTACATGCTGTCGCCTACAAGGTGATGGATCATATTGATGGAACTGCCCCTCCGGCGTCATCATCCGCTGAATATGCGGCCTGGAAAGAAATCGATGCACTTGTCCTTCAATGGATATTCAGCACACTCTCTGATGACCTTCTTAAACGAGTCATGAACGGCAACATTACTACGGCTCATGCTGCGTGGTCCAAACTCGAGAAAATCTATCTTAGCAACAAGAAGGCACGTGCTGCATCACTGGAAACCAAGTTCTGCAATCTGTCTTTGTCAGCCTGTTCATCCCTTGAAGATTATTGTCAGCGATTGACTGACCTTTCAAACCAACTGGCCGATGTCGATGTCCCTGTTACCGAGTCCCGACTCGTTCTTCAACTGGTCAGGGGTCTCCCAGCCGAGTATAATACTACTGCTGCCCTCATTAACCAGAATGGCGTCGATTGGGATCAAGCCGTTAGTATGCTGAATGATGAAGTTTTGCGTTTAGAAGCCCAAAAAGGATCTCATTCTACTGTTCTGGCCGCCACCTCTGCTCAAACAACCCCTCAAAATAATCAGCCGGTTCAGCCTTCCGACAACACCTCCTCCTACTCTCGTGGGCGAGGACGAGGTCGAGGATCCTGGAACCGACGCGGAGGCAGAGGACGTGGTAGCAGCAACCGTCAGTCCTTCTCTTCATGGTCCGGACAACAGCAGCAACCCTCTGGATACTCGCAACAGCCCGGGTTCCCTAACTGGGCCTGGTGGGCACCTCCACCATGCCCCTATCCGACCCAGCAGCAATGGCGGCCCGATAATAGCCCACTTCAACAACCGGCAGCCCAGTCTCAGGCCCATTTTTCTGGGTTTCCCCAGCAGCGGTCCAGCGGGAACAGTTCTTCACCACAGGGCGTATACAATGCATTGTGCCCTTCGGATCTCAGCGCAGCATTCAGCAACATGCAGATGAATCAGCCATCCTCTTCTTGGGCTTCGGACCTAATGGATACGGGGGCCGAATCTCATGTAACTCATGACCAAGGTAAGTTACTAATCCCACATTCATCTCCTGTTTGCAGTAAATTATTGGTGGGCAATGGCAACTTTTTACCAATACATGGATCGGGCACGGGTTTTCATCACTTACCAAACCGAACCTATGTCCTACCCAATGTCCTTTACAGCCCACAAGTGATCAAAAATCTTATCTCTGTCAGACGATTTACTCGTGATAATCAAGTTTCTGTTGAGTTTGACCCATTTGGTTTTTCATTGAAGGATCTCAAAACTAGGAGGCTCCTGTCCCGTCACAACAGCACCGGAGACCTGTATCCTTTTACACAGCCGCAACTACCTCCTCAAGCCACTTTTCTTGCTACCACCCTCCCCTGGCATGATCGTCTAGGTCACCCAGGAGCTCCAGTTTTAGAACTTTTAAGTCGTACTTTCAATTCTCAATGTAATAAGAGCAAAACCTCACATGTTTGCAATTCTTGTCAACTTTCGAATAGTAAACGTTTGCCCTTTCATGCATCTACTACTTTTACATTTGCACCTTTTGATATAATCCATTGCGACTTATGGACATCTCCTATCACGAGTAAAACAGGATACAAATATTATATGGTTCTCATTGATAATTTTTCACACTTCGTGTGGGTGTATCCTCTTAAGTACAAGTCTGACGCCTTTCCCACTTTTGCCAAATTTCACCGTTTAATTGAAACTCAATTTCACCGAACCATTAAAACTTTTCAATGCGACCTAGGGGGAGAATTTGACAATTTAGCCTTTAAAGCCTTCGCAGACCAACACGGACTGTTGTTTCGCTTTGCTTGTCCACAAACTTCCAGCCAAAACGGCCGGGCAGAACGAATGATTCGTCGCATAAACGACATCATCCGTGCTCTGCTAATACACGCACATCTTCCGCCATCCTTTTGGGTAGAAGCATTGCACACGGCCGCCTACCTGCACAATATTTTACCCACCAAACGCCTCAATTCTCACACTCCCACCTTTGCCCTCTACCTACGGCATCCCGAGTACAAACATCTACGGGTATTCGGGTGTGCTTGTTACCCAAACACCTCTGCTACCCAACCTCATAAGTTACATGCCCGTTCCATCCAGTGCATTTTTCTCGGGTATCCACCAGACTTTCGTGGGTATAGATGTTTCGACCCCACAACGGGCAAAGTACACATCTCTCGCCACGTCACCTTTGACGAGAATGTGTTCCCTTACACCATTCCTCAAAACCCCACCGCCTATAAGTTTTTGGACGACACCCTTCCTCCAGGCTTTACCTTTCACCAACCCGTCCCCAAGCCTTCCCTTACGGCTCCATACCACTTCACATATAGCCGGCGTCCTAAACCACCCGTCGCCCAAACTCAACCATCCCACCACCCAACACAAACGACCGGCTCACACCTAACAGCCCAAAACGCAACCGGCCCATCTGTTCCACAGCCCACCTCGACCGCTCCCCCAGTCAAATCACATCCCATGACCACCCGTTCCAAATCTCGGTCCACTACCAAATCGGCCTTTTCAGCCACCACCATCTCACCCATCCCTACTACCTATGCCAAGGCCCTATCCGATCCTAATTGGTTAAATGCTATGCAAGCCGAATTTACTGCCTTACAGGACAATGAAACGTGGGAACTAGTTCCTCGACCTACGGATCGCCCGGTAATTAGATGTATGTGGCTTTTCCGCCACAAGTTTAAGGCAGATGGATCACTTGAACGGTATAAGGCCAGGTTGGTTGTCAATGGAAACTCTCAAACAGTGGGCATTGACTGCGAAGACACATTTAGTCCGGTTGTCAAACCGGCCACCATTCGGACAGTTCTATCCCTCGCAGTCTCCCGGTCATGGCCTATACACCAGTTGGACGTCAAGAATGCATTCTTACATGGGGAACTAAATGAAACTGTTTTCATGCATCAACCTCCCGGTTTCTATGATCGACGTGCACCAAACTTTGTGTGTCGTCTTAAAAAGTCTCTTTATGGGCTCAAGCAAGCACCAAGGGCCTGGTACACCCGCTTTGCTAACTATATTACTTCTCATGGGTTTCGTAGCAGTGCCTGCGACACCTCGTTATTTATTTATAATCAGGATTCGTCCAACACTGCTTATTTATTATTATACGTGGACGACATAATTCTCACTGCATCAAATAACAAACTTTTGCGGGATATTATTGCTACTTTGTCACGGGAATTTGCTATGACTGATTTGGGACGTTTACATCACTTCTTGGGCATCAAAGTCACCCAACAGTCACGTGGTATTTTCCTTTCACAGGCTCAGTATGCAAAGGATATAATTGCTCGGGCCTCAATGTCGTCTTGTAAACCCTGCACGACTCCTGTAGACCTCTCGGCCAAACTAAGCAGTACTACTGGCCCATTATTCTCGGATCCTACTCTATATCGAAGCCTCGCCGGGGCTTTGCAGTATCTCACATTTACGAGACCCGACATATCATATGCTGTTCAGCAGGTCTGCTTGTTTATGCATGAGCCCCGAGATTCTCACTTTGCTTTCATGAAAAGGATCATCCGCTACATTCAAGGGACGATTGATTATGGTATACGTCTCATTAAATCAGCATCTCATTCTTTGGTGGCCTATTCTGATGCTGACTGGGGTGGTTGCCCAGACTCCCGTCGCTCGACTTCGGGATATTGTGTTTTCTTAGGTGATAATCTGCTTTCCTGGTCCTCCAAAAGACAGCCCACTGTCTCACGATCCAGCGCTGAAGCCGAATATAGGGGTGTTGCAAATGCGGTCGCTGAAGCCACATGGATACGCAATTTACTTCTTGATCTGCACACGCCTCTTACCCATGCCTCTGTTGTGTACTGTGACAACGTCTCAGCAGTGTACCTTTCTAATAATCCAGTTCAACATCAAAGGACCAAACACATCGAAATTGACATACATTTCGTTCGTGACAAAGTTCGTGTAGGTCACATTCGCGTCCTTCATGTGCCTTCATCTTTGCAATATGCGGATATTTTTACAAAGGGGCTTCCACGACAGTTGTTTCAGTCTTTTCGCTCCAGCTTGAGCGTCTGTCCACCGCCCGCTCAAACTGAGGGGGTGTCTTAGCGATGCATATAATCAGCCGATATATTCGGCTGATATTTTGTGATCATTATTTAGTGATTGTAATTGATTTGGTGTATAGTTGGCATGTATATCGTTTTCCTATTTTTCTGTTGTATCCTTCCCTATTTAAAGGGTTTTCATTATCAATTGAAGGATCAACAATTTCACACCATAATCTCCTTTACTATAGTCTACACAAAATCTCCAACTCCCATCCTTCTTTTTAACCAGAAGTACCGGGCTTGAGAATGGACTTTGGCTATATTGGACTATTCCTGATCTCAACATTTCTTTGACCAATTTTTCGATCTCATCCTTCTGGTATTGCGGGTATCGATAAGGGCGGACATTAACTGGTTGTACTTCTTGCTTGAGTACAATCCCATGTTCTCTCCCTCTATTTGGTGGCAACCCGTCCGACATGCAAAAAACAGCCTCGTATTCCTTTATTAGTTCTACCATGTTGTCTGGAAACACTTTGCTTCCCTTGTTCTCAACTTCCAAAGTTCCTAATTCAACCAGCACCCCTTGTCCCTCATTCTTTAGTGTCTTCATCATCGACTTTAAGGATACTAGGGATCTGCCAAGAGCCGGGTTTCCCTTCAAGGTTAGTGTTTCCCCTCCTTTTTTGAATCTCATAATCTGGTTTTGCCAATTTACCCATGTTGGTCCGAGAGAGGCCAACCATTTAATTCCTAATATTACATCCGAGTTTCCCAAGTTAATGGGCAAGAATTCTTCCACAACTTCAATTCCTTGCATACTTAGCTTCACCCCTTGACATACCCCCCGTCCCTTCATAGCTTCTCCTGCTCCCATTGAGATATCATATTCGTTAGTGAGTCTTGTAGATAAACCGAGCTTTTCTACTAACGACGTGGCTATAAAATTGTGGGAAGCCCCGCTGTCAATCAAAACAACTACCTTTTGACCTTCCACCTCTCCTTCTAATTTCATAGTCTTTGGCGTTGACAGTCCTACTATTGAATTCAATGAGACTTCCACTTCCTTTCTTGTTTCTATTCCCGTCAATTCCGTCATCTCCCCCATCTCGGTGTCTTCAAAGGCGTCGTACTCTTCCGCTTCCTGAACCACCAGCACACTAAGTTCCTTCTTTTTGCATCGGTGACCCGGAGAGTACTACTCATCGCACCTGTAGCATAAACCTTGAGCCCTATGTTGTTGAAGTTCTTGATCGGACAATGTTAGATTAAATTAGCTCATAATTTAATTAAATGTTTTATAAAGAAAAAGTGTATGGGCTTTTTAGTTAGTTTTATGGGCTTGAGCCTTTTATTGTAAATGGACCATTTAAAAAGGAGTTTAGGGTTTCATTTATCATTTAGGTCATTTTTGGAGTAACACACACAAAAACACACACTGACTAATCTCATGAGAGTCATCTAAAATGTAAAGTGTGGTGTTCTTCAGTTTCCTCTCCATATTGAATCAATCAATGAATATGAGATGAGTTGTTGAATATTATGTTGATGAAGGACCTTTGCTGTTCTTCCGGACACTTGTTCCTCGGGAGACTTTGAACTATGTTTTTGAGATATGCTAGCGACTCACTTGTGTACTTATGAGCTTCAGCAGATCTGATGGCTTTCTTTGTCCCTTTCTGTCGGCAGATAAAGACTGGAGGATCTTCAACTACAGTTCCAGTCCTAAAATGTCGATAGCCCTCAAGATCTTCGTTTGGTGGTGCAATCGCCAGTTTCTCAATTTCAAACTCTATGCCTAGCTGTAGAGATAAGATGAAATATAAAGAACATAATATTCAACAGAACTCCCTCCTCGAAGCTCCAAATTTGATGAGTCCAGAAGCGTTGGATTCCTAAGACAACGAAGAACAATTTTGATGTTTTGAGCTTGGTCTGAATCAGTGTTCTTCTTGGTCAGAATTGCTGCTAAAGTCATTATACATCTGCTGGACAAAAAGTTTCTCTCACCAGAGCTCTGTTGAGCTTACCAGAGCTCTGTTGATTTATCAGAGGTTATTCAAAAGACCATAGGAAATTGATAGAGTTTAGCAGAGCTCTGATCATCGACAGAAGTTGTCCAGAGCTCTGTTGATTTTTTTTGGGACACCAGAGCTCTGTTGATTCGTCAGAGGCTATATGGATCAATTTTTTTTTTCAGAAATAAGAGGAATGACCAGAAGGGACCAGAAGCAGACTCAAGCATGTTTATTAGAGTTCGTTGGTCCAGAAATCAAATCAATCCAAAAGGCCGGAGCCCGAAATTTTTCAGTTTGTTTGACAGCTTTGCGCTGCTTCAGAAATATACGCACAACTTTTTACTCGGTGCTCCAATTGATACGAGTCCAGTTGCATTAGAAAGATAATTCACAGACGCACGACTTTGATGTTCTGAGTTTTCTCAAATTATGTGAGCTAATATGCCAAAACCAGCCTCAAAGTCTGCTGTAAGGTGCTGGACCGAAAGCATTGCATTTAATTCATGCTCTTTCCGCTTTCAAGAACGGTGTTCTCTCGACGTTTCTTCACGGTTTCATACAGCTATTGTGACATATTGATTGTCACTCACTCCTTTGTTATTCATGTTTAATGCTCGGCACTGAATGCTTACTCAACAGTGAAGTTGAATCATGAAAACTAGACAAAATGGGGTAAATTGTCTCGGTTTTTCAAGAAGATGAGCCTACATTTGAGAGGGAGCTCGTGATGCTTTGAAGACTTAAAGAATGGAACGCCAAAGTTTCTAAAGAAAGCAAGGGGGAGACTACAAGATGATGCTTTCTTTATAAAACATTAGGGGGAGATTGTTAGATTAAATTAGCTCATAATTTAATTAAATGTTTTATAAAGAAAAAGTGTATGGGCTTTTTAGTTAGTTTTATGGGCTTGAGCCTTTTATTGTAAATGGACCATTTAAAAAGGAGTTTAGGGTTTCATTTATCATTTAGGTCATTTTTGGAGTAACACACACAAAAACACACACTGACTAATCTCATGAGAGTCATCTAAAATGTAAAGTGTGGTGTTCTTCAGTTTCCTCTCCATATTGAATCAATCAATGAATATGAGATGAGTTGTTGAATATTATGTTCTTTATATTTCATCTTATCTCTACATTTTCTATGTGAATTTTATTTCTTCTATTGTTTGCTTGTCCTAAATGGGACCAACAGACAATCTTCTGAATTCCCCGACAGATTTTCCTCCCTGTCCATTACTCTTGTTGGAGGGTTCGACAAATACCCTGTTTCTTACGGATCCTTCTTCATTCCGCTTGTTCACCCAACTACCTCTTGGGTTATTCATTCTTGCTAAAATCGTGTTTTTTTCTTCTATCCTTTGAGCTAGTTCCATGGCCTTTCCCAATCCCACCGGTGCTAAGGTGCGGACTTCTGCCTTGATTTGTGGACTCAACCCGTTTAAGAATTGACTAACGAAGACTTCATCTGGAATCCCTTCTAGAGGGGTTGCCAACTTAACAAACTTTCTCTTGTATTCCGCCACTGTGCCCTCTTGCTTAACGGCCAAGAATTGCTCGCATAAAGATCCCTCCCCTGCTGGTCTAAACTGATGAAGCAGTAATGTTTTTAATTCTTCCCATACCCTAATGGGTCTCCTCTTATTCTCCCACTGGAACCACAGCAAGGCGTCCCCCTCAAAAGCAATAATCGAGACTTCTAGTTTTTCTTCATTGGTTAGTTTATTGAGAGCGAAATACCTTTCAGCCCTCAATATCCAACCGTCCGGATCTGTCCCTTCAAACACAGGTAACTCCAGTTTCCTCCCCCTTATCGCAAAAAATCGGCCCGTATCATAATTTTTGTCAGCGCGATAGTCCCCCTTTTTTAGCGCTCCATTGTTTTCGCTTTCGTCCTCTTCCCCGGTCTTCTCCGTTCTTCTCAAAGCTTCTTCTTGCAATTGCAGCATCGTTTCCATCTGTTTCATTACTTTCTGCATATCGTCCATCAACGAGTTCACCTCCTCTTGGACCGTTCCCAAACTTTCCTCCACCTCCTCCATTCTCGATGTTGTTGAGCGAGTCATGATTTGTGTGAACAGTAGCGTGAACAGCAGCGGCAGGCTCTGATACCAATTTGATAGGAGTTGAGGAAAAAAATTGCCAAGATTAGAGTGTTGTTACCCTACAGCTTTCGAGAGGCTGCAGTCTCTCCCTATTCAATTTGCAGAAAATTGATTTATAGTAAATTATTCCCTATCCCCAAAAAGTAACAATGAAGGTATTTAAACTAGTAAATAAAAGACTCCTAGAACTAAACGAATAAGTAAAAGACTCCTAGAATAAAACGAATCATAAAGTAAAACAAATAAGGAAATCCTAATTATCTAAACCTTATCCAGAACTTGTGCTTTATCCTTTTATTATTATGACCTCTTCTTTTTTCTTCTTGAATATGTCTTTATGTTTTGATGTCCATCAGCAAGATGAAGAAAAGAAAATCTAAATACAACCCAATTAACAAATATTCTCTCTATTTTAGAGTTGTATTCTAATAGATCAAAAGCTTAGGGAAGAAGATAATGCTTTGCTAGATTAGACATGATACTAAATATACATTTCTCATGTATTGTCTTTTTTCCTGCTGCCCTGCACTCTTATCTCAAAAGTTTTAGAGGTGGCATGCTATAATATGACCACTAGCTTTTACAAGGTTTCTCAGTCAGCATCCTTTGTTCTTTCTCTACATGCCGCATTAGGACTGCGCTTGTGCAGCTGTGCGGTTTCATCTTTATGCGTATATATTATTTTGGATGTTTTTGGGCCAAGATTTTGTTGTGCACACATTGTTATGACTTTTATACGACGAGCATTTGGTAAACCACTCCCAACCAATTGACTTTACGTTGCAAAGCACTCTTGGATCTAGTGATCATCTACAAAGACCATAGATTCTATCGTGTGCCATTTTACTCGAGTAACATGCACATATATCATGTAATTATTGATTGTTTTGGTCAAGAGAGTAATCAGAGTATTATTATAGCTCTAAATCATTGCTTTGAAGGTTGACCAAGATTCTTGGCTAGCTTAAGAGCAAGATCATCCTATTTTCATTCTAAAATATCTTGGTTATTCTTCAAGTAACATGTTTATCATCCAACAATCTTGTTTCGAGATAAAATGACGAGTGTTCCAGCATGTTGTACCGCAGAATGATAGATTATCTTTAAAAAAATACAAACAACACCATTTTACATACTAACATAAGTGCTTATCTATTCATTAAGCTACCGTGGTTGAGACTATTGTACACCATGAAGAGATACGATCCACGAAATTTTAACACAAATATTATACTGAGACAACCAAATGAAACAATACTTAACCAAGTATTCAACAAAAGCAAGTAATTTCAACATTATAAAAGTCAAGAGAAAAGATTAAAATGTTAAACTAGCCATGCTAATAGAGTGTAACTAAAACACGAAGAAAAGTAAAACCTTAGAAGTTAGAACCAAAACTAAAAGATGAATGATTAATTGGTGGAGGTTTCATAAATAAGTTGATATGCATCATTTATATACGGATGGTATTGATATCTTCCCTCCCAAAGAAATTGTACCGGCGTCTGGAGTAGCTGTTGAGTATGGCATATATGAATGTGGACTGCTTGGGGTAAGTTAGGATTGGTGACCAGATATCCTATCCAGATGTCCCAACAACTCGCATTATGTTAAGTATGGCATAAAGTACTGCTTTTTTGCTCAATATGTACATTTCTTCCAACATTTTCATTTCAAGAAACCTCTTGCATTAGTGTATTGTTTCTCACTAAGTTTCTGGTTGCTATCTATATTGTAGTTCACCTTATGATTTGTGATGGATGCCATTTGTGGCAGATTAAGAAAAGAGGTAGGAGGAAGGGATCAAAGAAGAAAGTTAGTCCAGAAATTACATGCAAATTAGGTGATGCTACGCTATACTATGCACATGGACGATATGAAGAGGTACAGTGATATGTTGCCATTGATGCATTGGGTGGTTGGCATGTTAACTCAAATTCTACAATTTAGCTCCACTTCTATCATTTGTGGTTTCAGACATCTTGGTTATGTTTATATTTGCTATCTTTGTATGTTCATTTTTGTTCTTGTTCTTGTTCGTAATGGTTTGTTCTTTTTTTGAACCATAGGCCATACCTCTGTTGAAGGAAATCATTATGATGTCACCAAGTTTGGCTGATCCTTATCATACGCTTGGCCTTGTATATAATGCTATTGGGGATAAAAGGAGATCTGTGGGCTTCTATATGCTTGCTGTATATTTGACACCGAAGGATGCATCCCTCTGGAAGCTACTTGTTACTCTATCTTTGTGAGTTTTCTTCATAATAGCATATTTGCAACTTAAGACCATGAAGCAAGACAAGAGCTTCCATGCTTGTAGTAAGCCATCCGAAATCAACTTATGTAAAAGATAAAAGTTATTATCAATTATCATCATTGAACATTTTTCATCATTTTATGGGCCGTTTGTGGTGTTCATAGACTTTGGTACCCGTTTGGTAAATATATTGTGGTTAAAAAGATTCGGCATATCTTAACCGTTACTTTTTGCTAGATTCTTGAATGTTACGAGGAGCAACATGATGCTTTTAATACCCTAGATCATGGTGATATTCATACTGGCTTAAGACTGAACACAAAGATTAGACTTACTTGAAGGTTCATTTTATTTTATGGGGATTTTTACAAATTGACGGACCTATGTTTCTAATATTTAATTATCCACGGAATATAGAGAATTCATATTCTTCAAAATCTGGTATTTACAAGTTACAGCCTAAAGCCTCCATTAAGATTTATATAGAGGAATGGTATCGGTAAAATTCCTGAAGTATTTATCATAATAATACTAAATAAAAATCAGACTCAAAGAAACCACAATGGCATAGCACTATTAGTTTCCCCCCATGGTACGACCAACTTTTGTACCTTTGTCAGCACCTTGTCTAGAGAATATTGCTGGAAATTGCACCCTTGGTTGTACTTCCTTGTCTACTACTTTTTTTTAAGCCAAATATTCAGCAAAGATACTCAATACAATTTTGCATGGCTTTGCATGTTTGGGTTGGTGCTCTTTTTATTTATGCATGCTGGAAAATGTAAAATGCGCCGCTCCTCCATTGTGATAACCCTTTAGGCCTAAGCTTGATTGGTATTACAAAGGAATAAGGAAAGCCTATAGGGGTTGTTTAAATACTTCTTAACGTTGTGTCCGCGAGGTTTTTTTTACGAAGGAAAGGAAGGGAAAGGGAAGGAAGCAAGAGCAAAAGAAAAGATGTTGTGTTCTCGAGTTTTTTTTACGGAGGGTAAGGAAAGGAAAGGGAAGGAAAATATTGTTGATTTTCCTCCCAAAACTTTCCTTCCAAATGTGGGAGGAAAGGGAAGGAAAGGAATTTAGAAATAACTAAAAATATTTATAAAATTACACATATACCCATTAATTACATTCCAGTTCCACTATGAAATAAATATGGGTATATTGGTAAAAGTGACATCTTTTCTTTCCCTTCTCTCCTACTCGAGAACATGAAAATTTATTTTCTTTCCTTTCTTTTCCTTCAATCTCAATCTCAAGAACACAAATACAAATATTTCTTTTTTTTTCCTTCCCCGTCTTTTCTTTTCTTTTTCTTCTCTTTGTTTTATTCTCTTCCAAAACTCAAGAACACAGTGTAATAGTTAATACCTCCAAATATCCAAATGAACCAGCCGATGCAAAAAGCAAATTGACCTTCAAACAACTTTCATTAGCACATGACGCTTCTGCATCGTAAAACTGCAGGAGAAGATCCATACATTATTCATTAATTAATGTAGTTTAGTAACAATCAACTAAACTACCTACAAATGATGAGGCACATTATCATTCCACATAGGTCCATCCTCCGTTAACCACCTAATGTTCCCTTCCGTTAGTGCTTGACATCAAGATAGAAGAGTTAAAGAGTTGAATGTCCTCTGGTATGGGTTTATGCACAACCACCTAATGATCCATCACACTGTTGCTAGATACTAGGGTCATGTAGTTCATATTGGGCTTACTATCTTGATTTTAAAATGATATATTGCAAACAATTACTAGATTCCCTCTTACTAGCTAATTTTATAAGTTAAGAGATTTTCTTCTCCGTATTCTGTCTCTAACGAAGCCTCCCTTGGGTTTTTAGATGCAAAGAATGATAGATCTGATTACATAAGTCTCAATTATGTAGGGAACAAGGATACCGTGGACAAGCCCGACATTGTCTTGACCGAGCAATAAAAGCAGATCCTGAAGATATGGGTCTTAGATATCACCGTGCCTCGCTTTTTCTTGAGCTTGGAGAACATCAGAGGGCTGCTGAATCATATGAGCAGATCTGGAAACTTCGTCCTAAGAATGTTGAAGCACTGAAAACAGCAGCAAAGGTTTGGATCTACTGATCTATATGCATATATGCATATTTACTTAAATTGTGCTGTTTACAATTGATCTATCGTATGAGAGTATCTGCTCTTATACATGGTTATGCGGTTCCATATTTTAAGTGAATAATAAGGCTGCCCAATGGGTGGAACTTTGCAAATTCAAGGTGTAAGTTGGGCCAATGAAAGTAGCAGCTCTTATATATGGCTGCTCTTTCTATTCGTGATTCTTTAGAATGATGCCTATTTGTTTGACAGCATTTGATTGGTCTAAATCTCAATTGCTCCTGGTTGCCCAATGCTTGTGTAGTGGGGGCACTTGGTTTCCTACACATTATTGGATAAGTAACTTTCATACATGTTTTTGTATTGAAGTATATGATATTTTTATACGGAAAATGAACTCACGCATCCTTCTCATCTTTCGTAAGGTTTGAACCTAGACTTCATGGGAGGCTAGGCTTTACCGTTGACCCTGGTACCACAGGGCCAAAGACCCTATGTTTTTTTCTCTTTTCGTACATGTTTCTCATGTTTTATTTCTTGTTCCTCTGTGTTGTCTTTTGCTAATTGTTTGTTAGGTAGTTTCTAGAAGGGTTTTCCATGTTTCAGCGAGTTTTCAGCTTTCTAGTGTAGAAACAGGTCTCTAGTTTCCAGTAATGGCCTAATTAGTGGCACTAACTTTTCACTTATTTTTCAGTTGTACCAAAAAAGTGATCAGCATGAACGCAGTATCAGCATACTTGAAGACTATTTAAAGAAGAACCCAAATGACGCTGATCTGAGTGTAGTTCGTTTATTGGCTTCAGTGCTTATGTCAGGAAATGCCCATGAGAAAGCTCTTCACTATATTGAGTATGCACAGCAGACTTATTCTGTTGGTAAAGAATTACCAGTTGAGTTGTTGATACAAGCAGGAATATGCCATGTTCATCTTGGAAACGAGGAAAAAGCGGAGGTTTGTTTATATTTATATGATTTCTTATTGTCAGTCTCATAACCCTTCTTATTCTACATTTTTTATTTTTTATATTTAGTTCACTATCTATTCCTTGCTTTTATATTATTTTGTAGCCTTACACAAATATGCACCCCATATGCTCAAGCTTTCAGATGTTACCATACAATGACTTTTACCTTTTATACCTGCAGCTGATGTTATTCATTATAAAATGATGTGTAGGTTTTCTTCAGTGTGTTTACACAAGAGAATGTAAATGATTGCTCTCATCTAATTATTGATGTTGCAAACTCATTCTTGAGTCTTAATCACCATGGATCTGCATTGAAGTACTACCTGATGGTAGAGGGGAATAATGGTGTCAACAAAGTAAGTCAATACCCTCATTTAACCTGTTGTGGTTTATTTTCCTTGGTATCTATTCCCTCACATGTTTCTTTCTGCATTCTAGTTAGGTAAATGCCACAACTTAAAATTTATCTCTTATGATTCCCCTCTTCCTGCAAATAGTCTTCTTTCTCACAGTACATTTGACCATCTCTTAGGCACTCACCTACCAGCTCAAACCAAGGAGAAGGTTATATTCTAGAAGGGCAATTCGTGGTTTTTATTGTAGTAGGGGTAAGAAAGGGAATGGGTATTCCTGTGATGCCTTGTAATAAATAGGGAGAGGGTGGGAGTGAGAAAAGCATCCAGAAAATAGTTAGAGTATGTTGATAGGAGAGCCAACGACCTCTCGAATATCCAAAAACTTTTTCTTTTCTCGTCAATTGAAGCACCCGACGGTTGTTCTTTTAACCGTTTTTCTATTTTTATTGTTCAGTCTATCTGGTTCATAACAAATTGGTATGAGAGCAGTTTTGAACCCATGACCTTGAGTATGGTTACATAGCTGGTAGAAGTGCTGGAGAAGAGGCTATTTGGAGTTCGATCTACCATTTCTGTGATTCAGTAATAAATCCATGATCGGATGGCTGTGTTCAATGAGACACTGGAAGAGATGGTGACAATGTATGCCCAATTTTGTTCTACTATACGTAAAGAGATATGTACCACCCAATTGAAAGTAGGGTTATACATCACCAACCCACTGGAACCAGGAAGCTCTCCATTGTCGGAGATTGCTTTGGGAGATTTCACTTTGAATGAGGAAGTTGTCTTTGGACAAATATCAGATCATAGCCATGACTGTCTCGTGATCTAGATGGTGAATGGAAACGAGGGAGGATAAGGTAAGGAGAGGGCTGAAGAAGACAGAGATTAGAAAAGCTCTTGTGGAGCTGTCAAGTTTTTGGTATCGCTCTCAAAGGCACATATATGGGGTTTGTAATGAGGGCAGAACCAATTGGTGATGGAAGGGGGTTAATTCAGGGGATGCTAGGCCTTGTCCTGAGCTAGTCAAAGCTTCTCGGGGAGCAACGATTGCTATAGCTAGAAATCCCAACAAAACAAAGGAAGCCATTGCAGTTGGTAACACGGCTGATGCATATTGACTCATCCTTACACATATCCATCCGAGATATCCTAAACATCCAATATTTAGCGTAAGCCCCATGCTTAAAATATGTGTTGCTCTTGCTTGGATGAGTGACAAGTCGTCAACTTCACCACCTTACACGCGCTTCATAATCTACTTTCCTATCTAAAAGTTTTGCTTACATATGATCTGATTATTGTTAAATCCGATGTGTTGGTCTCTCAAATACCCCAAAACCTTTCCTTTTCTCGTCCATTGAAGCATCCGACTATTGTTCTTTCAACCGTTTTCCTATTTTAGTTCAATCTATTTGGTTCATAACACCATCCTCTCTATAGACAGAAACTTATCAAGTTATGGCTTGCGTCGCCAATGCATGAAGAAGGCTTTGCCAAAGATTTGTATTGTGTGGTGAAGGGTTACAATGGATGCTGCTCAGAGTATGGTAAACGGATGCCTTGCTATGTGTTATGAGGGAATCATTATTCTTCGGAAAGTTTGACCTATGTAAACCCTTTGGGGCTCTTGGGCCCCTTATGATTCAATTGAGAGAGAAGCTAATGAGCAGAATAGAAGAGGGGATGGGGAAGAAGAATGAGGGTGAGATAGACAAGCTCTATTTTGGTCGCTAACACGGAGATGAGATTGGCGATGGTGTAGCAAATAGAAGTTTATGATCATAGACGTAATGGTTAAAGATGGAATGGGATCACATATTTAAAAGCACTTAAATACACTTAGGCGCCTGAAAGTTTGTGATTATGTTAAATGTACATTACTACCTCTTCTCTTTTTTAAATCCCAAATAATCACATAGATGATAGAACCCCTTATACCATATGAGCTCATCAAGGATTACAAAAACATTCCTAGGTGTTTGGATCTAGTGACCTGGGCTATCTACATGCCTATGCTTTGGGTGTTGGCATGCTGCCTTCTCAGAGCACTTCTCCATGTAGAGGAACTTCTAATATACAAACTTACCATTAGCCGTTTGGTGGGTTAATATGGGAAAACAAAAGCACATTGATGCTCCTTCATGTTGTACCTTAAAAGATGTTTAAGGTGCAGCTACCTATCTTGTCTGTTCTCACAATTATTGTCTATGACCTTTTTGATTCGTCTTTCATATAGCTCTAACCAACAACAGAAGCACTATCTTGATTCCTTGATCTTCAAATGTGTGTTAGTAGTTTCTTAATATTCATGTTTTAATTCTTTAGTTTTCTGTAACTTTTTATTTCGTCAAAGCTATCATATGTTTAAGTCGTGTGTACTCTATAATTTTTTTTGTTTCTTTTGAAGATTGCGACGCTAAGATATTTGTATGTTGGTGTTCTTTGATATTTCCATTCATGTCTTTATTTATATTAAATTTTGTGAAGGGCCAACTATATATGAGTGTGGGGCTTTGTCATTCTTTCCTAAGTGCAAGAACACAAGCAATTAACTATTTCTACAAAGGTATGGTTCAATCTTTATGTATGGGTGTTCTTGAAGTTTCTAGAACTTATTTTGAGGTTGTATGGGGAGAACGCAATCAACAATCACAATAACAGACTCCTCACTTTTTGTGTTGTGAAGCTACGGGAAACCTTTGTGCCTGTTGTCGATATGACCTTTTTGTTTCAAAGTTGGTTGAAGTGTTGCTACTTAATCATATTAATTCTCCATTATATTTTCTTGACAGCCTTACATGAAGATGAGGGGAACATTGATGCTAGGTTGGATCTAGTGTCGCATCTCTTGGAAGAAGATAAAGAAGATGAAGCCATTTCTGTACTTTCTCCTCCTGATTCAGGTTTACTGGATTTTGTGTTGGGGAATTATTACTCAGAGAACCGGTCAATTTATTCTTATCTCATTGTTTGCTTTAAATTTCCAGAATCAGGAGTTGGACAAACATCTGATAGGGCGAAACAGTGGTGGACTGATACAAAAATAAAGCTAAAGCTATCTTCCATTTATAAATCCAAAGGGTTGACTGAGGCCTTTGTTGAGGCAATATTTCCATTGGTTCGTGAATCGCTGTTTCTTGAAACTATTCAGCGAAAGGTGATTTTGCACTTAGTTTTCAGTAATCAACTAATACTTGGCTTTTAGTCGCAATTTTATCCATCATTTGTATTTATGCTTACTTTGTGAAGTGTTATGGTTTTTAGAGAGAAAGAATGGTAATGCATAACAAAGGAGTGGATTCTTTTGTATGGTAATTATAATAATAATTTACTATAAGTCTATAACTATTGTTATATATTATTACCATTTTGGGGGTGTTACCAACTTTTTTAGCCAAGTGGTATTATCTTCAATTGGAATTGTGAGCAATATTTAAATAAATGGATACTTCACTTTTTTTTTTGAAGTATATAATATTTATATACGGCAAATGAAACAAATAAACTCACACACCCTCCTCACCTTTGGTGAGGTTTGAACCCATGACCTCCTACAAGGCCAAGGGTTCCAATACCGCTAGGCTAAAGGCCCTTTGGTGATACTTCACTTGTTTCAGTCTACCGAGCATGCGCAAATGGTGCATTTTGATTGCATAGGGAAAGGAAGTCTTACTACTATATTAGTCCACCAACATGTTCTATTCAGAAACTTTTTCCAGATTTTGGATCAAGACTTATGACAGGAATAATGTATAAAGAATGCAATCACATGCATCTTGGGAAAAAATGATGGCAATTACTTTCAAGAAAATGTTCAAATTTTGTGATTGCTTCCTGGATCTGTATAGAAATATCCAAGTATTTTATCATATAAATACGTGCATGTATTATTTCATACTACTTAAAAGATGTTTTTTTTCATATTTTTTGATAAAGAGTTGGTTCATCAGGTTAGACCAAAGAAAAGGCTACCGAGAAGTGAGCTGTATAAAAGAGTTCAAGTACTAAATGACCATGAAACTGACAATGTATTCCAAGGATTCCGTCCTATTGCTTCATCTTCAGATCTGTAAGTGTTTGCTCGTGTGTTATTTATTTAAATTGTGATTAGGGACATGAATAATGTTCTGGTGAACGCAATATGCTATCTGCTGCATGCAAAACACACAACGGTTATCCATGCTGCTTTCTATATTTTTCCCGGAGTTTGTGTATATTAATTAGTTAAATTTGTATTTTAATATTTTATAAATTTATCATTTAACTATAATCATTTTTTGTGACAAAAAAAAATTACTTAAATTTTCAACCAAATGAAGAAGTGTGTCAAAATTACATTCTATACGGGTTAGAATGGTCCAATAAATAGCAACTATTTTTTACAAAATAAATGGAGATTAATTTCTGACAACATAAAGGCGTTTTAGGATTTATTCTTAAGATAGAGCGCATCTTCAACACACTTGCACTCCATCTTGCAACTGAAATATTGGGTATACTCATAATACTTTCATTCTTTTAATGTTCAACAGGTCCAAAGCTGCCCGAGCAAAGAGGTTGCTTCAGAAAAAAGAAAAGGAAAGAGAAGAAAAACGAACTGCAGCATTGGCTAATGGAGCAGAGTGGCATAGTGACAATTCAGATGATGAATCTCCTGTAAGTAGTCCAGACTTTCTCACATGGCAGGATAAAACGAGTAAACATTATTCGTATACATCTGAAGCGCATCAAATTATAAAATGCCATTTGTCACTTTATGCAACTCTACTAAACAATGATCTAGTAACTGGTTTCTGGTTACACCATTATAGTTTACAATCTTGTACTGTTCTTATCTAATTAAATTGCTAAATTGTCCATGTGGCAGGCATATAGAGAACCTCCCCTGCCTAATCTCTTGAAGGATGAGCAGCAACTTACGCTCATCGTAGATGTGAGTGCTTCTTGCTTCCTCTTCTTTTTTGTGGTACCTGTAATTAAGACTACATTCGGGTTTGATCTATGGTGATACCAATCCATTTTGTCAATATTTTAATTTCAAGACCTCTGATTATTAAATGAATCAAGCATCTTGCAGTCTCGTCATAGCTAACAAAGTAATCGAATATATTCTTACTTTTGTAAATTGCATTAGGTATTAGCAAATATAATTAATACTGCAGATGAGGTTCTTGTAAACCGGAAGAATTAGGATAGAATTGCAATTATAATTGAATGCTTAATGGAAGAAATCAAATGGTTACATGGTTCTCGCTTTGGAGAGACCAAATTTTCTCCAAGGCCCATGCCCAAAGCTATGTAAACAAAACAGAATGCCCCTCCTGATACCCTCTCCCCTTATACTAATAATGCCACTTAATTATTGCAACCATGCATCAACCACTTGGACTACTACTGCATTACCCATTTGTACTTCCCACATTTAGCAACAGATATAACAGAGGTCAGCTGTAAAGAAAGATGGATACATATTCATTTACTGTTGAGGTTGATATATATATATATATATAATATAATATAAACGGGTGGAAGTTACCCTTGTTTGAGCCTAAGTGGAAATTCATAGTGGCTATAGTTAATGTTTTGGAAGAATTTTTTCAGTTGGAATATTGCATACGTCTAAATGTTGCATCAAATTATAGATTGGACTAACCAGAAGAATCATTCTTGATTGAAATGTGCTTTTGACAATGTCCGTGTGATATTTTTATCATCACATCTGTACTTCTGTTATTTGTAGTTGTGCAAAGGATTAGTATCAGTGCAAAGATATTGGGAAGCTCTGGAAATTATCAATTCGAGTCTGAAATTGGCACACAACACTCTAACAACAGAGAAGAAAGAGGAGCTTCGGTCACTTGGAGCTCGTAAGTCTGAGATTGTAAAAAACTGTCATTACTTGTTACATTGTTTTTTCTTCCAAGTGGTTCTAATAATTTGCAAGCATAACACGGTTTTCCAATTTATGGGAAACTCTGTTCACTTAAAAAAGTGCATTTTGTTTTAAGCAATAGAACACAGGTATAAAAAAGAATAAATAATGATCCCATGAAATTGTTTTCCATGGTAAATGCTTTATGCAATAAAAGGGACTTGGATGAAAATTTTCCATCTTGTTTTTTTTTTGTATATCGTGTATTGTGCAAGGTAGTCGATTTAAGTATTACTTAACAAATGGCAATTGAGTCTCTCTTCATAAATTGAAGTCGAGTATTTATCGTTTTTGTTCTCTTCAGAGATTGCATATAATATTGATGGTCCTACGAATGGATGGGATTGTGCTCGATACATTGTTAGCAAAAATCCTTACAGCTTTGCAGCATGGAATTGCTACTACAAGATTATGTCAAGGTACATACTTTATTTATTACGAACATATTCTTGATCTTTATGCTGAATTATTTTTAATTTATTATTCTTTTTCTCTAATAGATCCAGGCTGGATAAGCATAGTAAATTCTTGCACGAGAAATCTGTTAAACATGAAGATTGTATACCAGTAAAGTTAATCAAAGGGCATCACTTTACAATGATTAGCCAGCATCAAGCAGCTGCAAGATATTACTTGAAAGCATATAAATTGATGCCCGATAATGCTTTGATCAATCTTTGTGCTGGTACAATTTTTTCTTGATTAAATATCATTAATCAGATACAAAGATGTCATATATCTTTCCATATCATAACGAAATTACTATTGTTAACTTCGTCTTTTCTTTCAAGGAACGGCTCTGATCAATCTAGCCCTTGGATTGAGACTTCATAACAAGAATCAATGTGTTTTGCAAGGTTTAGCTTTTCTCTGCAACAATCTTCGCCTTTCAGGGAACAGTCAGGTGTATCTCATTCTCCTTCATTGTTCTCGTTGGATTATTTGTTGGAATTTGTTCATGTTGTTAGTTTCTTATTGAGTATTGATCTTAACAAATACATGTAACTGTATTGGATCAAAACTTATCTCTATAGTTTCTATCTAAACATTAACTGAAGTGGCTCTTGCAAACAGGAAGCTTTATACAACCTAGCACGGGCCTATCACCACGTTGGTCTAATTACGCTTGCGGTAACATACTATGAGAAAGTGCTTGCCATTCATCAAAAAGATCACCCTATACCGAAGCTACCCAATGAGGGTTCAGAAGCCATGGATGATCTGAAGCCTGGATATTGTGATCTTAAAAGAGAAGCAGCTTACAATTTGCACATCATCTATAAAAGCAGTGGTGCCATGGATCTTGCTAGGCAGGTGCTTAAAGATCATTGTAGTCTTTAAGGTATGTTTGTCCATCTAGTTTACATCCATATATTTCTACAGTTGGTAGCTTTTATCACAAGATAGGACATGAGTTATTAAGTGCTTTATTAACGTGGACTTAAAATGTAACTGCTTTTTGGGTTTGTTAAAGAAGTGGAAAACAAATATGTGGTAGTTTCAAAGCTGGAATTTGGCACAATACTGGGAAGTGGTTGAATGGAAAACTTATTGTTGATAAATGACCATGAAGAAGGTATCAACACTTTGGCCATGTTTGGCAATCATTAGCTAGCTTATTTTTTTAGCTTAATAAAAATGAATTATTTGGTAAACCGTAAGCTAGCTTTTTGAAAAGCTATTGGGTTTTTCGTTTTTTTTCCTGTTAAGTTCCTTATTTTACTTAAATGACAAAGAACACTAGCCTTTTAGGTCATTTCACATTGCCATCTAATCTTATTAGCTAGTTTTTGCCGAATGTTACTAGTTTATCAGCTAATTTTTTAGCTAACAACTAGCTAATTAGTTAACAACTAGGTTTTTAACTAAGTGAAAGTTTAACTAAGTGTTGAAGTCTGGAGAACGGAGATCAGAGATCTGAAGAAGCTTTATCAGCTGGAAAGTCTGAACATGCTTGTTCAGACTTTGGGACTTAGAAGATTATACTCTGAAGACTTCCTTGTTTACATAAAGACTCTAGGATACTAGAACACGTGTGTTATTTGTATTTGTCTTTCATGTAAACGTACTGTATCTTTATCAATGATTTCCTAATATAAATTCAATCAGTTAGCTTTGTGTTAGTTTTAATTTTCCACTTTGTATAGGATCCTCAGTTTGCAATATTTCTCTCACTAGATTCCTGAAATTCTCTCAAGATCAATACAAAGCATATGACATTCAACAATCAATTAAAGTGTTCTTGATCTCAATTCTTATTGTCTACTGTTCAATTCTTGGTTTAATTGTTGATTTGGGCTTAACACCAAACATAGCCTATGTTGTGTTTGATAAAACTACAATGGTCCTCCACATTCTAGAGACACTAGACTATTTATTTAGGCTTGTTGGGGACATTCTTCTCAAGAACATTTAAAGAAACTTTATTTAAGAATTCGAGTCTTTTTATCTATTTTGTATAGCGAGCTTTGTCGGTGGGATAAACACACTCGTGCATCTACCCATTCTGCAAATCTAGATCTAGTTTTTCATTTCAAATTGTTCATTCTGAATGTTTGCTTTAATTGACATCATTAGGGACTTTTAGTATTGATGACCATTGCAACAATTGAACCCCTTCTCATAAAAAAGAAATTATAGAATACATGAAGATTGGAATGCCATCATCATCTAGATCACAAATGGGGTTTACAGGGTCGGGGCTCGTTCGATATTTCCAGAAATCACGGTTAGCAGGTTATTTCCAAAGGGATCGCTCAAATGGGATGCAAGGTTTTCCACAGGACCCTTTCCAGTCACATAGGCTTGGATGAAGAAGGCAAACATCGAGAACATTGCTAGTCTCCCGTTCTTGATTTCCTTAACCTTCAAAAGTGCAAACTGGTCTGGATCCTTAGCCAGTCCCAAAGGATCAAATGGTCCACCTGGGTGTAGCTTGTTCTCGAAATCCTGCACCAAAGTCATTAACATATTCTCAAACTCTTAACCGACTGAGCCAGTTGTCACTTTTTTGGGGTCTTATGGAGCCCTGCGCACATTTGTCCCAAATGCAATTTGATACCATGTTGGAACCCATTAGATTACTCTCAAAAAGAGAAGGGCCTTCCAACATATATTGAAGTATAAGAGCATCTCCAACAGGTTCTCTATAATTTCTCTAAAATAGAGAACCAAAAGCCAAAATCTCTAAATAAAATTACATTTCACTCCAATAGATTCTCAATTTTATCATTCCAATGCACCTTTTTAAAAAATTACATAAAATGATGATAGTTTAATCTTATTGGTGGAAATCAATAAAATAATTATTTCTCTCACCTCCCATCAAGTTTTAGAGAATTCCCTAAATTTGAAGTTTTTTCTTGTTTTACCTATTTTAGAGAACAAGATAGAGAATCTGTTAGAGCCGAATAGAGAACAAAATCTCCATTCTCTATTTTAGAGAAGCTGTTGGAGATGCTCTAAATATCCAAATCTAGCTGATGCGGTATATACACACACGTACCAAGCCATTGGTGATTCTGTAGTATTCTGCACCGCCAACTAGAACAACCTCGGCAACAACAGCCAGGACCAGATTAATGGGAATGTTCTTCCCGAAGTAATTTAATGTGTTGCCATCGAGTAATAGAGCTCCAGTCTGCAAATACCCAAAAGAGTATTTTACTATATAGTATCATAAAGTTTTCGGCTTTAATTAGTTGAAGCATGAATATATATATATATATATGAACCTTGAACCAGACAGCTTCGGGGCCACAGTCGGCACCATATTTGTTGAAGGCCTCAGGAATGATGCATCCGGCTGCGCCCAGCATCGCCCATCGTGCATGAATCAACTCGAAGGCTTGGTATCTACATGCCACGGTCATACAAATCTTGTGATTAAAAGAAATACATGTGAATCCAACTCAAAACCGTTTTGGCTGCAACAGAGTTAAATCGCTATTCCAACTCAGAATCACTCTGTTCTGAGTTGACTCGTTCAACTCTGTGTCGTGTTTGTTTTCTGTGAACTTACTTCTCAAAGTCTTCTGGTTTCTTGCCAAGTCCAAAAGGATCATAACCGTAACTGCATGTAAAGTAAATATGATAAGATGTCATTTCGCTTGTATATTGTGTGTATATATGTGTGTATATATATGTATGTGTATGTGTGGGTATACGTATACAGAGGGATGTTCCGGGAGAAAATCTTAAAAAATGGAAAATTGAGGAACACCCTAGGCAGCCCTTCATTGGTATGCACAAGTAAATTAAGTTGCTTTTTTAGTTTTTATGCACGCATGCATTATGCACATGTGAATATGCACGTATGCATGTTACAAATAACTTGTATACACAAATACATATCGTCCAGATGAAGGACTATCAGGGTGTTCCTCACTTTTACATTTTTTTGAGGTTTCCCCATGACCTCCTGCTCTCTCTTTATATATATATATATATACATATATATATATATAGGGGTTAAATCAAATGAGAACCACAAATATGTTATAAACCGTGAGAACCGATATAAAAAAATATTTTTTTACATGATATTTTTTCATCAAATGCTAGGATTTATTATATTTTACTTCAAATATATGTGTTTCATAATATGATAGTTTCACATGGATTTGTTTCACCATGTGAATATTTTTTACGAGTATTTTTCATTTCACTAGGCGAAACAAAATTCGTTTTTCACATGTAAACTTTTCATAAGGTGAACACGAACATATGTGTAACAATATCTTAAATCATAGGTTTTGATGGAAAAAAAACCATGTAAACAAAATTTTTTACATTGGTTCTCACGAGTTTGTAACATATTTGTGGTTCTCATTTGATTATCGTCCTATATATATATACATAAATACATATATATATATATACACTTTGACTTACTCTCCGGCGACTTCCCCGTTGAGGTACTCGGGGATCTCTGATCGGTCCAAAAGACCTTCCGGCAAGAAGATTCTTCTCTCAGGGCCTGCAAAACCATTGCAGATTCTTGTTAAATTCAAGTTGATGAAGATGGTTGCAAAAAGCAGTGGTGGTGATGATACTTACCGTACCACTTGGCGAGCTCGTCGGAAGCCGGGGTGACAGCGACGGGCTTAGCCTTGGGTGCAGGTTTCTTCTTTTGAAAAAGGGCGACTGTCTTGAAAGTGGCAGGACTGGAAGGAGCTGTCCTAGATGCACCAGAGAAGTTGAGTGGGTTACCACGCATTTCAGACACACCGAGGGAGGCTGCCGCCGTTGAAGCTGCCAGAGAAGCCATTCTTTCCGGTAAGGGGTGTCGCCGGAAAACCTTTTTGCTGGTTTTTGTTAATTATATTGTTTGTTTGTGTCCGTCTGTGATGATAATTCAGAAGGCAGAAGTAGGTGCTAAATGGGAAGTTCTGGTGGACATGGACTTGCCATGTAGGATGGCTGTGATTGGTGAGAAGTGGGGGATGAAATCTGATGCACCTATCTTATTGGATTATGAGGCCGACGTGGCGGATGATGATGTGTTAAGTGTACTCTATGTGTGGAACCCATCTTGGAGAAATTGAAGTTGTGGAGGAAAATGGCCAAGTCTGGATAACTTGATATCTCACATCCACATGTCTAGGTTAAAAATGTTTAAATACATGCTTTAATTATATCTACAATTTTTATAAATTTTAATTCGTCTTAAATATTTAGTTTTTATTAATGTATGTATCGAAATCAAATGTTATAAATTCTCAAATTAATGCAGTGTAAAATTTATCTTTTTTGGGTTCCTGAAAAAGGAGAATTATTCGTTTTTTTCTTTTTCTTTTCTCTCTTTCTATATAAGTTTTTTAAGTTAAAAATTATTTATTTGTTGGTTATATATCAAAGAAGACAATTATATATAAATATATACATGCCAATGATGGTGTCAGAAGTTGAGGTTAACGTGAGAAATAGATATGAACTGGTAATCACTTCTATTCAAATGCCATGTTAATATCAGCGTATATCGGCTGCTATATCGGACATCTTGGTGAAAAATCGGTTCTGCTATTTGAGCGATATTTTGACCGATATTTGCCGATATTTACCCAAGGGGCAGAAGAGGAAGATTGGAAGCTAACCTAAACGAAGAAATGAACGTATTAGATGATGTTGACTCGGATGCCGAACCTATTGCTTGCGGTTAGCTCATTTATGAACACTTTTCCTATGAATTGCAGCTTAAAAGGGAATTGATCTGGTGCATCTCATCCTAATGTTCGTCCATTTCTGATCCAACGGTTGATAACCACTATCACACTTTTTACCAATTTGGCACTTCTCACCGGAACCCAACCCTATATATATATATATATATATATATATATATATATATAGGGCACTTCTTTTGTTAACCTTTCATTTAGTGTTAACCATGTTAACCAATCAAGACCGTTAATCCTAAAAATCAATGGTTAAGATTAAAACAAAATTTTCATCAATAATTAAAAATAGACACGGTTAAACAATAGGAAAGCCAATATGTCAACTGCAAAACAACTCTATTTCATAGATAAGGAAAGCGTCGTTATTTATCGGCACTTCCAAAAACGAATTCCAACTCTCAAGCAACCATTATCGAAACAAAATCTTGAAAAAAATTGCCTGATTCATATTATTTCAGTTGTGCACACGAAATCGACGAAGTAGATGGCTGAATTTGGAGGGGGGGGGGGGGACAATTTTGTGAGAGGTAAAATCCCCAAGTCTTAGGGTTTTATAAACCGATTTATGTTCATAAAATCACAATTGTTTTTTTGTTCAGTTCGGAAGAAAAGTGAAAGAATCGCTTTGAAATCATCTTTTTCAAACTTCAAAAATATAATGAAGACTCAGGTCGATGTCGAGACAGAAGAACAAAGAATGCTACACAAAGTTGTCAAGAACGTGGCATGCTCTGGAGTTAACAAAAAAAATAGAATAAAGGAGTCCATGATTGCACCATTGAAGGTATATTTCACTACATTTGGATTTTACATTGTTATTCTTATCTGGTCAGACTTTGTTGTTCAGTGAATTTAGATTGAATGTGCATATATGCAATTTTATTATGTGCATATATGCCTTTGAAAAGAGAGAGACCATAAATGCACTTGTTTTGACGAGAACAAATTCATAGATTTAGATGTGCATGTATTCACATTTGTTGAAGTGTAATATGATATTGTATTTTCGTGCATACATCCAATTATTTTGATGTGTAATATGAAATTATTATCTGATGTGCATAAGTGCACATTGTTTCCAAACTGTGCATATTGTTTCTATATTGTGTCAAATGATTCTGGCTTATCTGGTGGGGCCGGGTTTCCGGTAGTTGGGTTTCTCAGGTAACCATGCTGAACTTGGCTGAGAACCGGGTAGTTCTCAATGTTCTTGTAGTATTCAGCGATAAAGGCGACCACTTTGTGGGCTTTTTCACGAAACTCTTCAAGGTCCAAAGGCTACAACTCTTTCGAATCCAGAGACTTGGACATGGTGAAGAACTCAGATTCAAGGATGCCCATTTTATCAAATCTTTTTCAGGAACTATATGGGTACGTGTTATGTATCAAAGATCGAATAAGGATATTTATACGCTTATGGTTTTGCGCTGGATTTTGAAGGGAGTAACAATGGAGGATGAAACCCCCAAAACCCACCGGGAAATGAAACCGATGAGGGAAACTTCATCTCTCGATGTCTTTTGTGTGTGTATTATATTGTATTTTATTGGGTCAAAAACCAGACACCAGCACGAGAAGGAACGATGTTTCACTTTTTTCCTTCAAGTAAGAATGTTGATCTCCTTTCTAGAGAGAGAAGGTAGAGAGATAATTGTTTCTGCAACTTTCCACTATTTCTCTTACCTTCTCTCTTATTCTTTGGTTCGTCAAAAAAATTTATTCCATCCGGCTACTCACCCCCTCCCCTTAGATCTCCTTCTCTCATCCTCCTCTATCCAATCACTACCATCAACAGAGGAGAAAGCCGTTGGCCCTTTTTCTCCCATTGAATATCTCCGTCAACCAATGTTACGATCAGCCCATCACCAGACCTGGCCCAACGAACATCAGGCCTGCCCAACGGCCCAAACGAGCAACACAACTACCGATTCGGTTTCGAGATTGATCCAATTCGGTTTTAGTTTCATTTGAATTACTTTATTTTTGTTTTTCTTGATTCAGTCAAAGTAGTGGTAGAAGTTAGCCTACAAAACAGGGAACATGGAGATCATGGCTAGAAGTAACCTGCATAAATAATTGTATTTAGTTTTCGTTAATAATCATCAGAAAATTGCCCCAATCTCTTCTTGTTTTTTCTTTATTTCCTTTGGAGGTCACCCACCTCGAATTGGGTTCTTAACATTGGTGCTTTCATTGTTTCTCATGCCGCCTAAACGTGACCCACCGTCTCTTGAAGAGTCGATGGCCTCCATGGCCGACTCGCTCGCTAAACTTCTTACCAGCCAGACTGCAGCCCATAGTGAACTCCAATCGATCTCGAAGCAACTTTTCGACCAAGGGACCACACAAAAACACATCGCTGTTGCTGTCCTCTGCCACGAACCCAAGAGCCCACCGTCATCTCCGTTCGTTGCCTCACCGTCCACCCCTACCGAAAACCATCCCCTCTCTATCTAACCTCCAAAAATTCATCTTCCCTCCTTCGACGGAACCGACCCACTTGACTGGCTTTTCCAAGCCGATCAATACTTCCAATTCTACACCATTTCTCCTGATCTTCGCCTTCCTATTGCCTCTTTTTACCTTAAGGGAGAGGCTCTAAGTTGGTATAAATACCTACACAAAAATCGACTCTTGACGACGTGGGATGCCTTCCAACGCGCAGTCGAGCTTCGGTTTGGCCCCTCTTCATATGAAAATCATCAGGCAACTCTCTTCAAACTCCGCCAAACCACCACCGTCACCGCATATCAGGCTGAGTTTGAGCGCATCAGCAATTGTGTGGGGCCACTCGGGCAACCTCGCTACATTACGCAGGTTAGACGGGTCTTTCTATTGGCCTGGTATGCGCAAAAGTGTTCTCGCGTTCACCCGTTCTTGCCATGTTTGTCAACAAATCAAGTACCCTACTCATAAGCCGTATGGACTCTTGCAGCCTTTACCTATTCCACTCAAGTTTGGGAAGATATCTCGATGGATTTCATCACTAATCTACCTCCTTGTCATGGCAAATCGGCCATTTGGGTAATCGTGGATCGCCTCTCCAAATTTTCTCACTTTATTGCTCTTCCACCGGCCTATAGCGCGACGTCCTTGGCAACGATTTTCATGACTCATATATACCGCCTCCATGGCATGCCTAAATCGATCATCTCTGATCGCGACCCTATATTTCTTAGTCGCTTATGGACCGAGCTCTTTAAGAAAGTTGGTACCACCCTCCTACATTCGAGTGCCTATCACCCTTAGACGGATGGGCAAACGGAGGTCGTAAATCGTTGCCTAGAATCTTACTTACGGTGCTTTGCTAGCGATGAACCACGATCGTGGCCTCGGTTTTTGTACCTCGCTGAATATTGATACAACACTAGTTTCCACAGCGCGATCGGCATGTCTCCGTTTCGGGCTCTTTATGGACGGAATGCTCCAACTCTACCTTCATTCACCTTGGGCAGCGCCCCTCTTGACTCCATCGAGTCGCTATTTGACTCTCATGATCGCATCCTCTCTCAGCTCAAGGGGACCCTCCTTTGTACTCGACAAAGGATGTCAGATCAGGCAAATCGCCATCGAAGCGACAAATCATTTGAGGTAAATGATTGGGTTTATGTGCGTCTCCGCACATACCGCCAATCGTCAGTCGCTCAACTTCATTCGCACAAGCTTTCTCGACGTTTCTTTGGGCCCTTTCGCATCAGCGAACGTATCGGCAAAGTCGCTTACCGGTTAGACTTACCGGATGAATCCCGTATCCACCCCATCTTCCATGTTTCCCTTCTCCGCCTATGTGTTGGTGATCCTACTGCCCAGATACAGACGTTGCCGCCTAACACTTACGACAATTTGCCTTTCCTCAAACCGGAGGCCATCCTTAAACATCGCACAATCCAACGCGACAATAATACCATTCCGCAAGCTTTAGTCAAATGGGAAGGCAGTGATGCAGCTGACGCCACTTGGGAAGATGTGCAGCACCTGAAAGCTACACATCCTGCCCTGTTTCCAACTCCTTTAGTTGCCACCGACATTGGCCTTGCGGACAAGTCCAGTCTCCAGGAGGGCGGTACTGTTACGATCAGCCCATCACCAGACCTGGCCCAACGAACATCAGGCCCTGCCCAACGGCCAAAACGAGCAACACAACTACCGATTCGGTTTCGAGATTGATCCAATTCGGTTTTAGTTTCATTTGAATTACTTTATTTTTGTTTTTCTTGATTCAGTCAAAGTAGTGGTAGAAGTTAGCCTACAAAAAAGGGAACATGGAGATCATGGCTAGAAGTAACCTGCATAAATAATTGTATTTGGTTTTCGTTAATAATCATCAGAAAATTGCCCCAATCTCTTCTTGTTTTTTTCTTTATTTCCTTTGGAGGTCACCCACCTCGAATTGGGTTCTTAACATTGGTGCTTTCATTGTTTCTCATGCCGCCTAAACGTGACCCACCGTCTCTTGAAGATTCGATGGCCTCCATGGCCGACTCGCTTGCTAAACTTCTTACCAGCCAGACTGCAGCCCATAGTGAACTCCAATCGATCTCGAAGCAACTTTCCGACCAAGGGACCACACAAAAACACATCGTTGTTGCTGTCCTCCGCCGCGAACCCAAGAGCCCACCGTCATCTCCGTTCGTTGCCTCACCGTCCACCCCTACCGAAAACCATCCCCTCTCTATCCAACATCCGAAAATTCATCTTCCCTCCTTCGACGGAACCGACCCGCTTGACTGGATTTTCCAAGCCGATCAATACTTCCAATTCTACACCATTTCTCCTGATCGTCGCCTTCCTATTGCCTCTTTTTACCTTAAGGGAGAGGCTCTAAGTTGATATAAATACCTACACAAAAATCGACTCTTGACGACGTGGGATGCCTTCCAACGCGCAGTCGAGCTTCGGTTTGGCCCCTCATCATATGACATCAGGCAACTCTCTTCAAACTCCGCCAAACCACCACCGTCACCGCATATCAGGATGAGTTTGAGCGCATCAGCAATTGTGTGGGTGGCCTTTCCCCCGAGGCTCTTCTCAATTGCTTTATTTCTGGCCTCCATCGTGACATCCAACAAGAACTCGCTATTCACCATCCCCATACCATTCCCCAAGCCATCGGGCTTGCCAAACTTATCGAGGAGAAACTTTCCGACACACGAGCCCGTGCCACCACTTACCGATCTTCCTCTTACCATCCGAACACTACCACAAACACGTAGCCTCGTCCTTCCTCTTCCCTGCCCACCGCAACACACCATACTTCCCCAACCCCGCCTATTTCCGTGCTACCCCAAACATCCCAAGCACCTACCGCACTTCCTGTTCATCGTCTCTCACCCGATGAAATCCGTTCCCGTCGAGCCGCCGGATTATGCTTTCGTTGCCCTGAGAAATATCACCCTGGTCATAAATGCAACCCGGCCCAGTTCTTAATGTTAGGCTTCGATGACGATGCAATTGCGCTCGAACCACATCCTGATCACCCTGACGACAGTTCCCCACCACCACCACTTCCCATTGTCGATCCTTCGCCAGAAAAACATTATCTTGCCCTGTCTCCGGCTGCACTCCTTGGTATCTCCTCCCCTAAATCAATACGTATTACTGGGCGCATCGCTGGTCAACCCGTCTCCGTCTTACTCGATTCCGGCTCCACTCACAACATCGTACAACCACGCATTGCCCACCATCTCCGCCTTCCGATTGAACAGACCTCCACCTTCCCGGTCATGGTCGGGAATGGGAATTTCCTCCATTGTGAGGGTCGATGCTCCGACATTCTAGTCCGTCTCGCTAACGCCACGTTTCACCTATCCCTTTTCGTCCTCCCCATCGAGGGTGCCGACGTTGTCCTTGGCATGGCATGGCTTAGCTCCCTCGGCCCTGTGCTTGCTGATTTTGGTATTCCACAATTGAGTTTCACTCACAACAATGAACAGGTCGTTCTCCGGGGTGAACCCCTTGCCGGTCCCGCCACACCAGGTAATATTGCTCACTTGCTCCAAAAAGACGCTGTGGCATTCCTCTTTACCCTCATTTGTGAAGAACCATCAACACCCAACACTGTTCCCGCTGACATAGTCGACCCCACCCTCGCTCAACTTCTCCATCGCCACGCCTCCCTCTTCTCTTTACCGACATCACTTCCACCAGCGCGCTCTCACGACCATCATATTCCCCTTAAACCTCTGGCCGAACCCGTTAACGTACGACCTTATCGCTACCCACATTACCAAAAGTCCATCATGTCGGATCTCATTTCCGAAATGTTACGTGACGGTTTCATTAAGCCAAGCACGAGCCCCTACTCATCCCCGGTTCTCTTAGTCCGCAAGAAAGACGGCACATGGCGTTTTTGTGTTGACTATCGGGCACTTAACGCGCTTACTATTCGCGACCGTTTTCCAATACCGACAGTGGACGAACTTTTGGATGAGTTACATGGTGCTCGATTCTTCTCCAAAATCGATCTTCGTGCCGGTTATCATCAGATTCGTGTTGCCCCGGAAGACACCCACAAAACTGCCTTTCGCACCGTCGATGGCCACTATGAATTTCTCGTCATGCCATTCGGTCTCTCGAATGCCCCGTCGACCTTTCAATCAGCCATGAATGACCTCTTTCGAGATTCTCTTCGGCGTTATGTTCTCGTTTTTTTCGATGACATTTTAGTGTATAGTCCGTCCCGCGAGGCTCATTATGTTCACCTAGCTTCGGTTTTCGCCACTTTATCGTCACACCGGTATTATGCTAAACTTTCTAAATGTGTTTTTATGGTTGAATCTGTTCATTACCTAGGCCATGTTATCTCATCCGCCGGTGTCGCCGTTGATCCCGACAAAATCAAGTCAATCCTCGACTGGCCGCAACCAAGAACTGTCACCGCTCTACGCGGTTTTCTTGGCTTGACCGGGTATTATCGTCGTTTTGTCCGCCAATATGCCACCATAGCAGGCCCTTTGACCACCCTCCTTCAAAAGTCGAACTTTATTTGGTCAGACGCAACGACAGTCGCATTTGCCCAGCTAAAAAAGGTAATGACAGAACTTTCAATACTTGTTTTGCCGGACTTCTCTAAGCCTTTTGACGTCACAACTGACTTTTCGGGCACAGGCGTGGGTGCTGTCCTATCCCAAGACGACCACCCAATCGCGTTTTTTAGCAAACAAATGGGGCCGCGCATGCACTCTTCCTCCGCCTACCTCCGCGAACTTTATGCCATCACTGAGGCGGTAAAGAAATGGCGCCAATACTTACTGGGTCGCCAATTTCGTATCCACACAAACCAACGAAGTTTAAGCCATCTTTTGACACAAGTCATCCAGACATCGGGTCAACAAAAATGGGCTTCAAAGCTTATCGGGTACGATTATGAAATCTTCTACAAACCAGGCAAAGAAAATCAGGTTGCTGACGCATTAAGTCGTGTTCCCAGTGATCAGATGATGGCTCTGTCTACCCCTACCTTTCCTTGGTTAGCCGCTTTACGCGACTATTTTGAAGTGCATCCCGACGGTAAACAGTGGGTCTCAAACCTTGCCGAGCGTCCTACGGATTTCCCAGATTACAAATTCAGCTCCGGGTTGCTCTATTACAAGGGTCGTTTGTTTGTTCCATCCCTCTCCCATGTTCAGGCAGCCTTGCTCACCGAATGCCACTCCACACCGACAGGGGGCCACTCAGGAAACCTCGCTACATTACGCAGGTTAGCCGGGTCTTTCTATTGACCTGGTATGCGTAAAAGTGTTCTCGCGTTCACCCGTTCTTGCCATGTTTGTCAACAAATCAAGTACCCTACTCATAAGCCGTATGGACTCTTGCAGCCTTTACCTATTCCCGCTCAAGTTTGGGAAGATATCTCGATGGATTTCATCACTAATCTACCTCCTTCTCATGGCAAATCGGCCATTTGGGTAATCGTGGATCGCCTCTCCAAATTTTCTCACTTTATTGCTCTTCCGCCGGCCTATAGCGCGACGTCCTTGGCAACGATTTTCATGACTCATATATACCGCCTCCATGGCATGCCTAAATCGATCATCTCTGATCGCGACCCTATATTTCTTAGCCGCTTCTGGACCGAGCTCTTTAAGCAAGTTGGTACCACCCTCCTACATTCGAGTGCCTATCACCCTCAGACGGATGGGCAAACGGAGGTCGTAAATCGTTGCCTAGAATCTTACTTACGGTGCTTTGCTAGCGATGAACCACGATCGTGGCCTCGGTTTTTGTACCTCGCTGAATATTGGTACAACACTAGTTTCCACAGCGTGATCGGCATGTCTCCGTTTTGGGCTCTTTATGGCCGGAATGCTCCAACTCTACCTTCATTCACCTTGGGCAGCGCCCCTCTTGACTCCATCGAGTCGCTATTGGACTCTCATGATCGCATCCTCTCTCAGCTCAAGGGGACCTCCTTCGTACTCGACAAAGGATGTCAGATCAGGCAAATCGCCATCGAAGCGACAAATCATTTGAGGTAAATGATTGGGTTTATGTGCGTCTCCGCACATACCGCCAATCGTCAGTCGCTCAACGTCATTCGCACAAGCTTTCTCGACGTTTCTTTGGGCCCTTTCGCATCAGCGAACGTATCGGTAAAGTCGCTTACCGGTTAGACTTACCGGCTGAATCCCGTATCCACCCATCTTCCATGTTTCCCTTCTCCGCCTATGTGTTGGTGATCCTACTGCCCAGATACAGACGTTGCCGCCTAACACTTACGACGATTTGCCTCTCCTCAAACCGGAGGCCATCCTTAAACATCGCACAATCCAACGCCACAATAATGCCATTCCGCAAGCTTTAGTCAAATGGGAAGGCAGTGATGCAGCTGACGCCACTTGGGAAGATGTGCAGCACCTGAAAGCTACACATCCTGCCCTGTTTCCAACTCCTTTAGTTTCCACCGACATTGGCCTTGCGGACAAGTCCAGTCTCCAGGAGGGCGGTACTGTTACGATCATCCCATCACCAGACCTGGCCCAACGAACATCAGGCCCTGCCCAACGGCCCAAACGAGCAACACAACTACCGATTCGGTTTCGAGATTGATCCAATTCGGTTTTAGTTTCATTTGATTTACTTTATTTTTGTTTTTCTTGATTCAGTCAAAGTAGTGGTAGAAGTTAGCCTACAAAACAGGGAACATGGAGATCATGGCTAGAAGTAACCTGCATAAATAATTGTATTTGGTTTTCGTTAATAATCATCAGAAAATTGCCCCAATCTCTTCTTGTTTTTTTCTTTATTTTCTTTGGAGGTCACCCACCTCGAATTGGGTTCTTAACAACCAACTCCATCTACCATAACAAGTTGCTCAGCTCAAAGTGATGGAACTAGTTTCTGTATATATATATATAGAGAGAGAGAGAGATGGACTCCATGAACTCTAGATCTGCATTCTTCTCCGGCACTCCAAAAACTGAAAAAAGAATAAGAAATTGAAATTAAAAATCTCGGAAAACAGACGATGAGTGTCGGAAGGAGGATGAAGACCGGCGGTGGAGGTTGGGGGAGGACGTTGTAGGGTTGATCTATGTATCTATACATAATTTTAATATGTAAATGAATATATAAAAGGGAAATTAATTAAAATGCCACACGTTTGACTTTGCTTTACCAAAATACCCTAAATCTCTTTTAGTTTGCAAAAATGCCATTCTTTTCCGTGATGAGAGCCTACGATCACGGGCAGTGGCAATTTTGTAAATATTTTACCCCGCGTACGCGGGGTGTCCCGTGTAATTCGATGAATTTGTTGAATTATGATTTGGAATTTACACTTTCAACCCCTATACTTATTTACTTACTTTACTTTATACCTTTTACTTTCATAATTTTAATTTTACATTTAACACATATAATCGTTTATTAACTAAAATACGTTAAAAAAATACGTTTTAATTTTAACAAGTTACACCATTATAATCGTCTCTTCGATACGTTCGAAATGAGCCCAATCTTGAATTTTTTTGAATTTATATATTTTAATATATATCATATACACTACATAAAAAATATTTTTTATATTTAAAATTCATACCCTTATAGTTAATTATTTAATTTATGGTACTCTTATAGTTAAAATACGTTTTATTTATTTTATTATCGATGGTCCAAGTGTAAGTATTAAAAATTGGCGGAGGCTTTGTGATGGACAGACATCGATCCTTTTGTGCATACTCTGTAACTGCAAATACTTCAGCTCCAAACACACATGAATCATCATTCGCCAAATACCCATTTTCACAATTCTTAAATGAGTCCAGTGATACCAACTTGTTAAAACCCCATTTCATATTCTTCTCGTGAAAGCTTGTCCTATTGCCATTCACGATATCTATAAACACATACAAATAATAATAATTTAAAACGATTTAATGAATTAGTTAATATATGATTATTATGTTAATGCGATAGGAGTGTAAAAAAAATTTGAAAAAAAATAAGAGATGTACCATAAATTAAATAATTAACTATAAGGATATGAATTTTAAATATAAAAAATATTTTTTATGTAGTGTATATAATATATATTAAAATATATAAATCCAAAAAAATTCAAGATTGGGCTCATTTCGAACGTATCGAAGAGACGATTATAATGGTGTAACTTGTTAAAATTAAAACGTATTTTAGTTAATAAACGATTATATGTGTTAAATGTAAAATTAAAATTATGAAAGTAAAAAATATAAAATAAAGTAAGTAAATAAGTATAGGGGTTGAAAGTGTAACATTTCAATTCAAAATCACCAAATTCATCGAATTAGAACCATCGCGGGGTGTACGCGGGCTCAAAGTGTCAAAAATGGTCCCTGGAAGTTTCAATAAGTGTCAAAAATGGTCCCTGCTCGCGATCGCGGGCTCCTATCGCGGAAATTTATGGCATTTTTGCAAAGTGAAAGAGATTTAGGGTATTTTGGTAAAGCAAAGTCAAACTTGTGGCATTTTAATTAATTTCCCTATATAAAATGTGTTGTTTTTATTTTATTTAAAAATTAATAGAAAATGGAAAAGACCATACTACCCTTGATTTAACAGAAATTAAGTTAGATTTGTTAGGACGAGGGACCCAATTCGTAACAAACTTGAAACCACAATGATAATATTTGTAATTAATTCGTTTGGGGACCCAATGCAAATTTTTATGAAACCACGGGACCAAATCGGTAATTTACTCTATAATCTATTATTTGTTGTTTGTTTATGTTATTTTGCATATATGCATTATTATTTTGCATATGTGAATTAATTTATTTTCACTACTGAAACGTGTCTGCACTGCACTGCAGGTTAGGGCTGATCTAGATGAATATGCTAGTTTCAAAAAGAAAATTAATAAGCTCATTCGGAATGTGCATATTGGTCCAAAAGATTTCGAAAGTCAATGGAAGGAAATGATAGCAAAGTTTGATTTACATTCAAATGACTGGTTGCGTGACATGTTTCACATCACAATATCATGGATTCCTACCTATTTCAAGGATGATGCAATGTCTGGGTTGATGAGGACGACATCTAGATAAGAGAGTGTTCATCGTTTTCCTATTCTTCCGTGAAAAACACGGTCATTGTTATAGAAAAAACACATGATTACGCTCTTCAATAAACTCATAAACCTCATATCGAGACTTGTCCTTTACCAAATGTATCTTCACACAAGCATTGCACCCTGAACGTTTTACATTGGAGTTCCGGACACGTCGATCACCGGGACGAATGTCGAGCTAGTCAAAATTCTTCTTCTTAGGATAACCCTCTTTGCTACAAACAAACCACCGAGTCTGTATCAACCCATCCTTGTTTGTCTTTTTTTGCATCCAACCTAACATCAAACTCCGCCTTATATGCATAATTTTTGTACATACACTCAACCGCATTAATAAAAGGAAAGTGATCATTCAACTTCGGCTTTAACTCATCCGAAACCTTAGGTATCCATAACTTCTTTCAAGCTGGAGACTCAACAACATCGTATTGCAAGTGATCCACTACAAAACATAAAAAGTTAAGCATTTGACACAAAATTAGAAATCATCTATAACCCGCATAGTTCCAATGCAATAAAAACATGCTTGTTAATACCTATTATAAAAAACACAAATTACATACATATCATTATGTATACCAAATATAAAGAGCATTATGACACTATGCAGCTTACAATAGATGACACTGTTTAAACTAATTACATTATGTAATACATAAACCAAAGCCATACTCATGTAATGTGCATATATGCACCAAGGATACAACACTCATACGAAGTCATCAAACAATCTTTTTTAACACTAATCCCGTGAGGTACTATCATACTCTACTAGCATGCAGACTTAATTTGTGCATACATGCATATGTTCAAATACAAACATTAAACCATTTACTTGAATTCTGAAAATAAAATAAATAAATTAGTACATAATATGAAACCGTACCAGTATCCGAATTGAAATTGGGTTCTCTTAAAACAGAACTAGATGGACGATTATCAGTATTGAAATTGTCAACGAAACTGTCATCAAGCCCATGTTTACTAGCGTACTCGTCAGTTAATCCCGTATTACCAGTTTCAATAAAATCATCGTGACGGCTTGGTGATGGAACTTCTTTGTCGGAAAAACAGACTCTAACAAAGCATCATAATCAACATCACAAGGTAAAAAACGGTCGCTCATTATGAAAAGTCAAAATTTTGATCTTCTCAGTAAAATAAAACATCTGTTTCTTCTTGATGAAAAAGAGTCGTATGTTTATTCTTTATGAAAAAACGATAAGTCTGATTTTTACATAGAATAGGGTCAAGATTGTTTAGATAATTACCATGATTAAATATTTAAATATAGTCAAAAGATAAACACAAATAATCAAAACAAAATAACTAACAAATTTAAAAAACAGAAAAATATGAAAACAATACATGGAGAGAATCTTAAATTAAAATACCAAATATACCCCCATTTCATAAGTCAGGCGTGGATATCAACATGAATGGAAAATGAAATGTGATAGGTTGGAATTTGGTTAACGTGGTTAGTACCAATGAGGTGGTTACACACACACACACACACACACAATGGTAATCAAATGTGAACCGTGAAAACCGATCTAAGCTGTTAATTTCTTTTAATCTATGGATATTAAACACAATGGAAATTTTGAAACAGTTACAACTTGATGATTTTTTATGTATTAAAATCAAAAGTGGAAGGGCATTCATAGGCTTTCAAATCCAATAATAAGGTCTTGAGCTTTCAAATCCAATTATGAGGGCTTCAATTCATTATTCGTCGACCGTCCCTTCTTTAATTCATCATCCCCATCCTCTATTGTCTATTTCAATTTATGTGTTCATCAAAATCCTACCACCATCACGTGTCCATGGCTGACAAGATTTTCTCCGACGAAAAATCATCCTGACACCACCGCCACAATCACCACCCCTAAACCAAAATCAACCACCGCCGATGGAGGAGGAACAACAAAACTCATTGAAATCCATTTGGGGATTTAAGAGAAGTAGCAGTTGTGGCAACAGATACACCCGAAATTTATGTTTGATTCCTCTGTTATCTAGAAGAAGTTCCGCCAGATCATCCACAAGCACAAAGCAACCATCATCTTCAAAAGAAGGTTTTACTCATAAGATCATCATAATATCCTGAAACCTCCATTAAGGAAAACGAGATCTCTGAAGCTCCAAAAACCACCGCTGATGCTAATGCCGTCGCCGTCTTCCGGTGAATTGATATTCGAATTGGAATCATCGTCTTCATCTCCTTCGATTTCTTGATGTTTTGGGGATTGATTTAAGGAAGCCTTCGTATTAGATGATTCGTCGTGGTTATCTGGGGTTTAAGGTTCCAGATCATTTGCTAAGATGGATTCGAAGAAATTTGTGTTTGATTTCATGTGGTGAATTGTGTTAGGTTTCATGAGGTGAAATAGATATAGATGAAATTTGTGTTAGGATTCATTAGGTAAAATTGATGATAGATGAAATTTGTGTTTGATTTCACGTGGTGAATTAAGATATCGATGAACATTATGTTTGGATTTCATTAGGTTAAATAGCTAATTTAAAAATTGTGATTTATTTCATGTGGTGAAATAAGGTTAGTATGTGTTTCATATGGTGAATATGTGTGTTGAATGAATCTATATGTTTCCTTTAATGAATGTATCTATATGTTTCATCAGCCCAAGCTATAGCTATACGTATATGCGGGTTGTCTACTATGATGCCATGTTGCATGGGCATGATAGTTGGTTATATCCAGAATGTATTAATGAATCTTGTTACCAATATAACGATTATGCCATTTTCATGTGGTGAAACAACTTTTAATTAAAACCATAAAATCAAAACCAAATTACTGCTTAGATCGGTTCTCATTATTCTCAAACTTTTTTTGGTTCTCACATGATTTAACCCCTATATGTATATATAATGGAAGTACACATACATAACAATCAGGGTCGGTCTTGGAGGCATGTGCAAAAACCTAAATATGAACCTTAAGTTTTTTAATCATACTAACTATTAAATTATTATTTTTTACAACATTGTCCATTTGATAATATATAGACCGATAACTCATCTTTGACTTTGAGAATTTGTTCATCTTTTCCTCTTTGACGTTTAAAACATCATATTCAAATTTTCTAGTTCGGGACATCATATTTTATATAGAATCAATCAATCATTATTGGTTATTGTAAAAACACAAATGTTTATTAATATATCATCATTAAAAAACTTTAACATTATAAATTAAATAGTTCCAAAAAATTTATAGATAAAATCAACATAGCTAGATTAAAATAGAATTCTAAAATTTGTTGAATAATCAAAAAAAATAGAAGATATTATTTAATATAATACAAAATAAAAGATCACTAAATATCAAATCGAATCAAACTTTATATCTAGGACTCTTGAAGTAAACGAGTCAAAAGGGGATGTAAATTATTATAACGCCAAGAAATCAGAAATGTAGATTGAAGAACAAAACAAAAGAATAACATTAGAAGCAGAAATTTTTGGTTTGAGTTTGAAGAAAATAAATTATAAAATAAAGTTAACAAGTATATAATTTAATTATGGTATTAATCAAGAACTAGGAAAAAGGTAAATAAAAAATTATATATTGGAAGGTCGATTAGGAAAGGAGCTTTTCAAATCTAAAGAATTTGTTGATTGCAAGCCTTCTTCTCCCGCAGCTAAGGAAGAGAAAGAAAGGGAAATTCTTTTTTAGCCGCTGCCCGAACTCTATGGATATTCGTGTTACTTCTTCTATTCGGGACAGGGCAAGTAACCCACATACATGAAGAGAAGAATAGAGAGGGGGTTATCCTGCTTTAGCTTTAACCTGGGAAGTTTACCAACGAGATTGGTCGCAATTGCAAGAGTAGGTTGACTTTCTTTCATTTTGGTTATGGAAAGTGAAAGTTCTATTCCGAACAAGAAAGCAAAGTCGGGGACCTAGGTGGGATGAGTGTTCTACCTAATTGTTACATTAGAATAATGGAGAAGGGAGAGGTCTTCAAAAAATATATATACTCCCACTTTTCTACGAACGCGTGGATCCAGGAACCAACAACTCCTAGTGGGTTGGCGGCAAGGAAAGGGGCATTTGGGAAACGCTCGTATCCCGTAAGTTGTTAGTAGAGGCATTCATCCCCTATCTTAGTTGCATTCTTAACTTAAGTTATCCTTAAAAATTTAAAAATAAAAAATCAATGAATAATTTATATACTTCTATTTAAAACAAATGAAAAACTTAAGTTAGAGAACTTATGTTAAACATAGAAAAAAATGTCAGGGTTCAGAAATGAACCCAGGCTTCCTTTCTATTACTGAAGTCTCCTACCACCACAATAAATGTTAGTTTAATTCACTTATCGTATTAATCAATTTATTATTGTTAATACAAATAATAAAATTAAAAAATATCACGAAGCTCCTGAGAATTATGGGCCTAGTGTGACAACACCAACACCATGCTCTAATGACCACAATCTCATTTTAATAAAGTTTCCTTAAGATATAAAAAAAATATTTAACATTAGTTGTTTCTATCATATGTAACTTTTTATAATCCTACATTTCAATTTGAGCATATATTTGAGATCTACTCGATAGTATCTATCCATATGCATGATATTTGCATTTTTTCCTGGCTTTTACAAAATTCCGTAGTCTTATTTTGATCTTTTAGACATGTGTGGAATCTAGATTTTTCAACGTATTTATATATGATGTCTCGATATTCATTCAATAGTTCTATAATCCATAAATGACGCATTTCTATCATAGGTAGCAGATGACTCTAAAAAAACTTTATTCTCTTTTAAATTGGAAAGTGTCAATACGATCTTTGTAAATTGTTGAATCCAAAAATATATACATCATATTTCTTGTAAACCCATATAAGCACCAAATCACCAAAATGATGTATTTAATACAGAATCAGTCATACAAATAAAACTTTATCAATTTTCAAATCTAACATACAATCATGATCGTCATAAATCGCTGAACTCAAAAGCATATTAGTCTCGTCTCACTAAATTATGTATGACTAACTAAACAAAATCCATATATAATATATTTGTCTCTAATATATATTATTGTGGTAATAACATTATATTATATATAATTTTGATATCTAGGGTTGTTTCAGAAAAGACAGCTGCAGGTATTTGCAGCAAGCTTGAGAATTTATATCTTAGTCACATGGCCAAGTTCTTTTCTAACCTCTGACTCTATAAAAGAAACTTGGATAAGAAAACTTTGGCCAACATATCGTTATTGATGTGGTTGTGTGTTGATCCAAACTCTCTCAGTGATTTGATGATGACCCTTTATACTTAGTGATAATTACATTAAACTTCGGTATGTATTAGTGTTTCACCATCAACAATCATAAGCTGAACTACATTAAAATTTTGTATGTATTAGTGTTTCACTATCAGTGATCATAAGCTGAGTCTGTTCAGTGATCACTGAGCACTTCATGTGTAAATAGTTTATGTAATCCCTGAAGACAAGCCTCGCAACGAAAAGAACTCATCGTTGAAGTCAAAGACCAAGCTGGTGAATAAAGACAAGCCTACTCATGATCTGAAGCGGTATTCAGTTAAACCAAGGCAAGTGTACAACGCATGACAAATCAATGATAAAGCTTTAGCAATAGCCGAGAACTCCATCAATGTCTCACTGAGAAAGGAATATCAACGATAGCTGATCATGAAGCTTGATCATCAAGATTTGTTTGTCTTATCTACTTCCACAAAGATACGAGGGTACAAAAGTAAACCTGGTTTTGTCTATAATCGTACAACCATTCTGCCATCTACATTGTTCACCATACGGCCAAAAGCATGTCTCTAAAAAGTCAGAAGCCTCATGTGAAGTACCTCCGTCTTGCATTTAATGCATGGGGATAGGAATGATACCCTCCTTAAGAAAGCTCTTCTCTTCTAAGTGAACCATTGCAGATTACGTTTTTCTGCAATCTCCTCCTTCTTCATCTCTCTAAAGTGCAAGATTACTGTGTGGCTCTAAGTTTGTTTAGATCAGGTCTATCCTATCTAATTCCTCAACAAACTGTAAATTGTGTTTTGGATTTACCAATAAACAATTAAAAAAAGGTATAAGTTTTTGTGTTTGTATTCAACCCCCCTTCTACAGACTTTCATCCTTGTAGATCCCCCTTGGGACCAATAAGTGGTAGCATAGCAGATTGTTTAAACTCATAAACAAGATCTTGTTTAAACTCCCTTCCTTGCTATTCTCAAAATGGCACTTAACTCAACCACCAACTATTATGATAACGTTTCTCTTGCAAAACCTTCTCGTTTTAACAAAGATAACTTTGCTCTTTGGAAAAATCGGATGACTCTTTTTCTTGAAGGTGGAGACCCTACTATACCTTACTATGTTGAAAATGGACCCTTCGTTCCATTTATCATAGTTGTTGCCGTTCCTGCCACTGCTACCACTACAACAATTCCTGAAAGGGAAATGACAAAAGAAATTCATCGATGGACTAATGAAGACAAGAAGAAAGTGGCTCTAGATGCAAAATCTAGAACGATAGTTTATATGACACTGTTTATCACTCTCTTATGAACCTAAAAACTTCTAAAGCCACGTAGGACACTATCTGTGTTCAATATGAAGGTAATTTGAAGTACAAGAATCCAAAAAGATAAATTTGGTAAGACAATATGAAAGCTTCATTTGTGGTAAGAATGAATCTCTGTCTAAAGTACACTAACGCTTTAATTTTCTATTAACTGATTTAAGAACAGTTGGTAAAACCTACTCAAATTCTGTGACTCTTACAAAGTTCTTGGAATGTTTTCCTGAAAGCTGGGACAGTTATACAATGTTTCTTAAGCTCTCAAAGGATCTCAAAAATATCTCCTTAAGTACTTTTTATGGCATTTTGCTTAATCATGACCACTCATGTAAACTTAAGAAGAATCTTGTTAAAGACTCAAAAGATTCCAAAAGCACACCTGTTGCTTTAGTATCTTCAGAGATGATTCCTTCTCAGCGATCCTCTATCACTATCACAGAGTTGGAATCTGACTCAGATGACTTATCAGAAACCAATCTTTCAGAATTTGATGAGTCTCTAGCACTCTTGACAAACTCCTTTAGGAGATTTTCAAGATGAGTAATTTCAGGAGAAATAAACCTCTTGCTATCACCGACAAGCCAAAATCAACTCCTGTTGATAAGGCAACTGCTACTTACTATAACTGCGAAAAGAAAAGACATTTTGCTAGTGACGTCTTCAAACCTTCTTCATCTTTCAAGTCCAGGGATGAAAAATACCTAAAGCTGAAAGATAAATATCTGAAGTTGAAAAACTACAAGCACAAAAGGTAAAGGTCTAATCGCTGAAGAACATGATCGGGTTGAATATGAGGAAGAACCAGATTCCAATGAAGAAGATGTGGCCAACCTCTGTCTAATGGCCCATATTTCAGAAGCAAAAGAAGAAACAACTGATATTTCTTCAACCTCTACTACTTGTCAGGTATCAATCTCTTCTGATCCAATTCTCACTGAAGTTGATAGACGCCGTGTTATCGATTCACTGACAGTTGATTTGTACGATGCCTTGAATGGAAAAACTTAGCTGAACAACAAAATCTAGATTTAACTGAACAACTTACAAAATGCCACATAAAGATTCTTGAACTATCTAATATAGAAGAAAGTTTAAAGGATCAGGTATATGTAAATGAACTAATCAGCATCAAAGGTGAACAAGCTATAGCTGAGCTAAAAGATGAGAAAGCCACGTCGAAGGATGGGGCAAGTCCTTAGCAAAGATCACTGAGATAATAAGTGCTCAAATTCTGTGGATCCCAGATTAACAAGTGCAAAGCAAAGAATCAACACAATATGATATGAATGTCATAAATCTCACTTGATTGATTAGCAGAAATTGTGATGAACACTGTAGCCGTACAAAAGTAATTAGAAACTGATAACTAGGTCATTAACCCTAATTATGAAACAAAGCAAACTATTTATATCCCCAAAGGGATAGTTACAAGAATTGATGATATTTGTCCCTAAACGTCTATTCAACTGACATTGAGACCTAACAATCTCCCCCTTTGAATTGAAGTTCGATCTCACGCCAGTTCGGGACATATCGCTTCCTGATAGCAAAAAGAATTTCAAAGTGCTGGACGGATTTTCTAAATTCCAGACTTTCTTCAATCTTCCTGAGAAGCTCTTTGGCAAGATATTTTCTGACGTTGGCATAATTCTCTGACGAATCTCTTTCCTCTTCTTCAATAATCTTCTTCAACACATTCTGAATCTTCATCAAAGTCCCTTCACTAAACTTATGCACCTCACTGATCCTCATGAACCGTTTCTCTCCCTTTACATTCAGATACACGATTCCTGTTTCCGGTTTAAGCAGGAGAGTATGTACCGGTACGTCTTCAACTTCAGGGAGAGTCAGGTTGGGCTTTAGAATATTCACTTTCTTCTGATTGCTTTCTATCCCCATCTGAAAGTCATTGATGTAAGCGAGGGTAATGGTGCATTTCATGAATCTCTTTACGGTTTCAAGGGCTTTGGTGTATGGTAGTGGTTGGATAGTACGTATCTTTAACTCTTTGAGAAGTACCGGGAAGTCGTTCAGGTTCAGGTGTCTGAAATCGGCTTCTGAGAATACCCATTCCCTTCCATCATCCCTTTTAACTGTAAAAATTGGGAACCATACCTTCAGAACTCTATCGGACACGATTTCCACGATTTCAGTTATTCTGTGACTGGTTCTGACTTCGTGTACCATTCTGCTACTTTTCATCACCTCTAAATACTGAGAACGAACCGATTCTGATAGATCCGAGACTACGTGACACATAACCGGATCAAGTGGTCTGATCCAGTGTACGAATATCTTTTTGTGCGATTCTTCTAAGTATGGAACCATGATTCGGACTCTCTCCCAACGAACTGGTTGAATTGGTTAAGGTTAAGCCATTTCCGGTTCGTGAAGTGGAATTCCGGAGGTACCTGCAGTATCATGTGTATCGTGCTGAGAATCTGTTACTTGTTTGTTTAGGAAGAGGAACTGATCATAGTCTTCATCGTTCATAAACTCGTCATCATCTGAGAAGTTCCATAGAGCATCCGTCTCAGATTGAATGGCTGAAACTGCTTTCTCTCTCCATTCTGTTTCCATTTTCGGATTGCCGTCGGAGTCCTCATCAATTAATTCCAGGACTGGCCTTTCTGGAACTGTCAGCGTCACAAGATCTTCTGGTTCTCCCTCGGGCTTTTCAACTGTCGGGTCTGCTGACTCTGGCACTTGATCTCTGACCGGTGTAGATAACTCCATGTCTTGAACCATATCTGAGTCGTCTAGCTGTTGGTGTGGTTCAGTTTTAGCTAGAGTGTCGGTTAAAGGTTATGTCGCTGAAGTTGATAGCTCGGTCAGTCTTTATCTCTTCTCCCCCTCATGTTGGTCAGGATCCTCCTGATCATCATGTCTTCTTTTCGATCCTTGTGCTTGACCCTTGTAGGTGTTTTCGAGGCTAGCAACCCTCTCGGATAAAGTTTCGAGGGTGCGCTTAACATCAGTTAGGGTTGTGGTATGGGTATCAAGCTTAGTGTTTAGTTGGGCTTGGGAATCTGAGTGAGTGACTGGGGTTTGTGTTTGTGAGCGTAGTATACTCACGAGGTCGGCTTCAGAGGATGTGTTAGTGTTGGATTGGGACAAGAGCTTATCGAGTAAAGAGACTTTTAAAGCATCGATGCTCAAGTCCTGCGGGTGAGTTGTCGGGTGAGGAGTTGTAACATGTGGATGCGTAGGGGGATCAACTGCGATTCCTTTACCCGTTATGGACCGTTTGATGTAGGCCATATCCTCTGCAAGCTTCGACAAGATCTCCGTTTGGACAACCTTTAAGGCGGCGTCCAAAGTTTCCTTGGAGACGAACTTCGGGATACTAATGCCTGGAGCACTTAGCTTACCAGTTGTAGTGACTACGGTGGATTGCACCGCAGTACTGCCTGCGCTCACGGTTGGCTTAAGGATAGCCGTGGCAGGACTTCCACCCTGTCCTTGCAAGCCATCAGAAGGTAGACTCACTCGGGGTGTTCCGGTCGAGTCACTAAGTATCTCGATGGTAGTAGTAGATGTGTTCTGTGTCCTAGCCAAGGAAATAATATCATCAAATGGCTTTAGACTCGATTGTGCACCCAAAGACGTCGATAACTGGGGCATGAGTTCTCTTGTTTCAACACCGAAACTCTCCAAGTGAGAGACCGGTGGCCGTTGTGCTATGTCCGCTAGTGAAAATGAAACAGTATCCTTTTGAGAGGACACTGAGTGGCTGAGTGGGGTGTGCAATGGCGTCGCTAGGCCCACGACGTGTGTTTCAATACCCTATCCCAACGAATGAGACAGGGTAGCGAATGTGGCTGCCTGGCGTAAAGGAGGCTGGGTGGAGGCAACCCTAATGGGTGACCTCTTCTCTCTATATCGCTCATTATTTTTCTTGCTTCTCCTTTCCCTCACTTGCTCACCGGTATTTTCATTTTCGACTGATACTCCCTCCGCTCTCCTTATCTCTCCATATTCGGCTTGAGGTCTACGAATGGGTTCCATGTGGAACTGATCATCATTGTTATCGTCTGATTCCGTGGATTCCGAGGACCCGAATTCAGAATCGGACGCTGAACCTAGTTCAGAACCAGATTTAGAACCCAACTCTGAGCCAGAGCCCGACTCGGAGCTGGAAGAGGAGGCTGCCTCTTCCACTTGTACTTGTTCTTGTTCGTGCATGATATCGACCACTTCCACCTCATGTAATTCGGGTTCTTCGAGTTGTGGTGAAGGAGGTGGAGTGGGTTGGCGATGGGACGAGCTAGCTCTGCTTATTGACCTTTCAGCACCGCTCGCGTTATGTCCCCTTACCGTATGTTCTCTCCACACGCCATGTTCGGGAGCCCCTGCTCTCCGGACCCTACCACCTCTAGTACGAGGACCCTCATGTCGCTCGGGGCGCGCTCCTTGGGCAGGTCTCTCGCCTATAGTCTATCACACTCGGTGCTAAAGGGTCTGCGAGAGCTAGCAGGTCGGTGGGTATGATCATCGTGACTAGGTCAGGTATAGGTTGCTTGTTCTGAATCCTAGTCATGCGAGTCGAGATAAGTACCTCATGATCAGCGCGTCGTGGAATAGATGGGTCGGCGGCCATGAAGTGTGCGACTATGAGCTGCGGGAATCTGGGGAACGGGAGGCACAAAAGTCATTTGTTGCATTGCTTCTTCTGAACCTTGTCGAGCAGTTCGGTTCATAGAATGGAAACATAATCAATGTGCCTGTTGTAGGCCACACCGTGAAAGAGTCGTAGTAGGTGTTAACGCCAAAAATCGCACCAAAGGGACTACTTAAGGTCGATGTGGACTTAAACAACTAAAGAAAGAATCTTTCGACGAGATGTGCGACTATAAATAAAATAAAGGAACAAGGGATTTGATGACGCAGGAAAAACCTCAAACGAGGAAAAAACCTGCGAACGACAGGGGGTATCGTCGCTGCACTATGGTCGCCAATCAGGGGCGATGTCCTTAGATACTGGTGTCAATCGTACAGAGATTACAATACAAATGAAGGAAATGCTTCGAAATGTAAAGTACAAGTGTTTGGAATATAAAACAAGTGTTTGTCGTGTACGAAACAAAGTATGAACTGCTGGTCGAGGGTTGTTGTCGTGCGTCGAGAGCGATACTTGGAATAACGGTTCTTCACTTCAAGTGTTCTTGGATATTGCTTCGATTGTTAATATCCGGATATTCGATGTCTGGAAATGTTGATTGAGCTTGATATTTATAGTCTTCGTGTCCTTAGCTTCATCCATGAATACTCCTTTAATGGCCTTAACGGTTGGAAACGGTCGCCGGAGTAATGATCTTCGTCCGTTACGGTCGTCGGCTGTTTAATGATTGCGTCGGTTATAGTCGTTGCTCCTTAATGACTTTTACTCTTGCATTAAACACTTAACAAACAGTCATGGTGAACGTTAGCTTTGGTCGAAGTCGCACGTCCTTATATAATAGTCGTGCGGATCGGGCGACGCTATGGTCGAGCGTCGTAAGGAACTCTCGACTTACCTTTTACGAGGGACGACGATGGTGCTCTAGGTCTTTGTCGAGACCTTATCTTAATACAAGATATTGTCCCTAATCATACGTCTTACCTGTTCTGGTCGCGGTCGAGCGACATGATTTTTTTCCCAAACAGTTTGCCCCCAAAATTTGTGTAACACCCCGTTTCCCAATTTACGTGATTTAACTGTCTCTTTTGGGGTTGAGTTAATTTTTGGGTCGTTATGTACGTGTTCAGGAATCTAGGGGCCAGTTTATCAATTTTGTAAGATGAGGGTGTGTTTTGGCATGTATGTAAAGGGGATGGAAACCCTAAACACCCTCATTTGCAGCCATTTGTTTCTTTAGCAAAGAAGAGAGAAAAGAGAAAAGGATTTTCGGAGTTCTTGTGAGCTGCTGTGAAAGACCGACCGATTCTCCTTCGTTAACCGTTGGATCGTCGTGAAATTTGGACACCGACTTCACGACCCTCTAATCTACATTATGACCGGAGGGATTTGGCATCGGAGTTCCCAGTAGAGAGAACCAAGTGTCCGAAGTTGCTGTGAAAGGGATTTTCGGAGTTCTTGTGAGCTGCTGTGAAAGATCGACCGATTCTCCTTCGTTAACCGTTGGATCATCGTGAAATTTGGACAGCGACTTCACGACCCTCTAATCTACATTCTGACCGGAGGGATTTGGCATCGGAGTTCCCAGTAGAGAGAACCAAGTGTCCGAAGTTGCTGTATTTTCCAGGCGAAAGATTTGGTGATTTTGGAAGATTCAAGTTGTGAAAGGTTCTAGGAGGATTGTTGTTCGCGGTCTAGAATTGCAAGGTATGTGTATTATGTTTAGAAATCAATAGAAATGGGGTGTATGAAATGGGATGTTTGGCAAAGTTTTATGGTATTTGGACTATCCTAGCTATGTCATTTCGGGATGAGAGTTGGGATAGAATTAGAGTTCCATTTTTGGGCTTGTTATGATATGTGTATGTATGAATGTTATAGGTGGTACGAGGTGATTATTATACACTGTGAAGTACTTGGTAATTGACATCTTGACAGGTGAGTACTCTACCTATATTATGTAAGTTATGTGTATGTAGTTGGATTGCATGTGTGATTATGTGTATGTTGGCTTTGCCAAAGGAAAGAGTACCTATGGTGGTAGTAATACCCCTAGGGAATATGTTATGTATGAAGAGGCCTGGTACCAGTGTCTAGTTATGACCTTCCTTATTGGCTTTGTGCCTTAAGGAATGGAAGGATGTTACATGTATGTGATTGCTATGTTTATGCGAGTATGTATGCATGATGATATGTGGTATAGGTGCGTGCTCACTAAGCGAAAGCTTACCCCGTTGTTATTCATCTTTTAGTGGCAGGTACATCTTCGAAGAATAAAGGAAAGGCTCCAGCTTGAAGCTTTTGGATTTGCGGCAGCTCAACAGCTTATATTTTCTTTTGATGTACGATAGTTTTGGATTCTCTAAGCTTTTCAGTTGAATATTGTTTGTCTCAAACTTATTGGTTTTAAGTTGCAAACTTGTACTCTTTTCTATAAGATTATGGGATTTTATCTAAATGTTTTAATTACAAATCTTCCGCTGTATTTTAAGGTTACTTTCCGTTAAATGAGTGTTTTAAAGATAAGGGATGTTCCAGTTGGTATCAGAGCCTTGGTTTAAGGGATTCGGGCATTCACAAGTGGTGAGTGTTTGAACTTAAACCCAAGTGCTCAAGTTTTCAAATAAGTAACCTTTAAAAAAAAAGCTGTTTCGTGTAAGAAAATGGTTTATAAGGAAAGGGTGTTTTAAAAGAAAAAGTTTTCACGGCTGAGCTGCGGTCCAGAGCATCAAGACGGGGGTGAGCACACTATTCCATATTAGGATTTACGATAAAGCATGTTCAGTTTTGTGAAAGACCAGTTTTATAACTGTATTGGATGAGTAATTATGTTTATGTATGCTAGATATGGTCAATGTGACAAGGTTATGATTTCAAGTATGTTTTGTTGATGCATAATGTGAATTAGAATATGATTATAATGTTTATATGATAAGTGGTAGATATGGAAAATGTTGTGATATATATGTTAAAGGTACCAACTAAGCTGGGAATTGGAACCTTAGTGACGGTGTTGAGTCTAAACATGGAGGGTGTAATTATAATGGTATAAGGGCCCATACCATTGCAATTACATTGTACATGCCGGGACTTCATATAGTTGCAAAAGAATTCTATGAACCAGACAAGGTTGAGGGTTGGGTAGTAACATGCTAGAAAGGGATTTTGTTAAGAGAGTATAAGCAGAAGGTTTCTAAGGAGCATGTTAGAAAGAAAGACAACTAAGCTAGGACCTCTGGACTATGCTAGGAGTTTGCTCAGGGGGGGGGGATGTAGATGAATTATTCTAAAGTATCATGTTTATGTATCAGAATGGTGAACACTAGAAGGCAAGGCAAGAGACCGATTATTGAAGAGGATCAAGAAATTCCTGATCTGAGAGGTGTGATCGCTGCTGAGGTCGGGGAGGTTCTTCACGAGTTACTCCCAAGTCTCTTTGAGCAGGTAAAGCAGGAACTGGCTAATGAAATTCGTAGTCAGGTAGAGGCAGCTGTGGCCAGCAGGGCCAGTGGATCAGGGGGCTTGTCAGGCGTACAACCACGGGGGACAAGCTACAGAGATTTCTCGGCCTGTCAGCCGCCACAGTTTGAGGGGCAGAAGGACCCCGTAACCAGCACTCGTTGGATAGCTGAGGTGGAGGGTGCTTTCCGCACCAGTTTTTGTACCGAGGAAGTCAAGGTTCGCTACGCATCGAACCTTCTGAGGAAGGCAGCGAAAGACTGGTGGAACCTTATTGTTCGTGCTTGGACGCCAGAACAAGTGGATAGCATGACTTGGGAACAGTTCAAGGAACTGTTCATGGAATAGTATGTGCCCCAAATTGAGGTAGAAAGACTCACAAATGAGTTTCTATCTATGGAGCAAACTACGGAGTCGGTGAACGAGATCACTGGCAAGTTTTTGGAGCGGTCCCTTTTCTGTCGTGAGTATGTCAGGAATGAAAAGGCCAAAATGTACAGATATGAGAGAGTTTTGAAACAGGAGATTAGAGAATTTGTTGTTATGGCAAGGTGCACTGATTTTCAGCAGATGCACGAGGCGGCTCGGGCTAGAGAGCTCGAATTAGAGAGCCAAAGAAAGACAAGAAGGGCAGAAACGGTTCAGACTCAACCTCAGCAGACTAAGAGGTTCAAAACTGGGAGTCATAAACCGGAGGTAAAGAAAGAGTTCAAGAGAGAGCATCCCCGCTGTGGGAAGTGTGGACGACAGCATCCGGGAGAATGCCGTATGGGCTCCGGAACCTGTTACAAATGCGGGCAACCGGGTCATATCAGTCGAGACTGCAAGGCGACCGCAAAGATATGTTTTAAGTGCTACAAGCCGGGCCATTTTGCTGACGAGTGCCCAATGAATACCGGGTCGGTCCAGAACTCGGGAACCGCACCGGTGAAGACGCTAGAGGGTGGATTGGGAAAGAAGAACGACGCACCCAGGACTCGGGGGCGAGTGTTCCAGATGACCGTAGATGAAGCAAAGGAGGAGCCAGATGTCGTGACAGGTATTTTTCCTGTTAATGCATCACCTGCCCTTGTCTTATTTGACTCGGGAGCTACTAAATCTTTTGTTTCTTTATCGTTTTGTAAAGACTTTGCTATTGTAAAGGACAAGTTAGAGAGTCCGCTAGAAGTAGAAATAGCGGACGAGGAGTTTCGTTTTGTGAGTGATGTGTATAAAGGTAATGTAATAGAGATAGCCGGAGTGAAGTTTAGTATAGATCTTATTCCTATTGCGATGAGGGAAATAAATGTAGTAGTTGGGATAGATTGGCTTAGTCGGAATGGAGCGCGCATTGATTGTGAAAAACAGCAGGTAGTGATTCGAACCCCAAGTGGGGGAGAATTAACTATCTCGAGTGAAGGAAGAAAAGGGGTACCAAAGGTGTGCACTTTGGCCAAAGCTAGAAGATATGTGCACCATGGTGGTAGCATTTACTTGGCGTATATTGTTGATGAACGGGAGGAGAAAAAGAAGAGAACAGTGGCAGATGTACCAGTGGTCAGCGAGTTTCCGGATGACTTGCCTGGCATTCCTCCCGGGAGGCAAGTGGAGTTCCGAATAGACTTGATTCCGGGGGCGGCACCGGTAGCAAAGGCTCCTTACCGTTTGGCACCTCCGGAGATGCATGAACTGTCTAAGCAGCTGGAGGAACTGTTGGATAAGGGTTTCATCCGCCCCAGTAGTTCACCTTGGGGAGCCCCTATCCTTTTCGTGAAAAAGAAGGACGGGTCGATGCGGATGTGCATCGACTATAGAGAGCTTAACAAGCTTACGGTGAAGAACAGATACCCGTTGCCGACGATCGACGATCTCTTCGATCAACTTCAGGGAGCCGTTTGGTTCTCTAAGATAGATCTTCGCTCAGGGTATCACCAGTTGAAGGTCAGGGAAGAGGATGTTCACAAGACAGCGTTCAGAACCAGGTACGGGCATTTCGAGTTCATCGTGATGCCATTTGGACTGACGAACGCACCGGCGGCATTCATGGATCTTATGAATAGAGTTTGCAGACCGATGTTGGATAGGTCAGTCATCGTGTTTATAGACGATATACTGATCTACTCCAAGTCGAAGGAGGATCATATGGAGCATCTACAAGAGGTTTTGGAGATTTTGCGTAAGGAGCAGTTATATGCAAAGTTCTCCAAGTGTGATTTCTGGTTACAAGAGGTTCAATTTCTTGGACATCTTGTGAACCGAGAGGGTATCAAGGTAGACCCAGCGAAGGTGGAGGCAGTGATGAAGTGGGAAACCCCGAAGACTCCCACTGAGATTAGGAGTTTCCTTGGATTAGCCGGGTACTACCGCCGGTTCATCCAGGATTTCTCCAAGATAGCAGTTCCGTTGACGAAGCTGACGAGGAAGAACGAACGTTTCGTTTGGGGAGAGGAACAGAAAACAGCGTTCGAAACCTTAAGGAGAAAGTTATGCGAGGCTCCGGTGTTGACACTACCGGAGGGAGTTGAACACATGACAGTCTACTGTGATGCGTCTTATCACGGGCTAGGCTGCGTTCTTATGCAGAGGGGAAGGGTGATTGCCTATGCGTCTCGTCAACTGAAGACGCATGAGGTGAATTACCCGACTCACGATTTGGAGCTTGCGGCAGTGGTGTTCGCTCTCAAGTTATGGCGGCACTACCTGTATGGGGTGAAGTGTACTATCTATACGGACCACAAGAGTCTTCGTTATTTCATGGATCAACAGAATTTGAACATGAGACAGCGGAGGTGGTTGGATGTGGTGAAGGATTATGATTGCGAGATTCTTTATCACCCGGGGAAGGCAAATGTCGTAGCGGATGCCTTGAGTAGAAGAGCGAGTAGTGTTCTACTTCGGGTACCGTTGATGAGACTAACAGTATCAACGTCGCTTCACGACTTGGTAAGAAGGTCTCAAGAGGAAGCGATCAAGGGTGAGAACCAGAAGAAGGAACGGATAAAGGGACAGGTGGATCAGTTAGTGCCCGACAGTCGAGGTCTATTGACTCGGTACGGTCGGGTATGGGTTCCAGTATCGTGTGAGGCAAGGCAGACACTTCTGGACGAGGCGCATAAGTCAAGGTTCTCTATCCATCCCGGTGCTACTAAGATGTATAGAGATCTGAAGACTGACTACTGGTGGCCGGGGATGAAGAGGGACGTGGCTAAGTACGTGGAGAAATGTTTGACTTGTTTAAGGGTCAAAGCAGAGCATTAGAGACCGCACGGGAAGTTACAGCCATTAGAGATACCAGAGTGGAAGTGGGAGCATATAACAATGGATCTGATTACCAAGTTGCCTCGAACACCTAGGAATCATGATGCCATTTGGGTGGTTGTAGATAGGCTGACAAAGAGTGCCCATTTTATCGCGATCCGTGAAAGTTCATCTGCAGAAAAGTTAGCTGACATCTATGTCAGTGAAATTGTAGCAAGGCATGGGGTACCGGTAACAGTGATATCAGACAGGGATGTTCGGTTTACGTCGCGGTTTTGGGGGAAGTTCCATGAAGATTTGGGTACGAGACTTCAGTTCAGTACAACCTTTCACCCACAGACGGACGGGCAAAGCGAGGGAACAATTCAGACTCTTGAGGATATGTTGAGAGCCTGTGTTTTGGATTTTGGGGGCAGCTGGGATACGTATTTACCGTTGGCTGAGTTCTCATACAACAACAGTTTCCATGCCAGTATTGGCATGCCTCCGTATGAGATGTTGTACGGGAGAAGATGTAGGACTCCTATCTGTTGGGGAGAGGTAGGCCAGCGGGAGTTAAGCAGCACAGAAGTGGTTCAGAAAACGACGGAAAGTATTGAGATGATTCGGGATAGGCTACGAACCGCACAGAGTCGTCAAAAGAGTTACGCCGACAAGCGAAGGTCGGATCTGGAGTTCAACGTGGGAGATAATGTTTTGTTGAAGGTATCACCTTGGAAAGGGGTGATCCGATTCCGGAAGAGGGGCAAGCTAGGCCCTAGGTTTATCGGACCTTTCAAGGTGATAGCACGGGTTGGGAAGGTTGCGTACCGGCTGGAGCTTCCGCCGGAACTCAGTCTGATACACAACACCTTCCACGTATCTCAGTTGAGGAAGTGTTTAGCTGACGAGTCGGCGCATGTCCCTATAGATGACATACAGGTCGACGAACGGTTGAATTATATTGAGAGACCGATAGCAATCTTGGAAAGGAAGACCAAATCCTTGCGAAACAAGGAGATCAGCTTAATGAAAGTTCAGTGGGAACACCGAAAAGGATCAGAATGGACATGGGAACCGGAAGCTAAGATGAGATCGAATTATCCGGAACTCTTCCAAGTCTGATCGATTTCGAGGACGAAATCCTGGTAAGTGGGGGAGAGTTGTAACACCCCGTTTCCCAATTTACGTGATTTAACTGTCTCTTTTGGGGTTGAGTTAATTTTTGGGTCGTTATGTACGTGTTCAGGAATCTAGGGGCCAGTTTATCAATTTTGTAAGATGAGGGTGTGTTTTGGCATGTATGTAAAGGGGATGGAAACCCTAAACACCCTCATTTGCAGCCATTTGTTTCTTTAGCAAAGAAGAGAGAAAAGAGAAAGGGATTTTCGGAGTTCTTGTGAGCTGCTGTGAAAGACCGACCGATTCTCCTTCGTTAACCGTTGGATCGTGGTGAAATTTGGACAGCGACTTCACGACCCTCTAATCTACATTCTGACCGGAGGGATTTGGCATCGGAGTTCCCAGTAGAGAGAACCAAGTGTCCGAAGTTGCTGTGAAAGGGATTTTCGGAGTTCTTGTGAGCTGCTGTGAAAGATCGACCGATTCTCCTTAGTTAACCGTTGGATCGTCGTGAAATTTGGACAGCGACTTCACGACCCTATAATCTACATTCTGACCGGAGGGATTTGGCATCGGAGTTCCCAGTAGAGAGAACCAAGTGTCCGAAGTTGCTGTATTTTCCAGGCGAAAGATTTGGTGATTTTGGAAGATTCAAGTTGTGAAAGGTTCTAGGAGGATTGTTGTTCGCGGTCTAGAATTGCAAGGTATGTGTATTATGTTTAGAAATCAATAGAAATGGGGTGTATGAAATGGGATGTTTGGCAAAGTTTTATGGTATTTGGACTATCCTAGCTATGTCATTTCGGGATGAGAGTTGGGATAGAATTAGAGTTCCATTTTTGGGCTTGTTATGATATGTGTATGTATGAATGTTATAGGTGGTACGAGGTGATTATTATACACTGTGAAGTACTTGGTAATTGACATCTTGACAGGTGAGTACTCTACCTATATTATGTAAGTTATGTGTATGTAGTTGGATTGCATGTGTGATTATGTGTATGTTGGCTTTGCCAAAGGAAAGAGTACCTATGGTGGTAGTAATACCCCTAGGGAATATGTTATGTATGAAGAGGCCTGGTACCAGTGTCTAGTTATGACCTTCCTTATTGGCTTTGTGCCTTAAGGAATGGAAGGATGTTACATGTATGTGATTGCTATGTTTATGCGAGTATGTATGCATGATGATATGTGGTATAGGTGCGTGCTCACTAAGCGAAAGCTTACCCCGTTGTTATTCATCTTTTAGTGGCAGGTACATCTTCGAAGAATAAAGGAAAGGCTCCAGCTTGAAGCTTTTGGATTTGCGGCAGCTCAGCAGCTTATATTTTCTTTTGATGAACGATAGTTTTGGATTCTCTAAGCTTTTCAGTTGAATATTGTTTGTCTCAAACTTATTGGTTTTAAGTTGCAAACTTGTACTCTTTTCTATAAGATTATGGGATTTTATCTAAATGTTTTAATTACAAATCTTCCGCTGTATTTTAAGGTTACTTTCCGTTAAATGAGTGTTTTAAAGATAAGGGATGTTACAATTTGAAAATTGAATGTCAAATTTAAGTTTTAAATTTTGCTTGTCGAACGCTTAGGCTCGTGACCTGGGTTGAGGGACTTACCTGGTTGTCATGGAACTAGACCGGTTCGCCTTTAACTGAATGAGAAGTTGAAAAGTTGTGACGTCATACTGACGCACGATGATGCTTACCAGTTGTCGAAGACAGGTGTCGAAGATTCGGATAGGTATGGACGCGTGCTGATCATCAGCGGACTCGACTTGTTGCGATTTCCTGCATAAATAGAGATCACAATGGGTTGTTTTCTTTAGAGATTTTCTTTAAAAGTTTTCTGTTTCTGATGAGGCCTTTCTCTAGAATCTCGACTTTGTTCAAATCTTGGGTGGTTGGAGATTTATCAAGGGTTGCGATACCCGAATCGTTGACGATGTTGGTTACGATGAACACGATGTCTGTGTATTCTGTGCACCTGGCGACGATGTCTTCTGCCACGTCAACCCTTTCGTCAGCCGACAGGGGCGAGGGTGTAAAGACGGGAGAGAACGAGGAGGAACTTATGGTGATTAGCTTTGCGCTGTTGCCGTCCCTCTCGTTTGACTACGTCCTCGTCAGGATGAAGTCACTTCTGCATCTGGGGAAACATCAGCCCTTAGTTTCCGAGGAGTGTTTTCAAAGGATCTCTATTGAAGAGATAGGGCTGTGTTTAGCCGAACTGGCGTTCCTTGTAAGTTTTTCTTTCAAAACTTGTGTTATCGATGTTCTTTCGTTTTTATGTTTTGCTAACGTGTTCCCTTCGTATTTGACAGATGTTTCTGTCTTCTTTTGTTAGATACACGAAGATAGAGGAGATGTTGGACTGGAAGTCGACCGTCGAGAAGATCATATTCCTTCCTCTAACCTTAACATTAATCTTAAGAGCCGCATTCTGTAAATGTCGCGGCGTAGGGCGTCAGATAACGCCTAACATACTCGTTTGATCCTTGCATTAGCTTCTTAGCGTGTTTTCGGGTATGACGAGGACTCGAAGGTCGAGACTGAGCATACGATCGACGCTCTTCTCTAGATTTAGGAGATGCTATGTTTTTTAACTTTGTATACTCGACCGTCGGTCGTTCCTATGTAATCGTTCGTTTCGTAAATGAATTTCATCCTTTTGTCGAATTTTTATTTCGATTTACATATGTCGTAGATAGATGTAATATCAACCGTATAACTTTGTTAAGTATAGAACGAGCGAAGAATCGTGCGACTTAGGCATTCATAGCAATATAACAATTGAAATATCATACGTTTGACTTGTATTGATAGGCTCAATTATTGACATGTTAGAACGTACAAATTTTTCTGAATCCAGAAACTCAGATCGAGAGGTCGCTCAAACCTTATGATCGTGTAACCAAATTTCATGATGAAATTTGAATCATGTGCCCCTGTGATAAAACAATTAAGTTGCATGAGAGGAAGGTGATTTTAGAAAAAATACTTTTTCAAGTGCGTCGCATTCCAACTGTGTGGGATTTCTTGATTGTCGAGAGTCTGGAGTCGATAGGCTCCTTTACCAACGACTTCGGAGATGCGGTAAGGACCTTCCCATTTAATAGAAAGTTTGCCGGCATTGAGTTCTTGAGTGTTTTGGAACACTCGACGGAGGACGTAATCGCCTTCTTGAAAGACTTTGACTTTGACGTGTTTATTGAAATGTCGCTCGACTGCTTGCTTCTGAGATGCCATTCTGATCAAGACTGATTCTCTAAGCTCCTCGAGGGCGTCGATATCATAATTTAAATCAATCATGTTGTGGTCGACGGAAGTATGCCTCGAAGTTGGGAGCTGGACTTCGATTGACAGGACTGCTTCGCAACCGTAGACGAGAGAGAAAGGGGTTTGTCCTGTGGACGTGCGCGGTGTCGTGCGATTTGCCCATAGGACTGAAGGGAGTTCTTCGACCCATCTTCCTTTTGCAGCTTTTAACCTTTTCTTGATCGAAGCTATAATGGTCTTATTACTTGATTCAGCAAGTCCGTTCGCCTGAGGGTATCTGGGAGTCGAGGTTGTTAACTTGATACTCCTGTCTTCGCAAAATTGTTGGGTCCTGTCGCTTATGAATTGGGATCCGTTGTCACAGACGATTTCGGATGGAATCCCAAATCTGCATATGATGTTAGTCTGGATAAAAGAGATGACTTCCTTGTCCCTGATTTGGGAAAAAGCAGCCGCCTCAACCCACTTGGAAAAATAATCGGTGAGTACAAGGAGGAATACCTTTTGCCCCGGGGCCGGGGGTAGCTTGCCGACAATATCTATTCCCCACCTCATGAAGGGCCATGGGATAAGCGTCGAGTGCGAAGGTTCCGAGGGTTTATGAGACATACCTGAGTGTCGTTGACAGGGATCGCAACTCTGGACATACTTGATGGCGTCTTGTCGCAGTGTTGGCCAAAAATATCCTTGTCGGGATATACGATTAGCTAAACTACGACCTCCTGAATGATTACCACATTCGCCGTCGTGCATCTCTTGGAGGATTTTCTGGGCTTGATTTTTGCTGATGACGCACCTTAAATTTAAGCCCGTCGATGATCGCCGATAAAGCTTATTTTCGATCATTACGTACTTAGATGCTTTGAATCTGAGTTTTTGAGCCTCCATTTTGTCTTCGGGGAGTTGGTCGTGCACGAGGAAATTTCGAATGTCGCGTGACCAATCATGTTCTTCGTCTTCGATCTGGATGACGTATGTGTTTCCAATGGATGGCGTTGCCAGGTGAATCATAGGAATAACATAAAATATTGGTTCAGCTAAAGCGGACCCAAGGTTTGCCAATGCGTCGGCCTGAGTGTTCTGGTCTCGCGGAATCTGTTCAATAGAAAAAGATTTAAATTTTTTGGAAATTTCTTTTGCCACGCTTAGATATGCTGTCATTTTTGAATCCTTGGCTGCGAATTCTCCATTGATCTGATTTACTACCAGCAGGGAATCGCTCTTGACATGCAGTGCAGTTGCCCCCGAGTCGTGGGCCATATTCATTCCCATGATCAGGGATTCATACTCAGCCTCGTTATTGGTGGTTTTGATGTCGCATCGGACCGAGTATACCATCTTCCCCCCTGTGGCGACTTTAAGATGACGCCCAATCCAGAGCCTCTAATGTTGGATGATCCATCGACATGTAGAATCCAAGGTACGTCGTCGCGAGTCACCACAACGGACACTTTGAGTTCTGCTTCTTTTTCTAACTCAGGGCTGAAATCGGCGATAAAATCTGCCAAAGCTTGTGATTTGATCGCGGTCCTGGGTTTAAAATCGATGTCATAACTGCTTAGATAGATACTCCATTTTGCTAAGCGACTTGTCAACTCGGGTTTTCTTAAGACAGATTTAAGAGGGAAGTTAGTCACGACAGTAATAGGATGTAATTCAAAGTAATGACGTAGTTTTCTAGCAGCAGTGACTAGTGATAAGAGTAATTTTTCCATAGAGGAATACCTGGTTTCTGCGTCTAAAAGTGATCTACTTACATAATAGATCGGCAATTGCTGTTTTTCATCTTCTCGTGTCAGAACAGCACTTACTGCATTTGGGCTGACAGCTAAATACAACTGTAGGATCTCATGATCGTGAGGTTTTGTCAACACAGGAGGCGACGACATGTATTCCTTGAGTTTTTGCAAGGCTTGTTCATGATCATTGGTCCAGTCGAAGCCCCTATTTTTCCTGAGGACATTATAAAATAGATGACATTTATGTGAAGATCGGGAGATAAACCTGTTTAGAGCTGCTACTCGACTTTCTGGACTTCTTTGAAATTTCGAGGAGATTTGATCTCAATGATGGCCTTGATTTGGTCGGTGTTAGCCTCAATGCCTCGACGAGTGACCATATAACCCAGAAACTTCTCGGCACTAACGCCAAAGGAACATTTCATCGGATTGAGCTTCATGTTATACTTCCGGAGGATGCCGAACGATTGTCTGAGGTGATCAATGTGATCAATCGCTTGCTTCGACTTCACTAACATGTCGTCGATATATACCTCCATCGTGTCTCCGAGATGGTCTTTGAACATCTTGTTTACCGGCCGTTGGTAGGTAGAACCTGCATTTTTTAGTCCGAAAGGCATAACTTTGTAACAATAAATACCTCGATCCGTCATGAAAGCGGTTTTCTCTTGGTCGTCAACGTGCATTAAAATTTGGTTATATCCAGAATAGGCGTCCATGAATGTTAATAACTCATGCCCCGCGGTTGCATCGGCCATGGCGTCAATATGAGGTAACGGGAATGGATCCTTTGGACATGCTTTATTGAGATCGGTGAAGTCGATACAGACTCTCCATTTTCCATTCTTCTTAGCTACTACCACGACGTTAGCGAGCCAATCGGGATATTTTACCTCCCGAATCTTTCCTGTTTTGAGGAGGTTGTCGACCTCATCATTTATTACTTTATTTCTTTCAGGAGCAAACTTGCGACGTTTTTGCTTGAAAGGTTTGAACGATGGATCGACGTTAAGTTTATGAGCAATGACATTGGGGTCAATACCGACCATATCTTCATGTGACCAGGCGAAGCAATCAGCATGTTCCTGCAAAAAGGATATGAGTTTTTCTTTAATGTGGGGATCAAGGGATAAACCTACAAGAATCTTTTGATCGGGTTTGCTTTGATCTAGAACGATTTCCTCCAAATGATACTCATCGACAGCTGCTGGGGAGTTTTATGCATTTTCTAAGCTTGCGTGTACTGGTATAACGGCTTGTTCTGGATTCCTGTTATCCGCCATTTTCCTGCAACAGAAAATAGAAGAAACTCCAAGAAACTATTAGTAGAATGCACGTTCGTCGAGGATTTTCTCTAGATGTGGTCCCACGGATGGCGCCAAACTGTTAATGCCAAAAATCGCACCAAAGGGACAACTTAAGGTCGATGTGGACTTAAACAACTAAAGAAAGAATCTTTCGACGAGACGTGCGACGATAAATAAAATAAAGGAACAAGGGATTTGATGACGCAGGAAAAACCTCAAACGAGGAAAAAACCTGCGAACGACAGGGGGTGTCGTCGCTGCACTATGGTCGCCAATCAGGGGCGATGTCCTTAGATACTGGTGTCGATCGTACAGAGATTACAATACAAATGAAGGAAATGCTTCAAAATGTAAAGTACAAGTGTTTGGAATGTAAAACAAGTGTTTGTCGTGTACAAAACAAAGTATGAACTGCTGGTCAAGGGTTATTGTCGTGCGTCGAGAGCGATACTTGGAATAACGGTTCTTCACTTCAGGTGTTCTTGGATATTGCTTCGATTGTTAATCGCCGGATATTCGATGTCTGAAAATGTTGATTGAGCTTGATATTTATAGTCTTCGTGTCCTTAGCTTCATCCATGAATGCTCCTTTAATGGCCTTAACGGTTGGAAACGGTCGCCGGGGTAATGATCTTCGTCCGTTACGGTCGTCGGCTGTTTAATGATTGCGTCGGTTATAGTCGTTGCTCCTTAATGACTTTTACTCCTGCATTAAACACTTAACAAACGGTCATGGTGAACGTTAGCTTTGGTCGAAGTCGCACGTCCTTATATAATAGTCGTGCGGATCGGGCGACGCTATGGTTGAGCGTCGTAAGGAACTCTCGACTTACCTTTTACGAGGGACGACGATGGTGCTCTAGGTCTTTGTCGAGACCTTATCTTAGTACAAGATATAGTCCCTAATCATACGTCTTACCTGTTCTGGTCGCGGTCGAGCGACGTGATTTTTTGCCCAAACAGTAGGTTGACGGTTGTCTGATCGATGCCCTTGATGATCGATGAGAGACACCTTTTCAGGATGGTGAACAAGGTGTACCATAACGGTTGCAAATGTATCCTGGAAAAATGTAAAGGGTGGTTGAGCTCGCTAGCATAACCGAGTGCGCGCAGTTCTTGGCATAAAACATCATCAGATACAGCAACATCAAGGTTAACTCGACCGGGAACAGATGTCGCCTTCGGAAGGTCTAGAATCCGGCAAAGGAGGTCTCGAGAAATGACCACCGGAGTGTCAGCAATGCGATCGTGGAGGTCGGTGTCTTGGACACATGCAACTGAGGTGAGAGGCCTCCAAAGTTGTTGCACGTATACGGTCGGTACGTTGGCAGTCGCTGTCAATGCACGGTTGATCGGGTGGCGTTTGAGGATCTCGACAATGACCGGGCATTGGCAAATGATGTTGGCCATGTCCAAGTGAAAGTTGTTTGCTTAGAACAACAAGTTTGGACCAACAGGGAGGAGCGGGCATCACCTTGGGGTTGGTTAGGTTGAGCCATGAGAGTACCTGTTAAAGAACGGATAGTGTTGAGTTTCTATGCGCATATTCAAACCAATCTCATATTTCGGGGCTCGTATTCTCGGATTTAAGATAAACCGAGAGTCGAGTACGGTCCGAAACATGTCACTAACCGGGTCATGACGATCCCGAAGTGAGTGCACATCAACAAGTAATATACAACCAAACAGACTCAATTAATTTTTAAAAAAAAAAAACTCAATAAAGAATAATAATAAAAATACTCCCGGAATTAGCCTAGTCCGGAACCGGTATGGGATCCGGAACCGGGATCGGGACCGGGACCCGGAATGAGATCCGAAAACGGATTGGGACCGGGACCCGGAGTTGGATCCGGAACCGGTGTCCCACCGGAACCGGTATCATTCCGAACTTAGGTCAAAACAAATCGACATCGGGACATGCTAACACTGGAAGATGGTCCGGGAGATGGTAGAACCCGAAACTCATACGAGTCCGGGACTACGCAACCCCAGAACCGAAACCGGGAAAACCAAACACCGGGAATCGGCGTGATAAGCTTAAATCGATCGATCGAAACCACCAATCACAACTCGATTTGGACTACTAACACCAAGAACATGGCGATCGACACATGATTGAGTCGATTTAAGCCAACAGTAGCGAGCCGAAGGGTTCCGCAACCCTAGCGGCGCTGACTGTGGTAAATAGATCATTGAAAACGCCAAATCGATGTGTGTATGGAGATCGATTACATCATTAGAAGGATTAGGAGACATACCTGATAATCGAAGACGAAGCACGGAGACGGATCAGAGCAAAAACACAAGCTGAGAGAAGAAGTTGGTTTAGGAGAGGTTTGGCACGAGTTTTGAAAGTTATGAATGAACTAAGGCAAAATTCCGGATTATATATCGGTCGATACCGGGAGTGATCCCGGTACCAGATCCTTACCTCTCCCGGTTCCAATTTAACTCAACTTTAACACATTGGCAAAAATTTCCCCCAAAGTTTGAAAACCTTTAAAAAATAACCCTGATTTTCAAAGATTTACATTTTTATCCCTCAGGTTTAGGAAATCTAATTTCTCCCCTCAACTTTTCAAAAAGGACAGCTCTCCCCCTCAACTTTTAAAACTTTACTTTCTCCCCCTCAACTTTTCAGATCGAAATCTCACCCCGTCAACTTTTAAAAAAATTCTACTTTCTCCACCTCAAAAATATATCTCTCCCCCTCAACTTTAGGAAATTATGCTTTCTCCCAAATAACGAGGAACTTACCTTGGGGACTTGGTCTCTGGTGAGTATCCTTCTGAACAAGAGATTAGTAGCTCGGGAAATTAAACGAAAACAAAGACGAAACTAATAAACACAAAGAAACGTGCAGAAAAATGAAGAAACGAAAAACTATAAAGTAAATACAGAAAACGAGTCATCGATGTTCTTGAAACACCGAAACTACACGACGAGACAAGTGTAACTTTTCAAGAGACAGTTATCCCGTAGTGAAGAAATGGTGTGACAAGTACAAGGTTGAATCAAACTTTCAAATACATCATACCCAACTTGGACACGAGTTCATTGAACCGTTTTTCGTCCAAAGCCTTTGTAAACAAGTATGCGAACTGATTTTCAGTACTTACAAAATATAGTTCCACCGTACCTCGTTCCACATGATCTTTGATGAAGTGATAGCGCACGTCAGTATGCTTGGTTTTCGTATGTTGGACCGGATTGCTGGTGATGGCTATGGCACTCTTGGAATAACAATTGATTGGGATGTCCGAGTACTGGAACCTGTAATCCTTCAGTTGTGTACGCATCCAGATGACTTGGGAACAACAACTAGCCGCGACCACGTACTTCGCTTCCGCCGTGGAGGTGGAGACATACGTTTGCTTTTTCGAGGCCCAGCTAACCAACTTGTCACCGAGGAACTGGACGTGACCCGTGGTTCTCTTTCGGTCAAGCATACTTCCCGCATGATCAGCATCTGAGAAAGCCGTGAGTTTGAAACCTGTGTCCTTAGGATACCAAAGGCCAAGATCAGCAGTACCTTTTAAATAGCGAATAATACGTTTAACCGCTATAAGGTGTGACTCTTTCGGTTTGGACTGAAACCGAGCACATAAAAAGGTAGAGAACATTATATCCGACCTACTTGCCATCAAATACATCAACGAACCTATCATTCCTCTATAGGTACTAGGATTCACATCCTTTCCGTCAGGATCGGCGTGTAACTTAGTACCCGGTGACATTAGAGTCTTCATGGGTGTACAATTTTCCATCTGGAACTTCCGAAGAATATCCGCGATGTACTTAGATTGATTGATGAATATCTCGGTCAACAGTTGTTTAACTTGAAGACCGAGAAAGAAATTCATCTGACCCATCATACTCATTTTAAAATGTGCTTTCATGAGGACTGAAAAGTTGTGACAGTATTGTGGGTTCGTAGAGCCAAAGATAATGTCATCGACGTATATTTGAATTAAAATAATGTCCTTACCTTCTCTCTTAATGAAGAGAGTAGTGTCGATTTTACCTTTCGAGAAGCCCGCGTTTACGCAAAATGTAGACAATGCATCATACCAGGCTCTCGGTGCTTGCTTCAGTCCGTAGTGTGCTTTGTCGAGAAGGTAGACATGATTTGGGTGAGAGTTGATGACGAAACCATCTGGTTGGGAAACGTACACCTCCTCCTTGAGTTTACCGTTGAGGAATGCCGTTTTCACGTCCATTTGGAAGACGGTGAAATTCTTGTGAGCGGCGTACGCGAGGAACATCCAAATAGCTTCGATTCAGGCAATTGGTGCAAACATCTCTTCATAGTCGATCCCTTCCTGTTGTCTATACCCTTTAGCTACCAATCAAGCCTTGTTCCGAACAATGATCCCGTTCTCATCCTTCTTGTTCTTGAAGATCCATTTGGTTCCGATAACCGTCTTGTTTTTCGGGCGAGGGACTAGGTGCCATACCTTAAGGCTTTCAAACTCGTTCAGTTCTTCTTGCATGGCTATAACCCAGTCCGGGTCGTTCAAGGCATCTCAAACCATTGCGGGTTCACCGTTGCTAAGGAAAATGGAAAAGAGACACTCATTTCCTGTTGTCGCCCGTTTTTTAGTGTTGCTCAGTAGTGCGAGGGAGGCTTATTCGGTTTCCACCATTGATCTGGTCTAGACGGGAGCATACGGGTCACCGATGATCTATTCATATGGGTGTGCTCGAGTCCACTTCCTTGTGTGAGGTATCGGGTCCATGGACGGTTGAGAACCAGGGATCAACATATGAGCCTAGAGGTAAGTCTTGGACCGCCTCAAGAGATGGAGTAGGATGTAACGGTACGACGACCGCTGGTTGTGTAGGAACAACAGTTGACGAATACACATCGGTTGTGTCGGTGTGAGATATGCTGTTGCTTGATCCGGGGGAAGACGGTGTGGGTTGAACCACTGGGGATGCGGTCGCGGTAACCGTGTTCGTGCTTGAAGATGGCGTCGTCTCAATAACAGGTGACGAGGGTGAGTCCTCCGACGATGTTGTGTTGGGAGTAGGTGGAGGACCAGTAATCTGCGATAACACCACCACAACTTCATCTGCATTCAAAGAATCATCAGTAGATATATGAGGCAAATGAAAATCATTATAAAAATGTTCAAATAGAAGATCTAGCTCAGAATGGTGTGAATTCGACGTATTGGACGAGGAAGGATCTACTATAGTGTGCTTAGTTTCCGATCTAGAGTGATCGGAGGCCAGCACTCCTGTAAGCACGGGTTTTGAACCGCCATGTTCATAAGCCAAGTCGACGAATTCGTCGAAGGACACGTTTACGCTCTCATTGACGGTCTTTGTCCTCTTGTTGTAGACTTGGAATGCTTTCGAAGAGGTTGAGTAGCCGATGAAGATTCTTTTTGGATTGAGCTTGCTGAGGTCATCTTTGTCGTTCTTCACGAAGCACTTGCACCCGAATGCATGGAAGTAGTTGATATTGGGGGTGCATTTGTTGATGAGCTCGTACGGTGTCTTGTCGAAGCGTTTGTTGACGATGGATCTGTTCTGTGTATAGCACGTAGTTGCGATATCTTCAGCCCATAAGAACATTGAAAGGTTGTACTGGGTCAGCATAGTTAGAGCCGCTTCCACCAATGTGCGATTGCGACGTTCCACTACGCCGTTTTGTTGAGGAGTCCGAGTAGCAGATAAGGTGTGTGAAATCCCGACCGATGTGAGATATTCACTCATAGCGCGGTTCTTGAACTCGGTGCCGTTATCAGTATGAATTGAGATGACGACCATCTGCATGTTGTTCTGGACACCCTTTAGATGGTTGATGATTAACCTGAGAGTCTCCTCTTTCGAGCGGAGAAATTTGACCCAGGTGTATCTCGAGAAGTCGTCCACCATCACCAGTACATACTTCTTATGATTTATGCTTTGAACGCGCATAAGGCCACAGAGATCCATGTGAATAAGCTCCAATGGCCTGGACGTGCTAGGAACCGCCTTCGGTTTGTGAGACACCTTCTTCATCTTACCCATCTCGCATGTGGAGCAGAGATGTTCTTTCTCGAATCGTAGTTCTGGCATTCCTTTGACGAGTCCGCCGAGCACCAGCTTGTTTATGTGCTTGAAGTTCAGATGAGAAAGTCGTCGATGACACAACCAGTTTTGTTGTGTAGAAGATTTAGACATGAGGCACACCACTTTATCAGTCTTCATAGAGGCGAGGTTGATTGTGTGCAGATTCGTTCTTCGAGTCCCAGCGAGGATCTCCGTTCCGTTTGCGTTCCGAATACTGCACCGCTTCTCCTTGAAGTTGACTTCAAGATTCTTGTCGCAGAATTGGCCGATGCTGAAGAGGTCACAACCTTAGCCTTCGACATAGGACACTCGCTTGATGGTGAGGTTGTCCTAAACTAGGTCGCCATAGCCCATGATCGGGGCTATGTTGTCATTCCCAAAACGTACGTCACCGCAGTACTTCTCCTTGAAGTTGGTGAGCAACTCCCGTTTACCAGTCATGTGTTTGGAGCAACCGGAATCAAGAAACCACACATGACCGGACTGCAAAACAGAAATTAGGGGTTCTTAGGTACCCATTTATAAATGGGTCCTGATACGTTAGGTGCAACACCTTTTCTCGGGGCCTGTTTAGATTTGGGTCCATTTCGGGATTTTGAAAAACGGGAATTAAACACATGATATGTACCAAACCAATCAGATGCATGTTTATGTTCGCCAAAATCATTCATTCCACACAAAGAACAACAAACACAATCACGGAAAATCTGAGTTAATTGCTGAGCTGAATTGAGTTTAAACGGAAATTGAAAACCATGTTTAACAGACTAATTAAAAGCAAAATCATGATTGTTATTGTTCTTCCCAATATGAAGTAAAAACTTTAGTCTTCTCGTGGCGTAACTTAGGCTTCTTCTCTACCCACTCTTGCTGAACAACTCTCCCCCGACCCGTTCTATCTGAAATGACATTTGAGTTATTGTCAGAGGAGCTGGAGTAATAGGGTTGTCTTTTAGAACTCTTACCGGTTTTAGATCGTTTCTTGGACCGACGTTTAGATTTAGATTTTGAGGAAATGGTCTCAGAAACGTTTTTGGAGTTAGAACACTCTCCTTTTTCAAAATTAACCGGTGTGGGCATTTTCTCTAAACATTGAGTGTGACTAGCAAGCTTTGGAGCAAAATCAAATTTTGAAACATCATCATCATGACAAACAGAGGAATTCATAAACTCAGAAAACCGTCGTGCAGAGTCAAGTGGGGTTTCACCATCAGAGTCAGATGAGGAATCATCCGCAAAGGGATTGTTAAAATATGGAAAAAGATTCCTTTGAACAGAATCGGGTTGAACCGCCTTACCTTTATCTTGGTAACTCAATTTCTTATCATTGGTGTCATGAGACACTCCTAGAAAAGCTTTACACGAGGAACTATCCGAACAAGTAGATGACGCGTCAACCGAGATGGTTTCAGGAGAGGCAGGCTTCATTGGAGTATCCACTGGACTTTCCTTATCCATTCTTCGTGTTAAAGCCTCTGCCGCCAAGGGGGACAGTTGAGAAGTCAATTTCGCAATCTCAGTTTTATAACTCGCTATTTCTGATTCGGATAATGACTCGGTTTTGTTTTGTTTGAGCTTGTCTATAGTGGATAAAAGTACAGTTCTTTCGATTTCAAAAATGACCTTGTCCCTCACAATTGATTCTTCGAGTTTAAAAACGATGTTTTCCAAAATCAGAGGTGGAACATAACGTTTGAACTCTGATTGATCGTTAGATCCTACATCTGGTGTTTCCATAACTGGAACTGGAGTTTCCATAGTTTTAGCAAGAGAACAGATGTCGAAGTAATCATTTGAGAGGTAAGGGGTTTTGCTTTTTAAATAAGACGCATTTAGAGTTTCGTACACGAAAGGAACTTGTACATTTATATTATTTCTAGGTGGCTCATCTTCCGATTTGTTGTCAACATTTTCAGACTTTTCCCCTACTTTTGGTAGAGGAATTCCTGTTTTTCTTTTAAGGTCTTCCTTTTCCTCATCCTCTTGTGACGGTTTAGTCCACTTGATCTTATACTCAGGATATTGCTTATCCAGGCCCAAAAAATTGAAATCATAAAGGGTGGGAACCTTTGATAAGATTTTCTTGAGGTAACACGGATTATCATATCCGAGTCCCCATTGAGAGTTGTAATACTTGAATTCGTTTGGTTTATTCAAATGAATGGTTTGTTCCGATTGACCAAGTTTATAAAGTTTGGATTCAAGATCCTTAAGCTTAGTAGTCAACAACTCATTTTGTTTTTGAACGTTTTCTTGAAGAACAACACTCTTAGAATACTCCTCCTGAGACTTTTCTAACTTTTGTGTGAATTCATATAGTTGGGTTTCTAGGGATTCTGCTCTTTTTGAAATGGCTGAGCATTCAGATTGATAGTTTTCTATCACACACTTGAATTCAGCCTTTTCAATAGCTAGCTTGTCTATGGTGTCGTATTTAATTTTAGCCTCGACTTCTAGCTTAGATATTTGGGCATCTTTGGTTTTAACCTTTATTTTAAAAGCATCTAAGGTACGCACCATAACTTGCATCTGATCAATAAGATTAGCATTAGAAGAACCACATACCTGACATTCGGCTTTTTCCTTGTTCTTTTCGGAAGATTCATCTTCGGTGTTGGATTTTTCTGGTTGAGTGCCAGTGTAGCACATATGGGCATCAACTTCTTCCTCTTCATCATCAGTCAAGACGAGCCAGTGATCGTCTTCTGCCAACAGCGCTTTACCTGCTTCTTTCTGCCTTAACAACAACATTTTGCTCTTGTAGTACTCAACATTGCGCACTAGAGATTTCCGACAGTCTTTGGCAAAGTGTCCTCGTTTTTCGCAGTTGTAACACTTCACCGGTTCATCATCATCTCGATCATCTGACTTCCCTTCTGATTTCTTGCCTTTATCGTTCTTCTTCCTCCCTTCATCAGACTTGCGCTTCCCTTCATACTTGTCTTGGTAGTCTTGGCGCTTAGTATACGCTGGTTGTTGTTGAATTGTTTCTTGAAGAATTTCTTCCTAGCGTACTCCCGGGATAGTAAGGAAACAACTTTCTTGATGCCATCAAGCTCTGGATCATAATCACTTTCAGGTTTTTCATCCTCATGCTCAGTCTCACTATGTGCTTCTTCTCTGTAAGAACTTCGTTGGACATGTTTGTCCCTTTTGCGAGACACGAGAGCAAGAGTGTCTTCTTTGTTCTTCTCGCTAGACTTCTGATCTCCCATGAGTTCACAAACATCATCTTCATCTTGTAACAACATCTCATAGAGTTCGTGCAGTGGAACATTCTCTAAGGAACGATTGTGACGAACATGGAAGACAAATCCCTTCCATTCAGACTGAAGGTTGTTCAAACACTTGATGTTGTTCTCGAGGTTCGTCTTAAAGATGTTGTTTTTGTGAAGATCATTGATGAGCGTGCATATCGTTCGTAAGTCTCACTTAGTGATTCCCCTCGTTTGGCCTTGAATGCTTCATATCGAGTAAGGCAGTTGGTTATCTTCAACTGGTTTCCCTCGCGACTACCTTGCATAATTTTAGCCAGTTGGTCCCACATTCCTTTGGCTGTGTCTTTATGACTGTCGATGCTGCAATAGATGTTGTTTGGAAGACTGTAGATGAGGTACGTCTTAGCCAGTCTATCGCCATCTACTTTCCTCTTCTGTTCGACAGTCAACTTGTCATATGGTTTGACCACCCGTCGAGCTGGGGCTCCGCCTTCTTGCGCTAGAACATCCATCATTGGAGGAGCAATTGGTCCGTGGGTCAACGATCGAAGAATCTCATCGTAGAGGGACTTGGTTTCGATAAAGCACATGAAGCGGTCTTTCCAGACATTATATTCCCCTCGGTACAGGATCGGAGGTTTGAGTTCAGATCCTATAGCTAATGCGTCTTGAGGGTTCATGTTTCGGGCACTTGTGCGATCGTAAGACGAATTGAGTGATTCAAAGGTAAAAGAGTGATCTAACGCAAATCCTAAGGGAGTGAGAGAATAAAGCGATCCTAAGTTAACAAGTAACTTAACTGAGATTAAATGACGAAAGCAAACACAGAAAAATAGGAAACGAAATCAAACAGATAAAGGAAATTGGTTACCAAAGTGTGTTGGGGTGAGATCCGGATAAGATGACATCCGAAACCTATAAGACTAGACCGGGACTCACCAATTAAGTCCCGTATTCAAATAATTTGAAGAAGAAAAACGTACCTGGAGTTCCAAAAACTCAACTTTTTGATCGAAAGGCTTCGAGTAGATTTTGCAAAACTTTAAGAACACACCCAACAACCACAGAAAGCAAAAACAACTAACCAATTCGAATTTTAGACCACTTTTGAGCAAAAATATAGAATTTTTCAAGAACAGAGTATTCAGAACCCAGACTTGAAAAAATTCAAAATTGATGATTAAGGAATTAACCAAAAGTGTTCAGAAATCAACTGGACTTTAGAAACACAAGAATAAGACTTTCTTAAGAATCAATTTTGATTTTTAACACACGAATCAAAAACAAGAACTAAGATTTTTGAATGAAACAGTCGACAAACTTGAATGACCCTAAATTGAGAGATATTACCTTTGAATCAATCGTCTTTATGCTCTGATACCAATTGCGGATCCCAGATTAACAAGTGCAAAGCAAAGAATCAACACAATATGATATGAATGTCATAAATCTCACTTGATTGATTAGCAGAAATTGTGGTGAACACTGTAGCCGTACAAAAGTAATTAGAAACTGATAACTAGGTCATTAACCCTAATTATGAAACAAAGCAAACTATTTATATCCCCAAAGGGATAGTTACAAGAATTGACGATATTGGTCCCTAAACTTCTATTCAACTGACATTGAGACCTAACAAATTCCTATACATAATAAAAGTGGTCTTGGTTTTGATTCTGATTAAGATGAACCTATTAAAGATCGTTCCATGCTTAAATTTGGAATGTTCATTTCTTCTATCCCTGAAACTTCTTCATCTCAGTGCTCTTCATCTTCAATCTCTATTCCTGAGGATTCTCTTAAGAGGTCCACACTCTTGGATAAAGGGAAATCTGTATCCCATGTTCCTCAGAAGAGTACCTATGTACCAAAGCTGAAGAATACCCCTTCTAAACCTTCAGAGATGTAATCCTAGGATAAAGGTTGATGTTAAGACTAAGAAATCTGAAGAACAAAAGGTTCCTACGATATCTGATGCTAAAAGCATTATTGGAATTGGCCCTGCCCATTTAAAGCTTTCTAATGCTTATGCCTATGGTCCTAAAGCTAACTTCACCTATAGGAAATGCTATCACTGTGGACTTACTAACCATATTGCTAGTAAGTGCCCCACAACCACCAAAGCTGAAAAATTAGCTAAAGTGAAGATACACCAAGGTAAAAAAGTCATCAGAGATGATAAATCTGCCAAGGTGAAAAATACCACTAGAGTTAAGAAATTAACCAAAGTAAAGACTACCACTGAAGCTGATAAATCAGATGTTGTGAAGATTGCCGAACCTTCCACCTCTACTAACACTTGTGGACCCATTGTAAAATGGGTACCAATTCAAACTTAATCTTCCTTTTGATTGTAGGCCTCGAAGGGTATCTGGTACCTCGATAGTGGATGCTCTATACATATGACTGGGCAAAAGAACCTGGTCTCTGAATACAAGGAAGAGAAAGGTCCCTTAGTGATTTTTGGTGGAAATGGAAAAGGATATACCAGAGGGTTTGGTGTACTTTAAAATGGTACAACTACCTTCCGAAGAATCGCTTACGTAGAAGAACTGAAGCACAATCTTCTTAGCATCAATCAGTTATGTGATAAAGACTACAAAGTATGCTTTACAAAGAAAGCATGTTCTGTCACTGATAAGGAAGAAACACTTGCTCTCAGTGGTTCTCGATCGAAAAATGTTTATGTTAGTAACATGGACTTATCGAACACTGAGAACATCTGTTTTCTATCTAAAGCCTCCTCAGATGTCAAGTAGCTATGAAATAAGAGGCTCTCTCATCTCAACATCAAGACACTGAACTCTTTTTCTACAAAGCAACTAGTCACTGGCTTACCTCAACATTCATACGCCAAGGAATCTCTCTATTCAACGTGTGAAAAAGGAAAGCAGACCAAAGAGAGTTTCAAATCCAAACAAGTGTCATCAGTGACAACACTTCTTCGTCTTCTCCATATGGATTTATTTGGCCCTGTCAATATACAATCCATCGCTAGAAAGAAGTACACTCTAGTAATAGTAGATGAGTACTCTCGCTATACCTGGGTGATGTTTCTCAGATCCAAAAGTGACACTTCAGATGAAATTATTTCATTTGTGAGAATTCTCAACAACATGACCCAGTTCGCTCAATCAGAAGTGATCAAGAAACTGAATTTAAAAACAGTTCTCTTGATAACTTATTTGAGAGTAAGGGTATATCTCGCAACTACTCACCCGTGAGAACACCACAACAAAATGGAGTCGCTGAAAGAAGAAATCGAACAATCATCGAATCTGCTCGATCAATGCTTAACGATTCTCATTTGCCAACTCAATTCTGGGTAGAAGCTGTCAACATTGCATGTTTTACTCAAAATAGATTGCTGGTTGTCAAACGATTTAAGAAGACAGCTTACGAACTATTCCATGGGAGAAAGCCATCTCTCAACTTTCTTCACATATTTGGTTGTCAATGCTACATTCTAAACAATAGAGATGATCTAGGAAAGTTCGATCCCAAAGCTGACGATGGAATCTTTCTTGGATACATTCTAAACAATAGAGATGATATAGGAAAGTTCGATCCAGTCATTATACCTAGCAAACAGACAAGTGAAGATGAATCCGCTTCATGGATATTAACTGTACCCATCAATACTATACCTCCTTCTGAAACCTCAAGTTCTGAAAATTAATCCACATCGATTCAACAATCAGTAAATGAAGTCTCCTCTGAACCGCAACAGCTGATGGCTGACAACACATATTGAAGCCTCTTCTCAAACACCTCCAGTGATTATCTAAGAGCTGGAACCTCCATTTCCTGCTCAGAGATGGACAAGAAGTCATGCAATCGAACAAATACTTGGTGATCCTAACACAGGTATTCACTCTCGACATGGTTTAGGTAATATTTGTCTCTTTGTAAACCTCATATATCTGCTTAAACCTAAAAAGATCGATGATGCCCTCAGAGATCCGAACTGCGTCAGCGCTTTGCAAGAAGAGCTAACTGAGTTTGAAAGAAACAAAGTTTGGAATCTCATTCCTAGACCATCTGACAAAACTGTTATTGGTACCAAATGGGTGTATCATAACAAGTTAGATGACATGGGACTGTAACTCGTAACAAAGCTAGACTTGTTGCTCAGGGATTCAGACAAGAGGAAGGCATAAACTATGATAAAACCTTTGCCCCTGTGGCCAGACTCGAAGCAATTAGATTATTCCTAGAATATGCAGTTCACACAGACATTAAAGTACATCAGATGGATGTCAAGTCAACATTCCTAAATGGAAAGCTAAAGGAAAAAGTCTTCGTTGAACAACCTCCAGGGTTCTCTGACCTAAAACATCCAGATTATGTTTATAAACTAGATAAGTCTCTATTTGGTTTAAAACAAGCCCCTCGTGCATGGTATGATACTTTATCTTCTTATCTTATCGCTGAAAGATTTGAACGTGGAAAGATTGACAATACTTTGTTTTTCAGAAAGGTTAAAGGTCATAATATACTTGTTCAAATATATGTCGATGACATTATATTTTGATTCACTAACCCATCTTTGTGTACTCGATTCACTGAACAAATGAAGAAAGAATATAAGATGAGTATGATGGGTGAGCTAACTTACTAACTTGGGCTTCAGATAAAGCAAACAACAAAGGTACATTCACACATGAAGGTAAGTACGTTAAAGATATGCTGAGAAAGTTTGATCTTACTCAAAGCTCAGAAATGAAGACTTTTATGGCACCTCCACTGACACTGAACAAGAACCCAAATGGGCATCATGTTAGTCGACCTGATATCATGTCAATGCCTATAGAGGAATGATCGACTCTCTACTATGTCTGACTGCTAGTCGACCTGATATCATGAATTATACTTGTTTATGTTCACGATATCAATCCAACCCAAAGAATAACATCTGATCGCTATAAAGAGAATTTTCAGATATCTGAAGGGTACTCCCAACCTAGGTCTTTGGTATCCCAAGCACTCAGGGTTCGATCTAACCCCCTATTCAGATAGTGATTTTGAAGGTTGCGAACTGGATAGGAAAAGCACCACTGGATGCTGTCAGCTTATAGGTGGTAAGTTGGACAAGCAAAAAGCAAAACCCAGTGTCCACATCAACAACTGAAGCAAAATATGTATCCTCTGGTAGTTGGTGTGCTCAGGTCTTATGGATGAGAAATCAACTAATTGACTATGACCTTCAGCTATCAAAGATTCTTATATTTTGTGACAGCACTAGTGCGATCACTATAGCTAATAATCCTGTGTTACACTCAAAGACCAAAGACATTTAAATCAGATATAATTTTATCATAGATCATGTCATGAATGGAGATATTGAACTTCATTTCATTCCTACTGATTATCAACTCGTTGATATATTTACCAAACCTCTTGATGAGACAAGATTCAACTTTCTCATCAGCGAACTTGGAATGCTAAATCTTGAAGATTAATGCTTCATCGATCAGGCATTATATCAGTGATTGATTTTCAATATCTGACATTCATCTAATAATCTCTGCATGAATGTTGTTTGATAATCAGGTATGACTTTCTATCTATTCTTACTAAAGTTCTCTTCAGCGAGATGTTTTTGAAAATATTCAAAACTGAATCATTTTTTTTAAATGATTAAAAGCTTTTTCAAATACAATCTCATCACTGACTTTCCATATCAGTGATCCTTTCATAAAAATAAATCACTGACTTTCAACATCAGTGATCCTTTCATAAAAATAAATCACTGACTTTCAACATCAGTGATGTCTTTAGAAAAGGAAAAGACGTTCTCTTTTATGACGTGTCTATGTCATGATGACATTCTCTCTCCTCTCACATATAAATTTCCCCCTCTTCCAAATTTCAAACTTTACGCGAACATTTGCACTCACAAAAGTAATTCTCCTTCTAAGAAATCACCAAGAACACGCACTAACTTCTTCTGCAAATCTCACTTGAAAGGTGTGTTCTCATTTCTATTTTTTTCTAATTCTTCCTGATAAAACCAAAACGAACTGGTTAGTATTTACTTCTTCTTAGAAGTATTAACGTTTTTCTTTTAAGAAATCATTTTCTTCATGATTTTAATTGATCTAAAACCTATTTTTCGTGATTTTGAAGATTAAAAACCTACGTTGCTAAACTCTTCATCTTCTATCACTCCTGTTCTCTTATCTGTATCCTCATTTTTGATTTTGTTTTTCAAAAACCCCATTTTTTCGTAAAACGGCACAACTCTCTAACTTCTGTTGAGATTTTAACAACAAAAATGGCCTCACAACGAACTCAGAACGTGAACACCACATTCGCTTCTTCCCAATCAACCCACACTCAAGCCCCGATGATGAAACTCCCTTTCGAAGCCATCGACTTCAAAACCAACAATCATTTAGCCCTATTGGACTTTCCATCCAAGAAACCTTCGACTCATCTTCTAAGTGCTGTTGCGTTTCTGAATTCCAGCCCCATTGGCTATGCCCTTCAAGCTAACCGCCTGCCATTCAAACAATCCTCAAACAGTTCTGGTACACCACCTAGGTCACCTAAAGGACCAGATCTGATGCCCCACCACTGACTGTCATTGCCTTCAGCACTGACATTATCCAGGGCAGTTTTGGCCTTTCCTCTCTCCGTACCGCACTAAAACTTCCCCGCTATAAAAATTTCAAACCTAACCCCACTGATGCCGAAATCATCAGCTTTCTTGATGACATGAACTATCAATGAAAGACTAATATCACCACTGGCTAACCCCAAAAGACAACAGGTGCAATCACTCGGCCAAGGATGCCAACTGAAGTCAGCTATCTTTTTGATCACTTAGTCTAGTCCATAGGTGGAATAACTAGAGGCATGGAGAAAGCTAGTTGAATCTCCTTGGATATCGGCTACTTAGTGATGAACCAAAATAATCTTTGATGATCTGATCGCACATTTAACTGAAGACCATCCAATCGCTACTAGGGCATGTCTCTCTTCTCTCATCCCTGATCTCCCTTCATTCTCTTTGCTTTCTACGATGATCCTGACCGAGTCAATCCCCGCTCAGCCTTCCCAAGTCACCAAACCTTAATTCACAAAAGAAAACAACCTGCATCTCCCTCCAAGTCTTCAAAGATGACTAAGAGGCAACCAAAGGAGAAACCACAAACTACCACATCAGTAATGGAATCTCTACAGTCCTCATTTGATTACTTTGCTTTACACTCTAACACCACAACCTGTACCACCTCAGCAACTCCTCTCACTACTGAAGCAATGCTGGCACCTAACCAATCCAACATAGTGACTCAAATCACTGATGTTGCAGCTTCGAGCATTACCAGTGCTCAACTACCACAATGCACAACCCTCTTCTCCTCTACTATCTCTTCTTCTCCTCCTTCTTTGGTCTCTACCTAAGAAAATGCCTCAGCGGGTTTTGTCCCCACCCCTGAAGGTGCTCATATACTACAAGACTTGATTCACTGGGATATTAGCACAGGACCTGAGGTTTCTCATCACAGGACTTCTCAGATACCTCCAGTCATTAGCTCTCTCGGCGGTGATCTGGAACATTACTTTTGTTAGCCCCAAGTATCTGTAATGTAAAAGTATTGAAAATATTATCAAGTCAGAAGACCATCAGAGATGCAGCAGAAGACTTAGAAGAAAAAGCTTCAAGAAGATCAACAGAACTCAACAGAGTTCTGGTGGAACTAACAGAGCTCAATAGAGCTCTGTCAGATGATCAACAGAAGAACTGTTCACAACCCGAAGACCAACAGAGCTCTGGTCTATGAGCTCTGTTGTAGTGAAGACCTCTGTGATGCCTAAGTCTCGTAAGAAATCCCAAGTGTTAGACAAGTGTCCATACTTTCCACGTATGCCCTAAAATTAGGAGACCCACTTTCCACGTGTCATTCTAGGGTACGATAGTACACTGTCTTCACTTTATCAGGGCTATAAATAGAGAGGTAGTGGAACAAACAATTGTAAGCTTTGGGAAGAATAGTTTTCCACAATTGTTTAAGCACTCACTACAGCAATCTCGAGCACTACCTCCGTACGATATTGTTCCCTGTGAGATTTCAGGGTACACCATTGATCTTGTTCTTGGTGTTATCCATTATCAATATACGAGCAGCGTTTCTTATTTGATCTTGTTATCATTATCCTGTTCTATAATTGATTCTCACTATTACAATATCATTTACACAATCACTCACTTTAATGGCTTTATATTTAAATGCTTCCGCTGTCTATGTTACTACCATTAATGTGATACAACGTGAATCTGCGAACCTACAATTGGTAACAGAGCAATTCAAATCCAATGAAAACTCCTATTTCCATTGGAGTTAAACTTGACTCTGACCTTAAGGGTGAACCAACAGATGTCAGGAACTACAGAGGTATGATAGGATGACTTCTGTACTTAACTGCTAGCAGACCTGACATAATGTTTGCAACCTGTCTCTGTGCTAGATTTCAAGCAAATCCTATGGAATCTCATTTAACAGCTGTCAAGCGCATATTTAAATATCTGAAAGGGACTCAATTCTTGGGTCTCTGGTATCCTCTTAATTCTGGTTTTGAGCTTGTAGCATACATAGATTCGGATTATGGAGGATGCAAGAATGACAGAAAGAGTACGTCTGGTAGCTGCCAATTACTTGGTGTAAAATTGGTGAGTTGGACATCCAAGAAACAGAATTGCGTATCAACCTCTACAGCAGAAGCAGAGTATGTTGTTGCTGCTAGTTGTTGCTCTCAAGTGATATGGATGAAAACCCAACTCAAAGACTATGGCCTAGAATATGGAAAAATTCCAATTCTGTGTGACTCCAAGAGTGCAATAGCAATCACAGCTAATCCAGTTCAGCACTCCAAGACAAATCATATCGATATAAGGTACCACTTCATAAAGGATCACGTTGAAAAAGGGACGATTGAAATGTACTTTGTTTCAACCGACTTCCAGCTCATTGACTTGTTTACAAAAGCCCTTGATGAAAGGAGATTTAACTTCTTAATCGGCAAACTGGGTATGCTGAACATGTCCTCCTAACTCTGTTCAAACTCAACAGAGTGTAACATCCCAGGCCAACTGTACCAGATATTGTCCGCTTTGTCCACACACCTGGACTCACGGTTTTAAAACGCGTCTGATAGGGGAGGTATCAAGTTCCTCTTATAAGGCAACCTTTTTTCCCCTCCCCAACCAATGTGGGATCTTACAATCCACCCCCCTTGGGAGCCCAGCATCCTCGCTGGCACACGAGTCCGGTTTCCGGCTCTGATACCATCTGTAACATCCCAGGCCAACCGTACCAGATATTGTCCGCTTTGTCCACACACCTGGACTCACGGTTTTAAAACGCGTCTGATAGGGGAGGTATCAAGTTCCTCTTATAAGGCAACCTTTGTTCCCCTCCCCAACCAATGTGGGATCTTACACAGAGCCTCAGATGTTCCAACAGAACTCTGTCAAAAAGTTAGGAAGGCTAGTTCAACAGAGTCTCTGTCATTCACCAGAACTCTGTCATGCATACTTTTTCAACAAGCTTAGTGAATCTGTTTGTATATTTTTTTCCTTTTGTAAAAAGTTTTTTTTTCCGCTCATATTTCAAGGGGGAGTTTATAAAGTTTTTGCGCATGGTTTTAGGGGGGGCGAGTCAAATCTGATTTTCAAATCAAAATGACTTCGCTTTCTGTTCTGAAAAGAAAAATCTTTTTGAAGAAAGAGAGAAAAACTGTTCTGATGAAAATCCTTTGAAACTGTCAAGAACATACCAGAACTCTGATATTTCACCAGAGCCTCTGTTGTTTTTTCACCAGAACTCTGTGAAATTTCTAAAGACAGTTCTGTTCTCGTTCTTTGGCCATTTCCACATCAGATACAGAATTTTAAATGATTTTGGGTAAAGGTGAAACACCAAAGGAGTACTTGAAAAGAATGAAAAAGGGTTACTCATCAGAGGCAAAACTTGCAAAGCTCCAACAGAGCTCTGTCGGTTTTATGCCACGTCATCAGAAGTAATGTCATCAGAGGTGCGGGTTATTTCTAAGCGTCAACCACTTGTCACCCACACATCTCTAACCGCGACGGTTAACTTGCACAAAAGTGGTCAGAACAAATCCACGTGGCACTCTCTAATTGAAAGCTAAACCACTAGCTGTTCCCACGATACACTGTTCAGGCCACTCCACCTTTTGACACTCGAGTGCCTATAGTACCCACGACGATTACTCAGCCACAAGTTTTGACTATAAATATCCATAACCTTAACCTATTTCATTTCTAAATCTCCTAAACCCTTCACCTTTCCCTCTTTTATTCAAATCCTCAGTGTTCTTCAAGAAAACCCCAAACCTGCAACAATGGCGGAACCCCAAAACTCTGCTGATTCTAGCCGAATAGAACCCACTGATGATATCATTGTTCTTCCATACGAGTTTGCTGACAACAACTACAGATTCGATCCCACTCCAGGACTCTATCTACCCCTGTATCATGTCTTCATTGAGTTCTTTAGAAACTCTGATATCTTTAGAGCCCTAACAGAGTTCGACGACCATCTTCCTGCAATCTATGTCCAACAATGGTGGACCACATGCCAATACATCGAAGAACAAGACGGGATAGTTGGGAGCGTCAACGCAAGTAATGGAGGAGCGGGAACAATCCGCATAAGAGCAAGTACCTTAAGAAGAATCTTCAGAATGAAAACCAAAAGACAGCTAGGAATAGACGCCTATGAGAAACCACCAAAAACAACTGTCCTTCTTGATTTCATGAAGTTTCTGGGTTACAACAAGGATCTGAATAGGATAGGAGAGTTCAAGCGACAGAATCTACCCACTATGTGGAATTTCATGTTCTCCACCTTAAACAGAACCCTTACCAGCAAATCTGGTAGTCAAGACCAAGCCACAACGGAAATCCTACAAATCATGTATGGATTGTTCTTCAATCAGAACTTTGACTACGCCAGCATTCTCTACAACGATCTTCTTACCGCTGTTAACACAAAAACCTCATCCATCGCAAGAGGAGGAGTCGTTGGATCCCACAAGTTCTTGAAGATGATCAAGTTTCCACGCTTCATTAGTCTGGTGATCAAAAGAGCCTTCGACAGACTGGAACTAACTCATCAGGGTCGCTCAACACCTGTCTGGACGATGTCCAAATTCCTCCCCACTACATCAGGCGAATACCTCTTCATAAGAAGAATTCCAGGTACAATGCTTGCCCTTATCGCCCTGACCATATCTCTATCCAGAACTATCAGAGTGCTTCTCAACCTCAAGAACCTGAGGTGAGAACCCCAGCATACTTAGGATCTGAGCCTTCCTTCGAGAGCTTAAGTGAGGAGATAGGTGAGGAAATTAATAGACCAGAGGCAAGAGTAGCCGAAGTGGGGTCTTCCTCTAGAAGAGAGGAAGTAGAGGACAGAGCATCTCCTAGAGAGGCTGTCCATGAGGAAGTACAGGAAACACCAGAGGTAGAAAATATCTCCTCTGATATTGGTGAGCAAGATAGAAATATCAGAGAGAATCCAGAGAGTTCTACAGCCGTAGGAGCCGAGGAAAATGTGAGAATAGAAAAAGATGCTCAACAGAGCACATCTGAGGGTATCCTTAACCAAAATACCAGTGCTTCCACACAATCTAATCCTGGTGATCAAGACCAAAGGATTATTGAAACAGAGGTGCACACCTCGAACCCCAACCAGCAAGAACCACCGGAAGCAACTCTTCATGCTTCTGGTATGCACGAACATGGGGAAGCTATCTTTGGTAGTGATGTTCATTCGCCCCAGAAAATCAATAGGTCACCTCTACACAATGATGCCTCTGTGGCTCATTTAGACATGACACAAAATAGACAAGAGATCTTTGTAATCTCACGTAGTATCTGTCCGACTCAGGGACAATGGTAGACCATAGTAGAACAAGGGAAGACATTCCTTGATCCAAATGCTTCTCATCACACCAGATTTCCCTCTTCAGAACCTGAGCTGGAAGAGGAAACTTTGGTCAGAACACCTGTAGTTGTTTCCCCTCCAAGGGAACATCAAGGATCAGGTGGAAGTCCTCCAAGAGCCAACATCAGCACAACTCTTGACGGAGGCGCCTCTGAACTAGAGGCAGAATTGGATCCATGTGTTGGAACCAAGGACACCCTCGTTGACACTGTCACAAGAGCAGAGTTCGAAAGCTTCTGTGACAGTATCAACAACTCTTTGAATGAGTATAAACTTATCAATGAACAAAAGGAGGAGCTAATCCGCAAGGAAAATGCTTCTCTCAAGGAAGAACTGCTGAACATCTCGAACAAACATGCTGAGATAACTCAAAAATATGCCGAGGCTGAAGTACTCAGAACAGAGTCTGAACGGATCAGAGGAGAAGAGATTGCAAAGCTGACAACAGAGATAGTCGAACTAAGAACAGTTAGAACAGAGGAAACCAAAAAGATTTCGATAGAGCTTACAGCGCTAAAACAACTCATAACAGAGAACCACACAGCGCAGATAAACATAACCCTTCCCATCCCCACAGTTATTCTTTCAGAATCTAACGTCAGAACCTTGACAGAGATAATTACCAACTCTGTTAAGGAATCCATAAAAGAAGCAACCACCTCATCTGCTACTCCACTCAACATCTTCAGCCCTAACCTAAATGAACTACCCATGACTGTTGGACAAATGAGAGACTTCAGAAAATCAATTCTTGGCCGAATGATGACGATCTCATCAAAATTTGTAATGAAAGCTAAGGCGACAGAACAACATGTGAAAGCGTCTCTTGATACTCACAAGGTAAACTTCGAGGCTCAAGTAGAAGAGATCAGAGGTGCTGCAACAGAGGTAGAGGATGTAATGACGAAGGCAGCCTCGAACTTTACTAACATTATTTTACAGGCTACATCTACATCAAAAAGACCTGCAGAAGAAGCACCTACAGATGAACCTTCAAGCAAGAGACACAAAGCTGATCTGAGATTTGTTGTTCAGTCCTCACCAGCAGCTAGAATTGACGATTCTGGCGATGATGATGATTTTGAAGATGCTCAAGAAGGTCAATCAGACGATCAATTGGGTGAGTCCTCAGAACAACAAAAGGGGGAGAAGGAGAAGGAGAAGGAGAAAGAGAAGGAGAAAGAGAAGGAGAAAGAGGCAGAAAAAGAGAAAGAGGTTGAAAAAGAGAGAGAAGCCAAGGGTAAAGGGAAAGTCACAGAAGCAACTGAGGCAGAGGCTACAGAAGGAGAAAAGGGGATAACAGAGGAATTCATGACAGATATGACTGAAGTGGCATTTGACTACATGTTCAAGAACAGAGTCATCAAACCAACAGAAGAGTCAACACAAGAACCATCAGAGATCATCTGCCTAGATACCCCTCCTACATCTCCAAGAAAAGAACCAGAGAGGACAGACCCATCCTCTGCTGAAGGACAATCAAGTCAAGCCCAACCTCAAGCTACTCAAAAATCTGCTCACATCGACACTCTTATGGCAGAAACCCATGATGACCCAAACCCAATGGTACCAGAACAGAACCCATAAACCTCTACCCATCATACCGAAAAACCTGCCTTAGAAACGGTATTTGCATTTCTATATGCTGAAAGAGACATCATCCCTGTAAATGCCGTACCCATTAACCCATACCTTAACCCAATTAGAATAAACACCATTTCTGATGCAAGGCTAAAGTTCATCCAAACCAAGTCAAATCTGAACAAAGCCATCAATATAAACTTCGGTATTCGCAGAATCTTGGACATCAAGCACAAGAAGTTTCAACATTACAGAGTCACATACCATGAGTATACTGTGGAATCAACAGAAGGCAGAAATGAAATCTTCAATGACAAGATCTCGTCCTTCTGAACCCATACGACCTGATCTTACTTCACGCATATTGTTTGAACTTCTTAGAAAGATACACGCCGACCAGAACTGCGCTACCAGAAGTCAGATTCGCTATGCAAGAGCACATCAATCTCAGAATATAGACTGATTATCAGCTAGGCATAGAGTTTGAAGTAGAGAAACTAGCGATTGCACCACCAAATGAAAACCTTGAGGGTTATGGCCATCACAGAACTGGAACCGTAGTAGAAGATCCTCCAGTCTTTGTCTGCCGACAGAAGGGCACAAAGAAGGCCATCAGAGCAGCTGAAGCCCACAAGTACTCGTGTGAGTCACTAGTATACCTCAAGAACATAATCCAAGATCTCCCAAGAAGCAAGTGTCCAGAAGAACAGCAGAAACTCTTCATCGACCAGATTGATCTGATGCTGGACTTCCGTACTCTAATCAGAAGATTTGACAGAATTCTTAGGGGAGATAACTATGCTTAAATGTACTACTTCTTACCATGCATTGTAATATCTTAGAAGAATAGTACAAAGGCTAACAGAGGTAAATATTCTCTGTTCTTTTTGTTTACATCTCTGTTTCAAATTTTTTTATATTTTCAATACTTAGGGGGAGATTGTTAGCCCCAAGTATCTGTAATGTAAAAGTATTGAAAATATTATCAAGTCAGAAGACCATCAGAGATGCAGCAGAAGACTTAGAAGAAAAAGCTTCAAGAAGATCAACAGAACTCAACAAAGTTCTGGTGGAACTAACAGAGCTCAACAGAGCTCTGTCAGATGATCAACAGAAGAACTGTTCACAACCCGAAGACCAACAGAGCTCTGGTCTATGAGCTCTGTTGTAGTGAAGACCTCTGTGATGCCTAAGTCTCGTAAAAATCCCAAGTGTTAGACAAGTGTCCATACTTTCCACGTATGCCCTAAAATTAGGAGACACACTTTCCACGTGTCATTCTAGGGTACGATAGTACACTGTCTTCACTTTATCAGGGCTATAAATAGAGAGGTAGTGGAACAAACAATTGTAAGCTTTGGGAAGAATAGTTTTCCACAATTGTCTAAACACTCACTGCAGCAATCCCGAGCACTACCTCCGTACGATATTGTTCCCTGTGAGATTTCAGGGTACACCATTGATCTTGTTCTTGGTGTTATCCATTATCAATATACGAGCAGCGTTTCTTATTTGATCTTGTTATCATTATCCTGTTCTATAATTGATTCTCACTATTACAATATCATTTACACAATCACTCACTTTAATGGCTTTATATTTAAATGCTTCCGCTGTCTATGTTACTACCATTAATGTGATACAACGTGAATCTGGGAACCTACAACTTTGATGTAAATCCTTTAGATGTCGTCATCGAAACTTTAGGTACTCCAGTCTATATTCATCCCCTTCTTTCTATCCCTAACCCTGAGCTTCTTCATGCTCAGTCTTCTGCTATGATTTCAGGCCCTAAGTTTGATTATATTGACGACAACATTCAAAATTTGACTAATGAAGTCAAAGCGGTAACCAACATTGTGTCAGAGCAATCCGCCAGCGTTAGCAAGGCTGAGAAGGCCATTTCCTCACTCAACAATGGCCTCACTTCCAAAGCTGATAGTACTTCTCTTCAGAGCTTACAGCAGGTGGTCGACACACTGAAAACAGAGGTCTCTGTCAACACCTCTACAGTCACTACCCTCTCAACCAAAATGGACTCTCTATCCTTGGTGATGACAACCCAAAATAATCTTCTATCCTTCATTCTAGATCAGCTCATAAAGCCAGCTCCTCCATCCTTCACGCATGATGATCGTCAAAGTCTGGAGATGGTCGATGAGTTTGACATCCTTGCTGCCACTGCCATCGATGAATTGGAGAAGAAAGAGCGAGCCCGCTTAAAGCTGAAGAAGATGCGACTAAGGCTTATCTTGAGGCTGAATCCAAAGCTGCTGCTGGAATCCTCATCTCACGAATGCCCCATCTTCCCCCCTGTTACGATTGATGATGACAAAGAGGGGGAGAAGAAATCTCAAACTGAGGGGGAGTTATTTTCTAAAGAAAAAAATGATGATGAGTTTATCATTCCTTCCAGCACTCCTATTACTTCAAGATGTGAACCAGCTCACACCATGTCTGGTGTTGAGGCTAAAGAGCAACAAGATGATGATGATAAGGATGAAGACAAAGAACCTTCCATCCCTGATCATGGCAAGGATCTGGATGAAGGTGGTGATGATGACGATAACGATGATAACGACTTCTCAGTCCACATTATGCAACCCATCAAAGTCCCTGCTAAGGTTATATCTTTTAAAGAACCAACAAGGGAGAGGACCTCAGAGACCCCTTCCCACTCTAGGAAAGGGAGGAAAGTTTCAAAAGAAGGGAACTTGAAGATTCTACAACCATCTGAGAGGGAGCTGATCACACCATCAGAGGTCACACTTCCTCTCACTATTTATTTTTGTCTTATCTCTGAAGAAATTCCTAATGTCTCTCTCCCTACTATTCAAACATACCCTGTTGACTTACCCTTATCTCCTCCATCTGCCAGCCCATCCTTTCCCTTGCCTGAGACTCCATCTCAAGCTGAAGACAAAATTTTCCCAGGTTATACTCTGGAAGCTGATGAAGAAGAACAGAAACAAGACACATTGAACCATCCTCAAAGGCCTTCCCATCTCTTTCCTTCATCAACGATGGAAGAGTAAAAAAGAATGGAAACGCTTGTCTCTCAGCCAGAAAAACAAATGACCAAGATCCCTCCTCGTGCAAGCACTGAACAAATTGATGAACTTGGATTCCTTTCTAAGACTGAAAGAGAAGAATCCATCAGAGCTGAGCAAGCTCTGGAAGCATACAGACAGGATGTCCAATTGGCACTCTCGCTTGCTCAGAAGTCACTCTTCGATGAACAATTGAAAATACATCCTATCAAAGTCCAAGCTCATCTATTAAAGGAAGCCGAGGAGGAGGCTCAGAAAGAAAAGACTGCTAAGAATTCAGAGCTTGAATGATGAAAAGAAAAGATAGAAAACATACATCTTCCAGAAAAAATAATTGACGTTTCCATTACGGAAAAGACAAAGAAAGGATCAGTTATGGCGTCTATGACCATCTTCATAATAGATTCATCAGCGAAGACCATGCCGTATTAAAGTCGGTAAACTTCAGATTCTATGAATGACTGGAAATCAGAGAAGCTATTCAGAAGTCAAAGTCCAAATACAAAGCATATGTGGAGAACCTTCTAGAAACTTCTCGATCAAATATCAGCGGCGGTAGAAATCCCTCCCTTACCTCAGAAACCAACACACCGAAGAAAGCAAGCATCTACCACTAAAAAAGAACCTTCTTTCCGAAAAACATGCCGAAGAAAGCAAGCATCTACCCCCACCTGATCTTTCAATGCTTGATCTTTCCCTCCCAAAAGGAGGCCCCTTTTCTCCTGGTCAAGTGTTAGGCGTCCCATATGGAATCATATTCTATGATCATGAAGGCCAAGTCAGATTTCAACGAGCTTCTGAAATTCATCTCTGTCCTCTTGCCTATTTGAAAAATCTTATCTACTGGTGTGATATGACAAGATTTGGTGAACCTATCAAGTCACACATCTACAAAGAATGTAAAGCTAGAAAGAGAGGAGGAGAACCAATGCCTGAATATATGATCCAAGATGAAGAATCTATCCTTGAAGCCTTATTTGAAGACGGGGATCTCTAACTGATAGATTCCCAATTCTTCTTTGTAATTTATCAGTTCTTAAACTTTTAGTTCTTGTTTTGTACTTTCACTCATACTTGTAACTTTCAAATTCCCTTTGTAACACTATTAAGAATTAATGGCAGTTTTAGTGAAGTACTTTACTCCATCAGTACTAGAAACGATCCCCAAAATAGTAAATGGGTCATGTATATTACGAATCCTATTATCCTTATGTTTTGACACTTAGCAATTTTCTTATGTTGCTTTGTCATCATCAAATAGGGGGAGATTGTTGATGCAAACTCTCTCAGTGATTTGATGATAACCCTTTATACTTAGTGATAATTACATTAAACTTATGTATGTAGTAGTGTTTCACCATCAATAACCATAAGTTGAACCACATTAAACTTTTGTATGTATTAGTGTTTCACTATCAACGATCACAAGCTGAGTCTGTTCAGTGATCGCTGAGCACTTCATGTGTAAATAGTTTATGTAATCCCTGAAGACAAGCCTCACGCCGAAAAGACAAGCATACTCATGATCTGATCTGAAGCGGTATCCAGTGAAGCCAAGGAAAGTCTACAACGCGTGACAAATCAATGATAAAGCTTTTGCAATAACTAAGAACTCCATCATTGTCTCACCGAGAAAGGAATATCAGCGATAGCTGATCATCAAGATTTGTTTGTCTTATCTACTTGAACAAAGATACGAGGGTACAAAAGTAAACCTGCTTTTGTCTATAATCGTACAACGATTTTGCCATCTACATTGTTCACCATGCGCCCAAAAGCATGTTTCTAAAAAGTTACAAGCGTACGCCCAAAGACATTTGGACACGTGTAAAGTACCTCTGTCTTGCATTTAATGCATAAGGTATAAATACGAATGAAACCCTCCTTCTTAAGAGATCTCTTCTCTCCCAAGTGAACCATTGCAGATTACGTTTTTCTGCAATCTCCTCCTTCTTCATCTCTCTAAAGTGCAATATTACTGTGTGATTCTAAGTTTGTTTAGATCAGGATTATCCTATCTAATTCCACTGTAAATTGTGTTTTTGATTTATCAATAGACAATTTAGAAAAAAGTATAACTTTTTGTGTTTGTATTCAACCCCCTTCTACAAACTTTCATCCTTGTAGAACCCCTTCGGGACCAACATTGTGTCTTTTGTTCAACGATTGTGCTTCTTGCTAAAGATGAAGAAGCACTTGATATGATTTTGTTATCTTCTCTTCTCGAGAAATATTCAATATTCATTAAAAGTTTTATATATGTAAGAGAAACTCTTTCTTTGTCTGATGTGAAAATATGAATAATTCTAAGGATCAAAGAAAACAAATGAAGACTGGTAACAGTTCAAGGGAGAACAATCACAGTCAAGGCCTATTTGTTGATAGAGGTCGAGATATTAAACAATATTCTAGAGGAAGAAATCATTGACGCTCCTTGTTTTGTAAGCCAGTCTCAAGAGGGAAATCAAAGACATGGGGAAACTATAATTATTGTCGCAACTCAATCCATTAGGTTAAATACTGTACGGGTTTAAAGAAAAAGGAAAAGTCCAAAAGAGAATCTTCTACAGTAGCAACCGAGCAAGAAACACGTTTTTCGAAAACGGTTACACCACCGTGTGGAGATAGGTGATGGGTGTTAGATACCGGAGCATATTTGTATATGACACAATTTCGTGATTGTTTGTTTACCTTTGAAGAGGTTGAAAGTAATAGTTTTTCATGAAAAATTGTACTTCGTGAGTTATTCAAGGTGTTGGGACTATTCATATCAAGATTTTTGATGTCTTTGTTCGTACATTAAACAATGTCCAATGGCCATGACTCGTTCCTTGATTTCGGTTGGACAATTGCCCAAGGTTGGTTGCAAGAATCGTATTAAAGATGGGAACATGTGTGTTATCACAAGGACACTTTGTAGTAATGAAGGGTGAACATGTGGAAAACAATTTATTCCACTTGGCTGGAAACATTTTCTTCAAAGTCGTGTGTGGCGAATAATACAAGAATTTGGATGCCGCTATTTTGTGACATTTACGATTGGGTCACACATCAGAGAAGAACTTAGAGGTTTTGCTAAAGCGAAAGCTCATTAGCGTTGACACACCTACTTGCATAGAATTTCTTGTTGGATGTGTCAAAGGGAAACAAACTCGTGTTTTTTTGGTGTTGGAAAACACAACAATATAAGAATTTTGGATTATGTTGATACAGATGTTTGAGGACCATCCACTACACAGTCCCTAAATGGAGGTAGTTTTTTATTGATGATTTCTTACGAAAATTTTGGGTGTTTGTTTTGAAGTACATGTCGAATATCTTTAAAAATTTTAAAGACATGGTTAACACATATGGAGGTCAATATCAGAAATAAGTTAATGGTGCTTAGATTCGATAATGGTGGAGAGTTTACTAGCGGTACCTTCAAGGCATTTTGCTCGAGTAAAGACATCCACCATCATTATACAACACCCGATGATCCAGAATATAATAGGGTCGTGGAGCGGTTAAATATGACATTTTTCGAGAAAGTCCTATGAATGATGATGACATATGAAATTTCTAAATCATTTTGGGCTGAAACTTTGCACACTGTGTTGAATATTGTGAATAGGTTAACATGTTCGACCATTAGAGATAAAATACCGGAAAAGGGATATGAAGAGGTAAAACTAACATTTGTTTAAAATACATACATATATTTGGTTGTCATGTTTATGTCCATGTTTCAGGCCAAGACAAGCTATATCCGAGAGACACCAAAGGATTTTTGCTCAGCTACACAAACGACAACAAGGGTTACCGAATCTGGAACCCCTTGACCTAGTAAGTGATTCATTCTCGATGCATTAATTTGAATGAACCATATATGTTGAATTCCTCACATGATTCTCAATCCTCTCAAGAACCAAATATTACTTCACTTGTTGCTCCTAGTGTCGATGTTGTAGAGACGGTAGATAATCTTATTAACATGAGTTCATCTACTCGATATACTATTCTTGGTTCACCCAATGATATTGTAGAAGAAGTTATCCCATGAGTGATTTATTTCTAGTGATCCCTTGTATACAAGTGAAGAAAAAATTGACAATGATGGTGGAGAATATGTTGATGAGGATGTCCCAGAAGATGCACTTACTAGACATAGCCAGAGAACTATTTGTTCCCCTAACAAGAATGGTGAATAGGATTTTGTTAATATGAGCTTTACAGACTAGTTGTAGTTTACACTACATGTAAGAGAACATGATCCATTTGACTTGAAAGAGGCATTAACATCAACCCATAGTTGTAAGTGGTTATCCGCCAGGAAAGAAGAGATGGAAGCTCTCTCAAGGAACAATACTTGGGAACTATGTCAATTACCAAAAATGATTCATACTATCGGTTGCAAGTGGGTGTACAAGGTCAAAGATGACAATCGCTTCAAGGCTCAACTTGTTGCAAAAGGCTTTCCTCAACAAAAAGGTACCGAGTATGACAATATTTTTGCTCCTATTGCTCGTCATACATTTATTAGAGTTCTCATGGAAATCGTGACTATACACGATTTGGAGTTAGAATAATTGATTGTGAACATCGTCTTCCTACACGGAGATGTAGAGGAAACTATTTACATGAAGAAACCCGAAGGATTCATCTCCAAAGGAATTTTGGATTATGTTTATAAGCTCAAGAAGTCCCTTTATGAACTTAAACAATCTCCTCGCCAATGATATAAGAAGTTGATTTATTCATGCTAACTTTTGGTTTTAAGCGCAGTGAAAAGGATGTTTGTGCCTACATAAAAAAAAGTTCTGGCGTTTTCACTTACCTTCTACTTTATGTAGATGTCATGCTTATATCTTGCAAGGATTGATACAAGATAAAATTTCTAACATATAAGTTGAGTCAGAATTTGAAATGAAGGATCTTAGGCCCACACAAAAGATTTTGGGCATGGAGATTGTGAGAGACATAAAGTCTGGAATACTTAGATTGACACAACGGGTGTATATCCAAAAGTTTGTGATTCAATCTTGATGGTGCAACACTTCTAGCACTCCGCTACCAAAGCACATCAAGATCACAAGTGAAGATTGTCCAAAGCAGGTTAAAGGAAAGGCTGAAATGTGAAAGGCTATGTATACTTGTGCGGTCAGGAGTCTCATGTACGACATAGTGTGTATTCATCCCGATCTTGCTGATTGTGTTAGAGTGGTTAGTCGGCTTCTCGTGCACTTAGGACGATCATATTAGGTAGCCGTTAAAATGGTGTTCTGATATTTGAAGGAAAACGAGACACACAGTCTAATATTTAGTTTGCACAATGACTAAAATTGTTGGATTGTTTGATCCTGACTATGTAAGAGATCGATTAGGTTGGAGATCCACATTCGGTTATGTATTACCTTGAGTGGAGCAGCCGTCAGTTGGAAATCATGGTTATATTCTATTGTGGCATTGTCGACCATGGAAGTCAAACTTGTTGCGGCGATTTAGTCTAAAACGGAAGCAGTCCATTTGAAAGAATTAATGAATGACTTAGGCTTCGAACAACCTTCCATGCACATTTTTTGCAATAATAGAGTGTCATCCATTTGGCAATTAATTTGACTTTCAGTTCTCAGAGAAAACATATAAATATGGATGATGTAAATCTTGTAAGATTACATGAAGTGAAGACTGTCCATGTAAATAAATTGTTGATAGGCGACAATGTCGTTGATATGTTCAATAAGTCACTACTACCAGCTAATGCTCAAACTTGATCCAACTTTGTTTGTTATTGTAGTTGGGTACTTTGCTAGAGAGAGAGAGAGAGAGGTTATTACCATAGGTGATAAAAATGACATATTTAAAGGAATTACTTTGTTAAGTGCTTAAGAGTTTTGCTTTTCACTACCTTATTTAAATGGATTGTGCGTTTGAGATTATTTGTTTACTTTTGACTTTAATGGGTGATGGCCATGCTGAACCTCATCACGGTTGGAATGTTATTTGTTACCTCATGTCAAATTACCTTGTTGTCTACTTACTATGATCAACCATTTGAAGGACTCATATTCATTGAATTGGAATTCGCTTCGCTATCGGGGATCTTGCGTATCATAGTGGGGTGTTGTAATATGAATATATTACATTTACTGATGTTGCACTCGCGAACAAATCAGGAAAACCCATACTTGCCGTACTCCTCCTTTTGTCCTTCTATTGCTATATGTATAATACATATACCTCTTCAGTCGCAACCTTTTAATATAGATTTTTATGCTTCCTCAACATACAACACCCCAAATACTCCCTCTAAAAACGTTTCTATTTATATAGCATATGTGAGTTTATGAGAGTGTTCTTGAAGATTTGTCGGTTGATCTTGGATCTAAGGATCTTTGTACAAGCACTTTGTAGTCTTCTTGGTAGGTAATAAAAATCTTGTTCTCTCTCTCTCTGGTGGATGTACACTATCACAACATAGAGGAATCACGTTAAATTCTCGTGTTATTAGTTTGTGAACTTGTCGTATGTGTAGATTCTAGCATATCTTGTTATTATCTAGATTGTGGGTTGTTTATCTTTGTCAATATATGTTGGTCCCGAAGGGTTATACATGTATAAGTTTTAGAAGGGGGGGGGGGGGGGGGGGGTTGAATACAAACACACAAGATTTATAGTTTTCTAAATTGTTTATTGATAAATCAAACAATTTACAGTTTGTTGCGGAATAAGATTAAGTAAAAACCTAATCCAAACAAACTTGAGAATCACTATGAGTTCTTGCACTAAGAAATAGAGAGAAAAGAAGAGATAGAAAATTACGAATAATTTTCTAAGGCACTAAGAGGTTCAGGGATGACCACCTTCAAACTGAAGGGGTATTCCTCCTATTTATACCCCATGCATTTAATGCATGGCAGGAGAACTTTACACGTGTCAGCATCTGATTGGGTGCATGCTTCTGACTTTTACTAATCTGCTTTGGGCCGCATGGTGAACAGTGTAGTGACAGAGTGGTTTGTACGATTCTGGACAAGGCATGTCCCTTCTGACAAATCGTACGGAGTTGTGCAGAGGATAAGACAAACATTTCTTGAAGAGGAGGCTTCATGATCAACGATGGCTGAGTTGAACTTCCATCAGTGAAGGCCTGATGTAAGTCAGCCATCGCTGAAGTATTCTTCTTGAAACGTCGCGTGTTGTGGACTTGTCTTGGTTTCAATGATGTCCGCATCACATTATTAGTAGACTTGTCACTCGTTGATTATCTTTGTCTTTGATGTCAGCGATGAACTCCTTGTTGCGAAACTTGTCTTTAGGGATTAAACAACATTGATTACATATGAAACAGTCAGTGATCATCAGTGATATTGAACAGACTAAGTTATCACTGTTGTACATTTATCACTGAGGAATAATAAAGAGCAGTGGTTACCATCAGTGATACTGAACAGACTCAGTATGTTATCACTGATGGTGAAACACTTATACATACAATGTTACTTAATTTTCACTAAGTAATTCTAAGGGTCATCATCAAATCACTGAGAGAGTTTGGATCAACAATCTTCCCCTATTTGATGATGACAAAGCAACAAAAGAAAATTGCTAAGTGTTGAAAAACATAAGGACAAATTGGACTCATAGATGCGTGTCCCATTTACTGTTTTCAGGGATCTTTTCTAGTACTAATGGAGAAAAGTAATTCACTGAAATTTTCATTTAACTTCGTAAATAAGTTTACAAGGGAAGGTTGAAAATTACAAGTACAAGTACAAGTACAAGTACAAGTACAAGTACAAGTGAAATTAAAATTACAAGTATTAAAAGATAACTGATAAATACAAGAGAAGAATACAAAAGGGATCTATCAGCTATTGAGGTTCATCCTTGAAGAGCATTTCGTCAAAGGTATCAGTTAGCACGTGGGTTTTGAGGAAGAGTCTGGGTCTTGATTTGTTGCACTAGTAGACGAGATCTCTAAGTTGGTTGACAGGGCAGAGGGGAAGTTTTGAAAACCTTTATAAACAGAGAATACCATTCCAGTCCAAGAAGATAATAACGTAGGGATCACTGATCACTTGACCAGGGATGAAGGGTCCACCAGGTGGCAGTGATATGTTTAAGGCTGAGAGATCAGGAGGAGGTCTGAGCACTGCTTCTATGGAGAATTCGATCCCTGTTTCATTTTGGATAGCAGGCCCTGAGGAAGAGGAGGAATGCTTTCTTTTGGCAGGAGAAGGTCTTCGGTTTTGAAGAAGCGCTGGAGGAGGAGGCAAGTCTATCGTAGATGTGATCTTGTGGATAAGAGCATTCAAGAATTTTTGCATATGAGACTTGAATTTCGACTTCGACTTCTGAATGGCAATCCTAACTTCTAGCCATTCATCAAACCCGTAGAGCTTAAGCTTTGACATATAGCATCGCGGCATTTCCCCGTTCTCTCTGATGATAGTGACTTCCACCATCACTGATCTCCTTACAGTCTTTCCCTTCAGGTATATGTTGATGATCCGACTTGGATGGTATCTGAAATCGACTTTCCCTCTACACCAATCCAACGTTGAGTCACTGATAGCTTTCTTCTTCTGAGTTTCCTTTAAAATATCCTTGAGTAGTTTCTCTTGAACCCGTATTCGAAATTTCTTCAGCTTCTTATCGTAGACTGAGCTCTGAGCAACCTTAACGGTAAATTCAGCATTCTTTCGGCTCTCAGCGAGTAGTTTCTCAGCTCTGACAGATTCTTCTAACTCTTCGGGAGACAGTAACTTTAGGCCAGGAGGAGGAAGGACTCTTAGATGCTGGCTCTCTAGCTGTTTGATCATAGCTACTCTTCATTCTTTTTCATCATCCTCTGACCTTTGAGGAGGTCGAGAGGGTTTGGATGGATGAGTCAGCAGTTCTTCTTCTTCTTCATTCTCAAGCACTGAGACTGGGATTATTGCTAGGTCATCAGCTTTTGAGGTTGGGATTATTTGTTGAGGAGGTAGGGGTTCTTCAGCAGGTCCCTCAAGCAGGGGAGAGGACAAGCTGAATCAAAAGAATTAAAAGTTATCTTCTTTTGAGGGAAGGAAGAAAAGATAGAGAAATTTGGCTAAGTTTATAAGAGAGGTTTGAGATGAGAATGGATAGAAGAAGAGAAGGGATTTTTGAGAGGCATACCAGAGAAGTTTGGACTTTCTCAGCATTGAAGAGGATCTTCGGGTTTCCTGAGGAAGCTACTCCCTTTTGTTTACCTTGGGAGGCCTTCTTTGCAGGAGACTTCTTAGTCGTTTCCCTTGCTTCATTAAACACCACTCCTTTTGGAGCAGGAACCCTGATGGCTACTGGCTTGAACCAAAAGTCTGGTTCTTCATCATCGTCGTCATCACCACCATCAGGGTTATTGGAGGGTTCATCATCAAGTACCTCCAACTCCTCATCATCTTCCTCTTTTTTTTTGGAAATGAGGCACTCCCTCCCAACAAAAAAGCCACTCCAACCATAAAGGACATGCCCAAAATGGAGGAGAGATCTTTACTAAAAAACAGATTACAATACAACGCGTAATGTACCAAAGAGCTAATAACCAAAATAAACAAAGAGTTATTGAGATTAGAAACATATAGAACAAAATACGAAGATCACTAATAACTCCAACAACAATGCTAAACTTCAACCTAATGAATCTATTCATCATGGGATCATCGTCTGAATTGAATGTCTATCTCGAGCTTCACTGCGCATAATACCATCCCCGCCCACTAGCTTCAAATTAACAACTTTACCGATTTCACTAACAATCTGATCCGATGTACATTTCTTCCCCATAAAAAGTCCAGTATTACGCTCTTGCCAAATGTAATATACCACTGCCACAAAAAGAGACACTGACGAATATCCCGGTTTCCATCTTCCAATAGCCATATCATCAAGTAAAAGCTCCCATTGATCAGGTAAATTAGCACAGACTTCCTGTTTAATATTCAACCAAACCTAAAAAGAATAAGGGCATTGAAAAAACAAATGGTCATGATCATCCATGCAAATATTACATAGAGAGCACACCATTGGATCTCCATCTCTCTTCCAAATCGCCACCCTAATTTGTTTTGGGAGTCGCTTACGGATCGTTAGCCACAAGCAAAATGAGTGCTTTGGAATGTGACAAGGAAACCAGCAGAACTTATGCCACGAGATCTTTTGATATGGTTCAAACATCGTATTCCACACTTCCGAAATCGAGAATCTTTGCGAGACGATTATGAACATTTTTCCACATAACACGATCGTCGACAGTAGAATACAAAGGTGGCACCCCTACGTTAGACAACATAGTATATCGAGATAACCATGCACTCGGCCATGCATGGTGTAAGGTGGAAACCACATCGGCAACAGTTGAGGTTTTGGAAAACTCATCCGCAAGCAAGACACGATACGAGATATGAGCCGACAAGTGACCACTATCCAACCACGTGTCCTCCCATGCATTAGTCCCGGTTCCACCACCAATACCATGCACAAAGAATGGACGTACTTGATCCTTAGCGCTAGGATCCTTTTCCTTAGCCAAGTAGAAGTTGTAGCGATCGATACATTCCAAAAATGAATATCTCTTAAACAATAGAGATATAACCAAGAAACCCATAAAGACTTACGTTTTCGTAAAATGTCCCAAATATGAGAAGTTAGCAACGCCCGATTCCAATCTGAAAGTCTCTTTAACCCTAATCCTCCCGTATATTTGGGTCGACACACCTCATTCCATGCAACCTTGGCTTTAACTTTTGACGAGTCATCATGCGCCCAAAGAAAGTCTCTAAAAAGACTCTCCAAATCATGAATTATCGAGGAGGGGATCGTAAAAACCATCATCCAATACAATTGTAAAGACTCTAAAACCGATTTGATGAGATGCAATCGGCCACCAAAAGAGAGAAACTTCGATTTCCAGTTAAGAATACGAGAACGAACCTTAGCAACAAGGGGGCTAAAATCAGAAACCGACAACTTCTTTGAAGACAAAGGTACTCCAAAATACCGGAAAGGAAGAGAGCCTACTTGAAAAAGGTAGTATGGGCATAATCCCATTCATTGTATCCGTATCTGTTAGCTCCAATCTTTATGATAAATAGAAGTATTGGAAAAATAGACTAAGTATCGACACCAACAGAGGATCTGCCGAGTAGCCGAGTAACCGAGAAGACAGAAGTCTTCGACAGAGGCTTTGCCGGGTTAATCAAGAAAACCGAAGTGAAGAAACAACAGAAGACCCTTCTAAGCGGACAAGGCCACAGAGCTTCTGTCATACTTGACAGAGCTTCTGTGGTAAAAAGAAGATCTACGCAAAAGATCTAAACAAGGACGAACATGCTTCTTACAATATCTGCCATTCGAAGGTTCTGAAGATCAATCGTACAAAGGCGTGACCTGACAACTCCACGTGTCAAACTCTGATAGGTTTCCGCCTAAAGCTGAATACGGAGCATTTAATGAACGTTTTATCTGCAACAGTTCCAGAATAGTGTTTTGTACCTTCCAGCTACTATTCCTCAACAGTGTCTTTGTACCTTCAGTCCTTATTGTCCCCTTTATAAGTAGTATAAATAGAAGGTTCATGTGAACTCTTCTATTAAGCTTTTTACACAACACACACACCTTTTGAGCAGTTTCTTGTCAAACCTTTCGGTGTTCTTGGTGTTCTTATTATATCAAATACAGTGAATCATTGAGCTATTTATCTGTCTTATTTACACTTCTTGTATTTGATATTATGTGTTATTCTACCTCATAATATCTGTTAGTTCGTTAAAACGCTTCCGAATTATATATTGTTTGAACTAATTAGATAAAATCATCATTGTTAAGCAAACAGGAACCAACAATTGGTATCAGAGCCTGCCTTGATTTTCTATATCAAGTGATCCACTCTTACAATGATTTTTGGTAGAAACTTGGACTGATATTAACCTGTTCTTCATTCCTTCTGATTTTCTGCCACTCTCGACCTGTTCGACTTTGGTATACTTACAGAATCTATTACTACAGTTAAATCTCCATTTTAGTACACTGCTCAAAGCTTTTAGAAAGCTTACCCTATTTTCTGGAATTATCACTCTCTCAGAATGACAAGTTCAAACAACTTCTTCACCGCTGGTTCCCTAACCAAGCCACCCACACTACTCAGAGATGAGTACCCTCAGTGGAAGATACGAATGATTCACTTCTTCGAGGGTACTGACAAAGAACTCATGCACTTTATCAACAATCCTCCTTACGTTCCTATGGTCACAGTACCACGTATTCCTGCCACAGGTGACACTCCTGAGGTTCCTGCGTACGAGAAACCAAAGACCAAGGATAAGTGGTCCGAACCTGATTGGGCAAAATATGAGGTTGCACAGAAAACAAAGAGACTTATGATAATGGCCATACCCAATGACCTTTTCCAATCCCTAGATACGTGTGAGTCTGCATACGATATGTTGAGGGAACTGGAAAAACAACTGGAGGGTGGGGCCAAAACTCAGAAGAACCGCAGAGCCCAATGCATAAATGAATACTATGCATTCAAAGCTCTGTCGACCGAATCTCTGCAGATGACATATGATCGGCTTAACTCTCTAATCAACAAGTGCAAGAAGTTCGGGATTCACAGAACTTCTGAAGAGAACAACGTCATGTTCCTAAAGAGTCTAAATGAAGAATGGCTCCAGTTGTCCATGTCTCTGCAAACAAATCAGGACTTAGACTCCTGGACTCTGTCAGATCTCTATGGAACATTGGCAGCCCAAGAACCTCAAATCGCACAAGCAAAAGCACAAATCAGTTCACCTCTTGCACTGGTCGGTAAGACTACAGAAGCTAGAGAGAAGCCAAAGGAGAAAGATGCAGAGGTAAAGAAGGAGAAGAAAAAGAAAATCTTGATCGTTGATAGTGAAGACGAGGAGGTGGTGGAAGAAGAAGAAACATCAATGGCCTCTATTGCTAAATCGTTAGCCCTTTTGACAAGGGAATTCAGCAGAGGTTACCAGAAGAAGTCTGGTAATGAACGCTATGGAAGAGATGATCGAGGAAGAGAAGGGTCAAATGAAAGGAACGACAGAAGTAGCGACCAACAGAGGTCAGACGATAAAGTTGGCAACACTCCACAGAACCAAGTATGTTACAACTGTGGTAAGCCAGGCCACTACGCCAATGAATGTAGAACTGAAAGAGGTGGTGACTGATAGAGGTCGGACGACAGAGCTGGCAACGGTTCCCAGAACCAAGGATGTTTTAACTGTGGCAAGTCAGGTCATTATGCCGCTGACTGCAGGAGCAAATCCAACCGCCCACAGAGGGACTCTGCTTACTACAAAAAGAAAGCAGAGTTTTATGCTCAGAAGTCACTAATGGTGAATCAGGAGAACTGGCTGTCAGACGAATCATCTGATGAAGGCAACAAAAACGCCTTGTTCTGTGGAATGGCAGAGGTCAGCTCATCTGACTCCGATAGTGAGGTATCCACTTCTGACTCTAACTCTAGTCAAACAGAATCTGATTTGCTCAAACTAAACATTGAATACACAGAACTTAAAAAGACCTGCGAAAGTGTCAGGATCGAATCTTAACAAGACTAATAATACTTAGAACTCAGAATTAAAGAATCTGCGGAATAGAACTTTAATTCACACAATCAAAGAACAATATATCAGAAAACATACAACTGTTTGTATTCACTAATTCAACTCACAAGCTTACAACCAAACCTCAATCTTGATGAACAGGCTCAATCAAGACGACTTCTACTTCTCTAGAAATAGGGTTCTAAACCTTGAGGTTAATTCTCTCTAAAACAAAACGTATTCTGAAACTCTCGTGTATGTTTTCGAATAGCTATCTATCAACATCTATTTATACAAAATAATTACAAGATAACTATCAAAACAAAATTGATCTTCTGAATCTTCTTTAAGCATATCTTCATCCATTCCATCTTTATCTCCAATATCTTCGCATACCAAACTTATCACATCAGCAGTATTAACTTCATTCAGCATGAGCAGTACTAATATTCTCCAGCAGCATTAATTCATTCCAGCAGCATTAACTTGATTCAGCAGTACTAACCTTGCTTCAGCAGTATTAATCTTGACAAGCAGTACTAACTTTGCTTCAGCAGTATTAATCTTGACAAGTAGTACTAACTTCACTCTAGCAGTATTAATTATGCTCTGGCAGTATTAAAGTTGTTCTGGCAGTACTATCCATACTTAGCAAATCTTCAGTTCCCAACAATCTCCCCCTAACTTGACTTTTTAGGTTGAGAAGTCAAGTTCTTCAGATGATGCTTCCAAAACCTAATCATTAACGCATAAATCAGGATTCAAACCCAGACTTTGATTGATAATCCTTCTTACCAAGTATCTTCCCATTTCAGAATCCTTGTTGCAAGCCAATTTAGCATGTAGCATTCCATTCAACATTTTCATGCTGTGCTTGTATACAACATCCACCAAATAATATTCATGAAATGTATGGTCAAGAGTGATGACATACACTCCACATTTTTCAATGAGCATCCAGTTGGTAATGGCCTGAAAATTTCTTTCTATCAAATACTGAACAGCTTCTGGTTTGAACATTAGGCACAGGTATTCAAGAATCATTTTGGTGATAGACATCCCTTTCTCATTTAGCATATTTCCATACAGCTTCATTCCAACCTTGTACATCTCCTCTAAGTCAGATCTTGAGCACATTCTGATAAGTTTTCCCCATGTAGAACAGACCTCAAACTTCCCATCTGCTCTTTTGACTCTAATGTACTCCTTTCTCTGATCTATCAATGTATCCCAGAAGATGATCTCAGGAGGCATGGAACGTAATGGGTCAGCTTTGATTGGATCAGTATTAACCACAGTGATATACATATCACATTGAGCATTACTAGGTTGACCTGATGGAGTTGCTACTTCTTCTTCAGCAACCTTTGTATCATCTTTCTTTTCTGAAGCATCCTTTTCTTTTTCTTCTTCTACCACTGGTTTTACCCTATGTTTCTTGACAGATTTACCCTTGGTAGCTATAGACTTGGTTCTTGGTCTTTTGTTTGACACCATCTTGATTCTTTTGAGTGATTTAACAGCTTCAGGAATGGTTTCAGCTGTTTCCTTTGTTTCTGCTGCTTCAGGGATGGTTTCTGCTGCCTTATGTTTTTCAGCAACATTAACCATTTCTGCTGCTTGAATGGTTTCTGCTGCTTTTTGACTAGCAGCATTAACCATTTCTGCTGCTTGAATGGTTTCTGCTGCCTTTTGACTTGCAGCATTAACCATTTCTGCTGCTCTATCTGTTACTGCTTCTTTTACTATCTTTGATACTGCTGCTTCAACACTATTCTTCACAATCTCAAATACCTCTGCTTCAATCTCAGATTTAGTTACTGTAGATACAGATACTGCTTCATTCTCACTTTCAAATACTGCTGCATCAACAAGACTCTTCATAATTTCAGCTACTGCTGCTTCAATCTCAGATACTGCAGCATTAACTGTTTCTACTGCTTTTTCTGTGGTTTCTGCTGCTAGAAACTCAGATACTACTTCCTTCTCATTTTCTGCAGTTTCAGTTACTGCTGCTTTAATCTCACTTTCTTCTTCCTTTGCAACTTCTGCAACCTGCTCAGCCTCCCCCTCAACCTTATGCTCATTCTCCCCCTCAACCTTTGCATCCTCCATGTTAAGTTCAGTTTCTAACTCCCCCTTTTTGGAAGCATCAGTGGTTGATCTTCTCCTTTTCAGAACATACTGAGCTTTCTTCCTTCTTTGCAGCAGCTTGGTGATCATCTTCTTATTCTTCTCTATCTTGGTGTGTTGATAAAGAACCACCTTCTTAAGCTCATCAATCTCCTTCTGCTGATTCATGACATCAATGTTGATATTTGCAATGGTGTCCATCAATTCCTCATATGTATATCTATCCTCGCCTTGTTTAGGAGTTTTTACTTCCTGTAAAGGATCACTGGAAATTTTAGAAGGTGTCTTTTGCCTAGCAAAAGCACAACCTACTCCCATGGTTTCTTGGCGCCTGGGTCCTCTGAATGTTTTCACATTCTGAGTTGCCGTGGGGAAGGTCTTAGTGATGTTACCACTGTCCTTCTCTTTGCTAGCAGAAGTAGTGGCAGCCTTGCAGCCCACATGCTCATCCTTCTCCTTAGAGAGCACCTTCTTGGGGTTGGGAGACACCCCTGTGGTTACCCTTTTGATATTCTATATTGGAGAATGCTCCAATAGAGGGCTTGTAGGCTTTGGGCTTTTAGGAGATACACCAAGGGAAGGAACCTTGTGTACCTTTCTTCTTTCAAACTTCTTGGTGATTTTGGGAGTGGGTCTTAAAAGAATGGACTGTGGGATTTCTTTGGGGATGGAAGGTTGGGATTGGCCATCAGTGGGTGTGTCTAATGGGGGCCTTGACCCTGATGCCATACCTTCAGTGGTGTGGGACACAACCATCATTGTAGAGAACAATGGTGTGTCAACTCCTTCCGAGTCCCTAGGAATTCTTCTCATATTTGAGAAAACCTTCCCTTTAGGGGGTTTTGGCACATATACCTCAGCAGACTGAGGTAATTCCGTCAATTCATGGTTAATTACTTCTTGGACAAACCTGGGATACATGTAAAAGCTCTTTTTGGATTCTAGGTTTGCCACAAGATCATTAAAAATCATTGCTGAAAAATTGAACTTTCTGGCAGTGGCTAAGCAGACCAAGGCATAAGCAATGGTACTGCTAAACTCACTCCATCCAGTTGTTTTCTTTGAAATACAGTGCATAAGAGTATGAACAAGAAATCGCCATTGGGTAAAAAACTTTGACTTGTAGAATTTAAAAATTCCAATGGGACCTTCATACCCCATTCTTGGTAAGGTCGAGAAAAGTTCATCATTAGAGAGATAGGTTATACCTGAGGCATCATCTAAGTGAAGAGTGATGCGAATAACCTCCTCTGTGACCTTCAAGGGTTTGTCACAAACCCTTGTTCGAATGATTTTCTGCCCATCTTCGAATATAACAGTGGCATTCTCCCAAAATTGCTTTTGATGCTCGATATATATGGTTGGGCACACTGTTAGGGCATGAGAGATGTGTGTGGACTTGAGAAAATCCACAATATCATGAAATCCTGCGGCCTGCTTTGGCTTCTGAAGCATCGCAATCTCATTGTGCTCATCGACAAACTCCATTGTCGTCATTCTTCCTGAGGATTTGGATAGAAAACACAGAGATTCTAGGGAGAAAAGGTTAGAACGAGAAAGAGATAAATTGAATGAAAAGAGACGTTATGAACTTTGGCGGGCTGAAAGAGTATTTATAGCACAGATTTTCTTTAAAAGCAGTATTAACGACTTAGCAGTATTAACGACTGAGCAGTATTAACTGCAAGGCAGTATTAACTACACAGCAGTATTAACTACACAAGCAGTATTAACTACTAAGCAGTATTAACAACAAAGCAGTATTTACTACACATGCAGTATTAACTACTAAGCAGTATTAACTACAAAGCAGTATTAACTACTAAGCAGTATTAACTACAAAGCAGTATTAACTACACATTGGCAGTAGAAAATATGTACTAGCAGTAGTAACTCTGCACTGGCAGTAGTAACTATACTTACACTTTGCAGCACTTGTCAATCTGAGTCATACTGAGGTTCTGAGAAAGCTAGTTAGTAACACCAAATATACAAAGAAATCCAGGTATAAAAAAATAAAAATCATGAATTTATTCAAGGTTGATCATGCCCATACTTATTACCAAGAAAGTGAATCTACCCACATCAAAAGCTTTTGTGAATAGATCAGCAAACTGGTCATTGGTATGAACTTTAGCAACCTGAATCAATTTCTTTTCATTACAGTCTCTAATAAAGTGATACCTGATCTCTATGTGCTTTGTTTTTGAGTGCTTGACAGGATTGTTAACAATGATAATGGCACTGTTGTTGTCAATGAAGATTGGAGTGTGAAGAAATGTTACCCCATAGTCCAACATCTGATTCTGAATCCATAACACCTGAGAGCAGCAGCTTGCAGCAGCTATATACTCAGCTTCTGTTGTAGATAAGGACACTGTGGTTTGTTTCTTACACTGCCAAGATACTAGTCTTGCACCCAAAAACTGACATCCACCTGAAGTAGACTTCCTATCCATGTCAGCTCCACCTAAGTCACTGTCTGAGTATGCAAGCAAGTCAAATGAAGATTCATAAGGATACCAAAGACCTAATCTAGGTTGCCCTCTTAGGTATCTAAAAATTCTTTTGACTGCATGAAGGTGTGATTGCTTAGGTGTAACCTGAAATCTGGCACAAACACATACTGGAAACATAATGTCTGGTCTAGAGGCTGTGAGATACATGAGTGATCCAATCATAGATCTGTAATGATGGACATCCACATCCTCCCCCTCAAGATCTGCAGTGATCTGTTTGTGTGTCTCCATTGGTGTGCTTGCTGGCTTTGAGTCTGTTAAACCATACTTGTCCAGGATGTCTTTCACATATTTGGATTGGCTTATGAAAATCCCATCTTTCCTCTGTTTCACCTGAAGCCCAAGGAAGAAAGTAAGTTCTCCCATGGAACTCATCTTGAAGCTCTTGTGCATTAACTCTTCAAACTCTTTACACATGTGATCATTTGTGGATCCAAAGATGATGTCATCCACATAGATCTGAACAAGTAGTGTGTCTTTCTTTCTCCTCATAATGAACAAGGTCTTGTCAATGACTCCTCTTTCAAAGTCATTTTCCAAGAGATAGGTAGACAGGGTGTCATACCATGCTCTTGGGGCTTGATGTAAACCATAAAGTGCCTTCTTCAACTTGTACACTCTGTCAGGGTGCAATGGATTCTCAAATCCAGGGGGTTGACAGACATATACTTCTTCATCAATACTTCCATACAGAAAAGCACTTTTTACATCCATTTGGTAGACCTTGAACTTCATGTATGAGGCATAGGCTAGAAATAGCCTAATTGCTTCAATCCTTGCCACTGGAGCAAAGACTTCCTCATAGTCTATGCCCTCTTCCTGAGTATACCCTTGTGCAACCAGCCTTGCTTTGTTTCTGATCACAATTCCTCTGTCATCCTTCTTGTTTCTGAAAATCCACTTGGTGCCAATTGCTCTATGACCTTTTGGAAGGTCCACCAAGTCCCAAACATCCTGTAATTTAAACTGTAGCAGCTCCTCTTGCATTGCTTCTATCCAACTTGGATCTTTCATAGCATCATAAGCCTTTTTGGGCTCAATTTGGGATAGAAAGCAAGTAAGTACAGTATTAACTGTATTCTGCTGATCTTGTAGCTCTTGAAGTCTGCTTTGATTCCTAGTCATCATGGGAGAAGCAATGTCTCCTATAACCAACTCAGGAGGATGATTTTTCTGAGTTCTTGATGGATGACCAGGTTCCTCAACTAAGTTCACATCCAGATTTGACTCATTTAAGTCTGGACTTTCTTCAGCTTCTTCAGTCACTTCAGACTCTCTTGAAGTCTGATTTTCCTCTATTCGTCTCTCTTCTTCATTCTGAATTGGTTCAACTTCCTTTTCTGGTTCACAGAAGTCAACAGGATCAATGGTAGGGAGTGGAAATATCACAGACTGAATACTGTTATCTGATGGTGGTGCATCCCTTTGTCCTGCATATACACCACTACTGAAACCCAAAGAATTAGTGAGTGAATCAATGTCAAATAGCCAATCAGGACCTGAACCAATAGGATTTGGTGTGTTCTCATTGCATTTGACATTGTCACTTTCTTCAATTATTCTAGAAGAGGTATTAAACACTCTGTAAGCCTTACTCTGAGATGAGTAACCAACAAGAAATCCATCATCTGCTTTGCTATCAAACTTACCTAAGTGAGATTTGGTATTGAGAATTGTACAAGGACACCCAAATGGTTTGAAAAATCCAATAAATGGTTTCTTTTTCAGAAAAAGCTCATAAGGTGTCTTGTTTTTAGGCTTTATTACCAAAACTCTGTTTTGAACATAACAAGCAGTATTAACTGCTTCTGCCCAAAAAGTAGTGGGTAATTTTGAATCAGCTAACAGTGATCTAGCAGCCTCAATCAGTGTCCTATTCCTTCTCTCAGCAACACCATTCTGTTATGGAGTCCTAGGAGCACTGTATTGTCTCTCAATTCCTTTTTCCTCACAAAAGGTGTTTAGATCAAAGTTTTTAAATTCAGTCCCATTATCTGATCTAATGACTTTCACTTTTTGATTTGATTGTTTTTCAATTCTAAGAATAAAAGATTTGATCAGTCCACTTGTCTCATCTTTAGTTCTCAGAAAATATACCCAAGTAAATCTAGAGTAATCATCAACAATAACTAAACAGTATGACTTCTTGCCAATGCTCATGACATTTGTAGGGCCAAACAGATCCATATGCAACAACTGAAGAGGATTTGAGATAGTGTTTATCTCTTTGGACTTATGAGAAGTTTTGTGTTGTTTGCCTTTGAGACATGCAACACAATGATCATCACATGAATAGACTTTTGATGGTAAACCCCTAACAAGATTATTTTTAACAAGTTTATTCATTGTTTTAAAATTCATGTGACACATCCTTTTGTGCCAAAGTGATGATTCATCTATTGAAGCTTTTGATACCAAACAATTTAGAGATGAATCAGATGAAACACTTTCTAAATCTAAACAATACACATTATCCTTTCTAGGAGTTCTCAATAGTATCATGTTTTCATCAACTACTTTGAATCCAGGAGCAAGAATAATGCATTCAGAATCAGTAAATAATATACTATGTTTCTTGTCACAGACCTGTGATACACTTAACAGGTTGTATCTCAATTGCTCAACATAGTAAACATCCTCAAATATCATCTTACCTTTTGACACATCACCTTTACCACTTATCTTACCTCCTGCAGGATTATTTCCAAAAGCAACATGTCCTCCATCAATTCTTTTGAAATTCTTGAGGCAGGCCATGTTACCTGTCATGTGCCTGGAGCAACCACTATCAACATGCCAGATGCTCTTCCCCTTGAGCTGTTGGTTGCCCTGCACATCAGATAAATCAGTTAGTTTTATTGGGAACCCAAGCCAAAGTGGTCTTGGGTCTCCCTTGCTCATCAAAGTACTTGCACAGGGTTTTGATGAGATTTTCAAACTTAGGTACTGCAGTACTGGAGTACTTTGTCAATATGATTGGTCTAGCAGCACAAAAACTAGAAGCAGTATTAACCTTAGAAGAAGTACTAACAGTGTTAGCAGCACTAGCACTGCTAGCAGCAGCATTCTCTTTAAAAGAAGTACTAACAGTGTTAGCAGCACTAACATTGTTAGCAACAGTATTGGCAGTAGTATTGCTTCTAGCAACACTATCCTTATCAGTAGTACTATCTGAGGTAGCAGTACTAACATTAGTGCTTTTGGGGACCCACATATTGACACATTCCTTTTCAGTCTGTTTTCTCATGTGGCTTTTGGATTCATCTTGTTTCTTAGCCACATTATTCCTTGCAGGCTTCCTATAACCAGAAGATTTTTGAAAACTTCTTTGAAAACTTTTCTTTTGGTTAATAGGATTGAAATAACAGTGTTTGGCAAGATGATTCAATTTGCCACAAATAAAACAAGGTTTTGGTCTGTTAATCCTTTGCAGATCAACTCCTTGTTTTTGTGCCCACTGGTTATTCCAATTTCTTTGATTTCCCCTCTTTTTATCATGTTTTTGGGGCTTATTCTCTTGAGATTTCTTGCAAGAACAATGTTCACAAGTATTAGAGTTCACAACAGTGGTCTGTGTATAATGAACTCCCTTTCCCTTTCCAGTCCTTTTCATCTCATTGTTCTTAACACATGGACTTACACATTCCTCATCAGATCCTTCTTTTTCAGTCTTATCCTCAACAACTACTTCATCTAATGGATCTACTTCAGTGGCTCCTTCAGGTAAGTCCTTCCTATCCTTGGTTTCTAATAGGTCTGACCTAGGAGGGATGTAAGTGTTGTTGTAGGGTGGGGGTGTGGCATTGTACCCTATGCCTGGTTTCAACTTACTATGGATTTGAGAGTTTATTATGTTGTCCATGACTTTAGAGTAACAATTAAACTTTTCTACATCAAGTTTAACTTTCTCAAGCTCTCCTTTTAGTTTCTCACACTCTTCCCTGGATTCTCTAAGCTGGAACTCTAGACCATCCTTTTCCCATTTCCAGTAGTTTGTATCATAGGAGTGTTGAAGTTCATTGGCTTGAAAAGCCCTAATCTGTTATTCAAACTTCTCAACAATTACTACATAGTCTTTTCTGTCCTTTTCTAATCTCTTAAGGTCATCACACATTCCCTGATTGTGATCTCTATACCTTTTAACAGTGTCTATACAAGCTTGAGTACAGAGATTAGATTTTACCTCAGTAGGAATATCTGAGACTTCTGCCATGAGTGCATGATTCTGAATTGCCTCTTCTGCTTGATCACTCCAATCAAATACCATTCCTTTTTGAGAAACAAGGGCTTGAATAGAGTTTCTGTTTTGATTGGAGCTTCCAGCCTGAGTTTGTTGATGGCTGTTGTGAGATGTTCCACCTCTGCATTCCCTGGCAAAGTGTCCCATCTTGTGACACTTGTAGCATTCAACTTTGGACTTGTCAAATCCAGCACCATCTTCTCTTCTTTGGGAAAAGTTGTTTCTCCCTGTCCTCTTTATGAATCTCTTCACCCTCATAGACAGCATAGCCATCTGCCACTTGATATCCATCTCTTCAAGATCATCAGCATTAATCTGTTCTAAGTCATCATTAATCAATGAGGAATTAACATGACTATAAAAGAAGGCTTCTAGTACTGAATCATTGGTCTTTTCCTGATTGACTCCTCCAGCAGCACTAACTGATTCAGGGTTAGCAGTAGAATCAGGTGATGCTGAAAGGAGTGTAGCATTATGTACATATCTAGAGGGCTTCTTTTTGGCTTCAACCTCTGCTTCAAAGACTCTAAGATCATTGTAAAGATCATCAAGCTCTTTATCTTCCAATTGGTCATTCTGTCTGAAGGACACAGTATACATTGTCCACTCTTCACCTAATGATCTTAAGAACTTTCTGTTAACATCATCAGCCTCCATCTTGACTCCTACTGTGGCCAATTCTCCAATCAGCTTATTAAATCTATCAAAAGTTTGAGTCATAGACTCATTCTTAGTAGAAGTAAAGTTTTCATACTGCTGCTTGAGAATTGCCTTCTGATTCCTCTTGGTGCTTTTGGTGCTAGTGAATCTCTTTTCCAATGCATTCCACAGAGTCTGAGCATCAGTGCAGTGATGAAATTGATGCTGATATTCATTGGGGATAGCCAAAAGCAGAGTGCTTAAGGCCTTCATCTCTATTTGTCTGACTTTTCTCTCTGCATCAGTCTTTGGAGGAGGTCTTTTGCCATCTGGTCCAATTCTTCCTTCAGCACATGGACCATTCTCTATGATATCCCAGATGGAATAATCAGTAAGCAGAATATACTGCTTGATTCTAATTTTCCACATGTCAAACTCATTGGGTCTGAGCATGGGAACCTTAGAAACAAGAGTACTGTTTGATTCAATAGAATTGTCCATAATAATTGTAGAATTCTAAGAAACACAGGCTCTGATACCACTTGTCAGGATCGAATCTTAACAAGACTAATAATACTTAGAACTCAGAATTAAAGAATCTGCGGAATAGAACTTTAATTCACACAATCAAAGAACAATATATCAGAAAACACACAGCTATTTGTATTCACTAATTCAACTCACAAGCTTACAACCAAACCTCAATCTTGATGAACAGGCTCAATCAAGACGACTTCTACTTCTCTAGAAATAGGGTTCTAAACCTTGAGGTTAATTCTCTCTAAAACAAAACGTATTCTGAAACTCTCGTGTATGTTTTCGAATAGCTATTTATCAACATCTATTTATACAAAATAATTACAAGATAACTATCAAAACAAAATTGATCTTCTGAATCTTCTTTAAGCATATCTTCATCCATTCCATCTTTATCTCCAATATCTTCGCATACCAAACTTATCACATCAGCAGTATTAACTTCATTCAGCATGAGCAGTACTAATATTCTCCAGCAGCATTAATTCATTCCAGCAACATTAACTTGATTCAGCAGTACTAACCTTGCTTCAGCAGTATTAATCTTGACAAGCAGTACTAACTTTGCTTCAGCAGTATTAATCTTGACAAGCAGTACTAACTTCACTCTAGCAGTATTAATTATGCTCTGGCAGTATTAAAGTTGTTCTGGCAGTACTATCCATACTTAGCAAATCTTCAGTTCCCAACAGAAAGTATTCAAAAGAAACTTACCTTTTTTGAGAGAGAAGCTAGACTTCTCACTCAAGAAAAGGCCAAAATCTTTCAAGAAAAGGAAGAAATTGAAACAAATTGGAACAAACACCTAAATCCTTTGAAAGAAAAGATTTCTGAACTTAACTCTGCATTAAAAACAAAATCAAAAAAACTAATGGACGTTGAGACCGACAGAATGAACATTCTAGCTCTTAAACATTATTTTCAAAAGGAAAGAGAAGTCCTCTGTCAAGATTTACTCAGAAGAGATCTTTTAATTAAGAAATACCAAGATGCACAGAAGGTATACGAGAAAATTAACACACAAATAGGGAGACGGGGAATTGGCTTCTGTGATATAGATCCATACACCGGAAGTACAAGAAAACCTGGTTTTCCAAATCTACTCTCTGTTAGCAAAAGGCAAAAAGTCTCTAGGGAACCTCACATAAGGAAACCTCTGAAGATGACAAATGTGTGGTTTGAAAACACAGATTTGTCACCTTCAATCTCTGTCAAAAGAGAATCCAAACCTAAAAAATATCTGAAAACTAAAGATCAGATTGGAATCTTCAAGTTTGGTAAACCCGAGACTCAAACACAAGTTGCCTTTGTCTGCATGATAAACTCTGAAAAGAAATTATCGGCAAAGGCTCCTGAGTTCAAGCCTAACGTTTCAGATGAAAAAGAATTGATAGAAATCAGGAACAACAACTTTTTCGAAGACTTTTATACACCTTCTGTCGATCAAAATCTCTCTGAAGAAACCTTATCAGATACTTCTGTTGACTTAGAAGACAGTCCCCTAGAAAAGGAAGAAAGTGAGTGTTAGGTCTAAATATGTCTTCAAGATTTTATATTCTTGATAAAGTCAAAGTCAATGTATTAAGTCTTGTGAGAAAGTCAAAGTTGCTTATTAGCCTTATTTAGTCCTTAGGTATAAATAGCTTTTGTTTAGTCTAATCATTTAACAATCGAGAGAACAACTGTTCATAATTCATATCTTGTAAATACAGAGAGCCGACTTAATAAGAAGACACTTTCTCTCTCTACTCTCTCTCTAGATCTTGATGAAATTCATGTTTGTTTGATTGATTTGGGATTAACAATTGGTATCAGAGCAAGTTAATGAAGATCTGCTGAAGAATCTTCACGATTTGAGATCAAAATTGTTAGGTTTTTGAGAGAAATCGATTGATTTTCTTGATTTTTTCAAGAAAATCTCTTTTTTGAGTTTGATTCGTCTGGATTTTGAGTTCGTTGTGTTAGGAATCTGTTTTGGAACATATCTTATTCAAGAATCGAGGGCTAATTTCAGAGATTTGAGGGTCAATTTGAAGATTTTTGGGGTTTTTGTTCAGTTCGATCGTTTCTGTCTGGTTGATCATTCAGACATTGATTAAGTGGTTTCAGCGAAATTGGTTTTCGTAATCGTGTTAGAAACTGAATATCGAGCATTTCTGCAAAATTTGGTGTCCTAATTCGGAGATTTGATCAGTTTTTGATGAATTTTTGAAGTTTGCGTCACATTCAAACTTTGCGCCAGTTCATCTGAAAAATTCAAGATTCTGTCCAAGTCTACTTTGCGCCACCAACGGGTAGCACAAACCACACTTTGCGCCACCAACGTCTAGCGCAAACCTTACTTTGCGCCATTGCCTCTTTGCGAAAACCCCACTTTGCGCCAGCCTCAACTTTGCGCCAGCCTCAACTTTGCGCCATGGTCATCTAGCGCAAACCCCACTTTGTGCCACTCACTGATAGCGCAAACCTCACTTTGCGCCACCCTCGTCTCGCGCAAATCTCTATTAATTTTTTTTTCCTATAGTGTATTTCATACACTTTAAGAGTTTTTTCAAGAAAAAGTTTTATATACTTTTTTTTGGTCATTTTCCGCATATTCAGTAGATTTTTCATTATAAAGATCCGTTATCTTTAAGCAATCATGAACCAACCACCTGTGCTAATCAAAGATTCTGATTTTGAACGATGGAGAATTACGTTCATCGACTTTATTGCAAGTAGAGAAAATGGAGAGAATATGATAAAATCATTCTCCAAAGGTCCAATGAGCAGAAATAAAATGGAGAATGATTTTACTGAAGAAGAGATGAAAAGGTTGAAAGCTGATATGGAAGCTTCGTCCAACTTGATTCTTGCACTTCCAAAACACATCTACAAAAGTGTTGACTGTTTCAAACACAATCCAATGCTTATGTGGAACGAATTATCTAAGCGAATGCATGGATCTGAAGTTGCATTTACAAAGAGAAAGGAAGAAGAAAAGAATGTCGAGAAAGAGGACAAGGAACAAAACATGTCAGAAGCTGAAAATAAAGATCTTAAGGAAAAGGTCATTGAGCTTACAAAGAAGTTATCTGACATGGAAAAGCTGCTCAAAGTAGAAAGAGAGGATTACAGAAAAGAAAGAGCTAATCGTTTAAATGACAAAAATTGCTATGCAAAGCAAACTCTTTCTCTTTCTCAGAAAATTTCTGAACTTGAAAAGACTTCAATTTCTGAGAAGAAAGAAAATGAAGAAAATAAAGCTCTTGAACTCCGATGCATAAAACTTTCGAAGTAAAATTCAGACTTTGAGAAGGTTTTATTTCTTGAAAAGGAGAAATTGGAGAAGGAAAGGCTTGAATTTGAAAATAAAAGGAAAGTCTTTGAAGCGAACAATGAGAAATTGTCAAAGCAAATTTCTGAGCTTCAAAAGGAATTAGATGAAGAAAGACAAGAGCTAGAAAAGAGGAAGAAAGCTGAATTTCAAGATAGGAGCGTTAAAGATGAATTTTCTGTTGAACGGAAGATATTTCAGCAAGAAATACGTAAGCTGACAAAGAATTTGGCCGTGTTATCAACTGATATTATGATAGAGAAGAGGGTTAAGTCTGATATTCTGAAGAAGCTTGATGTTGTGACCAAAGAACGGAATGACTTAGATTACAAAGTGAAGTCATTTAACAAATCCAAATGCTACTCAGAATGTCCGATTCGTCCTTCTAATCTATTCTATGATCATTTAGTGGATAATTCTTCCAAGTATCAATTTGTTGATCTTCCTTCATACAGGAAAGTCAACATGCAATGGAGAGTCAAAGGTACGACTCCTGAAAAAGATGTACCAAAATCACCGGTTCCCAACAAGAACACTAACCTGAAAGATAAATCTTTTGCTATACCTGATTCATTATATTCCGCAAACAATTTAATCAGGTTAGCACAAAAGCCAATTTGTTGTTCTTTTTGTGGAACTAATGATTTTGTTACAAACAAGAATGTTCAATTTTGGTATGGAACTTATCATTTTCCTTCCTATAGAGCTCCGCTTAACAAGCCAGGACCCAAGACGCATTGGGTACCAAAATCTACTTAATCTGTTTTTGCAGATTTAGAAGCAAAGCGTTGAACTCTCGGAAGAAGATGTATTTGTGCTTCATAGTTGGTTTCTGAATACATCAGTTCAGGACCCGTGCTTCAATGACAATGGCTTCTGGACAAATCAGTTCAGGACCCGTACATCAATGGCTAAGACTTCTAAACAAATCAGTTTAGAACTCGTACTTATCAAGTTAAATCTTTTACCGCATGATCATACTTCTCAGGTGATATCCTTAACTGTCACATCTTTCTATTTCAAGGAACAAGTGGTAAAAGGTAACATTGTATTATATTTTGTTTCTACTGCTTTGAAAATTTGAATCTTTACAAATTTAATTCAATGAGATGAAATTTTCAATTTTCATTCAATGAATTAAATGTGTGCTAAAAGATGATTTTACAAGTGTTTTTGTATTATCTGAGTTACATCTGTTTCATCTTTCACTTCTGAAATAAATCGAAAGGTCAGCAAAACATGAATGAAATTATGCTGAATGCTCAAAATTATGTAATTCTGGACTTATTTAGAATATAATGCTAAAAAAGCCTAAATGTTAGAATGATGGATGGAAACGAAAATATGGGGGAAGCACTATGTTTTAGAACCAAGTGATTGAGATGCTCTAAGTTTTAAATCTAATCATTTAGTTTGAAAGTTTGTGCATGTGGCCTTTCTGGTTTGGGAGATTAAGTCCTAAGGGGTGCTCGACACCTAGTCCCTAAGGCCAACTAGTATGGGATCGGCTGACCCAAATCCTTCTATAGAACTAGATAGAAATCCATGTTCTACTGGTACAAATGGGTTTATGATATATCGATGTGGCCTTTCTGGTTTGGGAAAGTAAGTTCTAAGGGGTGCTCGACACCTAGCACCTAAGGCCAACTGGTCTGGGATCCGCTGACCCAAATCCTGCTATAGAACCAGATAGAAAGCCATGTTTAACGGTGTATCTTATTCCTACTAAACTTTTTGATTAAAAGATGCCAATGAGCACAAAATCAAAAGATGTCAACGATGACAAAATCAAAAGATGCCAATGGGCACAAAAGAAAAGATGCCAATGAGCACACATCTCGTGAAACTTGGGTAAAATACAAAGTCGCGATAAACCTGTAAATTTGTGAAAATTCTGATTTTGGACAAAAAGTGTGAGTAGAGCAGAGTATTCTGATATGTTTTAGAATTGCATATGCTTGTTGCTAATCATATTTCACATGCTAGCCCACCAAATAGATTTAATAAAGGGGTTGAAACTGAACATTTTTTAACTTGATATGCAATGATGTCTTGTATTTGAATCCAAACACATGCATTTGATTTCATTTGATTGAAAAATATGTTAAATTTCATTAAGTTGGATTTCTTTTGTACAATTTTTCAAATGATCAAATGGTAGTAGTTATAAAATGCAGTTCAATGAATTTTATTTTCCTTGAATAAAATTTTCAACTATTGTGCTATTAATGAAATATATGCATACTTTCAGGGGGAGAAAACAAATTGCTCCAGAATTCTTATTTTGAGGGGGAGCAAGGTTATTCATAAAGGAGGAGATTGTTCGTGATACTCAGAGACGCGACTGAAATTGAAGAAGGTTTTTGATGATCGTGATGCTCACTATCATCGAAAAAGGGGGAGAAATGTTTAATTCAATTTCATGTCAAAGAGCTTTCAAGTCAAAGACTCGAGAAAAGAAGATTCCACCTCAAGAAAGAAAAAGGGGGAGAATTCTTCAAGAGTTTAAGAGAAATCGATTGATCATCTTGTGATCTGTTTTTATTAAACTTGTGCTATATGGTGAATATCCTTACTGAAGTTTGAAGTTCTCAAGTCAAAGAAAGAAAAGGGGGAGAATTCTTTAAGAGTTTAGGAAAAATCCATTGATCATCTTGGTTTCTCAAGAAGATCTCTTTTTCTTAGATTTGCGCTACATTGTATCAAAATGCCTTGTATGAAGAAACAAATTCTCCATATCAAAGAAAGAAAATCTCCGTCTGAAGATTTTGTGACAATTTGACTTTGACAAGCTTTGATAAAGACCGAAGTTTTGAAGATTCAAGAAGCCGAAGACTGCTGTTCTCAAATGTTTAAATCTTGAATCCAAGGGGGAGATTGTTAGGTCTAAATATGTCTTCAAGATTTTATATTCTTGATAAAGTCAAAGTCAATGTATTAAGTCTTATGAGAAAGTCAAAGTTGCTTATTAGCCTTATTTAGTCCTTAGGTATAAATAGCTTTTGTTTAGTCTAATCATGTAACAATCGAAAGAACAACTGTTCATAATTCATATCTTGTAAATACAGAGAGCCGACTTAATAAGAAGACACTTTCTCTCTCTACTCTCTCTCTAGATCTTGATGAAATTCATGTTTGTTTGATTGATTTGGGATTAACAGTGAGTATGGCACATGCTCTGAAAGTCCAGCCTCTGTCGAAAGAGAACTAAGTGACTCAACTTCTGTATATGAGGATGATTCATCCTTTGACGAACCTGAGACTGACTCTAAGTCAGAGATAGGACCTTGTGACACAGAGGATTTTAAACTACCTTCTGGAGTTCTTAACAGAACTATTCCTCCCAAGGAGAAAATCTCAAGAGTTCCTATCTGTCCAGACTTTTTGGACATGTGTATACAAGCCAAAACCTCTCTTGAGCTTGAGAAAATTAAACAACAAAAGGCTCTGTCCTCTCAAAATCCAACAAGTTCAAAGATTTTAAAATCCTTAAGGCCTATTAATGAAAACCTAACATGGCAACAAAAGGGTAAATGAGCTAAAAATGACAAATCTTTTTCTTCTGTGACAGTGAAACCTGCAGAAGTTCACCACAGAAGGGGTACACAGAAGGCCGCTCTCAACAAAGGATTTTGCAAACAACAATCTAGCCTCCATAAACCTTCTTGTAATAGAAAGTCAAATGTTAGGATAAATTGTAATGCCTCTGTGCCCTCATTTAATGTCTTTAATGAAAAGTTCAAGCAAATCTATTCGCACATTCAATACTGTCATTGCTTTGATCTCATGTTTCAATTAAGTCAACACTTCTCAAGTCCAAAATGTTTCCTCTCTATACCCAAAGAAAATGCTAAATTCAAGGGTAAGAAGAAACAAAATGGTTCTTCAACAGAAGTTAAAACAAAGACCAAGAATGTTAAGGCAAACTTGAAGACCCCTAACAAAACTGGACCCATTTGGATACGGGTACCTAAAACTCTCTGATTGTCTTGCAGAAGCAGTATGTGCCGATCTGGTATCTAGACTCCGGATGCTCGCGACACATGACTGGCGACAAAAGTCTTCTATCCACATACAAAGAAAAACACGATGGTGGATCTATGACCTTTGGAGACAACAAAAAGGGGTACATTAAAGGCTACAGAGTCATAAAGAAGGAGAATATAACCGTATGCAAAGTTGCATATGTGGATAGCCTTAAACACAATCTTCTAAGTGTAAGCCAACTCTGCGATACGGGTTTCGATGTAATGTTCAAAAGAACCTCCTGCTATCTACAAGGTGAAGACACAGGAGTCGAACTTCTGCGAGCCGAAAGAAGAGGTGATATGTATCTCATGAACTTCTGTGCCAAGAACAAGGAAGAAAAACTCTGCCTTGTTACATGCAAAAGCGAAGAAGCCTGGTTATGGCATAACAGGTTCTGTCACTTAAACTTTCATACTCTAGATAAACATGCAAAACTTGATCTAGTCAAAGGTCTGCCAGATGTTAAGTTTAATAAAGATCATTTATGCTCTGCCTGCGAAATGGGAAAACTCAAAAGAGCTTCCCATAATGGCAAAACTGATGTGTCTTGCCCTAGGATTCTATATATGCTTCATGTTGACCTCTGCGGTCCAATCGCTACACAGAGCCTAGGTGGCAAAAAATATATACTTGTTTTAATCGATGAGTATTCAAGATTTACATGGGTTGAATTTGTCAGAAAGAAATCAGATGTTCCAAACATTCTGATAAATTTAATGAAAAGAATCCAAGTTTTGTATGAGTGCAGGATCCAGAAACTAAGAAGCGACAATGGCACAGAATTCAAAAACTCTGTCATTGAAGCATATCTTATAGAAGAAGGAATATCACAAAACTTCTCTGTTGCACGCACCCCACAACAGAATGGCGTGGTTGAACGAAAGAACCGCACGCTTGTGGAGGCTGCCAGAACTATGCTAACAACATGTGGATTACCAATGACATTTTGGGCAGAAGCAGTATTGACCGCTTGCTATACCTAAAATCGATCAACCATCGTAAAGAGGCACATCAAGACACCATATCATTTGATCAACAAAAGGAGACCAAACATCAAGTTCTTCCATGTATTTGGATGCAAGTGTTTTGTCTTAAACGACAGAGAAACAAGAGGAAAGTTTGAAGTAAAAGCTGATGAAGGCAAGTTCATTGGATACTCTGCCGCATCCAAGGCCTACAGAGTCTATCTTCTGAAGTCACGAAACATTGTAGAAAGCATCAACGTGTCTTTTGACGATTCTTTCCAAAAGACTTCTGAACAAATCAGTTCAGAACTCGGTCTAAAGAAGGAATCCTCTGGCATCTCAAAGACAAGATAAGAAGACTTAAATCTTCTATTTGAAGAGATGTTCCATGATGATATTGATCCCTCTGCTGAAGCCATCAGAGCCTCTGGAGAAACATCTTCTGCAAACCAGACTGAGTCAGGTATATCTCTAACTGGTCCATTAAATACTTCATCCTCTTCTGTGAATCATACAGATGGACATGCTGAGGGGGAGCGAACAGAAGCTGAAGATAACACAACCAAGGACTCAACCACAGAGGCTCTTGAGATACCTACTCCAGCGACTACAGAGGAATCAATACCAGAGGAAAAAGAACACTCAGTCTCTACTTCCTCAGAGGAACAAATTCTAACTCTCATTCCAATCCTCCCATAAGCTGAAGAACGAAGCATAATCACAGAAGAACCATCAACAACAAAGGTTGCACACGAACTGCAGTATGCAACCCCAGAAGTTAATCTTGATGACTCAAATGACCATCTTCCAAGAACAATACAGTGGACGAAAAGCCATCCTTCAAGTCTCATAACCCTTCTGAAAAGGTCAAGACAAGATCAGCCACTGCTAATTTTTGTTTCTTTACAAATTTTATAAGTGTGATCGAGCCAAAAAGAATCTCTGAAGCCCTAGATGATCCAAACTGGGTAGATGCTATGCAAGAAGAGCTTCTACAATTTGTGAGAAACAAAGTATGGACCCTAGTACCTCTGCCACTAGGGAAACAAGCCGTAGGGACAAAATCGGTCTTCAGAAATAAGAAGGACGAGGATGGGGTGGTCATTAGAAACAAAGCAAGATTGGTGGCCAAGGGATATCGCCAAGAAGAAGGCATTGATTACGATGAAACTTTTTCCCCTGTCGCACTACTCGAAGCAATAAGGATCTTCTTAGCCTTCGCTACCCACAGAGGTTTCAAAGTCTTTCAGATGGATGTAAAATTTGCCTTTCTGAATGGTGAAATCCAAGAAGAAGTATACGTCCAACAGCCACCAGGGTTTAAAAGCTCCAAGTACCCAAAATACGTTTATTACCTGGACAAAGCTCTGTATGGACTGAAACAGGCTCCAAGAGCATGGTACGAAAGACTTTCAACCTTTCTTCTCGATAACAATTACGAAAGTGGTACAACCGATACTACTTTGTTTTATAAAAAAAGGTGATGAGATTTTGCTTGTACAGATTTATGTGGATGACATTATTTTTGGGTCTACAAATGCACAACAGTGCAAAGATTTCGAAAAACTCATGCAGAGTGAGTTTGAAATGAGTATAATGGGAGAATTAACTTTCTTCCTCGGACTCCAAGTAAAACAATCATCAGAGAGAATTTTTATAAATCAAGCAAAATATGTCTCTGCAATACTTTCAAAATACAGACTCTCTGATGCCTCTGTAATGAAGACCCCAATGGCCACTGGAAATAAATTATACTCAGATCCAAATGACACATCTGTAGAGTGCAAACTCTACAGAGATATGATTGGGTCTCTTTTATACTTAACCGCAAGTAGACCTGACATAATGTATGCCACATGCCTCTGTGCAAGATATCAAGCTAACCCAAAGGAAGCCCACTATATTGCTGTAAAGAGGATATTCAGATACCTTAAAGGGACCAAAAATCTTGGACACTGGTATTCGAAGATTATGGAGGATGCAAGCTTGATCAAAAGAGCACCTCTGGGGTTATCAATTCCTGGGAGGTAATCTAGTCAGCTGGACTTTGAAGAAGCAGAACTGTGTATCTACATCTACATCAGAAGCAGAATATGTTGCTGCTGCTAGCTGTTGCTCTCAAGTTCTGTGGATGAAAACTCAACTCAAAGACTATGGGTACAACATATACACGATTCCCATCCTATGTGATTCCAAAAGTGCCATAGCAATCTCTGCCAATCCAGTACAACACTAAAAAACAAAGCATATCGATATTCGTTATCACTTTCTGAAGCATCATGTTGAATTTGGCACAATCGAAATGCACTTTGTGCCCACTGAATACCAGCTTGCAGACTTATTCACCAAGGCACTAGATGAGAAAAGATTTCTTTCTTGGTGGGTAAGTTGGGAATGATTAACATGAGTTACACCCTCTGTAAGAACGATTTGATCTTCTTGTACATATGTATATATTTAAAGTATTATGTATGTAAATTCTCAATCATCAAAAGTTCTGTAACCAACAGAGCTTCTGTGGGATTGTTGGTCCCGAAGGGCTACACAAGTTTGTAGAAGGGGGAGGGGGGGGGGGGGGGGTTGTAACATCCCTTAATCCCAACATACAAATTACATATATTTCACCACAAAATAACATATCATAATCCAAATACGGTCCCTTAAATTCTACCATTAAGGTCTTTCAGTACAAACTTTTTCGAATAAAGTAAAATACATAACAACTACTAAAAGTAACTGAAATCTTCATAGACATTCAACATCCACAAAAGCTAAACATGAGAAACTCTATCATAGTCTTTTGTTTGCTCCGTGACCTGGAATACATATTTTAAAACAAAAATGAGGGTTAGACCTTGAGGTCTAGTGAGAAAAATCCCCGTTAGTAAAAGAAAACATTTGCACATAATTCCCATAAGAATACCAAATATGACTCATGCAGCATGTATCTTTCCATCTCTTTCTCTTTTCTTTTCCTTGGCCATATTAATTGGTAGCAAGCCAATTAATTAATTTACACCGCTGTACTAAATACAGCCAACACCACTGTCCCTCTGTACAGCCAACTTTCACCGGTCCTAAGCCCGGCCAACTAGTACTCATACAATGTAATATTCATATAAACACTATATGCACCATATTACATTTAATCACATATATGTATTCCATTTGTAAACCTTTTAAAGAAAACTCACTTGATTATCTTAGTTCCAAAAACCCTTCCACGCTTTTATTGAGCTCTCCGATTCCTTCAGTCCCGGTTCACGGAATCTGTACCACATGAATACAAATATTTCCTTTTAAGACTAGAAGTCTCTAAGTTCTGAAATCCTCGACTCAAATCGCAATGAACAGTACCAAGTCGCAATCTCCTATTGCGATTCCACCCTGAAGTCGCAACCCACTATTGCGATTCCACCCTAGAGTCGCAACCCACTATTGCGATTCCACCCTGGAGTCGCAATCAACTACTGCGATCCCAAACTGGAATCACAATCAACTACTGCGATTTCAAGCTAAGTCGCAAACGACCATTGCGACTTCAATGCCAAGTCGCAACCAACTGTGGCGACTTCGTTGAATGTCGCAGTCGTCTATTGCGACTTCGATGAATGTCTCAGTCTACTGTTTCATCCTAAAACCCATCTTTTTTGCAGTTTTATACTATGCATGTTTATGCTACTTTGCAGATATGTTTTATACTACCATTAGAACACTATTCCAAACCCAAAATTGCCATAACTTCCTAAAATTACCAAAACCCACATCCACAACTTATAGTAAAACTTTTAAGAACTAGTATACATAAAGATGTGGTGATATAGGATTCTTACCTTCTGATTATACAGCTATTTAAGAACTTCTCCAGTAGATTAGGTATTGATCTTCCTTCTTAATTTCCTTCTTTCCTTTTTGATTCCTCTCGATTTCTTCTCTCAGCCGAATACACCACACATACACACACTAACACTTTTGTTAATAGTGTTAAGAAGGAGACACCTCATCATAATAGAATGAAAGTCGGTTTTGGCTAACAGGAGGTGTCACCCAAATACCAAATAAACCTTAAACTTGTTCCACTTAACAAAATATACCCCTAACTTCTATTAAAAATTTAAAACTTACCCCTTAACTTCTTACTCCTTAAAATACCCATATAAACTTATAAAATTTTCATATTTAAATTAAATAAAATACCTGGTTATTACAACATCTCCCCCTTAAAAGAATTCCGTCCCGGAATTCAGTTAAGAGAAAAGATGAGGGTATTTGGCTCTCATTTCAGACTCTGATTCCCACGTAGCATCCTGACCCCTGTGATGTTTCCACTGTACTTTCACTTGTCTGATTTCTTTATTCCGCAAAACTTTGACTTTTCGGTCAACAATAGCTTCCGGTTCCTCCACATAGTTCAACTTTTCATCCACTTGTATATCCGGTAGAGACACTGCCTGATCTGGTGATACCAAACACTTTCGAAAATTTGACACATGAAAAGCGTTGTGAATCCTGCTTAACTCTGGAGGTAAATCTAATCGGTAAGCTAGTTCTCCAATTCTTTCAGTAATTGCAAACGGGCCAATATACCTCGGGCTAAGTTTACCTTTTTTGGTAATAAGTGTGCAGACTTTGTCAACCTGTCGACTATCACCCAAATAGAGTCAAATCCTTTCGGAGTTCTTGGTAGCTTCGTGATGAAATCGGTTGTAATCTGATCCCATTTCCACATCGGTATTTCTAATCGTTGTAGTTGACCAAATGGTTTTTGATGTTCAATCTTCACCTTTTTGCAAGTAGTACATTCTTCCACATGCTTTGCAATGCTTCTTTTTATTCCCGGCCACCAATAAAATTGCTTCAGATCTCTATACATTTTGTTCGTACCTGGATGGATAGAGAAACGAGATTGATGAGCTTCTTGTAACACACGATCACGTAACCCACCCAAACGAGGTACCCAAATTCTGTTCTCCAGACACAACAACCCACGGTCATCTTTCACAAGCAATGCTGATATCCCCACTAACCGTTCTGACTTCAAGTGTTCTTCCTGACAAGCTTCTATCTGACACTTTAACAGTTCGTCAAAGATGTTGGGTAACAGTTCAGCCCTTAGTGAAATAGCTTTTATTGTTCCACTCCTTTCTTGACGACTTAGTGCATCAGCTACCACATTCGCCTTTCCCGGATGATAAAGAATTTCACAGTCGTAATCATTCACCAGTTCTAGCCATCTCCTTTGCCTCATATTTAATTCCTTTTGATCAAAAAGATGTTGGAGACTCTTATGATCAGTAAAAATTTGACATTTGGAACCATACAGATAATGTCTCCAAATCTTCAATGCAAAGACAACTGCTGCAAGTTCCATATCGTGCGTAGGATACTGTCTCTCATGGTCTTTTAATTGACGAGAAGCGTAAGCAATAACCTTTCCCCGCTGCATTAACACACAACCCAATCCCAATTTAGAAGCATCACTATAAACTACGAAGTCTTCGGAACCTTCGGGTAATGCTAATATCGGCGCGCTGCACAGTTTTTCTTTCAATATCCGAAATGCTTCATCCTGTTCTGCCTTCCATTCGAACTTCAGATTCTTTCGAGTCAGCTTCGTCAAAGGTGTGGCAATACGAGAGAAATCTTTTATAAACTTTCGGTAGTAGCCGGCCAAACCCAGAAAACTCCGTACTTCTGTTGCTGTCTTCGGCGGTTCCCATTTTTCAACTGCTTCCACTTTCATCGGATCGACTTGTATACCCTTTTCAGAAACTATATGCCCCAGAAACTGAACTTCCCGTAACCAGAATTCACACTTTGAAAAATTCGCATACAACTTTTCTTTCTTCAAGAGTTCTAAAATCAAACGAAGGTGTTGCGCGTGCTCTTCCTTGGATCGGGAATAGATAAGTATATCATCAATAAACACAATAACGAATTTATCAAGATACGGCTTACATACCCGATTCATTAAATCCATAAAAGCAGCTGGAGCGTTCGTCAATCCAAATGGCATTACTAGAAATTCATAGTGACCGTACCTGGTGCGAAAAGCAGTTTTCAAAACGTCTTCTTCCTTGACCTTCAACTGATGATAGCCGGATCTTAAATCAATCTTGGAGAAACAACAAGCTCCGACTAATTGATCGAAGAGGTCATCAATTCTAGGTAAGGGATACTTGTTTTTGATCGTACGCTTATTCAATTCTCTGTAGTCGATACACATTCTCATCGAACCATCCTTCTTTTTCACAAACAAGACTGGTGCTCCCCACGGCGAAGAACTTGGTCTGATGAAACCCTTTTCGGATAGATCTTGCAGTTGTGCCATCATTTCTTTCATTTCCGGAGGCGCCAAACGATACGGTGCATGGGCTACAGGGGTGGCTCCCGGAATTAGATCTATACCGAACTCTACCTGTCTAACGGGCGGAAGACTGTTCAAGTCTTCAGGAAACACTTCTGGAAAATCACTAACAATTGGGATGTTTTCCAACTTACTCTTCTCTAGCTTAGTATCTATTACATAAGCTAAGTAACTCTGGCAACCTTTATTAACACACTTACGGGCTTTTATCATAGAAATAAGATTATACTGATGATTCCTACGATCACCATAAATCACTACTGACCCTTTTTCAGGTAACACAACGTTTATTAACTTCTTATCACAATTTATATTAGATTGGTTCTCGGCTAACCAGTCCATTCCCACGACCACATCAAACTCAACCAGGGCTATTGGAAATAACTGGATCGGTACTCCGCACCCTTCTATATCTATCACACAACTATCAAATACTTCTTTAACTAACACTTGATTTTCATTTGCCGTATCTACCATTAAAGCATGATCTAACACTTTTGGCTTTAAATGCATATAAGCAGCAAATGAAGGAGACACAAACGATCGGTTTGCACCGGAATCAAATAACACCTTAGCACGTGTAGAATTTATTAAGAATGTACCTGTAACCACGTCCGGAGTTTCCTCCGCTTCTTTTGCTGTCATCTGAAATGAACGGCCTCTTGCTCTTGCTGGCTCTGACCTCGGTACTGTTGGTCTAACACCCGTTGCTCTGGTTGACGTGCCACCCAATGGTATTCTTCCCAGTGGACAATCCGATTGAAGATGATCTGGAGAATTGCATGCATAACAAAATCTAACCACCCGATAGTCTTTAGCAATGTGACCAATCTTCCCGCACTTATAGCAGTTTCTAGGATCTACTTGACAGCTTCCTTGGTGGAAACGGTGGCACTTTGGGCAAGGTCTTTCAGCTGCTCGAAAAGGTGGACGACTATCAAATCGCTGAAACCCAGACTTCTTCATATCGTGTGGTGGTCCTTCCCATTTTCTCTTTCCCGCACTCTTATCCCCAACATCCCTCTTATTGTCTCGCTCCACATTTTCCGCATCATTTACTGCTTCTGAAAAAGTATTAGGTCTCGTTGCAGTCACTAACTTTCTAATCTCTGAATTCAATCCGAATACATACCTTTCCATCTTCATCTTTTATGTGGCAACATAATACTCCCCAAAACGCGACTTTTCTAAGAAACGGGCAGTGTAATCTCTTACTGACAAATTTCCTTGTTGTAGGCTCAGGAATTACTCTTCCAACTGTCTAACTGCGGCTTGCGGACAAAATTGTTCCTTAAATGCTTTCGAGAATTCGCCCCAAGTAAAAGTTGAATATACATCAGGTCCTTCAGAGTCAATGAGGGCTTCCCACCAATACAAGGCATCTGCTTTCAACATTGCTGTTCCATATAACACTTTATCTTCTTCCGAGCATTTACTGGTCTTAAATACAGCTTCAACCTCCTTCAGCCATCGCATTGCTTTTACTGGATCTCTGTCCCCTCCATAAGTGGGTGGTTTACAACTTAAAAACATTTTATAATCACACTTTCTTGGTACTGATGTGACAATAGGTGTGATAGGCACTTCGTTTTCAAGGGTAGGGTCTGGTATTTCTGTTTCCGAATGGTGAGTCTGGTTAAACATAGCTTGTATATTTGCCTGAAGTCTTCCCATTTCAATCGCTAGGTCGTCTCTCGTAACAAACTATGTGCATCGCCCCTGTACTCTGCCCCCTGACCTACCTCTACCTCTTTCTCCCCCTCTTCCCCTTCCACCGGCTGTTGGATTAGATCTATTCGGATTTCCTTCCCCTTCTCGGTTTGTTTGTCTCGTTCCACTTGCCATTCTGTTGATTCAAACAAGGTTAATATACACATAAGCACATACCCCATATAATAAAGTATTCTGGTTCAAACACGTACCTGTAAGATCACAATTATACTGGCCAGGTGTAAATCTGAAATTACCTTACATGATGTTCCTTCTACCTTTTTATATTTAACATCCCAAGGTTCTATAATAACAAGGACATCCTACTTCGCATGCAGTTTAAGTCTAGGTACAGATACTAATACCTAAATCTTTTAAACTAAGGCTCTGATACCATCTGTAACATCCCTTAATCCCAACATACAAATTACATATATTTCACCACAAAATAACATATCATAATCCAAATACGGTCCCTTAAATTCTACCATTAAGGTCTTTTAGTACAAACTTTTTCGAATAAAGTAAAATACATAACAACTACTAAAAGTAACTGAAATCTTCATAGACATTCAACATCCACAAAAGCTAAACATGAGAAACTCTATCATAGTCTTTTGTTTGCTCCGTGAACTGGAATACATATTTTAAAACAAAAATGAGGGTTAGACCTTGAGGTCTAGTGAGAAAAATCCCCGTTAGTAAAAGAAAAAATTTGCACATAATTCCCATAAGAATACCAAATATGACTCATGCAGCATGTATCTTTCCATCTCTTTCTCTTTTCTTTTCCTTGGCCATATTAATTGGTAGCAAGCCAATTAATTAATTTACACCGCTGTACTAAATACAGCCAACACCACTGTCCCTCTGTACAGCCAACTTTCACCGGTCCTAAGCCCGGCCAACTAGTACTCATACAATGTAATATTCATATAAACACTATATGCACCATATTACATTTAATCACATATATGTATTCCATTTGTAAACCTTTTAAAGAAAACTCACTTGATTATCTTAGTTCCAAAAACCCTTCCACGCTTTTATTGAGCTCTCCGATTCCTTCAGTCCCGGTTCACGGAATCTGTACCACATGAATACAAATATTTCCTTTTAAGACTAGAAGTCTCTAAGTTCTGAAATCCTCGACTCAAATCGCAATGAACAGTACCAAGTCGCAATCTCCTATTGCGATTCCACCCTGAAGTCGCAACCCACTATTGCGATTCCACCCTGGAGTCGCAACCCACTATTGCGATTCCACCCTGGAGTCGCAATCAACTACTGCGATCCCAAACTCGAATCGCAATCAACTACTGCGATTTCAAGCTAAGTCGCAAACGACCATTGCGACTTCAATGCCAAGTCGCAACCAACTGTTGCGACTTCGTTGAATGTCGCAGTCGTCTATTGCTACTTCGATGAATGTCTCAGTCTACTGTTTCATCCTAAAACCCAGCTTTTTTGCAGTTTTATACTATGCATGTTTATGCTACTTTGCAGATATGTTTTATACTACCATTAGAACACTATTCCAAACCCAAAATTGCCATAACTTCCTAAAATTACCAAAACCCACATCCACAACTTATAGTAAAACTTTTAAGAACTAGTATACATAAAGATGAGGTGATATAGGATTCTTACCTTCTGATTATACAGCTATTTAAGAACTTCTCCAGTAGATTAGGTATTGATCTTCCTTCTTAATTTCCTTCTTTCCTTTTTTATTCCTCTCGATTTCTTCTCTCAGCCGAATACACCACACATACACACACTAACACTTTTGTTAATAGTGTTAAGAAGGAGACACCTCATCATAATAGAATGAAAGTCGGTTTTGGCTAACAGGAGGTGTCACCCAAATACCAAATAAACCTTAAACTTGTTCCACTTAACAAAATATACCCCTAACTTCTATTAAAAATTTAAAACTTACCCCTTAACTTCTTACTCCTTAAAATACCCATATAAACTTATAAAATTTTCATATTTAAATTAAATAAAATACCTGGTTATTACAGGGGTTGAATACAAACACACGTTTTTACTTTTCTAAATTGTTTATTGATAAATCATTAACAATTTACAGCTTGTTGCGGAAACAAGATTAAGGATAAACCTAAATCTAAACAAGTTGGAACACTAAGGTTTTCTTGCACTAAGAGAGATAAGGAAATTACTAATAATAACTTATGTTGGTTCCCATTTTGCTTTAAACAAGATTATCAGATCTATTAGTTCAGGTTTAAGGTTTGATGCGGAAGCGTATTTGAAGAACTAATAGATATGTTTGATAGATTTAGAACACAATATAAATAAACAGTGAGCAGGAAATAATATCTCAAAGTTTACTGAATATATATATATATCAAGAACAGATTTAAGAACAGTGAGCATGCAAAGCTTTAAACAGATATGACTCTAAATGTGCATAAGCTATGTGTTCTTGATGTTTGATTGAAGTGTTCTTGTTTTTTCTGTTTTTGTGTGTAGTTCTATATTCTTAGGAAGAACTCAACATGAGTCTTCCTTTTATACTACTCTTAGAAGACTATGAAGTAGGTCACTGTTCCTTTTACGGCATGAATAGTAAACTGGATGGTGTGAACAGTTGTTTGAGCCATGCGCATTTAATGGAGCAGATGTACTTTTGGTAAATGCATTAAATGGCGCAGACGTCTATTTTGTACCTTGCCCTATTGAGTCCACTCAGAGCTTGACACGTGTTTTGACAATACTTTTCCATGCAAGTTGATGAACAGGTCTTGGAACAGTAGCAAGATATTATAAATATCTTCCTAGTCTTTTGAGGACCATAGAGGCTCTGTAATGTGTTACAGAGGTTCTGCGGTCTGGTTCCTCTGTAAAGTAGTCTTCACTGGATTCCGAGTCTTTGGTTGTTTACTTCTGCGGAGCTTCTGTCAAGGGTGGCAGAGGTTCTGAGGCCCGGTCCTCTAAGAAGTCTTCTTGGTTCCTTGTCTTCTGATGTTGTCCGCAGAGGCTCTGTTATTTGTAACAGAGGTTCTGCGGTCTTGGTCTTCTGAAAAGCGTCCTTCTGTAGTTTCCTCGGTCTTTGATCACTCTTGATCAAAACTTCCTTTGATTCTCCTGAGATGCCCGGCAGAGCTTCTGTGGAAGTTCTTCTGTACTTGGCCATTTTTCGATACTTCTAATATTTCAGAATATTTGGAGCTAACAATCTCCCCCTAAGTATTGAAAAATAGAAGGTTGAATTTATGCATTTTAACCTAAGTAAAGAAGAGGGTAAACAATACCTCAGAAGATTATTTCATTCATTTTGGAATTTATGCCAGAGGCATTTACATTTAAGTACACAAAAATAAACGTTGACAGAGATTTTTTTTTGAAGAGACTCAGATTTTTGCATTTGGGAAGTCGTCGAACTTTCTGTTATCTTTTCCTACTTCCTTGAGTTCTTCATAGAACTTGTGACAGAGATTTCGTAAGCCGAGTGTAGCATCAATCTCTTTGATCATCATCAGAGCAGATTATTCGTTCATAAGCTCTGTTGCTTTATTCTCCTCTAGTATCTTTTTGAACATGTTCAGAATATGGGTTGTGTACTTCTGAAAGTACATTGTCACAAACAGTTTCAGTTGATCAGCAGGATTCTTGAATACTAACCCGTACCTTGGAGTTTTGATGATTGAATTGGGTATGGCATTGGGTGGGCAGAAATCCTCTGGTGGTCTGATACTTAGAGTAGTTATGCCCAGATCGATGGCTAGTTGAATGTCGAGCATGCTGTAGATTAGGAGCTTTTCACGCATCGCCTTTTTGAGAACTCGATAAGACCTTTTGTGGCAGTCGTCATTGAAGTTGTCTTTCGTCCATTGCAGAAGGTCAGGTATGTCATAGGGATTGAGGTTTCGGATATCAGCATCAGAGAATTGATTTTCTGATCTGTCAGACCTTTTGACTTTCCAGATGGTATACACCGTATGAGGATAGGTTCTCATTTTGGAGTATTTGCAATAGATTACCTTCTTTATTTTGTGAATGGAGTAAACTTGATTGACTGGTTTTGACTTTGTAGAGGTGAAGATTGCATCGAATTCCTCTCTTAGCTTCTGATCTCGGACATGGGCTGGCAGATCGCTCTGGAAGTGCTGTCTGTAGAGATAACTGTAGACTTGTTCTTCCATTTGTTCAATGGTTGAAGTAGATCTTGGAATTGGTCTCCTTAGCTCATCCATCTTTCGAGTGATGTCTGCTACTCTACCTTCTGTTACCTTAGCTGTGGGATTCAGGGATGGGTTTTCTGACAGAGGATTCAAGTTGAATGCCCAGTCTTCCTCTTCGGGTTTAGGAGTGACGAAGGCATTAAATGCACCTTTCATCAATTTCTCTGTAGCAACTGGCATCTTCTTCTTTGGCTCTTCTTCTGTCATTATTCCCTTGCCTTTATCTTTTGGCTTTGAGGTTTCAGATATTGGGTTTTGGATTTGTGTGGGTGGAACCTCTGTTGATTTGACAGTTGGAGGTTCTGTGGGTTTTGGGGTTGTATGCTCTGATGTTTTGGTTGTTGCCTCTGAAGGTTTTGATACTTCGGGTTGTGAGGTCTCTGTTGGTGAGGAGTCTTCGGGTCTTGGAGGTGGAATGTCAAAACGCTTTGCTGATTGAAAAGCAGATACAAATTCCATTCTGCGAATAATGAACTCTGCAGAGCGTTTTGGTCTTTGGGGTTTTTGAGCTATGGTTTTGACTCTAGTTTTGTGCGGGATTGGTTGTGAGGTTGGTGTTGGTTCTTTGGGTGAGGGTGGAGTTTGTTCTGAGGATGAGGATGCAAGATTGATTACCTTAGGTTCTGTGGTTGGTGCATCCTTTGGTGAGATAGAGGTGTTTTGCTTCTGTTGTTTTCCCTTCTAGGTTTCTGTTGAAGAGGGTTCTGCTGATTTCTCTGTAGTTTTTGCAGAAGCAGCCTCTGTAGTTTCCTTTGTTTTCTCCCCCTCAGGATGACCAGATGCTCCATCATCAGGATCATCCTGCCTTCTTTTAGCAGTAACTTCTGTTCTGCAGGTGTCTTGAGCTGCTTGCCTTGCTGCATTTTTCTTCATTGTTTCAAAGTAGATTGCGATCGAAGTTTTGAAGGCTTTGGTCGCACTTTTCTCGAACTTTGCAGCGGTTGTTTTGGCAATGTTAGTGGCAGAGGCGATGGCAGCAGCAACAGAAGTTTCTGTAGTTGACTTCATTTCTGCAAGGGCTGCTTTAACCTCTGTGGATAAGGTATCCACTTTGGTATTTAATCTTGTAAGCGCGCCTGAAGTTGACTCTGTAAAAGACGTGAATGAGCTTTGCAACTCATTCAATGTTTGAGTTACAGAGGTTACAAAGGATTGGAACTCATCCTTCGTAACATGTTCCTCTTGGGTAACCTCTGGAGGAACAACTCCTTCTCCAGAGTGAGTCCCTGTTCCTGGGACACCTTCGTTCACCCTTGTTTGTACGTTGGGGGTGGAAGGATTTCCATCTGATCCTCGAGAAGAAACCTGAGTTTCAGTCTCTACAGAAGTTCTGTGAAGAACATTGTCTAAATCCACTCCAGAGGTGGGTATCGGAATATTCTTCTGTTGACTTGGAGACTTGTCTAGAGTCTCTTCGTCATGGTGCTCTCTACTTCTCTCTGAAAGAAGTTTTGGCCCTATATTGTGCGTGTCAGAGGAAACAAATTCCTCTGTAGGGTGTTCTAGTGTGATCTGGGGCGATTGATCACGAACTATAGGTGAGTCTCTCTGAGGAGACTCCCTAGGAATGGATTCCCAGTCTTCTGTGGGCACAGAGGTTGAAAGAGTAACCTCTGGCTTGATGGGTTGGGTGAGGTTCGAGCTGTGCTGCTCTTTTTCAATGACACCTTCTGCAGCTAGACCTGCGGTGTCAGATGTGTGGGTTGCACTGGGAGGGGTTGAGGGATGTGTGCCTTCTGCAACTTCGGCATCTTTTCCTTTCTCATTTTCTTTTCCTCCAGACGTTTCTACCCTATCCTCTAAACCTATTTGCACCTCTTCTTCTGCAGTCTCTTGTCTTGGCAGAAGTGAATCAAGAACCTCTGTGAAGATTTGAGTTTGCAGAGGTGGTTCGATTCCTTCTGTTATTGTTTGCAGAGGAGAAGATGGTTTCTTCTTCTTTGATTTCCTCTTCTTTGGTTTTGGTGCTCCCTCCTCTGTAGATTTTGACTTTCTTTTTCTTTTGGAAGAGGGAGGGGCAGAGGGACCTTGGATTTGTGGTGGAGATGAGGGTTCTGTGGGATGTTCAGTGGGTGGAGAAGATGGTTCTGCAGGAGTTTGTTGGATAGCAGAAACAGAGGCAAGTTGTTCCTCTGTAGGGGTCTTGGTTTTCTTTCCCTTTTTCTTCTTCTTCTCTTTAGATCCCTCAGAAGACTTCCTCTTTGAAGAATAGAGGTCTTTCCTTATATCTCTGAAGTTCTTCTGGTTGGCCTTGTGTTTAGCCAACTTTATCTTCCATTCTTCTTCTGTAAGTCTCTCTACTACATTACCTCCTATGGGCATTCCTATACGCGGGGGTGTTACAGAACTGGGTTCAGGAGTTCTGTAAACGCGTGTGTACTCACTAACTAGTTCTTCATCACTAGCATAACCTAACATTACCTTTGATAGTGGCCTGATGTGTGGGTAGCCATCCTCATGTTCTGTAGGGGTGTTCTTGGACATAGGAAATTGCTTAGGTTTGGGACCGTCCATTGGCCATTTTTGGATAAGGAGTAGGGGTTCGAAAAGTACACTGAGGATTCGCTGGAACTGCAGAGGGGGTAACCAGTTGTGATCAGACATTTTGTCTTTCTGGGAGGCGATTTTGCGATCGATGGTGTTGATGATCTCTTGCATCATTATGGTGGCATAATCTAGGGGTAGATCATAGTATACACCATACATGATTGAGAGAATTTGAGGTGAGCTTTGATCGATGCTCCCGATTTTTCCCGTGAGGCAACGATTTAGGATGGAGAATAAGGTATTCCGCAGAGGAGGTAGTCTTGCTCTGCGGAAATCGTTCCTCTTTTTCAACTGTTGGTTGTACCCTAACATGTGCAGAAAGTCGACAAGTTCTTCATTTGTTGGTTGGGGTGCATACTTTTTGATTCCCATGAGTCCTCTTGTTGGAAGGCCAAATTCTAATGAGAACATGGTGCGATTGAACATCAGTTCAAGGCTCTTACTTTGGTCAGGTTTAGAAATGTAGCCTCTGATCAAATCGGTGTCAGCGTCATAACGGCAAGATTGCCAAAACTGATGTAGGTAACGTACTGGTATTTGTTCAACGGTTTTGCTCAGAAGAGGGTAAAGAAAGTGGTTCTCTAGGATGTTTAGCAGGATGGCATGTTCTTTGCCAAATGTCGTAGGAGAAGGAACAAGATAACAGTTGTTCGATTTAATGGGAAGGGTTTGCTCGAAATGGTCATTTGAAAAAAATTGTTGCAGGTGGGTAGTGGGTACGAAGGATGCCTCGTCGCCGGAGTCATATCTGTCGGCATCGACGGCGATGTGTGGGTTGTGGGAGTGCTCAGAATGCACTGGAGAGGATGTCGGAGAGTTCGTTGGTGAAACGTGAGCAGATTTGGAACTGGAAGCCATTTGTAGGTTTGAAAGTTCTAGATTTTCAGAAAGAAATAAGCAAGTTCGCCGGAGAAGATGAGAGAATAGTAAAGTTTTGAAAGTGATTTTAACTTGGGTTTTATACTGTGGTAACGGATAGAATTCGGAACGGTGAAAGTGTGAGAAAGTTAATAAAATTTGAGGTCCACACTTGAGTTCATTCGGCGTGGTGCAAGTTTCTAGGACGACGTGATATGTACGTCAATGAAAACTTGACACGTCATCAATGTCAGTGACGACGAGACGTCGTGGGCGGCCACATTAAATGAAAAACGCGTGGGTTTTAAATTTTCACCACAGAAAAGTTACCGTTACAGATACAGAAATTCCCAAGTGGAAATCTTTACAGAAGCTCTGTGGGTACAGAAGCTCTGTGATTTTGAAAAACGTTTATCTCAGTAGATTGTATCTTTAATGAAAATCGTTTGAAAAACACGGAGAGGATCAATAAATTTTTAGTAGAGAGAAATTATCCTACAGAGGTTTTTGGACCTCTGCCAGAGCCAGCAGAGGCTCTGTGACAGGAAATTTCTAATAACTAATAATTTATAAACATTTTTAATCATCCAAGTTTTTGATCAGTTTTAACAATGTATTTAGGACTTATTTGAAAGTTGGTGTCCTAGAAAATTGTAAATCTCAAAGATTTTGTGCAGCAGAAGTCATTTGAATGATTTGAGTGATCTACAGAGGTTCTTTGTTTGAAAGAACTCTATGGCTTATGACTTCTGTGGCAAGATACCAACCTATTTCCTTTTGATCGGCGAATGTGATCTCTTCTGTCACATTCTTTGCACCCCCTTGACTTATGAATCTCTGTAGATTCAGCAAGGTCTCCTTTTCCGCTCCTCCTTGATCTAACAACCTCTGTAGGATTGATCTCTGTGGTTTGAAACCTGCCTTTTTATCTCTTGAAGCTTGTACTTTTACCAAAAACGTTTGAAAAACATTGGAGAGGATCGTTAAATCTTTAGTAGAGAGAAATTATCCTACAGAGGTTTTTGGACCTCTGCCAGAGCCAGCAGAGGCTCTGTGATAGGAAATTTCTAATAACTAATAATTTATAAAACTTTTTGATCATCCAAAGTTTTTATGGTTTTAAACATTGTTTTTAGGACATATTTAGAAATTTTTGTCCTGGAAAATTGTTTTTGGAAAAAGATTTTGTGCGACACATACCTTTTAGAGTGTCTAGTTTGGACGACAGAAACTCTTGTTGATCATAATCCTCCTTTGGCTCCCCCTTGAATGATCAACCTCTGTAGATTAATTTGAGGTCTCCTTCTGCTCCCCCTTGACCTATGCTTGAATCAATAGAGATAAATAATGCACAGTACATAGGTCAACCTCATCAGAGGTTCTGTGGAGATTGTCATAGGTTCTGAGAAATTCCACAGAGGCTCTGTGAAGTATAGAATCTTTGAAGGATGAGTCTTAAACAAAGTGTTTTAAGAGTCATAGTGTATTTTGAAGCCTGAGTCCTTAATAGAAGTATTAAGGAGTCCGTTGTTTGCTGAAGAGTGAGTCCTGATCTGTAATGGTCAGAAGTCATTTTACCTGCAAGACAGATCAAAGAACTTTTGGTACCCATATCCAAATGGGTCCTTTTTTGTTAGGATTTGGAGCTGTCTTTAGGTCCTCTGGTTTGCCAATCTCTGTTGGTTTGCCAATTTTCTTTCTATGACCTTTCTCATTTTGGGTCTTTGGATTTTTCTTTTGAAATGACCCATTTTGTACATAGAAAGATTTAGAGAAAAGGTTTCTTAATTGAAGGAGAAGATCAAAGCATTTATATGAATGAAAAGATGAAGGCTTTGTAGAAACAAATGGTTTTGGAGCATTTTTGTCAGGAATAGAGTTTTTGACTTTCCAAACCATTTTCATCTTTTTGTAAACAGGATTATTTGAATTTTTAGAACAAGAGTTTGCTAAGACAAGGTCTTTAAGCCTTTTAGCTAAAACATCTTTTTCTTTAAGGTTTAAATCAAATTTTCTTAGAAGATTTGATTTATACCTCTTCTCCAACATAATCTTGTTTGACAAATCGGATAGTCTCTTTGTTAAATTTGACATTTCAGCTTTAAAGACCTTTCTTTCCTTCTCAAACTTGTCTTTCAAACACTTTGTTTGAAATCCTTCTCTCTTCACCTTTTCAGACTCTTTTCTTTCAAAATCCTGCTCTTTCCTCTCTTTTTCAAGAGATTTCTGTAATTTTGAGATTTTGAAAGAAAGTTCCATATTCTTTGTCTCAAGAAGAGTTTTCTCTTTTCCAAACTTTTCATTTTCACTGATTATAAGTTTTTCAAAGTTGGAAATCAGTTTAGAAAAGTTTAGACATTTAAGCTCAAGGCTTTTCTTCTCTTCTTTAAAAACAGTCTTAACTTCCTCAAACTTCTTTTTCTCCTTTTTACCAAGCTCTTCTGACTCAGATAGTTTCCTTTTTAGTTTAAGATTTTCATAGTTTAGGAGTTTACCTGATTCTTCAAGCTTGGCAATGGTGTCTGAGTTAATAAGAATGATCTTGTTTCTTTCCTCTAATTCTTTCTCAAGAGAAGGAATTATTTTCTTAAAATTTGTGCTGAGTTTGAAATAATAATGAAAATCAGCATCAGCACTAAATTTTAGTCTTGACATATTGAATGAAGTTTTTAACGAAAGAAACAGTTTCTAGGATGTTACCAGATCGAATAAATCGAAAATGGCAGTAAAACAGAATCTGTTTGAAGGAATGAAGAATAGGTTAAGAACATACAGTTTCTATCAAGAATCTTGTCTAAACGAGGATCACTTGATATTGAAAACCAAGCTTTGCTCTGATACCAATTGTTGGTTCCCGTTTTGCTTTAAACAAGATTATCAGATCTATTAGTTCAGGTTTAAGGTTTGATGCGGAAGCATATTTGAAGAACTAATAGATATGTTTGATAGATTTAGAACACAATATAAATAAACAGTGAGCAGGAAATAATATCTCAAAGTTTACTGAATATATATATATCAAGAACAGATTTAAGAACAGTGAGCATGCAAAGCTTTAAACAGATATGACTCTAAATGTGCATAAGCTATGTGTTCTTGATGTTTGATTGAAGTGTTCTTGTTTTTCTGTTTTTGTGTGTAGTTCTATATTCTTAGGAAGAACTCAACATGAGTCTTCCTTTTATACTACTCTTAGAAGACTATGAAGTAGGTCACTATTCCTTTTACGGCATGAATAGTAAACTGGATGGTGTGAACAGTTGTTTGAGCCATGCGCATTTAATGGAGCAGATGTACTTTTGGTAAATGCATTAAATGGCGCAGACGTCTATTTTGTACCTTGCCCTATTGAGTCCACTCAGAGCTTGACACGTGTTTTGACAATACTTTTCCATGCAAGTTGATGAACAGGTCTTGGAACAGTAGCAAGATATTATAAATATCTTCATAGTCTTTTGAGGACCATAGAGGCTCGGTAATATGTTACAGAGGTTCTGCGGTCTGGTTCCTCTGTAAAGTAGTCTTCACTGGATTCCGAGTCTTTGGTTGTTTACTTCTGCGGAGCTTCTGTCAAGGGTGGCAGAGGTTCTGAGGCTCGGTCCTCTGAGAAGTCTTCTTGGTTCCTTGTCTTCTGATGTTGTCCGCAGAGGCTCTGTTATTGGTAACAGAGGTTCTGCGGTCTTGGTCTTCTGAAAAGCGTCCTTCTGTAGTTTCCTCGGTCTTTGATCACTCTTGATCAAAACTTCCTTTGATTCTCCTGAGATGCCCGGCAGAGCTTCTGTGGAAGTTCTTCTGTACTTGGCCATTTTTCAATACTTCTAATATTTCAGAATATTTGGAGCTAACAACCTATCTTGAGATAAGAGAATGAACTTGTCCAGAGTTAGCAAGTTACTTCAAATGAAGTGGGTTCATCTCTTTATATACTGCATGCATTTAATGCAAGTCAGTATACACTTTACACGTGTCATCAGCGGATTGGTTGCATGTCATTGACCTTTGTAGACAACCTTAGTAGCCGCATGAATGAAAAGTGTAGTATCAGAGTGGTTGTACGATTTCAGACAATAGGAGGTTCTTTTCTGACATTTCGTACGGAGTCGTGCAAGGGAGGTTAAGACAAAAGTATTTTGTACGGAGGACTTCATGATCAACTTTCGTTGATTCAGAGCAGTATCATTATCTATTCAGCAATGATAAAGTTCAGCGATAGCTGAAGTCTTGTACTTGATACTTCACATTGAGTGGACAAATCTGAGTCTTCGCTGATCCGCATCAGTTCATTAGGAGAATTGTCGCTGGTTCTTGAGCTTGATCTTCGAATTCAGCATAGAACCTATGTTGACGTGAAACTTGTCTTCAGGAATCATAAGTAAACAACTAACTTATTAGCGATCATCATAAGGACTGAATAGGCTCAGAACATTATGATGAACAGTGTTCGCTGAATGTTTAATCTAAAGAGCGAGAGTTCCTATCAGCGGTACTGTAAGGTCTTAGTACTTATCAGCGATAGTGAAACTCTAATACATATTGTTTACTTACAATTTTCACTAAGTATTTAAGAGAGGGTCATTATCAAATCACTAAGGGTTTGGATCAACAATCTCCCCCTATTTGATTATGACATAGCAACAGAGAAAATTGCTATTTAATGAAAACATAAGGATAAAAAGAACTCATAAAATATTTGTCCCTTTTACTGTTTTCTGGGATCTTTTCAGTACTGATGGAGTAAAGTACATTCGCTGAAATCTTTCTTTAAACTTTGAATCAGGTTACAAAGGAAAATGGAAAGATTACAAGTACAAGCGAAATAAATTACAAGTACAAAAGAATAACTGATACAATAGAGAAAAGGGCGATCATATCAGCTTATAAAGGGTTCTTCCTTAATGAGAAGTTCATCAAGGGTCTTTGATGTGGGAATCATCCAGTCAGGAATGGTTACACCTTGTTTTCTTTTGATCAGCGCTTCTTAAAAAATCAAGGGTTTCAAATGTCTTGCCTGAAGGTCATTCCTAAAGTCACACCAGTAGATAAGATCTCCCAGCTGTTCGATGGGAGTGATGTGAAGTTCAGAGATGCGTTGAAAACGCTTTCGACCATCGTAGTCAATGAAGAATATCCCGTAGGGTTCGCTTATGACTTTTCCAGGGATGAAAGTCTCACCAAGAGGAAGAGATGTGTCAAGTCCGGAAAGATCAGGGTCAGGACCAAGGACTTCAGCACGAGAAAAACCAATACCAGTTTCGTTTCGTATGATAGGACCATCATTTGAAGATTTAGACTCTTTGTTCTTCGCTGAGGCCTTTCTTTTCTGACTTTCGAGAGGGGGAGGAGGAGGAATATCCACACAAGAGTAGACCATGTCGATCTGCTTGTTTATCAGCTTTTCGAAAACTTCTTTGTACTAAGACTGAGACTTCTGTATCGCTAACCTGATCTCCAACCATTCAGAGAGACCGTACTGTGTGATTGCTTAAGCATAGAATTTCTCGTACTGGTTATTCTCTCTGAATATCTCGATTTCAGCGATTGAAACTTTTATGGTTGATCTTCCAGAGATTAGTACCTTGATTATTCGGGAAGGAGAGTGTCTGAAATGTACCTTTTCTTTGCACCAGGCTAAAGTGGACTGAGACACAGTTCTCTTTTCTTCAGTTATCTTCTTGGCGTCTTCCCAGAGCTGACGTTGAACTTCAATTGGAGCTCTTTTCAGCTTGGGGTCTTTCACTGATCGTTGAGAAAGTTGGATGGCGTATTCTCTGTCCTTTTCTTCAGTTTTATTTTCTTTCAGCGAGTAGGCGTTCAGCTCTGACGTGATCCTCAAATTCCTTTTTAGAGATTTTTAATTTTTTAGGAATGGAAGGAAGTTGATCACGTCTCGGAATGATTCGCTGATCTTCGAACTGCTATATTATCTCTTCTCTTCTTCTCTGTTCCTCTTCACTTGGTTTTTGAGAAACCAAGGAAGGTCTTCTTTTGTACGTGAGTAGCTGTTCTTCAGGTTCATCAGTCTCAGAGATCAAATCCAAGACTGGGATTATTTCTTCAGCAGCAGCTGGTATTATTGTTGGTGAAGTCGCAGTTGTGGAAACTTCAGCGATATCCTCAAACAGGGGAGAGGATTGGCTGAAACACATCGATCTTACGAGTAAGAACTTGGGTAGAGTCAGAGAAAGAAAGTAGGTTTAAAGTGTATAGGCTTGTGGATAGTAGAACTGAAAGTGTATAGAGGAGGGATGGAGTAAGGAAGATTTAGTATACCTGACAAACCGGCTTTTCAAGAAAGATCGCCAGATTGTCATCGACTTCAGCGACGTCTTTTCCTTTGCCTTTCTCAGCTTCAGATGCTGAGGGCTTTGATTTGGTCCGCTCCCCTGTGGATTCGTTTATTACAATCCCTTTAAGAGCTTTGATCCTCGGAGCAGGCTTCACGATAAAAGAGTCATCATCATCTTCGTCATCATCATCATCATTCTTTGGAGAAGAGGATGGTTCATCATCAGCGATGTCTTAGTCTTCATCGTCTTCTGCTTCGGATTCTTCAGCTTCTTCTTCGAGTTGCTCCCCCTCAGATATAGAGGCAAGCTTCTCGGTTCCCTCAGAGTATTCAATTCCCTAAGGTCCAGCGGTAGTTTCTTCAGCTGTCTTCTCACTCTCTTCAGCGAGGGTGAGGTCTTCAGTCTTCTCTTCCACGACAGATTCATCGTGGAGAAGGTCTTCAGTCTTCTTCTCCCCCCCTTCTTCATGATGAATGGGGGAGGAATGTGTTGACTCAGCAACTGTTTTGGGTTCCCTGTCTTCTTGGCCAGGGATTCCCACACAAACTTCAATCTTTGCTAATCTGTCTTCAAGGCAAGAAATAGCAGGATTGATCTTCTTGAGCTCAGTAAGATCCGCCGCTGTAAAATTTTCAGGTGCAGGGACAGGGGCGTTCACTTTGTTCAGTAGCTGCTCCAACATTGTTTTCATCAAACCAACGTCAGTCTTTACAGAGCTTAAGTCAGTTGTCAGAGTGTTCACATTTGTCTTTACATCAGACATATCTCCCTCTAGTGTTCCAACCGATGTCTTCAGCGTTGTGAACTCGCTGGACATGGATGAAACTGAAGTTTTGAGAGAGGTGTAGTCTGTGTAGATGTCAGCGAGCACTTTGGCGAATTCGCTGAGGCTTTTATCAACATGCTTCAAATCATCTGTGGAGGCTTTCTTCTCCACCACTGTTGTCAATTTGTTCAGATTCTCTCCAGCGTTTGTTACAGCTGTAGAGTTATCAGAAAGAGTAGTGGTGAGACCTGTCAGCTTTGTCTCTACGGCTTTCAGAGATGCGTTGATGTCTCCCAAATTAGGACCTGTAACAGATAAGTACTTGTGAACAAAGGAAAGCTCAGAAGTTTGGGGTTTAGTTACAGTGTATATGGGTTGTTGTGTACCTGCAGGAGGATTGATGAACTCGTCAAAGTCACGGTGTATTGAAAAATGTTCCATGTCGTCTTCAAGAGTGCGCATGGTTTGTTCTGCAGGTCCTGTCTTCATCATTCCTGGAGTATCAGCTTTGGTTTCCGTAGTAATGACGGCAACTCCAGTGATAACTGGAGGAGAGACCAATGGAGTAGAGAGAGAAGCAGAGGTTGAGAATTTGGGTTGGGTGCGAAGTTCAGCGTTAGATCCGCTGAGAAACACTTCTCCAGTCTTTTGAGAGACTAGGAGAGGTTGGGTAGGTTCCAAGTTTGTAACCTCAGCGTTTAGAGACGCTGAAGTTGGGATGGAATGGATGGGTTGTTCAGGTGTGGCAGAGCGTACCACTGAACGTTCCTTCAGCTCTGCAGAATGAGCTGAGGAGTCTTCAGCATGAGATTGCTGGGGTTGCTCCTTGGTTATCTTAGTCTTTTTAGAACTAAGGTGGGTAGATGATTGTTTCCTTTTCTTTGAAGGAGAGGATTTTGTGACCTGGGTATCAGCGAGGGGTATTGTCGCTGAAGTAGCCACATAAATAGAAGAATTAGGGCTGAGAAGAGTTAATAGGGTAGAAAGACGTACCTCATTTTCCACCAGTTTGAAGTCAAGTACCTTAGGGCCAACCTGAGAGAGTTTCAGGTCACCCTCTTGCGGGTAGCTATCTTTCAGGCCATGTTGGAAGATGGCGCTGATGAATCTTGGGTATGGAACCCATGGAGGTCTGTCAGCGGCAGAGTCTACTTTTTGCAGCAAGTCATCATAGATTAATGATGCCCAGTCAATGTGTAGACCTTTCAGCAGAGCGTATCCCATTGCTTGCTGAGGTTGAGCGGCTTGGTCAGAGGAGCCGGTCTTTGTAGTCATGCAGCTGATTAAGTGAGAGAAGATAAAGTTCATCTCGCTGGACATTTTCGACTTCTTGATCAGTGTCAGCTTCTTCTCAGGCTTCTTGTCTCTACCAGTTTCCCATACGTAGCCCATTGCATCGAAGAATGCAATGATGGCTTCCTTGTCAGCGAGTTTTTTTATGGTCAGGGAAAGGAACGAAAGGTTTTTCTTTTGTAGCGTTGGGAAGGCTGAGAGCTTTGCGAATGATGGCAGGTGTGATCTTAATTGTGCCATACTCAGTATCGCTGAGGGTACAATCAATTGTTTTGGATGGATCTTTGGCGGATGGTAGCTGAGAGTGTCTGGCAGAGTACCAGAACTGGGATAGTAGTAGCCGATTTGCAGGAGGGGTGATGGTCAGGGCTGTTGAGATACAACAATTTTTCAGGAATTTCACAGCATCATTTACATGTGTGACTTGCTTTCGAGGAGGAAACTCGAGAAGCGCATAAATGTTGTTCGTCTTGGTCCAATGCAGTTCTTCCAGAGAGAACTTGACTTGCGGAGCCTTGATTATTTCCACTTCCTCAGTATCAGCGGCAATTTTCTCAGCGGTAGCAGGAATGTCAGAAGATGCCATTTCTCTGTATTATTAGTTCAACCAAAGATATTAACAAATAAGAATTATCTTAATGTAGAAAGAATTTCCAATAAGATGGTTCGAATTTTGTCCATTTCATTCAGACGAAAATGTCTTAATGAAGATTAGGGTTTTTCAGATTTAACAACGAAATGTAAAACCCATTTATTCTTGTTTTCCAGTTTCCTATGAAGAAAGAGATTCTGGAAACGAATGAAGAACAAGTTTAAGATTTTTGCATTTAAACTTGAAGAACAACCATGAAATGGTTGTGTTCATAAAACCATGAAAGAAATGATTTCATTTTTAAGAAGTTCTTTTGTTTGATCTTGTTAAAACAAAGAGAAGATCAGAAACAAGTTATACGCATTTGATAAAAAATAAGAACATATTAACCTTGATGTCTGATGAAGAAGATGATGAACAGTTCTTGAAGTTTTTTGAGAGCACAAATGCAACAGTGAATTCTTTCTTGCGGAGGAAGATTGTTCGCGTAAAAAGGAGAATATAAACCAAGAGTTTGTTTATATAGAGAGATTAGAGAGAGAAAATCTTGAGCGGGAAAAGATTTTCATCATGACACGGACACGTGTTTGCATTTGATTGGAAGTTTGAACGAGACGTGCAAACGTGTGTCAGAAAGAAGAACGTGTCGGGGTTTATCCGTTGCAATGACGTCACAACTGTCCTTTCATATTCTTTTAGGATGTCTCTGAGATTTTGAAAGCTCAGGGACTCTTTTACAAACATGAAGCACTGAATGGAAATATCAGTGATGGTTTTAGAAATTTCAAAGTATCGCTGTTAAGGAAGAGATATTCAGCGATGCATTTTGTTTTGAAATCTTGCATTTTCATGCGATTGTCAGAGAGAGAAAACATACCTTGATATCAGCTAATCAAGTTTATTCAGAGAGAAGATGATGGAATAGGTTATACAGGTTGATTTTATACAGAAAACTATACAAGATGTATAATAGTATCGCTGATCTAATGTGAACCGCTGAAGATTTTATCCTTCAAAGTTCAGCATTCCAAGCTCGCTGATGAGAAAGTTGAATCTTGTCTCATCAAGAGGTTTGGTGAACAAATCAGCTAACTGATAATCAGTTGGGATAAAATGAAGTTCTATATCACCATTCATCACATGATCTCTGATAAAATGATATATGATTTCGATGTGTTTAGTCTTTGAATGTAGCACTGGATTGTTTGCTATAGCGATGGCACTAGTGCTTTCACAATAGATTGGAATTTTGGAGAACTGAAGATAATAGTCTAGTAGCTGATTTCTTATCCACAAGACTTGAGAACAACAGCTTCCAGCGGCTACATATTCAGCTTCAGCTGTGGAAGTGGACACTGAATTTTGCTTTTTACTTGTCCAACTTACCAGCTTTCCACCCAGGAGCTGACATCCTCCTGTGGTGCTTTTCCTATCCAATTTGCAACCTACAAAATCACTATATGAATAGGCGGTTAAATCGAATCCTGAGTCTTTGGGATACCAAAGGCCTAGGTTCGTTGGTATCTAAAAATTCGCTTTACAGCGGTCATATGAGATAGCATAGGTTCAGCTTGATATCGTGCACACAAACATGTTGCATACATAATATCGGGTCGGCTAGCTGTAAGATACAAGAGAGAACCGATCATCCCACGGTACAGCGTGACATTAATAGGTATTCCCTTTGAATCCTTGTCAAGTGTCAGCAGTGGTGCCATAGGGGTTTTCATAGCTGAACTATGAGTTAAATCGAATTTCTTCAGCATATCTTTAACATATTTTCCCCGATTAATAAAAGTTCCTTTTTCAGTTTGCTTAATCTGAAGACCAAGGAAATATGTTAGTTCACCCATCATGCTCATTTTATACTCATCTTTCATTCTATCAGCGAAACGAGTACAAAGCACAGGGTTAGTAGAACCAAATATAATGTCATCAACATATATTTGAACTAGAATGATATGACCTTTCACTTTTCTAAAAACTAGAGTTTTGTCAATCTTACCTCGCTTAAATTGTTCAATATGGAGATAAGTAGAAAGAGTGTCATACCATGCACGAGGAGCTTGCTTCAAGCCATAAAGTGCCTTATCCAGTTTATAAACATAACCTGGACGCTTAGGATCTGAGAATCCTGGAGGCTTAGGATCTGAGAATCCTGGAGGTTGTTCCACATAGACTTCTTCATTCAACTTTCCATTTAGAAACGCTGACTTAACATCCATCTGATGTACTTTGAAGTTTTTGTGAACAACATATGCTAAGAATAGATGAATAGATTCAAGTCTTGCTACTGGAGCAAATGTTTCGTCATAATCTATGCCTTCCTCTTGTTTGTATCCTTGAGCAACAAGACGAGCTTTGTTGTGGGTTACAGTACCATGTTCGTCCAACTTGTTTCGATAGACCCATTTAGTGTCTATCACCGTTTTGTCAGTTGGTCTTCGAACAAGTTTCCAAACTTTGTTTCTTTCGAATTCAGTCAGCTCTTCTTGCATGGCGCTGACCCAGTTTTGATCTTTGAGGGCATCATCTATTTTCTTTGGTTCAGTTAGAGAAATAGAGTTAACAAATAAACAAATGTTACCTGCACTTCGTCGAGTCTAAACACCAGCGTTTGGATCACCAAGAATTTGATCAATTCGGTGATTTACAGTCCATCGCTGAGCCGGAGCTTAAGTCGCTGACTCATCCTGAACTGGAGGAGCTGAAGATGAAGCTTCAGCAACTTCTGGAGTATCAGCCAAGAGAGGAGTAGGTGCAGATGTCATTTCATATATTGATTGCTGAGAAATAGATGGGATGTCTGAGACATTTGGTTCAGCGGCTGGTATAGTGTTTAAAGGAACAACTGAGACCCAACTGAGACATTTGGTTCAGCGGCTGGTATAGTGTTTCAGCTTCACTATTCTGCATATTTGGAATGATAGTAGGACTATCATCTTCTACTGTGTGAGTACGAGGAGTGGGAACATCTTCTGAATCACCAAGATGAGAAAACATCCATTGATTCAGTTCTTCGGTATCAGCGGACGGTTTAGAGTTCGCTGACCGGGATTCGTCAAATGTGACGTGAATAGTTTCTTCTACAGTTTGTCTTCTACGATTGAAGACTCTGAAGGCTTTGGAAACTGAGGAGTATCCAAGAAAGATTCCATCATCAGCCTTAGGATCAAACTTTCCAAGGGCATCTCTGTTGTTCAGTATGAAACACTGACATCCAAAGATGTGAAGAAAGTTGATTGAAGGCTTTCTCCCATGAAAAAGTTCATAGGCTGTCTTTTTGAATCTTTTAACTATCAGCGACCTGTTTTGCGTAAAACAAGCAGTGTTGACAGCTTCTGCCCAAAACTGAGTAGGCAGGTGAGAATTGCTGAGCATTGAACGTTCAGCTTCAATAATTGTTCTATTTCTTCTTTCAGCGACTCCATTTTGTTGCGGTGTTCTCACTGAAGAAAAGGTGTGAGAAATACCCTTACTCTCAAAGAAGGAATCAAGAGAACTGTTTTTGAATTCAGTCCCATGATCACTCCTTATTGGGAGAACGGTCAGATTGTTCAGGGTTTTCATCTTCCAAACAAAGGTGATGAGTTCTTCAGGGGTGTCACTCTTGGAACGGAGAAACATAACCCATGTGTAGCGAGAGAATTCATCAACTATGACCAGCGTATATTTCTTTCCTGCGATGGATTGTTTGTTAACAGGGCCAAACAATTCCATATGGAGTAGTTGTAGAGGAGATGACACTGAGGAGACTTGCTTTGACTTAAAGCTTGCTTTGACTTAAAGCTTGCTTTGGTATGCTTCCCTTTTTCACACGCTGAACATAAGGACTCTTTAGCGTATGAGTGTTGAGGTAGACCAGTGACTAACTCTTTTGAAGAAAGAGTATTCAGTGTCTTGAAATTTAGATGAGAGAGCCTCTTATGCCATAGCCAGTTGACATCAGATGAGGCTTTTGAGAAGAAACATAAGTTCTCAGTGGTTGTTGAGTCCATGTTTATTACATAAACATTTTCCAAACGATAACCGCTAAGAGCTATCTTCTCCTTTTTGTCAGTGACAAAGCAGGATTCCTTAGTGAAAATCACTTTGTTATCCTTGTCGCAAAGCTGACTGATGCTTAGAAGATTATGCTTCAGCCCTTCAACATATGCGACTCTTCTGAAGGAGGTTGTACCATTTGAAAGTACACCATACCCTCGGGTATGTCCTTTTCCATTTCCACCGAAAGTCACAGAGGGACCCTTCTCTTCCTTATATTTAGCGAGCAAACTTTTCTTTCCAGTCATGTGTCTAGAGCATCCGCTATCGAGATACCAGATACCCTTCTTAACCTGCAATTACAAAGGAAGATTAGTTTTTCTTGGGTACCCACTTAACCATGTATACACATTTGTCAGTGGAAGTAGTTGGAATGGAAGGTTCAGCAGTCTTCGCAGCATTTGAAGATTCAACTTTGTCTTTCTTCACTTTGGTTAATTTCTTAACCTCAGTGCTAGGATTTACCTTGACCTGATTTGCACCAGGGTTGGTCTTCTTTGCCTTGGGGGCAATCTTCACCTTAGCTATCTTTTCATCTTTGGTGGTTGTGGGGCACTTACTAGCAATATGATCAGTGAGTCCACAGTGATAACATTTCCTATAACTAAAAGTAGTTCTAGGACCATTTGAATGCTGAGCTTTTAATTTTAAATTAGAAGTACCAGCACCAAGTAAACTATTGGCTTTTGAAATGGGAGGAACAATCAGTTCTTCAGATTTCTTGCCAAGGACATCCACTCTGAGTCTAGGAGTAGATCGCTGAATAGATCCACGCTGAGTAGATTCGGAGATCTGATTCCTTGATCCAGAGGGGTAGGTCACTTAAGCTTTAGAAGCATTCAACCTAGGTACTAAGGTACCCTTCTGAGGATTTTGGTAAATAACAATTCCTTTACCTTTATCTTTAAAGACAGAGGTAGGTTTTGGATAAACCATTTTCTCTTTACCTTTTGAAGAGGTAGGAGTTTCCTCAGGGATTGGTGTATGGGACGAGGAGCACTGAGAAGATGAAGTATCATCGACTGAGGATACGAACGTTCCAAATTTAAGCATTGAATGCTCAGTGGTTGGTTTTGGAGTTTCATATTTGTAACCCAGACCACGTTTATCACTCAGGGGAATCTGAGACTTAATTATCTCAGTGATCTTTGTTGAAGAATTACACCATCCTTCAACAGTAGCTTTTTCAGCTTTTAATGCAGGGATAGCTTCTGCTCGTTCGATTTTGACTAGCTGATTTAAATATACTTGATCTTTAAAATCTTCTTCAATTTTAGAAAGCTTTTCTATTTGAAGGTGACAATTTTTAAGCTGTTCAGCGAGATCAAGGTTTTGGTTTTCAACCACAGTTTTGCCGTTCATGGCTTCGTATAAACTTCTAGTCAACAGATCGATCTTGCGGAGACTATTAGCTTCATCAATATTTGCAATATTGGTAAAGAAGGAAGGTGATACCTGAATTGCAGAGGTTGAAGTGGAGGGAATGTCTGAACTTTCTTCCTCTTCTTCAATCTTGGCCATAAGACAGAGATTGGCTTCATCATCTTCAGAGTCAGATGATGATGCTTCTTCATTTGAAGCAGCCCAATCATAGTTAGCCATCAGGCCTTTACTATTCTTCTTAAAGCTTTTCAGCTTCGCATATTTTTCTTTCAGCTTTGAGTATTTGTCATCTTTATTCCTTGGAACAAAGGATTTCTTTGTAAAAGCTGAGGGTCTAGAAACTTTCTTTGACCTGCACTCGTTAGCGAAATGTCCTGTCTTTTCGCAATTAAAACAAGTAGCAGTAGCCTTATCAACAAAAACTGATGATCTAGGCTTGTCAGTTATGGAAAGAGGTTTGTTCTTTCTAAATAATTTCTTTTTGGCGAATCTCCTGAACTTTTTGGTTTGGAGAGCCAAAGATTCATCATCATCTGAAGAATCAGAATCTGATGACCTTTCAGAGTTACTTTCTAACTCAGTGATAGTGACCGAGGGTCGCTGAGTAGAAGGTTCCTCTGAGATTAAAGCAACAGGGGTGCTTTTGGAATCTTTTACAAGATTCTTCTTAAGATGGCTCGATTGCTCATGATTCAGCAACGTGCCATATAAGGTTGAAAGGGTCATTGATTTTAGATCCTTTGATAGCTTGAGACACATAGAATAATTGTCCCAGCTTTCAGGTAAACATTCTAGAAACTTTGTCAGCACTTCAAAGTTAGAATATTCCTTACCAACAGTTTTCAGATCTATAATTAAACAGTTGAAACGTTGGTGAACTTCAGAGAGAGTTTCATTCTTACCAGAAATGAAGCTTTCATATTGTCTTACCCGGTTGATCTTTCTTGAGTCCTGGACTTCAGACGTTCCTTCATACTGAACACATATTGTGTCCCACATGGCTTTTGATGTTTTCATATTCATGACGGAATGGTAGACTTCGTCAGGAAGAGCCATGGATAGTATGGATCTGGCTTTTGTATCTATAGCCACTTTCTTCTTATCTTTGTCGGTCCACATGTGTATTTCTTTAGGAATCAGCCTTTCTGGAATAACAGGTCTATTCGCAGCGGCTGGAACTGCAGCATCAATTGTTACAGGGATGAATGGGCCGTTTTCGAGATAGTAAGGCATAGTAGGGTCTACACCTTCTAAGAAGAGAGTCATCCTATTTTTCCATAAGTTGAAGTTATCTCTGGAAAATCTAGGGGGGTTTGCAAGAGAACCATTGTCTATATAATTTGTGTTTGTGTTGGTGGCCATTTTCAGAAAATAGCAAGGAAGAGAAAAATCTCAGATTAGATCTTGTTTATGGGATTAAACAAATCCGCTCTGATACCACTTGTTGGTCCCGAAGGGCTACACAAGTTTGTAGAAGGGGGGGGGGGGGGTTGAATACAAACACACGTTTTTACTTTTCTAAATTGTTTATTGATAAATCATTAACAATTTACAGCTTGTTGCGGAAACAAGATTAAGGATAAACCTAAATCTTAACAAGTTGGAACACTAAGGTTTTCTTGCACTAAGAGAGATAAGGAAATTACTAATAATAACCTATCTTGATATAAGAGAATGAACTTGTCCAGAGTTAGCAAGTTACTTTAAATGAAGTGGGTTCATCTCTTTATATACTGCATGCATTTAATGCAAGTCAGTATACACTTTACACGTGTCATCAGCGGATTGGTTGCATGTCATTGACCTTTGTAGACAACCTTAGTAGCCGCATGAATGAACAGTGTAGTATCAGAGTGGTTGTACGATTTCAGACAATAGGAGGTTCTTTTCTGACATTTCGTACGGAGGACTTCATGATCAGCTTTCATTGATTCAGAGCATTATCATTATCTATTCAGCAATGATAAAGTTCAGCGATAGCTGAACTCTTGTACTTGATACTTCACGTTGAGTGGACAAATCTGAGTCTTCGCTGATCCGCATCAGTTCATTAGGAGACTTGTCGCTGGTTCTTGAGCTTGATCTTCGACTTCAGCGTAGAACCTATGTTGACGTGAAACTTGTCTTCAGGGATCATAAGTAAACAACTAACTTATCAGCGATCATCATAAGGACTGAATAGGCTCAGAACATTATGATGAACAATGTTTAATCTAAAGAGCGAGAGTTCCTATCAGCGGTACTGTAAGGTCTTAGTACTTATCAACGATAGTGAAACTCTAATACGTATTGTTTACTTACAATTTTCACTAAGTATTTAAGAGAGGGTCATTATCAAATCACTGAGGGTTTGGATCAACAGGGGTTGCTCAGAGTATGACAATCTCCACAGAACCTCTGATAACCATGACCTACGTTCTGTGCACAACTTGTCCAATTTGATCCAAGCATAGGTCAAAGGGGAGCAAAAGGAGATCTTGAACTGATCTACAGAGGTTGATCATTCAAGGGGGTGCCAAAGAAAAGATATGATCAACCATATCCACAGAAGTCAGGTGTTTTTTACCGAACAAAGAAGAACCAAAAGTGAGTAACTCGTACAAATCCTTTTTGAAAACAATTTTCTAGGACACAAATTTCAAAATACGTCCTATAAACACTGTTTAAGACATTTCAATCAAGAAATGATCAAAAAGATTTTTGAGCCTTCCGTTATGGGAAATTTAAGGTCATAGAGCTTCTGCTGAGCTCAACAGAGCCTCTGTAAGCCGGATCCTCTAGAACTGCAAATTTCATACGGAAACTCTGTCGATCAAACTTAAATGTCTTCTTTAAGGATTTGTACGTACAAATGCACTCACAAGGATACTGGAAGAAAGTCTTATGGGCAAAGAGCTCACTCAACCAAAGAGTCTATGTCGCCCAAACTAGACACTCTAAGAGTGTGTCTCAAACAAAATCAATTTCCAAAATAGTTTTCCAGGACACAAATTTCCAAATATGTCCTAAAAACAGTGTTTAACACAATGAAAACTTTGGATGATCAAAAAGTTTTCTAAATTTTTAATTATGAGAAATTTTCACTCTCAGAGCCTCTGCTGGCCTCGACAGAGCCTCAAAGCCTCTGTGAATGAAAACTTTGTACTAAAGATCTATCGATCCTCTCCAATGATCTTTCAAACGTTTCTGGTAAAGGTACAAGCATCAGAAGAGACAAAAAGACAAGGTTCAGATCATAGAGCTCACTCCAACACAGAGCCTCTGTTGAATCTGACACTTAGCCTTTTATGGATATTCTGTAAAAGAACGAATTATCTACTGCGAGTGACAGTGTAACATCCCAGACCAACCGTACCAGATATTGTCCGCTTTGTCCACACACCTGGACTCACAGTTTTAAAACGCGTCTGATAGGGGAGGTATCAAGTCCCTCTTATAAGGAAACCTTAGTTCTCCTCCCCAACCAATGTGGGATCTTACAATCCACCCCCCTTGGGAGCCCAGCGTCCTCGCTGGCACACCAGTCCGGTTCCTGGCTCTGATACCATTTGTAACACCCCGCTTACCACCACACAATATTGTCCGCTTTGCCCCACTGGCTCACGGCTTTGTTCTTGGCGGCCTGGTAAGGACTTTGCAAGGACTTCCCAGGAGGTCACCCATCCTAGTACTACTCCCACCCAAGAACGCTTAACCACAGAGTTCCCAAGGAACCCGCATGCTTGTGGCCCCAAAACGCGTTGTGTCTGGTAAGGCCAAGGTTTACTAATATACCCAGCATCTCTCCTGTCCACGGCCGATGTGGGATATGCCTAAGGTGTTACACACACCCCCCCCTTAGGGACTCATTGTCCTCGATGAGGTTTGCCCCACCAGCCCGAACGGCACAGGAGTGGCTCTGATACCATCTGTAACATCCCAGACCAACCGTACCAGATATTGTCCGCTTTGTCCACACACCTGGACTCACGGTTTTAAAACGCGTCTGATAGGGGAGGTATCAAGTCCCTCTTATAAGGCAACCTTAGTTCTCCTCCCCAACCAATGTGGGATCTTACAATATTTGTAACACCCCGCTTACCACGACACAATATTGTCCGCTTTGCCCCACTGGCTCACGGCTTTGTTCTTGGCGACCTGGCAAGGACTTCGCAAGGACTTCCCAGGAGGTCACCCATCCTGGTACTACTCCCACCCAAGCACGCTTAACCACAGGCTTACCATGGAACCCGCATGCTTGTGGCCCCAAAACGCGTTGTGTCTGGTAAGGCCAAGGTTTACTAATATACCCAGCATCTCTCCAGTCCACGGCCGATGTGGGATATGCCTAAGGTGTTACACACACCCCCCCTTAGGGACTCATCGTCCTCGATGAGGTTTGCTCCACCATCCCGAACGGCACAGGAGTGGCTCTGATACCATTTGTAACACCCCGCTTACCACGACACAATATTGTCCGCTTTGCCCCACTGGCTCACGGCTTTGTTCTTGGCGACCTGGCAAGGACTTCGCAAGGACTTCCCAGGAGGTCACCCATCCTGGTACTACTCCCACCCAAGCACGCTTAACCACAGAGTTCCCATGGAACCCGCATGCTTGTGGCCCCAAAACGCATTGTGTCTGGTAAGGCCAAGGTTTACTAATATACCCAGCATCTCTCCTGTCCACGACCGATGTGGGATATGCCTAAGGTAATAGTAGTTTTATTGCTTACGGTCTTTTTGAAATGAAAAATGTTGACGTTGAGAATATTTTGTAAATGATTTTGAAAAACCATTTGGGAAGTGCGTTTATAAGTGTTATGTGTCATTTTGAGAATTTTAAGGGTGTGAGTCCTTTTGGAAAACTCTTTTGTTTAACTCGTGTCGAGTTTGGTACTAATGTTATTTAAGAGTATTGCTTGCTTAAACTTTATTTAAACACGTTTTTGACCGACTTATGGGTCTAGCAAACGTGGAGCATTTTGCTCGGTTTTGACTTTGAGATAGTCATGGGTCAATTGCACAGTTTTGCACTTATTGCACGTTGCGTATTTACATGTTGGGTGAGTGAGTCATTCTGGGATAGGCATGTTGTTGGTAGACTGTTTTGCATTGGATCCTTGGTCATGTCAGTCAGTCGTTGGTAATGGTCGGTTGAGTATTTCGGGGTGGGACCCCGGTATTCATGTGTTATGACCTTGACTTTCCAGTAGGCACTGGGAGGATATAGTCTTGGGCACTTACCTGAGAGGTAGTTCCGATGTGCCGGGCCTTGAGACGTACCTGGGAGGTAGGCGTTAAGGCGTATCTTGATACGGTGTAACTAGGCTTCGTAGAGCGAGTATGGAGGAATAGTAGGCGGTGGAAGGTTGGGTATTCCACGCGTGTTGGTAATGTAGGTCGAATAGTATCGGTTAAGGGAATGATGCCGTTTGTAATTAAGAGAATAAATGCGCAGTAACCTTTTTGAAGTAAGTAGTATATTTAGGTGTCGACTTTTGGGCTTAAGGCCAAACACCTTTAGTGTAATCGGAGATTTGTAGCCGATTTTAAAATAATTATGGTGATGGTAGTAGTAATCCTGAGATGCTTAATTGTGATGAATGGTTATGGTAGGAATGATCGGTTTTGAGTATCCTATAAGGTATAGTGGTGAGCACCTTTAGAATGGTTAGAGCTTGAAAGTTGAATCGGGATGTATGGAACATCTAAGGTTGGGAGGCAACCGAAGTCGTTTGACTAGGAATGAATTCAGTTGTTGGAGTGTTCTTTCGATCATATTTTCAATGTCCGTGAAGGAGTTTTGTTAGTAAGAAAAGTATTCGAGAAATTCTAGACGGGGTGAGAAATTTAGATTCTAGTTGAGGAAAGTCCAGTGGCAACACAGAAAGGGCTCCGAGTGGACTTGGGAACCCGAGGTTGAGATGTGGTGAAACTATCCAGAGTTGTTTGCGGACGTAGACTTCGAGGACGAAGTCTAATCCAAGTGGGGGAGAGTTGTAAAGCCCGTATCCCGGTATGTATTTTCTTTTGTTAATTCTTTTCGTTTAAGTTTAATTTAATGTGGGTTCCGTTATCGGGGTTAGACGATTTGGACCTAATCGTTTAAATGTCGGAATTTTTGGTTAGTTGCGAGAAGATTGTTAGTTGAGGGACCAATTGTGTCAAGGGCCAATACACCCTTTTGGTTTCGGCCCATGCAATTAGAACCAAAACCCATTTGATTTTGTGGTTTGTTGAGGATAACGTGATTGACAAGAAGAGAAAGAAAAGATTAGTAAACAAGAAAACTAAACCAAACCCTACGGCTCATTCCCCCTCCCCTTTTCCTTGTCGCCGGCCGGAGATAAGAACCGAGAGAGAGAGAGAGATCGACGCCGGCAAGAGTAGAGAGAGAGGGTGTTCGCCGGAGAGAGAAGGACGCCGGGGAGAGGAGGAGCAAGCGACCGGAGAGAAGGAGGGGCTGCATCGAGGTAACCGTGTTGTCGTTTCGTTGTTTTTTTTCTCTCTTTGGTTTTGTTCGTCGCAAGTGTACCGCAAACCACCACCACCGCCGCGACAGCCATGGCCGCCGGCGGTGTGGCCACCACTACACGCCGCCGCTGTGATGGCGTCAGGGGGGTGCGGGTGTGTGCGGGTGCGTTTTGCGAGTGTGTCGGAAGTGGGTGACGATGGGAGGTATCGCCGGAAGGGTTACCGTAACCATCGTCGCCGCCGCCAACCACCACCGCTGCCGGAGATGGATGTGGGTGGTGCTCGGTGGTTGTCCAGCCTAGTATGACCTTTCTCCAGTAAGCTTGTAGGCTGTTCGGGTCTGTTTGGATTTAGCCATGTCTTAATGAGTTATTTAGTTATAGTTGTCATTTCATGTGAATTCACAGTTTCTGTCACTGTTTTGCGACGGCCATAACTTTTCCGTCATAGCTCGGATTGAGCCGAATCCGGTACCCACGGTTCACATTCTGTGCCGGGTACACTTTTCGTGTTTTAGCGGAAGTCCGGTTCGGCCTCTAGCTAGGCGTAAATTGGCTGTTTATACAGTAGGTCCGGATGTGTCAGTTCGCGTCCCGTTTTAAAAGTCACAGTTTCTGCCACTGTTTTGGGAAAGCCATAACTTCTAATAGGAACGTCGTATTGGGGTGAAACCAGTGCCAAAATCTCCCATTTTGAGTCTAGTAAGTTTCTTATGTTTTGCGGAAAAACCAGTTCGGACCATAGCTAGTGTCAAACTGCTGTTTTGTACTGAAAGGTACTGTTTTTCTCTGTGCAGCAGATTGGTTTTGTAAAATCCATAATAAATTGTAGAAAAATCGTTAGGAGGTGTATAATATGTCCTTGGAACCCTAACTCAGAGCACTTTCTCGTTATGTAATTTAATTGAGGATTTTCTAGGTTTATGGAGGTCGAAACAGGTCCCGAACAGACCTGTTTGGTTAGACCGAAAAGTCGTTTTAGTGACGATTTAAGGGTGCGTCGTGTTTTAGGGTCCGGGTCTCGTGTTAATACATTTTAACGATTGTTTAGGTGTTGGGAAGTGATCTTGGATTTGTGAAGCTTGAATTATTGTTTGTGAGCTAGGCGCGCTTACGAGGTGAGTTCTCTCACTATAACTAATGTCGGTTACTTTTTACATTACGATTTGTACGTGTGTGGTAGTTTTAATTGTTTGTGATGCGGGAGTAAATAGTGGGGCGTCTAGTCGGACCTTTATTGTTATGACTACGCGGGTGACGTAGGAGCTCGGTGGGGCCGAGGTTTATATACGCGGGTGGCGTAGTAACTCGGTGGGACCGAAGGTTGTATACGCGGGTGGCGTAGGAACCCGGGGGAGCCGGGTAATGCTTGCACGGTTATCGTGTGGTCGGGTGGACCAACTTATGCCTTTGGGTGGGATGGTGTAGGTATGCATGTTTATGATTTGTTCGTAGACTTGTATGCTGTTTATGTGCAATTATCTGTTTAGAGGTGGTGTGGGAATAACTGTGTTATTTATGGTGTCTGAATTCACTAAGCTTCGTGCTTACCCTTTCCCAATAAATTGTGGTTTCAGGTACGAGTGGCTCCAAGGCGTGACGAGTACACACTGGCGCGTGGGAAGAGTTGATTACTTTTATGATTTTAATTTTAGACATTTATTCCGCTGTTTATTGTTCGTGAGAATATTAACTATGAGTTTGCAAATGAAATGATTGAATTATTAAATGAGTTTTTATTAATTAAATGTTACTTTAAAAATTTTAAATTCCTTGTAATTTTTGGGACGTTACAACTTGGTATCAGAGCACAGCTTGAGTGAATCAAACGCATATCGGTGTGTTTGATCTCAAGTTTGCGGCTATAAAATTTTCTTTAAAGTTTTTGGAAAATAAAAGGAAGGAAAATCCGTTTGAGAAACGGTGATCAAAGGCGCAGTGTGTACAGTCAGCCGGAGCCAAAGGGAAAGGTACAGTACTTAGTGTTTTATTGCTTTCTAGATCATAGGGTATGCATGCTAGATTGCCTATGTTGTTTACACTGTACTGTATGAGGATTGCTTGTTAGTAGGAATCAATGCTAGTCATAGTAAGTTGTTAAGTGGAGGCCCTATAGGTTGTATGCAGTAAGAATCATATAGCCTTAGAATATTTGATTTAGTTCTATTGCGCAGCTCTTGTTTGAGTCCAACCGTTCTAGGATAGAATTTTGTATTCGAATGTCTATTTGATTCACGCTGCATGCAACTGGGTATTCGCGAGGCAACTCGTTATGGCTAATGGGGATTCCGTGGTAGCAAGGGTAGTGGGATGAGATGAAATTCCTAGTGAGCTGGGAATAGCGTTTACATATGAGTACGTATGCAAAATTGCTTTCTAGAACATAGGAGTATGTATGCTAGATTGCTTGGTGCTTAATACACTGTATTGTATGGTTGTTACTTGCTACTAGGAACTTATGTTAACTTCGAGAGGTTGTTAAGCGAATGCACTATAGGTTGTATGCGGTAGGAACCGAATAGCCTTAGAATGTTGGATTTAGTTCTATTGCGCAGCTCTTGTTTGAGTCCAACCGTTGTAGGATAGAATCTTATATTCGAATGTCTATCTGGTTTCCACTGTATACGACTGTGCGTTTACGAGGCGACTCGTCAGGGTTAGAGGGGATTCCGTGGTAGCAAGGGTAGTGGGGTATTATGTTTATTCCTAGGGAGCTAGGAAGAGTGTGTATATGCGTCAGTATGGACATACGTGTAGGGTTTTTGTTTGGGCGAGCAACTACTTGGATACTCGGGATGGGTCCCGGAGTGGACAGTGATAGGTGTAGATGGTAGTAGTAGAGCTCCTACTACCGGAAGCACAGGATCAATGTTCGAGTCGGGGAAAGTCGCGAGGAATCCAAGGAGTCGAGCGTGAGCGTGGTAGGGTGAGTTATTATGTGCTAATAACTCGTTGTAATATCTACCCAGAATAGCCATCACAAGGAGGAACGACTATAGTAAACCTACTAGTACAGGTGTGTACTTGATTTGCTTTGATGGGATGACCGTTGGGGTAGTGTCGAAGGTTATAAATTAGTAGTCGTTGGAATAAAAGGACGATTCTAGTATTAGTCACTTGGAGTGACGATGAGGATGATGTTTGTTTCGGGCCAAGATGGATGATTGTGCTAGAATCATAGGCTTATAGAGCCGACTTTGATTTGAGGAAAAATCGTAGGGATTATTTGACGTAATTTCCCAACTTGCCTAAGAGGTTTAAATGTCCGGATGACGTTAGTGGATCAGAGAGATTTGGAGGAGTAGGAGTCGAGGCGTAGAATGCCGACTAAGTCATGCACAAAGTTTGATTTTGAAATAGATTTCATTAACAAATTCTTGTGTTTCAAATCATTTTATGGTTGGTGTTTTGGAATTTTGGGAAATGTTCAACACACACACAAGATTTTGAAATATGGTTTTGAAAGTGTATGAAATCGTTTTATCACGGGAGTGCAAACTTTGTTAGAATTTGTCTCATTTCGTTATTTTTCCAACGGTTCTTTCGGGTAAGATGATATCCGTGTTTTGTGGTGTTTAAAATGTCGGGCAAGTGACTACGGCTTGTGACTTTAACATTGGAACTCCTCCACATATGTTAGAGTTGAGACGGAAAGTTACATTCCACGATCTCTGTATAAGGCTATTTGAGTGATTTGGTTAAAATAAGTTTTTTTTTACGGCATGTTGAGTCGTGTTGGTTTAATTTCACGAGGTGCATATCTTACTTGTTTATGTGACCATTTGGGGAAATCTTGGAAATCAATTTAAAGAACCCCACCTTTTGAGATTTTATGAGGATTAGTCGATATTTTCAAATGATGGAAACGGATTGGTTTTTATCTTTAAGTTTGAAACTTACGCGAGACAGTTGTGTTTTAACAAAAATATATTTGTAAACCGTTTCATCGTTTTGTATGACTAGCCGACGCGCGTAAGATTTGTTGGTGAACCCTGTGCCACGACATTTTATGTTGGAAAAAGAGGAATTTTGGGGTCAAATGTCGTGGAACTGATTTTGAAATTATGTGCACACTTTTGTCGCAACTGGTGTAAGGTCGAGCGGTTACTTTAAATACATGTCATGAGTCAATTCATACTAGAACCGTGATGGTTCATTTTCAAAGAAATTATTTATTTCGCTTTACGTTTCGTGAGTAAACTAAGCTGCAATGAATGATTTTCAACATGATTTTCATATGTGGGACGAGCGTGTCCATTTATTGTAAGATCCCACATTGGTTGGGGAGGAGAACTAAGGTTGCCTTATAAGAGGGACTTGATACCTCCCCTATCAGACGCGTTTTAAAACCGTGAGTCCAGGTGTGTGGACAAAGCGGACAATATCTGGTACGGTTGGTCTGGGATGTTACAAATGGTATTAGAGCCACTCCTGTGCCGTTCGGGATGGTGGGGCAAACCTCATCGAGGACGATGAGTCCCTGAGGGGGGGTGTGTGTAACACCTTAGGCATATCCCACATCGGCCGTGGATAGGAGAGATGCTGGGTATATTAGTAAACCTTGGCCTTACCAGACACAACGCGTTTTGGGGCCACAAGCATGTGGGTTCCTTGGGAACTCTGTGGTTAAGCGTGCTTGGGTGGGAGTAGTACCAGGATGGGTGACCTCCTGGGAAGTCCTTGCGAAGTCCTTACCAGGCCGCCAAGAACAAAGCCGTGAGCCAGTGGGGCAAAGCGGACAATATTGTGTGGTGGTAAGCGGGGTGTTACAGACAGTCTTCTGAAAATAGAAAATCTCACGCGCCAAGCATTAATGGGCCGCACACGCCATCTAATCATGCTCTGACATTAATGACGTGGCATCTTTTGATTGGACGTATGTGGCACACATTCTCCTGGAAAGTTGAACCAGCCGTATGCATTCAATTACGGATCCCAAATTTTATTCACTTTCAAATATTTACACTTTCAGATTCTACCATCTCTTCAGTATAAAACCAAACTTACCACAACCTCAAAACATTTACGAACTTCCTCTCTTTATCTTCTCCGGCGAACCTTGCAGTAACCTGCAACTTCCATTTCTACTCTCTTTCTTCAAAGAAAATCACAATGGCTTCCACCTCCAACGCTCCGGTGAACTCCCCATCTCATTCTGAGAACTCACAAAACCAAGAAATCGCCAGAACCATAGAACAAGACCACTCCGGCGATGAAGCAGATTTTGCTCCGACCACCCATCTTCAAAACTTCATTGCCCATGAACACTTTGAACGTGTTATTCCTTTGAAACCAAACAACTACTATTTGGTTCGTCAAAAAACGGCTTTTGGGGAAGCACACGCCATACTGCTTCACATTTTGGAAAACCATTACCTTTACCCCCTGTTATCCAAAACTGTCAATAAAATCCCTGCCAGATATCTCAATCAATTCTGGCAAAGCAGCAGATTTGACCCCGCAGATAGACAAATCAAGGGTTACATCTCCAAACCAGACAAATCCGAGCGCCTCGAACTCAAATTCAACAGAACCATGTTCTCACTGGAGTTCAGCCTACCCACCAGAGGACTACTAGGGATAAAGGCATACGCAAAGGAACCAACAGACGAAGAGCTATGCCGTTTTGTTGAAATATTGGGGTACAACACAACCCTAAGAAAAAAAAAACGATTTCAGAAGAAATCGCCTTCCTCCTCTGTGGAATACGCTCTTCTCAATCCTAAATCGGTGCCTAAAAGGGAAGGTGGGTAGTCCAGACGAAACTTCACACTAAATCTTGACCATAATGTACGGGGTATATTATGATCTACCTCTGGATTACTCCACCATCATGATGCAAGAAATGGTCAACACCATTGACAGAAGGATCTCCTCTCAGAAGGCCAAAGGACGAAATCCCGAAACTCTACCTCCTCTGCAATATCAAAGAATTATGGGTGTCCTGCTAGAGCCTCTGCTACGTCTACAAAAATGGCCAATGGAGGGACCAACGGCCAGAATATACCCCTGAACAAAAACACCCCAACAGAGCACGAAGATGAATACCCTTTCTGCAGACCTCTGCCAAAGAAACTTCTGGGATACGCTACAGACAAAACCCTTAAGTCAGCATACATATGCGATCATAGGATTCCTGAACCGGGTCCTATGACACCCCCGCGTCTAGGAGCCCCATTAGGAACTAGGGTTGTCGAAAAGATGTCAGATGAGCAATGGGCTGCAGCTTTGGCCAAACATCAGCTTGTACAGGCCAACTTTCAAGCTCGGAGGGAAGCGATTCTCTCCCCTTCAACAAAGAGCAAAACCTCTGCCACCACTCCCAAGAAGAAGAAGAAGAAGAAAACCCACAAGAAAACTACAGAGGGCACCTCTACCTCTGTTGCTCAACTATCCCCTCCTCATGCAACAGAGATTGGATCATCTGCACCTCCCCCTCCTCCAAAAGAAAAGAAGAAAAGAAAACATAAGTCTTCAGAGGAGGGTGCGCCAAAGCCAAAAAGGAAAAAGACCAAGAAGAAGACCAAGAAACCTCACACCCCTCTGTGGACCATCACAGAAGATGCAGAAATGGTCGAAGAAACCAAAGAACAACCTCTGCAATCCCCTTCACCCATCAACTATGCAGAAGATCAGGGTGACTTTTCTCTCTTTCTCCAACAACTCGGGATTGCACACTCTTTGGACCCCTCTGGATGGACTGCAGAAGCTCTATCTCATCATTCAACAGAAGCACCAGACTTCAGAATCTCTTCTGACTTGGATGATGATGACCAAACCCCACAGAATAATCAGTCTAAAACTCCAGAAGCACTACAGAACCCCTTCACTCAACCCAGATTTGATGTGCAAAGGGCAAGCCCAGAAGAAGAGGTAGCTGCAGAAGACCATCAGATGGACACCATGTTAGGAGATCTAACAGAGGAAATGGTTGAAACTAGAGGTAATAGGGTAGAAGTCTAAGAGGTTGATTCTGATGAAGTGGAAGCAAACCAAATAAGAAAAGGTCTTTATCATCCACATATCATGCAACTAATTGGGACTCATTCTTGCTATGATGACCTAAGGAAAAACCCAGAAGTCAGGGTAGAAGCACCAAGCCATAGGGTAGCAACAGAGGTTGAAACCATAGATGGAGAAAAAGTGCTAGGATGCCCAACAGAAGCAGAAGCAAGAAACGATGCCTGGAATAGTAGAGGCACATAACCCCAACCAAATCCCAGTGCAACCCACATTTCTATTACCGCCAGTCTAGTGGCAGAGGGTAATATTGAACAAGAGCAGCACGGCTCGACCCCAACCCAAACTGACCGGGCAGAGGTAACTCTTTCTACCTCTGTGCCAATCTTAGCCGGGAAATCAATTCCAGGGGAGTCCTCTCAAGAGGACTTACCCTTAGTTCGTGGTCCATCGCCCTAGACCACAATCGCCAAACTAACAGAGGAATTTGTTTCCTCTGCCACACACACTACTATAGGTCCAAACAACTCTTCAGATGAGCTTAGAGTGCACAAAGACGGAGAGACTCTAGACAAGTCTCCGAGTCAACAGAAGGATACTCTTGTCCCCACCTCTGGAGTGGATCAAGACAATGTGCTTCTCAGATCATCTATAGAGTCTAAAGCTGATAAAGCCTCTGCTCAAGGATTAGAGGGAAATCCTTCCGTCCTAAACATCAATACAGGGATGAAAGAAGGTGTTCCAGGAACGGGAACTCACTCTGGGGATGAATGTGTTCCCCCAGAGGTTACACCAAGTCCACATGTATCAAGGGATGAGTTCCAAACCCTTGTCACCTCTGTGGACAATACCTTAAAAGAGTTGAAAAGCTCTTTTAATTCTTTTGCAGATACTACATCCAGGGCACTCACAAACCTAAACACCAAAATGGACAACCTGTCCACAGAGGTGAAAAATGCCTTAGCCCAGATACAGGCAACTGCTACAACCTCTGCCACATATGTTGCTGCTGAGTTTGAGAAGGCTACAACCTCTGCCTTCCAAACTTCTGTCAAAGATCTCTTAGCTCAACTCAAAGATCAAGCCTCCACCCCCAAGGGCCTTACCCCTGAAGATTTAAAGAAGTCCCTCGACAAAGTTCAAGAGCAAACAACAGAAGCAACTCTGGCCAAGAAGCCCTCAGATTATATGACCAGAGCTCAACTCACAGAACTTGGCCAAGGAGTGATCGATCAAGTAACAGAGCTCATCAGAGCCTTCACAGCTGCCAACGCAAATTATGTCAAAGACTTCAGGGAAAGCGTCGGCAGAATGCGCTATAACACAGAAGCAGAGCTCCAAACTCTTCTTGGTCTCTGTGACAATGTATGTGCAAAACTAATAGCTGCAGGTGCCACTCTTCCAAAGAAACCAGAGGAATCTTGCAGAGTAGAGGGTACACAAGATAAGGGTCAGGATGACTCTGATGATGACTCTGATAGTCCATCAGATCATCCTGAGGGGGAGAATCAAGGGTAGAAACAAAGGTAAAAAGCTGCAAGCAGGGGTATACAAGCTCCACCGGTATCCGCATAACCTATATCTCAAGCACCTCCAACTCAAACCCAAGGAGGAACACAACAACAGTCCACAGAGGTAATAACCACCTCTGTGGAATTCCCCTCTGTATTCGGAGAAGATGTCCAAACCCAAGAGAACTTCCAAATTCTGACATCTTATGAAGAAGAACTACCTTCCCCAACACCTAAAACCAACCCAAGAATCAAAACCATTGCTCAAAAACAAATAAAATATCTGAGCAAAACACCTGAAGCCTCTCCAACAGAACCTAAATCACCAATCAAGCCCTCTGAAACTCAAGTGTCAAATCCAACAGAGGCAACCCCCACAGAACCTCCTACAACCAAACCCTCTGAAGCTCAAATGCCAAAACCCACAGAGGAAACCCCATCTCTACAAGCAGACAAACCAATGGCGAAAGACAATGGCAAATGGATTATGACAGAGGAACCGCAGAAGAAAAGGCCAAGCATCAACCTCCGAAAGAAAAACTGATGAAGAGCTCTTTCGATGCTTATGTTACACCAAAACCAGAAGAAGAAGAATGGGCTTTAGGTGCCACCCCTCTGTCAAACATACATGTTCTGGATCTAAAGAAAAAACTCACAGAGGATCGAGTGGCAGAAATTAAGAAGAAAATGGATGCTCTGCGCAGACCCATGCCTCCAGTTGGTGCACCTCCACCTCAAATGGAAGAAGTGGTGTACATGTATCTCTACAACAGAACTGCCAGAGATCCAATGCCACCAATGGTACAAGATCCCGAACTTCGTGCTGACCTCGAAAACATCTTCACAAGAACAAAACCCAACCCAAAACACGAAGTCTTCTCAATCGAAAAAATTGACAAGGTCATATACTGTAAGTTTTCTCAAACAAGAACTACACCTAAGGTTTCCTATAACATATACAAGGTCAGAAGGGAGAACAGAACCATGAATCAATTCTCAGATGCTGATCTGAGAAATCTAAATCCCTACGACCTACCCGACCTTCTGCTCTGGACAAAAGAGAACTTCACAACCGATGCACATCGAAGGGTATACAGGGTAATAAGGAAAGCCATGCGTGAGAAACTTCTGCTATACAGCCTTGTCGACTTCCAATTAGCACGAGATCTCGGAGTAAGAAACCTCGCACTCCGACCACCAGAAGACGACTGCCCATCCTCTGCCATACCAAACTCAATCATTACATATCCAAGAGTTGGGCTAGTTTATCAAGATCCTGCTGGGAAGTCAAGATTGTTCGTAGAAATGGACTGTCAGAAGTATGCAACAAATACTTTGACAGAGTTCAGAGCAAGCCTCGTGGAGCACAGAGGAATAGAGCAAATGGATCGGGTTAATGCAGATAGACTGATAGAAGTCATCGATTCAACAATCAACTTCCGAAACCTCTGCATCAGCTTCTATCATGAGCTTAAGGAATTAGGATTCGACAACAGAAGCTTCAACGACTTCAAAGACGCCAAAGTCTGATATCCTCTACCAACATCTGTTATTTTTACCTTCATCATGTAATCAAATGTAAGTGTCTCTGGCACATCTTTTATGAAAGAAAAATATCAACAGAGGTGAAATACCTCCTGTCTTGTTCTTAGTCTACAAAACCTTGCATATTTCAAATTTTTATTTTTCAATACTTAGGGGGAGATTGTTAGCTCCAATCTTTATGATAAATAGAAGTATTGGAAAAATAGACTAAGTATCGACACCAATAGAGGCTCTGGCGAGTAGCCGAGTAACCGAGAAGACATAAGTCTTTGACAGAGGCTCTGCCGGGTTAATCAAGAAAACCGAAATGAAGAAACAACAGAAGACTCTTCTAAGCGGACAAGGCCACAGAGCTTCTGTCATACTTGACAGAGCTTGTGTGGTAAAAAGAAGATCTACGCAAAAGATCTAAACAAGGACGGACATGCTTCTTACAATATCTGCCATTCGAAGGTTCTGAAGATCAATCGTACAAAGGCGTGACCTGACAACTCTACGTGTAAAACTCTGATAGGTTTCCGCCTAAAGCTGAATACGGAGCATTTAATGAACGTTGTATCTGCAACAGTTCCAGAATAGTGTTTTGTACCTTCCAGCTACTATTCCTCAACAGTGTCTTTGTACCTTCAGTCCTTATTGTCCCCTTTAGAAGTAGTATAAATAGAAGGTTCATGTGAACTCTTCTATTAAGCTTTTTACACAACACACACACCTTTTGAGCAGTTTCTTGTCAAACCTTTCGGTGTTCTTGGTGTTCTTATTATATCAAATAGAGTGAATCATTGAGCTATTTATCTGTCTTATTTACACTTCTTGTATTTGATATTGTGTGTTATTCTACCTCATAATATCTGTTAGTTCGTTAAAACGCTTCCGCATTATATATTTTTTGAACTAATTAGATAAAATCATCATTGTTAAGCAAAACAGGAACCAACAGTATCCACATTGGAGAAGTACAACAAACTTTTTGCCACACTAGGCCGTAAACCAGAGATTCTCGCAAATTCATCTAGCACTTGTTTCACCACCGAAATCGAGGGTACATCTCCTCTACAAAATACCATGAGGTCATTTATAACGCCACTTTTTGGCGTTATTTTCGGTCCTCAAACCAATGAGATTGGCTTGTGTTCTAGCAAAAAGGAGAAACTTTATGGTTTATCGAGTGAAATGTGCAGGTAATCTAAAAGGAGGCAATCATTGAGAAAAGAGGCGGAAAAGAGCCAAAAGAGAGTCCAAAACAAAGCCAACGGAAGGCCAAGATCCAAGCCTAAGACTCGTGCCCGAACCTGGACCCCGATCCACGAAACAAACCTGACCCGGACACTTTAGGAAAGCGCGCGGTTTGTTGCATGGTTTGTAAGCCATGGGACAAACCACGTATGTCCCTGTTCGTTTTCTATACTAGGCAATTTTTCGGAATTAGGTCACTACTTCTCGACGTGCGACGGTTGGCTGCTCGGGGGTGATTTTCAGAGGTTTTTGGCAGACTTTTGAGCCACGATAGAGGATCGATTGAGGGAAATTTCACCACGCAAAGCGGATTAGAGCCGAGAGAAGGGAGTTCATCAGTACATTCTTTACGTTCACGATAACTATGTTTACACACACTATTTCCTTCCCTTTTCTTATGTTTTTATCCACCACCAACATGAACTAATCTTCAGATGTTGGGGGTTGGTTTGAATTTGGTTTAAGCTTATGAACACGTGATTTGAGACTTTTATCAGTTTTTCCTATTTAATGAAGCATGTAATTTGGGTTTTAATGCTTTTGTGAGTTTGGCCAACCTTCAATTGTTTTGTTTGTTATCAATTAAGTTCGAGAGACTTAATTGTTAACTAGAACTAGAATTGCATGCCTAAGGTGAGAAATTGGATAGAGATATACCAAGTAAGCCTTAGTCCCATTGAAATCTTGAGTTTAATGTGTTTTGAATTTCATAGGTTGAGATCGAGAGATAAAACTTGTGTTTTCAAGATAAAACCCGTTGTTGCTTGAGAAAGAACAACGGTGATTTTAGAGATTGAGTATTCGTTAAAGGGAATAGCTGGTAATCGTTTCGAGTCAGGTGTTTATATGTGAAAACCTTAGGATTTCCAACCCTCAACTGTTTTCTCTATCCAAAGTCCTTAAGTTGTCTACTGTCCTGTTCTTGATTTATTTGCACTTGAATAGTTTAAAACCAACAACTCAAAATTGTGACCGTTCAGTTAATAGATCTTATAGTCATTGTGATACTTAGTTCCTAGTTCCATGTGTTCGATACTCGTACTTTTGTACTATTACTTGATTTCGACACCGTACACTTACGGTTAGATTTAGGGGGGTGTATACCCGCCTATCAAGTTTTTGGCGCCGTTGCCGGGGAACTAGTTGCAACTGATATCACTACCAGTTATAAGCGCTATTACATTGAACATTTTTTTTGTTATTTTATTTCATCACTTTCAGTTTTTGGATTGCTAATTTTGTTTACTTTCCGTTTCAGGTACTAATTGGTTTATGCCAAGGAAAACCCGAGGGGAAGGACTCGAACCACTCGATCCGGAAATTGAAAGGACCGCCCGTAAGTTACGAAAATAATCTAAAGTTAAAAGACATCGAAGACGGGCGACGAAGCTCCTCATAAGAGACGCCCTATGCGGTCGTTTTCCGATCCGAATGTGGCAGCCGCACGCATAGGCATCCAACCGCCCACTACTGGGGCGAACTCTTTTGAGCTCAAACCGAGTACCATCGTGATGGTACAACAAAATTAGTATGGAGGAGCCCCAACAGAAGATCCTCATGCACATCTCCGTGCGTTTGAGAGGATCTGCAACACATTTAAGATCAATGGGATGGAAGAGGATGCAATTAAGCTGAGGCTGTTCATCTTTTCACTCAAAGGCAGAGCCGAAACTTGGACAAAGAGTATCCAACCGGACTCGATCACCACCTGGGCACAACTGAAAGTGGGCTTCCTCCAGAAATTCTTCCCACCAAGCAGAACCGCCCAACGTATGGCTGAAATCACCCATTTCGCTCAATGGGATCAAGAGACATTGTATGAAGCGTGGGAGAGGTGCAAAGATATGATCAATAAGTGACCTCATCATGAGTTGCAAGGTTGGGTCATTATCCAAACGTTCTTCAGTGGACTTCACCCGCAGTTCAAAAACGACATTACAGCTGCAGCGGGTGGAGCCCTAATGGATAAGTCTTATGAGGAGGCATGCGAGTTGATCGATAATCTGGCTGAACATAGTTTTTCTATTCCAAGATCAGCAGTTAGAAAATTTGCGAGTTTTCAAGAATCAGAGGAGTTGAAGGTGATGAAAGCTCAAATAGCCGCGATCACAAACCATTTAAAGGGGGTCGGTCCAGAAGTGTTCCCCACATCTCAAGAACCTGAACAGGTTCAATTCTTGAAAAACCGGAGCAACCAGCCGAGAAACGACCCTTTCTCGAACACATATAACAAGGGGTGGAAGAAACACCCTAACTTCTCGTGGAGTCAACCGCAAGGACAGCCCTGTCAACAACAACAAGGTAATCATTCCAGTTTTTCTAATTCTCCTAACACTAACAATGTTTACCGTCCTCCAGGTTACAACCAACGGAGATTTGATGAAGGTCCATCCAGGGAGAAGAAACCAGGGTTAAAGGATATGATGATGAAGTTCATGACCAAGATGGATAGCACAGTTAAAGGATTGGCAAGCACGGTGAGTAAAGTAAAAGCAGCAACCGAACAAAACACCGCCTCTATCAAGCTCCTTGAAAGGCAAGTGGGGCAAATTTATGAAGCCTTACAAAATCGAGCTCCCGGGACATTCCCTAGTCAGACTGAAAGGAAACCAAGAGAAGAATGCAATGCAATTCATCTGAGGAGCGGGGCGAAATTGATAAAAGACTCGACTCATGAGCCAGTTATCGAAGTGGAGACGGAGATGGTCGATGAGGCAAATGATGGGCTGAAGGATGATCTTTATAGTGATATGGTTGATCAGGGGAAACCGAATTCCATCAAAGCCGGTAGTAAAACCATATATGCCATCGCTACCGTTTCCGAATCGAGTAAAGGCACATATGGATGAGGAACAGTTCAAGAAATTCCTTGACATCTTCAAGAAGATGCATATCAACATTCCATTTGTAGAAGCACTTGCCCAAATGCCAACATATCTCAAGTTCATGAAGGAAGTTTTATACAAGAAGAGGGCAATCGAACACCAGTCTACCATTGCACTTACTGAAGAGTGTAGTGCTATCATTCAGAACAAGCTTCCCCCGAAGCTTCAAGATCCAGGGGGTTTTTCTATACCTATACAAGTTGGAGATCTTTATTTTTGGTAAGGTGTTATGTAATTTAGGAGCAAGTATTAATTTAATGCCTCTTTCTAATTTCAGGAAACTTGGATTGGGGGAAGTGAAGCCTACAAATGTTACCCTCCAACTCGCCGATAGATCAATAACATATCCATATGGAGGGATAGAGGATGTTCTCATCAAAGTCGATAAGTTCTACTTTCTACTTTCCGGTGGACTTCGTGGTGCTGGATATTGATGAAGATATGGAGGTCCCGCTAATACTGGGAAGACCCTTTCTAGCCACGAGCAAAGCACTTATTGACATGGAAGAAGGCGAGATGACGTTGAGGGTTGGCCGCGAAAAGGTAATGTTCAAGATGTTCGAGAGGTCAGAGGTAGAAGCGAAGAGGAACCTTGTAATCACGGAAAGCCGAAGGAGTGATCAGAAGGAAGGTCGTGCCACGACTTTAACTACGGCGATGGGTGGGAGGCAACCCACCAAGGTTTGATCTCTTTTGTTTTTCGTTACGTTTTCGAGTGATTTTATTTTCAAAAACAAAAAGGATGAACAGAGACTTACGCGGGTTTGGGCGCGGTTTTAGGCCGCGGCCCAAACCGCGCAAGCCTCTGGAGGTTTTGCGAAACAGGGAGCTACGCGGGATTCTTCGCGGCCTTCAAACCGCGCGCTAAACCGCGCGGGTCCCCTGATGCTTCTAGGCTGTTTCTTGTTCAGTGTTTTCCCCTTTCGTGCTTTGTGTCGTTCCGTTTCTTTGCTTTCTTTCCCCCTTTGCTTTCATTATTTGTTTTTTTTTGCGCTTTTTCTCCTTCCTTTCCGGTTTCTCCCAACTACTCTCTCAACGGTTCAAGAGACTCACCTCCTTCCGGTCAGACAGGTATGTTCTAACTTTGTATGTAACGAGTGGTGTATGATGCTTTGTTTCCTTTTTAGCTAAACGAGATGCAACAAACCTAAGTTTCACTTAGGTTTGGGGTGCCTCACTTCTCAACATCTACACACTTACATGTACCCCTGTGCAAACCTCGGTTTCACTGAGGTGTGGGGTTGGCTTTAGTTGACAAACCTAGGCCACGACCTAGCTTTGGGGTGGCCGTTGTGGGACCATTGTGGGATGTTTGAAACTGACCATTGTGGGAAGAATCTTGTGAAAGTAACGTGACCATTAGGGAAGGACCGGGAAAAGGCATGACTAGGGACATTAGTGGAGACCACCCAATAGCGAGATTTGAGCCTAAATGACGTTCTTCACTTGGAGGGATTTAAACACTTAAGTCATATACACTTTTTTCGAATTCCTTGTCGTGATTATAGAGTGATCTCGCTATAATATTGCATTGAGTAGCAAAGACAACCATCGGGATATTGGGTAAGGGTGTAGTAGACCATATCATGTGGACCTTAAGAGATGATTCCAGGCATTGTGTGCATTTTAACCTAATTTTTCTATCGTTCCTTTTACCCATTATGTGCCTAACCAAAACTCCTTTGTAGCCAAACACTCATCACATTTTTCATTTCAAACCCACCATTAAAGCCTAGCCAAAACCTTAGCCAACCCTTATAAAAAAGTGTGTCAATCAGAGGCGGTAATGAACAGCAGAAGATAGAGCAGAAAAGAAATAGTACAGGCCAGTCACGAGAATAAATTGGGTGCATTCTAACCCAAGAGATAGAAAAGAGGGCCAATGCAACCCCAATCAAATAAAGAGAGCTGATGATGCTCCAAAAAATTAGTTAGATAGTATTTATAGCAGCTAAATAAGAGAGTCAAAGCGATTCCAGTAGTGATAAAGAGGGCCAAAGGATAGAATGTGAAGCAAGAAAGTTCAGACTTGCTAAAGATTGACACACCAAGGATTTTTGATCCGCTTACCTTTCATTTCTTAGCCATATCCTTAGCCCCGTTACAACCCTTGTAAAGACATGGATGATCTTCTGGAAAATATAATTAGGGTATACGACCACCTTTACCAATATTCCCTGTCTTGCTACTTGATTCCCTTCCGAGATCGACTTTTTGGACATTTGTGCGTCTTTCATGAGAGTTGTCATGTAATTATCGAGTATTCTTGTACTTAAATTCCTTATACATGACAACATGTGCGACAGCCTAGGTTCAAGTGAAATGAGAGTATCCCGTGAGGTAGGGTCGAGGCGAAATATTTTCCCTAGTATGTTTGGACCTAGTACAACCTTAATGTAATCGGAGCAGTCACGAGTTCAACTCACAATGGAAGGCCATAGATCAAACAGAATAAAGATGAGGCGAGAGTGAGATAGGCATTCACGGGTATGGGAAATCACCAGTGCATTACGTGGTACCGATTGGGAGTTGTGCAATTATTATTTCACTGATATATGCTTTTATTCTATTTTATCGCTAATTTGCTTGAGGACAAGCAACGCTCGGTTTGGGGTTGTTGATAACGCCAATTTTTGGCGTTATTTTCGGTCCTCAAACCAATGAGATTGGCTTGTGTTCTAGCAAAAAGGCGGAACTTTATGGTTTATCGAGTGAAATGTGCAGGTAATCTAAAAGGAGGCAAACATCGAGAAAAGAGGCGGAAAAGAGCCAAAAGAGTGTCCAAAACGAAGCCAACGGAAGCCCAAGATCCAAGCCCAAGACCCGTGCCCGAACCTGGACCCAGATCCACGAAACAAACCTGACCCAGACACTTCAGGAAAGCGCACGGTTTGTTGCGCGGTTTGTAACAAACCACGTATGTCCCTATTCGTTTTCTATACTAGGCGATTTTCCGGAATTATGTCACTACTTCTCGACGTGCGACGGTAGGCTGCTCGGGGGCGATTTTCAGAGGTTTTTGGCAGACTTTTGAGCCATGATAGAGGATCGATTGAGGGAAAGTTCACCACGCAAAGCGGATTAGAGCCGAGAGAAGGGAGTTCATCAGTATGTTTGGACCGTTCCGATTACTATGTTTACACACACTATTTCCTTCCCTTTTCTTATGTTTTTATCCACCACCAACATGAACTAATATTCAGATGTTGGGGGTTGGTTTGACTTTAGTTTAAGCTTATGAACACGTGATTTGAGACTTTTATCAGTTTTTCCTATTTAATGAAGCATGTAATTTGGGTTTTAATGCTTTTGTGAGTTTGGCCAACTTTCAATTGTTTTGTTTGTTATCAATTAAGTTCGAGAGAGTTAATTGTTAACTAGAACTAGAATTGCATGCCTAAGGTGAGAAATTGGATAGAGATATACCAAGTAAGCTTTAGTCCCGTTGAAATCTTGAGTTTAATGTGTTTTGAATTTCATAGGTTGAGATCGAGAGATAAAACTTGTGTTTTCAAGATAAAACCCGTTGTTGCTTGAGAAAGAACAACGGTGATTTTAGAGATTGGGTATTCATTAAAGGGAATAGCTGGTAATCGTTTCGAGTTAGGTGTTTATATGTGAAAACCTTGGGATTTCCAACCCTCAACTGTTTTCTCTATCCGAAGTCCTTAAGTTGTCTACTGTCCTGTTCTTGATTTATTTGAACTTGAATAGTTTAAAACCAACAACTCAAAATTGCGATCGTTCAGTTAATAGATCTTATAGTCTTTGTGATAGTTAGTTCCTAGTCCCCGGTGTTCGATACTCGTACTTTTGTACTATTACTTGATTTCAACACCGTACACTTGCAGTTAGATTTAGGGGGGTGTATACCCGCCTATCAGTCATCTGCAAAACATAGATATTTAAAGAAAGGCGGGCACATCCTTTGTGGAACTTAAAACTGGGATCTTCATCAACACGTTTACGGAAAATACACGAGAAGGCCTCCATTACCAACGTAAATATATACAGAGATAAAGGGCACCCTTGTCTAATCCCTCAAGCTCCTTTAAAAAACCCAAAGGATTCACCATTTACCATAATGGAGTACGAGGTTGTGGACACCACTTCCATTATCCAATGACGCATTATTTGATGAAAACCCATAGCACCCAAAACATTCGAGAGAAACGTCCAATCAACCGAGTCATACGCCTTTTGAACATTAACTTTTAGAGCGCACCTAGGAGGACCATCATTTATGCCATACCCCGATAGAATCTCATGAGACATCATTATGTTATCTGATATACGCCTACCCGGAATGAAGGCGGATTGATTCGGACTCACCAGAAAGTCCAAAAAATCCTTCAAATGCCACGACAATATTTTAGATATGCATTTATAGATCACCTTACATAGAGAGATAGGGTGAAATTCCGTGACCTTTGACACATTCATCGTCTTTGGGATTAGACAAATGGAAGTGTGATTCAGCTCTCTAGCCAAACGACCACGATAGAAGAAATCTTGGACTGCCATCTCCACATCCTTTCCAACAACTTCGTATGAGGCTTTAATTTTTTTTTAAGAGAAACCATCTGAGCCCGACGCACGATCATCACCAATGTCAAACATAGCCCTTTTGAATTCGTCCTTTGTAATTGGGCGAATCATGAATATTTCATCCTCGACAGATAGTCTATTAGCGAACAAATATGGAGGTAGAGAAGGACAAACTGAACCATTCCTTCCCCAAGAATGGACCGAAAATGCTCAACAAAATCGTTGCCAACTTCCGTATTATAAACAGTACGCCATTGAGCGTCTATAACCGAAGTAATTAAGCTACGATTCTTCCTTTCCTTAACAACCTTGTGAAAAAAATCGTGTTAAGGTCACCAACCTTTATCCAACGCACCTTAGCTTTCTGTCGGAAATTTCGTTCTTCATTCTGTAAAGCATTCTGAAAAGCAATAAGAATATGCGAGAGATCTTCTCGAAGGATCACATTATGGGGATCCGCGTCAACATTCTTTTGTATTACTTCCACCTCAACCCGAAGATCTGCCACACATTTCGAAAGACACCTATTCAAAGATCTTAATGAACGAATTGGCCTTTTAAGAGCTTTAAGGCGAGAAGTAACTTGAAAAGAATAAGAACCAACAACAGGTTTATCCCACACCTCCTTGACAGTCTGTAAGAAATCATGGTGATTAGTTAAATAATTATCAAACTTGAAAGGATGGGTACCTTTCTGACGACCCCCATCAAATATCACAATCATTGGGCTATGATCCGAGACCCCACGCGGTAAGAATTGGGCCGTTGCACGTCAAAAAGCATCCAGAAAGGGAACATTGATCATGACCCTATCCAGTTTACGGACAATACCACCGCCATGAAAAGGTTTTTGTGCCCAAGCATAGAAGATTCCCGTAAAACAAACATCAAAAACTTCTATCTCCTCCACAGAATGCGCAAACTTCTCCATGCACATATTTCTACTTAAACCACCCCCATCATTTTCCTCTAGATTAAGGATTGAATTAAAATCTCCGAGCATCAACCACAATTCATTTTTTTCTATCACAGCAAATTTCCGAAGTTTACTCCATAAATCCCGCATGCGCACCCCATTATTCTGACCATAAACAGAAGAAAGAAAGAATGACACCGCCGATCCTTTAATATGAACTTTGCTATGAGTGACTTGATCCGTCATTGAAACAATCATAATGTCATGAATAAGAATTTCATCCTACCACAATACACGTACTTATAGCACTATGCATAGTATTCGAACACCAAGACCATGAACCAAAAGTAGACGAGATAATATTATCTAACTTGGAAGATAAGACATGGGTTTCCAAAATAGCACAAAGGGACAGTGAATGAGATCGGATGAGATAACTTACCTCCCGCTGCTTGATAGGGGAGTTAAGCTCCAGAATGTTCCACGCTCCAAGCGTCAACATGATGAAGAGTTGGAAGGAGTGTCTTTCTCACCCGACACCCTAAGGATCTTAGCAACACTTGGGGTAACCGAAGCACCCACACTACCAATACCACTTGTTTGCGTGAGCTCCACATGCACATCCTCCGTCATAAGAGACAAGAATGAGTTAGCAGTCACAAGAGGTTCAACACGCTTATTTTTCGCAAAAAGAGCCGAAGGATGAACCTCAACCTTCGAAGGGGTCGGCGGCTTGAGAATACCCCTTAGTTTTGGTTGAAAGACCGAACCTCCTTGTGAAAGAACAATCTTTTGTCTCGTCAACTCTGCCACTTTTTGAGACATATTACTACCTTCATTCAAAGCTTCAGACGTACCCCCCCTTCTGTTTGTCTGCCTTTTCCAAGCCGTCCTTATTGACAACTGAATCCATATCCACCCGTACATCACCCATACAAACATCCGAGCCCACATTCTGCCTGTCTTTACCCATCCCCGACAATGATCCAACTTTTTTTACAACTGGATAGGTTCCCAAACGTACTCCACTCTTAACGTAACCAAAATTTCCTTACCCCCATGGATGTTAGGAATAGAAACCTGCAGTTCGCGTTTCAACTCACTTACTGCCCAAACATCCACTAGGACATTGGCAAGCTCGGCCTTCCCCACGCAACATCACATATTTTCGTTGTGTATTCATCTATCATTTTAGGAATGCCAAGTGCACTTTCAATACGACCGAAACCCTCCCTATTGAATGCAACCAAAGGGATATTGTGAATCTTAACCCACAACGGGCAAGATCTATGTTCTTGTTTGATTAAACCCTGTTGGGGATCCCAAGAGAAAACAAAGAGGGGAACACCCATCACCATCCATGGGCCACCTTCCAAAACCTATCGGAGACCGTCACCATTACAAAACTTGAAGAAAAGAAACCCCGCTTCATTCATCATGACATCTTGCAAACCCAATTTTCCCCACAATGAGGTTACCGTCTTCTTTACAGTAGGAAAATAGAGTCCAGGACCAAGGAAATACCCATATAGGGTATTCTGATAAAGAGTCGCTGCTTTTTCAGTTAATTCCAAAGGAAGATCAAATCGAGTGTTACCTTATTCCGGAAGAGGAAAGAATTCCAACGTCCCCGAAGCCTTGCAAGAATGATCTTACAGCACCGAAGCATACGAGGTCGAATAAGGTTTTGTTGCCTCTCTATGAGGATCAACAACACCTTGTGATTTCTACAAAATGGAGACTTCACCATAAACTAATCGATTATTATCGAAAGTCTCAGATAAACGATCCTAAACCGAGATATGGGGAGGATCAGACGCAATCCCTTTCGCCGCATCCAAATTTGCTGCACCATGCACGTTTGCATGAAAATTAGGGTTAGGGTTTTTCCCATCCCCACCATCCATGGCAGCCACTTTCAAACTAGGGTTCCGATCAACATGACCATCCCCCTCCAAATCACTTCCCATACCACTTTCGTCAATAACTTCGACCACGGGGATAACATCCACCGCCGCAGCCATGAAAGAAAAAAAATAGAAACTCCGATCAACCCTTGTACAATGAAGGTTACACGACTATGGCGCTGAATCTCCGAAGAGAGACAAAGGCTATAACCACGCAACGCTGAAGTAACTAAGGAGGGTCAGACTCACTTCAAGAAGAAACTAGCACTGAGGAACCAGAAAGAAGGACAATCAAACTGCGTAGCGAGGCAAAACCCTAGAGCCGCTGCAAGAGCACCACCACTTAACCGTTCACAACCAAGAAAAATCGTTGGAAGCCTCAGTCGATCTCAAGAATACAAGAAAAACGAAGCAAAAATAGCCCTTTCGCAAGGAAACTCGCCGGAAAAACCTAATCCCGACCATAAACCCTAATCGCCGTCGATGAGAGGGAGAGCATCATTTTTTTTCCAAACCATTCACTTTTTTCTCTTCTTCTTCCTCATCCTCTGAGGCAATATCAACAGTTTGAACCCAGGGAGAGGAAGGAGGAGTTAGATTTTTCTCTTTCTCCTCCTCAGAATGAGAGGGGTCTTCATTTATTCCCTCCCCCTCAGCTTGAGGGAGGTTTTCTTTGTCATCATCCTTCTCCCCCTATTTGTCATCATCAACAGGGGGAGGATCAGTACAGGCGTCATCTGTAGTCTTGTCTTCTAGGCCAGGAGCTGCTGATGCTGAGGTATTAGCAACCTCAAGTTTTTTCACCCTGGCTTCGAGGCCAGGGATCACTGCAGTGGCTTGCACGATGATATCAGTCGACATCCCCAGCTTTGACCTGTCGTCAGCTGTACATTATGTAATGTAAGGGGGTCGAAAGAGAAATTAGTCAAAGTTTTGGACTAGTTATAAATTGCAAAACTTCAGGGTGGAATTGGTCATTTGTTGAAAGTTGAATTATATTTAAGTTTGAGTCGGCTGGTGATTGAGAAATATCTCAATTTGGTTTCCTGAAGTCGGTTCTAACAAGAAGAGAGAAAGAGATTTCCAGAATCTTGAATTTGCTACGGTAAGAATTGAATCATGGTTTTCAATTCAATCTCTTAGAAATCAATAAACAGGTTAAGCTGATTTTGATTCGGTATTGGCTAGTTGGTGTGAAAGATTGGACGTGAATCGATTGGATTGCAGACACCAAATTAGATTTTAAGGTGAGTTCATCCTTTCGATTTTATCTTAATAGAATTGATAAGTTGGATTGAATTGTGTAACGCCCCAAATTCCGGGCTAATTTGAACCTCAAATTTCCACAAGTTATGATAATATAAACTTCAAACTTTCATAAATAGCAAGTGAATTAATCATCAAGAGTACATTTACAGATACAGGATTCTACAAATAACCTATTAATCTAATTATGTCACTATAATCAGATTAACTAAGTTATCTAAGCAATCCTTCAAAATCTCATTCTGTTAATTGACTTCCTTGCTATTCCAAAACGCTCGTCCCACAACCCTTTACTTTCCCGAGCTGGTACCTGGTAAGAAAACATCGTTTGAAACGATTACGCCAACGCCTAGTGAGAACATTTGTTTCCACAATAACATTTGCAAAATCAATGTAAACAAGTTATATCAAACCTGATTACCCTTTTTCTTACCATACGTGTAAATCGTTTCCGTTAACACGATTTTCATCCAATCCCATGAATATGACTGACATACATTCCATCATCATATCATGTCTTAGAGCCGCACTACGAATCTTCACTGATTCTAGATTAATACTCTTATTCCAGAAATTGCAATATACACATGCCCATTTCCATTCATATCCTATTCCAGAGCCACACTACGAATCTTTCTCAGATTCTAGATTAATGCTCCTACCTAAGAAATCGCAATATACACATGCCCATTTCTTAGGAAAGGAAGTAGAGATTACAAGCACTTATGTCAATCCCATTTTCTTCCTTATGAATTGGGAATAACGATTATTACCACACGCCTATTCCACAATTCCCACACACACTGGAATAACGATTATTACCACACGCCTATTCCATGTGATTACCATTAGTGCCACACACATCAGAATAATGACTAAACTTCATCTATTCCACGTGTACATAACCATTAGTGCCTATGGATCCATTACACTTACTACACCCCTGCCTAGTATTAAACCAGCACAGTCTATAAGCCTAACATACTACCATTCAATTGTACGTATGTTCAAGCTACACAAAACATGTTTCAATTCCTAAATCATATCTTTCTATGACTAACAGAACCTGCAATTCTCTAATTTCTCAAAAGTGTCCGGACAACAGAGGTTTTCGGATACCCCTAAACTGTCCGGACAACACATCTTTCCGGTTAACACAACTTTTCGGTTAATTCCTACTTTTCGGATAACTACAACTCACTGGGTAACCAAACATTCCGGATACCACTACTTTCCGGGTAATTCATATTTTCCGAATACTTGTTTAATCCGGACAACACCCGGAGACTAAAATAATCCGGATACTATAATCATCCTGGAACTTACAAGAAAACGATACTTACCGGATACTTGCTGCGTCCGAAAACATTCATAACCACGGGTTCCGGATACTACGTTTTATCCGGAAACCTTCGACCTGCAGCTTAAAATTCGATCTAGATATATATATGTTCGATTCAGCTCATTCCAGACCATTCCATACAGTTCATAACCAATTTATACATCTATTTCAAGGTCTAATCTAACATATAAACACTGATTTGTACAAACAACAAATGAACTCACCTTATTTGCAAAAACCCACTTTTCTGCATGAATTTGATTCCAATCTGATGTTAACGATTCTGAAAACAAAATTCGATAAACAAATTCGTTTATCACCATATGTCTACAATAGATTTAATCAGAAACCATAGCAAATTCTTACCAATTTTGAAGACAAAAATCTTGTTTTTCCTTCTTTCTCCCTTTTCTCATTTTTATCTCTTTCTCTCTGCCTCTTGACCGACCCAAATCACAAAAACACTGAGATATTTGATATCTCAGTTCTTTATCCATTCACACTTTCCACTATTTACCAAACACACCTCCTCGATCCAATATTTCCAAAATAGCACCAAACTCTAATCACTTGCATTTTAACCCTATTGAATTATAAAATTACAACATAATTCAAGGTTTTAACCAAAATACAATTAGATCCCAATTCTCATTAAAATACGATTATTGAAAATTCAGGATGTTACAATACTCCCCAATTTGAAAATGATTTCGTTCTCGAAATCAAGATCAGGTAAACAGATGGGGATACCTATCCTTCATATTCTCTTCCGACTCTAAAGTCACATTAGCACCTCGATGGTGTTTCCATTGTACTTTCAACATAACTACTTCCTTACCACTACGTAACTTTTGAACCTATATTTCCAAAATTGCCTCCGGTTTTTCCACACAACGGCTCTTCTCATCCACTCTTACATCAGTAAGTGGAATCACATCTTCCTCTTCGGCTAGACATTTCCGAAGATAACAAACGTGAAAGGTATTGTGGATTCCTTCCAATTCAAGTGGAAGATCCAACCGATAAGATTGCAATCCGACCCTCTTAGTGATAGTGAAAGGTCCTAGAAAACGAGGACTTAACTTCCCACGTTTATCAAACCTTATCACACCTTTCCATGGGGATACCTTAAGCATCACGCGCTCCCCAACTTGGAATTCTTTTGGTCTTCTTTTCGGATCAGCATAACTCTTTTGTCTATCTTGAGCTGCTTTCATATGCTGCCGAATTTCTTTCACTTTATCTGCCGTTTGTTGTACCAGTTCCGGACCAACAAACTGTTTCTCTCCGGCTTCTAACCAACACACCGGCGTTCTACATTTTCGACCATACCAAGCTTCGAAAGGTGCTCTTCCAATACTAGAATGGTAACTATTGTTATACGCAAATTCAACTAACGGTAGATGCGTATCCCAATTACCTCCAAAATCCAATACACATGATCTGAGCATATCTTCCAAAGTTTAAATAGTCCTTTCACTCTGTCTGTCAGTCTGTGGATGATAAGCAGTGCTCAGATTTACCTTTGTAACGAATTCTTCTTGTAGTGACTGCCAAAATCTCGAGGTAAACTGACTATCACGATCTGACACCATCGACACCGGTATACCATGCCTTGACACCACTTCATCAATATACAGCTTCGCCAATTTCTCAATTGGTGACGCTTCTTTCATAGCTAGAAAATGAGCACTCTTAGTCAAACGATCCACAATCACCCAAATAGTGTCATTACCTTTCCGAGTCCTTGGCAACTTTGTCACGAAATCCATGGTGATCTTCTCCAACTTCCATTCCGGAATCTCCAAAGATTGGAAACTTCCGTAAGGTTTCTGATGTTCAGCTTTTAGTTAAGAATATGTTATACACTTTTCCACTATTCGTGCCACATCTACTTTCATAGCTGGCCACCAATAGTGTAACTTCAAGTCTCTATACATCTTAGTACTTCCAAGATGTATTGAATACTTAGATCTATGAGCATCTTCGAGAATCAACTCTCGATTACCTCCAATCTTTGGTACCCAAACACGGCCTTGGAATAATCTAATTCCACTACCATCTTCAGTCAGTTGAAGATGTTGTTTGCTCATAACTTCATCTTTTAGGTTCTCCTCTAGTAAGGCCGCCGCTTGTGCCTCTTTTATCCTTTCAATCAGACTGGACATTGCCTCAATTCTAACATTGGTCGCTTTCAAACACCCACTATACTCTTTTCTACTTAAGGCATCGGCTACTACATTGGCTTTACCAGGATGGTAATGCAATTCACAATCATAATCCTCAAGTAACTCTAACCATCGTCGTTGTCTCATGTTTAATTCTTTCTGATCAAAGACATGCTTCAAACTCTTATGATCAGTATAAAGAGTACATTTCGTGCTATACAAATAATGCCTCCACAGTTTCAAAGCAAAAACAACCGCTGCTAATTCCAAATCATGCGTAGGATAATTCTTCTCGTGCTCCTTAAGTTGTCTTGACGCATAAGCAATTACTTTGCCCCGTTGCATCAATACACATCCTAGACCCAACTTTGAAGCATCATTGTACACCACTAAATCTTCCGTTCCTTCTGGTAAGGCAAGAATAGGAGCTTCACATAACTTTTGACATAAAGTTCTGAAAGCCGATTCTTGTTTCTCCGTCCAGACAAACTTCACGTTCTTTCTAGTCAATAAAGTCAAAGCAGAAGCAATCTTTGAGAAGTCTTTAATAAATCTCCGATAATAACCCGCGAGACCTAAGAAACTTCTTATTTCAGACGCACTTCTTGGTGTCTCCCAATTCGTCATAGCTTCTATCTTTGCTGGGTCTACTTTAACTCCTTCCGAAGTGATCACATGACCTAGGAATTGTACCTCCTTTAACCAGAATTCACATTTCAAGAACTTCGCGTACAATTTCTCTCTTCTCTACACTTATAAAACTTCGCGTAAATGGTGTTCGTGATCTGCTTCAGTCTTTGAATAAACATGTATGTCATCAATGAAAACAATGACGAACTTGTCTAAAAATGGTCGACATACTTTATTCATCAGATCCATAAATATTGCTGGAGCATTTGTCAAACCAAATGGCATTACAAGAAATTCATAATGTCCATACCTTGTTCTAAAAGCCGTCTTAGGAATATCTTCATTTCTTACCCGAACCTGATGATACCCAGACCTTAAATCAATCTTAGAAAAACATCCCGCACCTTGGAGTTGATCGAACGGGTCATCAATCCTTGGACGCGGATACTTGTTCTTAATAGTCACCTTATTCAGCTCGCGATAATCAATGCACATCCTCATCGTGCCATATTTCTTCTTAACAAACAAAATCGGAGCTCCCCAAGGCGAAGAACTCGGCCTAACGAAACCTTTATCCAATAACTCTTGAAGTTGAGTCATCATCTCTTTCATTTCCGCCGGTGCTAGACGATATGGTGCTCGCGAAATAGGTGTCGATCCAGGGATAAGGTCAATACAAAATTCTACCTGCCGTTCAGCTGGTAGACCAGGAAGATCATCGAGAAATACGTCTAGAAAATCACGTACCACTCTGATATCTTTCACTCGCTTCTTTTCGGACTTTACATCTAAAACATAAGCTAGATAGTATGAACATCCTTTCATTAAACATTTACGCGCTTTTGCAACAGAAATTAACCGAACTTCCCCTTTTCGCTTTTCCCCAAAGATGAGTACATCATCCCTATCAGCCATTGGAATCCTGATTAATTTCTTTGCACAAAATATTTCTGCCTGGTTGACTGTCAGCCAGTCCATACCCACATTCACATCAAATCCCCCAATTTCCATCAACAACAAGTCGATCGGAAATTTTGTCTCTTCTATCGAAATAAAACAACCATCAAGTCTTTCATGAACCAAGACCTGACCCCCATTAGCTACCTCAACTACTAAGGCATCTTCCAAAGTAGTAACATGCATAGCTAACTCGTGGAAGAACGAATTGGACACAAATGACAAATTTGCACCACAGTCAAATAAAATGCGCGCTGGACAAGAATTAATAAGGAATGTACCCGAGACAACATCTTTCGATTCTTTAGCTTCATCAGCGGTCATCTGAAACGCCCGACCCATTGGCTTTAGGATATTTGATTTCTTATTTTCATCTCAACTCTTTTTCAACCTTGGGCAATCCCGGCGGAAGTGGCCCATTTGTTTACACTCATAGCATGTAATTCCTTGTACCGGACAATTATTCATCATATGTCCACTTTTACCACACTTGAAACACTCCAGCGCTGTCACCCGGCACGTCCCATAATGTTTACTCTTACACTTTGAAAACCAATTTGGTTCACGACGTGATTCATAACGAATACCCTTACCAGTTGTCTTTGACTTGTGAGAAAATAATGCTCGGCCTACCCATTTCCATTTCTCCCCAACTTGGGTCTTTTCTTCTTTATCCTTCGCGTAAACTTCTTCCATTACCTTAGCTTCTTCAATAGTTTTCCTCAGTGTTGAAGCCTTGGCATTTCTTACACGAGACATCATATCCGCGGGTAAACCCTTCAGGTAAGCTTTAATCTTTTCTTTTTCATTTGGAGCCACATGCCCCACCAAATTCAGTTTTTCCAAAAACGTTTCTGTATACTTTCTCACAGACATGTTACCCTTCTTAAGAGTCCGAAACTCTTATTCGATTCTATCCATCTCGTTCTCATTACAGTACTCCTCCAAAACCTTCTTCTTGAATGACTCCCAAGTTATAGCAGTCAATACTGAAGCCGATATTGAAGCTGTCACTATGTTCCACCATGTTAGTGCATTACCTTTTAACATTTGAGATGCAAATCTAACCTTTGACTTTTCATCACATTCACAAGCTCTGAAAGCTTGTTCCATTTCCCTAATCCAGTTCATACAGGTTACTGGATTATCGGTTCCTTTAAACTCTGGCGGCTTACAACTTAGGAACGTCTTGTACGAGCAAACTCTTTCCACTCTCCTTTCTGTTTCTGTTACTGGAGTAGGAAGTGGATTAATTACTCCAGTATCGGTTCCCATTCGCTGCAACTCTGTACTTCGATCGTTCAATGCCTTCATAAACATTTCGGTTTGTTGAGCCATTGCGTTCATCATCATTCTTGTCATGTTTTCCATCATTTGGGATTCCATACTTGCTTCCGGTGTTCTTGGGTTGGAAGTACTGGTACCCGTTCTATGTACCTGACTTGGCACTCCTCCAAGAGAAAGAAACCCCGGCGGAGTCTCATGAATTTCGCCTAATCCAGTTTGCCTTTCTCCTGTCCCATCAATAATGGACCTATCCATCGCAGAAATAGTAGATAATGGCGGCGTATTCACCATCGTTCTGATATACACAAGAGGATAACCATAAGAAATGGTTATACACATACGAACATACAAAACGTACTATACCGTTCATTAGTCACTGTAACAATTTAGAAACAAGCATGCTTATGTAACAATATATTCAAAAATAACAGTAGCTTGTTGAAATTGTGAATATATCATACAGGAGAATCCTCGTTACCATCGTTACAGTACTAATTTCACGTATTTCCGTTAACTCTAAGACTATCCCGTCTTAGTACTTCTACCCATATCTCACACATCATAACTTAATTCATCTCAGCTTAAGTCTAAGTATCTCATCAGCATACTTAGTTCACTTAAACTAATGCTCTGACACCATATTGTAACGCCCCAAGTTCCAGGCTAATTTGCACCTCAAATTTCCACAAGTTATGATAATATAAACTTCAAGCTTTCATAAATAGCAAGTGAATTAATCATCAAGAGTACATTTACAGATACAGGATTCTACAAATAACCTATTAATCTAATTATGTCACTATAATCAGATTAACTAAGTTATCTAAGCAATCCTTCAAAATCTCCTTCTGTTAATTGACTTCCTTGCTATTTCAAAACGCTCGTCCCACAACCCTTTACTTTCCCGAGCTGGTACCTGGTAAGAAAACATCGTTTGAAACGATTAGGCCAACGCCTAGTGAGAACATTCATTTCCACAATAACATTTGCAAAATCAATGTAAACAAGTTATATCAAACCTGATTACGCTTTTTCTTACCATACGTGTAAATCGTTTCCGTTAACACGATTTTCATCCAATCCCATGAATATGACTGACACACATTCCATCATCATATCATGTCTTAGAGCCGCACTACGAATCTTCACTGGTTCTAGATTAATACTCTTATTCCAGAAATCACAATATACACATGCCCATTTCCATTCATATCCTATTCCAGAGCCACACTACGAATCTTTCTCAGATTCTAGATTAATGATCCCACCTAAGAAATCGCAATATACACATGCCCATTTCTTAGGAAAGGAAGTAGAGATTACAAGCACTTATGTCAATCCCATTTTCTTCCTTAGGAATTGGGAATAACGATTATTACCACACGCCTATTCCATAATTCCCACACACACACTGGAATAACGATTATTACCACACCCCTATTCCATGTGATTACCATTAGTGCCACACACATCAGAATAATGACTAAACTTCATCTATTCCACGTGTACATAACCATTAGTTCCTATGGATCCATTACACTTACTACACCCCTGCCTAGTATTAAACCAGCACAGTCTATAAGCCTAACATACTACCATTCAATTGTACGTATAATCAAGCTACACAAAACATGTTTCAATTCCTAAATCATATCTTTCCATGATTAACAGAACATGCAATTCTCTAATTTCTCAAAAGTGTCCGGACAACACATCTTTCTGGTTAACACAACTTTCCGATTAACACAACTTTCCGGTTAATTCCTACTTTCCGGATAACTACAACTCACCGGGTAACCAAACATTCCGGATACCACTACTTTTCGGGTAATTCATATTTTCCGGATACTTGTTTAATCCGAACAACACCCGGAGACTAAAATAATCCGGATACTATAATCATCCGGGAACTTACAAGAAAACAATACTTACCGGATACTTGCTGCGTCCGGAAACATTCATCACCACGGTTTCCGGATAATACGTTTTATCCGGAAACCTTCGACCTGCAGCTTAAAATTCGATCTAGATGCATATCTGTTCGATTCAGCTCATTCCAGACCATTCCATGCAGTTCATAACCAATTTATACATCTATTTCAAGGTCTAATCTAACATATAAACACTGATTTGTACAAACAACAAATGAACTCACCTTATTTGCAAAAACCCACTTTTCTGCACGAATCTGATTCCAATATGATGTTAAGGATTCTGAAAACAAAATTCGATAAACCAATTCGTTTATCACCATTTGTCTACAACAGATTTAATCAGAAACCATAGCAAATTCTTACCAATTTTGAAGACAAAAATCTTGTTTTTCCTTCTTTCTCCCTTTTCTCCTTTTTCTCTCTTTCTCTCTGCCTCTTGACCGACCCAAATCACAAAAACACTGAGATATTTGATATCTCAGTTCTTTATCCATTCACACTTTCCACTATTTACGAAACACACCTCCTAGATCCAATATTTCCAAAATAGCACCAAACTCTAATCACTTGCATTTTAACCCTATTGAATTATAAAATTACAACATAATTCAAGGTTTTAACCAAAATACAATTAGATCCCAATTCTCATTAAAATACTATTATTGAAAATTCAGGATGTTACAAATTGGTTTTGTGAAAGTAATGATATCTCTTTGAAATAGATTTAAAAGAATGATTGTTAATTGGAAGGAAAACTGTATGATTGAACTGGGTAAAATTAAGATGTCCGGAAGATGTTACCGGAAGGGTTCCAGATTCCGGATGGTTGTCTAAAATGTATCGGATACCAGAATGTACCGGATTACGGATAGATCCGGAATTGAGGTTTCCGGAATTGGGTTTTCCGTTGGGATACCGGATGGTTTTTCGGAATGGATGTACCGGATACCGTATTTGATCCCGGTTGGTTCCGGACTTTGAGTCCGGATACTTTTCCGGATGATACCGGACTCTTTGGTTTTCCGGGTGTTCCCAAACAAATGTTCCGGATATGGTTTCGGACAAGATTTTGGATTGTGTGTAGTACTTGATTCCTGATTAGTCTACTGGATAAACTTTCTGGTATAATTTTATTTAAAGTTGTACTGTTAAAATATGTTATGATTTCGAAACGTATGTTGATCTTAGAGTACAAATATAAATATAACTCGGCTGAAAGAATGATACGAGATGTTATATATTTGAGTTATTAGGCACGTATGCTAGTAAGTGTAATGGATCTATAGGCACTGGCATTAATTGGAAACGTGGAATAGGCATGAGTTAAATTGTAATTCCCGTTGACGTGAAATGAGAAATAGGCATGAGTTAATTGTTATTCCCATTTCGTATAGTGACGTAAAATGAGGAATAGGCATGAGTTAATTGTAATTCCCATTTCGTATTGTGACGTGAAATCTTAGAATAGGCGTGAGTTAATCGTAATTCCTGATTTTTATGGGAAGATAAGAGATAGGCATGAGTTAATTGTAATCTCTACTTCCACTCCAAGAAATAGGAGTTAATTGTAATTTCTTGGATATGAGCAATGATCTAGAATCCGTAGTGATTCGTAGTGGGCTCTTGAACGTGATGCTATGACTTACTTAGTAAATGTCATATTCATGGAATCGGGTATATTCCTGTCATCGAAAGATGTTATGTGTACGGTAAGAAAGATGACAACCAGGTTTGTTATACGCTTTGTTTCCAATTGGTTTTCAAAGCTTATGAAGTTTTAATTTGAAAACTGGATGTTCTCACTAGGCGTAATCCTAATCTTTTCAAATTAAATTTTCTTATCAGGTACTAGCCCAGGAAGGGATAAACAGGGATGAGTGTCAAGATGTTCCAGAGTTATACTTTTGGTGATATAATGGAGAAGTTAGTGGAAGCACTGATGTTTTGGAGATTTTGTAGACAACCCTCATAATCTGATTGTGTACATTATATATTAGATTAGTAGGTTGTTTATAAAAGTTGGATGTATATACGAATCTTGTTATAACTTCTCCATATATATATATGAAGTTCTTGGAAATACTTGTCGTGGACCTTATAAAGTTAAGGTTTAAATTTGTTTAAATATTTGGATGTTTCATCAGCTGTGAAGGATAGGGCGGGAGCCACCGGTTCATTCTGGTGGTTCAGGAGGGAGGAGAGAACTGAGTTAGTTGAGTCAACCTTGGTGGTGAGGTTACTCACCTGACCTCTGAGCTAGTCCAACTTCGTGCCGATGTTAGTGACCGCTCCTTGTAGAGTTCCGACTGCATTGCTGAGGGTAGAGACGGTGGAGTTCAGCGATTGCAGGGAAGAGGAGTTATGAACCACATCTCGTTGCAAGGTTTTCACCTCCTCGGTTAGTGCTGGGAGATGGGCATTATCAGCCTTTGTGGTGAGGGAGGTGGAAAGGTCCTTCAGATATTCGTCGGCGTTGTTCACGACGTTAGTGTTGTTGGTGAGATTGGAGAGGGATTCCACCTGATCCTTTATGTTAGGACCATAAATGTCCTATAAAATAGAAACTTATATAAAGGTTTTATATTTGTTATTAATGCTTTGTAAAAGCCTTATTTATGTTTAATGGGCTTATTAGAGTTGATGGGCCATGGGTTTTAGGCTTAAAGCCCTTGGTATATAAAGTTGGTTTTCCAATCATTAGAAATGCTTCGAGAGAATAGTTGGCACGTTTGTAGGTTTAGAGAGAGAGTTTGTATTTCATTCCAATCTTGTAACTCTCTTCAATCATTCAATTAAAGTATTAATCGTTTCGTTTATTCATTGTTACTTGATTGTTAATCTGGGATCTACATGTGGTATTAGAGCAGAGGGACAAAGCTATCGATCCAAAAGGTATCAATTTTTCATCTGTTTTCATCGACATCTGGCAAAACGCCGTTGTGTTCTTGAGGTATGTGTTAAAAACGAAATTATGTGTTTGAGATATCGTTGGTATTATTCTTTTAGTGATCTTTACAAAGTTGTGGATCTGTTTTCAAAGTTTTTGATCATCATATTGATAAAATTCGACTTGCTGGGTTTAAAGCCTCAGTTTTTCAAATTTTTCTTGATTTTGATCAAAGGGTGTGTTTAGGTTTAAATCGATCCTTCTATTGTGTTATTTTGGTATTTTGTGTGTGAAAGTTGTTTCCAGGAAATCTTATTTCGAGAAAATACTCCAAAAATCGTGTTATTAGAAACCCAGGTACGTCTGTTCTAATCTTTTCCCGACTTGATTCCCGATCTGGTTGAATCCGGGTCTTTGGTTTCCCGATACCAGACAAATACCGGATCACATACCGGTTTCCGGACTCAATCCTAATTCCGGACCTTGACTGGATCTCGGCTCCTACTCCCGTGCCCGTTCCCCGTCTCAATACCGGAATCAACTCACGGGTTCCCTTGTCTCGGACCCGTCCCGATACCTGACTTGAAGACTGGTCTTTCACAAACCCGGGTTCCTCACTCGGAATCTCTATCCAGGACCCCCCGTTGCTAAGTCGCCGAAGAAGGACATTTGTGTATTCTTTGATACACTGTTTGATTGTTTTTGGATCGATATCTTGAATTGTCTCACGATCATAATTTTCAGGTAACAATATGTCAAAACCAAAAGTGCTTACTGATCCAGATGCAATTTACTATGCACAACTGTATACTAAATACTTCCATGAAAATGCTACTCTGAAGAAAGACTTGGAGGATATGAAGATAGAAGCTGGTATGAAGAGAAGTGATCCAACAAGTGCTGAAGCTTCTGAAAAAATATTTGTACTTGAACGAACAGTTGCAGATTTCGAAGGCATAGAAGAGAAATTTTGGTCCCTAGAACATAAAGAAAAGGCCACTGAGAGTGAAATCTTGAGTTAAAGAAAAGGATATCTGCTCTTGAAAAACGGATTACTGACCTTTCAAAGAAGATTTTCGAGGAACGAAAAATGTCTGAGCTTAAACATGCTAACCTTTCAAAACAAATATCTGATTTTGAAAATGTTTTGATAATTGAGCGAGATAATTTTGATAATCAAAGAAAATCGTTTGTGAGCAAAAAGAGAGAGCTTGAAAAGAAAAATGTTGCGATTTTCAAAGAAATATCTGATAAATGCAACACTATTGAAAAGGACTTTGAAAGTGAAAGAAATATTTTTAAAACAGAAATTCATAAGCTTTCACAGAAATTATCTGGGTTAGCAACCGAGATTTTGAAAGAACAAAAGATAAAATCTTATCTACAAAAGAAATTTGATTTCATTCTCGAAGAACGAAATGCTTTATCCGTTAAAGTCAAGAAACTTGAAGAAAACAAGTTCAAAAGTGTTCAGTCTTCTCATGCTTCAAGTTCAATTTCTACAACTAGTTCTGCAAAGAATTTTTTCAAATCAAATGAGTTTTCAAAAGATCAGATTCGATCTTCCCATCTTTTCTATAATTCTCGTGTTGATAATAAAGATAATCACTTGTTTCGAAAAGTCAAAATGGTTTGGAAAAAGAGGTCAACTACAGAAGAAGGTGATGGAAACACGTCTTATAAATCTCCTGTAGTTGATACAAAGTAATTTATTTCCAAGACTGATTCATCTACTCATGTTTATTTTATAGCGAAGCTAATCAGTCTGAGCCGAGCAAAGATCTGTTGCACTAATCGTGGGAAGAATGACTTTGTGAATCCAAGGTATGCAAATAGTTGGTATCGTACTTATAGTATCCCCGGTCCTCATTTTCAAGTTAAGACATCTAACCATTAAGGATCCATCAAAGCATTGATACCAAAATCTTTCTGATCTGTTTTGCATGGCTGTCATGTGTGATAACATTCAGAATTTTCTTTTCACATGACTACATTCAAAGGTTATGCTATTTTTGAGGGGGAATAGCAATTGTTTTGCACAATAAATGATTTTTTAAGTGAATTCAAAGACTGTGGTAGTTCATTCTGAATAACTTACTTGTGTTTGTTATTCTCCGATTTTAACCTCCATGATTGCCACGTCCAATATTTTATTGATTTAGTTATTTCCATGTCTCATATATTTGTTGACTTTTCGATAGAAATACACTCGCTTGAATTCCTATTTGTTTTTAAAGCTCGTCATTTCTTGTTATTGATTCAATTCTTATCTGACATAATATTTGTGACTTGTTCTTCACAATTAAAATTTCGATTCATTGTTTGATTTTTGACCTTAACGTGCTCAATGAGTCATTCTGTTTAGCACTTGATCTTGTTCATTGAAATTCTATTATTTTAATGATGATTTCTGATTACCTCTGATCAGAACTCGGAGTTAATTTTTTATGACTTCTAAACAAATCAGTTTAGGACTCGTACATCATTGTGTACTTAAATGCTTTAATTTGGTAAATGAAAAGGAGTGTTAAGAATTATATTGTTTCTATCGTCCATCCAGAACCGGAAGGACCTACCCAAGAAATACATCCAAATATAGACATCAGTGAGGGGTCTAGCTTGATAGATGAGTTTGGAGTGAAAAGAATATGGTGAGGCTGTGACAGGACTTAAAAGAGTTATTGGCCCATACCAAACCGAGTCAGTTATCCGGGTAACCACACAATCTATTCATTCTCGTTCTTTGGAGATGAATTTTGAAACAGACATGGACCCAGTGTCGATAACTCGTGTCAGCCTACCTAGCCACTCAAGTATCTCACATAAGATGCTTGTTTCTTAATATTGAAAAAGGAAGACATCAGCTCCGGTCTCTGAACTTCATTTTCTAATCATTGTGTCTATTGATTTCTAACTTGAGTCCCAGGTTAAATCAATATTTGAGCCAAACAGATTTAATTTATTTCTTTCACATATGCACGAGTCTTTGTGATTCCCATTGCATATCTTTGTGATATTGTCGGAACAGTTTGAGAAGTAATTTTTTTAAGATTTTACTTCAGTGATAACTGGAAGTCCTATCAGAGATTTCCAATGCAAACTCTGAACATAGGCCACACAATTTCTAAATTGTTGTGATAACAGTTACTTACGTGTTTCTGTGTTAGATTTTTACCCATCTTGGCTACTAAAATGTTTTATCTAGTATTTTGCTACTCATCAGTGTTGTCTTTGAAGTTACATGATGCTCAGGATACTCCTAATCAACATGAGGGGGAGAAATATGATACATTTTCAAAGACACAGATCATCATCATTAGAGGGGGAAACGTTATAAAAGTTCAAAGACCCAGATTATCAAGTTGAGGGGGAGTAAGCAAAAGTTTAGGGGGGGGGGGGGGGGGGGGGTGTAACCGTTATTTGATATGTGCAGAAAATATTACAAGTGCATGGTTCTTCTACCCTTTATTCAAGTGGTGTTCGCTACAAATTATTATTTCCTCCATCGAGCATATTGGTTCTACAAGTTCTTAAAGCTGAAGCTGAAAGCAAATTCAACTCGCGGATCAAAGACATATTCAAACTGAAGATGCATTGTGGATTGTCATGCAACTCGCACATTATCTTTCTTGTGGGCTGATATGATATGTTGAGTTTCTACAAGTTGAAAGTTGATTTTAGTGCATTCAATCGAGGTTATCGTATATTGAATTTGGTTACAAAGTTGAAACAAGGAAGACCAAGAGCTGTATTGAAGGGGGGGAGTGAAAGACATGAAGACAAGCAACACTAAAGTGTTTCAGAGATTCAAGAGGAAGAGAAGATCAAGATCTAAAGTTTTCAAGACCATTTTTTCCTTTATATAAATTTAGGGGGAAATCGTTAGGACCATAAATGTCCTATAAATTAGAAAGTTGTATAAAGGTTTTATAATTATTATTAATGCTTTCTAAAAGCCTTATTTATGTTTAATGGGCTTATTAGAGTTAATGGGCCATGGGCTTTAGGCTTAAAGCCCTTGGTATATAAAGTTGGTTTCCAATCATTAGAAAAGCTTCGAGAGAATGTAGGTTTAGAGAGAGACTATGTATTTCATTCCAATCTTGTAACTCTCTTCAATCATTCAATAAAAGGATTAATCGTTTCGTTTATTCATTGTTACTTGATTGTTACTTGATTGTTAATCTGGGATTTACACTTTACATCCTTGATGGATGAAGTGATGGTGCCTAAATTAGGACCTGTAAGAATAGAAAAAATTTGAGCAAAGGAAAGCCCAAAAGAGGGAGAGGGTTGAGAAGAAATAGGTAGTGAGGGTGGGGTACCTGATGGTCGCGAGAAGTCATAGAAATGACTACTCCCTCCATAGTATAGCACATCTTGTTCCATTGGAGACAAGGATGTTGAAGGCGTACTATGAGTGCCTCCGAGAGAAACACCGTCAGTTCCTATTTCATTTCTCTGCATCAGGTTCTGTAGAAAAGTCTCTTGAATGTCAGCGAGAGACGTCGATGGTGCAGAAGTAATGACCGAGGATGGAGGTGTAGAAGCGATTGTAGAGAAGGTCATGCAGTGTGCGAGCATGGCACTGGGGATGCCATGAACAGTTCCTGCAGTGCTTTAAGGCATTGAGAAATTTGGGGAAGATGCCAGCGATGGTTCAGCGGTAGAAGGCATTGAAGTGGCCATTGTTGTAGTAGCAGATGTGGTGGAGTGGACCACGAATGTATCTAGCATTGACTGTGTAAAGGTGGGTGTTGATGTAGTAACCGGAGGGGGTTGGGGGTTTCTCTTTTGTAATCCTATTGGTCTTTTTGGAACCAGCGGTGGATGCAGATTGTTTCCTCTTGAGTGAGGAGTAGGAGGTGGCAGCCTGGGTAGCAGCGGGAGGTTGAATCGCTGACGTTGCCACCGAAAGCGAAGAAGTGGGTAGAAGAAGTTGTTGTAGAGTAGAGAGACTTACCTCGTTCTCCGTTCGTTCAACATCGAGAATGTGGGTGCCAAGCTGAGGAAGTTGGTAGTCGCCTTCTTGAGGGTAATCCTTCTGGAGGAAGAAGGATAGGAGCGCTGACACAAATCTTACGTAGGGAACCTTCATTTCCCTCTTATCCTTTTCTACCTTCACCACCAGGTCATTGAAGATCATTCGGGCATACTCGATGTTGCGCCCGGTGATCAATAAGTAACCCATTTGAAGCTGGTAGCGACTGGCTTGGTCCAACGAACCAGTCTTCCCACTCATGGAAGAGATGATGTGGGATAAGATAATGTTCAGTTCCCAGGGCATATTCTCCTTGAAAAGTTTGGTGAGTTTATTGTCAGGAAGTTCAGGGTTGCAGGGCATGTGATCCCAGGTGTATCCCATGAGGTCTAGGAACCTATTGAGCTCGTCATCAGTAGGTGGGTCAGCGAAGGGTCCCACCGGAAATTGGAGTGTTGAGCGAATGTCGTTTACTGTGATGAAGCCTTCACCTTTTTCAGTTTGGAAGGCGATAACGGTAACAATCCTTTTCGACTTCAGGATTTGTTCGGTCTTTTCAGCAGTGAACCAGAATTGCTGAAGTAAGTTTTTGTGAGCGGGTGGGGCGACAGTCAGGGCGTAGTGGAGAGGGGAGTTTCTTAGGAGGTTTACAACGTTAGCCAAATGTAGGCAAGGCTTCTTCTCAGGGAATTTGAGGAGAGCAATGTGGTTGTTGGAGCCGAAAATGATTTGGTTTAGTTGGCCCTTCATATTCTTGGATTTGATCATGGTTACTGATGGCGCCATTTCTGAGAAATAGAAAATAGAAAAAGAATAAAAAAGGACTTTCTTAGTTAGGACATAATTCCAAAATAAGAGATTAGGGTTTTACTAGTTTCCTTATTTGGAAAGAAACTTGAAAAGGTGATGTTCCAGTTTTGAAGATAACCAAACTAGTAGAAAACAATGTTTTACCAGTTTCCTTTTTAGGAAGGATTCTGGAAAACATATTAAGGATGAGAGAGAAAGTTTAATTAAAGATTTTAAACTTTGAGAAAACTTTTTAAAGTTTTTGTAATAAAATCATGAAGGAAGATGATTTCTTAGAAGAAGCGTATTTTGATCCATAAAAGCCAAGATTGAAGATAAAAAACGTGTTTTTGGTGTTCCAGAATGCAAAGGAAGTTGAGAAGAACAAGTCTTAAGTTCAATAAATCCAAGTAAAATGCAAAGGAATTATGTTCTTGCTTTGAGAGGAGAGAGAAAGGTTGATGAGCGGGAAACAAAAACTCATCATGACACGTGACACGTCCCACGAAGCTTATTGGACAAGAAGCGTAACGGACGAACGTGTCAAACGAAAAGTCGTGCCAGGGTTTACCCTCATTGATGACATCACAGATAAAATTGTCCTTTCATTTTTTAAAAGGCATTCCTGATAGTGTTGAAAGTATCATGATTGATTTTTTATATGAAGAATCACTGAGGAGAAATGTCAGTTATGAGGTTTCATCTTTTCAAAAGGATCACTAATAGAGAAATATCAGTGATTGAATTTTCTTTTGAAACAAGTCTTACTGAAGAAAACTTCAGTGATTAGGGATAGAAGACATACCTTAGTATCAGAGAACATTTACTCAGAGATTAGATGATAAATAGAGAACATTTATTGCTGTCAAAATGCTTAATCACTGAAGAGTTATTCTTCAAGGTTCAACATTCCAAGCTCTCTGATGAGAAAGTTAAATCTTGTCTCATCAAGAGGCTTGGTAAACAGATCCGCTAACTGATAGTCAGTTGGAATAAAATGAAGTTCTATGTCCCCATTCATCACTTGATCTATGATAAAATGATATCTGATCTCAATATGCTTAGTCTTTGAGTGTAGCACTGGGTTGTTTGCTATAGTGATGGCACTAGTGCTATCGCAATAGATTGGTATCTTTGATAGCTGAAGGTCAAAGTCTAATAGCTGATTTCTCATCCATAAGACTTGAGCACAACAACTACCAGATGCTACATACTCAGCTTCAGCAATAGAGGTGGACACTGAGTTTTTCTTCTTACTTGAACCCTGAGTGTTTGGGATACCAAAGACCTAGGTTGGGTGTACCCTTCAGATATTTGAAAATTCGCTTCACAACGATTAGATGTGATTCTTTGGGTTCAGATTGATATCGTGCACAAAGACAAGTAGAATACATGATATCAGGACGACTCGCTGTAATATAGAGAAGAGAGCCGATCATTCCTCTATAGGCAGTGACATTAACAGGTTTTCAGAGGGATCCTTGTTAAGTGTCAGCGGAGGTGCCATAGGGGTTTTCATAGCTGAGCTTTGAGTAAGATCGAATTTGTTCAGCATATCTTTATCGTATTTACCTTGGTGAATAAAAGTTCCCTTATCACTTTGCTTGATTTGAAGTCCAAGGAGGTATCTCAGCTTACCCATCATACTCATCTTATATTCATTTTTCATTCTTTCAACGAATCGAGTACACAGAGATGGGTTAGTAGAACCAAATATAATATCATCAACATATATTTGAACAAGAATAATATGACCTTTAACCTTTCTGAAAAATAAGGTGTTATCAATTTTACCACGTCCAAATTTTTAGCAATAAGAAAGGAGGATAAATTGTCATACCATGCATGGGGTGCTTGTTTTAGACCATAAAGGGCCTTATCAGTTTATAAACATATTACGGATGCTTAGGATCAACGTTATCTTGGTGGTTGTTCAACATAAACTTCTTCATTCAGTTTTTCATTGAGAAACGCTGACTTAACGTCTATTTGGTGAACTTTGAAGTCTTTATGAATTGCATAGGCTAAGAAAAGTCGAATTGATTCGAGTTTTGCCAATGGGGAAAAGGTTTCATCATAGTCTATGACTTCCTTTTGTCTATATCCATGAGCAACTAATCTAGATTTGTTACGGGTTATAGTTCCTAATTCATCTAACTTGTTTCGATATACCCACTTAGTTCCTATCACAGTCGTGTTAGATGGTCTGGGAACAAGATTCCAAACTTTGTTACTTTCAAATTCAGTCAGTTGTTTCTGCATAGCACTGACCCAGTTTGGATCTTTGAGGGCATCATCAGTTTTCTTTGGTTCAATCAGAGAAATAAAATTAACAAATAAACACATGTTACCTGAACTTCGTCGAGTCTGAATATCTGCGTTTGGATCACCTAAAATTTGATCGACTGGGTGATTTATTGTCCATCGCTGAGCAGGAGCTTGAATCTCTAACTCATAGTGAACTTCTGGAATTGTTGAAGAAGAGACTTCAGCAGCAGTAGATTCAGGAATATCAGGGAAGAGTTGCTGAGGTTCAGATGAAATTTCATTTACTGATTGTTGATTTGATGTGGATGGATTCTCAGAGGTTGAGTGTTCATAAGGAGGCAAAGTGTTTATGGTAACAACTGATACCCAAGAAAAGGATTCAGCTTCACTTGTTTGCGTGCTAGGAATGATGATAGGATCATCATTAGTGATTGGGTTGTTGACCTAAGGGTCAGGATTGAGGTTAGCTTCTGATTCCCCATAATGAGAAAACATCCACTGATTCAATTCATCATTTTCGGCAGTAGGTTTTAAATTTATTGAACGGGATTCATCAAAGGTGACATGAATGGTTTCTTCTACAGTTTGTCTTCTCTTGTTGAAGACCTTGAAGGCTTTGGATACAGAGGAGTATTCCATCATCAGCTTTGGGATCAAACTTTCTAAGGGGATCTCTGTTGTTTAAAATGAAGCATTGACAACCAAAGATGTGAAGAAAGTTGATAGATGGCTTTCTCCCATGGAAAAGTTTATAGGCAGTCTTGTTGAATCTTTTGACTATCAGCGACCTATTTTGAGTGAAATAGGCAGTGTTGACAGCTTCTGCCCAGAATTGAGTTGAAAGATGAGAATCGCTGAGCATAGATCGAGCAGCTTCGATGATCGTTATGTTTTCTTCTTTCAGCGACTCCATTTTGTTGAAGTATTCTTACGGCTGAGAAGTTGTAAGAAATGCCCTTACTCTCAAAGATGTTATCAAGGCAACTATTTTTGAATTTAGTTCCATGATCACTCCTTATTGAGCGAACAATCATATTGTTCAGGACTTCCATTTGCCTGCAAAAGAGATGAGTTGTTCTGAGATGTCACTCTTTCCACGGAGGAATACCCAGGTATAGCGAGAGAATTCATCTACTATGACAAGAGTATATTTCTTTTCCAGCGATGGATTGTATATGGACAGGGCCAAATAAATTCATATGGAGGAGCTGAAGAGGGTTTGTCACTGATGACACTTGCTTTGACTTGAGAATAGCCTTAATTTGTTTTCATTTTTCACACGCTGAGCAGAGAGGTTCCTTAGCGTATGAGTGCTGAGGCAAGCCAGTGACCAATTCTTTTGAAGAGAGAGTGTTAAACGTTTTGAAGTTAAGATGAGAGAGCCTCTTATGCCATAGCCAGTTGACATCTGATGAGTCTTTTAGAATAAAATAAATGATCTCAGTGGTAGTTGAGTCCATGTTTATGACAAACATTTTCCAAACGATATCCGCTGAGTGTAAGATTTCTTTTCTTATTAGTGACAGAACATGGTTTCTTGGTAAGGCATACTTCTTAAGGTGGTTGTACTATTAGTGAGTACACCAAACCCTCGGGTATATCCTTTTCCATTTCCACCAAAGGTCATAGAGGGACCTTTCTCTTCTTTGTATTCAGTGAGTAGGTTCATTTCTCCAGTCATGTATCGAGATCATCCACTATAAAGATATCTGATACCCTTCAAGACCTGGAAACATAAGATAGATTAATTTTGAATTGGTACCTACTTAACTATGGGTCCAAAATTATTAGTGGAGGAATAAGTGGAAGGATCAGCGGTCGTCACAACTGAGGAATCAGCATTAGTGATATTTTTCACCTTGGCTTGTTTTTCACCGGGGGCAGTCATCTTTACCTTAGCTGATTTCTCAGCTTTGGTGGTGGTGGGACACTTACAAGCAATATGATCAGTAAGTCCGTAGTGATAACATTTCCTATAGCTAAAAGTAGCTTTAGGACCATAGATATAATCATTTGATAATTTTAAATGAGCTGGGCCTGTACCAAGAATGCCTTTAGCATCTGATTTTGGAGGAACCTTAGGTTCTTCAGATTTCTTAGCTATAACATCAACGTTTAATCTTGGAGTTGATCGCTGAACATGTTCAGGGACCTTATCCTTAGAAGTTGAGGGTTGAGTAGATAAAGGTTTAGACTTCTTCAGCTTAGGCACTTTAGTACCCTTCTGAGGTTTTTGAAAAATAGATGTTCCTTTATCTTTAAGTTTGGGGCTTAAAGAAGATTTTTCCTTAGGAATTTGATTATTAGAAGAGGAGCACTGAGATGATGAGGTGTCAGGTGTGGAGGAAACGAACATTCCAAATTTTAGCATGGAAGGATCATGGCTTGGTTCTTCAGCGTTAGCATTAAAACCAAGACCACTGATGTCTTTGACAGGGATCTGAGCACCGATTATCTCAGTGATCTTTGCTGAGGATATACACCATCCTTCAACAATGGCTTTCTCATTCAGTTCAGCGATAGCTTGTTCGCGTTCAATACTGATTACTTGATTTACATAGACCTAATCGTTTAAAATTTCTTCAACATTAGAAGGTTCTTCAATCTTTAGATGACATTTCTTAAGCTGTTAAATTTAATTGTTCAGCTTGAATTTTACCGTTCAGGCCGTCATATAAATCTATTGTCAGTGAATCGATAGCACGAAGTCTATCAACTTCAATGATAGCTAGAGGAGAGGAGGTTGATACCCGGACATGGAAGAAGTAGAGGGAATATCAGCTGGTTCTTCCTTTACTTCTTGGATGTCGGGCATCAAACAAAGATTGGCCTCATCTTCTTCATCGGAATCTGACTCTTCATCAGATTCTGCCCAATCGTGTTCTACAGCGATTAGACCTTTACATTTTCTTTTGAAGTTTTTCAACTTCTCATATTTTTCTTTAAGTTTAAGGTATTTGTCATCCCTAGATTTAGAGGTAGAGGAGTTCTTGAATGATGAAGAAGGTTTGAATACTTTCTTTAACCTGCACTCAGTAGCAAAGTTACATTTCTTTTCACAATTATAGCAAGTGACAGTAGCCTTATCGATGGGAGATGATTTGGGCTTGTCAGTGATAGTGAGAGGTTTATTTCTTCTGAAGTTACTCTTTCTTGCAAATCTCCTAAAGGAGTTTGTCAAGAATGTTAGGGATTCATCAGGTTTTGAAGGATCAGTTTCTGATGAATCATTAGAGTTAGGTTCCAGCTCAGTGATGGTAACAGAAGATCGCTAAGTGGGTGTTAACTTTGAGGAAAGTAAAGCAACATGTGTGCTCTTTGATTCATTGACAAGATTTTTCTTAAGCATGCAGGATTGCTCATGATTGAAAATCTTTGGAAAGTTTAAGACAATGGCATAGTTGTCCCAACTTTCAGGAAGACATTCTAAAATTTTTGTCAGGGTTTCAAAATTGGAGTAGGTCCTACCAACTATTTTTAGATCAATGATTAAGCACTTAAAACGTTGGTGTACTTCAGAAAGAGTTTGCATTCTTACCACAAATAAAACTTTCATACTATCTTACCAGATTTATCTTTCTAGATTCTTGTACTTCAGATGTACCTTCATATTGAACACAGATTGTGTCCCACATGGCTTTGGAGGTTTTGATTTTCATAACAGAATGGTAAACCTCATCGGGTAGAGTCATAGAAATAATTGATCTGGCTTTTGTATCATTGGCTACCTTCTTCTTGCCTTCTTGAGTCCATTTTTAGATTTCTTTAATCACCTCTCTTTCAGGAATGGCTGGAGTGGTAGCAGTGGCAGGAATAGCAGGAGAAAGAACTGGTGGAATATAGGGTCCAGTTTCCACATTGTAAGACATAATGGGATCTACACCTTCTAGAAAAAGCATCAAATGGACGTTAAGTCAGCGTTTCTCAATGGAAAGCTGAATGAAGAAGTTTATGTTGAACAACCACCAGGATTCGCTGATCCTAAGCATCCAGAATATGTTTATAAACTGGATAAGTCCCTTTATGGTTTAAAACAAGCACCTTGTGCATGGTATGGCACTTTATCCTCCTTTCTTATCGCTGAAAAATTTGAACGTGGTAAATTTGATAACACTTTATTTTTCAGAAAGGTTAAAGGGCATATTATACTTGCTCAAATATATGTCGATGATATTATATTTGGTTCTACTAACCCATCTCTGTGTACTCGATTCACTGAAATAATGACAAATGAATATAAGATGAGTATGATGGGTGAGTTGACATACTTCCTTGGACTTCAAATCAAGCAAAGCGATAATGGTACTTTTATCCACCAAGGTAAGTATTTTAAAGATATGCTGAAAAAATTCGATCTTACTCAAAGCTCAGCTATGAAAACTCCTATGGCACCTCCGCTGACACTTAACATGGATCCCTCTAGAAAACCTGTTAATGTCACTGCCTATAGAGGAATGTGTAACACCCTCAAAATTGGAAAGAGCAACTAAATAAAATTTTGATAAAATAACCACTTAAGGAATAAAATTCCTTCTACAAACCATTCTTGGAATAACCTCAAGATAAAACGTAACAACTCCCACAATTAATAATTCAAGTCATACTATGTGACCACATAAAGTCGGGTGTTACTTAACACAAGCACACGTTGCTAATCCCATAATAAGTGCAGAAGACTTAACTAATCAAAATCACCTCTCGTGCACTCTACTAGCACTCGCCACTTCACAGTGTAGCTAAAGTTTCTCCCAACCGGAGCCTGTTGCACATGCCGACAAATAAAAAGGGTTAGGCTAACGCCTAGTGAGTTCAAGAGTTTTATCATGACCATATAAATTCATAAATCCAGAGAGAGATGTAGTTTTAGTCATGAGTTCAAAAGAATTTACTTTTGATGCAAACCGCCCAATTTCCAACTCACACAAATCCCGTGCTGAAAACTTTAACATAACTTGATTCCTAAAATGGACTCATTTCCAAAACCAACGTGAAGGTGAAATAGCATTTGATACTCAAAACGATTGAATTCATAATTAAATCTCCATTATTCCATACATCCCAAAACATGGATGAAACATAACCCATAACTCATATAACGTGGAAAACAATTCACATAAATATGATACGTCACCGAAAACATGGATAAACACAAATACCCAAAACAACACATTTCGGTGATGAGGGAGGCCCATATACATTGCACGTGACAGAACACAAAAGTGGGTCACCTACAGTTTTCTCAAAGCAACTTGAACTCACCTTGCTAGATTTAGGCTAAATCTAGATTTTCCCCAAACGTAAGCTCCTTTGAAGAAACTTGAATCCTCAAGCCAAATCTTCCAAAAACCTAGATCCATAAATTTCCAACCATAAATAATCATATTCAACCACTTTTAAACCATTCCCCAAACATCTTATATCAAAATCTCCATTTTGACCAAAACCCCAATATTAACCTAACTTCCCCAAAATCATCCAAACCAAGATTTGATAAGCATACAAACTAGGAAGCCATCAATGGAGCATTTATAACCCATAATGAAGCTTGTAAATGGAGGAAATGAACTTACCACTTAGGTTTTGATAAAAACCTAGAAACCCCCAAAAATCTCTAGTGTTGGAGATGAAAACTTGCTCTTGCATCAAAAGATGAAACCACTAACATATGATGGAAAAGAAACACTTTAATTTCCATGTAATGCCCCAAAATCAGTTAGGGTTTGAGGGGGAAGAAGAGGTAATGATTTGGGAGAGAAGAGATGGAGTTTGGGAGTGAGAAATGAGAAGCTTACCACCACCAAACGTTCTTGAATCTTCCAATAAAATTCCAAACTCTTTTTATATCCTTGAAGAGCTCTCAAAAACGAAACCATAGCAACTTGAATCACCAAAATCGGAGTTGAAATGAGAGAGATATGAAGAAATGAAGTTTAGGGCTAAAAATCTCGTATTTATGCTCATCAGACGATGTGTGCGGATCGCCGCACGGATGCACTAGTGCCACCATAAGCGCCAAGCACTGGTCATCAGACGCTCCGCGTGGATCCACTAGCGCCAACACCATCGCCAGGCACTGGTCGCCCGGTTTCTTCCTAAACACTGTTTTGGCCATAACTTCTTCGTTTTAGCTCCGTTTTCGCTCCGGAAAGGACCGTTGGACTCGTATTTGAATTTTCCATCCAACAAGACCATAAAATCTAGGATTCAATCCAAAATACTATTTTCATATTTATCTTAAAAGATCGATTCCTTCCAGAAATCGGGGTGTTACAGAATGGGAGAAGCACTACGTTTTTGAACCAAGTGATTGAGATGCTATAAAAAAAAATTTATATATATATATATATATATAATAAAATCATTCAGTTTGATAGTCTGTGCCTGTGGCCTATCTGGTTTGGGAGATTAAGTCCCAAGGGGTACTCGTTACCTAGCCCCTAAGGCCAGCTGGTCTGGGATCGGCTGACCCAAATCCTGCTATAGAACCAGGTAGAAAGCCATGTTCTACTGGTACAGATGGGATTAAGGTATATCGATGTAGCCTTTCTGGTTCGGGAGAGTAAGTTCCAAGCGGTGCTTGTCACCTAGCCCCTAAGGCCAACTGGTCTGGGATCGGCTGACCCAAATCCTGCTATAGGACCAGTTAGAAAGTTACGTTTACGGTGTATCTTAGTCTTAATAAACTATTTGATTATAAAAGATGCCAATGAGCACATAATAAAAGTTGCCAATGTGCACAATATGAAAAGATGCCTAAGAGCACACATCTTGAAACTTGGGGAAAATACAAAGTCGCGATAAACCTGTAAATTTGTGAAAATTCTGTTTTTGGACAAATAGTGTGAGTAAGAGCAAAGTATTCTTATAGGTTTTAGAGGTACATTTGCTTGTTGCAAATCATATTTCGCATGCTAGTCCACCAAATAGATTTAATAAAGGAGTTGAAACTGAACATTTTGTAACTCGATATGCGATGATGTCTTGTTTTTGAATCCAAACGCATGCATTTGATTTCACTTGATGGAAATATCTGTTACATTTCATTAAGTTGAATTTATTTTGTTTGGTGTTCAAATGATTAATTGTTAGTAGTTATATAATGTTGTTCAATGAATTCTATTTTCTTTATATAAGTTTGTTAAAATGTGCGCTTATATGATTTTTATGCAAATTTTCAGGGGGAGAAAATGAACTTGCTCTACAATTCTTATTTTTAGGGGGAGCAAGATCTTTCGCTTATGGGGAGATAGTTCGTGTTTTTCAAGGGGAAGAAATGTTTTTAAAGAGGGAGATTGTCCGTGACTGAAATTGAAAAGATTTTCGATGCTCGTGATGCTCACTTTCATCGAAAAAGGGGGAGAATGTCTACATCAATTTCATGTCAAAGAATGTTTAAAATCAAAGATTCGTTTTAATGTCCACGGGGAGATTTGTAGAAAGAAGACTTCATTTCAAGAGAGGATAGGGGGAGTTTTATTCTTCAAGAGTTTTTAAGAAATCGATTGATCATTTCAGTGATCTCTTTCTTTTGAACTCGCGCGTTTATGAAGATCGACACTGAAGGATGAAATTCTCAAGTCAATGGAAATGGGGAGAATTCTTCAAGATTTGAGGAAAATCGATTGATCATTCTGTGATCTCTTTTTCTTGAACTTGTGCTTATTTGTATTAAAAAGCTTTGTGTGAAGATTCATATTCTCCTGTTCGAAGAAAGACGTTCGTTATTTGACGTTTGAAAATTGGATGACGTTTTGACTTTGACAAGCTTTGATGAAGTCCGAAGATTCAAGAAAGCTAAAGCTTGCTGATCGCATTTGTTTAAACCTTGAATCCAAGGGGGAGATTGTTAGTGCAATATGTCTTCAAGGTTTTAATATAGAAAGGTCAAAGTCAAAGTCAATGTATTGAGTTGTATTGTGTTGTTTACACCTTGTATTGTGTTTTGTATAAATAAGTTTTGTTGTGTGTTAGTTTAGAAGACTCTTAGAAACACTCTCATTATTCATAACTCATATCTTAGAGAGAGAAAGTGCAAAACTCATATCTTGTATACAATGTGTTCTTGATCAATGGATGACAAATTCATATCTTCTCTATCTTGATTAGATCTTGGTTTAACAACTGATATTTCTCATCAGTGACTCTTCATAACACAATTCAATCCTGATACTTTCAAAACAATCAGGAATGCCATTTAAAATGAGAGGACAATTTTATTTGAGACGTCATAAATGAGGATAAACCCTGGCATGACTTTTCGTCTGACATGTTCGTCTAACATGTTCGTCCGTTACACTTCTTGTACAATAAGCTTTGTGCGACGTGTCACGTGTCGTAATGAGTTTTTTTCCCGCTCATCAACCTTTCTCTCTCCTCTCTCACTCCTATATAAACAACCCTTGTTTGTAATTTATCTTTTTACGCGCTCATAACTCTCTCAAAGCAAGAACAAAATTCCTTTGCATTTTACTTGGATTTATTGAACTTAAGACTTGTTCTTCACAACTTCAACCAAAAACAGGTTCTTATTTCTTTCGTTAATGCATTCTGGAACACCAAAAACATGTTTTTGATCTTAAATCCTTGTTTTTATGGATCAAAACACACTTTTCTTTGAATAAATCAACTTCTTTCATGATTTTTTTTATCTAAAACCTTAAAAAAAATTCGTAAGTTTAAAAACTTTCTTTAAACTATCTCTTTCTTCTTTAATACGTTTTTCCAGAATTCTTCCTAAAAAGGAAACTGGAAACACGTTATTTTCTACTAGTTTTGGTCTTCTTCAAAACTGGAAAACCACCTTTTCACGGTGCTTTCCAAATAAGGAAACTAGCAAAACCCTAATCTCTTTTTTTGGAATTTTTTGATTTATATCTCTCAGAAATGGCACCAGTAACAATGATCAAATCCAAGAACATGAAAGGTGAATTGAACCAGATCACTTTTGGCTCCAACTACCATATTGCTCTCCTTAAATTCCCTGAGAAGAAACCATGCCTACACCTGGCCAACACTGCAAACCTACTGAGAAACTCCCCTCTCCACTACGCCCTGACTATCACTTCACCCGCTCACAAAAACTTACTTCAGCAATTCTGGTTCACTACTAAAAAGATCGAACAAACCCTGAAGTCGAAAAGGGTTGTAACCGTAATCGCCTTCCAGAATGAAAAAGGCGAAGGCTTCATCACAGCGACTGGCATTTGCTCAACACTTCAATTACCGATGGGACCCTTATCTGACCCACCCACTGATGACGAGCTCATGAAGTTCCTAGACCTCATGGGATACACCTGGGATCCCATGCCCCGCAACCCTAAACTCCCTGACAAGAAGCTCACCAAAATTCTCAAGGCATAGATGCCCTCGGAGCTGAACTTCATTGTTGGTCCCGAAGGGTTATACAAGTATTTGTTTGTAGAGGGGGGGGGGGGTGGTTGAATACAAACACACAAGATTTTTATCTTTCTAATTTGTTTATTGAATAAATCAAACATATTACAGTTTGTTGCAGAATAAGACTAAGTACAAGACCTAATCTAAACAAACTATGAGAATCACATTGATTTCTTGCACTAAGAAATAGAGAGAAAAGAAGTAAAGAAAATTAAGGATAATTTTCTTAAGACACTAAGAAGTCCAGGGATTAGCCACATTCAAAATGAAGGCTGTTGGTTCCCATATTTGATTAACAAAGATTATCTAATCTATTAGTTCGAATAAGATGTGTTGCGGAAGCGTATTTGAAGAACTAACAAATATGTTTGTATAGAAAAAGCATAAAATATCAAATAAATAGTATATGAAGAACAAATTAATATCTCAAAGTTTACTGTATTTGATGAAGAACACTAAGAACAGACTTGACTCTAATTGCGTGTAAGTGTTGTTTTTGTGTAAGCTTGATGGATGTTCTATGATTGTTAAGGAAGAACTCAACATGAGTCTTCCTTTTATACTACAACAAAAGAACTATTCTAGATAAAAGGACTATTGCTATAGGAGAGAAGGGATGGCATGAACAGTTGTAAACCTGCATGCATTAAATGCGCTAATATCAACTTGTAAGGATGCCTATCGGAGTTTGACACGTGTTGTTGTTTAGGCCATGCTTTGTACAAGTTGATGAACGTACTCTGGAACAGTAGCAAGATATTTCTGTAACAGTGTTAAGATATTCCTGTAATCATGAGATATTCCTGTATCAGTGGTAAGATATTATAAATATCTTCCAAGTCTTCAGTCTGAACCGCAGAGGCTCTGTCAAAGGTGACAGAGGTTCTGCGGCTTGGTCTTTTGTGAGAAGTCTTCTGTAGATCCTTCGATCCTTTGCTTGTAGTATTCTGTCTTTCTTGGGTCTTGGTATTCCTTGAGTGATACTGTTCACTTCAGCAGAGCTTCTGTGGAACACCGCAGAGCTTCTGTGGTTCTCTTTCATACTTAGCCTATTTTTCAATACTTCTAATATTTCTGAATATTTGGAGCTAACAATCTCCCCCTAAGTATTGAAAAATGAAAATTTGACTTTATGCATAATTAGACTAAGTAAACTAGACAGAGGTTAAACAATACCTCAAAAAGATTCATTTCATTTCTTTTAAAATATTACAGAGATATATAAGAATGAGATTTAGACATTTGCATCTTTGAAGTCATTGAAACTTTTGTTGTCGAATCCCACTTCTCTGAGCTCGTGATAGAATTTGATGCAGAGTTCTTATAATCCAATTGTAGCATCTATTTCTCTGATCATCCTTTCTGCTGATTCTTGATCCATAAGCTCAGTACCTCTGTTCTCTTCTAGGATTTTTCTGAACTTGTTTAGAGTATTCTTGATCCAATGAAAGCTTTGCATGAAGATGTATCGGAAGAGATTGAGAAAGTTTCGGTTGAAATTTCCTTTTTGTTTTGGAGTTGGTCAAGCTGCTCTTGGAGTTGACCGTTTCTCACATGCTCTTTCATCATTTTTGTTGCCAAAGCAGACAGTTTTGATGTGAGCCTATTGATTTCGTTCCGAAGAATTTCTTGTCCCTCATCCGACACAGATTCGGTTTTTACGGATTTGAGTTTCTCAAGTTCTGTTATAAGCGCTTGCATTTCCTTTTGAAAACTAGTTCTTTCCGTCTCGAGTGTCTCCTCTAATTCAACTATTTTTGTTTCCAAAACGAGAGGAGGGGCATAGAGTTTAAACTCTCCTGTCTCAGTTTTGGGTTTAGGTGTTTGGGCCTCATCCTTTTTGGAGGAATCCTTGGGCGTCGCCACCTTATAGCCGTCAAAGTAGTCATTCGAGAGTTATTTCCTTGGGTTTTTCTTGTACGAGTAGTTCCTGGGCTCATACACAAAAGGTAGTTGCATTTTAGTGGTGTGTGGGCGCTTGTATTCCTCAGTTTCCTCTTCTTTCTCCTTTTCAAGAGGACCAGTCCAGTTGATTTTATATTCGGGATTCTTTTTATCCAGACCGAGAAAACCAAAGTGATAAAGAGTCGGTCTTTTGGTCAAAATCTTTTTCAAGTACTGTGGGTTATCGTATCCGATTCCCCATTCCTTGTCAAAGTATTTGAATTCCTTGGGTTTGTTCATGTGAATGGTTTGATCAGTTTGACCTCTTTTGTGATGTTTGGTTTCAAGATCAGTTATTTTAGAAACAAACTCCTTGTGTTGGATTTGGAGAGATGAGCATTGATGGACAATCACTGCTTTCTCATTCTCACACTGATCAAGCTTTAGGTTCAACTCAGATATTTTGTCTCTTAAGTCCTTAGGTGCTATGAAAAGATTTGAACATTTTTCTTTTAGATTAGATTTGTCGGACTTGTTTTTTTCAGTTATGCGCTTTTGAACATCTAACTTTTCTTTTAATGAGTTAATTTCAAGCAGTTGTTCATTAGTGGTGGCCTTATAAGAATCTATTCGTTCAACAGGTGTTTGCATCTGTTCAATTAAGCGTTGATGAATAGGTTCACATACCAGACACAGATTTGCCTTTTCTGATGGAGGAGAATGGTAGCCCATGAAAGCATCAGCATCTTCAGAATCGCTTTCACTATCAGAACGAGCCAGCCAGTGGTCATCTTCAACAAATAGAGCTTCTCCTGCCTCTTTCTGTTCTGCTAGAAGAAGTTTGGCTTTGTAGTAGTGTGCATTTTTCATGACGGGCTTTCTACGATCCTTGACAAAGTGACCCAATTTCCCGCAGTTGTAGCAAGTGACGAGTTCATCCTTCTTCTTTGTCTCAGGCTTGCGGTCATCCTTCTCATTCTTCTCCTTCTTGTCAGGTTGCTTGTGCTCATATGCCTTTTTCTTTCCTTCATATTTATCCTGATAATCATGGCGCTTGTTTGAGTAAGTGGAGTAGCGCTGATTATTGGATGAAAGTTTCTTGAAAAACTTCTTTTGTTGGAACGATCTGGAAAGTAGGGCCATTGCTTTCTTTACAGCAGTCAGTTCAGGATTAGAATCAGTTTCTTCCTCTTCTTCGGATTCTGGTTCAGATTCACTCGGCTCTTGGGTTCGATTGGATCGACGGCTAGAAGATTTGCCTCGTTTTGAAGAAACAAGAGCGAGTGGATCAGCATTTGACTTGGAGGCGGACTTCTGGTTGCTCAGTATCTCCATGACTTCATCCTCGTCCTGTAGAAGCATCTCGTAGAGTTCATGGATTGCAACGGTCTCCATCAGGTGGTTGTATTTGATGTGAGAAGCGAGTACTTTCCATTCAGGCAAGAGGTTGTTTAGAAACTTGAGCGCATTCTCCGTGTTTGATCGATTGATCTTGTTCTTGTGGAGCTCGTTCAGTAGGAGACAAAATCGTTCATAGGCTTGTGAGAGGGATTCGTCGGTGCGCTGCTTAAAGCCATCAAACTTGGTTATGCAGCTGTTGATCTTCAGTTGGTTGCCGACTTTGCTCCCACTCATCATCTTTTCTACCTGATCCCACGTGCCCTTTGATGTGTGCTTGTAGCTATCTATGGCTGTGTAGATCGAATTTGGTAGAGCCTGAACCAGATATCTCTCGGCATGCTTTTCGCCATCAAACATGCCCTTTTCCTCTTCGGTCATCTCAAAGTACTTCTTGGGCTCAGTTCGAGCTTGACCGCCTTCTTCTTGTGCTGGAATGATATTCATGGGTTCAGCTTGTGGGCCATCAGATAGAGCACGCCAGATGTACTCGTAGTTGTCCTTCGATTCAATGAATATGAGGAATCTGTCCCACCATTGGCTATATTCTCCCTGGTAGAGGGTCGGTGGCTTGGAATCGGTGCCGATAGTAAGAACGTCGCGAGACATCTTTGGTATTTGCACTAATGTGATCGTCAGACGATAGTTCGATTCAAAGTGGAATCCTAATGCAAGGCACTATGAGTGGAAGTCGTAACGCAGGTTCTAAGAGTGATGTATAGTAAAACTGGTAAGAAACTAGCTAAACAGAACTTACCGGATAGGAATCCGGATGAAATGGTATCTGATCAGGAAGTGTCCGTATCAGATGTGAGTGTAGTGTTCAGATAGCACAAAGAATCCAGATAAACTAAAGTTATCGGATAACACTAGGTTACCGGATAAAATGAGTTTACCGGATAGAAAGTAGTTACCGGATAAGGTGAAAGTTACCGAATGGAAAAATACTTACCGGAAAGCAAAGGTTACCGAATGATTGTACTTACCGGGTAATTGAGTGTCCGAATGAGATGTCCGAGAAAGATTTCCGGAAAGCTTAACAACTCGTATAGTGGTCCAGATAATAGTGTAATCCGGATAGTTGTCCGGAAACAGATGTTGTTCGGGAACTAATGACAATTCGGATAAAATCTTCCGGAAACTAGCGAAAAGAGAGACTTACTCGGAAACGTTTGTGAAGTACCGGAAAGTGCGGCTGTGGTATCCGGTAACTGCGGCTGTGAATACCAAACTCGATAGAGATTCAACTAGGGTTGCTAAGATCGTTCCTGAAAGATTAGAAACCTAACAAAACACAAAAATAACAAAACCCTAATCGATTTTGAAGCAAAATAACAAGATTTGGACGAAAAAATTTGATTTTTATGATGAACAGAGACCAAAACTTGTGAACTTGATTTTGCTTAAAAACTATTCAAATGATCGAATTAGGATTAGAAAAATTGCAAAAACGCTTATAAGATCAATGCTAATCGAATGCAATACGCGAAAACAAGCAATTTTTTGAGAATCAAAATATGAAATTTTGAGTGCCAAGAACATAGTCGACTAAACTCAATAAATCTTACAAGAAACCTTTTGAATCACCTTGAATTGAATCGTCCGTATGCTCTGATACCAATTGTGATTTCCAGATTAGTGCATACACAATAGAAATCAATAGAGTAGAATCAATCAGAATGATTTCAACTGGTCATCCATATATTGCATTAAGCTTCAGAGTGTTTACAATAATATGATATGAATGATTATGAACGATTAACCTTGCTCTTTTATTTTCAAAGGCTAACATCACTATATATATCAAGGCCTAAACATTTCAAGCCCATGGCCCATTTACATGATTAAGCCTATATAGCAATATTTACAATTAATCCTCTTTAACTTCTATTCAACAAGATTTAGTCCTAACAATACTCCTGATCTTTCAAATTTTCTTCGATTTTTCAAAGCTCTTGTATTTTTAAATGACAATTTTTAAGTTATTCAGTTAAATCTAGGTTTTGTTGTTCAACTTTGGTCTTGCCATTCAGGGCATCATATAAATCAATAGTCAGCACATCGATAGCTCGAAGTTTATCAGCGTCTATGATATATGGAGGAGAGGGAGAGAGTGATACCTGAGAAGTTAAAGTGGAGGGAATTTAAGATGGTTCTTCCTTTACTTCTTGTATTTCGGCCATGAGACAGAGATTGGCCTCATCTTCTTCATCAAAATCTGATTCTTCATCAGATTCAGCCCAGTCGTGATCTTCAGCGATCAGACCTTTACCTTTTCTTTTGTAGCCTTTCAGCTTCTCATATTTTTCATGGAGCTTCAGGAATTTGTCATCTCTAGTCTTAGGAGTAGAGGATTCATTGAAGATGAAGAAGGTTTAAAGACTTTCTTTGACTTGCACTCACTAGCAAAGTGACCTATTGTTTCACAATTATAGCAAGTAGTAGTAGCCTTATCAATAGAAGATGATTTTGGCTTGTTAGTGATGGTGAGAGGTTTATTTCTTTTGAAGTTACTCTTTCTAGCAAATCTCCTGAAAGTATTAGTCAGCAGTGCCAAAGATTCAACAAGTTTTGAAGGATCAGCTTCTGATGAATCATCAGAGTTAGATTCCAATTTAGTGATAGTAACAGAAGATCACTGAATGGGCATTAACTCTGAAGAGAGTAAAGCAACATGTGTGCTTTTAGTATCTTTGACAAGATTCTTCTTAAGTTGACACAACTGCTCATGATTGAGCATAGTGCCAAATAAGGTGCTTAGGGTCATGAATTTCATATCCTTTGAGAGTTTAAGACACATGGTATAGTTGTCCCAACTTTCAGAGAGACATTCCAAGAACTTTGTCAGGATCTCGGAGTTAGAGTAGGTCTTACCAACAGTTTTAAGTCAATGATTAAACAGTTAAAAATTTGGTGAACTTCAGTGAGAGTTTCATTCATACCACAATGAAGCTTTCATACTGTCTTACTAGATTTATTCTTCTGGATTCTTGTACATCAGCAGTACCTTCATATTGAACACAAACTGTGTCCCACATGGCTTTGGAGCTTTTGAGGTTCATGATAGAATGGTAGACCTCATTAGGGAGAGCCATAGAAATGATAGATCTGGTTTTGGTATCTATGGCCACCTTCTTCTTGTCCTTTTCAGTCCACTGAGTGACGTCTTTGAAGATTTGACTTTCATGAATGACAGGAGTGGTAGCAGTGGCTGGAACAACAGGATTGATAATGAATGGAATATAGGGTCCATTTTCCACATAGTAAGGTATAGTAGGATCTACACCTTCTAGGAAAAGCATCATTCGATTCTTCCAAAGATTGAAGTTATCTTTACTGAATCGAGGAGATTTACCAAGAGAGTCATTATCTATGTAATTAGTGTTTGTGTTTTGAGCCATTTTAGAGAATATCTAGGAAGAGAATAGTATAAGCAAGATCTTGTTTATTGAGATTAAACAATCTGCTCTGATACCACTTGTTGGTCCTGAAGGGTTATACAAGTATTAGTTTGTAGAGGGGGGGGGGGTGAATACAAACACACAAGATATTTATCTTTCTAAACTGTTATTGAATAAATCAAAAAAATTACAGTTTGTTGTGGAATAAGGCTAAGTACAAGACCTAATCTAAACAAACTATAAGAATCACACATATTTCTTGCACTAAGAAATAGAGAGAAAAGAAGTAAAGAAAATTAAGGATAAATTTCTTGAGGCACTAAGAAGTTCAGGGATTAGCCACATTCAAAATGAAGGCATTCCTCCTATTTATACTACATGCATTAAATGCATCTCAAGAGGACTTTACACGTGTCAGCACTTGTTTTTGGCCGCATGATGAACAGTGTAGTTGGCAGAGTGGTTTGTACGATTCTGGACAAAGGCATGTCCTTCTGACAAATAGTACTAAAGTGTGCAAGGGGATAAGACAAATGTTTCTTGTAGTGCAGGCTTCATGATCAGTGATCGCTGAGTTGATCTTCTTAAGTGAGGTTTGATTGAAGGTCAGCTCTCGTTGAAGTCTTCTACTTGAAACATCGTGTGTTGTGGACTTCTCTTGGTTTCACTGATATCCGCATCAGATCATTAGTAAACTTGTCACTTGTTCATCAACTTTTTTTCGACTCAGCATTAAACTCTCTTGTTGCGAAACTTGTCTTCAGGGATTACAAGCAAACATTTACAAATGATCAATCAGTGATCATCAGCGAAACTGAACAGGCTCAGTTATCACTGATGTACATTCATCACTGAGGAATAGTTTAAGAGTGGTGGTTTCACATCAACGTTACTAAACAGACTTAGTATATTTTCATTGATGGTGAAACACTGATATATCATGTTTACTTATAATTTTCACTAAGTGATTCTAAGGGTCAACATCAAATCACTGAAGGGATTGGATCAACATTAATCTTCTCTCACGTCATCTCTTCCATGAGTGGGAAGACTGGGTCGCTGGACCAAGACAATCGATACCAGCTTCAAATGGGTTACTCACTGATCACCGGGCGCAACATAGACTATGCCCGGATGATTTTCAATGACTTGATCGTCAAGGAAGAAAAGGAGAAGAGTGAAATGAAGTTTCCCTACGTAATATTTTTGTCAGCGCTCCTATCCTTATTCCTTCAGAAGGACTACCCTCAGGAAGGTGATTACCAACTTCCTCAGCTTGGCGCCCGCATTCTCAATGTTGAACGAACAGAGAACGAGGTAAGTCTCTCTACTCTACAACAACTTCTTCTACCCACTTCTTCGCTTTCGACGGCAACGTCAGTGGTTCAACCTCTTGTTGCTACCCAGGCTGCCAACTCCCACTTCTCCCTGAAGAGGAAACACTTTGCATCCCCGCTGGTTCCAAAAAGACCAAGCGGATTACTTAAGAGAAACCCCAACTCCCTCTGGTTACTGAATCAGCGCCTTCTTCTTCACTAGCGACGCTAGACACATTCGTGGTTCACTCCACCACCTCTGCACCCACAACGTCTACTTCAGCGCCTTCTACCACTGAACCATCATTGGCATCCTCCCCAACTTTCTCAGTGCCTCAAAGCACTGAAGAAATTGTTCCTGGCACCACCAGTGCCATGCCCGCACACTACACGGCCTTCTCTACTGCTGCTTGTTCATCACCTTCTTTGGTCATCACTTCAGCACCAGCGACGTCCCTCGCTCATATCCAAGAGACTTTTCTACAGAACCTGATGCAGAGAAACGAAATAGGACTTGATGGTCTCCCTCTCGGAGGCACTCAGAGTATGCCTTCAACTTCCCTGTCTCCAATGGAACAGGATATGCTATACTATGGAGGGAGTAGTCTCTTAGAAGACTTCTCTCGACCATCATGTATTCCAACCTCCCTACCTATATCTTCTCAACCCTCTACCTCTTTTGGGCTTTCCTTTACTCAAAAAATTTCTATTCTTACAGGTCCAAATTTGGGCACCATCACTGCATCCATCAAGGATGTAAAAGATCAGGTGGAATCCCTCTCCAAGGATCTCATTAATAATACTAACGACGTGAACAACGCCGGCGATTCTCTGAAGGACCTTTCCACCTCCATCACCACAAAGGTCGACAACGCCCATCTCTCAGCACTAACCGAGGAAGTAAAAACCTTGCAACGAGATATGGTCCATAACTCCTCTTCTCTGCAATCGCTGAACTCCACCATCTCTACCCTAAGCACTGCAATGGGAAATCTACAAGGAGCGGTTTCTGACATCTTCACAAAGGTGGACTCGCTCAGAGGTCAGGTGAGTAACCTCACCACCAAGGTCGACTCAACAAACTCCATTCTCTCCTCCCTCCTGAACTGCGTGAATGAAACGGTGGCTCCCGCCCCGTCTTTCACAACTGATGACCGATTAAAGTTGGGGATGGAGGCTAACTTTATCTTGCAAGCCACCGCAGCGATCCCTGGCCTTTAAGCCAGGGTGGACAAACTTAAGGCTGCTAATGCCTCAACATCAGTAGTTCCTGGCCTTGAAGACAAGACTGCTGATGTTGCCTCTGCTGATCCTCCCCCCATTGATGATGACAAAGAGGGGAGAAGGATGCTGGCAAAGAATACCTCCCTCATGTTGAGGGGGAGGGAATAAATGAAGACCCCTCTCATTCTGAGGGGGAGAAAGAGAAAAACCCAACTCCTCCTTCCTCTCCCAGGGTTCCAACTGTTGATATTCCCTCAGAGGACGAGGAAGAAGAAGAGGAAGATGATGAGGAGTTGGAGGTACTTCATGATGAACCCTCCAATAACCCTGATGGCGGTGATGACGACGATGATGAAGAACCAGATCTTTGGTTCAAACCAACAACCATCAGGGTTACAGCTTCAAAGGAGTTGTCCTGAAAGAAGCAGAGGAGACGGCGAATAAGTCTCCTGCTAAAAAGACCTCCCAAGGTAAACAAAAGGGAGTAGCTTCTTCAGGAAACCTGAAGATTCTCTTCAATGCTGAGAAAGTCCCAACTTCTCATGCCTCTCAAAAATCCCCTTCTCTGCTTCTATCCATTCTCACCTCAAACCCCTCTTATACATTTAGCCAGTTTTTTTTAACTTTTCTTCCTTTCCTCAAAAGAAACAAACTTTTATTTCTTTTGATTCAGCTAGTCCTCTCCCCCTGCTTGAGGGACGTGTTGAAGAACCTCTACCTCTTCAACAAATAATCCCAGATTCTAAAGCTGATGACCTAGCAATAATCTCAGTCTCAGTACTTGAGACTGAAGAACAAGAAGAACAAGAAGAAGAAGAAGAAGAAGAAGAAGAACTGCTGACTCATCCATCCAGACCCTCTCGGCCTCCTCAATGGTCAGAGGATGAAGAAAAAGAAAGAAGAGCAGCAATGATCAAACAGCTAGAGAGTCAGCGCTTAAGAGTTATTCTTCCTTCTGGCCTAGAGGTCCTGTCTCCCGAAGAGTTATAAGAATCTGTCAGAGCTGAGAAACTCCTAGATGAGAGCCAAAAAGATGCTGAATTTGCCCTTAAGGTTGCTCAGAGCTCAATCTATGATAAAAGCTGAAGAAATTTCCAGTACAGGATCACGAGCAACTACTCAAGGACATTGGAAAGAAGACTTAGAAGAAGAAAGTTGTCAGTAACTCGACGTTGGAATGGTGCAGAGGGAAAGTCGATTTTGGATACCATCCATGTCGGATCATCAATGTATACCTGAAGAGAACAAGAGTAATAAAACCAGTGATGGTGGAAGTCATAATCATCATAGAGAACGGGGAAACGCAGCGATACTACAAGTCAAAGCATGAGCTCTACGGGTTTGCTGAATGGCTAGAAGTCAGGAGTGCCATTCAGAAGTCGAAGTAGAAATTCAACTCTCAAGTTTAAAATTTCTTGAATGCTCTTATCAACAAGATCACATCTACGATAGACTTGCCTCCTCCTCCATTACTTCTTCAAAACGAAGACCTGCTTCTGCCAAAAGAAAGATATCCTCTACCTCTGATAGGTCTGCTCTCCGAAATGAAATCGGCATCGAATTCTTCAGAGAAGTAGTGCTCGGACCTCCTGCTGATCTTTCTGCCTTAAACCTATCGTTTCCACCAGGTGGACCCTTCATCCCTAGTCAAGTGATCAGTGATTCCTACGGTATTATCTTCTTGGACTGGAATGGTGTCCTATGCCTACAAAGATTCTCAGAGCTTCCCATATGCCCTGTCAACCAACTTAGAGATCTCGTCTACTGGTGCAACAAATCAAGACCCGGACTCTTCCTCAAAACCCACGTGTTGAATGAAGACAAGCTCAGAAGGGAACATGATGAAGTAGTTCTTGATTGGATGATCCCAGAGACTGCTACCTTTGACGAAATGCTCTTCAAGGATGAACCTCAATAGATGATAGATCCCTTTTGTATTCATCTCTTGTATTTATCAGTAGTCTCTTTTAGTACTTGTAATTTTTATTTCACCTGTACTTGTACTTTTCAATCTTCCCTTGTAAAATTCTTTACGAAGTTAATGAAAATTTCAGTGAAGTACTTTACTCCATCAGTACTAGAAAAGATCCCTAAAAATATTAAATGGGACAACCACGAGAGTTGTGGCGAACTGGTTAAAGCCCTGCGGGATGTGGTGGAATATCCCATCTTCCCAGGGTTCGAATCTAGGCGTACACAACAACTTATGCCACTGAGGTTTAATCAGGGCTGATGTCTTATAGTCATAATATGCCAAGGGATTAGTCTAGGCATAGCCTAGGACACCCTTCCTAAAAAAACAGTAAATGGGACACACATCTATGAGTCTAGTTTATCCTTATGTTTTTCAGCACTTAGCAATTTTCTTTTGTTGCTTTGTCATCATCAAATAGGGGGAGATTAATGATCTAAACTCTATCAGTAATTTGATGATGACCCTTAGAATTACTTCGTGAAAATTAAATAACATTGTATGTATAAGTGTTTCACCATCAGTGATAACATGCTGAGTCTGTTCAGTATCACTGATGGTAACCACTGCTCTTTATTATTCCCCAGTGATAAATATACATCAGTGATAACCGAGTCTGTTCAGTATCACTGATGATCACTTACTGTTTCATATGTAATCAATGTTGTTTAATCCCCGAAGACAAGTTTCACATCAAAGAGTTTCATCGCTAACATCGAAGACAAAGCTGATGAATGAGTGACAAGCCTACTAATGATCTGATGCGGACATCGGTGAAACCAATACTAGTCCACAACACGCGACATTTCAAAAAGAAGACTTCAGCGATAATTGACTTACATCAGGTCTTCACTGATGGAAGTTCAACTCAGCGATCGCTGATCATGAAGCCTCCTCTCCAAGAAATGTTTGTCTTATCCTCTTGCATAACTTCGTACGATTTGTCAGAAGGAACATATATTTGTCCAGAATCGTACACTCCGCCACTACACTGTTCACCATGCGACCCAAAGCATATTTGTAAAAGTCAGAAGCATGCGCCCACTCAGATGCTGACACGTGTAAAGTCCTCCTGCCATGCATTAAATGCACGGGGTATAAATAGCAGGAATACCCCTTCAGTTTGAAGGTGGTCATCCTTGAACCTCTTAGTGCCTTAGAAAATTAACCTTAAATTTCTATCTTCTTTTCTCTCTATTTCTTAGTGCAAGAACTCTTAGGGTGCGTTTGGTTTGCAGAATGTTTTTTGATGGAATGGAATCTGTCAAAGGAATTTTACTTTGAAGGAATTGGAATGGAATGTTATCAGGTTTGACCACCTATTTGGTTGACATACATTGGAATGGAATCTGCTAAAGGAATTGGATTTTGTCTGTTTGGAATTGGAATTAAATATTAATTAATGACCAAAAATACTCTTTTTAAAAATTTGAACCATCGGTGATGGTCGACAGTGGTGGATGAGAACGGTGATGGTTGATGGTGGTGGCCGACGGTAGGGGTGTTCATCGGTTGACATCCAAAGGATGTGAGGGGAACCGAACCGATCCAATCATCCATTGGATGTCCGATTTTTCCATCCGAACCGATCCAATAATCCATTGGATGTTGGATTTTTCCAATCCAATGGATGATTGGATCGGTTCGGTTCCATCCATTGGATATTCTCATTGGATATCCGTTGGATATCCATTGAATTGAATCGGATCCATCCAACATCCAATGGATGATCGGATCGGATCCATCCAATGTTTTTATGTTTCTTTCTAAAAAAAATAGTTTTTATTTTTTACAAATGTTTTTAAATTATAATGTTTTAAAAATAATAACTTTTTACTTTTGAAACTTTGAATTATAATGTATTGGATGGTAGTTGGATAATAACCGGATGGGTGGTTAGATGATAACCGGATGACTGGTTTGATGATAATTGGATGAGTGGTTAGATGATAATTGGATGGATGGTTGGATGGTGAATCGGTTCAGTTCGGTCGGTTTTGGATTGTCATCCAAGAACCGACTGATCCAAATTGGATGTTGAAAATATTGATCCGATCCAATCCAATTGCAATTGGATATCCAATCAAGGTCGGTCGGTTCTAATTGGATCGATGGGTTCTGATTGGATCGGTTGACTTTCTGCACACCTCTAGCCGACGGTGGTTCTGGTCGGTGGTGGCGGCGGCGGTTCAGGTCGGTGGTGGTCGGCGTCGGCTTAGAACAGTGGTAGTCAGCGATGGCTTAGAACGGTGGTGGTCGGCGGTGGCTGAGATCGGTGGCGGTCAACGGTGTCTCACAACGGTGGTGGTCGGCGGTGATTCATAACGGTGGTGGTGAGCGGTGGTTGGCGACGGCGGTTCAGGTCGGTGGTGGTCGGTGGCGGTTCAGGTTGGTGGTGGTCGGCGGCGACTTAGAACGATGGTGGTCAGCGGTGGTTCAGGTCGGTGGTGGTCCGCGATGGCTGAGATCGATGGCGGTCGACGGTGGCTCACGACGGTGGCGGTCGACGGTGATTCATAACGGTGGTGATCGTCGGTGGTTCAGAACGGTGGTAGTCGGTGGTGGTTCAGAACGGTGGTGGTCGGAGTAGGAAAGATGAGGATAGTTTTGTCTTTTAGAGAAAATTGGGTGGAATGGAATTGAATTCCTTCTCATTTGTGATGGAATGACCAAAACCATGAATGGTGGAATGTGTGGAATTCAATTCCATTCCATAGGTAACCAAACGCTCAGACATAATTTGGTGAATGGAATTGATCATTCCAATTCCGTCGGAATCCTGCGAACCAAACGCACCCTTAGTGATTCTCAAGTTTGTTTAGATTATGTTTATTCCGCAACAAACCGTAAATTGTTTGCATTATCAATAAACAATTTAGAAAACTCTAAATCTTGTGTGTTTGTATTCAAACCCCTTCTACAAACTTATACTTGTATAACCCTTCGGGAACAACAAACAAGAACAAGTACCCCAATTACAAATGATACAACAAGGACGGTAGACAAGGATAATCTTCCATGGGATCCATCTGAGCGACCAAACATTTTGAATTACGACCCTAATCAAAGAGATGAAATAAGCCGGAAATATTGGCTTAGAGAACCTTGCCAACCACGCGGTCATGTCTTTCCAACTAAAAAAATAGGGTATAAACTAAGACTTTTTGTTACAACGTGGTTTGATGAGTTTCATTGGGTAGAGTATAGCGTAAAAACAGACAAAGCTTATTGTTTATGTTGTTATTTTTTTAGGGATGAGAACCCACATTTTGGTAGTGATGCATTTGTCTCAAACGGGTTTAATAATTGGGCTAAAAAGGAAAGGTTGTCGTTGCACGTTGGTGAAGTTAATAGTTTCCACAACCGAGCACAAAGGAAATGTGAAGCTTTGGTTCAACAAAAACAATCTATTGTCATGGCCTTTCACAAACAAACCGAAAAAAGGAAATTGAATACATAATGCCATTGAAAGCATCAATAGATTGTTGTAGATTGTTGCTTAAATTTGGTTCACCATTTAGTGGCCACGATGAGTCCAAGACGTCTTTGAATCAAGGAATTTTCAAAGGTCAGTTAAAATCCCTTGGTGAGGCAACTGAGATGGTTCGAAAAGTGATATTAGACAATGCTCCACAGAATTGTCAATTGACCTCTCCAAAAATTCAGAAAGACATTGCTAATTGCTTTCTAGAAGAAGTAGTAAAATTGATTGTAGAAGAGATTGGCAACGATGTGTTTTCTTTGTTAGTTGACGAGTCAAGTGACATCTCAAAGAAGGAACCAGTGAAATCGAAAGTGGAAAGGGGTTAAACCAAGAACTTATTCTTACACGAGTCAGAAGTACAAGATGGGGTTCTCATCAGAAATCAATTATGAGTTTAATCAACTTGTTTTCGGATGTTGTGAAGTTGCTTCATTGGATTTTGGAAGAAGGCGATGGTCCCACTAGAAGTCAAGCATTTGGTATTCTTGAATATTTTCAAACTTTTGATTTTGTGCTTTATTTGCATTTGATGTTGGAGCTTTTAGTGGTGACAAACTTATTGTCGAAAGCTCTTAAAAGAGGATCAAAACATATTGGATGCGGCTTCATTGATAGAAGGAACAAAGGCGCAACTACAAATGTATAGGGAAAGTGGTTTGAGACCCTTTTGACAAAGGTTGAATTGTTTTGTGACTTGCATGATATTGAGGAGGACATGGCAGATTAATATGTGAATACAATAAGAGTAAGGCATCGAACACACATTACCAACCGACATCATTTTGAATATGATATATTCAACACCGTCATGGATTTGCATATTCGAGAATTCAGTGATCGCTTTAGTGAGGTAAGCACCAGATTGATTAAAAATATGGCGACTTTGAGTCCTCGTGTCTCTTTTTCTATGTTCAACAAAGAAAGTTTAGTGAAACTTTGTGAGTTTTATCCGTATGGTTTTGATGTAATGGAAATGGTCAATATTTCGGGTGAATTAGACTTATATTATATTATCACTATGTGCATCAACATGACAGGTTTGCCAACTTGAATGGCATTGACGAATTGGCTATAGAGATGGCCGAAACAAATAGGCATCTTACTTATCCGTTAGTTTATCAATTATTGAAGTTGGCGTTGACTTTATCTGTTGCAACCGCTTCCGTTGAAATATGTTTTTCTACAATGAAGCTTGTGAAGTCGTATTTGCGCAATCGAATGGGGATGAGTTTTTGAATGCCGCGGTCATTTATGCCGTAGAAAAAGAAACGCTTCGCAATGTCAAAAATGATGATGTAATTAACCGCTTTCAAAACATGTGAATTCGTCGGGAACAATTGTAGAAGGTAACTTGTTTTATCGACTTATCGTTTTAATGAATTTGTATGTTTACTTAAACAAAATAGCTTTTCGTTTGTGCATCCGCTCACCTAAAATACTGGGTCCACCACTGCTCTTGGTCCTTACCATCGCTCTTGCGGGATAAGATTTTCGGTCATTGTCATGTTTATCCAGTAAGATAATATGACTTAGCAAAGATTTATCCGGTAAGCGTTTGGTAAACGACCCTTAGTCCTACAATAACGGACTTTTACTAAAATTTAATATTAGAACATAGAAAACAAGAATAGAAAATAAGCTACCGGTGCATTATTTGGATCTCTAAATTATCGTAATGTTATATTTCAACCGCAAACTACAAAATTCGTGTTCCGCCGTATTTGCTAGTATTGCATTTGTAGCAACCGGTCCTAACAACTCTCCCCAAAAAGAACAAAACCCAATAAAATTATTCACCTAAATACCATGATCCATCGTGCAATACCTGAAGAAACACACTTTATCCAACATTGTATGGTTTTTGTGTTTGCAAGCACCGTAAAGAAATCATAATCGAAATTGAAGTAAAAGATGTTGCAGAATGGCAAGGATTTTGTTTCTAAAATATAGTAACTAATAGTGCAACAATGCATCCTCTTTTCTAATAACGGTGGATCAAAACTAAAAAATATATATATAATACAATTAGACTACAATTCAGGTTTAGAGGGTTGGAGCGCGTTCGATATTTCCAGAAATCACGGTTAGCAGGTTGTTTCCGAAGGGATCGCTCAAATGAGATGCAAGATTTTCCACAGGACCCTGTCCGGTCACATACGCTTGAATGAAGAAGGCAAACATCGAGAACATTGCTAGTCTCCCATTCGTGATCTCCTTAACCTTCAACGGTGCAAACTGGTCCGGATCCTTGGCTAGCCCCAACGGATCAAATGGTCCACCAGGGTGCAGCTTGTCCTCCAAATCCTGCAAATTAAAACCTCCAAAATCATTAACATATTCCCATCAAGTTTTACTCAACGTACACCTTAGCTTTGATATCATGTTTATTTATATGTAAAACCTATCAGATTACTTTCTAAAAGAGCCCTTGATGAGATAACACCACGGGTTGGAGTAGAAAGATCCAAAGCCAAAGGATATTTATAACTCCGTCCCAAAATAAAAACTGTAATAATTAAAAATGTATAATAAAATTGTGTTTATATATATTATATACATACCAAGCCATTGGTGATTCCGTAATATTCGGCACAGCCAACAAGAACAACCTCGGCCACGACATCCAGGATGAGATTAATGGGAATGTTCTTCCCGAAGTAATTTAATGTGTTACCATCGAGTAATAGAGAACTAGTCTGCACATACCCGGCCAAATCATATTATTATATATGATCATAAGGGTTTGGGTTGTAATATTAGTTGGATTAATAATAATTAGTATATGATAGAAGTACCTTGAACCAGACGGCTTCGGGACCACGGTTGGCACCATATTTGTTAAAGGCCTCAGAAATGATGCAACCGGCTGCACCCAACATCGCCCATCGTGCATGAATCAGCTCGAAGGCTTGGTATCTACACATACAAATTAATACAAATATATATATGAATCCAACTATAAACCATTTTCGAGTTAACTCGCTATATATTCCAACTCTGGATCAAACTGTTCTGAGTTCACTCGCTCAACTCTATCTATGTGTGTGTTTATTTTTATGAGTTGAGTGTGAACTTACTTCTCAAAGTCTTCTGGCTTCTTGCCAAGTCCAAATGGATCATAACCGTAACTGCAAATAAAACAATAAAAATGTCATTTTCCTTGTACCTATATTGTGTGTTTGTGTGTGTGTGTATATATATATATATATGTATATCTTTGCTTACTCTCCGGCTACTTCTCCGTTAAGGTACTCAGGGATCTCCGATCGGTCCAAAAGGCCTTCCGGCAAGAAGATTCTTCTCTCAGGGCCTGTAAAACCATTGAAGATTGCTTGCTATTAAATTCATCAAATTGAATGCATGAAGATGCATTTGCAGAAACTGGTGGCCGTGATGATACTTACCGTACCACTTGGCGAGCTCGTCGGAAGCCGGGGTGACAGCGGCTGGTTTAGCCTTGGGTGCAGGTTTCTTCTTTTGAAAAAGGGCGACTGTCTTGAAAGTGGCAGGACTTGAAGGAGCCGTCCTAGATGCACCGGAGAAATTGAGCGAGTTTCCAAGCATATCCGACACACCGAGGGAGGCTGCTGCCGTTGACGCTGCTAGAGAAGCCATTATTTCCGGTATGGGTGTCGCTGGAAAATCTGTTATCTGTTTCTGTTTGTTTGTGATGAGAATCGAGAACGGAGTAGGGAGATGCGATCTATCAAAAAATCAAATATCGCATTACCCTGCTAAATTGAAGTTCTGGTGGATGTGGACTTGCCACCTAAGATGGCTTTGATTGGTGGGAGTAGGGAGATGCGATCTATCATCTAGGACTATAATGATGACGTGGCGGATTATAAGTTTTGATTGTACCATTGAGCATGACAGAAGTTCAACTTGTGGATGAAAATGGCGGATGACCTTGCAATGCATTTAAACTCCAGGATTTTAAGGAAATCGATTGAAATAACCAAGTTTAACTTCTTATCGATCACTCCTCCCCTTTTTACCAGGGTATTATCCAATGTTCTAAAAAACTCGACGCACAGTTGTCTTGGCACGCCATTGTATCAGGCTTGTGTTTCACGCCACGTTAAGCCCGTGGCACGCCATGGCCTAATGCACAATTTTCGTAATGCGATATTTGATTTTTGTTGACGTTTTTAATGTCTTATGTGCGAGTTTTTTAATATATAACTGTCAGGATCGAATCTTAACAAGATAATTAATACTTAGAATTCAGAATTAAAGAATCTGCAGAATAGAACTTTAATTCTCACAATCAATGAACAGAATATCAGAAAACACACAATTTTTGTATTCACTGTTTCGACTCACAATATTACAACCAAACCTCAATCTTGATGAACAAGCTCAATCAAGACGACTTCTACTTCTCTAGAAATAGGGTTCTTAAACCTTGAGGTTAATTCTCTCTAAAACACAATCGAATTCTTTTTCACACGTATATTCTAATAGCTATCTATTGAAGTCTATTTATACAAAAATAATTACAAGATAACTATCAAAAGTAACTTGATCTTCTAAATCTTCGTTAAACATATCTTGATCAATTTTTTCTTTGTCTCCAAAAGTATCGCATACCAAACTTAACGAACTCAGCAGTATTAACCTTCATTCTTCATGAGCAGTACTAACAATCTCCAGCAGTATTAAGTCACGAGCAGTACTAACAGATATTCGATATGCACCAGCAGTACTAACCTTGACTTGCAGTAGTAACTTTGACAAGCAGTACTAACCTCACATAAGCAGTATTAATAATGTTCCAGCAGTATTAATATCTCAGCAGTACTAACCTTGAACTAGCAGTAGTATCTTTGTTCTGGCAGCACTAACATTGATCTGGCAGTACTAACTTGATCTGGCAGTAGTAATGTTGTTCTGGCAGTACTAACCATACTTAGCATATCTTCAGTTCCCAACAATCTCCCCCTAACTTGACTTTTCAGGATGAGAAGTTAAGTTCTTCAGATGATGCTTCCAAAACCTAATCATCAACGCATAAATTTGGATCCAATCCCAGACTTTGATTGAGAATCCTTTTTACAAGGTATCTTGCCATCTTAGAGTCTTTGTCACTCACCAACTTAGCATGCAGCATTCCATTCAACTTTTTCATGCTGTGCTTGTATACAACATCCACCAAATAATATACATGAAATGTATTGTCAAGAGAGATGACATACACTCCACAATTCTCAATGAGCATCCAGTTGGTAATGACTTGAAAATTCCTTGCCATCAAATACTGAACTGCTTCTGGTTTGAACATTAAGCACAAGTATTCAAGAACCATCTTGGTGATAGACATACCTTGCTCTGTCAGCATGTTTCCATATAGCCTCATTCCCACCTTGAACATCTCTTCCAAATCAGATCTAGAGCATGTTCTGATAAGTTTTCCCCAAGTAGGACAAACTTCAAACTTTCCATCTGCCCTTTTGATTCTGATGAACTCCTTTCTTCCATCTTTCAATGTGTCCCAGAAGATGATTTCAGGAGCCATAGAAGATATTGGTTCAGCTTGGATTGGATTAGTATTAACCACAGTAATATACAAATCACTTTGAGCATTTGGCAGTGATTGTACATTGCTTGGTTGGCCTGATGAAGTTGCCACTTCTTCTTCAGCAACTTTTGGATCAGATTTCTCTTTCACTGCTTCCTCCTGGGCTTCTTCTACAGTTGGATCCACCCTTGGCTTCTTTACATCTTTCTTCTTTGAGGCTATTGTCATTGTTCTTGGCCTCTTTGTTCTTTTGAAAGATTTAACAGCTTCAGGAGTGGTTTCAGCTGTTTCTTCTTTGTGGCTTTTAGCAGCACTAACAGTTTCTGCTGCCTTTTGTTTTTCAGCAGCAGTAACCATTTCTACTGCTATAGATGTTACTGCTTCTTTTATGACCTTTAATACTGCTGCTTCGACACTGTCCTTCACAATCCCATATATCTCTTCATCAATCTCTGCTTTAGTTACTGTAGGAACATATTCTGCTTTCTTCTCACTTTCAGATACTGCTGCTTCAGTCTTAGATACTGCAGCATTATCTGTTTCTACTGCTGGTTCTGTTTCTACTTCTTTTGCAACCTCAGCAGCAGTAACGGTTTCTGCTGCTGTTTCTGTTTCTGCTTCCTTTGTAATATCTGCAGCCTCCTCAGTCTCCCCCTCAACCTTATACTCATACTCCCCCTCAATGTTTGCATCCTCCATGTTTAGATCAGAGTCTAACTCCCCCTTTTTGGAAGCATCATTGGTAGGGTTTCTTCTCCTAAGGACAAACTGAGCTTTCTTCTTTCTGTGCATCAACTTAGTGATCATCTTCCTTTGCTTCTCAAGCTGTGAGTTTTGATAGAGGACCACTTTCTTGAGTTCATCAATTTCCTTTTTCTGATCCATGACCTCAATGTTGATATTTGCAATAGTTTCCATCAATTCCTCGTACGTATATCTATCCTCACCCTGTTTAGGAGTTTTTACCTCCCTTAAAGGATCATTGGAAGTTTTAGCAGGTGTCTCTTGCCTAGCAAAAGCACTACCTACCCCCTTGGTTTCTTGGCACCTGGGACCTCTGGATGATTTCTCACCCTGAGTTGCCGTGAGGAAGGGCTTAGTTATTTTACCACTGGCCTTCTCTTTGCTAGCAGAAGTAGTGGCAGCCTTGCGACTCACATGCTCAACCTTCTCCTAAGTGAGCACCTTCTTGGGGTTGGGAGACACCCCTGTGGTTTCCCTTTCGATATTCTCCATTGGAGAATGCTCCAACAGAGGGCTTAAAGGCTTGGGGCTCTTAGGAGATACAGCAAGGGAAGGAACCTTGTGTACCTTTCTTCTTTCAAACTTTTTGGTTATTATGGGAGTGGGTCGTACAAGAATGGATTGAGGGATTTCTTTTGTGATGGAAGGTTGGGATTGGTCATCAGCGGGTGTGTCTAATGAGGGCCTTGACCCTGATGCCATACCTTCAAATATGTGGGACACAACCATCATTGTAGAGAACAATGGTGTGTCAACTCCTTCCGAGTCCCTAGGAAGTCTTTTCATATTTGAAAAAACCTTCCCTTTAGGGGATTTTGGCACATATACCTCATCAAATTGAGGCATATCCGTCAATTCCTTGGTAATTACTTCCTGAACAAACCTTGGATACATATAGAAACGCTTTTTGGATTCCAGGTTTGCCACAAGATCATTGAAAATCATTTGAGAAAAATTAAACTTCCTGTTAGTGGCTAAGCAGACTAGAGCATAAGCAATAGTACTGCTAAACTCACTCCATCCAGTAGTTTTCTTTGAAATACAATGCATTAGGGTATGAACAAAGAATCTCCATTGAGTAAAAAACTTTGACTTGTAGAATTTAAAAACTCCAATGGGACCTTCATACCCCATTCTTTGTAAAGTTGAGAAGAGTTCTTCATTGGGAATAGAAGATATACCTGAGAAATCATCTAGTCGAAGAGTGATGCGAATGAGTTCTTCTGAAACTTTCAAGGGTTTGTCACATACCCTTGTTTAAATGACTTTATGCCCATCTTCGGATTCTACGGTGGCATTGGCCCAGAATTGCTTCTGATGCTCGATGTATATTGTCGGATTCACCGTTAGGGCATACGAAATATGAGTGGACTTGAGAAAATCCACAATTTCATGAAATCCTTCGGCCTGCTTCGGCTTCTGAAGCATCGCAATCTCATTGTGCTCGTTGACAAACTCCATAATCGTTGTGCTTCCTGAGGATTTGTATAGAAAACACAGAGATTCTAGGGAGAAGAGGTTAGAACGAGAGAGAGAAGAAGTTAATGCGAAGAGTCGTTATGAACTTTGGCGGGCAAACAGGGGTATTTATAGCAGTATTTGCCCTAGATTTTCAAAAGCAGTATTAACGACATACGCAGTATTAACCACGAAGCAGTATTAACTACTTATTGGCAGTATTAACTGTGCACTAGCAGTATTAACTACTGAGCAGTATTGACTGCAAAGCAGTATTAACTACTGAGCAGTATTAACTACTCATTGGCAGTATTAACTGTGCACTAGCAGTATTAACTACTGAGCAGTATTGACTACAAAGCAGTATTAACTACTGAGCAGTATTAACTACTCATTGGCAGTAGAAAATATGTACTAGCAGTAGAAACTCTGCACTGGCAGTAGTAACTCTGCACTGGCAGTAGTAACTCTGCACTAGCAGTAGTAACTCTGCATTAGCAGTAGTAACTCTGCACTGGCAGTAGTAACTATACTTGCACTTTGCAGCATTTGTCAAATCCTCAAATGTCATCTTACCTTCTGACACATCACCTTTACCACTTATCTTACCTCCTGCAAGATTATTCCCAAAAGCAACATGTCCTCCATCAATTCTTTTGAAATTCTTGAGGCAGGACATGTTACCTGTCATGTGCCAGGAGCAACCACTATCAACATGCCAGATGCTCTTTCCCTTGAGCTGTTGGTTGCCCTGCACATCTGATAAATCAATTAGTTTTTATTGGGAACCCAAGCCGAAGTGGTCTTGGGTCTCCCTTGCTCATCAAAGTACTTGCATTGGGTTTTGATGAGATTTTCAAATTTAGGTACTGCCGAATTGGAGTACTTTGTCAATATAATTGGTCTAGCAGCACAAACACTAGAAGCAGTATTAACCTTAGAAGAAGTACTTTACAGAGTTAGCAGCACTAACAGAGTTAGCAGTACTAACAGAGTTAGCAGCACTAACTGAGTTAGCAGCACCAACAGAGTTAGCAGCACTAACTGAGTTAGCAGCATTAACTGAGTTAGCAGCACTAACAGAGTTAGCAGCACTAACAAAGTTAGCAGCACTAACAAAGTTAGCAGCACTAACTGAGTTAGCAACACTAACACTGCTAGCAGCAGTATTGGCAGTAGTATTGCTTCTAGCAGCACTAACCTTGTTAGCAGTATTGCTTCTAGCAGCACTATCCTTTTCAGCAGTACTATCTGAGGTATTAGTGCTTTTGGAGACCCACATATTGACACATTCCTTTTCAGTCTTTTTCCTCATGTGGCTTTTGGATTTAGCTTGTTTCTTAGCCACATGGTTCCTTGCAGGCTTCCTATAACCATTGGATTTATAAAAAGGTCTTTGAAAATTCATCCTTTGGTTAATAGGATTGAAATAACAGTGTTTGGCAAGATGATTCAATCTGCCACAGATGAAACAAGGTTTTGGTCTGTTAATCCTTTGCAGATCAACTCCTTGCTTTTGTGCCCACTGGTTATTCCAATTTCTTTGATTTCCCCTCTTTTTATCATGTCTTTGGGGTTTATTCTCTTGAGATTTCTTGCAAGAACAATGTTCACAAGTTTTAGAGTTCACAACAGTGGTCTGTGTATAATGAACTCCCTTTCCCTTTTCAGTCCTTTTCATCTCATTGTTCTTAACACATGGACTTTCACATTCCTCATCAGATCCTACTTTTTCAGTCTCATCCTCAACAACTACTTTATCTAATGGATCTACTTCAGTGGCTCCTTTAGGTAAGTCCTTCCTATCCTTGGTTTCTAATAGGTCTGACTTAGGAGGGATGTAGTTGTTGTTATAGGGTGGGGGTGTGGCATTGTACCCTATTCCTGGTTTCAACTTACTATGGATTTGAGAGTTGATTATGTTGTCCATGACTTTGGAGGGAACAAGTAAACTTTTCTACATCAAGTTTAACTTTCTCAAGCTCTCCTTTTAGTTTCTCACACTCTTCCCTAGACTCTTTCAGTTGGAACTCCAGACCACCCTTTTCCCACTTCCAGTAGTTTGTATCATATGAGTGTTGAAGTTCATTGGCTTGAAAAGCCTTAATTTGTTCTTCAAACCTCTCAACAATCAATACATAATCTCTTATGTCCTTTTCTAATCTCTTAAGGTCATCACACATTCCCTGATTGTGATCTCTATACCTTTTAACATTGTCTATACAAGCTTGAGAACAGAGATTAGATTTTACCTCCGTAGGAATATCTGAGACTTCTGCCATGAGTGCATGATTCTGGATTGCCTCTTCTGCTTGATCACTCCAATCAAAAGTACTGTTTGATTCAATAGAATTTTCCATAATGTTTGTAGAATTCTAAGAAACACAAGCTCTGATACCACTTGTCATGATCGAATCTTAACAAGATAATTAATACTTAGAATTCAGAATTAAAGAATCTGCGGAATAGAACTTTAATTCTCACAATCAATGAACAGAATATCAGAAAACACACAATTTTTGTATTCACTGTTTCGACTCACAATATTACAACCAAACCTCAATCTTGATGAACAAGCTCAATCAAGACGACTTCTACTTCTCTAGAAATAGGGTTCTTAAACCTTGAGGTTAATTCTCTCTAAAACACAATCGAATTCTTTTTCACACGTATATTCTAATAGCTATCTATTGAAGTCTATTTATACAAAAATAATTACAAGATAACTATAAAAAGTAACTTGATCTTCTAAATCTTCGTTAAACATATCTTGATCAATTCCTTCTTTGTCTCCAAAAGTATCGCATACCAAACTTAACGAACTCAGCAGTATTAACCTTCATTCTTCATGAGCAGTACTAACAATCTCCAGCAGTATTAAGTCACGAGCAGTACTAACAGATATTCGATATGCACCAGCAGTACTAACCTTGACTTGCAGTAGTAACTTTGACAAGCAGTACTAACCTCACATAAGCAGTATTAATAATGTTCCAGCAGTATTAATATCTCAGCAGTACTAACCTTGAACTAGCAGTAGTATCTTTGTTCTGGCAGCACTAACATTGATCTGGCAGTACTAACTTGATCTGGCAGTAGTAATGTTGTTCTGGCAGTACTAACCATACTTAGCATATCTTCAGTTCCCAACAATAACATAATTTAATTTGCTTACTACTATTTGCTCATTGAATAACACTACAAAACATATGTTTTTATATATAATATTATATATGAATTAGAAATTTGACACCATAAGTCACGCCTTGAAAACGTCATCGCTTCGCCGTGGCTTCTAAGGCTTGAGGCTTGGCTTTGCTACCACGTCATGTCTCACGCCATTTAGAACCTTGATTTTATCTACCTCCACAAGTGACACGGCGGAAAATTACGATGAAGTGAAAAAGTAAACTTGGTCCGTAAATACACGGACCAAATTGTAATTTTTCTTATATCTATAATTTTTTGTCTGCAACTTGATGATGTGTTTAAAATATTTTACAGATCTAGTCTCTATATTTGTAGAACATGTTTAACTACTTTTATTTTTTATTTTCTTATTCCTTTGCAAATTGATGAGGTAGTGATATTTTGGTAAAACTAAAAGAAAAATGGTTTTGGGGAATGGAATAGCTATTTTGGTCAATTTCCATTTTATAACTGGCAATATGTAAGCAATACTTACCAGAACACATTGGTAAGTAGAGGTGGCCAAATGTCCGGGTCGGGCCGAGCCTGGTCGGGCTTAAGGTTGGACCGGGCCGAGACACTATTCAAGGGATCGGGCTTTTTTTCGAATCAGGTCGGGCATAATGGTTGAAGGTCCGGCCTGTTTAGGCTTTTTAAAGACCAGTCTTATAAATCGGGCCGAGGACTGGGAACAAAACCGGGCCTAAACCGGGCTTTTTAATATATATATATATATATATATATATACTTCTTTTAACAAATATTATTCGAATACACTATAAAATACGTAATTGGGTCACTCAAACATACTTAAAAATACGTTTTATTATAATTTTGATTGAAAAATACATTTTAAATAACTACATTTATTGAATTATAAAGAAAATACTCTTAATCCTCCCATGGTGGTTTTTTTGAAGAGTTACGGTCGTTTCAATTCTATCAAGAGTCGTTCCATCATCGAGTTCATCAACATCGAGTCGTTCGTTGTCGGTCTCGTCGTCGTCGTAATGTGATGCACTACCTTCACCATCGGTACATGGCGGGGTACTTAGTAACTCATGGTATTTGTTTTCTTCGAGATAGATTAAACCCTCGAGCTCCGCCTCTAGGTCCGTTTGGTCTTGAATTCTTTCAAGAATGTCCAAGTAGTCCTTCAAACAAACGTAACATTCTACCGACTCCGGGGTTAATCTTGTCCGACGGGCCAAAAGAATTCTGCCACTAAGAGAAAAAAACGGACTCCAAAGTTGTAAGGTCTTATTATCAGTTGAATCGAAGTGTAGGGACCAATATCATCAATTCTTATAACTATCCATTTGGAGATATAAATAGTTTGCTTTGTTTCATAATTAGGGTTAATGACCTAAATATCACTTTCTAATTACTTTTGTACGGCTACAGTGTTAATCATAATTTCTGCTAATCAATCAAGTGATATTTATGACATTCATATCATAATGTGTTGATTCATTGATTTGCACTTGTTAATCTGGGATCCACAATTTGTATCACAGCAGAAAGACGATTGATTCAAAGGTAATATCTCTCAATTTAGAGTCATTCAAGTTTGTCGATTGTTTCATTCAAAAAGCTTAGTTTTTGTTTTTGATTCGTGTGTTAAAAATCGAAATTGATTCTTAAGAAAGTCTTATTCTTGTGTTTCTAAAGTCCAGTTGATTTCTAAACACTTTTGGTTAATTCCTTAATCATCAATTTTGAATTTTTCCAAGTCTGAGTTCTGAATACTCTGTTCTTGAAAATTTCTTTATTTTTGATCAAAAGTGGTTTAAAATTAGAATTGGTTAGTTGTTTTTGCTTTCTGTGGTTGTTGGTGTGTTCTTGAAGTTTTGTAGAAGCTAGTCGAAGCTTTTCGATCAAAAAGTTGAGTTTTTGGAACTCCAGGTACATTTTTCTTCTTCGAACTGTTTGAATACGGGACTTAATTGGTGAGTCCCGATCTAGTTGTTTCCCGCACCGGATCTTGTTCATATCGTTTCCGTACCCCGGTCTCTATACCGGATTCAAGCTCGGTTCCGGACTACACTAGATTCAAACCCGGTTCCGTACTATATCGGATTCAAACCCGGTTTCGGACATCACCGGATCCTAATCCGGTCTCGGACCATACCGGTTTTCATACCGGTTCCGGATCCAATCGACTCCGGATCTCAACCAATCCGAATACTATCCATTCCGGTTCCGGATCTTCCCGGTTCCGGATCTCTGTTTCGGATCTTGCCTGCACACTTTGGTAACCAATTTCCTTTATCTGTTTGATTTCGTTTCCTATTTTTCTGTGTTTGCTTCCGTTATTTAATCTCAGTTAAGTTACTAGTTAACTTAGGATCGCTTTAGTCTCTCACCCCTTAGGATTTTGCGTTTAGATCACTCCTTTTACCTTGGAATCACTCAATTCGTCTTACGATCGCACAAGTGCCAAAAATGAACACTCAAGACGCATTAGCTGTAGGATATGAACTCCAACCTCCGATTCTGTACCGAGGGGAGTATAATGTTTGGAAAGACCGCTTCATGTACTTTATCGAGACCAAGTCCCTCTATGATGAGATTCTCCGATCGTTGACCCACGGACCAATTGCTCCTCCAATGATGGATGTTCCAGCGCAAGAAGGCGAAGCCCCAGCTCGACGGGTGGTCAAACCATATGACAAGCTGACTGTCAAAGAGAAGAGGAAAGTAGATGGTGATAGACTGGCTAAGACGTACCTCATCTACAGTCTTCTAAACAACATCTACTGCAGCATCGACAGTCATAAAGACACAGCCAAAGGAATGTGGGACCAACTGGCTAAAATTATGCAAGGTAGTCGCGAGGGAATCCAGTTGAAGATAACCAACTGCCTCACTCGATATGAAGCGTTCAAGGCCAAACGAGGGGAGTCACTAATCGAGACATACAAATGATTTTGCACGCTCATCAACGATCTTCACAAAAACAACATCTTTAAGACAAACCTCGAGAACAACATCAAGTTCTTGAACAACCTTCAGTCTGAATGGAAGGGATTTGTCCTCCATGTTCATCACAATCGTTCCTTAAAGAATGTTCCGCTGCACGAACTCTATGAGATGCTGTTACAAGATGAAGATGATGTTCGTGAACTCATAGGAGATCAGAAGTCTAGCGAGAAGAACAAAGAAGACCCTCTTGCTCTCGTGTCTCACAAAAGGGACAAACATGTCCAACGAAGTTCTTACAAAGAAGAAGCAAAATAGTTAGACTGAGCATGAGGATGAAGAACCTGAAAGTGATTTTGATCCAAAGCTTGATGGCATCAAGAAAGTTGTTCCCTTACTAACCCGGGAGTACGATAGGAAGAAATTCTTCAAGAAACCATCCAACAACAACCAGCGTTACTCCACCAACACTAAGCATCGAGACTACCGAGACAAGTATGAAGGAAAGCGTAAGTCTGATGAAGGAATGAAGAAGAATGATGAAGGCAAGAAGTCATAAGGGAAGTCAGACGATCGAGATGACGATGAACCGATGAAGTGTTACAACTGCGGAAAACGAGGACACTCTGCCAAAGACTGTCGGAAACCTGTAGTGCACAATGTTGAGTACTACAAGAGCAAAATGTTGTTGTCAAGGCAGAAAGAAGCAGGTAAAGCGCTGCTGGCAGAAGACGATAGCTCGTCTTGACTGAAGATGAAGAGGAAGAAGTTGAAGCCCATATGTGCTACACTGGCACTCAACCAGAAGAATCCAACACCGAAGATGAATCTTCCGACAAGAACAAGGAAAAAGCCGAATGTCATGTATGTGGTTCTTCTAATGCTAATCTTATTGATCAGATACTTTTAAAATAAAGGTTAAAACCAAAGATGCCCAAATATCTAAGCTAGAAGCCGAGGCTAAAATTAAACATGACACCATAGACAAGCTAGCTATTGAAAAGGCTGAAGACAAGTGTCTGATAGAAAACTATCAATCCGATCAGCCATTTAAAAAAGAGCAGAATCCCTAAAGACCCAACTATCTGAATTCACAAAAAAGTTAGAAAAGTCTCAGGAGGAGTATTCTAAGAGTGTTGTTCTTCAAGAAAACGTTCAAAAACAAAATGAGTTGTTGACTACTACGCTTAAGGATCTTGAATCCAAACTGTAAGTCCAGGATTTACTCTTACAATCAATACAACAGTGTATGTAACAGTAATTGAGAAGTAATATGATCAAGCCCAATTGTATTCAATGAAGAACAGAATTACAGATCTTAGAGAGAGAGAATCTCAATGATTACAAAGAGAGAATACAAATATATTCGGGAAAAGATCAGTTAGCAATGAAGTGCTAACTACTATATATACTGCAACGGAAATATTAAAGCTACAGTACAAATATGAATGACTAATAGGAACAATACACGTGTCCTAATTAGTTAACTAAACACTAAGGAAAGTATCTAGTTATAAGTTCTGAACAGGTAGTTCAGAACTTCTGAACGTTCTTCTGACAAGGCTTCTCAGAACTTCTGACTCTACTTCTGACTCTTCTTCTCAGACTTCTGACTCTTATTCGTCAAAACTCTGACCCTTCATATCAGAACATCTGAGTCTTCTCATCAGACCTTTAACACTTAGTTTATTGACAAAACTCAGATCTAACAATCTCCCCCTTTTTGTCAAATAAACTGATACTTTGCATCATCCAAATCATTCAAGGCAGGAGCAATCTTCTATAAGAGCACATTTCTTTGATTAAGTCTTTTGTCGATCTTGTCAATAATTTCTTGAACAATTTCAATCTGCTGAGTCATCACTTCCTGAGTTATGTTGCATTGCTTTATTTTCAACATCTTTTTCTCCAAATTATGCTTGATGAATCTCAAAGTTCCAGAGCAGTATTTTGCAGTCTCCTTTGTTCTGAAGAAGATCTTTTCACTCTTGTTTTTCAAAAAGACTCCCAAATCTGGATATTTAAGAACACTTCCAGTTTTTAACACCTTTTTCTGATCATGATCTGTGTTGGGTTTTGCCAGATAAACACATGGCCTTTGCAAATACAGAGCTATTTGAAAATCTGTATAACCATGCCATCTTAGGATGTAAAACATAGCTTCAATTACCACACTTCTTGCCTTCCTTTCAGTCTTATCTTTGCTTGATTCCTTGAAGCACAACATACAATGTAATCTGTAGAAATCCACTACTGATAGCTTTTCAAAATCTGCATTAGTGAAATAATATACTTTGCCATCTTCTCTCAAAACTTCAAAAGACAAGTATTCCATCTTTCTGAATTGTTTAACTTTTAATTCTCTGATCCCTGTGATTAAGAAGTCTGAATATACAGCCTGTTTTGATTTCCCAAGACACCTTGATTTCTCTGCCAACCAGATCTGAGTCTATTTTGGTCTATCATAATATACATTCAGAAATTGTATCTCTTTAGGCTTGAAAAACTCAGGTAGATCAAACTCAAGAAAGTATCCATTCAAATCAATTGACATCTCATCTTCTTTTGATTCAGATTGTTCAGCTTGATCAAGACTTGTTATTTGCACATTCTGAGGAGTTGTGTTCTGAACTTCTTCAACTTCATCTGAAAGGATTTCATTCACTTCATACTCAGCAGGAAACACAAAGTCATTGTGCAGCATCCTTTTAGGATTAACCTCTGATAATAACCATTCACCACAGTTTCTGACTTTTCTTCTGAGATTTAATCTTCTTTCCACAGAGTTTACACATTTTTTCTTTAGATTTTCTCTTTCAGTAGCAACATTAACTTTCATTTCAGTTAGTAACCAACTCAAAGTTGCATCACTATACTTCACCAATTCCTTCTGTTTGAATATTTCAAGTCTTCCTTGAACTGGATATGCAAACCCTTCAGTTTCCATTCCTTCATTTATAAATCCCTTCACATATACACCAAACCCTGAAATCATTTCTGGACATTTCAAGTTGCATTTCTCTTTTCTTCCTTCAATTGCCAATTGAAAATCATACATGTACATATTTCTGACATAAATCCCCAGAATTCTTCTGCACTCAATCTCTATCAAGGTTTCTTCAGTACTGGCAAAGAACTTAACTAGAAAGATCTGATCATCAAGAGTTAATCTGTGAAAATCAAAACTTGACATGGAAACCTTTGTACTTCTTTCTTTCAGCACTTCCAATCTAACAAACATCAGACCATTGAATTCTTCTGGTATAAACATCAATACTTTCTCAATCTTCTTCTGAATGTGTAGTCTTGAATCAGGAATTCTGAATCTGTTTGAGGCTTCTGTATAAATCATCTGAGATCTGTTATCCATGAAACCATCAATGTTGCTCTCCAATAGCTCATAATCTCCTTCTGTGTGATAGAGATTCTCATACATTTCCTCAGGAAAAATGTCATCATGAAATTGTCTAGCAAGTGGTATTTCACTCAACTCCAGGATAAAATCACATACAGGCTCCTCCAAAATTTGCAAGTTAATCTTAAACAATTGGTTTTCTGAATATATACTCAGAAGGCATAAAGTAATCTTCCACTCTCTCATATTCTTCTTCTGTATTCATCTCATCAGCATAGTTAAATCGAAACTCATGTTTAAATTTCTGAGAATAATCAACAGTTCTATCTTCTTCTCCCAATAAATCAATAGGCCTTATCGGTTTTACACTTTGTTGAATATTTTGGACATTAAGTGCTCTGAATAACTCATTTTGCATCCTTCTGATTACATTCTCATTTAATCTTCTTTCTTCTGATTCAGAATCCATCACACTATCTTTATCATAGAGAACAATATCGGTACAAGTGTTGTCAACAATTAAACTTTCCACTGTTTCCTCTGACCTCAACACAGGTTCCTCAATTGCTTCAGTTTCATCAGAATTGATTTCCATCTCTGTGTCTAAATTCAATTCTTCAGTTTTATCTGAATCACCACCATCTCTGCTTTCCACCTCCATTTCCTCTGTATCTGAACTATCAATCTGAACTATCTGAGTTTCTGTATTCGTTGTACTGACTAAGTGCATATCTGCTATTTCAAAATCCTCTATGCAAATGTCATCATCAGAACTCAACCTTTGCCTTTTCTCCCCCTTTTGATGATCATGAGGTTCATTATCATCAAACTTTCTTTTAGAGTTCTGACCAGAAACACCTTCAGGTTCAGCTTCTGCAAGTGGGACAAGATCAAGAGGTTTTGAAGTAGAAGCCATAGATATACTCAGTGCTTTCAAGACGGATTCCTGCATACTCTGCATTTGTCTCAACAGATCTTTTTGAAATTCAGACATTATATCCTTGATCTCTTTTTCATGAGATTCCAAGGATTCCTTCACAGTATCTATTTTAGTTTCAACAGATTTCAATTTACCCTCCAACATATCTTTTAATCCTGTCACCTCAGCATTCAAATCATCCACCTTTTTCTCCAATTTTTCAACCTTTTCCCCCATCACCTTGTTTTGATTCTGAATCTTTTCAAATTCAGAATGGTCTAACTGTGAACCTGAACCAACAGATGGTCCAGTTTTCATGTGCCCAGGGGGCTCATGGCCTGTAGATAACACAAAGTCATCTTGTACAACAGATGTACGTTTGAATGAGGCTTTTGTAATGTTCACCTCACCAGGACTTCCATCCAATCCTCGACAACCAATATTAGGTATGTCTATGAATGTTGTGTCAGGAATACGAAATTCCTGATTTGTGCGAGTGTTAGAAGGAATTTCAGGCTCAAATTGAATAGGACTGTGATATTCAGACTCAATGTGTTGAAAAATAGGTTGGGGTTTATCACCTCCCTCCAAATGAGTTTGGGATGGTTCCCCTGAGTTATGTGAAACAGTAGCATGTTGAAATGCTTCTGAGTGGGTATGGATGGGTTGTTCAAGATCCACCACTAGGTCCATGATGTTTGTTTCAATGTTGGACACCAAGAAATGTGAACCAACAGCAGTTGTGGTTACCTGGTTAAGATTAGCTGGTTCAGAGGCATCTCTTTCTGTTTGAACCTCTGTTGACAATATCTCATCCTCACCACCCTCATTCTGTTTTTCCTCACTTGTTCTAACCAAGCTCTCAGAATTTTGCCCCTCATTTCTCTCAGAATGTTCACCCATTTGAACATCCTCCCCCTCTCTTACTGGACTAGACCCCTCACCTCTCTTCTCTGGTTGGTCCTCATGGGTAGGGATTTGAGGTATTTCAATTCCCATTGAGGTGCAATATGCTTTTAAAATCTCACTCTCCCTTAGTATGTAATTCCTAAGTGATTTTGGTAACAATTTATGATTAGGATAATTCTCAAGTTTGGTAACAGAAGACATCTTACCCAAATAGAAAGTAGGACCATGCTGTTCATTTGATCTTCTTGAAATGGTTCTGTTTTCTTGCATTGCATACCATATTACAACCTGCCAATACCTTATGTAAGGTATGTATGCCAGAGGAGTATCCTTTGTCTTCTTTTGAATAGCTTTCTAATTTTTCTCAAAAGTATTCTTCATGTCTTCCCAAAGTATAGCAGTATAATCATAATGCCTATTCCTCACTAAACCCTGAAAGATCTGAAGAATCTGTTTTGAACCTTGATCTGCTGAGCTATTTTTCCCTGACAAACACTTATTCACCACATGAAAGAAACAAGCCCAAATAGGTGGCAATTTGTTCCTTCTGAACAAACTAAGGGTTCTCAATCCTTCATTATATCCTAATCTCATAAACTCTGCAATTAACTCTTCTGTTAATGGTGAGTCTTCAAAATCTGTCCTTCTTTGTACATCATCTTTCTCTGGAAGATGCAGTATTTCTCTTAGTACAGCGATTGATAAGGTAATTGTGACTCCTCCAATTTCGGATACAAACTTGTTGTCTTCTAACCTAAGATGTTTCCACCATTGTTGAATACTAGTTGAGTACCCGCGCAATGCGGCGGGGATGTTAAAGTTCTATCAAGATACATTTAAGTTTTAAACATAAAATTTTGCAAAATATTTGGTGGTTCATATATTGTATTAAAAGTTTTTCACAATGCGACGGGATATATCGTAGATTAAAAAATGAAAACTTAATGCAATTTATTATCCAAAAAGTCTAAATTTTTGATTAAACAAAATAGAAATTACAATCATGCTTTAATCATATACAACCATCACTCAAAACTTCTCGATAAACCACAATTGATGTGTAAACTCCCTTTGGTTTGAACTTTTTGGTATATCATAATAGTTTGTTAATCATTGTGCACCAAACCATCAGCACTGCCTAAGGGCATCTCCAATGTATTTCTGTATTTTACTCTTTATTATAAAGAGTAAAATAGAGAATGTGTTAAATCTTCTCCAATGTATTACTCTATTTTACCCTTCTCGATAAAACCCATCAATATTGTTTTTATGACAACACTCACCAATCAATTCTATAACTCCAAAATTCACTCACCAATATTGTTTGGAAAACGTCAAATATTTCAAAAAGATAGACCTGGAATTTAATGTCAATATAAGAAACCAGATGCAGCTTATATCTCACCCAATCTATTCTCTAATCATCAAGTCCTCCCACTTGATATCACACTGAAACTTTGGCCAGTACATCTGTCAATTCAATTTGCAAAACCCATTACAACTTGGAATTTGAACTTCTCCAAATTACATTATGAACATACTCGCATATGTTTAAATGAGCTAAAATAAGTTTTATACCAGATTTTTGTCAATAATTTCTAGTGCCTTCTCATAATTGCGAGGCAATTTCACTCTTTCCCACAACTTGTTTGGCATATGAGCCCTCTCTATAGTTTTCATATACAAGTAGATGACTCCTGCCGCAAAGAAAGTAATGAATAATATAAGACCAAATAATGGATAAAAGTACACAAATGATAACCACGCTACGAAAACATTTTCAACAAATTTTAAAGATTCAGTTCCAAAGCAAATACATGATAAGAACAAAAAAAAAACACAATAAAAGTCTACAACTATGTTAAAGACAGTACCATCATGATCACGGATGGTAGCGTAACGACTATTGGCAAGGGGGCATGAGCTCCGATTACAAACCCCGGTCAAATTGTAAGGGTTCCGACAAAAAATCCCAACCATAGTTCTGATTAAACAAATCATTAAAACCAAAAACAACAAGGTAGCATTAGAAAACAAGTTCCCAAAAGTCAGTATGAACAAAGTATGGAGTTGTCCTGTTCTCATGGACAGAGGAAGTACTACACAAAATGAATCAATAAAGATATCTCAAGACTCACTTGGCCATAAAACTGCAGTGCTTATGCCTGAGGACTTGCCATATAACCTCATCATCCTACATTGTGTATTGACTTCAAATTCACCTGTTTTAACATCCAAATTTTGGGGTTATGATTAACAAATGGATGCATCAACCGGAAGTTCTGATAAGAGAAAATGCCAGAAGCCCATACACAAACAGATAATTACCTTAATTAACGAACTAAACTCATTGCACTTAACAATAAAACCCGAGATAGTGTTCCAAACAATCTAAAGTCAGAATACTTGTCTTTAGGCAATGCATTCATTTTTAAAATCTGATAACAAAACACATAAACATTCTAATTTGAACTCGTTACATCTATCAGACGAACCAAAAATATTAACCGAATTAGAGAAACAAACAAACATTTGATCATATACAAATATAAGCGTTGGAAAACAAAATAATTTTAAACCTTAATAGAAAACAAATAACATTGATCCTAAAAAACTGAAAAACAAGCAATTTTAAACCTTAATAGAAAACACAATAGCATTCCTCACTTTCCGCTTTAACAACTTTACATCTGAAACAACGACAGGACCGTAAGAACATCGGTGATGGGTGAGATAATATAGTATAAATATAGATATGTTTGGAAACAAAAAGGTACTGATTGATTCACAACTTAGATATCAAGAACCATAGGAGAGGTTTTGAAGAAAAAAGGTAAATTTACTGCTATGCCTTTTCAAAAACAACTAATTACATATATAACCTAAGTGAATGCTTTCTTTTTGTTACACATTAAAAGTCTTAAGACTTTAAGACTTTTGAAAATATATCTTGTGATCGTAATTAATTGTTTTTATATTCATGTAATCACATTAATTATTTTTATTAAATTATAGTGTGTTATATGAATTTTTTTAACTTCTATAAACCGTTTTTTCGATTTTTTTCATGTTCATAAACTGTTTGTTTGAGTTTTATAATTTTTTTTTAAAACTTCAAGATTTTTATGTTTCATAAATCGTTTTTCGAAATTTTCAAGTTTCATAAATGATTTAATAATCTGTTTGTTGGATTTTTAATTTTAATATATTTTCTCTAAAATGAATAATCATATTTTTTTCAAAATAATTATATATTTTTCAGGCTTAATTAAAGGAAGAAAAGGAAATTAATTAATTTTTTAAATAAAAAAGATTTGAGTTTAAGTTGTTAGAGAGATAGGAAAAGATAATTACAATAATTAATTGTTAGTTTTATTGCTTAAATATAGGAAGAAAAGGAATATAATTAATTTTTTAAATAAAAAAAGATTTAAGACTTTAAGACTTTTGAAAATATATCATGTGATTGTAATTAATTGTTTTTAAATTCATGTAATCGCATTAATTGTTTTTATTAAATTATAGTGTATTATATGAATTTTTTAACTTCTATAAACTGTTTTTTCGATGTTTTTCATGTTCATAAACTGTTTGTTTGAGTTTTATAAATTATTTTTTCAAAAACTTCAAGATTTTTATGTTTCATAAATCGTTTTTCGAAAGTTTCAAGATTCATAAACTATTTAATAATCTGTTTGTTGGATTTTTAATTTTAATATATTTTTCTCTAACATAAATAATCTTATTTTTTTCAAAATAATTATATATTTTTTCAGGCTTAAATAAAGGAAGAAAAGAAATTTAATTAATTTTTTAAATAAAAAAGATTTGATTTTAAGTTGTTAGAGAGATAAGAAAAGATAACTACAACAATTAATTTTTAGTTTTATTGCTTAAATATAGGAAGAAAAGGAATATAATTAATTTTTTAAATAAAAAAAGATTTAAGACTTTAAGACTTTTGAAAATATATCATGTGATTGTAATTAATTGTTTTTATATTCATGTAATCGCATTAATTGTTTTTATTAAATTATAGTGTATTATATGAATTTTTTAACTTCTATAAACCATTTTTTCGATTTTTTTTCATGTTCATAAACTGTTTGTTTGAGTTTTATAAATTATTTTTTCAAAAACTTCAAGATTTTTATGTTTCATAAATCGTTTTTCGAAATTTTCAAGATTCATAAATTATTTAATAATCTGTTTGTTCGATTTTTAATTTTAATATATTTTTCTCTAACATAAATAATCTTATTTTTTTTTCAAAATAATTATATATTTTTTCAGGCTTAAATAAAGGAAGAAAAAAAATTAATTAATTTTTTAAATAAAAAAGATTTGATTTTAAGTTGTTAGAGAGATAAGAAAAGATAACTACAACAATTAATTTTTAGTTTTATTGCTTAAATATAGGAAGAAAAGGAATATAATTAATTTTTTAAATAAAAAAATGATTTAAGACTTTAAGACTTTTGAAAATATATCATGTGAATGTAATTAATTGTTTTTATATTCATGTAATCGCATTAAATGTTTTTATTAAATTATAGTGTATTATATGAATTTTTTAACTTCTATAAACCGTTTTTTCGATTTTTTTCATGTTCATAAACTGTTTGTTTGAGTTTTATAAATTATTTTTTCAAAAACTTCAAGATTTTTATGTTTCATAAATCGTTTTTCGAAATTTTCAAGTTTCATAAATGATTTAATAATCTGTTTGTTGGATTTTTAATTTTAATATATTTTTCTCTAACATAAATAATCTTATGTTTTTTTCAAAATAATTATATATTTTTTCAGGCTTAAATAAAGGAAGAAAAGAAATTTAATTAATTTTTTAAATAAAAAAGATTTGAGTCTAAGTTGTTAGAGAGATAAGAAAAGATAACTACAACAATTAATTTTCAGTTTTATTAAAAATAATAATAGAAAAAGCAGAATCAGCATGCTTAAATAAAGGAAGAAAAGGAATATAATTATTTTTTTAAATAAAAAAAGATTTAAGACTTTAAAACTTTTGAAAATATATCTTGTGATAGTAATTAATTGTTTTAATATTCATGTAATCACATTAATTATTTTTATTAAATTATAGTGTATTGTATGAATTTTTTTAACTTCTATAAACCGTTTTTTCGATTTTTTTCATGTTCATAAACTGTTTGGTTGAGTTTTATAAATTATATTTTCAAAAACTTCAAGATTTTTATGTTTCATAAATCGTTTTTCGAAATTTTCAAGTTTCATAAATGATTTAATAATATGTTTGTTGGATTTTTAATTTTAATATATTTTTCTCTAAAATGAATAATCATATTTTTTTTCAAAATAATTATTTATTTTTCAGGCTTAAATAAAGGAAGAAAAATAATTTAATTAATTTTTTAAATAAAAAAAGATTTAAGTTTAAGTTGGTAGAGAGATAGGAAAAGATAACTACAATAATTAATTTTTAGTTTTATTGCTTAAATATAGGAAGAAAAGGAATATAATTAAAAGAAAAAGATTTAAGACTTTAAGACTTTTAGTCTATATGCTTTATAAGATAGTATAGATACTGAACAGGAACTGTTTTGTTCCTTGTAAACCACTTTCTGTAAGGATGATATTTGAATAACTCCATGATGATTCTGTGTTCAGGCTTAAATCTACTTTCCTCAAATAACAAAACACAATTGTTTTCTGATACTTTCAACCATTCTCCTTCAGGAACAACCCTTTCCACTAAGATTGGTCTATTCGACATAATCGACCCTGCAACACTCTGTTCATGTTCAATATTTATATTTACCTCATCTGCATTTCCTTCTGATTCAGCCATTTGTTCATCTTCTTCATTTATTTCATCATCCCTTATTGCTTCTTCCTCAACAGCTCTATTTTGTACTTCATCATTATCCGAATCAGATGAATCCATCAAAGACTTAGTAGAATGTAGAGAAATTAGACCATTTCTTCGAAATCCAGACATGATTTAAGAAGAAAACAAACTCAAAGAACTCTGGATTGATTCGTATCTTACTTTTCGCTCTGGAATTTGAAAGAATTGGAAATAGGAATTTTAAGACCTATTTAAAATTCGCGAAGCTGAAAGGTTTGACGGAAAAGCGGAATCAATGTTATAACGGAGTCAACACATTTGAAATGCCACATAGGATTTAAATGAAATGCGTGGCATAATCAACCAAATATGAAGCTGACACGTGTTATTGGATAGAATATTGACTCAAGTCAAAGATCTGAATAACACGCTCAGAAGATTTGACTTTCCTTTATCAGATATCTGATTGTTCTACGCAGAGTTCTGATCCCATTATTCAGAAGAATTTTACCTTGTAACAAATTTATTTAAAATCAACTTCTGACAGATGTAAAACTTTTGATTATTCAGAAGAGGTTTGAACAGATAGAAACACATTTAATCATCAGAATTCTGTTCATAGAATGATGATTTTTAAAAAAATCATTTAAACTCTTATATCTGAATATGAAAATGTTTGAAATTCAGATATAGTTTGAACAAGATAAAAAATTTTATCATTAAAAAGCTTGTTCTTCTTAGAATGATTAGAGATAAGAAATGACAACAAACCTTTTAAGTATCATGACATAATTTCCAGAAGATATTCATGCTCCCCCTTGACTTTAGCATGTATTTGACCAAATATGATACATAAAGATTAGATAAAAAGATAATAGAAAAGATATAATCCGCACATTTGAAGTATTTGTTTTTCTCAAAAAATGAATTCTTGAAAGTTAAATTTCTGAAGTATTGACTCAGAATCTCTGACCTTAAGACTCAGAAGGTCTGAACTCTAGACTCATAATTTCTAAACTCAAGATTCAGAAGTTCTGAACTTAAGACTCAGAAGTTCTGATCACAAGATTCAGAAGTTCTGATCTCAAGACTCAGAAGTTCTGAACTTAAGAGTCAGAGTTTCTGAACTTAAGACTCAGAGTTCCGAATACACTACTCAGACAATTGTACTTAGAAAAATTTATCATTTTTAAGAAACACAAATATTTTCAATTTGTCAGATTAAGCATTCCTATTTTACATATGAGAAAAGAGAACCTTTTGTGATCAAGTGGCTTTGTGAACAAGTCAGCCAATTGATACTTTGTATGCACAAAGTGCATCTCTATAGTTCCTTTTTAAATTTCTCTCTCTATAGTTCCCAAAAGACTAACAAAGCTAATTACAATACATTTGACTTCATTGACTTTACATGGACTTTATAAAACTTTCTATATATTTGGGGCTTTCTAGACCCAACAATCTCCCCCTAAAGTTTTATAAAGAAAACATCTTCAAATGATCTCCCCCTTGATTTCTTTGAAAACTTTAGTGTTTCACATCTTCACGCCTTGCAAATCTATCCAAGCTCCCCCTCAAAATTTTCTCTTTTTCTTCACAAATTACAACTTTAAAATCGAATCCAATGTGCAATAAGCTCGACTGAAACCACCTCAGTTTATAATAAAGAATTCGTCTTTGAAATGCGAGTTGAATGACCATTAATCTCAAGAGCTTAATCCATTAAGATCATAGGAGGGAGTGTCTCAATACACTTCAATAACTCAGCTTGGATCCACAAAAATAGAAGATAGAACACCTTTCTGAAAGTTGTGAGAAATTGCATGAAAAACGTTGCTTTCTGTCCAGCATCAGTCCACTGACTTTGACACAGAATCTGACCAATAAGCACATCTATTCAGAACAAACTCAAAACATGAAAAATGTTCATATGTGTCTTAGGAATCCAGCGCATCTGAAATTGTCAAATTTGGAGCTTCGAGGATGAAGTTCTGATCAAAATACGACAGGGGCGCAAAGCTGTCGAACAATTCTGAAATTGCACCTTTACTTCGAAATATACTAAGTAAAAGTTCTGAGAAGACCACTCAGAATTCTGAGTAAGTCAATCAGAATTCTGAACGTGAAGAACTTCTGAAAAAAATTCTAACTCCAAAGTTCTGATTCCACACGATAAAGTTCTGACTATTAGAGTCAGAATTCTGAGTAAGCTTTGAAGACTTAGTTCTGAACCATCATTTGAGCATTGATTTCTGATTAACTTTTGACATTTCACGATCTAACTTCTGAATTCTGAATATCCTCAATAAACATGATCATAATTCTAAACTTGAACACTTCTGAGTGGTCTGAGCAAAACTCTTCTGAATAACATGATCAGAAGTTCTGAATAGTCGTTGAACAAGTTCCGAGTTGTTTTGAACGAATTTCTGATCACAAACAATCTGATTTTAGACAGCCGAAAGTATGTCTCAACACAACAATCCCTTAATAACTTTGACACTCCATGATCTGAACTGTTGCACGTTAAATCTTACACAAACTCTGAATTGAATTCGAATTTAGCATAACTCTGATTAATCAGATCTTAAACTCGCACATCAGCAACATTTTTGAACTGAAACGCTGCATCTTTCTTGAATTGTAGCACACGATTAAGAACAATCTTGAATCACCAAATCTTGAAACTAGATCTTGAAATCTTGAATTGTTGCATAAATGATCGTATCGAATTAAAATTGATTCTCATCTCCATGTGATCAAATCAAATTTCTGTCTTTTTATGACTTTCTGACTTTCTTCTCCCTTTTGAATCAATCAATCATCTTTCATAAATCAGCTTTCATAACATTTCTTTATAAGAACAACAGATCAGTTTCCTTTTCTTCTTCTCCCCCTTAAAATAACATTTCTCTCTTTTGTTGTTTCTGTACAAATCATTTTCTATTTTCTTCTCCCCGTAAAGTTTTGGAAAGCAAAATCATCTTCAAAATCTTTAGCTTTTCTCCCCCTTGATTTTCAAAACTTTAGCGATGCTTTTTCTTCGAATGAAGTCTAAGCTTTTTCTCCTCCTTAATGAATAACCTTGCTCCCCCCTCAAAATAAGAATTGTGGAGCAATTTGTTTTCTCTCCCTGAAAATATGAATATATTTCATTAAAATTATTCATTTCAAATACAGTGCTTTAATGAAAACATTTATACAAGGAGAATAAGATTCACTGAACTACACTTGATAACTACTAACATTTGATCATTTGAAAACTTTACAAAAGAAATCCAACTTAATGAAATTTAACAGATTTTTCAATCAAATGAAATCAAATGCATGTGTTTGGATTCAAATACAAGTCATCATTGCATATAAAGTTAAAAATGTTCAGTTTCAATCCCTTTATTAAATCTATTTGGTGTGCTTAGCATGCGAAATATGATTAGCTTCAAGCATATGCAATTCTAAAAACATATACGAATACTTTGCTCTACTCACACTATTTGTCCAAAATCAGGATTTTCACAAATTTACAAGTTTATTGCGACTTTGTATTTTCCCAAAGTTTCAAGAGATGTGTGCTCATTGGCATCTTTTAATTTTGTGCTCATTGACATCTTTTAATTTTGTGCACATTGGCATCTTTTAATCAAAAAGTTTAGTAAGAATAAGATACATCGTTAAACATGACTTTCTATCTGGTTCTATAGCAGGATTTGGGTCAGCATATCCCAGACCAGTTGGTCTTAGGTGCTAGGTGACAAGCACCCCTTGGAACTTAATTTCCCAAACCAGAAAGGCCACATCGATATATCTTAAACCCATTTGTACCAGTAGAACATGGCTTTCTATCTGGTTCTATTGCAGGATTTGGGTCAGTCGATCCCAGACCAGTTGATCTTAGGACTAGGTGTCGAGCACCCCTTAGGACTTACTCTCCCAAACCAGAAAGGCCACAGGTACAAACTTTCAAACTAAATGATTTTATATATATTTATTTCATCTCAATCACTTGGTTCTAAAACGTAGTACTTCCCCCATATTTTTGTTTCCATCCATCATTCTGACATTTTGACTTTTTTGAGCATTATATTCTATATAAGTCTAAATTTACATAACATTGAGCATTCAACATAATTTCATTCATGTTTTGCTAACCTTTCGATTTATTTCAGAAGTGAAAGTTGAAACAAATATAACTCAGATAATACAAAAATACTTGTAAAATCACCCTTGACACACATTTTATTCATTAAAAAAATTCATCTCATTGAATTAAATTTGTTAAGATTTAAACTTTCAAAGCAATAGAAATAAAACATAATGCAATGTTACCTTTCACCACTTGTTCCTTGAAACATAAAAATATGACAGTTAAGGATATCACCTGAGAAATATGAGTTCTAAACTGATTTGTTTAGAAGTCTTAGTCTCTGAAGTACGGGTCCTGAACTGAATTATTCAGAAGCCATAGTCATTTAAGGACGGGTTTTGAACTGATATGTTCAAAAACCTAAAACGTCGAAGCACGTTTGAGACAGTACTCCCTCTGAAATCAAGATAATCCTGCAAAATCAAGAGATTTTGGTAATCATCTACGATGATTCCTCGTTAGATATCAAAAAATCCAAATTATGAGTAGTAGAGTCAGAATTCTGATTAGAAGAGTCAGAATTCTGAGTCACTTGCTCAAAAATTCTAAGTGTTAGAGTCAGAATTCTGATTAGTTGAGTCAGAATTCTGAGTAACTTGTTCAAAATTCTGAGTAGTATAGTCAGAATTCTGATTAGAAGAGTCAGAATTTCGAGTCACTTGCTCAAAAATTCTAAGTATCAGAGTCAGAATTCTGATTAGTTGAGTCAGAATTCTGAGTAACTTGTTCAAAATACTGAGTAGTAGAGTCAGAACTTCTGAGTAACAGAGTCAGAATTCTAATAAAACTATCCAGAGAAAATACCTTAGAACAATGTTTGGATTTTGTGATTTTTGAACATTCTGAACTTCAAATCACCATAACTTGCTCAAAAATCAGAATTTTTCAACCAAAATTTGCAGGGTTGCTCAAAATGTGATTCTGAACATATTCTCTGGGAATGTTTTCTACCAAAAACACCCACAACTATGAGTTCGATTACACCACAGTAAGCTGAACTTTTTTTAAAAAAAATGCTTCAAAATCAACAAATTGATCTGTATGAATCAGAAATCCATAGTCACATTCAGACCGAGTTTTGGACTGAACTATCCAAAAGTCAAAATTCTCAATTTAAGCACAACATCTGTTTTCAGTCATGTGTCAATATATGATCATTCAGCTTTACACATGAATAACCTGCAAAACAGATTAAGTTGTCTTTGGTACCCATATGAACTTGGGTCCTGGTTTGTTAGGTGCAGTGGTATATGCAGATATTCTATAAGAACCATACCAGTGCGGAATAAACTTCTTGTTCACAAAATCATTAGTCCCACAATATGAACAACAAAGTTTCTTTTGTGCAACTCTGACTAATTGATTTACAGAATAAATCACATCAGGTTTAACAAAAGATTTTCTTTGAAATGTATTGTTCTTCTTGACATTTGAATTAGGAACTTTTGATTTTGGCACTTCTTTCTTGGAAGTTGTTCCTTTAACTCTCCATTCCATTTTTACCTTTTTAAAAAAAACAATTATAAGATTTATCAATAGGAGAATCATAAAATAGATTAGAAGAACGAATCTGATCTTTTAAACTATGATTTGATTTGTCAACAACTTTCGTTTCAAATTCTTTAAACTTTTTAACATACAAATCAAACCTTGACTGCAAATCAGATTTGGACTTCCTCTCTATCATGATTTTAGTTGATAAATCAGATAATTTCTTAATTAGTCTCCTTATCTCCAAATGAAAAACTTTCTTTTCCTTCTCAAACTCATCTTTTAAGCATTTTTCTTTAAAGCCATTTACCTTCTTCTTTTCAGTCTCTTTCCTTCCATCTTCTAACTCTTTCTCCAACTCATTGATCTTTACAGAAAACTCATTTAACATTCCTGTTTTCTTTTTCTCAAAACCATTCTTTTCTTTTTGAAAAACATTTTTCTTGCATTCAAACTCTTTTCTTTCTTTTGCAAGAATTTTCTCCAAATCAGAAATTTTCAAAGATAATTGAACAGACTTTGTTTCAAAACCTTTCCTCTCAGTTTGAAAGTCTCTTCTCTCTTTCTCAAATTTCTCTCTTTCAAGTATAAGAACTTGTTCAAAATCATAGATCTGTTTCAAGAGTTGACAATTTTTCATTTCACATGATTTGATTCTATTTTCAGAATCTGTCAACATCTTTCTTTCAAAATTGATTTTCTCTTTCAAATCAACATTTTCTTTTTCTAACAACTTTATGTTTTCTTGAACCTTTTCAAAATCCTTTAGAAAATCAGATTTCTCTTTTTGCAAAATCTTTATAACTTTTGTATTTTCATCTTGTTTTGCTTGAAGATTAGCAATCTTGCTTAAATGAGCAATCTCAGTTTTTGTTTCAGAAATTGTTTCTTTTGCTTTTACAGGACTTAATTTTTTTAAATTGTCTGAGCTGGTTATAGAACTTGCAGGTCTCTAAAAAACTTCAACAATCTCAGGCATGATGAAATGAAAAATTCAAATATCAACTATGAATTATGATCAAAACTGAGAATCAACACATATCTAGAATATACAAGAACTAATCAAATCTGTCACATGCATTTTATCAAACAGTTAGAGTACATGAATTAATGAAATCTTCTTTTCAACAAAAAATTTGAATACTAATCAACATGCAGCATATATAATCACTTTGATCAAGAAACCAATCAAGAATTTCGAAAACATACCTGTGATCTCTGTTTAATTTCGAGAATTAATCAGCATAGAGAGAAAATCTTTGGATGACTTGATTGTAAGATATCGATTCAACAGAAAGACAAATTCAAATTTCTTGAATCAATGATAGAAACGAATTCAAGAATTGTTAGCAGCAGCGGAATCAATTGTCGAATTGATCAAGAAACTTCAAGAACGCGATCAAACACACTCTTGGACGAATTTGTTTGTTGATTGGCTCTGATACAATTGTAAGTCCAGGATTTACTCTTATAATCAATACAACAGTGTATGAAACAGTTATTGAGAAGTAATATGATCAAGCCCAATTGTATTCAATGAAGAACATAATTACAGATCTTAGAGAGAGAGAATCTCAAAGATTACAAAGAGAGAATACAAATATATTCGGGAAAAGATCAGTTAGCAATGAAGTGCTAACTACTATATATACTGCAACGGAAATATTAAAGCTACAGTACAAATATGAATGACTAATAGGAACAATACACGTGTCCTAATTAGTTAACTAAACACTAAGGAAAGTATCTAGTTATAAGTTCTGAACAGGTAGTTCAGAACTTCTGAACGTTCTTCTGACAAGGCTTCTCAGAACTTCTGACTCTACTTCTGACTCTTCTTCTCAGACTTCTGACTCTTCTTCGTCAGAACTCTGACCCTTCATATAGAACATCTGAGTCTTCTCATCAGACCTTTAACACTTAGTTTATTGACAAAACTCAGATCTAACACAAACTTTATAAACTTGGTCAATCGGAACAAACCATTCATTTGAGTAAACCAAAGTAATTCAAGTATTACAACTCTCAATGGGGACTCAAATATGATAATCCATGTTACCTCAAGAAAATCTTATCAAAGGGTCCCACCCTTTATGATTTCAATTTTTTGGGCCTAGATAAGCAATATCCTGAGTATAAGATCAATTGGACTAAACCGTCCCAGGAGGATGGGGAAAAGGAAGACCTTGAAAGAAAAACAAGAATTCCTCTACCGAAAGTAGGGGAAAAGCCTGAAAATGTTGACAACAAATCGGAAGATGAGCCACCTAGAAAGAATATAAATGTACAAGTTCCTTTCGTGTACGAAACTCTAAATGCGTCTTATTTGAAAAGCAAAACCCCTTACCTCTCAAATGATTACTTCGACATTTGTTCTCTTGCTAAAACTGTGGAAACTCCAGTTCCAGTTACAACAATACCAGATGTAGGATCTAACGATCAATCAGAATTCAAACGATATGTTCCACCTCTGATTTTAGAAAACATCAATTTTAAACTTGAAGAATCAATTGTGAGGGACAATGTCATTTTTGAAACCGAAAGAACTGTACTCTTATCCACTATAGACAAGCTCAAACAAACCAAAACCGAGTCATTATCCGAATCAGAAAGAGCGAGTTATAAACCGAGATTGCAAATTTGACTTCTCAACTGTCCGCCTTGGCGGCAGAAGCTTTAACAGAAAGAATGGCTAAGGAAAGTCCAGTGGATACTCCAATGAAGCCTGACTCTCCTGAAACCATCTCGGTCTCATGACACCAATGATAAGAACTTGAGCTACCAAGATAAAGGTAAGGCGGTTCAACCCGATTCTGTTCAAAGGAATCTTTTTTCATATTTTAATAATCCCTTTGCGGATGATTTCTCATCCGACTCTGATGGTGAAACCCCACTTGACTCTGCACGACACATTCAGAGTTTATGAATTCCTCTGTTTGTCATGATGACGATGTTTCAAAAATTGATTTTGCTCCAAAGCTTACGAGTCACACTCAATTTTTAGAGAAAATGCCCACACCGGTGAATTTTGAAAAAGGTGAGTGTTCAAACTACAAAAACGTTTCTGAGACCATTTCCTCAAAATCTAAATCTAAACGTCAGTCCAAGAAATGATCTAAAACCGGTAAGAGTTCTAAAAGACAACCCTATTACTCCAGCTTCTCTGACAATAACTCTAATGTCATTTCAGATAGAACAGGCCGGGGGAGAGCTGTTTAGCAAGAGTGGGTAGAGAAGAAGCATAAGTTACGCCACGAGAAGACTAAATATTTTAATTCAGTTTCACATATTAGGAAGAACAATAACAATCATGATTTTGCTTTTAATAAGTCTGTTGAACATGGTTTTCAATTTCCGTTTAAACTTAATTCAGTTCAACAATTAATTCAGATTTTGCGTGATTGTGTTTGTTGTTCTTTGTGTGGAATGAATGATTTTGTCTATTCTAAACATTCATCTGATTGGTTTGGTACATATCATGTGTTTAATTCCCGTTTTTCTAAATCCTGAAAAGGACCCAAATATAAACGGGCCCCGAGAAAAGGTGTTGCACCTAACGTATCAGGACCCATTTATAAATTGGTACCTAAGAACCCCTAATTTCTATTTTACAACCCGGTCATGTGTTTTATTGATTTTGGTTGCTCCAAACACATGACTGGTAAACGGGAGCTGCCCACCAACTTCAAGGAGAAGTACTGCGGTGACGTACGTTTTGGGAATGACAACGTAGCTCCGATCATGGGCTATGGTGACCTAGTTCAGGACAAACTCACATTAAGCGCGTGTCTTACGTCGAAGGCTTAGGTCACAACCTCTTCAGCATCGGCCAATTCTGTGACAAGAATCTTGAAGTCAACTTCAAGGCGAAAAGGTGTAGTATTTGTAACGAAGACGGGACAGAGATCCTTGCTGGAACTCGAAGAACGAATCTGTACACGATCAACCTCGCCTCTCTGAAGACTGATAAAGCGGTGTGGCTCATGTCTAAAGCATCTACTCAACAAAACTGGTTGTGGCATCGTCGGCTTTCGCATCTGAACTTCAAGCACATAAACAAGCTGGTGCTCGGCGGACTCGTCAAAAGAATGCTAGAACTACGATTCGAGAAATAACATCTCTGCTCCGCATGCGAGATGGGTAAGATGAGGAAGGTGTCTCACAAACTGAAGGCGGTTCCTAGCACGTCCAGGCCATTGGAGCTTATTCACATAGATCTCTGCGGCCCTATGCGCGTTCAAAGCATAAATTACAAGAAGTATGTACTGGTGATGGTGGACGACTTCTCGAGATACGCCTAGGTCAAATTTCTCCGCTCGAAGGATGAGACTCCCGGGTTAATCATCAACCTTCTGAAGGGTGTCCAGAACAACATGCAACTGGCCGTCATCTCAATTCGTACTGATAACGGCACCGAGTTCAAGAACCGCGCTATGAGTGAATATATCACATCGGTCGGGATTTCACACAACTTTTCTGCTGCTCGGACTCCTCAACAAACCGGCATAGTGGAACGTCGCAATCGCACATTGGTGGAAACGACTCGAACTATGCTGACCCAGTACGACCTTCCACTGTTCTTATGGGTTGAAGCTATCGCAAGTGCGTGCTATACACAGAACAGATCCATCGTCAACAAAAATTTTGATAAGACGCCGTACGAGCTCATCAACAAACGCACCCCCAACATCAGCTACTTTCATGCGTTCGGGTGCAAAAGTTTTGTGCTAAACGACAAAGATGACCCCGGGAAGCTCAAACCAAAGGCGGACGAAGAAATCTTCATCGGCTACTCAACCTCTTCAAAAGAATTCCGAGTCTACAACAAGAGGACTAAGACCGTCAATGAGAGCATAAATGTGTCCTTCGACAAATTGGTCGACTTGGCTTCTGAACAAGTCGGTTCAGAACCCGTGCTTACAGGAGTGGTGGCCTCCGATCACTCTAGATCGGAAACCAAGCACACTATAGTAGATCCTTCCTCGTCCAATACGTCGAAGTCACAACATTCTGAGGTAGATCTACTATTTGAACATTTTTAATGATTTTCATTTGCCTCATGTATCTACTGATGATTCTTTGAATGCAGATGGAGTTGTGGTGGTTGTTTGGGCAAAATTTCACCACTCTCGACCACGACCAAGGTAAGGAAAACACTTATTCCTTTTTCTTATAACGAAGGTAAAATCATAGTACTTTCACTCACGATCAAAGATAAAATCGAAAGTCTTTTACCTCACGACACTCGACCTCGACGTCGCCTAGTTCACACGACCGTCGCATAAAACCATGCGACCTCGACCAACTAACGCGCTATACGACTGTTATGTTTGTTCAATATTTAATGCAGGAGTCAACACCATTAATGGACAACGCCTATAACCGATGAAGTCAGTTAAGAACATCTAATCCCGCATTAAAGACGACGACCGTTACGACAGTTACCAAAGTCCTTAATGATCCAATTAAAGTGTCTGAAGACTATAAATATCAGGGAGAATCATCATTTCAAGGGACGGAACACAAATACAACATAGAACATCAGACACAAGCACTCGAACTCTGAAGAACACTTGAAGCACAGAAATCGCTCACAGAAGAATCGCTCTCGACGCACGACATCAGCACACGACACTTCACTTTTACACACGTCGCACACTGTTTTACATTAGAAAACACTTGTTACTTTACATTTTCGAAGTCTTTCATTCATTTGTAATGTAATCTCTGTATGATCGACACCAGAAACACAAGGACATCGCCCCTGTTTGGCGACCATAGTGCAGCGACGACTTCCACAGTCGTCCGCGGGTTTTTTTCCTCGTTGAGGTTTTTCCCGCGTAACCAAAATCTCTGTCTCATTTATATTCTTGTCTTTGTCGCACATTTTTGTCGAATGATTCCTTTCTTTAGTTGTTAAAGTCCACATCGACCTTAAGCTGTACTTTGGTGCGATTTTTGGCATTAACAGTTTGGCGCCATCCGTGGACCTCATATAGAGAAAATCTTCGACGAACGTGCATCTTACTAACGGTTTCTTGGAGTTCCTTTGTTCTCTGTTTCAGGAAAATGGCCGCCCCTGGAAATCAGCAGCATGTCATTGCCCAGATGTACCAGGAGCTTGAAGTCGCTCGAAATCAAATCAACGCCATGGCAGAGCAAAGTCGCAGAGCAGTTGAGGAGATCGCACGGTTAAGGAATTCCTCTGGACCTCAGAATGGTCCTAGACCATTCGTTCAAAATCCAGGCCAAGGACCATTCGGTCAGAATGGTCCTCGACCATTCGCGCATAATCCAGTTCCAGGATCAGGTCCGTTCATGCAGAACCAACAGCCGGGACCGTTCAACCCAAATCCCCAGTTCGGGACGGTTCCTCCCCAGCATACAAGGCCGCCACCCATGCTGAATGGATCGCAGCCGTTTCAGAATGGGTTGCAGCCGTTTTAGAATGGGTCGCAGCCGTTTCAGAATGGGTCGTAGCCGTTTCAAAATGGGTCGCAGCCGTATTTTGTTCCTTTGAACGGAGACGCCAATGGCTCGTCGCATGGCAATGGCACCAGTTCAGGAGTCAATCCGCAAACAGGGGCAAATCTCGATCCTAATGACCCCGTCGCCCAGCGGTTGAAAATGCTAGAAGATCAGAACGAGCGCGTCCTATCTTTGCTCGCCAAGCTACCTGGGTCCGCCGTGCCCGTCGATGTCGAGCCTCGATCAGGGTTTCAGGCGTCGCCCTTCATCGATGAGATCGCGACCGTCGAGGTCCCGAAGAAGTACAACGTCCCCACCTTTACGCCCAAGCAGCTCATGTGGACGATCTCGATCCCACACATGTATCAGGAGGTCTGTATGTGCAAGACCTTCGGTGCGACTCTCACTGGTCCTGCTCTCTAATGGTTGATCAATCTCAAACCCAAGTCTATCGGGTCGTTCGCTGAGTTGGTCAACCAATTCTCTCAGCAATTCGCCAACAGTCGCTAGATGGAGAAGCAGACCAGTGACCTATATTATGTCGTGCAGAAGACCAATGAGTCTATCCGAAGTTATTTCAATAGATTCAATGCGGAGATGATCAGTATTCGCAATTGCGACGTCAAGACTGCAATGGAAGCTTATAAGCGTGGTCTGGACGACAGCTCAGGTTTGTACACTGATCTAACCAAATATCCTCCGGAGAATTTCGAAGACGTCCGCGCTCGAACCCTAGCGTATATGAGGGTAGAAAACGACGCTGCCTTTCGTCGCAAGCATACCGACGACAAGAGGTCGTTAGGTGTGAAGAAGCCAGAGTTCAAAACAAAAGCAATTTCCAAAATAGAGCCAGAGTTCAAGACGAAAGCAGAGGCTAAGACTGCGACCAAATTTCCTCAGTACCCCAAGTTATCCTCTTACGGGTTCAAAGGGTCCACTAAGGATTTAGTCGAAGCTCTGAAGACCGCCCATGCGACCATCCGGTGGCCCAAGAAGTCCGATCAGGACGACGCTAAGAAAGATAAATCTAAGTGGTGCGACTTTCATGTCGACCATGGTCATGCGACAGATGATTGCATAGCTCTCAAAAAGGAGTTAGCATATCACGTCCCGAAGGGCAATCTCAAAGATATCATCAATGACGTCGTTACTTCAACTAGCGACCATCGACCGTCAACCCCCGAGCATGCAAAGGTTGTTAATTGCATCACCGACGGTTCAGACGTCTGTGGTCTGACGTATTCCGTAGCCAAGCGTCATGCCAGTCAAGCACCTATGAAGATCATATTTGACCAAGATGACCTCGGTGATTCGTATCAGAAGAACCATGATGGGTTGATTATTCAACTCACGGTTGGTAATTGTTTAACCCGACGAGTCTTGATCGATGGGGGCAGCTTAGCGAACGTCATTTTCCTTGACACCATCAAGGCCATGGGAATCGATCGTTCGCAAATCACCCGACGTTCAACAACCTTGGTTGGTTTCAATGGAGAAGCGACGAGCACATTTGGAGACATTATCTTGCCCGTCTATGCCGGAGGAATCAACAAGCAGGCCAAGTTCAGTGTCATTGACTGTGCGTCAGCCTATAACATCATTCTAGGTCGACCATGGATCTATGAAATGAAAGCCGTTCCCTCGACGTATCATCAGACCCTGAAGTTCCCTACGCCGTGGGGAATCCAGGAAATCAAAAGTTAGCCAAAAGTCGCTCGTGACTGCTATAAGACCACTCTGAAGCCGCGAAAGTAAGCCGTCTAGCGGTCACGACCCGACCATAAGGTCTCGACAGGTTCGTCCTTCTATTCCTAACCTTAAAGATAAACTCATGCCTTTCTTACAGGAATAAAACGGTTATCTTGCCCTGTCGCACGAAAGCACAGTCGACATAAGCACGGTCGTCATTTCTTAAAAACTCGCTGTCGATCCGTCATTCATAATCTATTTTTCTCTGAAAGAAATAAGATAATAAATGACGGGGGGCAAATAGGCATAAAAGAGAAAAGAATATAAAGGTACTTATTCTAAGACCTTTTTCCTTTTTGCTTTCATACGATTCCTCATCACGAACGGTTACTGACTTAAGCATCGGAGGGTCGTTGGTTAGCCAACGACCAACCTCTAACATTGTTTTTTCACAGAATCGCACGACAATAATCATATGAATCTAATTTCGCAAGGTCGCACGACAAAAACGATCAGGTCTATGATTTAATCATCCTTCTACAGGAACACACGATTCAAGTTCATCGCACGACTTAGTCGTACGATCGCAAGGTCTAGAGATCTTATGATCTAAGTTTCATGACTTAGAAAAATTTCATACTCTGAATGTATGCTTTAGTCGCGTGTGCTTATGTTTATATACACGATTTAAAAGTCTTATAGCTTACGTTCCAGTTATTGTGTTGCAATAATACTTAAGTCGCGTGATTTCTTGGTTATTCTTTACTTAGTGAATCTTACAATTAACATTGTATTTATAAAATCACAAGTTCAAGCAGAAGTCTAAGTTTCATTCATCGAAAAACTGTCGATTACATTCTTGACCACCAACGGTCGATCAATAAAAACAAAAATAATAAAATTTCTAAACTTGAAGAGGAGCATCAGTCGCATCCTTGCCTGAGGTCCCGCCCTGAAGACCTTCGTCTACCACCTCCTCCTCGATATCCTTCTCGTCATCCGAATCAAGGTCTCTCACCGACCCGACACCCTTCAAGAAAATATCAAGCTCTTCCGACGCTGAAGCAAGAGGGTCCTTCCCCAACAGATGTCGCCTCATAATCGCTGCCCTAGCAGTCAGGCGAGCTATGGCAAAAACGGACTTACCCTCGTCCTTAGTAGCTTGCACCTCTTTCTCCAGACCCTCTACCCTGGACTTGGAATACTCAACTTCCTTTGTAGCTGCAGCCAGGGATTCTTTAATCTTTTCTATCTCCTCCCTCTGGTCGGCAATCATGGATAAGGACTGCGTCAGACGATGATTGACATCATCCTTCGCACGACCGACGACCTCTAAGTGTTTCCGGGCGTCATCGAGATGTTTTAATAGAACCTCTTTGCGTTTGCGTCGACCTTCGCCCTATCCAACGCCGCGTTCTCCCTCCCGTGCGCAGCAGACATTTGATCCTTCATCTTCATTGTCTCACCTCGCAAAGCTAGGAAAGCCTGGAACGCCTGCAAAATCATAAAACAATTATTGTAAATAAACATACGACAACGAACAACGAACAAACGACACCGACAACGACAATGACAGCGACAAACAAACCAAGTCTTGAAAGAAAGACTTTCCATGAAAGCCAGCCCGGCGACATGAGCTCCCGTCTCCTCGATACGAAACCCCACGAAACGCTTCCTGAAAGAAGGAAGCAGATATTTCCCCAGGTGAGGAAATAGGTTCGTCCCGTCCAGGACACTGTTGGCCATAAAGTCCGACGGCAATGTAAAATTAACCATCGTGACCTTAGCCCCTCCCGTCGGCTGATCCTTGCCCTTGCCGACCGACAAAGGATCCGACGTAGCTGACGGGGACTTCGCTGTTTCCGCCGGAGGCGCAGAACTAATAGGTGTCGCAACAATCGCATCGGAAGATGACTTCTTGGGCGATGCGACCTTCGCCTTCTCAGGCGTAACGACTCTAGACGAGTTGTGAACCCCCAAAGACGGTTCCCTTGGGATCGTCGTCCTCGTCTTCTTCGGAACATCTGGACCGATATACATAAGCTTCTGCCTCTGCTCCCTGCCCTTACGAGCAAGTTCGAGCTCAGCTGCTCTTTTAGCAGAGACACTCGACATCCGTGGTTGAGATTCCCCTGGAAACCACAGAAGAGTAAAAGTTATGAAAATCACAAGGGAAGAAGATTCAAATTAACACAGAAAGAAATAAGAAGGTACACTTACCAGTCATCTCTCTTTCTTCTTCCCCCTCTTCTTCCTCACGTTTCTCCCTGTAGAATCCAGATCCGTGCAATGATTATGTTTGTGAATAAGCAAATAAGAACAGTTGATATGATTCACAAAGGCTGTCCACTTAGCTATTGATTTAGAGAGAATTACAGTGTAAAGCTGAAAAGCTAAATGAGACAACTAGCTAATTTTCTAAGCTAATTGCACTTTATATATGCTGGGCCCGTGGTAACAAACCCACGGCCCGTTCACTATGGACTAACTTTAAAGAATTACAATTCAAACCCTTGAACTTAAAATCAACATAAATTTTACCCTAACAATCTCCTCCTTTGATTTGAAGTTCGAGTTCGCGCTCGATCTCTTGCCAGTTGTAGACATAGCGTTTGCGTAGAGCGAAATGAACCTCGAAGAATCTGATGGCGCGGTGGTAGTCGAGACGTTCTTCAACCATATCCAAAGTAGTCTGAGCAGGTCTTTCATTCAGATTGGGTACGTAGGATACCTTTGGATTTTCGGATTCGTGCTTGATGATCTTCCGAAGAGCGTCTTGAACTTTGAGCAGTGTGCCGTCGTAAAATCGATCTACCTGCCTGAACCTCATAAACTTCTTTTCTTTCTGAGCGTTGAGGAAGACGATCCCAAATTCCGGTTGAAGCAGCATTGCATTCTCGGGATACATCGACAGTTCAGGAACTTTCAGATTCGGTTTGAGCAGATTTACCTTCTTCGCTCGGTTCTCGATTGCCATTTGAAAATCCGTAAGATAAGAGATCATATTAGAACGGACGAGGAATCGACGAACCGCTTCGAGCGCCTTTGTTACAGCAAGCGGTCGGATGGTTCTGGTGTGAAGGTCCCTCAGAATACCCAGGAGGTCGAACGGATGGAGATGCTTAAAGTCAACTTCAGAAAAAATCCATTCTTTTCCGTCTTTACGTCGAACAGTGAATACGGGAAAGACGATCTTCATTATTTTGTTTGATTGAATCTTTAGCACCTCTGAAATTTTATGTTTGGTTTGAACCTGGTCTCTCGGGAGACACCGCTTCATGGTTTCTATGTATCGGAGTTGGCGTGCTGGATCAGGACTGTAGATGCCAAGACAGAAGGTCGGCTCGATCGGGCGAATTCGGTGAACAAATAGCTTCTTCAGAGATTCCTCCAGATGAGGAATGAGGACCTTGATCTTCTCCCAACGATTTTGTTGCTGAGGAGGGGGAGGAAGATCAGGAGCTGTTGTTTGTTGAGGAGATGTCGGGATTTCTGCATTTGAGCTTTCGGGTTGATCTGTAGTCGTAGCGGGTTGAGTCGAGTGAACGGGAGTCGTACCATAGAAATTCTGAAGCAGAAACTGGTCGTAATCAACGTTGTCGTCTTCATCAGTGGGAAACACCAAGTTTACCTCGAAGTTTACGGCTCTGGCAGCTTTTTCGTACCATGCGTCTTCGGTTTCCGGGTTGGTTTCACATGCTGGATCAATCATGGTGAGCATTGGCATGTCTGATGGTTCTTGTGCGACCAATTCCTGTGTTGTACACTCGGGCTTTTCAACCATTGGGGCTTCGTCATCTGACATATCCATGTCGATGACCATCTGTGCTAATGGCAACTCGGCTTCGGGTGTTGCTGTTGAAGTTGCCGTAGTTGGGGGTTCCAGTTGAACCACTGTTGTAGTTTCGGCAGTCATGATCTGGACGGTCTCGGTTTGGCGTAGACGCTTCTCCCCCTCACGGTGATCAGGATCATCCTGGTCATCGTGCTTGCGTTTGAGACCGCCGGATTGACTCTTACAAGTGTCTTCTAGTGAGCGGACCCTCTCAGACAGCGTGGCGAGCGCTTTGTTGTAGTCGTTGAGGGTCGAGTCAATGGCGTCAAGGCATGATGTGATGGATGAAGATGGAGCAGTGACCTGGGATCGGAGAACTGAGATCAGGTCTGCATCGGCAGATGCGGTTGTGTCGGATTCCTGGAGCAGTTGGGCTAAGAGCATCGTCTTCAGGGTGTCCACCGAATAAGTAGGTTGTGGTTGAGACGGTGGAGGCACAGAGGCGGTTTCAGTGTCGATGAGGTGGCCCTTTTCTTTGATAGCACGGATCGCTTTGGCAAGTTCAGCGGCTACATGTTCCTGCATTTGTTGCTCCATAACCTGTCGGACAGCCTCAAGGGTGCTGTCCAGAGACCCTTTTGACACAAAGTCGGGTAAAATAACGCCGGGCTCACTTAGAGTACCCGTTGAGGCATCTACCGTAGAGGTAGAGCCACCTACGTTCACAGATGGCGTGATATTAACTGTGGTAGGATTTCCGTCCAATCCTCGTGTTCCGGAAGACGGAGACACTATAGACGTTCCGGTCGGGTCACTAAGAGCCGCGACTTGGTGTTGTTCCGCATCAAGTGACCTAGGCGAAGAATGTTCAGTAACAATAGGCTCTAGAGTCGATGGTGCACGCAAAGAAGTCGAGACCGGGGGCTGCTAGTCTCTTATTTCAACACCTTGACCTTCCGAATGAGGGTCCGGAGGAAGTTGTGCTGACTCCCAGTGTAAGACTGAAACACCCGATTGTGTCCGGACGAAACCCTTTAGCAACTAATCGACCAGAATGTGATTCAATGCTAGTGTGAGTGCACATTTATGTGACAAGTATCATTGTAGACTACACGGAGAGCATTTCCTATCAAGATTACTACTAAAGGACCACAAATCTTGTGTACCCGAAACTGGGTTTCGGGTTTAAAATAAATCGACCAAATCAGGGTCTGTATGGAATGCAATGTGGACAAAACTCGAATAATAATGTTCGTTAGAGAGTGTCGAGTAACATACCTGATTTCGGAGAGAAAAAAACGAGTGAGAATCGAGCGATGAAGAAGAGTCCGAGCGAGAGAGAGAAAGAGGGTTGGGTTTATGGTTTTAGGTCAAGAAGTCCGGATGGGAAAGGAACAGGGGCCCGGGTGACTTATATAGCCCGGGTGTTGTCCGGGTTCATGTCCGACCCGGATATACCCGAACCGGATACTGTCCGGATAGCAGGAGAGTCCGGCTACTGTCCGGATAACCCTGGTGAGTCCTTTTCGTGGATTTTCAGAAAACGGAACTTTTTAAGAGACCTTTCTCTCGCTCCCCCTCAAACTGAGCATGGGAATGCCATTGCTCCCCCTCGAATCGTGTAGTAGGGTGCAGTGGAGGGGTCCGACCCAAAAAAACTTTAAGCTTTTGAGAGAATACCGGTGTCGCTCCCCCTCAAGTGATGACCAATTTAGGAGTGCCCACACACACAAAAACTTTTGATACTTAAGAAAAAATAAAAACTGTGTGTGACGCTCCCCCTCAAAGTATGAGTAAACTTACCTGATGTCGCAGTGTGCTCCCCCTGAACACAATGGCAAATGATGAAAGCACATAGATAATGAAGTAATCAAAACAAACGATGGTATGAAGTAAAAGAAACACACGAAGAAAGAGTTAACCAGAGAAACAGACGAAATCTACCTAAAAAATACAGAGACTAAATCTAACTAAGTAACCGAGACAAGTAGAATACCAGTGCGAGGAAGTGTATGCTCAATCATCAAGAGTGTTAACTCTGGATGATGAGTGGACAGTTACTCGTAGAGGTATGGAACTTGTAAAGGCACACAGTCGGATTAAGTCTTCAGATTTAGCATACCGAGCTTGAACACAAGAGTATTAAAGCGTTTTTCGTCCAAAGATTTGGGAAAGAGGTCTGCTAACTGATGTTCTGTATTGACGAAGTAGAGCTCGATTGTACCTCTTTCGACGTGATCCTTAATGAAATGATACCGAACGTCGATGTGCTTCGTCTTGGTATGTTGGACCGGATTGCTGGATATGGCAATTGCGCTCTTGGAGTCACAGTAGATCGAGACTTTGACATAGGTGAATCCGTAGTCTTTGAGTTGTGTCCGCATCCAGATTACTTGGAACAACAACTTACGGCGGCCACATACTCCGCTTCGGCAGTTGACGTTGACACGCACTGTTGTTTCTTTGATGCCCAGCTTACCAGGCTGTCTCCCAAGAACTGAATGTGTCCCGAGGTGATCTTGCGGTCCAACATGCATCCCGCGTGATCCGAATCCGAGTAAGCGGAGTCCAAAACCTGTCTCTTTCGGGTACCAAAGGCCAAGATCAGCAGTACCACGTAAATAACGAAAAATACGTTTAACAGCATTGTAATGAGACTCTTTAGGGTTGGACTGATAACGGGCGCAAAGAAATGTCGAGAACATGATGTCTGGTCTACTGGCAGTTAGGTACATTAAAGAACCGATCATTCCCCGATACAATTTGGCGTTGACAGCCTTTCCGTTAGGATCGGTGTCAAGCTTTGTATTGGTTGCCATGGGAGTTTTCATTGGTGAGGACTAGTCTAATTGGAATTTCCGAAGAATATCCCTAATGTATTTGGACTGGTTAATGAAGATTCCGGTCGACAGTTGTTTAACTTGAAGACCAAGGAAAAAGTTCATCTCACACAGCATACTCATTTAAAAAAAAATCCCATGAGTTTGGCAAAGTTCTTTGCATATAATGGATTAGTAGAACCAAAAATGATGTCATCGACATATACCTGGACTAGAATGATGTAACCCTTTTCGTTCTATATAAATAGAGTAGAATCAATAGTACCTCGTGTAAATTTGGATTCTAACAGGAACTTTGATTGGGTGTTGTACCATGCTCGCGGGGCCTGCTTTAGACCGTATAGTGCCTTGTCCAACATGTAGACATGATTAGGCTTTGAGTCATCCACAAATCCGTCGGGTTGCGACACATAAACTTCTTCTTGGAGGTCACCGTAAAGAAAGGCTGTCTTCACATCCATCTGGAAGACTGTGAAGTTCTTGTGCGCTGCATAAGCGAGAAACATACGGATTGCTTCGATGCGAGCGACCGGAGCATAGGTCTCATCATAGTCGATTCCCTCTTGTTTTCGGTATCCTTTGGCCACGAGACGCGCCTTGTTGCGAACAACGCTGTCGTCTTCGTCCTTTTTATTTTTAAAGATCCATTTGGTGCCGATCACCGTCTTGTGAGTTGGACGTGGAACCAGTCGCCATACCGTTAGAGCTTCGAACTGATTCAGCTCCTCTTGCATGGCTATGATCCAGTCTGGATCTTCGAGCGCTTCGCGAACGTTCGTCGGCTCGATCTTGCTTAAGAATCCAGAAAATAGGCAGAAGTTTGCAGAAGCGCCTCGTGTACGTACAGGAGTGGAAGGATCACCGATGATCTGATGCAGGGGATGTGCCTTTGTCCATTTGGTGGTGTGCGGAAGCGGCTGTTGTGTAGAGTGAGATGCGTCCGGATCCACATATGCACCAGATGGAAGGTCTTGAACTTATTCAAGTGTAGCAGTCGTGTTTCTTGGAGGAAGTGGGGGAGGATTCGTCGATGGTTGAACAACCTCTGGTTCCGAGGAGTTCAGAGGTTGAACATCGGTTGTAGCAGAAGACGAATCATTAGGAGCGATCTCTGAAAGTATAGGTTGCTCTGATACCAATTGTAGAATCCAGATCCGTGCAACGATTATGTTTATGAATAAGCAAATAAGAACAGTTGATATGATTCACAAAGGCTGCCCACTTAGCTATTGATTTAGAGAGAATTACAGTGTAAAGCAAAAAAGCTAAATGAGACAACTAACTAATTTTCTAAGCTAATTGCACTTTATATATGTTGGGCCCGTGGTAACAAGCCCACAGCCCGTTCACTATGGACTAAGTTTAAAGAATTACAATTCAAACCCTTGAACTTAAAATCAACATAAATTCTACCCTAACACTCCCCCTGATTTTCTCCTAAGTATACTAAATCCTCCTCGTCGTCCACCAATTGTCATACGACAAACGACCGTTCCCCAGTGCTGAACTCTAAGAACGCGTCGATCTTTGATTGAGAGTTAGCGTAAGGCTTCACGTCTTCAAACTTAATGGCTGTTAACATACAAAAAGCAAGTTAAAAATCAGGTAAAAATCACAAACGACGTACGACGAGGAATTTGCAAAGCTCACCCGACGTATTCCGTCTGGTCCTAATCCAATCACTCTCGGAGTCAAGGGTCGACTTACGCACGAAAACATACAGAGTCTTCCATTTGCGATCGTTCACAGCTGTCTGTAGGACCAAAGCACGATCGCCCCTATACCTAGAATATAAGCTACAGCGATGACACCCATCCTTCTTAGCTTGATAAGCCAAGAGAAGGTCGCGTACATTCATGGGAGTATCCCATTTCTTAGTAACACGCTCGATCACTTGTACGACTCGCCAGAATTGGGGCATTAGCTGACCTGGTGTTAAATTGAATTCTAGCATAAAAGCCTTGGAGAGTGGCGAGTAAGGCCATTCGAAACCTATCTTAAAGGGGTATTCGTATATCACAATATACCCCTCAGGACATTCGTTCGATCGAATCTGACCTGGGCTGATCAATTCAACCCATGCAGGGATTTTTGCTATGTTCCTAAACTCATCAAGACCCGATTGTTCTTGAATAGTGCTTTCAGGATCTATTGACATTTCTGACAAACATAAAGAAATCAACAGAAATCGTACCTTATATAAGCTCTCTAGACCTTGAACAATCTTAACCAAGTCGAAGACCTCACGGGTTCAAGAAAAGATTGAACGAAGAGTGGTAAAGAATTCAAGGCAAAATCTCTCCGAATAAACTCTGCGAAAGCGTAACAAGGAATCAATCTGTCAAGGTCTCTATGTATGCAAGAAATCGGGTCAGGTCGAGTCCCTTCTGATGATCGCCACGTTCCCATGTCCTTTCGTATGACCGCGCGGATCATCGACGCCTGTCAAAGACAGCTAGTAAGCAGCATCGTGCGTTAGTATGACGTCACGATACCGTTTCCTTTTCAACTTCTCGTTCAGTTAGAATTGGACTAATCCAATTCCAAAATAACTCTCAACACGTGTCACGATCCCGAGCACCCGACAAGCAAAATTTAAAATTCGAATTTGCCATCCTACTTTCAAATTTTGGGGGCAAACTGTTTGAGCAAAATTTCACCAGTCTCGACCACGACCAAGGTAAGGAAAACACTTATTCCTTTTTCTTACAACGAAGGTAAAATCATAGTACTTTCTCTCACGATCAAAGATAAAATCGAAAGTCTTTTACCTCACGACACTCGACCTCGACGTCGCCTAGTTCACACGACCATCGCATAAAACCATGCGACCTCGACCAACTAACGCGCTATACGACTGTTATGTTTGTTCAATGTTTAATGCAGGAGTCAACACCATTAATGGACAACGGCTATAACCGATGAAGTCAGTTAAGAATATCTAATCCCGTATTAAAGACGACGACCGTTACGGAAGTTACCAAAGTCCTTAATGATCCAATTAAAGTGCCTGAAGACTATAAATATCAAGGAGAATCATCATTTCAAGGGACGGAACACAGATACAACTTAGAACATCAGACACAAGCACTCGAACTCTGAAGAACACTTGAAGCACATAAATCGCTCACAGAAGAATCGCTCTCGACGCACGACATAAGCACACGACACTTCACTTTTACAAACAACGCACACTGTTTTACATTAGAAAACACTTGTTACTTTACATTTTCGAAGTCTTTCCTTCATTTGTAATGTAATCTCTGTATGATCGACACCAGAGACACAAGGACCTCGCCCCTGTTTGGCGACCATAGTGCAGCGACGACTTCCACAGTCGTCTGCGGGTTTTTTTCCTCGTTGAGGTTTTTCCCGCGTAACCAAAATCTCTGTCTCATTTATATTTTTGTCTTTGCCGCACGCTTTTGTCGAATGATTCCTTTCTTTAGTTGTAAAAGTCCACATCGACCTTAAGCTATACTTTGGTGCGATTTTTGGCATTAACAGTTTGGCGCCATCCGTGGACCTCATATAGAGAAAATCTTCGACTAACGTGCGTCTTACTAACGGTTTCTTGGAGTTTCCTTTCTTCTCTGTTTCAGGAAAATGGCAGCCCCTGGAAATCAGCAGCATGTCATTGCCCAGATGTACCAGGAGCTTGAAGTCGCTCGAAATCAAATCAATGCCATGGCAGAGGAAAGTCGCAGAGCAGCTGAGGAGATCGCACGGTTAAGGAATTCCGCTGGACCTCAGAATGTTCAGAAGTTCTGAACAACATGTTCAGAACTTATGACATAATATTTTCCTTTATATTCTGTTATATAATTAGGACACGTGTAATGTTCTTATTAGTCTTTGATGTATATGTATTGTAGCTTTAGCATTTCCTTTACAGTACATATATAGGAGTTAGCAACTGTAAGCTAACTAATCTTTGCATAACTTTCACGCATATCATTTTATTCAGCTTTTGTAATCTTTGAGAGATTATCTCTCTAGATCTGTAATCTGTTCTTAATTGAATACAAGTGTGTTGATCCAAATCTCTATCATTTACTGTTTGATTGATCTTAATTGATTGCAAGATTGAATCCTGGTTTCTACAATTGGTATCAGAGCTACTCAACAAACAAATTTCTTCAAGATCGTGTTCGTGAGATCGTGTTCTTGAAGATTTCTTGATCAATTCGTCAATTGATTCCGCTGCTACTCACAATTCTTGAATTCTTTGTAATTCTTGAATTCGTTTTACGTTTGTTCAAGAAATTCGATTTGTCTTTCTGTTGATTCGATTTTATTCATCTTACAATCATGTCTTCGAAAGAATTTCTCTCAATGGGATCTGAGACGAAACCTCCTGTTCTTATTCCTAATGAATATCAGCAATGGATAATTCGTATGATACAATTCTTGGACAATATCGATGAGAATTTGATGATTTCAATACAAGAAGGTCCAATTGAAGTTTATGTCGATGTTCAAGCTACACCTGCAACTGATACAACTCCAGAAATTCATGCTACTAGGGTGAAAAAGAATTTTTCACAGTACTCAGAAGCACAGAAAATCAGACATGCAATTGACAAAAGAGCAGTTACACTGTTGACTTTGGCAGTTCCCAATGAGGTTTTTAATAGAATTGATAGTGGAACATCAGCAAAAGAAATGTGGGATGAACTTGAAAAGAAAATGCTTGGTACTGCAAAATCAATTCAAGCAAAGTTAAACCAATGCATCAATGCTTATGAAAGATTCAAAGCAAAAGGGTGTGAAAGTTTAAATCATACTTATGAAAAAAAATTTATTATTCTGAATGACCTCAGGAGGAATGGGTTGAAAAAGACAAAGTCTGGAATTAACTACAAATTTCTGAATTCTCTTAATTCAGAATGGTCATCTTTTGCAATTAGTCTTCAAATGAATAAAGACATGTGTGAGGAAGATTTAAATGATCTATTCTGTGTTCTTAATCAACATGAGGATTCAGTTAAGCAAGTAGTTGAAGAGAAGAAAAGTGTTTCTGATCAATTAGCCTTACTTTCAGAAAGAAAATCTAAGGTGATCAAAACTGCAAAGAAATCTGTGTATTTGTCTGAAATACCCAAGTTAGAGGAAGAATCTGATGAGGTGGAAGGATCAGAAGAAGATGATGATATCAAGCTGATTGCAGAAAAATTGGCCTTGTTGACTAACACTTTCAACAAGAGATATGGAAAGAACAAGTTTCAGGGTAAGTTCAGAAGAGAATAGGGAAGTTCAGAAGAGAAATATAAGAAGAAAGAAGATAGAGAAGAAAGTAAGTTTGAGACGAAAGAAGAGAAGGAAGAGAGGAAAGAGAAAGATTTGTGTTTGCCAGAGATTGCAGAGTAAAAGTAGTAAAAGATTATGAATACTACACAAAGAAGGCTCAGCTGGCTAAGAAAAGAGATAATGAGGTTGCAATGTTGGCAGAACAGGAAAACTGGCTGTATTATACTTCAGATGAAGAGGATTGCATTCACTTTTCTCAAATGCAAAGTTATATGGCCAAGATGAAGAATGAGGATGATTCTGATTATGAAGATGCTGATTCTGAATCTTCTATTGAGGTACATTCTGCACTTGAAATAGATTTAATGACTCAAATCGGAAATATGAATTCTGAATTTGCTAAACTCAGAAAACAAATAAAAGGTGAAAGAATTCTAGTTAACAAGTTCAGAACAGAAAAAGAGATAATTAAAGAACAGTTTGAAGAATCTGAAGTTGAGAAACAAAAAGTCAAAAATGAGAATTCTGATCTTTTAAAGAAGATTTCTGAATTAAAAATTCAATTTACAGAAATAAAAGATGAAAAGGTTGATTTACAAATTAAATATGATATGTTACTTGAGGAAAGAAAGAAGTTGTACACAAAAATCAAAGAGTTGGAAGACCTTAATTTGAAAAGAGGTCAAACTCAACAAACCTTGAATCTTCTCACTAGCAATGTTAAGGATACAAGATTTTATAATCCTAAATGGGATTAGGTTTGGAAGAAAATGTTGTTTTGAAAAGAGCTCCAATAAATCTGTATGATTTTGATAAACTAAAAGTTCCTAAACCAAAAATCCCAGAAATTGTTGAAGTTTTTATGAGACCTGCTAGTTCTATAACAAGTTCAGACAGTTTACAAAAATCAAGTCCTGTAAAAGCAAAGGAAACAATTTCTGAACCAAAAACTGAGAAGTCAGATGCTTCAGAAAGCAAGGTTAAGAAAGAGATTTCTAAACCAACAGAAGAGAAACCAAAATATAATGATGCTAAATTCAATTATGATTATTTGAATGTCAGTTACAAAAATAAACAACCAAGTTTTTCATATTCTGACATTGAAAGTATATTTGATGCAAGTAAGGTTTTTGAAACAGTTAGTCAGAAGTCTGAATCTTCTAGTCAGAATTCTGACTCCACAAGTCAGAACTCTGAGTCTGAAGGTCAGAATTCTGAAACTGTTAGTCAAAATTCTGATTCAACTGATAATTCTCAAGTCACTTCAGAAGGTTTTTCAGAACTTGAAAAGAGATTTAAACTTGTTAGTCAATAACTTGAGGACTTAAGAATTTTTTTTAAGATCTTGAAAATGATTATTGTGATGTAGATTTTAAACTGGACCATGTTTTAAAAGAAAACAAGACTTATGTCCAGAAAATAACAGAGCTTGAGAAGTTAAAGGCTGAATATGATCTTTTCAAAATTAATGCCTTAAAAGAAGATAATAAATTCTTTGATGAATCAAGTACATTTGAAAAGGGTGAATCATCCAAATCATCTGCTAATTCTGTGAAATTCAATGTTTCAGAAAATGAGGAAAGCAAAAGGAAAGATGGTCTGAAAAAGAATTCTGTGAAGATTGGGTTGAATACTACTTCTGAATCCAAAGGTAGAATTTCTTGTAATAAATGCAATTGTACTCTGAAAAATATCAATAAAAATGAAAAGACTTATGTTTTAGATTTATTGTCACTTGCAAGAAAGAATCTTGAATGTATTCAGTGTGGTAGTCATTCATTCCAATCCCCTCAGAAAAATCTAATTTTAATAACTTATGTTTCTTATATAAACAAAGCAAATCAGAACTCAGAAACGAAGACTAAGTTGTTTTCTCAAACTCAGATAAAAGAAAAGAAGATTGAAAATATTTCTCAATCTAAACCAAAAAAAAAGAAGAATGAAAACATGTTTCAAAATAAAGAAAAGAAGACTGAAAATGTTTGTTAATGTTACATTATCTTGTACCATGTAGTATTATTGTTGAGGGACCTAATGTGACATGTTGTCAAACTTTGAATAGTATATATAGTATACTATCTGTAATTTTAGGTCAGAGATACACGAAATACACACGCCTCTATCTTCGCAGCCTCCTTCCACTTTGTAAACCTCTCAACCTTCTGTGAAGTTGTAAGCTGCAAGTTCATCTTTCATATATAGAGGTGTACTTCTTTGATTCATATATCTTGTGTATTTACTCTTATTACTTGTCAGTGTGGGATCACAATTGGTATCAGAGCTTAATATCATTTTGTTCAGATTTGTTCTTAAAAGTTGTACGTAACTGTATTCTTAAAGTTCAATTTTTTTTTTGGTTGATTTTGGTCTCTGGAGTTCTTCTAGTGGTTGGAATCGATCAAGAAGTGAAAATAGAAATTTCCTGTGTATTTAATTCCGCATATCACCAGGAAATTAAATCAATACGTGCATCTTTTCGAAGTCTCTATTTAGAGTAAAACTCACTGTTTTGCTCATCAAATCAAGGTTAGGTTGGTTTTTAGACAAAACACAAGGTTATAAAAGTGCCCAGAAATTACCCAGGAACACTCGTTCAAAATTTCAAGCATTTTTTAGTTCATTTGAACATCTGCTTAAAAATCATCATATCCCTCGCAAGATTCAAATCCCTCGCAACTTTCTAAAATTCTGGACTGCGAGCTTCGCAACTTTCAGGATCTTCGGACTGCGATCCTCGCAATTTTCAATTGCGATCTGTTTCTTGCCTCGCAATCTTTTATTGCGATTTGTTGGTTTGGTGTTTGCCTCGCAATTGTTGACTGCGAGACTTAGTTTCCATCGCAATTGTTCACTACGATCCTATTTCATTGCGATACTTTGTTTGCCTCGCAACAGATTGTTGAGACTTTTTGTTGCATCGCAAACAGTAGCCTCGCAACCCATACAAAGGCAGAGACAGAAAGAGATTGTTGAAAAAGAAAGCTACTGAACAAGAGATAAAACGATCAGACAAGTAATTAAATGACAACAAGAGATGTGCTATCCATTGGTTCCAAAGACAAACCTCCGGTTCTCTTTACATCAGAATTCAAAATTTGGAAAGACAGATTCCTAGACTGGGTAGATAGACAAGAGAACGGAGAATTCATTATCAATTCTCTAGATAATGGACCAATGAAGCCTATAACAAGAAGAGGGATTGCTATTGATGGTGATCCAATTCCAGATATTGTTACTGTTCTACCGATTCACTACTCTGTTGAACAGAAGAAATTGTACCAAGGAGATAAAATGGCGAAATCTCTAATAATTCAGGCCTTGACCGATAATGTCTATCGGAGGGTAGACAGCAAAAATCAATCTGGTAAAGCCATGTTTGATGAACTGATAAAGTTATTTCAAGGATCTGAAGTAGAGAATCAAATGAAAATCTCAACCATCATCAACTCATACGAATGCTTCAAACAGAAAGAAGGAGAGACTCTTGACTCTGCTTATGTACGTTTCACCACAATATTGAATGAGCTAAGCAGATTCAAAATAGAGAGGAAGGTTATTGAGCACAACGTAAAATTCCTGACGGTTCTTCAACTAGAATGGAAGAAGTACGCTCACCGAATGAAGCAGAATGCTAAGCTATCAGAATTACCTCTACAACAGATGTTTGAAACGTTGAAGCAGGATGAAGATGATGCTGAAGCGAAGAAAGTGAAGAAGAATAGGATAGTGAAGAATGAAGATAAAAGAGGGATGAAGGATGAAGAGCAAGATCCACTTGCGTTGATTTCAAGCAGAGGATACTCCCAGGATGAGGAGAACCAGTCTGAAGGAGAAATGGAGGAAGCAAGTGGGATAGAAGAAATAGAGAGAATGAAGGATTCTCTGGCTCTGCTTACCAGTTCTTTTCAGAGAAAATTTGGGAAAAGTCCTGGTTCTAATAATCAGAGGTATGCGTCGGGCTCAAAGAACTTTGAGCATAGGGCGCATGTTGAATCAAGCAAAAGAGCAGAATACAGGAGGCCGGAAGAGTACAAAAGGCCTACTGAGTATAGACGGCCAAATGATTAAAAGAGGCCAGAGGAGAAAAAGATTTTTGAGAAAAAGGAAGAACCACAGACTTGTTACAACTGTGGGAAACCTGGTCATTTCGCGAAGGAGTGCTGGAAGCAGTTAGTGAAAGATACCAATTACTACAAAAACAAGTTGTTGCTTGCTGAAAAGAAGCAATCGGGTATTGCACTAAAGGTAGAAGAGGATTACTGGCTTGATCATTCTGATGATGAAGCTAATAATGAGACTACTGCTCAAACAAAGATGTGCTTCATGACCAAAGAAGCCGATGATGAAGGAGCAGAGTCTACTTCAGAACAGGTATATTTCGATTTCTATAATCAATTTATTTCTAAACAAGCATGCTTAACACAAAGGTTAGAAGAATTAAAAGATGATGATAACATTGCTAATGAAATAATTTCAACTCAAAAGGAAAGACTAATAGAACAAGACAGTCAAATTACTGAATTGAAAAAGAAAAAGACTGAATTCGATATTGGTCATGCGTACTTTCAAGATAGAGTATCTGAACTATCGGAAAAATTAATGAGTTCAGAAATAAAGAATAGCGAGTTTGAAAGTCTTTTACATGCTTATAAAGAAAGAAATGAAGAGCTGAGTGAAAATATCAAAGATCTGGAAAATAAACTGTACAAAGCAGGTCAAACAGAACAAACAATTCAAATGAATAAGCCAAACAAATTCAGATACTATAACGCAAAGTGGGGTATTGGATATGACAATCCTCAGTACCTAAGGAATGCCATAACTAAAACTCCCACTCAGTATGAATTTGAATGGTTTATGCCTGTTACACATCCTTGCTATCAAATAAAACAACTTCATGAGGAAGAACAAAAGGCCGAGGAAGAAACAAAAAGAAAAATCACTGTTAGAATGCAACTTCCTTTTTGGTATGGTCCAGAGAATGCCAAGGCATTAGATAATGAAAAAACCTTACCAAATGATTATTTTGAGAGTTATATTGTTAAAGAACCAGAGGAAAAAGAAAATACTCAAAAGGATAATCCTGAAAAATCTAATTTGGAAGGAAAAAGGTATTTTCCACCAATGGTTCTTGAACAAAAACTCATGGAGCTCGAAAGGAATATAATTTTTAATGTTGAAGAAATCAGAAACGAAGATCAACTTCTTTTTTATATTGAAAAATAAGTTATCTTTACTGTTTTGTCATATAGCATAAATGATGAACCTGAAAGCTTTGAAGAAAAGAAATCTCTAGAACTTAGATGTTTGGATCTTTCAGATCAACTATTTACTTTTCAGAAAACGCCTTTTCTTGAAAGACAACTAATAGGGAAAGAAAGAGAGAAACTTAAGTTCGAAAAAGAATCTCTTGTATCTAAAAATACCGTTTTCTCACAAAGAATATCCGAAAGCAAGATTGAAGACATTCGAGATGTCGACAGACTTGTTTTTGAGATTGAAAAGGAAGTTGTGATCACAGTTCTTTTAGAAAACTTAATTGATATGAAAAGAAAACTTGAGGAAATATCTGATGAAAAGGTTTCAAACGTAACACATTCTTCTGATTCAGATCTTTCTTCATGCAAAGCTTTCATGGGAACAACTGTTTTGAAGGGTTGTAAAATAGATGACCAAGAAAAAGAAATAGATGATTTTCTTAGTAAACCAACATCTCATGGTTATGATTTTTGGAATTTAAAGGAAAAATCTGTTAAACATGCTTCATCAGAATTTAATGAATTTCATTATCCTAAGTCTTATGGTTTCTTTTATGCTTCATCAGAAAGTGATTCTGATATTGATAGTATGGATGTTGGTAAAGGCAAAGGCAAAGTTGAAAATGAATTGCCTGTTCTATTTGACTTCAGTGCAAAACTTCCAGATCACACTGATTTTTTGATAAAAGAAGAGGAACCTAAAAAGATCATTTTGGAAGGGGAATCTTCCAAGTCTTCAGAGAAAATTTCTGTCAATGATTACTATTCTAAATCTAAATCAAAACAATCATTTCAGAAAAAGAAAAGAAAACCAAAACAGAAGAAGCATGCTAAATCTACTCAAACTCTATATTCAAAATCTCACAACTCTTCTTTGTCTGATGTTTCAGATCGTAATTTAAGAACAAACAAGAAACTTGAGTGGAAGATAAAAGCATCCACACAAGAAGTGACAAAGATCAAATCATCCAAAGTTCCTTTAAATGTTTTAAATTTCAAGAAGGACAAGTTGGTTTTGAATGTAATTAATCATGCTGTTGACTATAGAAAACTTGTAACACCTTGCAAGATTTATACAATGCAACAACTGATTAACTTGTCTCATGATAAAATATGTTGTGCTTCATGTGGTGTGGATGATTTTATTGGCAAATCTGACTATAACTGTTGGTTGTATACACCTAATTACTCTAACAATGGTAATAGAAAGAGCATTGCCAATTTGAAATGGCTACCTAGAACTACAAAGACTCCTAACCCAAAAGGACCCAATTGGCAATGGGTACCTAAAACTGTTTAAATTCCTTTTTGCAGCTCCGTCATGTGTGGTACTTGGATTCTGGTTGCTCAAAGCACATGACTGGAAGAAAGGAACTCTTGAGTAACTTTGTAGAAAGAGATGGAGGGAGAGTCAAATTTGGAAATGATCAGTACTCTCCTATCTTAGGTTATGGAGACATAGTAACAGACAAGGTCAAAATAACCAAGGTTAACTATGTTGAAGGATTGGGACGCAACCTGTTTAGTATAGGTCAATTCTGTGACAAAGACCTAGAAGTACATTTCAAGAAGACTCGGTGTGCAGTTCTAACCGATGACGGAAATGAACTTCTAGTTGGGTCGCGCAATTCAAATCTTTACAGCATTGACCTATCCAAGCTAAACCCCAAGATGAATGTGTGTCTGATGTCAAAGGCGTCGTTTGACAAAAGCTGGTTATGGCACCGAAGACTATCTCACCTCAACTTTCGATACATTCAAAAGCTGCAGACAGGTGATTTAGTTACTGGTCTACCAGAACTGAAGTTTGAGAAAGACAACTTCTGTACTGCATGTGAAACAGGGAAGATAAAGCATGCTCCTCACCCACCAAAGCCGAAACCCAGCACAAGCAAAGCACTAGAAATTCTTCATATGGATCTCTGTGGTCCGATGAAGACTCAGAGTATCAATGCCAAACGATATGTGTTAGTTGTTGTTGATGATTTCTCAAGATATACATGGGTCAAGTTTCTTCGTTCAAAAGACGAAACTCCAGACTTGATCATCTCGTTAATCAAACAGATTCAAGTGAATCTACAACTATCAGTTCAGAATATCAGATCAGACAACGGGACAGAATTCAAAAACAGAACTCTTGATGACTTCTTTCAGTCATTAGGAATTTCACATCAACATTCTGCGGCCAGAACACCTCAGCAGAATGGTGTAGTTGAAAGACGAAACCGAACACTCGTTGAAGCGGCAAGAACGATGCTGTCTTATTCTGATCTACCTCTATATCTGTTGGCTGAAGCTGTTGCAACGGCATGCTACACACAAAACCGTTCCATTATACATCGACGGTTTGGCAAAACACCATATGAATTAATGAATAATAGAAAACCTGTAATACACTACTTTCGTGTGTTTGGTTGCAGGTGCGTTGTGCTGAACGATAAGGACAAATTGAACAAATTCAGTCCTAAAGGTCTGGAGGGCTTCTTTATCGGATACTCGCTCACATCAAAGGCTTACAGGATCTATCTCAAGTCTTCAAAGAATGTGAAAGAAAGTGTCAATGTCAAATTCGACGAATCTGAAGAAATGGCTTCTGTCCATAACAGTACAGAACCCGCAATATCAGGGATCCTAGCATCCGGACAAATACGTCCGATGGTGACTAGGACATCAAACAAGAATCAAGCTTCCACTTCTAACTCAAAGCCCAGTGATCTTGATTTATTGTTTGAATACTTTTATGATGACTACTTTAATAATGATAACTCTTCGTCATCTTTAAATAACAGGAGTCAGGTTGCAACACCAGTTCAGGCTTCGTTGTCGGGTCCTTCATCGGCACCCTCAACAGATGCAACGACTCAGACAACATCTTCGAGTGACAGGCATTTGGTTTCTACACAAGAAATCATCATGAGAAGTAGACGACAACGTGAATCCACACATGGTGCTTCTTCGTCGGGTACAACTTCAAATGTCAATGATGATGGGTCTGCAAACATACCAGAGTCATCTTCTGAAGCAGAACCGGAGGGAGTTCCTGTTGACACATCTGTCAATGAACCTGTCAAAACACCGGAACCTATCTTGACAATACAGTTGAACTTCGATAAAGACCCTACCTTGGTGGATCCAAATGTAGGTGATGCATCTCTCCCACACTCAACGAAATGGACGCAGAGTCACCCCATTACTCAGGTTATTGGTCAAGTCAACGAACCAGTCAAAACAAGATCGGCAACGGCAAACGAGGTCCTATTTGCGCTCTTTCTTAGTCAAGTTGAACCTACATATGTTCAACATGCCTTAGAAGATCCAGATTGGATAATTGCCATGCAAGATGAGCTGAACTCATTTGAAGCTCTAAAAGTATGGAGACTTGTTCCTAGACCAAAGGGTAAAACGGTCATTGGTACAAAATGGATCCTGAAGAACAAGAAAGACAGTGAAGGGATTGTGATAAGGAACAAAGCACGCCTTGTAGCGAAAGGGTACAGGCAACAGGAGGGAATAGACTATGATGAGACATACGCACCGGTTGCTCGCTTAGAAGCAATACAGATATTTCTTTCACACGCTGCCTACAGAAACTTCACTGTTTATCAAATGGACGTGAAGACAGCATTCTTGAACGGCGTTTTGAAAGAAGAAGTATACGTTTCTCAACCAGAGGGTTTTGTGGACACAGATTATCCAGATCATGTCTACATACTTGACAAAGCTCTCTATGGTCTGAAGCAAGCCCCTCGCGCCTGGTATGAAATCCTATCTACCTACTTACTTGGTGCTGGCTTTCGAAAAGGTAAAATTGACACAACTCTCTTTACTCTGGAACAAGAAGGTGATATTCTTTTGGTACAAATTTACGTCGATGACATTATTTTTGGTTCAACTAACCCTGGATTATGCACGTGGTTTTCGGGTTTAATGATGACCAGATTCCAGATGAGTATGATGGGAGAGATTAATTTCTTTCTCGGATTACAAGTCAAGCAGTTCTCGACAGGTATCTTCATCAACCAATCAAAATACGTGTTTGACATTTTGAAGAAATACAAAATGGAAAACTGTACTGTGATTGGTACACCTATGGCTCACCAATCAAAAGTTGGTCCTGATCCAAACGGTGTAGATGTCGATGTCAAGAACTACCGAGGGATGATAGGTTCATTAATGTACCTCACTGCGAGTCGTCCAGATATAATGTTCTCTACATGTTTAAGTGCAAGATTTCAGGCACAACCAAAACAATCACATCGAAGTGCTGTTACAAGGATCTTTCGATATTTGAAAGGGACACCGTACCTTGGACTTTGGTACCCAAAGGGATCAGGATTCGAGCTCACTGCATACTCAGATGCAGATCATGGAGGTAGTTTGCTAGACCAGAAGAGCACTTCTGGTCATGTTCAGTTTTTAGGGGAAAAGTTGGTCAGTTGGTCATCGAGGAAACAGAACTATGTTTCTACATCAACTGCGGAGGCAGAGTATGTTGCTGCGGCCAGTTGTTGTTCACAAGTTCTGTGGATGAGGACTCAACTGCAGGACTACGGCTTCAGATACGAGAAGATCCCTATCAACTGTGACAGCAAAAGTGCAATTGCCATTACAGCAAATCCGGTTCAGCACACAAAGACCAAACACATAGATGTCAGGTATCACTTCATAAAAGACTATGTGGAAAAAGGTACGGTTGAATTATATTTTGTTCCAACAGAGCATCAACTTGCCGATTTGTTTACAAAAGCCTTGGATGAAAAACGCTTTAATTTCTTAATATCCAAGCTTGGCATGTTGAACATGAAAGTGTAATATCTAATTTGATCATTTAATGGATGGAAATATGTATCTTTCAATCTAGATAAATCTATCTAAATTGATACACTCATATTTTCATCACATTCTATTATCAACATAAGATATTTCAATTTCATGTATTTGTTGTGCTTCAAAGTTTATTTTATCGTAACGATACAATTGTGATGATATCTATGTGTGCAAAGGACTTGTTCATAGTCTCAGGGAGAGTACAGGAATTGGAGTATGCACAAAAAGAGGGGGAGTGTGCATACATGACAGAGTAAGTAAAAGGTATTTCCAAATACTTACTGCTTGAAGATAACAAGGTAAGTGTTTCTAACTTGTATTTTTTACAAACCCTTATGCATCACTTAAGGGGGAGTGAAAAATATTCTTGGATATTACCTAGTTTAAATAAACAATTGGAAGTTGGACATCTTCCAGTGGGCTAAAATTTGGAAAAAGATCAAAAAAAAAATGTGTCAAAGTGTCAAAATTCCTCGCAATTTCCTCGCAATAGTTCATTGCGATGGAATCTTTCCATCGCAGTCTCCTATTGCGATCCAAAGATTCCCTCGCATTAGTTAATTGCGATCCAAAGATCCCCTCGCAACCTTATATTGCGAGGTTTTGGATTTTGTTTTGCGATCCGTTTTTTTTTTAATTTTGGGAAAATCAGGAAGTGACACGTGTCACGGATTTCAAATTGGTTTATACATTGCGAACTTTGACTTGGTCATTATTTCAAAAACCTCTCTATTTGAAACCCTCGTTTTTCTCTCATTCTGATCATTGCGATTCGACCAAAGGTGTTTTATTTGTTGATTATATTCCGTGTAATCGACTACATTCGATTAAGAGGTATGTATTCTCGATTCTTATTACATTTCATCCGTTAAAACTCCTGATTTAATCGATTTTGCATCTAGGGTTTAAGGGGTTTTAGGGTCGGTCACTGTTACATGCTAAAATTCAATCGATTGGTGCTTGTTAGATGTTTTAGATGATTAAGGTTTACTCACGAACCAAAACCGAGCATGCTAGTATCAATTTTAACATCTATACATGCTAATTTCGAAAATCTGGAAAATCACATGAGTTTTACTGTTGAGGTTCATAAACCTCGCAATCCTCTGACATTCAAACCCCTCGCAACACATACTCTTCAAGACTGCGATCCTCGCAACCTTCCAGGTCTTGCGAGCCTCGCAATCTTCTATAACTATTGACTGCGAGCCTCGCAATCTTGTATTGCGAGGTTTCAAGGCCTTGTGAATTTTTTTTTTGTTTTTGGGATTTTTTTTTCAAGAAAAATACCTTTCTGTTTGAATTGCTTAAATCTGTTCTAACATGTTAAAATACCTTACAGATGGCTGAACAACCTGCTGAATATGCATTCGATGACAACACCATCATCGCCTCGCAACGCTCTTCACATCCGTCCGTCAATGCCGTTGACCCGGATGAAGAAATCATGCCAAAGGCCAGCTTTCTAGCAATCCGTGAAAATAATCATCACCTGGATCTTGAAAGCAACTTCTCTCACCGGATAATTCTAGAGATCATCCGTGGTCATCCAATTCGCACTGCACTGACAAGGGTCGAGAGAGTGCCTGCCATTTTTTTACAACAATTTTGGCACACACTCCGATTCAATCCTACGGCTCGACCACAGCGATTCAATGCTAATATAGACCATTTCGAAGTAAGGATCACACTACAAGGCTTACGTCGTGCTCTCGAACTTCCAAGATGCGACAACTTCGAAGATCCAGCTGTTTCTGAAGAATTATTCACTGATATCCGCAGCCTTGGATATCAAGATCCAAGAGTCCCCGTACTCACCGGTTCATCACAATTCAGAAGACAACATCTACCGCCGGTGTGGTACACCCTATGCTCAATCCTCAATCGCTGCATGACATCTAAGCATACTGGCCTAGATAAGACGAATCTAGCGATCCTAAAGATGTTTCATGCATTCGCCTTCAACCGCAATATAGACTATGCTGTCCTTATCTGGAATGAAATGGTGGAAATTGTTGCAGATCAGCTCAAACCCAAAATGAGACGCAACTTTGTGCCATTTCAACGGTTCTTCCAAATCCTGATTCATCAGGCTATGCAAGACCGACCGGAAATCCCAAGAAGAGAGGAAGCTGAGCGAGGACCAGCAAGCTGGATGCACCGCCTTGTACCGCCAGCACATGAACCATTCGTGCATACCGCCGTTATTCGACCAGAGGTACTAAATTATGCCGACCAGGATAGTTGGGTAGTGATTCAGTATAGGGAGCAAAACGCATTAATGGACCAGCCAAATCCGGCTGGACCTGCCCAAGATGCAAACCCAGTAGGTGGTGAGGGTCCTATTGTCGAGGGGGTTCAGGAACAAGAGGTTCCTGAACAACGAGTGGTGAGAAGAACAACAAGAAAAAGAGAGTGGGGGGTAGGACTCGAAGTACTGGTCGTGCTACATCTTCACGCTCTGGCGGTCAAGCAACATCTTCTTCAAGCCAAAGAACAGAACCATTCAGTCCTCTTGTTGCTTTTGGTGATTATGAATATGACTCAGATCAAGAAGCAAACTTGTTACCAAGGCAAACAAGAAAAAGGCCTCGCGTTGAAACACCTGGTGCAGGTTCATCTAGTCAACCAGAACCTATGGTTACTTATACAGTTGCTGCTGTTGGTAATACACTTATACAAGAAGAAGTAGACGTAGATGAAGAAAACGTGTTTAGTAGTGAGGTAAGAGGGAGAAAAGAAATGAGCGAAATTGTGAAAGAGTCGGAAAAAGTTATAACTACCGACTCTTCCCAAACCGATCCAAGCCGGGCAACCACATCTTCTGCCAACGTGCGTTCGTCGCCGTTGAGCATTGAAACAGCCATGGTCCGCCCAACCATGCAGTGCACACCCCCACCAAGCCACTCATCGGTCTATCAACAGGTCGGTGTTTCATTCAGCACAGGGGAATATGCACAAAGTCTATCGGAAACACATTCGGTGTTCGCTGGTATTGAAACAGGTAGGCCCCTGCCCCGGCCACCGACTTCATTTCAGAGCACATCGAGTCTAGCGCCTTTTGGAACAACTTCTTTTCCTAGGTCACCACTATTTGAACAACACCATGTTGGGAGCTTTCGTGCCCCAACCGGAACACCCAGAGTGCCACCCTTTGTTGGTGCGTCACGAGGATCGGGTGGAAGTCCTGTCATTGCTAACACTATGCCAGCTTTGAACACAGGCAGTACGGTTGCTTCAACCGCTACTTCAACCACTAACCTAAGTGGTCTGGGTGATAGTCCCATAAATGCTGATCTAGAACGAGCGTTTAGTTTGGTTGGCCCTCCTCCGAATAGATTCGTGCCACTTACTCTACTAAAGCATTTTGTCAGATCAATCGACAACACATATCAGGCTCATACTGATAAAATGAAAGCAGAGTTTCAGAAATTACGTGATGATGTAATCAGAGCGGTGAAAGGTAAAGGACCGGCTGAATCATCTACATCTGAACCTCAACCGACTAGAGCAGAACCCGTTGAACAAGATCCAACATCGATCCCGTTAAATCTTGCTCTTGAAGATCTACTCAAGTCAGAGCTGCTTGCACGACTTCTTGCCAAACACGATCCAAGACCAGGCGAGGATGTCGATCTTATTAGCTTGCTTCGTCAACAAACCGCACCTCCACCTCCACCACCGCCTCAAGCTTCATCAACCACCAATCCACTGCTTGTTCCCCAATTTGAGCAGCTAAATAACTCAATCTCCAACATGGCAGATTCCTTTTTGGCTGGCTTTCATTCGATTGTCAAAAGGGTCGAAGTAGTCGAACTGGCTTGTGGTGTTCAAGCTGAAACCGCTCAGAAAAGAAGACATGATGATCAGGATGATCCAGATCACCATGAGGGGGAGAGTACAGGTACAGGTACAGGTACAGGTGTTGGAACAAGTACAGTTGCTGCTTCTGAGAGCACTGCAGTAGAGAAAGAAACTGAGACAACATCCGGTAAAGCGTCCGAGGATACAAGTAAAGGAGCCACTGACTCAGAGAATCTCGATATTCTAGCTGATGTCATAGCTGGGGTTGAAAAGCCTTCGGCTAGTGACAATAGAACAGAAGATGAATGGACGACAGACTTTATAATCATAGATTCAGATGAAGAGCCCGAACGAACAACGGTGCAGATCAAACAAGAAATTGCAAATGTGTTTGATTCTTCTGATACTATGATGGCTGCTCTAGATTCAGAGACTGAAGCTCCAGGATCTTCTATTCAACAAGCAGATACTTCAGAAACTCCAGCTCAAACTCAAGTAATTCAACCGCAAGCTCCGATCGTTATCAACCTACAACCTGCTGAACATCTCAGAGATCCAACGCTTCAAGCAGAAATCAGACTTCTCCAAGACATTATCCAGAATGAACCAGGATTTGTGGCGACTGGCCTACGAGTCAGAATTATGACTCCCTTTCAGGAAATCTTACGAAGCAATATGTTTGTAAGGGTCATGCAGCCAATCACTTGGGAAAAAGTCTACGGGATTGAAGACCGGCCAGAAAAGCACAGAACTGAATATCTCTATTTCATGAGATATGAATCTCTGAACGCCAATGCAATAAAGTCTGACAAACCGATCAGAAGAGTACTGAAGATAGAATCGCGAAAGCTTTCAAAGGTTTGGTACCCAGTGTTTACCGTTCAGAGATCAGATGATTCAGAACTAGTCTTTAATGAGGCAGATTTTCAGAAACTACAGCTCAATGACGTTTGCAACTTGTATGAAATCCTATCTCAAGATCCTAAAAAGAAGGGAGAATGGTCAGATGCTTATCAAAGTCTGAAGAGGTACATGAAGAACATCCTGAAGTTTTCATATCTTAAGGATTTTCAAATGGCCTTGGAAGCGCGTCAAGAACGAGTCAACATCAGACCTCCGAATCTAGATCTGGCAGATATTCAGAGTGTTCAAGCTTACACCGTGCTGAGCAAACCAGATCTTGGAGTTGTGTTCATTGACTCAGCCTCAGAAAAGAAATTCATGAGAGTCACTGATGCAAATAAATTCAGCGACGGAACTTTCAGGATGATTCAGATTCATCTAGTGAGCAGATTACGATTGGATGCTAAAGGAGAAGAGAAGCTGTCAAAGAAACAAAAGGCGTTGATAAAGGAAGTAATGGATGCCGTCAAATATCGAGTAGACTACCGGAACGCACTAAGAAGATTCGAGTTGATTTTCGGGCTTCGGAAGACACAAGTGGTTCCAATGAATGTCTAAAGCTTATGGCTCTACATTGGTACAAAGGGGGAGATTGTTAATGTTACATTATCTTGTACCATGTAGTATTATTGTTGAGGGACCTAATGTGACATGTTGTCAAACTTTGAATAGTATATATAGTATACTATCTGTATTTTTAGGTCAGAGATACACGAAATACACACGCCTCTATCTTCGCAGCCTCCTTCCACTTTGTAAACCTCTCAACCTTCTGTGAAGTTGTAAGCTGCAAGTTCATCTTTCATATATAGAGGTGTACTTCTTTGATTCATATATCTTGTGTATTTACTCTTATTACTTGTCAGTGTGGGATCACAATGTTTCTCAGTCTCAACCAAAAGTTATCAAAAGGAAAAGACACAGCTTTGTAAACAGAAAATGTTCTGACTTCATCAAAGTACAAGAAAAATGGTGTCTTAAAAAGGATTTTGAATGGAAAGTAAAAGGAACTTTTGTTAAATCAGAAATCAATACTAACAAAGATGGACCCTTTCCAAAATGGGTACCTAAATCTAACTGATTGTTTTTGCAGGGCTGTCATGTGTGGTTTTTAGATTCTAGAGCTTCAAGACACATGATAGGTCATAAGTCTTCTCTGACAAACTTCACAGAAAAGGCCGAAGGAGTAGTAAATTTTGGAAATAACAGCAAAGGACAAGTCAAAGGTTTTGGAGATTTAACAAAAGGGAATCTGACTATTTAGAAGGTTTTCTATGTTGAAGGATTACAACATAATTTGTTCAGCATAAGTCAGTTTTTGGACAGTTTCTGTCAAATTAAGTTCATCATAACAGGTTGCATGATTTTAACTGAGAATGACATAAAAGTCTTCTGGGCCAAAAGACATATGGACTTATTTGTGGTTAACTTTTAAAAAATTCAAGCTTTAACCCCTATTTGTCTATTATCAAATGCAGTTGCTAATGAATGTTGGCTTTGGCACAGAAGATGTTCTCACTTAAATTTCAGAGATCTGAACAATCTGGTTAGCAAGCATCTAGTCAAAGGATTACCAAAGATCAAGTTTGAAAAGGAATCATTATGTTCAGCATGTGAAATGGGCAAGATGAAGAAGAGTTCTCATAAGATAAAAATGGACTCATCATGCAAATCACCATTAGAGATGCTACATACAGATCTTTGTGGTCCTATTTCAGTTCAATCTATTGGAGGGAAGAAGTATATGCTAGTTATTGTGGATGAATATTCAAGATACACATGGGTTGAATTCTTAAGAGCTAAGTCAGAGGCTGCTGAAACACTGATTAATTTCATCAAAAGAATTCAAGTCTTTTTGCAACTTCCAGTTCAGAAAATCAGGAGTGACAATGGAACAGAGTTCAGAAATGAGACTCTTCAGAACTTTTTGCAAAGTCTTGGAATTTCTCATAACTTTTCTGCTGTTAAAACTCCTCAACAAAATGGTGTTGTTGAAAGGAAGAACAGAACCTTAGTTGAAGCTGCAAGAACCATGTTGGCATATTCAAATCTTCCAACCTTCCTATGGGCTGAAGCAATAGCCACTGCTTGATTTACACAGAACAAAACTTTAATCAATAAAAGATTGGATAAACTGCTTATGAACTGATTAACAAGAGAAAACCACTGATTAAATTTCTTCATGTTTTTGGATGCAGATGCTATGTTGTCAAAGATAGAGAAAATCTTGGTAAATTTGATAAAAAAGCAGATGAAGGATACTTTGTTGGGTATTCACTTACTTCCAAAGCATTTAGAATCTACAATAGAAGAACCAAGAGAATTATGGAAAGCATCAATGTCACCTTTGATGAATCAAGAATGAAGACTTCTGAACAAAACAGTTCAGAACTCGGACAAAATAAGACAAAAATGACTTCTGAAACAGCTTTTAATCCTAACTGTTCAGAACTCAATATATTGTTTAAGGATGCATTTCTGGAACTAACTTCGGAATCTTATGAAGATTTTGAAAATCCAAAAATGATTCAAGAAATGAAAAAGAGAACTTCAGAAGTAATTCAAACAACTGTAATTTCTGATATAGGGCCATCTGAGGAATGGCCAACTTTGATCAATACAAGTAATGGAACTTCTGATCCTAGTACTCAGAATTCTGGACAAGCCAATCAGAATTCTGACCAAGTTACTCAGATTTCTGAACAAGTGTCTCAGAACTCTGATCAAGCCATTCAGAATTCTAACTCTACTACTCATAATCCAAACTTGGATGAAACACCTAAACAAGTATCAGAACAAAGGGACAGTTTAGAATTACAAGCAGTCATTGATGAGAATGATACAAACAACAATTTTTCAGAAATTGATGTGCTTCCTAGTTCAAACAAATGGACTAAAGACCATCCTATTCATCAAGTGATAGGAGATCCATCAGTGGGAGTTAAGACAGATCAGCAACAGCAAATGAAGCAATGTTTGCAGGATTTTTGAGTATGATTGAACCTAAGAAAGCAAATGAAGCCCTAGAGGATCCATATTGGATTTTAGCAATGCAAGATAAATTGCTACAGTTTGAAAGAAATAAATTCTGGAGACTAGTTCCAAAACCTGAAGGAAAATCTGTTATTGGAACTAAATGGGTATTCAGGAACAAGAAAGATGAGCCAGGTGTTGTAGTCAGAAATAAGGCAAGATTGGTTGCAAAGGGATATTCTCAACAAGAAGGTATCGACTATGATGAGACATTTGCACCTGTGGCAAGAATAGAAGCAATCAGAATATTCTTGGCCTATGCTGCACATAAGAACTTCAAAGTATACCAAATGGATGTCAAATCAACTTTTCTGAATGGTATACTAAATGAAGAAGTTTACGTCTATCAACCAGAAGGTTTTGTTGATCCTGTGTTTCCAGATCATGTTTATGTTTTAGATAAGGCATTATATGGTCTAAAACAAGCACCAAGAGCCTGGTATGACACTCTTACTCAACGTTTATTAAAATCTGGCTTTAAGAAAGGTAAGATTGACACTACTTTGTTCTTAAAGAAAAAGGGTGATGATTTAATTCTGATTCAAATATATGTAGATGACATAATATTTGGTTCTACAAGTGCAGAATTGTGTACTGAATTATCAAAAGTCATGGAATCAGAATTTGAAATGAGTATGATGGGAGAATTAAATTTCTTTCTTGGTTTACAAGTAAAACAGTTACCAAATGGTATTTTTATAAACCAAGGAAAATATGTAAAAGATATTTTAAAGAAGTTTAAGATGTCTGATTGTGCTTCTATGAGAACACCTATGGCAACAAATATCAAGTTAGATGCTGATCTCAATGGAGTTCCAGCAGATAACAAGATCTATAGAGGCATGATAGGATCTCTTCTTTACCTAACTGCTAGTAGACCAGATATTATGTTTGCTACTTGTTTTTGTGCTAGATTTCAATCAAATCCAAAAGAATCTCATTTGCTAGTTGTTAAGAGGATCTTAAGATATCTGAAAGGTTCACCAGAATTGGGCCTTTGGTATCCAAAAGAGACTGATTTCAAATTAACTGGTTTTACTGATGCTGATCATGCAGGAAGCAGATTGGACAGGAAAAGTACATCTGGTGCTTGTCACTTTTTGGGAGATAAGATTGTGAGTTGGGCCTCAAAGAAGCAAAACTGTGTATCCACATCCACTGCTGAAGCAGAGTATGTTGCTGTTGCTGCCTGCTGCTCTCAAACTTTGTGGATGAGAACACAACTCATGGACTATGGATATCAACTCAACAAAATTCCCATATATTGTGATTCAGAAAGTGCTATTGCAATAACTCAGAATCCTGTTCAGCACTCAAAGACCAAGCATATTGATGTAAGGTATCATTTTATTAAAGACTATGTTGAAAAGGGAACTATAGAGATGCATTTTGTGCATACAATGTTAGAGCATTGTTGTATTCAAGATTTACTGTAAAGTCAATGTACTGTATGAGTCTATACAGTATTGTGAATGCCTTTATACCTTGTATGTTATGGGTATAAATAGGCTTGTCTAGACCATTTGTTAGAAACACTTTAGAAAGCTTTTGTAATCTTTTAGAAACCTTTCGTAATCCTTTGAGCTCAATACATGGATGACATATTTGCTCTCTAGATTCTCTCTCACTACATTCATATATTATTGCTAGAGATCTGGGATTTATCAATTGGTATCAGAGCTAAACAGAAGATTCAAGCAGATCGAAGACCAAATTGAAGATTTTTTACACTAAAGCTGAAGAATTCGGATTGGGTGTTCATCACTATTCATCACTGTTCATCAAGAATTCTGACCCTTCTTCATTTACTATTCATCCAGATTTCATCTTTTCTTTAATTTTTGATCTTTTGGATTGATTCTTGACATCATTGCACTCGGATTTGATTCCTGAACATCTTTAATTCTTGGATCAACACCAAAATCTGCACAGAATTTGCAGATCTGATCATTTTATATCATTTTTGTTCGAAAACTTTTTCTACTATTTTTGGATCAAAATTCGATTAAATTGATCGAATTAGGATTTGTGATTAACTAAGAAAGTGTGTGGAATCAAATTTCGAACAAATCTGTGCAAATTTCATAACAATTGATCAAGAATTGAAAAAGTTATGGCTGATTTAGTGATTTTCGTGTTCGAAGTGCAGAATTCGGATCATTCTTGGTGAATTCGGATCATTCTTGGTGAATTCGGATCATTCAAAGAAGAATTCGGAGTGTTCTTGGAAATACAAGTGTAGAATTCGACTCAAGAAGGATTCGAATTGATTGAATTCGAACCCAGCTAGATTCGAATTGAGGAGAATTCGAACCGTGTTAGATTCGAATTGAGGAGAATTCGTACTGTGTTAGATTCGAATTGAGTTGATTAAATTTTCCAAGTGTTGAATTCGAACCCTTAAGCATCCGAATTCATAGAATTCGAACCCTTAAGCATCCGAATTCATTGAATTCGAACCCTTAAGCATCCGAATTCATTGAATTCGAACCAAGTTAAGTCCGAATTGAGTGAATTCGAACCCTTCTTCATCCGAATTCGTTGAATTCGAACCCTTACTCATCCGAATTCTTGTGAATTAAAAAAAAAAAAAATTCTATAGTGTATTTCATACACTGTAAGAGCTTTTCAAGAAAAAATTTTATATATTTTTTTGTGTATTTTCATACACTGTCTGCTTGATCTTCTGAACGATCAATTTCTAGCAATATTCAAAATGGTTTTACAACAAGTTATTGTTAAAAGCAGTGGTGAAGATTTGAAGCAAACTCTGAAAAAGGAGAATCCTCCAATTGCAAAAGTTTTTGTTAAACCAAAAGTAAAGTTGCAACAAGTCATTATAACAGAAACATCTGTTAATTCACATGTATCTGTTAAACCAAATAATGAAGTGTTGCAACAAGTCATAATAACAAAAACACCTCCAAAGCCACTTGAAAAAGCTAAGGCAAATAATGGAATTTTGCAACAAGTTATTTTATCAGAAACATCTCCTATATCAGAAACTCCTGTTAAAGATAATGCTTCAAATTCTTCAACTCCTATTTTAAATAAAGCATTGGAAGAAGAAAATGTTAATCTGAAAAGACAAATTTTAGACATTTCTTCTTCAAATGCTAAACTTACTAAAAGAATAACTGATCTTGAAGTTTATATTGCAGATCTTGAAGCAAAGAAAGACAACTCAAGTCTGCACTATCAAATCGAGAATCTTCAAGAGAAAGTAACAACTCTTCAAAAAGAAAATGCCGATTTGAAGAGTAGAGAAGAAAAGAGAGTGAAGTGGAACTTAAAGTTACATGCTCAATTAAAAGAAGTTAAAGATATAGGGAAAATTTTGGACAGTGAAAATGCCGATCTAAAGAGAAAACTGTCTAATTTTTCTTTTGAAGAAAAGAAAGTTTTTGAAGAAAAGAAAGAGACTGAGCTGAAATGTATAAAACTTTCAAAACAAGTTTCAGACTTTGAGAAAGTTTTATTTTTAGAAAAAGACAAGCTCGAAAAAGAAAGAGCTAAATTTGAATCTGAACGAAATTTTTTTGAGATTAAAAGTTCTGAACTTTCCATAAAAATCTCTGAATTAGAAAATCTTTTGGAAAAGGAAAGAAAAGATTTCACGGAAAAGAAAAATCTCTTTGAAAAGGAAAGTAAAACCCTTAAAAAGAAAAATATGGAAATTTTCAAAGAGATTACTGATAAAAGAAGGTTTTTGGAAAAAGATTTTGAATCGGAACGTGTATATTTTGAAGATGTGATTCTTAATCTTACCAAAAGATTATCTGGTTTATCAGCTGATATTATGAAGGATCAGTTGATCAAATCTGATCTCCAAAAGAAATTTGATCTAATTTCTAAAGAGAAAAATGTTTTAATAAACAAAGTCAAAGAACTTGAAGACGTCATTTTTAAATTTGATGTCTCAAAGCAGGCTAGTCATAATTCTATCTTTCAGACTCCATTTGTTGATTCAAATGATTCTGAATGTTCTTTTAAAACTGCTTCAAGTTCAAGTTTTAAAAACATTCCTTCTAAACAATTTAATAGATCAACAGATTTCTCAAAAGGTCAGATTCGTTCTTCTAATCTTTTCTATAATCCTCTGTTTGATAAATCGGATGAAATTCTTAAGGTGCCTAAAATTAATACTTCCAAATCTGAAGAAGTTCCAGTCTTCAAGAGGGTGAAGATGGAATGGAGAATCAAAGGCACAACAGTTCCAAAGAAAAATGTGCCAAAATCATCTGTATCCACATCAAATGCAAAGAAGAACAATACGCCAAAAGGTAAATCTTATGCTAAACCTAATCCTATTCATTATGTAAATCATCTGATTAGGTTGGCACATAAGAAAATCTGTTGTTCTTACTGTGGATCAAATGACTTTGTGCATAAAGATTATACTTCTTATTGGTATGGTTCTTACAGTATTCTTTGTAAGAAATCTACACCTAACCCACTAGGACCCAAGTGCCATTGGGTACCAAAATCTGCTTAAACTGTTTTGTAGGTACATCATGTGTTGTACTGATTTGTAGATACATACCACACACATGACTGAAAACAGAAGAGAAGCGGCGTATTTCTTTGAAGAACATTTGTACCATTAAGGGGGAGACAAATCATGAATGGTTTCTGAATACATCAATTCAGGACCCGTGCTTAAATGTAATTGGCTTTTGGACAAATCAGTTCAAAACCCGTTCTTCAAAGACTATGGCTTCTGAACAACTCAGTTCAGGACCCGTACTTTAAAGACTAAGACTTCTAAACAAATCAGTTTAGAACTCACACTTCTCAGGTAATATCCTTAACTGCTATATATTTTTGTTTCAAGGAACAAGTGGCAAAAGGTAACATTGGATTATATTTGTTTCTACTGATTTGAAAACTTGAAACTTTACAAATTTAATTCAATAAGATGAAATTTTCAATTTTCATTCAATGAATTAAATGTGTGCTAAAAGATGATTTTACAAGAAACTTTGTACTATCTGAGCTAGATTTGCTTCAATTTTCACCTCTAAAATAAATCGAAAGGTCAGCAAAACATGAATGAAATTATGCTGAATGCTCAAAGTTATGTGAATCTGGATATATATAGAATATAATGCTCAAAAAGCCTATATGTCAGAATGATGGATGGAAATGAAAATATGGGCAAAGCACTATGTTTTAGAACCAAGTGATTGAGATAAAATAGTTGCACTATCATTTAGTTTGAAAGTTTGTGCCTGTGGCCTTTCTGGTTTGGGAGAGTAAGTCCTAAGGGGTGCTCGACACCTAGTCCCTAAGATCAACTGGTCTGGGATCGGCTGACCCAAATCATGCAATAGAACCAGATAGAAAGCCATGTTTTACTGGTACAAATGGGTTTAAGATATATCGATGTGGCCTTTCTGGTTTGGGAAATTAAGTTCTAAGGGGTGCTCGACACCTAGCACCTAAGGCCAACTGGTCTGGGATCTGCTGACCCAAATCCTGCTATAGAACCAGATAGAAAGTCATATTTAACGGTGTATCTTTTTCTTACTAAACTTTTTGATCAAAAGATGCCAATGAGCACAAAATCAAAAGATGCCAATGCGCACAAAATCAAAAGATGCCAATGAGTACAAAATCAAAAGATTCAAATGTGCATAAAATCAAAAGATGCCAAAGAGCACACATCTCTTGAAACTTGGGAAAATACAAAGTCGCGATAAACCCGTAAATTTGTGAAAATTCTGATTTTGGACAAATAGTGTGAGTAGAGCAAAGTATTCTTATATGTTTTAGAATTGCATATGCTTGATGCTAATCATATTTCGCATGTTAGCACACCAAATAGATTTAATAAAGGGGTTGAAACTGAACATTTTTTAACTTGATATACAATGATGACTTGTTCTTGAATCCAAACACATGCATTTGATTTCATTTGATTGAAAAATCTGTTAAATTTCATTAAGTTGAATTTCTTTTGTAAAGCTTTCAAATGATCAAATGTTAGTAGTTATAAAATGAAGTTCAATGAATTTTATTTTCCTTGTGTAAATTTTTTTAAAATTTGTATATTGTGCGTTATTGAAACATATGCATACTTTCAGGGGGAGAAAACAAATTGCTCCAGAATTCTTATTTTGAGGGGGAGCAAGGTAATTCTGTAAGGAGGAGATTGTTAGCAATACTCAAAGACACGACTGAAATTGAAAATGGTTTTCGATGATTATGATGCTCACCATCATCGAAAAAGGGGGAGAAAAGTTTAATTTCAATTTCATGTCAAAGAATTTTCAAATCAAAGATATTTCAAGTCAAAGATTCGTGAACAAAGACTGAAGATTGGGGAGAAGGATCATGTGAAGTCCAAATGTTGCTGAATTTGGTTATCTTAGTTCTGAGTGGTTATCGGAATGCGCTTACACCTAAAAGTTCAACAATGTGGATGGTTTCACATCTTTCTGATCCAAACTCTAATCGTTTCTGATTTATCTTGTTCCGAATTGATGGTTCTATATAAAGATATGAAATCCATGTTCAAGACTTGAAGACAATCTGTTGAAGATTGTATTGAAGAAGGTTGATAAAGTGTCTGTTGAAGATAAAGCTACTTGAAGATAGTTTGATAAAGTGTCTGTTGAAGAAGATTGACTTTACAAAGAGCTGAAGACTGCTGTCAAATTTTAAATCTTGAATCCAAAGGGGGAGATTGTTAGAGCATTGTTGTATTCAAGATTTACTGTAAAGTCAATGTACTGTATGAGTCTATACAGTATTGTGAATGCCTTTATACCTTGTATGTTATGGGTATAAATAGGCTTGTCTAGACCATTTGTTAGAAACACTTTAGAAAGCTTTTGTAATCTTTTAGAAACCTTTTGTAATCCTTTGAGCTCAATACATGGATGACATATTTGCTCTCTAGATTCTCTCTCACTACATTCATATATTATTGCTAGAGATCTGGGATTTATCAATTAATTGATAAATCCAAAATCTAGCACAAAGTAATGAACAAGTGTAGAGAGAATCTAGAGAGCAATCTTGTCATCCATATATTGATTTCAAAGTGTAAAATGACAAATGCTTCAAGTTGTTATCCAAAATAACAAAGGAACTCCTTTATATAGTAGGACATGACAAGCCCATGCCTCTACTAAGGAGAAACAGTACAAGATATTAATACTGTCTTGATAGCTACAAAAATGCCCTAACAATCTCCCCCTTAGCTATCAAGGCAGAAAGGGTCTTCTTCTACTTCGAAACCCAAGATGCGTTTCAATCCTTCGCATAGCCATTCTGAAGCTCAATTTTTCATCTATCTCTTCAATGGCTCTTGACAAAACTCTTCTAGGTCTTGAAGACATCCAATTAACTTTTCGTTCAGCATCATGTCTTTTGAGCTTTTCGACTAACTGAAGTCTTACAATTTTAAGCGTACCATCAGAATATTTTTCCAACTCATTAAACCGAATGAATATCTTGTTTGCACCATTACTGAACACAACACCAAACTCTGGTTCTCCAATCACACAATATAAAGGCATCCTCATCAATCCAGTCAATTCTTGATTTGGTCTTAACAGATTTATTCTTGGTTGATAGCTTTCCACACCCATCTGCAAATCATGACACTGTGTGAATAAAACGTGTCTTCTCAGAAATCTCTTAATGGCATTCAAAGCAAGAGTTACGTTTTCCCTTCTGATCTGAAGATCTCTGAAATGATGATACAAGAACTCAAAATCTTCCATGGTTAAATGACAGAAATCAGCTTCAGTAAATCTATAATCTCTGCAATCTTGCCTTTGAACAAGAAACTCTGGATACCACAACTTGTAATACAGTCTAGCTGTTACCTCCTTTATAGACACAATCAACTTCTTGCTCCTCACCTCTCTTTTCTTTTGACACTTGTCCCTTAGAAAGTACATATATTCGAACTTGTATTCGGCTGTTTGATCTGTAATACCCAACACAGCGTAGGGATTCAAAGTTCTGATTCTGTGCACAAACAGTCTTCTTTCTTCTTCTTCTAGGAAAGGTGTTCTCAAATACAAAGTTCTTTGTCGTTGTTCAAGTTCAGTCAATTTTCTGCTCCGTGAGGATGAAGGACCAGGTTGATCAGCAGGATTAGAAGGACCAGCTTCATCATGACTAGGAATGATAGGAGGTATTGAAGATGTAGTAGATTGAGGATCAGTCTCTTCGGATTTTGGATCTTTAGATAATGGATCATGAGAATGATGTGGTTCAGATACAGGTATAGTGGTTTGAGTTGAAGTATATTGGTTAAGGTTGATGGTTATAGGTGTAACAGAAGGTTGTTCTGACATCAAAGTGGTTGAGATATGTTCGGGTGAGTGTACAGGGCTAAAGATTATTTCTTCAGGAGTTTGTGGCCCATATATCTCTGACAAAATATCAACCTCTTCTTCATTAAATCCAACACCTTGATCTTCTGGTTCATAAGTAAATACCAAAAGTGGTTCTTCTTCCACCTTAACTTTCCAATACCGATCATAAGCTCTTGCACTTTCATCAGTTTCTTCATCATCAGAACTAATTTCAATTAACTCTACAGATTGCACGAATCGATCAACCACTTCTCTTATCTCCTTCTCATTTACCTCAGGCTTTTCAACCGTTGGTTCTATATTCGGATCAACATATAATACGATCTGTTTTCCGCTTTGATCACCCATAGCACCTGATTCAAACATCTTAGATATTTCAGCAACAGTCGGATTCTTTTTCTGACCTTGAGAGCTTTCTGACTCAGCTCTTCTCTTCTTACTCATCTCCCCCTCATGATCATGATCATCGGGATCCTGATCATGTCTTCTTTTAGTACTCTGAGCTTGAGTCTTACACGACTGTTCCATTAATGCTTTCAACTCAACAATTGACTGCTTCATATCACTTAAAGATTTCACAACTTCAGACTTGAAAGTAGATAACTCTTTGGATAATGCTTGAAACTGTGTGGGTGTAACTGAAGGTGTAGGTGGAAGTGGATTTGGAGTAGATTGGAAATTCTGAAGTAGAGATAACAAGGTTTTACTTTGCTGATCTTCAGGACTCATAGACATCAGTTTGGCATAGAATAAATCCCTTAATTCATCAACACTTTGATCCACTGGTGGTTGTTGCATAGGAGAAGACTGAGGTACTCGAGGCGGAGCCAGATAGATTTCTGGACGAGGACGTACAGCTGGCTCATAAGTCATCGGTTCTTTTCCCTTCAACTGATTCTTCACACCTTGTAACTCCCGGATGAACATAGTTTCAATGTCCTTTAGGGCGCCATCGAAGTTTTCCCTTGTCACAAAGACGGGTAAAGTAACACCGGCACCACTTAGGTTTGCCGTTGACACAACAGTTGTTGCAACTGTGTGACCTACACTCAGTGTTGGCATAGTGTTAGCACTGGTAGGATTTCCACTCTGTCCTTGTAGTCCTGTAAAAGAATCTACTCTGAGTGTTCCGGATGAGTCACGAAGGCGCGCATCAGATGTTCCTGAAAGTGTCCTATTCAAAGAATCAAATATATTAGGAACAGGCACTAGACTCGAACTTTGTGCAGGAAAGAAGGTCGAGGACTGGGGAGGAAGTCGCTCTGTTTCAATATCCGGAATCTCCGAACGAGATCCAGATAGTGTTTGTGCTAAAACCCCGTGAGAAAATGAGACAGTTTCTTGTGAAGAAGAAGCTGAATAGCTGGCAGAGGTGTGCAATTGCGTTACTGGGCGAGTAACGACTTGTTCAACACCTGATCCCAACAAATGAGATCTGGTGGTGGATGTGGCTGCCCTTCTGGAATAGACAGTTTGGATATCTTTCACACTCTCCATATTCTTTTCTTCAGTTTCTCTCACAGTCTCACATATATTTTCAACTGATACTCCCTCGGGTCTCCTTATGCCTTCCGTTCCTTCACTAACTTGAGTCGACATTAAAGGCATGTCATCAAAGTTTAAGCTTTCCACATTAATATTATCTGACATATTCAATTGTGGAAATTCAAAGATATCAGAAACGTTACCAAACCAGTTTTCTTCAGTAGTAGCATCAGCACCAATATTTCCAGCATTCCCTTGATCATCATCATTATCATCGTTGTCATCTTCATCACCATCACGATGTTCCTCCGCTGAATCAGACGCATTATCAGACTCTGTACTATCACTAGAGTACTCAACTAAAGGAGGATCCCCAATGTGTTTAGGAATTTCTCCCTCAGAATCGTGTTGTACAAGATCATCTGTATGTGTGTCCTCGGACGATGACCCTGTATCTTCAAATACAGATGTATGATCCCCACCAGTTCCCCTCTCGGTGTTTTCCCTCGACTCTCCCCGTTCAGTAGCCCGTGCATCCTGAACACTCACCGACTCCTCTCGCCTAGGGGTTGAGTCTGGGGTAGGTCCCTCCGGTTCTGGCTGGACCATAGACTCTCTATACTCGATAATGCACTCAACGTCCTGATCCGCGTATCGAAGAAATCCTTCAGGTAACGGCATCTCATAATCAAATTCAGTTTTACGAAACTGAAGATACTGCATAGCTTTCTCGGGCACAGAAGGATGATTTGCTCGTCTTGGAATTTCTCTGTTAGAACGAAGCATGCTATGAATGATAATCTGAAGAAACCTCATATATGGAACATAAGGCTTTCCCTTGTTTTGTCGGCGAAGATCTATCTTCTCATTCAGTTCATGCCAGAAAATAGCTGCATAATCTACATGAAGATCATACACTACTGCATGAAATAGCTTCAGAAATCCGACGCTGGCACTGTCTGTTCCGGCATGTTTAGCAGATAAGCATCTATTAATAATGGAGAAGATTGTATAGTATAACGGTGGTAGGTTCGCCTTATGGAATTCCTTCACCCGAGTTAAGTTTCCAGTGTATCCCATAGCACGTATTCCTTCAAACGTTTCTTCTTCAGATGGAAAAGGATCAAACTCAGTCTTTCCTTCTCGTGAATCAGGTTCAGGTAGCCTCAGAATCATTCTTAGTCTTTGGAAATCAAGCTTTGTGATGAAGTTGTCTATTTGGAATACAAAAATTGGTCTTCCATCTTCCATAGTTGTTGTTATTGTCTTCCATGCTTGCTGTAAATATAGCATAGGCACAACGACAGTATTCGTTAATGCGTATGCTAACGGATGATTCCTGAGCACTTCCTTTATCACTGGATGAATGTTGATGTGATCAAAATCAATGTGATGATTGTTGGGAATGATCGCAATATAGTTGATCGGATGAATGATAGCATGATCTGGATGAATTCCGGCTTGGGATTGATGTACTGATCGTGTTGACGGTAAAGGTACATCGTGTGTCGGTTCGGGTAGACTCGGAATATGATCATCAAATCCTTGAACATGACTCTGTTCTTCCTGATTGGCCATTTTACCTGTTGATAATAGTTCTTACAGAATTAGTCTTTGAAAAAAAATTCTAAGTATAGAATTCGAATCATAGTGCATTCGAATTCATGATTTGTCTTTGAATATCAATTCGAATCCACAAGGGTTCGAATTCATCCAATTCGAATCCACAAGGGTTCGAATTCATCCAATTCGAATCCACAAGGGTTCGAATTCATTCAATTCGAATCCATAAGGGTTCGAATTCATCCAATTCGAATCCATAAGGGTTCGAATTCATTCAATTCGAATCCATAAGGGTTCGAATTCATCCAATTCGAATCTATAAGGGTTCGAATTCATCCAATTCGAATCTATAAGAGTTCGAATTCTTCCAATTCGAATCCAAAGGCATTCGAATTCAACAGTTGAGCCCTAATTCAGATTATAACATGTGAATTCGAATCTAAAGGAATTCGAATCTAAAGGCATTCGAATTCAACACTTGAGCCCTAATTCAAATTATGACATATGAATTCGAATCTAAAGGCATTCTTTCTTAACATGTTTCATGAATTCGAAACAAGAACGATTCGAAATCATGTTCGAATTCAACAATGTTCATGAATTCGAATCAGGTATGGTTCGAATTCATGTTCATATGAACACGATGATGAACAGTAAACTTTTTGATTTTACAGATTAGCATAGTAAATGTTTACAATCAAACAAACCATTCGTATAGAATGATTCGTATTACATTTTCGAATCTGATAAGAGTAATTTCGATAGAAATGTTTACCTGATGAGGATGAATCAAGCAGATGAAGGATCGATAAAGTGGAAGATGAACAGTGTTCTCTTGAGAGTGTTTGAAACAATACCAAATAGTGAAAAGTGGGAAATAAGGTTTCGAACCCTATTTATACTCAAAAAAAATTTGTACACTTGGCACACATTAGAGTACCCCACTTGGCAATCAGTTAAAAATGCATGTTTCAAAACATTAGATATGGCACTGTTCATCTGAACAATTTACATAAACAAATATGTAAAAAATTCAAAAAGAGTTCGAATCAGATAAAGTTGTACAACAATTGATATTGATCTCATTGAATTCGAATCCTTAAGGGTCCGAATTCATTGAATTCACATACAAAGTATCAATTGGCTTATTTGTTCACAAAGCCACTTGATCACAAAAGGTTTACCTTTCTCATTTGCAAAATAGGAATGCTTAATCTAACAAATTGATTATATTTACTGTTTTTCATAAATGAAAATATTTCTAAGTAAGATTTTCTGAGTAGTTTACTCAGAACTCTGACTCTCTTGTTCAGAATTCTGACTCTTGAGTTCAGAACTTCTGAGTCTTGAGTTCAGAACTTCTGAGTCAGTACTTCAGAAATCTATCTTAAAATTCTTTAATTCTGAATAGGTTAATCAGAACTTCTGACTACCTTTCAAAACTCATTTATGAGAATTACAAATGTTTCAATTTTTTGATTACACATTTTCTATATTATATTTTTCATACCTTTATATCTGATATGTGCTTGAGTGTATGCTTAAGTCAAGGGGGAGCAATAATATCATTCAGAAATCAATCAAAGATGCTAATAAGGTTTGTATTTTTTTTCTTTCAAATCATTCTAAGGAGAACAAGCTTTCAATGATAAAACAATTTTCTACTTGTTCAAACTATGTCTGAATTCTCAAAAGATTTCATGATTCAGATGTTAGATTTTAAATGATTTTTCAGAAATCACAAATCATCATTAAAAGGACAGAACTTTGATGATAAAATAATTTTCTATCTGTTCAAACTACTTCTGGATGGTTAAATGTTTTTATATAATCAGAAGTTGATTTTAAATGAATTTTGGTTCTAAGGAAATTTCTTCTGAACTGTGTACTCAGAACTTCTGAGTATACTTTATCAGACCTCTGAGCGTGTTACTCAGAACTTTTAACTTGTGTTAATTTCTATCAAGTAACACGTGTCAGCTTCTTATTCAATTGAAATTACCACGTGTCATTTAATATCTTTTGTGGTATTTCAAAGTGTTTGACTCCGTTATAACTTTGACAAAAAGCGTCTTTTTCACCGTTAAACCCTTCGGCTTCGCGGATTTTAAATAGTTCTTAAAATCCCTCTTTCAAATTTTATTTGAAATCCAAGAGTGAACAGTGAGAAACGCATAAATCCAGAGTTCATTGATTCTGTTTTCTTTCAATATTCAAAATTTCGATCATGTCGGGTTCAAGAAGAAGTAAGCCAATATCATTACATTCATCGAAAACCTTATTGGAATCCTCTTCAGAATCAGAAAATGATGAAGTTCAAATGCCTGTAAATCAAGCCGTAGAAGAAGGGGCTTTAGGTGAAAACATTGTTTTAGAGGAAAATACAGGGGATGAGGAAATGGCAGAATCAGAGGGAAATAATGAGGGAAACGCAGATGATCTAAATGAGGATATACCACATGAGCAAAGTGCGGCTAGGTCTATTGCTTCTGGAAGATTTAATTCTTTGGAACGAGTTGTACCTGAAAGTGAATATGTACAATTAATCGACAATAATTGTGTATTATTACTTGATGAAACTAGGTTCAAGGAGGAACATCGAAGAATCATTGAATTACTGAAGTATCACCCATTCAAAAAGTGGTTTACAATGAAGAAATCTGTTCCAGTTCAATATATTCAACAATGGTGGAAACATTTGGAGCTACAAGGTAACAATTTTGTGTCTGAAATAGGGGGAGTTACTGTTACTCTAAATGTGCAATTCATGAGAACAATGTTAAGGTTGCCAGAGAAAGATGATTTAGAGAGGAGATTAGATTTTGAAGATTCTCCATTAATAGAGGAATTATTGGTTGAATTTAGAAGATTGGGGTATAATGAAGAGTTGAAAACTCTAAGCTTGTTCAGAAGGAACAAATTGCCACCAATCTGGGCATGTTTCTTCAATATTGTCAACAAATGTCTTTCTGGGAAGAATAGCTCTCTTGATAAAGGTTCAAAGCAGATTTTGCAGATATTTCATGGATTAGTGAAGAATAGACATTATGACTACGCTTCTATTCTACGGGAAGATATGAAGAACACTTTTGAGAGGAATCAGAAAGCAAAAGAAAAGAGAACCAGGGATAAGGTACTCACATACATACCATATCAGAGGTATTGGCAGTTGGTAATTTGGCATGCAATGGATCAAGACAAGAACATTCCAAGAAGATCAAATGAGGAACATGGGCCAATCTTCTATATGGGTAAAATGATTTCTGCTCTCAAACTTGAAAATTTTCCACATCACAGACCTCTTTCAAGGTCACTTAGGCAATACATTCCAAGGGAGAGTGAGATTTTAAAAGCTTATTACACCTCAATGGGACTTGAACAACCTCAAGCCCCTACCCATGAGGAACAATCTGAGTTGAGAGGTAAGGGGTCTATTCAAAATAGAGAGGGGGAGAATGTTCAAGGGGGAGAACATTCTGAGAGAATTGAGAGGCAAAATTCAGAGAGCTTGGTTAGAAGTGAGCCTGAAAAACAGAAAGAGAGTGGTGAGAATGAGAGATTGTTAACAGAATTTGAAACAGAAAGAGATAATTCTGATCCAACCAACTCAATTCGGGCAGCCACATCTACGGTTGGTTCACAACCCTTGGTGACTAACATTGAAGAAAAGACCATGGAGCCCGTGGTGGAATTTGAACAACCCATCCCTAGCCACTCAGAAGCATTCCAACATGCTACTGTTTCAATTCAAACAGGGGAACCATCCCAAACTCAGTTGGAGGGAGGTGATAAATCCCAACCTATTTTTAAACACATAGAGTCTGGATTACACAGTAATATCCAATTTGGGCCTGAAATTTTTTTCAACACTTGCACATCACAAGAATTTCGTATTCCTGTAACAACATCCATAGACACTCCTAATATTGGTTGTCAAGGATTGGATGGAAGTCCTGGTGAAGTGAACATCTTAAAAGCTTCATTACACAGTGCCTATGTGGTACATGGTGTCTTTGTGGCACCTACAGGCCAAGAGTTCTCTGAACACTTGAAAACTGGACCATCTGTTGGTTCAGGTTCACAGTTAGAATCTTCTGAATTTGAAAAGATTCAGAAACAAAATCAGGTGTTGGAGGAAAAAGTTGAAAAATTGGAGAGAACGGTGGATTCTTTGAAAAACGAAGTGAATAATCTCAAACTCTTGTTAGAAGGCAAATAAAAATTTGTTGAACAAAAGGTGGATGAAATGAAAGTGTCCTTGGAATCACACAAAAAAGAGATCAAGGATAGTATGTCAGAATTTCAAAAGGAATTAGTAAAGAATATGGATGATATGAAATATTCACTGTTACAAGCTTTCAGTTCAACATTAGCTAGTGTTTCAAAGCCATTAGCCATCATGCCTATGTATGTAGTTGAACCTGAAAAAGAATCAACTCATAATTTAAAAAGGAAGTTTGATGATAATGATCCTCATGATCATCAAAAGGGGGAGAAAAGGCAAAAGCATAATTCTGAGGTTGATGAACAAAGCACTGATGAGTTAGAAAAGGTTGAAAAGTCGGCTGATATTGACTTAGCAGATTTTGAGATTTCTGATATGCAGTTGGCAGATGCAGAAGTGGAAAAATCAACAGAAGTTGAGAAGTTGATTGAGGTTCAGACTATTAGTTCAGATACTGATGAAGAATTGGAATTGGAAAAGATGGGAAGTGAAAACTCAAGCAAAACAAAGGAATTGGTGTTGGATACAGAGATGGAGATTACTTCTGATGAAACTGAAGTTATTATGGCAGATACTGATCAGAATGATGAGACTGAAAAGATGGATACTTGTATAGAAGTAATAACAGACTCTTCTGAAGAATGGTGTGAAATAACAATGGCAGATATATCTGAAGAAAGATTGGTTGAAAGTTCTGAAATTAATAATTGTTTAGAGATAGTTCCTTATACCAGAAGGGAACTTCTTAATTCTGAACTTGAAGAGAGAAGACTGAATGATATTTTGATAAGGAGAATGCATAATGAGGTAGTCAGAATTCTTAACAATCAGAATGTTCATAGAGTTATCAAGTTGGTGAGGCCAATTGACTTATTGGGAGAAGAAGATCACTCTGTAGGATACACAAAGCATTTTGTAAAAGACATTGGAGAATGTTTCTTTGAAGATGTATCAGAAGAAGATCTTGTGAAAGTTGAAGACTTCTTTATGCCTGTCTACACTTACAGAAGGCCAATTGTGATTCCGAGAATTGACTTACCCATTCTTGAAGAACCTCTGTGTGATTTTATTGTTGAAAGAGAAGATACACCATTGGCAAGAAATTTTTATGTCAATATTTTCCCTGAAGACAATTATGGATCTGTCTACTGCAAAGATGATGAGTTTGTTGACCTTGAAAATTTCATTGATGGTTTATTGGATGAGAGAATTCAGATGACATATGTGGAGGCTTCAAACAGGTTCAGAAAAACTGATGAAAATCTACATGTTCAGAAAAGGATTGTGAAGGTGTTAAGTTTTCTGGGTGAAGAATTTGATGGTCTGAGATATGTTATTCTGGATGTATTGAAAGAAGGAAACTTGAAGGTGAGCATGAAAAGCTTTGATTTTCACTGATTGTTCTTGGAAGATCAAATTTTCTTGGTAAAATCCTTTGCTAGTACTGAAGATGCTTGGATAGAACTTGAATGCAGAAGAGTTCTGGGAATATATGTCAGAAATCTATAGTTGTATGAATTTCAGTTGGCAATTGAGTCAAGGAAAGAGAAATGCAACTTGACAAGTCCAATCAAAAAACTTGTAGTAATAAGCAACTTTGATGGATTTGTGAGTGAAAAAGTTGGAAATGAAAGATTCATTTATTCAGAATTCAACAAAATCTTTCTATTTAGATTGAATGATTTAGCAAAGTATAGTGATGCTACTCTGAAGAAGACAGTAATAAATATGCAGGCTTATGTTGAGAATGTCAGAGGTTATGTGAAAGAAAAGTGTATCAGATGTGTCACTAAAAGACTTGAACTCATAAACAAAATCAGAAACTGCAATGAATGGTTACTTTCAGAAGTAAATTCAAAGAAGTTATTACACAGAGATTTCGTTTTTCCAGCAGAATATGAAGTATATGGTGTATGCTCAGATGAAATTGAGGAAGTTATTCCAGAGATTATATCTCAAGAAGATGTCCAGATGGAAGATACTGAACAAACAGAACAATCTGAAGCTGAGTTATCTGTTGATTTGAATGCTATATTCTTGGAGTTTACTTTGCCAAACTTCTTTAAACCAAAAGAAGTAGTCTTTCTAACTGTTTATCATGATAGGTCATAATTTTATCAATGGATGCGTGCTGAGTTAAAAAGACTTCTAGGAAAGAAAAAGAGATTTGTATATTCTGACTATATGATCACTGGAATCAGAGAGTTGGTGGTTAAAAAGTTCAAGAAACATGATTACTATGGGTTTGAAGTGCTCAGAGAAGATGGAAAAGTTTACTATTTCACTGAAGCATATTTTGATGAAATCTCAGTCTTTGATTTCTACAAGTTATACTCTCTTCTATCAAATAAAGATTGTAGCAAGCTCAAGAAGGAAAGAGGAGCATTGGCCACAGTGAGAGAGGCTATGTTTTACATTCTGAGATGGCATGCATATACAGATTTTCAGATTGCTTTATATGTGCAGAGACCACGTGTATATCTCTCTAGGCCAAACAATGAGCATGTTCAGTTAGAAGTTTTGAAATCTGGATACGTGAGTACATTTCCTGAGTTGGGAATTATGATGAAGAATAATCAAAAGCAAAAGATCTATTTCAGACCTAGTGAAGCTGCTAAATACTGTTCTGGTACTCTCAGATTCATCAAATACAACTTTACCAAGAAGATTCAAATAGGAGTTAAAGATGATAAAGTTGAAAAGACAGAGGAACTTATCAAAATGATTGATAAAAGACTAACTTTGAGAAATGTTCTTTTTCTGAAGATTGTTCCTTCTCTCAAGGAATTTGATGATGAGAAATACAGAAGTATTTGACAAAAAGGGGGAGATTGTTAGATCTAGAGTTTTGTCAAATTACCAAGTGTTGGGATCTGAACAGAAGACTCAGAGTTCTGAGTTAGAAGACTCAGAAGTTCTGATCTGAGAAGTCTCGAAAAGATTACAAGTGTGGAATCTGAACAAAAGGGTCAGAGTTCTGAGTAGGAGACTCATAACTTCTGATGATGAAGAAGAAAATAGCACAAGTACTTGAAAGAAGTTCTGAGGAGCTTTATCAGAAGAATGTTCAGAAGTTCTGAACAACATGTTCAGAACTTATGACAGAATATTTTCCTTTATATTCTGGTATGTAATTAGGACATGTGTAATGTTCTTATTAGTCTTTGATGTATATGTACTGTAGCTTTAGCATTTCCTTTACAGTTTATATATAGGAGTTAGCAACTGTAAGCTAACTAATCTTTGCTTAACTTTCACGCATATCATTGTATTCAGCTTTTGTAATCTTTGAGAGATTCTCTCTCTAGATCTGTAATTTGTTCTTAATTGAATACAAGTGTGTTGATCCAAATCTCTATCATTTACTGTTTGATTGATCTTAATTGATTGCAAGATTGAATCCTGGTTTCTACAATAAGGCACTTTATGGCTTAAAGCAAGCTCCTCGTGCATGGTATGACACTCTCTCTACTTATCTCCATATTGAAAAATTTGAGCGAGGTAAAATTGACAAAACTCTATTTTTTAGAATAGTGAAAGGTCATATCATTCTTGTTCAGATATATGTTGATGACATTATATTTGGTTCTACTAACCCTGATCTTTGTACTCGTTTCGCTGATAGAAGGAAAGAAGAGTATAAAATGAGCATGATGAGTGAGCTAACATATTTCCTTGGTCTTCAGATAAAGCAAAATGAAAAAGGAACTTTCATTAATCAGGGAAAGTATGTTAAAGATATGCTGAAGAAATTCGATTTAACTCAGAGTTCAGCTATGAAAACCCCTATGGCACTACCGCTGACACTAAACAAGGATCCCTCTGGAATACCTGTTAATGTCACGTTGTACCGTGGGATGATCGGCTCTCTCTTGTATCTTACAGCTAGCCGACCCGATATTATGTACGCAACCTATTTGTGTGCACGATATCAAGGTGAACCTAAGGAATCTCATATGATCGCTGTAAAGCGAATTTTTCGATACCTTAAGGGTACTGCAAATCTAGGTCTTTGGTATCCCAAAGACTCGGGGTTTGATCTAATCGCCTATTCAGATAGTGATTTTGCAGGTTGCAAAATGGATAGGAAAATCACCACTGGAGGCTGTCAGCTCCTGGGTGAAAGCTGGTGAGTTGGACAAGTAAAAAGCAAAACTCAGTGTCCACCTCCACAGCTGAAGCTGAATATGTATCCACTGGAAGCTGTTGTTCTCAGGTCTTATGGATGAGAAATTAACTACTAGACTATGACCTTCAGTTCTCAAAAATTACAATCTATTGCGACGGCACAAGTGCCATCGCTATAGCCAACAATCCAGTGCTACACTCAAAGACAAAACACATCGAAATCAGGTATCATTTTATCAGAGATCATGTGATGAATGGTGATATAGAACTTCACTTTATCCCAACTGATTATCAGTTAGCTGATCTGTTCACCAAACCTCTTGATGAGACAAGATTCAACTTTCTCATCAGCGAGCTTGGAATGCTGAACTTTGAAGAGTAAAATCTTCAGTGGTTCACATTTGATCAGCGATAGGATAAAATCAACTTGTATAACCTATTCTATTATTTTCTCTCTGAATAAACTTGATTCGCTGATGTCAAGGTATGTTTTTCTCTCACTGACAATCGCATGTGAATGCAAGATTTCAAAACAAATTGCATCGCTGAATATCTCTTTCTTAATCAGCGATACTTTGAAATTTCTAAAACCAACACTAATATTTCTAATTCAGTGCTTCTTGTTTTCAAAAGTGTCCCTGAGTTTTCAAAACCTCAGAGACATCCTAGAATATGAAAGGACAGTTCAGACGTCATCGCAACGGATAAGCCCTGGCACGTTCTTTTTCGGACACACGTTTGCACGTTTCGTTTACCTTCCAATCAAATGCAAACACGTGTCCGTGTCATGATGAAAATCTTTTCCCTCTCAAGATTTTCTCTCTCTAATCTCACTATATAAACACTTTCTGGGTTTATATTTCTCCTTTACGCGAAAAACTTCTCCTCCGAGCAAGAAAGATTTACTGTTGCATTTCGAGCTATCAAAATTTCCAGAAACTGTTCATCTTCTTCTTCTTCAACGAACCAGGTTAATACTCTTGTTATTTACCTACATTACTTGTTTATGATCTTATTCTTTGTTTTTACAAGATCAAACAAAAGAACTTTTTTAAATGAAATCATTTCTTTCATGGTTTTATGAACACAACCTTTCATGGTTGTTCTTCAAGTTTAAACGCAAAATCTTAAACTTGTTGTTAGCTTTTATTTTATATTGTATTCAATATTACTTGGTTAAATTGTAAAAGCCCAAATTAAATATGTGGGCTTTAGTTGCTAATGGGCTTAGGCCATAAAGCCTTAATACTTAATGTGTTTCTTTGTTAGATTTTAGGTTAGGCCTCTAAAATCTCACAGCCTCTAATTTCTAGTTTCATACGTGAAGAGCGAAAGCTTCAATTGAGAGAATTGTTCTTCAAGCTTACTTTGTAATTTCTCAATCATTTCAACATAGTGCATCATTTCTATTATTGTTGCTTGAATTTGGAACCAACAATTGGTATCAGAGCCAAAGACAATTTTTGTTGATTCAAAAATTACCTGATCGATTTTGCTGCTGTCAATCGGTTCTTCCAGCAGCACAGACACAGATTCTGCAGAAGATTTCAAACAGCCCCTGTTTGATTCTTACAGATTTTCAGCATACGACTTCAAATACGGGTTTATCAATTTCATACTCTTATACTTGACCCGTTGTCGTTTCAGATTTTAACTAATCTGACCTGCTGTATTTTTTTATTTACCTGCTGTGTTTGAAATCAGTTTTTTTTAAGTTCTAACTACTTAATCTGAACTGGGTATTTGAACCTCTGTGTTTGCATTAATTTCTGTGTTTTTGAATCAATACCATATTGTCTCTAGATCTTTCAAGTAACAATATGTTGAAACGATATCTCAATTCGAGTGTAGAGCTTCATTACTTTTCTAAACCTAGTCCTAACTTTCGCGATATGATTATTAATCTTGAGAAAGAATCGGAGGATAGGAAGAAAAGCATCCTTGTTCAATCAAAAAAGATTGCCGAACTTGAAGAGTCAGGTAAACTCTTAAACTATGAAAATGTTGAACTGAAAAGGAAATTATCTGAGTCAGAAAAGCTTTGTGAAAAGGAGAAAGAGATGTTTGAGGAAGTTAAGACAGTTTTTGAAGAAGAGAATAAAAGACTTGAACTCAAATGTTTAAAATTTTCTAGTCTGATTTCTGATTTTGAGAAACTTGTGATCTATGAGAGAGAGAAATTTGAAAAAGAGAAAACCATTTTTGAAACAAAATCTACGGAGTTTTCTTGCAAAATTTCAGAGTTATAGAAAACTTTTGAAGAGGAGAGGAAAGAGTGTGATTTTGAAAGAAAAGAGTCCGAAAAATTGAAGGTTCAAGGATTTCAAGAGAAATGCCTAAAAGATGACTTTGAAAGAGAGAGATTGTACTTTAGATCTGAAGTAAAAAGACTGACAATTAGGCTCTTTGATTTATCTGCTGAGATTAGGAAAGAGAGGAAGTTGAAATCTGATTTACAATCACAAGTTGATCTGTGCATTAAAGAACGAAATGATTTGGTTCTCAAATTAAATTCTAAAAGTTCTGAAAGTTCTGTTAAAACAAAAGAGTTCTTTAAGCCAAACAAGTTTTCAACAAATTAGATCTCTACTTCTAATCCTTTCTATTATCGTAGGCTAGATCAATCAGTTAACCAAGTTTTTAGAAGAGTAAAAATGGTTTGGATAGTCAAAGGCTCTTCACTTGTTCAAAATGTTCGAAAGCCATTTGTTTCTGTTGAACATAAGAAGATCAGCAAAGCACTTCATGCAAATCCTAACAAAATAGGACCCATTTGGAAATGGGTACCAAAAATTGTTTGATCTGTCTTGTAGGTACACGGACTCCTAAACACATCAGTTTAGGACTCAATCTTCAGTTGAAATGGACTCTTAAACACTCAGTTTAAGACTCATCATTCAAAGGCAATTGATTTCTGTGCACAACAGTACAGAGCTCAGTCCTAAATGGCTTATTGGATTTCTGCACATATCTGGATTCAGATCAAGACCGGGGTTTATTGATTAATAATTGTTTATAATCAATTTGTTGATTTTGAAGGAATTTTTTACGATAAAGTTCAGTTTACTGTGGTGTGATCGAACTCTTAAAAAATTTCATTGCAAAATTCTGATTTTTGAGCAAGTTATGGTCATTTGAAGTTCTAAAAGTTCAAAAATCGCAAAACCCAAGTTGTAAAATGATTTGTTGACTGTTGTTTGCTGTTAAATGATTTTATCTGTTGTTTGCTGTTGTAATAACAGATTTAATGTTTATGATTCAGAGATGCTTATCCAGAAGTTGTCCATGTTATCCAAAAGATTGATCCAGAGCTTTGAGCAGAAGTTGATCATCCAGAGCCTGAGCTAAATTTTATCAGAGGTGAACTACATAAGATCATTATGTGCAACTGCAAGAGAAGTGAATGTTCAGAAGTTCAGAAGTTCAGAAGTTCAGGCTATATAGAGCTTAATCACAGAAACTTGGGCAGAAGCACAATCTAAAGGCTTGCACAGAGCCTATGTGAAGCTATCCAAAGTTTCCCTTATAGATATTTGTTGTGCTATTATTGTTTGCTATTAAGCTGCTGCGGCAAATCAAAGCTCCTACTGCTGTCCATTCGAAAGAACAATAAGTTGCTGTTTGAAAGGCTATAAGCCAATGCCGTTAAGCTCCTGCTGATACTACGATGATTAAGCTGCTGTACATCTCGAACTCTTGTAGGCAGCTCAAGTACATGGCAAAGAGATTGTCACCTGGATTGCATCAGATTTTGGAAAGTGCAGCAACAGTAGACATGCAGCAGAACATACACAAATATTTGGCAGAGAAACTTCAAGTCTTCAAATACAAATTATTTTGATGTCAAAGTGGTAAATCAAGGGCAATCCAGATCTGTTATGTGTCTAAGCAGAGATCAAAGTGACTTTTCATTCAGCTGTTATGTTTCTGAATTCACAAATTTTGGTTTTAGATCAAAGACAGATTCCAGAGGTTGTGGACAATGATGCTCAGCGGATGGAAGGACAGAATACTCCCCACCTGAGCCTATTACAGAAGAAGTTAACAGTTTGATACTTCTCAGAGGATGCACAACTTGATCTCTGAGATCTTGACAGAAGAGTGCTGCAACTAGAAAATTATTCAAGAGATTGACTAAGAGTTCAGAACAGAATGTTCACTTGCAGAAGTTGCCCAAGTGCAGATCACAGAGGTTGTTTTTGCTGCTGTGTACAGAGCCTCTTTAAGGCTTCACAGAGCCTTTGTGGTGTGGCATCGAAGGTTGTCCAAAGACTCAACCATAGCTGCTCTAAACATATACAAATCTGTGAAGAGACCATCCAGATTTATGCTCTGTCCAAAATCATATTGCTGCAGAAGTCAACGACAGAGCTTGGGGTCGTGTGCATCATTTTCAGAATTTGATCAGTTTGCGCAAATACGTCAAACAGATCAGAAGCAACCGAACACAGAGCTTAACCACAGAAGCTCTGTGAAGTTGTCCAGAGCCTCTGTGGCAATTCAAACATCGATCTGGATCTGTCCAAAAGAAGTGTGCAATAGATTAAGCAGCTGTCCAACAGAGCTTAATCAATAAGCTGCTGATGTTTAAGGCTGTCCAGAGCCTCTGTAGGCCATTCAGAAGATGTATAGAGGGTCAAATTCGAAGAAGATGCTCTATGGACAGCTGATCAAAATGTGAAGAAATAGAAGAGGTGTGAAGTACCTCTGTCATCTCTCAGAAGGCTTCTCTACATGTGCAGAGGATGTGCAGCAGGTTCGGTGATCAGAAGCTGTGTTGAACAGAGGTTGACTACAGAAGATCATCTGAACAGCAGCCTATAAAGAAACAAGCAAACTTAGAGCAGATTTTTGCAGAGATCAGAAGCAGTCTTGAAGATCAAAGTTCATGCAGATCATAAAGAAGACCTCTATCGCACAGAGATCAACCTCTGCCGAGCGGCGACCAACCTCTGCCGAGCGGTGACCAACCTCTACCGAGCGGCGACCAAACCTCTACCGAGCGGCGACCAACCTCTGTGGTACTGTTCACCACAGAGCCTCTGAGAAATCCGATAGAGCCTCTGTGGACGGAACCTCTGTGAGCAATAAGCCAAAAGCCCAAAGCCCGAAATCCGATAGAGCCTCTGTGGACGGAACCTCTGTGGACGGAACCTCTGTCAGACTTGTGTTTTTTAATGCTCAGACTTGTGTTTCTGTCAGCTTTGCACTGTTTCCGAAACACTTGCACAACTTTTTACTCCGGGCTCCGTTTCACATAATTTCAGTTGCGTTGAATTCCTAAGACACAGCTGAAACTTTTTCATGTTTTGAGTTTGGGCTGAATCAGTGTGCTTAATGGTCATAATCTGTGTCAAAGTCAATGGACTCTTGCTGGACCGAAATCAATGCATTTCACTCGTGCTCTTTCTGCTTTCAAGAACGATGTTCTCTCAACGGTTCTTCACGGTTTCATGCTGCTATTGTGACATATTGATTGTCACTCACTCCTCTGTTATTCATGTTTAAAGCTCTGTGTATTTCTCCTCTGATTTAAAAGTTAGAACTGTGCTAATCTGAGTGTATTTTTTCAGGAACAAAATCATCAGATTCTGTGTTCTTAAGCAAAGTATGCAGCAGAATGAGCAAATTGTGCATACTTCAGACCTATTCTGTCTGTTTGAGTGTGGTTAATCAGCAAGTTTGCTGCTTCCTGTTGGTATGCTGCTGTTCGAAAACATAAAAGTTTTCAGGAAGATCCCAAACCTGTGCAGCAGAAACAGTAAAGTTCAGAGATCAAACACAAAATTCAGATGATGAATCAAATTTCAGAGGTTGAAATCAGAAGATATTTTAATGCTCAGACTTGTGTTTCTACATAAATCAGTGTAGAACCAGTGTCTTACCAGAAGTTGCTTCTATACACATCAGTATAGAACCAGGACTTCAACTTAATGTTGTTTCTACATAATTCAGTGTAGGACCAGTACTTCAGATATGTTCAAATCAGAGTTTTGGCTGGTAATTTCTAAACTCTGATCCCCCGTACCTTGTATTTTTTTTAAGTGGAACTATTTGTGCTGTTGGATATTCCTAACAAATGTGGAATCATCAAAGATGATTACCAACTTTCTGATTCTTATAGGATATATGATTTCAAATTGAGCTTAAATGAAATTTACTACTCAATTTGAGGGGGAGAAAACAAATCAGATCCGACCATGTTCGTGTAAGGGTAAATTTTCTAAACCTTTAAACTCATCATCATTTTTAGAGAATGGCCATCTTTAAAATGATAAAACCTCTTTCAAATGGTCAAACCACTTCTAGATGCCAAAATGCTTTTTCAAATATAGAAGTTGGATTTTAAATGTTTTTTTGAGACTAAAAATAGTCAGTGTGTAGAACAATACAATCTTTAGGACAACAATTTCATGGGATCAATGTGTGAGCTTTATAGTACTTCTATGGATCACTTAAACCTGTGTTTCCTACCTAAGAAGTAAACCTTGAGTGTTTGAGAGGTGAAGGGTCTACATCAAAGAGTGGGGGAGATAACTCTCTGAGTTTTTCTCATTGTGCTTAAGAGGTAAAAATTGAAAAGGGAGTTTGGTTAGATGTGAGCTACATGATAAAAAGAAAGAGGGTGTGAGAACAGAGTCAAAAGAATTATAAACTCTGCACCAACTTTTTTTTCTGAGCCGGGCAAACCACAATTCTGATTTATCACAAAATTTTGGTGATTGTCATTGAAACAGGCAGTGAGCCCATGCCAACTCTTGTCTTAACCCCACCAGCTACTCACTTCCTTCTCCACAAGGAACTGTTTCACTTTTCCACGGGAAGCAGCACATATGCTATCTAATCTTTCTTTGGAAGGTTGGATATTGAAAAGAAGGAAAGTTGCCCCACCTTCACACTTCACTCATGCACATTGAGTCTGTGGATACCTGTTTTGTCCAAACAGTTTACACACTTTTGAGCCTAATAGATAATATTCTATTTTTCTTCCACACAATATCACGAATCTTTGTGATTCCACATGCATATCTATGTGATATTGCCAAGAACAGTTTGAGAAGTTTATTTTTTAATTTACTTCAATGATAAGTGGAAGTCCTGTCAGAGCTTCATCATTGCCAACTCTGAGCATAGGCACACAACTTTTTATAAATTGTTGTGATAATAGTTGCTATTGTGCTTATATGTTAGATGATTACCCCTGATTACTTATTCTTTAATGCAGATTCTCATGAGCAGAATGTATTTGCTACTCTTCATCTATTAGTTGTTTATCTACTATTGGTTACTACTCAAACTGGTTATACAAGCTTCTGCACATCAAATCGTTCTCTGATCGTTTGAGAGATAACTGAGACCAGAAAAGTAATGCAACAGTCAAGGGGGAGTACGCAAAGATCAAGGAGGAGTATGCAACGATCAAGGGGGAGTCAAAGAAGAAATTGAAGCAACTGACCTTGTGGAAGATCGGGCTATTTTTAATCTTGAATACAAAGGGGGAGATTGTTAGCTTTTATTTTATATTGTATTCAAGATTACTTGGTTAAATTGTAAAAGCCCAAATTAAATATGTGGGCTTTAGTTGTTAATGGGCTTAGGCCATAAAGCCTTAGTACTTAATGTGTTTCTTTGTTAGATTTTAGGTTAGGCCTCTAAAATCTCCCAGCCTCTAATTTCTAGTTTCATACATGAAGAGAGAAAGCTTCAATTGAGAGAATTGTTCTTCAAGCTTACTTTGTAATTTCTCAATCATTTCAACATAGAGCATCATTTCTATTATTGTTGCTTGAATTTGGAACCAACACTTGTTCTTCATACGTTTTTCCAGAATCCTAATTCTCAAAGGAAACTGGAAAACAAGACTTTTAATGGGTTTGCTTTTCTTTTTCAAAACCAAGAAAAACCCTAATCTTCATTAAGACATTTTTGTCTGAATGAAATGGACAAAATTCGAACCATCTTATTGGAAAATCTTTCCACATTAAGATTATTCTTATTTGTTACATCTTTGGATAAACTGATAATACAGAAATGGCATCTGCTGACATTCCTACCGCTGAGAACACTGCTGCTGCTGCTGCTGAGGAATTGGAAATCACCAAGGCTCCTCAGGTCAAGTTCACTCTTGAAGAACTTGATTGGACAAAGTCAAACAACCTCTATGCGCTTTTCGAGTTTCCTCCTCGAAAGCAAGTCACACATCTGAATGATGCTGTGAATTTGCACATCAGCTACTACTATCTCAGTTCTGGTATTCTGACAGACACTCTCAGCTACCATCAGCCAAAATCCTTCAAAGAACATTGATTGCATCCTCTGTGATACTGATTTTGGCACTATAAAGATCACCCCTTCCATTATCCGCAAAGCCCCGAGCCTTCCCATCGCCACAAAAGAAAAACCTTTTGTTCCTCTCCCTGACCACAAGAAACATTCTGATAGGGAAGCCATCACTGCATTCTTCGATGCAATGGGCTATGTGTGGGAAACTGGGAGGGATAAGAAACCTGAGAAGAAGCTGACCCTCATCAAGAAATCAAAAATGCCTAGTGAGATGAACTTCATCTTCGCACATTTGATAAGCTGCTTGACTGCAAAGACCGGCTCCTCTGATCAAGCCGCTCAACCTCAGGAAGCAATGGGATATGCATTGCTGAAAGGTCTACGTATAGACTGGACATCGATAATCTACGACGATCTTGTACTCAGAGTAGACTCTGCCGCTGATCGATCACCATGGGTTCCATATCCAAGATTCATCAGCGACGTCTTCCAAACAGGCCTGAAGGACAACTACCCAAAAGAGGGTGACCTGAAACTCTCTCAGGTTGGCCCTAAAGTACTCGACTTCAAGCCGGTGGAAAATGAGGTACGTCTCTCTACACTCTTAACTCTTCTCAATCTTCCTTCTTCTACTTCTGCAGCTCCTTCAGCGGACAAACCCATCGCTGATACCCAAGCTGCAACCTCCATTCCTTCTCATAAAAGGAAACACTCATCTACCCAACTTAGTTCCAAAAGAACTAAGAAAACCAAGGAGCAACCCCAGCAATCTCATGCTGAAGACTCCTCAGCTCATCTTGAAGAGCTGAAGGAAAGTTCAGTGGTACGCTCTGCCACAGCTGATCAAGCCACCCATTCCATCCCAACTTCAGCGTCTCTAAACGCTGAAGTTATAAACTTGGAATCTACCCAACCTCCTTTAGTCTCTCTATAGACTGAAGAAGTAATTCTCAGCGGATCCAACGCTGAACCCCGCACCCAACCAACATTCTCAACCTTCTCTCCTCTCTCCTCTCCATTGGACTTTAATCCAGTCATTCTTCCAGAAGCTAAAGCTGATACTCTTCAAGGAATGATGAATACAAGACCTGCAGAACTGACCATGCGTACACGCACTATAGCTGACGACATGGAACTCTTTTCAGGACACCGAGGTTTTGACGAATTCACCAATCCTCCTGCAGGTATACACCAACCCATAAACACCGTAACAGAACCCCAAACTTCTGAGCTTCCCTCTGTTCATAAGTACTTATATGTTACAGGTCCTAATTTGGGAGACATCAACGCTTCTCCGAAGAACCTGGATACGAAGCTGACAGGTCTCACCACTACTCTCTCAGACAACTCTTCAGCTGTAACAAACGCTGGAGAGAATCTCAACAAGCTGACAACAGTGGTGGAACAGAAAGCCTCCAAAGCTGATTTGGAGAAGGTCGATCACACTCTCAGTGACTTTGCCAAAGTTCTCGCTGACATCTACACAGACTACACCTCTCTCAAAACATCAGTTCAATCCATGTCCAGCGAGTTCACAACGCTGAAGACATCGGTTGGAAAACCCGAGGGAGATATGTCCGCTGTAAAGACTGACGTTAGCTCATTAAAGACTGACATGAGTTCAATAACGACTGACGTGAGCTCTGTAAAGACTGACGTTGGTTCAATGAAGACAATGATGCAGCAGTTCCTGAATAACATGACCGCCCCTGCCCCTGCACCTTCGAATTTTTCTGCGGCGGATCGTGCTGAACTTCTAAAGATCAGTCCTGCTATTACTGGCCTAGAAGACAGAGTAGCAGCGATTAAACATTATATGGGGATCCCTGGCCAAGAAGACAGGGAACCAAAACCAGTTGCTGAGTCATCGCATTCCTCCCCCATTCATCATGAGGAAGGGGGGGAGAAGAACTCTAAAGACCTTCCCCAAGATGAATCTATCGAGTGGGAGAAGACTGAAGACCTTACCCTTACTGAAGAGGGTGAGAAGACAACTGAAGTTGTTGTTGCTGGACCTCAGGGAGATGAAAACCCTGAGGGAACCGAGAATCTTACCACTGTATCTGAGGGGGAGCAACTCGAAGAAGATGCTGAAGAATCTGAATCTGAAGCTGAAGATGAAGAAGCCATCCACTTATCTGATGATGAACCATCCTCTTCTCCAAAGAATGATGATGATGATGATGATGACTCCTTTATCGTCAAGCCTGCTCAGAGGACTAAAGCTCTTAAAGGGATCTTGATAAAAGAACCTTCAGGGGAGCGGACCAAGACAAAGCCTGCAGCGTCTGAAGCTGACAAAGGCAAAAACAAATGCCTCGCTGAAGAAGACAATCCGATGATCTTGCTTAAAAAACCGGTTTGTCAGGTTCACTAAATCTTCCTTATACTACACCCCTCCTCTATCTATACACATTATCAGCTCTCCTCTCCATAAAACCTCTATACACAACCACATTCTTTCTCTATCTCTGATCTACCCAAGTTCTTATTCATAAGATCGCTGTATTTCAGCTAGTCTTCTCCCCTGTTTGAAGATATCGCTGAAGTTTCTACAGCTACGACTTCACCAACAATAACCCCATCTCCCAACGCTGAAGAAATAATCCCGGTCTTGGATTTGATCTCTGAGACTGATGAACCTGAAGAACAGATGTTATATCATACAAGCAGACCTTCCTTGGTTCCTCAAAAACCAAGTGAAGAGGATCAGAGAAGAAGAGAAGAGATAATAAAGAAGTTTGAGGCTTAGCGAATCATTCTGAAGCGTGATCAACTTCCTTCTATTCCTCCAAAGTTCAGACTTTCACAAAAGGAATACAAGGATCACCTCAGAGCTGAAAGGTTAATCGCTGAAAGAAGAGAAGCTGAAGAAAAATACAGAGAATTTGCCATCTAGCTTACTTAACAATCAGTGAAAGACCCCAAGCTGAAAAGAACTCCAATCGAAGTTCAACGTCAGCTATGTGAAGATGCCAAGAAGATCGTTGAAGAAAAGAGAACTGTGTCTCAATCTACCTTAATCTGGTTCAAAGAAAAGGTACACTTCAGATATCGACCTGCCAGAATCATCAAGGTACTCATCACTGGAAGATCAACCCTCAAAGTTTCAATCGCTGAAATCGAGATATTCAGAGAGAATGGACAGTACGAAAAATTATATGCTGAAGCCATCACGAAGTATGGTCTCTCTGAATGGTTGGAGATCAGATTAGCCATCCAGAAGTCTCAATCTAAGTACAAGGATCATGTTGAAAAGCTGATAAACAAACAGATCAACTTAGTCTCTTCTTGTGTAGACATTCCTCCTCCCCCTCCTCTCGAATGTCAGAAAAGAAGGGCCTCTGCAAAGAAAAAGTCTAAATCTTCAAATGATGGTCCGCGTATACGGAACGAAACAGGTATTAGTTTTTCCCTTGCTGAAGTCCTTGGTCCTGAACCTGACCTTTCTGCACTTGACACATCTCTTACTCTTGGTGAGACTTTCATCCCTGGGAAAGTCATAAGCAAACCCTATGGGATATTCTTTATTGACTATGATGGACGAAAACGTTTTCAACGTATCTCTGAGCTTCCCATCACTCCCATCGAACACTGTTCACCATAATGCTCTGAGCCTGTTCAGTACTTATGGTGATCGCTGATAAGTTAGTTGTTTACTTATGATCCCTGAAGACAAGTTTCACGTCAACATAGGTTCTACGATTAAGTCGAAGATCAAGCTCAAGAACCAGCGACAAGTCTCCTAATGAACTGATGCGGATCAGCGAAGACTCAGTTTTGTCCACTCAACGTGAAGTATCAAGTACAAGACTTCAGCTATCGCTGAACTTTATCATTCGCTGATAAACAATGATGAAGCACTGAATCAACGAAAAGCTGATCATGAAGTCCTCTGTACAAAGTTCTTTTGTCTTAACCACCCTTGCACGACTCTGTACGATATGTCAGAAAAGAACCTCCTTATTGTCTGAAATCGTACAACCACTCTGATACTACACTGTTCAGACATACGGCTACTAAGGTTGTCTACAAAGGTCAATGACATACAACCAATCAGCTGCAGCCATGTGTAAAGTGTAAACTGCCATGCAGTATATAAGAAGAAGAACTCACTTCATTTTGAAGTAACTTGCTAACTCTGGTCAAGTTCATCTTCTTATCTTGAGATATGTTATTATTAGTATTTTCCTTCTTTTTCTTAGTGCAAGAAACTTAGTGTTCCAACTTGTTTAGATTTAGGTATATCCTTAATCTTGTTCCGCAACAAGCTGTAAATTGTTAATGATGTATCAATAAACAATTTAGAAAAGTAAAATCTGTGTGTTTGTATTCAACCCCCCCTTCTACAAACTTGTATACCCCTTCGGGACCAACAGAACGTGTGGCATACACGTCTAATGAAAAATTGCCACGTCAGAGGTGTCAGAACACGATTAGACGTCGTGCGCGGCCCATTAATGCCTGGCACGTGGGCGTTTCTACTTCCAGATGACTGTTACTTTCTGAAATAACCCGCATATTACAGAATTTCCATAAAAATTCAAGGATCAGAATCGACAGAAGCTCTGTGGTGGAATGAGCTCTGTGATCTGAAACCTACTTTCATCTCCTCCAAGCTTGCACCTTTACCAAAATCATTTGAAAATACATTGGAAGTGATCGATAGAACTTTCGTACAAAAATTTACATCCACGGAGGTTCTGGCTTACGGAGGCTCTGTTGAGCTCAGCAGAGGCTCTATGAATGGAAATTTCTAATAACTGAAAATTCATAAAACTTTTTGATCATCCAAAGTTTTAATTGTTTTAAACTGTGTTTTTAGGACATGTTTGGAAATTGGTGTCCTAGAAAACTGTTTTGGAAAAAGGCTTTGTGCGAGACATTCTCCTTTTGATTTACCTGTGCTCGGCAAAGTACTTGACTTCTGTGGATTTGGTTGATCACAACTCTTCTTTGGCTCCCCCTTGAATGATCAACCTCTATGGATCAATTCAAGGTCTCCTTCTGCTCCCCCTTGACCTATGCTTGGATCAAATGTGATAGGTAATGCAAAGAACATAGGTCAAACTCACCAGAGGCTCTGTGGATATTGTCAGAGAAATTGAGAATTCCCACAGAGGCTCTGTTGGGTACATAACTTTTGGTGATAAGGAATTTACATACAAAAGAGTTTAAGTATTTACATACTTACAAAAAGATCAAGTCTCACTTACAGAGGTGTCAACTCATGTTTAACATACCTAACTTACCCACCAAGAAAAGGAATCTTTTCTCATCGAGTGCCTTGGTGAATAAGTCAGCAAGCTGGAATTCAGTGGACACAAAGTACATCCCGATTGTGCCTTGTTCAACATGATGTTTTAGAAAGTGGTAACGGATATCGATATGCTTTGTTTTGGAGTGATGTACTGGATTTGCAGAGATCGCAATGGCACTCTTGGAATCACATTTGAGAGTTCCAGTTTGATCAGGTAACAACGTTTCAAAGAGAAATAACAAGAACGATTGATGATTTCAACTTGTCATCCCTCTCATATTCAAGATTCCAGATAGTTACAAAGGTTTGAATGAATATCAACAATCTCTCTCTAACAATTAAGTTCACCATGAATCTCTGTCAATTTCTAACCTAAAACAAGGTTAAGGAAAGCTTATATACTTAGGCCTTTAAACAACCAAGGCCTAAGCCCATTAGACAATTAAGCCCAAATAAACTAATTAAGGGCTTTTACAATTAATAATAAATCTAATTAAGCACTATATAATTATTTATATATCTTTCTAAGATGTAGGACATTTATGGTCCTAATAATCTCCCCCTAAAGATATATAAATAAAAATTGGTCTTGAAACCTTCAGGTCTTGATCTTCCCTTCCTTTGAATCTTTGGAACTCTATGGTGTAGCATGTCTTCATGTCTTTCAACTCTCCCACTTGGGTCCATGTTTGTTTCAATATTCATCTCCAAAGAACGAGAATGAATAGATTGTGTGGTTACCAGGATAACTGACTCGGTTTGGTAAGGACCAATAATTCTTTTAAGTCCTGTCACATCCTCACCGTTTATTCTTTTCTCTCCGAACTCATCTATCATCTAGACCCCTCACTGTTGTCTACAAGGGATGTGTTTCATGGGTAGGTCTTTCCGGTTCTGGATTGACCATAGAAACAATGTAAGTCCTAACACTCCTTTCATGCTACGAGTAGAACAGTTTAGTAAAACAGTGAAGTACGAGTTCTAAACTGAACTGTTTAAAAGTCAAAGCATTTAATAACGAGTCCTGATCTGAGGTGATCTGAAGTCATTAAAATGAATTCGAGTTCTGATCTGAGGTAATCAGAAGTCAACAAACTCATTTGAAATATAGAATTTCAAGAAACAAAAATCAAGCGCTAAATAGATTGACCCAGTAAGTAAAGTGTTTGCAAAAAATGAGACAATGATCAGAAAGTTTAATCGTGAAGAACAAGTCACAATTATTATATAAGATAAGAATGGAATCGTTTTTCAAGAAATAGCTAACCTAGAAAACAACTAGGAATTCAAACGAGTGTATTTCCATCGAAAAAATCAACGAACATTGTATACGAATTTTCTTTGTTTTCTCTTGCTTTCGATTGTTTTCTTCTTTATCTTCAAATCACCGTTTCTGGCTCTGATACCACGTATAGATCCTAGTTTGATCAGGTAACAACGAATAACACAAAACGATTAATCTTATTGAATGATTCAAGATAGTTACAAGTGTTTGAATGAAGAACTCAACTATCTCTCTCTCTAAACTATTAAGCACATAAATTAGAATGATTAGCCTTAACCTAGTTTCTAAAGGAAAGAAGCCTTAAATACCAATGCTTAATGTATAAGGCCCATGGCCCAACTTTCCTAAACTAAGCCCATTTAGCATTAATGGCTTTTACAAACAATAATTAACTCTATAATTAAACTCTATAATTCTTTATATAACTTTCTATTATGTAGGACATTTATGGTCCTAATACAAACCATCAGAAGACCATCAGAGCTCTGACAAATGATCTCTGATGACCAAGACCTCTGTGAAGCCGAAGACTCGTAGAAATTTTCTAACTATTAGATTAGTGTTTGTACTTTCCACGTCAGCCCTAAAGGACGAAGACACACTTTACACATGTCATTCCAGGGTTTGATAGTACACTGATTTACACTTTATCAGGCTATAAATAGAGAGTAGTGGAGCACACAATTGTAAGAATTACCTGCAAGAGCACAGTCACTGACAATTCCATTCCACTATCTGTGTACGTTTTGTACCCTGAGAGAATTCAGAAGAAACACACATACTTAGGTGTTCTTGGTGTTCTTCATATCAATATACGAGCAGTTTGTTATTTATTCTTATCTTATCTACTGTTCAAATATATTGTTATTCTCTTATTATTATTGCTTAAGAACAATCACTCATTATCAAACAGAATGTTTATGCTTCCGCTATCTTTGATATCTCTGTTTGAGTGAGACAAGGTGAATCTGGGAACCAACAATTGGTATCAGAGCAGATTGATTTGCTTAAATCAAATCGATCCAATCTATACAGGTTGATTAACTCTTGTTGATTAATTAGTTATTCTTCAAAGTTTCATCAAAAACCTGAAACTAGTGATTTTAAGCTTCAAAATCTTTCCAAATCTCACAAACAAGTTTAGAAAGTGCTCTTGCATCAGATATTTCACTCTTTTCATTCCTGTTTGCCTCTTTTCAAGCTTAAGGCATTTTTCTGTTCAAAGAATGTCTTCACGCTCTGTTTTTTGTAAAAATGGCAAATAACAACATCAATGCCATTTATACTGCTGGTTGTTTGACCAAGCCTCCTACTCTTCTAAGGGATGAATACCCTCAATGGAAGATTAGGATGGTCAACTTTTTTTGAAGGCATAGATAAAGATCTGATGCGATCTGTCACAAATGGACCATTCCAACCCATGGTATTGGTTCCTCGTGTTCCTGCCACAAATGCTACTGGTGAGATTCCAGCTCACTTCGAACCTAAAACCACTGGTTTTACTGAAGAACAAAAGCTTAAAATGACTCCAAGGCAGTTAGACTTCTGATAATGGCCACTCCAAACGATATTTTCCAAGAACTAGACTCATGTGTTACTGTTAAAGAGATCTAGGATCAACTTCTGAACCAACTTGAAGGCGGAATAAAAAACCCAAAAGAACAGAATGACCTAATCTATTAATGAATACAATGATTTCAAAGCTCTTCCTGATGAAACTCTGCAACAGACCTACAACAGATTTAACAAGTGTAGAAAATGTGGGGTTGTCAGATCAAAGGAACACAACAATGTCTTGTTCTTAAAAAGTTTAAATGATGAATGGTTGCACTTATCTATGTCTTTACAAGCTAACCAGGACCTTGATACATGGTCACTCACAGATGTGTATGGCTCTCTTGCTGCACAAGAAAAGGATGTTGTCAAACATAAGGGCAAATCCTCTGTAGGAGGACCACTGGCATTGATCTCTGACACTAAAACACCCTCAGAAGGGAAATCTAACAGAGACAATGTCACCAGAGAGAATAAGGGTAAGGAGAAGGTCTTGAAGAAGAATATGAGGAAAATACTAATTGATGAGAGTGATGAAGAAGATGACAGCATGTCAGATGCTGATGAGGATGCTGGCATCAATGCTTTTGCCAAATCTCTTAATAACTCCACAGTTTAACAAGATATTTGGCAAGAAAGTGTTTGACAGAAGAGGGAGGTTTGAGAGAAAAGAAAGATAGGAGAAGATAGGTTATGAATAGTAGACAGCAGCTTACCAGAATCACAGAGCTGTGCCATAACAGATACCAGTTCAACATCAACAGAGGTACATTCAGCCACCACCACAAAAACCAACAAATGTTGCTCAACCCATCAACCAAAATGATGGTAGATGTTTTAGATGTGGCAAACCAGACCATTTCTCTGCCAACTGCAAAGGTAGACTGGTAAAAGACCAGGATTACTACAAAAACAAGTACAAGTACAACTTCAAGGAGAGAAGTTATGTAGCAGAGATGGAGAATTAGATGTCTGACTTATCCTCTGATGATGTTGTTGATCCAAACCCTCAGTGATTTGATAATGACCCTCTCTTAATACATATTGAAAATTGTAAGTAAACAATATGTATTAGAGTTTCACTATCGTTGATAAGTAGTAAGATTTTACAATACCGCTGATAGGAACTCTCGCTCTTTAGATTAAACATTCAGCGAACACTGTTCACCTTAATGCTCTGAGTCTGTTCAGTCCTTATGGTGATCGCTGATAAGTTAGTTGTTTACTTATGATCTCTGAAGACAAGTTTTACGTCAACATAGGTTCTACGCTGAAGTCGAAGATCAAGCTCAAGAACCAGCGACAAGTCTCCTAATGAACTGATGCGGATCAGCGAAGACTCAGATTTGTCCACTCAACGTGAAGTATCAAGTACAAGACTTCAGCTATCGCTGAACTTTATCATTCGCTGATAAACAATGAAGAAGCGCCGAATCAACGAAAAGCTGATCATGAAGTCCTCCGTACAAAGTACTTTTGTCTTAACCACCCTTGCACGACTCCGTACGATATGTCATAAAATAACCTCCTTATTGTCTGAAATCGTACAACCACTCTGATACTACACTGTTCAAACATGCGGCTACTAAGGTTGTCTACAAAGGTCAATGACATACAACCAATGAGCTGCTGCCACGTGTAAAGTGTAAACTGCCATGCATTAAATGCATGCAGTATAAAAGAAGGTGAACTCACTTCATTTTGAAGTAAGTTGATAACTCTGGACAAGTTCACTATTCTTCTTATTTGAGATAGGTTATTATTAGTAATTTCCTTCTCTTTCTTAGTGCAAGAAACTTAGTGTTCCAACTTGTTTAGATTTAGGTTTATCCTTAATCTTGTTCCGCAACAAGCTGTAAATTGTTAATGATTTATCAATAAACAATTTAGAAAAGTAAAATTTGTGTGTTTGTATTCAACCCCCCTTCTACAAACTTGTATAACCCTTTGGGACCAACAAGTGGTATCAAAGCAGATTTGTTTAATCTCATAAACAAGATCTAATCTATACTAAGATTTCTTTTCCTTGCTATTTCTGAAAATGGCTACCAACACAAACACAAACTATATTGACAATGGTTCTCTTGCAAAACCCCATAGATTCTCCAGAGATAATTTTAATCTATGGAAAAATAGGATGATTCTCTTCTTAGAAGGTGTAGACCCTACTATGCCTTATTATCTTGAAAACGGCCCATATATTCCTGTAAGAATTGATGTTGCAGTTCCAGCCACTGAGAATAGACCATCTATTCCAGAAAGGCTGATTCCTAAAGAAATTCATATATGGACTGACGAAGATAAGAAGAAAGTGGCTATCGACACCAAAGGCAGATCCATATTATCCATGGCTCTTCCTGACGAAGTCTACCATTCCGTCATGAACCTGAAAACCTCAAAAGCTATATGGGACACAATTTGTGTTCAGTATGAAGGTACTTCTGAAGTCCAGGACTCTCGAAAGATCAACCTGGTAAGACAGTATGAAAGCTTCATTTGTGGTAAGAATGAATCTCTCTCTGAAGTACACGAACGTTTTAACTGTTTAATAATAGATCTAAAAATTGTTGGTAAGGAATATTCTAACTTTAAAGTGCTGACAAAGTTTTTAGAATGTTTACCTAAAAGTTGGGACAGTTATTCTATGTGTCTGAAGCTGTCAAAGGATCTAAAATCAATGACCCTTTCTACCTTATATGGCACGATGCTGAATCATGAGCAATCGAGTCATCTTAAGAAGAATCTTGTAAAGATTCCAAAAGCACCCATATTGCTTTAATCTCAAAGGAACCTTCCACTCAGCGACCCTCGGTCACTATCACTGAGTTGGAGAGTAACTCTGAAAGGTTATCAGATTCTGATTCTTCAGATGATGATGAATCTTCGGCTCTCCTCACTAAAAAGTTTAAGAGATTCGCCAAAAAGAAAATGTTCAGAAAGAACAAACCCCTTTCCATTACTGACAAGCCAAGATCATTAGCTCTTGTTTACAAGGCTACTGCTACTTGTTTTAACTATGAAAAGATAGGACATTTCGCTAACGAGTGCAGGTCAAAGAAAGTCTCTAGACCCTCAGCTTTTCAAAAGAAAAACTTTATTCCCAGGAATAAAGATGACAAATATGCCAAGCTGAAAGAAAAATATGCGAAGCTGAAAAGCTTTAAGAAGAAAGGCAAATGCCTGATGGCTAACTATGATTGGGCTGCCTCTGATGAAGAAGAATCATCATCTGACTCTGAAGATGATGAAGTCAATCTCTGTCTTATGGCCAAGATTGAAGATGAGGAAGAAAGTTCAGACATTCCCTCCACTTCAACCTCTGCAACTCAGGTATCACCTTCCTTCTTTACCAATATTGCAAATATTGATGAAGCTGTGTGACAACTGTCAAATTTACACCTCAGGTTAGAACTACACTGGATATTTCAATTATTCATGTCATAGTTCACACAGTGCGATTTTAGCAGGAAACTCGGTACGGTAGGAAAATTTGAGAAATTTTGCCTAGGAACCCCTTGATTTAGGAAATTATCCATAAATCTCATAAAATGCCAACTTAAGCTACAATTATACCACAAGTATTATATAATTAACAACTTGATCTATTTTCAACTAAATTATATAAATACTTTACTTTTATATAATTACTTTGCTATTTATAATTTATGAGAAAATACTTGTGTTTTAAAAATAAATCAAAAAGACAAGAGTAGACTTTATTATTGCATCACACCACACCACCCCCCCCCCCCTCTCTACTCTTTATGTATTTCTTTTTGACTATCACAATTCATTTACACAACAATTCATTCTCTCTCTAAATTCTCACACAATAATTCTCTCTTCTTTCTCTCTCCATCTTCATCCATCTTCGTCAAATCTTCATCCACCTTCATCCACAAATTCAGCCTCTAAACAACTCTTTTCAAAGAGATAAAAGTGTTCAAGGTAAATACAAGTGTATTGGATGAAATCCACACACTCTCTTTTGTCTAAATTTTCATTTCTTGCATTTTCTTATGAATGTTCTTCACCTTCTTCTACATTTCTTTAATATTGTTAAAAATAATCTTTACACATCTTAATATTTGTAGATTTACCACCATAACACTTGCATGTTAGTAAAAGGGTGGTGAATCCATAATCAAACCCATGTTAAGATCAAAGATGAACTTTTAAACACATGCATGTAGTTTTCTTGAAAAATCCATACCTTTTGATTCAAAGGTTTCATGAGTGGATCTTTAAATCCATTAAAAACATGTTTAACCAACATGCATGAGCTAAAAATACACAATTTTATGATACATGATGAAGATCTTGACATAAACACCAAAAAGAACCATTTTCAAGATTTATAAAAGATGAGATGATGGGTAACTTGCATGTAGTTTAAATGGCTCAAAAACATGTTTTGGAACTGAAAATAAATGTATGGGGATGAGTCAAATCGTATTTTTCATGCAAAGGAATATGAATTTTGGGTAAAAAGTCAATATAGGTGCACATGCACAAAGGGTGGTTTTGACAGCTTGCTGCCAGATTCCACACCTCTTTTCAAAAGGTCATATCTCACTCAATAATACTCCAAATTAAGTAATTATTTTTCTGGAAATTATTTTAATGTGTTAGGATTCAAACCCAAGTGGTTTCACTCAAGAACTCAAAGATTTTGTCTACCAAACAGTCTTCACAAAAACAGTGCGCAAACAACAACGTTTTCTGTTGAGTTTTACGTCAAGTATTTTTTCATGTACTTAAACACTTCTAAGAATTATGCAACTTATGCCAAAAGTTTCCTAACTCATTAAACCACTTGGACAGAAAATATCTTGACCTAACTATACCTGGAAGTTATCCAAAAATGGACACAAAGTGACACCAAAATCTGGACAGCAAAGGACAATTTTCTTGTTATGATTGAAAGTTAACTCTTGATCCCATTTCATCATTTTTTGATGAAATTGTGGAATATATATATATATGTATACTATATATTTATATATTTATGCATTTTATATAATCTTGATCCCATTTCATCATTTTATGATGAAATTGTGGAATATATATGTATACTATATATTTATATAATTATGCAATTTATATACTTTAAACCCTTTTCATCATTATTATGAATAAATTGTGGTATATATAAATATATATGTACTATACATTTATAAATTTATGTACTTTAAATACTTCATCTTTACATTTTGAACCCTTTTTATCATTCTTATGATAAAATTTCGGTATACGTATATATACTATATATAAAGTCTTTGAGCCCTTTTCGTTACATATTGTGACGAAATTGAGGTAACTTTAATCTAACAAGAATGAAGCATATTGTAATACCCCGGGTAAGTTCGTTAGTTAAATCCTAGTTCCGTTAAATTTAGTTAACTTTAAAGTTTAAGGTTTAGGGTAAGTTTGGTTAAATTAAAGGTTTAAAGGTGTTTTGGTTATTTATAAGGAGTACAAGGTCTAAATGGTAAATATAGTTAGATATTAGCCTTTAGAAGTTCAGATATTTTTACAAAAAGCAGAAATTCAGTAGAGGTGTGTGTGTTTTTGGAGAGCAAAAGAAGAAAGAAGGGTTCTTGTGGTTAAGACTTCATTTGGTGTATTTGGAAGAGAAATTGAGGTATGTTGCTTTACATTTTATGTCTATAATTGCTAGTAAGTAGTTCCTATCGGAGTAGAAACATCCCAAACACTTCTGGGGTTGATTCTGTCGATTTCTGGGCAAAAATGGGGTAAACCGTCAGAGGTGTCCGGATAAGTTGAAGGTGTCCGGGTAAGTTGTTGATAGAGTCCGGACGATTTGATTGATGGTTTCCGGATGATTTAGAGTCCGGATGGCATCCGGATTCCTTTGTTGTCCGGATTAGTCTGTGGCATCCGGATTCCTTGTGTTGTCCGGATAAATCGTGTTGTCCGGATTAGTCTTGATGTCCGGATTACTAAGGTTGTCCGGAAAAGTCATGTTGTCCGGAAAAGGTGGTGTTGTCCGGATACTTTAGCTGTTTTGGTCACTTTCGAGGATTTGAGTTATCTAGAGTCCTTGGTCTTCTAGTATGTTTTATGTGATCAGTTAGTAAGGGGATATTTGTATTTAATCTATTTGCAGACTCTGTGGATTGGGATTGATAGACTGAATCTTTGGAAAAAGGCTTGGAAGAGTTGTAATAAGCATTCAGGTGAGTTTTACTTTAAAAGTATTTTCAACTGGAATACATACGTATGGTTTGGGAATGTGATAATTAGTGATTAATGTGCTTATATGTATGGTGTACGTGATTGATAATATACTGAGATATATGTTGTGTTTATATTGCACGAAACGAGTATAGGTGAGCCGAATTATTGTTCGGCGGGACTGTATGGAAATACAGCGGGGTTGCATGAAATTGCAGTGGAGTCGACTGTATTGTACAGTGACGATGATTAGTTGGCTTGCTACCGACTAATGTGGCCATGGAAACGAGGATGAGGATAAGTGGATCACGATGCACGAGTCTTGTTTGGTATTTATATATGTGTGGTATATGTGGTATTTATATACAAGAGGTATATGTGTGTATGGGCGAAAGGTTTCATATAAACTATTTTGATACAAAGGATTTACATGAAAAGGTTTTATAACGATTTTGGAAAAGACCGGGATTAACTCACTAGACCCGTTTGGTCTAACCCTTATTTTGTTTTCAAAAATATGTTTTCCAGGTTAAGGATCGGCAGGAGAGGATGAAGTGTAGGAAGCTTTTGATGGATGTTGATTAGGAAGCTTTTATATATTTTGTAATGCCAAGACTATTGAGACCGTACTTGGTTTGTGATGTATCTTTTATTATGAATGTAATGAAGTTATGCAATGTATGTTATTTGTTGTATGTTTGGGAAACCGGGTCGTTACACATACTTATGTTACGATTACAAATGTTGGTAACTCCATACGATTTATTATATTTAAATCACAATAAAGGCATTTTATGACGATTTGGATAGTTAGTACCGAACCTTCGAAATTAAAAACTCACTAGTGACCTTACGTTCTTAGGTTTGAAGTATGATCACACCGAAGTACCTTGTGGGAGATTCCCGGATTTCTATCGCGTATCAAGTGAGTTATCACAACCCATTTTTCAATATTTTACATATTTGGGGTGAAAAGCATGTCGTTACTACAATTACTTTTGCGCACCGATTAACTCGTTTTATTGAAAACGTAAACTTTGCTATACTCAGTTATGCTCTATAGTATGTATGGTTTACGCGTGTTGTAAGTTTGAGCTTTCTCTCTATCATACGTAAGTCCCCGTTTAACTTACGTTACCCGTTTAACTCACGAGTGTGAGCCGTTGGTAATTATGAATAACGTTATTTGGTTGACACCCCACTCACAAGTCGCGCTTGCTTGAGTGCATAATTATTGTTTTCCGTACGCATTGTTGGTGATAGAACATGCGCTGGGGCTGCTGTCATATAGGTCGGGTAACGGGCTCACTACTTAAACATAATACATACTATTTCCATGAGCAAGTATTTTTCACAACCGGTTGCCTTATCCACTTGTGCGGATTTAAACTGTTTTGCTATGATAAACAATGTTGTACTCATTAAACCTATGATCTCACCAACTAGTGCATTAGTTGAGCTTTTCATTGATATGCTTTTCAGGTGAGCGTCCTTAAGGTTGGAACTTAGGAAGGCTACACGTGTTGAAGCTTTCTATGTTATCTGTTGATTACGTTCTTTTCCCTTTTTCGTAAAACGTTTGTAAAAGGCAATGTTGTAAACTTTTGAATGTATTTTGATGGTTGATGTAATCCTGTAACTCTTGCTATGAAACTTGAGCTGCACATCCCGTGTTTCCGCTTTAGCGGGGTGTGACAAGCTGATAGTCTTCGAAAGATCGATCTCTTGACTAGAAGTTTATATGAAGCCATGAATGGCAAAACAATAGTTTAAAACCAAAACCTTGATCTCGCTGAACAGCTTAAAAACTGTCACCTTCAAATAGAAAGTCTTTCTAAAAATGAAGAAGATTTTAAAGATCAAGTTCACCTAAATCAGCTAGTCAAAATCGAGCGCGAAGAAGCTATCGCTGCATTAAGAGCTTAAAAAGCTACTGTTGATGGATGGTATAACTCCTCAACAAAGATCACTGAGATAATTAAGTATCAGATTCCCCTGAGTGATAAACGTTGTTGGGTCATTGACCAGCATCTTCCTAAATCGAAACATGGCGCTGGCTGCTACACTATATGGAAATAAGTTGCGCCTTCTCCACCAACAATTGCTTTTGGCGTAGTGGTAAGCGCTTGGATCCTAACATATGGTATCAGAGCAGGTCACGGGTTCGAATCCCATGGAGTGCATTTAAAATGCCAAAGGCATGCTGTGCAGCCATTGACTTCTAGCGAAGCTCTCGTTAGTGCTGGCAGATGCTGGGGGGGGGGGGATTGTTGGGTCATTGACCAGCATCTTCCTAAATCGAAACATGGCGATGGCTGCTACGCTATATGGAAATAAGTTGCGCCTTCTCCACCAGTAATTGCTTTTGGCGTAGTGGTAAGTGCTTGGATCCTAACAAACGTGGTCTTGGTTACAAAGCTTATACTCAAGAACCAACCACTGATCGTTCCATGCTCTTATTTGGAACTTTCGTGTCCTCAGTCGCTGATACTTCATCCTCTCAGTGGTCCTCTTCTAGACCGCCTATCCCTGAGGAAACTCCTACCTCTGTCTTTAAAGATAAAGGTAAAGGAATTGCTTTTAATCAAAATCCTCAGAAGGGTACCTTAGTACCTAAGCTGAATGCTTCTAAAGCTTCAGTGGCCTATCCCTCTGGATCAAGGAATCAGATCTCTGGATCTACTCAGCGTAGATCTATTCAGCGATCTACTCCTAGACTCAGAGTGGATGTCCTTGGTAAGAAATCTGAAGAACTGAATGTTCCTCCCATTTCTAAAGCCAATAGCTTATTTGGTGCTGGTCCTTCTATTTTAAAATCTAAAGCTCAGCATTCAAATGGTCCTAGAACTATTTTTAGTTATAGGAAATGTTATCACTGTGGACTTACTGATCATATTGCTAGTAAGTGCCCTACAGCCACTAAAGCTGAAAAGATAGCTAAGGTGAAGATCACTGCCCCCAAGGCAAAGAAGACCACTGAGGTTAAGAAATTAATCAAAGTGAAGACTGACAAAGCTGAATCTTCAAATGCTGCGAAGACTGCTGAACCTTCCATTCCAACTACTTCCACTGACAAACGTGTATACATGGTTAAGTGGGTACCCAAGAAAAACTAATCTTCCTTTGTAATGCAGGTTAAGAAGGGTATCTGGTATCTCGATAGCGGATGCTCTAGACACATGACTGAAAAGAAAAGCATGCTCGCTGAATACTAGGAAGAGAAGGGTCCCTCTGTGACTTTTGGTGGAATTGGAAAAGGACATACCCGAGGGTTTGGTGTACTCTCAAATGGTACAACAACCTTCAGAAGAGTCGCATATGTTGAAGGGCTGAAGCATAATCTTCTAAGCATCAGTCAGCTTTGCGACATGGATAACAAAGTAATCTTTACTAAGGAATCCTGCTTTGTCGCTGACAAAAAGGAGAAGATAGCTCTCAGCGGTTATCGTTTGGAAAATGTTTATGTAATAAACATGGACTCAAAAACCACTGAGAACTCCTGTTTCTTCTCAAAAGCCTCATCTGATGTCAACTGGCTATGGCATAAGAGGCTCTCACATCTAAATTTCAAGACACTGAATACTCTTTCTTCAAAAGAGTTAGTCACTGGTCTACCTCAACACTCATACGCCAAAGAGTCTTTATGTTCAGCGTGTGAGAAAGGCAAGCAGACCAAAGCAAGCTTTAAGTCAAAGAAAGTCTCCTCAGTGTCATCTCCTCTACAACTTCTCCATATGGATTTGTTTGGCCCTGTTAACAAACAATCCATCGCTGGAAAGAAATATACACTGGTCATAGTTGATGAATTCTCTCGCTATATGTTTGCTTCAATCTTCCTAATCAAAGAAGTATTTAGAAGTAGTGAAAAATAGGCTAAGTGAAGAAAGCCTCTTACAGAGGCTCTGCCGACATTACAGAGAAATCAAGGTCAAGAAGCTAAAGAAGCAGCAGAGGCTTCCTACAGAAGCTCTGTCATACGCACAAAGAAGACCAAAGACTCGGAATCCGGAGAAGACTGCTCCATAGAGGACCATACCGCAGAACCTCTGTAACTCATTACAGAGCCTCTGTGGTCCTCACTGAGACTTGAAGATATTTCTAATATCTTGCCACTGTTCCAAAACCTGTTCATCAACTTGCATGGAAAAGTACTGTCAAAACACGTGTCAAGCTCTGAGTGGACTCAATAGGGCATGGTACAAAATAGACGTCTGCGCCATTTAATGCATTTACCAAAAGTACATCTGCTTCATTAAATGCGCATGGCTCAAACAACTGCTCACACCATCCAGTTTACTATTCATGCCGTAAAAGGAACAGTGACCTACTTCATAGTCTTCTAAGAGTAGTATAAAAGGAAGTCTCATGTTGAGATCTTCCTAACGACGAATACACAAGGAATCACTAATACTCTCAAGCTTTATTGTCAAATATCTGAGTGTTATATTCTCACACACACCAACAGTTCTTAATCTGTTCTTCGTGTTGTCATTATATATTGAATAACAGTAACTGTTCAAGAAATCCTTTTCATTCTTTACTGTTTTCTTTATATGTGTGCGTTCTAATATCTATCAAACATATCTATTAGTTTAATACGCTTCCGCATCAAACTCTAAACTCCACTAATAGATTGTTAATCTTGATTAAGTGTATCTGGGTTCCAACAATTGGTATCAGAGCCTTCCTTGATTTTCAATATCAAGTGATCCACTTATCAAGATTCGTGATAGATATTATTGAGACTTAAAATTGTGTCTAGAAACTGCTTAAACCAAGAAAATCTTCAAGTTCAATGAAGTAACTCTTTAGTCATACTTTCTTTCTAAAATCTTCAAAAATGACAAATACAAATAATTTCTTTACTACTGGTTCTCTCACTAAACCTCCTACTCTCCTTCGAGATGAGTATCCTCAGTGGAAAATAAGAATGGTCCATTTTTTCGAGGGTACTGAAAAAAATCAAGTACAATATCTATACAATCCTCCTCCTATTCCCATGACAGTAGTACCTCGTGTACCTGCTACTACTGAATCTGCCGAAATCCCCGAACATCAAAAACCAAAGCCAAAAGGGGAGTGGTCAACCGAAGATAAAGCAGAAGATGAAGTTGCTCAGAAAACCAAGAGGACATTAATTATGGCAATACCCAACGAACTCTTTCAATCCTTGGATTCATGTGAAACAGCGCATGATCTGTGGAAAGAACTGGAAAGACAGTTGGAAGGAGGTGCTAAAACACAAAAAAACCGAAGAGCACAGTACATCAATGAATATCATGCATTCAGAGCCTCTGCAACAGAATCTCTGCAAACAACATACGACAGATTCAACTCTCTAATCAACAAGTGCAGGAAATCAGGCATTGACAGAACTTCTAAAGAAAACAATGTCATGTTTTTAAAAAGTCTAAATGAAGAATGGCTCCAGCTGTCTATGTCCCTACAGACAAATCAGGATCTAGACACCTGGACTCTCTCTGATCTTTACGGAACATTAGCCGCACAAGAACCTCAGATAGCACAGGCTAAAACACTAACCATTGCACCATATGCATTGGTTAGTAAAACTAAAGAGGATGCACAGAGACCAAGAAATGATAAAGCAACAGAGGAGAAAAAGAAGGAGAAGAAGAAGATAGTGATAATTGACAGTGAAGAAGAAGAGCAAGCAGAAAAGGAAATAACTCTTGCGTCACTAGCTAAATCTTTAGCTCTATTGACAAAAGAGTTCAGAGGAAACAGAAGAGGTTCCGGAAATGAAAGATATGATAGAGACAACCAGGATGACAGAAGAGACAACAGAAGAGATGATAGAAGAGGAGAAGAATCAAGTGGCCGACAGAGGTCAAGCGATAGAAATTACAGAGGGAATGACCGACAGAGGTCAGATGACTCGGTAAGCCACACACAGCAAGAATGCTACAAGTGCGGCAAACCTGGTCACTATGCAAATGAATGTAGATCAGAGAAAGGCGGAGACCTACAGAAGTCCAATGATCGAACAGGAAACACTCCTCAAGGGTGTTTTAACTGCGGAAAACCAGGCCATTTTGCGAATGAATGCAGAAGCAGATCAAATCGCCCACAGAGGGACTCTGCTTTCTATAAAAAGAAAGCCGAATATTATGCTAAAAAATCCTTAATGGCAAAAGGACATTCTGAGGAGATCACAGAAGACTTCCAGTCAGACTCTACTTATGACGATGAACATACCGCCAATGCCCTCTTCTGTGGCATGGCAGAAGTCGACTTCTCACTGACTCTGAGAAGAAGTATGTGCCAATCTGGTATCTAGACTCCGGATGCTCAAGGCACATGACTGGTGACAGAAGTGCACTATCCACGTACAAAGAAACACAAGATGGTGGATCTGTGACTTTTGGAGACAACAAGAAAGGACACATAAAAGGCTATGGAGTCATAAGGAAAGAAGACGTTTCTGTATACAAAGTTGCATATGTGGATGGCCTTAAGCACAACCTACTCAGTGTAAGTCAACTTTGTGATACAGGATTCAATGTGTTGTTCAAAAGAACTTTCTGCTCTCTACAAAGTGAAGAAACAAGTATGGAACTTCTGCGAGCTGAAAGAATAGGTGATCTATATCTAATGAACTTCAACTCAAAGAACAAGGACAAAGTTTGCCTTGTTGCCTGCAAAAGTGAAGAAGCCTGGTTATGGCACAACAGGTTCTGTCACTTGAATTTTCACACATTGGAAAAACTGGTCAAACTTGATCTAGTTAAAGGTTTGCCAAATGTTAAATTCAACAAGGATCATTTATGTTCTGCCTGTGAGATGGGAAAACTCAAAAGAGCTTCCCACAAAGGCAAAACAGATGTGTCTTGCACCAGGCCTCTGTACATGCTTCATGTCGACCTCTGCGGTCCCATTGCAATACAAAGCCTAGGTGGCAAGAAATATATACTTGTCTTAGTTGATGAGTATTCACGTTTCACATGGGTTTAATTTATCAGAAAGAAATCAGATATTCCAATTATATTGATAAATCTAATGAAAAGAATCCAAGTTCTTTATGACTGCAAAATACAGAAGTTAAGAAGTGACAACGACACAGAATTCAAAAACTGTGTCATTGAAACTTATCTTTCAACAGAAGGAATTTCACATAACTTCTCTGCAGCTCGCACTCCACAATAGAACGGTGTTGTCGAAAGAAAGAATCGAACACTTGTGGAAGCCGCAAGAACTATGATGTCAGCATGCGGATTATCAATGAACTTTTGGGCAGAAGCAATTTCTACTGCGTGTTATACTCAAAATCGATCAACCATTGTGAAAAGACACCTCAAGACGCCTTACGAATTGCTTAACAAACGGCGGCCAAACATCAAATTTTTCCATGTATTCGGATGCAAATGCTTCGTCTTAAACGACAGAGATTCAAGAGGAAAGTTTGATGTAAAAGCAGATGAAGGCAAATTCATTGGATACTCTGCCACTTCCAAAGCCTACAGAACATTCCTTACAAAGTCTCACAAGATTGTAGAAAGCATCAATGTTTCTTTTGATGATTCATTCCAAATGACTTCTGAGCAAATAAGTTCAGAACTCGGAATTAAAGGGAAATTCTCTGACATCTCAGGAACAAAAGAAGATTTGAATCTTCTATTTTTGGAGATGTTCCACAATGACATTGATCCTTCTGTCGGAACCATCAGAGTTTCTGAAGAACCATCCTCTGTCGGACAAAATCCTACAGGTATGACTCTAACTGGTCCAAATAATGCTTCATCTTCTTCTATAAATACTACAGATGCAATTGCCGAAGCAGAAGAAAGTGCAGAAGATGAAACATCAAGAAAAACGACCACAGAAGCTGCACAAACCACAGAAGAACCAATTACAGGGGAGATCGAGGACCAAGACTATACATCCTCAGAGGAACAAACTCCACCACCACTCGTACCAATCATTCCACAAACGGTAGAATCAACTACCAAGGCACGAAGAACATCAGAGGCTGCACAAGAAGAAACACAAGAAGCCTCTGAAGAAAGCTTTGATGACATTGATGATCATCTTCCACGCACAACTCAGTGGACAAAAAGCCATCCTCCAAGCCAAATAATTGGAGAACCTTCTGACTCAGTAAAAACAAGGTCTGCCACTGCTAATTTTTTTTTCTTTACAAATTTTATTAGTGTTATAGAACCAAAGAAGATTTCTGAAGCCCTAGATGACCCAAACTGGGTAGACGCCATGCAAGAAGAACTTCTGCAATTTGAGCGTAACAGAGTATGGACTTTAGTACCTCTGCCAAGAGGGAAACAGGCCATTGGGACTAAATGGGTCTACAGAAACAAGAAGGATGAAGATGGAGTGGTCGTCAGAAACAAAGCAAGATTAGTAGCAAAAGGATATAGACAAGAAGAAGGCATAGACTACGATGAGACTTTTGCCCCTGTCGCACGTCTTGAAGCAATAATAATTTTCTTAGCCTTCGCAGCCCACAGAGGTTTTAAAGTCTATCAGATGGACGTAAAATCAGCTTTTCTAAACGGTGAAATCCAAGAAGAGGTTTACGTAAATCAGCCACCAGGTTTTGAAAGCTCAAAGTTTCCAAGGCATGTATACTACCTTGAAAAGGCTCTATATGGACTGAAACAGGCTCCAAGAGCATGGTACGAACGACTTTCTACCTTCCTTCTAGTCAATGGCTACAACAGAGGTACAACAGATACTACCTTATTCTATAAACGCAAAAATAGTGAGATAATGCTTGTACAAATATACGTAGATGACATAATTTTTGGGTCTACAAATTCAGAAGAGTGCAAAACTTTTGAAAAACTCATGCAGAGTGAGTTTGAAATGAGTATGATGGGAGAATTAACATTCTTCCTCGGACTTCAAGTCAAACAATCTTCAGAGGGAATTTTTATAAATCAAGCCAAATGTGTCTCTGACATACTTTTAAAATATAATGTCTCTGATACCTCTGCAATGAAGACTCCAATGGCCACTGGAAATAAGTTATTCTTAGATCCAAATGGTATTTCTATAGAATGTACTCTCTACAGAGGCATGATTGGATCTCTGTTATACTTAACAGCAAGCTGACCTGACATTATGCATGCCACATGTCTTTGTGCACGTTATCAAGCTAATCCAAAGAAATCACATTATGATGCTGTAAAAAGAATCTTTAGATACCTGAAGGGGACCAACAATCTTGGTCTCTGGTATCCACAGAACTCTGGTTTTAGTCTTAAAGCTTATACAGATTCAGACTATGGAGGATGCATGCTCGACAGAAAGAGTACCTCTGGGAGTTGTCAATTCCTAGGTGGTAAACTAGTCAGTTGGACCTCCAAGAAGCAGAATTGTGTCTCCACATCCACTGCAGAAGCTGAATACGTTGATGCCGCTAGCTGTTGTTCTCAGGTTCTATGGATGAAGACTCAGCTAAAAGACTACGGCCACATTCTGTTCAAAATACCCATCTTCTGTGATTCCAAAAGTGCTATTGCTATCTCTGCCAACCCTGTGCAACACTCAAAAACCAAGCATATCGATATAAGGTATCATTTCTTGAAACATCATGTTGAATACGGTACAATCGAAATGCATTTCGTGCCCACAGAATATCAACTCGCTGACTTATTCACCAAAACATTAGACGAGAAAAGATTCAACTTCTTGGTGGGTAAGTTAGGAATGATTAACATGGTGTGAAAATCCTCTGTAAGTATAGCTTTATCTTCTGTAAATATTAAGTAAATACATTGCTTAATTTATTGCTTTGATTGATTCTACTTCTGTATGTAAATTCTTAAAACCTTAAATAGTTCTTCAAATCACAGAGCTTCTGTAAGTCAACTCAGAACCTCTGAGGACCCCTACAGAACCTCTGAAAAACATGACCTATGTTCTATGCAAAACTTATCAGTCTTTGATCCAAGCATAGGTCAAGGGGGAGCAAAAGGAAATTACTTGATCTACAGAGGTGATTAGATCAAGGGGGAGCAGAAGGGAACCCTGAAATGATCTAAAGAGATAAAACTTTCAACGGAAAGCCAAAGAAAAATGTCGATGACTCCATATCGACAGAAGTCAGATATCACTGCCGAGAAAAGAAGAACCAAAAGGTATGTCTCTCGCACAAAAGGTTTTTGGAAAACAATTTTCTAGGACAAGAATTGTCAAATATGTCCTAAATATACTGTGAATAACATCTCAAAAATCAAAAGCTCAAAAAGTTTCACAAAATTCGAATTAGGAGAAATTTAAGGTCATAGAGCTTCTGCTGAGCTCAACAGAGCTTCTGCAGGAAATACACTATGTGATCACAAATTAACCCTCTGTCGATCTTTTGGAATGTTATCTCGGAAACCGAAAACGCAGACCATGACCTTCTCGAACAAACCGTTTTTTTAAAACAGTTTTCTCGGACACAAACTTTCAAATATGTCCGAAAACCATCTCTTAAACCAAATCAAAAATTGGATCATCAAAAATATCAATAAAATTTTTGTTATGAGATTTTTTCTCTCATAGAGCTTCTGCTGGCCCTCACAGAACTTCTGCAAGTTCCAACAGAGCCACAAAACCTCTGCGAAGCAAATTTCTTCACAAAAATCCGATTTTATCCTCTCCAATGCCTTTACAAATGTTTTGGTTAAAGAAGAACCCCACAGAAGTCATGATAACAATGAGATATATGAAAAAGGGATAAACATCAAAGATTTTCAAGATCACAGAGCCTCTGTAAACTACAGAAGCTCTGTCAATCTGATTACTTGGGCATCTATGTAGTAATAACGGTTACTTTTACTGCGAGTGAAACTCATATGGCTAAAATCAACCTCACGCGCCTAGCATTAATGGGCCGCGCACGACGTCCTGTCATATTCTGACAAGGCCTACGTGTCCCATTTTCATCGGGCGTACATGGAACGTTTTTATTTGGAAAGTTGAACCTGCCGCTAAAACTCGAGTGCGGATTCCAAACTTTAATCCATTGCCATATATTTTACTCTTTCGAATTCTACCGTTTTACCATCCTATAAAAACAAAGCTTACCCTCTCATAAAACCTTTTACAAACTCTCATCTTCTTCTCCGGCGAAACCCTGCAAAAAGCTTGCAAAAATCTTATTCTTAAAATCAAATGGTTTCATCTTCTCGAGCTACATCCTCTGAACTCTCTCCGGCGAACTCACCGGAACACTCCCCTGCACATTCAGAACATTCTGAAAACCCCAGCCTTGCAAGAAATATTGAACAACAAGATTCCGGGGACTCATCAGACTTTGCTCCGACGACACACTTGCAAAACTTTATAGCAAAGGATCATTTCGAAGCCATTCTTCCTATCAAATCCAACAACTGCTATTTGGTCCCCTCACCCACTACTTTCGGCGAAGCCCATGCCATACTTCTGAATATCATGGAGAATCATGTCCTCTTCCCTCTACTATCAAGAACCCCGAACAAAATTCCAGTCCGTTATTTGAACCAATTTTGGCAAAGCTGCAGATTTGATAAAGACGATTCTCTTATCAAAGGGTACATTTCAAGACCTGATAAATCTGAGCATCTTGAAATCAAGTTCAACAGAACAATGTTCTCACTTGAATTCAACCTACCAACAAGGGGTCTTCTGGTATTGAAGAGTTATGCAGAGCAACCAACAGACGAAGAGCTCTATCGATTCGTGGAAATGCTTGGGTACAACACCCAACTACGAAAGAGAAATGACTTCCGCAGAGGCCGATTACCACCTCTGTGGAACACTTTGTTCTCTATTCTTAACAGATGCCTGACAGGAAAGATAGGCAGTATTGACCAGAGCTCACATCAAATCTTGAGCATCATGGATGGGGTTTACTATGATCTTCCACTAGATTATGCGACCATAATGATGCAAGAGATCATAAACACCATCGACAGAAAGAACAACTCGAAAAGGGTCAAAGACAACGATCCCAACTTTCTACCACCTCTGCAATTCCAAAGAATATTAGGAGTACTGTTCGAACCTCTGCTGCTAATCCAAAATTGGCCAATGGAAGGGCCAACTCCCAAACAGTTCCCGATGAACAAGAATACCCCCACTGATCATGTTGATGGCTACTCACACTGCAGACCTCTGTCAAAGAAGCTTCTGCGATACGCATCGAATAAATCCCTTAAGAAAGAGTATATACGCGATCATAGAACTCCCAAACCGAGTCCTATGACACCCCCGCGTTTAGGTGTCCCCGTAGGAACAAAGATAGCAAAACCTCTTTCCACTCAAAAAGAAAAAGATCAGAAGTTAGCAAAGCACATGGCTATTCAACTCAGCTTTATAGCCAAACGTGCAGAACTAATGGGAAAGAAGTCTTCATCAAGAACCTCTGCATCTACTCCAAAAGCTAAGAAGAGGAAAACTGCAGAAGGCACCTCAACAAGCGCTGCAGAAGATCAACCCTCACCTCCTCATGCCACAGAAATTGGCTCCTCTGCTCCTCCCTCCTCCCCAAAAATGAAGAAGAAAAGATCAAAATCAACAGAAGAAGGGGCACCAAATCCTAAGAGGAGGAAAACCAAAAAGAGGCATGGTAAATCACTTGCAAAGTTGGTAACCATTGCTGAAGAGGAAACTGCTGAAGAAGAAGTTGCAGAAGAAGAAATGGCTACAGAAAGATATCAATCACCCTATCAATCTCCAGATAGATTTGCTCACCAAGGAGACCTGAACGACTTCTTACAGAACCCTGAAATTGCCAACACCCTAAATACAGCAGGGTGGACGGCACAACCTCTCGACCACCACTCTCCAGAAGAACAAGATTTCTTCATTTCTGGCATTGACACACATCTGCAAGAAGATGACACAAAACCCAGAAATCAACCAGCCGAAACCCCTGTTATTTTACCAAACCCTTTCATTCAAGGATTGGATGTCCACAGAAGAAGTCCAAACCCAGCTTCAGAAGAAATAGAACAAACTGAAGCTGAATGGAACAGAGATGAAATTACAGAGGCTTTTGAGAACATGATGGAAGAAGAGAGAGAAAAAGGGGCCGAAGTTGTACACAAAGAGGAATTAGCAACAACGGAAACAGAAATAGAGATCTTAGAGACAGATTCAGATGAAGAAGAAGCTGTCTGGATACGTAAGGGTCTTTGTCATCCTCATGTCATGAGATTATTTGGATCTCATCAAGTGTATGACCAATTACGACCAGAGCAAGGAACTTCCACAGAACTTAGGGAAGAAGCAAGAAAAGATGCCTGGATAAATAGAGGCACACAACCAAAACCAACTCCCAGTGCAACCCACATTTCTGACACCGCAGGTCTAGCTGCAGAAGGTGTCATTGAAAAAGAGCAGCACAGCTCGAACCTAACCCAACCCATCCAGCCAGAGGTTACTCTTTCAACCTCTGTGCCCACAGAAACCGGGGAAACCATTCCTAGGGAGTCTCCTCAAAGAGAATCACATATAGTTCGTGATCAATTGCCCCAGATCACAGAAGAACGCCCAACAGAGGAATTTGTTTCCTCTGCCACGCACTTATTAAGACCCACACTTCTTTCAGAGAGAAGTAGAGAGCACAAAGACAAAGAGACTCTAGACAAGTCTCCTAGTCAACAGAAGGATATTCCAATACCCACCTCTGGAGTGGATTTGGACAATGTTCTTCTCAGAACTTCTGTAGGGATTGAAACTCATGTTTCGTCTCAAGGATCAGAAGGAAATCCTTCCATTCTCAACGTACAAACAGGAATGAAAGAAGGTATCCCAGGAACAGGGATTCACTCTGGAGACGAATGTGTTCCTCCAGAGGTTACCACCGGAACACAAGTTACAAGGGATGAGTTCCAAACCCTTGAGACCTCTGTGAACCAAACCTTGAAAGAGTTGCAAAGCTCTTTCAAAACTTTTGCAGAGACAACATCACAGGCACTGCTAAACCTGAATACCAAAATGGACAACCTGTCCACAGAGGTGAAAACTGCCATCTCACAGATGAAGTCTGCTGCTACCACATCCACCACTTCTGCCGCAACAACTACTCCTTCTTCGATTGAGAACTCCATCAACAAGTTCCTTGATCAATTGAACAAACAGACTTCAATGTCAACGGGCATCACTCCTGCAGATCTACAGAAGGCCCTACAAAAGTTCAAGAAGAAGCCATGCGAAATACGATGCTGATGCAACCCAAAGACTACATGACAAGAGCACAGCTGACAGGGCTTGGGCAGAACGTGATTAATCAAGTGACAGAAGTCATCCTTTCCTTCACCACTGCCAATACTAACTTCGTCAAAGATTTCAGAGCAAGTGTAGGAATGATGAGATTCAAAACAGAGGCAGAGCTAGCAACTCTTCTTAGCCTCTGTGATGATGTCTGCGCGAAACTGATCGCTGCTGGAGCCACAATGCCAAAGAAACCCGATGCTTCCTGCAGAGCAGAGGGTACATCAGCCAAGGGTCAGGATGACTTTGATGATGATGACCATCCTGGTCTATCAGATCATCCTGAGGGGGAGAAAACTACAGAGAAAGCTGCAAGCAGAGGACTTACAGGTCCACCAATAGCCGCAGAACCTCTGAGTCAAGCACCTCCAGAACAGACCCGACAACAACAAACCTAAAAGACCACAGAGACAACACCCATCTCTGTGGAATCATCTCCTGACGAAACCAAAACTCCAGAAGCAGAACAGCAAGCCATAGAGGCAACAACCGCCCCTGAGGTAATCATTTGGAAGAATCAGATGAACAAACCACAGAGAAAACACCCACCTCTGTGGAAACACCCCAAACCATACCCAGAAGAAAGTCAATTGCCACCAAACCAAAAAGAGTAACGACCTCTGCTTCTGACATTCTGAAAAGGATGCACACAACAATGAGTGATCGTATGGTGAGGAGAGAAGAAGAAAGGCACAGGTTCACTTTAACTTTCAGAATGGCAAGAAGATTCAATGTCAATATTTCATCAATAGAAACTGAGCTCGCAGAAGAAGTCATCAAACAACCTCCAACAGAGGTTACAGAGCAAGTCAAGCCAACAGAACCATCGCCACAAAAGTCCTCTAAATCACAATCGTCAAAATCCACAGAGGCAACCTCCATCAAACCAACAGAAGTGCCAACCTCAAAACCCAAAGAAGCAACAGGTTCTGCCACAACAATAGCAAAAGATAAGGGCAAAGGGATACTGACAGAAGAGCCAAAGAAGAAGAAAACATTGCCAACGCCAACAGAAAAACTAATGAAGAGTGCGTTTGACGCCTTTCAAACCCCAAAACCCGAAGAAGTTGACTGGGCACATGGATTGAAGCCTCTGTCAGAAATTCCTCTAACTGGTTGAGCTGCAGAAGTTGTTCAACAGATGGAGAGTCTCAGAAGACAAATTCCACGACCTGGTCCAACACATGAAGAGATGGAAGAAGTGGTATACAAATACCTCTACAAACAATCCTATCAGACAAATCATCCAGTAGATCATGTGACAGATCCAAGGATCAGAGAAGAATTTGAGAACATCTTCACAAGAACAAAGCCAAGAACCAAAGCAGATGTCTTCTCAATTCACAAAATCAAAAAAGTGATCTCCTGCAGATTCTCCTTCACAAGAACCTATCCAAGGGTCAGGTACAATCTTTACAAAGTCAGAAGAGAGAACAATTCAGAATCTACCTTCGCTGATGCTGACTTAAGAAACATCAATCCTTACGATCTACCTGACCTTCTGCAATGGACAAAAGACAGCTACAACACAGAGCCTAATACCAGAGCCTATCAAGTGTTGAGAAAAGCGATGAGGGAAAAACTTCTGCTATACAGCATGATAGATTTTCAGCTGGGAAAGGATCTTGGTCTCAAACATCTAGATCTACGACCACCAGAAGATCGCTGCCCACCAGACGCTGTGCCCAACTCAATCATCAGAGAACCAAGATTTGGGTTAGTATTTCAAAACCCACAACACCAGGTTAAACTTTTTGTACTCATGGATTGTCAGAAGTACGCAACCAGTACTCTGAGCAAATTCAGAGCAAGCCTTGTAAAATACAGAGGTACAGAGAAAATGGATAGAGATGATGCAGATACTTTCATCAGAGAAATAGACTCAACAATCCGCCTAAGAGAACTCTGCATCAGATTCTACAAAGAGATCAGAAAAGTCGGCAGAGACAATAGAAGCTACAACGATTTCAAAGATGCCAAAATCTGATTCTCAGACCTCCAATCTCTGCAAACAAAGTCTATCTTTCATTGTACTCAAATGTAAAATGCCTCTGGCATATTTCTAAATGAAAGAAATTTCGAGGTATTGTTTAACCTCTGTCTTATCTAACTTAGCCAAACTTAACTCAAGTTCAATTTTTTTATTTTTCACTACTTAGGGGGAGATTGTTAGCTTCAATCTTCCTAATCAAAGAAGTATTTAGAAGTAGTGAAAAATAGGCTAAGTGAAGAAAGCCTCTTACAGAGGCTCTGCCGACATTACCGAGAAATCAAGGTCAAGAAGCTACAGAAGCAGCAGAGGCTTCCTACAGAAGTTCTGTCATACGCACAAAGAAGACCAAAGACTCGGAATACGGCGAAGACTGCTCCACAGAGGACCAGACCGCAGTACCTCTGTAACTCATTACAGAGCCTCTGTGGTCCTCACTGACACTTGAAGATATTTCTAATATCTTGCCACTGTTCCAAAACCTGTTCATCAACTTGCATGGAAAAGTACTGTCAAAACACGTGTCAAGCTCTAAGTGGACTCAATAGGGCATGGTACAAAATAGACGTCTGCGCCATTTAATGCATTTACCAAAAGTACATCTGCTTCATTAAATGCGCATGGCTCAAACAACTGCTCACACCATCCAGTTTACTATTCATGCCGTAAAAGGAACAGTGACCTACTTCATAGTCTTCTAAGAGTAGTATAAAAGGAAGTCTCATGTTGAGATCTTCCTAACGACGAATACACAAGGAATCACTAATACTCTCAATCTTTATTGTCAAATATCTGAGTGTTATATTCTCACACACACCAACAGTTCTTAATCTGTTCTTCGTGTTGTCATTATATATTGAATAACAGTAACTGTTCAAGAAATCCTTTTCATTCTTTACTGTTTTCTTTATATGTGTGCGTTCTAATATCTATCAAACATATCTGTTAGTTTAAGACGCTTCCGCATCAAACTCTAAACTCCACTAATAGATTGTTAATCTTGATTAAGTGTATCTGGGTTCCAACACTATACATGGGTAATGTTTCTCCGTTCTAAGAGTGACACCCCTTAAGAACTCATCACCTTTGTTCGGAAGATGGAAACCCTAAACAACTTGACCATTCGCTCAATAAAGAGTGATCATGGGACTGAATTCAAAAACAGTTCTCTTGATTCCTTCTTTGAGAGTAAGGGTATTTCTCACAACTTTTCATCAGTGAGAACACCACAACAAAATGGAGTCGCTGAAAGAAGAAATAGAAAAATTATTTAAGCTGCACGTTCAATGCTCAGCGATTCTCACCTGCCTACTCAGTTTTGGGCAGAAGCTGTCAACACTGCTTGTTTTACGCAAAACAGGTCGCTGATAGTCAAAAGAGTCAATAAGATAGCCTATGAACCTTTTCATGGGAGAAAGCCTTCAATTAGCTTTCTTCACATCTTTGGATGTCAGTGTTTCATACTGAATAACAGAGATGCCCTTGGAAAGTTTGATCCTAAGGCTGATGATGGAATCTTTCTTGGATATTCTTCAATCTCTAAAACCTTCAGAGTCTTCAATCGTAGAAGACAAACTGTTGAAGAAACTATTCACGTCACGTTTGACGAATCCCGTTCAGCGAACTCTAAATCGTTCGCTGATACTAAAGAACTGAATCAATGGATGTTTTCTTATCTTGGTGATTCAGAAGATACTCCCACTCCTCATACTCATACAGTTGAAGATGATAGTCCTACTATCATTCCAAACATGCAGAATAGTGAAGCTGAAACGTCATGGGTCTCAGTTGTTCCTTTAAACACTATACCTGCTTCTGAACCAAATGTCTCAGACATTCCATCTATTTCTCAGCAATCAGTGAATGAAATGACAACTGCAACAACTCCTCTCTTGGTTGATACTCCAGAAGTTGCTGAAGCCTCATCTTCAGCTCCTCCAGTTCAGATTGAGTCAGCGACTTATGCTCCGGCTCAGCGATGGACTGTAAATCACCCAATTGATCAAATTATTGGTTATCCAAACGCTGGTGTTCAGACTCGACGAAGTGCAGGTAATATTTGTTTATTTGTTAACTTTAATTCTCTAACTGAACCAAAGAAAATAGATGATGCCCTCAAAGATCCAAACTGGGTCAGCGCCATGCAAGAAGAGCTGACTGAATTCGAAAGAAACAAAGTTTGGAAACTTGTTCGAAGACCAACTGACAAGACAGTGATAGGCACTAAATGGGTCTATCGAAACAAGTTGGACGAACATGGAACTGTAACCCGCAACAAGGCTCGTCTTGTTGCTCAGTGATACAGACAAGAGGAAGGCATAGATTACGACGAAACATTTGCTCCAGTAGCAAGACTAGAATCTATTCGTCTATTCTTAGCATACGCTGTACATAAAGACCTCAAAGTATATCAGATGGATGTTAGGTCAGCGTTTCTAAATGGAAAGCTGAATGAAGAAGTCTATGTGGAACAACCTCCAGGATTCTCATATCCTAAGCATCCAGGTTATGTTTATGAACTGGATAAGGCACCTTATGGCTTAAAGCAAGCTCCTCGTGCATGGTATGACACTCTCTCTACTTATCTCCATATTGAAAAATTTGAGCGAGGTAAAATTGACAAAACTCTATTTTTTAGAATAGTGAAAGGTCATATCATTCTTGTTCAGATATATGTTGATGACATTATATTTGGTTCTACTAACCCTGATCTTTGTACTCGTTTCGTTGATAGAATGAAAAATGAGTATAAAACGAGCATGATGGGTGAGCTAGCATATTTCCTTGGTCTTCAGATAAAGCAAAATGAAAAAGGAACTTTGATTAATCAGGGAAAGTATGTTAAAGATATGCTGAAGATATTCGATTTAACTCAGAGTTCAGCTATGAAAACCCCTATGGCACAACCCCTGACACTAGATAAGGATACTAATGGTATTCTTGTTAATGTCATAATGTACCGTGGGATGATCGGCTCTCTCTTGTATCTTACAACTAGCCGACTCGATATTATGTACGCAACCTGTTTGTGTGCACGATATCAAGTTGAACCTAAGGAATCTCATATGATCGCTGTAAAGCGAATTTTTCGATACCTTAAGGGTACTGCGAATCTAGGTCTTTGGTATCCCAATGACTCAAGGTTCGATCTAATCGCCTATTCAGATAGTGATTTTGCAGGTTGGAAAATGGATAGGAAAAGCACCACAGGAGGCTGTCAGCTCCTTGGTGGAAAGCTGGTGAGTTGGACAAGTAAAAAGCAAAACTCAGTGTCCACCTCCACAGCTGAAGCTGAATATGTAGCCAGTGGAAGCTGTTGTTCTCAGGTCTTGTGGATGAGAAATCAACTACTAGACTATGAGCTTCAGTTCTCAAAAATTCCAATCTATTGCGACAGCAGAAGTGCCATCGCTATAGCCAACAATCCAGTGCTACACTCAAAGACAAAACACATCGAAATCAGGTATCATTTTATCAGAGATCACGTGATGAATGGTGATATAGAACTTTATTTTATCCCAACTGATTATCAGTTAGCTGATCTGTTCACCAAACCTCTTGATGAGACAAGATTCAACTTTCTCATCAGCGAGCTTGGAATGCTGAACTTTGAAGAGTAAAATCTTCAGCGGTTCACATTTGATCAGCGATACGATTATACAAACTTGTATAGCCATCGGGATAAAATCAGCTTCTATAACCTATTCTATCATCTTCTCTCTGAATAAACTTGATTCACTGATATCAAGGTATGTTTTCTCTCACTGACAATCGCATGTGAATGCAAGATTTCAAAACAAGTTGCATCGCTGAATATCTCTTCCTTAATCAGCGATACTTTGAAATTTCTAAAACCAACAATGATATTTCTATTCAGTGCTTCATGTTTTCAAGAGTGTCCCTGAGCTTTCAAAACCACAGAGACATCCTAGAATATGAAAGGACAGTTGTGACGTCATTGCAACGGATAAGCCCCGACACGTTCTTTTTCTGACACACGTTTGCATGTTTTCGTTTACCTTCCAATCAAATGTAAACACGTGTCCGTGTCATGATGAAAATCTTTTCCCACTCAACATTTTCTGTAAGTCCAGGATTCACTCTTACAATCAATATATCAATGTATGAAACACTAATTGAGAAGTAATATGATCAAGCCAACTTGTATTCAATGAAGAACAGATTTACAGATCTTAGAGAGAGAGAATCTCAAAGATTACAAAATATGAATACAAATATATGCGGGAAAAATCAGTTAGCATAGAAGTGCTAACCACTATATATACTGCAACGGAAATACTAAAGCTACATTACATATAAGAAAGACTAATAGCAACAATACACGTGTCCTAATTAGTTAACTAAATACAAAGTAAAGCATCTAGATATAAGTTCTGAACATGTTATTCAGAACTTCTGAACATTATTCTGATTAAGCTTCTCAGAACTTCTGACTCTTCTTCTCAGACTTCTGTACTTAGTAAACTTTCAGAGCATTCCTTCTGAGCCTTCTTAGTCAGAACTCTGACTCTTCACTTCAGAACTTCTGAGCCTTCTTAGTCAGAATTCAACACTTAGTTTATTGACAAAACTCAGATCTAACAATCTCCCCCTTTTTGTCAAATAAACTTATACTTTGCATCATCCAATTCTTTCAAAGCAGGAACAATCTTCTGTAAAAGCACATTTCTTTGAGTAAGCCTCTTGTCAATTTTAACAATGATTTCTTGAATGGTTTCAACTTGCTGAGTGATCACTTCTTGAGTCATATTAGCTTGCTTCACCTTCAACATCTTTTTCTCCAAATTGTGCTTAATGATCCTTAAAGTTCCAGAACTATACTTTGCAGTTTCCTTTGCTCTGAAGAAGATCTTTTCACTTTTATTCTTCAAAAATACTCCCAATTCTGGATGCTTGGATACACTTCCAGTCTTCAAGACATTTTTCTGATCATGATCTGTGTTGGGATTTGAAAGATAAACACATGGCCTTTGTAAATACAGAGCTATTTGAAAATCTGTTTAACAATGCCATCTTAAGATATAGAACATAGCTTCAATCACCACACTTCTTGCCTTTCTTTCATTCTTGTCTTTTCTTGAATCTTTGAAACACAAAAGACTATGTAACCTGTAGAAATCAACTACTGACAACTTTTCAAAGTCTGCATCAGTAAAATAGTACACTTTTCCATCCTCTCTCAAAACTTCAAAGGACAAGTACTCTTGCTTTCTGAATTGCTTAACCTTTAGTTCTCTGATCCTGTGATTAAGAAGTCTGAATATACAGCTTGCTTTGATTTTCCAAGACACCTTGACTTATCTGCCAACCAGATCTGAGTCTCTTTTGGTCTGTCATAATATACATTCAGAAATTGTATTTCTTTAGGCTTGAAAAATTCAGGTAGATCAAATTCAAGAAAATATCCATTCAAATCAACAAATATTTCATCTTCTTTTGGTTCAGATTGTTCAGCTTGATCAATACTTGTTATTTGAACATTTTGAGGAGTTGTGTCTTGAACTTCTTCAACTTCATCTGAAAGAATTTCATTAACTTCATATTCAGCAGGAAATACAAAGTCACTGTGCAGCATCTTTTTGGGATTAACTTCTGATAATAACCATTCATCACAACTTCTGATCTTACTTCTGAGATTTAATCTTCTTTCCACATAATCCACACATCTTTTGTTTAGAATTTCTCTTTCAGTATTAGCACTTCCTTTCATTTTTTTTAGCAACCAACTAAAAGTTGCATTACTATACTTCACCAATTCCTTTAATTTGAATAGTTCAAGTCTTCCTTGTACTGTATATGCAAAACCTTCAGTTTCCATTCCTTCATTTGTAAACCCCTTCAAATTCACACCAAACCGTGGAATCTTTACTGGACAACTCAAGTTGCATTTCTCTTTTCTTCCTTCAATGGCCAACTGAAAATCATACATATATATATTCCTGATATAAATCCCCAGAAGTCTTCTGCATTCAATCTCTATCCAAGTCTATTCAGTACTGGCAAAGAACTTAACTAGGAAGATCTGATCATCAAGAGTTAATCTGTGAAAATCAAAACTGGACATAGAAACTTTTATACTTCTTTCTTTCAGCACTTCCAATCTTACATACATCAGACCATCAAACTCTTCTGTTTGAAACATCAACACTTTCTCAATCGTTTTCTGAATATGCAGTCTTGAATCAGGAATTCTAAGTCTGTTTGAAGCTTCTGCATAAGTCACCTGAGATCTCCCATCCATGAAACCATCAACATTGCTTTCCAAAACTGCATAATCTCCTTCTGTGTGATAGAGATTCTCATATGTTTCCTCTGGAAAGATGTCATCATGAAATTGTCTAGCAAGTGGTACATCACTTAATTCCAGAATAAAGTCACACAAAGGCTCCTCTAAGATTGGTAAGTCAATCTTAGGAATTTCAATTGGCTTTCTGAATAGGTATTCTGAAGGCATAAAGTATTCTTCCACTCTATCATATTCTTCTGATGTATCAATATCATCAGCATAGTTAAAATGAAACTCCTCTTGAAACTTCTGAGAATAATCAACAGTACTATCTTCTTCTCCCATCAGATCAATAGGCCTTACTGTTTTCACAACTCTTTGAAATTTATGAACATTTAGAGCTCTGACTAATTCACTTTGCATCCTTCTGATCAAGACTTCATTCAGACTCCTTTCCTCTGATTCAGAGTTCACCAGGCTAACTTTGACATAGGGAACAATATCTGTACACATGTTTTCAACAACTGAACTCTCAACTGTTTCCTCTGACCTCAACACAGGTTCCTAAATGGCTTCAGTTTCATCAGAATTTACTTCCATCTCTGTGTCTAAGTTTAATTCTTCTGTTTTATCATAATCACCACCATCTATACATTCAACCTCCATTTCCTCTGTATCTGAACTGTCAATCTGAACTATCTGAGTATCCACTATCTTTACATTTTCATCTGTCTGAACTTCTGTGCACTTTGTATTGACTAACTGCATATCTGCTATTTCAAAAGCTTCTATACCAATATCATCATCAGAACTCAATCCTTGCCTTTTCTCCCCCTTTTGATGATCATGAAATTCATTATCATCAAACTTCCTTTTGGAGTTCTGAACAGAAACACCTTCAGGTTCAGCTTCTGCTAGTGGAACAAGATCAAGTGGTTTTGAAGTTGAAGCCAAAGATGTGCTCAGTGCTTTGAATACAGATTCTTGCGTACTCTGCATTTGTTTAAACAAATCTTTTTGAAATTCAGACATGATATCCTTGATCTCCATTTTATGAGATTCCAAAGATACCTTCACATCATCTATATTTGTCTCAATAGATTTCATCTTTCCCTCCAACATATTTTTCAATTCCTTCACCTCATCATTCAGTCCATCCACCTTTCTCTCCAATTTTTCAACTTTATCCCCCATCACCTTGTTTTGATTCTGAATCTTTACAAATTCAGAAGAGTCTAACTGTGAACCTGAACCAATAGATGGTCCAGTTTTCATGTGCCCAGAGGGCTCATGGCCTGTAGATAACACTAAGTCATCTTGTACAACAGATGCACATTTGAATGAGGCTTTTGAAATTTTCACCTCACCAGGTCTTCCATCCAATCCTTGACATCCAAAATTTGATGTGTCTATGAATGTTTTGTCAGGAATATGAAATTCTGATTTGTGCAAGTGTTAGAAAGAATTTCAGGCTCAATTTAGATAGGACTGTGATATCCAGACTCAATGTGATGAAAAACAGGTTGGGATTTATCACCTCCCTCCAAATGAGTTTGGGATGGTTCCCCTGATTTATGTGAAACAGTAGCATGTTGAAATGCTTCTGAGTGGGTATGGATGGATTGTTCAAGATCCACCACTAGGTCCATGGTGTTTTTTTCAATATTGGACACCAAAAATCGTGAACCAATAGCAGATGTGGTTACCTAGTTAAGATTAGCTAGTGCAGAGGCATCTCTTTCTGTTTGAACCTCTGTTGACAATCTCTCGTCCTCACCACCCTCATTCTGTTTTTCCTCACATATTCTAACCGAGCTTTCAGAATTTTGCCCCTCATTTCTCTCAGAATGTTCACCCACTTGAACATCCTCCCCCTCTCTAACTTGACTAGACCCCTCACCTCTCTTCTCAGGTTGGTCCTCATGGGTAGGGATTTGAGGTACTTCAATTCCCATAGAGGTGCAATATGCTTTTAAAATCTCACTCTCCCTTGGAATGTAATTCCTAAGTGATTTTGGCAAAACTTTATGATTAGGATAATGCTGGATTTTAGTAACTGGAGACATCTTACCCAAGTAGAAGATAGGACCATGTTGTTCATTTGATCTTCTAGAAATGGTTCTGTTTTCTTACATTGCATACCAAATCACAATTTGCCAATACCTTATGTAAGGTATGTATGACAGAGGTGTATCCTTTGTTTTCTTTTGAATAGCCTTCTGATTTTTCTCAAAAGTGTTCTTCATGTCTTCCCAAAGTATAGCAGTGTAGTCATAATGCCTATTCTTCACTAAACCCTGAAAAATTTGAAGAATCTGTTTTGAACCTGGATCAGCAGAACTATTCTTCCCTGACAAACACTTATTCACCACATGGAAAAAAACATGCCCAAATTGGTGGCAATTTGTTCCTTCTGAACAAACTAAGAGTCCTTAATCCTTCATTGTACCCTAACTTCATAAACTCTGCAATTAATTCTTCTGTTAAAGGTGAGTCTTCGAAATCTGACCTTCTTTGCACATCATCTTTCTCTGGAAGATTTAGCATTTCTCTCAGTGCTGAGATTGATAAAGCAAATGTTACTCCTCCAATTTCAGATACAAACTTGTTTTCTTCTAACCTAAGATGTCTCCACCTTTGTTGAATATACTGAATAGGAACTGTTTTGCACCTTGTAACCATTTCCTGTAAGGATGATACTTGAATAATTCCATGATGATTCTGTGTTCAGGCTTAAACCTACTCTCCTCAAATAGTAAAACACAAATATTTTCTGACAATTTCAACCATTCGCCTTCAGGTACAACTCTTTCCACTAAATTTGGTCTATTTGACATTATCGACCCTGCAGCACTCTGTTCATGTTCAACATTTATGTTTTTGCACTTCATCATTATCCGAATCGGATGAATCCATTAAAGACTTAGCAGAATGCAGAGATATTTGATCACTTCTTCGGAATCCAGACATGATTTAAGAAGAAAACAAACTCAAAGAACTCTGGATTGATTCGTATCTCACTTTTCACTCTAAATTTTGAAAAAGTTTGAAATAGGGATTTTAAGACCTATTTAAAATCCGCGAAGTTGAAAGATTTGACGGAAAAGCGAGGTCAAAGTTATAACGGAGTCAACACATTTGAAATGCCACAGAGGATTTAAATGAAATGCGTGGCATAATCAACCAAGTATGAAGCTGACACGTGTTATTGAATAGAATATTGACACAAGTCAATGATCTGAATAACACGCTCAGAAGATTGACTTTCCTTTATCGGAGATCTGATTATTCTACTCAGAGTTCTGAGTCCATGATTCAGAAGAATTTTGCCTTGTAACCAAAATTTATTTAAAATCAACTTCTGATAAATGTAAAACCTTTAGTTATTCAGAAGAAGTTTGAACAGATAGAAAAGCATTTTATCATCAGAATTATGTTCACATAATGATGATTTTAAAAAAATCATTTAAAATCTTATATCTGAATATGAATTTTTTTGAAATTCAGATATAGTTTGAACAAGTAAAAAAATACTTTTATCATTAAAAGCTTGTTCTTCTTAGAATGATCAGAGATAAGAAATGAAAACAAACCTTTTAAGCATCAAGAAATGATTTCCAAAAGATATTAATGCTCCCCCTTGACTTTAGCATGTACTTTACCATATATGAGACATAAAAATGAGATAGAAAAATAATAGAAAGAAAATAATCCACAAGATTGAAGTATTTGTATTTCTCAGAAATGAATTCTTAAAAGTTAGATTTCTGAAGTATTGACTCAGAATATCTGAACTTAAGACTCAGAAGTTCTGAACTCAAGAGTCAGAATTCTGAATACAAGACTCAGAGTTCTGAGTACACTACTCAGAAAATCTTACTTAGAAAAATTTTATCATTTTTAAAGAAAAAAATATTTTCAATTAGTCAGATTAAGCATTCCTATTTTACATATGAGAAAAGAGAACCTTTTGTGATCAAGAGGCTTTGTGAACAAGTCAGCCAATTGATACTTTGTATGCACAAAGTGCATCTCTATAGTTCCTTTTTCCACATAGTCCTTTATAAAATGATACCTCACATCTATGTGTTTAGTCTTTGAATGTTGAATAGGATTCTGAGTAATGGCAATTGCACTTTCTGAGTCACAGTAGATGGGAATTTTATTGAGCTGATACCCATAATCCATGAGTTGTGTTCTCATCCACAAAGTTTGAGAGCATGAAGCAGCAGCAGCAACATACTCTGCCTCAGCAGTTGATGTGGACACACAATTTTGCTTCTGTGATGCCCAACTCACTATCTTATCCCCCAAAAAGTGACAAGCACCAGAAGTACTTTTTCTGTCCAACCTACTTCCTGCATTATCAGCATCAGTGAAAGCAGTCAATTTAAAGTCAGTTTCTTTTGGATACCATAAACCTAGATCAGTTGACCCTTTGAGATATCTTAGAATTCTTTTGACAGCCAACATATGTGATTCTTTTGGGTTAGATTGAAATCTAGCACAGAAACAAGTAGAAAACATGATATCTGGCCTACTTGCAGTCAGATAAAGTAAAGATCCAATCATGCCTCTATAGAGTTTGTCGTCTACTGAAACTCCATTGAGATCAGCATCTAACTTTATGTTTGTTGCCATAGGAGTTCTCATAGAAGCACAATCAGACATTTTGAACTTTTTCAGAATATCTCTGACATATTTTCCTAGATTTATAAAAATACCATTTGGTAATTGTTTGACTTGAAGACCAAGGAAAAAATTCAGTTCACCCATCATGCTCATTTCAAATTCAGATGACATGATTTTAGAAAAATTATCACATAATTCTGCACTAGTAGAGCCAAATATTATGTCATCAACATAAATCTGAATAAGAATTAAATCCTCACCATGTTTCTTTAAAAACAAAGCTGTGTCAATCTTACCTTTCTTGAACCCTGAAACTAACAAGTGTTGAGTAAGAGTGTCATACCAGGCTCTTGGTGCTTGTTTTAGACCATATAAAGCTTTATCTAAAATATAAACATGGTCAGGAAATTCTGGATCAACAAAACCTTCAGGCTGATGAACATACACCTCTTCATTAAGTTTACCATTCAGAAAGGTTGATTTGACATCCATTTGATATACTTTGAAATTCTTGTGTGCAGCATAGGCCAAAAATATTCTGATTGCCTCTATTCTTTCCACTGGTGCAAATGTCTCATCATAATCAATTCCTTCTTGTTGACAGTATCCCTTAGCAACCAATCTTGCCTTGTTTCTGATAACAACACCTGACTCATCCTTTTTGTTTCTAAACACCCATTTAGTTCCAATGATAGATTTACCTTCAGGCTTTGGAATGAGTCTCCAGACTTTGTTTCTTTCAAATTGGAGCAATTCCTCCTGCATTGCTGAAATCCAATCTGGATCCTCTAGGGCTTCATTAGCTTTCTTAGGTTCAATCACACTTAAGAAACCAGCAAACATTGCTTCATTTGCTGTAGCTGATATGGTTTTTACTCCTGCTGATGGATCACCTATCACTTGATGAATAGGATGATTTTTAGTCCACTTGTTTGAACTAGGAAGCACATCAATCTCTGAAAAATTGTTGTTTGTATCATTCTCATCAATGATTGCTTGTAATTCTGAACTGTCCCCTTGTTCTGATATATGTGTACGTGTTGCATCCAAGTTTGGATTCTGAGCAATGAAGTCAGAATTCTGAGTGACTTGTTCAGAGTTCTGAATACAAGGTTCAGAATTCTGAGTACAAGGTTCAGAATTTTCATCACTTGTATTTATCAAATTTGGACATTCCTCAGATGGACCTTTATCAGAAATTACAGTTGACTGAACTACTTCTGGAGTTCTTCTTTTCATTTCTTTGACCATCTTTGGGTTTTCAAATTCTGCATAAGAATCAGAAATTAGTTCTAGAAAAGCATCCTTAAACAGTAAATTGAGTTCTGAACAAATAGGATTAGATTTTGTATCAGAAGTCATTTTTGTCTTGTTCTGCATGAGTTCTGAACTGTCTTGTTCAGAAGTCTTCATTATGGCATCATCAAATGTTACATTTATGCTTTCCATCATCCTCTTGGTTCTTCTGTTGTAGATTCTGAATGCTTTGGAAGTTAATGAATAACCAACAAAGTATCCTCCATCTGCCTTTTTATCAAATTTACCAAGATTTTCTCTGTCTTTAAGAACATAGCATCTGCATCCAAAAACATGAAAGAATTTGATTAATGGTTTTCTTTTATTTATCAGTTCATAAGCAGTCTTATTTAATCTTTTATTGATTAAAGTTCTGTTCTGTGTAAAGAAAGCAGTTGCAATTGCTTCAACCCATAAGAAAGTTGGAAGTTGAATAAGCCAACATGGTTCTTGCAGCTTCAACTAGAGTCCTGTTTTTCCTTTCAACAACACCATTTTGTTGAGGAGTTTTGACTGCAGAGAAATTTTGAGAAATCCCAGAACTTTCTAAAAAATTCTGAAGAGTCTCATTTTTGAACTCTGTTCCATTATCACTTATGATTTTCTGAACTGGAAGTTGTAAGAAAACTTGAATTCTTTTGATAAAGTTTATCAAGGAAGTAGCAGCTTCTGACTTAGCTCTTAATATTCATCAACAATTACTAGCATATACTTCTTTCCTCCCATAGACTGAACTGAAACAGGTCCACAAAGATCAGTATGAATCATTTCCAATGGTGTTTTGCAAGATGAGTCCATTTTTAATTTGTGAGAACTCTTTTTCATCTTGCCCATTTCACAAGCTGAGCATAATGATTCTTTTTCAAATTTTATCTTTGGTAAACCTTTAACCAGATGTTTTGCAACAAGATTATTCAGATCTTTGAAGTTTAAATGAGAACATCTTCTGTGCCACAGCCATCATTCATTTGCAGTTGAATTTGATAAAAGACAAACAGGATTTAATGTTTGTAATTTTGAAAAGTTAACCACAAATAAGTCCATGTGCCTTTTGGCCCAAAAGACTTTAAGATCATTCTCAGTTAAAATCATGCAACCTGTTATTTTGAACTTGATTTGACAAAGACTGTCTAAAAATTGACTTATGCTGAAAAGATTATGTTGTAATCCTTCAACATAGAAAACTTTTTGAATTGTAAGATCTCCTTTTGTTAAATCCCCATAACCTTTAACTTGACCTTTGATGTTATTTCCAAAGTTTACTACTCCTCCAGCCTTTTCTGTGAAATTTGATAGAAAAGACTTCTGACCTGTCATGTGTCTTGAAGCTCCTGAATCTAAAAACCACACATGACAGCCCTGCAAAAACAATCAGTTAGTTTTAGGTACCCATTTTGGAATGGGTCCTTCTTTGTTAGCTTTGTCATCTGATTTAACAAAAGTACCTTTTACTTTCCATTCAAAATCTTTCTTTAAACACCATTTGCCTTGAACTTTTATGATGTCAGAATATTTTCTGTTCACAAACTTGTTCAATTTCTTCTTGAAAGTTTTAAATTTGGATGTTGAAGTGTTTTCAACTTTCTTTTCTTTTACGTTAGACTCTTTCTCATTCTTTCCTTTGGATGTTGAAGTGTTTTCAACTTTCTTTTCTTTCACATTAAGCTCTTTCTCATTCTTTCCTTTGATTTTAGTTTGAGGCTTTACTTCTTTTATCTTTTCTTTTCTCTGAGTTTGAGGAACAGAAACATTCTTCTTTTCTGTATTCTGAATATCTTTTCTTATAAAAGAAACAGATGTTATTGTGATTGGACATTTCTGAGAATATTGAAAAGAATCACTTCCACATTTAATACAACTCAGATTTTTCTTTGCAAGTAACAACAAATTTGTACCATAAGTCTTTTCACTGTTATTGCTATTTTTCAAAGTACAGGTGCATTTATTACAAAAACTCTGAGCTTTTGGTACAGAAGCAGAATTCAATCCAATCTTCTCAAAGACTCTTTTCAGATCATCTTTCCTTTTGCTTTCCTCTTTTTCTGAAAAATTCAACCTAATTTTGTTAGAGAATGAAGTAGATGATTCACCTTTTTCATATGTACTTGATTCATTAAAAAAATTATCATTTTCTTTTAGAGCATTAATCTTGAAAATATCATATTCAGCTTTCAGTTTCTCAAGCTCTGTTAATTTCTGAATAAAGACAATTTTTTCTTTTAAAGCTTTTTCAAGACTAACATCCACATCACAGTAGTCATTTCAAGTTCTTCATAAGATTTCCTTAAGTCCTCAAGTTCTTGACTTACAAGATTAAATCTCTTTTCAAGCTCTAAAAAGTCTTCTGACTTTGTTTCAGAACATTTAGTTGATTCAGAATTCTGACTCTTTGAATCAGAATTCTGATTAACAGACTCAGTTTTCTGACCTTCAGATTCAGAGAACTGATATGAACAATCAGAATTCTGATTAGAAGATTCAGATTTCTGACTGACTGTTTTAGAAACCTTACTAGTATCAAATATACTTTCTATGTCAGAATATTAAAAACTTTGTTGCTTATTTTTGTAATTGACATTTAGAGAGTCATATTTGAATTTAGTGTCATTGTATTTTGGTTTCTCTTCTTTTGGTTTAAAAATTTCTTTCTTAACCTTATCTTCTGAAACATCTGACTTTTCTGTTTTTGATTTAGAAACTGTTTCCTTTGTCTTTTTAGAACTTGATTTCTGCAAACTATCAGAACTTGTGATAGAACTTGCAGGTCTTATAAAAACTTCAACAACTTCTGGAATTTTTGGTTTAGGAACATGAAGCTTTTCAAAATCATACAAGTTGACTGGAGCTCTTTTCAAAACAACATTTTCTTCCAATCCCAATCCCTTCTTTGGATTGTAAAATCTTGTATCTTTTACATTGCTTATTAGAAGATTTAATGTTTGCTGAGTTTGACCTCTTTTCAAATTAAGATCTTCTAATTCTTTGATTTCGGTGTACAAATTCTTTCTTTCCACAAATAGCATATCAAACTTTATTTGTAAATCACCCTTTTCATCCTTAACTTTTGAAAGCTCAATTTTTAATTCAGAAAGATTTTTCAACAATTCAGAATTTTCAGTTTTAACTTTTTGTTTCTCAACCTCAGATTCCTCACACTGTTCTCTTATTACTTCTTTTTCAATTCTGAATTTGTTAACCAGATTTCTTTCTCCTTTTATTTGTTTTCTCAGTTTAACAAACTCAGTTTTCATGTCACCAATCTGTGTCATTAAATCTATTTCAAGTGCAGAATGTACCTCAGTGGATGACTCAGAATCAGCATCTTCAAAGTCAGAATCATCCTCATTCTTCATCTTTGCCATATAACTCTGCATCTGTGAAAAGTGAATGCAGTCATCTTCATCTGAAGTGTAATACAACCAATTTTCCTGTTCAGCTAACATTGCCACTTCATCATCTCTTTTCTTGGCTAGCTGAGCCTTTTTGGTGTAGTACTCATAATCCTTCACAATTTTCACTTTGCAATCCTTTGCATAGTGACCAGACTTTCCACATTTGAAGCACAGATTCTTTTCTTTTCTATCTTCCTTCTCTTCTCTATTTTCTTCTCTTCTCTCTACCTTCTTTTCATATTTACTCTCTCCTCTTTCTTCTCTTTTCTTGAAATTTGAATTTCCCTGCTCTTTCTTGTAATTTCCCTGAATTTTACCTTTTCCATACCTCTTGTTGAAAGTATTAGTCAACAAGGCCAACTTTTCAGCAATTATTTTGATATCTTCATCTTCTTCTGATCCCTCTTCCTTATAAGATTCCTCCAGCTTTGGTATCTCAGATAGATACGCAGTCTTCTTGGGTGCTTTAACGATTTTGGACTTTGACAGAAAAGCTAACTGTTCTGCAACATTTTTCTTTTCTTCAACCACAATCTTAACAGAGTCTTCATGCTGATTAAGTACACAAAATAGATCATTGAGATCTTCTTCACACATATCCTTATTCATTTGTAGACTGATAGCAAACGATGATCATTCTGAATTTAGACTGTTCAGAATTTTGTAGTTTATTTCTGACTTTGTCTTTTTCAGCCCATTTCTTCTCAAATCATTCAGTATAGTGCAAAATTTACTATATGTCTGAGTCAAACTTTCTGATTCTTTGGCCTCGAATCTTTTATAAGAACTTATGCTTTGGTTTAACTTTGCTTGTATTGATCTGACAGTTCCTAACATCTGTCTTTCCAGTTCATCCCACATTTCCTTGGCAGATGATCCACTGTCAATTCTGTTTAGAACTTCATTTGGGACGGCCAATGTCATCAATGTGATGGCTCTTTTGTCTATAGCATGCCTGTTTTTCTGTTCTGCTGTGTATTGAGAGTAATTCTTCTTCACCCTTGTAGCCGGAATTTCTGGAGTTGTCTCTGTTTCAGAAGTTGCAGCCACATCGACATAGACTTCGATAGGACCTTCTCGGATAGAAACCATCAGATTTTCATCTATGTTATCCAAGAATTGGATCATTCGAATTTTCCATTGCTGGTACTCTTCAGGTATGAGAACAGGTGGCTTGGTTTCAGATCCCATGGCTAGATACTCTTTTGAAGACTTGATTGTAAGATATTTCAACAGAGAGACAAATTTGAATTTCTTGATTGAAAAACAACAATTAATTCAAGAATTGCTAAAAATTCAAGAATTAGAACTAGCAGCAGAATCGATTTTTGAACGAATCAAGATATCTTCAAGAAATTGATCAATAACCTTCGCGATCACGATCTTGAACAAATTTGTTTGTTGATTGGCTCTGATACCAATTGTAAGTCCAGGATTCACTCTTACAATCAATATATCAATGTATGAAATAGTAATTGAGAATTAATATGATCAAGCCAACTTGTATTCAATGAAGAACAGATTTACAGATCTTAGAGAGAGAGAATCTCAAAGATTACAAAATATGAATACAAATATATGCGGGAAAATCAGTTAGCATAGAAGTGCTAACCACTATGTATACTGCAACGGAAACACTAAAGCTACAGTACATATAAGAAAGACTAATAGGAACAATACACGTGTCCTAATTAGTTAACTAAATACAAAGTAAAGCATCAAGTTATAAGTTCTGAACATGTTGTTCAGAACTTCTGAACATTATTCTGATTAAGCTTCTCAGAACTTCTGACTCTTCTTCTCAGACTTCTGTACTTAGTAAACTTTCAGAGCATTCCTTCTGAGCCTTCTTAGTCAGAACTCTGACTCTTCACTTCAGAACTTCTGAGCCTTCTTAGTCAGAATTCAACACTTAGTTTATTGACAAAACTCAGATCTAACATTTTCTCTCTCTAATCTCACTATATAAACACATTCTTGGTTTATATTTTTTCCTTTACGCGAAAAAAACTTCTCCTCCAAGCAAGAAAGATTTACTGTTGCATTTTGCTCTCAAGTTTTTCAAGAACAACTGTTCATATCCTTCTTCATCAACATCAAATGTTATTATGCTCTTATTATTTACCTATTGTTTATAACTTGTTTATGATCTTCTCATTGTTTTTACAAGATCAAACAAAAGAACTTTTTTAAATGAAATCATTTCTTTCATGGTTTTATGAACACAACCTTTCATGGTTGTTCTTCATGTTTAAACGCAAAATCTTAAACTTGTTCTTCATATGTTCGTTTCCAGAACCTGGAAAACAAGATTTTTAATGGGTTTGTATTTCTTTTTCAAAACCAAGAAAAACCCTAATCTTCATTAAGACATTTTTGTCTGAATGAAATAGACAAAATTCGAACCATCTTATTGGAAAATCTTTCCACATTAAGATTATTCTTATTTGTTATTATCTTTGGTTGAACTGATAATACAGAAATGGCATCTGCTGACATTCCTACCACTGAGAACATTGCTGCAGCTGATGCTGAAGAATTGGAAATCACCAAGGCTCCTCAAGTAAAGTTCACTCTAGAAGAACTTGATTGGACTAAGTCAAACAACCTCTATGCGCTTTTCGAGTTTCCTCCTCGAAAGCAAGTCACACATCTGAATGATGCTGTGAGTTTAGTGAAAAACTGTTGCCTTTCGACAGCCCTGACAATAACACCTCCTGCACATCAGCTACTACTTTCTCAGTTCTGGTATTCTACCAGACACTCTCAACTACCATCAGCCAAAGATCCTTCAAAGACAATTGACTGCATCCTCTGTGATACTGATTTTGGACGATGAAGATCACCCCTGCCATTATCCGCAAAGCCCTGAGCCTTCCCATCGCCACAAAAGAAAAACCTTTTGTTCCTCTCCCTGACCACAAGAAGCATTCTGACAGGGAAGCCATCACTGCATTCTTCGATGCAATGGGCTATGTATGGGAAACTGGGAGGGATAAGAAGCCTGAGAAGAAGCTGACCCTCATCAAGAAATCTAAAATGTCCAGCGAGATGAATTTCATCTTCGCTCATTTGATAAGTTGCATGATTGCAAAGACCGGCTCCTCTGACCAAGCCGCTCAACCTCAACAAGCAATGGGATATGCACTGCTGAAAGGTCTACATATAGACTGGGCATCGATAATCTACGATGACCTTGTACCAAGAGTAGACTCTGCCGCTGACCGATCTCCATGGGTTCCTTATCCTAGATTCATCATCGCCGTCTTCCAAACAGGCCTGAAGGACAGCTACCCAAAAGAGGGTGACCTGAAACTCTCTCAGGTTGGCCCTAAAGTACTCGACTTCAATACGGTGGAAAACGAGGTACGTCTTTCTACACTCTTAACTCTTCTCAATCCTCTTTCTTCTTCTACTTCTGCAGCTCCTTCAGCGGACAAACCCCTCGCTGATACCCAAGCTGCAATCTCCATTCCTTCTCATAAAAGGAAACACTCATCTACCCAACTTAGTTCCAAAAGAACTAAGAAAACCAAGGAGTAACCCCAGCAATCTCATGCTGAAGACTCCTCAGCTCATCTTGAAGAGCTGAAGGAAAGTTCAGTGGTACGCTCTGCCACACCTGAACAAACCACCCTTTCCATCCCAACTTCAGCGTCTCTTAACGTTGAAGTTATAAACTTGGAATCTACCCAACCTCCTTTAGTCTCTCAAAAGACTGAAGAAGTAATTCTCAGCGGATCCAACGCTGAACTCCGCACCCAACCAACATTCTCAACCTTCGCTTCTCTCTCTACTCCATTGGTCTCTAATGCAGTTGTCACTGGAACAACCGTCATTCCTCCAGAAGCTAAAGCTGATACTCTTCAAGGAATGATGACTACAGGACCTGCAGAACCATTCATGCGTATACGCACTCTCGCTGACGACATGGAACATTATTCAGGTCACAGAAGTTTTGATGACTTCGTCGACCCTCCTGCAGGTATACACCAAACCATATACACTGTAACTGAACCCCAAACTTCTGAGCTTTCCTCTGTTCATAAGTACTTATATGTTATAGGTCCTAATTTGGGAGACATCAACGCCTCTCTGAAGAACCTGGATACGAAGCTGACAGGTCTCACCACTACACTCTCCGACAACTCTTCAGTTGTAACAAACGCTGGAGAGAATCTTACAAAGCTGACAACAGTGTTTGAACAGAATGCCTCCAAAGCTGACTTGGAGAAGGTTGATAAAACTCTTGGCGACTTTGCCAAAGTTCTCGCTGACATCTACACAGACTACACCTCTCTCAAATCTTCAGTTCAATCCATGTCCAGCGAGTTTACAACGCTGAAGACATCGGTTGGAAAACTCAAGGGAGATATGTCCGTTGTGAAGACTGACATGAGTTCTATAAAGACTGACGTTGGTTCAATGAAGACAATGATGCAGCAGATCCTGAATAACACGACCGCCCCTGCCCCTGCACCTGAGAACTTTACTACGACGGATCGTGCTGAACTCTTGAAGATGAGTCCTGCTATTACTGGCCTAGAAGACAGAGTAGCAGCGATTGAAGTTTATATGGGGATCCCTGGCCAAGAAGACAGGAAACCAAAACTAGCTGCTGAGTCAACGCATTCCTCCCCCATTCATCATGAAGAAGGGGGGAGAAGAACTCTGAAAACCTTCCCCAAGATGAATCTATCGAGGGGGAGAAGACTGAAGACCTTACCCTTACTGAAGAGGGTGAGAAGACAGCTGAAGAAGCTGTTGCTGGACCTCAGGGAGATGAACACCCTGAGAGAACCGAGAAGCTTACCTCTATATCTGAGGGGGAGCAACTCGAAGAAGATGCTGAAGAATCTGAATCTGAAGCTGATGATGAAGAAGCCATCGACTTATCTGATGATGAACCATCCTCTTCTCCAAAGAATGATGATGATGACGATGATGATGATGACTCCTTTATCGTCAAGCCTGCTCAGAAGAGAACAGCTCTTAAAGGGATCGTGATAAAAGAATCTACACGGGAGCGGACCAAGACAAAACCTTCAGCGTCTGAAGCTGACAAAGGCAAAGGAAAAGGTGTCGCTGAAGACGATGACAATCTGACGATCTTGCTTCCAAAGCCAGTTTGTCAGGTACACTAAATCTTCCTTACTGCATCCCTCCTCTATCTATACACTTTATCAGCTCTACTCTCCAAAAAGCCTATACACTCAAACCCATCTCTTTTCTCTGATTTTACCCAAATTCTTATTCATAAGATCGCTGTGTTTCAGCTAGTCCTCTCCCCTACTTGAGAATTCTGAAGTACAACCAGCTGCTGCTGAAGAAATAATCCCAGTCTTGGATTTGATCTCTGAGACTGATGAACCTGAAGAACAGATGCCCCCTCATACAAACAGGCCTTCCTTGGTTCCTCAAAAACCAAGTGAAGAGGATCAGAGAAGAAGAGAAGAGATAATAAAGAAGTTTGAGGCTCAGCGAACCATTCTAAAGCGTGATCAACTTCCTTCCGTTCCTCCAAAGTTCAAACTTTCACAAAATGAATACAAGGATCACCTCAGAGCTGAACGTCTAATCGCTGAAAGAAGAGAAGCTGAAGAAAAAGACAGAGAACTCGCCATCCAGCTTTCTCAACAATCAGTGAAAGACCCCAAGCTGAAAAAAGCTCCAATCGAAGTTCAACGTCAGCTATGGGAAGAAGCCAAGAAGATCGTGGAAGAAAAGAAAACTGTGTCCAAGTCTACTTTGATCTGGTGCAAAGAAAAGGTACACTTCAGACATCGACCTGCCAGAATCATCAAGGTACTCATCACTGGAAGATCAACCCTCATAGTTTCAATCGCTGAAATCGAGATATTCAGAGAGAATGGACAGTACAAAAAATTCTATGCTGAAGCTATCACGCAGTACGGTCTCTCTGAATGGTTGGAGATCATATTAGCCATCCAGAAGTCTCAATCTAAGTACAAGGATCATGTTGAAAAGCTGATAAACAAACAGATCGACTTAGTCTCTTCTTGTGTGGATATTCCTCCTCCCCCTCCTCTCGAAAGTCAGAAAAGAAGGGCCTCTGCAAAGAAAAAGTCTAAATCTTCAAATGATGGTCCTCATATTCGGAACGAAACAGGTATTGGTGTTTCTCGTGCTGAAGTCCTTGGTCCTGAACCTGACATTTTCGGACTTGACACATGTCTTCCTCTTGGTGAGACTTTCATCCCTGGGAAAGTCATAAGCGAACCCTATGGGATATTCTTTATTGACTATGATGGACGAAAACGTTTTCAACGTATCTCTGAACTTCCCATCACTCCCATCGAACAGCTGAAAGATCTCATCTACTGGTGTGACTTCAAGAACGACATTCAGGCACGGCATCTAAAACCCTTGATTTTTTAAGAAGCTCTGAACAAAAGGAATCAACGTGTAACAGTTCCTGACTGGATGATTCCCACATCAAAGACCCTTGATGAACTTCTCATTAAGGAAGAACCTCTATAAGCTGATAGGATCGCCTAATTCTTCTATTGTATCAGTTATTCTTTTGTACTTGTAATTTATTTCGCTTGCACTTGTAATCTTTCCACTTCCCTTTGTAATCTGTCACGAAGTTTAATGAAAGATTTCAGCGAAAGTACTTTACTCCATCAGTAGAAAAGATCCCAAAAAACAGTAAAAGGGACAAATATTTTATAAGTTCTTTTTATCCTTATGTTTTCATTAAATAGCAATTTTCTCTGTTGCTATGTCATAATCAAATAGGGGGAGATTGTTGATCCAAACCCTCAGTGATTTGATAATGACCCTCTCTTAATACTTAGTGAAAATTGTAAGTAAACAATATGTATTAGAGTTTCACTATCGCTGATAAGTACTAAGATCTTACAGTACCGCTGATAGGAACTCTCGCTCTTTAGATTAAACATTCAGCGAACACTGTTCACCTTAATGCTCTGAGTCTGTTTAGTCTTTATGGTGATCGCTGATAAGTTAGTTGTTTACTTATGATCTCTGAAGACAAGTTTCACGTCAACATAGGTTCTACGCTAAAGTCGAAGATCAAGCTCAAGAACCAGCGACAAGTCTCCTAATGAACTGATGCGGATCAGCGAAGACTCAAATTTGTCCACTCAACGTGAAGTATCAAGTACAAGACTTCAGTTATCGCTGAACTTTATCATTCGCTGATAAACAATGATGAAGCGTTGAATCAACGAAAAGCTGATCAGGAAGTCCTCCGTACAAAGTACTTTTGTCTTAACCACCCTTGCACGACTCCGTACGATATGTCAGAAAAGAACCTCCTTATTGTCTGAAATCGTACAATCACTCTGATACTACACTGTTCAAACATGCGGCTACTAAGGTTGTCTATAAAGGTCAACGACATACAACCAATGAGTTGTTGCCACGTGTAAAGTGTAAACTGCCATGCATTAAATGCATGCAGTATAAAAGAAGATGAACTCACTTCATTTTGAAGTAACTTGCTAACTCTGGACAAGTTCATTATTCTTCTTATCTTGAGATAGGTTATTATTAGTAATTTCCTTCCCTTTCTTAGTGCAAGAAACTTAGTGTTCCAACTTGTTTAGATTTAGGTTTATCCTTAATCTTGTTCCGCAACAAGCTGTAAATTGTTAATGATTTATCAATAAACAATTTAGAAAAGTAAAATATGTGTGTTGGTATTCAACCCCCCCTTCTACAAACTTGTATAACCCTTTGGGACCAACAGATGTGCCAGAGCATGCCAACTTCTGTGGGATGGCTAGGGCAGAGGAGATGACAGCGGAAATGACAGAGACAAGCTCTGTAGATGGAACACTGGAGATCTCAAAACCCAGTGCTAATTCTGAACTCGAGAGACACTTGGAGTAATGTTGATCCCAAGATTAACCCTTCTGATCTTATTTCAAAAGTGGAGTTCACAGACTTTTGCAAAGAGATCAGAGACTCCTTGAATGAGTATAACCTTAAAACCACAGGTGTTGTTGATCAGAGGTCCGTCATTGATGCATCTCTGAAGGATGAGCTCAAACATGTCAAGGATCAGTTAACAAAGACCTCTCAGAGATTGGTCGATCTGGAGAAGAAGAGCTCTGAAGATTCTCAAAGGCTGCAGTCAGAGATCAAAGCTCTGAATGATGAGTTAGCCAACCATCAGAGGGAGACTTCCAACAGAACTACCCAACCTCCCTCTGTATAATTATCAGAGGCCAACCTCAGCACCATATCAGAGGTAATCAGCAAAACTATTTCTGCTGCTCTTGCAAATCTTACATCATCTTCTACAGAGCAACCTCCTCATGTTGTTGTTGTTCCTATCTCTTCCTCTGCACATCCAAATGAGCTTCCCATCACTAGAGCATATATGGGAGCCTTCAGAAAAGAAGTTCTCAGCAGAATGATGACCATTTCTGCAAAGTTCGTGGCCAAAGCACAGGCAACAGAGAAACATGTGCAAACATCCCTTGACACCCACAAGGTAAACTTTTCAGATCAAGTGGATGAGGTCAGAGCTTCTACTGTAGAGCTATAAGATACTCTGAAAGTTGTTGCCAAGAACTTTGATGAACTTATCTGCGATATTGTTTCCAGAAAGAGAACAACCGCTGGTGAGACTACAGAGAGAAAGTTTAAGAAACAAAAGTTTGTTGTCGACAATGAGACAGATTCAGACCTTGATGACTTTGATTTGTCAGGACAACAAAAAGGGGAGAATGAGGCCATTGTTGATTACACGTTCAAAGATAAAACCCCAAAACCAAAAGATGCTGAAGCCTCTTCCTCTACCTCTGTTGAACCCATCATCGAAACCATTGACCTTGATTCACCAACACCCTCACCTACCAGAAGAGAACCAGAAAGGACAAACCAAACCTCTGCTGAAGACAACCAACCACAACCACACCTCGATACAACCATGATCCTCCATGACCAACACTAGAATGAAACTGCAGAAACCATGGAGATCCTTACTGAAGAAGGAAGGGCCCAGAAAGAAAAAGACGACAGAGCCAAAGGCAAGTTGACAGAAGAACGTGATCCAGATCAATAGAAGTTTTCTCTGTCATCAACGGTGAACTACAAGCAGAGCCCAACACTAAAGCCATTCCAGAGGCACCAACACATCAACCTTCAGAACTCCATGCTCCAGAGAGCTCCACACACCAAGAACATCCACCATCCTTAGAAGAAGTATTCCGCTATCTCTATGCTGATAGAGACATCATTCAACAGGACTCTGTACCCATAAACCCAAGGTTGAATTCCAAAAGAGCCAATCTGCTAGATGACGCCAGAAGAAGGATTATAACAGAGAAGACCAACATTGGTGGAGGAGTATACTCAGAGCTTCCTATCACAAAGATCCAACGCATAAACCATAGAGCGTTCACCTACAACAAGGTACTCTACCATGAATACATCGTGCAAAGAACTGACAACCAAATGCATGTATTCAATGATAATGACATGGTGCTCATCAACCCCTATGATCTACTACAACTGCACTCCTACTGCGTAAACTTCTCAGACCGAAGAAAGACTGCCAGAACTGCCAGGTACAAGGTTGAACTAGCCATGGAAGAACATGTGAACCTCATAACCCAGACAGATTTCCAACATGGCATTGCATTTGAATTGGAGAAGTTGAGCATCGGACCTCTAGATGAAAGTATGGAAGGATTGGAGCATTATCCCTTAGGATCATTGGTAGAAGAACCTGAAGCCTTCATCGTACGACAGAAGAGAATCAAGAAGGCCATTCGTTCTTCAGAGGTACCCAAGTACTCATCCCAATCGCTGAAGTATCTGAAGAAGATTATTCAAGGTCGTGTTGGAAGTTCCAAATGTCCAGAGAATATCATCCAAAGCTTCATCATGAACATAGATCTTACTATAGAGTTTAGGGCTTTAATTATGAAGTTTGATAGAATTCTCAGAGGCAACTTTTATGATTAAATTTACATAGGTTGACTTTCTCCTTTTTGTCTTTATTTTAGCTTATCTCTGTAGTATAGCAAAAGTTGTATTTTCAATACTTAGGGGGGGATTGTTAGCCCCAAGTATTTCCATGTAAAAGTATTGAAATCATACAAGTCAGGAGACATCAGAGATGGCTAAGAAGACTTAGCAGAAGATCAACAGAAGAACGTCAGAGACCAAACCATTAGAAGACCATTAGAGCTCTGGCAAATGATCTCTAATGACCAAGACCTCTGTGAAGCCGAAGACTCGTAGAAATTCTCTAAGTGTTAGATTAGTGTTTGTACTTTCCACGTCAACCCTAAAGGACGAAGACACACTTTACACGTGTCATTCCAGGGTTTGATAGTACACTGATTTTCACTTTATCATACTATAAATATAGAGTAGTGGAGCACACAAATGTAAGAATTACCTGCAAGACACACTCATAGCACAATTCCGTTCCACTATCTGTGTACATTTTGTAGCCTGAGAGAATTCAGAAGAAACACACACACTTAGGTGTTCTTGGTGTTCTTCATATCAATATACGAGCAGTTTGTTATTTATTCTTATCTTATCTACTGTTTCAAATATATTGTTATTCTCTTATTATTCTTGCTTAAGAACCATCACTCATTATCAAACAGAATGTTTATGCTTCCGCTATCTTTGATATCTTTGTTTGAGTGAGACAAGGTGAATCTGGGAACCAACAAGTGTTGTGTAGGTCCCGAAGGGTTATACAAGTTTGTAGAAGGGGAGGTTGAATACAAACACACGATTTTTACTTTTCTAAATTGTTTATTGATAAATCAAGACAATTTACAACTTGTTGCAGAACAAGATTAACGATTAACCTAATCTAAACAAGTTAAGAACACTAAGTTTCTTGCACTAGAATAAGATAGAAAGGAGATAAGGAATTACGAATAATAACCTAACACACAGTAGTAAGGAAGAATAAGAATATGGCTGAGCGCACTTCATTTCTGAAGTAGGATTCTTCTTATATACTGCATGCATTTAATGCATGGCAGTATTGCTTTACACGTGGCAGCAGCTGAGTGGTTGCATGTCATTGACCTTTGTAGACAACCTTAGTAGCCGTATGGTGCACAGTGTAGAATCAGAGTTGTTGTACGATCATAGACAAAAGGATGCCCGTTCTGACAGTTCGTACGGAGACGTGCAAGGGAGGTAAGACAATAGTACTTTGTAAGGAGACTTCATGATCAGCTTTCGTTGAAACAGTTCTTTATCAGTGAATGATAAAGTTCAGCGATTGTTGAAGTCTTCTACTTGATACTTCACGTTGAGTGGACAAATCTTGGCTTCGCTGATATCCGCATCAGTTCATTAGTAGACTTGTCGCTGGTTCTTGAGCTTGATCTTTGACTTCAGCGTAGAACATATGTTGACGTGAAACTTGTCTTCAGGGTTCATAAGTAAATGACTAACTTATCAGCGATCATCTCATAGACTGAACAGGCTCCGAGCTACTCGATGAACAGAGTTTGCTGACTATTTATCTTTAAAAGCGAGAGTTACTATCAACGGTACTGAAACAGACTTAGTACTTATCAGCGATAGTGAAACTCTAATACATATCATTTACTTACAATTTTCACTAAGTGTTAAGAGAGGGTCATTACCAAATCACTGAGGGTTTGGATCAACAATCTCCCCCTGTTTGATTATGACATAGCAACAGAGACAATTGCTAATTAATGAAAACATAAGGATAAAAAGAACTCATAAAATATATGTCCCTTTTACTGTTTTCTGGGATCTTTTCAGTACTGATGGAGTAAAGTACATTCGCTGAAATTTTTCTTTAAACTTCGTAAATGTTACAGAGGGAAGTGGAAAAATCACAAGTACAGCAAATTAAATTACAAGTACAAAAGATGTAGACAGATAAAGATAGAAAGAATTACAAGGCGATCCTATCCGTCAAAAGGTTCTTCCTTGATGAGAAGTTCATCGAGGGTCTTTGATGTGGGAATCTTCCAGTCAGGGACCGTTACACCTTGATCCTTTTTTGTTCTTTGCTTCTTCAAAGATCAGGGGCATGAGGTGACGTGCCTGAATGTCGCGTCTGACTTCACACCAGTATATTAGGTCTCCGAGTTGTTCGATGGGAGTGATTGGAAGCTCAGATATGCGTTGAAAGTGTTGTCGTCCATAGCAGTCTAGAAAGAAGATGCCATAGGGTTCACTTAAGACTTTTCCAGGGATGAAAGTTTCACCAGGAGGCAGGGAGGTGTCAAGTACTGAGAGGTCAGGGTCATGACCAAGTACTTCTTCTCATGAGAAACCTATACCTGTTTCATTCCATATAGGAGGACCTGAGTCTGAGGTTTTCTTTTTCTTTGCAGAGGCCCGTCTTTGTTGAGGTGGAAGAAGAGTGGAAGGAGGAATATCCACAGTAGAAGAAACCAAGTCGATCTGAGAATTTAAAATTTTCTCGACATAGCTCTTGAACTTTGAGCGAGATCGCTGAATGACTAATTTCACTTCCAACCATTCAAAGAAACCAAACTTCTTTAAAGTAGTAGCATAGAAGGTTTGCTTGGTTTTGTCTTCTCTGAATACGTCAACTTCAACAACAGGAACGTCTACAAACATTTTTCCTCTGATAAGTGCCTTGATGATTTTGGATGGTCGAGATCGATAGTTCAGCATTACTTTACACCATTCCAAAGTCGAGTCAGATACCTTAGTCTTTTCTTCAACGATCCTTTGGGCATCATCCCATAGCTGACGTTGGACATCAATGGGAGTTCTTTTCAGCGTGGGGTCTTTCACCGATTATTGGACAAGCTGGATGGCGAGAGCCTTATCTTTTTCTTCAGCTTCCTTCTTTTCGGCGAGTAATCGTTCATCTATTAAATGATCCTGGTATTCTTTCCTTGATATCCTGAACTTTGTGAGAACAGGGATTTTGGAGCGAGGGAGGATGATTCGCTGATCTTCGAATTTCTTTATTATTTCTTCTCTCCTTTTCTGATCCTCTTCACTTAGCTTTTGAGGACCTAATGAAGGTCTGTTTTTGTGAGAGAGAGGTTGTTGTTCCGGTTCATCAGTCTCAGAGGTCAAATCCAAGACTGGGATTATTTCTTCAGCGATAGGAGCTGGAATTATTGTTGTAGTTGTAGGAGCTTCAGCGGGATCCTCAAACAGGGGAGAGAACTAGCTGAAACACAGAGATTGTTTAAGTAAGAACATGGGAAGAAAGAGATAGAAAAAAGAATGGGGTTTAAGTGTAGAGAGGTTTTATGGAGAGGATGATTGAGATTGAAAAGGGATAGAGGAGTGATGCAGAGTAAGGGAATAAGAGATATTGTACCTGATAAACTGGCTTAATCTGAAGGATAGCCAGATTGCCTTATGTAGCGAGGCCTTTGTTTTTTCCTTGATCAGCTTCAGATGCTGCATGCTTTGTCTTCTCCCCTGATGGTTCGTTTATCGAAATCCCTTTCTCAGGGGCCTTCTTGGGCTCAACGAAGAAGAAGTCATCATCATCATCGTCATCATCATCATCTTTAGGGGATGATGATGGTTCTTCATCATCGATATCGATGGGTTCTTTGTCTTCAGCTTCTTCTTCTTCTTCAGACTCGACCTCATCAGCGTAAGGTACTGTCACATCAGCAACGGCTTCTTTGTGTTGCTCTTTGAGTTGCTCCCGCTCAGATACAAAGGGAGGTTTCTCGGTTCCCTCAGGGTTTTCAACTCCCTGAGGTTTTGAAGTAGAAGCAGCAATTTCATTTTTCTTCTCAACCTCATCATTATGGGGAAGGTCTTCAGCTCTCTTCTCCCCCTCTTCCACTTTATGAGGAGGAATATCAGCAACACCAGCAACATCAGTAGTATGAGAATCACTGTCTTCTTGGCCAGTGAGTCCTATACAAAGTTCAACCACTGCTAATCTGTCGTCGAGGCCAGATATAGCAGGGGCGAGTTTCCGAAGATCTTCTCTATCGGACTGAGTAAAGTGAGACTTTAGAGCATCCAGGCGATTGAGTATCTGCTGAAGTAGATCTTTGACCGTTGTAACCTCACCCTTAAGAGTACCAACCTCTGTCTTCAATGATGTGACTTCATTGGACATAGTGGTGAAGTTTGTTGCGAGGGTAGTGTTGGTGAGGTTGAGATTGTTGACGTTTGAGGAAGTTTCAGCGAGGGTGGTAGCAAAAGTTGCAATGCTGCCATCCACCTTCTCCATATCAGCTTTGGAGGCTTTCGTGTCAACAACCTCGGTCAACTTCTTGAGGTTCTCTCCAGCGTCTGTAACCGCTGAAGAGTTGGTGGAGAGAATGGTGTTGTATGATTCCATCTTTGTTTCCAGGGCCTTCAGGGAGGTGTTGATATCCCCCAAATTAGGACCTGAAACAGTTATTAACTTATGAACAGAAGAAAGCTCAGAAGTTTGGGGTTGAGAGAGAGAAGTGTTTGGGATAATGTGTATACCTGCAGGCGGGTTGGCGAAGTTGTCAAAGCCTCGTAACCCTGAGAAAGTTTCATAGTCGTCTTCAATAGTTCCTTGACGACTGGAAGTACCTGCAGGTCCTGTGTTTTGTTCTATCATCCTCTGAAGATGTTCAGCAGTAGTGTCGCTGAGGAAGATGTTTGTTGAGGAGAATAGGGGAAGAGATTTAGTGACCAAAGGAGAGGTGGGAGGAATGATGGTTGAGAAAGTGGGTTGGGTGCGAGGTTCAGCGTTGGATTTGCTGAAAATCACTTCAGTCTCTAGAGAGGCTGAAGGAGGTGGGTTCAGTTCCAAGTTTATAACTTCAGCGTTTAGAGACGCTGAAGCTGTGATGGTAGGGGTGGCTTGATCAGCTGTGGCAGAGCGTACCACTGAACTATCCATCAGCTCTTCAAGATGAGCTGTGGAGTCTTCAGCATGTGAATGTTGGGGGGTTGCTCCTTGGTTTTCTTGATTCTTTTGGAACCAAGTTGGGAAGTAGATTGTTTCCTTTTTCGAGAAGGAGTGGAGGGTGTAGCTTGGGTATCAGCGGTGGGTATTACCGCTGAAGTAGCGGCAGAAGTAGAAGAAGGAGGAATAAGAATTGATAAAAGAGTAGTAAAACGTACCTCGTTTGCCAGCGGCTTGAAGTTGAGCACCTTAGGGCCAACCTGAGAGAGTCTCAGATCACCCTCTTTTGGGTACTTGTCCCCAAGTCCAAGTTGAAATATGGCGCTGATGAATCTGGGATAAGGAACCCATGAAGGTCTATCAGCCATATCTACTCTGAATGCAAGGTCGTCATAGATGATTGAGGCCCAGTCAACATGTAGACCTTTCAGCAATGCATAGCCCATTGCTTGATGAGGTTGAGCAGCTTGATCAGAGGAGCCACTCTTCGCTGTCATGCAGCTTATCAGGTGTGCTAAGATGAAGTTCAACTCGCTTGGCATTTTGGAATTCTTGATCAGGGTCAGTTTCTTCTCAATCTCCTTGTCCCTCACTGTGTCCCATGCGTAACCCATTGCATCAAAGAATGCAGTGATGGCTTCCCTATCAGCATGGTTTTTGTGGTTAGGCAGAGGAACGAAGGGTTTTTCTTTGGTGGCAGTGGGTAGGCTGAGTGCTCGCCTGATAATGGCAGGGTTGATTTTGGTTGTGCCAAATTTGGTGTCACAGAGAATGACATCAAGGAGTTTCTTAGGGTCCTTTGATGAAGGAACCTGAGTGTGTCTAGCAGTATACCAGAACTGAGATAGAAGGAATTTAAGGGCAGGGGGTACAATGGTTAAGGCTTTGAATAAGCAGCAGGTTTGGAGATAATTCACAGCTTCATTCAGATGTTTGACTTGCTTCTTCGGAGGAAAATCGAAAAGCGCATAGAGATTGTTGGATTTTAAGAAGTCTACTTTCTCAAGCGTGAACTTGACCTGAGGAGCCTTGGGAAGATTCAGTTTCTCCGTAGCAGGAGATTTCTCAGCGGTGGGAGCAGCAGTAGAAGATGCCATTTCTGTTTATCATATCAACCATGAATCATAGAGAAAAAATACAGTGTTAATGTGGAATGATTTTCCAATAAGATGTTTTCGAATTTTTTCAATTTCATTCAGACATAAATGTCTTAATGAAGATTAGGGTTTTCTTGTTTTGAAAAAGAAATGCAAACCCAGTAAAAGTCTTGTTTTCCATTTTCCTTTAGATAAGGATTCTGGAAAAACGTATGAAGAACAAGTTTAATATATTTGATTTAAACTTGAAGAACAACTATGAAAAGGTTGTGTTCATAAAACCATGAAAGAAATGATTTCATTTAAAAAGTTCTTTTGTTTGATCTTTTGAAAACAAGGATAAGATCAGAAAATAGTTAAAACAGGTAAATAATGAGAATATTAACCTGGTTGTCGAAGAAGAAGATGAACAGTTTTCTGGAAAAGCTCGAGTTCAATAAGCAACAGTAAATCTTTTCTTTCTTGCAGAAGAAGTTCGCGTAAAGGAAAAATATAAACTCGAAATAGTTTATATAGTGAGATTAGAGAGAGAGAAAAACTAGAGCGGGAAAGTTTTTCATCATGACACGGACACGTGTTTGCATTTGATTGGATGGTAAACGAAACATGCAAACGTGTGTCAGAAAAAGAACGTGCCAGGGTTTATCCGTTGTGATGATGTCAAAAACGTCCTTTCATATTTTAGGATGTCTCTGAGGTTTTGAAAGCTCAGGGACTATTTTGAAAAACATGAAGCACTGAATAGAAATATCAGTGTTAGTTTAAGAAATTTCAAAGTATCGCTGTTAAGGAAGAGATATTCAGCGATATGATTTGTTTTGAAATCTTGCATTTATTTGCAAACGTCAGTGAGTAAAGAGAGAACATACCTTGATATCAGCGAATCAACTTTGTTCAGAGAGAAGATGATAGAATGGTTTATATAAGTTGGTTTTATCCGATCGCTGATCAAATGTGAACCACTGAAGATTTTACTCTTCAAAGTTCAGCATTCCAAGCTCGCTGATGAGAAAGTTGAATCTTGTCTCATAAAGAGGTTTGGTGAACAGATCAGCTAACTGAAAGTCAGTTGGGATAAAATGAAGTTCTATATCACCATTCATCACATGATCTCTGATAAAATGATACCTGATTTCGATATGTTTGGTCTTTGAGTGTAGTACTGGGTTGTTGGCTATAGCGATGGCACTTGTGCTGTCGCAATAGATTGGAATTTTCGAGAGCTGAAGGTCATAGTATAGTAGTTGATTTCTCATCCACAAGACCTGAGAACAACAGCTTCCAGCGGCTACATACTCAGCTTCAGCAGTTGAGGTGGACACTGAGTTTTGCTTTTTACTTGTCCAACTCACCAGCTTTCCACCCAGGAGCTGACAGCCTCCTGTGGTGCTTTTCCTATCCAATTTGCAACCTGCAAAATCACTATCTGAATAGGCGATTAGATCAAACCCTGAGTCTTTGGGATACCAAAGACCTATGTTCGGAGTACCCTTAAGGTAACGAAACATTCGCTTTACAACGATCATATGAGATTCCTTAGGTTCAGCTTGATATCGTGCACACAAACAGGTTGCGTACATAATGTCCGGTCGACTAGCTGTAAGATACAAGAGAGAGCCGATCATCCCACGGTACAGCGTGACATTAACAGGTATTCCATTTGAATCCTTGTTTAGTGTCAGCGGTGGTGCCATAGGGGTTTTCATAGCTGAACTCTGAGTTAAATTGAATTTCTTCAGCATATCTTTAACATACTTTCCCTAATTTATGAAAGTTCCCTTTTCATTTTGCTTTAACTGAAGACCAAGGAAATATGTTAGCTCACCCATCATACTCATTTTATACTCTTCTTTCATTCTATCAGCGAAACGAGTACAAAGGTCAGGGTTAGTAGAACCAAATATAATGTCATCAACATATATATGAACAAGAATGATATGACATTTCACTATTCTAAAAAATAGAGTTTTGTCGATTTTACCTCCCTCAAATTTTTCAATTAGGAGATAAGAGGATAGAGTGTCATACCATCCAGTTTATAAATATAACCTGAGAATCCTGGAGGTTGTTCCACATAGACTTCTTCATTCAGCTTTCCATTGAGAAATGCTGACTTAACATCCATTTGATATACTTTGAAGTCTTTGTGTACAGCGTATGCTAAGAATAGACGAATAGATTCTAGTCTTGCTACTGGAGAAAATGTTTCGTCATAGTCTATACCTTCCTCTTGTCTGTATCCCTGAGCAACAAGTCGAGCCTTGTTGCGGGTTACAGTTACATGTTCGTCCAACTTGTTTCGATAGACCCATTTAGTGCTGTTAGCTTCAATCTTCCTAATCATAGAAATACTTAGAAGTAGTGAAAAATAGGCTAAGTATAGAAAAGCCTCTCATAGAGGCTCTGCCACTTCTTCCAGAAGATCAAGTCCAGAAAGCCACAGAAGCTACAGAGGTAATCACAGAACCTCTGTAGTGCGCAAGAAGAAGATCAACTCGGAAACAAGTGGACTGCTCCACAAAAGGTCAGACCATAGAACCTCTGTAATGCCTTACAGAGCATCTGTGGTCTGCTATGAAGACTTGGAAGATATTACTGGATACGTTCATCAACTTGCATGGAAAAGTACTGTCAAAACACGTGTCAAGCTCTGAGTGGACTCAATAGGGCATGGTACAAAATAGACGTCTGCGCCATTTAATGCATTTACCAATAGTACATCTGCTCCATTAAATGCGCATGGCTCAAACAACTGCTCACACCATCCAGTCCACTGTTCACACCATCCAGTTTACTATTCATGCCGTAAAAGGAACAGTGACCAACTTCATAGTCTTCTAAGAGTAGTATAAAAGGAAGTCTCATGTTGAGATCTTCCTAACGACGAAAACACAAGGAATCACTAATACTCTCAAGCTTTATTGTCAAATATCTGAGTGTTATATTCTCACACACACCAACAGTTCTTAATCTGTTCTTCGTGTTCTTATTATATATTGAATAACAGTAACTGTTCAAGAAATCCTTTTTATTCCTTACTGTTTTCTTTATATATGTGCGTTCTAATATCTATCAAACATATCTGTTAGTTTAATACGCTTCCGCATCAAACTCTAAACTCCACTAACAGATTGTTAATCTTGATTAAGTGTATATGGGTTCCAACAATTGGTATCAGAGCCTTCCTTGATTTTCAATATCAAGTGATCCACCTATCAAGACTCTTGATAGATATTATTGAGATTTAGAATTGTGTCTGGAAACTGCTTAAACCCAGAAAATCTTCAAGCTCATCGAAGTAACTCTTTAGTCATACTTTCTTTCTAAAATCTTCAAATGACAAATACAAATAATTTCTTTACTACTGGTTCTCTCACTAAACCTCCTACTCTCCTTCGAGATGAGTATCCTCAGTGGAAAATAAGAATGGTCCATTTTTTCGAGGGCACTGAAAAAAATCAAGTACAATATCTGTACAATCCTCCTCCTATTCCCATGACAGTAGTACCTCGTATACCTGCTACTGCTGAATCTGCCGAAATCCCCGAACATCAAAAACCAAAGCCAAAAGGGGAGTGGTCAACCGAAGATAAAGCAGAAGATGAAGTTGCTCAGAAAACCAAGAGGACATTAATTATGGCAATACCCAACGAACTCTTTCAATCCTTGGATTCATGTGAAACAGCACATGATCTGTGGAAAGAACTGGAAAGACAGTTGGAAGGAGGTGCTAAAACACAAAAAAACCGAAGAGCACAGTACATCAATGAATATCATGCATTCAAAGCCTCTGCAACAGAATCTCTGCAAACAACATACGACAGATTCAACTCTCTAATCAACCAGTGCAGAAAATCAGGCATTGACAGAACTTCTGAAGAAAACAATGTCATGTTTTTAAAAAGTCTAAATGAAGAATGGCTCCAGCTGTCTATGTCCCTACAGACAAATCAGGATCTAGACACCTGGACTCTCTCTTATCTTTACGGAACACTAGCCGCACAAGAACCTCAGATAGCACAGGCTAAAACACTAACCATTGCACCATATGCATTGGTTAGTAAAACTAAAGAGGATGCACAGAGACCAAGAAATGATAAAGCCACAGAGGAGAAGAAGAAGGAGAAGAAGAAGATGGTGATAATTGACAGTGAAGAAGAAGAGCAAGCAGAAAAGGAAACAACTCTTTCGTCACTAGCTAAATCTTTAGCTCTATTGACAAAAGAGTTCAGAGGAAACAGAAGAGGTTCCGGAAAAGAAAGATATGATAGAGAAAACCAGGATGACAGAAGAGACAACAGAAGAGATGACAGAAGAGGAGAAGAATCAAGTGGCCGACAGAGGTCAAACGATAGAAATTACAGAGGGAATGACCGACAGAGGTCAGATGACTCGGTAAGCCACACACAGCAAGAATGCTACAAATGCGGCAAACCTGGTCACTATGCAAATGAATGTAGATCAGAGAAAGGCGGAGACCTACAGAAGTCCAATGATCGAACAGGAAACACTCCTCAAGGATGTTTTAACTGCGGCAAACCAGGCCATTTTGCGAATGAATGCAGAAGCAGATCAAATCGCCCACAGAGGGACTCTGCTTTCTACAAAAAGAAAGCCGAATATTATGCTCAAAAATCCTTAATGGCAAAAGGACATTCTGAGGAGAACACAGAAGACTTCCAGTCAGACTCTACTTCTGACGATGAACATACCGCTAATGCCCTCTTCTGTGGCATGGCAGAAGTCGACTCCTGCACTGACTCTGAGGTATCTACTTCAAATTCCAACTCTTGTATTACCTCTGTAGATGATAATACACTTAGAATTAACATTGAATTAATTGAACTGAAAGAGATAAATCAAAGTATTCAGAAAAGACTCACTTTCAATGAGAGAGAAGTACGGCTTCTCACTCAAGAAAAAGCAATGATTTTTGAGGAAAAAGAGAGAATAGAAAAGAATTGGAACAAAACTCTAGATCCTTTAAAAAAACAAATTTCTGAATTAACCAATACTTTAAAAGATAAAACAAAAGAACTTTCAGTTTCAAGGAGCGAAACTACTGACATAAGATCTCTTAAAAAATACTTTCAAAGAGAAAGAGAGGTATTATGGCAAGATTTACTCAGAAGAGAAGTTTTGCTTAAAAACTATAAAGATGCACAGAAAGTTTATGAAAAAATAAACTCACAAATAGGGAGACGGGGTATAGGGTATGATGATATCACCCTAGGTGTTGAAGGCAAAAGAAACAAACCTCTGTCCTCGTTATTTGTGATTGGAAAAACAAACAAACCAGATTTTCCAAATCTAATCTCTGTAAACAAACGGGCGAAAATCTCTGTGGATCCTTACTTGAAGAAACATAAGAAGATGATTAACGTGTGGTTTGAAAACACAGACTCATCATCTTCAACCTCTGTCAATAGAAGTATCAAACCAAAGAAATATCTGAAAACACAAGATCAGATTGGTATCTTCAAGTTTGGTAAACCAGAGACCCAAACACAGGTTGCATTTGTCTGTTTGATAAACGTTGAAAAGAAATTGTCAGCAGAAGCTCCTGAGTTTAAACCCATTTTTTCAGAAGAAAACTTTAAAAATTTAATTGAAAAAAAATTTTGGAAATATGGAAATCAAGCGTTTTAGAAAATTTCTGTACATCTTCTATAGATAAAACTCTCACTGAAGAAATCTTATTAGAAACCTCTGCAATCTATGAAAACTATTCTACAGAGGAAGAAAGCTCGTACGATACATGCTCAGAAAATCCAGCCTCTATTGAAAGAATTGACTCAACCTCTGTATATGAGGATGATTCATCCTCTAACAACTCAGAGACTGATTTCAAATCAGGGATAATTCACTGTGACACAGAGGATGTCAAATTCTCCTCTGAAGTTCCTCACAGAACTATTTCTCCAAAAGAGAAACTCACAGAGATTCCAATCTGCCAAGATTTTCTAAAATTGAATCTACATATCAAAACCTCTGCTGAGCTTAAAATGTTACAGAAGACCTCTATTGATCCTATAAGTTCTAGATTTTCAAAACCTAAGGTTAATAAATCTTTTTCTTCTATGACAGTGATGAAAGAAGTTCACCACAGAAGCAACCCACAGAAGGCAGGTCCTAAACATAGCTTTTGCAAACAACATTCGAGTATTCATAGATCTTCTAGTAATAGGAAATCTAATGTAAAGAAAGAATGTAATGCCTCTGTGGCTGAGTTCAAAAAGTTCAATGAAAAGTTCAAGCAAATTACATCTCATATTCAATACTGTCATTGCTTTGATCTTATGTCTAAACTTAATAATCATTTATCAAGTCAAGTCTGTTTACTCTCTACGACAATTCAAAAGTCAAATCCCACAAAGAAACAATCTGACTCTTCTGCAGAGAACAAAATATATTTCAAGAATGCCAAGGCAAACTTGAAAAACTCTAACAATATTGGACCCATATGGATATGGGTACCTAAATCTCTGTGATTGTCCTGCATAAGAAGTATGTGCCAATCTGGTATCTAGACTCCGGATGCTCAAGGCACATGACTGGTGACAGAAGTGCACTATCCACGTACAAAGAAACACAAGATGGTGGATCTGTGACTTTTGGAGACAACAAGAAAGGACACATAAAAGGCTATGGAGTCATAAGGAAAGAAGACGTTTCTGTATACAAAGTTGCATATGTGGATGGCCTTAAGCACAACCTACTCAGTGTAAGTCAACTTTGTGATACAGGATTCAATGTGTTGTTCAAAAGAACTTTCTGCTCTCTACAAAGTGAAGAAACAAGTATGAAACTTCTGCGAGCTGAAAGAATAGGTGATCTATATCTAATGAACTTCAACTCAAAGAACAAAGACAAAGTTTGCCTTGTTTCCTGCAAAAGTGAAGAAGCCTGGTTATGGCACAACAGGTTCTGTCACTTAAATTTTCACACATTGGAAAAACTGGTCAAACTTGATCTAGTTAAAGGTTTGCCAAATGTTAAGTTCAATAAGGATCATTTATGTTCTGCCTGTGAGATGGGAAAACTCAAAAGAGCTTCCCACAAAGGCAAAACAGATGTATCTTGCACTAGACCTCTGTACATGCTTCATGTCGACCTCTGCGGTCCCATTGCCATACAGAGCCTAGGTGGCAAGAAATACATACTTGTCCTAATTGATGAGTATTCGCGTTTCACATGGGTTGAATTCGTTAGAAAGAAATCAGATGTTCCAAATATATTGATAAATCTAATGAAAAGAATCCAAGTTCTTTATAATTGCAGAATACAGAAGTTAAGAAGTGACAATGGCACAGAATTTAAAAACTCTGTCATTGAAGCCTATCTTTCAACAGAAGGAATATCACAGAACTTTTCTGCAGCTCGCACTCCACAACAGAACGGTGTTGTCGAAAGAAAAAATCGAACACTTGTGGAAGCCGCAAGAACTATGATGTCAGCATGCGGATTATCAATGAACTTTTGGGCAGAAGCAATTTCTACTGCGTGTTATACTCAAAATCGATCAACCATTGTGAAAAGACACCTCAAGACGCCTTACGAATTGCTTAACAAACGGCGGCCAAACATCAAATTTTTCCATGTATTCGGATGCAAATGCTTCGTCTTAAACGACAGAGATTCAAGAGGAAAGTTTGATGTAAAAGCAGATGAAGGCAAATTCATTGGATACTCTGCCACTTCCAAAGCCTACAGAACATTCCTTACAAAGTCTCACAAGATTGTAGAAAGCATCAATGTTTATTTTGATGATTCATTCCAAATGACTTCTGAACAAATCAGTTCAGAACTCGGAACTAAAGGGAAATCCTCTGTCATCTCACGAGCAAAAGAAGACTTGGATCTTCTATTTTTAGAGATGCTCAACGAATACATTGATCCTTCTGTTGGAACAATCAGGGTTTCTGAAGAACCATCCTCTGTCGGACAAAATCCTACAGGTTTGTCTCTAACTGGTCCTAATAATGCTTCATCTTCTTCTATAAATACTACAGATGCAATTTCCGAAGCAGAAGAAAGTGCAGAAGATGAAACATCAAGAAAAACGACCACAGAAGCTGCACAAACCACATAAGAACCAATTACAGAGGAAATCGAGGACCAAGACTATACGTCCTCAGAGGAACAAACTCCACCACCACTCATACCAATCATTCCACAAACGGTAGAATCAACTACCAAGGCACGAAGAACGACAGAGGCTACACAAGAAGAAACACAAGAAGCCTCTGAAGAAAGTTTGGATGACATTGATGATCATCTTCCACGCACAACTCAATGGACAAAAAGTCATCCGCAAAGCCAAATAATTGGAGAACCTTCTGACTCGGTAAAAACAAGGTCTGCCACTGCTAATTTTTGTTTCTTTACAAATTTTATTAGTGTGATAGAACCAAAGAAGATTTCTGAAGCCCTAGATGACCCAAACTGGGTAGACGCCATGCAGAGTGTAAAAGATTTGAAAAACTCATGCAGAGTGAGTTTGAAATGAGTATGATGGGAGAATTAACTTTCTTCCTCGGACTCCAAGTCAAACAATCATCAGAGGGAATTTTTATAAATCAAGCTAAATATGTCTCTGACATTCTTTCCAAGTATAGCCTCTTTGATACCTCTGCAATGAAAACTCCAATGGCCACTGGAAACAAGTTATTCTTAGATTCAGATGGCATCTCTGTAGAATGCACTCTCTACAGAGGCATGATTGGATCTCTGTTATACTTAACAGCAAGCAGACCTGACATTATGCATGCCACATGTCTCTGTGCACGCTATCAAGCTAATCCAAAGAAATCACATTATGATGCCGTAAAGAGAATCTTTAGATACCTAAAAGGGACCAAAAATCTTGGTCTCTGGTATCCACAGAACTCTGGTTTTGGTCTTAAAGCTTATACAGATTCAGACTATGGAGGATGCATGCTCGACAGAAAGAGTACCTCTGGGAGTTGTCAATTCCTAGGTGGTAAACTAGTCAGTTGGACCTCCAAGAAGCAGAATTGTGTTTCCACATCCACTGCAGAAGCTGAATACGTTGCTGCCGCTAGCTGTTGTTCTAAGGTTCTATGGATGAAGACTCAGCTAAAAGACTACGGCCACATTCTGTTCAAAATACCCATCTTCTGCTATTCCAAAAGTGCTATTGCTATCTCTGCCAACCCTGTGCAACACTCAAAAACCAAGCATATCGATATAAGGTATCACTTCTTGAAACATCATGTTGAATACGGTACAATCGAAATGCATTTTGTGCCCACAGAATATCAACTCGCTGACTTATTCACCAAAGCACTAGACGAGAAAAGATTCAACTTCTTGGTAGGTAAGATAGGAATGATTAACATGGTGTGAAAATCCTCAGTAAGTATAGTTTTATATTCTGTAAATAATAAGTAAATACATTGCTTAATTTATTGCTTTGATTAATTCTACTTCTGTATGTAAATTCTTAAAACCTTAAATAGTTCTTAAAATCACAGAGCTTCTGTAAGTCAACTCAGAACCTCTGACGACCCCTACAGAACCTCTGAAAAACCATGACCTATGTTCAATGCAAAACTTATCATTCTTTGATCCAAGCATAGGTCAAGGGGGAGCAAAAGGAAATTACTTGATCTACAGAGGTGATTAGATCAAGGGGGAGCAAAAGGAAAATTCTTGATCTACAGAAGTGATTAGATCAAGGGGGAGCAAAAGGGGCCCTGAGATGATCTACAGAGGTAAAATCTCTCAAAGGAAAGCCGAAGAAGAATGTCGATAATTCTCCATCGACAGAAGAAAGACAAAACTGCCGAGAACAGAAGAACCAAAAGGTATGTCTCTCGCACAAAAGGTTTTTGGAAAACAATTTTCTAGGACAAGAATTGTCAAATATGTCCTAAATATACTGTGAATAACATTTCAAAAATCAAAAGTTCAAAAGATTCAACAAAATTCGAAATAGGAGAAATTTAAGGTCATAGAGCTTCTGCTGAGCTCAACAGAGCTTCTGCAGGAAATATGCTCTGTGATCACAAATTAACCCTCTGTCGATCTTTTGGAATGTTATCTCGAAAACCGACAACACACACCATGACCTTCTCGAACAAAACGTTTATCAATATAGTTTTATCGGACACCAACCTTCAAAAATGTGCGAAAAACATCTCTTAACACAGATCAAAAATTGGATGATCAGAAAATTAATAGAATTCAAGTTATAAGATTTTTTCTCTCATAGAGCTTCTGCTGGCTCTCACAGAGCTTCTGCAAGTTCCATCAGAGCTACAAAACCTCTGTGAGTAAAATTTCTTGACAAAATCCTATTAATCCTCTCCAATATTTTTACAAACGTTTTCGTTCAAAGAGGAATCTTCAATGTCATGATAACAATGAGATATATGAGAAGGTTAAAACTCTAAGATTTTCAAAATCACAGAGCTTCTGTAAAACACAAAAGTTCTGCCATTTTGTTATCTGTGGTAATAACGGTTACTTTTACTGAGAGTGAAACTCATATGGCTAAGAACAACTCCACGCGCCTAGCATTAATGGGCCGCGCACGACGTCCTGTCATCTTCTGACATGGCCTACGTGTCCCATTTTCATTGAGCAAACATGGAACGTTTTTTTTTGTAAGTTGAAACCGCCGCTCAAACTCGAGTGCGGATTCCAAACTTTAATCCATTGCCATATATTTTACCCTTTCGAAGTCTACCGTTTTACCATCCTATAAAAACAAACCTTACCCTCTCATAAAACTTTTTACAAACTCTCATCTTCTTCTCCGGCGATACCCTGCAAAACACTTGCAAATGGCTTCATCTTCTCGAACTACATCCTCTGAACTCTCTCCGGCGAACTCAACGGAAAACTCCCCTGCTCATTCAGAACATTCTGAAAACCCCAACCTTGCAAGAGATATTGAACAACAAGATTCCGGGGACTCCGCAGACTTTGCTCCGACGACACACTTGCAAAACTTCATAGCTAAGGATCATTTCGAAGCCACTCTTCCTATTAAATCCAACAACTGCTATTTGGTCCCCTCACCCACTACTTTCGGCGAAGCCCATGCCATACTTCTGAACATCATGGAAAACCATATCCTTTTCCCTCTACTATCAAGAACCCCTAACAGAATACCAGTTCGTTATTTGAACCAATTTTGGCAAAGCTGCCGATTTGATAAAGACGATTCTCTTATCAAAGGGTACATTTCAAGACCTGATAAAACTGAGCATCTTGAAATCAAGTTCAACAGAACAATGTTCTCACTTGAATTCAACCTACCAACAAGGGGTCTTCTGGGATTGAAAAGTTATGCAGAGCAACCAACAGACGAAGAGCTCTGTAGATTCGTGGAAATGCTTGGGTACAACACCCAACTACGGAAGAGAAATGACTTCCGCAGAGGCCGATTACCACCTCTGTGGAACACTTTGTTCTCTATTCTTAACAGATGCTTGACAGGAAAGATAGGGAGTATTGACCAGAGCTCACATCAAATCTTGAGCATCATGTATGGGGTTTACTATGATCTTCCACTAGATTATGCGACCATAATGATGCAAGAGATCATAAACACCATCGACAGAAAGAACAACTCGAAAAGGGTCAAAGAGAACGATCCCAACTTTCTACCACCTCTGCAATTCCAAAGAATATTGGGAGTACTGTTCGAACCTCTGCTGCTAATCCAAAATTGGCCAATGGAAGGTCCAACTCCCAAACAGTTCCCGATGAACAAAAATACCCCCACTGATCATGTTGATGGCTACTCACACTGCAGACCTCTGTCAAAGAAACTTCTGCGCTACGCATCGAACATATCCCTTAAGAAAGAGTATATACGCGATCATAGAACTCCAAAACCGAGTCCTATGACACCCCCGCGTTTAGGTGTTCCCCTAGGAACAATGATAGCAAAACCTCTTTCCACTTAAGCAGAAAAGGATCAAAAGTTAGCAAAACACATGGCTATTCAGCTCAGCTTCATAGCCAAACGCGCAGAAATAATGGGAAAGAAATCTTCAGCAAAGATCTCTGCTTCTACTCCAAAAGCTAAGAATAGAAAAACTGCAGAAGGCACATCAACAAGCACTGCAGAAGATAGACCTTCACCTCCCCATGCCACAGAGATTGGCTCCTCTGCACCTCCCCTTTTCACAAAACAGAAAAAGAAGAGATCCAAATCAACAGAGGAAGGGGCACCAAAACCAAAAAGGAGGAAAACCAAAAAGAAGCATGGTAAAACACTTAAAAAGTTGTTTACCATTGCAGAAGAGGAAATCATAGAGGGAGAAACTGCAGAAGAAGAAGATGCAGAAGTAGGAATGACAGAAGAAGGATATCAATCACCATATCAATCTCCAAATAGATTTGCTCACCAAGGAGACCTGAATGATTTCCTACAGAACCCCGAAATTGCAAACACCCTTAATACAGCAGGGTGGACGGCACAACCTCTCGACCACCACACTCCAGAAGAACAAGATTTCTTCATTTCTGGCATTGACACACATCTACACGAAGATGACACAACACCCAGAAATCAACCAGCCGAAACCCCTGTGATTTTACAAAACCCTTTCATTCAAGGATTGGACGTCCACAGAAGAAGTCCAAACCAAGCTTCAGAAGAAACAGAACAAATCGAAGCTGAGTGGAATACAACTAAAGTTACAGAGGCAACGGTTGTAGAAGAAACCACAGAAACATGGATAGAAATCTCAGAGGTAGATTCAGATGAAGAAGAGGCTATCTGGATACGAAAAGGTCTCTATCATCCTCATGTCATGAGATTATACGGATCTTATCACATGTATGACTCATTGCGCACAGAGCAAGGAACTTCCACAGAACCAGAAGAAGAAACAAGAAAAGATGCCGAAGTTGAAGAAGGCACACATCAATCACCCCCTCCCAGTGCAACCCACATTTCTAACTCCGCAGGTCTAGCTGCAGAAGGAGTTATTGAAAAAGAGCAGCACAGCTCGATCCCAACCCAACCCATCCAGCCAGAGGTTACTCTTTCAACCTCTGTTCCCACAGAAACCGGGGAATCCATTCCTAGGGAGTCTCCTCAAAGAGACTCACCTAATGTTCGTGATCAATCGCCCCAGATCACACAAGAACACCCTACAGAGGAATTTGTTTCCTCTGACACGCACTTATTAAGACCCACACTTCTTTCAGAGAGAAGTAGAGAGCACAAAGACAAAGAGACTCTAGACAAGTCTCCTAGTCAACAGAAGGATATTCCAATACCCACCTCTGGAGTGGATTTGGACAATGTTCTTCTCAGAACTTCTGTAGGGATTGAAACTCATGTTTCTTCTCAAGGATCAGAAGGAAATCCTTCCATTCTCAACATACAAACAGGAATGAAAGAAGGTATCCTAGGAACAGGGATTCACTCTGGAGACGAATGTGTTCCTCCAGAGGTTACCACCGGAACACAAGTCACAAGGGATGAGTTCCAAACCCTTGAGACCTCTGTGAACCAAACCTTGAAAGAGTTGCAAAGCTCTTTCAAATCTTTTGCAGAGACAACATCACTGGCACTGCTAAACCTGAACACCAAAATGGACAACCTGTCCACAGAGGTGAAAACTGCCATCTCACAGATGAAGTCTGCTGCTACCGCATCCACCACTTCTGCCGCAACAACTACTCCTTCTTCGATTGAGAACTCCATCAACAAGTTCCTTGATCAATTGAACAAACAGACTTCAGTGTCAACGGGCATCACTCCTGCAGATCTACAGAAGGCCCTACAAAAAGTTCAAGAAGAAGCCATGCGAAATACCATGCTGATGCAAGCCAAAGACTACATGACAAGAGCACAGCTGACAGAACTTGGGCAGAACGTGATTAATCAAGTGACAGAAGTCATCCTTTCCTTCACCACTGCCAATGCTAACTTCGTCAAAGATTTCAGAGAAAGTGTAGGAAGGATGAGATTCAAAACAGAGGCAGAGCTAGCAACTCTTCTTGGCCTCTGTGATGATGTCTGCGCGAAACTGATCGCTGCTGGAGCCACAATGCCAAAGAAACCTGATGCTTCCTGCAGAGCAGAGGGTACATCAGACAAGGGTCAGGATGACTCTGATGATGATGACCATCCTGGTCCATCAGATCATCCTGAGGGGGAGAAAACTACAGAGAAAACTGCAAGCAGAGAACTTACAGGTCCACCAATAGCCGCAGAACCTCTGAGTCAAGCACCTCCAGAACAGACCCGACAACAACAAACTCAACAAACCACAGAGAATACACCCATCTCTGTGGATTCAACCTCTGAAGAACCCAACACTACAGAAGCAGATAAGCAAACCTCAGAGGCAACAACCGCCCCTGAGGTAATCATTTTAGAAGAAACAGATGAACCAACCACAGAGAAAACACCCACCTCTGTGGAAACACCCCAAACCATACCCAGAAGAAAGTCGATTGCCACCAAACCAAAAAGAGCAACGACCTCTGCTTCTGACATTCTGAAAAGGATGCACACAACAATAAGTGATCGTATGGTGAAGAGAGAAGAAGAAAGGCACAGGTTCACCTTAGCCTTCAGAATGGCAAGAAGATTCAATGAAAACACTTCATCAACAGAAACTGAGCTCACAGAAGAAGTCACCAAACAACCTCCAACAGAGGTTACAGAGCAAGTAAAGCCAACAGAACCATCGCCACAAAAGTCCTCTAAATCACAATCGTCAAAATCCACAGAGGCAACCTCCATCAAACCTACAGAAGTACAAACCTCAAATCCCACAGAAGCAACAGGTTATGCCACGACAACAAAAGATAAAGGCAAAGGGATACTGACAGAGGAACCTAAGAAGAAGAAAACATTGTCAAAGCCAACAGAGAAACTGATGAAAAGTGCGTTTGACGCCTTTCAAACCCCAAAACCCGAAGAAGTTGACTGGGCACATGGATTGAAGCCTCTGTCAGAAACTCCTTTAACTGGTAGAGCTGCAGAAGTTGTTCAACATATGGAGAGTCTCAGAAGACAAATTCCACGACCTGGTCCAACACATGAAGAAATGGAAGAAGTGGTATACAAATACCTCTACAAACAATCCTTTCAGACAAACTATCCAATAGATCATGTGACAGATCCAAGGATCAGAGAAGAATTTGAGAACATCTTCACAAGAACAAAGCCAAGAGCCAAAGCAGATGTATTCTCAATTCACAAAATCAAAAAAGTGATCTTCTGCAGATTCTCCTTCACAAGAACCTATCCAAGGGTCAGGTACAATCTTTACAAAGTCAGAAGAGAGAACAATTCAGAGTCTACCTTCGCTGATGCTGACTTAAGAAACATCAATCCATACGATCTACCTGACCTTCTGCAATGGACAAAGGACAACTACAACACAGAGGCAAACACCAGAGCCTATCAAGTATTGAGAAAAGCGATGAGGGAAAAGCTTCTGCTATACAGCATGATAGATTTTCAGCTGGGAAAAGATCTTGGTCTCAAACATCTAGATCTACGACCACCAGAAGATCGCTGCCCACCAGACGCTGTGCCCAACTCAATCATCAGAGAACCAAGATTTGGGTTAGTATTTCAAAACCCACAACACCAGGTTAAACTTTTTGTACTCATGGATTGTCAGAAGTACGCAACCAGTACTCTGAGAAAATTCAGAGCAAGCCTTGTAAAATACAGAGGTACAGAGAAAATGGATAGAGATGATGCAGATACTTTCATCAGAGAAATAGACTCAACAATCCGCCTAAGAGAACTCTGCATCAGATTATACAAAGAGATCAGAAAAGTCGGCAGAGACAACAGAAGCTACAACGATTTCAAAGATGCCAAAATCTGATTCTCAGACCTCCAATCTCTGCAAACAAAAGTTTATCTTTCATTGTACTCAAATGTAAAATGCCTCTGGCATATTTCTAAATGAAAGAAATTTCGAGGTATTGTTTAACCTTTGTCTTATCTAACTTAGCCTAACTAAACACAAAGTCAAATTTTTATTTTTCACTACTTAGGGGGAGATTGTTAGCTTCAATCTTCCTAATCATAGAAATACTTAGAAGTAGTGAAAAATAGGCTAAGTATAGAAAAGCCTCTCACAGAGGCTCTGCCACTTCTTCCAGAAGATCAAGTCCAGAAAGCCACAGAAGCTACAGAGGTAATCACAGAACCTCTGTAGTGCGCAAGAAGAAGATCAACTCGGAAACAAGTGGACTGCTCCACAGAAGGTCAGACCATAGAACCTCTGTAATGCCTTACAGAGCCTCTGTGGTCTGCTATGAAGACTTGGAAGATATTACTGGATACGTTCATCAACTTGCATGGAAAAGTACTGTCAAAACACGTGTCAAGCTCTGAGTGGACTCAATAGGGCATGGTACAAAATAGACGTCTGCGCCATTTAATGCATTTACCAATAGTACATCTGCTCCATTAAATGCGCATGGCTCAAACAACTGCTCACACCATCCAGTCCACTGTTCACACCATCCAGTTTACTATTCATGCCGTAAAAGGAACAGTGACCAACTTCATAGTCTTCTAAGAGTAGTATAAAAGGAAGTCTCATGTTGAGATCTTCCTAACGACGAAAACACAAGGAATCACTAATACTCTCAAGCTTTATTGTCAAATATCTGAGTGTTATATTCTCACACACACCAACGGTTCTTAATCTGTTCTTCGTGTTCTTATTATATATTGAATAACAGTAACTGTTCAAGAAATCCTTTTTATTCCTTACTGTTTTCTTTATATATGTGCGTTCTAATATCTATCAAACATATCTGTTAGTTTAATACGCTTCCGCATCAAACTCTAAACCCCACTAACAGATTGTTAATCTTGATTAAGTGTATATGGGTTCCAACAAGTGCCTATCACTGTCTTGTCAGTTGGTCTTCGAACAAGATTCCAAACTTTGTTTCTTTCGAATTCAGTCAGCTCTTCTTGCATAGCGCTGACCCAGTTTGGATCTTTGAGGGCATCATCTATTTTCTTTGGTTCAATCAGATAAATAAAGTTAACAAATAAACAAATATTACCTGCACTTCGTCGAGTCTGAACACCAGCATTTGGATCACCAAGAATTTGATCAATTGGGTAATTGACAGTCCATCGCTGAGCCGGAGCATGAATCGCTGACTCCAATTGAACTAGAGGAGCTGAAGATGAGGCTTCAACAACTTCTGGAATATCAGCCAAGAGAGGAGTAGATGCAGATGTTATCTTATTCACTGATTGCTGAGAAGTAGATGGAATGTTTGAGACATTTGGTTCAGAAGCAGGCATAGTGTTTAAAGGAATAGCTGAGAACCATGATGTTTCAGCTTCACTAGTCTGCATGTTTGGGATGATAGTAGGACCATCATCTTCAACGGTATGAGTATGAGGAGTGGGAATGTCTTCTGAATCACCAAGATGAGAAAACATCCATTGATTCAGTTCTTCAGTATCAGCAGAAGGTCGAGAATTCGCTGAACGGGATTCGTCAAAGGTGACGTGAATAGTTTCTTCAATGGTTTGTCTTCTTCGATTGAAGACTCTGAAGGCTTTGGAGACGGAGGAGTATCCAAGAAAGATTCCATCATCAGCCTTAGGATCAAACTTTCCAAGGGCATCTCTGTTGTTCAGTATGAAACACTGACATCCAAAGATGTGAAGAAAGCTAATTGAAGGCTTTCTCCCATGAAAAAGTTCATAGGCTGTTTTATTAAATCTTTTGACTATCAGCGACCTGTTTTGCGTAAAACAAGCAGTGTTGACAGCTTCTGCCCAAAACTAAGTAGGTAGGCGAGAATCGCTGAGCATTGAACGTGCAGCTTCAATAATAGTTCTATTTCTTCTTTCAGCGACTCCATTTTGTTGTGGTGTTCTCACTGAAGAAAAGTTGTGAGAAATACCCTTACTCTCAAAGAAGGAATCAAGAGAACTGTTTTTAAATTCAGTCTCATGATCACTCCTTATTGAGCGAACGGTCAAGTTGTTCAGGACTTCCATTTTCCTGACAAAGGTGATGAGTTCTTCAGGGGTGTCACTCTTAGAACGGAGAAACATTACCCATGTATAGCGAGAGAATTCATCAACTATGACCAGCGTATATTTCTTTCCAGCGATGGATTGTTTGTTAACAGGGCCAAACAAATCCATATGGAGAAGTTGTAGAGGAGATGACACTGAGGAAACTTGCTTTGAGTTAAAGCTTGCTTTGGTCTGCTTCCCTTTCTAACACGCTGAACATAAGGACTCTTTGGCGTATGAGTGCTGAGGTAGACCAGTGACTAACTCTTTTGAAGAAAGAGTATTCAGTGTCTTGAAGTTAAATGAGAGAGCTTCTTATGCCATAACCAGTTGACATCAGATGAGGCTTTTGAGAAGAAACAGGAGTTCTCAGTGGTTGTTGAGTCCATGTTTATTACATAAACATTTTCCAAAGGATAACCGCTGAGAGATATCTTCTCCTTTTTGTCAGCGACAAAGCAGGAGTCCTTAGTAAAAATTACTTTGTTATCTATGTCGCAAAGCTGACTGATGCTTAGAAGATTATGCTTCAGCCCTTCAACATATGCGACTCTTCTGAAGGTTGTTGTACCATTAGAGAGTACACCAAACCCTCGGGTATGTCCTTTTCCATTTCCACCGAAAGTTACAGAGGGACCCTTCTCTTCTTTGTACTCAATGAGCAGGTTCTTCTTACCAGTCATGTGTCTAGAGCATCCGCTATCGAGATACCAGATACCCTTCTTAACCTGCATTACAAAGGACGATTATTTTGTCTTGGGTACCCACTTAACCATGTGTACACACTTGTCATTGGGGGTAGAAGAGGAGGTGGAAGGTTCAGCAGTCTTCGCAGCATTTGAAGATTCAGCTTTGTCAGTCTTCACTTTGGTTAATTTCTTAACCTCAGTGGTCTTCTTTGCCTTGGGGCAATGATCTTCACCTTAGCTATCTTTTTAGCTTGGGTGGCTGTGGGGCACTTACTAGCAATATGATTGGTAAGTCCACAATGATAACATTTCCTATAACTAAAAGTAGTTCTATGACCGTTTGCATGCTGAGCTTTTGATTTTGAATTAGAAGGACCAGTACCAAGTAAACTTTTGGTATTTGAAATAGGAGGAACATTCAGTTCTTCGGATTTCTTACCAATAGTATCCACTTTGATTCTAGGAGTAGATCGCTGAATAGATCCACGCTGAATAAATCCAGGTATCTTATTCTTTGAACCAGAGGGATAAGTCACTGAAGCTTTAGAAGCATTCAGCTTTGGTACAAAGGTACCCTTCTGAGGATTTTGGTTAAAAGCAATTCCTTTACCTTTATTTTTAAAGACTGAGGTAGGTTTTGGATAAACAATTTTCTCTTTACCTTTAGAAGTTAAGGTAGAGATTTCATCAGGAATAGGAGGTTTTGAAGAGGAACACTGAGAAGAGAAAGTGTCAAGGATAGAGGATACGAACATTCCAAACTTAAGCATGGAACGGTCAGTGGTTGGTTCTAGAGTATCAGCTTTGTAACCAAGACCACGCTTATCACTCAGGGGAATCTGAGACTTTTTTATCTCAGTGATCTTTGTTGAGGAGTTATACCATCCATCAACAGTAGCTTTTTCAGCTTTTAATGCAGCGATAGCTTCTTCGCGCTCGATTTTGACTAGCTGATTTAAGTGAACTTGATCTTTAAAATCTTCTTCAATTTTAGAAAGATTTTCTATTTGAAGGTGACAGTTTTTAAGCTGTTCAGCGAGATCAAGGTTTTGATTTTCAACAACAGTTTTGCCATTCATGGCTTCATATAAACTTCTAGTCAAGAGATCGATCTTTCGAAGACTATCAGCTTCATCAATATTTAAAATATTGGTAAAGAAGGAAGGTGATACCTTAGTAGCAGAGGTTGAAGTAGAGGAAATGTCAGAATTTTCTTCCTCATCTTCAAGTTTGGCCATGAGACATAGATTGGTTTCATCATCATCTTCAGAGTCAGATGATTCTTCTTCGTCAGAGGAAGCCCAATCATAGTCAGCCATAAGGCCTTTGCCTTTCTTCTTAAAGGTTTTCAGCTTTGAATACCTTTCTTTCAGCTTTTTATATTTTTCATCTCTAGTCCTGGGAGTAAAGTTTTTCTTGGGAAAAGCTGAGGGTCTAGAGACTTTCTTTGACCTGCACTCGCTAGCAAAATGTCCTATCTTTTCACAGTTATAGCAAGTAGCAGTAGCCTTATTAACAGGGGTTGATGATCTTGGCTTGTCAGTAATAGCAAGAGGTTTGTTCTTCTTGAAATTACTCTTTCTAGCAAATCTTCTGAACTTATTAGCCAGGAATGCCAGAGTTTCATCATCATCTGAAGCGTCAGAATCTGATGAACGTTCAGAGTTAGTTTCCAACTCAGTGACAGTGATCGTAGATCGCTGAGTGGAAGGTAACTCTGAGAGTAAACCAACAGGGGTGCTTTTGAAGTCTTTTACAAGATTCTTCTTAAGATGACTCGATTGCTCATGATTCAGCATCGTGCCATATAAGGTAGAAAGAGTCGTAGATCTAAGATCTTTTGACAGCTTGAGACACATTGAATAACTGTCACAGCTTTCAAGTAAACATTCTAAGAACTTTGTCAGTACTTCAAAGTTAGAATATTCCTTACCAACAGTTTTCAGATCTATTATTAGCAGTTAAAACGTTGGTGTACTTCAGAGACAGATTCATTCGTACCACAAATGAAGCTTCCGTACTGTCTTACCAGGTTGATCTTTCGAGAGTCCTGGACTTCAGAAGTACCTTCATACTGAACACAGACTGTGTCCCACATAGCTTTTGAGGTTTTCAGGTTCATGACGGAATGGTAGACTTCGTCAGGAAGAGCCATGGATATCGATATTATGGATCTAGCTTTGGTGTCGATAGCCACTTTCTTCTTATCTTCATCAGTCCACATATGAATTTCCTTGGGAATCAGCCTTTCTGGAATAACAGGTCTATTCTCAGCGGCTGGAACTGCAGGATCAATTCTTATAAGAATATATGGGCCGTTTTCAAGATAGTAAGGCATAGTAGGGTCTACACCTTCTAAGAAGAGAATCATCATATTTTTCCATAGATTAAAATTATATCTGGAGAATCTAGGGGGTTTTGCAAGAGAACCATTGTCAATATAGTTAGTGTTTGTGTTGGTGGCCATTTTCAGAAATAGCAAGGAAGAGAAATCTTAGTATAGATCAAATCTTGTGGATGAGATTAAACAAATCTGCTCTGATACCACTTGTTGGTCCCGAAGGGTTATACAAGTTTGTAGAACGGGGGGTTGAATACAAACACACGATTTTTACTTTTCTAAATGGTTTATTGATAAATCAAGACAATTTACAACTTGTTGCGGAACAAGAATAAGGATTAACCTAATCTAAACAAGTTAAGAACACTAAGTTTCTTGCACTAGAATAAGATAGAAAGGAGATAAGGAAATTACGAATAATAACCTAACACACAGTAGTAAGGAAGAATAAGAAGATGGCTGAGCGCACTTCATTTCTGAAGTAGGGTTCTTCTTATATACTGCATGCATTTAATGCATGGCAGTATTGCTTTACACGTGGCAGCAGCTGAGTGGTTGCATGTCATTGACCTTTGTAGACAACCTTAGTAGCCGCATGGTGCACAATGTAGAATCAGAGTTGTTGTACGATCATAGACAAAAAGGATGTCCGTTCTGACAGTTCGTACGGAGACGTGGAAGGGAGGTAAGACAATAGTACTTTGTAAGGAGACTTCATGATCAGCTTTCGTTGAAACAGTTCTTTATCAGCGAATGATAAAGTTCAGCGATTGCTGAAGTCTTCTACTTGATACTTCACGTTGAGTGGACAAATCTTGGCTTCCCTGATATCCGCATCAGTTCATTAGTAGACTTGTCGTTGCTTCTTGAGCTTGATCTTTGACTTCAGCGTAGAACATATGTCGACGTGAAACTTGTCTTCAGGGATCATAAGTAAACAACTAACTTATCAGCGATCATCTCATAGATTGAACAGGCTCAGAGCTACTCTATGAACATAGTTCGCTGACTATTTATCTTTAAAAAACGAGAGTTACTATCAGCGGTACTGAAACAGTCTTAGTACTTATCAGCGATAGTGAAACTCTAATACATATCATTTACTTACAATTTTCACTAAGTGTTAAGAGAGGGTCATTATCAAATCACTGAGGGTTTGGATCAACATGTTGTAAATTCAAAGGTATAAATACCTTTGTTTAAGGGAGTTATAAGGAGGGGTGCTATCATACGTGCCATTTATGTGTGTATAGAGAGATGACGAGAGAGAGAGAGAGAGAGAGTACTCTAAAGAGAGAAAGTGGATCTTGAATCTTATATTGTATCTTTCTCTCTATCTTAATGAAGATCTAGCATTCATACATTGTTACTTGAATTCACAAAATGCTTCCAAACGAAACTAATGGTGAGTGTTTGCTTTTGGGAGAGAAAGGGATGATGGAGAATGTAATAAATGAGAAAGACTAGCTAAAAATCAGGTTTTAATGAGTCTGGAGCCGACAGCGATTGTGCCCGACGATTGTGATCGACGATTGTGATATGTGTCACTCTCACCAACACTATCGCGAATGTACTCCGAGGGGGTCACCATCTGCGAGAGTGCCCCACGAGAATGCCCTTGTGGCATAATCACAGGCACTTAAATTGAATGTGTACCGAAAGCAATCTTGAGATTTTCTCACCCGAACTGCACGTGATTCGATTAGGATAATAAGGTAAATTGTTCCTCACTAAATTTCTAAAATTGCTTGATTTAGAAACTGAAATTGGGACCACTTTAACTTATTGAAATTCCGGGTGTTACAACTTCTTGGTATTGAATCATCATGTTTTGATCCTAGTGGAGCATCCGTTTATGGTAATATCTTCAATGTTTGTTGTATCAGCTGGGCTTTCATGTAGTTCATATAGATTTGAATATGGTGAATCTTATGTACATCCTTTACAAGCCTCAATGTAGTTTTACAAATGGTGTAAGAGACTTAATTTTTTTAAATTTGGGATTTTATGCAACATAATACTTGCTTTTATGCAACAAGAATCTCATGTTATATATGAAATAAATTTTGGTGTGGAAAACCGTTGGATTATGATAAGTTCATTAACAACCACCAACCATTTACCTCGAAGAGGAGCATTATCAATATACCTAAAATTAACTTTTTCAGTTTATTATTGCAATGATGTTGAATTTATATATAAGTTGATTTGTATTTCAAAAGCTCATAAAACGATATAATTCCATGTGTGAGCGGCTATTATTATAAACAAGCATAAGGTAGGATTATACAAGTGTTAAGTTTTTGACTTCACAATTAAAATGCATCCCCCACCCCAACCAATTGCATAGGTGCACAACTAGTTTTTTTTTAATAATAAAATCTTTAAATTTTCTAAAACTGATTAAATAGATTCTTTTAACCTGTAAAAATAGGTTTATGTGATGAAAATTTAAGAAAAGTCTAATAATATCCAGCAAACTATCTGATTTTGAATGATCAAATTCAAATATAACTTTTGGAAATTGTCTTTGTAACATTTAAAAGTCTTTACCATAAAAGTCTAAACAAAAGTATAATTTGATTTTATGGATATGTATAAAATATATTTTGATTATTCAACTATACAAATACTAAAAACTTTAACTGAAAACCAAAATGAGTAAGCACGTATAACTGAACCAAATGATTTGAACTTAACCATTTTTATAATAATTTATACGTACTAGTCAGTATGCCAGCGCGATGCGGCGGGACACAACTCAATTAACCAAATAAAATTCTCAATCTTGCTACATGTTTTGTATTATTTATTATCAAATAGGCGTTAGCTAAATATGTCTCAAAATATTCAATTGATGCATAGGTCTCATTAGAGACCACTTCTCAATCGAAGAGGAACTACTGAAAGATGAAGATAATTCAGAATGCAATAGCCAATCCAACACAAACCGGTGAAAATCGACCAAAAAATCGAATATTAGATGCAAAGTTCGATACCATCAACTGTAAGGATGTTTTTTGCATATCCTAACATTGTATCTGAATAGTCCACATCCTGCTCCCACGTCTAAAACCAATCAGTTTGAAGATTAAAAAAATTTGATCATCGACTTGTAACATGATTCACATTGAATTATTTACTTGTTAATTAACAGTTGTCTATAAAAATAGATTGTCATCAATAATTTCCAACACAAAGTTCTCTCAATAACCTTTTTTGCCTTTGCCACTACACTATCGCCATATATTTTTTGTGATCAACATTAATAATCCACAACTACTACAAAGTTGGTTCTCGGCTTAATTTGTTGAAGCTACTTCATTGTATGCAGATTGATTACTTCAATATGCTTGGTTGTTGCACAATTGTGTCTCTTCCTTGATCCTGTAAACTTTCGTTGTGTGGTTCAAAACGTGCAAACATGGGCACGTGGCAGCATCCTCAACTTTGTTTGAGAAACTATTATTCAACAAGCTTCTACTAAACTCATAATTCTTTTCGCTACTTCTAGAGGTACCTGTACTGCTCCAAGATTCTTTTGAGGGGTACTCTCCTCTCCTGCTGAATCTGGAACCGACAGAACTTTTTGCATATCTACATATAGCAACAACAATTGTCACAAAACAAGTTCCAATCCAGTGAGAGATTATAAATTGGAAAAATTAGCCAAGCTCTAAAAACCCAGTTCGAACCAGCTGTAGAACCTCGGCCAGGTAGAGAAACCAATCCAACCAATCACAAAAACCCAATTCTAAAGAACTCGTTTAAAATGGCGACCAGGCAATTCGATCGTTTAACTCCGTGGTCCAGAAAGTGACAAAACCCATAAAGCGTACAATGTATTTAAAATGTTTTCCGAGTTTCCATTCTTGAGATACTTTATTTCATACCATGTAAAATCCTTTTACTTTAATTTTGACATTTAAAAACAATGACATCAACAAATATACAAAACTTTCATTTAGGCACCAAATACCTTGGTTCTTCTCTTATTTGTCTGTGTCATCTTTGGACCCACAATTGAATCCATGGTATGATCATCGTGGATATTTAGGAAATTCTTCTAGCTTCCGAGCACACTCCTCTTCTCAGGTGTCTTCAGAACTTGTTATTTCTTTACACATTCTCTACGTGTAGATGAAGTCAAAGATCACCAAAAGTCAGGCCCACAAATACAACCAATATTGATATAATATTTACTATAAGAGGCTCACGTTTATTTTGAAGAGAAAAAAAAGTATATTAGAAGTTCGCACATGAAACATGAAGACACTCACTAAATTTGTGTTCTAAGTCATGCACTTTTGCTTAAAGGACCACACAAATTACATGTTGCCAACCAAATTGGATTGCTAGCAATCCCCACCTTGTATTTTTCATCATCCTCACTGGTTATTCCTAAATGACACTCGTTTATCACCATATAGTTGAGGCATTGTGATGAAATTACCAAGTTTGCCAAGTATAGATGAGTTTATTATGTATTCATCACCATATATATATATATATATATATATATAAGAAGAACAATATTTATGGTGTATTCTCGACTATTAGCATAACTGAAAGGCAAAATGATTTCTATAAAACTAAAAAACCTAGCATAAAAATTTAAAAACCAAATGTACTCGGTATATACCGCTCGGAAGTACGGAACACAAAAACCTAGGATCGGATGACTTACCATGATGATATGAAATAGTAAACTACAAAAAAAACAAAGAATATTCCTTCTTGCGACCTAAGTCACTAACTCGATCACGAAGATGACTAAGGCGCAAAACCTTTGTTTCAAGCCACTGCACAATTAATATAATATTATATATGTGATATGTACATGTGTGGTGATCTATATACACTTATACAGGCAATTGTAAGAGAAACAAAAGCATATGAAAGGAACCTAATCACATCTAAATCCTAACTAAGTTTATTATAAGAATTCATGGAAGTCCCAGATTTATCTCATATTAGAAAATGCCTTAGACATGTTGCGAGGCCTCACTACACCCGCACGGAATAACAAGCAAGACAACATATAGTCACTTGGCCATCCATGGGTGTGCATCTCTGATATTAAGATTACCTAATAACATATATACAAAGTGCAGGCACAAATTGGCATATGCATAAATGTGACATGATGTGGTGTGTTAAGGACAAAATCAAGACCAAGGTGTAATTTCTTTAAATCAAACGACTCAACGTGGTTTTTATCCAAAAATGAACCTCGGAGAAATGTCATGTTTCAAGTTCCTTTTCATCAAACTACATGGATTATTCACTTTCAGTTTCATTAAGTCAATTTAGTGAATCATATAATCTACAACATTTTGCACAAAACTTGAATGACCATAAACACTTAAACGGATCCATTTTTTCATGAATACAAAGCAGCATAAATAATTTGGGAGTCAAAAGCATACACATACAAAATACAAACTAATGTTAAAGATCATTAACCTAATTTATCAATTAACCTGCATACTTTAACTATCAAAGACGATAAAAAAAATTACAGCCTAACCTTGTGAACTTCAAATGTCAAATGATTTGGTAATTTTAGTGATAAACATAACATGTACATTTGACCAAGTACCCATCAACCAGAACCCGAGACAAAATGAAGAAAGAAAGAAGAAATTAATGAGATCAGTGTATACATTGAAAGAAATGTAGTAGACAAAGTGAATCGATTAAAATGAAACACACCTAAAAATAGAGACATGCATGTTGCAGAGAAACCAGGCCTTTTTTTAATAGATATTGGTCTTTCTTTGGGGAAGACGTGTATAATTTTCTTCAGCCCGTACGGTTTTCTCCTCAATCCAGCCCCTGAGTCCTTCAAAACTTCCAAAAACGAAATAAAGATTGGTAATTTCATTATTTGTATTGTAATAGCATAAATAAAACAAATTCATGGCCCTTGAAGAAGTTAAAAAAAAAATTACTATTTCTGGGGGGCATGAACTTTAGCATCAAGACGCCATCCAATCAAACCTAGTTCTCACATCAACAAATATGGGTTAATATATGACATACACAAAGTCTAATCTATGTTGAGTGCATTCTAATCATGTAGAACACAAAAAATAGACTTAAAAGCATGTTTGTAAGACTTACTTTAAGGAATAAATTAAATTGTCTTGCTCCAACTGATAACATTATCACCTACATAGAATAGGAACACTAAATTTAACCCATTATAGTTTATATTAATAACAATTAGATCTAAAACAATAAACAAGGTGTTCAAACATACCTCGGCGATGAATGGAGATGGATAGGATTTGACCGACCCCAACCACAAGCTTCTTTGATTAACTTCTTCACCAATCACCAATTTCTAGCTTCCAAAATGGTTTTGTTTGATGCTTTCAGGATCTGTCATATAGAATCATTAGAAATGTTTATCAATTTCAAATAAACTTAAATTATTTTCTAGAAATTGGAAATAACCCACGTTTTATAAACATATAACCATAAGATTCGTGTGTTAATTAAGGCATCATGTGTCAATTAAGGCATTGTTCTTCGCCAATCTGATTATACCCAAATCGAGATATACATATAGTTCTTAATAGATTAAAAACGAAAGTTGATTATACTCAAAAACACCCAACAAGCCCTAATCGGCACCCAATCTTCAGAGAACCCCAAAATTGAAATGTTAGCTGAGAAATCCACAAACCATATGAAGTTGGACTCCATATAACGAAAACTTAGAACAATTCAAACAAAACATGAAGAACAAAACTGCAAAATTAATAGAAATCAATAACAACACAAATTGAGAAATACCTAAAAACCCATATATAAGCAGATTTTGGTTAGAAAGGAACGGATGATGGGGAGGGGGGTTAGATACAAAAGCTTGACCGATTGTGAAGATGGGGTAGGGTTTCTTGAAATGATGGTCTGATTCTTCTTCGGTTGAAATGATGGAGTGAAACCCTTCCTTGTACTTTGGCGCTTATAAAGAAGGAGGTGCTTCCAAATCGAGCTTGGTAAATCACATCTTGAAGAAGAAGGTGATTCCATATGTATTTATAGGAGGGAAGCCGACTACGTGGGAGAGAATTCAGGAGGTGGAGAGGAGAGGAATTCGTGCCATATTGCAGAACGTGGAGGAGAAAGGTGTAGCTGATTTCAGTCGAGAATGGAGGAGTGGGGTTTGAGAGCGAAATTAGGGTTTTGCAGAGGTTAAAGAACGTGATTTAGAAAGAAACCGAATTGTTTAGAAAACTGAATGTTGAAAACAGTTGACACTATTTTTTTTATAAAGGAGTATAGATATATACAAAGTGCAGGCACAAATTGGCATATGCATGAATGTGACATGATGTGGTGTGTTAAGGACAAAATCAAGACCAAGGTGTAATTTCTTTAAATCAAACGACTCAACGTGGTTTTTATCCAAAAATGAACCACGGAGAAATGTCATGTTTCAAGTTCCTTTTCATCAAACTACATGGATTATTCACTTTCAGTTTCATTCAGTCAATTTAGTGAATCATATAATCTACAACTTTTTGCACAAAACTTGAATGACCATAAACACTTAAACGGATCCATTTTTTCATGAATACAAAGCAGCATAAATAATTTGGGAGTCAAAAGCATACACATACAAAATACAAACTAATGTTAAAGATCATTAACCTAATTTATCAATTAACCTGCATACTTTAACTATCAAAGACGATAAAAAAAATTACAGCCTAACCTTGTGAACTTCAAATGTCAAATGATTTGGTAATTTTAGTGATAAACATAACATGTACATTTGACCAAGTACCCATCAACCAGAACCCGAGACAAAATGAAGAAAGAAAGAAGAAATTAATGAGATCAGTGTATACATTGAAAGAAATGTAGTAGACAAAGTGAATCGATTAAAATGAAACACACCTAAAAATAGAGACATGCATGTTGCAGAGAAAGCAGGCCTTTTTTTAATAGATATTGGTCTTTCTTTGGGGAAGACGTGTATAATTTTCTTCAGCCCGTACGGTTTTCTCCTCAATCCAGCCCCTGAGTCCTTCAAAACTTCCAAAAACGAAATAAAGATTGGTAATTTCATTATTTGTATTGTAATAGCATAAATAAAACAAATTCATGGCCCTTGAAGAAGTTAAAAAAAAAATTACTATTTCTGGGGGGCATGAACTTTAGCATCAAGACGCCATCCAATCAAACCTAGTTCTCACATCAACAAATATGGGTTAATATATGACATACACAAAGTCTAATCTATGTTGAGTGCATTCTAATCATGTAGAACACAAAAAATAGACTTAAAAGCATGTTTGTAAGACTTACTTTAAGGAATAAATTAAATTGTCTTGCTCCAACTGATAACATTATCACCTACATAGAATAGGAACACTAAATTTAACCCATTATAGTTTATATTAATAACAATTAGATCTAAAACAATAAACAAGGTGTTCAAACATACCTCGGCGATGAATGGAGATGGATAGGATTTGACCGACCCCAACCACAAGCTTCTTTGATTAACTTCTTCACCAATCACCAATTTCTAGCTTCCAAAATGGTTTTGTTTGATGCTTTCAGGATCTGTCATATAGAATCATTAGAAATGTTTATCAATTTCAAATAAACTTAAATTATTTTCTAGAAATTGGAAATAACCCACGTTTTATAAACATATAACCATAAGATTCGTGTGTTAATTAAGGCATCATGTGTCAATTAAGGCATTGTTCTTCGCCAATCTGATTATACCCAAATCGAGATATACATATAGTTCTTAATAGATTAAAAACGAAAGTTGATTATACTCAAAAACACCCAACAAGCCCTAATCGGCACCCAATCTTCAGAGAACCCCAAAATTGAAATGTTAGCTGAGAAATCCACAAACCATATGAAGTTGGACTCCATATAACGAAAACTTAGAACAATTCAAACAAAACATGAAGAACAAAACTGCAAAATTAATAGAAATCAATAACAACTCAAATTGAGAAATACCTAAAAACCCATATATAAGCAGATTTTGGTTAGAAAGGAACGGATGATGGGGAGGGGGGTTAGATACAAAAGCTTGACCGATTGTGAAGATGGGGTAGGGTTTCTTGAAATGATGGTCTGATTCTTCTTCGGTTGAAATGATGGAGTGAAACCCTTCCTTGTACTTTGGCGCTTATAAAGAAGGAGGTGCTTCCAAATCGAGCTTGGTAAATCACATCTTGAAGAAGAAGGTGATTCCATATGTATTTATAGGAAGGAAGCCGACTACGTGGGAGAGAATTCAGGAGGTGGAGAGGAGAGGAATTCGTGCCATATTGCAGAACGTGGAGGAGAAAGGTGTAGCTGATTTCAGTCGAGAATGGAGGAGTGGGGTTTGAGAGCGAAATTAGGGTTTTGCAGAGGTTAAAGAACGTGATTTAGAAAGAAACCGAATTGTTTAGAAAACTGAATGTTGAAAACAGTTGACACTATTTTTTTTATAAAGGAGTATAGATATATACAAAGTGCAGGCACAAATTGGCATATGCATGAATGTGACATGATGTGGTGTGTTAAGGACAAAATCAAGACCAAGGTGTAATTTCTTTAAATCAAACGACTCAACGTGGTTTTTATTCAAAAATGAACCACGGAGAAATGTCATGTTTCAAGTTCCTTTTCATCAAACTACATGGATTATTCACTTTCAGTTTCATTCAGTCAATTTAGTGAATCATATAATCTACAACTTTTTGCACAAAACTTGAATGACCATAAACACTTAAACGGATCCATTTTTTCATGAATACAAAGCAGCATACATAATTTAGGAGTCAAAAGCATACACATACAAAATACAAACTAATGTTAAAGATCATTAACCTAATTTATCAATTAACCTGCATACTTTAACTATCAAAGACAATAAAAAAATTTACAGCCTAACCTTGTGAACTTCAAATGTCAAATGATTTGGTAATTTTAGTGATAAACATAACATGTACATTTGACCAAGTACCCATCAACCAGAACCCGAGACAAAATGAAGAAAGAAAGAAGAAATTAATGAGATCAGTGTATACATTGAAAGAAATGTAGTAGACAAAGTGAATCGATTAAAATGAAACACACCTAAAAATAGAGACATGCATGTTGCAGAGAAAGCAGACCTTTTTTTTAATAGATATTGGTCTTTCTTTGGGGAAGACGTGTATAATTTTCTTCAGCCCGTACGGTTTTCTCCTCAATCCAGCCCCTGAGTCCTTCAAAACTTCCAAAAACGAAATAAAGAATGGTAATTTCATTATTTTTATTGTAATAGCATAAATAAAACAAATTCATGGCCCTTGAAGAAGTTAAAAAAAACAAAAAGACAAAAATTACTTTTTCTGGGGGCATGAACTTTAGCATCAAGACGCCATGCAATCAAACCTAGTTCTCACATCAACAAATATGGGTTAATATATGACATACACAAAGTCTAATCTATGTTGAGTGCATTCTAATCATGTAGAACACAAAAAATAGACTTAAAAGCATGTTTGTAAGACTTACTTTAAGGAATAAATTAAATTGTCTTGCTCCAAGTGATAACATTATCACCTACATAGAATAGGAACACTAAATTTAACCCATTATAGTTTATATTAATAACAATTAGATCTAAAACAATAAACAAGGTGTTCAAACATACCTCGGCGATGAATGGAGATGGATAGGATTTGACCGACCCCAACCACAAGCTTCTTTGATGAACTTCTTCACCAATCACCAATTTCTAGCTTCCAAAATGGTTTTGTTTGATGCTTTCAGGATCTGTCATATAGAATCATTAGAAATGTTTATCAATTTCAAATAAACTTAAATTATTTTCTAGAAATTGGAAATAACCCACGTTTTATAAACATATAACCACAAGATTCGTGTGTTAATTAAGGCATCATGTGTCAATTAAGGCATTGTTCTTCGCCAATCTGATTATACCCAAATCGAGATATACATATAGCTCTTAATAGATTAAAAACGAAAGTTGATTATACTCAAAAACACCCAACAAGCCCTAATCGGCACCCAATCTTCAGAGAACCCCAAAATTGAAATGTTAGCTGAGAAATCCAGAAACCATATGAAGTTGGACTCCATATAACGAAAACTTAGAACAATTCAAACAAAACATGAAGAACAAAACTGCAAAATTAATAGAAATCAATAACAACTCAAATTGAGAAATACCTAAAAACCCATATATAAGCAGATTTTGGTTAGAAAGGAACGGATGATGGGGAGGGGGGTTAGATACAAAAGCTTGACCGATTGTGAAGATGGGGTAGGCTTTCTTGAAATGGTGGTCTGATTCTTCTTCGGTTGAAATGATGGAGTGAAACCCTTCCTTGTACTTTGGCGCTTATAAAGAAGGAGGTGCTTCCAAATCGAGCTTGGTAAATCGCATCTTGAAGAAGAAGGTGATTCCATATGTATTTATAGGAGGGAAGCCGACTACGTGGGAGAGAATTCAGGAGGTGGAGAGGAGAGGAATTTGTGCCATATTGCAAAACGTGGAGGGGAAAGGTGTAGCTGATTTCAGTCGAGAATGGAGGAGTGGGGTTTGAGAGCGAAATTAGGGTTTTGCAGAGGTTAAAGAACGTGATTTAGAAAGAAACCGAATTGTTTAGAAAACTGAATGTTGAAAACAGTTGACACTATTTTTTTTATAAAGGAGTATAGATATATACAAAGTGCAGGCACAAATTGGCATATGCATGAATGTGACATGATGTGGTGTGTTAAGGACAAAATCAAGACCAATGTGTAATTTCTTTAAATCAAACGACTCAACGTGGTTTTTATCCAAAAATGAACCACGGAGAAATGTCATGTTTCAAGTTCCTTTTCATCAAACTACATGGATTATTCACTTTCAGTTTCATTCAGTCACTTTAGTGAATCATATAATCTACAACTTTTTGCACAAAACTTGAATGACCATAAACACTTAAACGGGTCCATTTTTTCATGAATACAAAGCAGCATAAATAATTTGGGAGTCAAAAGCATACACATACAAAATACAAACTAATGTTAAAGATCATTAACCTAATTTATCAATTAACCTGCATACTTTAACTATCAAAGACAATAAAAAAATTTACAGCCTAACCTTGTGAACTTCAAATGTCAAATGATTTGGTAATTTTAGTGATAAACATAACATGTACATTTGACCAAGTACCCATCAACCAGAACCCGAGACAAAGTGAAGAAAGAAAGAAGAAATTAATGAGATCAGTGTATACATTGAAAGAAATGTAGTAGACAAAGTGAATCGATTAAAATGAAACACACCTAAAAATAGAGACATGCATGTTGCAGAGAAAGCAGACCTTTTTTTTAATAGATATTGGTCTTTCTTTGGGGAAGACGTGTATAATTTTCTTCAGCCCGTACGGTTTTCTCCTCAATCCAGCCCCTGAGTCCTTCAAAACTTCCAAAAACGAAATAAAGAATGGTAATTTCATTATTTGTATTGTAATAGCATAAATAAAACAAATTCATGGCCCTTGAAGAAGTTAAAAAAAAAGACAAAAAGACAAAAAATACTATTTCTGGGGGGCATGAACTTTAGCATCAAGACGCCATCCAATCAAACCTAGTTCTCACATCAACAAATATGGGTTAATATATGACATACACAAAGTCTAATCTATGTTGAGTGCATTCTAATCATGTAGAACACAAAAAATAGACTTAAAAGCATGTTTGTAAGACTTACTTTAAGGAATAAATTAAATTGTCTTGCTCCAACTGATAACATTATCACCTACATAGAATAGGAACACTAAATTTAACCCATTATAGTTTATATTAATAACAATTAGATCTAAAACAATAAACAAGGTGTTCAAACATACCTCGGCGATGAATGGAGATGGATAGGATTTGACCGACCCCAACCACAAGCTTCTTTGATGAACTTCTTCACCAATCACCAATTTCTAGCTTCCAAAATGGTTTTGTTTGATGCTTTCAGGATCTGTCATATAGAATCATTAGAAATGTTTATCAATTTCAAATAACCTTAAATTATTTTCTAGAAATTGGAAATAACCCACGTTTTATAAACATATAACCATAAGATTCGTGTGTTAATTAAGGCATCATGTGTCAATTAAGGCATTGTTCTTCGCCAATCTGATTATACCCAAATCGAGATATACATATAGTTCTTAATAGATTAAAAACGAAAGTTGATTATACTCAAAAACACCCAACAAGCCCTAATCGGCACCCAATCTTCAGAGAACCCCAAAATTGAAATGTTAGCTGAGAAATCCACAAACCATATGAAGTTGGACTCCATATAACGAAAACTTAGAACAATTCAAACAAAACATGAAGAACAAAAATGCAAAATTAATAGAAATCAATAACAACTCAAATTGAGAAATACCTAAAAACCAATATATAAGCAGATTTTGGTTAGAAAGGAACGGATGATGGGGAGGGGGGTTAGATACAAAAGCTTGACCGATTGTGAAGATGGGGTAGGGTTTCTTGAAATGATGGTCTGATTCTTCTTCGGTTGAAATGATGGAGTGAAACCCTTCCTTGTACTTTGGCGCTTATAAAGAAGGAGGTGCTTCCAAATCGAGCTTGGTAAATCGCATCTTGAAGAAGAAGGTGATTCCATATGTATTTATAGGAGGGAAGCCGACTACGTGGGAGAGAATTCAGGAGGTGGAGAGGAGAGGAATTCGTGCCATATTGCAGAACGTGGAGGAGAAAGGTGTAGCTGATTTCAGTCGAGAATGGAGGAGTGGGGTTTGAGAGCGAAATTAGGGTTTTGCAGAGGTTAAAGAACGTGATTTAGAAAGAAACCGAATTGTTTAGAAAACTGAATGTTGAAAACAGTTGACACTATTTTTTTTATAAAGGAGTATAGATATATACAAAGTGCAGGCACAAATTGGCATATGCATGAATGTGACATGATGTGGTGTGTTAAGGACAAAATCAAGACCAAGGTGTAATTTCTTTAAATCAAACGACTCAACGTGGTTTTTATCCAAAAATGAACCACAAAGAAATGTCATGTTTCAAGTTCCTTTTCATCAAACTACATGGATTATTCCCTTTCAGTTTCATTCAGTCAATTTAGTGAATCATATAATCTACAACTTTTTGCACAAAACTTGAATGACCATAAACACTTAAACGGATCCATTTTTTCATGAATACAAAGCAGCATAAATAATTTGGGAGTCAAAAGCATACACATACAAAATACAAACTAATGTTAAAGATCATTAACCTAATTTATCAATTAACCTGCATACTTTAACTATCAAAGACAATAAAAAAATTTACAGCCTAACCTTGTGAACTTCAAATGTCAAATGATTTGGTAATTTTAGTGATAAACATAACATGTACATTTGACCAAGTACCCATCAACCAGAACCCGAGACAAAATGAAGAAAGAAAGAAGAAATTAATGAGATCAGTGTATACATTGAAAGAAATGTAGTAGACAAAGTGAATCGATTAAAATGAAACACACCTAAAAATAGAGACATGCATGTTGCAGAGAAAGCAGACCTTTTTTTTAATAGATATTGGTCTTTCTTTGGGGAAGACGTGTATAATTTTCTTCAGCCCGTACGGTTTTCTGCTCAATCCAGCCCCTGAGTCCTTCAAAACTTCCAAAAACGAAATAAAGAATGGTAATTTCATTATTTGTATTGTAATAGCATAAATAAAACAAATTCATGGCCCTTGAAGAAGTTAAAAAAAAGACAAAAATTACTATTTCTGGGGGGCATGAACTTTAGCATCAAGACGCCATCCAATCAAACCTAGTTCTCACATCAACAAATATGGGTTAATATATGACATACACAAAGTCTAATCTATGTTGAGTGCATTCTAATCATGTAGAACACAAAAAATAGACTTAAAAGCATGTTTGTAAGACTTACTTTAAGGAATAAATTAAATTGTCTTGCTCCAACTGATAACATTATCACCTACATAGAATAGGAACACTAAATTTAACCCATTATAGTTTATATTGATAACAATTAGATCTAAAACAATAAACAAGGTGTTCAAACATACCTCGGCGATGAATGGAGATGGATAGGATTTGACCGACCCCAACCACAAGCTTCTTTGATGAACTTCTTCACCAATCACCAATTTCTAGCTTCCAAAATGGTTTTGTTTGATGCTTTCAGGATCTGTCATATAGAATCATTAGAAATGTTTATCAATTTCAAATAAACTTAAATTATTTTCTAGCAATTGGAAATAACCCACGTTTTATAAACATATAACCATAAGATTCGTGTGTTAATTAAGGCATCATGTGTCAATTAAGGCATTGTTCTTCGCCAATATGATTATACCCAAATCGAGATATACATATAGTTCTTAATAGATTAAAAACGAAAGTTGATTATACTCAAAAACACCCAACAAGCCCTAATCGGCACCCAATCTTCAGAGAACCCCAAAATTGAAATGTTAGCTGAGAAATCCACAAACCATATGAAGTTGGACTCCATATAACGAAAACTTAGAACAATTCAAACAAAACATGAAGAACAAAACTGCAAAATTAATAGAAACCAATAACAACTCAAATTGAGAAATACCTAAAAACCCATATATAAGCAGATTTTGGTTAGAAAGGAACGGATGATGGGGAGGGGGGTTAGATACAAAAGCTTGACCGATTGTGAAGATGGGGTAGGGTTTCTTGAAATGATGGTCTGATTCTTCTTCGGTTGAAATGATGGAGTGAAACCCTTCCTTGTACTTTGGCGCTTATAAAGAAGGATGTGCTTCCAAATCGAGCTTGGTAAATCGCATCTTGAAGAAGAAGGTGATTCCCTATGTATTTATAGGAGGGAAGCCGACTACGTGGGAGAGAATTCAGGAGGTGGAGAGGAGAGGAATTCGTGCCATATTGCAGAACGTGGAGGAGAAAGGTGTAGCTGATTTCAGTCGAGAATGGAGGAGTGGGGTTTGAGAGCGAAATTAGGGTTTTGCAGAGGTTAAAGAACGTGATTTAGAAAGAAACCGAATTGTTTAGAAAACTGAATGTTGAAAACAGTTGACACTATTTTTTTTATAAAGGAGTATAGATATATACAAAGTGCAGGCACAAATTGGCATATGCATGAATGTGACATGATGTGGTGTGTTAAGGACAAAATCAAGACCAAGGTGTAATTTCTTTAAATCAAACGACTCAACGTGGTTTTTATCCAAAAATGAACCTCGGAGAAATGTCATGTTTCAAGTTCCTTTTCATCAAACTACATGGATTATTCACTTTCAGTTTCATTAAGTCAATTTAGTGAATCATATAATCTACAACATTTTGCACAAAACTTGAATGACCATAAACACTTAAACGGATCCATTTTTTCATGAATACAAAGCAGCATAAATAATTTGGGAGTCAAAAGCATACACATACAAAATACAAACTAATGTTAATGATCATTAACCTAATTTATCAATTAACCTGCATACTTTAACTATCAAAGACAATAAAAAAATTTACAGCCTAACCTTGTGAACTTCAAATGTCAAATGATTTGGTAATTTTAGTGATAAACATAACATGTACATTTGACCAAGTACCCATCAACCAGAACCCGAGACAAAATGAAGAAAGAAAGAAGAAATTAATGAGATCAGTGTATACATTGAAAGAAATGTAGTAGACAAAGTGAATCGATTAAAATGAAACACACCTAAAAATAGAGACATGCATGTTGCAGAGAAAGCAGACCTTTTTTTAATAGATATTGGTCTTTCTTTGGGGAAGACGTGTATAATTTTCTTCAGCCCGTACGGTTTTCTCCTCAATCCAGCCCCTGAGTCCTTCAAAACTTCCAAAAACGAAATAAAGAATGGTAATTTCATTATTTGTATTGTAATAGCATAAATAAAACAAATTCATGGCCCTTGAAGAAGTTAAAAAAAAAAAAGACAAAAAGACAAAAATTACTATTTCTGGGGGGCATGAACTTTAGCATCAAGACGCCATCCAATCAAACCTAGTTCTCACATCAACAAATGTGGGTTAATATATGACATACACAAAGTCTAATCTATGTTGAGTGCATTCTAATCATGTAGAACACAAAAAATAGACTTAAAAGCATGTTTGTAAGACTTACTTTAAGGAATAAATTAAATTGTCTTGCTCCAACTGATAACATTATCACCTACATAGAATAGGAACACTAAATTTAACCCATTATAGTTTATGTTAATAACAATTAGATCTAAAACAATAAACAAGGTGTTCAAACATACCTCGGCGATGAATGGAGATGGATAGGATTTGACCGACCCCAACCACAAGCTTCTTTGATGAACTTCTTCACCAATCACCAATTTCTAGCTTCCAAAATGGTTTTGTTTGATGCTTTCAGGATCTGTCATATAGAATCATTAGAAATGTTTATCAATTTCAAATAAACTTAAATTATTTTCTAGAAATTGGAAATAACCCACGTTTTATAAACATATAACCATAAGATTCGTGTGTTAATTAAGGCATCATGTGTCAATTAAGGCATTGTTCTTCGCCAATCTGATTATACCCAAATCGAGATATACATATAGTTCTTAATAGATTAAAAACGAAAGTTGATTATACTCAAAAACACCCAACAAGCCCTAATCGGCACCCAATCTTCAGAGAACCCCAAAATTGAAATGTTAGCTGAGAAATCCACAAACCATATGAAGTTGGACTCCATATAACGAAAACTTAGAACAATTCAAACAAAACATGAAGAACAAAACTGCAAAATTAATAGAAATCAATAACAACTCAAATTGAGAAATACCTAAAAACCCATATATAAGCAGATTTTGGTTAGAAAGGAACGGATGATGGGGAGGGGGGTTAGATACAAAAGCTTGACCGATTGTGAAGATGGGGTAGGGTTTCTTGAAATGATGTTCTGATTCTTCTTCGGTTGAAATGATGGAGTTAAACCCTTCCTTGTACTTTGGCGCTTATAAAGAAGGAGGTGCTTCCAAATCGAGCTTGGTAAATCGCATCTTGAAGAAGAAGGTGATTCCATATGTATTTATAGGAGGGAAGCCGACTACGTGGGAGAGAATTCAGGAGGTGGAGAGGAGAGGAATTCGTGCCATATTGCAGAACGTGGAGGAGAAAGGTGTAGCTGATTTCAGTCGAGAATGGAGGAGCGGGGTTTGAGAGCGAAATTAGGGTTTTGCAGAGGTTAAAGAACGTGATTTAGAAAGAAACCGAATTGTTTAGAAAACTGAATGTTGAAAACAGTTGACACTATTTTTTTTATAAAGGAGTGTAGATATATACAAAGTGCAGGCACAAATTGGCATATGCATGAATGTGACATGATGTGGTGTGTTAAGGACAAAATCAAGACCAAGGTGTAATTTCTTTAAATCAAACGACTCAACGTGGTTTTTATCCAAAAATGAACCACGGAGAAATGTCATGTTTCAAGTTCCTTTTCATCAAACTACATGGATTATTCACTTTCAGTTTCATTCAGTCAATTTAGTGAATCATATAATCTACAACTTTTTGCACAAAACTTGAATGACCATAAACACTTAAACGGATCCATTTTTTCATGAATACAAAGCAGCATAAATAATTTGGGAGTCAAAAGCATACACATACAAAATACAAACTAATGTTAAAGATCATTAACCTAATTTATCAATTAACCTGCATACTTTAACTATCAAAGACAATAAAAAAATTTACAGCCTAACCTTGTGAACTTCAAATGTCAAATGATTTGGTAATTTTAGTGATAAACATAACATGTACATTTGACCAAGTACCCATCAACCAGAACCCGAGACAAAATGAAGAAAGAAAGAAGAAATTAATGTGATCAGTGTATACATTGAAAGAAATGTAGTAGACAAAGTGAATCGATTAAAATGAAACACACCTAAAAATAGAGACATGCCGAAAAAACAAAACATACATATAACATATAATTCATAACAGGGTTTCAACAAACTCATTCACATTACACTTTTGGTCCCAAAGTCTAATCTAACCAATATAAAATTCAGTACAAACTTGATCCCATTTAGATCTGATAATAGCTAATAACTGAAATTTAAGTACAAAAGTATCATCGACTTCATAATGATCATCATTCCACATAGCTATCCACCAAGTAATCTAATCACTTACTCTTACTGGTACCACCACCTGGAATACAGATTTTTAAAACAAAATTGAGGGTTAGACCTAAGGGTCTAGTGAGTAAATCCCTGATATTTAGAAATCATTAAAATTCATTTATATAAATACACACTTCTATATAATTACATTTACATCACACGTAAAATAATACCAAATGCAATTCACACAACATACCTTTCACATACCACCTTATCCCTCCACCAATGGCCAATAACAATTGGTTGCGAGCCAATTTATCACACCGGTCCTAAGCCCGGCCACGTATTATATTTTCATATAATACTCACGTAATTATAATATCTCAATATATTATAATTACTCACGAATGACATATTCATACACATCATCAAACATTTGTTAATCACATATTGCATTCCAGTAAAAATATACTTTTTAAAGTAAAACTCACCTCGTGTGTTTATCACAAAAACTCTTCCAAGATAATTCACGTTTGTTGATCCTTCACAGAATCTGAAATCAGATAAAATACCAAATATCTCTTTAAACACTAAAACTTACAAAATTCTCAATTCAAATCGCAACCCGAAATAACATGAAATCGCAATGAACAGTACAAGTCGCAACCGTGATGAACAGTACAAAGTCGCAACCTCTTACTGCGACTTCACCCCGAAATCGCAACCCAATATTGCGACTCCATCCTAAGTCGCAATCAACTACTGCGATCCCAAACCCAAATCGCAATCAACTACTGCGATTCCAATCTCAAATCGCAATCAACTACTGCGATTCCAATCCCAAATCGCAATCAACTACTGCGATTCCAATCCTAAATCGCAATCAACTACTGCGATTCCAATCCAAGTCGCAAACGACCATTGCGACTTCAAGCCCAAATCGCAATCGACCATTGCGACTTCGTTGAATGTCGCAGTCCTCTATTGCGCATTCGATGAATGTCACAGTTCACTGTTTCATCCTAAAACCCAGAATTTGTACTTTTAAGCTATGCATATTGCTATAAAGATGCAGTTATGATTAAGACCAAGTATACAACCTAACCTTAAGCTTAAACCTCCCAAAACATCCATTTTTAGCAAAACCCACTAAGAACTTTAACTAGTAGGCTCAAGAACACTTCTATGAATTAAAACACAAATGAGTAATGGATTTGTTACCTTAATAGCTTCAGTTAATTCTTTAAATCTCTGCAGTAACCTCTTGAATTCGATCCTCTTCTTCTTTCTTTAAGATTTCTCGATTTCTTTCCTTTTCTTACCAAAACGAAACACACACACACACATAAGAACTTTGTATTTATCTAAAGAGTGTCTAAAGGTGACACCTCTTGGTGTCTATAGAGAACAGGGCGGTGGGGGTGGATAATATCTCCACTCTCACCAAACAAACTCAATCAAATTGGCAAAACTTACCCCCAATCTTCCAAATAAAACTTAAAACTTACCCCTTAACTCCTAACTCCATAAAATACTAAATGAAGACTTATAAAATTCCAAATTTAATTTAGATAAATTACCTGGTTATTACAACGTCTCCCCCTTAAAAGAATTCCGTCCCGGAATTCAGTTAAGAGAACAGATGAGGGTATTTGGTTCTCATCTCCGACTCTGATTCCCAAGTCGCATCCTGACCTCTATGATGTTTCCACTGAATCTTTACCTGCCTGATCTCTTTATTCCTCAACACTTTGACTTTATGATCAACTATAGCTTCCGGTTCCTCCACATAGTTCAACTTTTCATCCACGTGAATATCTGGTAGTGAGACTGCTTGGTCTGGTGCAACTAAACATTTCCGAAAATTCGACACATGGAACGCGTTATGAATCCTGCACAGTTCCAACGGAAGATCCAATCTGTAAGCTACTTCACCGATCCTTTCTGTAATTTCAAATGGCCCAATATAACGCGGACTGAGTTTACCTTGCTTCCCAAAACGTATGACTCCTTTCCAAGGCGAAACTTTTAACATCACAAATTCCCCAACCTGAAATTCCAACGGTTTCCGGCGTCGATCTGCATAACTTTTCTGTCTGTCTTGAGCCATTTTCAATCTATCCCGAATCTGAGTAATCTTATCTGCTGTTAACTGTACTATTTCTGGCCCTGCCAATTGCTTCTCCCCCACTTCATTCTAACACAAAGGCGTTCGGCATTTTCTACCATACAATACTTCAAACGGAGCCGCCTGAATGCTGGCATGATAACTGTTGTTGTAGGCGAATTCTATCAAAGGTAGATGTTTATCCCATGATCCCCCAAAATCCACTATACAAGACCGGAGCATATCTTCTAAAGTCTGGATTGTTCTTTCACTCTGCCCGTCAGTCTGTAGATGATATGCTGTGCTCAACTTTATCTGCGTTCCCATCTCTTTTTGAAAGCTTCTCCAAAACCTAGAAGTAAAACGACTATCTCGATCGGAAATAATCGAGATTGGAACTCCATGTCGAGTTACTATTTCATTAATATACAACTTAGCTAGACGTTCCAAAGAATCAGTTTCTTTTATCGGTAAGAAATGAGCAGACTTCGTCAATGTATCCACAATCACCCAAATAGAATCGAATCCCTTTAAAGTTCTTGGCAATTTGGTAATGAAATCAGTAGTGATCTGATCCCATTTCCACATTGGTATATCTAGTCGTTGCAACTGACCAAACGGTTTCTGATGCTCAATCTTTACTTTCTTGCAGGTAGTACAATCTTCTACATACTTAGCAACACTTCTCTTCATTCCCGGCCACCAACAGAATTGTTTCAAATCTCTATACATTTTATTCGTACCTGGATGAATAGAAAATCGAGATTGATGAGCCTCTTGCAGTACACGATCCCGTAATCCACCCAAACGAGGCACCCAAATTCTGTTCTCCATACACAACAACCCACGGTCATCTTTCCCAAGCAATGCTGATATCCCAACCAACCGTTCTGACTTCAAACTTTCTTCTTGATAAGCATCTATTTGGCACTTCAGTAATTCATCAAAAATATTAGGAAGAAGTTCAGCTCGTAACGATATAGCTTTTATTGTTCCACTTCTTTCTTGACGACTTAATGCATCTGCCACCACGTTCGCTTTCCCTAGGTGATATAGAATTTCGCAATCATAATCATTTACCAATTCTAACCATCTTCTTTGTCTCATATTCAGTTCCTTTTGATCGAAAAGATGTTGGAGACTCTTGTGGTCCGTGAAAATTTGACATTTAGAACCATAAAGATAATGTCTCCAAATCTTCAAGGCAAAAACAACTGCTGCTAGTTCCATATCATGGGTAGGATATTGTCTTTCGTGATCCTTTAATTGACGCGAAGCATAGGCAATCACCTTCCCACGTTGCATGAGTACACATCCCAATCCCAACTTAGAAGCATCACTGTAGACCACAAAATCATTAGAACCTTCTGGCAATGCTAATATCGGCGCGCTGCAGAGTTTCTCTTTCAATATTCTGAATGCCTCATCCTGTTCTGCTTTCCACTCAAACTTCAGATTCTTCCGAGTCAGCTTGGTCAATGGCGTCGCGATTCGAGAAAAGTCTTTTATGAACTTCCGATAGTATCCAGCTAGAACCAGAAAACTTCGTACTTCGGTTGCCGTCTCTGGCGGTTCCCAATTTTCAATTGCTTCCACCTTTGCTGGATCAACTTGTATACCCTTCTCTGAAACTACATGACCCAAAAACTGAACTTCCCGCAACCAGAATTCACATTTAGAGAACTTAGCATACAACTTTTCTTTCTTCAGTAACTCCAAAATCAAACGAAGATGTTGCGCATGATCCTCTTTGGATCGGGAATATATAAGTATATCATCGATAAACACTATGACAAATTTATCGAGATATGGCTTACATACCCGATTCATCAGATCCATGAAAGCGGCTGGAGCATTCGTCAATCCAAAAGGCATTACCAAAAATTCGTAGTGGCCGTATCTCGTGCGAAAAGCAGTCTTTAAAACATCCTCCTCCTTAACCTTCAACTGATGGTAGCCAGATCTGAGATCAATCTTTGAGAAGTAACAAGCTCCAACTAATTGATCAAAAAGGTCATCAATTCTTGGGAGTGGATACTTGTTCTTGATCGTGCGTTTGTTCAGCTCCCGATAATCGATACACATTCTCATTGAACCGTCTTTCTTCTTCACAAATAAAACTGGTGCACCCCAAGGCGATGAGATGGGTCTGATGAAGCCCTTATCAGATAAATCTTGAAGCTGTGACATCATTTCTTTCATTTCTGGTGGTGCTAATCTGTACGGCGCACGAGCGATGGGATTGGCTCCAGGTACCAGGTCTATTCCAAACTCTACTTGCCTAACAGGAGGAAGACTATTCAAGTCTTCAAGAAAAACTTCTGGGTATTCACTAACAATGGAAATATCTTCCAGCTTACACTTTTCAGGCCTACTATCTATCACATAGGCTAGATAACTAGAGCAACCCTTATTAACACATTTACGGGATTTTATCATAGATATAAGACTGGACTGATGATTCTTACGATCTCCATAAATCACTACCGATCTCTTATCAGGTAAAACAACATTGATTATTTTCTTATCACAAACTATATTAGCCTGATTCTCGGCTAGCCAATCCATTCCTACTACCACGTCAAATTCAATCAAAGCTATTGGAAATAGTTGTATCGGTACTCCACACCCCTCTATGTTTATCATACAATGATCAAAAACCTCTTTAACTGCTACTTGGTTATCATTCGCAGTGTCTACTAATAAAGCATGTTTTAACATTTTAGGCTCTAAATGCATGTGAGCAGCAAAGGAGGGAGACACAAAAGATCGGTTTGCACCGGAATCAAATAACACTTTAGCACGCGTGGAGTTTATGAAAAATGTACCTGTGACCACATCAGGAGTTTCCTCCGCCTCTTTAGCTGTCATTTGGAACGTACGACCCCTCGTTCTCGGCGGTTCTATTCTTGGAACTACTGGTCTCGTAATGGCCGGTTTCCCCGATGTACCCCCTGATTGTATTCTACCTCGCGGACAGTCTGATTGGAGGTGATCGGGAGAATTGCACAAAAAGCAAAATCGTGTTACTCGACAATCCTTTACAACATGCCCAGTTTTCCCACATTTAAAACAAACCCGTGACTCTACTTGGCAATTTCCCTGATGGTAACGATTACACCTTGGACATGGTCTTTCTGTTGGTCAAACTGACGAACGATTGTCAAACCTCTGAAATCTAGGTTTCCTCGAATCCTGTGGTGGTCCTTCCCATTTTCTTTTCCCTAAGCTCTTATCACCAGTATCTCTTTTATTATCTCTTTCCACATTCTCGGCAGCATCCACCGCAGTTGTAAAAGTATTTGGCCCTGTGGCAGTCACCAATCTTCGAACCTCGGAATTCAACCCATAAATAAACCTCTCCATCTTCATCTTATCTGTAGCAACATAATATCCTGCAAAACGAGACTTCTCCAAAAATCGTGCAGTATAATCTCTAACCGACAGATTTCCTTGTTGTAGATTCATGAATTCTTCTTCCAACTGTCTGACAGCGGCTTGTGGACAGAAGTGTGTTGTGAAAGCTAACACGAATTCCTCCCATGAAAAAGTAGTATATACATCCGCTCCTCTCGATTCTGTATGAGCATCCCACCAATACAGAGCATCCCCTTTCAGCATCGCAGCTCCATGAAGCACTTTGTCTTCTTCAGCACATTTACACGTCTTGAAGATGGCCTCTATTTTTTTCAGCCATCTCATCGCCTTTACCGGATCCCGATCTCCTGAGTATGTAGGGGGCTTACAACTAAGAAACATTTTATAATCGCACCTTTTCACCCCTGGTAGAACAGCAGAGGTAAGTGGTATCTCCACTTCATGTTCCGGATCTAGTCTTTCAGTTTCATTAAGACGATTACGTTCGAACATGGCTTGTATGCTATCCTGTAATCTTCCCATTTCAGCAGTCAGATCATCTCGTGTAACAAACTCTGTACCATGCTGTTGTGTTCTACCTCCAGTTCGGCCTCCTGTTCCCCTTCCAGTTCTACCTCTACCACGATCTCCTCCTCTTCCCCCTGTTCCTAATGGCGGATTTCCTCCACTTGAATTCCTTCCTCTTCCCTGATTCCCTTGTCTGGTGCCACTCGCCATTCTGTGGATTCAAACAAGGTTAATATACACACATAAGCACATACCCCATATAATAAGATATTCCAGTTCAAACATGTACCTGTAAGATCATAATTACACTGGCCTGGTGTAATTTGAAATTACCTTACATGATGTTCCTTCTACCTTTTATACTTAATATCCCCAGGTTCTAATTTAATCGGGACATCCTACTTCACATGCAGTTTAAGTCTAGGTACGGATACTAATACCTAAATCCGTTAAACTAGGGCTCTGATACCATCTGTAACATCCCGAAAAAACAAAACATACATATAACATATAATTCATAACAGGGTTTCAACAAACTCATTCACATTACACTTTTGGTCCCAAAGTCTAATCTAACCAATATAAAATTCAGTACAAACTTGATCCCATTTAGATCTGATAATAGCTAATAACTGAAATTTAAGTACAAAAGTATCATCGACTTCATAATGATCATCATTCCACATAGCTATCCACCAAGTAATCTAATCACTTACTCTTACTGGTACCACCACCTGGAATACAGATTTTTAAAACAAAAATGAGGGTTAGACCTAAGGGTCTAGTGAGTAAATCCCTGATATTTAGAAATCATTAAAATTCATTTATATAAATACACACTTCTATATAATTACATTTACATCACATGTAAAATAATACCAAATGCAATTCACACAACATACCTTTCACATACCACCTTATCCCTCCACCAATGGCCAATAACAATTGGTTGGGAGCCAATTTATCACACCGGTCCTAAGCCCGGCCACGTATTATATTTTCATATAATACTCACGTAATTATAATATCTCAATATATTATAATTACTCACGTATGACATATTCATACACATCATCAAACATTTGTTAATCACATATTGCATTCCAGTAAAAATATACTTTTTAAAGTAAAACTCACCACGTGTGTTTATCACAAAAACTCTTCCAAGATAATTCACGTTTGTTGATCCTTCACAGAATCTGAAATCAGATAAAATACCAAATATCTCTTTAAACACTAAAACTTACAAAATTCTCAATTCAAATCGCAACCCGAAATAACATGAAATCGCAATGAATAGTACAAGTCGCAACCGTGATGAACAGTACAAAGTCGCAACCTCTTACTGCGACTTCACCCCAAAATCGCAACCCACTATTGCGACTCCATCCTAAGTCGCAATCAACTACTGCGATCCTAAACCCAAATCGCAATCAACTACTGCGATTCCAATCTCAAATCGCAATCAACTACTGCGATTCCAATCCCAAATCGCAATCAACTACTGCGATTCCAATCCCAAATCGCAATCAACTACTGCGATTCCAATCCAAGTCGCAAACGACCATTGCGACTTCAAGCCCAAATCGCAATCGACCATTGCGACTTCGTTGAATGTCGCAGTCCTCTATTGCGACTTCGATGAATGTCACAGTTCACTGTTTCATCCTAAAACCCAGAATTTGTACTTTTAAGCTATGCATATTGCTATAAAGATGCAGTTATGATTAAGACCAAGTATACAACCTAACCTTAAGCTTAAACCTCCCAAAACATCCATTTTTAGCAAAACCCACTAAGAACTTTAACTAGTAGGCTCAAGAACACTTCTATGAATTAAAACACAAATGAGTAATGGATTTGTTACCTTAATAGCTTCAGTTAATTCTTTAAATCTCTGCAGTAACCTCTTGAATTCGATCCTCTTCTTCTTTCTTTAAGATTTCTCGATTTCTTTCCTTTTCTTACCAAAACGAAACACACACACACACATAAGAACTTTGTATTTATCTGAAGAGTGTCTAAAGGTGACACCTCTTGGTGTCTATAGAGAACAGGGCGGTGGGGGTGGATAATATCTCCACTCTCACCAAACAAACTCAATCAAATTGGCAAAACTTACCCCCAATCTTCCAAATGAAACTTAAAACTTACCCCTTAACTCCTAACTCCATAAAATACTAAATGAAGACTTATAAAATTCCAAATTTAATTTAGATAAATTACCTGGTTATTACAATTCAATCAATTTAGTGAATCATATAATCTACAACTTTTTGCACAAAACTTGAATGACCATAAACACTTAAACGGATCCATTTTTTCATGAATACAAAGCAATATAAATAATTTGGGAGTCAAAAGCATACACATACAAAATACAAACTAATGTTAAAGATCATTAACCTAATTTATCAATTAACCTGCATACTTTAACTATCAAAGACAATAAAAAAATTTACAGCCTAACCTTGTGAACTTCAAATGTCAAATGATTTGGTAATTTTAGTGATAAACATAACATGTACATTTGATCAAGTACCCATCAACCAGAACCCGAGACAAAATGAAGAAAGAAAGAAGAAATTAATGTGATCAGTGTATACATTGAAAGAAATGTAGTAGACAAAGTGAATCGATTAAAATGAAACACACCTAAAAATAGAGACATGCATGTTGCAGAGAAAGCATACCTTTTTTTTAATAGATATTGGTCTTTCTTTGGGGAAGACGTGTATAATTTTCTTCAGCCCGTACGGTTTTCTCCTAAATCCAGCCCCTGAGTCCTTCAAAACTTCCAAAAAGGAAATAAAGAATGGTAATTTCATTATTTGTATTGTAATAGCATAAATAAAACAAATTCATGGCCCTTGAAGAAGTTAAAAAAAAAAGACAAAAAGACAAAAATTACTATTTCTGGGGGGCATGAACTTTAGCATCAAGACGCCATCCAATCAAACCTAGTTCTCACATCAACAAATATGGGTTAATATATGACATACACAAAGTCTAATCTATGTTGAGTGCATTCTAATCATGTAGAACACAAAAAATAGACTTAAAAGCCTGTTTGTAAGACTTACTTTAAGGAATAAATTAAATTGTCTTGCTCCAACTGATAACATTATCACCTACATAGAATAGGAACACTAAATTTAACCCATTATAGTTTATATTAATAACAATTAGATCTAAAACAATAAACAAGGTGTTCAAACATACCTCGGCGATGAATGGAGATGGATAGGATTTGACAGACCCCAACCACAAGCTTCTTTGATGAACTTCTTCACCAATCACCAATTTCTAGCTTCCAAAATGGTTTTGTTTGATGCTTTCAGGATCTGTCATATAGAATCATTAGAAATGTTTATCAATTTCAAATAAACTTAAATTATTTTCTAGAAATTGAAAATAACCCACGTTTTATAAACATATAACCATAAGATTCGTGTGTTAATTAAGGCATCATGTGTCAATTAAGGCATTGTTCTTCGCCAATCTGATTATACCCAAATCGAGATATACATATAGTTCTTAATAGATTAAAAACGAAAGTTGATTATACTAAAAAACACCCAACAAGCCCTAATCGGCACCCAATCTTCAGAGAACCCCAAAATTGAAATGTTAGCTGAGAAATCCACAAACCATATGAAGTTGGACTCCATATAACGAAAACTTAGAACAATTCAAACAAAACATGAAGAACAAAACTGCAAAATTAATAGAAATCAATAACAACTCAAATTGAGAAATACCTAAAAACCCATATATAAGCAAATTTTGGTTAGAAAGGAACGGATGATGGGGAGGGGGGTTAGATACAAAAGCCTTACCGATTGTGAAGATGGGGTAGGGTTTCTTGAAATGATGGTCTGATTCTTCTTCGGTTGAAATGATGGAGTGAAACCCTTCCTTGTACTTTGGCGCTTATAAAGAAGGAGGTGCTTCCAAATCGAGCTTGGTAAATCGCATCTTGAAGAAGAAGGTGATTCCATATGTATTTATAGGAGGGAAGCCGACTACGTGGGAGAGAATTCAGGAGGTGGAGAGGAGAGGAATTCATGCCATATTGCAGAACGTGGAGGAGAAAGGTGTAGCTGATTTCAGTCGAGAATGGAGGAGTGGGGTTTGAGAGCGAAATTAGGGTTTTGCAGAGGTTAAAGAACGTGATTTAGAAAGAAACCGAATTGTTTAGAAAACTGAATGTTGAAAACAGTTGACACTATTTTTTTATAAAGGAGTAAAGATATATACAAAGTGCAGGCACAAATTGGCATATGCATGAAAGTGACATGATGTGGTGTGTTAAGGACAAAATCAAGACCAAGGTGTAATTTCTTTAAATCAAACGACTCAACGTGGTTTTTATCCAAAAATGAACCACAAAGAAATGTCATGTTTCAAGTTCCTTTTCATCAAACTACATGGATTATTCACTTTCAGTTTCATTCAGTCAATTTAGTGAATCGTATAATCTACAACTTTTTGCACAAAACTTGAATGACCATAAACACTTAAACGGATCCATTTTTTCATGAATACAAAGCAGCATAAATAATTTGGGAGTCAAAAGCATACACATACAAAATACAAACTAATGTTAAAGATCATTAACCTAATTTATCAATTAACCTGCATACTTTAACTATCAAAGACAATAAAAAAATTTACAGCCTAACCTTGTGAACTTCAAATGTCAAATGATTTGGTAATTTTAGTGATAAACATAACATGTACATTTGACCAAGTACCCATCAACCAGAACCCGAGACAAAATGAAGAAAGAAAGAAGAAATTAATGTGATCAGGTATACATTGAAAGAAATGTAGTAGACAAAGTGAATCGATTAAAATGAAACACACCTAAAAATAGATACATGCATGTTGCAGAGAAAGCAGACCTTTTTTTTAATAGATATTGGTCTTTCTTTGGGGAAGACGTGTATAATTTTCTTCAGCCCGTACGGTTTTCTCCTCAATCCAGCCCCTGAGTCCTTCAAAACTTCCAAAAACAAAATAAAGAATGGTAATTTCATTATTTGTATTGTAATAGCATAAATAAAACAAATTCATGGCCCTTGAAGAAGTTAAAAAAAAAAGACAAAAAGACAAAAATTAATATTTCTGGGGGGCATGAACTTTAGCATCAAGACGCCATCCAATCAAACCTAGTTCTCACATCAACAAATATGGGTTAATATATGACATACACAAAGTCTAATCTATGTTGAGTGCATTCTAATCATGTAGAACACAAAAAATAGACTTAAAAGCATGTTTGTAAGACTTACTTTAAGGAATAAATTAAATTGTCTAGCTCCAACTGATAACATTATCACCTACATAGAATAGGAACACTAAATTTAACCCATTATAGTTTATATTAATAACAATTAGATCTAAAACAATAAACAAGGTGTTCAAACATACCTCGGCGATGAATGGAGATGGATAGGATTTGACCGACCCCAACCACAAGCTTCTTTGATGAACTTCTTCACCAATCACCAATTTCTAGCTTCCAAAATGGTTTTGTTTGATGCTTTCAGGATCTGTCATATAGAATCATTAGAAATGTTTATCAATTTCAAATAAACTTAAATTATTTTCTAGAAATTGGAAATAACCCACGTTTTATAAACGTATAACCATAAGATTCGTGTGTTAATTAAGGCATCATGTGTCAATTAAGGCATTGTTCTTCGCCAATCTGATTATACCCAAATCGAGATATACATATAGTTCTTAATAGATTAAAAACGAAAGTTGATTATACTAAAAAACACCCAACAAGCCCTAATCGGCACCCAATCTTCAGAGAACCCCAAAATTGAAATGTTAGCTGAGAAATCCACAAACCATATGAAGTTGGACTCCATATAACGAAAACTTAGAACAATTCAAACAAAACATGAAGAACAAAACTGCAAAATTAATAGAAATCAATAACAACTCAAATTGAGAAATACCTAAAAACCCATATATAAGCAGATTTTGGTTAGAAAGGAACGGATGATGGGGAGGGGTTAGATACAAAAGCCTTACCGATTGTGAAGATGGGGTAGGGTTTCTTTAAATGATGGTCTGATTCTTCTTCGGTTGAAATGATGGAGTGAAACCCTTCCTTGTACTTTGGCGCTTATAAAGAAGGAGGTGCTTCCAAATCGAGCTTGGTAAATCGCATCTTGAAGAAGAAGGTGATTCCATATGTATTTATAGGAGGGAAGCCGACTACGTGGGAGAGAATTCAGGAGGTGGAGAGGAGAGGAATTCATGCCATATTGCAGAACGTGGAGGAGAAAGGTGTAGCTGATTTCAGTCGAGAATGGAGGAGTGGGGTTTGAGAGCGAAATTAGGGTTTTGCAGAGGTTAAAGAACGTGATTTAGAAAGAAACCGAATTGTTTAGAAAACTGAATGTTGAAAACAGTTGACACTATTTTTTTATAAAGGAGTATAGATATATACAAAGTGCAGGCACAAATTGGCATATGCATGAATGTGACATGATGTGGTGTGTTAAGGACAAAATCAAGACCAAGGTGTAATTTCTTTAAATCAAACGACTCAACGTGGTTTTTATCCAAAAATGAACCACAAAGAAATGTCATGTTTCAAGTTCCTTTTCATCAAACTACATGGATTATTCACTTTCAGTTTCATTCAGTCAATTTAGTGAATCATATAATCTACAACTTTTTGCACAAAACTTGAATGACCATAAACACTTAAACGGATCCATTTTTTCATGAATACAAAGCAACATAAATAATTTGGGAGTCAAAAGCATACACATACAAAATACAAACTAATGTTAAAGATCATTAACCTAATTTATCAATTAACCTGCATACTTTAACTATCAAAGACAATAAAAAAATTTACAGCCTAACCTTGTGAACTTCAAATGTCAAATGATTTGGTAATTTTAGTGATAAACATAACATGTACATTTGACCAAGTACCCATCAACCAGAACCCGAGACAAAATGAAGAAAGAAAGAAGAAATTAATGTGATCAGGTATACATTGAAAGAAATGTAGTAGACAAAGTGAATCGATTAAAATGAAACACACCTAAAAATAGATACATGCATGTTGCAGAGAAAGCAGACATTTTTTTAATAGATATTGGTCTTTCTTTGGGGAAGACGTGTATAATTTTCTTCAGCCCGTACGGTTTTCTCCTCAATCCAGCCCCTGAGTCCTTCAAAACTTCCAAAAACAAAATAAAGAATGGTAATTTCATTATTTGTATTGTAATAGCATAAATAAAACAAATTCATGGCCCTTGAAGAAGTTAAAAAATAGACAAAAAGACAAAAATTACTATTTCTCGGGGGCATGAACTTTAGCATCAAGACGCCATCCAATCAAACCTAGTTCTCACATCAACAAATATGGGTTAATATATGACATACACAAAGTCTAATCTATGTTGAGTGCATTCTAATCATGTAGAACACAAAAAATAGACTTAAAAGCATGTTTGTAAGACTTACTTTAAGGAATAAATTAAATTGTCTAGCTCCAACTGATAACATTATCACCTACATAGAATAGGAACACTAAATTTAACCCATTATAGTTTATGTTAATAACAATTAGATCTAAAACAATAAACAAGGTGTTCAAACATACCTCGGCGATGAATGGAGATGGATAGGATTTGACCGACCCCAACCACAAGCTTCTTTGATGAACTTCTTCACCAATCACCAATTTCTAGCTTCCAAAATGGTTTTGTTTGATGCTTTCAGGATCTGTCATATAGAATCATTAGAAATGTTTATCAATTTCAAATAAATTTAAATTATTTTCTAGAAATTGGAAATAACCCACGTTTTATAAACATATAACCATAAGATTCGTGTGTTAATTAAGGCATCATGTGTCAATTAAGGCATTGTTCTTCGCCAATCTGATTATACCCAAATCGAGATATACATATATTTCTTAATAGATTAAAAACGAAAGTTGATTATACTAAAAAACACCCAACAAGCCCTAATCGGCACCCAATCTTCAGAGAACCCCAAAATTGAAATGTTAGCTGAGAAATCCACAAACCATATGAAGTTGGACTCCATATAACGAAAACTTAGAACAATTCAAACAAAACATGAAGAACAAAACTGCAAAATTAATAGAAATCAATAACAACTCAAATTGAGAAATACCTAAAAACCCATATATAAGCAGATTTTGGTTAGAAAGGAACGGATGATGGGGAGGGGGGTTAGATACAAAAGCTTGACCGATTGTGAAGATGGGGTAGGGTTTCTTGAAATGATGGTCTGATTCTTCTTCGGTTGAAATGATGGAGTGAAACCCTTCCTTGTACTTTGGCTCTTATAAAGAAGGAGGTGCTTCCAAATCGAGCTTGGTAAATCGCATCTTGAAGAAGAAGGTGATTCCATATGTATTTATAGGAGGGAAGCCGACTACGTGGGAGAGAATTCAGGAGGTGGAGAGGAGAGGAATTCGTGCCATATTGCAGAACGTGGAGGAGAAAGGTGTAGCTGATTTCAGCCGAGAATGGAGGAGTGGGGTTTGAGAGCGAAATTAGGGTTTTGCAGAGGTTAAAGAACGTGATTTAGAAAGAAACCGAATTGTTTAGAAAACTGAATGTTGAAAACAGTTGACACTATTTTTTTTATAAAGGAGTATAGATAAACATTATAATATATATTGCTTATCCGGTTTATTTGGTTTAACGGAAACAGAAAAAACATCACCAAAAACCGAACCTAATTAAGGCATATAACCAAATCGAATAAAATGAAAACAAAATAACTCAAATAATTTAATTTGAACTTGATTTGGTTCAGGTGGTTTTCTTTGGTTTTAGTTTTTTTCGACGCCCCTATTTACTTAACCTTACTCAATAGTCAATAGGTTAAAGTGGTTAAAGTCATAAAATGAATGGTACAGATTCATTATTGCCATAAAAATAAGCAATTCTAAATTTACCTCACCAAATCTATCACCAAGCTCTTCTATTTGCATATCACAATGTAATAAAACAATCATACCGATATTAATATTAATACTGATATGTGATAATGGTCTTTTGTCTTCTGTTTTTTAGGTTAATATAATCGCTTCCTCTATGTAAATTTATAACTTCCGAAATATGCAACATCAAGTGCAAAAAGCCACTTAAAAAACTATTTAAATACTTGCTTTATGTTAAGTGTTAGTATTATTATTGTTGTTATTCAACTGCAGAAATAAACTAAGGCTATGTTTGGCAAATTAGCTGATAAGTTAGTTGTTGTCTGATAAGTTAGCTGGTAGCTGATGAAGAAGTCATGTTTGGCAAAAAATAGCTTATAAGCATGTAAAATGATCAAAAGAGACGACATCTTTAAAAGATTATTAATTACAATATTAATATATAATTGAAACAAATTTATAACAATATAATATGTTAATTAATACAACCAATGTGATAAACAAATGTTAAATAATATAACATGTTAACTAAAAAAATTTAAAATTTATTATTACATGCATATAATACTATAAACTTTGAATTTGTTAAAACAAGTTTTAGAAAAAATATATATTAACTTATAATTTTAAATAACCGTTTCAAAAAGCTAGTTTATAATTTGTTTATAGTCATCCAAACATGTACCTAAAGAATAAGGTAGCTTTTTTTTCTTCCAAAACGATAGCTAAATCCAAATGTATTGTAGTTGCAAAGAGATTGATATAACCCACTTTCAGTTTCAATTTCATGACTCCTACTGATAACTTATTTCACTTTATATTCTTGATTTCCTCTAATTATATTATCTCGTTTACAAAAAGCACAAACCACAATCATTACGCTAAGGCCATCCGTACCCCATTCGGGATGGGACTCGGGATGGCATGCGGGATGGCGGGGATGGGCTACGGGTGTTGCGGTATCAGCGGGGCGGGATGGAATCCGGGTTCCCCATCCCGGTTCATCCCGAAGGGTTTAAAAAAAAATTTAATTTAATTTTTAAAAATCAAGCCGTTCAACGGCTCTTTGTAAAAAAAAAATTCTCAATTTAATCTCACTATATATTTAACCCTCAACCTCCTATTTCTCACACCTCTCAACCTCTTATTTCTCACACCTCTCAACCTCTTATTTTTCACACCTCTCAAATTCTCTCAACCTCTTATTTCTCACACCTCTCAAACTCTCTCAAATTCTCTCAACCTCTTATTTTTCACACCTCTCTCATCATGAATTCAAACAGAACACCTACATCCCGTCGTAACCGACCGAATACACCACAATCGCAAGAAGATCAAGAGCTTGGTTTCCAAGCGTTTACACAACAAGGTTATCGTCCGCAATGGTCGCAACAAATTCCGCCACAATGGTCGCAACAAAATCCGCCACAATATCCGCAACAATTTCCCCAACAATTTCACCAACAATTTCCTTACCAATTTACACGTCCCGGTTTGATTGAACAAGGTTTTACTCCGGCCAACTACAATCTTCCTTCACCCGCAATCAATCTCGACGACGACATTGTTCCGGAAACCCAACCTTCTACCCCGAACACACCACAATCTATCCCGACACAACAATCTAACCCGGAACCATCAAATCCGAGACCAACGAAAGCCGCCAAACAAACGTGGAGTAAAGCCGAGGAACTCGCGTTAGTGTCGGCGTGGGTTGACGTTTCGGAGGACCCCGTGGTCGGTAACGCACAAAGCGGTGGTAATTATTTTTATTGTTATTATTATTATTATTATTATTATTATTCTTATACTTAATTTTACATAAATGTAGGAAGTTTTTGGGGCCGAATCGGGCATGTGTTCTTTACTCGCATGGGTCGTGAACCAGGTTATAGATCAACCCATCAACTCAATAGCAAGTTCAACGACCTCAATAAAAGAGTTAATTCGTTTGGCGGCATCTACAACAACTTGCTCAATAATAGATCAAGCGGGATGAGTGAGGCCGATATATCCCGAACGGCAAACGAACGGTATCTAGCACGCCATAAAGTTGCTTTCACTCACGAACAAGCTTGGGACGTCCTAAAAAAATGTCCAAAATGGGGAGCCGTTCCAACGATGACGACAACTTCATCGTGGGGTTCAAAACGTACCCAACCTTCCGATGATGACGATGACGATGACGATGACGATGACGAGCAAATTCAACGACCCATCGGGAGAAACAAGGCAAAAAAAACATCAACGAGTAATAAGTCCGGGGCGAATACGGACGAAAGTGTTACTCAGTTGTTGACGACGTTCAACGACAAAATTGATTACAATGGAATACAAAATGAAAAAACTCGATCTCGAAATCGAACGCTCAAAACTCGAACGAGATAGGTTGGAACAAGAACTCGAAATCGAACGCTCAAACCGATTTGAGAAAGACTTCGAGTTTTTCATGACCCCGCATGATCACCTTACGGGAAAAGCTTTGAGGGTTACTTTAGCGAGAAAAGAGCAAATTCAAAAATTTCATAATTGGTAGTGTTTTGTATTTTGTAATTTTTATTTTTAATGAATGGTATGAATTTTTATTTTTATTATTTATCTTATTTTTATTTATTAAAAAATATATAAATATTTTTATTTTGTTAAATAATTAAATGTATAAATAAAAGAATTAAAATAAATGAGGTGGCAAAAGGGTTTGAGAAAATGGGGTAAGGGTGTTTAGGATTGTTAGGGATTGAGTGAGGGATGGGAGAAAAGCTGACGTGGCGCTGATGTGGAGCTGGAATATTTGAAAGATGCTCGCATGGGGTACCGATGGCCTAACTAGCATCTTAAAGAAGTTTCCAACACCAAAATATTTTTTTTCATCCACTAAAACAACTGACCCAAGTTGGTGTGCAAAACGATAACATAATATGTTGAGTTCTTTTAGGTCATGATCAAAACATTGAAAACAAAAGTTGGTGGTTAATTTTTTTGGGTAATGCAAATTAATGACATGCTTTCCGAAAATCATGCTATTGCGTTTATAATAAGAGGACGACATATATATTAGGTTAATAAAACCTACATAAGTGTTGTACCATATTGCATCAATAAAGACACATTAAATAAAGTGTTCGAGTTATTATGTTGTTTATAGGACGTTTTTAGAGAAACGTCCCAAAAAATGGTCTTGTAAATCTTATTTTGTTGTAGTACCCATATTTACATGTATACAACAATAAGGAGATTGTTTAACCATAAAAATTGTTATACATCAAACTAGAAATAAATATACATTGAAATAGAAATAGAAATAATATTTAATAATTTGACAAAATTATGCCAATTCAAATGGAGATAAACCCATAATAATTACTATAATCAAATTGTTTGTAGATTCAACGGTGACGATTCATCTTCGTTTCGAACCATGCTTTGTTGAAGCTCAGTTTAATAGTTTTTGAAGAAAATCAACATAACACACATATATATATCAATCTATTTTTCGTACCCCCAAAAGTCCTCTCCCCGCAACGAGAGTTGGTTGATCTGTTGCATGGACGACGAAGATGGCGTTGCATGATCATCTCGATGTCTCAACACCCCTTTCGTTAAATTCACATCCTCGTTAGGCTGACCAAGATGTGAAGTTACAAGCCTATCGATCATTCCCCACTCATTTAACGTCTGATCTTGTCTTAGATTTGCATTTCCCATGCTTTGAACTGGTTCACAGGTATCAACCTCTAAACTAGGCTCACAAGCATGGTATCCTATATCAAGTTGGTTATCACAGCTTCCACTATCACATTCTCTAGGGTTTGACATTAGTTGTTTGACAGCAATTGGTGAATCTTGGGAGGGTAGATTCAAGAAACCATAACCAAGAGGCTTATGGGTGGGGATGAGATGAGGGTATTGATGAGTGTAATTCAGGCCTAAATCGAAGCTTTGTGGTTGATGGTATGGTAAATATTGATGGTCATCTTTGCCGTATGGGAAAGAACGAGGTTGGTTGATGGTGTTGTTGACTCGTTCTGACCCTATGCTGCTACCACCCGATGCTTCGTTTCCCCCAATCTTGAATAGGTTTCTTTTCTTGAACACCCGACAAATCACCCATCCATCTTCCTATTAATTAAAGAAACAAGTTACAAATAAAAGAATGAACACATTAGATCTTGTTTGTTGTCAAATAGTTGGAATTTATTTGGAGCAAGTAGAGCTAAAATCAAACCAAATAAACCCAGAATATTCCAATTGAAAGTAAAGTCTACAATAAGATACTACAAAAAAAATTGAGTTTATAGGACGCTTAAAATATATAAACGTCTTGATAGAATGTTTCATATGACCAATGTTTGTTTATAGCGGGGTTGTAAGAGGTTTTTTATAACATTTTCCAAATACAACTTTTATTAACTATTTTATATGATAGTATTTGAAAAAATGTACTATAAACACAAGTGTCCCCTAAAAAGACGGGTTTACAGGACACTTCTCAAAAGCGTCCTATAAAATTAGCTAATACTACATTTTATTTTGAAAATGTTTTCTAAACTAGTTATGACGCTCAAAAACATTCTATAAACTTATTGTAACACTTTTAGATATGACATGTTTTTTGTTTGGTCCTATAAAACACACTATTAGGTCGTTTATTTATTTTAGGCGTCCTATAAACTTAATTTTGTTGTAATGAGATGTACGGAATCATTTTTTTGGTTTCAGCAGACAGACAACAAGTGGAACTAGAAAGAAGGAAATAGATTCAACTTACAGAAGTAGAGATTGGAATGGGATTGATAGGATCATGATGATCTTCGACATCTTCAAGGCGATACTCGTGCATGATCCAATCAGTCTTTTGGCCATGTGGAGCTCGCCCACAATAAAAAACTAGGGTTTTCCTCATACCGATATTCTTGAACGTGTTACGGATGCATTTATCTCGTCCCGTTGCCTTCCAAAATCCAGCGTTTGTCGCTCTATTTGTTCTTGACCCCGTAGGATACTTCTTATCCTTATGGCTAAAAAAATACCATTCATTTTCCGGTGTCGACCCTATCTTACATCTCTCTATATAAATAAAATTATTGCACAAATTTCATTAGTTACATGAACACCATTAAAATGAAAACAGAAAAAAAAAAAAAGTGTTTAATCTGTTACCTTGGAGGTCCCATGGCTCAAGCTTGTTCAAATCCACTTCCCTAATAACATCCATATCAAACTTTTCAAAAGAAATCTTCTTCTTCAAGTAATAATGAAGCAGCTCTTCATCAGTGGGGTGAAACCTGAACCCCGGCGGAACACCACCACCGTTTGATGACGTCATGATTCACCTAGAACCAGACTTCACTTACTGTTTCTGTGTACGTGTGTGTGTGTGTGTGAATTTAGAGTAGGGTGATATCATCAATCATTTAGGATTGAGTGCAAAGTGTTTTTATAGAGTAGTGGAGAAGTTGACGGCCGGTGGCGACGGCGGAGGTGTAGCTTAAAGCTGACGTAGAGTTTAAGTAATAGGTATCTGTACTGACCACCAATGGCGATGAACAAGTACTTTGAATATAATCCTATATCTACGCCCACGAGGGAAACGCGTCAGCTCACCAGCCCTCTCGTTTACAACTTTCTGTTCCAAATGATTCAATTATATATATATACACTCCCTAAAATGCAAACCTTACATTTGTTGCACCCTTTATAAATCACAGTCTGCATATGTGCAGACTGGTTCTACATATATGCATATGAATACGTGCAAGAATATATATATAATGGACATACATTCATATTGGACAATCCATATATGCAGAACCAGTCTACACATATGTAGACTGTGGTTTGTAAGGGATGCAACAAATAAATGGTTTGTGTTTGATTTGTACCATATATATATATATATATAGAGAGAGAGAGAGAGGTTCAAGAAAAAACCTCAAAAAAACGGAAAATTGAAAAACACCCTAGAAACCCTTCATCTGGACGGTATGCACTTGTGCATACAGGTAAATAGTTGACTTTTTGGTTTTATGCACAAGTGCATTATGCATTTGTGCATATATGCACAAATGCATGTTACAAATAACTTGTATGCACAAGTGCATACCGTCCAGATGAAGGTCTCCCAGGGTGTCATTCAGTTTTCCGTTTTTTTGAGTTTTTTCCTTCGAACCTGACCACACACACAGATATATACATATATTAAGTGTATGCACAGGTGCATATGGTGGTCAAGATGAAGGGTCACCACGGTGTTCTTCAGTTTTTCGTTTTTTTGAGTTTTTTCCATGAACCTCCCTCTCTTCTCTCTGTATACATATATATGGGTTAAAATAAATGAAAACCACAAATATGTTATAAATCGTAAGAACCGATACAAAAAATATTTTTTTACATAAATTTTTTTCATCAAATGCCATAATTTATTATATTTTGCTTCATTTATATTTGTTTCGAGGTATGATAGTTTCACAAGTATATGTTTCACCAACTGAATATATATATATATATATATATATATATATATATATATGTATATGTATGAATCGAAGGATGTTTGATTGCTGAGAAAGCAAGGTGTTCATGCCATGGGAACAGAAGCCGGTTAAAACCCTTCTTGGGATCAGTTTCGATTGGACGGTTTAATGTGCACATGAGGCTACGACCTTGTGAGAGTTTAATCATATTCTTAATTATTTCATTGACTTTGTTTGTTTGAAATCGACGTTATCCATGCATTCAACCTCATTTTTCCAAGGCACGCAAAACCAGATAATAGAAGTTTCCTTGTTCCTCAGATTGACCTAATTTTAGTCATTTATTCAACATGTTGAATTAATACTAGACTGGTTAGGTTGGCTTGTCGCTAGCCAATGTAGAATTTCAATATATGCCCCCTTGGTTAGAGGCTAGCTAGGCAAGATTGGGCTGTAGAATCGATATTCTCTACCTATAAGAGCTTTTCATAGAGAAAGAAGAGATCTCTACAAATATACAAATGGGTTGGTCTATACCTAGTTGATTTGGGACAGCAACAAGAGAGAGACCCAACATAATTCTTGTAACGATCTACAATTTTATCAAATTGAAAGATTAAAACATGATCTTACGCTACAACAAACTTGAGTTTATAGGACGCCTAAAATAAATAAGCCTCCTAACAAAGTATTTTATAGGACTTTCGTTTATAGAACTAAACAAAAAACGTCCTATCTAAAAGTGTTACAATAAGTTTATAGGACGTTTTTGAGCGTCGTAACAAGGTTTTTAGGGCATTTTCGAGATAAAGTATCGTATTAGCTAATATTATAGGACACTTTTGAAAAGTGTCATATAAACCCATCTTTTTAGATGACATTTGTGTTTATAGGACATTTTTGCAAATAGTGTCGTATAATAAAGTTAGTAAGACGCTTTATGTGAAAAATGTTCTAAAAAACTTGTTACGACGCCTAAAGACGTCCTCTAAACTTTTTGTAACACTTTTAGATACGACGCTTTTTTGTTTGGTCCTATATACATTGGTCCTATAAAACACCCTGTTAGGACACTTATTTATTTTAGGCGTCCTATAAACTCAGTTTTGTTGTAGTGTTATAACATGTACAATCAGGCGTCAAGAACAATTTATGGGGTGTTACGGATTGCTTATTTAAAACAACTTATGCTTTTATGTAAAAGTGAGTAATAACTTATGGTGTTAAAGTGCAGTTTTATAAAAAATGTTTGGATTAGCTTATGGTGGTACTAAAACGTAATAAGCTAATAAGACCATCTCCAATGAACCCTCTATTTTACTCTCTACCTCTATTTTACTCTCCAAAACATCTCCAATGAACCATCTATTTTACTCTCTATAATAGAGAAATGAATAGTAACTCTCTAAATATAGAGAAACACTATTCATAATCTCTATTTTTTTTCTAGAGTAGAAAAGATAATATACTTGGAATATTATCTTTTAGTGTAGAAAATAGAGTAATACATTAGAGAAAATATAACACATCCTTTATTTTTAACTCTATAATAGAGAGTAAAATAGAGAATTACATTGGATATGCCCTAACTTGTTATTTAGGGGTATTTGGTATTGCTTATATATTTAATGTAATAACCGGGTTTGTTTTGTAAATAGAGCAAAATGGTGTGTGTGGTTTGAACATTTAAAACTTTGGTGACAATTGTAAGAACAGAAGAAATAGAGTTAAAATCCCTAAAACCCTTCATTTCCATCCTTCAGTAAGGCGCGGCTGTGTGTGGAGCTTTGTGTGGAGCAATTTTGCCATTGAGGAAGAAGAGCTTCGATTGGGGAGCAATGGAGGGTGAATCTCTATCTTCTTCAAGGTAAATTATTCTCCCTTAATCCCTTAACCACCTGATAAAACTCACGAAAGTGTTGGTTGAGTTGAGTGCGAAGTCGATTAGGATATAAGATATGGTTTGGTGTGTGTGTTATCCATTTTAAATCAGTGTGGGAATCAAACTGAGTTGTTGGCTTAATCATTTATAACTTGGAATTTCGTTTCTAATGGTTGATAAGAATGGATGGGTTTTGTTGAGCTGAGGTGTATCTATGTGTGTTCGATGAGTTGCAGAAGAGTTTTCCCAAGTCGGGAAGTTTTCCGGAATGGTCAGAATCTAATAGTTGTCCGGATGAGTCCGGAAGTCGAGTACCGGAATACTACCCGAAAACTCTCGAGAAATCCGGTTTGAGTCCGGATTGCCTATACCGGAAAAGTGGGAAGTCCGGAATCCGGATTGATTGTCCGGAATGTACCGGTATCCGGAAAAGGGTCCGGAATCCGGAAGGATCCGGAAAAGGGATCGAAATCCGGAAGAATCCGGAAACGCATCCGGAGTCTGAATTGTCTGTATCCGGGACTCTGGTTGTCGATAGTATTTAGAGAAAAATACTTAGAGGGGCGGTATTCTATGTGAATAGTCGAGAGACTTATCCACTCTTGTGTGTTGGGTGCGAATGTAGGTACGGATAGAGGATAGCAGTTTCAAGTGAGAACACTTTGCGTGGATGTCAGGCGAGTCTTACTAAACTGAAGCTTTATCGATACTCGAATTTATTACTTGTACCGATATATTGAATTGCATGTTTTACGTTGTTTTAAATATGCATGGCGAAAGTGTGTTAATTATATTTTGGATATGTGTTGGGAGGGACATGCGATGACTTGATGTGGATATATGAGGAATGTGTCCCATGCAGAATATATGAATTCGTTTCATATGTTATTAAGGGCGGGTGTGTACCCTAACACGTAGTTACAAGTGTGTACGTGACCAAAGCATGAGCCATCGCTATGTGTTGTCTGTGTACTTGAACTGATAAATGTGTGACTGTTTATAAATGCTTATAAACTCCTTTTAGTTAATAATTGTGGTGTGGTGTTAGTATCATGAGGGATCTCACTAGACCTCATGGTCTAACCCTAGCTTTTCAAAACTAAAATCTTTTCAGGTAAGCAGGTAGTCGAGGGCTCGTTTAAAGGCAAGAGCAAGTTATGAGCTGAAGCTTGCGTATATAGGGACTAGAAGACTTTCCTTTATTGTGTAGTTAGGTTTCTCAGCTGTAATTAGGGTTATTTCCTCAAATCCAAGTTTGAAATTTTGGACGTGTGACTTATGTGGGGCCGTTTTCGGCACTTATATTTTATAGTAGTGGTTTTTGCATGTTTGTTTGGTGTGGGTTGTTACAGTTGGTATCAGAGCGCTAGTTTAAGGGATTTAGGTGACCGGATGGGCCTAAACTTAAACTGTGGAGCAGGAGGACACAACTGAGATATAGGAAGCCTTTAGGGAAGACTTTGATCACCGATAATTCAGGACGATGGTAGTGAGGACTCTCATGTAAGGTAAATTCAAATCACATCTGGCCAATGTCATTGTGAATATACAGGTGCATGTGGGTGCTTGATTACTTTTGTGCTGATGACCGATGGAGGTGGTAGTGTGTAGAGAGTGGTGGTAGTGTGTGGAGAGTGGTGGTAGTGTGTAGAGATTGGTGGTAGTGTGTAGAGATTGGCGGTAGTGTGTAGAGTTTTAACCTTGTCATGATGGCAATGGTTTGGTGTGTTGTGCGAGATCGTTCATGGTGTGATTGATGACACCATCTAGAAGTAGTATTATTTGAATGGTGGGTGGCCGTGTGAGGTAGAATCTCTGGGGTTCATAAGGGAAGAATAATTGATTGGAGGTGAGCTCCTAATTTCTGATGAGTCTTCATTCTAGGAGTTTTCGATGTCGATGATTTGGGATCTTGAGAGTTTCAACTCAAGGATCGGGTAACAGCGATGTGCTTTCTTACTCTCTAGTCAGTGGAAGAGTGGCAAGGGTGGTTGAGAAATGATAGACGCGTTGGTTTGTAATATGAGGCGAGGATAGGATGAAGAGGGGATATTGTTGGTTAACCTATTTGGGGTCGAAGTGAAGCCTCACATCCTGCAAATCAGTAGTCAAGGTGGTAACTGTGTAGTTGGGGCATACGAGTATGTGGGGGAGGCACTGTACCAAAGGTTGTTGCAAATGTGAGAAACCTGATGGTTTGGTCGGAAGTAGAGTGCCGGTGTTGAATTGTTGTGAATGCAAACGGTTGACCTTGCTAGACCGAATATCCTTCAATGTAAAGTGAGTCATGCATTGTATTTTCAAACAAGTTACATGAGCCCTTCATGTCAAAATGTGTGTGTGTGTGTGTGTGCCTTGTAAGTTTCTGGCTTTGAAAAAGAGTTGACGCGTGCATGTGTGTGTTTGAAGGAAAAGACAAACTTATTTACGTTGTGTGATAAATTTCGAACTTGGAGAAATAGTGAATTATTTCACCTCTTTTACGAGTGAGCTAACCTTTGTTGTAAAAATTATAACAACATTTGATCGCATGGTTTTATAAGCGAAATCGGTATGGACACGTTGTTGTCATAGCAGCGAGTATGAGAGTCGACCGACTCTCCCAGTGTGGATGATTTTGCCGTATTTTAGAATTTGCACGACGAGAGTTTTAGTGAATGCACATTCGATAGATGGACAAGGTGGTGAGATCGATGTGTTTGTGGCTATTTTTTGGCGATGTCATGTCGTGCATGTCTAACCTTGTTTCACGGTGTATTTCAAGTGTGTAAAACAATTTAAATCATTGTGTCGTCATGCATGAAGGCTATGAACTCGCTAGGTAGTAAGAGATGTCGTATTTAAGGGTGAAGTAAAGTTTCGAGAGTGGAAATGTGTGGTGGAGTAGTCGATGGTCGATTCGTGACCTTGGTGTTTCCTTTTTGGGAGGGCGGCGAATAACTGCAGTCTCAGTCTTTGACCTTAGAGATGCTTGTATTATGGTAGTCCTTGTTCTTGGTTTATTTTGAGAGAATCATATTATGTTGGGAGTTCTTGCTGTCGGAGGCACCGTTGAAGCATCATCTTCATGACAGGCGTTGGTGTTGAAGTCAACGACGGTTTTGAGATCATTGTCGGGAGATTGGAATTGGAAAAGGTAATTCGGGTGTGATTATTTTGTCGGGATTACACGCGGAGATAAAAGGTCGGTTGGAGAAAGGTGTGTATTTGACAGGATGCTGGACCGCCTTATGTGAGTGTTATGAAGGTGGAGAATCGCTAGTTGGATAGGTGCTTTTCCCTATGTGGTTGATGTTTCGATTATGAAAGAAGTAGTTAGCACAACTCAGGTGGGACACGTGGATTATGTTGGTCTGCGAGGGAGCGTCTTATCGTTTGGTATATTTGAGCATGTTTCGTGTGGAATCCGAAGAGCCGGTTGTGGACAAAGACTTGATTGAGTGTAGTAGACGATCGTAAGTTGTGGTTCATCTAGGTTTGAGAAAAGACCAGGTCGTGGGATAGCTTTATTTCAAATGTTTGTTGTGATTGGCATGGAGAAGCAAGGCCTATTGTGTGTAATACTGATCGTGTGGATTTTGCCTTTAGTGTGATGTTGTGGTGTGGTGGTTGTGTGGATAAGTTAGTGGTAACTTGTGCAAGGTAGACGTGCAAGTCTTTGGTGTGATAACAAGTTGTTGTGAGGATAAGTGGCGGACTAGTGTTCTAATATGAGATGAGCGTAAGTGGAAATCCTTGCTCGAAGATTGCTGATAAGTTATACAAAGGTGACAAATATATGTGTGTTGGGATGAAGGGATGTTTGGTGGGTGTTGTGGTATTGCTGATTCGTGGATAAAAGAATGGAGTGGTAGTTGGTGGCTACATAAGAGAGAGAAACCGTGTGCTCATAGGTTGCGATGAGTTGATGGGTGAGTTGTCTGGTGTCATTGACATGTTTGCGAAGATGTTGGATTGGTTGGTTTATGAAGTTTCGTAGTAGATAAGAAATCTTTGGGAATGTTGAATTACTCCTTGTGTGTAAAGGATTTCTCATGAGTAGGATAACCCCGTTTGTGGAACAAGATGTGTGTGGTGGATTCGAGTATTGGGTGTTATTTCAGGATGACTTGATTGGATCCTCGAGTGAGTCTTGTGGTTAAACCGTTTTGTTGAACATAGTAATGCAAAGGTATTTTTCAACGCATTTAGATTGAATGGAATGAGCACTGTTCTATGCTAACCTGAGGAGGTGGAGATGGTATGTGAAATAAGGGGGTAAACTGGAAGTGGAAGGTTTGAGCAAATAACACAGAAATCGGGAAACAACATTTTCAGGGTGTCATTGTTGGGTACACGAACTCCTAGTGGGAGTACAAGAAAGAGGAATTGCGTGTATGAGATGGTTTAAGAGTTGAGGAAAGCTAGCTTGTGTGGTTGGTCAAGAGTGTGTACCTTCTAGTGAGTCGTTCTTTGGAAACATGTTTTATGTCTGAGAAGGAAGTGGAAGAAAGTAGTCGAATGTAGTGTTGGGGATGAAGGACCATTGGATTAGACTCGGTAGTAGTGTGGGAAATATTCCAAGTGAACTTTGTCGTTCAGCGTTATGCTAATGGGAATAGTTTTGTGTGAGCATGGTTGCTCCTTCCTGTTGAGTGGGTGAAACTTGAATTTATTTCATATGTGGATGGACGATTGTTGGATGCAATGAGAAGTTGAATACGTGTCGTCATAATTGGTTCGGCTTGGTTGGCGGCGGTTTCAGATGTTGGAGTGTGGAGGTTCCCTACTTTTAGCTATGTATAGTGTGGGGAGATGATGTGGTGAGAACGTGTGAATTGATTATTGATGGATTGTAGTCAATGCAATTCAGGCAAGAAAGTGTGTTAATGCTACATTTATGTTGTAATCAAGGCTTATTATGTAATGCTTTTGTAATAAGTGTAGTTTGACTTTGTCTAGTCAAGGGGTATATAAACCCTTGTGTTAAGCTTTTGTTTCTAACAGTTCACAATTTGAGAGTAATAGATGACGTACTTCTCTCTCTAGATTTCTATCTCTATTCTTGTTTGATCTTGGAATAACAATTGGTATCAGAGCAGGAACAAGATTTAGAGAAGGATTTTTACTGATCAATCATACGAATTTGGTGATTTCTGAAGAGAATTTGATCGATTTTCTTGATTTTTTTCAAGAAAATCTCGTTTTCTTAGATTTCTATCAAATTTTGGTGATTTTTGATCGAATTTGTTCGAGTTTTGGTTCTTTGGATTCGGTTTTGTGTGGAGATCATCTTTTTTTCACGAATCAAGAGCTAATTCAGAGTTTTGGATCATCAATTTGAAGGTTTTGTGGTTTTCTGGACTGTGTGCGATTGTATTCTGCTCGATCTGTTCAGACGTGTATTCAGAGGTTTTCAGACGAAATTTCTTGAAGATATTGTGCTAGGATTTTGTTTTCGAACACTTCTGTAACAATTAGATTCAGTGATTTTGAGTTTCAGTGTGTTTTTGATCGTTTCAGTGAGTATTGCGCCTGATCTGAGTATTGCGCCAGTTCATATCACTTTGCGCCATCCACAGGACTTGTCTCATTTGAATCAATCAAGTGAGAATCTCGCCACACTTTGCGCCACCAACTGAAGCGACTTTTGACACTTTGCGCTACTGCCTATAGCGCATTTGGATGTTTCAGAGTTTCAATTTTGTCTAAGTGAACTTTGCGCCACCTTCTTTGGCGCATTTCATACTTTGCGCCACCCTCTTTGGCGCATTTTGAGCTTTGCGCCACTGCCTCTGGAGAGTTTCTGTCTTGGAATTTTTTCGGGATTTTTCAGTTTCTACAATCTGTTTTGACCATGGCTTTTCAAGAAAATCAGTATAAGAACGATATTATGATGTCATTGGGGTCTAACACGAGGCCTCCGGTTCTTATTAACGAAAACGAATTCTCTCAATGGCAAGACCGTTTTATTAACTTTGTTGAGACGCAAAACAATGGAGAAAACATCATGCGTTCTCTTTTGGAAGGTCCATTTGTCAAACCATATGTGAATATTCCGGCAACCGCAACCACTCCGGCTTCAAGAACTCTTAAGAAACCCGAAGATTATACGCCGGAAGAAAATTTGTGATCTCAAGGAGATAGGGAGGCAAAGTCATTCCTCATTCTAGCACTCCTAAATCACATCTACAATAGAATCGATTGTTATAAGAATAATATAACAATGATGTGGTCTCAACTTGAGAAGATTATGCTCGGTTCTGCGGTTGCTACACAACTTAGACAAACACGGTTCATGAATAATTTTGAAGGTTTTAAAGCCAAAGAGAATGAGTATTTGAAGAGCGTTTTTGATAGATTTTGGGAGTAATGAATGATCTTTATAAGATCAAAGTTACCAAGACTGAGTTAGAGGCGAACTTGAAGTTCTTAAATGCTCTTCAACCGGAGTGGAACAAATCTTGTCATAGGCTTCGAAATGATGTGAGGATTTCAAAAATGCAGATTCAAGAGTTATACGAGATTCTGATGACTGATGAAGAAATGGTCAAGGGAAAGAAGGCTAAGATGGATAAGAAAAACAAAGGAAAGACGATTGACCCGATTTCTTTACTAGCAAGTCAGTTAGCCGAGAAAAGCTTGATGGAAAGTGCATATGATGGGAATGTCGAAGATGATGGTGAAGAGCTAGAAAAAGGCATGATACTTCTCACTCAACATTTTCAGAAGAAGTATCAAAATAGACCGGGATCGAACAATCTGAGATATACTTCGGGTTCAAGGAAATTTAATCAAGAGAGTAGTAGTGCAAAACCTTTTGTCCCAAAATTCGATACTACCAATCAATCTGAGAAAAGGAAGGAAGATGAGAAAAAGGTAGTTACTTGCTTTAAATGTGGCCAAACGGGGAATATGGCTAGAGAATGCAAAATCAAAGTGACTCGTGACTCATCTTATTACAAGAAGAAGTTGGAATTGGCCGAGAAGAAGGAGAATGGAACAACCTTGCTTGTTGAAGAAGAATACTTTCTGGATTATTCTGATGACGAAACTCAGAATGAGGAAACGGCCGATTTATGCTTTATTGGAGATGATGCAAGTGATGATGAGGTGGATGATCAAGAGAGCTCAAGCGATGAATCTGAGGTACCTTCGAAGTTTGATTATGACTTTCTTTTATCTCAAATGAACATGGTCGTAAATGCTATTCGTACGCTTCGTTCAAAACTTATTTCTGAAAAAGAAATTAATAATGATCAATCAAAATCAATTAAAAAGCTTAATGTAAATCTTCAAGATGAAAAGATGATTTTGGTTGACACAAAAGATAAAATGCAAAAGAAAATAGAAGAATTAGAAGAGACAAACAAATCTTGCATTGAATCTTTGAAGACTATGACCGAAATGAAAGTTATTTTTTCTGATAAAATTTCAGAATTAGAAGAGAAATTATATGTAAGAGGTCAATCGGAACAAACAGCTTATTTAAATAAACCAAGGAGTTATACGTCTATAAAAGAGAAACGGGGACTCGGATTTGAAAATCCACATTTTTTAGATGAGGCTAAAACGAAAGTTCCTACTTTATATGATTTTGATTTTCTACATCTTGCTAGATATGCTCCTCAATTTAAGATTAATTGGACAAATGATGAGAAAGTTTCAAAAATAGAAGAAGAGAAAAGGAAACTTACTACTAAAATGCAACTTTCATTTGTTTATACTCGTGAAAATGCGAAGTACACTTCTAAGTCTAAAAATTCTAACAAAGATTCTTTATCAAACGATTATTTTGATATATATGCTAATAATACTAATAAGGAGAATAAATCCGAAGTATTGTATGATACTAAAAGATATATTCCTCCCTTAGTATTAGAAGCTAAAATTGTTAGTCTTGAAAATAAAATCGTTGATCTTGAATCTAAGATAGAAATTTTAAATAAAAGAAATGTACAAGCAAATTCTAAAGATGATAAAATGGATGTTGATCAAAACCAAAACGTTTCCTCTTCTAATATTGAAACTGATTCTGAGACCAATAAATCTGAAAAAGAGAAAGAAAATAACTCCGAGGAAAAAGAGAAGGAAACTGTTTCAAAGATTGATTTTTTAAATAAAATTCTCTCTTCTGAATCTGTAATTAAATCGGAGAAAATAGATGATACTTTTACGATAAATACAAATTTTTATAATTCTAATTGTCGTAAAAGAAGAAAGTCAAAGAAGTCAAAGAATCAAACCCCTATTTCTGAAAATGTCTCTGATTCTTCTTATTCTACTTTTTCAGATAGGGTTGTGAACAAGCGGCGAAAGCAAATCTGGAAAATCAAAAGCATACCTCCAGAATTTTCAACAATTGACTCGAGTGACATAGATGACAATGTTTGTAATAAGAATTCATTTGCTTGTAATAATAAGAATTGTAATAATTCTTTGCGTTATTCAATAAAGCAAATGATTCAAATTGCAAATGATGGTTTGTGTTGCTCATCAAGTTGTAATTCTGGTGGTAATTCTTATAATTCCGATTCTGATTTTGTTAACGATTCGTTTTATAATTCACATGCATATTATAATAATAAAGACTTTAAAAAGAAAAGGACTAACAAGAAAGGACCCAAATCTATATGGGTACCTAAATCTGTTTGATGTTCTTAATTGCAGCCAAGTCGTTTGTGGTATCTTGATTCTGGATGCACCAAACATATGACTGGCAATAAGTCTTTATTATCTAACTTTAAAGAAAAGTCACGTGGACGTGTCAAGTTTGGTAATTGCGCAACATCACCCATTCTTGGATATGGAGATCTCGTTCAAGGAAATATCATAGTGAAAAGAGTGAGCTATGTTGAAGGTCTAAGCCACAATTTATTCAGCATTGGACAGTTTTGCGACAAAGATTTAGAAGTCAGCTTCAAGTCCAAAAGAGTTGCTGTGAAGAATGACAACGGAAAAGAGTTATTAGTTGGAAAAAGGAAATCCAATTTATACACCATCGATTTCTCAACTATTAACACCCCTTCGGATATCTGTCTTTTGTCAAAAGCAACAACACAACAAAGCTGGCTATGGCATAGAAGACTGGCTCATCTCAACAATCGATACATGGATAAGTTAGCCAAAAATGAATTGGTTCTAGGTCTTCCATCACTGAGATTTGAAAAAGATCATCTCTGTCAAGATTGTGAAAAGGGCAAAATGAAGAAAGTTCCTCACAAGCCGAAACCTGATTTTTGCACGAAGGATATTCTTGATATTTTACATGTCGATTTGTGTGGGCCAATGAAGACTAAAAGTATTGGGAAGAAAAGATACGTATTGGTGGTGGTTGATGATTACTCACGATATACTTGGGTGAAGTTTCTGAAATCAAAAGATGAAACTCCAGCAATTCTTATCAATCTCATCAAGACCATTCAGAATAATAAGCAAAAGGCAGTGAAAGTTGTTAGATCCGACAATGGTACTGAATTCAAGAACAGTGTTCTACAAGCGTTCTATGAAGAAAATGGTATTTCTCAACAGTTTTCTGCCGCAAGAACCCCTCAACAGAACGGTATTGTGGAGAGACGAAATAGAACCTTGGTTGAAGCTGCTCGTACTATGCTTGCTTATTCCGGTCTTCCTTTATCTCATTGGGCTGAGGCAGTGTCTACGGCATGTCACACTCAAAACAGGTCTATCCTTCGTCGACGATTTAACAAAACTCCTTATGAGCTTATTAATGGCATCAAACCAAATGTCAAGTATTTCCGAGCTTTTGGGTGTAAATGTTTTGTGTTGAATGACCGGGAAAATCTGAACAAGTTCAGTCCAAAAGCTGATGAAGGAATTTTTCTTGGTTATGTTCTTACTTCAGCCGCATACAAAGTGTATCTAACTTCAGCTAGAAAGGTGGTGGAAAGTGTAAATGTCAAATTTGATGAATCTGAAGAGATGGTTTCCGGCCAAACAGGACCAGAACCCGATTTAACAAGAATTTTAGCTTCTGGACAAATCGGTTCAGAACCTATTCCACAATCAACAACTCAGGATCCGAATTTGATTTCTAATACACTTTCTGATCTTGATTTGTTATTTGAGTATTTTTATAATGATGTGCCTTCTACTAATACTGATGTTATTTCTAATGTGTCAAATCAGGAAACTGTGAATGCATCTACTTATAATTCCGCTGCAACTAACTCTGTCAATGATGTAGTTCCTGTCATTCCTGAACACGAGGCAACTGAAAATCAAACAGTGGTTACTGAAGAACCACAAGTGATTCCTGAAGTTGTGGAGCCAGTGACAAACGATGAAATCAATTCACCACAGATTCAAGAAGAAACTGATGTTGTTCAACCTAATGAAGGAGTGATCCAAAATCCGATTGTTAATCAACCGTCAGTTCCAGAATCTGAATCTGACAGTGTTGTTGAGTTATCTCCTCCAACTCCAGAAGTGATACTTGTTTCTTCAAGTGAAGCAGAAATACCTGAACCTCCTTCTCAAGTTTTGGAAAGTGTTCAAGAGACAGTTGATCCCCTCCCTCACACAGCAAAATGGACACAAGCACATCCAATTCATCAAATCATTAGTGACCCATCTTCATGTGTTTCTACAAGATCCAAGTCTGCGACTCCAAATGAATGCTTATTCGCTTGTTTCTTAGGCAATGTTGAACCATCGAAGGTATCTGAAGCATTGAATGATCCAGATTGGATTATTGCCATGCAGGAAGAGTTAAATCAATTTGAAGCATTGAAGGTGTGGAGACTTGTTCCAAGGCCTAAAGGAAAAATCATAATTGGCACTAAGTGGATTTTCAAGAACAAAAAGGATAAAGATGGTATTGTTGTGAGAAATAAAGCTCGTTTGGTAGCGAAGGGTTATCGACAACAATAAGGTATAGATTACGATGAGACATACGCGCCGGTTGCACGATTAGAAGCTATCAGAATGTTTCTTGCTTTTGCAGCTTATCGAGACTTTACCGTATATCAGATGGATGTCAAGACAGCTTTTCTGTACGGGGGACTTAAAGAAGAAGTTTATATTTCTCAACCAGAGGGGTTTATTGATCAAGATAAACCTGATTTTGTGTATCGTCTTGATAAGGCCTTGTATGGTCTGAAACAAGCACCGCGCGCGTGGTACGACGAATTGTCAACCTTTTTGCTAGAATCTGGATTTATCAAGGGAGCTATTGACACAACTTTATTCATTTATCGTGAAAATCATGATATCTGCTTAGTACAAATTTATGTAGATGACATTATTTTTGGTGCTACTAACAAATCTTTGAGTACATGGCTTTCTGATCTCATGACCTCCAGGTTTAAAATGAGCATGATGGGGGAAATTAATTTCTTCCTTGGACTTCAAGTTAAGCAATTACCTGATGGAATCTTTATGAACCAGTCAAAGTATGTCTTTGATATTTTGAAGAAATTCAAAATGGATAAGAGCACTACAATTCGCACTCCGATGGCTCATGGTGCAAAGCTTGGTCTAGATCCAGATGGCAAAGAAGTTGATGTTCGAGAATACCGAGGGATGATTGGATCGTTAATGTACTTAACAGCTAGTAGGCCAGACATCATGTTCTCTACATGTTTGTGTGCCAGATTCCAAGCAAAACCCAAAGAATCTCATCGGATGGCAGTCAAGCGAATTTTTAGATATCTGAAAAGAACTCCATATTTAGGTTTGTGGTATCCAAAGAGTTCAGATTATAAACTAACTGCTTATTCTGATTCAGATTATGGTGGAAGTCAACTGGACCGGAAAAGTACATCGGGTCATGTACAATTACTAGGAGATAGGCTGATTAGTTGGGCGTCAAAGAAACAGAATTGTGTATCAATTTCAACGGCTGAAGCTGAATACGTGGCCGCCGCCAGTTGCTGTTCTCAGGTTCTTTGGATGAAGACACAGTTACATGATTATGGATTGCTGTACAAGACTATACCGATCTATTGTGATAGCAAATCAGCAATTTCCATCTCAGTCAATCCGGTTCAGCACACAAAGACAAAACACATCGACATGCAATATCATTTCAAAAAACATCATGTGGAGAACGGTACAATCGAATTATATTTCGTACCTACTGACTATCAACTTGCCGATATTTTCACCAAGGCATTGGATGAAAAGCGCTTTAATTTTCTTTTATCAAAACTCGGCATGTTGAACTTGAAAGTTTGAACCTTCACAAATTTAATTCAATGAAGTGAAAATATTTCTATTTTCATTCAATGAATAAAATGTGTGTCAAGGATGATTTTACAAGTAGTTTTGTGATATCTGAGTTTTATTTGCTTCAACTTTCGCTTCTGAAATAAATCGAAAGGTCAGCAAAACATGAATGAAAGTTTGATATATGCGCAAAATTATGTAATTCTAGACTTATAAAGAATACGATGCTCACAAAGCCTATTTGTCAGAATGAAGAATGAAAATGAAAATATGAGGGAAGCACAAAGTTATATAACCAAGTGATTGAGATGCAATGAAAAAAAAATCATTAGGTTTGAAAGTTTGTGCCTGTGGCCTATCTGGTTTGGTAGATTAAGTCCCAAGGGGTACTTGATACCTTGCCCCTAAGATCAACTGGTCTGGGATTGGCTGACCCAAATCCTGCTATAGAACTAGATAGAAAGCCATGTTCTACTGGTACAGATGGGATTAGGATATATCGATGTAGCCTTTCTGTTTTGGGAGAGTAAGTTCCAAGGGGTGCTCGACACCTAGCCCCTAAGATCAACTGGTCTGGGATTGGCTGATCCAAATCCTGCTATAGAACCAGATAGAAAGTTACGTTTACGGTGTATCTTAGTCTTAATAAACCTTTTGATAAAAAGATGCCAATGTGCACAAAATAAAAGATGCCAATGAGCACACATCTCTTATATCTTGGAGAAATTACGATGTCGCGATAAACTTATAAATTTGTGGAAATTCTGATTTCGTTATATAGTGTGAGTAAGAGCAAAGTATTCTTATAGGCTTCAAAAATACATTTGATTGTTGTTAATCATATTTCACATGCTAGCACACCAAATAGATTTAATAAGTGGTTGAAACTGAACAAATTATAACTTGATATGCAAGAATGACTTGTTTCTGAATCCAAAAACATGCATTTGATGTCTTTTGTTTGAAAAGCATGTCTACTTTCACTGAGTTGAATTTTATTTGTTCGGTGTTCAAATATTCTATAGTTAGTAGTTATGTTATATAATTTAATGTATTTCAGTTTCCATAACTGATGTTTTACGTGAAATGTTTCATACTGTGATGTGTGGAGTTATACTGTGTGTGATTTTGAGGGGGAGCGATTTCAAAAGTTAACCTAATTCTGAGGGGGAGAGAGTTCATGAGATATTATTTTGAAGGGAAGAAACTTCATAGGTTCTCTATTTGAGGGGGAGCACACTCTGCTGATTGGTACGTATCCGAAAATACTAAGATTGAGCAGGTATGGGTTTCTGAGATTTTTTTTTCAGGCAAGTTCTGCAAATGCGATTTTAATCTGAGGTTATCTAATGCATTTGTGTAGGGGGGGGGGGGGGGGGGGTGAAATGAATCTAAAATGAGAAAACATTTTTTTTATTTTGCAAAAATGAATCCAAGTCTGATTTGCGCTACCCTTAGTGGCGCAAATCATGATTTGTGCTACCCTTAGTGGCGCAAATCAAGATTTGCGCGACCTTAGGTGGCGCAAATCACTTTAATTCAACATTTTTGTAATTTTAATTAAAAGTTGTTTTCTCCAAGGGTTTATAAGGGTTTTGACTTTATTTGACTCTTATTTCATCTTTAAATTGCGCTTTTCACTCTGACCTTTTAGCGACCCATTTTCTCTGTTTTCGATTCAACAGTTGCAATTCAGCGTGTTCATCGATTCAGGTATGTTTTTCGATTCTTTCTTCTTGTGTTCATGATCGATTTCATTCCAGTGTTCATACTTTTCAATCGATTTCTGAAATAATCGACTCTGTTTTGGTACAGTGTTCATCGATTTCAAATTTTTTGTTGAAATTAGGGTTACATTTGAGTTGATTTAGGGTCGTTTGATGCTTACATTGTGTTTAGATATGGATTCGATGCCTATAAACTCTTCTAGATTGCCTAATTTTTTGTTTTGATTCGATCTGACATCTTTCGCGTTTTTCATATTTGTTTTCAAGTGTGAATTGCGCCACAGCCGGTAGCGTATTTCATACTTTGCGCCACTGCTGGTAGCACAATTCATACTTTGCGCCACAACCTATGGCGTTTTTCTTCTGTCTTTTTGTCTATCTCAGAATTGCGCCACAGCCTATGGCGCATTTCATGCTTTGCGCCTTTGTCCTTGGCGCATTTTAGACTTAGGAAAAAAAATTCTTTTCTTTTCAATTTTTTTTTGTTTTCTATTCTTTTTTCATAGTGATTGTTGCTTACTAATTACATATTGTTTGTGTATTCCTTAGGAGAGATATGGCTTCATATGACAATCAGGATCCTCAAGTTCAGGAAGATGAGAATCAACCATCTGATCATGCTTCTCGAGATCGACCTCTTCCTTCTTTTCCTTCTTCGGGTGCTGATTTGTCTGCCAGAAGGAGTACTCTGGAAGATGTTTTCCCACGCGGATTGTATGTCTTGCCTTACAAGCCAAACAATCACTATGTCAATCTTGACAGAGTGAGAATCCATCCGATTATTCTCTCCATTCTTCGAGGTCATCCAATCAGTTATGTGTTATCGGCACGTCATGGAATTCCTGAAGTTTATCTACAACAAGCCTGGCACTCGATCAGAAAGATAGATGATGCTTCACTACCTCGATTCTCGATTCAGATAGATCAGTTTGAGACTTTTCTGGATTATCGTCGTCTTCGTTTGATACTTCGTCTTCCAGAAGGTGATTCGAGACCGGGACGCACAGATTTTGATGATTATCCTCCGGAAGAAGAGATTTTAGCCGGGATTCGAGATTTAGGATATGTTGGTTCTTTGACCATGGTTAATCAATTCGAGAAAGCACGTCTTCCACCAGTCTGGTATGCGTTGTGCTCAGTCATCAACAGATGTTTGACTTCCAAACATTCTGGTACAGATAACGCGAGTCTTCACTACTTACGTCTTTTTCATGCTATTATACATGATTTACATGTGGATTATGCTCTTATCTTTTGGACCGAGTTGTGTGGACTTGTGTTTTCTAAAGGCACGTTCAAGGAACGGAAGTTTATACCATTCATTTGGTTTATGGAGCTAATTGTCTGGAGCATGCTAAGGAGTAAAAGAGACATTCCAAGAAGACATAACTGGGCTCAAGCTCCTGATTTTGAAATGAGTTATATCAACAGGCTGAAACGTTCATTTGATCATTTTATGCCTATTCCACCGGAGCTTATTCAGACATATGCAGATCCAGAAGATGAAGCGGTTATTGATTACTGTGAAGAACATGGAATAGAACTTCAAGTGCAAGATGCTCAAGCAGAATCTGAACAAGAAGAACAACAACTTCAAAGTGAAGAAGATGCTGAATCAAGTAGTACTGAAAGTGACGATAACGAAGCGGATGATGAAGATGTTGATGATGATGATGATAATGGGGGAAATGGTGGAGATATGGATTTTAGTGAATCTGTTTTTCGAGAATCTACAGTTTCTGGGAGAGATTTATCGGAAGGTAATACGGTTGACACTTTGGATACAGTTCCGATAGATACAAATGTGGCAAATTTTGAGGTAGATGAACTTGATCTTCGAGCTACTAGAGCATCTGATAGAAATATCACAGGTCAAGAAGCAACTATGCCAGTTCAAGGAACGTCGGGCACAATGACACTTGATGAGCTTTGGAAGTCAATGAATGACCGAATGGATGCCGAAAAGAATGAGCAGTTACTGAAAATGAAGGCGATGCTGAAGGGTAAAGGGAAAGTATCAGATATTCCTGAGATTCCAGTTGATATTCCGTTTAGACGACCAACGGGTGTTGTTATTCGGGAGCCTTCAAGTCGACTAGTTTCTCAACCAGTTTCTCACCACCAACTCAACCGCCAATTCGTCCTTCAGTTCAAGCTCCACCTTCGTCGCAACAGGGTATTCAGGAAATTCCGGTTTCAGAACTTTCTGATATGCTCTACGCGCGATTATTATCTATGCCTTCTCCGGAGCATCAAGATAAAGATCTTCTTTCTCTGCTTTGCAATTTTCAACAAACTCCGCCTCCGCCTTCTACTCCTACCCCGATGCCAGTTTCTGATCCTCGCGTATCTACATTGGTGAATGAGTTCCAATCTTTCAGAACTGAGGTTAAAGATGGTTTTAATGAAATTCAGAAGGGCTTAAAGTTGATGACATATGCCCTTTCTATGCTTTCTGAAATAGTAGCTTCATTTGAAGAAACATGCAAATCTGCTGATGGTTCGTCTCTTAAGCGTAGACATGATCAAGATGATCCGGGTCATCAAGCTCATGAGGGGGAGAATTCTAAGAGACGAAGAGTTGAAGGAAGTATGAATGAAGAGTCAACTGAAAATGTTATCGAAGAAAGGGTGAATGAGGAAAGGGCGAATGAGGAAAGAGATGAAGAAGTTGATCCGGGAAATCTAGTTGATGAGCTATTAAATGAAGTGGATTTGATGGCTATGGCTTCAGATATTAACTATGTTGAGCCTGTGAACATAAATAATCTGCAATTAGTTGTTTATGTTGATCCAGATTCTGCACCTGTTTCAACTGGATGTCCGGAGACTTCAAACGTGCATGAGCCTGAAGACTTTGATGATATGCGTAATTTCTTCTCCAACTATGTTGAGATTGACTCTGATGATGATGTTCAAAGGAAATTTGACAAGTTTTGGAAGATCAAAGAAGAAGATCAAGATGATATCATTGTTATATCTGACACAGAAGTTGATGAGAAAGATAATGATGTTGTCAACATGCTTTATGGAGATTTATCAGACAATGAAGATTTTGGTCACCAATCTCCTTTAGCACATTCTCCAGTTCTAGTTCCAGAAGTTCCAGTTCAACCAAGTTCTCCGGTTGTTCCTATTGTTCCAGCTCCGACCACCACTACTTCAGAAAGAACATTTAATCTGGGTGAGTCATCTAGAGCTAACTCAGAAATTCCTGATCAACCTCTAAATGTTCCACCTAGGATTCTTCAACCAGGTCCCGCTCTGAATAGACAACAACGAATGCAAAGACTTGAAGAAAGATACCAAGTAACCAGAATGAGGTCTGCTTTTCTTGAAGACACTGAACGGAATTTTTATGTCAAGAAAAGAAGAAGAGTGAATATTCATGCAATTCTGGGTATTGTAAAGGAGCCTGATTGGTATCAGTACGAATATCTGATGTTCATCAAGTGTATTCGTCAAGGAAGACTCCTGGTGTTCTCGAAGCATGGAATCGTAAGGGTACTTAAGGTGGAGATAGCTAACTTTGTCAGAATTTGGTATCCAATATTTTATGTTGAACGTCAAGATTGTCAAAGATATCGGTTTTCTAAAGCAGACTTTAATGATCTATCTATTGATGACTTTGAGGTAATCTATCATCAATTTCGAGACATGACTATTTGTACGGATGATATCCTCAGGGCTCTGGAAGCAGTCAAGCGTTTCTTACGCCGCCAAGTCAGATTCTATAGATGCTTTGACTTCCAGCTTGCTGTTGAAAGGTTCCAGCCAGTCGTCAATGTGAGAAGACCTGATAGAGATTTGCCGAATATTGACAGCTATCCTCTATTTTCTATTATAGAAGACCCTTATGGGATTGTGTATAGAGATCAATCAGGTGTCAGACGTTTTCTCAGATTTGAAGAAATTGGTAAGTACTCTGATGGAACTTTGAAGATCATTCGATTACAGTTAGATCACAGACTGAAGGAAGTTATAAAAAAGTTGATGGAAACAAGAAGAAATACTTACCAGGTTGATAATGCTGAGATCAGGCTTTTGAGGAGAACAATAGAAATGATCGACACAAGACTGACCTTCAGGAGAACTCTAAGACGCTTGGAAATTTTGATTGGCAAGAATCGCCAACACAGAAGATTCGAGCGCCCTTGATTACAAAGGGGGAGATTGTTAATGCTACATTTATGTTGTAATCAAGGCTTATTATGTAATGCTTTTGTAATAAGTGTAGTTTGACTTTGTCTAGTCAAGGGGTATATAAACCCTTGTGTTAAGCTTTTGTTTCTAACAGTTCACAATTTGAGAGTAATAGATGACGTACTTCTCTCTCTAGATTTCTATCTCTATTCTTGTATGATCTTGGAATAACAAAGTGTTATCAGCCTTAGGCGTATTTCGTGTTGGGGATAGTGATTGTGGAAATTGTGTGTTATCTGTTGAAGAGGAACATAACTGTGAGTTAAAGTGACATTCGAGGTTGATCTTGTGTTAAGTTGGTGAATCCAGCGCTCGTTATTCTAATAAGAGATTCATGTTGTTGTGGCGTTAACCTCTGTAAATTTGTTCTTTTACGGATTTGAAGTTGTGTATGCAACTCTTAATTCGTTTCAAAATTGTGAGTCCAGGTGTGTGTGTGATATTGTGTACAGCTGGCCTGAGGCGTTATATTTTGTGTACGCGAATTTTCTGGGGTTAGAGTTGTAGTTAACCGAAAGTGTGATAATTCGCTGGCATACACCCTATTGTAGAAGGGTCATGCATTGTGGGAGCACTAAAATCCTTAGAGAAGTGAACGGGTTGGCATGTGCAGTTATCTGTGAATCTTCCAAGAATAAAGATGTATATTGGGAAAGAGGCATTTGGTGAGACCGGAGGTCGTGCGGTTGACCGCCGATGAGTCAACCAGATTCGCGAGAAGTTAGGGGTGGCTCAAGACCGCCAAAGGATATATGCGAACAAAAGGAGGAAATCGATTGAATTTCTAGTGGGTGACAAAATGATGCTACAAGTTTCGTTGAGGAAAGCCGTTGTGCGTTTTGGAAATAAAGGGAAGCTAATGCCTAGGTATGTTGAGCCGTTTGTCATTACCGAGTGTGTGGGTGAAGTGGCGTATAAGTTGGAGATGCCCAAGGAATTTCGGGGAGTTCATTCGACATTTCACGTGTTGAATCTAAGGAAGTGTTTGGCTGAGGAAAAATGGCAGTACCATTGAAAGATATTCGTGTGGACGAGAGGTTGAAGTATGTTGAGGAGCCATTGGCGATCGTGGATCGCAAGATCAAAAAGTGAAAAACTGAAGAGATTTTTTTTCTTCTGAAAGTTCAGTGGTGCTTCCATAAGGGTCACGAAGCGACTGGGGAGTGGAGTCGGACATGAGGGTCCGTTTCCATCATTTGTTCGAAGATGAAATTCCGGGGACGGAATTCTTTTGAGGGGTGGATGCTGTAATAACCGGGTTTGTTTTGTAAATAGAGCAAAATGGTGTGTGTGGTTTGAAGTATTGAAACTTTGGTGGCAATTGTGAGAATAAGATAAATAGGGTTAAAATCCCTAAAACCCTTCATTTCCATCCTTCAGTAATTTTGCCATTGAGGAAGAAGAGCTTGGATTGGGGAGCATTGGAGGGTGAATCACCATCCTCTTCAAGGTAAATTCTTCTCCCTTAATCCATTAACCTCCTGAGAAATCTCACGAAAGTGTTGATTGAGTTGAGTGCGAAGTCGATTAAGAAATGGGATCTGGTTTGGTGTGTGTGTTATCCACTTTAAATCAGTGTGGGAATCAAGCTGAGTTGTTGGCTTAATCATTTATAACTTGGAATTTGTCTCTAATGGTTAATAAGAATGGATGGGTTTTGTTGAGCTGAGGTGTATCTATGCGTGTTCGATGAGTTGCAGAAGGGTTTTCCCAAGTCGAGAAGTTTTCCGAAAAGGTCGGAATCTGATAGTTATTCGGATGAGTCCGGAAGTCGAGTACCGGAATACTACCCGGAAACTCTCGAGAAATCCGGATTGAGTCCGGATTGCCTATACCGGAAAAGTGGGAAGTCCAGAATCCGGATTGATTGTCCTAAATTTACTGGTATCCGGAAAAGGGTCCGGAATCCGGAAGAATCCGGAAAAGGGACCGGAATCCGGAAACGCATCCGGAGTCTGAATTGTCTGTATCCGGGACTCCGGTTGTCGGTAGTATTTAGAGAAAAATACTTAAAGGGGCGGTATGCTGTGTGAATAGTCGAGAGACTTATCCACTCTTGTGTGTTAGGTGCGAATGTAGGTACATATAGAGGATAGCAGTTTCAAGTGAGAACACTTTGCGTGGACGCTAGGCGAGTCTTTTTAAACTGAAGCTTTATCGATACTCGAATTTATTACTTGTACCGATATATTGAATTGCATGTTTTACGTTGTTTTAAATATGCATGGCGAAGGTGTGTTAATTATATTTTGGATATGTGTTGGGAGGGACATACGATGACTTGATGTTCATATATGGGGAGTGTGTCCCATGCAGAATATATGAATTCGTTTCATATGTTATTAAGGGTGGGTGTGTGCCTTAACACGTAGTTACAAGTGTGTATGTGACCAAAGCGTGAGCCATCACTATGTGTTGCCTGTGTACTTGAACTTATAAATGTGTGACTATTTATAAATGCTTATAAACTCCTTTTAGTTGATAATTGTGGTGTGGTGTTGGTATCAAGAGGGATCTCACAAGACCTCATGGTCTAACCCTCGTTTTACAAAACTAAAACCTTTTCAGGTAAGTAGGTAGTCGAGGGCTCGTTTAAAGGCAAGAGCAAGTTGTGAGCTGAAGCTTGCGTATAGAATAACTAGAAGACTTTCATGCATTGTCTAGTTAGGTTTCTCAATTGTAATTAGGGTTATTTCCGCAAACCCAAGTTTGAAATTTTGGATGTGTGACTTATGTGGGGTCGTTTTCGGCACTTATATTTTATAGTAGTGGTTTTTGCATGTTTGTTTGGTGTGGGTTGTTACATTTAAAATAACCAAAAACTCAGAAGTTATTTCAAATAAGTTAACAAGTTAGAATCAAATAACTTATTAAAACTTCTTATCAGCGGTGACAATTATCATGACTTTAAAAGATATACGAAAAACCGGAACTACGTACACATTTTCAACAAGACATATATGTATATTTTTAAACAATATATATACTTTATTATTAGGACCGACCTTGGCCCGTAGGTAGCAAGGTCCAAAGGGAATCACAAGTGTCAAGACTTGGTTCAAAGTTATTTTGTCTAAGCATTTATCTCTGGATAGCAGGTTCAGAGATCTGGGGAAGAAGGATCAGAGTTCTGAAGTCACTGAAGTTGCTAAGTATAAAAGTTTGGATATGATGGTTCACAGTTTGGATACTTCCAGAGTTCGTCCAGACTACTAAGTAAAAAAGATTTCAGAGATATGGATCAATGGACTTAGAGTTCGAGTAGAGAGTCTGAATAAACTTATTCAGACGTTGGGACATAGCAAGTTTTACTCTAAGTTCACCAACCCTTAGAAGATCAAGACATGAAGACCTGAGGATACTAGAAGACGTGTCATGATGTAATCTGTCTTTTTTTGTATATGACATGTAACTTTAGCTTTTTAGCCTTGTATATATAAAGTTATAGAGAGCTTGTTAGAAAAATACTTAGCATTATAGATTTGACAGTTTATTCAGTTTGTAATATTTCTTTCTCTACAATCTCTCTGTATTCATGTGATCATTCAATACAATATGACATTTGGATTCCAATCTTTTTCTACGTTGAGATTGTATTCTTGTTGTTAATTGACTAATGATCAGACTCGGAACTTATTCGATTCCAAGATTCCAAGACCTTATTTTATTTATGGAAATCTTAATTTCTTAGATACCGTTGTTAATTTTATGCAACCTCGATCAGAAATTCACTTAAATAGAACTCAGTGTAAGTATACATCTTGAACTACTATCGTCTCATAACAAGTAATAATTGTACAAAGTACCTAATATCAATCCACAGGGAAAACTTGTGTAAGCTTTTCAAAAGTCTAATATTTAAAATTTGATTTTAGATGACGAATTCGAATAAAAATATTTTGATTTGCGGTTTGAGTTATCACTAAAAAAATTAGTCGTAAGAAAAGGCAAAGGGTGCAAAAGATCGTTAGGAAAAATATAAATAAGGCGGTAAAAAGATATTATAGCTGTCTCGTTTATACAGAATTAACATTTAATGTAACTCTTTAGAAGTTACACATTTTCATACATTTAATTAGTTGGCAGTTAATTATATGTAATCTTTAATTATCTGAGATAACTGAACGAGACTTTAAACTATATTTTTAACACCATTTTACTTTCTATCGGTCTCGATCCTAATTCTCCCTTGCACCCCAAGCTAAGGTTTTTAGCCTATCATAGTTTGGTATTTCTTACAAAAGATTCAAATACAGGTAAGTAAATGACGGAGATGAAAGAAACAAAGTGCAAATATTAAAATTTAAAAAGGAAACCTGAAGCGCAATTTATTAAAATCTTAAGTGAAGACATAAATTAAATTGCAGGAAAGTAACTGACTGGAAAATAAATTGCAGTAAATATAATTGACTGAAATGTAGATGCGAGAAATGTAAATAAAGCGGTAAATGACGGAAATTAAAGGTGCAGTCCGTGCAACAGATTTAATAACTTGCGCGGCAAGTCTCGTTTGAAAACTTGAATATTTGCGAAAACTTGGAAATAATAATCTCGATCGATTAGAAACTCACCACTGGCACTTAAGGAATTTAATCCTAAAGTAACGCCGCGTTTTACCGCTTTGCTCTAAAAGTGAGATTAAAATGACCAAAATAAAAAAAACAACTAATAATTCGGTGAAATTGGAAATAGCTGCTCCAACAGTTTAATTATTAGTCATGATGCTCACATGGTAATTAATCCAAAGCGTAGCTTCGATTTTGAAGACTAGAATTAATAGAGAACGACAAACCTAATCCCAATAATTCAACCAAACGATTATAACCATCGAACAAAGTGCAAATTACCAAAAGAATTTGATTAATTTTAACATAAGGATTTCAACCTACAAGTTTGGATGAAATCTTGACTTGCAAACTACAAACTAGAACTAGGAAATTCAAGTAGCAAACTAATACTTGGGAGCTAAAGAAAGCATAGAAGACATAGAAAGCTTGGAAGGCATGGAAAGTATGTCTTAAAACAAAGACTTTGAAGAGTATTTGTATTTACACAAACTTAGGCTCCAAGATTACGAAAAGATGACAAAAATAAATACTTGAAGAAACCCTAGTCTTCATCTTTTTCATGAGCTTTGGTCAAAATATACCAAAAATGAGCCCAATAATTTCGGCCCAATTGAAAGAAGATGATCCAAGTCTTCGGCCGAATTGCGTTGTTCAACAAAATCCGAGAGCAAACCCACATTAAGCCCAATTCCATCCTTTACGGCTTTTCCGGAATCCCGACAAATCTGAAAATTTAAATATAAAAATAAACGTAAAAAATAGACTAAATTAAATCTAAAAATTCAGCAAATCGTTAATAAATAAATAAAAACTTAGACTAAACTAAAAATGCATAAAATAAGATAATTAAAGACGCAATTTACTAAATTGGGTAAATAAAAGATTTATTAAAGACACAAAAGGTGATGATTTAGGGTTAATAAATCAACACGTATCAGATACATTCAATTCAAATATTAATCTAATTTGATCAATTTTTATGCGACTACACTCTAAACTGTTTGTTGATAAATTTCTATGAATTTTAAAATTTACTCAGATCGATCTGTTATTTTATGATCTTACAATGTTGAAGGAATACATTACCATTGGTTCTGAGACAAAACCACCTGCTCTATTTTTGGGAGAATACCATCAATGGAAGATCCACATGATACAATATCTTGATAATATAGATAAGGATCTAATGAGATCTATTCGTGAAGGGCTTATGAATTCTATATATAAATTTTGTTGTCCCTGAAATAAACTCCTGTTACTACGGCTATTTTGCCTGAAGAATCAAGAAAGATAAGAAAACTTATAATGGTGAGGAAAGGAAGAGAGCTAATATTGATAAAATGGCTTTAACTTTACTTATTATGGCCATGCACGATGAAATCTTCAACAAGGTGGTTAGTTTAAAATTCGGTAAGGCCATATAGGATGAAGTGGAGGCCCAGATGGAAGGGGGACAAAAAGAACTGCAGAGTAAAATGAATTAATGTATTGGTATTTATGAGGGATTTAAGGACAGGGAATCTGAGTTGTTAACGGATACTTGCATCAGTTCCAATGATATTCTTAATGACCTGAGAAGAAATTGGGTTCACAAAACCAACTAAGAGATTAACATCAAATTTCTAAAGAACCTCAGACCAGAATGAGAATTAACCTTGAAATGAACAAGAACCCGAACAAAAAGGATATTTGTGCCATTTATGGTATTCTCAATCAACATGAGGACAAAGGCAAAGAAAATATGGCTGAACAGAAGATAGTTTTGAATCTTTGGCTTAGATCAAAGAAAAAGAAGTTTAAGGTTAGGTCTAAACATTCAAGGTCATCATCTGCAAAAGTCATTAAATACCCAAAGTTAGCATCAGATTCTCATTCTGAAGATCGTGATTCAAATCCTGAGATGAAGAAAATGACAGAAAATTTGCATTGTTGATCAGAGCCTTCAAGATATTTGGGAAAAATGTACAATTTTGAGAAGCCTAAATCTGAATACTGCAAGAAAGACACCATTGACAAGAAATATAGATCTGAATCAAAAGGTGGTGAGAAGAAAACGAAGAAATAAGAGTAAGAAGAAAATGAAGAAGTACCAAGGTGTTACAACTGTGGTAAGCCTGGTCACTGTGCAAGAGAATGAAAGTTTAAAAAGAATAAGAACTCAGATTATTACTCTAGGAAGATGTAGATGGCTAAGAAGAAGGAACAAGACCAAGGTTTAATGGTCGAATAAGAAAATTGGTTAGAGCAGTCATCATCTGAGGAAACAACAACTTATTTTTCAAATATCTCCAACTACTATCTTATGGGTTCCATGAACAAGAATGCTTACAAATCTAAATCTTCTCAATCTGAATAGACTATGAGGGAGAATCTGAGGCATAATGTGAGGTAAATCACTCTCTTGATATTAATCTTAAAAATCAAATTGAATCCAATAACTCAAAATATATTAACGTGGAGAAATGATTGAAAGTTGAAAGAATCTTGTTCAATACATTTAGAGAAGAAAAAGATATTTATAAGGTTAAATTTGAGGATTTAGAGAAACAGATAGATAGATAGATAGAGAAAGAGAGAGAGGGAGAGTGAGAGAGAGAGAGGGAGAGAGAAGATTTTAAAAAGAAAAAGTCTTAATTTACTAAAAATATTTCTTTTTTAGAACAAGATTTTAGAATCAAACAACTTCAGGACTTAAATTGTAAGAGATGTCAGACTGAACAAACTCTGAATCTATTGACTAGTAATCCAAAGGATACTAGATTTTATAATCCAAAGATGGGATTATGATTGAATGAAAATTATGTGTTTTAAAATGTTGCATCAAACTTATATGATTTCTCAATGTTGGTTCCCGGTTTGCTTATACAAGATTGTCAGATCTATTAGTTCGAGTTTATGTTTGATGCGGAAGCGTATTTGAAGAACTAATAGATATGTTTGATAGATTTAGAACACAATATAAATAAACAGTGAACAGGAAATAATATCTCAAAGTTTACTGAATATATATATATATATATATATATATATATATATATCAAGAACAGATTTAAGAACAGTGAGTAATCAAAGCTTTAAAACAGATATGACTCTTAAAGTGTTTAAGCTGTGTGTTCTTGTGATGTTTTTCTCTCTTGTTTTTTGTTTTTATATTTCTTGATTCTTTGATTAGGAAGAACTCAACATGAGTCTTCCTTTTATACTACTCAAAGGGGACCATAAAACATGAGCTACTATTCAGAACGGGCGGTATGAATAGTTGGAAGGATGGCATGAACAGTTGGATGTGCTGTATTGCATTTAATGCAGCAGACGTCTATTATGTACTAAGCCCTATTGAGTCCACTCAAATTTTGACACGTTGAAGTTGGACAGGGTACGTTGCCATGCAAGTTGATGAACAGGTCTAGGAACAGTAGCAAGATATTATAAATATCTTTTAAGTCTTTGTTGAAGACCGCAGAGGCTCTGTGAAGTGCCATAGAGGTTCTGCGGTTTGGTCCTTAGAAGAGCAGTATTCACCGGATTCCGAGCCTTTGGTCTTCTTTGCGCGTATTACAGAGCTTCTGTAGGATGCCTCTTTAGCTTCTATAGCCTCTCGACCTTGATCTCTCGGTAAGTTCGACAGAGCCTCTGTAAGAGGCTTTCTTCACTTAGCCTATTTTTCACTACTTCTAAATACTTCTATGATTAGGAAGATTGAAGCTAACAATCTCCCCCTAAGTAGTGAAAAATAAAAAATTGAACTTGAGTTTAATTAGGCTAAGTTAGATAAGACATAGGTTAAACAATACCTCGAAACTTCTTTCATTCAGAAATATGCCAGAGGCAATTTACATTTGAGTACAATGAAAGATAAACTTTTGACTTGGTTTGCAGAGATTTGAGGTTTGAGAATCATATTTTGGCATCTTTGAAATCGTTGTAGCTTCTGTTGTCTCTTCCGATTCTTCTGATCTCTTTGTAGAAACTGATGCAGAGTTCTCTTAGGTGGATTGTGGCATCAATCTCTCTGATGAAAGTGTCTGCAGCATCTCTATCCATTTTCTCTGTACCTCTGTATTTTACAAGGCTTGCTCTGAACTTGTTCAGAGTACTAGTTGCGTACTTCTGACAATCCATGCACACAAATAGTTTGATTTCGCCTTGTGGGTTTTGAAATACTAACCCGAATCTTGGTTCTGTAATGATAGAGTTGGGCACGGCGTTGGGTGGGCAGCGATCTTCTGGTGGTCGTAAATTTAGATGTTTGAGACCAAGATCCTTTCCCAGTTGAAAATCTATCGTACTGAAGATCAGAAGCTTTTCCCTCATTGCTTTTCTTAACACTTGATAGGCTCTGGTGTTTGCCTCTGTGTTGTAGTTGTCCTTTGTCCATTGCAGAAGGTCAGGTAGATCATAAGGATTGATATTTCTTAGGTCAGCATCAGCGAAGGTGGTTTCTGAATTGTCTTCTCTTCTGACTTTGTAAAGATTGTACCTGACCCTTGGATAGGTTCTTGTAAAGGAGAACCTGCAGAAGATTACCTTTTTGATCTTGTGGATTGAGAAGACATCTGCTTTGGTTCTTGGCTTTGTCCTTGTGAAGATGTTCTCAAATTCTTCTCTGATCCTTGAATCTGTCACATGATCTGTTTGATGATTGGTCTGAAAGGTTTGTTTATAGAGGTATTTGTATACCACTTCTTCCATCTCTTCATGTGTTGGACCAGGTTGTGGTACTTGTCTTCTGAGACTCTCCATCTTTTGAACAACTTCTGCAGCTCTGCCAGTTAGAGGAATGTATGTCAGAGGCTTTAATCCATATGCCCAGTCCTCTTCTTCAGGCTTTGGAGTTTGAAAGGCATCAAAAGCGCTTTTCATTAATTTTTCTGTAGGCTTGGGCAATGATTTCTTTTTCTTGGGCTCTTCTGTCAGTATTGCTTTGCCCTTGTCTTTGGCTTTTGGAGGTGCAGAACCTGTTTCTTCTGTAGGTTTGGAGGTTGGAGCTTCTGTTGGCTTGATGGTTGCCTCTGTAGGTTTTGACACTTGTGTTTTAGAGGACTTTTGTGGCGATGGTTCTGTTGGCTTGAGTTGCTCTGTAACCTCTGTTGGAGGTTCTTTGGTGACTTCTTCTGTGAGCTTTATTTCTGTTGATGAAGATAGGACATCGAATCTTCTTGCCATTTTGAAAGCTAATGTGAACCTTTGCCTTTCTTCTTCTCTCTGCGACATTCGATCAGACATTGTATTGTGCATCTTTCTCAGAATAGAAGAAGCAGAGGTCGTTGTTCTTTTTGGTTTGGTGGAAATCGACTTTCTTCTTGGTATGGTTTGGGGTTTTTCTGTTGATTTTGTTGAAGGACTCTTTTCCAAGTTGATTACCACAGGGGTGGTTGTTGCCTCTGTGGTATGCTGATCAGCTTCTGGAATATTGGTTTCTTCCGGAGTTGATTCCACAGAGATGGGTGTTGTCTCTGTGGTCTGTTGATTTTGTTGTTGATCTTGGGTTTGTTCTGGAGGGGCTTGACTGATTGGTTCTGCTGCGATTGGTGGAGCTTGTATTCCTCTGGTCGTAGCTTTCTCCCTTATATTCTCCCCCTCAGGATTATCTGATGGACCAGGATGGTCATCATCATAATCATCCTGACTTTTATCAGAAGTACCCTCTGCTCTGCAGGAAGCTTTGGGTTTCTTTGGTAGTTCTGCTCCTGCGGCCATCAACTTCGCACATACATCATCACAGAGGCCGAATAGAGTTGCAAGCTCTGCTTCTGTGTTGAAGCGCATTTTGCCGACACTTTTTCTGAACTCTTTGACGTAGTTGGCATTTGCAGTAGTGAAGGAGACAATGACTTCAGTGACCTGGTTTATGACATTTTGGCCGAGCTCTGTTAGCTGTGCTCTGGTCATGTAGTCTTTTGGCTGCATTATTGTAGTGTTGCGCATTGCCTCTTCTTGAACATTTTGCAGAGCCTTCTGTAGTTCTGCAGGTGTGATGCTCTGTGATTTGTTGGATTGCTTGTTCATTTGTTCAAGGAAATGTTTTACTGATTCCTTTAATGCAGAAGTTGAAACTATTCCAAAATCTTTAGCAGCAGAAGTGGCTGTAGTTGTGGCAGTTGTTTGAGCAGAAGATTTCATCTCTGTGATGGCTGTTTTCACCTCTGTGGACAAATTGTCCATTTTGGTGTTCAGATTCAGCATGGCCGTTAATGTTTTCTCTGCAAAAGATGTGAAAGAGCTTTGCAACTCTTTCATGGGTTGGTTCACAGAGGTAACAAGGGTTTGGAACTCATCCCTTGATACTTGTGTCCCTGGTGTAACCTCTGGAGGAACACATTCGTCTCCAGAGTGAGTCCCTGTTCCTGGGACACCTTCGTTCACCCTTGTTTGTACGTTGGGGGTGGAAGGATTTCCATCTGATCTTCGAGCAGAAGCATCTAGTGCTTCAAACTCTACAGAAGTTCTGTGAATGACATTGTCTAGACCCACTTCAGAGGTGGGTACTAGATTATCCTTCTGTTGACTCGGAGACTTGTCTAGAGTCTCTTCGTCGTTGTGCTCACTACTTCTCTCTGAAAGAAGGGTTGGCCCTATTTCGTGCGTGGCAGAGGAAATGAGTTCCTCTATAGGGTGTTCTAGTGTGATCTGGGGCGATTGATCACGAACTATAGGTGAGTCTCTTTGAGGAGACTCCCTAGGAATGGATTCCTCGGTTTTTGTGGGCGCAGAAGTCGAAAGAGTGACTTCTGGCTGGAAGGGTTGGGTTTGGATCGAGCTGTGCTGCTCTTTTTCAATAACTCCTTCTGCAGCTAGACCTGCGGAGTTAGATGTGTGGGTTGCACTGGGAGGGGGTGAGGGATGTGTGCCTTCTTCATCTTCGACATCCTTTTCTTTTACATTTTCTTTTCCTCCAGATGTTTCTACCTTATCCTCTGTTGAAGTTCCTTGCTCTGTGCCTAGGAAGTCATACATTTGATGAGAGCCGTATAACCTCATGACATGTGGATGATAGAGACCTTTTCGTATCCAGACAGCTTCTTCTTCGTCTGAATCTACCTCTGAGACCTCCATTCTTGTCTCTGTTACTTCATCTCTATTCCACTGAGCTTCTGTTTGTCCTATTTCTTCTGAAGTTGGGCTTGGACTCCTTCTGTGAACGTCCAATCCTTGCTGAATGAAGGGGTTCTGTAGAATAATAGGTGTCTCAGCTGATTGATCTCTGGGTGTTTGATCATCTTCTTGCAGATGTGTGTCAATGCCGGAAATAGAGAAGTATTGTTCTTCTGGGGAGTGGTGGTCGAGAGGTTGTGCCGTCTACCCTGCTGTATTTAAAGTGTTGGCAATGTCAGGGTTCTGTAGGAAATCGTTTAAGTTTCCTTGGTGAGCAAATCGATCTGGGGATTGATGGGGCGATTGATATCCCTCTTCTGTCATTTCTACTTCTGCATCTTCTTCTTCTGCAGTTCTTTCTTCTGTGATTGCTTCCTCTTCTATGGTAACCAATTTCTCAAGTGATTTACCATGCTTCTTTTTGGTTTTCCTCCTCTTAGGTTTTGGTGCCCCTTCCTCTGTAGTTTTCGATTTTCTTTTCTTCTTTAGTTTTGGAGAGGAGGGAGGAGCAGAGGAGCCAATTTATGTGGCATGAGGAGGTGAAGGTTGATCTTCTGCAACGCTTGTAGAGGTGCCTTCTGCAGTTTTCCTCTTTGATTTTGGAGTAGAGGCAGAAGATTTTGAAGAGGACTTCTTTCCCATGAGCTCTGCACGTTTGGCTATGAAGCTAAGTTGAATAGCCATGTGTTTTGCTAATTTGTGATCTTTTTCTTCTTGAGTGTAAAGAGGTTCTGCAATCATTGTTCCTAGAGGGACACCTAAACGCGGGGGTGTCATAGGACTTGGTTTAGGAGTTCTATGATCGCGTATATACTCTTTCTTAAGGGTTTTATTCGAGGCATACTTCAGAAGTTTCTTTGACAAAGGTTTGCAATGTGTGTAGCCATCTACATGATCAGTGGGAATATTTTTGTTCATTGGGAACTGTTTGGGAATTGGCCCTTCCATTGGCCATTTCTGTATCAACAACAGAGGTTCGAACAAAACTCCCAGTATTCTTTGGAATTGCAGAGGTGGTAGAAACTTAGGATCGTTCTCTTTGACCCTTCTTGTGTTGTTCTTTCTGTCGATGGTGTTAATGATCTCTTGCATCATTATGGTCGCGTAATCCGGTGGGAGATTATAGTAAACCCCATGCATGATGGTTAATATCTGATGTGAGCTCTGGTCAATACTGCCTATCTTCCCTGTCAGGCATCTGTTAAGAATTGAGAACAAGGTGTTCCACAGAGGTGGTAATCTGCCTCTGCGGAAGTCATTTCTCTTCCTCAGTGGTGTGTTGTACCCAAGCATTTCTAGGAAACGACAGATCTCGTCGTCTGTTGGTTGCTCTGCATACTTCTTCAATCCAAGAAGACCCCTTGTTGGTAGGTTGAATTCAAGTGATAACATTGTTCTATTGAACTTGATTTCCAGATGCTCAGATTTGTCGGGTCTTGAAATGTATCCTTTGATAAGAGAATCATCTTTATCAAATCGGCAACTTTGCCAAAACTGGTTCAAATATCTAACTGGAATTTTCTTTGGGGTTCTTGAGAGTAAAGGGAAGAGGATATGATTTTCCATTATGTTTAGAAGAATGGCATGGGCTTCGCCGAAAGCAGTGGGTGAGGGGACCAAATAGCAATTGTTGGATTTGATTGGTAGTATCTTTTCGAAATGATCCTTTGCTATGAAGTTTTGAAGATGTGTGGTCGGAGCAAAGTCTGCTGAATCGCCGGAATCTTCTAGTTCAAAATTTTGGGCAAGGTTGGGGTTTTCTGAATGTTCAGAATGAGCAGGTGAATGTTCTGGTGAGTTCGCCGGAGAGTGTGCAGGGGAGATAGCTTGAGAAGATGAAGCCATTGGTAATGAGAATAAGATACTTGCAGGTTTTTTGCAGGGTTTCGCCGGAGAAGAATGAGGGTTTGTAAAAAGTTTATGAGAGGGAAAGCTTGGTTTTTATAGAAGGGTAAAATGGTAGATTTTTAAAGAGTAAAATATATGGCAATGGATTAAAATTTGGAATCCGTACTCAAGTTAGAACGGCGGGTTCAACTTTCCACAGAAAATGTTCCATGTACGCCCAATAAAAATGGGACACGTAGGCGATGTCAGAGGATGACAGGACGTCGTGCGTGGCCCATTAATTCTAGGCGCGTGGGGTTGTTCTTAGCCACATGAGATTCACTCTTAGTAAAAGTAACCGTTATTACTATAGAAATGCCCAAGTAACAGATTGACATAACTTATGTGGTTTACAGAAGCTCTGTGATCTTGAAAATCTTTGATGTCTATCCCTTTCTCATATATCTCATTGTTATCATGACTTCTGTGGGGTTCTTCTTTAACCAAAACGTTTGTAAAGGCATTGGAGAGGATCAATAGGATTTTTAGTTAAGAGTTTTTACTCGTAGAGGTTTTGTGGCTCTGTTGGAACTTGTAGAAGCTCTGTGAGGGCCAGCAGAAGCTCTATGAGTGAAAAAATCTCATAACAAAAATTCTATTAAATTTTCTGATCATCCAATTTTTGATCTGTTTTAAGAGATGTTTTTCGGATATATTTGAAAGTTGGTGTCCGAGAAAACTGTTATGAAAAAAGTTTTGTTCGTGAAGGTCATGGTGTATGTATTCGGTTTCCGAGATAACTTTTCAAAAGATCGATAGAGGGTTAATTTGTGATCACAGAGCATATTTCTGGCAGAACCTCTGTTGAGCTCAGCAGAAGCTCTACGATCTTAAATTTCTCCTAATTCGAATTTTATGAAACTTTTTGAGCTTTTGATTTTTGAAATGTTATTCTCAGTATATTTAGGACATATTTGACAATTTGTGTCCTAGAAAACTGTTTTCAAAAACCTTTTGTGCGAGAGACATACCTTTTGGTTCTTCTTTTCTCGGCAGTGATGTCTGACTTCTGTCGATATAGATTCATTGACATTCTTCTTTTTCTTTTCTTTGAAAGTTTTACCTCTGTAGATCATTTCAGGTTCCCTTTTTGCTCCCCCTTGATCTAATCACCTCTGTAGATTAAGTAATTTCCTTTTGCTTCCCCTTGACCTATGCTTGGATCAAAGAATGATAAGTTTTGCATAGAACATAGGTCATATTTTCCAGAGGTTCTGTAGGGGTTGTCAGAGGTTCTGAGTAGACTTACAGAAGCTCTGTGATTTTAAGAACTATTTAAGATTGAGAACTTACATACAGAAATAAATTAATTAAAGCAAAAATAATTAGAAATATATACATATTTACAGAAGATAAAGCTATACTTACAGAGGATTTTTACGTCATATTGATCATTCCTAACTTACCCACCAAGAAATTGAATCTTTTCTCGTCTAAAGCTTTGGTGAATAAGTCCGCGAGTTGGTATTCTGTGGGCACGAAATGCATCTCGATTATACCGTATTCAACATGATGTTTCAAGAAATGGTATCTTATATCGATATGCTTGTTTTTTGAGTGTTGCACAGGATTGGCAGAGATAGCAATGGCACTTTTGGAATCACAGAAGATGGGTATTTTGAATAGGATGTGGCCGTAGTCTTTCAGCTGAGTCTTCATCCATAGAACCTGAGAACAACAGCTTGCAACAGCAACGTATTCAGCTTCTGCAGTGGATGTTGAGACACAATTTTGCTTCTTGGAGGTCCAACTGACTAGTTTACCACCTAGGAATTGACAACTCCCAGAGGTACTTTTTCTGTCGAGCATGCATCCTCCATAGTCTGAATCTGTATAAGCTTTAAGACTAAAACCAGAGTTCTGTGGATACCAGAGACCGAGATTTTTGGTCCCCTTTAGATATCTAAAGATTCTTTTCACAGCATCATAGTGTGATTTCTTTGGATTAGCTAGATAACGTGCACAAAGACATGTGGCATGCATAATGTCAGGTCTGCTTGCAGTTAAGTATAACAAAGATCCAATCATGCCTCTGTAGAGAGTGCATTCTATAGAGATGCCATCTGGATCTAAGGATAACTTATTTCCAGTGGCCATTGGAGTTTTCATTGCAGAGGTATCAGAGAGGCTATACTTGAAAAGAATGTCAGAGACATATTTGGCCTGATTTATAAAAATTCCCTCTGATGTTTGTTTGACTTGGAGTCCGAGGAAGAATGTTAGTTCTCCCATCATACTCATTTCAAACTCACTCTGCATGAGTTTTTCAAAACTTTTGCACTCTTCTGTGTTAGAAGACCTAAAAAATATGTCGTCCACATAGATTTGTAGAAGCATTATTTCACTGTTTTTACGTTTATAGAACAAGGTAGTATCTGTTGTACCTCTGTCGTAGCCATTGACTAGAAGAAAGGTAGAAAGTCGTTCGTACCATGCTCTTGGAGCCTATTTCAGTCCGTACAGAGCCTTTTCAAGGTAGTATACATGCCTTGGGATCTTTAAGCTTTCAAACCCTGGTGGCTGATTTACGTAAACCTCTTCTTGGATTTCACCGTTGAGAAAAGCTGATTTTACGTCCATCTGATAGACTTTAAAACCTCTATGGGCTGCGAAGGCTAAGAATATTCTTATTGCTTCGAGCCGTGCGACGGGAGCAAAAGTCTCATCGTAATCTATGCCTTCTTCTTGTCTATAACCCTTGGCCACCAATCGTGCTTTGTTTCTGATGACCACTCCATCTTCATCCTTCTTATTTCTGTAGACCCACTTAGTCCCAATGGCCTGTTTCCCTCGTGGCAGAGGTACTAAAGTCCATACTCTGTTACGCTCAAACTGCAGAAGTTCTTCTTGCATGGCGTCTACCCAGTTTGGGTCATCTAGTGCTTCAGAAATCTTCTTTGGTTCTATCACACTAATAAAATTTGTAAAGAAACAAAAATTAGCAGTGGCAGACCTGGTTTTTACTGAGTCAGAAGGTTCTCCAATTATTTGGCTTGGAGGATGGCTTTTTGTCCACTGAGTGGTGCGTGGAAGATGGTCATCAATGTCATCGAACCTTTCTTCAGAAGCTTCTTGTGGATCTTCTTCTTGTATAGCCTCTGTCGTTCTCCTTACCTTGGTAGAAGATTCTACCATTTGTGGAATGATTGGTATGAGTGGTGGTGGAGTTTGTTCCTCTGAGGACGTATAGTCTTGGTCCTCAATTTCCTCTGTAATTGGTTCTCTTGTGGATTGTGGAGTTTGTTTTTCAGCAGCTTCTGTGGTCGTTTTTCTTGATGTTTCATCTTCTGTATTTTCTTCTTCGGCATTTGCATCTGTAGTATTCATAGAAGAAGATGAAGCATTATTTGGACCAGTTATAGTCATACCTGTAGGATTTTGTCCAACAGAGGATGGTTCTTCAGAAACTCTGATGGTTCCAACAGAAGGATCAATGTCATCGTGGAACATCTCTAAAAATAGAAGATTCAAGTCTTCTTTCGTTTGCGAGATGCCAGAGGTTTCTCTTTTAAGTTCGAGTTCTGAACTGATTTGCTCAGAAGTCATTTGGAATGAATCATCAAAAGAAACATTGATACTTTCTACGATTTTGCGAGATCTTGTAAGGTATACTCTGTAGGCTTTGGAAGTGGCAGAGTATCCAATGAATTTTCCTTCGTCAGCTTTTACTTCAAACTTTCCTCTGGAATCTCTGTCTTTTAAAACAAAGCATTTACATCCAAACACATGGAAAAACTTGATGTTTGGCCGCCTTTTGTTGATCAGTTCGTAAGGAGTCTTGATGTGTCTTTTCACAATGGTTGACCGATTCTGTGTGTAACAAGCGGTAGACATTGCTTCTGCCCAAAAGTTCATCGGTAATCCGTATGCTGATAGCATAGTTCTTGCGGCCTCCACGAGCGTTCGATTCTTCCTTTCGACTACGCCATTCTGCTGTGGAGTGCGTGCGGCAGAGAAGTTCTGTGATATTCCTTCTGTAGAAAGATAGGCTTCAATGACAGAGTTTTTAAATTCTGTGCCATTGTCACTTCTTAACTTCTGTATTCTGCATTCATAAAGAACTTGGATTCTTTTCATTAGATTAATCAAGATGATTGGAACATCCGATTTCTTTCGAATAAATTCAACCCATGTGAAACGCGAGTACTCATCAATTAAGACAAGTATGTATTTCTTGCCACCTAGGCTCTGTATGGCAATGGGACCGCAGAGGTCGACATGAAGCATGTACAAAGGCCTAGTGCAAGACACATCTGTTTTGCCTCTGTGGGAAGCTCTTCTGAGTTTTCCCATTTCACAGGCAGAACATAAGTGATCCTTATTAAATTTAACATTAGGCAAACCTTTAACTAGTTCGAGTTTGACCAGTTTATCCAAGGTGTGAAAGTTCAAGTGACAGAACCTGTTATGCCATAACCAGGCTTCTTTACTTTCGCAAGCTACAAGGCAAACTTTGTCCTTGGTTGTTGAACAAAAGTTTATTAGATACAGATCACCTTTTCTTTCGGCTCGTAGAAGTTCCATTCTTGTGTCTTCACTTTGCAGAGAGCAGAAAGTTCTTTTGAACAAGACATCAAATCCTGTATCACAGAGTTGACTTACACTGAGTAGGTTGTGTTTAAGGCCATTCACATATGCAACTTTGTATACAGAGACGTTTTCCTTCTGTATGACTCCATAGCCTTTGATGTGTCCCTTTTTGTTGTCTCCAAAAGTTACAGATCCACCATTGTGTGTTTCTTTGTACGTGGATAGTAAACTTCTGTTGCCAGTCATGTGCCTTGAGCATCCGGAGTCAAGATACCAAATTGGCACACACCGCTTCTGTAAGACAATCACAGAGAATTAGGTACCCATATCCATATGGGTCCAATATTGTTAGAATTTTTTAAGTTTGCCTTAGCATTCTTGAAATACATTTTATCTTTTGTAGAAAGATCAGATTGTTTCTCTATGGGTTTTGACTTTGGAGTTTGAATTTTAGTGGAGAGTAAGCAATCTGGACTTGAGAAGTGATTTTTCAATTTGAACATAAGATCAAAACAATGACAGTATTTAATACGAGACGTGATTTGTTTGAACTTTTTATTGAATTCATTGAAATGAGCCACAGAGGCATTACATTCTTTCTTAACATTTGATTTCTTATTACAAGAAGATCTATGAATACTAGAATGTTGTTTGCAAAAATCTTGTTTAGGTCCTGCCTTCTGTGAGTCTCTTCTGTGGTGAATGTCTGTCTTCACTGTCACAGAGGAAAGATATTTGTTAGCTTCAGGCCTTAAAGGTTTTGAAAATTTTGAGCTTTTAGGATTTTCAGAGGCCTTTTTCAAATTATCAAGCTCTGTAGAGGTTTTGACCTGTATACACATTTTGAGAAAATCTGGACAGATAGGTATCTCTGTGATTTTCTCTTTTGGAGAAATTGTTCTGTTAAGAACCTCAGAGGAGAATTTAACATCCTCTGTGTCACAGTGAATTATCCCTGATTTAGAATCAGTCTCTGAGTCGTCAGAAGATGAATCGTCCTCATATACAGAGGTTGAGTCATCTCCTTCGACAGAGGCTGGATTTTCTGAGCATGTATCGTACGAGTTTTCTTCTTCTGTAAAAAAACTTTCATAGATGGCAGAGGTTTCAGATGAGATCTCTTCAGCGAGAATTTGATCTATAGAAGATGTACAAAGATTTTCTAAAACATTTGATTTCAAAACTTCCAAAATTTCTTTTTCAATTGATCTTTTAAGATTTTCTTCTGAAAAGATGGGTTTAAACTCAGGAGCTTTTGCAGATAATTTCTTTTTGACATCTATCATACAGACAAAAGCGACCTGTGTTTGAGTCTCTGGTTTACCAAACTTAAAGATACCAATCTGATCTTGTGTTTTCAGATATTTCTTTGGTTTGATTCCTCTATTGACAGAGGTTGAAGATGATGAATCTGTGTTTTCAAACCACACATTGATCATCTTCGTATGTTTCCTCAAGTGAGGTTCTTCAGAGATTTTAAACCTTTTACTTACAGAGAGTAAGTTTGGAAAAATTGGTTTATTTGTTTTTCCTATCACAAACAGAGAAGACAGAGGTTTGAGCCTTTTGCCTTCAACACCTAGAGTAATATCATCGTACCCTATACCTCGTCTTCCTATTTGTGAGTTTACTTTCTCATACACCTTCTGTGCATCTTTATAGTTTTTAAGTAAAACTTCTCTTCTGAGTAGATCTTGCCAAAGTACTTCTCTCTCTTTTTGAAAGTATTCTTTGAGAGCTGTTATGTCAGTTGTTTCACTCCTAGAAACTGAAAGCTCTTTTGTTTTGATTTTTAAAGCAGAGGTTAATTCAGAAATTTGCCTTTTTAAAGGATCTATATTATTTCTCCAATATTTTTCTACTCTTTCCTTTTCTTCAAAAATTTTGGCTTTTTCTTGAGTGAGAAGCCTTACTTCTCTCTCATTAAAAGTGAGTCCTTTTTGAATGCTTTCATTTATCTCTTTTAGTTCAATCAGTTCAATGTTAAGTTTAATTGAATCATTATCTACAGATTTAGTACAAGAGGTAGAGTTTGAAATGGATACCTCATTGTCAGTGTCGGAGTCGACTTCTGCCATGCCACAGAACAGGGCATTGGTGGTGAATTCATCATCAGAGGTAGAGTCTGACTCGAAGTCCTCCTTGTTTGCTTCAGAATGCCCTTTGTTCGCCATTAGGGATTTTTGCGCATAATATTCAGCCTTCTTTTTGTAAAAAGCTGAGTCCTTCTGTGGGCGATTTTGTCTGCTTCTGCATTCGTTTGCGTAATGACCAGGCTTACCACATTTGTAGCATTCTTATATGTGGCCTACCTTGTCATCTGACCTCTGTCGGTCATTTTCTCTGTAGTTTCTGTCGTTCGACCTCTGTCGGTCACTTCTGTAGTCTGACCTCTGTTGGTCACTTGATTCTTCTCTACTTCCATCATCTCTTCTATCTCTCTGGTTGTCTCTGCTATATCTGTCATTTCCAAAATTTCTTTGGTTACCTTTGAACTCTGTTGTCAATAGAGCCAATGATTTAGCTAATGACGCGAGAGTTATTTCTTCCTCCATCAGCTCGTCTTCTTCGCTATCAACCATTACCCTTTTCTTCTTCTCCTTTTTCTTCTCCTCTGTTGCTCTCTCATTTCTCGGTCTTTCTTTAGCCTCTGTCGATTTACTAACCAATGCGTATGGTGCAATGGTTAGTGTTTTAGCCTGTGCTATTTGAGGCACTTGTGCAGCTAGTGTTCCATAGAGATCAGAGAGTGTCCATGAGTCTAGATCTTGGTTTGTTTGTAAAGACATAGATAATTGGAGCCACTCATCATTCAGGCTCTTTAGAAACATGACGTTATTTTCTTCCGAGGTTCTGTAAATGCCAGACTTTCTGCATTTGTTTATGAGAGAGTTGAACCTGTCGTACGTCGTTTGCAGAGATTCTGTTGCAGAGGCTCTGAATGCATGATATTCATTTATGTACTGTGCCCTTCGGTTCTTCTGTGTTTTAGCACCCCCTTCCAATTGTCTTTCTAATTCTTTCCAAAGATCGTGCGCAGTTTCGCATGCATCTAAGGATTGAAAAAGTTCGTTGGGGATAGCCATTATCAAGATTCTTTTTGTTTTCTGTGCAACTTCATCTTCTGCCTTATCTTCATTTGACCATTCTTCTTTTGGCTTCGGTTTTTGATGTTCAGGGATTTCAGGAGATTCAGCAGTAGCTGGTACACGTGGTACTATTATCATGGGAACAGGAGGAAGGTTGTAAAGATATTGTACTAGATTTTTTTCAGTACCCTCAAAGAAATGAACCATTCTTATTTTCCATTGAGGATACTCATCTCGTAGGAGAGTAGGAGGCTTGGTGAGTGAACCAGCGGTAAAGAAGTTGTTTGTATTTGTCATTGTTAAGGTTCTGAAAAGATAGTATGATTAAAGAGTATGAGTATGATGATCTGGAAAGTTTCCTGGGTTTGAACAGTTCCCAGAGTACACTTTAATGGAGTTTTAACCTAGAAATGAGGAATAGGTTAAAAGAGGAATGATGTCTATCACCAATCTTGTAATAAAGAGGATCACTTGATATTGAAAATCAAGCTTTGCTCTGATACCAATTGTTGGTTCCTGGTTTGCTTATACAAGATTGTCAGATCTATTAGTTCGAGTTTATGTTTGATGCGGAAGTGTATTTGAAGAACTAATAGATATGTTTGATAGATTTAGAACACAATATAAATAAACAGTGAACAGGAAATAATATCTCAAAGTTTACTGAATATATATATATCAAGAACATATTTAAGAACAGTGAGTAATCAAAGCTTTAAAACAGATATGACTCTTAAAGTGTTTAAGCTGTGTGTTCTTGTGATGTTTTTCTCTCTTGTTTTTTGTTTTTATATTTCTTGATTCTTTGATTAGGAAGAACTCAACATGAGTCTTCCTTTTATACTACTCAAAGGGGACCATAAAGCATGAGCTACTATTCAGAACGCGCGGTATGAATAGTTGGAAGGATGGCATGAACAGTTGGATGTGCTGTATTGCATTTAATGCAGCAAACGTCTATTATGTACTAAGCCCTATTGAGTCCACTCAGATTTTGACACGTTGAAGTTGGACAGGGTACGTTGCCATGCAAGTTGATGAACAGGTCCAGGAACAGTAGCAAGATATTATAAATATCTTTTAAGTCTTTGTTGAAGACCGCAGAGGCTCTGTGAAGTGCCACAGAGGTTCTGCGGTTTGGTCCTTAGAAGAGCAGTCTTCACCGGATTCCGAGCCTTTGGTCTTCTTTGCGCGTATTACAGAGCTTCTGTAGGACGCCTCTTTAGCTTCTGTAGCCTCTCGACCTTGATCTCTCGGTAAGTTCGGCAGAGCCTCTGTAAGAGGCTTTCTTCACTTAGCCTATTTTTCACTACTTCTAAATACTTCTATGATTAGGAAGATTGAAGCTAACACTCAAAAATGGGTATGTTTCAATCTAAGGCAGAAATTTAAATTCAAAGCCTATTAATGAAAATGTAGTTGAAAGGATTCATATAGATGAATGTCTTGCTAAGTTTAGTCCTCCACATCTAAATGTGGATGAAAAGAAAGGGAGAAAATTGATGAAAAATATAAATCTGAATGTAGTGATAAGACTTTAGATGATATTGTAACACCTTAAAAATTGGGGTAAATTTTAAACCTGAATATTTGCGGAAAATGACATAAATATCATAAATAAATCACCCAAAGAGGGGAAACAATATGGCGTTTACATAACAAGTTAACAAGGAGATACAACTCAACAACCTACTAATCTAAACTACAATGGATTAGATTCTAAACGAGTGTTACTATCTCACTTCCAAAAGAATGTCGGTCTAACCAAAAGTGTACGCCTCTAAATACTCCACAAAAATGCTATTTCCACTTCTTGACTCTTCGCTCAAACCCAAGGAGTCCGACCGCTAGAATGACCTGATATACATGTCAATATAAGAAAAAAATAAGGGTATATTGGTAAAAGTGATAACTTTCCTTTCCTTTCACTTATTTATTTTCTTTCCTTCAATTTCCTTTCTTTTCCTTCAATCTTAAGAACACAAAACTAAATATTTCTTTCTTTCCCTTCCCTTTCTTTTCACTTTTTTTTCTTCCCCTTCTTTTCTTTTTCCTCCCAAAACTCGAGAACACAACGTTACTGTGGATCCCAATATCAAGTGCAAATCAACACACACTCAATATCATCAAAAGATTAAACAACAATTGTATTCAATGTGCAGAGAATATGATATGTAGTCATACAAAGGTTATTGGCAATTAAAGAGATGATTAACTTCTAATTAGGGTTTAGCTACCCTATTTATATCCCAAAGGGATATTTACACATTTAGCCCCGGAACTTCTATTCAACATGAAATTTAGACCTAACAATCTCCCCCTTTGAATTGAAGTTCAATCTCACGCCAGTTGGGAACGTATCTTTTTCGGATTGCGAAAAGAATATCGAAATGTCTGATGGAATTCCGATACTCTAGCATTTCTTCTATTTCTTTCAGTTGTTCTTTGGCCAGGTCCCCTTTCAAGTTGACAATCTTCTTCGAAGAATCTTTTTCTTCTTCCGCAATTATACCATTCAACTCTTGAAGAACCTTCCTCAACGTTCCATCGCAAAATTTGTTCAACTGACTGATTCTCATGAAGCGCTTTTCGTTCTTCTCATTTAAGTACACCATCCCTGTCTCTGGTTTGTAAAGTATCGAGTTTACCTGCAGGTCTTAGGAATCCAACGCATCTGAACTCGTCAAATTTGGAGATTCGAGGAGAGAGTTCTGATCCAAAGACGATAGGTGCGCAAAGCTGTCAAATAGTTCTGAAAATGCACCTTTATGATCAGACTTGTATTCATAAGAATCATAGATGAGAAGCCTTGTAATCAGAGATATAATCCTCTGAGAATACTTGAAAACACTAAGGCATAACTCTGGAAGCAATCGTCAGAAGTCTGGATACACGAGGCTTGAAATCTGATTATACGTGAATGCTTCTAAAATGGCTAAGTATAACTTCTGAATGGATTAATCTGATTGACAACAAACAACAGTCCTAACAGCTTACTGAATTCTGTTTCGGACAGCAACAAATTCTGAAAACAATCAGCCCGATAACCTGCACTTTTTGACAGCAACTTTGCCATTTTTTACAGCTAAGAAACAGCCCAACAACTTTCTATTTTTTGTGTTGCTCGAATCTGAATCCAAACAACAACTTCTTTCTGTTTTAAATCCAACAAACAGATTTTGGAACAACAAACGGATAACCTCGTGATCTTTTCGAATCAATTGCAAACATGCTGTCATCAACCAACTTAACAGCCCTGTTTAGTCAACAAATCTTAATCTAAACTGCAACCACTTTCTGTTACAAATGACAACTATGCCATTTCATCACAGATTTATACAATCTGTTGCAAACTTTCTCCATCATCACAAATCTGAATCTTGTTTTCTCAAAAACAAACTAACTATTCAGAATCTTGATTCATCATAAATCCTCCAAAATATATCAAATGCTCACAAATTCAATTTGATGTAGAATGATAAGCCGATCTCCATAAATCTTTTTAGAACAAAGATTGCAGAAACTTAAGTTTCTGATTGATCACTTCAGAAAGTTAAGTTTAATGAATCAAAGATCCAAAAATTGTTTCAGATCAGACTTTGAACAAGTAATCATAGCACTAAACCTTTCAAAGACAATTCATCGAGCATTTGGCGTGAAGAAACTGATTTAGAAAGAGATCCTGAACATCTAACTTCTTTTCTTCATCAAGAACCATCAAGATCACATAAATCTTTCTCCAAAAAAAACGATCTTCAAGATGTATAATATCACATAAAATTTACCTTCAATTATAGCACACTATTATGAACGATCTTGAATCACCAATTCTTCAAATCAAATCTTCAAATTAGATCTTGAATTCTTGAATTGTTGCAAAATTGATCGTATTGAATGAAAAATTAATCGATCTAGCTCTGATACCAATGGTAGAGACCAGGATTCAATCTTACAATGTAATTGTCTAATAAGAACACAATCAAACTGTAGAATAATAGAGAATTGGATCCAAAAGCTTCGTATTCATTCAAGAACAGATTTACAGATCTAGAGAGAGAGTCTCTCAAAGATTACAAAGTGAATACAAAAGCTATTCAAAAGTTATGTGAAAGTTAGTTAGCTTACAGTTGCTAACTCCTATATACTGTAAAGAAAAGCTAAAGCTACAATACATAAACATGACAAACCAATAGAACAATTACACGTGTTCTAATGACTAACAGAATATAACTGAAAATGTCTAAGACATAAGTTCTGAACAACATGTTCAGAACTTCTGAACATCCTTCTGATTAAGCACTTCAGAACATACACTTGAGCACTTGACATTTTCATCTTCATATTCAGAACTTTTGAGTCTCCTACTCAGAACTCTGAGCCTTCTATTCAGACTTCACACTTAGTAATCTTTGCAAGACATCTCAATCAGAACTTCTGAGTCTCTTACTCAGAACTCTGAGTCTTCAGTTCAGACCTTAACACTTAGGCTTTTTGACAAACTTCAGTTCTAACACAACTTTTTGTGTGACGTTATCATAGAGGATAAACCATGGCACGCCTTTTTGTCTGACACGTTTTTATTGACCAATCCACTTCGTGGGACGTTTTCATGTCATGATAAGTGTTTTTCCCGCTCATTAACTTTCTCTCTCCTCTCTCAATCCTATATAAACACTCCTTGTTTATATTTTTCTCTTTACGCGCACAACACTCTCTAAAGGCAAGAACCTCCTAAGCATTTTGAACGAACTCAATCCTCAAAACTTCAAGACTACATGTTCTTATTTCTTTACTCTAATGCATTTTTGACACAAAAACTTCTTTTTGATCTTAAATCTTTGCTAACAAAGATCAAAAACTTGTTTTTCTTTCTTAAAAATCATCTTCTTTCATGATTTTCTCTCAAACCATAAACAGTTTCAAAAGTTTAAAATGTTCTTTAAACTTTCTCTCTCATCTTAAATATGTTTTCCAGATTCTTTCCTAATAAGGAAACTAGTAAAACAAAGTTTTTTTTTACCATTTTCAGTATCTTCATAAACTGGAAAACCAACTTTACAAGTTTCTTTCCTTAAAAAGAAACTGGTAAAAACCCTAAATCTTATTTTTGGAAATCTTTCCTTACTAAAAATTATGTTCTTCTTCTCATTTGTTCTTTGTTTCTCAGAAATGGCCTCCCAAACAGTTACTCTTGTCAAGTCGAAGAACGTCAAATTCAAACTCACACAAGTTTAATTTGTAGGCAACAACCACTTGGCCCTCCTAACTTTCCCTACCAAGAAACCTTCCTTACACCTCGCTGATGCAGTGAACCTGCTCCGAAACTCGCCCATCTTCTACGCTCTAACCATAGCTCCTCCTACTCACAAAGCCTTCCTTCAGCAATTCTGGTATACTGCTGAACATGCTGAAGTAACACTGAAGTCGAAGAAGAAAGTCATCATCATCTCATTCCAAACTGAGTTAGTGGTTGGCAGTATCGTTGCCAATGGGATTCTCTCAACTCTCCAACTACCCATTGCACCTTTCGCTGACCCACCAACAGACGAATAGTTGATCCAGTTCTTAGATCACATGGGATACGAGTGGGACACCAAACCCAGGACTCAGATCGAAGACAAGAAACTCACCAAGGTTCTGAAGGCCAAGATGCCTTCAGTGTTCAACTACCTCTTCAGTTCTCAAGTCTCTAAAATTATGAAGTCTCATTTCTGTAGTGGAACAATTTGTTACCACTCACATCATCCCTCCATGAGTGGCAAGATTGGATCTCATGACCAAGCAAACCGCTATCAGCTTCAGATGGGGTATAGCCTCATCACTGGGAGCAAAATCGACTACGCCCGTATGAGTTTTGATGACCTGATGGTGAAAGGTCGAGAAGCCTAACCGAGAGCTGAAGGTTCCTTACGTCCACTTCCTCTCAGCTCTCCTTCAGTTCTTTCTCAAGGAGGAATACCCGACCGAGGGTGAGTATCAGCTTCCGAAACTCGGGGTTCGTATTCCTCGATGTAGAACGCGTTGAAAATGATGTTAGTCTTTCTGTTCCCACACAAAGCCTTCTACCTCCTTCTTCTACTTCATCGGCAGCTATGCCCACGGCAAATCCCGCTGTGGCTTCCCAGGACACCACAACCACGTCCTCAGCGAAGAGGAAACAATCTTAAGCCCCTCTTGCTCAATCGAAAAAGACGAACAGAATTTCAAAGGAGAAACCCCCCCAACAACAACCGACAACAACGTCAGGGGTGGCCTTTTCAGAGGCTACCCTGGAGCACTTTGTGGTACGCTCCACCACACCTGAAAGTTCAACAAATGCCTCAGTGCCTCTCAACACTTATTCTATGCTGGCTTCTTCCCCAACACTCTCAGTGCCTCTAAGCACTGATGAGATTATTTTTGGCACCGCATGTGCCAGTCCGCCACACTGCACGGCCTTCTCAACAACATTCGTTTCTCCCATCATATACTTCGTCAACACTACTGTTGCACCAGCGACAACAGTCGCTGACTCACAGGAAACGTTGTTGCATGATCTAATGCGCAACAACGTCATAAGACCTTATGGTCTCCCTCTCGGGGGCTCATAGAGTATACCAAAATCACTGTCTCCTCTCGACAATGATATGGAGTTCTACGGAGGAAGTAGTCACTTTGACCATTTCTCCCAAACATCAGGTATTCCACCCTACTTACCCATTTCTTCTACCTTTTCTCAACCTGAGCTTTCCTTTGCTCAAACTTATTTCTCTATTACAGGTCCTAACTTGGGCATGATCACCACCTCTATTAAAGAGGTCTGTGATCGAGTGGATTTTCTCTCCACCAACATCTCCAACGCTACTACCACCGTGAACTCAGCCGGCGAAACGCTGAAGGAAATCTCCACCTCCCTCTCCTCAAAGGCTAATAATTCTCAACTTTCAGCTTTGACGGATGAGGTTACAAAGCTGAAGACCGACGTTTCCACCAACACCTCAACTCTACAATCGCTGACCTCCACAGTCAGCTTTCTCAGCACTACAGTTGGCTCGCTGCATAATACGATAAATGACCTCTCCTCAAAGCTCGACAACACCAACACCCTCCTTGCTAATATCCTTAGCAAGATGAATGAACCGGTGGTCGCTTCCATCCCCACCTTCACCGCTGACGATCACTCGAAACTCGGCTTTTTAGCAGATTTCGTCCTGAAGGCCACCAAAGCGATCCCTGGCCTTGAAGCCAGGGTGGAAAACTTGAGGCCGTTCCTGCCTCAAACTCAGTGCTTCCTGGCCCAAAAGACATGAACACTGAGGTTGCAGCTGCTGATGCTGCTACTGTTGCTCCTGCTGAATCCACTCCCCCAATTAATGATGATGACAAAGAGAGGGAGAATGGAGAAAAATACCTTCCTCATGTTGAGGGGGAGGGACATCAAGAAGACCTCCCTCAAGATGAGGGGGAGGATAAGGAAACACAAACTCCTCATTCTTCCTCCACACACAATGTCACTTTTATGATTCCCTCTGATGAGGAAGAAGAAGAAGAGGAGGAGGATGACGATGAAGTGGAAATCTTCGATGAACCCAACCATAATAAAGGGGGAGCTGATGACGATGATGATGAAGATGAATCAGATCTTTGGTTCAAGCGTATACCCATCAGAGTTCATGCCCTTAAGGGTGTCACCATAAGTGAATCAGGGGGGAGGAGTAAAAAGACTCCCCCAAACAAATCTTCCCACGGAAAGCAGAAGGGGATCGCTGCTACCAGGAACCTGAAGATTTGATTTTCTACTAAGAGGGAGCAACCTCTCAGATATGCCTCTCTGTAATCCCATGCTCTGCTTCTAATCACTCTCACCTAAAACCCCTCCTATACACTTAACCATTTTTTCCCTCAACCTAACTCTTTTCATTTGTATTCAGTTAGTTCTCTCCCCTGCTTAAGGGACAAGCTGAACAACAACAACAACAACAAATAACCCCAGCAACCTCTGCTGAAGACCTTCATATAATCCTAGTCTCAGTGATAGAGAATGATGAACAAGAAGAGGAAGAAGAAACATTGTTGAGTCATCCCAACCGTCCCTCACTACCAATTCAAAGGTCTGAGGATGAAGAACAAAGAAGAAGATCAACAATTATTTAACAACTAGAGGACCAGCGCATCAAAATCCTTTCTCAACAAAATTTTGGGATTCTAACTCCGAAAGAACTCAAGGAATCTCTCAGAGCTGAGGAAATACTCGTTACATGCCAAAAGGATGCTCAACTATCCCTTAAGGTAGCAAAGGCCTCAATCTCTGACAAGAAGATGAAACAAAATCCCATTAGAGTTTAGGCGCAATTGCTGAAGGATGTTGAGAAAGATGCCCGCACAGAAAGAGTTGTCAGTGATTCCATGATGGAATAGTGAAGAGATAAGGTTGATCACAGATACCACCCAAGTCGAGTTATTACTATGAACCTAAAGGGAAAAACAACAAAGAAGTCAGTGATGGTGGAAATCACAATCATCATGTCCAAGTTGGAGCTCTTCGGCTTTGATGAATGGCTAGAAATAAGGAGTGGTATCCAAAAGTCCAAGTCCAAGTACAAATCCCACGTGGAGAAGTTCTTGAACGTGTACATTAACAAAGTTTCATCAAGTATGGATTTGCCTCCTCCTCCAGCTCTTTTTCAGAATTAGAGACCAGCCCCAACAAAGAGAAAGTGAGCCTCGAACTCCGGTGAGCCTGCCCACATAAATGAATATGGTATTGATTTTTCAAGGGAAGCAGTGCTTGGACCTCCACCTGATCTTTCAGCTCTGAACTTATGACTGCCACCAGGTGGACCTTTCAAACCTGGCCAAGTGATAAGTGACCCTTACTGTATCATCTTCCCTGACTGGGATGGTATATTACGCTTTTAATGATTCACAGAGATCTCCATCTGCCCAGTCCAACAACTCAAGGATCTATTCCACTGGTGTAATCAATCAAGACCAGGCCTCTTCCTTAAAACCAATGTCCTAAGCGAAGCAAAACTCAGAAGACAACAAGGAGAGAAGGTACCTGACTGGATGATCCCTGAAACTGACTTATTTGACGAAATGCTTTAAGGATGAACCTCTATAGCTGATAGATTTCTCTCTTGTAATCTTTTGTAAATTTATCAGTTGTTCTTTTAGTACTTGTAATTTCTTTTCACTTATAGTTGTAACTTTCAATTTCCATTGTAATTCGTTTTACGAAATTTAATGAATGTTTCAATGAAAGTACTTTACTCCATCAGTACTAGAAAAGATCCCTGAAAACAGTAAATGGGACACACATCTATGAGTCCTCATTTATCCTTATGTTTTTTCACACTTAGCAATTTTCTTATGTTGCTTTGTCATCATCAAATAGGGGGAGATTGTTGATCCAAACTCTCTCAGTGATTTGATGATAACCCTTGGAATAACTTAGTGAAAATTACAATTAGTATGTGTATGTATTAGTGTTTCACCATTAGAAATAACATGCATTAATGTTCTATCTGCGATAACCTGAGTCTGTTCATTATCGTTGATGATTTCAAATGTAACAGTATTGAGTGTAATCCCTGAAAACAAGTTTCGTGACAAAGAGTTCATCTCTGATATCGAAGACAAAGTTGATGAACAAGTAACAAGTCTACTAATGATCTGATGCAGACATCAGTGAAACCAAGACAAGTCCACACATGCGACATATCAAGAAGAAGATGTTAGGTCTAGAGTTTTGTCAAAAACACAAGTGTTGAGTTCTGAGTAAGAAGACTAAAGAAGACTCAGAAGACTCAGAAGTTCTGAGTAGAAGACTCAAAAAGATTCTAAGTGTTGGATTCTGACTAGAAGGTTCAGAGTTCTGAGTAGGAGACTCAGAACTTCTGACTATGAAGACAAATGTTCTGAAGCGCTTATTCAGAAGTATGTTCAGAAGTTCTGAACAACATGTTCAGAAGTTCTGAACAACATGTTCAGAACTTATGACTTGGATTTTCTGTTATATTCAGTTACTAATTAGGACACGTGTAATTGTTCTATTAGTCTGTTTCTTATTTGTACTATAGCTTTAGCCTTTCTTCTACAGTATATATAGGAGTTAGCAACTGTAGCTAACTGAATCTTTGATATAATCTTTGGTGAATCCATAAAGAGCAAAACTCATTGTAATATCTTGTAATTCACAGATTGTTAATAAATCATATGACCAGTTGCTGTGAATACGATCTTAATTGTTCATATTTGATTGTAAGAGTGTATCCTGAAACTTTCAATTGGTATCAGAGCCAATCAACAAACAAATTCGTCCAAGAGTGTGTTTGATCGCGTTCTTGAAGTTTCTTGATCAATTCGACAATTGATTCCGCTGCTGCTAACAATTCTTGAATTCCTAACAATTCTTGAATTTGTTTCTATCATTGATTCAAGAAATTTGAATTTGTCTTTCTGTTGAATCGATATCTTACAATCAAGTCATCCAAAGATTTTCTCTCTATGCTGATTAATTCTCGAAATTAAACAGAGATCACAGGTATGTTTTCGAAATTCTTGATTGGTTTCTTGATCAAAGTGATTATATCTGTTGCATGTTGATTAGTATTCAAATTTTTTGTTGAAAAGAAGATTTCATTAATTCATGTACTCTAACTGTTTGATAAAATGCATGTGACAGATTTGATTAGTTCTTGCATATTCTAGATCTGTGTTGATTCTCAGTTTTGATCAAAATTCATAGTTGATATTTGAATTTTTCATTTCATCATGCCTGAGATTGTTGAAGTTTTTGTGAGACCTGCAAGTTCTATAACCAGTTCAGACAATTTAAAAAAATTAAGTCCTGTAAAAGCAAAAGAAACAATTTCTGAAACAAAAACTGAGATTGTTCATTTAAGCAAGATTGCTAATCTTCAAGCAAAACAAGATGAAAATACAAAAGTTATAAAGATTTTGCAAAAAGAGAAATCTGATTTTCTAAAGGATTTTGAAAAGGTTCAAGAAAACATAAAGTTGTTAGAAAAAGAGAATGTTGATTTGAAAGAGAAAGGCAATTTTAGAAGAAAGATGTTGACAGAGTCTGAAAATAGAATCAAATCATGTGAAATGAAAAATTGTCAACTCTTAAAACAGATCTATGATTTTGAACAAGTTCTTATACTTGAAAGAGTGAAATTTGAGAAAGAGAGAAGAGACTTTCAAACTGAGAGGAAAGGTTTTGAAACAAAGTCTGTTGAATTATCTTTGAAAATTTCTGATTTGGAGAAAATTCTTGCAAAAGAAAGAAAAGAGTTTGAATGCAAGAAAAATGTTTTTCAAAAAGAAAAGAATGGTTTTGAGAAAAAGAAAACAGGAATGTTAAATGAGTTTTCTGTAAAAATAAATGAGTTGGAGAAAGAGTTAGAAGATGGAAGGAAAGAGACTGAAAAGAAGAAGGTAAATGGCTTTAAAGAAAAATGCTTAAAAGATGAGTTTGAGAAGGAAAAGAAAGTTTTTCATTTGGAGACAAGGACGCTTATTAAGAAATTATCTGATTTATCAACTAAAATCATGATAGAGAGGAAGTCCAAATCTGATTTGCAGTCAAGGTTTGATATGTATGTTAAAAAGTTTAAAGAATTTGAAACAAAAGTTGTTAACAAATCAAATCATAGTTCAAAAGATCAGATTCGTTCTTCTAATCTGTTTTATGATTCTTCTATTGATAAATCTTATAATTGTTCTTTTAAAAAGATAAAAATGGAATGGAGAGTTAAAGGAACTACTTCAAAGAAAGAAGTGCCAAAATCAAAGGTTCCTCATTCAAATGTCAAGAAGAACAATACATTTCAAAGAAAATCTTTTGTTAAAACTGATGTGATTTATTCTGTAAATCAATTAGTCAGAATTGCACAAAAGAAACTTTATTGTTCATATTGTGGGACTGATGATTTTGTGAACAAGAATTTTATTCAGCACTGGTATGGTTCTTATAGAATATCTGCATATACCACTGCACCTAACAAACCTGGACCCAAGTTCATATGGGTACCAAAGTCAACTTAATCTGTTTTGCAGGTTATTCATGTGTAGAGCTGAATGAATGATCCATACCGACACATGACTGAAAACAGATGTTGTGCTTAATTGAGAATTTTGACTTTTGGATACTTCAGTCCAAAACTCGGTCTGAATGTGATTATGGATTTCTGATTCATACAGATCAATTTGTTGACTTTGAAGAATATTTTTTACGAAAAAGTTCTGTTTACTATGGGGTTATCGAACTCATAGTTGTGGATATTTTTGCTAGAAAACATTTCCAGAGAATGTGTTCAGAATCACATTTTGAGCAAGTTATGGTGATTTGATGTTCAGAATGTTCAAAAATCACAAAATCCAAACATTTTTCTAAGGCATTTTCTCTTGATAGTTTTATCAGAATTCTGACTCTGTTACTCAGAAGTTCTGACTCTATTACTCAGAAGTTCTGACTCTACTACTCAGACTTCTGACTCAACTAATCAGAATTCTGACTCTGATACTTAGAATTTTGAGCAAGTTACTCAGAATTCTGACTCTTCTAATCAGAATTCTGACTCTACTACTCAGATTTTTTTGATAACTAATGAGGAATCATCGTAGATGATTACCAAAATCTCTTGATTTTGCAGGATTATCTTGATTTCAGAGGAAGTATTGACTCAAAATTTGATCTGATTGTTTCAAGATAATGTTCAAAACCCGTGATTCAACGTTTTAGGTTTTTGAACATATCAGTTCAAAACCCGTACTTAAATGAAAACGGCTTCTGAATAATTCAGTTCAGGACCCGTACTTCAGAGACTAAGACTTCTAAACAAATCAGTTTAGAACTCATACTTCTTAGGTGATATCCTTAACTGTCATATTTTTCTGTTTCAAGGAACAAGTGGTGAAAGGTAACATTGTATTATGTTTTATTTCTATTGTTTTGAATGTTTGAATCTTAACAATTTAATTCAATGATATGATTTTTTTTAATTTTCATTCAATGAATAAATGTGTGTCAAAAAGTGATTTTACAAGTATTTTGTATTATCTGAGCTATATTTGTTTCAACTTTCACTTCTGAATTAAGACTCAGAAGTTCTGAGTAGAAGACTCAAAAAGATTCTAAGTGTTGGATTCTGACTAGAAGGTTCAGAGTTCTGAGTAGGAGACTCAGAACTTCTGACTATGAAGACAAATGTTCTGAAGCGCTTATTCAGAAGTATGTTCAGAAGTTCTGAACAACATGTTCAGAACTTATGACTTGGATTTTCTGTTATATTCAGTTACTAATTAGGACACGTGTAATTGTTCTATTAGTCTGTTTCTTATATGTACTGTAGCTTTAGCCTTTCTTCTACAGTATATATAGGAGTTAGCAACTATAGCTAACTGAATCTTTGATATAATCTTTGGTGAATCCATAAAGAGAAAAACTCATTGTAATATCTTGTAATTCACAGATTGTTAATAAATCATATGACCAGTTGCTGTGAATACGATCTTAATTGTTCATATTTGATTGTAAGAGTGTATCCTGAAACTTTCAGAAGACTTCAGCGATAGCTGACTTACAGCATCTCTTCGCTGGCGGAAGACCTACTCAGCGATCGTTGATCATGAAGCTTCTACTTCAAGAGATATTTTTCTTATCTCCTTGCACACTTCGTATGGATTGTCAGAAGATACATGCTTTTGTCTAAAATCGTACAACCACTCTAGCACTACACTGCTCAACATTACAACTCAAAGCATGTCGTGCTAAAAGTCAGAAGCATGCATCCAACCATATGCTGACACGTGTAAAGTCCTCCTGCCATGCATTTAATGCAGTGGGTAAAAATAGGAGGAATGCCCCTTCAGTTTGAAGGTGGTCTTCTCTGAACTACTTTTTGCATAGAAAAACTCTCTGATTTTTCTATATATCCTTTTCACTCTATTCTTGTGCAAGAACACTTAGCGATTCTCAAGTTTGTTTACATTAGGTTTTACTTAATCTTATTCCACAACAAACTGTAAATTGTATTTGATTTATCAATAAACAATTTAGAAAAACAAAATTTGTGTTTGTATTCAAACCCCCCCCCCCCCTCTACAAACTGTGTAGTTGTATAACCCCTACGAGACCAACAACTTCTATTCAACATGAAATTTAGACCTAACATTTACTTTCCCAGGAATTGGGTTTCCTAGGGTGCAGGGAAATTTTGTTTCCTGGGATGCAGGGAAATTAGGTTTTTTGGGGTGCCAGGAATTGGGTTTCATGTGGTATCGGGATTTGGGTTTCTGGGGTACCGGGATTTAAGTTTAATGTAGTAAATGGTTATCTGTATTTTGTGTTATTTAGATTCTGTGAAGTTTATGGAAAGTAAGATTCGTACGAGTTTTAAAAGAAACTGTTGGAGCAATATTTCCTTCAGGTGAGTTTTACTTTAACCATTTTCAAACTGGAATACGTATATATATTGGATATGTATGTGCTTTATAGTGTGATGATATGCTTATGATTGGAATGTGATTTATTGAGATGTACTGTATACATATAAGCATTGCACTACATGATTGCATGTTGGCCGAACTTGGGGCCGGTGAAGTTTGACTGTACTGAGGGACAACGGAGTTGGCTGTAGTTAGTACAGCGGAGTAAAGTCATTAGTTGGTTTAGCGCAACCAACTAATATGGCCATGTGAAATAATTTAGCACAGTGCATATGAGTCATGATTGGTATTTTGACATTTGTTGTATATTAATGTCTTTACAAAATGTTTTACTAAACTTACAGGGATTTTCTCACTTAGACCAATTGGTCTAACCCTCATTTGGTTTTCAAAAATCTGTATTCCAGGTCCAGGAATGTTTGAAGGGAAAGGCAAGGATAAGTTGTAATGTGCTTGTGAAGACTTTGTGTTTATGAAGTTATCATGAAATTTTTTGTATCAATAGCTTTGTAGTATTTTTTAACTGTACGGTATTAGCAAAAAGCTTTGTACTAAAATATGTAATGTACTATTTTGAGACCATCAGACCTTATGTGATGTAATATATGTATCTTTGCTATCTTATGATGACATGTGTATTGTTTTATTTGGTGTATGTTTTGGGTGGGTTGTGATAATTGGTATCAGAGCTCTAGTTTAAGATATTTAGGTATTCAAATCCATACCTAGACTTATACTGCATGTGAAGTAGGATGTCTCTAATATTTTAACACGTTTGGGATATTAAATATAAGAGGTCGAAGGAACATCATGTAAGGTAATTTCAAATTACATCTGGCTAGTGTAATTACGGACTTACAGGTACATGTCTGACCTGGAATACCTTATTATATTTGGTATGTGCTTGTGTGTATATTAATATTGTTAAAATCAATAGAATGGCAAGTGGTTCTAGACATGTGGATAGAGATGAAGAAGGAAATCCCGGTAGAACAAATCCAAGAACCAAAAATATGCAGAAAATGACGACCGGAACAAGAGGGAGAAGTGGAGAACGAGGTAAGGTAAACCTAGAGGTAGGGGTCAATCCCAAGGAACTGAATACGTTTCAAGAGATGATTTGGCAGCTGAAATGGGAAGACTACAAGAAAATGTACAAGCTATGTTTGGCCATCCCCATCATACTAAAAATGAAGAACCGGATCCCAACAGGGAAGACGAGACAATTGTTACACCTGTTGTTATACCTGTGCTAAAAAAATGTGACTATAAGATGTTTTTGAGCTGCAAACCATTGACTTACTCGGGTGAAAGAGATCCAATAAAGGCCATGAGGTGGTTAAAGGATATTGAAGCTGTTTTCAAAACTAGTAAATGTGTTAATGAAGATTGGGTGCTATATGGGACTGCTATGCTGAAATCCGATGCTTTGTATTGGTGGGAAGCTTTTATTGCATCTGAAGGACCAAACATGTATACAACTTTTTCCTGGGAAGATTTCATCAAAGATTTCAAAAGACAATTTTGTCCCCAAGCTTCATTTAGACAACTTGAAGAAGTGTTTATGAATCTGAAACAAGGAAGTTTGTCAGTTCGGGATTATACTGCTCGCTTTCTACAGAAGTCTCGTTTTGCTGAATACTACGTAGCCATAGAAGCACTCAAGATGGAAAGATTCATCTTCGGATTAAATTCTGAGATCAGAGGTTTGGTAATTACAAAGGGTCCATATACATTCTCAGCTGCAGTGGACGTTGCAGAAACTGTTGAAAGAGATAAAGGGAGAGATGTTAGCGAGAAACGTTTTGGGAAAAGAAAATGGGAGGGACTGTATTACGATCCAAAAGAAGTCCAGCTCCCCGAGGTTTGATAGTCGTCCACCTTTCAGACCAACTTAAAGACCATGTCCTAAATGCAATCACATTCATCAAGGAGACTGTTATGTTGATCCTAGCATTTGCTATAAGTGTGGGAAGTCGGGTCATGTTAGCCCCAAGTATACAAGATGTAAAAGTATTGAAAATATCACAAGTCAGAAGACTACCAGAGATCCAGCATAAGACTTAGAAGAAAATCAACCAGAAGATCATCAGAGCTCGACAGAGCTCTGGTAGAAGACTTCTTCTGTTCCACCAGAAGAACTGTTCACAACAGAAGAGCATCAGAGTTCTCTGGCGTAAGAGCTTTGGTAAATGAAGACCTCTGTGAAGCTTAAGTCTCGTAGAAATCTCTAAGTGTCAGACACGTGTCCGTACTTTCCACGTCAGCCCTAAAAGGACGGAGACACACTTATCACGTGTCATCCCAGGGTTAGATAGTACACTGTCTTTCACTTTATCAGGCTATAAATAGAAGGGTAGTGGAACACACATTTGTAAGGTTTCGGAAGATTTATTTCCCATAATTGTGAGAGCAAACACTGCACATTCCTTTCCACTACCACTGTATGAATTGTCACCTGAGAGATTTCAAAATACACACACAAGAAAATGTTCTTGGTGTTATTCAAATATATCAATATACGAGCAGCTTATTTAACTACTATTGTTATCATTTACTGTTCATTGTTGTTATTGATATTCTCTCACTGTTTCATATTCGTATACACAATCACTCATACTTAAATAGCTTTATATTATGCTTCTGCTACCTTTGTTTATGCTGTTTATATGAGACAACTTGAATCTGGGAACCTACAATTGGTATCGGAGCAGATTGATTTGCTTAAATCAAATCGATCCAATCTAACCATGTTGATTCACTGCTGTTGATTGTGTTTGTATTCAAAAGCTTCATAGTATACTCTGTTTCTTGCTTAAAAGTTGAAACAATTTTTCAGAGTTTTTTTTAACACTTGTTTAAGCTTTCTAGTTAGTCTTAATATCTTCTCTACTTTGGTTACTGTTCCATTGGTTTACTTTTCATTTACTCTCTGTTTCAAACTAGTTTAAAATCTTTCCAAACCTTCGTACTCTGTTTTCTGAAAAGATGGCTAACAACAACACCAATGCTATCCACACGGCTGGTTCTCTAACCAAACCTCCTACTCTTCTTAGAGATGAATATCCTCAATGGAAGATTAGGATGGTTAACTTCTTTGATGGAATGGATAGAGACCTTATACGATCTGTCACTGAAGGACCATTCCAACCTATGGTTTCGGTTCCTCGTGTACCAGCAACAGAAACAACTACTGAGGTTCCTGCTCACTTCGAAGTTAAAACCACTGGGTTTACGGAGGAAAAAAAGCTCAAATGGAAAATGACCTCAAAGCAGTTAGGCTTGTGATTATGGCCATTCCAAATGATATTTTCCAAGAACTAGACTCATGTGTTACTGCAAAAGAAATCTGAGATCAACTTCTAAATCAACTCGAAGGTGGTATAAAAACCCAAAAGAATAGAAGGACCCAATGTATTAATGAATACAATGATTTCAAAGCACTTCCTGAGGAAACCCTACAACAAACCTACAACAGATTCAATGTTTTAATAAACAAATGTAAGAAATGTGGGGTTGTACGGTCGAAGGAAGATAACAATGTCTTATTCTTGAAAAGTTTAAATGATGAATGGTTGAATATTCCATGTCTCTACAAGTAACCAAGATTTGGATGCATGGTCTCTTACTGATGTGTATGGCACTCTTGCTGCACAAGAGAATGATGTTGTCAAACAAAAAGGCAAATCCACCATTGCAGGCCCAATAGATTTAATATCTTACTCAAAAACTCCCACTGAAGGAAAGTCCAAAGAGAAAGTACTAGCATAGATAAGAAGAAGGAGAAAGCTGTGAAAAAGAAGGGAAAGAAAAGTTTGATTGCTGAAAGTGATGAATAGGAGAGTTCATCAGATGATGAGGCGGATATCAATGCTTTTGCCCAATCTCTTGCCCTAATAACTCAAAAGTTTAACAAAAGATTTGGTAATAAAGTATTTTATAGGAGAGGAAGATATGAGAGAGAAGAGAAAGACGAGAAGAGAGGGTATGATGCACCTAACCATCAGAACAACAACAGAGCTCCACCAGAGCAGAGACCACAACAAAAGTACAATCCTCCAGCCCCTCAAAAGCAAGCTGATGCTGCCCAGCCCATCAACCAGAATGATGGAAGATGTTTTCGATGTGGCAAACCCGACCATTTCTCTGCAAACTGCAAGGGTAGACTGAAAGAACAGGATCTAATCTCACAATCAATATAGAAAGCAGTAATTGAGAAGTTGTATGATCAAGCCCAATTGTATTCAATGATGAACAGAATTACAGATCTATGAGAGAGAGAATCTCAAAGATTACAGAGAATGAATACACAGTTATACGGGAAAAATCAATCAGTTTGCAACATAGAGCTAACTACTATTTATACTGCAACGGACATCTTAAAGCTACAGTACAAAGAAGAAAGACTAATAAGAACATAACACGTGTCCTAGTTAGTTTATAAAATACTAAGTAAAGTATCTCGTCATAAGTTCTGAACAGGTAGTTCAGAACTTCTGAACATTCTTCTGATAAAGCTTCTCAGATCTTCTGACTCTCTCATATCTCTGACTCCTCTACTCAGATCATCTGAGTCTTCTACTCAGACCATCTGACTCTTCTTATCAGACATCTGACTTCTCTTTCCACTGATCAATACTTCTGACTTCACAGTCAGACCTCTGACTTCTCTACTCAGAACATCTGAGTCCTCTTATCAGATCTTCAACACTTGGTTTATTGACAAAACTTCAGATCTAACAATCTCCCCCTTTTTGTCAAATAAACTTAAACTTTGCATCATCCAGTTCTTTCAGAGCAGGAACAAACTTCTGAAGTAGCACATTTCTCAGATTAAGCCTTTTATCAATTTTGTCAATGATTTCTTGAATAATCTCAACTTGCTGATTGATTGCTTCTTGAATCATGTTTGCTTCCTTCACTTTCAGCATCTTTTTCTCCAAATTGTGCTTTATGATTCTTAAAGTTCCAGAACAGTATTTTGCGGTTTCCTTTGCTCTGAAGAAAATCTTTCCACTTTTGTTTTTCAAAAATACTCCCAACTCTGGATATTTGTGAACACTTCCAGTCTTTAACTTCTTTTTCTGTTCATGATCTGTGTTGGGATTTGCCAGATAAACACATGACTTTTGTAGGTATAAAGCTATTTGAAAATCTGTGTAACAGTGCCACCTTAAGATGTAGAACATCGCCTCAATTACCACACTTCTGGCCTTTCTTTCATTTCTGTCTTTGCTCGACTCTTTGAAGCATAGAAAGCTGTGTAATCTGTAGAAGTCAACTACTGATAGTTTCTCAAAATCTGCATCAGTAAAGTAATAAACCTTGCCATCTTCTCTCAGAACTTCAAAAGATAAGTACTCCATCTTTCTGAATTTCTTAACCCTCAACTCTCTGATTCCAGTGATTAAAAAATCTGAGTAAACAGCTTGCTTTGTTTTGCCAAGACATCTTAATTTTTCAGCCAACCAGATCTGAGTCTCCTTAGGTCTATCATAATACACATCCAAGAATTGTACCTATTTTGGTTTGAAGAACTCAGGTAAATCAAATTCAAGAAAGTATCCATTTAGATCAATGGATATTTCATCTTCTTTTGGTTCAGACTGTTCAGCTTGATCAAAACTAGTTATCTGCACATTCTGAGATATTGTGTTCTGCATTTCTTCAACTTCATCTGACAAAATTCCATTCACTTCATACTCAGCAGGAAACACAAAATCATTATGTAGAATCTTTTTGGGATTCACCTCAGATAGCAACCATTCACTGCTGTTTCTGATTTTTCTTCTAAGATCCAACCTCCTCTTCACACAGTTTATGCATCTCTTCTTTAAACTCTCTTTTTCAGCATCCATACTTACTTCCATTCTAATCAACAACCAATTCAGAGTTGCATCACTGTACTTCACCAACTCTTTTAATCTGAATAATTCAAGCCTTTCATGAACTACATATGTGAACCCTTCTGTCTCCATTCCTTCATTCACAAATCCCTTCACATGCAAATCAACTTCTGTTTTCTTTGTGGGAGAACTCAGATTACACTTTTCTTTTCTTTCTTCAATAGCCAACCGGAAGTCATACAAGTATATATTTCTGACATAAATACCCAGAAGTCTTCTGCATTCAATTTCTATCAAGGCTTCTTCAGTGCTAGCAAAGAATTTGACTAGAAAGATCTGATCATCAAGAGTCAATCTGTGAAAATCAAATGTAGACATGGAAACCTTTGTATTTCTTTCTTTCAGTACTTCCATTCTAACAAACATTAAACCATTGAATTCATCTTGTTGAAACATCAGAACTTTCTCAATTCTTTTCTGAATATGCAGTTTTGAGTCAGGAACTCTGAACCTGTTAGAAGCTTCTGAGTAGACCATCTGAGCTTTGTCATCCATAAAACCATCAATGTTACTTTCCAAAAGCTCATACTCTCCTTCTGTGTAGTAGAGATTATCATATATTTCCTCAGGAAAAATATCATCATGAAATTGTCTGGCTAATGGCACATCACTTAACTCTAGAATGAAGTCACACACAGGTTCTTCTAGTCTTTGCAATTTAATCTTTGGAATCTCAATTGGTTTTCTGAATACATATTCAGAAGGCATAAAGAAGTCTTTCACTTTCACATACTCTTCTTCTGTATTTAACTCATCACAAAAGTTAAACCTAAAATCATCTTCAAAATCCTGAGTATAATTCACAGTTCTGTCTTCTTCTCCCATTAGATCAATGGGTCTTATTACTTTTATCCCTTTATGAATTTTCTGAACACTCAAAGCTTTGACTACTTCATTATGCATTCTTCTGATCAATTCTTCATTCAACCTCCTTTCTTCTGATTCAGACTCCATTGCCCTTTCTCTGTTATAAACCACAATATCTGTACACCTGTTTACCACTGTACTTTCCACTATTTCTTCTATTCTCAAATCAGATTCCTCAATAGCTACAGTTTCATCTGAGTTTCCTTCCATCTCAGTATCCAAGTTCAATTCCTCTGTTTTATCTGATTCATTACTATCAATACTTCCCAACTCCATTTCTTCTGTATCTGAACTATCAAGCTGTACTATCTGAACCATCTCCTTTAAATTTTCCTGTGTCTGATCTTCTGAACTTTTTGTATTGGCTAAGTGCATGTCTGCTATCTCAAAATCTTCTATGCCAATATCATCATCAGAACTTAACCTTTGTCTTTTCTCCCCCTGTTGATGATCATGAGGATCATTATCATCAAACTTCCTTTTCAAGTTCTGATTAAAAGCAACTTCAGGTTCAGCTTCTGCAATAGGAACAGGATCAAGAGGCTTTGAGGTAGAAGCCAAAGATACACTCAGTGCTTTCAGTATAGATTCCTGCATACCTTGCATCTGTTTTAACATATCTTTTTGAAAACCAGACATTATATCCACGATCTCCTTTTTGTGAGAATCCAAGGATTTCTTTACATCATCTACCTTGGTTTCAACAGAAATCAACTTTTTCTCCAACACAACTTTCAAATCTGATACTTCATCATTCAAATCCTCCACCCTCTTCTCCAAATTTTCTACTTTTTCCCCCATCTCCTTGTTTTGTTTCTGAATCTTTTCAAATTCAGAAGTTTCTAACAGTGAACCTGAACCAACAGATGGTCCAGTTTTCATGTGCCCAGAGGGCTCATGGCCTGTAGATAACACACAGTCATCTTGTACAACAGATGCACGTTTGAATGAGGCTTTTGTAATGTTCACCTCACCAGGACTTCCATCCAATCCTCGACACCCAACATTAGGTATGTCTATGAATGTTGTTTCAGGAATACGAAATTCCTGATTTGTGCAAGTGTCGAAAAGAATTTCAGGCTCAATATGAATAGGACTGTGGTATTCAGACTCAATGTGTTGAAAAATAAATTGGGATTTATCACCTCCCTCCAAATGAGTTTGGGATGGTTGTTAGATCTGAAGTTTTGTCAATAAACCAAGTGTTGAAGATCTGATAAGAGGACTCAGATGTTCTGAGTAGTGAAGTCAGAGGTCTGACTGTGAAGACAAGTATTGATCAGTGGAAAGAGAAGTCAGATGTCTGATAAGAAGAGTCAGATGGTCTGAGTAGAAGACTCAGATAATCTGAGTAGAGGAGTCAGAGATATGAAAGTCTGAAGATCTGAGAAGCTTTATCAGAAGAATGTTCAGAAGTTCTGAACTACCTGTTCAGAACTTATGACAAGATACTTTACTTAGTATTTTATAAACTAATTAGGACACGTGTTATGTTCTTATTAGTCTTTCTTATTTGTACTGTAGCTTTAAGATGTTTGTTGCAGTATAAATAGTAGTTAGCTCTATGTTGCTAACTGATTGATTTTTCCCGTATAACTTTGTATTCATTCTCTGTAATCTTTGAGATTCTCTCTCTCATAGATCTGTATTTCTGTTCATCATTGAATACAATTGGGTTTGATCATACAACTTCTCAATTACTGCTTTCTATATTGATTGTGAGATTAGATTCTGTTCTTTCAATTGGTATCAGAGCAAATCAACAAACAAATTCGTTCAAGATTGTTATCGCGAAGATCAATTGATAAATTTCTTGAAGATTTCTTGATTCATTCAAAATTCAATTCCGCTGCTAGGGCTAGTTCTTGAATTCTTGTCAATTCTTGAATTACCTGTTACATTTCGATCAAGAAACTCGAATTTGTCTTTCTGTTGAATTTTCTTACAATCATGTCTTCTAAAGAATATCTAGCCATGGGATCTGAAACCAAACCGCCTGTTCTTATACCAGAAGAGTATCAGCAATGGAAAATCCGAATGATCCAATTCTTAGACAACATTGATGAAAACCTTATGATTTCTATTCGAGAAGGCCCAATTGAAGTATACATCGATGTTGCTGCAACCCCTGCTACAGAGACAACTCCAGAAATTCCAGCGACCAGGGTGAAAAAGAGTTATTCCCAATACACAGCTGAACAGAAAAATAGGCATGCTATTGACAAAAGAGCAATTACTTTGATGACTTTGGCTGTCCCAAATGAGGTTCTTAACAGGATTGACAGTGGATCATCAGCTAAAGAAATGTGGGACGAATTGGAAAGGCAAATGTTAGGAACTGTGAGATCTATTCAGGCAAAGTTAAATCAAAGCATAAATGCTTATGAAAGGTTCAAAGCAAAAGAGTCAGAAAGTTTGACACAGACATACAGTAAATTTTGCACTATTCTAAATGACTTGAGAAGAAATGGACTGAAGAAAACAAAATCAGAAATAAATTACAAATTTCTGAACAGTCTAAATTCAGAATGGTCATCATTTGCCATAAGTCTGCAAATGAACAAGGATATGTGTGAAGAAGACTTAAATGATCTATTCTGTGTTCTTAATCAACATGAAGACTCTGTCAAGTTAGTGGTGGAAGAGAAGAAAAATGTTGCTGATCAGTTAGCGTTCTTATCAAAGTCCAAAGCAATCAAAGCACCCAAAAAGACTGCATATCTATCAGAGATACCTAATCTGGAAGAATCTGACAAGGAAGAAGGATCAGAAGATGATGAAGATATCAAGATAATGGCTGAGAAACTAGCTTTGTTGACAAATACTTTCAATAAAAGGTATGGGAAGGGTAGATTTCAAGGAAATTATAAGAGAGTTGGGAGTTCAGACTATAAGAAGAAAGAAGACAGAGAAGAAAATAAGTTTGAAAAGAGAGTAGAGAGAAGTGAAGAAAACAATGAAGAGAAGGATGAAAGAAAAGAAAAGAATCTGTGTTTCAAATGTGGAAAATCTGGCCACTATGCTAAGGATTGCAGAGTTAAAATTGTGAAAGACTATGAGTACTACACCAAGAAGGCTCAGCTTGCAAAGAAGAGAGAGGATAAAATTGCTTTGTTGGCTGAACAGGAGAATTGGTTGTACTATACTTCTGATGAAGATGATCACATCAACTTTCCACAGATGCAGAGCTATATGGCAAAAATGAGGAATGAGGATGATTCTGATTTTGAAGATGCTGATTCTGAGTCATCTGCTGAGGTACATTCTTCACTTGAATTAGAGTTAATGACACAGATTGGTGAAATGAAAACTGAATTTGCTAATCTAAGAAAACAGATAAAAGGAGAAAGAAATTTGGTCAACAAATTCAGAATTGAAAAAGAAGTAATAAAAGAACAATATGAAGAATCTGAGGCTGAGAAACAGAAAGTTAAAGATGAAAATTCTGAATTGATGAAAAGACTTTCTGAACTAAAAGTTGAGTTTTCAAAAATAAAGGATGAAAAAGGTGATTTACAAATAAAATTTGATATGTTATTTGAAGAAAGAAAGAATTTATACACTAAAATTAAAGAATTAGAAGATCTGAATTTGAAAAGGGGTCAGACTCAGCAAACACTAAATCTTTTATTAAACAACGTTAAAGATACAGGATTTTACAACCCAAAGAAGGGATTGGGATTGGAAGAAAATGTCACTTTAAAAAGAGCTCCAATTAACTTGTATGAAAAACTTCAAGTTTCTAAGCCAAAAATCCCAGAAATTGTTGAAGTTTTCATAAGACCTGCTAGTTCTATAACAAGTTCTGACAATTTGCAAAGACCAAACTCTAAAAAGTCAGATGAGAAAATTTCTGAGTCTAAAACAGAAAAGTCAGTTGGTTCAGAAGAAAAGGTTAAAAAAGAAGTTTCTAAACCAACAGATGAAAAGCCAAGATACAATGATACTAAATTCAAGTATGATTCCTTAAATGTCAGCTACAAAAATAAACAACCAAGTTTTTCATATCATGACATTGAGAGCATATTTGACACAAGTAAAAATTCTGAAACAGTAAATCAGAAGTCTGAAACTTCTAGTCAGGATTCTGAACTTTGTAGTCAGAACTCTGAGTCTAAAGATCAGACATCTGAGTCTGTAAATCAGAACTCTGACTCAGGTAGTCAGAAGTCTGATTCAACTGGATTTTCTAAAACAAAATCAGATGAATTTTTGCAACTTGAAAAGAGATTTAATCTTGTGAGTCAAGAACTTGAGGACTTAAGGAAAGCTTATGATGAACTTGAAAATGATTTCTGTGAGGTGGATATTAAACTTGAAGAAGCTTTGAAAGAAAAGAATATTTTTATTCAGAAAATAACAGAGCTTGAAAAACTGAAGACTGAGTATGATCTTTTTAAAATTAATGCTTCAAGAGAAAATGATAAATTCTTTAATGAATCAAGTACATATGAAAAAGGTGAATCATCTAATTCTTCTAACAAAAAGAACTTGAATTTTTCAGAAAAAGAAGAAAGCAAAAGGAAAGATGATCTTGCAAAGTTGAATGATCTGAAAAGGGAACTTGAGAAGCTTAGAATGAAATCTACTTCTGAACTCAACGCTAGAAATTCTTGTAATAAGGGCAATTGTACTCTGAACAGTATAAATAAAAATGAAATGATCTATGTTTCAGATTTATTGTCACTTGCAAAGAAAAATCTTGTTTGTGTTAGATGTAAAAATGATTCATTCCAATATTCTCATAAATGTCAAGTCAAAATAACTTCTGTTTCATACATAAGAAAAGATATTCAGAAAGTTTCTGTTTCTCAAAATACAGAAAAGAAGAAAATTTCTGTTCCTCAGACTCAGAAGAAAGAAAAGATAAAAGAAAAGAAAGTTGAAAATATAGCAAAACCAAAAGTTACAACTCTCAAAAAGAATTTGAACAAGCTTGTAAGCAGAAAATGTTCTGACTTCATAAAAGTTCAAGGAAAGTGGTGTTTGAAGAAAGATTTTGAGTGGAGAGTAAAAGGTACTAATGTTAAATCCAATGACAAAGCTAACAAAGATGGACCCATTCCAAAATGGGTACCTAAACCTAACTGATCCTTTTGCAGGGCTGTCATGTGTGGTTTTTAGATTCAAGAGCTTCAAGACACATGACAGGTCAGAAGTCTTTTCTATCAAACTTCACAGAAAAGGCTGGAGGAGCAGTAAACTTTGGAAATAACAGCAAAGGACAAGTCAAAGGTTATGGGGATTTAACTAAAGGGGATCTGACTATCCAAAAGGTTTTCTATGTTGAAGGATTACAGCATAATCTTTTCAGCATAAGTCAGTTTTTAGACAGTCTTTGTCAAATTAAGTTTCAAATAACAGGTTGCATGATTTTAACTGAAAATGATGTTAAAGTCTTCTGGGCCAAAAGACATATGGACTTATTTGTAGTTAATTTTTCAAAATTGAAAACATTAAATACAGTTTGTCTTTTATCAAAATCAACTGCAAATGAATGTTGGCTTTGGCACAGAAGATGTTCTCATCTGAATTTCAAAGATCTTAATAATCTTGTTGCAAAACATTTGGTTAAAGGCTTACCAAAGCTTAAATTTGAAAAAGAATCATTATGCTCAGCTTGTGAAATGGGCAAGATGAAAAAGAGTTCTCACAAATTAAAAATGGACTCATCTTGCAAAGCACCATTAGAAATGATTCATACTGATCTTTGTGGTCCAATTTTAGTTCAATCGATGGGAGGAAAGAAATATATGCTTGTGATTGTTGATGAATTATCCAGATACACATGGGTTGAGTTCCTAAGAGCTAAGTCAGAAGCTGCTACTACATTGATAAATTTTATCAAAAGGATTCAAGTTCTCTTACAACTTCAAGTTCAGAAAATCAGAAGTGATAATGGAACAGAGTTCAGAAATGAGACTCTTCAGAATTTTTTAGAAAGTTCTGGGATTTCTCACAATTTTTCTGCTGTCAGAACTCCTCAACAAAATGGTGTTGTTGAAAGGAAGAATAGAACTCTAGTTGAAGCTGCGAGAACAATGCTGGCTTATGCAAATCTTCCTACTTTCCTATGGGCTGAAGCAATTGCAACTGCTTGTTTTACACAAAATAGAACTTTAATCAATAAGAGATTAAATAAGACTGCTTATGAACTGATAAATAAAAGAAAACCATTAATCAAATTCTTTCATGTTTTTGGTTGCAGGTGCTATGTTCTCAGAGACAGAGAAAATCTTGCCAAATTCGATAAAAAGGCAGATGAAGGATACTTTGTGGGTTATTCTTTAACTTCCAAAGCATTCAGAATCTACAATAGAAGAACCAAGAGGATGATGGAGAGCATAAATGTAACTTTTGATGAAGCCAGAATGCGGACTTCTGAACAAGACAGTTCAGAACTCATGCTGAACAAGACAAAAATGACTTCCGATATAAATTCTAATCCTATTTGTTCAGAACTCAATTTACTATTTAAGGATGCTTTTAGTGAACTAATTTCTGATTCTTATGCAGAATGTGAAAACCCAAAGATGGTCAAAGAGATGAAAAATAAGACTCCAGAAATAGTTCAATCAACTGTAATTTCTGACAAAGGTCCATCAGAGGAATGTCCAAATCTAATACATACAAGTGGTGAAAATTCTGAACCTTGTAATCAGAATTCTGATTCTTGTACTCAGAACTCTGAACAAGTCACTCTGAATTCTGACTTTATTAATTAGAACCCAAACTTGGATATGACTCCTATTCATACATCAGAAAAAGGGGACAGTTCAGAATTACAAGCAATCATTGATGAGAATGATGCAAACAACAATTATTCAGAGATTGATGTACTTCCTAGTGCAAATAAATGGACTAAAAATCATCCTATTCATCAAGTAATAGGTGATCCTTCAGCAGGAGTAAAAACCAGATCAGCTACAGCAAATGAAGCAATGTTTGCTGGTTTCTTGAGTATGATTGAACCAAAGAAAGCTAATGAAGCCTTAGAGGATCCAGACTGGATTTCAGCAATGTAAGAGGAATTGCTTCAATTTGAAAGAAATAAAGTCTGGAGACTCATTCCAAAGCCTGAAGGTAAATCTATTATTGGAACTAAATGGGTGTTCAGAAACAAAAAGGATGAATCAGGTGTTGTCATCAGAAACAAGGCAAGATTGGTTGCTAAGGGATACTGTCAACAAGAGGGAATTGATTATGATGAGACATTTGCACCAGTGGCAAGAATAGAGGCAATCCGAATATTTTTAGCCTATGCTGCACATAAAAACTTCAAGGTGTACCAAATGGATGTCAAATCAGCCTTTCTAAATGGCAAACTTAATGAAGAGGTGTATGTCCATCAACCTGAAGGTTTTGTTGATCCAGAATTCCCTGATCATGTTTATATTTTAGACAAAGCTTTATATGGTCTAAAACAAGCACCACGAGCCTGGTATGACACTCTTACTAAACACCTGTTAGGTTCAGGATTCAAGAAAGGTAAGATTGACACAACTTTGTTTTTAAAGAAACAGGGTAATGATTTGATTCTGATTCAAATTTATGTTGATGACATAATATTTGGTTCTACCAGTCCAGAATTATGTGATAATTTTTCAAAAATCATGTCATCTGAATTTGAAATGAGCATGATGGGTGAACTGAATTTTTTCCTTGGTCTTCAAGTCAAACAACTACCAAAAGGTATTTTCATAAATCAAGGAAAATATGTCAGAGATATTCTGAAAAAGTTCAAAATGTCTGATTGTGCTTCTATGAGAACACCTATGGCAACTAACATAAAGTTAGATGCTGATCTCAAAGGTGTTTCAGCAGATATCAAACTTTATAGAGGCATGATTGGATCATTACTTTATTTGACTGCAAGTAGACCAGATATCATGTTTTCTACCTGTTTCTGTGCTAGATTTCAATCTAACCTGAAAGAATCACATATGTTGGCTGTCAAAAGGATTTTAAGATATCTCAAAGGAACACCTGATCTAGGTTTATGGTATCCAAAAGAAACTGATTTCAAATTGACTGCTTTCACTGATGCTGATCATGCAGGAAGTAGGTTGGACAGAAAGAGTACATCTGGTGCTTGTCACTTTTTGGGAGATAAAATAGTGAGTTGGGCATCAAAGAAGCAGAACTGTGTATCCACTTCAACTGCTGAAGCAGAGTATGTTGCTGCTGCTGCTTCATGCTCTCAAACATTGTGGATGAGAACACAACTCATGGACTATGGATATCAGCTTAACAAGATTCCCATCTATTGTGACTCAGAAAGTGCAATTGCTATTACTGAGAACCCTGTTCAACATTCGAAGACTAAGCATATAGATGTGAGGTATCATTTTATAAAGGACTATGTGGAAAAAGGAACTATAGAGATGCACTTTGTGCATACAAAGTATCAATTGGCTGACTTGTTCACAAAGCCTCTTGATCACAAAAGGTTCTCTTTTCTCATATGTAAAATAGGAATGCTTAATCTGCCTAATTGAAAATATTTTTTTCTTAAAAATGCTAAATTTTTCTAAGTAAACTTGTCTGAGTCTTGAGTTCAGAACCTCTGAGTCTTGAGTTCAGAACTTCTGAGTCTTGAGTTCAGAACTTCTGAATCTTGAGTTCAGAACTTCTGAGTCTTGAGTTCAGAACTTCTGAGTCTTGAGATCAGAACCTCTGAATCTTAAGGTCAGAAATTCTGAGTCAATACTTCAGCAATCTAACTTTCAAAAATTTATTTTTGAGAAATACAAATAACTTCAACTGTATGGATTATGCTTCTTCTATTATCTTTTTATCTCATCTTTATGTATCATTAATAGTCAAATGCATGCTCAAGTCAAGCGGGAGCATCAAAATTCTTTTGGAAATCATTTTGTGATGCTTAAAAGATTTGTTTTCATTTCTTATCTGGTCAAACCTCTTCTGAATAATCAAAATGTTTTATATTGGTCAGAAGTTGATTTTAAAAGACATTTTGGTTACAAGGCAAAATTCTTCTGAGTCGTGGAATCAGAACATCTGTGCGTGTTATTCAGATCTTTGACTTGAGTCAAAATTCTATCCACTAACACGTGTCAGCTTCATATTTGTTTGACAATGCCACGTATTTCATTTAAATCCTTTCTGGTATTTCACATGTGTTGACTCCGTTATAACATTGATTTCGCTTTTCCGTTAAACCTTTCAACTTCGCGGATTTTAAATAGGTCTTAAAATCCCTATTTCAAATTTCTTTCAAATTCCAGAGCGAAACGTGAGATACGAATCAAATCCAGAGTTCTTTGAATCTGTTTTCTTCTTAAATCATGTCTGAAATACGAAGAAGTGGTCCAATTTCTCTACATTCTACAAAATCGATAATGGATTCATCCGATTCGGAAAATGATGAAGTACACAATAGAGTTGCAGAGGAAGGGGCAATAAGAAATGATGAAGAAGATGAACAAATGGATGAATCTGAAGGAAATGCGGATGAGGTAAACGTTAATATTGAACATGAACAGAGTGCTGCAGGTTCTATTATGTCAGATAGATCTATTCTAGTGGAAAGAGTTGTTCCTGAGAGTGAATGGTTGAAACTATCTGAAAATAACTGTGTTATATTGTTTGAGGAAAGTCGTTTTAAGCCTGAACACAGAATTATCATGGAGTTATTCAAACATCATCCGTACAGAAAATGGTTTACAAGAAGTAAAAATGTGCCTGTTCAGTACATACAACAATGGTGGAAATATCTTAGGTTAGAAGATAATAAGTTTGTGTCTGAAATTGGAGGAGCGACATTTGTCTTATCTATCTCTGCACTAAGAGAAATGCTGAATCTACCAGAGAAAGATGATGTACAAAGAAGAACAGATTTTGAGGATTTACCCTTAACAGAGGAATTAATAGCAGAGTTTATGAAGTTGGGATACAATGAAGGATTGAGGACTCTCAGTTTGTTCAGAAGAAACAAATTACCACCTATTTGGGCTTGCTTCTTTTATGTGGTAAATAAATGTTTGTCAGGGAAAAATAGTTCTGCTGATCAAGGTTCTAAACAAATTCTTCAGATATTTCAAGGTTTAGTGAAGAATAGGCATTATGACTATACTTTAATACTTTGGGAAGATATGAAGAATACATTTGAGAAGAATCAGAAAGCAATTCAGAAGAAGACAAATGATGCTCCACTGACATACATTCCCTACATAAGGTACTGGCAAATTATTATTTGGTATGCCATGCAGGAAAACAGAACAATCTCAAGAAGAACAAATGAAGAGCATGGTCCTACATTTTATTTGGGTAAGATGACCTCAGTAACAAGACTTGAAAACTATCCCAATCATAAACTATTGCCAAAATCACTTAGGAACTATATTCCAAGGGAGAGTGAGATTTTAAAAGCTTATTACACCTCTATGGGAATTGAATTACCTCAAATCCCTACCCAAGAGGACCAACCTGAGAAGAAAGGTGAGGAGTCTAGTCGAATTAGAGAGGGGGAGGATGTTCAGATGGGTGAACATTCTGAGAGACCTGAGAGGGAAAATTCTGAGAGCTTGGTTAGATTTGGTGAGGAAAAACAGAATGAGAGTGATGAGGATGAGAGATTGTCAACAGAGGTTCAAACAGAAAGAGATGCCTCTGAACCAGCTAATCTTGACCAGGTAACCACAAATGCTATTGGTTCACATCTCTTGGTGTCCAATATTGAAACAAACACCATGGACCTAGTGGTGGATCTTGAACAACCCATCCATACCCACTCAGAAGCATTTCAACATGCTACTGTTTCACACAAATCCGAGGAACCATCCCAAACTCATTTGGAGGGAGGTGATAAATCCCAATTTATTTTTCAACACATTGAGTCTGAATACCACAGTCCTATTCATATTGAGCCTGAAATTCCTTTTGACACTTGCACAAATCAGGAATTTCGTATTCCTGAAACAACATTCATAGACATACCTAATGTTGGGTGTCGAGGATTGGATGGAAGTCCTGGTGAGGTGAACATTACAAAAGCCTCATTCAAACGTGCATCTGTTGTACAAGATGACTGTGTGTTATCTACAGGCCATGAGCTCTCTGGGCACATGAAAACTGGACCATCTGTTGGTTCAGGTTCACTGTTAGAAACTTCTGAATTTGAAAAGATTCAGAAACAAAACAAGGAGATGGGGGAAAAAGTAGAAAATTTGGAGAAGAGGATGGAGGATTTGAATGATGAAGTATCAGATTTGAAAGTTGTGTTGGAGAAAAAGTTGATTTCTGTTGAAACCAAGGTAGATGATGTAAAGAAATCCTTGGATTCTCACAAAAAGGAGATCGTGGATATAATGTCTGGTTTTCAAAAAGATATGTTAAAACAGATGCAAGGTATGCAGGAATCTATATTGAAAGCACTGAGTGTATCTTTGGCTTCTACTTCAAAGCCTCTTGATCCTGTTCCTATTGCAGAAGCTGAACCTGAAGTTGCTTTTAATCAGAACTTGAAAAGGAAGTTTGATGATAATGATCCTCATGATCATCAAAAGGGGGAGAAAAGACAAAGGTTAAGTTCTGATGATGATATTGGCATAGAAGATTTTGAGATAGCAGACATGCACTTAGCCAATACAAAAAGTTCAGAAGATCAGACACAGGAAAATTTAAAGGAGATGGTTCAGATAGTACAGCTTGATAGTTCAGATACAGAAGAAATGGAGTTGGGAAGTATTGATAGTAATGAATCAGATAAAACAGAGGAATTGAACTTGGATACTGAGATGGAAGGAAACTCAGATGAAACTGTAGCTATTGAGGAATCTGATTTGAGAATAGAAGAAATAGTGGAAAGTACAGTGGTAAACAGGTGTACAGATATTGTGGTTTATAACAGTGAAAGGGCAATGGAGTCTGAATCAGAAGAAAGGAGGTTGAATGAAGAATTGATCAGAAGAATGCATAATGAAGTAGTCAGAGCTTTGAGTGTTCAGAAAATTCATAAAGGAATAAAAGTGATAAGACCCATTGATCTAATGGGAGAAGAAGACAGAACTGTGGATTACACTCAGGATTTTAAAGATGATTTTAGGTTTAACTTTTGTGATGAGTTAAATACAGAAGAAGAGTATGTGAAAGTGAAAGACTTCTTTATGCCTTTTGAATATGTATTCAGAAAACCAATTGAGATTCCAAAGATTAAATTGCAAAGACTAGAAGAACCTGTGTGTGATTTCATTCTAGAGTTAAGTGATGTGCCATTAGCCAGACAATTTCATGATGATATTTTTCCTGAGGAAATATATGATAATCTCTACTACACAGAAGGAGAGTATGAGCTTTTGGAAAGTAACATTGATGGTTTTATGGATGACAGAGCTCAGATGGTCTACTCAGAAGCTTCTAACATGTTCAGAGTTCCTGACTCAAAACTGCATATTCAGAAAAGAATCGAGAAAGTTCTGATGTTTCAACAAGATGAATTCAATGGTTTAATGTTTGTTAGAATGGAAATACTGAAAGAAAGAAATACAAAGGTTTCCATGTCTACATTTGATTTTCACAGATTGACTCTTGATGATCAGATCTTTCTAGTCAAGTTCTTTGCTAGCACTGAAGAAGCCTTGATAGAAATTGAATGCAGAAGACTTCTGGGTATTTATGTCAGAAATATATACTTGTATGATTTCCAGTTGGCTATTGAAGAAAGAAAAGAAAAGTGCAATCTGAGTTCTCCCACAAAGAAAACAGAAGTTGATCTGCATGTGAAGGGTTTTATGAATGAAGGAATGGAGACAGAAGGGTTCACATATATGGTTCACGAAAGACTTGAATTGTTCAGATTAAAAGAGTTGGTGAAGTATAGTGATGCAACTCTGAATTGGTTGTTGAGTAGAATGGAAGTAAGTATGGATGCTGAAAAAGAGAGTTTAAAGAAGAGATGCATAAACTGTGTGAAGAGGAGGTTGGATTTTAGAAGAAAAATCAGAAACAGTAGTGAATGGTTGCTATCTGAGGTGAATCCCAAAAAGATTCTACATAATGATTTTGTGTTCCCAGCTGAGTATGAAGTGAATGGAATTTTGTCAGATGAAGCTGAAGAAATGCAGAACACAATATCTCAGAGTGTGCAGATAACTAGTTTTGATCAAACTGAACAGTCTGAACCAAAAGAAGATGAAATATCCATTGATCTAAATGGATACTTTCTTGAATTTGATTTACCTGAGTTCTTCAAACCAAAAGAGGTACAATTCTTGGATGTGTATTATGATAGACCTAAGGAGACTCAGATCTGGTTGGCTGAAAAATTAAGATGTCTTGGCAAAACAAAGCAAGCTGTTTACTCAGATTTTTTAATCACTGGAATCAGAGAGTTGAGGGTTAAGAAATTCAGAAAGATGGAGTACTTATCTTTTGAAGTTCTGAGAGAAGATGGCAAGGTTTATTACTTTACTGATGCAGATTTTGAGAAACTATCAGTAGTTGACTTCTACAGATTACACAGTTTTCTATGCTTCAAAGAGTCGAGCAAAGACAGAAATGAAAGGAAGGCCAGAAGTGTGGTAATTGAGGCCATGTTCTACATCTTGAGGTGGCACTGCTATACAGATTTTCAAATAGCTTTGTACCTACAAAAGTCATGTGTTTATCTGGCAAATCCCAACACAGATCATGAACAGAAAAAGAATTTAAAGACTGGAAGTGTTCACAGATATCCAGAGTTGGGAGTATTTTTGAAAAACAAAAGTGGAAAGATCTTCTTCAGAGCAAAGGAAACCGCAAAATACTGTTCTGGAACTTTAAGAATCATAAAGCACAATTTGGAGAAAAAGATGCTGAAAGTGAAGGAGGCAAACATGATTCAAGAAGCAATTAATCAGCAAGTTGAGATTATTCAAGAAATCATTGACAAAATTGATAAAAGGCTTAATCTGAGAAATGTGCTACTTCAGAAGATTGTTCCTGCTCTGAAAGAACTGGATGATGCAAAGTTTAAGTTTATTTGACAAAAAGGGGGAGATTGTTAGATCTGAAGTTTTGTCAATAAACCAAGTGTTGAAGATCTGATAAGAGGACTCAGATGTTCTGAGTAGTGAAGTCAGAGGTCTGACTGTGAAGACAAGTATTGATCAGTGGAAAGAGAAGTCAGATGTCTGATAAGAAGAGTCAGATGGTCTGAGTAGAAGACTCAGATAATCTGAGTAGAGGAGTCAGAGATATGAAAGTCTGAAGATCTGAGAAGCTTTATCAGAAGAATGTTCAGAAGTTCTGAACTACCTGTTCAGAACTTATGACAAGATACTTTACTTAGTATTTTATAAACTAATTAGGACACGTGTTATGTTCTTATTAGTCTTTCTTATTTGTACTGTAGCTTTAAGATGTTTGTTGCAGTATAAATAGTAGTTAGCTCTATGTTGCTAACTGATTGATTTTTCCCGTATAACTTTGTATTCATTCTCTGTAATCTTTGAGATTCTCTCTCTCATAGATCTGTATTTCTGTTCATCATTGAATACAATTGGGTTTGATCATACAACTTCTCAATTACTGCTTTCTATATTGATTGTGAGATTAGATCCTGTTCTTTCAATGGTTCCCCGGATTTGTGTGAAACAGTAGCATGTTGAAATGCTTCTGAGTGGGTATGGATGGGTTGTTCAAGATCCACCACTAGGTCCATGGTGTTTGTTTCAATATTGGACACCAAGAGATGTGAACCAATAGCATTTGTGGTTACCTGGTCAAGATTAGCTGGTTCAGAGGCATCTCTTTCTGTTTGAACCTCTGTTGACAATCTCTCATCCTCATCACTCTCATTATGTTTTTCCTCACCAAATCTAACCAAGCTCTCAGAATTTTCCCCCTCAAGTCTCTCAGAATGTTCACCCATCTGAACATCCTCCCCCTCTCTAATTCGACTAGACCCCTCACCTCTCTTCTCAGGTTGGTCCTCTTGGGTAGGGATTTGAGGTAATTCAATTCCCATAGAGTTGCAATAAGCTTTTAAAATCTCACTCTCCCTTGGAATATAGCTCCTAAGTGATTTAGGCAATAGTTTATGATTAGGATAGTTTTCAAATCTTGTTACTGAGGTCATCTTACCCAAATAAAATGTAGGACCATGCTCTTCATTTGTTCTTCTTGAGATTGTTCTGTTTTCCTGCATGGCATACCAAATAACAATTTGCCAGTACCTTATGTAGGGAAGGTATGTCAGTGGAGCATCCTTTGTTTTCTTCTGAATTGCTTTCTGATTCTTCTCAAATGTATTCTTCATATCTTCCCAAAGTATTAAAGTATAGTCATAATGCCTATTCTTCACTAAACCCTGAAATATCTGAAGAATTTGTTTAGAACCTTGATCATCAGAACTATTCTTCCCTGACAAACATTTATTTACCACATGAAAGAAGCAAGCCCAAATAGGTGGTAATTTGTTTCTTCTGAACAAACTGAGAGTCCTCAATCCTTCATTGTATCCCAACTTCATAAACTCTGCTATTAATTCCTCTGTTAAGGGTAAATCCTCAAAATCTGTTCTTCTTTGTACATCATCTTTCTCTGGTAGATTCAGCATTTCTCTTAGTGCAGAGATAGATAAGACAAATGTCACTCCTCCAATTTCAGACACAAACTTATTATCTTCTAACCTAAGATGTTTCCACCATTGTTGTATGTACTGAACATGCACATTTTTACTTCTTGTAAACCATTTTCTGTACGGATGATGTTTGAATAACTCCATGATAATTCTGTGTTCAGGCTTAAAACGACTTTCCTCAAACAATATAACACAGTTATTTTCAGATAATTTCAACCATTCACTCTCAGGAACAACTCTTTCCACTAGAATAGATCTATCTGACATAATAGAACCTGCAGCACTCTGTTCATGTTCAATATTAACGTTTACCTCATCCGCATTTCCTTCAGATTCATCCATTTGTTCATCTTCTTCATCATTTCTTATTGCCCCTTCCTCTGCAACTCTATTTTGTACTTCATCATTTTCCGAATCGGATGAATCCATTATCGATTTTGTAGAATGTAGAGAAATTGGACCACTTCTTCGTATTTCAGACATGATTTAAGAAGAAAAACAGATTCAAAGAACTCTGGATTTGATTCGTATCTCACGTTTCGCTCTGGAATTTGAAAGAAATTTGAAATTGGGATTTTAAGACCTATTTAAAATCCGCGAAGTTGAAAGGTTTAACGGAAAAGCGAAATCAATGTTATAACGGAGTCAACACATGTGAAATACCACAAAGGATTTAAATGAAATACGTGGCATTGTCAAACAAATATGAAGCTGACACGTGTTAGTGGATAGAATTTTGACTCAAGTCAAAGATCTGAATAACACGCACAGATGTTCTGATTCCATGACTCAGAAGAATTTTACCTTGTAACCAAAATGTCATTTAAAATCAACTTCTGACCAATATAAAACATTTTGATTATTCAGAAGAGGTTTGAACAGATAGAAGCACTTTTTATCATCAAAACTCTATTCATATTATGATGATGTAAAAAAGGATCATTTAAAAGCTTATATCTGAATATGAAAAGTTTTTAATTCAGATATAGTTTGAATAACAAAAAAAAAATTCATTAAAAGCTTGTTCTTAGAATGATTAGCGATAAGAAATGAAAACAAATCTTTTAAGCATCACAAAATGATTTCCAAAAGAATTTTGATGCTCCCCCTTGACTTGAGCATGCATTTGACTATTAATGATACATAAAGATGAGATAAAAAGATAATAGAAGAAGCATAATCCATACAGTTGAAGTTATTTGTATTTCTCAAAAATAAATTTTTGAAAGTTAGATTGCTGAAGTATTGACTGAGAATCTCTGACCTTAAGATTCAGAGGTTCTGATCTCAAGACTCAGAAGTTCTGAACTCAAGACTCTGAAGTTCTGAACTCAAGACTCAGAAGTTCTGAACTCAAGACTCAGAAGTTCTGAACTCAAGACTCAGAAGTTCTGAACTCAAGACTCAGAAGTTCTGAATACACTACTCAGACAAGTTTACTTAGAAAAATTTAGCATTTTTAAGAAAAAAAATATTTTCAATTAGGCAGATTAAGCATTCCTATTTTACATATGAGAAAAGAAAACCTTTTGTGAACAAGTCAGCCAATTGATACTTTGTATGCACAAAGTGCATCTCTATAGTTCCTTTTTCCACATAGTCCTTTATAAAATGATATCTCACATCTATATGCTTAGTCTTCGAATGTTGAACAGGGTTCTGAGTAATAGCAATTGCACTTTCTGAGTCACAATAGATGGGAATCTTGTTAAGCTGATATCCATAGTCCATGAGTTGTGTTCTCATCCACAATGTTTGAGAGCATGAAGCAGCAGCAGCAACATACTCTGCTTCAGCAGTTGAAGTGGATACACAGTTCTGCTTCTTTGATGCCCAACTCACTATTTTATCTCCCAAAAAGTGACAAGCACCAGATGTACTCTTTCTGTCCAACCTACTTCCTGCATGATCAGCATCAGTGAAAGCAGTCAATTTGAAGTCAGTTTCTTTTGGATACCATAAACCTAGATCAGGTGTTCCTTTGAGATATCTTAAAATCCTTTTGACAGCCAACATATGTGATTCTTTCGGGTTAGATTGAAATCTAGCACAGAAACAGGTAGAAAACATGATATCTGGTCTACTTGCAGTCAAATAAAGTAATGATCCAATCATGCCTCTATAAAGTTTGATATCTGCTGAAACACCTTTGAGATCAGCATCTAACTTTATGTTAGTTGCCATAGGTGTTCTCATAGAAGCACAATCAGACATTTTGAACTTTTTCAGAATATCTCTGACATATTTTCCTTGATTTATAAAAATACCTTTTGGTAATTGTTTGACTTGAAGACCAAGGAAAAAATTCAGTTCACCCATCATGCTCATTTCAAATTCAGATGACATGATTTTTGAAAAATTATCACATAATTCTGGACTGGTAGAACCAAATATTATGTCATCAACATAAATCTGAATCAGAATCAAATCATCACCCTGTTTCTTTAAAAACAAAGTTGTGTCAATCTTACCTTTCTTGAATCCTGAACCTAACAGGTGTTTAGTAAGAGTGTCATACCAGGCTCGTGGTGCTTGTTTTAGACCATATAAAGCTTTGTCTAAAATATAAACATGATCAGGGAATTCTGGATCAACAAAACCTTCAGGTTGATGGACATACACCTCTTCATTAAGTTTGCCATTTAGAAAGGCTGATTTGACATCCATTTGGTACACCTTGAAGTTTTTATGTGCAACATAGGCTAAAAATATTCGGATTGCCTCTATTCTTGCCACTGGTGCAAATGTCTCATCATAATCAATTCCCTCTTGTTGACAGTATCCCTTAGCAACCAATCTTGCCTTGTTTCTGATGACAACACCTGATTCATCCTTTTTGTTTCTGAACACCCATTTAGTTCCAATAATAGATTTACCTTCAGGCTTTGGGATGAGTCTCCAGACGTTATTTCTTTCAAATTGAAGCAATTCCTCTTGCATTGCTGAAATCCAGTCTGGATCCTCTAAGGCTTCATTAGCTTTCTTTGGTTCAATTACACTCAAGAAACCAGCAAACATTGCTTCATTTGCTGTAGCTGATCTGGTTTTTACTCCTTCTGAAGGATCACCTATTACTTGATGAATAGGATGATTTTTAGTCCATTTATTTGCACTAGGAAGTACATCAATCTCTGAATAATTGTTGTTTGCATCATTCTCATCAATGATTGCTTGTAATTCTGAATTGTCCCCTTTTTCTGATGTATGAATAGAAGTCATATCCAAGTTTGGGTTCTGATTAATGAAGTCAGAATTCTGAGTGACTTGTTCAGAGTTCTGAGTACAAGAATCAGAATTCTGATTACAAGGTTCAGAATTTTCACCACTTGTATGTATTAGATTTGGACATTCCTCTGATGGACCTTTGTCAGAAATTACAGTTGATTGAACTATTTCTGGAGTCTTATTTTTCATCTCTTTGACCATCTTTGGGTTTTCATATTCTGCATAAGAATCAGAAATTAGTTCACTAAAAGCATCCTTAAATAGTAAATTGAGTTCTGAACAAATAGGATTAGAATCTGTATCAGAAGTCATTTTTGTCTTGTTCAGCATGAGTTCTGAACTGTCTTGTTCAGAAGTCCGCATTCTGGCTTCATCAAAAGTTACATTTATGCTCTCCATCATCCTCTTGGTTCTTCTATTGTAGATTCTGAATGCTTTGGAAGTTAAAGAATAACCCACAAAGTATCCTTCATCTGCCTTTTTATCGAATTTGGCAAGATTTTCTCTGTCTCTGAGAACATAGCACCTGCAACCAAAAACATGAAAGAATTTGATTAATGGTTTTCTTTTATTTATCAGTTCATGAGCAGTCTTATTTAATCTCTTATTGATTAAAGTTCTATTTTGTGTAAAACAAGCAGTTGCAATTGCTTCAGCCCATAGGAAAGTAGGAAGATTTGTATAAGCCATCATTGTTCTCGCAGCTTCAACTAGAGTTCTATTCTTCCTTTCAACAACACCATTTTGTTGAGGAGTTCTGACAGCAGAAAAATTGTGAGAAATCCCAGAACTTTCTAAAAAATTCTGAAGAGTCTCATTTCTGAACTCTGTTCCATTATCACTTCTGATTTTCTGAACTGGAAGTTGTAAGAGAACTTGAATCCTTTTGATAAAATTTATCAATGTAGTAGCAGCTTCTGACTTAGCTCTTAGGAACTCAACCCATGTGTATCTGGAGAATTCATCAACAATCACAAGCATATATTTCTTTCCTCCCATAGATTGAACAGAAATTGGACCACAAAGATCAGTATGAATCATTTCTAATGGTGCTTTGCAAGATGAGTCCATTTTTAATTTGTGAGAACTCTTTTTCATCTTGCCCATTTCACAAGCTGAGCATAATGATTCTTTTTCAAATTTAAGCTTTGGTAAGTCTTTAACCAAATGTTTTGCAACAAGATTATTAAGATCTTTGAAATTCAGATGAGAACATCTTCTGTGCCAAAGCCAGCATTCATTTGCAGTTGATTTTGATAAAAGACAAACTGTATTTAATGTTTACAATTTTGAAAAATTAACTACAAATAAGTCCATATGTCTTTTGGCCCAGAAGACTTTAACATCATTTTCAGTTAAAATCATGCAACCTGTTATTTGAAACTTAATTTGACAAAGACTGTCTAAAAACTGACTTATGCTGAAAAGATTATGCTGTAATCCTTCAACATAGAAAACCTTTTGGATAGTCAGATCCCCTTTAGTTAAATCCCCATAACCTTTGACTTGTCCTTTGCTGTTATTTCCAAAGTTTACTGCTCCTCCAGCCTTTTCTGTGAAGTTTGATAGAAAAGACTTCTGACCTGTCATGTGTCTTGAAGCTCCTGAATCTAAAAACCACACATGACAGCCCTGCAAAAGGATCAGTTAGGTTTAGGTACCCATTTTGGAATGGGTCCATCTTTGTTAGCTTTGTCATTGGATTTAACATTAGTACCTTTTACTCTCCACTCAAAATCTTTCTTCAAACACCACTTTCCTTGAACTTTTATGAAGTCAGAACATTTTCTGCTTACAAGCTTGTTCAAATTCTTTTTTAGAGTTGTAACTTTTGGTTTTGCTATATTTTCAACTTTCTTTTCTTTTATCTTTTCTTTCTTCTGAGTCTGAGGAACATAAATTTTCTTCTTTTCTGTATTTTGAGAAACAGAAACTTTCTGAATATCTTTTCTTATGTATGAAACAGAAGTTATTTTGACTTGACATTTATGAGAATATTGGAATGAATCATTTTTACATCTAACACAAACAAGATTTTTCTTTGCAAGTGACAATAAATCTGAAACATAGGTCATTTCATTTTTATTGATACTGTTCAGAGTACAATTGCCCTTATTACAAGAATTTCTAGCTTTGAGTTCAGAAGTAGATTTCATTCTAAGCTTCTCAAGATCCCTTTTCAAATCATTCAACTTTGCAAGATCATCTTTCCTTTTGCTTTCTTCTTTTTCTGAAAAATTCAAGTTCTTTTTGTTAGAAGAATTAGATGATTCACCTTTTTCATATGTACTTGATTCATTAAAGAATTTATCATTTTCTCTTGAAGCATTAATTTTAAAAAGATCATACTCAGTCTTCAGTTTTTCAAGCTCTGTTATTTTCTGAATAAAAATATTCTTTTCTTTCAAAGCTTCTTCAAGTTTAATATCCACCTCACAGAAATCATTTTCAAGTTCATCATAAGCTTTCCTTAAGTCCTCAAGTTCTTGACTCACAAGATTAAATCTCTTTTCAAGTTGCAAAAATTCATCTGATTTTGTTTTAGAAAATCCAGTTGAATCAGACTTCTGACTACCTGAGTCAGAGTTCTGATTTACAGACTCAGATGTCTGATCTTTAGACTCAGAGTTCTGACTACAAAGTTCAGAATCCTGACTAGAAGTTTCAGACTTCTGATTTACTGTTTCAGAATTTTTACTTGTGTCAAATATGCTCTCAATGTCATGATATGAAAAACTTGGTTGTTTATTTTTGTAGCTGACATTTAAGGAATCATACTTGAATTTAGTATCATTGTATCTTGGCTTTTCATCTGTTGGTTTAGAAACTTCTTTTTTAACCTTTTCTTCTGAACCAACTGACTTTTCTGTTTTAGACTCAGAAATTTTCTCATCTGACTTTTTAGAGTTTGGTCTTTGCAATTTGTCAGAACTTGTTATAGAACTAGCAGGTCTTATGAAAACTTCAACAATTTCTGGGATTTTTGGCTTAGAAACTTGAAGTTTTTCATACAAGTTAATTGGAGCTCTTTTTAAAGTGACATTTTCTTCCAATCCCAATCCCTTCTTTGGGTTGTAAAATCCTGTATCTTTAACGTTGTTTAATAAAAGATTTAGTGTTTGCTGAGTCTGACCCCTTTTCAAATTCAGATCTTCTAATTCTTTAATTTTAGTGTATAAATTCTTTCTTTCTTCAAATAACATATCAAATTTTATTTGTAAATCACCTTTTTCATCCTTTATTTTTGAAAACTCAACTTTTAGTTCAGAAAGCTTTTTCATCAATTCAGAATTTTCATCTTTAACTTTCTGTTTCTCAGCCTCAGATTCTTCATATTGTTCTTTTATTACTTCTTTTTCAATTCTGAATTTGTTAACCAAATTTCTTTCTCCTTTTATCTGTTTTCTTAGATTAGCAAATTCAGTTTTCATTTCACCAATCTGTGTCATTAACTCTAATTCAAGTGAAGAATGTACCTCAGCAGATGACTCAGAATTAGCATCTTCAAAATCAGAATCATCCTCATTCCTCATTTTTGCCATATAGCTCTGCATCTGTGGAAAGTTGATATGATCATCTTCATCAGAAGTATAGTACAACCAATTCTCCTGTTCAGCCAACAAAGCAATTTTATCATCTCTCTTCTTTGCAAGTTGAGCCTTCTTGGTGTAGTACTCATAGTCTTTCACAATTTTAACTCTGCAATCCTTAGCATAGTGACCAGATTTTCCACATTTGAAACACAGATTCTTTTCTTTTCTTTCATCCTTCTCTTCATTGTTTTCTTCACTTCTCTCTACTCTCTTTTCAAACTTATTTTCTTCTCTGTCTTCTTTCTTCTTATAGTCTGAACTCCCAACTCTCTTATAATTTCCTTGAAATCTACCCTTCCCATACCTTTTATTGAAAGTATTTGTCAACAAAGCTAGTTTCTCAGCCATTATCTTGATATCTTCATCATCTTCTGATCCTTCTTCCTTGTCAGATTCTTCCAGATTAGGTATCTCTGATAGATATGCAGTCTTTTTGGGTGCTTTGATTGCTTTGGACTTTGATAAGAACGCTAACTGATCAGCAACATTTTTCTTCTCTTCCACAACTAACTTGACAGAGTCTTCATGTTGATTAAGAACACAGAATAGATCATTTAAGTCTTCTTCACACATATCCTTGTTCATTTGCAGACTTATGGCAAATGATGACCATTCTGAATTTAGACTGTTCAGAAATTTGTAATTTATTTCTGACTTTGTTTTCTTCAGTCCATTTCTTCTCAAGTCATTTAGAATAGTGCAAAATTTACTGTATGTCTGTGTCAAACTTTCTGACTCTTTTGCTTTGAACCTTTCATAAGCATTTATGCTTTGATTTAACTTTGCCTGAATAGATCTCACAGTTCCTAACATTTGCCTTTCCAATTCGTCCCACATTTCTTTAGCTGATGATCCACTGTCAATCCTGTTAAGAACTTCATTTGGGACAGCCAAAGTCATCAAAGTAATTGCTCTTTTGTCAATAGCATGCCTATTCTTCTGTTCAGCTGTGTATTGGGAATAACTCTTTTTCACCCTGGTCGCTGGAATTTCTGGAGTTGTCTCTGTAGCAGGGGTTGCAGCAACATCGATGTATACTTCAATTGGGCCTTCTCGAATAGAAATCATAAGGTTTTCATCAATGTTGTCTAGGAATTGGATCATTCGGATTTTCCATTGCTGATACTCTTCTGGTATAAGAACAGGCGGTTTGGTTTCCATGGCTAGATATTCTTTAGAAGACATGATTGTAAGAAAATTCAACAGAAAGACAAATTCGAGTTTCTTGATCGAAATGTAACAGGTAATTCAAGAATTGACAAGAATTCAAGAACTAGCCCTAGCAGCGGAATCGAATATTGAATGAATCAAGAAATCTTCAAGAAATTTATCAATTGATCTTTGCGATAACAATCTTGAACGAATTTGTTTGTTGATTGGCTCTGATACCAATTGAAAGAACATGATCTAATCTCACAATCAATATAGAAAGCAGTAATTGAGAAGTTGTATGATCAAGCCCAATTGTATTCAATGATGAACAGAATTACAGATCTATGAGAGAGAGAATCTCAAAGATTACAGAGAATGAATACACAGTTATACGGGAAAAATCAATCAGTTTGCAACATAGAGCTAACTACTATTTATACTGCAACGGACATCTTAAAGCTACAGTACAAAGAAGAAAGACTAATAAGAACATAACACGTGTCCTAATTAGTTTATAAAATACTAAGTAAAGTATCTCGTCATAAGTTCTGAACAGGTAGTTCAGAACTTCTGAACATTCTTCTGATAAAGTTTCTCAGATCTTCTGACTCTCTCATATCTCTGACTCCTCTACTCAGATCATCTGAGTCTTCTACTCAGACCATCTGACTCTTCTTATCAGACATCTGACTTCTCTTTCCACTGATCAATACTTCTGACTTCACAGTCAGACCTCTGACTTCTCTACTCAGAACATCTGAGTCCTCTTATCAGATCTTCAACACTTGGTTTATTGACAAAACTTCAGATCTAACATAGACTGGTAAAGGACCAAGACTACTATAAGAACAAGTATAAATATAACTTCAGAGAGAAAAGTTATGTAGCTGAGATGGAAAATTGGATCTCGGACTCGTCCTATGATGACGAACCAGAGCTAGCCAATTTTTGCGGGGTAGCTGTCGATGATGAGAGTTTGGAAGAGGTAGCTGATTGGATGACTAGAGAGATGCCAGAAAGATCAACAGAGGTATATGTGTCTCAAAATGCATGTACTCTTTCTGTGATATATTCAAATGACAGAGCGTTGGAGATCAATAAACCCAGTGCCAAGGTATGTACTACATCTGAATCTAAATCTGACTCTGAGCTGGAGATGCATGTGTCATTACTCACTGAAGAATTTCAACGGTTGAAACAAAAGCTTTCAGAAGAAAAAGAGTTAAGAAAACTAGCTCAGAAGGATCTGTCCTTCTACAAGAGAGAGAAAAATCTCTTGGAAATGGAGAAGGAAGAGATCTCCAAAGAAAAATCTGAGCTAGAAATTTTGCAAAAACAGAAGGAAAATTCTTTTTCTAGAAAAATGTAAGGAATATGAGGATGTTTTGAAGCAAAAGACATAAGATGTTAAGAAATCTGAATACGAAAGGCTTAACTCTGTCGCTCTTAAGGACTATTTTCAAAGAGAAAGAGAGGTTTTGCACCAATCATTACAAAGAAAAGAGATTTTGATCAAAAAGTACCAGGATGCACAAGATGTGCATATTAAAATGAATTCTCAAAATGATACTCAAGGTCTGGGTTTCAAAGACCTTGCTCCCTTCACTGGAAGGAAGAAGACTTCATTGTCCTCTGCCTTCTGTGTTGGAAAAATCCAAGAAGATGTGATCACTGGTACAACAGTTTTTAAAAGAGCTAAAACTTCATATGTTTCAAGAACCAGAAGACTAAACTTCAGAAATGTAAGCTATGACTCCTTAGGTCATGAAAAGGTTACAAAACCATCTGTCAAGTTCATTCATGATCAAGGAAAAGCTGAGATCAAATTTCCTGATTCTGTCAAAAGTCTTGATCCCAAGGAAATTTTTCACTTTAACTCTTTTAAGGGTCAGAAGTTTGTTACTTCTGTGGCTGAGTCCTCTGGTGCCAAAACATAGAGTGAGTTCAACCCTGAAGCCCCAGTCTTCTCCCCTACCTCTGAATCAATAAGAACATCTTTTGAAGAGGATCTTAAAAGAGTTCTTGAAGAAAATGCTGCATGTTAGGTCTAGAGTTTTGTCAAAAACACAAGTGTTGAGTTCTGAGTAAGAAGACTAAAGAAGACTCAGAAGTTCTGAGTGAGAAATCTCAAAAAGATTCTAAGTGTTGGATTCTGACTAGAAGGTTCAGAGTTCTGAGTAGGAGACTCAGAACTTCTGACTATGAAGACAAATGTTCTGAAGCGCTTATTCAGAAGTATGTTCAGAATTCATATCTTGGGATATTATCTGTTATATTCAGTTACTAATTAGGACACGTGTAATTGTTCTATTAGTCTGTTTCTCATATGTACTGTAGCTTTAGCTATTCTCTACAGTATATATAGGAGTTAGCAACTGTAGCTAACTGAATCTTTTGGCTAACATTTTAGATAACTCTTTACGCATAAATTTGTTAGATCTATTGAGAGAGAAATTCATTGTAATATCTTGTAATTCACAGATTGTTAATAAATCATATGACCAGTTGCTGTGAATACGATCTTAATTGTTCATATTTGATTGTAAGAGTGAATCCTGAACTTTCAATTGGTATCAGAGCCAATCAACAAACAAATTCGTCCAAGAATGTGTTTGATCGCATTCTTGAAGTTTCTTGATCAATTCGACAATTGATTCCGCTGCTGCTAACAATTCTTGAATTCCTAACAATTCTTGAATTCGTTTCTATCATTGATTCAAGAAATTTGAATTTGTCTTTCTGTTGAATCGATATCTTACAATCAAGTCATCCAAAGATTTTCTCTCTATGCTGATTAATTCTCGAAATTAAACAGAGATCACAGGTATGTTTTCGAAATTCTTGATTGGTTTCTGGATCAAAGTGATTATATCTGCTGCATGTTGATTAGTATTCAAAATTTTTGTTGAAAAGAAGATTTCATTAATTCATGTACTCTAACTGTTTGATGAAATGCATGTGATAGATTTGATTAATTCTTGCATGTTCTAGATTTGTGTTGATTCTCATTTTTGATCATAATTCATAGTTGATATTCGAATTTGTCATTTCATCATGCCTGAGATTATTGAAGTTTTTGTGAGACCTGCAATTTCTATAACCAGTTCAGACAATTTACAAAAATTAAGTCCTGTAAAAGCAAAAGAAACAATTTCTGAACCAAAAACTGAGATTGTTCATTTTGAAAGCAAGATTGCTAATCTTCAAGCAAAACAAGACGAATATGCAAAAGTTATAAAGATTTTGCAAAAAGAGAAATCTGATTTTCTAAAGGATTTTGAAAAGGTTCAAGAAAACATAAAGTTGTTAGAAAAAGAGAATGTTGATTTGAAAGAGAAAGGCAATTTTAGAAGAAAGATGTTGACAGAGTCTGAAAATAGAATCAAATCATGTGAAATGAAAAATTGTCAACTCTTGAAACAGATCTATGATTTTGAACAAGTTCTTATACTTGAAAGAGTGAAATTTGAGAAAGAGAGAAGAGACTTTCAAACTGAGAGGAAAGGTTTTGAAACAAAGTCTGTTGAATTATCTTTGAAAATTTCTGATTTGGAGAAAATTCTTGCAAAAGAAAGAAAAGAGTTTGAATGCAAGAAAAATGTTTTTCAAAAAGAAAAGAATGGTTTTGAGAAAAAGAAAACAGGAATGTTAAATGAGTTTTCTGTAAAAATAAATGAGTTGGAGAAAGAGTTAGAAGATGGAAGGAAAGAGACTGAAAAGAAGAAGGTAAATGGCTTTAAAGAAAAATGCTTAAAAGATGAGTTTGAGAAGGAAAAGGAAGTTTTTCATTTGGAAATAAGGAGGCTTATTAAGAAATTATCTGATTTATCAACTAAAATCATGATAGAGAGGAAGTCCAAATCTGATTTGCAGTCAAGGTTTGATTTGTATGTTAAAAAGTTTAGGGAATTTGAAACGAAAGTTGTTGACAAATCAAATCATAGTTCAAAAGATCAGATTCGTTCTTCTAATCTGTTTTATGATTCTTCTATTGATAAATCTTATAATTGTTCTTTTAAAAAGATAAAAATGGAATGGAGAGTTAAAGGAACTACTTCCAAGAAAGAAGTCCCAAAATCAAAAGTTCCTAATTTAAATGTCAAGAAGAACAATACATTTCAAAGAAAATCTTTTGTTAAACCTGATGTGATTTATTCTGTAAATCAATTAGTCAGAGTTGTACAAAAGAAACTTTGTTGTTCATATTGTGGGACTAATGATTTTGTGAACAAGAATTTTATTCAGCACTGGTATGGTTCTTATAGATTATCTGCATATGCTACTGCACCTAACAAACCTGGACCCAAGTTCATATGGGTACCAAAGTCAACTTAATCTGTTTTGCAGGTTATTCATGTGTAAAGCTGAATGATCATATATTGACACATGACTGAAAACAGATGTTGTGCTTAATTGAGAATTTTGACTTTTGGATAATTCAGTCCAAAACTCGGTCTGAATGTGATTATGGACTTACAATTGGTCTCATCTTGATTATGGATTTCTGATTCATATAGATCAATTTGTTGATTTTGAAGATGTTTTTGAAAAAGTTCTGTTTGCTATGAGGTTATCGAACTCATAGATGTGAGTGTTTTTAGTAGAAAATATTTCCAGAGAATGTGTTCAGAGTCACATTTTGAGCAAGCCTGCAAATTTTGGTTGAAAAATTCTGATTTTTGAGCAAGTTATGGTGATTTGAAGTTCATAATGTTCAAAAATCACAAAATCCAAACATTTTTCTAAGGAATTTTCTCTGGATAGTTTTATCAGAATTCTGACTCTCTTACTTAGAAGTTCTGACTCTATTACTCAGAATTCTGACTCAACTAATCAGAATTCTGACTCTGATACTTAGAATTTTGAACAAGTTACTCAGACTTCTGACTCTACTACTCAGAATTCTGACTCAACTAATCAGAATTCTGACTCTGATACTTAGAATTTTGAACAAGTTACTCAGAATTCTGACTTTTCTACTCAGAATTCTGACTCAACTACTCAGAATTTGGATGTTTTATATCTAATGAGGAATCATCGTAGATGATTACCAAAATCTCTTGATTTTGCAGGATTATCTTGATTTCAGAGGAAGTATTGACTCAAAATTTGATCTGATTGTTTCAAGATAAAGTTCAAAACCCGTGCTTCAACGTTTTAGGTTTTTGAACATATCAGTTCAAAACCCGTACTTAAATGAAAATGGCTTCTGAATAATTCAATTCAGGACCCGTACTTCAGAGACTAAGACTTCTAAACAAATCAGTTTAGAACTCATACTTCTCAGGTGATATCCTTAACTGTCATATTTTTCTGTTTCAAGGAACAAGTGGTGAAAGGTAACATTGCATTATGTTTTATTTCTATTGCTTTGAATGTTTGAATCTTAGCAATTTAATTCAATGATATGAATTTTTTTTATTTTTCATTCAATGAATAAAATGTGTGTCAAGGGTGCTTTTACAAGTATTTTTGTATTATCTGAGCTATATTTGTTTCAACTTTCACTTCTGAAATAAATCGAAAGGTTAGCAAATCATGAATGAAATTATGCTGAATGCTCAATGTTATGAAATTTAGACTTATATAGAATATAATGCTCAAAAAGCATAATTTGTCAGAATGTTGGATGGAAACGAAAATATGGGGGAAGTACTACGTTTTAGAACCAAGTGATTGAGATGCAATATATATATATACAAAATCATTTAGTTTGAAAGTTTGTACCTGTGGCCTTTCTGGTTTGGGAGAGTAAGTCCTAAGGGGTGCTCGACACCTAGTCCCTAAGATCAACTGGTCTAGGATCGGCTGACCCAAATCCTGCAATAGAATCAGATAGAAAACCATGTTCTACTGGTACAAATGGGTTTAAGATATATCGATGTGGCCTTTCTAGTTTGGGAAATTAAGTTCCAAGGGGTGCTTGTCACCTAGCACCTAAGACCAACTGGTCTGGGATATGCTGACCCAAATCCTGCTATAGAACCAGATAGAAAGTCATGTTTAACGATGTATCTTATTCTTACTAAACTTTTTGATTAAAAGATGCCAATGTGCACAAAATTAAAAGATGTCAATGAGCACAAAATTAAAAGATGCCAATGAGCACACATCTCTTAAAACATTGGGAAAATTCAAAGTCGCAATAAACCTGTAAATTTGTGAAAATCCTGATTTTGGACAAATAGTGTGAGTAGAGCAAAGTATTCGTATATGTTTTTAGAATTGCATATGCTTGAAGCTAATCATATTTCGCATGCTAAGCACACCAAATAGATTTAATAAAGGGATTGAAACTGAACATTTTTAACTCGATATGCAATGATGACTTGTATTTGAATCCAAACACATGCATTTGATTTCATTTGATTGAAAATCTGATAAATTTCATTAAGTTGGATTTCTTTTGTAAAGTTTTCAAATGATCAAATGTTAGTAGTTATCAAGTGTAGTTCAGTAAATCTTATTCTCCTTGTATAAATGTTTTCATTAAAGCACTATATTTGAAATGAATAATTTTAATGGAATATATGCATACTTTCAGGGGGAGAAAACAAACTGCTCCAGAATTCTTATTTTGAGGGGGAGCAAGGTTATTCATTAAGGAGGAGAAAAAGCATAGACTTCATTCGAAGAAAAAGCATCGCTAAAGTTTTGAAAATCAAGGGGGAGAAAAGCTAAAGATTTTGAAGATGATTTTGCTTTCCAAAACTTTAGGGGGAGAAAAGCTAAAGATTTTGAAGATTGATATGGTTTTTGTACAGAAATAACAAAAGAGAGAAATGTTATTTTAAGAAGAAGAAGAGGAAAAGGAAACTGATCGGTTGTTTCTTATAAAGAAATCTTATGAAAGCTGAAATGAAGATGAGAATTGTCATTTCAAGGGGGAGCAAAGAAAAAACAAATATATAACAGAAATCAATTTGGAAATCGTTGCTGCTGCTGATTAAAGACTGACCAGGAGTTGTTAACTCAGATTATTCAGAATTCTGAGCAAAAGTTGTCAAAGCATTCAGAAGAGCTCCTTCTGAAGATTGTTCCTGCTCTAAGAATTTGATGGTGAAAAGTACAAGTGTGTTTGACAAAAAGGGGGAGATTGTTAGGTCTAGAGTTTTGTCAAAAACACAAGTGTTGAGTTCTGAGTAAGAAGACTAAAGAAGACTCAGAAGACTCAGAAGTTCTGGGTAGAAGACTCAGAAGTTCTGATTGAGAAATCTCAAAAAGATTCTAAGTGTTGGATTCTGACTAGAAGGTTCAGAGTTCTGAGTAGGAGACTCAGAACTTCTGACTATGAAGACAAATGTTCTGAAGCGCTTATTCAGAAGTATGTTCAGAATTCATATCTTGGGATATTATCTGTTATATTCAGTTACTAATTAGGACACGTGTAATTGTTCTATTAGTCTGTTTCTCATATGTACTGTAGCTTTAGCTATTCTCTACAGTATATATAGGAGTTAGCAACTGTAGCTAACTGAATCTTTTGGCTAACCTTTTAGATAACTCTTTACGCATAAATTTTTTAGATCTATTGAGAGAGAAATTCATTGTAATATCTTGTAATTCACAGATTGTTAATAAATCATATGACCAGTTGCTGTGAATACGATCTTAATTGTTCATATTTGATTGTAAGAGTGAATCCTGAACTTTCACTGCATCTGATGCTTTGAAACCTAAGTTGAGAAAGTTTAAATCCACCAGAGCAAATATCCCTGCGATACCCAAAGAGTCTCACACCTCTGCCAGAGCCACCAGAGACTTTCTAGACTCTGATTCTGACTCTGATTCTGAGGTGGATGAGCAGATTTTCTGTGCTCAAGAGAATGTCTTGCACAAACCCAAGTAGGTACTTGTTGGATTTGGAGTTTTGAAAACTGTCACACCTTTTAAAAACCAATCCAGATTTCCACCAGTTCCTAATTTCAAAAACAAGGGTATCATAATCCTTTCTTCTGATGAGATAGAAGAGAAGAGAAGAGAAAAAGCTAAAAGTACTCCTGTGAACCATACTTCTGTTCCCTATGCTTATAAACCAATCAGATTTACTCCAGAACAAAAGGGTAAATGGAAAGTCAATGACCAACCTATCCCTAACTCTGCAGTAAATCAAAGAAAAAACACTTTTTGGTCCAAGGAATCTGCTCAAAAGAGCAATGCTAATTTTAAGAAAGCAAACCAGGACAGAATGTATGTAAAAACATCTGGTCCTAAAGTTTTCCAATATCAAATGGCATATAATCCACAGATGTTGAAAAGAAACATCAATATGCACCAATCATCTTCATGTTCTATCAACTGCAATTGCATTCAACTTTTGTTAAAGCTGCAAAATCACTTGAACGGTCCTCACTGTATTCTGAATCAGTCATCTGAAAGGAAAAATTCTAAGACTGCTCAGAATATACAGAGAAAATCCTCTGGCACACCATCAAAGAATGGAAAGCCAACAGGTAAATCTGTTAACACCCCCAAGCCTAACCAGAAAGGACCCATTATGAAATGCGTACCTAAAAAGAACTAATCTGTCTTGCAGAAGCCTCATGTGCAGATCTGGTACTTAGATTCAGGATGTTCCAGGCACATGACAGGCAACAAGGAGCTGCTGACTTCATTCAAAGACAAAATGGGAAGTGCAGTAACCTTTGGAGGCGATGGACAGGGACAGATTAGAGGTTATGGTGTTTTGAATAATGGTAGTGTTTCAGTTTCAAAAGTTGCTCATGTTGAAGGCTTAAATCATAATCTGCTTAGCATAAGTCAACTGTGTGATCATGGATTCGATGTCAATTTTAAGAAGAAATGCTGTTCTTTGTTACTTTATGAGTCTCGTCAAGAGCTTCTTAGAGCCGACAGAAAAGGCAATCTTTACAAAATGAATTTTAATCCCAATAAAAATTCTAAAACAGAAAAACTCTGTTTAGTCTCTTTGAATAAGGAAGATGCCTGGCTCTGGCATAAAAGATTTTCTCACTTAAAATTTACAAATCTTGAGAAGCTCGTGAAACTTAACTTAGTGAAAGGTCTTCCTTCGTTTAAATTTGACAAAGACCATCTTTGTTCTGCTTGTGAATTGCGTAAGCTAAAAAGAGCTTCACACAGAACAAAAAGTGATCACAACTGCCCTAGACCTTTGCATATGCTTCGTGTGGATCTTTGTGGTCCAATTTCTGTGCAAAGTCTATCTGGCAGAAAGTATATTCTTATACTTATAGATGAATTCTCTAGATATACTTGGGTTGAGTTCATCAGAGTAAAACCTGATGTCCCATAAATTCTGATAAATCTGTTGAAAAGGATACAGGTTCTGTTAGGTCTTAAAATTCAAAAGTTGAGAAGTGATAATGGGACAGAGTTCAAAAATGCCAGAATTGATGCCCACCTAACAGAGGAAAGAATCTCAGAATTTCTCAGCTGCCAGAACTCCCCAACAGAATGGTGTTGTGGAGAGAAAGAACAGAACTCTGGTAGAAGCCGCCATAACTATGCTGGCATGATCTATTCTTCCTATCAACTTCTGGGCAGAAGCAGTCTCAACAGCTTGTTTTACCCAAAACAGGGCTGTTATCGTGAAAAGATTCAAAAAGACTCCTTATGAACTCATCAACAATCGAAGGCCAAATGTGAAATTCTTTCATGTTTTCGGCTGCAAATGCTTCATCTTGAATGACAGAGATCAACTGGGTAAATTTAACAAGAAGGCTGACAAAGGAATCTTTATAGGTTACTCTTTGACCTCTAAAGCCTATAGAGTCTACAACACAAGAACCAGAGTCATTCAAGAGAGCATAAATGTGTCCTTTGATGAAAAATCATCAAGTTCCTCTGATTGCAAACCACCAGAGGGGATACAAACTAAAGAGAAGCCTAGCTCTTCAAAGACAAGAGAAGAAGATATCAATTTGATATTCAATGATTTCTTCGATGATGATGATTCCTCTGACGACATCACCAGAGGAAATCAAGCTCAGAACTCTGCCGAACAAAACTTAACAGGTACATCTCTAACAGGTCCCTCCATTTCTTCACCATCGACTTCTCTGTCTACAGGTCAAATACAGAGAAATGAGGGACAACAGTCAGATATAAGAGAACCTGAACAAGAGCCATCATCACCACCTGTGACCCATATTGGATGAAATTCCTTGTATGAAAGCTCACCTTCTCATATCCCTGTTGGTACATCACAGAGCAACGAAGCCACTCTCCAGAGCTGTGTGCCTCATAGCCCTGGTGCCAATCCTCAGAGCTCTGATGCTAACATACGTCTTTTCCCATCAGAAGCACAGACTCCAACTGTTGTTCATGCTCCAATGACCAGATGGACAAAGGATCACCCCCATCATCAAATTATAAGTGCTGATGAAGATGGTGTAAAGACAAGACCTGCAACAATCAACGAGGCTTTCTTTGTGAATTTCTTGAGCATGATTGAGCCAAAGAAGATTTCTGAATCCCTGGAAGACCCAAACTGGATTGAATCCATGCAAGAAGAGCTTCTGGAATTTGAAAGAAATAAAGTTTGGTCCTTGGTTCCACTTCCAGAAAATAAAGCCGCTATTGGAACCAAGTGGGTGTTCAGAAACAAGAAAGATGAGGATGGTATTATCATCAGAAACAAAGCATAGTTAGTTGCCAAGGGATACTGCCAAGAAGAAGGGATTGATTATGATGAAACCTTTGCACCTGTGGCTAGGCTAGAAGTAATCAATATTCTTAGCCTATGCTGCCCAAAAAGGTTTCAAGGTCTATCAAATGGATGTAAAATCTGCCTTTCTGAATGGGAGACTGCAAGAGGAAGTCTACGTCCAGCAACCACCAGGTTTTGAAAGCACAGAGTTTCCAGACCACGTATACAAGCTAGACAAAGCTCTGTATGGCCTTAAACAAGCCCCAAAGCCTGGTATGAAACTTTGTCAAATTTTCTGTTGGTCAACCATTTCGAAAAAGGTACTGTCGATACAACCTTATTCATTAGGAGGTATAAGAATGATATTCTTCTGGTACAGATATATGTTGATGACATTATCTTTGGGTATACTAGGCAACAATACTGTGACGGGTTTGAGGATTTGATGAAAAGTGAATTTAAAATGAGCATGATGGGAGAACTTTCTTTCTTCCTTGGTTTACAATTTAAACAATCCATTAGAGGCACCTTTATAAGTCAATCAAAATATGTCTCTGATATTTTGAAAAAGTATAAGCTCAATAACTCAAATCCTATGAAAACTCCTATTGCCCCTAGAGTTAAACTTGACCATGATCCTCAAGGTCAAACTGTGGATATCAAGAACTATAGAGGCATGATAGGCTCACTTTTATATTTAACTGCCAGCAGACCTGATATAATGTTTGCAACCTGTCTTTGTGCCAGATTCCAAGCAAATCCTAAGGAATCCCATTTGTCTGCTGTCAAACACATCTTTAAATATGTCAAAGGGACTCAATTTTTGGGTCTCTGGTATCCTCTTAATTCTGGTTTTGAGCTTGTAGCATACACAGATTCAGATTATGGAGGATGCAGGAATGACATAAAGAGTACTTCTGGTAGCTGTCAATTGCTAGGAGATAAACTGGTGAGTTGGACATCCAAGAAACAGAACTGCGTATCAACCTCTACAGCAGAAGCAGAATATGTTGCTGCTGCTAGTTGTTGTTCTCAAATAATCTAGATGAAAACACAACTCAAAGATTATGGCATGGAGTACAACAAAGTCCCAATTCTGTGTGACTCCAAGAGTGCAATAGCAATTACAGCTAATCCAGTTCAGCACTCGAAGACAAAACATATCGATATATGGTATCATTTTATAAAGGATCATGTTGAAAAATGGACGATTGAAATGTATTTTGTTTCAACCGACCTCCAACTTGCTGATTTGTTTACAAAAGCCCTTGATGAAAGGAGATTCAATTTCTTAATCAGCAAGATGAGTATGCTAAACTTGTCCTCCAAACTCTGTTTTAAAACTCACCAGATCCTCTGATGTTCATCCCAGACCTTTGTCAAAATGGTTAGGTAGGATACTTCACCAGAGCCTCTGATGGTCATCTCAAAGCTCTGCCAGCATACTTTTTCAATATTTTTCTTCTGTGCATTTCAATTATGTATATTCTTTGTTTTCTTTGTGAATATTCTTTAATCTTTCGAAAAGTTGCAAAAACAAAAAGGAGAAAGCTGAAAATATAAATCTGTCAATTAAGCTCATCATTTTAGGGGAAAATAAGCATGGTTTACGGGGGAGCAAGTCAAAACAATTTCAGATCTAAATGACTTTGCTCGTTGAACATAAAGGAAAAATCTTTTAAAGGAAGGGAAAACCTGTTCTGGTGAAAACATTTTTGATAATGTCAAAAACCTACCAGAACTCTGACATTTCACCAGAGCTTTTGATGATGTTCACCAGAACTCTGTGAAATCTCGGAGACAGTTCTGCTCTTGTTCTTTGACTATTCTCACATCAGATACAGGATTTGCAAATGATTTTAGGGTAAAGGTGAAACATTTTGGGTTACTTGAAAGAATGTACAAAGTCACTCATCAGAGACAATGTGCTAAGAGTTCCACCAGAGCTCTGCCATTCCTCTAATAATGGTCATCAGAAGTGCGGGTTATTTTTTAGGGTCAACCTCATGTCACCCACAAATCTCTAACCGTGACGGTTCTATAGCCCAAAAGTTGTCAGACCCAAAACCCACGTGGCACTTTCTGATTTAAAGACCAACCGTTAGTTGTTTCCACGTTCTACTGTAGAGGTCGTTCCACTATCTGACACTCAAGTGCCTAACAGTACCTACGATGGTTATCTAGCCAGATATTTTGAGTATAAATACCCATTCCTTTGACCCATTTCATTTCTTACGCTTTCTGAGTACTCAAACCTTCAAAATTTTCCCTCATTTGTTCAAATACCTTTGTGTTCTTCAAACCCTGAAACCTGCAACAATGGCAGATCAAGCAAACTCCGTTGAATCAAGTCGAATAGTACCTGTAGATCAAATAGTAATCCAACCCTACGAGTTTGTAGATAACAACTACAGATTTGACGCCAATCCAGTCAACTTTTTGCCCATTTGTCATGTGTTCGTCGAGTTCTTCAGAAACTCAGAAATTTTCCAAGCCACTACAAAGTTCGATGATGACCTTCCACAGATGTATGTCCAACAAAGGTGGACAACATGCCAGTTCATTCCAGAAAGGAAAGGAATCATTGGGAACGTCGATTCAGGAAGAGAAGGAGGAGCAGGAACGGTTCGTATTCGTGACAAGACATTCAGAAGAATTTTTGGAATGCAAACCAAAGAACAGTTGGGAATCCCTGCATTTGAAAAACCCCCAAAAGTCCATGTTCTTCTTGCATTTGTTCGTTTCTTGGGCTACAACAAAGATCTAATCAAGATTGGGGATTTCAAAAGAGGTAATCTACCTCCAGTGTGGAATTTCATGTTCTTTACACTGATCCGCACCCTGACCTGCAAAAGTGGAAGCCAGGACCAAGCTAGCACCGAAATTCTGCAAATCATGTATGGCCTTTAATTCAACAGACGTTTTGATTATGCCAAAATCTTGTACGAAGAGCTGCTGAATTCTGTCAACACAAAGACGACTCCTTTGCCCTAAGGAGGAATTGTAGGAGAGCACAGGAATCTGAAGCACATCAGATTTCCAAGGTTTATTAGCCTGGTGATAAGGGAGGCATTTCCAGCTCTGCAACTTGTTCAACAGGGCAATCCAACTCCTGCATGGGTAATGCCAAGATTCAAGCCGACAACATCTGGTTCGTATCCTAACATCAGAAGAGTTCCTCAAACTATGCTCTCTATGATAAACCCAACCCACATCTCCTTACAAAACTATAGACATGCTGCTCTACCTCAAGAACCTGAGGTGAGATCCCCAACATACATAAGTCCTGAGCCATCACTAGAGTCAGATAGTGTGATAAGAGAAGAGGAAGAAGTGGTCAGACCAGAGGTCAGAGTACCCATAGTGGGTCTACCTCTGATAATTTTGAGGAAGAGGAAGTAGCGGACAGAGCATCCCCTATGGAGGCTGTCCAAGAGGGAGTTAGGGAAACTGCAGAGGAGGTGGCAAAGAGTTCGTCCTCCTCTGGCAGTAGTGAGGAGGATGAATCTGAGGGAGAGACATCTGAGTCTTCTGAATCCCTAGTAGCAGAAGGAAATGTGAGCATAGAAAAATATGTTCTTGTGAACACACATGTGCGTTTCCCTAGCCCACCTCCCAGTGCTATCACGCAATCTGTCCTTGGTGATCAAGACCAAATGGACATTGAAACAGAGGTGCACACCTCGAACCCTAACCAGCCTGATCCACCAGAGGCAACTCTTCATGCCTCTGGTATGCACGAAACTAGGGAATCCCTATTTGGTAATGATGTCCCATCGTCCCAGGACATCAATAGGACAGATACACATGTTGAAGGCTCTGTGGCTTGCATAGATTTAACACAAACTAGTCCTGATATCTTCCATATCTCACGTAGGCTATGTCCAACTCAGGGATATTGGTTTGACTTAGTCTCACAGGGGAAGACATGTCTTGATCCCAGATCTTCCCATCACATCAGATTCCCTTCTCTAGAACCTGAGCTGGAAGAGGAAATTCTGATCAGAACGCCTAGAGTTGTATCCCCTGAAAAGGAACATCAAGGACAGGGTAGAAGTCGTCCAAGAGTCAACATCAATATAGTTCTTGACGGAGGCGCCTCTGAGCTCGAGGCTGACTTGAATCCACGTGTTGGAGACAAGGTTACCACAACCACTAATAATGTCACAAGAGTAGAGCTCACAAGCTTCTATGACAGTATTAGTAACTCCTTGAATGAGTATAAACTTATCAATAAGGCAAAAGAGGAGCTGATTCGCAAGGAGAATGCTTCTCTAAAAGAAGTGCTGCAAGAGATCACCATAAAACATGCAGAAACTTCCCAAAAATTTGTCGATTGGGAAAGAGGCAGAGCAGAGGAGACAGAGAAGTTGACCAGAGAAATAACTGAACTGGAGAAGACCTTGGCAGAAAATCACAAGGAAGAAATGAACAGAACTCTGCCAATGCGATCAATCATCTTGTCTGACACCAACATCAGAACCTTGACAGAGATGATTAATACCTCTGTCAAGACTGCTATCAAAGAGGCCACTGCACCAGAAGCCGATGTGCCATTCCCTGACAGACAACCGATTGACAAAGCTTACATGGGAGGATTCAGGAAAATGGTCTTAAGTAGAATGATGACGGTTTCTTCAAAGTTCGTCCAGAAAGCTCAAGCAACAAAGAAACACGTCCAGACTTCTCTTGACTCTCACAAATTCAACTTTGAGAGTCAAGTAGATGAAATCAGAGCTGCTGCAACAGAGGTGGAAGATGTTCTGAAAAAGGCGGTCATTATGTTCACATATGCCATCCTACAGACCGTCTCAAATAAAAGTCCTACAGAAGAAAGCCCAGACGAAGGACCCTCCAAGAAGAAGGGCAAGTTTGTTGTCCCGGACTCTCCCATCATCACGCAACTATCTGACGAGGCAGATGATGCAGAGGTTGCTACGGGAGAGACCTCAGTCCAACAAAAGGGGGAGACAGAGATAACACCAATAGAGACAGGGATGATAGAGTTCGACTACATATTCAAAGTCGTAACGACCAAAGCTCCAGAAGAAGCATCGACATCCCAACCACCAGAGATTGTTATCCTAGACACTCCTCCCCAATCCCCAAGGACTGAACCAGAGAGAACTGAACCATTCTCTGCTGATGAAATTTCCAACCCAAACTGCACAAGAGCCTGAAACCCAACCTGAAAACCAACCTGAGCAGAACCCACAAACCCAACACTCAAAAAAACCTTCATTAGAAGAAGTGTTTTCATATCTCTATGCTGACAGAGATATAATCCCAATTAACGTTGTACCCAATAACCCTTACCTAAACCCCATCAGAGCAAACAAACTTATAGATGATAGGCGAAGGTTCATATCAACCAAATCACATCTGAACAAAGCCATAAACTCATCTTTTGTATTCAACAGAATTCTGAAGACAGAATTATGTACCATCTGTACACAGTGGAATCAGAAGATAAGAAGATAGAAACCTTCAACGATAATGATCTTGTGCTTCTGAATCCTTATGATCTTGTAACTCTTCATGGTTACTGCGTCAACTACCACGACAGATACAAAGGCGCAAGGACGGCTTTGCCCGAAGTTCAATATGCTATGCAAGAGTACATCAACCTCATAACGCAAGTTGATTTTCAGCTAGGCATGGAGTTTGAACTTGAGAAACTGGCGATTGCACATCCAAATGAGAATCTTGAGGGTTTTGGTCATTAGATAACAGGAACTGTGGTCGGAAATCCACCAATCTTTATCTGCCGATAGAAGGGAATCAAGAAGGCCATAAGATCAGAAGAAACCCACAAGTACTCAAGTGAATCGCTGCAGTATCTCAAAAACATTATTCTGAACCTTCCAAGGGAAAATGTCCAGAAGATACAATGAAGAGCTACATCAACCAAATAGACCTCATGTTAGAATTCAGAGACTTGATCAGAAGATTTGACAGAATTCTAAGAGGTGAATATTATGCTTAGTGTACTAGTTCTTTTGTACTGTATTGTAACCATCTTAAAAGAATAGTACTAAGTTTCACAGAGGATGACTTTCTCCTCTTTGTCTTTTGATTACTTATCTCTGTAAATAGTATTATTTGTATTTTCAATACTTAGGGGGAGATTGTTAGCCCCAAGTATACAAGATGTAAAAGTATTGAAAATATCACAAGTCAGAAGACCACCAGAGATCCAGCAAAAGACTTAGAAGAAAATCAACCAGAAGATCATCAGAGCTCGACAGAGCTCTGGAAGAAGACTTCTTCTGTTCCACCAGAAGAACTGTTCACAACAGAAGAGCATCAGAGCTCTGGCGTAAGAGATCTGGTAAATGAAGACCTATGTGAAGCTTAAGTCTCGTAGAAATCTCTAAGTGTCAAACACGTGCCCGTACTTTCCACGTCAGCCCTAAAAGGACGGAGAGACACTTTCCACGTGTCATCCCAGGGTTAGATAGTACACTGTCTTTCACTTTATCAGGCTATAAATAGAAGGGTAGTGGAACACACATTTGTAAGCTTTTGGAAGAATTATTTGCCACAATTGTGAGAGCAAACACTGCACAATCCTTTCCACTACTACTGTACGAATTGTCACCTGAGAGATTTCAGAATACACAAACAAGAAAGTGTTCTTGGTGTTATTCAAATATATCAATATACGAGCAGCTTATTTAACTACTATTGTTATCATTTACTGTTCATTATTGTTATTGATATTCTCTCATTGTTTCATATTCGTATACACAATCACTCATACTTAAATAGCTTTATATTATGCTTCCGCTACCTTTGTTTATGTTGTTTATATGAGACAACTTGAATCTGGGAACCTACAGGTCATATTGCTAAAGATTGTCGGGTGACTCAATTTGTTTCTTTTGTAATTCGCTAGAGCATGTTCAGTTTGGTTGTCTATAGTGGAGAGCCCAACGGGGTAGTATGCCAGCGAAACCACAGGTATTAGGCCGAGAGGGATGCAAAGGCCTGAGCTACCGAGAGCCATGGGTCGTGCTTTCCAAATGACTGCGCAAGAAGGGAGGAAATTCCTGATGTTGTTACAGGTAAATTGATAGTAAACTCTACACGTGCTAAAGTGCTATTTAACTCTGGTGCAAACCGATCATTTGCTTAAACCCTGATTAGGGTTAATCACTTTAATTGCTTTTCATTCGTATTGTAAAACTCTCTGCATTCCATTCAATCAATAGAGAGCCGACGTGTTTAAATCTTACTTTCTGATTGATTGTTAATTCGTTAATTTCACTTATCTGGGATCCACAATTGGTATCAGAGCAGAGAAACAACTGATTCAAGGTATGGTTCTTTGATTTATGTCGACTGGTTTTTTTCTAAAAATATTTATTCTTAATTTTAGTCCAAATTCTTGAGTTCTGATCGCTCCATTCTATTCCTTAACAGAAGATACAAGTTTTGATAAAGCTTTAGAATTAAAAACAATTGTTTGATTAGTCGATTTGTCAAAATTCAAGTGTATGGGTTTTAGTTTGGGTTAATCAAAAATCTCATCTTTTTTCATCAAAAGGGGTGTTTTTGCTTCAAATCTCGATTAGGGTAGTGTTGTTTTTGTGTTTTGGTTGCATTTTAATCTTTCAAAGTCTTTTAGGAACGATTTTTGACCCATACGTCATGTCCGGACGCTATAATCGCACTTTACGGTAAGCTATTCTCGACACTTCCCGCATATTTTCCTTACCGGGTACTCCATTTTACCATGACTCGCTTCCCGAACCGACATTTCCCGAGTGTATTACCCGGTTACCACTTCCCGGACAACACGTCCGGATTTCATTTATCCGGTCTCTTAACTGGATACCCTACCCGGACTCTATCGGATTACTCATCCGGATTCTCTTCTCCGGTTAGTGTATCCGAACATCATTCCGGATTCTCCGTTATCCGGTAACTCATCCGGATTCCAAATTAAATATTTTTTTTCGGGTACTCTTTCTTACTGTATGTAGCCATGGAAGCACTCAAGATGGAAAGATTCATCTTCGAATTAAAGTCTGAGATCAGAGGTTTGGTAATTGCAAAGGGGCCATATACATTCTCATCTGCAGTGGACGCTGCAGAAACTGTTGAAAGAGATAAAGGGAGAGATGTTAGCGAGAAAAGTTGTTAGCTTCAATCTTCCTAATCATAGGAGTATTTAGAAGTAGTGAAAAATAGGCCAAGTGAAGAAAGCCTCTTACAGAGGCTCTGCCGAACTTACCGAGAGATCAAGGTCAAGAAGCTTCAGAAGCTAAAAGAGGCATCCTACAGAAGTTCTGTCATACGCGCAAAGAAGACCAAAGACTCGGAATCCGGTGAAGACTGCTCTACAAAGGACCAAACCGCAGAACCTCTGTGACACTTCACAGAGCCTCTGCGGTCTTCAACAAAGACTTCAAAGATATTTATAATATCTTGCTACTGTTTCTGAACCTATTCATCAACTTGCATGGTAGCATGCCCTGTCCAAATTCAACGTGTCAAACTCTGATTGGATTCAATAGGGCTTAGTACATAATATACGTCTGCTGCATTAAATGCAACACAGCACGTCCAACTGTTCATGCCATACGTCCAACTATTCATACCGTGCATTCTGAATAGTACCTTATGCTTTATGGTCCCTAGAGTAGTATATAAGGAAAACTCATGTTGAGTTCTTCAAGATCGAGAATTGAGAGAGAAAAACATCAAGAACACATAGCTTATATACTTTGAGAGTCATATCTATTTTAAAGCTTTGCTTACTCACTGTTCTTGAATATGTTCTTGATATATATATATATATATATTCAGTAAACTTTGAGATATTATTTCCTGTTCACTGTTTATTTATATTGTATTCTAAATCTATCAAACATATCTGTTAGTTCTTCAAATACGCTTCCGCATCATACTTAAACTTGAACTAATAGATCTGATAATCTTGTTTAAACAAAACGGGAACCAACAATTGGTATCAGAGCAAAGCTTGATTTTCAATATCAAGTGATCCTCGTTTGACAACATTATTGATAGATTTCATTCTGTTAAAAAGGTTTCTGTTTTCCTATTACTCTTCAACTCATTCTGATAGAAATCATTTTACCAGGTTAGAACACCATTAAACAATTCTGGATATCAGTTTTTTTTACCCAGAAATCCTTCCAGATCTTCATATATACTTTCTGAAACCCCTGAAAAGCTCTTAAAATGACAAATACCAATAACTTTTTCACTGCTGGCTCATTAACCAAACCTCCTACTCTCCTTCGAGATGAGTATCCTCAATGGAAGATAAGAATGGTTCATTTCTTTGAGGGTACTGAAAAAAAATCTAGTACAATATCTTTACAACCTTCCTCCTGTTCCCATGATAGTAGTACCACGAGTACCAGCCAAAAGAAGAATGGTCAAATGAAGATAAGGCAGAAGATGAAGTTGCACAGAAAACAAAAAGAATCTTGATAATGGCTATCCCCAACGAACTTTTTCAATCCTTAGATGCATGTGAAACTGCGCACGATCTTTGGAAAGAATTAGAAAGACAGTTGGAAGGGGGTGCTAAAACACAGATGAACCGAAGGGCACAGTACATAAATGAATATCATGCATTTAGAGCCTCTGCAACAGAATCTCTGCAAACGACGTACGACAGGTTCAACTCTCTCATAAACAAATGCAGAAAGTCTGGCATTCACAGAACCTCCGAAGAAAATAACGTCATTTTCTAAAGAGCCTGAATGATGAGTGGCTTCAATTGTCTATGTCTTTACAAACAAACCAAGATCTAGACTCATGGACACTCTCTGATCTCTATGGAACACTAGCTGCACAAGAGCCTCAAATAGCACAGGCTAAAACAATAACTATTGCACCATACGTATTGGTTAGTAAATCAATAGAAGCTACAGAAAGACCGAGAAATGAGAGAGCAACAGAGGAGAAGAAGAAGGAGAAGAAGAAAATGGTGATGGTTGATAGCGAAGAAGACGAGCTGATAGAGGAAGAAATAACTCTTGCGTCATTAGCTAAATCATTGGCTCTATTGACAAGAGAGTTCAAAGGTAACCAAAGAAATTTTGGAAATGACAGATATAGCAGAGACAACCAGAGAGATAGAAGAGATGATGGAAGAAGAGAAGAATCAAGTGACCGACAGAGGTCAGACTACAGAAGTGACCGACAGAGGTCGAGCGACAGAAACTACAGAGGAAATGACCGACAGAGGTCAGATGACAAGGTAGGCCACACACAAGAATGCTACAAATGTGGTAAGCCTAGTCATTACGCAAACGAATGCCGAACAGAGAAAGGTGGAGATCAACAGAAGTCCGACGATCGAACTGGAAACACCTCTCAAGGTTGTTTCAACTGCGGCAAGCCAGGCCATTTCGCAAAAGAATGCAGAAGTAGACAAAATCGCCCACAGAAGGACTCAGCTTTTTACAAAAAGAAGGCTGAATATTATGCGCAAAAATCCCTAATGGCGAACAAAGGGCATTCTGAAGCAAACAAGGAGGACTTCGAGTTAGACTCTACCTCTGATGATGAATTCACCACCAATGCCATGTTCTGTGGCACGGAAGAAGTCTACTCCGGCACTGACAATGAGGTATCCATTTCAAACTCTACCTCTTGTACTAAATCTGTAGATAATGATTCAATTAAACTTAACATTGAATTGATTGAACTAAAAGAGATAAATGAAAGCATTCAGAAAAGACTCACCTTTAATGAGAGAGAAGTAAGGCTTCTCACTCAAGAAAAAGCCAAAAATTTTGAAGAAAAGGAAAGAGTAGAAAAATATTGGAGCAATAATATAGATCCTTTAAAAAGGCAAGCATTCCATTCAATCAATAGAGAGCCGACGTGTTTAAATCTTACTTTCTGATTGATTGTTAATTCGTTAATTTCACTTATCTGGGATCCACAATTGTTATCAGAGCAGAGAAACAAGTGATTCAAGGTATTGTTCTTTGATTTCTGTCGACTGGTTTTTTTCTAAAAAAATTTATTCTTAATTTTAGTCCAAATTCTTGAGTTCTGATCGTTCCATTCTATTCCTTAACAGAAGATACAAGTTTTGATAAAGCTTTAGAATTAAAAACAATTGTTTGATTAGTCGATTTGTCAAAATTCAAGTGTTTGGGTTTTAGTCTGGGTTAATCAAAAATCTCATATTTTTCATCAAAATGGGTGTTTTTGCTTCAAATCTCGATTAGGGTAGTGTTGTTTTAGTGTTTTGGTTGCATTCTAATCTTTCAAAGTCTTTTAGGAATGATTTTTGACCCATATGTCATGTTCGGACGCTATAATCGCACTTTCCGGTAAGCTGATCTCGACACTTCCCGCATATTTTACTTACCGGTACTCCACTTTACCATGACTTGCTTCCCGAATCGACACTTCCCGAGTGTATTACCCGGTTACTACTTCCCGGACAACACGTCTGGATTTCATTTATCCGGTCTCTTAACCGGATAACCTACCCGGACTCTATCGGATTACTTATCCGGATTATCTTCTCCGGTTAGTGTATCCAGATATCATTCCGGATTCTCCATTATCCGGTAACACATCTGAATTCCACATCCGGTTCAGTTACTTATCCGGATTCCTCATCCAGAATTTTTTCCCGGGTACTCTGTCTTACTGTTCTTTCATTTAATTATTATTTTTGTGTGTGTTTTCCATATTTCCGCATATTTATTGTTCACACTTCTAAAATTGCGTTAGGATTCAACTCTTAGAACCGTACGTTAGGTCAATACCTTGATTTTCACTCCTCTGTTTCATGATCACATAAATGCACTAAAATGAATACTCGGGATGCTTTAGCCACAGGATCAGATCTAAAACCATCAGTTTTGTACCGAGGTGAGTTTAAATTGTGGCGTGACCGCTTCATGTGCTTCATTGAGTCGAAACCCCTTTATCACGAGATCCTTCGCTCGCTAACTGATGGCCCACAAGAGCCTACCTTGATGGCAGTTCCTGAACAAGCAGAAGGGCCGCCTGGTCGACGTGTGCCTAAGATATACGAACAAATGTCCAATGAAGAAAAGAGAGGGGCTGCCTGTGACAGACTGGCAAAAACTTACATGATCTACAGTCTAACCAACAATATCTACTGCAGCATCGATAGACACAAGGACAAGGCCAAAGGGATGTGGGATCAACTCACTAAGATTATGAAAGGAAGCATAGTTAGCAACCAGCTGAAGGTTACAAGTTGCCTCACTCGATATGATGCATTCAAGGCTCGGAAGGGAGAGACGCTGACTGAAACTTATACAAGTTTTGTACTCTCATCAATGGTCTCCAAAAAAACACCATCACCAAGACAAACACGGAGAATAACATAAAGTTCATGAACAACCTTCGGCCCGAATGGAAGAGGTTTGTGTCCCATGTTCTCCATAATCATATCCTGGAAAACGTCCCTCTACATAAACTGTACGAGATGCTTCTTCAAGATGAGGATGAAGTGCTGGAATTAATGGGACATCAGAGGCAAGCCGAGAAATCTAAAGAAGATCCTCTTGCTCTCATCTCGAATAAACGTGAGAAACAACAATCCTACCGCAGTTCCCTTCGGGAAGACGTGATGAGTGAGTCTGAGCATGAGGAAAATGAAGCTGAAAGCGATTCTGATCCTGAACTCGACAACATCAAGAAAGTCGTCGCACTACTGTCCCATGAGTATGCTAAGAAGAAGTTCTTCAAGAAACCATCTAACAGTCAAAGGTACTCAACGAACAACAAGCGACGCGACTACAGAGACAAGTACGAGGGCAACAAGAAGAGCGACGAAGGAAAGAAGAGAACTGATGATGGAAAGAAGACTGAGGGTAAGTCAGAAGACAAAGATGAAGATGAACCTGTCAAGTTCTACAACTGTGCGAGACTCGGCCACATCGCCAGAGACTGGCGAAAGCAAGTGGTACGTAATGCTGAGTACTACAAGAACAAGATCCTACTGGCCAAGCAGAAAGAAGCAGGATAAACTCTCATGGCTGAAGTTGATCACTGGCTTAGCCTCACTGATAATGAAGAAGGAGATGCAGAAGCGCACATGTGTTTCATGATAACACAATCTGATCAAACAGACTCCGAAGGTGATGATCAGAACAAGTCTACCACTAAGGCAGCATGTCAAGTATGTGATCCAACTAATAAGAAACTTATCGAACAAATGCATATCTTGGTGCGTACATTAGACTCATATAAACAAAAGGTTAAATCCAAAGATGCCCAAATCATTGACCTAGAAGAGAATGTAAAACGGAAATATGACACTATAGATATTTTGCTGTCGAAAATGCTGGCAACAAATGCATAATCGATAATTATAAAGAAGAATGTGTTGCGATTTCCAAAAAGACTGAGTCCCTAGAAGCCCAATTATCTTAAATAACCGCAAGGTTCCATCAGTCACAGGATGAGTATAATAGGATTGTCAATCAACGTTCCACGATTCAGAGCGCAAATGATAATTTGACCAAAAAGCTCAAAGATCTTGAGTCCAAGCTTTACAAGCGAGGTCAATCAGATCAAACAATACATCTGAATTAACCCAAGGAATTCAAATACTATAACGCCCTTTGGGGACTCGAATATTATAATTTGTGTTACCTAAAGAAGTTCTTATCCAAAGTTCCCACACTTTATGAATTTAACTTTTTGGGACTTGATAAGAGATATCCTGGGTACAAAATCAGATGGACAAAGATGTCTCCTGAGGATAAGGCATACAAGACCTTAAAAGGTAAAACAGGCATTTCTCTGCCAAAAGTTTTGAAAAAGTCCTCTGAGGATAAGACTCAGGACAATCTGAATGCGAACTCTAATGCCCAAAAGTCTTTGAATAAATCGGATAAGGAGGACGATATTCCTCTGAAAAATATAAACGTACAAGTTTCTTTCGTATATGAAATGCTAAATGCTTCATATTTAAAAAATAAAACCCCTTACCTTTCAAATGATTACTTCGACATCTATTCTGTTTCCAAATCTACGGAAGTTCCCATAAAGGTTAAGGCAACACCGGATGAGGATTCTTCCAAATCATCAAAGTTTAAACAATATGTTCCACATCTGATATTGGAAAATGTCATTTTTCAAATCGAAGAGTTAATTGAAAGAGAAAGGGCATCATTTGAATACGAAAGGATTGTTCTCTTATCCACTATTACAGAATTTGACCCAAACAAAACCTAGACACTATCTGAGTCAGAGAGGACTGCGTTCAAGACTGAGATTGCTAGACTTACATCTAAACTGTCTGCTTTGGCGACATAAATTTTACAATACAAGGTTGCTAAGGTCGATGTCCATAATCTGCCTGCTCAAAACTTTACTCCTATCCGAGAAAGCATCCTTGAATCAATCTCAGTTGAACCATCTTCAACTAACTCAGATAGCTCCTCGTACAAAGCTTTCCGACACTAAGGACAAGGCTTTGAAGTTTCAAACTAAGGGCAAAGAGATTCGAACAGATGAGTGTTACATGGAATCTATTCTCTGAATTTTAAATCCTTTCGTTGTTGATTTCTCACAACATCATAATGTCAATTGTGTCTCATCCGACTCAGATACTGATGACAAATCTGATGATGAACTCAGGTTCTCGGCGTTTATGAATTCCAAAGTTTGTCCAGATGATGATATTGCGAAAATCGACTTTGCACCTAAGTTAGTGAGTCATGTCCAATTTCTAGACAAAATGCGAACCCCGGTAAATTTTGAAAAAGGAGAATGTTCCAACCCCATAAACGTTTCTAAACCTAAATCATCCAAATCCAGGTCTAAAAGACGGTCAAAGAAACAATCAAAAACCGGTAACACTCCCAAACGACAATCTTATTACTCTAGTTCCTTTGACTATGAATTTAATGCTATTTCAGATAACACGGGTCGGGGGAAGGCAGTCAAACAAATATGGGTAGAGAAGAAGTCCCATACATGCCTTGAGAAGATACAGTCGTTTAATTTGCTTTCGCAATCTAGGATAAACAATGACAATCATGCTTTTCATTATAATAAGTCTGTTGAACAAAGTTTTCAGTTTCCTTTAAGACTTTATTCAATTCAACAATTAATTCAACTTTCTCGTGATTGTGTTTGTTGTTCTGTGTGTGGATTGAATGATTTTGTTGACCAAAAATATGCATCTGATTGGTTTGGATCTTATCATGTTTACAATTCTCGTATTGTTTATTCTTCTCGCAAAGGACCCAAATCTAAACGGGCTCCGAGATCAGGTTTTGTACCTAACTCAACATGACCTATTTTCAAATGGGTACCTAAGACCACCTAATCTCTATTTTGTAGCCCGGCCATGTGTGGTTTTTAGATTCTAGATGCTCCAAACACATGACTGGTAAAAGGGAGCTGCTCACCAACTTCACAGATAAATATTGTGGTGACATGCATTTTGGAAACGATCATTTTGCCCCGATAATAGGATACGACAACTTAGTTCAGGACAACCTCACCATCAAAAAGGTGTCATACGTCGAAGGATTTACTCACAATCTTTTCAAAATAGGCCAGTTTTGTGACAAGAATCTTGAGGTCAACTTCAAGGAAAAGAGATGTTGCATTCGGACTGAAGATGGACGCAAACTCCTCGCGGGTACTCGACGAACAAATCTTTACACTATTAACCTCTCTTCCTTGAAGGCCGAAAAATTCGTGTGTCTGCTGTCCAAAGCAACAACTCAGCAGAACTGGTTATGGCACCACCGACTCTCGCACCTCAACTTAAAGAACATAAACAAACTGGTACATGGTGGTTTAGTCAAAGGAATGCCCGACCCAAAGTTTGAGAAAGAGCATCTGTGCTCTGCCTACGAAATGGGCAAGATGAAGAAGGCGACTCACAAACCAAAGGTGGTTCCAAGCAACTCGAGGCTTTTGGAGCTAATTCACATGGAGCTTTGCAGCCCGATGCGAGTACAAAACATTAACCACAAGAAGTACATCCTGGTAATGGTGGAAGATTTCTCACACTACACCTGGGTCAAGTTTCTTCGTACAAAGGATGAGACCGCATAACTAATCATCAGTCATCTGAAGAGTGTCGAAGTCAACCTGTAGCTCTCCGTTCAATCGATTCAGACAGATAATGGTACGTAATTTAAAAACCGTACACTGAGTGAATATCTAATCTCAGTTGGAATTTCACACATGTTCTCTGCTGCACGGATACCTCAACAAAACGGTGTCATGGAAAGACGCAATCGTACATGGGTGGAAGTTGCACGTACTATGCTGACCCAATTCAAGCTTCCTTCTTCTAGTGGGCCGAAGCTGTTGCCACTGCCTGTTACACGCAAAATAGATCCATCCTCAACAAGCGCTTCAACAAAATGCCATATGAGATCATCAACATATGGCTATCATCACACCAACCATGAATGTAGGCAGTACTGTTGTGGACTCCACAGAGGTTACTACAACTGGAAGTCTAAGTGACCCAGAAGTTACCTTACCGGAATTCATTTCCAAGGAACATCTAGACGACGCCTTAAAGGTTGTCCAAGCAGGTTTGGAGTTGTTGGTCCCATTTTGGAAAAGCAAACAATGGAAGAAAAATCCATATATAAGTAGAGATAAGATGAACATGAAGAACAATGATAAAATAACTCATCTCATATTCATTGAATCACAATATGGAGGAGAAAATATGAAGAACACCACACTTTACAATTAGATGACTCTTTTGAGAATAAGCCAGTGTGTGTTTTTGTGTGTAACTTCTAAAACCCTCTCAAATGAAAAATGAAACCCTAAACTTCTTTTTAAAGGGTCCATTTACAATAAAAAGGCTCAAGCCCATAAAGCTAACTAAAAAGCCCATACACTTTTTCTTTATAAAACATTTAATTAAATTAGGAGCTAATTTAATCTAACAATCTCCCCCTAATGTTTTATAAAGAAAGCATCATCTTGTAGTCTCCCCTTGCTTTCTTTAGAAACTTTGGCGTCCCGTTCTTCTAGTCTTCAAATCATCACGAGCTCCCCCTCAAATGTAGGCTCGTCTTCTTGAAAAAACCGAGACAATTAACCCCATTTTGTCCAGTTTTCATGACTCAACTTCACTGTTGTTTTTGACTCTTAAGATCCCGTTGAGTGAGCATTCAACACCGAGCTTTAAACATGAATAACAGAGGAGTGAGTGACAATCAATATGTCATAATAGCAGCATGAAACTGTGAAGAAACGTCGAGAGAACACCGTTCTTGAAAGCGGAAAGAGCATGAATTAATTGCAATGTTTTCGGTCCAACACCTTTATGCAGACTTTGGAACTGTTTCTAACACATCAGCTCAAGGAATTTGAGAAAACTAACAGCTTTAAAGTCGTACATTTGTGAGTTATCTTTCCAATGGAACTGGACCCATGTAATTTGGAGCACCGAGTCAAGAGTTGTGTACGTGTTTCTGAAACAGCGCAAAGCTGTCAGAAAATCCAAAACAAATCGGGTTTCGGGCACTGAGTTTAGAGGCTCTGATGATGACTTTAGAGCTCTGATGATGACTTCAGAGGCTCTGATATTGACTTCAGAGCTCTGATGATGAGTTTAGAGAAACACAACATTCTGTCCAGCCGCTATATGTTGACTTTAACAGAGATTCTGACCAATAATAACAGCGATTCAGACTAAGATCAAAACATGAAAAATGTTCATCTTTGTCTTAGGAATCCAACGCATATAGACTCGTCAAATTTGGAGATTCGAGGAAGGAGTTATGTTGAAAATACGACAGGTGCACAAAGCTGACAACAAGGTCTAAGAAGTTGGGCTACGGGCTCTGAATTGTCGTGACCTCTGAGCCACCGACATCTGATCCTCCAACCTCTGTTCCACCCTCTGATGCAATCTCTGATCCACCTACCTAAGATGCCCTCTCTGAAGATGCAATCTCTGAAGCTATCTATAAAGATGCGATCTCTGAAGGTGCAATCTCTGAAGATGCATCTCTGAAGATGTGATCTCTGAAGGTGCATCTCTGAAGGTGCGTCTCCTATGGTGCAATCTCTGATGGTGCAAGATCTGTCCAACAACTTTGTATCAGCACACTGTTGTCTACTTTAACGATGCATATGACCCTTCAAATTTTCGAATCTCTGAAATCTCAAAACATGAAATATGTTCATCAATGTGTCTTCAATCCAGAGCCTTTTGAATCGCATCAATTGGTGTGTTGATCAGTGAGATATGATCAATTTACTACAGCATCGCAAATCTGTTAGCATGCTGTCATCAAAACTGATTTGATGTAGAAAATAAGACGATCTCCATATAACTTTTAGAACCATGAGTGCAAATACTCAGATATCTATTTGATCAGGTCAGAAAACTGATTAGAAGCACTCAATGTTATAAAAACTTTTCAGATCAGACTTTGAATATGTAGCACAACACCAAATTTTCTCAATCAACATTTTCGAAGACCCAAATGAATTTGTTTTTCATTTAAACAATTATGAGCAGCAGAAAATAAACAAAATCTGGGTCGAAGAGAGTCCAATCTTGGGTTTAAATAAAGGTCAGATCAAGATCAACAACCTTACTACCAAGATGCAAAAATGCAAAGGACTAAAGCACACACACGGATGGGATCATAGATCAACCATCTACTTTGTGCTTATCAAATAAGACCAATGAATGAGAAAGAATCAAAACACACACATGTAATAAATCAGATCAGATTTAACCCAGATAGAATCAAATATTCACTCAGACATTTCATCAAACATGTGGTGTACAGAATCAGATTTTGTGAAAAGAATCAATAATTTTCTGTCAAAACTTATCCAAATCTTATTTAAATCAAAGATTGGATTTCCAATAAGCACAAAACAGAAAAAAAAACATTAGAATGATATTTGTGTTTAGGCTCATGTGATTGAATCAATCTAAGCACCAAAACAACAATAAATCATCTAATCTTCTATTGTTGCCATAAATGACCGATTTTGAAGAAAAGTTTCTTCAATCGGCTCTGATACCAATTGTAGGTTCCCATATTCACTTTGTCTCATATAAACAGCAAGATCAAATGTAGCGGAAGCATTATAAAGTTGTTTAAGTATGAGTGATTGTGCATAACAGGAAATAACGAGAGAATAACAATAACAATATATTGAATAGTAAATGATAACACAAATAGTTAAATAAGTTGCTCGTATATTGACATATGAATAACACCAAGAACACTTTCTTGTGTGTGTATTTTGAAATCTCTCAGGTGACAAATCATACACTATAAGTGGAACGGAGTGTGGAGTGTTTGCTCTCACAATTCTAGTAATAATTCTCACCAAAAGCTTACAATTGTGCGTTCCACTACCCTTCTATTTATAGCCTGATAAAGTAAAAGACAGTGTACTATCTAACCCTGGAATGACACGTGGAAAGTGTGTCTCCGTCCTTTTAGGGCTGACGTGGAAAGTACAGACACGTGTCTGATACTTAGAGATTTCTACGAGACTAAAGCTTCACATAGGTCTTCTTTCACCAGATGTCTTTTACCAGAGCTCTGGAGGTCTTCTGGCAATGTTGTTCTCTGATGTGCTATCAGAGGTCTTTGGCCAGAGCTCTGACGATCTCTGATGGTCTTCAGTTTGATCTTCTGCTAAGTCTTTGCTTGATCTCTGCTGTCCTTCTGACTTGTGATATTTTCAATACTTCTACATTGAGCATACTTGGGGCTAACAATCTCCCCCTAAGTATTGAAAATTCAAACTATGCTATTACAGAGATAAGTAAGCAAAAACAAAGAGGAGAAAATCATCCTCTATCAAGATGTTACTATTTTTTAAAGATTTACATTACTCAACATGAAAGAAATGGTAAACTAATCATAATAGTCTCCTCTAAGAATTCTATCAAATCTTCTGATTAAGTCCTTGAATTCTAGCATGAGATTAATATGACTTACAAAGCTGTTTATTACTTCTTGTGGGCACTTTTCACTTGGAGGTCTCTCCAGGATGATCCTTTTGAGATAATGTAGGGACTCTGATGAGTATTTGTGGGCTTCCTCTGCTCTGATGGGTTTCTTGACGCCCTTCTGTCGGCATATGAATATTGTTCGATAACCTACAAGAGTTCCTGTTGAGTGATGCTCGAGTCCCACAAGGCTTTCATTTGGAGGACCAATGCCCAATTTTTCTAATTCGAAATCAATGCCCAGTTGAAAGTCTGACAGTGTTCGGTAGTTGACATGTTCCCTGATTTGATGGCTGAAGGAACTCTCCTTGCCTTCGTCAAGTATGATTTCAATAATGAAACCGGTGAATACTTCTGTGTAAGCTCAAAAGCAAATGCTAAGTTAAAAGCATCAATATGCCTTCCAATATTCACCAGCACATCAATTACACCTGGCATCTTCTCTGGAAACCCAAGGAAGTGGCAAAGGTCAGCTGTCTGACGTCGACGAGATACCATTGGTATCAATTTGGATAAATCAAAGTCGGAATCAATACCAAAAGTAGCAACAAGTTGCAAGAAAGCATGAGCCTCCAAAGAGTTCCCGTTGCTAGCATCCACATCAAGATCATCTAATTTTGGTTTCCACTCCTCAGCAATAGCCTTAGCTCGTTCCTTCACATCTATGGAGATAACCTTGGAAACAAAGTTGTCATCCAGATTTGCTAACAAAATGCTAAGACACTCCATCAACATGATACACGTTCGCCATTGACCCAAAAGATTAGAATCTTTTTTCCCATCCATGTTTAATTTCTCTGGAGTGTAGAAACCGATAAGTGAATCCAAAACCAAACTACCAGGGTCAGCTGCAGCCTTCAGTGCAATTGGAATCTCCTCTTTTATGGAAGCAAGATTTTTACGGTTATCTGATATGAATTTATGCAGTCCCTATGCATCATTCTCCTCACATAATTTGGCAAGCTGAGGATTTGTGAGCGCCTTCACATCGCCACTATCATATAGCTTTTTCAAATCATCCATCTTATTACATTCAGATGCCATAGCAGCATCAGGTGGTTTCTCTTCAGCGCCACCTTGTTCCTCTATGTTAACAGTTTCCACATGTCCATTTCTGCGTTTCCCTAAGGCATTAGTAATGGCAGCCACTGCAGCATCCCTCTTTTCTTGAAGTCTTTCCAATGAAGCTTCTTCCTTGCCTATAACAGCGGTTTGACGCTTCTCCAACATTTGTCGGGATTGAGTTATTTTGGTTTCAAACTCCCTTTCTTGGTCTTCCATCTCAGTAAAACGCCTCTTCAACGACTTCTCGAGCCCATGAAAATGATCCTCAATTTGTTTCCATTTTAGGTTAAGGGTTACTACTCGATGACTTTCTAGCTAAGCAAATGCTTTCTGATGTTGTTGTATCTTAGAGGTTGTCGGCTCTAAGAGTGTAGCAACAGATTGTGTGTCTTCCATGACAGACTTAAGCACTAGAAACCAGACGACGGGTGGTGACGGCGATCGACGGACGGCGGAGAATCGTGTAGGTGAGTCAAGCCATTTTGGGTGTTAGGGATGGAGGGTTTCGAAAGTTGTACAAATCAAGGGGGAGCTATAAAGAAAAATCTTTGAATATGCTCATCATTTTAGGGGGAGCTTAAAAGGAAAATAAGCATTGTTTAAGGGGGAGGAAGTCAAATATTTTCAAATCTTTATGACTTAGCTTGTTGAACAAAAGGAAAATATTTTTAAAGGAAGGGAAAACCTATTCAGATGGAAAACCTTTCGACTATATCTCTGAACTTATATCCAACATCAGATTTCTGGAGTAATTTACCAGAGCCTCTGACATAAACATCAGAACTCTGTAATTCCTCTGAGAAACCTCTGACGTATTGGTTCTCTAATTATTTTCATCATCGGAATTAGGATTTGCAAATGATTTTAGGGTAAAGGTGAAACATCTTGAGAATCTGGGTTACTCGAAAGAATGGAAAAGGTCACTTAACAGAGGCAAGAATATACTAGGAATTTCAACAGAGTTCTGCCACTTCTCTGCCTTATACTTTCTCTGATAATGGTCATCAGAAGTGCGGGTTATTTCTGAGCGTCAACCACATGTCAACCACAAATCTCTAACCGTGACGGTTCAATATCAGAAAAGTTGTCAGACCCAAAACCTACGTGGCAATTTTTCATTGGGCAACTAACCACTAGCTGTTTCCCCGTTCAACTGTTGAAAACGTTCCACTATCTGACACTCAAGTGCCTACAGTACCTACGATGGTTTTCCCAGCCACATCCTTTTGAGTATAAATTCCCATTTGAATTACCCACTTCATTTCTTACGCTTTCTGAGTATTCAAACCTGCATTCTTCCCTCCTTTGAGCAAAATATCTTCTTTGTGTGCTCCAACCTTCAAACCTGCAACAATGGAAAACGAAGAAAACTCAGCTGAATCAAGCCGAATTGTTCCTGTCGACACTATCATTATCCAACCTTACGAGTTCGTCGATAACAACTATCAATTCTCTGCAAACCCTGCAAACTTTGAACCCATCTATCATGTCTTTCTCGAGTTCTTTCGACGTTCTGAACTCTTTCTAGCCCTAACCAAGTTTGACGATGATGTTCCTCAACTCTATGTCCAACAATGGTGGACAACATGTCAGTTTATCGAAGAAAACAAAGGTATCATGGGAAAAGTCGACGCTGGAGCTAATGGTGGTGCAGGGACTATTCGTATTTGGATTGCACACCCCTGTGGAACTAGGAGTTCCTTCGTACGAGAAACCCCCAAAGGTTCCAGTTCTTCTAGAATTTATCAAGTTCTTAGGATATAACGAAGGTTTGACCAAGATAGACGACTTCAAGAGAGGAAAACTACCACCAGTGTGGAACTTTATGTTCTCCACACTCAACAGAACCTTGACATGCAAGAGTGGAAGCCAAGACCAAGCAAGCACAGAGATACTACATATTATGTATGGTATATACTTCAACAGACATTTTGACTACGCCACCATCCTCTACAACGAATTACTAAACGTGGTGAATATGAAGAACAACCTTCAGGCGAGAGGAAGGCTGGTGGGCAAGGACAGAAATATCAAGACTAATTTTTGGGTTTAAAAAAACATTAGAATGATATTCGTGTTTAGGCTCATGTGATTGAATCAATCTAAGCACCAAAACAACAAATAAATCATCTAATCTTCTATTGTTGCCATAGATGACCGATTTTGAAGAAAAGTTTCTTCAATCGGCTCTGAAACCAATTGTTGGTCCCATTTTGGACAAGCAAACAATGGAAGAAAAATCCATATATAAGTAGAGATAAGATGAACATGAAGAACAATGATAAAATAACTCATCTCATATTCATTGAATCACAATATGGAGGAGAAAATATGAAGAACACCACACTTTACAATTAGATGACTCTTATGAGAATAAATCAGTGTTTGTTTTTGTGTGTAACTTCTAAAACCCTCTAAAATGAAAAATGAAACCCTAAACTTCTTTTTAAAGGGTTCATTTACAATAAAAAGGCTTAAGCCCATAAAGCTAATTAAAAAGCCCATACACTTTTTCTTTATAAAACATTTAATTAAATTAGGAGCTAATTTAATCTAACAGGAGCGGAAAATTCAAGAAGAGATGGTAGGTTAAAAAGTCTTGTCAAAGGAAAAGGCGTTATGACCGAGCCCGTAAACCAAACACCACCTTCTCCTCCTCCACATGAACCAAAGCCGCAAAACCTATGTGTCGATGCCCTAAAAGCCCTCCTACTAGACAAACTCAAGTCCCAGGCGAACATCGACACATCGTCTGAGGCGGATCTTGTTAGCCTCCTTAGACTCCAAGCCCCACCCTTACACACACCTCTTATCCAACCCCAAGCCGACAAAACTCAGATACACACCCTCCTTGACCGCATTACCTCAACCCTTCAAGATGTGCAGCAAACTCTGGCTACACTTTCTACTCGGGTTGCTAACCTTGAAACGACGTGCAAGAGTCAAGCACAGGGTATTAAACGGAAGCATGATAATTTGGAGGATCCAGATCAACATGAGGGGGAGAAGAGGATGTGAACCACTGGGCCAGAGCAACCATCAACAGATGAAACAGGTACAGTGTTGATCAAAACGACTGATCAGGGTACATGTACTTCTGCAACGCAAACAGATACAAGCAATAAAGCTACGATAATTAAAGCCGAAAACTCGAGTACCGACGATCAAACTGAATACTATCACCTTGCTCTGGTTCTTCTCAGTCCAACGGTTGAAAAGCTCGAGGAATGTGACAGATGGTTAGCGGATGATTCGGCATTAATTGACACAGAGATTGAAGCCAATCCATCAGTCGAACGAGCGTTAACCGAAAAATCTCTCACAGCTATACAGTTAGAAGTCAACCTCTTATGTAACTTTGATGAAGAAGAATTCTTACAATATGCTGATTATGACTACCTGGTTGAGCAAACCTTAAAAGATGACCCAACATCCCCAATACCCGCCACACCTGTTCCATTACGAACCTATATTGAAGAAGAATCCAATCGAGCCGAATCTAAACCTCTGACAGGTGAAACTTTTGATGCTCAACCGGATCTACAGTTAAAATGCGAACGGGTGTTGATCTTTACCCCTTATTTGGAATAATCTCAACGGAAAATATTTGCCTACTAGATACGCCCTAAAAAGCAAACGACATTGTACGGTATAGAGTCTATGATAGATTTACTGAAGCAGATTACATACATCAATATGAGAAAAACAAAGCCCAAGCCAATCAGCTCGGTAAGAACCAAGTACAGGATAAGACGCGTCACTGAGATCCAATTCAAACGTTGTTCAATGTGTGGTACCCGACCTTTAAGGTAATTAGAGATGACGGAAGAGAATGGGAGTTCACAGAAGCAGATTTTGAAAACCCTGAACTGCCCGATCTTCTATTCCTACCCAGAGATATGAAGACCCGGACCATACGCCGCAAAGAAATTCTTGGAGCACTTGATGCCGTCAAGTAGTATATTAAGAGTGCAATTACAGTGTCCTATGTTGAAGACTTTCAGATGGGGTTAGAGAGCAACCAATCGAAGATAAACCTGTTGAAGCCAGACCAGAGTCTTCCAAACATCGAGAATGTTCCCGCCGACACACTGTTTGAAAATCTAAGTTCGATATGACCTACTTGAACGAAAAAGATGATATGTAGTTTATGAGATTTACCCAGATCGCCAAATACAGTGATGGTACCTTGATGTTGCTCCAGCATAAACTTTGATTTCAGATCGTTCAAGATAACAACAAGAAGGAGCCGTTAGAGCGGAAGTACAGAAGACTAGTCAACGAAGCTTTGGAGCTTCTTGCCGAGAGGATTCAGTACAAACAAGACTTGAGAAGTTTTTAAATCGCGTTCGCCATCAGAAGACGATACGTTTCAGACTGGCATCTTCGCCAACTTTAATCCAAAGGGGGAGATTGTTAGGGCTTAATTGTTAGTTGTATTAAAGTTAAGGGGGGACTTTTATAAATACCCTAAAGGGGTATAAATTGCTTTGCTTAAATCCTGATTAGGGTTAATCACTTTAATTACTTTTCATTCGTATTGTAAAACTCTCTACATTCCATTCAATCAATAGAGAGCCGACGTGTTGAAATCTTACTTTTTTATTGATTGTTAATTCGTTAATTGCACTTATCTAGGATCCACAAAAGCCTAAAGTGTTATATCATGCTTTAATGGTAGAGACTGCGAATGACAATCAAGTATCGGTTAGAGAGGTATTTGATAGTTGTAACACCTCGAAATTTCCATTATGTTGTGTTTTGATATAAAGGGGTCGAAAGAAGAATTGGTCAAAGTTTTGGACTATTTATAAAATGTAAACTTTAGGATTGAATTGGTCATTGTTTGAAAGTTGTGTTGGTATATAAAGAATGAGTCGGCTTTGATTTGAGAAAATATCTCATTTGTTTTCGTGAAGTCGGTTTCAAAGAAGGTAGAGAAAGAAATATTTCTTGAATCCAATTGATCCGGTAAGTGTTTGATTTTGGTGTCCAAATCAATCTTTTAGGAATGGATAATCAGGTTAAGCTAATTTTGATTAGGTTCTGATTTTGGTGTGAGAAGTTGAAGGAGAATTGAAGTCATTTGCAGTCTGTGTTCAAGCTCTAAATCTCAGGTGAGTTCATCTGCTTATTTTGTTAAATATGACCTATATATGTATTGGAAATAGTAAATAAGCTTATTGATATCATTATGAATGAATACAAAACAATTGTAGAGTTCTGGATGGAAAATAGTGGAAAGTATAACTGGTGAAATTCGGAAGATGGATAATCCGGACGGTACCGGATTCTGGATGAATATCCGAATTGTTCCGGATACCGGATAGGAGTCCGGATAAGTTTTACCAGATTTCGGATGAATTCTCGGAATGTACCGGATTCCGGATAAGGATCCGGATGTTTTACCCGATTTCGATTAGATCCGGAAGTGAGGTTCCGGACTTGGGGTTTTCTGGATTGTGATACTGGATACCAGATGTGATCCCGGTTGGTTCCGGCCTTTGAGTCCGGAATACTATTTCCGGATGTTACCGGATTAATTTGAGTTCTGGATTAGTTTACCAGATAGGTGTTTCGGATAACTTACTGAAAAGAGTTTTATGATTAAGTGTTTTCTCATGATGATAGGAAAAGATTTTAATCATTTTTACAAGTACGAATATCGTTATAACTCAGCTTAGAGTATGAAATGAGACGATGTGTGGTTGAGTATTTATGCACGTATGCTAGTAAATGTAATGGATCCATAGGCACTGGCTTTAATTGAGAACGTGGAATAGGCATAAAGTAAATTGTAATTCCCGTTGATGTGAAATGAGGAATAGGCATAAAGTAAATTGTAATTCCTATTTCATATTGTGACGTGAAACGTGGAATAGGCATAAAGTAAATTGTAATTCCCGTTGACGTGAAATGATGAATAGGCATAAAGTAAATTGTAATTCCCATTTCGTATTGTGATGAGAAATTTTGGAATAGGCGTGAGTTAATCGTAATTCCTGATTTCTATGGGAAGGTAAGAGATAGGCATAAAGTAAATTGTAATCTCTACTTCCACTCCAAGGAATAGGCATAAAGTAAATTGTAATTTCTTGGATATGAGCAACGATCTAGAATCTGTGATGATTCGTAGTAGGCTCTGGAATGTGATGATATGACTTACTTAGTGTTAGTCATATTCATGGAATCGGTTATGTTCCCGTCATCGCAAGATGTTTATGTGTACGGTAAGAATGGTGGCAAACCAGGTTTGTTTATACGCTTTGCTTACATTTGGTTTTCAAAGCTTTAAAGGTTTTAATTTGAAAATGGATGTTCTCACTAGGCGTAAGCCTAATCGTTTCAAATTAAATTTTCTTATCAGGTACGAGGGGAAGTAATGGGAAGAGTGACGAGTAATTTCAGATATTCAACTTTTGGTGATGAAATGGAGAAGTTAGCATATACGAGGATGTTTTGATGAATGGTCTAAACAACTAGTATAATCTGATCTTAATGTTTAGGATTAGATTAGCAGATTGTTTTGATAAGTTCAATTTGTATATGTGAACCCTCATAGTTAATTCTCCATTTATGTATAAAAGTTTTGATGAGTTTATGGTTATCTTTGATAAATTTTAAGGTTTAAATTTGTCCTGGTTTTTGGATGTTTCAATAGTTGTGTTATAGATATAGATGGGTGTGGGGTGCCTATTCAGTTATTTCCTATGGCCTTGATTGAGTTTGATGTGGTAGTGGGAATGGATTGGTTAGCCGAGAATCAGGCTAGTATTGTTTGCAATAAGAAGTTGATCAATGTTGTATTACCTTAGAGAGGACCGATAGTAATTTATTGTGATCTTAAAAATCGTCAATCTTGCCTTATTTCAATGCTGAAAGCCCGTAAGTTTGTTAGCAAAGGTTGCTCGAGTTATTTAGCTTATGTGACAGATACTAAGCTATATAAGAGTAATCTTGAAGATATTCCAATAGTTTATGATTTCCCAGAAGTTTTTCCTTAAGATTTTCATAGTCTTCCTCCCGTTAGACAATTAGAGTTCGGTATCGATTTGACTCCAAGAGCTGCTCATGTTGCACGTACACCATATCGTCTGGAACCCTCAGATATGAAAGAAATGATGACTCAATTACAAGATCTCTCTGATAAGGGCTTCATCATACCCAGTACTTCACCGTATGGTGCACCGGTCCTGTTCGTGAAAAAGAAAGACGGGTCAATGAGGATGTGCATTGATTATCGGGAATTGAATAAGCTTACGATCAAGAACAAGTATTCGCTTCCCATAATTGATGACCTCTTTGATCAACTAGTTGGAGCTTTTTATTTATCCAAGATTGATCTAAGATCTGGTTATCATCAGTTGAAGGTTAAAGAAGAAGACGTTCTGAAAACTGCTTTTTGCACAAGATATGGTCACTATGAATTTTTGGTGATGCCTTTCGGACTGATTAACGCCCCAGTTTCATTTATGGATTTGATTAATCGAGTATGGAAACCATATCTCGATAAATTTGTTATAGTATTTATCGATGATATTCTTATTAATCCCGACCTGAAGAAGAGCATGCACATCATCTTTGTTTGATTCTTGAATTGTTGAAAAAGGAACAGTTATACGCCAAATTCTCCAAATGTGAGTTCTGGTTACGGGAAGTTCATATTCTTGGGCATGTAGTTTCTAAGAAGTGCATAGAAGCAATTGAAAAATGGGAACCGCCAAGAACGCCAACAGAACTACGCAGTTTTCTGGGTTTAGCTGACTATTATCAAAAATTTATACAAGATTTCTTCCGTATCGCTACATCCTTAACCAAGCTGACCAGAAAGAATAAATAATATAAAGTATGAATGGAAGGAAGGAAGAGCAATATGAAGCATTCCAAATTTTGAAAGAAAAACTCTGTAGCGCGCTGATTCTGTCATTGCCTGAAGGTTCCAACGATTTTGTGGTTTACAATGATGCCTCCAAACTAGGATTGGGATGTGTGCTAATGCAGTGTGGGAGAGTTATTGCTTATGTTTCTCGACAACTGAAGGATCACGAAAAACAGTATCCTACCCATTACATGGAACTCGCTGCAGATGTCTTCTCTTTAAATATTTGGAGACATTATTTGTACGGTACTAAGTGTCAAATTTATACCGATCACAAGAGTCTCCAACATCTTTTTGATCAGCAAGAACTGAATATGAGACAAAGAAGATGGTTAGAATTGGTGAATGATTACGATTGTGAAATTCTTTATCACCCTGGAAAGGAGAATGTGGTAGCAGATGCATTAAGTCGTCAAGAAAAGAGCGAAACCATAAAGACAGTTGCATTACGAGTTGAGCTTCTACCTTACATCTTTGAAGAACTGGAAAAATGTCAAATAGAAGACTTTAAAGAAGAGCACTTGAAACCAGAACGTTTGGCAGGTATATCATCTCTAGTTCTGAAAGATGATCGTGGATCATTGTGTTTTGAAAACAGAATATGGGTACCTCGTTTGGGTAGTTTACGAGATTGAGTACTAAAAGAAGCCCACCAGTCTTGTTTTTCTATTCATTCGGGCACGAATAAGATGTATAGAGATTTACCACAGTTCTACTGGTGGCCGGGAATAAAGAAAGATATTGCTTATTATGTGGAACGCTGTCCCACGTGTATGAAAGTAAAGATTGAGCATCAAAAGCCTTCTGGTAAGTTGCAATCTTTAGAGATACCTGTATGGAAATGGGATCAGATTACTACAGATTTCATCATGAAGCTACCAAGGACTCCGAAAGGATTTGATGCTATTTGGGTGATCGTTGACAGATTGTCAAAGTCTGCTCATTTTCTACCGATAAAAGAAAAATATTCGTCAGAAAGACTGGCCAAATTGTACATTGATGAAATAGTAACTCGACATGGGGTTCCGTTATCAATTGTTTTTTATCGTGATAGTCGTTTCACTTCGATGTTTTGGAAAAGTTTTCAAAGAGAAATGGGGACACAAATCAAGCTAAGTACTACATATCATCCTCAAACTGACGGTCAAAGTGAACGAACGATCCAGACTTTAGAAGATATGTTGCGGGCCTGTATTGTTGAATTTGAGGGATCGTAGGATAAGCGTTTACTTCTGATCGAGTTCGCCTATAATAATAGTTATCACTCCAGTATACAAGAGACACCGTTTGAAGTTCTATATGGTCGAAAATGCCGAATTCCTTTGTGTTGGAACGAAGTTGGGGAAAACAATTAGTTGGGCCAGAAATAGTTCAGTTAACCGCTGACAAGATTACTCAAATTCGTGAACGACTGAAAGTGGCTCGGGAATGACAGAAAAGCTACGCTGATCGACGCCGAAAGCCATTAGAATTCCAAGTTGGAGATCGTGTAATGTTAAAAGTCTCGCCTTGGAAAGGAGTCGTTCGATTTGGGAAACGAGGTAAACTGAGCCCAAGATATATCGAACCGTTTGCAATCACAGAGAGAATCGGTGAAGTAGCGTACAGATTTGAACTTCCGCCAGAGTTAAGTAGTATCCATAACACTTTTCATGTTTCAAATTTAAAAAAGTGTTTGATTACTCCAGAACAGACAGTTTCACTACCAGATATACAGATTGATGATAAGTCGTCTTTCGTCGAAGAACCCTAGGAAATTGTTGATCGGAAAGTTAAAGTCTTACGGAACAAAGAAATCAATTTGGAAAAGGTCCAGTGGCGATACCATAAGGGCAGGATGCTACTTGGGAGCCAGAATCGGATATGAGAACTAAGTATCCGTATTTTTTCGCATAACCGAATTCCGGGATAGAATTCTTTTAAGGAGGAGATATTGTAATGACTCAGGTAAGTTAGTAGTTATTTGTTTATTTTACTTTTATTAGTTTAGGGTATATTTTATTTTATTTTAGAAGTTTAGGGGCGTTAGGATAGATTTCGTTAGTTGAGGCCCTTATTTGAAATTCCGCGACTCTTATATAGAGAGCACCTCATTGATTTCTCATTTAAGTCTGTTTCTGTGTGTGTTTGAGCCGGGAGAGAGATCATAGAAGTCACCGTCGATTAGAACCGAAGGGTTTTTCAGTTGATTCGATTTTGAGGTAGTCTCTTTTTTATTTATGTTCGTATCGAGTAGTAGAAGATTTCTATCGGTGTAGAATTGTCAATTTTGATTTTAATGGGTTTTGGTCGAATCTGGGTTGCGATAGGGTTACCCGGATTCTTCAATTTCCCCGGATTTACTTTCCCGGGAATTGGGTTTCTTGGGGTGCAAGGAAATTGGGTTTATGGGGTATCGGGATTTGGGTTTCTGGGGTACCGGGATTTAAGTTTCATGTGGTAAATGGTTATCTGTATTTTGTGTTATTCAAATTCTGTGAAGTTTGTTGGAAAGTGAGATTCGTACGAGTTTCAAAAGAAAGTGTTGGAGCATTATTTCCTCCAGGTGAGTTTCAAAAGAAAGTGTTGAAACTGGAATACTTATATATATTGGATAAGTATGTGGTTTGTAGTGTGATAATATGCTTATGATTGAAATGTGATATATTGAGACGTACTGTATATATAAAAGCATTGCACTACACGATTGCATGTTGGCCGGACTTGGGGCCGGTGGAGTTTGGTTGTATTAAAGGATAACGGAGTTGGCTATATTTAGTACAGCGGAGTAAATTGATTAGTTGGTTTAGCGCGGCCAACTAATATGGCCATGTGAAAGAATTGAACACAGAGCATACGAGTCATGATTGGTATTTTGACACTTGTTGTATATTAATGTTTACTAAACTGACAAGAATTTTATCACTTAGACTAATTGGTCTAACCCTCATTTGGTTTTCAAAAATCTGTATTCCAAGTCCAGGAACGTTTAAAGGGAAAGGCAAGGATAAGTTGTAGTGTGCTTGTGAACACTTTGTGTTTATGAAGTTATCATGAAATGTTTTGTATCAATAGCTTTGTAGTTTTTTTTAAATGTACGGTATTAGCAAAAAGCTATGTACTGAAATATGTAATGTACAGTTTTGAGACCATCAGACCTTATGTGATGTAATATATGTATCTTTGCTGTCTTATGATGACATGTGTATTGTGTTATTTGGTGTATGTTTTGGGTGGGTTGTTACAAATAAGCACAATACTAGCCCCAAATATGATCAGTGAGTTTAGTACCAAGACATATCAATAGAAAAACTTTCTTAACACAATAGCTCAATTTCATAAATTAATACTTAGTCATATAATTCCAAATTCGCCAAATACCAATATAATCACTATTTTACCATAAGAAATCATTTCCAATAAATCCTTTATCAAGAACTCAAAATATTGCAAAACCCTAATTTGACCTAATTTTCTCAAATTCCATATTTGTGCGGAATGTGTAACCAAACATATAGAAAACCACAAATAGACTGTTAAACATAACTTATCCATCTTTTCCAAACATTTTCATCAAACAACAACCCTAAAATTTCCAAAAATTAGGTTTAGATCAAAACTCATCCAAAATCAAGAAATAACTAGTGAGGATATATTGAGAAGCTTTAAAACACCGATTTTGACATGTATAGAGTTTTAGAAATTAGAATGAACTCACCTTGTAGATTTTTGTAGAAAACTCAAAACCCTAGAAATGGAGAACTCTCGAGGCTTGATTAAATCTTGCTAGGACTCACTTAAATGCTCAACCACACCTAGAATGAGAACATTTAATGTTCATGGAGGCCTTAAATCGAGATATTAAACCCGGACCCTCCCGACGACCTTGCCAAGTGATTGTGATAAGTTGTCACTCTCGCCGACACTATCGTCCGCACTTGACCCCTAGCGATACACTCCTCGCGAGTGTGATCACCACCTTCATGTACCGATTCGCTTGTGACTTAAACCGTGGGTTGAGGTTATCCAAAGCTATGAAATTATTGCTCATAAAAAATGGAAATGAGGACCCTTTTTAATTACCTAAACTCCGTTGTTACAAGTATTACTTAGAATTGTGAAAATAATGATCTACCAAAGTATAATAATGTGGCTTTTGATTATTCATATATAAATCAAAGGTATAAAAACAGACAACCATATTGTTCTTAAAGATTATGATCTTACTTTTTCTTATGATAATCTCAAAACAAGCTTGAAGATGTAAATGAAAGTGAATCTGATACTAAGTGTTCTAACTTTGATTCTACTAGTCGGAATCTTGTATTCAGATTTCTAGGTTAAAAGAAAATCACTACAAAACAGAGGCAGATTTCAGGCGGAAAAATCCGTCGAAAATCCGCCGAAAATAGGGGATTTCGGCGGATTTTTTGGCGGATACAGGCGTCGGACAAACGGGCGCCGAGATGGACAATTTTCGGGGGAATTTTTGGCGGATCCAGTTTTCGGCGGATTAGGCCGCCGAAAATCCGTCAGAAAAAAATATGCATAATTAACCAAATTTTAATTAACAACATGATTAAAAATTATATTTTCGACGGATTTTTCCGCCTGAAATATTTATTTATTTATTTATAAATTAATTAAAAAAAATCAACGAAATATTTTCGATGGATTTCAGGCAAAATAATCCGCCGAAAATATTTTTAATTATTTTTTTATTTATTGATTTAATATTTTTAATTATATAATCCGTCGGAAATCCGCGGGAAATTTTGTATATTTTTTATAAAAAATTGATTTTTTATATTAATTAGAAGTTTACCTAAATAACAATTAATATTTATAAATTACTAAACAACACAATATCCAAAATGAAATACAAATCTAAATGTAGTTTACATTAATATGTACTAATCAATATTTGTGTACCATCACTTTCTCATGGAATGATTTGAATAGTTGACTACTAGTCTTAGCATCGAATATAATAAACGGTGGTGGAGGCAAATGTTGCTTCTTCAGCAGTTTCTCATGTCTCGTATTTTCATATCTTTGGTATTTCTTGTCTCGTGTATCTCTTTCGATTGGATAACCTAAACCTACCATAAACAAGTTAGTGATTGCTTCAAACAAGTTGTGTATAAATATGGAAGTTAAGTATACTTGAGTAGGTGCTAGAAGACATTGTAGCTTCAAATCCAGATGATGCTATTTGTGTTGGTTTTCTTGGTGCAACATGCTAATCCAAGCTACACATACAGAGCAGAAATAAGAACCATATACATACAAAAATAAGAACCATAAGTAGTAACAATATGTTGATCATATATATATATATATATATATATATATATATATATATATAGCCTTAGGTTCAATAGAGAAGTCCAAATATTTAGAGAAATAGATAAGTGATCTTGGCCATTTATTCGGTCAAGATCGGTTATAATTGGTCAAAAGTTGCGGCTTTGACTGGTCAAAAATTGCGGCTTTGAATGGTCAAAAGTTGCGGCTGTTCCAAAAATAGAAGGGCAATTTCGTAACTTTTACAAAAAACACGGGCTGCGTTCATATATGAATCTGTGTGATTCACATATGAACTATACGTTCATATATGAACCTTTGTAATTCACATATGAACTCTTTATAACTAATTCATATATGAATCTGGTGATTCATATATGAACCTTTGTGTTTCATATATAAAACTAATTAACTGTAGGTTCATATATGAATCAGTTGAACCAATTAATTGATTCATATATGAATCTTTGTGATTCATATATGAATTTTTTTTTAACTAATTCATATATGAACTTTTGTGTTCATATATGAATCTTTGTGATTCATATATGAAATTTTTTTAACTACTTCTCATATGAACAAATTAACTGATTCATATATGAATCACAAAGGTTCATATATGAATCAGTTAAAAAGAGTTTATATGTGAATTACAAAGGTTCATATATGAACGTATAGTTCATATGTGAATCACACAGATTCATATATAAACTCAGTCCGTGTATTTTTTACGAAACTACCCCTCTATCTTGTGCAGATCACGCGAGTAATTATCCGCTACTTCTCTATCAAAGCCGCCGATCTTGACCGAATAAATGGCTAAGATCACTTCTCTATTTCTCTAAATATTTGGACTTCTCTATTGAACCCTTCCCTATATATATATATATATATATATATATATATATATATATATATATATATATATATTCAGTATGGTATGCAACAATTTCCCCGGTAACCGCTAACCGTGGTAAGAGTCTTCGCCCTCACTTACCGGGTAAGACTCTTAGTCCTTGCCTTAGCTCTTACCAGGTAAGATTTTTGCTTCTTGTCATATTCATCCAGTAATGTAATGTGACTTGGTAACCGCTTACCCGGGTAAGCATTTGGTAATCGGCCCCTAACTTGCACATCATTATCCAAGCAAACAATATACCGATTACTAAAGTTCATCAAGCATACACATATAGAAAGAACATGTCAAAATGAAAAGGTCATTTATTTAACCGAGTAAGCCATACATTACTACCCATTTGAAGAAATGCTTCACTTTATCAGCTACCGCCATGGAATGGGTAGTTTCTTCAAGAAACATCAATAAAACAAATCAGATCTACAAGTGGGACATGTCTATGTTGGTCTGGAACAGATCGACGATGTTGGAGGCAATGGAAAAACAAGACGTAAAAAACATCCTCGTATCAGACCAAGAAAAAAATCCCAACCACAAAGGATGCAACAAGATTACACTCCAGATTTTGTCAGCATCTTATTAAAGATAAATAAACCAATTAATATATATGAATCCTAGTTACTTACATGCGATTTGAAGCTCCGAAGCTCGACTTGTGTAAATTGATTATGTAGCCATGGATCTGATACAAAAACACCAAAGTAATAAACCTGCTATGATTATTAAACTTATCTGTTTGATTAAGAACTGAAATGAAACTCATAGGAAGAGAAAATATGATAAACCGCAATTTAAGTGTATAAAGTACTCCAAATACAAAAGATCAACCTTATAGGTATTAGCATGTGCTCATCAGTTTGCCTTAATTATCATCATCACCCTATTGTTCGTGTATTGCTAACAGAACTCATCAGTTTTAAAAACAATCCAAGCAAAAAACTAAAAGAGAAGAATAAAACAAGCATGGCAATGTAAAATAATTAATGAGCAACACTAATGAACATGTCATCAAAAATTCACCTTGCAATATACATAAAGATAGCCTCTACATAAAGCAACACTAATGAACATGTTATCTTCTTCGGCGCACTTGCTCGTCTTAAAGATAGCCTCTATCTCCTTTAACCATTTCATCGCATTCACGGGATCCCTGTCCCCAGAGTAGGTCGGAGGTCTACAACTTAAGAACATTTTGTAGTCGCACCTCCTTGGCACCTGTACATCAGTTGGTGTAATTGGCATTTCAGCTTCCGTTTCAGGATCCGGTGTTTCAGCTTCACCGTGACGATTCCGGTCAAACATTGCCTGAATACTGGCTTGTAGCCTCCCCATCTCTGCCATTAAATCACCTCTCGTAACGAACTCTGTATCTTGTTGCTGAGTTCCGCCTCCAGTTCGGCCTCCAGTCCTACCCCCAGTTCTACCTCCGACTCTGCCCCCAGTTCTTATTGGCGGATTAGTTCTATTCGGATTTCTTCCTCCTCCTCATTTCGAATTTCGTGTTCCGCTTGCCATTCTGTAGATTTAAACAAAGTTAACATACACATAAGCACATACCCCATATAACAAGGTATTTCAGTTCAAACATGTACTTGTAAGTTCACGCTTACACTGGCCAGGTGTAATTTGAACATACCTTACATGATGTTCCTTCTACCTTTTTATACTTAACATCCCAAGGTTCTAAAATAATAAGGACATCCTACTTCACATGCAGTTTAAGTCTAGGTATAAATCCAAATACCTAAATCTCTTAAACCAGGGCTCTGATACCATTTGTAACGACCCGGTTTCCCAAACATACAACAAATAACATACATTGCATAACTTCATTACATTCATAATAAAAGGTACATCACAAACCAAGTACGGTCTCAATAGTCTTGACATTACAAAATATATAAAAGCTTCCTAATCAACATCCAACAAAAGCTTCCTACACTTCATCCTCCCCTGCCGATCCTTAACCTGGAAAACATATTTTTGAAAACAAAATGAGGGTTAGACCAAACGGGTCTAGTGAGTTAATCCCGGTCTTTTCCAAAATCAATATAAAACTCTTTTCACATAATACTTTGTATCAGAATAGTTTACATAAAACCTTTCGTATAAGCACGCATATACCACACGTATATAAATACACATTAGGACTCGTGCACCGTGTATCTCTCCTCATCTCATCTTCTTTCCCCTGGCCACATTAGTCGGTAGCAAGCCAACTAATCATCGTCACCGTACAATACAGTCGACTCCACTGTAATTACATACAGCCCCGCTGCAATTACCTACAGCTCCACTGCCATTTCATGCAGCCCCGCTGTATTTCCATACAGCCCCGCCGAACAATAATTCGGCTCACTTATACTCGTTTCGTGCAATATAACCATAACATATATCTCAATATATTATCAATCATGTACACCATACATATAAGCACATTAATCACTAATTATCACATTCCCAAACCATACGTATGTATTCCATTTGAAAATACTTTTAAAGTAAAACTCACCTTGAATGCTTAAAATACGCTTCCAAGCCTTTCTCCGAGCTATCCGTTCCTTTATCCAAATACCTCAGAATCTGAAACCATTTACATACAAATATCTCCTTACCAACTTATGTATAAGACTTACTAGCAGGTTATGGACTCTAGATACATCTACATAACTTTTATCCTCAAAATTACCCAAACATCCAAGTTATCCGGACAACCCAAACAACCCGGACAACACCACTTTTTCCGGACAACATGACTTTTCCGGACAACCTCAGTAATCCGGACAGCAGACTAATCCGGACAACCCGAGGAATCCGGATGCCATCCGGACTCTAAATCATCCGGAAACCATCAATCAAATCGTCCGGACTCTATCAACAACTTACCCGGACACCACCCAACAGAACTATCCGGACACATTCATATCACCCGGACACCTCTGTCGGTTTGGTACTTTTTACCCAGAAATCCGACTGAAATTCATACCAGTTCGATTCTATTGATTCTAATCCGACAGAAACCATTTACCAACCATTACAAACGTAAATTGTAAAGGAAACATACTTGTAATCTCTTCCAAACTCACCAAATGATGCCTTAACCTAGCTTTCTTCCTTTTTCTCCCTATTCTCTCAACACACACACAAACACACACTTGAATCTGAATAATGAAATTATCTGAAGTCTAAAGAGATAATATCTAACCCTATTTACCTTTTAGCCCTTAAACTATTCAACAATGACCCAAAACACCCTTAACTTATAAACTTATCCAAACTTTCCCTAATTAGAAACTTTAAAATTAAATAAACTTAACGGAATTAGATTTTTAACTAACGGGTTTACCCGGGGTATTACAGTATATGCCAACACATCGAAGATACCTGCAATTTGAACATATAAATCAATACAAAACATTAACTTGCGTTATAAATCAGTCATAATTAACTGCCACAGATTGTAATATAAATTCGATCTACGTTAATTGATTTTGGGTTTCTTTGTTTAAAGTAAGAAACATAAAACAGCAACTCACTGGAAGCAAAATCGATCCAGGTTAAATCGATTTTGGGTTTCTTTGTTTAAGTGATGGGGCTAGATCTTGTAATGATGCAAGGGGTCAAAAATCCATCACCAAACAACACGAACTCGATATCAGTTCTGATATTGATAACATTTTAGGTAAAAAACGATTAACACGAGAAAACTAGGGTTTCGCAATACCTAAAGCAGTAGATGTATGAAGATCGACGAGAAAGACCGAACAGGTAGAACTGGAGAGAAATCATACAAAAGCGAAGGGGGAGAGAGCTTGTCGGCGGAGGAGAGACTCGGCACTGCTCTTCGGCGGAGGGGGAGACTCAACAGAGCTCGTCGGCGAAGAGGGAGACTCGACGGAGCTGTCGTCGTTGAAAGTTGAAACGTCGAAGTGATTCTGGCCTTGTGGAACTGAAATGTCGACGGGGTGTGGGGGAAAGCAAATAGGTTTCTTAATTTTTGGGGGAAGGGTAAAGGTTTAGGAAAATAGATGAGGGAAAATGAGGTGGAATTTTTGGAAAAATCTTAATTTTATAAAAAATTTAAAGATAACATAAATATATGTATTTATTTAGGGAAATTAATTAAAATACCCCAAGTTTGACTTTGCTTTACCAAAATACCCTAAATCTCTCTCAGTTTGCAAAAGTGCCACAAATTTCCGCGGTGGGCCCCGCGATCGCGGGCCCACACCCACGTGTCACAAAGTTTCGGCGTGTACTGTTCTTGTGTCATTGGATGAAAATGAGAAAAAATAACGAAAATACAGTTCAGTTTCAATGGTCAAAAGAAATTTTAGCAAAACCGAGCTGCGTGAGCACGAGATTTTGGTGCTGCATTTGTGTCCGCAGGTCGCGCTCGCACACAAGTTCGACGATTTTAGCTTACGAAATCGTCAATCGGCACCCCCCTGTGCGCGGGTAGGTGTTAGAGTAAAACCATGCAAGGAGCTTGTCAACTCCTCTCACTTCTTTGGTTATAAACCATTGAATTTTTACTCCCTCTTCCTATGTGGGACACCTTCCCACACCCAACTTGGTTTTTGCTAATTTCATCCAATTACTCAACTTTGAGCATCGATGTCTCATTCACACATACTCCGTTTTGGACGCATTATATATCGTTTCGAAACTCTCATATAGGAGAACATAAACCCACTAAGAGTTAATTATATATACCACATATATATATATATATATATATATATATATATATATATATATATATATATATTTAAATGTGTCCAAAGTTTAGTAAAAGTATGTGTTGGTCCCGAAGGGCTATACAAGTTTGTAGAAAGGGGGGGTTGAATACAAACACACAGATTTTACTTTTCTAAATTGTTTATTGATAAATCATTAACAATTTACAGCTTGTCGCGGAACAAGATTAAGGATAAACCTAAATCTAAACAAGTTGGAACACTAAGTTTCTTGCACTAAGAAAGAGAAGGAAATTACTAATAATAACTTATCTCAGGATAAGAAAGATGACTTGACCAGAGTTAGCAAGTGACTCGTCCAGAGTTTTCGAGTGCTTCAAAAATGAAGGTGGAGTCCTTCTTATATACTGCATGCATTTAATGCATGACAGTTTATACTTTACACGTGGCAGCAGCTCATTGGTTGCATGTCATTGACCTTTGTAGACAACCTTAGTAGCCGCATGTTTGAACAATGTAGTATCAGAGTGGTTGTACGATTTCAGACAATAAGGAGGTTCTTTTCTGACATATCATGCGGAGTCGTGCAATGGTGGTTAAGACAAAAGTACTTTGTACGGAGGACTTCATGATCAGCTTTCGTTGATTCATCGCTTTATCATTCTATATCAGTGAATCACAAAGTTCAGTGATAGCTGAAGTCTTGTACTTGATACTTCACGTTGAGTGGTCTGAGTCTTCGCTGGTCCGCATCAGTTTATTAGGAGACTTGTCACTGGTTCTTGAGCTTGATCTTCGACTTCAGCGTAGAACCTATGTTGACGTGAAACTTGTCTTCAGGGATCATAAGTAAACAACTAACTTACCAGCGATCACCATAAGGAATGAACATGCTCAGAGCATTATGGTGAACAGTGTTCGCTGAATGTTTAATCTAAAGAGTGAGAGTTCCTATCAGCGGTACTGTTAGGTCTTAGTACTTATCAGCGATAGTGAGACTCTGATATATATTGTTTACTTACAATTTTCACTAAGTATTTAAGAGAGGGTCATTATCAAGTCACTGAGGGTTTGGATCAACAATCTCCCCCTATTTGATTATGACATAGCAACAGAGAAAATTGCTATTTAATGAAAACATAAGGATAAAAAGAACTCATAAAATATTTGTCTCTTTTACTGTTTTCTGGGATCTTTTCTGTACTGATGGAGTAAAGTACTTTCGCTGAAATATTTCTTTAAACTTCGTATCAGATTACAAAGGGAAGTGGAAAGATTACAAGTACAAGCGAAATAAATTACAAGTACAAAAGAATAACTGATAAAATAGAAGAATAAGGCGATCCTATCAGCTTATAGAGGTTCTTCCTTAATGAGAAGTTCATCAAGGGTCTTTGATGTGGGAATCATCCAGTCAGGGACATTTACTCCTTGATTCCTTTTGTTCAGAGCTTCTTCAAAAATCAAGGGTTTAAGATGTCGTGCCTGAATGTCGCGTTTGAAATCACACCAGTAGATGAGATCTTTCAGTTGTTCGATGGGAGTGATGGGAAGCTCAGAGATATGTTGAAAACGTTGTCGTACACCATAGTCAATAAAGAATATCCCATAGGGTTTGCTTATGACTTTCCCAGGGATGAAGGTCTCACCAGGAGGAAGAGATGTGTCAAGTGCGGAAAGGTCAGGTTCTGGACCAAGAACTTCAGCACGAGAAAAACCAATACCTGTTTCGTTCCGTATAAGAGGACCTGAGTCTGAAGGTTTAGACTTTTTCTTTACAGAGGCCCTTCTTTTCTGATTTGCGAGAGGAGGGGGAGGAGGAATATCCACACAAGAAGAGACTAAGTTGATCTGTTTATTTATCAGCTTTTCGAAATGATCCTTGCACTTAGATTGAGACTTCTGGATGGCTAATCTGATCTCCAACCATTCAGAGAGACCGTACTTCGTGATGGCTTCAGCATAGAATTTTTTGTACTGTCCGTTCTCTCTGAATATCTCGATTTCAGCGATTGAAACTTTGAGGGTTGATTTTCCAGTGATATGTACCTTGTTGATTCTGGCAGGTCGATATCTGAAGTGTACCTTTTCTTTGCACCAGATTAAAGTAGATTGAGACACAGTTCTCTTTTCTTCAACGATCTTCTTGGCGTCTTCCCATAGCTGACGTTGAACTTCGATTGGAGTTATTTTCAGCGAGGGGTCTTTCACCGATTGTTGAGTAAGCTGGATGGCGAGTTCTCTGTCTTTTTCTTCAGCTTCCCTTCTTTCAGCGATTAACCTTTCAGCTCTGAGGTGATCCTTGTATTCCTTTTGAGAAAGTCTGAACTTTGGAGGAATAGAAGAAAGTTGATCACGCTTCAGGATGATTCGCTGATCTTCGAATCTCTTGATCATTGCATCTCTCTTTTTCTGATCCTCTTCACTCAGCTTTTGAGGAGCCAAGGAAGGTCTGTTTTTGTAAGAGAGCAGCTATTCTTCAGGTTCATCAGTCTCAGAGATCAAATCCAAGACTGGGATTATTTCTTCAGCGTTGGGAGCTGGGATTATTGTTGGTGAAGTCGCAGCTGTAGGAACTTCAGCGATATCCTCAAACAGGGGAGAGGACTAGCTAAAACACAGCGATCTTTCGAATAAGAACTTGGGAAGAAAAGAGAGAGAAAGAATGTGGTTAAGTGTATAGCGGCTTTATGGAGAGTAGAGCTGATAATGTGTATAGATAGAGGAGGGATGCGGTGTAAGGAAGTAAGATGTAGTGTACCTGACAAACCGCCTTTTTAAGCAAGATCGTCAGATTGTCATCTTCAGCGAGGCCTTTGTTTTTTCCTTTGTCAGCTTCAGACGTTGTAGGCTTTGTCTTGGTCCGTTCCCCTGAAGGTTCGTTTATCAAGATCCCTTTAAGAGCTGTAGTCCTCTCAGCAGGCTTAACGATAAAGGAGTCATCAACATCATCATCATCATCATCCTTTGGAGAAGAAGATGGTTCATCATCAGATAAGTCGATGGCTTCTTCATCTTCAGCTTCAGATTCAGATTCTTCAGCAGCTTCTTCGAGTTGCTCCCCCTCAGATACAGAGGTAAGTTTCTCGGTTCCCTCATGGTTTTCATCTCCCTAAGGTCCAGCAATTGTTTCTTCATTTGTCTTCTCCCCCTCTTCAGAAAGGGGAAGGTCTTCAGTCTTCTCCCCCCTCGATAGATTCATCTTGGGGAAGGTCTTCAGAGTTCTTCTCCCCCCCCTTCCTCATGATGAGTGGGGGAGGAATGCGATGACTCAGCAGTTGGTTCCCTGTCTTCTTGGCTAGGGACCCCAATGTAATTTTCAATCGCTATTACTCTGTCTTCTAGGCCAGTAATAGCAGGAGTGATCTTGAAAAGTTCAGCATGATCCGCCGGAGTGAAATGCGAAGGTGCAGGGGCAGGGGCGTTCATGCGATCGAGGATCTGCTTTACCATCATCTTCACTAAACTTACGACAGTCTTTACTGACCTCACGTCAGTCTTTACTGAACTCACATCAGTCTTTACAGCAGACATATCTCCCTGAAGATTTCCAACCGATGTCTTCAGCGTTATGAACTCGCTGGACATGGTTTGAACTGTTGTTTTGAGAGAGGTGTAGTCTGTGTAGATGTCAGCAAGAACTTTGGCAAAGTCACCAAGACTACCATCAACCTTCTCCAAATCAGCTTTGGAGGCTTTCTGTTCCACCACTTTTGTCAGCTTGTTGAGATTCTCTCCAGCGTTTGTTATAGCTGAATAGTTGTCTGAGAGAGTAGTGGTGAGACTTGTCAGTATTAGCAATAAAGATACAAGATCATCACCAAATTGTGGTGATCCTGTAAAATAGGAAACATAATTATTTATGTATATCTTTTCCATTCCTTGTGTATATCTTTTCCATTAAGGGTGATTCTCACAAATCATACATGGTATCAGCCTAACTATCGATCCTCTCCACCTTCTTCTCATCCTCCCATGGCTCCCAACAACACCTCTTCCTCTCAAACCTCAGATTCTTCCCTTTCTCTTGCCACGTTACATCATATGATAACCATTAAATTATCCTCCTCCAATTACCTCTTATGGAGAAATCAAATTCTCCCCCTCCTTTCATATCAGAAACTTCTTGGTTATATTGATGGCACCATTACGCAGCCTCCAACAACTATCCAATCCAATGGAACCGACTTGCCAAATCCAGACTTCACTACTTGGCACGAGGCTGACCAACGAGTTTTAATTTTGATTCAATCCTCCCTCACCGAAGAAGCAATGGCCGAAGCCCTCGGCCTTACCACTGCTCGTGCTGTTTGGTGTGCTCTTGAGTCGGCTTATAGTCATCACTTTGTAGAATGAATGCACACCCTTCGTGATTCTCTTCGACAACTTCAGAAAGGTACTTCTTCCGTCTCTGACTATGGTCGCGAATTTAAATCTATTTGTGATCAATTGTCCGCCATTGGCCAACCTGTTGATGACATGGAAAAATCCCACTGGTTTCTTTGTGGTCTCGGGTCCTCGTTTGAGACTTTTTCTACTGCTCATCGAGCTGTCAAGCCCCGTCCTACATTCCGTGATCTTCTTTATCAAGCTGAAGGTCATGAACTTTTCCTTAAATCTGTCCATGGCCCGACTATTCCAACCGCATCTTTCAACGCGCAACACCACCGCTCTTCCTCTTATCGTGGCCCTCATGGCCGTGGACGCAGTAATTCATTTCGTGGTGGTTCTTCCGGTGGTCGGGGACGTGGTCGCCGCTCCCCTCATTGTCAACTTTGCCGTAAAGATGGTCACTATGCCAACATGTGTCCGGATCTCGGCAATTTTGCTACTCACAGGACCCCTGCTGCCGCAAACTTGGCTCATGCTTTTCATGCTCAATGCCATGTCAATGATTCTTCACCAGATTGGTTTGTGGATTCTGGGGCAACCGCTCACATGACACCTTCTCCTACATCTCTCGACTCTTCCACACCTTACTCGGGAAAAGACCAAGTCACCTTCGGCAATGGTAATAGTTTACATATATCCCATATTGGTCGATCATCTATTTCTCACAATATTGAGTTATTAGATGTTCTGGTTGTTCCTCATTTCACGAAGAATTTGCTTTCTATTAGCAAATTGACTTCAGATTATCCGGTTAACGTTTTGTTCTCTGATCATGACTTTGCTATTCAGAATCGACTCACAGGGGCGGTTCTAGCTCGGGGCAGAATTAAGCATGGACTTTATGTGTTAGAGCAAGGTCAAAAGGCTTTCATGGCGGCCTTGCACTCCAAAAGGCTTCGTGCATTCTACGAGCTCTGGCACAACAGATTGGGACATGTTTCGTTTGACATTATCACATTATTAGATAAATTAGGGCATTTATCTGTTACCTCTCTTTTACCGAAACCAAGTATTTGTTCGTCTTGTCAACTTTCTAGGAGTAAACGTTTACCATTTGACCTTAATCCAAAACGCTCATTACATGTGTTGGATTTGATACATTGTGATTTGTGGGGACCGGCACCCATTATGTCTACAGATGGTTATCGTTACTATGTTATTTTCGTTGACGACTTCTCAAGGTTTACATGGTTTTACCCCTTAAGGGCGAAATCTGATTTTTATAATATTTTGTCTGCCTTCTTGAGTTTTGTGCAAATGCAGTTCTCGTGCAAGGTTAAAACCTTCCAAAGTGATGGAGGTTCCGAGTTTCGCAATAATCATGTCACTACCATACTTACGAAAAACGGTACTCTTCATCGCATTTCCTGCCCGCACACGCCTCAGCAAAATGGCCGTGCCGAACGCAAACACCGACATATCACCGAAACAGGGCTTGCCATGTTGTTTAATGCTCATTGCCCCGCTTCATTATGGGTCGATGCCTTTGCCTCCGCCACCTACATTATCAACCGTTTGCCGTCTAGAGTCTTAACCAACAAGACCCCTTTTGAATTACTTTTTGGTACCACACCAAATTATGCCAACCTTCACACTTTTGGGTGTCGAGTGTTTCCATACTTACGTGACTACTCGGCACACAAGCTTGCTCCCCGGAGCATCTCATGCATTTTTATTGGCTATAGCAGTCAATACAAGGGATATCGTTGTTTGGATCCCTCTACTTCACGCATTTACACTACCCGCCACACTCAATTTGACGAGGCTACCTTTCCGTTTTCTAGAAATCTACCTGTTGTGGATCTTGCTAAAATCGTTTTCTCCAACTTTGAGGAAGCTAACCAGTCAGCTCCACTGTCGGCCCAATCAAAGCCCAGTGGCTGTTCTTCTGAGTCCAAAGTCGATCATCAGCCGCCTCTCGGCCCCTGCTCGCTGTGTCATGGACCTACTCCAGCCCCGTCCAACACTGATCGGACGTCTTCGGAAAGCACAATTGACCCCTCTACTGCTGTCGAGCCACCGTTGTCGACACCTACAACTGCTGTCCAGCCACCTTTATCGACACCTGCAGCGAAGGTCACAAGCTCTACGCAGGTCACAAGCTCCGAGACTAGGACTTCATCGGCTCATCCTATGATTACAAGAGCACGAGCAGGTATCTTCAAACCAAGGCATTTTGTTGATCTTGCCTAACTTGGACGCAATAGCCTACATATTGCTCTTTTTGCTACAACGGACCCTAAAGGTTTCAAAACAGCTGCGAAAAATCCTCGTTGGCTCTCGGCCATGGAAGAAGAGATGAAAGCATTGCGTGTTAATAACACATGGACTCTTGTCCCACGCCCACACTCTTCAAACGTTGTTGGCTCCAAATGGGTGTTTCGTACCAAATATCGCTCGGATGGCTCAGTTGAACGGCTCAAAGCACGATTAGTTGCCCAAGGTTTCACTCAAATTCCCGGTTTGGATTATTTCCACACGTTTAGCCCGGTTGTCAAAGCCTCTACGGTTCGCATAATTGGCATCTCCATCAACTAGATGTCAAAAATGCATTTTTAAATGGACATCTCACTGAAACAGTGTTCATGGAACAACCTCCGGGTTTTATTGATTCCCGATTTCCAAATCATGTTTGCCAACTCAAAAAGTCACTATACGGTCTCAAACAAGCTCCACGTGCTTGGTTCCAGCGACTTAGTGACTTTCTTACCCGTCTTGGGTTCTCGTGCAGCCGTGCTGACACATCTTTGTTCATTTTCAAACGCGACTCTTGCATCTTATACTTACTAGTCTATGTTGATGACATCATTCTGACCGGGAATAGTGAACCAATGATCTGCCACTTTGTCTCACAACTTCATCGTGAGTTTGCAATCAAGGATCTTGGCCAACTTAGTTATTTCTTGGGACTAGAAGTCTCTTACACCGATAATGGACTCTTTCTAAGCCAAGCCAAGTATGCTCACGACATTCTTTACCGGGCAAAATTACTAGAAGCCAAACCTATGCCTACTCCTCTAGCTACGTCCGAGCAACTCTCTAGCCTTGGCTCTTCATTCTCAGATCCTACTCTATATAGGTCCCTCGTTGGGGCACTTCAGTATCTCACGATCACTCGCCCGGACCTCTCTTATGCAGTTAACCAAGTTAGTCAGTTTCTTCATGCTCCCACTGACAATCACTTCAATGCGGTGAAGCGTATACTTCGATATGTTAAAGGAACTCTTTCGTATGGGCTCTCGTTTCACCGACCTTCTAGGTCCTCTCTTCTTGGATACTCGGATGCGGATTGGGCACGCTGCATTGAAACTCGCCGATCCACCTATGGATACTCAATCTTCCTCGGTGGAAATCTGATTTCTTGGAATGCCAAAAAGCAACCTACGGTGTCCCGCTCGAGTTGTGAGTCCGAATATCGGGCTATGGCTAACACGGCTGCCGAGATCGTATGGGTCACACATCTTCTTCGAGAACTACATGCATTACCTCCTGATCGACCGACTCTTCTTTGTGACAACCGGAGTGCGATCTTCTTAAGTCAAAATCCGGTATCTCACAAGCGGGTAAAACACATTGACATTGATTATCATTTCATTCGTGAACTCATTTCTTCTGGTCGTTTATATACTCGGTTTGTTCCAACAACTCTCCAATTGGCGGATATCTTCACCAAGAGTCTTCCACGCCCTCTTTTCGACCACTTCCGTGCCAAGCTTCGTGTTGGCCCACCACCACTTCGCTTGAGGGGGGGTATTAGCAATAAAGATACAAGATCATCACCAAATTGTGGTGATCCTGTAAAATAGGAAACATAATTATTTATGTATATCTTTTCCATTCTTTGTGTATATCTTTTCCATTCTTTGTAAACTCTTGTACTACATATTGTGATGATATACACCTCTCACCATTAAGGGTGATTCTCACAAATCATACAGTCAGCTTTGTATCCATGTTCTTCAGAGAGGCGTTAATGTCTCCCAAATTAGGACCTGTAACAGATAAGTACTTGTGAACAAAGGAAAGCTCTGAAGTTTCGGGTTTAGTTACAGTGTATATGGGTTGGTGTATACCTGCAGGAGGGTTGGTGAAGTCGTCAAAACTTCTGTGTCCTAAAAAGAGTTCCATGTCGTCAGCTAGAGTGCGTGTACGCATGCACATTACTGTAGGTCCTGCATCCATCATTCCTTGAAAAGTATCAGCTTTAGCTTCTGGAAGAATGACGGTGGCTTCAGTGATCGTGGTGAAAACTGGATTAGAGTCCAATGGAGTAGAGATAGAAGCGAATGTTGAGAATGATGGTTGGGTGTGGGGTTCAGCGTTGGATCCGCTGAGAATCACTTCTTCAGTCTGTAGAGAGACTGAAGGAGGTTGGGTCGATTCCAAGTTTATAACTTCCGCATTTAGAGACGCTGAAGCTGGGATGGAAAGGGTGGCTTGTTCAGTTGTGGCAGAGCGTACCACTGAACTTTCCATCAGCTCTTCAAGATGAGCTGAGGAGTCTTCAGCATGAGATTGCTGGGGTTGCTCCTTGGTTTTCTTAGTTCTTTTGGAACCAAGTTGGGTAGATGAGTGTTTCCTTTTTCTAGAAGGAGTGGAGGTTGCAGCTGGGGTATCAGTGGTGGGTTTGTCCACTGAATGGGCTGCAGAAGTAGAAGAAGGAGGATTGAGAAGAGTTAAGAGAGTATAGAGACGTACCTCGTTTTCCACTGGCTTGAAGTCGAGTACCTTAGGATCAACCTGAGAGAGTTTCAGGTCTCCTACTTTTGGGTAGTTGTCCTTCAGGCCGGTTTGGAAGACGGCGCTGATGAATCTTGGGTATGGAACCCATGATGGTCGGTCAGTGGCAGAGTCTACTTTGAGCACTAGATCATCGTAGATTATCGTGGCCCAGTCAACGTGAAGACCCTTCAGCAATGCATATCCCATTGCTTGCTGAGGTTGAGCGGCTTGATCAGAGGAGCCGGTCTTTGCAGTCATGCAGCTTATCAAGTGTGCGAAGATGAAGTTCATCTCGCTTGGCATTTTTGATTTCTTGATGAGGGTCAGCTTCTTCTCAGGCTTTTTGTCCCTTCCAGTTTCCCATACATAACCCATTGCGTCAAAGAATGCAGTGATGGCTTCCCTATCAGCATGTTTCTTGTGGTCAGGGAGAGGAACAAAGGTTTTTTCTTTTGTGGCGATGGGAAGGCTCAGTGCTTTTCGGATAATGGCAGGGGTGATTTTTATGGTGCCAAAATTAGTGTCACAGAGGATGCAATCGATTTTCTTCGTGGGGTCTTTGGTCGATGTGAGCTGAGTGTGTCTGGCAGAATACCAGAACTGAGATAGTAGTAGCTGATGAGCAGGGGGTGTTGTTGGTTCCCATTTTACTTATTACAAGATTATCAGATCTATTAGTTCGAGTTTATGTTTGATGCGGAAGTGTATTTGAAGAACTAACAGATATGTTTGATAGATTTAGAACACACAATATAAAGAAACAGTATAAAGATGATATCTTGAAGATTACTGTTGTTTTATATATAAAGCAAGAATAGATTTAAGAACAGTTGAGTATGCAAAGCTTTAAGCAGATATGACTCTCGATGTGCATAAGCTATGTGTTCTTGTGTGCTTAGTAAAATATAATTTTTTCTTATTGTTATTAGGAAGAACTCAACATGAGTCTTCCTTTTATACTACTACAAGGGGACCATAAAGTAAATCAGCCACCAGGGTTTGAAAGCTCAAAGTTCCCAAGGCATGTGTACTACCTTGAAAAGGCTCTGTACGGACTGAAACAGGCTCCAAGAGCATGGTACGAACGACTTTCTACCTTTCTTCTAGTCAATGGCTACGACAGAGGCACAACAGATACCACCTTATTCTATAAACGTAAAAGCAGTGAAATAATGCTTGTACAAATCTATGTGGACGACATAATTTTTGGGTCTACTAATACAGAAGAGTGCAAAAGTTTTGAAAAACTCATGCAAAGTGAGTTTGAAATGAGTATGATGGGAGAATTAACATTCTTCCTTGGACTCCAAGTCAAACAATTATCAGAGGGAATTTTTATAAATCAGGACAAATATGTCTCTGACACCTCTGCCATGAAAACTCCAATGGCCACTGGAAATAAGTTATTCTTAGATCCAATGGCATCTCTGTAGAATGCACTCTCTACAGAGGCATGATTGGATCTCTGTTATACTTAACTGCTAGCAGACCTGACATTATGCATGCCACATGTCTTTGTGCACGTTATCAAGCTAATCCTAAGAAATCACATTATGATGCTGTAAAGAGAATCTTTAGATACCTAAAGGGGACCAAAAATCTTGGTCTCTGGTATCCACAGAACTCTGGCTTTTGTCTTAAAGCTTATACAGATTCAGACTATGGAGGATGCATGCTCGACAGAAAGAGTACCTCTGGGAGTTGTCAATTCCTAGGTGGTAAGCTAGTCAGTTGGACCTCCAAGAAGCAGAATTGTGTGTCAACCTCTACGGCAGAGGCTGAATACGTTGCTGCTGCTAGCTGTTGTTCTCAGGTTCTGTGGATGAAGACTCAGCTAAAAGACTACGGACACATCCTATTCAAGATACCCATCTTCTGTGATTCCAAAAGTGCCATTGCCATCTCTGCCAATCCTGTGCAGCATTCAAAAACCAAGCATATCGATATAAGGTACCACTTCTTGAAACATCATGTTGAATACGGTACAATCAAGATGCATTTCGTGCCCACAGAATACCAACTCGCGGACTTATTCACCAAAGGTTTAGACGAGAAAAGATTCAATTTCTTGGTGGGTAAGTTAGGAATGATCAATATGACGTGAAAATCCTCTGTAAGTATAGCTTATCTTCTGTAAATATGTGTATAAATATATTGCTTTATTTATTGCTTTGATTGATTTCTCTGTGTAAATTCTCAAATCATAAATAGTTCTTGAGATCACAGAGCTTCTGTGGGTCTGCTCAGAACCTCTGACGACCCCTACAGAACCTCTGGTAAACATGACCTATGTACTATGCAAAACTTATCCTATTTTGATCCAAGCATAGGTCAAGGGGGAGCAGAAGGAAATTACTTGATCTACAGAAATGGTTAGATCAAGGGGGAGCAAAAGAAACCTTGAAATGATCTACAGAGGTTAATTTTTCAAAGGGAAGCCAAAGAAGAGTGTCGATGAATCTAAATCGTCAGAAGTCAGACATCACTGCCGAGAAAAGAAGAACCAAAAGGTATGTCTCGTACAAAAGGTTTTTGAAAACAGTTTTCTGGGACAAAAATTGTCAAATACGTCCTAAAAATACTGGGAATATCATTTCAAAAATAAAATTATTAAAACTTTTAATAATTTTTGAGTTATGAGAAATTTAAGGTCATAGAGCTTCTGCTGAGCTCAACAGAAGTTCTGCCAGAACACTGCTCTGTGATCGCAAATTTAACTCGGAAACCGAATACGCACAAATACACACACCATGACCTTCTCGCACAAAACTTTTTCCAAAACAGTTTTCTCGGACACCAACGTTCAAATATGTCCGAAAAACATTTCTTAATGCAAATCCAAACTTGGATGATCAAAATAGTTAATAGAGTTTTAGTTATGAGAAATTTTCACTCATAGAGCTTCTGCTGTCCCTGACAGAGCTTCTGCAAATTCCTACAGAGCCTCAAAACCTCTGTGAACAAAATTTTTTCACTAAAATCCTATTAATCCTCTCCAATGCTTTTTACAAATGTTTTTGGTTATAATAGAACCTACAGAGTCATGATAATAATGAGATATATGAGAAAAGGGTGAAAATCCAAGATTTTCAAAATCACAGATCTTCTGTAAACTACAGAGCTTCTGTGAATTTGGAGTTTGGACATTTCTGTAAACTGTAACGGTTACTTTTACTGAGAGTGAAAATCATGTGGCTAAGAACAACCCCACGCGCCTAGCATTAATGGGCAGCGCACGACGTCCTGTCATCATCTGACATGGCCTACGTGTCTCATTTTCATTGGGCGTATAAGGCACGTTCTTTTGGAAAATTGAACCCGCCGTTCTAACTCAAGTATGGATTCCAAATATTTATCCATTGCCAAATATTTTTACCCTTTCGAATTCTACCGTTTTACCCACCTCTAAAACCCAAGCTTACCCTCTCATAAAAATCTTTACGAACCCTCATTCTTCTCCGGCGAAACCCTGCAAAAACCTACAAGTAATCTTATTCTCATTACCAATGGCTTCATCTTCTCAAGCTATCTCCCCTGAACACTCTCTGGCGAACTCACCGGAACACTCCACTGCTCATTTTGAACATTTAGAAAACCCCCACCTCGCCAAAAATGCCGAACAAGAAGATTCCGGCGACTCAGCAGACTTTGCTCCGACCACCCATCTCCAAAACTTTATAGCAAAGGAGCACTTTGAAAAGGTACTACCCATCAAATCAAATAATTGCTATTTGGTCCCCTCACTCACTGCTTTAGGCGAAGCCCATGCCCTTCTTCTACACATCATGGAAAACCATATTCTCTTTCCTTTACTCTCCAGAACCCCAAAGCAAATACCTGTTAGGTATTTGAACCAATTTTGGCAAAGTTGCCGATATGATAAAGATGACTCTCTTATCAAAGGGTACATCTCAAAGCCAGACAAATCTGAACATTTGGAACTCAAGTTCAATAGAACAATGTTTTCTCTTGAGTTCAATCTACCAACAAGGGGTCTTCTAGGACTGAAAAAATATGCAGAACAACCAACAGACGACGAGCTCTGTCGTTTTGTAGAAATGCTTGGGTACAACACCCACCTAAGGAAGAGAAATGACTTCCGCAGAGGCAGACTACCACCTCTGTGGAACACTTTGTTTTCAATCCTCAACAGATGCATTACAGGGAAGATAGGCAACATTGACCAGAGCTCACACCAGATCGTAACCATCATGTACGGGGTCTACTATGATCTCCCACTCGGTTACTCGACCATCATGTTACAGGAGATCATCAATACGATCGACAGAAAGAACAACACCAAAAAGGCAAGAGAGAACGATCCTAAGTATCTACCGCCTCTGCAATTCCAAAGGATATTGGGAGTCCTGTTCGAACCTCTGCTGATGATGCAGAACTGGCCAATGGAAGGGCCAACTCCCAAACAGTTCCCAATGAACAAAAATATCCCCACCGATCATATAGATGGCTACACCCACTTCAGACCTCTGTCAAGGAAGCTTCTGAAGTATGACAAGAACAAAACCCTTAAGTTAGAGTATATACGCGATCATAGGACTCCAAAACCGAGCCCTGTGACACCTCCGCGTTTAGGTGTCCCCCTAGGAACAATAGTTGCAGAACTCCTCTCTACAGAAGCGAAGGATCAGAAACTGGCAAAACACATGGCAATCCAACTCAGTTTTATGGCCAAACGAGCCGAGCTCATGGGAAAGAAGTATTCTTCAAAAGCCTCTGCCTCTACCCCAAAAGCAAAGAAGAGGAAAACTGCAGAAGGCACCTCTACAAGCAATACAGAAACTCAACCCTCACCTCCTTATGCCACAGAAGCTGGCTCCTCTGCTCCTCCCTCTTCTCCAAATCAAAAGAAAAGGAAATCAAAACCCACAGAAGGAGGGGCACCAAAACCCAAGAGGAGGAAGACCAAAAAGATGCATGGGAAACCACTTGATCAAATGGTTACCATTGCAGAAGAGGCAGCTGTAGAAGAAGTTGGTGAAGAAGAGGTCACAGAGACCCGGGTCGAAGGAACTGCAGAGGAAGAGCCTGCAGAAAAGGAAGTTGCAGAAGAGGGATATCAATCACCTTATCAATCCCCAGATCGATTCGCTCATCAAGGTAACTTAAACGATTTCCTTCAACACCCTGACTTTGCTAACACCCTAAATACTGCTGGGTGGAATGCACCACCACTTGACCACCACACCCCAGAAGAACAAGACTTCTCTATCTCTGGCATTGACACCAATCTGCAAGAAGATGATCAAACCCCCAGAGATCAACCATCTGAAACCCCTAACATTCTACAGAATCCCTTCATCCAACAGGGACTGGACGTCCACAGAAGGAGTCCAAGCCAAGCTTCAGAAGAAGGAATAGAAGAAATCAACTTGTCAGATGATGAAACTAGGGAAAGGCTTAGGCTACAAGCAGAAGCTCTGTGGAACAGAGATGAGGTTAAAAAGGCCTTAGATAGAATGGGAGGAAAAGAAAAAGGGACAGAAAAAGATGCCGTAGAAGTAGAAGGCACACATCCTCAAACCCCTCCTAGTGCAACCCACACTTCTAACTCCGCAGGTCTAGCTGCAGAAGGAGTTATTGAAAAAGAGTCGCACAACTCGATCCCTACCCAAACCATCCAGCCAGAGGTTATTCTTTCAACCTATGCGCCCACAGAAACCGGGGAATCCATTACTAGGGAGTCTCCTCAGAGAGACTCACCTACAGTTCGTGATCCATCGCCCCAAATCACACCAGAACATCCTACAGAGGAATTCATTTCCTCTGCCACGCACAATATAGGGCCAAAACTTATTTCAGAGAGAAGTAGTGAGCACAAAGACGAAGAGACTCTAGACAAGTCTCCGAGTCAATAGAAGAACATTCCGATACCCACCTCTGGAGTGGATTTGGACACTGTTTTTCGCAGAACTTCTGTAGAGATTGAAAGTCTTGTTTCTTCTCGAAGATCAGATGGAAATCCTTCCACCCCCAACGTACAAACAAGGGTGAACGAAGGTGTCCCAGGAGCAGGGACTCACTCTGGAGACGAATGTGTTCCTCCAGAAGTTACCACAGGAACACAAGTATCAAGGGATGAGTTCCAAACCCTTGTCACCTATGTGAACCAAACCATGAAAGAGTTGCAAAGCTCTTTCACATCTTTTGCAGAGACAACATCGACGGCCTTACTAAATCTGAACACCAAAATGGACAATCTGTCCACAGAGGTGAAATCTGCCATTACCCAGATGAAGTCTTCTGCTGAAACAACTACCACTTCTGCCGCCAAAGAATTCGGGATAGCCGCAACTTCTGCGTTCAAGGAATCAGTCAAACATTTCCTTGAACAACTGAACAAGAAATCCAACAACGCAAAGGGCATTACACCTGAAGATCTATAGAAGGCCCTGAAACACGTACAAGAAGAAGCAATGCACAACACTGTGCTGATGCAGCCTAAAGACTACATGACCAGAGCACAGCTAACAGAGCTCGGGCAGAATGTGATAAACCAGGTCACAGAAGTCATCGTCTCCTTCACTTCTGCAAATGCCAACTACGTTAAAGAATTCAGAAAAAGTGTCGGCAAAATGCGCTTCAACACAGAAGCAGAGCTTGCAAATCTATTCGGCCTCTGTGATGATGTGTGCGCAAAGTTGATGGCAGCAGGAGCAGAACTACCAAAGAAACCCAAAGCTTCATGCAGAGCAGAGGGTACTTCTGATAAGGGTCAGGATGACACTGATAATGACCACCCTGGTCCATCAGATCATCCTGAGGGGGAGAATACAAGGGAGAAAGCTGCGAGCACAGGACTTCCAGAAGCACCAATAGCCGCAGAACCCATCAACCAAGCCCCTCCAGAACAAACCCAACAACAACAAACTCAACAGACCACGGAGACAACACCCATCTCTGTGGAATCAACCGCTGAAGAAACCCTTGTACCAGAAACTGCTCAAAAGACCACAGAGGCAACAACCACCCCTGTGGTAATCATCTTGGAAGAAAGTCCAACACACCAACAACTCGGAGGAACAGAAGCTCAAAAGACCACAGAGGCAACACCCATCTCTGTGGAATTCCCTACAATGTTTGGAGTAGATGTTCAACATCTGTCATCCTCCTCAGAAGAAGATCTTCCCTCCCCAACTACAAAACCAACAGAAAAACCGCAATCCATCCCAAGAAGAAAGTCCATTGCCCACAAACCAAAAAGAGCAAAGACCTCTGCTTCTTCTGTTCTAAGAAATATGCACAATACAATGACTGGACGAATGGCGCAAAGAGCAGAAGAAAGACGGAGGTTTACAACATCTTTCTGAATGGCAAGAAGATTCGACATTCCTCAAACCACAGAAACCGAGCTCACAGAAGAAGCCACCAAAGAACCTCCAATAGAGGTTACAGAGCCAATCAAACCAGCAGAACCAATGCCACAAAAGTCCTCTCAAACACAAGTGTCAAAACCTACAGAGGCAACACCCATCATTCCAACAGAAGCGCCAACACCCAAACCTACAGAGGCAACAGGTTCTGAACCTCCAAAGGCCAAAGACAAGGGAAAGGCGAAACTGACAGAAGAGCCCAAGAAAAATAAATCATTGCCCAAGCCTACAGAGAAATTGATGAAGAGCGCCTTTGATGCCTTCCAAACTCCAAAGCCTGAAGAAGAGGACTGGGCATATGGATTGAAGCCTCTGTCAGATATTCCACTAACAGGTAGACCTGCAGAAGTTGTTCGACAGATGGAGAGTCTCAGAAGACAAGTACCACCACCTGGTCCAACATACGAAGAAATGGAAGAAGTGGTATACAAATACCTCTACAAACAACCCTTTCAGACCAATCGTCCAACAGATCACGTCACATATCCAAAGATCAGAGAAGAATTTGAGAACATCTTCTCCAGAACAAAGCCAAGAGCCAGAGCAGAAGTCTTCTCAATCCACAAAATCAAAAAGGTTATCTTCTGTAGGTACTCCTTTACAAGAACCTATCCAGGGGTCAGGTACAATCTTTACAGAGTCAAAAGGGTAGACAATTCAGAAACCACCTTCGCTGATGCTGACCTAAGGAATCTGAATCCTTATGACCTACCTGAACTTTTGCAATGGACGAAGGACAACTACAACACAGAGCCAAACACCAGGCCTATCAAGTATTGAGAAAAGCAATGAGGGAAAGGCTTCTGATCTACAGTTTGACAGACTTTCAGCTAGGAAAGGATCTTGGTCTCAAACATCTGAACCTTCGGCCACCAGAGGATCGTTGCCCACCTGACGCAATGCCCAACTCAATCATTACAGAACCAAGGTTCGGGTTAGTATTTCAAAACCCATAAGGCGAAGTCAAACTTTTTGTGACCATGGACTGTCAGAAGTACGCAACTAGTACTCTGAACATGTTCAGAGCAAACCTTGTAAAATACAGAGATACCGAGCAAATGGATAGAGACGCTGCAGATGCTTTCATCAGAGAGATTGATGCTACAATCCGCTTAAGAGAACTCTGCGTCAGTTTCTACAACGAGATCAGAGAAGTCGGAAGAGATAACAGAAGCTACAATGATTTCAAAGATGCCAAGATCTGATTCTCAAACAAAATCTCTGTAAACCACTTTAAGTTTATCTTTCATAATACTCAAATGTAAAACGCCTCTGGCATATTTCTGAATGAAAGAACTTTCGAGGTATTGTTTAACCTCTATCTTATCTAACTTAGCCTAAAGTACTTCAATGTCAAATTTTTATTTTTCACTACTTAGGGGGAGATTGTTAGCTTCAATCTTCCTAATCATAGAAGTATTTAGAAGTAGTGAAAAATAGGCTAAGTGAAGAAAGCCTCTTACAGAGGCTCTGCCACTTCCGAAAGATCAAGGTCAAGAAGCTACAGAAGTTACAGAGGTGTCCTACTGAACCTCTGTCTTACGCACAAAGAAGACCAAGACTCGAAACCCGATGAAGACTGCTCTACAGAAGACCAGACCTCAGAACCTCTGTAACCCTTTACAGAGCCTCTGTTGTTGAGACTGAAGACTTGGAAGATATTTATAATATCTTGCCACTGTTGAAGAAATATCTTGCTACTAGGACCTGTTCATCAACTTGCATGATAGCATGCCTTGTCCAACTTCAACACGTGTCAAAATCTGAGTGGACTCAATAGGGCTTAGTACAACATAGACGTCTGCGCCATTAAATGCAATACAGCATGTACAACTGTTCATGCCATCCGTTCTAACAGCAGCTCATGCTTTATGGTCCCATAGAGTAGTATAAAAGGAAGTCTCTTATTGAGATCTTCCTTAACAATCTTAAGGACTTATCTAAGAATCTAAGTTTCATGCTTACACTTTATATCGTCAAACCTGTTAAGCATTACACTTTCACCAAACAGTTCTTAATCTGTTCTTAATGTTCTTATTATATATTGAAACTCAGTAATCTTTGAGATATCATATTCTGATCACTGTTTCTTTATATTCTGTATTGTTTCTACACAAACTTATCTGTTAGTTCTTCAAATACGCTTCCGCATCAAACATAAACTCGAACTAATAGATCTGTTAATCTTGTCTAAGCAAAACGGGAACCAACAGGTGTTATGGTCAGAGCTGTAGAGAGGCAACAGGTTTTGAGGAATTTCACAGCATCATTCAGATGTGTGACTTACTTTCGAGGAGGAAACTCGAAAAGCGCATAGAGGTTGTTTGTTTTTGTCCAATCAAGTTCCTCAAACGTGAACTTGACCTAAGGAGCCTTGGTGATTTCCAGTTCCTCAGCAGCAGCAGTGTTCTCAGCAGTAGGAATATCAGAAGATGCCATTTCTGTATTATCAGTTCATCCAAAGATATAACAAATAAGAATAATCTTAATGTGGAAAGATTTTCCAATAAGATGGTTCGAATTTTGTCCATTTCATTCAGACAAAAATGTCTTAATGAAGATTAGGGTTTTCTTGTTTTTGACAGGTACATTCTTAGTTGACTCGGTGCCTGCTGTGGCGATGTTTAATAACGGGGCTACTCATTCTTTCGTATCTCACACTTGTAGTAAGCGTTCGGGCCGTAGTGTAGGACGGTTAGGCTGTCCACTTGTAGTCAAGGTTGCTGATGATAGGACCTTGACGGTTGCTGACGTGTATTGTGGGTGTACTTTGGAAATCTTTGGTGTGAGTTTCCCTATTGATTTGATTCCGATCGCTATGCGTGAGTTGTGTATGATTGTGGGCATGGATTGGATGGATGCTTTCGATGCAGAGATTGTTTGTTGTCGCAAACAAGTACGAGTTCGAACCCCAAGCGAGGGAGAACTGCTAGTTCAGGGAGACTCGCCTAGGCGAACCTCGGCGATATGTTCGGCTGCGAGAGCTTGGAGATACTTACAGCACAGTGGCAACGGAGAGAAGAAGACTGCGGAGAATGTATATGATAGACACGCGCGGCAACGGAGAGAAGAAGACTGCGGAGAATGTGCCAGTTGTACGGGAGTTTGCTGACGTGTTTCCTGACGATTTATCGGGGATACCTCCCGAGCGACAGGTAGAGTTTCGCATTGACTTGATTCCGGGTGCTGCTCCAGTGGCCAAGGCACCTTATCGTCGGGCTCCACCGGAAATGAAGGAGTTGTACACTCAGTTGCAGGAACTTCTCGAAAAGGAGTTCATCAAGCCGAGTTGTTCACCATGGGGAGCCCCGATTCTGTTTGTGAAGAAGAAGGACGGGTCCCAACGGATGTATATAGATTACCGTGAGTTGAATAAGCTTATGGTGAAGAACCGTTATCCTCTGCCAAGAATCGACGACTTGTTCGACCAGCTACAGGGAGCCTCGTGGTTCTCGAAGATTGATTTGAGATCGGGGTATCATCAGATGCGGGTGAGAAGTGAGGATACGGAGAAGACGGCATTTCGTACACGTTATGGCCATTACGAGTTTGTGGTGATGCCTTTCGGGCTCACCAATGCACCAGCAGTGTTCGTGGACCTCATGAACAGGGTGTGTAGCCCGATGCTGGATCGGTCGGTGATTGTGTTCATCGACGACATTCTCGTGTATTCGAAGTCGAAGGAAGAAGCATGAGACGCATTTGCGAGAAGTTTTGAGACGGGAGAAGCTTTATGCTAAGTTCTCCAAGTGTGAGCTCTGGTTACGAGATGTCCAATTCCTAGGACATGTCGTGAATCAGAAGGGTATTATGGTCGATCCGGCCAAGATTACCACAGTAATGCGGTGGGAGGTGCCGAAGACCCCCACTGAAGTGCAGTGTTTTCCTACAACAACAGCTTCCATTCCAGTATTGGTAGGCCGCCGTACGAGAGGTTGTATGGTGGGAAGTGCAGGACCCCCATTTGCTGGGGCAAGGTTGGTGAGCACTGATATTGTGCTGAAGACGACTGAGATGATACAAGCAGTGCGGGACCGTTTAGCTACTGCATAGAGTCGGCAGAAGAGTTACGCCGACAGGAGACGATCGGACTTGGAGTTTCAGGTGGGAGATTATGTTTTGTTGAAGGTTTCACCCTGGAAAGGAGTGATTCGGTTTCGTAGACGGGGAAAGTTGGGACCCCGTTACATTGGACCTTACAAGGTCATTGCGCGGGTGGGAAAGGTAGCTTACCGCTTAGAGTTACCGGACGAGCTGAGCTTGATCCACAACACATCCCATGTGTCTCAGTTGCGGAAGTGTGTGGTGGATGAGTCAGCAATGATTCCTCTTGAGGATATTCAGTGTGACGAGCGGCTTAACTACGTAGAGAAGCCGATTACTGTTATTGAGAGAAAGACGAAGACCTTGCGTAACGAGGTAATGGGCTTGGTTAAAGTCCAGTGGCAACACCGAAAGGGTTCCGAGTGGACTTGGAAACCCGAAGCTGAGATGCGGAAGAACTATCCGGAACTATTCGTGGACGTAGACTTCGGGGACGAAGTCTAAATCAAGCGGGAGAGAGTTGTAAAGCCCATGACCCGGTATGGTTTTATTTATTAAATTATTTTTCCTTGTTAAACGAATTTAGTAGCGGATTTTGCTAAGAAGACCAAAAGTGTTAGTTATTGAAAAAATTGAATTGTTTGGCAAAGGCTTTGGAAAATGAGGGACTAAAAGTGTCATTTCATGTGAAAGTTTGCATGGGATCAGCCCATATAGGAACCAACCCCCTCCCTCTCGTTTTTCTTTCTTGCATAGCACACATAGAGCAAACCAAAACCCTAGTTCCTCCTCCCTCTTTCCTTGGATGCCATCGTCGATCACCAAATAGCAGCCGCCGCCGCCGTGACGTTCTGCCGGAGAGAGAGGGAGCGAGAGAGAGAGAGAGAGGGAGAGCCGTCGAGGGGGACGTGGAGGGAGTCGAGGTCCCGTGTGATCGCTGTCGGGTTGTCGTCGAAGAGGTAAGACCCCTTCTTCTTGTTTCTTTCTTTCGTCGTCTTCAACCGCGAAACCACCGCCGGCGCCGCCGCCTTGGCTGCCGACGGGTGTGCCGCCACGCACCACCAGTCGGTGGCTGTGATGGAGGGTTGCGGCCGTTTGAGTATGTTTGTGTGTGTGAATATGGCTGAGATAGGGTGGTCGGATTATCCGATTGGCCTCGTCGTCGAAACACCGGGAAACCACCGCAACCGCCGCAGCCATGGCTGCCGGCGGTATTCGCCGCCGTTGTACGCCACCAATTCAGTGGGTGGTGTATGAAGTAGTCCATCCATAGTCACCTAAACCCAATTTCGTAAACCTTAGTTGCAAACCCGAAAACCCTAAACCGTTTCAATGTTATTATTTTATGTGGAAAACGCCCATTCTGTCCCTGTTTTGTAAAATCCGTATAAATATTTAGGAAAATAGGATTGAGGTGAAATCAGTGCCCAAATCTCACAATTTGAGTCTAATATGTTTCGTATGTTTTGCGGAAAAATTAACGAGGCCTCTAGCTAGGGCCAAATTGGCATTTAGTGCAGACTGGTCCGAAATTCGCTGTTCGGATAGTCTGTTTTGAAAAATTCGTATAAAATAGTAGAGACCTCGTATGAGCGCGTGCGATATGTCCTTGGAAACCTAAGACATAGAACTTTCTATTTATGGAATAATATTTCTGGTTTGATGGGTTTAAGGGGGGCTAAACAGGTCACGATCAGACCTGCAGTTGTGGACTAAAAGCTGGAAAATACCTCTTTTAGTCTTGTAGTGTAATTTCGGGTTGGGGCTACACTTTGACACTTGATAACACTTCTTTAGGTGGAAAGAAGTGAGTTGGAGTTGGCGGGTTCGTGTCGCTGTTCGTGGAGTTCTACATTGCTTTCTGAGGTAAGTTCACTCACTGCGTAGGATAGGGGTTATATGTGCATTGCTGTAGCTCGTGTGTGTTAACTGATTGGTTGTGGATAATATTCTATTGTGTTAGTGTCTAGTATGAGACTTTGGGTGTTGTATAAAACTCGGGGAGACCGAGGACTCGGGGAGACCGAGGAATACGTACACGGGTGTTGTATGGACTCGGGGAGACCGAGGAATACGTACACGGGTGTTGTATGGACTCGGGGAGACCGAGGAATACGTACACGGGTGTTGTATGAACTCGGGGAGACCGAGGGATACATGTACAGGTGTTGTATGAATTCGGGGAGACCGATGCATACATGCATAGGTGTCTTGCATGAGTTTGCTTGTTTAGGATATGTTCTTAGACTGGCATGTAATGTTTGTATTTGTCTATCTGCTGATAGGGGTGGTGTGTATATGATTGTTATTTTGCATACGTGTTTGAATTCACTAAGCTTCGTGGTTACCCTTTCCCTATAAATTACTGTTTCAGGTACGAGTGGCAGTAAGGCGTGACGGTACACACTGGCGCGTTGTGGAGACTTTCGTTACTTTTTACTTTGAGACACTATATTTAGATTATTACATTTTCCGCTGTGTTATTTGGATTTGGTTATTTAACTTAACGAGATTTTGATAAACGTTTAATTGGCTTGAACACTTGTGGTTTATTTAAATAAACGGTATTTTAAAAAGTTCAAATTTATTGTAATTTTTGGGACGTTACATACATACTCAGCTTCAGCTGTGGAGGTGGACACTGAGTTTTCTTTTTACTTGTCCAACTCACCAGCTTTCCACCCAGGAGCTGACAGCCTCCTGTGGTGCTTTTCGTATCCAAATTGCAACCTGCAAAATCACTATCTGAATAGGCGATTAGATCAAACCCTGAGTCTTTGGGATACCAAAGACCTAGGTTCGCAGTACCCTTGAGGTATCAAAAAGTTCGCTTTACAGCGATCATATGAGATTCCTTAGGTTCAACTTGATATCGTGCACACAAACAGGTTGCGTACATAATATCGGGTCGGCTAGCTGTAAGATACAAAAAAGAGCCGGTCATCCCACAGTACTGCGTGACATTAACAGGTATTCCATTTGAATCCTTGTCTAGTGTCAGCGGTGGTGCCATAGGGGTTTTCATAGCTGAACTCTGAGTTAAATCGAATTTCTTCAGAATATCTTTAACATACGTTCCCTGATTAATAAAAGTTCCTTTTTCATTTTGCTTTATCTGAATACCAATGAAATATGTTAGCTCACCCATCATACTCATTTTATACTCATCTTTCATTCTATCAGCGAAACGAGTACAAAGGTCAGGGTTAGTAGAACCAAATATAATGTCATCAACATATATCTGAACAAGAATAATATGACCTTTTACTTTCCTGAAGAATAGAGTCTTATCGATTTTACCACGCTCAAATTTTTCAATATGGAGATAAGTAGTGAGAGTGTCATACCATGCACGAGGAGCTTGCTTTAAGCCATAAAGTGCCTTATCCAGTTTATAAACATAACCTGGACGCTTAGGATATGAGAATCCTGGAGGTTGTTCCACATAGACTTCTTCATTCAGCTTTCCATTTAGAAACGCTGACTTAACATCCATCTGATATACTTTGAAGTCTTTGTGTACAGCGTATGCTAAGAATAGACGAATAGATTCTAGTCTTGCTACAGGAGCAAAAGTTTCGTCGTAATCTATGCCTTCCTCTTGTCTGTATCCCTGAGCAACAAGTCGAGCCTTGTTGCGGGTTACAGTTCCAAGTTCGTCCAACTTGTTTCGATAGACCCATTTAGTGCCTATCACTGTCTTGTCAGTTGGTCTTCGAACAAGTTTCCAAACTTTGTTTCTTTCGAATTCAGTCAACTCTTCTTGCATGGCGCTGACCTAGTTTGGATCTTTGAGGGCGTCATCTATTTTCTTTGGTTCAATCAGAGAAATAAAGTTAACAAATAAACAAATATTACATGCACTTCGTCGAGTCTGAACACCAGCGTTTGGATCACCAAGAATTTGATCAATTGGGTGATTTACAGTCCATCGCTGAGCAGGAGCATAAGTCGCTGACTCAAGTTGAACTGGAGGAGCTGAAGATGAAGCTTCAACAACTTCTAGAATATCAGCCAAGAGAGGAGTAGGTGCATATGTCATTTCATTCACTGCTTGCTGAGAAGTAGATGGAATGTCTGAGACATTTGGTTCAGAAGCAGGTATAGTGTTTAAAGGAACAGCTGAGACCCATGATGTTTCAGCTTCACTATTCTGCATGTTTGGGATGATAGTAGGACTATCATCTTCAACTGTATGAGTATGAGGAGTGGGAATATCTTCTGAATCACCAAGATGAGAAAACATCCATTGATTCAGTTCTTCAGTATCAGCAGACGGTTTAGAGTTCGTTGAACGGGATTCGTCAAAAGTGACGTGAATAGTTTCTTCAACAGTTTGTCTTCTTCGATTGAACACTCTGAAGGCTTTGGAAATTGAAGAATATCCAAGAAATATTCCATCATCAGCCTTAGGATCAAACTTTCCAAGGGCATCTCTGTTATTCAGTATGAAACACTGACATCCAAAGATGTGAAGAAAGCTAATTGAAGGCTTTCTCCCATGAAAAAGTTCATAGGCTGTCTTATTGAATCTTTTGACTATCAGCGACCTGTTTTGCATAAAACAAGCAGTGTTGACAGCTTCTGCCCAAAATTGAGTAGGCAGGTGAGAATCGCTGAGCATTGAACGTGCAGCTTCAATAATAGTTCTATTTCTTCTTTCAGCGACTCCGTTTTGTTGCGGTGTTCTCACTGATGAAAAGTTGTGAGAAATACCATTACTCTCAAAGAAGGAATCAAGAGAACTGTTTTTGAATTAAGTCCCATTATCACTCCTTATTGAGCGAACGGTCAAGTTGTTCAGGGTTTCCATCTTCCGAACAAAGGTGATGAGTTCTTTAGGGGTGTCACTCTTAGAACGGAGAAACATAACCCATGTATAGCGAGAGAATTCATCAACTATGACCAGCATATATTTCTTTCCAGCGATAGATTGTTTGTTAACAGGGACAAACAAATCCATATGGAGAAGTTGTAGAGGAGATGACTCTGAGGAAACTTGCTTTGACTTAAAGCTTGCTTTGGTCTTTTCCCTTTCTCACACGCTGAACATAAAGACTCTTTGGCGTATGAGTGTTGAGGTAGACTAGTGACTAACTCTTTTGAAGAAAGAGTGTTCAGTGTCTTGAAGTTTAGATGAGAGAGCCTCTTATGCCATAGCCAGTTGACATCAGATGAGGCTTTTGAGAAGAAACAGGAGTTCTCAGTGGTTGTTGATTCCATGTTTATTACATAAACATTTTCCAAACGATAACCGCTGAGAGCTATCTTCTCCTTTTTGTCAGCGATAAAGCAGGATTCCTTGGTAAAGATTACCTTGTTATCCTTGTCGCAAAGCTGACTGATGCTTAGAAGATTATGCTTCAGCCCTTCAACATATGCGACTGTTCTGAAGGTTGTTGTACCATTAGATAGTACACCAAACCCTCGGGTATGTCCTTTTCCATTTCCACCAAAAGTCACAGAGGGACCCTTCTCTTCCTTGTATTCAGCGAGCAGGCTTTTTTTCCAGTCATGTGTCTAGAGCATCCGCTATCGAGATACCAGATACCCTTCTTAACCTGCATTACAAAGGAAGATTAGTTTTTCTTGGGTACCCACTTAACCATGTGTACACATTTGTCAGTGGAGGTAGTTGGAATGGAAGATTCAGCAGTCTTCGCAGCATTTGAAGATTCAGCTTTGTCAGTCTTTACTTTGGTTAATTTCTTAACCTCAGTGGTCTACTTTGCCTTGGAGGCAATGATCTTCACCTTAACTATCATTTCAGCTTTGGTGGTTGTGGGGCACTTACTAGCAATATGATCAGTAAGTCCACAATGATAACATTTCCTATAACTAAAAATAGTTCTAGGACCATTTGCATGCTGAGCTTTAGATTTTGAATTAGAAGGACCAGCACCAAATAAGCTATTGGTTTTTGAAATGGGAGGAACATTTAGTTCTTCGGATTTCTTACCAAATACCTCCACTCTGATTCTAGGAGTAGATCGCTGAATAGATCCACGTTGAGTAGATCCAGAGATCTGATTCCTTGATACAGAGGGATAGGTCACTGAAGCTTTAGAAGCATTCAGCTTAGGTATACAGATACCCTTCTGAGGATTTTGGTTAAAAGCAATTCCTTTACCTTTATCTTTAAAGACAGAGGTAGGTTTTGGATAAACCATTTTCTCTTTACCTTTTGAAGAGGTAGAAATTTCCTCAGGGATAGGCGGTTGAGAAGAGGAACACTGAGAGGATGAAGTATCAGCGACTGAGGATACGAAAGTTCCAAATAAGAGCATGGAACGATCAGTGGTTGGTTCTAGAGTATCAGCTTTGTAACCAAGACCACGTTTATCACTCAGGGGAATCTGAGACTCAATTATCTCAGTGATCTTTGTTGAGGAATTTAACCATCCATAAAGAATAACTGTCCCAGCTTTCAGGTAAGCATTCTAAAAACTTTGTCAGCACTTCAAAGTTAGAATATTCCTTACCAACAGTTTTCAGATCTATTATTAAACAGTTAAAACGTTGGTGAACTTCAGAGAGAGTTTCATTCTTACCACAAATGAAGCTTTCGTACTGTCTTACCAGGTTGATCTTTCGAGAGTCCTGGACTTTAGAAGTACCTTCATACTGAACACAGATTGTGTCCCACATAGCTTTTGAGGTTTTCAGGTTCATGACGGAATGGTAGACTTCGTCAGGAAGAGCCATGGATAGTATGGATCTGGCTTTGGTGTCGATAGCCACTTTCTTCTTATCTTCATCAGTCCACATATGAACTTCCTTAGGAATCAGCCTTTCTGGAATAGCAGGTCTATTCTCAGCGGCTGGAACTGCAGCATCAATTCTTACAGGAATATATGGGCCGTTTTCAAGATAATAAGGCATAGTAGGGTCTACACCTTCTAAGAAGAGAATCATCCTATTTTTCCATAGATTAAAATTATCTCTAGAGAATCTAGGGGGTTTTGCAAGAGAACCATTGTCAATATAGTTTGTGTTTGTGTTGGTAGCCATTTTAAGAAATAGCAAGGAAGAGAAATCTTAGTATAGATTAGATCTTGTTTATGAGATTAAAGAAATCTGCTCTGATACCACTTGTTGGTCCCGAAGGGCTATACAAGTTTGTAGAAGGGGGAGGGGGTTGAATACAAACACACATATTTTACTTTTCTAAATTGTTTATTGATAAATCATTAACAATTTACAGCTTGTTGCGGAACAAGATTAAGGATAAACCTAAATCTAAACAAGTTGGAACACTAAGTTTCTTGCACTAAGAAAGAGAAGGAAATTACTAATAATAACCTATCTCAAGATAAGAAAGATGACTTGACCAGAGTTAGCAAGTGACTCGTCCAGAGTTTTCGAGTGCTTCAAAAATAAAGCTGGAGTCCTTCTTATATACTGCATGCATTTAATGCATGACAGTTTATACTTTACACGTGGCAGCAGCTCATTGGTTGCATGTCATTGACCTTTGTAGACAACCTTAGTAGCCGCATGTTTGAACAGTGTAGTATCAGAGTGGTTGTACGATTTCAGATAATAAGGAGGTTCTTTTCTGACATATCGTACGGAGTCGTGCAAGGGTGGTTAAGACAAAAGTACTTTGTACGGAGGACTTCATGATCAGCTTTCGTTGATTCAGCGCTTTATCATTCTATATCAGTGAATGACAAAGTTCAGCGATAGCTGAAGTCTTGTACTTGATACTTCACGTTGAGTGGACAAATCTGAGTCTTCGCTGATCCGCATCAGTTCATTAGGAGACTTGTCGCTGGTTCTTGAGCTTGATCTTCGACTTCAGCGTAGAACCTATGTTGACGTGAAACTTGTCTTCAGGGATCATAAGTAAACAACTAACTTATCAGCGATCACCATAAGGACTGAACAAGCTCAGAGCATTATGGTGAACAGTGTTCGCTGAATGTTTAATCTAAAGTGCGAGAGTTCCTATCAGCGGTACTGTAAGGTCTTAGTACTTATCAGCGATAGTGAGACTCTGATACATATTGTTTACTTACAATTTTCACTAAGTATTTAAGAGAGGGTCATTATCAAATCACTGAGGGTTTGGATCAACAGTATGGTTTTTATATATAAAAGAATAAAAAGAGGCGAGTTCCTTTGGTTGCTAAAGACAAAAAAGAGTTGCAGGAGGTAACCATCTCTTCCATTTCCTGGTCAAATCACACTGTTTATACCCTGCTTCTGTCTTTATCTCTCTCTCTCTCTCTCTCTCTCTCTCTCTCTCTCTCTCTCCACACATCCTCTGTGTGTTCTGCTACTCTACTCTTTTGGTACCATCATCACATATTCACATTGTGTGTGTATGTAACAATCAACCTTTCTTCTTTCTTTCGCTTATGGGTATATATATATTCACTTGTTTTTAAAGCCTACCTATTTCCATTGCATCAATCCATGATGACATTGAACTCCTATTCTCTGGTTCTTGAGGATTTTTTCCATTTTACTTTCTTTCTAGTCAAGTATTTTCACTACTTTCACTCTTAGATCATATTACTAATACTTGTTCTTTCATTTGACTTCTAAAAGTATGGTTTTTACTAAACTTTGGACACACACACATATATATATATATATATATATATATATATATATATATATATATATATATATATATATATATATATGTGTGTGTGTGTGTGTGTGTGTGTGTGTGTGTGGTATATATAATTAACTCTTAGTGGGTTTATGTTCTCCTATATGAGAGCTTCGAAACAATATATAATGCGTCCAAAACGGAGTATGTGTGAATGAGATATCGATGCTCAAAGTTGAGTAATTGGATGAAATTAGCAAAAACCAAGTTGGGTGTGGGAAGGTGTCCCACATAGGAAGACAGAGTAAACTTTCTTTGGTTTATAACCAAAGAAATGAGAGGAGTTGACAAGCTCCTTGCATGGTTTTACTCCAACACCTACCCGCGCGCAGGGGGGGTGCCGATTGACGATTTCGTAAGCTAAAATCGTCGAACTTGTGTGCGACCTGCGGACACGAATGCAGCTCCAAAATCTCGTGCTCACGCAGCTTGGTTTTGCTAAAATTTCTTTTGTCCAGTTTGTATTTTTTGAAACTGAACTGAATTTCATCCAAAAATACAACAAAAGCATTTTCATTTTCATTTGCATCCAAAAACAGTACACGTGAAAAAGGACCAAAAATGAAAAAAAAATTGGCCTATCGCGGGCCCATCGCGGGGAACCACCGCGAGACAGGGACCAAACTTGTCACCGCGGGCATAGTTGGGGGGCTCCGCGGAACTTTTCACCGAAACTTTGTGACACGTGGGTGTGGGCCCGCGATCGCGGGGGCCACAGCGGAAATTTGTGGCATTTTTGCAAACTGAAAGAGATTTAGGGTATTTTGGTAAAGCAAAGTCAAACTTAGGGTATTTTAATTAATTTCTCATTTATTTATCTTGTATATATAAATTATATATAAATTTAAAGATCACATAAATATAAATTTATTTTTTATTATTATTAATTTATTTTTTATTATTATTAATATATTTTTAATATATATATTAATATTATATTATTTATTTATTTATTATTATTATTATATATTAAAACTATTATTATACACTTAAAGCTCGAAACGGTCCATTAAAGTTGAAAACGGTCAATTAAAGCTCGAAATGGTATATTAAAGCCCGAAATGGTCAATTGAAGCCTAAAAAGTGCATTAGAACCTAATACGGTCCAGTGAAGCCCAAAAGTGCATTAAAGCCCGATACAGTCTATAAAAGCCCGATACTGTCCATAAAAGCCCGATACGGTCCATTAAATTCCGAAACGGTCCATTAAAGTCCGAAATGATCCATTAAACCCCAAAAAGTCCATTAAAGCCATAAACGGTCCATTAAAGCCCAATAAGGTCCATTAAAACCCAATACGTTCCATTAAAGCTCATAACGGTCTATTAAAGCCCAATACGGTTCCATTAAAGCTCCATAACGGTCCATTAAAGCGCAAAATGATCAATTAAAGCCTAAAACAGTGCATTAAAGCACAATACGATCCATAAAGGCCCAATACGATCCATTAAAGCCCAAACCGTTCCATTAAAGCCTATAACGGTCCATTGAAGCGCAAAATGATCAATTAAAGGCCAATACAGTCCATTAAAGCACAATACGATCCATTAAAACTTAAAAGAATATATTAAACCCCGAACATAGCCCATTGAAGTTCAATTGAGTTGATTAAACACCTAGTGGATCACTGAAACCCCAATAGGATCCATTAACGGCCATTTGGATCCAATAAACCCTTGTTGGATCCATTAACGACCATTTTGATCCAATAAACCCCTGTCAGATCCATTTGGCAGCCCAATACGGTTCATTAAAGGCCAATACGTTCCATTAAAGCCCATAACGGTCCATTAAGCCCATAACGGTCCATTGAAGCCCAAAATGATCAATTAAAGGCCAATACGGTCCATTAAAGCACAATACGAATCATAAAGACCCAATACGGTCCATTAAAGCCCAAACCGTTCCATAAGCCCATTAAAGTTCAATTGAGTTGATTAAACACCTAGTAGATCACTGAAACCTCAATAGGATCCATTAACGGCCATTTGGATCCAATAAACCCTTGTTGGATCCATTAACGACCATTTTGATCCAATAAACCCCTGTCAGATCCATTTGGCAGCCCAATACGGTTCATTAAAGGCCATACGTTCCATTAAAGCCCATAGCGGTCCATTAAGCCCATAAGGGTCCATTGAAGCCCAAAATGATCAATTAAAGGCCAATACGGTCCATTAAAGCATAATACGATTCATAAAGACCCAATACTGTCCATTAAAGCCCAAACCGTTCCATAAAAAATTTCTCAAAATACTTTTTTTTAATAATACTCCTGAAAAGAACCAAGTCAGAAACTCGCAAGCAAGGGTTGCGAGAAGTAAGGAACTCGCAAGCAAAGGAAGCGAGAAGTGAGGATTTCGCAAGCAATGGTTGCGAAAAGTAGACTTGGGCAGAAACTTGAAAGCTGAAAGATTACTTTTCGCAAAAGAAGGTTGCGAAAAGTTTGGCTTTTCGGGTCAGATGGTTGCGAAAAGTAATGTTTTCGGGTCAGAGGGTTGCGAAAAGCTCTAAAACTCGGGTCTTAAGGATGCGAAAAGCTTTGCGAGATGTAGACTTGAACGAAGAACAACACTCAAATCGATGAAGCTTGCGAAAAATAGGATGAATGTTGCGAGAAGTACAGATCTTGCGAGATTCTTCCAAAATCGACAGAAATCACTTAAAACATCAAAATAAGTGAAATCAATTTGTGCAGATCAGTTCGAAATATAAAATCAAACACCTCTTCTTCATACACAAACCTCTGAAAACCTCTGAATCAGAATCTGGAAGATCAAACATTAACAAAACTTCGAACAGACCAAAACCTCAGAAAAAGGCAAAATTGATCTTGAAATCCTTCGAATTAGTTCTCGATTCTTGAATGAAAGATGCACTAAACAGTAATCCGAATCCAAAGAACCAAATCGCAGAACAATTCGATCAAAAATCAGAAAAAATTTGATCAAATTTCAAGAAAATTAGATTTTCTTGATAAATCAAGAGAATCGATCGAATTTTCCTTTAGAATTCACCAAAATTTTCGTGATTGATCACTGAAAAACTCCTCTAAATCTCGAATCCTGCTCTGATACCAATTGTTAATCCAAGATCTATCAAGATTAGAGAGAAATTCTAGAGAGAGAGTAGAGAGAGAAAGTAGATCTATTAGGGTTTGCTCTCAATATTACAAGATATGAATTATGACCAAAAGCTTACAAAGAAAGTCTAAACAAAGCCTTATATACCCTAAGACTAACTAAGGAAATAAGCTAGCTTTGACTTTCTACACAAGACTAAATACATTGACTTTGACTCTATAAATCAAGATTAAATCTTGAAGACATATTTGTCCTAACAATCTCCCCCTTGGATTCAAGATTTAAAAATTTGAGAACAGCATTCTTCGGCTTCTTGAATCCTCAAAACTTCGGTCTTTATCAAGGCTTGTCAAAGTCAAATTGTAACAAAATCTTCAGGCGGGGAACTGACGGAGATTTTCTTTCTTTGATATGGAGAATTTGTTTCTTCACACAAGGTATTTTGATACAATGTAGCGCAAATCTAAGAAAAAGATATCTTCTTGAGAAACCAAGATGATTAATCGATTTTTCCTAAACTCTTGAAGAATTCTCCCCCTTTTCTTTCTTTGACTTGAGAACTTCAATCTTCAGTAAGGATATTCACCATATAGCACAAGTTTAAGAAAAAGAGATCACAAGATGATCAATCGATTTCTCTTAAACTCTTGAAGAATAAATCTCCCCCTTTCCTTTCTTGAGACGAAATCTTCTTTAAACATTTCTCCCCCTGTCATGAAATCGAATCTTTGACTTGAAAGCTTTGACATGAAATTGAACTAAACATTTCTCCCCCTTTTTCGATGAAAGTGTGCATCATGATCATCGAAAACCTTCTTCAATTTCAGTCGCGTCTCTGATTCTCACTAACAATCTCCTCCTTAATGAATAACCTTGCTCCCCCTCAAAATAAGAATTCTGGAGCAATTTGTTTTCTCCCCCTGAAAGTATGCATATATTTCATTTAGGTACAGTAGTTGAAAAAATTATTCAAAGAAAATAAAATTCATTGAACTACATTTTATAACTACTACCATTTGACCATTTGAAAGCTTTACAAAAGAAATCCAACTTAATGAACTTTAACAGATTTTTCAATCAAATGAAATCAAATGCATGTGTTTGGATTCAAATACAAGACATCATTGCATATCAAGTTAAAAATGTTCAGTTTCAACCCCTTTATTAAATCTATTTGGTGTGCTAGCATGCGAAATATGATTTGCAAATTTCCACAAATTTATAAGTTTATCGCGACATTGTTATTTCTCCAAGATATAAGAGACGTGTGCTCATTGGCATCTTTTCATATTGTGCTCATTGGCATCTTTTATTTTGTGCACATTGCCATCTTTTTGTCAAAAAGTTTATTAAGACTAAGATACACCGTAAACGTAACTTTCTATCTGGTTCTATAGCAGGATTTGGATCAGCCAATCCCAGACTAGTTGGCCTTAGGGGCTAGGTGTCGAGCACCCCTTGGAATTTACTCTCCCAAACCAGAAAGGCTACATCGATATATCCTAATCCCATCTGTACCAGTAGAACATGGCTTTCTATCTGATTCTATAGCAGGATTTGGGTAAGCCAATCCCATACCAGTTAATGATCTTAGGGGCTAGGTATCAAGTACCCCTTAGGACTTAATCTCCCACACCAGATAGGCCACAGGCACAGACTTTCAAACTTAATGATTTTTTTTTTATTGCATCTCAATCACTTGGTTATAAAACTTTGTGCTTCCCTCATATTTTCATTTCCATTCTTCATTCTGACAAAATAGGCTTTGTGAGCTTCGTATTCTATATAAGTCTAGATTTACACAATTTTGCGCATATATCAAAATTTCATTCATGTTTTGCTGACCTTTCGATTTATTTCAGAAGAGAATGTTGAAGCAAATAAAACTTAGATAATACAACAATACTTGTAAAATCATCTTTTAGCACACATTTAATTCATTGAATGAAAATTGAAAAAATTCATCTCATTGAATTAAATTTGTTGAGATTCAAATTTTCAAAGCAATAGAAATGAAACATAATGCAATGTTACCTTTCACCACTTGTTTCTTGAATTGAAAGATGAGACAGTTAAGGATATCACCTGATAAGTATGAGTTCTAAACTGATTTGTTTAGAAGTCTTAGTCTTTGAAGTACGGGTCCTGAACTGAATTGTTCAGAAGCCATAGTCGTTGAAGCACGGGTCCTGAACTGATGTATTCAGAAACCAATAACTTTGAAATCCGGGTTCTAAACTGATGTGTTTGGAAACCATTCTCTTTACTCCCCCTTAATGGCACAAATAATCTTCTTCTGAGAGTTCAACGCTTTGCTTCTAAATCTGCAAAAACAGATTAAGTAGATTTTGGTACCCAACGAGTCTTGGGTCCTGGCTTGTTAAGCGGAGCTCTATAAGAAGGAAAATGATAAGTACCATACCAATATTGAATACTATCATTTTTAATAAAATCATTAGTACCACAATAAGAACAACAAAAACTCTTTTGTGCTAACCTGATTAAATGATTTGCAGAATATAATGAATCAGGTTTAGCAAAAGATTTACCTTTCAGGTTAGTGTTCTTGTTGGGAACAGATGATTTTGGTACATCTTTTTCAGGAATTGTACCTTTGACTCTCCATTGCATGTTGACTTTCTTGTATGAAGGAAGATTAGCATATTTATACTTGGAAGAATTATCCACTGAATGATCATAGAAAAGATTAGACGGTTGAATCGGACTTTCTGAATAGCTTTTGGATTTGTTGAGAGACTTCACTTTGTCAGATAAATCATTCCGTTTCTTGGTCATCAAATCAAGCTTCTTCTGAATGCCACAATTAACTCTCTTCTCTTTCATGATATCAGTAGATAACACGGCCAAATTCTTTGTAAGCTTTCGTATTTCTTGCTGAAAAATCTTCCTTTCAACAGAGAATTCGTCTTTAATGCTTTTAGCTTGAAAATCAACTTTCTTCCTCTTTTCTAGCTCTTCACTTCCTTTATCTAAGTCCTTTTGAAGCTCAGAAATTTTCTTTGACAATGTCGCATTCTTAGCTTCAAAGACTTTCCTTGTATTTTCAATCTCAATCCTTTCCTTCTCCAATTTCTCTTTTTCAAGAAATAAAACCTTCTCAAAATCTAAGTTTTGTTTAGAAAGTTTTATGCATTTGAGTTCAAGGGCTTTCTTTTCTTCATTTCCTTTCTTCTCCGTCTTCTCATTCTTTTCAATTTCAGAAACTTTCTGTGAAAGAGACAAAATTTGCTTTTCATAGCACATTTTGTCATTTGTACGATTCGCTCTTTCCTCTTTTAGCAACTTTTCCGTGTCAGAAAGTCTCTTTGTAACCTCTATAACCTTTTCCTTAAGTTCATCAATTTCAGCATTTGATGATTTCTATTCCGTATCCTCTTTTTCAGCTTTCTTTTCTTCTTCCTTTCTCTTAAAAGCAACTTCAGATCCAAGCATTTGCTTTGTTAACTCGTTCCACATAAGCATTGGATTGTTTTTGAAACATTCAACGCGTTTGAAGATGTGTTGCGGATGTTTATAAAGTGCGAAGATCAAGTTGTATGAAGCTTCCTTGTCGGCTTTCATTCTGTTAATCTCTTCTTCTGTATAATCTTTGTCAGTTCTGATCATTGAGCCTTCAGTGAAAGATTTTATCATATTTTCACCATTTTCTCCACTTGCAATAAAATCGATGAACGAAACACTCCATCGTTCAAAATCAGATTCTTTAATCAGCACCGGAAGTCGGTTCATCTTCACTTGACGATTAAAAGATCTTTATAAAGAAAAAAAATTATATAAAACTTTTTCTTGAAAAACTCTTAAAGTGTATGAAATATACTATAGAAAAAATTTCAGTATAAAAAAATTTCTCAAAATACTTTTTTTTTAATAATACTCCTGAAAAGAACCAAGTCAGAAACTCGCAAGCAAGGGTTGCGAGAAGTAAGGAACTCGCAAGCAAAGGAAGCGAGAAGTGAGGATTTCGCAAGCAATGGTTGCGAAAAGTAGACTTGGGCAGAAACTTGAAAGCTGAAAGATTACTTTTCGCAAAAGAAGGTTGCGAAAAGTTTGGCTTTTCGGGTCAGAAGGTTGCGAAAAGCTCTAAAACTCGGGTCTTAAGGATGCGAAAAGCTTTGCGAGATGTAGACTTGAACGAAGAACAACACTCAAATCGATGAAGCTTGCGAAAAATAGGATGAATGTTGCGAGAAGTACATATCTTGCGAGATTCTTCCAAAATCGACAGAAATCACTTAAAACCTCAAAATAACTTAAATCAATTTGTGCAGATCAGTTCGAAATATAAAATCGAACACCTCTTCTTCATACACAAACCTCTGAAAACCTCTGAATCAGAATCTGTAAGATCGAACATTAACAAAACTTCGAACAGATCAAAACCTCAGAAAAAGGCAAAATTGATCTTGAAATCCTTCGAATTAGTTCTTGATTCTTGAATGAAAGATGCACTAAACAGTAATCCGAATCCAAAGAACCAAATTGCAGAACAATTCGATCAAAAATCAGAAAAAATTTGATCAAATTTCAAGAAAATGAGATTTTCTTGATAAATCAAGAGAATCGATCGAAATTTCTTGTAGAATTCACCAAAATTTTCGTGATTGATCACTGAAAAACTCCTCTAAATCTCGAATCCTGCTCTGAAACCAATTGTTAATCCAAGATCTATCAAGATTAGAGAGAAATTCTAGAGAGAGAGAGTAGAGAGAGAAAGTAGATCTATTAGGGTTTGCTCTCAATATTACAAGATATGAATTATGACCAAAAGCTTACAAAGAAAGTCTAAACAAAGCCTTATATACCCTAAGACTAACTAAGGAAATAAGCTAGCTTTGACTTTCTACACAAGACTAAATACATTGACTTTGACTCTATAAATCAAGATTAAATCTTGAAGACATATTTGTCCTAACAATCTCCCCCATGGATTCAAGATTTAAACATTTGATAACAGCATTCTTCGGCTTCTTGAATCCTCAAAACTTCGGTCTTTATCATGGCTTGTCAAAGTCAAATTGTCACAAAATCTTCAGGCGGGGAACTGACGGAGATTTTCTTTCTTTGATATGGAGAATTTGTTTCATCACACAAGGCATTTTGATACAATGTAGCGCAAATCTAAGAAAAAGAGATCTTCTTGAGAAACCAAGATGATCAATCGATTTTACCTAAACTCTTGAAGAATTCTCCCCCTTTTCTTTCTTTGACTTGAGAACTTCAATCTTCAGTAAGGATATTCACCATATAGCACAATTTTAGAAAAAGAGATCACAAGATGATCAATCGATTTCTCTTAAACTCTTGAAGAAGAAATCTCCCCCTTTCCTTTCTTGAGACGAAGTCTTCTTTAAACATTTCTCCCCCTGTCATGAAATCGAATCTTTGACTTGAAAGCTTTGACATGAAATTGAACTAAACATTTCTCCCCCTTTTTCGATGAAAGTGTGCATCATGATCATCGAAAACCTTCTTCAATTTCAGTCGCGTCTCTGATTCTCACTAACAATCTCCTCCTTAATGAATAACCTTGCTCCCCCTCAAAATAAGAATTCTGGAGCAATTTGTTTTCTCCCCCTGAAAGTATGCATATATTTCATTTAGGCACAGTAGTTGAAAATTTTATTCAAAGAAAATAAAATTCATTAAACTACATTTTATAACTACTACCATTTGATCATTTGAAAGCTTTACAAAAGAAATCCAACTTAATGAAATTTAACAGATTTTTCAATCAAATGAAATCAAATGCATGTGTTTGGATTCAAATACAAGACATCATTGCATATCAAGTTAAAAATGTTCAGTTTCAACCCCTTTATTAAATCTATTTGGTGTGTTAGCATGCGAAATATGATTTGCAACAATCAAATGTATTTCTGAATCCTATAAGAATACTTTGCTCTTACTCACACTATATGACTGAAATCAGAATTTCCACAAATTTATAAGTTTATCGCGACATTGTTATTTCTCCAAGATATAAGAGACGTGTGCTCATTGGCATCTTTTCATATTGTGCTCATTGGCATCTTTTATTTTGTGCACATTGGCATCTTTTTGTCAAAAAGTTTATTAAGACTAAGATACACCGTAAACGTAACTTTCTATCTGGTTCTATAGCAGGATTTGGATCAACCAATCCCAGACCAGTTGGCCTTAGGGGCTAGGTGTCGACACCCTATGGAATTTACTCTCCCAAACCAGAAAGGCTACATCGATATATCCTAATCCCATATGTACCAGTAGAACATGGCTTTCTATCTGATTCTATAGCAGGATTTGGGTCAGCCAATCCCAGACCAGTTAATGATCTTAGGGGCTAGGTATCAAGTACCCCTTAGGACTTAATCTCCCAAACCAGATAGGCCACAGGCACAGACTTTCAAACTTAATGATTTTTTTTATTGCATCTCAATCACTTGGTTATAAAACTTTGTGCTTCCCTCATATTTTCATTTCCATTCTTCATTCTGACAAAATAGGCTTTGTGAGCATCGTATTCTATATAAGTCTAGATTTACACAATTTTGCGCATATATCAAAATTTCATTCATGTTTTGCTGACCTTTCGATTTATTTCAGAAGAGAAAGTTGAAGCAAATAAAACTCAGATAATACACAATACTTGTAAAATCATCTTTTAGCACACATTTAATTCATTGAATGAAAATTGAAAAAATTCATCTCATTGAATTAAATTTGTTGAGATTCAAATTTTCAAAGCAATAGAAATGAAACATAATGCAATGTTACCTTTCACCACTTGTTCCTTGAATTGAAAGATGAGACAGTTAAGGATATCACCTGATAAGTATGAGTTCTAAACTGATTTGTTTAGAAGTCTTAGTCTTTGAAGTACGGGTCCTGAACTGAATTGTTCAGAAGCCATAGTCGTTGAAGCACGGGTCCTGAACTGATGTATTCAGAAACCAATAACTTTGAAATCCGGGTTCTAAACTGATGTGTTTAGAAACCATTCTCTTTACTCCCCCTTAATGGCACAAATAATCTTCTTCCGAGAGTTCAACGCGTTGCTTCTAAATCTGCAAAAACAGATTAAGTAGATTTTGGTACCCAACGAGTCTTGGGTCCTGGCTTGTTAAGCGGAGCTCTATAAGAAGGAAAATGATAAGTACCATACCAATATTGAATACTATCATTTTAAATAAAATCATTAGTACCACAATAAGAACAACAAAAAATCTTTTGTGCTAACCTGATTAAATGATTTGCAGAATATAATGAATCAGGTTTAGCAAAAGATTTACCTTTCAGGTTAGTGTTCTTGTTGGGAACAGATGATTTTGGTACATCTTTTTCAGGAATTGTACCTTTGACTCTCCATTGCATGTTGACTTTCTTGTATGAAGGAAGATTAGCATATTTATACTTGGAAGAATTATCCACTGAATGATCATAGAAAAGATTAGACGGTTGAATCGGACTTTCTGAATAGCTTTTGGATTTGTTGAGAGACTTCACTTTGTCAGATAAATCATTCCGTTTCTTGGTCATCAAATCAAGCTTCTTCTGAATGCCACAATTAACTCGTTCCACATAAGCATTGGATTGTTTTTGAAACATTCAACGCGTTTGAAGATGTGTTGAGGAAGTTTATAAAGTGCGAAGATCAAGTTGGATGAAGCTTCCTTGTCGGCTTTCATTCTGTTAATCTCTTCTTCTGTATAATCTTTGTCAGTTCTGATCATTGAGCCTTCAGTGAAAGATTTTATCATATTTTCACCATTTTCTCTACTTGCAATAAAATCGATGAACGAAACACTCCATCATTCAAAATCAGATTCTTTGATCAGCACTGGAAGTCGGTTCATCTTCACTTGACGATTAAAAGATCTTTATAAAGAAAAAAAATTATATAAAACTTTTTCTTGAAAAACTCTTAAAGTGTATGAAATATACTATAGAAAAAATTTCAGTATAAAAAATTTTCTCAAAAACTTTTTTTTTAATAATACTCCTGAAAAGAACCAAGTCAGAAACTCGCAAGCAAGGGTTGCGAGAAGTAAGGAACTCGCAAGCAAAGGAAGCGAGAAGTGAGGATTTCGCAAGCAATGGTTGCGAAAAGTAGACTTGGGCAGAAACTTGAAAGCTGAAAGATTACTTTTCGCAAAAGAAGGTTGCGAAAAGTTTGGCTTTTCGGGTCAGAGGGTTGCGAAAAGTAAGGTTTTCGGGTCAGAGGGTTGCGAAAAGCTCTAAAACTCGGGTCTTAAGGATGCGAAAAGCTTTGCGAGATGTAGACTTGAACGAAGAACAACACTCAAATCGATGAAGCTTGCGAAAAATAGGATGAATGTTGCGAGAAGTACAGATCTTGCGAGATTCTTCCAAAATCGAAAGAAATCACTTAAAACCTCAAAATAACTGAAATCAATTTGTGCAGATCAGTTCGAAATATAAAATCGAACACCTCTTCTTCATACACAAACCTCTGAATCAGAATCTGGAAGATCGAACATTAACAAAACTTCGAACAGACCAAAACCTCAGAAAAAGGCAAAATTGATCTTGAAATCCTTCGAATTAGTTCTCGATTCTTGAATGAAAGATGCACTAAACAGTAATCCGAATCCAAAGAACCAAATCCCAGAACAATTCGATCAAAAATCAGAAAAAATTTGATCAAATTTCAAGAAAATGAGATTTTCTTGATAAATCAAGAGAATCGATCGAATTTTCTTGTAGAATTCACCAAAATTTTCGTGATTGATCACTGAAAAACTCCTCTAAATCTCGAATCCTGCTCTGATACCAATTGTTAATCCAAGATCTATCAAGATTAGAGAGAAATTCTAGAGAGAGAGAGTAGAGAGAGAAAGTAGATCTATTAGGGTTTGCTCTCAATATTACAAGATATGAATTATGACCAAAAGCTTACAAAGAAAGTCTAAACAAAGCCTTATATACCCTAAGACTAACTACGGAAATAAGCTAGCTTTGACTTTCTACACAAGACTAAATACATTGACTTTGACTCTATAAATCAAGATTAAATCTTGAAGACGTATTTGTCATAACAGATTCATTAACGGCCATTTGGATCAAATAAACCCTTGTTGGATTCATTAACGACCATTTGGATCCAATAAACCCCTGACAAATTCATGTGTCAAACTCTGATGGGTAAAGGCCAATACGTTCCATTAAAGCCCATAACGGTCCATTGAAGCCCAAAATGATCAATTAAAGGCCAATACGGTCCATTAAAGCACAATACGATTCATAAAGGCCCAATACGGTCCATTAAAGCCCAAACCGTTCCATAAGCCCATTAAAGTTCAATTGAGTTGATTAAACACCTAGTAGATCACTGAAACCCCAATAGGATTCATTAACGGCCATTTGGATCCAATAAACCCATGTTGGATTCATTAACGACCATTTGGATCCAATAAACCCCTGCGAGATCCATTTGGCAGCTCAATACGGTTCACTAAAGCCCAATACGGTCCATTAAACCCATAACGGTCCATTGAAGCCCACAAAAATCAATAAGTATGTATGTGACCATATATATATATATATATATATATATATATATATATATATATATATATATATATATATATGTGTGTGTGTGTGTATATATATATATATATATATATATATATATATATATACACACACACACATATATATATATATATATATACGCCTAGACGTTATGTGAACCGAATATATATATATATGTGTATACTTCAGCTTTGTGAACCGAATGTATATACTACGCATTTTAATTTGAAAACTGTGTATTCGCCGATATGTTCTACAATAAAGTTAATTAGGTTTGATTTATCATTAAATATATCTAAAAAAACTTAAATTTCTGTAATATTTATATAATTAAAATTAATTTTTTTAAATTTATACGGTTAACTTTCCGACGGATTTTCGGCGGATTTTAAAAATTAATTTTTAAAAAAAATATTTTCGTCGGATATTTAAAAAATTAATTTTCATTTAAATTTATGTGATTTAAATTTCCGACGGATTTTAAAAATTATTTTTTTACATTTTTAAAAAACTATTTTCGGCGGATTTTAAAAAAATTAATTTTCATTTAAATTTATATGATTTAAATTTCCGACGGATTTTAAAAATTAATTTTTTAATTTTTTAAAAACATATTTTCGGCGGATTTTAAAATTTTATTTTTTAATTTTTTAAAAACATATTTTCGGCGGAAGTCAACGGATTTTGACTTTTTTAATTTCCGCCAGAAAATTTCAGGCGGAAAATCCGGTTTTGTTTAGTAGTGAATAGGTATTTCCAATGTTCAAATATCTGAATCTACATCAGTTTACTCTGATTTTGAAGTTCGGATTAACGATGTCAAAAATAGTTCAAAATCAACTCCTAATGTTGTTGAGAATCAAGAATCTATAAAATTGTCAAATATTATTAATAACATGTCTTAAAGCTTATTTGATGAGTTGATGAATGCATCAGATTCTGATTCTTATACAGGTGTAGGTGTAGAGGATTTAGTAACTCATGCTATTATTGACAAAGAAGATCATCTTGTTTATAAATATGTGGATGGTATGGTTGATGGAGACATGCTTAAATCTAAAACAAAATTTCCTAATGAGTTATTTGGTCGCGTATTTTTAAAAGATGTTCAAAAACAACATCCGAATATTATGGATACTTCAAAACATCAAGACAAAATATTTGGATGCTTTATTCAAACCTAGAGTTAGATAAACAAGAAGAAAAGTCGAAAACAACTATAGTTACTAACTCTGAACTTAAGTCTAGAGAAAGAATTTTTGTGAAGGGTGAAACTTTTTTAACTTAATCTAAAACATCTTCTATGTAGAGTATATGAATTCGGAATTCACAGGTTTATTGCAATTTCCAGGATCGAAATATAATCAAACTACATCATGTTGTATAATAATCACCATTCAAGGATTGGTATAAGGAAACAAGAAAGAACAAGATGAAGTGGGTGGGTAACCCTTTGATAATCTTTAATATAACTCTGGGATTCCACACAAATAAACGTTTACATAATGACCCTATATATGCTATTCTAATCGCTGCTTTGAACCGATGTGTTGGTTCGAATACAACTGTTTGGACAGACACATCTATTCGGTTATAACTGATAATAATTACATAAAACATTCTAACTATCTACTAATTACAAGTTTGACACTAAACTTTAACCAACATACTAACTTCTAATAATTTGGTAACTATCATAACTACCATAATAAATCTGTTATATCATTATTAAGGTTCCAACAATCTCCCCCCTAATGATATAATCAGTAATTCTTCGTTCTTCCACCTTCGGTAATTTCGATCGTCTTCTCCGGTTAATCTCCGGTGGTCTTGTTCTTCACTTCTCTGTTCGTTCTTCAATTTCTTGTTCCTTTCTTTCTTCAACGATACTTTTGATCCTTGGTGTTGATGGCTTTTTGGTTTCTAGTTGAACCAAATTCCAGCAGGGTTAGTGCCGCCATCTTCACTTGATTCTTCACGGCTTTTCGGTTTGTTGGCTTTTCGCACTTCACAGCCTTGTCCCCATTTTTCTCTAGTTTCCCAACAGCCTCGTGTGGGTCTTTGCTTTTGGTACGCACCTTGCCTTCATCAACCCTCTTGGTTGATACTACTGTCATGGTTCTTCAATGAACCGGGGTCTCAAGGTTCTCTATTCTACTTCTTTTTTTGACTTCACATGAACACACTTTGTGTTCTTCTTCCTTTGTACAAACCGAGCAACCGTTGATTCTTTCTTTCTTTCTATGACTGCTTCGTCTCCATGTCTCTTCTTTTCTCTGTGGTTAACCGCCGGTTATTGGTGGTGTAACCGTTTTCTATTCTCTCCTCCATGGTTTAATCTTGAATAATAATTGTAACATGATTTGATTTGTTGTTTGATTCCTTGGCTCTGATACCACTGTAGAGTATATGAATTCGGAATTCACAGGTTTATTGCAATTTCCAGGATCGAAATATAATCAAACTACATCATGTTGTATAATAATCACCATTCAAGGATTGGTATAAGGAAACAAGAAAGAACAAGATGAAGTGGGTGGGTAACCCTTTGATAATCTTTAATATAACTCTGGGATTCCACACAAATAAACATTTACATAATGACCCTATATATGCTATTCTAATCGCTGCTTTGAACCGATGTGTTGGTTCGAATACAACTGTTTGGACAGACACATCTATTCGGTTATAACTGATAATAATTACATAAAACATTCTAACTATCTACTAATTACAAGTTTGACACTAAACTTTAACCAACATACTAACTTCTAATAATTTGGTAACTATCATAACTACCATAATAAATCTGTTATATCATTATTAAGGTTCCAACAATCTCCCCCCTAATGATATAATCAGTAATTCTTCGTTCTTCCACCTTCGGTAATTCCGATCGTCTTCTCCGGTTAATCTCCGGTGGTCTTGTTCTTCACTTCTCTGTTCGTTCTTCAATTTCTTGTTCCTTGCTTTCTTCAACGATACTTTTGATCCTTGGTGTTGATGGCTTTTTGGTTTCTAGTTGAACCAAATTCCAGCAGGGTTAGTGCCGCCATCTTCACTTGATTCTTCACGGCTTTTCGGTTTGTTGGCTTTTCGCACTTCACAGCCTTGTCCCCATTTTTCTCTAGTTTCCCAACAGCCTCGTGTGGGTCTTTGCTTTTGGTACGCACCTTGCCTTCATCAACCCTCTTGGTTGATACTACTGTCATGGTTCTTCAATGAACCGGGGTCTCAAGGTTCTCTATTCTACTTCTTTTTTTGACTTCACATGAACACACTTTGTGTTCTTCTTCCTTTGTACAAACCGAGCAACCGTTGATTCTTTCTTTCTTTCTATGACTGCTTCGTCTCCATGTCTCTTCTTTTCTCTGTGGTTAACCGCCGGTTATTGGTGGTGTAACCGTTTTCTATTCTCTCCTCCATGGTTTAATCTTGAATAATAATTGTAACATGATTTGATTTGTTGTTTGATTCCTTGGCTCTGATACCACTGTAGAGTATATGAATTCGGAATTCACAGGTTTATTGCAATTTCCAGGATCGAAATATAATCAAACTACATCATGTTGTATAATAATCACCATTCAAGGATTGGTATAAGGAAACAAGAAAGAACAAGATGAAGTGGGTGGGTAACCCTTTGATAATCTTTAATATAACTCTGGGATTCCACACAAATAAACGTTTACATAATGACCCTATATATGCTATTCTAATCGCTGCTTTGAACCGATGTGTTGGTTCGAATACAACTGTTTGGACAGACACATCTATTCGGTTATAACTGCCTAATTACATAAAACATTCTAACTATCTACTAATTACAAGTTTGACACTAAACTTTAACCAACATACTAACTTCTAATAATCTGGTAACTATCATAACTACCATAATAAATCTGTTATATCATTATTAAGGTTCCAACATTCTAGAAGATTTACGACACCTGAAAAGAATAAAAGTGGTTATCTCCTTTTAACTCAAAGTGTTTGCCTATTTCATATATATATCAAAAGCAAAAAGGATTTAGTCTAGAATAGAAAAGAGTCCAGTCAAAATTTTAGTTTCTTTAAGGAAAAATCATGTACTTGCTAGTAAATATGTTGTTAGTAGCATTGATTCAATAAATAAAAACTTAAATTTTGTGACTAAAGTTCCTATTTTCTACAAAAAGTTAGACATTCTGCTGTACATAACTCCTCTAATTGTTTGTAATATGGAATGATTTTTTAGTTCAAAAACATATGCATTGTAATAATTATGGGCAACATGATTTCAAGATTAAAGTCTAAATTGTTTAAGTGGAATAGGAAAGACTTGTATAAAGCTACACTAACTGTGGATAATCTAAAGTTAACTCTGAACAAATTCCAAAGACTAAACAAAGGTCTATTTTAAAGAAAAAGGCTTTATCTAGTCCTTCATCATTTGTTCAAGATAAATCTGTGATGAAGTGGAAACTCAAAGCTAAGTTTGGAGTTTTTAGTCTTAAATTTGACATTGAACTTGTTAAAAGCTAGAATTTTGTTTTATCAAGTTATATGTTTACTAACACCCATTCAAAGACGGGTACCTAAACAAAAGTTTTGTTCTTGCAGGATAGTCATGTGTGGTACTTAGTTTATGAATGCTCTAGACACATGATTGATTTTAAGCATTTATTCACATAATATAAAGAAAATCTTGGAGGGACATTTAACTTTGGAAATGATGGTAAGGGATATGTGAAAGGCCATGGTGTTGGTGTGCTTACAAATGGGAAATCACAAGTCTGAAAGTTTACTATGTTGAGGGCTTAGAGCACAATCTTTTCAATTGGACAATTTTGTGATAAAGGAGTTTCACATATCTAAATTTGCAATTGTTGATGAAGATGGTGTTGAAGTTATGTGTCCTAAAAAAGACACAGGTAACCTACATTATGTAAATTTTCCAACTTCGGGTCCCTTTCTAAAGCTATCTTTTTTTATCTCCAATGCTTCTAGAGAGGATAGTGTTATTTGGCATTAAGGTAATCTCATTTGAACTTCGAAGATATCAACAAGTTGGTGAGTCAAAAACTTGTCATAGGCTTACCTGCAATGAGATTTGAAAAGGATTATTTGTGTTCAACATGTGAAATGGGAAAAATGAAGAAAACCTCTCACAAAGGTATCAACAAGCACCTTAAATCCCATTAATCAAACCCGTTTAAATAAGGAAAATCTGCCTCACTGAAAGAATAGATTATGTTTTCTTCTCTACTACATCAAAATGTGGAAGTTCCATAGATTGAAATCTTTTGTACCTCACACTAACCACACTTGTGATCTTCAGATTTGAATAAACCAAAGAAGATTTTGACCAATATATATTTTTCAGAAACAAAGAGTAAGGGCCTGTTTGTTTTTCTAAAAAAAGTCTAAAATCCTCTTAAATCTATTTCGCTCAGACATTTGGTCATTAAGACTGTTTTTTTTTAAAAGCTTAAAACCTCTCATAGCCTCTTATTTCACAAGAGGTAAATATATCTCTTAAAACCTCTGAGCATGCTCTAACTTCTCTCTTCCATGGATCGATGGTGGTGGTGGAGGTGGAGGTGGAGGTGGAGGTGGTGGTGGTGGTGGTGGTGGTGGTGGCGGTGGCGGTGGCGGTGGCGGTGGCGGTGGTGGAGGCGGTGGCGGTGGTGGAGGCGGCGGTGGTGGTGGTGGTGGTGGCGGTGGCGGTGGTGGTGGTGGTGGTGGCGGTGGTGTCTTGTTTATCTTGTCGGAATCGTCTTTCTCTGTGGTTGAAGTACTGCGGTGGTGGTGGCGGTGGCGACGGTATTGTTAGAATCGTCTGGTTGAAGTACCACCGCCGTGGGACGACGATTCTGATGGGTTGGTTCTGGTGGGTTGTTTAAATTTTGTGTGTGTGTGTGTGTGTGTGTGAGAGAGAGAGAGAGAGAGAGAGAGAGAGAGTATGGTGAGAGTTTGAGAACATGAACGATTTCTCGGTAAACCATAAGAACACTCCACCTGACAAATAATAAAGTGTGATGTCTTTTCTTGCAAAAGTAGATTAATATTTTAATATATAATTTTTCATATATTTTCTAATAAATAGATAAAGATGTAAAAGAAATAGATTTTATATTTAATGGTTTATTAATTCAGATTCAAATTTCAGACTTCAAACCTTACAAAAAAAACAGTTTTAATGATTCAGATTTCAGATTTCAGCACCATCTCTTAAAAAATAGAAGTGAAATAAGATTTCAGACTTCAGACCTCTTAAAAAACAAACGCAACCTAAATCACTTTGTACACTGGTTTCTGTCGGAAAAATCGTCTCCACATAATCAAGATCGTGAATTTCATTGGCTTCTTTGAACATCCCCAAAAATCTGCCATCAAAGTTTGCAGGATTTTCAAGTTCATCTACTTCCATTTATGTTTCTTCAGGTTCAACTTTCTTAACAACCTCAATAGGTCTGACAATCTTACTGACCCTGACCCTTCTGGTTAGGGGTGTTATTGAAATTTGCACCAACATAGTATTATTAAAAAAAACTATATCGAATTATAAGAAGAAGAAAAACTATCTTCGGAATACAAAAAACTGAGCAAGTTGAAAAAAAAAAAGTTAAGTCCGCCAAACAATAGTTGTAATTAGGGGTGAGCAGCGGAACTGGGTACTCGCCTTTGGAACCGGAACCGCTTCGGAACTGCCGGTTCTGAAACCGGAACCGATGTGACTGGTTCCGGTTCCTAAAATAACGGAACCGATGTGACTGAGTCCGATTCCGGTTCTCATTTTTTTAGAACCGCTACCCGCCGGGACCGGTTCCGGGACCGGGTACCCAGAACCGGAACCGCTGGATACCCGGTATATTTTAATATATCTATAATTTTATATATATAAATATCTAATATTTATTATATATAAATATTTAATCTAAAAGTAAAAAAAATTAATAAACTAAAAATAACATTTTAGGGTTTAGTTTCCACTTTCCAGTTTTCCACTCCATTACCATATTAGACTTCATCACTTCACTTCACTCTCAAAACACCGCCGCCACTGCAAGGGGCGCACACACCGCCGCTGCCCATCGCTGCACACTCCGCCGTTGCACACCGCCGCCGCTGCACACCACCGTCGCTCCATGAAAAAGAGGCGGGTACCCGGTATTGCTCACCCCTAGTTGTAATTTTTAACAAATACTTAGCAAGTTGAAAAGTTATATGAAACTTTAGATTTTCATTTCAAAATAAAGGGGTTTTATCTCATTCACCGACCTCGAGATTCGTCAGTGATTGACTCTTTTCGCCAGAGTTCCAACATATTTTTTGGTCAATGAAGCCGCTTTGTTTTGTGATGATAACAAATAAAAATTGCATGTGACAATTAAAAAACTAAAAGTCTTGGATAACGTTTGGTTCATAAAATATTTTTGGATGAAATGGAGATATATTTGACCTTGAAGGAACTATAATGAAATGTTATCAGATATGACCGTCTGTTTGGTTTGATTAATAAACATTGGAATGGAATTTGTTAAGAAAATTGGAATATGACTATTTGGTTCACATAATGTAGTTTTGAAATTAGAATGAAATTTTGGTAAATGACCAAAATACCCTTTTTGAAGATTTTGAATTATTTCTTAAACTAAAACATTTTAATAAAATAATTACTTGATGTGTAAAAACAATATAAAAAACACAACCCAAGTATTCAAGGATATGTTTAAAATTATGAAATTATAATATTTCACTCCATCAAAATATAAAAAACAATATAAAAACTCATTAGATTTTGAAAATTCCTTCCATTATTTATAAAAAACAATATAAAAAACCACCTTATTATCAACGAATGTTTAGATTCTTTATTTGTGAAATTCATTTGATTTTAAAAGTTCCTTCCATTATTTTAGTATAAAACTCATTAGATTTTGAAATTTCCTTCCGTTATTTTAGTATACTTAAACACCAACAAACTTAAAAATTGTTCTATTAAAAAGAACTAGTATGAGAATCGCACGTTGCACGGTACACTAAGTTCTTTGGGTAGTAATATATAATTTATAGATATAACTAAAACTTTAATATTAAATATAATAAATAATAAGTCATATTTAAACGATTGATTTGCAAAAAGTAATAGAATTTAATTAACGGAAAATGAATATATAAAAGGACTAATAGTAACGATGGAACCATGCTTATTTTATTAACAAATAAACAAATGTACACCTAAATGTTACCACAACTATCACTCTAATGCATGTCCACTCTCCAAATGAGACATGCTCCAAATGAGACATGCCCCAAATGTTAACGTGTAGTGTAGTATCCCAAATATGCAAAAAAAGTGGTTGAAACAACCATCATACCACAAAACATAACCAAAATAAAGTCATCATAATACATAAAGAAACAACTAAGATAAACGAAAATAAACTTTGTAGATCTCTATGCATAAGTTTCAGCTTGGCCAATAATCGAAACCTCTTATTCCGCGTTTAGTCAATCGCCAATCATCCATCTCTATCTTCAATATACTCTGATCCTCAGATAAAACTTTTGGATGAAGATTTTCTTGTATACGACGTGGAACAAAATTGCATTAAACATTGTAGGTATTAGTGATAATCATAAAAATATGGGAAGAAATAATATAAGTAGGATTTTAGAGTATATATGAATATAAACACTTAGTAAAATATTACCTTGTCTATCCGGTGGATGGATGGATGTTATTGAACACTTCACGGTAGACAATATTATTTATGACTTATGAGTGTACGGTCTTCCATTTCTTCTTCAATATTTATTACGGTTAATCCTTCATGTGACGTCACTTGTGAAACAGCCACATATAGTTGTCCATGTGTGAAAACCTATAAAATGGAATATTTTGCAATTATATGTGAATATAAGTACATATTTAAATATGTTAACATAAGAAAATCGAGGAGTGTACCTGCTTTGGGAGGTATAGGCCAACACGATGTAAAGATTGTCCCTGACTTTTATTTATTGTCATAGCAAAGCATGGGACCAATGGTATTTGACGTCGGTTAAGCATGAATGGCCATTTTGATTCGTTGGATGACATTATTATTCTGGGAACAGTAACACTTTTTCCTTTATTAGTTCCTGAAATAATGTCACCTCGAACAGACCATGTTCACATTAAATATGATACAATAATGTCACCTCGGACAGATTTAAAAAAGACACGTGTTTTGATCAAGAAAAGGCTACTACACATGCAAAATCTTGATCAAAACAAATGGATTTCAAGAAAATATGATACAAACCAATGTTGGGTATTCAATTTCAGGCAAAATAACGCCTAAATAATCAAAACCCAATTCAGATTCAAACAAAAAATGACAAAAAACCTAAAATTTTCAAAACTCAAAATTAACATTGAAATTATTTGGTTTTTTAGCTCAAAATGAATGCTTATGGTATCATTTTCTCTATAGCTTCATGTAACTTCCAACTTTTTCTCCAAATTCCGACCAATTCTAAGTTTAACACCAAGAGACGTGACTCGTAAAAGTCAAAATTGCAGAAACTAAGTCCAAAAGTCATTACCAAATAAAGGTACGCGTATATCAAAATTGCAGGCTACACAATCGTCTTGGTATTTCCTGGGCCAATTCAAATTCAAATTCAAATAAACTCTGACCAATTCTAAATTTAACACCAAGTGTAACAACCCAACCAAAAATAGCCAACCATGGTTTCAATAGATAATTCAAAACTGCCAAAACTTGGCCTACACCAAAATTTAACAAAATTTAATAATGGGTTTGCGGAATACAACGCTAAATACAGCTGAGAGTAAAGTCTATGATAATTAAAATTGAGGTCTTCTAATCTTTAAGATGCAAGCTCCAGCTCACATCTTCCCCCTTTCCCTTTTCCGAGCTTCCTATCACCTGCTTACCTGAAAAGGTTTTTAGTTTTGAAAGCGAGGGTTAGACCATGAGGTCTAGTGAGTTCCCTCAAAAGTCACACCATAAATAACACAGTTTATGTAAAACTTTCAGTAAGAAATGATTGCACAAAACTTGTTATGAAACACACATTTATTATCAACACACTATGACAAGCTAATGGCACACGCTATGGTCACACACACCGTGACAGCGTAAAAGGGCACACACCGCCCCATATATGAAACGAATTCATATATTTAATATTATGGGACACACCCCCATCTCACACAAATTCCATAGCTTGTCCACACAAAAGCAGTTTATATCCACACAATTAAATCACACTTTTCATGCATGGTTTAAAAATAGTAAAAGCATTTACCAATGTAAACATGCATAAAGTTCCACACTTAAAAAGGGTTTTAGGATCAGAAAAACTCACCTGCCGATTTAGCAATCCCTTCTCACAAGCTTCAGATTTTTAAAGGAACACCTATGATATTTAAAATAGGAGTAGTGAGTTCCGAGTAAATCTTTGTCTGAGAAATTCTCTATCTAACCCGACTCTCAACTAACTCCGGATCCCGGACCCAAATTTAAATAAATTCCGGAACTAAGCTAAAGCCCAAACTCCGGATCCAAGGATTTTTAATTACCGGAACTCGAAATGTTAACAATACCGGATCTCCAATTAGACTAAGCCCAAGTTCACGGCCCAAGTTCATTTAATTCCAGCCCATGTGAAATAAGAAATTTCGGATTAGATTAATAACTCTTAGTTCCGGTTGTCGGCCTAAATAATAAATTCTGGGACTTGCTTTGGTTGGCCCATATTACGGATCTAAATCAATAGGGTCCAGTTCCGGTTTTTCTTTGCTTTTTACCCATTCCGGTTCCACAACTAAACATCCAAATTCCGGAACCCAATTAATTAGTATTACCGGATTACATTATTTATGTGCTGGATCCACTAACAAATTTCTAAAATTCATGGCCCAAACATACTTTAATTCCGGATCTCACTTTGTGTACCGGATCAAGGCCCAAAGTAAAACAAACTTCCGGATCTTACTAAATAAATACCGATTCCGGACCAATAGAGAAGCAAATTTCGGGTCCTAATTTCAAGTCTAATTCCGGATCCAGATTGGATTCCGGATCCTCACCATTCCGGATCATTTATTAAAGGGTAATTCCGGATCTTAAGTAAAATCAGTTACGGGCTTCCAATTTTAACAGTTCCGGTATTGGGTTAAAATTCGCACTTAAGGTTTTCAACATAGCGACCATTCTAAAATCGGAATTAAACTTGATATTTAGCCATTAATCGATAAAATAATACTAATATTTGCTAATTGATTGCTAAACCTTTCATTTATTCAAACATGAAGATTGCACACAGCAGACATTCCATTTCTTATCGATTGATTAACATAACTTAACCCTAACACTCCTAAATCTCTTAGTTAAATTAATACGTGAAAGGGGAGAATGTTACCTCAAGAACAGATGAACTCTCCACTTCATAGTCTGTGATTCCACCTCTTGCAAGCTCCAATCGATTTCCCACTCCCACACAGTAAAATCGCACACTCACACAGTAGCCGCACTCTGATCAGATGAAAATGATTAAATCCCTAGGGTTTGTACCCTTTTTATACTTCTCACAACAAACACCAACTTATTCCTACTTCTCATTTAAACCACAAGACTTTTAAACTTTTTGAACTTCTGCCACACACTTTATTTATCGGTCAAAAATATAAAACCCGGTTGTTACAATATCCTCCCCTCAAAAGAATTATGTCCCCGAAATTCTATTTTCAAACAAGCGATGGTACCGAGTCATCATATCTGATTCCAATTCCTAAGTTGCTTCTTGCCCCCTTATGGAATTGCCACAGAACCTTCGCTAACGCAGCTTCCTTATTCCTCGTTTTTCAGACTTTGTGATCCGGGGGTAAACCTGTCAGGTCATCTGGAAATACTTCCGGGAACTCTCGCACTACAGTAACATCCTCTAGTCCCTTCATTTCTTTCTTAGTATCTAACACATACTTCAAAAACCCCTGACACCCCTCCTCTAGACAATATCTCGCTCTCCTCACCGAAATAAGGCAAGACTTACGCTCTCGTCTATCTCCATAGATTACCACTTCCAACTTATCAGGCAAGGCCTACGGATCATTTTCTTATTGCACACTATGCTAGCGCTATTACTTGTCAGCTAATCCATTCCTATGATAACGTCAAACTCTCCCATGCCCACGGGTACAATCGCAAAGGAAACGAGTGACCCTCTACCTCGATACTACATCCATCATACATCTCCCTCACAAGACTCGACTATCATCAGCAATCTCTACTTCAAACTCACACCCCGGCCGCTTAGGTTTAACACACAGATGTCGGACAAATTCCGGCGATACAAACGAACGGTTTGCACCCGAGTCGAATAACACTTTAGCAAGAACAAAATTTACAAGAAAGGTACCTGTCTCAACATCGGGTATCTCCTTCGCCTCATCAGCCGTCATCCGAAAAGCTCTCGCCCTTGCCTGTGCTGGTCCCTCTTTCTTTTCTCCCTCTCTTCCTCCTTGTCTACCATCGTAACCACCTGAATCCCCTCTCTTCAGCTGACGACAATCCGGTCTCAAATGTTCCAAAGACCCACATTGGTAGCATGCCCTTGGGTTCCGACAGTCTCGCGCCATATGTCCCAACTTTCCACATTTGAAGCATCCCTCGGGCTCACCCGTACATTCCCCACGGTGGACTCGATTACACTTTCAACAAGGTTTCTCTCCCAGTTTCGACCCCCCTCGGAACTCCGGCTTGAACACCTTAGCCCGCTCCGAGTCACGCGCCGGTCCTTCCCACTTTCTCTTCTATTTACCCTTCTCCTCATCTTGCCGGTTCTTCTCCTTTTCAACCATTTCAGCCGCATTGATGGTTGCCTGAAAAGTAGTCGGGTTCCTAGCTGTAACCAGTTCCCGCACGCTACTCTTTAACCCAAATATGTATCTATCAATTCGGCGCTCCTCGTTCGGTACGTATAACTCAGCAAACCTCGCTTTCTCCATAAACTTCGAGGTGTATTCTCTCACCGTCACTCCACTTTGTTCCAAACTCATGAACTCTTCCTCTAGTCTTTTTACTGCCGCCAGTGGGCAACACGATGCCTTAAACTTTGAGACAAAAGTTTCCCACGTCATACTCTTAGCAGCCTTTGACCCTTCTCCTGCGGTCTCCGCATCCCACCAAAACATAGCTTCCGACTTCAGCATGGACAGAGCAAACATCACCCTGTCACTATCAGCACACTTACAGGTGTCGAACACCAGTTCCATTTCCCTGATCCACTTTATCGCCAACACGGGATCGCATTCTCCCTTGAAAGTGGGTGGCTTACAAGAAACGAATGCCTTGTAACTACATCCCCTACTCAGTACCTGGTCATTTATTGCCTTGGGTTCGACTGAGTAGGACTCCCCAAAGCAGAACCATGAGAGCTAGTCGCCCCTTCCTTACTATCAGTTGCTTCTTTGCTCCCCGATGCTGCTCCATCCTGCTTTGCCATCAAGGCTTTCAATGTGTCCTGAATTTCTCCCAAGGCAGTGGTGAAGTTTTCTTGGGTCACAAAAGTTTGAGCGCGACCTCGCCCACGACTTCCACCTCGACTCGCTCCCCGCCTGGACGCAAAGCTCTCCTGCTGAGATGCCTCCGGTTCTTGCGGAATCCTTGCGCTCCATGTTCCACGAGTAACGCGTGCCCTCACTACAGCTCTTTCCACGTTGTCGTTCACCTGAGTAGTCGCTCGCCGGGGTATTCTTCCCCGTCCCCTTCCTCGGCCTCTACCCCTACCACGAGTGGCTGCCGGCACAGGTGGTGCTTCCATCTCAATCTCTTCATCAACAGGTTCCGATACACCCCTCATGGATCTCCTCAACATGATTACTGACTGACAAAGAAACACCAACAACATTAAATCTACAGTCCAAGATACTAACGTAATTAAGCACATACATGTACCTGTAAGTTCGTAATTACACTGGACAGATGCAATCACCAACTTACCTTACATTACAGTTCTCACCACCCAAATAATCATTTTACCCCAGTCTCGCTAAGGTCATCCTAGTTCTCAGCTGTACTACCTCACTCCACAGTTTAAGTTTAGGCCCGTCCGGTCACCTAATCTCTTAAACTAAGGCTCTGATACCAACTGTAACAACCCAACCAAAAATAGCCAACCATGGTTTCAATAGATAATTCAAAACTGCCAAAACTTGGCCTACACCAAAATTTAACAAAATTTAATAATGGGTTTGCGGAATACAACCCTAAATACAGTTGAGAGTAAAGTCTATAATAATTAAAATGGAGGTCTTCTAATCTTTATGATGTAAGCTCCAGCTCACATCTTCCCCTTTCCCTTTTCCGAGCTTCCTATCACCTGCTTACCTGAAAAGGTTTTTAGTTTTGAAAGCGAGGGTTAGACCATGAGGTCTAGTGAGTTCCCTCAAAAGCCAGACCATAAATAACACAGTTTATGTAAAACTTTCAGTAAGAAATGATTGCACAAAACTTGTTATGAAACACACATTTATGATCAGCACACTATGACAAGCTAATGGCACACGCTATGGTCACACACACCGTGACAGCTTAAAAGGGCACACACCGCCCATATATGAAAGGAATTCATATATTTAATATTATGGGACACACCCCCATCTCACACAAATGCCATATCTTGTCCACACAAATGCCATATCTTGTCCACACAAAAGCAGTTTATAATTTATATCCACACAATTAAATCACACTTTTCATGCATGGTTTAAAAATAGTAAAAGCATTTACCAATGTAAACATGCATAAAGTTCCACACTTAAAAAGGGTTTTAGGATCAGAAAAACTCACCTGCCGATTTAGCAATCCCTTCTCACAAGCTTCAGATTTTTAAAGGAACACCTATGATATTTAAAATAGGAGTAGTGAGTTCCGAGTAAATCTTTGTCTGAGAAATTCTCTATCTAACCCGACTCTCAACTAACTCCGGATCCCGGACCCAAATTTAAATAAATTCCGGAACTAAGCTAAAGCCCAAACTCCGGATCCAAGGATTTTTAATTACCGGAACTCGAAATGTTAACAATACCGGATCTCCAATTAGACTAAGCCCAAGTTCACGGCCCAAGTTCATTTAATTCCAGCCCATGTGAAATAAGAAATTTCGGATTAGATTAATAACTCTTAGTTCCGGTTGTCGGCCCAAATAATAAATTCTGGGACTTGCTTTGGTTGGCCCATATTACGGATCTAAATCAATAGGGTCCAGTTCCGGTTTTTCTTTGCTTTTTACCCATTCCGGTTCCAGAACTAAACATCCAAATTTCGGAACCCAATTAATTAGTATTACCGGATTACATTATTTATGTGTTGGATCCACTAACTAATTTCTAAAATTCACGGCCCAAACTTACTTTAATTCCGGATCTCACTTTGTGTACCGGATCAAGGCCCAAAGTAAAACAAACTTTCGGATCTCACTAAATAAATACCGATTCTGGACCAATAGAGAAGCAAATTCCGGGTCCTAATTTCAAGTCTAATTCCGGATCCTCACCATTCCGGATAATTTATTAAAGGGTAATTCCGGATCTTAAGTAAAATCAATTCCGGGCTTCCAATTTTAACAGTTCCGGTATTGGGTTAAAATTCGCACTTAAGGTTTTCAACATAGCGACCATTCTAAAATCGAAATTAAACTTGATATTTAGCCATTAATCGATAAAATAATACTAATATTTGTTAATTGATTGCTAAACCTTTCATTTATTCAAACATGAAGATTGCACACAGCAGATATTCCATTTCTTATCGATTGATTAACATAACTTAACCCTAACACTCCCAAATCTCGTAGTTAAATTAATACGTGAAAGGGGAGAATGTTACCTCAAGAACAGATGAACTCTCTACTTCACAGTATGTGATTCCACCTCTTGCAAGCTCCAATCGATTTCCCACTCTCACACAGTAAAATCGCACACTCACACAATACTCGCACTCTGATCAGATGAAAATGATTAAATCCCTTGGGTTTGTACCCTTTTTATACTTCTCACAACAAACACCAACTTATTCTTATTTCTCATTTAAACCACAAGACTTTTAATTTTTTTGAACTTCTGCCACACACTTTATTTATCGGCCAAAAATATAAAACCCGGTTGTTACACCAAGAGATGTTAAAATTTAAGCATGCTCTTTCTGAGGGCTCCCCAAAAACTTAAATGGAAATGCTTATCATGATTTATGAAGGAATCAAAAATGGGAACAATAAATCATTTAAAAACTATACCTTGTGTTCATACCCGCATATGTGAAAATAGTTGATTATCTCGATTCTCTGTCTCTCAATTGGAGGCTGCTAGATGGTAGATTTTACATCTGGCAATGACATGATGCTCTTTCTTCTATATCATCGCCGCTGAAGCTACCAAATGAAAATCCCGATATCCCCTCGATTATTGTTGCTCCTTATTCCATTGATCTCATATCTCAGCATAATTTAGACAAAGAAATCCTTGAACCACCTCTCATCTCATCCACCTTCTGGAATACAACAGGTGATCGGTGATTGCCGATAAACGATGCTAGTGGATAAAAGAAAACAGGGAAACGGAAGAAATATAACATTTAAACGTAAGTGTCATTTGGGATGATAGGCTTTTCAAATTTCTCGCTAAACCTTTTTTAAACATGAACAGTAAGCAGGTCTTTCAAGAAGCTTGAAAAGGAGGGAAAAATAGATTCTAAACTTCTTATATCACCACATCGATATCATGTTTAGAGGTTGTTGCTTTAATATGATATATAATATATCAACATATGTGACTTCAAATGAGCATGAGTATATGATTCTATTAACAATATTATCAATTACGACAATTGGAAATTAAAGGAAATAACAAAACATAAAAGAATTCCGATTTACCCAATAAACACATGGATTCTTTCGAGTGATGAATCATTATCGCGCATAAGTTGTATTGAAGGCGTCAAACTGCCAACATCAATGAAAAGCTTGCAATTTTTTAAGAAGAATAATGAAAAATCTTGCAATACCCATGGTTATAATGGAAATCATTCTGCTCATCTGATTATATGCCAAAAAAATGCAAACGAAAAACTGAAAAACCTATAAAATGTAGAAGATAGAATGTATAATGGACTCACTGTTTTAGCCGCCTCAGCTGGTTCGGTTCAATCTGTGGTTCTACACTTCTACTTCTGCACCTCTAGCTGGCTAACAACCCTTCCCTTTCAATCCACAGCCTGCAAATGGAGATCAAGAAAACATAAGTAAAAGAAGAAACCTAGGCCAATGATTGAGAGATGAAAAAGTTAAATGTCAAACCTAAATGGCCAATACTAATGCAAATTTTTCAGAAAGAGCAAACAAATAACCCAATGGTTTACCCTATCTTGTTGCTGTTACATATGGAAACCACAGTCAAAATTGCAGAAATTAAGTCAAAAGAAAATAATTAATGTTCCAAGCCAATACATGATATCCTATCATTCTAAACAAACACAACAATGCATGTTCGAGTTTTGGCATAACAAAAAATCACATGAAATGCAAGTTCAAACACAAATTTTTGCATACAACATCTAATTTGAAGCATTTGATACAAAAGGCACCAATATATGCAAATAACTTTTATAATGAGCAAAACCATACAAACAAAAACCTATCATTTTAATAAACAAACCATACAAAAAAACATCACATGTACCAATTTGGAGTTCAAATAATGGGTTTATAATGCACACAATGGGTTTTCAAACAGTGAGTTCATCTCCAAATCACAAGCAATTGGGTTTTCAAACATGGTGTTCATCAAGTACAATCATCTTCGAATGACAAACAATTGCGTTTTATACAATACTAAAATCACAGGTAATAATTTGGAGAAGAAGAAAAGAGTTAAACCGATTCAAATCACACATAATGAAGTTTCACATGCTTTAAAACAATATTAAAATCGTAGGTATCAATTTGGAGAAGAAAATGTTGTTTACCTCTTTCAATCGGTGAAAGCAAAGAGAAATCGAGAGGTTCCCCTGTCCCTGTGTCTGTGCGATCGATTGGTGGGAAGAAAGGCAGAAATCGAATATTTAGGGTTTACAATGCACACACTTGTAGGCCACACGATCCTTTTGGTATTTCCTAGCAGGCCACACGATCCTTTTGGTATTTCCTGTGCCCTTGAAGTCTCGCAAATGCACAGTTTTTCTTTGATTATTTTGAGATTCGACCATGAAAACCCACTGAGAACCACACTCCGACAACCGGAGAACAGCCGGAGCATAACCGTCATTGTAAGCCACCATACACGATCCTTTTGGTATTTCCTGTTCCCTTGAAGTCTCGCAAATACACAGTTTTTCTTTGATTTTTTCTTTGATTTTTTCAGGGATTCGACCATGAAAACCCACTGAGAACCACACTTCGACAACCGAAGAACAGTCAGAGCACCGTCGTCATCGATACGACCCCATTAATGGCGCATAATCTTGCAAAAAGGAATAATATTCCGAAAACCCTAGAAAACAAATCAAAAATTAGGGTTCTTGAGTACCTCTTTGTATTCGCAAGAAGCGAAGAAAGGCTGAGAGATGGAGAAAGAGAGGAATCTGCAGGTTTTGGGCGGCTGGAAAACGAAAAGGCAACCCTAGTCGGGTTGAAGAGGAGAACCGAAGCGGTAAAACCCGACCGAAAGAGAAAAAAGAAAAAAAGGGAGTTATGGCTTAAGAAGGCTCCATGTCAGCACCCTTGGTTTTTGTTTTAATATATATACTAGAATATCAATCGTGAAGAAAGGAACGGCTATTTATACCGTTTTTCCTGTATATATATACTAGTCATCGTGCCCGCGCGATGCGGCGGGTTTTAGATGTATTCTAGAATCGATGAAGGCTTTATAAACTCAGATTTATTCATATCTTCTCATATGCTCTTCAAGTAAGATTCTTGATAGTACGCATCGATTTAGGTTTCTTTGATTTTTTTAAAATATAGTTTTAAAACCGGTCGCAACGCGCGGGTACACTGCTAGTATTTCTAAATTGGAAATAAAAGATTGAACGGACCACCTCGTAGTGAGCCAACCAAAAAATGAAATGAGCATTCACATATCTTTACAGAAACCACACAATTACAACATATGATACATGAAGCAATGAACATCAAACAAAACTCTAGTTTTCACACAAACACTTCTATTTAGCCAAATCCTACGATTGTCCAAAAATGGATATTCCCCATCCCATGCCCATTGAAATAGAACTATAGAAGAATGAGTTGAACACTATTGGCTTACTTCAACTTCAAGTGCATCTCAACAGCTCGCGAGATTCTTTTCAGCATTTGATTATACCCTGTAGCTAAACTCACCATTCAAAGCTTTAAGCTCATAACATCAACCTTCAAAAACAACATAAGATGGTAAAATAATAAATATAAGTATCTAACACTGTTTTTTTACATTATCAGTGACATACTTACCCGAAAGGTAAGTGAAAGATGATAAACACTTACTCGGTAAGCGTTTGGTAAACGACCCCTAAATATAAATAAGATATTTGAGAAGTCAAGGGCATTAATCATAAATGATAGTTAAATGAAGGTATGTAAAAGGCATGCAAGTACATGTACTATCAACTACACAACTTACTCAATTTTTTTCTCAAAAGTGATGTTAGAGTACCTAAGTTGAGTTATATAATACTTGAAAGAGGCCAAATGTAAAAAAGTATGCAAGTTTCAATTTGCCTAGCTAGACCGCAGTTTCAAAGTTACAAAATGTAAAAATTATGCAACTGTTCAAAGTTTCAAATTTTCAAGTGTGTACAAACCCAATAGCAACTAAATGAACCTAGACACCTAAAACCAATTAAGTGGTTAAAAGAATCGAAGCCGCTGAAATAACCACATCAGTTAACACAAACAAATATGGCAAAGCCATTGAAATAAGAGACCACTTACATGCTTACTGTTGAAATATTGAAGGGCCTTTACAATAACCTCCTAAGGTCACCGCCACAACCCCACCACCACCTGGTTCACGTATATAGCCCAGATCCAGTAATTCTCTTCTGCTTTGCCAGTAATAAATCACTTTCATTTAAAAATTTCAATCCGAATAACCAAAGGACACCTGACTTCAAGCCAAAAAGAAGAATAAAACAACATTCAGTAATCAAAAGGGTTTACTACTATTTTTCATTGCCCATTACTCTCTTCATCTAAAGACTTGTCTTGAAAATCATTAAAAAATGAAAGTGAATGTGGATGAAAGAGATTATTATCATAGAAGCCATAACACAAACTTATTAAACATTCAACTTTCAACAGAGAAATTAGAAGTCATACAATTTAGGAAAGAAAAGAATAGTATTTTGAAAAAAGTTCTTCAGCCTTCTTCCGTTCAACCCGCTCTTCTATCAGTAGTTGTTCCAGCTTCTTTGTATATGGGTGAACTTTGACACAACCTGTTGGGAACTGAAGATTTGCCAAGTATGATTAGTACTGCCAGAACTACATTACTACTGCCAGAACAACCTTAATACTTCCAGAGCATAATTAATACTGCTAGAGTGAAGTTACTACTGCAAGACAAAATTAATACTGCTGGAACTCTGTTAGTACTGCTGATGCATTAATGCTGCTGGATCACTGTTAGTACTGCTGATGCATTAATGCTGCTGGATCACTGTTAGTACTGCTGATGCATTAATGTTGTTGGATCAAGTTAATACTGCTGGAACAAGTTAATGCTGCTGGAATGAGTTGATACTGCTGGAATGAATTAGTGCTGCTGGAGAATATTAGTACTGCTCATGCTGAATGAAGATTAATACTGCTGATGTGATAAGTTTGGTATGCGAAGAGATTGGAGATAAAGATGGAATGGATGAAGATATGCTTAAAGAAGATTCAGAAGATCAATTTATTTTTGATAGTTATCTTGTAATTATTGTGTATAAATAGATGTTGATAGATAGCTATTCGACATAGGAGAATATACGAGAGTTTTAGAATACGTTTTGTTTTAGAGAGAATTAACCTCAAGGTTTAGAACCCTATTTCTAGAGAAGTAGAAGTCGTCTTGATTGAGCCTGTTCATCAAGATTGAGGTTTGGTTGTAAGCTTGTGAGTCGAATTAGTGAATACAAACAGCTGTGTGTTTTCTGATATATTGTTCATTGATTGTGAGAATTAAAGTTCTTTTCCGCAGATTCTTTAATTCTGAGTTCTAGGTATTATTAGTCTTGTTGAGATTCGATCCTGACAAGTGGTATCAGAGCTTGTGTTTCTTAGAATTCTACAATTATTATGGACAATTCTATTGAATCAAACAGTACTCTTGTTTCTAAGGTTCCCATGCTCAGACCCAATGAGTTTGACATGTGGAAAATTAGAATCAAGCAGTACATTCTGCTTACTGATTATTCCATCTGGGATATCATAGAAAATGGTCCATGTGCTGAAGGAAGAACTGGACCAGATGGCAAAAGACCTCCTCCAAAGACTGATGCAGAGAGAAAAGTCAGACAAATAGAGATGAAGGCCTTAAGCACTCTGCTTTTGGCTATCCCCAATGAATATCAGCATCAATTTCATCACTGCACTGATGCTCAGATTCTGTGGAATGCATTGGAAAAGAGATTCACTGGCACCAAAAGCACCAAGAGGAATCAGAAGGCAATTCTCAAGCAGCAGTATGAAAACTTTACTTCTACTAAGAATGAGTCTATGACTCAAACTTTTGATAGGTTTAATAAGCTGATTGGAGAATTGGCTACAGTAGGAGTCAAGATGGAGGCTGATGATGTTAACAGAAAGTTCTTAAGATCATTAGGTGAAGAGTGGACAATGTATACTGTGTCCTTCAGACAGAATGACCAATTGGAAGATAAAGAGCTTGATGATCTTTACAATGATCTTAGAGTCTTTGAAGCAGAGGTTGAAGCCAAAAAGAAACCTTCTGGATATGTACATAATGCTGCACTCCTTTCAGCATCATCTGATTCTACTGCTAACCCTGAATCAGTTAATGCTGCTGGAGGAGTCAATCAGGAAAAGACCAATGATTCAGTACTAGAAGCCTTCTTTTCTAGTCATGTTAATTCCTCATTAATTAATGATGACTTAGAACAGATTAATGCTGATGATCTTGAAGAGATGGATATCAAGTGGCAGATGGCTATGCTGTCTATGAGGGTGAAGAAATTCATAAAGAGGACAGGGAGAAACAACTTTTCCCAAAGAAGAGAAGATGGTGCTGGATTTGACAAGTCCAAAGTTGAATGCTATAAGTGTCACAAGATGGGACACTTTGCCAGAGAATGCAGAGGTGGAACATCTCACAACAGCCATCAAAAAACTCAGGCTGGAAGCTCCAATCAAAACAGAAACTCTATTCAAGCTCTAGTCTCTCAACAAGGAATGGGATTTGATTGGAGTGATCAAGCAGAAGAGGCCATCCAAAATCAAGCACTTATGGCTGAAGTTTCAGATATTCCTACTGAGGTAAAATCTAATCTCTGTACTCAAGCTTGTATAGACACTGTTAAAAGGTATAGAGATCACAATCAGGGAATGTATGATGACCTTAAGAGATTAGAAAAGGACAAAAAAGACTATGTAGTAATTGTTGAGAAGTTTGAAGAACAGATTAGGGCTTTTCAAGCCAATGAACTTCAACACTCCTATGATACAAACTACTGGAAATGGGAAAAGGATGGTCTAGAGTTCCAGCTTAGAGAATCCAGGGAAGAGTGTGAGAAACTAAAAGGAGAGCTTGAGAAAGTCAAACTTGATGTAGAAAAGTTTACTTGTGCCTCTAAAGTCATGGACAACATAATCAACTCTCAAATCCATAGTAAGTTGAAACCAGGCATAGGGTACAATGCCACACCCCCACCCTACAACAACAACTACATCCCTCCTAGGTCAGACCTGTTAAAAACCAAGGATAAAAAGGACTTACCTGAAGGAGCTACTAAAATAGATCCATTAGATGAAGTTGTTGTGGAGGATAAAACTGAAAAAGAAGAGTCTAAGAAAAGGGACAAGAATGTCAGTGGTGAGATTCCCTTAGAGAATTACATAAAGACCAATGAGGATGGTGGAAGTCCCTGGGATAAGAACAATGAGATGAAAAGGACTGGAAAGGGAAAAGGAGTTCATTATACACAAACCACTGTTGTGAAGTCCAATACCTGTGAACATTGTTCTTGCAAGAATCTTCAAATGGATGAACCCCAAAAACATGATAAAAGGAGGGGAAATCAAAGAAATTGGAATAACAAGTGGGCACAAAATCAAGGAGTTGATCTGCAAAGGATTAACAGACCAAAACCTTGTTTTATTTGTGGAAAATTGAATCATCTTGCCAAATACTGTTATTTCAATCCTATTAACCAAAAGAAAAGTTTTCACAGGAGTTTTCAAAAATCTTCTGGTTATAGGAAGCCTGCAAGGAACCATGTGGCTAAGAAACAAGCTAAATCCAAAAGCCACATGAGAAAACAGACTGAAAAGGAATGTGTCAATATGTGGGTCCCCAAAAGCACTAATGTTAGTACTGCTACCTCAGATAGTACTGCTGACAAGGATAGTGCTGCTAGAAGCAATACTACTGCCAATACTGCTGCTAGTAGTGTTAGTGCTGCTAACTCTGCTAGTGCCGCTAACTCTGTTAGTGCTGCTAACCCTGTTAGTGCTGCTAACTCTGTTAGTACTGCTAACTCTGTTAGTGCTGCTAACTCTGTTAATGCTGCTAACTCTGTTAGTGCTGCTAACTCTGCTAGTGCTGCTAACTCTGCTAGTGCTGCTAACTCTGCTAGTGCTGCTAACTCTGTTAGTACTTCTTCTAAGGTTAATACTGCTTCTAGTTTTTATGCTGCTAGACCAATCATATTGACAAAGTTCTCCAGTTCTGCAGTACCTAAGTTTGAAAATCTCATCAAAACACAGTGCAAGTACTTTGATGAGCAAGGGAGACCCAAGACCACTTTGGCTTGGGTTCCCAATAAAAACTAATTGATTTATCTTATGTGCAGGGCAACCAACAGCTCAAGGGGAAGAGCATCTGGCATGTTGATAGTGGTTGCTCCAGGCACATGACAGGTAACATGGCCTGCCTCAAGAATTTCAAAAGAATTGATGGAGGACATGTTGCTTTTGGAAATAATCCTGCAGGAGGTAAGATAAGTGGTAAAGGTGATGTGTCAAAAGGTAAGATGACATTTGAGGATGTTTACTATGTTGAGCAATTGAGATACAACCTGTTAAGTGTATCACAGGTCTGTGACAAGAAACATAGTATATTATTTACTGATTCTGAATGCATTATTCTTGCTCCTGGATTCAAAGTAGTTGATGAAAACATGATACTATTGAGAACTCCTAGAAAGGATAATGTGTATTGTTTAGATTTAGAAAGTGTTTCATCTGATTCATCTCTAAACTGTTTGGTTTCAAAAGCCTCAATAGATGAATCATCACTTTGGCACAGAAGGATGTGTCACATGAATTTTAAAACAATGAATAAACTGGTTAAAAATAATCTCGTTAGGGGTTTATCATCAAAAGTCTATTCATGTGATGATCATTGTGTTGCATGTCTCAAAGGCAAACAACACAAAACTTCTCATAAGTCCAAAGAGATAAACACTATCTCAAATCCTCTTCAGTTGTTGCATATGGATCTGTTTGGCCCTACAAATGTCATGAGCATTGGCAAGAAGTCATACTGTTTAGTTATTGTTGATGATTACTCTAGATTTACTTGGGTATATTTTCTGAGAACTAAAGATGAGACAAGTGGACTGATCAAATCTTTTATTCTTAGAATTGAAAACCAATCAAATCAAAAAGTGAAAGTCATTAGATTAGATAATGGGACTGAATTTAAAAACTTTGATCTAAACACCTTTTGTGAGGAAAAAGGAATTGAGAGACAATACAGTGCTCCTAGGACTCCACAACAGAATGGTGTTGCTGAGAGAAGGAATAGGACACTGATTGAGGCTGCTAGATCTCTGTTAGCTGATTCAAAACTACCCACTACTTTTTGGGCAGAAGCAGTTAATACTGCTTGTTATGTTCAGAACAGAGTTTTGGTAATAAAGCCTAAAAACAAGACACCTTATGAGCTTTTTCTGAAAAAGAAACCATTTATTGGATTTTTCAAACCATTTGGGTGTCCTTGTACAATTCTCAATACCAAATCTCACTTAGGTAAGTTTGATAGCAAAGCAGATGATGGCTTTCTTGTTGGTTACTCATCTCAGAGTAAGGCTTACAGAGTGTTTAACACCTCTTCTAGAATAATTGAAGAAAGTGACAATGTCAAATGCAATGAGAACACACCAAATCCTATTGGTTCAGGTCCTGATTGGCTATTTGACATTGATTCACTCACTAATTCTTTGGGTTTCAGTAGTGATGTAAATGCAGGACAAAGGGATGCACCACCATCAGATAACAGTATTCAGTCTGTGATTTTTCCATTCCCTACCATTGATCCTGTTGACTTCAGTGAACCAGAAAAGGAAGCTGAACCCATTCAGAATGCAGAAGAGAGAAGAATAGAGGAAAATCAGACTTCAAGAGAGTCTGAAGTGACTGAAGAAGCTGTAGAAAATCCAGACTTAAATGAGTCAAATCTGGATGGAAACTTAGTTGAGGAACCTGGTCATCCATCAAGAACTCAGAAAAATCATCCTCCTGAGTTGGTTATAGGAGACATTGCTTCTCCCATGATGACTAGGAATCAAAGCAGACTTCAAGAGCTACAAGATCAGCAGAATACAGTCAATACTGTACTTACTTGCTTTCTATCCCAAATTGAGCCCAAAAAGGCTTATGATGCTATGAAAGATCCAAGTTGGATAGAAGCAATGCAAGAGGAGCTGCTACAGTTTAAATTACAGGATGTTTGGGACTTGGTGGACCTTCCAAAAGGTCATAGAGCAATTGGCACCAAGTGGATTTTCAGAAACAAGAAGGATGACAGAGGGATAGTGATCAGAAACAAAGCAAGGCTGGTTGCACAAGGGTATACTCAGGAAGAGGGCATAGACTATGAGGAAGTCTTTGCTCCAGTGGCAAGGATTGAAGCAATTAGGCTATTTCTAGCCTATGCCTCATACATGCAGTTTAAGGTCTACCAAATGGATGTCAAAAGTGATTTTCTGTATGGAAGTATTGATGAAGAAGTATATGTCTGTCAACCCCCTGGATTTAAGAATCCATTGCACCCTAACAGAGTGTACAAGCTGAAGAAGGCACTTTATGGTTTACATCAAGCCCCAAGAGCATGGTATGACACCCTGTCTACCTATCTCTTGGAAAATGACTTTGAAAGAGGAGTCATTGACAAGACCTTGTTCATTAAGAGGAGAACGAAAGACACACTACTTGTTCAGATCTATGTGGATGACATCATCTTTGGATCCACAAATGATCACATGTGTAAAGAGTTTGAAGAGTTAATGCACAAGAGATTCAAGATGAGTTCCATGGGTGAACTTACTTTCTTCCTTGGGCTTCAGGTGAAACAGAGGAAAGATAGGATTTTCATAAGCCAATCCAAATATGTGAAAGACATCCTGGACAAGTATGGTTTAACAGACTCAAAGCCAGCAAGCACACCAATGGAGACACACAAACAAATCACTGCAGATCTTGAGGGGGAGGATGTGGATGTCCATCATTACAGATCTATGATTGGATCACTCATGTATCTCACAGCCTCTAGACCAGACATTATGTTTCCAGTATGTGTTTGTGCCAGATTTCAGGTTACACCTAAGCAATCACACATGCATGCAGTCAAAAGAATTTTTAGATACCTCAGAGGGCAACCTAGATTAGGTCTTTGGTATCCTTATGAATCTTCATTTGACTTGCTTGCATACTCAGACAGTGACTTAGGTGGAGCTAATATGGATAGGAAGTCTACTTCAGGTGGATGTCAGTTTTTGGGTGCAAGACTTGTTTCATGGCAGTGTAAGAAACAAACCACAGTGTCCTTATCCACAACAGAAGCTGAGTATATAGCTGCTGAAGTTGCTGTTCTCAGGTGTTATGGATTCAGAATCAGATGTTGGACTATGGGGTAACATTTCTGCACACTCCAATCTTCATTGACAACAACAGTGCCATTAGCATTGTTAACAATCCTGTCAAGCACTCAAAAACAAAGCACATAGAGATCAGGTATCACTTTATTAGAGACTGTAATGAAAATAAATTGATTCAAGTTGCTAAAGTTCATACCAATGACCAGTTTGCTGATCTATTCACAAAAGCTTTTGATGTGGGTAGATTCACTTTCTTGGTAACAAGTGTGGGCATGATCAACCTTGAATAAATTCATGATTTTTATTTTTTTTATATACCTGTATTTCTTTGTATATTTGGTGTTACTAACTAGCTTTCTCAGAACCTCAGTATGACTCAGATGGACAAGTGCTGCAAAGTGTAAGTATAGTTTCTACTGCCAGTGCAGAGTTACTACTGCTAGTACATATTTTCTACTGATAATGTACAGTTAATATTGCTCAGTCATTAATACTGCTAAGTCGTTAATACTGCTTTGTAGTTAATACTGCTTAGTAGTTAATACTGTATGAGTAGTTAATACTGCTTTGAAGTTAATACTGCTTAGTAGTTAATACTGCTTGGTAGTTAATATTGCTTGTGTAGTTAATACTGCTGTGTAGTTAATACTGCTAAGTAGTTAATACTGCTGTGTAGTTAATACTGTCTTGCAGTTAATACTGCTCAGTCATTAATACTGCTAAGTCGTTAATACTGCTTTTAAAGAAAATCAGGGCTAGTACTGCTATATATACTCTTTCAGCCCGCCAAAGTTCATAACGTCTTTTTGCATTCAATTTCTCTCTCTCGTTCTAACCTTTTCTCCTTAGAATCTCTGTGTTTTCTATCCAAATCCTCAGGAAGAATGACGACAATGGAGTTTGTCGATGAGCACAATGAGATTGCGATGCTTCAGAAGCCAAAGCAGGCCGCAGGATTTCATGATATTGTGGATTTTCTCAAGTCCTCACACATCTCTCATGCCCTAACAGTGTGCCCAACCATATATATCGAGCATCAAAAGCAATTTTGGGAGAATGCCGCTGTTATTTTCGAAGATGGGCAGAAAATCATTCGAACAAGGGTTTGTGACAAACCCTTGAAGGTCACAGAGGAGGTTATTCGCATCACTCTTCACTTAGATGATGCCTCAGGTATAACCTATCTCTCTAATGATGAACTTTTCTCGACCTTACCAAGAATGGGGTATGAAGGTCCCATTGGCGTTTTTAAATTCTTCAAGTCAAAATTTTACACCCAATGGCGATTTCTTGTTCATACTCTTATGCACTGTATTTCAAAGAAAACCACTGGATGGAGTGAGTTTAGCAGTACCATTGCTTATGCCTTGGTCTGCTTAACCACTGCCAGAAAGTTCAATTTTTCAGCAATGATTTTCAATGATCTTGTGGCAAACCTAGAATCCAAAAAGAGATTTTACATGTATCCCAGGTTTGTCCAAGAAGTACTTAACCATGAATTGACGGATTTGCCTCAGTCTGCTGAGGTATATGTGCCAAAACCCCCTAAAGGGAAGGTTTTCTCAAATATGAGAAGAATTCCTAGGGACTCGGAAGGAGTTGACACACCATTGTTCTCTACAATGATGGTTGTGTCCCACACCACTGAAGGTATGGCATCAGGGTCAAGGCCCCCATTAGACACACCCACTGATGACCAATCCCAACCTTCCATCACCAAAGAAATCCCACAGTCCATTCTTTTAAGACCCACTCCCAAAATCACCAAGAAGTTTGAAAGACGAAAGATACACAAGGTTCCTTCCCTTGGTGTATCTCTTAATAGCCCAAAGCCTACAAGCCCTCTATTGGAGCATTATCCAATAGAGAATATCAAAAGGGTAACCACAGGGGTGTCTCCCAACCCCAAGAAGGTGCTCTCTAAGGAGAAGGATGAGCATGTGGGCTGCAAGGCTGCCACTACTTCTGCTAGCAAAGAGAAGGACAGTGGTAACATCAATAAGACCTTCCCCACGGCAACTCAGAATGTGAAAACATTCAGAGGACCCAGGCGCCAAGAAACCATGGGAGTAGGCAGTGCTTTTGCTAGGCAAAAGACACCTACTAAAATTTCCAGTGATCCTTTAACGGAGGTAAACACTCCTAAACAGGGTGAGGATAGATATACTTATGAGGAATTGATGGAAACCATTGCCAACATCAACATTGATGTCATGAATCAGCAGAAGGAGATTGATGAGCTTAAAAAGGTGATTCTTTATCAACACACCAAGATAGAGAAAAATAAAAAGATGATCACCAAGCTGCTGCAAAGAAGAAAGAAAGCTCAGTATGTTCTTAGAAGGAGAAGATCAACCACTGATGCTTCCAAAAAGGGGGAGTTAGAAACTGAACTAAACATGGAGGATGCAAAGGTTGAGGGGGAGAATGAGTATAAGGTTGAGGGGGAGACTGAGCAGGTTGCAGAAGTTGCAAAGGAAGCAGAAAGTGAGAAAGCAGCAGTAACTGAAGCAGCAGAAACCACAGAAAAAGCAGTAGAAACAGTTAATGCTGCAGTATCTGAGATTGAAGCAGCAGTAACTGAAATTATACACAGTCTTGTTGATGCAGCAGTATCTAACAGTGAGAAGGAAGCAATATCTGTATCTACAGTAACTAAATCTGAGATTGAAGCAGAGGTATTTGAGATGGTGAAAGCAGCAGTATCAAAGATTTTAAAAGAAGCAGTAACAGAAAAAGCAGCAGAAATGGTTAATGCTGCTAGTCAAAAAGCAGCAGAAACCATTCAAGCAGCAGAAATGGTTAATGCTGCTGAAAAACATAAGGCAGCAGAAACCATCCCTGAAGCAGCAGAAACAAAGGAAACAACTGAAACCATTCCTGAAGCTGTTAAAACTCTCAAAAGAACCAAGATGATGTCAAACAAAAGACCAAGAACAAAGTCTATAGCTTCAAAGAAGAAAGTTGTAAAGAAGCCTAGGGTGGAACCCAATGTAGAAGAAGCTAAGGAGGAAGTTGTGAAAGAGAAAGCTGATCATAAAGTTGCTGAAGAAGAAGTGGCAACTCCATCAGGTCAACCAAGCAATGTACAATCACCAACAAATACTCAATGTGATATGTATATTACTGTGATTGATTCTAGTCCTATCAAAGTTAAACCATTAGCTTCTATGGCTCCTGAAATCATCTTCTGGGATACTTTGAAAGATCAGAGAAAGGAGTACATTAGAGTAAAAAGAGCAGATGGGAAGTTTGAGGTCAGTTCTACATGGGGAAGACTTTTAAGGATGTGTTATAGATCAGACTTGGAATAGATGTTCAAGGTGGGAATGAAGCTTTATGGAAATATGCTGACTGAGAATGGAATGTCCATCACCAAAATGGTACTTGAATATTTGTGTCTAATGTTCAATACAGAAGCAGTTAAGTATTTGACAGAAAGGCAATTTCAATCTGTTACCAACTGGATGCTTATTGAAAACTGTGGTGTGTATGTCATAACACTTGACTATGCATATCATGAGTATTATTTGGTGGATAAAATATACGAGCACAGCATGACAAGGTTGAAAGGAATGCTAAAAACTAAGTTGGTGAGTAACAAAGATTCTAAGATGGCAAGATACCTGGTAAGAAGGATCTTAAATCAAAGTTTGGGATTGAATCCTGACTTGTGTGTTCAAGATTAAGTTTTGGAAGCATCATCTGAAGAACTTGACTTCTCAACCTGAAAAGTCAAGTTAGGGGGAGATTGTTGGGAACTGAAGATTTGCCAAGTATGATTAGTACTGCCAGAACTACATTACTACTGCCAGAACAACCTTAATACTGCCAGAGCATAATTAATACTGCTAGAGTGAAGTTACTACTGCAAGACAAAATTAATACTGCTGGAACTCTGTTAGTACTGCTAATGCATTAATGCTGCTGGATCACTGTTAGTACTGCTGATGCATTAATGCTGCTGGATCAAGTTAATACTGCTAGAACAAGTTAATGCTGCTGGAATGAGTTAATACTGCTGGAATGAATTAGTGCTGCTGGAGAATATTAGTACTGCTCATGCTGAATGAAGATTAATACTGCTGATGTGATAAGTTTGGTATGCGAAGAGATTGGAGATAAAGATGGAATGGATGAAGATATGCTTAAAGAAGATTCAGAAGATCAATTTATTTTTGATAGTTATCTTGTAATTATTGTGTATAAATAGATGTTGATAGATAGCTATTCGACATAGGAGAATATACGAGAGTTTTAGAATACGTTTTGTTTTAGAGAGAATTAACCTCAAGGTTTAGAACCCTATTTCTAGAGAAGTAGAAGTCGTCTTGATTGAGCCTGTTCATCAAGATTGAGGTTTGGTTGTAAGCTTGTGAGTCGAATTAGTGAATACAAACAGCTGTGTGTTTTCTGATATATTGTTCATTGATTGTGAGAATTAAAGTTCTTTTCCGCAGATTTTTTAATTCTGAGTTCTAGGTATTATTAGTCTTGTTGAGATTCGATCCTGACACAACCTGTGTGTTACGTATTCAAGTGATTACTTAATAGGATTGGATTAACAGGGAATTACTAATGGAGTACAATTTGGGGAAAAAGAAGAAAGCGATATAGACTCAAAATCCACAGAAGGATTCAAGGGAAGAATTCTCTCCTCAAAGCAGTTTAAAAAAAACCAATATATGTCTTCTGTAAGAGTGTTGCAATAGGCTTATAAGTCGGTTTTGGTGTCATAAATAGTTTTTTAGGACACTTTTGAATAATGCTTCATATTAAATTTTTTAGATGCCATTATTTGAAGAAGTGTCCCATGAACACAACATTTCTTAAAAGTGTCATATTAAAAAGTAGGACACTTTATATAAGAAATGTCAAATAGACTTTTTTAAGACACCAAAAGGGTTCTATAAACATACTGCAATACTCACACATATATGTTTGGTCTTATAAAACTAAGTCACATATATGTTTGGCCTTATAAACCCAAGTCTAATATTAGGACATTTATTTGTGGCCTATAAACCTGATTTTGTTGCAGTGAAGGCCTTTTCACTGACTTGCAATTCTTGAGGGAAAATAAGTAGTAAATTGACCATCTTACTGATAATCCAATAAACTTTATAAGAATATGCAATTCAAATCGAAATTTAGATAACCATGGAAGGATACCATTTCAATGATTCTCTTCAACTGCCGATCATGGATTTGCCCCATTTGCATTGACATCTCCTCTTCAGTGTACCCTTTGGTCTCTTTCAAGGCTTGAAATATTTCTGTTTGTAGCTCAAGTTCCCAACTCCCTTTCTGTGGATGACGATTGCAAGGTCTTATTGTTATCATACATCGAGAGTAAAATTATTAACATAGCAATGAACAATAAGTCTCACCTTCAATTCAGTAAAGATGTCATTGGTATACGGCTCTCCACCATTCTTATCTAAAACATTGTTATCTAAAACATTGTTATTTAAAAGAATGTACCATTAGGCAACAAGCAATGCAAACTAATTATTATTTGGCCTAATCCACCTTCAATGTTTCTGAAGAATCACATAAATATTCTTCCAATGTCTTGCTTTCTTGTTCCGGTGCATCGCCGCCTGTGAAAACTACTATTATGTAATCAAAAACCTCTTTTCCAAACAAAGTCAACAAGCTACTTACTGCAGCGATTTCCTCCTCCGAAAAGCGACCATGAACTGATAATACAAAAAGAAAAACATGAACACCATCCACAGCCATATTGATACATCTCACAATCTCCTTCCCAATTAATTCAGCATCAAAAGAAGAATCAAATAAACCTGCAAGAGTGTCAACTATTACGGTCAGGTACTTAATCATATACAACAAAAAGAAGAGAATTAGTTGCAGATGTTAGATTTGTTAGACGTATGTAATCAGACCTCTCATTATTGTTTACAAATATGAAATATATCCCAACAAGAAAAAATAGTTATAAATCGAGGGTTCCTGTATCATACATGACTGGACAAATCAATTGGATCACGTACAGTTCGCTTTCCAAATACACCAATTCAACCCTATAAGCTTGGGTATCACGAGGAGGTGTTTGGGATTGCTTATTTAAAGTTCGAGTAATAAGCAGTTTTTTGTGTTTGGATGGGGAAAAAATGTTTATACCAGTTTGACACCGGTGATAAAGGAGTTTTCACAAGTCATTCTATTCTAACTTATTAACTTATTTGAAACAACTTATTACCTTTTTGGTCATTTTACATGTACAAGCAATCTCCAACACCCCTAAAAATAATTTATTAGTTTATTACGTTTTGAGACCACCATAAACTAATCTAAACACTTTTTTATAAAACTCCATTTTAACACTATATAAGTTAGAAAACATTTTTACAAAAAAAACACAAGTTATTTTAAATAAGCAATGCCAAATACCCCATGAGTATTGGGATAATCCAGTTCTCTTTCTGATAGAGCTCTTCGCACAAATCATAACTGCGTTGGTATACCTGAAAACCAACAAATCAGAGAGAATGGTCAAGTTACAAGAAATAAGAAGATGAGGAAATTCCATGAACCAATACAATGGGAGGCAGATCGTTATAGAGAGCACAGTGAAAAAAAGAGCAGTTAAATTACCAACTTCAATAGGAACTTTGTTAGGCAACATATAACCGTTACTTTCATCTCTTGAATAAGCAATAGCATCTTGCCACTCATAAAGTCCCTGCATTCCATTAGGAAAAAAATCCGAATTCAATATTATTTCGTGTTTCCGACACTATGGCAAGCCTAATCTAAGCTGGTCTACACGACATCTAAGCCCCAAAAACCGCGCCTGTACAAGCCTGTCTTTCATGAGCCAAGAAAGAGCCGGCACAGTTCGGCTAGAACAAGGCACAATAAATTAACATAAATAAGCAAACAACTTACTGCAACAATAGAAGTTGCTGGCTGTTGAGGTGAGGAAGATGAACTGAATCAGCCAACCGAAAAAAAAGCCCTTTAATCCTTTATTAGTAATTTTCATAATAAACTAACATGCATTTCAAGTTGTAAAAATTTGAAATTGCAAAAAAATACCCATAAAAGCTTTGATACGAGTTCTCCATCGGGATCTCTTTCTGATAGAGATCTTTGCACAAATCATAACTGCGTTGGTATACCTGAAAACCAACAAATCAGAAAGAATGGTCAAGTTACAAGAAATAAGAAGATGAGGAAATCGATTATTTTCATCAGAATCGTTGCTTGAAATATCGAATTCGTATTCGTCATCTTTCTCGTGACCAGTTGGGGGTTCGAGAGCATTCAAAGCATTTAGAAAAGCTAACGAAAATCAAACAAGATTAACCGCAAAATACCAGAAGTCTATTCAACTGCTGATTTGCAGGGTGAAAGAGCTCGAGTTCTCGGTCGCAGAAACCCTAAATATAAGACGAATCAAACACAGAATACACGTAAACATCTATCTAATATCAAAACTCGCATAATCATCATAAAACCCTACCTTTTAAGTTTTAACCGATCAGCCATCACACGTGGAATAGCTGTGTGAGTGAGAGAGAGAGAGAGGATCTGATTCTTCTTCGGTTGAAATGATGGAGTGAAACCCTTCCTTGTACTTTGGCGCTTATAAAGAATATGGAGGAGGACGGTTGGAGGGAGATATGGCAGCGTAGAAGGTGAAGAGGGAGACTGAATGTGGGCAAGGAGAAGAATCCGGGTAAACACGGGGAAGGAGAAACTGGAGGTGTTAGAAAAAAACTGACATAGGAGAGAACGTAGCTAAGAAATTGAAAAACTGAATCTTGAAAACGGTTAATGTTATTCTTTTAATATAGTAGAATAGATATATATAATTATCACTAATCAATTAATTAATGCATAATAAATATATATTATATAAATATGCATGCAGATTGTGGAGAGGCATGTATGTGCAGCAAGGTGCAAACTATCAAAGAGGCCTAACCTGTGCAATAGGGCATGTGGGACATGCTGTAGAAGATGCAACTGTGTGCCTCCAAAAAGATGCACTTCTGGCAACTATGAATCCTTAAATCTTAATTTGCTATTAATTAATCATCCATATATATTTATTAATAAAATATCGTATATTTCTTGTAATTAATTAATTTCTCTTTTATTTAATCTTGTAATCACTTCAGTTTTTGAATAAACTGGTTATGGTTTATTAATTGCATATCAACCTAGCCTCTTCTCCTAATTAAGACCTTGTTTACTAATTAACCTTTTTTTATCCTGTACAAAACTCTTAAATAAGAGATCGATTGGATGTTGTTCACTGCATGCATGCATAAAATTAACCATCTCTTAATAAAACTTGATGTTGATCATAAGAGATATAGATATTAGTAATTAATCATGGTACTAATCTAATTCCCTTCTAAAAATCTACCCACCAAACCTTTTTCTTTCTTTCTTTTTTACCATTTCTAACCACCTCTTTAATTACCATGTGGTTCAATTTTTTTTGAAATTATATAATATGAAATGAATACCACATTTTAATTATAATTTTTATTAAAAAATTGCAACAAGTAAAAAAAGAATTCAAAACCTTAATTTTGTAAATAACAATTTTAATTAACATTTAATATAGGTAAAAGGGTATAATGATCATTTTTAATTACTCGAGTACATTGAATATAAAATATTTGGTAAATAAATGTTTTTGTATCCACATTTACTTAAATGATCAGATCGCTTCAGAGCTTTTATCGTGATAAGTAATTACCCAAAAAAATTCGTAAACAACTTTTGTATTTATTATTATTATTATTACTACTATTTCTTTTTATTGAGGAAAGAAGTAGATAAAATAAAAATACAACGATGCACAAATTAAGCCTTTAGTATCATTAAATAATTCAGCCTTGTTGGCTTTTTCCCCAAACATTTTCATCTCCTTTTCATGTCTTAACTAGTGTTTGACACCGCGCGTTACGCGGTGACAAATATCTTTGTTAAGAAATAGGTAACTAAATTTAAATTTAAATTAAATATAATTCGTTAACCGGCAAGCTACGTAATACAATGCAATGAAATATTATACTGACCTATAACCTAATTAAGTTGGGCAAAAGATTGATTACTTAGAGCATCTTCAACAGCTTCTCCAAAATTTCTCCAAAATGAATAACCAAATGTCAAAATCCCTAAAAAAAATTACCCTTATCTCCAACAGATTCCCTATTTTAGAGAAAAAACAATGATTATAATATTAAAATATTGTATTTATATATTAAAATATTATTTCTCTCTCCAAATATTATTTTTCAAAGTTCCTATTGATGCTCTCAATAAGTAATCATTTTTTGGGGTTAACTCCATATTTGAAGAAAAACTCATTCTCTCTCATAATTTCTCCATTTTGAAGAAGCTGTTGGAGCAAAAAAAAAACCCAAAATCTTCATATTCTCAATTTTCTCCAAAATGGAGAAGCTGTTGGAGATGCTCTTACACTCCCAACCAACTAAATAGAACCCGCCTTCAAGTACACCAATGTTATAAGATCAATTTTTAACTTACTCAAAGATTGAGACTACCCGACGTACCTCGTATTTGGTATTACCCTTTGCAACTAAATTAATTAAAACGATCATGAATATATTATGTAAATAATAAAAATTAACATCACATGAAACTTAAGTGGTTAGAAAAACACCATGACAAAAATTTAAAATAATAGACGATATATTGTTAGAAATTTTTGTTCATAAATTCTGACCATATAACCACAGTTGTGATAAGATGTCCAATGAAAATTAAAAACATTAAAGTGTAAAATGAAATAAGAGTAACAGACGTAGTATCCATTAAACATGAAAAAGCTGTCCAATGTAAGGCATATAAACACTAACACAATCTATATCAAGAGAAAGAATAAAAAATGAATGGAAAGTTAATCACGTGAAGCACCAACCGGAAAAGTTTTCCAGAAAATCCAGCGCTTTCGATCATAGTTTTCCAGATTGCCTTTCAGTATCCTTTTTCATTCAGGTTCACTTGATCTATTATCATCTTATAAACTGCCATTGTCGACCTCCAAATTTAGAGCTTGCGTGGAGGATGTTTGAGAGAAAATAACATATATGTTTTGAAATTGGATATGAATACATATTTCTTGGAATCCAATTTTTACCGGAAATCAAAGATTAGACAATAGCTTTTACATATATAGATTATTCAAGGATTGTATAAACTGTAGCAGCCTATATCACATCAACACGAGAAGTTAGAATGAGAGAAAAAGATAATAGCAAGTACACTTCACATTTTTAATTGATTAATAAAATATCACTTAGGTGCCATAACCTCTCAAAACTTGTCAACAATTGTCTCAAGGGTAAACACCGGATTGTCACAACTTCATCCATTAGATTGAAAAAATCTGAAAGCAAACCAATGCGAAGGAAAAACCAAATTCATGACATGAATCAATAGAACTTCTTTAAAATACATACCATCAATTAGCTATGGAAGAATTAGGTTGATTTCACTAATATGTAATTGAAATCCTTTCTTTACAACCCGAAACTCCCTAAACACTCCACCTCGTTTGTGTTTCAGCCCTAAAACCTATATAAATGCATAGAAAACAAAACAATTGTTGGAAAAAGTTGTAGATAAATATAAGTAAAGAAAAAGCACCAATTGATGGTGTGCCAAGTATAGTAAGCTTTTTTTAGTTTTTATATTTATCTATATTTCACTTTACTCTAGGAAATATAAGGAAGAAACTTATTATTTAATTATAACTTGTTTCACGTAGGAGTGAGGATGGTAAAAACCTAATCAATTACTATTAAGTAAAAGAAATTACATATGATGACTAATTTTCTTTAACACATGCTCTTAACCAGTATGCATAAGGCTCATCATCTGTTTCCATAACACACTCTATGGGTTCTTCATTCAGTCTCTAATCAAGTCTTGTGTCACTCTAATTGAATACACCCATCTTCAGGTAACAAAAACTCTTAACAATGAGCATTACATTTTATTATGATGCATAATCAAGTCAGACTTATTGAAAAGGTCAACTATTATAAAATCACTTCATTCTAGTAGACATTAGTAAATTTCATAAGCATATTTTGCATAGAATAAGAAGAACCAAAAGAAAACAACACAAAAGAGATGATCCCCAACGACCGAAAATTACAACCAAAAGCTATCATATAAATACACAAGGCCAGGAAATGAAGATATAACGGTTAAATTGTCAAGTTAATGCATTTACCTGGTGAGAGTAGCTGGTGCAATCTTTCCATTATATATAACAATTAAAGAATATAAAATTAGTTTAAGAACAAATCTACAATTGAACAATAAAGAAGAAATGAACAAAGACGATTACCGTAAAAAGGCTAATTTTATAACAGACCTGCGTGACAGAAACCCAAAAATAAACAAATACCTAATCTTTTTAACAATAAGCTCGATAGTGTCGATGTTAATTTGTCACCAAGGACGTTGATATCCTTGGTTGTCAGCCTGAAATCGTTGATAGGAATGTGGTGCTAGTAGGGAAACCAACCTTAAAATTCAACTGAAAATATAGATTTCACACTACTTAAACCCCACCCGAAAATCTGTGAACACAAAACAAACATGGCGCATCCAAACCTAATAATTCACATCAACAATTATGTACCATTTCGAACAAAAACCAACATTTGATTGCAACATTCAATTAGGGTAGTAAAAAAATGAAGGAATAGATGCAGGAAGTACCTCCAGTTCCGAAGAAATCAACAAAAAGGACATCGAATGGTAAGTACCTCCAGTTCCGAAGAAATCAACAAAAACGACATCGAATGGTTGGGGATGAGAAGAGAGATCAGTAATTATCTAAATGGCAAAAAGGGAATTGAAAGGTTGAGGATGACCGGATGAGAAGAAGGAGCGAATCGGCAAAAAGGAAAATAAAAGGCCTTGGGTATTAGAAGTAATGATGGACGTAATAACCTTGGAAAAGAAAAATGAAAAAATCCCCAAAAAAATGAGGAAGCAGAGAACCTCAATTTCTCACTTGTGAACATGCCACGTAATCAACTCTATGATTTTGCTTTAATAGATATATAGATTGATTGATTAGATCCTTAATTTAATAATAGCTTTTGCAATCATATCTAATGTCATAATTATGAAGTTTTAATTAAATAAATAAAGTGTTAGACGATCAATCCAACCAATGTCATGCACATAATGTTTTTGAACGAACGAAACATGTTAAAAAATGAAATGAAATTTATTTAGATTTAACTATGTATTATATTGGCAAGAATTCAACTAATTCAATCAAAGGAATTGAAATAAGACCGTTTCTTTGCAAAATAATTACAATCAATAAAAATTTCTTTGTTTAAAATTTACTAGATATGTAATCGTGCGTGATACGATATGAAATATCTTGAATCTAAAAATGAGAACTCGATAATAATCTTGTTTTATGTTCCGTTTTATTCGCCATCACATGATACGAATTTTATATGTTTTTAAATCGTATATCGGAGAAATATAAAAAAATTTAAGGTTAATATGGTCAATTAGTAAAAAATATTCGTTTGTGTTAGTGCCTAAATTCTAGTTGTACTAAGTAGAGGGGCCTATTTTGTAATAGGGTGATTCTTTACCCTAGGTATATATTGTTTGCTTGTTTTCCTAATTAGGGTAAGAAATCACAAGAGTCACCTACACACACTTGATTTGTTCTTCATTGTATTGTGTGAGCTTTGATTGATTTATTGAATATATAGGTGGACACTTTAATGTTATTGGATTGATTACTTGTTTCTGGGATCACAATTGGTATCAGAGCAATGTATTCATCTAGATCAGATTAGATTTTATTAAGAGTTTTTGCATTTTGAGTGTTCTTCAAGTTTTCATCCATTTCTTATTGATTTTGATCATTTGAGTTCTTCAAATGGATTAGGATCGATCTAGAAGTGTTTGATATTCATTTCTGCGTGTTTTGATTCCATAATCACACCAGAATCGATCTCAAATCGTGCAAACTCGGATTTTCGGACTTTTGAGCAAAAACCTACTGTTTTGGATCGAAAATCACTGTTCTAGTGGTTTTTGGACAAAACTTGAAGTAGTAAATCTGTCCAGAATCGTATTTCGACCTTACCTACCAATTTTCAGATCATTTGGATAATTATTGAAGAATCAACTCCCGATCATCGAAATCGAAATCGCAATCATGATCTTCATCGAAATCGCAATCATGATCTTCATCGAAATCGCAATCATGATATTCATCGAAATCGCAATCGTCTGATATTCATCGAAATCGCAGTAAACGTTGAGTGAACAGTACCAAGTCGCAGTGACCTATTGCGACTTGACTCCCAAATCGTAGTGACCTATTGTGACTTCGATCCCGAATCGCAGTCCATTACCCCGTGAACAGTACCAAATCGCAATCCTCTATTGCGACTCGAGTGAATTTTTTATTCTGTTGCGATTCCATTTCATTGCGACTCCAAGTGTTGCGATTCCAATTATTGCGACTTCATTTGTTGCGATTCCAACTGTTGCGACTTCAAGCATTGCGACTTCATTGCGTTGCGACTTCAAACCTATTGCGACTTTAGTGGGTTGAGACTTCAGTTTGAAATCATTTTTTTTTACTAATCAAATCTAAAGAATACAAACGATCAAAGACAAGTAATCGAATATGACTGCTAGAGATATGTTAACGATTGGATCTAAGGATAAACCACCGGTTCTTTTTCCCAAAGAGTTTAAAATATGGAAAGACCGTTTTATGGATTATGTGGAGAGACAAGAGAACGGGGAGTTCATTTCACACTCACTGATTAATGGGCCAATGGAAAAGATAATGAGAAAAGGAATTCTTACCGACGGTGAACCTATTCCCGACTTTGTTGAAGTTTTACCAATTCACTATGACCCTGAACAGAAGAAGAGATATTATGGGGATAAGATGGCAAAGTCCCTTGTAATTCAAGCTTTGACTAATGATATTTACCGAAAGGTAGATAGCAAGAACCACTCCGGGAAAGCCATGTTTGATGAATTGATAAAACTTTATCAAGGTTCTGAGATTGAAAACCAGATGAGAATTTCAAATGCTATTAATCTTTATGAGAGTTTTAAACAGAAAGATGGTGATGCTCTTGATTCCACATACGACCGTTTCACTACTATCTTGAACGAGCTGAACAGATACAATATCAACAAATTGATAATTGAGCATAATGTGAAGTTTTTGAATGTACTTCAACCCGAGTGGAAGAAGTATGCTCATCGTATGAAACAAAATTCAAGGCTAAATGTTTTGCCTCTTCAAGAGATGTACAAGACTTTGAAACAGGATGAAGAAGATGCTGAAGCCAAGAGGGCAAAGAAAAAGAAGGACAAGAGGGAAGAGAAAAGAGAGGATAAGAAGGAAGAAGAACTAGATCCGCTTGCTTTGGTGTCTGTCAAACCAAACAGAAATTATTCAAAGCATTCTGATGATGAACAGGGTGAAGATGGTGAGATAGATGATATTGAAAGTATGAAGCGAGCAATGGCACTTCTTACTAACTCTTTTCAGAGAAAGTTTGGAAAATCTCCCGGGTCCAACAATCAAAGGTATGCGTCTGGTTCTAAGAATTTTGAACACAAGGCGAATGTTGAGTCGAGTAGAAGGTTTGATGATAAGAAGGTTGAGTACAAGAGAGAGGAGTACAAGAAGCCTGAGTATAAGAAGCCGGAAGAGAAAAGGGTGTTCGAAAAGAAAGAGGAAGTTCCGACATGCTACAATTGCGGGAAGCCTGGTCACTTCTCAAAAGAGTGTTGGAAGCCGAAAGTCAGGGATTCTACCTACTACAAGAACAAGTTGCTGCTTGCCGAGAAGAAAGAAGCAGGGATAGTGCTGATGGCTGAAGAAGAATACTGGCTTGATCTTTCTGATAATGAAGCTGAAGGTGAGAAAGATGACCAGACAAAGCTGTGCTTCAAGACCAAGAACACTGATGGTGAAGATTCAGAGTCTACTTCCAACGAGGTACATTCCGATCTTTATAATCAATTCTTTACTCAACAAGCTTGTTTAACAAAAAGATTAGAAAACCTAACAAAAGACCAGGAAAGAGCAGACAAGATAATTTCCACTCAAAAGGCTATAATAATAGATCAAGAAAGTAAAATTAAAGTTTTTGAAAAGAAAAAGGCCGAATTTGGAATTGGTCATGCGTATTTTGAAGACAGGATAACTGAACTATCAGATAAATTATTTAGTTCGCAAGTTAAGAATAGCGAGTTTGAAAGCCTTTTGCGTGCTTACAAAGACAAAAATGATGAGTTATGTGAAAATGTCAAGGATCTGGAAAATAAATTGTACAAAGCAGGTCAAACTGAACAAACAATTCACATGCATAAACCAAATAAGTTCAGATATTTCAACTCAAAATGGGGAATCGGGTATGACAATCTACAATACCTGAGCAATGCTTTATCAAAATCTCCCACTTTGTACAAATTTGAATGGATTGAACTTGCCGTATATTCAAACTTTCAAATCAAGATGGATGATGAAGACTATAAGGCGGAAGAAGAAATAAAGAGGAAAACCATAGTTAAAATGCAACTTCCTTTTTGGTATGGTCCAGACAATGCAAAGGCATTGAATTCTAAGAAAACCTTACCAAACAATTATTTTGAGAGTCATGTTGTTAAAGAACCGGAGGAAAAAGAAAATACTCAAAAGGATATTACTGACAAACCAGATTTTGAAGGTAAAAGATACTTTCCACCAATGGTTCTTGAACAAAAACTCATGGACCTCGAAAGCAAGATCGAAAGTACTATTCAAGGAGTCAGAAATGACGAGAAACTTGCTTTCGAGATCGAAAAGGAAGTTATGATCACTGTGTTTTTAGAAAGCTTAAAGGAAATGAAAACCAAACTTGAGGAAATATCTGAAGGAATAGTTTCAAAAGAAAAACAATCTTCAGACTCAGATGTCTCCTCATGCAAAGCCTTTATAGGAAATGCTCTTTTGAGAGACTGGACAACCAATGACCGAGATGATTTCGAATCTTGGGATTTGGAAGATCAGTTTGATAATGATCGTCCTATATATTTTCCTACGGAAGAAGATAAAATTTTTCAGAAAGAGTTTAATGACTTTCTTTTTCCCAAGTCTGATGATAATAATAGTCCATCATATGATACTGATACTGATATTGATTTTGATTTTGAAAGCAAGAATGTTGGTAAGGACAAAGGTAAAGGTGTATGTGAAGTGCCTGTTCAATTTGATTTTTGTGCCAAACTTCCAGATCACACCACTTTTCTAATAAATGAAGAGAAACCTGAAAAGATTATTTTAGAAGGAGAATCTTCAAAAACAGCTGAGAAAGTTTTTGTCAATGATGATCTTTCTAAATCCAAATCAAAACCATCATTTCAGAAAAAGAAAAGAAAAACAAAAAGAAAGAAGCGTGTTAATTCTTTTCAGACTCAATATTCAAAAGCTTACAATTCATATTTGTCTGGTTTTTCAGATCGTAATTTGAGAAACAACACGCGTCTTGAGTGGAGAATAAAGGAGTCCGCGCAGGATGTGGCCCAGATCAAATCATCCCACCTCAATTCAAATGTTTTAAATTCCAAGAAAGACAATTTTGTTTCAAATGTTATTAATTATGAGGTTGGCAATAGACGAAAACTTGTAGTTCCTTACAAGGTTTATTCAATGCGACAACTGATTAATTTGGCACGAGATCAAATTTGTTGTGCTTCTTGTGGTGTGGATGATTTTATCTGCAAATCTGACTATAATCGTTGGTTTTATTCAAATGCTTATATTAAACCGGTTATAGAAAGCAAAATGTTAAATCCAAGCCTACTAACCCAAAAGGACCCGATTGGCAGTGGGTACCTAAAACTGTTTAATTTCCATTTTGCAGCCCAGTCATGTATGGTATTTAGATTCAGGCTGCTCAAAGCACATGACTGGAAGAAAAGAGATGCTAGTTAAATTTGTAGAACAGGATTGTGGAAAAGTGAAGTTTGGAAATGATCAGTATGCCTCAATTCTGGGTTATGGGGATATTGTAAAAGATAATGTGCGAATTACAAAAGTCAATTATGTCGAGGGCTTAGGACACAACCTGTTTAGTATAGGTCAATTTTGTGATAAAGACCTAGAAGTCCATTTCAAAAAGACCCGTTGTGCTGTTCTTACCGACGGAGGAGATGAGCTTCTGGTTGGTTCTAGGAAATCTAATCTGTACACCATTGATCTATCAACACTCAAGCCCAAGACTGATGTATGTTTGATGTCAAAAGCGACGTTAGAGAAAAGCTAGTTATGGCATAGACGATTATCTCATCTTAATTTTCGCTACATTCAAAAGTTGATGTTAGGTGATTCAGTCATAGGTCTACCAGTTCTGACATTTGAGAAAGATAATTTCTGTATTGCTTGTGAGAAAGGGAAGATGAAGCGTGCTCCTCATCCACCGAAACCCGAGCCCAGCACAAGACAAGCTTTGGAAATCCTTCATATGGATCTCTGTGGTCCGATGAAGACTCAAAGTATCAATGCCAAACGTTACGTGTTAGTGGTTGTCGATGATTATTCGAGATACACTTGGGTCAAGTTCCTTCGCTCAAAAGAGGAAACTCCTGACTTGATCATCTCGTTAATCAAACAGCTTCAAGTGAATCGTCAACAATTAGTTCAGACGGTTAGATCAGATAATGGAACAGAGTTCAAGAACAAGACTCTTGATGACTTCTTCAAGTCATTAGGAATAACTCATCAGTATTCAGCGGCCAGAACTCCTCAACAGAACGGTGTCGTTGAAAGACGAAATCGCACACTTGTTGAAGCCGCAAGAACGATGTTGTCCTACGCTGGTCTACCACTATACCTATGGGCTGAAGCTGTTGCAACGGCATGCTATACACAAAACCGCTCAATCATTCATCGACGGTTTGGTAAAACTCCATATGAGTTAATGAATAATAGAAAACCTGTGATACACTACTTCCGTGTTTTTTGATGCAGGTGTATTGTGCTGAATGATAAGGACAACCTGAACAAATTCAGTCCTAAAGGTCTTGAGGGCTACTTCATCGGATACTCTCTCACATCAAAAGCATACAGGATCTACCTCAAATCTTCCAGAACTGTGATGGAAAGCATTAATGTCAAATTCGACGAGTCTGAAGCTATGGCTTCTGTGCAAAACAGTACAGAACCCGAGTTATCTGGTATTCTAGCATCTGGACAATTTCGTCCAATGATGACTAGATCGTCAAACAAGGATCAAGCTTCCACTTCTAACTCTACTCCTAATGAACTTGATTTATTGTTTGAATATTTTTATGATGACTATTTTAACAGTGACAAATCGTCTTCATCTGTAAATGACAGGATTCAAGTTGTAACCACGCCAGTACAAACTTCTATGTCAGGTCCTTCACCGGTACTGACTACACCAAATAATGGTTCAACTACTCCTGTAATTTCTCCAAGGAACACATCAACAGATTCTTCACAAGCACGACAACAAATATCTACAAGTGGTGTTTCTTCATCGGGAACAACTTCAAATGACAATTCTACCGAATCAGTTCCCGAGGCTGTGCCGATTGTCAATTCTGACAGGCAACCCGTCTCAAATCCGGAACCGACACTAACGATCGAGTTGAACTTTGACGCGGATCCTACCCTTGTAGACCCCAATGATGGTGCTGTATCTCTCCATCCACACTCTACCAAGTGGACACGCAGTCACCCAATTGATCAGGTGATTGGTGATGTATCTGAACCATTAAAGACAAGATCCGCTTCCGCAACCGCAAATAAAATCTTATACGCGCTATTCTTAAGTCAAGTTGAACCTTCAACAGTTCAACTGACTGGTTGATTGCGATGCAAGAAGAACTGAATCAGTTCGAAGCTTTGAAAGTGTGGAGATTAGTTCCGCGACCCAAGGGTAAAACAGTTATTGGTACGAAGTGGGTCCTAAAGAGCCGTCCAATCAGACAACATGATTATGAAAGTGCGGAAAGTTGAATCTAAGAAGCTGTTTGGTGTCTTCTATCCAGAATTCACCGTCTTGAGATCAGATGGGTCTGAAAGCGTATTTTCTGAAGCTGATTTCCAGAGTCTGAGGCTGAACGATCTTCTGAGTCTTTTCAACCTTCTTGTTGATCATCCGGAGCTGAAGAGTCCTGAGAACAGAATACAATACAGAGCTGCCTTCCGAAGTGTGAAGAACTTTATGAAGAACATTCTCAAGTTCTCTTATCTTACTGACTTTCAGATGGGGCTGGAATCCTTTCAAGAGAGTGTGAACCTGAAAAGACCGAACAGAAAACTATCTGATATTGAAGGTTTCCCCGCTTACACCGTTCTTAGCAAGCCAGAACTTGGGGTTGTTTATGTTGAACCTGACTCAACGAAAAGGTTTTTGCGAGTCATCGAAATGAACAAGTTCTGTGAGGGTACCTTGAAGATCATCTCAGTTCATCTGGAAAGCAGGCTTCGTCTGGATGCCAATGGATTGGTAAAGCTCACTGACAAAGAAAAGGACCTGATCAACCAAGTGCTGAAAGCTATTTCTTACCGGAAAGACTACCGCCTGGAACTGCGCCGATTCGAACACATCTTTGGTCTCCGTAAACGTATTGTGACACCAGTAGATGTCTAATTTCTTTGCCTCTACTTGTACAAAGGGGGAGAATGTTAGTGCCTAAATTCTAGTTGTACTAAGTAGAGGGGCCTATTTTGTAATAGGGTGATTCTTTACCCTAGGTATATATTGTTTGCTTGTTTTCCTAATTAGGGCAAGAAATCACAAGAGTCACCTACACACACTAGCTACACACACTTGATTTGTTCTTCATTGTATTGTGTGAGCTTTGATTGATTTTATTGAATATAGAGGTGGACACTTTAATGTTATTGGATTGATTACTTGTTTCTGGGATCACAATTTGATAGTGGGGTCTTCAAACCCATAACATTTGAGCTCATTTTAAAGATATTAACGAGATGATTATAATCTATAGTTTGTTAAAAAGGAAATACATTTTTAAAGTATTTGAGTCAATATACAGTTATGTAAGCTAATATGATTAGAGTGAAAAGTAAAAAAGGAAAAGGGGAAAGGGGAAAATGAAAAAGAAATGGGTATAAAAATGGCAAAATTTTAAAATTTTAAAATGATAATGAAATGCATTTTTAATGCATTTTAGTTTAGATAGGATTATTTGTGTTAATATGATAAAAGTTTAAAATGAAAAATGAAAAAGTAAATGACTAAAAATAAATTCAATGGCTAATTATAAGATAATATATTGTAACTTATAAATTGAAAATAAAATCGGACGTGAGTTAAGGAGAGGTTGGCAGGGAGTGGGTGTGAAGGGTTTTACATAGCTTAACAAGTTGTAATCAAACTTAGCATATATGTTTTCAAGATTCTTGAAAATAAGTATTTTAAAATTTTTATATGGTAGTATAGATATAGATATAAACAGATAGATAAATATAGATAAATGTGTAAAATCTACATGTTTAAAAAAATCTTGATACATGATTCTTGAAAAATATCGACACATATTGATCATATTCTACAGTATTATTAAATTAAAAAAATATTCAATAATAAATTGACTTTTGAAATTATTGACGAAAATATTATAATAGCATAAAACAATGCATTTTATATTGTATTTTAGTTAATCTATAATTATGTATTTTTAATATGATAAGAGTGAAAAATGAGAAATTAAAATGTAAGTAATATAAAACAAATTAATTTGATATTTAGCTAGAAGCGTACTCGTGTAATGCAACACGATATATCTTGATTTTAATTTTTAATTTTTTTTATCGCTGGCAAGTTTATAATACGGTTTTATATAGTTTTGGGAAAGTAAATTAGTAATTTTATTAATTTATTTTTTATTTTAATTTAATTTAGGTTTAACAATGATATAATTTATTTTAGGTTTAATAATACAAAAAATATATATGTGATTATATTTTTTGTATTTTAAATTTTTTATATTTAAAATGTGATTTTTATTCTATATTTGATTATGTTTATCAGTTAGTTACGAATTCAAACATGCAACTTTAAAAGTTGTACTCATGCATCATTTACTTGTAAAGTTGAAATTTTAAGTAATATACATAAATATATTGTACTTGAAGCATAAAAAACTGTTTTTAAGAGTATTTCTCAAGTACTTTATCATATACAATAAATAATATGATTAAATCTAAAAATATTCAATATTGGACTCATTTCGAAGGTATTGACGAGACGATTACATTGGTATAATTTGTAAAAAGAAGAAATGCATTTTTAATACATTTTAGTTCATATACGATTATTTATTTTATTAAGATAAGGGTGTAAAATGAAATATGAAAAACTACAGAATTAAAAGTATATTCGATAACTAATTCTAAGGGTGTTAGTTGTAATTACTTGTAACTTATAAATTAAAAAAAAAAGGACCATAGGAAGGCCCGTTCTTTCACATGTACTATCTATCCACTTGAATAGGGCCCCACACATATTAGACCTAGACCTGGCACACGTATCGTGTCGGGTTCAAAGTTAAACAAGTTGAGAGTGCCTAATCCTAACCCAGTCGTTTAATAAATGGGCCAGAAAATCTCAACCTCAACCCGACCCGTTTAACCCCACATGACCCGCCTAACATGTTTATCCTCTTAACCTATTAAACTTGCTAACCCGTTTGACCCTCTAATCCATTTAACCCATTTAACATTTATAAAATAAAAAATTGAAAATTGAATTTTCACAAAAAAATTACAAATCGTAAATTAAAATGAAAGCATTAGAAATCCAAATTTTATAATTCTAACTTATAAATTCTAATCAAATCCAAAGCATTAAAAAGAATATATATATATATATAAACGGGTTATTCGGGTCATTTTCGAGTTGAAAATTTTGACCTTGGCATTACCCGTTTAATTTTCGTGTCGTGTCGTGTCAACCCGTTTACTTAAACGGCTTGAAATGTATTACCCAAACCCATTTATTTCGTATCGAGTTTGTGTCGGGTTAGCGTGTCGTGTCAGTTTTTGCCAGGTCTAATTAGGCCCAATTCCAATTTATTTTAGGGCCTAATTTCTAACAAAAAAGCGATTGAATGTAGAGACTAGAGACTACAAGTCGTCCTCAATTGTTTTTTTTGAAAGACAATTGCATTTCGGGGGTATCCTGGACTTAGTCCAGACTAATCCCCCTTCGACCTGGCCACGATTCGGCCCATGACCCGGCCAAAACAACAGGCCCACGATCCGCCCCTTGATTCGGGGATACCTCCGCGTGATCACCACGGGGTTCGAACCCAGGTAGTAAGAGCTTCCACCACTTACCCTCCAAGGATGTTACCAAACCAGTGGGCTACAACATCTTTGGTTACAAGTCATCCTCAATACCCTCGTCTTCTTCAACCTCCATCCTATTATTCCAAATTTGATTATTGACTCCAACGATTGTCGATTCAAATTCTCAACGATGGACGATTATGTTTTTCAACGGCAAAGACAACGGTTAATTCCAAACAGTAACTTCCTCTTATTCCCGTGTGTAATACGACAGACTCAGTTTCTTCACATTCAATCATTATCGGCATCTTCACTTTCATTCAATCAGTCGGACTGTGTACTCTCAGATTCTTCAATCGATATTTTCACTTTCAATCGACTTCTTCACTTTGTTTCTTCACTTGCAATGGACATCTTCACTATCAATTTGGCTCTTGAATCTGGATATCATTGGACCGAATTTGGTATCACACTTTAGGTAAATTCCATTTCTGATTTCTAATTTCTTATATCTTAAATCTTAATCCATTTTTTTGTCTCTTTTCAATTTTCATAAACAAGAGTCAAGAGTTGTTGTGTCTTCTGTGTTACACTGTTACTGTGTAAATTAGATTTTCAGATTATGATTTATGAATTTGTGATTTACTTGTTTAGGTAATTAGGTTAATAGGTTTTAAAAATAGAAATTAACAAAGTTAACATACTCTTTAACAAACTTAACATACTGTTTATTTGGTGAATTTTTATTGATTTAGGCTCAAAGTTAACATACTCTTTAGAAATTCTGCTTCATAAATTAGAAATTCCTATCGTTTAAGTTTATCTCAATATCTCATTTTGCAGTCATCAGTTTGCATCAAAACTCAAAAGCTTTGGGCCTTTGGCATTGGTACTTAGGAGTTGGGAAAACCAAAAATCAATATCAATATATCATTCTTAGTCATCAATCCAGATTGTTTTGTTCATTTATAGCTTGATTGTTTTGTTCGTTTATAGCTTTTTAGTTTTACTTATTTCATGTTCCTTATGTCTTCTAGGGTTAGAAAGTATGATTTTGGATGTCAAAAACGTAAAAAGAACAAAAGGATTGAAGAGATAATAAAGTCTCAAAGAGTATCTCTTGATAAGTTTGTCACTAAAGAATCACAATCTAGTCTTGATAATCAACATGTTGATGCTTGTGATGACAATCCTAATTTGGAGAATTTAGTTGGGAATCAAAATGACTCCAATGAGGATTTTGCCATTAATATTGATGCGGGTGACACTTTGGATGAAGTTAATACTAATGCTTCTAATGATGTTCTTGATGATACTAATGTTCATGATGCTACTAATGCTAATATTAATGCTTCTAATGATGTTCTTGATGATACTAATGTTCATGAGGCTACGAATGCTAATATTAATGCTTCCAATGATGTTCTTGATGATACTAATGTTGAGCATGTTACTAATGTTAACGATGGTTTTAATAATATTGATATATTTGATCTAAGAAATTGGGATTTTTTAGATTCTAAAATGATTGATGTGCTAGTTGCAAAGGGTCCTAAAAGAGACTTGTCTGTTCAAAAAGGCCCTAAAGACTAATTTTCTAAACGATTTTCTACCACATCTAATACTAGAACTTTATCAAATGGGGAGAAGTGTCATAGAGACTGGCTTGTCTATTCGATAGAGCTTGATAAAGTATTTTGTATTTGTTGTAAGATTTTTAAGAAAAATGCATGTAAAAGGTCCACTAACTAATGATGGATTTGGCGATTGGTCACACGTTAGCACTAGACTTAAGGGACTTGAAACAAGTATAGATCATGTAATGAACATGAAAACTTGGTATGATTTCCATCTAAGACTTCAAAAGAATCAAACCATTAACAAAGTTGCTCAAAAGCAAATTGAGAAAGAAAAAAGTCATTGGAAAAAAGTCTTGGTAATATTTGTTTCTATTGTAAAGTTTCTTGCTAAATGTAACCTTGCATTTTGTGGCACTAATTCAAAATTCTATGAAAACAACAATGGTAACTTTTTAGGCTTTATTGAAATGTTGGTTGACTTTGATCCAATTGTTCAAGATCATGTTCAACGTATAACTAATGATGATATGCATTTTCATTATATTGGCAATAAAATTCAAAATGAGTTAATAGATTTGTTTGCTAGGAGAATCAAATATGAAATTATTAAAACAGTAAAAACGCCAAAGAATTTCTTCGTTATTCTTGATTGCACTCCGATATAAGTCATCAAGAACAAATGTCTTTAATATTAAGGTATGTAGATGTCTCTTCTAAAATTGTTAGCATTAAGGAATCTCTTCTAGAATTTTTAGGGGTCAATGATACAACACGCCAAGGTTTGTTTGATGTCCTACAAGATGAATTAAAGTCTCTTGGTCTAGATATAGATGATGTACGAGGACAAGGTTACGGTAATGGTTCAAATATGAAGGGAAAACATCAAGGAGTACAAAGGAAACTATTAGATATAAATCCTAGAGCATTTTATACTTCTTGTGCTTCTCACAGTCTTAATTTGACTTTGTGTGACATGACTAACACTTGTGGTAAAGCTAGAGATTTTTTTTGGAATTATTCAGCATATTTATACAATATTTTCTAATTCTACCAAGAGATGACAAGTATTTAAAGCTAATGTAAAAGGATGGACAACCAAGTCATTGTCACGACCCGTTGGGAGAGTCTTATTGATAGTGTAAGAAGTGAAGCAAAATCTTTAGCACAAAATGAGATTGGTGATTTTGAGTTTTTAGCGTCAATAACTGTTTGGTGTGAAATATTATATGCACTAAATTTGGTTAGTGAGCATTTACAGTAAAACAAATATGCTAATTGAAGTTGCTATTAAACAAGGGGTTGATTTTCTTTTTTGAGCGATATAGAGAAACCGGATTTTTAGATGCTATAGTATCAGCAAAGGAAATAGCTAATGAATTGAATATTGATCCATTGTTTCCTCAAAGACGTGAAATTCGAAGAAAAAAAACATTTTGATGAAAATCCGAGTGATGCATCTGAAATTACTTCACAATCTTCAAACGAGTCATTAATAATAATTATTTCTTATATGTTGTTGATCATGCAATTGCTTCACTAAAAAAGAGATTTGAACAATACCAAGAATATGAAAGTGTGTTTGGGTTTTTATTTACTTCTGATAAGTTATGTTCTTTAGATAATGCGTGTTTGAAGTCTTCTTGTAATAATTTGAAATTCCAATTAAGAAACAAGACCAATTTTGATGTTGATAGGAATGGTTTATATGTGGAATTAAAGTTACTTCAAGCTTATTTAGCTAATCAAAAGATGGAACATGTTGAGATTCTAGAGTATTTGAAACATGTTAGAAGCTTTCCTAGTGCTATTATTGCCCATAGAGTTCTGTTGACTATTCTTGTAACCATTGCATCTGCAGAAATAAGTTTCTCGATGTTGAAGTTCTTGAAGTCGTATTTACGCTCCACGATGACACAAGAATGTTGGTCCCGAAGGGTTATACAAGTATTAGTTTGTAAAAGAGGGGGTTGAATACAAACACAAATTTTTATCTGTCTAAATTGTTTTATTGAATAAATCAAACAATTTACAGCTTGTTGCGGAACAAGATTAAGTACAAGACCTAATCTAAACAAACTATGAGAATCACACAGATTTCTTGCACTAGAAGTACAAAGAAAAGAAGGAAAGAAAATTAAGAGTAATTTTCTTAAGGCACTAAGTAGTTCAGGGAAGGCGCACCTCGACGTGAAGGTGCAATCCTCCTATTTATACTACATGCATTTAATGCATGTCAGGAGGACTTTACACATGTAATCATTTGGTTGGATGCATGCTTCTAATAGTCATTGATCATCAGCGAAACTGAACAGGCTCAGTTGTCACTGATGTACATTTATCACTGGAGAATAATGAAAAGCGGTTTTCCCATCAGTGATACTTGTTGGTCCCGAAAGGGTTATACAAGTTTGTAGAGGGGGGGGGGATTGAATACAAACACACAATTTTTACTTTTCTAAATTGTTTATTGATATGTATCAAACAATTTACAACTTGTTGCGGAACAAGATTAAGTGATAAACCTAATCTAAACAAGTTAAGAGAATCACTAAGATTTCTTGCACTAGAATTAAGATAGAGAGAAGATAAGAATACTAAGGATAATATTCTAACACACAGAATAGTAAGATAAGGAAATGTCCGAGCTCCTCATTTATGAAGTAGGGTTTCCTTTATATACTGCATGCATTTAATGCACAACAGTACAACTTTACACGTGGCAGCAGCTTATTGGTTGCTTGGTTTGACCTTGGTAGACAACCTAGTAGCCGCATGATGAACAATGTAGAATCAGAGTTGGTTGTACGATTCTAGGCAAAAGGGATGTCCATTCTGACAAATCGTACGGAGACGTGCAAGTAGATAAGACAAAAGTAACTTGTAGAGGAAGACTTCATGATCACCGTTCGCTGAATGATTCTTTATCAGCGAGTGATAAAGTTCAGCGTTCGCTGAAGTATTCTACTTGAAACTCCACGTTGAGTAGACAGGTCTTGGCTTCGCTGATATCCGCGTCAGTTCATTAGTAGACTTGTCGCTAGTTCTTTGGCTTGATCTTCGACTTCAGCGTAAAACATAGTTGACGTGAAACTTGTCTTCAGGGATCATAAGTAAACAACTAAAACTATCAACGATCATCAGTAAGACTGAACAGGCTCAGGGCTTGCTGATGAACAGTATCACTGAATGTATAAATTAAATAACATGAGTTTCCTATCAACGGTACTATATAGACATAGTACTTATCAGCGATAGTGAAACTCTAATACATATTGTTTACGTACAATTTTCACTAAGTGTTTCTCAGAGAGTCATTATCAAATCACTGAGGGTTTGGATCAACAATACTGAACAGACTTAGTATCTTTTCGCTGATGGCAAAACATTAATACACAATATTTACTTATAATTTTCACTAAGTGATTCTAAGGGTCATCATCAAATCACTGAAGGGTTTGGATCAACAATCTCCCCCTATTTGGTGATGACTAAGAAACATAAGAAAATTGTTAAGTTAAAAACATAAGGTTAAAGAGGACTCATAAATACGTGTCCCATTTACTGTTTTCAGGGATCCTTTCTAGTACTGATGGAGTAAAGTACTTCATTGATTTTTTCATTACTTCATAATCTAAGATTACAAGGGATGTTGAAAAATACAAGTACAATGAAATAAATACAAGTACTAAAAGTTTACAGCTTATAAATAGAAGAATACAAAAGGTGATTCATCAGCTAGATACGTTCATCCTTGAAGAGCATTTTGTCAAAGGCGTTGGTCATTGTGATCATCCAGTCAGGGACCTTTTCTCCTTGTTTTCTTCTAAGCTTTGCTTCGTTCAGCACTTGAGGTAGGTTTCAGGAAGACTCCAAGTCGAGTTAAGTCGCACCAATAAATCAGGTCTCTGAGTTGGTCGACTGGGCAGATGGATAATTCAGAGAAGCGTTGAAAACACTTCTTACAATAGAAGTCAATAAAGAAAATTCCTTGGGGCTCACTGACCACTTGTCCAGGGATAAGTTCTTCAGCAGGTGGCAGTGAGAGGTTAAGGGCTGAGAGATCTGGTGGGGGACCGAGCACTATTTCCCTTGAGAATTCAATTCCGGTTTCATTTCGGATAGCAGGCCCCGAGGAGGAGGAGGCCCATTTCTTCTTCTTTGCAGGCGCACGTATTTGGTTGAGAGCTGGAGGAGGAGGCAGATCGATGAGAAGACTTTGTGATAATGCCACTTTTTGGCGTTATTTTCAGTTCTCAAACCAATGAGATTGGCTTGTATTCTAGCAAAAAGGCGTGGATTTTATGGTTTATCGAGTGATTTATGCAGGTTATATAAAAGGCAGTGATCATCGAGAAAAGAAGCTAAAAAGAGCCTAAAAAGAGCCAAAATGAAGCCCAAGACCCGCGCCCGAACCATGACCCGAAGCTGACCCGAAGGTCAAAAAAAACACGCGCGACTTGCCACGCGACTTGCAAGTCGTGCATCAAGCCGCATAACCATCTGTTTCAGCATTATACTTTGGCGAATTTTCTGATTTTAGGGCATTCTCGATACGACACACACACGACGAACGACAACGACTTAGGGGCGATTTCTTGAGACTTTTTGGAGCTTTCGGAGCCACGATAGAGGATCGATTGGAGGCACATTCACTATGGAAAGTAGATACGACCACGAGAGAGGGGAGTTCATCATCATAGCTATCACGTTTACAATTATCATGTTTACACACACGTTCGCTTTTCTTTCTCTTGTGTTTGAATCCATCACCAACATGAACTAATTTCTAGATGTTGGGGGTTGGAATGAATTCGATTTAAGTGTACAAACATGTGATTAGAGACTTTTATCAGTTTTTCATATATTAATGAAGCATGTGATTTGGATTTTAATGTTTTTGTGAATTTGGCCAATTTACAATTGATTTGTTGTTTCTAATTAAGTTCGAGAGAATTAATTGTAACTAGAACTAGGAATCGCATGCCTAAGGTGAGAAAGGAGATAGAGATATTCCGAGTAAGCCTTAGTCCCATTAAAATCTTGAGCTTAATGTATTTTGAATTCCATAGGTGAGATCGAGAGATAGACTTGTGCTTTTCAAGATAAAACCCGTAGTTGCTCGAAAGAGAACAACGGTGATTTTTACAAGATTGGGTATTCATTATACGGAATAACTGGTAACTGTTTTGAGTCAAGTGTGTGTATGTGAAAGTCTTAGGATTTCCAACCCTCAACTGTTTTCTCTATCAAAGTTTCTTAAGCTGTCTACTGTCTTGTGTTGATTTAGTTTGTTTACAATCAATTAGTTTATAAACCAACCACTCAATTTGCGATAGTTCAGTTAATAGAGTTTATAGTAATTGTGATACTCAGTTCCTAGTTCCTGTGGATTCGATACTCGTACTTCCGTACGTATTACTTGATTTCGACACCGTACACTTGCGGTTAGATTTAGAGGGGGTGATACCCGCCTATCAAGTTTTTGGCGCCGTTGCCGGGGAGAGTTCCGATGCGGTCATTTGCCAATCCAAACGTGGCAACCGCACGGATAGGCATCCAACCGCCCGCTACTGCAGCAAACTACTTCGAGATTAAGCCGAGTACCATTGTCACGGTACAGCAGAATCAGTTCGGGGGAGCACCTACTGAAGATCCACATGCCCACCTTCGTGCATTTGAACGGATTTGCAATACGTTCAAGATCAATGGGATGGAGGAAAATGCCATCAAGCTAAGACTGTTCAGCTTCTCACTCAAGGGTAGAGCTGAAATTTGGATAGAAGGTTTGCTAGCGGATCAGATCACTACATGGGCAGACCTGAAAGCCGCATTCCTCCAGAAATTCTTCCCACCGGGAAGAACCGCGCAGTTAATGGCCGATATTACATACTTCGCGCAATGGGACCAAGAGACCCTATATGAGGCATGGGAGCGATATAAAGACATGTTGAAGAAGTGTCCACATCACGGGTTGCACGAATGGGTCATCATCCAGACATTCTTTAGTGGACTCCACCCGCAGTTCAAAAACGATATCACTGCCGCATCAGGTGGAGCACTAATGGATAAATCTTATGAAGAAGCATGCGAGCTGATCGATAATCTGGCCGAGCACAGTTTTTCTACTCCAAGATCAGCCGTAAGAAGAGTCGCGAGCATTTAAGAATCGGATGAGCTGAAAGAACTAAAAGCTCAACTAGCTTTTATCACGAACCATCTAAAGGGAGGCAGTCCACAAGAGCCCGAGCAAGTTCAGTTCTTACAAAACCGGAACAATCAGCCGAGGAACGACCCGTTCTCGAATACCTACAATGTAACATCCCAAATTTTGGTAAAAGTTAATGTTTGGAATTATTAAATAAATTGTGTATATATATTTAATAAGTTGTAATTGTTAAATTTGTAGATTTATTTTAGAGTTCAACACCGGGTAAGTAATGTTATGTATTTTATGTAATTTTAGTTAAGGGATAAACTCTAATTAGTTTATATTTGGAGGGATGAAACTTACCATTTGTTGATAGTTGGAGGTTGATGGGTTGAAATATGAGATAGGTGGCAATCTCTCAGTAAAAGGAGAGAGTTAATGAGGAGGTGTCCTCATTTCACAATTTGTCTTCATTTTGGTGTGTGTGTTGGTGTACGGCCGAAAGAGAGAAAGAGAGTTAGAACTAAAAGGAAGAAAGGAAAAACAGAAGAAGAAGAAGAAGAAGAGGTGATTTCAGCTGGAGTTTTGAGAAATTAAGCTAAAGAAATTAAAGGTATCATTCTTACACTAAATATTCATCTTATGTGTATTGGATTTTATACGAAGTTTAGAAATGGGTTTTACATAATATTTATGATTATGATGAATTTGGGTCTTTTGAATCTGATGTTTTGGAGAAAAAACTAAGTTTATAAATATGATAGATTTATGGTAATGAACATATCTGCAATCTATGGAATCAAACATGCATAGAGTAATCTTTAAATTTCTGGGTTTTACTCGAGTTAGTAGGCTGCGATGGTTTTGAATATGGATGATATTCATAAGTGTGGCAACCCAAACAAACTCATTTAAATCGCAATGGTGTGTTGCGATAGGGAACCCATCAAAATTAGTTGTTTGCGATGGAAGTGAGTGTCGCAATAGACAATTGCGATGGAAGGAAGTCATCGCAACCATGGGTTGCGATGAGGACGTGGCTTGCGAGGGTTGCATGCTTGCGATAGATGCCATGGGTTGCGATACAAGGTTGGTATCGCAGTAGTGGCTTGCGATAGCCACTGTGTTTTGCAAAGGGATACTGTTACTTGCGACAGTTCTATTTGGTTGCGATAGGTTATAGTTGGTCGCGATAGGAAATGTGATTTTAGGATTTTAATATTTAATTATCATAAACAAGTAGATTAATACCAGTACAACTGTGTATGGTATTTCAGATCTTGTGACGTATCGTGGTGGTTATTTCTTACAACTTTGAGAAGTAGAGAAATTCAGATATTTCAGCTACCAGGTGAGTTCATTCTTACCTTACCTTTTACATAAATGTTTTATAATGGTTTTATTAAATTGTGGTAAGGTATTTTATAAATGAACTGATTGGGAGGAATGATTTTATGAGATCAATGGATTATCTTATATAAATGGTTTGCATTATTTAAGGAGGATATTTGGAAAAAGGATTATAAAGGAGATTCGCTCATACGGTTGCTATGAGGAATCTGTGTGATATAAAATAGTTCGCTCATACAGTTGCTATGAGGAATTTATTAGGTATAAATATAATTCGCTTATACCGATTGCTATAAGGAACTTATATTAAATAAATACCTGTTGAGTACAATTAGGTGATATGGATCCATAGGCACTAGCAATTGAGAAATTATGGAATAGACGTAGATTTATTCGGAATTCCTGATTTCTAGGGAAGAATAAGGGATTGACAAGAGTGATTGTAATCTCTACTTCCTTTCTAATAAATGGGCATGTGTTATCGCGATTTATTAGATATGAGCATTAATCTAGAATCCGAGGAGATTCGTAGTGTGGCTCTGGATCGTGAGAATAGTTTGACTTAATGTCAGATCTTAATCACAGAATCAGGTTTAACCTGTTATCAAAGGATGGATGTATTCGTGGTAAGAAAATGGTAAACCAGGTTTGTTAAGCCTTGTTTATAATGATTTTATAAATATTATTTTGAAACTGAATGTTCTCACTAGGCAATCGCCTAATCGTTTCAAATAAATGTTTTCTTACCAGGTACTAGCTCGGGAAACTAAACGGGTGTGGGACGAGAGCTTTTGGACTAGTGGAGAAGTTTTGGATGATGAGGTTCCAATAGACTGCGTAGATAATCTAGTTAATCTAATTATAGTGACATGATTAGATTAATAGGTTATTTGACGAATTCTATTTTGTATTGATGATCCTCTTAAAAGAATTCTCCACTTATATATAAAGTTTAGAAAGTTATGTTTAAATCTTATTATAATTTAGGGTTTAAATTAACCCTGTTTTTAGGGTGTTACAATATGGTATCAGAGCATTAGTTTAAGTGAACTCAGTATGATGAGGAGGTACTTAGACTTAAGCTATGGTGAATTAAGTTATGACTTGTGAGAATTGGGTAGAAGTACTAAGACGGGATAGTCTTAGAGTCGACGGACATACGTGAAATTAGTACTGTGACAATGGTAACGAGGATTCTCATGTATGATATGTTCACAATTCCAATTAGCTACTGTTATTATGAATATATTGTTACGCAAGCATGCTTGTTTCTAAATTGTTACAGTGACTAATGATCGGTAAAGTACGTTTCGTGTGTCGGTATTTGTGTAACCATTTCTTATGGTTACTTGTTTGTGTTATGCCAGAACATGGTAACTACGCCACCATTGTCACCTATTCGTGAAATGGATAGGACCGAGCTGGATTTAACGAGAGAAAGGCAATTTGGATTGGGCGGAATTCATGAGACTCCGCCAGGGTTTCTTTCTATGGGAGGAGCGCATAGTCAGGTGCATAGAGTGGGTACCAGTACCGCTGGCCAAGAAACGCCAGAAGCAACTATGGAAATTCGAATGATGGAAAATATGACAAGAATGATGACTAACGCAATGGCTCAGCAAACCGAAATGTTTATGAAGGCATTAAACGATCGAAGTTCGGAGCTGCGACGAACAGGAACTGATACTGGAGTAATAAATCCAGTTGGTAACCCTGGGTCGGAGACAGAAAGGAGAATTGAGAGAAATTGCTCGTACAAAACGTTTCTCAGCTGTAAGCCACTGGAGTTTAAAGGAACAGATAATCCGGTAGCCTGTATGAATTGGTTACGAGAAATGGAACAAGTCTTCCATGCTTGTGACTGTGACGATAAGTCAGGTTAGATTTGCTTCTCACATGTTAAAAGGAAATGCACTAACATGGTGGAATGTAGTGACAGCGACAATTGCGGCTCCAGTCTTGAAAGCTATGACTTGGGAGTCATTCAAGAAGAATGTTTTGGAGGAGTACTGCAACGAAAATGAGATGGATAGAATCAAAGAAGAATTTCGTACTCTCAAGAAAGGTGATATGTCGGTGACGAAGTACACCGAAGTTTTTATGGAGAAGCTAAATTTGGTGGGGCACGTAGCCCCAAATGAAAAAGAAAGGATTAAAGCATACTTGAAAGGCTTGCCAGTAGATATGATGTCCCGTGTACGTAATACTAAAGCTTTAACGCTAAGAGAGACAATAGAAGAAGCGAAGGTAATGGAAGAGGTATACGCCAAGGATAAAGAAGAAAAGACTCAAGTTGGTGAGAAACGGAAGTGGGAGGGTCGGTCAGAGCCTTCACAGAAATCAAGAGCAGCCGGTAAAAGTACTCGTTATGAATCACGCCGTGAGCCAAACTGGTGTTCGAAATGTAAGAGCAAACACTACGGGCCGTGTCGAACGACCGCGTCGGATTGTTTTAAATGCGGTAAAAGTGGGCATATGGCAAACAATTGTCCTGTTCAGGGATCAACATGTTATGAATGTAAGCAACCGGGTCACTTTCGTCGAGATTGTCCAAAACTGAAAAAGAACGGAGATCAGAGTAAGAAACCAAATATTCCAAAGCCAACCGGTCGAGCATTTCAGATGACTGCTGATGAGGCTAAAGAATCAAAAGATGTCGTCTCGGGTATATTCCTTATTAATTCTCTTCTTGCGCGTGTTTTATTTGACTGTGGTGCGAATATATCATTTATGTCCAAGTCATTCTTTAATAAGTTAGCTACGCCTGTCACTACTTTGGAGGATGGTTTGGTAGTTGAGGTAGCTAATAAGGGTCAAGCCTTAGTCCGCGAAAGACTTGAAGGTTGTTCTATTCAGTTAGATGAAATAAAATTTCCTATCGACTTGTTGTTGATGGAAATTGGAGGATTTGATGTGATAGTAGGTATGGATTGGCTGACGGTCAATCAAGCAGAAATACTTTGCGCAAAGAAATTAATCCGGATTCCAATGGCTGACAAGGATGACGTACTTATCTTTGGGGAAAAGCAAAAAGGGGAAGTTCCGGTAATTTCTGTTGCAAAGGCTCATAAATGTCTATCGAACGGATGTTTATCCTATTTAGCATATGTCGTGGATGCTAGGTCGGAAAAGAAACAAGTGGGAGACATTAAAGTGGTACGTGATTTTCCAGACGTATTTCCGGATGATCTCCCAAGTCTACCAACCGAAAGGCAGGTAGAGTTTCGCATCGACATTATTCCTGGATCGGCACCGATTGCGCGAGCACCGTATCGTTTAGCACCTGCCGAGATGAAAGAGATGATGACTCAGCTTCAGGAGTTATTAGATAAGGGTTTTGTTCGATCGAGTTCTTCACCTTGGGGAGCTCCGGTCTTGTTTGTTAAGAAAAAGGATGGTACCATGAGAATGTGTATTGATTATCGGGAGTTGAATAAGGTGACCATTAAGAACAAGTATCCGCTTCCGAGGATCGATGATCTATTTGATCAACTCCAAGGTGCGGGGTGCTTTTCGAAGATAGATTTAAGATCAGGATACCACCAAGTACGAGTAAGAGATGAAGATATCCCGAAAACAGCGTTTAGAACAAGATATGGACATTATGAGTTTCTTGTAATGCCATTCGGGTTGACGAATGCTCTTGCTGTGTTCATGGATCTGATGAACCGAGTATGTCGACCATTTTTGGACAAGTTTGTCATTGTGTTCATTGATGACATACTTGTCTATTCGAAGACTGAAGAAGATCATGAACAGCATCTTCGTGAAGTCTTAGAAGTATTAAGAAGGGAGAAGCTATACGCGAAGTTTTCAAAGTGTGAGTTTTGGCTGAAAGAGGTGCAATTTCTAGGTCATGTAATTACTTTGGAAGGAGTGAAAGTAGACCCAGCAAAGATTGAAGCGATGACGAATTGGGAGACACCTAGAAGTGCATCTGAAATAAGAAGTTTCTTGGGTTTAGCAGGTTATTATAGAAGGTTTATTAAGGATTTCTCAAAGATTGCGTCTGCTTTGACCTTATTGACTAGAAAGAATGTGAAGTTTGTTTGGACGGAGAAACAGGAATCGGCTTTCCGAACTTTACGTCAAAAGTTGTGTGAAGCACCTATTCTTTCCCTTCCCGAAGGAACAGAAGATTTTGTTGTTTATAGCGATGCGTCTAAAATGGGTCTAGGATGTGTATTGATGCAACGAGGCAAAGTGATCGCCTATGCATCAAGACAACTTAAAGAACATGAGAAGAACTATCCTACCCATGATTTGGAATTAGCATCAGTTGTATTTGCATTAAAGTTGTGGCGACATTATTTGTACGGTACGAAGTGTACTCTTTACACTGATCACAAAAGCTTGCAACATGTTTTTGATCAAAAAGAGTTAAATATGCGACAACGACGCTGGTTAGAGTTACTTAAAGATTATGATTGCGAATTGCATTACCATCCTGGTAAAGCAAATGTCGTAGCTGATGCTTTAAGTAGAAAAGAATATAGTGGGTATTTGAAATCAATCAATGCTAGAATCGATGTCGCGTCAACTTTGATTGAAAAGATAAAAGAAGCACAATCGGAGGCCCTTTTAGAAAAGAACTTGAAAGATGAAGTCATGAAAAAGCAACACCTCCAACTAACTGAAGATGGTCGAGGAATTAAATTATTTCAAGGTCGCGTTTGGGTGCCAAAGGTTGGAGGAAATCGGGAGTTGATTCTCGAGGAGGCTCATAAATCTAAGTATTCCATACACCCTGGGAGTACAAAGATGTATAGGGATTTGAAATTACACTACTGGTGGCCAGCGATGAAAGTAGACGTGGCTCCAATAGTAGAAAAGTGTAGAACTTGTGCATTGGTAAAGGCAGAACATCAGAAGCCTTACGGAAGTCTCCAATCTTTAGAGATTCCGGAATGGAAGTGGGAAAAGATTACCATGGATTTTGTGATGAAGTTACCAAAAACGCAAAAAGGTAACGACACAATATGGGTAATCGTGGATAGATTGACTAAGAGTGCTCATTTTCTGGCTATGAAGGAAGCGTCACCAATTGACAAATTGGCAAAGCTGTATATTGATGAAGTGGTGTCAAGACATGGTATACCGGTGTCTATCGTTTCGGATCGTGATAGTCGGTTTACCTCGCGATTTTGGCAATCACTACAAGAAGAATTAGGTACGAAAGTTAATTTGAGCACTGCTTATCATCCGCAAACTGACGGGCAAAGCGAAAGAACTATTCAAACTTTAGAAGATATGCTCAGATCGTGTGTATTAGATTTTGGAGGTAACTGGGATACGCATCTACCGTTAGTAGAATTTGCGTATAACAATAGTTATCACTCTAGTATCGAAAGAGCACCTTTTGAAGCTCTGTATGGTCGAAAATGTTGAACGCCGATGTGTTGGTTAGAAGCCGGAGAGAAACAGTTTGCCGGACCAGAACTTGTACAACAAACAGCAGATAAAGTGAAAGAAATTCGGCAGCATATGAAAGCAGCTCAAGATAGACAAAAGAGTTATGCTGATCCGAAAAGAAGACCAAAAGAATTTCAAGTTGGGGAGCGTGTGATGCTTAAAGCGTCCCCGTGGAAAGGTGTAATAAGGTTTGGTAAATGTGGGAAGTTAAGTCCTCGTTTTCTAGGACCTTTCGCCATTACTGAGAGAATTGGATTGCAAGCCTACAAGTTGGATCTTCCACCTGAATTGGAAGGAATTCACAACACTTTTCATGTTTGTTACCTTCGGAAATGTTTAGCCGAGGAAAATGATGTGATTCCACCTACGGATGTAAGAGTAGATGAAAAGAGTCGATGTGTGGAAGAACCAGAGGCAATTTTAGAAAGATCAGTTAGAAAGCTACGTAGTGGTAAAGAAGTTAATATGTTAAAGGTTCAATGGAAACACCATAGAGGTGCAAATGTAACTTTAGAATCGGAGGAGGATATGAGGGTTAGATATCCTCACTTGTTTACCTAGCTTTAATTTCGGGGACGAAATCATTTTCAAGTTGGGGAGTATTGTAACATCCCAAATTTTGGTAAAAGTTAATGTTTGGAACTATTAAATAAATTGTGTATATTTATTTAATAAGTTGTAATTGTTAAATTTGTAGATTTATTTTAGAGTTCAACACCGGGTAAGTAATGTTATGTATTTTATGGAATTTTAGTTAAGGGATAAACTCTAATTAGTTTATATTTGGAGGGATGAAACTTACCATTTGTTGATAGTTGGAGGTTGATGGGTTGAAATATGAGATAGGTGGCAATCTCTCAGTAAAAGGAGAGAGTTAATGAGGAGGTGTCCTCATTTCACAATTTGTCTTCATTTTGGTGTGTGTGTGTGTTGGTGTACGGCCGAAAGAGAGAAAGAGAGTTAGAACTAAAAGGAAGAAAGGAAAAACAGAAGAAGAAGAAGAAGAGGTGATTTCAGCTGGAGTTTTGAGAAATTAAGCTAAAGAAATTAAAGGTATCATTCTTACACTAAATATTCATCTTATGTGTATTGGATTTTATATGAAGTTTAGAAATGTGTTTTAGATAATATTTATGATTATGATGAATTTGGGTCTTTTGAATCTGATGTTTTTGGAGAAAAAACTAAGTTTATAAATATGATAGATTTATGGTAATGAACATATCTGCAATCTATGGAATCAAACATGCATAGAGTAATCTTTAAATTTCTGGGTTTTACTCGAGTTAGTATGCTGCGATGGTTTTGAATATGGATGATATTCATAAGTGTCGCAACCCAAACAAACTCATTTAAATCGCAATGGTGTGTTGCGATAGGGAACCCATCAAAATTAGTTGTTTGCGATGGAAGTGGGTGTCGCAATAGACAATTGCGATGGAAGGAAGTCATCGCAACCATGGGTTGCGATGAGGACATAGCTTGCGAGGGTTGCATGCTTGCGATAGATGCCATGGGTTGCGATACAAGGTTGGTATTGCAGTAGTGGCTTGCGATAGCCACTGTGTTTTGCAAAGGGATGCTGTTACTTGCGACAGTTCTATTTGGTTGCGATAGGTTAAGTTAGTTGGTCGCGATAGGAAATGTGATTTTAGGATTTTAATATTTAATTATTCTAAAAAAGTAGATTAATACCAGTACAACTGTGTATGGTATTTCAGATCTTGTGACGTATCGTGGTGGTTATTTCTTACAACTTTGAGAAGTAGAGAAATTCAGATATTTCAGCTACCAGGTGAGTTCATTCTTACCTTACCTTTTACATAAATGTTTTATAATTGTTTTATTAAATTGTGGTAAGGTATTTTATAAATGAACTGATTGGGAGGAATGATTTTATGAGATCAATGGATTATCTTATATAAATGGTTTGCATTATTTAAGGAGGATATTTGGAAAAAGGATTATAAAGGAGATTCGCTCATACGGTTGCTATGAGGAATCTGTGTGATATAAAATAGTTCGCTCATACGGTTGCTATGAGGAATTTATTAGGTATAAATATAATTCGCTTATACCGATTGCTATAAGGAACTTATATTAAATAAATACCTGTTTGAGTACAATTAGGTGATATGGATCCATAGGCACTAGCAATTGAGAAATTATGGAATAGACGTAGATTTATTCGGAATTCCTGATTTCTAGGGAAGAATAAGGGATTGACAATAGTGATTGTAATCTCTACTTCCTTTCTAATAAATGGGCATGTGTTATCGCGATTTATTAGATATAAGCATTAATCTAGAATCCGAGGAGATTCGTAGTGTGGCTCTGGATCGTGAGAATAGTTTGACTTAATGTCAGATCTTAATCACAGAATCAGGTTTAACCTGTTATCAAAGGATGGATTTATTCGTGGTAAGAAAATGGTAAACCAGGTTTGTTAAGCCTTGTTTATAATGATTTTATAAATATAATTTTGAAACTGAATGTTCTCACTAGGCAATCGCCTAATCGTTTCAAATAAATGTTTTCTTACCAGGTACTAGCTCGGGAAACTAAACGGGTGTGGGACGAGAGCTTTTGGACTAGTGGAGAAGTTTTGGATGATGAGGTTCCAATAGACTGCGTAGATAATCTAGTTAATCTAATTATAGTGACATGATTAGATTAATAGGTTATTTGACGAATTCTATTTTGTATTGATGATCCTCTTAAAAGAATTCTCCACTTATATATAAAGTTTAGAAAGTTATGTTTAAATCTTATTATAATTTAAGGTTTAAATTAACCCTGTTTTTAGGGTGTTACATACAATGAGGGGTGGAAGAAGCACCCGAACTTCTCTTGGAGTCAACCCGGTCAACAACCACAAGGTAATCCTTCTCAGTTTGCTAATTCTTCTAATGCTAACAATGTTTACCGTCCTCCAGGTTTCAACCAAAGGAATTTCAATGAGGGACCATCTACGGAGAAAAAGTCGGGGCTGGAGGATATGATGATGAAGTTCATGACCAAGATGGACAGCACAGTTGGAGAGTTAGTGAACACGGTGAGCACAGTCAAAGCAGCAACGGATCAGAACACCGCATCGATCAAGATCCTCGAAAGACAAGTTGGGCAGATTTCGGAAGCCCTACAAAACCGACCTCCCGGAACATTTCCGAGTCAGACCGAAAGGAAAAACCGGGAAGAATGTAATGCCATTTATCTGAGAAGTGGCAAGGAGCTGATCGAGGACAATACACGGGAACCGCCATCAAGGGAAACTGACCATGAAGAGAAAGAGGTTGAGGTTGTAGATATGGACGAGTTGGAAGCCGAGAAAGAGTTTGAGATGGAAGAAAACCCGGAGGATGAAGGGAAGAAGAAAGAGCAGTCCACCACGCCAAAGCAAACACCAGTCAAGCCGGTAGTCCCGAAAGTGCCATATCCGAATAGGCTTAAAGCCCAAAGGGAGGATCTTAACTTTTCTAAATTTCTTGAAGTTTTTAAGAAATTACATATTAACATCCCTTTTGCAGATGCGTTGGCACAAATGCCCTCATACATGAAGTTCATGAAAGAGATCCTATCCAAGAAGAGGGCAATCGACCACCAGTATACCGTTGCACTTACTGAGGAGTGCAGCGCAATTATTCAGAACAAGCTTCCCCCGAAGCTCAAAGATCCAGGGAGTTTTTCGATCCCTATTCAAATTGGGGAGCTTAATTTCGATAAGGTATTATGTGATTTAGGAGCCAGTATCAATCTAATGCCTTTATCTGTTTTCAGTAAACTCGGATTGGGAGAAGTGAAGCCGACATACATGACGCTTAAGCTCGCGGACAGATCAATAATATATCTGTATGGAGTGGTAGAGGACGTCTTGATCAAGGTTGGCAAGTTCTACTTCCCGGTGGACTTCGTGGTGATCGACATAGATGAAGACGAAGAAGTCCCGCTGATACTGGGAAGATCCTTCTTGGCCACGGGCAGAGCGCTAATAGATATGTAGGAGGGAGAGATGACCCTGAGGGTTGGTAACGAGAAAGAGGTATTCAAGATGTTTGAGAGTGGAAAGCGTAGAGACGGAGATGGCAAAGGAGAGCCAGATGAGGAAAAATCCGCGGAGAATCGCAAGTGTGGGCGAAGCAATCCCGCGGATACCGAGCCAAGTGGAGATCCACATAGTCGTGCCACGACTTTAACCAAGGCGCTGGGTGGGAGGCAACCCACCGAGGTTAGTTTTCTTTTTAATTTCCAGTTTTTGAGTGTGTTCTTAGTTACGAAAAACAATAAAAATCAAAAAACGAAAAATCAAAAAAAGATCTGAAACAGGGACTTACGCGACTTGTGCCGTGGCCTACAAACCGCGCGCCAAGCCGCGGGGTACTCTATTAGTTTTCTGGAACAGTGGGTTACGTGGCTTGTGCCGCGGTTTCCAAACCGCGTGCCAAACCGCGCGGCTCCCCTGTTTTTGTTTCCGTGCTGTGTTTTCTTTCCCTGCTTGGTGTGTTTCGTCTCTTTGTTTTCTTTCGCTTTTTGCTTTGTTTTCTTTGCTTTTGCATTCTCTCTCTCCCCTTTTCTCCAATATCTCTCGTCCGAGGTCGCTCCAATCTTTCAAGAGGATTTTCTCCATCCGGGCAAACAGGTATGTTCTCAACTTTGTATGTAACGAGTGATGTATGATGTTTTGTGTCCCGATTAGTTAACGAGATGCAACAAACCTAAGTTTCACTTAGGTTTGGGGTGCCTCATCTTTTCAACATCTACACACTCATTTTTAATCCTGTGCAAACCTCGGTTTCACCAAGGTTTGGGGTTGGCTTTATTTGACAAACCTAGGCCACGACCTAGGTTTGGGGTGACCATGTTTTTGAAAATGCTAGAATAGCTCTTTGTTGCTTCATGTTATACTATGCCTTGCCTGTCTACTACCTGTAATAACCGCACAACGATACTTGTTTTAGTATCGCCTACGCCGACATTTGCACATTGGGGACAATGTGTGGGTAAGGTTTGGGGTTGCCCAATCGGGCCCACGTTATGCACGTAGATTTACAACACTTCTGAGTACCTAGATCACTTTAGCTAAAATTTTTGTTTTGAATGATTGAGACCAACCATTGTAGGAAGAATCTTGTGATAGTGACGTGACCATTAGGGAAGGACTGGGAAAGGACATGACTAGGGACATTAGTGGAGACCACCCAATAGCGAGTTTTGAGCCTAAATAACGTCTTTCATTTCGAGGGATTCATACACAAAAATCGTATACACTTTTTGAGTTCCTTGTCGTGAATATAGAATGATCTCGCTATATTATTGCATTGAGTAGCAAAGACGACCATCGGGATATTGGGTAAGGGTGTAGTAGACCCTATCGTGTGGACCTTAAGATGTGATTCCTGGCAATGTGTGTTTTGTTTTAACCTATTTTTAGTTATCGTACCTTTTTACCCATTTGTGTGTAACCATAACCACTTTGTAGCCAAACACTCACCTTTTTCATTTCAGACCCACCTTTAAACCCAAGCTAAAAGCCTTAGCCAACCCTTATCCGAAAGTGTGTCAACAGAGGCGGTAATGAACTGCAAAGATAGAGCGGAAAAGAAACGGATACAGGCCAGTCATGAGAATAAATAGAAAAGAGGGCCAATGCTGCCCCAATCGAATAAAGAGGACCAATGAAGTCCCAAAAAAAATATAATAATAATAATATTTAAATACAGTTTATAGATAGCTTCACAGCAGCTGAATAAGAGAGTCAAAGCATCTCCGATAGTGACAAAAGGGCCAAGTGATAGGAAAGAAAGTTATAAAGTTCAAAACTGTTAAAGTTTGACACACCAAGGATCTTGGAACCGTTTTACCCTTCACTTCTTAGCCATAACCTTAGCCCCGTTACAACCCGTGTAAAGACCTGGATGATCTTCTGGAAAACGTGATTACGGTGTGCTACCACCTTTACTGATATTCCCTGTCTTGCTACTTGATTCCCTTCTGAGATCAACTTTTGGACATTTGTGCGTCTTTCAATAGAGTTGTCATGTAATATTCGAGTATTCTTGTACATAAATTCCCTAAACATGACAACATGTGCGATAACATAGGTTCGAGTGAAACGAGAGTATCCCGTGAGGTAGGGTCGAGGCGAAATGTTTTCCCTAGTATGTCTGGACCTAGAACAACCTTAGTGTAATCGGAGCAGTCACGAGTTCAACTTACAATGGAATGTCATAGATCAAACAGAATAAGGATGAGGCGAGAGTGAGATAAGCATTCACGGGTATGGGAAATCACCAGTGCATCACATGGTACTGATTGGGAGTTGGGCAGTTATTTTTATTTAACTGATACGTGCTTTTACTCTATTTTATCGCTAATTTGCTTGGGGACAAGCAACGCTCGGTTTGGGGTTGTTGATAACGCCACTTTTTGGCGTTATTTTCAGTTCTCAAACCAATGAGATTGGCTTGTATTCTAGCAAAAAGGCGTGGATTTTATGGTTTATCGAGTGATTTATGCAGGTTATATAAAAGGCAGTGATCATCGAGAAAAGAAGCTAAAAAGAGCCAAAACGAAGCCCAAGATCCAAGCCCAAGACCCGCGCCCGAACCATGATCCGAAGCTGACCCGGAGGCCAAAAAGAAAACGCGCGACTTGCCACGCGACTTGCAAGTCGCGCAGTAAGCCGCGTAACCCTCTGTTTCAGCATTATACTTTGGCAAATTTTCTGATTTTAGGGCATTCTCGATACGACACACACACGACGAACGACAGCGACTTAGGGGCGATTTCTGGAGACTTTTCGGAGCTTTTGGAGCCACGATAGAGGATCGATTGGAGGCACGTTCACTACAAAAAGTAGATACGATCACGAGAGAGGGGAGTTCATCATCATAGCTATCACGTTTACAATTACCATGTTTACACACACTTTCGCTTTTCTTTCTCTTGTGTTTGAATCCACCACCAACATGAACTAATTTCTAGATGTTAGGGGTTGGAATGAATTCGATTTAAGTGTACAAACATGTGATTAGAGACTTTTATCAGTTTTTCATATATTAATGAAGCATGTGATTTGGATTTTAATGCTTTTGTGAATTTGGCCAATTTACAATTGATTTGTTGTTTCTAATTAAGTTCGAGAGAATTAATTGTAACTAGAACTAGGAATCGCATGTCTAAGGTGAGAAAGGAGATAGAGATATTCCGAGTAAGCCTTAGTCCCATTAAAATCTTGAGCTTAATGTATTTTGAATTCCATAGGTGAGATCGAGAGATAGACTTGTGCTTTTCAAGATAAAACCCGTAGTTGCTCGAAAGAGAACAACGGTGATTTTTACAAGATTGGGTATTCATTATACGGAATAACTGGTAACTGTTTTGAGTCAAGTGTGTGTATGTGAAAGTCTTAGGATTTCCAACCCTCAACTATTTTCTCTATCAAAGTTTCTTAAGCTGTCTACTGTCTTGTGTTGATTTAGTTTGTTTACAATCAATTAGTTTATAAACCAACCACTCAATTTGCGATAGTTCAGTTAATAGAGTTTATAGTAATTGTGATACTCAGTTCCTAGTTCCTGTGGATTTGATACTCGTACTTCCGTACGTATTACTTGATTTCGACACCGTACACTTGCGGTTAGATTTAGGGGGTGATACCCGCCTATCACTTTGTCGATTAGTTTGTTTAAAAACCTTTCAACAAAAGACTTGTAAGTTGATCTTGAACGCTGAATAGCAGCCCTGATTTCCAACCATTCATCCAGACCATAAGCCTCGAGCTTTGATACGAAACATGTCTTGATTTCTCCATTCTCCCCGAACACCGAGATGTCTACAATTGGAACACCCTTCACCGTTTTACCCTTCAGGTTGACATTTATGATACGACTAGGATGGTATCTGAAATCCACCTTCTTCTTGCACCAAGTCTTTGTAGTATTGCTGACGTTTGCCTTCTTCGGTTGAGACTTTTTACCAATCTACTTAAGCAATTCTTCTTGCACCTTCAAGGGGAAACGCTTTAGCTTCTTATCGACTACACAACACTGAGCAATTTGTAGAGCGTACTCTTTGTCTTTAAGCTCCGACTTCTGTCTTTCAACGTGAAGTTTCTCAGCTCTGATTGCTTTGTCGATTTCTTCAGGTGAGAAGCATACAAGGTTGGCTGGAGGGATGATCTTCAGTCTCTGACTTTCTACCAGCTGAATCATCGCCGCTCTCTTTGTAAGTTCATTCCCTGACCATTGAGATGGTCGAGAGGGTCTGTTTGGATGTGAGAGCATCTTCTTCTACTTGATCATCAGTCTCATTCACTGGAATTGAGATTATTTGGTTGTCATCAGCTAGAGAAGCTGGAATTATTTAGAGCGATTATTGTTGCTGGGGAGCTTCAGCGGTGTCCTCAAGCAGGGGAGTGGACTAGTTGAACAAAAGATCAAAGAGTTAGATCTTTTGAGGGTAAGAAGAAGATAGAAAAAAATTGACTAAGTGTTTAGGGGTTTGAAGTGATGAAGGATAGAAGTAGAGTAGGGGTGGAGGATAGAAGCAGTGTAAGGGATCATAGAAAGACATACCTCAGAAGTTGGCTTGATGAGTATAGTCAAATTCCCTTCATGAGCAAGTCCTTTCTGCTTGCCCTGAGAAGTCTTCTTGACAGGAGACTTTCTGGTCGTCTCCCCTGCTTCTTTGAAGGAGACACCCTTGGGTTCATATCTTTCCCAATCATCTTGCCCAGAACTTGTACGCAACACTTGTACGGAGGTGCATGCATAAAGGTTTGGAACGGACCCTGATGGCAGCTGGCTGAAACCAGCATTCAAAATCATCATCATCTTCATCGTCTTCTTTGCCATCAGGGTTTGAAGAGGGTTCTTCATCATTTATTTCCACATCCTCTTCCTCTTCTTCTTAATCCTCATCAGAGGGAATATCAACAGTAACGGGTGGGGATGAAGGAGGAGTGGGTTGCCTTTCTTCATCGCTTTTCTCCCTCTCAGAAAGAGAGGGTTCTTCAGCGGTTCCCTCCTCAGCGAAGGAGGGGTCTTCATCATTTTTCTCCCCCTCAGAGTGTTGGGGAAGATCTTCTAGGTTCTTCTCTCCCTCTTCGTCAACACAGGGGGAGGGAGGAGGAAACATCAGTAGCAACAACAACAGCAGCATTGAGAGGAGCCCTGTCTTTTAGGACAGGGGCTCCAGACACTAAGGCCTGAGATTTTTCAATCCTGCCAACCCTGTCTTCTAGGCCAGGGAGGGCGAATGAGGCCTGAACTATAAAATCCGCTGCCATCCCTAACTTCTCTCGGTCATCCTGAGTGAAGTATGAGACAGGGACAGTTGGAGCATTTAGGTGGTCCAGAATTTGCCCAAGTAGAGAATTGGAAGTGTTGACCTTGGTGGACAGATTGCTGATCTGGCCCCTAAGCTCAGAGACGCCAGTCTTCAGAGTCCCGATCTCACCTTTAAGAGTCCCCACGTCGCTGCTAAGAGAACCGACAGAGGTGGTAAGAGTTTGAACTGAGGTGGAATGGTGGATGACGTCAGTTTGTAATGTCTTCACCTCCTCTTGCAGCTTTGTAACGTCAGCATTTTTGGCCTTGCTGACAAGAGATGTGGAGAGTGTCTTCAGCGATTCCCCAGCGTTGTTCACCGCTGCGGTATTGTTGGAGAGGTTGGTGGAGACATTATCCACTTTATCGCTTACCTCCTTGAGGGATGCAGCGCTAGTGACTAAGTTAGGACTTGTAAAAGAAACTAACTTGTGAGCAAAGGAAAGCTCAAAAGAAGTTGGTGGCTGAGAAGGGATAGAGGATAAGGTTTGGATATCTGTTGGGTGATAGAAGTGGTGAATATCTTTGTTGCCACCCCAGTACTGCATGTCATTTTCCATGGGAGAAACAGAAGTAGCAGGGATCCTGGACCAAACTGGTCCAGTAGAGTTCTGCTCTATCAGATTTTTGAGCAGTGAGCCCTGTGTGTCAGCAACAGAGAGCGTTCGTGTTGTGGTGTTGAAGACCAAAGTTGGTGGAGAAGAAGCAACGACTGAGAATGTTGTGGCAGGTTCGGTACTGGTTTTGCCGAGAATGACTTCCTCAAGGTGTTGAGACACTGAAGGAGTTAGGGAAGATACCAGTGAAGCGTCAGTGTGTAGATGCGCTGAAGTGGTTGGTGAAACGGGTTCAGGTGTGGTGGAGCGTACCACGAATGTTTGAATCGATGCCTGTGAAGAGGCGATCGTTGAATCTAAACCTTGAGAAGGATGGGGCTTCTCCTTTGAAATCTCCTTGGTTTTATGGGAGCCAAGGTTGGTGTCTGAATGTTTTTTCTTCAACGAGAACTTAGGTTTTGGGGCTTAGGTCTCAGCAGTGGGTAGGGCCGCTGAATTTGCCACCGGAAGAGAAGAAATGGAGGGAAGAAGAGTTAAAAGAGTAGAAAGACGTACCTCTCCCTCGATCGGCTGAAAGTCGAGGATCTTCACTCCAAACTGAGGTAGCTTGTAGTCACCTTGTTTTGGATACCTCTCCTGGATGAAGAGTTGGAGAAGGGCTGAAACAAAACGAACATATGAGACCTTCATGTCCCTTTCAGGTTTCTCAACCTTGTCCATTAGGTCTTCAAAGATGATTCAGGCAAAGTCGATCTTGCGCCCGGTCAGCAAGGAGTATCCCATTTGCAGCTGGGTCTTGCTGGCTTGGTTAGTGGAGCCAAATTTCGCTGTCATGCAAGAGATGACGTGGGCAAAGATGTAGTTGAGTTCAGCGGGCATCTTGTCTTTGAGGATCCTGGTCAGGCGCTTGTCATCCTCATTAGTTTGGTTCTTCTTATCCCATGAATACTTCATGAGATCAAGGAAGCCAATCTGTTCATCTTCGTTGTCAGGGATTTGTTCGAAAGGACCAGAGGGTAAGTGCAGTGCATTACGGATTGCTGAAGGAGAAATGAATCATTGGCCAAACTCGGTTTGGAAGCCAATGACAATCAGTTGTTTTCCTGTCTTTGGGGAGGTTTGGGAGGTTCGTTCAGCAGTGAACCAAAATTGTTGTAGAAGGTGACGATGAGAAGGAGGGGCTATGGTGATAGAAGTGTGGATGGGGGATTCTTTCAGGAAGGCCACGGATTCAGTGAGATGAGGGCTAGGTTTCTATTTGGGAAACACCATCAGGGCTAGGGCGTTGTTCGCTGCAAAGGTGATCTGGTTCAGTTCACCCTTTATGTTTTTGGAATTTTTCATGGTGACAGGTTTGGGACTAGTAGCAGCAGTAGCATAGGCCATTTCTGAACAAAAATAAACCAAAGATGGAGAAGGAGAAACTTTCTTAGTTATGGAAAGAGTTCAAAAACAAGAGTTTTTAGGGTTTTCTTCAGTTTCTTTTTAGAGAAAATATACCGAAAAGTGGGTTTCTAGTTTTGTAAGGACCAAAACTAGGTAGAAATGCAATTTTCCAGATTCCTTTTAAGGAAGGGATTCTGAAAAAACGTATGAAGATTTAAAGTTTAAGATTTGATTTTCAAACTTTAAGAAAAACTATATTTCAAGTTTTGTTCATAAAATCATGAAGAAAATGATTTTATGTGAGAAAAACGTTTGGTTTGATCTATGTAAACAAAAGATGTTGAGCAAAACAAGTGTTAAGAGGATTAAAAATAGAAAAGAGAAGAAATGTGAACCTGTTTGTATTGAAAAAGTATGAAGAACTTGATCTTAGTTTAGAGAAAATCCGAGAACACGATGCAAAGGTAATTTCTTTCTTGCTTGAGAGAGTATAGTGCGCGTAAAAGGTAAAAATATAAACTCAAAGGGTTTATATAGTGAGAGGAGAGAGAAATAAATGTTGAGCGGGAAAAATACTCATCATGACACTTGACACGTCCCACGAAGCTTATTGGACAAGAATTCGAAACGGACGAACGTGTCAAACAAAAAGTCGTGCTATGGATTATCCGATTGATGACGTCACTCACAAAAACTGTCTTTTCATTTTCAAAAGGAATCACTGATGGTTTTGAAAAATCAGGGGTGATTTTGTTAAAAGAAGGATCACTGAATAGAAGTATCAGTGATGGAATTTTATGTTTATTTCAAATGATATCACTGATAGGAAAATGTCAGTGATATAAACTTTAACTTTGAAAAACATCTTATTGAATTGAACTTCAGTGATCAGGAATAGAAAACATACCTCGATATCAGTGAACATTCGTTCAGAGATTAGATGATGAATAAAGAAATAGAATTTTATCACTGACCTAATGCACAACCACTGAAAAGTTATTCTTCATAGTTCAGCATTCCAAGCTCGCTGATGAGAAAGTTGAATCTTGTCTCATCATGAGGTTTGGTGAAAAGGTCAGCTAACTGAAAATCAGTTGGAATAAAATGAAGTTCTATATCTCCATTCATCACATGATCTCTGATAAAATGATATTTGATTTCGATGTGTTTAGTCTTTGAGTGTAGTACTGGATTATTTGCTATAGCGATGGCACTAGTGCTGTCGCAATAGATAGAAATCTTGGATAGCTGAAGGTCATAATGTCATAATCTAATAGCTGATTTCTTATCCATAAGATCTGAGCACAACAACTTCCAGTGGCTACGTACTCAGCTTTAGCGGTAGACGTGGACATTGAATTTTGCTTCTTGCTTGTCGAACTTACCAGCTTTCCACCCAGGAGATGACAGCCTCATGTGGTTCTTTTTCTATCCAGTTTGCAACCTGCAAAGTCACTAGCTGAATAGACAGTTAGATCGAACCCTGAGTCTTTGGGATACAGACCTAGGTTGGGTGTACCCTTCAGATATATGAAGATTCGCTTTACAGCGATCAGATGTGATTCTTTGGGTTCAGATTGATATCGTGGACAAAGACAAGTAGAATACATAATATTAGGACGACTCGTTGTAAGATAAAGAAGAGAGTCGATCATTCCTCTGTAGGCAGTGACATTAACAGGTTTTCTGAGGGATCTTTGTTAAATGTCAGTGGAGGTGCCATAGGAGTTTTCATTGCTGAACTTTGAGTAAGATCAAATTTCTTCAGCATATATTTAACGTACTTACCTTGGTGAATGAAAGTGCCTTTATCACTTTGCTTGATTTGGAGTCCAAGGAAGTATGTCAGCTCACCCATCATACTCATTTTATATTCAGATTTCATTCGTTCAACGAATCGATCACAAAGAGATGGGTTAGTAGAACCAAATATAATATCATCGACATATATTTGAACAAGAATGATATGACCTTTTACTTTTCTGAAAAATAGAGTGTTGTCGATTTTACCACGTTCAAATCATTCAGTGAGGAGAAAAGAAGATAGAGTGTCATACCATGCGTGAGGTGCTTGCTTTAAACCATAAAGTGCCTTATCCAGTTTATAAACATAACCTGTATGCTTAAGATCAGCGAATCCTGGAGGTTGTTCAACGTAGACTTTTTCATTCAACATTCCATTTTGGAATGCTGACTTAACATCCATTTGATGAACTTTGAAGTCCCTGTGAACTGCATAGGCTAGAAAGAGTCGAGTTGCTTCGAGTCTAGCTACTGGGGCAAAGGTTTCATCGTAGTCTATGCCTTCCTTTTGTCTGTATCCCTGAGCAACAAGTCGAGCCTTGTTGCGAGTTACAGTACCAAACTCATCTAACTAATTTCTATAAACCCATTTAGTGTTTATCGCTGATTTGGTAGATGGTGTGGGAACAAGATTCCAAACTTTGTTTCTTTCAAATTATGTCAGCTCTTCTTGCATAACGCTGACCCTGTTTGGATCTCTGAGGGCATCATCAACTTTCTTTGGTTCAATCAGAGAAATAAAATTAACAAAAAGACAAATGTTACCTGAACTTCGTCGAGTTTGAACACCTGAGTTTGGATCACCAAGAATTTGAACAATTGGGTGGTTTAAGGTCCATCGTTGAGCCGGAGCTTGAGTCACTGACCCAGATGGAACTTCTGAAGGAGATGAAGAAGAAACTTCAGCGGTAGTGGATTCAGGTATACCAGGCAAGATTGGTTGAGGTTCAAATGAAATTTCATTCACTGATTGCTGAGAAGTTGATTGGTTTTCAGAGGTTGGGGTTCAGAAGGAGGCAAAGTGTTAATGGGAATAGCTGAAACCTAAGAGGATGATTCAGCTTCACTTGTCTCCATGCTAGGAATGATGTTAGGAACATCATCAGCGTTAGGGTTAGGGTCAGGGTTAGGGTTAGCTTCTGAATCCCCAAAATGAGAAAACATCTTCAGTTCTTCGTTTTTAGCAGTAGGTCTGGAGTTCGCTGAACGAGATTCATCAAAGGTGACATGAATGGTTTCTTCTACAGTTTGTCTTCTCTTGTTGAAGACTCTGAAGGCTTTGGATACTGAAGAGTATCCTAAAAAAATTCCATCGTCAGTTGTGGGATCGAATTTTCCAAGAGCATCTCTGTTGTTTAGGATGAAACGTTGACAACCAAAGATGTGGAGAAAGATGAGAGATGGCTTTCTTCCATGGAAACGTTCGTAGGCCGTTTTGTTGAATCTTTTGACGACCAGTGACCTATTTTGAGTGAAACATGTAGTGTTGACAGCTTCTGCCTAGAATTGAGTTGGAAGTTGAGAATCACTGAGCATAGATCTAGCTGCTTCGATGATCGTCTTGTTTCTTCTTTCAGCGACGCCATTCTGCTGAGGAGTTCTTACTGCAGAGAAGTTGTGAGAGATGCCATTACTCTCAAAAAAGGTTATCAAGGGAACTGTTTTTGAATTCAGTTCCATGATCACTCCTTATTGAGCGAACGGTCATATTGTTCAGGACTTCCATTTTCCTGACAAATGAGATGAGTTCTTCTGAGGTGTCACTCTTTGCACGGAGGAACATAACCCAGGTATAGCGAGAGAATTCATCTACTACGACTAAAGTGTATTTCTTCCAGCGATGGATTGAATATTGACAGGGCCAAATAAATCCATGTGGAGGAGCTGAAGTGGGTTTCTCACTAAGTAGACTTTCTTGGACTTGAAACTAGCCTTTGTTTGTTTCCCATTCTCACACGCTGAAAAGAGAGATTCCTTAGCGTATGAGTGTTGAGGCAAGCCAGTGACTAATTCTTTGGAGGAGAGAGTATTCAGTGTCTTGAAGTTGAGATGAGAGAGCCTTTTATGCCATAACCAGTTGACATCTGAAGAGGCTTTGGAGAGAAAACAAATGTTCTCAGTGGATGTTGAGTCCATGTTTATGACATAAACATTTTCCAAACGGTATCCACTGAGAGCGATTTTCTCTTTCTTATAAGTGACAAAGCATGCTTATTTAGTAAAGCAAACCTTGTAGTCCTTATCACATAGCTGACTGATGCTAAGAAGATTGTGCTTCAGTCCTTCAACATATGTGACTCTTCTGAAGGTAGTTGTACCATTGGAAAGTACACCAAACCCTCGGGTATATCCTTTACCATTTCCACCAAAGGTCACTGAGGGACCTTATCTTCCTTATATTCAGTGAGCAGGTTTCTTTTTCTAGTCATGTGTCGAGAGCATCCACTATCGAGATACCAGATACCCTTCGAGACCTGCAAACAAAGGAACATCGGTTTGAAATAGGTACCCACTTTACAATGGGTCCACACTTGTCAATGGTAGAGGACGTAGAAGGATCAGCGGTCTTCACAGCATCTGATGACTCAGCGTCAGTGGTAATCTTCACTTTGGTTAATTTTTTAACCTCAGTGGTATTTTTCACCTTGGCTTGTTTTTCACCAGGGATATTCTTCTTTGCCTTGGGGCAGTAGTCTTCACCTTAGCTAATTTCTCAGCTTTGGTGGATGTGGGGCACTTACTAGCAATATGATTGGTAAGTCCACATTGATAACATTTTCTATAGCTGAAGTAGCTTTAGGACCATAGGCATAAGTGTTATTCCAAGATCAAACAAGAGTAGAAAGAGAAATCTAGAGAGATAAGTACGTCATCTATTACTCTCAATATGTGAACTGCTAGATACAAAAGCTTAACACAAGGGTTTATATACCCCTTGACTAGACAAAGTCAAACTACACTTATTACAAAAGCATTACATAATAAGCCTTGATTACAACATAAAAGTAGCATTAACAATCTCCCCCTTTGTAATCAAGGGCGCTCGAATCTTCTGTGTTGGCGATTCTTGCCAATCAAAATTTCCAAGCGTCTTAGAGTTTTCCGGAAGTTCAGCCTTGTGTCGATTGTTTCTATTGTTCTCCTCAAAAGTCTGATCTCAGCATTATCAACCTGGTAAGAATTTCTTCTTGTTTCCATGAACTTCTTTATAACTTCCTTCAGTCTGTGATCTAACTGTAATCGGATGATCTTCAAAGTTCCCTCAGAATACTTACCAATTTCTTCAAATCTGAGAAAACGTCTGACACCTGATTGATCTCTATACACAATCCCATAAGGGTCTTCTACAATAGAAAAGAGAGGATAGCTGTCAATGTTCGGCAAATCTCTATCAGGTCTTTTCACATTGACTACTGGCTGGAAGCTTTCAACAGCAAGCTGGAAGTCAAAGCATCTATAGAATCTGACTTGACGGCGTAAGAAACGCTTGACTGCTTCCAGAGCCCTGAGGATATCATCAGTACGAATAGTCATGTCTCGAAATTGATGATAGATTACCTCAAAGTCATCATTAGATAGATCATTAAAGTCTGCTTTAGAAAACCGATATCTTTGACAATCTTGACGTTCAACATAAAATATTGGATACCAAATTCTGACAAAGTTAGCTATCTCCACCTTAAGTACCCTTACGACTCCATGCTTCGAGAACACCAGAAGTCTTCCTTGACGAATACACTTGATGAACATCAGATATTCGTAATGATACCAATCAGGCTCCTTTTCAATACCCAGAATTTCATGAATATTCACTCTTCTTCTTTTCTTGACATAAAAATTCCGTTCAGTGACTTCAAGAAAAGCAGACCTCATTCTGGTTACTTGGTATCTTTCTTCAAGTATTTGCATTCGTTGCTGTCTATTCAATGCGGGACCTGGTTAAAGAATGCTAGGTGGAACATTTAGAGATTGATCAGGAATTTCTGAGTTAGCTCTAGACGACTCACCCTGAATAAATGTTCTTTCTGAAGTAGTGGTGGTCGGAGCTGGAACAACAGGAACAACCGGGGAACTTGGTTGAACTGGAACTTCTGGATCTTGAATTGGAGAATGTGCTAAAGGAGATTGGTGACCAAAATCTTCATTGTCTGATAAATCTCCATAAAGCATGTTGACAACATCATTATCTTTCTCATCAACTTCAACATCAACTTCTGTATCAGATATAACTATGATATCATCTTGATCTTCTTCTTTAATCTTCCAAAACTTATCTAATTTCCTTTGAACATCATCATCAGAATAAATCTCAACATAGTTAGAGAATAAATTACGCATATCATCAAAGTCTTCAGACTCATGCACGCTTGAAGTCTCCAGACATCCAGTTGAAACAGGTGCAGAATCTGGATCAACATATACAACTAGTTGCAGATTATTTATGTTCACATGTTCAACATAGTTAATATCTGAAGCCATAGCCATCAAATCAACTTCATTTAATAACTCATCAACTAGATTTCCCGGATCAACTTCTTCATCTCTTTCCTCATTCGCCCTTTCCTCATTCACCCTTTCTTCAATAACATTTTCAGTTGTCTCTTCATTCACACTTTCTTCAACTCTTCGTCTCTTAGAATTCTCCCCCTCATGAGCTTGATGACTCGGATCATCTTGGTCATGTCTACGCTTAAGAGACGAACCAGCAGCAGATTGGCAAGTTTCTTCATGTGAAGCCACTCTTTCAGAAAGCGTAGAAAGGGCATCTATCATCAACTTTAAGCCCTTCTGAATTTCAGTAAAACCATCTTTAACCTCAGTTCTGAAAGATTGGAACTCATTCACCAATGTAGATACGCGAGGATCAGAAACTGGCACCGGGGTAGGAGTAGAAAGCGTAGGCGGTGTTGGTTGAAAATTTCGAAGCAGAGAAAGAAGATCTTCATCTTGATGCTCCGGAGAAGACATAGATAATAATCGCGCGTAGAGCATATCAGAAAGTTCTGAAATCGGAATATTGGTCCCGAAGGGCTATACAAGTTTGTAGAAGGGGGGGGGGGGGGTTGAATACAAACACACATATTTTACTTTTCTAAATTGTTTATTGATACATCATTAACAATTTACAGCTTGTTGCGGAAACAAGATTAAGGATAAACCTAAATCTAAACAAGTTGGAACACTAAGTTTCTTGCACTAATAAAGAGAAGGAAATTACTAATAATAACCTATCTCAAGATAAGAAGGATGAACTTGTCCAGAGTTAGCAAGTTACTTCAAAATGAAGTGAGTTCTTCTTCTTATATACTGCATGCATTTAATGCATTGCAGTTTATACTTTACACGTGGCAGCAGCTGATTTGTTGCATGTCATTGACCTTTGTTGACAACCTTAGTAGCCGCATGTTGAACAGTGTAGTATCAGAGTGGTTGTACGATTTCAGACAATAAGGAGGTTCTTTTTCTGACATATCGTACGGAGTCGTGCAAGGGTGGTTTAGACAAAAGTACTTTGTACGGAGGACTTCATGATCAGCTTTTCGTTGATTCAGCGATCTATCATTCTTTATCAGCGAATGATAGAGTTCAGCGATAGCTAAAGTCTTGTACTTGATACTTCACGTTGAGTGGACAAATCTGAGTCTTCGATGATCTGCATCAGTTCATTAGGAGACTTGTCGCTGGTTCTTGAGCTTGATCTTCGACTTCAGCGTAGAACCTATGTTAACGTGAAACTTGTCTTCAGGGATCATAAGTAAACAACTAACTTATCAGCGATCACCATAAGTACTGAACAAACTCAGAGTATTATGGTGAACAGTGTTCGCTGAATGTTTAATATAAAGAGCGAGAGTTCCTATCAGTGGTATTGTAAGATCTTAGTACTTATCAGCGATAGTGAAACTCTGATACATTGTTTACTTACAATTTTCACTAAGTATATAAGAGAGGGTCATTATCAAATCACTGAGGGTTTGGATCAACAATCTCCCCCTATTTGATTATGACATAGCAACAGAGAAAATTGCTATTTAATGAAAACATAAGGATAAAAAGAACTCATAAAATATTTGTCCCTTTTACTGTTTTCTGGGATCTTTTCTGTACTGATGGAGTAAAGTACGTTCGCTGAAATTTTTCTTTAAACTTTGTAAAGATTACAGATTGAAGTGGAAAAATTACAAGTACAGCGAATACAATTACAAGTACAAAAGAATAACTGATATAATAGAAGAATGAGGCGATCCTATCAGCTTATAGAGGTTCTTCCTTAATGAGTTGTTCATCAAGGGTCATTGATGTGGGAATCATCCAGTCAGGGACAGTTACTCCTTGATTTCTTTTGTTCAGCGCTTCTTCAAAAATCAAGGGTTTGAGATGCCGTGCCTGAATGTCGTTCTTGAAGTCACACCAGTAGATGAGATCTTTCAGCTATTCTATGGGACTGATGGGAAGTTCAGAGATACGTTGAAAACGCTTTCGTCCATCCCAGTCATTGAAGAATATCCCGTAGGGTTTGCTTAAGACTTTCCCAAGGATGAAAATCTCATCAGAAGGAAGAGATGTGTCAAGTGCAGAATGGTCAGGTTCAGGACCAAGGACTTCTTCCATAGAAAAACTAATACATGTTTCGTTTCGAATACGAGGACCATCTTCTGAAGATTTAGACTTTTTATTTGCAGAGGCCCTTCGTTTCTGACTTTCGAGAGGAGGAGGAGGAATATCCACACAAGAATAGACTAAGTCGATCTGCTTGTTTATCAGCTTTTCAAAATGATCCTTGTGCTTAGACTGAGACTTCTGGATGGCTAATCTGATCTCCAACCATTCAGAGAGACCGTACTGCGTGATAGCTTCAGCATAGAATTTTTCGTACTTTCCGTCTTCTCTGAATATCTCGATTTCAGCGATAGAACTTTTGATGGGTGATCTTCCAGATACGAGTACCTTGATTATTCTGGAAGGTCGAAGTCTGAAGTGTACCTTTTCTTTGCACCAGGCTTGGGTAGATTGAGACACAATTCTCGTTTCTTCAACGATCTTCTTGGCGTCTTCCCATAGCTGACGTTGAACTTCGATGGGAGCTCTTTTCAGCTTGGGGTCTTTTACTGATCGTTGAGTAAGCTGGATGGCGTATTCTCTGTCTTTTTCTTCAGCTTCCCTTCTTTCAGCGATTAGGCGTTCAGCTCTGAGGTGTTCCTTGTATTCCTTTTGGGAAACTTTGAACTTTGGAGGAATGGAAGGAAGTTGATCACGCTTCAGAATAATTCGCTGATCTTCGAGTCTCTTGATCATTTCATCTCTCTTTTCTTGATCCTCTTCACTTAGCTTTTGAGGAGCCAAGGAAGGTCTGTTTTTGTGAGAGAGCATTTGTTCTTCAGGTTCATCAGTCTTAGAGATCAAATCTAAGACCGGGATTATTTCTTCAGCGTTGGGAGCTGGGATTATTTTTGGTGAAGTCGCAGCTGTAGGAACTTCAGCGATATCCTCAAACAGGGGAGAGGACTGACAAACCGGCTTTTTAAGCAAGATCGTCAGATTTTCATCTTCAGCGAAACTTTTTCCTTTGCCCTTGTCAGCTTCAGATGCTGATGGATTTGTCTTTGTCCGCTCCCCTGTAGGTTCATTTATCAGAATCCCTTTAAGAGCTTTAGTTCTCTGAGCAAGCTTGACGATAAAAGAGTCATCATCATCGTCATCTTCATTATCATCATTCTATGGAGAAGAGGATGGTTCATCATCAGACATGTCGATGGCTTCTTCATCTTCAGCTTCAGACTCAGTTTCTTCAGCTTCTTCTTCGAGTTGCTCCCCCTCAGATACAGAGGTAAGCTTCTCGGTTCCCTCAGGGTGTTCATCTCCCTAAGGTCCAGCGGCTGATTCGTCTTCAATTGTCTTCTCACCTTCTTCAGTAAAGGTGAGGTCTTCAGTCTTCTCTCCCCTGATAGATTCATCATGGGAAAGGTCTTCAGCGTTCTTCTCCCCCTCTTTTTCATGATGAGTGGGGGAGGAATGTGATGATTCAGCAGCTTGTGTTGTTTCCCTGTCTTCTTGGCCAGGGATCCCCACACAGATTTCAATCGCTGATAATCTGTTTTCTAGACCATAAATACCAGGATTGATCTTCACGAGTTCAACACGATCCGCTGTAGTAAAAGATGGAGGTGCAGGGGCAGGTGCAGGGGCGGTCGTGTTGGTCAGGATCTGCTGCAACAAAGTCTGAATAGAAGTGATGTCATTCTTCATTGTATTGACATCGGTCTTCACAGAACTCATGTCAGTTTTTACTGAACTGACATCAGCCTTTACAGCAGACATATCACCTTCGAGAATGCCAACCGATGTCTTCAGCGTTGTTACTTCGCTGGACATGGTGTCAACTGATTTCTTGATGTCGAGGTAGTCTGTGTAGATATCAGAGAGAACTTTGGCAAAGTTGGTGAGTGATTTATCAACCTTCTCCAAGTCAGCTTTGGAGGCATTCTTTTCGACGACAGTTGTCAACTTTGTAAGATTCTCTCCAGCGTTTGTTACAGCTGAAGAGTTGTCGGAAAGAGTAGTAGTAAGACCTGCCAGCGTCGTCTCTATTGTCTTTAGAGAGGCGTTGATGTCTCTCAAATTAGGACCTGTAACATATAAGAACTTGTGAACAGAGGAAAGCTCAGAAGTTTGGGGTTCAGTTACAGTGTATAGGGGTCGGTGAATACCTGCAGGAGGATTGGTGAATTCATCAAAATCTCAGGTTCCTGAGTAAAGTTCCATGTCGTCAGCTAAAGTGCGTGGACGTATGGTCATCTATGCAGGTTCTATGCCCATCACTCCTTGAAAAGTATTATCTTTAGCTTCTGGAGGAATGACAGATGCTTCAGTGATAACTGGAGTAGAGTCCAAATGAGTAGAGGGAGAAGCGAAGGATAAGAATGGAGGTTGGGTGCAGAGTTCAGCGTTGGATTCGCTGAGAATCGCTTCGTCAGTCTTTTGAGAGACTGAAGGAGGTTGGGTAGATTCCAAGTTTGTAACCTCAGTGTTTAGAGACGCTGAAGTTGGGATAGAACGGGTGGCTTGTTCAGCTGTGGCAGAGCGTACCACTGAACTTTCCTTCAGCCCATTAAGAGGAGCTGAGGAGTCTTTAGCAATAGATTGCTGGGGTTGCTCCTTGGTTTTCTTAGTTCTTTTGGAACCAAGTTGGGTTTAAGAGGGTTTCCTTTTAAGAGAAGGAATGGAGGTTGCAGCTGGGTATCAACGGTGGGTTTGTCCGCTGAAGGAGCTGCAGAAGTAGAAGAAGTAGGGTTTAGAAGAGTTAACAAAGTAGAAAGACGTACCTCATTTTCCACCGGCTTGAAGTCGAGAATCTTAGGGCCGACCTGAGAGAGTTTCATGTCACCCTCTGTTGGGTAGCTGTCTTTCAGGCCTTTTTGGAATACGGCGCTGATGAATCAAGGATAGGGAACCCATGGAGATCTGTCAGCGATGGAGTCCACTCGGAGTACCAGGTCATCATAGATAATCGATGCCCAGTCTATATGTAGACCTTTCAGCAATGCATATCACATTGCTTGCTGAGGCTTAGCGGCTTGGTCAGAGGAGCCGGTCTTGGCAGTCATGCAGCTGATTAAATGAGCGAAGATGAAATTCATCTCGCTGGGCATTTTAGACTTTTTGATAAGGGTCAGCTTTTTCTCGGGCTTCATGTCCCTTCCAGTTTCCCATACATAGCCCATTGCATCGAAGAATGCAATGATGGCTTCCCTGTCGGAGTTTTTCTTAGGGTCAGGGAGAGGAACAAAAGGTTTTTCTTTGGTGGCCAAGGGAAGGGTCAGGGCTTTGCGAATAATGGCAGGTGTAATCTTCATAGTGCCATATTCAATATCGCAGAGGATGCAGTCAATTGTTTTTTAGGGGTCTTTGGCTGAAGGTAGCTGAGAGTGTCTGGCAGAGTACCATATCTGGGATAGCAAAAACTGATGTGCAGGAGGTGTTATGGTCAGGGCTATGAAGATGCAACAATTCTTCAGGAAGTTCACAGCATCATCTAGATTTGTGACTTGCTTTCGAGGAGGAAACTCGAGAAGCGCATAGAGGTTATTTACCTTGGTCCAATCCAGTTTGTCAAGAGAGAACTTGACCTGAGGAGCCTTGAGGATTTCCACTTCCTCAGCAGTATTATCAGCAGCAGTATTCTCAGCGATGGTGTTCATGGGAATGTCAGAATATGCCATTTTCTGTATTATCAGTTCAACCAGAGATTAACAAATAAGAATAATCTTAATGTGGAATGATTTTCCAATAAGATGGTTCGAATTTTGTCCATTTCATTAAGACAAAATGTCTTAATGAAGATTAGGGTTTTTCTTGTTTTTGAAAAACGAAATGCAAACCCAAAAGAAATCTTGTTTTCCAGTTCCTTTTAAAGATTGGGATTCTGGAAAAACGTATGAAGAACAAGTTTAAGATTTTGCGTTTTAAACTTGAAGAACAACCATGAAAGGTTGTGTTCATAAAACCATGAAAGAAATGATTTTATTTTAAAAGGTTCTTTTGTTTGATCTTGTGAAAACAAAGAGAAGATCATTAACAAGTTTCAAGAAACAGGTAAAATAAAATAATTATTAACCTGGTTCGTTGAAGAAGATGAAGTTCTTGAAAAATTCGAGAGCACAAATGCAACAGTAAATTCTTTTTCTTAGCTCGGAGAAGAAGTTCGCGTAAAAGAAAAATATAAACCCAGAATAAGTTTATATAGAGATTTGAGAGAGAGAAAATCTTGAGCGGGAAAAGATTTTCATCATGACACGGACACGTGCATTTGATTGGCGAGTAAAGGAAACGTGCAAACGTGTGTCAGAAAGAAGAACGTGACAGGGCTTATCCGTTGTAATGACGTCACAACTGTCCTTTCATATTCTTGGATGTCTCTGAGGTTTTGAAAACTCAGGGACACTTTTGAAAACATGAAGCACTGAATAGAAATATCAGTGTTGGTTTTAGAAATTTCAAAGTATCGCTGATAAGGATGAGATATTCAGCGATGTAATTTATATGCGATTTGTTAGAGAGAGAAAACATACCTTGATATCAGCGAATCAAGTTTATTCAGAGAGAGGATGATAGAATGGGTTATACAAGCTGATTTTATCCTATTGCTGATCAAATGTGAATAGCTGAAGATTTTACTCTTCAAAGTTCAGCATTCCAAGCTCGCTGATGAGAAAGTTGAACCTTGTCTCATCAAGAGGTTTGGTGAATAGATCAGCTAACTGATAGTCAGTTGGGATAAAGTGAAGTTCTATATCACCATTCATCACATGATCTCTGATAAAGTGATACCTGATTTCGATGTGTTTTGTCTTTGAGTGTAGCACTGGATTATTTGCTATAGCGATGGCACTTGTGCTGTCGCAATAGATTGGAATATTTGAGAGCTGAAGGTCATAGTCCAGTAGTTGATTTCTCATCCACAAGACCTGAGAACAACAGCTTACAGCGGCTACATACTCAGCTTCAGTTGTGGAGGTGGACACTGAGTTTTGCTTTTTACTTGTCCAACTTACCAGCTTTCCACCCAGGAGCTGACATCCTCCTGTGGTGCTTTTCCTATCCATTTTGCAACCTACAAAATCACTATCTGAATAGGCGATTAGATCGAATCCTGAGTCTTTGGGATACCAAAGACCTAGATTCGCTGTACCCTTAAGGTATCGAAAAATTCGCTTTACAGCTTTCATATGAGATATCTTAGGTTCAGCTTGATATCGTGCACACAAACATGTTGCATACATAATATCGGGTCGGCTAGCTGTAAGATACAACAGTGAGCCGATCATCCCACGGTACAGTGTGACATTAACAGGAACTCCTTTAGTATCCTTGTCTAGTTTCAGCGGTGGTGCCATAGGGGTTTTCATAGCTGAACTTTGGGTTAAGTCGAATTTCTTCAGCATATCTTTAACATACTTTCCCTGATTAATGAAAGTTCCTTTTTCATTTTGCTTTATCTGAAGACCAAGGAAATATGTTAGTTCACCCATCATGCTCATTTTATACTCATCTTTCATTCTATCAGCGAAACAGGTACAAAGATCAGGGTTAGTAGAGCCAAATATAATATCATCCAACATATATTTGAACAAGAATGATATGACCTTTTACTTTCCTGAAAAATAGAGTTTTGTCAATTTTACCTCGCTCAAATTTTTCAATATGGAGATAAGTAGAAAGAGTGTCATACCATGCACGTGGAGCTTGCTTTAAGTCATAAAGTGCCTTATCCAGTTTATAAACATAACCTTGACGCTTAGGATCTGAGAATCCTGGAGGTTGTTCCACATAGACTTCTTCATTCAGCTTTCCATTTAGAAACGCTGACTTAACATCCATCTGATATACTTTGAAGTCTTTGTGTACAACGTATGCTAAGAATAGACGAATAGATTCTAGTCTTGCTACTGGAGAAAATGTTTTGTCATAATCTATGCCTTCCTCTTGTCTGTATCCCTGAGCAACAAGACGAGCCTTGTTGCGGGTTACAGTCCCATGTTCGTCCAACTTGTTTCGATAGACCCATTTAGTGCCTATCATTGTTTTGTCAGTTGGTCTTTGAACAAGTTTCCAAACTTTGTTTCTTTCGAATTCAGTCAGCTCTTCTTGCATGGCGCTGACCCAGTTTGGATCTTTGAGGGCATCATCTACTTTCTTTGGTTCAGTCAGAGAAATAAAGTTAACAAATAAACAAATATTACCTGCACTTCGTCGAGTCTGAACACCAGCGTTTGGATCACCAAGAATTTGATCAATTGGGTGATTTACAGTCCATCGTTGAGCCGGAGCGTGAGACGCTGACTCAACCTGAACTGGAGGAGCTGAAGATGAAGCTTCAGCGACGTCTGGAGTATCAGCCAAGAGAGGAATGGGTGCAGTTGTCATTATATTCACTGATTGCTGAGAAGTAGATGGAATGTTTGAGACATTGGATTCAGAAGCAGGTATAGTGTTTATAGGAACAGCTGAGCCCCATGATGTTTCAGCTTCACTATTCTGCATATTTGGAATGATAGTAGGACCATCATCTTCAATTGTGTGAGCACGAGGAGTGGGAATATCTTCTGAATCACCAAGATGAGAAAACATCCATTGATTCAGTTCTTCAGTATCAGCGGACGGTTTAGAGTTCGCTGAACGGGATTCGTCAAACGTGACGTGAATTGTTTCTTCAACAGTTTGTCTTCTTCGATTGAAGACTCTGAAGGCTTTGGAGACTGAGGAGTATCCAAGAAAGATTCCATCATCAGCCTTAGGATCAAACTTTTTAAGGGCATCTCTGTTGTTCAGTATGAAACACTGACATCCAAAGATGTGAAGAAAGCTGATTGAAGGCTTTCTCCCATGAAAAAGTTCATAGGCTGTTTTATTGAATCTTTTGACTATCAGCGACCTGTTTTGCGTAAAACAAGCGGTGTTGACAGCTTCTGCCCAAAACTGAGTAGGCAGGTGAGAATCGCTGAGCATTGAACGTGCAGCTTCAATATTTGTTCTATTTCTTCTTTCAGCGACTCCATTTTGTTGCGGTGTTCTTACTGATGAAAAGTTGTGAGAAATACCCTTACTCTCAAAGAAGGAATCAAGAGAACTATTTTTGAATTCAGTTCCATGATCACTCCTTATTGAGCGAACGGTCAAATTGTTCAGGGTTTCCATCTTCCGAACAAAGGTGACGAGTTCTTCAGGGGTGTCACTCTTGGAACGGAGAAACATAACCCATGTATAACGAGAGAATTCATCAACTATGACCAGTGTATATTTCTTTCCAGTGATGGATTGTTTGTTTACAGGGCCAAACAAATCCATATGGAGTAGTTGTAGAGGAGATGACACTGAGGAGACTTGCTTTGACTTAAAGCTTGCTTTGGTCTGCTTCCCTTTCTCACACGCTGCACATAAAGACTCTTTGGCGTATGAGTGTTGAGGTAGACCAGTAACTAACTCTTTTGAAGAAAGAGTGTTCAGTGTCTTGAAATTCAGATGAGAGAGCCTCTTATGCCATAGCCAGTTGACATCAGATGAGGCTTTTGAGAAGAAACAGGAGTTCTCAGTGGTTGTTGAGTCCATGTTTATTACATAAACATTTTCCAAACGATAACCGCTGAGACCTATCTTCTCCTTTTTGTCAGTGACAAAGCAGGATTCCTTGGTAAAGATTACCTTGTTATCCTTGTCGCAAAGCTGACTGATGCTTAAAAGATTATGCTTCAGCCCTTCAACATATGCGACTCTTCTGAAGGTGGTTGTACCATTAGAGAGTACACCAAACCCTCGGGTATGTCCTTTTCCATTTCCACCGCAAGTCACAGAGGGACCCTTCTCTTCCTTGTATTCAGCGAGCAGGCTTTTCTTTCCAGTCATGTGTCTAGAGCATCCGCTATCGAGATACCAGATACCCTTCTAAACCTGCATCACAAAGGAAGATTAGTTTTTCTTGGGTATCCACTTAACCATGTGTACACGTTTGTCAGTGGAAGTAGTTGGAATGGAAGGTTCAGCAATCTTCGCAGCATTTGAAGATTCGGCTTTGTCAGTCTTCACTTTGGTTAATTTCTTAACCTCAGTGGTCTTCTTTGCCTTGGGGGCAATCTTCACCTTAGCTATCTTTTCAGCTTTGGTGGCTGTGGGGCACTTACTAGCAATATGATCAGTGAGTCTACAGTGATAACATTTCCTATAACTAAAAGTAGTTCTAGGACTATTTGAATGCTGAGCTTTTGATTTAGAATTAGAAGGACCAGCACCAAATAAGCTTTTGGCTTTTGAAATGGGAGGAACGATTAGTTCTTCAGATTTCTTACCAAGGACATCCACTCTGAGTCTAGGAGTAGATCGCTGAATAGACCCACACTGAGTAGATCCAGAGATCTGGTTCCTTGATCCAGAGGAATAAATCACTAAAGCTTTAGAAGCATTCAGCTTTGGTACTAAAGTACCCTTCTGAGGATTTTGGTTAATAGAAATTCCTTTACCTTTATCTTCAAAGACAGAGGTAGGTTTTGGATAAACCATTTTCTCTTTACCTTTTGAAGTGGTAGAAATTTCCTCAGGGATAGTTGGTCTGGACGAGGAACACTGAGAGGATGAAGTATCAGCGACTGAGGATACGAAAGTTCCAAATAAGAGCATGGAACGATCAGTGGTTGGTTCTTGAGTTTCATATTTGTAACCTAGACCACGTTTATCACTCAGGGGAATCCGAGACTTAATTATCTCAGTGATCTTTGTTGAAGAATTACACCATCCTTCAACAGTAGCTTTTTCAGCTTTCAATGCAGCTATAGCTTCTGCTCGTTCGATTTTGACTAGCTGATTTAAATGCACTTGATCTTTAAAATCTTCTTCAATCTTCTTCAACTATAGTTTTGCCATTCATGGCTTCATATAAACTTCTAGTCAAGAGATCGATTTTACGGAGACTATCAGCTTCATCAATATTTGCAATATTTGTAAAGAAGGAACGTGATACCTGAATTGCAGAGGTTGAAGTAGAGGGAATGTCTGAACTTTCTTCCTCATCTTCAATCTTTGCCATAAGACAGAGATTGGCTTCATCGTCCTCAGAATCAGATGATGATTCTTCTTCTTCAGAGGCAGCCCAATCGTAAGCCATCAGGCCTTTGCCTTTCTTCTTAAAGCTTTTCAGCTTCGCATACTTTTCTTTCAGCTTAGCATATTTATCATCTTTATTCCTGGGAATAAAGGATTTCTTGGGAAACGCTGAGTTTCTTGAAACTTTCTTAGACCTGCACTCGTTAGCGAAATGTCCAATCTTTTCGCAGTTAAAACAAGTAGCAGTAGCCTTATCAACAGGAGCTGATGATCTTGGCTTATCAGTTATAGAAAGGGGTTTGTTCTTTCTGAACATTTTCTTTTTGGCGAATCTCCTGAACTTTTTAGTTAGGAGAGCCAAAGATTCATCATCATCTGAAGAGTCAGAATCTGATGACCTTTCAGAGTTACTCTCTAACTCAGTGATAGTGACCGAGGGTCGCTGAGTAGAGGGTTCCTCTGAGATTAAAGCAACAGGGGTGCTTTTGGAATCTTTTACAAGATTCTTCTTAAGATGGCTTGATTGCTCATGATTCAGCATCGTGCCATATAAGGTAGCAAGGGTCATTGATCTTAGATCCTTTGACAGCTTGAGACATATAGAATAACTGTCCCATCTTTCAGGTAAACATTCTAGAAACTTTGTCAGCACTTCAAAGTTAGAATATTCCTTACTAACAGTTTTTAGATCTATTATTAAGCAATTAAAACGTTGGTGAACTTCAGAGAGAGTCTCATTCTTACCACAAATGAAACTTTCATACTGTCTTACCAGCTTGATCTTTCGAGGGTCCTGGACTTCAGCAGTACCTTCATATTGAACACAGATTGTGTCCCACATGGATTTTGAGGATTTCAGGTTCATGACGGAATGGTAGACTTCGTCAGGAAGAGCCATGGATAGTATGGATCTGGCTTTGGTGTCGATAGCCACTTTCTTCTTATCTTCGTCAGTCCATGTATGAACTTCTTTGGGTACCAGCCTTTCTGGAATAGCAGGTCTATTCTCAGCGGTTGGTACTGCGGCATCAATTCTTACAGGAATAAATGGGCCATTTTCAAGATAATAAGGCATAGTAGGGTCTACACCTTCTAGGAAGAGAGTCATCCTATCTATACATATAATAAATGAGTAACTAGCATGCCACGTGTCGTCTTCTGGTGAGCCGACTTCAGTATTTTCCCGCCTAAACATGTATCTGGACGCAGTTTACATTATAGGTTCAATTAGCACACCCACATTCACTCCTCCTTAATTCAATTTTTTTTAATTTGTACGTTACATTTACTACCCTTATAATTAGGTATGTAGTTTACTTTTAATCCCTTATTGTTTTATTTTTCATTTTAGACTCTTATCATATAAACATAAATAATGTATATGAACTAAAATGCATTAAAAAAACATTTATATTTTTTACAAATTATACCATTGTAATCGCTTTGTCAATACCTTCGAAATAAGCTCAATATTGAATATTTTTTTATTTAACTATATTATTAAATATCATAAATAAATACGAATTAATGTGTCGTGATTAGTATGAGATTTGTTAAAATTAGTATGGGATTTGATACAAATAATCACTAAATTGTCGTGATTTTTTCTTTTTGCAATTTCATATCAATTTTTACTTCAAAGTCGAATTATTTCGACGAATTACCATTCTATCAAATTTCATTCTGTCAACGAAACACCCTTAGAATTATCATAAGGGATTTAATTACTTGAAAAAAAAAGATATCACTTATCAACTGACTTTTGGATTATGAGTTCGAACATTTTTCAAAAATATAAATATGCAATTATTGTGTATTCGTTTGATAAATTCATTTAGTAACGACATTTATAATAAGTATCAAACTTAATAGACATATTTTTATGTTCAAGATAATATTCCCTATTTGTGGAATTTTTGTTTTCTTTTTATCAATTATTGTATTTGTCACAAAATTATTCAACAACTATTAAACATCAAATACTTAACTTAAAACACAAATTTGATCGTCGTGCAACGGGCGAGCCAAAGACTAGTTTTTCCATAGATTAAAATTATCTCTGGAGAATCTAGGGGGTTTTGCAAGAGAACCATTGTCGATATAATTTGTGTTTGTGATGGTAGCCATTTTCAGAAATAGCATGGAAGAGAAATCTTAGTATAGATTAGATCTTGTTTATGAGATTAAACAAATCCGCTCTGATACCACTTGTTGGTCCCGAAGGGCTATACAAGTTTGTAGAAGGGGGGGGGGGGGGGGTTGAATACAAACACCCAGATTTTACTTTTCTAAATTGTTTATTGATAAATCATTAACATTTTACAGCTTGTTGCGGAAACAAGATTAAGGATAAACCTAAATCTAAACAAGTTGGAACACTAAGTTTCTTGCACCAAGAAAGAGAAGGAAATTACTAATAATAACCTATCTCAAGATAAGAAAGATGAACTTGTCCAGAGTTAGCAAGTTACTTCAAAATGAAGTGAGTTCTTCTTCTTATATACTGCATGCATTTAATGCATTGCAGTTTATACTTTACACGTGGCAGCAGCTGATTTGTTGCATGTCATTGACCTTTGTTGACAACCTTAGTAGCTGCATGTTGAACAGTGTAGTATCAGAGTGGTTGTACGATTTCAGACAATAAGGAGGTTCTTTTTCTGACATATCGTACGGAGTCGTGCAAGGGTGGTTTAGACAAAAGTACTTTGTACGGAGGACTTCATGATCAGCTTTTCGTTGATTCAGCGATCTATCATTCTTTATCAGCTAATGATAGAGTTCAGCGATAGCTAAAGTCTTGTACTTGATACTTCACGTTGAGTGGACAAATCTGAGTCTTCGCTGATCCGCATCAGTTCATTAAGAGACTTGTCCCTGGTTCTTGAGCTTGATCTTCGACTTCAGCGTAGAACCTATGTTAACGTGAAACTTGTTTTCAGGGATCATAAGTAAACAACTAACTTATCAGCGATCACCATAAGTACTGAACAAACTCAGAGTATTATGGTGAACAGTGTTCGCTGAATGTTTAATATAAAGAGCGAGAGTTCCTATCAGCGGTACTGTAAGATCTTAGTACTTATCAGCGATAGTGAAACTATGATACATTGTTTACTTACAATTTTCACTAAGTATATAAGAGAGGGTCATTATCAAATCACTGAGGGTTTGGATCAACACGGAATATCCTGAATACCCTGTTGCGATGTAGGTGGAGCTTGAACTGAAGGCTGAATTGGCGGTTGAGTTGGCGGTTGAAAAAATGGTCGACTTGAAGGCTCCCGAATAACAACACCCGTCGGTCGTCTAAACGGAATATCAACTAGAATCTCAGGAATATCTTATACTTTCCCTTTACCCTTCAGCATTGCCTTCATTTTGAGTAACTGCTCATTCTTTTCGGCATCCATTCGGTCATTCATCGTCTTCAATAGCTCATCAAGTGCCATTGTGCCCGACGTTCCTTGTACTGTCATAGTTGCTTCTTGACCTGTGATATTTCTATCAGATGCTCTAGTAGCTCGAAGATCAAGTTCATCTACCTCAAAATTTGCCACATTTGTATTTATCGGAACGGTATCTGTCGTGTCAACCGTATTGCCTTCCGATAAATTTGTTCCAGAAACATGTGTGACCTCAACTGTAGATTCTCGAAAGACAGATTCACCAAAATCCATATCTCCACCATTTCCACCATTATCATCATCATCAACATCTTCATCATCCGCTTCGTCATCATCATCATCACTTTCAGAACTACTGGAGACAACATCTTCTTCACTTTGAACTTGTTGTTCTTCTTGTTCAGATTCTGCTTGAACATCTTGCACTTGAAGTTCTATTCCATGTTCTTCACAGTATTCAATAACCTCTTCATCTTCTGGATCTGCATATGTCTGAATAAGCTCCGGTGGAATAGGCATAAAATGATCAAATGAACGTTTCTGCCTGTTGATATAACTCATTTCAAAATTAGGAGCTTGAACCCAGTTATGTCTTCTTGGAATGTCTCTATTACTCCTTAGCATGCTCCAGACAATTAGCTCCATAAACCGAATAAATGGTATAAACTTCCGTTCCTTGAACGTGCCTTTAGAATATACAAGTTCACACAACTCGGTCCAAAAGATAAGAGCATAATCCACATGCAAATCATGTATAATAGCATGAAAAAGACGTAAGTGGTGAAGACTGGCGTTATCTGTACCAGAATGTTTGGAAGTCAAACATCTGTTGATGACTGAGCACAACGCATACCAGACTGGTGGAAGACGTGCCTTCTCGAATTGACTAACCATAGTCAAAGTGCCAACATATCCTAAATCTCGAATCCCAGCTAAAATCTCTTCTTCCGGAGGATAATCATCAAAATCTGTGCGTCCCGGTCTCGAATCAGCTTCTGGAAGACGGAGTATTAAATGGAGACGACGATAATCCAGAAAAGTCTCAAACTGATCTATCTGAATCGAGAATCGAGGTAGTGAAGCATTATCTATCTTTCTGATCGAGTGCCAGGCTTGTTGCAGATAAACTTCAGGAATTCCATGACGTGCCGTTAACGCATAACTGATTGGATGACCTCGAAGAATGGAAAGAATAATCGGATGGATTCTCACTCTGTCAAGATTGACATAGTGATTGTTTGGCTTGTAAGGCAAGACATACATTCCGCGTGGAAAAACATCTTCCGGAGAACTCCTTCTGGCAGACAAATCAGCACCCGAAGAAGGAACAGAAGGAAGAGGTCGATCTCGAGAAGGATGATCAGATGGTTGATTCTCATCCTCGTGAACCTGATCATCTGGATTGTCATTTAAATCCATGTATCCCCTAAGACATAGGCAAACAAGGTATAAAACATAAGCAAGAAACACTATGAAAGAAAATAGAATAAAAAAATTGTGAAATAAAAAAATAAAAATAAAAATCTAAGTCTAAAATGCGCCATAGTCTGTGGCGCAATGCAAGAAATGCGCCATAGGCTGTAGCGCAAAACTGAGATAGACAAAAAACAGAAGAAAAACGCCGTAGGCAATAGCGCAAAATGAGAATTGCGCTAACAGCTGTGGCGCAAAGTGGGAAATTGCGCTAAAGGCAGTGGCGCAATTCTCACTTGATGACAGATAAGAAAAACGCGATAAACATCAGATCGAATCAAAACAAAAATTAGGCAAACTAGAGATGTTCATATGCATCGATTTAATATATATTCACATTCTAAGCATAAATCGATCCTAAACACACTCAAATGAAACCCTAATTTCAACTAAAAAAATAATTGAAATCGATGAACACTGCACAAATCGATTTAAATGTATGAAACAGAGTATAAAATCGATTAAGAAATGATGAAATAACAAGGAAGAAGGGTTCGAAATCATACCTAGAATCGAAGAACAGTACCCACAACCTCAGAAATTGAATCGAATGAGAGACTAAGATCGAGAGAAGTACCAGAGAGAAATCGCAATAACATAAATTTGAAGTGAAAGTCAACAGATGGTCAAACCCTTTTATAAACCCTTTGAAAACAGATTTTTAATAAAAAAAATTCAAAAATACTGAGTTAATGTGATTTGTGCCACCTAAGGTCGCGCAAATCTTGATTTGCGCCACTAAGGGTAGCGCAAATTAGACTTAAACGTATTTTTGCATTTTTCAAAAAAATGAGTTTTCTCATTTTAGACTACTTTCACTCCCCCTACACAAATGCATTAGATACTCTCAGATTAAAATGGCATTTGGAGAACTTACCTGAAGAAAATATCAGAAACCCATACCTACTCAAACTTTGTACTGACAGATACGTACTATTCAGCAGAGTATGCTCCCCCTCAAATAGAGAATCTTTGATATTTCTTTCCTTCAAAATAATATCTCATGAACTCTCTCCCTCTCAGAATTAGCTTAACTTTTGAAATCGACCCCCCTCAAAATCACACACAGTATAACTCCACACATCACAGTATGAAACATTTCACGTAAAACATCAGTTATGGAAACTGAAATACATTAAATTATATAACATAACTACTAACTATAGAATGTTTGAACACCGAACAAATAAAATTCAACTCAGTGAAAGTAGACATGTTTTTCAAGCAAATGACATCAAATGCATGCTTTTAGATTCAGAAACAAGTCATGCTTGCATATCAAGTTACAATTTGTTCAGTTTCAACCTCTTATTAAATCTATTTGGTGTGCTAGCATACGAAATATGATTTGCAACAATCAAATGTACTTCTGAAACCTATAAGAATACTTTGCTCTTACTTACACTATATGACGAAATCAGAATTTCCACAAATTTATAAGTTTATCGCGACATCGTAATTTCCCCAAGATATAAGAGATGTGTGTTCATTGGCATCTTTTATTTTGTGCACATTGGCATCTTTTTATCAAAAAGGTTTTTTAAGAATAAGATACACCGTAAACGTAACTTTCTATCTGGTTCTATAGCAAGATTTGGATCAGCCAATCCCAGACCGGTTGGCCTTAGGGGCTAGGTGTCGAGCACCCCTTGGAACTTACTCTCCCAAACCAGAAAGGCTACATCGATATATCCTAATCCCATCTGTACCAGTAGAACATGGCTTTCTATCTGATTCTATAGCAGGATTTGGGTCAGCCAATCCCAGACCAATTGATCTTAGGGGCTAGGTATCGAGTACCCCTTGGGACTTAATCTCCCAAACCAGATAGGCCACAGGCACAAACTTTCAAACCTAATGATTTTTTTTTATTGCATCTCAATCACTTGGTTATAAAACTTTGTGCTTCCCTCATATTTTCATTTCCATTCTTCATTCTGACAATTAGGCTTTGTGAGCATCGTATTCTATATAAGTCTAGATTTACACAGTTTTGCGCATATATCAAAATTTCATTCATGTTTTGCTGACCTTTCGATTTATTTCAGAAGCGAAAGTTGAAGCAAATAAAACTCAGATATCACAAAACTACTTGTAAAATCACCCTTGACACACATTTTATTCATTGAATGAAAATAGAAATATTTTCACTTCATTGAATTAAATTTGTGAAGGTTCAAACTTTCAAGTTCAACATGCAGAGTTTTGATAAAAGAAAATTAAAACGCTTTTCATCCAATGCCTTGGTGAAAATATCGGCAAGTTGATAGTCAGTAGGTACGAAATATAATTCGATTGTACCGTTCTCCACATGATGTTTTATGAAATGATATCGCATGTCGATGTGTTTAGTCTTTGTGTGCTGAACCGGATTGACTGAAATAGCAATTGCTGATTTGCTGTCACAATATATCAGAATTGTCTTGTACAGCAACCCATAATCTTGTAACTGTGTCTTCATCTAAAGAACCTGAGAACAGCAACTGGCGACGGCCACGTATTCAGCTTCAGCCGTTGAAATTGATACACAGTTCTGTTTCTTTGACGCCCAACTAATCAGCCTATCTCCTAGAAATTGTACATGACCCGATGTACTTTTCCGGTCCAGTTGACTTCCACCATAATCTGCATCAGAATAAGCAGTTAGTTTATAATCTGAACTCTTTGGATACCACAAACCTAAATATGGAGTTCCTTTCAGATATCTGAAAATTCGCTTAACTGCCATCCGATGAGATTCTTTGGGTTTTGCTTGAAATCTGGCACACAAACATGTAGAGAACATGATGTTTGGCCTACTAGTTGTTAAGTACATTAACGATCTAATCATCCCTCGGTATTCTCGAACATCAACTTCTTTGCCATCTGGATCTAGACCAAGCTTTGCACCATGAGCCATCGGAGTGCGAATTGTAGTGCTCTTATCCATTTTGAATTTCTTCAAAATATCAAAGACATACTTTGACTGGTTGATAAAGATTCCATCAGGTAATTGCTTAACTTGAAGTCCAAGGAAGAAATTAATTTCCCCCATCATGCTCATTTTAAACCTGGAAGTCATGAGATCAGAAAACCATGCACTCAAAGATTTGTTAGTAGCACCAAAAATAATGTCATCTACATAAATTTGTACTACGCAGATATCATGATTTTCACGATAAATGAATAAAGTTGTGTCAATAGCTCCCTTGATAAATCCAGATTCTAGCAAAAAGGTTGACAATTCGTTGTACCACGCGTGCGGTGCTTGTTTCAGACCATACAAGGCCTTATCAAGACAATACACAAAATCAGGTTTATCTTGATTAATAAACCCCTCTGGTTGGGATACATAAACTTCTTCTTTAAGTCCCCCGTACAGAAAAGCTGTCTTGACATCCATATGATATACGGTAAAGTCTCGATAAGCTGCAAAAGCAAGAAACATTCTGATAGCTTCTAATCTTGCAACCGGCGCGTATGTCTCATCATAATCTATACCTTCTTGTTGTCGATAACTCTTCGCAACCAAACGAGCTTTATTTCTCACAACAATACCATCTTTATCCTTTTTGTTCTTGAAAATCCACTTAGTGCCGATTATGCTTTTTCCTTTAGGCCTTGGAACAAGTCTCCACACCTTCAATGCTTCAAACTAATTTAACTCTTCCTGCATGGCAATAATCCAATCCGGATCATTTAATGCTTCAGATACCTTCGATGGTTCAACATTGCTTAAGAAACAAGCGAATAAGCATTCATTTGGAGTCGCAGACTTGGATCTTGTAGAAACACATGAAGATGGATCACCAATGATTTGATGAATTGGATGAGCCTTTGTCCATTTTGTTGTGTGAGGGAGGGGATCAACTGTCTCTTGAACACTTTCCAAAACTTGTGAAGGAGGTTCAGGTATTTCTGCTTCACTTGAAGAAACAGGTATCACTTCTAGAGTTAGAGGAGATAACTCAACGACACTCTCAGATTCAGATTCTGGAACTGATGGTTGATTAACAATCGGATTTTGGTTTACTTCCTCATTAGGTTGAACAACTTCAGTTTCTTCTTGAATCTGAGATGAATTCATTTCATCGATTGTCACCGGTTCCACAACTTCAGGAATCACTTGTGGTTCTTCAGTAACCACAGTTTGATCTTCAGTTGCCTCGTGTTCATGAACGACTGGAACTACATCATTAACAGAGTTAGTTGCAGCGGAATTAGAAGTAGATGCATTCACAGTTTCCTGATTTGACACATTAGAATTAACATCAGTATTAGTAGAAGGCACATCATTATAAAAATACTCAAATAACAAATCAAGATCAGAAAGTGTATTAGAAATCAAATTCGGATCCTGAGTTGTTGGTTGTGGAATAGGTTCTGAACCGATTTGTCCAGAAGCTAAAATTCCTGTTAAATCGGGTTCTGGTCCTGTTTGGCCGTAAACCATCTCTTCAGATTCATCAAATTTGACATTTACGCTTTCCGCCACCTTTCTAGCTGAAGTTAGATATACTCTGTATGCGGCTGAAGTAAGAGCATAACCAAGAAAAATTCCTTCATCAGCTTTCGGACTGAACTTGTTCAGATTTTCCCGATCATTCAACACAAAACATTTGCACCCAAAAGCTCGGAAATATTTGACATTTGGTTTGATGCCATTCATAAGCTCATAAGGAGTTTTGTTGAATCGTCGATGAAGGATAGACCTGTTTTGTGTGTGACATGCTGTAGACACTGCCTCAGCCCAATGAGATAAAGGAAGACCTGAATAAGCAAGCATAGTACGAGCAGCTTCAACCAAGGCTCTATTTCGTCTCTCCACAATACCGTTCTGTTGAGGGGTTCTTGCAACAGAAAACTGTTGAGTAATACCATTTTCTTCATAGAACGCTTGTAGAACACTATTCTTGAATTCAGTACCATTGTCGAATCTAACGACTTTCACTGCCTTTTGCTTATTATTCTGAATGGTCTTGATGAGATTGATAAGGATTGCTGGAGTTTCATCTTTTGACTTCAGAAACTTCACCCAAGTATATCGTGAGTAATCATCAACCACCACCAACACGTACCTTTTCTTCCCAATACTTTTAGTCTTCATTGGCCCACACAAATCGACATGTAGAATATCAAGAATATCCTTCGTGCAAAAATCAGGTTTCGGCTTGTGAGGAACTTTCTTCATTTTGCCCTTTTCACAATCTTGACAGAGATGATCTTTTTCAAATCTCAGTGATGGAAGACCTCGAACCAATTCACTTTTGGCTAACTTATCCATGTATCGAAAGTTGAGATGAGCTAGTCTTCTATGCCATAGCCAGCTTTGTTGTGTTGTTGCTTTTGACAAAAGACAGATATCTGAAGGGGTGTTAATAGTTGAGAAATCGATGGTGTATAAATTGGATTTCCTTCTTCCAACTAATAACTCTTTTCCGTTGTCATTCTTCACAGCAACTCTTTTGGACTTGAAGCTGACTTCTAAATCTTTGTCGCAAAACTGTCCAATGCTGAATAAATTGTGGCTTATACCTTCAACATAGCTCACTCTTTTCACTATGATATTTCCTTGAGCGAGATCTCCATATCCAAGAATGGGTGATGTTGCGCAATTACCAAACTTGACACGTCCACAAGACTTTTCTTTAAAGTTAGATAATAAAGACTTATTGCCAGTCATATGTTTGGTGCATCCAGAATCAAGATACCACAAACGACTTGGCTGCAAGTAAGCACATCAAACAGATTTAGGTACCCATATAGATTTGGGTCCTTTCTTGTTAGTACTTTTCTTTTTAAAATCTTTATTATTATAATATGCATGTAAATTATAAAACGAATCGTGAACAAAGTCAGAATCGGAATTATAAAAATTACCACCAGAATTACAACTTGATGAGCAACAAAAACCATCATTTGCAATTTGAATCATTTGCTTTATTGAATAACGCAAAGAATTATTACAATTCTTATTATTACAATCAAATGATTTCTTATTACAAACATTGTCATCTATGTCACTCGAGTCAGTTGTTGAAAATTCTGGAGGTATGCTTTTGATTTTCCAGATTTGCTTTCGCCGCTTGTTCACAACCCTATCTGAAAAAGTAGAATAAGAAGAATCAGAGACATTTTCAGAAATAGGGGTTTGATTCTTTGACTTCTTTGACCTTCTTCTTTTACGACGATTAGAATTATAAAAATTTGTATTTATCGTAAAAGTATCATCTATTTTCTCCGATATAATTACAGATTCAGAAGAGAGAATTTTATTTAAAAAATCAATCTTTAAAACAGTTTCCTTTTCTTTTTCCTCTAAGTTATTTTCTTTCTCATTTTCAGATTTATTGGTCTCAGAATCAGTTTCAATATAAGAAGAGGAAGAGTTTTGGTTTTGATCAACATCCATTTTATCATCTTTAGAATCTGCTTGTACATTTCTTTTATTTAAAATTTCTAATTTAGATTCAAGATCAACGATTTTATTTTCAAGACTAACGATTTTAGCTTCTAATACTAAAGGAGGAATATATCTTTTAGTATCATACAATACTTCGGACTTATTCTCCTTATTAGTATTATTAGCATATATATCAAAATAATCGTTTGATAAAGAATCTTTGTTAGAATTTTTAGACTTAGAATTGTACTTCGCATTTTCACGAGTATAAACAAATGGAAGTTGCATTTTAGTAGTAAGTTTCCTTTTCTCTTCTTCTATTTTGAAACTTCCTCATCATTTGTCCAATTAATCTTAAATTGAGGAGCATATCTAACCAGATGTAGAAAATCAAATTCATATAAAGTAGGAACTTTCGTTTTAGCCTCATCTAAAAAATATGGATTTTCAAATCCGAGTCCCCATTTCTCCTTTATAGACGTATAACTCCTTGGTTTATTTAAATAAACTGTTTGTTCCGATTGACCTCTTACATATAATTTCTCTTCTAATTCTGAAAATTAATCAGAAAAAGTATCTTTCATTTCGGTCATAGTCTTCAAAGATTCAATACACGATTTGTTTGTCTCTTCTAATTCTTCTATTTTCTTTTGCATTTTATCTTTTGTGTCAACCAAAATCATCTTTTCATCTTGAAGATTTACATTAAGCTTTTTAATTGATTTTGATTGATCATTATTAATTTCTTTTTCAGAAATAAGTTTTGAACGAAGCGTACGAATAGCATTTACGACCATGTTCATTTGAGATAAAAGAAAGTCATAATCAAATTTAGAAGGTACCTCAGATTCATCGCTTGAGCTCTCTTGATCATCCACCCCATCATCACTTGCATCATCTCCAATAAAGCACAAATCGGCCGTTTCCTCATTCTGGGTTTCATTATCAGAATAATCCAAAAAGTATTCTTCTTCAACAAGCAAGGTTGTTCCATTCTCCTTCTTCTCGGCCAATTCCAACTTCTTCTTGTAATAAGATGAGTCACGGGCCACTTTGATTTTGCATTCTCTAGCCATATGCCCCGTTTTGCCACATTTAAAGCAAGTAACTACCTTTTTCTCATCTTCCTTCCTTTTCTCAGACTGATTGGTAGTATCGAATTTTGGGACATAAGTTTTTGCACTACCACTCTCTTGATTAAATTTCCTTGATCCCGAAGTATATCTCAGATTGTTCGATCCCGATCTATTTTGATACTTCTTCTGAAAATGTTGAGTGAGAAGTATCATGGCTTTCTCTAGCTCTTCACCATCATCTTCGACATTCCCATCATATGCACTTTCCATCAAGCTCTTCTCGGCTAACTGACTTGCTAGTAAAGCAATCGGGTCAATCGTCTTTCCTTTGTTTTTCTTATCCATCTTAGCCTTCTTTCCCTTGACCATCTCTTCATCAGTCATTAGAATCTCGTATAACTCTTGAATCTGCATTGTTGAAATTCTCACATCATTTCGAAGCCTATGACAAGATTTGTTCCACTCCGGTTGAAGAGCATTTAAGAACTTCAAGTTCGCCTCTAACTCAGTCTTGGTAACTTTGATCTTATAAAGATCATTCATTACCGCCCAAAATATATCAAAGACGCTCTTCAAAGACTCATTCTCTTTGGCTTTAAAACCTTCAAAATTATTCATGAACCGTGTTTGTCTAAGTTGTGTAGCAACCGCGGATCCTAGCATAATCTTCTCAAGTTGAGACCACATCATTGTTATATTATTCTTATAACAATCGATTCTATTGTAGATGAGATTTGGGAGTGCTAGAATGAGGAATGACTTTGCCTCCCTATCTCCTTGAGATCGCAAATTTTCTTCCGGCGTATAATCTTCGGGTTTCTTAAGAGTTCTTGTAGCCGGAGTGGTTGCGGTTGCCGGAACATTCACATATGGTTTGACAAACGGACCTTCCAAAAGAGAACGCATGATGTTTTCTCCATTGTTTTGCATCTCAACAAAGTTAATAAAACGGTCTTGCCATTGAGAGAATTAGTTTTCGTTAATAAGAACCGGAGGCCTCGTGTTAGACCCCAATGACATCATAATATCGTTCTTATACTGATTTTGTTGAAAAGCCATGGTCAAAACAGATTGTAGAAACTGAAAAATCCCGAAAAAATTGTAAGACAGAAACTCTCCAGAGGCAGTGGCGCAAAGCTCAAAATGCGCCAAAGAGGGTGGCGCAAAGTAAGAAATGCGCCAAAGAGGGTGGCGCAAAGTTCACTTAGAAAAAAAAAACGAAACTCTGAAACTTCTCTGTAGGTAGCGTAAAGTACCAAATGCGCTATAGGCAGTAGCGCAAAGTGTCAAAAATTCGCTTCAGTTGGTGGCGCAAAGTGTGGCGAGATTCTCACTTAACAGATTCAAATGAGATTAGAACTGTGGATGACGCAATGTGATATGAACTGGCGCAATACTCACTGATTCGATCAAAACCCACTGAAACTCAAAATCACTGAATCTAACTTTTACAGAAGTGTTCGAAATCGAAATCCTAACACAAGATCTTCAAGAAATTTCGTCTAAAAACCTCTGAATACACGTCTGAACAGATCGAGCAGAAGAAAAATCGCACACAGTCCAGAAAACCACAAAACCTTCAAATTGATGATCCAAAACTCTGAATTGGCTCTTGATTCGTGAAACAAAGATGATCTACTAACAAAACCGAATCCACAGAACCAAAACACGAACAAATTTGATCAAAAATCACCAAAATTTGATAGAAATCTAAGAAAACGAGATTTTCTTGAAAAATTCAAGAAAATCGATCAAATTCTCTTCAGAAATCACCAAATTCGTATGATTGATCAGTAGAAATCCTTCTCTAAATCTTGTTCCTACTCTGATACCAATTGTTATTCCAAGATCAAACAAGAGTAGAAAGAGAAATCTAGAGAGAGAAGTACGTCATCTATTACTCTCAATATGTGAACTGTTAGATACAAAAGCTTAACACAAGGGTTTATATACCCCTTGACTAGACAAAGTCAAACTACACTTATTACAAAAGCATTACATATTAAGCCTTGATTACAACATAAAAGTAGCATTAACAATAAGTATTTGACAATTTTAAATGGGCAGGGCCTGTACCAAGAATACCTTTGGCATCAGAGATCGGAGGAACCTTAGGTTCTTCAGACTTCTTGCCAATAACATCAACTCTTATTCTAGGTGTAGATCACTGAACATGTTCAGGGATCCTGTTCTTTGAAGTAGATGGATGATTAGCTGAAGGTTTAGAATTTTTCAGCTTTGGTACTTTGGTACCCTTCTGAGGTTTTTGGAAAACAACTTTTTCTTTACCTTTAAGTTTGCGGCTTAAAGTAGATTTTTTCTCAGGGATTGGAGTATTTGAAGAAGAGCACAGAGATGATGAGGTGTCAGGGATAGAAGACACGAACATTCCAAACTTAAGCATGGAACGATCTTTGGTTGGTTCTTCAGCGTCAGCTTTATAACCAAGACCACTTATGTCATTGACAGGGATCTGAGCACCAATTATCTCAGTGATCTTTGCTGAGGATTTATACCATCCTTCAACCGTAGATTTTTCAACTTTCAGTTCAGCGATAGCTTGTTCGCGTTCAATACTGATGACTTGATTTACGTAGACCTAATATTTCAAATTTTCTTCGATTTTTGAAAGCTCTTGTATTTTTAAATGACATTTTTCAAGCTGTTCAGATAGATCTAGATTTTGTTGTTCAGCTTTGGTTTTGCCATTCAGGGCATCATATAAATCAACAGTCAACATATCGATAGCACGAAGTCTATCAGCGTCAATGATAGTTGGAGGCGGAGAAGGAGAGAATGATACCTGATAGGTAGAAGTAGAGGGAATTTCAGCGGGTTCTTCCTCATCTTCTTGAATTTCGGCCATGAGACAGAGATTGGCCTCATCTTCTTCATCAGAATCTGATTCTTCATCAGATTCAGCCCAGTCATGATCTTCAGCGATCAGACCTTTACCTTTCTTTTTATAGCTTTTCAGCTACTCATATTTTTCTTTGAGCTTAAGGTATTTGTCATCTCTACCCTTCGGGGTAAAGGATTTCTTGAAGGATGAAGAAGGTTTAAATACTTTTTTTGACCTGCACTCACTAGCAAAGTGACCTATTTTCTCACAGTTATAGCAAGTGGCAGTTGCCTTATCAACAGGAGATGATTTGGGCTTGTCAGTGATGGTGAGAGGTTTATTCCTTCTGAAGTAACTCTTTCTAGCGAATCTCCTGAAAGTATTAGTCAGGAGTGCCAGAGATTCATCAAGTTCTGCAGGGTCAGCTTCTGATGAATCATCAGAGTTAGATTCCAACTCAGTGATAGTGACAGAAGATCGTTGAGTGGGCATTAACTCTGAAAAGAGTAAAGCAACATGTGTGCTTTTGGAATCTTTCACAAGATTCTTCTTAAGAAGGCACGACTGCTCATGATTGAGCATAGTGCCAAATAAGGTACTAAGGGTCATAAATTTCAGATCCTTTGAGATTTTAAGACACATGGTATAGTTGTCCCAACTTTAAGGAAGACATTCAAAGAACTTTGTCAGGATCTCGGAGTTAGCATAGGTCTTACCAACAGTTTTTAAATCAATAGTTAAACAGTTAAAACGTTGGTGAACTTCAGAGAGAGTTTCATTCTTACCACAGATGAAGCTTTTATACTGTCTTACCAGGTTTATTCTCGTGGACTCTTGTACATCAGCAGTACCTTCATATTGAACACAGATTGTGTCCCACATGGCTTTTGAGCTCTTGAGGTTTATGATGGAATGGTAGACTTCATCAGGGAGAGTCATAAAAATGATAGATATGGCCGTTGTGTCGATGGCCACTTTCTTCTTATCATCATCAGTCCACTGAGAGATGGCTTTGACGATTTGTCTTTCAGGAACGGCAGGTGTGGTAGCAGTGGCAGGAACAGCATGATCTATGATGTATGGAACATAGGGTCCATTTTCAACATAGTAAGGTATAGTGGGATCTACACCTTCCAGAAAGAGCATCATTCGATTCTTCCAAAGATTGAAGTTATCTTTGCTGAATCGAGGTGGTTGGGAAAGAGAACCATTATCTATGTAATTAGTGTTTGTGGTGTTTGCTATTTGGAGAATAGCAAGGAAGAGATGGTATAAGCAAGATCTTATTTATTAAGATTAAACAATCTGCTCTGATACCACTTGTTGGTCCGAAGGGATATACAAGTATTAGTTTGTAGAAGGGGGGGGGGGGGGGGGTTGAATACAAACACAAAATTTTTATCTTTCTAAATTGTTTTATTGAATAAATCAAACAATTTACAACTTGTTGCGGAACAAGATTAAGTACAAGACCTAATCTAAACAAACTATGAGAATCACACATATTTCTTGCACTAGAAGTAGAGAGAAAAGAAGGAAAGAAATTTAAGAGTAATTTTCTTAACGCACGAAGTACTTCAAAGAAGGCGCATCTCGACGTGAAGGTGCAATCCTCCTATTTATACAACATGCATTTAATGCATGTCAGAAGGACTTTACACGTGTCATCATTTGGTTGGATGCATGCTTCTGACTTTTGCAAACATGTTATTGGCCGCATGGTGAACAGTGTAGTGGCAGAGTGGTTTGTACGATTCTGGACAAGGGTATGTCCTTCTGACAAATCGTACAAAAGTGTGCAAGGGGATAAGACAAACATTTCTTATAGAGCAGACATCATGATCAACGATCGCTGAGTTGATCTTCTTCAGGGAGGCCTGAATGAAGGTCAGCTCTCGCTGAAGTCTTCTACTTGAAATATCGCGTGTTGTGGATAAGTCTTGGTTTCACTGATATCCGCATCAGATCATTAGTAGACTTGTCACTTGTTCGTCAGCCTGGTCTTCGATTCAGCGTTGAACTCTTTTGTCGTGAAACTTGTCTTCAGGTATTACAAATAAACATTTACAGATAAACAGTCAGTGATCATCAGCGAAACTGAACAGGCTCAGTTGTCACTGATGTACATTTATCACTAAAGAATAATGAAGAGCAGTTTTCCCATCAGCGATACTGAACAGACTTAGTATCTTTTCGCTGATGGCAAAACATTAATACATAATGTTTACATATAATTTTCACTAAGTGATTCTAAGGGTCATTATCAAATCACTGAAAGGTTTGGATCAACAAAGAAAGACTTAACGGACTTGTCGTGATAGCTATTGAAAGTGGATTTTTAGAGAACGTTGATTATGAAGATTTGATTGAAGACTTTGTTACGAAAAATGTTAGAAGAATGATCGTGTGTAAGTGAAGTTCACATGTTCCTTTATTATTTTAAACTTTTTTTGTTCTTTTAAATTGTAAGACATTTAGTACAGTATGATCTATTAACTTGTATCTTTTTTACACATTTTATCGTCCAATGTGTAACAAGGCCCCCAAAAGTTAGGCACGCCCTACATAGGTTAAGGAAAGGTTGGTGGAGACGATATATTTTCAATGTGTTACAAGGCCCCCAAAAGTTAAACGATATATTTTCAAGATTCTTAAAAAAAACTGAAATAGAATTTTTAAATGGCAATGGTGGTGGTGGTGGTGGTGACAACTATCATGGTGGTGGAGGTGGTGGCAGTCAAAACTTTGATAGAATGTTTTTGACGGATTTGGATTTTATATATGGAATGAGCAAATTTCGAATTTGTAGGATTTGAAATAAAGTTAATTCTATTCTTTATAGTTATATACAAAAAACAAATAATAAAAATTATAAAAATAATTAAATTATCTTTTAATTAATTGATTATTATAGACTAATTGTTTTTAACATGTTTTAAACAATTATTACAAACAAATCAAATGCAATTCCGTGAAATTATTTATGGGATTTCTAAATCCCTTGTTTGTGGATTTAATTAAAATCTTGGGATTTCAATTTTGGACATTTCTTTAAACCAAACACGGTATTGGAATTGAATCCAATCCCAAATCCTTCCAAATCTTGCAAACCAAACGGACCCTCAATCACGAAATCCAGGGAATGTGGCGGAATCGAATGCATTTAATCCGCACACCAACCAGAGTCGAGGGATTAGGTCAAAGAAAACTTTGTCATTCCATTGGATTCTGCAAACCAGACAACCCTTGGCTTTGGCTACCATAACATTCTCAACCACGACTTTTTATCTTTTCTAAGCATTCACGTCGAAATATGAACTTGTACTATACTAAGGATATGTTTAGCAAACTAGTTGATGACTAATAAGTGTGCTAGCTGATTGATGACTGATAAGCTAGCTGATGAATAAATCACGTTTGACAAAAACTAGCTTATAAACATGTACAATGACAAAAATGACATGTTGAAAAATAATCAATTACAATATTTAATAATATAATTAAAACAAATTTATAGCAATATAATATTCTAATCAATACAAACAAGGTCGTAAAGAAAAATTAAATAATATAATATCTTAATTAAAAGAATTTAATATTTATTATTATAAATATACTATGAATTTTGAATTTGCTAAAAACAATTTAGAAAAAATCTGAATTAACTTATGATTTTAAATAACCTTTAAATCTACTATGAAAAAATAACAGAATAATAATTAAAAATACTATTAATTGATAACTAAAATATATTGACCAATATTAAAAAGATTAATAATATAAAAAAATTGTATGATTAACAATAATCATAAATAATTAGAAATTAATATCAATGGATAATTAAAATTTATTTCTTAATTATCAATTAATATCAATTATATTAATATTAATTAAATTTTAATAATTAATATTTATTTATATTAATAGTTAATAAATAATAATTAATATTAATAAGGGTATAACTGAAAAAAAGTCATAAAAAGCTTCTCATAAGCTACTCTAAATAGTTAATCAATAAGATAGCTTATGTCCATCAAAACATGTATCCAAAGTAGAAAGTAATGACAAAACAACGACTACTCTGGTGGAATTTGCCTACAGCAATAGCTACCATTCTAGTATTGGTATGGCCGAGTTCAAAGCATTGCATGGATGGAAGTGTAGAAGTCCCGTATGTTGGTTAAAAGCGGGAAATAAACAATTTGCCGACTTAGAGATCGTTCAAGAGACGACTGTAAATTCCAAGTAGGTGACCGAGTAATGTTGAAGGTGTCCCCATGGAAGGGTATCATTCGGTTCGAAAAGCGTGGAAGTCCCTGTTTCCTTGGACCATTTACGATAATTAAGCGCGTGGACTCCAATCGTATCAATTGGAATTCTCACCGGAAATGAATGGAATTCACAACACATTCCATATTTGTTACCTACGAAAGTGTTTGGCGGAAGAAGAGAGTGTTATTCCTCTCTCGAAAATAAGAGTAGATGAGGGTAACCGTTGTGTCGAAGAACCCGATGCAATCCTAAAGAGAAAGTCAAAGAAGTTTCATCATAAGGAAGTCACAATGGTCAAGGTACAATGGAAGCATCATCGCAGAGCCAATGTGACTTGGGAAGCCTAGGAAGACATGAAACGGAGATACTTCCACCTATTTGAGTAGCCTAGATTTCGAGGACAAAATCGTTTCCAAGTTGGGGAGGATTGTAACACCCATAAAATGTCGTTAAGATAAAGTGATCTTTTAGAGCCCTCATTTAGTTCACTTTTTGGCCTAATTATTTAAGGAAATGATTATTGTTTATATAAATGTCCATCAAAGAATTTCATAATCGAAAGTTGCGAGTTTCAGGGATCAGTACCACCTCACCTCGGTGAGTATGACAATGATTGTGCCATAAGGGCCCTCTCTCGCTGAGGCTATGTCGCGGTTGTCCCGGCTATTGTAGCACGTGTGTCACCCAGGGCATAAGAGGCATGATGACTTGAGTCATCCTCACCTTCCTCCGGCTTATCACCGACAATATTGTATTTTTTTATTCTATACATAATAAAAATACAAACCATAAAACAAACGGGGGATCAAAGCACTTTTGGTACAACCTAAGCGAGAATGACACTGTCACTCTCGTCGTGTCACTCTTGTGTCGAGCAGTCCACTCTCCGTATAGTTTGTGTGAGTTTGACAGCGTGTCACTATCGCCGACGGGGGATTGGGATATTATTTTAGGTCATTTAATCTGATTTTGGCATCTTGGTGGGACGTTTTTCTCTCTGTATTTTGGGTAGGTTTCTCCCTCAACCTTCTCTCTTCATTTATTCCCATCCAAGAAATTTATTGAGATCATTATTGCTACTTTATGGTTAATATTAAGGAGAAGATTTCAAGGTTACCCAAGCTTCAAGTGTTCCACTCCATCTTTCTTAAGTTCTACCGTATTTAGGTTTTCTACAAAACCTAATAAGGTGAGTTCATTTTCTTCTTTTAAACTTTATATATGTCAAAATTACACTTTTGAACATATAATCATCTCCTTGTTTACATTTCCATTAATTGCAAGTTTTGACCTAAAACGAGTTTTGGAGATTTTTAGGGTTCTAACTATGTTTTTTGTTTACATTTCCATTAATTGCAAGTTTTGACCTAAAACGGGTTTTGGAGATTTTTAGGGTTCTAACTATGTTTTAGAATATGTTGCTGGAAATCATGGTTGAAGATATGAAATGTGTTCTATTTGCATATTTATGACTAAATATTTGGATGAAATCATATTGATGCAATTTAGGGTTTTCCCAAATATAAAGATTTGCACTTAGGTATAGATGGTACTTGGTCTTATGGTAAAGATTGATCTAAATGGCTATAAAATGTTGGGAAATCTCATTTTAAGCATTTTGTGTTGAAGGTGGAAATGACCATCTAATGTACATTTTTATTTTAAATGCATGAAAATTGTTCGAGTATGGAAATCATTTTATGGAAATTCTATTGTGAAAGCTATATGTGCTATCATAGTTTAGTCACAAATGAAATTCTGAGTACTCGTGGACTAATTACTAGTGGATCCATAGGTATAAGAGTCGACTTATTTTGGGATGTTATTCCCTTTTGTATCTAGTTGAGACATACGGTCCTTGGAGACAACTTTGTACGGTTATGTGAGACCGGATACTAGCCATGGGTCGTAAATGTAATCCTAGTGAACGAGTATGACTAGGATCCTCGGTTGCCCTCCCCACATCTATGTACGCATCGGCATTCCTTGTAGCCATGGGTCCTAGTATTGAGCCCATAACTCGGAAAGTAGCTTACTTTTGTGTTCCGTTATGATCCTTGGAAATCGAGTGTCCCCAGTCATCGCAAGATGGTTTTGGACCGAATGGTTCTTGTGTAAATATTTTGGAAAGTCTCATTATCTCATACTTTGAAAGTTAATTATCAAACATTTATGCATTTCGTATTTATATAAAATGTTTGTTCTCACTAGGCGTAAAGCCTAACACCTTTTCTTAAATAACATGTATATCAGGTTCTGTTAGCGACAGAGTTCCGAAGGTTTTAGGGAGGAGCGTTGTCCGATAGCATGGATTTGGCGTACAAAAGCAAATAGATATTTTTGGGAGATTGAGTTGACAATTTGTAACACCCTAAAATTTAAACAACAAAAGTAGGGAATTTCCGGAAAATGGGTAAATTAAATCCCTAAAATTCATGCCAACTAAAACCCAAGAAATTATAACGGGATAGTTTGGACAAAAGTAATGTAACGAGTATCAAGATATAATACACAACCTACTAATCTAGCATAAATTAAACTAGATTAACACGGGTGTCGCTATAGCTGCTGAAATCCTTCCCGGCGAAAGTGACATCGCGAGAGTGCCTTGGGCACTTTAGCCGGGCACTCTCGACCAGATCGTACCGCGACCATGTTTGTTCGATTTCGCTGCTGCTTTCGATCTCCACAACGGTGCCCGGTCAAAACATTCAAAAGAATAAAATTAACGAGAAAAATATAATAACTTCGGGGTCCAAAACACGATTCGTGTCGCACCACCTTTCCCATGCAAAAGTGCAAAACGTGTATCCGTTCACAACGCAAGTACGTACATTAGAAAGTATACTATAACCCGAATGCTCCGAAAGGAAAAGGCACAGAATCTTACCAAAAACTTCGAGGTGTTACACAATTGTCTTAATCTAGATGATTATGGTTTTGATTAGTGTGTTGTTAATCTTTAATATCCATTTATAGAAATTGTAAACGCCATTACTATTTCCCCTTTTTGGGTGATTTCCATATATTTGAGATATTATATTTTACAATTATTCAGGTTTAAATTTACCCCTATTTTTAGGGTGTTACAATATAGGACTTAATGGAAAACCAACACTACAAAATAAAGAGGCTTCATCGACGGAAAAATAAATCGGTAATCCGCCCAAAAAAGTTATCGTCAACGGATCTCAAGGCCTGAAGCGATCGTGATCACAGGAAAATTTTCATTCACCGATGAAAATATCCGTCGGTGATCCGCTACAAATACGCCAAAAATTACCGGTGGAAAAATACTTTAGAAAATTCCATAGGTGAGAAAATTTAAAATTTATTATTATATATATATATTCTCCTTCTCTTACGCTCTCATCCTCTCTCTCTCTCTCTCAATCTCTCTCTCTCTCTCTCTCTCTTGGCATATATATTTCTCACTCTCTCTCTCACTCTTTCTTTCTTTCTTGGCATATATATTTCTCTCCCTCTCTCTCTCTCTCTCCCTTTCTCACTCACTCCCTCTCTCTCTTTATCTCTCTATCTCTATCTATCTATCTATCTTTCTCTCTCTCTCTCTCACTCTTTCTTTCTTTCTTGGCATATATATTTCTCTCTCCCTCTCTCTCTCTCTCTCTTTTTCTTGGCATATACATTTTTCTCTCTCTCTCTCTCTATCTAGGTGAGAAAATTTAAAATTTATTATTATTATTATATATATATATACTCTAAATTTTGAATTTGTAACAAATTTTAGAAAAAATATACATTAATTTTAAATAATCATTACATATAATATGAATAGAAATAAATAACTGAAAAAAATTAAAAAAATAATAGTAATTGTTAACTAAAGTATATTGACTATTATTAAAAATTAATTGATATGATTAATAATAATTCTAAGTAACTATGTATAATTAAAACTTAATTAATAATTTTCAATTAATATTAATAATAACTAATGTTTAATAATAAAAATTCATTTATAATTAATAGTTAATAAATAACAATTAATATTAATAAGGGTATAACTAGAAATGTCACAAAAAGGGACTCATAAGCCACTCCATGTAGTTTATCAATAAGCTAGCTTATTATGTATATCCAAACATCTCAAAAAATAAGTTAGCTTATAAACTAACTTATAAGTTGCTTTATTTTTACCAAGCGATGCCTAAGGTGCCTTTTATCCAAACGCTTACCCGGTAAACTTTTACCGATAAGAGTCGATACTCTCACTTACCGGGTAGGTAACATTCTAGTCCATCAAAACAGCATCATATGCAACAATTTATCCGGTTAGCGCTAACCAGGTTAGAACAGTCACCTTCACTTACCTACTAAGACTCTCGATCTTTGCCATCACTCTTACCGGATAAGATAGTTGGTCCTTTTCATGTTCTTCCCTAAGGTAAGCTAAGTGGGCCCCTTAGGTAGGCTTTCAACCAAAGCACTATACAATACAAAATGCATAAGGTACAACACAACCCCTTCAATGCACCTACCTGTGAAAGAAGTAACACTGTATATTATCTGGTCTGATGGACATACATACAGTTATCCGTTACCAGGGTTAATAAGGGTTATGGTTAGTAGTATGATGAAAAAGACATGAAGTGGTTGCATCATGTACAACGATAACCAGTGTCTAGTTTGAATCTGAATAACGCAGGCAGCTTCAATTCATTGGTTGGTTGAACCATGAATCCAGCATGATTCAACACCCACACACCCCTTGCTGCCCACATAACTAACCCTTATTTATCTATCTCTATTTCTACTTGTATTACATGAACACCATACCCATCTTAGACCTCGAATGATAGCACTATTCGACCACGAGCCTACCAGCTTACCGGATTCAGCATTGGTCAACTTGACAACGATCGTGTTCTTCTCAACACAAAAACCCACAAAGGTACCTTCATCGTCATCATTGTTTTTTACTGTGATTTGTTTAAACCCGAATTTAACAAATGTATCCGTTTTGTTGTGTTACATCATAACTTCTTCCTGAAGAATAGTACAAGGGTAGATAATTAATTTGTTTCTCTTTTGGCTATATGCATGGAACATGAAGAATAGTACAAGGGTAGATAGGAATAAATGTTGAAAATGAGGGGGAAGTTGGTTCCAGGAAAGGTCATTTTGATGCTATGCATGGCCAGTTTTCTGGTTGGCACACTTTTCACCAGACACACATGGCCATACTCCCCCATAAATAAAGATCTTCCTTTCAAGAATCATCAGCAAAAGATCAGTTTAACAATACCTCGAGACTGTGATCACAAGCGCGTAAGAACTCTCACATCTTCATTAATTTTCTCATATATTATATATATATATATATCCTAAGTTAGTTCATAGTTTCTTTCTACTAGAAATTGGTCGAACAGAGTTCAGGGGACATTGTGGGAGAAGTCGAAAAGACTCATCAGGCCATCCGGTAAGTCTATATATATATATATATATGTATATATGTATGGCAGTAAGTTTTTACATGCTTAGAATGTTACTCACATAAGTTTATTAATTATGTTTTTATGCATTTTATATATAGGTCATTAGACAAAACAATATCGACATTGGAGATGGAACTAGAAGCGGCTCGTACAAGTCTAAGTGGGGCCAAATTCCTGTCATCTAACAAGACATCATCACTACAGAAAGCATTTGTTGTCGTTGGTATTAATACCGCTTTTAGCAGCAAGAAGCGTAGAGACTCTGTTCGAGAAACATGGATGCCCACTGGTTCGACCTTCATTCACTTTCCGTATATCTAGGTTTTTCTACTATATTTATTTTGAAGGACACATAATATGTATACGGAAAATATCCCCCCTCACCTTTGGAGGTTGGGATCTTATGCCACGTTAAGCCCGTGACACACTATAGCCTAATGCACGGTTTCTGTAATGAGATATTTGATTTTCCTTACATTTTTAATGTCTTAGACCATCCACACACCTGCAAGACCAAACTCCTATCTAAAGTGCCACATCAGCTTTGCAATAACACCTTCCACACGCATGCAAGACCAAACTCCTTTCTAAACTAATAAATTATAATATAAATAATATTAATAATTAATGTTTAAACAAACAAACAAATTAATTAAATTAAAAAACGTTTTTGTTTAATATATCTATTTTGTGAAAGACCTTTCTAATTTGGAAAGATGAGAGTTATCTTGCAAGACCTTGCAAGCCACATGGCATGCCATGTCATCTTGCATGGGGTCTTGCAAGACGTGTGTGGATGCTCTAATTTGTTAGTTTTTAAAATATATAACCCAATTTAAATTGTTTACTAGAATTAATCCAAAGGTGGAGAACGGGAGATCCCTTCTCACCGGAACCCAACCCATATATATTTATATATATATATCCGTAAAATGCAAACCTTCCATTTGTTGCACACCTTACAAACCACAGTATGCATATGTGAACAATGTGCATATACGTATGAATATGCATACGTGCAAAATATACATATAATGGACATATATTTATATGGGATAATGCATATATGCATCTCAGATTATGCATATATGCACATTGATTTGTAAGGGGCAATTACATGGTTCGTATTTGATTTGTATCCTATATATGTGTATATATATAGAGAGGGAGAGGTTCAAATGAGAAGAGCTATTTATGTGAGAATAAGAGAAGTGATCCTAGCCCTACATTTGGTCAACATTTGCGGCTTTGACTATGAAACACCGGATAATTTCTCACATGGTCTGCAGTAGAGGGGTAGTTTCATAACTTTTACAAATAGAGGGCAAACAAGTTCATATGTGAACCCCTTTAATTCACGTATGAACTATATGTTCATATGTGATTCATATATGTCCATATGTGAACTCGTTGATTAATTCACATGTGAACCCGTTGATTAATTCACATGTGACCTATTTAATTGATATGTGAATCAGTTAATTAGTTCATATGAGAATCAGTTAATTAGTTCATTTGTGAATCTGTTAAATTAGTTCCTATGACTCACATATGAACCTATGGGTTCATATGTGAATGAGTTAATTAGTTCATATGTGAATTACACGAGTTCACATATGAACCCGTTTGCCGCCTATTTATAAATGTTACGAATCTACCCCTCTATTTTTGGCATAGCTGCAAATTTTGACCCGTCAAAGCCGCAATTCTTGACCAGTCAAATCCGATCTAGACTGTATGAAGGGCTAGGATTACTTCTCTACTTCTCATATATTTAGCACTTCTCATTTGAACCCATGGCTATATATACACATATTCTATTAAACATGGTATACTGATTTGTGGTCATAAGTCACACCTTGAAAAACATCATGGTCTACTAGTCTCGTCATGGTTCCTAAGGCTTGAGGTTTGTCCTCGCTGCCACACCACTTCTCACGCTATTTAGAACCTTGTCGGTAACCTAGATACCGTTGGGCCAAACACCCTTGTTTTTCTGCTAAATTTTCTAATCTCCTTTCCATAAATGCAGGAGCAAAACTGAAAAAACTGGCAAAGGAAAAAGGCATCATAATAAGGTTTGTGATAGGACATAGTGCAACACCAGGAGGAGTTCTTGATCGAGCCATTGATGCTGAAGAGGAAAAGTATCAAGACTTCCTTCGGTTAAAGCATGTCGAGGGCTACCACGAGCTTTCCACCAAAACAAGGGTGTATTTCTCGACAGCAGTCTCCATTTGGGATGCAGATTTCTACGTCAAGGTGGACGATGATGTTCATGTCAACTTGGGCATGCTCGTGACCGCACTTGCACGCTACAGATCTAAACCAAGAACCTATATAGGATGCATGAAGTCTGGCCCTGTGCTATTTCAAAAGTCGGTTTATTTCTTCTGGTCATTTGTGTATTTTGATTCTAATATCAATGTTCGAATGCAAAATCCACACTACAACAAAATCGGATTTATAGGATGCCAAATATGTCTAAGGGGCAGTTTACCAAACACTTACCCGGTAAGCGCTTACCGATAAAATTAAACACTATCGCTTACTTACCGGGTAAGATTTTAGCCCACAAAAACGGCATCGTATGTAACAATTTACCCGGTAAGCGCAAACCGTGGTAAGAGCCGTCGCCCTCACTTACCACGTAAGACTTTTGGTCCTTGTCTCGCTCTTACTGGGTAAGATTTTTGGTCTTTACCATATTCATCCGGTTAGGTAATGCAACTTGGTAAGCACTTACCCGGGTAGGTAAGCAAATGGTAAACGACCCCTTAATGTCCTCCCACAGTTTTATAGGACTTAATTTATAGGACCAAACCATGAGTGTCATTTGTAAAGGTGTGACAATATGTTGATAGGAAGCTTTTTTGGACGTCTTAACAAGTTTCGCACACTTGCATCATTTAAAAAATGACTAAAAGACATTTTATTTTAAAATTATCCTAAAAAAGTTGTTAATGACACCCAAAAGTGTCTATTAACTTGTTGTAACACTTTTACATAGGGCACCCAATTGTTTGGTCTAATAAACTTAAAGTCTTATAGAGCGGTCTAATAGGACATTTAAAACATATTTGGCATCCTATGAAGTCAATTTTGTTGTAGTATCATGTGAATACTTTTGTGCCATTCCAGGGCTGAAGAATGTGTACTAAATGTTTATTGGAAACTAAATTAAGCAGAGGGGTAAGATATCATGAGCCGGAGTATTGGAAATTCGGGGAAGAAGGGAACAAGTACTTCAGGCATGCAACAGGACAAATATATGCCATCTCCAAGGATTTAGCAGCATATATATCCAGCAACTCGTAAGTCGTAAGATATAAATGAGTTTCATTATTCCTTGCCTTAACTTGTTGAAGATTTGTTGATTAAAGATTTGTTTGTGCAGGGGGATATTGCATAGGTACGCCAACGAGGATGTCTCTTTAGGCTCGTGGTTGATTGGCTTGAATGTTCAACACATAGATGATCGTTCCATGTGTTGTGGAACTCCTCCAGGTTAATAGATATCTTTTAAGCTGCCTACACACACAAATATGCACACAAATGTATGTATATTGTTGGATTCACACATCGGCTAGACAGAGTCCTTTTACTAACTACCTATATATATACATATATATATATATACTAGAACCAGCCTTCTCTACTCAATGTTTTTTTAGAGTAATCTGATGGGGTTCCACATGTATGATCGACTAACGGTTGGTCAATGGATGTGCAATATAGATTGCGAGTGGAAGACACACGGAGGAAATGTTTGTGTGGCTGCATTCGATTGGTCGTGCAGTGGAATATGCAAGTCAGTGGAGAGGATGAAATTTGTTCATGACACTTGTGGAGAAGGAGATGTAGCTGTTTGGGATGTTGATCTTTAAAGGGAAAAAACAAATAAAAACAAATATTGGGAGAGGATGCAGGCAACTAGATCGATACACAAGCGCTTTTTCGACACATCTCTCTCGTATCTTTCCCCCAATTTCATAAGTTCTCTTTTATGGAATATCTTTATGAACTGTGATCAATAAATGACGAAAATTAAACGTCATTCACTGACTACACCTAACAAGTATTGTATTGAAACCTCGTATCACTGCGCTAGGATGCATTCTAAAAATTAGAACATGAAAGAATATGTAAGGGATCAAAGTGTTTTATTACGATCCCTTATGCTTCGAAGCAATGCTATCAAAGGTGGACTACAAATGAAATATCCCTTATTCTTCGAAGCTTTGCATCAACCTCACAAGTGTAGAGTACATTTATTTTTTTAGCTAGACTGATCCTCATTTCCCAATCTAATATTTCTGATATTTGGATGCTTAATTACTTGCTCAATTAACACCCCCACTGAATGAAATCAAATAGCTTTCTTCCATTTTTGTAACCATTTCACTTCAATTTGATTTTCCTTTCCAATCCTACTTCAATTTTCATGTCACTTAGGGGGTGCTTGGTTCGCAGAACGAATTTTGATGGAATTGGAGTCCATCGAAGGAATTTGACTTTGAAGGAATTGGAATGGAATTTGATGTAATCTGACCACGCATTTGGTTAGTATGAATTCAATAAATTCCTTAAATGGAATTCAAAGGATTCCATCATTTTCATTATGTGAACCAAACATAGGATTTGGAATTTGGTGAAAGGAATTTGTCATTCCAATTCCATCAAATTCTTTTAAATTCCGTGAATCAAACGGCCCCTTGTGGTTAAGATACCTCTACCATCTTAGCTTCAAATTCAAAGTTCTTCAAATCCCCACCAACAGTTCTTGATGAACATATTTTTTGGTTCATATGAACTTGATTACAAGTTTTACAGCAATTCAAGATTTCAAGTCATTCAACACTAAATCCTAAACTAGAAAATTGACGAATTCAGAACTTCGTTATCATATTTATGAATAAAAATCTACGGCTACAAACAATCAAAGTTTAGGATCAACTTCCATTCCATGGAAGCCAGAACCATATAAAAAAACAAACAGAGACAAATATTTTAATAATCTATTTAAACATCAGACAAATATGAATTTCAGCATTCATGGTTTATGAACCAATTCTAGGGATTAAACGACAAAAAAATAACATTCAGAAATAGTAAATCTACCTTGTAGTGATGCAAGCAACAAATGGAGATTCTAGTGTTGTGCATAAAGATGGTTCTTGTAGCATCAATCAATGTCTGGTTCATGGCGGACAATAGGAGCAAAGATATTCGAAATTATGGAAGAAAATCCGATGGCCACCCAGAACAGAATGCGGGAAATGTGATTTGACTTGTAGTAATATTTTAGGTCAGTGACCCCCTGATTATGGATTGGACCGTACCCATTGCTACTGTATAAGGCCATCAGTACCAATCCATCTTTCAAAGATTTGAGCTCCACGTCAGCGCCACATCAGCTTTTCTCAATCCCTCATTCAATCCCTAAACACCCTTAGGCCATCCGTACCCCAGGTTCACAACCTCTTGAACCCTCTGCGCCACATCAGCGCCACATCAGCTTTTAACTTTGAACCCTCTTGAACCTTTTTGAACCCACAAATCCCGTACCCCAACCTTTTGAACCTCTTGAACCCACATGCCACCTCATCTAATTTTTTAATAAAAAATCATAACATTCATAAAAATAAAAATAAAATTACAAAATAAAATAAAAAATTACAAAATAAAATAAAAAATTACAAAATATTAAAAATCTACTCGTCGTCGTTGTTGGGAAGTCGGATACGCCAAATATGTTCGACCAAATCCGACCGAAGGTTATTATGAGTCTCTCGGTTTTTGACTTCTCGAACATTTGTCGCGCGTTGTGCCTCAGTGATTTGTGTTTCATCCGCTACCACGGCGTTTCCATCGGCACAAATGGCATGGCCTTCGTCTTCGAGTATCATATTGTGTAATATGAGACAAGCGTACATAATATTCGTCAATTTATTCTTATGCCATCCGCGTGCCGGGTACTTAAGTATATGCCAACGTTGTTTAAGCACGCCAAAAGCTCGTTCAACATCTTTACGTGCCGATTCTTGTGCGGCCTTGAACTTTATTCGTTTACCATCATGTGGGCACGTAAACGCTTTTACAAAAGTAGCCCATTCCGGGTATATCCCATCCGTTAGATAATATCCGTTCTTGTAGGTGACTCCATTAACCTCAAAAGGGCACTCGGGTGCTTTTCCGTCATAGACATCGTTGAGGATGGGCGACTGATTGAGAACATTGATGTCGTTGTTGGAACCGGCAACACCAAAGAATGTGTGCCAGAACCATAGATCTTGGGAGGCCACCGCTTCTAGCATGATTGTCGGATGTTCATGATCACCTCTCATGAATTGACCTCGCCATGCGTTCGGACAATTTGCCCACGACCAATGAGTACAGTCTATGTTGCCGAGCATGCCGGGAAATCCGTGTTTAGCTTCATGCGCGTGGTACAACTTCTGAATATCATCGTAAGTAGGCTTGCGTAAATATTTGTCACCATAGAGTTCAACAATACCTGTGCAGAAAGTGTGCAGACAATCTCGTGACGTTTTCTCTCCCATCCTCAAGTACTCGTCAAGTGCGTCGGAAGCTACTCCATACGCCAATTGTCGAACAGCGGATACACACTTTTGTATCGGAGACAAACCTTGTTTGCGTAGTCCGTCAATCCGTTGTGTAAAATACGGATACACTCCCGATAAATCTTGAACTATCCGTTCGAATAGTTGCCTGGTCATCCTAAACCGCCGTCTAAACAAATCCGGATTATACACCGGGTTTTCGCCAAAGTAGTCCCGCAAAAGCCGGTCGTTAGCATCTACCCGACCTCTTTCTATGTTCCCGGACCTCGGTCTTCTTGACGATGAGGCGGTGCTACCATACTGTCTATTTACAGCTTCTTGCAACAAATCTGCATAACGATCAAATAGTTGACCGAATTCCTCGTCGGTGTCAATGGATGATGAAGAAACGGACGATGAACCGGGTGGCAAATCCATAAAGTTTATATCGGATTGAAAGAAATGAAAGAAAATATTTAAGGATTGAAGTGAGTGTTTAAATTTTGGTATGAAAAATGGATGAGATTTGAGGTTGATTTATAGCATTTAAATTGAAAAAAAAAATTTAATTGCAAAATAGCCGTTGAATATGTTACCGTTAGAATTAAAAAAAAAATTGATAAACTCTTCGGGTAGCAGCGGGGTGGGGAACCCGCATGCCGAGCCCGCACCCCCAAGCCGCTGCCCCCGTACCCGGTACCCGCCGAACCCGCTGGCCAGGTGGCCTTACCCGCACCCCCAAGCCGCTGGGGTACGGATGGCCTTACCCATTCCCTCAAACCCTTTTGCCACCTCATTTATTTTAATTCTTTTATTTATACATTTAATTATTTAACAAAATAAAAATATTTATATATTTTTTAATAAATAAAAATAAGATAAATAATAAAAATTAAAATTCATATCATTCATTAAAAATAAAAATTACAAAATAACTCGTCGGTGTCTACGGATGATGATGCGGTTGGTGAACCGGGTTGTGGCGAATCCATATTGTTTAAAATATAGAGAATGGAAGAGTGTTTGAGAGAGTTTGAGAGGTGTGAAAAATAAGAGGTTGAGAGAATTTGAGAGAGTTTGAGAGGTGTGAAAAATAAGAGGTTGAGAGAATTTTAGAGAGTTTGAGAGGTGTGAGAAATAAGAGGTTGACGATTAAATATATAGTGGGATTAAATTGAGAAAAAAATTTATTTATTTTTGTTTAAAAATAGCCGTTCAACGGCATTATTTTTAAAAATTAAATAATTTTTTTTTAATAAACCTTCGGGATGAATCGGGATCCCGAACCCGGAATCCATCGGGCCCCGCCATCCCCGCAAGGGCCGTAGCCCATTCCCGCTGAGCCCGAAGGCATCCCGAGCCCCATCTTTCGCCGGGTACGGATGGCCTAAGTATAACCCAACAGGCAACAACCAACAAATCTTATGTTGAATCTATTATAATTTTTCCGAAAACAAATTCAGATAAATAAATGTTTGAATTTTTATTTTGAATTATTTGAGTTTATAAATTTTTTCAAATAAATAAATGTTTAAACTTCATTTGGAAAAATCTTAATAATTACATTATTCACTTTTCAAGAGCTTGGTTTTTGTATGACATTTTTAAAGAAATGAGTTATAACAAACTAATAGAACTATTTATTTATAGAATCTTATAATAAAAGAATTTAAAATTTGTTTTACTAGAATAAAACTTATTATATTGCATAATCTTAAGTATGGATGTTCATATCAGTCTGTATGAATTTCGATTAATATAATAAAGTTCTAATGTTAACTGATAGAAAAAATCGTGGAATGATTTTATTGTATAAGATGCATGATTAATAATAAAATTTATTAAAACAAAATACAAAAAGTATTTGTATAAAAATTAAAAACTAATAATAAATATAATTTATAATAATTTTAATTTATATCTTTTATCAACTTTTTAATTTATATGCTTTATAGATTTATCAAAACAAAATAAATTGCATGGTTAAGAAACAAGAACAAATAATAATAATAAAAAAAAAATAATACCAAATGAAGGTAGACAACAACTCAACTTCTTATTTTAATCACTTAAGTTCTTATTAGAGCTTGTAATTGGACAAAAGCTTTTATCGTATAATATAGGTTGTTTTTATAAAAACTCTAACAAAAACCTCAATAGAACCTCATTGTGGATGTTGTGGAACATTTAAGAACCACAATTTCCATATTTTTTTTGTCACGTCAATAAAATAAGAATTTCTCCATAATAACGGTTCTTATAAAAACCTTACATTTCAATTTTTATTTGTAAAATGAAACTTTATTATTATATAAATTATACATATATGGGTCACCGACAGATTTAATTCCGTGATTAGTTCTACAATACTTATCATTTGTAACTTGATAACTTTTAGTTTTTTTACTTGTAAAATGTTTGGTATAATCTCGAACCAGCAAATCGAAAACTAGCCGATACCTCAAGAAGTGAATCGACCGATGCGACACAAAATCCACTAGTTTGAATTATGCACAAAGCCTTCTCTCTTCAAGAGAGTTATTCTAATAGGATAGCAACCTGACTAGCTAGGGCCGATCAATGTGAATAATTCAAATATAATTTAATACTTTTCACTTTTCTATATTAATTTTAATTGTTAATATCAGGGACAAGGATCAAAAATTGGAGATTGAACATTAGCAAAATTTTGAAGATATTATGGAATGGAGGAAAAGTTTGGAAAATGTCTGGGGACATGGAGAAATTGGGTGCATTTGAAAGCCCTTTAATTTCAAATGTATTTTATAAAGAAGATGTGTGAAGAATAAACCATTTTAATATAATTTAACGTTGTGTTCTCGAAACTCATTTTACGAAGGAAAGGAAACGAAAGAGAGAGAAAAAGGAGGAAAGTAAAAAAACTCGTGTTCTCGAAACTTTTTTAAGAAATAAAGGAAAGGAAACGGAAGGAAAATAATGATAAGTTTTCTTCCAAAACTTTCCTCCCAAATGTGGGAGGAAAGGAAAGCAATTAAAAACATTTAAAAAATTTTACTAAAATTATTAAAATTACAAAACTACCCGATCATTTCTTATAAAAGATATATTTTTAAGAGTATTTTAGTAAAAATGACGTCTTTCCTTTCTTTTCTCTCCTATTCAAGAAACGAAAAAATATTTTCTTTCCTTTTATTTCCTTCATTTTCCTTCGCTTTCGAGAAACACAAATAAAAAAATTATTTTCCCTTCCTTTCTTCTCCATCCGTTTCTTTACTTTTCTTTTCTCTCCTAATTAGAGAACACAACGTAAATGTTTTTTAATGAATGTTTTTTAATGAGTCATATATATATATATATAGAGAGAGAGAGAGAGAGTGTGTGTTTGATATATCTTTTAAAAATTTAAAAAATATATATATTTTACAATTACTAATACGATCTATAAACTAATTTATGTTTATTATATAAAAGTATTTAATCGAAAAGTAATTTCAACATAATAATATAACATAATTAAAAATTAAACTTATTAACACAAAATATAAAAGTTTACAACAAAATTAAGAAATATACTTTATAATAATCAATTTATATTTGGGAAATTAATTAAAATACCCCAAGTTTGACTTTGACTTACCAATATACCACAAATCTCGCTCAGTTTACTGAAATACCACAAAATTCCGCGATGGGCCCCGCGATCGCGGGGCCCAGCCCACGTGTCATACGAGTTTGGCCAAACAGCCCGCGCAGGTCCCTCAAGAATGCCCGCGGTACAGGTTTGGCCCCTGCCCGCGGAGGATGCCCGCGATCGCGGGATACCCTGCTACGTGTCAGCATGGGGTTAACCCTAAATTTTTTTAATGCACCCCAAACCCTATTTTTGTTATGTCGCCGCAAGTATAAGAGAGGGTGGGGGGACCAAACGGCTACACATCATTTTTTAATCAATCCTCTCTTCTCCTCTCCCAAACTCTCTCAATTTTGTCGTGTGGAATACGCGCTCTGGTTTTTTTAAGATGGCTCGTGTTAATCATTTGGTAAGTTTTTCTTAAGTTTTTGTTCTTTTCTTGTATGTTGTTATTTTAAGTTAAGATATATGATATGTATGTTGTTAGAGTGTTTATAACTTGTTATATGTTTGAATATGATATTTGTTCTATGTTTAAATTTTAAAATATATGATATGTATGTTTTTATGTTTGAATGTGATATTTCTATGTTATAATGTGTATGTTGTTATAGATGTTAGAGTATTTTTATAATAAAATGTTAAGAGTGTGTTTTTATAAAAAAAATGTTAAGAGTGTGTTTTTATAAAAATAATTCTTAAGAGTGTTTTTATAAAAAATTGTTAAGATGGTGTTTTTTATAAAAATAATTATTAAGAGTGTGTTTTTATAAAAAAATGTGAAGATGGTGTTTTTTATAAAAAAATGTTAAGAATGTGTTTTTTATAAAAAAATTGTTAAGAGTGTTTTTATAAAAAAATGTTAAGAATGTGTTTTTTATAAAAAAAATGTGAAGATAGTGTTTTTTATAAAAAATTGTTAAGATGGTGTTTTTTTATAAAAATAATTATTAAGAGTGTGTTTTTATAAAAAAAATGTGAAGATGGTGTTTCTTATAAAAATATTTCTTAAAAGTGTGTTTTTATAAAAAAAATGTTAAGATGATGTTTTTTATAAAAAATTGTTAAGAATGTGTTTTTTATAAAAAAAATTGTTAAGATGGTGTTTTTTATAAAAATAATTATTAAGAGTGTTTTTATAAAAATGTTACGAATGACAACTTAGGTCCCTAGGGTTTTAAGAATGACAACTTAGGTCCCTAAACTTTTAAGAATGACAATTTAGGTCCCTAAACTTTTAAGAATGACAACTAGGGTCCCTAAACTTTTAAGAATGACAATTAAGTCCCTAAACTTTTAAGAATGACAACTTAGGTCCCTAAACTTTTAAGAATGACAACTTAGGTCCCTAAACTTTTAAGAATGACAACTTAGGTTCCTAAACTTTTAAGAATGACAACTTAGGTCCCTAAACTTTTAAGAATGACAACTTAGGTCCCTAAACTTCACATGCCACACTCAAAAACATCTATATATAACACTATTATATGTTGAAATAAAATAAACCGCAACATCTATATATAACACTATGATATGTTGAAATAAAATAAACCGCAACCTATCTATTTATAACACTATTATATGTTGAAATAAAATAAACCGCAACATATCTATTTATAACACTATTATATGTTGAAATAAAATAAACCACAACATCTATATATAACACTATTATATATTGAAATAAAATAAACCGCAACATATCTATTTGGATTTTGTCAAACGGGTGTAAATAGCCCTAAGGTATGTCGGGATTTAAGCAATCCTTGTGATTCCCCTGCTACCTGGAAGTCCAATAGATTGAGTGGTTTCTTTTCTAAAACTAAAACAAACGAATAATTATCAACACAATAAACCAAACAAGCAAAAACATCTATATATAACACTAACTATAACATCTGTGAATGACTATGTAGAGGGATTTCTTTAACATTGACTTGACGCTAAAGTGCAAAGTTGGCTACATCGAGGAGTTAAGAGAGCGCTTTAGGGGATTAGGTGATCGTGCAGATACCGTTGAGGCCATCTTTAGAGGGACACCTTTCGGGCCATGGATGGATGTGTCTTACTCTGGTGGCGACCCTACGCTAGTGCACATGTTTCTACAGTTGGAGGTCGAGAACTCCAACGCTGAGCCGGAGGAGATGCATTTTGATTTCTTCGGCCATCGATTGTATTTTGGGCGTCGTGAGTTCTGTCTAATTACAGGACTACGTTTTGGAGAGGCTCCCCCCTTCCTCCCTTAGCAGACTGCTCCTTCGTTCCTAGGGTTTGGGGCATTTCAGCATCTCGTTTGAAGCTGAAGGCAGACCGGGACATGATGAAAGAGGGCCTTAGTGCCCTAAGCGATGCCGATGCTGTCCGTGTATGCTTGGTGGTGATATGGGCTTCATGGGCCGTGAGTATAGCCAGACTGCTTTCGAGACGGTCATTAGGGCCGTCGAGGACTTTGATGTGTTTAACAGGTACCCGTGGGGTAGCCATATCTGGACACATTGCTACTCTATTCTGCACCGAGCCATAGCCAGACGCGCCGATCAACATGCAAAGATGAATCTTTGTGGTTTTACATACGCCTTCAAGGTTAGATACGTAGTATAACATAAATAATAATACATACAAACTGTTTGGCTTTCCTTTTTACGTACTTGCTTTCTTGTTTAATTCCAGATATGGATCTTGGAGATGTTTCCCGCAGCCGTCCAATATTTCGTCAAGCGCGACGACATATTACTTAGGGGAACCCGTTGGGACAAGGGCCCTATTTCCCTAAATAGGGCGCTTTGGCTTCAGTTCTTTAGTCAATCTAGATATGTAAGTTCTTTTACTATGTTTACAATGTTGCATACGTTAGTCCCGCTTATTAAATTTTTTATGTTTTATCATATATTTAGCTGCCGCATGCGCCTTTCGCTCACCTTGAGCCTACTGCCGACGAGAGGGAAACGCATTGGTACAGAAACAGCGTGGCCTTTATTGACGCAGATCTTTTGAGGGCTCGACGTCCCTCTCCTTCCACATCTGACGAAGATGAGGAAGACGACGCGAGGCCTTCCTATCAGCCGGCCCGTTCCTCCTCCTATCAGCCGGCCCGTTCCTCCTCCTATCAGCCGCCTCCTTCCTCCTCATATCAGCCGCCCCCTTCCTCCTCCTATCAAGATCCGACTTCCATCGAGCCATCTTATGGCACCTTACACGACCTGTGGGACTACGTTCGGGGGCCAATACACACGTGTATTGATAATCTGGAGGGCCTCTACAGACAGTTTCGCGCTGTAAATGTTAGTGTGTAACTTAATTTGTCGGCCATGATCTTTTTGTTTGTATACTAATATTACGTTCTAAACTTGTTTTAGCTGTCGAGTACGACGCCGATCCCCGCTCCGTTCGGACAGGGGGCACATGAGACGTATGCCACCACCTATCCGTCATTCCATGAGAATGTAAGTGACACTGAGTAACCATTATAGTTATATGTTAGTTCCTAAGTTTGTAACTCTTATAATGATCAATGTCATGCAGGCCGGGATGTCGGGGGCATACACCTCCCAAACGACGTTCGCCACTACATCCTATTCTACTATCCCGGAGAGTGTAAGTGACACTGAGTAACCATTATAGTTATATGTTAGTTCCTAATTTTGTAACTCTTGTAATGATCAATGTCACGCAGGCCGGGATGTCGGGGACATACACCTCCCAAACGACGTTCGCCACCACATCCTATTCTACTATCCCGGAGAGTGTAAGTGACACTGAGTAACCATTATAGTTATATGTTAGTTCCTAATTTTGTAACTCTTATAATGATCAATGTCACGCAGGCCGGGATGTCGGGGGCCCGGATGTCGGGGGCATACACCTCCCAAACGACGTTCGCCACCACAACATTCATGAACATCTTTGGCGGTTCGGACGGAGAGTATTACATGCCGGAAATGTCGGCGTCGTCGTACGTCACACCACCAGCATCCATGCATACTGTAAGTTATTTTGGTAGTTTTGGTTTAATTGTGAACATTTCCTAAATTGTACTTAAAACATCTAATAACTTAATTTTCAGACGATGGGGTCTCCTATTCTCGAGGAGCACTTCTCGGAGCCGGAAGATGACCCGATGGATGTTGTAGATCCACAGGTGACCCCGCTCCCTCAAAAGCGGCATCATAAACTTTCAAAATGGTTGAGTTACCCGTTTAGACAACAAGAATCTACGACACCACTGCCTCCTAAAAAGCACGCAAAGAAAGCGGGGGGAAACAAGGGAGGAAAGAAGGCGGGAAAGAGAAAGGAAAAGGTGCCTTCATCGGAGCGTCAACCGGCATCGGATATATTGAGGATGTGCCGGACTGGTGGTTCCCCCGCTTGAAGTTCATCCCTTACTTGAACATGGAAATCACCCCCTCGTTTTTCAAAGTATTGCTGGCGGATGACCCTTTGGAGTCTGACTTACAGGATGTGGTTAGTATGAAGTTTAACTATAGATATATAATCAAATATATTTATATTACATGTCTAACCATCTATTTTTTATGTATAGCACATCGATTGTTGGGTCTCGCTGCTGCAAAAATATCGTGGAACAGACACGAGGTGGACCATGATGCTCAGTATTTTCTTTCACTACATGGTGCTTGAGCATCAAGGTCCCATCTCCGTGGCTAGCTCATGCAATGGCGTGGAAGGGGTTTCTTGGGCTCTCCTCGATGTGGTATGTAAATCGTTTTACTCTTATTTTATTTAAGTTGTTTTGTTGCTAACTAAGTTGTCTAATATTGTAATATTTCAGGTGTACATCCCTATATGCATTCATCCCAAACATTGGCTGCTCGGAGTGTTTGAGCTTGACGCTATGACCATGACCATATATGACAGCGACAGTGCCAGTCTCTTTAGAGACCAATTGGATGACCAGATGAGAAGGTTTAAAGATGTGCTATATGACTTCTTTTGCCGGGTCAAGGACACGAGGCGTCGCGATAGGACACATGTCTTTCGCCATAAGTTCGCCAACAATACACCCCAGCAGGCCGTGATTAATGCGGATTGCGGTGTCTGGGTATGCCGTAATGCCAGGATGTTGATAAATAACGATGTGGTATGGGTACACCCTGACCACACCGAGGACGAGGCCAATAAATATCGCCAACATATGGCGGAGTCCATTTATGAGCATTGTCAAATAGTGCAACGTTAGGTTTTTCCAACACCTAGTAAGTAGGTTTATGAAACTTGCGATAATCCTAATACAGAGATTATTGGATGAACAAGCATTTATTTCTTGATTATTGGTGTATTGGTTCTTGTTGTCTGGAAGTGATTCATATGATGCAAAAATTGGTATTATGTAATGTAGAACAGTATCTATATTATAGAAACTTGCATTTGACAGTACCATATAAATCTGATCTAAATTCTCATTAATTAGCTATGTTTGACTACTTAAAGACTAATTTTCTGCCTAATGAAAAACCTTTATTCAAGAGCAGACGAATATTGCAGTTACTTTTTCAGTCGAATCTTACAGGCTCTTTTCAAACGAATCTTGCAGTGAACTATTCAGACGAATCATGCAGGCAACTTTTTCAGACGAAATCTTTGACCATATCTGATGAAGAACATACATTTTCACGGCTATAAGTAGATGGCATGATGAAGTAGTACTTCACAACTTCCTATCTATCTTTTATAAATTCTCTCCTTACCGTTTACAAACACACTCTCGCTTTTCTTAACACCATGGCTGGAGGTTCAAGATCAAGGGGGAACAGGTCGGCGAATGTGGCTGGAACTTCACGTTCGGGAGCCTACCAACCACTGAACGATGGAGCTCGTCGGAGTACCTGGAAGGTACCAGAAACAGACGAGGAGTGGACAAACTGTGGGCGAACTGCGGCCGATTTTCCATTCACGCCTGAGGAGGAAGCAGACTGGGATATGGCATCCGACAATTACTACTTCGATAATGGCATGAGAACCCCACCGATGTATGATTTTATGCCGACGGGTCTTCGACAAAGTCAACGAATTACTCCCGCAGTGCAAAAAGCCATTGATGAGGCGAACGCCAAAATCGAAAAGGTAAAGGGTATGTGGAACCATAACAGGGGGATTCAACAGGGGAAAATGGAGTATCTAGCGGAGAAGAAACGAGAACTGGCCATGACTAGGGCTCACGTTCGGCAGCTGCAACGAGAGATTAAGGAAGCTGAAGAGGAACTAGAAGAACTCGAATCGGACTACATGGGAATGGAGGACGTGATCAAGGAAAAGGGTAACTTGATCACTGGACTCCAGGACGCCTTCCAGTAATAGATTTCTTTGTTTACCTGCACTGTATCCATTTCAGTTGGGAAGATGATTTGCAATAATTTCTAGATGATCTTGTTAATTAATTTCCTTGTTAAATAACTTAAAATGGGGAAAACATTTTCTTAAGTTAATTTCTATATTAAAAACATTAAAATGGAAAGGAAACAATACATTAAAAACCACATAAAATGATAACCTAAAAACTATAGGGACCATTAATGTTTTTTTAATATTGCCACAAACTTCAGGGGCCAAAACTGTAATTTCGGCATATCGCGGGACCACCGCGGGGTACCCTCGCGGGACAGGGGCCAAATGTGTAAACGCGGGCATTCTTGAGGGGCCAAACCTGTACCGCGGGCATTCTTGAGAGACCTACACGGGCTGTTTGGCCAAACTCGTATGACACGTGGACTGGGGCCCGCGATCGCGGGGCCCACCGCAGAATTTTGTGGCATTTCGGTAAACTGAGCGAGATTTGTGGTATATTGGTAAGTCAAAGTCAAACTTGGGGTATTTTAATTAATTTCCCTTTATATTTTTGTCAACTTTTAACTTATATGTTTGTATAGATTTGTTAAAACAAAATAAAATGTGTTAGGGTCATTTATTGTTGATTTAAAGTTCAAGGGTTTAAATTGTATTTCTTTATTTTGAGCCTAGTTAGTGAACGGGCCGTGGGCTTGTTAACCACGGGCCCGCCATATATATATATTGTATTAGCCTTAGAAAAATAGGCTAGTTGTTCATTTGCTTTCCTATTCCATATTGTAAAACACTCTGATTGAAAGCATTATATGGATGACCAGTTGAAATCATAAACATCTCTGTTATTATCTATTGATTTCATTGTTCGTTGCACGGATCTGGAACTCACAAGTGGTATCAGAGCAGACGGACAATATTGATTCAAAGTATTCAAATTGATTTCTGGTAAGTTTTCACTTTTACTCGTTTGTGTTCTTAATTGAATATCAAAATTTTTGATTCGGTTAAAATTGATCGATTTCGTTTATTGGGTATTGTTAGTATCATTGTTATTAGTGATTCTGCAAATTTTCGTACTCTAATTCGATCGTTTGAGTGGTATTTAAGCAAATCAAAGTTCAAAAGTTTTGAGTGTGTTCTTGATAAAAATCATACTTTTAGCCATCAAAACTTGTTGTTTTTGCTTCAAAATCGAATTGGGTAGTGTTATTTTTGTGTTTGGTAGTGTTCCTAATCTTTCAGGAATGATTTTGAGCAACCCTAGTTGATTCCGAATCGATTTCCACAAGCCAGCCGCACTTTCCAGTTAGTAGCAGCAGATTCCGGACGATTGTGTTCTCTCTTTCCGGGTACGTCTAATCTTTCCGGGTAAGTAACTTAAATTCCTATCTTTCCGGGTACATTGTTCCGGAAACCCAAAGTTTCCGGTAAAATAATTTATCCGGACAACTCAAAGTTTCCGGTAACCTATTTTACCCGGACAACTCGAAGTTTCCGGTCAATCCGATTCTTTCCGGACCAGTTCATCCGGTAAGTACCCCCATCCGGGAAGCTCGTCATCCGGAAACCCCTATCATCTGGTAAGCATTTCATCCGGAAAGCATACCACCCGGAAAGCCAATTCCCCGGTAAGTATTGTCTTTATTTTTTCTATTTGGACACTTTTGCCATCCGGTAACCTTTGTTATCCGGAAACCTAAGGCTGTCCGGATTCTTCCTCTTATCCGGATACTTTTGTGATTTTGAACTGTTTTCACTTAATCTGATCCGGACACTTCCAGATCAGACTTCTTATCCGGATTCCAATCCGGTAAGTTCAGTTTGTTGAAATCTTACCTGTTACTAGTTTAAGTCTGTCGTAAACCTGCGTTAGGATATCACTTGTAGTGCCTTGCGTTAGGTTTACACTTTGAATCAATCAATTCGTCTGACGATCATTCCAGTGCAACCAAAGATGTCTTCGCGTGACGCTCTTGCAATCGGAACCGACACCAAACCACCTTGCCTCTATCAAGGTGAGTACAGCCAGTGGCGAGATAGATTCATGATCTTCATAGAGTCCAAGGACAACTACGTGTATATCAAGAGAGCTCTTGAAAAGGGTCCAATCCCTTGGCCGATAAAGACCATAGCAGCAACTGCAAATGCTGAAGCTCGTTGTGAGGAAAATACTCTCACCGACATGACCGAAGATGAAACAGGCATGATTGAAGGTGAAAAGCATGCAAAGAGATATATTGTTCAAGCCCTCCCCAACACGATCTACACTGCCATCGATAGTTACAAAGACACAGCAAAGGGCATGTGGGATCAAGTGGCCATAATGATGCGTGGGAGCGATGTCGGAAATCAACTGAAGATCAACATCGCAATAACCAAGTTCGATGGTTTCAAGCAGCGTGCCGGCGAGTCTCTCATCCAGGCCTATGAACGTTTTTGCTTACTTCTTAATGAACTGAACAAGAATAAGATCACTCGCTCCAACACGGAAAACGAGCTCAAGTTCCTCAACAATCTGCTGCCAGAATGGAAGGTGTTTGCTTCTCATGTCAAACACAACAACTTGATAGAGAACATTGGCATCAATGAACTTTATGAGACGCTTCTTCAAGACGAAGATGAAGTGAATGAACTTCTGAGCGAGAAGAAGACTGCATCAAAGCCAGCTGTTGATCCTATTGCACTCATGTCCTCCAAGCAAGGGAAATCTTCGGACCGTCACTCCAAACGTGCTCAAAAGCAAAGCTCTTCCGAATCTGAAGAAAAGGAAGACAGTGACTCTAATGATGAAGTATCTGACTTCAAGAAAGCGATAGCTCTGCTCACTAAATCTTTCCAACAACAAAAGTTCTATAAGAACCCTTCGTCCAATAATCAGCTCTACTCCACCTCCTCCAACAAGCGCCATGATCATCAGGACAAGTATGAGGGAAAGAAGAAGGCTGATGAGCAAGATAAGTCAGAGAAGAAGGAGAAGACGGAGAAAGTAGAAAGTAAGAAGAAAGATGAACCAGTGACATGTTACAACTGCGGAAAGCTTGGTCACTTCGCTAAAGATTATAAGAGGCATGTGGTAAAGAATTCTCATTACTACAAGGCTAAGCTCGCCCTAATTGAGCAGAAGGAAGCTGGAGAAGCTCTACTTGTGGAAACGACTACTGGTTGGGTCGTTCTGATGATGAAAGTGATTCTGCTGGTGCTGATGCTTTCATGGGATATCACTCTCCAGCCGATGCAGAAAAGACAAGTCAGGTATGTGATTCTAGCCAATAAGATTTCTTGAATCAAATGCAATCTCTTACCGAACAGGCAGATTCCTTTAAGGCCACCTCTAAAGATAAAATCTTGAGATTAGATCTCTAACCGAAAAGGTAGATGTTCAAACAAGAATAACATAAAAATATAAGTCTGAAAATGCTAATTTAAAAGACAAATGCAAAAATCTTTCAATAGCACCTAAGGACTTACGGGCCAAATTATCTGATCTTCAGTCTCAGTTTGCTCAGTGTTTGAATGAGAAAGAAGATATTGTTTATCAATGTTCTGCTCTTCAAATTCAGCACAAGGAGTTTGCTAATAAAATCACCGATCTTGAAACAAAACTCCACAAAAGTCGTCAAACCGATCAAACCATCTTTATGAATAAACCCAAAGAGTTCACGTACTTTAACAAAGAATGGGGAATCGGATACGATAACCCACACTATTTGAAAAAGGGTATCTACAAAACACCTACTTTGTATGATTTTGGTTGTTTTGGGTTAGATAAAAAGTATCCGGAATATGCCATTCAATGGACTGGTCCTCTTGAACCGGAAAAGGAAGAGGAAACCGAGGAATATAAGCGCACACACAACCGAGGAATACAACTTCCATTTTGTTATGAACCTTTAAATTATTCTTATCAAAAGAACAAGAAGTATCTCTCGAATGACTACTTCGACGGCTACAAGGTTGCAAAGCCCAAGGATTCCTCCAAAAAGGATGAGGTCCAAGCAACCGCAACCAAGACTGAGACGGACGAGTACCAGCTCTATGTTCCCCCTCTCATCTTGGAAGCAAAGATAGTCGAGTTGGAGGAGTCACTCAAGAAAGAAAGGTCAGTTTTTCAAATGGAAAAGCAAGCGCTAATCTCTGAGCTTGAGAAACTCAAATCTGAGAAAACCGAAGTTGTGTCAAATGAAGAAAAGGAAACTCTTCAGTGTGAAATCAATAAGCTCTCATCGAAACTGTCTGACATGACAAGAGAAACGATGAAGGAGCACATAAGAAATGGTCAACTCCAAGTACAGATTGACCTACTCCAAAATATAACACATATTTCACCTGAACTTTCCTCAAACTCATCTGTCACATCCTCGTGTAAAGCTTTCATAGGAAATATCTCTTCACAAGAAAGTAAAGTTTCTCAAGATGAATGTGTTAAAAGGAATTTAAACTCTGATTTTTCAAACGCTTCCGCACCGAATTCCCTAAAGCACACAACCGAAAGCACAAAGTGTTCCTCGCCTTCCTTGACCGGTCCGAGTCCTGTAATTCCGGAAGTCGATTTTTCAGAATATATGAACTCTAAAGGTAATTCTGATGGAGAGTTTGAGTCGTTCCCTTTCGACAAACCTCTTCCGAGCCATACAGATTTTCTATCACCAGTAGATAAATCGACCGGTCAATTTTATAAAGGGAACTTGTTCTAACACAAAGGCCTAAGCTGTGATTAAGATCGCCAAATCTAAACCTGTTTCTCAAAATCAATCACAGCCGAGGCAAAAGACCGAGCGATTGCCTATCAAAAATCCTGTTCCTTCAAAGGTCACTGATCATTCTGTCCCTGTTGCTACAGATAAAAATGGTCGCGCAAAACAAGAAAAATCCAAGTGGCTAAACAAGGAACCTGTCAAGGATGCTGCATCAAAGTCTTTTCCCACTGCTTTTAATTCTAGGATAAACAAAGACAATTGTTCTTGGAATCATTGGAACCGTTTTGAAGTTTCTTTTCCGATTAAAATTAATTCCGTTCATCAATTGATTCAGTTATCGCGTGATTGTTTATGTTATTCTAGTTGTGGTTGGAATGATTTTGATGCAATTAACTTAAATGATTGGTTTGGGTCATATCACATGAATAATCATACACCCAAACGCAAACCCCGTAAAAACAAAAAGAAACATCATTCACAACGGGGTTCCCAATCAGAGGTTAAACCACAGCGAGATGGGAAACCCACTTCAAAACGGGTTACTCCTACTGAGGTCAAACCTACACCTAAGAGGCAACCTGCGTCAAAGCAAGTTCCTACGAAGGGTGTCAAACCTAACCCTCCGGGACCCAGAATGCTCCACACACATGACCGGAAGGAGGGAGCTGCTCACGATCTACAAGGAACAATATTACGAAGACGTGAGGTTTGTCTATACCTGTTTTTTTTCACAAGCTGCTCATGTGTTTAGGGGGAGCATGATCAGCCATCAGGTAAGTCCATTCTACTGTTGAGGGGGAGCGTCGCACACAATTTTTTTAACTGATGAAAAGTTTTTTTTTGTGTGTGTGTGGATACTCCCGTGTGCATTTCACACTTCGCGCACAATCTGAGGGGGAGCATATCACTTCATGCTCATCATTTGAGGAAGAGCGACAAACTGTTTTTCTTTCAATGTCCAAAAGTTTTGTGTGTGTGTCGGACTCTCCAATGCAATCCGAGGGGGAGCAAGGTTTTCCCCATGCTAAGTTTGAGGGGGAGCGAGAAAAGGTTCTTTTACAGTTATAATGTTTGCAAAATTTTCAAGGAAAGGACATTTTTTGTGAAAAACCCAAAGAATCCGGACAGGTATCCGGAAACCCTATCTGTCCGGATATGTTTCCGGACCGGGTCCTTTTCCGGGTTGGATAGGATCCCGGATACCACACCCGGGCTCTTGGCTCCCATAAAAATAACATCTGGGCTCTTTTGTTTCATTATCCGGATTCTATCGCAAAACCCTTCGAAAAACCTCTCAACTCTCTCTCTCGCTCGGACTCACTCATCTCTCTCGATTAACACTAGTGTTTCATTCCATCTTCAGGTATGTTTTTCGAATCTTCACCTCGATCATGTGTAGTCAAGTATCTGCCACTTCACACCACAAATCGATCACCAGTTTGGTCGATTCACTGCATCCGAAAACCCCTTATGGGTCCTTTCGATTTCGGATCTTCTAGGTGTTATACAGATCGATTTTGATAGATGTACATGTTTATCTGTGTCTATCACCACTTCATACATGCTTTACACCATGATTAGGACTCCATATCACTCGATTGAAGATTTTGGGTGTCGTCCGGACACATTCGTCGTGTCCGGAAACGTTTATTTGGATGAGGTCTTATCCGGGAAATACCATAGTTTTAGATATGTTATCCGGTCAATCTCAACAATCAGAAACTGTAACGTCCCAAAAATTACAAGCAAATTTAAAATTTTAAATACACATTTCATTTATAACAACTCATTAAATGATCCCAACGTTTCGTTTGCAAACTCATAATTAATATCTTCATAATAAAAACCAGCGGAATTAAACGTTTAATTATTAAAAACCATAAAGCAACCAGCTCTCCTCGCGCGCCAGTGTGTACTCGTCACGCCTTGGAGCCGCCCGTACCTGAAACCACAATCTATTGGGAAAGGGTAAGCACGAAGCTTAGTGAATTCTACACCATAAGTAACACAGTTATTTCCACACCACCATAAACAGATAATTGCACATAAACAGCATACAAGTCTACGAACAAATCATAAACATGTATATCCACACCCACCCACCTAAAAGGCACAAGTCGGTCCCACCGACCACATGATAACATCTCCGGCCCCGCCGAATCCCCGGTCCCACCGAGTCTCTACGCCACCCGCGTATAAAATCTCCGGCCCCGCCGGATCCTCGGTCCCACCGAGTTAACATGACAACATAGTATCAACTAGACACCCCACTATCTAGTTCCACAACACAATCACATAAGGCTACCACACACGTACTACAGCAATGATAAAACAACCGTTATTAGATTTCGTGCAAACGCAACCCGGCACCCCCGGGTTCATACGCCACCCGCGTATACAACCTTCGGTCCCATCGAATTACTACGCCACCCGTGTATGTGACCCTCGGCCCCGCCGAACTCCTACGCCACCCGCGTAGTCACAACAATAAGGTCCGACTAGGCACCCTACTATTTAACCCCGCATCAAAAGCAAATAGAACTACCACATACATACACAACGTAATGTAAAATTAACCGACATTAGTTATAGTGAGAGAACTCACCTCGAATGCGCGCCTAGCTCAACAATACAAATTCAAGCTTCCCAATTACAGTCACTTCCCAGCACCTAGACGCACGTTAAAACATATCAATACGAGACCCGGACCCTAAGACACGACGCACGCTTAAACCGTCACTAAAACTATTTTCCGCTCTCGCCAAACAGGTCTGTTCGGGACCTGTTTCGACCCCCTTAAACCCTGAAAATTCCCAATATTATTTCATGACCAGAAGGTACTCTGAGTTAGGGTTCCAAGGACATATTATACGCCTCCTAACGATTTTTCTACAATTTACTACGGATTTTACAAAAACAGTCCCGGAACAGCGAAAATCAGCACCTTTCAGTATAAAACGACAATTTGACCCATGCTACGTCCCGAACTGGGTTTTTGCACAAAACACAGAAAAGTTTGTAGACTCAAAAAGGGAACTTTTGGCACCGATTTCACCCAAATTCGAGTTACGAGCAGAAAGTTAAGGCTTTCGCAAGATCAAGGCAGATTCCAGGAATTTTCACATGAAATGACGAATCACCGAACTTACGACCACTTTTTCGCCCAGCTAGAGACCGAACCAGTTTTCCGCTAAAACACAGAAAACGTGCTCGACCCCGAACTTGAACCGTGGGCGCCAGTTTCGGCTCCAACGGAGTTACTACGGAAAAGTTATGATCAAACGAAAACTGGACAGCACACCTAGAATTTACATAAACTGATAACTTTATAAAACGGTTCGCGTTCGGCTTAACGGTTCGGGTTGCAACTAGGGCTGGACAACCCACGCACCACCCACTGCCACCTCCGGCAGTGGTGGTCGGCGGCGGCGGCGGCCACCGCCGGTGGTGGTTTCACGGCGACACCAAAGAAACAACGAGGGGGGGGGGGGACACTTACCTACGACGAAGAACGATCACTTGCGACTTTTCTCTCGCTCCTCGCTGCTCCCTCTCTCTTCGTCGCTCCTCTCTCTCTCTCTCTTCGCCGGCGAGACCAGCGGAGGTGCTGGTGGTTGCGGGTGGTTCACAGCGGCAGGGAAAAGGAAGAACCGGTGTTCGTTCTTCCCTTGCGTGCGGCAGAAATCCCGAAACAAGAGTGGGTTGAATAGGGTTTTTCTTTGTTGGTGCCGTGAGGATACACGAGGAAGAAGGGATGTCGATTAGGTTTGAATGTGCAGCAAGTAACAAATCTTAAACACCACAAAGGGATACAATTTTCGGCCCTCACATTGCATGGGCCGAAACCCATGATCACTTTGGACTAAGGCCAAGACTAGCCCCTCAGCTTCATCATATCTCACAATCTACATCAAAATGACACGCTTGCTAACGCTTTGGTCCTTTTCGACACCAAACCACTAACCAAAACAATTAAAGGCAAACATTTTAAATTATTAAAGTTAATTAATAAACGTACCGGGACACGGGCTTTACAACTCTCCCCCACTTGGATTAGACTTCGTCCCCGAAGTCTACGTCCGCAAACAGCTTCTAATAATTCTCTCGCATTTGATGATATCCCAAACTCAATCCACTTCCAAGCTCTAACCATTCTAAAGCTGCTCACCAGTATACCCTACAGGATACTCGATTACGATCCCCCTATCATTAAATGACGATTAACTTCTACGAATTCTAATAGACTCCAAATATTTTCAATAAATTATATTAACAAAACATCGACCCCCTGCCGAACATCGGTCCAACCGATTACAATAACAAACATCGGCCACCCGCCGAACATCGGTCCAACCGATTACAATAACAAACATCGGCCACCCGCCGAACATCGGTCCAACCGATTACAATAACAAACATCGGCCACCCGCCGAACATCGGTCCAACCGATTACAATAACAAACATCGGCCACCCGCCGAACATCGGTCCAACCGATTACAATAACAAACATCGGCCACCGGCCGAACATCGGTCCAACCGATTACAATAACAAACATCGGCCACCCGCCGAACATCGGTCCAACCGATTACAATAACAAACATCGGCCACCCACCGAACATCGGTCCAACCGATTACAATAACAAACATCGGCCACCCGCCGAACATCGGTCCAACCGATTACAATAACAAACATCGGCCACCCGCCGAACATCGGTCCAACCGATTACAATGACAAACATCGGCCACCCGCCGAACATCGGTCCAACCGATTACAATAACAAACATCGGCCACCCGCCGAACATCGGTCCAACCGATTACAATAAATCACATAAGCGTGGTATTATCCTAGACACTAACACAAATAGATATCCCCCACAATCAAGTCAACTAACACACACGTAGGTCATTCCCTTAACCGATACTACCCGGCCTACATTACCAACACGCGTGGAATACCCAACCTCCCACCGCCGACGTATCCCCCTACACTCGCTCTACAAAGCTAATTTATCTGAACCGAGGGTACACCCTGACGCCTACCTCTCAGGTAACGCCTCAGGGCCCCTCACATCGGAATTACCTCTCAGGTAAGTGCCCACAACTATATCCTCCTAGCACCTACTAGAAAGCCTAGGCTATAACACCTGAACACCGGGGCCTCACCCCGAGATACCCAACCGACCACTACCAGCGACTGACTAACGTGCCTAAGGATCCAAAGTAAAACATCCTACCCACAAGTGCCTATCTCGGATTGTCTCCCTCACCCAAACGTGTAAATACTTGACGTGCAATGAATGCCAAACGGTGCGACAAAACAATTCATCAACAAGACTCCACCTCGAGTCATTAAAACCGGGCAATTAGCCCATGACTAACTCCAAGTCAAAACCGAGCAAAATGCTCCACGCTTGCTAGACCCATAAGTCGGTCAGAACGCGTTTAAATAAAGTCTAAGCAAGCAATACTCTAAAATCAACATTAGTCCCAAACTCAACACGAGTTAAACAAAAGAGTTTCCCAAAAGGACTCACACCCTTAAAATTCTCAAAACGACACATAACACTTATAAGCGTACTTTCCAAATGGTTTACAAAATCATTTACAAAATATTTTCAACGTCAAGATTTTTTTCATTTCAAAAAGACCGTAAGCAATAAAACTACTATTACCAGGTCGGTAGTTACGCAAAAATGGACACGCTCGTCCCACATATGAAAATCATGTTAAAAAAATCATTTCATTGCAGCTTAGTTTACTCACAAAACGTAAAGCGAAATAAATAACTCCTTTGAAAATGAACCGTCACGGTTCTAGTATGAATTGACTCATGACGTGTATTTAAAGTAACCGTTCGACCTTACACCGGGTGCAACAAAAGTGTGCACATGATTTCAAAATCAGTTCCACGATATTTGACCCCAAAATTCCTCTTTTTTCATCCAAAATGTCGTGGCACAGGGTTCACTAACAAATTTTACGCGCGTCGGCTAGTCATACAAAATGATGGAACGGTTTACAGATATACTTTTGTTAAAACACAACTGTTTAGTGTAAGTTTCAAACTTAAAAATAAAAACCAATATGTTTTCATCATTTGAAAATATCGACTAAAACCTCATAAAATCTCAAAAGGTGGGGTTCTTTAAATTGATTTCCAAGATTTCCCCAAATGGTCACATAGACAAATAAGATATGCACCTCGTGAAATTAAACCCACACGACTCAACATGCCGTAAAACAAAACTTATTTTAACCAACTCACTCAAATAGCTTTATACAGACATCGTGGAATGTAACTTTCCGTCTCAACTCTAACATATGTGGAGGAGTTCCAATGTTAAAGTCACAAGCCGTAGTCACTTGCCCAACATTTTAAACACCACAAAACACGGATATCATCTTACCCGAAAGGACCGTTGGAAAAATAACGAAATGAGACCAATTCTAACAAAGTTTGCACTCCCGTGATAAAACGATTTCATACACTTTCAAAACCATGTTTCAAAATCTTGTGTGTGTGCTGAACATTTCCCAAAATTCCAAAACACCATCCATAAAATGATTTAAAACACAAGAATTTGTTAATGCAATCTATTTCAAAATCAAACTTTGTGCATGACTCAGTTGGCATTCTACGCCTCGACTCCTTCTCCTCCAAATCTCTCCGATCCACTAACGTCATCCGGATATTTAAACCTCTTAGGCAAGTTGGGAAATTACGTCAAATAATCCCTACGATTTTTCCTCAATCAAAGTCGGCTCTATAAGCCTATGATTCTAGCACAATCATCCATCTTGGCCCGAAACAAACATCATCCTTATCGTCACTCCAAGTGACTAATACTAGAACCGTCCTTCTATTCTAACGACTACTGGATTAGATCCTTCGCCACTACCCTCAACGATCATTTCATCTAAGCAAATCAAGTACACACATGTACTAATAGATTTAATATGGTTGTTTCTCCTAATGATGGCCATTCTGGGTAGATAACACAACGCGTTAATAGCACATAATAACTCATACTAACAACGCTCACGCTCAACTCCTTGGATTCCTCGTGACTTTCCCCGACTCGAGCATTGATCCTGTGTTTCTGATAGTAGGAGCTCTACTACTACCTTCCACACCTATCATCACTCGTTCCGAGTTCCATCCGATGGGTCCAAGTAGTTTCTCGCCGATAACTACACACATATGCCCGCACCGGCATATGTACACACTTCTCCTAGCTCCCTAGGAATTCCACCCAACTCCACTACCCTTGCTATAACGAAATCCCCACTAGTCATGACGGGTCGTCTCGCGAATGCACAGTCGCACACAGTGTAAAACCAGATAGACATTCGAATATAAGATTCTATCCTACAACGGTTGGACTCAAACAAGAGCTGCGCAATAGAACTAAATCTAACATTCTAAGGCTATTCGGTTCCTACCGCATACAACCTATAGTGCATTCACTTAACAACTTATCAAGGCTAGCATAAACTCCTATTAGCAAGCAACAAACATGCAACACAGTGTAATAAGCACCAAGCAATTTAACATACATACTCATACATAAACACCCTTCCTAGCTCTCTAGGAATTTTCATCTCATTCCACTACCCTTACTACAACGGAATCCCTACTAGCCATAACGAGTTGCCTCGCGAATACCCGATTATATGCAGTGCGAAATAAATAGACATTCGAATTCAAGATTCTATCCTAGAACGGCTGGACTCAAACAAGAGTTGCGCAATAGGACTAAATCAAATATTCTAAGGCTATAAATCTCTTACTGCATACAACCTAGAGGGCACCCACTTAGTAACTTATCATAATTAGCATAAATTCCTAATAGCAAGCAGTACAACATACATCATAGTGTCCACAACAGGCAATCTAGCATGCATACTCTATGATCTAGAAAGCAATAAAACACTAAGTACTGTACCTTTCCCCCTTTGACTCCGGCTGACTGTACACACTGCGCCCCCGCTCACCGTTTCTCAAACGGAAATTTCCTTCCTTTTATTTTCCAAAAACTTTAACGAAAATTTCATAGCCGCAAACTTGAGATCAAACACACCGAGGTGCGTTTGATTCACTCAAGCTGTGCTCTGATACCAAGTTGTAACGTCCCAAAAATTACAAGCAAATTTAAAATTTTAAATACACATTTCATTTATAACAACTCATTAAATGATCCCAACGTTTCGTTTGCAAACTCATAATTAATATCTTCATAATAAAAACCAACGGAATTAAACGTTTAATTATTAAAAACCATAAAGCAACCAGCTCTCCTCGCGCGCCAGTGTGTACTCGTCACGCCTTGGAGCCGCCCGTACCTGAAACCACAATCTATTGGGAAAGGGTAAGCACGAAGCTTAGTGAATTCTACACCATAAGTAACACAGTTATTTCCACACCACCATAAACAGATAATTGCACATAAACAGCATACAAGTCTACGAACAAATCATAAACATGTATATCCACACCCACCCACCTAAAAGGCACAAGTCGGTCCCACCGACCACATGATAACATCTCCGGCCCCGCCGAATCCCCGGTCCCACCGAGTCTCTACGCCACCCGCGTATAAAATCTCCGGCCCCGCCGGATCCTCGGTCCCACCTAGTTAAAATGACAACATAGTATCAACTAGACACCCCACTATCTAGTTCCACAACACAATCACATAAGGCTACCACACACGTACTACAGCAATGATAAAACAACCGTTATTAGATATCGTGCAAACGCAACCCGGCACCCCCGGGTTCATACGCCACCCACGTATACAACCTTCGGTCCCATCGAATTACTACGCCACCCGCGTATGTGACCCTCGGCCCCGCCGAACTCCTACGCCACCCGTGTAGTCACAACAATAAGGTCCGACTAGGCACCCCACTATTTAACCCCGCATCAAAAGCAAATAGAACTACCACATACATACACAACGTAATGTAAAAATAACCGACATTAGTTATAGTGAGAGAACTCACCTCGAATGCGCGCCTAGCTCAACAATACAAATTCAAGCTTCCCAATTACAGTCACTTCCCAGCACCTAGACGCACGTTAAAACATATCAATACGAGACCCGGACCCTAAGACACGACGCACGCTTAAACCGTCACTAAAACTATTTTCCGCTCTCGCCAAACAGGTCTGTTCGGGACCTGTTTCGACCCCCTTAAACCCTGAAAATTCCCAATATTATTTCATGACCAGAAGGTACTCTGAGTTAGGGTTCCAAGGACATATTATACGCCTCCTAACGATTTTTCTACAATTTACTACGGATTTTACAAAAACAGTTCCGGAACAGCGAAAATCAGCACCTTTCAGTATAAAACGACAATTTGACCCATGCTACGTCCCGAACTGGGTTTTTCACAAAACACAGAAAAGTTTGTAGACTCAAAAAGGGAACTTTTGGCACCGATTTCACCCAAATTCGAGTTACGAGCAGAAAGTTAAGGCTTTCGCAAGATCAAGGCAGATTCCAGGAAATTTCACATGAAATGACGAATCACCGAACTTGCGACCACTTTTTCGCCCAGCTAGAGACCGAACCAGTTTTCCGCTAAAACACAGAAAACGTGCTCGACCCCGAACTTGAACCGTGGGCGCCTGTTTCGGCTCAAACGGAGTTACTACGGAAAAGTTATGATCAAACGAAAACTGGACAGCACACCTAGAATTTACATAAACTGATAACTTTATAAAACGGTTCGCGTTCGGCTTAACGGTTCGGGTTGCAACTAGGGCTGGACAACCCACGCACCACCCACTTCCACCTCCGGCAGTGGTGGTCGGCGGCGGCGGCGGCCACCGCCGGTGGTGGTTTCACGGCGACACCAAAGAAACAACGAGGGGGGGGGGGGGGGGGGGAAACACTTACCTACGACGAAGAACGATCACTTGCGACTTTTCTCTCGCTCCTCGCTGCTCCCTCTCTCTTCGTCGCTCCTCTCTCTCTCTCTCTTCTCCGGCGAGACCAGCGGAGGCTGGTGGTTGCGGGTGGTTCACAGCGGCAGGGAAAAGGAAGAACCGGTGTTCGTTCTTCCCTTGCGTGCGGCAGAAATCCCGAAACAAGAGTGGGTTGAATAGGGTTTTTCTTTGTTGGTGCCGTGAGGATACACGAGGAAGAAGGGATGTCGATTAGGTTTGAATGTGCAGCAAGTAACAAATCTTAAACACCACAAAGGGATACAATTTTCGGCCCTCACATTGCATGGGCCGAAACCCATGATCACTTTGGACTAAGGCCAAGACTAGCCCCTCAGCTTCATCATATCTCACAATCTACATCAAAATGACACGATTGCTAACGCTTTGGTCCTTTTCGACACCAAACCACTAACCAAAACAATTAAAGGTAAACATTTTAAATTATTAAAGTTAATTAATAAACGTACCGGGACACGGGCTTTACAGAAACCTAGTTGTCCGAAAACCTCAGGGTTTCCAGTAAGTCCAACTACCGGTTTGTTGATATGTTCGAAATCCTTTTATCTGGTAACTTACCTTGTTATAGATATTTTGTCCGGATTTACACAACATCCGGAGACCTAGTTGTCCGGAAACCTCAGGGTTTTTGGTAAGTTCAACTACCGGATTGTTGAGTTATCCGGACTCCTATTTGACCGGAAACCACTATCATTCGGAAACCTATTTGTCCGGGTTGTCCAATTTTTCCGGAAACATTCATGTCATCCGGATTCCTTTGCTGTCCGGATACCATTTGTCCGGAGAGTATTCATTGACCGGAAAGTTGTGCATGTCATAGCTTTGTCTGGATACCGTGTGTTGTCCGGATAGTTCTGTCATTCCATTACTTTATCCGGACACCCCTGGTTTGTCTATCCAGTACCTGTTCTATCACTATCAGTCCTCAATTTGTCTCAAATTGAGCCATTTATCGCAAAGGTACGCGCCGATAATTGTTCTTCCGCCTAACGTACTAACTCTGGTTATTTTACAGATATCTCATGGCGAATCAGGAGAAAAATCCTCCACAACATCCGGAAGAATAAATTCCTCAAGAGGAATTTATAGACGAGGCAGCTGACAACGCCTTGGTCGAACCTGACCATGGCACGGAGATAGAGCCAAACAACCATCACCTGGACCCGGCTCAGTTCCGTCCACAACCACAACACCGAGTACATGTGGACATTCTAATGTGTCACCCTCTCCCTGAGGCCCTAACTGCTACAACCAACGTCTCGCTCTTGTACGTTCTTCAAGTATGGCTCACAGCACGAGTCAACACAGCTGCTAACTCACAGACGATCACCGCTCAGATCGACAACCAACAGTTCACGCTCACACCTGACACCTTCCGCCGCCTACTTTCACTTCCTGTAACGTCCCAAAAATTACAAGAAATTTTAAAAATTTTTAAAACATACATTTCATTATAAAAATCACCCCAATCTAATAATGTGCAAACCAAGTTGAAACATTTCGTTTACCAAACCATTCAAAAAGTTACGCAGCGGAAAATGTTATAAATAAAGTCTAGGGGTTTAAAAGTAAAAATTAAAAAACATCATCAACGCTCCGCGCTTGTGTGTACCGTCAAACCTGCCTGCCCCTCGCACCTGAGATCACAACATAAGGGAAAAGGGTAAGCTAAAGCTTAGTGAATTCAAACACACACGTAGGTAGCAACCCACGTATATCGCCCCTACTCGCAAGTAGGCCACATCACTATCACCTTGAATACAGCCACAATCAATTATCATATAAAGACAAACCTCGGTCCCACCGAGCAACTAGATAAATTAATTATAAGCTCAGTCCCACCGAGCCCCCGGTCCCACCGAGTAAAACAAAATATAACTAAGCTTAGTCCCACTAAGCCCTCGGTCCCACCGAGTGAGCAAAATATAAATATACAAATCGCCAATCATTAACAGTTACCACATACCAATTATCTCATGCAACCACATAATTACACGTAACAACCAATAACACAAAAACAACATACATGAAATTCCTAACTACGCGGTGAATGAACTCACCTCAAAAGCGCGTCTAGCTCGTAATCAAAAGTCCAAGCTCCACAATCCAAACATCACTTCCCAATACCTAAACGAACGTTAACATGCATTAATACGAGACCCGGACCTAAAGACGCGACGCACGCTACAACCGTCACAAAAATGACTTTTTCACCTAACTAAACGGGTCTGTTCGGGACCTGATTCGACCCCCCTTAAACCCAGAAAATCCTCAAACATTTTACATCACCAGAAAGTGCTCTGAGTTACGGTTCCAAGGACATATCGCACGCGCTCTAACGATTTTTCTACAATTTATTATAGATTTTACAAGTCCGGTTAACTGCACAGCGAAAAACCGCACTGTTCGATATAAAACAGCAATTCGACCCTATTTACAGTCCGAACTGGGTTTTGCACAAAACACAGAAAAGTTGCTAGGTTCGAAAAGGGAACTTTTGGCACCAATTTCACCCCAAACCGAGCTACGAGTAAAAAGTTATAAGCTACGCAAGAACAGGGCAGATTCCAGAATCCTTCACATGAAATGACGAACCGCTGAACTTGCGGCCACTTTTTCTCCTAGCTCGAGGCCGAACCAGTTTTCCGCTAAAACACAGAAAACGTGCCCGGTCCCGAGCTCGAAGCGTGGGCGCCAGTTTCGGCTCAATCGGAGTTATGACGGAAAAATTACGTGCGAGTTAAAACTGGGCAGAAAGCTAATGTTCACATAAAAAAAAACGATCTAAACAACAATGGTTTACGGTTTACGGTTTACGGATTAGACAAAGGTGGTATTAGGGTTCTGCCACGGTCACCACCCACTGCCACCTCCGGCAGTGGGGCACGGCGGCGGCGGTGTCGGCTTTCCGGCGACCCTTAAACACACGTACCCACACACGCACACCACCTACTATCGCTACACAACAACACCGACAGTGGAGGACCACGGCTGCCACCCCGGCAGCGACCAAGGCCGCGTGCGGCAGCGGCAGCGGCGGTGGCGGTCCAACATCGCCGGCGACGGTGGGGAAAAAATAAGGAAGAACGAAAGGGTTTACCTTATGACGACAACGAGACCGCAACCACACTAAACCCCGGCTTTTCTCTAACCCGCTACACACTTCCGCTCTGCACCTCACGATTTCAGACGGGAGGCAGCAGCGACCTCCGGCGAAGCAGCAGCAGTTTTCCGGCCGGCTTCTTCTTTTTACTCCGGCGATCTCCTTCTCTCTAACTCCCTCACTCTCTCGATATCTCTCTCACTCTCCCGTATACTGCTCTCTCTCTCTCTCTATTTCTCTTGCAGCTACACAGTTCAACGAAACAGGAAAACAAAAGGGAAGGGGGGGGGGGGGGGTAGGGGAAGGTCGCCGGCAGGGGGGGGGGGGACCTCTCACTTCTCTCTCTCGGTTTCAAATATGGTCATTTCTTAAATTCCCTATTTTTTTCCTTGACTTATTTTGCTACCCTCCGTATGCCAATTCCAAAAACACATGCCAAACTTAGCCCAAAACAATTTTTTGGTCCCTCAAGAACCCATAATAACTCCCTAAGCCCCCTACTGGAAAAAAAATTACAGTTAGGTTCGACTCTTCTAACCCCGCTAACAAAAATCACATTTAACCAAAATTAAAAGAAAGAAATAATACAAGGAACATACCTACCGGATTACGGGCTTTACAACTCTCCCCCGCTTGGATTAGACTTCGTCCTCGAAGTCCACGCCTACAAATAGTTCCGGGTAGTTCTCTCGCATCTCGGCCTCGGGTTCCCAGGTCCATTCTGAACCTTTACGGTGTTGCCACTGGACTTTCACCAACCCAATGACTTTGTTCCGCAGAGTCTTTGTCTTTCTCCCAACAATGGCTATCGGCTTCTCCACGTAATTGAGTCTTTCGTCGATCTGAATGTCCTCGAGAGGGATCACGGCAGACTCATCTACTACACACTTCCGCAACTGAGAAACATGGAAGGTGTTGTGGATCAAACTTAACTCATCCGGTAGTTCTAATCGGTAAGCTACTTTCCCCACACGGGCGATGATCCGGTAAGGCCCGATATAACGAGGCCCTAGCTTCCCTCGCTTACGAAACCGGATCACCCCTTTCCAGGGTGAAACCTTCAATAACACATAGTCGCCTACTTGAAACTCCAAGTCTGATCGCCTTTTATCAGCGTAGCTCTTCTGTCGACTTTGAGCAGTGACCAAACGGTCCCGCACGATCTGTATCATCTCGGTCGTCCTTAACACAATGTCAGTGCTCCCTAGCACCCGATGACCCACTTCGCCCCAACAAACGGGCGTCCTGCACTTCCTACCGTACAACAGCTCGTACGGCGGCATGCCAATACTAGAGTGATAGCTGTTGTTGTAGGAAAATTCAGCTAGAGGAAGGTGCTGATCCCAACTACCTCCAAAGTCGATGACACAAGCTCGTAGCATATCCTCGAGGGTCTGAATGGTTCGCTCGCTCTGACCGTCCGTCTGTGGATGGAAAGCCGTACTAAAGTGTAACCGTGTTCCCATTTCTGACTGGAACTTCTCCCAAAACCGGGAGGTAAAACGAGTGTCCCTGTCGGAGACAATTGAAACTGGCACCCCGTGCCTGGCCACGATCTCACGAACGAACACCTCCGCAAGCTTCTCCGCCGAGGAGCTCTCCCTAATAGCCAAGAAGTGGGCACTCTTGGTCAGACGGTCAACGATCACCCATATCGCATCGTTCCCACGGGGAGTCCTGGGGAGTTTCGTTATGAAGTCCATAGTAATCTTTTCCCATTTCCAAACCGGGACCTCCAACGGTTGCACCTTCCCATGTGGTCGTTGATGTTCCGCTTTGACCTTCCGACAGGTCATACAAACCTCAACACACCTAGCAACATCCCGCTTCATGCCGGGCCACCAGTAACCTTCACGCAAGTCTCTGTACATCTTTGTAGCTCCCGGGTGAATCGAGAACTTTGACTTATGCGCCTCATCCATCAGCACCTGACGGTTCCCACCGAGGAGTGGAACCCAAACCCTACCATGTCGAGTTAACAACCCACGACTATCACGAATAAAATTCGGGATTTCCCCCGACACTCTTTCCCGCTTCGCATTCTCCTCTAAGACAGCCACCTCCTGAGCGCTTCTTATTGGCTCCAAGATAGGGGCAACCACTGTCAATCGCTGACATAAACCCCTCAATGGCTCACCGGCCGGGTGTCGGCTGAGTGCGTCCGCGACCACGTTCGCTTTTCCCGGGTGGTAAAGTATCTCGCAGTCATAATCCTTCACTACATCGAGCCACCTTCGCTGGCGCATATTAAGATTCTGCTGATCCATCAAGTACTTGAGACTTTTATGGTCAGTGTAGATCGTACACTTGACACCATAGAGATAGTGCCTCCAAATTTTAAGGGCAAACACCACCGCTCCCAGCTCCAAGTCGTGAGTCGGGTAATTTGCTTCGTGAGGTTTCAGCTGCCTAGAAGCATAGGCTATGACTTTGCCGCGCTGCATAAGTACGGCACCCAAACCTTGATGTGATGCGTCGCAGTACACCACCAAATCCTCCATTCCCTCAGGCAAGGTTAGCACAGGAGCCTCGCACAACCGCCTGCGTAGCTCCTCAAACGCTTTCTGTTGCTCTTCACCCCAGCTGAAAGCCGCAGACTTCCTCGTCAACCGCGTCATCGGCAACGCGATCTTGGAGAAATCCTGAATAAACCTTCGGTAATACCCCGCCAAACCTAAGAAGCTCCGCACCTCGGTAGGAGTCTTCGGTACCTCCCACCGTAACACTGCTGAGATTTTAGCTGGGTCAACCATGATACCATCCTGGTTCACGACATGTCCTAAGAACTGGACCTCTCGTAACCAGAATTCGCACTTAGAAAACTTTGCGTATAACTTCTCTCGCCTCAAAACCTCCAACACTTCTCGAAGATGTACCTCATGCTCCTCCTTGGACTTGGAATACACCAGAATGTCGTCGATGAATACAATCACCGATCTGTCCAACATCGGACTACACACACGGTTCATGAGGTCCATGAATGCTGCTGGTGCATTGGTGAGCCCAAAAGGCATCACCACGAACTCGTAATGACCGTACCGTGTACGGAAGGCTGTCTTCTCTGTGTCCTCACTCCTGACCCGCATCTGGTGGTACCCTGACCGCAAGTCGATCTTAGAGAACCATGAGGCTCCCTGAAGCTGGTCGAATAGATCGTCAATCCTCGGCAACGGATAACGATTCTTTACCGTAAGCTTATTCAGCTCCCGGTAATCTATACACATTCGCTGTGACCCATCCTTCTTCTTTACAAATAAAATAGGTGCTCCCCACGGCGAACAGCTCGGTCTGATGAACTCCTTTTCGAGTAGTTCCTGTAACTGGGCGTACAGTTCTTTCATTTCCGGTGGGGCCAAGCGATAGGGTGCCTTGGCCACCGGAGCAGCACCCGGGATCAGATCGATCCGAAACTCTACCTGTCGTTCGGGAGGTATCCCCGGCAAATCCTCAGGGAATACGTCGATGAACTCCCGTACAACTGGCACATCTTCCGCAGACTCCTTCACCTCCCCAACTCTCGTGTCTAACACATATGCCAGGAACCCCTGACCACTATGCTGAAGGTACCTTCGAGCTCTCGCAGCCGAACATATAGCCGTAGTCCGCCTAGACGAATCTCCCTGTACTAACAGTTCTCCCCCGCTTGGGGTTCGAACTCGCACTTGTTTGTGGCGACAAACAATCTCCGCGTCGAACTTATCCATCCAATCCATTCCCACAATCACACAAAGCTCCCGCATGGCAATCGGGATCAGGTCAATGGGAAACCGCACTCCTGAAATCTCTAAAATGCACCCGCGAAACACATCCGTGACCGTCAAGGTCCTATCATCAGCCACCTCAACAACAAGAGGATGACTCAAACGTCCTACCACTCGGCCCAAACCCTCGCAAAACGTGCGTGACACAAAAGAGTGAGTAGCCCCACTATCAAACATCACAACCGCAGGCACCGAGTTAACTAGGAACGTACCTACCATATAATCCCGACACAAAATAATAAACAACATGCAAAGGAAAAACAAGAAGAGGGAAACAAAGGGAATGTACCTGTAACCACTTTAGGCGTCGCCTGCGCCTCATCTACCGTCAACTGGTGGACTCTGCCTCGAGCCGCTCCCGCCCCCGACGGGCCTGCTCGACCATCGGTAATACGTAACGGGGCATTCCCAGGCGCCCTCGGTGCTCCACCCCCAGTAGCTACCCCTGCCCTAGGACAGTTGGCCTTTACATGGCCTGTCTGATTACAGCTGAAACAAACCACTAACGGTACCCTACAATCCCGGCTAAGGTGACCGGGTTGGCCACACTTAAAACACCCCTCAACTCTCCTCACCCCGGTATCTCGGGGTTTAAACCCGCCACTCCTAGAACCCGTGCGCGTATCCGTGAACCTCGATCTCTTCGGTACTGCCGAGATAGGCGTCACCGGCTGTGCTGTCTTCCTCTTCTTAGCTTGGGTCTCCAGCTCAAGCTCCCTCCTCCGAGCGGCGTCCATCATGGCGGATAATGAAGTGTACTGTGCTGTGCTAACAAACTCCCGGATCTCCGTGCGTAACATATCTTTATAACGTGACATCTTTATCTCTTCCGAGGCAGCATATTGGGGACAAAATAATGCCCTCTCGGTGAATTTCCTGTTCATCTCCTTTACCGTCTCTGTCGTCTGGGTGAGTTCTAGGAATTCCTTAGCGATTCTCTCCATCTCTACCGGCGGTACATACTCTGCACGGAAACGAGTGACAAACTCGTTCCAGGTCAAGGTAGTGCGTTCGGCAGCCGTCAATGCCGAGGCGCACCAATCCTTCGCGCCGTCACGAAGTAGATTTACTGCAAAACGGACCTTTAGATTGTCCGGGCAACCACTGGTCAAAAATGCGAACTCCATGTCAGATACCCATCGCATACTGGTAATCGGGTCCAGGTCTCCCTTAAACTCTGGCGGGGAACAGGCGGAGAGATCCCGGTATTGGAATTCTCGGTTACGGGGATGACCCTCTGCAGGCAGTGGAATAGCTGCAATACGCTCCTCCATTAGGATCACCACCTCCTCTCGAATAGCAGTGATGATCTCGGGGATCGCCTCCCCGATCGCGTGGGAAACCTCAGTAGCAATCAGTTCCCTAATACGCTCCTCAGTAATCCCCGTCCCGGCTTGCGCTGCCGCGTTGTTCCTTCTTGTATTGACCATTCTAGAAAGAGAACATTCAGAGATCTATAAGCATATATAACTCACCCTACCACGCTCATACTCCACTCCTTGGCTCCCTCGTGGCTCTCCCCGACTCAAGCATGGATCCTGTGCTTCAGATAGTAGGAGCTCTACTACTACCCTTCACACCTATCCTTACTCGTTTCGAGTCCTGTCCCGAGACATTCAAGTAGTCGATTATCACAAATAAACACATATAGCCAATCCAGCCCGTACAAACACCTTTCCTAACTCCCTAGAAAGGTCATATCACCCACTATCCCTTGCTAACACGGAAACCCCACTAACCCTGACGAGTCGCCTCGTGAATGCACGGTCGTATACAGTGTAAAACCAGATAGACGTTCGAATAAGAGATTCTATCCTAGAACGGTTGGACTCAAACAAGAGCTGCGCAATAGAACTAATTCCAATATTCTAAGGCTATTCAGTTCCTACTGCATACAACCTAGAGTGCATTCGCTTAACAACCTATCAAAGCTAGCATGGGTTCCTATAAGCGACAAAACCAGCATACGGTACCATACAGTTCACATAAGCAATCTAGCATGCATACCCTATGCCTAGAAAGCGATATTTACACTAAGCTCCTTACCTTCCCAGCTGGCATCGGCTGACTGTACACACTGCGCCCACGATCACCGTTTCCCAAACGGGTTTTCTCTTTTCATTTAATTTTTAAAAAGATCAAATAAAAGAATTTAAAATCTCTTAGCCGCAACTTGAGACCAAACACACCGAGATGTGCTTGATTCACTCAAGCTGTGCTCTGATACCAAGTTGTAACGTCCCAAAAATTACAAGAAATTTTAAAAATTTTTAAAACATACATTTCATTATAAAAATCACCCCAATCTAATAATGTGCAAACCAAGTTGAAACATTTCGTTTACCAAACCATTCAAAAAGTTACGCAGCGGAAAATGTTATAAATAAAGTCTAGGGGTTTAAAAGTAAAAATTAAAAAACATCATCAACGCTCCGCGCTTGTGTGTACCGTCAAACCTGCCTGCCCCTCGCACCTGAGATCACAACATAAGGGAAAAGGGTAAGCTAAAGCTTAGTGAATTCAAACACACACGTAGGTAGCAACCCACGTATATCGCCCCTACTCGCAAGTAGGCCACATCACTATCACCTTGAATACAGCCACAATCAATTATCATATAAAGACAAACCTCGGTCCCACCGAGCAACTAGATAAATTAATTATAAGCTCAGTCCCACCGAGCCCCCGGTCCCACCGAGTAAAACAAAATATAACTAAGCTTAGTCCCACTAAGCCCTCGGTCCCACCGAGTGAGCAAAATATAAATATACAAATCGCCAATCATTAACAGTTACCACATACCAATTATCTCATGCAACCACATAATTACACGTAACAACCAATAACACAAAAACAACATACATGAAATTCCTAACTACGCGGTGAATGAACTCACCTCAAAAGCGCGTCTAGCTCGTAATCAAAAGTCCAAGCTCCACAATCCAAACATCACTTCCCAATACCTAAACGAACGTTAACATGCATTAATACGAGACCCGGACCTAAAGACGCGACGCACGCTACAACCGTCACAAAAATGACTTTTTCACCTAACTAAACGGGTCTGTTCGGGACCTGATTCGACCCCCCTTAAACCCAGAAAATCCTCAAACATTTTACATCACCAGAAAGTGCTCTGAGTTACGGTTCCAAGGACATATCGCACGCGCTCTAACGATTTTTCTACAATTTATTATAGATTTTACAAGTCCGGTTAACTGCACAGCGAAAAACCGCACTGTTCGATATAAAACAGCAATTCGACCCTATTTACAGTCCGAACTGGGTTTTGCACAAAACACAGAAAAGTTGCTAGGCTCGAAAAGGGAACTTTTGGCACCAACTTCACCCCAAACCGAGCTACGAGTAAAAAGTTATAAGCTACGCAAGAACAGGGCAGATTCCAGAATCCTTCACATGAAATGACGAACCGCTGAACTTGCGGCCACTTTTTCTCCTAGCTCGAGGCCGAACCAGTTTTCCGCTAAAACACAGAAAACGTGCCCGGTCCCGAGCTCGAAGCGTGGGCGCCAGTTTCGGCTCAATCGGAGTTATGACGGAAAAATTACGTGCGAGTTAAAACTGGGCAGAAAGCTAATGTTCACATAAAAAAAAACGATCTAAACAACAATGGTTTACGGTTTACGGTTTACGGATTAGACAAAGGTGGTATTAGGGTTCTGCCACGGTCACCACCCACTGCCACCTCCGGCAGTGGGGCACGGCGGCGGCGGTGTCGGCTTTCCGGCGACCCTTAAACACACGTACCCACACACGCACACCACCTACTATCGCTACACAACAACACCGACAGTGGAGGACCACGGCTGCCACCCCGGCAGCGACCAAGGCCGCGTGCGGCAGCGGCAGCGGCGGTGGCGGTCCAACATCGCCGGCGACGGTGGGGAAAAAATAAGGAAGAACGAAAGGGTTTACCTTATGACGACAACGAGACCGCAACCACACTAAACCCCGGCTTTTCTCTAACCCGCTACACACTTCCGCTCTGCACCTCACGATTTCAGACGGGAGGCAGCAGCGACCTCCGGCGAAGCAGCAGCAGTTTTCCGGCCGGCTTCTTCTTTTTACTCCGGCGATCTCCTTCTCTCTAACTCCCTCACTCTCTCGATATCTCTCTCACTCTCCCGTATACTGCTCTCTCTCTCTCTCTATTTCTCTTGCAGCTACACAGTTCAACGAAACAGGAAAACAAAAGGGAAGGGGGGGGGGGGTAGGGGAAGGTCGCCGGCAGGGGGGGGGGGACCTCTCACTTCTCTCTCTCGGTTTCAAATATGGTCATTTCTTAAATTCCCTATTTTTTTCCTTGACTTATTTTGCTACCCTCCGTATGCCAATTCCAAAAACACATGCCAAACTTAGCCCAAAACAATTTTTTGGTCCCTCAAGAACCCATAATAACTCCCTAAGCCCCCTACTGGAAAAAAAATTACAGTTAGGTTCGACTCTTCTAACCCCGCTAACAAAAATCACATTTAACCAAAATTAAAAGAAAGAAATAATACAAGGAACATACCTACCGGATTACGGGCTTTACACTTCCTGAAGCCAACGCCGGCGGACATCAAGGTTATGACCCCGCACTCAATGACGACACTCTGTGCGCTCAAGTACGCGCACTCGGGTACAACCACAACCTCATTCGTCCATCTGGATTCAACCGAAAGTACCTGGCCCCCATATGGTACACTCTGTTTACGATTCTAAATAGATGCCTTTCTTCGAGATGGAAGGGCATAGACCAGTGTACCGACGACTTCCTGCGGTTATTCCATGCCGTGTGCTACAACCGCCACGTGGACGCTGCAATGATTATCTAGCGCGAACTTGTTCAAGCCATTCGTCAAATCGGAGGTACAAAGCAGAAGAAGTTCCTCCCCTACCCTCGTTTCCTTTCATTGGTTGTGCGACAACACATGGATGCCAATCCAGCCATACCACGACGCCGAAACCATCTGGTATGTCCTCCTCATCACCTGCAATATATGGTTATTCGCAACCCGTCTAATGCCATAGCCATGCCCATACCTGAAGCCCTTCTGGCACACGCGGATCCTACTGCCCCGAGTGTAGTAGCATATAGGGAAGCGTTAGGGAATCCCATGGTCCAGCCAGCGCCGAAGGAACCTCCCCCGGGACATAGACCCGAGAGACGTGAGGGTCCGAGAGTAAGAGGTGGAAGGGCCCGGGCAGCTGGGGCTCCCAGGCGGGGTGTGTTGAGAATTATCGGGAGGGGAACCGCAACAGGAGGTGCATTGGATCCGCGTCCCGGCCCTAGCCAACAACCCATCATTCCTATCATCAGACCAACAGGCGAAGCCGGAGCATCGTCCTCACGACCGATGCTTCAACATGACTCAACCCCATATCTTTCCGACCCGCCTTCACCATCCCATCAAGTTGAACACGTGGAATCTGAATCCACGGAATCCGATACGGACCGCAACATTAGACTGAAATTAACCCCTACCACTATCGGACCGAACCCCGATTTTACCGAAGGTATCTCATCTGCTTCACCTAGGAACGAGGGAGTAGTAGTTGTTTAGTTAGAACATGTGAGAAGGAGAGAACTACGTTCGAAAGCGAACCAGGAAAGATTGACCCATAAAGATAAAGAGGCTCCTGAGCGAACCCAACCGAGTGATATCCATGTAGCCACATCTACTATCCCATCTCATTTGTTGGGACAGGATATTGAAGAAGCCTCCGTGGACCCAGCGGAGCAATTGCACAACCCCCTTATCCACTCATCCGTCTCTCAAAAGGCAGATGTTTCAGTTTCTCACGGGGATCAAGCACAACTTCCACCGGTCTCTCACAAAATGGTTAATAAACAATAAAAAAACAATAAACACAATAATAATAAAAGGAGTAAATTACGGATTTGATCTCTGTGGTTTGTTGGTCTTTATGGATTTCGTCCCTGTGCTTTATTTATTATGGAAATGGTCCCAATGGTTTGCACTTTCCATTGGATTTGGTCCCTAGACTAGGGGTGCTCACGGGTTGGGTTGGCTGGTTTGACGGCAGTTTAACAACCCAACCCAATCATTGCGGTTTGAAAATTCTCAATCCAACCCAACCCAATTAGAAGTGCAACCCAACCCAACCCAAACCGTTCGGGTTGGGTTGGATTGGGTTGGTCGGGTTAGTCGGTTTGAAACTTTTATTCATCATTTCACCATCAACTAAGTTATCGAATCTAAACAAACCAAAAATAAACCAACTCCAATGTCTGAAAAGTGAATCCAAATATCAGAAACTCTACCTGATCGTTTTTTATATGTGCTTGGTTCTTCTTGTTTGATCTCTTTGTCAACATCAATAGGGGTATCCATTGAGAATTTGCCTATTTACAAAAAACAACAACCATAAACAGTAAAGTTCAGTTTATGGTAAAATAGCAGCTCAAGAAGTCAGCACATTGAGAATAAACTTTTATTGAAAAAAATGACACAAGAAACCAGTAAACACCAAGATTCAGAGTTCCTTAACAATTGAATTTAACAATTAAACAGCAGCAGCTTCGAACTATACAAATCGATGGGTAAAAAATAGCTTTGAAGCATTTACTATAATGTAACATAGCAGCCCTGAAATCGACCGTTTTGATCCTGAATAAAATCATATTTTATAGCAATTGTACAAAAAATCCAAACACCAGCCCCATTAAAAAGTTTGTTCTTTCTGTTCAGATATGGATGTTCTGCATTTTTTAAAACATGTCATCATTAATATTATAAAATTGATCTACTTTGTTTCCAACAAGAATGGAGGAGTATGAGAAAATGACAATAAACAGCAAGATTCGTTGGTTGAATTGGGGAAAATATTGAATCCTCAACCACTTCTCAACACAACCTAATAAAAACCATTGGTTGTTACTCGAAGCCAGTAAACAGCAAGATTCAGAGTTCGAACTAAGAAAATAAGCTTCGAACTATACAATTAAACAGCAGCAGCTTCGAACTATACAAGCAGCAACTTCGAACTATACAATTAAATTAAACAACAGCAACTTCGAGCTAAGAAAATAAGCTTACCAAGCAAGTTCGATGGGCACCAGCAGCTTCGATTCAACCTCTATTCAGAGCTGATTAAACTCCTCAATTTATTATACAAATCGATGGGTAAAAAGCAAAGCTGATTGAAAAAAGAAAACGCAAAGATGAAAAGAAGAAAATAAGCTTACCAAGCAGGTTCGATGAGCATCGGCAGCTTCGATTATACCTCTATTCAACCTCGATTCAACATCTCAGAGAGGAAGTGAATGAATTTGATTCAACAACTTAGAGAGGAAGTGAATGAAATATGACTGAAAGTGAAAACGAGAGAGGGAGGCGCTATAAAATGAAAACCTAGTTTAGTTTGGACCCCTTTTCTCACGGGTTGGCGGGTTGGGCCGGAAATTTTTGGGCCTAACCCGTTATCAACCCAATACATGCCGTTTTCTCAAAAAAATTATCGATGCTACATCGGGTTCGTGCGGTTCGTTTTTTTTTTGCCTCGAATTGGGTTGGGTTGGCCGGGTTGGTTGGAAATCTGAGCACCCCTACCCTCGACCTAACGGCCATCCAACAAATTCGTTAACTCCGAGGGTATTTTCGTCTTTTAGTTTTTTGACCATTTTAACATTATTTGTTAATCACTTTTTTGTCTTTTTGTCTTTTGTCTTTTTGTATTTTGTCTTTTTCTATATTTATTATATTATCTTTAAATTTTAGTATTGTATTATATTTAATAATATTATATATGTATACATATATATATATATATATAGAGAGAGAGAGAGACGGGTTCAAACGAGGAGCGTACCTATTTAAGAAAACATGAGGAGCACCGCCCATGTACAAAATCACATGTGATTCACAACACAAACCGCGGGACAAACCGCGCGTGTCCGCAAACCGCGGGACAAACCGCGCGTGTCCCAAATGTTAATCACATATGATTTTTAGTCCTTGTGTTGTGAATCACATGTGATTTTGTACATGGGCGGTGCTCCTCACGCTTCTCACGTTTTGATGCGCTCCTCACGTGAACCTTCCTCTCTCTCTCTCTCTATATATATATATATATATATATATATACTGACACACAAATAAAAATCTAAATCAAATCTAAACCCAAAATCAAACTTAAACCAAGATGGAGATGGATTCATTTATCATGAGCTCACCGAAGATGAAGAAGAAGGTTGGCCATGACGGTCACGGGACAGAGTGAAGGTGTAACAACCTAAAAGCCCAACATGCAATAATATAGAATTAATCCCATACGGGTCCCAATTACATACCCAAAAATTCATAATCTGGAATTACATAATCCAAATGAAAAAAAATCTAGCAACGGAAACATACTTCAACAGCCGGGAACTATCTAAATTAGAGAAAAACTAAGTTAGATCTACAGTGCTCGAAGCGATCTTGCCTCCATCTCTAGTCTTTACAACTTCTCCTTACCTTTTCCTAAAGCACCGCTAAAGGGCTTTCCTGAAAAAAGGTTTAGTTTTGAAAAACGAGGGTTAGACCATAAGGTCTAATGAATTCCCTCCAAAAATAGTTTGTACAAGCATACATAAAACAATACTTCAAACAACACATGAAGCCCAACGTTAAATCCATTCATACAGGGGGTATTTGCATAGTGTTCATAGATCGCGCACAACCAAAAATTTCCACGATCGGGGCCCAAGAAGACTCCCCTCTTGGCTCGCCTCGGGGCCCAAGCAGACTCCCCATTTTCCAAGTGTGCAGGAAACAGAGTCCATACACATCAGGTCATCATAAACTCCCAAGTGATCGTCGGATCCCAAGGTACACTAATCACATTGTGCAACCCGACTCCACATAGCATACAAGGCAAAGCTACAATAAACCAGCAATGAATGCATCCTTATAAAACAGCTCATATCATGCGAAATAAGCATTTCCAAAACATACTTTCATACGAGGAATTCATAAGAGTTTATAAATAAAGCATGCTCGCATCTCATACCATGTTCAGTAATAGACAATAGCGTTTAACAAGTCATCTCATTTAGAAAAAGGTGCAAGGGAACTCACTTGAATACAATAAATTTGATTAACGCCAATCCTTACTTTCGATTGACCCGACAACCTATAAGTACCCCAAAAATAGCGTAAGAGACTTTTTACTGGATACACACACCCGAAGGATCCCCTCTAAATTGGAACAACGCATGCACCCTATCCGAATACTTCTATCCGGAAATCAGCTATCCGACACTGCTGTTCGGAAATCAATTATCCGGAAAACCCACTATCCGGGTACCATTATCCGGAAACAACGAGCCATCCGGAAATCACCCTATTTGGAAATCTCAGTCTGGAAACCAAAAGATTTTTGGGTACGCTCTTATCCGGAACCCAAACTGATCAGGAAACTATCAGGTCCGGAAAATGGCGATTCTCGGATACACGCACCCAGAAAACCCCAAAAACCCTTAAATGGATTAGAAACCATGGTTTTAGGCCTTAACTCTTTGAAACATATGATTGGTTTAAGATTCCAGCAAAAAACAAGCAATTAATCGGTTCCTTTACCCACTAATCAAGCACTAACTACAAATCTTTAGGTTTTCTTGTTTCAGAACACACACACAGAAAATCGTGGGTTTTCTCATTCTCAAATCAACATATAAAGCATGAAGGAGTTGACAGGGAATTGATAAGTTATTTGAAATTGATTCCTCCCAAGAATTCCTTAGCCAAAACCTTGCAAACCTGCAATCCTCTTTCTCCTCTTCTTGAACTCTCGATTTCAGCCACACAAAACCAATAATGATATGAAATTAGGGATTTCCTCCCTTTTTTGTTAGTGTCAATTTTATATGTTGTATTCAAGTTGAGGGGTTATTTTGTAACTATTGAGTCTAGGTATAAATAGCCTAGTTTAGCTCATTTCTCACTAACACTTTGATAGACATACTCTTAAATTCTCTCTACACCTCTTGTACTTAGATCTTGATATCAATGAGAGATGACCAGAGATTTGCATTATTCTTGATTGTGATTACTTGTTTATTGGGATAACAAGTGGTATCAAAGCTAAGAATTTGAAGATTTTTGGGCATTTTTTTGTGTCATTTTTGGCTGTTTTGGATCGAGCTATAGGCACAGACTTGTTAGAATTGATTATCTGAATCAATTCGTGCAAGGATTCAGACTCAAAACAACAAAATCGAAGGATTTGGCAGATTTGAAGTTTTTTGAAAAAGTTTACTGTTCAGATCGATTGATGGACTTCTGTTAGTTTCTTGGTGATTTGTACTGAACAAAAGTTGCTCAGACTGTGTTCACGACCAACCCTACGTAGTTTCAAATCAATTGGAGTTGATTTGAGGATTTTTAAGCACTTAGAAAATTTACTTGTTAAAACTCATAACTGTCGTACGTGTATATGTTCTTGGTGTTCATAACTGTCGCACGATACTTAGCATCATAATTGTCGCACGATTCTTGACCGACAACATTTTTAGTCGTACAAGTATTGTACGAGAGTTACTGTACACGAGACTTTGTCGTACAAGACCCATACGACAGTTACTGTTCATTTGACCAAGTCGTACAAGTTTCGTACGAGAGTTGGTCCAAGTCGCACACTTGTTGTACGATAGTTACTGTTTCAAAGCCCAAGTCATATACGTTCTATATGACAACTACTGTTCACTTGTACTGCCGCGCACCTTCTATACGACAGTCGTACACTGTTGCCCGACAGTTTGTCAAATTTTCACAAATTCACTTTTCTGTGTAAAGATCAATACAAGTAATCTTCAAGATGAATAGAAACGACATAATGAATTCTTTGGAAAGTGATACTAGACCTCCGATTTTGATCGAAAAAGAGTATGAACAATGGAAAGAAAGGTTTGAAGATTTCCTTGAACGACAATCAAATGGTATTCACTTACTAGATTCTCTTCACTATGGCTTAATGAAACCAGTATATGAAGATGTTCCAGTTCCAAATGTTCCGAACATCACAATGGCTAAGTTGATTCCTGTATCTGAATACAATGATGATCAAAAGGCTAGATATGAAGCAGATAAAAAGGCAAGATCGTATGTAATCATGGGTATTCCGAATGAAGTCTTCAACAAGATAGACAGTTACAAAGATACGGCAAACAACATGTGGAGACAGTTAGAAAAGATGTTACAAGGGTCTCAGATTGGAAATCAGATGAAAATCACAATGTGCATCAATAGGTATGAAGAGTTTAAGGCTAAGGAAGACGAGTCACTTCACGATACGTATGACAGGTTTATGATTCTACTCAACGAACTGAGTAAGAACAAAGTAAAAAAGGATCTAGTTGAGATAAATGTCAAATTTCTTAACGTTCTTCAACCTGAGTGGAAGAGTGTTTCAAGAAAAATGAAACAAAATCCTAGACTGTCAACAATGCCGTTACATGAGCTGTATGAAACCATGTTGCAAGATGAGGAGGAAGTAGATGAGATAAGAGAGGAAAAGATTAAGAAAAATAAGAAAGAGGTTTCACAAGAACCAATTGCACTCCAAGATGAAGTACAAGGAAATTGTTTTAAGTCTGATGATTCTGGATGGTTTGATACTGGTTATTCGAGTAATATCTCTAACAATGGTGCTGAATTAGAACAAGCAATGATTCTTCTCACTAGGCATTTACAAAGGAAAATTTTTAAACCACAATCATCAAACAACAATTTGAGGTATACTTCTGGTTCGCGAAAGTTTGAGAACAACAGCTTTGAAAGGAAACCGTTTGGAGAGCAAAGATTTGAGAATTCTGAAAAGAAATCGGAGAAAGCTGAAGGCAAGAAGGTATTTGAGGATGTTGAGAAAAAGTTTGAAGAAAAGAAGGGTCAAGTGATTCAAAAGTGCTACAATTGTGGTACACCAGGTCATTATGCAAAAGATTGCCGCAAGAAAGTGATCAAGAATACTGACTACTACAAACAAAAGTTGCTTCTGGCACAACAAAAGGAAGATGGAATTGCTCTTATGGTGGAGGAAGAGTATTTTCTGGATTATTCTGATGACGAGGGAGAAAAGGAAGAGCATGCAAATATGTGTCAAGCAGAATTCAATTCTGTTGATGAGGACACATCTGACACAACAAATCAGGTAAATTCCTTTCCCTTACCGGAATCGGCAAATAATGAATTGCTAAATGAACTGAATGATACACAATCTAAATTAGAATTTTCAGAAAATGAAAATCCTAGTTTACATTGTGGGATCGAGAAAATGATTCCAAAGGTTCATGAATTAAAGGAAAATTTGGAAAGAGAGATAAAGAAAACCAAAGACATGAAACAAAAGATTGATGATATTGAACTTGAGAAAATGGAAAAAGATTATGAGATTAAAACTCTCAAGGTTCAATGTGATCAATTTGAAACAGAAAAGAAAAGTCTTGATTCTAAATTATCTGAGCTGAACAATCAATTCAAAGATTTAGAAACAAAGAATAATGAAAGTAAATCTTCTTTGACAAATCTTTCAGACCAAAATACAGAATTTTTAAATAAAATCAAAGAACTGGAAAAGAAGCTGTATTTCAGAGATCAATCTATTTAAACAATTTTAATGAACAAGCCAAGACATGTAAACAATGTCAATAAATACTGGGGGCTTGGTTACGGAAGTCCAAAATATGGAGCCAAAGCTAGTTGTGCATTGTTAACACTGTATAATTTCAAATGTTTAAGATATGCACGATATTGGCCTGGATTTGAAATTCCTTGGACTGGTGAAAAGGAAACACATGAAGAGGAAAATAGAAGAGGAGACATGATGATCAAGATCCTGATCATGATCACCATGAGGGGGAGAGAAGTGTAAGACAAAGGGTTGAACAAGGTAGTGGTTCGGGCGTTCATGTCACTGAAAATGTGGAAACAAATGTGGAATTGGGTACCGGTAATGTTGGTGGTACATAAGGGATTCAAAGTGCTGATGTTGGTGTTCTGGATGATATCAATCCTACGGTTGAAAAGCCTCAAGGATGTGATAACAGAACTGATGAGGAAATAATGGCTGATGAGTTCTTACAGGATTTGATTTATATTAATTCGGATGAAGATCAAACTGTGGTAAAGATTAAAGAGGAGATGGATGATGTATTTGATGGTGGAAATGTTTAACCTGATTCTGATTCCGAGAAAGAAAGTAATCTACCTGATCCAGTGATACAAATTCCGGTAATACCTGATCTACCGGAAGGCAAAATCAGAGATGCAGTCTCCAAGGCAGAATTACGTAATCTATAGATGTTAATTGATAGAGAAGCTTTGATTGTCCGACGTGCTCACCGAACAAGAATCATTACTCCATTCCAAGAAGATATAAGGAGTGATTTGTTTGTGAAAACGATTCAGCCAATTGACAAGGTAAAGCTCTATTCAATTGATAAACATCCACGAAAGAAGCAGATTGAATATTTGTATATGTTGGGTGACAAAGATCAAAAGCTCAGTGCAGTCAGAACTGATAAAGAAATTGTTAAGCTTGTGAAGATAGAATCAGAGAAGATCTTGAATGTGTTTTATCCGAGATTCTATGTCAACAGATCAGATGGAAAAGAGTGGAATTTCTGTGAAGCCGACTTCAAATCCCTAACCTGTGCAGACTTCTTCAGGCTGTATGACATTCTTGCCTGGACGCCGAACAAAGATATTACCTACTCTGAAGCCTATCAAGCCTTAAAACGTTTCATGAAGAACCTGATCAAGCTTTCATACCTAACTGATTTTCAGATGGCTTTGGAAAGTAATCAAATCAGAGTCAACAAACGAAGGCCAAACAAAGGCTTACCCGATATGCAAGGTATTCCTCTGTATACCGTGTTAGAAAAACCAGAGTTTGGTGTTGTTTATCATAATGGGCAAAAGAAGAAGAAGTTCTTGAGGTTTATTGAAGTCAACCTGTATTCTGATGGAACACTCTATATGATCAAGATTCTGCTGAATGAAAGGCTAAGATTGGATGAACAAAGAAAGGTGCCTCTGAAAGAGAAGGAGATTGTCTTGATCAACAATGCCTTGAAAGCGATACAAGACCGAATAGATTACCGGAATTCACTAAGAAGGTTTGAGATTATCTTTGGGATCAGAAAGAGATACATTCCACCGGAAGAACTTTATGGTTAAAGCTTACCTGGCTCACTTGAATACAAAGGGGGAGAATGTTAGTGTCAATTTTATATGTTGTATTCAAGTTGAGGGGTTATTTTGTAACTATTGATTCTAGGTATAAATAGCCTAGTTTAGCTCATTTCTCACTAACACTTTGATAGACATACTTTTAAATTCTCTCTACACCTCTTGTACTTAGATCTTGATATCAATGAGAGATGACCAGAGATTTGCATTATTCTTGATTGTGATTACTTGTTTACTGGGATAACATTTTTATACCTTAATTAAATTGCAACTTGGTCCCCCATCTTTCTCTTGTCCTTTACTTTAGCCACACTTCATACCAATAGATACACCTAGGGCGCGGTTATTACAACACTCCCCCTTAAAATAATTATGTCCCCGGAATTCCTTGGTCAAATAACCGCGGGTACTTGGCCCTCATCTCAGATTCCACTTCCCAAGTCGCTTCCTGGCTCTTGTGAAATTGCCCTTGAACCGTTACGAGATTGATCTCCTTGTCCCTCAACTTCTTGACCTTACGATCTACGATCTCTTCGGGTTCCTCCACGAGTTCAATTCCTCGTTCACTTGTACTTCATTCGCAGGTATTGCCATACTAGCTTCCAAAAAACGCTCTCAAGAATAGAGGCGTAAAACACAATAAGAATTTCCACGTATCCATCAAGCACATCCAGATCTTACTCCAACTCTCTAATATCTTTCACTAACTACAACTGACCCACGAAGACGTGGCCCACTCTCTTCCCCCTCGGAACGCACCACCCCAATCCACGAGGTGTCTTTGGCATCAAGCCGATCCCCGACTTTAAGTTTTAAAGCCTCACGCTTACCGATTTTCTCAATTTCGGTTCCAAATACTCTCTAACCAATTACACAAGATATTGGGACCCGTATGTAATTGGGTATGTAATTGGGACCCGTATAGGATTAATTCTATATTATTGCATGTTGGGCTTTTGGGTTGTTACAGATGATATCAGAGCCGGGAACCGGACTGGTATGCCAGCGAGGACGCTGGGCTCCCAAGGGGGGTGGATTGTAAGATCCCACATTGGTTAGGGAGGGGAACAAAGGTTGCCTTATAAGAGGAACGTGATACCTCCCCTATCAGACGCGTTTTAAAACCGTTAGTCCAGGTGTGGACGAAGCGGACAATATCTGGTACGGTTGGCCTCGGATGTTACAGAAGGAACGTGGGAGGGTAATGGGTTTGGGGATGCAGGTTTACGAGCGATTTATTAGATATGGAAGTTAGAAACGGAGGCGTGGAGAAGTGGTCTTCCACGGAGGTGAAGGGGACGTGACGGTGACGGTGGTGTTCGTCGGTGAGGTTTCACAAGTGAGGGGTGGAGAAATGGTCTTCTACAAATCTGGGTAGAGGTGAGGTTTCACAGGTGAGGACTAGAGAGCCATGAATCCTTTGTATATGTGCTTTATGTGTGTGTATATATTTATATATATACGGGGGATTGGAATGATCACCATTGCCGACTTGCCAGAACAACCATACACACCTGCAACTTCTCATTTAACCCACAATACACACACAGTCACAAAAACACCTATACACACATCGAAACAATGGTGGGGGAATGGAATGATCACTGTTGGTCCCAGCTATTGAGTAGCAATGGTAACAAGTATTGTAGAAGGGGGGTTGAATACAATACACAAAATAATTTCACTTAATTTAATTTTTTTATTGAAATACTTCATATAAGAATTACACACAGAAACTATTGATTGTTGCAGAAGAGAACAGATAAATAAGTTCAAACAATCTTACACACAGACACACAGAGAATGAAGAACAATTGAAAATACACTTTGATAAACAATGAACTTCTTTGAGAGAGAAGAGAAAATGCTAGCACTTTGAGTCTTGAGGATCTGTAAACTGGTTAATGTTGAAGGTTGAAGATGGTCTCTTTATATAGTGCCTCATGCATTAAATGCATGGACACTTGTCAAGAGGAGATAAGAAAGCAGCAGGTCTTCTGAGAAAGCACTGATAGACACTTTTGTCTTCAAGCGTTGACCTGTTTGATGAAGTTGATCTTTCTTGAAAGAGATAAGAAGTCCAAAAAACCTTTTTCTGATCCTTGGATGATGTCTCTATCATTGCAAGATATCCTAAATATATTTTGCAGATAAAGTAGAATATACTTGCTGTTTCACCGAAGATGTTTTCAAAAGATATCTTCAAGAATTCTTTTTCAAGAATTCTTCAAGTTATATCCTGCCGATCATGTCTTCAACATCTTCAAGTGATCCTGCCGATCATGTCTTCAACATCTTCAAGTGATCCTGCTGATCATGTCTTCAACATTTTCCTTGCTCTTCAAGTGTACTGGCCTAAGACTTTAGGAAGTCTTCAAGTAGCAGCTTAACCTTTGGCTGAGAAGTCTATCTTCAATCCGCTTTGAAGATACACTTCTACTTTGTTTCTTCGGTTGATCTTCGACTTCACCAAACATTTTGTGTTACATAATTAAGCTGCTTGTAAAGAACCTAAAAAGTATTCTAAGTATGAAATGTGTAAAATTAAAGACTGGAGGTCATCTTCAAATCCTAAGTGACCCAACAATCTCCCCCTATTTGAGGATGGCATCCATACTTTGAAACTGAAGAGTAAATACTGAATAATTCATTTTGACCCTTGTTTACTCTTTTTGGGTTCTTTTCACATAGTCCATTCTTTTTGTTCTTTTTGGAATTTTTTTTTCGTATCCGACATTTACAAGTAAAATAAAATAAAAGGTATAGTTGTACAAACAAATGAAAGAAAAAGGAAAGAAATATAAACAATATGAACAAAACAAATATTACTTGCATCTTTGGAGGGTCGAGTTGAAACTTGTGTCTGGCTTGAGGATTCTTCATTTTGATCAGCAGCCTGTTGATGTGTTGGAGAACTTTATCTTTCAGGCACTTTTGCTTTTCTTCAAATGTTCCAAATCTTCAACTCATTCACTTACTCCAAAAGATTTCAGCCAAATGAGTCTGTGGTTTTTTGGTAGGAGACAAACCCATTATGGTGACAATCTTTGAGGGAGGGTTGAGTTTGAGTGCATCAGCCTCAGGATGCTTCTGGCCATCTCTTGCATCCCCTTTCTTTTGTTGGCATCTTCAGCTCTTCCTGTTCAGCATCTTCATCCTTTGTCTTTGTTTTGCTCCCTCTCAGTTAGATCAGCCGGACTGATGGGCTCCCCCTTGACCGGTCCGCCGATTTCCTCATTTTTTCGAGTTGGATGCTGGATATGAGTACTGAGGGTTGATGTTGCTCCCCCTCAGCGGCCGACGGAGAAAAACACTAAGAAATGTTGAAAAATCGGCCATAACACAAGACTATAATTTTTTTTAAACCACTCAAAATCGGCAGCCGATGGTTAAAGAGAAATGATGGTTAAGTTGGGTAGGAGAGGAAGTTTGTAGAAAGGAGAGGAAGTAGGAAGATTGGAGGTATGAAGAAAAGAGAAGGTAAGTTGGGTATTTATGGTGGGTAAGTGTGGGTAATAAGTATAGGAAGGTATGATGGTTAAAAGGATGTAGGAACATTGAGTGTAGAGAAAGGTATAGGATTTAGGAAAGGCGAGAGATTTATGGGAAAGAAAAAGAAAAAAAGGGATAAGAGAGAGTGTGTTTGAAAATTGACCGTAAGAAGTATGGGGGGTGAGTGGTTCGGCAACTAAAAAAATAAAGGGGTTTGAATGAACAAAAAAGCTTACAAAAAAATTATGATGGTGGGGATGATGTTCGGCAGCAGCAAACAAGAGAGGGGGGAGGGATTTTCGGCAGATTGGTTTCGACAAAGCGGGGGGGGGGGGGGGGGTGTTCGGCAGATTTGTTTCGGGAAGGGGGGTGTCGGCCGAAAGTTGGTTGGGGGTCGGCAACTATTATTTCGGCTGTGGGGGTATTATCGGCAGGAGATGGAGGGTAGAGGGGTGTCGGTGACTTGGTCTGATAGGCAGAAAAAAGGAAGGGGGAAGTGTCGGTACCAAATAAAAAAGGGTTTTGGTTGGTTTTGGCAGCAGGAAAAAATCAGGGGAGGGAAGGTTTTTCGGCTGAAAAAATGGGGGTGGGGGCCAAGTAAAAAAATGGAAGGGGGTGTTTGTGTTGTGTCAGGATCGAATCTTAACAAGACTAAAAATACTTAGAACTCAGAATTAAAGAATCTGCGGAATAGAAATTTAATTCACACAATCAAAGAACAATATATCAGAAAACACACAGTTGTTTGTATTCACTGATTCAATTCACAAGCTTACAACCAAACCTCAATCTTGATGAACAGGCTCAATCAAGACGAATTCTACTTCTCTAGAAATAGGGTTCTAAACCTTGAGTTTAATTCTCTCTAAAACAGAATGTATTCTAAAAAATTCTTGTATATATCGCGTATTTCGTATTTTTTGAATAGCTATCTATCAACATCTATTTATACTAAATAGTTACAAGATAACTATAAAAAATAAATTGATCTTCTGAATCTTCTTTAAGCATATCTTCATCCATTCCATCTTTATCTCCAAAATCTTCGCATCACATCAGCAGTATTAACTTTATTCAGCATGAGCAGTACTAATATTCTCCAGCAACATTAATTCATTCCAGCAGCATTAACTTGACTCAGCAGTACTAACCTTGCTTCAGCAGTATTAATCTTGACAAGCAGTACTAACCTTGTTCCAGCAGCATTAATGCATCAGCAGTACTAACCTTCTTACAGCAGTATTAACTTGTCTTTTGCAGTAGTAATTTTGTTCTGGCAGTACTAACCTTTACTGGCAGTAGTAACTTTGTTCTGGAAGTAGTAATGTTGTTCTGGCAGTATTATCCATACTTAGCAAATCTTCAGTTCCCAACAATCTCCCCCTAACTTGACTTTTAGAAAGAGAAGTCAAGTTCTTCAGATGATGATGCTTCCAAAACTTAATCTTGAACACACAAGTCAGGATTCAATCCCAAACTTTGATTGATGATCCTTCTTACCAGGTATCTTGCCATCTTAGAATCTTTGTTACCCACCAACTTAGTTTTTAGCATTCCTTTCAACCTTGTCATGCTGTGCTTGTATACTTTATCCACCAAATAATACTCATGATATGCATAGTCAAGTGTTATGACATACACACCACAGTTTTCAATAAGCATCCAGTTGGTAACAGTTTGAAATTGCCTTTCTGTCAAATACTTAACTGCTTCTGTATTGAACATTAGGCACAAGTATTCAAGTACCATTTTGGTGATGGACATTCCATTCTCAGTCAGCATATTTCCATAAAGCTTCATTCCTACCTTGAACATCTCCTCAATGTCAGATCTAGAGCACATCCTGATAAGTCTTCCCCATGTAGAACTGACCTCAAACTTCCCATCTGCTCTTTTTACTCTAATGTACTCCTTTCTCTGATCTTTCAAAGTATCCCAGAAGATGATCTCAGGAGCCATAGAAGCTAATGGTTTAACTTTGATTGGACTAGTATCAACCACAGTAATATACATATCACATTGAGCATTTGTTGGTGATTGTACATTGCTTGGTTGACCTGATGGAGTTGTCACTTCTTCTTCAGCAACTTTTTGATCAGCTTTCTCTTTCACAACTTCCTCCTTAGCTTCTTCTACAATGGGTTCCACCCTAGGCTTCTTTACAACTTTCTTCTTTGAAGCTATAGACTTTGTTCTAGGTCTTTTGTTTGACACCATCTTGGTTCTTTTGAGTGATTTAACAGCTTCAGGAATGGTTTCAGTTGTTTCCTTTGTTTCTGCTGTTTCAGGGATCGTTTCTGCTGTTTCCTTTGTTTCTGCTGCTTCAGGGATCGTTTCTGCTGTTTCCTTTGTTTCTGCTGCTTCAGGGATCGTTTCTGCTGTTTCCTTTGTTTCTGCTGCTTCAGGGATGGTTTCTGCTGCCTTATGTTTTTCAGCAACATTAACCATTTCTGCTGCTTGAATGGTTTCTGCTGCTTTTTGACTAGCAGCATTAACCATTTCTGCTGCTCTAGCTGTTACTGCTTCTTTTATAATCTTTGATACTGCTGCTTCAACACTATTCTTCACAATCTCAAATACCTCTGCTTCAATCTCAGATTTGGTTACTGTAGATACAGATACTGTTTCCTTCTCACTTTCAGATACTACAGCCTCCCCCTCAACCTTATGCTCATTCTTCCCCTCAACCTTTGCATCCTCCATGTTTAGTTCAGTTTCTAACTCCCCCTTTTTGGAAGCATCAGTGGTTGAGCTTCTCCTTTTCAGAACATACTGAGCTTTCTTCCTTCTTTGCAGCAGTTTGGTGATCATCTTCTTATTCTTCTCTATCTTGGTGTGTTGATAAAGAACCACCTTCTTAAGCTCATCAATCTCCTTCTGCTGATCCATGACATCAATGTTGATGTTGGCAATGGTTTCCATCAATTCCTCATAAGTATATCTATCCTCACCTGGTTTAGAAGTGTTTACCTCCCTTGCAGGATCATAGGAAGTTTTAGTAGGTGTCTCTTGCCTAGCAAAAGTACAACCTACTCCCATGGTTTCTTGGCGCCTGGGTCCTCTGAATGTTTTCACATTCTGAGTTGCCGTGGGGAAGGTCTTAGTGATGTTACCACTGTCCTTCTCTTTGCTAGCAGAAGTAGTGGCAGCCTTGCAGCCCACATGCTCATCCTTCTCCTTAGAGAGCACCTTCTTGGGGTTGGGAGACACCCCTGTGGTTACCCTTTTGATATTCTCTATTGGAGAATGCTCCAATAGAAGGCTTGTAGGCTTTGGGCTATTAGGAGATACATCAAGGGAAGGAACCTTGTGTACCTTTCTTCTTTCAAACTTCTTGGTGATTTTTGGAGTGGGTCTTAAAAGAATGGACTGTGGGATTTCTTTGGTGATGGAAGGTGGGGATTGGCCATCAGTGGGTGTGTCTAATGGGGGCCTTGACCCTGATGCCATACCTTCAGTGGTGTGGGACACAACCATCATTGTAGAGAACAATGGTGTGTCAACTCCTTCCGAGTCCCTAGGAATTCTTCTCATATTTGAGAAAACCTTCCCTTTAGGGGGTTTTGGCACATATACCTCAGCGGACTGAGGTAAATCCGTCAATTCATGGTTAATTACTTCTTGGACAAACCTGGGATACATGTAAAAGCGCTTTTTGGATTCTAGGTTTGCCACAAGATCATTAAAAATCATTGCTGAAAAATTGAACTTTCTGGCAGTGGCTAAGCAGACCAAGGCATAAGCAATGGTACTGCTAAACTCTCTCCATCCAGTTGTTTTCTTTGAAATACAGTGCATAAGAGTATGAACAAAAAATCGCCATTGGGTGAAAAACTTTGACTTGTAGAATTTAAAAATTCCAATAGGACCTTCATACCCCATTCTTGGTAAGGTCGAGAAAAGTTCATCATTAGAGAGATAGGTCTTCGAATATAACAGTGGCATTCTCCCAAAATTGCTTTTGATGCTCAATATATATGGTTGGGCACACTGTTAGGGCATGAGAGATGTGTGTGGACTTGAGAAAATCCACCATATCATGAAATCCTGCGGCCTGCTTTGGCTTCTGAAGCATCGCAATCTCATTGTGCTCATCGACAAACTCCATTGTCGTCATTATTCCTGAGGATTTGGATAGAGAACACAGAGATTCTAGGGAGAAAAGGTTAGAACGAGAGAGAGAAATTGAATGCAAAGAGACGTTATGAACTTTGGCGGGCTGAAAGAGTATTTATAGCAGTACTAGCCCTGATTTTCTTTAGAAGCAGTATTAACGACTGAGCAGTATTAACTACAAGGCAGTATTAACTACACAGCAGTATTAACTACACCAGCAGTATTAACTACTAAGCAGTATTAACTACAAAGCATTATTAACTACTAAGCATGAGCAGTACTAATATTCTCCAGCAGCATTAATTCATTCCAGCAGCATTAACTTGACTCAACAGTACTAACCTTGCTTCAGCAGTATTAATCTTGACAAGCAGTACTAACCTTGTTCCAGCAGCATTAATGCATCAGCAGTACTAACCTTCTTCCAGCAGTATTAACTTGTCTTGCAGTAGTAATTTTGTTCTGGCAGTACTAACCTTTACTGGCAGTAGTAACTTTGTTCTGGAAGTAGTAATGTTGTTCTGGTAGTATTATCCATATTTAGCAAATCTTCAGTTCCCAACATGTTGTGTGTCGGCAGAAAAAGAATGTGGGTGGGTGGGTGAGGGGGGGGGGGGGGGTCGGCAAAGTGAAAAAAATAGGGAAGAGTGTAGGTTAAATAAAGCTGCTCTAAAAAAAAATTGGGGGAGGGAGCGTATCGGCATAAAGTGGGGTGTGGGGAAAAGAGGGGAGGGGATAGAAAGGTGGTTTGGTGGGGGCTGTTGTCGGCAGGTCTCAAGCCGAAAAGAGAAGAAAGTAGAAAAGGAAAAGAGGGGTGGTTTGCATGAAAGGAAAAGGAAAGGAAAGGAAAAGAGGGGGGGGGGGGTGTCTTGAGTTTTGCAAAAGAAGTAATAAAGGTGATGGGTAAAAAAATTTCAAAAATATATATGAAGATGGTGTGGGTCTTTCGGCAACAGGAAAAAAAGGAAAGGAAGAGTGGTTTGGTGACACCATGTTGATGATGTCATTAAAATGGTGATAACAAAAAAACTCTCTACCAAAAATATGTAGTTTCCTATTAGGATTATTATTAATAAATCCTTTTTTGTTTTTTGTTTTTTTCTTTTCTCATTTTTTTGACTTGTCTTTTCTCTCTTTTGTTTTTTGATTTTTCTTTTCTTTTCTTTTATTTTTTTGATTTTTTCTTTTCTCTTGTAACGACCCGGTATCCCATAACATTCATAATATATAACAATTAACATTTCATACATAACGTCGTCACTTTCATAACAAAATACATGATAACTCACATTCGGTCCCAAAGTCTCAAAACTATACAATACAGAAATGTAAACATATCCTAGTCTTCGTCAGCTAGCAATCGCCTCCTATGCTTTATTCTTCCCTTTGCTAACAAAACATCCTTGACCTGGAATACATATTTTTAAAAGGAAAATGAGGGTTAGACCAAACGGTCTAGTGAGATAATCCCTGTCTGTTTAGAAGTCCTTTTTATAAAACACACTTATACCACAAAGACTTAAATACCAAATAAGACTCGTGCATCGTGTACCACTCATCCTTCACATCCTTCACATCATTCCCATGGCCATTTTAGTTGGTTGCGAGCCAACAACAACGCTGTACAACAACTACAGCACCGCTGTACAACAACTACAACACCGCTCTACAACAACTACAGCAAACATCCGCCGGCATAGTTCGGCAAGTGCTCTCGTGTAGTGTAATGCACATAAAAATACAATATATATGTACCAATATATCATATTGTCATTTATAAAACCTTTCATCATATTTTCTTTTATAAAAACGTTACCACATTCCAACCACATATACGTCTCAATATAAACACATAATCTCAATCCGTACATATCCATCTCATATATATATATATCACATATATATATATATATCCCAGTTGAAAACGTTTTAAAAGTAAAACTCACCTTGAATGCTTAAAATGCTCTTCCAAGCCTTTCTCCAAGCTATCCGATCCATTATCCGAAATTATCAGAATCTGAAACCATTTACATACAATATCTCCTTACCAACTTATATATAAGACTTACTAGCAGGCTAAGAACTCTAGATACATCTATCTAACTTTTATCCTAAAAAATGACCAAACAACAAAAGTATCCGGACACCTCAAATTATCCGGACAACACAACTTTTCCGGACAGCGTGACGTTTCCGGACAACATGGACTATCCGGACAACATCGCAACCCAGACACATCACAATCCGGATAATACCCGGACACTTATGGAAAAGAGAAACTTACCGGGTAAAAGACCTGTCCGGACACCATTATAATACTTCCGGACACCATCATAAAAATCTATCCGGATACCTTCAACCAAACTATCCGGACACATTCAATCTATCCGGAAACTACTGACTGTTCATCCCCATTTCACCCAGATTTCGACAGAATTATTACGAGATGTGTAAATGATGTTTCTAATCCGATAGAACCCTTCTAAAAGCAATTACAAACACAAAATACAAAGGAACATACATTAATTCACTTCCAAAGCTCACCAATTGATGTCTTAACCACAAAGCTCTTTCTTTTCTTCTTCTTAGCTCCAAGAACACACACACATACCTTAGTCTAGATATTTCTGAGTTGTGAAATATCTGAACTCCTAAAGGGGTAATATCACACCCATTTTACATTCCAGCCCTTACACTATTCAACAATGACCCCAAACACCCTTAACTTATAAATTTACCCAAACTTACCCTAAACATCAACTTTAAAGTTAACTTCATTTAACGGAACTAACATTTAACTAACGAACTTACCCGGGGTATTACATCATCTCCCCCTTAAAAGAATTCCGTCCCGGAATTCGGTTAAGCGAAAAGGTATGAACACTTACCACTGCTACCTCGAACCCAATCAAAGCCATAGAACTAACTGAATAGACACTCCACCTCTATCTATATCTCTAATCACAGATAAGTAACAAAGAACGGAAATACTAGTAATCATTTTACACCGAAGTCATATAACACTTTAGCACGTATAGAGTTTATTAGAATCATACCTGTAACGGCATCAAGACTTTCTTCTACCTCTTGTTCCGTCATCTGAAAAACACGACCTTGGATTCCAGGTAGTTCAGACCCTTGTACTCCTCCCGACTTACCACTCGTTGGTCTCACTGTCATATTACTTTGCTGTGCTTTCCACTGTGGACAATTAACCTGAATATGTTCAGGGGAGTTGCAAACGAAACAAAATCGAGTTACCCAACAATCTCTCGCGATATGACCAGCCTTTCCACATTTGTAGCACTTTCGGGAATCACCATAGCAGTTTCCTTGATGAATACGGTCACATGTTGAACATGGTCTTCTTTCAGCTGGCCTAAAAAGTGAATAACTATCAAACCTCAGGGATTCGTATTCTTCCGAATCGTACGTCGTTTCTTCCAGTTTTCTTTTCCCAGCACTCTTATCACCAACGTGTCTCCTAATATCATGTTCCACATTTTCCGCGGCATCTACTGCGGCTGAGAAGGTATCGGGTCCTTTTGCAATCACTAGCTTTCTAATTTATGCATTTAACCCGAAAATAAACCTTTCCATCTTCAGAGCCTCCGTGGCAACATAGTACTCCACAAAGCGAGACTTCTCCAGAAAGCGAGCAGTGTAATCCCTAACCGATAAACTTCTCTGATGTAGGTTCATGAATTCCTCTTCCAGCTGTCTAACTGCTGCTTGAGGACAAAACTGTTATTTGAAAGCTGTTGTGAATTCGTCCCAAGTAAAAGTTGAGTATACATCAGATCCTTTAGAGGTAATATGAGCCTCCCACCAAAATAGAGCATCTGCCTTCAACATCCCGGTTCCGTATAGCACTTTATCTTCTTCTGCACACTTGCTGGTCCTGAAGACAGCTTCTATCTCTTTCAGCCACCTCATGGCCTTCACTGGATCTCTTTCTCCTGAATATGTTGGGGGTTTGCAATTTAAAAACATTTTATAGTCACACTTCCTTGGCACCAGTATAGCAGTATGTGTAATGGGCATCTCATCTTCCAGACTAGAATCTGGTATTCCTGTTTCTGTGTGACGAGTTCTATCGAACATAGCTTGTATATTGGCTTGAAGTCTTCCCATTTCCACTGTCAAATCATTTCGTGTAACAAATTCGGTACCTCGCCCCTGAACTCTACCTCCAGTTCTGCCCCTACCTCTTTCTCCCCCTCTTCCCCTTCCTCCGGCTGTTGGGTTTGTTCTATTCGGATTTCCTCCTCCTTCCCGATTCGTTTGTCTAGTACCACTTGCCATTCTGTTGATTCAGACAAGGTTAATATACACATAAGCACATACCCCATCTAACAAAGTATTCCAGTTCAAACATGCACCTGTAAGATCACAATTACACTGGCCAGGTGTAAAATGAAATTACCTTACATGATGTTCCTTCTACCTTTTATACTTAGCATCCCAAGGTTCTAATATATCAAGGACATCCTACTTCACATACAGTTTAAGTCTAGGTAAGGGTACAAATACCTAAATCCCTTAAACTAGGGCTCTGATACCATCTGTAACGACCCGGTATCCCATAACATATATAATATATAACAATTAACATTTCATACACAACGTCATCACTTTCATAACAAAATACATGATAATTCACATTCGGTCCCAAAGTCTCAAAACTATACAATACAGAAATGTAAACATATCCTAGTCTTCGTCAGCTAGCAATCGCCTCCTATGCTTTATTCTTCCCTTTGCTAACAAAATATCCTTGACCTGGAATACATATTTTTAAAAGGAAAATGAGGGTTAGACCAAACGGTCTAGTGAGATAAACCCTGTCAGTTTAGAAGTCCTTTTTACAAAACACACTTATACCACAAAGACTTAAATACCAAATAAGACTCGTGCATCGTGTACCACTCATCCTTCACATCCTTCACATCCTTCACATCATTCCTATGGCCATTTTAGTTGGTTGCGAGCCAACAACAACGCTGTACAACAACTACAGCACCGCTGTACAACAACTACAGCACCGCTGTACAACAACTACAACAAACATCCGCCGACATAGTTCGGCAAGTGCTCTCGTATAGTGTAATGCACATAAAAATACAATATATATGTACCAATATATCATATTGTCATTTATAAAACCTTTTGTTAGATCTGAGTTTAGTCAATAAACTAAGTGTTGAATTCTGACTAAGAAGGCTCAGAAGTTCTGAAGTGAAGAGTCAGAGTTCTGACTAAGAAGACTCAGAAGTATTGCTCTGAAAGTTGACCAAGTATAGAAGTTCTGAGAAGCCTAATCAGAATAATGTTCGGAAGTTCTGAACAACGTGTTCAGAACTTATAACTAAATGCTTTACTTTGTATTTAGTTAACTAATTAGGACACGTGTATTGTTCCTATTAGTCTTTCATATTTGTACTGTAGCTTTAGTATTTCCGTTACATTATATATAGTGGTTAGCACTGTTACGCTAATTGACTTTTCCCGCGTATATTTGTATTCATCTTTTGTAATCTTTGAGATACTCTCTCTCTAGGATCTGTAAATCTATTCTTCATTGAATACAAGTTGGTTCGATCATATTACTTCTCAATTACTATTTTATACATTGATATATTGATTGTAAGAGTGAATCCTAAACTTACAATTGGTATCAGAGCCAATCAACAAACAAATTCGTTCCCGATCGTGTTCTCGAGGGTTTCCTGATCGCATTCTTGAAGTTTTCTTGATCAATTCGTCAATTAATTCCGCTGCTATTTGAATTTCTTGAATTCTTAGCAATTCTTGAATTCTCTCTGTGTTTGTTCAAGAAATTGAATTTGTCTCTCTGTTGAAATATCTTACAATCATGTCTTCAAAAGAGTATCTAGCCATGGGATCTGAAACCAAGCCACCTGTTCTCATACCGGAAGAATATCAGCAATGGAAAATCCGAATGATCCAATTCTTGGATAACATAGATGAAAATCTGATGGTTTCTATCCGAGAAGGTCCAATCGAAGTTTATGTCGATGTTGCTGCAACTCCTGAAACAGAGACAACTCCAGAAATTCCTGCTACAAGGGTGAAGAAGAACTTTTCTCAATACACAGCAGAACAGAAAAACAGGCATGCTATAGACAAAAGAGCCATTACATTGATGACATTGGCCGTTCCAAATGAAGTTCTAAACAGAATTGACAGTGGATCATCTGCTAAGGAAATGTGGGATGAACTGGAAAGACAGATGTTAGGAACTGTTAGGTCAATACAAGCAAAGTTAAATCAAAGCATAAACGCTTATGAAAGGTTCAAGGCAAAAGAATCAGAAAGTTTGACTCAGACGTACAGTAAATTTTGCACCATACTAAATGATTTGAGAAGAAATGGGTTGAAAAAGACAAAATCAGAGATAAACTACAAGTTTCTGAACAGTCTAAATTCAGAATGGTCATCATTTGCTATCAGTCTGCAAATGAGTAAGGATATGTGTGAAGAAGATCTCAATGATTTATTATGTGTTCTTAATCAGCATGAAGACAATGTTAAGATTGTTGTTGAAGAAAAGAAAAATGTTGCAGAACAGTTAGCTTTTCCGTCAAAGTCTAAAATAGTCAAAGCACCCAAGAAGACTGCGTATCTATCTGAGATACCAAAGCTGGAGGAATCTGATAAGGAAGAGGGATCAGAAGAAGATGAAGATATCAAAATAATTGCTGAAAAGTTGGATTTGTTGACTAACACCTTCAACAAGAGGTATGGAAAAGGTAAATTTCAGGGAAATTACAAGAGAGAGCAGGGAAATTCAGATTTCAAGAAAAAAGAAGAAAGAGGAGAAAGTAAATATGAGAAGAAGGTAGAGAGAAGAGAAGAAAAGAGAGAAGAGAAGGAAGAAAGAAAAGAAAAGGACTAGTGCTTCAAATGTGGAAAATCTGGCCACTATGCAAAGGATTGTAAAGTGAAGATTGTGAAGGATTATGATTACTACACCAAGAAAGCTCAGCTAGCCAAGAAAAGAGATGATGAAGTGGCAATGTTAGCTGAACAGGAAAATTGGTTGTACTACACTTCAGATGAAGATGTATGCATTCACTTTTCTCAGATGCAGAGTTACATGGCCAAGATGAAGAATGAGGATGATTCTGACTTTGAAGATGCTGATTCTGAGTCATCCACTGAGGGCTGTCATGTGTGGTTTTTAGATTCAGGAGCTTCAAGACACATGACAGGTCAGAAGTCTTTTCTATCAAATTTCACAGAAAAGGCTGGAGGAGCAGTAAACTTTGGCAATAACAGCAAAGGCCAAGTTAAAGGTTATAACAAAAGGAGATCTGACAATTCAAAAAGTTTTCTAAGTTGAAGGATTACAACATAATCTTTTCAGCATAAGTCAGTTTTTAGACAGTCTTTGTCAAATCAAGTTCAAAATAACAGGTTGCATGAAGCAATTGCAACTGCTTGCTTTACACAGAACATAACTTTAATCAATAAAAGATTAAATAAGACTGCTTATGAGCTGATAAATAAAAGAAAACCATTAATCAAATTCTTTCATGTTTTTGGTTGCAGATGCTATGTTCTTAAAGACAGAGAAAATCTTGGTAAATTTGATAAAAAGGCAGATGAAGGATATTTTGTTGGTTATTCATTAACTTCCAAAGCATTCAGAATCTATAACAGAAGAACCAAGAGGATGATGGAAAGCATAAATGTAACATTTGATGAAGCCAGGATGAAGAGTTCTGAACAAGACAGTTCAGAACTCATGCAGAACAAGACAAAAATGACTTCTGATACAAATTCTAATCCTATTTGTTCAGAACTCAATTTCCTGTTTAAGGATGCTTTTCTAGAACTAATTTTTGATTATTATGCATAATTTGAAATCCCAAAGATGATCAAAGAGATGAAAAGAACTCCACAAGTAGCTCAATCAACTGTAATTTCTGATAAAGGTCCATCTGAGGAATGTCCAAATTTGATAAATACAAGTGATGAAAATTCTGAACCTTGTACTCAGAATTATGAACCTTATATTCAGAACTCTGAACAAGTCACTCAGAATTCTGACTTCATTGCTCAGAATCCAAACTTGGATGCGACACCTACACATATATCAGAACAAAGGGACAGTTCAGAATTGCAAGCCATCATTGATGAGAATGATACAAATAATAATTTTTCAGAGATTGATGTGCTTCCTAGTTCACACAAGTGGACTAAAGATCATCCTATTCATCAAGTGATAGGTGATCCATCAGCAGGAGTAAAAACCAGATCAGCTACAGCAAATGAAGCAATGTTTGCTGGTTTCTTAAGTGTGATTGAACCTAAGAAAGCTAATGAAGCCCTAGAGGATCCAGATTGGATTTCAGCAATGCAAGAGGAATTGCTCCAATTTGAAAGAAACAATGTCTGGAGACTCATTCCAAGGCCTGAAGGTAAATCTATCATTGGAACTAAATGGGTGTTCAGAAACAAAAAGGATGAGTCATGTGTTGTTATCAGAAACTTACAATTGGTATCAGAAACAAGGCAAGATTGGTTGCTAAGGGATACTGTCAACAAGAAGGAATTGATTATGATGAGACATTTGCACCAGTGGAAAGAATAGAGGCAATCAGAATATTTTTGGCATATGCTGCACACAAAAATTTCAAAGTATATCAAATGGATGTCAAATCAGCCTTTCTGAATGGTATACTTAATGAAGAGGTGTATGTTCATCAACCTGAAGGTTTTGTTGATCCAGAATTTCCTGACCATGTTTATATTTTAGATAAAGCTTTATATGGTCTAAAACAAGCACCAAGAGCCTGGTATGACACTCTTACTCAACACTTGTTAGTTTCAGGGTTCAAGAAAGGTAAGATTGACACAACTTTGTTTTTAAAGAAACAGGGTGAGTATTTAATTCTTATTCAGATTTATGTTGATGACATAATATTTGGCTCTACTAGTGCAGAATTATGTGATGATTTTTCTAAAATCATGAAATCTGAATTTGAAATGAGCATGATGGGTGAACTGAATTTTTTCCTTGGTCTTCAAGTCAAACAATTACCAAATGGTATTTTTATAAATCAAGGAAAATATGTCAGAGACATTTTGAAAAAGTTCAAGATGTCTGATTGTGCTTCTATGAGAACACCTATGGCAACTAACATAAAGTTAGATGCTGATCTCAAAGGAGTTTCAGTAGATAACAAACTCTATAGAGGCATGATTGGATCTCTACTTTATCTGACTGCAAGTAGGCCATATATCATGTTTTCTACTTGTTTCTGTGCTAGATTTCAGTCTAACCCAAAAGAATCACATATGTTGGCTGTCAAAAAGGATTCTAAGATATCTCAAAGGGTCACCTGATCTAGGTTTATGGTATCCAAAAGAAACTCACTTTAAATTGACTGCTTTCACTAATGCTGATCATGCAGGAAGTAGGTTGGACAGAAAAAGTACTTCTGGTCCTTGTCACTTTTTGGGGGATAAGATAGTCAGTTGGGCATCAAAGAAGCAGAATTGTGTGTCCACATCAACTGCTGAGGCAGAGTATGTTGTTGCTGCTGCTTCATGCTCTCAAACTTTGTGGATGAGAACACAACTCATGGATTATGGGTATCAGCTCAACAAAATTCCCATCTACTGTGATTCAGAAAGTGCAATTGCCATTACTCAGAATCCTGTTCAACATTCAAAGACTAAACACATAGATGTGAGGTATCATTTTATAAAGGACTATGTGGAAAAGGGTACTATAGAGATGCACTTTGTGCATACAAAGTTTCAATTGGCTGACTTGTTCACAAAGCCTCTTGATCACAAAAGGTTCTCTTTTCTCATATGTAAAATAGGAATGCTTAATCTAACTAATTGATTATATTTGTTTTTCTTTGAAATGATAAAATTTTCTAAGTAAGATTTTCTGAGTAGTATACTCAGAACTCTGACTCTTGTATTCAGAATTCTGACTCTTGAGCTCAGAACTTCTGAGTCTTGAATTCAGATATTCTGAGTCAATACTTCAGAAATCTAACTTTCAAGAATTCATTTATGAGAAATACAAGTACTTCAATCTTGTGGATTATTTTCTTTCTATTATTTTTCTATCTCATCTTTATGTCTCATATATGTTTAAGTACATGCTAAAGTCAAGGGGGAGCATTAATATATTTTGGAAATCATTTCATGATGCTTAAAAGGTTTGTTTTCATTTCTTATCTCTGATCATTCTAAGAAGAACAAGCTTTTAATGATAAAAGATTTTGATTACTTGTTCAAACTATGTCTGAATTTCAATAAAATTTCTTATTCAGATATAAGATTTTAAATGATTTTTTAAATATCTCAAATCATCATTATTTGAACAGAATTCTGATGATAAAATGTTTTACAATCTGTTCAAACCTCTTCTGAATAATAAAAGATTTTACATTCATCAGAAGTTGATTTTAAATAAATTTGGTTACAAGGCAAAATTCTTCTGAATCAAGGACTCAGAACTCTGAGTAGAATAATCAGATCTCTGATAAAGGAAAGTCAATCTTCTGAGCGTGTTATTCAGATCTTTGACTTGTGTCAATATTCTATCCAATAACACGTGTCAGCTTCATATTTGGTTGATTATGCCATGCATTTCATTTAAATCTTCTGTGGCATTTCAAATGTGTTGACTCTGCTATAACTTTGACCTCGCTTTTCCGTCAAATCTTTCAACTTCGCAGATTTTAAATAGGTCTTAAAATCCCTCTTTCAAATTCTTTCAAATTTCAGAGCGAAAAGTGAGATACAAATCAATCCAGAGTTCTTTGAGTTTGTTTTCTTCTTAATCATGTCTGGTTTCCGAAGAAGTAGTCAAATATCTCTGCATTCTGCTAAGTCTTTAATGGATTCATCCGATTCTGATAATGATGAAGTACAAAATAGAGTTGTTGAAGAAGTAGCAATAAGGAATAATGAAATAAATGCAGAAGATGAACAAATGGCCGAATCAGAAGGAAATGCAGATGAGGGAAACATGAATGTTGAACATGAACAGAGTGCTGCCGGGTCGATAATGTCAAATAGACCAATCTTTGTGGAAAAGGTTGTACCTGAAGGCGAATGGTTGAGATTGTCAGAGAACAATTGTGTCTTATTATTTGAGGAGAGTAGATTTAAGCCTGAACACAGAATCATAATGGAGTTATTCAAATATCATCCTTACAGGAAATGGTTTACAAGGTGCAAAACAGTCCCTGTTCAATATATTCAACAATGGTGGAGATATCTTAGGTTAGAAGGAAACAAGTTTATATCTGAAATTGGAGGAGTAACTTTTGCTTTATCAATCCCTGCACTGAGAGAAATGCTAAATCTTCTAGAGAAAGATGATGTGCAAAGAAGGTCAGATTTTGAAGACTCACCTTTAACTGATGAATTAATTGCAGAGTTTATGAAATTAGGATACAATGAAGGATTAAGGACTCTTAGTTTGTTCAGAAGAAACAAATTGCCACCAATTTGGGCATGTTTCTTTCATGTGGTGAACAAGTGTTTGTTAGGGAAGAATAGTTCTACAGATCAAGCTTCAAAACAGATTCTTCAAATCTTTCAGGGTTTAGTGAGAAATAGGCATTATGACTACACTGCTATACTTTGGGAAGACATGAAGAACACTTTTGAGAAAAATCAGAAGGCTATTCAAAAGAAAACAAAGGATACACCTCTGTCATACATACCTTACATAAGGTATTGGCAACTTGTGATTTGGTATGCAATGCAAGAAAACAGAACCATTCCTAGAAGATCAAATGAACAGAATGGTCCTATTTTCTACTTGGGTAAGATGTCTTCAGTTACTAAAATCCAGCATTATCTTAATCATAAAATTTTGCCAAAATCACTTAGGAATTACATACCAAGGGAGAGTGAGATTTTAAAAGCATATTGCACCTCTATGGGAATTGAAGAACCTCAAATCCCTACCCAAGAGGACCAACCTGAGAAGAGAGGTGAGGGGTCTAGTCAAGTTAAAGAGGGGGAGGATGTTCAAGTGGGTGAACATTCTGAGAGAAATGAGGGGCAAAATTCTGAGAGCTCGGTTAGAATATGTGAGGAAAAACAGAATGAGGGTGGTGAGGATGAGAGATTGTCACTAGAGGTTCAAACAGAAAGAGATGCCTCTGCACTAGCCAATCTTAACCAGGTAACCACATCTGCTATTGGTTCACAATTCTTGGTGTCCAATATTAAAACAAACATCATGGACCTAGTGATGGATCTTGAACAACCCATCCATACCCACTCAGAAGCATTTCAACATGCTACTATTTCACATAAATCAGGGGAACCATCCCAAACTCATTTGGAGGGAGGTGATAAATCCCAACCTGTTATTCATCACATTGAGTCTGGATCTCACAGTCCTATCCAATTTGACCTTGAAATTCCTTTCTAACACTTGCACAAATCAGGAATTTCGTTTTCCTGACAAAACATTCATAGACATACCTAATTTTGGATGTCAAGGATTGGATGGAAGACCTGGTGAGGTGAACATTTCAAAAGCCTCATTAAAATGTGCATCTGTTGTACAAGATGACTTAGTGTTATCTACAGGCCATGAGCCCTCTGGGCACATGAAAACTGGACCATCTGTTTGTTCAGGTTCACAGTTAGACTCTTCTGAATTTGTAAAGATTCAGAATCAAAACAAGGTGATGGGGGATAAAGTTGAAAAATTGGAGGGAAAGGTGGATAAACTGAATGATGAGGTGAAGGACTTGAAAAATATGTTGGAAGGAAGGATAACATATGTTAAGACTAAAATGAATGATGTGAAACTATCTTTGAAATCTCATAAAAAGGAGATCAAGGATATTGTGTCTGAATTTCAGAAGGATTTGGTTAAACAAATGCAGAATATGCAAGAGTCTGTACTTAAAGCACTGAGTACTTCTTTGGCTTCAACTTCAAAGCCACTTGAAATTGTTCCACTATCAGAAGCTGAACCTGAAGGTGTTCCTGCTCAGAACTCCAAAAGGAAGTTTGATGATAATGAGTTTCACGATCATCAAAAGGGGGAGAAAAAGCAAAGGTTGAGTTCTGATGATGACATTGGTATAGAAGATTTTGAAATAGCAGATATGCAATTGGTCAATACAAAGTGCACAGAAGTTCAGACAGATAAAACTGCTCAGATAGTGGAAAATCAGATAGTTCATATTGAAAGTTCAGATACAGAGGAAATGGAAGTTGAATGTACATATGGTGGTGATTCTGATAAAACAGAAGAATTGAACTTAGATGCAGAGATGGAAGTAAATTCTGATGAAACTGAAGCCATTGAGGAACCTGTTTTGAGGTCAGAGGAAACAGTTGAGAGTTCAGTTGTTGAAAACATTTGTACATACATTGTTCCCTATAAGAACACTGAGTTAGAAGAAGGGATACTGAATGAAGTCTTGGTCAGAAGGATGCACAGTGAATTTGTCAAAGCTCTAAATGTTCAGAAAATTCAAAAAGTTGTGAGAATGGTAAGGCCTATTGATCTGATGGGAGAAGAAGATAGCACTGTTGGCTATTCTCAGAAATTTCAAGAGGAATTTCAGTTTAACTATATTGATGATATTGGTGACAAATCAGAAGAATATGATAGAGTTGAAGAATACTTTATGCCTTCAGAATACTTATTCAGAAAGCCAATTGAAATTTCTAAGATTGACTTGTCAATTTTAGAGGAGCCTTTATGTGACTTTGTTCTGGAAATGAGTGATGTACCACTTGCTAGACAGTTTCATGATGATATCTTTCCAGAGGAAACATACGAGGATCTCTATCACTCAGAAGGAGATTATGCGGTTTTGGAGAGCAATATTGATGGTTTCATGGATGGGAAATCTCAGATGACTTATGCAGAAGCTTCAAACAGATTCAGAATTCCTGATTCAAGATTGCATATTCAGAAAAGGATTGAGAAAGTGTTGATGTTTCAAACAGAAGAGTTTGATGGTCTAAAGTATGTAAGATTGGAAGTTCTGAAAGAAAGAAGTGTAAAAGTTTCCATGTCCAGCTTTGATTTTCACAGATTAACTCTTGATGATCAGATCTTCCTAGTTAAATTCTTTGCCAGTACTGAAGAGGCCTGGATAGAGATTGAATGCAGAAGACTTCTGGGCATTTATGTCAGGAATATGTATTTGTATGACTTTCGGTTGGCTATTGAAGGAAGAAAAGAGAAATGCAACTTGAGTTTTCCAGTAAAGATCCCAGGGATTGGTGTGAATATGAAGGGGTTTATAAATGAAGGAATGGAAACTGAAGGCTTTGCATATAGAATTCAAGAAAGGATTAAGCTATTCAGACTAAAGGAATTGGTGAAGTATAGTAATGCAACTTTGAGTTGGCTACTAAAAGAAATGAAAGGAAACTCTAATACTGAAAGAGAGAATCTAAAGATAAGATGTATGAAATCTGTGGAAAGAAGATTAAGTCTCAGAAGTAAGATCAGAAATTGTGGTGAATGGCTGCTATCAGAAGTTAATCCCAAAAAGATGTTGCACAGTGATTTTGTATTCCCTGCTGAATATGAAGTAAATGAAATACTTTCAGAAGAAGTTGAAGAAGTTCAAGACACAATTCCTCAGAATGTTCAAATAACAAGTATTGATCAACCTGAACAATCTGAACCAAAAGAAGATGAAATATCTGTTGATCTGAATGGATATTTTCTTGAATTTGATTTACCCAAGTTCTTCAAGCCCAAAGAAATACAGTTTTTAAGTGTATATCATGACAGACCAAAAGAGACTCAGATTTGGTTGGCAGAAAAGTCAAAGTGTCTTGGAAAACCAAAGCAAGTTGTGTATTCAGATTTTCTAATCACAGGGATCAGAGAACTAAAGGTTAAGCAATTCAGAAAGCAAGAGTACTTGTCCTTTGAAGTCTCAAGAGAGGATGGAAAAGTGTACTATTTTACTGATGCTGACTTTGAAAAGTTATCAGTAGTTGACTTCTACAGGTTACACAGTCTTTTGTGCTTCAAAGATTCAAGCAAAGACAAGAATGAAAGAAAGGCAAGGGTTATGGTGATCGAAGCTATGTTCTATATCTTAAGATGGCATTGTTATACATATTTTCAAATAGCTCTGTATTTACAAAGGCCATATGTTTATCTTTCAAATCCCAACACAGACCATGATCAGAAAAATGTCTTGAAAACTGGAAGTGTGTCCAAGCATCCAGAATTGGGAGTCTTTCTGAAGAATAAAAGTGAAAAGATCTTCTTCAGAGCAAAAGAAACTGCAAAGTATAGTTCTGGAACGTTAAGGATCATCAAGCACAATTTGGAGAAAAAGATGCTGAAGGTGAAGCAAGCTAACATGACTCAAGAAGTAATCACTCAGCAGGTTGAAACCATTTAAGAAATCATTGTTAAGATTGACAAGAGGCTTGCTCAAAGAAATGTGCTTTTACAGAAGATTGTTCCTGCCTTAAAAGAATTGGATGATGCAAAGTACAAGTTTATTTGACAAAAAGGGGGAGATTGTTAGATCTGAGTTTTGTCAATAAACTAAGTGTTGAATTCTGACTAAGGAGGCTCAGAAGTTCTGAAGTGAAGAGTCAGAGTTCTGACTAAGAAGACTCAGAAGTATTGCTCTGAAAGTTGACCAAGTATAGAAGTTCTGAGAAGCCTAATCAGAATAATGTTCAGAAGTTCTGAACAACATGTTCAGAACTTATAACTAAATGCTTTACTTTGTATTTAGTTAACTAATTAAGACACGTGTATTGTTCCTATTAGTCTTTCATATTTGTACTGTAGCTTTAGTATTTCCGTTACAGTATATATAGTGGTTAGCACTGTTACGCTAACTGACTTTTCCCGCATATATTTGTATTCATCTTTTGTAATCTTTGAGATACTCTCTCTCTAAGATCTGTAAATCTGTTCTTCATTGAATACAAGTTGGTTCGATCATATTACTTCTCAATTACTGTTTTATACATTGATATATTGATTGTAAGAGTGAATCCTAAACTTACACCTTTCATCATATTTTCTTTTATAAAAACGTTACCACATTCCAACCACATATACGACTCAATATAAACACATAATCTCAATCCGTACATATCCATCTCATATATATATATATATATATATATATATATATATATATATATCACATATATATGTATCCCAGTTGAAAACGTTTTAAAAGTAAAACTCACCTTGAATGCTTAAAATGCTCTTCCAAGCCTTTCTCCAAGCTATCCGATCCTTTATCCAAAATTCTCAGAATCTGAAACCATTTACATACAATATCTCCTTACCAACTTATATATAAGACTTACTAGCAGGCTAAGAACTCTAGATACATCTATCTAACTTTTATCCTCAAAAATGACCAAACAGCAAAAGTATCCGGACACCTCAAATTATCCGGACAACACAACTTTTCCGGACAGCGTGACGTTTCCGGACAACATGGACTATCCGGACAACCTCGCAACCCGGACAACCTCGCAACCCGGACACATCACAATCCGGATAATACCCGGACACTTATGGAAAAGAGAAACTTATTGGGTAAAAGACCTGTCCGGACACCACTATAATACTTTCGGACACCATCTTAAAAATCTATCCGGATACCTTCAACCAAACTATCCGGACACATTCAATCTATCCGGAAACTACTGACTGTTCATCCCCATTTCTCCCAGATTTCAACAGAATTATTACGAGATGTGTAAATGATGTTTCTACTCCGATAGAACCCTTCTAAAAGCAATTACAAACACAAAATACAAAGGAACATACCTTAATTCACTTCCAAAGCTCACCAATTGATGTCTTAACCACAAAGCTCTTTCTTTTCATCTTCTTAGCTCCAAGAACACACACACATACCTTAGTCTAGATATTTCTGAGTTGTGAAATATCTGAACTCCTAAAGGGGTAATATCACACCCATTTTACATTCCAGCCCTTACAGTATTCAACAATGACCCCAAACACCCTTAACTTATAAATTTACCCAAACTTACCCTAAACATCAACTTTAAAGTTAACTTTATTTAACGGAACTAACATTTAACTAACGAACTTACCTGGGGTATTACATCTCTCTTTTTTTATTTTTCTTTTCTTTTCTTTTTTTTGATTTTTTCTTTCTCTTTTTTTGATTTTTCTTTTCTCTTTTTTTATACATCTAAATTTGAGCAAAGATCTTCGAAAGATTGCTGGAACAAGTTTCAGAATATTGTAAAAAGAATGTATCTTCAAAAGATTTGTGGAAGAGATCTTCAGAAGATATATGAGCATCTTTGGAAGATCGTCAAGTCATATTCAAAAATTGGGAGAAAATCTTCAAGTCATCTTCAAGGCTTGAGGAGACAATCTTCAAGTCATCTTCAAGCATTACACATAGTCATGAAGGGAGGGATCTTCAAATCCAGAATATTGAGCTAAAGGAAGAGAAGGTTGAGGTTGAGAGGCAGAGGAAAATCTTCAGGAGTGGAAGAGGGCAAATTGGTAGAAGTGGAGGAGAAGGGGATATTTGGTGAGATGTGAGAGTGATGGGAAGTTGGTAAAAGGTATGGAAAAAAATAAGAATAAGAGAGAAAGGCCTGTAGGCAAAATCGGTAGGCAAGAGTTGGTAGGCAAAGAGTTAGGCAAGGTGTTAGGCAAGGAGAGGAATAGGTAGGCAAGGAGTTAGGATGAGGAAGATACCTGAAAGATGTAAGAGGGGATGATGGCAGTCAATGATAGGATCTTCAGAAGGTGGTAGACTTGAAGAGGAATCATCATCAGAAGAGCTTTGATGTTCAGTATGGACTTGTGGAGATGGAAAGTATATAAAGAAAAGATAGACTTAGGAAATATAGACTTAGGAGAAGGAGGGTGAGAGGTAAGGTAAAAAGGTGAGAGAGATTGAACTAACAGGTAATAATGGGAAGGGTGTTTTTGTTTGAATGAAAAAGAAGGGTGAGGATTAGAAGTAAAGACATCTTTGGTAGAGTACCTGTCAATTCTGTGAAGACGAGGAGAAGCACTTAGCTGATACAAGAGCAGTTGAGAGGGTGTGACCTTCTGGATCATACATGTCATTTATCTGGGCCATGAAGCAAACATTTGAAGTGTCCTTCTCGCTTTCAGATGTGGGTTCATCTGCCAAATCATAAGTTTTAGCAAGCAGTCCCTTTCCCTTTCTGACTAGCCTTTCGTTTCTTTCTTTTTCTCTCTTGTATTTTTCTTTGTATCTTTCAACCCGGTCAGAATCATATTTGGATCTTCTCGGTTTTGAGGAAAATTGGCCTGAGGAAGAATTTCTGGGTTTTTCAAAACGTTTACTTCTACACTCAGAGGCAAAATGACCCTTTTTACCACAATTAAAACATTCCTCATTAGATTTGTCCAAAGAAGAGTGTTTGGAGAGAGAAGAGGATGATTTTCTACCATACTTAGATTTTCCAGAATGGTGGTGAGATTTGGATTTAGAATACCCATCAAACATGGTCATTTCATCAGATAATTTGTCAACTGAAGTTTCCTCACATTCATCCTCAGCATCACTAAGATATGACTCTGAATGGTCATTGGGATCTTCTTGACTATCATGGTCAGAGTCAGATGGGTAGGTGATTTTTGGAATACACTTAGTTCTTTTGGAAGAGTCACTTAAGAGAGCTATAGAAGACCCATTTATATCTGTGATGACAGACTTCCTTTGCAGCTTAGTCTGCTCATAGTTGAAGAGAGTTCCATAAAGAGCAGTGAGAGGCATGTGATCAAGATCCTTGGTTGTCTTTATACAAGTACAGATGTTTTTCCCAAAAATCAGGAAGACAATCCATAAACTTGAACAGGACTTCCTCATTATCATACATACGACCCAACAGTTTAAGATCATTGAGAAGACTGTTAAAGCGATTATAGTAGTCTGAAAGAGATTCTACTTTCTCATAAGAGAAGATTTCATATTTTCTAACAAGAACAATTTTCTGCTCTTTTTCACTTAAGATGTACCTTCATAGAGAACACACAGAGTGGACCACATTTCCTTAGCAGTAGAAAAGTTTACAAGAGAATGATAAACCTCATCAGGCAAAGAGAGGGCAATGATGGCTCTGACTTTAGTGTCAAGAGCTACAAGACCTTTATCTTCATCATTGTACTTACTGGGGTCCTTTACAATGTATCTCCCAGTAGCAGGTGTTCGTTTTTCCTCAGAAGAAGACTCATCACCATCCTCATCTTTGTGTGCCTTTTGGGAATTATAGCCATCCCAAACTCTAGGGACAAGAGGTCCTTCATGGAGTATGGTGGGATATCTGCTGTCAACTCCTTCTAGGAAGAGCATCATACAACTTTTCCACAGAGAGAAGTTATTAGGATTAAACATTGGTGGTTTGGCTATGGAGCCATTGTCGTATGATCCATCATTAGAGTTTTGGGAAGAAACATTGTTTAAGGAAGAAGATGAAGCCATTGCAGATCAAGTTTATTAGATTAAACTGACCTGCTCTCATACCACTTGTTGGTCCCAGCTATTGAGTAGCAATGGTAACAAGTATTGTAGAAGGGGGGTTGAATACAATACACAAAATATTTTCACTTAATTTAATTCTTTTATTGAAATACTTCAAATAAGAATTTCACACAGAAACTATTGATTGTTGCGGAAGAGAACAGATAAATCAGTTCAAACAATCTTACACACAGACACACAGAATGTGAAGAACAATTGAAAATACACTTAGATAAACAATGAACTTCTTTGAGAGAGAAGAGAAAATGCCAGCACTTAGAGTCTTGAGGATCTGTAAACTGGTTAATGTTGAAGGTTGAAGATGGTCTCTTATATAGTGCCTCATGCATTAAATGCATGGACACTTGTTAGCTTTAATTAGCCCCTAATTTGTATGAATGTTTTATAAAGAAATAATGTCAAGGACTTATTTGTATTTGTTGAGTGTCAAGGGCTAAAATTGTAAATAACCAATTGTTGTTTTTGGTTATAAAGTCTTGCTTTAGAGTTTATTAGGTTAAGCCTCTCTTTTACATTTTCATACATTTTACTGATAGAGAAAGAGCTTCATTTTGTAAGAGAGTGTTTTTCAATCTTATCTTGTAAACTCTCAATCAATACAATATATTGCCATTATTATTGTTACTTGTTATATCTGGGTTCCAACAATTGGTATCAGAGCAAAGACAATTATTGATTCAAAGTCCAGACACAGCCTCTTCGAATTCAGCCCCTGATCAGTTCAATAAACGCAGAAGTAAGAGGAAGCTCAATTCGATTTTTGCTACTTCATCCCAGAATCTGTCTACAGCAGCCCTGGTAAGCGCGAACAGTAGATTTCTAGGCTGATTCATCACAGGTTCGAACTTTTGAGTTTAACTCTTGAATTCTTATGTTCAAATAAGTTAACCTAAACTGCTGAGTTTGACCTAACTGTGTTTAAAAAGTCAGAAATTAATCTGTGTCTGAACTGTAAATTTGAACCTTTGTGATATCAACATTATATCTGTGTTTTAAACCTTTGAATCACCATTAAAATTGTCTCACGATCTCTCAAGTAACATTTTTAAAAGAGTGCTTATCTTTTTATTCCCTGTTTTCATTTAAATGGCAGACTCTAAATGCTCCACATCAGGTCGTTCTAATATTCTTGATCTCAATTTCTATATAAGAGAATGTGGACTTTTGACTCAGGAGAAAGAAAAGCTTATTCTTGAAAAAACCAAGCTTGTTCTTGAAAAAGACAAGAGGGATAAGATTAGAATTGCTGAAGTAAGTATGCCAAGACTAAGATTTAGTTGTGATGCAGATTATAAACATTATTCTAAACTTAGTTCCAGCTTTCGCAAAATTATTCCTAACCTTGAGAAAGAGTTGGATGAAAGGAACAAAAGCATTCTGATCGATTCAGAAAAGATTGCAAAGCTTGAAAAATCAGGTAAACTCTTAACCCGTGAAAATATTGAGCTGGAGAGAAAACTGTCTGGTTCAGAAAAGTTTTTTGAAAAAGAGAAAAATAGACTTGAACTTAAATGTTTAACATTTTCTAATCTGGTTTCAGATTTTAAAAAGGTTGTGGTCTGTGAAAGAGAGAATTTTGAAAAGAAGAAATCTGTTTTTGAAACAAAGTCTGTGGAGTTTTCTTGCAAAATCTCAGAATTACATAAAACTCTTGAAAAAGAGAGGAAAGTGTCTGATTTTGAAAGAAAAGAATCTGAACAGTTGAAGGTTCAAAGATTTCAAGAATTAAGTCAAAAAGATGACTTTGAAAGAGAAAGAAGGATTTTTAAAACCGAAATATCCAAACTGACAAAGAGACTCTCTGATTTGTTAACTAAGATCATGATGGAGAAGAGATGTAAATCTGATCTCCAAAAGATGTTTGAGGTAAATTTAAAGGAAAAGAATGATTTAGCTAAAAGGCTCAAGGAATTTGACTTTGTAGACTCCAAGTGTTCACTTAAAACAACTTCAAGTTCAATAAACAAGAACAGTTCTTCAAAAGGGTTCATTAAGCCAAATAAGTTTTAAAAAAATCAGATTTCCACTTCTAATTTTTTCCATGATCGTAGGCTAGACAATCCAGTTAATCAAGCTTTTAGAAGAGTGAAAATGGGTTGGATAGTGAAAGGCTATAAACTCGTTCAAAATGTTCAAAAGCCGTTCATTTCTGTTGAGTATGACAAGATCAACAAAGCATTTCATGCAAATTCTAACAAAATAGGACCCATTTGGATATGGGTACCAAAAATTGTTTGTCTGTCTTGCACGTAAACGGACTCCTAAACACATCTGTTTAGGACTCAATCTTCAGTTGAAATGGACTCTTAAACACTCAGTTTAAGACTCATCCTTCAAAGGCAATTGATTTCTGTGCACAACAATACAGAACTCAGTCCTAAATGGCTTATTGGATTTCTGCACACATCTGGATTCAGATCAAGACAGGGTTTATTGTTCATAATTGTTTAAAAATCAATTTGTTGTTTTTGAGAAAAATTTTCTCGAAAAAGTTCAGTTTACTGTGGTGTGATCGAACTCATACTTGTAGGTGTTTTTAGTAGAAAACATTTCCAGAGAATGTGTTCAGAATCACATTTCGAGTAACCCTGTAAAATTTCATTGCAAAATTCTGATTTTTGAGCAAGTTATGGTCATTTGAAGTTCTAAAAGTTCAAAAAATCGCAAAACCCAAGTTGTAAAATGATTTGTTGACTGCTGTTTGCTTTTAAATGATTTTATCTGTTGTTTGCTGTTGTAATAACAGATTTAATGTTTATGATTCAGAGATGCTTATCCAGAAGTTGTCCATGTTATCCAAAAGATTGATCCAGAGCTTTGAGCAGAAGTTGATCATCCAGAGCATGAGCTAAATTTTATCAGAGGTGAACTACATAAGATCATTATGTGCAGCTGCAAGAGAAGTGAATGTTCAGAAGTTCAGAAGTTCAGGCTATATAGAGCTTAATCACAGAAACTTGGGCAGAAGCACAATCTAAAGGCTTGCACAGAGCCTATGTGAAACTATCCAAAGTTGCCCTTATAGATATTTGTTGTGCTATTATTGTTTGCTATTAAGCTACTGCAGCAAATCAAAGCTCCTACTGCTATCCATTCGAAAGAACAATAAGTTGCTGTTTGAAAGGCTATAAGCCAATGCCGTTAAGCTCCTGCTGATGCTAAGATGATTAAGCTGCTGTACATCTCGAACTCTTGTAGGCAGCTCAAGTACATGGCAGAGAGATTGTCACCTGGATTGCATCAGATTTTGGAAAGTGCAGCAATAGTAGACATGCAGCAGTACTTAATATGAAAGCAACATATTTCCATCAAAGACCATCAAATGGGCAGTCACTTGAGTTTGCAGACCTGCAGATCCAGCCACTTTCAAATATGCAAACAAAAATCTGCTGCTGAGCTGTCAATACAGCAAGTTGTTTGCTGTTGGAGATGTCCATATGCTGTCAAAAGGAACAGAATTCGATCGGAGTCATGGACGCTTATCAGATGTTTCTGAAGCTCAGAGACCGATCACAAAGGACCTCTGTAAAGCTGTCACAGAGGCTCTGCAATCTTCTGTCATTTGTAGGTAGAGAAAGATGGGAGACACAGCAGTCAAAGCTGCAGCAGAAGAATTGGAAGTGTGCAGCAGTTCAGAGTTTGTGACTTTGTTTGGAGAGCTGAATGACAAATACAGAAGTAGTTTTATCAGAGATGATCTGTACAGAAGAAGACGAGTTTTTGTCCATAAGTTGTTGTCCAAAATCAGACCAGAAGCTCAATGTGAATGTGCAGCACCAGCTTGTTCAAGTAGAGGTCACACAGAAGTTGCACCAGAGCTTCTGTAGGCTATTCAGAGCTTCTTAATGGGACAACATAAGTGTTCAAAGTTTAATCACAGAAGCAGCCTCTGTGGGACACCTTGACGAAGCCTCTGTCGTACCTTGACAAGCTCTGTCGCACCTTTGCCAGACCTCTGCCAAGCCGCGACCAACCTCTGTCGAAACACTTCTGTAGTAAACTTCTGTGACCTGTTTGTAACTGCTGCTCACTGTCAAAAAGTACCCTCTATGCAGATCAGATTAGATTGAGATGTGCAGCAAAAGATCAGAAATCAACCTCTGTGGTCCTGTTCACATCGACCCCTCTGTGGCACACCTCGACTACATCCTCTGTGAAGTCGCACAGAGCCTCTGTGCTTACAAAGAGGTTGTCCAAGTGCAGAGATTGATCAGAAGCAGATTAGTAACTGATTTTTTATAGTCCAGGAGCAGATCCACAGAAGAAGAATCAGCTCTTAGCAGAAGCACATCACAGAAGAGCCTCTGTCGCATAGAGATCAACCTCTGTCGAACAGAGCACATCACAGAAGAGCCTCTGCCGCACGCGACCAACCTCTGCCGCACGCGACCAACCTCTGCCGCACGCGACCAACCTCTGCCGCACGCGACCAACCTCTGCCACACGCGACCAAACCTCTGCCGCACGCGACCTCTGCTGACCAGCCTCTGTGGACTGAACCTCTGCGACCGAACCTCAGAGCCCGATTTTTGTTTACTTGATGTCAGCTTAGCGCTGCTTCAGAAACATGCGCATAACTTTTGACTCGGTGCTCCAAATTACTCGATTCCAGTTGCATTGGAAAGATAATTCAGAGACGCACGACTTTAATGTTCTGAGTTTTCTCAAATTCAGTGATCTGATATGCCTAATTCACTGTCAAAGTTAGCGAATACTTGCTGGATCGAAAGCAACACTTCACTATCTCCATTGCCATAATCAGATCAGATTGAAGTTGCTTCTATACACATCAGTATAGAACCAGGACTTCAACTGAATGTTGTTTCTACACACATCAGTGTAGGACCAGTACCTCAACAGATCAGACTTTGACTGGTATTTCTAATCTCTAACCCCCAGCACCATATTTCATTTTAATTTGAATTAACTGTGCTTTTGGATATTTCTAACAAATGAGGAATCATCAAAGATGATTACCAACACCTTTTTATTTTTACAGGATATCTGATTTCAAATTGCGCTTAAATGAGATTTAATGCTCAATTTGAGGGGGAGAATGCCAATCTGACCATATTCATGCAAAGGTAAAATGTCTAAACCATTCATCATTTTTAGAGAATGGCCATCTTTAGAATGATAAAACCTCTTTCAAATGGTCAAACCAATTCTAGATGCTAAATGTTTTTTCTGATATAGAAGTTGGATTTTAAATGCTATTCTGAGACTAAAAATAGTAAGTGTGTGGAACAATACAATCTTTAGGACAAAAAATTTCATGGGATCAATGTGTAAGCTTTATAGAACTTCTATGGATCACTTAAACCTGTGTTTCCTACCAAAGAAGTAAACCCTGAGTGTTTGAGAGGTGAAGGGTCAACATCAAAGAGTGGGGGAGATAACTCTCTGAGTTTTTCTCATTGTGCTTAAGAGGTAAAAATTGAAAAGAGAGTTTGGTTAGATGTGAGATACATGATAAAAAGAAAGAGGGTGTGAGAACAGAGTCAAAAGAATTATACAACTCTGCACCATCTCTTTTCTGAGCCGGGCAAACCACATTTCTGATTTATCACAAATTTTTGGTGATTGTCATTGAAACAGGCAGTGAGCCCATGCCAACTCTTGTCTTAACCCCACCAGCTACTCATTTCCTTCTCCAAAAGGAACTGTTTCACTTTTCCACGGGGAAGCAGCACATATGCTATCTGATCTTTCTTTGGAAGGTTGGATATTGAAAAGAAGGAAAGTTACCCCACCTTCACACTTCACTCATGCACATTGAGTCTGTGAAAACCTGTTATGTCCAAACAGTTTACACACTTTTGAGCTTAATAGATAATATTCTATTTTCTTCCACACAATATCACGAATCTTTGTGATTCCACATGCTTATCTATGTGATATTGCCAAGAACAGTTTGAGAAGTTTAATTTTTTTACTTCAATGATAATTGGAAGTCCTGTTAGAGCTTCATCATTGCCAACTCTGAGCATAGGCCACATAATTTTTTATAAATTGTTGTGATAATAGTTGCTATTGTGCTTCTATGTTAGATGATTACACCTGGATACTTATTCTTTAATGCAGATTCTCATGAGCAGAATGTATTTGCTACTCTTCATCTCATAGCTGTTTATCTACTATCTGTTACTACTCAAACTGGTTATACAAGCTTCCGCACATCAAATCGTTCTCTGATCGTTTGAGAGATAACTGAGACCAGAAAAGTAATGCAACAGTCAAGGGGGAGTACGCAAAGATCAAGGAGGAGTATGCAACGATCAAGGGGGAGTCAAAGAAGGAATTGAAGCAACTGGCATTGTGGAAGATAAAAAAAAAGGACTCTCACAAGACATGAAGATTGACACTACAACGCCTCTAAAGAAAGCAAGGGGGAGACTACTAGATGATGCTTTCTTTATAAAACATTAGGGGGAGATTGTTAGCTTTAATTAGCCCCTAATTTGTATGAATGTTTTATAAAGAAATAATGTCAAGGACTTATTTGTATTTGTTGAGTGTCAAGGGCTAAAATTGTAAATAACCAATTGTTGTTTTTGGTTATAAAGTCTTGCTTTAGAGTTTATTAGGTTAAGCCTCTCTTTTACATTTTCATACATTTTATTGATAGAGAAAGGGCTTCATTTTGTAAGAGAGTGTTTTTCAATCTTATCTTGTAAACTCTCAATCAATACAATATATTGCCATTATTATTGTTACTTGTTATATCTGGGTTCCAACAACACTTGTCAAGAGGAGATAAGAAAGCAGCAGGTCTTCTAAGAAAGCACTGATAGGCACTCTTAGTTTTCTGAGCAACTTCGTATTTAGCCCAATCAGAATCAGACCAGTTTTCTTGGGTCTTTGGTTTCGTGTGTTCTGTAATTTCATGTGTGTCGTATGTGCTAGGAACACGAGGTACAATTATCATGGGAATGAGAGGAGGGTTACGTATATAACAAACCAATTCTTTATCAGTACCCTCAAAGAAGTGAATCATTCGAATCTTCCACTGAGGGTATTCTTCTCTAAGAAGAGTGGGAGGTTTGGTTAAGGAACCAACAAAGAGGAAGTTGTTTGTATTTGTCATTTTTAGAGAGATAAATTATCCAGAAAAGGGTTTTAACAGCAGATTTTCGGAGTATGAAGTGGATGCTTCGTATGAAGTTTTTAATCTTAAAAGCTTTAAGCTAAGCACTAAAATGGTGTTTTTAATCAAAATAACAGATTCTATAAGTTTACCAAAGTTCGAATGAATCGAAAATGGCAGAAAAACATAAACTGTTTGAATAATATGAAAAATAGGTTAAAAATCCAAGTTTCTACCAAAGATCATAGTTTTAGAGTGGATCCCTTGATATTAAAAATCAAGGTTTGCTCTGATACCAATTGTTGGTTCCTCTTTTGCTAAAACAATGATCTTAACTTTCAGTTAGTTCAGATTTGTATGGTGCGGAAGCGTATTTAAGAACTGAAAGATAATGTAAGGTAGAAGATCATACAATATCAAATAAAGCAAAGAGTAAATAACATATGTTTCTCAAAGATTACTGTATTTGATATATAATAAGAACACCAAGAACTTTAAAGGATTAACAAGAAATCTGCAGTTTTAATGGTGTGTGTGTTGTGAAAAGCTTAATGATCTATGTGTATTTTCGTGGTATTAAGCTTAATAGAAGAGTTCACATGAACCTTCTATTTATACTACTTCTAAAGGGGACAACAAGGACTGAAGGTACAAAGACACTGTTATGGAACAGTAGCTGGAAGGTACAAAACACTATTCTGGAACAGTTGTTGATACAACGTTCATTAAATGCTCCGTATTCAGCTTTAGCCGGAAACCTATCAGAGTTTGACACGTGGAGTTGTCAGGTCACGCCTTTGTACGATTGATCTTTAGAACCTTCGAATGGTAGGTATTGTAAGAAGCATGTTCGTCCTTGTTAAGATCTTTTGCGTAGATCTTCTTTTTGCTACAGAAGCTCTGTCAAGTATGACAGAGGTTCTGTGGCCTTGTCCGCATAGAAGAGTCTCGTTGTTTCTTCATTTCGGTCTTCTTGACTAACCCGGCAGAGCCTCTGTCGAAGACTTCTGTCTTCTCGGTTACTCGGCTACTCGGCAGAGCCTTTGTGGGTTACTTCTGTACTTAGACTATTTTCACTACTTTTATAAACAGAAAGATTGGAGCTAACACTCTCCCCCTAAGTAGTGAAAATTAAAAATTTGAAAGTGCAAGTATTTTCTAAGTACAAGAATATTTTCTTTTCATATTAGATTTTGCCAGAGGTATTTACATTTGATTGTATTGAAAAGAAAATATTACAGAGGACCTGTTTGACTGACTCAGATGTTGGCATTCTTGAAGTCATTGAAACTTCTGCGGTCGAGTCCTTCTTGTCTGAGCTCGTGATAGAAGCTGATGCAGAGATTTCGGAAGTTGATTGTTGCATCGATAACCTCTATCAGTCTGTCGGCAAGACTTTGATTCATGAGCTTTGTTCCTCTGTGCTCCACTAGGATCGTTCTAAACTCTGTCAAAGTACTTGTTGCGTACTCCTGACAGTCCATCTCTACGAACAACTTTGATTTACCAGAAGGATCTAGAAATACTAACCCGACCCTTGGATTTGTGTTGACTGAGTTTGGTGTAGCAGAGGGAGGGCAGTAGTCTTCTGGTGGTTGAACGGTTAGGCTTTTCACTCCAAGATCTCGAGCCAATTGGAAATCTACCATGCTGTATAGCAGAAGCTTTTCTCGTATGGCCTTTCTTATTACCCTGTAGGCTCTGCGAACTTTGTCGGTTGTGAATTTCTCTTTCGTCCATTGCAGAAGATCAGGTAGATCATAAGGATTGAGATTCCTAAGATCTGCATCTGTAAATTGGTTCTCTGATCTGTCCTCTCTTTTGACCTTGTAGATGTTGTAAGAGAGTTTAGGCCAGGTTCTGGTTCTAGAGAACTTACAATATAGGACTTTGATGATTTTGGATGTTGAGAAGACTTCGTGTTTAGGATTGGGTTTTGTTCTGGTGAAGAGGTTTTCGAGGTCAGCACGGAAGTCAGGGTCTTGAATGGTTGGTTCTGATTGATCCATTATGCCCATTCTGTTGTATAAGTACCTGTATACCACTTCTTCCATTTGTGGTGGTGGTGGTTGAGGTAAGGTTCTTCGCAGAGTATCTAATTGATTCTTGACTTCTGCCACTCGATCTTCTGAAGGTTTTGTCTTTGGATCCAGAACAAGAATATTTGACAGAGGTTTAGTGCCGAAAGCCCAGTCTTCTTCTTCTTCTTCTTCTTCAGGCTTTGGTGTCTTATACGCATCGAAAGAGCTCTTCGTCAGTTTTTCTGTTGAAGGTTGATGCTTGGGCTTTTTCTTCTGCGGTTCTTCTGTCACAATTCCTTTTACCTTGTGTTTTTCCTTCGGCTGTTCTGCTTGTTGAGATGGGGTTTCCTCTGTAGGAATTGACTCTTGAGTCTCAGAGGGCTTGATTGGTGATTTGGGTTTGGGTTCTGTTGGAGAGGTTTCAGGTGTTTTGCTCAGATATTTTCTGATATGAGCAATGGTTTTTATTTTTGGGTTGGTTTTGGGTGTTGGGGAAGGTAGTTCGTCTTCGGAGGATGTCAGAAGGTGGACTTCTTCTTGGATTTGGATATCTTTTCCAAATACAGAAGGAGATTCCACAGAGGTGGGTGTTGCCTCTGTGGTCTTCTGTTTTTAAACATGGGTTGTTTCTGGTATTTGGGTTTCTTCAGGAATGGATTCCACAGAGATGGTTGTTGTCTCTGTGGTTTGGTTTCTGCTTTGGGTTTCAGGTGTTTGGGATTTAGCAGAGGTTTCTTCAGAGATTATTTCCACAGAGGTGGGTGTTGCCTCTGTGGACAGTTGTGTTCTTTGTTGGGTTTGAGATGGGGGTGCTTGGTTGATGGGTTCTGCGACTATTGGTGGAGCTGGTAGATCTCTACTCGTAGCTTCTTCCCTTTGTTTCTCCCTCGATTCTCCCCCTCAGGATGATCTGATGGACCATGATGGTCATCATCAGAGTCATCCTGATGTTTATCTGTCGTACCCTTTGCCCTGCATGTTGTATCTGGTTTCTTTGGTGGAACAGCCCCTGCAGCAATCATCTTTGCGCACAAGTCATCACAGAGGCCGAGCAGTGTTTCAACCTTTGCTTCTGTATTGAAGCGCATTTTGCCGACACTAGCTTGAAACTCTTTGACATAGTGTTCGTTGGCAACGGTGAAAGCTTTGATGAATTCGGTCATCTGATCAAGTATTCCTTGGCCGAGTTCTGTCACTTGAGCTCTGGTCATGTAGTCAGAAGGCTTCAGGGCCTGAGTATTTTTGGTTGTTTGTTCTTGAACTTCGTCTAAGGCTTTCTTCAGGTCTTCTGGTGTAAGAGCTTTAGATTTTGAGGATTGCTCTTTTAGTTGCAGAAGAAAGTGCTTGACAGAGTCTTTAAAGGCAGTGGTGGTGGCTTTTCCGAATTCAGCTGCTGCAGAGGTGGCAGTGGTAGTAGCAGTGTGTGTTGCAGAGGACTTCATCTGGGTTATGGCGTTTTGCACCTCTGTAGATAAGGTGTCCATTTTGGTGTTCAGATCAAGGATTGCCCTGGATGTAGTATCTGCAAACGATTTGATAGAGCTTTGCAACTCTTTCATGGTTTGGTTCACAGAGGTAACAAGGGTTTGGAACTCATCCCTTGATACATGTGAACTCGTTGTAACCTTTGGGGGAACACATTCGTCCCCAGAGTGAGTCTCTGTTCCTGAGACACCTTCTTTCGCCCTTGTTTGGATGTTGGGGGCGGAAGGATTTCCTTTTGATCCTCGAGCAGAAGCATCTAGTGCTTCAGACACTATAGAAGTTCTGTGAATGACATTGTCTAGATCCACTCCAGAGGTGGGTACTAGATTATCCTTCTGTTGACTCGGAGACTTGTCTAGAGTCTCTCCGTCTTTGTGCACTCTAATCTCCTCTGAAGAGATGTTTGGACCTAGTTGTGTGCGTGTGGCAGAGGAAACAAATTCCTCTGCAAGGATGTCGGGTGTGATCTGGGGCAATAGATCACAAACTAAGGATGAATCCTTTAGAGAGGATTCCCCTGGAATGGTTTCCCCGGTTATTATTGGTACAGAGGATGAAAGAATTTCCTCTGTCCGGATGGTTTGGGTTGGGGTCGAGCCGTGCTGTTCTTTTTCAATATTGCCCTCTGCCACTAGACTGGCGGCAATAGAAGTGTGGGTTGCACTTGGAGTTGGTTTTGGTTGAGAGACTCTATTATTCCAAGCTTCTGTTCTAGTTTCTCCCTCTTTTAGGCATCCAAGCACTACTTCACCATCTATAGTTTCAGTCTCTGTCGCTACCCTCTGGCTTGGTGCTTCTTCCCTAACTTCTGTTGTAGCTCCTGCCCCAGTAACTGACAAGTCATACATTGGATGAGAGCCGTATAATTGCATGACATGTGGATGATAGAGACCTTTTCGTATTTGGTCAGCTTCTTCTTCATCTGAATCTATCTCTGAGACCTCTATCCTTGCCCCCCTCGTTTCAATCACCTCCTCTGTTGGATTTTCTAACATGGTGTCCATGTTATGGTCTTCTGCAGCTATTTGTTCCTTTGGACTTGCCCTTTGTGCATCAAATCCGGGTTGGGTGAAGGGGTTCTATAGCACTTCTGGTGTCTCAACCTGATGATCCCTAGGAGTTTGGTCATCATCTTCTAAGTCAGAAGAGATTCTGAAGTCAGGTTCTTCTGTGGACCCATGGGATAGGGGTTCTGCAGTCCATCCAACAGTGTTTAGAGTATGGGCGAATTCTGGGTTTTGGATGAAGTCAGAGAAATCCCCGTGATGTGCATAGTTGAGGGGATTGGGGGATTGCAGAGGGGATTCTTGGGTTTGTTCTTCTGCTACTCCTTCTGTTCCCTGTTCCTCTACTTCTTCTGCCACTTCTTCCTCTGCTATTGGTTGCATAGGAGACAGATGTTTCCTAATTTTCTTCTTGCTCTTTCTCCTCTTGGGTTTAGGTGCCCCTTCTTCTGAGGCTTTGGATTTTCTCTTCTTCTTTTCCTTTGGGGGAGAGGGAGGAGCAGAAGATCCAACTTCTGTGGCATGAGGAGGAGAGGGATGACCTTCTGCGACACTTGTAGAGGTACCCTCTGTGGTTTTCCTCTTGTGAGTTTTCTTTTGAGGAGTAGAGGCAGAGGTTTTGTGTTTCTTTGAAGCAGAGTAGATGGATTTTCTCTGAGCATGGAATCAGGCTTGATTGTTTTCATGCTTCTGAAAAGCAGCTTCCCATTCTTCATCTGTCAACCTATCTAATACTTCTGTACCTATGGGGACTCCTAGACGCGGTGGTGTCATAGGACTTGGTTCTGGAGTCCTATGATCGCGTATGTATTCTAGTTCTAGTTCTTCGTCCCTTACATATCCTAGAAGTTTCTTTGGCAAAGGTCTGCAGTGAGGGTATCCATCAGCATGTTCTATTGGGGAGTTTTTGTTCATAGCATACATCTTTGTTATTGGCCCTTCCATTGGCCATTTTTCAAGCAAGAGTAGAGGCTCTAGCAGAACACCTAGAATCCTTTGAAACTGCAGAGGAGGTAGAGCTCCTGATGTGTTTGACTTTTTCTGCTGGAAGTTGTTCTTTCTGTCGATGGTGTTAACCATTTCTTGCATCATGAGTGTGGTGAAGTCCAGAGGTAGGTCGTAGTAGACTTCGTACATGATGGCTAGTATTTGGTGTGAGGATTGATCTGGACTTCCCCCTTTCCCGGTTAAGCATTGTTAAATCCAGATCCGTGCAACTATGATGAAATCGAAATATATGAACAATAAGAACAAATGATTTCAACTGGTCATTTTGGCTACTTGGTCCCACATGCCCTTAGCCGTGTCTTTGTAATTGTCTATTGCGGTGTAGATAGAATTAGGAAGGGCTTGTATCATATATCTCTTTGCATGCTTTTCTCCTTCAGTCATGCCTCTTTCATATTCTGTCATCTCAGCAAGAGTCTTCTTCTCACGTCGAGGGTCTGTAGTTGCTGTTGCAGCTATTGCCTTCATTGGTGGGTCAATCGGGCCATTATCCAGGGCTGCCTTGATGTACTCATAGTTGTCCTTGGACTCTATGAAGATCATAAACCTGTCTCGCAATTGGCTGTACTCGTTCGGGTAGAGACATGGTGGCTTGGTGTCGGTGCCAATTGCAAGAGCATCACGAGAAGTAGACATCTTCAGTTGCAACGGAGTGATCGTCGGACGTGTATATTGATTCAAAGTGTAAAACCTAACGCAAGACACTAAGAGTGGAGTCCTAACGCAGGTTCTATGAGTGGTCAGACACTAACTTAGCTTACTGGAAAGAAATCCAACTAAGTGATCTGATCTGGAAGTGTCCGGACCAGAATTATGAAAAACAGTTCAAAATTGCAGAGTTGTCCGGATAGGTAAGAGAGTCCGGATAACTTGAGTTGTCCGGATAACCAAGGTTACCGGATGGACTAAAGATATCGGATAGAATCAACAGGATAAACAAAGTTTACCGGATGCAATAGAGTCCGGAAAGTATGAGATTTCCGGGTACTTTGAAGTTTCCGGAAACTGTGATGTGTCCGGATACTACGAAGATTCCGTGTAAAACGAGGTTTTCCGGATAAAATGAATTCCGGATACTTTGAATTATCCGGACCAAAATTACCCGGAAAGTTGAGATTAAAGAAAACTTACCCGGATGACTGACTTACCCGGATGATTGACTTGTCCGGAAGAATCGAACTAGTCCGGATGGAACTACAAACGTCCGGACACCTTGATCTGTCCGGAAAATGCGGCTGTTTTATCCGGACACCGCGGCTGTTTTGCTAAAATCGATTGAAAACTCAACTGGGATTACTCTAATGTGTTTCTGAATGGTTAGAAACAATACCAAGCACAAAACAACACTAATCCAATCGATTTTGGAGCAACAAGAACACGTTTTGATGATGAAAATTCGATTTTTGATTAAGAACACTATCAAAAACTTTTGAACTTATTTCGCTAAATTGACCAACCAAACGAACGAATTAGGGTGTGAAAATTTGCAGAACTACTTATAATTATGATGCTAACACAACCCAACAAGCAAAATTGAACAATTTACGCAGAATCACAGATTTGAAAAATCAAGAAAAGTCACACGTGGAAAAGTCAAACTAACTAGAAATCAATGAATGATACATTGAATCGAATCCGTCCGTCTGCTCTGATACTAATTGTAGAATCCAGATCCGTGCAACGATTATGTTTGTGAATAAGCAAATAAGAACAATTGATATGATTCACAAAGGCTGCCCACTTAGATATTGATTTAGAGAGAATTACAGTGTAAAGCAGAAAAGATAAATGAGACAACTAGCTAATTTTCTAAGCTAATTGCACTTTATATATGCTGGGCCCGTGGTAACAAGCCCACGGCCCGTTCACTATGGACTAAGTTTAAACAAATACAATTCAAACCCTTGAACTTAAAATCAACATAAATTCTACCCTAACACTAATCTTACATTAAATACAATGGGCCCGTGGTTAACAAGCCCACGGCCCGTTCACTAAAAGGCTCAAATTAAACAAATACAATTTAACCCTTGAACTTTAAATCAATCATAAAACCTGCCCTAACAAGCATCTGTTGAGTATGGAAAAGAGTGTATTCCACAGAGGTGGTAATCTGCCTCTGCGGAAGTCATTTCTCTTTCTTAGTGGTACGTTGTACCCCAACATTTCGACAAACCTGCAGAGCTCTTCATCTGTAGGTTCCTGTGCAAAGGTCTTTAATCCTAGAAGACCTCTTGTGGGTAGGCTGAACTCAAGAGAGAACATCGTTCTGTTGAACTTGAGTTCAAGATGTTCGGATTTATCAGGTTTGGAGATGTAGCCTTTGATCTGTCGGTCTTCTGGATCAAATCTGCAACTTTTCCAGAATTGATTTATATATCTGGCAGGGATTTTGTCCACGGTTTTGGACAGAAGAGGGTAGAGAATATGTTGTTTCAAGATATGGAGAAGTATAGCATGTGCTTTCCCAAAAGCAGTTCTTGAGGGAACAAGGTAGTGATTATTGGGTTTTAAAGGTAGAACATTTGCAAAATGTTCATGAGCAAGGAAGTCTTGGAGATGTGTTGTCGGAGCAAAGTCCGCTTCTCTCGCCGGAGTTATCTTATTCTAGGTCTCGGAGCAAAGTCTGCTTCATTGTCGGAGCAAAGTCTGTTTAAAGGTAGAACATTCAAGCACTGATCAAACTGACGTTGGAGATCAGATAATCTGCCCCTTAAGTCTTTAGGTCCTAATGAAAGGATTTTGCATCTGTCTTTTAAATCAGCAGTTTCAGACTTATACTTCTCAGTTAATTTCATTTGAACATTAAGCTTTTCAGTTATTGAAATAATTTCAAGCTTTTGTTCTTCATTTGTGGCCTTGAGGGAGTTTGCCTTTTCTGTGATGGTTTGTAGTTGAAGTATGAAGTTTTGTAAGCAAGAGTCACATAACTGATTTGCTGTTGCCTTGTCTTCATCCGTAGACGATTGATATCCCATGAAAGCATCAGCACCTTCATAATCGTCCTCATCATCAGATCTGCCTAGCCAGTACTCATTTTCAGCGAATATTACCTCCCCAGCCTCCTTCTGTCTGGCCAGTGCAAGCTTAGCCTCATAATAGTGAGAGTTTTTCTCTATAGGTTGACGGCAGTCTTTAGCGAAGTGACCGAGTTTCCCGCAGTTGTAGCATTTCACAGGTTCATCTCGCTTCTTCCGGTCACCTTTCTCTGTCTTCTCATTCTTCTCAGTTCTATCTTGCTCTTCTACCTTCTTCTTTCCTTCATACCGATCATTATAGTCGTGACGCTTATTGGAGGAGGTGGAGTAGCGTTGCCTATTGGAAGACGGCTTCTTGTAGAACTTTTGTTGTTGAAAGGATTTAGTCAGAAGGGCAATAGCTTTCATTAAGTCTGATGCTTTATCATCATCATCATCACCGTCTTTCTCGTCTTCAGGTTCTGACTCGGAGGAGCTTTGCTGTGGACCGCGTCTGGATTGGCTGCTTGAAGATTTCCCTAGTTTGGAAGTCATGAGGGCAATCGGATCAGCAGATGGTTTTGGCTCATTCTTCTTCTCTCCCAGAAGCTCATTCACTTCATCTTCGTCTTGGAGAAGTGTCTCATACAGTTCATTGATGCTGATGTTCTCTATCAAGTTGTTGTGCTTGACATGAGAAGCATACACTTTCCATTCAGGTAGCAAGTTGTTGAGGAACTTTAGTGCATTCTCAGTATTGGAACGAACAATTTTATTCTTGTTCAGTTCATTGAGGAGTAGACAAAAACGTTCATAGGTTTGGGTAAGAGATTCACCGTTGCGCTGCTTGAACCCATCGAACTTGGTTATCGCGCTATTTATCTTTAGCTGATTTCCTACAACTCTCCCTCGTATCATTTTGGCTACTTGGTCCCACATGCCCTTAGCCGTGTCTTTGTAACTGTCTATGGCAGTATAGATAGAATTAGGAAGGGCTTGAATCAGATATCTCTTTGCATGCTTTTCACCTTCAGTCATGCCTCTTTCAAATTCTGTCATCTCAGCAAGAGTCTTCTCCTCGCATCGAGCTATTGCAGTTTCAGTTGCAACTATGTCCTTCATTGGCTTGGCAATTGGGCCATGATCCAGAGCTCTCTTGATGTACTCATAGTTGTCCTTGGACTCTATGAAGATCATGAACCTATCTCGCCATTGGCTGTACTCGTTCGGATAGAGACACGGTGGCTTGGTGTCAGTGCCAATTGCTAGAGCATCACGAGAAATAGACATCTTCGGTTGCAACGGAGTGATCGTCAGACGTGTAGATTGATTCAAAGGGTAAACCTAACGCAAGGCACTAAAAGTGAAATCCTAACGCAGGGTCTACGAGTGATTTGACTAACCTGAACTTACTGGATAGGAATCCAAATAAGTGATCTGATCTGGAATTGTTCGGACCAGATTTGATGCAAATGGATCAATAACCAAAACAGAAGTATCCGGATAATATGAGGATACCGGATAATAGAATTGTCCGGATAACTGTAAGAGTCCGGATATCAGAAAGAATCCGGACAGAGTAAGCTTTCCGGATAACAGATACCACACACTTTCTGGATAACTGAGGTTACCGGATGTGAAATGATTCCGGATGTGAAGTTTCCGGGTACAATGGAGTTTCCGGATACTGTGAGGTTTCCGGATACTACGAAGTTTCCGGGTAAAATAGATTTCTGAATACTTTAAGTTATCCGGAACAATAATACCCGGATAGGTTTGAGATTAAGAGACTTACCCGGATGGATGACATACCCGGAAGATTCGAGAGTCCGGTTGGCTGGAAGATCCCGGATGAAATTAACACAATTATCCGGGAACCTTGATTCTATCCGGAAAACGCGGCTGAGTTGTCCGGACAAATCGGCTGTTTGCTCAATTCGATTGGATTTTAGATTAGGGTTGCCCAAAATCAATCCTGGAAGATTAGTAACAATGCCAAACACAAAACAACACTAGTCCAATCGATTTCAATGCAAAAAGAACACGTTTTGATGATAAAGATTCGATTTTTGATTAAGAACACTACCGAAAACTTTGAACTTATTTTGCAAAATTAACCAACCAAACGAACGAATTAGGATGTGAAAATTTGCAGAATTACTTATAATTATGATGCTAACACAACCCAACAAGCAAAATTGAACAATTTAAGCAGAATCACAGATTTGAAAAATCAAGAAAAGTCAGACGTGGAAAAGTTAAACTAACCAGAAATCAATGAATGAGACTTTGAATCGAATCCGTCTGTCTGCTCTGATACCAATTGTTAAATCCAGATCCGTGCAACTATGATGAAATCGAAATATATGAACAATAAGAACAAATGATTTCAACTGGTCATCCCTGTCATTCACTTTCAGAGAGAATTTGCAATACAATGTTTGAAAGTAAAAAGGATGATTAGCTTGTTTTTTCAAGCTAATTGTAGAATCCAGATCCGTGCAACGATTATGTTTGTGAATAAGCAAATAAGAACAGTTGATATGATTCACAAAGGTTGCCCACTTAGCTATTGATTTAGAGAGAATTACAGTGTAAAGCAGAAAAGCTAAATGAGACAACTAGCTAATTTTCTAAGCTAATTGCACTTTATATATGCTGGGCCCGTGGTAACAAGCCCACGGCCCGTTCACTATGGACTAAGTTTAAACAAATACAATTCAAACCCTTGAACTTAAAATCAACATAAATTCTACCCTAACAATCTCCCCCTTTGATTTGAAGTTCGAGTTCGCGCTCGATCTCCTGCCAGTTGAATACGTATCGTTTGCGCAACGCGAAGTGAACCTCAAAGAATCTGATGGCGTGGCGGTAGTCGAGACGTTCTTCAACCATATCCAAAGCAGTCTGAGCAGTTCTTTCATTCAGATTAGGTACATAGGATACCTTTGGATTTTCGGATTCGTGTTTGATGATCTTCCGAAGAGCGTCTTGAACTTTGAGCAGTGTGCCGTCGCAAAAACGATCTACCTGACTGAACCTCATAAACTTCTTTTCTTTCTGAGCGTTGAGGAAGACGATCCCAAATTCCGGTTGAAGCAGCATTGCATTCTCGGGATACATCGACAGTTTAGGAGCTTTCAGATTCGGTTTGAGCAGATTTACCTTCTTCGCTCGGTTCTCGATTGCCATTTGAAAGTCCGTAAGATAAGAGATCATAATAGAACGGACGAGGAATCGACGAACTGCTTCGAGCGCCTTTGTTACAGCAAGCGGTCGGATGGTTCTGGTGCGAAGGTCTCTCAGGATAACCAGGAGGTCGAACGGATGGAGATGCTTAAAGTCAGCTTCAGAAAAAATCCATTCTTTTTCGTCTTCACGTCGAACAGTGAACACGGGAAAGACGATCTTCATAATTCGGTTTGACTGAATCTTTAGCACCTCTGAAATTTTATGTTTGGTTCGAACCTGGTCTCTCGGGAGACACCGCTTCATGGCTTCTACGTATCGGAGTTGGTGTGCTGGATCAGGACTGTAGATGCCAAGACAGATGGTCGGCTCGATCGGGCGAATTCGGTGAACAAACAGCTTCTTCAGAGATACCTCCAGATGAGGAATGAGGACCTTGATCTTCTCCCAACGGTTTTGTTGCTGAGGAGGGGGAGGAAGATCAGGAGCTGTCGTTTGCTGAGGAGATGTCGGGATTTCTGCATTTGAGCTTTCAGGTTGATCTGAAGTCGTAGAGGGTTGAGTCGAGTGAACGGGAGGCGTACCATAGAAATTCTGAAGCAGAAACTGGTCATAATCAACGTTGTCGTCTTCATCAGTGGGAAACACCAAGTTTACCTCGAAGTTTACGGCTCTGGCAGCTTTTTCGTACCTTGCGTCTTCGGTTTCCGGGTTGGTTTCACATGCAGGATCAATCATGGTGAGCATTGGCATGTCTGATGGTTCTTGTGCGACCAATTCCTGTGTTGTACCCTCGGGCTTTTCAACCGTTGGGGCTTCGTCATCTGAAATATCCATGTCGATGACCATCTGTGCTAATGGCAACTCGGCTTCGGGTGTTGCTGTTGAAGTTGCCGCAGTTGGGGGTTCCTGTTGAACCACTGTTGTAGTTTCGGCAGTCATGATCTGGACGATCTCGGTTTGGCGTAGACGCTTCTCCCCCTCACAGTGATCAGGATCATCCTGGTCATCGTGCTTGCGTTTGAGACCGCCGGCTTGACTCTTACAAGTGTCTTCTAGTGAGCGGACCCTCTCAGACAGCGTAGCAAGCACTTTGTTGTAGTCGTTGAGGGTCGAGTCAATGGCGTCAAGGCGTGACGTGATGTACGAAGATGGAGCAGTGACCTGTGATCGGAGAACGTAGATCAGGTCTGCTTCGGCAGATGCGGTTGTGTCGGATTCCTGGAGCAGTTGGGCTAAGAGCATCGTCTTCAGGGTGTCCACTGAGTAAGTAGGTTGCGGTTGAGTCGGTGGAGGCACAGAGGCGGTGTCAGTGTCGACGATGGGGCCCTTTCCTTTGATAGCACGCATCGCTTTGGCAAGTTCAGCGGCTACATGTTCCTGCATTTTGTGCTCCATAACCTGTTGGACAGCCTCAAGGGTGCTGTCCAGAGACCCTTTTGACACAAAGTCGGGTAAATTAACGTCGGGCTCACTTAGAGTACCCGTTGAGGCATCTACCTTAGAGGCAGAGCCACCTACGTTCGCAGCTGGCGTGATATTGACTGTGGTAGGATTTCCGTCCAATCCTCGTGTTCCGTCAGTCGGAGACACTATAGACGTTCCGGTCGGGTCACTAAGAGCCTCGACTTGGTGTTGTACCTCTTCAAGTGTCCTAGCCAAAGAATGATCTATTTCAAGTGGCTCTAGACTCGATGGTGCACGAAATGAAGGCGAGACCGGGGGCTGCTGGTCTCTTATTTCAACACCAACACTCTCCGAATGAGAGGCCGGTGGAAGTTGTGCTTGTTCCCCGTGTGATATTGAAACATCCGTCTGTCGAGAGACGGATGAGTGGATGAGGGGGTCGTGCAATTGCTCCGCTGGGTCCACGGAGGCTTCTTCAATACCCCGTCCCAACAAATGAGACGGGATAGCAGATGTAGCTACCCGGATTTCACTCGGCTGGGGTCGCTCATGAGCCTCTTTATCTTTACGGCTCGTTCTTTCCTGGTTCAACTTTGAACGCAGTTCTCTCCGTCTCGCATGATCTAATTCCTCTACGTTTTCTCCCTCAGATGTCCTAGTGATAGGTCCGGTTCCAGAGTGTGGAGGTGATTCAAGTGGGATGCCGACGGTAAAATCAGGGTTGGGTCCGATACCGTGAGGTATTTGTCTCAGGCGTATGTTACGGTCGGTATCGGAGTCCGTGGAGTCAGATTCCACGTCTTCAACATCATGAGATGGTGACGGGGGTTCGGTGATATAAGGCTCGGTCGAGTGTTATAGAATTGGTCTGGAGGATTGACCGGCTTGGGCTGAGCTAGAACCGGGTCGCGATTCCGCTGCACCACCTACTCTCGGTCCCCTTCCTCTCACAACTAACGTTCCCCGCCCGACAGCACCTGCTTGTCTGGCCCTTCCTCCTCTCGTCCTAGGACCCTCACGTCCCTCAGGCCTATTTCTTTGGGCAGGTCCCACCGGCTCTGGCTGGACCATGGGAATTCCTAACTCTCCCCTATAATCAACTACCCCTGGTGCAGCGGGATCGGCGATGGCTAGTAGGGCGGCAGGAATGGGCGAGGCGACCGCATCGGATGGTTTGCGGATGACCATGAATTGGAGGTGTCTGATGGGGCATACCGGATGTGTAGTACGACTTGGAATGGCTGGATTCGCATCCATGTGCTGACGAACGGCAAGCGATAGGAAACGCGAGTATGGAAGGAACTTTTTCTGTTTGGTTCCGCCGATGTGTCGAATGGTTGTCACAAGTTCACGCCAGATTATCATGGCGAAGTCGACGTGGCGGTGGTAGCACACGGCGTGAACAAGTTGTAGAAAGTCGCCGGTACATTGATCAATACCTTTCCATCGGGCGGATAGGCAGCGATTGAGTATGGTGAAGAGCGTGTACCAAATTGGCGCCAAGAACTTGCGATTAAAGACAGATGGTCTTTGAAGGTCGGAGTTGTAACCAAGGGCACGCATTTGTGCGCAAAGTGTGGCATCGTTAACGGCAGGATCGTACCGTTCATGGTTGTTGGCAGTGGCTTCCGGTAGAGACAGTAGTCTGCGAAAGGAGTCGGGCGTCAGAGTAAATGGTGGTTGTCAATCTGCGCCGTGATGGTCTGTGTGTTGCCAATCGTACGGACTTGTGCCGTCAGCCAGACTTGTTGAACGTAGATCAAAGGAACGTCGGCGGTGCGAGTGAGTGCCTCGCGGATGGGATGGCGCATCAGAATGTCTAGAATGACCTGATGTTGCGGGTTAGATCTGAACAGCGCCAGGTCCAAGTAATGATTGTTGGCCTCCAACTCGTTGCCATGGTCAGGATCAACCAAGGCAGCATCTGCGACTTCGTCGATGATTTCCTCCTCCTGAGTAATTTGGTCTTCCGGATGTTGTTGTTCCGCCATGTAAAAATCTGTCAAAATGGTACACAGTTAGGAACTTAAACAGAAGAACAAGTGTCGGTGCGTACCTTTGCGTTGAATGGCTCAATCTGAGACAAATCGAGGACGGGTAGTAAGAAAATAGGTACCGAATGAACACAACAGCAGGGGAATCCGGATAAAAGGACAGGGAGTCCGTACAACTCAAAGAGTCCGGATAACAGGGTTGTCCGGATAGGCATATGCAAGTGTCCGGATACAAAGGGATTATCCGGACAAAGGTGCCCGGAAACCTGAGTTTACCGGATAAGATGGGAGTCCGGACATCACACTATCCGGTAGTTGAACTTACCGGAAACCCTAAGGTTTCCGGACAACTAGGTTTCCGGGAGATTGATGTTGTCCGGATGGATATGCATGACAATTGAAGGTGTCCGGTTAAAACTGCATGGTGTTTGAACGTGTCCGGACATGATGAATGTGTCCGGACGCAAACGGATTTCTCCACATCGATCACCAGGGGATCCCAAGCCAGTGTGAAGGTGCGGAATGGATGCCCAGAAGTGACTAGGGGCTTATCGGAGTGGGGACAACTCGTGAATCCCAGCTGTGTACGCGAATCCGTCGAACAGACCCATTGGGGTTCGGGACTGAGAAATCGATCCCCTCAGGGTTCGATTAGTGGTGCGATGTGTGAGAAATGTGCGTATATGTAACTAATAGTTAAGTGCGAGCAACATACCTGAAGGAAGAGGCTGATAACACTGTGAATCGAGAGATAGATGAGAGGCCGAGCGAGAGAGAGAGAGCGTGGGTTTAGGGTTTTAGATGAAGAAATCCGGATGGGCAGAGGACAAGGGGCCCGAACGACTTATATAGCTCGGGTGTTGTCCGGGTTCATGACCGACCCGGATATACCCGGTCCGGATAATTAAGAGAATCCGGATACTGTCCGGATAACAAGGGAATCCAGATACTGTCCGGATAACTCTAGTGTGTCCTTTTCCGGGAATTTTCAGAAAAACGGAATCCTTTAAGAGATCTTTCTCTCGCTCCCCCTCAAACTGAGCATGGGAATGCCATTGCTCCCCCTCGAATCGTGTAGTAGGGTGCAATGGAGGGGTTCGACACACAAAGCTTTAGGCTTTTGAGAGAATACCGGTGTCGCTCCCCCTCAAGTGATGACCAAATTAGGAGTGCCCACACACACAAAAACTTTTGATACGTAAGGAAAAAAAATGTGTGTGACGCTCCCCCTCAAAGTATGAGTAAACTTACCTGATGTCGCAGTGTGCTCCCCCTGAACACAATGGAAAATGATGAAAGCACAGAGATAATGATGTAATCAAAACAAACGATGGTATGAAGTAAAAGAAACACACAAAGAAAGAGTTAACCAGAGAAACAGACGAAATCTACCTAAAAATACAGAGACTAAATCTAACTAAGTTACCGAGGCAAGTAGAATACCAGTGTGAGGAAGTGTATGCTCAATCATCAAGAGTGTTAACTCCGGATGATGAGTGGACAGTTACTCGTAGAGGTATGGAACTTGTAAAGGTACATAGTCGGATTAAGTCTTCAGATTTAGCATACCGAACTTGAACACAAGAGTTTTAAAGCGTTTTTCGTCCAAGGCTTTGGTAAAGAGGTCTGCTAACTGATGTTCTGTATTGATGAAGTAGAGCTCGACGGTACCTATTTCGACGTGATCTTTAATGAAATGATACCGAACGTCGATGTGCTTCGTCTTTGTGTGTTGGACCGGGTTACTTGAAATTGCAATGGCGCTCTTGGAGTCACAGTATATTGGGACTTTGACATACGTGAACCCGTAGTCCTTGAGTTGTGTCCTCATCCAGATGACTTGAGAGCAACAGCTCGTGGCGGCCACGTACTCGGCTACGACAGTGGACGTAGACAAGCATTGTTGTTTCTTCGATGCCCAACTTACCAGGCTATCTCCCAAGAATTGAATGTGTCCCGAAGTGCTCTTGCGGTCCAACATGCATCCCGCGTGATCCGCATCCGAGTAAGCGGAAAGTCCAAAACCTGTCTCTTTCGGGTACCAGAGGCCAAGATCAGCAGTACCACGTAAATAACGAAAAATACGTTTAACAGCATTGTACTGAGACTCTTCAGGGTTGGACTGATAACGGGCGCAAACAAATGTCGAGAACATTATGTCAGGTCTACTGGCAGTAAGGTACATTAAAGAACCGATCATTCCGCGATACAATTTGGCTTTGATAGCCTTTCCGTTAGGATCGGTGTCTAGCTTTGTATTGGTTGCCATGGGAGTTTTCATTGGTGAGGACTGGTCCAATTGGAATTTCCGAAGAATATCCCTAATGTATTTGGACTGGTTTATGAAGATTCCGGTCGACAGTTGTTTAACTTGAAGACCAAGGAAAAAGTTCATCTCACACAGCATACTAATTTTAAAAACTTTTCCCATGAGTTTGGCAAAGTTCTTTGCATATAAAGGACTAGTAGAACCAAAAATGATGTCATCGACATATACTTGAACTAAGATGATGTGACCCTTTTCGTTCTTGATAAATAGAGTAGAATCAATAGTACCTCGTGTGAAGTCGGATTCTAACAAGAACTTTGACAGGTTGTTGTACCATGCTCGCGGAGCCTGCTTTAAACCGTATAGTGCTTTGTCCAAGATGTAGACATGGTCAAGCTTCGAGTCATCCACAAATCCATCGGGTTGCGACACGTAAACTTCTTCTTGGAGGTCACCGTAAAGAAAAGTTGTCTTCACATCCATCTGGAAGACTGTGAAGTTCTTGTGCGCTGCATAAGCGAGAAACATACGGATTGCTTCAATGCGAGCGACCGGAGTACAGGTCTCATCATAGTCGATCCCCTCTTGTTGTCGGTATCCTTTGGCCACAAGACGCGCCTTGTTGCGAACAACGATGCCGTCTTCGTCCTTTTTATTCTTAAAAATCCATTTGGTGCCGATTACCGTCTTGTGCGTAGGACGTGGAACCAGTCGCCATACCTTTAGAGCTTCGAATTGATTCAGCTCCTCTTGCATGGCTATAATCCAGTCTGGATCCTCGAGTGCTTCGCGAACGTTCGTCGGCTCAATCTTGCTTAAGAATCCAGAAAATAGGCAGAAGTTGGCAGAAGCGCCTCGTGTACGTACAGGAGTGGAAGGATCTCCGATGATCTGATGCAGGGGATGTGCCTTTGTCCATTTGGTGGTGTGCGGAAGCGGCTGTTGAGTAGAGTGAGAGGCATCCGGATCCACATATGCACCAGATGGAAGGTCTTGAACTTGTTCAAGTGTCGCAGGTGTGTTTCTTGGAGGAAGTGGGGGAGGATTCGTCAATGGTTAAACATCCACTGATTCCGAGGAGTTCAGAGGTTGAACATCGGTTGTAGCAGAAGACGAAACATTAGGAGCGATCTCTGAGAGCATAGGTTCCTCCGGGGGGGTTACATTACCAGGTGTACTCGTATCAGATGAGGATGGTTGAGCTGTCTTCACAGATGCTGATGGCGTACTCGTGGACGGTGGCGGACCAGTTAAGTCGTCTGAATCCGCATTGCGAGCAGCTTCAATTCGCGGGTGCGCTGAGACAGGTGTGGAAGAGTGAGCAGTGTCATCATAAAAGAATTCAAATAGTAAATCTAAATCAGAAAGATTATCGTTCGACGAAGATGCATGATTTGGATTTACTAATGCTTGTGTAGATCCCGAACTTGGAGGTCCGGAAGCTAACACGCCAGTTAAACCGGGTTCTGAACTGAGTTGTTCAGAAGCCAAATCTGCGGCTTCGTCGAATGTCACGTTTATGCTTTCAACAACGGTTTTGGTCCGTTTGTTGTAAACGCAATACGCCTTAGCCTTCATGGAGTATCCAATAAAGACTCCTTCATCCGCCTTGGGGCTGAATTTCCCGAGATCATCTTTGTCGTTTAGTACATAGCAAGTGCATCCAAATGCCTGAAAGTAGCCGACGGTTGGAACGTGATTATTCATGATCTCGTACGGTGTCTTGTTGAATCGCTTGAGAAGGATAGAGCGGTTTTGCGTGTAGCAAGCTGTAGATACCGCCTCAACCCATAGATATAGCGGTAGATTTGCCTGGGATAGCATTGTTCGAGCAGCTTCAACCAGGGTACGGTTTCGTCTTTCCACCACTCCGTTTTGTTGAGGAGTGCGTGCTGCAGAGAAAGAGTGTGTGATTCCCACGGATCGCAGATAGTCATCCACCTTCTGATTCTTGAACTCCGTCCCGTTGTCAGTTCTGATGGACTGAACGTGTTGAAGCTTGTTCTGCTGGACAGTCTTCAGGTGATCAATTATGATCTCCAGAGTTTCGTCCTTCGAGCGTAAGAACATCACCCATGTGTAGCGTGAGTAGTCGTCCATCATCACGAGCACGTATTTGCGTTTGTTGATGCTTGGAACACGCATTGGACCACAAAAATCCATATGAATGAGTTCGAGGGTACGGGTCGTGCTCGGAGTTGTCTTAGGCGGATGTGATGCACGAGTCATCTTTCCCTTTTCGCAGGCTCCACAGAGACGTTCCTTTATAAACGGAAGTTGGGGCACGCCTCTGACATGTTTGCCTAGGACCAGTTGATTGATACTTCTGAAGTTGAGGTGCGAAAGACGTCTATGCCAGAGCCAAACTTGGTCAGAATCGGCTTTAGACAAGAGGCAGACAGGTTTGTCGGTTTTGATTGCCGCGAGGTCGATGGTGTATATATTGGTCTTTCGAGTCCCTACCAGTAGCTCTTCTCCGTTGTTGTTGAGGATTCGACACCGTGTGGCTTTAAAGCTGACCTCGAGATCTTTATCGCAGAATTGACCGATGCTGAAGATGTTGTGTCCTAATCCTGCAACGTGGGATACCTTCTTGATTGTTATCTTGTCTTGTACGATGTCGCCGTAGCCTACGATCGGCGACTTCTCGTTATTTCCAAATCTCACGTCTCCGCAGTATTCTTCCTTGTAATTCGTGAGAAGCTCCCTTCGTCCGGTCATGTGCTTGGAGCATCCAGAGTCTAAGTACCACACATGACCATTCTACAAAACAAGATTAGTGACATTTAGGTACCCAAATTTGTTTGGGTCCTTGGGGGTTAGGGTTTGCACTGCCTGGGGAAATTCGCTTTGACACAGCCTGCCCTTTAGGTGCAGATTTTACACCGTTGGAGGGAACTGGGTTTGGCACTTGTTCCCTCTTGGGTGCAGAATGTACACCTTTTGGAGGAACAGATTTTGGGGCATATTTCCACCTAGGTGCCGGTTTAACTTCAGTAGGAGCAGCCCGTGTCGGAATGGGTCGGGTCTCCCGCTGTGGTTTAACCGTGTGATTGAAACCCCGTTGGAAATGATGTGGTTGCCTTTTATTTTGGGGATTGCGCTTATGGAATAGGCTGGCGACAAAGTAAGGCGCATACCAAGCATTGTTATGAATGTCATCAAAATCATTCCAACCACAATTAGAACAACATAAACAATCATGCGATAACTGAATCAATTGATGAAGAGAGTTAATTTTAACAGGAAAAGAAACATCAAAATGGTTCCAATTATTCCAAGCATTATTGTCTTTGTAAATTCTAGAAATGAAAGCAGGTGTGGAAGACTTTGACGCATCCTTCTTGACAGAATCCCTCTTTAGCCACTTTGGTTTTTCTTTATTAGCTTGACCATGTTTATCTGAACAGCAGGGACAGAATGATCAGTGACTTTTGAGGAAACAGGAGTCTTAGTGGTCGGTCGTTCGGTCTTTTGCTTCGGTTGTGACTGTTTTTGAGAATTGGAAACATTTTGAAGAATCTTGGTCACAACCGGAGTCTTAGGTTGAGAACAGTCGCCCTTTAGAAAATTGACCGGACGATTAATCACTGGAGACAAAAAATCAGGTTGACTTGGAGAAATAGTAGTGTTGGCAGTCAATGGTCCGGTAGCTTGCCTTGGCTGTGATTGGCTTTTGGGAATAGGTTTCGAGGTTGGTTTTGACTGGGAAATCTTGATCACAGCTGAGGACTTTGTTTTAGAACAGCTTTCTTTTAAAGAACTAACCGGGAAATTGACCACGGGAGAAAAATCAGTGTGACTTGGAAGAGGTTTGTCGAATGGAAACGAATCAAACTCTTCATCACAGTTACCTTCGGAGTTCATGTATGCTGAGAAATCTATCATGTGAGTATCAGGAACGAAAGCAGGTGAGGAAGGCGAGGAACACTTTGTGTTTGTGTGTTTAGGAGAACTTGGTGCGGAAGCTTTTGAAAAATCAGAGTCTAAATTCCTTTTAACACAGTCGTCTTGAGAAACGTTACTTTCTTGAGAAAAGGTATTTCCAATGAAAGCTTTACACGATGATGTGTCAGATAAGTTGGAAGAGAGATCAGGGGAATTCTGTTTTTGAGCTTGGAGAAGGTCAATCTGTTTTTGGAGTTGAACACTTCTCTGATGCTCTTTCATCGTTTCTCTTGTCATTTTAGACAATTTGGATGAGAGTGTATTGATTTCCCACTGAAATTTTTCCTTTTCCTCACTTGACATACCATCGGTTTTCTCAGATTTGAGTTTCTCAAGATCCTTAATTAACTCATTCTTCTCATTTTGAAAAACCAACTTTTCCTTTTCAAGTGACTCCTCCAACTCGACTATCTTTGCTTCCAAGATGAGAGGTGGAACATAGAGTTTAAACTCATCCGTCTCGGTCTTGGTTACTGGTGCAACATCCTCATCCTTCTTGGAGGAATCCTTGGGTGTTGCTACCTTGTAGGGGTCGAAGTAGTCATTTGAAAGGTACTTTTTGTTCTTTTGGTATGAATAGTTTAAAGGTTCATAGCAAAATGGAAGTTGAATTCCTCGTTTGTGTGTGCGCTTGTATTCCTCGGTTTCCTCCTCCTTTTCTGGTTCAAGAGGACCAGTCCATTTAATTGCATATTCCGGATACTTTTTATCTAACCCAAAACAAGCAAAATCATACAAGGTGGGTGTATGCCATCTTCCTTTTTTCAAATAATGTGGGTTATCATATCCGATTCCCCATTCTTTGTTAAAATACGTGAACTCTTTGGGTTTGTTTAAAAAAATGGTTTGATCAGTTTGACCCCGTTTGTGGAGTTTGGTTTCTAGATCTAGAATTTTAGCCACGTACTCCTTGTGTTGAATTTGAAAAGAAGAGCATTGATAAGTAATGTCTTCTTTCTCATTCAAGCACTGATCAAACTGACGTTGAAGATCAGATAATCTGGCCCTTAAGTCTTTAGGTGCTAATGAAAGATTTTTGCATTTGTCTTTTAAATCAGCATTTTCAGACTTATACTTCTCAGTTAATTTCATTTGAACATTAAGCTTTTCAGTCATTGAGGTAATTTCAATCTTTTGTTCTGCATTTGTGGCATTGAGGGAGTTTGCCTTTTCAGTGATGGTTTGCAATTGAAGTACGAAGGTTTGTAGGCAAGATTCACATACCTGATTTGCTTTTGCCTTGTCTTCATCTGTAGACGATAGATATCCCATGAAAGCATCAACACCTTCATACTCTTCCTCATCATCAGATATGCCTAGCCAGTACTCATTTTCAGCGAACATTACCTCTCCAGCCTCCTTCTGTCTGGCCAGTGCAAGTTTGGCCTCATAATAATGAGAGTTCTTCACAGTGGGCTGACGGCAGTCTTTAGCGAAGTGACCGAGTTTCCCGCAGTTGTAGCATTTTACCATCGGTTTTCTCAGATTTGAGTTTCTCAAGATCCTTAATTAACTCATTCTTCTCATTTTGAAAAACCAACTTTTCCTTTTCAAGTGACTCCTCCAACTCGACTATCTTTGCTTCCAAGATGAGAGGTGGAACATAGAGTTTAAACTCATCCGTCTCGGTCTTGGTTACTGGTCCTATATCCTCATCCTTCTTGGAGGAATCCTTGGGTGTTGCTACATTGTAGGGGTCGAAGTAGTCATTTGAAAGGTACTTTTTGTTCTTTTGGTATGAATAGTTTAAAGGTTCATAGCAAAATGGAAGTTGAATTCCTCGTTTGTGTGTGCGCTTGTATTCCTCGGTTTCCTCCTCCTTTTTTGGTTCAAGAGGACCAGTCCCTTTAATTGCATATTTCGGATACTTTTTATCTAACCCAAAACAAGCAAAATCAAACAAGGTGGGTGTATGCCATCTTCCTTTTTTCAAATAATGTGGGTTATCATATCCGATTCCCCATTCTTTGTTAAAATACGTGAACTCTTTGGGTTTGTTTAAAAAATGGTTTGATCAGTTTGACCCCGTTTGTGGAGTTTGGTTTCTAGATCTAGAATTTTAGCCACGTACTCCTTGTGTTGAATTTGAAAAGAAGAGCATTGATAAGTAATGTCTTCTTTCTCATTCAAGCACTGATCAAACTGACGTTGAAGATCAGATAATCTGGCCCTTAAGTCTTTAGGTGCTAATGAAAGATTTTTGCATTTGTCTTTTAAATCAGCATTTTCAGACTTATACTTCTCAGTTAATTTCATTTGAACATTAAGCTTTTCAGTTATTGAGGTAATTTCAAGCTTTTGTTCTGCATTTGTGGCATTGAGGGAGTTTGCCTTTTCAGTGATGGTTTGCAATTGAAGTACGAAGGTTTGTAGGCAAGATTCACATACCTGATTTGCTTTTGCCTTGTCTTCATCTGTAGACGATAGATATCCCATGAAAGCATCAGCACCTTCATACTCTTCCTCATCATCAGATCTGCCTAGCCAGTACTCATTTTCAGCGAACATTACCTCTCCAGCCTCCTTCTGTCTGGCCAGTGCAAGTTTGGCCTCATAATAATGAGAGTTCTTCACAGTGGGCTGACGGCAGTCTTTGGCGAAGTGACCGAGTTTCCCGCAGTTGTAGCATTTTACAGGTTCATCTCTCTTCTTGCGGTCACTTTTCTCTGTCTTTTCCTTCTTCTCAGATCTCTCTTGCTCTTCTACCTTCTTCTTTCCTTCATACCGATCCTTATAGTCGTGACGCTTATAGGAGGCGGTGGAGAATCGTTGACTATTGGAGGACGGCTTCTTGTAGAACTTTTGTTGTTGAAAGGATTTAGTCAGAAGGGCAATGGCTTTCATTAATTCCGATGCTTCATCATCATCATTGTCACCTTCTTTCTCGTCCTCAGATTCTGATTCGGAAGAACTATGCTGTGGACCGCGTCTGGATTGACTGCTTGAAGATTTTCCTAGTTTGGAAGTCATTAGGGCAATCGGATCAGCAGATGGTTTCGTCTCATTCTTCTTCTCTCCCAGAAGCTCATTCACCTCATCTTCGTCTTGGAGAAGTGTCTCGTACAGCTCATTGATGCTTATGTTCTCTATCAAGTTGTTGTGTTTGACATGAGAAGCATACACTTTCCATTCAGGCAGCAAGTTGTTGAGGAATTTTAGTGCATTCTCGGTATTGGAACGAACAATTTTATTCTTGTTCAGTTCATTGAGGGGTAGACAAAAACGTTCATAGGTCTGGGTAAGAGATTCACCATTACGCTGCTTGAACCCATCGAACTTGGTTATCGCGCTATTTATCTTTAGCTGATTTTCTACAACGCTCCCTCGCATCATTTTGGCTACTTGGTCCCACATGCCCTTAGCCGTGTCTTTGTAACTGTCTATTGCGGTGTAGATAGAATTAGGAAGGGCTTGTATCATATATCTCTTTGCATGCTTTTCTCCTTCAGTCATGCCTCTTTCATATTCTGTCATCTCAGCAAGAGTCTTCTTCTCACGTCGAGGGTCTGTAGTTGCTGTTGCAGCTATTGCCTTCATTGGTGGGTCAATCGGGCCATTATCCAGGGCTGCCTTGATGTACTCATAGTTTTCCTTGGACTCTATGAAGATCATAAACCTGTCTCGCCATTGGCTGTACTCGTTCGGGTAGAGACATGGTGGCTTGGTGTCGGTGCCAATTGCAAGAGCATCACGAGAAGTAGACATCTTCAGTTGCAACGGAGTGATCGTCGGACGTGTAGATTGATTCAAAGTGTAAAACCTAACGCAAGACACTAAGAGTGGAGTCCTAACGCAGGTTCTATGAGTGGTCAGACACTAACTTAGCTTACTGGAAAGAAATCCAACTAAGTGATCTGATCTGGAAGTGTCCGGAACAGAATTATGAAAAACAGTTCAAAATTGCAGAGTTGTCCGGATAGGTAAGAGAGTCCGGATAACTTGAGTTGTCCGGATAACCAAGGTTACCGGATGGACTAAAGATACCGGATAGAATCAACAGGACAAACAAAGTTTACCGGATGCAATAGAGTCCGGAAAGTATGAGATTTCCGGGTACTTTGAAGTTTCTGGAAACTGTGATGTGTCCGGATACTAAGAAGATTCCGGGTAAAACGAGGTTTTCCGGATAAAATGAATTCCGGATACTTTGAATTATCCGGAGCAAAATTACCCGGAAAGTTGAGATTAAAGAAAACTTACCCGGATGACTGACTTACCCGGATGATTGACTTGTCCGGAAGAATCGAACTAGTCCGGATGGAACCACAAACGTCCGGATACCTTGATCTGTCCGAAAAACGCGGCTGTTTTATCCGGACACCGTGGCTGTTTTGCTAAAATCGATTGAAAACTCAACTGGGATTACTCTAATGTGTTCCTGAAGGGTTAGAAACAATACCAAGCACAAAACAACACTAATCCAATCGATTTTGGAGCAACAAGAACATGTTTTGATGATGAAAATTCGATTTTTGATTAAGAACACTATCAAAAACTTTTGAACTTATTTCGTTAAATTGACCAACCAAACGAACGAATTAGGGTGTGAAAATTTGCAGAACTACTTATAATTATGATGCTAACACAACCCAACAAGCAAAATTGAACAATTTACGCAGAATCACATATTTGAAAAATCAAGAAAAGTCAGACGTGGAAAAGTCAAACTAACCAGAAATCAATGAATAATACTTTGAATTGAATCCGTCCGTCTGCTCTGATACCAATTGTAGAATCCAGATCCGTGCAACGATTATGTTTGTGAATAAGCAAATAAGAACAGTTGATATGATTCACAAAGGCTGCCCATTTAGCTATTGATTTAGAGAGAATTACAGTGTAAAGCAGAAAAGCTAAATGAGACAACTAGCTAATTTTCTAAGCTAATTTCACTTTATATATGCTGGGCCCGTGGTAACAAGCCCATGGCCCGTTAACTATGGACTAAGTTTAAACAAATACAATTCAAACCCTTGAACTTAAAATCAACATAAATTCTACCCTAACACTAATCTTACATTAAATACAATGGGCCCGTGGTTAACAAGTCCACGGCCCGTTCACTAAAAGGCTCAAATTAAACAAATACAATTTAACCCTTGAACTTTAAATCAATCATAAAACCTGCCCTAACAAGCATCTGTTGAGTATGGAAAAGTGTGTATTCCACAGAGGTGGTAATCTACCTCTGCGGAAGTCATTTCTCTTTCTTAGTGGTACGTTGTACCCCAACATTTCGACAAACCTGCATAGCTCTTCATCTGTAGGTTCCTGTGCAAAGGTCTTTAATCCTAGAAGAGCTCTTTTGGGTAGGCTGAACTCAAGAGAGAACATCGTTCTGTTGAACTTGAGTTCAAGATGTTCGGATTTATCGGGTTTGGAGATGTAGCCTTTGATCTGTCGGTCTTCTGGATCAAATCTGCAACTTTTCCAGAATTGATTTATATATCTGGCAAGGATTTTGTCCACGGTTTTGGACAGAAGAGGGTAGAGAATATGTTGTTTCAAGATATGGAGAAGTATAGCACGTGCTTTCCCAAAAGCAGTTCTTGAGGGAACAAGGTAGTGATTATTGGGTTTTAAAGGTAGAACATTTGCAAAATGTTCATGAGCAAGGAAGTCTTGGAGATGGGTTGTCGGAGCAAAGTCTGCTTCATCGCCGGAGTTATCTTGTTCTAGGTCTCTGGCGATTTCAGGGTTTTCTGAATGTTCAGAGTGTTCAGGGTTTTCAGGGGAGTTCGCCGGTGAGTGTGCAGGGGAGATAGCTTGAGAAGACGAGGCCATTTCTTGTATAAAGATAAGAATTTTGCAGGTTTTTGCCATGGTTCACCGGAGAAGAAGATGAAAGTTCGTAAAGGTTTATGAGGAGGGGTAACTTGGGGTTTATAGTAAACGGTAGAATCTGAAGAGGTAAATATATGGAAGTGAATAATTTTTGGGGTCCGTACTTGAGTGTGAACGGCGGGTTCAACTTTCAGGAGAACGTGTGCCGTGTACGTCCAATGAAAATGTGACACGTCAGCAGTGTCAGAGCACGACTTGACGTCGTGCGCGGCCCATTAATTCTTGGCGCGTGTGTTTCTTTTCCTCCACATACGTTTCACTCGCAGTAGAATAGCCGTTACTGTTGCAAAATTTCCTAATTTTGAAAACGATAGAAGCTCTGTAGAGATAGAGCTCTGTGGTTTGAAACTTTCTCTTCGTATCCTTTTGTTGCTTGCACATTTACCACAAACATTTGAAAAGCATTGGAGAGGATCGATAGATTTTTTAGAGAAGAAATTGCTTTCACAGAGGTTTTGGAGCTCTATCAGAGCCAGCAGAAGCTCTATGAGAGGAAATTTCTCATAACTAACAATCTATTAAACTTTTTGATCATCCAAGTTTTAAATTGTTTTAAGAATTGTTTTTAGGACATATTTTGAAGATGGTGTGCTAGAAAACTGTTTTGGATAAGGTTCTGTGCGAGAGATTCTTTTTAAAAGCCTGTGTTGGTCAGCAGAGTTTCTTTGGTGGAATTTGCTCTGTGACCAACAACCTTTTAGAATCTCAAAGTGTGCATTTGTGCGAAAGAGATCTTTTGAGATGATATTCAAACCGATCGAAAGAGTTTAATTTACGATCATAGAGATTTTCTCTGGCAGAGCCTCTGTTGAGCTCAGCAGAGGCTCTATGACCTCAAATTTTTCATAGCTCAAAATTTATGTATCCTTTTGATTATTTGAAGTTTGAAATGTTTTTAACATTGTTTTTAGGACAAATTTGGAAATTTGTGTCCTAGAAAATTGTTTTTAACAATTTTTTTTTTATGGAATGAGCTCTTCGTCCCAAAAGACCTTCTTTTGTAACCTTTTGTTCAAGTAAATCCTTACAGATAACATTTGAGTTTGATCGGTAGAGTTTTTGTATGAGATTTGTAGTTTTATAGAGGATTCTACATACAGAGGCTATGTTGAGCTCAACAGAAGCTCTATTACACTCAAAATCTCATAACAGAAGTCTCGTTAATCTTTTTGATCAAAATTTGTTTGGAATATTTTAAACAATGTTTCTAGGACATATTTAGAAATGTTTGTCCTAGAAAACTGTTTTAAAAAAGGATTTATTTTGAGAAACTTATCTTTTGGCTCTCTCTTACTCGGCATTATACCCGATTTTTGTGAATCATGAGTGATCACTTCTCTTCTTTGGCTCCCCCTTGAATGATCAACTTCTGTAGATCATTTCAAGGTCTCCTTCTGCTCCCCCTTGATCTATGCTTGGGTCAAAATTTGATAAGTAATGCTTTAGGCATAGATCAAGATTTTCAGAGGTTCTGTAAGGACTGTCAGAGGTTCTGAGCAATCTTATAGAAGCTCTGTTGTGTATTGAACATTTGGTGATTGAGAATTTACATACAGAAATAAAATAAAATAAATAAAACAACAGAAACATGTATATACATATTTACAGAAGTTTAAATTATACTTACGGAGGTTTTAACTCATGTTTATTATTCCTAACTTACCCACCAAGAAAAGAAATATTTTCTCATCTAGTGCCTTGGTGAATAAGTCTGCTAGCAGGTACTCTGTAGACACGAAGTGCATTTCGATTGTCCCATATTCAACATGATGTTTCAGAAAGTGGTAACGGATATCGATGTGGTTTGTTTTTGAGTGATGTATTGGATTGGGAGAGATGGCTATGGCGCTCTTTGAGTCACAGAAGATGGGAATCTTGAATATGATGTGGCCATAGTCCTTAAGCTGAGTTTTCATCCACAGAACCTGGGAGCAACAACTAGCAGCAGCAACGTATTTGGCTTCTGCGGTAGATGTGGATACGCAGTTCTGCTTCTTAGAGGTCCAACTGACTAGTTTACCACCTAGGAATTGACAACTCCCAGGGGTACTTTTTCTGTCAAGCTTGCATCCTCCATAATCTGGATCTGTATAAGCTTTAAGACCAAAACCAGAGTTCTTCGGTTACCAGAGGCCAAGATTTTTGGTCCCTTTGAGATATCTGAAGATCCTCTTTACAGCATTATAATGGGATTCCTTCGAGTTAGCTTGATATCTTGCACAGAGACATGTGGCATGCATTATGTCAGGTCTACTTGCAATTAAGTATAACAGAGACCCAATCATTCCTCTATAGAGCGTGCACTCTATAGGTATGCCCTTTGGATCTAAGTCTAACTTATTTCCTGTGGCCATTGGAGTTCTCATTATAGAGGCATTAGAGAGACTGTATTTTGAAAGTATGTCAGAGACATATTTAGCTTGATTTATGAAAATTCCCTCTGATGATTGTTTTACTTGGAGTCCGAGGAAGAAAGTTAATTCTCCCATTGTAAAACCAGTTTCTATTAGGTAATCATCAAATCATCCATTGATCTTGAACATAATAGAGATTACATATGATTGATGCACTTTCTCTCTCTAGAATGCTCTCACTTCTCTCTCTAGAATATTACAATTAAGATCATTAACTAATGACTTCCTTGAGACTTACTTACAAACTAAGCTTTACAAAACCTATTTATATCTCCTAATTACAAAGCTTTAACCACTAAAGCTAGTATGACTTTACATGACTTTGACTATTTTGACTAATACTTTGACTTTACAATGTTTGACATTATACAAGACTTTACAATAAATCTTGAATACAATAATGCTCTAACATTCTCCCCCTTTGGATTCAAGATTTAAAAAATATGATAGCAGTCTTCAGCTCTTGATCTTCAAAACTTTAACTTTGACCGCTTTGAACGTTGAAGCTTTGACACTCTTCAAACAGTTGAATCTACACAAGGATGCGAAGCCTTCACATTTTTGAATATTTAGGTGTAAGCACAATCCGAGTCTCTCAGATCTAAGATAACCATATTCAAAAACACTTCAGACTTCACATGATCCGAAAACTTCAACTTTGAGCAATCCGAATCCATATATGAGTGATTCGAAAACATCTTTGTCTTTCACAATGTAAAGTCAATCTTCTTCAAAACTCTCTTCATCTCTTTGACCTTGAATTGTCTTCGACATGAAATTGAATTAAACATTTCTCCCCCTTTTTTGATGAAAGTGAGCATCATGATCATCAAAAACCTTTTTCAATTTCAGTCGCATCTCTGAGTATCACTAACAATCTCCTCCTTAATGAATAACCTTGCTCCCCCTCAAAATAAGAATTCTGGAGCAATTTGTTTTCTCCCCATGAAAGTATGCATATATTTCGTTAAAGAATTATTCATTTCAAGTACAAATTTAAAAAAAATTATACAAGGAAAATAAAAATTCATTGGACTACATTTTATAACTACTAACATTTGATCATTTGAGAACTTTACAAAAGAAATCCCACTTAATGAAATATACCAGATTTTCAATCAAATGAAATCAAATGCATGTGTTTGGATTCAAATACAAGTCATCATTGCATATCAAGTTAAAAATGTTCAGTTTCAACCCCTTTATTAAATCTATTTGGTGTGCTAGCATGCGAAATATGATTAGCTTCAAGCATATGCAATTCTAAAACATATAAGAATAATTTGCTCTACTCACACTATTTGTCCAAAATCAGGATTTTCACAAATTTACGGGTTTATCGCGACTTTGTATTTTCCCAAGTTTCAAGAGATGTGTGCTCATTGGCATCTTTTCTTTTGTGCACATTAGCATCTTTTGATTTTGTGCTCATTGGCATATTTTGATATTATGCTCATTGGCATCTTTTGATATTGTGCTCATTGGCATCATTTAATCAAAAAGTTTAGTAAGAATAAGATACACCATTAAACATGGCTTTCTATCTGGTTCTATAGTATGATTTGGGTTAGCAGATCCCATACCAGTTGGCCTTAGGTGCTAGGTGTCGAGCACCCCTTAGAACTTAATTTCCCAAACCAGAAAGGCCACATCGATATATCTTAAACCCATTTGTACCAGTAGAACATGGCTTTCTATCTGGTTCTATAGCAGGATTTGGGTCAGCCGATCCCAGACTAGTTGATCTTAGGGACTAGGTGTCTAGCACCCCTTAGGACTTACTCTCCCAAACCAGAAAGGCCACAGGTACAAACTTTTAAACTAAATGATTTTTATTTATTTACTTGATGCATCGCAATCACTTGGTTCTAAAAACATAATGCTTCCACCATATTTTCGTTTCCATCCATCATTTTGACAAATAGGCTTTTTAAGCATTATATTCTATATAAGTCCAGATTTACATATTTTCGAGCATTCAGCATAATTTCATTCATGTTTTGCTGACCTTTCGATTTATTTCAGAAGTGAAAGTTGAAACAAATATAACTCAGATAATACAAAGATACTTGTAAAATCACCTTGACACACATTTTATTCATTGAATGAAAAATTGAGAATTTCATCTCATTGAATTAAATTTGTGAAGGTTCAAACTTTCAAATTCAATAGAAATAAAACATAATGCAATGTTACCTTTCACCACTTGTTCCTTGAAACAAAAAGATGTGACAGTTAAGGATATCACCTGAGTAGTATGAGATCTAAACTGATTTGTTTAGAAGTCTTAGTCTTTGAAGTACGGGTCCTGAACTGAATTGTTCAGAAGCCAAAGTCGTTGAAGCACGGGTCCTGAACTGATGTATTCAGAAACCAAAGACGTTGAAATCCGGGTTCTAAACTGATGTGTTTAGAAACCAATAATTTTGCTCTCCCTTAATGGCACAAGTACTCTTCTTTAAAAAAATTCACCGCTTCTCTTCTGTTTTCAGTCATGTGTGTGGTATATATATTTCCATGTCAGCACAACACATTATGAACCTGCAAAACAGATTAAGCAGATTTTGGTACTCAACGGCACTTGGGTCCTAGTGTGTTAGGTGTAGATTTCTTAAAAGGAATACTGTAAGTACCGTACCAATAAGAAGTATAATCTTTTTGTACAAAATCATTTGATCCACAGTAAGAACAACAGATTTTCTTATGTGCCAAACTAATCAGATGATTTGCGGAATGAATAGGATTAGGTTTAGCAGAAAATTTACCTTTCGGCGCATTGTTCTTTTTGGCCTTTGATGTGGAAGCAGATGATTTTGGCACATCTTTCTTTGGAATTGTTGTGCCTTTGACTCTCCATTCCATCTTCACCTTCTTGAAGACTGGAACTTCTTCAGTTTTGGAAGTATTAACTTTAGGCACTTTTGAATCCTTATTCGATTTATCAAGCAAATGATTATAGAAGAGATTTGTTGAACGAATCTGATCTTTTGAGAAATCAGTTGATCTATTAAATTGTTTAGAAGGAATGTTTTTAAAACTTGAACTTGAAGCAGTTTTAAAAGAGCATTCAGAATCATTTGAAATAACAAATGGAGTCTGAAAGATAGTATAAGGATTGACCTGATTTGAGACATCAAATTTAAAAATGATGTCTTCAAGTTCTTTGACTTTGCTTATCAAAACACTTTTCTCTTTAAAAATTAGATCAAATTTCTTTTGTAGATCAGATTTGATCAATTGATCCTTCATAATATCAACTGATAAACCAGATAATCTTTTGGTAAGATTAAGAATCGCATCTTCAAAATATTCGCGTTCCGATTCAAAATCTTTTTCCAAAAACTTTCTTTTATCAGTAATATCTTTGAAAATTTTCATATTTTTCTTTTTAAGGGTTTTACTTTCCTTTTCAAAGAGATTTTTCTTTTCAGCAAAATCTTTTCTTTCTTTTTCCAAAAGATTTTCTAAATCAGAGATTTTCACGGAAAGTTCAGAACTTTTAATCTCAAAAGATTTTCGTTCAGTTTCAAATTTAGCTCTTTCTTTTTCGAGCTTGTCTTTTTTCTAAAAATAAAACTTTCTCAAAGTCAGAAACTTGTTTTGAAAGTTTTATACATTTTAGCTCAGTTAGCTCCTTTTCTTTAAGAACTTTCTTTGAAGAAAGAGACTCTCTTTCACGTTCAGAAAGCTTTTTCTTCAAATCAACATTTTCATCTGCCAATGTTATTCTTTTCTCTTGAACTTCTTTTAATTGAGCATGTAACTTTAAGTTCCACTTCACTCTCTTTTCTTCCCTACTCTTCATATCAACATTTTCTCTTTGAAGAGTTGTTACTTTCTCTTGAAGATTCTCGATTTGATCGTGCAGACTTGAGCTGTCTTTCTTTGTTTCAAGATCTGCAATATAAACATCAAGATCAGTAACTTTTTTAATAAGTTTATCATTTGAAGAAGAAATGTCTAAAATTTGTCTCTTCAGATTAGCATTTTCTTCCTCCAATGCTTTTATACTTCCTTGAAGCTCCTTCATGTCATCTTGATGAGTTGAAGGATTTGAAGTATTAGTTTTAACAAAATTTTGCTTCAAACCTTCACCACTGGATTTAACAATAGTTTGCTTCAAACTTTCATTATTAGATTTAACAAAAGTTTGTGGTGTTGAAGGTATTTCTGTTATATGAACTTGTTGCAAAATTTCATTATTTGGTTTAACAAAAACTTGTGGAGTTGGAGGTATTTCAGTTATAAGAACTTGTTGCAATCTTGAAACCCCATCTTCTTTATAAGTAGACATCTTGAAGAAAACCTGAAAAGAAACACAGAAAAATTAGATGAAAAATACAAAAAATATTAACAAAAATATACCTAATAGAGTGATCGTCAAGAGAAACTTCGCTTAGAAGTTAGAATTATGTGCACACTCTTAAAAATCAGAAAAACACAATTAAAGTCAGAAAAATTTTCAAAAATAAAAATTTAAAAACAAATTATAAATTTGTCTTCCAAAATATAATTCTGAAAAATTTGCGTGGAAATATTGGACATTAATTGATAAACCTGCAAAACAAGTGAAAAATATGTCAGTTATGAATAAAAGCAGGTAAAATGAAAAAAAAATCGACACCAAAATGACTAAAAATATCAAAAAATACAAAATATAGGGACTAAAAGTGAAAAATACTAAGACTCAACAAAAACAAGGACTAAAAATTGACAAAAACTGAAAAACTATACTCAAAGGACTAAAAATGTAAAATTCTAAAAACTAATAAAACTAGAAGGACAAAAAGTGTAAAAAAAAACTAAAAGATAACTACAAGGATTAAAAATGTAAAAGACTCAAACTAAACTACAAGGACTAAAACTAACAAATTCTTAAAACTGTCTAAAGACTTAACAAACAACTAACTGAAGAACCAAAAATGTAAGGAAACTAACGGAAAATACTAACGGAAAGTTAACTAAAAAACAACTAACCTAACCAACTAACTTTTAACGGACTTAGGAATAAAAAGTAACAAATACTAACTGAGTTAACCTAACAACTAACGAACTTAACAAAACTAACAGAGAAATTGACCAAAATGTCACACAATTAACGGTACTAACGAAACGCCGTTAAATCACTATTCATCATCATCTTCAAGTGAAGTTTACGATCTGCATGCATGAATCTCGATTATCTTCCTTGTTTCTTGATGAAATTTGCTACTTTTTCTTGCTATACACTCCTTAATCGATGACAAATCAAACTCAACCAATTAAAATCGATCATGCAACAAAATCGAGCTTCCGGCGATGTCTCCGGCGATCCCGTTTTTCCGGCGAAGCTCCGGCGAAGATGAAAACTGGTGGTTTCTTGCTGCTTTTTGATGCAAATTACTGCAATGTGATCACAACCTCAACACAAATTGATTTGTGATGAAATGAAAGCAAAATCTTGATTAAAAAAATCAAAACCCAGTAAACCTGTTTTTCCGGCGTGATGAAATCTGAACGATCCTGTATGATCCGAAACCTGAGGATTTCGAATCAAAGAAGGTCCGAAACCAAGGATTTCGTACACTTGATGGTCCAAATTGATGGTTTCGTACGCTGTGGAGTCCGAATTGATGGTTTCATACGTAGAAGGGTTCGAAATCTGATGGGTTTCGTACGTAGAAGGGTTCGAAATCTGAATCTGTTTTGCAAGTTTTCAAGCACACTACTCAAACACACACTCACTCTACACACTTATTTAAACACACACTGACATCTAAACATTTGCTTAAACACACAAACACATAGCTGAATCACACACACACACTCAGCACATATTTACTATGTGTGATTCGAAACCAATTTGTGAAGGGTCCGAATTCCTCTAATAAGCACACACACAAGCAGCTTTCTTCTTTTCTTTTCTTCTGTTAATTTTCTGCACATACAAAAACTCACAAACAAATATTAAATCTTGATTTTAAGATCAAACAAATTCAAAAACACATTTCTAACAACACTTAACAACAAAAATGGATCAAAATTCAAGATCTAAACTTTTAACATGAATATCTCAAGAACACCTCAAGAACATGAAGAACACCAAAAATTTCAAAACTGAAATTTATGGATTAAAACTTGAAAACAATGATTGATTCATGTCTAAAACATGTTTTTAGAAATGATTTTGCCCAAAAAATGAATCAAAACATCAATATTTTGCAAAATCACAATCTAAAAACTTCACAGCAAACTTTTTCAAGAACACAAAAAAATTTCAAAATCTTCAAATTCATCAATTCTTGATGTGTTTTTGTAAATCTTTTGATGCAAAACTGATTTATATCAATGGAGAAATACTTTGCAATCAAAATGAAAACAAACAAGAAATGCATAACCCATTTGTGTTCTTCAAGTTCTTCAACAATGGAGATTTTCTTCAAAAATCTTCAAAAAATCTTCAAATCTTCATGAATTTGGACGAATTTTGCACACAATTCAATCTCCCAATGCTCTGATACCAATTGTAAAACCAGTTTCTATTAGGTAATCATCAAATCATCCATTGATCTTGAACATAATAGAGATTACATATGATTGATGCACTTTCTCTCTCTAGAAAGCTCTCACTTCTCTCTCTAGAATATTACAATTAAGATCATTAACTAATGACTTCTTTGAGACTTACTTACAAACTAAGCTTTACAAAACCTATTTATATCTCCTAATTACAAAGCTTTAAACACTAAAGCTAGTTTGACTTTACATGACTTTGACTATTTTGACTAATACATTGACTTTACAATGTTTGACATTATACAAGACTTTACAATAAATCTTGAATACAATAATGCTCTAACACCCATCGTACTCATTTCAAACTCACTCTGCATGAGTTTTTCAAACTTTTTGCACTCTTCTGAATTTGTAGACCCAAAAATTATGTCGTCCACATATATTTGTACAAGCATAATTTCATCACTTTTTCGTTTGTAAAACAAAGTTGTATCCGTCGTACCTCTGTCATAACCATTATCGAGAAGAAAGGTAGAAAGTCTTTCGTACCATGCTCTTGGAGCCTGTTTCAGTCCATACAGAGCTTTGCCGAGGTAGTACACGTATTTTGGGTACTTAGAGCTTTCAAACCCTGGTGGCTGTTGGACGTATACTTCTTCTTGGATTTCGCCATTTAGAAAAGCAGATTTTACGTCCATTTGAAATACTTTAAAACCTCTGTGGGTTGCGAAGGCTAAGAAGATTCTTATGGCTTCGTGCCGTTCGACAGGGGCAAAAGTTTCATCGTAATCTATGCCTTCTTCTTGGCGATATCCCTTGGCCACCAATCTTTCTTTATTTCTTATGACTACTCCATCTTCATCCTTCTTATTTCTGAAGACCCATTTAGTCCCTATGGCTTGTTTTCCTCGTGGCAGAGGAACTAAAGTCCAGACTTTGTTTCGCTCAAACTGTAGAAGCTCTTCTTGCATAGCATCTACCCAGTTTGGGTCGTCAAGGGCTTCAGAGATCCTTTTTGGCTCGATCACACTAATAAAGTTTGTAAAGAAACAAAAGTTAGCAGTGGCAGATCTTGTTTTTACCTTTTCAGAAGGTTCACCGATTATAAGACTTGGAGGATGGCTCTTTGTCCACTTTGTTTTTTTGGGAGATGGTCATCGATTTCATCAAGTTGCTCTTCAGAGGTTTCTAATTGTTGTTCTGGTGTAGCCTCTGTCGTAGATTTTGCTTTCGTGCTTGATCCTACAGATTGTGGAATGATTGGAATGAGTGGTGGTGTTTGTTCCTCTGAGGAAGTATAGTCTGAGTCTTCTTGTTCCTCTGTTATTTGTTCCTCTGTGGTTTCTGGAGTTGGTTCTTCAGTAGCTTCTGTGGTTGTTTTCCTTGTTGTATCATCTTCTGTTGGCTCCCCCTCGGCATTTGCATCTGTAAGATTTACAGAGGAAGATGAATTGTTTAAGGGACCTGTTAGAGAGATACCTATTTCGTTCTGGCTGCAAGAAGGTTGTAACACCCCGATTTTCGTTATGAGTAGTTATGTAATTGTTCTGCATCTTCAAGTATTTTATTGATATAGCATAGATCGTACCTCGTTAGAATCTATTTCAAGGGCTGAAAAGGGGATCAAATGAGACTTGGTACCCTTTAGGCGATAGTGACCGGCGAGAGTGCCCATGTCACTATCGCGGGTGTCACAATCGCCGATTTTGTACCGCAAGTTCGATCTTGCAGGCATTTGGGTTTCAGGCGAGTATGCCTTAGGCGATAGTGACAGTGTCACTATCGCATGGTCACAATCGCGGGTTTGGTACCGAGAGTTTGGGGGAGTTGAGCGAGAGTGCCCCGGCGATAGTGACAGTGTCACTATCGCCATGTCACAATCGCCGCCGACCTGTTTTGGTATAAAAAGGAGAGTTACGGGTTTCTAGCTTATTTCACGAACTTAGAACATTTTGGCAGCCGATTTCTTCTTCCAAAAAGGTAGGGTTTCGTTATTATTACTCCCTTTCATAAATTGTTAGTTGTTGGGAAGTGTTGATGAACATTTATGGTGGGTATTAGGTAATCAATCTCAACTACAAGTGATACTAGCTAGATGTGGACAAGAGCAAGGGTTTCCATTTCTAGGGTTTCCATATTTGGAGCTTTAAGGTGAGTAACTTTGATTTAAAGGTATACTGGTTACATAATTTACTCTATCATTTCATTTATTTCTAACAAGTTTGCCTTGAAGTATACTTTGAGCCAATAAGCTCTTATTTCTCTAAAGAGGAAATTTAAGGGGCTCAATGGTAAGATAAAGGTGATGTGGTATTTTATTCTATTTGGAATTGTATCTTTTATGATGGTGATCATGTGAAATTGGTCAAACCTAAATATTAGGGTTTGGAGCTTAATGGATTAAGCTATGTCTTAATGAAGAAATTATGATTATAATAGAAGTGACTTAATATGCTAATTTAGTATGTGTTGCCATGCTAAATGATGAACTCATGATATCACTTATATGTATGTGGATAAGTGGAGGATTTCTTGTATGTAGAAATCATGTGCTTAATGAGATAGTTGGACTGTCTTTTGATGAAGTTAATGATTGGATTTATGAACTGCTTGGAGTAGTTGTTTGTTGGTATTCACAAATTGGAGGAGTCTCTAAGTAGGCATTAGGAAGATATAATCTTGGGCACTTACCTTGGAGGTTTGTGTATCGATCCACGCTTTCGGGATTAATACCATATAGGTAGTCCCGATGTGCCGGGCCTTGAGGCGTTACCTTGGAGGTAGACGCTAAGGTATATCTTCAAATATGATGTAACTTGAGTTGATGTTTGGGGTCTTCCCATAGAGTCCGATTTGTGAATGACCAAATTAATATCTCTTATATGTCATAACTGCATGTTTTACTATATGTTTAACTCACTAGGCATTCCATGCCTAACACTTGTTCTGTGTCTGATGTGTGTGTCACAGGTTCTAGTGGTGCCATCCCTAAGAAGGCATAGTTGGGGATATGTGAGCGTGGGGATACATTTGAGATGCTAAAGATAGAAGATCAAAGTTAGCCTAACGATGACACTTTTTGTAAATCTTATTTCTATAGTAGAGATTAGATTAGTCGGTTGTCAATTAGTTGTAGATATTACACTTTGTTTGTAAACCGGCATGTGTAATCCCCCTCTTTTGTGAGCTCGTGCAATGGCATTATATATCACTCTTCCGTTTTATGGAAGTTTTTGTTGACCCTATTTTGGGGTGTCACAAGTTGGTATCAGAGCATTAGTTTAAGTGAACTAAGTATGCTGAGGAGATACTTAGACTTAAGCTGTGATGAATTAAGTTATGACTTGCGAGATTTGGGTAGAAGTACTAAGACGGGATAGTCTTAGAGTCGACGGAAATACATGAATTTAGTACTGTAGCAATAGCAACGAGAATTCTCATGTAAAGTATGTTCGCAATTTCAATTAGCTACTGTTATTATGAACATGAGTTACACGAGCATACTTGTTTCTAAATTGTCACAGTGACTAATGATCGGTAAAGTACGTTTTGCATGTTTATACTAGTATAACCACTTTAGGGCTATCTCTTTGTGATTAAAATAGAACGATGGTGAGTATGCCACCAAGGTTCTTCAATTCTTTGGAGATAAGATCAGTAAATGATTGGAGGTTGGGAAGACAACCTGGAACTGGTAGGACTCATGAAAGCCGCTGAGGCAACCTTAAATAGGTGGATGGAGATGTGTAGAGATAGAATGAAAGGTGATTGATTAAAAAGAAAATAATATGAAATGATTGAGTAAGTGGGTCGTGGAACGCATGGATAGCAAGTATTACAAGGTCAATAGGACGACCACTAGTCGGAAGTAGAGGGTTAATGATAAGTGGGGTGAGTTGTCACAATAGCCGTGTCATTTTGAGAATTATAAAGGTGTGAATCCTTTGGGAAAACCCTTTTTGTTTAAACCGTGATGAGTTTTGGGGTTAATGGTGATTTTGAAATATAGCTTGCCTAAACAAAGTTTAAATGTATTTTGACCGACGTATGGGTTTAACAAGCTTGGAGCATTTTGCTTGGTTTTGATTGTGAGTAAGTCTTGGGGACATTTGTCCGGCTTAACGGGCTCGGTGTAGAGTCTTGTTGATGGGTTGCTTTTATTGCACCATTTTGCATTTATTGCACGTTTGAATATTTACATGCTTGGGTGAGTGAGTCATTCCAGGATAGGCATGAAAATAGTAGACTATATTGTATTGGATTCATAGGCATGTTAGTCAGTCGTTGGTAATGGTCGGTTGGGTATCTCGGGGTTGGACCTCGGTATTCACGTTTTAATGTTTACATTGTGAAGTGGCGAGTGCTAGTAAGGTGCATGAGAGGTGAATAGCTTAAGTTATATTTCCGCATTTACCCTTGGGAAATAGCACTTGTATTTGGATTAAGTGATGTCTAAAGCGGGTTTAGGTTTGGGAATAAGACTTGAGTAGTAGGCGTTGTTTGGAGATAACCATAGTTTGTAATTTGAGGTATTTTACATATGGTTTCGGATGTATTATTGGAAATTTTAATTTAGTTGCTCTTTCTAAATTCGAGGGTGTTACAAGTGGGGTGAGTAAAACGATTGACATTGTTCGAGTAAGCAGCCTTCTATTACGAGTAAAGTTGTATGCAAAAGGTTCTCAAGATCGCTGTGCAGTACACTAAAGTTATGAGAATGTTAGGGTCATATGTGCCCAAGTTGTTTCAAGCATCGTCCGTTAAGATGAGAAAATATGTGAAAGGATTTATTTATCACGTTGCCATGCATGAAGGCTATGAACTCACTAGATCGTAGAGTATTACATATTAAACTAAGAAAGAACTCCAAGAGTGGAGAGGTGTGAGATAAATCATGGGAGAATGTTTATAGTCTTAGTATTTGCGTTCAAAAGGAGAGGTGAATAGTGAGGGGATCGAAAGTAAACTTTAGTGTCGATTGTAAGAAGATATGTACCCTTATTTGATAATTAGAAATATAATTGCCAAGGGACGGTTGCGTCCGGAGGAAGGATTAGTAGTCATTAAGGTGATGAAATTAGTAACTCGCTATGAGTAGTGTGGTGAGACAGAAAGAAAAATATTCTAAGATTAAATCAGAAGTTATAGTGATCGTGTATTCCTAGTACCTAGGGTACTAATGAACTCTAGTAAGGTAAATATCTATTGTTGAGTATAAAAGAGGTTGTATACACGTGTACCTATAGATACATATATGGATTGACTTCATTGGAAAAGTAGCAATGAAGGGATTGTAAGATTATCACGCCTCGGAGCGTGCGTTGCATGATGTGAGTTAGATGTATTTAATTGCATGAGTAGATGTTGATAAATAATCTTTGGATCCTTGAGCGGAAGGCTTGGTTTTGGACTCGGTTGAGTATTAGGAGTATTCGCCTGGTTTAAATAAGCCCGACGTAGGCTTGGGGTTGGAATTATATAAATTGTATTATGATTGAAGTTTACATGATATAAATACAATTATTTTCTGAGGTCATGTATGAGTATTAAGCCTGGAATCAGAAGATTAAAAGTTAAAGGACCACCTTGTAAAGATGTTAGAATATTGAAACACTGTGGTTTTAAATAAGTGCCTTATTTACAAAGTGGATGATTAGTAAGGACTGAAGTAATTGAGACGAACGAAAGGAGTACATAGGTCGTGTGATCTGTGAAAGAGTATGTCCGGTTTATGTAAAGGTTTGGAATCACCAAGAATTAGAAAGTAACGAGTAGGTATGAGTTAATTAGAAAATCGTGAGTTGTGGTCCAACGGAAGTTGGGGAGAGATAACGTAACAAAATAGACTCAGTTAAATATGCGGAAGAACATGAAGGTAAGTTGATTTATGTATGAATAATCATGAGAGACCTAGTCTGCTGTGAAATGTTATAGTTGTAGAATGTACGGACGAGTAGTGGGATAAATTTCCGATTTAAAGGTATCAACTAATGTGTAATGTGAGGATAGAAGGAAGAAACTTCAAATGAAAGTCTTTTCGGGGATTCCAGATAACGAGTACTAGCTATCAATAAAGTTTTTGGGGTATGTGGTTGCGAGATGGCGTAGTAATATGGCTAATGTCGAAATAAGATGGCGGAAAGGTAGTGGATTTTTATCCAAAGAGATGATAGTTGTGTGAATTGCTGAGTAAGTTCATGATTTTGAATCATAGGAAGTTTAATAAAGATGAGGAGGGTGTTAGTCAAATTATGGTGAAATAGATGTAAAATCCTTGAGGAATGAGAGTTGCTTCTTATATGTGAAAGATTGTCCGAGGAAGTATTAGTTGCAGGTTAAAGAATGTGTAGTACCTTGGCACGGTATGTCGTTTCAAGATTTCTTAGTTGATTGTCTTGAGTAGAATTTTGGTACAACTGTGTTGTTATGTATAGTAATGAGAAAATGTTATCAGTGTGTGGAAAAGTTGAGAGAAAGAGACAAGTAATGTTTGGAGAATAACACTCCATACTAGCGTGGGAAGTAATGATAAAAAGATCGGACCTAAGAATGTATTTAAACTACAGGTTCAATAGAATTTTCACCCTTGTTGTACAACACTTTAGTATTTGGTTGTATTATGGTCGCATAATGCGATAGTGGTGGGAGGAATTGGTAACCCTTTTGTACTAAAGAAACGTGTGAGTCGTGGATGTAACAAAGGTCTGTCGTAATTATTGAAGTATTCAATAGTAGTGAGTATGCTCAATTTAAGGCGAGTGTAGGTTTTCAAGTAGTAGATGGTAATATTCTTTTGAGACCCGGAGATCGATTTGCGATTAATGTCGGTATGGTAGACCAAGAAATAGTCGGGTAAAGATTTGATGATGAACCATTACTCTAAGGAGGTTTGTAAATCCAAGTTGGGGAGTGAATACTAACGAAAGAGGTAAGGTTCAGAAAATATGAAAAGATGAATTCTGGTTTTTCCTGGACTTTTAATTGTGATTAAGTATGTAAGACTTAAAAGGGAAAAGATGTACAAAATATTTCATGTTGATACGATGTGATCTCGTTTACTAAAGTAAGAATGGAAAAAGAAGAATTGTGGTGTGGAAGAACCAGAGGCAATCTTCGAAAGGTCAGTTAAGAGGTTATGAAGTGGTAAAGAGATGTCTTTGTTAATAGTGCAATGGGAACCGGAAGAGGACATAAGACGTCGATATCCGTACAATCTTAAATTTCGAGGACGAAATTTTGTTCAAGTTGGGGAGAATTGTAACACCCCGATTTTCGTTATGAGTAGTTATGTAATTGTTCTGCATCTTCAAGTATTTTATTGATATAGCATAGATCGTACCTCGTTAAAATCTATTTCAAGGGCTGAAAAGGGGATCAAATGAGACTTGGTACCCTTTAGGCGATAGTGACCGGCGAGAGTGCCCATGTCACTATCGCGGGTGTCACAATCGCCGATTTTGTACCGCAAGTTCGATCTTGCAGGCATTTGGGTTTCAGGCGAGTATGCCTTAGGCGATAGTGATAGTGTCACTATCGCATGGTCACAATCGCGGGTTTGGTACCGAGAGTTTGGGGGAGTTGAGCGAGAGTGCCCCGGCGATAGTGACAGTGTCACTATCGCCATGTCACAATCGCCGCCGACCTGTTTTGGTATAAAAAGGAGAGTTACGGGTTTCTAGCTTATTTCACGAACTTAGAACATTTTGGCAGCCGATTTCTTCTTCCAAAAAGGTAGGGTTTCGTTATTATTACTCCCTTTCATAAATTGTTAGTTGTTGGGAAGTGTTGATGAACATTTATGGTGGGTATTAGGTAATCAATCTCAACTACAAGTGATACTAGCTAGATGTGGACAAGAGCAAGGGTTTCCATTTCTAGGGTTTCCATATTTGGAGCTTTAAGGTGAGTAACTTTGATTTAAAGGTATACTGGTTACATAATTTACTCTATCATTTCATTTATTTCTAACAAGTTTGCCTTGAAGTATACTTTGAGCCAATAAGCTCTTATTTCTCTAAAGAGGAAATTTAAGGGGCTCAATGGTAAGATAAAGGTGATGTGGTATTTTATTCTATTTGGAATTGTATCTTTTATGATGGTGATCATGTGAAATTGGTCAAACCTAAATATTAGGGTTTGGAGCTTAATGGATTAAGCTATGTCTTAATGAAGAAATTATGATTATAATAGAAGTGACTTAATATGCTAATTTAGTATGTGTTGCCATGCTAAATGATGAACTCATGATATCACTTATATGTATGTGGATAAGTGGAGGATTTCTTGTATGTAGAAATCATGTGCTTAATGAGATAGTTGGACTGTCTTTTGATGAAGTTAATGATTGGATTTATGAACTGCTTGGAGTAGTTGTTTGTTGGTATTCACAAATTGGAGGAGTCTCTAAGTAGGCATTAGGAAGATATAATCTTGGGCACTTACCTTGGAGGTTTGTGTATCGATCCACGCTTTCGGGATTAATACCATATAGGTAGTCCCGATGTGCCGGGCCTTGAGGCGTTACCTTGGAGGTAGACGCTAAGGTATATCTTCAAATATGATGTAACTTGAGTTGATGTTTGGGGTCTTCCCATAGAGTCCGATTTGTGAATGACCAAATTAATATCTCTTATATGTCATAACTGCATGTTTTACTATATGTTTAACTCACTAGGCATTCCATGCCTAACACTTGTTCTGTGTCTGATGTGTATGTCACAGGTTCTAGTGGTGCCATCCCTAAGAAGGCATAGTTGGGGATATGTGAGCGTGGGGATACATTTGAGATGCTAAAGATAGAAGATCAAAGTTAGCCTAACGATGACACTTTTTGTAAATCTTATTTCTATAGTAGAGATTAGATTAGTCGGTTGTCAATTAGTTGTAGATATTACACTTTGTTTGTAAACCGGCATGTGTAATCCCCCTCTTTTGTGAGCTCGTGCAATGGCATTATATATCACTCTTCCGTTTTATGGAAGTTTTTGTTGACCCTATTTTGGGGTGTCACAAAGGAGATTATCCAGAGGCTCTGACGGCTCCAGCAGAGGGATCAATATCATCATGGAACATCTCTTGAAATAGAAGATTTAAGTCTTCTTCTCTTGTTTTTGAGATGCCAGAGGATTCATCTTTTAGACCGAGTTCTGAACTGATTTGTTCAGAAGTCTTTTGGAAGGTGTCGTCAAAAGAAACATTTATGCTTTCTACAATAATTCGAGACCGCAGAAGATAAACTCTGTAGGCCTTGGAAGTTGCAGAGTATCCTATGAACTTGCCTTCATCTGCCTTTACTTAAAACTTTCCTCTTGCTTCTCTATCATTTAAGACGAAGCACTTGCATCCAAATACATGGAAGAAATTGATGTTTGGCCGTCTTTTGTTGATAAAATGATATGGTGTTTTGATGTTTCTCTTTACGATGGTTGATCGATTTTGGGTATAGCAAGCGGTTGATACTGCTTCTGCCCAAAATGTCATTGGTAATCCACATGCAGTTAGCATAGTTCTGGCGGCTTCCACAAGCGTGCGATTCTTTCGTTCGACCACGCCATTCTGTTGTGGGGTGCGTGCAACAGAGAAGTTCTGTGAAATTCCTTCTTCTGTAAGATAGGTTTCAATGACAGAGTTTTTGAATTCTGTGCCATTGTCGCTTCTCAGTTTCTGAATCCTGCACTCATACAGAACTTGGATTCTTTTCATTAAATTTATCAGTATGTTTGGAACATCTGATTTCTTTCTGACAAATTCAACCCATGTAAATCTTGAGAATTCATCGATCAAAACAAGCATATATTTCTTGCCACCTAGACTCTGTGTAGATATTGGTCCGCAGAGGTCAACATGTAGCATGTACAGAGGTCTTGGGCAAGATACATCAGTTTTGCCTTTATGGGAATCTCTTTTGAGTTTTCCCATTTCACAGGCAGAGCATAAATGATCTTTATTAAATTTAACGTTTGGTAGACCTTTGACTAGATCAAGTTTTACAAGTTTATCAAGAGTATGAAAGTTTAAATGGCAGAACCTGTTGTGCCATAACTAGGCTTCTTCGCTTTTGCATGCAACAAGGCAGATTTTGTCTTTCTTGTTCTTTGCATTGAAGTTCATGAGAGCAAAAGGTTCTTTTGAACATTACGTCGAATCCCGTATCGCAGAGTTGACTAACACTGAGAAGATTGTGTTTAAGGCCATCAACATATGCAACTTTGCATACGGTTATATTTTCCTTCTTTATGACTCCGTAGCCTTTGATGTATCCCTTTTTATTGTCTCCAAAGGTCACAGATCCACCATCGTTCTTTTCTTTGTATGTGGATAGAAGACCTTTGTCGCCAGTCATGTGCCTTGAGCATCCGGAATCTAGATACCAGATTGGCACATACTGCTTCTGCAAGATAATTAGAGAGTTTTAGGTACCCATATCCACATGGGTCCAGTTTTGTCAGGGGTCTTCAAGTTTGCCTTAGCATTCTTGGTCTTTGTTTTAGCTTCTGTTGAAGAAACATTTTGTTTCTTCTTACCCTTGGATTTATCATTTTCTTTGGGTACAGTAAGATGACAGTGTGGACTTTTGAAGTGTTGGTTTAATTTAAACATAAGATCAAAGCAATGACAGTATTGAATGTGTGAAGAGATTTGCTTGAACTTTTCATTAAATACATTAAATGGGGGCATAAAGGCATTACAATTTATCCTAACATTAGACTTTCTATTACAAGAAGGTTTATATAGGCTAGATCGTTGTTTACAAAATCCTTTGTAGAGTGCGGCCTTATGTGTTCCCCTTCTGTGGTGAACTTCTGTAGATTTCACTGTCATAGAAGAAAAAGATTTGTTAATTTTAGTCCATTTACCTTTCTGTTGCCATGTTAGTTTTTCCTTAACAGGTTTTAAGGGTTTTAAAATCTTTGAACTTGTTGGAATTTGAGTGGACATTAACTTCTGTTGTTTGAAATTTTCAAGCTCAAGAGAGGTTTTGGCTTGTATGCACATATTCAAAAAGTCTAGACAGATAGGAATTCCAGTGATTTTCTCCTTGGGAGGAATAGTTCTGTTAAGAACTTTAGAGGTTTGTTTAATAACCTCTGTGTCACTAGGTCCTATCTCTGACTTAGAGTATGTCTCTGATTCGTCAGAGGATGAATCGTCCTCATATACAGAGGTTGAGTCACTTAGTTGTCTTTCGATAGAGGCTGGACTTTCAGAACATGTGCCATACTCACTTTCTTCCTTTTCTAACGAACTATCTTCTAAGTTAGCAGAAGTATCTGTTAATTTTTCTTCAGAGAGATCTTGATCGCTGGAAGATGTACAGAGGTTTTCTTCAGAGATAACAAGTTTTTCTTTTGTAATTTTTGGCTTGAACTCAGGTACCTCTGCTGATAATTTCTTTTCAGAATTCATCATGCAGACAAATGCAACTTGAGTTTGAGTCTCGGTTTTACCAAACTTTAAGATTCCTATCTGATCTTGAGTTTTGAGATACCTCTTAGGTTTGGATTCTCTTTTGACAGAGATTGAAGGTGACAAATCTGTGTTTTCAAACCACACATTTGTCATCTTCAGAGGTTTCCTCTTGTGAAGTTCCCTAGAGACTTTTTGCCTTTTACTTACAGAGAGAAGATTTGGAAATCCAGGTTTTCTTGTATCTCCTATGTGAAATAGAGAGGACAAATACTTGTTTATTCTGGTTCTGGTATAAGGATCTATATCACAGAAGCCAATTCCCTGTCTCCCTATTTGTGTGTTTATTTTTTCGTACACCTTCTAAGCGTCTTGAAATTTTTTAATTTGAAGATCTCTTCTGAGTAAATCTTAACAAAGGACTTCTCTTTCCTTTTGAAAATAATTTTTAAGAGCTAGGATGTTCATTCTGTCGCACTCAATGTCCATTAGTTCTTTAGACTTTGTTTTCAAGGAAGAATTAAGTTCAGAAATCTTTTCTTTTAAAGGATTTAACTTTTTGTTCCAGTCCATTTCAATTTCTTCTTTTTCTTTAAAGATTTTATCTTTTTCTTGAGTAAGAAGTCTAGCTTCTCTCTCATAGAAGGTGAGCTTTTTCTGAATATCTTCACAAGTCTTTTTCATTTCAGTGTATTCAATGTAAAGTTTAATCAAGTCATCTTCTGCAGTATTAGAGTTAGATGTTGAAGTGGATACCTCACTGTCGGAGTCGGAGCTGACTTCTGCCATGCCACAGAATAGAGCATTCTTTGTTTCGCCTTCGTCAGAGGATGTGTCTGACTCCCAGATTTCTTTGTTCACCATTAGTGACTTCTGAGCATAGTATTCAGCCTTCTTTTTGTAGAAAGCTGCATCCCCCTGAGGGCGATTTGACCTGCTCCTGCATTCGTTGGCGAAGTGACCTGGCTTTCCACAGTTGTAGCATCCTTGGTTTTGTGTGGAGTTTCCAACTCTGTTGTCTGACCTCTGTCGGTCACCACTTCTTTCTATTCGGCATTCATTTGCGTAGTGGCCTGGCTTACCACATTTGTAACACTCTTGAATTTGTGGAGTGTTGCCAGCTTTGTCTTCCGACCTCTGTCGGTCATTTCCTCTGTCATTTCTGTCACTGGACCTCTGTCGTTCACCACTTCTGTCGTTTGACCCTTCTCTTTCTTGATTCTCTTTTTCATATCGTTCATTACCAGATTTCTTCTGGTATCCTCTGCTGAATTCCCTAGTCAAGAGAGCTAAAGATTTAGCTATCGAGGCCAGGGTCGTTTCTTCTTCTGCTGCTACCTCTTCTTCTTCACTTTCTACCATCATGATTTTCTTCTTCTTCTCCTTTCTTTCCTCTTTCTTTGGTTTCTATTTAACCTCTGTAGTCTTTCCAACCAATGCAAGAGGTGCAATGATCTGGGCTTTCGCTTGTGCTACCTGAGGCTCTTGTGCTGCTAATGTTCCATAGAGGTCTGATAGGGTCCAGGAATCTAAGTCTTGATTTGTTTGCAGAGACATAGATAACTGAAGCCATTCTTCATTTAGGGATTTCAGGAACATAACGTTGTTTTCTTCAGAGGTTCTGTGGATGCCGAACTTCTTGCACTTGTTTATTAGAGAGTTGAACCTATCATACGTAGTTTGCAGAGATTCGGTTGGCAGAGCTTTAAAGGCGTAGTATTCATTTATGTATTGAGCTATGCGGTTCTTTTGGGTTTTGACTCCTCCTTCTAGTTGTTTTTCCAGTTCTTTCCATAGATCATATGCAGATTCACATGCATCCATGGACTGGAAAAGGTCATTTAGGATGGCCATGATCAGAATTCTCTTAGTTTTCTGAGCAACTTCGTATTTAGCCCAATCAGAATCATACCAGTTTTCTTGGGTCTTTGGTTTCGTGTGTTCTGGAATTTCAGGTGTGTCGTCTGTGCTAGGAACACGAGGTACAATTATCATGGGAATGAAAGGAGGGTTACGTATATAATAAACCAATTATTTGTCAGTACCCTCAAAGAAGTGAATCATTCGAATCTTCCATTGAGGGTATTCTTCTTTAAGAAGAGTGAGAGGTTTGGTTAAGGAACCAGCAAAGAGGAAGTTGTTTGTATTTGTCATTTTTAGAGAGATAAATTATCCAGAAAAAGGGTTTTAACAGCATATTTTTAGAGTATGAAGTGGATGCTTCGCATGAAGTTTTTAAGCTTAAAAGCTTTAAGCTGAGCACTAAAATGGTGTTTTTAACCAGAATAACATATGCTATAAGTTTACCAAAGTTCGAATGAATCGAAAATGGCAGAAAAACAGAAACTGTTTGAATAATATGAAAAATAGGTTAAAAATCCAAGTTTCTACCAAAGATCATAGTTTTAGAGTGGATCCCTTGATATTAAAAATCAAGGTTTGCTCTGATACCAATTGTTGGTTCCTCTTTTTCTAAAACAATGATCTTTTGCGTAGATCTTCTTTTTGCTACAGAAGCTCTGTCAAGTATTACAGAGGCTCTGTGGCCTTGTCCGCATAGAAGAGTCTCGTTGTTTCTTCACTTCGGTCTTCTTGACTAACCCGGCAGAACCTCTGTCGAAGACTTCTGTTTTCTCGGTTACTCGGCTACTCGGCAGAGCCTCTGTGGGTCACTTCTGTACTTAGATTATTTTCACTACTTTTATAAACAGAAAGATTGGAGCTAACAAAGACAAAATGGAAAAAATGGAAAAAATGGAAAAAATGGAAAAAATGAAATTTTTTAATGTTAAAATGGAGATAGCTATAAAAGACAGAATTACCCTTAAAGTTAATGGAAGAAATGGATGGCCGTTAGGTCAAGGAACCAAATCCAATGGAAAGTGCAAACCACTGGGACCATTTTCGTAATAAATGAAGCACAGGGACGAAATCCATAAAACCAACAAACCATAGGGACCAAATCCGTAATTTACTCCAATAAAAGAGTAAATTTTAATTTTCGTCCTTGAGGTTTAGTGTAATATTTGAAAATTGGACAAGAACTTTAATAACTCTAGAAACCATCCTTGTGGTTCTTAATATCAGTTAGAGTCAAGGGTAAAATTGTCCAACCATATTTTGTGTCTTGTTTGCATTTCTTTTGGTTTTTTCTTATTTTTGTAAAACCCATCAAACTCTATGGACCAACTCTGATATATATATATAATGCAAATCAAATGAAAACCATAAAAATGCTATAAATTCATAAGAACCGATCTAAATATATATATATATATATATATATATATATATTTTATCGAAGACTAGGATTTAAGATATTGCTTCACATATATTTGTTTTATAATGTGATAGTTTCACATGTATTTGTTTCACAATATGCAACTTTTTACGTGTAATTTTCGTTTCATTGTGTGAACCAAAAAAAGTTCACATTTATTTTTTTCATATGGTGAACACAAACATATGTGAAAAGGTACCTTAAGTTATATAGAATAAAAAATCATGTAAAAAACTATTTCTATATCATTTCTCACGGGTTTGTAGTATTTTTATGGTTTTTATTTGATTATCATCCTATTTATATGTATATTTATTTTTTTGTTTTACTTAAGAGGACCACCCTAAATCATTTTTCTGGCTCCGCCCCTGCAAACATCGCTTAGCTTTCATCATAGATATCATACACGACTTTCTATCCCGACGATCCCCATAGATTACTACTTCCTTCTTATCAGACAAGGCGATACAAATTAACTTCTTATTACAAACAATGTTAGCGTCGTTATCCGCTAACCAGTCCATTCCTATAATCACATCAAACACTCTCATGCCCATAGGGTACAAACGCAAATGAAACAAATGACCATCTACATCAATGTTACACCCCTCGTAGACCTCCTTCACCCAAACTCAACTATCATCCGCTACCTCTACCTCAAACCTAAAGTTCAACCTCTTGGGTTTCACTTGCAATTTCTGAATAAAATTATGTGACACAAAAGAACGATTGGCGACCGAATCAAACAATACTTTAGCAAAAGTCGAGTCAAAAGGGAAGATACCTGTCACACTGCTCTTATCCCCGACTCTCTTTGACATCTGCCTGTTCTTCTCTTTGTCCGTGAGTTCCGCAGTATCTACCGCAACTTGAAAAGTAGCGGGATCCTTTACCTGAACAAACTCTCTCACACTGCTCTTCAATCCCCAGATGTACCTCTCTATGCGCCTCTCCTCAGTAGGTACATACAGTTCGGCAAATCGAGCTTTCTCACTAAACTTTGACATATACTCTTGTACTGACATTGTCCCTTGTTCCAGCCCCAGAAATTTCTCCTCAAGCTTCTTAACGGACGCCACCAGGCAAAACTGAGTTTTGAACCACTTAGTGAACAACTCCCAGGTAATTTTCTTTGCTATCTCTGAACCCTTACCACCAGTCTCAACATCCCACCAAAAGATGGCATCTGCCTTCAGCATAGAAATGGCAAACAACACCTTGTCTTCCTCAGCACACTTGTGTCGAAAGCTAGTTCCATCTCGTGAATCTATCTCAGAGCCATGATTGGATTGGGCTCCCCACTAAAAGATGGAGGTTTGCACGACGCAAAAGTCTTAAAAGTACATCCTTTTGTTGTCTATGGTTCACTACCACAAACGGAGTCGACATCGAATGATCTCCCACCACAGTCGGAGGTAGGCTAGATGACTCAGTCTTCGTCTCGTTCCCACTCTTAGATCGTCCCCCCGACGTAGTCTTAACCAGATTTTCCAACAATGCTTGCAGAGTCTCTTGCAGTTTGCCCATTTCAGCAGTAAACTTTTCCTCAGTCACAAACGCTTGGTTCCAGTTTCTCCTCGGGCTATTCGACTGACTCCCATTGCCTACCGAGGCGGTATTTTCCTGATGGAAAGGCTCACGCACTTCAGGTGCTCCCACATACTTAGCCCGACGGGTGGTCGACATCTTTTTCCCTCCTCGAGTTGCCACGCCAGCCCCCACCGCCTGGGAGGTAGCTCGCAGCGACGGTCTTCCCCGTCCTCTTCCTCGGCCTCTGCCCCTTCCGCGGGTGGCCGCCCGCCTCGGAGGATCCACTGGTCCCTCCTCCAGAATTTCCTTCACACGAATCTCTCCGGCAACCGGAATTGTACCCACTACCGGCACGGATCTACTCCTCAAAGTTCTTTCAGACATTCTTGATTACTGAAACACGCCAAAATAAATAACTCAAGACTACAGCTCCAGAATAATAATGCAAATTAAGCACGTACATGTACCTGTAAATTCCCAATTACACTGGCCAGGTGTAACCCCGAATCTACCTTACATGACTATCCTCACTACCTTATTAGTCTTATCCCTATTATAGTGCCCTCCTAACGCTTTCCTAATTCTCAGTTATGATTTCTACGCCCACAATTTAAGTATAGGCCCGTCCGGTCACCTAAATACCGTAAACTATGGCTCTGATACCGATTGTAACAACCCAAACAAAATTTAAAACAATTCATAGCATTGAATATTAATCAGCCCAAAGGGGTCCCAAAATTTTCTCAAATACAACTGTCTCAAAACTAGGTTTGCGGAAACAACCTATACACAAATGAGAATATAAACTGAAAGTCTAAAAGACAACTGGAAAAATAACTATCATCTAACACCATTCACGCCTTAACTCTTCTCCTTGCCCTTCCCAGAGCCTCCTACTAACGACTTCCCAGAAAAAGGTTTAGTTTTGGAAAAGCGAGGGTTAGACCATGAGGTCTAGTGAGCTCCCTCTAGTGACAACAGTCTCATTATCAAATACTTAAAACATTTCATAACATTTATAACCAACAACTTTAAACAAAGTTTTCATATAAAAACCACACATGTAAATGGCACACTGAAGTCACTCGGAAGTGACAACGTGTCAATCTCACACTGCCTTACTGGGACACTCCTCCCATGCCATAAACAAGACACATCCCCCGGTATGAGCACTGGCGGGCCACACCCACCGACTTAGCCAATTCACATCTATCAACAATGTATGCATACACTTTAAACTAACTTTCCAAACACATCATCATCCAACATAAATAAACCATATCATATTCCTTCCTTACTTCTGAAGCCACGTTAAAACACGTATTTAGTTAGAAAAACTCACATGTTGCGTTCGATCGGGTTTTTCTATCACTCTTGACCTTCAAAGGAAATACCTGAGTAAATGGATGAGAAACATGAGCTAACCGGATACCAGACCCGGACACCACTCACGGATACTACACTATCCGGATGCTACTTACTGGACCACACTATCGAGACATCTCTTCCGGAAACTCTATACGGAAACCCCATTTTCCGGATATTCTATCCGGGAATACCCGGAAACAGTTACCCGGGAACTTCTACCGGATTCCCAAGCTATCCGGACTCATGCTGTCCGGAAAACCCTGGTAACCGGGAACTCACCCGTAAACCTCTGGTCTGGTGCGATTTCGGATACGAGCAGGTTCTAAGTTCTAATTCGTTGGACCCAAGATTTCCAATGATTTTAGGACAACGAGATAACCAAGGGAAAGCACACCAAACAGACAATATTGATTTCAACATGAACAAGTCCCTTAATCTCAAACCCCAAATCATTGGTTGGTTTCTTTCATTCCAGAGTTACAAATCCCCAACTATCTATCTACTGCCCAAATGCAAAACTCGACAAATAATTAGAGAAATAACATGGAAACATTATAGATTACCTAGAATTGGTTAGTGAAGAATCTCTTCCTTCCTATAAATCACCAATGCAATCTTCCTCTTCTTCTATACTCTAGCCGTACCAAGTGAGAAATGGTAAAAATCTAGGGTTTTGTGCCCAAAACAAGGATTTTATACCTTCTCCAAAATTTACAAACCATCCCCCAAAGTCTTAGCCTCTTAACATTTCTCACTAAATTCTCAAATCTTCCCATTTGAACCCGTATATTACAATACACCCCCCTCAAAAGAATTCAGTCCCCGGAATTCCTTGGTCGAAGAGATGAGGGTACTTGGCCCTCATGTCCGCCTCTACCCCCCAAGTTGCCTCTTGGCCCTTAGATTTTCCATACTTAGTCTAGGAGAAGGATGAGGCATCCGAAGAACCTATGAGGGGTCGGTTCTCTAGAGTAAGCTTTTGGATTTCTTCTTCTTTCTTGACTCCTCTTCTTCATCTGAAGACATAATCAATTTTTCTTTATTTACCGTTGTTAGTGGTTCAACAACATCAAATTTTGTTTGAGAGGATTTTGGAGGAAGTACTAACTCAGTTAAGAAAGGTCCCGATTGAGTGACAATTGTAATAATCTCATCAATGGTAGATGCATCATCGGATTCTGAAAACACAATATTAGAGTCTAAATAAAAGAATACTCCTTCTTCAAAGGTTTGATTGATGATCAGAGTTATTTCCCTTTCAGCTGGAACAATTTGACGTTCTTTCGTTTCCTTAGATTTCTCCCTTTCAACATGAGGTTCTTCGTTTTTTCTGAGATTTCTTTCTCTCAACACGAGTTTTCTCCCCCTCAACGTGATTCTCTTTCTCTTGTAAAAGATAACTTAAATTTTATAAATAAAAATTGTTGTATTATTGATTAAATTTATTAATGTATAGTTAAAACAATAAGTTGGTACGGTACGATATTACCGTGGTACATGACATCTGATACCACATACCAATCTAGTTTCGATAGTTGGTACGATACTACTAACCAATTAGATTGGTATCAATTAACTTGATGCGATTAGTACATAAATTGATTGCTTTATCTTGGTGCAAAATTGACACCCCTAACGCACAATACGGGTTCAACGCCAGTTCATAATAGATCACAAACCATATGAACCACATCATAAGTTTACTCCTTATAAATTTATGATTTTGACATTACCTATTTTGTCTATCTTATAATAGTAGTGATATTTAAGAAAGTTCTTTGTTGTCCTAAGAGCATATCTAATGGAGGTTGTTGAGTTTTTTATTGGGATTTTTATAAGAACTTGGGATAGAGATTCTTGTTCAATTACAAAGTTATAATTGTGACATTACCTATTTTGGCTATCCTATAACTATAGTGATATTTTAGAAAGTTCTTGGTTGTCCTAAGAGCATATCTAGTGGAGGTTGTTGTTGAATTTTTTATTGGGGTTTTTAAAAGAACTTCCACTTTGGGATAGTGATTCTTGTTTAGTTACATGCTTTAATAAGAACCTAGGTACCTGATAACTTGAACAAGAACCCAACCATTATATTATGAGTAAACTTTAATTTTGGTCCCTAAGGTTTAACGAAATATTTGAAAGTGAAACCTGAACTTTGATAAGTCTAAAAATCGTCCTCATGGTTCTCATTTTTCTCTGAAAGTGGTATGTGGTCATTAGCTTCGTTAAATATGTTAGTTAGAGTCAAGAGTAAAATTGTCCAACCATGTTTCATCTCCTTTTTTTGCATTTGCATTTTGTTTTTTCTTATTTTTGTAATACTCATGGAACTTTAGGGACCAACTCTGTAATTCACTCATATATATATATATATATATATATATATGTATAAATTACATTGCGTCTAATACCTTCCATTTTTGTTTGGTGAAGGCTTCCCTCTCAATCTTCGGCATCAACCCCCACCACCCACATCGTTCTCTACAAGTAGACATATAGGGACAAAGTCACAGGGACCACCGACCATCGGCGTCCCTAACCCATCACCCCCGACACACACACACTTGATATATGTTGGTCCCGGAAGGGTTATACAAGTTTGTAGAAGGGGGGGGGGTGAATACAAACACACATATTTTACTTTTCTAAATTGTTTATTGATATGTATCAAACAATTTACAACTTGTTGTGGAACAAGATTAAGGATTAAACCTAATCTAAACAAGTTAAGAGAATCACTAAGATTTCTTGCACTAGAAATAAGATAGAAAGAAGATAAGAATATTAAAGACTAATATTCTAACACACATAAGTAGTAAGAAGGAAATGGCCGAGCACTTCATTTTGAAGCAGCTGCATGCATTCAATACATATCAGTACAACTTTACACGTGACAGCAGCTGATTGGTTGCATGGTTTGACCTTTGTAGACAACCTAGTAGCCGCATGATGAACGGTGTAGAATCAGAGTTGGTTGTACGATTCTGGACAAAAGGGATGTCCTATTCTTACATTTCGTACGGAGACGTGCAAGGGGGAAAGACAAAAGTAACTTGTAGAGGAAACTTCATGATCAGCGTTCGTTGAATAGATCTTTATCAGCGAGTGATAAAGTTCAGCGTTCGCTGAAGTTTTCTACTTGAAACTTCACATTGAGTGGACAGGTCTTGGCTTCGCTGATATCTGCATCAGCTCATTAGTAGACTTGTCGTTGGTTCTTTGGCTTGATCTTCGACTTCAGCGTAGAACATAGTTGACATGAAACTTGTCTTCAGGGATCATAAGTAAACAACTAAGATTATCAGCGATCATCAACAGGACTGAACAGGCTCAGGTCTCATTGATGAACAGTATCGTTGAATGTATAAATTAAAGAGCATGAGTTTCCTATCAGCGATACTGTAACATTCTTAGTACTTATCAGCGATAGTGAAACTCTAATACATATTGTCTACTTACAATTTTCACTAAGTGTTTCTCAGAGAGTCATTATCAAATCATTGAGGGTTTGGATCAACAATCTCCATCTATTTGATTATGACATAGCAACAAAAGAAAATTGCTAAGTATGAAAACATAAGGATAAAAAGAACTCATAAAATATTTGTCCCTTTTACTGTTTTCTGGGATCTTTTAAGTACTGATGGAGTAAAGTACATTCGCTGAAATCTTTCTTTAAACTTCGTATAAGTTACAGAGGGAAGCAGAAAAATTACAAGTACAACAAATAATATTTACAAGTACAAAAGATACAGCTGATAAAATAGAAGAATTACAAGAAATCCTATCAGCTAACCAGGTTCTTTCTTGACGAGTTCATCAAGAGTGTCAGTCTCTGGAATCATCTAATCAAGGATAGTAACTCCCTGATCCCTTCTTTTCTTTGCTTCACGATAGATGTGGGTTTCAGGAGTGATCCGAGAAGACTGCGTTTGTACTCACACCAGTATAGTAAATCGCTGAGTTGTTCGATAGGAGTTTTGTATAACTCAGAGAAGCGTTGAAAGCATTCACGACCATTGAAGTCATAGAAGAAGATGCCATAAGGATTGTTGATTACTCTGCGAGGGAAGAAAGTTTCAGCAGGAGGTAAGGATACGTCAAGTCCAGAGAGATCAGGGGCAGGGCCAAGAACTGCTTCATGAGAGAATTCAATCCATGTCTCGTTTCTTATTGTTGGGCCAAGAGAGGAGGGGGTCTTCTTCTTTGGAGCAACCCGCTTCTTCTGAATTTGTGGAGGACGAGGAATATCAACCGCTGAGGAAACCAAGTCAATCTGCTTGTTTATTTCTTGTACGACATAGGTCTTGAAAGTTGAGCAGGATCTTTGAATTGCTATTCTCATCTCCAACCATTCAGCGAGTCCAAAAGGTGTTTATGGCTGACATGTAGATAGTTCTGTTGTGGCCGTTTTCTCTGACTATTTAGACATTTACGATCGGTACCTTTATATTGTTTTTCAGAGCATATGTCCCTTTGACATTCACAACTTTTATCCTTGAGGGATGTTGTCTGTAGTGGCACATCTTCTTACACCATTCAAGAGTGGTGGCGCTGACTTTGGTCTTTTCTTGGTGAGTCTTCTGTGCGTCCTTCAGCAGTTTCTTTTAGACAGCAACAGGAAATCTTTTCAAATCTGGATCATCGAAAGAACATTGAGCGAGCTCAAGGGCATATTCCCTGTCTTTCTCTTCAGCCTTCTTTCTTTCAGCGAAGAGTTTTTCAGCTCTGAGGGATTCCATGACTTTATCTTTTGAGAGAATGTTAAGATGAGCAGGAACGAGTCGTTGATCCTCAAGTTGTTGGATCATATCTGCTCTTCTTTTCATTTCTTCTTCACTTGGTGTTTGAGGAACCAAGGAAGGTCTATTCTTGTGAGAGAGCGGTTCTTCTTCCTGTTCTTCTTCAAAAATGTCATTAGTCTCAGCGAAGTCTAAGACCGAGATTATTTCTTCAGCGCTTGGAGCTGGAATTATTGGAGTTGCAGCAGGAGGAACTTCAGTTGGATCCTCAAGCAGGGAGAGGACTAGCTGAAACAGAAAGATCGTTTAAGTAAGATCATTTGGGAGAAAAGATAGAGAAAGAATGAGGTTTAAGTGTATAAAAGTTTTATGGAGAGGAGAATTGAGGTTGAGAAGGCATAGAGGAGGGATGCGGTGTAAGGGAAGAGAGTATATGTTACCTGATAAACTGGCTTGCTGAAGAGAATAGCCAAGTTGTCTTCAGATGAAACACCTTTGTTCTTGCCTTTGTCAGCTTCAGTCGCTGCATGCTTTGTCTTTGTCCCCTCCCCTGATGATTCTTTTATCATTACCCCTTTTTGAGCAGGGGCCTTTCTAGACTGGACGAAGAAGCCGACGTCATCATTATCGTCATCATCATCATCATTATCAGGTGATGCTGATGGTTCGTCGTCCTCAAGATCGAGGTCTTCTTCATCGTCTTTTTCTTCAGCTTCTTCTTCCTCGTGAGCATAAGGTTCTAGGACATCAGCAGCAACGTCCTCTTCGAGTTTCTCCCCCTCAGATGCATCGTAGTGTTGGCAGAATTCGGTTCCCTCAGGGTTTTCAACTCCCTGAGGTTTTTCAGAAGTAGCAGAGATAATACCCTCCCCCTCAGTGTTATGGGGAAGGTCTTCTTGAGTTTTCTTCTCCCCCTCAACATTATGGGGAAGATCTTCATTCTTCTCCCCCTCTTCCACATGATGGATGGGGGGAGGAAATAGCAGTTTCAGCAGCAGCAGCATCAGCAGTCTTTGGATCACTGTCTTCCAGGCCAGTGATTCCAACGTAAGTTTCAATCATTGCTATTCTTTCTTCTAGGCCAGAAATAGCAGGAGTGATCTTTTGAAGGTCTTCTCGATCAACTGGAGTGAAGTGTGATGGAGTGCAAGTCGGACCATTCAGGCGGTCGAGAATTTGCTGTAGTAGAGTCTTCACAGTGCTCACCTCTGTCGTCAATGATGTGACTTCATTGGACAGGGTGGAGTAGTTGGTGGAGAGAGTGTTGGTGGTGGTGTTCAGGGTGTTGATGGCGGTGGAGTTGTCAGCGATAGCCTGAGCAACGGTGGAAAGATATCCATTCACCTTTTCCAGATCAGTACTGGAAGCTTTACCTTTAACCTCATCGGTGAGTGTCTTGAGAGCCTCTCCAGCGTTTGTAACCACTGAAGAGTTTGTAGAGAGAGTGGTGGTGAGAGATTCCACCTTGTTGGATAGATCTGTGAGGGATGTGTTGATGTCGCCCAAATTAGGACCTAAAAAAGTTGAGAACTTGTGAACAAAGGAAAGCTCAGAAGTTTGGGATTTTGAGAGAAAAGTGTTTGGAGTTATGTGTATACATGCGGGATGGTTTATGAAGTCCTCGAAGTCTCGATGACCTGTCAATGTTTCCATGTCATCTTCCAGTGTACCTTTACGCTGAGAAGTGCCCGCATGTCCTATGTTTGTATCCATCATCCTTTGTAAAGTTTCAGCAGATGTATCGTGGAGGATGACGTTTGTTGCAGAGAATGGGGGAAAATAGGTGGAGTGTCTAAAGAAATGGTGGGAGGAATGATGGTTGAGAAGAGGGATTGGGTAAGAGGTTCAGCGTTGGATCCGCTGAGAATTATTTCCGCAATACTTAGAGGTACTAAGGGAGGGAGGTTCTGTTCCAAGTTAATAACCTCAGCGTTTAGAGACGCTGAAGTTGGGATGGAAGGGATGGCTTCAGCAGCTGTGGCAGAGCGTACCACTGAACTTTCCAACGGCTCTTGTGAAGAGAGAGCCGCGGAGTCTTCAGCCTGGAAAGGCTTGGGGGTTTCTCCTTGGTTTTCTTGGTCTTAGGAGCACCAAGAGTGGTTGATGAGTGTTTTCTCTTTCGAGGAGTGGATGTTGCAGCCGGTGTATCAGCGGTTGGGATTACCGCTGAGGTAGCCGCAGAAGTAGAAGAAGTGGGGGTTTGAGAAGAGATAAGAGTGTAGAAAGACGTACCTCATTTGGCATGGGGGTGACTTCGAGGACCTTGGTGCCAACCTGTGACAGTTTTAGGTCGCCCACCTTCAAGTATTTGTCCCCGAGCCCTTGTAGGAAGAGAGTGCTGACAAATCGAGGATATGGAACAATCTTTTGTCTCTTTGCTTCTTCGACTCGCTGAATCATGTCGTCAAAGATGATTTTGGCCCAATCTATGTGTAGGCCCTTCAGCAGTGCATACCCCATAGCCTGTTGGGGTTAGGATGCTTGGTCAGAGGAACCAACTTTAGCTGTCATGCAGCTTATCAGATGAGCGAAGATGAAATTCATCTCGCTTGGCATTTTGGATTTCTTGATCAGGGTCAGCTTCTTCTCGGGGAGACCGTCCCTCCCTGTTTCCCATACATACTTCATTTCATCAAGGAATGCAATGAGTGCTTCTCTATCTGCTGGGTTTTTTGGATTAGGTAGAGGGATAAAGCGTTTTTCTTTTGTGCTAGCCGGGGGGTTTAGGGCACACCTGATATTACCAGGTGTGATCTTGGAGGTACCATGGTCGGTGTCAAAAAGGATGTCCTCGATTTCCTTTTTGGGGTCTTTGGTGGAGGTGATCATAGCTCTTCTGGCAGTATACCAGAACTGAGCGAGTAGGTTCCTATTAATAGGAGGTGTGATGGTCAAAGCTGTGGATAGAGGACATGTCTTAAGAAAGTTCACAACGTCGTCTAGGTGTGTGATTTGCTTTCTTGGAGGGAAGTTGAAGAGAGCATAAGAATTGTTGCCTTGAAAGTTAATTTGCTCGAATTTGAAGCCAACTTGAGGAGCGGGGATGAGTTCAGTCCTTTTAGGAGTAGTAGGAGACTGTTGAGGGAGCTTCAGTATATGCCATGTCTGTTTATAATTACAAACATGAATAAAGATAAAGAATAAAGTCTTAATGTGGAAAGATTTTCCAAAATAAGATGTTTTTGGGTTTTGCACATTCCATTCAGACAAAAGATATCTTAATGGAGATTATGGTTTTTCTTGTTTTGAAAAAGAGTACAAAACATAGTGAACATTTGTTTTCCAGTTTCTATTTAAAGAAGAGATTCTGGAAAAACATATGAAGATGCAAGTTTAAGATTTTTGTTTTAAACTTGAAGAACAATCTGTTTCCAGATTGTGTTCATAAAATCATGAAGAGAAAATGATTTCATTTTGAGAAAGTTCGTTTGTTTGATCTTATAAAAACAAGGATAAGATCTAAAACAAGTTTGTAAAGGTAAATAATAAGAAGATTAACCTTTGATGTTGAAGATGAAGATGAACAGTTTTCTAGAGAAAAAGAGTTCGAATGCAATAGTTGTTCTTGCTTGAAGGAGATGATGTTTGCGTAAAAGGTAAAAATATAAGCACACTGGGTTTATATAGTGAGAGTAGAGAGAGAAAAACTATGAGCGGGAAAGTTTTTCATGATGACACGGACACGTCCCTTGAATTTGATTGGTCAAGGAAGACGAAGCGAGCGAACGTGTCAGAGAAAAAAAGCGTGCCATGGTCTATCCGTTTGATGACGTCACAAACGTCCTTTCATATTTTAGGACGTCTCTGAGGATTTTGAAAGCTCAGGGACATTTTGATAAAACACGAAGCACTGATTAGAAATATCAGTGTTAGATTTTGAAATTTCAAAGTATCACTGAAAGGAAGAGATATTCAGCGATGCAATTTGTTTTGAACTCTTGCATTCATAGGCGAACGTCAGCGAGTAAGAGAGAACATACCTTGATATCAGCGAATCAATTTTGTTCAGAGAGTAGGTGAGTGATAAGGTTATACAAGTTCATTTTTTATATCGCTGATCAAATGTGAACTGCTGAAGACTTTACTCTTCTAAGTTCAGTATTCCAAGCTCGCTGATGAGAAAGTTGAATCTTGTCTCATCAAGAGGTTTGGTGAACAGATCAGCTAACTGAAAGTCAGTTGGGATAAAATGAAGTTCTATATCACCATTCATCACATGATCTCTGATAAAATGATACCTGATTTCGATGTGTTTGGTCTTTGAGTGTAGCACTGGATTGTTGGCTATAGCGATGGCACTAGTGCTATCGCAATAGATTGGATATTTCGAGAGCTGAAGGTCATAGTCCAGTAGTTGATTTCTCATCCACAAAACTTGAGAACAACAACTTCCAGCGGCTACGTATTCAGCTTCAGTAGTTGAGGTGGACACTGAGTTTTGCTTCTTACTTGTCAAACTCACCAGCTTTCCACCCAGGAGCTGACAGCCTCCTGTGGTGCTTTTCCTATCCAATTTGCAACCTACAAAATCACTATCTGAATAGGCGATTAGATCAAACCCTGAGGGGCTGTTTGGTTCACAGAAAGTGAAGGAATTTGATGGAATTGGAATCTCAAATTCCTTTGACCAAATTCAATTCCATTGTTTGGTTCAAGTTTTTTAAAGGAATGTAATCTCAAATTCCAACCAATTCCATCAAATAGCCATTTAAACATTCCATCCTAAAGACAAGGTATTTCAATGGAATGGAATTAGATATTTTGATAATTCCAAAATCACACTTTGCCCTACTCTCTTGTTTACCCTGCTCTCTCTTCGTCTTCTCCATTGCACACAGCAAGAAGGTTCACCGGAATTGGGTTGGGAGGACGGCGTGGAAATCGGCGGCGACGACATCAGGGCGGCGACGACATCAGGTCCTCCATTAGCAGCCTCCTTTTCAAATCGTTGGTTGATGGTTTGCTCGGTGGCCGATAAAATAAACGACGGCGAAGGGTCTGCGGAGAAGATCTGATCGAAAGTCCAAGAACCATCAAGGTCGAGATCCATGGTCATCATGACCGGTAAATCCTCCGGCACCGGAGGGCCTCTTATGAAGAAAGTAGTGGAGCGGTTATCTTCCTCTGCTTCCGGCATTATACAAGAATTTTCCGGCGAAGTTGGAGATAGAAGAAAGGGAGAGAAGGGTATGGACTTATGGTGGTGGTGATTCCAAAGAAAGAACTGGAAATAGTTGGACTTCCTTACTTGCAATCTTACTGTAAAACTTGCAAAATAGAAATGGTTAAAGAATTATAAAGCCGTGATCCACTTCTCCACACTTGTCGGCTCCACCCCAATATCACATTCATATGTTTGTTTTTGTCTTAATTTCTAATGTTTAAAAAAATTAAAATTAACAAAAGGGTATTTTGGTCATTTACCCAAATTTCATTTCAATTCGAAAGTTATATTCTGTGAACCAAACAGACAGATTCCAATTCCTTTAACAGGTTCCATTCCAATTCTGTCAACCAAACAGCTGGTCAAACCTGACAACATTCCATTCCAATTCCTTCAAAGTCAAATTCCTTTGACAGATTCCATTCCATCCAAAAACATTCTGCGAACCAAACGCCCCCTGAGTCTTTGGGATACCAAAGACCTAGGTTAGGAGTACCCTTAAGGTAACGAAAGATTCGCTTTACAGCGATCAAATGAGATTCCTTAGGTTCAGCTTGATATCGTGCACACAAACAGGTTGCGTACATAATATCAGGTCGGCTAGCTGTAAGATACAAAAGAGAGCCGATCATCCCACGGTACGCTGTGACATTAACAGGTTTTCCTGAAGGATCCTTGTTTAGTGTCAGCGGCGGTGCCATAGGGGTTTTCATAGCTAAGCTCGGAGTTAAATCAAATTTCTTCAGCATATCTTTAACATATTTTCCTTGGTGAATGAAAGTTCCTTTTTCACTCTGTTTGATTTGAATACCTAGGAAATATGTTAGCTCACCCATCATACTCATTTTATATTCAGCTTTCATTCTATCAACAAAACGAGTACAAAGATCAGGGTTAGTGGAACCAAATATAATATCATCGACATATATTTGAACAAGAATAATATGACCTTTTACTTTCCTAAAAAATAGAGTTTTATCGATTTGACCACGCTCAAATTTTTCAATATGGAGATAAGAAGATAGAGTGTCATACCATGCACGAGGAGCTTGCTTTAAGCCGTAAAATTCCTTATCCAGTTTATAAACATAACCTGGATGCTTAGGTTCTGAGAATCCTGGAGGTTGTTCCACGTAGACTTCTTCATTAAGCTTTCCATTGAGGAACGCTGATTTAACATCCATCTGATAAACCTTGAAGTCTTTGTGTATAGCATAAGCTAAGAATAGACGAATAGCTTCGAGTCTGGCCACTGGGGCGAATGTTTCGTCGTAATCTATACCTTCCTCTTGTCTGTACCCCTGAGCCACAAGACGACCCTTGTTGCAGGTTATAGTTCCATGTTCATCCAACTTGTTTCGATAGACCCATTTAGTGCATATCACTGACTTGTCGGATGGTCTGGGAACGAGCTTCCAAACTTTGTTTCTTTCGAATTCTGTCAGCTCTTCTTGCATAGGGCTGGCCCAGTTTGGATCTCTGAGGGCATCATCTGTTTTCTTTGGTTAATTTAGAGAAATAAAGTTAACAAATAAACAAATGTTACCTGCACTTCATCGAGTCTGAACATCAGCGTTTGGATCACCAAGAATATGATCAATAGGGTGATTTATAGTCCATTGATGAGCCGGAGCATAAGTCGCTGACTCAACCTGAACTTCTTGAAGAGCTGAAGATGAGGCTTTAGCAACTTCTGGTATATCAGCCAAGAGAGGAAGAGGTTCAGATGTAATTTCATTCACAGATTGCTGAGAGATAGATGGTATGTCTGAGATAGAAGGTTCAGAAGCAGGCATAGTGTTTAGAGGAACAATTGCGACCCATGATGTTTCAGCTTCACTTGTCTGCATGCTTGGGATGATAGTAGGATCATCATCTTCAGCGTTATGAGTATGAGATAGAGGAGTATGAGCATCTTCTGAATCACCAAGATGAGAAAACATCTATTGATTCAGTTCTTCAGTATCAAGAGAAGGTCTAGAGTTCGCTGAACGGGATTCGTCAAAAGTGACGTGAATTGTTTTTTCTACAGTTTGTCTTCTACGATTGAAGACTCTGAAGGCTTTAGAGACTGAAGAATATCCAAGAAAAATTCCATCATCAACCTTAGGATCAAACTTTCCAAGGGCATCTCTGTTGTTCAGTATGAAACACTGACATCCAAGGATGTGAAGAAAGCTAATTGAAGGCTTTCTCCCATGAAAAAGTTCATAGGCTGTCTTCTTGAATCTTTTGACAATGAGCGACCTATTTTAAGTAAAACAAGCAGTGTTGACAGCTTCTGCCCAAAACTGAGTAGGTAGATGAGAATCGTTGAGCATTGAACGTGCAGCTTCGATGATAGTTCGATTTCTTCTTTCAGCGATTCCATTTTGTTGCGGTGTTCTCACTGAGGAAACGTTGTGAGAAATACCCTTACTTTCAAAGAAGGAATCAAGGGAACTGTTTTTGAATTCAGTCCCATGATCATTCCTTATTTAGTGAACGGTCATGTTATTCAGGACTTCCATTTTCCTGACAAAAGTGATGAGTTCTTCAGGGGTGTCACTCTTAGAACGGAGAAACATAACCCAGGTATAGCGAGAGAATTCATCAACTATGACCAATGTATATTTCTTTCCAGCGATGGATTGTTTGTTAACAGGGCCAAACAAATCCATATGGAAAAGTTGTAGAGGAGATGACACTAAGGAAACTTGCTTAGATTTGAAGCTTGCCTTGGTTTGTTTTCCTTTTTCACACGCTGAACATAGAGTCTCCTTAGCGTATGATTGTTGAGGTAAACCAGTAACCAACTCTTTTAAAGAAAGAGTATGCAGTGTCTTGAAGTTTAGATGAGAGAGCCTCTTATGCCATAGTCAGTTGACATCAGATGAGGCTTTTGAGAAGACACAGGAGTTCTCAGTGGTTGTAGAGTTCATTTTTATAACATAAACATTTTCCATACGGTATCCGCTGAGAGCTATCTTCTCCTTTTTGTCAGTGACAAAGCATGATTCCTTAGTGAAAATCACTTTGTTATCCTTGTCACACAGCTGACTGATGCTAAGAAGATTATGCTTCAGTCCTTCAACATATGCGACTCTTCTGAAGGTTGTTGTACCATTAGAGAGTACACCAAACCCTCGGGTATGGCCTTTTCTGTTTCCACCGAAAGTCACTGAGGGACCCTTCTCTTCCTTGTATTCAGTGAGCAGGTTTTTCTTTCCAGCATGTGTCTAGAGCATCCGCTATCGAGATACCAGATACTCTTCTTAACCTGCAAACAAAGGAAGATTAGTTTGACTTGGGCACCCATTTTACCATGGGCCCACACTTGTCAGTGGTGGTAGAGGAAGTGGAAGGTTCAGAAATCTTCGCAGCATTTGAAGATTTAGCTTCTGGACTATTCTTCACTTTGGTTAATTTATTAACCTCAGTGGTTGGTTTCACCTTAACCTGATTTACACCAGGATTGGTCTTCTTTGCCTTGGGGGCATTGTTCTTCACCTTAGCTAACTTTTCAGCTTTGGTGGCTGTGGGGCACTTACTAGCAATGTGATCGGTAAGTCCACAGTGATAACATTTCCTATAGCTAAAAGTAGCTTTAGGACCATTTGCATTCTTAGCCGTTAATTTTAAATGAGCAGGGCCAACACCAAGTATACCTTTGGCATTGGAAATGGGAGGAACAATCAGTTCTTCAGATTTCTTACCAATTATATCCACTCTGATTCTAGGAGTAGATCACTGAATAAATCCAGGGATCTTGTTCTTAGAAGTGGAGGGATAGGTCACTGAAGCTTTAGAAGCATTCAGCTTAGGTACAAAGGTACCCTTATGAGGTTTTTGGTTGAAAACCTTTTCTTTACCCTTACCTTTAGAAATTAAGGTAGGTTTTTCCTCAGGGATGGGAGTTTTAAAAGAAGAACACTGAGATGAGGAATTGTCAGGGATAGAGGACACGAACATTCCAAACTTAAGCATGAAATGATCAGTGGTAGGTTCTAGAGTGTCAGCTTTGTAACCAAGACCACGTTTGTCACTCAAGGGAATCTGAGACTTTATTATCTCAGTGATCGTTGTTGAGGATTTACACCATCTTTCAACAGTAGCTTTTTCATCTTTCAATGTAGCGATAGCCTCTTCATGTTCGATTTTGACTATCTGATTTATATGGACCTGATGTTTTAAATCTTCTTCAATTTTAGAAAGCTTTTCTATTTGAAGGTGATAGTTTTAAGCTGTTCAGCTAGATCAAGGTTTTGATTTTCAACAACGGCTTTGCCATTCATGGCATCATATAAATTCATAGTCAGAAGATCGATTTTTCGAAGACTATCGGCTTCATTAATATCTGAAATATTAGTAAAGAAAGAAGTTGATACCTTAGAGGTAGAAGATGAAGCAGAGGGAATTTCAGTTTGTTCTTCCTCTTCTTCGATTTTTTCCATGAGGCAGAGGTTGGCCTCATCATCATCTTCTGAGTTAGATGATTCTTCAGTGTCAGAGGCAGCCCAGTCGAAGTCAGCGACCAAGCCTTTGCCTTTCTTCTTAAAGCTTTTCAGCTTTGAATACTTTTCTTTCAGCTTTTTGTACTTGTCATCTCTAGCCCTGGGGTTAGTTGATTTCTTGGAGAAAGACTTTCTTTGACCTGCATTCACTAGCGAAGTGTCCTACTTTTTCATAGTTAAAGCAGGTAGCAGTAACCTTATCAACAGGGGTTGATGACCTTGGCTTGTTAGTGAGTGCAACAGGTTTATTCCTTATGAAGTTACTCTTTCTAGCGAATCTCCTAAACTTATTAGCCAGGAGTGCCAGAGATTCATCAAGATCTAAAGAGTCAGCATCTGATGAGCATTCAGAGTTAGTTTCCAACTCAGTGATAGTGATAGATGATCGCTGAGTGGAAGGTGACTCTGAGAGTAAAGCAACATGGGTGCTTTTGGAATATTTTACAAGATTCTTCTTCAGATGACACGACTGCTCATGATTGAGCATAGTGCCAAATAAGGTAGAGAGAGTCATAGGTTTTAGATCATTTGATAGCTTGAGACACATTGAATAACTGTCCCAGCTTTCAGGTAAACATTCTAAGAACTTTGTCAGGATCTCAAAGTTAGAATATTCCTTACCAACGGTTTTCAGATCAATAATTAAAAAGTTAAACCGCTGATGTACTTCAGAGAGAGTTCATTCTTACCACAAATGAAGCTTTCGTACTGTCTTACCAGGTTGATCTTTCTTGAGTCCTGGACTTCAAACGTACCTTCATATTAAACACATATTGTGTACCACATGGCTTTGGAGGTTTTTAGGTTCATGACGGAATGGTAGACTTCGTCAGGAAGAGCCATGGAAAGAATGGATCTGGCTTTTGTGTTAATTGCCACTTTCTTCTTGTCTTCATCAGACCAATTATGAATTTCCTTGGGATTGATTCTTTCAGGAATGGCAGCTCTAGTAGTAGTGCCTAGAACTTCAGGATCAATCCTAACAGGGATATATGGTCCATTTTCGATGTAATGGGGCATAGTAGGGTCTACACCTTCTAAGAAGAGTATCATCCTATTTTTCCACAGATTAAAGTTATCTTTGGAAAATCTAGGGGGGTTTTGCAAGAGAACCATTGTCAATATAGTTTGTGGTTGTGTTATTAGCCATTATGGAAAATAGCAAGGAAGAGAAAAGATTAGTACACGCAAGATTTTGTTTATTAGATTAAACAATCTGCTCTGATACCACTTGTTTTGTCCCGGAGGGGTTATACAAGTTTGTAGAAGGGAGGGGGGGGGGGGTTGAATACAAACACACAGATTTTACTTTTCTAAATTGTTTATTGATATGTATCAAACAATTTACAACTTGTTGCGAAACAAGATTAAGGATTAAACCTAATCTAAACAAGTTAAGAGAATGACTAAGATTTCTTTCACTAGAAATAAGATAGAAAGAAGATAAGAATATTAAAGACTAATATTGTAACACACAAAAATAGTAAGAAGGAAATGCCCGAGCACTTCATTTTGAAGTAGGGTTTCTTCTTATATACTGCATGCATAAAATGCATATCAGTACAACTTTACACGTGGCAGCACCTGATTGGTTGCATGGTTTGACCTTTGTAGACAACCTAGTAGCCGCATGATGAACAGTGTAGAATCAGAGTTGGTTGTACGATTCGGGACAAAAGGGATATCCTATTCTGACATTTCGTACGGAGACGTGCAAGGGGGAAAGACAAAAGTAACTTGTAGAGTAAACTTCATGATCAACGTTCGCTGAATAGATCTTTATCAGCAAGTGATAAAGTTCAGCGTTCGCTGAAGTTTTCTACTTGAAACTTCACGTAGAGTGGACAGATCTTGGCTTCGCTGATATCCGCATCAGTTCGTTAGTAGACTTGTCGCTGGTTCTTTGGCTTGATCTTCGACTTCAGCGTAGAACATAGTTGACGTGAAACTTGTCTTCAGGGATTATAAGTAAACAACTAAGATTGTCAGCGATCATCAATAGGACTGAACAGGCTCAGGTCTCATTGATGAACAGTATCGCTGAATGTATAAATTAAAGACCATGGGTTTCCTATCAGCGGTACTGCAACATTCTTAGTACTTATCAGCGATAGTGAAACTCTAATACATATTGTCTACTTACAATTTTCACTAAGTGTTTCTCAGAGAGTCATTATCAAATCATTGAGGGTTTGGATCAACAATATGTTTCTCTGCAAGTACACTTTTGATCTATTTCAAAAGACGCACATAAAAACTTCATGTTTTAAATTTTAACACTTGTTGCACACACACACTCGATCTGTTGCGTCAGTCTTTTTCAACATACACTGTGTAAGTGTGTGTTTTGCACAGATCTAACTTTTTTCTTGGAACGAAGTCAAACTCATTTAATACACAGAGCATGAATAATGTTTTGAACATAAGGCTTGTGGTGTTCAATGAACCCTAAGACAAAGGTGTTGAGTTAGATGGTTGATTCATTGTTGGGGGGTGTTGATGAAGCACAAACGATGGTGGATGTTGAATTTTTAGTACTGTTTGCTTCGAGGAGTTTTGTTAATGATGAAAATGGTGATGGAAAGTTGTTGATCATGGTGGTGGAGAAACTTAGCAAGCTCCACCGTCGGTGGCAAGCGACCCGCTCGAGGAGATATAATGAAAAGAAGTTGTGGTTATTTTTTTATGATGACGGTGATGGTGGATGTCTTTTTTTAAAGTAAGATTGGGTTGCAGAAGAAGAGAAGTAGACATGGTGTAAGTCATGTAGGGGTGGGAGTGTTACCTGTGACTTCCCGTCATGTTTGGCGGAGGTCAAGGCTGGTGGGACTTGGGGAGGTCACTGTGTCTTCACCGGAGTTTGAGGTTGGTGATGGGAGTTTTCTTATGAATATAACTCATATTATCTATTATCTATTACTACTTTAATATGCATTCTAACAAAAAGTCTTAATTACAAGTTATAAAGCATGAAGTACCACTTTTTAAAGCATAAAAACTATAAAACTCTTAATGACTGTTTTCTATACACAATGCACAAGGGATAAATGCTTCCTTTTAACTCCCTGTCACCACCGCCAAATTTGGTACATGGAGTGTTTTATTTCTTGTTGTGCAGCAGATTTTTCCTGGCTATAGATTCAAAATTCAAAATTTCGCTTCCTCTTCTCTAGACGACAGTCTCGCTCTTCCTCCTCCCTAAAAATCTTCTAGGTATTCAAATTTAGATTCATTTTACATTTCACCTGATCATTCTCCGTCCGTCGGTTTTCTCCCCTTCCATAAGACAACGAATCACAGTCCCACGATGCAGGTAAGTGTTAGCTTCAATCTTCCTAATCATATAAGTATTTAGAAGTAGTGAAAAATAGGCTAAGTAAAGAAAGCCTCTTACAGAGGCTCTGCCGAACTTACCGAGAGATCAAGGTCGAGAAGCTACAAAAGCTAAAGAGGCGTCCTACAGAAACTTTGTCATATGCGCAAAGAAGACCAAAGACTCGGAATCCGGTAAAGACTGCTCTTCTAAGGACTAAACCGCAGAACCTCTGTGACACTTCACAGAGCCTCTGCGGTCTTCAACAAAGACTTAAAAGATATTTATAATATCTTGCTACTATTCCTGGACCTGTTCATCAACTTGCATGGCAATGTACCCTGTCCAACTTCAACGTGTCAAAATCTGAGTGGACCCAATAGGGCTTAGTACATAATAGACGTCTGCTGCATTAAATGCAATACAGCACATTCAACTGTTCATGCCATCCTTCCAACTATTCATACCGTCCGTTCTGAATAGTAGCTCATGCTTTATGGTCCCCTTTGAGTAGTATAAAAGGAAGACTCATGTTGAGTTCTTCCTAATCAAGAATTATCAAAAAGAAATCAAGAGAGAAAAAAATCACAAGAACACACAGCTTAAACACTTTGAGAGTCATATCTGTTTTAAAGCTTTGCTTACTCACTGTTCTTGAATCTGTTCTTGATATATATATATTAAGTAAACTTTGAGATATTATTTCCTGTTCACTGTTTATTTATATTGTGTTCTAAATCTATCAAACATATCTGTTAGTTCTTCAAATACGCTTCCGCATCAAACATAAACTCGAACTAATAGATCTGACAATCTTGTATAAGCAAAACGGGAACCAACAATTGGTATCAGAGCAAAGCTTGATTTTCAATATCAAGTGATCCTCTTTATTACAAGATTGGTGATAGACATCATTCCTTTTTTAACATATTCCTCATTTCTAGGATAAAACTCCATTAAAGTGTACTCTGGGAACTGTTCAAACCAGAAAACTTTCCAGATCATCAGACTCATACTCTTTAATCATACTATCTTTTCAGAACCTTAACAATGACAAATATAAATAACTTCTTTACTGCTGGTTCACTCACCAAGCCTCCTACTCTCCTACGAGATGAGTATCCTCAATGGAAGATAAGAATGGTTCATTTCTTTGAGGGTACTGAAAAAAAAATCTAGTACAATATCTTTACAACCTTCCTCCTGTTCCCATGATAGTAGTACCACGTGTACCAGCTACTGCTGAATCTCCTGAAATCCCTGAACATCAAAAACCGAAGCCAAAAGAAGAATGGTCAAATGAAGATAAAGGCAGAAGATGAAGTTGCACAGAAAACAAAAAGAATCTTGATAATGGCTATCCCCAACGAACTTTTTCAATCCTTAGATGCATGCGAAACTGCGCACGATCTTTGGAAAGAATTAGAAAGACAATTGGAAGGGGGTGCTAAAACACAGAAGAACCGAAGGGCACAGTACATAAATGAATATCATGCATTCAGAGCCTCTGCAACAGAATCTCTGCAAACGACGTACGACAGGTTCAACTCTCTCATAAACAAATGCAGAAAGTCTGGCATTCACAGAACCTCGGAAGAAAATAACGTCATGTTTCTAAAGAGCCTGAATGATGAGTGGCTTCAATTATCTATGTCTTTACAAACAAACCAAGATCTAGACTCATGGACACTCTCTGATCTCTATGGAACACTAGCTGCACAAGAGCCTCAAATAGCACAGGCTTAAACACTAACCATTGCACCATACGCATTGGTTAGTAAATCAACAGAGGCTAAAGAAAGACCGAGAAATGAGAGAGCAACAGAGGAGAACAAAAAGGAGAAGAAGAAAATGGTAATGGTTGATAGCGAAGAAGACGAGCTGATAGAGGAAGAAATAACTCTTGCGTCATTAGCTAAATCATTGGCTCTATTGACAAGAGAGTTCAAAGGTAACCAAAGAAATTTTGGAAATGACAGATATAGCAGAGACAACCAGAGAGATAGAAGAGATGATGGAAGAAGAGAAGAATCAAGTGACCGACAGAGGTGAGACTACAGAAGTGACCGACAGAGGTCGAACGGCAGAAACTCCAGAGAAAATGACCGACAGAAGTCAGATGACAAGGTAGGCCACACACAAGAATGCTACAAATGTGGTAAGCCTGGTCATTACGCAAACGAATGCCGAACAGAGAAAGGTGGAGATCAACAGAAGTCCGGCGATCGAACTGGAAACACTTCTCAATGTTGTTTCAACTGCGGCAAGCCAGGCCATTTCGCAAAAGAATGCAGAAGTAGACAAAATCGCCCACAGAAGGACTCAGCTTTTTACAAAAAGAAGGCTGAATATTATGCGCAAAAATCCCTAATGGTGAACAAAGGGCATTCTGAAGCAAACAAGGAGGACTTCGAGTCAGACTCTACCTCTGATGATGAATTCACCACCAATGCCCTGTTCTGTGGCATGGCAGAAGTCGACTCCGACACTGACAATGAGGTATCCATTTCAAACTCTACCTCTTGTACTAAATCTGTAGATAATGATTCAATTAAACTTAACATTGAACTGATTGAACTAAAAGAGATAAATGAAAGCATTCAGAAAAGACTCACTTTTAATGAGAGAGAAGTAAGGCTTCTCACTCAAGAAAAAGCCAAAATTTTTTAAGAAAAGGAAAGAGTAGAAAAATATTGGAGAAATAATATAGATCCTTTAAAAAGGCAAATTTCTGAATTAACCTCTGCTTTAAAAATCAAAACAAAAGAGCTTTCAGTTTCTAGGAGTGAAACAACTGACATAAGAGCTCTCAAAGAATACTTTCAAAAAGAGAGAGAAGTACTTTGGCAAGATCTACTCAGAAGAGAAGTTTTACTTCAAAACTATAAAGATGCACAGAAGGTGTATGAGAAAGTAAACTCACAAATAGGAAGACGAGGTATAGGGTACGATGATATTACTCTAGGTGTTGAAGGCAAAAGACTCAAACCTCTGTCTTCTCTGTTTGTGATAGGAAAAACAAATAAACCAATTTTTCCAAACTTACTCTCTGTAAGTAAAAGGGTTAAAATCTCTGAAGAACCTCACTTGAGGAAACATACGAAGATGACCAATGTGTGGTTTGAAAACACAGATTCATAATCTTCAACCTCTGTCAATAGAGGAATCAAACCAAAGAAATATCTGAAAACACAAGATCAGATTGGTATCTTTAAGTTTGGTAAACCAGAGACTCAAACACAGGTCGCTTTTGTCTGTATGATAGATGTCAAAAAGAAATTATATGCAAAAGCTCCTGAGTTTAAACCCATCTGTTCAGAAGAAAATCTTAAAAGATCAATTGAAAAAGAAATTTTGGAAGTTTTGAAATCAAATGTTTTAGAAAATCTCTGTACATCTTCTATAGATCAAATTCTCGCTGAAGAGATCTCATCAGAAACCTCTGCCATCTATGAAAGTTTTTCTACAGAGGAAGAAAACTCGTACGATACATGCTCAGAAAATCCAGCCTCTGTCGAAAGAGATGACTCAACCTCTGTATATGAGGACGATTCATCCTCTGACGACTCAGAGACTGATTCTAAATCAGGGATAATTCACTGTGACACAGAGGATGTTAAATTCTCCTCTGAAGTTCTTAACAGAACAATTTCTCCAAAAGAGAAAATCACAGAGATACCTATCTGTCCAGATTTTCTCAAAATGTGTATACAAGTCAAAACCTCTGCAGAGCTTGATAATTTGAAAAAGGCCTTTGAAAATCCTAAAAGCTCAAAATTTTCAAAACCTTTAAGGCCTGAAGTTAACAAATATCTTTCCTCTGTGACAGTGAAGACAGACGTTCACCACAGAAGAGACTCACAGAAGGCATGACCTAAACAAGATTTTTGCAAACAACATTCTAGTATTCATAGATCTTCTTGTAATAAGAAATCAAATGTTAAGAAAGAATGTAATGCCTCTGTGGCTCAGTTCAATAAATTCAATGAAAAGTTCAAACAAATCACGTCTCATATTAAATACTGTCATTGTTTTGATCGTATGTTCAAATTGAAAAATCACTTCTCAAGTCCAGATTGCTTACTTTCCACTAAAATTCAAACTCCAAAGTCAAAACCTAGAGATAAACAATCTGATCTTTCTACAAAAGATAAAATGTATTTCAAGAATGCTAAGGCTAACTTGAAAAATTCTAACAATATTGGACCCATATGGATATGGGTACCTAAGTCTCTGTGATTGTCTTACAGAAGCGGTGTATGCCAATTTGGTATCTTGACTCCGGATGCTTAAGGCACATGACTGGCAACAGAAGTTTACTATCCACGTACAAAGAAACACACGATGGTGGATCTGTAACTTTTGGAGACAACAAAAGGGGACACATCAAAGGCTATGGAGTCATACAGAAGGAAAACGTCTCTGTATACAAAGTTGCATATGTGAATGGCCTTAAACACAACCTACTCAGTGTAAGTCAACTCTGTGATACAGGATTTGATGTCTTGTTCAAAAGAACTTTCTGCTCTCTGCAAAGTGAAGACACAGGAATGGAACTTCTGCGAGCCGAAAGAAGAGGTGATCTGTATCTGATGAATTTTTTTTCAAAAACAAAGGACAAAGTTTGTCTTGTAGCTTGCGAAAGTAAAGAAGCCTGGTTATGGCATAACAGGTTCTGTCACTTGAACTTTCACACCTTGGATAAACTGGTCAAACTTGATCTAGTTAAAGGTTTGCCTAATGTTAAATTTAATAAGGATCACTTATGTTCTGCCTGTGAAATGGGAAAACTCAGAAGAGCTTCCCACAGAGGCAAAACAAATGTGTCTTGCACTAGGCCTCTGTACATGCTTCATGTCGACCTCTGCGGTCCCATTGCCATACAGAGCCTAGGTGGCAAGAAATACATACTTGTCTTAATTGATGAGTACTCGCGTTTCACATGGGTTGAATTTATTAGAAAGAAATCAGATGTTCCAATCATCTTGATTAATCTAATGAAAAGAATCCAAGTTCTTTATGAATGCAGAATACAGAAGTTAAGAAGTGACAATGGCACAGAATTTAAAAACTCTGTCATTGAAGCCTATCTTTCTACAGAAGGAATATCATAGAACTTCTCTGCCGCACGCACTCCACAGCAGAACGGCGTAGTCGAAAGGAAGAATCGAACACTCGTGGAGGCCGCAAGAACTATGCTATCAGCATACGGATTACCGATGAACTTTTGGGCAGAAGCAATTTCTACCGCTTGTTACACACAGAATCGGTCAACCATTGTGAAAAGACACATCAAGACTCCTTACGAACTGTTCAACAAAAGGCGGCCAAACATCAAGTTTTTCCATGTGTTTGGATGTAAATGGTTTGTTTTAAACGACAGAGATTCCAGAGGAAAGTTTGAAGTAAAAGCTGACGAAGGAAAATTCATTGGATACTCTGCTACTTCTAAAGCCTACAGAGTATACCTTACAAGATCACGCAAAATCGTAGAAAGTATCAATGTTTCTTTTGATGATTCATTCCAAAAGACTTCTGAGCAAATCAGTTCAGAACTCGAACTTAAAAGAGAAACCTCTGGCATCTCGCAAACGAAAGAAGACTTGAATCTTCTATTTTTAGAGATGTTCCACGATGACATTGATCCTTCTGTTGGAACCATCAGAGTTTCTGAAGAACCATCCTCTGTCGGACAAAATCCTACAGGTATGACTCTAACTGGTCCAAATAATGCTTCATCTTCTTCTATAAATACTACAAGTGCAAATGCCGAAGAAGAAAATGCAGAAGATGAAACATCAAGAAAAACGACCACAGAAGCTGCTGAAAAACAAACTCCACAATCCACAGAAGAACCAATTACAGAGGAAATTGAGGACCAAGACTATACATCCTCAAAAGAACAAACTCCACCACCACTCATACCAATCATTCCACAAATGGTAGAATCTTCTACCAAGGTAAGAAGAACGACAGAGGCTATACAAGAAGAAGATCCACAAGAAGCTTCTGAAGAAAGGTTCGATGACATTGATGACCATCTTCCACACACCACTCAGTGGACAAAAAGCCATCCTCCAAGCCAAATAATTGGAGAACCTTCTGACTCAGTAAAACCAGGTCTGTCACTGCTAATTTTTGTTTCTTTACAAATTTTATTAGTGTGATAGAACCAAAGAAGATTTCTGAAGCCCTAGATGACCCAAACTGGGTAGACACCATGCAAGAAGAACTTCTGCAGTTTGAGCGTAACAGAGTATGGACTTTAGTACCTCTGCCACGAGGGAAACAGGCCATTGGGACTAAGTGGGTCTACAGAAATAAGGAGGATGAAGATGGAGTGGTCATCAGAAACAAAGCACGATTGGTGGCCAAGGGTTATAGACAAGAAGAAGGCATAGATTACGATGAGACTTTTGCCCCTGTCGCACGGCTCGAAGCAATAAGAATATTCTTAGCCTTCGCAGCCCACAGAGGTTTTAAAGTCTATCAGATGGACGTAAAATCAGCTTTTCTCAACGTTGAAATCCAAGAAGAGGTTTACGTAAATCAGCCACCAGGGTTTGAAAGCTCAAAGTTCCCAAGGCATGTATACTACCTTGAAAAGGCTCTGTACGGACTGAAACAGGCTCCAAGAGCATGGTACGAACGACTTTCTACCTTTCTTCTAGTAAATGGCTACAACAGAGGTACAACAGATACAACCCTATTCTATAAACGTAAAAACAGTGAAATAATGCTTGTACAAATCTATGTGGACGACATAATTTTTGGGTCTATTAATACAGAAGAGTGCAAAAGTTTTGAAAAACTCATGCAAAGTGAGTTTGAAATGAGTATGATGGGAGAATTAACATTCTTCCTCGGACTCCAAGTCAAACAAATATCAGAGGGAATTTTTATAAATCAGGCCAAATATGTCTCTGACATTCTTTTCAAGTATAGCCTCTCTGATACCTCTGCAATGAAAACTCCAATGGCCACTGGAAATAAGTTATCCTTAGATTCAGATGGCATCTCTGTAGAATGCACTCTCTACAGAGGCATGATTGGATCTCTATTATACATAACTGCAAGCAGACCTGGCATTATGCATGTCACATGTCTTTGTGCACGTTATCAAGCTAATCCTAAGAAATCACACTATGATGCTGTGAAAAGAATCTTTAGATATCTAAAGGGGACCAAAAATCTCGGTCTCTGGTATCCACAGAACTCTGGTTTTAGTCTTAAAGCTTATACAGATTCAGACTATGGAGGATGCACGCTCGACAGAAAGAGTACCTTTGAGAGTTGTCAATTCCTAGGTGGTAAACTAGTCAGCTGGACCTCCAAGAAGCAAAATTGTGTCTCAACATCCAATGCAGAAGCTGAATATGTTGCTGCTGCAAGCTGTTGTTCTCAGGTTCTATGGATGAAGACTCAGCTAAAAGACTACGGCCACATCCTATTCAAAATACCCATCTTCTGTGATTCCAAAAGTGCCATTGCTATCTCTGCCAATCCTGTGCAACACTCAAAAACCAAGCATATCGATATAAGATACCATTTCTTGAAACATCATGTTGAATACGGTACAATCGAGATGCATTTCGTGCCCACAGAATACCAACTCGCGGACTTATTCACCAAAGCTTTAGACGAGAAAAGATTCAATTTCTTGGTGGGTAAGTTAGGAATGATCAATATGACGTAAAAATACTCTGTAAGTATAGCTTTATCTTCTGTAAATATGTATATATTTCTATTATTTTACTTATTGCTTTAATTGATTTATTTATGTATGTAAATTCTCAATCATAAATAAATCTTGAAATCTCAGAGCTTCTGTGGGTCTACTTAGAACCTCTGACGACCCCTACAGAACCTCTGGAAAACATGACCTATGTTCTATGCAAAACTTATCATTCTTTGATCCAAGCATAGGTCAAGGGGGAGCAAAAGGAAATTACTTGATCTACAGAGGTGATTAGATCAAGGGGGAGCAAAAAGGGACCCTAAAATGATCTACAGAGGTAAGACTTCCAAGGAAAAGCCAAAGAAGAATGTCGATGAATCTATATCGACAGAAGTCAGACATCACTGCCGAGAAAAGAAGAATCAAAAGGTATGTCTCTCGCACAAAAGGTTTTTGAAAACAGTTTTCTAGGACACAAATTGTCAAATATGTCCTAAAAATACTGAGAATAACATTTCAAAAATCAAAAGCTCAAAAAGTTTCATAAAATTCGAATTAGGAGAAATTTAAGATCATAGAGCTTCTGCTGAGCCCAACAGAGGTTCTGCCAGAAATATGCTCTGTGATAACAAATTAACCCTCTATCGATCTTTTGGAATGTTATCTCGGAAACCAAATACATACACCATGACCTTCACGAACAAAACTTTTTCCATAACAGTTTTCTCGGACACCAACTTTCAAATATGTCCGAAAAACATCTCTTAAAACAGGTCAAAAATTGGATGATCAGAAAATTTAATAGAATTTTTGTTATGAGATTTTTTCCCTCATAGAGCTTCTGCAAGTTCCAACAGAGCCACAAAACCTCTGCGAGTAAAAAACTCTTAACTAAAAATCCTATTGATCCTCTCCAATGCCTTTACAAACATTTTGGTTAAAGAAGAACCCCACAGAAGTCATGATAACAATGAGATATATGAGAAAGGGATAAACATCAAAGATTTTCAAAATCACAGAGCTTCTGTAAACTACAGAAGTTCTGTCAATCTGTTGGGCATTTCTGTAGTAATAACAGTTACTTTTACTGAGAGTGAATCTCATGTGGCTAAGAACAACCCCACGCGCCTAGCATTAATGGGCCGCGCACGACGTCCTGTCATCCTCTGACATGACCTACGTGTCCCATTTTAATTGGGCGTACATGGAACGTTTTCTGTGGAAAGTTGAACCAACCGTTCTAACTTGAGTACGTATTCCAAATTTTAATCCATTGCCATATATTTTACTCTTTCGAATTCTACCATTTTACCCCTCTATAAAAACCAAGCTTTCCCTCTCATAACCTTTTTACAAACCCTCATTCTTCTCCGGCGAAACCCTGCAAAAACCTGCAAGTATCTTATTCTCATTACCAATGGCTTCATCTTCTCAAGATATCTCCCCTGCACACTCTCCAGCGAACTCACCAGAACATTCACCTGCTCATTCTGAACATTCAGAAAACCCCAACCTTGCCCAAAATATTGAACTAGAAGATTCCGGCGATTCAGCAGACTTTGCTCCGACCACACATCTTCAAAACTTCATAGCAAAGGATCATTTCGAAAAGGTACTACCAATCAAATCCAACAATTGCTATTTGGTCCCCTCGCCCACTGCTTTCGGCGAAGCCCATGCCATTCTTCTAAACATAATAGAAAATTATATCCTCTTCCCTTTACTCTCAAGAACCCCAAAGAAAATTCCAGTTAGATATTTGAACCAGTTTTGGCAAAGTTGCCGATTTGATAAAGATGATTCTCTTATCAAAGGGTACATTTCAAGACCTGACAAATCTGAACATCTGGAAATCAAGTTCAATAGAACAATGTTCTCACTTAAATTCAACCTACCAACAAGGGGTCTTCTTGGATTGAAGAAGTATGCAGAGCAACCAACAGACGACGAAATCTGTCGTTTCCTAGAAATGCTTGGGTACAACACCCCACTGAGGAAGAGAAATGACTTCCGCAGAGGCAGATTACCACCTCTGTGGAACACCTTGTTCTCAATTCTTAACAGATGCCTGACAGGGAAAATAGGCAGTATTGACCAGAGCTCACATCAGATATTAACCATCATGTATGGGGTTTACTATGATCTCCCACTGGATTACGCGACCATAATGATGCAAGAGATCATTAACACCATCGACAGAAAGAACAACACAAGAAGGGTCAAAGAGAACGATCCTAAGTTTCTACCAACTCTGCAATTCCAAAGAATACTAGGAGTTTTGTTCGAACCTCTGTTGCTGATACAGAAATGGCCAATGGAAGGGCCAATTCCCAAACAGTTCCCAATGAACAAAAATATTCCCACTGATCATGTAGATGGCTACACACACTGCAGACCTTTGTCAAAGAAACTTCTGAAGTATGCCTCGAATAAAACCCTTAAGAAAGAGTATATACGCGATCATAGAACTCCTAAACCGAGTCCTATGACACCCCCGCGTTTAGGTGTCCCCCTAGGAACAATGATTGCAGAACCTCTTTCCACAGAAGAAGAAAAAGATCACAAATTAGCAAAACACATGGCTATTCAACTTAGCTTCATAGCCAAACGTGCAGAGCTCATAGGAAAGAAGTCCTCTTCAAAATCTTCTGCCTCTACTCCAAAATCAAAGAGGAGGAAAACTGCAGAAGGCACCTCTACAAGCGCTGCAGAAGATCAACCTTCACCTCCTCATGCCACAGAAATTGGCTCCTCTGCTCCTCCCTCCTCTCCAAAACTAAAGAAGAAAAGAAAATCGAAAACTACAGAGGAAGGGGCACCAAAACCTAAGAGGAGGAAAACCAAAAAGAAGCATGGTAAATCACTTGAGAAATTGGTTACCATAGAAGAGGAAGCAATCGCAGAAGAAAGAACTGCAGAAGAAAGAACTGCAGAAGAAGAAGATGCATAAGTAGAAATGACAGAAGAGGGATATCTATCGCCCCATCAATCCCCAGATCGATTTGCTCACCAAGGAAACTTAAACGATTTCCTACAGAACCCTGACATTGCCAACACTTTAAATACAGCAGGGTGGACGGCACAACCTCTCGACCACCACTCCCCAGAAGAACAATACTTCTCTATTTCTGGCATTGACACACATCTGCAAGAAGATGATCAAACACCCAGAGATCAATCAGCCGAGACACCTGTTATTCTACAAAACCCTTCATTCAACAAGGATTGGACGTCCACAGAAGGAGTCCAAGCCCAGCTTCAGAAGAAATAGAACAAACAGAAGCTGAGTGGAATAAAGATGAAATAACAGAGGCCTTAGAAAAAGGAAAAGAGGCAGAAGTTGTACAAGAAGAGGGATTTGAAACAAGGGAGACAAGAATGGAGGTCTCAGAGGTAGATTCAGATGAAGAAGACGCTGTCTGGATACGAAAAGGTCTCTATCATCCACATGTCATGAGGTTATACGGCTCTCATCAAATGTATGACTTCTTAGGCACAGAGCAAGGAACTTCAACATAGGATAGGGTAGAAACATCTGGAGGAAAAGAAAATGAAAAAGAAAAAGATGTCGAAGATGAAGAAGGCACACATCCCTCACCCCCTCCCAGTGCAACCCACAAATCTAACACCAAAATGGACAATCTGTCCACAGAGGTGAAAACGGCCATCACAGAGTTGAAATCTTCTGCTCAAACAACTGCCACAACTACAGCCACTTCTGCTGCTAAAGATTTTGGAATAGCTGCAACTTCTGCATTCAAGGAATCAGTAAAACATTTCCTTGAACAAATGAACAAGCAATCCAACAAATCACAGAGCATCACACCTACAGAACTACAGAAGGCTCTGCAAAATGTTCAAGAAGAGGCAATGCGCAACACTACAATAATGCAGCCAAAAGACTACATGACCAGAGCACAGCTAACAGAGCTCGGCCAAAATGTCATAAACCAGGTCACAGAAGTCTTTGTCTCCTGCAAATGCCAATTACGTCAAAGATTTCAGAAAAAAGTGTCGGCAAAATGCTCTTCAACACAGAAGCAGAGCTTGCAACTCTATTCGGCCTCTGTGATGATGTATGTGCGAAGTTGATGGCCGCAGGAGCAGAACTACCAAAGAAACCCAAAGCTTCCTGTAGAGCAGAGGGTACTTCTGATAAAAGTCAGGATGATTCTGATGATGCCCATCCTGGTCCATCAGATAATCCTGAGGGGGAGAATATAAGGGAGAAAGCTACGACCAGAGGAATACAAGCTCCACCAATCGCAGTTGAACCAATCAGTCAAGCCCCTCCAGAACAAACCCAAGATCAACAACAAAATCAACAGACCACAGAAACAACACCCATCTCTGTGGAATCAACTCCTGAAGAAACCAATATTCCATAAGCTGATCAGCAAACCACAGAGGCAACAACCACCCCTATGGTAATCATTTTGGAAGAAAGTCCTTCAACAAAATCAACAGAAAAACCCCAAACCATACCAAGAAGAAAGTCGATTGCCACCAAACCAAAAAGAGCAACGACATCTGCTTCTTCTATTCTGAGAAAGATGCACAATACAATGACTGATCGAATGTCGCAGAGAGAAGAAGAAAGGCACAGGTTCACATTAGCTTTCAAAATGGCAAGAAGATTCGATGTCCAATCTTCATCAACAGAAATAGAGCTCACAGAAGAAGTCACCAAAGAACCTCCAACAGAGGTTACAGAGCAACTCAAGCCAACAGAACCATCGCCACAAAAGTCCTCTAAAACACAAGTGTCAAAACCTACAGAGGCAACCATCAAGCCAACAGAAGCACCAACCTCCAAACCTACAGAAGAAACAGGTTCTGCACCTCCAAAAGCCAAAGACAAGGGCAAAGCAATACTGACAGAAGAGCCCAAGAAAAAGAAATCATTGCCCAAGCGTACAGAAAAATTGATGAAAAGCGCTTTTGATGCCTTTCAAACTCCAAAGCCTGAAGAAGAGGACTAGGCATATGGATTAAAGCCTCTGACAGACATTCCTCTAACTGGCAGAGCTGCAGAAGTTGTTCAAAAGATGGAGAGTCTCAGAAGACAAGTACCACAACCTGGTCCAACACATGAAGAGATGGAAGAATGGTATACAAATACCTCTATAAACAAACCTTTCAGAACCTCCATCCAACAGATCATGTGACAGATTCAAGGATCAGAGAAGAATTTGAGAACATCTTCACAAGGACAAAGCCAAGAACCAAAGCAGATGTCTTCTCAATCCACAAGATCAAAAAGGTAATCTTCTGCAGGTTCTCCTTTACAAGAACCTATCCAAGGGTCAGGTACAATCTTTACAAAGTCAGAAGAGAAGACAATTCAAAAACCACCTTCGCTGATGCTGACCTAAGAAATATCAATCCTTATGATCTACCTGACCTTCTGCAATGGACAAAGGACAACTACAACACAGAGGAAAACACCAGAGCATATCAAGTGTTAAGAAAAGCAATGAGGGAAAAGCTTCTGATCTACAGTATGATAGATTTTCAACTGGGAAAGGATCTTGGTCTCAAACATCTAAATTTACGACCACCAGAAGATCGCTGCCTACCTGACGCCGTGCCCAACTCTATCATTACAGAACCAAGATTCGGGTTAGTATTTCAAAACCTACAAGGCGAAGTCAAACTGTTTGTGTGCATGGACTGTCAGAAGTACGCAACTAGTACTCTGAACAAATTCAGAGCAAGCCTTGTAAAATACAGAGGTACAGAGAAAATGGATAGAGATGCTGCAGATACTTTCATCAGAGAAATCGATGCCACAATCCGCCTAAGAGAACTCTGCATCAGTTTCTACAAAGAGATCAGAAGAATCGGAAGAGACAACAGAAGCTACAACGATTTCAAAGATGCCAAAATCTGATTCTCAAACCTCAAATTTCTGCAAACCAAGTCAAAAGTTTATCTTTCATTGTACTCAAATGTAAAATGCCTCTGGCATATTTCTGAATGAAAGAACTTTCGAGGTATTGTTTAACCTCTGTCTTATCTAACTTAGCCTAACTAAACTCAAGTTCAATTTTTTATTTTTCACTACTTAGGGGGAGATTGTTAGCTTCAATCTTCCTAATCATAGAAGTATTTAGAAGTAGTGAAAAATAGGCTAAGTAAAGAAAGCCTCTTACAGAGGCTCTGCCGAATTTACAGAGAGATCAAGGTCGAGAAGCTACAGAAGCTAAAGAGGCGTCCTACAGAAGCTCTGTCATATGCGCAAAGAAGACCAAAGACTCGGAATCCGGTGAAGACTGCTCTTCTAAGGACCAAACCGCAGAACCTCTGTGACACTTCACAGAGCCTCTGCGGTCTTCAACAAAGACTTAAAAGATATTTATAATATCTTGCTACTATTCCTGGACCTGTTCATCAAATTGCATGGCAACGTACCCTGTCCAACTTCAACGTGTCAAAATCTGAGTGGACTCAATAGGGCTTAGTACATAATAGACGTCTGCTGCATTAAATGCAATACATCACATCCAACTGTTCATGCCATCCTTCCAACTATTCATACCGTCCGTTCTGAATAGTAGCTCATGCTTTATGGTCCCCTTTGAGTAGTATAAAAGGAAGACTCATGTTGAGTTCTTCCTAATCAAGAATTATCAAAAAGAAATCAAGAGAGAAAAACATCACAAGAACACATAGCTTAAACACTTTGAGAGTCATATCTGTTTTAAATCTTTGGTTACTCACTGTTCTTGAATCTGTTCTTGATATATATATATATTCAGTAAACTTTGAGATATTATTTCCTGTTCACTGTTTATTTATATTGTGTTCTAAATCTATCAAACATATCTGTTAGTTCTTCAAATACGCTTCCGCATCAAACATAAACTCGAACTAATAGATCTGACAATCTTGTATAAGCAAAACGGGAACCAACAGTAAGGGTTTTTTTTTCTCCTTACATGTGGATAAACCTAGAATTTCCCCATAGTTTTGTTATTTTCTCATACTTTGAAGGAATACTTGAAGGAATTCTTCATCTCTCCGGGTATTTAGGTAAGGTTTATATTTGTTCTTTAAAATTATTGCATTTATTATGTCAATGTTGTTTGATAAATCTATGTTGTTTATTGTATGTTTTCTGGTTTGATCTCTCCCTTGTCTAATGCACGTATCTCAGGTATGTGTTTCTCCATTTTTCTTTAAACCTAATGTTTCTTTTTACCTAAAGTTTCCATCTTGACTTAGAATTTTTCTAATGAGTAGTGAACAACTGAAATGACATGGGTTCTTCAAGATTCTGTCCATAAGAACAAAAAAAATTAATTTTTTTTCTTATAACCCTGTTTTTGGGTTTGTTGTATATATTCTCTTTTCAGTAAGCCCTCTTTGTTTTCCGTTTTATCTTTTTTAATTTCTTGAATATATATATATATATATATATATATATATATATATATATATATATATATATATATATATATATATATATATATGGTGTTGGTTACAACATGAGGACACATCTACCCAGCTGTGACTTGGGGTTTGCTACTCATGGTTTTGTTATGATATTGTTATGTCCTTGTATGCATGGCTTTAATATAAGTTGCAGGAAAATTTCTCAGAGCTTGTGGAACGATACCCCAGACCCAGCTGAAATCTTGATCAATTGCATTCTCCAATCAAACTTTTTGAGGAATAGGAGAACGGGTTAAATTCTTCATTATATTCACAAAACAAGCAATTCATGTTCTGGAAAATGCCTAACAAGTGGTATAATTTTCTTCCTTTGATTTTCTCATTAACTGATTGTTACCAGTAGCTCAAGATTTGGTGTCTGTAACTCAGTTTTAATTCATAAAAACTTGGCTTATATCCTGTAGGTTGGATTTGATTCTATCTTTTTTGCCCGAAAAAGCATCTCGAAGTTATTTGTTTGGGTCCAAGACTCTTGGTTCATCTGCAAACGTGAGTCCCAATGATAGATGTTAGATCTATGGCCTTGTTTAATTTTCTTCAAATTATATATCTATTAGTTTGTAAGAATAATGCTTTTCATATTGTAGAGGGAGGAACATAACTACAAATGATTGTGTAGGAGTCTTTGTAGAAATATTTGCAATATTACTCCCAAAAACTTAACTCATGTAAACTGTGTAATCATGTCATCGCCATTTTTTAAAAAGAAGTCATAGTTTATAAATGTAAAGAGTGATAGTGGAAAAAATTATCTGATAGGAAACGATTTAAGATGTCTTTTTTCAGTTATTGAACTTGTTACAGAATTTGCAAAAGTTTTGGACCACCTGTTGTAGTTATCAGAATTTGGCTTTCATCTTGGGATTGTTTGCATCTCACAAATGGGGCTGCTGTTTTTGGAATGGGGTTTGGTTTTATAGATATGGGACACTTGCAGTAACTTACAGATTCTCCAAATTATGGGATAGACTCTCTATTCATTTCGCAAGTTTCTCTTCATTTTTAATCTTCCATTTCATATAGTTCTGAAGCTTTGTGCTATAGAGTTTGAAGCTGTTGAAAGTATTTACCTTTGCAGTTGGTTTTGGTAAGATATGTTCTTATTCTTTATTTATAATAATTTAATTATCTATACTACCCATAAATCCTCTCTTTGGTAAGAGCTGTTATCAGTTGCTTTTGAACTTGTAAAATTCAAATTTCTTCCCTTCTCATAGACCTGGTGGAATGTGCATGTTATGTTTTTGTATATTAAAAAACTGAGATCTTACTTGTATCTTTTGTTTTCTAACCAGGAGTTGTTTCATATTTGAGGCCATATATTGGTGGTGGAATGACTGCTGAGAAATTGAGAGCATGCATGTCTCTTGGCTACTCTAAAAAACAAACTCGGCAGCACTATAGTCAATGTGAGTAGATCCATTTATTTGCAATCCAATATGTTCACTGTTGTAATCAGGTATGTAAGTCCATTTGGGACTGTTTGTGTTCTGTTTTGAGTCTACGAAACAGCAGCAGGGTGCAGCCATGGTTCACGGACTGTGTAGGCTCGAAATCAGCAGCCAATAGGACTGTTTTGTGGCTGAAAATCAGCAGCTAAAGGGGCTGTTTTGTGGGTAAAAATAGCAGCTAAATTGGTTGTTTTCTGGATAAAAAAATCAGTCGCAATAGGGACTGTTTGGATGTTGTTTTGAGACTGTTTTGGGCCATGTTTAGAGGATGTTTAGAAATGTCAGTAGTAGCTTACCTAGTGAGCATAGCAAGAACCCAAAATCTTATTTGGTGAGGGAGAACACTCATAACCGATTAGTGCTTAATGTTATCCGATATGGTAATTAAGGTTGATGGGTTTCTGGTATACATTTGGTAAAAGACCCCTTAATCTCGTTTTCGTTCTAATAAATTGAATTTCAACTGCTCCCATTTGTTCTTCCATAACATGCCAAGCAACAAGAAAAATCTACATGTTTGAAATTTATTGCTACACTATTTGTTTCAAGCCAATTATTGTTTATGACGGAAAATGCATGATTTTGACGTCATTATTTTAAACAACCAAAAGTATTTGATAACTACATCTTTTGATTGGAAAAAATTCCTTAGAACACACATCATTAATGATTTTTTTTGGTTTGTAATCACTCAAACCCGCATGCATAAATACAGTTTACTATGATTTAAGCTTATATCATGTCAACTTCAATTCTTCCGAAGATGACATCATGTTCGCATATCGTTCATGGTTCAAACAGTTGCTTATGCAAATTGGAAATTCAACTATCCCTAAACTTGAAAAACAATTGCATATGGTAAACATTTTCTGTCATCATTTTCATTTTTCAAGATGGTGATTATTGGTCCCGCAAAAGGATAATATGCAAAATTGAAGACAATTGAGATGTTGGAATGCATTGCTGGATTAAGAGAGTACAACTAGATTTTGTTGATGAGAAATAGAGGTGGGTAGAGCGAGGAGAACAAAAAAGGGAAACCAATGGAAAAATACATTTACAAAAAGGTCGGGCTTAGGTTTTACAAGTTGTCCATAAAGTTCCCCAATTTTCTCTTTGTAATGTGAAATGATTGGTGTTTAGCGTTTTTTCCTTTTGTTTATTGTAATTCATTGTATAAAATATATCTATTTGATGATTTAATGGGTAAACTTAAACGACTTTCTGCAAATGAATTGGGACACAAATTTCATCACTTTAGTATTTATTCGTCAAGTGATATATTATGTTTTATTGACATAATACAAGAATGAAGTATTATGTATTTGATCCTTTCAATTATCTATATTTATTCATCAAGTATTATAAAAATATATAGACCAAAGTCTGAAAAACAACCTCTAAATTATGTGGTGTTGTAGTTTAATCCATGAAAACTCATAATCTTTAAATTACAAGTTACATAGCACGATGTTAACTTTTAATGTTGGGATTCTCGCAAGTAGCTAATTTCATCCCAATTTCATCCCAATTTCATCTACCAACATATGGCTTTATTTGGCTTACTACAGCCCAAAGAATTCAAAATGAGCTTTCCCACTTTCAATCTCCCCTTTTGCTATTCCAAAAAGTAGAGCGGTAATACTTAGGTGGCGTTTGTTTTTTAAGAGGTGCTGAAGTCTGAAATCTGATTTCACTTATGATTTTTAAGAAATGGTACTGAAGTCTGAAATCTGATTCAATTAGACTGTTTGGTTTTATAAACTAACAAAGATCTGGTCCAATGCAAAAGTGACCAAGTAGGCTTGGTTTCTTGAGGCAATATTTGAGCCAAGTGAAATTTCCAACATGTGAACGAGTTAAATGAAATTATAAGATGGGCTTTTTGGGTCACCATTGTTAGGGGCCGTTTACTAAACACTTACCCGGGTAAGCGTTTACCAAGCCACGTTGCCTATCGGATTGATACGACCAATGTATGTTAACCATGCTAAAATTAAATTTATGTACTAGTCGAATATGATTTAACCAATGCAACAACAATCAAAGAATAAAAAAATGAAGAATAGGGCAAAACAAGAAGCGGAACTAAGTGTCCGTTTACCTAATCACTTACCCGGGTAAGTGCTTACCGGTAAAATGCAACATTATCAATTACTTCCCGGGTAAGATTTTAGTCCACCAAAGTGGCATCGTATGCAACAATTTAGCCGGTAAGCACTAACCGTGGTAAGAGCAGTCACACTCACTTACCGGGTAAGACTCTCGGTCCTTGTTTTCGACTCTCGATCTTTGCTTCCGCTCTTACCGGGTAAGATTCTTAGTCCTTGCCATATTCATCCGGTAAGCTAATGTGACTTGGTAAGCACTTACCCGGGTAAGCGTTTTGTAAACGGCCCCTAAGGGTTCAAGTTCTCGCTTCGGAATCAAAATACACCCCACTGCATTGCGCGGGTACACTGCTAGTATATATATATATATATATATATATATATATATATATATATATATATATGTTTTAATGATAACTTGAAAATAATTTTGGTTAAAATTACTTACAATTGTAACATGGACATAAGGGTTATTAGGAGGGTGGACATAATTTTCATGAACATTAACTTAGCATAGAAAACAATGGTGTTGTCTGTAAAAAATTTCTATTTTAAGTATCTTAGGGTGGGCCAAGGCCAATCCTCGGCCAAAGGTGGCTCCGCCCTTGGATGTTTGGGGAAGGGATGTCTGGGGTATTTAGCCTACATGCTAGATGCTAAGAAAGAGAAGAAGGGAGTGGAGGATGTGCCTATAGTAAGTGAGTACCCGGAAGTGTTTCCGGATGACTTGACAAATCTGCCCCCAGATCGTCAAGTAGAGTTTAGAATAGATTTGATGCCTTGAGCGGCACAGATTGCGCGTGCGCCCTATCGTCTGGCACCAACGGAAATGAAGGAGATGATGACGCAGCTGCAAGAGCTACTCGAATAGGGTTTCATTTGTCCCAGCTCATCACCTTGAGGAGCGCCGGTACTATTTGTTAAGAAGAAGGACGGGTCTATGCGGATGTGCATAGACTATCGGGAGCTCAACAAAGTAACGGTTAAGAACAAGTACCCGCTTCCGAGGATTTATGACCTCTTCGACTAGTTGCAAGGTGCAAGCTATTTCTCGAAGATAGACTTAAGATCGGGTTACCATTAGCTGAAGGTGAGAAAGGAAGACGTGCCTAAAACGGCCTTTCGCACAAGATATGGACACTACGAGTTTTTAGTTATGCCCTTTCGCCTGACTAACGCCCCAGTAGTATTCATGGACTTGATGAACAGAGTGTGTAGTTCGTTGTTGGACAAGTGTGTAATCGTCTTCATTGACGACATCCTGATCTACTCTCGATCTCGTATTGATCACGAGGAGCACCTCCGGGCGGTTTTGGAATTGTTGTAATGCGAGAAGTACAGTTTCTAGGTCATGTGGTGTTGGCGGATGGTATTAAAGTGGACCCGGCTAAGTTCGAAGCGATTAAAGATTGGGAGCCACCAAAGTCGCCATCAAAAGTAAGAAGTTTTCTTGGGTTGGCGGGCTACTACCGGAAGTTCATTCAGGACTTCTATCGAATAGCCACACCGTTGACCGTGTTGACGAGGAAGAACGGCAAGTTCGTTTGGACCAAAGCTCAGGAAGCCGCATTTGATAAGTTGAAGGAAAGTCTGAGCAACGCTCCAATTTTGTCGTTACCAGATGGATCTGAGGGGTTTGTAATTTACAGTGATGCTTCCAAGTTTGGGTTAGGGTGCATAGTGATGGAAATTGGAAAGGTGATCGCTTACGCGTATCGACAGTTGAAAGATCACGAGAAGAACTACCCTACGCACGACATGGAGCTAGCGGCGATGGTGTTCGCTTTAAAGATATAGCGACACTACTTGTATGGAGTTAAGATCCAGATCTACACCGACCATAAGAGTCTTAAGCATCTCTTCGATCAGAAGGAGTTGAACATGAGACATAGGAGACGGATGGAGCTGTTGAATGATTATGACTGTGAAATCCTTTACCACCCGAGTAAAGCAAATGTGGTAGCTGACGCGTTGAGTCGGAAGGAACGACGAGAATCGACTAGAGTGGTAGCCTTCAGGATCGAGGTGACTCCAGGTCTCCTGGATGAGATCAAGAAGTCTCAAGAGGAGGCGTTGCTAGAAGGAAATGTAAAGAGTGAACGAATCATTGGAGTTACGTCCTTGCTTAGTGTCAACAATAGTGGGTTGAGGTGCTTGAAGGACCGGGTGTGGGTTCCTAAGTTGGGGAACCTGAGGATAAGCATTCTGGAAGAAGTGCATAAGTCGCGATATTTGGTACACCCGGGGAAGAATAAGATGTACCAGGACTTAAGGTAGTTTTACTGGTAGCCAGGAATGAAGAAGGGCATCGCCCACTTCGTGGAACGATGTGTGACGTGCTTGAAGGTTAAAGCAGAACACCAACGACTATATATGTGGAACTTCAATCTTTAGAGATACCAGTGTGGAAATGGGATAACATAACCATGGATTTTGTCACGAAGTTACCAAGGACTCCAAAGGTTCACGATGCAATATGGGTGATTGTGGATAGTCTCACCAAGTCAGCGCATTTCCTACCAACTAGATAATCTGATCCGCTAGAAAAGTTAGCAAGGTTATATATTAATGAGATCGTGTCTAGGCACGGGGTGCCGCGATCTATTGTGTCCGATCGTGATAGTCGACTTACATCGTCGTTTTGGAGAAGTCTTCAGCGAGTGTTAGGCTCGCAACTGAAGTTGAGCACAACATATCATCCCCAAACGGATGGTCAGAGCGAAAGAACTATTTAAACGTTAGAGGATATGTTCCGAGCATGAGTGATTGATTTCAAGGGTTCTTGGGAAGTACATCTACCTTTAATAGAATTCTCGTATAACAACAGTTACCACACGAGTATCCAAGCGGCACCATTCGAAGCCTTGTACAGGCGGAAGTGTCGGACGCCGTTGTGCTGGAACGAAGTGGGGGAAAGACAGTTAGCAGGTCCAGAAATTGTGCAAATGACTGCGGATAAGATAGAACTAATCCTCGAGAAAATGAGGATTGTGCAGGATCGGCAAAGAAAGTATGCAAACAAAAGGAGGAAACCTATCGAGTTTCAAATAGGTGACAAAGTGATGCTGAAAGTCTCGCATTGGAAGGGAGTAGTGCGCTTCGGAAAGAAAGGAAAGTTGAGGCCGAGATATGTGGGGCCTGTTGATCCAAACCCTCAATGATTTGATAATGACTATCTGAGAAACACTTACTGAAAATCATAAGTAGACAATATGTATTAATGTTTTGTCATCAAAGAAAATACTAAGTCCTTTTAGTATCGCTGATGAAAACATATGCTTTAAATTACACATTCAGCGATACTGTTCATCAATGAGACATGAGCCTGTTCAGTCTTGTTGATGATCACTGATAATCTTAGTTGTTAACTTATGATCCCTAAAGACAAGTTTCACGTCAACTATGTTCTACGCTGAAGTCGAAGATCAAGCCAAAGAACCAGCGACAAGTCTACTAATGAACTGATGTGGATATCAGCGAAGCCAAGACATGTCTACTCAATGTGAAGTTTTAAGTAGAAAACTTCAGCGAACGTTGAACTTTATCACTCGCTGATAAAGAACTATTCAGCGAACGCTGATAATGAAGTTTCCTCTACAAGTTACTTTTGTCTTACCCCCTTGCACATCTCCGTACGAAATGTCAGAATAGGACATCCCTTTTGTCCAGAATCGTACAACCAACTCTGATTCTACACTGTTCATCATGCGGCTACTAGGTTGTCTACAAAGGTCAAACCATGCAACAAATCAGCTGCTGCCACTTGTAAAGTTGTACCGATATGCATTAAATGCATGCGTATATAAAGGAAACCCTACTTCAGAAATGAAGTGCTCGGCCATCTCCTTCTTACTATTTATGTGTGTTAGAATATTAGTCTTTAATATTCTTATCTCATTTCTATCTTATTTCTAGTGCAAGAAATCTTAGTGATTCTCTTAACTTCTTTAGATTAGGTTTATTCCTTAATCTTGTTCCGCAACAAGTTGTAAATTGTTTGATACATATCAATAAACAATTTAGAAAAGTAATATCTGTGTGTTTGTATTCAACCCCCCTTCTATAAACTTGTATAACCCTTCCGGGACCAACAAGTGGTATCAGAGCATATTGTTTAATCTCATAAACAAGATCTTGCGTATACTAATATTTTCTCTTCCTTGCTATTTTCCATAATGGCTAAAAACACAAACACAAACTACATTGACAATGGTTCTCTTCCAAAACCCCCCAGAGATAACTTTAATCTATGGAAAAATAGGATGATACTCTTTTTAGAAGGCGTAGACCCTACTATGCCCCATTACATCGAAAATGGTCCATATGTCCCTGTTAGGATTGATCCTGAAGTTCCAGGCACTACTACTAGAGCTGCCATTCCTGAAAGAATCATTCCTAAGGAAATTCATAATTGGTCTGATGAAGACAAGAAGAAAGTGGCTATTGACACTAAGGCCAGATCCATTCTTTCCATGGCTCTTCCTGACGAAGTCTACCATTCCGTCATGAACCTGAAAACCTCCAAAGCCATGTGGGACACAATCTGTGTTCAATATGAAGGTACGTCTGAAGTTCAGGACTCAAGAAAGATGAACCTGGTAAGACAGTACGAAAACTTCATTTGTGGTAAGAATGAAACTCTCTCTGAAGTACATCAACGGTTTAACTATTTTATTCTTGTTCTGAAAACCGTTGGTAAGGAATATTCTAACTTTGAGATCCTAACAAAGTTTATAGAATGTCTACCTGAAAGCTCGGACAGTTATTCAATGTGTCTCAAGCTATCAAAGGATCTAAAATCTATGACTCTCTCTACCTTATTTGGCACTATGCTCAATCATGAGCAGTCGTGTCATCTGAAGAAGAATCTTATAAAAGATTCCAAAAGCACCCCTTTTGCTTTACTCTCAGAGTCACCTTCCACTCAGCGATCATCTATCACTATCACTGAGTTGGAAACTAACTCTGAATGCTCATCAGATGCTGAGTCTTCAGATCTTGATGAATCTCTGGCACTCCTGGCTAATAAGTTCAGGAGATTCGCTAGAAAGAGTAACTTCAGAAGGAACAAACCCCTTGCACTCACTGACAAGACAAAATCATCAACCCCTGTTGATAAGGCTACTGCTACCTGCGTTAACTGTGAGAAAATAGGACACTTTGCTAGTGAACGTAGGTCTAAGAAAGTCTTTAAACCCTCAACTTTCTACAAGAAAACCTCTAACCCCATGGCTAGAGATGACAAGTATCAAAAGCTGAAAGAAAAGTATGCAAAGCTGAAAAGCTTTAAGAAGAAAGGCAAAGGCCTGATGGCTGACTTTGACTGGGCTGCTTCTGATGAAGAAGAATCATCTGACTTAGAAGATGACGATGAGGCCAATCTCTTCCTCATGGCAAAGATAGAAGAAGAGGAACAACAAACTGAAATTCCCTCTGCTTCATCTTCTACCTCTAAGGTATCAACTTATTTCTTTACTAATATTTCAGATATTAATGAAGCTGATAGTCATCGAAAAATTAAACTCCTGACTATAAATTTATATGATGCCATGAATGGCAAGACCATAGTTGAAAATCAAAATCTTGATCTCGCTGAACAGCTTAAAAACTGTCACCTTCAAATAGAAAAGCTTTCTAAAATTGAAGAAAATTTAAAAGATCAGGTCCATATAAATCAGATAGTCAAAATCGAACGTGAAAAAGCTATCACTGCATTAAAAGCTGAAAAGGCTACTGTTGAAGGATGGTGTAAATCCTCAACAACGATCACTGAGATAATAAAGTCTCAGATTCCCTTGAGTGCCAAACGTGGTCTCGGTTACAAAGCTGATGCTGAAGAACCAACCACTAATCATTCCATGCTTAAGTTTGGAATGTTCGTGTCCTCTATCCCGGACACTTCCTCATCTTAGTGTCCCTCTTCAAAAAGTCCCATCCCTGAGGAAAAACCTACCTTAATCTTTAAAGGTAAAGGAAAAGAAAAAAAATTCAACCAAAAACCTCAGAAGGGTACCTTTGTACCTAAGCTGAATGCTTCTAAAGCTTCAGTATCTTATCCTTCTACTTCTAAGAACAAGATCTCTGGATTTATTCAACGATCTACTCCTAGAATCAGAGTGGATATTATTGGTAAGAAATCTGATGAACTGATTGTTCCTCCTATTTCCAATGCCAAAGGTATACTTGGTGTTGGCCCTGCTCATTTAAAATTAACGGCTCAACATGCATATGGTCCTAAAGCTACTTTTAGCTATTGGAAATGTTATCACTGTGGACTTACCGATCATATTGCTAGTAAGTGCCCCACAACCACCAAAGCTGAAAAATTAGCTAAGGTGAAGATCAATGCCTCCAAGGCAAAGAAGACCAATCCTGATGTGCAAATAAGGTTAAGGTGAAATCTACCACTGAGGTTAAGAAATTAACCAAAGTGAAGAATAGTTCTGAAGCTGAATCTTCAAATGCTGCGAAGATTGCCAAACCTTCCACTTCCTCTACCACCACAGACAAGTGTGGGCCCACGGTAAAGTGGGTGCCCAAGTCAAACTAATCTTCCTTTGTTATGCAGGTTAAGATGGGTATCTGGTATCTCGATAGCGGATGCTCTAGACACATGACTGGAAAGAAAAACCTGCTCACTGAATACAAGGAAGGGAAGGGTCCCTCAATGACCTTCGGTGGAAACGGAAAAGGCTATACCCGAGGGTTTGGTGTACTTTCTAATGGTACAACAACCTTCAAAAGAGTCACATATGTTGAAGGACTGAAGCATAATCTTCTAAGCATCAGTCAGCTGTGTGACAAGGATAACATAGTGATTTTCACTAAGGAATCCTGCTTTGTCACTGATAAAAAGGAGAAGATAGCTCTCAGCGGATACCGTATGGAAAATGTTTATGTTATAAACATGAACTCGACAACCACCGAGAACTCCTGTTTCTTCTCAAAAGCCTCATCTGATGTCAACTGGCTATGGCATAAGAGGCTCTCTCATCTAAACTTCAAGACACTGAATACTCTTTCTTCAAAAGAGTTGGTTACCGGTTTACCTCAACAATCATACGCTAGGGAGTCTCTATGTTCAGCGTGTTAGAAAGGAAAACAAACCAAGGCAAGCTTCAAATCTAAGCAAGTTTCCTCAGTGTCATCTCCTCTACAACTTCTCCATATGGATTTGTTTGGCCCTGTTAACAAACAATCCGTCGCTGGAAAGAAATATACATTGGTCATAGTTGATGAATTCCCTCGCTATACCTGGGTAATGTTTCTCCGTTCTAAGAGTGACACCCCTGAAGAACTCATCACTTTTGTCAGGAAAATGGAAGTCCTAAATAACATGACCGTTCGCTCAATAAGGAGTGATCATGAGACTGAATTCAAAAACAGTTCCCTTGATTCCTTCTTTGAAAGCAAGGGTATTTCTCACAACTTTTCCTCAGTGAGAACACCGCAACAAAATGGAGTCGCTGAAAGAAGAAACCAAACTATTATCAAAGTTGCACGTTCAATGCTCAGCGATTCTCATTTACCTACTTAGTTTTGGGTAGAAGCTGTCAACACTGCGTGTTTTACTCAAAACAGGTCGCTGATTGTCAAAAGATTCAAGAAAACAGCCTATGAACTTTTCCATGGGAGAAAGCCTTCAATTAGCTTTCTTCACATCTTTGGATGTCAGTGTTTCATACTGAACAACAGGGATGCCCTTGGAAAATTTGATCCTAAGGATGATGATGGAATATTTCTTGGATATTCTTCTATCTCCAAAGCCTTCAGAGTCTTCAATCGAAGAAGACAAACTGTTGAAGAAACAATCCACGTCACTTTTGATGAATCCCGTTCAGCGAACTCTAGACCTTCTGCTGATACTGAAGAAGTGAATCAATGGATGTTTTCTCATCTTGGTGATTCAGAAGATGTTCCCACTCCTCTATCTCATACTCATCCCGCTGAAGATGATGATCCTACTATCATCCCAAGCATGCATACAAGTGAAGCTGAAACATCATGGGTCTCAACTGTTCCTTTAAACACTATGCCTGCTTCTGAACCTTCTATCTCAGATATACCATCTACTTCTCAGCAATCAGTGAATGAAATGACATCTGAACCTCTTCCTCTCTTGGCTGAAATACCAGAAGTTGTTGAAGCCTCATCTTCAGCTCCTCCAGAAGTTCAAATTGAGTCAGCGACTTATGCTTCGGCTCAGCGATGGACTATTAACCACCCCATTGAAGAAATTCTTGGTGATCCAAACGCTAGTGTTCAGACTCCATGAAGTGCAGGTAACATTTGTTTATTTGTTAACTTTATTTCTCTGATTGAACCAAAGAAAACAGATGATGCCATCAGAGATCCAAATTGGTTCAGCGCTATGCAAGAAGAATTGACAGAATTTGAAAGAAATAAAGTTTGGAAGCTCGTTCCCAGACCATCTGACAAGTTAGTGATAGGCACTAAATGGGACTATCGAAACAAGTTGGATGAACATGGAACTGTAACCCGCAACAAGGCTCGTCTTATTGCTCAGGGATACATACAAAAGAAAGGTATAGATTACGACTAAACATTCGCCCCAGTGGCAAGACTAGAAGCTATTCATCTATTCTTAGCTTACGCTGTACACAAAGACTTTAAATTTTATCAAATGGATGTTAAATCAGCGTTCCTCAATGGAAAATTGAATGAAGAAGTCTACGTGGAACAACCTCCAGGATTCTCATATCCTAAGCATCCAAGTTATGTCTATAAACTGGATAAGGCACTTTATGGCTTAATGAAAACTCCTCGTGCATGGTATGGCACTCTCTCTACTTTCCAGGAAAGTAAGTGGTCATATTATTCTTGTTCAAATATATGTCGATGATATTATATTTGGTTCCACTAACCCTGACCTTTGTACTCGTTTTGCTGAAAGAATGAAAGCTGAATATAAAATGAGTATGATGGGTGAGCTAACCTATTTCCTTGGTCTTCAATCAAATAGAGTGAAAAAGGAACTTTCATTCACCAATGAAAATATGTTAAAGATATGCTGAAGAAATTTGATTTAACTTAGAGCTCAGCTATGAAAACCCCTATGGCACCGCCGCTGACACTAAACAAGGATCCTTCTGGAAAACCTGTTAATGTCACAGCGTACCGTGGGATGATCGGATCTATTTTGCATCTTACAGCTAGACGACCTGATATTATGTATGCAACCTGTTTGTGTGCACGATATCAAGTTGAACCTAAGGAATCTCATTTGATCGCTGTAAAGCGAATATTTCGTTACCTTAAGGGTACTCCTAACCTAGGTATTTGGTATCCCAAAGACTCAGGGTTTGATCTAATCGCCTATTCAGATAGTGATTTTGCAGGTTGCAAATTGGATAGGAAAAGCACCACAGGAGGTTGTCAGCTCCTGGGTGGAAAGTTGGTGAGTTGGACAAGTAAGAAGCAAAACTCAGTGTCCACCTCAACCGCTGAAGCTGAAAATGTAACCGCTGGAAGCTGTTGTTCTCAGGACTTGTGGATGAGAAATCAACTACTGGACTATGACCTTCGGCTCTCCAAAACTCCAATCTATTGCGACAGCACTAGTGCCATCGCTATAGCCAACAATCCAGTGCTACACACAAAGACCAAACACATCGAAATCAAGTATCATTTTATCAGAGATCATGTGATGAATGGTGATATAGAACTTCATTTTGTCTCAACTGACTTTCAGTTAGCTGATCTTTTAACCAAACCTCTTGATGAGACAAGATTCAACTTTCTCATCAGCGAGCTTGGAATGCTGAACTTAGAAGAGTAAAATCTTCAGCGGTTCACATTTGATCAGGGATAAAATAAACTTGTATAACCCCATTAATCATCTACTCTCTGAACAAAATTGATTCGCTGATATCAAGGTATGTTCTCTCTTACTCGCTGACGTCCGCATATGAATGCAAGATTTCAAAACAAATTACATCGCTGAATATCTCTTCCTTTCTGTGATACTTTGATATTTCAAAATCTAACACTGATATTTCTAATCAGTGCTTCATGTTTTAAAAATGTCCCTGAGTTTTCAAAATCCTCAGAGACACCCTAAAATATGAAAGGACGTTTGTGACGTCATCACAACGGATAGACCATGGCACGCTTTTTCTCTGACGTCTGTGTCATCATGAAAAACTTTCCCGCTCATAGTTTTTCTCTCTCTATTCTCACTATATAAACCCATTTGAGTTTATATTTTTACCTTTTACACAAACATCATCTTCCAAGAAAGAACAACTGTTGCATTCGAACTCATTTTTCTCCAGAAAACTGTTCATCTTCATCTTCTTCAAACATCAAAGGTCAATATTCTTGTTATTTTCCTTACATAAACTTGTTTTTCGATCTTATTATTGTTTTCAAAAGATCAAACAAAAGAACTTTTTCAAAATAAAATCCTTTCTCTTCATTATTTTATGAATGCAATCTGGAGACAGATTGTTCTTCAAGTTTAAAACAAAAAATCTTAAACTTGACATTTCATACGTTTTCCAGAATCCCTTCTTTAGGAAACTGGAAAACACGATTATTCACTAGATTTTGTATTTCTTTTCAAAAGTAGAAAAACCTTTAAAACTCTTCATGTTTGTACTTTATAAACAGAAATGGCATCTACTGAAGCTCCCTCAACTCAGTCTCCTACTACTCCTAAAAGGACTGAACTCATCCCAGCTCCTCAAGTTGGCTTCAAATTCGAGCACATTAAATTTCAAGGCAACAACCCTTATGCCCTCTTCAATTTCCCTCAAAGAAAGAAAATCACACAACTAGACGACGATGTGAATTTTCTTAAGACCTGTCCTATGTCAACAGCTCTGACCGTCACACCTCCCGCTCATAGGAACCTACTCGCTCAGTTCTGGTATACTGACAGAAGAGCTATAATCACCTACACCAAAGACCCCAAAAAGGAAATCGAGGTCATCCTCTTTGACACCGACCATGGTACCTCCAAGATTACACCTGGTACTATCAGGTGTGCCCTAAACCTCCCCACTGACACAAAAGAAAAACGCTTAGCCCCTCTACCAAATCCCAAAAACCCAGCGGATAGAGAAGCACTCGTTGCATTATGTGATGCAATGCAGTATGTATGGGAAACAGGGAGAGACCAGCTCCCCGAGAAGAAGCTGACCATGATCAATAAATTCAAAATACCCAGCGAGATGAATTTCATCTTCGCTTATCTGATAAGCTGCATGACAGCTAAGGTTGGTTCCACTGACCAAGCCTCCAAACCCCAGCAGGCTATGGGGTATGCACTGTTGAAGGGCCTACACATTGATTGGGCCAAAATCATCTTTGACGACCTGATACAGAGAGTCGAAGAAGCAAAGAGACAAAAGACTGTTCCATATCCTCGATTTGCCAGTGCTCTCATTCTACAAGGGCTCGGAGACAAATACCCAAATGTGGGCGACCTGAAACTCTCACAGGTTGGTGCTAACGTCCTCGACTACTCTCCCATGCCAAACGAGGTACGTCTTACTACTCTCTTATCTCTTCTCAAACCTCCTACTTCTTCTACTTCTGTAGCTATGTTAGCTCCAATATTCTGAAATATTAGAAGTATTGAAAAATGGCCAAATACAGAAGAACTTCCACAGAAGCTCTGCTGAGTGCAACAGAAGCTCTGCCGGGCATCTCAGAAGAATCAAAGGAAGTTTGATCAAGAGTGATCAAAGACCGAGGAAACTACAGAAGGACGCTTTCAGAAGACCAAGACCGCAGATCCTCTGTTACCATTAACAGAACCTCTGCGGACAACATCAGAAGACAAGGAACCAAGAAGACTTCTCACAAGAGGACCGAGCCACAGAACCTCTGCCACCCTTGACAGAAGCTCTGCAGAAGTAAACAACCAAAGACTCGGAATCCGGTGAAGACTACTTTACAGAGGAACCAGACCGCAGAACCTCTGTAACACATTACAGAGCCTCTATGGTCCTCAAAAGACTAGGAAGATATTTATAATATCTTGCTACTGTTCCAAGACCTGTTCATCAACTTGCATGGAAAAGTGTTGTCAAAACACGTGTCAAGATCTGAGTGGACTCAATAGGGCAAGGTACAAAATAGACGTCTGCGCCATTTAATGCATTTACCAAAAGTACATCTGCTCCATTAAATGCGCATGGCTCAAACAACTGTTCACACCATCCAGTTTACTATTCATGCCGTAAAAGGAACAGTGACCTACTTCATAGTCTTCTAAGAGTAGTATAAAAGGAAGACTCATGTTGAGTTCTTCCTAAGATGAGAATATAGAACAACACACAAAAACAGAAAAACAAGAACACTTCAATCGAACATCAAGAACACATAGCTTATGCACATTTAGAGTCATATCTGTTTAAAGCTTTGTATACTCACCGTTCTTAAATCTGTTCTTGATATATATATATATATATATTCAGTAAACTTTGAGATATTATTTCCTGTTCACTGTTTATTTATATTGTGTTCTAAATCTATCAAACATATCTGTTAGTTCTTCAAATACGCTTCCGCATCAAACATAAACTCGAACTAATAGATCTGATAATCTTGTTTAAAGCAAAACGGGAACCAACAATTGGTATCAGAGCAAAGCTTGGTTTTCAATATCAAGTGATCCTAGTTTAGACAAGATTCTTGATAGAAACTGTCTGTTCTTAACCTATTCTTCACTCCTTCAAACAGATTATGTTTTAGTGCCATTTTCGATTTATTCGATCTGGTAACATCCTAGAAACTGTTTCTTTCGTTAAAAACTTCATTCAATATGTCAAGACTAAAATTTAGTGCGGATGCTGATTTTCATTATTATTTCAAACTCAGCACAAATTTTAAGAAAATAATTCCTTCTCTTGAGAAAGAATTAGAGGAAAGAAACAAGATCATTCTTATTAACTCAGACAACATTGCCAAGCTTGAAGAATCAGGTAAACTCCTAAACTGTGAAAATCTTGAACTAAAAAGGAAACTATCTGAGTCAGAAGAGGTTGGTAAAAAGGAGAAAGAGAAGTTTGAGGAGGTTAAGACTGTTTTTAAAGAAGAGAAGAAAAGCCTTGAGCTTAAGTGTCTAAACTTTTCTAAACTGATTTCCAACTTTGAAAAACTTATAATCAGTGAAAATGAAAAGTTTGGAAAAGAGAAAACTCTTCTCGAGACAAAGAATATGGAACTTTCTTTCAAAATCTCAAAATTACAGAAATCTCTTGAAAAAGAGAGGAAAGAGCAGAATTTTGAAAGAAAAGAGTCTGAAAAGGTGAAGAGAGAAGGATTTCAAACAAAGTGTTTAAAAGACAAGTTTGAGAAGGAAAGAAAGGTCTTTAAAGCTGAAATGTCAAATTTAACAAAGAGACTATCCGATTTGTCAAACAAGATTATGTTGGAGAAGAGGTATAAATCAGATCTTCTAAGAAAATTTGATTTAAACCTTAAAGAAAAAGATGTTTTAGCTAAAAGGCTTAAAAACCTTGTCTTAGCAAACTCTTGTGATAAAAATTCAAATAATCCTGTTGACAAAAAGATGAAAATGGTTTGGAAAGTCAAAAACTCTATTCTTGACAAAAATGCTCCAAATCCATTTGTTTCTACAAAGCCTTCATCTTTTCATTCATATAAATGCTTTGATCTTCTGCTTCAATTAAGAAACCTTTTCTCTAAATCTTTCTGTGTACAAAATGGGTCATTTCAAAAGAAAAATCCAAAGACCCAAAATGAGAAAGGTCATAGAAAGAAAGTTGGCAAACCAACAGAGATTGGCAAACCAGAGGACCTAAAGACAGCTCCAAATCCTAACAAAAAAGGACCCATTTGGATATGGGTACCAAAAGTTATTTGATCTGTCTTGCAGGTACAAGGACTTCTGATCATTACAGATCAGGACTCGCTCTTCAGAGGAGAAAAGGACTCCTAAACACATCAGTTTAGGACTCGCACTTTAGTGAAATAGACTCTTAAACAAATCAGTTTAAGACTCAAGCTTCATCAGAAAAATGACTTATGACCATTACAGATCAGGACTCACTCTTCAGCAAACAATAGACTCCTTAATACTTCTATTAAGGACTCAGGCTTCAAAATACAGTATGACTCTTAAACACTTTGTTTAAAACTCATCCTTCAAAGATTCTATACTTCATAGAGCCTCTGTGGAATTGCTCAGAACCTATGACAATCTCCACAGAACCTCTGATGAGGTTGACCTATGTACTGTGCATTATTTATCTCTATTGATTCAACCATAGGTCAAGGGGGAGCAGAAGGAGACCTCAAATTAATCTACAGAGGTTGATCATTCAAGGGGGAGCCAAAGGAGGATTATGATCAACAAGGGTTTCTGTCGTCCAAACTAGACACTCTAAAAGGTATGTGTCGCACAAAATCTTTTTCCAAAAACAATTTTCCAGGACAAAAATTTCTAAATATGTCCTAAAAACAATATTTAAAACCATAAAAACTTTAGATGATCAAAAAGTTTTATAAATTATTAGTTATTAGAAATTTCCTGTAACAGAGCCTCTGCTGGCTCTGGCAGAGGTCCAAAAACCTCCGTAGGATAATTTCTCTCTACTAAAGATTTAACGATCCTCTCCAATGTTTTTCAAACGTTTTTGGTAAAAGTACAAGCTTCAAGAGATAAAAAGGCAGGTTCCAAACCACAGAGATCAATCCTAAAGAGGTTGTTAGATCAAGGAGGAGCGGAAAAGGAGACCTTGCTGAATCTACAGAGATTCATAAGTCAAGGGGGAGCAAAGAATGCGACAGAAGAGATCACATTCGCCGATCAAAAGGAAATAGGTTGGTATCTTGCCACAGAAGTCATAAGCCACAGAGTTCTTTCAAACAAAGAACCTCTGTAGATCACTCAAATCATTCAAATGACTTCTGCTGCACAAAATCTTTGAGATTTACAATTTTCTAGGACACCAACTTTCAAATAAGTCCTAAATACATTGTTAAAACTGATCAAAAACTTGGATGATTAAAAATGTTTATAAATTATTAGTTATTAGAAATTTCCTGTCACAGAGCCTCTGCTGGCTCTGGCAGAGGTCCAAAAAAAACCTCTGTAGGATAATTTCTCTACTAAAAATTTATTGATCCTCTCCGTGTTTTTCAAACGATTTTCATTAAAGATACAATCTACAGAGATAAACGTTTTTCAAAATCACAGAGCTTCTGTACCCACAGAGCTTCTGTAAAGATTTCCACTTGGGAATTTCTGTATCTGTAACGGTAACATTTCTGTAGTGAAAATTTAAAACCCACGCGTTTTTCATTCAATGTGGCCGCCCACGACGTCTCGTCGTCACTGACATTGATGACGTGTCAAGTTTTCATTGACGTACATATCACGTCGTCCTAGAAACTTGCACCACGCCGAATGAACTCGAGTGTGGACCTCAAATTTTATTAACTTTCTCACATTTTCACCGTTCCGAATTCTATCCGTTACCACAGTATAAAACCCAAGATAAAATCACTTTCAAAACTTTACTATTCTCTCATCTTCTCCGGCGAACTTGCTTATTTCTTTCTGAAAACCTAGAACTTTCAAAACCTACAAATGGCTTCCAGTTCCAAATCTGCTCACATTTCACCAACGAACTCTCCGACATCCTCTCCAGTACATTCTGAGCACTCCCACAACCCACACATCGCCACCGATGCCGACAGACACGACTCCTGCGACGAGGCATCCTTCGAACCCACTACCCACCTGCAACAATTTTTCTCAAATGACCATTTCGAGCAAACCCTTCCCATTAAATCGAACAACTGTTATCTTGTTCCTTCTCCTACGACATTTGGCAAAGAACATGCCATCCTGTTAAACATCCTAGAGAACCACTTTCTTTACCCTCTTCTAAGCAAAACCGTTGAACAAATACCAGTACGTTACCTACATCAATTTTGGCAATCTTGCCGTTATGACGCTGACACCGATTTGATCAGAGGCTACATTTCTAAACCTGACCAAAGTAAGAGCCTTGAACTGATGTTCAATCGCACCATGTTCTCATTAGAATTTGGCCTTCCAACAAGAGGACTCATGGGAATCAAAAAGTATGCACCCCAACCAACAAATGAAGAACTTGTCGACTTTCTGCACATGTTAGGGTACAACCAACAGTTGAAAAAGAGGAACGATTTCCGCAGAACAAGACTACCTCCTCTGTGGAATACCTTATTCTCCATCCTAAATCGTTGCCTCACGGGAAAAATCGGGAGCATCGATCAAAGCTCACCTCAAATTCTCTCAATCGTGTATGGTGTATACTATGATCTACCCCTAGATTATGCCACCATAATGATGCAAGAGATCATCAACACCATCGATCGCAAAATCGCCTCCCAGAAAGCCAAAATATCTGATCACAACTGGTTACCCCCTCTGCAGTTCCAGCGAATCCTCAGTGTACTTTTCGAACCCCTACTCCTTATCCAAAAATGGCCAATGGACGGTCCCAAACCTAAGCAATTTCCTATGTCCAAGAACACCCCTACAGAACATGAGGATGGCTACCCACACATCAGGCCACTATCAAAGGTAATGTTAGGTTATGCTAGTGATGAAGAACTAGTTAGTGAGTACACACGCGTTTACAGAACTCCTGAACCCAGTTCTGTAACACCCCCGCGTATAGGAATGCCCATAGGAGGTAATGTAGTAGAGAGACTTACAGAAGAAGAATGGAAGATAAAATTGGCTAAACACAAGGCCAACCAGAAGAACTTCAGAGATATAAGGAAAGACCTCTATTCTTCAAAGAGGAAGTCTTCTGAGGGATCTAAAGAGAAGAAGAAGAAAAAGGGAAAGAAAACCAAGACCCCTACAGAGGAACAACTTGCCTCTGTTTCTGCTATCCAACAAACTCCTACAGAACCATCTTCTACACCCACTGAACATCCCACAGAACTCTCATCTCCACCACAAATCCAAGGTCCCTCTGCCCCTCCCTCTTCCAAAAGAAAAAGAAAGTCAAAATCTACAGAGGAGGGTGCACCAAAACCAAAGAAGAGGATATCAAAGAAGAAGAAACCATCTTCTCCTCTGCAAACAATAACAGAAGGAATCGAACCACCTCTGCAAACTCAAATCTTCACAGAGGTTCTTGATTCACTTCTGCCAAGACAAGAGACTGCAGAAGAAGAGGTGCAAATAGGTTTAGAGGATAGGGTAGAAACGTCTGGAGGAAAAGAAAATGAGAAAGGAAAAGATGCCGAAGTTGCAGAAGGCACACATCCCTCAACCCCTCCCAGTGCAACCCACACATCTGACACCGCAGGTCTAGCTGCAGAAGGTGTCATTGAAATAGAGTCGCACAACTCGATCCCTACCCAAACCAAACAGCCAGAAGTCACTCTTTCGACTTCTGCGCCCACAGAAACCGGGGAATCCATTCCTAGGGAGTCTCCTCAGAGAGACTCACCTATAGTTCGTGATCAATCGCCCCAGATCACACTAGAACACCCTACAGATGAATTCGTTTCTTCTGACACACACAATGTAGGGCCAAAACTTCTTTCAGAGAGAAGTAGAGAGCACCATGACGAAGAGACTCTAGACAAGTCTCCGAGTCAACAGAAGAATATTCCGATACCCACCTCTGGAGTGGATTTGGACAATGTTCTTCACAGAACTTCTGTAGAGACTGAAACTCAGGTTTATTCTCGAGGATCAGTTGGAAATCCTTCCACCCCCAACGTACAAACAAGGGTGAACGAAGGTGTCCCAGGAACAGGGATTCACTCTGGAGAAGGAGTTGTTCCTCCAGAGGTTACCCAAGTGGAACATGTTACGAAGGATGAGTTCCAAGCCTTTGTAACCTCTGTAACTCAAACATTGAATGAGTTGCAAAGCTCATTCACGATTTTTACAGATTCAACTTCAGGCGCGCTTACAGGATTAAATACCAAAGTGGATACCTTATCCACAGAGGTTAAAGCAGCCCTTGCAGAAATGAAGTCAACTACAGAAACTTCTGTTGCTGCTGCCATCGCCTCTGCCACTAACATTGCCAAAACAACCGCTGCAGAGTTCGAGAAAAGTGCGACCAAAGCCTTCAAAACTTCGATCGCAATCTACTTTGAAACTATGAAGAAAAATGCAGCAAGGCAAGCAGCTCAAGACACCTGCAGAACAGAAGTTACTGCTAAAAGAAGGCAGGATGATCCTGATGATGGAACATCTGGTCATCCTGAGGGGGAGAAAACAAAGGAAACTACAGAGGTTGTTTCTGCAAAAACTACAGAGAAATCAGCAGAACCTTCTACAACAGAAACCCAGAAGGAAAAACAACAGAGGCAAAACACCTCTATCTCACCAAAGCATGCACCAACCACAGAACCTAAGGTAATCAATCTTGCATCCTCATCCTCAGAACAAACTCCACCCTCACCCAAAGAACCAACACCAACCTCACAACCAATCCCGCACAAAACTAGAGTCAAAACCATAGCTCGAAAACCCCAAAGACCAAAACGCTCAGCAGAGTTCATTCTTCGCAGAATGGAATTTGTATCTGCTTTTCAATCAGCAAAGCGTTTTGACATTCCACCTCCAAGACCCGAAGACTCCTCACCAACAGAGACCTCACAACCCGAAGTATCAAAACCTTCAGAGGCAACAACCAAAACATCAGAGCATACAACCCCAAAACCCACAGGACCTCCAATTGTCAAATCAACAGAGGTTCCACCCACACAAATCCAAAACCCAATATCTGAAACCTCAAAGCCAAAAGATAAAGTCAAGGGAATAATGACAGAAGAAGAGCCAAAGAAGAAGATGCCAGTTGCTACAGAGAAATTGATGAAAGGTGCATTTAATGCCTTCGTCACTCCTAAACCCGAAGAGGAAGACTGGGCATTCAACATGAATCCTCTGTCAGAAAACCCATCCCTGAATCCCACAGCTAAGGTAACAGAAGGTAGAGTAGCAGACATCACTCGAAAGATGGATGAGCTAAGGAGACCAATTCCAAGATCTACTTCAACCATTGAACAAATGGAAGAACAAGTCTACAGTTATCTCTACAGACAGCACTTCCAGAGCGATCTGCCAGCCCATGTCCGAGATCAGAAGCTAAGAGAGGAATTCGATGCAATCTTCACCTCTACAAAGTCAAAACCAGTCAATCAAGTTTACTCCATTCACAAAATAAAGAAGGCAATCTATTGCAAATACTCCAAAATGAGAACCTATCCTCATACGGTGTATACAAATCAGAGAATCAATTCTCTGATGCTGATATCCGAAACCTCAATCCCTATGACTTGCCTGACCTTCTGCAATGGACTAAAGACAACTTCAATGACGACTGCCACAAAAGGTCTTATCGAGTTCTCTGAAAGGCGATGCGTGAAAAGCTCCTAATCTACAGCATGATCGACATTCAACTAGCCATCGATCTAGGCATAACTACTCTAAGTATCAGACCACCAGAGGATTTCTGCCCACCCAATGCCATACCCAATTCAATCATCAAAACTCCAAGGTACGGGTTAGTATTCAAGAATCCTGCTGATCAACTGAAACTGTTTGTGACAATGGATTGTCAGAAGTACATAACCCATACTCTGAACATGTTCAGAAAGATACTAGAGGAGAATAAAGCAACAGAGCTTATGGACGAAGAATCTGCTCAAATGATGATCAAAGATATTGATGCTACTCTAGGCTTACGAAATCTCTGCCTCAAATTCTATGAAGAACTCAAGGAAGTAGGAAAAGACAATAGAAAGTTCAACGACTTCCCAAATGCAAAAATCTGAGTCTCTTCAAAGAACCTCTGTCAACATTTACTTCTGTGTACTCAAATGTAAATACCTCTGGCATAAATTCCAAAATGAATGAAATAATCTTCTGAGGTATTGTTTAACCTCTTCTTTAGTTAGGTTAAAATGCATAAATTCAACCTTTTATTTTTCAATACTTAGGGGGAGATTGTTAGCTCCAATATTCTGAAATATTAGAAGTATTGAAAAATGGCCAAATACAGAAGAACTTCCACAGAAGCTCTGCTGAGTGCAACAGAAGCTCTGCCGGGCATCTCAGAAGAATCAAAGGAAGTTTGATCAAGAGTGATCAAAGACCGAGGAAACTACAGAAGGACGCTTTCAGAAGACCAAGACCGCAGATCCTCTGTTACCATTAACAGAACCTCTGCGGACAACATCAGAAGATAAGGAACCAAGAAGACTTCTCACAAGAGGACCGAGCCACAGAACCTCTGCCACCCTTGACAGAAGCTCTGCAGAAGTAAACAACCAAAGACTCGGAATCCGGTGAAGACTACTTTACAGAGGAACCAGACCGCAGAACCTCTGTAACACATTACAGAGCCTCTATGGTCCTCAAAAGACTAGGAAGATATTTATAATATCTTGCTACAGTTCCAAGACCTGTTCATCAACTTGCATGGAAAAGTATTGTCAAAACACGTGTCAAGCTCTGAGTGGACTCAATAGGGCAAGGTACAAAATAGACGTCTGCGCCATTTAATGCATTTACCAAAAGTACATCTGCTCCATTAAATGCGCATGGCTCAAACAACTGTTCACACCATCCAGTTTACTATTCATGCCGTAAAAGGAACAGTGACCTACTTCATAGTCTTCTAAGAGTAGTATAAAAGGAAGACTCATGTTGAGTTCTTCCTAAGATGAGAATATAGAACAACACACAAAAACAGAAAAACAAGAACACTTCAATCGAACATCAAGAACACATAGCTTATGCACATTTAGAGTCATATCTGTTTAAAGCTTTGTATACTCACCGTTCTTAAATCTGTTCTTGATATATATATATATTCAGTAAACTTTGAGATATTATTTCCTGTTCACTGTTTATTTATATTGTGTTCTAAATCTATCAAACATATCTGTTAGTTCTTCAAATACGCTTCCGCATCAAACATAAACTCGAACTAATAGATCTGATAATCTTGTTTAAAGCAAAACGGGAACCAACAAGCTACCTCAGCGGTAATCCCAACCGCTGATACCCATGCTGCAACCTCCACTCCTCGAAAGAGAAAACAATCTTCAACCACTCTTGGTGCTCCTAAGGCCAAGAAAACCTAGGAGCAACCCCCTAAGTCTACCTAGACTGAAGACTACATGACCCTTTCTCTACAAGAGCCGCTGAAAAGTTTCGTGGTACGCTCTGCCACAGCCGCTGAATCCACCCCTTTCATACCAACTTCAGAGTCTCTAAACGCTGAGGTTATTAACTTGGAATAGAACCTCCCTCCCTCAGTACCTCCAAGTACTGTGGAAGTATTACTCGATGATTCCAATGCTGAACCCCTCACCCAATCACTCTTCTCAACCTTCATTCCGCCTACTATTTCTTTGGTCACTCCACCTGTTTTCCCCCCACTCTCTGCAACAAACATCATTCTTCACGATACAAATACTGAAGCTCTACAAGAGATGATGGATACAAACATAGGACCTGCGGGCACTTCTCAGCAAAAAGGCTCTCTGGAAGGCGACATGGAAACATTTTCAGGCTATCGAAGCTTTGATGAATTTTTCAACCACCCCGCAGGTATTCACATAACTCCAAACACTCATCTCCCAAAATCCCCAACTTCTGAGCTTTCCTTTGTTCATAAGTTTTCAACTTTTACAGGTCCTAATTTGGGCGACATCAACACATCTCTCAAGGATTTGTCCAACAAGGTGGAATCTCTCACCACCACTCTCTCTCTACAAACTCTTCGGTAGTTACAAACGCTGGAGAGGCTCTCAAGACGCTCACTGATGAGGTGAAAGGCAAAGCTTCCAGTGCTGATATGGAGAAAGTGGAAGGTCGCATTTCAAACTTGGCTACTACTCTTGCTAAAAACTCCACCTCCATCAACACCCTAAACACTACCAACAACACCCTCTCCACCAACTTCACCACCACATCCAATGAAGTCACATCATTGACGATAGAGGTGACCACTTTAAAATCAGAGGTGAGCACTGTGAAGACTCTACTGCAGCAAATTCTCGACCGCCTGAATGCTTCGACTTGTACTCCCTGACACTTCACTCAGGTTGATCGAGAAGACCTTCAAAAGATCACTCCTTCTATTTCTGGCCTAGAAGACAGAATAGCAATGATTGAAACTTGCGTTGGAATCACTGGCCTGGAAGACAGTGATCCAAAGACTGCTGATGTTGCTGCTGCTGATACTGCTATTTCCTCCCGCATCCATCATGTGGAAGAGGGGGAGAAGAAAACTCAAGAAGACCTTCCCCATAACACTGAGGGGGAGGGTATTATCTCTGCTACTGCTGAAAAACCTCAGGGAGTTGAAAACCCTGAGGGAACCGAGTTCTCCCAACTCCATGATACATCTGAGGGGGAGCAACTCGAAGAGGACGCTGCTGCTGATGTCCTAGAACCATATGCTGACGAGGAAGAAACTGAAGAAGAAGAAGATGAAGAAGACCTCGATCTTGAGGACGACGAACCATCAGCATCACCTAATAATGATGATTGTAGGTTCCCATATTCAAGTTGTATCACATAAACATCATAAAACAGATAGCGGAAGCATTATATAAAGCCATTAAATGTGAGTGATTGTGTAGACGATAATGTAACAGTGAGAGTACCAATAATGAACAATAAATTATAACAAGATCAAGTAAATAAGTTGCTCGTATATTGATATTTGAATAACACCAAGAACACGTTCAAGTGTGTGTATTCTGAAATCTCTCAGGAAACAAATCGTACAGAGATAGTGGAATAGAATGTTGGAGTGTGTGCTCTCACAATTGTGGAAAACAATTCTTCCAAAAGCTTTCAAATGTGTGTTCCACTACCCTTCTATTTATAGCCTGATAAAGTGAAAGACAGTGTACTATCTAACCCTGAGGTGACACGTGGAAAGTGTGTCTCCGTCCTTTTAGGGCTTACGTGGAAAGTACGGATACGTGTCTAATACTTAGAGAATTCTACGAGACTTAAGCTTCACAGAGGCCTTCATTCACCAGAGCTCTTACGCCAGAGCTCTGATGGTCTTCTGGTGTGAACAGTTCTTCTGGTGGAACAGAAGAAGTCTGCTGCCAGAGCTCTGTCGAGCTCTGATGGTCTTCTTGTTGATTTTCTTCTAAGTCTTCTGCTGTATCTCTGGTGGTCTTCTAACTTATAATATTTTCAATACTTTTACATTTGGTATATTTGGGGCTAACAATCTCCCCCTAAGTATTGAAAATACAAATAATGGAAATTACAGAGATGTAAACAAAAGACAAAGAGGAGAAGATCATCCTCCGTGAAACTTGATACTATTCTTTAAAATATTACAATACAGAACAAAGAAATAGTATACTAAGCATAGTAGTTTCCTTTTAGAATTCTGTCGAATCTTCTGATCAGGTCTCTGAATTCTAACAAGAGATTTATCTGGTTGATGTAAAGCCTCAGTTGCTCTTCTGGACACTTTTCTCTTGGTAGATTTGCGATGATGTTCCTGAGGTATAGCAGTGATTCACTTGAGTACTTATGGGTTTCAGAAGATCTGATGGCCTTCTTGATGCGCTTCTGTCGGCAGATGAAGATTGGTGGATTTCCAATCACGGTTCTTGTTCTGTGTTGGCCGAGTCCTTCAAGACTTTCATTTGGAGGTGCAATCGCCAGTCTCTCGAGTTCAAATTCTATGCCAAGCTAGAAGTCAACTTGTGTTCTAAGGTTTACGTGCTCTTTCATAGCATACTGAACTTCAATCAGTGCAGTTCTTACGGGTTTGTTCCTGTCGTTGTTGTTCACACAATAGGTATGAAGTGTTATTAGATCATAAGGATTCAGAAGAACTAAGTCATTGTCGTTGAACATCTCTATCTTGTTGTTCTCTGACGCTACTGTGTAAACATGGTACACAATCCTATCATGAGCAAATTTTCTGTGCTCAATCTTCAGGATTCTGTTGAAGGTGAATGATGAGTTAATGGCTTTGTTCAGTTGTGATTTGGTTGTGATGAACCTTCGCCTATCATCGTTAAGTCTGTTTGCTCTGATGGGGTTGAGATAAGGGTTGTTGGGTATGGCATTTATGGGGATAACATCTCTGTCAGCATAGAGATGTGCAAACACTTCTTCTAGAGAAGGTTTGTCTGTGTGTTGGGTTGAAGATTCTGGATTCTGTTGAGGGTTTTGCTCAGGTGGGTTTTGGGGTTGGTTTTCAGCCATGAGTGTATCAGTTTGGTTTTGTGGCTGTTCTGCGGTTTGGGTTTGGTTCTGATCATCGGGCGTTTCAGCCATAAGGATGTCAATTAGGTTTTTAGGCTCAGGTTCTTGTGCAGTTTGGGTTTGAACTTGGGGTTGGTTTTGGTTTATTTGTTCATCGGCAGAGAATGGTTCTGTTCTCTCTGCTTCAGTTCTTGGGGATTGGGGAGGAGTGTCAAGGATAATGATCTCTGGTGGTTGAGCTGTCGACTCTTCTGGTGTTCTGATAGTTCTGTCTTTGAACATGTAGTCGAACTCAACCATCATAGTCTCTGTTGGAGTTGCCTCTGTCTCCTTCTCCCCTTGTGTTTCTTTTTCTTTCTCTTTCCCCTTCTCTGTCGCCGTTTCTGTCACCCCCTTTTGTTGCTCTGAGGACTCTCCTGCTTGATTATCTGAAGGCCTTGTGCATCTCTGTGGGTGTCATCGTTATCATCTTGATCATCATCATCTGCTTCATCAGAGAGTCGCGTAACGATAGGAGAGTCCGGGGCAACAAACTTTGCCTTCTTCTTTGAAGTTTCTCCTTCTGGGGTTTCTTCTGCAGGCCTTTTTCTGGAACCAGTTTGAACGATGGCATTTGTGAAGGTAGTAACAACTTTCTTCAATGCATCTTCCACTTCTGTTGCAGCAGTTCTGATTTCATCAACTTGACTCTCAAAGTTAAATTTATGAGAGTCAACAGATGTTTGGACATGTCTCTCTGTCGCTTGAGCCTTCATGACGAACTTGGACGAGATGGTCATCATCTTGCTTAGAACATTTCTGCTGAACTCTCCCATCTGGCCAACTATCATAGGTAGTTCATTGGGGCTTGGACCAGATATATTAAGTGGTGTAGCAGAAGATGTAGTGGCCTCTTTGTTGGTCCTGAAGGGCTATACAAGTTTGTAGAAAGGGGGGGGGGGGTCGAATACAAACACACATTTTTACCTTTCTAAATTGTTTATTGATAAATCAAGACAATTTACAACTTGTTGCGGAACAAGATTAAGGATAAACCTAATGTTAACAAGTCTTGAGAAACACTAAGTTTCTTTCACTAGAAAGAGTTAAAGAAATTACGAATAATAACTTAACAATAAGAGAGAAATAAGAAGATGGTCCGAGCACACTTCAAAACTGAAGTAAGGTTCTTCTTATATACTGCATGCATTTAATGCAAGGCAGTATGGCTTTACACGTGGCAGCAACTGAGTGGTTGCATGTCATTGACCTTTGTAGACAACCTTAGTAGCCACATGGTGCACAGTGTAGAATCAGAGTTGTTGTGCGATTACAGACAAAAGGGATGTCCGTTCTGACAGTTCATACGGAGACCTGCAAGGGAGGTAACACAATAGTAACATGCAGGGAGATTTCATGATCAGCTTTCGTTGAGTCAGATCTTTATCAGCGAATGATAAAGTTCAGCGATTGCTGAAGTCTTCTACTTGATACTTCACGTTGAATGGACAGGTCTTGCTTCGCTGATATCCGCATCAGTTCATGAGTAGACTTGTCACTGGTTCTTGAGCTTGATCTTCGACTTTAGCGTAGAACGTTGGTTGACGTGAAACTTGTCTTCAGGGATCATAAGTAAACGACTAACTTATCAGCGATCATCTCATAGACTGAACAGGCTCAGAGCTATATGATGATGAACAGTGTTCGCTGAATATCTAATCTAAAGAGTGAGAGTTCCTATCAGCGGTACTGTAAAGTCTTAGTACTTATCAGCGATTGTGAAACTCTAATACATATTGTTTACTTACAATTTTCACTAAGTGTTTAAGAGAGAGTCATTATCAAATCACTGAGGGTTTGGATCAACAATCTCCCCCTACTTGATTATGACATAGCAACAGAGAGAATTGCTATTTAATGAAAACATAAGGATAAAAAGAACTCATAAAATATTTGTCCCTTTTACTGTTTTCCGGGATCTTTTCAGTACTGATGGTGTAGAGTACATTCGCTGAAATTTTTCTTTAAACTTCGTAAAGATTACAGAGGGAAGTGGAAAAATTACAAGTACAGCAAATAAAATTACAAGTACAGAAGATGTAGACAGATAAGGATAGAAAGAATTACAAGGCGATCCTATCCGTCAAAAGGTTCTTCCTTGATGAGAAGTTCATCGAGGGTATTTGATGTGGGAATCATCCAGTCAGGGACAGTTACACGTTGATCCTTTAAGTCTTTGATTCTTCAAAGATCAGGGGCTTGAGGTGACGTGCCTGAATGTCGCGTCTTACTTCACACCAGTATATGTGGTCTCTGAGCTGTTCGATGGGAATGATTGGAACCTCAGAGATGCGTTGAAAGTGTTGATTTCCATGGCAGTCTAGAAATAATGTACCATAGGGATCACTTACGACTTTGCCAGGAATGAAAGTTTCACCAGGTGGTAGGGAGGTGTGAAACGCTGAGAGATCAGCATCAGGGCCAAGAACTTCAACATGAGAGAAACCAATACCTGTTTCATTACGTATAGGAGGACCTGAGTCTGAGGCTTTCTTTTCCTTTGTAGAGGCTCTTCTTTGTTGAGGAGGAAGAAGAGTGGAAGGAGGAATATCCACAGCAGAAGAAACCAAGTCGATCTGAGTATTTAATTTTTTCTCGACATGGCTCTTGAACTTTGAGCGCGATCGCTGAATGGCTAATTTCACTTCCAACCATTCAGAGAAACCAAACTTCTCTAAAGTAGCAGCATAGAAGGTTTGCTTCATTTTGTCTTCTCTGAATACATCAACTTCAACAAAAGGAACGTCTACGAATAGTCTTCCTCTGATATTTACCTTGATGATTTTGGATGGTCGAGATCCATAATTCAACATTTCTTTACACCATTCCAAAGTCGTATCAGATACTTTAGTCTTTTCTTCAATGATCCTTTGGGCATCATCCCATAGCTGATGTTGGACATCAATGGGAGTTCTTTTCAGCACGGGGTCTTTCACCGATGGTTGGACAAGCTGGATGGCGAGAGCCTTATCTTTTTCTTCAGCTTCCTTCTTTTCGGTGAGTGATCTTTCAGCTCTTAGATGATCCTCGTATTCTTTCCTTGAAATCCTGAACTTTGTGGGAGCAGGGATTTTGTCACGAGGAAGAATGATTCGTTGATCTTCAAGCTGTTTGATCATTGCATCTCTCTTTTCTTGATCCTCTTCACTTAGCTTTTGAGGAGCCAAGGAAGGTCTGTTTTTGTGAGAGAGCAGCTATTCTTCAGGTTCATCAGTCTCAGTGGTTAAATCCAAGACTGGGCTATTTCTTCAGCTCTTGTGGCTGGGATTATTCCTGGTGTACTCGAAGGAGCTTCAGCGGGATCCTCAAACAGGGGAGAGGACTAGCTGAAACACAGCGATTGTTTAAGTAAGAAAAGCTGGGAAGAAAGAGATAGAGAAAAGAACGTGGTTAAGTGTATAGATGTTTTAAGGATAGAAGGATTGAGATTGAGAAGGGATAGAGGAGGGATGCAGTGTAAGGGAATAGAAGGTAGTGTACCTGACAAACTGGCTTTTGAAGCAAGATCGTCAGATTGTATTCTTCAGCAAGGCCTTTGTTTTTGCCTTTGTCAGCTTCAGACGCTGCAAGCTTTGTCTTGGTCCGCTCCCCTGAAGGTTCTTTTATCTTGATCCCTTTTTGAGTTGGGAATTTTGCAACAGGCTGGACGTAGAAGAAGTCGTCATCATCATCATCTTTGGGGGATGATGATGGTTCTTCATCAGAGATGTCGACAGGTTCATCATCTTCAGTTTCTTCTTCAGACTCGACCTCTTCAGCATAAGGTTCAGTCACGTCAGCAGCAGCTTCCTTAAGTTGCTCATCGAGTTGCTCCCCCTCAGATACAGAGGAAGGTTTCTCGGTTTCCTCAGGGTTTTCAACTCCCTGAGGTCCAGCAGCAGTTTCAATACCCTCCCCCTCAGCATTATGGGGAAGGTCTTCTTTAGTATTCTCCCCCTCTTCCACATTATGGTTGGGAGAGGTAACAGATTGTTCAACAGCAGTGTGTATTTGGTCTCTGTCTTCCAGGCCAGAGATCCCAACACAGTTCTCAATCTTTGCTAATCTGACTTCCAGGCCAGTTATAGCAGGATTGATCTTTTGAAGAGCTTCGCGATCGACCTGAGTAAAATTTGAAGTTGGGGCGTTCAGGCGATCGAGTACTTTCTGAACAATTTATTTGACGGCGGAGACGTCAGCCTTGATCGTGGAAACTTCACCCTTAAGAGAACCAACCTCTGTCTTCAATAATGTGACTTTATTGGACAGAGAGGTGAAGTTTGTTGAAAGAGAGGTGGTGGCGGTTGAATTATCAGCGAGGGTGGTAGCAAATTGAGCAATGCTACCATCCACCTTCTCCAGATCAGTTTTGGAGGCTTTTGTATCAACGATCTCGGTCAGCTTTTTGAGTTTCTCTCCAGCGTCTGTAACCGCTGAAGAGTTCGTGGAGAGAATGGTGTTGTAATTTTCCACCTTTGTTTCCAGGGCCTTCAGGGAGGTGTTGATATCTCCCAAATTAGGACCTGAAACAGTTATTAACTTATGAACAGAGGAAAACTCAGAAGTTTGGGGTAGAGAGAGAAGAGTGTTTTCAATTGTGTTTATACCTGCAGGCGGGTTGGCGAAGTTGTCGAACCCTTTGTGTCCTGAATGAAATTCCATGTCTCCTTCAAGAGTACTTTAGCGCATGGAGGTGCCTGCAGATCCTAAGTTTGCATCCATCATCGTATTTAGAGTGTCTGCAGCTGAGTTATGTACGATGAAGGGTGTCCCTGAGAAAGTTGGGAAAATTGATGCAGAGACCAAAGATTGAGTAGGAGGAATGAGGGATGAGAATGATGGTTGGGTGCGGGGTTCGGCGTTGGATCCGCTGTCAATCACTTCAGTCTGTAGAGAGGCTGAAGGAGGTGGGTTCATTTCCATGTTTATAACTTCAGCGTTTAGAGACGCTGAAGCTGGGATGGAAGGGGTGGCTTGGTCAGCTGTGGCAGAGCGTACCACTGAACTTTCCATCAGCTCTTCAAGATGAGCTGAGGAGTCTTCAGCATGTAAATGCTGGGGGGGTTGCTCCTTGGTTTTCTTGACTCTTTGGGAAGTTGAGTGTTTCCTTTTTCGAGAAGGAGTAGAGGGTGTAGCGTTGGTATCAGCGGTGGGGATTTCCACTGAATGAGCTGCAGAAGTAGAAGAAGGAGGATTGAGAAGAGATAAGAGAGTAGAAAGACGTACCTCGTTTTCCAACGGCTTGAAGTCGAGTACCTTAGGGCCAACCTGAGAGAGTCTCAGATCACCCTCTGTTGGGTACCTTTCGCCAAGTCCTTGTTGAAAGACGGCGCTGATGAATCTTGGATAAGGAACCCATGCAGATCTTTCAGCCATATCTACTCTGAACGTAAGGTCGTCGTAGATGATTGAGGCCCAGTCAATATTTAGACCTTTCAGCAATACATAGCCCATTGCTTGCTGAGGTTGAGCAGCTTGAATAGAGGAGCCACTCTTCGCTGTCATGCAGCTTATCAGATGTGCGAAGATGAAGTTCATCTCGCTGGGCATTTTGGACTTCTTGATCACGATCAGTTTCTTCTCAGGCTTCTTGTCCCTTCCAGTGTCCCATGCGTAACCCATTGCATCGAAGAATGCAATGATGGCTTCCCTATCAGCATGGTTTTTGTGGTTTGGGAGAGGGACAAAGCGGTTTTCTTTGGTAGAGGTAGGAAGGCTCGGTGCTTTCCTAATAATGGCAGGGTTGATTTTAGTGGTGCCAAATTTTGTGTCACACAGAATGGAGTCAACGATCTTCGTTGGGTCTTTGGCATGGGGTACCTGAGCTCTTCTGGCAGTATACCAGAACTGAGAAAATAGGAATTGATGAGCAGGGGGTGTAATGGTCAGGGCTGTGGATAAGCAACATGTTTTGAGGTAGTTCACATCATCATCCAGATATGTGACTTGCTTTCGAGGAGGAAACTCGAAAAGCGCATGAAGGTTGTTTGATTTTGATAAATCGATTTCCTCAAGCTTGAACTTGACCTGAGGAGCTTTGACAAGAGTCAGTTTCTTTGCAGCCGTGGATTTCTCAGCGGTATGAGCAGGAGTAGAAGATGCCATTTCTGTTTAAAATATCAACCATGAACATAGATAAAGAATAGTCTTAATGTGAAAGATTTTCCAATAAGATGTTTTCCGATTTTTGTCCATTTCATTCAGACAGAAATGTCTTAATGAAGATTAGGGTTTTCTGGTTTTGAAAAACAAACCCAGTAAAAGTCTTGTTTTCCATTTTCCTTTAGATAAGGATTCTGGAAAAAACGAATGAACATCAAGTTTAAGATTTTGAGTTTTAAACTTGAAGAACAACCATGAAAAGGTTGTGTTCATAAAACCATGAAAGAAATGATTTCATTTTAGAAAAGGTTTCTTTTGTTTGATCTGTTAAAAGCAATAAGAAGATCAAAAACAAGTTATGCCGGTAAATAATAAGAATATTAACCTGGTAATCGAAGAAGGAGATGAACAGATTTCTGTAAATAAGCAACAGTAAATATTTTTTTGCTTGGAGAAGAAGTTCGCGTAAAGAAACAAATATAAACCCGAAATAGTTTATATAGAGAGATTTTAGAGAGAGAAAAACTCGAGCGGGAAAGTTTTTCATCATGACACGGACACGTGTTTGCATTTGATTGGAAGGTAAACGAAACGTGCAAACGTGGGTCAGAAAAAGAACGTGCCAGGGTTTATCCGTTATGACGATGTCACAAACGTTCTATCATATTTTAGGATGTCTCTGAGGTTTCGAAAGCTCAGGGAATATTTTGAAAAAACATGAAGCACTGAATAGAAATATCAGTGTTAGTTTAAGAAATTTCAAAGTATCGCTGTTAAGGAAGAGATATTCAGCGATGCAATTTGTTTTGAAATCTTACATTCACATGAGAACATCAGCGAGCAAGAGAGAAAACATACCTTGATATCAGCGAATCATTTATGTTCAGAGAGAGAATGATAGAATGGGTTATATAATTGTTTTATCCTATCGCTGATAAAATGTGAACCACTGAAGATTTTACTCTTCAAAGTTCAGCATTCCAAGCTCGCTGATAAGAAAGTTGAATCTTTTCTCATCAAGAGGTTTGGTGAACAGATCAGCTAACTGATAGTCAGTTGGGATAAAATGAAGTTCTATATCACCATTCATCACATGATCTCTGATAAAATGATACCTGATTTCAATATGTTTGGTCTTTGAGTGTAGCACTTGATTGTTGGCTATAGCGATGGCACTTGTGCTGTCGCAATAGATTGAAATTTTCGAGAGCTTAAGGTCATAGTCTAGTAGTTGATTTCTCATCCACAAGACATGAGAATAACAACTTCCAACGGCTACATACTCAGCTTCAATAGTTGAGGTGGACACTGAGTTTTACTTTTTACTTGTCCAACTCACCAGCTTTCCACCCAGGAGCTGACAGCCTCTTGTGGTGCTTTTCCTATCCAGTTTGCAACTGTAAACCCCGTGTCCCGGTACGTTTGTTAATTAATTTTCAAGTAATTTAAATGTTTACCGTTAATTGTTTTGGTTTGGGGTTTGATGTCGTTAAGGACCAAAATGTTAAAATCCATGTGTTTTAGTGAAGATTGTAAATTAGGGGTAGTTTGGGGGGGGAGGGGGGCGGGGGCTAAAGTAAAATGTTGGAAAGTTTTGCATGGGTCACGGCCCATGGCCGATCCCACCCTCGTTTTTCTTTTCCTTGATAACCAAGCCATCCCAAACGATTTCCACAAAAAAAACCCTACCGTCCCTTCTTTTTGGTTGTGTTGTTCGGCTGGAAGTGAGGAACGAGAGAGAGAGAGATAGAGAAGAAACCGAGAGAGGGTTAGAGAGAGAGATCGGCGGCGAGAAGGAGGGAGTCGGGAGGCTGATCGCCGGAGGGAAGGACGCCGGAGGAGGAGCGCAGCCACTGCCGCCACCGTTTCTCGTCGAGGGTAAGTTCCATTCTCTCGTCTTTTTTTTTCTTGTTTTCCTTGTCTCGCGTCGGCCTCCTCCCGTGTCAGCCGCGTCGCGGCGGCCTTGGCCGCTGTAGGCAGTAATCGGCGGTATCACCACCGGAGATGGTGATGTGGTGGTGAGCCTTGTGAGGTTGCTGTAAGTCGATCGAGAAAGAGAGAGATCGGAGTTGCGAAAGGGGTGCGGTGTGTGTGCGTGCAGGAATTTCGCCGGAGGGTTACCGCCGGCCGCCGCCACCGGCAACCACCACTGCCGGAGGTGGCAGTGGATGGTGCGTGGCCTGACCTGTTTCACCGTTGAACTTTTAAGCCTTGACGTAATCAATTAAGTCGAATCGTTTAAATCGTTGTTAAAAGTTATCTTTATTTTATGAAAATTTTAGTGTGCTGTCCGGTTTTCGCGCAACCATAACTTTTCCGTCGTAACTCCGATTGAGCCGAAACTGGCGCCCACGCTTCGAGCTCGGGACCGGGCACGTTTTCTGTGTTTTAGTGGAAAACTGGTTCGGCCTCGAGTTGGGAGAAAAAGTGGTCGCAAGTTCTGCGGTTCGTCATTTCATGTGGAAATTCTGGAATCTGTCTCGGTTTTACGAAAGCCGTAACTTTCTGCTCGTAACTCGTTTTGAGGTGATTTTGGTGGCCATAGTTCCCTATTCGAGTTGGGAAGGTTTTTCGTGTTTTGCCGAAAGTCTGATTTAAAGCGTAGCTAGGCTGTTTTGGACTGTTTATGCAGGCTGGACCGAAACTGGTAGTTTTGGTAACTGTTCGTATTTAATTCATAATAAATTGTAGAAAAATCGTTAGGAGGCGTATAATATGTCCTTGGAACCCTAACTCAGAGGACTTTCTAGCCATTAAATAATACTGGGATTTTTCTGGATTTAAGGGGGTCGAAACAGGTCCCGAACAGACCTGTTTTGTGTGAACGGAAATTAGTTTTAGTGACGGTTTAAGCGTGTGTCGTGTCATAGGGTCCGGGTCTCGTATTGACACGTTTTATCATGCGTTTAGGTGCTGGAAAGTGACCGTAATTGTGAAGCTTGATTCGTGTTGATTAAGCTAGGCGCGCATTTGAGGTGAGTTCTCTCACTGTGTAGTTAGGGGTTGTATGCATGTCATAATAGTCTACATGTACTACTGTCTTTGTGGTGTGAACTAGTTGTTGTGGTGTGTAATATTTGATTGGTTGGAATGCTTGGTATAAATGTGTTACATTATAATTCGGTGGGACCGAGGCCTCGATGGTACTGAGGTGTTGGTTACATTATAATTCGGTGGGACCGAGGCCTCGATGGTACTGAGGTGTTGGTTACATTACAATTCGGTGGGACCGAGGCCTCGATGGTACTGAGGTGTTGGTTACATTACAATTCGGTGGGACCGAGGCCTCGATGGTACTGAGGTGGTTGGATACATAATTACCTGTAGATGTTTACTCGTTTTATGTATCTGTGATGTTGTTGCTTATGTGCGGGTAGGGGTGATGTGTATATAATTCCTACATGCGCATGTGTTTGAATTCACTAAGCTTCGTGCTTACCCTTTCCCAATAAACTGTGGTTTCAGGTACGAGTGGCTCTAAGGCGTGACGGGTACACACTGGCGCGCGGGATGAGCTGACTGTTATTAGTTTTATTTATTGAACATTGTTTCCGCTGGTTTCTGATTACTTGAACAATATTTATGATTTTGCAATTAATATGTTGGGATTATTTAATGAGTTTTTATATATAAAGCGTTTAATTAAAAATTTTAATTTCCTTGAAATTTTGGGATGTTACAACTTGGTATCAGAGCACAGCTTGAGTGAATCAAACGCACCTCGGTGTGTTTGGTCTCAAGTTGCGGCTGGGAAATTTTCAAATTCTTTATTAAATCTTTTTGGAAATAAAAGAAAAAGTAAAAACCCGTTCGAGGAACGGTGATCGGGAGCGCAGTGTGTACAGTCAGCCGGAGCCGAAGGGAAAGGTACAATGCTTAGTGTTTTATTGCTTTCTAGATCATAGAGTATGCATGCTAGATTGCCTGTTGTTGACACTATGCGGTATGTTGAACTGCTTGCTATTAGGAATTTATGCTAATTATGATAGGTTACTAAGTGAATGCCCTCTAGGTTGTATGCAGTAAAAGACTTATAGCCTTAGAATATTCGATTTAGTTCTATTGCGCAGCTCTTGTTTGAGTCCAACCGTTCTAGGATAGAATCCTGTATTCGACTGTCTATTTGTTTTGCATTGCATGTAATCGGGTATTCGCGAGGCCACTCTTTATGATTAGTGAGGATTCATTAGTAGCAAGGGTAGTGATTGGGATGGAAATTCCTAGGGAGCTAGGAAGAGTGAGTATATATGCCGGTGCGGGCATATGTGTGTAGTTGCGGCGAGAAGCTACTTGGACCCCTCAGGATGGGACTCGGAACGAGCGATGATAGGCGTGGAAGGTAGTAGTAGAGCTCCTACTACCGGAAGCACAGGATCAGTGCTCGAGTCGGGAAAGTCGCGAGGATTCCAAGGAGCTGAGCGTGAGTGTTGTTGATGTGGGTTATTAGGTACTAATAACTCGTTGTATGTCTCTTCTTTATAGAATGGCCATCACTAGGAGGAACAACGCGACTGAGCCGCGAACTGAGGCGGGGATAACGGAGGAGCAGATCCGAGAGATGATTGCATCGGAGGTAGCGCATGCGGTCGGGGAGGCAATCCCCGAGATTATCACCGCCATACAAGATCAGGTGACGGTTCTTTTAGAGGAGCGCATTGCAGCGATTCCGCCGCCTGCTGGGGAACAGCCCCGTAATCGAGAGTTCCAGTATCGGGATCTCTCTGCCTGTTCTCCACCAGAGTTCAAGGGAGACCCGAACCCAATTGTTAGCATGCGTTGGGTTTCTGATATGGAGTGTGCCTTCTTGACCTGCGGCTGCCCGGATAATCTGAAGGTCCGTTTTGCTGTGAATTTGCTTCGCGATGGGACGAAGGATTGGTGCACCTCAGCGCTGACTCTTGCCGAGCGTACTACCCTTACGTGGGAGGAGTTCGTTACTCGTTTCCGTGCCGAATACGTGCCTCCGGTAGAGATTGAGCGGATAGCAAAGGAGTTCTTGGAACTAACCCAGACCACGGAGACCGTTAAAGAAATGAATAAGAAATTTACTGAGATGGCGCTGTTTTGTCCTCAATATGCCGCTTCGGAGGAAATGAAGATGGCTCGGTATAAAGATATGTTACGTACCGAGATCAGGGAATTCGTGAGCACGGTACCGTACGCTTCTTTGTCAGCAATGATGGATGCAGCCCGAAGAAGGGAGCTGGAGTTGGAGACCCAAGCCAGAAAGAGAAAGGCAGCACAGGCGGTGACGCCAATCTCAGCGGTGCAAAAGAAGTCAAAGTTTTCTGATTCGCGCGGGAGTTTGAGGAGTGGTGGGTTTAAACCCAGGGATTCTAGTGGGAAGAGGACTGACGGGTGTTTCAAGTGTGGGCAGTCCGGTCATCTCAGCCGGGATTACAAGTCGCCTTTGATAATCTGCTTTAGCTGCAAGCAGACGGGTCACGTGAGGGCCAATTGTCCGAACGCGAGAGCAGCTGATGGGGGTGGTGCACAGAGGGCTCCTGCAAATGCCCCACTGCGCATCACTGATGGTCGTACGGGTCAGCCGGGGACAGAGGCGGCCCGAGGTAGAGTCCACCAGCTGAAGGTGGAAGAGGCGCAGGCGACGCCTAAGGTGGTGACAGGTATGTTTTATCACCCTCTTTCTTTTCGTCCTTCCTTTTCATGCCTTGTTTTTATTTGTTGTTATTTGTATGTTAGGTACGTTTCTAGTTAACTCGGTCCCGGCGGTTGTAATGTTTGATAGCGGGGCTACTCATTCATTTGTGTCTCGCACCTTTAGCGAGAGTTTGGGCCGAGTGGTGGGACGGTTAGGATGTCCTTTGGTAGTCGAGGTTGCCGATGATAGGACCTTGACGGTTACGGATGTGTATCGGGGATGCACGTTGGAAATCTCGGGTGTGAGGTTTCCCATAGATTTGATTCCGATATCTATGCGAGAGCTTTGTGTGATTGTGGGCATGGATTGGATGGACGTGTTTGATGCGGAAATTGTTTGTCGCCACAAGCAAGTGCGGGTTCGAACCCCAAGCGGGGGAGAGTTGTTGATTCAGGGAGACTCGCCCAGGCGGACTACGACAATATGTTCCGCGGCGAGGGCTCGGAGACACCTTCAGCATAGTGGTCAGGGGTACTTGGCGTATGTGATTGATACGCGTATTGACGAGGCAAAGAAGACTGCCGAAGATGTGCCAGTCGTGAGGGAGTTTGCCGATGTGTTTCCCGACGAGTTACCGGGGATACCTCCCGAACGACAGGTGGAGTTTCGGATCGATCTGATTCCGGGTGCTGCTCCGGTGGCCAAGGCACCCTATCGCCTGGCTCCACCGGAAATGAAGGAGCTGTATGATCAGTTGCAAGACCTTCTGGAGAAAGAGTTCATTAAGCCGAGTTGTTCACCATGGGGAGCTCCGATCTTGTTCGTGAAGAAGAAGGATGGATCTCAGCGAATGTGTATTGATTACCGGGAGCTGAATAAGCTTACGGTAAAGAATCGTTATCCTCTGCCAAGGATTGACGACTTGTTTGATCAGTTGCAGGGAGCCTCGTGGTTCTCTAAGATTGACCTGAGGTCCGGGTATCATCAGATGCGGGTACGAAGTGAAGATACGGAGAAAACGGCCTTCCGTACGCGATATGGCCATTACGAGTTCATGGTGATGCCTTTCGGGCTCACCAACGCACCAGCAGCGTTCATGGACCTCATGAACAGGGTATGCAGTCCGATGTTGGATCGCTCGGTGATCGTATTCATCGACGATATTCTCGTATATTCGAAGACGAGAGAAGAGCACGAGGTGCATTTGTGGGAAGTTTTGGATGTTTTGAGACGGGAGAAACTTTATGCTAAGTTCTCCAAGTGTGAATTCTGGTTACGAGAGGTCCAATTCTTAGGACATGTCGTGAATCAGAACGGTATCTTGGTCGATCCGGCCAAGATCTCAGCGGTAATGCGGTGGGAGGTGCCGAAAACTCCTACCGAGGTGTGGAGTTTTCTCGGGTTAGCAGGATACTATCGGAGATTTATCCAAGATTTCTCCAAGATTGCCTTGCCTATGACTCGACTGACGAAGAAAACTGCAGCTTTCAGTTGGGGTGAAGAGCAGCGGAAGGCATTTGAGGAGCTACGCAGACGTTTATGCGAGGCTCCTGTGTTAACTTTGCCCGAGGGTATGGAAGACATGGTGGTCTATTGTGATGCTTCATATCAGGGGTTGGGCACCGTGCTTATGCAACGCGGCAAGGTCATAGCTTACGCTTCGAGGCAGCTGAAGCCTCACGAAGCGAACTACCCGACTCATGACTTGGAGTTGGGAGCAGTGGTGTTTGCTCTGATGATTTGGAGACACTATCTTTATGGTGTCAAGTGTACTATCTACACTGATCATAAGAGCCTTAAATACCTGATGGATCAGCAAAATCTTAATATGCGACAGCGAAGATGGCTTGATGTGGTCAAGGAGTACGACTGCGAGATACTTTACCACCCGGGTAAAGCGAATGTAGTCGCGGACGCACTTAGCCGACATCCGGTTGGGGGATCGCTGAAGGGTCTGTGTCAGCGGTTGACAGTGGTTGCACCTCTTTTGGAGTCGATAGGTGTCGCTCAGGAGGTGGCCGTGTTGGCGGAAAATGCAAAACGTGAGAGGGTTTCGGGAGAGATTCCGAAATTAGTACGGGATAGTCGAGGATTATTGACCCGATATGGTAGAGTTTGGGTCCCATTCACCGGTGGGAACCGGCAGATACTATTGGACGAGGTGCATAAGTCCAAGTTTTCGATTCATCCGGGAGCTACCAAAATGTACAGAGACTTACGGGAAGGCTATTGGTGGCCCGGCATGAAGCATGATGTAGCCAAGTGTGTGGAGGTATGTTTGACCTGTCGGAAGGTCAAGGCGGAGCACCAGCGACCGCACGGGAAATTGCAGCCTTTGGAGATTCCGGTGTGGAAGTGGGAGCAGATTACGATGGATTTCATCACGAAGCTTCCCAAAACTCAGCGAGGGAATGATACCATCTGGGTAATTGTGGATCGTCTGACTAAGAGCGCTCACTTCTTGGCGATTAAAGAGAGCTTCTCGGCGGATAAGCTCGCGGAGGTTTTCATCCGAGAGATTGTAACTAGGCACGGGGTGCCAGTCTCGATTGTCTCGGATCGGGATACTCGTTTCACCTCCCGGTTTTGGGAGAAGTTTCAGAATGAGATGGGTACGCGGTTGCATTTCAGTACGGCATTTCATCCTCAGACCGACGGGCATAGTGAGCGTACTATTCAGACACTTGAAGACATGCTGCGAGCATATGTGATTGACTTTGGTGGTAGTTGGGATCAGTATCTTCCACTAGCTGAGTTCTCCTATAATAACAACTATCACGCTAGCATCGGTAGAGCGCCGTACGAAGTGTTGTATGGCAGGAAGTGCCGGACGCCCATTTGCTGGGGCGAGGTTGGTCACAGGGTGCTGGGGAGCACCGACGTTGTGCTAAAGACGACGGAAATGATTCAGATGGTGCGGGATCGGTTAGTCACTGCTCAGAGTCGCCAAAAGAGTTACGCCGATAAGAGACGATCGGACTTGGAGTTCCAAGTCGGGGATTTCGTTCTTTTGAAGGTGTCACCCTGGAAAGGGGTAATCCGTTTTCGCAAGCGGGGAAAGTTGCGTCCCCGATATATCGGACCGTACAAGGTCATCGCGCGTGTGGGGAAAGTAGTTTACCGATTGGAGCTACCAGAGGAGCTAAGCCTGATCCACAACACTTTTCATGTCTCTCAGTTGCGGAAGTGTGTGATGGATGAGTCTGCGGTAGTTCCCCTTGAAGATATTCAGATTGATGAGCGACTCAACTATGTGGAGAAGCCAATAGCTATCGTCGAGAGGAAGACGAAGACTCTGCGGAACAAAGTTATTGGATTGGTGAAGGTCCAGTGGCAGCACCGAAAAGGTTCAGAGTGGACGTGGGAACCAGAAGCCGAGATGCGGGAGAATTACCCGGAGCTGTTTGCGGGCGTGGACTTCGGGGACGAACTATAATCCAAGCGAGGGAGAGTTGTAAAGCCCGTGTCCCAGTACGTTTGTTAATTAATTTTCAAGTAATTTAAATGTTTACCGTTAATTGTTTTGGTTTGGGGTTTGATGTCGTTAAGGACCAAAATGTTAAAATCCATGTGTTTTAGTGAAGATTGTAAATTAGGGGTAGTTTGGGGGGGGGGGGGGGGGCTAAAGTAAAATGTTGGAAAGTTTTGCATGGGTCACGGCCCATGGCCGATCCCACCCTAGTTTTTCTTTTCCTTGATAACCAAGCCATCCCAAACGATTTCCACAAAAAAAAACCCTACTGTCCCTTCTTTTTGGTTGTGTTGTTCGGATGGAAGTGAGGAACGAGAGAGAGAGAGATAGAGAAGAAACCGAGAGAGGGTTAGAGAGAGAGATCGGTGGCGAGAAGGAGGGAGTCGGGAGGCTGATCGCCGGAGGGAAATACGCCGGAGGAGGAGCGCAGCCACTGCCGCCACCGTTTCTCGTCGAGGGTAAGTTCCATTCTCTCGTCTTTTTTTTCTTGTTTTCCTTGTCTCGCGTCGGCCTCCTCCCGTGTCAGCCGCGTCGCGGCGGCCTTGGCCGCTGTAGGCAGTAATCGGCGGTATCACCACCGGAGATGGTGATGTGGTGGTGAGCCTTGTGAGGTTACTGTAAGTCGATCGAGAAAGAGAGAGATCGGAGTTGCGAAAGGGGTGCGGTGTGTGTGCGTGCAGGAATTTCGCCGGAGGGTTACCGCCGGCCGCCGCCACCGGCAACCACCACTGCCGGAGGTGGCAGTGGATGGTGCGTGGCCTGACCTGTTTCACCGTTGAACTTTTAAGCCTTGACGTAATCAATTAAGTCGAATCGTTTAAATCGTTGTTAAAAGTTATCTTTATTTTATGAAAATTTTAGTGTGTTGTCCGGTTTTCGCGCAACCATAACTTTTCCGTCGTAACTCCGATTGAGCCGAAACTGGCGCCCATGCTTCGAGCTCGGGACCGGGCACGTTTTCTATGTTTTAGCGGAAAACTGGTTCGGCCTCGAGTTGGGAGAAAAAGTGGTCGCAAGTTCTGCGGTTCGTCATTTCATGTGGAAATTCTGGAATCTGTCTCGGTTTTGCGAAAGCCGTAACTTTCTGCTCGTAACTCGTTTTGAGCTTATTTTGGTGGCCATAGTTCCCTATTCGAGTTGGGAAGGTTTTTCGTGTTTTGCCGAAAGTCTGATTTAAACCGTAGCTAGGCTGTTTTGGACTGTTTATGCAGGCTGGACCGAAACTGGTAGTTTTGGTAACCGTTCGTATTTAATTCATAATAAATTGTAGAAAAATCGTTAGGAGGCGTATAATATGTCCTTGGAACCCTAACTCAGAAGACTTTCTAGCCATGAAATAATACTGGGATTTTTCTGGATTTAAGGGGGTCGAAACAGGTCCCGAACAGACCTGTTTTGTGTGAACGGAAATTAGTTTTAGTGACGGTTTAAGCGCGTGTCGTGTCATAGGGTCCGGGTCTCGTATTGACACGTTTTATCATGCGTTTAGGTGCTGGAAAGTGACCGTTATTGTGAAGCTTGATTCGTGTTGATTAAGCTAGGCGCGCATTTGAGGTGAGTTCTCTCACTGTGTAGTTAGGGGTTGTATGCATGTCATAATTGTCTACATGTACTACTGTCTTTGTGGTGTGAACTAGTTGTTGTGGTGTGTAATATTTGATTGGTTGGAATGCTTGGTATAAATGTGTTACATTATAATTCGGTGGGACCGAGGCCTCGATGGTACTGAGGTGTTGGTTACATTATAATTCGGTGGGACCGAGGCCTCGATGGTACTGAGGTGTTGGTTACATTACAATTCGGTGGGACCGAGGCCTCGATGGTACTGAGGTGTTGGTTACATTACAATTCGGTGGGACCGAGGCCTCGATGGTACTGAGGTGGTTGGATACATAATTACCTGTAGATGTTTACTCGTTTTATGTATCTGTGATGTTGTTGCTTGTGTGCGGGTAGGGGTGATGTGTATATAATTCCTACCTGCACATGTGTTTGAATTCACTAAGTTTCGTGCTTACCCTTTCCCAATAAACTGTGGTTTCAGGTACGAGTGGCTCTAAGGCGTGACGGGTACACACTGGCGCGCGGGATGAGCTGACTGTTATTAGTTTTATTTATTGAACATTGTTTCCGCTGGTTTCTGATTACTTGAACAATATTTATGATTTTACAATTAATATGTTGGGATTATTTAATGAGTTTTTATATATAAAGCGTTTAATTAAAAATTTTAATTTCGTTGAAATTTTGGGATGTTACAGCAACCTGCAAAATCACTATCTGAATAGGCGATTAGATCAAACCCTGAGTCTTTTGGATACCAAAGACCTAGGTTCATAGTACCCTTAAGGTAACGAAAGATTCTCTTTACAACGATCATATGAGATTCCTTAGGTTCAGCTTGATATCGTGCACACAAACAAGTTGCGTACATTATATCGGGTCGGTTAGCTGTAAGATACAAGAGAGAGCCGGTCATCCCACGGTACAGCGTGACATTAACAGGTATTCCATTTGAATCCTTGTTTAGTGTCAGCGGTGGTGCCATAGGGGTTTTCATAGCTGAACTCTGAGTTATATCGAATTTCTTCAGCATATCTTTAACATACATTCCCTGATTAATGAAAGTTCCTTTTGCATTTTGCTTTATCTGAAGACCAAGGAAATATGTTAGCTCACCCATCATGCTCATTTTATACTCTTCTTTCACTCTATCTGCGAAACGAGTACAAAGGTCAGGGTTAGTAGAACCAAATATAATGTCATCAACATATATCTGAACAAGAATGATATGACCTTTCACTATTCTGAAAAATAGAGTTTTGTCGATTTTACCTCGCTAAAAATTTTCAATTAGGAGATAAGAGGATAGAGTGTCATACCATGCACGTGGAGCTTGCTTTAAGCCATAAAGTGCCTTATCCAGTTTATAAACATAACCTGGACGCTTAGGATCTGAGAATCCTAGAGGTTGTTCCACATAGACTTCTTCATTTAGCTTTCCATTGAGAAATGTTGACTTAACATCCATTTGATATACTTTGAAGTCTTTGTGTACAACGTATGCTAAGAATAGACGAATAGATTCTAGTCTTGCTACTGGAGCAAATGTTTCGTCGTAATCTATGCCTTCCTCTTGTCTGTATCCCTGAGCAATAAGACGAGCCTTGTTGCGGGTTACAGTTCCATGTTCGTCCAACTTGTTTCGATAGACCCATTTAGTGCCTATCACTGTCTTGTCAGGTGGTCTTCGAACAAGTTTCCAAACTTTGTTTCTTTCAAATTCAGTCAGCTCTTCTTGCATGGCGCTGACCTAGTTTGGATCTTTGAGGGCATCATCTATTTTCTTTGGTTCAATCAGAGAAATAAAGTTAACAAATAAACAAATATTACCTGCACTTCGTCGAGTCTAAACACCAGCGTTTGGATCACCAAGGATTTAATCAATTGGGTGATTTACAGTCCATCGCTGAGCAGGAGCATAAGTCGCTGACTCAAATTGGACTGGAGGAGCTGAAGATGAAGCTTCAGCAACTTCTGGAATATCAGCCAAGAGAGGACTAGGTACAGATGTCATCTCATTCACTGATTGCTGAGAAGTAGATGGAATGTCTGAGACATTTGGTTTAGAAGAAGGTATAGTGTTTAAAGGAACAGCTAAGATCCATGATGTTTCAGCTTCACTATTCTGCACGTTTGGGATGATAGTAGGACTATCATCTTCAACTGTATGAGTATGAGGAGTGGGAATATCTTCTGAATCACCAAGATGAGAAACCATCCATTGATTCAGTTCTTTAGTATCAGCAGAAGGTTGAGAATTCGCTGAATGGGATTCGTCAAAAATGACGTGAATAGTTTCTTCAACAGTTTGTATTCTTCGATTGAAGACTCTGAAGGCTTTGGAGACTGAGGAGTATCTAAGAAACATTCCATCATCAGCCTTAGGATCAAACTTTCCAAGGGCATCTCTGTTGTTCAGTATGAAACACTGACATCCAAAGATGTGAAGAAAGCTAATTGAAGGCTTTCTCCAATGAAAAAGTTCATAGGCTGTTTTATTAAATCTTTTGACTATCAGCGACCTGTTTTGCGTAAAACTAGCAGTGTTGACAGCTTCTGCCCAAAACTGAGTAGGCAGGTGAGAATCGCTAAGCATTGAACGTGCAGCTTCAATAATAGTTATATTTCTTCTTTTAGCGACTCCGTTTTGTTGCGGTGTTCTCACTGAAGAAAAGTTGTGAGAAATACCCTTACTCTCAAAGAAGGAATCAAGAGAACTGTTTTTGAATTCAGTCCCATGATCACTCCTTATTGAGCGAACGGTCAAGTTGTTCAGGGTTTCCATCTTCCGAACAAAGGTGATGAGTTCTTTAGGGGTGTCACTCTTAGAACGGAGAAACATAACCCATGTATATCTAGAGAATTCATCAACTATGACCAGCGTATATTTCTTTCCAGCGATGGATTGTTTGTTAACAGGGCCAAACAAATCCATATGGAGAAGTTGTAGAGGAGATGACACTAAGGAAACTTGCTTTGACTTAAAGCTTGCTTTGGTCTGCTTGCCTTTCTCACACGCTGAACATAAGGATTCTTTGGCGTATGAGTGCTGAGGTAGACCAGTGACTAACTCTTTTGAAGAAAGAGTGTTAAGTGTCTTGAAGTTGAGATGAGAGAGCCTCTTATGCCATAGCCAGTTGACATCAGATGAGGCTTTTGAGAAGAAACAGGAGTTCTCAGTGGTTGTTGAGTCCATGTTTATTACATAAACATTTTCCAAACGATAACCGCTGAGAGCTATCTTCTCCTTTTTGTCAGCGACAAAGCATGATTCCTTAGTAAAGATTACTTTGTTATCCTTGTCGCAAAGCTGACCGATGCTTAGAAGATTATGCTTCAGCCCTTCAACATATGCGACTCTTCTGAAGGTTGTTGTACCATTAGAGAGTACACCAAACCCTCGGGTATGTCCTTTTCCATTTCCACCAAAAGTTACAGAGGGACCCTTCTCTTCTTTGTACTCAGTGAGCAGGTTCTTCATACCAGTCATGTGTCTAGAGCATCCGCTATCGAGATACCAGATACCCTTCTTAACCTGCATTACAAAGGAAGATTAGTTTTTCTTGGGTACCCACTTAACCATGTGTACAAACTTGTCAGTGGGGGTAGAAGAGGAGGTGGAAGGTTCAGCAGTCTTCACAGCATTTGAAGATTCAGCTTTGTCAGTCTTCACTATGGTTAATTTCTTAACCTCAGTGGTCTTCTTTGCCTTGGGAGCAATGATATTCACCTTAGCTATCTTTTCAGCTTGGGTGGCTGTGGGGCACTTACTAGCAATATGATTGGTATGTCCACAATGATAACATTTCCTATAACTAAAAGTAGTTCTAGGACCATTTGCATGCTGAGCTTTTGATTTTGAATTAGAAGGACCAGCACGAAGTAAGCTATTGGCTTTTGAAATGGGAGGAACATTCAGTTCTTCGGATTTCTTACCAATAATTTCCACTTTGATTCTACGGTAGATCGCTGAATAGATCCACGCTGAATAAATCCAGGGATCTTATTCTTTGAACCAGAGGGATAAGTCACTGAAGCTTTAGAAGCGTTCAGTTTTGGTACCGAGGTACCCTTCTGAGGATTTTGGTTAAAAGCAATTCCTTTACCTTTGTTTTTAAAGACTAGGGTAGGTTTTGGATAAATAACTTTTTCCTTACCTTTAGAAGTTAAGGTAGAGATTTCCTCAGGGATAGGTGGTTTAGAAGAGGAACACTGAGATGAGAAAGTGTCAGGGATAGAGGATATGAACATTCCAAACTTAAGCATGGAACGGTCGGTGGTTGGTTCTAGAGTATCAGCTTTGTAATCAAGACCACGTTTATCACTCAGGGGAATCTGAGACTTAATTATCTCAGTGATCTTTGTTGAGGAATTATACCATCCATCAACAATAGCTTTTTCAGCTTTTAATGCAGCGATAGCTTCTTCGCGCTCGATTTTGACTAGCTGATTTAGGTGAACTTGATCTTTAAAATATTTTTCAATTTTAGAAAGATTTTCTATTTGAAGGTGACAGTTTTTAAGCTGTTCAGCGAGATCAAGGTTTTGATTTTCAACCACAGTTTTGCCATTCATGGCCTCATATAAACTTCTAGTCAAGAGATCGATTTTTCGAAGACTATCAGCTTCATCAATATTTAAAATATTGGTAAAGAAGGAAGGTGATACCTTAGTAGCAGAGGTTGAAGTAGAGGGAATGTCAGAATTTTCTTCCTCATCTTCAAGTTTGGCCATGAGACATAGATTGGCTTCATTATCATCTTCAGAGTCAGATGCTTCTTCTTCGTCAGAGGCAGCCCAATCATAATCAGCTATAAGGCCTTTTCCTTTCTTCTTAAAGGTTTTCAGCTTTGTATACCTTTCTTTCAGCTTTTTGTATTTTTCATCTCTAGTCCTGTGAGTAAAGTTTTTCTTGGGAAAAGCTGAGGGTCTAGAGACTTTCTTTGACCTGCACTCACTAGCAAAATGTCCTATCTTTTCACAGTTATAGCAACTAGCGGTAGCCTTATCAACGGGGGTTGATGATCTTGGCTTGTCAGTAATAGCAAGAGGTTTATTCTTCTTAAAATTACTCTATCTAGCAAATCTCCTGAACTTATTAGCCAGGAATGCTAGAGTTTCATCATTATCTGAAACGTCAAAGTCTGAAGATCTTTCAGAGTTAGTTTCCAACTCAGTGACAGAGATAGTCGATCGCTGAGTGGAAGGTGACTCTGAGATTAAAGCAACATGGGTGCTTTTGGAATCTTTTACAAGATTCTTCTTAAGATGACTCGATTGCTCATGATTCAGCATTGTACCATATAAGGTAGAAAGGGTCATTGATTTTAGATCCTTTGACAGCTTGAGACACATAGAATAACTGTCCCAGCTTTCAGGTAAACATTCTAAGAACTTTGTCCGTACTTCAGAGTTAGAATATTCCTTACCAATAGTTTTCAGATCTATTATTAAGCAGTTAAAACATTGGTGTACTTCAGAGAGAGTTTCATTCTTACCACAAATGAACCTTTCATACCGTCTTACCAGGTTGATATTTCGAGAGTCCTGGACTTCAGAAGTACCTTCATACTGAACACAGATTGTGTCCCACATAGCTTTTGAGATTTTCAGGTTCATGACGGAATGGTAGACTTCGTCAGGAAGAGCCATGGAGAGTATGGATGTGGCTTTGGTGTCGATATCCACTTTCTTCTTATCTTCATCAGTCTACATATGAATTTCCTTGGGAATCAGCCTTTCTGGAATAGCAGGTCTATTCTCAGCGGCTGGAACTGCAGCATTAATTCTTATAGGAATATATGGGCCGTTTTCAAGATAGTAAGGCATAGTAGGGTCTACACCTTCTAAGAAGAGAATCATCCTATTTTTCCATAGATTAAAATTATCTCTGGAGAATCTAGGGGGTTTTGCAAGAGAACCGTTGTCAATATAGTTTGTGTTTGTGTTGGTAGCCATTTTATTAAATAGCTAGGAAGAAAAATCTTAGTATAGATCAGATCTTGTTTATGAGATTAAACAAATCTGCTCTGATACCAATTGTTGGTCCCGAAGGGCTATACAAGTTTGTAGAAGGGGGGGTTGAATACAAACACACGTTTTTACTTTTCTAAATTGTTTATTGATAAATCAAGACAATTTACAACTTGTTGCGGAACAGGATTAAGGATAAACCTAATCTTAACAAGTCTTGAGAAACACTAAGTTTCTTGCACTAGAAAGAGTTAAAGAAATTACGAATAATAACTTAACAATAAGAGAGAAATAAGAAGATGGTCCGAGCATACTTCAAAACAGAAGTAAGGTTCTTTTTATATACCGCATGCATTTAATGCAAGGCAGTATGGCTTTACACGTGGCAACAGCTGATTGGTTGTATGTCATTGACCTTTGTAGACAATCATAGTAGCCGCATGGTGCACAATGTAGAATCAGAGTTGTTGTACGATTACATACAAAAGGGATGTCCGTTCTGACAGTTCGTACGGAGACATGCAAGGGATGTAAGACAATAGTAACATGCAGGGAGACTTCATGATCATCTTTCGTTGAGTCAGATCTTTATCAGCGAATGATAAAGTTCAGCGATTGCTGAAGTCTTCTACTTGATACTTCACATTGAATGGACAGGTATTGCTTCGCTGATATCCGCATCAGTTCATGAGTAGACTTGTCGCTGGTTCTTGAGCTTGATCTTCGACTTCAGCGTAGAACTTTGGTTGACGTGAAACTTGTCTTCAGGGATCATAAGTAAACAACTAACTTATCAGTGATCATCTCATAGATTGAACAGGCTCAGAGCTATATGATGATGAACAGTGTTCGCTGAATATCTAATCTAAAGAGTGAGAGTTCCTATCAGCGGTATTGTAAAGTCTTAGTAGTTATCAGCGATAGTGAAACTCTAATATATATTGTTTACTTACAATTTTCACTAAGTGTTTAAGAGATGGTCATTATCAAATCACTGAGGGTTTGGATCAATACTCTTTGATAGCATCCTTGACAAATTTGTTGGTGATCTCTGTCAAGGATCTGATGTTGGAGTCAGAGAGGAGAATGGACGGCATGGGCAGAGTTCTGTTCATTGTTGCGGTGTGATTCTCTGCCATTGTTCTCTTTATCTCAGCGAGCTCTGTTGTTAGTTTCTGTGTCTCCTCTGCCCTGGCCCTTTCAGAATCAACAAACTTGTGAGAAGTCTCTGCATATTTTCTTGTAATCTGTTGCAACACTTCTCTGACAGAAGCATTCTCCTTGCGGATCAGCTCCTCTTTGCCATCATTGATAAGTTTATACTCATTCAAGGAGTTGCTAATACTGTCACAGAAGCTTTTGAGCTCTGCTCTGGTGAAAGTGTCAGCTAGGGTATCCTTGGTTCCAACACATGGATCCAAGTTAGTCTCGAGCGCAGAGACGCGTCCTTCAAGAGTTGTTTTAATGTTGGCTCTTTGAGGACTTCCACCCGATCCTTGATGCTCCTTTTCAGGGGATACATCTTTAGGTGTTATGATCAGAGTTTCCTTTTCCAGCTCAGGTTCTGGAGAAGGAAATCTGATGTGTTGAGAAGATCTGTGATCAAGACAGATCTTCCCTTGTGAAACTAGGTCATCCCACTGCCCTTGAGTTGGGCAGAGCCTACGTGAGATTCTAAAGATCTTAGGGCTAGTTTGTGTCAAATCTATACAAGCCACATATGCTTCAGCGTGTGTAGGTGACCTATTGATGTTCTGGGGCGATTTATCATCATTACCAAAGATAGATTCCCTGGTTTCGTGCATACTAGAAGCGTGAAGAGTTGCCTCTGGTGGTTCAAGCTGGGTTGGGTTCGAGGTGTGCACCTCTGTTTTAATATCCCTCTGGTCTTGATCACCAGGGATAGGTTGTGTGGTAGCAATGGAAGTTGGGCTAGGAAAACGCATATGTGTGTTCATACGAACATCTTGTTCTATACTCACGTTTCCCTCGGCTCCTAGGGGTTCAGAAGACTCAGAAGTCTTTCCCTCAATCTCCTCTTCCTCACTACTGCCAGAGGAGGACGAAATCTCTTCCACCTCTGCAGTTTCCTCTTCTTCCTCTTGGACAGCCTCTAAAGGGGATGCTTTGTCCACTACTTCCTTCTCCTCAACATGGGCAGAGGAAGGCCCCACTTCGGGTACTCTTACCTCTGGTCTGACTAATTCTGCTTCTTCTCTAACAACACTCAGGACCTAAGTATGCTGGGGATCTCACCGCAGGTTCTTGAGGTAGAGCAGCATGTCTATAGTTTTGTAGAGAAATATGGGTTGGGTTTATCAGAGATAACATGGTTCTTGGTACCCTTCTGGTGTTAGGATACTCACCTATGGTTGTTGGGCTGAATCTAGACATTACCCATTCACGAGTTGGGTTTCCTTGTTGAATCAGCTGGAGGGTTGGAAAAGCTTCTCTGATCACCAAACTGATAAATCCTGGATATCTGATGTGTTTCAGATTCCTATGGACTCCTACAACACCTCCTTTTGCTATAGTCGTCGTCTTTGTATTTACAGCAGTCAGAAGGTCTTTGTACAGGATGTTGGCATAATTGAAATGCCTGTGGAAGTACAAACCATGCATGATTTGCAGAATTTCAGTACTGGCTTGGTCTTGACTTCCACTCTTACAGGTTAGGGTTCTGTTGAGTGTGGAGAACATGAAATTCCACACAGGGGGTAGATTTAATCTTCTGAAATCGCCAATCTTGTTTAGGGTGTTGTTGTAGCCCAAGAAACGAATGAAATCAAGAAGAACAGGGATCTTTGGGGGTTTTTCATATGCAGGAATCCCCAACTGTCTTGGAGTCTGCATTCCAAAGATTCTTCGAAAGGTTTTGTCATGAATGCGTATTGTTCCAGCTCCTCCTTGTCTTCCTGAATCCACGTTCCCAATAATGTCGTTCCTCTCTGGAATGTGCTGACAAGTTGTCCACCATTGTTGGACATATACCTCTGGAAGATCATCGTCAAATCTTGTAAGGGCTTGGAAGATTTCAGAGTTTCTGAAAAACTCAACGAACACATGGTAAGTGGGCAAATAGTTGGCTGGGTTAGAGTCGAATATGTAGTTGTTATCTATAAAGTTGTAGGGTAGGATTACGATTTGATCTACAGGCCCTATTCGACTTGATTCTGCTGAGTGTGCTTGTTCTACCATTGTTGCAGGTTTTAGGTTTTTGAAGAACTCAAAAGATGTTTGAACAAAAGGAGGGAAGGTTTGAAGGTTTGAATACTTAGTAAGTGTAAGAAATGAAATGGGTCATGGAAATGGGTATTTATACTTGAAAAATATGGCTGGATAACCATCGTAGGTACTGTAGGTACTTGAGTTTCAGATAGTGGAGTGGCCTCTACAGTAGAACGTGGGAACAACTAACGGTTGGTTTCTCAATCAGAGAGTGACACGTGGATTTTGGGTCTGACAAACTTTCGGCAATAGAACCGTCATGGTTAGAGATGTGTGGGTGACCTGCAGTTGACGCTTAGAAATAATCCGCACCTCTGATGACAGTAATTCTAATGACGTGGGAGAAAACTGGCAGAGCTCTGGTGGAACTCAGCACAATTTTGCCTCTGATGAGTGACCATTTTCATTCTTTTCAAGTAACCCAATATGTTTAACCTTTACCCTAAAATCATTTGCAAATCTTGTATCTGATGTGAGAATAGTCAAAGAACTAAAGCAGAACAATCTCAGAGATTTCACAAAGTTCCGGTGTAAAACATCAGAGGCTCTGGTGAAATGTCAGCGTTCTGGTAAGTTCTTGACATTGTCAAAAAGTGTTTTCATTTGAACAGGTTTTCCCTTCCTTAAAAAGATTTTTCCTCTAAGATCAATGAGCAAAGTCATTTAGATTTGAAATTGTTTTGACTTGCTCCCCCTTAAACCATGCTTATTTTCCTCTTAAGCCCCCCCTAAAGTGGTGAACTTAATTTGACAGATTTTTCTTTTCAACTTTTCTCTTTTCTTGCAACCTTTTTTAAAAAAAAATTACAAATGGAAAACCAAGTATATACAGATTTGAAATTCACAGAAGAAAATATTGAAAAAGTATGCTGGCAGAGCTCTGAGGTGAACATCAGAGGCTCTGGTGAAGTAATCCTACCTAACTAATTTGACAGAGCTCTGGTATGATCATCAGAAGCTCTGGTGAATTTTAAACCGAGTTAGGATGACATGTTCAGCATACCCATCTTGCTGATTAAGAAGTTAAATCTCCTTTCATCAAGGGCTTTTGTAAACAAGTCAGCAAGTTGGAAGTCGGTTGAAACAAAGTACATTTCAATCGTCCCTTTTTCAACATGATCCTTTATAAAATGGTACCTTATGTCGATATGCTTTGTCTTTGAGTGCTAAACTGGATTAGCTGTAATTGCTATGGCACTCTTGGAGTCACACAGAATTGGGACTTTGTTGTACTCCATGCCATAGTCCTTGAGCTGTGTTTTCATCCAGATCACTTGAGAGTAGCAACTAACAGCAGCAACATACTCTGCTTCTGCTGTAGAGGTTGATACGCAGTTCTGTTTCTTGGATGTCCAGCTGACTAATTTATCTCCAAGCAATTGGCAGCTACCAGAAGTACTCTTTATGTCATTCCTGCATCCCCTATAATCTGAATCTGTGTATGCAATAAGCTCGAAACCAGAATTAAGAGGATACCAGAGACCCAAAAATTGAGTCCCTTTGAGATATTTAAAGATGCGTTTGACAGCAGACAAATGAGATTCTTTAGGATTTGCTTGAAATCTGGCACAAAGACAGGTTGCAAACATTATATCAGGTCTGCTTGCAGGTAAATACAGAAGTGACCCTATCATGCCTCTGTAGTTCTTGACATCCACAGATTGACCTTGAGGATCATGGTCAAGTTTAACTCCAGTGGCAATAGGAGTTTTCATTGGATTTGAATTATTGAGCTTATACTTTTTCAAAATATCATAGATGTATTTTGATTGACTTATAAAAGTGCCTCTGATAGATTTTTTAACTTGTAAACCAAGGAAGAAAGAAAGTTCTCTCATCATGCTCATTTTAAATTCATTTTTCATCAAATCCTCAAACCTGTCACAATATTCCTGCGTTGTAGACCCAAAGATAATGTCATCGACATATATCTGTACCAGAAGAATATCATTTTTATACCTCCTAATGAATAAGGTTGTATCGACAATACCTTTCTCGAAATGGTTAGTCAACAGAAAATTTGATAGAGTTTCATACCAGGCTCTGGGAGCTTGTTTAAGGCCATACAGAGCTTTGTCTAGCTTGTCTACGTGGTCTAGAAACTCTGAACTTTCAAAACCTGGTGGTTGCTGGACGTACACTTCCTCTTGCAGTCTCTCATTCAAAAAGGCAGATTTCACATCCATTTGATAGACCTTGAAACCTTTATGGGCAGCATAGGCTAAGAAGATTCTGATAGCTTCTAGCCTAGCCACAGAAGCAAAGGTTTCATCGTAATCAATGCCTTCTTCTTGGCAGTATCCCTTCGCAACCAACCGAGCTTTGTTTCTGATGATAATGTCGTCCTCATCTTTCTTATTTCTGGACACCCACTTGGTTCCAATGGAAGCTTTGTTTTCAGGAAGAGGAACCAAGGACCAAACTTTATTTCTTTCAAACTCCAAAAGCTCCTCTTACATGGCTTCAATCCAGTGTGGGTATTCAAGGGCTTACGAAATCTTCTTCGGCTCAATCATACATAGAAAATTCACAAAGAAAGCCTCATTGATTATTGCAGACCTTGTCTTTACACCATCTTCAGCAGCACCTATAATTAGATGGTGGGGTGATCCTTTGTCCATCTGGTCATTGGAGCATGGACAACAGTTGGAGTCTGTGCTTCTAATGGGAAAAGATGTATGTCAGCGTCAGAGCACTGAGGAATGGCACCAGGGCTCTGTGGCACACTACTCTGGAGAGTGGCCTTATTGCTCTGTGATGTACCAACAGGGCTTTGAGATGGTGAGCTTTCATACAATGAGTTTCTTCCAATATGAGTCACAGGTGGTGATGATGGCTCTTGTTCAGGTTCTCTTACATCTGAATCTTGTCCCTCATTTATCTGAATTTGACCTATAGACAGAGAAGTAGATGGTGAAGAATTGGAAGGACCAGTAAGAGATGTACCTGTTAGATTTTGTTTAGCAGAACTCTGAGCTTGATTGCCTCTGGTGATATTCAACAGAGGAATCATCATCATCGAAGAAATCATTGAATAGAATATTGATATCATCTTCTCTTGACTTTAAAGAACCGGGCTTCTCTTTTGCATGTGTCCCCTCTGGTGATTTGCAATCATAGAAACTTGATGTATTTTCATCAAAGGACACGTTTATGCTCTCTTGAATGACCCTGGTTCTTGTGTTGTAGACTCTGTATGCTTTAGAGGTTAAGGAATAACCAATAAAGATTCCTTCGTCATCCTTCTTGTGGAACTTGCCCAGTTGATCTCTGTCATTCAAGATGTAGCATTTGCAGCCAAATACATGAAAATATTTCACATTCGGCCTTCGGTTGTTGGTGAGTTCATAGGGAGTCTTCTTGAATCTTTTCACAATTACAACTCTGTTCTGGGTAAAACAGGCTGTTGAGACTGCCTCTGCCCAGAAGTTGATTAGAAGAATAGAACCTGCCAACATAGTTCTGGCGGCTTCTACCAGAGTTCTGTTCTTTCTCTCCACAACACCATTCTGTTGGGAAGTTCTGGTAGCTGAGAAGTTTTGGAAGATTCCTTCCTTTGATAGGTAGGCATCAATTCTGGCATTCTTAAACTCTGTCACATTATCACTTCTCAACTTTTGGATTTTAAGACCTAACAGAACATATATCCTGTTTAACAAACTTATCAGAATTTCTGGGACATCAGATTTTACTCTGATGAACTCAACCCAAGTATATCTAGAATATTCATCAATAAGCACAAGAATATACTTTTTACCGGACAGACTTTGCATAGAGATTGGACCACAAAGATCCATATGAAGCATATGCAAAGGTCTAGGGCAATTGTGATCACTCTTTGTTTTGTGTGAAGCTCTTTTTAGCTTAACCAATTCACAAGCAGAACAAAGATAGTCTTTGTCAAATTTAAGTGAAGGCAGACCTTTCACTAAGTTAAGTTTGACGAGCTTGTCAAGGTTTGAAAATTTTAGATGAGCAAATCTTTTATGCCAGAGCCAGGCATCTTCCTTTTTCAAAGAGACTAAACAGAGTTTTTCTGTTGTAGAGCTTTGATTTGGATTAAAATTCATTTTATACAGATTTCCTTTTCTGTCGGCTCTTAAAAGTTCTTGACCAGACTCGGAAAGCAACAAAGAACAAGATTTCTTCTTAAAATTGACATCGAACCCATGATCACATAGTTGACTTATACTAAGCAGATTATGATTTAAAACTTCAACATAAGCAACTTTAGAAACTGAAACAGCACCATTATTCAACACACCATAACCTCTAATATGTCCCTGTCCATCGCCTCCAAAGGTCACTGCACTTCCCATTTTGTTTTTGAATGAAGTCAACAGCTCCTTATTTCCTGTCATGTGCCTGGAACATCCTGAATCTAAATACTTGTGACAACTGTCAAATTTACACCTCAGGTTAGAACTACACTGGATACCTCATTTTCTCATGACATAGTTCACACAGTGCAATTTTAGCAGCAAACGCGGTACGATAGGAAAATTCGAGAAATTTTGCCTAAGAAATCCTTGAATTAGGAAAATTATCCATAAATCTCATAAAATGCCAATTTAACCTACATTCATACTACAAATATTTATGTAGTTGATAATTTATGTATTTCAATCATATTATATATAAATACTTTATTTTATATATAATTACTTTGTATTTAAATTATTAAGAAAATACTTGTATTTTAAATTTTAATCAAAAAGACAAGATTTGACAATTTATTTTTATCACACCACACCCCCCCCCCCCCACCTTGAGAAACCCCCCCCCCCCCCCCCTCTACTCCATATGTAGCAACTAACATATCCTTCTCATTCATTGTCTCATCTCACTCTCTCAGTAAAAGAATACTTGCAATTCTTTCTCTCTCCATCTTCAAATCTTCATCTTCATCTTCATCAAGATCTTCAAATCTTCATCCCAACTCCAGCCCCAAAATCATATTTCTTCAAAAGTTCAAGATAATCAAAGGTAAAAACAAGTGTGTTGGGTGAAATCCACACACACTCCTTTAAATCTTTTTCAACTTTCTTGCATTTTATGAATGTTCTTCATCTTTTCTACACTTTCTTTATATTTTTAAAAACCATCTTTACTATGTCTTAATGTTTGTAGATTTACCATCATAACATCTTTTTGTTAGTAGAAAGATGGTGAATCCAAAATCAAACCTAAGTTAAGACCAAAGATGAACATTTTAAACACATGCATGTAGTTTCTTGAGAAATCCATCATCTTTTATTCAAGAATTTTTTGAGTAAGTCTTTGAAATCCACTAAAAACATACTTAAACAAACATGCATGAGCTAAATATGCACAATTTTAAGTTGCATATTGATGTTCTTGGCAAGAACATCAACCATTTCTAAAATGTGTCTTTTACAAGAATTTATAAAAGTTGAGTTGATAGGTAACTTGCATGCATTTTAATTGGATCAAAATGTGTTTTGGGAACTGAAAATAAGTGTATGTAAGATAGTCAAATCGGATTGTGCATGCAAAAGAATAAGAATTTTGGTTAATAAGTCAACATGTGAGCACATGCACAAAGTGTGGTTTGACAGATTTCTGCCAAATTCCACCCTCCACTTCAAAGGGTCATATCTCATTCAATATAACTCCAAATGGAGTGAATCGTTTTCTGGAAATCATTTTTATGTGTTAAGATTCAAACCCAAGTGGTTTCACTCAAAAACGCAAAGAATATATTTACCAAACAGTCCTCACAAAATCAGTACGCAAACAGAAACATTTTCCGTCGGGTTTTACGTCGTATATTATTTCATGTACTTAGACTCTTCCAAATATTATTAAACTTATGACAAAAGTTTCCTAACTCATTGAACTACCTGGACATAAAATTTCATGACCAAATTATACCTGGAAGTTACCCAAAGTTGGACACAAAGTGACTTCAAATCCCATTTCATCATTTTATGATGAAATAGTGGAATATATATATGTATATCCTATATTTATATATATTTATGCATTTTATTTATGCACATTATTTATTATTTATCCCTTTTCATCATTTTATGATGAAATTGTGGAATGTACATATATATAATATATTTATATATTGTTAGAGCATTATTGTATTCAAGATTTACTGTAAAAGTCAATGTACTGTATGAGTCTATACAGTATTGTGAATGCCTTTATACCTTGTATGTCATGGGTATAAATAGGCTTGTCTAGTTCATTTGTTAGTAAGCTTTTGTAATCTTTTAGAAACCTTTTGTAATCCTTTGAGCTCAATACATGGATGACATATTTGCTCTCGAGATTCTCTCTCACTACATTCATATCTTATTGCTAGAGATCTGGGATTTCACAATTGGTATCAGAGCTAAACAGAAGATTCAAGTAGATCGAAGACCAAATTGAAGAATTTTTACACTGTTCTTCAAGAATTCGGACCAAGTGGCTTTTACTGTTCATCTGAAGTCTTATCATTCAGACATGAAGTTTTTCCAGATTTTGAGTTTTTGAATCAATTTCTTGCATCATTGAACTCGGAATTGATTACTGATCATCTTTAATTCTTGGATCAACATCAAAAACTGCACAGAATCTTCTGATTTGATCGATTTTTAAAGTTTTGTTCGAAAACCAAAAATTCACTGTTTTGGATCAAAAGTTGCTTAAATCGATCGAATTGTGAATTGTAATCAACAAGAAAAGTGTGCGGATTTCAATTTCGAACAAATCGATACAAGTTTCATACCATTTGATCAAGAATTGAAAAAGTTATGGCAGATTAAGTGATTTTGAAGTTCGAAGTGCAGAATTCGGATCATTCTTGGTGAATTCGGATCATTCATACTCAATTCGCATCATTCAAAGGGAATTCGGAGTGTTCTTGGAATCACAAGTATAGAATTCGACTCAAGAAGCATTCGAATTCATAGAATTCGAACCCTGCTACATTCGAATTGAGGTGAATTCGAACCCTGTTAGATTCGAATTGAGGTGAATTCGAACCCTGTTAGATTAGAATTGAGAAGTTGTGGATTCATCTGAGTTGAATTTGATTTTCCAAGTATAGAATTCGAACCCTGTTAAGTTCGAATTGAGTGAATTCGAACCAAGTTACATTCGAATTGAGTGAATTCGAACCCAGTTACATTCGAATTGAGTGAATTCGAACCAAGTTAAGTCCGAATTGAGTGAATTCGAACCCTTCAGCATCCGAATTCATTGAATTCGAACCCTTCAGCATCCGAATTCATTGAATTCGAACCCTTCAGCATCCGAATTCATTGAATTCGAACCCTCCTTCATCCGAATTCATTGAATTCGAACCCTTCTTCATTCGAATTCATTGATTTCGAATCCTTATTCATCCGAATTCTTGAAAAGAAAATTTATCCCGAAATTTTTTCTATAGTGTATTTCATACATTGTAAGATCTTTTCAAAAAAAAAAATTTATATAAATTTTTTTTGTAAAGTGTATTTTCATACACTGTCTGCTTGATCTTCTGAACGATCAATTTCTAGCAATATTCAAGATGGTTTTACAACAAGTTATTGTTAAAAGCAGTGGTGAAGATTTGAAGCAAACTCTGAAAAAGGAGATTCCTCCAATTGCAAAAGTTTTTGTTAAACCAAATAATAAAATGTTGCAACAAGTTATTATAACAGAAACACCTTCTAAACCACATGTTTCTGTTAAACCAAATAATGTAGTGTTGCAACAAGTCATTTTAACAGAATCATCCTTAAAATCAAAAACTCCTTCTAAAGACAATGCTTCAAATTCTTCAACTCCTATTTTAAATAAAGCATTGGAAGAAGAAAATGTTAATCTGAAAAGACAAATTTTAGACATTTCTTCTTCAAATGCTAAACTTACTAAAAGAATAACTGATCTTGAAGTTTATATTGCAGGTCTTGAAACAAAGAAAGACAAAGACAACTCAAGTCTGCACGATCAAATCGAGAAACTTCAAGAGAAAGTAACAACTCTTAAAAAGGAAAATGCTGATCTGAAGAGCATTGAAGACAGGAGAGAGAAGATTCTTAAAGAAAAGGAAATAATTGAACTTAATTGTATAAAACTTTCAAAACAAGTTTCTGACTTTGAGAAAGTTTTATTTTTAGAAAAAGACAAGCTCGAAAAAGAAAGAGCTAAATTTGAAACTGAACGAAATTTTTTTGAGAATAAAAGTTCTGAACTTTCCATAAAAATCTCTGAATTAGAAAATCTTTTGGAAAAGGAAAGAAAAGATTTCACGGAAAAGAAAAATCTCTTTGAAAAGGAAAGTAAAACCCTTAAAAAGAAAAATATGGAAATTTTCAAAGAGATTACTGATAAAAGAAAGTTTTTGGAAAAAGATTTTGAATCGGAACGCATATATTTTGAAGATGTGTGTTAGATCTGAAGTTTTGTCAATAAACCAAGTGTTGAAGATCTGATAAGAAGGTTCAGAAGTTCTGAGAAGAAGAGTCAGAAGTTCTGAGAAGAAGAGTCAGAGATCTGAGAAAGAGAAGTCAGAAGTTCTGAGAAGCGTGATCAGAAGAATGTTCAGAAGTTCTGAACTACCTGTTCAGAACTTATGACGAGTTTCGTTATTTAGTAATGTGTAAACTAATTAGGACACGTGTTATGTTCTTATTAGTCTTTCTTATTTGTACTGTAGCTTTAAGATGTTTGTTGCAGTATAAATAGAGTGGTTAGCACTACGTTGCTAACTGATTGATTTTCCCATATTACTTGTATTCTTTCCTTGTAATCTTTGAGGTGATCTCTCTCTTAGATCTGTAATTCTGTGCATCATTGAATACAATTGGGCTTGATCATACAATTTCTCAATTACTTCTTTCTATATTGATTGTAAGAATAGATCCTGCACTTGCAATTGGTATCAGAGCTAATCAACAAACAAATTCGTTCAAGATTGTGATTGCGAAGATCGATTGATCAATTTCTTGAAGATTTCTTGATTCATTCAAAATTCGATTCCGCTGCTAGGGCTAGTTCTTGAATTCTTAGCAATTCTTGAATTACCTGCTACTTTTCGATCAAGAAAATCGAATTTGTCTTTCTGTTGAATTTTCTTACAATCATGTCTTCTAAAGAATATCTAGCCATGGGATCCGAAACCAAACCGCCTGTTCTTATACCAGAAGAGTATCAGCAATGGAAAACTCGTATGATCCAATTCCTTGACAACATCGATGAAAATCTTATGATTTCTATACGAGAAGGTCCAATCGAAGTATATATCGATGTCGCCGCAACCCCTGCTACAGAGACAACTCCAGAAATTCCAGCGACCAGAGTAAAGAAGAATTATTCCCAATACACTGCTGAACAGAAAAATAGGCATGCTATTGACAAAAGAGCAATTACTTTGATGACTTTGGCTGTCCCGAATGAGGTTCTTAACAGGATTGACAGTGGATCATCAGCTAAAGAAATGTGGGACGAATTGGAAAGGCAAATGTTAGGAACTGTGAGATCTATTCAGGCAAAGTTAAATCAAAGCATAAATGCTTATGAAAGGTTCAAAGCAAAAGAGTCAGAAAGTTTGACACAGACATACAGTAAATTTTGCACTATTCTAAATGACTTGAGAAGAAATGGACTGAAGAAAACAAAATCAGAAATAAATTACAAATTTCTGAACAGTCTAAATTCAGAATGGTCATCATTTGCCATAAGTCTGCAAATGAACAAAGATATGTGTGAAGAAGACTTAAATGATTTGTTCTGTGTTCTTAATCAACATGAAGACTCTGTCAAGTTAGTTGTGGAAGAAAAGAAAAATGTTGCTGATCAGTTAGCGTTCTTATCAAAGTCCAAAGCAATCAAAGCACCCAAAAAGACTGCATATCTATCAGAAATACCGAGTCTGGAGGAATCTGACAAAGAAGAAGGATCAGAAGATGATGAAGATATCAAGATAATGGCTGAAAAGCTAGCTTTGCTGACAAATACTTTCAACAAAAGGTATGGGAAGGGCAGATTTCAAGGAAATTATAAGAGAGCTGGAAGTTCAGATTATAAGAAGAAAGATGACAGAGAAGAAAATAAGATTGAAAAGAGAATAGAGAGAAGTGAAGAAAACAAGGAAGAGAAGGAAGAGAGAAAAGAAAAGAATCTGTGTTTCAAGTGTGGAAAATCTGGCCATTATGCCAAGGATTGCAGAGTTAAAATTGTGAAAGATTATGAATACTACACGAAGAAGGCTCAGCTTGCAAAGAAGAGAGATGACGAGAGTGCGCTATTGGCTGAACAGGAGAATTGGCTGTACTACACTTCTGATGAAGATGATCATATCAACTTTCCACAGATGCGAAGCTATATGGCAAAAATGAGGAATGAGGATGATTCTGATTTTGAAGATGCTGATTCTGAGTCATCTGCTGAGGTACATTCTTCACTTGAATTAGAGTTAATGACACAGATTGGTGAAATGAAAACTGAATTTGCTAACCTAAGAAAACAGATAAAAGGAGAAAGAACTTTGGTTAACAAATTCAGAATTGAAAAAGAAGTAATAAACGAACAATATGAAGAATCTGAGGCTGAGAAACAGAAAGTTAAAGATGAAAATTCTGAATTGATGAAAAGGCTTTCTGAACTAAAAGTTGAGTTTTCAAAAATAAAGCATGAAAAAGGTGATTTACAAATAAAATTTGATATGTTATTTGAAGAAAGAAAGAATTTATACTCCAAAATCAAAGAATTGGAAGATTTGAATTTGAAAAGAGGTCAAACTCAGCAAACATTAAATCTTTTATTAAGCAATGTTAAAGATACAAGATTTTACAATCCAAAGAAGGGATTGGGATTGGAAGAAAATGTCATTTTAAAAAGAGCTCCAATACTTCAAGTTTCTAAGCCAAAAATCCCAGAAATTGTTGAAGTTTTCATAAGACCTGCTAGTTCTATAACAAGTTCTGACAATTTGCAAAGACCAAACTCTAAAAAGTCAGATGAGACAATTTCTGAGTCTAAAACAGAAAAGTCAGTTGGTTCAGAAGAAAAGGTTAAGAAAGAAGTTTCTAAACCAACAGATGAAAAGCCAAGATACAATGATACTAAATTCAAGTATGATTCCTTAAATGTCAGCTACAAAAATAAACAACCAAGTTTTTCATATCATGACATTGAGAGCATATTTGATACAAGTAAAAATTCTGAAACAGTCAATCAGAAGTCTGAAACTTCTAGTCAGGATTCCGAACTTTGTAGTCAGAATTCTGAGTCTAAAGATCAGACATCTGAGTCTGTAAATCAGAACTCTGACTCAGGTAGTCAGAAGTCTGATTCAACTGGATTTTCTGAAACAAAATCAGAAAAGAGATTCAATCTTGTGAGTCAAGAACTTGAGGATTTAAGGAAAACTTATGATGAACTTGAAAATGATTTCTGTGAAGTGGATATTAAACTTGAAGAAGCTTTGAAAGAAAAGAATATTTTTATTCAGAAAATAACAGAGCTTGAAAAACTGAAGACTGAGTATGATCTTTTTAAAATTAATGCTTCAAGAGAAAATGATAAATTCTTTAATGAATCAAGTACATATGAAAAAGGTGAATCATCTAATTCTTCTAACAAAAAGAACTTGAATTTTTCAGAAAAAGAAGAAAGCAAAAGGAAAGATGATCTTGCAAAGTTGAACGATCTGAAAAGGGAACTTGAGAAGCTTAGAATGAAATCTACTTCTGAACTAAACGCTAGAAATTCTTGTAATAAGGGCAATTGTACTCTGAACAGTATAAATAAAAATGAAATGATCTATGTTTCAGATTTATTGTCACTTGCAAAGAAAAATCTTGTTTGTGTTAGATGTAAAAATGATTCATTCCAATATTCTCACAAATGTCAAGTCAAAATAACTTCTGTTTCATACATAAGAAAAGATATTCAGAAAGTTTCTGTTTCTCAAAATACAGAAAAGAAGAAAATTTTTGTTCCTCAGACTCAGAAGAAAGAAAAGATAAAAGAAAAGAAAGTTGAAAACATAGCAAAACCAAAAGTTACAACTCTCAAAAAGAATTTGAACAAAGTTGTAAGCAGAAAATGTTCTGACTTCATAAAAGTTCAAGGAAAGTGGTGTTTGAAGAAAGATTTTGAGTGGAGAGTAAAAGATACTGATGTTAAATCCAATGACAAAGCTAACAAAGATGGACCCATTCCAAAATGGGTACCTAAACCTAACTGATCTTTTTGCAGGGCTGTCATGTGTGGTTTTTAGATTCAGGAGCTTCAAGACACATGACAGGTCAGAAGTCTTTTCTATCAAACTTCACAGAAAAGGCTGGAGGAGCAGTAAACTTTGGAAACAATAGCAAAGGTCAAGTCAAAGGTTATGGGGATTTAACTAAAGGGGATCTAACTATCCAAAAGGTTTTCTATGTTGAAGGATTACAACACAATCTTTTCAGCATAAGTCAGTTTTTAGACAGTCTTTGTCAAATTAAGTTTCAAATAACAGGTTGCATGATTCTAACTGAAAATGATGTCAAAGTCTTCTGGGCCAAAAGACATATGGACTTATTTGTAGTTAATTTTTCAAAATTGAAAACATTAAATACAGTTTGTCTTTTATCAAAATCAACTGCAAATGAATGCTGGCTTTGGCACAGAAGATGTTCTCATCTGAATTTCAAAGATCTTAATAATCTTGTTGCAAAACATTTGGTTAAAGGCTTACCAAAGCTTAAATTTGAAAAAGAATCATTATGCTCAGCTTGTGAAATGGGCAAGATGAAAAAGAGTTCTCACAAATTAAAAATGGACTCATCTTGCAAAGCACCATTAGAAATGATTCATACTGATCTTTGTGGTCCAATCTCAGTTCAGTCGATGGGAGGAAAGAAATATATGCTTGTGATTGTTGATGAATTATCCAGATACACGTGGGTTGAGTTCCTAAGAGCTAAGTCAGAAGCTGCTACTACATTGATAAATTTTATCAAAAGGATTCAAGTTCTCTTACAACTTCAAGTTCAGAAAATCAGAAGTGATAATGGAACGGAGTTCAGAAATGAGACTCTTCAGAATTTTCTAGAAAGTTCTGGGATTTCTCACAATTTTTCTGCTGTCAGAACTCCTCAACAAAATGGTGTTGTTGAAAGGAAGAATAGAACTCTAGTTGAGGCTGCGAGAACAATGTTGGCTTATGCAAATCTTCCTACTTTCCTATGGGCTGAAGCAATTGCAACTGCTTGTTTTACACAAAATAGAACTTTAATCAATAAGAGATTAAATAAGACTGCTTATGAACTGATAAATAAAAGAAAACCATTAATCAAATTCTTTCATATTTTTGGTTGCAGATGCTACGTTCTCAGAGACAGAGAAAATCTTGCCAAATTCGATAAAAAGGCAGATGAAGGATACTTTGTGGGTTATTCTTTAACTTCCAAAGCATTCAGAATCTACAATAGAAGAACCAAGAGGATGATGGAGAGCATAAATGTAACTTTTGATGAAGCCAGAATGCGGACTTCTGAACAAGACAGTTCAGAACTCATGCTGAACAAGACAAAAATGACTTCTGATACAAATTCTAATCCTATTTGTTCAGAACTCAATTTACTGTTTAAGGATGCTTTTAGTGAACTAATTTCTGATTCTTATGCAGAATATGAAAACCCAAAGATGGTCAAAGAGATGAAAAATAAGACTCCAGAAATAGTTCAATCAACTGTAATTTCTGACAAAGGTCCATCAGAGGAGTGCCCAAATCTAATAAATACAAGTGGTGAAAACTCTGAACCTTGTAATCAGAATTCTGATTCTTGTACTCAGAACTCTGAACAAGTCAATCAGAACTCTGACTTCATTAATCAGAACTCAAACTTGGATGCAACTCCTACTCATACGTCAGAACAAGGTGACAGTTCAGAATTACAAGCAATCATTGATGAGAATGATGCAAACAACAATTATTCAGAGATTGATGTACTCCCTAGTGCTAACAAATGGACTAAAAATCACCCTATTCATCAAGTAATAGGTGATCCATCAGCAGGAGTAAAGACAAGATCAGCTACAGCAAATGAAGTAATGTTTGCTGGTTTCTTAAGTGTAATTGAACCAAAGAAAGCTAATGAAGCCCTAGAGGATCCAGACTGGATTTCAGCAATGCAAGAGGAATTGCTTCAATTTGAAAGAAATAAAGTTTGGAGACTCATTCCAAAGCCTGAAGGTAAATCTATAATTGGAACTAAATGGGTGTTCAGAAACAAAAAGGATGAATCAGGTGTTGTCATCAGAAACAAGGCAAGATTGGTTGCTAAGGGATACTGTCAACAAGAGGGAATTGATTATGATGAGACATTTGCACCAGTGGCAAGAATAGAGGCAATCAGAATATTTTTAGCCTATGCTGCACATAAAAACTTCAAGGTGTATCAAATGGATGTCAAATCAGCCTTTCTAAATGGCAAACTTAATGAAGAGGTGTATGTCCATCAACCTGAAGGTTTTGTTGATCCAGAATTCCCTGATCATGTTTATATTTTAGACAAAGCTTTATATGGTCTAAAACAAGCACCACGAGCCTGGTATGACACTCTTACTAAACACCTGTTAGGTTCAGGATTCAAGAAAGGTAAGATTGACACAACTTTGTTTTTAAAGAAACAGGGTAATGATTTGATTCTGATTCAGATTTATGTTGATGACATAATATTTGGTTCTACCAGTCCAGAATTATGTGATAATTTTTCAAAAGTCATGTCATCTGAATTTGAAATGAGCATGATGGGTGAACTGAATTTTTTCCTTGGTCTTCAAGTCAAACAACTACCAAAAGGTATTTTCATAAATCAAGGAAAATATGTCAGAGATATTCTGAAAAAGTTCAAAATGTATGATTGTGCTTCTATGAGAACACCTATGGCAACTAACATAAAGTTAGATGCTGATCTCAAAGGTGTTTCAGCAGATATCAAACTTTATAGAGGCATGATTGGATCATTACTTTATTTGACTGCAAGTAGACCAGATATCATGTTTTCTACCTGTTTCTGTGCTAGATTTCAATCTAACCCGAAAGAATCACATATGTTGGCTGTCAAAAGGATTTTAAGATATCTCAAAGGAACACCTGATCTAGGTTTATGGTATCCAAAAGAAACTGACTTCAAATTGACTGCTTTCACTGATGCTGATCATGCAGGAAGTAGGTTGGACAGAAAGAGTACATCTGGTGCTTGTCACTTTTTGGGAGATAAAATAGTGAGTTGGGCATCAAAGAAACAGAATTGTGTATCTACTTCAACTGCTGAAGCAGAGTATGTTGCTGCTGCTGCTTCATGCTCTCAAACATTGTGGATGAGAACACAACTCATGGACTATGGATATCAGCTTAATAAGATTCCCATCTATTGTGACTCAGAAAGTGCAATTGCTATTACTCAGAACCCTGTTCAACATTCGAAGACTAAGCATATAGACGTGAGGTATCATTTTATAAAGGACTATGTGGAAAAAGGAACTATAGAGATGCACTTTGTGCATACAAAGTATCAATTGGCTGACTTGTTCACAAAGCCTCTTGATCACAAAAGGTTTTCTTTTCTCATATGTAAAATAGGAATGCTTAATCTGCCTAGTTGAAAATATTTTTTTCTTAAAAATGCTAAATTTTTCTAAGTGAAGTTGTCTGAGTAGTGTACTCAGAACTTCTGAGTCTTGAGTTCAGAACTTCTGAGTCTTGAGTTCAGAACTTCTGAGTCTTGAGTTCGGAACTTCTGAATCTTGAGTTCAGAACTTCTGAGTCTTGAGTTCAGAACTTCTGAGTCTTGAGATCAGAACCTCTAAATCTTAAGGTCAGAAATTCTGAGTCAATACTTCAGCAATCTAACTTTCAAAAATTTATTTTTGAGAAATACAAATAACTTCAACTGTATGGATTATGCTTCTTCGATTATCTTGTTATCTCATCTTTATGTATCATTAATACTCAAATGCATGCTCAAGTCAAGGGGGAGCATCAAAATTCTTTTGAAAATCATTTTGTGATGCTTAAAAGATTTGTTTTCATTTCTTATCTGTTCAAACCTCTTCTGAATAATCAAAATGTTTTATATTGGTCAGAAGTTGATTTTAAAAGACATTTTGGTTACAAGGCAAAATTCTTCTGAGTCATGGAATCAGAACATCTGCGCGTGTTATTCAGATCTTTGACTTGAGTCAAAATTCTATCCACTAACACGTGTCAGCTTCATATTTGTTTGACAATGCCACGTATTTCATTTAAATCCTTTGTGGTATTTCACGTGTGTTGACTCCGTTATAACATTGATTTCGCTTTTCCGTTAAACCTTTCAACTTCGCGGATTTTAAATAGGTCTTAAAATCCCTATTTCAAAGTTCTTTCAAATTCCAGAGCGAAACGTGAGATACGAATCAAATCCAGAGTTCTTTGAATCTGTTTTCTTCTTAAATCATGTCTGAAATACGAAGAAGTGGTCCAATTTCTCTACATTCTACAAAATCGATAATGGATTCATCTGATTCGGAAAGTGATGAAGTACAAAATAGAGTTGCAGAGGAAGGGGCAATAAGAAATGATGAAGAAGATGAACAAATGGATGAATCTGAAGGAAATGCGGATGAGGTAAATGTTAATATTGAACATGATCAGAGTGCTGCAGGTTCTATTATGTCAGATAGATCTATTCTAGTGGAAAGAGTTGTTCCTGAGAGTGAATGGTTGAAATTATCTGAAAATAACTGTGTTATATTGTTTGAGGAAAGTCGTTTTAAGCCTGAACACAGAATTATCATGGAGTTATTCAAACATCATCCGTACAGAAAATGGTTTACAAGAAGTAAAAATGTGCCTGTTCAGTACATACAACAATGGTGGAAATATCTTAGGTTAGAAGATAATAAGTTTGTGTCTGAAATTGGAGGAGTGACATTTGTCTTATCTATCTCTGCACTAAGAGAGATGCTGAATCTACCAGAGAAAGATGATGTACAAAGAAGAACAGATTTTGAGGATTTACCCCTAACAGAGGAATTAATAGCAGAGTTTATGAAGTTGGGATACAATGAAGGATTGAGGACTCTCAGTTTGTTCAGAAGAAACAAATTACCACCTATTTGGGCTTGCTTCTTTCATGTGGTAAATAAATGTTTGTCAGGGAAAAATAGTTCTGCTGATCAAGGTTCTAAACAAATTCTTCAGATATTTCAAGGTTTAGTGAAGAATAGGCATTATGACTATACTTTAATACTTTGGGAAGATATGAAGAATACATTTGAGAAGAATCAGAAAGCAATTCAGAAGAAGACAAAGGATGCTCCACTGACATACATTCCCTACATAAGGTACTGGCAAATTGTTATTTGGTATGCCATGCAGGAAAACAGAACAATCTCAAGAAAAACAAATGAAGAGCATGGTCCTACATTTTATTTGGGTAAGATGACCTCAGTAACAAGACTTGAAAATTATCCCAATCATAAACTGTTGCCAAAATCACTTAGGAACTATATTCCAAGGGAGAGTGAGATTTTAAAAGCTTATTGCACCTCTATGGGAATTGAATTACCTCAAATCCCTACCCAAGAGGACCAACCTGAGAAGAGAGGTGAGGGGTCTAGTCGAATTAGAGAGGGGGAGGATGTTCAGATGGGTGAACATTCTGAGAGACTTGAGGGGGAAAATTCTGAGAGCTTGGTTAGACTCAGTGAGGAAAAACAGAATGAGAGTGGTGAGGATGAGAGATTGTTAACAGAGGTTCAAACAGAAAGAGATGCCTCTGAACCAGCTAATCTTGACCAGGTAACCACACATGCTATTGGTTCACATCTCTTGGTGTCCAATATTGAAACAAACACCATGGACCTAGTGGTGGATCTTGAACAACCCATCCATACCCACTCAGAAGCATTTCAACATGCTACTGTTTCACACAAATCCGGGGAACCATCCCAAACTCATTTGGAGGGAGGTGATAAATCCCAACTTATTTTTCAACACATTGAGTCTGAATATCACAGTCCTATTCATATTGAGCCTGAAATTCCTTTTGACACTTGCACAGATCAGGAATTTCGTACTCCTGAAACAACATTCATAGACATGCCTAATGTTGGGTGTCAAGGATTGGATGGAAGTCCTGGTGAGGTGAACATTACAAAAGCCTCATTCAAACGTGCATCTGTTGTACAAGATGACTGTGTGTTATCTACAGGCCATGAGCTCTCTGGGCACATGAAAACTGGACCATCTGTTGGTTCAGGTTCACTGTTAGAAACTTCTGAATTTGAAAAGATTCAGAAACAAAACAAGGAGATGGGGGAAAAAGTAGAAAATTTGGAGAAGAGGATGGAGGATCTGAATGATGAGGTATCAGATTTGAAAGTTGTGTTAGAGAAAAAGTTAATTTCTGTTGAAACCAAGGTAGATGATGTAAAGAAATCCTTGGATTCTCACAAAAAGGAGATCATGGATATAATGTCTGGTTTTCAAAAAGATATGTTAAAACAGATGCAGGGTATGCAGGAATCTATATTGAAAGCACTGAGTGTATCTTTGGCTTCTACTTCAAAGCCTCTTGATCCTGTTCCTATTGCAGAAGCTGAACCTGAAGTTGCTTTTAATCAGAACTTGAAAAGGAAGTTTGATGATAATGATCCTCATAATCATCAAAAGGGGGAGAAAAGACAAAGGTTAAGTTCTGATGATGATATTGGCATAGAAGATTTTGAGATAGCAGACATGCACTTAGCCAATACAAAAAGTACAGAAGATCAGACACAGGAAAATTTAAAGGAGATGATTCAGATAGTACAGCTTGACAGTTCAGATACAGAAGAAATGGAGTTGGGAAGTATTGATAGTAATGAATCAGATAAAACAGAGGAATTGAACTTGGATACTGAGATGGAAGGAAACTCAGATGAAACTGTAGCTATTGAGGAATCTGATTTGAGAATGGAAGAAATAGTGGAAAGTACAGTGGTAAACAGGTGTACAGATATTGTGGTTTATAACAGTGAAAGGGCAATGGAGTCTGAATCAGAAGAAAGGAGGTTGAATGAAGAATTGATCAGAAGAATGCATAATGAAGTAGTCAGAGCTTTGAGTGTTCAGAAAATTCATAAAGGAATAAAAGTGATAAGACCCATTGATCTAATGGGAGAAGAAGACAGAACTGTAGATTACACTCAGGATTTTAAAGATGATTTTAGGTTTAACTTTTGTGATGAGTTAAATACAGAAGAAGAGTATGTGAAAGTGAAAGACTTCTTTATGCCTTCTGAATATGTATTCAGAAAACCAATCGAGATTCCAAAGATTAAATTGCAAAGACTAGAAGAACCTTTGTGTGACTTCATTCTAGAGTTAAGTGATGTACCTTTAGCCAGACAATTTCATGATGATATTTTTCCTGAGGAAATATATGATAATCTCTACTACACAGAAGGAGAGTATGAGCTTTTGGAAAGTAACATTGATGGTTTTATGGATGACAGAGCTCAGATGGTCTACTCAGAAGCTTCTAATATGTTCAGAGTTCCTGACTCAAAACTGCATATTCAGAAAAGAATCGAGAAAGTTCTGATGTTTCAACAAGATGAATTCAATGGTTTAATGTTCGTTAGAATGGAAACACTGAAAGAAAGAAATACAAAGGTTTCCATGTCTACATTTGATTTTCACAGATTGACTCTTGATGATCAGATCTTTCTAGTCAAGTTCTTTGCTAGCACTGAAGAAGCCTTGATAGAAATTGAATGCAGAAGACTTCTGGGTATTTATGTCAGAAATACATACTTGTATGACTTCCAGTTGGCTATAGAAGAAAGAAAAGAAAAGTGCAATCTGAGTTCTCCCACAAAGAAAACAGAAGTTGATCTGCATGTGAAGGGTTTTGTGAATGAAGGAATGGAGGCAGAAGGGTTCACATATATGGTTCACGAAAGACTTGAATTGTTCAGATTAAAAGAGTTGGTGAAGTACAGTGATGCAACTCTGAATTGGTTGTTGATTAGAATGGAAGTAAGTATGGATGCTGAAAAAGAGAGTTTAAAGAAGAGATGCATAAACTGTGTGAAGAGGAGGTTGGATTTTAGAAGAAAAATCAGAAACAATAGTGAATGGTTGCTATCTGAGGTGAATCCCAAAAAGATTCTACATAATGATTTTGTGTTCCCAGCTGAGTATGAAGTGAATGAAATTTTGTCAGATGAGGCTGAAGAAGTTCAGGACACAACACCTCAGAATGTGCAGATAACTAATATTGATCAAGCTGAACAGTCTGAACCCAAAGAAGATGAAATATTCATTGATCTGAATGGATACTTTCTTGAATTTGATCTGCCTGAGTTCTTCAAACCAAAAGAGGTACAATTCTTGGATGTGTATTATGATAGGTCTAAGGAGACTCAGATCTGGTTGGCTGAAAAATCAAGATGTCTTGGCAAAACAAAGCAAGCCGTTTACTCAGATTTTCTAATCACTGGAATCAGAGAATTGAAGGTTAAGAAATTCAGAAAGATGGAGTACTTATCCTTTGAAGTTTTGAGAGAAGATGGCAAGGTTTATTATTTCACTGATGCAGATTTTGAGAAACTGTCAGTGGTTGACTTCTACAGATTACACAGCTTTCTATGTTTTAAAGAGTCAAGTAAAGATAGAAATGAAAGGAAGGCAAGAAGTGTGGTGATTGAGGCCATGTTCTATATCTTAAGGTGGCATTGCTATACAGATTTCCAAATAGCTCTGTATTTGCAAAAGTCATGTGTTTATCTGGCAAATCCCAATACAGATCATGAGCAGAAAAAGGTGTTAAAGACTGGAAGTGTTCACAGATATCCAGAGTTGGGAGTATTTTTGAAGAAAAAAAGTGGAAAGATCTTCTTCAGAGCAAAGGAAACTGCAAATATTGTTCTGGAACTTTAAGGATCATAAAGCACAATTTGGAGAAAAAGATGCTGAAAGTGAAGGAAGCAAACATGATTCAAGAAGTAATTAATCAGCAAGTTGAGATTATTCAAGAAATTATTGACAAGATTGATAAGAGGCTTAATCTGAGGAATGTGCTACTTCAGAAAATTGTTCCTGCTCTGAAAGAATTAGATGATGCAAAGTTTAAGTTTATTTGACAAAAAGGGGGAGATTGTTAGATCTGAAGTTTTGTCAATAAACCAAGTGTTGAAGATCTGATAAGAAGGTTCAGAAGTTCTGAGAAGAAGAGTCAGAAGTTCTGAGAAGAAGAGTCAGAGATCTGAGAAAGAGAAGTCAGAAGTTCTGAGAAGCGTGATCAGAAGAATGTTCAGAAGTTCTGAACTACCTGTTCAGAACTTATGACGAGTTTCGTTATTTAGTAATGTGTAAACTAATTAGGACACGTGTTATGTTCTTATTAGTCTTTCTTATTTGTACTGTAGCTTTAAGATGTTTGTTGCAGTATAAATAGAGTGGTTAGCACTACGTTGCTAACTGATTGATTTTCCCATATTACTTGTATTCTTTCCTTGTAATCTTTGAGGTGATCTCTCTCTTAGATCTGTAATTCTGTGCATCATTGAATACAATTGGGCTTGATCATACAATTTCTCAATTACTTCTTTCTATATTGATTGTAAGAATAGATCCTGCACTTTCAATGTGATTCTTAATCTTACCAAAAGATTATCTGGTTTATCAGCTGATATTATGAAGGATCAATTGATAAAATCTGATCTCCAAAAGAAATTTGATCTAACTTTTAAAGAGAAGAATGTTTTGATAAACAAAGTTAAGGAACTTGAAGACATCATTTTTAAATTTGATGTCTCAAAGCAGGTAAGTCCTGAAAGTATCTTTCAGACTCCATTTGTTAATTCAAGTGATTCTGAATGCTCTTTTAAAACTGCTTCAAGTTCAAGTTTTAAAAACATTCCTTCTAAACATATTAATAGATCAACTGGTTTCTCAAAAGATCAGATTTGTTCAACAAATCTCTTCTATAATCCTCTGTTTGATAAATCAGATAACAAAACAAATGTGCCTAAAGTTAATACTTCCAAACCTGAAGAACTTCCAGTCTTCAAGAGGGTGAAGATGGAATGGAGAGTCAAAGGCACAACAATTCCAAAGAAAGATGTGCCAAAATCATCTGTATCCACATCAAATGCCAAGAAGAACAATGCGCCAAAAGGTAAATCTTATGCTAAACCTAATCCTATTTATTCTGTAAATTATCTGATTAGGTTGGCACATAAGAAAATCTGTTGTTCTTACTGTGGATCAAATGATTTTGTGCATAAAGATTATACTTCTTATTGGTATGGTTCTTACAGTATTCCTTGTAAGAACTCTACACCTAACCCACTAGGACCCAAGTGCCATTGGGTACCAAAATCTGCTTAAACTGTTTTGTAGGTATATCATGTGTTGTGCTGAATGTTACATATATACCACACACATGACTGAAAACAGAAGAGAAGCGGCGTAATTTTTTGAAGAATATTTGTACTATTAAGGGGGAGATAAATATTTTTGGCTTTTGAACATATCAGTTCAAAACCCGTGCTTCAACGACTATGGCTTCTGGACAAATCAGTTCAGGACCCGTACTTCAAAGACTAAGACTTCTAAACAAATCAGTTTAGAACTCACACTTCTCAGGTGATATCTTTAACTGTTACATCTTTCTGTTTCAAGGAACGTGGTAAAAGGTAACATTGGATTATATTTTGCTTCTACCACTTTGAAAACTTGAATCTTTACAAATTTAATTCAATGAGATAAAATTTTCAATTTTCATTCAATGAATTAAATGTGTGCTAAAAGATGATTTTACAAGTATTTTTGTTTTATCCGAGTTATATTTGTTTCAACTTTCACTTCTGAAATTAATCGAAAGGTCAGCAAAACATGAATGAAATTATGCTGAATGATCAAAGTTATGTGAATTCGGACTTATATAGAATATAATGCTCAAAAAGCCTATATGTCAGAATGATGGATGGAAATGAAAATATGGGAGAAGCACTATATTTTAGAACCAAGTGATTGAGATAAAATTGTTGCACTATCATTTAGTTTGAAAGTTTGTGCATGTGGCCTTTCTGGTTTGGGAGAGTAAGTCCTAAGGGGTGCTCGACACCTAGTCCCTAAGATCAACTGGTCTGGGATCGGCTGACCCAAATCCTGTAATAGAACCAGATAGAAAGCCATGTTCTACTGGTACAAATGGGTTTAAGATATATCGATGTGGCCTTTCTGGTTTGGGAAATTAAGTTCTAAGGGGTGCTCGTCACCTAGCACCTAAGGCCAACTGGTCTGGGATCTGCTAACCCAAATCCTGCTATAGAACCAGATAGAAAGTCATGTTTAACGGTGTATCTTATTCTTACTAAACTTTTTGATCAAAAGATGCCAATGAGCACAAAATCAAAGGATGCCAATGAGCATAGAATCAAAAGATGCCAATGAGCACAAAATCAAAGGATGCCAATGAGCACAGAATCAAAAGATGCCAATGAGCACAAAATCAAAAGATGTCAATGTGCACAAAATCAAAAGATGCCAATGAGCACACATCTCTTGAAACTTGGGAAAATACAAAGTCGCGATAAACCCGTAAATTTATGAAATTCTGATTTTGGACACATAGTGTGAGTAGAGCAAAGTATTCTTATATGTTTTAGAATTGCATACGCTTGATGCTAATCATATTTCGCATGCTAGCACACCAAATAGATTTAATAAAGGGGTTGAAACTGAACGTTTGTAACTTGATATGCAATGATGTCTTGTTTTTGAATCCAAACACATGCATTTGATTTCATTTGATTGAAATATTGTTAAATTTCATTAAGTTGAATTTCTTTTGTAAAGCTTTCAAATGATCAAATGTTAGTAGTTATAAAATGAAGTTCAATGAATTTTATTTTCCTTGTGTAAATTTGTTTTAAAATTTGTGCTACAATTTCAAATACTGTACGTTATTGAAATATATGCATACTTTCAGGGGGAGAAAACAAATTGCTCCAGAATTCTTATTTTGAGGGGGAGCAAGGTTATCTACTAAGGAGGAGATTGTTAGTAATACTCAGTGACGCGACTGAAATTGAAGAAGGTTTTCGATGATAATGATGCTCACTTTCATCGAAAAAGGGGGAGAAATGTTTAATTCAATTTCATGTCAAAGATATCTCATGTCTAAGAGCTTTCAAGTCAATGATTCGTGAACAAAGACTGAAGATCAGGGGAGAAGGATCATGTGAAGTCTAAATATTGCTGAATTTGGTTATCTTAGTTCTGAGTGGTTCTCGGAATGCGCTTACACCTAAAAGTTCAAAAATATAGATGGTTTCGCATCCTTCATGATTCGAATTGCCCTGATTTCGAACCCTTCATAATTCGAATTGTCCTGATTTCGCACCCTTCATGATTCGAATTGAGTGATTTCGAATCCTTCATGATTCAAATTGCCCTGATTTCGGACCCTTCTTGTTCCAACTTACTTGAATTCGAATCCTACTTGATCCGAATTGAGCTGATTTCGCATCCTCTAGCATCCGAATTGATGGTTTCGGATCTGCCTACATCCGAATTGATGATTTCGGATTCTTAAAGTTAATATGAGAACTAAGGTTCTTGCATCAAGAAGGATACGAGAAATTACTGTTTGTTAAAGACTGATAAAGCTGTAAAGATCTGTTTTCATGTACAAGGCTTGAAGATAGTTTGATAAAGTGTCTGTTGAAGAAGATTGACTTTACAAAGAGCTGAAGACTGCTGTCAAATTTTTTAAATCTTGAATCCAAAGGGGGAGATTGTTAGAGCATTATTGTATTCAAGATTTACTGTAAAAGTCAATGTACTGTATGAGTCTATACAGTATTGTGAATGCCTTTATACCTTGTATGTCATGGGTATAAATAGGCTTGTCTAGTTCATTTGTTAGTAAGCTTTTGTAATCTTTTAGAAACCTTTTGTAATCCTTTGAGCTCAATACATGGATGACATATTTGCTCTCTAGATTCTCTCTCACTACATTCATATCTTATTGCTAGAGATCTGGGATTTCACATATATGTTTATGTATTTTATATATTCTTGATCCCATTTCATCATTTTATGATGAAATCGTGGAATATAAATATATACTATACCTATATATTTATGCACTTAAATACTTGTCTTTACATTTGAAACTCTTCAATTCTATCGTTCTTACGATAACATTTCGGTTTATATATATATGTACTATATATATATATATATATATATACTAGTGGTGTACCCGCGCGATGCAGCGCGGGTGAAACACAATTTTAAAACATTAGTTTAGCTGTGAATTGTGTTTTTCTATCACTTTCAATTTTATTCCATGAGTTTGCATGGTTAATTTGTAAGTTTAGCTTATGGTTTGCGAATACTTGCCAGTATTTGCTCTATCGGAAATATTAAGAGGGGAACAGAAATAGAAGAAACCAGGAAAGACATCAGACAATAACTGGTGTACTTTTGGAAATTTTGGAAGTCTATCCAGAAACATATCCTCAAATCCAATTCCCTTGTTAATTGACAAAAATCCTTCTGTTTTACAGCCTCATAGTAACAATAAAAGTTGACACAAACCACTACTATGAATAACAAATGATTGTTTGAAATTTGTAACATAACTGATATCAAATTCACATTTAGCTTTGTTTCTTAAAAAATTCTTTTCACATAGCTGATATCAAATTCTACACGACCAACAGGATGATTTTTGACAGATTTGCGAGGTTGTGGCGTATCGACCATATTTCACTCATAAAGGCTCCGTTTAAGGCGATTCAAGAGTTTCTGGAAAGACAACAGATGGGGGTACAACTTATAAGTTTTGAGTTTTTGTAAATTCGAAATTAATCTGGGCCGAAACTGATGGTGAATGTGACTATGTTTTTTACATAGCCATTGGAAAGTGTTGAAATTACGTACGAACCAATTGGCGTAGTTGATGCAACGGCAAAATATCTTGAAGAATACATAATTCGGCCATCGCCCTGCACAAAAAGATTAAGAAAAACAGTAAATCTCGATTTGTACAAGTTACACCTGAAATCAAGAAGAGGGCGAATTACCTTATTTTGTTCAAGCAATAATTCCCCAAGTCCGACACATTGCCTCAATTCAACTGTGTAGTGTTCAAACAAGAAATAAAATATGAGTCACATTACATGGTGATGTCCCAAATAGTAATTCTTTTCCCGTTTCTTAATGTCCCTCAACTACAAGGACTTAAGTCTATAAATGTTGAGCAATGGTGACCATGTTTAAAAGGTGTTTCTACTACTTAATTGCAGTGGTATACGAATAAACAGAGAGAGGTTAAAAAGCATTAGCCAACCAAAATGGAATATATAAAACATGGAAAGAAAACATTACACGAAGATATCTTTCTAACAAACAAAATATAAAGGCATTAGCAACAACAAAAAAACTCCCGAAATACTCAGTAAAAACAGAAGAAAGAAAAACTATAACCTCCACTGAACAACATTAATAATTATTGTGAGAACTATACAGGTATTCCATCAAGAAGCAACAATCTATAAAAGTTAATGGAAAATCAAGAAAAGGATTCGATCTGGAAAGAACAAACAACAATGTAAGGAGGGTGTCGTTTACAAAATTACAATAATGCCTTTAATGTTGTCACAGGGATGTTGTAAGCGAAGGAACTCCGAGTGTTTGGGAAAAACCGATAAAATGCCTAATTCTCCCCAAAAACCATCTTATTTATCAAAAAAACATCTCATTTATCAGAGGCATCCCGAAACCTGAGTACGAATAAAAACAATCCAGACTTCAGATTTGATTTTAAACCACCATCCAGATAACAACCCCTTTAAACAATGAAGAATTCTTTGGACAGGTATTAAATTACTTTGATAAAGATAACATCACAATACATGCCACATCCACCTTATTCCCCCTTTATTAAATCCATATTTTTTACTACCATCCATTTGTATATTTATTTCGACTTTGATCAGGAGCCAAAAACAATCCAGACTACAAACCAAGCTAAAAAAACAGTAAATAAACAAAATTTGCACAAGCATAAAACATTTGACTGCTCCAATTCTGCAATTTTCTCAACAAAAACCATTTGCATGTAATGAAACAGAAGACTAATAATACAAAGCATATAGATATACATGAATATGTGTTTTTGGATGTAGTTTAATACTTATAAGGGTCGTTTTAAATAAGAAGGTTAAATACTGTGAGAAGGTAAGAAGGAAAGGTTCGTATGTGAATCATTGAAAAAATCCGAAAAAAATCTATTTGAAAATGGTTATGTGAACCGATGACACAAATTATTTACACGGGTTCACATATGCATCTTCAATAGAACTTTTTCAATGATTCACATATGAACCTTCCCTTGTCTTTTTGGAAATGGGTGATCTCAAGAATCCCATGGCATTTAACGACAATAGGTTTCACCCTGATCTTTATAGCTTGTATACCATTCTTTATAGCATGGATCCACTATAAATCCATACATGTCAAAAGTATCGCATATTGAGAGAGCAATGTGGCGGGATCTAAGGTTTTCTACAAGATTCATTTGTATTTGAAGTCAAAATCTTTCAAAATATCAATCCATTAATTATTGATTAGCACGAAAACTTACCTGTAGGCTGTAACTGTGGTGATAAAGAACTGTCCACCATTAGAATTTGGACCTGAATTGACCATGGCCACCATACATGCAACAACGGTAGCGTTAGAAGAGTTTCAAGAATCTAACAACAATCCTTCTCAACTTATTATCTAATAAGGCAGAGGACCTGCTTGTGAATGCTTGATCTTAAAATTTTCGTCACGAAAGACTCCACCATATATGGATTCATTTCCTCTCCCATTGCCATAGACGGTGTCCCCACCTTGAACATGAACCCATGTATCATACAATGGAAAGGCGCTCCCTTATAGTGTAGCAGTTTACCACTCGGACCCTTGTCCACTTCCCATAATTCCAAAATACAAGTTAGGTGCCAAAATTTATGGTTCTCGGTATAAATCATGTATGTATATCTTGTTTTTCATCAATTCTTTTTTTTGGTCCTGTTCCTTTTCTTATTTTGAAGTGGGGAAGAAATATAAATCATGGATGCAGATGATATGAAGAACACTTCAAAGTTTAGATAATAGATAATATATATATATCATTGGTTGGACAGCACCTTGACAACAAGCTTGGCAGCAAGTTCTGCAGGCAATCCACGGCAAGATTGAGCAGCCACATCAGATGATAAAGCATCCCAGATACCATCAGAAGAAATTATAAGTCTTCCCCCAGAATTTGAGAGCTAAATATACAAATAAAATGTGCCAGTTTTAATCATATCAGAATTCAGAACCTATAATAGACAAAATTATGTATTATTCGCAACCTTGACTTGCTTGACGTGAGGTATTGGGACAATAAACTCCCCAACATCTGTATCGCCAATAGACCTTGAGAGACACAACCCACCAGGACAACATCGAAGTGGACCAACCTATAACATAACAGCCGCAAGGATATAAGATTTACAACTCTCTTTCCTACAAGCACAAAAGTTATAAAAATGACTTTTTTTTACCCCATCCCCTTCGAAAATATTAAGGCGTCGTACTTCACCCCCACTTGTTGTTACTCGTTCCCTTTCTTCAACGTTCTCTTCAAGCCTATGATCAACTGTCAACAGTGATACCACACCAGCTTTTGTGTCTAGTATGCATCGTGAATCCCCAACGGAGGCAACAGTTATGGTCCACCCATCAATCACAACGAATGTAACAGTTGTACCAGATGTCTCACCTAATATTTATCAAAGAGAGTTAAATAGGAATACCTACAGAAAAAAAATGAATGCTCTAAGTGATAGTGATGTTAAATGAGGTAAAGCCATTACCTTTCTGTTGAAACTCTATGTCAGTTTTAACAAACCCTGCAACCAATGCTCTAGGAAGTGCTTGAAGCCACTCTTCACGGCCACATCCTTGGGGAATCGCACTTAAAATGTTGTTCAACAAATTTTCCTTTGCAAATATGGCAGTTGAGATACCATTATGCCCATCAAATATCTACCAACAAACCAAATTTCAACAATCTAGTTATTAACCAATCTAGAACAGCTTTATAAACCATAATGAAAAGGTTTGCATATATACCGCAAAAACTGAGAAAGACGATGACGGATTCCCTTGAATTCTCTGGCAATCGGGCTTGATCAAGAAATAATCCTCCCCTTTCTTTGACAGTGCGGCCTGTCCATGATTGACAGTAGGTTTCTCTACATTTTCATGCCTAAGTTCACGCCTAATCAGAGTCCCAAGCGGTACAAGAGGTGGCTTCGTTTTCATCCTTAAAGTCTCCTTTTCACTCATTATACACTACGGATTGTCATAATGATCCATCGTCAGACACCCTATTTCATTTTCAAAAACGCATCAGTAAATTAAACACAAATCCATTTGCCGATCTAAAAACTTTCTTAATACCATCTAAATCCAGCAACGAAAACCTTCATATGAACTAAAATTTATACAAAATCTACAAAATTGTCATGTAAATGCGTATATACACACATATAAACACTTAATTACTAAAATTAATCTCCAGAAACATCGAGCCTGCAAAATGCAGATACACACAACCGAAAACATGTGCTCTCACAAAATTTGTACCAATGAATAATAATGAGAATCGTTAAGAACTTACAGCGAAGACATTGAAGAACGTGCAACCAGATCTAGAAGAAACTAAAACAACATTGATGAAATTTGGATCCAGATTTGATGAGATATTGTTGGGTAAATTAGAGAACAACTTCTAGAGCTTCAAACATAAATACGCACTGTAATGCAAAATCTACCAAGAAAAATAAGAGGAAATTAGGGGAAATAAAAGGGGGTGATTAAGCATTGAGGAAGCGATATAGATCGTAGAACCAGCTGGAGGTAGAAAGGAGCAGGTCGCCAATTCGAATTTAGGGTTGAGAATACTTTGTGAATGGTGTTTATATGGTGAATTCTTGAGATGTAGAAAGTAGCAGGTAGAAGGAATTTGAAAAAATATTCCATGCCTACTGCCGGTAAGGTGTGAGACGTGAATTGGTATGGCCTGAGACGTGACTGAGAAGGGTGTACTGTCGGTAAGGTGTAAGAGCACGGCTGGAGCGTGCGCTCTTTCTTGTTTGATGTGGGTGAAGAAATGGGTATGGGCTTATGGGGTGAGTAGGTGATGAAATGGGTATGGGTATGGGCTTATGAGTCTGTGACGTGAAGATCCAGAATTAGAAAGATAAGCAATCAAGCATAGTGAAAAGCCCAACTGAATGATCATCTAAATGAGATGCAATAAAAACTTGTACATTATGCAAAAAAAGTAGTAATTAAGAGATTTTCAGTTTTTATGCTTTAAAATGTAGTACTCAATGCATAGAGAGTTGTCTTTAAGACATTTTGCTTAAATGCTTATATATGTAGTATAGATATATGTTTACGTTCTTTAAAACCCTTTTCGTCATTTATTGTGACGAAATTGCGGAAACTCTAATCTAACAATAACAATGTACAAACTCATTACGTTATAATATTAAAACACAACAAGGCATTTTATGACGATTTGGATAGAGTTAGTACCGAACCTTCGAGATTGGAAACTCACTAGTGACCTTACGTTGATAGGATCGAAGTAGGATCATCTCGAGGTACTTGTGGGAGATTCCCAGACTCTATCGCTTATCAAGTGAGTTCACAGCCCTTTTTCAATGTTTTACATATTTTGGGGTGAAAAGCATGTCGTTACTACAATTATTTTACGCACCGATTCTATTACGTATCGATTTCACTGTTTATTTAAAATACTGAATATTTTCTCCGTATACTTATGCGCTATGGTATGTATGCTTGTGTTAGTTGATTCTGAGTTTTGCTATTAAGTCCCCGGTGATTTTACATTACCCATTAGCTCATTTAGAGAGCCGCTTGATATATTATGGATAACGTTAAATGGTTTTACCCATGTGGAATGATACCCACCGCTGAGGTAGAACCGAACATGTGTCTAAATGGTCTTACCCATGTGGAATGATACCCACCGCTGAGGTAGAACCGAACATGTGTCTAATTGGTCTTACCCATGTGGAATGATACCCACCGCTGAGGTAGAACCGAACATGTGTCTAAATGGTCTTACCCATGTAGAATGATATCCACCGCTGAGGTAGAACTGAACATGTGTCTAATTGGTCTTACCCATGTGGAATGATACCCACCGCTGAGGTAGGACGTACAGGGCATGATACAGTCAGTAGGTTTGGGTAGTGGCTCGTTACTTTAACATGTAATTGCATACAATACTGTAGCTTGCGCATGCTGACAAATGAATTCTTTATCCACTTGTGCGGATTTAAAACTATTTTACGACCGGTTGTTTTATCCATTTGTACGGATTTCAACTGCTTTGATTTATCCACTTATGCGGATTTAAATCACTTTACAAAATCCACTTGTGCGGATTTAAACTATTTTGATTATCCCTTGCGCGGATTTAAACTATTTTGACTTACCCACTTGTGCGGATTTAAATTATTTTGACTTACCCACTTGTGCGGATTAAAACTGTTTTCTATAACCGGTTGACTTATCCACTTGTGTGATTTATAAACTATTTCGATGACAAACCGTGTTGTACTCATTAAACCTGTGATGTCACCAACTATTTTATAGTTGACCCTCTCATTTACATGCTTTTCAGGAAATAGCATGTAAGATTGGAACCTTAGAAGGCACCTCAAGTAGCTGCATTTAACACGTTTTTCATTATCATGTCAAATTGTGTTTTGGACAAATTTTATATTTTTGGAACAAGATGTATCTTTTGTAAACTTTTTATTCTATGACGATTGTGTGTTGTCTTCTACCTTACGCAATGAAATCTTTAGCTGTGACATCCCGTATTTCCGCTTTAGCGGGGTGTGACATATTTGGTATCAGAGCCGAAGGTTACAGAGATTACCAGTCTTTTTTTGGAAAAACCAAACTATAACCAAAAGTCCAAAACTGACATGATAACAACTGAACCTACTACTAGTATAACTAAGTCTAGAATGGCATTAACAGACTTTAATTAAACATAGCCTGATCACCTATGTTCGGTTAAGGAAGGTTAATGCGAGACTAGAAATGGTTATAGTAGGAGTATGTCGATTTTTACTTGCACTCTCTAGGAGCATCATACTTAGAGCGTAGACATTGCATAGGATAGACATATCACTTATGCGATTAGTTGCTAAGCACAGTTTTGCTTCAGTTCCACTATGTCGTCATCGTCACTATCCTACACTCCCAATTCTTACTCGACCGATGTGTCGGATCACGTCACTGTTCAACCTCAAGACAACCCACCCGACATCCGGGAAGATGAAAATTCTAGTAGCACGGAGTCAGAAGAAGAAGTGTCAAGTGAATAAAACCCCTACGACGAAATAAGAGTGTCACCGACCCTAGTACTACCACGACCCACTCCGGAAAATTTTTGCAACCACACCTAGGAGGGCCTCGTGTTGGGCAAACGGCGAGAAGGAACGTCCCAAATTCCTGGACGGGGGATAGTTAGGACGGAGCGTCCGGAGGTACCAGAGCCGCCACGTGTGATCACCACTGTGCCAATCGGACGAGTGACCGATATGACTTGGGCAGAAGATCAACACATAAGAGCGATGACAATCGAGTTGCATGGTTGCCATGTAAGGGTAACTCATCAAGGCCAGGTCTTAACAGAACTAGTAGAACTAGTACATCAATTATCCCACAATTTAACCAAGGCTTTGGAAAGCGCTAGGACAGCTAGGCAAACCGCGTTGAGGGCGGAGCTCGCATGCGTGATTAGAGGAGTAGTGCTAGCTATGCTTGTGTTGATGATCTTGATAGTTGTGTATTTGAGATGGTCTTGATTAAGATAGTTGATAGTGGCAGCTTTTGATAAAACTTTTGGTTCAAAGGAAAAGTATTTTCTTGAAGTTATTAAGAACTATGTATTTTGAAGTAAATTCTAGTATTTGGTGGTATCAGATTTAAAAACTATGGTATTGATGGTTGACGAACATCAAAATTTTGTGTTAGCAGTATTATCTAAAAATAGGAATGGATATCTATCTTGATGTTATCTGGAGCACGGATAGGAAGGTAGTGAAAAAATTCGGAATAAAGGCTTAGGACTCTAGGCAGTTTAATGGTCCACACCCAAAGTGTAGCAAATGTAACTACTATCATGAAGGAGCAACGATTTCTGAATAATCTGAGTTAACAACTTCTGGTCAGTCTTTAATCAGCAGCAGCAACGATTTCCAAATTGATTTCTGTTATATATTTGCTTTTTCTTTGCTCCCCCATGAAATGACAATTCTCATCTCCATGTGATCAAATCAAATTTATGTCTTTTTATGACTTTCTGACTTTCTTCTCCCTTTTGAATCAATTAATCAGCTTTCATAAACCAGCTTTCATAACATTTCTTTATAAGAACAACAGACCAGTTTCCTTTTCTTCTTTTCTCCCCCTTAAAATAACATTTCTCTCTTTTGTTGTTTCTGTACAAATTATTTTCTATTTTCTTCTCCCCTAAAGTTTTGGAAAGCAAAATCATCTTCAAAATCTTTAGCTTTTCTCCCCCTTGATTTTCAAAACTTTAGCGATGGTTTTTTTTTTCGAATGAAGTCTATGCTTTTTCTCCTCCTTAATGAATAACCTTGCTCCCCCTCAAAATAAGAATTCTGGAGCAATTTGTTTTCTCTCCCTGAAAATATGCATATATTTCATTAAAATTATTCATTTCAAATACAGTGCTTTAATGAAAACATTTATACAAGGAGAATAAGATTCACTGAACTACACTTGATAATTACTAACACTTGATCATTTGAAAACTTTACAAAAGAAATCCAACTTAATGAAATTTAACAGATTTTTCAATCAAATGAAATCAAATGCATGTGTTTGGATTCAAATACAAGTCATCATTGCATATAAAGTTAAAAATGTTCAGTTTCAATCTCTTTATTAAATCTATTTGGTGTGTTTAGCATGCGAAATATGATTAGCTTCAAGCATATGCAATTCTAAAACATATACGAATACTTTGCTCTACTCACACTATTTGTCCCAAATCAGGATTTTCACAAATTTACAGGTTTATTGCGACTTTGAATTTTCCCAAAGTTTCAAGAGATATGTGCTCATTGGCATCTTTTAATTTTGTGCACATTGGCATCTTTTAATTTTGTGCACATTGGCATCTTTTAATCAAAAAGTTTAGTAAGAATAGGATATATCGTTAAACATGACTTTTTATCTGGTTCTATAGCGGGATTTGGGTCAGCATATCCCAGACCAGTTGGTCTTAGGTGCTAGGTGTCGAACACCCCTTAAAACTTACTTTCCCAAACCAGAAAGGTCAAATCGATATATTTTAAACGCATTTGCACCAGTAGAACATGGCTTTCTATTTGGTTCTATAGCAGGATTTGGGTCAGCCGATCCCAGACCAGTTGGTCTTAGGGACTAGGTGACTAGCACCCCTTAGGACTTACTCTCCCAAACCAGAAAGGCCACAGGTACTGTAAGTACAGGATATAATCTTACAATCAATATAGAAAGCAGTAATTGAGAAGTTGTATGATTAAGCTCAATTGTATTCAATGATGAACAAGATTACAAATCTAAGAGAGAGATAATCTCAAAGATTACAAAGAATGAATACAAAGATATACGGGAAGATCAATCAGTTAGCAACGTAGAGCTAACTACTATTTATACTGCAACGGACATGTTAAAGCTACAGTACAAATAAGAAAGACTAATAAGAACATAACACGTGTCCTAATTAGTTTACAAATTACTAAGTAAAGTATCTCGTCATAAGTTCTGAACAGGTAGTTCAGAACTTCTGAACATTCTTCTGATAACGCTTCTCAGAGCTTCTGACTCTTTCTCTCAGAACTCTGACTCTTCTTCTCAGATCTCTGACTCCTCTAGTCAGAACATCTGAGTCTTCTTATTAGAACTTCAACACTTGGTTTATTGACAAAACTTCAGATCTAACAATCTCCCCCTTTTTGTCAAATAAACTTGAATTTAGCATCATCCAGGTCTTTCAGAGCAGGAACGATTTTCTGAAGTAGCACATTTCTCAGATTAAGCCTCTTATCAATTTTGACAACGATTTCTTGAATAATTTCAACTTGCTGATTGATTACTTCTTGAATTATATTTGCTACCTTTACTTTCAGCATCTTTTTCTCCAAATTATGCTTTATAATTCTTAAAGTTCCAGAACAGTATTTTGCAGTTTCCTTTGCTCTGAAGAAGATCTTTCCACTTTTGTTTTTAAAAAATACTCCCAAATCTGGATATTTGTGAACACTTCCAGTCTTTAATATCTTTTTTCTGTTCATGATCTGTGTTGGGATTTGCCAGATAAACACATGGCTTTTGTAAGTACAAAGTTATTTGGAAATCTGTATAACAGTGCCACCTTAAGATGTAGAACATAGCCTCAATCACCACACTTCTTGCCTTCCTTTCATTTCTGTCTTTGCTTGACTCTTTGAAACATAGAAAGCTGTGTAACTGTAGAAGTCAACCACTGATAGTTTCTCAAAATCTGCATCAGTAAAGTAATAAACCTTGCCATCTTCTCTCAGAACTTCAAAGGATAAGTACTCCATCTTTCAGAATTTCTTAACCTTCAATTCTCTGATTCCAGTGATTAGAAAATCTGAGTAAACAGCTTGCTTTGTTTTGCCAAGACATCTTGATTTTTCAGCCAACCAGATTTGAGTCTCCTTAGGTCTATCATAATACACGTCCAAGAATTGTACTTCTTTTGGTTTGAAGAACTCAGGCAAATCAAATTCAAGAAAGTATCCATTTAGATCAATGGATATTTCATCTTCTTTGGGTTCGGACTGTTTAGCTTGATCAAAACTAGCTATCTGCATATTTTGAGGTGTTGTGTTCTGGACTTCTTCAACTTCATCTGACAGAATTTCATTCACTTCATACTCAGCAGGAAACACAAAATCATTATGAAGAATCTTTTTGGGATTAACCTCAGATAGCAACCATTCACTACAGTTTCTGATTTTTCTTCTAAGATCCAACCTCCTCTTCACACAGTTTATACATCTCTTCTTTAAACTCTCTCTTTCAGTTTCCACACTTACTTCCATTTTAATCAATAACCAATTCAGAGTTGCATCACTGTACTTCACCAACTCTTTTAATCTGAACAATTCAAGCCTTTCGTGAACTGTATATGTGAACCCTTCTGTCTCCATTCCTTCATTCACAAATCCCTTCAAATATAAACCAATTTCTGTTTTCTTTGTGGGAGAACTCAGATTACACATCTCTTTTCTTTCTTCAATAGCTAATTGAAAATCATACAAGTGTATATTTCTAACATAGATACCCAGAAGTCTTTTGCATTCAATTTCCATCAAGGCTTCTTCAGTGCTGGCAAAGAACTTGACTAGAAAGATCTGATCATCAAGAGTTAATCTGTGAAAATCGAAAGTAGACATGGAAATCTTTGTATTTCTTTCTTTCAGTACTTCCATTCTAACAAATAATAAACCGTTGAATTCTTCTTGTTGAAACATCAGAACTTTCTCAATTCTTTTCTGGAAATGTAATTTTGAGTCAGGAACTCTGAATCTGTTAGAAGCTTCAGAGTAGACTATCTGAGCTCTGTCATCCATAAAACCATCAATGTTACTTTATGTTAGCTCCAAGTATCTGTAAAATGAAAGTATTGAAAATAAAACCAAGTCAGAAGACCTACAGAGATAAAGCAGAAGACTTAGAAGACCAACAAAGAAGACCAACAGAACTCAACAGAGTTCTGGTGGAACCAACGGAGCTCAACAGAGCCCTGGCAGAAGATCAACAGAAGAACTGTTCATACCCGAAGACCAACAGAGTTCTGTCATAACACGCTCTGTTGAAGTGAAGACCTCTGTTATGCCTACGTCTCGTAGAAATCCGAAGTGTCAGATACGTGTCCACACCTTTCCACGTATGCCCTAAAGATTGGAGACATACTTTCCACGTGTCATTCCAGGGTACGATAGTACACTGTCTACACTTTATGAGGCTATATATAGCGAGGTAGTGGAACAAACAATTAAAAGCTTTTGGAAGAATAGTTTTCCACAATTGTAAAAGCACACACTGTCATATCCTCATAGCACTACCCCGTACGATATTGTCTCTGTGATTTCTTGATACACCATTGATCTTGTTCTGGGTGTTATCTTTATCAATATACGAGCAGCGTTTCTTATTTGATCTTGTTATCATATTCCTGTTCTATATTTGATATCACAGTTTACATATCGTCTCATACAATCACTCACTTTAATGGCTTTATATTTAAATTCTTCCGCTGTCTATTTAACTACCATTATCGTGATACGACGTGAATCTGGGAACCAACAATTGGTATCAGAGCTTGCTTGATTTGCTCAAATCAAGGCATCCAATCTACCAAGGTTGACTCACTGTTGTTGATTGTGTGTGTGTTTAAAAGCCTCATTATACTCTGTTTTACTGCTTAAAGTATTTTACATCTTCTCAGTTCATTTAATATCATACTAAGCTTTCCAGTCTAGATTAAAACATCTGTTCTACTATTTCATTGGTTACTGTTCCTCATACTTTAGCTTATTCTCATTATAGACCATTTGAAACTCTCATACTCTGTTTTCTTTTCAAAAAATGGCAAACATCAACGCCATTTATACTGCTGGTTCTCTGACCAAGCCTCCTACTCTTCTGAGGGATGAATACCCTCAATGGAAGATTAGGATGGTCAACTTCCTTGATGGAATGGATAAGGACTTGATGCGATCTATCACGAATGGACCATTCCAACCCATGGTTTATGTCCCACGTGTACCCGCAACAGAAACCACTGATGAGATTCCTTCTCACTTCGAACCCAAAACCACTGGGATTACCGAAGAAGAAAAGAGCAAAATGGAAAATGACCTTAAAGCAGTGAGACTTATGATTATGGCCATTCCGAACGATATATTTCAAGAACTAGACTCATGTGTTACTGCCAAGGAAATCTGGGATCAACTTCTAAATCAACTTGAGGGTGGTATCAAAACCCAAAAGAACAGAAGGACCCAGTGTATAAATGAATACAATGATTTCAAGGCACTTCCTGAGGAAACCTTACAACAGACCTACAACAGATTTAATATTCTGATTAACAAATGTAAAAAGTGTGGGGTTGTTAGGTCGAAGGAAGATAACAATGTTCTGCTTTTGAAAAGTTTAAATGATGAATGGTTGAATCTGTCCATGTCTTTACAAGCTAATCAGGACTTAGATGCATGGTCTCTTACTGATGTGTATGGCACTCTGGCCGCACAAGAGAAGGATGTTGTCAAGCAAAAAGGCAAATCCACCATTGCAGGTCCTATCGCTTTGATTTCAGAATCTAAGAACTCAGCAGAAGAGAAACTCAACAGAGATGGCCCTAGCAGAGATAAGAAAAGAGATAAAAAGAAAGGGAAGAAGAGCTTGGTTGCAGAAAGTGATGATGAAAGGAGTTCATCAGATGAGGATAGTGATATAAATGCCTTTGCTAAATCTCTTGCGTTAATAACTCAACAATTTACCCAGAGATTTGGCAACAGGACATTTGACAGAAGAAAAAGGTACGAAAGAGAAGAAAAAGGTGACAGAAGTTATACTGCACCTCAACAGAATCACCAGAACAGAAACCCGACAGAACAGAGACCTCAACCTCAACAGAAGTACAACGCTCCTGGTCCACAAAAGACTGATGCTGCACAACCCATCAACCAAAACGATGGTCGTTGTTTCAGATGTGGCAAACCTGGCCATTTCTCTGCTAACTGTAGAGGAAAACTTGAAAAAGATCAAGACTACTACAAGAACAAATACAAGTACAACTACAGAGAAAGGAGTTACGTCGCCGAGATGGAGAATTGGATCTCTGACTCATCCTCTGATGATGAACCAGAGCAAGCCAATGTTGCTGTAGATGATGAAAGTATGACAGAGGTTGACTGGATGACTGGAGAACGAATAGAGAGAACAGAAGAAGAAGATATAGCTCATGCATTCGCTCTTACTGTAACAGAGCCAGACGACAGAGCGCTGGAGACCATTAAACCCAGTGCCAAGGTATGTTCCTCCGAATCCAAGTCTGACTCAGAACTGGAAATGCATGTTTCGCAATTAACTGAGGAATTTCAATTACTGAAACAAAAGCTTTCTGACGAAAAAGAGCTAAGAAAGCTAGCTCAGAAGGATCTGTCCTTTTACAAGAGAGAGAAAACTCTCTTGGAACAAGAAAAGGAAGATATCTTCAAGGAGAAATCTGAGCTAGAGATCTTACAGCAGAAAGAGAAAAGTACTTTTTCTAAAAAGGTTAAAGAGTACGAAAATCTGTTAAAACAGAAAACCGAAGAAATGAAGAAGTCTGAGAATGAAAGACTTAACTCTGTCGCTTTAAAAGACTTTTTTCAAAAAGAAAGGGAAATCTTACATCAGTCCCTACAGAGAAAAGAACTTCAAATCAAAAAGTATCAGGATGCACAGGATGTGCATGTTAAGATAAATTCTCAGATGGATACGCAAGGTCTTGGTTTCTCAGACCTTGCTCCCTGGAACGGAAAGAAGAAAACATCTCTGTTGACTACTTTCTGTGCTGGGAAAATCCAAGAGAATGTTATCTCTGGTAATGTTGTTTTCAAAAGAATTAAAACCTCGGACGTTTACAAGAGGACGAAAAGGCTTGACTTTAGGAATGTCAGCTATGACTCCTTGGATCATGACAAGGTTCTTAAACCATCTTCAAAGTTTATTCTTGATCAAGGAAGAGCTAGAATCTTAATTCCTAACTCTGTCGAAAGTCTGGATCCAAAAGAGATTTTCAACTTTAATTCTTTCAAGGAACAGAAGCCTGTCACTTCTGAGGCTGAATCCTCTGTTGAAATACCACAGAGCAAGCTCAACCCTGAAGCACCAGTCTACTCTCCTACTTCTGAAACGATAAGAACATCTTTTGAAGAAGATCTCATGAAAGTTCTTAAAGAAAATGCTGTTTCTGATGCTTTAAAACCCAAGTTGAGAAGGTTTAAAACTGCAAAACCTGATTCTACAAAGCCTGTTTCTGTGAGTAACACCTCCAACAGAGCCACCAGAGACTTTCTAGCCTCTGATAGTGACTCTGACCCTGAGGTAGATGAGCAAATTTTCTGTACTCAACCAAATGCTTTGCACAAACCTAAACAGATACCGGCTGGATCCTTTGATTTAAAAGAAGACATATCATTTTTCAAGAAACAATCAAGATTTATACCGGTAACTGAGTTTAATAACAAAGAATTCAGAATTCTTGCTTCTAACTCAACAGAAGTAAAAGGTAAGGTGAAGGCAAGTACTTTACTTAACAACACCTGTGTTCCAACTTTTAAACCAATCAAATTTACACCAGAACAGAAGGGAAAATGGATAGTAAATGACAGACATACTTCCAATTCTGGTAGAAATCAAGAGATCAATTTTGAGAAAAGAGAATCTGTCTCAAAGAATAGTTCAAACATAATGCATGGTCCTAGAGCTTTTCAGAATCAAACTCCATCTAATAAACAATTCTTGAATAACAACTTGCATCAATCCTCATGTTCCATCAATTGCAATTGTGTTCATCTGTTAAGAAAACTGCAAAATCATATGAATGGACCTCACTGTGTTCTGAATCAGTCACAAAAGATGATAAATCCCAAGACTGATCAGACCACACAGAAGAAAACCTCTGGCACAACATCAAAGAATGTAAAGCCTGTAGGAAAGACTGTTAACACATCAAAGCCTAACAAGAAAGGACCCATCATGCAATGGGTACCTAAAAGAAACTAATCTGTCTTGCAGAAGCCTCATGTGCAGATCTGGTACCTAGATTCAGGATGTTCCAGGCACATGACAGGCAATAAGGAGCTGCTGACTTCATTCAAGAACAAAAAAGGAAGTGCAGTCACCTTTGGAGGAGACAATGGAGGACAAATTAGAGGTTATGGTACTCTGGTAAATGGTGGTGTTTCAGTTTCCGAAGTTGCTTATGTTGAAGGATTAAATCATAATCTTCTCAGTATAAGTCAACTCTGTGATCATGGGTTCGATGTCAATTTCAGGAAGAAGTTTTGTTCATTATTACTTTCTGAGTCTGGTCAAGAACTTTTAAGAGCCGACAGAAAAGGCAATCTTTATAAAATGAATTTTAATCCAAACCAGGGAACTACAACAGAGAAACTCTGTTTAGTCTCTTTGAACAAAGAAGATGACTGGCTCTGGCATAAAAGATTTGCTCACTTAAAATTTTCAAATCTTGACAAACTCGTGAAATTGAACTTGGTAAAAGGTCTTCCTTCGCTGAAATTTGACAAAGACCATCTATGCTCTGCATGTGAGTTTGGAAAAATGAAAAGATCCTCACACAGAACCAAGAGTGATCACAATTGCTTAAGACCTTTGCATATGCTTCATGTGGATCTCTGTGGTCCAATCTCTGTGCAAAGTCTGTCTGGCAAGAAGTATATTCTTGTGGTTATTGATGAATATTCTAGGTATACTTGGATTGAGTTCATCAGAGCAAAATCTGATGTCCCAGAAATTCTGATAAGTTTATTGAGAAGGATACAGGTTCTGTTAGGACTAAAAGTGCAAAAGTTGAGAAGTGACAACGGGACAGAATTCAAAAATACTCGAATAGATTCTTATCTATCAGAAGAAGGAATTTCCCAAAACTTTTCAGCTACCAGAACTCCACAACAGAATGGCGTAGTGGAGAGAAAGAACAGAACTCTGGTAGAGGCCGCCAGAACCATGTTGGCCGGTTCTGTCCTTCCCATCAACTTCTGGGCAGAAGCAGTCTCAACAGCTTGTTTTGTTCAAAACAGAGCTGTAATAGTGAAAAGATTTAAAAAGACGCCTTATGAACTCATCAATAACAGAAGACCAAACGTGAAATATTTTCATGTTTTTGGGTGTAAATGTTATGTCTTGAACGACCGAGAACAGCTGGGTAAATTTGACAAGAAAGCGGACGAAGGAATCTTTATTGGTTATTCCCTGACCTCTAGAGCCTACAGAGTCTACAACACCAGAACTCGCGTCATTCAAGAAAGCGTGAACGTGTCCTTTGATGAAAGTACATCAAGTACCTCTGATCGCAAATCAACAGAGGGGACACCAACAGAACAGAAGAAGCCTAGTTCTTCAAAATCAAGGGAAGAAGATATCAATCTCCTATTCGACGATTTCTTCGATGATGATGATGATGATTCCTCTGTAAACATCAACAGAGGAGATCAAGCTCAAAGTTCAACAGAACAAAATCTGACAGGTACAACTCTTACTGGTCCCTCCAATATTTCACCATCTACTTCTCTGTCTACAGGTATAATTCAGAGAAACGAGGAACCACAACCAGAACCTACACAAGAGCCATCATCACCTCTGCTAACAAATATCGGCAGAAACTCCCTGTTTGAAAGTTCACCTTCGCAGAGCCCTGTTGGCAATTCACACAGCAATGAGGCCACTCTTCAGAGTTGTGTGCCACAGAACCCTGGCACCAACCCTCAGAGCTCTGTTGCTGAAGATCGTCTTTTCTCATCTGAAGCACAAACCCCTCCTGTTTTCCATGCTCCCATGACAAAATGGACTAAGGATCACCCCCAACATCTTATAATTGGTGCTGCTGAAGATGGTGTCAAGACAAGATCGGCTACAATCAACGAAGCTTTCTTTGTTAACTTTTTGAGCATGATTGAGCCGAAAAGAATTTCTGAAGCACTTGAAGACCCAAACTGGATCGAAGCTATGCAAGAAGAGCTTCTTGAATTCGAGAGAAATAAAGTTTGGTCCTTGGTTCCACTCCCAAAAGGCAAACCAGCCATTGGAACCAAGTGGGTGTTTAGAAACAAGAAGGATGAAGATGGGATTATCATCAGAAACAAAGCCCGTCTGGTTGCAAAAGGATACTGTCAAGAAGAAGGAATTGACTATGACGAGACTTTTGCTCCTGTGGCTAGGCTAGAAGCAATCAGAATCTTCTTAGCTTATGCTGCTCACAAGGGTTTCAAGGTCTACCAAATGGACGTCAAATATGCCTTCCTAAATGGCAGACTACAAGAAGAAGTCTATGTCCAGCAACCACCTGGTTTTGAAAATTCGGAGTTTCCAGACCACGTTTACAAGCTAGACAAAGCTCTGTATGGGCTTAAGCAAGCTCCCAGAGCCCGGTATGAAACTCTGTCCAATTTTCTGTTGGTTAATCACTTCGAGAAAGGTACTGTCGATAAAACTCTATTCTTTAGGAGATACAAGAATGATATACTTCTGGTACAAATATATGTTGATGACATTATTTTTGGGTCAACACGGCAAGAGTACTGTGATAAGTTTGAGGATTTGATGAAAAGTGAATTCAAAATGAGCATGATGGGAGAACTTTCTTTCTTCCTTGGTTTACAAGTAAAACAAACCGACAAAGGGACTTTCATAAGTCAGTCCAAATATATCTCTGACATTTTGAAAAAGTACAATTTTAACAACTCAAATTCAATGAAAACTCCTATTGCCACTGGAGTTAAGCTTGACCCTGACCTTAATGGTGAACCAACAGATGTCAAGAACTACAGAGGTATGATAGGGTCACTTCTGTACTTAACTGCCAGTAGACCCGATATAATGTTTGCAACGTGTCTCTGTGCTAGATTTCAGGCTAATCCTAAAGTTTCGCATTTCTCTGCCGTCAAGCACATATTTAAATATCTGAAAGGGACTCAATTTTTGGGTCTCTGGTATCCTCTGGATTCTGGTTTCGAGCTTGTAGCATATACAGATTCAGACTATGGAGGATGCAAGAACGACAGAAAGAGTACGTCTGGTAGCTGTCAATTTCTTGGAGAGAAGTTAGTAAGTTGGACATCCAAGAAACAGAACTGCGTGTCCACCTCTACAGCAGAAGCAGAATACGTTGCTGCTGCTAGTTGTTGTTCTCAAGTTCTCTGGATGAAAACTCAACTCAAGGATTACGGCTTGGAGTATGACAGAATTCCAATTTTGTGTGACTCCAAAAGCGCAATAGCAATCACAGCTAATCCAGTTCAACACTCAAAGACCAAGCATATCGATATAAGGTATCACTTCATAAAAGATAATGTTGAAAAAGGGACTATTGAAATGTATTTCGTTTCAACAGATTTCCAACTTGCTGATCTTTTTACAAAAGCCCTTGATGAAAGGAGATTTAACTTCTTAATCAGCAAATTGGGTATGCTGAACATGTCCTAACACTATTTATCACTCAACAGAACTCTGATGTTCCTACCAGAGATCTGTCAAAATAGTTGGGTAGGATAGTTCAACAGAGCCTCTGTCATTCACCAGAGCTCTGTAAAACATACTTTTTCAACAAGCTTCCAGTGAATTCGTTTGTATATATCTCTGTAAATATTTCTTTTAGCAAGTTTTTTTTAAGCTCATATTTCTAGGGGGAGCTTATAAAAGAAAATATGCATGGTTTTAGGGGGAGCAAGTCAAAAAAAAAATCTGATTTCAAATTCATATGACTTGGCTCTCTTGATCTTGAAAGAAAAATCTTTTTGAAAGAGGGAAAACCTGTTCTGATGAAATTCTTTTGAGAAAGTCGAACTTAGCAGAACCCTGATATTCTCACCAGAGCCTCTGTTGTTTCTCATCAGATCTCTGTTGAAAATTGTTGGTTAATTCTGTCCTTGTTCTTTGATTCTTCACATCAGATACAGAATTTTAAAATGTTTTTGGGTAAAGGTGAAACATGATTGGTCACTGAGCAAAGTTGAAAAGATCATTTCAACAGAGAAATAAAATAACTGAGCTCCACCAGAGCTCTGTTAGTTTCTCTGCCCCGTCATCAGAAACACGTCAGCAGAGATGCGGGTCATTCTTTGAAAATCACCCACTTGTCACCCGCATATCTCTAACCGTGACGGTTTACTTGTCCTACGATTGCAAGAACAAAATCTTACGTGGCATCCTCTGATTGAAAGACAAACCACTGGGTGTTCCCACGATACATTGTTCAGGCCGTTCCACTTTCTGACACTCAAGTGCCTACAGTCCCTACGTTGTTTCCCCACCCACATGTTTCCCGTATAAATACCCAACTTCAACCCATTTCACTCTTACGCTTAACAACCATTTCAAACCCTTCATCTTTTCCCTCTCAGAAACCTATACCTTGTGGTTCTCAAGAAAAACCCTAACCTGCAACAATGGCCGAACCCCAAAACCAACCCCAGAACTCTGATGATTCCAGTAACAACGAACCCGTAGATAACATCGTTATTCTACCATACGAGTTGGCTGATAACAACTACCGTTTTGATCCCAATCCAGCACTCTATTTACCCCTTTACCACATCTATATTGAGTTTTTCCGAAACTCAGAAGTTTTTACAGCCCTAACAGCCTTTGACGATCATCTTCCTGCAATATATGTCCAACAATGGTGGACCACATGCCAATACATTGAAGACGGCGTCAGAAGCGGAATAGTCGGAAGTGTCAACTCTGGTAATGGAGGATCAGGAACAATAAGGATTCGTGAAAGAACTCTCAGAATAACTTTTGGGAGGAAAACCAAAAGACAGCTAGGTATTGATGCCTATGAGAAACCACCTTCTGTTGCTGTTCTTCTCGACTTCGTGAAGTTTTTGGGTTACAACAAAGAGTTAGAGAGAATAGGAGCCTTCAGAAGACAAAATCTACCACAAATGTGGAATTTCATGTTCTCAACCCTCAACAGAACCCTCACCTGCAAATCCGGCAGTCAAGACCAAGCGAGCACTGAAATCCTCGAAATCATGTATGGTCTGTTCTTCAATAGAAACTTCAACTATGCAGGGATCCTCTACAATGTACTTCTAGATGCTGTCAACACTAAAACCACTGCTCTAGCCAGAGGTGGAGAAGTTGGAAGACACAAATCCCTTAAAGCCATCAAGTTTCCTCGCTTTATCAGTTTGGTGATCAGAAGGGCATTCGACAGACTGGAACTGACACATCCGGGTCGTTCTACTCCTGTCTGGACCATGGCAAGATTCCAACCAACAACTTCAGGAGATTACCCTTTCATCAGAAGAATTCCAGGTACAATGCTTGCTCTGATCAATCCAACCCACATCTCTATCCAAAACTATAGAACTGCTGCTCAACCTCAAGAACCTGAGGTGAGAACCCCAGCATATTTAGGTTCTGAGCCTTCTGTGGAGAGTGCGAGTGAGGAAATAGAAGAAGAAGAAAATAGACCAGAGGACAGAGTACCCGAAGTGGGGTCTTCCTCTAGAGTAATGGAGGAGGAAGTAGTGAACAGAGCATCCCCTAGGGAGACTGTTCAAGAGGGAGCAGAAGAGACTGCAGAAGTGGTGACAGAGAGATCGCACCCTTCTGGCAGTGTAGAGATTCATGAGATAGAGAGCTCACCAGAGAATTCTGAAACCCTAGAAACCGAGGGAAATGTGAGTATAGAACAAGATGTCCAAGTTGACACATCTGTGCGAGATCCTAACCAAACTCCCAGTGCTACCACATTACCTAATCCTGGTGATCAAGACCAAGGGATTATTGAAACAGAGGTGCACACCTCGAACCTTAACCAGCCAGACCCATCAGAGGCAACTCTTCATGCCTCTGGTACGCACGAAGCCGGGGAAGCTAGTCTTGCTAGTGATGTTCATTCGCCCCAGAACATCGACAGGTCACCTACACATAATGATGCCTCTGTGGCTCATGTAGTCGGAACACAACATAGACCCGAGATTTTTGTAATCTCACGTAGCATCTGTCCGACTCAGGGACAGTATGAGACCTTAGTTGCACAAGGGAAACATATGCTTGATCCAAATGCTTCTCATCATATCATATTTCCTTCCTCAGAACCTGAGCTGGAGGAGGAACTTCTGATCAGAACACCTGTAGGTGATTCCCCTCAAAAGGAACATCAAGGATCGGGTGGAAGTCCTGCAAGAGCCAACATCAAAACAACTCTTGACGCAGGCGCCTCTGAACTCGAGGCAGAACTGGATCCATTAGTTGGTACCAGGGTTACCCCCGTTGACACTGTCACAAAAACAGAGTTCACAAGCTTCTGTGATAGTATCAACAACTCCTTGAATGAGTATAAACTTATCAATTCTCAAAAGGAGGAACTGATCCTCAAGGAAAATACTTCTCTCAGAGACGAACTGCATAAACTGTCAGAGAAATATGTCGAACTTCATCAGAAATACATTGACACTGAAAGGATCAGAACAGAAGCTGAACAGACGAGAGGAGAGGAAATTGGCAGACTGGCTACAAAGATAGCAGATCTAAGAACCGTCAGAGCAGAAGAGAACACAAAGGTATCGACAGAAGTAGCTGACCTGAAAAGACTTGTGATCGACAACCATACAGCTCAAATGAACAGAACTCTGCCAGTCCCAACAGTTATCCTATCAGAATCCAACATCAGAACCTTGACAGAGCTCCTTGATAACTCTGTTAAGAAATCCATAAAAGAAGCCACAACGTCAGATGCTGATCCTCTCAACATCTCCAGCCCCAACCCAAACAGTTTGCCAATGACAGTCGGTCAAATGGGCAACTTCATAAGGGACGTCGTAAAGAAAATGATGACAATCTCGTCCAAATTTGTCATGAAAGCCCAGGCAACAGAAGCACTTGTGAAGGAATCACTGGACTCCCACAAATTCAACTTTGTGAGCCAAGTCGAGGAAATCAGAGGTGCTGCAGCAGAAGTGGAAGACACCTTGAAGAAAGCAGTTCCTACTTTCACAGATGCAATCTTACAATCTGTCATACAGAAACGATCTGCTGAGAAAGCACCAGAGGGAGAGCCTTCTGGCAAAAGACGTAAGTTTGTTGACCAATTCTCACCCATTGTCTCCAGACTCTCTGATGAAGACTCCTCTGATGATGATGATGATTTCCACGATGCTGCATCAGATAGTAATTTGGGTGAGTCCTCGGGTCAACAAAAGGGGGAGAAGGAGAAAGAGAAGGAGAAAGAGAAAGAGAAAGAGACAGAGAAAGAGAAAGAAAAGGAGAAAGAAACAGAGACAGAGAAAGAAGAAGAGAGAGAGGCTGAAATGCCTACTGAAAGAGGCAAAGAGAAATTAACAGAAGATATAGGGATAACAGAAGAAGATATACCTACGGTGGAATTCGACTACATGTTCAAAGATCGAGTCATCAAACCGACAGAAGAGTCAACACAAGAACCACCAGAGATTATCTTCCTGGATACCCCTCCTACTTCACCAAGGACTGAACTAGAGAGATCAATCCCAATCTCTGCTGATGAACAAAGCCAAACAGAAGCTGCTCAAGAATATGTTCATATCGATACTCTTATGGCTGAAACTCATGAAGACCCAAACCCAATGATACCAGAACAAAACCCAGAATCATCCACCCAACACACCGATAAACCTGCCTTGGAAACGGTATTTGCATTTCTTTATGGTGACAGAGATATCATTCCTGCAAATGCCGTACCCATAAATCCTTACCTTAACCCAATCAGAATAAACACCATTACTGAAGCAAGGCGGATGTTCATCCGAAACAAGTCCAATCTGAACAGAAACATCAACTCACACTTCAGTATCAAGAGAATCCTATACATCAAGCATAAGAAGTTCCAGCACAACAGAATGACCTATCATGAGTACACTGTGGAATCAACAGAAAGAAAGAACGAATTCTTCAACGACAACGATCTTGTCCTTCTAAATCCGTACGATCTAACTGTGCTTCATGCCTACTGCTTGAACTTCTCTGACAGATATACTCCAGCAAGAACAACCTTACCTGAAGTCAAACTAGCTATGCAAAAGCACATCAATCTTAGAACTCAGACAGATTTTTAGCTAGGCATAGAGTTTGAAATTGAGAAACTGGCGATTGCACCACCAAACGAAGATCTTGAGGGCTATCGACATTTTAGGACTGGAACTGTAGTTGAAGATCCTCCAGTCTTTATCTGCCGACAGAAAGGGACAAAGAAAGCCATCAGATCTGCTGAAGCTCATAAGTACACAAGTGAGTCGCTAGCATATATCAAAAACATAGTTCAAAGTCTCCCGAGGAACAAGTGTCCGGAAGAACAGCAAAGGTCCTTCATCAACATAATTAATCTGATGCTTGACTTCCGTGAGCTAATCAGAAGATTCGACAGAATACTTAGGGGAGATAATTACGCTTGATTGTACTTGTTCTTTCTATTGTAAAATCTTAAAAGAATAGTGCACAGGGTAACAGAGGGTAAAGTTCTCTGTTCTTTTGTTTTCAATCTCTTGTCATTTCCAATTTTTTATTTTCAATACTTAGGGGGAGATTGTTAGCTCCAAGTATCTGTAAAATGAAAGTATTGAAAATAAAACCAAGTCAGAAGACCTACAGAGATAAAGCAGAAGACTTAGAAGACCAACAAAGAAGACCAACAGAACTCAACAGAGTTCTGGTGGAACCAACGGAGCTCAACAGAGCTCTGGCAGAAGATCAACAGAAGAACTGTTCATACCCGAAGACCAACAGAGTTCTGTCATAACACGCTCTGTTGAAGTGAAGACCTCTGTTATGCCTAAGTCTCGTAGAAATCCGAAGTGTCAGATACGTGTCCACACCTTTCCACGTATGCCCTAAAGATTGGAGACATACTTTCCACGTGTCATTCCAGGGTACGATAGTACACTGTCTACACTTTATGAGGCTATATATAGCGAGGTAGTGGAACAAACAATTAAAAGCTTTTGGAAGAATAGTTTTCCACAATTGTAAAAGCACACACTGTCATATCCTCATAGCACTACCCCGTACGATATTGTCTCTGTGATTTCTTGATACACCATTGATCTTGTTCTTGGTGTTATCTTTATCAATATACGAGCAGCGTTTCTTATTTGATCTTGTTATCATATTCCTGTTCTATATTTGATATCACAGTTTACATATCGTCTCATACAATCACTCACTTTAATGGATTTATATTTAAATGCTTCCGCTGTCTATTTAACTACCATTATCGTGATACGACGTGAATCTGGGAACCAACACTTTCCAAAAACTCATACTCTCCTTCTGTGTAGTAGAGATTTTCATACATTTCCTCAGGAAAAATATCATCATGAAATTGTCTTGCTAATGGCACATCACTTAACTCTAGGATGAAATCACATACAGGTTCTTCTAGTCTTTGCAAGTTAATCTTTGGGATCTCAATTGGTTTTCTGAATACATACTCAGAAGGCATAAAGTAGTCTTTCACTTTCACATACTCTTCTTCTGTATTTAACTCATCACAAAAGTTAAATCTAAAATCATCTTCAAAATCCTGAGTATAATTCACAGTTATGTCTTCTTCTCCCATTAGATCAATAGGTCTTACCATTTTTATTCCTTGCTGAACTTTTTGAACATTCAAAGCTCTGACTAAATTATTATGCATCCTTCTGATCAACTCTTCACTTAACCTCCTTTCTTCTAATTCAGAATCCGTCATATTTTCTTTGTTATACACCACAATATCTGTACACATGTTGACCACTTCACTTTCCACTGTCTTTTCTGATCTCAATACAAATTCCTCAATAGCTTCAGTTTCATCTGAGTTTCCTTCCATTTCTGTGTCTAAGTTCAATTCCTCTGTTTTATCTGAATCACCACCATCTATACTTTCCAACTCCATTTCCTCTGTATCTGAACTATCAATCTGAACTATCTGAGTTATTGCCTTTAACTTTTCTTGTGTCTGATCTTCTGACCTTTTTGTACTGGCTAAGTGCATATCTGTTATCTCAAAATCTTCTATGCCAATGTCATCATTAGAACTTAACCTCTGTCTTTTCTCCCCCTTTTGATGATCACGAGGTTCATTATCATCAAACTTTCTTTTCAAGTTCTGATTAAAAATAACTTCAGGTTCAGCTTCTGCAATAGGAACAGGATCAAGAGGCTTTGAAGTAGAAGCTAATGATACACTCAGTGCTTTCAGTATAGATTCCTGCATACCTTGCATTTGTTTTAACATATCTTTTTGAAAACCAGACATTATATCCATGATCTCCTTTTTGTGAGAATCCAAGGATTTCTTTACATCATCTACTTTGGTTTCAACAGAAATTAACTTTTTCTCCAACACAACTTTCAAATCTGACATCTCATCATTCAAATCCTCCACCTTCTTCTCCAAATTTTCTACTTTTTCCCCATCTCCTTGTTTTGTTTCTGAATCTTTTCAAATTCAGAAGTTTCTAACAGTGAACCTGAACCAACAGATGGTCCAGTTTTCATGTGCCCAGAGGGCTCATGGCCTGTAGATAACACACAGTCATCTTGTACAACAGATGCACGTTTGAATGAGGCTTTTGTAATGTTCACCTCACCAGGACTTCCATCCAATCCTCGACACCCAACATTAGGTATGTCTATGAATGTTGTTTCAGGAATACGAAATTCCTGATTTGTGCAAGTGTCAGAAGGAATTTCAGGCTCAATATGAATAGGACTGTGATATTCAGACTCAATGTGTTGAAAAACAAATTGGGATTTATCACCTCCCTCCAAATGAGTTTGGGATGGTTCCCCGGATTTGTGTGAAACAGTAGCATGTTGAAATGCTTCTGAGTAGATATGGATGGGTTGTTCAAGATCCACCACTAGGTCCATGGTGTTTGTTTCAATATTGGACACCAAGAGATGTGAACCAATAGCATTTGTGGTTACCTGGTCAAGATTAGCTGGTTCAGATGCATCTCTTTCTGTTTGAACCTCTGTTGACAATCTCTCATCCTCACCACTCTCATTCTGTTTTTCCTCACCAAGTCTAACCAAGCTCTCAGAATTTTCCCCCTCAAGTCTCTCAGAATGTTCACCCATCTGAACATCCTCCCCCTCTCTAATTCGACTAGACCCCTCACCTCTCTTCTCAGGTTGGTCCTCTTGGGTAGGGATTTGAGGTAATTCAATTCCCATAGAGGTGCAATAAGCTTTTAAAATCTCACTCTCCCTTGGAATATACTTCCTAAGTGATTTTGGCAACAATTTATGATTGGGATAGTTTTCAAGTCTTGTTACTGAGGTCATCTTACCCAAATAAAATGTAGGACCATGCTCTTCATTTGTTCTTCTTGAGATTGTTCTGTTTTCCTGCATGGCATACCAAATAACAATTTGCCAGTACCTTATATAAGGAATGTATGTCAGTGGAGCATCCTTTGTTTTCTTCTGAATTGCTTTCTGATTCTTCTCAAATGTATTCTTCATGTCTTCCCAAAGTATTAAAGTATAGTCATAATGCCTATTCTTCACTAAACCCTGAAAGATCTGAAGAATTTGTTTAGAACCTTGATCAGCATAACTATTCTTCCCTGACACACATTTATTTACCACATGAAAGAAGCAAGCCCAAATAGGTGGTGATTTGTTTCTTCTGAACAAACTGAGAGTCCTCAATCCTTCATTGTATCCCAACTTCATAAACTCTGCTATTAATTCCTCTGTTAAGGGTGAGTCCTCAAAATCTGTCCTTCTTTGTACATCATCTTTCTCTGGTAAATTCAGCATTTCTCTTAGTGCAGAGATAGATAAGGCAAATGTCACTCCTCCAATTTCAGACACAAACTTATTATCTTCTAACCTCATATGTTTCCACCATTGTTGTATGTACTGAACAGGCACATTTTTACTTCGTGTAAACCATTTTCTGTACGGATGGTGTTTGAATAACTCCATGATAATTCTGTGTTCAGGCTTAAAACGGCTTTCCTCAAATAATATAACACAGTTATTTTCAGATAATTTTAGCCATTCACTCTCAGGAACAACTCTTTCCACTAAAATATATCTATCTGACATAATAGAACCTGCAGCACTCTGTTCATGTTCAATATTAACGTTTACCTCATCCGCATTTCCTTCAGATTCATCCATTTGTTCATCTTCTCCATCATTTCTTATTGCCCCTTCCTCTGCAACTCTATTTTGTACCTCATCATTTTCCGAATCGGATGAATCCATTATCGATTTTGTAGAATGTAGAGAAATTGGACCACTTCTTCGTATTTCAGACATGATTTAAGAAGAAAACAGACTCAAAGAACTCTGGATTTGATTCGTATCTCACGTTTCGCTCTGGAATTTGAAAAAATTTGAAATAGGGATTTTAAGACCTATTTCAAATCCGCGAAGTTGAAAGGTTTAACGGAAAAGCGAAATCAATGTTATAACGGAGTCAACACATTTGAAATACCACAAAGGATTTAAATAAAATGCGTGGCATTGTCAAACAAATATGAAGCTGACACGTGTTAGTGGATAGAATTTTGACTCAAGTCAAAGATCTGAATAACACGCACATATGTTCTGATTCCATGACTCATTTAAAATCAACTTTTGACCAATATAAAACATTTTGATTATTCAGAAGAGGTTTGAACAGATAGAAGCACTTTTTATCATCAAAATTCTGTTCATATTATGATGATTTAAAAAAAGGATCATTTAAAATCTTATATCTGAATATGAAAAGTTTTTAATTCAGATATAGTTTGAATAACAAACAAAAAAAAATTTATCATTAAAAGCTTGTTCTTCTTAGAATGATCAGCGATAAAAAATGAAAACAAATCTTTTAAGCATCACAAAATGATTTCCAAAAGAATTTTGATGCTCCCCCTTGACTTGAGCATGCATTTGACTATTAATGATACATAAAGATGAGATAAAAAGATAATAGAAGAAGCATAATCCACACAGTTGAAGTATTTGTATTTCTCAAAAATAAATTTTTGAAAGTTAGATTGCTGAAGTATTGACTCAGAATCTCTGACCTTAAGATTCAGAGGTTCTGATCTCAAGACTCAGAAGTTCTGAACTCAAGACTCAGAAGTTCTGATCTTAGTACTCAGAAGTTCTGAATCTTAAGACTCAGAGTTCTGAGTACACTACTCAGACAATTTTACTTAGAAAGATTTAGCATTTTTAAGAAAGAAAAAAATGTTTTCAATTAGGCAGATTAAGCATTCCTATTTTACATATGAGAAAAGAAAACCTTTTGTGATCAAGAGGCTTTGTGAACAAGTCAGCCAATTGATACTTTGTATGCACAAAGTGCATCTCTATAGTTCCTTTTTCCACATAGTCCTTTATAAAATGATACCTTACATCTATATGCTTAGTCTTCGAATGTTGAACAGGGTTCTGAGTAATGGCAATTGCACTTTCTGAGTCACAATAGATGGGAATTTTGTTAAACTGATATCCATAGTCCATGAGTTGTGTTCTCATCCACAATGTTTGAGAACATGAAGCAGCAGCAGCAACATACTCTGCTTCAGCAGTTGAAGTGGACACACAATTCTGCTTCTTTGATGCCCAACTCACTATTTTATCTCCCAAAAAGTGACAAGCACCAGATGTACTCTTTATGTCCAACCTACTTCCTGCATGATCAGCATCAGTGAAAGCAATCAATTTGAAGTCAGATTCTTTTGGATACCATAAACCTAGATCAGGTGTTCCTTTGAGATATCTTAAAATCCTTTTAACAGCCAACATATGTGATTCTTTTGGGTTAGATTGAAATCTAGCACAGAAACAGGTAGAAAACATGATATCTGGTCTACTTGCAGTCAAATAAAGTAATGATCCAATCATGCCTCTATAGAGTTTGATATCTGCTGAAACACCTTTGAGATCAGCATCTAACTTTATGTTAGTTGCCATAGGTGTTCTCATAGAAGCACAATCAGACATTTTGAGCTTTTTCAGAATGTCTCTGACATATTTTCCTTGATTTATAAAAATACCTTTTGGTAATTGTTTGACTTGAAGACCAAGGAAAAAATTCAGCTCACCCATCATGCTCATTTCAAATTCAGATGACATGATTTTTGAAAAATTATCACATAATTCTGGACTGGTAGAACCAAATATTATGTCATCAACATAAATCTGAATCAGAATCAAATCATCACCCTGTTTCTTTAAAAACAAAGTTGTGTCAATCTTACCTTTCTTGAACCCTGAACCTAACAAGTGTTTAGTAAGAGTGTCATACCAGGCTCGTGGTGCTTGTTTTAGACCATATAAAGCTTTGTCTAAAATATAAACATGATCAGGGAATTCTGGATCAACAAAACCTTCAGGTTGATGAACATACACCTCTTCATTAAGTTTGCCATTTAGAAAGGCTGATTTGACATCCATTTGATACACCTTGAAGTTTTTATGTGCAGCATAGGCCAAAAATATTCTGATTGCCTCTATTCTTGCCACTGGTGCAAATGTCTCATCATAATCAATTCCCTCTTGTTGACAGTATCCCTTAGCAACCAATCTTGCCTTGTTTCTGGTGACAACACCTGATTCATCCTTTTTGTTTCTGAACACCCATTTAGTTCCAATAATAGATTTACCTTCTGGCTTTGGAATGAGTCTCCAAACTTTATTTCTTTCAAATTGAAGCAATTCGTCTTGCATTGCTGAAATCCAGTCTGGATCCTCTAGGGCTTCATTAGCTTTATTTGGTTCAATCACACTCAAGAAACCAGCAAACATTGCTTCATTTGCTGTAGCTGATCTGGTTTTTACTCCTGCTGATGGATCACCTATTACTTGATGAATAGGATGATTTTTAGTCCATTTATTTGCACTAGGAAGTACATCAATCTCTGAATAATTGTTGTTTGCATCATTCTCATCAATGATTGCTTGTAATTCTGAACTGACCCCTTGTTCTGATGTATGAGTAGGAGTTGCATCCAGGTTTGAATTCTGATCAATGAAGTCAGAATTCTGAGTGACTTGTTCAGAGTTCTGAGTACAAGAATCAGAATTCTGATTACAAGGTTCAGAATTTTCACCACTTGTATTTATTAGATTTGGACATTCCTCTGATGGACCTTTGTCAGAAATTACAGTTGATTGAACTATTTCTGGAGTCTTATTTTCATCTCTTTGACCATCTTTGGATTTTCATACTCTGCATAAGAATCATAAATTAGTTCACTAAAAACATCCTTAAACAGTAAATTGAGTTCTGAACAAATAGGATTAGAATTTGTATCAGAAGTCATTTTTGTCTTGTTCTGCATGAGTTCTGAACTGTCTTGTTCAGAAGTCCTATTTCTGGCTTCATCAAAAGTTACATTTATGCTCTCCATCATCCTCTTGGTTTTTTTATTGTAGATTCTGAATGCTTTGGAAGTTAAAGAATAACCCACAAAGTATCCTTCATCTGCCTTTTTATCGAATTTGGTAAGATTTTCTCTGTCTCTAAGAACATAGCACCTGCAACCAAAAATATGAAAGAATTTGATTAATGGTTTTCTTTTATTTATCAGTTCATAAGCAGTCTTATTTAATCTCTTATTGATTAAAGTTCTATTCTGTGTAAAACAAGCAGTTGCAATTGCTTCAGCCCATAGGAAAGTAGGAAGATTTGCATAAGCCAGCATTGTTCTCGCAGCTTCAACTAGAGTTCTATTCTTCCTTTCAACAACACCATTTTGTTGAGGAGTTCTGACAGCAGAAAAATTGTGAGAAATCCCAGAACTTTCTAAAAAATTCTGAAGAGTCTCATTTCTGAACTCTGTTCCATTATCACTTCTGATTTTCTGAACTGGAAGTTGTAAGAGAACTTGAATCCTTTTGATAAAATTTATCAATGTAGTAGCAGCTTCTGACTTAGCTCTTAGGAACTCAACCCATGTGTATCTGGAGAATTCATCAACAATCACAAGCATATATTTCTTTCCTCCCATAGATTGAACTGAAATTGGACCACAAAGATCAGTATGAATCATTTCTAATGGTGCTTTGCAAGATGAATCCATTTTTAATTTGTGAGAACTCTTTTTCATCTTGCCCATTTCACAAGCTGAGCATAATGATTCTTTTTCAAATTTATGCTTCGGTAAGCCTTTAACCAGATGTTTTGCAACAAGATTATTAAGATCTTTGAAATTCAGATGAGAACATCTTCTGTGCAAAGCCAGCATTCATTTGCAGTTGATTTTGATAAAAGACAAACTGTATTTAATGTTTTCAATTTTGAAAAATTAACTACAAATAAGTCCATATGCCTTTTGGCCCAGAAGACTTTAACATCATTTTCAGTTAAAATCATGCAACCTGTTATTTGAAACTTGATTTGACAAAGACTGTCTAAAAACTGACTTGTGCTGAAAAGATTATGCTGTAATCCTTCAACATAGAAAACCTTTTGGATAGTCAGATCCCCTTTAGTTAAATCCCCATAACCTTTGACTTGTCCTTTGCTGTTATTTCCAAAGTTTACTGCTCCTCCAGCCTTTTATGTGAAGTTTGATAGAAAAGACTTCTGACCTGTCATGTGTCTTGAAGCTCCTGAATCTAAAAACCACACATGACAGCCCTGCAAAAGGATCAGTTAGTTTTAGGTACCCATTTTGGAATGGGTCCATCTTTGTTAGCTTTGTCATTAGATTTAACATTAGTACCTTTTACTCTCCACTCAAAATCTTTCTTCAAACACCACTTTCCTTGAACTTTTATGAAGTCAGAACATTTTCTGCTTACAAACTTGTTCAAATTCTTTTTGAGAGTTGTAACTTTTGGTTTTGCTATATTTTCAACTTTCTTTTCTTTTATTTTTTCTTTCTTCTCAGTCTGAGGAACAAAAATTTTCTTCTTTTCTGTATTCTGATGAACAGAAACAATTTTCTTTTCTGAATTCTAAATATCTTTTCTTATGTATGAAACAGAAGTTATTTTGACTTGACATTTATGAGAATATTGGAATGAATCATTTTTACATCTAACACAAACAAGATTTTTCTTTGCAAGTGACAATAAATCTGAAACATAGATCATTTCATTTTTATTGATACTGTTCAGAGTACAATTGCCCTTATTACAAGAATTTCTCGCTTTGAGTTCAGAAGTAGATTTCATTCTAAGCTTCTCAAGATCCCTTTTCAGATCATTCAACTTTGCAAGATCATCTTTCCTTTTGCTTTCTTCTTTTTCTGAAAAATTCAAGTCCTTTTTGTTAGAAGAATTAGATGATTCACCTTTTTCATATGTACTTGATTCATTAAAGAATTTATCATTTTCTCTTGAAGCATTAATTTTAAAAAGATCATACTCAGTCTTCAGTTTTTCAAGCTCTGTTATTTTCTGAATAAAAATATTCTTTTCTTTCAAAGCTTCTTCAAGTTTAATATCCACTTCACAGAAGTCATTTTCAAGTTCATCATAAGCTTTCCTTAAGTCCTCAAGTTCTCGACTCACAAGATTAAATCTCTTTTCAAGTTGTAAAAATTCATCTGACTTTGTTTCAGAAAATCCAGTTGAATCAGACTTCTGACTACCTGAGTCAGAGTTCTGATTTACAGACTCAGATGTCTGATCTTTAGACTCAGAGTTCTGACTACAAAGTTCAGAATTCTGACTAGGAGTTTCAGACTTCTGATTGACTGTTTCAGAATTTTTACTTGTGTCAAATATGCTCTCAATGTAATGATATGAAACACTTGGTTGTTTATTTTTGTAGCTGACATTTAAAGAATCATACTTGAATTTAGTATCATTGTATCTTGGCTTCTCATCTGATGGTTTAGAAACTTCTTTCTTAACCTTTTCTTCTGAACCAACTGACTTTTCTGTTTTAGACTCAGAAATTGTCTCATCTGACTTTTTAGAGTTTGGTCTTTGCAAATTGTCAGAACTTGTTATAGAACTAGCAGGTCTTATGAAAACTTCAACAATTTCTGGGATTTTTGGCTTAGAAACTTGAAGTTTTTCATACAAGTTTATTGGAGCTCTTTTTAAAGTAACATTTTCTTCCAATCCCAATCCCTTCTTTGGGTTGTAAAATCTTGTATCTTTAACATTGCTTAATAAAAGATTTAATGTTTGCTGAGTCTGACCCCTTTTCAAATTCAGATCTTCCAATTATTTGATTTTGGTGTATAAATTCTTTCTTTCTTCAAATAACATATCAAATTTTATTTGTAAATCACCTTTTTCATCTTTTATTTTTGAAAACTCAACTTTTACTTCAGAAAGCTTTTTCAACAATTCAGAATTTTCATCTTTAACTTTTTGTTTCTCAGCCTCAGATTCTTCATATTGTTCTTTTATTACTTCTTTTTCAATTCTAAATTTGTTAACCAAATTTCTTTCTCCTTTTATCTGTTTTCTTAGATTAGCAAATTCAGTTTTCATTTCACCAATCTGTGTCATTAACTCTATTTCAAGTGAAGAATGTACCTCAGCAGATGACTCAGAATCAGCATCTTCATAATCAGAATCATCCTCATTCCTCATTTTTGCCATATAGCTTTGCATCTGTGGAAAGTTGATATGATCATCTTCATCAGAAGTGTAGTACAACCAGTTCTCCTGTTCAGCCAATAAAGCAATTTTATCGTCTCTCTTCTTTGCAAGCTGAGCCTTCTTGGTGTAGTACTCATAGTCTTTTACAATTTTAACTCTGCAATCCTTAGCATAGTGGCCAGATTTTCCACACTTGAAACACAGATTCTTTTCTTTTCTCTCATCCTTCTCTTCTTTGTTTTCTTCACTTCTCTCTACTCTCTTTTCAAACTTATTTTCTTCTTTTTCTTCTTTCTTCTTATAATCTGAACTCCCAACTTTCTTATAATTTCCTTGAAATCAACCCTTCCCATACCTTTTGTTGAAAGTATTTGTCAACAAAGCTAGTTTCTCAGCCATTATCTTGATATCTTCATCATCTTCTGATCCTTCTTCCTTGTCAGATTCTTCCAGATTAGGTATCTCTGATAGATATGCAGTCTTTTTGGGTGCTTTGATTGCTTTGGACTTTGATAAGAACGCTAACTGATCAGCAACATTTTTCTTCTCTTCCACAACTAACTTGACAGAGTCTTCATGTTGATTAAGAACACAGAACAGATCATTTAAGTCTTCTTCACACATATCCTTGTTCATTTACAGACTTATGGCAAATGATGACCATTCTGAATTTAGACTGTTCAGAAATTTGTAATTTATTTCTGACTTCGTTTTCTTCAGTCCATTTCTTCTCAAGTCATTTAGAATAGTGCAAAATTTACTGTATGTCTGTGTCAAACTTTCTGACTCTTTTGCTTTGAACCTTTCATAAGCATTTATGCTTTGATTTAACTTTGCCTGAATAGATCTCACAGTTCCTAACATCTGCCTTTCCAATTCGTCCCACATTTCTTTAGCTGATGATCCACTGTCAATTCTGTTAAGAACCTCATTTGGGACAGCCAAAGTCATCAAAGTAATTGCTCTTTTGTCAATAGCATGCCTATTCTTCTGTTCAGCTGTGTATTGGGAATAACTCTTCTTCACCCTGGTCGCTGGAATTTCTGGAGTTGTCTCTGTAGCAGGGGTTGCGGCAACATCGATATACACTTCAGTTGGCCCTTCTCGAATGGAGATCATAAGATTTTCATCAATGTTGTCTAGGAATTGGATCATACGAATTTTCCATTGCTGATACTCTTCAGGTATAAGAACAGGTGGTTTGGTTTCAGATCCCATGGCTAGATATTCTTTGGAAGACATGATTGTAAGAAAATTCAACAGAAAGACAAATTCGAATTTCTTGATCGAAATGTAACAGGTAATTCAAGAATTGCCAAGAATTCAAGAACTAGCCGTAGCAGCGGAATCGATTTTTGAATGAATCAAGAAATCTTCAAGAAATTGATCAATCGATCTTCGCAATCACAATCTTGACTGAATTTGTTTGTTGATTGGCTCTGATACCAATTGTAAGTACAGGATCTAATCTTACAATCAATATAGAAAGCAGTAATTGAGAAGTTGTATGATTAAGCTCAATTGTATTCAATGATGAACAGGATTACAAATCTAAGAGAGAGAGAATCTCAAAGATTACAAAGAATGAATACAAAGATATACGGGAAGATCAATCAGTTAGCAACGTAGAGCTAACTACTATTTATACTGCAACGGACATGTTAAAGCTACAGTACAAATAAGAAAGACTAATAAGAACATAACACGTGTCCTAATTAGTTTACAAATTACTAAGTAAAGTATCTCGTCATAAGTTCTGAACAGGTAGTTCAGAACTTCTGAACATTCTTCTGATAACGCTTCTCAGAGCTTCTGTCTCTTTCTCTCAGAACTCTGACTCTTCTTCTCAGATCTCTGACTCCTCTAGTCAGAACATCTGAGTCTTCTTATCAGAACTTCAACACTTGGTTTATTGACAAAACTTCAGATCTAACAGGTACAAACTGTCAAACTAAATGATTTTGTATATATATATATATATATTGCATCTCAATCACTTGGTTCTAAAACGTAGTACTTCCCCCATATTTTCGTTTCCATCCAACATTATGACAAATTATGCTTTTTGAGCATTATATTCTATATAAGTCTAAATTTCATAACATTGAGCATTCAACATAATTTCATTCATAATTTGCTAACCTTTCGATTTATTTCAGAAGTGAAAGTTGAAACAAATATAGCTCAGATAATACAAAAATACTTGTAAAATCACCCTTGACACACATTTTATTCATTGAATGAAAAATAAAAAAATTCATATCATTGAATTAAATTGTTAAGATTCAAACATTCAAAGCAATAGAAATAAAACATAATGCAATGTTACCTTTCACCACTTGTTCCTTGAAACAGAAAAATATGACAGTTAAGGATATCACCTGAGAAGTATGAGTTCTAAACTGATTTGTTTAGAAGTCTTAGTCTCTGAAGTACGGGTCCTGAACTGAATTATTCAGAAGCCATAGTCATTTAAGGACGGGTTTTGAACTGATATGTTCAAAAACCTAAAACGTTGAAGCACGGATTTTGAACTGATATGTTCAAAAACCTAAAACGTCGAAGCATGTTTGAGACAGTACTCCCTCTGAAATCAAGATAATCCTGCAAAAATAATCTACGATGATTCCTCATTAGATATCAAAAAATCCAAATTATGAGTAATAGAGTCAGAATTCTGATTAGAAGAGTCAGAATTCTGAGTCACTTGCTCAAAAATTCTAAGTATCAGAGTCAGAATTCTGATTAGTTGAGTCAGAATTCTGAGTAGTAGAGTCAGAACTTCTGAGTAACAGAGTCAGAATTCTGATATAACTATCCAGAGAAAATGCCTTAGAAAAATGTTTGGATTTTGTGATTTTTGAACATTCTGAACTTCAAATCACCATAACTTGCTCAAAAATCAGAATTTTTCAACCAAAATTTGCAGGATTGCTCAAAATGTGATTCTGAACACATTCTCTGGAAATGTTTTCTACTAAAAACACTCACATCTATGAGTTCGATAACCCAGTAATTCAAGAGGTAAACCCTCAAGCTAAGTTGGTGGCTAGTATGACATAGATGATGGATATGACTCTAGATCGCAAATGATAGATGTTTATGAAAATGATGGAAGAGAGATACGTGAGCAATCGAAGACAATAGGCGGTGTATGAAAATGTCGTGGGGGGTTCTATGGAGCTGGAAATGTGCAAATCACTGAAGAGACCCTGTTATGGGTAGGGAAAGGATAGAGAAGCGTTGCTTGTATAAGACCTTTTTATTTTGAGTAACCCTGTAAAATTTCATTGCAAAATACTGATTTTTGAGCGAGTTATGATGATTTGAAGTTATGAAAGTTCAAAAATCAAAAAACCTAAAAATCCGAAATTTACAGCTTCCGGTATTAGAAGCAAGTCCCGCAAATGGAAAGTCCCGCAATTGAGAAGTCCCGCAACTGGGAAGTCCCGCAACTGAGAAGTCACAGAGAAATACCGGGAGTTGTGATACCGGGACTGGCAAACCGAGTCCCGCAACTGAGTAATACCGAGACTAAGTTAGGTACCGGGAGATGTAATACCGGGAGATGGAATACCAGGAGTTGAAGTACCGGTAGATATCAGCACCGGGAGTTATTACTACCGGGAGATATCGGGAGTAGACACTACCGGGAGATATCAGCACCGGGAGTTATTACTACCGGGAGATATCAGTACCGGGACTTCGAAACCAATTCAGAAACAAGAAAAACTTACCCGGTTCGATGACTTTCTGCACTCTTGCTGAGAATTAATCTGCAAGAACTTAGTACTAACACGAAAACTAGCCCAAAAACACACGAAAACACTACTAAAACGAATCAAATAGCACTTTTGACAAGAAAAATTGATAATTTTCACGAACAGGGAGCAAAAACCAAACAAATCAAGAACTTAAAATTCAGTGATTTTTACTCAACCAAACGATTTGAAAACACAGAGAGATCTTAGAAAACCTATGAGAAGAATGTATCAAGCCTCAATTTTGGGTTTTAACACCAAAATCAAAGCAATCAAAAATTCTTGAGATGAACATAGTACGTACTTTGAAAGATCAAGAAAAACCAGAAAAATACCTTTGAATCGATAGCTTTGTCCCTCTGCTCTGATACCAATTGTGGATCCCAGATTAAGAAGTAACAATGAATATGAAACGATTAATCCTTTATTGATTGAATGCAGAGAGTTACATATTTAGAATGATGAACAAACTCTCTCTCTAAACACTGTTAAGCGCACGGCTAATCTCACCACTACTTCTCTAACCTAATTACCACCCTAATCACACATTAAATACCAAGGGCTTGACAGGCCCAAGCCCATTAGCCATAAAGCCCATTATCTTGAGAGGCTTTACAAACCAATAAATAACACTAATTATTTATTTATATCACTTTCTATTTTATAGGACTTTTAATCCTAACATTCATCTATCACATCACGCCTTGACGCCATTGACTCGACCCTCAACGACTACAACAAAGAACTCGCCACGCTCTCTGAGAGGGCCCGCTCACTTGAAGACACTTGTAAGAGTCAAGTCGGCGGTCTCAAACGCAAGCACGATGACCAGGATGATCTTGATCACCGTGAGGGGGAGAAGCGTCTACTCCAAACCGAGACCGTCCAGATCATGACTGCCGAAACTACAACAGTGGTTCAACAGGAAACCCCAACTGCGGCAACTACATCAGAATCACCCGAAGCCGAGTTGCCACTAGCAGATATGGTCATAGATATGGAGATTTCAGATGAAGAAGACCCGACGGTTGAAAACCCTGAGGGTTCAACACAGGAACTGGTCGATCTTGACTCGTCAGACAGACCGATACTGGACATGATAGATCCAGAGTGTGAGACCAACCCGGAGACCGAAGACGCATGGTACGAAAAAGCCGCCAGTGCCGTAAATCTCCAGGTAAATTTGGTCTTCCCTACTGATGAGGACGACAATATTGACTACGCTCAGTTACTGCTCCAAATTTTATATGGAGCAACTCCCGTTCACTATGCTCAACCCGCCGGAACACCATCAACTAGACCCGACTCTACTACTTCCGATCAACCGACAACTACTCCTCCAACGACAGCTTCTGATCTTCCTCCACTTCCTCAACAGCAACAAAACCACTGGGAGAAGATCAAGGTACTTATCCCTCATCTGGAGGAATCTTTGAAAAAGCTGTTCGTCCACAAACTTCGCCCGATCGAGCCAACCTTTTGCCTTGGTATTTACAACCTTGACCCCGAATACCAACGGCGTTATATACTTGCAATGCAGCGGTGCCTTCCAGTCAGTCAAGTCAAAACAAAGCATCATATCACAGAGGTTTTTAACATCCATTCATGCCGCATCATGAGGATCGTCTATCCAGTCTTCACCGTTCGCCGCGAAGATGGTAATGAATGGAGATTCTCTGAAGCCGACTTCAAGAACCTCCGACCGCTCGACTTTCTGGTATTACTGAGAAAAACTGTGCAGCGCGCCGATTTTGTCATTACCTGAAGGTTCCGAGGACTTTGTTGTTTACAGTGATGCTTCCAAACTAGGATTAGGATGTATACTTATGCAGCGTGGTAAAGTGATTGCTTATGCTTCTCGCCAACTAAAAGATCATGAAAGACAGTATCCGACCCATTAAATGGAACTTGCAGCAGTTGTTTTCGCGTTGAAGATATGGAGACATTATCTTTACGGCTCTAAATGTCAAATTTTTACCAATCACAAGAGTCTCCAACATATTTTTGATCAGAAGGAATTAAATATGAGGCAAAGAAGATGGTTAGAACTGGTGAATGATTACGACTGTGAAATTCTTTATCATCCGGGAAAGGCGAATGTGGTAGCTGATGCACTAAGTCGTCAAGAAAGGAGTGGAACAATAAAAGCCATAGCATTACGAGCTGAACTTCTACCTAACATTTTTTACGAATTGCTGAAGTGTCAAATAGAAGCTTATCAAGAAGAACATTTGAAATCAGAAAGGTTAGTGCGGATATCGGCATCACTTGTAAAAGACGATCGGGGGTTACTTTGTTTAGGAAACAGAATCTGGGTGCCTCGTTTGAGTGGTTTACGTGATCGGGTACTACAAGAAGCTCATCAATCTCGTTTCTCTATTCATCCAGGTACGAATAAGATGTATAAAGATCTGAAGCAATTTTATTGGTGGCCGGGAATAAAAAGAAGCATTGCTCAGCATGTGGAAAGTTGTACTACTTGTAAGAAGGTAAAGATTGAATATCAAAAGCCGTTTGGTCAGTTACAACGTCTGGAAATACCGATGTGGAAATGGGATCAGATCACTACTGATTTCATTACAAAGCTACCCAGAACTCCGAAAGGATTTGATGCTATTTGGGTAATCGTTGACAGATTAACAAAGTCTGCTCACTTCCTACCAATAAAAGAAACTGATTCGATGGAACGATTAGCCAAGTTGTACATAGACGAAATAGTAACTCGACATGGAGTTCCCATCTCGATTATTTATGATCGAGATAGTCGTTTTACTTCAAGATTTTGGAGGAGTTTTCAAAAAGAAATGGGGACGCAGATAAAGTTAAGTACAGCATATCATTCTCAAACTGACGGTCAGAGTGAAAGAACAATCCAGACTTTAGAAGATATGCTACGGGCTTGCATTGTTGACTTTGGGGGATCGTGGGATAGGCATTTGCCGTTGATCAAATTTGCCTACAACAACAGTTACCATTCCAGCATACAAGCGGCACCGTTTGAAGTTTTATATGGTAGAAAATGCCGAACGCCTTTGTGTTGGAATGAAGTGGGAGAGAAACAGTTAGCAGGGCCAGATATAGTACAGTTAACAGCGGATAAGATTACTCAGATTCGGGAAAGATTGAAAGTGGCTCAAGACAGCCAGAAAAGCTATGCTGATCGACGTCGGAGACCGTTAGAATTACTTGTAGGAGATTTTATAATGTTAAAAGTCTCACCATGAAAAGGAGTCATACGATTTGGCAAGCAAGGTAAACTCAGTCCAAGGTATATCGGACCGTTTGCAATCACGGAAATGATCGGTGAAGTAGCCTACAGGTTGGATCTTCCGCCAGAACTAAGCCGTATACACAATGCTTTTCACGTATCAAACTTCCGGAAGTGTTTGGTTACGCCAGATCAAGCCGTCTCTCTACCAGATATACAAGTTGATGAAAAACCGAATTATGTGGAGGAACCTGAAGCCATTGTTGACCATAAAGTTAAAGTTTTGCGGAACAAGACGAGTACACAAGTAAAAGTGCAGTGGAGACATCATAGAGGTCAGGATGCTACCTGGGAATCAGAGACAAAAATGAGGACCAAATACCCTCATCTTTTCGCTTAACTGAATTCCGGGACAGAATTCTCTTATGTGGGAGATGTTGTAATAACCAGGTATGTTATTAGTTTATTTAATTTTATTATTTAAGTTTAAGTTGTGTTAAGTATTTTTATAGAGTATAAGTTAAAGGGTAGGTTTTACTTTTTATTTGGAAATTAGAGGGTATGGATTGTCAAGTGATGAAAGCTTGGGGTTTATTTGGTAAAAACCAAACCATCACCGCCATATGGTCTTAGAAGCCATAGGTGTACCTTTTGTGAGAGTATTAGAAAAATATCCAAAAGCTAGTGTGTGTGTGTGTGTTTTCGGTTAGAAAGAAAAGAGAGAGAAGAGAAAGAATCGAGAAAGGGAAGGAAGAAGGAAAGATAAGAAGATTTACAGCAGGAATTTAAGAGCAAAATCTGAAGGAAAACAAGGTAATCATCCTACATAAAACCCTCTTTATGTTTATAAGTTGTTAGATAAAGTTTATAATTGGGTTTTGGTGATTTTAGAAGGATATGTGAGTTTTGGGTTTGGAATAGTAGTGTATAACTTATCTGCAAAATATCAGAAACATGCATGGATTAAATCTGTAAATTTATGGGTTTAGGACGAATTTAGTTGACTGAGATATTGATGAACATCATAGATATCGCAACCTTGAGCTGCGACATTCATGAGTATCGCAACCTTGGGTTGCGACATGTTCTTGATATCGCAATGGTCAGTTGCGACTTGTGTTGTATCGCAATAGTTGGTTGCGATAAAGTGGAGGTATCGCAATAGTTGGTTGCGACATGATGTATATCGCAACAGTTGGTTGCGATATGCTACTGTGTCGCAGTAGTTAGTTGCGACATGAGCATTGTGTTGCGATATGGGGTTATCGCAGTAGTTGATTGCGATATGAGTCGAGGATTTTAGGATTTTAGAGATTTCAGTCTTAAAAAGATACTTGTATTTATGTGGTTACAGATTCTGTCAAATTGGACTGAAAGAATTGGAGTGCTCGATCTCGGAAGGATTTTTGGTGATACGCAAAACATGTGAGTTTTACTGAAAAATGTTTTCAAACTGGAATACATATATGTGTGTATTGGATATGTGATTGATGATGTGTTTATATGCTTATGTTGGAAATATAATATGTTGAGATGTATATTATATTTACATGAGTATTATACGAGAGTATATTGGCCGGGATTAGGACCGGTGGTGTTGGCTGTAATACTCGTACGGCGGTGTTGGCTGTAATTGTCGTACAACAGAGTTAATTTATTAGTTGGCTTGCGACCAACTAATATGGCCATGGGAATGAGGAAGGAAAGAACACGAAGTGTGAGTTTTAATTGATATCTGTGATTGTGTTATGTGTATTGGATTTATGTAAATAGTTTCAAACTAATCGAGATTTTCTCACTTAGACCATTAGGTCTAACCCTCATTTTGTTTTAAAATATGTATTCCAGGTAGTGAAGCAAACAAAGACAAGTGATAGGAAAGATCTAGGAATTTCTTTTGAAAGAACCATGAAGCATTTTGTATCTATCATGTTTAGTAGTTATTACGTAAAAAGTTTGTACTGAAAGACTTATTTTGTTAAGCTAAGGGACCGTAAATGAAATATGATGTATCTTTGTGGTGAAATTATGTTATGAAATATGTGTTATTTGTATGTTTGGGAATCCGGGTTGTTACACGTTTGGACCTACTGGTGCGACAACCATGGAGTGTGGAAGGTTGGAGGCGCGAGTGTGGCGATTGTGGAGGTCAGATAAGTGTGGATGGAAGACAACGATATGGTCTGATTGTGGAAGAGCATAACTTATGTGAATCTTGAATCTGGAACAAAATGGATGTAAACCATGTTAATAGAGCAACGACGCCTCGACGATTGAACCTGGAGGTGCGACAACCATGGAGCGTGGAAGCGTGGAGGTGGGAGTGTGACGGCTATGGAGGTCGGAGGAGTGTAGATGGAAGGAGTCGATATGGTCTGAGAAGAATTGATCTGGGTTTAGAGGAGCGGCGCCTGACAAAAATTATAATAGGGTTTTATGAGTTATCACACCAAAATACTTTACCAATTTGCCCTTATTTTTATTTTTGGAAGTAACATATTAATTATTTAAAATGATTGGCTCATATTGGATCTCACGGTTATCACAAACTAAATAGTTCTTATTTGATTAAGCCCATATATATATTTATATATATATATAGAGAGAGAAGAAGGTTCAAACGAGAACGATAACTATTTACGAGAACTACGAGAACGACCTACCATGTACAAAATCACTGGTGATTCACATACAAAATCAGTGGTGATTAAAATTCTGGACACGCGCGGTTTGTCCCGCGGTTTGCAAAGCGCGCGGGTTGTCTCGCGGTTTGTACTGTAAATCACCAGTGATTTTGTACGTGGTCGGTCGTTCTCGTAGTTCTCGTAAATAGTTAGCGTTCTCGTTTGAACCCACCTCTCTCTCTCTCTCTATATATATATATATATATATATATATAGGGGTGGGTTCAAATAAAAACGCAAATTCAATTGTAAACGTAAGGACAAACCACAACCGTTGATTAATAATCCGGTGAAAAGATCAGTGGCAAAAAAACGCGGTGACAATTTTGTAAATAAGTTGAAAACTCTGTCCATGGCTTAATGAATATTTAGCGCGAATGGGTAAAATTGGAAAAAAATTAGCCAGTCTGAATAAAAGGTAATTATTCAGACTAAATAAAGGTAATTATTTTCGTCAGATTAAAATCAGCGCCTCCTTTGTTGACCTTTTATTTTCTTTTTTAATTAAAAAACTTTTACCCCCTTAAATTTTAAAATAAATTATCTCAAAAATTACTAACATTTTAATCAAACAAATTACATCAAAAAAACGAGAATTTCGTGCTCTTCGTTATGACATCCATCATGATATAGTTTTTTTTTTCGTTTTAACCGTTTTTACGTGAAATCGTGTATATGTGTTATATTCAGAGTGAATAATACAACATTCGGGATGCATAATATCTACATTTATTCGGACTGAGTATATAGAATTATTCAGACTAAATATATGGAATTATTCAGTCTGATTAATTTACCTTTATTTAGTCTGAATAATTATATTCGTTTGAATATCTACCTTTATTCAGTCTGAATAAAGTTTGTGCTATGTCATAATCAAATAGGGGGAGATTGTTGATCCAAACCCTCAATGATTTGATAATGACTCTCTGAGAAACACTTAGTGTAGTCGAAGATCATAACTAGACAATATGTATTAATGTTTTGTCATCAAAGAAAATACTAAGTCTGTTTAGTATCACTGATGAAAACATATGCTTTGTCATCAAAGAAAATACTAAGTCTGTTTAGTATCACTGATAAAAACATATGCTTTAAATTACACATTCAGCGATACTGTTCATCAATGAGACCTGAGCTTGTTCAGTCTTGTTGATGATCGCTGATAATCTTAGTTGTTAACTTGTGATCCCTGAAGACAAGTTTCACGTCAACTATGTTTTACGCTGAAGTCGAAGATCAAGCCAAAGAACCAGCGACAAGTCTACTAATGAACTGATGCGGATATCAGCGAAGCCAAGACCTGTCCACTCAACGTGAAGTTTCAAGTAGAAAACTTCAGCGAACGCTGAACTTTATCACTCGTTGATAAAGAACTATTCATCGAACGCTGATCATGAAGTTTCCTCTACAAGTTACTTTTGTCTTACCCCCTTGCACGTCTCCGTACGAAATGTCAGAATAGGACATCCCTTTTGTCCAGAATCGTACAACCAACTCTGATTCTACACTGTTCATCATGCGGCTACTAGGTTGTCTACAAAGGTCAAACCATGCAACAAATCAGCTGCTGCCACGTGTAAAGTTGTACTGATATGCATTAAATGCATGCAGTATAAAAAGGAAACCCTACTTCAGAAATGAAGTGCTCGGCCATCTCCTTCTTACTATTTCTGTGTGTTAGAATATTAGTCTTTAATATTCTTATCTCCTTTTTATCTTATTTCTAGTGCAAGAAATCTTAGTGATTCTCTTAACTTGTTTAGATTAGGTTTATTCCTTAATCTTGTTCCGCAACAAGTTGTAAATTGTTTGATACATATCAATAAACAATTTAGAAAACTAAAATCTGTGTGTTTGTATTCAACCCCCCCCCCCTTCTACAAACTTGTATAACCCTTTCGGGACCAACAGGGCCTTTCGTCATTATTGAACGAGTTGGAGCAGTAGCCTACAAGTTGGACTTGCCAGAAGAATTAAAGGGAGTTCATCCAACGTTTCATGTTTCGAATCTAAAGAAGTGTTTGACCGAGATAGATCTGGATGTTCCATTGGAGGATATCAGTGTCGATGAGAGGCTGACGTACGTAGAGGAACCGGTAGAGATTATGGACAGCAAGATTCGAAAGTTAAGGAACAAGGAGATCAGATTGGTAAAGGTCCAGTGGCGGTTTCATAAGGGCCAAGAGGCAAATTAGGAGGCAGAGGCGGACATGAGTGTCAAGTACCCTCATCTCTTCGACCAAGGAATTCCGGGGACGGAATATATCCAGGGTTCAAATGGGAAGATTTGAGAATTTAGTGAGAAATGTTAAGAGGCAAAGACTTTAGGGGCTGGTTTGTAAATTTGGGAGAAGGTATAAAATCCTTGTTTTGGGCACAAAACCCTAGATTTTTACCATTTCTCACTTGGTGCGGCTAGAGTAGAGAAGAAGAGGAAGCTTGCATTGGTGATTTCTTGGAAGGAAGAGATTCTTCTCTAACCAATTCTAGGTAATAGAATGTTTCCATGTTATTTCTCTGATTATTTGTCGAGTTTTGCATTTGGGCAGTAGATAGATAGTTGGGGATTGTAACTCTTGAATGAAAGAAACAAACCAATGATTTGGGGTTTGAGATTAAGGGACTTGTTCATGTTGAAATCAATATTGCCTGTTTTGTGTGTTTTCCCTCTGCTATCTCGTTGTCCTAAAATCATTGGAAATCTTGGGTCCAACGAATTAGAACTTAGAACCTGCTCGTATCCGAAATCGCACCAAACCAGAGGTTTCTGGGTGAGTTTCCGGTTAGCAGGAGTTTTCGGACAACATGAGTCCGGATAGCTTGGGAATCAGGTAGAAGTTCCCAGGTAACTGTTTCTGGGCATTCCCGGATAGAATACCCGGATAATGGGGTTTCCGGATAGAGTTTCTGGAAGAGTGTCCGGATAGTGTGGTCCGGTAAGTAGCATCCGGATAGGGTAGTCCGGGAAGTAGAATCCGAATAGTGTGGTCCGGTAAGTAACATCCGGACAGTGTAGTATCCGGGAGTGGTGTCCGGGTCTGGTATCTGGTTAGCTCATGTTTCTCATCCATTTACTCAGGTATTTTCTTTAGAGGTCAAGAGTGATAGAAATACCCGATCCAACGCAACAGGTGAGTTTTTCTAACTAAATACGTGTTTTAACGTGGCTTCAGAAGTAAGGAAGGAATATGAAATGGTTTATTTATGTTGTATGATGATGTCTTTGGAAAGTTAGTTTAAAGTGTATGCATACATTGTTGATAGATGTGAATTGGCTAAGTCGGGGGGTGTGGCCCGCCAGTGCTCATACCAGGGGGTGTGTCCCGTTTATGCCATGGGAGGAGTGCCCAGTAAGACAGTGTGAGACTGACACGTCACTTCCGAGTGACTTCAGTGTGCCATTTACATGTGTGGTTTTTATATGAAAGCTTTGTTTAAAGTTGTTGGTTATAAATGTTATAAATGTTTTAAATATTTGATAATGAGACTGTTGTCACTAGAGGGAGCTCACTAGACCTCATGGTCTAACCCTCGCTTTTCTAAAACTTAAACCTTTTTCAGGGAAGTTGTTAGTAGGAGGCTCTGGGAAGGGCAAGGAAAACAGTTAAGGCGTGGATGCTTTTAGATGATAGTTATTTTTCCAGTTGTCTTTCAGTTTATATTCTCAGTTGTGTATAGATTGTTTCCGCAAACCTAGTTTTAAGACAGTTGTATTTGAGAAAAATTTGGGACCCCTTTGGGCTGATTAATATTCAATGCTATGTATTGCTTTATATTTTTTTATTGGGTTGTTACAACAGATACACGGAATTATCGAAAATTCTTGGACCCATCCGAACAAGCAAAAGTATCTACAGGCCAGTAGTTATTCAATGAATACAAAATCTCATACAAAATTTAAATTAATTCAAGAAGAAGAATGAATTTCCCACTCCTCCAATTTTCGAAAGATCATTTCAAACCTTTGATCGCTCAACATCTTCAGCTTCTCCAGCAACATTAACTACTCCTTTTGTTTCCCTCAAATCCAGTTGATGAGAAGACTATTCACTCACTACTCTTATAATGTAATATTCCTTCCACTACCAATCTTAATCTATCTCTACCTCCTGGAAATCCAATGCCTCAAGGAACAACTCTATTTCTTTCAGTGGTTAGAATATATTTCTATGATCTTCTCTAAGATCTTAGATTTCAACGATTAGTTGAGCTACCGATTATAAATATGAATCATCTTTATGCTCTTCTCAAAATTGTCCCAAAGAATGAGACGGGAAAAGCTTTTACTGATGGTGCCAAGTCAATACTCTAAAACAAAATCGAGTAGTCTAATAGTAGAATGGGAGAAGTGAAGTTTGAGGATCTCAGAATAATCTTGTTTGAATGTAAAGTTTCACTGTAACAATGTTAGTATATGATTAGTTTAAATGAAAGTTTACATTTCTCAGTAGTTTACGTTACTTTACTTCACTTATCCATATATTCATTACCTTCCTAGCATGCACAACAAATCTATAATTTTATGTTTTAATAAAACAAAAAATTAAAAGTGAAAATTTGTTGTGATTGTATTCAACCCCGTTCTACAAACACATTCTATGCAAGTCATTGTATTCCAGGACCAACGATTTATATGCTTGAACGCTCTAAGCTTATTTTCTAATACTTTTTCTTATTATCATGCATTTCAGGTTAGAGTAGCAAGATTGACAATTTGACATAGAGGGTTGACTAAAGGCACATAGAGATTTTAGCATTTTTTAGACGCCTTACTCGGAGATAACAACCTTTGGAAGTTTAGTGACACCCGACTATATTCTAGCTCTTGTATGAAGTATATCAGGAGGTTGTTAACTCTAAACTTGATTGTTTCCCTTGTAATAACTGATGCAAACTATTCTTTGTTGATCGAAATCCTGACATTAATATTTATAATCTAAGTTTATGCAAGTTTCTATTTCTTGATTTTAAGGGTGTACAAGTTTTAGAATGCCTAGACTTAAATTGACCAAATTAATTGATGAATCTCGAGTGTTAGGTACGGTTATAAGGGGGTGTCTTTATGACTTGACTAAAGTACATTTGTTATAACTTATGGTAATGGTAGCAAGGATTCTCATGTTTGATACGTTCACAATTTCATTTTAAACAATGTTATTAATAATTTATTGATATGTGTGATACGTTCACAATTTCATTTTAAACAATGTTATTAACATTTTTTCTTTGTCGTGTGGGATGACAATAAGCATGCTGGTCAGGAGGATACAAGGTTTGGGTCACAAAGAAAGTCGCAATGGTAGCGTCGTGGCACCTGGTCAAGCCGCAATACCAATGAATTACCTCCTCCGTTTGTCTACACACATGAAGGTTTGGGGGCAGTGTAGAAAGAGTTCTGAGAATTGGCATAGCTAGTTCAAACCCAGTAATTCAAGAGGTAAACCCTCAAGCTAAGTTGGTGGCTAGTATGACATAGATGATGGATATGACTCTAGATCGCAAATGATAGATGTTTATGAAAATGATGGAAGAGAGATACGTGAGCAATCGAAGACAATAGGCGGTGTATGAAAATGTCGTGGGGGGTTAATCCTTTATTGATTGAATGCAGAGAGTTACATGATTAGAATGATGAACAAACTCTCTCTCTCTAAACACTGTTAAGCGCACGGCTAATCTCACCACTACTTCTCTAACGTAATTACCACCCTAATCACACATTAAATACCAAGGGCTTGACAGGCCCAAGCCCATTAGCCATAAAGCCCATTATCTTGAGAGGCTTTACAAACCAATAAATAACACTAATTATTTATTTATATCACTTTCTATTTTATAGGACTTTTAATCCTAACATTCATCTATCACATCACGCCTTGACGCCATTGACTCGACCCTCAACGACTACAACAAAGAACTCGCCACGCTCTCTAAGAGGGTCCGCTCACTTGAAGACACTTGTAAGAGTCAAGCCGGCGGTCTCAAACGCAAGCACGGTGACCAGGATGATCTTGATCACCGTGCGGGGGAGAAGCGTCTACTCCAAACCGAGACCGTCCAGATCATGACTGCCGAAACTACAACAGTGGTTCAACAGGAAACCCCAACTGCGGCAACTACATCAGAATCACCCGAAGCCGAGTTGCCACTAGCAGATATGGTCATAGATATGGAGATTTCAGATGAAGAAGACCCGACGGTTGAAAACCCTGAGGGTTCAACACAGGAACTGGTCGATCTTGACTCGTCAGACAGACCGATACTGGACATGATAGATCCAGAGTGTGAGACCAACCCGGAGACCGAAGACGCATGGTACGAAAAAGCCGCCAGTGCCGTAAATCTCCAGGTAAATTTGGTCTTCCCTACTGATGAGGACGACAATATTGACTACGCTCAGTTACTGCTCCAAAATTTATATGGAGCAACTCCCGTTCACTATGCTCAACCCGCCGGAACACCATCAACTAGACCCGACTCTACTACTTCCGATCAACCGACAACTACTCCTCCAACGACAGCTTCTGATCTTCCTCCACCTCCTCAACAGCAACAAAACCACTAGGAGAAGATCAAGGTACTTATCCATCATCTGGAGGAATCTTTGAAAAAGCTGTTCGTCCACAAACTTCGCCCGATCGAGCCAACCTTTTGCCTTGGTATTTACAACCTTGACCCCGAATACCAACGGCGTTATATACTTGCAATGCAGCGGTGCCTTCCAGTCAGTCAAGTCAAAACAAAGCATCATATCACAGAGGTTCTTAACATCCATTCATGCCGCATCATGAGGATCGTCTATCCAGTCTTCACCGTTCGCCGCGAAGATGGTAATGAATGGAGATTCTCTGAAGCCGACTTCAAGAACCTCCGACCGCTCGACTTTCTAATATTACTGAAAGACTTACGTTCAAGAACTGTCCGACCGCTAGAGATTACAAAGGCGCTCGAAGCCGTTCGTCGACACCTGGTCGGTACTATCATGATGTCATACTTAACGGATTTTCAAATGGCTGTCGAGAACAGGGCTAAGAAAGTCAATCTGATAAAACCAAATTTGAAAGCTCCTGAACTGAAGATGAATCTCGAGAACTCTCTGCTTCTACAACCTGAATTCGGGATAGTCCACAACAACGAACAGAACGAAAAGAAGTTTCTGCGTTTCATTCAGGTAGACAGATTTTGTGACGGCACGCTTCTAAAAGTCAGAGATGCTCTTCGAAAGATTATTCAACACGAGTTTGAGAATCCAAAGCATTCGTATGTCCCAAATCCTAATGAAACAACTGCTCGGGAAGCTTTAGAAATGATTGAAGACCGCATCGACTATCGTCGTGCTATCAGATTCTTTGAGGTTCACTTCGCATTGCGCAAACGATACGTATTAAACTGGCAAGAGCTAGAGCGCGAACTCGAACTTCAAATCAAAGGGGGAGATTGTTAGGGCAGGTTTTAATAGTTGATTTAAAGTTCAAGGGTTGTCTTGTAATAGTTTATTTTGAGCCTTTTAGTGAACGGGTCGTGGGTTTGTTAACCACGGGCCCATTGTATTTAATGTTGATTAGCTTGGAAAAACAAGCTAATCATCTCTTTTACTTTCAAGCACTGTATTGCAAATTCTCTCTGAAAGATTAATGAAAGGGATGACCAGTTGAAATCATTGCTCTTATTGCTTACTATTCGGATTTCACATTTGTTGCACGGATCTGGATTCTACAATCAGGTATATTTGCTCTGGTGGACTTAAACATTCTTAATCTTGGTTTTAAAGCATCAGATGCAGCATTTTCCTCAATAACTCTCTTAAGATCCTCTTTAAAAGATGTTCTTATTGATTCAGAGGTAGGGGAGAAGACTGGGGCTTCTGGGTTGAGCTCACTCTATGTTTTAACACCAGAGGATTCAGCCACAGAAGTAACAGACTTCTGGCCCTTGAAAGAGTTGAAGTAGAAAATTTCTTTTGGATCAAGACTTTTGACATACTCAGGAAATTTGACCTCAACTTTTCCTTGATCATGAATGAACTTTTCAGATGGTTGTGTAACCTTTTCATGATCCAAGGAGTCATAGTTGACATTCATAAAGTTCAGTCTTCTTGTTTTCGAAATATCTGAGGTTTTGGCTCTCTTAAAAACGGCAGTACCAGAGATCACATTTTCTTGGATTTTCCCAACACAGAAGGCAGAGGACAGAAATGTCTTCTTCCTTCTAGTGTAGGGAGCAAGGTCACTGAAACCTAGACCTTGCGTATCCTTTTGAGAGTTGATTTTTATATGCACATCTTGTGCATCCTGGTACTTTTTGATTAAAATCTCTTTTCTTTGTAAAGATTGGTGTAAAACCTCTCTTTCTCTTTGAAAATAGTCTTTTAGAGAAACAGAGTTAAGCCTTCCATATTCAGATTTTGTTAACCTCTTCAGCCTTTTGCTTTAACACTTCCTCATATTCTTTACACTTATCAGAAAAAGAGTTTTCCTTCTGTTTTTGTAAAATTTCTAGCTCAGCCTTTTCTTTGGAGATCTCTTCCTTCTCCATTTCCAAGAGAGTTTTCTCTCTCTTGTAGAAGGATAGATCCTTCTGAGCTAGCTTTCTTAACTCTTTTTCCACTGAAAGCTTTTGTTTTAACAGTTGAAATTCCTCAGTGAGTAAAGAGACATGCATCTCCAGTTCAGAGTCTGATTTTGATTCAGAAGTAGAGCATACCTTGGCACTGGGTTTAGTGGTCTCCAGCGCTCTGTCATTTGGCTCTGTTACAGAAAGAGCACATGCATTCTGAGATACGTCTATCTCTGTTGTTCTTTCTGGCATCTCTCCAGTCATCTAGTCAGCTACCTCTTCCAAACTTTCATCATCTATAGCAACCCCGCAAAAATTGGCTTGCTCTGGTTCGTCATCAGAGGACGAGTCTGAGATCCAATTTTCCATCTCAGCAACATAGCTTCTTTCTCTGTAATTGTACTTGTACTTGTTCTTGTTCTTGTAGTAGTCCTAGTCTTTTACCAGTCTTCCCTTACAATTAGCAGAGAAATGGCTGGGTTTGCCACATCGAAAACATCGTCCATCATTCTGGTTGATGGGTTGGGAAGCATCAGCTTGCTTCTGGGGGGCTGGAGGATTGTACTTCTGTTGTGGTCTTTGCTTTTGTGGAGCTCTGTTGTTACTCTGATTGTGAGGTGCGTCATAACCTCTCTTCTCTTCTTTCTCTTCTCTCTCGTATCTTCCTCTCCTATCAAATACTTTGTTACCAAATCTCTTGTTAAACTTTTGAGTTATTAAGGCAAGAGATTGGGCGAAAGCATTGATATCATCATCCTCTTATGAACTTTCCTCTGCATCACTTTCAGCAACTAGACTTTTCTTACCCTTCTTTTTCACAACTTTCTCTTTCTTCTTCTCTCTGCTAGAGCTTTCTCTGTTGGACTTCCCTTCAGTGGGAGTTTTTGAGTCAGATATCAAAGCTATTGGACCTGCAATGGTGGATTTGCCCTTTTGTTTGACAACATCCTTCTCTTGTGCAGCAAAAGTGCCATACACATCGGTAAGAAACCATGCATCCAGATCTTGGTTAGCTTGTAGAGACATGGATAGATTCAACCATTCATCATTTAAACTTTTCAAGAACAGGACATTGTTATCTTCCTTCGACCGAATAACCCCACACTTTTTACATTTGTTTATCAAAACATTGAATCTGTTGTAGGTCTGTTGTAAGGTTTCCTCAGGAAGTGCTTTGAAATCATTGTATTCATTAATACATTGGGTCCTTCTGTTTTTTTGGGTTTTGATACCACCCTCAAGTTGATTTAGAAGCTGATCCCAGATTTCTTTTGCAGTAACACAAGAGTCTAGTTCTTGGAAAATATCGTTGGGAATGGCCATAATCAGAAGTCTAACTGCTTTGAGGTCATTTTCCATTTTTAGCTTTTCTTCATCCGTAAACCCAGTGGTTTTAACCTCGGAGTGAGCTGGAACCTCAGCAGTAGTTTCTGTAGCGGGTACAATAGGAACCAAAACCATGGGTTGGAATGGTCCACCTGTGACAGATCGCATGAGGTCTCTATCCATTCCATCAAAGAAGTTAACCATCCTAATCTTCCATTGAGGATATTCATCTCTTAGAAGAGTAGGAGGTTTGGTCAGAGAACCAGCCGTGTAGATAGCATTGACGTTGTTATTAGCCATCTTTTCAGAAAATAGAGTATGAAGGGTTCGAAAGATTTTAAAATGGTTTTAAACTGAAAGTAGATGAACAGTAACCAATGGAACAGTAAACAAAGTAGAGAAGATTTTCAGACTAACTAGAAAGATTTAAACAGGGATTAAAGAATTTTGAAAGCTTGTTTTAAACTTTGAACAGTAAAAACAGAGTATACTATGAAGCTTTTGGAGACAAACACAATCAACAACAATGAATCAACCTGGTTAGATTGGATCGTTTGATTTGAGCAAATCAATCCGCTCTGATACCAATTGTAGGTTCCCAGATTCAAGTTGTATCACATAAACAATATAAAACAGATAGCGGAAACATTATATAAAGCCATTAAATGTGAGTGATTGTGTAGACGATAATGTAACAGTGAGAGTATCAATAATGAACAATAAATGATAACAAGATCGAGTAAATAAGCGGCTCGTATATTGATATTTGAATAACACCAAGAACATGTTAAAATGTGTTTATTCTGAAATCTCTCGGGAAACAAATCGTACAGAGATAGTGGAATAGAATGTTGCAGTGTGTGCTCTCACAATTGTGGAAAATAATTCTTCCAAAAGCTTACAAATGTGTGTTCTACTACCCTTCTATTTATAGTCTGATAAAGTGAAATACAGTGTACTATCTAACCTTGAGGTGACACGTGGAAAGTATGTCTCCGTCCTCTTAGGGCGTGGAAAGTACGGACATGTGTCTAACACTTAGAGATTTCTACGAGACTTAAGCTTCACAGAGGCCTTCATTCACCAGAGCTCTTACGCCAGAGCTCTGATGGTCTTCTGGTGTGAACAGTTCTTCTGGTGGAACAGAAGAAGTCTTCTGCCAGAGCTCTGTCGAGCTCTGATGGTCTTCTTGTTGATTTTCTTCTAAGTCTTCTGCTGTATCTCTGGTGGTCTTCTGACATGTAATATTTTCAATACTTTTACATCTGGTATACTTGGGGCTAACAATGATGATGATGATGATGATGATGACGTCGACTTCTTCTTCCAGCCTAGAAAGACCCCTGCTCCAAAAAGGGTTATAATAAAAGAATCATCAGGGGAGGGGACAACGAAAAAGCCTGCAGCGACTGAAGCTGACAAAGGCAAGAACAAAGGTGTTTCATCTGAAGACAACTTGGCTATTCTCTTCAGCAAGCCAGTTTGTCAAGTAACATACACTCTCTTCCCTTACACTGCATCCCTCCTATATCCCTTCTCAACCTCAGTTCTCCTCTCCATAAAACCTCTATACACTTAAACCTCATTCTTTTCTCTATCTCTTTTTCCCAAATGATCTTACTTAAACGATCATTGTGTTTCAGCTAGTCCTCTCCCCTGCTTGAGGATCCAGCTGAAGTTCCTCCTACTGCAACTCTAATAATTCCAGCTCCAAGCGCTGATGAAATAATCCCGGTCTTAGACTTCGCTGAGACTGATGACATTTTTGAAGAAGAACAGGAAGAAGAACCGCTCTCTCACAAGAATAGACCTTCCTTGGTTCCTCAAACACCAAGTGAAGAAGAAGCGAAAAGAAGAGCAACTATGGTCCAACAGCTTGAGGATCAATGACTCGTTCCTGCTCATCTTAACATTCTTTCAAAAGATGAAGTCATGGAATTCTTCAGAGCTGAAAAACTCTTCGCTGAAAGAAAGAAGGCTGAAGAGAAAGACATGGAATATGCCCTAGAGCTCGCTCAACGTTCTTTCGACGATCCAGACTTGAAAAGATTTCCTGTTGCTGTCCAAAAGAAACTGCTGAAGGACGCACAGAAGACTCACCAGGAAAAGACCAAAGTCAGCGGCACCACTCTTGAATGGTGTAAGAAGATGTGCCACTACAGACAACATCCCTCGAGGATAAAAGCTGTAAACGTCAAAGGAAGATATGCTCTGAAAACCAATATAAAGGTACCGATCGTTAATGTCCAAATGGTCAGAGAAAACGGCCACAACAGAACTGTCTACATGTCAGCCATAAACACCTTTGGTCTCGTTGAATGGTTCGAGATGAGAATAGCAATTCAAAGATCCCGCTCAACTTTCAGGACCTATGTCGAACAAGAAATAAACAAGCAGATCGACTTGGTTTCCTCAGCGGTTGATATTCCTCGTCCACCACCAATTCAGAAGAAGCTAGCTGCTCCAAAGAAGAAGACCCCTTCTTCTCCTGGCCCGACAATAAGAAACGAGACAGAGATTGAATTCTCTCGTGAAGCAGTTCTTGGTCGTGCCCCTGATCTCTCTGGACTTGATGTATCCCTACCTCCTACTGAAACCTTCTTCCATGGCAGAGTAATCAGCAATCCTTATGGCATTTTCTTCTATGACTTCAATGGTCGTGAATGCTTTCAACACATCTCTGAGTTATACAAAACTCCAATCGAACAACTCAGAGATTTACTATACTGGTGTGAGTACAAACGTAGTCTTCTTGGATCATTCCTGAAACCCCATATCTACCGCGAAGCAAAGAAAAGAAGGGATCAGGGAGTCACAATCCCTGATTGGATGATTCCAGAGACTGATTCTCTTGATGAACTCGTCAAGAAAGAACCTGATTAGCTGATAGGATTCCTTGTAATTCTTCTATTTTATCAGCTGTATCTTTTGTACTTGTAAATATTATTTTCTATACTTGTAATTTTTCTACTTCCCTTTGTAACTTATACGAAGTTTAAAGAAAGATTTCAGCGAATGTACTTTACTCCATCGGTACTTAAAAGATCCCAGAAAACAGTAAAAGGGACAAATATTTTATGAGTTCTTTTTATCCTTATGTTTGAATATCTACCTTTATTCGTTTGATTATGCTTCATCCTGTTCTGCTTTGCATTCAAACTTTAGATTCTTCCGAGTCAGCTTAGTCAAAGGCGTCGCGATACGAGAGAAGTCTTTTATAAACTTCCGATAGTAGCCGGCTAAACCCAAAAAACTACGTACTTCGGTTGGCGTTCTCGGCGGTTCCCACTTTTCAATCGCTTCCACTTTCATTGGATCAACTTGAATGCCTTTCTCGGAAACTATGTGCCCCAGAAACTGAACTTCTCGTAGCCAGAATTCACATTTAGAAAATTTAGCATACAACTTTTCTTTCTTCAATAGCTCCAGAATCAAATGAAGATGTTGCGCATGCTCTTCTTTGGATCGGGAATAGGTAAGGATATCATCAATAAATACAATAACAAATTTATCAAGATATGGCTTACATACTCGATTCATTAAATCCATAAAGGCAGATTGGGCGTTCGTCAGTCCAAACGGCATTACTAAGAATTCATAGTGACCGTACCTTGTGCGAAAAGCAGTTTTCAGAATGTCTTCTTCCTTAACCTTCAGCTGATGATAACCAGATCTTAGATCAATCTTGGAGAAATAACAAGCTCCAACTAATTGATCGAAGAGGTCATCAATTTTAGGAAGCGGATACTTGTTCATGATCGTACGCTTATTCAGTTCCCGGTAGTCAATATACATTCTCATCGAACCATCCTTCTTTTTCACAAACAAAACTGGTGCACCCCATGGTGAAGAACTGGGTCTGATGAAGCCTTTATCGGATAGGTCTTGCAGTTGTGTCATCATTTCTTTCATTTCTGAAGGTGCCAGACGATATGGTGCACGGGCTACAGGAGCGGCTCCGGGAATCAGATCTATACCAAACTCTACTTGTCTAACAGTTGGAAGACTATTCAAGTCTTCGGGGAAAACTTCTGGAAATTCACTAACATTTGGAATATCTTCCAACTTACTCTTCTCTAGTTTAGTATCTATCATATAAGCTAAGTAACTCGGGCAACCTTTACTGACACACTTACGTGCTTTTAACATAGATATTAGGCAAGACTGATGATTTCTACGATCACCATAAATCACTACCAGCCCCTTCTCAGGTAAGACAACATTTATTAACTTCTTATCGCAAACTATGTTAGCTTGATTCTCAGCTAACCAATCCATCCCAACTACCACATCGAACTCGATCAAAGCTATAGGAAATAATTGTATCGATACTCCACACCCTTCTATATTTATCACACAGCTATCAAATACTTCTTTAACCGACACTTGATTATCATTTGCAGTATCTACCATTAAAGCATGATCTAACACTTTAGGCTTTAAATGCATATAAGCAGCAAATGAAGGAGAAACGAACGATCGGTTTGCACCGGAGTCAAATAACACCTTAGCACGTGTAGAGTTTATTAAAAATGTACCTGTAACCGCGTCCGGAGTTTCCTCCGCTTCTTTTGATGTCATCTGAAATGAACGACCTCTTGTTCTTGGTGGTTCTATTATTGGTACTACTGGTCTGACAATCGCTGGTTTCCCTGACGTACCCCCTTGCTGTATTCTTCCCCTCGGACAATCAGACTGTATGTGATCCGAAGAATTACACGAGAAACAAAACCGCGTTACTCGACAGTCTTTAGCAACATGTCCGGTCTTCCCACACCTATAACAAATCCGAGAATCTACTTGACAATTTCCTTGGTGGATACGGTTACACTTCGGACAAGGTCTCTCCGCTGTTCGGAAAGGCATACGGTTATCAAACCTCTGAAACCAAGACTTTTTCGGATCATACTGTGGTCCTTCCCACTTCCTTTTTCCCGTACCTTTATCGCTAGTATTTCTTCCTTTATCCTGCTCCACGGTTTCCGCGGCGTCTACTGCGGCGGAGAAGGTTTCTGGTCCTTTAGCAATTACAAAACTTCTGACTTCTGCATTCAACCCAAAGATAAACCTTTCAATCTTCATGGCATCCGTGGCAACATAATACTCCGTAAAACGAGATTTTTCCAGAAAACGAGCAGTGTAATCCCGAACAGATAAATTTCCTTGCTGCAAGTTCATAAACTCTTCCTACAATTGTTTGACTGCTGCATGAGGACATAACTGTTTCCTGAAAGCTATAACGAATTCTTCCCAAGAGAAGGTAGAATATATGTCAGAACCTCCCGAAGAAATATGAGCTTCCCACCAGTATAAAGCATCGCCTTTCAACATTGCGGTTCCATAAAGTACCCTATCCTCTTCCGCGCACTTACTAGTCTTGAAGATAGCTTCTATTTCCTTCAGCCATCTCATAGCTTTCACTGGATCCCGGTCTCCTGAGTAGGTCGGAGGCTTACAACTGAGAAACATTTTATAATCACACTTTTTCGTTACTGGTACAACAGTAGAAGTAATAGGCATTTCGTCTTCATGAGTAGGATCTGGTCTTTCTGTTTCAGTATCACGAGTTCGATTAAACATGGCTTGGATACTCGCTTGTAATCTTCCCATTTCGGCTGCCAAATCATCCCTTGTTAAAATTCAGTACCTCGCGGCTGAACTCTGCCGCCTGTTCTGCCCCTACCTCTTTCTCCCCCTCTTCCCCTTCCTCCGGCTGTTGGATTTGTTCTATTCGGATTTCCTCCTCCTTCCCGATTCGTTTGTCTAGTACCACTTGCCATTCTGTTAATTCAGACAAGGTTAATATACACATAAGCACATACCCCATATAACAAGGTATTCCAGTCCAAACATGTACCTGTAAGATCACAATTACACTGGCCAGGTGTACGAAGAAATTACCTTACATGATGTTCCTTCTACCTTTTATACTTATTCATCCCAAGGTTCTAAAATAATAGGGACATCCTACTTCACATGCAGTTTAAGTCTAGGTACATATACGAATACTTAAATCCCTTAAACTAGGGCTCTGATACCATATGTAACAACCCGGATTCCCAAACATACAAATAACACATATTTCATAACATAATTTCACCACAAAGATACATCATATTTCTTTTACGGTCCCTTAGCTTAACAAAATAAGTCTTTCAGTACAAACTTTTTACATAATAACTACTAAACATGATAGATACAAAATGCTTCATGGTTCTTTCAAAAGAAATTCCTAGATCTTTCCTATCACTTGTCTTTGTTTGCTTCACTACCTGGAATACATATTTTAAAACAAAATGAGGGCTAGACCTAATGGTCTAAGTGAGAAAATCCCGGTTAGTTTGAAACCATTTACATAAATCCCATATACATAACACAATCACAGATATCAATTAAAACTCACACTTCGTGTAATTTCCTTCTTCATTCCCATGGCCATATTAGTTGGTTGCAAGCCAACAAATAAATTAACTCCGTTGTACGACAATTACAACCAACACCGTCGTACGAGTATTACAGCCAACACCACCGGTCCTAATCCCGGCCAATATACTCTCGTATAATACTCATGTAAATATAATATACATCTCAACATATTATATTTCCAACATAAGCATATAAACACATCATCAATCACATATCCAATACACACATATATGTATTCCAGTTTGAAAATATTTTTCAGTAAAACTCACCTGTTTTGCTTATCACCAAAAATCCTTTCGAGCTATTTATCGAGCACTCCAATTCTTTCAGTCCAATTTCACAGAATTTGTAACCACATAAATACAAGTACCTTTTTAAGACTAAAATCTCAAAAATCCCAAAATCCTCGACTCATATCGCAATCAACTACTGCGATAACCCCATATCGCAACACAATGCTCATGTCGCAACTAACTACTGTGAAACAGTAGCATATCGCAACCAACTGTTGCGATATACATCATGTCGCAACCAACTATTGCGATACCTCCACTTTATCGCAACCAACTATTGCGATACAACACAAGTCGCAACTGACCATTGCGATATCAAGAGCATGTCGCAACCCAAGGTTGCGATACTCATGAATGTCGCAGCTCAAGGTTGCGATATCTATGATGTTCATCAATATCTCAGTCAACTAAATTCGTCCTAAACCCATAAATTTACAGATTTAATCCATGCATGTTTTTGATATTTTGCAGATAAGTTATACACTACTATTCCAAACCCAAAACTCACATATCCTTCTAAAATCACCAAAACCCAATTATAAACTTTATCTAACAACTTATAAACATAAAGAGGGTTTTATGTAGGATGATTACCTTGTTTTCCTTCAGATTTTGCTCTTAAATTCCTGCTGTAAATCTTCTTATCTTTCCTTCTTCCTTCCCTTTCTCGATTCTTTCTCTTCTCTCTCTTTTCTTTCTAACCGAAAACACACACACACTAGCTTTTGGATATTTTTCTAATACTCTCACAAAAGGGACACCTATGGCTTCTAAGACCATATGGCGGTGATGGTTTGGTTTTTACCAAATAAACCCCAAGCTTTCATCACTTGACAATCCATACCCTCTAATTTCCAAATAAAAATTAAAACCTACCCTTAAACTTATACTCTATAAAAATACTTAACACAACTTAAACTTAAATAATAAAATTAAATAAACTAATAACATACCTGGTTATTACAAAATGCCGCACCTCTTATTGGAAGTGAATGGAAATCGACAAAGATTTGTTGAAACAGATAAAATCAAATGTTATGTATATTATGGAGACCGTTGTTTCTCTTTATTTTCTTCAAAATTTTGATGGGGTATCACATTGAGTTTCAAGTGAGTTTTTGTCTTACCGTTTAACTTTCTTTTTGGTTTCACATTGTGATTCATGGTATCACATTGTGATTCATGGAGTCTATTGTTTTTCTTTATTTTCTTCAAATTTTGATAGGGTATCACACTGAGTTTATATCTTACTGTTTAACAATGGGTATCACAATTGGTTTCACAATGATATCACAGTGGTATCACAGTATGCATCGTCTTGCTTTACAATGGGTATCACAGTGTGCATCCTCTTTATTTTGTTGCTTTACAATGGGTATTACAGTATATATCACAGAAGTCACAGTTGGTGTTCGCCGGAATGAGGAGAGAGGAGAGAGGAGAGAGAAGAGAGGATAATTTTATGATACCTAAAATGCCCCTTAATTAAATTCTTAAGTCAAAAATACCAAAATTATTAATTTCCTTATTTATGGGTTGATTTGTGGTTGAGATTGGATCTCACGGTTATCACGGATAACATAGTTCTCCCTTGAATGGCCCCCTATAAATATATATATATATATATATATAGAAGGTTCAAACGAGAACGATAACTATTTACGAGAACTACGAGAACGGCCTACCATGTACAAAATCACTGGTGATTCACATACAAAAACACTGGTGATTAAAATTCTGGACACGTGCGGTTTGTCCCGCGGTTTGCAAAGCGCGCAGTTTGTCTCGCGGTTTGTACTGTGAATCACCAGTGATGATTTTGTACATGGTCAGCCGTTCTCGTAGTTCTCGTAAATAGTTAGCGTTCTCGTTTGAACCCACCTCTCTCTCTCTCTCTCTCTATATATATATATATATATATATATATATAGGGTTGGGTTCACGTGAGACCAACCTGTTTTTGTGAGACCATGAGACCAAGAAAATAACACTAAACCTTCACAGTTATTCATTGTGAAGGTAAGAAAAACAACAAACCTTCACAGCAAAAACACTGTGACGGTTTACCATCACAGTACATTCACAGTCTTTTGCTGTGAAGATTTAGTGTTAATGTTTTGGTCTGACGGTCTCATGGAAATAGTTTGGTCTCACATGATCTCAAATCTATATATATATATATATATATATATATATGGGTTGGGTTTACGTGAGACCAACCTGTTTTCTTGAGACCGTGAGACCACAAAATAACACTGAAACTTCACAGCGATTCATTGTGAAGGTTTACCTGCACAATACTTTCATAGTATTTTGTTGTGAAGATTTAGTGTTATTTTTATGGTCTCACGAGTCTCACGAAAATAGTCTGGTCTCACGGGTCTCACGAAAATAGTGAGGTATCACGTGATCTCAAGTCTCTCTCTCTATATATATATATATATATATATGTATATATATATATATATATGTATCTAGAGTTGGGTTCAAACGAGAACGCTAACTATTTAACAAAACACGAGAACAATCATTAATGTACAAAGTCATATATGATTCACGCGACTTTGTCTCGCGACTTAAGTCGCGGGCAAGTCGCCCGCGTCCAATTTTTTGTTGTTAATATAAAATCATATATGATTTTGCACATGATTTGTTGTTCTCGCGTTTTTTTAAATAGTTAACGTTCTCGTTTGAACTTTTCTCTATGTATGTATATATATATATATATATATATATATATATATATATATATATAGAGAGAGAGAGAGAGAGAGAGAGAGAGAGAGGCGGGTTCAAACGAGGAGCGCATCAATTTAAGAGAACGTGAGGAGCACTCCCATGCTTCTGATCACATGTGATCAACAACTGCTAAAAAATCGGAACAAATCGAAAATTCGCGCAAGATGTGGCGCGAGGCGTGGCGCGAGGTGGCAAGTCGCGGATCATTAATGATTCACAACTGTTAATCATATGTGATTCATAACTGTCAAATGCTCCTCCAGATCAGTTGTGAATCACATGTGATCCACAACTGCCAATCACATGTGATTCATAACTGTCAATTGCTCCTCACGTTCTCACGTTTTGGTGCGCTCCTCGTTTGAACCTTCCTCTATATATATATATATATATGTATATATATAAGATTGCTTGTTAACCAAAAAAATAGTGTTAACTTTGTGAACTCATTGGATCAATCAAAATCATTCTTTAATCATGATTACTGAATGTTAGAGTCAAGGATTAACGAGACATAAGTAATCTTCATTTGTAAGTTACTTCATTATATTAAATGAGATATTATAAGAAAATAATTGCTTCTTTTTAGGGATGATAATTATATCAGCCTTCTCAAGATTCTGAATGATTAAGTCCAAATTAATGTGAACGATGGATAATCAAAATGAACACAATACCATTCAACATATTGTTTCGGATGATTTCTTCGTTTATGGTGTTTTGAATGATTTGTTCATTAGTTAACTAAGTTCACATGATGTTCATTAGTGTACAAAGTTTATATGATGTTCATGTTTGAACCAAAGACATTAATACACAAATAATCGGTCAAAGGTTCATTAGTGAACAATTTTCATAAGCACCGATTTTTGTTACTTTAACATATAAATGTTTATTGGTGAACTAATCAACTGTTTAAAAGTGAATAAGTAAAATGTGATTGATTTTTCAGAACGGTGATGGATAAATTCCTGGGAACTGAAATCGGTGCATAATAAAATATCCTGATCTTTTCCAATTTTACCTTTTTCAATATTATTCATTACACATCATTTTTTCAATATAATCCATAGATTTTAAAGATTAAGGGCTAAGATTGATTTACATAGTTAACACTAGTTATTGGATTAACAAAAGAACCAACCCATACATAAGTTTAGAAAATAAATCTATATTCAACTAGTGGAAAGATTGTATATTGGTAATTTTATAAACTCATAAAAACCACAAAATGAATATGAGTTTGTGGGATGAGACATTTAGGGCAAACACTTATCAATAAGATTTAACACTATCACTTAGCTTACGGTCGTTAACCCATCACTATTTAGTAGAGGTGAGCAGCTGAACTGGGTACTCGCCTTTGGAACCGGAACCGTTTCGGAACTGCCGGTTCCGCAACCGGAACCGCCGGTTCCGGAACCGGAACCGATGTGATTGGTTCTAGTTCTGGTTCCTAAAATACGGAACTGATTAAGACTGGTTCCGGTTCCGGTTCTCATTTTTTTGGAACCGTTACCCGCTGGGTACCCGGCCCCGCCAGACACCCAGTACCGGAACCGACGGGTACCCGGTATATTTTAGAAAAAAACATTTATATATTTATTAGTTATTAGATTTAAATATTTAATAAACTAAAAAAAATAAGTTACCTTTTAGGGTTACCTTTTAGACTTTACACTAACCAGCCACCCAAACACATCTCAGCTAACCAGCCACCCAAACACATCTCTCTGGAAGTCGATGCTCTCATGCTCAGCTGCTCTATTGAAGATTTGAAGGTCTCATAGTCGAAATCGAACGAAGAAAGCTTTATTGAAGTTATTCGATTTGCTATTTTATTTGCTGTTTTCGTTTGCTGTTCTCGTTTGCTTATTCGATTTGTTGTTCTCGTTTTCTATTCGATTTGCTGTTCGTTTTTTTATTTTCAAGGTATCTTATTCATTGTTTTACAATCCGATTACAATCAGGGTTTATGTTCTGAATGTGTGTGTTTGGTGAAGAAGAAATACTAATAATCGAAAAAAGAATGAATACAGATCAATTTAAGTTCTGAATGTTTGTGTTTGGTGATTGAAACTCAAAAAGGAAATGAAAAAGGCAATGTGGGGTTATCTCGTGAAGAAGAAATGTTGTGGAATGAACACAGCTTCCTCTTGTCGACCATCTTTTATTTGTTTGGTTTGTGATATATCATATGACCTGATTTGACTTATTGCAAGCTTTTAGTTCACTTCAATTCCTTGTAATTTGCCTTAAGAAAAAGTTGAAGGACATAATTGCTTTTGTTGAATTCATCTTTTAGGAAATGTTAAAAATTAAATAAAAATGACAGGCGGGTACCCGGAACCGAACCGGTTCCAGCAGTTCCAGGACCGGTTCCAAAATAATGAGAACCGACGGGAGCGGTTCCGGTTCCGGTTCCATGAAAATTGGCCGGGTACCCGGTATTGCTCACCCCTGCTATTTAGTGATAGATTAGCGAAAAAATGGGGTTCGTGGTCTATTCGTCGCTAACCCCCCCGCTAATTAGCGATGGATTAGAGACAGAGGAATGTTGGTTATATCGTTAAATATCATGTCGTTACTTTTCATTGCCAGCAAATACTGATTTTTGTCAAATATTGAGTATTTACGTACAGGTAAGTGAGTTGAGAGAGAAAATGTCAAGGATAGAGCAGAGGTAAAACTGCGGGAAGGAAGGCTATCTGACCCAATTAGAGTCCGAAGGGAAGCGTAACGCAAATCTCGAGACCGACACGTCCAACATACTTCTCAGTTAGATGAGCAGGTCACTTTGTCGCAGCAATTTGCTGCTTTTATGCAACATCATGGATACATTCCCCCCTTCTCGGCCCTCCCCCTAGTTAGATTGTGCATCTCCTTAATTATATTTTGAATTCTATAAATTTAGAGTATTCAATTGCATAAATTGGTAATTTTGAATAGGTTAGGCTCCTTTGGTTTATTATTTTGAATCTATGGCCAGGTATTTGTATAAATTATACAAAAAAAACTGATTTTTCATTTATTTATTTTTTAAAATTTTAAAAAACCAGTGACGGCTAGCGATGGAAATATGTTGCTATGGTGGGTCCGTCATTAATCCGTCACAATCCCATTGCTAATATGACTTGTCGCTATAAGGTCAGTCGTTGGCACTACTCAATCACTAGTAGCGTCCATTGCTAATTTGTCGCTAATCCATCGCTAAATTCTGTCACTAAATTCGTCGATGATAGCATCACCAACAACCCTTTGCCCCCACCGACTATTAGCGAAGGAGTAGCAACGGAGTTCACTTAGCGACGATCTTTTTCGTTGCTGATAGGGCTGGATTTTATAGTGATCATGCATGTAGATCAAAACCATGGCATAAATATTTATGTAATAAAACAATATGAGGGTAAATATAATTATAAATTAGAACTTAGTGGACAGGTAAAGTATGAAGGCAAAAGGCTAAATATTGTGTGAAAGAAAGAAATGAATGTTAAGGAAAAGTTCATATGTGAATTAATAACAAAGATACATTTGAAGATGTATATGTGAACTCATATAATATCTATAATGTTGCTTCACATTTGAAGATATACATGTAAACCCATATATACAAGGTTGGCTTTAGGGGGGAAACAATAAGAAATAGAAAACTGATGAACACCCTAATAACATGCATTTGTCCGGTACGCGTGCATAAAAGTAATTTCTTCGGTATGCACGTAAAGAGAGTGCGTGACAAGTGTCCCCGGGTCTGCACATTCATCATAAATAATGACGGTAAGCATACATTTGTAAGCTATTCTTGACGAATGATACATCATTCATGATGCATAACAAACATTCATGATCCATGATAAATTGATACACCATTCATGATAAATAATACATCAATCATAATGGATAACCATGAATGTATGAAACACGTTGTGTCCTCTCCTTTGTCCCCTAGTTCAATACCTATAGCTTGTTTGCAACCGAACATGTTTATATATATATATATATATATATATATATATATATATATATATATATATATATATATATATATATATACATAGAGAGACTTAGGTTCACGGGAAAACCACAAAAATAGGGGACACAGATGGACACCCCAAACCCATCCTTTGGAAAACTGTAAAATTATGATATTCTTGAGAACCGGTGCACCACGTGCTATATCACATGATTTTTTTTCCAATCTATAGCTCAGACTTAGTGTACTGATTAACATATGTTTGGTTCACAATGTGTTTATTTCACACATATATATATATATATATATATATATATATATATATATTTTCTTTACAATGTGAATTTCTTTTAATGTTTTTGTGAAACAAAATTTACATCTAAAAAGTTCACATTGTGTAGAAAATTGTTGATCCAAACCCTCAGTGATTTGATAATGACCCTCTCTTAAATACTTAGTGAAAATTGTATGTAAACAATATGTATCAGAGTTTCACTATCGCTGATAAGTACTAAGATCTTACAGTACCGCTGATAGGAACTCTCGCTATTTAAATTAAACATTCAGCGAACACTGTTCACCATAATGCGCTGAGTCTGTTCAGTCCTTATGGTGATCGCTGATAAGTTAGTTGTTTACTTATGATCCCTGAAGACAAGTTTCACGTCAACAAAGGTTCTACGCTGAAGTCGAAGATCAAGCTCAAGAACCAGTGACAAGTCTACTAATGAACTGATGCGGATCAGCGAAGACTCAGATTTGTCCACTCAACGTGAAGTATCAAGTACAAGACTTCAGCTATCGCTGAACTTTATCATTCGCTGAATAGTAAATGATAATCGCTGAATCAACGAAAGCTGATCATGAAGTCCTTCGTACAAAGTACTTTTGTCTTAACCTCCCTTGCACGCCACCGTACGAAATGTCAGAAAAGAACCTCCGAAAATCTGAGATCGTACAACCACTCTGATACTACACTGTTCATTCATGCGGCTACTAAGGTTGTCAACCAAGGTCAATGACATGCAACCAATCCGCTGATGACACGTGTAAAGTGTATACTGAATTGCATTAAATGCATGCAGTATATAAAGAGATGAACTCACTTCATTTGAAGTAACTTGCTAACTCTGGACAAGTTCAAATCTCTCTCAAGATAGGATTTTATTAGTAATCTCCTTATCTTTCTTAGTGCAAGAAACCTTAGTGTTCCAACTTGTTTAGATTTAGGTTTATCCTTAATCTTGTTTCCGCAACAAGCTGTAAATTGTTAATGATTTATCAATAAACAATTTAGAAAAGTAAAATAGTGTGTTTGTATTCAACCCCCCCCCCCCCCCCCCTCCCCCCTTCTACAAACTTGTATAGGCCTTTCGGGACCAACAAAAATTCATATGAAACAAGCACATTGTGAAACGTATATATGTAAATCAATATATTAAATTTTTTAGTTAGATTTTTTTTCATGTGAAATAATACGTTACGATGATAGTTCTCACGGTTATCAGGTTTTCAAATGATTATATATGGTTGGATTCTGGTGAGAAGTTGAGGTTAACGTGAGAAGCGTAAGAAGTGGTTATCAACCGTTAGATGAGAAATGGACGCACATTAGAATGAGATGCACAAATCGATGCACCATATCAATTCTCTTTCAAGCCGCAATACATAGGAGGAAGTTTGATTAAAAATGATCAACAATTATGCCTAGACTGTGCACAGGTGACCATTGAATCAATTATGCCTAAACTTTTAATAATGGTTATGAAAAAATGTCCATCGTTAACAAAATATCAAGTGAGAAATGAATCAACAAACTCAAACGCTGTGTGTTCAAATCTATTCCAACAAACATCAACACGAACAAGAATACTAACCGATACAATTTTTTTGGGGTTCGAATATTTTTGCGCTGCTCGTGTTTCCATTTTGCGTCACCCCTTCTTCATTGGGATTGAGTTGCGTTCCATCAAATATTTTCGTTGTTGTAGTTATCATTGACGAACAATTATATACATCGGCTCTCCATTGACATCGTCCAACCTCCCGAAATTAATAGAATCGTTCAACAAAATGGGTTGAATGTAGTTTTGCTCACATCGATAATCCATTTTTCATACAAAGAACGTTGAACACGTATGGAAAAAATAAAACACCTTAGTTATTTTGTTGAAAAATTAATTAGAGCTACATCAAACAATTATCTAATGCAAATTTTGAAAAATTAATTAGAGCTAGAATCATGGATGGGGTTTATTTTGTAACTCCTCATTAATATGTCTAAAAAAACCAATTCATGAAATACCAATTCTATCGTTGCACATTTATTGAATAGGTTCACATAGCCCCGAGTACACATAAGCATTTAATTAATTGATTTTATTAGTTTGTTCATTTCAACTGTAGATTTCTAAGATCAATGGATGATAATGGTTCACAAGGTTAATACCAAAAATGTGGTTAACAAAATAAACCAGCCTCTATATACATATATATATATATAGTCATCTTCAAATGTAAACAAGGTTCTAAATGGCATGAGACGTGGCGTGACGGCGAGGTCAATCCTCAAGCCTTAAGAGTCACGACGAGGCCATGGCGTTTATCAAGGCGTGACTTATGGCGGCAAATCTCTATATCATATATAATATTATATATACAAACTTATATTTTGTACTATTAATCGACGAGTCAATGATAAGAAACAAGTTAAATTAGGTTATATATTAAAAAAACTAGCAATAAGACATTAAAAACGTAAAGAAAAATCAAATATCGTGTTACAAAAGACCGCACATTACGCCATGGCGTGCCACAGACATAACGTGGCGTGAGACACAAGCCTTGAGCCACGGCGCGCCATGGCGGTTGTCGCGGCGAGCTTTTTAGAACAGTGAATGTAAACCATCATTTTCGTGTAAACCGTCGATTTCATAGGTTTTTTTGATGAATTTTTATTATGGAATTGTTTATTTTGATGAAATTGTTTCATATCATTAATTTCTTGATGAATGTTTTTATGAAATTTGTAGTTTCATAGGTTTTTTTCATTCTTATGAAACCGATTCATACATTTTCGTTTTCACCTATGAAAGTACAAATTTCGTAAAAACAGTTCATCAAGAAATGAATGATATGAAACAATTTCATCAAAATAAACAATTCCATACAAAAATATCAAAAAAACTTATGAAATCGAGGGTTTACACGATTTACACGAAAATGATGGTTTACATTTGAAGAACCCTCTATATAAATAAATAAATATATATATATATATATATATATATATATATATATATATAGAGAGAGAGAGAGAGAGAGAGAGAGAGAGAGAGTCTCATTCATTTGCTAACCAATGCATTAGTACTAACCGTGTTAACCAATCTGAACCATTGATTTTTCTAATCTACGGTTTAAGATTAATTGGAAAATTTATTTCAATTTTGATGTGTTTCACACGCTAAGGGAATCAATGCATATACGCACAGGGGTATAATGGTCAATAATGTAACATAAGTTAATTTAGTCAACTAACATCTTGGACCAAATTACACGGAGCATTAAACGGGATTGAAGGAAAGGTGCGATTGAGGGGAAATCAGTCCACATCCACAACGAGAGAGAGAGAGAGAAAGAGAGAGAGAGGGAGAGAATGGATATATACCATATTGCCATGGAGAAAGTCAACAACAATGGCGACTATTGGCCTTAAAACACATATGAAGATGTCCAGATTCTTGTTGGTGAAAGGCATGAAGCAAGAAAAACTAGGTTCAATTTCCTCCGAAGCCTTTGATGTGGCTAAAACTTCAAATTCAAATGAAGGCTTGATTACTATAAAAAAAATCTTGGCCCGCTTGCGTCATTGCTTTACGAGAATAAAGAGGAAACATTTTCTGATTCATCCTCCATTTTAGACGAAGCCCCAGAAAGAACTTGGTCCATATTCTTCTTCTAATTTGGATAAAGAGGAGGATGTGCACACATGCACAATGCACCCATGAATATGTGCACACATGCACGCACGAATATGTGCACATATTGCACTCATGCATCCATGAATATGTGCACACATTCACACATGAATATGTGCACATATGCACACATGTATGTGATTTTAATATTTTTCCTCTTAATGTTAATTTTGTGCACATATGCACACATGCATATGTGCAGACATGAAAGAATATTTTTTGGTGCGTAAAAGAATGTAAATATTTTTTGGATAATTACCATTATTAATTATGCAATTAAAAATAAAAAGATAAACACAAAAATAAAACACAATACCTAACAAAATTAAAAGAGAGAAAATTATGGAAACAATAATTAAATGGAATCTTGAATTAAAATACCAATTTTACCCTCAAACAATCTTCAAGACGTGAACATGAACATCAAACTAAAATGAATTCTGATTGGTTGAGAGTGGTTAACACGGTTAATATTAGTGGATTGGTTAGCTAAAGAAGGGGACCCTATATATATATATATATAGAGAGAGAGAGAGAGAGAGAGAGAGAGAGAAAAGTTCAAACGAGGAGCGTAACAATTTACGAGAAAACGCGAGGAGCACCTCCCATGTACAAAATCACATGTGATTCACAACAAAATCACATGTGATTAAAAAATGCAAAGCGTGCGGTTTGTCCCGCGGTTTGCAAAGCGCGCAGTTTGTCCCGCGGTTTGTGATGTGAATCACATGTGATTTTGTACATGGGCGGTGCTCCTCGCGTTTTCTTAAATTGTTACGCTCCTCGTTTGAACCCGTCTCTCTCTCTCTCTCTCTCTCTATATATATATATATATATATATATATATATATATATATTTATATAGAGGCTGGTTTTTATTTGGTTAACCACATTTTTGGTATTAACCTTGTGAACCATTATCATCCATTGATCTTAGAAATCTACAGTTGAAATGAACGAACTAATAAAATCAATTAATTAAATGCTTATGTGTTAATGCTACTTTTATGTTGTAATCAAGGCTTATTATGTAATGCTTTTGTAATAAGTGTAGTTTGACTTTTTCTAGTCAAGGGGTATATAAACCCTTGTTTTAAGCTTTTGTAAACCAACAGTTCACATATTGAGAGTAATAGATGACGTACTTCTCTCTCTAGATTTCTCTCTCTACTCCTGTTTGATCTTGGAATAACAATTGGTATCAGAGCAGGAATAAGATTTAGAGAAGGATTTCTACTGATCAATCATACGAATTTGGTGATTTCTGAAGAGAATTTGATCGATTTTCTTGAATTTTTCAAGAAAATCTCGTTTTCTTAGATTTCTATCAAATTTTGGTGATTTTTGATCGAATTTGTTCGCGTTTTGGTTCTGTGGATTCGGTTTTGTTAGTAGATCACCTTTCTTTCACGAATCAAGAGCAAATTCAGAGTTTTGGATCATCAATTTGAAGGTTTTGTGGTTTTCTGGACTGTGTGCGATTTTTCTTCTGCTCGATCTGTTCAGACGTGTATTCAGAGGTTTTCAAACGAAATTTCTTGAAGATCTTGTGCTAGGATCTCGATTTCGAACACTTCTGTAACAGTTAGATTCAGTGATTTTGAGTTTCAGTGTATTTTTTATCGAATCAGTGAGTATTGCGCCAGATCTGAGTATTGCGCCAGTTCATATCACATTGCGCCATCCACAGTTCTAGTCTCATTTGAATCTGTCAAGTGAGAATCTCGCCACTATTTGCGCCACCAACTGAAGCGAATTTTGACACTTTGCTCTACTGCTTATAGCGCATTTGGTACTTTACGCTTCCTACAGAGAAGTTTCAGAGTTTCGATTTTTTTCTAAGTGAACTTTGCGCCACCCTCGTTGGCGCATTTCATACTTTGCACGACAGTCTTTGGCGCATTTTGAGCTTTGCGCCACTGCCTCTGGAGAGTTTCTGTCGTAGAATTTTTTCGGGATTTTTCAGTTTCTACAATCTGTTTTGACCATGGCTTTTCAAGAAAATCACTAGAACGATATTATGATATCATTGGGGTCTAACACAAGGCCTCTGGTTCTTATTAACGAAAACGAATTCTCTCAATGGCAAGACCGTTTTATTAACTTTGTTGAGACGCAAAACAATGGAGAAAACATCATGCGTTCTCTTTTGGAAGGTCTGTTTGTCAAACCATATGTGAATGTTCCGGCAACCGCAACCACTCCGGCTACAAGAACTCTTAAGAAACCCGAAGATTATACGCCGGAAGAAAATTTGCGATCTCAAGGAGATAGGGAGGCAAAGTCATTCCTCATTCTAGCACTCCCAAATCACATCTACAATAGAATCGATTGTTATAAGAATAATATAACAATGATGTGGTCTCAACTTGAGAAGATTATGCTAGGATCCGCGGTTGCTACACAACTTAGACAAACACGGTTCATGAATAATTTTGAAGGTTTTAAAGCCAAAGAGAATGAGTCTTTGAAGAGCGTCTTTGATAGATTTTGGGCGGTAATGAATGATCTTTATAAGATCAAAGTTACCAAGACTGAGTTAGAGGCAAACTTGAAGTTCTTAAATGCTCTTCAACCGGAGTGGAACAAATCTTGTCATAGGCTTCGAAATGATGTGAGGATTTCAACAATGCAGATCCAAGAGTTATACGAGATTCTGATGACTGATGAAGAGATGGTCAAGGGAAAGAAGGCTAAGATGGATAAGAAAAACAAAGGAAAGACGATTGACCCGATTGCTTTACTAGCAAGTCAGTTAGCCGAGAAGAGCTTGATGGAAAGTGCATATGATGGGAATGTCGAAGATGATGGTGAAGAGCTAGAGAAAGCCATGATACTTCTCACTCAACATTTTCAGAAGAGTGGTAGTGCAAAACCTTATGTCTCAAAATTCGATACTACCAATCAGTCTGAGAAAAGGAAGGAAGATGAGAAAAAGGTAGTTACTTGCTTTAAATGTGGCAAAACGGGGCATATGGCTAGAGAATGCAAAATCAAAGTGGCTCGTGACTCATCTTATTACAAGAAGAAGTTGGAATTGGCCGAGAAGAAGGAGAATGGAACAACCTTGCTTGTTGAAGAATAATATTTTTTGGATTATTCTGATGATGAAACCCAGAATGAGGAAACGGTCGATTTGTGCTTTATTGGAGATGATGCAAGTGATGATGAGGTGGATGATGACTTTCTTTTATCTCAAATGAACATGGTCGTAAATGCTATTCGTACGCTTCGTTCAAAACTTATTTCTGAAAAAGAAATTAATAATGATCAATCAAAATCAATTAAAAAGCTTAATGTAAATCTTCAAGATGAAAAGATGATTTTGGTTGACACAAAAGATAAAATGCAAAAGAAAATAGAAGAATTAGAAGAGACAAACAAATCGTGTATTGAATCTTTGAAGACTATGACCGAAATGAAAGATACTTTTTCTGATAAAATTTCAGAATTAGAAGAGAAATTATATGTAAGAGGTCAATCGGAACAAACAGTTTATTTAAATAAACCAAGGAGTTATACGTCTATAAAGGATAAATGGGGACTCGGATTTGAAAATCCACATTTTTTAGATGAGGCTAAAACGAAAGTTCCTACTTTATATGAATTTGATTTTTTACATCTTGGTAGATATGCTCCTCAATTTAAGATTAATTGGACAAATGATGAGGAAGTTTCAAAAATAGAAGAAGAGAAAAGGAAACTTACTACTAAAATGCAACTTCCATTTGTTTATACTCGTGAAAATGCGAAGTACATTTCTAAGTCTAAAAATTCTAACAAAGATTCTTTATCAAACGATTATTTTGATATATATGCTAATAATACTAATAAGGAGAATAAATCCGAAGTATTGAATGATACTAAAAGATATATTCCTCCTTTAGTATTATAAGCTAAAATCGTTAGTCTTGAAAATAAAATCGTTGATCTTGAATCTAAATTAGAAATTTTAAATAAAAGAAATGTACAAGCAGATTCTAAAGATGATAAAATGGATGTTGATCAAAACCAAAACTCTTCCTCTTCTAATATTGAAACTGATTCTGAGACCAATAAATCTGAAAATGAGAAAGAAAATAACTCCGAGGAAAAAGAGAAGGAAACTGTTTCAAAGATTGATTTTTTAAATAAAATTCTCTCTTCTGAATCTGTAATTAAATCGGAGAAAATAGATGATACTTTTACGATAAATACAAATTTTTATAATTCTAATCGTCGTAAAAGAAGAAAGTCAAAGAAGTCAAAGAATCAAACCCCTATTTCTGAAAATGTCTCTGATTCTTCTTATTCTACTTTTTCAGATAGGGTTGTGAACAAGCGGCGAAAGCAAATCTGGAAAATCAAAAGCATACCTCCAGAATTTTCAACAACTGACTCGAGTGACATAGATGACAATGTTTGTAATAAGAATTCATTTGCTTGTAATAATAAGAATTGTAATAATTCTTTGCGTTACTCAATAAAGCAAATGATTCAAATTGCAAATGATGGTTTTTGTTACTCATCAAGTTGTAATTCTGGTGGTAATTTTTATAATTCCGATTCTGATTTTGTTCACGATTCATTTTATAATTCACATGCATATTATAATAATAAAGACTTTAAAAAGAAAAGGACTAACAAGAAAGGACCCAAATCTATATGGGTACCTAAATCTGTTTGATGTGCTTACTTGCAACCAAGTCGTTTGTGGTATCTTGATTCTGGATGCACCAAACATATGACTGGCAATAAGTCTTTATTATCTAACTTTAAAGAAAAGTCATGTGGACGTGTCAAGTTTGGTAATTGCGCAACATCACCCATTCTTGGATATGGAGATCTCGTTCAAGGAAATATCATAGTGAAAAGAGTGAGCTATGTTGAAGGTCTAAGCCACAATTTATTCAGCATTGGACAGTTTTGCGACAAAGAATTAGAAGTCAGCTTCAAGTCCAAAAGAGTTGCGGTGAAGAATGACAACGGAAAAGAGTTATTAGTTGGAAAAAGGAAATCCAATTTATACACCATCGATTTCTCAACTATTAACACCCCCTCGGATATCTGTCTTTTGTCAAAAGCAACAACACAACAAAGCTGGCTATGGCATAGAAGACTGGCTCATCTCAACTTTCGATACATGGATAAGTTAGCCAAAAGTGAATTGGTTCGAGGTCTTCCATCACTGAGATTTCAAAAAGATCATCTCTGTCAAGATTGTGAAAAGGGCAAAATGAAGAAAGTTCCTCACAAGCCGAAATCTGATTTTTGCACGAAGGATATTCTTGATAATTTACATGACGATTTGTGTGGGCCAATGAAGACTAAAAGTATTGGGAAGAAAAGGTACGTGTTGGTGGTGGTTGATGATTACTCACGATATACTTGGGTGAAGTTTCTGAAGTCAAAAGATGAAACTCCAGCAATCCTTATCAATCTCATCAGGACCATTCAGAATAATAAGCAAAAGGCAGTGAAAGTTGTTAGATCCGACAATGGTACTGAATTCAAGAACAGTGTTCTACAAGCGTTCTATGAAGAAAATGGTATTACTCAACAGTTTTCTGCCGCAAGAACCCCTGAATATAACGGTATTGTGGAGAGACGAAACAGAACCTTGGTTGAAGCTGCTCGTACTATGCTTGCTTATTCCGGTCTTCCTTTATCTCATTGGGCTGAGGCAGTGTCTACAGCATGTCACACACAAAACAGGTATATCCTTTATCGACGATTCAACAAAACTCCTTATGAGCTTATGAATGGCATCAAACCAAATGTCAAATATTTCCGAGCTTTTGGATGCAAATGTTTTGTGTTGAATGATTGGGAAAATCTGAACAAGTTCAGTCCGAAAGCAGATGAAGGAATTTTTCTTGGTTATGCTCTTACTTCAGCCGCATACAGAGTGTATCTAACTTCAGCTAGAAAGGTGGTGGAAAGCGTAAATGTCAAATTTGATGAATCTGAAGAGATGGTTTCTGGCCAAACAGGACCAGAACCCGATTTAACAGGAATTTTAGCTTCTGGACAAATCGGTTCAGAACCTATTCCACAACCAACAACTCAGGATCCGAATTTGATTTCTAATACACTTTTTGATCTTGATTTGTTATTTGAGTATTTTTATAATGATGTGCCTTCTACTAATACTGATGTTATTTCTAATGTGTCAAATCAGAAAACTGTGAATGCATCTACTTCTAATTCCGCTGCAACTAACTCTGTCAATGATGTAGTTCCAGTCGTTCCTAAACACGAGGCAACTGAAGATCAAACAGTGGTTACTAAAGAACCACAAGTGATATCTGAAATCGTGGAGCCGGTGACAATCGATAAAATGAATTCATCTCAGATTCAAGAAGAAACTGATGTTGTTCAACCTAATGAGGAAGTAAACCAAAATCCGATTGTTAATCAACCGTCAGTTCTAGAATCTGAATCTGAGAGTGTCGTTGAGTTATCTCCTCCAACTCCATAAGTGATACCTGTTTCTTCAAGTGAAGCAGAAATACCTGAACCCCCTTCTCAAGTTTTGGAAAGTGTTCAAGAGACAGTTGATCCCCTCCCTCACACAGCAAAATGGACACATGCACATTCAATTCATCAAATTATTGGTGATCCATCTTCATGTGTTTCTACAAGATCCAAGTCTGCGACTCCAAATGAATGCTTATTCGCTTGTTTCTTAAGCAATGTTGAACCATCGAAGGTATCTGAAGCATTGAATGATCCGGATTGGATTTTTGCCATGCAGGAAGAGTTAAATCAGTTTGAAGCATTGAAGGTATGGAGACTTGTTCCAAGGCCTAAAGGAAAAAGCATAATCGGCACTAAGTGGATTTTCAAGAACAAAAAGGATAAAGATGGTATTGTTGTGAGAAATAAAGCTCATTTGGTAGCGAAGGGTTATCGACAACAAGAAGGTATAGATTACGATGAGACATACGCGCCGATTGCAAGATTAGAAGCTATCAGAATGTTTCTTGCTTTTGCAGCTTATCGAGACTTTACCGTATTCCAGATGGATGTCAAGACAGCTTTTCTATACGGGTGACTTATAGAAGAAGTTTATGTATCTCAACAAGAGGGGTTTATTAATCAAGATAAACCTGATTTTGTGTATCGTCTTGAGAAGGCCTTGTATGGTCTGAAACAAGCACCGCGCGCGTGGTACGATGAATTGTCAACCTTTTTGCTAGAATCTGGATTTATCAAGGGAACTATTGACACAGCTTTATTCATATATCGTGAAAATCATGATATCTTCTTAGTACAAATTTATGTAGATGACATTATTTTTGGTGCTACTAACAAATCTTTGAGTACATGGTTTTCTGATCTCATGACTTCCAGGTTTAAAATGAGCATGATGGGGGAAATTAATTTCTTCCTTGGACTTCAAGTTAAGCAATTACCTGATGGAATCTTTATCAACCAGTCAAAGTATGTCTTTGATATTTTGAAGAAATTCAAAATGGATAAGAGCGCTACAATTCGCACTCCGATGGCTCATGGTGCAAAGCTTGGTCTAGATCCAGATGGCAAAGAAGTTGATGTTCGAGAATACCGAGGGATGATTGGATCGTTAATGTACTTAACAGCTAGTAGGCCAGACATCATGTTCTCTACATGTTTGTGTGCCAGATTTCAAGCAAAACCCAAAGAATCTCATCGGATGGCAGTCAAGCGAATTTTCAGATATCTGAAAGGAACTCCATATTTAGGTTTGTGGTATCCAAAGAGTTCAGATTATAAACTAACTGCTTATTCTGATGCAGATTATGGTGGAAGTCAACTGGACCGGAAAAGTACATCGGGTCATGTACAATTACTAGGAGATAGGCTGATTAGTTGGGCGTCAAAGAAACAGAGCTGTGTATCAATTTCAACGGCTGAAGCTGAATACGTGGCCGCCGCCAGTTGCTGTTCTCAGGTTCTTTGGATGAAGACACAGTTACAAGATTATGGATTGCTGTACAAGACCATACCTATCTATTGTGATAGCAAATCAGCAATCGCCATCTCAGCGAATCTTGTCCATCATACAAAGCTAAACACATCGACATGCGATATCATTTCATAAAACATCATGTGGAGAACGGTAAAATCGAATTATATTTCGTACCTACTGACTATCAACTTGCCGATATTTTCACCAAAGCATTGGATGAAAATCGTTTCAATTTTCTTTTATCAAAACTCGGCATGTTGAACTTGAAAGTTTGAACCTTCACAAATTTAATTCAATGAAGTGAAAATATTTCTATTTTCATTCAATGAATAAAATGTGTGTCAAGGGTGATTTTACAAGTAGTTTTGTGATATCTGAGTTTTATTTGCTTCAAATTTCGCTTCTGAAATAAATCGAAAGGTCAGCAAAACATGAATGAAATTTTTTATACATGCGCAAAACTGTGTAAGTCTAGACTTATATAGAATACGATGCTCACAAAGCCTATTTGTCAGAATGAAGAATGGAAATGAAAATATGAGGGAAGCACAAAGTTTTATAACCAAGTGATTGAGACGCAATAAAAAAAATCATTAGGTTTGAAAGTTTGTGCCTGTGGCCTATCTGGTTTGGGAGATTAAGTCCCAAGGGGAACTCGATACCTAGCCCCTAAGATCAATTGGTCTGGGATTGGCTGACCCAAATCCTGCTATAGAATAAGATAGAAAGCCATGTTCTACTGGTACAGATGGGATTAGGATATATCGATGTAGCCTTTCTGGTTTGGGAGAGTAGGTTCCAAGGGGTGCTCGACACCTAGCCCCTAAGGCCAACTGGTCTGGGATTGGCTGATCCAAATCCTGCTATAGAACCAGATAGAAAGTTACGTTTACGGTGTATCTTAGTCTTAATAAACCTTTTTGATAAATAGATGCCAATGTGCACAAAATAAAATATGCCAATGAGCACACATCTCTTATATCTTGGGGAAATTACGATGTCGCGATAAACTTATAAATTTGTGGAAATTCTGATTTCGTCATTTAGTGTGAGTAAAAGCAAAGTATTCTTATAGGTTTCAGAAGTACATTTGATTGTTGCAAATCATATTTCGCATGCTAGCACACCAAATAGATTTAATAAGAGGTTGAAACTGAAAAAATTGTAACTTGATATGCAAGCATGACTTGTTTCTGAATCTAAAAGCATGCATTTGATGTCATTTGCTTGAAAAACATGTCTACTTTCACTGAGTTGAATTTTATTTGTTCGGTGTTCAAACATTCTATAGTTAGTAGTTATGTTATATAATTCAATGTATTTCAGTTTCCATAACTGATGTTTTAAGTGAAAAGTTTCATACTGTGATGTGTGGAGTTATACTGTGTGTGATTTTGAGGGGGAGCGATTTCAAAAGTTAAGCTAATTCTGAGGGGAGAGAGTTCATGAGATATTATTTTGAAGGGAAGAAATATCATAGATTCTCTATTTGAGGGGGAGCACACTCTGCTGAATGGTACGTATCCGAAAATACAAAGATTGAGCAGGTATGGGGTTTTGAGTTTTTTTCTTCAGGTAAGTTCTACAAATGCGATTTTAATTTGAGGTTATCTAATGCATTTGTGTAGGGGGAGTGAAATGAATCTAAAATGAGAAAACATTTTTTTTAATTTTGCAAAAATGAATCTAAGTCTGATTTGCGCTACCTTTAGTGGCGCAAATCAAGATTTGCGCGACCTTAGGTGGCGCAAATCACTTTAATTCAGTGTTTTTGCAATTTAATTAAAAGTTGTTTTCTCTAAGGGTTTATAAGGGTTTTGACTTTATTTGACTCTTATTTCATATTTCAATTGCGTTTTTCACTCTGACCTTTTCGCGACCCATTTTCTCTGTCCTCAATTCAACAGTTGCAATTCAGTTTATTCATCGATTCCAGGTATGATTTCGAACCCCTCTTCCTTGTTAGTTTGTCATTTCTTAATCGATTTCATACTTAATTTCATATACTTCAATCGATTTGCGAAGATCAGTCGTACTTTATCTGCGAACTGTTTTATCAGTTCTTTGATTTTAGTTTTTCTTGAAATTAGGGTTTAAGTTTTGCATGTTTAGGATCGATTTTTAGTTAGAATGTGATTATATATTGAATCGATGCCTTTAAACATCTCTGTTGTGCCTAATTTTTGGATTTGATTTGGTCTGACGAATATCGCGTTTTTCAAAAATCTGATTCAAGTGAGAATTGTGCCACTGTCTTTAGCGCAATTCCCACTTTGCGCCACAGCTGGTAGCGAAATTCTCACTCTGCGATAGTTCTTATGGCGAGTTTCTACTGGATTTTGTCTAACTTTGAATTGCGCCACTTCAGCTCGCGCATTTCATGCTTTGCGCCATTGTCTTTAGCGCATTTTAGACTTAGAATTTTTTTATTTTTTTATTTCACAATTCTTTTTATTCTATTTTCTTTCATAGTGTTTCTTATTGATTTTTTCTACTCTGATTACACTTTTCATAGGGGAAACATGGATTCAAATGACAATCCATATGATCAGGTTCACGAGGATGAGAATCAACCATCTGATCATGCTTCTCGAGATCGACCTCTTCCTTCTGTTCCTTCTTCGGGTGCTGATTTGTCTGCCAGAAGGAGTTCTCCAGAAGATGTTTTCCCACGCGGAATGTATATCTTGCCTTACAAGCCAAACAATCACTATGTCAATCTTGACAGAGTGAGAATCCATTCGATTATTCTTTCCATTCTTCGAGGTCATCCAATCAGTTATGCGTTAACGGCACGTCATGGAATTACTGAAGTTTATCTGCAACAAGCCTGTCACTCGATCAGAAAGATAGATAATGCTTCACTACCTCGATTCTCGATTCAGAGAGATCAGTTTGAGACTTTTCTGGATTATCGTCGTCTTCGTTTAATACTTCGTCTTCCAGAAGCTGATTCGAGACCGGGACGCACAGATTTTGATGATTATCCTCCGGAAGAAGAGATTTAAGCTGGGATTCGAGATTTAGGATATGTTGGCACTTTGACCATGGTTAGTCAATTCGAGAAGGCACGTCTTCCACCAGTCTGGTATGCGTTGTGCTCAGTCATCAACAGATGTTTGACTTCCAAGCATTCTGGTACAGATAACGCCAGTCTTCACTACTTACGTCTTTTTCATGCTAATATACATGATTTGCATGTGGATTATGCTCTTATCTTTTGGACCGAGTTGTGTGAACTTATATATTCTAAAGGCACGTTCAAGGAACGGAAGTTTATACCATTTATTCGGTTTATGGAGCTAATTTTCTAGAGCATGCTAAGGAGTAATAGAGACATTCCAAGAAGACATAACTGGGTTCAAGCTCCTGATTTTGAAATGAGCTATATCAACAGGCAGAAACGTTCATTTGATCATTTTATGCCTATTCCACCAGAGCTTATTCAAACATATGCAGATCCAGAAGATGAAGACGTTATTGAATTCTGTGAAGAACATGGAATAGAACTTCAAGTGCAAGATGTTCAAGCAGAATCTGAACAAGAAGAACAACAACTTCAAAGTGAAGAAGATGCTGTCTCAAGTAGTTCTGAAAGTGATGATGATGATGACGAAGCGGATGATGAAGATATTAATGATGATGATAATGGTGGAAATGGTGGAGATATGGATTTTGGTGAATCTGTTTTTCGAGAATCTACAGTTGAGGTCACACATGTTTCTGGGACAAATTTATCGGAAGGTAATACGGTTGACACGACAGATACCGTTCCGATAAATACAAATGTGGCAAATTTTGAGGTAGATGAACTTGATCTTCGAGCTACTAGAGCATCTGATAGAAATATCACAGGTCAAGAAGCAAGTATGGCAGTTCAAGGATCATCGGGCACAATGACACTTGATGAGCAATTGAAGACGATGAATGACCGAATGGATGCCGAAAAGAATGAGCAGTTACTCAAAATGAAGGCAATGCTGAAGGGTAAAGGGAAAGTATTAGATATTCCTGAGATTCCAGTTGATATTCCGTTTAGACGACCGACGGGTGTTGTTATTCGGGAGCCTTCAAGTCAACCAATTTCTCAACCGCCAACTCAACCGCCAATTCAGTCTTCAGTTCAAGCTCCACCTTCATCGCAACAGGGTATTCAGGATATTCCGATTTCAGAACTCTCCGATATGCTCTACGTGTGATTATTATCTATGTCTTCTCCGGAGCATCAGGATAAAGATCTTATTTCTCTGCTTCGAAATTTTCAACCAACTCCGCCTCCGCTTTCTACTCCTACCCCGGTGCCAGTTTCTGATCCTCGCATATCTTCATTGGTGAATGAATTCCAATCTTTCAGCACTGAGGTTAAAGATGGTTTTACTGAAATTCAGAAGGGCTTAAAGTTGATGACAAATGCCCTTTCTACGCTTTCTGAAAGAGTGGCTTCACATGAAGAAACTTGCCAATCTGTTGCTGGTTCGTCTCTTAAGCGTAGACATGATCAAGATGATCCGGGTCATCAAGCTCATGAGGGGGAGAATTCTAAGAGACGAAGAGTTGAAGAAAATGTGAATGAAGAGACAACTGAAAATGTTATTGAAGAAATGGTGAATGCGGAAAGGGCGAATGAGGAAAGAGATGAAGAAGTTGATCCGGGAAATCTAGTTGATGAGTTATTAAATGAAGTTGATTTGATGGCTATGGCTTCAGATATTAACTATGTTGAGCCTGTGAACATAAATAATTTGCAACTAGTTGTATATGTTGATCCAGATTCTGTACCTGTATCGATTGGATGTCCGGAGACTTCAAACGTGCATGAGTCTAAAGACTTTGATGATATGCGTAATTTCTTCTCTAACTATGTTGAGATTGATTCTGATGATGATGTTCAAAGGAAATTTGATAAGTTTTGGAAGATTAAAGAAGAAGATCAAGATGATATCATAGTTATATCTGATACAGAAGTTGATGTTGAAGTTGATGAGAAAGATAATGATGTTGTCAACATGCTTTATGGAGATTTATCAGACAATGAAGATTTTGGTCACCAATCTCCTTTAGCACATTCTCCAGTTCAAAATCCAGAAGTTCCAGTTTAACCAAGTTCCCCGGTTGTTCCTGTTGTTCCAGCTCCGACGACCACTACTTCAGAAAGAACATTTATTCAGGGTGAGTCGTCTAGAGCTAACTCAGAAATTCCTGATCAATCTCTAAATGTTCCACCTAGCATTCTTCAACCAGGTCCTGCATTGAATAGACAGCAACGAATGCAAAGACTTGAAGAAAGATACCAAGTAACCAGAATGAGGTCTGCTTTTCTTGAAGACACTGAACGGAATTTTTATGTCAAGAAAAGAAGAAGAGTGAATATGTATGCAATTCTGGGTATTGAAAAGGAGCTTGATTGGTATCAGTACGAATATCTGATGTTCATCAAGTGTATTCGTCAAGGAAGACTTCTGGTGTTCTCGAAGCATGGAATAGTAAGGGTACTTAAGGTGGAGATAGCTAACTTTGTCAGAATTTGGTATCCAATATTTTATGTTGAACGTCAAGATTGTCAAAGATATAGGTTTTCTGAAGCATACTTTAATGATTTATCTATTGATGACTTTGAGGTAATCTATCATCAATTTCGAGACATGACTATTCGTACTGATGATATCCTCAGAGCTCTGGAAGCAGTCAAGCGTTTCTTACGCCGTCAAGTCAGATTCTATAGATGCTTTGACTTCCAGCTTGCTGTTGAAAGCTTCCAGCCAGTAGTCAATGTGAGAAGACCTGATAGAGATTTGCCGAATATTGACAGCTATCCTCTATTTTCTATTGTAGAAGACACTTATGGGATTGTGTATAGAGATCAATCAGGTGTCAGACGTTTTCTCAGATTTGAAGAAATTGGTAAGTATTCTGATGGAACTTTGAAGATCATCCGATTACAGTTAGATCACAGACTGAAGGAAGTTATAAAGAAGTTCATGGAAACAAGAAGAAATTCTTACCAGGTTGATAATGCTGAGATCAGACTTTTGAGAAGAACAATAGAAACAATCGACACAAGGCTGAACTTCCGGAAAACTCTAAGACGCTTGGAAATTTTGATTGGCAAGAATCGCCAACACAGAAGATTCGAGCGCCCTTGATTACAAAGGGGGAGATTGTTAATGCTACTTTTATGTTGTAATCAAGGCTTATTATGTAATGCTTTTGTAATAAGTGTAGTTTGACTTTTTCTAGTCAAGGGGTATAAAAACCCTTGTTTTAAGCTTTTGTAAACCAACAGTTCACATATTGAGAGTAATATATGACGTACTTCTCTCTCTAGATTTCTCTCTCTACTCTTGTTTGATCTTGGAATAACATTATGTGTACTCGGGGCTATGTGAACCTGCGAAACTCGCTAATAGATATCTTCTCAGGAACCATGCACGAAGAAGAACTACATGCACGAAGAAGAACATATCTCTCTGGTCATATTCTTGTGGAACTTCTGTCGTCCCGTTCATTGGGGTTCCTCGGCCCTGCTAGCCGTTTGCTTGCTCAAATTGTACACATTCAAAGAGGGGGCAAGCTAAACAAGCAAGCAAGCCATCCAAGTTTCTTTTATAGAGTCAGAGGTTAGAAAGAACTTGGGGTTTCTTGTGACTAACTTAGCGCACTTTCGGTGGTAGCCATTGGGCTAAGTCTCTATAAAGAGCCACTCACTTATTTATTTATTTATAGTTCGGTGTGAGATCAGCTAAATTAAGCTACACTCATCATTTATGATCCACTACTCACTCAATTAGAGCACTACCTACTTCAAATGAATTCGCTCCAAAGACGCTTTTAAGCGCTCCACTGGTACGATCTGGTCGAGAGGTTGTCCAGTCATCTCGGTGAGGAATTCCGCTATGCCCATCGCTGACCTTTCACTGTGAGTACTGCTGTAGTAAAGCCAACGGAAAGATCAGTCCCAGGGCTCAATCTAGGCTGCCAGCCAAGATGAAGATGGATTGAAGGGGTTGTCAGGGAGCTTCATAGGGAATGGTAGGATCCATAGCCGGAAAGACTACAGGAAAAAAGGGGAACATAGTCGCTAGGAAATCAGATTCCATAGTCAAGGCTGAGACATACCCTATGTTTACTTGGCGATAGTCTTCGCTCGACATTGTCAAGCCCTACTATCTACCAATTTTTTTCCTGACATTTTATCCTATATATCGGAGATATAAGGTTTGAACTTCCACTTATGGTAATGAATGGGATTCTCTCTCTCTCTCTCTCTCTCTCTCTCTCTATGAAAGTACAAATTTCATAAAATAAATTCATCAAGAAATGAATGATATGAAACAATTTCATCAAAATAAACAATTCCATAAAAATATTTCATCAAAAAAACCTATGAAATCGACGGTTTACACGGTTTACACGAAAATGATAATTTACAATTTATTAGCACTTTATATATATATATATATATATATAGGACGATAATCAAATGAAAACCACAAATAGGTTATAAACCCGTGAGAACCAATGTAAAATTTTTTGTTTACATGATTTTTTTTCATCAAAACCTATGATTTAAGATATTGTTACACATATGTTCGTGTTCACCATATGATAAGTTTACATGTGAAAAACGAATTTTGTTTCACCTAGTGAAATGAAAAATATTCGTAAAAAATATTCATATGGTGAAACAAATCCATGTGAAACTATCATATTATGAAACACATATATTTGAAGTATTATATAATAAATCCTAGCATTTGATGAAAAAATTTCATGTAATAAAATATTTTTTATATCGGTTCTCATGGTTTATAACATATTTGTGGTTCTCACATGATTTAACCCCTATATATATATATATATATATATATATATATATATATATATATATATATATATATATATATATAAGGAGGATCATGCGAGAAGGGATACCATATGCGAGAAGGCGAGAAGGAATCATTGCCAATCATTTATTAGATTAAATTTTTATTTATTAATCATTAATTATTAATTAATAAGGGTATTAATGACTTTTCAGTTTTATTCCTATTCTAATCGTATTTTCCATCCTAACTGATCGGGATTTCATTCCAATCCAAACTCAATTCAAGATTTCAGTTTATTCCATATCTATGTAATAAATTGAAGATTATACATTGAACGATAACATGCTTTTGTTGAGTAATCTTTTTTCTTCTCCTCAAGTCGGTCATCTCCTGAAATTTGAAGTTTGAAGATCCTTCAATTAACCTTCAAATATCATTCGATGGATCTAAGTCAAAAGCCTTTCGAGTTTGAAGTTCCTTCAATTAACGTGTCTGATGATGATAATTCGGATGAGATGAAGGTGTTTTCAGACGATGAAGATGCAACAGGATAGATTTTATTAACATCTTTGTGTTTTATAATTGTTTGTATGTTTAGTTGATAAATAACACGATTTGTAGTGTAGTTGTTTGATGTTAATTATCCGTTTGATTTAGGAGTTTTAATCTTTTGATTTTGTAAATATCATATGTTTTTGTGATGATCTCACCAATTAAGGTTATATGTAATTGTTGGTTCCTGTTTTGCTTAACAATGATGATTCTAACTAATTAGTTCAAACAATATATAATACGGAAGCGTTTTAACGAACTAACAGATATAATGAGGTAGAATAACACACAATATCAAATACAAGAAGTGTAAATAAGACAGATAAATAGCTCAATGATTCACTGTATTTGATATAATAAGAACACGAAGAACACCGAAAGATTTGACAAGAAATTGCTCTAAAGGTGTGTGTGTTGTTCAAAGCTTAATAGAAGAGCTCACATGAACCTTCTATTTATACTACTTCTAAAGGGGACAAGATCTAGATACTAACGATGGTAGGTAAAAAGACACTGCTTGAACAGTTGCTGGAAGGTACAAAACACTATTCTGGAACTGTTGCAGATACAACGTTCATTAAATGCTCCGTATTCTACTTTAGGCTGAAACCTATCAGAGTTTGACACGTGGAGTTGTCAGGTCACGCCTTTGTACGAGTGATCTTCAGAACCTTCGAATGGCAGAAAGCGTGTGAAGTACGATTGTCCTTATATAGATCTTTTGCGTAGATCTTCTTTTTACCACAGAGGCTCTGTCAAGTATGACAGAAGCTCTGTGGCCTTGTCCTCTTAGAAGAGTCTTCTGTTGCTTCTTCACTTCGGTCTTCTTGGCTAACCCGGCAGAGCTTCTGTCGGAGACTTCTGTCTTCTCGGCTACTCGGCAGAGCTTCTGTTGGTGTCGATACTTAGGGGGTGTTTGGGAGTGCTTATATTTTTAACTTATGCTTATTTGCTTATGTGGTGAGGAAAAGCAGTTTTTAAAAAGTGTTTGTTAAAAATTGAGGGTAAAAAGGTAATTTGGATACATAAGGAAATAAGGAGAAGTAAATAAGTAGGTATGGAATGACTTATCAAAAACAACTTATTTGTGGTGAGGAGAAGCAAATAAGCACTTTTGATTTTTTCTATCCAAATAGCTTATTTGCGGTGGGGAGAAGCTATAAGCAAATAAGTCAAAAATATAAGCACTCCCAAACACCCCCTTAGTCTGTTTTTCCAATACTTCTATTTATCATAAAGATTGGAGCTAACAATCTCCCCCTAAGTATTGAAAAATAAAAATTTGAAACATGCAAGGTTTTGTAGACTAAGAACACGACAGGAGGTATTTCACCTCTGTTGATATTTTTCTTTCATAAAAGGTGTGCCAGAGACACTTACATTTGATTACATGATGAAAGTAAAAGTAACAGAGGTTGGTAGAGGATATCAGACGTTGGCGTCTTTGAAGTCGTTGAAGCTTCTGTTGTCGAATCCTAATTCTCTGAGCTCGTTATAGAAACTGATGCAGAGGTTTCTGAAGTTGATTACTTGGTCGATGACCTCTATCAGTCTATCTGCGAGAGCTTGATTCATGAGCTCTGTTCCTCTATGCTCCACAAGGCTTGCTCTGAATTCTGTAAAAGTAGTTGTTGCATACTTCTGACAGTCCATTTCTACGAACAATCTTGACTTCCCAGCAGGATCTTGATAAACTAGCCCAACTCTTGCAGATGTAATAATCGAGTTTGGTATGGTAGAGGATGGGCAGTCGACTTCTAGTGGTCGAAGATTCAAGTTTCTTACTCTGAGATCTCGTCCTAATTGAAAGTCGACTAGGCTGTATAGCAGAAGTTTCTTTCTCATGGCTTTCCTTAGCACCCTGTAGGCTCTTCGATTTGCATCTGTTGTGTAGTTTTCTTTGGTCCAGTGCAGAAGGTCGGGTAGGTCGTAGGGACCTAGATTTCTCAGATCAGCATCTGAGAATTGGGTAACGCTTTTGTCCTCCCTTTTGACCTTATAGATGTTATAGGAAACCTTAGGTGTGGTTCTGGTTTGAGAGAACTTACAGTATATGACTTTGTCGATTTTGGACTCTGAGAAGACTTGGTATTTTGGCTTGGGAGTGGTTCTTGTGAAGATGTTTTCGAGGTCAGCGCGAAGTTCGGGATCTTGGACCATTGGTGGCATTGGATCTCTGGCAGTTCTGTTGTAGAGATACCTGTACACCACTTCTTCCATTTGAGGTGGAGGTGCACCAACTGGAGGCATGGGTCTGCGCAGAGCATCCATTTTCTTCTTAATTTCTACCACTCAATCCTCTGTGAGTTTTTTCTTTGGATCCATAACAGGTATGTTTGACAGAGGGGTGGCACCTAAAGCCCAGTCTTCTTCTTCTGGTTTTGGTGTAACATAAGCATCGAAGGAGCTTTTGATGAGTTTCTCTGTTGGTTGATGCTTATGTTTCTTCTTCTTGGGTTCCTCTGTCATTATCCTTTTGCCTTTGTCTTTTGCCTTTGGCTGAAGATCTTCTTGTAGAGATGTGGTTGCCTCTGTGGGATTTGTCTTTTGGATTTCTGAGGGTGCCTCTGTAGTTTTGGGGGTTGCCTCTGTAGGTTTTGGTACTTGTGTTTCTGAGGACTTTGTTGGGGATGTGGGTTTTGTTGGTGAGGCTTCTGTGGTTTTGCTCAGATGTTTTCTTTTGTGAGCAATGATTTTGGTTCTAGTTTTTGGTGTTGGAGAGGGGAGTTCTTCTGGTGATTTTGGTTTTGGTGATTGGGATGGTTGATCTTCTTCGGAGGATGTTAGAATTTGGAATTCTTCACGGGTTGGGACATGTGCTCCGAATACAGAAGTTGATTCCACAGAGGTGGGTATTGCGTCCGTGGTCTTCTGTTGATCTGCAGGGATTTCAGGTACTTGGGTTTGGATTGGGGTTTCTTGAGGGGTTTCCATAGAGGTGGTTGTAGCCTCTGTGGTTTGTTGCTGGTTTCCTCCTTGGGTTTGAGTTGTTGGGGGGACTTGGTTCAGGGGTTCTGCGGATACAGGTGGTTCTGGTAGACCTCTGCTTGCAGCTTTCTCCCTTGGTTTTTCCCTTTGATTCTCCCCCTCAAGATGATCTGATGAATCGTCAGAGTCATCATCAGAGTCATCCTGACCCTTTTCTTTAGTACCCTCTGCTCTGCACGAAGCCTCGGGTTTCTTAGGCGATACTGCCCCTGCGGCTATCATCTTGGCGCATAGATCGTCACAGAGGCCAAGAAGGGTGTGGACCTCTGCTTCTGTATTGAAGCGCATTTTGCCCACACTTGTCTTGAATTCTTTGACATAGATTGCGTTGGCAGTAGTGAAGGCGCGGATGAATTCTGTCATTTGATCTAGTATTCCTTGCCCAAGCTCTGTCAGCTGAGCTCTGGTCATATAGTCAGAAGGCTTCATGGCCAGAGTTTGTTGCATAGTTTGCTCTTGAACTTCCTCTAAGGCCTTCTTTAGATCTTCAGGTGTAAGGCCCTTAGATTTGGAGGATTGGTCTTTCAGCTTTTCAAGAAAATGTTTGACAGATTCTTTGAAGGCAGAGGTTGCGGCTTTCCCGAATTCAGAAGCTGCAGAAGTGGCAGTGGCTGTTGCAGTTGACTTTATCTGGGCTAAGGCGTTTTGCACCTCTGTGGACAGGTTGTCCATTTTGGTGTTCAGATTTGTGATCGCCCTTGATGTTGTATCTGCAAAAGAATCAAAGGAGCTTTTCAACTCCTTCAATGTATTGTCCACATAGGTGACAAGGGTTTGGAACTCATCCCTTGATACTTGTGAACTTGGTGTAATCTCCGGGGGAACACATTCGTCCCCAGAGTGAGTCCCTGTTCCTTGGACACCTTCTTTCACCCTTGTTTGTACGTTGGGGGCGGAAGGATTTCCCTCTGATCCTCGAGCAGGGGCATCTTGTGCCTCGGACTCTACAGAAGTTCTGGTAAAGACATTGTCTTGATCCACTTCAGAGGTGGGTACAAGATTATCCTTAGGTTGACTCGGAGACTTGTCTAGAGTCTCTTCGTCTTTGTGCACTCTAAGCTCATCGGAAGAGCTGTGTGGACCTACGGTAGTGTGCGTGGCAGAGGAAACAAATTCCTCTGTAAGGTTAGCGATTGTGGTCTGGGGCGATGGAACACGAACTAAGGGTAAGTCCTTTTGAGAGGATTCCCCTGGAATGGTTTCCCTGGCTAAGATTGGCACAGAGGTAGAAAGAGTTACCTCTGCTCGGTCAGTTTGGGTTGGGGTCGAGTCGTGCTGCTCTTGTTCAATATTACCTTCTGCCACTAGACTGGCGGTAATAGATATGTGGGTTGCACTGGGTGTTGGTTGGGGGAGTGTGCCTCTTCTATTCCAGGCATCTGTTCTAGCTTCTGCTTCTGTTGGGCATCCTAGCACTTCTTCTCCATCTATGGTCTCAACCTCTGTAGCTACCCTATGGCTTGGTGTTTCTACCCTAACTTCTGTAGCGGCTTCTGCACCAGTGCGTAAAGAGTCATACATTGAATGTGAGCCAATTAATTGTCGTACGTGGGGATGCAGAGGTCCTTCTTCTGCTTGATCATCTTCTTCATCAGAGTCCACCACTGAGACTATGACTTGTGGGGTTTTAACCTGATCCTCTGGACTTGCTCTTAGAACATCAAATCCTCTTTGGAGAAAGGGGTTCTGTAGTACTTCTGGCGTTTCAATCTGAATATTTTGAGGAATTTGGTCATCCTCTTCCAAGTCAGAAGAGATTCTGAAGTTTGGAGCTTCTGTTAATTGATTGGAGAGGGCTTCTGCAGTCCATCCAGAAGGGTCTAAAGAGTGTGCAATCCCAGGTTGTTGGACGAAGAAAGAAAAGTCACCCTGATCTTCTGCATAGTGGATAGGTGAAGGAGAGAGCAGAGTTTGTTCGTTGGTTTCTTCGACCATTTCCGCATCCTCTGTAATGGTTCGCAGAGGAGTATGGGGCTTTTTGGATTTCTTCTTGCTCTTCCTTTTCTTTGGTTTGGGGGCATCCTCCTCAAAAGACTTATGTTTTCGTTTCTTCTTTTCTTTTGGAGGAGGGGGAGGTGCAGAGGATCCTGCTTCTGTTGTATGAGGAGGGGATAGTTGAGCAGCAGAGGTAGAGGTACCCTCTGTAGTTTTCTTGTGGGTTTTCTTCTTCTTCTTCTTGGCAGAGGATTTTTTCTTTTTAGCAGGGGAGAGAATTGCTTCCCTCGGAGCTTGAAAGTTGGCCTGTACAAGCTGATGTTTGGCCAAAGCTACAGTCCATTGGTCATCTGACATCCTATCTACAACCCTAGTTCCTAATGGGGCACCTAGACGCGGGGGTGTCACAGGACTCGGTTCTGGAGTCCTATGATCGCGTATGTAGTCTAACTTAAGGGTTTCGTCGGTAGCATAGGCCAGAAGTTTCTTCGGCAGAGGTTTACAGAATGGGTATCCCTCTACATGCTCTGTTGGGGTGTTTTTGTTCAGGGGATACATTCTGGCCGTTGGTCCCTCCATTAGCCATTTCTGTAGAGACGGAGCAGAGGCTCTAGCAGGACACCCGGAATACGCTGATATTGCAGAGAACGTAGAGAATCTTTCGATCGTCCCTTGGCCTTCTGGGAGGAGATTCTTCGATCAATGGTGTTAACCATTTCCTGCATCTTGAGGGTGGAATAGTCCAGAGGTAGGTCGTAGTATACCCCATACATGATAGCCAAAATTTGGTGAGAGGTCTGATCTGGACTACCCACTTTCCCTGTTAGGCACCTGTTAAGAATAGAGAAGAGAGTATTCCACAGAGGGGGTAATCGATTTCTTCTGAAGTCATTTCTTTTCCTTAGGGTGGTGTTGTACCCTAACATTTCAACAAAACGGCAGAGCTCTTCGTCTGTTGGTTCCTCTGCGTATGCCTTTATCCCTAGTAGTACTCTGGTGGGTAGGCTGAACTCCAGTGAGAACATGGTTCTGTTGAATTTGAGTTCGAGGTGCTTGGATTTGTTTGGTTTGGAGATGTAGCCCTTGATTTGTCTATCTGCGGGGCCAAATCTGCTGCTTTGCCAGAATTGGTTGAGATACCTGGCAGGGATTTTACTGACGGTTTTGGTTAATAGAGGGTTGAGGTAATGGTTTTCTAAAATGTGAAGAAGGATGGCGTGTGCTCTCCCAAAAGCAGTTTTTTAGGGAACCAAATAGTAGTTGTTTGGTTTCAAAGGAAGAACACGTTCAAAGTGTTCATGGGTAATGAAGTTTTGAAGATGGGTGGTCGGAGCAAAATCTGCTTCATCGCCGGAGTGGTCTTGTTCTAGGTTTCTGGCGATTTCTTGGTTTTGGGAGTTCTCAGAATGAGATGGAGAGTTCACTGGAGCGTTGGAGGTGGAAGCCATTGGATTAATCTTAAAGAAAGAGAGTAGAAAATGGAAATTGTAGGTTTTTTGCAAGGTTCGCCGGAGAAGATGAAGAGAGTAAGTTCGTAAACGTTTAGAGGTAGTGGTAAGTTTGGTTTTATACTGAAGAGATGGTAGAATATGAAAGGGTAAATATGTGAAAGTGAATAAAATTTGGGATCCGTACTTGAGTACATACGGCTGGTTCAACTTTCCAGGAGAACGTGTGCCACATACGTCCAATCAAAAGATGCCATGTCATTAATGTCAGAGCACGATTAGATGGCGTGTGCGGCCCATTAATGCTTGGCGCGTGAGCTTTTCTACTTTCAGAAGACTATCACTCGCAGTAGATAACCCGTTCTTTTACAGAATATCCATAAAAGGCCAAGTGGCAGAGTCAACAGAGGCTCTGTGGTGGAGTGAGCTCTGTGATCTGAAACTTGTCTTTTTGTCTCCTCTGATGCTTGTACCTTTACAAAAACATTTGAAAGATCATTGGAGAGGATCGATAGATCTTTAGTACAAAATTTTCATTCACAGAGGCTTTGAGGCTCTATCGAGGCCAGCAGAGGCTCTGAGAGTGAAAATTTCTCATAACTAAAAATTTAGAGAACTTTTTGATCATCCAAGGTTTTCAATGTGTTAAACACTGTTTTTAGGACATATTTGGAAATTTGTGTCCTGGAAACTGTTTTGGAAATGGATTTTGTTCGAGACATACTCTTAGACTGTCTAGTTTGGGCGACAGAGACTTTTTGGTTGAGTGAGCTTTTTGCTCATAAGACTTTCTTCGAGTACCCTTGTATGTGCATTTGTACGTACAAATCCTTAAAGAAGACATTTAAGGTTGATCGACAGAGTTTCCTTATGAAATTTGCAGTTCTAGAGGATCCGGCTTACAGAGGCTCTGTTGAGCTCAGCAGAAGCTCTATGACCTTAAATTTCCCATAACGGAAGGCTCGAAAATCTTTTTGATCATTTCTTGTTTGGAATGTCTTAAACAGTGTTTATAGGACGTATTTTGAAATTTGTGTCCTAGAAAATTGTTTTTAAAAAGGATTTGTACGAGTTACTCACTTTTGGTTCTTCTTTGTTTGGTAAAAACACCTGACTTCTGTGGATATGGTTGATCATATCTCTTCTTTGGCTCCCCCTTGAATGATCAACTTCTGTAGATCAGTTCAAGGTCTCCTTCTGCTCCCCTTGACCTATGCTTGGATCAAATTAGATAAGTTGTGCACAGAACATAGGTCAAAGTTATCAGAGGTTCTGTGGAGATTGTCATACTCTGAGCAATCCCACAAAAGCCCTGTTGGTTACAGAACTTTTGATGATTAAGAATTTACATACAGAAGAGTTTAAATATATACATATGTACAAGAAGATCAAATCTTACTTACAGAGGGTTTGTTAGAGCATTATTGTATTCAAGATTTACTATAAAGTCAATGTGCTGTATTAGTTGTGATTGCCTTTATACCTTGTATGTTATGGGTATAAATAGGCTTGTCTAGACCATTTGTTTGTAACACTTTAGAAAGCTTTTGTAATCTTTTAGAAACCTTTTGTAATCCTTTGAGCTCAATACATGGATGACATTTTTGCTCTCTAGATTCTCTCTCACTACATTCATATCTTATTGCTAGAGATCTGGGATTTCACAATTGGTATCAGAGCTAAACAGAAGATTCAAGCAGATCGAAGACCAAATTGAAGATTTTTTACACTAAAGCTGAAGAATTCGGATTGGGTGTTCATCACTATTCATCACTGTTCATCAAGAATTCTAACCCTTCTTCATTTACTATTCATCCAGATTTCATCTTTTCTTTAATTTTTGATCTTTTGGATTGATTCTTGACATCATTGCACTCGGATTTGATTCCTGAACATCTTTAATTCTTGGATCAACACCAAAATCTGCACAGAATTTGCAGATCTGATCATTTTATATCATTTTTGTTTGAAAACTTTTTCTACTATTTTTGGATCAAAATTCGATTAAATTGATCGAATTAGGATTTGTGATTAACTAAGAAAGTGTGTGGAATCAAATTTCGAACAAATCTGTGCAAATTTCATAACAATTGATCAAGAATTGAAAAAGTTATGGCTGATTTAGTGATTTTCGTGTTCGAAGTGCAGAATTCGGATCATTCTTGGTGAATTCGGATCATTCTTGGTGAATTCGGATCATTCAAAGAAGAATTCGGAGTGTTCTTGGAAATACAAGTGTAGAATTCGACTCAAGAAGGATTCGAATTGATTGAATTCGAACCCAGCTAGATTCGAATTGAGGAGAATTCGAACCGTGTTAGATTCGAATTGAGGAGAATTCGAACTGTGTTAGATTCGAATTGAGTTGATTAAATTTTCCAAGTGTTGAATTCGAACCCTTAAGCATCCGAATTCATAGAATTCGAACCCTTAAGCATCCGAATTCATAAAATTCGAACCCTTAAGCATCCGAATTCATTGAATTCGAACCAAGTTAAGTCCGAATTGAGTGAATTCGAACCCTTCAGCATCCGAATTCATTGAATTCGAACCCTTCAGCATCCGAATTCATTGAATTCGAACCCTTCTTCATCCGAATTCATTGAATTCGAACCCTTATTCATCCGAATTCATTGAATTCGAAACCTTCTTCATCCGAATTCGTTGAATTCGAACCCTTACTCATCCGAATTCTTGTGAATTTAAAAAAAAAAAAAAAAAAAAAAAATTGAGAAAATTTTTTATCCCGAAATTTTTTCTATAGTGTATTTCATACACTGTAAGAGCTTTTCAAGAAAATTTTTATATATTTTTTTGTGTATTTTCATACACTGTCTGCTTGATCTTCTGAACGATCAATTTCTAGCAATATTCAAAATGGTTTTACAACAAGTTATTGTTAAAAGCAGTGGTGAAGATTTGAAGCAAACTCTGAAAAAGGAGATTCCTCCAATTGCAAAAGTTTTTGTTAAACCAAATGTAAAGTTGCAACAAGTCATTATAACAGAAACATCTGTTAATTCACATGTATCTGTTAAACCAAATAATGAAGTGTTGCAACAAGTCATAATAACAAAAACACCTCCAAAGCCACTTGAAAAAGCTAAGGCAAATAATGGAATTTTGCAACAAGTTATTTTATCAGAAACATCTCCTATATCAGAAACTCCTGTTAAAGATAATGCTTCAAATTCTTCAACTCCTATTTTAAATAAAGCATTGGAAGAAGAAAATGTTAATCTGAAAAGACAAATTTTAGACATTTCTTCTTCAAATGCTAAACTTACTAAAAGAATAACTGATCTTGAAGTTTATATTGCAGGTCTTGAAACAAAGAAAGACAAAGACAACTCAAGTCTGCACGATCAAATCGAGAAACTTCAAGAGAAAGTAACAACTCTTAAAAAGGAAAATGCTGATCTGAAGAGCATTGAAGACAGGAGAGAGAAGATTCTTAAAGAAAAGGAAATAATTGAACTTAATTGTATAAAACTTTCAAAACAAGTTTCTGACTTTGAGAAAGTTTTATTTATAGAAAAAGACAAGCTCGAAAAAGAAAGAGCTAAATTTGAAACTGAACAAAATTTTTTTGAGATTAAAAGTTCTGAACTTTCCATGAAAATCTCTGAATTAGAAAATCTTTTGGAAAAGGAAAGAAAAGATTTCACGGAAAAGAAAAATCTCTTTGAAAAGGAAAGTAAAACCCTTAAAAAGAAAAATATGGAAATTTTCAAAGAGATTACTGATAAAAGAAAGTTTTTGGAAAAAGATTTTGAATCGGAACGTGTATATTTTGAAGATGTGATTCTTAATCTTACCAAAAGATTATCTGGTTTATCAGCTGATATTATGAAGGATCAGTTGATCAAATCTGATCTCCAAAAGAAATTTGATCTAATTTCTAAAGAGAAAAATGTTTTAATAAACAAAGTCAAAGAACTTGAAGACGTCATTTTTAAATTTGATGTCTCAAAGCAGGCCAGTCATAATTCTATCTTTCAGACTCCATTTGTTGATTCAAATGATTCTGAATGTTCTTTTAAAACTGCTTCAAGTTCAAGTTTTAAAAACATTCCTTCTAAACAATTTAATAGATCAACAGATTTCTCAAAAGGTCAGATTCATTCTTCTAATCTTTTCTATAATCCTCTGTTTGATAAATCGGATGATATTCTTAAAGTGCCTAAAGTTAATACTTCCAAACCTGAAGAAGTTCCAGTCTTCAAGAGGGTGAAGATGGAATGGAGAGTAAAAGGCACAACAGTTCCAAAGAAAGAAGTGCCAAAATCATCTGTATCCACATCAAATGCAAAGAAGAACAATACGCCAAAAGGTAAATCTTATGCTAAACCTAATCCTATTCATTATGTAAATCATCTGATTAGGTTGGCCCATAAGAAAATCTGTTGTTCTTACTGTGGATCAAATGATTTTGTGCATAAAGATTATACTTCTTATTGGTATGGTTCTTACAGTATTCCTTGTAAGAAATCTACACCTAACCCACTAGGACCCAAGTGCCATTGGGTACCAAAATCTGCTTAATCTGTTTTGCAGGTTCTTCATGTGTTGTACTGAATTGTAGATACATACCACACACATGACTGAAAACAGAAGAGAAGCGGCGTATTTTTTGAAAAATATTTGTACCATTAAGGGGGAGAAAAATATCAATGGCTTTTGAACATATCCGTTCAAGACCCGTACTTCAACGACTAAGACTTCTAAACAAATCAGTTTAGAACTCACACTTCTCAGGTGATATCCTTAACTGTTACATCTTTCTGTTTCAAGGAACGTGGTAAAAGGTAACATTGGATTATATTTTGTTTCTACCACTTTGAAAATTTGAATCTTTACAAATTTAATTCAATGAGATAAAATTTTCAATTTTCAATCAATGAATTAAATGTGTGCTAAAAGATGATTTTACAAGTGTTTTTGTTTTATCTGAGTTATATTTGTTTCAATTTTCACCTCTAAAATAAATCGAAAGGTCAGCAAAACATGAATGAAATTATGCTGAATGCTCAAAGTTATGTGAATCTGGATATATATAGAATATAATGCTCAAAAAGCCTATATGTCAGAATGATGAATGGAAACGAAAATATGGGGGAAGCACTATGATTAAGAACCAAGTGATTGAGATATCATTCATATTTTGTGATGGAAATTCGAACTTATATAGAATATCATTTAGTTTGAAAGTTTGTGCCTGTGGCCTTTCTGGTTTGGGAGAGTAAGTCCTAAGGGGTGCTCGACACCTAGTCCCTAAGATCAACTGGTCTGGGATCGGCTGACCCAAATCCTGCAATAGAACCAGATAGAAAGCCATGTTCTACTGGTACAAATGGGTTTAAGATATATCGATGTGGCCTTTCTGGTTTGGGAAATTAAGTTCTAAGGGGTGCTCGTCACCTAGCACCTAAGGCCAACTGGTCTGGGATCTGCTAACCCAAATCCTGCTATAGAACCAGATAGAAAGTCATGTTTAACGGTGTATCTTATTCTTACTAAACTTCTTGTTCAAAAGATGCCAATGAGCACAAAATCAAAAGATGCCAATGCGCACAAAATCAAAAGATGCCAATGAGCACAAAATCAAAAGATTCAAATGTGCACAATATTAAAAGATGCCAAAGAGCACACATCTCTTGAAACTTGGGAAAATACAAAGTCGCGATAAACCCGTAAATTTGTGAAAATTCTGATTTTGGACAAATAGTGTGAGTAGAGCAAAATATTCTTATATGTTTTAGAATTGCATATGCTTGAAGCTAATCATATTTCCCATGCTAGCACACCAAATAGATTTAATAAAGGGGTTGAAACTGAACATTTTTTAACTTGATATACAATGATGACTTGTTCTTGAATCCAAACACATGCATTTGATTTCATTTGATTGAAAAATCTGTTAAATTTCATTAAGTTGAATTTCTTTTATAAAGTTTTCAAATGATCAAATGTTTGTAGTTATAAAATAAAATTCAATGAATGTTTTTTTCCTTGTGTAAATTTGTTTTAAAATTTGTGCTACAATTTCAAATACTGTACGTTATTGAAATATATGCATACTTTCAGGGGGAGAAAATAAATTGCTCCAGAATTCTTATTTTGAGGGGGAGCAAGGTTATTCTGTAAGGAGGAGATTGTTAGCAATACTCAAAGACACGACTGAAATTGAAAATGGTTTTCGATGCTCACCATCATCGAAAAAGGGGGAGAAAAGTTTAATTTCAATTTCATGTCAAAGAATTTTCAAATCAAAGATATTTCAAGTCAAAGATTCGTGAACAAAGACTGAAGATTGGGGAGAAGGATCATGTGAAGTCCAAATGTTGCTGAATTTGGTTATCTTAGTTCTGAGTGGTTATCAGAATGCGCTTACACCTAAAAGTTCAACAATGTGGATGGTTTCACATCTTTCTGATCCAAACTCTAATCGTTTCTGATTCATCTTGTTCCCAATTGATGGTTCTATATAAAGATATGAAATCCATGTTCAAGACTTGAAGACAATCTGTTGAAGATTGTATTGAAGAAGGTTGATTTTTCAAAGAAAAAGACAATGACTTTTCATGTTTGTCTGAAGATTCTTCAAAGCTGAGTTCTTAAAGAGTGTCAAAGCATATAGTTCGCCGTGAACTAGTGGAGATAAAGCTACTTGAAGATAGTTTGATAAAGTGTCTGTTGAAGAAGATTGACTTTACAAAGAGCTGAAGACTGCTGTTATTTTTTTTAAATCTTGAATCCAAAGGGGGAGATTGTTAGAGCATTATTGTATTCAAGATTTACTGTAAAGTCAATGTGCTGTATTAGTTGTGATTGCCTTTATACCTTGTATGTTATGGGTATAAATAGGCTTGTCTAGACCATTTGTTTGTAACACTTTAGAAAGCTTTTGTAATCTTTTAGAAACCTTTTGTAATCCTTTGAGCTCAATACATGGATGACATTTTTGCTCTCTAGATTCTCTCTCACTACATTCATATCTTATTGCTAGAGATCTGGGATTTCACAGGGTTCAACTTATGTTTATCATTCCCAACTTACCCACTAAGAAAAGCAATATTTTCTCATCTAGTGCCTTGGTGAATAAGTCTGCAAGCTGTTATTCAGTGGACACAAAGTGCATTTCGATTGTGCCATATTCAACATGATGCTTCAGAAAGTGATAACGAATATCGATATGCTTTGTTTTTTAGTGTTGTACTGGATTGGCAGAGATTGCTATGGCACTTTTGGAATAACAAAGGATGGGAATCTTGTATATGTTGTACCCATAGTCCTTGAGCTGAGTTTTCATCCACAGAACTTGAGAGCAGCAGCTAGCAGCAGCAACATATTCCGCTTCTGCTGTAGATGTAGACACACAGTTCTGCTTCTTCGAAGTCCAGCTGACTAGATTACCTCCCAGGAATTGACAACTCCCAGAGGTGCTCTTTCGATCAAGCTTGCATCCTCCATAATCTGAATCTGTGTATGCCTTAAGACCAAAACCAGAGTTCTTTGGATACCAGAGTCCAAGATTTTTGCTCCCTTTAAGGTATCTGAAAATCCTCTTTACAGCAATATAGTGGGATTCCTTTGGGTTAGCTTGATATCTTGCACAGAGGCATGTGGCATACATTATGTCAGGTCTACTTGCGGTTAAGTATAAAAGGGACCCAATCATACCTCTGTAGAGTTTGCACTCTACAGATTTTCCATTTGGATCTGAGAATAAATTATTTCCAGTGGCCATTGGGGTCTTCATTACAGAGGCATCAGAGAGATTGTATTTTGAAAGTATGTTAGAGACATATTTTTCATGATTTATAAAAATTCCCTCTGATGATTGTTTTACTTGGAGTCCGAGGAAGAAAGTTAATTCTCCCATCATACTCATTTCAAACTCACTCTGCATGAGTTTTTCAAAATCTTTGCACTGTTGTGCATTTGTAGACCCAAAAATGATGTCATCCACATAGATCTGTACAAGCATAATCTCCTCACCATTTCTTTTATAAAACAAAGTAGTATCGGTTGTACCTCTTTCGTAATTGTTATCGAGAAGAAAGGTTGAAAGTCTTTCGTACCATGCTCTTGGAGCCTGTTTTAGTCCATACAAAGCTTTGTCAAGGTAATACACGTATTTTGGGTACTTGGAGTTTTCAAACCCTGGTGGCTGCTGGACATAAACATCTTCTTGGATTTCGCCATTTAGAAAGGCCGATTTTACATCCATTTGAAATACTTTGAAACCTCTGTGGGCTGCAAAGGCTAAAAATATTCTTATAGCCTCGAGCCGTGCGACAGGGGCAAAGGTTTCATCATAATCGATGCCTTCTTCTTGACGATATCCCTTGGCCACCAATCTTGCTTTGTTTCTAATGACCACCCCATCCTCGTCTTTCTTGTTTCTGAAGACCCATCTTGTCCCTATTGCTTGTTTCCCTCGTGGCAGAGGTACTAGGGTCCATACCTTGTTTCTCTCAAATTATAGAAGCTCTTCTTGCATAGCATCTACCCAGTTTGGATCATCTAGGGATTCAGAGATTCTTTTTGGCTCGATCACACTGATAAAAATTGTAAAGAAACAAAAATTAGCAGTGGTTGATCTTGTCTTGACTTTTTTAGAAGGGTCGCCAATTATAAGACTTGGAGGATGGCTTTTCGTCCACTGTATTGTTCTTGGAAGATGGTCATTTGAGTCATCAAGATTAACTTCTGTGGTTGCATACTGCGGTTCTGGTGCAACCTCTGTTGTTGATGGTTCTTCTGTGCTTATGCTTGGTTCTTCAGCTTGTGGGAGGATTGGAATGAGAGTTGGTGTTTGTTCCTCTGAGGAAGTAGAGACTGAGTCTTCATTTTCCTCTGGTATTTATTCCTCTGTAGTTGCTGGAGTTGGTTTTTCAGGTGCCTCTGTGGTTGAATCCTTAGTTGTATCATCTTCTGTTCGCTCCCCCTCAGCACGTGCATCTGTATGATTCACAGAAGAGGGTGAAGTATTCAATGGACCAGTTAGAGAAATACCTGACTCAGTCTGATTTGCAGAAAATGTTTCTCCAGAGGCTCTGATGGCTCCAGCAGAGGGATCAATATCATCATGGAACATCTCTTCAAATAGAAGATTTAAGTCTTCTTCTCTTGTCTTTGAGATGCCAGAGGATTCCTTCTTTAGACCGAGTTCTGAACTGATTTGTTCAGAAGTCTTTTGAAAGGAATCGTCAAAAGATACGTTGATGCTTTCTACGATGGATCGAGACTTCAAAAGATAAACTCTGTAGGCCTTAGAAGTGGCAGAGTACCCAATGAACTTTCCTTCATCTGCTTTCACTTCAAACTTTCGTCTTGCTTCTCTGTCGTTTAAGACGAAGCACTTGCATCCAAATACATGGAAGAACTTGATGTTTGGTCGCCTTTGGTTGATCAAATGATAAGGTGTCTTGATGTGCCTCTTTACAATGGTTGATCGATTTTGGGTGTAGCAAGCGGTTGATACTACTTCTGCCCAAAAAGACATCGGTAATCCACATGCTGTTAGCATAGTTCTTGCAGCCTCCACAAGCGTGCGGTTCTTTCGTTCAACCACGCCATTCTGTTGTGGGGTGCGTGCAGCAGAGAAGTTCTGTGATATGCCTTCTTCTGTGAGGTAAGCTTCAATGACAGAGTTTTTGAATTATGTGTCATTGTCGCTTCTCAGCTTTTAGATCCTGCACTCATATAAAACTTGGATTCTTTTCATTAAATTTATCAGAATGTTTGGAACATCTGATTTCTTTCTGATAAATTTAACCCATGTAAATCTTGAGTATTCGTCGATCAAAACAAGTATATATTTCTTGCCACCTAGGCTCTGTGTAGCGATTGGACCGCAGAGGTCGACATGAAGCATGTACAGAGGCCTAGTGCAAGATATATCAGTTTTGCCTTTATGGGAAGCTCTTTTGAGTTTTCCCATTTCGCAGGCAGAGCACAAATGATCTTTATTAAACTTGACATTTGGCAGACCTTTAACTAAATCAAGTTTAACAAGCTTATCTAGAGTATGAAAGTTTAAATGACAGAACCTGTTATGCCATAACTAGGCTTCTTCGCTTTTACAGGCAACAAGGCAGAGCTTGTCTTCCTTGTTCTTGGCACTGAAGTTCATGAGGTATAAATCACCTCTTCGTTCGGCTCGCAGAAGTTCGACTCATGTGTCCTCACCTTGTAGAGAGCAGAATGTTCTTTTGAACATTACGTCGAAACCCGTATCGCAGAGTTAGCTAACACTGAGAAGATTGTGTTTAAGGTCATCCACATATGCAACTTTGCATACGGTTATGTTCTCCTTCTTAATGACTCCGTAGCCTTTTATATACCCCTTCTTATTGTCACCAAAGGTCACAGATCCTTCATCGAGTTTATCTTTGTAGGAGGATAGTATACCTCTGTCGCCAATCATGTGCCTCGAGCATCCGGAGTCAAGATACCAGATCGGCACATACTGCTTCTGCAAAATACAATCAGAGAGTTGTAGGTACCCATATCCAAATGGGTCCAACTTTGTTAGAGGTTTTCAAGTTTGCCTTAGCATTCTTGGACTTTGCTTTAGCTTCTGTTGAAGAAACATTCTGTTTCTTCTTACCCTTGAATTTAGCATTCTTGTTGGGTACAAAGAGTAAACAATGTGGATTTGTGAAGTGTTGGCTTAATTTATACATGAGATCAAAGCAATGACAATAATGAATGTGCGAAGAGATTTGCTTGAACTTTTCATTAAAAACATTAAATGGGGGCACAGAGGCATTACATTCTATCCTAACATTTGACTTCCTATTACAAGAAGACCTATGTAGGCTAGATTGTTGTTTGCAAAATCCTTTGTTGAGAGCAGCCTTCTGTGGACCCCTTCTGTGGTGAACTTCTGCAGGTTTCACTATCACAGAAGAAAAATATTTGTCATTTTAGCCCATTTACCCTTCTGTTGCCATGTTAGTTTTTCTTTAATAGGCCTTAAGGATTTTAAAATCTTTGAACTTGTTGGATTTTGAGAGGACAGAGCCTTTTGTTGTTTAATTTTCTCAAGCTCAAGAGAGGTTTTGGCTTGTATACACATGTCCAAAAAGTCTGGACAGATAGGAACTCTTGTGATTTTCTCCTTTGGAGGAATAGTTCTGTTAAGAACTCCAGAGGGTACTTTAAAATCCTATGTGTCACAAGGTCCTATCTCTGACTTAGAGTCAGTCTCAGATTCGTCAGAGGATAAATCATCCTCATATACAGAGGTTGAGTCACTTAGTTCTCTTTCGACAGAGGCTGGGCTTTTAGAGCATGTGCCATACACACTTTCTTCCTTTTCTAAGGGACTATCTTCTAAGTCAACAGAAGTATCTGATAAGGTTTCTTCAGAGAGATTTTGATTGACAGAAGGTGTACAGAAGTTTTCGAAAAGTTGTTTTTCCCGATTTCTATCAACTCTTTTTCATCTGAAACGTTAGGCTTGAACTCAAGAGCCTCTGCCGATAATTTCTTTTCAGAGTTTATCATGCAGACAAAGGCAACCTGTGTTTGAGTCTCGGGTTTACCAAACTTGAAGATTCCTATCTGATCTTGAGTTTTCAGATTTTTCGTAGGTTTGGATTCTCTTTTGACACAGATTGAAGGTGACAAATCTGTGTTTTCAAACCACACAATTGTCATCTTCAGAGGTTTCCTTATGTGAGGTTCCCCAGAGACTTTTCGCCTTTTGCTAAAATAGAGTAGATTTGGAAAACCAGGTTTTCTTGTACTTCCAGTGAGAAATAGAGATGACAGAGATTTGTTTCTTTCGTTTCCGGTGTATGGATCTATATCACATAAGCCAATTCCCCGTCTCCCTATTTGTGTGTTAATTTTCTCGTACACCTTCTGTGCATCTTGGTATTTCTTAATTAAAAGATCTCTTCTGAGTAAATCTTGACAGAGGACTTCTTTTTCCTTGTGTTAAGAGGATTTCTTAATGTTCATTCTGTCGGTCTCAACGTCCACTAGTTTTTTGGATTTTGTTTTTAATGCAGAGTTAAGTTCATAAATCTTTTCTTTCAAAGGATTTAGGTGTTTGTTCCAATTTGTTTCAATTTCTTCCTTTTCTTGAAAGATTTTGGCCTTTTCTTGAGTGAGAAGTCTAGCTTCTCTCTCAAAGAAGGTAAGCTTCTTTTGAATACTTTCGCAGGTCTTTTTAAGTTCTGTGTATTCAATGTTTAGTTTGAGCAAATAAGCTTCTGCTTGACTAGAGTTAGAGTCAGAATGGATACCTCACTATCGGATTCGGATGAGCTGACCTCTGCCATTCCACAGAACAAGGCGTTTTTGTCGCCTTCATCAGATGATTCGTCTGACAGCCAGTTCTCCTGATTCACCAATAGTGACTTCTGAGCATAAAACTCCGCTTTCTTTTTGTAGTAAGCAGAGTCCCTCTGTGGGCGGTTGGATTTGCTCCTGCAGTCAGCGGCATAATGACCTGACTTGCCACAGTTAAAACATCCTTGGTTCTGGGAACCGTTGCCAGCTCTGTCGTCCGACCTCTGTCGGTCACCACCTCTTTCATTTCTACATTCATTGGCGTAGTGGCCTGGCTTACCACAGTTGTAACATACTTGGTTCTGTGGAGTGTTGCCAACTTTATCGTCTGACCTCTGTCGGTCACCACCTCTGTCAGTTGCTACCTCTGTCGTTCCTTTCATTTGACCCTTCTCTTCCTCGATCATCTCTTCTATAGCGTTCATTACCAGACTTCTTCTGGTAATCTCTGCTAAATTCCCTTGTCAAAAGGGCTAACGATTTAGCAATAGAGGCCATTGATATCTCTTCTTCTTCCACCACCCCCTCATCTTCACTATCGACGATCAAGATTTTCTTTTTCTTCTCCTTCTTTACCTCTGCAGCTTTCTCCTTTGGCTTCGCTCTAGCTTCTGTGGTCTTACCGACCAGTGCAAGAGGTGCACTGATTTGTGCTTTTGCTTGTGCAATTTGAGGCTCTTGGGCTGCCAATGTTCCATAGAGATCTGATAGAGTCCAGGAGTCTAAGTCCTGATTTGTTTGCAGAGACATGGACAACTGGAGCCATTCTTCATTTAGGCTCTTTAGGAGCATGACGTTGTTCTCTTCAGAAGTTCTGTGAATCCCGAACTTCTTGCACTTGTTGATTAGAGAGTTAAACCGATCATATGTCGTCTGCAGAGATTCGGTCAACAGAGCTTTGAATGCATAGTATTCATTTATGCATTGGGCTCTGCGGTTCTTCTGAGTTTTGGCCCCACCCTCCAGTTGTTTTTCCAGTTCCTTCCACAGATCGTATGCAGACTCACACGCTTCTAGGGATTGAAAAAGGTCATTGGGTATGGCCATTATCAGAAGTCTCTTTGTTTTCTGAGCAACCTCATATCTTGCCCAATCAGGTTCGGACCACTTATCCTTGGTCTTTGGTTTCTCGTACGCAGGAACCTCAGGAGTGTCACCTGTGGCAGGAATACGTGGTAATGTGACCATGAGAACGAAAGGAGGATTGTTGATAAAGTGCATGAGTTATTTGTCAGTACCCTCGAAGAAGTGAATCATTCGTATCTTCCACTGAGGGTACTCATCTCTGAGTAGTGTGGGTGGCTTGGTTAAGGAACCAGTGGTTAAGGAACCAGCGGTGAAGAAGTTGTTTGAATTTGTCATTTTGAGAGAGTGATAATTCCAGAAAATAGGGTAAGCTTTCTGAAGATGACAGAGCCACAAAGGGTAAGCTTTCTGAAGATGAAGTTGGTAAGAATAGTGTTTTTTTAAGCTTAAAAGCTTTGAGCAGTGTACTAAAATGGAGATTTAACCGTAGTAACAGGTTATGTAAGTATACCAAAGTCGAACAGGTCGAGAGTGGCAGAAAAACAGAAGGAATGAAGAACAGGTTAATATCAGTCCAAGTTTCTACCAAAAATCATTGCAAGAGTGGATCACTTGATATAGAAAATCAAGGATGGCTCTGATACCAATTGTTGGTTCCTGTTTTGCTTAACAATGATGATTCTATCTAATTAGTTCAAACAATATATAATGCGGAAGCGTTTTAACGAACTAACAGATATAATGAGGTAGAATAACACACAATATCAAATACAAGAAGTGTAAATAAGGCAGATAAATAGCTCAATGATTCACTGTATTTGATATAATAAGAACACCAAGAACACCGAAAGATTTGACAAGAAACTGCTCTAAAGGTGTGTGTGTTGTTCAAAGCTTAATAGAAGAGCTCACATGAACCTTCTATTTATACTACTTCTAAAGGGGACAAGATCTAGATACTAACATGGTAGGTAAAAAGACACTGCTTGGAACAGTTGTTGGAAGGTACAAAACACTGTTCTGGAACTGTTGCAGATACAACGTTCATTAAATGCTCCGTATTCTGCTTTAGGCTGAAACCTATCAGAGTTTGACACGTGGAGTTGTCAGGTCATGCCTTTGTACGAGTTATCTTCAGAACCTTCGAATGGCAGAAAGCGTGTGAAGTACGATTGTCCTTGTATAGATCTTTTGCGTAGATCTTCTTTTTACCACAGAGGCTCTGTCAAGTATGACAGAAGCTTTGTTGCCTTGTCCGCTTAGAAGAGTCTTCTGTTGCTTCTTCACTTCGGTCTTCTTGGCTAACCCGGCAGAGCCTCTGTCGGAGACTTCTGTCTTCTCGGTTACTCGGCTACTCGACAGAGCTTCTGTTGGTGTCGATACTTAGTCTATTTTTCCAATACTTCTATTTATCATAAAGATTGGAGCTAACAGTAATCATATGTGATTATTATGATTAACATTTTATAAGTGATTGACTAATAAGTATTATCACTTATGATACATTTTGTTTCTTTCCCAGAATACATGTTAGTACTGATATGTTCTTCCCATAATTTGTTTTTCTACTACTCAATCACATATGATAATACATATGTTTTTTTGTTTTTCATTGATAATTGTTTGAGTTGTACTTTTATTAACAGACTAGGTGCTTATAGATTATGTGTTCATGAGTTGTTTTCACATGTTTCTTTGTTTTTTCTAGGACCAGATCGTGACGACCATCAAATATTTGAGTCCGATAATAAAGATGCTACTGAAATTCCTTAGGATTCAATAATGTAACCCCCCAAAAGGCAGATGGTACTACACTCATACCTTATGTCATGTATGTTCGTACATTATTTTTACATATATGATTATTTGGTTTTCTTTCCACAGATCATTATGACCATCATAATAGTGAAATTGAGCTTGAAGATGTTAACAGTAGTCGAGGTGGCCGGCTCTATAAATGTGATTCCCAATGTTGCATATGGTATCCAACCCATTGTTGGGACCTTGTTTGAAACACTTGGTAAAGCTATTGAAATGTATCGTAAGTATGTTGATATCGCTGGATTTGATATTAGGCGGTCAACTCAGTCGACAAACAATGTTGGTGTTGTTAATTTGAAGTATGTTGTGTGTCATAGACAAGGTGTTCCGAGAAACCGTTATGTTAATAGCATAGAAATTGATGACTGTCGAAAGGAACTTCGTAGAACTAACTTCAAAGTTACCAATTGCAAAGCGTCTGATAGATTCCAACTCGTTGAGGGAACTTCTTTCTATAAACTCTATTACTTTCATCCGAACCATAATCACAAATTATTTGACGAGCGTGACAAAAATCTTATGCGTAGCAAAAGAAAATTTCAATTTTCAGATAAAATGATGGTTCATAGTGTTGCGAGGGCGAAGATCGGTGCAACGAAGGCACATCACTTGCAAGCTTGCCTAAAAGGTGGGTATGACGAAGTAGGTGCTACTACCACTTCTTACAAAAACTTCAAAATAGATTTAGATAGCTTTGTTGGTAACAAGGATGTGCAAATGGTTGTCAATATGTTTAATGACCGCAAGTAGCATGGTTCAAATTTTGCATACGAATTCAAAGCAGAAAATGGTAAATTGCAAGGGTTATTTTGGGCTGATGAATTATCGATGTTTAATTATGCTGAGTTCGGGGATATTATTTCATTTGACGCTACATATTCGAATAGGTATGTTTTTATGATATTGACTAGGTTTATGAAAGTTTGTTGTGGATAAAACTTGATATATCTTTTAAGCATGTCTTATTTAACTGTAGATAGCACCCAAATATCTTATCACATAAACAACTGCTTGTTGTTGATTATAGTATTTGACTTACTATAATAATCACATGTGATTACTATGATTGATCACACAATAATCACATGTGATTACTATGATTGATCACACAAATCAGAGAATACTATTATGGCAATGGAACTGGGCACTACATGACCAATTAATATATTCCAAAGGTTTTTTTTTTGGGTAACCGTAGGTTTTCGGGCTAGCTTATGTGCACCGACTAATCCCCAGGCGACCACGAATGGCCTGGAGTCATCGCAGGTGAACCTCCATGACCACAAGGGCTTTGGCAGTGCCTAGAATTGAACCCTGGGTAGATGGGCTTCCACTACATCCCCCAAGGGTTTTACCAGTACACCACAACCCAAGTGGTTTTGGGCATCAAAGGAAGAGAATGCAAAAACAAATTTCATAAAAAATGTGCACAAACCATACTATACTACCTATTTTATCATGTACAATTACCTTAACAAACCACTATATATCCATACATATGTGATATCACGTCTCACATTCAATATTCATCACGTTACACATAAGTTAATATATGTAATCATTTATGAGTACATATAAATCATATATGATTATGTTCCTTTGCACCGTAAAAATACAGTCTATAGTTCCAATATAAACCGTCCAGAAAAAAGAAGTCCATATTAAATGGTTAATATTTTAACTTAGTATTTATAAAAAAATGGGTTGCTACTAAAAATGATTATATATAAATCATACATGATTATTTGACAACTTTAATAAATGCTTACACATAATTCGTATATAATTATATAGAAACCATAAATAATATGATACATGATTACGGTAAAACCATTACATTTGATATCATATATGATTTTAAAATTCGCTTTCACTCTACTTTATAGAACAACTATTAATCAATTCGTTATGTATTTTTCTTTCAACGAATTTACGATCACATATACTTAGATAAACATAACATATACTTAGATAAACATAACATATCATAATGAATACATTGTCGGATAAGTTTTGAAGTTCAACATTAAAAAAAATGTGATTAAGGAAGAAGCTTACGAATGTTAACATTCAATCATAGGCCGGAGTTTGTTCTTTCACTGTCCAAACTCACGTTACCTTCTTCCACATCCAACAGATTGTCAATTGTGTTCTTGAAAGTGCAAATTCCATGACCTTTCAGTCTGTTACTTGTCCTCCTCTCTGAATGCAATCAAAAACATAAATATAATATGCAACCAACTGTAATATTTGGTATACAAACACATATAATGAGTAATAGATCACACGTTACCTCTATCTTCCATTTATCGACGTGTATTCGAAGTATATTGTGTTTAATCCTGAAAAATACATAACTAAATTATAAAATGCCATATAGAACCCTAGTCTCTGTTTCATCTATGTCGAACCATAAACATATAAAAGTGGCGATTAAGTTGTTATTGAACCCTAATCTCCGTGTTTTTTATAATGTCGACCGTATTTTGTAGAATAATCATGTTTGTAGTGATGATTTACCGTATTTGAAACCCTAAAATCGTAATGGGGAAGAAATCAAAGATTTTTCGATCGCCAAGTGATACACAAATTGATCGTCGAGAAGGAATCGATTTGGATGCAAACCTGGAACTTGTGAGAAGGAAGCGTATTGTGTTATAGAGACCTGGGTTTTTGGTAAACAGATAATCTGGGTTTGATATGTAATCATTGCCTAGATATGTTGATATCTTTTAGATACTCTTACTACCAAGAAAATCGTGCAGATATCAATCTCATTTTTAAATTTTCTTTTTTTGTTCCAATTTTGCCCTTTTTGATTAAATTCTAGCAATTTTTTAATAAGTCCAAAACTTTACAAGTTTGCCATCACTAATCATGGTTATTGATTTAGTTAGGTGGTTGGCTAGGATTCCTTCTCGCCTTCTCGCATATGGTATCCCTTCTCATTTGAACATGCCCTTATATATATATAGCCATAGGTTCAATTGAGAAATGGCAAGTATGTGAGAAATAGAGAAGTAATCTTAGCCATTGACCGAATCTTAGCCATTCATTCGGTTAAGATCGGCTTTGACCGGTCAAAAGTTGCGGCTGCTCCACAAATAGAAGGGAAGTTTCGTAACTTTTTCAAATACGCGGGAGGAGTTCATATGTGAACCTGTGTGATTCACATATGAACTATCTGTTCATATGTGAACCCATGTAATTCACATATGAACGCTTTTTAACTAATTCACATATGAACCTTTGTGATTCATATATGAACTAATTAACTGATTCACATATGAACTAATTAACTGTAAGTTCATATATGAATCAGTTGAACTAATTAACTGGTTTACATATCAACCTTTGTGATTCACATATGAACTAATTAACTGTAGGTTCATATGTGAATCACTTGAACTAATTAACAAATTCACATATGAACCTTTGTGTGATTCACATATTAATTAATTAACTGATTTTCATATGAACTATTTAACCGATTCACATATAATGTGAATCACATAGGTTCACATATGAACTCGTCCCGCATATTTTACGAAACTACCTCTCTATCTTATGCAGACCATGCGCAGACCACGCAGGGAATTATCCCCTGCTTCTCGGTCAAAGCCGCAAATGTTGACCGAATGAATGGCTAAGATTATTTTTCTATTTCTCACACACTTAGTATTTCTCAAATGAACCTCTCCCTATATATATTTATAGGGAGAGGTTCATTTGAGAAGTGCTAAATATATGAGAAGTAGATAAGTGATCTTAGCCATTCATTCGGTCAAGATCGGTTTTGATTAGTCAAAAGTTGCGGCTGTTCCAAAAATAGAAGGACAGTTTCGTAACTTTTACAAATACACGGGACGAATTCATATATGAACCTGTGTGATTCACATATGAACTCTTTGTTCATATGTGAACCCATGTAATCACATATGAACACTTTTTAACTAATTCATATATGAACCTTTGTGATTCATATATGAACTAATCAACTTTAGATTCATTTATGAACCAGTTGAACTAATTAACTGATTCGCATATGAACCTTTGTGATTCACATATGAACTAATTAATTGATTCTCATATGAACTAATTAACAGATTTATATATGAATCACAAAGGTTCATATATGAATCAGTTAAAAATAGTTCATATGTGAATTAAATGGATTCACATATGAACGTATATTTCATATGTGAATCACACAAGTTCGTATATGAACTCGTCCCGCATATTTTACGAAACTACCACTCTATCTTATGCAGACCACGAAAGGAATTATCCGTTGCTTCTCGGTCAAAGCCGCAAATGTTGACCGAATGAATGACTAAGATTATTTTTCTATTTCTCACACACTTAGTATTTCTCGAATGAATGACCGAATGAATGGTTATATATATATATAAAAGTATGTAAATACACACACCAATTGGCAAATGGGTAAACCTGTTTTGAATTTTGGGATTTCATCCCAATTGACTTCCTAAAGGTTGAATCATACTTTTGGAAAGTGGCGTATAATATTAATGGTGTGGGATATGATTAAAGTTGACGACTGAGTGTTGTGAAGTCTAAGCTTAATGGGAATTGTGGGTCAGAGCATGGCACTACTGCAAAGTCAACCTCCAGAAGTCAAGATGGCGCAGTATCAGAAACATAGTACCAGCCTGTTCATTAACGTGGTTCAATCTGGCTCAATCGGGTTACCATCACTCACATTAAAAATTGTATCTTTGGTGGGTTTTGGTGAATTGTGGATCCACAAAAATGATGCATTTTATAACAATATGGACAGTATTATAAGTAGCAAACCATAGACACTTCCACACTTATTAGTCCTCACTTGAATTAAAGAAGTCTAACTTCTTTGTTTATAATTATAGTAAAGATCGAAGATGATGAATAGGGAGAAAAACAAACAAGAAGAACAATGCGTAGATGACTACGTTGATTGGAGATACAGGCCTTGCAAGCCCAGCAAACATGGTGGCATGTTTGCAGCTCTTGCCATCCTCGGTAAGTTTTGTTTGCAATTTAACTTAAGTCTTATTAAACAGTTTGTTATGACATTTTGGCGTTTTATAAACCTGATTTGTTGTAGTGTATATATCTTCGATAACTAACATATGTGAATGGTTTTAATCAGGACTTCAAGCGTTTGAAATGATGGCTATTGCTGCAGTTGGAAACAATCTCATCACGTATGTGTTCAATGAGATGCATTATCCTTTATCTAAGTCCGCCAACGTAGTCACAAACTTTGTGGGCACTGTCTTTCTTCTTTCGCTCCTTGGTGGCTTCCTCGCTGACTCCTACTTTGGCAGCTTCCGTACCATGTTACTTTTCGGCTTCATTGAGCTCTCTGTAAGTCCATTATTTGGTATCCTTTATGACCCATATATATATATATATATATATGGAAAGGTTCAATAGAGAAGTGCAAATATTTAGAGAAGTAGAGAAGTAAAAAAACACGGGTCCGTTCATATATGAACGTTCATATATGAACAGTCATATATGAACGTTCATATATGAACGTTCATATATGAACGGACCCGTGTTTTTTTACTTCTCTACTTCTCTAAATATTTGCACTTCTCTATTGAACCTAAGGCTATATATATATATATATATATATATATATATATATAGGGTACAAATCAAATACAAACCATGTATTTGTTGCACCCCTTACAAACCAATGTGTATATATATGCAAAATCTGAGATATGATGCATATATGCATTATCCCATATGAATTATGTTCATTATATGTATATTCTTACACGTATGCATATGTATATGCGCATTGTTCACATATGCAGACTGATTGTGCACATATGCAGACTGTGGTTTGTAAGGTGTGCAACAAATGCAAGGTTTGCATTTTACGGAGTCTCTCTCTCTCTATATATATATAGGTGGGTTCAAACGAGAACTATTTACGAGAACTACGAGAACGGCCGACCATGTACAAAATCACTGGTGATTCACAGTACAAACCGCGGGACAAACCGCGCGTGTCCAGAATTTTAATCACCAGTGATTTTGTACGTGAATCAACAGTGATTTTGTACATGGTCGGCCGTTCTCGTAGTTCTCGTAAATAGTTATCGTTCTCGTTTGAATCTTCTTCTATATATATATATATACTTCAATTCAAGTAAGTAACATATTGTTTTAAATATTTTTGTAGGGATTTATATTACTATCAATACAAGCTCATCTGCCCCAACTGAGACCACCAAAATGCAACATGGCATTAAGTGTGAACAAATGTGAAGAAGTACAAGGTCTGAATGAGTTCATATTCTTTATAGCTGTGTATCTGGTGGCTTTAGGAAGTGGTTGTCTAAAACCAAACATAATCTCTCTGGGAGCTGACCAGTTTAGAAGAAAGGACTCCAAGAAGCTATCTACTTACTTCAACTGTGCCTATTTTGCATTCTGCATCGGGGAGCTCATAGCACTGACTGTTCTCGTTTGGGTGCAAACACAGTCTGGGATGGACATCGGGTTTGGTGTTTCGGCTGCTGCCATGGCTGTAGGACTCTTATGCTTGCTTTGTGGGACTTCTCTTTATAGGAACAAACCTACTTGTGGAAGTATATTCACCCCAATTGCTCAAGTAATGAAAACATAACATCTTATTAGGTTCAATTATCTTCTTCTTCGATCTTTTCATCGTATGTTCATTTGTCCATGTCTTTTTCTGCCTTTCTACTTCAGGTTTTTGTGGCTGCAATCACAAAGAGAAAGCAAGTTTGCCCTTCGAGTATAGAGATGCGTCATGGAAACGAAAGTAGTGTTGTTCTACATCACAATGTTTCAACTGAGTCACACGGTGGTAGCAGCCTCCTCCATACCGATAAGTTCAGGTCTTGTTCACATTCTAAACTTCAACTTGATATTTCATGAAACATAGGTGGCATTTGTTTTTTAAGAGATGTGAAGTCTGAAGTCTTATTTCACTTCTGATTAATAAGAGGTGGTGCTTTAAGAGTTTATAAGACATCAGGTTACCTCTTCTAATTTCAGACGTATTTCAGACTTAAGAGCCTCTGAAATCTGAAAAAAAAGGTTTGAACGTAAAAACGTCTGACCGATTCAGACTTCCGAGGTATTAGAAGGTTTTTGAAAAAAACAAACAGCCCCTTACACTATGTTTTGACAAAATAGCTGATTAACTAGCTAAATAGACATGTTTGACTTGATTTATATAGGTTCTTGGACAAAGCATGCATTAAGATTCAAGATGGTACTAGAAGAAACGAAAGCCCATGGAGGTTATGCACCATGTCCCAAGTCGAGCAAGTGAAGATACTCATATCAGTAGTTCCGATATTCGCATGCACCATCATCTTCAACACCATCTTAGCACAACTCCAAACATTCTCCGTTCAACAAGGAAGCACCATGAACACTAAACTCACCGGAAACTTCCAAATTCCTCCAGCGTCCCTCCAATCGATTCCTTACGTCATGCTAGTATTCCTAGTCCCTCTCTACGAGACAACGTTTGTCCCCATTGCACGCAAAATCACAGGCCGCGACTCAGGAATCTCTCCTCTACAAAGGGTCGGAGTCGGCCTCTTCATTGCAACATTCTCCATGGTTTCAGCTGCAGTAGTCGAGAACAAGCGGAGAACAATGGCTTTAAAAGATCCCAAAGACATCCTCTCAATCTTTTGGATTGCACCACAGTTTCTTGTTTTTGGGGTTTCTGAGATGTTCACTGCAGTTGGACTTATTGAATTCTTCTATAAACAATCATTGGAAGGCATGCAATCTTTCTTGACAGCAATGACTTATTGTTCGTACTCATTTGGGTTCTATTTAAGTTCTCTCTTGGTGTCCCTAGTGAACAAGGTGACCTCAAGGTCCATCCATGGCGGATGGCTCAGCAACAATGACCTCAACAACGACAGGCTAGACTTATTCTACTGGTTGTTAGCCGGTTTGAGCTTTGTAAACTTTTTCAACTATCTTTTCTGGTCAAGGTGGTATTGCTACAACCCATCATTGGTGGGTCATCATGGTGGGCCCAAGGATTCTAGATCCTCAAGGAATAACAGCATCATCAGAGTTTGAATACAACAAACTTTCCATTGAGTTTATGATGCATAACATATAGTATTAGTGAAAGATAAAAGGGGCAGGAATGATTATTGTGATGACCATCAAGTGTGCAACATTTTAGGGGTTTGACTTTGTTAGTGCTTTTACGGTGTGTGTTTGACTTTGAATATATAAGGGTCCACCATGAAAGCTTTAGGTCACCATCTGATTTGAAGTATCTTCAAAGATGTTAGGTATAAACCCATCAACATTATGTTTCAGTGATATTTGCTTCCTGGTTTGCCTTCATTATCTCTGTACATCTTTTAATATATGATGAGTTTCACCTTTTTATTTGTTAGTGGAATAAACACAACCGACCTGGTGGGTCCCTCCCCCCACCACACATGAAATATAATAGTCCAATACACATGATACACGTGTGATACTAAATTAGAGATGTGGACTATCTTATGATACACGTGTGATACTAAATTAGAGATGTGGACTATCTTTCTCACGACCTAGGTTGTGATACTAAAGTGGAGATATGGACTATCTTTCTCACGGCCTAGGTTGTGGACGTAGTCTTCCACACATCACTAGGTCCCTTCATGTGTATTATCATGTGTGATAAGACTATTCTGGATATGATATACCATATTCCATTACATGTGATATTAAATACGTGGATGACCTTTGACGCGGACTTAAGTCGTGTGCCAAGTCGTGCACAACCACCATGTCCCTCACATGTATTATCACATGTGATAAGGGTGTTTTCCCATTTTCGTAAAATGAAGGAGTTATCGTTTGAACCTCCACCTATATATAATATATGTGTGTGATCTTTGATAACTTTTGTGACTCATATGAATCGTGAGAGCCTCTTTGTAGCCATCGAATGATTCTTTATGTTCCATTAAAAGGCTGAAAAATGTAGTGGCATTTATCAAGTGGAACTTTGATGACATGGATGTTGGGGATAGACCTTAACATATCTCTTACTCATCTTAACGTGAAAACTTTAACATACATTTATATGAAAAAACTCCAACTTTAACATACTCTTTAGCTAATCCGTCGCTAATGAGAATCCTCGTTAATCCGTCGCTGATGGAAACCCTCGCTAATCCGTCACTATTAAGAACCCTCACTAATCCGTCACTAATATTAATCTGTCGCTAGAGGCCCTTGCTAATCCGTCGCTGATATTAATCCCTCGCTAATCCGTCGCTGATACAAGTCCCTCGCTAACCTGTCGCTGCTATCCGTCGCTGATAGGATCAGCTACGCCCTTTTGACTAGCCGACTATCATCGACGGATCAACGACGGATCCGAGCTTTAGCGAGGGATTTGTCCCTCGCTGATACTGGTTGAACATAAATGAATATACCTTACATATATGTCTTAACATACTTTAACATAAAAAATTATTGATTCTTAACATACCAAGTTGTGCCATGTGCGAAAAAACAAAAGACAAAATTGCCCCTCCTTAAAAAAACATGTGTATTATACGATGTCGAATGAAAAAGGATCGAGGGACACATGAGCGACCTACATAGAAGGATACTGTTGCATAGGCCACCAATTCATAGTTCAGTCGTAAGGAGCATAAATTACGTTTCTGAAGGTGGCACCCAAACCGTATAGTTTTTGAAACTGGAATGTCATCGAAAGACTTTAATGGTGGAGATGGTAAACGTTCCTCGTTTGTACAAAATGCCAAGTTCGAGTCCCAATATTGATCTGTTGGTTTTTACACTACTACATAATGGGCTTTATTACACGCCCATTTTTACACGGTTTTATAAATAACCGTGTAAAAATATACCGGTGTTTTTTTAAAGAATTTTTTATACGGGTTTTTTGTAACAGAACCGTGTAAAAAACTTTGAATACATTTTTACACGGTTGTTCCTAAAACCGTGTAAGAATGTCCAATCATTTTACACGGTTATTTGAGAAAAACCATTTAAAAAAGTCTCGAAACATTTTTACACGGTTTTTTAAAACAACCGTGTAAAAAACATATATATTTTTATACGGTTTTGGAAGAGGGTTCGTGTAAAAGGAAGAGTATTTTTACATGGTTTTTTAAAATAATCATGTAAAAAACATATATATTTTTACATGGTTTTGAAAGAGGATCAGTGTAAAAAAAACTATTTTATCGATTATTTTTTTACACAGTTTAAAACTTTTTAACACGGTTTTAAACCTTTTTATAATGTTGCTCTTCAAATTCCGTGTAAAAAACATAATTTCGACTATATGGGATATGCGGTATATATGGTTACTTAGTGGTGTAAAAATGTTCAAAAATTATTTCCATAAATTAGGGGTTGATTTTAGGGTTTGTATCACTCTTCTCATTCAATTTGGTTGTAGATTTTTAAGTTTGTGTTAAAAAAATGGGTGGACGCTGTTTGGTGATTTTTTGTTGTTGTGAATGCTTTTCTGGTAATTATTTAGGATTATGAATTGTGGATGGTGGTGGATTGGTGGGGGCGTGCGTATTTTTAGACTTGAAGAGTTGAAGGTAATCCATTAAATAAATACAGACCACAGGATAAACATAAAAATCAAAGGTAATTATTTGTAGTTAGTTTTTATTTTTAAAATGTGATTTTGAATTTTAATTTTTTACTGAAAATTTTAATTTGAATCAAAGAATTATCTTTATAAATTTAATCATGACATATAATCTTACTTGGCAAATTACTTGGGTCAAATCATATCATTTAGCAGGTTAATAAGTTAATGAGAGCTTAAAATAAACATCAAGTTTCTTTAGACCCTTAAATGACAATCTTAAAAGTTGGTTCCTTAAAATAGAAATCAGGTCAAAGTTGGTTTCACTTTGATGCAATTTTCCCCTTTTTAAAGGGTATATATGATTTTTTTAAATATACATGATTATCTTAAAAATTGCAGCTTTGACTAGTCAAAAGTTACGGCTGTTCCAAAAATAGAAGGGCAGTTTCGTAACTTTTACAAATACACTGAACGAGTTCATATATGACCTTGTGTGATTCACATATGAACTATCTGTTCATATGTGAACCTATGTAATTCACATATGAACTTTTTTTTAACTAATTCATATATTAATCTTTGTGATTCATATATGAACCTTTGTGTTTCATATATGAAACTATTTGACTGTAGATTCATATATGAATCAGTTGAACCAATTAACTGATTCATATATGAAACTTTGTGATTCATATATGAACTCTTTTTAACTAATTTTCATATGAACTAATTAACTAATTGATATATGAATCACAAAGGTTCATATATGAATTAGTTAAAAAAAGTTCATATGTGAATTACAAAGGTTCATATATTAACGTATAGTTCATATGTGAATCACACAGATTCATATATGAACTCGTTTTGTGTATTTTACGAAACTACTCCTCTATCTTGTTCAAACCACGTGCAGACTATGCGAAGAAATTATCAATTGCTTCTCGGTCAAAGCCGCAAATGTTGACTGAATGAATGACTAAGATTACTTCTATATTTCTCATACAATTACCATTTCTCAAATAAACCTCTCCACACACATGTGTGTGTGTGTGATTATCTTAAAAAATACAATAAATTATGACTTTCATCTTGATTATTTAATAGTGTGTCACATTTTATGGATCTAATGATCTCCTCTTAATTTGTATATGTATATATGGATTATATACATGTATACAAACACATAATAAATCACTATTAGTGTTATTGGGCTTTGATATGTGATAAAATGTCTTGTTGGGCTATAATGATTCTTAATAGGCTTTACTGGTTCTTAATAGGGTATAGCAGGTCTTAGTGATCTTATAGAGTCTAATACGTGTAATAACCCAAAACCATACAAAACATGCACAATAAACATCACAAAATGGTTCCCAATGCATCTCATTATAATCAGAGTTTACGGAAGAAATAGCAGCGGAAAGACACTTCCACACCCGAGATGTCTAAAGCTAAGCAAAACTACTATAATGCTCTAGACCAGCTACCTTCGTCTCTAAGCCTTCTGAACTTCTCCTTCCCTTTGGAAGTAGCATCACAAATCCTCTTTGCTGAAAATGGTTTTAGTTTTGAAAAGCGAGGGATAGACAATGAGGTCTAGTGAATTCCCTCTCGAAAACAGTTTAACGCAGTGTCATCTTTAAAACACATAATTGTTATAATATAAAATAAAATAACAGTTAAACACAATTAACCTCCACGTAAGGGTATTTGCACAGTGGTCTCCACGCCCATCACCTCCACGTGATGTCCTCACTCGGGGCCCCCAGTAGATCCCTACGACCCCCCAGTAGATCCCTACGAACCCCCAGTAGATGCCTTTTTCCATGTGCGCGAGAAACGGATTCAAGACACACCGTTCAACCACACACCGAGGATCCTCAACGACCCAAGGTACCACTAGCCCCACTGTGCGACCTGACTCCACATAATAGTATATAATCAGGAAAACACATACATCGTGAATATACGGTAAAACTTGCTTGCAATTATAGAAACAGTCATAACTCATTTCATGGTACGTATCAAAATTCATGTTACCATCATTAGATATTGAAAGAAAGTTCAATTTGATCTTTTTGTGGGTCACCAAAGATTTGAAATTGACCCACCGATTTTATCCTTAACATTACTTAGAATATTTTAGTTTGGTTCTTTATGGTAACTTAGACAAGACATCAAACGTTTGGTGAAGTCAAAGATAAACCGAAATCAAGTTTGAAGAAGTTATTCATTGTGGAAGTGAAGATATTTTTCTCAACAAAAATACTAAGTTATTATCCACCGATTTTCCTCTTTAAAAATCGGTGAGCACCTGGCCGAATTCCGTCTCCATTTCGGTCACCATCTCACCGATTTTAAGATGAGAAATCGGTGAGATCCCTCCTAATAGAAGCTTGCAAATGAAGATCATTTATTATGGGACAATATCTAATGTCAGTAAAAAGTGACTATTTTGTCGTCTTTCCCAATTTCAGATAATATCTCAATCAAGCATGCTTGTATTTCATAGTACTGAGAAAAAGTGTGAAAGTGACTTGTCAACCTTTTCAGAGTCAACTCCTATTCTTGAATCTCCGGATGACAAGTGTCCTAAGCATTTAATGCTTCAAACACTAAATAAAGAGAAGAGGGCTCTCCATGCAAGGTTACACGTTCCTGAAGAACTTTCTCAGTGCAACAAGGCTTTCTCTCCTTTGAACTTTATAGCTTTCAATCTTTGTGCTTTAGAAGTTGTTTTGTTTTCCAGTTACTTTGTGAAGATTGTTAGAATAGTTTTTCAGTTCTTTCCGCAACAATCTAGTTTTTCTATGTGTAATTCTTGATTTGAATAACCAATAAAAGAATTAATTAAGTGAAAATTTATGTATTGTATTCAACCCCCCCCCCCCCCCACCCTCTTCCACAATACTTGTTTAAGCCATCTAGGACTAACAAGTGGTATCAGAGCGGAAAGCTTAATCTCAATAAACTTGATCTGCGATGGCTGCCTCTTCTTCAAACAATGAAGTTCTCTCTCAAAACAATTTTTCTGAAAATGGCTCTATAGCCAAACCTCCCAAATTTAACCCCAACAACTTTTCTCTGTGGAAAATCCGGATGATGCTTTTCCTGGAAGGAGTGGATAGTAGATATCCAACCATTCTCAGTGAGGGGCCTATAGTCCCTAGAGTTTAGGCTCACTATGAAATGCAAAGATCTGGTAAAGAAGTTGTTGACAAAGATGATTCCTCTGATGAAGAAAAATCTGCTACTACTTCTCGTTACATTCTAAAAAATCCAAAGAAATATACTAATGAAGAAAAACGCCTTGTCTCCCTTGACTCTAAAGTGAGAGCAATCATTGCACTTTCTCTTCCTGATAAGGTCTACCATTCTCTAGTTAACTTTGCTACAGCTAAAGAAATGTGGACTACTCTATGTGTTCTGTACGAAGGTACAGAGGAAGTTAAGGAAAACAAAAACTTGCTCTCATCAGGAAATATGAGCACTTTACTCATGAGAAAGGAGAATCTCTTTCTAGCTATTACAACCGTTTTAATAGTCTTCTAAATGATTTAAAGTTGTTGGGCAGAGTATATGATAATGAGGAAGTCCTGTGCAAATTTATGGACTATCTTCCTGACTTTTGGGAAAACATTTGTACTTGCATAAAGACAACCAAGGATCTTGAATACATGCCTCTCACCGTCCTTTATGGAACTCTCTTTAATTATGAACAAACTAAAATGCAAAGGAAGTCTATCATTAAAGAGATACAAGGCTCTTCTATAGCCCTTGTCAGTGATAACTCAAAGAAAGCTCAGTGTGTTCCTCGCATCACCTACCCTTCATCAGATTCGGACAACGATAGTCAAAATGAGTCTACTCACCAAACGAAGGCATATCTAAGTGATGCCGGCGATGAAGGTGAGGAAACCTCTGTCGAACAGATAACTGATGAAATGGCCATGGTGGCAGGGTTTAAAAACAAACCTCGTTTTTTTGGCAAACCTAGAACTTTCAGAAAACCCTTCTCTTCCACAAAAATCTCATCTATTGACAAGTCAAATGAGGAGTTCTTCAATTGTGGTAAGAAAGGACACTTTGCTTCTGAATGCAGAAGTAAATGTATTGAAAGAACTAGGACCACTTCCTCCGACAGATTCTCTTTTAGATTTGAGAAATCCAAGAACAACACCTCAAAGTCAACCTTTCCTAGAAAAACACCTCAAAGGAACATCAGGAACGTGCTGAAAAATACAAAGCCAAATATAAGAGAGAGAAGGAAAGAAATGAGGGACTTTTTAGGAAAGGAAAAGGACTTAATGCTAAAGTCCATGATTGGGCTGATGAACCAATCTCTTAGAGTGACAAGGACTCTCCCAACATGTGCTTCATAGCTAAATCTGATGATGTGGAAAATCATGAGAAAGCAACTACTCTGACAGCTTTGGTGTCAACTGGATGCTCATCATCTTATTCTCAGGTACATCCTTTCAACTCGATGTCTGAAACTGAAAAGATTGATGCTTATGAGTCATTGACAAATGATTTCTATAATATCAAATATGCTAAGAAAAAGAAATTAGCTCAAGTTAAAACTCTCTCTTCTCAACTTCAATTCTGCCTTTCCCAACTTGAAAAGTTTGATGAGATCAAAGCTGAATTAGAGGACTTGAAAACCATAAATCACATCATTGCTAAAGAGAAAAATAAACTTTTTAAAAGACTGAAAAGAGAGAAAGAAACTGTAAGAAAATGGACCAGCTCTTCTAAGAACCTTGAGAAAATGTTTCAAGATCAAATCTCTTGTGAGAATAAAACTGGATTAGGTTTCAGAAAGATGGACATTGACCTCTCTTCTCAAACTCTTGCTTCCACTTCTTGTGTTTCTCCAAACCTTTATGAGTCCAGCTCCGTTGGGTCTGTGTCTATGAACTCAGCTGATTTATCTAAAGCCTTAAAATTTGGAATGTTCATAAAAGCCAAAGATCCAATCTCTTTTCCAAACAATAAGACTCAGGACTCTAATGACTGTCCAAAACCAATTCATGATCTTTTGAAGCTTTTGACACTAGATGAAGCTTCTTCCTCTGAAGCCACAAAACCTAAAGAGCCCAAAAAGGATAAAGCTAGCCCCTCCTGAAAAAGAAATTCCCCAGCTCTTTCAAAAGCTACTTTTAAAAACTTCTCTACAGACCCTACTCCAAGAAATGCAACCTTCACATCTGGAAAAGGGATTTTAAGTTTTCCTCCTCTCATTTCTACCTTTGGTCCAAAAGCTATTCAAATTGATGTTAAAGGAAAAGGCAAAGAAAAGATTCAAAAATCTAAAAAGGTGTTCATTTATAGAAAATGTTACAACTGTGGAGACACTTTTCATGCTCCCAAAGACTGTCCTAAGGATAGAATTGACCGAACAAAGGCTAAGGACTCTTATTCTTCTAACCCAAAAGGACCCACCACCAAATGGGTACCAAGAAACTAATATGTGTGTGACTGCAAATCAATGAGCATCATTAGATTTGGTATCTGGATAGTGGGTGCTCACGTCATATGATTGGAAACAAATCTCTTCTTATAAACTATGTGTCTGAAAAGGGTCCATCAGTAACTTTTGGACACAATTCTAGAGATTACACAAAAGGATATGGTACTCTCACAAATGGGTCTGTTACATTCAACAAAGTAGCACTTGTTGAAGGGTTGATGCACAATCTTCTAAGCATAAGCCAACTGTGTGATCTGGGTTACAAAGTTATTTTTGAACTTTGTATCTGTACAATTGTTGATAAAAACATGAAGGTGGTTCTCTCTGGAAAAATGAAGGAAAATGTCTATGTCATTGACATGGGTCAAAATCATGGTGCATCAAACGTCTGCTTCGTGTCAGATGATACAACCAAGAGAAACTGGTTATGGCACAAACGTCAGTCTCATCTGAACTTCAAGACTCTGCACATTTTTTCAACAAAGATTTAGTAACCGGTATGCGAAAGTTGAACTTTGTGAAAGAAAAACTATGTGATGCATGTGAGAAAGGAAAACTCACCAAAACTTCCGTCAAGACAAAGCAGTGTTCCTCCATCACTCTTCCTCTACAAATGGTGCACATGGATCTCTATGGACCAGTTAGCACTCCCAGCCTAGGTGGAAAAAGGTACATCCTTGTAATTGTTGATGAATTTACAAGATATACTTGGGTATGTTTTCTCAGGTACAAAAGTGATGCAACTGAAGAGATCATCAACTTTATCAAGAAGAATGAAGTTCTAAATGGTCAGCTTGTACGGTCCGTGAGAAGCGACAATGACACTAAATTCAAACACAGTGCACTAGAAGACTGCTTCAATGACAAAGGAATTTCTCAAAATTTCTCCGCTGTCAGAACTCCTCAACAAAATGGGGTAGTTGAAAGAAAGAATTAAACTCTATGTGAGACTGCAAGATCAATGCTAAGTGAATCAAATCTTCCCACCTACTTTTGGGCTGAAGCTGTTAAAATGCTTGCTTTACCTAAAACAGATCAGTGATCACCAAAAGACATGGGAAAACTCCTTATGAAGTCTTCCATGGCCTAAAACCAAATATAGGATTTCTTCATGTTTTTGGCTGTGCGTGCTTCATTCTGAATGATCGTGAGAACCTTGGGAAATTTGATCCTAAGGCTGATGAAGGCATCTTTGTGGGATACTCTCTGTCCTCAAAAGTATACCGGGTTTACAACCTCAGAAGAAAATGCATTGATGAATCCAATCATGTAAAGTTTGATGACCTCAGATCCTCATTCTTTTCAAATAATGATGATGAGCTAAGTAGATGGATTTTATCTTGCATTGGTGATGCTTCTGTAGCAGCTCCCACCGATTCCTCTTCCATTCCTTTCACTCATTCCAACCCTCCTAATTCTCTTCAACAAGTTGGGTCACCTTCCACCTCACCAAATCCCTCTCCCACCGAAATTGACCCAAATATTCCCTCTCCCACCGATATTCCACATTCTACTCCTCCAATTACTCAAGATCCTCCACCATTTCCTTCTTCAAGCATTCCTCCTACACTACCTCTTGCTACTAAATGGACCAAAGATCACCCCATCGATCAAATTATCGGTGATCAACAAGCTGGAGTCTAAACTAGAAGAGGAATTGGAAATATATGTCTCTATGTAAATTTCCTATCTTTGATCGAACCAAAGAAAATTGAGGAAGCATTAGCTGATCCATGTTGGATCACTGCCATGCAAGAATAACTTTCTCAATTCACAAGAAACAGGGTGTGGAGATTGGTTCCTACTTCCTAGGCCTCCAAAGAAAACTATTATTAGAACAAAGTGGTGTTTGGGCAAAAGTTCACCAGTCTCGACCACGACCAAGGTAAGGAAAACACTTATTCCTTTTTCTTATAACGAAGGTAAAATCATAGTACTTTCTCTCACGATCAAAGATAAAATCGAAAGTCTTTTACCTCACTACACTCGACGTCGCCTAGTTCACACGACCGTCGCATAAAACCATGCGACATCGACCAACTAACGCGCTATACGACTGTTATGTTTGTTCAATGTTTAATGCAGGAGTCAACACCATTAATGGACAACGGCTATAACCGACGAAGTCAGTTAAGAACATCTAATCCCGCATTAAAGACGACGACCGTTACGGCAGTTACCAAAGTCCTTAATGATCCAATTAAAGTGCCTGAAGACTATAAATATCAAGGAGAATCATCATTTGAGGGGACGGAACACAGATACAACATAGAACATCAGACACAAGCACTCGAACTCTGAAGAACACTTGAAGCACAGAAATCGCTCACAGAAGAATCGCTCTCGACGCACGGCATCAACACACGACACTACACTTTTACACACGACGCACACTGTTTTACATCATAAAACACTTGTTACTTTACATTTTCGAAGTCTTTCCTTCATTTGTATTGTAATCTCTGTACGGTCGACACCAGAAACACAAGGACATCGCACCTGTTTGGCGACCATAGTGCAGCGACGACTTCCACAGTCGTCCACGGGTTATTTTCCTCGTTGAGGTTTTTCCCGCGTCACCAAAATCTCTGTCTCATTTATATTTTCGTCTTTGTCGCATGCTTCTATTGAATGATTCCTTTCTTTAGTTGTTAATGTCCACATCGACCTTAAGTTGTACTGTGGTGCGATTTTTGGCATTAACAAGTGGGTCTTCAGAAACAAAATAGATGAAGATGGTACAGTTATCAGAAACAAGGCCAAAATGACTGCTCAAGGATACAGACAGGATGAAGAAATTGATTATGATGAAACCTTTGCCCCTATTGCTAGACTTGAAGCCATAAGGATCTTTCTGGCTCATGTTGCTCATCAATATTTCAGAGTCTTCCAGATGGATGTTAAGAGTGCATTCCTCAATGGTGAAGTTGCTGATGAAGTCTATGTAAAACAACCACCTGGGTTTGAAGACCCAACACATCCAGACTATGTGTACCGATTGGACAAAGCTCTCTATGGTCTCAAACAGGCCCCTCATGCCTGGTATGACACTCATGCTGATTTTCTCTTAAAGAATGGGTATTCCAGAGGTAAAATTGACAACACCTTGTTCAACAATAAAACCTCAGGTAATCTTATACTTGTTCAAATCTATGTGGATGACATCATCTTTGGTGCCACCGATGAATCACTTTGTGACGAGTTTGCTTCTCTCATGATGAGTCAATACGAGATGAGCATGATAGGAGAGCTAACATTTTTCTTTGGCCTTCAAGTTAAACAAACTTTAGAAGGGATTTTTATAAATCAAAGAAAGTATATTCGTGACCTTCTGAAGAAATTTAATTTTGAAAATTGCTCTCCTATGAAAACTCCCATGGCACCACCTTTGAAAATTCATGCTGATCCAGATGGTAAATCTGTTGATGTAACGAATTATCGAGGTATGATTGGATCCCTTCTATATTTAACTGCTAGTAGACCCGACATTATGTTTGCTACTTGTCTATGTGCGCGTCAGGCCAATCCAAAAGAATTTCATCTGGCTGTTGTAAAACGCATTTTTCGGTAACTGAAAGGTACCTTGCATCTGGGTCTTTGGTATCCCAAAGACTCGTGTTTAGAACTAATAGGGTATTCAGATTCTGACTATGCAGGTTCTTGGTGGCAAATTGGTCAGTTGGTTCAGCAAGAAACAAAACTCAGTTTCAACCTCTACTGTTGAAGCAGAATATGTTGCTGCTGGAAGTTGCTGTGCTCAAATCTTATGGATGAAGAATCAACTAAGGGACTATAATCAAGTCTACTCACAAGTACCTATACTATGTGACAACTCTAGTGCAACTGCTATTGTAAACAATCCAATTCTTCACTCCCGATCAAAACATATAGACATCAGATATCACTTCATCAAGGGACACATCTCCAAAGGTGACATTGAGCTGCATTTCATTCCTACTGATTTTCAGCTTGTTGATTTGTTCACCAAACCTCTTGATGAAGCCAGGTTTAACTTTATGATCGGAGAACTTGGCATGTTTTACTTAGACAATTAAAAAAAAATTAGGAACACTACATCTCTACATCGGTGGCCATCGGTGAACTGCCCCACCGAAACCCTTTGCGAATTTACCCATCAGTGAGTCTCACCTTCACCGAAACCCTCTCCGCCACATCACCCATCCTCCTGTCATTCTTATCCTCTACAAATATCAAGGCTCACGTCACCCCTACTCTAATTTGTCAGGTCTAGACTTTGACCATTCCAATTCCACATTAACCCAAACAACTCTTCGGCCATCCTTTTGAATTTCTAATCATTACACTTTTAAGTTTATTTAAGTTTAATAGCCCCTTCACATTTCTCATATAACCGTTGCCGCCAACTAAACCCTTTCAAATTCCTCTCCTCTAAAACCCCACTTTCTTCTCCATTCATCTTTTTCGCAAACCTGCAATTCCTCAAAATCTCTCTCAAAGCACAAACCTGTAACTACATTTCTTCTCCATCAATGGCATCTTCAACATCCTCAAGGCTTCCCAAGATCACCAAGGTCTCCAAAGAAGTTCCCACTTGCTTCGAAGATCTAAAGTTCAACCCTTGCAATCATGTTGCAAGATTCGAAAGTGACCCTAGTCATCCCGAGTTCAACACCATCTCCATGTTTTTGGCGTGATCTCCTCTACTCCATGCATTCACTTGCAATCCTAAGATGAGAAAGTTTCGTATTGGCAAGTTCTGGCTTACTTGTGTCTACGATCCTTCAAACGAATCCATCAATGCCTCTATCCTTACTGAAGATGATGATGAAAATCATGATCTCACATTTGGCGTTGCTGATGTTCGTGCTGCTCTGAAGATTTCTTCCTTCCCTGAATATGAAGATATGCTTGTTGGGAATGAACACGAAGAAGTGGTATGCACTCTCGGCTATCAACATCAACCCTCCTCTAAAACTTCTAAAGGTCCAGGTACTCTTCTAAGAAACAAGATGGGTGGAATCTGGAATTTCTTTTTCACACATGTTATTTACTGTCTTTCCAAGATTACAAGTGGACATGACCAATCTTCTTCCTACATCACCTCCTTAGCCCATGCACTAATCTTTCAGCGAAGGATTGATTTTGCTCAGTATTTTTTCACTGAGTTAACTAATGTGATTTCTCATCCCAAAAGATGCCATGATGCCTATCCTAGATTTATTTCAATGATTTTACATCACAAAATGGGTGATGATTTGGATGCTGATCATAAGTCCAAAACTCCAAAGTTTGTTTATGATTGGTCTGCTCTTATGGTTGGGAAAACTGCACTCGATGTGCCACCTCTTGCATCCAATCTGCCGCTTCGCCGAGGTATGTCTACTTTTGCTCATTCTCCCGATCTACATTAGGGAGATGCTGAAAATTCTTTGGTTTGTACACCTAGAGATTCCGGCAGATCCTCCAGCCGTAGTGGCCCCTATCCCATCTACCCGAGTGAAATTGGGAGGCGCTAAGAAGAAATCCTCGAAGGCCACCGATACCTCCGTATCTGCTTCCAGGACCATGCCTCCGAAATCTCCTTCGGAGGCTACCCACGGCCAAACCCATTCTCAAAAGAGGAGGCACTCCCAATCCTCCCTAGATCTCATCTATAGATGTCTAGGAAACATCCGGCCAAACCACACAAGCCAGTGACCGATTCCCAAAAATCGGTGTCTGTTGAAATTGTCCCATCCGGGCCACGGGAATCTGACATCCCCAAAACCGACTCCTCCGTTGTCTCTCAAAAGGCTTCGGTTGTACAATTGGAGAACTCTCAACTTTTCTCATCACCTACTTCCTTAGGTGGTGCAGATGACTTTGAGGTCTCTCCCCTCAAAGGTTCTGATTTTGCACTACACGACTTATCACCCAACCATTTTATGGTTGATGATGCACAACCCCGTGAAGGTTTGGCCGGTGCAACGGTCGTCCCGGAGGTCTTGGACTTTCTGGACTTTTTGTTACAAGACACCAAATCTACTAGACAGGAGCCACCGAAAGTACCAACTCCACCGACGTATCCCTCACCAAAACACACCATTACTCTCCACCGATCCTCACCGAAGTCTTCCCCACCGAAATTTCCTTCCCCTCCAAAGGAAACCTCCCCACCGATTCCACCATCCCCACCGACAGTTGCCCACCACTCACCGACGCACACCTCACCGATAACACACTCTCATACAAACTCTCACCGATCCAACCATTCTAAAACGTCCTCTGCAGATAACTCATCATCCTCTCCCTCTCCCTCTCCAACAAGAGAGTTTTTCTCTGACCTATTATCTGATCAACCACCCTCCTCTCTAATACCTGATTCAAGACAATTTCCCCATACTTTATTATCCCCGAACACTCTCCGGTTCCACATTCCCGATGTTCATGTTGGTACTTCTTCCACTTCCAACATCAGATTGTCTTCTGATCTCCTTGTCGATGTTCAGGAGAGTGCTCACCAATGTCGGATGATGGGTACTCAGTTTGAGGCATTCAAGCAAGCCTCATTGACTTTTATTTCACAGACTGTAGATCGGGTTCGAGTCTTGGAGGATCAGGCTCGTCATCCTTCTTTCGAAGCTTCTCTTTAGGCTATCCTAAGGCCCCTCACCGATTCTATGGGCACCGTTGGCCGAAAATTAGAGGAATTGACATCCTCCAATTCCAATTTGGCTATCTCCTTGGGGGCTTTGAAAGCTTCTGCCGATGCCAAGGGCACCGAAATGCAAAGGCTTCATGATAGGTATTCTCACAAACAATCCCTCAACTATGATATTATGGCATCTCTTCAGTCTCTTCACCAAAATGTCGACTTCCTCAACAACAATCTAGATTGGGACTTAGATCTTGGTGATTTTTCTTTTGATAATGTGGACAGGGAAAGGATCAATCAATTCATCGGAGGATGGATCGTGTTTCTGAGCATTTGGGTGTCTCGTCTCCGCCTGCTACTGAGGGGGAGAAAGGCCCAACAAAGGCTCCCAAAATGCCTTATGTTCGACATATTGGCAGCAACAGACTTACGACCGACACCGACACTTCATCCATCAGATTCTCCACAAAACCCAAAGCCACCGAACTACCCGTTGAGCCTTCAAAGTGTGTGGATGCTCCAATCCAAAAATCGGTGGCCACTCCTCAGAAATCGGTGGCCACTCCTCTCATATCGGTGGCTGTTCCTCAAGTTTCAGTAGATTCTAACATTCCATCGGTGGAGGGAACCAGCGAACCAGTTCAGGGGGAGAAATCTGGTCCGCTGATGGCCCCAAAGACAAAGGAAAGGGTATTCTTTCTGCTGAGGCTGAAGCCTTAGAGGAAAAGAAGAAGAAAGAAATGGCAAAGTATGGAGCTCGTCCATCTGATGCTGAATCGTTGAGACTTAAACCTCCTTCCCAAGGAGTTGTCTCTGATCTGGGGCTCTCCCCTCAAGAAATTGAGGAAGCCCTTCTTGCTAAAAAAGCCTTGGATGCTGAGAAAGCTCTATCTCTGAAAGTTGCCAAGGAAGAAGCCGTCAACGCCAAAACTCCTGATCCGATAGAAGCCCAAAAATCTGAGTTGGGTTCTCTTGAGGAATCGGTGAAAAAGGCTGAAGAGTTAAAGGAGAGAGAGATCAGTTGGTACAAGAATTCTATGTTCTACCAAACAGATCGGTTAGCAATCTCTTGTGTGAAAATAGCAACCTCTAAAATCAACCCTTCTGATGTTCGTCTCATTATAGAGAGAAAGGATGGCTTATCAAGAAGCGTAAAGGATTACCATCTAAAGCAATTCGGCCTCTCCGAATGGCTTGAATTGTCAAAGCTTCTAGTCAAGTGTGCAAACCCCAAGAAAGAAATTTTCATAAACTACATTGGTGGGTTGATGAATCGCATGAAAGAAATCAAGAAGAAGCACCAGATTGTTTTCTCCTCTGAAGAACGTGCTCATGTTAGAACCTTGAAAGAAGAGTTAAGACTTCCTGTTACCAAGACCAAAACGGTGAAGGATACTGTCTTCAAGGACATGGCTGCCAAAGGAAGGATCCCCTATGTTGATAGTCTCGACTTAAGCATCCCAACTTCGGTGATATATCCTTCCACCACATTATGTTGATCCAAACCCTCAGTGATTTGATAATGACCCTTTTAAACACTTAGTGAAAATTGTAAATAGACAATATGTATTAGAGTTTCACTATCGCTGATATAGTACCGCTGATAGGAAACTTTTGTTCTTTAATTTTACCATTCAGCGAACTCTGTTCATCCATAAAGCTCTGAGCTTGTACGGTACTTTTGGTGATCGCTGATAGTTTAATCGTTTACTTATAATCCCCGAAGACAAGTTTCACGTCAACAAAGGTTCTACGTTGAAGTTGAAGATCAAGTCCAAAAACCAGCGACAAAGTCTACTAATGAACTGATGCGAATATCAGCGAAGCCAAGACCTGTCCACTCAACGTGAAGTATCAAGTAGAAGATTTCAGCGATTGTTGAGCTTTGTCACTCGCTGATAAAGTACTGTTCAACAAGTGCTGATCATGAGGTCTACTCTACAAGTTACTTTTGTCTTTCCCCCTTGCACGTCTCCGTACGAAGTGTCAGAACGGACATTCCTTCTGTCCAGAATCGTACAACTAACTCTGATTCTACACTGTACACCATGCGGCTACTAAGGTTGTCTACAAAGGTCAACCCATGCAACCAATCAGCTGCTGCCACGTGTAAAGTAATACTGCCATGTATTAAATGCATGCAGTATATAAGAAGAACCCTACTTCAGAAATGAAGTGCTCGACCATCTTCTTCTTTCTCTCTTAGTGTTAGAATATTTATCTTTAATATTCTTATCTCCTTTCTGTCTTAATTCTAGTGCAAGAAACTTAGTGTTCTTAACTTGTTTAGATTAGGCTTAGTCCTTAATCTTGTTCCGCACCAAGTTGTAAATTGTTTGATTATATCAATAAACAATTTAGAAAGTAAAAATTTGTGTGTTTGTATTCAACCCCCCTTCTACAAACTTGTATAACCCTCTCGGGACCAACAAGTGGTATCAGAGCAGATTTGTTTAATCTCATAAACAAGATCTTGCTTATACTAATCTTTTCTCTTCCTTGCTATTTCTCATAATGGCTACTAAAACAAACACAAACTATATTGATAATGCTTCTCTTGCAAAACCTCCCAGATTTTCCAGAGATAACTTCAATCTATGGAAAAATAGGATGATACTCTTCTTAGAAGGTGTAGACCGTACTATGCCTTACTACATCGAAAACGACCCATATATTCCTGTGAGAATTGACCCTGAAGTCCCAGATACTGCTGATAGAGCTGCCATTCCTGAAAGGTTGATTCCCAAGGAAATTCATATGTGGACTGATGAAGACAAGAAGAAAGTGACATCGACACCAAAGCCAGATCCATTCTTTCCATGGCTCTTCCTGACGAAGTCTACCATTCCGTCATGAACCTGAAAACCTCCAAAGCCATGTGGGACACAATCTGTGTTCAGTATAAAGGTACATCTGAAGTCCAGGACTCACGAAAGATCAACCTGGTAAGACAGTACGGAAGCTTCATTTGTGGTAAGAATGAATCTCTCTCTGAAGTACATCAGCGGTTTAACTGTTTAATAATAGATGTGAAAACCGTTGGTAAGGAATATTCTAACTTTGAAGTTCTAACAAAGTTCTTAGAATGTTTACCTGAAAGCTGGGACAGTAATTCAATGTGTCTCAAGCTGTCAAAGGATCTAAAATCAATGACTCTTTCTACCTTATATGGCACGATGCTCAATCATGAGCAGTCGAGTCATCTTAAGAAGAATCTTGTAAAAGATTCCAAAAGCACCCCTGTTGCTTTAATCTCAGAGTCACCTTCCACTCAACGATCAACTATCACTATCTCTGAGTTGGAGACTAACTCTGAATGCTCATCAGATCCTGACTTTTCAGATCTTGATGAATCTATGGCTCTCCTATCTAATAAGTTAAGGAGATTCGCCAAAAAAAAATTCAGAAAGAACAAACCTCTTGTTATCACTAACAAGCCAAGATCATCAACTCCTGTTGATAAGGCTACTGCTACTTGCTATAACTGTGAAAATATGGGACATTTTGCTAGCGAGTGCAGGTCAAAGAAAGTTTTTAGAAACTCAGCTTTCTCCAAGAAATCCTCTAACCCCAGGTCTAGATATGAAAAGTACACCAAGCTGAAAGAAAGGTATGCAAAGCTGAAAGGCTTTAAGAAGAAAGGCAAAGGCCTGATGGCCGACTATGATTGGGCTGCCTCCGATGAAGAAGAATCATCTGACTCTGAAGATGATGATGAAGCTAATCTCTGTCTCATGGCCAAAATCGAAGATGAGGAAGAAAAGTCTGACATTCCTTCTACTTCAGTCTCTGCTACTAAGGTATCACCTTCCTTCTTTACCAATATTTCAGATATTGATGAAGCTGATAGTCTTCGAAAGATCGATCTCCTGACTATGAGTTTATAAGAAGCCATGAATGGCAAAACTGTTGTTGAAAATCAAAACCTTGATTTCACTGAACAACTTAAAAACTGTCACCTTCAAATAGAAAAGATTTCTAAAATTGAAGAAGATTTAAGAGATCAAGTTCATATAAATCAGCTAGTCAAAATCGAACGCGAAGAAGCTATCGCTGCATTAAAAGCTGAAAAAGCTACTATTGAAGGATGGTGTAAATCCTCAACAACGATCACTGAGATAATTAAATCTCAGATTCCTCTGAATGACAAACGTGGTCTTGGTTATAAAGCTGACACTGAAAAACCAACCATTGATATATCCATGCTCAAGTTTGGAATGTTTGTCTCCTCTATCCTTGACACTTCATCTTCTCAGTGTTCCTCTTCAAAAACTCCTATCCCTGAGGGAATCTCTACCTTAGTTTCTAAAGGTAAAGAGAAAATTATTTATCCAAAACCTCAGAAGGCTACTTTTGTACCTAAGTTGAACGCTTCTAATGCTTCAGTGACTTACCCCTCTACTTCTAAGAACAAGATCCCTAGATTTATTCAGCGATCTACTCCTATAACTAAAGTGGATATTTTTGGTAAGAAATCCGAAGAACTGATAGTTCCTCCCATTTCAAATGCCAAAGGTATACTTGGTGCTGGCCCTGCTCATTTAAAATTAACGGGTAAACATGCAAATGGTCCTAAAGCTACTTTTAGTTATAAAAAATGTTATCACTGTGGACTTACAAATCATGTTGCTAGTAAGTGCCCCACAGCCACCAAAGCTGAAAAGACAGCTAATAAATTAACCAAAGTGAAAACTGACAAAGCTGAATCTTCAAATGCTGCGAAGACTGCTGAACCTTCCACCTCCTCTATCCCCACTGACAAGTGTGTACACATGATGAAATAGGTACCCAAGTCAAACTAATCTTCCTTTGTTTGCAGGTTAAGAAGGGTATCTGGTATCTCGATAGCAGATGCTCTAGACACATGACTGGTAAGAAGAACCTGCTCACTGAGTATAAGGAAGAGAAGGGTCCCTCAGTGACCTTCGGTGGAAATGGAAAAGGCTATACCCGAGGGTTTGGTGTACTCTCTAATGGTACAACAACCTTTGGAAGAGTTGCATATGTTGAAGGACTGAAGCATAATCTTCGAAGCATAAGTCAGCTATGCGACAAGGATAACAAAGTGATCTTCACTAAGGAATCCTGCTTTATCAGTGACAAAAAGGAGAATATAGCTCTCAGCGGTTATCGTTTAGAAAATGTTTACATTATAAACATGGACTCTACAACCACTGAGAACTCATGTTTCTTCTCAAAAGCCTCATCTAATGTCAGCTGGCTATGGCATAAGAGGCTCTCTCATCTCAACTTCAAGATACTGAACACTCTTTCTTCTAAAGAGTTAGTCACTGGTCTACCTCAGCACTCATACGCTAAAGAGTCCTTATGTTCAACGTGTGTGAAAGGAAAACAGACCAAAGCAAGCTTCAAGACTAAGCGAGTTTCCTCAGTGTCATCTCCTCTACAACTCCTCCATATGGATTTGTTTGGCCCTGTTAACAAACAATCCATCGCTGGAAAGAAATATACATTGGTCATAGTTGATGAATTCTCTCGCTATACCTGGGTAATGTTTCTCCGTTCTAAGAGTGACACCCCTGAAGAACTCATTACCTTTGTTAGGAAAATGGAAGTCCTGAACAACATTACCGTTCGCTCAATAAGGAGTGATCATGGAACTGAATTCAAAAATAGTTCTCTTGATTCCTTCTTTGAAAGTAAAGGTATTTCTCACAACTTTTCTTCAGTGAGAACACCACAACAAAATGGAGTCGCTGAAAGAAGAAATAGAACTATCATTGAAGTCGCACGTTCAATGCTCAGCGATTCTCACCTACCTACTCGATTTTGGGCAGAAGCTGTCAACAATGCTTGTTTTACTCAAAACAGGTCGCTGATCGTCAAAAGATTCAAGAAGACAGCCTATGAACTTTTTCATGGGAGAAAGCCTTCTATCAGCTTTCTTCACATCTTTGGATGTCAGTGTTTCATACTGAACAACAGAGATGCCCTTGGAAAGTTTGATCCTAAGGCTGATGATGGAATCTTTCTTGGATATTCTTCTATTTATAAAGTATTCAGAGTCTTTAATCTAAGAAGACAGACTGTCGAAGAAACTATCCGTGTCACCTTTGACGAATCCCGCTCAGCGAACTCTAAACCTTCTGCTGATACTAAAGAAATGAATCAATGGATGTTCTCTTATCTTGGTGATGCAGAAGATATTCCCACTCCTCATACTCATACCGCTGAAGATGATGGTCCTACTATCATCCCAAGCATACAGAACAGTGAAGCTGAAACTTCATGGGTCTCAGCTATTCCTCTAAATACTATGCCTGCTTCTGAACCTTCTGTCTCAGATATACCATCTACTTCTCAGCAATCAGTGAATGAAATGACATCTGCACCTTTTCCTCTCTTAGCTGATATACCAGAAGTTACTGAAGCCTCATCTTCAGCTCCTCAAGTTCAGGTTGAGTCATCGACTTATGCTCCTGCTAAGCGATGGACTATAAATCACCCTATTGATCAGATTCTTGGTGATCCAAACGTTGGTGTTCAGACTCGACGAAGTGCAGGTAACATTTTCTTATTTGTTAACTTTATTTCTCTGATTGAACCAAAGAAAACAAATGATGCCCTCCAAGATCCAACTGGGTCAGCGCTATGCAATAAGAGCTGACTGAATTTGAAAGAAACAATGTTTGGAAGCTTGTTCCTCGTCCATCTGACAAGTCAGTGATAGGCACTAAATGGGTCTATCGAAACAAGTTGGATGAACATGGAACTGTAACCCGCAACAAGGCTCGACTTGTTGCTCAGGGATACAGACAAGAGGAAGGTATAGATTACGATGAAACCTTTGCTCCAGTGGCAAGACTAGAAGCTATTCGTCTATTCTTAGCTTACACTGTACACAAAGACTTCAAAGTGTATCAAATGGATGTCAAGTCAGCATTCCTTAACGGAAAGCTGAATGAAGAAGTCTACGTGGAACAACCTCCAGGATTCTCAGATCCTAAGCATCCAATATATGTTTATAAACTGGATAAGGCACTTTATGGCTTAAAGCAAGCTCCTCGTGCATGGTATGACACTCCCTCTACTTATCTCCATATTGAAAAATTTGAGCGTGGTCAGATTGATAAAACTCTATTTTTCAGGAAAGTAAAAGGTCATATTATTCTTGTTCAAATATATGTCGATGATATTATATTTGGTTCTACTAACCCTGACTTGTGTACTCGTTTCACTGATAGAATGAAAGATGAATATAAAATGAGTATGATGGGTGAGCTAACATATTTCCTTGGTCTACATATAAAACAGAATGAAAAAGGAACTTTCATTAATCAGGGAAAATATGTTAAAGATATGCTGAAGAAATTTGATTTAACTCAGAGTTTAGCTATGAAAACCCCTATGGCACCACCGCTGACCCTAAACAAGGATCCTTCTGGAATACCTGTTAATGTCATGACATACCGTGGGATGATCGGCTCTCTGCTGTATCTCACAGCTAGACGACCTGATATTATGTACGCAACCTGTTTGTGTGCACGATATCAAGCTGAACCTAAGGAATCTCATATGATCGCTGTAAAGCGAATCTTTCGTTACCTTGAGGGTACTCCTAACCTAGGTCTTTGGTATCCCAAATACTCAGGGTTTGATCTAATCTCCTATTCAGATAGTGATTTTGCAGGTTGCAAAATGGATAGAAAAGCACCACAGTAGGATGTCAGCTCCTAGGTGGAAAGCTGGTGAGTTGGACAAGTAAAAAGCAAAACTCACTGTCCACCTCAACCGCTGAGGATGAGTATGTAGCTGTTGGAAGCTGTTGTTCTCAGGTCTTGTGGATAAGAAATCAACTACTAGACTATGCCTTTCAGCTCTAAAAAATTCCAATCTATTGCGACAACACTAGTGCCATCGCTATAGCCAACAATCCAGTACTACACTCAAAGACCAAACACATCGAAATCAGGTATCATTTTATCATAGATCATGTGATGAATGGTGATATAGAACTTCATTTTATCCCAACTGACTTTCAGTTAGCTGATCTGTTCACCAAGCCTCTTGATGAGACAAGATTCAACTTTCTCATCAGTGAGCTTGGAATGCTGAACTTTGAAGAATAAAATCTTCAGCAATTCGCATTTGATCAGGGGTAATAAGAACTTGTATAATCCTTTCTATCATCTTCTCTCTGAACAAAATTGATTCGCTGATATCAAGGTACGTTCTCTCTTCCTTTCAGTGATACTTTGAAATTTCTAAGCTTAACACTGATATTTTTATTCAGTGCTTCATGTTTTAAAAATGTCCCTGAGTCTTTAAAAAACCTCAGAGACATCCTAAAATATGAAAGGACGTTTATGACGTCATCCTAACGGATAGACCCTGGCACGTTCCTCTGACATACGTTTTCACGTTTCGTTTTCTCATCCAATCAAATGCAAACACGTGTCCGTGTCATCATGAAAAACATTTCCCGCTCTTAGTTTTTCTCTCTATACTCTCACTATATAAACCCTTTCGAGTTTATATATTTTCTTTACGCGAACAAAATTCCTATTGCATTTTGAACTATCGTTTCTAGAAACTGTTCATCATCTTCTTCGACAACAAAGGTTAATATTCTCATTATTCCCCTGCATTAAACTTGTCTTTGATCTTATTCTTTGTTTTTAACACATCAAACAAAAGAAACCTTTTTAAAATGAAATCATTTTCTTTTCATGATTTTATGAACACAACCTTCATGGTTGTTCTTCAAGTTTAAATCAAAAATCTTAAACTTGTTCTTCATTCGTTTTTCCAGAATATCTTCTTCAAACAAAAACTGGAAAACACATGCTTTTGATGTTTTGTATCTCTTTTTCAAAACAAGAAAACCCTAATATTCTTCAAGGCATTTTTTTGTCTGAATGAAATGGACAAAATTCAAAAACATCTGTTTGGAAAATCTTTCCACATTAAGACATTTGTTTTTTCATTTTCTTCATTGTTACATGTGTTATACAGAAATGGCAACCTCTGAAGCTCCTTCTGCTAAAACCCCCACTACTGGTGAGAAAGTGGTTATCACCAAGCCTCCTCAGGTCAAGTTCAAACTTGATAAGGTTACATTCCAACACAACAATCACTATGCGCTTTTCGATTTTCCTCAGAAAAAGCAAGTCACGCATATGGATGACGCTGTGAATTTTCTCAAAACTTGCTGCTTATCTACAGCCCTGACTATTGTACCCCCTGCCCATAAATTCCTTTTAGCTCAGTTCTAGTATTCTGCCAGACGAGCTCAGGTTCCTTCACCCAAAGACCCAACGAAACTCGTTGATACCATCCTCTGTGACACCAAATTTGGAACCACCAAAATCAACCCTGCTATTATCAGGGGTGCACTGAACCTCCCGACCGCTACCAAAGAAAAATGCTTTGTACCTCTCCCAAATTTCAAAAACCATGCTGATAGGGAAACAATCATTGCATTCTTTGATGCAATGAAGTACTGTTGATCCAAACCCTTAGTGATTTGATAATGACCCTCTCTTAAACACTTAGTGAAAATTGTAAGTAAACAATATGTATTAGAGTTTCACTATCGCTGATAAGTACTAGGACTTTACAGTACCGCTGATAGGAACTCTCGCTCTTTAGATTAGACATTCAGCGAACACTGTTCATCCAGTAGCTCTGAGCCTGTTCAGTCTCTGTGATGATCGCTGATAGTTTAGTTGTTTACTTATGATCCCTGAAGACAAGTCTCACGTCAACTAAGGTTCTACGCTGAAGTCGAAGATCAAGCCCAAGAAACAGCAACAAGTCTACTAATGAACTGATGCGGATATCAGCGAAGCAAGACTTGTCCACTCAACGTGAAGTATCAAGTAGAAGACTTCAGCAATCGCTGAGATTTATCATTCACTGATAAAGAACTGTTCAACGAACGCTGATCATGAGGTCTACTTTACAAGTTACTTTTGTCTATCCCCTTGCACGTCTCCGTACGAAATGTCATAACGGACCTCCCTTCTGTCTAGAATCGTACAACAAACTCTGATTCTACACTGTGCACCATGCGGCTACTAAGGTTGTCTACAAAGGTCAAAACATGCAACCACTCAGCTGCTGCCACGTGTAAAGTAACACTGCCATGCATTAAATGCATGCAGTATATAAAGAAGAACCCTACTACAAAATTGAAGAGTGCGACCATCTTTTTCTTTCTCTCTTAGTGTTAGAATATTATTCATAATATTCTTATCTCCTTTATATCTTATTTCTAGTGCAAGAAACTTAGTGTTCTTAACTTGTTTAGATTAGGTTTATCCTTAATCTTGTTCTGCAACAAGTTGTAAATTGTTTTAAGATTTATCAATAAACAATTTAGAAGGTAAAAACCATGTGTTTGTATTCAACCCCCCTTCTACAAATTTGTATAACCCTTCGGGACCAACAAGTGGTATCAGATCAAATTTGTTTAATCTCATAAACAAGATCTTATCTATACTAATCTCTTCTTCCCTTCTATTTCTTAAAATGGCCACCAACACAAAAACTAACTATATTGACAACGGTTCTCTTGCAAAACCCCCTAGATTCTCTAGAGATAACTTTAATCTGTGGAAAAATAGGATGATTCTCTTCTTAGAAGGTGTAGACCCTACTATGCCTTACTATCTTGAAAACGACCCATATATTCCTGTTAGAATTGATCGTGAAGTTCCAGCCGCTGAGAATAGAGCTGCTATTCCAGAAAGGTTGGTTCCCAAGGAAATTCATATGTGGACTGATTAAGATAAGAAGAAAGTGGCTATCGATACTAAAGCCAGATCCATTCTTTCCATGGCTCTTCCTGACGAAGTGTACCATTCCGTCATGAACCTGCAAACCTCCAAAGCCATGTGGGACACAATCTGTGTTCAGTATGAAGGTACATCTGAAGTCCAGGACTCACGTAAGATCAACCTGGTAAGACAGTACAAAAGCTTCATTTGTCGTAAGAATTAATCTCTCTCTGAAGTACACCAACGTTTTAACTGCTTAATAATAGATCTAAAAACTGTTGGTAAGGAATATTCTAACTTTGAAGTACTGACAAAGTTCTTAGAATGTTTACCTGAAAGATGGGACAGTTATTCAATGTGTCTCAAGCTATCAAAGGATCTAAAATCCATGACTCTCTCTACCTTATATGGCACGATGCTTAATCATGAGCAATCGAGTCATCTTAAGAAGAATCTTGTAAAAGATTCCAAAAGCACCCCTGTTGCTTTAATCTCAGAGTCACCTACCACTCAACGATCTACTATCACTATCACTGAGTTGTAGACTAACTCTGAATGCTCATCAGATCCTGAATCTTCAGATCTTGATGAATCTATGGCTCTCCTTTCTAATAAATTCAGGAGATTCGCCAATAAGAAAAATTTCAGAAAGAACAAACCTCTTGCTATTACTGACAAGCCAAGATCATCAACTCCTATTGATAAGGCTACTGCTACTTGCTATAACTGTGAAAAGATACGATATTTTGCTAGCGAGAGCAGGTCAAAGAAAGTCTCTAGATCCTCAGCTTTTCCCAAGAAAAATTTACTCCCAGGACTAGAGATGAAAAATACAAAAAGCTGAAAGAAAGGTATTCAAAGCTGAAAACCTTTAAGAAGTAAGGCAAAGGCCTGATGGCTGACTATGATTGGGCTACCTCTAACGAAGAAGAATCATCTGACTCTGAAGATGATAATGAAGCCAATCTCTGTCTCACGGCCAAACTTGAAGATGAGGAAGAAAAGTCTGACATTCCCTCTACTTCAACCTATGCTACTAAGGTATCACCTTCCTTCTTTACCAATATATTAAATATTGATGAAGCTGATAGTCTTCGAAAAATCGATTTGCTGTCCAGATGTTTATATGAAGCCATGAATGGCAAAACTGTTATTGAAAATCAAAACCTTGATCTCGCTGAACAGCTTAAAAACTGTCACCTTCAAATAGAAAAGCTTTCTAAAATTGAAGAAGATTTTAAAGATCAAATTTATTTAAATAAGCTAGTCAAAATCGAGCGCGAAGAAGCTATCGGTGCTTTAAAAGCTGAAAAAGCTACTGTTGATGGATGGTATAAATCCTCAACAACGATCACTGAGATAATTAAGTCTCAGATTCCCCTGAGTGATAAACGTGATCTTGATTACAAAGATGAAATTCTAGAACCAACCACTGACCGTTCCATGCTTAAGTTTGGAATGTTCGTATCCTCTATCCCTGACACTTTCTCTTCTCAGTGTTCCTCTTCAAAACCTCCCATCCCTGAGGAAATCTCTACCTTAACTTCTAAAGGTAAAGAGAAAATTGTTTATCCAAAACCTACCTCAGTCTCTAAAGATAAAGGTAAAGGAATTGCTTTTAACCAAACACCTCAGAAGGGTACCTTTGTACCTACGTTGAATGATTTTAAAGCTTCAGTGACTTATCCCTCTACTTCTAAGAACAAGATCCATGGATTTATTCAGTGATCTACTCCTAGACTTAAAGTGGATATAAATGGTAAGAAATCTGAAGAACTGATTGTTCCTCCCATTTCAAATACCAAAGGTATACTTTGTGCTAGCCCTGCTCATTTAAAACTAACGGCTAAGCATGCAAATGGTCCTAGGATTACTTTTAGTTATAGGAAATGTTATCACTGTGGACTTACAGATCATATTGCTAGTAAGTGCCCTACAGCCACCAAAGCTGAAAAGATATCTAAGGTGAAGATCAATGCCCCCAAGGCAAAGAAGACCACCGAGTTTAATAAACTAACCAAAATGAAGACTGTAAACAAAGCTGAAAATTCAAATGCTGTGAAGACTGCTGAAACTTCCATTCCATCTACCTCCACTGACAAGTGTGTACACATGATAAAATGGGTACCTAAGTCAAACTAATCTTCCTTTGTGATGCAGGTTAAGAAGGGTATCTGGTATCTCGATAGCGGATGCTCTAGACACATGACTGGTAAGAAGAACCTGCTCACTGGGTATAAGGAAGAGAAGGGTCCCTCTGTGACTTTCGGTGGAAATTGAAAAGGACACACCCGAGGGTTTGGTGTACTCTCTAATGGTACAACAACCTTCAGAAGAGTCGCATATGTTGAAGGGCTGAAGCATAATCTTCTAAGCATCAGTCAGCTTTGCGACATGGATAATAAAGTAATCTTTACTAAGGAATCCTGCTTTGTCGCTGACAAAAAGGAGAAGATAGCTCTCAGCGGTTATCGTTTGGAAAATGTTTATGTAATAAACATGGACTCAACAACCACTGAGAACTCCTGTTTCTTATCAAAAGCCTCATCTGATGTCAACTGGCTATGGCATAAGAGGCTCTCATATCTAAACTTCAAGACACTGAATACTCTATCTTCTAAAGAGTTAGTTACTGGTCTACCTCAACACTCATACGCCAAAGAGTCCTTATGTTCAGTGTGTGAGAAAGGCAAGCAGACCAAAGCAAGCTTCAAGTCAAAGCAAGTTTCCTCGGTGTCATCTCCTCTACAACTTCTCCATATGGATTTGTTTGGCCCTGTTAACAAACAATCCATCGCTGAAAGAAATATATACTGGTCATAGTTGATGAATTCTCTCGCTATACCTGGGTAATGTTTCTCCGTTCAAAGAGTGACACCCCTGAAGAACTCTTCACCTTTGTCAGGAAAATGGAAGTCCTGAACAATATGACCGTTCGCTCAATAAGAAGTGATCATGGGACTGAATTCAAAAACAGTTCTCTTGATTCCTTCTTTGAGAGTAAGTGAGAATACCGCAACAAAATGGAGTCGCTAAAAGAAGAAATAGAACTGTCATTGAAGTTGCACGTTTAATGCTTAGCGATTCTCACCTGCCTACTCAGTTTTGGACATAAGCTGTCAACACTACTTGTTTTACGCAAAACAGGTCGCTGCTAGTCAAAAGATTCAAAAAGACAGCCTATGAACTTTTTCATGGGAGAAAGCCTTCAATTAGCTTTCTTCACATCTTTGGATGTCAGTGCTTCATACTGAACAACAGAGATGCTCTTGGAAAGTTTGATCCTAAGGCTGATGATGGAATCTTTCTTGGATATTCTTCAATATCCAAAGCCTTCAGGGTCTTCAATCGTAGAAGACAGGCTGTAGAAGAAACGATTCACGTCACCTTTGACGAATCCCGTTCAGCGAATTCTAGATCTTCTGCTGATACTGAAGAACTGAATCAATGGATGTTTTCTCATCTTGGTGATTCAGAAGACATTCCCACTCCTCATACTCATCCGGTTGAAGATGATGGTCCTACTATCATCCCAAACATGCAGACTAGTGAGGTTGAAACTTCATGGGTCTCAGCTGTTCCTCTAAACACTATGCCTGCTTCTGAACCAAATGTCTCAGACATTCCATCTACTTCTTAGCAATCAGGGAATGTAATACTCCTTTCTTGACTGATATACCAAAAGTTGCTGAAGCCTCATCTTCAGCCCCTCTATTTCAGGTTGAGTCAGCGACTCATGCTCCGGTTCAGCGATGGACTATTAATCACCCAATTGATCAAATTCTTGGTGATCCAAACGCTGGTGTTCAGACTCGATGAAGTGCAGGTAACATTTGTTTGTTTGTTAACTTTATTTCTCTGATTGAACCAAAGAAAACAGATGATGCCCTCCAAGATCCGAACTGGGTCAGCGCTATGCAAGAAGACCTGACTGAATTTGAAAGAAACAAAGTTTGGAAGTTTGTTCCTCGTCCATCTGACAAGTCAGTGATAGGCACTAAATGGGTCTATCGAAACAAGTTGGATGAACATGGAACTGTAACCCGCAACAAGGCTCGACTCGTTGCTCAGGGATACAGACAAGAGGAAGGTATAGATTACGACGAAACCTTTGCTCCAGTGGAAAGACTAGAAGCCATTCGTCTATTCTTAGCTTACGCTGTACTCAAAGACTTCAAAGTGTATCAAATGGATGTCAAGTCAGCGTTCCTTAATGGAAAGCTGAATGAAGAAGTCTACGTGGAACAACCTCCAGGATTCTCAGATCCTAAGCATCCAGGTTATGTTTATAAACTGGATAAGGCACTTTATGGCTTAAAGCAAGCTCCACGTGCATGGTATGACACTCTCTCTACAAATCTCCATATTGAAAAATTTGAGCGTGGTCAAATTGAAAAAACCCTATTTTTCAGAAAAGTAAAAGGTCATATTATTCTTGTTTAAATATATGTCGATGCTATTATATTTGGTTCTACTAACCCTGACCTTTGTACTCGTTTCGCTGATAGAATGAAAGCAGAGTATAAAATGAGTATGATGGGTGAGCTAACATATTTCCTTGGTCTTCAGATAAAACAAAATGAAAAAGGAACTTTCATTAATCAGGGAAAATATGTTAAAGATATGCTGAAGAAATTTGATTTAACTCAGAGTTCAGCGATGAAAACCCCTATGGCACCACCGCTGACAATAAACAAGGACCCTTCTGGAATACCTGTTAATGTCACAACATACCGTGGGATGATCGGCTCTCTTCTGTATCTTACAGCTAGCCGACCTGATATTATGTATGCAACCTGTTTGTGTGCACGATATCAAGCTGAACCTAAGGAATCTCATATGATCGCTGTAAAGCGAATCTTTCGTTACCTTAAGGGTACTCCTAACCTAGGTCTTTGGTATCCCAAAGATTCAGGGTTTGATCTAATCGCCTATTCAGACTGTGATTTTGCAGGTTACAAGATGGATAGGAAAAGCACCACAGGAGGATGTCAGCTCCTAGGTGGAAAGCTGGTGAGTTGGACAAGTAAAAAGCAAAACTCAGTGTCCACCTCCACCGCTGAAGCTGAGTACGTAGCTGCTGGAAGATGTTGTTCTCAGGTCTTGTGGATGAGAAATCAACTACTGGACTATGACCTTCAGCTCTCGAAAATTCCAATCTATTGCGACAGCACAAGTGCCATCGCTATAGCCAACAATCCAGTGCTACACTCAAAGACCAAACACATCGAAATCATGTATCATTTTATCAGAGATCATGGGATGAATGGTGATATAGAACTTCACTTTATCCCAACTGACTTTTAGTTAGCTGATATTTTCACCAAACCTCTCGATGAGACAAGATTTAACTTTCTCATCAGCGAGCTTGGAATGCTGAACTTTGAAGAATAAAATCTTCAGCGGTTCGCATTTGATCAGCGACAGGATAAAACCAACTTATATAACCCATTCTATCATCCTCTCTCTGGACAAACTTGATTCACTGATGTTAAGGTATGTTTTCTCTTTACTCGCTGACGTTCGCAAATGAATGCAATATTTCAAAACAAATTGTATCGCTGGATATCTCTTCCTTATCAGCAATACTGTGAAATTTCAAAACCAAACACTGATATTTCTATTCAGTGCTTCATGTTTTCAAAATGTCCCTGAGTTTTTCAAAAACCTCAGAGACATCCTAAAATATGAAATGACGTTTGTGACGTAATCAAACGGATAAACCCTGGCACGTTCTTTTTCTGACACACGTTTGCACGTTTCGTTTTCTCATCCAATCAAATGCAAACACGTGTCTGTGTCATGATGAAAAACTTTCCCGCTCTAGTTTTTCTCTCACTCTATTCCCACTATATAAACCCATTCGAGTTTATATTTTTCCTTTACTCGAACAACTTCTCCTACAAGAAAAGAATTATTGTTGCATCTTGAACTCTTGTTTCCAGAAATTGTTCATCTTCTTCTTCGACAACAAGGTTAATATTCTAATTATTTACCTGTTTTAACTTGTTTTTGATCTTCTCATTGTTTCTACAAGATCAAACAAAAGAACTTTTAAAAATGAAATCATTTATTTCATGGTTTTATGAACACAACCTTCATGGTTGTTCTTCAAGTTTACATCTCAAAATCTTTAAACTTGAAACCTCATATGTTTTTCCAGAATCCTTATCTTTTAAGAAAGAGGAAACTGGAAAATAAGACTTCACTGGTTTTTGTCTCTTTTTGTCAAAACTTGAAAAACCCTAATTCTCCATTAAGACATCTTTTGTCTGGATGGAATGTGCAAAACCCTAAAACATCTTTTTGGAAAATCTTTCCACATTAAGACTGTATTCTTTGGTTGACATGATAAACAACAATGGCATCTTCTACTGCTGCTCCTACTGCTGAGAAATCTCTTGTTGCTGAGAAACTGAATCTCATCAAGGCTTCTCCGGTCAAGTTCACACTTGAGAAAGTCACTTTCAACAACAACAATCTCTATGCGCTTTTTGATTTTCCTCCGAAAAAGCAAGTCAGGCATATGGATGATGCTGTAAACTTTCTCAAAACCTGTTGCTTATGTACAGCCCTCACTACCGTACCCCCTGCCCATAAATTCCTTCTATCTCAGTTCTGGTATACTGCCAGACGAGCTCAAGTTCCTTCATCTAAAGACCCTGAGAAACTACTTGATGTCATTCTATGTGACACCAAATTTGGCACCACCAAAATCAACCCCACCATTATCAGGCGTGCACTCAGCTTACCCACAGCTACCAAAGAAAAACGCTTGGTCCCTCTGCCAAACCACAAAAACCATACTGATAGGGAAGCAATCACTGCCTTCTTTGATGCAATGGGTTACACATGGGACACAGGGAGAGATGGACCCCCTGAGAAGAAGCTGACCTTGATCAAGAAATCAAAGATGCCCAACGAGATGAACTTCATCTTCGCTCACTTGATAAGTTGCATGACAGCGAAGTCCGGCTCCTCTAATCAAGCCGCTCAACCTCAGCAAGCAATGGGCCATGCATTGCTGAAAGGTCTCCATGTTGACTGGGCCTCTATCCTCTATGACGATCTTGCGTTCAGAGTAGATATGGCTGATAGACCAACATGGGTTCCATATCCCAGATTCATCAGCGCCGTCTTTCTACAAGTACTTGGGGACAAATACCCAAAGGAGGGTGATCTGAGACTCTCTCAGGTTGGCCCTAAGGTGCTCGACTTCAAGTCTCTGCCAACTGAGGTACATCTCTCTACTCTCTTACCTCTTCTCAATCCTCCTTCTTCTCCTTCTGCAGCTACTTCAGCGAAAATTCCCACCGCTGATACCCAGGCTGCACCCTCCACTCCTTCTCGTAAAAGGAAACACTCATCTTCCCAACTTGATTCCAAAAGGATCAAGAAAACCAAGAAGCAACCCTCCAAGCCATCAACGGCTGAAGACTCCACGACTCATCTTATACAAGAGTCGCTGGATAGTTTCATGGTACGCTCTGCCACAGCTACTCAAGCCACCTCTTCCATCCCAACCTCAGCGTCTCTAAACACTGAGGTTTTAAACTTGGAACTGAACCCACCTCCTTCAGCCTCTCTACAGACTGAAGTGATTGTCATCGGATCCAATGCTGAACCCCACACCCAACCAATCTTCTCATCCTTCACTCCTCCCACTTTTTCTTTGGACACTCCACCAATTTTCCCACCGTTCTCAGGAACCAACGTCATCGTTCATGATTCAGCTGCTGATACTCTACATGCGATGATGGAAACAAACTAAGGATCTGCATGCACCTCCATGCGCCAAGGCACTCTCGAAGGCGACATGGAATACCATTCAGGGTTACAAGGTTTCGACAACTTCGCCAACCCTCCTGCAGGTATACACATAACTCAACCTACTCCTCTCTCAAAATCCCAAACTTCTGAGCTTTCCTCTGTTCATAAGTTAATAACCTTTTCAGGTCCTAATTTGGGAGATATCAACAACTCCCTGAAAGACTTGGAAACTAAGGTGGATTCTCTCACCACTACTCTGTCCACCAACTCTTCAGCGGTTACAGACGCTGGAGAAAATCTGAAAAAGCTGACTGAGATCGTTGATAAGAAAGCCTCCAGTGCTGATCTGGAGAAGGTAGATGGAAACATTGCAAGTTTTGTTGCTACTCTTGCTGAAGTCTTCTACTGCCATCAACAATCTCATCCTCTCCCATACTACCCTGTCCAGCAAAGTCACAACGCTGAAGACAAAAGTGTCCTTCTTAAGGACAGATGTCAGCACCGCCACAAATCTACTGCAGCAAATTCTTGATCGTCTAAATGCTCCAACTTGCACTCCATCGCATTTTACTCAGACAGATCGAGAGGATCTTCAAAGCCTCCATCCTGTTATATCTGGCCTAGACGAAAAATTAGCAGTGGTTGAACTATGCATGGGACTCACTGGCCAAGAAGACAGTGATTCTCATATTGATGTTGATATTCCACTTGCCTCCCCTCCTCATCATGAGAAAGAGGGGGAGAAGAATGATGAAGGTCTTCCCCATAATGCTGAGGGGGAGACAAATTAGCAGTGGTTGAACCTGAGGAAACCGAGAAACCTCCCTCTGTATCCGAGGGGGAGCAACTCGAAGAGCAACACAAGGAAGCTGTTGCTGATGTGACCTAACCTTACGCTGATGAGGACGAGTCTGAAGAGGAAGAAGCTGAAGACGATGAAGCTGTCGACATCTCTGACGACGAACCATCATCAACTCATAAAAATGATGATGATGATGACGATGATGATGATGATGACTTCTTCTTCGTTGAGCCTAAGAAGGTCCTTGTGAAAGGTATTTCGATAAATGAACCATCAGGGGAGACGACTAAGACAAAACCTGCAGCATCCAAAGCTGATAAAGGTAAAAACAAAGGCCTCACTGTAGAAGGCTATCTGGCCATCCTTCAGATAAAGCCAGTTTGTCAGGTACAATATCTTCTATTCCCTTACTCTGCATCTCTCCTCTACCCCTTCTCAATCTCAATCCTTCTATCCATAAAACCTCTATACACTTAAACCCCATTTTTTTCTCTATCTCTTTCTTCCCATAATCTTACATAAACGATCGTTGTGTTTCAGCTAGTCCTCTCCTCTGCTTGAGGATCCAGCTGAAGTCCCCACTACTGCACCAACAATAATCCCAACCACAAGAGCTGGAGAAATAATCCTGGTCTTGGATTTAATCACTGAGACCGATGAACCTGAAGAACAACTTCTCTCTCACAAAAACAGACCTTCCTTAGCTCCTCAAAAGCTAAGTGAAGAGGATCAGAAAAGGAGAGAAGAAATGATCAAGAAGTTCGAGGATCAGCGAATCATCCTCCCTCGCTCCAAAGTCCCTGTTCCCACAAAGTTCAGGTTATCAAAGAAAGAGTTCGCTGATCATCTTAGAGCCAAAAGATTACTCGCCGAAAAGAAGGAAGCTGAAGAAAAAGATAAGGCCCTCACCATCCAGCTTGCCCAAGAATCGGTGAATGACCCCAAACTGAAAAGAACTCCATCGAAGTCCAACGTCAGTTATGGGAAGACGCCCAGAAGATCGTTGAAGAAAAGACCAAGGTATCTTATTCTACCTTGGAATGGTGCAAAGAAAGACTGCACTATCGATATCGGGCTGCCAGAATTCACAAGGTGTTCATCAGAGGAAAATCGACCATAGATGTTCCAGTTGTTAAAGTCGATCTATTGAGAGAAAACGATACCAAGGAAAACATCTACGCTGCTACGATCAAGAAGTACGGTTTCTCTGAATGGTTGGAGATGCGAATAGCCATTCAGCGATCTAGCTCACAATATAAGAGCCATGTCGAGAAAATCAAAAATTCTCAGATCGACTTGGTTTCTTCTGCTGTGGATATTCCTCCTCCTCTTCCTCTTGCGACTCAACAAAGAAGGGCCTCTGCAAAGAAAAAGTCTAAATCATCAGATTCAGGTCCTCCTATCCGGAACGAAACATGTATTGGTTTTTTACGTGCTGAAGTACTTGGTCCTGATCCTGATCTCTCGGCACTGGATACCTCTCTGCCACCTGGTGGACGTTTCGTCTCTGGTAAAGTCATAAGCGAACCTTATGGTATCTTCTTTCTCGACTACGATGAAGGACAACGTTTTCAACGTGTCTCTGAGCTTCCCATCACTCCCATTGAACAGCTCAGGGATCTCATCTATTGGTGTGAATTCAGACGAGATCTTCAAGCACGATATCTCAAACCCTTAATCTTTGATGAAGCAAAGAATAAACGAGATCAAGGAGTAACGGTCCCTGACTGGATGATACCCACAACAAAGACCCTTGATGAACTTCTCATTAAGGAAGAACCTTTTGCAGGCTGATAGGATTTCCTTGTATCTCTTTCTATCTTTATCAGCTTACCTCTTTTGTACTTGTAATTTAAATTTGCTGTAATTGTAATTTTTCTACCTCCCTCTGTAATCTTATATGAAGTTAAAAGAAAATTTTCAGCGAATGTAATTTACTCCATCAGTACTTAAAAGATCCCAGAAAACAGTAAAAGGGACAAATATTTTATGAGTTCTTTTTATCCTTATGTTTTCATACTTAGCAATTTTCTTTGTTGCTATGTCATAATCAAATAGGGGGAGATTGTTGATCCAAACCATCAGTGATTTGATAATGACCCTCTCTTAAACACTTAGTGAAAATTGTAAGTAAACAATATGTATTAGAGTTTCACTATCGCTGATAAGTACTAGGACTTTACAGTACCGCTGATAGGAACTCTCGCTCTTTAGATTAGACATTCAGCGAACACTGTTCATCCAGTAGCTCTGAGCATGTTCAGTCTCTGTGATGATCGCTGATAGTTTAGTTGTTTACTTATGACCCCTGAAGACAAGTCTCACGTCAACAAAGGTTCTACGCTGAAGTCGAAGATCAAGCCCAAGAATTAGCGACAAGTCTACTAATGAACTGATGTGGATATCAGCGAAGCAAGACCTGTCCACTCAACATGAAGTATCAAGTAGAAGACTTCAGCAATCGCTGAGCTTTATCATTCACTGATAAAGAACTGTTCAACGAACGCTGATCATGAGGTCTACTCTACAAGTTACTTTTGTCTATCCCCTTGCACGTCTCCGTACGAAATGTCAGAACGGACCTCCCTTCGGTCTAGAATCGTACAACAAACTCTGATTCTACACTATGCACCATGCGGCTACTAAGGTTGTCTACAAAGGTCAAAACATGCAACCACTCAGCTGCTGCCACGTGTAAAGTAACACTGCCATGCATTAAATGCATGCAGTATATAAAGAAGAACCCTACTTCAGAATTGAAGAGTGCGCCCATCTTCTTCTTTCTCTCTTAGTGTTAGAATATTATTCTTAATATTTATCTCCTTTCTATCTTATTTCTAGTGCAAGAAACTTAGTGTTCTTAACTTGTTTAGATTAGGTTTATCCTTAATCTTGTTTCACAACAAGTTGTAAATTGTTTTAAGATTTATCAATAAACAATTTAGAAAGTAAAAATCGTGTTTTTGTATTCAACCCCCCCTTCTACAAACTTGTATAACCCTTCGGGACCAACAAGTACGTATGGGGAACAGGGAGAGATGAAAAACCCGAGAAGAAGCTGACCGTAATCAAAAAGTCCATGATGCCAAGCGAGATGAACTTCATCTTCGCCCAACTGATAAGCTGCATGACAACGAAAATCTGCTCCTCTGATCAAGCCGCTCAACCTCAGCAAGCCATGGGTTATGCATTGCTGAAAGGTCTCCATGTTGACTGGGCATCAATCATCTACGACGATTTGGCATTCAGGGTGGACATGGCTGACAGGCCAACATGCGTTCCATACCCCCGTTTCATCAGCGCCATCTTTCTAAAAGGACTCGGGGATAAATCCCCAAAAGAGGGTGATCTGAGACTCTCTCAGGTTGGCCCTAAGGTGCTCGACTTCAGCCCCATGCCAAATGAGGTACGTCTCTCTACTCTCTTATCTCTTCTCAATCCTCCTTCTTCTACTTCTGCAGCTACCGCAACGGAAATCCCCCCCACTGATACCCAGGATGCACCCTCCACTCCTTCTCGTAAAAGGAAACATTCTACTTTCCAACTTGACTCCTAAAGGATCAAGAAAACCAAGGAGCAACCCTCCAAGCCATCAACGGCTGAAGACTCCATGACTCATCTTGTACAAGAGTCACTGGATAGTTTCGTGGTACGCTCTGCCACAGCTGAAAAAGCCACCCCTTCCATCCCAACCTTAGCGTCTCTAAACGCTGATGTTATTAATTTGGAACTGAACCCACCTCCTTCAGCCTCTCTACAGACTGAAATGATTCTCAGCGGATCCAACGCTGAACCTCGCTCCCAACCAAATTTCTCAACCATCGTTCCTCCCACCATTTCTTTGGACACTCCACCAATTTTCCCACCGTTCTCAGGAACGCCTGTCATCATACATGACTCAGCTGCTGATACTCTACATATGATGATGGATGCAAACTTAGGATCTGCATGCACCTCCATGCGCCAAGGAACTCTCGAAGGCGACATGGAACACTACTCGGGTCTGCAAGGTTTCGACAACTTCGCCAACCCGCCCGCAGGTATACACAAAACCATACACGTTCCTCTTTCTCAACCCAAACTTCTGAGCTTTCCTCTGTTCATAAGTTATTTACTGTTACAGGTCCTAATTTGGGAGATATTCAACACTCTCTTAAAGATCTGGTGACAAAGGTGGATTCTTACAACACCACTCTCTCCACCAACTCTTCAGCGGTTATAGACGCTGGAGAGAATCTCAAAAAGCTGACCGAGATTGTTGATAAGAAAGCCTCCAGTGCTGATCTGGAGAAGGTGGATGGCAGCATTGGTCAATTTGCTACCACTATCGCCAACAACTCCACAATCGTCAACGATCTCAACCTCACCAACACCACCCTCGCAACAAACTTCACCACTCTGTCCAATGAAGTCACATCATTAAAGCCAAAAGTTGGTTCTCTTAAGGGTGAGGTCTCCACGATCAAGACTGAGGTCTCCACGGTCAAAGATCTACTTCAGCAAGTACTCGATCGCCTGAACGTCTCAACTTGCGCCCCTTCTCACTTCACTCAGGCTGATCGAGAAAATCATCAAAGTCTCAATCCTGCAATTTCTGGCCTAGAAGACAGAATCGCAGTGATTGAAACCTTCATGGGAATCACTGGCCTAGAAGACAGTGACTCTCATGACGCTGCTGCTGACATTCCAATTGCCTCCCCCACTCATGTGGAAGAGGGGGAGAAGAACGATGAAGGTCTTCCCCATAATGTTGAGGGGGAGACAAATGAAACTGCTACTTCTAAACCTCAGGGAGTTGAAAACCCTGAGGGAACCAAGAAACCTCCCTCTGTATATTAGGTGGAGCAACTCGAAGAGCAACTTGATGAAGTTGTTGCTGATGTTACCGAACCTTATGCTGACGAGGTCGAAACTGAAGAAGAAGCTGAAGACGAGGAACCTATATACATCGATGACGATGAACCATCATCATCCCCTAAAAACAATGATGATGATGATGACGATTTCTTCTTCGTACAGCCTATAAAGACCGCCACAGCTCAAAAAGAGGTCGTGATAAAAGAACCATCAGGGGAGACGACTAAGACAAAGCCTGCAGCATCTGAAGCTGATAAAGGCAAAAACAAAGGCCTCGCTGCAGAAGACAATCTGACGATCTTGCTTCGAAAGACAGTTTGTCAGGTAACTTACCATCTCTTCCCTTACTCTGCATCCCTCCTCTATCCCTTCTCAATCTTAGTTCTCCTCTCCATAAAACCTCTATACACCTAGCCATATTCTTTTCTCTATCTCTTTCTTCCCAAATGATCTCATTTAAACGATCGTTGTGTTTCAGCTAGTCCTCTCCCCTGTTTGAGGATCCTGCTGAAGACTCTCCTGCTACAACTCTAATAATCCTAGTCACAAGAGCTGAAGAAATAATCCTAGTCTTAGATTTATCTAAGACTGATGAACTTGAAGAACAGCTGCTCTCTCACAAAAACAGACCTTCCTTGGCTCCTCAAAAGCTAAGTGAAGAGGATCAGAAAAAGAGAGATGAAATGATCAAGAAGCTTGAGGATCAACGAATCATCCCTCCTCGTGACAAAGTCCCTACTCCTAAGTTCAGACTTTCAAAGAAAGAATTCGCTGACCACCTCAGAGCTGAAAGGTTACTCGTCGAACGAAGGGAAGCTGAAGAAAAAGATAAGGCCCTCGCCATCCAGCTTGCCCAACAATCAGTGAAAGACCCTGAACTGAAAAGAACTCCCATTGAAGTCCAACGTCAGCTATGGGAAGACGCCCAGTAGATCGTTGAAGAAAAGACCAAGGTATCTGATTCTACCTTGAAATGGTGCAAAGAAAGGCTGAACTATCGATCTCGGCCATCCAGAATCAACAAGGTAGTTATCAAGGGAAAATCGACCATAGACGTTCCTGTCGTTGAAGTTGACATATTCAGAGAAGATGGTTCCATGCAACACATCTATGCTGATACAATCAAGAAGTTCGGTCTCTCTGAATGGTTGGAGATGCGAATAGCCATTCAACGATCTCGCTCAAAATATAAGAGCAATGTCGAGAAGATTATAAATTCTCAGATCGACTTGATTTCTTCTGCTGTGGATATTCCTCCTCCCACTCCTCTTGCAACTCAACGAAGAAGGGCCTCTACAAAGAAAAAGATAATATTTTCCGATTCAGGTCCTCCTATCTGGAATGAAACAGGTATTGGTTTCTCACGTGCTGAAGTACTTGGTCCTGAACCTGACCTCTCAGTGTTGACTTTATTTTTATATTGTATTCAAGATTACTTGATTAAATTGTAAAAGCCCAAATTGTATTTGTGGGCTTTAGAGGCTAATGGGCTTAGGCCTTAAAACCTAGGTATTTATTGTGTAACTTGTGAGTGTTTTAGGTTAAGCCTCCAAGCCTCTCATTTGACATTCATACGTATAGAGAGAGAGAGAGAGCTTCAATTTAAGAGAGAGTGTTCTTAATTCCTATCTTGTAAACTCCTCTTTATCAGTCAATACAAAGATTATTGCTATTATTATTGTTACTTGTTGTATCTGGTATCCTACAATTGGTATCAGAGCCAAACAGATTAGAATTTGTGCTTCAATCCATTGATTTTTATCAATTTTTGAGAGATTATTGTGTTTTTGTGCAAAGTTGAGAGTTCTTCAAGTTCTTCATCTTTTTGGTTGGTTTTGGCCATTAGAGTTCTTCTACTGGTTTAGAATCGATCAAGGGTTGTTAGTAGATAATACTTGAGTGTTTTATTCCGCAAAATCACTAGGTTTGTAGCCCAATTTGTGCATTTACTCAATTTTCGGAGTTTTAAACTTTTATTTTTCTGCACTCTGTTTTGCTTTGGAAAACAACTTTATGTTGGTTTTTGGACAAAACTCGAAAAATTAAAGTTGTCCAGAATATCCTCGTGCACCTACTTACCAAATATCAGCTCAATCCGATAAGATTTGAAAATTTGACTCAAGTGCACAAACTTTACTTCTCACGAAGTATCTGTTAACGATCCGATTTTTTTTTAATTTTCAAGTAACAATATGTCAAGACTAACATTTAGTGCTGATGCTGATTCTCATTATTATTCTAAACTCAGTACTAATTTTCGCAAGATAATTCCTAATCTTGAGAAACAATTGGAGGAAATGAACAAAAGCAGTTTGATTGATTCAGAAAAGATTGCTAAGCTTGAAGAATCAGGTAAACTCTTAACCTGTGAAAATCTCGATCTTAAGAGAAAATTATGTGAGTCTGAAAAGATTTTTGAAGAAGAGAAGAAAAGACTTGAACTTAAATGTTTAAATTTTTCTAATCTAATTTCTAATTTTGAAAAGCTTGTAATTTGTGAAAAAGAGAACATTGAAAATGAAAGAAAATCTTTTGAAACAAAGTTTGTTAAGCTTTCTAACAAATTATCTGATTTAGAAAAGACTCTTGAAAAGGAGAGGAAAGAGCATGATTTTGAAAGAAAAGAGTCTGAAAAGTTGAAGGTTGAAGGATTTCAAACAAAGTGTTTGAAAGATGACTTTGAGAAAGAAAGAAAGTTTTTTAAAGCTGAAATGTCCAAATTGACAAAAAGACTTTTTCTTTTGTCAAATAAGGTCATGTTGGAGAAGATGTATAAATCTGATCTTCAAAAGATGTTTGATGTGAATTTAAAAGAAAAAAGATGTTTTAGCTAAAAGGCTTAAGGACTTTGACTTAGCAAACTCTTGTGCTGATAATACAAATAATCTTGATTTCAAAAGAGTGAAAATGGTTTGGAAAGTCAAAAGCTCTACTCCTGTCAAAAATGCCCCAAACCCATTTGCTTCTGATAAGCATTCATCTCTTCATTCTCATAACTGTAAATGCTTTGATCTTATGTTCAAAATAAAGAACCATTTTTCTAGATCAAATTGTGTTCAAAATGGGTTATTTCAAAAGAAAATTCCAAAGACCCAAAGTGAGAAAAGTCATAGGAAGGAGCGTGGCTAACCAGCAAAGACTGGCAAACCAGAGGACCCGAAGACAGCTCCAAATCCTAACAAAATAGGACCCATTTGGAAATGGGTACCAAAAGTTCTTTAATCTGTCTTGCAGGTAAATGGACTCCTTAATACATCTGTTAAGGACTCACACTTCAGTGGATAATGGACTCTTAAACACTCAGTTTAAGACTCATCCTTCAAAGGCAATTGATTTTGTCAGGATCGAATCTTAACAAGACAATTAATACTTAGAATTCAGAATTAAAGAATCTGCGGAATAGAACTTTAATTCTCACAATCAATGAACAGAATATCAGAAAATACACAGTTGTTTGTATTCACTGTTTCGACTCACAAGATTACCAACCAAACCTCAATCTTGATGAACAGGCTCAATCAAGACGACTTCTACTTCTCTAGAAATAGGGTTCTTAAACCTCGAGGTTAATTCTCTCTAAAACACAATCGAATTCAAATTGTATTTGTATATCGTATTATTTTCTCTTTTTCTTCTTAATAGCTATCTATCAACAAATATATATACTGAATAATTACAAGATAACTATCAAAATAAGATTGATCTTCAGAATATTCTTTTAAGTATATCTTCAATCGTTCCATCTTTATCTCCTTCAATCTCGCATTCCATGTTCTGATCCCAAGCAGTATTAACTTCTTTCTTCTCAAGCAGTACTAATGATATTCCAGCAGTAGTAATATACCAGCAGTATTAACTTTGTTCAGTAGTATTAACCATGTACCAGCAGTAGTAACTTGTCTAGCAGTACTAATCATGTTCTTGCAGCATTAATGACTCAGCAGTACTAACCTTGAACTAGCAGTAGTATCTTTGTTCTGGCAGCACTAACATTGAACTAGCAGTACTAACTTGATCTGGCAGTAGTAATGTTGTTCTGGCAGTACTAACCATACTTAGCATATCTTCAGTTCCCAACAATCTCCCCCTAACTTGACTTTTCAGGATGAGAAGTTAAGTTCTTCAGATGATGCTTCCAAAACCTAATCATCAACGCATAAATTTGGATCCAATCCCAGACTTTGATTGAGAATCCTTTTTACAAGGTATCTTGCCATCTTAGAGTCTTTGTCACTCACCAACTTAGCATGCAGCATTCCTTTCAACTTTTTCATGCTGTGCTTGTATACAACATCCACCAAATAATATTCATGAAATGTATTGTCAAGAGAGATGACATACACTCCACAATTCTCAATGAGCATCCAGCTGGTAATGACTTGAAAATTCCTTGCCATCAAATACTGAACTGCTTCTGGTTTGAACATTAAGCACAAGTATTCAAGAACCATCTTGGTGATAGACATACCTTTCTCTGTCAGCATGTTTCCATATAGCCTCATTCCCACCTTGAACATCTCTTCCAAGTCAGATCTAGAGCATGTTCTGATAAGTTTTCCCCAAGTAGGACAAACTTCAAACTTTCCATCTGCCCTTTTGATTCTGATGAACTCCTTTCTTCCATCTTTCAATGTATCCCAGAATATGATTTCAGGAGCCATAGAAGATATTGGTTCAGCTTGGATTGGATTAGTATTAACCACAGTAATATACAAATCACATTGAGCATTTGGCAGTGATTGTACATTGCTTGGTTGGCCTGAGGGAGTTGCCACTTCTTCTTCAGCAACTTTTGGATCAGATTTCTCTTTCACTGCTTCCTCCTGGGCTTCTTCTACAGTTAGATCCACCCTTGGATTCTTTACATCTTTCTTCTTTGAGGCTATGGACTTTGTTCTTGGCCTCTTTGTTCTTTTGAAAGATTTAACAGCTTCAGGAGTGGTTTCAGCTGTTTCTTCTTTGTGGCTCTCAGCAGCACTAACAGTTTCTGCTGCCTTTTGTTTTTCAGCAGCAGTAACCATTTCTACTGCTATAGCTGTTACTGCTTCTTTTATGACCTTTAATACTGCTGCTTCGACACTGTCCTTCACAATCCCATATATCTCTTCATCAATCTCTGCTTTAGTTACTGTAGGAACATATTCTGCTTTCTTCTCACTTTCAGATACTGCTGCTTCAGTCTTAGACACTGCAGCATTATCTATTTCTACTGCTGGTTCTGTTTCTACTTCTTTTGCAACCTCAGCAGCAGTAACTGTTTCTACTGCTGGTTCTGTTTCTGCTTCCTTTGTAAGATCAGCAGCAGTAACGGTTTCTGTTGATGTTTCTGTTTCTGCTTCCTTTGTAATATCTGCAGCCTCCTCAGTCTCCCCCTCAACCTTATACTCATACTCCCCCTCAATGTTTGCATCCTCCATGTTTAGATCAGTGTCTAACTCCCCCTTTTTGGAAGCATCATTGGTAGGGTTTCTTCTCCTAAGGACAAACTGAGCTTTCTTCTTTCTGTGCATCAACTTAGTGATCATCTTCCTTTGCTTCTCAAGCTGTGAGTTTTGATAGAGGACCACTTTCTTGAGTTCATCAATTTCCTTTTTCTGATCCATGACCTCAATGTTGATATTTGCAATAGTTTCCATCAATTCCTCGTACGTATATCTATCCTCACCCTGTTTAGGAGTTTTTACCTCCCTTAAAGGATCATTGGAAGTTTTAGCAGGTGTCTCTTGCCTAGCAAAAGCACTACCTACCCCCTTGGTTTCTTGGCACCTGGGACCTCTGGATGATTTCTCACCCTGAGTTGCCGTGAGGAAGGGCTTAGTTATTTTACCACTGGCCTTCTCTTTGCTAGCAGAAGTAGTGGCAGCCTTGCGACTCACATGCTCAACCTTCTCCTTAGTGAGCACCTTCTTGGGGTTGGGAGACACTCCTGTGGTTTCCCTTTTGATATTCTCCATTGGAGAATGCTCCAACAGAGGGCTTAAAGGCTTCGGGCTCTTAGGAGATACAGCAAGGGAAGGAACCTTGTGCACCTTTCTTCTTTCAAACTTTTTGGTTATTATGGGAGTGGGTTGTACAAGAATGGACTGAGGGATTACTTTTGTGATGGAAGGTTGGGATTGGTCATCAGTGGGTGTGTCTAATGAGGGCCTTGACCCTGATGCCATACCTTCAATTGTGTGGGACACAACCATCATTGTAGAGAACAATGGTGTGTCAACTCCTTCCGAGTCCCTAGGAAGTCTCCTCATATTTGAGAAAACCTTCCCTTTAGGGGGTTTTGGCACATATACCTCATCAAATTGAGGTATATCCGTCAATTCCTTAGTTATCACTTCTTGAACAAACCTTGGATACATATAAAACCGCTTTTTGGATTCCAGGTTTGATACAAGATCATTGAAAATCATTTGTGAAAAATTAAACTTCCTGGCAGTGGCCAAGCAGACCAGGGCATAAGCAATGGTACTGCTAAACTCACTCCATCCAGTAGTTTTCTTTGACATGCAATGCATTAAGGTATGAACAAAGAATCGCCATTGTGTATGAAATTTAGACTTGTAAAACTTAAAAACTCCAATGGGACCGTCATACCCCATTCTTGTTAAAGTCGAGTATAGTTCTTCATTAGGAATAGAAGTTATACCTGAGGCATCATCTAATCGAAGAGTGATGCGAAGGAGTTCTTCTGAAACTTTCAAGGGTTTGTCACATACCCTTGTTTGGATGACTTTCTGCCCATCTTCGGATTCCACGGTGGCATTGGCTCAGAATTGCGTCTGATGCTCGATGTAGATAGTCGGATTCACCGTTAGGGCACAGGAAATATGAGTGGATTTGAGTAAATCCACAATGTCGTGAAATCCTGCGGCCTGCTTCGGCTTCTGAAGCATCGCAATCTCATTGTGCTCGTTGACAAACTCCATAATCGTTGTGCTTCCTGGGGATTTGTATAGAAAACACAGAGATTCTAGGGAGAAGAGGTTAGAACGAGAGAGAGAGAGAAGAAGTTAATGCGAAGAGTCGTTATGAACTTTGGCGGGCAAACAGGGGTATTTATAGCAGTATTTGCCCTAGATTTTCAAAAGCAGTATTAACGACGTATGCAGTATTAACCACGAAGCATTATTAACTACTTAAGCAGTATTAACGACTGGGCAGTATTAACTACTGAAGCAGTATTAACGACTGAGCAGTATTAACTACACAAGCAGTATTAACTACTCATTGGCAGTATTAACTGTGCACTAGCAGTATTAACTACAAAGCAGTATTAACTACAAAGCAGTATTAACTACTAAGCAGTATTAACTACTGAGCAGTATTAACTGTAGAGCAGTATTAACTGCAAAGCAGTATTAACTGCTGAGCAGTATTAACTGCTAGAACACTGGCAGTAGTAACTATACTTACACTTTTCACCGCTTGTCAATCTGAGGTACACAAAAGATTCTGAGACAGAAAGTTAGTAGCACCAAATATATGAAGAAATACAGGTATAAGAACAGAAAATCAAGAATTTATTCAAGGTTGATCATGCCCACACTTGTTACCAAAAAGGTGAATCTACCCACATCAAAAGCTTTTGTGAATAGATCAGCAAACTGATCATTTGTGTGAACTTTAGCAACTTGAATTAACTTCTTTTCATTGCAATCTCTAATAAAGTGATACCTGATCTCTATATGCTTTGTTTTTGAGTGCTTGACAGGATTGTTAACAATGCTAATGGCACTGTTGTTATCAATAAAGATTGGAGTGTGAAGAAAGGTTACCCCATAGTCCAACATCTGATTCTGAATCCATAGTACCTGAGAACAGCAACTTGCAGCAGCTATATACTCAGCCTCTGTGGTAGATAAGGACACTGTGGTTTGTTTCTTACACTGCCAAGAGACTAGTCTTGTACCCAAAAACTGACATCCACCTGAAGTAGACTTCCTATCCATGTTAGCTCCACCCAAGTCACTATCTGAGTATGCAAGCAAGTCAAAAGATGATTCATAGGGATACCAGAGACCTAATCTAGGTTGCCCTCTTAGGTATCTGAAAATTCTCTTGACTGCATGAAGATGAGATTGCTTTGGTGTGACTTGAAATCTGGCACAAACACACACTGAAAACATAATATCTGGTCTAGAGGCTGCGAGATACATGAGAGATCCAATCATTGATCTGTAATGATGGACATCCACATCCTCCCCCTCAAGATCTGCAGTGATCTGTTTGTGTGTTTCCATTGGTGTGCTTGCTGGCTTTGAGTCTGTTAGACCAAACTTGTCCAGGATGTCTTTCACATACTTGGATTGACTAATAAAAATCCCATCTTTCCTCTGTTTTACCTGAAGCCCAAGAAAGAAAGTAAGCTCTCCCATGGAACTCATCTTGAAGCTTTTGTGCATTAACTCCTCAAACTCTTTACACATTTGATCATTGGTGGATCCAAAGATGATGTCATCCACATAGATCTGAACAAGTAATGTGTCTTTCTTTCTCCTCTTGATAAACAGGGTCTTGTCAATTACTCCTCTTTCAAAGGCATTTTTCAAGAGATAGGTAGACAGAGTGTCATACCATGCTCTTGGGGCTTGATGCAAACCATAAAGAGCCTTCTTCAGCTTGTATACTCTGTCAGGGTGCAATGGATTCTCAAATCCAGGGGGTTGACAGACATATACTTCTTCCTCAATACTTCCATACAGAAAAGCACTTTTGACATCCATTTGGTACACTTTGAACTTCATGTATGAGGCATAGGCTAGAAATAGCCTGATTGCTTCAATCCTTGCCACAGGAGCAAATACTTCCTCATAATCTATTCCTTCTTCCTGAGTATACCCTTGTGCAACCAGTCTTGCTTTGTTTCTGATCACAATCCCTCTGTCATCCTTCTTGTTCCTGAAAATCCACTTGGTGCCCATTGCTCTATGACCTTTTGGAAGGTCTACCAAGTCCCAAACATCCTGTAATTTGAACTGTAGCAGCTCCTCTTGCATTGCCTCTATCCAGCTTGGATCTTTCATAGCATCATAAGCCTTTTTGGGCTCAATCTGGGATAAAAAGCAAGATAGAACAGTATTAACTGTATTCTGTTGATCTTGAATCTCTTGAAGTCTGCTTTGCTTTCTGGTCATCATGGGAGAAGCTATGTCTCCAATTACCAACTCAGGAGGATGGTTTTTCTGAGTTCTTGTGGGATGACCAGGTTCCTCAACTAAGTTTCCATCTAGATTGGACTCATTTAAGTCTAGATCTACTGCAGCTTCTTCAGTCACTTCAGACTCTCTGGAATTTGATCTTGAAGGCTGTTCGTCCTCTACTCTTCTCTCTTCTTCATTCTGAATGGGTTCAGCCTCCTCTTGTTGTTCACAGAATTCAACAGGATCAATGGAAGGGAGTGGAAATATCACAGATTGAATTCTGTGTTCTGATGGTGGTGTATCCCTTTGTCCTGCATATACATCACTACTGAAACCCAAAGATTTAGTGAGTGAATCAATGTCAAATAGCCAATTAGGACCTGAACCAATAGGATTTGGTGTGTTCTCATTGCATTTGACATTGTCACTTTCTTCAATTATTCTAGAAGAGGTATTAAAAACTCTGTAGGCCTTACTCTGAGATGAATACCCAACAAGAAAACCATCATCTGCTTTGCTATCAAACTTACCTAAGTGAGATTTGGTATTGAGAATAGTACAAGGACATCCAAATGGTTTGAAAAATCCAATATATGGTTTCTTTTTATGGAAAAGCTCATAAGGTGTCTTGTTTTTAGGCTTTACAACTAAAACTCTGTTTTGAACATAGCAGGCAGTATTAACTGCTTCTGCCCAAAAAGTAATTGGTAACTTTGAATCAGCTAACAGAGATCTAGCAGCCTCAATCAGTGTCCTATTCCTTCTCTCAGCAACACCATTTTGTTGTGGAGTCCTAGGAGCACTGTATTGTCTCTCAATTCCTTTTTCTTCACAAAAGGTGTTTAGATCAAAAATTTTAAACTCAGTTCCATTATCTGATCTAATGACTTTCACTCTTTGATTTGATTGGTTTTCAATTTTGAGAATAAAAGATTTGATCAGTCCACTTGTCTCATCTTTAGTTCTCAGAAAATATACCCAAGTAAATCTAGAATAATCATCAACAATAACTAAGCAGTATGATTTCTTGCCAATACTCATCACATTAGTAGGACCAAACAGATCCATATGTAACAGTTGAAGAGGATTTGAGATAGTGTTTATCTCTTTGGTCTTATGAGAAGTTTTGTGTTGTTTGCCTTTGAGACAAGCAACACAATGATCATCACATGAATAGACTTTGGATGGCAAACCCCTTACAAGGTTATTCTTAACAAGTTTATTCATTGTTTTAAAGTTCATGTGACACATCTTTCTGTGCCAAAGTGATGATTCATCCAAAGAAGCTTTTGAAACTAAACAATTTAGGGATGAATCAGATGATACACTTTCCAAATCTAAACAATATACATTATCCTTCCTAGGAGTTCTCAGAAGGATCATGTTTTCATCAACCACTTTGTATCCAGGAGCAAGGATAATACATTCAGAATAAGTAAACAATATGCTATGCTTCTTGTCACAAACCTGTGATACACTTAACAGGTTGTATCTCAATTTCTCAACATAGTACACATCTTCAAAGGTCATCTTACCTTTTGAAACATCACCCTTACCACTTATCTTTCCACCAGCAGGATTATTCCCAAATGCAACATGTCCTCCATCAATCTTTTTGAAATTTTTGAGGCAGGCCATGTTACCTGTCATGTGCCTGGAGCAACCACTATCAACATGCCAAATGCTCTTCCCCTTGAGCTGTTGGTTGCCCTGCACATCAAGATAAATCAGTTAGTTTTATTGGGAACCCAAGCCGAAGTGGTCTTGGGTCTCCCTTGCTCATCAAAGTACTTACACTGGGTTTTGATGAGATTTTCAAACTTAGGTACTGCAGTACTGGAGTACTTTGTCAATATGATTGGTGTAGCAGCACTAGAAGCAGTATTAACCTTAGAAGTACTAACAGTGCTAGCAGTACTAACACTGGGAGCAGCAGTATTGTTAGCAGCACTATCAGTACTAGCAGCAGTATCAGCAGTACTAACAGAGTTAGCAGTATTAACAGAGTTAACACTGCTAGGAGCAGTATTAACAGAGTTAACACTGCTAGCAGCAGTACTATCTGAAGAAGAAGCACTAACAGTGTTAGCAGCACTAATTCTTGAAGAATTTCTAGCAGTATTAACACTGCTAGCAGCACTAACTCTTGAAGAGGTACTAACAGTGTTAGCAGTACTAACACTGCTAGTAGCAGTATTATTTTTAGTGCCTTTTAGAACCCACATTGTAACACATTCCTTTTCAGGCTTTTTCTTCATGTGGCTTTTTGGTTCAGCTTGTTTCTTAGCCACATTTGTTCTTGTAGGCTTCCTGTAGCCAAAAGGTTTTTGATAGGATTGAAAACTTCTCTTTTGGTTAATAGGATTGAAGTAGCAGTATTTGGCAAGATGATTCAGTTTGCCACAAATGAAGCAAGGTTTTGGTCTGTTAATCTTTTGCAGATCAACTCCTTGCCTTAGTGCCCACTGGTTATTCCAATTCCTTTGATTTCCCCTCTTATTATCATGTTTTTGGGGCTTATACTCTTGAGATTTCCTGCAAGAACACTGTTCACAAGTATTAGAGTTCACAACTGTGGTCTGTGTGTAATGAACTTTCTTTCCTTTTACAGTCCTTTTCATCTCCTTACTCCTATCCCAAGGACTTCCACCTTCCTCATTAGTCTTGATGTGATTTTCTAATGGGATCTCATCACTGTCCTTCTTAGACTCTTCCCCATCAGATCCATCTTCAACAACAACTGCATCTAATGGGTCTACACTAGTGGCTCCTTCAGATAAGTCCTTACTATCCAAGGTTTCTAAAAGGTCTGACCTAGGAGGGATGTAGTTGTTGTTGTAGGGTGGGGGTGTGGCATTATACCCTAGGCCTGTTTTCATCTTACCATGGACTTGAGCATTTATTATTGTGTCCATGGCTTTAGAAGCTTTTGAAAACTTTTCAACATCAGCTTTAACTTTCTTAAGTTCTTCTTTTAATTTCTCACACTCTTCCCTAGACTCTTTCAGTTGGAACTCCAGACCACCTTTTTCCCACTTCCAGTAGTTAGTATCATATGAGTGTTGAAGTTCATTGGCTTGAAAGGCCCTAATCTGTTCTTCAAACCTCTCAACAATCAACACATAGTCTCTTCTATCCTTTTCTAACCTTTTAAGATCATCACACATACCCTGATTGTGATCTCTATACCTTTTAACAGTGTCTATACAAGCTTGAGTACAGAGATTAGATTTTACCTCAGTGGGAAGATCTGAAACTTCAGCCATAAGTGCTTGATTTTGGATGGCTTCTTCTGCTTGGTCACTCCAGTCAAATCCCATTCCTTGTTGAGAAACAAGAGCTTGAATGGAGCTTCTGTTTTGATTGGAACTTCCAGCCTGAGTTTGTTGATGGCTGTTGTGAGATGTTCCTCCTCTGCATTCCCTGGCAAAGTGTCCCATCTTGTGACACTTGTAGCATTCAACTTTGGATTTGTCAAATCCAGCACCATCCTCTCTTCTTTGGGAAAAATTGTTTCTCCCTGTCCTCTTAATGAATCTCTTCACTCTCATAGACAGCATAGCCATCTGCCACTTTATATCCATCTCTTCAAGATCATCAGCATTAATCTGTTCTAAATCATCATTAATCAAAGAGGAATTTATATGACTAGAAAAGAAAGCTTCTAGTACTGTATCTTTGGACTTTTCCTGATTGACAGAACCAGCAGTACTAACTGAATCATGGTTAGCAGTAGAATCAGGTGATGATGAAAGAAGTGCAGCATTATGAACATATCCAGAGGGCTTCTTTTTGGCTTCAACCTCTGATTCAAATACTCTAAGATCATTGTACAGATCATCAAGTTCCTTATCTTCCAGTTGGTTATTCTGTCTGAAGGACACAGTGTACATTGTCCATTCTTCACCCAATGATCTTAAGAACTTCTTGTTGACATCATCAGCCTCCATCTTGACTCCTACAGTGGCTAATTCTCCAATCAGCTTATTAAATCTATCAAACGTTTGAGTCATGGACTCATTCTTGGTAGAAGTAAAGTTTTCATACTGCTGCTTGAGAATTGCCTTTTGATTTCTCTTTGTGCTTTTGGTGCCAGTAAATCTTTTCTCCAAAGCATTCCATAGAATTTGAGCATCAGTGCAGTGATGGAATTGATGCTGATACTCATTGGGAATAGCCAAAAGCAGGGTGCTTAAGGCCTTCATCTCTGTTTGTCTGACTTTTCTCTCTGCATCAGTCTTTGGATGAGGTCTTTTGCCATCTGGTCCAGTTCTTCCTTCAGCACATGGACCATTCTCAATGATATCCCAGATGGAATAATCAGTAAGCAGAATGTACTGCTTGATTCTAATTTTCCACATGTCAAATTCATTGGGTCTGAGCATGGGAACCTTAGATACAAGAGTACTGTTTGATTCAAAAGAATTTTCCATAATGACTGTAGAATTCTAAGAAACACTAGCTCTGATACCACTTGTCAGGATCGAATCTTAACAAGATAATTAATACTTAGAATTCAGAATTAAAGAATCTGCGGAATAGAACTTTAATTCTCACAATCAATGAACAGAATATCAGAAAATACACAGTTGTTTGTATTCACTGTTTCGACTCACAAGATTACCAACCAAACCTCAATCTTGATGAACAGGCTCAATCAAGACGACTTCTACTTCTATAGAAATAGGGTTCTTAAACCTTGAGGTTAATTCTCTCTAAAACACAATCGAATTCTAATTGTATTTGTATATCGTATTATTTTCTCTTTTTCTTCTTAATAGCTATCTATCAACAAATATATATACTGAATAATTACAAGATAACTATCAAAATAAGATTGATCTTCAGAATATTCTTTTAAGTATATCTTCAATCGTTCCATCTTTATCTCCTTCAATCTCGCATTCCATGTTCTGATCCCAAGCAGTATTAACTTCATTCTTCTCAAGCAGTACTAATGATATTCCAGCAGTAGTAATATACCAGCAGTATTAACTCTGTTCAGCAGTATTAACCATGTACCAGCAGTAGTAACTTGTCTAGCAGTACTAATCATGTTCTTGCAGCATTAATGACTCAGCAGTACTAACCTTGAACTAGCAGTAGTATCTTTGTTCTGGCAGCACTAACATTGAACTAGCAGTACTAACTTGATCTGGCAGTAGTAATGTTGTTCTGGCAGTACTAACCATACTTAGCATATCTTCAGTTCCCAACAGATTTCTATGCACAACAGTACAGAACTCAGTCTTAAATCAGATTTAATAACAGCATGCTGACAGATTTGCGATGCTGTAGTAAATTGATCATATCTCCCCGATCACGACACCAATTGATGCAATTCAAAAGGCCTTGAGTTTAAAACACATTGGTGAAAAGCTTTCGTGTTTTGAGAATTTAGAGATTCGAAATTTAGAAGGGTCATATGCATCGTTGAAGTAGACAACAGTGTGCTGATACAAAGTTGTTGGACAGATCTGCGAGACTGTGGTAAATCAACCATATATTTTTCGTCCGAGCTCCAAAAGAGGTGGTTCTAGATAATCTGAAAAGATAACAAACCAATGCACACTCTTTATGTTTTGAGTTTTTACAAACTCCAGAGCTATCATGGTCTAAATTAGTGTCAAAGTTAGTGTAACATTTCTCTTAAGCTGCTGCCGAGCCGCGACCAAACCTCTGCCAGCCGCGACCAAACCTCTGCCGAGCAGCGACCAATCTCTGCCTAGCAGCGACCAACCTCTGCCGAGCCGTGACCAGACCGCTGTCATTCCTTGCCAAGGCTTGCCAAACCTCTGCCGAGCCTTTGTCAAGCGTCTGTCAAGCCGTGATCATTCTTTGTCGACCACTCAGACCAACTTCTAAGCATTGGCTCAGAATTTTGTGACCACCCTCTGTGGTACTGTTCACCACAGAGCCTCTGTGAAATCTAACAGAGCCTCTGTGGACTGAACCTCTGCGACTGAACCTCAGAGCCAGTAGCCCAACTTCTTAGTACTTGCTGTCAGCTTTGCGCACCTGTCGTATTCTTAACCGAACTCCCTCCTCGAAGCTCCTAATTTGATGAGTCTAGATGCGTTGGATTCCTAAGACACCGATGAACAATTTTCATGTTTTGAGATTGATCTGAATTAGTGTTCTTCTTTGACAGATTCTCTGCTAAAGTCAGTATACATCTGCTGTACAGAAAGTTGTGTTTCACTAAAATCATCATCAAAGCTCTGTGGAGTTTTCAGAGACTCAAAAGATCAGAAGCAGTCTTGAAGATCAAAGTTCATGCATATCACAAAGAAGACCTCTGTCAGCACTTGATCAACCTCTCTCGACACGAGATCAGCTTCTGTCGACACGAGATCAGCCTCTGTCGGCACCGCGATCAACCTCTGTCGCACCCTCTGCCAGTACCTCAGATATGGTAGTTCAGAGTTTTTACTGGTATTTCTAAACTCTGACCCCCTGCATTTTTTATAATTTTGATTTATCAGTGCTTTTGGATATTCCTAACAAACGAGGAATCATCAAAGATGATTACCAACACCTTTTGATTTTTACAGGATATCTGATTTCAAATTAAGCTTAAATAGGATTTAATGCTCAATTTGAGGGGGAGAATGCCAATCTGACCATGTACATACAAAGGTAAATTTCTAAATCTTTAGACTCATTTTTATAGAAGACTAACTTTAAAATGATAAAACCTTTCTAAAATGGTCAAACCACTTCTAGATGCTAAATGCTTTTTCTGATATAGAAGTTGGATTTTAAATGCTTTTCTGAGACTAAAAATAGTCAGTGTGTGGAACAATACAATCTTTAGGACAACTATTTCATGGATCATTGTGTGAGCTTTATAGTACTTCTATGGATCACTTAAACCTGTGTTTCCTACCTTAGAAGTAAACCTTGAGTGTTTGAGAGGTGAAGGGTCTACATCAAAGAGTGGGGGAGATAACTCATCTGAGTTTTTCTCATTGTGCTTAAGAGGTAAAAATTGAAAAGAGAGTTTGGTTAGATGTGAGCTATATGATAAAAAGAAAGAGAGTGTGAGAACAGAGTCAAAAGAATTATATAACTCTGCACTAACTTTTTCTGAGCCGGGCAAGCCACATTACTGATTTATCACGATTCTTTGGTGACTATCATTGAAACAGGCAGTGAGCCCATGCCAACTATTGACTTAACCCCACTAGCTACTCATTTTTTTCTCAACAAATAAATGTTTCATTTTCCACGGGGAAGCAGCATATATGCTATCCGATCTTTATTTGTAAGGTTGGATATTGAAAAGAAGGAAATCTGCCCCGCCTTCACACTTCATTCATGCACATTGAGTCTGTGGAAACCTGTTATGTCCAAACAAGTTTACACACTTTTGAGCCCAACATATCATATACATTTTCTTCCACACAATATCACGAATCTTTGTGATTCCCCATGCATATCTATGTGATATTGCCAGAACAGTTTCAGAAGTTTAATTTTTATAATTTTACTTCTATGATAACTGGAAGTCCTATCAGAGCTTCATATTTGTCAACTCTGAACATAGGCCACACAATTATTTTAATTGTTGTGATAACAGTTGCTATGTGCTTTTGTGTTAGATGATTACCCCTGGTTACTTATTCTTTAATGCAGATTCTCATGAGCCGAATATCTTCGCTACTCTTCATCTCCTAGCTGTTTATCTACCATCGGTTATTACTCAAACTGGTTATACAAGTTTTCGCACATCAAATCGTTCTCTAATTGTTTGAGGTTAATCTTTGGGAGACAACCAAGATCAAAAAGGTAAAGCAACAGTCAAGGGGGAGTATGCAACGATCAAGGGGGAGTTAAAGAAGGAATTGAAGCAACTGATTTTGTGGAAGATCGGGCTATTTTTAATCTTGAATACAAAGGGGGAGATTGTTGACTTTATTTTTATATTGTATTCAAGATTACTTGATTAAATTGTAAAAGCCCAAATTGTATTTGTGGGCTTTAGTGGCTAATGGGCTTAGGCCTTAAAACCTAGGTATTTATTGTGTAACTTGTGAGTGTTTTAGGTTAAGCCTCCAAGCCTCTCATTTTACATTCATACGTATAGAGAAAGAGAGAGAGCTTCAATTTAAGAGAGAGTGTTCTTAATTCCTATCTTGTAAACTCCTCTTTATCAGTCAATACAAAGATTATTGCTATTATTATTGTTACTTGTTGTATCTGGGATCCTACACTCAGTGCTTGACACCTCTATGCCTCCTGGTGAACAATTCATCCCTAGAAAAGTCATAAGTGAACCCTATGGGATATTCTTTCATGACTATGATGGACGTCAACGTTTTCAACGCATCTCTGAGCTTCCCATTACTCCCATTGAACAGCTCAAGGATCTCATCTATTGGTGTGAATTCAGACACGACCTTCAGGCTCGATACCTCAAGCCTTTGATCATTGAAGAAGCAAAGAACAAACGAGATCAAGGAGTAAAGGTCCCTGACTGGATGATTGCCACATCAAAGACCCTTGATGAACTTCTCGTTAAGGAAGAACCTTATAGCTGATAGGGCTGCCTTGTAATTCCTCCTTCTTTATCAACTAATATCTTTTGTACTTGTAATTATTATTTGCTGTACTTATAATTTTTCTACTTCCCTCTGTAACCTTTACGAAGTTCAAATAAAAATTTCAGCGAATGTACTTTACTCCATCAGTACTCAAAAGATACCAGAAAACAGTAAAAGGGACAAATATTTTACGACTTCTTTTTATCCTTATGTTTTCATATTTAGCAATTTTCTCAGTTGCTAAGTCAATATCAAATAGGGGGAGATTGTTGATCCAAACCCTCTGTGATTTGATAATGACCCTTTTAAACATTTAGTTAAAATTGTAAATAGACAATATGTATTAGAGTTTCACTATCGCTGATATAGTACCGCTGATAGGAAACTCTTGTTCTTTAATTTTACCATTCAGTGAACTCTGTTCATCCATAAAGCTCTGAGCCTGTTCAGTACTTTTGGTGATCGCTGATAATTTAATCGTTTACTTATAATCCCTGAAGACAAGTTTCACGTCAACAAAGGTTCTACGCTGAAGTCGAAGATCAAGCCCAAGAACCAGTGACAAAGTCTACTAATGAACTGATGCGGATATCAGCGAAGCCAAGACCTGTCCACTCAACGTGAAGTATCAAGTAGAAGATTTCAGCGATTGTTGAGCTTTGTCACTCGCTGATACAGTATTGTTCAACAAGCACTGATCATGAGGTCTACTCTACAAGTTACTTTTGTCTTTCCCCCTTGCACGTCTCCGTACGAAGTGTCAGAACGGACATCCCTTCTGTCTAGAATCGTACAACCAACTCTGATTCTACACTGTACACCATGCGGCTACTAAGGTTGTCTACAAAGGTTAACCCATGAAACCAATCAGCTGCTGCCACGTGTAAAGTAATACCACCATGTATTAAATGCATGCAGTATATAAGAAGAACCCTACTTCAGAAATTGTTGGTTCCTGTTTTGCTTAAACAATGATGATTATCCTTTCAGTTAGTTCAGATTGTAGATATGGTGCAGAAGCGTATTTAAGAACTGAAAGATAATGTAAAGGTAGAAGAACACACAAAATCAAATAAACAGTATGTAAAGAACAGATGAATATCTCAAAGATTACTGTGTTTGATATTATCAAGAACACCAAGAACATAACAAGAAAGTGCTGCTGGTGTGTGTGTTTGTGCGTAGCTTAATGTGTAATTCTTGTTATTGTTAATGTAAATAGAAGAACTCAACATGAGTCTTTTATTTATACTACTACAAAGGGGACATACTTTAGACAATAAGGACTGATCTACAATAGACAAGATCGTATGAACAGTAGCAGGTACGATGTTCATTTAATGTGCATGTTCCAATTTTGACAGAGCCCTATCAGAGTCTGACACGTGTAGTTGATGTCAGGGCACGCCTAGAACAAGTGGATGAACAGATCTTGAAACAGTAGAAAGATATTTGTTAATCTTCTAAGTCTTCAGTATAAACTGCAGAGGCTCTGTCAAAGGTGACAGAGGTTCTGCGGCTCGGTCCTCTATGAGCAGTCATCTGCTGATTCTTGCCTTCGGTATTCTTGGGTTCTTCACAAACAGAAAGATTGGAGCTAACAATCTCCCCCCAAGTAGTGAAAATAAAAAAATTGAAAGTGCAAGGATTTTCTAAGCACAAGAACAATTTTCTTTTTACATTAGATTATGCCAGAGGCATTTACATTTGATTGTATTGAAAATAAAATAATACAGAGGATTTGTTTGACTGACTCAGACATTGCCATCCTTGAAGTCATTGAAACTTCTGCGGTCGAGTCCTTTTTGTATGAGTTCATGATAGAAGCTGATGCAGAGAGTTCGGAAGTTGATTGTTGCATTGATAACCTCTATCAGTCTGTCGGCAAGACTTTGATCCATGAGCTCTGTTCCTCTGTGCTCCACTAGGATCGATCTAAACTCTGTCAAAGTATTTGTTGCGTACTTCTGACAGTCCATCTCTACGAACAACTTTGATTTACCAGAAGGATCTAGAAATACTAACCCGACCCTTGGATTTGTGATGGTTGAGTTGGGTGTAGCAGAGGGAGGGTAGTAGTCTTCTGGTGGTTGAACAACCAAGTTTTTCACTCCAAGGTCTCTACCTAGTTGGAAATCAACCATGCTATATAGTAGAAGCTTCTCTCGTATGGCCTTTCCGATCACTCTGTAGGCTCTGCGAACTTCGTCGGTTGTGAAGTTCTCTTTCGTCCATTTCAGAAGATCAGGTAGATCATAAGGATTGAGATTCCTAAGATCTGCATCTACAAATTGGTATTCTGATCTATCCTCTCTTTTGACCTTGTAGATGTTGTAAGAGAGTTTAGGCCAGGTTCTGGTTCTAAAGAACTTACAATATAGGACTTTGACGATCTTGGATGTTGAGAAGACTTCGTATTTAGGCTTGGGTTTTGTTCTGGTGAAGAGGTTTTCGAGGTCAACACGGAAATCAGGGTCTTGTATGGTTGGTTCAGATTGATCCATTATGCCCATTCTGCTATATAAGTACCTATACACCACCTCTTCCATTTGTGGTGGTGGTGGTTGAGGTAAGGTTCTGCGCAGAGCATCTAATTGGTTCTTGACTTCTGCCACTCGATCCACTGTTGGTTTACCCTTTGGATTCAGAACAGGTTTGTTTGACAGAGGAGCAACACCAAAAGCCCAGTCTTCTTCTTCTGGCTTTGGTGTCACGAAAACATCGAAAGAGCTTTTCATCAGTTTCTCTGTTGGAGGTTGATGCTTGGGCTTTTTCTTTTTTCGTTCCTCTGTCATAATCCTTTTGCCCTTATCTTTTGCCTTCGTCTGATCTGCTTGTAGAGATGGGGTTGCCTCTGTAGGATTTGACGCTTGAGTTTCATAGGGCTTTGTTGTTGCTTCTTCTTCTTTTGGTTTGGGGATTGCCTCTGTAGGTTTTGATACTTGAGTTTCATAGGGCTTGATTACGGTTGCTTCTGTTGGTGAGGCTTCTGGTGACTTGCTCAGATATTTTCTCTGTTTTTGAGCAATTGTTTTGGTTCTTGGTATTTTGGGTGTTGGAAAAGGAAGTTCATCTTTGGAGGATGTTAGGATTTGGAGTTCTTCTCTGGTTTGGACATCTTCTCCAAATACAGAAGGAAATTCCACAGAGGTAGGTATTGCCTCTGTGGTCTTCTGTTGTTGAACTTGGGTTGTTTCATGTATTTGGGTTGTCGCATGGATTTCTTTAGAAGTTTTTTCCACAGAGGTGGTTCTTGCCTCTGTGGACTGTTGTTGTTGTGTTCCTTGTTGGGTTTGGGTTGGGGGTGCTTGTTTGATGGGTTCTGCGGCAATTGGTGGAACTGGTAGACCTCTTTCTGTCGCTTTCTCCCTTGGTTTCTCCCCCTCAGGATGATCTGATGGACCATGACGGTCATCATTAGAGTCATCCTGACCCTTATCAGTCGTACCCTCTGCTCTACATGAAGCTTCAGGTTTCTTTGGTGGAACAACCCCTGCAGCAATCATCTTTGTGCATAAGTCATCACAGAGGCCGAGCAGTGTTTCAACCTCTGCTTCTGTGTTGAAGCGCAATTTGCCTACGCTCTTCTGGAAGTCTTTGACATAATTTGCGTTGGCAGCAGTGAAGGCGACGATAACCTCTGTGACTTGATTTATAACGCCTTGCCCAAGCTCTGTCAGCTGAGCTCTGGTCATGTAGTCTGAAGGCTGTATGGTCTGAGTGTTTCTGATTGTTTGCTCTTGGACCTCTTCTAAGGCCTTCTTTAGGTCTTCAGGTGTAAGGCCCTTAGATTTGGAGGATTGTTCTTTCAGCTGTTGAAGAAAGTGCTTGACAGACTCTTTGAATGTAGAGTTTGCGGATTTTCTAAATTCAGTTGCTGCAGAGGTGGTAGTGTTTGTTGCAGTAGACTTCATCTGGGCTATGTAAATTTGTACCTCTGTGGACAGATTGTCCATTTTGGTATTCAGATTTGAGATGGTCGTTGAAGTTGTAGCTGCAAAAGAATTGAAAGAGCTTTGCAACTCTTTCAGTGTTTGCCCCACAGAGGTGACAAGGGTTTGGAACTCATCCCTTGAGACATGTGAACTAGTTGTAACCTCTGGGTGAATAGATCTATCACCAGAGTGTGTCTCTGTTCCTGAGACGCCTTCTTTCGCTCATGTTTTTACGTTGAGAGCGGAAGGACTTCCTTCTAATCCTCGAGAAGGAACTTTTTGAGTTTCAGTCTCTATAGAAGTTCTGTCAAGGACATTGTCCTTATCCACTCCAGAGGTGGGTAAAGGGTTATCCTTGAGTTAACTCGAGGATTTGTCTAGAATCCCTTCGTCCGTGTGCACTCTAATCTCCTCTGAAGAGATATTTAGACCTATTTGTGTGCGTGTGGCAGAGGAAGCAAATTCCTCTGCAAGGATTTCGGTTATGATCTGGGGCAATAGATCACTTACTAAGGATGAATCCTTTAGAGAGGATTCCCCGATTATTAATGGTACAGAGGATGAAAGAATTTCCTCTGTCCGGATGGTTTGGGTTGGGGTCCTGCTGTGCGGCACTTTATCAATATTACTTTCTGCTGCTAGACCAGCGGTAATAGAAGTGTGGGATGCACTGTGAGATGGTTGGATGTGTGCCTTCTTCTTTTTCGGCATCTTTTTTCCTTTTCACTTTCTTTTTCTCCTTCTGCTCTAACCACATCTTCTGTGATCCCTTCTGTCACTACATCTAACCTAATCACTTCTTCTGTTTCCTCTTTTTCCATAACCACTTCTTCCCTTGGACCTAGGGAGTCGTATATAGGATGAGTACCAAAAAGTTGTTGTACATGGGGGTGCATAACCTGTGTACTGTCAGAGGTAGAGATTACTCGCTCTGGGCTTCTTTTGTGCACATCATAGCCAGGGTGAAGGAAAGGGTTCTGCAGTATCTATGGGGTCTCAGCCGGATTATCCTTTGGAGTTTGATCATCATCATCAAGATCAGAATCAACTCCAGAGATTGTGAAATCTGGATCTTTTGTGGCTTATTTGGTTTCATGTGACAGAGCTTCTGCAGTCCATCCTGCAGTGTCAAGGGTGTTGGCAAATTCAGGACGTTGGAGGAAGTCAGAGAAATTCCCATGATGCACATAATTGAGGAGATTGGGGGATTGCAGAGGGGATTCTTGTGCTACTTCTCCTACCACCTCTTCTACCACTGTATCCTCTGCAATTGTTTGCATAGGAGACAGAGGTTTCCCAGTTTTCGTCTTGCTCTTTCTCCTCTTGGGTTTAGGTGCCCCTTCCTCTAAGGCTTTGGATTTTCTCTTCTTCTTTTCCTTTGGGGGAGAGGTAGGAGCAGAAGATCCAACTTCTGTGGCATGAGGAGGAGAGGGTTGGGCTTCTACGACACTTGTAGAGGTGCCCTCTGTGGATTTCCTCTAATGAGTTTTATTTTGAGGAGTAGAGGCAGAGGGTTTTTGTTTCTTTGAGGCAGAGTAGATGGATTTTCTCTGAGCACAGAATCTGGCTTGATTGTCTTCATGCTTTTGAAAAGAAACTGCCCATTCTTCATCTGTCAACCTATCTAATAGTTTTGTACCTATGGGGACTCCTAGACGCGGAGGTGTCATAGGACTTGGTTCTGGAGTCCTATGATCGCGTATGTATTCTAATTCTAGTTCTTCGTCCCTTATATATCCCAGAAGTGTCTTTGGCAGAGGTCTGCAGTGTAGGTATCCATCAGCATGTTCTGTTGGAGAGTTTTTGTTCATAGCATACATCTTGGTTGTTGGCCCCTCCATTGGCCATTTTTCGAGCAAGAGTAGAGGCTCTAGCAGAACACCTATAATTCTTTGAAACTGCAGAGGAGGTAGAGCTCCTGTTGTCTGTGACCTTTTCTGCTGGAAGGTGATCTTTCTGTCGATGGTGTTAACAATTTCTTGCATCATGAGTGTTGCGAAGTCCAGAGTTAGGTCGTAGTAGACTCCGTACATGATGGCTAGTATTTGGTGTGAGGATTGATCTGGACTCCCCACTTTCACGGTTAAGCATCTGTTAAGTATGGAAAAGAGTGTATTCCACAGAGGTGGTAATCTGCCTCTGCGGAAGTCATTTCTCTTTCTGAGTGGTACGTTGTACCCCAACATTTCGACAAACCTGCAGAGCTCTTCATCTGTAGGTTCCTGTGCAAAGGTCTTTAATCCTAGAAGACCTCTGGTGGGTAGACTGAACTCAAGAGAGAACATAGTTCTGTTGAACTTGAGTTCAAGATGTGCAGATTTATCGGGTTTGGAGATGTACCTTTTGATCTGTCGGTCTTCTGGATCAAATCTGCAACTTTGACAGAATTAATTTATGTACCTGGCAGGGATTTTATCAACGGTTTTGGTAAGGAGAGGGTAGAGTATATGTTGTTTCAAAATATGGAGAAGGATAGCATGTGCTTCTCCAAAAGCAGTTTTGGATGGAACAAGGTAGTGGTTATTGGGTTTTAAAGGTAGAACATTTGTAAAATGTTCATGTTCTAAGAAGTTTTGGAGGTGGGTTGTCGGAGCAAAGTCTGCTTCATCGCCGGAGTTATCTTGCTCCAGGTTTCTGGCGATTTCAGGGTTTTCTGAATGTTCAGAGTGTTCAGGGTGTTCAGGATGTTCAGGGGAGTTTGTCGGAGAGTGAGCAGGGGAGATAGCTTGAGAAGAGGAGGCCATTTCTTGTATGAAGATAAGAATTTTTGCAGGTTTTTGCAATGGTTCGCCGGAGAAGAAAGTGAAAGTTGAAAGTTCGTAACGTTTTTGAGGAATGGTAACTTGGGTTTTATAGTGAGAGGTAACTGTAGAATCTAAAGAGGTAAATATATGGAAGTGGGTAATATTTGGGGTCCGTACTTGAGTGTGAACGATGGGTTCAACTTAACAGAAGAACGTGTGCCGTGTACGTCCAATAAAAATGAGACACGCCAGCAATGTCAGAGTACGACTTGACGTCGTGCGCGGCCCATTAATGCTTGGCGCGTGGGTTTCTTTTCCTCCACATAATTTTCACTCGCAGTAAAATAGCCGTTACTGTTATAGAATTTCCCTATGTTGAAACAAATGACAGAAGCTCTGTAATGATAGAAGCTCTGTGGTTTGAAATCTTCCTTTTATTTTCCTCTGATGCTTTCACCTTTAAAAATTCATTGGAGAGGATCGATAGATATATAGAGTAGAAATTTCTTTCACAGAGGTTTTGAAGCTCTGTCAGAGCCAGCAGAGGCTCTATGAGATGAAATTTCTCATATCTAAAAATCTATTAAACTTTTTGATCATCCAAGTTTTTATTTGTTTTTTACAATGTTTTTAGGACCTATTTGGAAGTTGGTGTCCTAGAAAATTGTTTGTTAAAAGGTTTTGTGCGAGAAATTCTTTTAAAAGCCTATGTTGGTCAACAGAGTTTCTTTGGTGGAATGAGCTATGTGACCTACCTTTTAGAATCTCAAAGTGTGCATTTGTGCGAAAGAGGTCTTTTGAGATGACATTTAAACCGATCGAAAGAGTTTTAAATTTACGATCATAGAGATTTTCTCTGGCAGAGCCTCTGTTGAGCTCAGCAGAGGCTCTATGACCTCAAATTTCTCATAACTCAAAATTTATGCATCTTTTTCATCATTTGAAGTTTGAAATGTTTTTAACATTGTTTTTAGGACAAATTTGGAAATTTGTGTCCTAGAAAATTGTTTGTTAAAAACTGTTTGTACGAGATACTTACATTTTGACTCTTCTGACCTCGGCTTAGTACCTGACTTCTGTGGATAATGTCGATCGCAATTCTTCATTGGCTCCCCCTTGAACTGTCAACTTCTTTAGAGGAGTTCAAGGTCTCCTTCTGCTCCCCCTTGACCTATGCTTGAATCAAATAAGATAAGTTGTGCATAGAACATAGATCAAGTCTTCCAGGGGTTCTGTAAGGACTGTCAGAGGTTCTGAGCATTCCCATAGAAGCTCTGTTGAGTATTGAACACTTGGTGATTGAGAATTCACATACAGAAATAATTTAAACTACAAAACGAAAACAATGTATTTACACATTTACAGAAGATTGTGTTATACTTACAGAGGTTTTAACTCATGTTTATCATTCCCAACTTACCCACCAAGAAAAGGAATATTTTCTCATCTAGTGCCTTGGTGAATAAGTCTGTAAGCTGGTATTCTGTAGACACGAAATGCATTTCGATTGTGCCATACTCAACATGATGTTTCAGAAAGTGGTAACGGATGTCGATATGCTTTGTTTTGGAATGCTGTACTGGATTGGCAGAGATTGCTATGGCGCTCTTTGAGTCACAGAAGATGGGAATCTTGAATATGATGTGGCCATAGTCCTTAAGCCGAGTTTTCATCCACAGAACTTGGGAGCAACAGCTAGCAGCAGCAACGTATTCGGCTTCTGCTGTAGATGTGGATACGCAGTTCTGCTTTTTAGAGGTCCAGCTGACTAGTTTACCACCTAGGAATTGACAACTCCCAGAGGTACTCTTTCTGTCGAGCATGCATCCTCCATAATCTGAATCTATGTAAGCTTTAATACCAAAACCAGAGTTCTTCGGATACCAAAGGCCAAGATTTTTGGTCCCTTTGAGGTATTTGAAGATCCTCTTTACAGCATTATAATGGGATTCCTTCGGGTTAGCTTGACATCTTGCACAAAGGCATGTGGCATGCATTATGTCAGGTCTACTTGCAGTTAAGTATAACAGAGACCCAATCATTCCTCTGTAGAGTGTGCATTCTACAGGTATGCCATTTGGATCTGAGAATAACTTATTTCCAGTGGCCATTGGGGTTCTCATTGCAGAGGCATCAGAGAGACTGTATTTTGAGAGTATGTCAGAGACATATTTAGCTTGATTTATGAAAATTTCATCTGATGATTGTTTTACTTGGAGTCCGAGGAAGAAAGTTAATTCTCCCATCATACTCATTTAAAACTCACTCTGCATAAGTTTTTCGAAATCTTTGCATTTTTGTGCATTTGTAGACCCAAAAATTATGTCGTCCACATATATTTGTACAAGCATAATTTCATCACTTTTTCGTTTATAAAACAATGTTGTATCCGGTGTACCTCTGTCGTAACCATTATCGAGAAGAAAGGTAGAAAGTCTTTCGTACCATGCTCTTGGAGCCTGTTTCAGTCCATACAGAGCTTTGTCAAGGTAATACACGTATTTTGGGTACTTGGAGCTTTCAAACCCTGGTGGCTGTTAGACGTGTACCTCTTCTTGGATTTTGTTGATCCAAACCCTCAGTGATTTGATAATGACCCTCTCCATTCTACTTTGTGAAAATTGTAAGTAAACAATGTATAAGAGTTTCACTATTGCTGATAAGTACTAAGACTGTTTTCAGTACCGCTGATAGGAACTCTCGCTCTTTAGATTAGACATTCAGCGAACCCTGTTCATCCAACAAGCTCTGAGCCTGTTCAGTCTTGTTGATGATCGCTGATGATCTCATACATTGTTCAGCGAACACTGTTCACCATAATGCTCTGAGCCTGTTCAGTCCTTATGGTGATCGTTGATAAGTTAGTTGTTTACTTATGATCCCTGAAGACAAGTTTCATGTTAACATAGGTTCTACGCTGAAGTCGAAGATCAAGCTCAAGAACCAGCGACAAGTCTTCTAATGAACTGATGCGGATCAGCGAAGACTCAGATTTGTCCACTCAACGTGAAGTATCAAGTACAAGACATCAGCTATCGCTGAACTTCGTCATTCACTGATATAGAATGATAAACCTCTGATTCAACGAAAGCTGATCATGAAGTCCTCCGTACAAAGTACTTTTGTCTTAACCACCCTTGCACGTCTTCGTACGATATGTTAGAAAAGAACTTCCTTATTTTCTGAAATCGTACAACCACTCTGATACTACACTATTCAAACATGCGGCTACTAAGGTTGTCTACAAAGGTCAATGACATGCAACCAATGAGCTGCTGCCACGTGTAAAGTATAAACTGACATGCATTAAATGCATGCAGTATATAAGAAGGACTCCAACTTCATTCTTGAAGCACTTGCTAACTCTGGTCAAGTCATCTTCTTATCTTGAGATAGGTTATTATTAGTAATTTCCTTCTCTTTCTTATTGCAAGAAACTTAGTGTTCCAACTTGTTTATATTTAGGTTTATCCTTAATCTTGTTCCGCAACAAGCTGTAAATTGTTAATGATTTATCAATAAACAATTTAGAAAAGTAAAATCTGTGTGTTTGTATTCAACCCCCCCCCCCCCCTTCTACAAACTTGTATAGCCGTTCGGGACCAACAAGTGGTATCAGAGCAGATTTGTTTAATCTCATAAACAAGATCTGATCTATACTAAGATTTCTCTTCCTAGCTATTTCTTAAAATGGCTACCAACACAAACACAAACTATATTGACAACAGTTCTCTTGCAAAACCCCCTAGATTCTCCAGAGATAATTTTAATCTATGGAAAAATAGGTTGATTCTCTTCTTAGAAGGTATAGACCCAGCTATGCCTTATTATCTTGAAAACGGCCCATATATTCCTGTAAGAATTGATGCTGCAGTTCCAGCCGCTGAGAATAGACATGCTATTCCAGAAAGGCTGATTCCTAAGTAAATTCATTTGTGGACTGATGAAGATAAGAAGAAATTGGCTATCGACAACAAAGCCAGATCCATACTCTCCATGGCTCTTCCTGACGAAGTCTACCATTCCGTCATGAACCTAAAAACCTCAAAAGCTATGTGGGACACAATCTGTGTTCAGTATGAAGGTACTTCTGAAGTCCAGGACTCTCGAAAGATCAACCTGGTAAGACAGTATGAAAGCTTCATTTGTGGTAAGAATGAAACTCTCTCTGAAGTACAGCAACGTTTTAACTGCTTAATAATAGATCTAAAAACTGTTGGTAAGGTATATTCTAACTTTGAAGTGCTGACAAAGTTCTTAGAATGTTTACCTGAAAGCTGGGACTACTATTCAATGTGTCTCAAGCTGTCAAAAAATGTCAAATCGATGAATCTTTCTACCTTATATGGCACGATGCTGAATCATGAGCAATCGAGTCATCTTAAGAAGAATCTTGTAAAAGATTCCAAAAGAACCCATGTTGCTTTAATCTCAGAGGAGCCTTCCACTCAGCGACCCTCGGTCACTATCATGGTGTTGGAGAGTAACTCTGAAAGGTCATCAGATTCTGACTCTTCAGATCTTGATGAATCTATGGCTCTCCTCACTAAAAAGTTCAGGAGATTCGCCAAAAAGAAAATGTTCAGAAAGAATAAACCTCTTTCCATTACTGACAAGCCAAGATCATCATCTCCTGTTGATAAGGCTACTGCTACTTGTTTTAACTGTGAAAAGATAGGACATTTCACTAACGAGTGCATGTCAAAGAAAGTTTCGAGAAACTCAGCGTTTCCCAAGAAATCCTCTAACCTCAGGTCTAGAGATGACAAATACGCCAAGCTGAAAGAAAGGTGTGAGAAGCTAAAAAGCTTTAAGAAGAAAGGCAAAGGTCTAATGGCTGACTATGATTGGGCTGCCTCTGATGAAGAAGAATCATCATCTGACTCTGAAGATGATGAAGCCAATCTCTGTCTCATGGCCAAACGTGAAGATGAGGAAGACAATTCTGACATTCCCTCTACTTCAACCTCTGCAACTCAGGTATCACCATCTTTCTTTACCAATATTGCAAATATTGATGAAGCTGATAATCTTCGTAAAATCGATCTATTGACTAGAAGTTTATATGAAGCCATGAATGGCAAAACTGTAGTTGAAAATCAAAACCTTGATCTCGCTGTACAGCTTAAAAACTGAAGAAGATTTTAAAGATCAAGTTCACCTAAATCAGCTAGTCAAAATCGAGCGCGAAGAAGCTATCGCTGCTTTAAAAGCTGAAAAAGCTACTGTTGATGGATGGTCTAATTCCTCAACAAAGATCACTGAGATAATTAAGTCTCAGATTCCCCTGAGTGATAAACGTGGTCTTGGTTACAAAGCTGATACTCTAGAACCAACCACTGATCGTTCCATGCCCTTATTTGGAACGTTCGTATCCTCAGTCGCTGATACTTCATCCTCTCAGTGTTCCTCTTCTAAACCGCCCATCCCTGAGGAAATTTCTACCTCTTCAAAAGGTAAAGAGAAAATGGTTTATCCAAAACCTACCTCTGTCTTTAAAGATAAAGGTAAAGGAATTGCTTTTAACCAAAATCCTCAGAAGGGTATCTCTATACCTAAGTTGAATGCTTCTACAGCTTCAACGATTTATCCATCTGGTTCAGGGAACAAGAACACTGGATATGTTCAGCGTGGATATATTCAGCGATCTACTCCCAGAATCAAAGTGGGTGTTACTGGTAAGAAATCTGAAGAACTGATAGTTCCTCCTATTTCCAATACCAAAGGTGTACTTGATGCTGGTCCTTCTAATTCAAAAAATAAAGCTCAGCATGCAAATGGTCCTAGAACTACTTTTGGTTATAGGAAATGTTATCATTGTGGACTTACAAATCATATTGCTAGTAAGTGCCCCACAGCCACCAAAGCTGAAAAGATAGCTAAGGTGAAGATCATTGCCCCCAAGGCAAAGAAGACCATTGAGGTTAAGAAATTAACCAAAGTGAAGACTGACAAAGCTGAATCTTCAAATGCTGCGAAGACTGCTGAACCTTCCATTCCAACTACCCTACTGAAAAGTGTGTACACATGGTTAAGTGGGTACCTAAGAAAAACTAATCTTCCTTTGTAATGCAGGTTAAGAAGGGTATCTGGTATCTCGATAGCGGATGCTCAAGACACATGACTGGAAAGAAAAGCCTGCTCGCTGAATACAAGGAAGAGAAGGGTCCCTCTGAAACTTTCGGTGGAAATGGAAAAGGACATACCCGAAGGTTTGGTGTACTCTCAAATGGTACAACAACCTTAAGAAGAGTCGCATATGTTGAAGGGTTGAACCATAATCTTCTAAGCATCAGTCAGCTTTGCGACAAGGATAACAAAGTAATCTTTACTAAAGAATCCTGCTTTGTCGCTGACAAAAAGGAGAAGATAGCTCTCAGCGGTTATCGTTTGGAAATTGTTTATGTAATAAACATGGACTCAACAACCACTGAGAACTCATGTTTCTTCTCAAAATCCGCATCTGATGTCAACTGGTTATGGCATAAGAGGCTCTCTCATCTAAACTTCAAGACACTGAACACTGTTTCTTCAAAAGAGTTAGTCAATGGTCTACCTCAACACTCATACGCCAAAGAATCCTTATGTTCAGCGTGTGAGAAAGGCAAGCACACCAAAGCAAGCTTTAAGTCAAAGCAAGTCTCCTCAGTGTCATCTCCTCTACAACTTCTCCATGTGGATTTGTTTGGCCCCGTTAACAAACAATCCATCGCTGGAAAGAAATATACACTGGTCATAGTTGATGAATTCTCTCGCTATACATGGGTTATGTTTCTCCGTTCTAAGAGTGACACCCCTGAAGAACTCATCACCTTTGTTCGGAAGATGGAAACCCTGAACAACTTGACCGTTCACTCAATAAGGAGTGATCATGGGACTGAATTCAAAAACAGTTCTCTTGATTCCTTTTTTGAGAGTAAGGGTATTTCTCACAACTTTTCATCAGTGAGAACACCACAACAAAACGGAGTCGCTGAAAAAGGAAATAGAACAATTATTGAAGCTGCACGTTCAATGCTCAGCGATTCTCACCTGCCTATGCAGGTTTGGGCAGAATCTGTCAACACTGCTTGTTTTACGCAAAACAGGTCGTTGATAGTCAAAAGATTCAATAAGACAGCCTATGAACTTTTTCATGGTAGAAAGCCTTCAATTAGCTTTCTTCACATCTTTGGATGTCAGTGTTTCATACTGAATAACAGAGATGCCCTTGGAAAGTTTGATCCTAAGGCTGATGATGGAATCTTTCTTGAATATTCATCAATCTCCAAAGCCTCCAGAGTCTTCAATCGAAGAAGACAAACTGTTGAAGAAACTATTCACGTCACTTTTGATGAACCCCGTTCAGCAAACTCTAAACCGTCTGCTGATACTGAAGAATTGAATCAATGGATGTTTTCACATCTTGGTGATTCAGAAGATATTCCCACTCCTCATACTCATACAGTTTAAGATGATAGTCCTACTATCATCCCAAACATGCAGAATAGTGAAGCTGAAACATCATGGGTCTCAGCAGTTCCTTTAAACACTATACCGGCTTCTGAACCAAATGTCTCAGACATTCCATCTACTTCTCAGCAATCAGTGAATGAGATGACATCTGCACCTACTCCTCTCTTGGTTGATATTCCAGAAGTTGCTGAAGCTTCATCTTCAGCTCCTCCAGTTCAATTTGAGTCAGCGACTTATGCTCCTGCTCAGCGATGGACTGTAAATCACCCAATTGATCAAATTCTTGGTGATCCAAATGCTGGTGTTCAGACTCGACGAAGTGCATGTAATATTTTTTAATTGTTAACTTTATTTCTCTGATTGAACCAAAGAAAATAGATGATGCCCTGAAAGATCCAAACTGGGTCAGCGCCATGCAAGAAGAGCTGACTGAATTCGAAAGAAACAAAGTTTGGAAACTTGTTCGAAGACCAACTGACAAGACAGTGATAGGCTAGACTTGTTGCTCAGGGATTCAGACAAGAGGAAGGCATAGATTACGACAAAACATTTGCTCTAGTAGCAAGACTAGAATCTATTCGTCTATTCTTAGCATACGCTGTATACAAGGACTTCAAAGTATATAAGATAGATGTTAAGTCAGCATTTCTAAATGGAAAGCTGAATGAAGAAGTCTATGTGGAACAACCTCCAGGATTCTCAGATCCAAAGCGTCCAGGTTATGTTTATAAACTGGATAAGGCACTTTATGGCTTAAAGCAAGCTCCTCGTGCATGGTATGACACTCTCTCTACTTATCTCCATATTGAAAATTTTGAGCGTGGTAAAATCGATAAGACTCTATTCTTCAGGAAAGTAAAAGGTCATATTTTTCTTGTTCAAATATATGTTGATGACATTATATTTGTTTCTACTAACCCTGACCTTTGTACTCGTTTCGCTGATAGAATGAAAGAAAAGTATAAAATGAGCATGATGGGTGAGCTAACATATTTCCTTGGTCTTCAGATAAAGCAAAATGAAAAAGGAACTTTCATTAATCAGGGAAAGTATGTTAAAGATATGCTGAAGAAATTCGATTTAAATCAGAGTTCAGCTATGAAAACCCCTATGGCACCACCGCTGACACTAAACAAGGATCCCTCTGGAATATCTGTTAATGTCACGCTATTCCGTGGGATGATCGGCTCTCTCTTGTATCTTACAGCTAGACGACCCGATGTTATGTACGCAACCTGTTTGTGTGCACGATATCAAGCTGAACCTAAGGAATATCATATGATCGTTGTAAAGCGAATTTTTTGATACCTTAAGGGTACTGCGAACCTAGGTCTTTGGTATCCCAAAGACTCAGGGTTCGATCTAATCGCCTATTCAGATAGTGATTTTGCAGGTTGCAAATTGGATAGGAAGAGCACCACAGGAGGCTGTCAGCTCCTGGGTGGAAAGATGGTGAGTTGGACAAGTAAAAAGCAAAACTCAGTGTCCACATCCACAGCTGAAGCTGAATATGTAGCCGCTGGAAGTTGTTGTTATCAGGTCTTGTGGATGAGAAATCAACTACTAGACTATGACCTTCAGCTCTCAAAAATTCCAATCTATTGCGACAGCACAAGTGCCATCGCTATAGCCAACAATCCAGTGCTACACTCAAAGACAAAACACATCGAAATCAGGTATCATTTTATCAGAGATCAGGTGATGAATGGTGATATAGAACTTCATTTTATCCCAACTGACTATCAGTTAGCTAATCTGTTCACCAAACCTCTTGATGAGACAAGATTCAACTTTCTCATCAGCGAGCTTGGAATGTTGAACTTTGAAGAGTAAAATCTTCAGCGGTTCACATTTGATCAGCGATAGGATAAAACCAACTTGTATAACCCATTCTATCATTCTCTCCCTAAATACACTTGATTCACTGATATCAAGGTATGTTTTTCTCTCGCTGACAATCGCATGTAACTGCAAGATTTCCAAACAAACTGCATCTCTGAATATCTCTTCCTTAATCAGCGATACTTTGAAATTTCTAAAACCAACATTGATATTTCTATTCAGTGCTTCATGTTTTCAAAAGTGTCCCTGAGTTTTCAAAACCTCAGAGACATCCTAAAATATGAAAGGACATCCACGACGTCATCGCAACGGATAAGCCCTGGCACGTTCTTTTTCTGACACATGATTGCACGTTTCGTTTACCTTCCAATCAAATGCAAACACGTGTCCGTGTCATGATGAAAAACTTTCCCGCTCTAGTTTTTCTCTCTCTCTCTAATCTCACTATATAAACACATTTTGGGTTTATATATTTCCTTTATGCGAACAACTTCTTCCTCAAGAAAACTACTGTTTTATTTTTTGCTCTCAAGTTTTCAAGAACTGTTCATCTTCTTCTTCTTCAACGAACCAGGTTAATATTTCTTTTATTTACTTGTTTCTTAAAACTTGTTAATGATCTTCTCAATGTTTTTACAAGATCAAACAAAAGAACTTTTTCAAAAATGAAATCATTTCTTTCATGGTTTTATGAACACAACCTTTCATGGTTGTTCTTCAAGTTTAATCGCAAATATCTTAAACTTGTTATTCATACGTTTTTCCAGAATCCTAATCCTCAAAGGAAACTGGAAAACAGGACTTTTTATTGGGTTTGTATTTCTTTTTCAAAAACAAGAAAACCCTAATCTTCATTAAGACATTTTTGTCTGAATGAAAGGGACAAAATTCGAACCATCTTATTGGAAAATCTTTCCACATTAAGATTATTCTTATTTGTTATATCTTTGGTTGAACTGATAATACAACAATGGCATATACTGATATTCCTACTACTGAGAACACTGCTGCTGCTGAGGAACTAGAAATCACCAAGGCTCCTCAGGTCAAGTTCACGCTTGAGGAACTCGATTGGACAAAAACAAACAATCTCTATGTGCTTTTCGAGTTTCCTCCTCGAAAGCAAGTCATACATGTGAATGATGCTGTGAATTTCCTCAAAACCTGTTGCCTCTCTACAGCCCTGACCATAACACCCCCTGCTCATCAGTTACTACTATCTCAGTTCTGGTATTATGCCAGACACACTCAGCTCACATCGACCAAAGATCCCACGATGAAAATCGATTGCATCCTCTATGACACTGATTTTTGCACCATAAAAATCACCCCTGCCATTATCCGAAAAGCACTGAGCCTTCCCATCGCCACAAAAGAAAAACCCTTTGTTTCTCTCCCTGACCACAAGAAACATGCTGATAGGGAAGCCATCACTGCATTCTTTGATGCAATGGGTTATGTATGGGAAACAGGAAGGGACAAGAAGCCTGAGAGAAAGCTAACCCTAATTAAGAAGTCAAAAATGCCGAGCGAGATGAACTTCATCTTCGCACACTTGATAAGCTGCATGATAGCAAAGTCCGGCTCCTCTGATCAAGCCGATCAACCTCAGCAAGCAATGGGCTATGCATTGCTGAAGGGTCTTCATGTTGACTGGGCCTCGATAATCTACGATGATCTAGTGCTCAGAGTAGACTCTGCTGCTGACCGACCATCATGGGTTCCATATCCTAGATTCCTCAGCGTCGTCTTCCAAACAGGCCTGAAGGACAACTACCCAAAAGTAGGAGAGCTGAAACTCTCTCAGGTTGGCCCTAAGGTACTCGACTTCAAGCCAATGGCAAACGAGGTACGTCTCTCTACTCTCTTATCTATTCTCAATCCTCCTTCTTCTACTTCTACAGCTCATTCAGTGGAAATCCCCACCGCTGATACCCCAGCTGCAACCTCCACTCCTAGAAAAAGGAAACACTCATCTACCCAACTTGGTTCCAAAAGAATCAAGAAAACCAAGGAGCAACCCCACCAGCATTTACATGTTGAAGACTCCTCAGCTCATCTTGAAGAGCTGATGGAAAGTTCAGTGGTACGCTATGCCACAGCTGAACAAGCCACCCCTTCCATCCCAGCTTCAGCGTCTCTAAACGCTGAAGTTATAAACTTGGAATCGACCCAACCTCCTTCAGTCTCTCATAGGACTGAAGAAGTGATTCTTAGTGGATCTAACACTGAATCAGCTCCACATCAAACCTTCTCAACCTTCACTTCACTCTCTACTCCATTGGACTCTAATCCAGTTTTCACCACGATCACTAGAGCACCCGTCATTTTTCCAGAAGCTAAAGCTGATACTTTTCAAGGAATGATGGATGCAGGACCTGCAGGAATGTCCATGCGTACACGCACTCTAGCTGACGACATGGAACTTTTTTCAGGACACAGAAGTTTTGACGACTTCACCAACCCTCCTGCAGGTATACACTAACCCATATACACTGTAACTAAACCCCAAACTTCTGAGGTTTCCTTTGTTCATAAGTACTTATCTGTTACAGTTCCTAATTTGGGAGACATCAACGCCTCGCTGGAGAGAATCTCAACAAACTGACAAAAGTGGTTGAACAGAAAGCCTCCAAAGCTTATTTGGAGAAGGTTGATGGTACTCTTGGTGACTTTGCCAAAGTTTTTGCTGACATCTACACCGACTACAACTCTCTCTCCTCAAGAGTTAACACCATGTCCAGCGTGGTCATAACGCTGAAGACATCGGTTGGTACTCTTCAGAGAGAGATGTCCGCTGTAAAGACTGACGTGAGTTCAGTAAAGACTGACGTAAGTTCAGTGAAGACGATGGTACAGCAGATACTGAATCACATGACCGCCCCTGCCCCTGCACCTTCACATTTTTCTACGGCGGATCGTGCTGAACTTTTAAAGATCAGTCCTGCTATTACTGGCCTAGAAGACAGAGTAGCAGCGATTGAAAACTATATTGGGATCCCTGTCCAAGAAGACAGGGAACCAACACCATCTGCTGAGTCATCGCATTCCTCCCCCACTCATCATGAGGAAGGGGGGAGAAGAACACTGAAGACCTTCCCCAAGATGAATCTGTCGAGGGGGAGAAGACTGAAGACCTTCCCCTTACTGAAGAGGGGGAGAAGACAAATGAAGAAACAACTACTAGACCTCAGGGAGATGAAAACCCTGAGGGAACCGAGAAGCTTACCTCTGTATTTGAGGGGGAGCAACTCGAAGAAGCTGCTGAAGAATCTGAATCTGAAGCTGAAGATGAAGAAGCCGTCGACATCTGTGATGATGAACCATCTTCTTCTCCAAAGAATGATGATGATGACGATGATGATGATGATGACTCCTTTATCGTCAAGCCTGCTCAGAAGACTACAACTCTTAAAGGGATTTCGATAAACGAACCTTCAGGGAAGCGGACAAAGCCTTCAGTGTCTGAAGCTGACAAGGGCAAAAGAAAAGGTGTCGCTGAAGACGAAGATAATCTGATGATCTTGCGTCAAAAGCCAGTTCGTCAAGTACACTACATCTTACTTCCTTACACCGCATCCCTCCTCTATCTATACACATTATCAGCTCTACTCTCCACAAAAAGCCTATACACTTAAACCCATTTCTTTTCACTCTGTTCTACCCAAGTTCTTATTCGTAAGATCGCTGTGTTTCAGCTAGTCCTCTCCCCTGCTTGAGGATTTTGAAATACAACCAGCTGCTGCTAAAGCTGAAGAAATAATCTCAGTCTTGGATTTAATCACCGAGACTGATGAACCTGAAGAACAGATGCTCTCTCACAAAAACAGACCTTCCTTGGCTCCTCAAAAGCTGAGTGAAGAGGATCAGAGAAGAAGAGAAGAAATGATAATGAAGCTTGAGGCTCAGCGAATCATCCTGAAGCGTGATCAACTTCCTTCTATTCCTCCAAAGTTCATACATTAACAAAAGGAATACCAGGATCACCTCAGAGCTGAAAGGTTAATCGCTGAAAGAAGGGAAGCTAAAGAAAAAGAGAGAGAACTCGCCATCCAGCTTACTCAACAATCAGTGAAAGACCTCTTGCTGAAAAGAACTCCAATCGATGTTCAACGTCAGCTATGGGAAGACGCCAAGAAGATCGTTGAAGAAAAGAGAATTTTGTCTCAATCTACTTTAATCTGGTGCAAAGAAAAGGTACACTTCAGATATCGACCTGCCAGAATCAACAAGGTACATATCACTGGAAAATCAACCCTCAAAGTTTCAATCGCTGAAATCGAGATATTCAGAGAGAACGGACAATACGAAAAATTCTATGCTGAAGACATCACGAAGTACGGTCTCTCTGAATGGTTGGAGACCAGATTAGCCATCTAGAAGTCTCAATCTAAGTACAAGGATCATGTCGAAAAGCTGATAAATCAACAGATCGACTTAGTTTCTTCTTGTCTGGATATTCCTCCTCCTCCTCTCGCAAATCAGAAAAGAAGGGCCTCTGCAAAGAAAAAGTCTAAACCTTCAAACTCAGGTCCTCCTATACGGAACGAAACATGTATTGGTTTTTCTCATGCTGAAGTTCTTGGTCCAGAACCTGACCTTTCCGCACTTGACACATCTCTTCCTCATGGTGAGACTTTCATCCCTGGAAAAGTCATAAGCAAACCCTATGGGATATTCTTTATTGACTATGGTGGATGACAACATTTTCAACGTATCTCTGAGCTTCCCATCACTCCTAACGAATAGCTGAAAGATCTCATCTACTGTTGTGAATTCAAACGCGACATTCAGGCACGACATCTTAAACCCTTGATTTTTGAAGAAGCTCTGAACAAAAAGAATCAAGGAGTAACGGTTCCTGACTGGATGATTCCCACATCAAAGACCCTTGATGAACTTCTCACTAAGGAAGAACCTCTATAAGCTGATAAGATCGCCTTATTCTTCTATTTTATTAGTTATTCTTTTGTACTTGTAATTTATTTCGCTTGTACTTATAATCTTTCCACTTCCCGTTGTAATCTGATACGAAGTTTAAAGAAAGATTTCAGCGAAAGTACTTTACTCCACCAGTACAGAAAAAGATCCCAGAAAATAGTAAAAGATCCCAGAAAACAGTAAAAGGGACAAATATTTTATGAGTTCTTTTTATCCTTATGTTTTCATTAAATAGCAATTTTCTCTGTTGCTATGACATAATCAAATAGGGGGAGATTGTTGATCCAAACCCTCAGTGATTTGATAATGACCCTCTCCATTCTACTTAGTGAAAATTGTAAGTAAACAATGTATAAGAGTTTCACTATCGCTGATAAGTACTAAGACTGTTTTCAGTACCGCTGATAGGAACTCTCGCTCTTTAGATTAGACATTCAGCGAACCTTGTTCATCCAGCAAGCTCTGAGCCTGTTAAGTCTTGTTGATGATCGCTGATGATCTCATACATTGTTCAGCGAACACTGTTCACCATAATGCTCTGAGCCTGTTCAGTCCTTATGGTGATCGCTGATAAGTTAGTTGTTTACTTATGATCCCTGAAGACAAGTTTCACGTTAACATAGGTTCTATGCTGAAGTCGAAGATCAAGCTCAAGAACCTGCGATAAGTCTTCTAATGAACTGATGCGGATCAGCGAAGACTCAGATTTGTCCACTCAACGTGAAGTATCAAGTACAGGACTTCAGCTATCGCTGAACTTTGTCATTCACTGATATAGAATGATAAACCTCTGATTCAACGAAAGCTGGTCATGAAGTCCTCCGTACAAAGTACTTTTGTCTTAACCACCCTTGCACGTCTCCGTACGATATGTCAGAAAAGAACCTCCTTATTGTCTGAAATCGTACAACCACTCTGATACTACACTATTCAAACATGTGGCTACTAAGGTTGTCTACAAAGGTCAATGACATGCAACCAATGAGCTGCTGCCACGTGTAAAGTATAAACTGACATGCATTAAATGCATGCAGTATATAAGAAGGACTCCAGCTTCATTCTTGAAGCACTTGCTAACTCTGGTCAAGTCATCTTCTTATCTTGAGATAGGTTATTATTAGTAATTTCCTTCTCTTTCTTACTGCAAGAAACTTAGTGTTCCAACTTGTTTAGATTTAGGTTTATCCTTAATCTTGTTCCGCAACAAGCTGTAAATTGTTAATGATTTATCAATAAACAATTTAGAAAAGTAAAATCTGTGTGTTTGTATTCAACCCCCCCCCCCCCCCTTCTACAAACTTGTATAGCCCTTCGGGACCAACAGATTTCAGCGTTTAGAAAAGCGGATTTTACGTCCATTTGAAATACTTTAAAACCTCTGTGGGCTTTGAAGGCTAAGAAGATTCTTATGGCTTCGAGCCGTGCGACAGGGGCAAAAGTTTCATCGTAATCTCTTCCTTCTTCTTGTCGATATCCCTTGGCCACCAATCTTGCTTTGTTTCTTATTACCACCCCATCTTCATCCTTCTTATTTCTGAAGACCCATTTAGTTCCTATGGCTTGTTTTCCTTGTGGCAGAGGAACTAAATTCCAGAATTTGTTTCGTTCAAACTGTAGAAGCTCTTCTTGCATAGCGTCTACCCAATCTGGGTCGTCAAGGGCTTCAGAGATCCTTTTTGGCTCGATCACACTAATAAAGTTTGTAAAGAAACCAAAGTTAGCAGTGGCAGATCTTGTTTTTACCTTTTCAGCAGGTTCGCCGATTATAAGACTTGGAGGATGGTTCTTTGTCCACTTTGTTGTTCTTGGGAGATGGTCATCGATTTCATCAAGTTGATCTTCAGAGGTTTCTAATTGTGGTTCTGATGTAGCCTCTGTCGGTTACTTCTGTACTTAGACTATTTTCACTACTTTCACAAACAGAAAGATTGGAACTAACAGAAATGAAGTGCTCGGCCATCTTCTTCTTTCTCTCTTAGTGTTAGAATATTTATCTTAAATATTCTTATCTCCTTTCTGTCTCAATTCTAGTGCAAGAAACTTAGTGTTCTTAACTTGTTTAGATTAGGCTTAGTCCTTAATCTTGTTCCGCAACAAGTTATAAATTGTTTGATTATATCAATAAATAATTTAGAAAGAAAAAATTTGTGTGTTTGTATTCAACCCCCCCTTCTACAAACTTGTATAACCCACTCGGGACCATCACATTATCTATTTCACTCATTGCAAGTCTCTTCTTCAATGATGGTCTTGGCCGCCGACGCTTCTTCATATTCTCACAAATTCATCTTGCTGACATCTTCTTCTTGGAAGCATCCTCAGCCCCATGTCTTATATTGATGAAGCCCAACCATTCTACCAAAACATTGTCATTGAGATTAAGAGCCGAAAAGAACGAAAGTGACATGTTTATTGTTTCTCCTAAGTACTTGTATTTTTTCTTTTGATGTATCAGTTTGCATGAATACAAATACATTCCTTTATTAACTTAGATTCTATTTGAATTTCATTTCCTTGTTGCACATAATTTTTTTTTTCTGTAGATATTGGATATACTTAAAATTTCCATAAAAGACAAAATAGATCCAAAAAAATAATGGTCTATGTGAAAAGAACCAAAAAAAGAGTAAAAATGGTCAAAAATGTATTTCATGTTCTGTTACTCTTAAAATTTTCTATGTATAAGGCACAAATTCAAATAGGGGGAGATTGTTGGGTCACTAACGATTTGAAATTGACTCACCTATTTATCCTTAACATTACTTAGAATATTTTAGTTTGGTTCTTTATATAACTTAGACAAAACATCAAAAGTTCGGTGAGTCGAAGATCAACCAAAATCATGTTTGAAGAAGTCCTTCATTGTGGAAGTGAAGATATTTTTCTCAACAAAAATACTAAGTTATTGTCCACCGATTTTCCTCTTGAAAATCGGTGAGCCCCTGGCCAAATTCCTTCTCCATTCGGTCACCATCTCACCGATTTTAAGATGAGAAATCGGTGAGATCCCTCCTCATAGAAGCTTGCAGATGAAGATCATTTATTATGGGACAATATCTAATGTCAGGAAAAAGTGACTATTTGTCGTCTTTCCCAATTTGAGATAATGTCTCAATCAAGCATGTTTGTGTTTCATAGTACTGAGAAAAAGTGTGAAAGGGACTTGTCAACCTTTTCAGAGTCAACTCCTATTATTGAATCTCCTGATTACAAGTGTCCTAAGCATTTAATGCTTCAAGCACTATATAAAGAGAAGAGGGCTCTCGATGCAAGGTTACGCGTTCCTGAAGAACTTTCTCAGTGCAACAAGGCTTTCTCTCCTTTGAACTTTATAGCTTTCAATCTTTGTGCTTTAGAAGTTGTTTTGTTTTCCAGTTATTTTGTGAAGATTGTTAGAATAGTTTTTCTGTTCTTTCCGCAACAATCTAGTTTTTCTATGTGTAATTCTTGATTTGAAAAATCAATAAAAGAATTAATTAAGTGAAAATTTGTGTATTGTATTCAACCCCCCTCTACAATACTTTTTTAAGCCATCTAGGACTAACATCTTTCATAAAAAGGGTACAGGGGAATTCACCTTATTGTTGAGATAAGACACGCACCGCATCTCACGTCTGATTACGACGGATCTCCTACAAGAGACCAAAAGTTCACAATTTAGCTCGTAACCGGATTTCCTCAATTTTATCAGTTTCCTGAACGCCAGGTGCCAGATTCTGACCATAACCGGGCCCAATACACTCGGGTTCTACCCCCCATGTCCGACCACTTGTTATCCGAACCAGAACCGATAACTAGATCACCCTTAAACCGTGTTTGACCGGAAACCCGGGTACCCCTTGTACCGGGTTTAAAGAGGAAAAACTATCCATACCGGGTTTCGATTTCCCTCCCGGGTCCTTCTTTCTCGACTAACCCGGATTACGACATCCCGGATCCTCCATCCCACCACTATCAGGTTCTCTTCAAACCCGGGTTGACTATCGGATTCCCATCTTACCGGATATCACTTGGATCCCGGGTCTTCGACTCGTCCGACTCCCACTAAATCCCGGCAACCCAATCGCAGTTTGACCAAATCCCGATCCTAACTCTCGGATCTCATAAATCTGGTATCGAATCCGTGATCAAATCCGGACTACACTACCCGGTTTCATTGTCGGGCCTCACTAACCGGGACGAACACTACCGGGTTTCGTGCACTTATCAGGATAACACTAATCCGGACAGGGCAATTCCCAGGTTATCGAACATGTCCTCAATTTCCTTCTATTTTATCCCAAAACAAGATTTTTGCCACAATACGACTTCAAGAGTTTGGGACTATTATTCCACTAACTCGTGATAGCCATTTCTTAACCATTTAACACTTTAACAAACCATTTTAGGGTAAAATCCAAAATCTCAGTCTTCTCAATAGAAGAACACAGATTACTTTAACATTCTTAAACTTACCCCAAAATCAATCAATTCTAGAATCAACGTAGATATTAGAAGATTACCTTAGATGAAGATGTTGACTTCAAGCAATCCTTCCCACAAGACACTTGCAATGTTTCCCAATTTCTTATTCTCCTCTTTGCTCTGTTTTCAGTCGCAACCCAAAATGAATGAGGAATTAGGGATTTTATTCCCTTATATACTTCCACAACAAATTTACACTCAAGTCCCCCAAGTTACCACATTTCGCACTTTGACCATATATTTGTCCAAGTTTCGACAGCTGAGGTTAATGGTTATTACAATACACACCACATGCATACAAACTCGTAATAAGCCATTATTGGGCCTTGATAGGTCATGCAGTATCTCATTGGACTATAATGGTTCTTATTAAACTTTGGTGGTTCTTAATAGGCTGTAGGGTTTTTAATGGTCTTATAGAGTCCGATATACACCACATGCATATATTCATTACATAACAAACAAGTAATAAGTTACCTTAGTGTTATTGGTCCTTGATAAGTAATACATGTTTTGTGGGGCTATACTCATTCTTGACAGGGTTTAGTGGTTCTTAATAGGTTATAGTGGCCCTTATGATCTTATATAACTCAATACACACCAAATTCATATATGCAATACATACATGCATACAAACACGTAACGGGTCTTATTGGGGCTTTAATGGATCTTAACGGACATTAATGGAGTTTATTAGGCTTTAATCGGTTTTATTAGGCTCTATAAGGTTTCATTGAACTTTAATGGATCCAACCGGCTTTAAAAGTTCTCATTAGGCTTTAAGCGGTTTTATTAGGCAATAACTATAATAATAATAATAATAATAATAATGGTTCTTAGAGGCTCGTATTGAGCTATAATAGACTTTAGTAGTCTTATCGAGTCCAATACACACCACATGCATTATATGCGGTACATATCTGCATACAAACACATAATAAGTCACCATTGGAGTTATTGGGCTTTAATAAGTCATACAGAGTCTTAATGGGCTACAATGAGCTTTACTGAGGTTTCATCGATTTTATTGGGCTTTAAGAGCCGCTAAATCCTATCAAGGCCCAACCAAGTTCATTAAGAACTAGAGATGGCAAAATGGGCCTGACCCGAGACCAGGGCCGACTTGGGCTAGCTCGGGACCATTTGGGCCAGCCGGTCCTTAACCAGTTACTATTTTCATCCAAAAACAAGGTCCGACCCGAGACTAGTTATGGGACCGGCCCGAGACCGACCCGATTTTTAATTTAAAATATATTTTTAAATTTAGTTTAAAGTATATTTTTAAATATAAACATACTTGAGTGTATTTGGTTGACCATTTATAACAAAACGTATTTTTTAAACGTACTTTTTAAAAAGTATTTTTATAGTGTACTTGATTGACCAAATTATAATAAAAACGTATTTGTTAATGTATTTTATTGACCCAATAATAATAAAAACGTATTTGTTTGTGTATTATTGACCCAATTATAATAAAAACGTATTTGTTAGTGTATTTGATCCACCAAATTTTCGAAAAGTATTTTTTATAAATTAAAAATCAATTTAAAAAAAAATATAAATATCTTTTATTCAAAATTCATAACAAAATATAGTTTAAAAGTCTTAAACTTTTTTACTAATAAGACTGTTAGGGTCAATTTATGTTGAATTAAAGTTCAAGGGACTATTTGTAATTGATTAAACTGAGTCTAGTTAGTGAACGGGCCGTGGGCTTGTTAACCACGGGCCCGCCATATATAATGTTCTATTTAGCCATTATTTAGGCTAGTTGTTCATTTAGCTTTCTAAACCATATTGTAATATTCTCTCATTCTTGAAAGCAAATTGGATGACCTGTTGAAATCATAACCTGTGTTTATTATCTATTGATTTCATATTGTTCGTTGCACGGATCTGGAACAATCAATTGGTATCAAAGCAGACGAACAGATCGATTTAAAGTACTCTATTTGAATTCTGGTAAGTTTTTTCTTTCATACGGCTGTGTTCTTAAGTGACAACGGGACAAAATTCAAGAATCAAACGGTGAACGACTATCTGACGTCTGTTGGTATTTCGCAAACCTTCTCAGCCGCACGCACTCCTCAGCAAAATGGAGTGGTGGAAAGGCGCAACCGTACCCTCGTCGAAGCGGATCGTACCATGCTTTCCCAATCTAAACTGTCGCTATTTCTGTGGGCCAAAGCGGTGTCTACGGCTTGTTACACGCAAAACCGCTCCATCATCAACAAGCGGTTCAACAAGACGCTGTATGAGATCATCAACAAACGCGTTCCGAATATCAAGTACTTCCATGCATTCGGATGCACGTGCTACGTCTTAAACGACAAGGACGATCTCGGCAAATTCAGCCCAAAGGCGGACAAAGGAGTTTTCATCGGATACTCCATGCAGGCTAAGGCGTATCGCGTTTACAACCAACGGACTAAAACCGTTATCGAAAGTGTAAACATGACATTCGACGAAGCCACAGATTTGGCTTCTGAACACATCAGTTCAGAACCCGGTTTAACTGGCGTGCTAGCTTCCGAACATCCTCGTTCGGGATATGCACAAGCGACAGTAAATCCGAATCATGCATCTTCATCGAATGAAGATCTTTCAGATTTAGATTTATTGGTTAAATACTTTTATGATGACATATTTAATGCTTCTACTCCTCCTGTCTCAGCACAACCTCGACTTGAAGCTGCTCGTATTGAGGATTCGACGAATCTATCTGGTTCGCCGCCTTCTACAAGCACGCCGTCTATCACTGTGGAGACAGCTCAACCGTCATCATCAATGACATCTGATACTACTGTCCCCCCAGAGGAACCCGTAACAAACCCAGAGATCGCTCCTAATGATTCGTCATCTGCGACAATCGACGATCAACCTCTGAACTCCACGGAACCAGACGTTGTTCAACCCTCGACGAATCCTCCCTCAACTCCTCCAAGAAACCAGCATGCAACACTTGAAGCAGTTCAAGACCTTCCTTCTGGTGACTATGTGGATCCAGAAACCTCCCATTCGACTCAACAGCCACTTCCACATACCACTAAATAGACGAGAGCTCATCCCCTACATCAAATCATCGGTGATCCCTCCACTCCTGTTCAAACGCGAGGCGCATCAGCCAACTTCTGCCTCTTCGTCGGCTTCTTGAGCAAGATTGAGCCGATAAACGTACGCGAAGCCCTTGAAGATCCGGACTGGATCATAGCCATGCAAGAGGATCTCAACCAATTCGAGGCTCTCAAGGTATGGCGACTGGTCCCACGTCCAACCCACAAGACGGTGATCGGCACCAAGTGGGTCTTCAAGAACAAGAAGGATGAAGACGGCATCGTTGTACGCAACAAGGCGCGTCTCTGTTAGAGCATTATTGTATTCAAGATTTATTGTAAAGTCTTGTAATTAGTCAAAGCTTGTAAAGTCAAATGTAAAAGTCAAAGTCATGAAAAGTCAAAGTAGATTAGATTTAATGCTTTGTAATCCTAGGTATAAATAGGATTAGTTAGCTTAGATGTTAAAGAAGTCTCAAGCAAGTCAAAAGAAAGCAATTCATTAGTGATCTTAACTGTAATATTCTAGAGAGAGAAGTGAGAGCATTCTAGAGAGAGAAAGTGCATAATTCCTATGTAAATCTCTATTATGTTCAAGATCAATGGATGATTTGATGATTACCTAATAGAAACTGGTTTCACAATTGGTATCAGAGCATTGGGAGATTGAATTATGTGCAAAATTCGTCCAATTTCTTGAAGAATTGAAGATTTTTTGAAGATTTTTGAAGAAAATCTTCATTTTTTAAGATTTGAAGAACACAAATGGGTTATGCATTTCTAGTTCGTTTTTTGATTTGATTTTGATTGCAAAGTGTTTCTCCATCATTCTAAATCTGTTTTGCGTCATCAATTTCACAAAAACGTTTCAAGAATTGAGGAATTTGAAGATTTTAAAAAAAATTGTGTTCTTGATAAAAAGTGGGTTGTGAAAAATTTTGGAGTTTGATTTTGCAAATTGTTGATGTTTTGATCCATTTCTGTGCAAAATCATTTCCAAAATGTGTTTTTAGACATGTTTCAATCATAAATTTCAAGTTTTAAACTCTAAAATTCAACTTTGAAATTTTTTGGATTGAAGATGTTCTTGATGTTCTTGGTGAAAAATGATTTAGATCTGAGATTTTGATCTGTTTTTGCTATTGAGATGTTATGAAAAATTGTTTGCAACTTGTTTTGATCCACAATTCAAGACTTAATATTTGTTTGTAAGTTTTTGAATGTGCAGGTTACACAACAAAAAAAAAGGAAGAAGAAAGAGAAGAATTCATCAAAATTGACTTTTAAAGTCAATTTTTTTTGCATATAACGAAACTCATCAGCACATTCAAAAAAAAAATCAATGAATTCGAACCCTTCTTGAAATGAATTCGAACCCTTCTTGACCAGAATTCGGACCCTTCTTGACCAGAATTCGGATCCTTCTTGAAACCAAGAATTCGAATCCTTCTTAAACCAAGAATTCAAATCCTTCTTGAAACCAAGAATTCGAACCCTTCTTAAACCAAGAATTCGAATCCTTCTTGTAATCAAAATTCGGACCCTTCTTGAAACTAGAATTCGGACCCTTCTTGAAATCAAGTACGAAACCATCTCGCCGAAAAATCTAGTGGGTCTTCACAAATCAGTGTTTGATCGAGTTTTGTTGCTTGGATTCGATTGATATTTGTTTTAGGATAGCATTGCAACAAAAATTATCGAATTTGGTTGAGAGACGAAGAAGATATTGTCGTCTGAAATCTTCTCGCCGGAAAACCGTTCTCGCCGGAAATTTAATGGGTTATATGGTTTTTGTTGCATGATCGATAAAGTTTTGTATCATTCGATTTCTCCTTGAACAAGGATCACAACGCAACAATTTCTAGTCAGTTTGGTCGAGAAACGAAGAAGAAAATCGAAGAGGAAATGCTCAGATCGTAAACTCGATTAATTGTGAAGATGATGAACAGTACTAACGGAACTCCGTTAGCTCCGTTAGTTTTCTGACAAATTCGGTCCTTTTTCCGTTAAATTAGTCAAAGTCAGTTAGTATTGTTCCGTTAGTTAGTTTGTTTTGTTACTTTTTGAGTCCTTTTTCGTTAAGTTCCAGTTTGAGTCAGTTAGTGTCATTTTACTAACAGCCAGTTGATTTTTCCGTTAGATTTGTTACATTTTTGGTCCTCAGTTAGTGTTTTCTGTTAAGACAAATTTAGTTAGTTTTAGATTTGTCAGTTTTAGTCCTTGTAGTTTAGTTTGAGTTTATTACATTTTCAGTCCCTGTAGTTTTAAAGTTCTAGGTTTTTACATTTTCAGTCCCTTGACTTGTTAGTTTTAGAATTTTACACTTTTAGTCCTTAGACTCTTAAGATTCAGTTTTTGTCATTTTTAGTCCTTGTTTTTGTTGAGTCTTAGTATTTTTCATTTTAGTCCCTATATTTTGTATTTTTGACATTTTTAGTCATTTTAGTGTCGAATTTTTGTTATTTTACCTGCTTTTATTCATAACTGACACATTTTCTCTTATTTTGCAGGTTTGACGATTAAAGTCCAATATTTCCGCGCAAATTTTTCAGAATTAATTTTTGGAAGACAAATTTATAATTTGTTTTTTCAAATTTTATTGTTGAAATTTTTTCTGACTTTAATTGTGTTTTCTGTTTTTTAAGAGTGTGCACATAATTCTAACTTCTAAGCAAAGTTTCTCTTGACGATCACTCTATTAGGTATATTTTTGTTAATATTTTTTGTATTTTTCATCTAATTTTTTTTTGTGTTTCTTTTCAGGTTTTCTTCAAGATGTCTACTTATACAGAAGATGGTGTTTTAAGATTGAAGCAAACTATTGTTAATTCCGGTGGTGAAGATTTGAAGCAAACTTTTGCTAAATCTGGCAGTGAGGTTTTGAAGCAAACTATTATAAAGGAAATACATCCGATTTCACAAGTTTTTGTTCAATCAAGTAATGAAGTTTTAAAGGAAACTATCATAACGGAGGTTCCTCAAATGACACAAACTTTTGTTAACTCTAATAATGAAAGTTTGAAACAATATATTGTCAAAGATAATGCTTCAGATCCTTCAACTCCTGTTTTAAATAAGGAGGAAGAAAATGCTAATATGAAGAGACAAATTTTAGACATTTCTTTTTCAAATGATAAACTTATTAAAAGAGTTACTGATCTTGACGTTTATATTGCAGATCTTGAAACAAAGAAAGACAACTCAAGTCTGCACGATCAAATCGAGAATCTTCAAGAGAAAGTAACAACTCTTCAAAAAGAAAATGCCGATTTGAAGAGTAGAGAAGAAAAGAGAGTGAAGTGGAACTTAAAGTTACATACTCAATTAAAAGAAGTTCAAGATAAAGAAAAGAATTTGGACAGTGAAAATGTCGATCTAAAGAGAAAACTGTCTAATTTTTCTTTTGAAGAAAAGAAAGTTTTTGAAGAAAAGAAAGTACTTGAACTGAAATGCATAAAACTTTCAAAACAAGTTTCTGACTTTGAGAAAGTTTTATTTCTTGAAAAGGAGAAGTTGTAGAAGGAAAGGGTCGAGTATGAAAAAGAAAGGAAAAGCTTTGAAGCGAAGAATGCGAAACTGTCAAAGAAAATTTCTGATCTTCAAAAGGACTTAGAAAAGGAAAGACAAGAGCTAGATAAAGAAAGTCAAGAGCTAGAAAAGATGATGAAAGCTGACTTTCAGGCTAGGTGCGTTAAAGACGACTTTTCTAAAGAAAGGAAGATATTTCGGCAGGAAATTCATAAATTGACAATGAATTTGGATGCATTATCGACTGACATCATGAAAGAGAAGAGGGTCAAGTCTAATATTCAGAAGAAGCTTGATTTGGTGACCAAGGAACGAAATGACTTATCTTACAAAGTGAAGTCATTTAACAAATCCAAATGCTATTCAGAATGTCTGATTCGTCCTTCTAATCTATTCTATGATCACTCGGTGGATAATTCTTCCAAGTATCAATATGCTGATCTTCCTTCATATAAGAAAGTCAACATGCAATGGAGAGTAAAAGGTACGTCTACTGAAAAAGGTGAGCCAAAATCCTCTGTTCCCAACAAGAACACTAATCTGAAAGCTAAATCTTTTGCTAATCCTGATTCATTCTATTCCGCAAATCATTTAATCAGGTTAGCACAAAAGAATTTTTGTTGTTCTTATTGTGGTACTAATGATTTTATTAAAAATGAGAGTGTTCAATATTTGTATGGTACTTATCATTTTCCTTCCTATAGAGCTCCGATTAACAAGCCAGGACCCAAGACACGTTGGGTACCAAAATCTACTTAATCTGGTTTTGCAGATTTAGAAGCAAAGCGTTGAGCTCTCGGAAGAAGATTACTTGTACCATTAAGGGGGAGTAAAGAGGAATTGTCTTTTGAACATATCAGTTCAAAACCCGTGCTTCAACGACTATGGTTTCTGAATACATCAATTCAGGACCCGTGCTTCAATGTTTTTGGCTTCTGAACAATTCAGTTCAGGACCCGTACTTCAAAGACTAAGACTTCTAAACAAATCAGTTTAGAACTCATACTTCTCAGGTGATATCTTTAACTGTTACATCTTTCTGTTTCAAGGAATGTGGTAAAAGGTAACATTGGATTATATTTTGTTTCTACCACTTTGAAAACTTGAATCTTTACAAATTTAATTCAATGAGATAAAATTTTCAATTTTCATTCAATGAATTAAATGTGTGCTAAAAGATGATTATACAAGTATTTTTGTATTATCTGGGTTAGATTTGTTTCAACTTTCACCTCTGAAATAAATCGAAAGGTCAGCAAAACATGAATGAAATTATGCTGAATGCTCAAAGTTATGTGAATCTGGACTTATATAGAATATAATGCTCAAAAGATGCCAATGAGCACAAAATCAAAAGATGCCAATGAGCACACATCTCTTGAAACTTGGGAAAATACAAAGTCGCGATAAACCCGTAAATTCATGAAATTCTGATTTTGGAAAAATAGTGTGAGTAGAGCAAAGTATTCTTATATGTTTTAGAATTGCACACGCTTGATGCTAATCATATTTCGCATGCTAGCACACCAAATAGATTTAATAAAGGGGTTGAAACTGAACATTTTTAACTTGATATGCAATGATGACTTGTATTTGATTCCAAACACATGCATTTGATTTCATTTGATTGAAAAATCTGTTAAATTTCATTAAGTTGAATTTCTTTTGTAAAGCTTTCAAATGATCAAATGTTAGTAGTTATAAAATGAAGTTCAATGAATTTTATTTTCCTTGTGTAATTTTTTTTAAAATTTGTGCTACAATTTCAAATACTGTGCGTTATTGAAATATATGCATACTTTCAGGAGAAGAAAACAAATTGCTCCAGAATTCTTATTTTGAGGGGGAGATAGGTTATCCACTAAGGAGGAGATTGTTAGTAATACTAAGAGACGCGACTGAAATTGAAGAAGGTTTTCGATGATAATGATGCTCACTTTCATCGAAAAAGGGGGAGAAATGTTTAATTCAATTTCATGTCAAAGAGCTTTCAAGTCAAAGATATTTCATATCAAAGAGCTTTCAAGTCAAAGATTCATGAACAAAGACTGAAGATCAGGGGGAGAAGGATCATGTGAAGTCCAAATGTTGCTGAATTTGGTTATCTTTGTTCTGAGTGGTTCTCGGAATGCGCTTACACCTAAAAGTTCAAAAATGCGGATGGTTTCACATCTTTCTGATCCAAACTCTAATAGTTTCTGATTCCTCTTGTTCCGAATTGATGGTTTTATATAAAGATCTGAAATTCATGTTCAAGACTTGAAGACAATTTGTTGAAGATTGTATTGAAGAAGGTTGACTTTTCAAAGAGAAAGACAAAGACTTTTCATGTTTGTCTGAAGATTCTTCAAAGCTGAGTTCTTAAAGAGTGTCAAAACATTTAGTTCGTCGTGAACTAATGGAGATAAAGCTGTTTGAAGATTATCTAAGCTTCAACGTTCAAAGCGGTCAAAGTTAAAGTTTTGAAGATCAAGAGCTGAAGACTGCTGCTATATTTTTTAAATCTTGAATCCAAAGGGGGAGATTGTTAGAGCATTATTGTATTCAAGATTTATTGTAAAGTCTTGTAATTAGTCAAAGCTTGTAAAGTCAAATGTAAAAGTCAAAGTCATGAAAAGTCAAAGTAGATTAGATTTAATGCTTTGTAATCCTAGGTATAAATAGGATTAGTTAGCTTAGATGTTAAGGAAGTCTCAAGCAAGTCAAAAGAAAGCAATTCATTAGTGATCTTAATTGTAATATTCTAGAGAGAGAAATGAGAGCATTCTAGAGAGAGAAAGTGCATAATTCCTATGTAAATCTCTATTATGTTCAAGATCAATGGATGATTTGATGATTACCTAATAGAAACTGGTTTCACAGTCTCGTGGCCAAGGGGTACCGTCAGCAAGAAGGGGTCGACTATGATGAGACCTACGCTCCGGTGGCAAGAATCGAAGCCATACGTATGTTCCTTGCATACGCCGCGCACAAAAACTTCACGGTCTTCCAAATGGATGTGAAGACCGCATTCCTCTATGGCGATATCAAGGAAGAAGTATACGTCTCGCAACCGGAAGGATTCGTGGACGATTCGAAGCCTGATCGTGTCTACGTTCTAGATAAGGCGCTTTATGGTCAAAAGCAAGCTCCGCGAGCCTGGTACAACACGCTGTCCGAGTTTTGATAAAGTCAAAATTCACACGATGTAAAATCGATTCTACCCTGTTTATCAAAAACGAAAAAGGTCACATAGTTCTAGTTCAAGTGTATGTAGATGACATAATCTTCGGCTCTACTAATCCCCAATATGCTAAGAACTTTGCCAAGTTAATGGGTGCATTTTTCAAAATGAGTACGCTTTGTGAGATGAATTTCTTCCTTGGTCTTCAAGTTAAACAACTGTCGACCGGGATATTCATAAACCAGGCTAAGTAAATCCGGGATATTCTTAAGAAATTCCAGATGGAACAGTCCTCACCCATGAAAACTCCCATGGCACCTGGTACAAATCTTCACGCCGATCCTAACGGAAAGGATGTGAACACTAAACTGTATCGGGGAATGATCGGCTCTTTGATGTATTTAACTGCGAGTAGCCCGGTTTCAGTCAAAACCGAAGGAGTCTCATTTAATTGCTGTAAAACGAATTTTTCGTTATTTACGTGGTACTGCTGATCTTGGCTTGTGGTACCCGAAAGACACAGGTTTTGAGTTATCCGCTTACTCTGATGCGGACCACGCGGGCAGCATGATGGACCGGAAGAGCGCATCAGGACATGTTCAATTTTTGGGAGATAGTCTGGTAAGTTGGGCGTCCAAGAAGCAACAGTGCGTCTCTACGTCGACTGTCGAAGCAGAATACGTGGCCGCCGCAAGCTGCTGTTCTCAAGTCATCTGGATGCGGACGCTGCTCAAGGACTACGGCTTTACGTATGTCAAGGTGCCCATTTACTGCGACTCGAAGAGCGCCATTGCCATATCCAGCAACCCAGTCCAACACACTAAGACAAAGCACATCGACGTTCGGTATCACTTCATCAAGGATCACGTTGGAAGAGGTACAGTCGAACTCTACTTTGTAAGTACTGAGCATCAGTTAGCAGACCTACTCACAAAACTCTTGGACGAAAAACATTTTAATACTCTGGTATCCAAGTTAGGTATGCTAAATCTGAAGACTTGATCTGCTTGTGTGCACGTTACAAGTTCCATACATGTACGAGCAACTCATCATCCGGTGTTTACCCTCCTGATGATTGAACATACACTTTCTGGCACTGGTATTTTACTTGTCTCAGTTACATAGTTAGATCGAGTCTCTGTATTTATTAGGTAGATTTCGCTTGTTCACTTTCCTTCCATATGTGTTTCTTTTCTTTCATCCTGACGTCTATTCTTAATTACGTATATTTGTGCTTTCACGAGTGTTCATGTGTTCAGGAGGAGCACAAACCGGTATCAGGTAAGTCTACTCTATTGTTGAGGGGGAGGGTCACACACAATTTTTTTTTAAACTGATGAAAAGTTTTTTTGTGTGTGGGGATACTCCCGTGTGCATTTTACTCTACGCGCACAATTTGAGGGGGAGCGACACCGTTGTTTTCCTTTAAATGTTCAAAAGCTTTTGTGTGTCGGACTCTCCATTGCACTATTGGAAGGGGAGAAAGGTATTCCCCATGCTCAGTTTGAGGGGGAGCGAGAACAGGTTCGTTTTAAATTCACATAGTCCTATTTTTGCAAAATATATAAGAACAAGGAATTTTTTTTGTGAAATGCCAAAAGTGTCCGGATAGGTTCCGGATACTCATCTATCCGGACAGCTAACTTTCCGGACCGGATGGGTATCCGAGTAGACCCACCCGGACTCTGTTGATCTAAACCCTCAGTTATTTGATAATGACCCTCTCTTATATTCTTAGTGAAAATTGTAAGTAAACAATATGTATCAGAGTTTCACTATCGCTGATAAGTACTAAGATCTTACAGTACCGCTGATAGGAACTCTCGCTCTTTAAATTAAACATTCAGCGAACACTGTTCACCATTAATGCAATGAGTCTGTTCAGTCATTATGATGATCGCTGATAAGTTAGTTGTTTACTTATGATCCCTGAAGACAAGTTTCACGTCAACAAAGGTTCTACGCTGAAGTCGAAGATCAAGCTCAAGAACCAGCGACAAGTCTCCTAATGAAATGATGCTGATCAGCGAAGACTCAGATTTGTCCACTCAACGTGAAGTATCAAGTACAAGACTTCAGCTATCGCTGAACTTTATCATTCAATGAGTAGAAAATGATAATGCTCTCAATCAACGAAAGCTGATCATGAAGTCCTCCGTACAAAGTACTTTTATCTTAACCACCCCTTGCACGACTCCGTACGAAATGTCAGAAAAGAACCTCCGACTGTCTGAAATCGTACAACCACTCTGATACTACACTGTACTCCATGCGGCTACTAAGGTTGTCAACCAAGGTCAATGACATGCAACCAACCAGCTGATGACACGTTTAAAGTGTATACTGACTTGCATTAAATGCATGCAGTATATAAAGAGATGAACCCACTTCATTTGACGTAACTTGCTAACTCTGGACAAGTTCAATCTCTTATATCAAGATAGGTTATTATTAGTAATTTCCTTATCTCTCTTAGTGCAAGAAACCTTAGTGTTCCAACTTGTTTAGATTTAGGTTTATCCTTAATCTTGTTTCCGCAACAAGATGTAAATTGTTAATGATTTATCAATATACAATTTAGAAAAGTAAAACCTGTGTGTTTGTATTCAACCCCCCTCCCCCCTTCTACAAACTTGTATAGGCCTTCGGGACCAACAAGTGGTATCAGAGCGGATTTGTTTAATCTCATAAACAAGATCTAATCTAAGATATTTCTCTTCCTTGCTATTATCTGAAAATGGCCACCAACACAAACACAAATTATATAGACAATGGTTCTCTTGCTAAACCCCCTAGATTTTCCAAAGATAACTTCAACTTATTGAAAAATTGGATGACACTCTTCTTAGAAGGTGTAGACCCTACTATGCCTTACTATCTCGAGAATGGTCCATTAATCCCTGTAAGAATTGAAGCTGTTGTTCCAGCCGCTGAGAATAGACCTGCTATTCCAGAAAGGCTGGTACCTAAGGAAATCTTTCAATGGACTGACGAAGATAAGAAGAAAGTGGCTATAGATACAAAAGCCAAATCCATACTATCCATGGCTCTTCCTGACGAAGTCTACCATTCCGTCATGAATCTGAAAACATCCAAAGCAATGTGGGACACAATATGTGTTCAGTATGAACGAACGTCTGAAGTCCAGGACTCAAGAAAGATCAACCTGGTAAGACAATACGAAAGCTTCATTTCTGGTAAGAATGAATCTCTCTCTGAAGTTCACCAACGTTTTAATTGTTTAATTATAGATCTGAAAACTGTTGGTAAGGAATATTGTAACTTTGAAGTACTGACAAAGTTTCTAGAATGTTTACCTGAAAGCTGGGACAATTATTCTATGTGTCTCAAGCTGTCAAAGGATCTAAAATCAATGACCCTTTCAACCTTATATGGCACGTTGCTGAATCATGAGCAATCGACCCATCTTAAGAAGAATCTTATAAAAGATTCCAAAAGCACCCCTGTTGCTTTAATCTCAGAGGAACCTTCTACTCAGCGACCCTCGGTCACTATCACTGAGTTAGAAAGTAACTCTGAAAGGTCATCAGATTCTGATTATTCAGATGATGATGAATCTTTGGCAATATGCTAAGAACCAGGTTAAGTAAATCCGGGATATTCTTAAGAAATTCCAGATGGAACAGTCCTCACCCATGAAAACTCCCATGGCACCTGGTACAAATCTTCACGCAGATCCTAACGGAAAGGATGTGAACACTAAACTGTATCGGGGAATGATCGGCTCTTTAATGTATTTAACTGCGAGTAGGCCGGATATCATGTTTTCCACCTTTCTATGCGCCCGGTTTCAGTCAAAACCGAAGGAGTCTCATTTAATTGCTGTAAAACGAATTTTTCGTTATTTACGTGGTACTGCTGATCTTGGCTTGTGGTACCCGAAAGACACAGGTTTTGAGTTATCCGCTTACTCTGATGCGGACCACGCGGGCAGCATGATGGACCGGAAGAGCATATCAGGACATGTTCAATTTTTGGGAGATAGTCTGGTAAGTTGGGCGTCCAAGAAGCAACAGTGCGTCTCTACGTCGACTGTCGAAGCAGAATACGTGGCCGCCGCAAGCTGCTGTTCTCAAGTCATCTGGATGCGGACGCTGTTCAAGGACTACGGCTTTACATATGTCAAGGTGCCCATTTACTGCGACTCGAAGAGCTCCATTGCCATATCCAGCAACCCAGTCCAACACACTAAGACAAAGCACATCGACGTTCGGTATCACTTCATCAAGGATCACGTTGGAAGAGGTACAGTCGAACTCTACTTTGTAAGTACTGAGCATCAGTTAGCAAACCTATTCACAAAACTCTTGGACGAAAAACATTTTAATACTCTGGTATCCAAGTTAGGTATGCTAAATCTGAAGACTTGATCTGCTTGTGTGCACGTTACAAGTTCCATACATCTACGAGCAACTATCTACTCATCATCCGGTGTTTACCCTCCTGATGATTTAACATACACTTTCTGGCACTGTATTTTACTTGTCTCAGTTACATAGTTAGATCGAGTCTCTGTATTTATTAGGTAGATTTCGCTTGTTCACTTTCCTTCCACGTGTGTTTCTTTTCTTTCATTCTGACGTCTATTCTTAATTACGTATATCTGTGCTTTCACCAGTGTTCATGTGTTCAGGAGGAGCACAAACCGGTATCAGGTAAGTCTACTCTATTGTTGAGGGGAGGGTCACACACAATTTTTTTTTAAACTGATGAAAAGTTTTTTTGTGTGTGGGGATACTCCCGTGTGCATTTTACTCTACGCGCACAATTTGAGGGGGAGCGACACCGTTGTTTTCCTTTAAATGTTCAAAAGCTTTTGTGTGTCGGACTCTCCATTGCACTATTGGAAGGGGAGAAAGGTAATCCCCATGCTCAGTTTGAGGGGGAGCGAGAACAGGTTCGTTTTAAATTCACATAGTCCTATTTTTGCAAAATCTATAAGAACAGGGAATTTTTTTTTGTGAAATGCCAAAAGTGTCCGGATAGGTTCCGGATACTCATCTATCCGGACAGCTAACTTTCCGGACCGGATGGGTATCCGGGTAGACCCACCCGGACTCTGTTGATCCAAACCCTCAGTGATTTGATAATGACCCTCTCTTATATACTTAGTGAAAATTGTAAGTAAACAATATGTATCAGAGTTTCACTATCGCTGATAAGTACTAAGATCTTACAGTACCGCTGATAGGAACTCTCGCTCTTTAAATTAAACATTCAGCGAACACTGTTCACCATTAATGCTCTGAGTCTGTTCAGTCATTATGATGATCGCTGATAAGTTAGTTGTTTACTTATGATCCCTGAAGACAAGTTTCACGTCAACAAAGGTTCTACGCTGAAGTCGAAGATCAAGCTCAAGAACCAGCGACAAGTCTCCTAATGAACTGATGCGGATCAGCGAAGACTCAGATTTGTCCACTCAACGTGAAGTATCAAGTACAAGACTTCAGCTATCGCTGAACTTTATCATTCAATGAGTAGAAAATGATAATGCTCTCAATCAACGAAAGCTGATCATGAAGTCCTCCGTACAAAGTACTTTTGTCTTAACCACCCCTTGCACGACTCCGTACGAAATGTCAGAAAAGAACTTCCGACTGTCTGAAATCGTACAACCACTCTGATACTACACTGTACTCCATGCGGCTACTAAGGTTGTCAACCAAGGTCAATGACATGCAACCAACCAGCTGATGACACGTGTAAAGTGTATACTGACTTGCATTAAATGCATGCAGTATATAAAGAGATGAACCCACTTCATTTGAAGTAACTTGCTAACTCTGGACAAGTTCAATCTCTTATCTCAAGATAGGTTATTATTAGTAATTTCCTTATCTCTCTTAGTGCAAGAAACCTTAGTGTTCCAACTTGTTTAGATTTTGGTTTATCCTTAATCTTGTTTCCGCAACAAGCTGTAAATTGTTAATGATTTATCAATATACAATTTAGAAAAGTAAAACCTGTGTTTTTGTATTCAACCCCCCCCCCCCCTTCTACAAACTTGTATAGGCCTTCGGGACCAACAAGTGGTATCAGAGAGCGGATTTGTTTTAATCTCATAAACAAGATCTAATCTAAGATATTTCTCTTCCTTGCTATTATCTGAACAATGGCCACCAACACAAACACAACATTATATAGACAATGGTTCTCTTGCTAAACCCCCTAGATTTTCCAAAGATAAGTTCAACTTATTGAAAAATAGGATGACACTCTTCTTAGAAGGTGTAGACCCTACTATGCCTTACTATATCGAGAATGGTCCATTCATCCCTGTAAGAATTGATGATGCTGTTCCAGCCGCTGAGAATAGACCTGCTATTCCAGAAAGGCTGGTACCTAAGGAAATCATTCAATGGACTGACGAAGATAAGAAGAAAGTGGCTATAGATACAAAAGCCAGATCCATACTATCCATGGCTCTTCCTGACGAAGTCTACCATTCCGTCATGAATCTGAAAACATCCAAAGCCATGTGGGACACAATATGTGTTCAGTATGAATGAACGTCTGAAGTCCAGGATTCGAGAAAGATCAACCTGGTAAAGACAATACGAAAGCTTCATTTCTGGTTAGAATGAATCTCTCTCTGAAGTTCACCAACGTTTTAATTGTTTAATTATAGATCTGAAAACTGTTGGTAAGGAATATTCTATCTTTGAAGTACTGACAAAGTTTCTAGAATGTTTACCTGAAAGCTGGGACAATTATTCTATGTGTCTCAAGCTGTCAAAGGATCTAAAATCAATGACCCTTTCAACCTTATATGGCACGTTGCTGAATCATGAGCAATCGAGCCATCTTAAGAAGAATCTTGTAAGAAGATTCCAAAAGCACCCCTGTTGCTTTAATCTCAGAGGAACCTTCTACTCAGCGACCCTCGGTCACTATCACTGAGTTAGAAAGTAACTCTGAAAGGTCATCAGATTCTGATTATTCAGATGATGATGAATCTTTGGCTCTCCTAACTAAGAAGTTCAGGAGATTTGCCAAAAAGAAAATGTTTAGAAAGAACACAACCTCTTTCCATAACTGACAAGCCTAGATCATCAGCTTTTGTTGATAAGGCTACGGCTACTTGTTTTAACTGCGAAAAGACAGGACATTTCGCTAACGAGTGCAGGTCTAAGAAAGTTTCTAGACCCTCAGCTTTTACAAAGAAATCCTTTGTTCCAAGGAATAAAGATGACAAATATTCAAAGCTGAAAGAAAAATATGCTAAGCTGAAAAGCTTTAAGAAGAAGAGTAAAGGCCTGATGGCTAACTATGATTGGGCTGCTTCTGATGAAGAAGCATCATCATCTGACTCTGAAGATGATGAACCAAATCTATGTCTTATGGCCAAGATTGAAGAAGAGGAAGAAAGTTCAGACATTCCCTCCACTTCAACCTCTGCTATTCAGGTATCACCTTCCTTCTTTACAATATTGCAAATATTGATGAAGCTGATAGTATCCATAAGATCGATCTCTTGACTAGAAGTTTATACGGAGCCATGAACGGAAAAACTGTCGTTGAAAACCAAAACATTGATCTCGCTGAAAAGCTTAAAAACTGCCACCTTCAAATAGAAAAGCTTTCTAAAATTGAAGAAGATTTTAAAGATCAAGTATATTTAAATCAGCTAGTCAAAATCGAACGAGCAGAAGCTATCGCTGCATTAAAAGCTGAAAAAGCTACTGTTGAAGGATGGTGTAATTCTTCAACAAAGATCACTGAGATAATAAAGTCTCAGATTCCCCTAAGTGATAAACGTGGTTTGGGTTACAAATATGATACTCCAAAACCAACCACTGAGCGTTCAATGCTTAAATTTGGAACGTTCGTATCCTCAGTCGCTGATACTTCATCTTCTCAGGACTCCTCGTCCATTACACCAATCCCTGAGGAAACTCCTACCTCCTCAAAAGGCAAGGAGAAAATGGTTTATTCAAAACCTACCTCTGTCTCTAAAGACAAAGGTAAAGGAATTGTTATTTACCAGAATCCTCAGAAGGGTACCTTCTATTCAGCGACTCATTCCTCTGGATCAAGGAAGCAGATCTCTGGATCTATTCAGCGATCTACTCCTAGACTCAGAGTGGATGTCCTTGGTAAGAAATCTGAAGAACTGAATGTTCGTCCCATTTCTAAAGCCAATAGTTTACTTGGTGCTGGCACTTCTAATTCGAAATCAAAAGCTCAGCATTCAAATGGTCCTAGAACTATTTTTAGTTATAGGAAATGTTATCACTGTGGACTTACCGATCATATTGCTAGTAAGTGTCCCACAACCACCAAAGCTGAAAAGATAGCTAAGGTGAAGATTGCCCCTAAGGCAAAGAAGACCAACCCTGGTGCAAATCAGGTCAAGGTGAATCCTACCACTGAAGTTAAGAAATTAACCAAAGTGAAGAAAGACAAAGCTGAATCTTCAAATGCTGCGAAGACTGCTGAATCTTCCATTCCAACTACTTCCACTGACAAATGTGTATACATGGTCAAGTGGGTACCCAAGAAAAACTAATCTTCCTTTGTATTGCAGGTTAAGAAGGGTATCTGGTATCTCGATAGCGGATGCTCTAGACACATGACTGGAAAGAAAAGCCTGCTCGCTGAATACAAGGAAGAGAAGGGTCCCTCTGTAACTTTCGGTGGAAATGGAAAAGGACATACCCGAGGGTATGGTGTACATTCAAATGGTACAACCTCCTTCAGAAGAGTCGCATATGTTGAAGGGCTGAAGCATAATTTTCTAAGCATCAGTCAGCTTTGCGACATGGATAACAAAGTAATCTTTACTAAGGAATCCTGCTTTGTCGCTGACAAAAAGGAGACGATAGCTCTCAGCGGTTTTCGTTTGGAAAATGTTTATGTAATAAACATGGACTCAACAACCACTGAGAACTCCTGTTTCTTCTCAAATGCCTCATCTGATGTCAACTGGCTATGGCATAAACACTCTTTCTTCATAAGAGGCTATCTCATCTAAATTTCAAGACACTAAACACTCTTTCTTCAAAAGAGTTAGTCACTGGTCTACCTCAGCATTCATACGCCAAAGAGTCTTTATGTTCAGCGTGTGAAAAAGGGAAGCAGACCAAAGCAAGCTTTAAATCAAAGCAAGTTTCTTCAGTGTCATCTCCTCTACAACTACTCCATATGGATTTGTTTGGCCCTGTTAACAAACAATACATTGCTGGAAAGAAATATACGCTGGTCATAGTTGATGAATTCTCTCGTTTCACTTGGGTAATGTGTCTCCGTTCTAAGAGTGACACCCCTGAAGAACTCATCACCTTTATTCGGAAGATGGAAACCCTGAACAATCTGACCGTTCGCTCAATAAGGAGTGATCATGGGATTGAATTCAAAAACAGTTCTCTTGATTCCTTCCTTGAGAGTAAGGGTATTTCTCACAACTTCTCTTCAGTGAGAACACCACAACAAAATGGAGTCGCTGAAAGAAGAAATAGAACAATTATTGAAGTTGCACGTTCAATGCTCAGCGATTCTCACCTGCCTACTCAGTTTTGGGCAGAAGCTGTCAACACTGCTTGTTTTACGCAAAACATGTCGCTGATAGTTAAAAGATTCAAAAAGACAGCCTATGAACTCTTTCATGGGAGAAAGCCTTCAATCAGCTTTCTTAACATCGTTGGATGTCAGTGTTTCATACCGAACAACAGAGATGCTCTTGGAAAGTTTGATCCTAAGGCTGATGATGGAATCTTTCTTGTATACTCCTCAGTTTCCAAAGCCTTCAGAGTCTTCAATCGTAGAAGACAAACTGTAGAAGAAACTATTCACGTCATGTTTGACGAATCCCGTTCAGCGAACTCTAAACCGTCCGCTGATACTGAAGAACTGAATCAATGGATGTTTTCTCATCTTTGTGATTCAGAAGATATTCCCACTCCTCATGCTCATCCAGTAGAAGATGATAGTCCTATCATTCCAAACATGCAGAATAGTGAAGCTGAAACATCATGGGTCTCAGTTTTTCCTATAAACACTATACCTATCGCTGAACCAAATGCCTCAGACATTCCATCTATCTCTCAGCAATCAGTAAATGAAATGACAAATGCATGTATTCCTCTCTTAACTGAAACTCCAGAAGTAGCTGAAGCCTCATCTTCAGCTCCTCCAGTTCAAGATGAGTCAGCGACTTATGCTCCGGCTCAGCGATTGACCATAAATCACCCAATTGATCAATTTTTTGGTGATCCAAACACTGGTGTTCAGACTCGACGAAGTACAGGTAATATTTGTTTATTTGTTAACTTTATTTCTCTAACTAAACCAAAGAAAATAGATGATGCCCTCAAAGATCCAAACTGGGTCAGTGCAATGCAAGAAGAGCTGACTGAATTCGAAAGAAACAAAGTTTGGAAACTTGTTCGGAGACCAACTGATAAAACAGTAATAGGCACTAAATGGGTCTATCGAAACAAGTTGGACGAACATGGTACTGTAACCCGCAACAAAGCTCGTCTTGTTGCTCAGGGATACAGACAAGAGGAAGGTATAGATTATGACGAAACATTTTCTCCAGTAGCAAGACTTGAATCTATTCGTCTATTCTTAGCATATGCTGTACACAAAAACTTCAAAGTACATCAGATGTATGTTAAATCAGCGTTTCTGAATGGAAAGCTGAATGAAGAAGTGTATGTGGAACATCCTCAAGATTCTCAGATTCTAAGCGTCCATGTTTTGTTTATAAACTGGATAAGGCACTTTATGGCTTGAAGCAAGCTCCTCGTGCATGGTATGACACTCTTTCTACTTATCTCCATATTGAAAAATTTGAGCGAGGTAAGATTGACAAAACTCTATTTTTTAGAAAAGTGAAAGGTCATATCATTCTAGTTCAAATATATGTTGATGACATTATATTTGGTTCTACTAACCCTGAGCTTTGTACTCGTTTCGCTGATAGAATGAAAGATGAGTATAAAATGAGCATGATGGGTGAACTAACATATTTCCTTGGTCTTCAGAGTAGGCAAACTGAAAAAGGAACTTTTATCAATCAGGGAAAGTATGTTAAAGATATGCTGAAGAAATTTGATTTAACTCATAGTTCAGCTATGAAAACCCCTATGGCACCACCGCTGACACTTGACAAGGATTCAAAGGGAATACCTGTTAATGTCACGCTGTACCGTGGGATGATCGGCTCTCTCTTGTATCTTATAGTTAGCCGACCCGATATTATGTATGCAACATGTTTGTGTGCACAATATCAAGCTGAACCTATGCTATCTCATATGAAAGCTGTAAAGTGAATCTTTCGATACCTTAAGGGTACATCGAACCTAGGTCTTTGGTATCCCAAAGATTAAGGATTTGATCTAACCGCCTATTCAGATAGTGATTTTGCAGGCTGCAAAAGGGATAGGAAAAGCACCACAGGAGGATGTCAGCTCTTGGGTGGAAAGCTGGTAAGTTGGACTAGTAAAAAGCAAAATTCAGTGTCCACTTCCACAGCTGAAGCTGAATATGTAGCTGCTGGAAGCTGTTGTTCTCAAGTCTTGTGGATGAGAAATCAGCTACTAGACTAAGATCTTCAGCTCTCTAAAATTCCAATCTAGTGCGACAGCACAAGTGCCATCGCTATAGCAAACAATCCAGTACTACATTCAAAGACCAAACACTTAGAAATCAGATATCATTTTATCAGAGATCATGTGATGAATGGTGATATAGAACTTCATTTTATCCCAACTGATTATCAGTTAGCTGATTTATTTACCAAACCTCTTAATGAGACAAGATTCAACTTTCTCATCAGCGAGCTTGGAATGCTGAACTTTGAAGGGTAAAATCCTCAACGGTTCACATTGATCAGCGATAAGATAAAATCAACTCGTATAACCTATTCAATCATCTTCTCTCTGAATAAAACTTGGTTAAAGATGATATCAAGGTATGTTTTCTCTCTCTGACAATCGCATGAAAATGCAAGATTTCAAAACAAAATGCATCGCTGAATATCTCTTCCTTAACATCGATATTTTGAAAATTCTTAAAACCATCACTGATATTTTCATTCAGTGCTTCATGTTTATAAAAGAGTCCCTGAGTTTTCAAAACCTCAGAGACATCCTAAAAGAATATGAAAGAACAGTTGTGACGTCATTGCAACGGATAAACCCCAACACGCTTTCTCTTTCTGACACACGTTTGCACGTCTCGCTCAAACTTCCAATCAAATGCAAACACGTGTCCGTGTCATGATGAAAATCTTTTCCCGCTCAAGATTTTCTCTTTCTAAAATCTCTATATAAACAAATTCTTTGTTTATATTTTTCTTTTACGCGAACTTCATCTTCCTCCGCAAGAAAGAATTCACTGTTGCATTTGTGCTTTCAAAAACTTCAAGAACTGTTCATCATCTTATTCATCAAACATCAAGGTTAATATGTTCTTATTTATTACCAAATGCGTATAACTTGTTTCCGATCTTTTCCTTGTTTTAACAAGATCAAACAAAAGAACTTCTTAAAATGAAATCATTTTCTTTCATGGTTTTATGAACACAACCATTTCATGGTTGTTCTTCAAGTTTAAATGCAAAAATCTTAAACTTGTTCTTCATTCGTTTCCAGAATCTATTTCTTCATAGAAAACTGGATAACAAGAATAAATGGGTTTTACATTTCGTTTCTTAAAATCAAGAAAAACCCTAATCTTTATTAAGACATTTGTGTCTGAATGAAATGGATAAAATTTGAACCATCTTAATGGAAAATCTTTCCACATTAAGATAATTCTTATTTGTTAACATCTTTGGTTAAACTGATAATACAGAGAAATGGCATCGTCTGACATTCCTGCTACCGCTGAGAACATCTCCGCTGATTCTGAGGAAGTGGACATCCTCAAGGCTCCTCAAGTCAAGTTTGCCCTTGACAAACTGGATTGGACTAAGGTGAACAACCTCTATGCGCTTCTCGAGTTTCCTCCTCGAAAGCAAGTCACACATCTAGATGATGCTATGAAATTCCTAAAGAATTGCTGCATCTCCACAGCCCTGACCATAACACCTCCTGCACATCAGCTTTTGCTCTCACAATTCTGGTACACAGCCAGACACTCTCAACTACCTTCAGCCAAAGACCCCTCTAAAACAATCGATTGCATCCTCTGCGATATCGAATATGGCACCATGAAGATCACCCCTGCCATTATTCACAAAGCTCTCAACCTTCCCATCGCTACCAAGGAAAAACCATTTGTTCCCCTCCCTGACCCCAAGAAAAACTCAGACAGGGAATCCATCATTGCATTTTTCGATGCAATTGGCTATGTATGGGAAATCGGCAGAGACATGAAGGCCGAGAAGAAGCTGACGATTATCAAGAAATCGAAAATGCCCAGCGAGATGAATTTCATCTTCGCTCATCTAATCAGCTGCATGACTGCAAAGAGCGGCTCCCCTGACCAAGCCGCTAAACCTCAGCAAGCAATGGGATATGCACTGCTGAAAGGTCTCAACATAGACTGGGCATCGATTATCTATGATGACCTAGTTCTAAGAGTAGACACCGTCGCTGACAGACCTCCATGGGTTCCTTACCCCCGATTCATCAGCGACATCTTCCAATATGGCCTGAAGGAGAGCTACCCAACTGATGGTGACCTGAAACTCTCTCAGGTCGGCCCAAAGATACTCGACTTCAAACCAATGGTAAATGAGGTACGTCTTTCTACACTCTTGACTCTTCTCGACCCTTCTTCTTCTAATTCTGTGGCTCCCTCAGCGACAATACCCATCGCTGATATCCTGGCCACAAAATCCTCTCCTTCTAAGAAAAGGAAACATTCATCTACCCCACTTGGTTCTAAAAGGATCAAGAAAACAAAGGAGCAACCCCAGCAATCTCATGCTGAAGACTCCTCAGCTCTTTCTGCAGAGCTGAAGGAACGTTCAGTGGTACGCTCTGCCACACCTGAACAACCCATCCATTCTATCCCAACTTCAACGTCTCTAAACGCTGAGGTTACAAACTTGGAACCTACCCAACCTCCTTCAGTCTCTCAAAAGACTGATGAAGTGTTTATCAGCGAATCCAACGCTGAACTCAGAACCCAACCCCCATTCTTATCCTTCGCTCCTCCCTCTACTCATTTGGTCTCTCCTCCAGATCTCGCTGGAGCTGCCATCATTTCTACGGAACCTAAAGCTGATTCTCCAGGAATGATGAAGACAGGACCTGCAGGACAATCCATGGGCACTTTTGAAGATGACATGGAACATTTTTCAGGAACCCGTAATTTTGACGAGTTCATCAATCCTCCTGCAGGTACATACCAACCCATAAACACTATTACTAAACCCCAAACTTATGAGCTTTCCTATATTCACAGGTTTTTATATGTTTGTTAGATCTAGAGTTTTGTCAAAAACACAACTGTTAAGATCTGATCTGAAGAATCAGAGTTCTGAGTAAGAAGACTCAGAAGTTCTGATTAGAGAATAATGAAAAGATTACAAGTATGGAAGTTGCTCAGAAGACTCAGAAGTTCTGAGTAGAAGACTCAGAAGTTCTGAGTGAGACTCAGAACTTCTGACTGAAGACAAATGTTCTGATGCGCTTATTCAGAAGTATGTTCAGAATTCATATCTTGGGATATTCTCTGTTATATTCAGTTACTAATTAGGACACGTGTAATTGTTCTATTAGTCTGTTTCTCATATGTACTGTAGCTTTAACTTTTATCTACAGTATATATAGTGTTAGCAACAGTTAGCTAACTAATCTTTGATATAATCTTTTGGAGAACCTTTTGGATAACTCCTTACGCATAAATTGTTAGATCTATTGAGAGAGAAATTCATTGTAAAATCTTGTAATTCACAGATTGTTAATAAATCATATGACCAGTTGCTGTGAATACGATCTTAATTGTTCATATTTGATTGTAAGAGTGTATCCTGAAACTTTCAATGTTACAGGTCCAAAATTGGGAGACATCAACGCCTCTCTGAAAGCTGTGGAGACAACGCTGGCAGATCTCACCACTACTCTTTCTAATAACTCTACAGCTGTAACAAACGCTGGAGAATCTGAACAAGCTGACAACGGTGGTGGAGAAGAAGGCTTCCACAGATGACATGAAGCAGGTTGATAACACTCTCAGCGACTTCGCCAAGGTGCTCGTTGACATCTACACAGACTACACCTCTCTTAAAAATTCAGTTTCATCCATGTCCAGCGAGGTCACAACGCTGAAGACATCGGTTGGACAACTAGAGGGAGATATGTCTACTGTAAAGACTGACTTAGGCTCTGTAAAGACCGATGTTAGTTCGATGAAATCGATGATCGAGCAGCTACTACAGAAAGCGAATACTCCTGCTCCTGCCCCTGTCCCTGCATCTGACAATTTCACAGCGGCGGATCGCACTGAGCTGGAAAAGATCAATCCTGCTATCTCTGGCCTTCAAGACAGAATAGCAAAGATTGAAGATTTGATAGGTATCTCTGGCCAAGAAGACAGAGAACCTACCAATGCTGCTGAGTCAACCCATTCCTCCCCCACTCATCATGAGAAAGAGGGGGAGAAGAGCGCTGAAGATCTCTCCAAGAGCGCTGAAGACCTTTCCCAGGATGAATCTATCAGGGGAGAGAAGGATGCTGAAGAAACCACCGTTGGACCTCAGGGAGATGAAAACCATGAGGAAACCGAGAAGCTCGCCTCTGTATCTGAGGGGGAGCAACTCGAAGAAGAAGCTGATAAAACCGAATCCGAAGCAGAAGATGATGAAGCCGTCGACATCCCTGATAATGAACCATCCTCTTCTCCAAAGAATGATGATGATGATGACGAAGATGATGATGACTTCTTTATCATCAAACCTGCTCCGAAGATCAAAGTTCTTAAGGGAATCTCGATAAATGAACCTTCAGGGGAGCGGACAAAGACAAAGCCCTCAGCCTCTGGAGCTGAGAAAGGCAAAGGCAAAAGCGTCGCTGAAGATGACAATCTGACGATGTTGCTTGAAAAGCCTGTTTGTCAGGTACACTAAACATCTCTCACTCCATCCCTCCTCTATCATACACTATCAGTTCTACTACCCAAGTCTATACACTTGAACAAATTTTCTCTCTCTGATTCTACGCAAGTTCTTACTTGTAAGATCGCTGTGTTTCAGCTAGTCCTCTCCCCTGTTTGAGGATATCGCTGAAGGTTCCACAACTGCGACTTCACCAATAATACCAGCTGCTGCTGAAGAAATAATCCCAGTCTTAGATTTAATCTCTGAGACTGATGAACCTGAAGAACAGCTACTCTCGCACAGACACAGATCTTCCTTAGCTCCTCAAAAGCTAAGCGAAGAGGATCAGAAAAGAAGACAGGAGATAATAAAGCGATTCGAGGATCAGCGAATCATTCTGAGGCGTGATCAACTTCCTTCAGTTCCTCCAAAGTTCAGAATTTCCCAAAAGGAATACAAGGAACACCTCAGAGCTGAACGCCTAATCGCTGAAAGAAAGGAAGCTGAAGAAAAAGACAGAGAATACGCCATCAAGCTTACTCAACGATCAATAAAAGACCCCAAGCTGAAAAGCGTTCCCATTGATGTTCAACGTCAGCTATGGGATGATGCTCAAGAGATCGTTAGAGAACAGACTAAGGTCTCTGATACGACTTTGGAATGGGCTAAACAAATGCTGACCTATCGATCTAGACCATCCAAAATCATCAAGGCAAATATCAGAGGAAGACTGTACGCTGAAGTTCCTGTTGTTGAAGTGGATGTCTATAGAGATGACAAAACCAAGCAAACCTTCTATGCTGCTACCTTAGAAAAGTTTGGTCTCTCTGAATGGTTAGAAACAAAATTAGCCATTCAGGGATCGCGCTCAAAGTTCAAAAGCCATGTCGAGAAGATCTTAAACAAACAGATCGACCTGCTTTCATCTGCTGTGGATATTCCTCCTACTCTTCCTCAACCAAGAAAAGTCTCTGATAAGAAAAAGAAAGTCTCTGGTTCAGGTCCTCCTATTCGGAATGAAATAGGCATTGGTTTCTCTCGTGCTGAAGTTCTTGGCCCTGATGCCGATCTCTCAATGCTTGACACCTCCCTACCACCTGGAGAAACATTCATTCCTGGCACAGTCGTAAGTGATCCCTATGGTATATTCTTTTTAGACTACTATGGAAATCATCACTTTCAACGTATCTCTGAGCTCCACATCGCTTCCATCGAACAACTCAGAGATCTCGTATACTGGTGTGAAGTCAGACGCGACATCAAAGCTAGACACTTGAAGCCCTTGATTTTTGAAGCAGCTCTGATCAAAAGAAAACAAGGTGTAACCGTCCCTGACTGGATGATTCCCACATCAAACACCCTTGATGAACTTCTCATCAAGGAAGAACCCTTTACAAGCTGATATGATCGCCCTTTTCTCTATTGTATCAGTTATTCTTTTGTACTTGTAATTTATTTCGCTTGTACTTTTAATCTTTTCATTTCTCTTTGTAACCTGATTCAAAGTTTTAAAGAAATATTTCAGCGAATGTACTTACTCCATCAGTACTGAAAAGATCCCAGAAAACAGTAAAAGGGACAAATATTTTATGAGTTCTTTTTATCCTTATGTTTTCATTAAATAGCAATTTTCTTTGTTGCTATGTCATAATCAAATAGGGGGAGATTGTTGATCCAAACCCTCAGTGATTTGATAATGACCCTCTCTTATATACTTAGTGAAAATTGTAAGTAAACAATATGTATCAGAGTTTCACTATCGCTGATAAGTACTAAGATCTTACAGTACCACTGATAGGAACTCTCGCTCTTTAAATTAAACATTCAGCGAACACTGTTCACCATTAATGCTCTGAGTCTGTTCAGTCATTATGATGATCGCTGATAAGTTAGTTGTTTACTTATGATCCCTGAAGACAAGTTTCACGTCAACAAAGGTTCTACGCTGAAGTCGAAGATCAAGCTCAAGAACCAGCGACAAGTCTCCTAATGAACTGATGCGGATCAGCGAAGACTCAGATTTGTCCACTCAACGTGAAGTATCAAGTACAAGATTTCAGCTATCGCTGAACTTTATCATTCGCTGAGTAGAAAATGATAATGCTCTCAATCAACGAAAGCTGATCATGAAGTCCTCCGTACAAAGTACTTTTGTCTTAACCACCCCTTGCACGACTCCGTACGAAATGTCAGAAAAGAACCTCCGACTGTCTGAAATCGTACAACCACTCTGATACTACACTGTACTCCATGCGGCTACTAAGGTTGTCAACCAACGTCAATGACATGCAACCAACCAGCTGATGACACGTGTAAAGTGTATACTGACTTGCATTAAATGCATGCAGTATATAAAGAGATGAACCCACTTCATTTGAAGTAACTTGCTAACTCTGGACAAGTTCAATCTCTTATCTCAAGATAGGTTATTATTAGTAATTTCCTTATCTCTCTTGTTTAGATTTAGGTTTATCCTTAATCTTGTTTCCGCAACAAGCTGTAAATTGTTAATGATTTATCAATATACAATTTATAAAAGTAAAATCTGTGTGTTTGTATTCAACCCCCCCCCCCCCCCCCCCTTCTACAAACTTGTATAGGCCTTCGGGACCAACAGACTCTATGGTCCATATATAAGTTTCTGGATTCCTTTGCCTCATTTATTCGGAATCCTTCACACAAAGCACTAAACCTCTCTCGTTTTCCCACTCGCTCGGAATCACTCGCAATCCACGACTTTTTTTGTTCCATTATCAGGTATGTTTTCAAATATCCATCTCGATGTCATTTACGTATGTCTCGTGCTTCACATCACTTCGATCGACCACAAGTTTGGTCGATTCACGGCATCCGAAAACCACTCTTGGGTATCTTTGATTTCGGGCACAATCGGTGTTCTTCAGTCCGATTTAGATAACTTTGTATGTTCATATGCATTAATAGACACGACTTGAATGTTTTAGTACATGTGTGGGACTGTATTTTCATCGATTTCTTATTTTCAATTTCGTCCGGAAACATTTATTGTGACCGGAAACATTCATAATTATGATGATATGTCCGGAAATGCTCATAGTCTTAGATATTTTGTCCGGATACTTACAACCTCCGGAAACCTAGTTGTTCGGAAACCTCAGGGTTTCCGGTAAGTTCAACTACCGGATAGTTGAGGTGTCCGATATCCTATTTGTCCGGTAACTCATTCTTTGTCCGGTAACTCTAATTGTCCGGAAAGCTTACCTTGTCCGGGAACATTCTTCCCGTTCGGTAACCTGTGTTGTCCGGATACCTTTGTCCGGATAGTATAGTTGTTTGGAAACTCATGTTTTCCTATCATTCTATCCGGATACCTCTGTGCTTGTCAGTTTTGTACCTGTTTTTCTTACTGCCAGTCCTCAATCTGTCTCAGATTGAGCCTCTTATTGCAAAGGTACGCGCCGATACTTGTTCATTCGCCTCGGTTACCAATTGTGGTTCTTTTCCAGATATTACATGGCGGATCAGGAACAACATCAACAAAACCCCGAAGAGCAAATTCCTCCTTAAGAGGAATTTATCGATGAGGCAGCTGATAACGCCTTGGTCGACCCTGACCATGGCACTGAGATAGAGCCCAACAACCATCATTTGGACACCGCTGAGTTCCGACCACAACAACAACACCGTGTGATTGTGGATAATCTAATGCGTCACCCTCTCCATGAGGCCCTCACAGCCACAGCCGATGTCCCCAGGATATACGTGTATCAAGTGTAGTTGTCTGCCCAAGTCGTTACGGCTGCTAATTCCCAGACAATCACGTCGCAGATCGACAACCAACCGTTCACGCTAACACCTGATTCCTTTCGGCGTCTACTTTCACTTCCAGAAGCCACCGCAGGTAGACATCAATGGTACGACCCTGCGGTAAATGACGAGACTCTGCGCGCTCAAGTCCGTGCACTCGGGTACAACCACGACTGCAACCGTCCATCCGGGTTCAACCGAAAGTACCTGGCCCCCATCGGGTACACACTGTTCACGATTCTGAACAGGTGTCTCTCATCCAGATGGAAGGGCATCGACCGTGTGCTCCAACCGCCACGTGGACTTCGCGATGATCATCTGGCGCGAACTGGTCCAAGCTATTCGACAAATTGGTGGATCCAAACAAAAGAAGTTCCTTCTTTATCCACGTTTCCTCTCTCTGGTTGTACGACATCATATGGACACAAATCCAACAATACAGCGACGTCTTAACCATCCGGTATGTCCTCCTCACCACTTGCAATATATGGTGATTCGTAACCCATCCAACGCCATAGCCATGCCTATACCTGAAGCCCTATTGGCTCACGCGGATCCCACTGCACCGAGTGTAGTAGCATATAGGGAAGCGTTAGGGAATCCCATGGTCCAGCCAGCGCCGTAGGGACCTCCCCAGGGACATAGAACCGTGGGACGTGAGGGTCCTAGGACAAGAGGAGAAGGGCCCGGGCACCAAGGTCTCCCGGGCGGGGTGTGTTGAGAATTCGTGGTAGGGAACTGGAGTGAGCGGTGTAGTGGAAACGCGTCCCAGTACTAGCCAATCCCATCAAGCCGGTACATCATCTTGACCAATGCTCCATCATGACACCGAACCTTATTTATCTGACCCACCTTTACCTACCCGACACGTTGAAAACGTGGAATCCGACTCCACCGAGTCCGATACGGATCGTACCACACGGGCAACACTTATCCCTCCCCGTATCGGACCAAACCAAGACTTTACCAAAGGCATCCCATCCGACTCACCAACACCACCTCTCATCCCTACTACCCAGCCTGTTATGGGAGTTACAAGGAGACCTGAGGGAGTATTAGTTGAAGAGTTAGAACATGTGAGGAGGAGAGAGTTACGGTTGAAAGCGAACCAAGAAAGATTAAGCCGTAAAGATAAAGAGGCTTCTGAGCGACCCCAACCGAGTGTCACCCGGGTAGCCGCATCTGCTATCCTATCTCATTTGTTGGGACATGATATTGAAGAAGCCATCATGGACCCAGCGGCGCAATTGCACAACCTCCTCATCCACTCATCTGTCTCTCAAAAGATAGGTGTTTCAACTTCTCACGGGGATCAAGCACAACTTCTACCGGTCTCTCAATCGGAGAGTACTGGTATTAAAATAAGAGACCAGCAACCCCCGATCTCGCCTTCTTTCAATGCACAATTGAGTCTAGTGCCACTTGATATATTACATTCTTCGGCTAGGACACAAGATGAGATCCCACAAATCGAGGCTCTTCGTGACCCGATCGGAACTTCCGTAGCATCTCCGCCTTTAAGTGGAATCACAGGATCGGAAGGAAATCCTACCACGGCTATCCCTGTGCCAACCGTGAACGTAGGTGGCTCTGCCCTTGCGGTAGATGCTTCAACGGGCAATCTAAGTGATCCCGGAGTTACGTTACCCGACTTTGTGTCACAAGGGTCCCTGGACAGCACCCTCAAGGCTGTCCGCGAGGCAATAGAGCAGCGCCTCACCACCGAGCTCGACAAAATTAAGAGGTTAATCAAAGGTAAAGAGATGGTCGTCGAAGCTGAAACCGCCCCTACACCTCCACCGGCTCCTATTCAGCCTATCTACTCGGTGGACACCCTAAAGACGATGCTTCTAGCTCAGCTGCTCCAACAATCAGAAACCGCCGCCTTAACTAAAGCAGACCTGATATCCATTCTGAAATCCCAGGTCACTGCTCCTTCGTCATCGATCACCACTCGGATGGATAAACTTGACTCGACTCTTAAGGACGTTCAACAAACGCTGTCCGAAAGATTCCGTTCACTCGAAGATACCTGCAAGAGTCAAGCAGGCGGTCTGAAGCTCAAGCACGATGATCAGGAACCCTCAACTGCGGTTCTCACTAAAACGACTACTGTGGTTCATCAGGAACCCTCAACTGCGGCTACTACAACCGAAGAAGTACCCGAAGCCGAGTTTCCGTTAGCCGAGATGGTAATTGATATGGATATTTCAGATGACAAAGACCCTACGGTTGAAAAGCCTGAGGGAACTACACTGGAACTGGTTACTTTTGACACATCAGATAGCCCGATACTGGATCTGATTGATCCAGACTACGAGACCAACCCAGAGACCGAAGATACATGGTATGAAAAAGCCGCCAGTGCCGTAACTCTCCAGGTTAATTTGTCCTTCCCTACTGATGAAGATGATAATATAGACTACGACCAGTTTCTACTCCAGAATTTGTATGGTACTCCCGTTCACTCAGCTCAAGCCGCCAAAACTTCAACAAGACCCGAAACTACAATTGTGTTTCGTCTCCATCACAAATCTGGTTCTTTGTCAAGAAAAAATCATCAAACTACCCATGTATGGTTTCCTATCAAGAACCATTTAGTTACCCTCTCCTATGAAACACAAATGTGTTTTATTCTGGATTTTCTTGTGGCTACTCACATCTAGTTTTTACGGTTTTTCTGGGTATTATTGGTTCTTAAATTGGTGAAATCGTCATACAAAAAAAAAAGACTTATCAGTGGGTTTTCTACTAGATTCATTCATCTCACTCTCACCTTCATCATTGATGCTTTAACCTTATATAAAACTAACCCACTATAAATATTCTGTTATTGGCCCCACTTTACCTTATAGAAACATATTCTATGGTTTCTTTTGAACAAACATACATCTTGGCTACTCACCTTGTATTCAATTTTGTTTTTCAGGTACAAACATCTTCTCTACTGGATCATAGCAACATATGTAAAGCCTTTGACCACTGAAGATGTTGCTCTTTGACACAGATATATAAATGTGTATTTATATTGAAAATGTATATTTGTATATATAAATATAATTGTGTATTTGTATTGGAAATATATATTTGTATATATATATATATAGGGAAAGGTTCAATAGAGAAGTGCAAATATTTAGAGAAGTAGAGAAGTAAAAAAAACACGGGTCCGTTCATATATCAACGTTCATATATAAACAGTCATATATGAACGTTCATATATGAACGTTCATATGAACGTTCAGATATGACTGTTATATGAACGTTCATTTATAAACAGTCATATATGAACGTTCATAAATGAACGTTCATATAACAGTCATATCTGAACGTTCATATGAACGTTCATATATGAACGTTCATATATGACTGTTTATATATGAACGTTCATATATGAACGGACCCGTGTTTTTTACTTCTCTACTTCTCTAAATATTTGCACTTCTCTATTGAACCTAAGGCTATATATATATATATATATATATATATATATATATAGAGGCTTCGTAAAATGCAAACCGTCCAATTGTTGCACACCTTACAAACCCATCATGTCCCTTGATTTTCTAATCCAATGGTCTAGATTAGTTTGGGTAGAAAGTGTAAGCTTTAGAAACATAGATGCACCAAATGAAAAAAAAAAGGTAGAGGGAAGGGTAAATTAGGGAAATCAAATGTGCAGGCAATCTCCAAATAAAATCTCGTTCCCTGATATGTCGCCCTTTCCTTTTCCATATGATCATCTTCCTTCCTGAAAAATAGCTATAATCGATCAAAGAATGGTGTGAAAAATGGCGGAAAACAACAAAAATCAAAGATTTCGAGATACGATTTCCCACCAAAACAACTATGCAGGTTTGATTTTGGTTTGACTGTCCAGATTTAACCACCTTCGATGTTCCTGTTTGCTTTTTTAGTGCAGACTGTGGTTTGCTGTTTGGTTTGCAGTTTTCACCTTGCAAACCTGTTTCTTGTTTTAGCTTATTCGTTTCAGCTTTGCTTCCTGTTTTCGTTGGCTGTTAGGAAGCTGGGTTGGTGTATGGCTTTGTTGAACTTGGTTTTGGTTTTATTGGTATTTGCTGCTTTTTTTAAAAAAAAGTTTCGATTTTAAGGTCCAAATGTGAGAACTAGTTTTAGGGTTTATCCATTTCATTTTGCCTCTGCATGTGTGCGATTTTGAGTTCGTAATACAACACTATGCAGTTTCGATTTTGAGTTCCAAATGTAAGAACTAGTTTTAGGGTTGATTTCATTTTGCACCTTGCATATGTGCAATTTTAAGTTCGAAATATACCAATCTTAAATTTCATACATACAATTTCAATTTATGCATATGTGCAGTCCATGTAAACTGCATAATTGCATATATGCAGTCCATGTAAACTGCGTAATTGCATATATGCAGTCTATTAAAAATTCTTACTTGCGTATATGCAATCCATTTAAACTGCATAATTGCATATATGCAGTATATTAAGAATTCATAATTGCATATATGCAGTCCACGTAAACTGCATAACTGCATATATGCAATTTTTTTGTCCAACCTTATTTGGATCTTCTGTCTTTCCTCGTGCAACCCCATAACATCATCATGATTCACTTCGAAATCGTCCAACCCGTCGTCTTGCTGCACTTCTATTTCTGCATCATTTTGCATATTTGAGTTGCTCATCTCACTACCAAACAGATGCTGGAATTCAACAAATATTTATTCAACTTTGAAATGTTATCTAAACAATGTAACAAGGATCGCAGAAAAAAATGAGGAAGAAGAAGAGGGATACGCAGTCAAAAAATGTATGAAGAAGAAGAAGAAAACGCAGAAAAAAATGCAGGAAGAATACACAGAAAAATAAAACGCTGGATGAATAAAAAGAATAAACAAAACATAATAAGAAAGGATATACACAATCAATATAATTTCCTATATTTTAGTAACTGATTTGATTAGTAAATATTATCCATAATTAAACAAAAAATCTGGAATAATGAATTTACTAAATTAACCCTTCAATAAAATAATTAATTTTAATAATTAGATAATGACATGGACAAATGATTGGTAGAGATTGGTTTGTAAAGGGGTGCAACAATTGAGAGGTTTGCATTTGATTTGCCCCCCCTATATATATATATATAAATGCGTATTTGAAAGAGTAAAATTCGAATAAATTGAAAAGAAGTTTTCGATTCTATTTTTTTTGAAAACAAATAGAAGAGTAAATTGCATTTTTGGTCCTACGGTATGTTGTTTTTCTCACTTTTGGTCCCCAAAAAATTTTATTGCAAGAAAAACCCTATGGTATGCAAAAGTGCTCGGTTTTGGCCCCTTAGGTGTAACACCGTTACCTTGCTTCCGTGAAGTCTCTTTGTAACACCCGATCTTTGGAAGGTATCGACATTTTAAGATAAATATGGAAAATAGAACTTTGAATTAAGTCCAAGATTTTATAGTCTTGTTGGATGGAGAATTCAAATACGAGTCCAACGAGCCTTCTCAGAGCGAAATCGGAGCTAAAACAAAGAAGTTATGACCAAAACAACTTTTGGTACAACCTCGGCTAATGTGACCACCGAAAGTGACACTTGTGTCACTCTCGCATGTCACTCTCGCCGGTTTTGTACCGAGAGCCATGGGACCACGGCGAGAGTGCCCAGCGAAAGTGACACTTGTGTCACTCTCGCGCGACACTTTAGCCGTCGGGTACCTGGAGCATAAAAACACGATTTTCACCCATTTTAACCCCATTTTCATTTCCCACTTCTCCCCTTTCATCCCCCTCTCTCCCAAACCGAAACCCTAAGCCCCAAAGTCGATTTTGAGCCATTTAGCCACAACATTCGAGATTTGCAAGTGATTTATTCATCTACCATGGTTTTGGGAAACAAATCTTGAAACCCTTTCACTTCATCTTCTTCACCCAAAGCTTTCTAGGGTTTCATCCAACCTTTTTGTCCATTTTGAAGAGTTGGAGCTTGTGGTGTTTTGTTGGTTATGTAGAGGTGTTTTGTTGGTGGATTCTTGTTGTGATTGAGGTAATCATGTCTTTTCTCATCTAAGAAAACAGGGTTTTGGTATTATTGGTGGTTTTGATGTTTTCTGTTGGGGGAAACGATTCTAAGTGTTTGGAGATGGACATTCATGGTTGGAAACTTGGGGATCTAGGTTTTTTTGGAGGATTTGGCTTGAAGGTGCAAGTTTCTTCAAATGAGCTAAAGTTGGGAAAAATCTAGATTTAGCCTAAATCTAAATAAGTGTTTATGCATTTTACATGAAAATTATCTTTGGTTTAGTCATTTGGTGAGTTTTGACTATTTGAATCATTTAACCTTGAAAAATCTTATAAAATTCATACATTGGGATTTTTGGGTAATTTGATAATTATGTCTCAAAGAAAAATGTTTTGAAGGTTTATTGTGTAAACCGGGGTCGTTGAAAATAGACACTTTAGTGTTGATGGAAAATGCATGATTATTGTGATGAGTAATTTGGATATATGCATATAATTGTTTGTGACTCGTGTGGAAAATAACTTGTCTAAATATATGATGGGATTGTGGATTATACGTATCTTGGAGGTATGTGTTCGTTGTATGATATTAAAATGCATTTCATCATATTGTTGGCCCTTATTGTTGGCCTATTGTATTTGAAGAGCATTGGCTCATATTTGATTCAAGTGCGTCTTGAGGACATAGGGACGATGTAAATTACTCTATGTTGAGTTAGAGATTATATGCGCTTGAGCCTTAATTATTAACTGGTTACATGTGTTAAGATGTTGGACATTCTTGTCTGGGCCATGTAATTGTTTGACTATATTTGCATTGGATGCATAACATATGAGTCGATCTTGTTTATGAGGTTGCATAAGTATTTCGGGGTTGGACTCCGGGACCCATATGGATGATCTTAAACTTTTCAAGTAGACACTAGGAGGGTTAAGTCCGGAGGTGCTACCTTGGAGGAATGCATTATGACCTTCGCCGCTTTGAAGGGGATGCCTTGGAGGTAGTCCTAAGCGTGTCGAGCCTTGTGGTGGAATCCTGGGGATAGACACTAAGGTCAACTGTCTCTTGAGGTGAAACTTGATGAGAAGTTGTAGGAACCCTTGGACGTCTAGTCGCGAGGTGTTGTACGATTAACGTTGTACGAGTGGTATACTTACATGTTTCCTCCACCCTCAACGGATACGGGTCTCCCCCGTTGTTGTCAATATTATATTGAGTCTCGTGATATGCATGTTTTAATTACTGTAAGCCTTGTGTGAGTAATTTCAAGTATTGACGTTAATATTGGAACCCCCCCCCCCATACGTATATTATGGTTCGCTTGAATGACTACTCCCATGCTTGGGTATTTGGACTTTATTTATAATTGCGCTTTGCGTGGGTTGTCCAGTCGGTCACATGCTTTGGGGAACGTATTATATGTATTTTGATTGGTTTTACATGTTCTTATGGGTGTTGTATTATTCATACTCTTTGTTGGGATGTTTCGAATAATAGAGTTTTACTCAAGTTTTCTTTATTTGGAAATTTAATAATCATTCACGATTTAGGTGAGTTTTTTGATCTAAATCTATTATTGAGAAATGTTTCATTGTGGAGCTTTCAAGTTGGGTTTTGTGTGCGCTGGAAAATGGATTGTTCACACACGTAAATATAATTCTTTTGGAAAATCGTGACTTTGAGTTGTACTCATTTGGTTTAACGAACTATTTTAATCATGTTGAAAACTCTTGAACTCACTAGGCGTTAGCCTAACTCTTTTTATTTGTCGGCAAGTGCAACAGGTTCCGGTTGGGAATAGTTTTAGTGACACTGAGAAGAGTGGAGAGCTAGTCATGTTCTCAAGAAGTAAGTGACTTGGTGAAGTCTTCCGCATTTTGGGATTAGCAACTTTGGTTTGAGTTAAGTAACACCCGACTTTTGTAGTCGTCGTGTAAAACTTAGGATACTGAATTGTTGAAGTTAGTATGTTTTACTTTTGAGGTATTTCCAAGGATGGTTTGTAGAAATATTTTTATCCTTATTTGATAATTTATCGAAGTTTTTGTCTAGTTGCTCTTTCCAAATTTTGAGGGTTTTACAAGTTGGTATCGGAGCTTAAGTTTGAGAGAATTAGGTGTTGATTTTGGATACCTAGACTCAAACTAGCGTTCTATTAAGTGAGTGAGAGTGAAATTTCACCATTAGGCACTTTAAGATAGAATATTTTGAGGCCAATGGAGTCGCTAGAAACGAGAATCACGTCGAGGGTAGCAAGGATGATCATGTACGGTACGTTCCTAATTGCACCTGGCTAGTGTTATGGTGAACCTACAAGTTACATGTGAGTACTTGGACAACTTTGATGTGATGACCGTTGGGATAGTGAAGAAGTTTTTAAGCGAGTAGCTATTGGAATAGATTGATGATTTTAGCATTAGTCACTTGGAGTGACAGTAAGCATGGTGATTGCATTAAGTAGACCGTCTCGGGTCAAAATTGTTGGTTGGATTAGAACCATGGGCTTATGGAATCGACCTTATTCGAGGAGGGATTGTAAAGTGAACCGCTAGAACTTCGTTTATTGCCTTAAGATGTTTATGTATCTGGATGACGATAGTGTGGTCGGAAGAACTTGAGGAGTGTGGTTTTGAGATGTTGAGTGCCGACCAAATTCATGCACGAGATTTATCTTCAAAATAAATTGCATCAATTATTTCTTGTATTTCAAATCGTCATGTGGATTGTATTACGAAATCTTGGAAACGTTTAGTACACACAAGATTTTAAATAATGATTTTGAACATGCATGAAATTATTTTATTGCGGGAATTGCAAACCTTGTCGGGACTTGCTTTATTTTTGTTATTGACCAACGTTACTTTCGGATATAGTGATATCCATATTTTAATGTTGTTTAGGGTGTTAGACAAGTAACGACGATTTATGACTTTAACATTGGATCTCCTCCACATATGTTAAGGTTTGGATGAAGAGTTACCTTCCATTATTTTGGTGTTTGAGCCTTATTGGAAAGTTTTATTTCATACGAGTTTTGTTGAAAGGTGTCTCTTTACATCGTATTGTAATAAAAGATATTTTTTTTTTGAATTGTGACATTTTGGTCGTAACCTTGCCTTATGTGATTTGATTATTAGAAACGAAAACTTTGGCACCATTTGATTGATTGGATGTCATTGAGTTTTATGGAAGTTTTGTTGAGTATTATGGAGTTTTATTTTACGACGTTTTGTGGCGCGTGGGTGACACTTTGTGATGTGCATGATTGAATTATTGTGTGCGTTAATCTTTGTGTTTTATTGAGTGTTTTGTTGAGAAATATTACTTTATGTCGTATTGCAACCAAAAGAGTATTTTTCGGAACTTTGATGTTGCATGGTTTTCTCTTTTGAGATTTGTGCTCGCATAATTCGTTACACCTTGTTTAGTGTACGAATTGATTTATACATGATGTGAGTAATGCATACAAGAGCATCATGATGGGTTATCTTAATGTTTTGCTTTATGCACTTTCGGTTAATTGTTTTTTTTTTATCATTTCACGCAAATGCAATATGTTGAGTTACTGGTATGCATAGCATTGTACCCACTATTGTGGGACGTTAATGTGCATCGTCTATGCGGCTTAAAAACTTGGAGTCGATTTAAACTATTTACGTGTCAACCAAATTATATGCACACATTGTTTTCTAAGTTTTGAAAAAATACATTAATGTGTGTGTGAGACTTGTCGGAAGGTTTCACTTCTATGTCCTTATATGACTAAATGATAAATTTTGAAATTTGATTTAATGAATTTCTCCTTTGAAAATTTAGTATTGATTATCTGTTACATGTTATATTATTTCAGAAAGACTACTAGGAGAGTGTTACAAATTTGCATATATAATCTTGATTTGAGATTTCTTCAAAATATTTTAGCCGATATTTTCGAATGATGAAAACATATTGTTATTTGGCTTTAAACTTTGATCCGACGCAATTCATTTTACATTTTGACCAAAGTGTGTGTATGGATATCGTTCACCATTTTTTGAAGTAAATTGACACATGCGAATTTGGTGGTGAATGTTATCCCATGTCGTTTTATGGTTAAAAGAGAAAAAATTGGAGTTGGATCGTATAAGCCTTTTGTTGCACACTATTTTAATGTAGAAAATTACTTTACTTTCATGGCATAGATAAATCAATGCTAGGACCATAGGGGTTCATTTTAAAAGTTGTTGAACATATTTTTGCGTTTCGTTAGTAACTTGAATTGGGGCGAAATAGTTTTCAAAATGACTTTTCATATGTGGGATGTGTGTGTCCGTTTTTGCACGACCACTAAGTACGTGATAGTAGATTTTTACCCGTACAATTAGTTGTTATAAAGGTATTCGTGTCGAAAGATCTTACAAAATTTTCAATTGGCATAACTGTTGAGCTTGTCACTTAAAAACCTTGAACTCATTAGGCTAGGGATGGTTTTGCAACCCCGATTAGGAGTGAGGGCGTACATAATCTTTCAGTGAAAGATTGGGTTTTTTTCGATGCGTGATAGTACCGTAACCGAATGGTGTTATTTGCAAGGTCGACGGATCTTCTTTTGGTGACTAAATGGTGATGCTCGCAGTATCTTCTGTTAGTGTTGGTGATAACCGTCCTTTTCGGCAACCTTGTTGGGTTTTGGTCAGTTTTGCATAAAGAACGTGTAGGACCCTTTAGACACCATGTGGATAACCTTGGTTGTGTGGGGATGCTCGGCGAATGAAACTCGTGTGTGTGGAGTTCTGCTGCGGTTCAAAGTTTGGTGGTATGACTAGGTGTCAACTTTTGGATTTTGAGGCCAAGAACCGTTAGTATGATTGGAGGTTTGTAGTCAAATTTCAAGGGATGGTGGTATCGGTTGTAGTAATATTAATATTTTCAATATGTGACAAGTAGATTTAGTGGGATGACCTTCCTTAAATAGTAAAAGAATCTGTCGATTGGATGATTGGTAATTGGATGTATTCTTGGAGTCATATAATCGGTTAGCCAGAGACGACCGTCTGTTTTGGAGTTTGACAATGCTCGTTAGAGTGAAGTGACAGTTCAACAACGGGAATTGTTGGATTTGGGAAAATTTGTTGATTTCGGTAGTGATCAAACAGTGGATTGATTGGAGAAAACGTTTTATAGCGAGGAGACATGGACTGACTGAAAGTTGGGATTCACCATTAGGGAAGTATGGATCACCTAAGGTTGGGAGGCAACCAAAGTCTTGCGGATTGAAGCTACTCTAGCAAGTTAAAGATTTGGTCGGATGTTTCTCCTCTAGTTTGTATGTGGTGTGGGAAGTTAAAGTCTCTTGGCATCGATGTTCGGGAGAAATCTATGACCAAAGTTAGCTGACACAAGAATGAAACTCGAATTTCAATTGGAAACTGAGGAAACATGATAAGTGTTGAGTTCAGTAACCTTGGAGTGTAGGGGAAAAAGATTTCGAGGAAGAAGTCTCTTTTAAGGTTGGGAGGATTGCAACACCCCGGTCTTTAGAAGGTATTGACATTTTAAGATAAATATGGAAAATAGGAGTTTGGATTAAATCCTAAATTTTCTAGTCTTGTTGGATGGAGAATTCAAATACGAGTCCAACGAGCCTTTCTTGAGCGAAATCGGAGCTAAAACGAAGATGTTATGGCCAAAACAACTTTCGGTACAACCTCGGCTAAAGTGACCACCGAAAGTGACGCTTGTGTCACTCTCGCATGTCACTCTCGTCGGTTTTGTACCGAGAGCCATGTGACCACGACGAGAGTTCCCATCGAAAGGGACACTTGTATCACCCTCGCGCGTCACTTTAGCTGTCGGGTACCTGGAGCATAAAAACGTGATTTTCACCCATTTTAACCCCATTTTCATTTCCCACTTCTCCCCTTTCATCCCTTTCTCTCCCAAACCGAAACCCTAAGCCCCAAAGTCGATTTTGAGACATTTAGCCACAAGATTCGAGATTTGCAAGTGATTTCTTCATCTACCATGTTTTTGGGAAACAAATCTTGAAACCCTTTCACTTTATCTTCTTCACCCAAAGCTTTCTAGGGTTTCATCCAACCTTTTTGTCCATTTTGAAGAGTTGGAGCTTGTTGTGTTTTGTTGGTGATCTAGAGGTGGTTTGTTGGTGGATTCTTGTTGTGATTGAGGTAATCATCTCTTTTCTTCATCTATGAAATTTGGGTTTTGGTATTATTGGTGGTTTTGATGTTTTATGTTGGGGGAAACGATTCTATGTGTTTGGAGATGAATATTTATGGTTGGAAACTTGTGGATCTAGGTTTTTTTGGAGGATTTGGCTTGAAGGTGCATGTTTCTTCAAATGAGCTCAAGTTGGAGAAAATCTAGATTTAGCCTAAATCAAGCAAGGTGAGTTCAAGTTGCTTTGTGAAAACGTTGTACATGCCAAAAACGTCCATTTTAAGTGTTTATGCGTTTTACAAGAAAATTATATTTGGTTGAGTCATTTGGTGAGTTTTGACTATTTGAATCATTTATCCTTGAAAAATCTTATAAAACTCTCACATTGGGATTTTTGGGTAATTTGATAATTATGTCTCAAAGAAAATGTTAGTTCCAGATTGATCAGGTAACAACGATTCAATGAGAAATAACAAGAACAATTAATGATTTCAACGTGTCATCCCTCTCATATTCAAGATTCAAGATAGTTACAAAGGATTGAATGAAAATCTTAACTATCTCTCTCAAAACAATTAAGCTCACAATGAATCTATGAATCGCTAATGAAAACTCTAACCTAATTCTAAGGTTAAGACTAACCTTATATACTAAGGCTTTAAGCACCATGGCCCATCAAACTAAACTAAGCCCATTTAACACAAATAAGGCTTTTACAATAATTAATTAATCTAATATGTAGGACATTTATGGTCCTAACAATCTCCCCCTAAAGATATATAAATAAAAATCGGTCTTGAAACCTTCAAGTCTTGATTTTCTCCCCCTTGAATAAAGCTCTTGAATTTGAATTCAGCTTTAAAAGAACTTGTAGAACCAATGTGCTCGATGGAGGAAATAATTTGAAGCGAACACCACTTGATGAACGAAGAGAAGAGTTGATCACTTGTAAGCACTTTGAAACTCTTTGGATCTCGGAACAGATCAAACATTCGATTAAAAAATTGGTCAACAGTTACTCCCCCTCGGCTCTTGAATGGGGACTTCTTTACTCCCCCTCGGCTTTTGCTAACTCCCCCTCAACTTGATATTCGGTGTCTTTGAATCTGTACCCTTTCTCCCCCCCATGATAAGTAGGAGCATCCGGAGCATCATGCACGTTCAAAGACAATAGTAACGAGTAGCAAAAATATCCAGATCAAAACATTAAGTAACCAGAACGTGGGGTAAAAATCTAACACAGAAACACATAGTAATTGTTATCACAAAAAAAATTGATCCTTTAAATAACAAGATCTGACCCTACAGGGCAAACAACATTGAAAGTAGAAAAAGAACACAGCCGTGAAAAAGAAAGAACTTACCATAATTCAATATGAACACTTTGAATCGATTTAGTCCGTCTACTCTGATACCAATTGTTAGTTCCAGATTGATTAGGTAACAATAAATCAATAAATAAGAACAATGATTATGATTTCAACTGGTCATCCATATACTGCTTTCAATCAGAGAGAATTACAATATGAGTTTAGGAAAGCAATGAACAACTTATTCAATTCTCTATAGAATGAATGACCAACCTTATTTCTAAGGAAAAGCAAACTATGTATACCAAGGCCTAATGCCTGAGGCCCACGGCCCATTAAGCCTAAACAAGGCCCATTAAGCACAAATGGCTTTTACAAAATAATTAAATAACTCTAACAAACCTCTATATAATTATTTATATATATCTTTCTAATATGTAGGACATTTATGGTCCTAACAATCTCCCCCCAAAGATATATAAATAAAAATCGGTCTTGAAATCTTCAAGTCTTGATCTTCTCTTCCTTTTGAATCTTTAGTCTTGATCTTCTCTTCCTTTTGAATCTTTGAAACGCATTGATGTTGCTTGTCTTCATGTCTTTTGACGCTCCCCCTTGAATAAAGCTCTTGAATAAAGCTCTTGAATATGTTTTCAGCTTTAAAAGAACTTGTAGAACCAATATGCTCGAAGGAGGAAATATTGAAGCGAACACCACTTGATAAGGAATGAGAAGAAATGATTAATTGTAAGCACTTTGATCACTTATATGCACTTTGGAAATCTTTGGATCTCGGAACAGATCAAATAACAGAATTGTTACTCCCCTTTGGGTTTTGCATGGTGACTTCTTTACTCCCCCTCGGCTCTTGAATGGGGACTTCTTTACTCCCCCTCGGCTTTTGCTAACTCCCCCTCAACTTGATATTCGGTGTCTTTGAATCTGTACCCTTTCTCCCCCCCATGATAAGTAGGAGCATCCGGAGCATCATGCACGTTCAAAGACAATAGTAACGAGTAGCAAAAATATCCAGATCAAAACATTAAGTAACCAGAACGTGGGGTAAAAATCTAACACAGAAACACATAGTAATTGTTATCACAAAAAAAATTGATCCTTTAAATAACAAGATCTGACCCTACAGGGCAAACAACATTGAAAGTAGAAAAAGAACACAGCCGTGAAAAAGAAAGAACTTACCATAATTCAATATGAACACTTTGAATCGATTTAGTCCGTCTACTCTGATACCAATTGTTAGTTCCAGATTGATTAGGTAACAATAAATCAATAAATAAGAACAATGATTATGATTTCAACTGGTCATCCATATACTGCTTTCAATCAGAGAGAATTACAATATGAGTTTAGGAAAGCAATGAACAACTTATTCAATTCTCTATAGAATGAATGACCAACCTTATTTCTAAGGCAAAGCAAACTATGTATACCAAGGCCTAATGCCTGAGGCCCACGGCCCATTAAGCCTAAACAAGGCCCATTAAGCACAAATGGCTTTTACAAAATAATTAAATAACTCTAACAAACCTCTATATAATTATTTATATATATCTTTCTAATATGTAGGACATTTATGGTCCTAACAATCCCCCCCCCAAAGATATATAAATAAAAATCGGTCTTGAAATCTTCAAGTCTTGATCTTCTCTTCCTTTTGAATCTTTAGTCTTGATCTTCTCTTCCTTTTGAATCTTTGAAACGCATTGATGTTGCTTGTCTTCATGTCTTTTGACGCTCCCCCTTGAATAAAGCTCTTGAATAAAGCTCTTGAATATGTTTTCAGCTTTAAAAGAACTTGTAGAACCAATATGCTCGAAGGAGGAAATATTGAAGCGAACACCACTTGATAAGGAATGAGAAGAAATGATTAATTGTAAGCACTTTGATCACTTATATGCACTTTGGAAATCTTTGGATCTCGGAACAGATCAAATAACAGAATTGTTACTCCCCTTTGGGTTTTGCATGGTGACTTCTTTACTCCCCCTCGGCTTTTGCATGGGGACTTCTTTACTCCCCCTCGGCTTTTGCTAACTCCCCCTCAACTTGATATTCGGTGTCTTTGAAACTGTACCCTTTCTCCCCCTCGTGATGAGTAGGAGCATACGGAGCATCATGCACGTTCAAAGACATTAGTGACGAGTAGAAAAAAAAATCCAGATAAAACATTTTTGTAACCAACATGGCGTAAAAATCTAACACAGAAACACAAAAGTAACTGTTATCACAACAATTTAAAAATTGTGTGGCCTATGTTCAGAGTTGGCAATGGGGTATCTCTGATAGGACTTCCAGTTATCACTGAAGTAAGATATTAAAAATTACATCTCAAACTGTTCCGACAATATCACGAAGATATGTGAGTGGAGTCACAAAGACTCGTGCATGTGTGAAGGAAAACAAATTCTATCTGTTAGGCTCAAAAATTGATTTAACTCGGGACGCAAGTTAGAATCAATTGACACAGTGAATAGAATATGAAGTTCGGAGACCGGAGCTGATGTCTTCCCTTTTCAATATCTAAGACCTCCGAGTGAGGAATAGATAGATTATGTGTTAAATCTCTGGGAATATATGAAACAAGCATCTTTTGTGAGATACTTGAGTGGCCGGGTGGGGTGACACGAGTTATCGACACTGGGTCCATGTCTTTTTCAATATTCATCTCCAAAGAGCGAGAATGAATAGATTGTGTGGTTACCCGGATAACTGACTCGGTTTGGTAAGGACCAATAATTCTTTTAAGTCCTGTCACATCCTCACCATATTCTTTTCACTCCGAACTCATCTAACAATCTAGACCCCTCACTGTAGTTTATAAGGGATGTGTTTCTTGGGTAGGTCCTTCCGGTTCTGGATTGACCATAGAAACGATAAAAATCCTAACACTCACTTTCATGCAACGAGTAGAAAAGTTTAGTACGAGTCCTGAAATGATTTGTTCATAAGTCATAGCGTTTAAGAACGAGTCCTTATCTGAGGTAATCTGAAGTCGTTAAATGAAGTCCGAGTTCTGATCTAAGGTAATCAGAAGTCATAGTTGAAATACCAGAATTTCAAAAAACAAAATCAAGCGCTAAACAGATTGACTCAATAAGCACACTATTTGCAATATATGAGACAATGATTAGAAAGTTTAATTGTGAAGAACAAGTCAAAATTATTATATCAGATAAGAATGGAATCATTTGCAAGAAATAGCGAACATGGAAAACAACTAGGAATTCAAACGAGTGTATTTCCATCGAAAAATCAACGAATATGTGAGACATGGAAATAACTAAGTCAAGAAAAAATTGACACGTGACAATCATGGAATTTAAAAAATTGGAGAATAACAAACACAAGTAAGTTATCCAGAATGAATTACCACGGTCTTTGAATTCAGTTAAAGTTCACTTACTTTTTATAAGATAGTACTCCCCCTCAAAATCGACATAACCTTTGAATGTCCGTCATGTGAAAAAAATCTTCTAATTTAAATGCACATGACATTCCTGCAAAACAGATTAGAGGGATTTTGGTATCCATCTTTTGATGGATCCTTGTTGGTTAGATGCCCTATGAGGACCAGGAATACTATAAGTACCATACCAATACTTAGCACGGTCTTTACTCACAAACTCACTTGTTCCACAATAAGAGCAACACAGCTTCTGTGTAGATAAGTTGGTCAGTTTATTAACAGAGTAAACTCGATCAGTTTTCACAAAAGGTTTAGCGTGAAAAGCTGTGTTGTTCTTTTCACTCTTAACAGGGACAAATGGATTTGGAGTAGGAGCGGATCCTTTAACTCTCCAAACCATGTTTACTTTCTTGAAAAAATGATAATCTGATTTGTCAATGATAGGGTCATGAAACAGATTAGAGGTGCGGATCCGATCTTTTGAAGAGTTATGTGATCTAATGCCGGTCTTTGAAGAAACCTTTTTGTGGATAGAACTTGAAGAATTCTTAGAAAAGCAAACTGAATTAGTTGAATCACCATGAAGAGACTGATTAACATTATCTGGACTAGCAAGATTGGGTGATTCAACATCAAAGTTTTTGGCTTTAAGTTCCTTGTCATTGTTAAGCACAACATTTTTCTTCTCAAACATAAGATCCAACTTCTTTTGGAGATCAGATTTTAGCCTCTTCTCTATCATAATATCAGATGACAAAACTAATAATTGCTTTGTAAGCTTAGAAATCTCAGTTTGAAAGATTTTTCTTTCGATTGCAAAATCATCTTTCAAACTTTTAGTTCTAAAGCCTTCAACCTTCATTTTCTCAGTCTCTTTGCTTAGAATGTCTAATTCTTTCTCTAGATCGGATATTTTCAAAGAAAGTTCTCCATTCTTTTTAGAAAAAGATTTGCGTTCAGTTTCAAACTTCTCTCTTTCTAAAATTAAAACTTTTTCAAAGTCGGAGATTTGTTTTGAAAGTTTTAGACACATAAGCTCAAGACTCTTCTTCTCTTCAAGAGATTTGGTTGAAAACCCAGATTACTTTTGAATAAGCAATTGTCTTTCTTTTGCAAAACATTCTTTCTCCTTTTCAAAAACCTTTTCAAAAGTAGATAGTTTACTTTTAAGCTCAAGGTTTTCACAGTTCAGGAGTTTACCTTTCTCTTCTTCTTCAGCAAGCTTCTCAGAACTATTCAAGATTTGAGATTTTAGTCCATTCAGTTCTTTGACGTACTTGCTGATCAAATCATCTTTCTTCTTGATATTCTTTTCATACAGTCTGGTTTGCGCTTTCTCAGTCTCCTTGATATCTTCTCGTGATGATAAATCAGATAGCTTCCTTTTCAGCTCAGTGTTTTCTGACTCTAATGCTGTTGCCTTTTCTTCAGATTTAGCAAGCTTCTCAGAACTTTCAATTGTTTGCAATTTCAGTTCCTTCCGTTCTTTGATGATCTTGTCTCTAAATTCATGTGCTAGCTTGATATTCTTTTCACATAATCTTGTTTTATAGTCGTTACACGCAGGATTAAAGCAATGCGACATTGTTACCTGAAAAATTGATCGTTAATCGGTGTTGCTTTGAAGAATCGAAAATGTGGAAGAAAAATCAAAAATTAAATCAGAAAAACTAATTTATAAAATAAATTCGTTTCCAAAATTTAAAATTTGATTATTGACGAAACGAACGAAATCAAACTTCGAGAACTTACCAATCAAAACATATTAAACACAACTTACCGGATGAAGATGTTCTCGGAAAAATAGCACTTACCTGATAAAAGATAACTTACCGGGTGATGTGAGACTTACCGGAAAGAGAAGAAATCCGGATGCGGTTACAGGATGGAAGACTTTCCGGAGGAAAGTTGGTTCCCAATCAAAGGCTTACCGGGTGGTTGAGATTCTTAACAAAATTGGTTCCCGGATAAAATAAAATCAATTGAACTTACTGGGTTAGAAAAACACTAACCACAAAACTTTGATTAAAAAAATAATAATAAAAAAATAATCAAATCAAATCTTTGTAACTTTGATTAAGAAAACCTTTGATAAAAAAACTTTAATGATTACACACGTAATTGTGTGGTCAACCAAGAAAAGCCAGACGGTCAAAAGTTGTAGGCGCAAAGTGATTCATCCGGAAAGTGCAAATGTGTTTGAGGTTGCCGGACAAAAAACAAATCACCCGGAAAGTGAGATTTTGTTGCCGGAAAGTGATATTGGCCGGAAAGTTGAAATTAGCCGGAAAGTTGATTTCATCCGGACAAAATAGCATCAAAAAAAAATCTTCCGGTAACTTTAAAAAAAAAATTACCCGGTAACTTGAGATAATAGAAAACTTACCCGAATACTGCGGCTGTGGTTTCAATTCGGATCTGGTATCGATAGGGTTGCTTGATTTCACTCCTGTAGGATTAGATTTTGACCAAAAACACAAAAACAAACACACCCAAATCGATTTCTAAGCAAAATATATCATATTTTCCAATAAACACCACAAAACTTTAAGAACACCAAAACTCAAGATTTGATTTTTAACTTGAAAAATTAATACCTTTGAGTCCTTGTAAACACAGATAAAGACTAGATTAAAGCAATTAAACAATCGAGATATAATAGAAAAAATATTTAATCGATGAAAGAACTTTGCAAACCCGAATGAATAACGATTTAACCACAAACTTACTGCACTATTACGAAAATAATTTGGGTGTCTTCTAGACCTTGAACGATTAATCCAACCGTTCAGAATGTAAAACAGTATGTCGCGAAGCTACTGTCCAAAAAACACGCCGATCCGACGGTTCAAACTCCGGGAATAGGCAAAACGGCTCGCTGCGTTTTTCCAGAAAATTCACTACGAATTTTATACTTTTTCTCGCTTTCGTTCGATTTCTTTTGTATCTTCAAATCACCGATTCTGCTCTGATACCAATTGTGAGTCTCAGATCCGTGCAACGAACAATGAAATCAATAGATAATAACAGAGAATTTATGATTTCAACTGGTCATTCATTCTATAGAGAATTGAATAAGTTGTTCATTGCTTTCCTAAACTCATATTGTAATTCTCTCTGATTGAAAGCAGTATATGGATGACCAATTGAAATCATAAATTCTCTGTTATTATCTATTGATTTCATTGTTCGTTGCACGGATCTGAGACTCACAATTGGTATCAGAGCAGACGGACAAAATCGATTCAAAGTATTCATATTGATTTCTGGTAAGTTTTCACTTTTTCTCGTCTGTGTTCCTACTTGAATCTCAATTATTTGATTCTAGTAAAATTGATCGATTTCGTTTATTGGGTATTGTTAGTATCATTGCTATTAGTGACTCTGCAAGTTTTCGTAATCCATTTCGATCATTTGAGTGGTTTTTTAAGCAAATCAAAGTTCAAAAGTTTTGAGTGTGTTCTTGAGAAAAATTGAATTTTTAACCATCAAAACGTGTTCTTTTTTCTTCAAAATCGATTTGGGTAGTGTTATTTTTGTGTTTGGTAGTGTTTCTAATCTTTTAGGAACGTTTTTGAGCAACCCTAGTTGATTCCCAATCGATTTCATCACTCCAGCCGTCCTTTCCAGGTAAAACAGCCGCACTTTCCAGATAGTAGCAGCACTTTCCGGAAGTTCCTTAATTCTTTCCGGACGCGTCAAATCTTTACGGGTAAGTTCTTTCAATCCAATCTTTCCGGGTAATTTGTTCCGGAAACCCAGAGTTTCAGGTAAAATAGTTTGTCCGGACAACTCAACGTTTCCTGTAATCTATTTTGTCCGGATAACTCGAAGTTTCCGGTTATATTGATTTATCCAAGAAACCCATTCCATCCGGAAAGCATTTTATCCGGAATCTCAATTCACCCGGTAACTTGCTCTTCACCCGGTAAGCTTATTTTCCGGATTCCTTATCCGGAAACCACCCGGATTCCATAATCCGGGAGCTTTCTGAACCCTCATTTTTCAAAATTTTCTAGGGGCGCTGCTAAGTCGCAGGAGGGGGACATTTAAGTATCCTTGATACTGTTCCACTTTGAAACGAACCAACGTATGACGATCACATCAGTGCAACCATCAAAGTTGACTCGAGATGCTTATGCCATGAGCAACCACACCACGCCTCCAGCTCTTGGAGAATCTTGTCAGGTATGTCTACCAACTCATAATGCTTTAGTTGATAAGATTCAACTACTTGGTCAAAAGGTAGAGTCATATATGTTTTCATCAAATGAACAACTTCTTGAAATTAACTCGTTAAAAGTAAAGTTAGATGCTCAAACAAAGATAACTGAAAAGCTTAAACCTGACAACACATACCTAAAGGAAAAGTGTGCTAATCTTTCGATAGCACCAAAAGATCTTCGAGCTAAGATATCTGATCTGACCATAAAGCTTGATCAGTGTTTGAATGAGAAAGCAGAAATTGTTTATCAATGCTCTGCTCTTCAAATTCAGCACAAGGAGTTCGTTGCCAAAATACTTGATCTTGAAACCAAACTCCATAAAAGAGGTCAAACGGATCAAACCATCCACATGAATAAACCCAAAGAGTTCACGTATTTTAACAAGGAATGGGGAATCGGATATGATAACCCACACTACTTGCAAAAGGGTATATTCAATACACCTACTTTGTATGATTTTGGTTGTTTTGGATTAGATAAAAAGTATCCGGAATACGCAATTCAATTGACTGGTCCTCTTGAACCTGAAAAGGAAGAGGAAACTGAGGAATACAAGCGCGCACACACTTCCAAAATACAACTTCCATTTTGTTATGAACCTTTGAATTATTCTTATCAAAAGAACAAGAAGTATCTCTCGAATGACTACTTCGCATAAACACAGAAACACGTAGTTACAGTCTGCAATACTCACTGTTGATGGACTACACCATTGAGGTGTAGAAAACCAACCAAGACACAACAGTGAAACTAGAGGTTGGACAAGCACCAAATACAACAGATACAACTTGACAATTCAAAAGGATCTATGTTTGTCTTGGTGCTTTGAAGAAATGCTTCAAAGCCTGTAACAGGGACTTGTTGGGTTTGGATGGTGCATTTATGAAAGGCCCTTTCCAGGACAACTTTTAACTGCAGGTGGGTTAGATCCAAACCATGGTACTTATCCCCTAGCTTATGCTATAGCTGAAGTTGAGTGTACAGACTCATGGGCATGGTTTCTTGAGTGTTTGGGAGATGATTTGGGACTGGAAAGGAACTCTAACTTCACTTTTATTAGTGACAGGCAGAAGGTACATCTTTAATTTAAGTTAACTATCATTTATATGTTTGACTTGCTTACTAACCATATAGTGATAATGCACCATAACAGGGATTTTACCAGCATTAGCCAGAATATTTCCATGTGTAGAGCATAGATTCTGCTTAAGACATATCCATGACAATATGAAGAAAAGATGGAGGGGCAAGGAGTACAAAGATCTGCTATGGAAGTGGGCCACAACAACCACAATTCCAGAGTTTGAAAAATGTATGGCTGAGCTCAGAAATTTGAACAAGGATGCATATGTTTGGTTAAAAGATATCCCACCTCATAGTTGGACAAGGCCTCATTTCTCAGGTAATGTATATGTTTATGCTTATGCTTGATCTTTTGTATATATATATATATATGTGATGTATATGTTTATGCTTATGTTTATCCTTATGCATATATAGGTAGAGCTCATAGTGATGTCCTATTGAACAACATGTGTGAAGTGTTCAATAGGCAACTTCTTGAGGCTAGAGACAAGCCCATAATCATGGCACTGGAATATGTTAGAGTCTACTTGATGAAGAGGATTGTCAATGTAAGAAAGGTCATTGACATGTCAGAAGGGATTCTTACACCGATGGCAACAAAACTCCTTGAGACAGTGAAGAAAGAAGCTTCTAAATACAAAGTTATTTGGAATGGGAGCTGTTGGACAACCAAGGGGGGGGGGGGGGGGGGGGGGGGTTAGGTTGTATTATAAAAAATATTACTTTCAAAAATTCTTTTGTAAATAAATACAGAGTAAATATAGTACAATACAGAAGAGTATAAATACAAACAGATACACAGAGATTGTATAAATAAATATAAATGCAAAGCAGTTTATATAAACAGATATAATAAAGCACAGCGGAAAAAATAAAGAGATAAAGGAAAGAGAATACTTGACACCAAAATTTTAAAGTGGTTCACCAATCACGCGGTTGGCTAGTCCACCTCGAGAAAACACTTCTCGGAGATCCAATAAGAAAACGTATTCTTTACGGTAGAACACAAACCTTAGTACAACAAACGCGAATCACTCTTCTTTGAGAGAATTATGTGGATCACTCACTCTATTCAAACACTTACAAGAGGGTATAATTTTAATATGAATAATCACTCTTGTATAAGGTTTATCACTTGGATATTTTTAGAGAGTTTGATCACTTGAGTTGTGTTGCTGATTCAACTAATCGAGAGATTTTAATCTGCTATCAACTCAAGATTTCTTACTCAAAAACGTGTTTTATAATTTTAACAGTTTAATTATCAAGAGAAGAGGCTGCAGAGTCTTTATCAAATGCAGAGAGGAGTTATTGTAAATTGGTAGCTTTGAATGCTGGTAGGTTGCATATATATACTGGATGAGCAACAGTCCACGGGCTTTCGCGGTATACCGGCAATCCTTCGCGGTATACCGTGCAGAAGAAAAGTACATTGGTGAAGAGAAGGTCAACCCTGCAAAACAAAACGTAAACTTGTACCAGCGGTATACCGGCTATTCTTCGCGGTATGCCGTGAACTTGTACCAGCGGTATACCGGCTATTCTTCGCGGTATGCCGTGCAGACAAAGGGAGCTTCCAACCAATCAGAGATATACACCATGCCTGCCGCGGTATACCGCCTGTACCTTTGCGGTATGCCGCCCAGAAAAATGTTGCAGGAAGCAGTACGCATGCGCAGATTCTTCTAGAAACAAATCTTTCACATTAAATGATCCAGCAAGATGATAAGATGTTGAGGAGAGCTGACTTGGTTTATTTAAAAAGACAGTATTAGAAAAATCCAAGTGGTATATTATTTTAGGGTGATTTATCATTTTAAAAATTAAAACGACGAAAATCTTCAGTCTTGGATTCTTCAGATAAAATTATCGAGATTATTTAAAAGCTGCACACTCAGATAAAATATTAGATAACAAAGAATGCGGTGTGTTTTGTAATCATCAAAATAAATATGGAGATGTGATTTTATGTGTACCAAAAATATATCTTAATATTAAAGCTGGGTACACTTGCACCAACAATCTCCCCCTTTTTGATGATGACAAACACACGCTAAACAGGAGAGCATACTCGGTTTCTCTCCCCCTTTTGTCAAAGCAAAAAGGGTTAGGAAAGACGCTATGCTCCCCCTTGAAAGATGCTCCCCCTCAAGATATGAAATATTTGAGAGTTAGCATTTTCTCAAGGGTTGTACTCAAGCATGCCTAAACCAAGTCTTAGTTTAAAAAACGCAGTTTTGTTTAGGGCTTTAGTGAAAATATCGGCCAGATTATCTTCTGAATCAACCTTTTCAAGCACGATTTGGCCTTTTTGAACATTATCTCGTAAAAAGTGATGTCTCAATTCAATATGTTTTGTACGAGAATGTAAAACAGGATTTTTACTTAAGTTTATGGCACTTGAGTTATCACACATAATAGGAATTTTGGTTAGATGTACCTCAAAATCGGTAAGGGTGTGTTTCATCCAAAGGACTTGAGCACACGCTCTTGCGGCGGCTACATATTCCGCTTCGGTGGTAGACAAAGCTACGGATTGTTGTTTCTTAGAGAACCAAGACACAAGTGAGAGACCTATAAAGGCACATACTCCACTCGTACTTTTTCGGTCAACAATAGATCCACCAAGATCGGAATCGGTGAAACACGTTACTTCTAACTCGGGTTTCTTTGCATACCATAAGCCAAGATTAGTAGTACCTCGTAAATATCGAAAAATACGCTTGACAGCTTCATAGTGAGTTTGTTTAGGTGAAGATTGAAAACGAGCACATAAACATACACTAAACATAATATCAGGTCTACTAGCAGTTAAATATAATAAACTACCAATCATACCACGATAAATCTTTTCATTAAAATCGTTTCCCTCCTCGTCACGAGATAATTGTAAGTTTGTGGTCATTGGAGTTTCAACGGGTTTGACATTTTCAAAGTTAAACTTTTTCAACATATCTTTACAATATTTAGATTGACTAATAAAAATACCAGTTTCACATTGTTTGATTTGCAATCCTAAGAAGTATTTTAACTCTCCCATCATGCTCATTTCAAATTCGCTTGTCATTTTCGCAGAAAATTCATTACAAAGATTTTCATTAGTAGAACCAAAAATAATATCATCAACATATATTTGCACAACCACAATATCATTTTGATCATATTTCACAAACAAAGAATTATCTATTTTACCCATAATATAACCACTTACAATTAAAAAGGTTTTTAATCTATCATACCACGCACGCGGAGCTTGCTTTAAACCATAAAGCGCCTTTTTCAATTTATAAACATGTGTCGGATTTTCAAAATTTTCAAAACCGGGAGGTTGAGAAACGTATACCTCCTCATTTATAATACCATTTAAGAAAGCACTTTTAACATCCATTTGAAATAATTTAAAATCTTTAGCATTTGCAAAAGCGAGAAGCATTCGAATAGACTCCAACCTTGCAACCGGTGCAAAGGTTTCATCGTAATCTATACCTTCTTGTTGATTGTACCCCTTGGCAACTAAACGTGCCTTGTTTCGTGTGACTCCACCGTTCTCGTCTATCTTGTTACGGAAGACCCATCTTGTGCCAATAATGGTTTGACTACTAGGGCAAGGAACTAAGTCCCACACATCATTCCTAGTAAATTGGTTTAACTCTTCTTGCATGGCCATTATCCAATCCTCATCACCTAAAGCTTCATCTATGGTTTTAGGTTCTATGGTTGAGATAAAGGCATGGAAAGCACAATGGGTATGGATTTGTGATCTAGTTGTCCTTTGGTTTAGGTCACCTATAATTTGATCTACGGGATGGCCTCGAGCGGTTCTAAGGTTAGGGTCATCTATACCTTGTGGAATAAAGCAAGGAGGGGCATTACTAGATTCAATATTATTTGTGGAAGGTTGGGTACCTAAATCCAAGTTGCTAAGTTGTTGTGCTAAGACGTCTCCCTCACGGATATTGTCATTTGCTAGGGGTGCACTCGGTTTGGGAGGACTCTCGTCAAAGCTAACATTTAGGGATTCTTCTACAACCATGGTCTCCTTATTTAGAATTCTATAGGCTTTGCTATTCCAAGAGTAACCTAGGAACACTCCCTCATAGGCTTTGGCATCGAATTTGGTTAAGTAGGATTTGGTGTTTAAAATGAAGCATTTACAACCAAAAACTTTCAGGTGAGCTAAGGAAGGTTTTCTACCACGGTAAAGTTCATAGGGTGTCTTATTTAGGATATTTCTAACTAGGACACGGTTTAGCACATAGGTTGCGGTAGCAACGGCATCACACCAAAACTTTTGGGGAACTTGATGTTCGTTTAGCATGGTTCTACTCATTTCTTGCAACGTTCGATTTTTCCTTTCAACAACCCCATTTGACTGAGGAGTTCGAGGAGCCGAAAAGTTATGAGTTATACCATGTTTATCACAAAAGGCACCAAATTGGATATCATTATCGAATTCTCGTCCATGGTCCGTACGTATGGAAACAATCGTACAACCTTGTTGGTTTTGAATTCGTTTTCCCAAAATTTTAAACTTTTCAAAAGCCTCATTTTTATGTCTCAAAAATAAAGTCCAAGTATAACGGGAATAATCATCCACAATAACCAAAGTGTAAAAATTTCCTCCAAAACTTTGAATCGCCATAGGGCCAAAAAGATCCATATGAAGAAGTTCTAAAACTCTTTGAGTAGAAATAACATTTTTAGATTTATGAGAAACGTGATGTTGTTTGCCGACACGACAAGCATCACAAAAATGATTATCAAACTTTAATTTTGGAAGGTCACTCACAAGCTCCTTATTTTTTAAGTTTTGCATTAATCTTAGATTAGCGTGACCTAAACGTCTATGCCATAAAGTAGAAACATCATAAATAGAAGATAAGCATACATTTTCAGATACAACAGTTTTGCAAATATATAAAATTCCTTTCACAGAACCAGTTAAAAGAACTTTGCCATTTTTCAAGATTTTGCACGAGTCTTCTTCGAAGACGACAGTTATACCATTTTTACACAATTGGCGAACACTTAACAGATTAAAATGCAAATTATCAACATGATTCACATCAAGAAATTTAACATTATTGCAAGAAACTGTACCTCTCCCAATTATATTTCCTTTGGAGTTTCCTCCAAAAATTACCTGTCCACCATCACATGACTTATATGATGAAAAAATATTGCTGTTTCCGGTCATGTGACGTGTGCAACCACTATCGAGTATCCAGTCCATATCAAGGTTTATCTACAATAATAAAGATGTAACTTTTATGGTCCCCATTTCTCGTGGGTCCTTGTAAATTAGTTTCAAGATAACAACCAACATATATATAAAGTTAAGCAAAATATATATATATAATAGATCAAAAAGAATATATATATATATGTAGTACGTATGTATATATATATATATAAACAAAAGTACATATAACAATATATTACTTATATATACAAGAAAATATATCATATTTAAACTATATATATATATATATAATATATAACACATTTAAAACCATAAACGCATACCACCGGGATTATCATTACTAAACATTCCTTTTGGAATCCATTTATTTATCATTTTAATTTTGCGATTGTATTTATCATACACATAAAAACAAGCATTTATATTCGCATTATTTTTAGGTTTAGAATACTTATCGTTATACATGCGAGCATACGGTTTTCTAGTATTATAATTTACATTATGCATTTTAGGTACATACGGAGGTTTTTGCATATACGTCTTTCGTGTATTAAACTTAGGTGGTTCATAACATCTTTTAATAGGCATGCAATTACATTTTTCAACACATGTATTTGAACCTATACCTTTTCTACAATTTATACGGTTCGACATATTAAGCATGTTAAGAACTTTTTCATTACTACTTTCAAAAGCTTTAGCTAACATGTTATCTTTTTCATATGAAGCACATTTAGCCTTTAAACATGCAATTTCATTTTCAAGAATATCACATTTTGTACAAATAATATTTTCATGTGACTTTTTATTTAAGCATGCAATTTCTTTCTTTATAGCATCACAAGATTTACAAAAATCCTTTTCTCCTAATTTAATTTCTAATTTAGCAATTATATTCATATCATTTGCAGATTTTTGATTAACATTATTTATTTCCTTTTTACATGCATTTACAGTTTCTTTTAACATAGCAATTTCGTCTTTATAATTATTTGCAAGATTAGCCATTTTATGAAACGATTCATGCAATAATTCAAGATTGTTTTCGCTATCGCTATCATAATCACTATCGTAATTTGAATAAGAAGTGTTTACCTCGTTGTCGCTTTCAGCCATAAGACAAATGGCTTGATAGTCATCTTCTTCTTCACTCGCGCTCCACGCGCCTCCAATGAAGGCTTTATCCTTCTTGTTTTGGTACTTGTTCTTTTTCGGACATTCATTGGCGTAATGATCTTTGTCGCCACACGAGTAGCAAAATCCTCTCTTTGGCTTAGCTTTATCGTCACCACTTGAGTCGTCATTTTTCTTTACTTTTTCGTCTCGTTTATGGAACTTACGACTTCGGTTTTCACCACCACGACGGTAGTTGCCGTTTCTTTGAAATCTGCCATTGTTAGAAAATTTATTATTATTAAAAAACTTGGAAAAGTTTCTTACCAACATGGCGACTTCATCGAGAGTTTCGGAAGGATCTTTTGAGGAGCTAGCTTTCTCCTTTTTCTTCTCGACTTTTGGTGTTGAGACATTGAGAGCGATTGACTTCTTTTTAACTTGCTCCCTTTCTTTATTTCTTTTAAGTGCAATTTCGTGCACCTTGAGATTTCCGATTAAGTCATCTATCTTCATTAGGGAAAGGTCACGGGAGTCTTCCAAAGATGTTATCTTTTGCATCCACTCCGAAGGAAGGGCTCGTAGGATTTTCCTTATATAGTCCTCGTTAGGATAAGTGCGATCCAAACCTTTCAAAGTAGTCATAATAAGGTTAAATCTTTTAAACATTGAGTCAATTGACTCATCTTGTTTCATTTCGAATAGTTCATAATCGTGAACTAGAATATTTACTTTACTTGATTTAACTTCCGTGTTTCCACGATGAGTATTATTTAAACTTTCCCATATTTGATTAGCGGTTTTATATGTATATACTCTTTCAATTTCATCAGTTGTTAAAGCAGCATATAATATATTTTTAGCTTCAAAGTTTAAACAAAAATGAGATTCATCAGCAGTAGTCCATTCATCTAAAGGTTTATCAATAAAAACATCATCTTTAACAATTTTGGGTTTAAAGTTCCCATTTTCAATTATGTCCCAAATCTTTTGATTTTTGCCACGCACGTGACATTCAAATAGCTCGGCCCAAATGCCAAACTTTTCAGTATCTATCAAAGGAGGTTTTGAAAACACAATATTAGTTTGTTGAGTCATTTTAAAAAAAATTTAAGCAGAAAAATTTTGAAAGCCCTGCTCTGATACCAATTGTTGGACAACCAAGGGGGGGGGGTTAGGTTGTATTATAAAAAATCTTACTTTCAAAAATTCTTTTGTAAATAAATACAGAGTAAATATAGTACAATACAGAAGAGTATAAATACAAACAGATACACAGAGATTGTATAAATAAATATAAATGCAAAGCAGTTTATATAAACAGATATAATAAAGCACAGCGGAAAAAATAAAGAGATAAAGGAAAGAGAATACTTGACACCGAAATTTTAAAGTGGTTCACCAATCACGCGGTTGGCTAGTCCACCTCGAGAAAACACTTCTCGGAGATCCAATAAGAAAACGTATTCTTTACGGTAGAACACAAACCTTAGTACAACAAACGCGAATCACTCTTCTTTGAGAGAATTATGTGGATCACTCACTCTATTCAAACACTTACAAGAGGGTATAATTTTAATATGAATAATCACTCTTGTATAAGGTTTATCACTTGGATATTTTTAGAGAGTTTGATCACTTGAGTTGTGTTGCTGATTCAACTAATCGAGAGATTTTAATCTGCTATCAACTCAAGATTTCTTACTCAAAAACGTGTTTTATAATTTTAACAGTTTAATTATCAAGAGAAGAGGCTGCAGAGTCTTTATCAAATGCAGAGAGGAGTTATTGTAAATTGGTAGCTTTGAATGCTGGTAGGTTGCATATATATACTGGATGAGCAACAGTCCACGGGCTTTCGCGGTATACCGGCAATCCTTCGCGGTATACCGTGCAGAAGAAAAGTACATTGGTGAAGAGAAGGTCAACCCTGCAAAACAAAACGTAAACTTGTACCAGCGGTATACCGGTTATTCTTCGCGGTATGCCGTGAACTTGTACCAGCGGTATACCGGCTATTCTTCACGGTATGCCGTGCAGACAAAGGGAGCTTCCAACCAATCAGAGATATACACCATGCCTGCCGCGGTATACCGCCTGTACCTTTGCGGTATGCCGCCCAGAAAAATGTTGCAGGAAGCAGTACGCATGCGCAGATTCTTCTAGAAACAAATCTTTCACATTAAATGATCCAGCAAGATGATAAGATGTTGAGGAGAGCTGACTTGGTTTATTTAAAAAGACAGTATTAGAAAAATCCAAGTGGTATATTATTTTAGGGTGATTTATCATTTTAAAAATTAAAACGACGAAAATCTTCAGTCTTGGATTCTTCAGATAAAATTATCGAGATTATTTAAAAGCTGCACACTCAGATAAAATATTAGATAACAAAGAATGCGGTGTGTTTTGTAATCATCAAAATAAATATGGAGATGTGATTTTATGTGTACCAAAAATATATCTTAATATTAAAGCTGGGTACACTTGCACCAACAGGAGCAACAAGTATCAGGTTACTGGACCTTGACAGACCATTGTGTAGTGGATGCAACAGATATGGTCTATTCATGCAGAAAATGGGAGCTTACAGGTATACCATGTAAACATGCAATTACAATGATATGGTATATGGCATCAAATGGGTTACAAGTTGATCAGAAATGTGGGTGCATCTACAAATTAGACACATGGAAGTATGTGTATGCCTTCATAATTGATCCAATCAAAAGTAGAGATAGGTGGGCTACCAATGAATGGCCAATAACTATTACTGCACCAAAACATCACATTCAACTGGGTAGACCAAAAAAGAAATGAAGAAAAATAGTTGAAGAATTGAGTGAGCCAATTATCAGGGGTTCAAATTTCTACGTCGTGGGAAGACTGTTACATGTGCCAAATGCATGAAGAGAGGCCACAACTCCATATCCTGCAAGGGTCAAGAAGACAAAGCTGCATAAAGTACAATTGATGATAGTGGTAGTCCTTGGTTTTGTTAATATACTTTTTTTGATCACTGAATGTTATGGTATTTGATAACTTAATGTTTAGTACTTTTGGTACACTTGATCAGTGAATGTTTAGTCCTTTTGGTACATTTGATCACTTAATGTTTAGTCCTTTTGGAACATATGATCAGTGAATGTTATTGTTCATTGGATGTTTATCAAATACACGAATGAATGTTATTGTCATGAAGCTTACATTTTGTCAGTTGGTACTTTGCACATTTTGTCATTATTTTTAGTTAAACAACACTTGAAGAGGAACAAAAACACCATAAGAATTATCATTAAAACACCATTTCAGTACATTAAACAGGGGATCATTACATGGAAACCTCATTGACCAAAAAACACCATTTCAGTACATTAAACAGAGGATCATTACATGGAAACATCATTAACCAAAAATCCTTGACCCTTTACACAGTTCCAGGTCAAGTAAAAAGAAATTATTCTACAAAGAAAACCCAAGTACTCAACATCAATATTTTCCACCTACGAGCTTCCTCAGTCTTTGCCTTCAAGCTTGCTTCAAGAGTGTTCTTCGACTTCAGTAAACCATAAATCACATCCGCTGGTCGAGGCAACATTGTCGTGTCAACCCACATGCAAAGCCCACAGTTTTATCCCTGTATCGATGGACGGAAACACATTTAGGGCAAAATTAACGAATTTAGCAAATGTTGAAATCACTTAAGCATTCAACTTACCGGGTTTGGACAACAGAAGAATCTTCGTCCGGGATTAGCATTATTCCATGAGATTCTCACAATCGCACGATATCCACAATAGCAATCCACCATTGTTGAGTCGTTGAAGAGAGAAATCGTTGAAGAGAGAGAAAGAGAATAAGAGAGGTGTTTTAAATTTGAGGGAGAGAGAGAGAGTAATATAAAAAGGGTTTTTTTTAACTATTATTTTAAACTAGAAAGCAAAAGGACGCATTTACCCTCGTGTGCAATGCTCGTGAAGGACTTCACGGAAGCAAGATAACGGTGTTACACCCAAGGGACCAAAACCGAGCACTTTTGCATACGACAGGGTTTTTCTTGTGGTAAAAATTTCCTGGGGACCAAAAGTGAGAAAAATAACATACCACAGGGACAAAAAATGCAATTTATTCAAAATAGAATTACGGATTAGTGGCTGATAAATCTTCCAGTAATTAAAAATATTGTTGGTCCCGAAGGGCTATACAAGTTTGTAGAAGGGGGGGGGGGGGGGGGTTGAATACAAACACAGATTTTACTTTTCTAAATTGTTTATTGATAAATCGTTAACAATTTACAGCTTGTTGCGGAAACAAGATTAAGGATAAACCTAAATCTAAACAAGTTGGAACACTAAGTTTCTTTCACTAAGAAAGGGAATGAAATTACTAATAATAACCTATCTCAAGATAAGAAGGATGAACTTGTCCAGAGTTAGCAAGTTACTTCAAAATGAAGTGAGTTCTTCTTCTTATATACTGCATGCATTAAATGCATTGCAGTTTACACTTTACATGTGGCAGCAGCTGATTGGTTGCATGTCATTGACCTTTGTTGACAACCTTAGTAGCCGCATGTTGAACAGTGTAGTATCAGAGTGGTTGTACGATTTCAGACAATAAGGAGGTTCTTTTTCTGACATATCGTATGGAGTCGTGCAAGGGTGGTTTAGACAAAAGTACTTTGTACAGAGGACTTCATGATCAGCTTTTCGTTGATTCAGCGATCTATTATTCTATGTCAGCGAATAATAGAGTTCAGCGATAGCTAAAGTCTTGTACTTGATACTTCACGTTGAGTGGACAAATCTGAGTGTTCGCTGATCCGCATCAGTTCATTAGGAGAGATGTCGCTGGTTCTTGAGCTTGATCTTCGACTTCAGCGTAGAACCTATGTTGACGTGAAACTTGTCTTCAGGGATCATAAGTAAACAACTAACTTATCAACGATCACCATAAGTACTGAACAGACTCAGAATATTATGGTGAACAGTTTCGCTGAATGTTTAATTTAAAGAGCAATAGTTCCTATCAGCGGTACTGTAAGATCTTAGTACTTATCAGCGATAGTGAAACTCTGATACATATTGTTTACTTACAATTTTCACTAAGTATATAAGATAGGGTCATTATCAAATCACTGAGGGTTTGGATCAACAATCTCCCCCTATTTGATTATGACATAGCAACAGAGAAAATTGCTATTTAATGAAAACATAAGGATAAAAAGAACTCATAAAATATTTGTCCCTTTTACTGTTTTCTGGGATCTTTTCTGTACTGATGGAGTAAAGTACGTTCGCTGAAATTTTTCTTTAAACTTTGTAAAGATTACAGAGGGAAGTGGAAAAATTACAAGTACAGCGAATAAAATTACAAGTACAAAAGATGTAGACAGATAAGGATAGAAAGAAACACAAGGCGATCCTATCCGTCAAAAGGTTCTTCCTTGATGAGAAGTTCATTGAGGGTCTTTGATGTGGGAAACATCCAGTCATGGACATCTACTCCTTGATTCTTTTTCTTCAGAGCTTCTTCAAAAATCAAGGGCTTCAGGTGTCTAGCTTTAATTTCGCGTCTGACTTCACACCAGAATATGAGATCTCTGAGTTGTTCGATGGGAGCGATGTGGAGCTCAGAGATACGTTGAAAGTGATGATTTCCATAGTAGTCTAGAAAGAATATACCATAGGGATCACTTACAACTTTGCCAGGAATGAAAGTTTCTTTAGGTGGTAGGGAGGTGTCAAGCGCTGAGAGATCAGCATCAGGGCCAAGAACTTCAGCACGAGAGAAACCAATACCTGTTTCATTCCGTATAAGAGGACCCAAGTCTGAGACTTTCTTTTCCTTAGCAGAGACTTTTCTTTGTTGAGGAAGAAGAGTAGAATGGGCAATATCCACAGCAGAAGAAACCAGGTCGATCTGTTTGTTTAAGATCTTCTCGACATGGCTTTTGAACTTTGAGCGCGATCCCTGAATGGCTAATTTCGTTTCTAACCATTCAGAGAGACCAAACTTTTCTAATGTTGCAGCATAGAAGGTTTGCTTGGTTTTGTCTTCTCTGTAGACATCCACTTCAACAACAGGAACGTCTACGTACAGTCTTCCTCTGATGTTTACCTTGATGATTTTGGATGGTCTAGATCGATAGGTCAGCCTTTGTTTAGCCCATTCCAAAGTCGTATCAGAGACCTTAGTTGACGTTGAACATCAATGGGAGCTCTTTTCAGCTTGGGGTCTTTTACTGATCGTTGAGTAAGCTGGATGGCGTATTCTCTGTCTTTTTCTTCAGCTTCCCTTTTTTCAGCGATCAGGCGTTCAGCTCTGAGGTGTTCCTTGTATTCCTTTTGGGAAACTCTGAACTTTGGAGGAACGGAAGGAAGTTGATCACGCTTCAGAATAATTCGCTGATCCTCGAGTCTCTTGATCATTTCATCTCTCTTTTCTTGATCCTCTTCACTTAGCTTTTGAGGAGCCAAGGAAGGTCTGTTTTTGTGAGAGATCAAATCTAAGACTGGGATTATTTCTTCAGCGTTGGGAGCTGGGATTATTGTTGGTGAAGTCGCAGCTGTAGGAACTTCAGCGATATCCTCAAACAGGGGAGAGGACTAGCTGAAACACAACGATCTTACAAGTAAGAACTTTGGGTAGAACAGAGAGAGAGAAAGAATGGGATAGTGTATGGAGGTTTTAGTGAGTGTAGAGCTGATAAAGTGTATAGAGGAGGGATGTGGAGTAAGATTAGTGTACCTGACAAACCGGCTTTTTAAGCAAGATCATCAGATTTTCATCTGAAGCGACACTTTTTCCTTTGCCCTTGTCAGCTTCAGATGCTGATGGCTTTGCCTTTGTCCGCTCCCCTGAATGTTCATTTATCAGACTCCCTTTAAGAGCTTTAGATCTCTGAGCAGGCTTGACGATAAAAGAATCATCATCATCGTCATCTTCATCATCATCATTCTTTGGAGAAGAGGATGGTTCATCATCAGACAAGTCGATGGCTTCTTCATCTTCAGCTTCAAACTCAGTTTCTTCAGCTTCTTCTTCGAGTTGCTCCCCCTCAGATACAGAGGTAAGCTTCTCGGTTCCCTCAGGGTGTTCATCTCCCTGAGGTCCAGTGGCTGATTCGTCTTCAATTGTCTTCTCACCTTCTTCAGTAAAGGTGAGGTCTTCAGTCTTCTCTACCCTGATAGATTCATCATGGGAAAGGTCTTCAGCGCTCTTCTCCCCCTCTTTTTCATGACGAGGTGGGGAGGAATGTGACGATTCAGCAGCTTGTGTGGTTTCCCTGTCTTCTTGGCCAGGGATCCCCACACAGATTTCAATCGCTGATAATCTGTTTTCCAGACCAGAAATACCAGGATTGATTTTCACGAGTTCAGCACGATCCGCCGTAGTAAAAGACGGAGGTGCAGGGGCGGTCGTGTTGGTCAGGATCTGCTGCAACAAAGTGTTCATAGAAGTGATGTCATTCTTCATCGTATTGACATCAGTCTTCACAGAATTCATGTCAGTCTTGATGGAGCTGATATCAGTCTTTACAGCAGACATGTCACCTTCGATTTTGCCAATCGATGTCTTCAGCGTTGTGACTTCGCTGGACATGGTGTCAACTGACCTTTTTATGGCAAGGTAGTCAGTATAGATATCAGAGAGGACTTTGGCGAAGTCGGTGAGTGATTTATCAACCTTCTCCAAGTCAGCTTTGGAGGCATTCTTTTCGACGACAGTTGTCAGCTTTGATAGATTCTCTCCAGCGTTTGTTACAGCTGAAGAGTTGTCGGAAAGAGTAGTAGTGAGACCCGTCAGCGTCGTCTCTATTGTCTTCAGAGAGGCGTTGATGTCTCTTAAATTAGGACCTGTAACATATAAGAACTTGTGAACAGAGGAAAGCTCAGAAGTTTGGGGTTCAGTTACAGTGTATATGGGTTGGTGTGTACCTGCAGGAGGATTGGTGAATTCATCAAAATCTCGGGATCCTGAGTAATGTTCCATATCGTCAGCTAACGTGCGTGGACGTATGGTCATCTCTGCAGGTCCTATGCCCATCACTCCTTGAAGAGTATTATCTTTAGCTTCTGGAGGAATGACAGGTGCTTCAGTGATTACTGGAGTGGAGTCCAAATGAGTAGAGTGAGAAGCGAAGGATAAGAATGGAGGTTGGTTACTGAGTTCAGCGTTGGATTCGCTGAGAATCACTTCATCAGTCTTTTGAGAGACTGAAGGAGGTTGGGTAGATTCCAAGTTTGTAACCTCAGCATTTAGAGACGCTGAAGTTGGGATAGATTGGGTGGCTTGTTCAGTTGTGGCAGAGCGTACCACTGAACTTTCCTTCAGCCCAACAAGAGGAGCTGAGGAGTCTTTAGCAATAGATTGCTGGGGTTGCTCCTTGGTTTTCTTAGTTCTTTTGGAACCAAGTTGGGTGTCAGAGTGTTTCCTTTTAAGAGAAGGAATGGAGGTTGCAGCTAGGGTATCAGCGGTGGGTTTGTTCGCTGAAGGAGCTGCAGAAGTAGAAGAAGTAGGGTTTAGAAGAGTTAACAGAGTAGAAAGACGTGCCTCGTTTTCCACTAGTTTGAAGTCGAGAATCTTAGGGCCGACCTGAGAGAGTTTCAGGTCACCCTCTGATGGGTAGCTGTCCTTCAGGCCTTTTTGGAATACGGCGCTGATGAATCGAGGATAGGGAACCCATGGAGATCTGTCAGCGACGGAGTCCACTCTGAGTACCAGGTCATCATAGATAATCGATGCCCAGTCTATATGTACACCTTTCAGCAGTGCATATCCCATTGCTTGCTGAGGCTTTGCGGCTTGGTCAGAGGAGCCGGATTTGGCAGTCATGCAGCTGATCAAATGGGCGAATATGAAATTCATCTCGCTGGGCATTTTGGATTTCTTGATAATGGTCAACTTCTTCTCGGGCTTCATGACCCTTCCAGTTTCCCACACATAGCCCATTGCATCGAAGAATGCAATGATGGCTTCCCTGTCTGAGTTTTTCTTGGGGTCAGGGAGGGGAACGAAGGGTTTTTCTTTGGTTACGATGGGAAGGCTGAGGGCTTTGCGAATAATGGCAGGTGTAATCTTCATAGTGCCATATTCGATATCGCAGAGGATGCAGTCAATTGTTTTTTAGGGGTCTTTGGCTGATGGTAGCTGAGAGTGTCTGGCAGAGTACCAGAATTGGGATAGCAAAAGCTGATGTGCAGCAGGTGTTATGGTCAGGGCTGTGTAGATGGAACAGTTCTTGAGGAATTTCACAGCATCATCTAGATGTGTGACTTGCTTTCGAGGAGGAAACTCAAGAGGCGCATGGAGGTTATTTACCTTGGTCCAATCCAGTTTGTCAAGAGAGAACTTGACCTGAGGAGCCTTGAGGATTTCCACTTCCTCAGCAGTATCATCAGCAGCAGTGTTCTCAACGATGGTGTTCTTGGGAATGTCAGAAGATGCCATTTTTTATATTAATAGTTCAACCAAAGATTAACAAATAAGATTAATCTTAATGTGGAAAGATTTTCCAATAAGATGGTTCGAATTTTGTCCATTTCATTCAGACAAAATGTCTTAATGAAGATTAGGGTTTTTCTTGTTTTTGAAAAACAAAATGCAAACCCAAAAAAAATCTTGTTTTCCAGTTTCCTTTGAAGATTGGGATTCTGGAAAAACGAATGAAGAACAAGTTTAAGATTTTTGCAATTAAACTTGAAGAATAACCATGAAATGGTTGTGTTCATAAAACCATGAAAGAAAATGATTTTATTTTTAAGAAGTTCTTTTGTTTGATCTTGTTAAAACAATGAGAAGATCAGAAACAAGTTATTTGCATTTGGTAGATAATAAGAACATATTAACCTTTGATGTTTGAAGAAGATGAACAGTTGTTCTTGAAAAATTCGAGAGCAAGATGCAACAGTGATTTCTTTCTTTGCTTTGAGGAGAAGTTCGCGTAAAAGGAAAATATAAACCAAGAAATTGTTTATATAGAGAGATTTAGAAAGAGAAAATCTTGAGCGGGGAAAGATTTTCATCATGACATGGACACGTGTTTGCATTTGATTGGCGAGTAAACAAAACGTGCAAACGTGTATCAGAAAGAAGAACGTGACAGGGCTTATCCGTTGTAATGACGTCACAACTGTCCTTCCATATTCTCGGATGTCTCTGAGGTTTTGAAAAACTCAGGGACACTTTTGAAAACATGAAGCACTGAATAGAAATATCAGTGTTGGTTTTAGAAATTTCAAAGTATCGCTGATAAGGAAGAGATATTCAGCGATGTAATTTATTTTGAAATCTTGCATTTACATGCGATTTTCAGAGAGAGAACCATACCTTGACATCAGCGAATCAAGTTTATTCGGAGAGAAGACGATAGAGTGGGTTATACAAGCTGATTTTATCCTATTGCTGATCAAATGTGAATCGCTGAAGATTTTACTCTTCAAAATTCAGCATTCCAAGCTCGCTGATGAGAAAGTTGAACCTTGTCTCATCAAGAGGTTTGGTGAACAGATCAGCTAACTGATAATCAATTGGGATAAAGTGAAGTTCTATATCACCATTCATCACATGATCTCTGATAAAGTGATACCTGATTTCGATGTGTTTTGTCTTTGAGTGTAGCACTGGATTATTTGCTATAACGATGGCACTTGTGCTGTCGCAATAGATTGAAATATTTGAGAGCTGAAGGTCATAGTCCAGTAGTTGATTTCTCATCCACAAGACCTGAGAACAACAGCTTCCAGCGGCTACATACTCAGCTTCAGCTGTGGAGGTGGACATTGAGTTTTGCTTTTTACTTGTCCAACTTACCAGCTTTCCACCTAGGAGCTGACATCCTCCTGTGGTGCTTTTTCTATCCATTCCGCAACATGCAAAATCACTATCTGAATAGGCGATTAGATCGAATCCTGAGTCTTTGGGATACCAAAGACCTAGATTCGCTGTACCCTTAAGATATCGAGAAATTCGCTTTACAGCTTTCATATGAGATATCTTAGGTTCAGCTTGATATCGTGCACACAAACATGTTGCATACATAATATCAGGTTGTCTAGCTGTGAGATACAAAAGAGAGCCGATCATCCCACGGTACGGAGTGACATTAACAGGAATACCCTTAGTATCCTTACCAAGTGTCAGCGGTGGTGCCATAGGGGTTTTCATAGCTGAACTTTCAGTTAAGTCGAATTTCTTCAGCATATCTTTAACATACTTTCCCTTATTAATGAAAGTTCCTTTTTCATTTTGTTTTATCTGAAGACCAAGGAAATATGTTAGTTAACCCATCATGCTCATTTTAGACTCATCTTTCATTCTATCAGCGAAACGAGTACAAAGATCAGGGTTAGTAGAACCAAATATAATGTCATCAACATATATCTGAACAAGAATGATATGACCTTTTACTTTCCTGAAAAATAGTGTTTTGTCGATTTTACCTCGCTCAAATTGTTCAATACGGAGATAAGTAGAAAGAGTGTCATACCATGCACGTGGAGCTTGCTTCAAGCCATAAAGTGCCTTATCCAGTTTATAGACATAACCTGGACGCTTAGGATCTGAGAATCCTGGAGGTTGTTCCACATAGACTTCTTCATTCGGCTTTCCATTTAGAAATGCTGACTTGACATGCATCTGATATACTTTGAAGTCTTTGTGTACATCGTATGCTAAGAATAGACGAATAGATTCTAGACTTGCTACTGGAGCAAATGTTTCGTCATAATCTATGCCTTCCTCTTGTCTGTATCCCTGAGCAACAAGACGAGCCTTGTTGCGGGTAACAGTTCCATGTTCGTCCAACTTGTTTCGATAGACCCATTTAGTGCCTATCACTGTTTTGTCAGTTGGTTTTCAAACAAGTTTCCAAACTTTGTTTCTTTCGAATTCAGTAAGCTCTTCTTGCATGGCGCTGACCCAGTTTGGATCTTTGAGGGCATCATCTACTTTCTTTTGTTCAGTCAGAGAAATAAAGTTAACAAATAAACAAATATTACCTGCACTTCGTCGAGTCTGAACACCAGCGTTTGGATCTGTAAAGCCCGTGTCCCGATATACATTTCATTTAATTATTATACTGTTTATTTAACGAAATTATTTGACGGGGTTAGTCGAGTTGGGTCAAATCGTTAAATGGTCGAAATATTTTTGGTTTGCGAGAAGAGTTTAGTTGAGAGACCTAGAGTGGCAAGTAGGCCAAAGTTCAAGCATGGGGTCGGCCCATGCAATGGAACCGAGACCCATTTTGCTGGTTTTGTTTTGGTATCGAGATTAAAAAAAAAGAAACAATAAACCCTTTTTTTTTGTTTCCTTGCGCCGTGAGAACCCAAACCAAACACCCTTCTCTTTTTTTTTCGTGGCTGCCGTGAAACCAACGACCACCAGCAGCGCCGGTGCTGTTCACGCCGGCGAAAGAGGAGTGCAGCGTGAGGGAGAAGAAGCTGGACTTGGGTTTGCCTTTGTGCCATCGACGAGGTAAAGCTTCCCCATCTTGACTGCCGACGAAACAACCACAAAACAACCACCATCGTCGGCGTCGCCATCTTGACTGCCGACGAGTGTGCCGCCGTGCACCACCAATAGGTGGCTGTAATGGCGGGTTGCGACCTTGTGTTGCGGTGTTGTTCGCGAGAGGGAAGTACGCTTCTCTTTCTTTCCTTTTCTTTTCTTTTCGTTTCGGCGTCGAAAACCCAGGAAAAACGCCATCACCGCCGGTGGCCGCCGCCGCCGACCACCAGTTCGGGACGTAGCATGGGTCGATTTGTCGTTTTATACTGAAAGGTGCTGAATTTTCGCTGTTCCGGAATCTGTTTTTGTAAAATCCGTAGTAAATTGTAGAAAAATCGTTAGGAGGCGTATAATATGTCCTTGGAACCCTAACTCAGAGTACTTTCTGGTCATGAAATAATATTGGGATTTTTCTGGGTTTAAAGGGGTCGAAACAGGTCCCGAACAGACCTGTTTTGGGTGAACGGAAGATAGTTTTAGTGACGGTTTAAGCGTGTGTCGTGCCATAGGGTCCGGGTCTCGTATTGACACGTTTTAACATGCGTTTAGGTGCTGGGAATTGACCGTAATTGTGGAGCTTGAATTGTGTTGTTAAGCTGGGCGCGCATTCGAGGTGAGTTCTCTCACTGTGTAGTTAGGGGTTGTATGCATGTCATAATAGTTTGTATGTACTATTGTCTTTGTGGTGTGAACTAGTTGTTTGTGGTGTGTAATATTTGATTGGTTTGAATGCTTGGTATAAATGTGTTACATTACAATTCGGTGGGACCGAGGCCTCGATGGTACTGAGGTGTTGGTTACATTACAATTCGGTGGGACCGAGGCCTCGATGGTACTGAGGTGTTGGTTACATTACAATTCGGTGGGACCGAGGCCTCGATGGTACTGAGGTGTTGGTTACATTACAATTCGGTGGGACCGAGGCCTCGATGGTACTGAGGTGTTGGATACATTACAATTCGGTGGGACCGAGGCCTCGATGGTACTGAGGTGTTGGATACATAATTACTTGTAGATGTTTACTCGTTTTATGTAACTGTGATGTTGTTGCTTATGTGCGGATAGGGGTGATGTGTATATAATTCCTATCTGCGCATGTGTTGGAATTCACAAAGCTTCGTGCTTACCCTTTCCCAATAAACTGTGGTTTCAGGTACGGGCGGCTCCAAGGCGTGACGAGTACACACTGCCGCGCGAGAAGAGCTGGTTGCTCTATGATTTTAATAATTAAACGTTTATTCCGCTGGTTTTATTTTATAAAGACATTAATTATGTGTTTGCAAACCAAACGTTGGGATCATTTATTGAGTTGTTATCAATGAATTGTTTATTTAAAAATTTAAATTTGCTTGTAATTTTTGGGACGTTACAACTTGGTATCAGAGCACAGCTTGAGTGAATCAAACGCACCTCGGTGTGTTTGGTCTCAAGTTGCGGCTGGAAAATTTTCAAATTCTTTATTAAATCTTTTTGGAAATAAAAGAAAAAGTAAAGACCCGTTCGAGGAACGGTGATCGGAGGCGCAGTGTGTACGGTCAGCCGGAGCCAAAGTGGAAAGGTACCGTACTTAGTGTTTTATTGCTTTCTAGATCATAGAGTATGCATGCTAGATTGCCTGTTGTGGACACTATGCTGTATGTTGAACTACTTGCTATTAGAAATTTATGCGAATTATGATAGGTTACTAAGTGGATGCCCTCTAGGTTGTATGCAGTAAGAGATTTATAGCCTTAGAATATTCGATTTAGTTCTATTGCGCAGCTCTTGTTTGAGTCCAACCGTTCTAGGATAGAGTCTTGTATCCGACTGTCTATTTATTTCGCACTGCATATAATCGGGTATTCGCGAGGTCACTCGTCGTAATTAGTAGGGATTCGGTAGTAGCAAGGGTAGTGGGATAAGAGGAAATTCCTAGGGAGCTAGGAAGGGTGGGTGTATATATATGCTGGCGCGGGCATATGGTTAACTATATATTTAATTGTTGTTGAATGATTGGGGGTGACCGATGGTTTATTATGTATAGAATTGTGGCTGTCTGATCGGGGAGACCGATGGTTTTGTATATACAATAGTTGTATGAGTTTGCCTGTTTAGGATATGTTCTTGAACTGGCATGTGTGGATTAATTGTATTATGTGTATAGTTTCGGCGAGAAACTACTTGGACCCTCGGGATGAGACTCGGAACGAGCGATGATAGGTGTGGAAGGTAGTAGTAGAGCTCCTACTACCGGAAGCACAAGATCAATGCTCGAGTCGGGGAAGTCACGAGGAATCCAAGGAGTTGGGCGTGAGTGTTGTTAGTGTGCGTTGTTATGTGCTAATAACGCGTTGTATTATCTACCCTGAATAGTCGTCACGAGGAGAGACAAATATAGTAGATCCACTGGTGCATGTGTATACTTGACTTGCTTTGACGGGATGACCGTTGGGGTAGTGTCGAAGGCTCTAAACTGGCAGTCGTTGGAATAGAAAGACGATTATAGTTTTAGTCACTTGGAGTGACGATAAGGATGATATTTGTTGTAAGCAGATCATTTCGAACCAAGATGGAAGATTGTGCTAGAGTCATAGGCTTATAGAGCCGACTTTGATTTGAGGAAAAATCGTAGGGATTATTTTGACGTAATTTTCCATCTTGCCCCAAGAGGCTTAAATGTCCGGAGGACGATAGTGGATTGGAAAGGTAGAGAGGAGCATGAGTCGAGACGTTGAATGTCGACTGAGTCGTGCACAGAGTTTATTTTAAAAATAGGATTGCATTAACTAATCCTTGTGTTTCCAATCCTTATATGGATTGTGTTTTGAAACTTTGGGAAATGTTTAGCACACACACAAGATTTCGAATTATAGTTTTGAAAATGCTTGAAACCGTTTTATCACGGGAGTTGAAAACTTTGTAAAAGATTGTTTCATTTGATTATTTTCCAACGGTTTTTTCGGGTACGATAATATCCGTGTTTTGTGGTGGTTAAGATGTTGGGTAAGTGACTACGGCTTGAGACTCTAACATTGGAACTCCTCCACATGTGTTAGAGTTGAGACGGAAAGTTACATTCCACGATGTCTGTTTAAAGGCTATTTTAGTGAGTTGTCTAAAATGAGTTTGGAATTCTAGTGTCGCTTAACTTTTCGTTCGAGAGTTTGTGTTACTAAGTGTTTATTTTGCAAATAGTTCAGTGTGTGGATTGATTCATGCGTGACATAAGTGATGCATGGAGGAATTTTGGTAACATTTCATAAGGAGTTGTTTAGCGCGCTTTTTAGTCAGCTAAAGGTTTTATTGACATTTTCATTAAAATGCGATTTATCGACTTAGGGGTATGCATACTGGGGTAACCTTTGTTCTCGGCATTTTGATGAACGAGTCGTGCAAGAAAATGCTTTAGTTCCTTTTTGTCGAAATGAAAGACCATTTGATCCAAGGAGTGTTTTAATGTTGTAAACATCATGCATACGATTACAATGTGTTATATTTTGGAAATATAAATGCGTAGATTGTTGACATTCGGTTACTTTAGAATTACCGTTCATTTTTTGGGAAATTAAAAACTTTTGCTTTGGAGGAAACGAGTATTTTGAGCATTTTCGATAAATACATTTTTTAAACTATAATGTTTTGACATTATATGCCCCAAGTACGAAACTTGAGGAAGTGTTACAAGCTTGCATGCCTGCCCCCAGTTTGAAATTTTACGAGGTTTTTAGTCTATATTTCCAATTATTAGAAGCGGACTGGTTTCTGTCTTCAAGTTTGAATCTTACACGAGGCAGTTGTGTTTTAACAAAAATATATTTGTAAACCGTGTCATCGTTTTGTGTGACTAGATGACGCGCGAAAAATTTGTGGCGAACCCTGTGCCACATCATTTTATGATTAAAATGAAGAATTTTGAATCAAATGTCGTGAAACTTATTTTGAATTATGTGCACACCTTTGTCGCACCCTGTTTAAGGTCAAGCGGTTACTTTAAGTGCACGTCATGAGTCAATCCATACTGGAGTCGAGGCGGTTCATTTTAAAGAAATTATTTATTACGATTTGCTTTTGTGTGAGTAAACTGAACTGCAATGGAACGATTTTCAACATGATTATCCTATGTGGGACGAGGGTGTCCAGTTTTGCGTAACTATCGATCAGGTAATAGTAGTTTTATTACATACGATCTTTTTGAGATGAAAATCCTGATGTTGAAAATATTTTGTAAATGATTTTGTAAACCATTTGGGGAAATGTACTTTTAAGTGTCATGTGTCATTTCGAGAATTTTTAGGGTGTGAGTCCTTTTGGAAAACTCTTTTGGTTAACCTGTATTGAGTCTGGGACTAAGGTTGATTTCAGAGTATTGCTTGCTTAAACCTTGTTTAAACGTATTTTCCGACCTATGGATCTAGCAAGCGTGGAGCATTTTGCTCGGTTTTGACTTGGAGTTAGTCATGGGCCAATTGCCCGTTTTAATGGCTCGATGTGGAGTCTAGTGATGAGTTGTTTTTGTCGCACCGTTTGGCATTCTTTGCACTTTGAGTGTTTACATGTTTGGGTGAGTGAGACAATCCGGAATAGGCACTTGTGGGTAGGCTGTTTTGCTCTGGATCCTTAGGCACGTTAGTCAGTCGCTGGTAGTGGTCGGTTGGGTATCTCGGGGTGAGGCCCCGGTGTTCAGGTGTTATAGCCCAGGCTTTCTAGTAGGTGCTAGGAGGATATAGTTGTGGGCACTCACTTGAGAGGTAATTCCGATGTGCGGGGCCCTGAGGCGTTACCTGAGAGGTAGGCGTCGGGGTGTATCCTCGGTTCAGATAATTTTAGCTTTGTAAAGCGTGTGTGGGGGATACGTCGACGGTGGAAGGTAGATATTCCACGCGTGTTGGTAATGTAGGCCGGGTAGTATGGATTAAGCGAATGACCTACGTGTGTGTTAACTGACTTGATTGTAGGGGTTATCTATTTGTGTTAGTGTCTAGGATAATACCACGCTTATGCTTATTATTGTGATCGGTTGGACCGATGTTCGGCGGGTGGCCGATGTTTGTTATTGTAATCGGTTGGACCGATGTTCGGCAGGGGGTCGATGTTTTGTTAATATAAGTTATTTAAAATCTTTGGAATCTATTAGAATTCGTGGAAGTTAATCGACAATTAATGATGGGAGGGATCGTAGTCGAGTATCCTGTAGGGTATTCTGGGAGCAACATTAGAATGGTTAGAGCTGGAGATTTGACTCGGGATGTGTGGAATATCTAAGGTTGGGGGACAACCGTAGTCGCTTGGCTAGGAATGATTTCAATTGTCGGGGTGTTATGCCGATCATAATCCCAGTTTAGTAGGGGTTTCAAGTGGACTTAGGAACCTGAGGTTGAGATGAAGGAGAACTATCTAGAGCTATTCACGGGCATAGACTTCGAGGACGAAGTCTAATCCAAGTGGGGGAGAGTTGTAAAGCCCGTGTCCCGATATACATTTCATTTAATTATTATACTGTTTATTTAACGAAATTATTTGACGGGGTTAGTCGAGTTGGGTCAAATCGTTAAATGGTCGAAATTTTTTTGGTTTGCGAGAAGAGTTTAGTTGAGGGACCTAGAGTGGCAAGTAGGCCAAAGTTCAAGCATGGGGTCGGCCCATGCAATGGAACCGAGACCCATTTTGCTGGTTTTGTTTTGGTCTCGAGATTAAAAAAAAAAGAAACAACAAACCCTTTTTTTTTGTTTCCTTGCGCCGTGAGAACCCAAACCAAACACCCTTCTCTTTTTTTTTCGTGGCTGCCGTGAAACCAACGACCACCAGCAGCGCCGATGCTGTTCACGCCGGCGAAAGAGGAGTGCAGCGTGAGGGAGAAGAAGCTGGACTTGGGTTTGCCTTTGTGCCATCGACGAGGTAAAGCTTCCCTTCCCTTCGGTTCTTTCTTGTCGTTTCAGCCACAAAACAACCACCATCGTCGGCGTCGCCATCTTGACTGCCGACGAGTGTGCCGCCGTGCACCACCAATAGGTGGCTGTAATGGCGGGTTGCGACCTTGTGTTGCGGTGTTGTTCGCGAGAGGGAAGTACGCTTCTCTTTCTTTCCTTTTTTTTTCTTTTCGTTTCGGCGTCGAAAACCCAGGAAAAACGCCATCACCGCCGGTGGCCGCCGCCGCCGACCACCACTGCCGGAGGTGGCAGTGGGTGGTGCGCGGTCGAGTCCAGACCCTGGTCACCTTGAAACCCTAACCCGTAACTTTATCGCGTTAACCCGAATCGTATAAGCCGAACTCGTAAACGTTTTTATAAATCGTGATTTTTATGAAAATTCTAGTGTGCTGACCAGTTTTCGTGTAGTCATAACTTTTCCGTCGTAACTCCGTTTGAGCCGAAACTGGCGCCCACGGTTCCAGTTCAGGGCCGGGCACGTTTTCCGTGTTTTAGCGGAAAACTGGTTCGGCCTCTAGCTGGGCGAAAAAGTGGTCGCAAGTTCGGTGTTTTGTCATTTCATGTGAAAATTTCTGGAATCTGCTTGGATCTTGCGAAAATCATAACTTTCTGCTCGTAAATCGGTTTGGGGTGAAACTGGTGTCAAAGGTTCCCTTTTTGAGTCTAGAAACTTTTCTGTGTTTTGTGCAAAACCCAGTTCGGGACGTAGCATGGGTCGATTTGTCGTTTTATACTGAAAGGTGCTGAATTTTCGCTGTTCCGGAATCTGTTTTTGTAAAATCCGTAGTAAATTGTAGAAAAATCGTTAGGAGGCGTATAATATGTCCTTGGAACCCTAACTCAGAGTACTTTCTGTTCATGAAATAATATTGGGATTTTTCTGGGTTTAAAGGGGTCGAAACAGGTCCCGAACAGACCTGTTTTGGGTGAACGGAAGATAGTTTTAGTGACGGTTTAAGCGTGTGTCGTGCCATAGGGTCCGGGTCTCGTATTGACACGTTTTAACATGCGTTTAGGTGCTGGGAAGTGACCGTAATTGTGGAGCTTGAATTGTGTTGTTAAGCTGGGCGCGCATTCGAGGTGAGTTCTCTCACTGTGTAGTTAGGGGTTGTATGCATGTCATAATAGTTTGTATGTACTATTGTCTTTGTGGTGTGAACTAGTTGTTTGTGGTGTGTAATATTTGATTGGTTTGAATGCTTGGTATAAATGTGTTACATTACAATTCGGTGGGACCGAGGCCTCGATGGTACTGAGGTGTTGGTTACATTACAATTCGGTGGGACCGAGGTCTCGATGGTACTGAGGTGTTGGTTACATTACAATTCGGTGGGACCGAGGCCTCGATGGTACTGAGGTGTTGGTTACATTACAATTCGGTGGGACCGAGGCCTCGATGGTACTGAGGTGTTGTTTACATTACAATTCGGTGGGACCGAGGCCTCGATGGTACTGAGGTGTTGGATACATTACAATTCGGTGGGACCGAGGCCTCGATGGTACTGATGTGTTGGATACATAATTACTTGTAGATGTTTACTCGTTTTATGTAACTGTGATGTTGTTGCTTATGTGCGGATAGGGGTGATGTGTATATAATTCCTATCTGCGCATGTGTTGGAATTCACTAAGCTTCGTGCTTACCCTTTCCCAATAAACTGTGGTTTCAGGTACGGGCGGCTCCAAGGCGTGACGAGTACACACTGGCGCGCGAGAAGAGCTGGTTGCTCTATGATTTTAATAATTAAACGTTTATTCCGCTGGTTTTATTTTATAAAGACATTAATTATGTGTTTGCAAACGAAACGTTGGGATCATTTATTGAGTTGTTATCAATTAATTGTTTATTTAAAAATTTAAATTTGCTTGTAATTTTTGGGACGTTACAGATCAAGTGCATTTAAATCAACTAGTCAAAATCGAACGAGAAGAAGCTATAGCTGCATTGAAAGCTGAAAAAGCTACTGTTGAAGGATGGTGTAATTCTTCAACAAAGATCACTGATATAATTAAGTCTCAGATTCCCCTGAGTGATAAACGTGGTCTAGGTTACAAATTAGAAACTCAAGAACCAACCACTGATCGTTCCATGCTCTTATTTGGAACTTTCGTATCCTCAGTCGCTGACACTTCATCCTCTCAGTGTTCGTCGTCCAGACCAACTATCCCTGAGGAAATTTCTACCTCCTCTAAAGGTAAAGAGAAAATGGTTTATCCAAAACCTACATCTGTCTTTAAAGATAAAGGTAAAGGAATTGCTTTTAACCAAAATCCTCAGAAGGGTACTTTAGTACCAAAGCTGAATGCTTCTAAAGCTTTAGTGATTTATTTATCTGGATCAAGGAATCAGATTTCTGGATCTACTCAGTGTGGGTCTATTCAGCGATCTACTCCTAGACTCAGAGTGGATGTCCTTGGTAAGAAATCTGAAGAACTAAACGTTCCTCCCATTTCAAAAGCCAAAAGCTTATTTGGTGCTGGTCCTTCTAATTCTAAATCAAAAGCTCAGCATTCAAATAGTCCTAGAACTACTTTTAGTTATAGGAAATGTTATCACTGTGGACTCACTGATCATATTGCTAGTAAGTGCCTCACAACCACCAAAGCTGAAAAGATAGCTAAGGTGAAAATTGCTCCCAAGGCCAAGAAGACCACTGAGGTTAAGAAATTAACCAAAGTGAAGACTGACAAAGCTGAATCTTCAAATGCTGCGAAGATTGCTGAACCTTCCATTCCAACTACTTCCACTGACAAACGTGTACACATGGTTAAGTGGGTACCCAAGAAAAACTAATCTTCCTTTGTGATGCAGGTTCAGAAGGGTATCTGGTATCTCGATAGCGGATGCTCTAGACACATGACTGGAAAGAAAAGCCTGCTCGCTGAATACAAGGAAGAAAAGGGTCCTTCTGTTACTTTTGGTGGAAATGGAAAAGGACATACCCGAGGGTTTGGTGTACTCTCTAATGGTACAACCACCTTTAGAATAGTCGCATATGTTGAAGGGCTGAAGCATAATCTGTTAAGCATCAGTCAGTTTTGCGACAAGGATAACAAAGTAATCTTTACTAAGGAATCCTGCTTTGTCACTGACAAAAAGGAGAAGATAGCTCTCAGCGGTTATCGTCTGGAAAATGTTTATGTAATAAACATGGACTCAACCACCACTGAGAACTCATGTTTCTTCTCAAAAGCCTCATCTGATGTCAACTGGCTATGGCATAAGAGGCTCTCTCATCTGAATTTCAAGACACTGAACACTCTTTCTTCAAAAGAGTTAGTCACTGGTCTACCCCAACACTCATACGCCAAAGAGTCTTTATGTTCAGCGTGTGAGAAAGGGAAGCAGACCAAAGCAAGCTTCAAGTCAAAGCAAGTCTCCTCAGTGTCATCTCCTCTACAACTACTCCATATGGATTTGTTTGGCCCTGTTAACAAACAATCCATCGCTGGAAAGAAATATACACTGGTCATAGTTGATGAATTCTCTCGTTATACATGGGTTATGTTTCTCCGTTCCAAGAGTGACACCCCTGAAGAACTCATCACCTTTGTTCGGAAGATGGAAACCCTGAATAATTTGACCGTTCGCTCAATAAGGAGTGATCATGGAACTGAATTCAAAAACAGTTCTCTTGATTCCTTCTTTGAGAGTAAGGGTATTTCTCACAACTTTTCTTCAGTGAGAACACCGCAACAAAACGGAGTCACTGAAAGAAGAAATAGAACAATTATTGAAGCTGCACGTTCAATGCTCAGCGTGTAAGATCCCACATTGGTTGGGGAGGGGACCAAAGGTTGCCTTATAAGAGGAACTTGATACCTCCCCTATTAGATGTGTTTTAAAACCGTGAGTCCAGGTGTGTGGACAAAGCGGACAATATCTGGTACGGTTGGCCTGGATGTTACAGATGGTATCAGAGTCGGGAACCGGACTGGTGTGCTAGCGAGGACGCTGGGCTCCCAAGGGGGTGGATTGTAAGATCCCACATTGGTTGGGGAGGGGAACAAAGGTTGCCTTATAAGAGGAACTTGATACCTCCCCTATCAGACGCGTTTTAAAACCGTGAGTCCAGGTGTGTGGACAAAGCGAACAATATCTGGTACGGTTGGCCTGGATGTTAACGTCCCAAAAATTACAAAAAATTTGAACTTTAAAAAATAATCAGTTAATTGCATAAGACACCATTAATAATCCAAATAACCGTTTCGTTTGCAAATTTAAATAATAAACGTTCTCATTAAAACTAAACAACGGAATTAAATTGTTTTTAAGTATAAATTAAATCTCATGACTGCAAAGAGCCATTCGTACGCGCCAGTGTGTACCGTCACGCCTTAGAGCCACTAGTACCTGAAACCACAGTTTATAGGGAAAGGGTAAACACGAAGCTTTGTGAATTCAACACCACATACAACACAATTATATAACACTACCCCTAAAACAGGTAGATACACATAACCAAGCATGCAAGTCTAAGAACGCATCCTAAACAAGCATACTAACCCAACCCACCTAAACAAGCATTCATCGGTCTCCCCGATGACACACGATAACCGTGCACGTATCCCTCGGTCCCACCGAGTTCCTACGCCACTCGTGTACACAATCCTCGGTCCCACCGAGTTTACACGACACCCAAGGTCCATACTAGACAGAACACTATCTAGTACCACACAACAAGTAATACCACTTAGCACACGCGAGCTACAGTAATGTAAATATAACCATAGTTCTACGTAGTGAGTGAACTCACCTCAAAAGCGATGTAGAAATCTCGAACGATCACACGAGCTAGACAACTCCAAAATCACTTCTCGACACCTAAATAAGTACTATAAAGTGTCAACTCGAAGCCCGGGATCCTTAATTATAAACATAAGATTAAACAGGTGATATTTCGCCTTTTCGGCCTAAACTGCAGGTCTGTTCGGGACCTTCTTAGCCCCTTCTAGACCCACAATTCTAGAGATCACATTTTACAAACAGATAGGTCTAGGTCTTAGCTTTCCAGGGACATATTATACGCGTTCTAACAATTTTCCTACGATTTTATACGATTATTCTAAGATCGAAACGTAAGGCTGGCATTTTCGGACCTGCTGCAAAAACGGCCCTTTTGCACCTAGATAGAGGCCTAACCATGTTCCAGACACAGAATGTGAACCATGGGCACCAGTTTCACCTCAAACCGATCTACGACGGAAAACTTATGGCCGATACATAACAGGGGCAGAACCGATATCACCACATAAAATGATAACTTTATTTTTCGTTTCGGGTTTACGCGATCGGGTCACGGATCAGGGTTAGCAATTAGGGTTTTATGGTTACAAGAGGCTGGGCTCAACAGCACACCACCCACTGCCACCTCCGGTAGTGGTGGTCGCCGGCGGCGGCGATGGCGGTTTACGAATTTCCGGCGAGACCACACGACCTCCCTCACCCCGCCACATACACACACACACACACCCAGTCATGCCCTGGAAACTCCCGACCACACACACACTGCCACCACCAGCGGTGGTGCACGGCGGCGGTCACACCGCCGGCAGCCATGGCTGCGGCGGCGGTGGTGGTGGTTTTTCTCAGTTTTTGCGGTCGAAACGACGACGAAAAGAAAAAGGGGGAGAAGGTACTTACCTCTCGTGATCGGCACAACAACACACGCAGCAACACACCACAGATGTCTCGGTTCCGCTCTCAACCAATTCGCCGCTCCTCTCTCTTTCTCTCTCGCTCTCGCCGGCGATAGACACAGCGGCGCCGGCTGTGCAGGTTCTCTCCGGCGGCAGCAGCAAGGAAAACGGTGGGGGGTTTAGGGTGTTCGACGGCAGCAACAAGGGATGAAAGGGAAGTAGGGTTTTGGGGCGTTTGTGCTTGCGACGTGAAAAGAAACGAGAAGGGAACAAAAGAGGGGGGTCGGTTCTATATGGGCCGAACCCCATGCATGCTATTTACGAAATTACAACAACGGCCCCGGGACACGGGCTTTACAACTCTCCCCCGCTTGAATTAGACTTCGTCCTCGAAGTCCACGTTCGCAAATAGTTCCGGATAGTTCTCCCGCATCTCAGCCTCGGGTTCCCAAGTCCACTCGGAACCTTTTCGGTGCTTCCACTGGACCTTTACCAGACCAATTACTTTGTTACGCGAGGTCCTAGTCCTCCTGTCAAGAATGGCGATCGGCTTCTCTACGTATTTAAGCCGCTCGTCAATCTGAATATCCTCAAGAGGAATCACCGCAGACTCATCCACCACACACTTTCGCAACTGAGACACGTGGAAAGTGTTGTAGATCAAACTCAGCTCATCCGGTAACTCCAAACGGTAAGCTACCTTCCCCACACGCGCAATGACCTTGTAAGGTCCAATGTAACGGGGCCCTAACTTTCCTCGCTTGCGAAACCGGATCACCCCTTTCCAGGGTGACACCTTCAGAAGAACATAATCCCCGACCTGAAATTCCAAATCTGATCGTCTCTTGTCGGCGTAGCTCTTTTGCCGGCTTTGTGCAGTAACTAATCGATCTCGGACCATCTGAATCATCTCAGTCGTCCTCAACACAACATCGGTGCTCCCCAATACTCGATGACCAACCTCGCCCCAGCAAATGGGCGTCCTGCACTTCCTACCATATAACACCTCGTAAGGCGGTCTGCCGATACTGGAATGATAGCTGTTGTTGTAGGAGAACTCAGCTAAAGGAAGATACTGATCCCAACTACCCCTAAAATCAATAACACATGCCCGAAGCATATCCTCGAGTGTCTGAATAGTACGCTCACTCTGCCCGTCGGTCTGAGGATGAAAAGCCGTACTAAAATGCAACCGCGTACCCATCTCACCCTGAAACTTCTCCCAAAACCGGGAGGTAAAACGAGTATCCCGATCAGAGACAATTGAAACTGGCACCCCGTGCCTGGTCACAATCTCTCTGATGAAAATCTCCGCGAGCTTCTCCGCCGAGGAGCTTTCTCTGATGGCCAAAAAGTGAGCGCTCTTAGTCAGACGATCGTCAATCACCCAGATAGCATCATTCCCGCGTGGAGTCCTGGGGAGTTTAGTGATGAAATCCATCGTGATCCGTTCCCACCTCCATACCGGAATCTCTAAAGGCTGCAGTTTCCCATGCGGTCGTTGGTGCTCCGCCTTGACTTTTCAACAAGTCACGCACACCTCTACACATTTGGCGACATCCCGCTTCATGCCGTGCCACCAGTAATCCTCCCGCAGGTCTCGGTACATCTTTGTAGCTCCGGGATGGATAGAAAACTTGGACTTGTGCGCCTCGTCCAACAATATTTGCCTGTTCCCACCAGTGAAGGGAACCCAAATTCTACCATACCGAGTCAATAATCCTCGACTATCACGAACAAAATTCAGAATTTCCCCCGAAACTCTCTCACATTTGGCATTCTCATGTAGAACTGCCACTTCCTAAGCACTACTTATCGACTCGAGAAGAGGTGCAATCACTGTTAATCGTTGACACAAACCCCGCAGTGGCTCGCCAACCGGATGTCGACTAAGTGCGTCCGCAACAACATTCGCTTTACCCGTGTGGTAAAGTATCTCGCAATCATAATCCTTGACCACGTCAAGCCACCTCCTCTGACGCATATTGAGGTTTTGCTGATCCATCAAGTATTTGAGGCTTTTATGGTCAGTGTATATCGTACACTTGACGCCATACAAGTAATGCCTCCATATCTTGAGAGCAAACACCACCGCTCCCAACTCCAGATCATGGGTCGGGTAATTCTCCTCAAGAGGCTTCAGCTGCCTCGAAGCGTAAGCTATAACCTTACCACGCTGCATGAGCATGGCACCTAATCCCTGTTGAGAAGCGTCGCAATAAACTACCAAATCCTCCATACCCTCGGGCAAGGTCAACACTGGAGCCTCGCATAAACGTCTGCGTAGCTCCTCAAAAGCCCTCTGCTGCTCCTCACCCCAACTAAAAGCCGCAATTTTCTTCGTCAATCGGGTCATAGGTAAAGAAATCTTGGAGAAGTCCAGAATAAATCTCCGATAATACCCTGCTAACCCAAGAAAACTCCGTACTTCAGTGGGGGTCTTCGGCACTTCCCACCGCATAACTGCTGTAATCTTGGCCGGATCGACCATAATACCATTCTGGTTCACGACATGCCCTAGGAATTGGACCTCTCGTAACCAGAACTCACACTTGGAGAACTTAGCATACAGCTTTTCCCGCCTCAAAACTTCCAAAACTTCACGCAACTGCATCTCGTGCTCTTCCTTCGACTTCGAATACACAAGAATATCGTCGATGAACACAATCACCGACCGATCCAGCATCGGACTACACACAATGTTCATTAGGTCCATATCCGCCGCTGGTGCATTAGTGAGTCTGAAAGGCATCACCACAAACTCGTAATGGCCATAACGTGTACGAAAGGCCGTCTTCTCCGTATCTTCAGTCCTCGCCCTCATCTGGTGATACCCCGATCTCAAATCAATCTTAGAGAACCACGAGGCTCCCTGAAGCTGGTCGAACAAATCGTCAATCCTTGGCAGCGGATAACGATTTTTCACCGTAAGCTTATTCAGCCCGCGGTAGTCTATACACATCCGTTGAGACCCGTCCTTCTTCTTCACGAATAAAACCAGAGCTCCCCACGGTGAACAACTCGGCTTAATGAACTCCTTTTCGCGAAGTTCCTGCAACTGAGCGTACGACTCCTTCATTTCCGGTGGAACCAGGCGGTAAGGTGCCTTGGCCACCGGAACAGCACCCGGAATCAAATCAATGTGGAACTCCACCTGTCGCTCGGGAGGTATCCCCGGTAAATCATCGGGAAACACGTCAGCAAACTCCCGTACAACTGGCACAGCCTCCGCGGTCGCCCTGCACCAGCAGTTCTCCCCCGCTTGGGGTTCGAACTCGTACTTGTTTATGACGACAAACAATCTCCGCATCGAAGGCATCCATCCAATCCATGCCCACAATTACGCACAACTCTCGCATAGAGATCGGAACCAAATCAATAGGGAATCTCACACCAGAGATTTCCAAAGTGCACCCCCGGTACACGCCAGAAACCGTCAAGGTCATGTCATCAGCAACCTCAACCACAAGCGGACAACCTACCGTCCTACAACTCGGCCCAAAACGCTCACTAACAGTGTGAGACACGAAAGGATGAGTAGCCCCGCTATCAAACATCACCACAGCAGGCACCGAGTTAACTAAGAACGTACCTGTCACCACCCTATGCGTAGCTTGTGCCTCCTCCACTCTCAGTTGATGAACTCTACTTCGGGCCGCCTTCATCACCGCAGTAAGTGAAGCATACTGCGCAATACTTACGAACTCCCTGATCTCGATATGTAACATATTCTTGTACCGCGTCCTCTTCATGTCCGCAGAAGCAGCATACTAAGGACAGAAAAATGCCATTTTCGTGAACTCTCGGTTCATCTCCTTTACAGTCTCCGCAGTCTGAGAGAGCTCCAAGAACTCTTTAGCAATCCTCTCCATCTCCACTGGAGGCACATACTCTGCCCGAAAATGTACGACGAACTCCTCCCAGGTCAAAGTAGTGCGCTCGCTAAGCGTCCAAGCAGTAGCACACCAGTCTTTCGCTCCGTCTCGTAACAGATTCACCGTGAAGCGAACCTTCAAATTCTCAGGACAACCACTGGTAAAGAATGTGCACTCGAATCCGATCCCGATACTACAACTCTCTCGCTCGGGGCTGCCCACCAGCAGGGGGTGGAATCGCCGCGATGCGTTCCTCTACCAACACTACTACCTCATTACGAATTGCGGTACAATCTCGGGGATCGCCTCCCCAGTAGCGTACGCCACCTCAGCCGCAATCATCTCTCGAATCTGCTCAGTGGTAACTCCGGTACCAGAATCTGAGTCAGTATTGTTGTTCCTCCTTAACGAGCTATTAGCACATACTAAACCTGGTAACTACGCTCACGCTCAACTCCTCGGATTCTCCGTGAGTTTCTCCGACTCGAGCATTGATCATGTGCTTCCGATAGTAGGAGCTCTACTACTACCTTCCACACCTATCATCACTCGTTCCGAGTCCCATCCCGAAGTGTACTTGGTTTCTCGCCGATAATTACACCCATATGCCCGTACCAGCATATGTACACACTCTTCCTAGCTCCCTAGGAATTTCACCCCAAATCACTACCCTTGCTACGACAAAATTCCTACTCGCCATGACGAGTCGCCTGGCGAATACCCAGTCAAATGCAGCGTGAAGTCAAATAGACATTCGAATACAAAATTCTATCCTAGAACGGTTGGACTCAAACAAGAGTTGCGCAATAGAACTAAATCAAATATTCTAAGGCATTCACTTAACAACTTACCATGATTACCATAAATTCCTACTAGCAAGCAACAAACATGCAGTACAGTGTAAATAGCACAGGAAATCTAGCATACATACTCCTATGTTCTAGAAAGCAATAAATACACTAAGTACTGTACCTTTTCCCCTGGCTTCGGCTGACTGTACACACTGCGCCCTCGATCACCGTTTCTCAAACGTATTTTTCCCTTTCTTTTATTTCAAAAACTTTAAAAGAAAATTTCATAGCCGCAAACTTGAGTTCAAACACACCGAGATGTGTTTAATTCGCTCAAGCTATGCTCTGATACCAACTTGTAACGTCCCAAAAATTACAAAAATTTTGAACTTTTAAAAATAATCAGTTAATTGCATAAGACAACATTAATAATCCAAATAACCGTTTCGTTTGCAAATTTAAATAATAAACGTTCTCATTAAAACTAAACAGCGGAATTAAATTGTTTTTAAGTATAAATTAAATCTCATGACTGCAAAGAGCCCTTCGTACGCGCCAGTGTGTACCGTCACGCCTTAGAGCCACTAGTACCTGAAACCACAATTTATATGGAAAGGGTAATCACGAAGCTTAGTGAATTCAACACCACATACAACACAATTATATAACACTACCCCTAAAACAGGTAGATACACATAACCAAGCATGCAAGTCTAAGAACGCATCCCAAACAAGCATACTCACACCAACCCACCTAAACAAGCATTCATCGGTCTCCCCGATGACACACGATAACCGTGCACGTATCCCTCGGTCCCACCGAGTTCCTACGCCACTCGTGTACACAATCCTCGGTCCCACCGAGTCCTCGGTCCCACCGAGTTTACACGACACCCAAGGTCCATACTAGACACAACACTATCTAGTACCACACAACAAGTAATACCACTTAGCACACGCGAGCTACAGTAATGTAAATATAACCATAGTTCTACGTAGTGAGTGAACTCACCTCAAAAGCGATGTAGAAATATTGAACGATCACACGAGCTAGCCAACTCCAAAATCACTTCTCGACACCTAAATAAGTACTATAAAGTGTCAACTCGAAGCCCGGGATCCTTAATTATAAACATAAGATTAAACAGGTGATATTTCGCCTTTTCGGCCTAAACTGCAGGTCTGTTCGGGACCTGCTTAGCCCCTTCTAGACCCACAATTCTAGAGATCACATTTTACAAACAGATAGGTCTAGGTCTTAGCTTTCCAGGGACATATTATACGCGTTCTAACAATTTTCCTACGATTTTATACGATTATTCTAAGATCGAAACGTAAGGCTGGCAGATTCGGACCTGCTACAAAAACGCCCCTTTTGTACCTAGATAGAGGCCTAACCAGGTTTTCGCTAAAACACGAAAAATGTGCCAGACACAGAATGTGAACTGTGGGCATCAGTTTCGCCTCAAACCAAGCTACGACGGAAAAGTTATGGCCGATACAAAACAGGGGCAGAACCGATATCACCACATAAAATGATAACTTTATTTTTCGTTTCGGGTTTACGCGATCGGGTCACGGATCAGGGTTAGCAATTAGGGTTTTATGGTTACAAGGGGCTGGGCTCAAATGCGCACCACCCACTGCCACCTCCGGCAGTGGTGGTCGCCGGCGGCGGAGATGGCGGTTTACGAATTTCCGGCGAGACCACAAGACCTCCCTCACCCCGCCACATACACACACACACACCCAGTCACGCCCTGGAAACTCCCGACCACACACACACTGCCACCACCCACGGTGGTGCACGGCGACGGCCACACCGCCGGCAGCCATGGCTGCGGCGGCGGTGGTGGTGGGTTTTCTCAGTTTTTGCGGTCGAAACGACGATGAAAAGAAAAAGGGGGAGAAGGTACTTACCTCTCGTGATCGGCACAACAACACACGCAGCAACACACCACAGATGTCTCGGTTCCGCTCTCAACCAATTCGCCGCTCCTCTCTCTTTCTCTCTCGCTCTCGCCGGCGATGGACACAGCGGCGCCGGCTGTGCAGGTGCTCTCCGGCGGCAGCAACAAGGAAAACGGTGGGGGGTTTAGGGTGTTCGACGGCAGCAACAAGGGAAGAAAGGGAAGTAGGGTTTTGGGGCGTTTGTGCTTGCGACGTGAAAAGAAACGAGAAGGGAACAAAAGAGGGGGGTCGGTTCTATATGGGCCGAACCCCATGCATGCTATTTACGAAATTACAACAACGGCCCCGGGACACGGGCTTTACACAGCGATTCTCACCTGCCTACTCAGTTTTGGGCAGAAGCTGTCAACACCGCTTGTTTTACGCAAAACAGGTCGTTAATAGTCAAAAGATTCAATAAAACAGCCTATGAACTTTTTCATGGGAGAAAGCCTTCAATCAGCTTTCTTCACATCTTTGGATGTCAGTGTTTCATACTGAACAACAAAGATGCCCTTGGAAAGTTTGATCCTAAGGCTGATGATGGAATCTTTCTTGGATACTCCTCAGTCTCCAAAGCCTTCAGAGTCTTTAATCGAAGAAGACAAAATGTTAAAGAAACAATTTACGTCACGTTTGATGAATCCCGTTCAGCGAACTCTAACCCGTCCGCTGATATAGAAGAACTGAATCAATGGATGTTTTGTCATCTTGGTGATTCAGAAGATATTCCCACTCCTCGTGCTCACACAGTTGAAGATGATGGTCCTACTATCATTCCAAATATGCAGAATAGTGAAGCTGAAACATCATGGGTCTCAGCTGTTCCTATAAACACTATACCTGCTTCTGAACCCAATGTCTCAAACATTCCATCTTCTTCTCAGCAATCAGTGAATATAATGACAACTGCATCCATTCCTCTCTTGGCTGATACTCCAGACGTCACTGAAGCTTCATCTTCAGCTTCTCCAGTTCAGGTTGAGTCAGCGCCTCACGCTCCGGCTCAGCGATGGACTGTAAATCACCCAATTGATCAAATTCTTGGTGATCCTGTAACACCCCAATTACCACGACACAATATTGTCCGCTTTGCCCCACTGGCTCACGGCTTTGTTCTTGGCGACCTGGCGAGGACAGGAGAGATGCTGGGTATATTGGTAAATCTTGGCCTTACCAGACACAACGCGTTTTGGGGCCACAAGCATGCGGGTTCCTTGGGAACTCTGTGGTTAAGCGTGCTTGGGTGGGAGTAGTACCAGGATGGGTGACCCCCTGGGAAGTCCTCGCCAGGTCGCCAAGAACAAAGCCGTGAGCCAGTGGGGCAAAGCGGACAATATTGTGTCATGGTAAGCGGGGTGTTACAAATGGTATCAGAGCTAGGAACCGGACTGGTGTGCCAGCGAGGACGCTGGGCTCCCAAGGGGGGTGGATTGTAAGATCCCACATTGGTTGGGGAGGAGAACTAAGGTTGCCTTATAAGAGGGACTTGATACCTCCCCTATCAGACGCGTTTTAAAACCTTGAGTCCAGGTGTGTGGACAAAGCGGACAATATCTGGTACGGTTGGTCTGTCCACGACCGATGTGGGATATGCCTAAGGTGTTACACACCCCCCCCCCCCCCTCAGGGACTCATCGTCCTCGATGAGGTTTGCCCCACATCTCGAACGGCACAGGAGTGGCTCCGATACCATCTGTAACATCCCAGACCAACCGTACCAGATATTGTCCGCTTTGTCCACACACCTGGACTCAAGGTTTTAAAACGCGTCTGATAGGGGAGGTATCAAGTCCCTCTTATAAGGCAACCTTAGTTCTCCTCCCCAACCAATGTGGGATCTTACAATCCACCCCCCTTGGGAGCCCAGCGTCCTCGCTGGCACACCAATCCGGTTCCTAGCTCTGATACCATCTGTAACATCCCAGGCCAACCGTACCAGATATTGTCCGCTTTGTCCGCACACCTGGACTCACGGTTTTAAAACGCGTCTGATAGGGGAGGTATCAAGTTCCTCTTATAAGGCAACCTTTGTTCCCCTCCCCAACCAATGTGGGATCTTACAATCCACCCCCCTTGGAAGCCCAGCGTCCTCGTTGGCACACCAGTCCGGTTCCCGGCTCTGATACCAATTGTAACACCCCGCTTACCACGACACAATATTGTCCGCTTTGCCCCACTGGCTCACGGCTTTGTTCTTGGCGACCTGGCGAGGACTTCCCAGGGGGTCACCCATCCTGGTACTACTCCCACCCAAGCACGCTTAACCACAGAGTTCCCAAGGAACCTGCATGCTTGTGGCCCCAAAACGCGTTGTGTCTGGTAAGGCCAAGATTTACTAATATACCCAGCATCTCTCCTGTCCACGACCGATGTGGGATATGCCTAAGGTGTTACATGATCTTTAAAATCTTCTTCAATTTTAGAAAGCTTTTCTATTTGAAGGTGACAGTTTTTAAGCTGTTCAGCGAGTTCAAGGTTTTGATTTTCAACTATAGTTTTGCCATTCATGGCTTCATATAAACTTCTAGTCAAGAGATCGATTTTACGGAGACTTTCAGCTTCATCAATATTTGCAATATTTGTAAAGAAGGAAGGTGATACCTGAATTGCAGAGGTTGAAGTAGAGGGAATGTCTGAACTTTCTTCCTCATCTTCAATCTTTGCCATAAGACAGAGATTGGCTTCATCATCCTCAGAGTCAGATGATGATTCTTCTTCTTCAGAGGCAGCCCAATCGTAAGCCATCAGGCCTTGCCTTTCTTCTTAAAGCTTTTCAGCTTCGCATACTTTTCTTTCAGCTTAGCATATTTATCATCTTTATTCCTGGGAATAAAGTATTTCTTGGGAAACGCTGAGTTTCTTGAAACTTTCTTAAACCTGCACTCGTTAGCGAAATGTCCAATCTTTTCGCAGTTAAAACAAGTAGCAGTAGCCTTATCAACCGGAGCTGATGATCTTGGCTTATCAGTCATAGAAAGGGGTTTGTTCTTTCTGAACATTTTCTTTTTGGCGAATCTCCTGAACTTTTTAGTTAGGAGAGCCAAAGATTCATCATCATCTGAAGAGTCAGAATCTGATGAACTTTCAGAGTTACTCTCTAACTCAGTGATAGTGACCGAGGGTCGCTGAGTAGAGGGTTCCTCGGAGATTAAAGCAACAGGGGTGTTTTTGGAATCTTTTACAAGATTCTTCTTAAGATGGCTTGATTGCTCATGATTCAGCATCGTGCCATATAAGGTAGCAAGGGTCATTGATCTTAGATCCTTTGACAACTTGAGACACATAGAATAACTATCCCAGCTTTCAGGTAAACATTCTAGAAACTTTGTCAGCACTTCAAAGTTATAATATTCCATACCAACAGTTTTTAGATCTATTATTAAGCAATTAAAACGTTGGTGAATTTCAGAGAGAGTCTCATTCTTACCACAAATGAAATTTTCATACTGTCTTACCAGGTTGATCTTTCGAGAGTCCTGGACTTTTGCAAGAGAACCATTGTCGATATAATTTGTGTTTGTGTTGGTAGCCATTTTCAGAAATAGCAAGGAAAAGAAATCTTAGTATAGATTAGATCTTGTTTATGAGATTAAACAAATCTGCTCTGATACCACTTGTTGGTCCCGAAGGGCCATACAAGTTTGTAGAAGGGGGGGGGGGGGGGTTGAATACAAACACACAGATTTTACTTTTCTAAATTGTTTATTGATAAATCATTAATAATTTACAGCTTGTTGCGGAAACAAGATTAAGGATAAACCTAAATCTAAACAAGTTGGAACACTAAGTTTCTTGCACTAAGAAAGAGAAGGAAATTACTATTAATAACCTATCTCAAGATAAGAAGGATGAACTTGTCCAGAGTTAGCAAGTTACTTCAAAATGAAGTGAGTTCTTCTTCTTATATACTGCATGCATTAAATGCATTGCAGTTTACACTTTACACATGGCAGCAACTGATTGGTTGCATGTCATTGACCTTTGTTGACAACCTTAGTAGCCGCATGTTGAACAGTGTAGTATCAGAGTGGTTGTACGATTTCAGACAATAAGGAGGTTCTTTTTCTGACATATCGTACGGAGTCGTGCAAGGGTGGTTTAGACAAAAGTACTTTGTACGGAGGACTTCATGATCAGCTTTTCGTTGATTTAGCGATCTATTATTCTATGTCAGCGAATAATAGAGTTCAACGATAACTAAAGTCTTGTACTTGATACTTCACGTTGAGTGGACAAATCTGAGTCTTCGTTGATCCGCATCAGTTCATTAGGAGACTTGTCGCTGGTTCTTGAGCATGATCTTCGACTTCAGCGTAGAACCTATGTTGACGTGAAACTTGTCTTCAGGGATCATAAGTAAACAACTAACTTATCAGCGATCACCATAAGTACTGAACAGACTCAGAATATTATGGTGAACAGTTTCGCTGAATGTTTAATTTAAAGAGCAAGAGTTCCTATCAGCGGTACTATAAGATCTTAGTACTTATCAGCGATAGTGAAACTCTGATACATATTGTTTACTTACAATTTTCACTAAGTATATAAGAGAGGGGCATTATAAAATCACTGAGTGTTTGGATCAACAAAAATAAAATAATTCATTAATAATAATTATTTAAATGATTAAATTTACGGCATATTAGAATTTATTTTGGAAATAAAATAAAATATTTAAAAAAATTAATTAGATTACCGGTGGATTATTTGCGGGAAATCTAAGACGGTTTTTAGACGGTGACCTTTTTACACCGTTTAGCCAAACAAATGTGTAAAAATATCCAATTTTTTTACACGGTTTTGCCTAATAACCATGTAAATTTGAGTTCTTTTTACACGAGTTTTGTCACTTTTTACACAGTTTTTGTCACCTTTTACATGGTTTTGGAACCGTATAAAAAGGGGACATTTTTACACGTTTTCAGAACCGTGTAAAAAGCCCTTTACAACCGTGTAAAAAGGCGTTTTTTATAGTAGTAATTAGCTTAAATTCTGGTGTTCTTTTATATATCTCTTGTATTTATAAAAATATATGTTTGATGGAAGTCGAACATGAGTCTCTTCTACGCATTAACAAGAAAAACAACCAACAGATTTATACTAATTTTGTGTAATTTTTCTTAAGATGTTTTTTATAGTCAAATTGTGTCACTACTTAAAAAAACTCTAGATTCATCTCTCTAGAGGGCCACAAAGGGACTCTTACATAAAGAGGAAGTTCACACCGGAATCCAACCCTATAATTGGAATCATGTGAGAACTAATCTTTTGGTGAAAACAATGAGATTACCTCTGAGCCTTTGGATGAATTTTTTATCTGATGGCTTACAAAAGACATAGACCCACCTTCATCTACGTTTCACCTTCAATTACCTTAACCTACTTTCACATACCTTCAGTCACCATTAACATAAATTTATTAAAGTTTAAGTGATAATGATACAAGTAGATATGTAGAGGTAAATAAAAGTAGATGAAAATGTGTGAATGCACATGGATGAAATTTGACGAAGGTAGATGAAGGTCTTTGTCCTCACCGTGCTCACAATTACCTAAACGCCACCCTTAGGGGGCTAATTATTTAAAAACCCACAAAATTTAAGAAACATGAAAGCTAGTACACCATGTGCCATTTTACATTACCTTTTCGTGGAAGACTAATATTTATGCTATAGATTAACATATATTTGTTTCACAATCTGATTTTTTTACATGTTTGTAAAATGTTTTTTGATGAAAATGTGTGAATTCACGTGGATGAAATTTGATGAAGGTAGATGAAGGTCTTTGTCCTCATAATTACAGAAACCAACCCTTAGGGGGCTATTATTTGAAAACCCACAAATTATAAGAAACATGAAAACTAGTATATTATGTGCCATTTTACATTACCTTTTCGTGTATGACTAATATTTATGGTTTAGATTAATATATGTATTTGTTTCACAATCTGAAACGTTTTTACGTATTTGTAAAACAAAAAATACACATAAAAAGTTGCACATTTGAACAAAAAACATATGAAACAAATACATATATGTTAATGAATAATTTAAATCCAGTGAAAAAATATATTACGTAAAACGGTACCTTAAAGTAAAAGTTATAATGATTGTCAAAATATATAGTTTCCGTTTAGTTATACTTATATACATATAGGGTCAGGTTCAAGAGAAAATCTCAAATAAACGGAAAACTAAGGAACACTCTTTCATCTGGACGGTATGCACTTGTGCATACAAGTAATTTGTAACATGCACACGTGCATATGCACAAATGCATAATGCACAAGTGCATAAAAACCAAAAAAATAACTTAATTTACCTGTATGCACAAGTGCATATCGTCTACCAGGGTGTTCCTTAGTTTTCCATTTTTTGAGGTTTTCCCTTGAACATCCCTCTCTCTCTATATATATATGTATATTTACACATATATATATATATATATAGAGAGAGAGAGGCGGGTTCAAACGATGAGCGTACCAATTTAAGAAAACGCGAGGAGCACCGCCCATGTACTGAATCACATGTGATTCACTACACAAACCGCGCGCTTTTGCAAACCGCGGGACAAACCGCGCGTGTCCGAATTTTAATCACATATGATTTTAGTTGTGAATCACATGTGATCCACTACATGGGCGGAAGCCTCCCGATCAGTTGTGAATCACATGTGATTCGGCAGTAGTGAATCATATGTGGTTCAGTACATGGGCGGTGCTCCTCGCGTTTCTCGTAAATTGTTACGCTCCTCGTTTGAACCTTTCTATCTCTCTATCTCTCTCTCTCTCTCTCTCTCTCTCTCTATATATATATATATATATATATTCTTTGTGATTGTTAGAGAAAGACCAAATAGTGGTGGAAGACAGTATATATTAGAGGTGGCCAAAAATCGGGTTCGGGTCGGGTCGGGCCGGGTCGGGGGACAAACCGGTTCCACACAGTAACCGTGAGAACCGGGTCAGGTGAGAACCGGGCCGGGTCGGGCCGGGTTTAAACCGAAATCCCCTGACCCGTTTAATGGTATGTAGAACCGGTTTTCATAAAACCGGGCCGGGCCAAGAAGCGGTTCGGAGTTGGGCCTGCGATTTTTTTGTTTTTTAACTGCTTTCTTTGTATAATAATTAATTACTAAACTTTAACAAAGAAAAATTGGATTGGAATCATTGGATAAGTAAAATACACTTTAAAAATACGTTTTATTTATAATATATATCACTAAAATACACTTTTACGTTTCATAATTTATATATAATTTTAAGTTACAAACTTACAAGTTACAAGTTACAATACATAAATTCTAAACATTCGAAGGTCCCGCTCCCGAACTTCCACTCCCATCACTCGGATAGTAATTGAATGGATTATAATTGAATGGATTGTATGGAGCGTAGTATGGATTCTGATCTGGATTGTAGTCTTCAAGAGTATTGTACTGCATCAGTCGTGTAATAGCGGTCTGATCGTCAAGGCGGTCGGTGTCTACATCTTCGTCATCTACGACACTACTAACATCAGAAGTATCGGTTACGGACGGCGTACTTAGTAGTTCATCCGTGTCGTTTTCGAATAAGTTTTCTTCCACGCCTTCTATATCATCCTCCAGGTTCGTTCGATTTTGAATGCGGTCTTCTCCATCCAAGTAATCCTTCAGACATACGCATCACTCCACCGATTTTGGGGTTAATTTTGTCCGACGCTCCGATATGATCCTGCCACTAAGAGAAAAGGCCGACTCCGAAGCTACAGTACTAGCTTGGATTGTTAGTATATCAAGTGCAATAGTGGCCATAATTTGGAAACTTGATTGTTTACTTTTCCACCATTCTAATAAATCTAGGGATTCAACATCTACGACGTTTGTGAAGGATGTCGTTATTAAATTAGTACGTACGTATTGATTGAATTCACCCAAATTATCCCCATCATATCTAGCTTTTTAGAAGATTCCATGACAACCGATTGCATTAAAGTTTGCATTAAGTCTTCTCGGTTTCGGCCACGACTGCTACTAGAACCCGGTGAAAACATTTGAGGTGTAGGGGTTTGTTGGCTTCCTCCCCCATAATTAACTCTATAAATCTCATATAATTGATGAAAATCAGTATTAAATTGTTGTATGCGTTTCCTTGAAAAGCTAGAATTTGTAAGAGAATCCAAACCAAACGATACACATATTGCTTGTATTAAAACTTCGACACCCGTAACATTTAAAAACGGGTTTAATGTCGCGGCACAAAGAAAAGTGAAGGGGATCTTTTTAAAATATTTTACCAATTTTTCTTTCATTGGTTTCACCACGTCGTGAAAGTGCAAATCCTGTTCGTATTGAGCAATTTTACTTGCCAAAATATAAAGTTGATTTAAAAGTAAAGGGCTCGTTGGATAATAAACACCGGATAACATAGTTGTTGCAGTTTTGAAATCACCCAAAATATCGTGAAAGCCATGAATCCTTGTCCAATCATCCTGAGTTATCGTGTTATCCGGGTAATGAATGTTATAAAATGCTTGAATATATTGTTGTTGTCTTAATAAATTATCCATCATTTTCCAAGTCGAATTCCATCGAACCGGCATATCGTGCGCCGGTCCCAAAGCTTTAAAACCGACTTGTTTGCAATAATCTCTATATAAGTTTTGCATTTTTTTATTTCTTGTGAAAATTCGGCGTAACATAAGCCTAAACTTAGTTAAAGGCTCATTAAGTTTACTTAAGCCGTCTTGAACGGCTAAGTTTATTATGTGTGCGCAACAACGTGTATGAAATAATTTTCCCTCTAAAATAGGGGATAAAGCCAAACGTAATCGGTCTACGCATGCCGTATTATTACTAGCATTATCAAACGAAATACTAATAACTTTATTTTTTAAATTATAATATTGAAGACATCTCATAATTATAGAAAACTGACGCTCACCCGAATGTGGCGAACCAAAGAGCTCAAACGTGATTACACGTTTGCATAATTGCCACGATCCCGGCACAATCCAATGTGCCGTTATGTATATATAAGAATCTGGCAATCCGCATGGTGCGCTCCATACATCACAAGTTAAAGAAACTTTGTTGGGTAAGTTTAAAAACATTTCTCGCATAATTTTTTGAACCTTATTCCAATATTTTAAAGCATCACGCTTAAGAGTTTGACGACTTACCGAACCATTGTAGCGTGGTTGGAACCCATTTTTGATCATGTTTGTAATGTGAGGATTGTCGAAATGTCCGAACGGCAACCCCATTTGAATGACACGTTTCATTTGCATTTCTCGGGCGAGATCATTATCATACGACCATACTTGACCGGAATTGTCAAGTGTGGGTTGAGTTGGATCGGGACCCGATTTCAACCTCTTGCATCTTTCCTCGAAGTGGCGCTTTAACGTGCTATTTGATTCGGGTTTTAGGAAATCTCCACACCGTTTGCATTGCGCTTTTTTTGTATCATCGGGAAATTTTACCAAGTTGAAATTATCCCAAACCGCTGCTTTTCGTGAATGATCGGCAACAACGGTGTAATTTTGTTCGGCCATTTTTTTTATAGTAAAGACTAGAGAGTAGAGAGTAGAGAATTGTATGCGTTTTTTGCGAGAAACGAATATAGCGAGAGCCGAGAAATGAGAATTGTATGCGTTTTTTGCGAGAAACGAATATAACGAGAGCCGAGAAATGAGAATTGTAAGCGTTTTTTGCGTTTTGTAAGCAATTGTAAGGTGGTGATCACTCCATAACACCCCTAGTATTTATATGGGGTTGGAGGGGAGTTTTTTGAGCCAAAAAACGGTCAAAAATTGGTTCTCAACGGTCACAAACGGCTATAATTTTTTGAAAAAAAATCGGGTCGGGCCAGGTCGGGTCACGAACCGATCCCGGGCCGGGACGGGTCGGGCCACGAACTGGGTCACGAACCGGTCCCGGGTCGGGTCGAGGAAATTCCTATATACACGAACCGGTCCCGGCTCTCGGGCTTGAAACCGGTTCTTGAACTGGTCGGGCCAGAACCGGTTCTTGGCCGGTTTCGGGTCGGGTCGGGTCGGGTCAATTTGGCCACCTCTAGTATATATGATTATTGCTCATCATTCTCCATCATCCTCACCCTTCGGATGCTCTATTTCTTCCGTACTTTGCCCTTTGGTTATATATATATATATATATATATATATATATATATATATATTCTTTGTGATTGTTAGAGAAAGACCAAATAGTGGTGGAAGACAGTATATATGATTATTGCTCATCATTCTCCATCATCCTCACCCTTCGGATGCTCTATTTATTCCGTACGTTGTCCTTTGGTTATATCTTCCGTTTCTTACCCAATACTTTTTAACTTGTCAAAATTACAATTTTATCTGATTTTCAATTTAAATTTTTTTAGATTATATAAAGGGAGTTTCCTAAAAGGACAATTATGCTAAACTCATAGACATGTCTAGTACATGTTTCTATATATGTTCTTCAACTTTTGCACACCATCTCCATCACCACTTCTATAGTCTTCACAACAACAATTTTCACTTGTGGAAAATCATTTTTCAATTACTTGCATTCTAAATCTTTGAATTTATATTATTCAATAAAGACATTTAGTGTATTTTTAAAATAAAGCAAAAACCTTTTAGTTATTTAAATTCTAATGTACTTATCAACGATGGACCCATAATTTTTGTCGAGTGGGTGTACATTTAAGGTGGATCAAAGCTATGTAAAGTAGGGTTTGATCAGAGAAAAGTCAATTGTGTTAATTTGGAGATTAAAATAAAATTTTACAAATCGGATCGACCTTTTGAGGAAGATGGAAGAGTATGTCTTAAATGTAAACCTCATGTGTTTTTAGCCGAATTTCTAACGTTGATTTTTTTGGTTTTTTGTTGACTTCGAGGGAATTTTTGGTTTTTTTAGTTGAATTCGAGACACTTTTTTGGTTGGTGTCCTTTGTATTTTGTACTATACCGGAGCATCCCTCAAAGTTTAGTCTGCATACCTTTCATATCCAAGATCGGTTGAGTGGGTGCATGAGACCCCAAATCCTTCATAGGTCCATCCCTGATATATATTAAAACATCAAATTTGGACTTTTGGTGCCAAAAACAAATCCCAAAAAACATGCCAAATATTACCTTAATTAAAAAGTAGAGTAACTTACATGTTGGTGTTGTATGAATAGTCCAGAAAAAGACAAAATAAACACAAAGAAGTTCAGAAAACGCTGAAGCCCGTGTTAAACACATTATTCTTAAATCAAATTTGTTCGAATAATGGACGTTTGTTTCCAGGATACAACAGCAAAAACGGTTCTTCGATACCGCCGAACTGAGCTAGGCCTAGAGTTTACCTTGATAGCGAGATGATAATAATAATAGTAGGTAGAAGAGAAGATGGCATTCAGATTTTATGTGTGTTTTTTGTGTTTGGTGGTGAGCTCTATTTATACACCAAAACTTTGTAACCGACACTAGATAATGAATTATGTCATTAAAACAAAAACAAAACCGAAATGAATATATGACTAGATCAAAACCGAAATTCGGTTTTAATCACTATTATAATTTTGTCGCTTACAAAACGAAAAGAAAGAAAATTTTGGCAAAATGCGTCTGAACTTTTTCTAGTCGACCGGTGGTGCATTCGTGGCCTCAGAACGCGCGCTCGCACACAAGTTCCATTAACCGAAGCCACTTTCGGTTCACATTTGCACCCCCTAGGAGCGCAAGAGAGAGCCTTTGTGCTATAAGTCTTACAACCATATGGATTGAATTTTCTTATAAACCCACTTTCTTTTCACTTGTCCACCTATGTGGGATAGACTTTTACCCAGTTTACAAGTACCTTCAAGTACCCTACTTCGGTGATTAATTTCTCATTCATACGAAGTCCGATTTGGACGTTCAATATACCAAAACGAAGGTATCACGGAGGAGAACACAAATTTATAATTATATATATATATAATGTGATATTATATAAGTTACGTAATTTGTGTTCCAAATTGGGAAAAAACCCATTTTGTTAAAAATGGGTGAACCTTTTTTTTCCCAACAATCCCCCACATGAATGGAAATTGATCTATCTTCCAAACTACCAAGATAAAAACCAGCAGTTAAACCATGCATAGGATAGGTAGGTTTTACCCTTTAAACCTTCCCTTGAGAAATAAACATAATTATTTTACTAGTTGTCCAGTTGACTCGATGTCCTTGAACTGTTCAACCATTTGTGTAAACAATTAATATATTTTTCACATGATTCTCCTTGACCTAGTTAAGTTCTCATTGTTATGTTCGTTTTCGTCATGAACATATGTCTGGTTCTGCAAGAGTTTTTTGGAATTGAGCCCACACAATTCCCTTTGAAGCAACCCCACTTCTCTATCACATTGGTGATTCTCATGAATCATTAAAAGCTATTACTTGATGAAATCTTCATCAACGACTATAAGCTTAACATGCATCACTGTTTGTTTTAGGAATGGGTTGGGTTTACCCCCACAATGATTTAATTTCGTTATATGCAATTAAGTTGTCCGTTTGAACCTATATCTTGGGATCTCCAGTCAACTAGTGTTGATCCAAACTCTCTCAGTGATTTGATGATGACCCTTAGAATAACTCAGTGAAAATTACAAATAACATCTGTATGTATTAGTGTTTCACCATCAACAATAATATATTGAGCCTTTTCAATATCGTTGATGGTACTTACTGTTTTAACTTCATAAACTCAACGATAAATGTCCATCAATGATAACCTGAGCCTGTTCACTTATCACTGATGATCGCTAATAGTTTCATATGTAAGCAATGTTGTTTGTACTCCCTGAAGACAAGTTTTGCAACAAGGAGTTCATCGTTGACATCGAAGAAAAAGTTGATGAACACGTGACAAGTCTACTAATGATCTGATGCAGACATCAGTGAAACCAAGACAAGTCCACACACGTGACATTTCAAGAAGAAGACTTCAGCGACAGCTGACTTACATCAGCTCTTCTCTAATGGAAGACCTACTCAACGATCACTGACCATGAAGCTTCTACTTCAAGAAATGTTTGTCTTATCTACTTGCATACTCCGTACGATTTGTCAGAAGAGACATGCCTTTGTCCAAGATCGTACAACTACTCTGCCACTATATTGTTCACCATACGGCCCAAAGCATGTTGTGCAAAAAGTCAGAAGTATGCACCCAACCATATGATGACACGTGTAAGGTCCTCCTGCATTGGGTATAAATATGACGAATGCCCCTTCAGTTTAAAGGTGGTCTCTCCCTCAACTACTTAGTGCTTAGAAAAATATCTCTATTTTTCTATACCTCATTTCTCTCTATTTCTTGTGCAAGAACACTTAGTGATTCTTAAGTTTGTTTAGATTAGGTTCTACTTAATCTTATTCCGCAACAAACAGTAAATTGTGTTTGATTTATCAATAAACAATTTAGAAAACCAAAATCTTGTGTTTGTATTCAACCCCCCCTTCTACATACTGTTTACTTGTATAACCCCTTTGGGAACAACAAGTGGTATCAGAGCAGATTGTTTAATCTCTATAAACAAGATCATGCGTATACTAATCTCTTCCTTGCAATTCTCTAAATGGAACAAAACACAAACACAAAATATATTGATAATGGTTCTCTTGCAAAACCTTCTTGATTTAGTAGAGATAACTTTAATGTTGATCCAAACCCTCATTGATTTGATAATGACCCTCTCTTTACACTTATTGTAAATTGTAAGTAAACAATATGTATTAGAGTTTCATTATCGCTGATAAGTACTAAGACTTTACAGTACCGCTGATAGGAACTCTCACTCTTTAGATTAGATATTAAGCGAACACTGTTCATCATCATATAGCTTTGAGCCTGTTCAGTTCTATTGATGATCGCTGATAGTTTAGTTTGTTTACTTATGATCTCTAAAGACAAGTTTCACGTCAACTAAAGTTCTACGTTGAAGTCGAAGATCAAGCTCAAGAACCAGCGACAAGTCTACTCATGAACTGATGCGGATATCAGCGAAGCAAGACCTGTCCATTTAACGTGAAGTATCAAGTAGAAGACTTCAGCAATCGCTGAACTTTATCATTCGCTGATAAAGATCTGACTCAACGAAAGCTGATCATGAAATCTCCCTGCATGTTACTATTGTCTTACCTCCCTTGCACGTCTCCGTACGAACTGTCAGAACGGACATCTCTTTTGTCTGTAATCGTACAACAACTCTGATTCTACACTGTGCACCATGCGGCTACTAAGGTTGTCTACAAAGGTCAATGACATGCAACCACTCAGCTGCTGCCACGTGTAAAGCCATACTACCATGCATTAAATGCATGCAGTATATAAGAAGAACCTTACTTCAGTTTTGAAGTGTGCTCGGACCATCTTCTTATTTCTCTCTTATTGTTAAGTTATTATTCGTAATTTATTTAACTCTTTATAGTGCAAGAAACTTAGTGTTCTTAACTTGTTTAGATTAGGTTTATCCTTAATCTTGTTCCGCAACAAGTTGTAAATTGTCTTGATTTATCAATAAACAATTTAGAAAAGTAAAAACGTGTGTTTGTATTCAACCCCCCCTTCTACAAACTTGTATAACCCTTCGGGACCATCAAGTGGTATCAGAGCAGATTTGTTTAATCTCATAAACAAGATCTGATCTATACTAAGATTTCTCTTCCTTGCTATTTCTTAAAATGACTACCAACACAAACACCAACTATATTGACAACGGTTCTCTTCCAAAACCCCCTAGATTCTCGAGAGATAATTTTAATCTATGGAAAAATAGGATGATTCTCTTCTTAGAAGGTGTAGACCCTACTATGCCTTACTATCTTGAAAACGGCCCATATATTCCTATAAGATTTGATCCTGCAGTTCCAGCCGCTGAGAATAGACCTGCTATTCCAGAAAGGCTGATTCCCAAGGAAATTCATATGTGGACTGACGAAGATAAGAAGAAAGTGGCTATCGACACCAAAGCCAGATCCATACTCTCCATGGCTCTTCCTGACGAAGTCTACCATTCCGTCATGAACCCGAAAACCTTAAAAGCAATGTGGGACACAATCTGTGTTCAGTATGAAGGTACTTCTGAAGTCCAGGACTCTCGAAAGATCAACCTGGTAAGACAGTACGAAAGCTTCATTTGTGGTAAGAATGAAACTCTCTCTGAAGTACACCAACGTTTTAACTGCTTAATAATAGATCTGAAAACTGTTGGTAAAGAATATTCTAACTTTGAAGTACTGACAAAGTTTTTAGAATGTTTACCTGAAAGCTGGGACAGTTATTCTATGTGTCTCAAGCTATCAAAGGATCTAAAATCAATGACCCTTTCTACCTTATATGGCACGATGCTGAATCATGAGCAATCTAGTCATCTTAAGAAGAATCTTGTAAAAGATTCCAAAAGCACCCCTGTTGCTTTAATCTCAGAGTCACCTTCCACTCAGCGATCGACTATCACTGTCACTGAGTTCGAAACTAACTCTGAAAGATCATCAGACTCTGACGTTTTAGATAATGATGAAACTCTGGCATTCCTGGCTAATAAGTTCAGGAGATTTACTAGAAAGAGTGATTTCAAGAAGAACAAACCTCTTGCTATTACTGACAAGCCAAGATCATCAACCTCTGTTGATAAGGCTACTGCTACTTGCTATAACTGTGAAAAGATAGGATATTTTGCTAGCGAGTACCGGTCAAAGAAAGTCTCTAGACCCTCAGCTTTTCCCAAGAAAAACTTTACTCACAGGACTAGAGATGAAAAATACAAAAAGCTGAAAGATAGGTATTCAAAGCTGAAAACCTTTAAGAAGAAAGGCAAAGGCCTTATGGCTGACTATGATTGGGCTGCCTCTGACGAAGAAGAATCATCTGACTCTGAAGATGATGATGAAGCCAATCTATGTCTCATGGCCAAACTTGAAGATGAGGAAGAAAATTCTGACATTCCCTCTAGTTCAACCTTTGCTACTAAGGTATCACCTTCCTTCTTTACCAATATTTTAAATATTGATGAAGCTGATAGTCTTCGAAAAATCGATCTCCTGACTAGAAGTTTATATAAAGCCATGAATGGCAAAACTGTTGTTGAAAATCAAAACCTTGATCTCGCTGAACAGCTTAAAAACTGTCACCTTCAAATAGAAAATCTTTCTAAAATTGAAGAAGATTTTAAGGATCAAGTTCACTTAAATCAGCTAGTCAAAATCGAGCGCGAAGAAGCTATCGCTGCATTAAAAGCTGAAAAATCTACTGTTGATGGATGGTATAATTCCTCAACAAAGATCACTGAGATAATTAAGTCTCAGATTCCCCTGAGTGATAAACGTGGTCTTGGTTACAAAGTTGATACTCTAGAACCAACCAGTGACCGTTCCATGCTTAAGTTTGGAATGTTCGTATCCTCTATCCCTGACACTTTCTCATCTCAGTGTTCCTCTTCTAATCTGCCTATCCATGAGGAAATCTCTACCTTAACTTCTAAAGGTAAATAAAAAGTTGTTTATCCAAAACCTACCTCAATCTTTAAAAACAAAGGTAAAGGAATTACTTTTAATCAAAATCCTCAGAAGGGTACCTCTGTACCAAAGCTGAATGCTTCTAAAGCTTCAGTGACTTATCCACCTGGTTCAAAGAATAAGATCTCTGGATTTATTCAGCGTGGATCTATTCAGCGATCTACTCCTAGAATCAAAGTGGAAATTATTGGTAAGAAATCCGAAGAACTGAATGTTCCTCCCATTTCAAAAGCCAATAGCTTACTTGGTGCTGGTCCTTCTAATTCAAAATCAAAAGCTCAGCATGCAAATGGTCCTATAACTACTTTTAGTTATAGGAAATGTTATCATTGTGGACTTACCAATCATATTGCTAGTAAGTGCCCCACAGCCACCCAAGCTGAAAAGATAGCTAACGTGAAGATCATTGCCCCCAAGGTAAAGAAGACCACCGAGGTTAAGAAATTAACCAAAGTGAAGACTAACAAAGCTGAATCTTCAAATGCTGTGAAGACTGCTGAACCTTCCAGCTCCTCTTCTACCCCCACTGACAAGTGTGTCCACATGGTTAAGTGGGTACCCAAGACAAACTAATCTTCCTTTGTAATGCAGGTTAAGAAGGGTATCTGGTATCTCGATAGCGGATGCTCTAGACACATGACTGGTAAGAAGAACCTGCTCACTGAGTACAAAGAAGAGAAGGGTCCCTCTGTAACTTTCGGTGGAAACGGAAAAGGACATACCCGAGGGTTTGGTGTACTCTCTAATGGTACAACAACCTTCAGAAGAGGCGCATATGTTGAAGGGCTGAAGCATAATCTTCTAAGCATCAGTCAGCTTTGCGACATGGATAACAAAGTAATCTTTACTAAGGAATCCTGCTTTGTTGCGAACAAAAAGGAGAAGATAGCTCTCAGGGGTTCTCGTTTGGAAAATGTTTATATAATAAACATGGACTCAACAACCACTGAGAACTCCTGTTTCTTCTCAAAAGCCTCATCTGATGTCAACTGGTTATGGCATAAGAGGCTCTCTCATCTAAACTTCAAGACACTGAACACTCTTTCTTCTAAAGAGTTAGTCACTGGTCTACCTCAGCACTCATATGCCAAAGAGTCCTTATGTTCAGCGTGTTTGAAAGGGAAGCAGACCAAAGCAAGCTTTACGTCAAAGCAAGTTTCCTCAGTGTCATCTCCTCTACAACTTCTCTATATGGATTTGTTTGGCCCTATTAACAAATAATCCATCGCTGGAAAGAAATATACACTGGTCATAGTTGATGAATTCTCTCGATATACATGGGTTATGTTTCTCCGTTCTAAGAGTGACACCCCTGAAGAACTCATCACCTTTGTCAGGAAGATGGAAACCCTGAACAACTTGACCGTTCGCTCAATAAGGAGTGATCATGGGACTGAATTCGAAAACAGTTCTCTTGATTCCTTCTTTGAGAGTAAGGGTATTTCTCACAACTTTTCTTCAGTGAGAACACCGCAACAAAATGGAGTCACTGAAAGAAGAAATCAAACTATTATTGAAGTTGCATGTTCAATGCTCAGCGATTCTCATCTGCCTACTCAGTTTTGGGCAGAAGCTGTCAACACTGCCTGTTTTACGCAAAACAGGTCGCTGATAGTCAAAAAATTTAATAAAACAGCCTATGAACTTTTTCATGGGAGAAAGCCTTCAATTAGCTTTCTTCACATCTTTGGATGTCAGTGTTTCATACTGAACAACAGAGATGCCCTTTGAAAGTTTGATCCTAAGGCTGATGATGGAATTTTTCTTGGATACTCCTCAGTCTCCAAAGCCTTCAGAGTCTTCAATCAAAGAAGACAAACTGTTGAAGAAACTATTCACGTCACCTTTGAGGAATCCCGTTCAGCGAATTCTCGACCTTCTTCTGATACTGAAGAACTGAATCAATGGATGTTTTCTCATCTTGGTGATTCAGAAGATATTCCTACTCCTCATACTCATACCATTGAAGATGATGGTCCTACTATCATCCCAAACATGCAGAATAGTGAAGCTGAAACATCATGGGTCTCAGCTGTTCCTTTAAACACTATACCTGCTTCTGAACCAAATGTCTCAGACATTCCATCTACTTCTCAGCAATCAGTGAATGAGATGACATCTGCACCTACTCCTCTCTTGGCTGATATTCCAGAAGTTGCTGAAGCCTCATCTTCAGCTCCTCCAGTTCAATTTGAGTCAGCGATTCATGCTCCGGCTCAGCGATGGACTGTCAATCACCCTATTGATCAAATTTTTGGTGATCCAAACACTGATGTACAGACTCGACGAAGTGTAGGTAATATTTGTTTATTTGTTAACTTTATTTCTTTGATTGAACCAAAGAAAATAGATGATGCCCTCAAAGATCCAAATTGGGTCAGCGCTATGAAAGAAGAGCTGACTGAATTCGAAAGAAACAAAGTTTGGATTCTTGTTCGAAGACCAACTGACAAGACAGTGATAGGCACTAAATGGGTCTATCGAAACAAGTTGGACGAACATGGAACTGTAACCCGCAACAAGGCTCGTCGTGTTGCTCAGGGATACAGACAAGAGGAAGGCATAGATTACGACGAAACATTTGCCCCAGTGGCTAGACTAGAATCTATTTGTCTATTCTTGTTCAGATATATGTTGATGACATTATATTTAGTTCTACTAACCCTGACCTTTGTACTCGTTTCGCTGATAGAATGAAAGAAGAGTATAAAATGAGTATGATGGGTGAGCTAACATATTTCCTTGGTCTTCAGATAAAACAGAATGAAAAGGGGACTTTCATTAATAAGGGAAAGTATGTTAAAGATATGCTGAAGAAATTTGATTTAACTTAGAGTTCAGCTATGAAAACCCCTATGGCACCACCGTTGACAGTAAACAAGGATTCAAATGGAATACCTGTTAATGTCACGCTATACCGTGGGATGATCGGCTCTCTCTTGTATCTTACAGCTAGCTGATCCGATATTATGTACGCAAGCTGTTTGTGTGCACGATTGTCACACCCCGCTAAAGCGGAAACACGAGGTATGACAGCGTAGGGTTTCATTAAAAAGGTAACAGACGACACCAACCACAAGTTTAATACAGTAGTACAAAATATTACATTACAACGTCTTTAACCCAAAAAGTTCCAAAAGGAAAGACGACAAATACAAAAATTATCAATATAAGTTTTAAGAGTCTTGATGTTGATGTCATCAAACAAAATGCACCCTACGTGCCTTCACTTACTTCTTATTCCCTGAAAAGCATGTTTAAAACGAAAAGGTCAACTACAAAGAGTTGGTGAGTTCACAGGTTTTTCATATCCAAACAGTTTTCAACCAAAGATTATTTTCGTGAGTCTTTTGTCACGACAAGCTTTAAATTTAAATTCTTATGAATACACATTACAATAAGTGACTTTCGCAAGATATAAGTTTGTTGAGCCACTACTAAGCCTCCGACAACTTACGCCCCGCAGACTACCTCAGAGGTGGTATGATGGTCACATGAGTAGAACATTATTATCAGATAAAGTGCACCCCTACTCGTCAGTTTAAGGTGGGTTTGTCAAACCAAATAGCGCTATCCACAAATATCACCGGCTCGTTATGAGTTAATAAGTAGTGTACCTATTGGGGACTTATCATTTTTATTATCACTCAACATATCTTTGTCACTTATGTAAATTTGTACATTCATTTGTACTCATTTCTTAAATCATAAATATCCACAATTTTACTATCATGAATCATTTAGCATTTTAAAATCATAACATGCTTTTCACCCCAAACATTTAAACAAGTAAAACGGGGCTGTGAAAACTCACCTTTAAGCGTAGACGCGTAGTAGTGCAAGCTTGATTACTTAATGCTTTACGGGTCTCCTATAAAGTCAAATAAGCTCTATAAGTCCTTCATATCTAATCAAGGTTAAACTTAACTAATTTAGTCCACCTCTTGTGAAATGCCTTTGTTTTAGTATTTAATTTGAAATAAAGAGTTTAACATTGTCCCAATGTTTTAATCATGTATATATATATATAGGGTTATAATAATAAAATCCCATACTTTTTCAAAATGCTTAATCTGGCAGAAACTTTGAACTTCAAAAATGGCTATTGAAAAACACTTTCTGGAATGACAAATTTACTCATTTTTTTATATGTAGTAATATACTGAGTTCAGGCTATATTGACCAAATTTTATAAATTTTGAAGGTGTTTAAGGGGTCCAAATAATTTTTATTAACTTGTGTCATACAGGGCTTAAAACAGATTGCACCATTCTGTGAAAAACAGACCTTTGGAAGGTCAAAACTTAATATTTTTCAGAGTTCTTGCATGTTTTGGAAACCTAACACATAAAGGTATCTTATGGAAAAAGATTCACAATTTTTTGATAACGTTTGAGTGAGTTATGGACGAATGAAGTTGCATGTACCAATCTGTCAATCTTGGACAGCTTGACACACTTGACTTGTAAAAATCGTTTCAGTGACCAAAACACCATATATTTTTATGAAACCAATTGCATGTGAAACCTAACTCATATGAGGATCTTCCAGAAGAAAAATGAAGAACTTTTATGCATCCTACAGAAAGTTACATGCAAAACAAAGTGACACTACAATCTGACAGATCATCTGCTGCACACCAAATTTGTTCTAAAGAGTTGAAGGTCTAAATCTCAATGTTTTCTTATAAGACCAGTTGGGTTTGTACCCTAACTCATTAAACCTTACTCCAGAAGAAAAATGAGGAATTTTGGACATGATATGACCCAGATATGGTCGTCCCAAGTACATGCAACCAATCTGCCAGATTCTGGAATTTAAAGATTCTCAATAAAACCCATTTTTTTTGGCACTTTAACATCCATAGATGTGGATTCCTTTGCTAAAGATTCAATCCCCACATCATATGACATGTTTTTAAAAGAAAATACTCAGAAGTTAAAATAAAATGTGCATGCAAAGTCCAAAAATCCAGATTCTTATACAAGAACAAAACCCACATTTTTGATGATTTTGCTCATTTTTCTCAAGTTCATGATGGAAGTTCATAGATTTTCACCACATTATGGACAATTCTTATGTCCTTGGTGTTTTATCTCCCTTCTAGAACAAGAAAAAGGGTTCATCCATTTGGATGAATTAAAAGTGTAGAACAAAGTAGGAAAAATGGCATAAAAAGGTGCCAAAAAGTATGAAATATCACAAGTTTGGAGTTCTTACCTTAGGAGGATAATGCAAGTACTTCAAGTTCTTTAGGATTTCGTTTTTGGAGGCTTGTAAGGGCTGAAAGTTTCTGGAGTTTGAAGGTTAAAATGATGGAGGTGATGCAGAGAACAAGTAACTTCAAGAGAGAGAGAGAAAGAAGATGGATGGTTTTTTTTTTTGAGAGTTTGAAATGAAAGAAGAAATACAATGTTGGAGGGTAAAAGGGAGGAGGGGAGGCCAGCCCCCTTCATGGGCCCCCAACCCTTGATGAATTTTTTTTTATAAAACAAATAAGCCCAAAATCATTTTATTGTAAAAATCACTTTTATCTAGCACTTTAATTGCAAAACAAGCTTCTAAAATACCTTCTTGTTTTATTTTTAAATCTTATAAAAAGAAAAGTTTAAGTATAAAGTAAAACCCTATATTTTATATAGGTTATATGTTATTTAAGGTATTTGGCATTTCACAAGGTGTTCCGGTTAGTTTTGGGTCAAAACCGGGTCTTTTAAGCAACTACCGGGAATTTTAGCGATTTTTTCGCTTTAATATTTTCTGGATGAGTCCTATTAGGGTATACTCCCTCTATTAATATAAGTGCGGGTTTAACAGATGCTAACCTGGAAGTTTCGATTTTTGCCGAATGTTACAGTTTTCCCCCGTTAGAGAAATTTCGTCCCGGAATTTAATGACTGGCATTCCCAGTTGGTTCCTTGACGAATAGCTGAGGATACTTACCCCTCATAAAGTCCTCTCGTTCCCAAGTGTATTCAGGTCCGTGCCTTGCATTCCAACGAACTTTTACGATCGGGATCTTGCTACGTCTTAACCACTTAACATCTCGGTCAAGTATTTCCACGGGTTCCTCTACGAAACGTAACTGCTCGCTTACTTGTATGTCTTTCATCGGTAGGACTAACGATTCATCCGATAAGCATTTCTTCAAGTTCGACACGTGGAATGTGTCGTGAATGGCGCTTAACTCTTGTGGTAGCTTAAGTCTATATGCGACTGGTCCAATCCTTTCCAGTATCTCAAATGGACCGATGTATCTTGGACATAACTTGCCTCTCTTCCCAAATCGTACCAAACCTTTCCATGGCGATACTTTGAGTAGTACCCTATCGCCCACCTGAAATTCCAATGGCTTCCTGCGATTATCTGCATAACTCTTCTGACGAGTCCTGGCTACTTTAAGTCTTTCTTGTATGGTTACGATCTTGTCCGTAGTCTCCTGAATTATGTCGGGTCTTATCAGTTATCTGTCTCCGACCTCCAACCAACTGAGTGGGGATCTACACTTGCGTCCATACAAGGCTTCGTACGGCGCGCACTTCAAGCTGGTATGGTAGCTATTGTTGTAGGAGAATTCGACTAGCGGTAAATGAGTATCCCAATTTCCACCAAAATCCATCACACAGGCCCGCAACATGTCTTCTAGTGTTTGAATAGTTCTTTCTGTCTGACCGTCCGTCTGCGGGTGGTAGGTAGTGCTCAAATCCAAACGCGTGCCCAATGCTTTCTGAACTGATCGCCAAAAGCGTGACGTAAAACGACTATCCCTGTCCGAGATTATTGCAGTAGGTACTCCATGACGCATAACGATCTCGTTGATGTAAATCTGAGCAAGCTTTTCCACCTTGAAGTCTTCCTGAATAGGCAGAAAATGTGCAGATTTCGTAAGCCGATCCACAATAACCCAGATTGAATCATGCCCTTTTCCGGTTCTGGGTAGCTTAGTTATGAAATCCATGCTTATCTGTTCCCATTTCCAATCGGGAATCTCAGGTTGCTGAAGAAGACCGGATGGTTTCTGATGTTCAGCCTTAACCATTGCACAAGTTTTGCACGTGCTTACATACAAAGCAACATCTTTCTTCATTCCTGGCCACCAGTAGTATTCCTTCAGGTCCTTGTACATCTTATCGGCACCGGGGTGAATTGAATATCTTGATTTATGGGCTTCATCCAAGATGATTGATCGTAGTCTGACAACCTTAGGTACCCAAACTCTATTTCGGAAGTACCGCACCCCGTCTGGTTGTGTTTCAAATTCCTTTTCCAGATGATGTAGAGTTTCGTTTTTTAAATTCTCCTCTTTTAATGCCTCTTCTTGAGCTTCGAGGATTTGATCCTTAAGACTCGTCCGGACCATTGCCCCCATAGCTCTTGCCCTCGATGGCTTCACCCTTTCTTTTCGACTTAAAGCATCAGCTACAACATTAGCCTTGCCTGGATGGTACTTTATCTCGCAATCATAGTCGCTAAGCAATTCAACCCATCTCCGTTGTCTCATATTCAGCATTTTCTGATCGAAAATGTGTTGTAAGCTCTTGTGGTCGGTAAAGACGGTACATTTAGTGCTGTAGAGATAGTGTCTCCAAATCTTGAGTGCGAACACTACAGCTCCTAGTTCCAAATCATGGGTGGTATAATTCTTTTCGTGGACTTTAAGTTGCCTTGTTGCGTAGGCAATAACCTTGTCTTTTTGCATTAGCACACACCCCAATCCTTGGTGTGAGGCATCGCAGTAAACCACAAAGTTGTCAACTCCCTCTGGTAAAGCTAAGATCGGTGCATTGCATAACTTGTGCTTAAGCGTCTGAAAGGCTTCCTCTTGTTTTTCTCCCCAATCGAACTTCTTATCCTTCTGGGTTAATGCCATTAATGGTTGCACAATTTTGGAGAAATTTGCAATGAAACGCCGATAGTAACCAGCTAAACCGAGAAACGAACGAATTTCAGTCGGAGTCTTTGGGACTTCCCACTTCTTGATGGATTCTATCTTGGCCGGATCGACATGAATTCCATCTTTATTAACTACATGCCCAAGAAATTGCACTTCACGAATCCAAAATTCACATTTGGAAAGTTTAGCATACAACTTCTGGTCCTTGAGCAGTTCTAGTATTTGCTTTAAATGTTGCTCGTGTTCCTTCTTGCTTTGCGAATAAATTAATATATCATCTATGAACACAATTACGAATTTGTCCAAGTACGGTCGACATACTCTGTTCATTAGGTCCATAAAGACTGCTGGAGCGTTTGCCAGTCCAAAAGGCATGACTAGGAACTCATAATGTCCATATCGAGTCCTAAACGCTGTCTTAGGAATGTCCTCTTCACGAACCCTCATTTGATGGTATCCAGACCGAAGGTCAATCTTTGAAAAGTACGTAGCGCCTTGAAGTTGGTCGAATAGGTCATCGATTCGAGGAAGAGGATATCGGTTCTTGATGGTCAGCTTGTTAAGTTCCCTGTAGTCGATGCACATACGAAATGAACCATCTTTCTTTTTAACGAATAAAACTGTAGCTCCCCAGGGTGAAGAGTTGGGTCTGATGAATCCTTTGTTGAGTAGCTCCTTAAGTTGTTCTAACAGCTCCTGCATTTCTGAAGGTGCTAATCGGTAAGGTGATTTTGCCACGGGTGCCGCTCCTGGAATTAAGTCGATATGAAATTCAACTTGTCTTGGTGGTGGTAATCCAGGTAATTCGTCTGGGAATACCTCAGGAAAATCTCGTACTACTGGGAAATCTTGAATATTCTTCTCTTTGATCTCATTATCCACTACGTGTGTCAGAAACGCAACACAATATTTCCGCAAATATTTTCGCATCTTCATACTCGACACTAATTTAAATTTCCTCCCCGAGCTTTCTCCCTGTATTTCCAGTATTCTTCCTTCGGTTTGAGGTATCCGGACAATCTTTTCGGAGCAAACGATCTCAGCGCGATTCTTCGCTAACCAATCCATACCTACGACTATATCGAAGCTTCCTAATTTGATTGGGATTAAATCTATGCTAAAATCTTTTTCCGCCAGTTTTAGGGTACAGTTCTTAATTACATCTCTAGCCCTAACTTCCTGTCCATTAGCCAATTGTATAACGTAGGCTTCTTTCAACTTTTGAGGTTCCAAGTTAATTTTCGGCCTAAACTCTAGTGATACAAAGCTCCTATCTGCTCCCGAATCAAAAAGTACTGTTGCATAATGATTATTCAAGAGAAACGTACCTGTGACTACATCCGGGTTTCGCCTTGCTTCATCTGCTCCAATTTCAAACACTCGGCCTCGTGCCTGACCTCCTTGATTCCCTTGATTAAATGTTCGCGCTTGATTTGCATTAGGCCTTCGGTTCAGTCTCGGACATGCGTTCCGAAAGTGATCAGGGCTCCCACACTCGTGACATGTTCGCTTTCCTCCGCTCTTGCAATCTTTGGCGACATGGCCTCCCTTGTTACACTTGGAGAAAATGATGCATCTTCCGAGGTGTCGATTATTGCACTTGACGCATCTTGGGCATGGCCCCCTTTCTTTCTCCTCTGCCTGTGCTTGAATTCTGAAATTTCCTGTCACTCTCTGACCCTTGTCCGACCTTCCCCCAAATTGCCTTCTTGCAGGCTCTTCTATCTTTCTTTTCCCTCCGGCTTTATCATCCCTAGTTGTTCTCGAACGATTTGCGTTGTTAGTGAGTCTCGTTGCTAGATTCACTGCTTCTTGAAGAGTCTTCGGGTCAGCTGAAGTCACGTTTCCTCTGATTTCTGGAGATAAACCCCACACGTATCTATCCACTCGGTTTTCCTCGGGCGTCACCAAGTGTGGCACCAGCTTTGCCAACTCATGGAAACAGGCAGTGTAAGAATCTATGTCGTTTCCTTTCATTTCATGGTTCCACAATTCTGCTTCCAGCTTCTAGATCTCACTCCTTGGGCAGTACTCCTCTTTGAGCATCTTTTTGAACTCATCCCATGTCAGTCTATTGGCCACATCCCGACCTCGGGTTTGTACTTGAGTGTTCCACCATGTTAATGCCCGTCCTTGCAGAAGGCAAGCGCCATATTCCACCTTGTTTCCTTTAGTACATTTACTGATATTGAGAACAGACTTCATACCTTCTACCCAAGCCAATAGTCCAACGGCTCCCTCAGTTCCGTGGAATTCCTTAGGGTTGCAGCCCCTGAAAGTCTTGTATGTGCATTCCCGATTTCCGGCCGTTCCCGCATTGTTTGGATTAGCATTCAGTCCAGCTGCTACTTGGCTGACAATGTTCGGAAGTGCAGCCATAATTTGCTCAGCCACTAGCCGTGTGACTTCCGGATCCTCTCTTCTTGGAGGCATAGTCCTACAGTTATGGTTGTAGTTAAGGATTTAGTCGCATGGTCACTAATACTGTTATTTGATTAAACTTCCTACTTGTTGTGTGATTCTAAGTTATGGTACTACTTCAGGCATACTATCATTATTATCTACACGTATTGTCATAACAACATACCACAATTTCATAATCATGCATTAGAAGTACTTGAGATATATACACATTAACCAAGCATTTCATTCATAAGCCGTACATATTCAATTCCACAAAAGAAACAGTTAACAAAACATGCAACGTTTGAAATTTAAACGGCTAAATGCCCCAAAAATATGAGTTTAAGTTTAAATAAATCCCAAAAGTTCCACAATCAATGGTCTTCTAGTGCATCATCATCCAAATCAGCACCCCTATCATCAACTCCAGTGCTCCTATCACCCACATCCAGCACATATACAGGGTCCTCATCTCCCTCCTAGTGGCCTCGACTACCTCCATGGTTCTATCGGAGACCTCATCGTGTGCATTTAAGACCCCCATTATTGCATTCAGGTGTTCATGCTGTATGTCCAACCTCTCCTTATGAAGTTGCACATCTCGTGACATCAGTAGAACCCACTGACTCTCCCGAGGAGTCATGCCGGGAGGATGAGCCACAGGAACCCCGGTTACCACTTGGGTGGCTCCGGATTGCGCCCCCTGCCGGGACGACTCTCCTATGTCTCCTGATGGGTTTGTGAATCTCACACATCTAGGTAATGGTACGCTCTTCCTTGCCGTGGTTATTACTCTTGGACCACGAAACGTAGTCGGATGGGGTCGAATGAGTGATGCATAGTTTATTTCAAGGTCGTCATCGTACGAGTCTCTTTCCACTTCAGCAGGTCTACGGTCCCTAGGTCGGCTAGTGACGTAGCCGGATGGGTCGGCCGAGTACGAGTGCTCTGAGGGAGTGTGCTCCGATGGGTCGTGTTCGGATGGGTCGTGTTCGGATGGGTCGTGTTCGGATGACATAGTGAGCTGCGATAATAGTAGACTTTGTTATTATGTGTATTATTGTAAGTGCCTAAAATATGCAATGTTTATGCAGACACACACAAAATCATGTTTTCCCATTTCAAGTAGAAAATGTATTTTAAGCATACTTCCATTATGACCAACCCGAGTCTCTCATTATATTCACCCGAATTAAACATAGGTGATCAGGCTTTGTTTAATTGAGGTATAAGAATGTGACATTCGACTTGGTTATATTAGCAATATACTCCAGATTTTAGACAATCCTTTCGAAAACCGTTTTGAAAATAGTTTGCGTTATGGTTGGGTTATAGTTTGTGGTTCCCATAAGAAAACCAGCATTCTCTATAACCTTTGGCTCTGATACCAAATCTGTCACACCCCGCTAAAGCGGAAACACGAGGTATGACAGCGTAGGGTTTCATTAAAAAGGTAACAGACGACACCAACCACAAGTTTAATACAGTAGTACAAAATATTACATTACAACGTCTTTAACCCAAAAAGTTCCAAAAGGAAAGACGACAAATACAAAAATTATCAATATAAGTTTTAAGAGTCTTGATGTTGATGTCATCAAACAAAATGCACCCTACGTGCCTTCACTTGCTTCTTATTCCCTGAAAAGCATGTTTAAAACGAAAAGGTCAACTACAAAGAGTTGGTGAGTTCACAGGTTTTTCATATCCAAACAGTTTTCAACCAAAGATTATTTTCGTGAGTCTTTTGTCACGACAAGCTTTAAATTTAAATTCTTATGAATACACATTACAATAAGTGACTTTCGCAAGATATAAGTTTGTTGAGCCACTACTAAGCCTCCGACAACTTACGCCCCGCGGACTACCTCAGAGGTGGTATGATGGTCACATGAGTAGAACATTATTATCAGATAAAGTGCACCCCTACTCGTCAGTTTAAGGTGGGTTTGTCAAACCAAATAGCGCTATCCACAAATATCACCGGCTCGTTATGAGTTAATAAGTAGTGTACCTATTGGGGACTTATCATTTTTATTATCACTCAACATATCTTTGTCACTTATGTAAATTTGTACATTCATTTGTACTCATTTCTTAAATCATAAATATCCACAATTTTACTATCATGAATCATTTAGCATTTTAAAATCATAACATGCTTTTCACCCCAAACATTTAAACAAGTAAAACGGGGCTGTGAAAACTCACCTTTAAGCGTAGACGCGTAGTAGTGCAAGCTTGATTACTTAATGCTTTACGGGTCTCCTATAAAGTCAAATAAGCTCTATAAGTCTTTCATATCTAATCAAGGTTAAACTTAACTAATTTAGTCCACCTCTTGTGAAATGCCTTTGTTTTAGTATTTAATTTGAAATAAAGAGTTTAACATTGTCCCAATGTTTTAATCATGTATATATATATAGGGTTATAATAATAAAATCCCATACTTTTTCAAAATGCTTAATCTGGCAGAAACTTTGTACTTCAAAAATGGCTATTGAAAAACACTTTCTGGAATGACAAATTTACTCATTTTTTTATATGTAGTAATATACTGAGTTCAGGCTATATTGACCAAATTTTATAAATTTTGAAGGTGTTTAAGGGGTCCAAATAATTTTTATTAACTTGTGTCATACAGGGCTTAAAACAGATTGCACCCTTCTGTGAAAAACAGACCTTTGGAAGGTCAAAACTTAATATTTTTCAGAGTTCTTGCATGTTTTGGAAACCTAACACATAAAGGTATCTTATGGAAAAAGATTCACAATTTTTTGATAACTTTTGAGTGAGTTATGGACGAATGAAGTTGCATGTACCAATCTGTCAATCCTGGACAGCTTGACACACTTGACTTGTAAAAATCGTTTCAGTGACCAAAACACCATATATTTTTATGAAACCAATTGCATGTGAAACCTAACTCATATGAGGATCTTCCAGAAAAAAATGAAGAACTTTTATGCATCCTACAGAAAGTTACATGCAAAACAAAGTGACACAACAATCTGACAGATCATCTGCTGCACACCAAATTTGTTCTAAAGAGTTGAAGGTCTAAATCTCAATGTTTTCTTATGAGACCAGTTGGGTTTGAACCCTAACTCATTAAACCTTACTCCAGAAGAAAAATGAGGAATTTTGGACATGATATGACCCAGATATGGTCGTCCCAAATACATGCAACCAATCTGCCAGATTCTGGAATTTAAAGATTCTCAATAGAACCCATTTTTTTTGGCACTTTAACATCCATAGATGTGGATTCCTTTGCTAAAGATTCAATCCCCACATCATATGACATGTTTTTAAAAGAAAATACTCAGAAGTTAAAATAAAATGTGCATGCAAAGTCCAAAAATCCAGATTCTTATACAAGAACAAAACCCACATTTTTGATGATTTTGCTCATTTTTCTCAAGTTCATGATGGAAGTTCATAGATTTTCACCACATTATGGACATTTCTCATGTCCCTGGTGTTTTATCTCCTTTCTAGAACAAGAAAAAGGGTTCATCCATTTGGATGAATTAAAAGTGTAGAACAAAGTAGGAAAAATGGCATAAAAAGGTGCCAAAAAGTATGAAATATCACAAGTTTGGAGTTCTTACCTTAGGAGGATAATGCAAGTACTTCAAGTTCTTTAGGATTTCGTTTTTGGAGGCTTGTAAGGGCTGAAAGTTTCTGGAGTTTGAAGGTTAAAATGATGGAGGTGATGGAGAGAACAAGTAACTTCAAGAGAGAGAGAGAAAGAAGATGGATGGTTTTTTTTTTAGAGTTTGAAATGAAAGAAGAAAAACAATGTTGGATGGTAAAAGGGAGGAGGGGAGGCCGTCCCCCTTCATGGGCCCCCAACCCTTGATGATTTTTTTTTTTATAAAACAAATAAGCCCAAAATCATTTTATTGTAAAAATCACTTTTATCTAGCACTTTAATTGCAAAACAAGCTTCTAAAATACCTTCTTGTTTTATTTTTAAATCTTATAAAAAGAAAAGTTTAAGTATAAAGTAAAACCCTATATTTTATATAGGTTATATGTTATTTAAGGTATTTGGCATTTCACAAGGTGTTCCGGTTAGTTTTGGGTCAAAACCGGGTCTTTTAAGCAACTACCGGGAATTTTAGCGATTTTTTTTCGCTTTAATATTTTCTGGATAAGTCCTATTAGGGTATACTCCCTCTATTAATATAAGTGCGGGTTTAACAGATGCTAACCTGGAAGTTTGGATTTTTGCCGAATGTTACAACGATATCAAGCTGAACCTAAGGAATCTCATATGATCGCTGTAAAACGAATCTTTCGTTACCTTAAGGGTACTATGAACGTAGGTCTTTGGTATCCCAAAGATTCAGGGTTTGATCTAATCGCCTATTCAGATAGTGATTTTGCAGGTTGCAAATTGGATAGGAAAAGCACCACTGGAGGCTGTCAGCTCCTGGGTGGAAAGCTGGTGAGTTGGATAAGTAAAAAGCAAAACTCAATGTCCTCCTCAACTGCTGAAGCTGAGTATGTAGCCGCTGGAAGCTGTTGTTCTCAGGTCTTGTGGATGAGAAATCAACTACTAGACTATGACCTTCAACTCTCGAAAATTCCAATCTATTGCGACAACACAAGTGCCATCGCTATAGCCAACAATCCAGTGCTACACTCAAAGACCAAACATATCGAAATCAGGTATCATTTTATCAGATATCATGTGATGAATGGTGATATAGAACTTCATTTTATCCCAACTGACTATCAGTTAGCTGATATGTTCATCAAACCTCTTGATGAGACAAGATTTAACTTTCTCATCAGCGAGCTTGGAATGCTGAACTTTGAAGAGTAAAATCTTCAGTAGTTCACATTTTATCAGCGATCGGATAAAACCAACTTATATAACCCATTCTAGCATCTTCTCTCTGAACAATGTTGATTCGCTGATATCTGGTATGTCTCTCTTTACTCGCTGACGTTCGAGTGTAAATGCAAGATTTCAAAACAAATCACATCGCTGAATATCTCTTCCTTAATAGCGATACTTTGAAATTTCTTAAACTAACACTGATATTTCTATTCAGTGCTTCATGTTTTTTTAAATAGTCCCTGAGCTCTCAAAACCTCAGAGACATCCTAAAATATGAAAGGACGTTTGTGACATAATCACAACGGATAAACCCTGACACGTTCTTTTTCTGACACACGTTTGCAAGTTTCGTTTACCATCCAATCAAATGCAAACACGTGTCCGTGTCATGATGAAAAACTTTCTCGCTCTAGTTTTTCTCTCTCTCAAATCTCACTATATAAACTATTTCGAGTTTATATTTTTTCTTTACGCGAACTTCTTCTCCAAGCAAGAAAAGATTTACTGTTGCTTATTTCCATAAATCTGTTCATCTTCTTCTTCGATTACCAGGTTAATATTCTTATTATTTGTTGGTCCCGAAGGGCTATACAAGTTTGTAGAAGGGGGGGGGGGGGGGGTTGAATACAAACACACGTTTTTACTTTTCTAAATTGTTTATTGATAAATCAAGACAATTTACAACTTGTTGCGGAACAAGATTAAGGATAAACCTAATATAAACAAGTATTGAGAAACACTAAGTTTCTTGCACTAGAAAGAGTTAAAGAAATTACGAATAATAACTTAACAATAAGAGAGAAATAAGAAGATGGTCCGAGCACACTTCAAAACTGAAGTAAGGTTCTTCTTATATACTGCATGCATTTAATGCATTACAGTATGGCTTTACACGTGGCAGCAGCTGAGTGGTTGCATGTCATTGAACTTTGTAGACAACCTTAGTAGCCGCATGGTGCACAGTGTAGAATCAGGGTTGTTGTACGATTACAGACGAAAGGGATGTCCGTTCTGACAGTTCGTACGGAGACGTGTAAGGGAGGTAAGACAATAGTAACATGCAGGGAGACTTCATGATCAGCTTTCATTTAGTCAGATCTTTATCAGCGAATGATAAAGTTCAGCGATTGCTGAAGTCTTCTACTTGATACTTCACGTTAAATGGACAGGTCTTGCTTCGCTGATATCCGCATCAGTTCATGAGTAGACTTGTCGCTAGTTCTTGAGATTGATCTTCGACTTCAGCGTAGAACTTTAGTTGACGTGAAACTTGTCTTCAGAGATCATAAGTAAACAAACTAAACTATCAACGATCATCAATAGAACTGAACAGGCGCAGAGCTATATGATGATGAACAGTGTTCGCTGAATATCTAATCTAAAGAGTGAGAGTTCCTATCAGCGGTACTGTAAAGTCTTAGTACTTATCAGCGATAGTGAAACTCTAATACATATTGTTTACATACAATTTTCACTAAGTGTTTAAGAGAGGGTCATTATCAAATCACTGAGGGTTTGGATCAACAATCTCCCCCTATTTGATTATGACATAGCAACAGAGAAAATTGCTATTTAATGAAAACATAAGGATAAAAAGAACTCATAAAATATTTGTCCCTTTTACTGTTTTCTAGGATCTTTTCAGTACTGATGGAGTAAAGTACATTCGCTGAAATTTTTCTTTAAACTTCGTAAAGATTACAGAGGGAAGTAGAAAAATTACAAGTACAGCAAATAAAATTACAAGTACAAAAGATGTAGACAGATAAGGATAGAAAGAGTTAGAAGGCGATCCTATCCGTCAAAAGGTTCTTCCTTGATGAGAAGTTCATCGAGGGTCTTTGATGTGGGAATCATCCAGTCAGGGACAGTGACACCTTGATCCTTTTTGTTCTTTGCTTCTTCAAAGATCAGGGGCTTGAGGTGACGAGCTTGAATGTCGTGTCTGACGTCACACTAGTATATGAGATCTCTGAGCTGTTCGATGGGAGTGAATGGAAGCTCAGAGATGCGTTGAAAGTGATGATTTTCTTGGTAGTCTAGAAAGAATATACCATAGGGATCACTTACGACTTTGCCAGGGATGAAAGTTTCATCAGGTGGTAGGGAGGTGTCAAGTGCTGAGAGATCAGCATCAGGGCCAAGAACTTCAGCACGAGAGAAACCAATACCTGTTTCATTCCGTATAGGAGGACCTGAGTCTGACACTTTCTTTTCCTTTGTAGGGACTCTTCTTTGTTCAGGAGGAAGAAGAGTGGAAGGAGGAATATCTACAGCAGAAGAAACCAAGTCGATCTGAGTATTTAAAATTTTCTCGACATGGCTCTTGAATTTTGAGCGCGATCCCTGAATGGCTAATTTCACTTCCAACCATTCAGAGAAACCAAACTTCTATAAAGTAGCAGCATAGAAGGTTTGCATGGTTTTGTCTTCTCTGAATACATCAACTTCAACAACAGGAACGTCTACGAACAGTCTTCCTCTGATGTTTACTTTGATGATTTTGGATGGTCGAGATCGATAGTTCAACATTTCTTTACACCATTTCAAAGTCGTATCAGATACTTTAGTCTTTTCTTCAACGATCCTTTGGGCAGCATCCCATAGCTGACGTTGGACATCAATGAGAGTTCTTTTCAACGTGGGGTCTTTCACCGATTGTTGGACAAGCTGGATGGCGAGAGCCTTATCTTTTCTTCAGCTTTCTTCTTTTCGGAGAGTAATCTTTCAGCTCTTAGATGATCCTCGTATTTTTTCCTTGAGATCCTGAACTTTGTGGGAGCAGGGATGTGGTCACGAGGAAGAATGATTCGCTGATCTTCGAGCTGTTTGATCATTGCATCTCTCTTTTCTTGATCCTATTCACTTAGCTTTTGTGGAGCCAAGGAAGGTCTGTTTTGGTGAGAGAGCAACTGTTCTTCAGGTTCATCAGTCTCAGTGGTTAAATCCAAGACTGGGATTATTTCTTCAGCTCTTGTGGCTGGGATTATTCCTGGTGTAGTCGAAGGAGCTTCAGCGGGATCCTCAAACAGGGGAGAGGACTAGCTGAAACACAACGATCGTTTAAGTGAGAAGAGTTGGGGAAGAAAGAGATAGAGAAAGAATGGGGTTTAAGTGTATAGAGGTTTTATGGATAGAAGGATTGAGATTGAGAAGGGATAGAGGAGGGATGCAGTGTAAGGGAATAGGAGGAAGTGTACCTGACAAACTGGCTTTTGAAGCAAGATCATCAGATTGTCTTCTGCAGCAAGGCCTTTGTTTTTGTCTTTTTCAGCTTCAGACGCTGCAGGCTTTGTCTTCTCCCCTGATGGTTCGTTTATCGAAATCCCTTTGAGAGCTGTAGTCTTCTGAATAGGCTTGACGATAAAGGTTTCTCATCATCATCATCATTCTTTGGAGAAGAAGATGGTTCATCATCAGAGATGTTGACAGCTTCATCATCTTCAGCTTCGTCTTCATCAGATTCAACCTCTTCAGCGTAGGGTGAGGTTACATCAGCAGCAGCTTCAATGTTCTGCTCTTCGAGTTGCTCCCCCTCAGATTCAGAGGGAGGTTTCTCGGTTTCCTCAGGGTTTTCAACTCCCTGAGGTCGTGAAGTAGAAGTACCAGCAACAGCAGTTTCAATACCCTCCCCCTCAGCATGGGGAAGGTCTTCTTTATTTTTCTTCTCCCCCTCATCATTACAGGGAAGGTCTTCTTTAGGCTTCTCCCCCTCTTCCACATCATGGTTGGGGGAGGTAACGGACTTTTCAGCGGCAACAGCATCCATAGGATTACTATCTTCTTGGCCAGTAATTCTTATGCAGTATTCAATCGCTGCTACTCTGTCTTCTAGGCCAGTAATAGCAGGACTGATCTTTTTGAGATCATCTCGATCGGCCTGAGTGAAATGAGAAGTTGGAGTCTTCAGGCGATCGAGCACTTTGTGAACAATCTCTTTGACCGCAGAGACCTCAGTCTTGATCGTGGAAACTTCACCCTTAAGAGAACCAACCTCTGTCTTCAATGATGTGACTTCATTGGACAGAGAGGTGAAGTTTGTTGAGAGAGTGGTTGTGGCAGTTGAGTTTTCAGCGAGGGTGGTAGCAAATTTAGAAATGCTACCATCCACCTTCTCCAGATCAGCTTTAGAGGCTTTCTTTTCGACCTCAGTGGTTAATGTCTTCAAGTTCTCTCCAGCGTTTGTAACCGCTAAAGAGTTGGCAGTTAGAGTGTTGTTGAAAGACTCTATCTTTGTTTCCAGGGCCGTCAGGGAGGTGTTGATATCCCCCAAATTAGGACCTGAAAAAGTTATCAACTTATGAACAGAGGAAAGCTCAGAAGTTTGGGGTTGAGAGAGAGAAATGTGTGGGAATTTGTGTATACCTGTAGGCGGGATGGCGAAGTTGTCGAAACCTCGATGTCCTGAAAAAGTTTTGTAGTCGTCTTCAATATTTCCTAGACGACTGGAAGTACCTGCAGGTCCTGTGGTGTGTCCTATCATCCTCTGAAAATGTTCAGCAGTAGTGTCGCTGAGGATGACGGTTGTTGAGGAGAAAGGGGTGGCCAAAGAAGAGGTGAGAGGAATGGAGGATGAGACGGTTGGATGGGTACGGGGTTCAGCGTTGGATCCGCTAAAAATCACTTCAGTCTGTAGAGAGGCTGAAGGAGGTGGGTTTTTTTCTAAGTTTATAACTCCAGCGTTTAGAGACGATAAAGCTGGGATGGAAGGGGTGGCTTGTTCAGTTGTGGCAGAGCGTACCACAGAACTATCCATCAGCTCTTCAAGATGAGCTGAGGAGTCTTTAGCATGGGAATGCTTTGGGGGTTGCTCCTTGGTTTTCTTGGTCCTTTCGGAGCCAAGTTGGGAAGATGAGTGTTTCCTTTTTCTAGAAGGAGTGGACGTTGCAGCTGGGGTATCAGCGTTGGGGATTTCCACTGAATGAGCCACAGAAGTAGAAGAAGGAGGATTGAGAATAGATAAGAGAGTAGAGAGACGTACGTCGTTTGGAAGGGGCTTGAAGTCGAGCACCTTAGGGCCAACCTGAGAGAGTTTCAGGTCTCCTACTTTTGGGTAGTTATCCTTAAGGCCGGTTTGGAAGATGGCGCTGAGGAATCTTGGGTATGGAACCCATGATGGTCTATCAGCAAAATCTACTCTGAGCGTAAGATCGTCGTAGATTATCGAGGCCCAGTCAACATGGAGACCCTTCAGCAATGCATAGCCCATGGCTTGCTGAGGTTGAGTAGCTTGATCAGAGGAGCCACTCTTCGCTGTCATGCAGCTTATCAGGTGTGCGAAGGTGAAGTTCATCTCGCTGGGCATCTTAGACTTCTTGATTGCAGTGTAAAGCCCGTGTCCCGATATACATTTTATTTATTTAATTTTTTTTCTTTAAGCGAGTTTATTATCGGGTTTAGGCGGCAAGGACCTAAAATGAATTAACTGTTGTGTTATTGGTCATTTTGTTAAATCCTAAGATAAGTGGGAAAAAATGGATAAACCTTAAAAACCTAGGGACTAAAGGCGGCTTTTGTTATTTTAGTTTGCATGGGAACGGTTTTGTTTAAGAACCGACCCCCCTTCTATGTGGCTCTCGTTTTCACTCTCCCAAACAAACAAACCAAAACCCTACTTTCCTCTTCTCCCTTAGCTGCGGCCGTTGAACACCCAACCCCCCCCCCCCCCCCATCCCCTGCTGCCGTCGACCACCCCCGAGAACCACTACCGCCAGCGCTGCCGGCGCAGTTTTCTGCCGGCGAGAGAGATATAGAGAGAGGTGCGGAGAGAGAGAGAGAGAGTAGCGAGAAAGAGAAGGAGCAGCCGGCGATCGGATTCAGTGTGGTTACTGCTCGGTTTTCGTCGCGAGGTAAGTTTTCTCTCTTTTGTTTTTTCGTTGCCATCGCGCCATCACGAAACCACCGTCATGGCTGCCACCGGTCGCGAGGTAAGTTTGCTCTCTTTTGTTTCGTTCATAACTTTTCCGTCGTAGCTCGGTTTGAGGCGAAACTGGTGGCCACGGTTCACATTCTGTGTCGGGCACATTTTTCGTGTTTTAGCGGAAGTCCGTTTCGGCCTCTAGCTAGGCTTAAAATGGCTGTTTTCACAGCAGGTCTGAATGTGACAGTTTCGCGTTCCGTTTTTAGAAAATTCATATTAAATTGTAGGAAAATCGTTAGAGCGCGTACGATATGTCCTTGGAACCCTAAGACATAGAACTAACTGATTATGGAATAATAATTCTGGGTTGGTGAGTTTAAGAGGGACTAAACAGGTCCCGAACAGACCTGTAAATCTTAGAGTAAAAGCTGGATTTTTCGTGTGTAAGCGTATAGTTGTGAGTTTGGGATAGGACTTCGTTGTGACGTTTGATATCACTTATTTAGGTGGAAAAAGGTGAGTTGGTGTTGGCAGGAGCGTTTTGCTGTTGAGGACATCTACTTTGCGTTTGAGGTAAGTTCTCTTACTGTGTAGATAGGAATTGTATGCATGTTATGGTAGTTTGTATGTACTACTGTACTTGTGGTGTGAACTAGTTGTTTGTGGTGCGTAAAATTTGCTTGGGTTAAATGCTTAGTATAAATGTGTGTTACATTACAACTCGGTGGGACCGAGGACTAGGTGGGACCGAGGAAGTGGATAGAAACGTTGTGGGAACTCGGTGGGACGAGTGTGTTACATTACAACTCGGTGGGACCGAGGAAGTGGATAGAAACGTTGTGGGATCTCGGTGGGACGAGTGTGTTACATTACAACTCGGTGGGACCGAGGACTCGGTGGGACCGAGGACTCGGTGGGACCGAGGAAGTGGATGGAAATGTTGTGTGAACTCGGTGGGACCGGGAACTCGGTGGGACCGAGGAGTTGGGTACATAATTACTTGTATGTGTTTACTTACATTATGTAACTGTGGTGTTGTTGCTCATGTGCGGGTAGGAGTGATGTGTATATAATTTCTACCTGCGCATGTGATGGAATTCACTAAGCCTTGTGCTTAACCTTTCCTTTTTACTGTGGTTTCAAGTACTAGTGGCTCCAAGGCGTGACGGGTACACACTGGCGCGCGTGAAGAGTTTTTCTAATCATGAGATTAGAGTTATTATTAAACGATTTAATTTCCGCTGTTTATTATTACTGAGAATATTTATTATTGAATTTGCAAACGAAACGGTGTTGGATATTTAATAAGGTTTTATTTATTAAAATGCGCATTTTTAAAAGTTAAAATTTATTGTAAATTTTGGGACGTTACAACTTGGTATCAGAGCACAGCTTGAGTGAATCAAACGCATCTCGGTGTGGTTGATCTCAAGTTGCGGCTATGAAATTCTTCTCTTAAAATTTTTGGAAAATAAAAGAAAGGAAAACCCGTTTGGGAAACGGTGATCGAGGGCGCAGTGTGTACAGTCAGCCGGAGCCAAAGGGAAAGGTACAGTACTTAGTGTGTTTATCGCTTTCTAGATCATAGGGTATGCATGCTAGATTGCCTATGTGGTTTACACTGTACTGTATGATGATTGCTTGCTAGTGGGAATTAATGCTAGTTATAATAGGTTGTTAAGCGAAGGCCTTATAGGTTGTATGCAGTAAGAATCACATAGCCTTAGAATATTTGATTTAGTTCTATTGCGTAACTCTTGTTTGAGTCCAAGCGTTCTAGGAGAGAATCTTGTATTCGAATGTCTATTTGATTCACGTTGCATGCGACTGGGTATTCGTGAGGCAACTCGTTATGGCTAATGGGGATTCCGTTGTAGCAAGGGTAGTGAGATGAGATGAAATTCCTAGTGAGCTGGGAAGAGTGTTTACATATGAGTATGTATGCGAGATTGCTTTCTAGAACATAGGAGTATGTATGCTAGATTGCTTGGTGCTTATTACACTGTACTGCATGTTTGTTGCTTGCTAAAAGGAGTTTATGCTATCCTTGATAGGTTGTTAAGTGAATGCACCATAGGTTGTATGCGGTAGGAACCGAATAGCCTTAGAATGTCGGATTTAGTTCTATTGCGCAGCTCTTGTTTGAGTCCAACCGTTGTAGGATAGAATCTTATATTCGAATGTCTATCTGGTTTTACACTGTGTGCGACTGTGCATTCGCGAGGCGACTCGTCATGACTAGTGGGGATTTCGTCATAGCAAGGGTAGTGGAGTTGGGTGGAATTCCTAGGGAGCTAGGAAGAGTGTGTACATATGCCGGTGCGGGCATATGTGTATAGTTTTCGGCAAGGAACTACTTGGGCACTTCGGGACGGGACTCGAAACGATAGAGGATAGGTGTGGAAGGTAGTAGTAGAGCTCCTACTATCTGAAGCACAGGATCCGTGCTCGAGTCGGGGAAAGTCACGAGGAATCCAAGGAGTTGAGCGTGAGCGTTGTTAGTGTGAGTTATTAGGTGCTAATAACTCGTTGTAATATCTATCAAGAATAGCCATCACAAGGAGGAACAACAATAGTGAACCTACTAGTACAGGTGTGTACTTGATTTGCTTGAGGAGATGATCGTTGGGGTAGTGATGAAGGTTCTAAACTAGTAGTCGTTAGAATAGAAGGACGATTCTAGTATTAATCTCTTGGAGTGACGATAAGGATGAGGTTTGTTTTAAGTAGGCCATTTCGGGTCAAGAGTGATGATGGTGCTAGAATCATGGGCTTATGGTGCCGACATTGAATTGAGAAAAAACAGTAAGGATTATTGGACGTAATTTCCCAACATGCCTAAGAGGTGTAAATGTCCGTATGACGATAGTGGACCGGAGAGATTTGGAGGGGTACGAGTCGAGACGTCGAATGCCGACTGAGTCATGCACAAAGTTTATTTTGAAAAAAATTTTTATTAACTAATTCTTGTGTATCCAATCCTTTTATGGATTGTGTTTTGGAATTTTGGGAAATGTTCAGCACACACGAAATCTTGAATTATGGTTTTGAAAGTAGATGAAATCGTTTTATCACGGGAGTTGCAAACTTTGTTAGAATTTGTTTCATTTCGTAATTTTCCAACGGTTCTTTCGGGTAAGATGATATCCGTGTTTTGTGGTGTTTAAAATGTTTGGCAAGTGACTACGGCTTGTGACTTTAACAATGGAACTCCTCCACATATGTTAGAGTTGAGACGGAAAGTTACATTCCACGATGTCTGTATAAAACTATTTGAGTGATTTGGGTAAAATGAGTTTTGTTTTACGGCATGTTGAGTCGTGTGGGTTTAATTTCACGAGGTGCATATCTTATTTGTTTATGTGACAATTTGGGGAAATCTCGGAAATCAATTTAAAGAACCCCACCTTTTGAGATTTTATGAGGTTTTAGTCGATATTTGCAAATGATGGAAACGGATTGGTTTCTATCTTTAAGTTTGAAACTTGCACGAGACCGTTGTGTTATCAAAAATATATTTGTAAACCGTTTCATCGTTTTGTATGACTAGCTGACGCGCGTAAAAATTTGTTGGTGAACCTGTGCCACGACATTTTATGTTTAAAAAGAGAAATTTTGGGGTCAAATGTCGTGGGACTGATTTTGAAATTATGTGCACACTTTTGTCGCACCCGGTGTAAGGTCGAGCGGTTACTTTAAGTACATGTCATGAGTCAATCCATACTAGAACCGTGACGGTTCATTTTTAAAGAAATTATTTATTTCGCTTTGCATTTTGTGAGTAAACTGAGCTGCAATGGAATGATTTCCAACATAATTTTTCTTATGTGGGACGAGCATGTCCATTTTTGCGTAACTACCGACCTGGTAATAGTAATTTTATTGCATACGATCTTTTTGAGATGAAAAATCTTGACGTTGAAAATACTTTGTAAATGATTTTGTAAACCATTTGGGAAATGCTCTTTTAAGTGTTATGTGTCATTTTGAGAATTTTAAGGGTGTGAGTCCTTTTGGAAAACTCTTTTGTTTAACCCGTGTTGAGTTTGGGACTAAAGTTGATTTTAGAGTATTGTTTGCTTAAACTCTATTTAAACGCGTTTTTGACCGACTCATGGGTCTAGCAAGCGTGGAGCATTTTGCTCGTTTTTGACTTTGAGATAGTCATGGGTCAATTGCACGGTTTTAATGGCTCGATGTGGAGTCTTGTTGATGGGTTGTTTTTGGTGCACAGTTTTGTATTTATGGCATGGTGAGTATTTACATGTTTGGGTGAGTGAGTCATTCCGGGATAGGCATGTTGTTGGTAGACTATTTTGCATTAGATCCTTAGACACGTTAGTCAGTCGTTGGTAATGGTCGGTTGGGTATCTCGGGGTGGGACCCCGGTATTCATGTGTTATGACCTTGACTTTCCAGTAGGAACTGGGAGGATATAGTCTTGAGCACTTACCTGGGAGGTAGATCCGATGTGCCAGGCCTTGAGACGTACCTGGGAGGTAGACGTTAAGGTGTATCTTGATACGGTGTAACTAAACTTCGTAGAGCGAGTGTGGAGGATAAGTAGACGGCGGAAGGTTGGGTATTCCACGCGTGTTGGTACTGTAGGCCGAATAGTATCGGTTAAGGGAATGATGCCCTTTGTAATTAAGAGCATAAATGCGCAGTAACCTTTTTGAGGTAAGTAGTATATTTAGGTGTCGACTTTTGGGCTTGAGGCCAAACACCTTTAGTGTAAACGGAGAATTGTAGCCGATTTTAGGGTAATTATGGTGATGGTAGTAGTAACCCTGAGATGCTTACTCGTGATGAGTGGTTATAGTGGAAAGACCTTCGTGAGTGATTTTAAATTTACTGGTTTGATGATTCATGTGAAATAAATTTTGGGAGGCTATTAGAACTTGTGAAAGTTAATTGACAGTTAATGATAGGAATGATCGGATTCGAGTCTCCTGTGGGGTATATTGGTGAGCAACTTTAGAATGGTTAGAGCTTGAATTTGAATCGGGATATATGGAACATCTAAGGTTGGGAGACAATCGAAGTCGTTTGACTAGGAATGATTCCAGTTGTTGGAGTGTTCTTCCGATTATAAATACGGTGTACTTGAAGGAGTTTTGTGGTAAGAAAAGTATTCGAGAAATTTTTTAGGCGGTGTGAGAAATTTTAGATTCCAGTTAGTGAAGGTCCAGTGGAAACACCGAAAGGGTTCCGAGTGAACTTGGGAACTGAGGTTGAGATGAGGGAGAACTATCTATAGCTATTCACGGGCATAGACTTCGAGGACGAAATCTAATTCAAGTGGGGGAGAGTTGTAAAGCCCGTGTCCCGATATACATTTTATTTATTTAATTTTTTTTCTTTAAGCGAGTTTATTATCGGGTTTAGGCGGCAAGGACCTAAAATGAATTAACTGTTCTGTTATTGGTCATTTTGTTAAATCCTAAGATAAGTGGGAAAAATTGGATAAACCTTAAAAACCTAGGGACTAAAGGCGGCTTTTGTTATTTAAGTTTGCATGGGAACGGTTTTGTTTAAGAACCGACCCCCCTTCTATGTGGCTCTCGTTTTCACTCTCGCAAACAAACAAACCAAAACCCTACTTCCCTCTTCTCCCTTAGCTGCGGCCGAAGAACACCCAAACCCCCCCCCCCCCCATCCCCTGCTGCCGTCGACCACCCCCGAGAACCACTACCGCCAGCGCCGCCGACGCAGTTTTCTGCCGGCGAGAGAGAGATAGAGAGAGGTGCGGAGAGAGAGAGAGAGAGTAGCGAGAAAGAGAAGGAGCAGCCGGCGATCGGATTCAGTGTGGTTACTGCTGGGTTTTCGTCGCGAGGTAAGTTTTCTCTCTTTTGTTTTTTCGTTGCCATCGCGCCATCACGAAACCACCGTCATGGCTGCCACCGGTTGCCGCCGCCGTGCGCCACCAGTCGGGGCTGTGGTGGTGGGCTGTTTTAGGGTCGCATGTGTGCGTGGGTGGGTGTGCGAGGCGGAGATAGAGTCGTCAAGTCGTACGTTGTCTTCGCCGGGTTTTTCTTTTCGTAAACCACCATCGCTGCGGCTGCCGGCCGCCGCCGCCGCCGGCGACCACCACTCCCGGGGGAGACAGTGGGTGGTCCGTGGTTGAGTCCAGCCCTTGTAGCCTAAACCTGATCCTAAATCGTGAAACCATAACCCGATCGCGAAAACAATAATCGTTTTAAAATCGTCATTTTATGTGAAAACGCTTTTGTGTCCCTGTTTTGTTTCGTTCATAACTTTTCCGTTGTAGCTCCGTTTGAGGCGAAACTGGAGCCCACGGTTCACATTCTGTGTCGGGCACATTTTTCGTGTTTTAGCGGAAGTCCGGTTCGGCCTCTAGCTAGGCTTAAAATGGCTGTTTTCACAGCAGGTCTGAACGTGACAGTTTCGCGTTCCGTTTTTAGAAAATTCATATTAGATTGTAGGAAAATCGTTAGAGCGCGTACGATATGTCTCTGGAACCCTAAGACATAGAACTAACGGATTATGGAATAATAATTCTGGGTTGGTGAGTTTAAGATGGACTAAACAGGTCCCGAACAGACCTGTAAATCTTAGAGTAAAAGCTGGATTTTTCGTGTGTAAGCGTATAGTTGTGACTTTGGGCTAGGACGTCGTTGTGACGTTTGATATCACTTATTTAGGTGGTAAAAGGTGAGTTGGTGTTGGCCGGAGCGTTTTGCTGTTGAGGACATCTACTTTGCGTTTGAGGTGAGTTCTCTCACTGTGTAGATAGGAATTGTATGCATGTTATGGTAGTTTGTATGTACTACTGTACTTGTGGTGTGAACTAGTTGTTTGTGGTGCGTAACATTTGCTTGGGTTAAATGATTAGTATAAATGTGTGCTAGATTACAACTCGGTGGGACAGAGGACTCGGTGGGACCGAGGAAGTGGATAGAAACGTTGTGGGAACTCGGTGGGACGAGTGTGTTACATTACAACTCGGTGGGACCGAGGACTCGGTAGGACCGAGGAAGTGGATAGAAACGTTGTGGGAACTCGGTGGGACGAGTGTGTTACATTACAACTCGGTGGGACCGAAGACTCGGTGGGACCGAGGAAGTGGATGGAAATGTTGTGTGAACTCGGTGGGACCGAGGAGTTGGGTACATAATTACTTGTATGTGTTTACTTACATTATGTAACCGTGGTGTTGTTGCTCATGTGCGGGTAGGAGTGATGTGTATATAATTTCTACCTGCGCATGTGATGGAATTCACTAAGCGTTGTGCTTACCCTTTCCTTTTTACTGTGGTTTCAGGTACTAGTGGCTCCAAGACGTGACGGGTACACACTGGCGCGCGTGAAGAGTTTTTATAATCATGAGATTAGAGTTATTATTAAACGATTTAATTTCCGCTGTTTATTATTACTGAGAATATTTATTATTGAATTTGCAAACGAAACGGTGTTGGATATTTAATAAGGTTTTATTTATTAAAATGCCCATTTTTAAAAGTTCATATTTATTGTAATTTTTGGGACGTTACATGCAGTCAGTTTCTTCTCGGCTTTTTCATCTCTCCCTTGATCCCCAACGTACTTCATTGCATCAAAGAATGCAATGAGTGTTTCTCTATCAGCATGTCTCTTGGGGGTCAGGAAAAGGAACAAATTGTTTATCTTTGGTGGCAACAGGGAGATTCAGTTCTTTTCGAATGATAGCAGGGTTGATTTTGATGGTGCCAAAATCAGTGTCACAGAGGATGACATCATGTAGTTTGGTAGGGTCTTTGGATGATGGTAGCTGAGTGTGTCTGGTGGCATACCAGAATTGAGATAATAGTATCTGATGAGCAGAGGGTGTTATGGTCAAGGCTGTAGAGAGGAAACAGGTTTTCAGAAAATTCACAGGATCGTCTAGATGTTTGACTTGTTTTTTCGGAGGAAAATCGAACAGCGCATGAAGGTTGTTTGATTTTGTAAAAGAGACATCCTCAAGTTTGAACTTGACCTGAGGAGCCTTGGTGATTTCAAGTTCCTCAGCAGCAGGAGTGTTCTCAGCAGTTGGAATACCAGTAGAAGGAGCAGCCATTTCTGTAATCAGCTCAACCAAAGATCAACAAAACAAATAGTCTTAATGTGGAAATATTTTCCAATAAGATGTTTTTGAATTTTGTCCATTTCATTCAGCCAGAAATCCCTTTGAGAAAGATTAGGGTTTTTCTTGTTTTGAGAAAGAGTTACAAAACGTAGAGATTATGTGTTTTCCAGTTTTCATTTGAAGAAGGAATTCTGGAAAAACATATGAAGAACAAGTTTACGAGTTTTGATATAAACTTGAAGAATAACCATGAAGGTTGTATTCATAAAATCATGAACAGAAAATGATTTCATTTTATAAAAGTTCTTTTGTTTGATATGTTAAAAGCAAAGAATAAGATCATAAACAAGTAATGTAGGTAAATAATAAGAGTATTAACCTAGTTCGTCAAAGAAGAAGATGAACAGTTTCTGGAAATTTTGAGAGCTCAAAATGCAACAGTAATTCTTTTTCTTGCTTGGAGGAGAAGTTTTTCGCGTAAAGAAAAAAATATAAACCCAAAAAGATTTATATAGAGAGAGTAGAGAGAGAGAAAATCTTGAGCGGGAAAAGATTTTCATCATGACACGGACACGTGTTTGCATTTGATTGGAAGGTAAACGAAACGTGCAAACGTGTGTCAGAAAAAGAACGTGCCAGGGCTTATCCGTTGCGATGACGTCACAACTGTCCTTTCATATTTTAGGATGTCTCTGAGGTTTTGAGGGCTCAGGGACACTTTTGAAAATATGAAGCACTGAATAGAAATATCAGTGTTGGTTTAACAAATTTCAAAGTATCGTTGTTAAGGAAGAGATATTCAGCGATGCAAGATGTTTTGAAATCTTTGAGTTCTAGGCGAACGTCAGCGAGTAAGAGAGAAAACATACCTTGATATCAGCAAGTTAATTTTTGTTTAGAGAGAGAATGATAGAGTGGGTTATACAAGTAGATTTTATCCTATCGCTGATCAAATGTGAACCGCTGAAGATTTTATTCTTCAAAGTTCAGCATTCCAAGCTCGCTGATGAGAAAGTTGAATCTTGTCTCATCAAGAGGTTTGGTGAACAGATCAGCTAACTGATAGTCAGTTGGGATAAAATGAAGTTCTATATCACCATTCATCACATGATCTCTAATAAAATGATACCTAATTTCGATGTGTTTTGTCTTTGAGTGTAGCACTGGATTGTTGGCTATAGCGATGGCACTTGTGCTGGCGCAATAGATTGGAATTTTTGAGAGCTGAAGGTCATAGTCTAGTAGTTGATTTCTCATCCACAAGACCTGAGAACAACAGCTTCCAGCGGATACATATTCAGCTTCAGCAGTTGAGGTGGACACTGAGTTTTGCTTTTTACTTGTCCAACTCACCAGCTTTCCACCCAGGAGCTGACAGCCTCCTGTGGTGCTTTTCCTATCCAATTTGCAACCTGCAAAAACACTATCTGAATAGGTTATTAGATCAAACCCTGAGTCTTTGGGATACCAAATACCTAGGTTCATAGTACCCTTAAGGTAACGAAAGATTCGCTTTACAGCGATCATATGAGATTCCTTAGGTTCAGCTTGATATCGTGCACACAAACAGGTTGCGTACATAATATCGGGTCGGCTAGCTGTAATATACAAGAGAGAGTCGATCATCCCACGGTACAGCGTGATATTAACAGGTATTCCATTTGAATCCATGTTTAGTGTCAGCGGTGGTGCCATATGGGTTTTCATAGCTGAACTCTGAGTTAAATCGAATTTCTTCAGCATATCTTTAACATACTTTCCCTGATTAATGAAAGTTCCTTTTTCATTTTGCTTTATCTGAAGACCAAGGAAATATATTAGCTCACCCATCATACTCATTTTATACTCTTCTTTCATTCTATCAGCGAAACGAGTACAAAGATCAGGGTTAGTAGAACCAAATTTATTGTCATCAACATATATATGAACAAGAATTATATGACCTTTCACTATTCTGAAAAATAGAGTTTTGTCGATTTTACCTCGCTCAAAATTTTCAATTAGGAGATAAGAGGATAGAGTGTCATACCATGCACGTGGAGCTTGCTTTAAGCCATAAAGTGCCTTATCCAGTTTATAAACATAACCTAGACGCTTAGGATCTGAGAATCCTGGAGGTTGTTCAACATTGACTTCTTCATTCAGCTTTCCATTTAGAAACGCTGACTTAACATCCATCTGATATACTTTGAAGTCTTTGTGTACAGCGTATGCTAAGAATAGACGAATAGATTCTAGTCTTGCTACTGGAGGAAATGTTTCATCGTAATCTATGCCTTCCTCTTGTCTGTATCCCTGAGCAACAAGTCGAGCCTTGTTGCGGGTTACAGTTCCGTGTTCGTCCAACTTGTTTCGATAGATCCATTTAGTGTCTATCACTGTGTTGTCAGTTTGTCTTCGAACAAGTTTCCAAACTTTGTTTCTTTCCAATTCAGTCAGCTCTTCTTGCATAGCGCTGACCCAGTTTGGATCTTTGAGGGCATCATCTATTTTCTTTGTTTCAATCAGAGAAATAAAGTTAACAAATAAACAAATATTACCTGCACTTCGTCGAGTTTGAACACCAGCGTTTGGATCACCAAGGATTTGATCAATTGGGTGATTTACAGTCCATCGCTGAGCCGGAGCATAAGTCGCTGACTCAAATTGAACTGGAGGAGCTGAAGATGAAGCTTCAGCAACTTTTGGAATATCAGCCAAGAGAGGAGTAGGTGCATATGTCATCACATTCACTGATTGCTGAGAAGTAGATGGAATGTCTGAGACATTTGGTTCAGAAGCATGTATAGTGTTCAAAGGAACAACTGAGACCCATGATGTTTCAGCTTCACTATTCTGCATATTTGGGATGATGGTAGGACCATCATTTTCAACTGTATGAGTATGAGGAGTGGGAATATCTTCTGAATCACCAAGATGTGAAAACATCCATTGATTCAGTTCTTTAGTATCAGTAGAAGGTCGAGAATTCACTGAACGGGATTCGTCAAAAGTGACGTGAATAGTTTCTTCAACAGTTTGTCTTCTTCGATTGAAGACTCTGAAGGCTTTGGAGATTAAAGAATATCCAAGAAAGATTCCATCATCAGCCTTAGGATCAAACTTTCCAAGGGCATCTTTGTTGTTCAGTATGAAACACTGACATCCAAGGACGTGAAGAAAGCTAATTGAAGGCTTTCTCCCATTAAAAAGTTCATAGGCTGTTTTATTAAATCTTTTGACTTTCAGCGACCTGTTTTGCGTAAAACAAGCAGTGTTGACAGCTTCTGCCCAAAACTGAGTAGGCATGTGAGAATCGCTGAGCATTGAACGTGCAGCTTCAATAATAGTTCTATTTCTTCTTTCAGCGACTCCGTTTTGTTGTGGTGTTCTCACTGAAGAAAAGTTGTGAGAAATACCCTTACTCTCAAAGAAGGAATCAAGAGAACTATTTTTGAATTCAGTCCCATGATCACTCCTTATTGAGCGAACAGTCAAGTTGTTCAGGGTTTCCATTTTCCGAACAAAGGTGATGAGTTCTTCAGGGTTGTCACTCTTAGAACGGAGAAACATAACCCATGTATATCGAGAGAATTCATCAACTATGACCAGTTTATATTTCTTTCCAACGATGGATTGCTTGTTGACAGGGCTAAACAAATCCATATGGAGAAGTTGTAGAGGAGATGACACTGAGGAAACTTGCTTTGACTTAAAGCTTGCTTTGGTCTGCTTGATTTTCTCACACGCTGAACATAAGGACTCTTTGGTGTATGAGTGCTGAGGTAGACCAGTGACTAACTCTTTTGAAGAAAGAGTGTTCAGTGTCTTGAAGTTGAGATGAGAGAGCCTCTTATGCCATAGCTAGTTGACATCTGTTAGGGCATTTTTGTAGCTATCAAGACAGTATTAATATCTTGTACTATTCTTCTTAGTAGAGGCATGGACATGTCATGGCCCTACTATATAAAGAAGACTCCTTTGTAATCTTAAAAATCTCTTGATCATTTGTCATTTTACACTTTAGAGATCAATATATGGATGACAAGTTCTCTTTAGATTCTCTCTCTACATCATTCTTGATTACATGCTAGATTTGGGATTTCACATTTGGTATCAGAGCGAAACAGGAGATTCAAGCAGATCGAAGACCAAATTGAAGAATTTTTACACTAAACATGAAGAATTCGGATCTGGTGTTCATCACTGTTCATCTGATCACTTTTCATTCAGACATAGATTTTTTTAGATTCTGATTTCTTGGATCAATTCTTGGCATCACTGAACTCGGAATTGATATCTGAACAACATTAATTCTTGGATCATCATCATTTTCTAAACAGAATCATTAGATTTGATAATTTCTTTGGATTTTTGTTCGAAAACCCTAATTCACTGTTTTGGACTTTAATTCGATTAAATTGATCGAATTAGATCTTGTGATTAACTAATAAAGTGTGTGGATTTTGATATCGAGCAAACCAGTACAAATTTCGTGTTAATTGATCATGAATTGAGGAAGATATGGCAGATTCAGTGATTTTGAAGTTCGAAGTGCAGAATTCGGATTATTCTTGGTGAATTCGGATCATTCATACGGATTTCGCATCATTCAAGATTTTCAAAGTGCTCAAGTATTGGTTTCGGATCCAGTTAAGTCCGAAATCCGTGGTGTCGCACCCAGTTAAGTTCGAATTCTTGAGGTTTCAAACATAGTTAAGTCCGAATTCCGGTGATTTCGAATTGGTGTACAAGCGTTGAATTCGTATCTGTTAAGTTCGAATTCCGTGATTCCGCACTCATCTACCTCCGAATTCTGAGTTTAAGTGTGTAATTGGTTTTGATTTTGGCTAAGTATTGATTTCGCACCAAGCTAAATTCGAATCCAAGGATTTCGCACTCAGTTGCATTCGAATTCAAGGAATTCGCATTCAGTTGCATTCGAATTCAGGGGTTTCGCACCGTACTACATCCGAAATCTGAAGGTTTTGAATCCTAAAGCATCCAAAATCTGAAGGTTTCACATCACTCAGAATTTGTCTAAGTGTTGGTTTCGGACCCTTGTACTGATTTCTTTCTTGAACAGTTTATTCTAAGTGTAATCACTGTTACACTTACTGCTTGATCTTCTGAACGATCAATTATTCTATCTATTAGAAAAGATGTCGAGAGAGCTACTTAGCATGGGTTCAAAGAACAAGCCTCCGGTTCTTCTAGTGGAAGAATATGCCCAATGGAAGAAGAGAATGACTCAATTTCTAAATCATCAGAACAGAGATTTAATGGTTTCAATCAAAGAAGGTACATACCACATATGGATGTTGGTGGTCAAGCTGAAACTGCTACAAGTCAGTATGTTGCTCCTAGAAGGATTGAAAAAGAACCCAGATTTTTTAATCAAAATGACAAAGATAGGATTGCAATTGATGAACTGGCTTTGACTTATTTGACTATGGCAATTCCAAATGATATCTACAATCGAGTAGATAGTCGTGACTCGGCGAAAGAGATATGGGATGAGCTAGAAAGGCAGTTTGAGGGATCATCAAAGTCTAAGAAGACCAAAAGAAATAAAAGCATCAATGCTTATGAAGGGTTTAAAGCAAGAGAAGGCGAACCTTTGAAAGAGACCTACAATAGATACAATATCATCCTTAATGATTTGAGAAGAAATGGAGTCGACAAATCAGAATCTGAAATAAATTACAAATTTGTCAAGAATCTTCTACCAGAATGGGATTCCTACTCCATTCAACTCCAAATGTCAAGGGATATGGATGATGAAAAGTTGACCGACATTTTCAGTATTCTAGGTCAACACGAAGAAAAAGTAAAAGATGTTAAGGAAAAGGATAAAAAGGTCGAAGAATCTTTAGCCCTTCTGAGTAAACATAAGAAGAGTGGAGCTATGAAAACAAAATCTTTGATTTATGGGATAAGCAAGAAGAAGATAAGTTCTGATGATGATGATAGTGGCAGTTCTGGAGATGAAATGACTGATATAGCTGAGAAGTTGGCTTTGTTAACAAACAGATTTCAAAACAAGTTTGACAAAAAGAAGTTTTATTCAAAAACCAAACCTGAATATAACAAAGCTAACAAGTATAAAAGATTTGAGAAGAAATATGAGAACAAGGAGGAAGAGAAAGAAGAAAAAGAGGAGAGAGTTGAGAAAAAGGAAAGAGAGGAAACGAATGATAGAGATGACCAAAACTGTTTTAACTGTGGAAAGCCAGGTCATTTTGCCAGAGACTGTAAGCTAAAGAAGGTGAAGGATTCTGACTATTATCAACGAAAAGCACATCTGGCAAAAGCAAAAGAAAGTGGAAAGCCAGTCAATGCTGAGGAAGAAATTTGGCTTATGGATTCCTCTGATGATGAAGAAGCTCACTTTACTCAAGTAAAGCATAGCTTAATGGCTAAACTAGATGAGGATGACCAGGAATCCGAGGTATCATCTCTTTATTCTTCTGATAATTCTGATAATTCTGATAATGAGTCTGAAACTGAAGATGACAGATATGAAGAAATGCAACCCGTGATAATTGAACTTAATAAGAAATTTGAAAAAGTTCAAAAGGAACTTGAAAATAAGAAAAGTTCAATGATAAAATATCACGATGAGGCACTTCTTTACAAATGTCTTGCTGAAGATAGAGAAAATGAAAAGGAAGTTATTAGAACAAAAGTTAAAACACTTGAATCTGAAATTTCTGAACTGAAGAAGAAAATGATTGATATAAGTGATGAGAATATAGACTGTCAATTTAAAATTAAGATTCTCACTGAAGAAAGAACAGAAGCTCTTGCAAAGATCAAAGAACTTGAAGAGTTAAACTATAAAAGAGGTCAGACTGAGCAAACTCTAAAATTATTAACCAATAATCAAAAAGATAAACGATTCTTTAATCCTAAAATGGGACTTGGTTTATCTGATGTAGAGGTATCAAAGAAAGCGCCTAAATATTTTTATACAATTAAAAAATTGGATGAAGATTTAAAGGAACCCATTAAAAAGGAAAGACCTCTTATATCCAAAATTTTTGTTAAATCTGAATGTTCAACTCCGGATTCTAATAAAGATAAGGATAAGACGGATAAAGGTTCGGAAGAAAAGCCTAGATTCAATACGACAACCTTTAAATACGATGAACTAAATTCCAGTTACAAAACCAAAAAGGTTGAACTAACTGAATTTAGTTTATTATTCTCAAATGAATCTATGGCTAAAACATTTGATTCCAATATCAATGAACCTGAACCTGTTAAATCTGAATCTAATGTTGAAATGGAGTCAAATACAAATTCAGATTCTGACAAAAAGGAGTTTGTTCAAGAAACCTCTTCTGAATTTCCTGATTTGGATTCTGCTTTACGAAAAATTATTGATTTAGAAAATCAAATTTCTAAATTACAATTAAATTTTGAAATATCAGAGGATGATCATGATAATATTGGGATAAATTTTGATCATAGTCAAAAAGTCAATCTTGAACTTCAAGTTGAGATTCGACGACTTGAATCCCGAATATTAGAATTATCAAAATCTAAAGATTCAATTACTTGTGAAAAGTGTTCAAATCAAAGTGAAACAACAGATCAATCTAATTCTTCATGTTCGGTCACAGTAAAAGAAAAATGTTCTTTCGAAGGAATTAATCTTAAGCCAAAAGAATCATCATTTTTATGCTTTAATAATTCTTTGTTTGAATCTAATTCAGATTCAAATGATAAAGAATATAGTGCTTATGAGAAAGGAGAATCATCCGGAACCAAATCTAATTCTTGTTCGAATGATTCTTCTAACTCTAAAAGCTCTAACATTTTTTCTTCAAGTACAATTGATTCTGTTGTAAAAGTATCTTTAGAAAAAGATAAGCTTTTTGAAGAAAACAAAGCACTTGTTTTGAGATGTGCAAAACTTTCAAATCAAATTTTAGATTTTGAGAAAGTGCTTTTTCTTGAGAAAGAGAAGCATAAAAATGAAAGAACTGAGCTTGAAATTGAACTGAAATATTGTGAAGCATATCATAAAAAGTTTTCATCAAATATATCTAATGTCAAAAAGGAACAAGAACTGAAAAGAAAAGAAAAAGAAAAATTATTCGAAACAAAATCAAATGTGTTTCCAAATAATGCTTCTAGTTCTAAGACTTCTAACAATGTTTCTCATTCTTTCTCAGAAATGGATGAAGAAAAGTGCGTGGATCTGAAGGAGAATATTTCGAATAGCGAGAATAGGAATACTGATACTGAGAAATGTATTTCTTCAAATAAAAATTGTATTCATTCGTGTAATGATTACAAAGTTTGTGAAAATAAAAATTCCGCAATTTCAAATTCTACCTTGTTGACACAAGCAAAAAGAAGAATACATTGTGCTCATTGTTAGGATAACTATTTCAAGCTAAATAGAAGTGATCCAAAGAACAAAAAGTCTAATACTTCATCTTTTTCTTTAAAATCTTCAGCGAACAAATTTGCTAAGATGTTCGGTTTCAGATCAAAGAAACAGAATAAGAAGAAAGAAACAAAAACAGTTGATGTGAATATGGTTTGGATTCCAAAAGATCAAATCAACAAACCAAATACACAAAATAACCTTACCTTTAAAGGCAAAATTCAAGGTTCATCAACTGTAATAAACAAACTGATCCGTACTAACAAGAAAGGATCCATACAGATATGGGTACCTAAGATCAGGTAATTATCTTTTTACAGGATCGTCATGTGTGGGTCATTGATTCGGGAGCTTCTAGACACATGACGGGATACAAGCACTTATTGCACGATTTTGCTGTACATCCTGGCGGATCGGTAGGTTTTGGTAACGACTCTAAAGGTCACGTTCGAGGCTACGGAACGTTGAAGAATGACTCGATGCAAATAGAAAAGATCTTGTGTGTTGAAGGATTAGGGCATAACCTTTTCAGTATTAGTCAGTTTTGTGACAAGGACTGTAAGGTAATTTTTGACAAGAAGTTTTGTTATGTTGTGGTTGAGAACTGGTCAGAGATTTTCAGAGCAAAACGATGCGGCGATCTATATATGATGGATTTTTCGACTCTTGTTTCTTCTAATCAAGTTTGTCTTGTTTCAAAAGCCTCTCAAGATGAATGTTGGTTGTGGCATAGGAGACTCTCACATCAAAATTTTCGAAGCATCAACAAGCTCAGAATAGATGGATTAGTTTCCGGGCTTCCTGAACTGAAGATTGACAAAGTTTCTATCTGTCCGGCGTGTGAAATGGGAAAGATGAAACACGTCACGCACAAATCCAAAACTTTGTCTAACTGCAACAACGTCTTGGAATTAATTCATATGGATCTCTGTGGCCCTATGAGAACTCAATCAATGGGATGAAAGAAATATATCTTGGTTATGATTGATGAGTATTCACGCTACACTTGGTTGGATTTTCTTCGACTCGAATCTGAAGCACATGAGCAAATAATTAAGTTCATAAAAAGGATTCAAATTCTTCTACAACGTCCAGTTCAAAAGATAAGGAGCGACAATGGAACTGAATTCAAGAATGCAACTCTTCAATCGTTTCTTGAATCCGTTGGCATCTCTCATAATTTTTCTGCACCAATTACTCCACAACAAAATGGAGTGGTTGAAAGAAAAAATAGGACGCTTGTGGAAGCAGCTTGGACTATGCTTGCTTATTCGGGTCTTCCACCATGTTTATGGGCTGAAGCAGTTTCAACCGCATGTTTCACTCAAAACAGGACAATTATTAATAAACGTCTTAATAAAACTGCATATGAAATAATGAATAATCGCAAACCTAACATCAAATTTTTGCGTGTTTTTGGATGCAGATGTTTTGTCCTAAAAGATAGAGAACACCTTGCAAAATTCCAAGTCAAGGCTGATGAAGGGATTTTTATTGGATATTCCTTGAATTCTAAAGCATATCGGATCTACAATAATCGTACAAAATCAGTCATCGAGAGCATCAACGTTACGTTTGACGAAAGTGTGACTTTGACTTCTGGACAACACAGTTCAGAACTCGGACAAAAATCTGAAGTTTCTACTCAAAAAGGAGTAGAACCTGTGGCGAAAATGTTTTCTAATTCTGTATTAAATAATAATAGTACTAAAGATTTAGATTTGTTATTTCATGATGCATTTATGGATTATTGTGCAGATATGGAACAACCCATCACATCTGTAAATGCATTTCCACAACAGACGAGTGTGAATGTCTCTGGTCCATCTGACGATGTCGGTGCTAGTACTTCTGGGACAACCAACGAAACTCCAAATGTACCTACAACTATTCCAGTTTCTGAACCTAAAATTCAGCCTGAAGTTCCGGTTTCAGTAAACACATCATCGGAGATTCCTATACATGAAATACAACAACCAGAAGTTAATGTACCAGAACCAACACATGTATCTTCAGCTGAATCTACTGAAGAGATTCTTGCAGTTATGGATGAGAATGATTCATCGAACACTCATGTAGAGATTTCAACTCTTCCCAGTACACATAAGTGGACAAAAGCACACCCCCAGCAGATATTATTGGTGATCTCAATGATGGAGTAAAGACACGATCTGCGACTACCAACGAATGTTTGTATGTCAACTTTCTAAGCACGTTAGAACCCAAGAAAGCATCTGAAGCTTTACAAGATCCAGATTGGATAAACGCCATGCAAGAGGAGTTAAATGAGTTTAAGCGTAAAGAAGTTTGGCATTTAGTGAAGCGTCCTAAAGACAAGACCATTGTTGGAACTAAATGGGTCTTTAGGAACAAGAAAGACGAAGCAGGAATTATAGTCAGAAACAAAGCAAGACTGGTTGCAAAAGGGTATAATCAACAAGAAGGAATAGATTATGATGAAACCTATGCACCAGTAGCAAGGATTGAAGCCATCAGAATTTTTCTTGCATACGCCGCACATAAAAGCATGAAGGTATTTCAGATGGACGTCAAGTCTGCGTTTCTGAACGGAATACTTCATGAAGAGGTTTATGTAAGTCAACCTGAGGGTTTTGTAGATCCAAAATATCCCAACCATGTCTATGTTTTGGATAAAGCACTCTACGGTTTGAAACAAGCTCCGAGGGCATGGTATGAGACTCTGACTATTCATCTGCTTAAAAATGGATACACCAAAGGTACAATAGATACAACTCTTTTTCTCAAAAGATAAGGTAAACATTTAATGTTAGTACAAATATATGTTGACGACATTATATTTGGATCTACAAATCCCGATATGTGTAAAGATTTTGAAGAGGTGATGAAAAGCCGCTTTCAAATGAGTATGATGGGAGAGTTAAAAAAATTTCTTGGTCTCCAAGTGACACAGTCAAATGAAGGCATTTTCATTAATCAATCAAAATATATAAATGATATGCTTAAGAAATTTGACTTAAATTCCTCTTCCACCATGAAAACTCCCATGGCTACCGGTAAGCTTTTGAACGCTGATTCATCTGGTATATCAGTCGATCAAAAGTTATACCGAGGCATGATTGGATCTTTACTGTATCTAACGGCAAGTAGACCGGATATTTTGTTTGCAACATCTTTTTGTGCACGTTTCCAAGCAAACCCGAAGGAATCTCACATTGTGGTTGTAAAGCGAATCTTTAGATATCTCAAAGGCACAAATAATTTGGGTCTTTGGTATCCTAAGGATTCTGGGTTTGAACTAACTGCTTACACAGATGCAGATCATATTTCGCATGCCAACACACCAAATAGATTTGATAAAGGGGTTGACAATGAACGTTTATAACTTGATATACAATGATGACTTGTTCTTGAATCCAAACACATGCATATGATTTCAGTTGATTGAAAAATTTGTTAAATTTCATTAAGCTGAATTTCTCTTGTAAAGCTTTCAAATGATCAGATGTTAGTAGTCATAAAATAAAATTCAATGAATTTTACTTTCCTTGTAAAATGCATTGTTGCTACAATGTCAAATACTGAGTGTTATTGTAATATATGCATACATTCAGAGGAAGAAAACAAGTTACTCCAGAATTCATATTTTGAGGGGGAGTTAGATTTTTACACAAAGTGATAAATCTAACAGTTTGGACTCATGTTCTATGAGTACCAAGTTTTCATCTGTCTGTGCAGATTCCTCTAAAGAAAAGACAGCAATTTACGCAATTGTTTAGGGGGAGCAATTCGGTATAAGTCTGTAAGTTATAAAAAATAAAAAAATAAAAAAATAAAAAAATAAAAAAATAAAAAAATAAAAAAAATAAAAAAAAAGTTTGTATTTGAGAGCTTACAAAGTTTTATCTGATGTGAGGTTTGTGGAACAGTTGTTAAATTTTCTGAAAAAGTTGTAATTTTTCATGAATTTATTTGAAGAATTCGATCTCTTAAGGATTCGAATTCAAAGAATTCGAACACTTAAGGATTCGAATTCAAAGAATTCGAACACTTAAGGATTCGAATTCAAAGAATTCGAACTCTTAAGGATTCGAATTCAAAGAATTCGAATACTTAAGGATTCGAATTCAATGAATTCGGACTCTCAAGGATTCGAATTCAAAGAATTCGAATACTTAAGGATTCGAATTCAATGAATTCGGACTCTTAAGGATTCGAATTCAATGAATTCGGACTCTTAAGGATTTGAATTCAATGAATTCGGACTCTTAAGGATTCGAATTCAATGAATTCAACATCATTTTTTTTCTACTGTTTGTCAAGTGGGGTACTCTAAATTGTGCCAAGTGTCCAATTTTTTTTAAGTATAAATAGAGTTCAAATGTTCATTTTCCCACTTTTTCACTTCTGGCATTCGATTCGAATTCTCTGAAGAAGGAACTGTTCACCATATTCACCCTCAATTTTTATCTGTTCATATCTTCTTCATCAGGTAACCATTTCGTTTGATTTTAGTATCATTAGATTCGATTTTTGAATGCACATCTTTCCATCCAAGTTTTTTCATCAATTTTATTCATCTGTGAGGCTAAAATGTAAAAAAAATTCAGTTCGATTTTCAACTATTGTTCTTCGTTGTCTTGATGTTCTTCATGCTTGTTCAAAGATTTCGAACCCTCATTTAGAATAGAAATTTTTTTAGGGTTTCGAATCTTGTGTTTTATTATAAAGACTCGATTTCGATTTAAACTGATATTTGTTAAACAAAGTTCATGTTATGGTTTCGAACCATTAAGGATTCGAATTCCTTGGTTTCGAACCATTCAGGATTCTAATTCTTTGGTTTCGAACCCTTCAGGATTCGAATTCCCTGATTTCGAACTCTTGTGGATTCGAATTGCATGATTTCGAACCCTTCAGGATTCGAATTCCATGATTTCGAACCCTTCTGGATTCGAATTCCATGATTTCGAACCTTTCTGGATTCGAATTCATATGTTTCAATCAGTCTTAGAATTTAAGTGATGAATTCGAATGCTCCTTGATTCGAATTCCCTGAATTCGGATTTCTTTTAATTCGAATACATGTGCACATGTGAGATTCGAATTCTATACTTGAGATTTTTTTTTCAATTTTTTTTCAAAGAATAATTTTGTCAGAACTGTTTATCAACAAATCAGATGGTTAATCAGGAAGAACAAAGTCACATTCAAGGCTTTGGTGATCATATTCCAAGCCTACCCGAACCGACACACGATGTACCTTTACCGTCAACACGATCAGTACATCAATCCCAAGCCGGAATTCATCCAAATCATCCTATCATTCATCCGGTCAACTATATTGCGAACATTCCCAACAATCATCACATTGATTTTGATCGCATCAACATTCATCCGGTGATAAAGGAAGTGCTCAGAAATCATCCGCTAGCATACGCATTGACGAATACTGTCGTTGTGCCTATGCTATATTTACAGCAAGCATAGAAGACAATAACCACAACTATGGAAGATGGAAGACCAATCTTTGTATTCCAGATAGACGACTTCATCACAAAGGTTGATTTTCAAAGACTAAGAATGATTCTGAGGCTACCAGAACCTGATTCACGAGAAGGAAAAATTGAGTTTGATCCTTTTCCATCTGAAGAAGAAACGTTTGAAGGCATACGAGCTATGGGATACACTGGAAACTTAACTCGGGTGAAGGAATTCCATAAGGCGAAACTACCACCGTTATACTATACTATTTTCTCTGTCATTAATCGATGCTAATCTGCAAAACATGCCGGAACAGACAGTGCCAGCGTCAGATTTCTGAAACTATTTCATGCAGTGGTGTATGATCTTCATGTAGATTATGCAGCCATCTTCTGGCATTGAACTGAATGAGAAGATAGATCTTCGCCGACAAAACAAGGGAAAGCCTTACATTCCATATATGAGGTTTCTTCAGATTATCATTCATAGCATGCTTCGTTCTAACAGAGAAATTCCAAGACGAGCAAATCATCCTTCAGTGCCCGAGAAAGCTATGCAGTATCTTCAGTTTCGCAAAACTGAATTTGATTATGAGATGCCGTTACCTGAAGGATTTCTTCGATACGCGGATCAGGACGCTGAGTGCATTATCGAGTATAGAGAGTCTATGGTCCAGCCAGAACCGGAGGGACCTACCCCATACTCAACCCCTAGGCGAGAGGAGTCGGTAAGTGTTCAGGATACACGAGCTACTGAACGGGGAGAGTCGAGGGAAAACACCGAGAGGGGAACTGGTGGGGATCAAACATATGTACTTGAAGATACAGGGTCATCATCCGAGGACACACATACAGATGACCTTGTACAACACGATTCTGAGGGAGAAATTCCTAAACACATTGGGGATCCTCCTTTAGTTGAGTACTCTAGTGATAGTACAGAGTCTGATAATGCGTCTGATCCAGCGGAGGAACATCGTGATGATGATGAAGATGACAACAATAATAATGATGATGATCAAGGGAATGCTGGAAATCTTGGTGCTGATGCTACTACTGAAGAAAACTGGTTTGGTAACATTTCTGATATCTTTGAATTTCCACAATTGAATATGTCAGATAATGTTAATGTGGAAAGCTTAAACTTTGATGACATGCCTTTAATGTTGACTCAAGTTAGTGAAGGAACGGAAGGTATAAGGAGAACCGAGGGAGTATCAGTTGAAAATATATGTGAGTCTGTGAGAGAAACTGAAGAAAAGAATATGGAGAGTGTGAGAGATATCCAAACTGTCTATTCCAGAAGGGCAGCCATATCTACCACCAGATCTCATTTGTTGGGATCAGGTGTTGAACAAGACGTTACTCGCCCAGTAACGCAATTGCACACCTCTGCCAGCTATTCAGCTTCTTCTTCACAAGAAACTGTCTCATTTTCTCACGGGGTTTTAGCACAAACACTATCTGGATCTCGTTCGGAGATTCCGGATATTGAAACAGAGCGACTTCCTCCCCAGTCCTCGACCTTCTTTCCTGCACAAAGCTCGAGTCTAGTGCCTGTTGCTAACATATTTGGTTCTTTGAATATGACACTTTCAGGAACATCTGATGCGCGTCTTGGTGACCCATCCGGAACACTCAGAGTAGATCCTTTTACAGGACTACAAGGACAGAGTGGAAATCCTACCAGTGCTAACACTATTCCAACACTGAGCGTAGGTCACACAGTTGCAACAACTGTTGTGTCAACGGCAAACCTAAGTGGTGCCGGTGTTACTTTACCCATCTTTGTGACAAGGGAAAACTTCGATGGCACCCTAAAGGCTATTGAAACTATGTTCATTCGGGAGTTACAAGGTGTAAAGAATCAGTTGAAGGGAAAAGAACCGATGACTTATGAGCCAACTGTACGTCCTCGTCCAGAAATCTATATGGCTCCGCCTCGAGTACCTCAGCCTTCTCCTATGCAACAACCACAAGTGGATCAAAGTGTTGATGAATTAAGGGATTTATTCTATGCCAAACTGATGTCTATGAGTCCTGAAGATCAGCAAAGTAAAACCTTGTTGTCTCTACTTCAGAATTTCCAATCTACTCCAAATCCACCTCCACCTCCACCTACACCTTCAGTTACACCCACACAGTTTCAAGCATTATCCAAAGAGTTATCTACTTTCAAGTCTGAAGTTGTGAAATCTTTAAGTGATATGAAGCATTCAATTGTTGAGTTGAAAGCATTGATGGAACAGTCGTGTAAGACTCAAGCTCAGGGTACTAAGAGAAGACATGATCAGGATCCCGATGATCATGATCATGAGGGGGAGATGAGTAAGAAGAGAAGAGCTGAGTCAGAAAGCTCTCAAGGCCAGAAGAAGAATCCGATTGTTGCTGGAATATCTGAGATGTTTGAATCAGGTGCTATGGGTGATCAAAGCGGAAAACGGATTGTATTATATGTTGATCCGAATATAGAACCAACGGTTGAAAAGCCTGAGGTAAATGAGGAAGAGATAAGAGAAGTGGTTGATCGATTCGTACAATCTGTGGAGTTGAATGAAATTAGTTCTGATGATGAAGAAGCTGATGAAAGTGCAAGAGCTTATGATCGGTATTGGAAAGTTAAGGAGGAAGAAGAACCACTTTTGGTATTTACTTATGAACCAGAAGATCAAGGTGTTGGATTTAATGAAGAAGAGGTTGATATTTTGTCAGAGATATATGGGCCACAAACTCCTGAAGAAATAATCTTTAGCCCTGTACACTCACCCGAACATATCTCAACCACTTTGATGTCAGAACAACCTTCTGTTACATCTATAACCATCAACTTTAATCAATCTACTTCAGCTCAAACCACTATACCAGTATCTGAACCACATCATTCTTATGATCCATTACCTAAAGAGCCAAAACCCGAAGAGACTGATCCTCAATCCACTACATCTTTAGTACCTCCTATCATTCCTAGTCATGATGAAGCTGGTCCTTCTAATCCAGCTGATCAACCTGGTCCTTCATCCTCGCGGAGCAGAAAATTGACTGAACTTGAACAACGACAAAGAACTTTGTATTTGAGAACACCTTTCCTAGAAGAAGAAGAAAGAAGACTGTTTGTGCACAGAATCAGAACTTTGAATCCCTACGCCGTGTTGGGTATTCCAGATCAAACAACCGAATACAAGTTCGAGTATATGTACTTTCTAAGAGACAAGTGTCAAAAGAAAAAAGACGTGAGGAGCAAGAAATTGATTGTGACTATAAAGGAGGTAACTGCCAGATTATACTACAAATTGTGGTATCCAGAGTTTCTTGTTCAAAGGCAAGATTGCAGAGATTATAGATTTACTGAAGCAGATTTTTGTCACCTAACGATAGAAGATTTTGAGTTCATGTATCATCATTTCCGAGATCTTCAGATCAGAAGGGAAAATGTGTCTCTTGCTTTGAATGCCATTAAGATATTTCTGAGAAGACACGTTTTGTTCACACAATGTCATGATTTGCAGATGGGTGTGGAAAGCTATCAACCAAGAATAAATCTGTTAAGACCAAATCAAGAATTGACTGGATTGATGAGGATGCCTTTATATTGTGTGATTGCAGATCCAGAGTTTGGTGTTGTGTTCAGTAATGGTGCAAACAAGATATTCATTCGGTTTAATGAGTTGGAAAAATATTCTGATGGTACGCTTAAAATTGTAAGACTTCAGTTAGTCGAACAGCTCAAGAGACATGATGCTGAAAGAAAGATTAATTGGATGTCTTCAAGACTTAGAAGAGTCTTATCCAGAGCCATTGAAGAGATTGATGAAAGATTGAACTTCAGAATGGCTATGCGAAGGATTGAAACGCATCTTGGGTTTCGAAGTAGAAGAAGACCCTTTCTGTCTTGATAGCTAAGGGGGAGATTGTTAGGGCATTTTTGTAGCTATCAAGACAGTATTAATATCTTGTACTGTTCTTTTTAGTAGAGGCATGGACATGTCATGGCCCTACTATATAAAGAAGATGTTAGAGCATTGTTGTATTCAAGATTTACTGTAAAGTCAATGTACTGTATGAGTCTATACAGTATTGTGAATGCCTTTATACCTTGTATGTTATGGGTATAAATAGGCTTGTCTAGACCATTTGTTAGTAACACTTCAAAACACTTTAGAAAGCTTTTGTAATCTTTTAGAAACCTTTTGTAATCCTTTGAGCTCAATACATGGATGACATATTTGCTCTCTAGATTCTCTCTCACTACATTCATATCTTATTGCTAGAGATTTGGGATTTATCAATTGGTATCAGAGCTAAACAGAAGATTCAAGCAGACCGAAGACCAAATTGAAGATTTTTTACACTAAAGCTGAAGAATTCGGATTGGGTGTTCATCACTATTCATCAAGAATTCTGACCCTTCTTCATTTACTATTCATCCAGATTTCATCTTTTCTTTAATTTTTGATCTTTTGGATTGATTCTTGACATCATTGCACTCGGATTTGATTCCTGAACATCTTTAATTCTTGGATCAACACCAAAATCTGCACATAATTTGCAGATTTGATCATTTTATATCATTTTTGTTCGAAAACTTTTTCTACTATTTTTGGATCAAAATTCGATTAAATTGATCGAATTAGGATTTGTGATTAACTAAGAAAGTGTGTGGAATCAAATTTCGAACAAATCTGGGCAAATTTCATAACAATTGATCAAGAATTGAAGAAGTTATGGCAGATTAAGTGATTTTGAAGTTCGAAGTGCAGAATTCGGATCATTCTTGGTGAATTCGGATCATTCAAAGAGAATTCGGAACATTCATAGAGAATTCGGATTGTTCTTGGCATCATAAGTGTAGAATTCGACTCAAGAAGAATTCGAATTCATAGAATTCGAACCCTATTAGATTCGAATTGTAGAGAATTCGAACCCTTGTGGATTCGAATTGGATGAATTCGAACCCTTATGGATTCGAATTGGATGAATTCGAACCCTTATGGATTCGAATTGGATGAATTCGAACCCTTATGGATTCGAATTGGTTGAATTCGAACCTAAGTACATTCGAATTGGGTGAATTCGAACCAAGTTAAGTTCGAATTGAGTGAATTCGAACCCAGTTACATCCGAATTGAGTGAATTCGAATCCTTCTTCATTCGAATTGAGTGAATTCGAACCCTTATTCATCCGAATTCATTGAATTCGAACCCTTCTTCATCCGAATTCATTGAATTCGAACCCTTATTCATCCGAATTCGAATCCTTCTTCATCCGAATTCATTGAATTCGAACCCTTATTCATCCGAATTCATTGAATTCGAATCCTTCTTCATCCGAATTCATTGAATTCGAACCCTTATTCATCCGAATTCATTGAATTCGAATCCTTCTTCATCCGAATTCGTTGAATTCGAACCCTTACTCATCCGAATTCTTGTGAATTAAAAAAAAAAAAAAAAAAATTATATAATTTTTTGAGAAAATTTTTTATCCCGAAATTTTTTCTATAGTGTATTTCATACACTGTAAGAGCTTTTCAAGAAAAAATTTTATATAATTTTTTTGTGTATTTTCATACACTGTCTGCTTGATCTTCTGAACGATCAATTTCTAGCAATATTCAAAATGGTTTTACAACAAGTTATTGTTAAAAGCAGTGGTGAAGATTTGAAGCAAACTCTGAAAAAGGAGATTCCTCCAATTGCAAAAGTTTTTGTTAAACCAAATGTAAAGTTGCAACAAGTCATTATAACAGAAACATCTGTTAATTCACATGTATCTGTTAAACCAAATAATGAAGTGTTGCAACAAGTCATAATAACAAAAACACCTCCAAAGCCACTTGAAAAAGCTAAGGCAAATAATGGAATTTTGCAACAAGTTATTTTATCAGAACCATCTCCTATATCAGAAACTCCTGTTAAAGATAATGCTTCAAATTCTTCAACTCCTATTTTAAATAAAGCATTGGAAGAAGAAAATGTTGATCTGAAAAGACAAATTTTAGACATTTCTTCTTCAAATGCTAAACTTACTAAAAGAATAACTGATCTTGAAGTTTATATTGCAGATCTTGAAGCAAAGAAAGACAACTCAAGTCTGCACGATCAAATCGAGAATCTTCAAGAGAAAGTAACAACCCTTCAAAAAGAAAATGCCGATTTGAAGAGTAGAGAAGAAAAGAGAGTGAAGTGGAACTTAAAGTTACATGCTCAATTAAAAGAAGTTAAAGATATAGGGAAAATTTTGGACAGTGAAAATGCCGATCTAAAGAGAAAACTGTCTAATTTTTCTTTTGAAGAAAAGAAAGTTTTTGAAGAAAAGAAAGAGACTGAGCTGAAATGTATAAAACTTTCAAAACAAGTTTCAGACTTTGAGAAAGTTTTATTTTTAGAAAAAGACAAGCTCGAAAAAGAAAGAGCTAAATTTGAAACTGAACGCAAATCTTTTGAGATTAAAAGTTCTGAACTTTCCGTGAAAATCTCTGAATTAGAAAATATTTTGGAAAAGGAAAGAAAAGATTTCACGGAAAAGCAAAATCTCTTTGAAAAGGAAAGTAAAACCCTTAAAAAGAAAAATATGGAAATTTTCAAAGAGATTACCGATAAAAGAAAGTTTTTGGAAAAAGATTTTGAATCGGAACGTGTATATTTTGAAAATGTGATTCTTAATCTTACCAAAAGATTATCTGGTTTATCAGCTGATATTATGAAGGATCAGTTGATCAAATCTGATCTCCAAAAGAAATTTGATCTAATTTCTAAAGAGAAAAATGTTTTAATAAACAAAGTCAAAGAACTTGAAGACGTCATTTTTAAATTTGATGTCTCAAAGCAGGCTAGTCATAATTCTATCTTTCAGACTCCATTTGTTGATTCAAATGATTCTGAATGTTCTTTTAAAACTGCTTCAAGTTCAAGTTTTAAAAACATTCCTTCTAAACAATTTAAAAGATCAACAGATTTCTCAAAAGGTCAGATTCGTTCTTCTAATCTTTTCTATAATCCTCTGTTTGATAAATCGGATGATATTCTTAAGGTGCCTAAAATTAATACTTCCAAATCTGAAGAAGTTCCAGTCTTCAAGAGGGTGAAGATGGAATGGAGAATCAAAGGCACAACAGTTCCAAAGAAAGATGTGCCAAAATCATCTGTATCCACATCAAATGCAAAGAAGAACAATGCGCCAAAAGGTAAATCTTCTGCTAAACTTAATCCTATTCATTCTGTAAATCATCTGATTAGGTTGGCACATAAGAAAATCTGTTGTTCTTACTGTGGATCAAATGATTTTGTGCATAAAGATTATACTTCTTATTGGTATGGTTCTTACAGTATTCCTTGTAAGAAATCTACACCTAACCCACTAGGACCCAAATGCCATTGGGTACCAAAATCTGCTTAATCTGTTTTGCAGGTTCTTCATGTGTTGTACTGAATTGTAGATACATACCACACACATGACTGAAAACAGAAGAGAAGCGGCGTATTTTTTGAAGAATATTTGTACCATTAAGGGGGAGACAAATATTAATGGCTTTTGAACATATCAGTTCAAAACCCGTGCTTCAACGACAATGGCTTCTGAACAATTCAGTTCAGGACCCGTACTTCAACGACTAAGACTTCTAAACAAATCAGTTTAGAACTCACACTTCTCAGGTGATATCCTTAACTGTTACATCTTTCTGTTTCAAGGAACGTGGTAAAAGGTAACATTGGATTATATTTTGTTTCTACCACTTTGAAAACTTGAATCTTTACAAATTTAATTCAATGAGATAAAATTTTCAATTTTCATTCAATGAATTAAATGTGTGCTAAAAGATGATTTTACAAGTGTTTTTGTTTTATCTGAGTTATATTTGTTTCATCTTTCACCTCTGAAATAAATCGAAAGGTAAGCAAAACATGAATGAAATTATGCTGAATGCTCAAAGATATGTGAATCGAACTTATATAGAATATAATGCTCAAAAAGCCTATTTATCAGAATGATGAATGGAAACGAAAATATGGGGGAAGCACTATGATTAAGAACCAAGTGATTGAGATATCATTCATATTTTGTGATGGAAATTCGAACTTATATAGAATATCATTTAGTTTGAAAGTTTGTGCCTGTGGACTTTCTGGTTTGGGAGAGTAAGTCCTAAGGGGTGCTCGACACCTAGTCCCTAAGATCAACTGGTCTGGGATCGGCTGACCCAAATCCTGCAATAGAACCAGATAGAAAGCCATGTTTTACTGGTACAAATGGGTTTAAGATATATCGATGTGGCCTTTCTGGTTTGGGAAATTAAGTTCTAAGGGGTGCTTGACACCTAGCACCTAAGGCCAACTGGTCTGGGATCTGCTGACCCAAATCCTGCTATAGAACCAGATAGAAAGTCATGTTTAACGTTGTATCTTATTCTTACTAAACTTTTTGATCAAAAGATGCCAATGAGCACAAAATCAAAAGATGCCAATGTGCACAAATCAAAAGATGCCAATGAGCACAAAAGAAAAGATGCCAATGAGCACACATCTCTTGAAACTTGGGAAAATACAAAGTCGCGATAAACCCGTAAATTTATGAAATTCTGATTTTGGACAAATAGTGTGAGTAGAGCAAAGTATTCTTATATGTTTTAGAATTGCATATGCTTGAAGCTAATCATATTTCCCATGCTAGCACACCAAATAGATTTAATAAAGGGGTTGAAACTGAACATTTTTTAACTTGATATACAATGATGACTTGTTCTTGAATCCAAACACATGCATTTGATTTCATTTGATTGAAAAATCTATTAAATTTCATTAAGTTGAATTTCTTTTGTAAAGTTTTCAAATGATCAAATGTTTGTAGTTATAAAATAAAATTCAATGAATGTTATTTTCCTTGTGTAAATTTGTTTTAAAATTTGTGCTACAATTTCAAATACTGTACGTTATTGAAATATATGCATACTTTCAGGGGGAGAAAATAAATTGCTCCAGAATTCTTATCTTGAGGGGGAGCAAGGTTATTCTGTAAGGAGGAGATTGTTAGCAATACTCAAAGACACGACTGAAATTGAAAAAGGTTTTCGATGATAATGATGCTCACTTTCATCGAAAAAGGGGGAGAAATGTTTAATTCAATTTCATGTCAAAGATATCTCATGTCTAAGAGCTTTCAAGTCAATGATTCATGAACAAAGACTGAAGATCAGGGGAGAAGGATCATGTGAAGTCTAAATATTACTGAATTTGGTTATCTTAGTTCTGAGTGGTTCTCGGAATGCGCTTACACCTAAAAGTTCAAAAATATAGATGGTTTCGCACCCTTCTTGATTCGAATTGAGTGATTTCGAATCCTTCATGATTCGAATTGCCCTGATTTCGGACCCTTCTTGTTCCAAATTACTTGAATTCGAATCCTACTTGATCCGAATTGAGCTGATTTCGCATCCTCTAGCATCCGAATTGATGGTTTCGGATCTGCCTACATCCGAATTGATGATTTCGGATTCTTAAAGTTAATATGAGAACTAAGGTTCTTGCATCAAGAAGGATACGAGAAGTTACTGTTTGTTAAAGACTGATAAAGCTGTAAAGATCTGTTTTCATGTACAAGACTTGAAGATAGTTTGATAAAGTGTCTGTTGAAGAAGATTGACTTTACAAAGAGCTGAAGACTGCTGTCAAATTTTTTTAAATCTTGAATCCAAAGGGGGAGATTGTTAGAGCATTGTTGTATTCAAGATTTACTGTAAAGTCAATGTACTGTATGAGTCTATACAGTATTGTGAATGCCTTTATACCTTGTATGTTATGGGTATAAATAGGCTTGTCTAGACCATTTGTTAGTAACACTTCAAAACACTTTAGAAAGCTTTTGTAATCTTTTAGAAACCTTTTGTAATCCTTTGAGCTCAATACATGGATGACATATTTGCTCTCTAGATTCTCTCTCACTACATTCATATCTTATTGCTAGAGATTTGGGATTTATCAGAAGACTCCTTTGTAATCTTAAAAATCTCTTGATCATTTGTCATTTTACACTTTAGAGATCAATATATGGATGACAAGTTCTCTTTAGATTCTCTCTCTCCATCATTCTTGATTACATGCTAGATTTGGGATTTCACAACATCAGATGAGGCTTTTAAGAAGAAACATAAGTTCTCAGTGGTTGTTGAGTCCATGTTTATTACATAAACATTTTCCAAACGATAACCACTGAGAGCTATCTTCTCCTTTTTATCAGCGACAAAGCAGGATTCCTTAGTAAAGATTACTTTGTTATCCTTGTCACAAAGCTGCCTGATTGTAACATCCCGAATTTTTGTTACCACTATGTTTTAATATAATTGAAGTTGTTTTGTAATTGGGTTTAAGTTTTGTGCTACCTAGTAATTATATAAACTTTTGGGGTTAAAAAGTTAGTGACCAAAGGTTGATGATTAGTTTGGAAAGATGAAACTTGAGGGGGTGGTTTGTTATTGTGGAAAGTTAGAGAGACTTAAGGAGTGGGTTAGCTGGATTGAGATTTTATCTCAATCCCAGCTGTTGAAGTCGGCAAAAGCAGAGAGAAAGGTAGAGAGAAAGAAAAGAGAAAGAAGAGAAGGAAATCAAGTTTTGATCTTCAAATTGGGTAAGAAATTCATCTTGGATTTAGATAAAATCTGTTGAAAATGCTTGGTTGTGAACGAATCTGTTGGTTGAATCTGATTTCCAGAATCATTAACAACAGCTTGGAATCAGATTGTGAAGAGAAGTGGGTTTTCTTCAAAAAGCTGAGTTCATTCACTTTTGATTAAATACATGCTTGTTGTCAAATTAAATGTTAAGACACATGTATAAACTAGTTATGAACTGTATGGGATGGTCTGGAATGAGCTGAATCAAACAGACATCGAAGTAGATTGGATTTTAGGCTGCAGTTCGAAGGTTTCCGGATGAAACGTCGTATCCGGAAACCCTGATGATGAATGTTTCCGGACGCAAGAGAATCCGGGTAAGATATTATTTTATTGTAAGAATCCGGATGAATATAGTTACCGGATGGTATCCGGATGATGTTAGTATCCGGATGACGTCCGGATTAGAAAAGTATCCGAAAAACCCCCGTTGTCCGGAAAACCCCTGTTGTCCGGACACCTTTGTGAAAATGAGAATTGTTAGGTTCTGATGTTTGGATGCAGTTCCGAATGTGTTATCTAGTTAAGTTTTCTAGACAAGGTAGAATTGTTATTCATGTGTATGATTGAATAGACAAGGTATAATTGTTATTCATACGGAATGTTGGAATAGGCATAGTATAATTGCTATTCAGGTTGAATGTTTGAATAGGCATAATATAGTTGCTATTCAGGTTGAATGTTTGAATAGGCGTAATATATTTGCTATTCATGTTGAATGTTTGAATAGGCATAATATAGTTGCTATTCAGGTTGAATGAGTTAATGGGCAAAGAGAGTTACTATTGATAATTGAGATGTGGGAGTGTGAATTAGATGAAGTGTAAGTGTTGTTTGACGGATTTGAAATAGGCAATGTATATATATATAAGTGCTATTTCTGTATTCCATTTCAAAGAGAAAGTATGATGTTTGAATGTAAGTCTGTAAGATTGATTGATAAACTAGAATCCGTAAGGATTCGTAGTAGGGTATTGGATATGGTGATACGACTTTATGAATGGTAGTTATACTCGTGGGGTTGAGTATGGTTATGTCATTCTGAAGCAAGTATGAGCATGGCAAGAATGGTGATAAAGCGAGTTTGAATATATGCGTGGATTATCTAAGATTCCAATGCTGTTAATGTGTTAATTTAAATTGGATGTTCTCACTAGGCGTAAGCCTAGTCATTTCAAATCAACTTTTCTTACCAGGTACTAGCTCAGAGAAAGTAAAGGGAAGAGGGACAGGTGCTTATGGGTATTCAACTTGTTGATGTTAAGAAGAGAAGTTGGCTGATATGAGGATGTTTTGATGATTGACTTAGACAATCCGTTTAATCTTTTTATAGTGAACAAGATTGGATTAATAAGTTGTTTTGGATAATTTGAATTGTATGTATTAAACCTGATGGTTAATTCTCTAAACATATATGAAAGATGGATGATTCTATAGTTAGCCTTGATAAACTTAAGGTTTAAATTAGCCCTGATTTTAGGGTGTTACACTGATGCTTAGAAGATTATGCTTCAGCCCTACAACATATGCGACTCTTCTGAAGGTTGTTGTACCATTAGAGAGTACACCAAACCCTCGGGTATGTCCTTTTCCATTTCCACCGAAAGTTACAGAGGGACCCTTCTCTTCTTTGTACTCAGTGAGCAGGTTCTTCATACCAGTCATGTGTCTAGAGCATCCGCTATCGAGATACCAGATACCCTTTTTAACCTGCATTACGAAAGAAGATTAGTTTGTATTGGGTACCCAGTTAACCATGTGTACAGACTTGCCACTGGGGTAGAAGAGGAGGTGGAAGGTTCAGCAGTCTTCGCAGCATTTGAAGATTCAGCTTTGTCAGTCTTCACTTTGGTTAATTTCTTAACCTCAGTGGTCTTCTTTGCCATGGGGGCAATGATCTTCACCTTAGCTATCTTTTCAGCTTGGGTGGCTGTGGGGCACTTACTAGCAATATGATTGGTAAGTCCACAATGATAGCATTTCCTATAACTGAAAGTAGTTCTAGGACCATTTGCATGCTGAGCTTTTGATTTTGAATTAGAAGGACCAACACCAAGTAAGCTATTGGCTTTTGAAATGGGAGGAACATTCAGTTCTTCGGATTTCTTACCAATAATTTCCACTTTGATTCTAGGAGTAGATCGCTGAATAGATCCACGTTGAATAAATCCAGAGATCTTATTCTTTGAATCAGAGGGATAAGTCACTGAAGCTTTAGAAACGTTCAGCTTTGGTACAGAGGTACCCTTCTGAGGATTTTGGTTAAAAGCAAATCCTTTACCTTTGTTTTTAAAGACTGAGGTAGGTTTTGGGTAAACAACTTTTTCTTTACCTTATAGAAGTTAAGGTAGAGATTTCCTCAGGGATAGGCGGTTTAGAAGAGGAACACTGAGATGAGAAAGTGTCAGGGATAGAGGATACGAACATTCCAAATTTAAGCATGGAACGGTCAGTGGTTGATTCTAGAGTATCAACTTTGTAACCAAGACCACGTTTATCACTCAGGGGAATCTGAGACTTAATTATCTCAGTGATCTTTGTTGAGGACTTATACCATCCATCAACAGTAGCTTTTTCAGCTTTTAATGCAGCGATAGCTTCTTCGCGCTCGATTTTGACTAGCTGATTTAAGTGAACTTGATCTTTAAAATCTTCTTCAATTTTAGAAAGATTTTATATTTGAAGGTGACAGTTTTTAAGCTGTTCAGCGAGATCAAGGTTTTGATTTTCAACCACAATTTTGCCATTCATGGCTTCATATAAACTTCTGGTCAAGAGATCGATCTTTCGAAGACTATCAGCTTCATCAATATTTGCAATATTGGTAAAGAAGGAAGGTGCTACCTGAGTTGCAGAGGTTGAAGTAGAGGGAATGTCAGAATTTTTCTTCCTCATCTTCAAGTTTGGCCATGAGACATAGATTTGCTTCATCATCATCTTCAGAGTCTGATGATTCTTCTTCGTTAGAGACAGCCCAATCATAGTCAGCCATAAGGCCTTTGCCTTTCTTCTTAAAGGTTTTCAGTTTTGAATACCTTTCTTTCAGCTTTTTGTATTTTTTATCTCTAGTCCTGTGAGTAAAGTTTTTCTTGGGAAAAGCTGAGGGTCTAGAGACTTTCTTTGACCTACACTCGCTAGCAAAATGTCCTATCTTTTCACAGTTATAGCAAGTAGCAGTAGCCTTATCAACAAGGGTTGATAATCTTGGCTTGTCAGTAATAGCAAGACGTTTGTTCTTCTTGAAATTACTCTAGCAAATCGCCTGAACTTATTAGCCAGGAATGCCAGAGTTTCATCATTATCTGAAACGTCAGAGTCTGATCATATTTCAGAGTTAGTTTCCAACTCAGTGACACTCATAGTCGATCGCTGAGTGGAAGGTGACTCTGAGATTAAAGCAACGAGGGTGCTTTTGGAATCTTTTACAAGATTCTTCTTAAGATGACTCGATTGCTCATGATTCAGCATCGTGCCATATAAGGTAGAAAGGGTCATTGATTTTAGATCTTTTGACAGCTTGAGACACATAGAATAATTGTCCCAGCTTTCAGGTAAACATTCTAAGAACTTTGTCTGTACTTCAAAGTTACAATATTCCTTACCAACAGTTTTCAGATCTATTATTAAGCAGTTAAAACGTTGGTGTACTTTAGAGAGAGTTTCATTCTTACCACAAATGAAGCTTTCATACTGTCTTACCAGGTTGATCTTTCGAGAGTCCTGGATTTCAGAAGTACCTTCATACTGAACACATATTGTGTCCCACATAGCTTTTGAGGTTTTCAGGTTCATGACGGAATGGTAGACTTCGCCAGGAAGAGCCATGGAGAGTATGGATCTGGATTTGGTGTCGATAGCCACTTTCTTCTTATCTTCATCAGTCCACATATGAATTTCCTTAGGAATCAGTCTTTCTGGAATAGCAGGTCTATTCTCAGCGGCTGGAACTGCAGCATCAATTCTTATAGGAATATATGGGCCGTTTTCAAGATAATAAGGCATAGTAGGGTCTACACCTTCTAATCAGAGAACCGTCCTATTTTTCCATAAATTAAAATTATCTCTAGAGAATCTAGGGGGTTTTGCAAGAGAACTGTTGTCAATATAGTTTGTGTTTGTGTTGGTAGCCATTTTAGGAAATAGCAAGGAAGCGAAATCTTAGTATAGATCAGATCTTGTTTATGAGATTAAACAAATCTGCTCTGATACCACTTGTTGGTCCCGAAGGGCTATACAAGTTTGTAGAAGGGGGGGAGGGGGTTGAATACAAACACACGTTTTTACTTTTCTAAATTGTTTATTGATAAATCAAGACAATTGACAACTTGTTGCGGAACAAGATTAAGGATAAACCTAATCTAAACAAGTCTTGAGAAACACTAAGTTTCTTGCACTAGAAAGAGTTAAAGAAATTACGAATAATAACTTAACAATAAGAGAGAAATAAGAAGATGGTCAGCACACTTCAAAACTGAAGTAAGGTTCTTTTTATATACTGCATGCATTTAATGCATTGCAGTATGGCTTTACACGTGGCAGCAGCTGAGTGGTTGCATGTCATTGACCTTTGTAGACAACCTTAGTAGCCGCATGGTGCACAGTGTAGAATCAAAGTTGTTGTACGATTACAGACAAAAGGGATGTCCGTTCTGACAGTTCGTACGGAGATGTGCAAGGGAGGTAAGACAATAGTAACATGCAGGGAGACTTCATGATCAGCTTTCGTTGAGTCGGATATTTATCAACGAATGATAAAGTTCAGCGATTACTGAAGTCTTCTACTTGATACTTCACGTTGAATGGACAGGTCTTGCTTCGCTGATATCCGCATCAGTTCATGAGTAGACTTGTCGCTGGTTCTTGAGCTTGATCTTCGACTTCAGCATAGAACTTTGGTTGACGTGAAACTTGTCTTCAGGGATCATAAGTAAACAACTAGTTTATCAGCGATCATCTCATAGACTGAACAGGCTCAGAGCTATAAGATGATGAACAGTGTTCGCTGAATATCTAATCTAAAGAGTGAGAGTTCCTATCAGCGGTATTGTAAAGTCTTAGTACTTATCAACGATAGTGAAACTCTAATACATATTGTTTACTTACAATTTTCACTAAGTGTTTAAGAGAGGGTCATTATCAAATCACTGAGGGGTTGGATCAACATTATTCACTTGCATAACTTGTTTCTGTTCTTCTTGTTGCTTTTAACAGATCAAACAAAAGAAACCGTTTCTAAAATGAAATCATTTCTTTCATGGTTTTATGAACACAACCTTTTCATGGTTGTTCTTCAAGTTTAAAACTCAAAATCCTAAACTTGTTCTTCATTCGTTTTTTTTCCAGAATCCTTATCTAAAGGAAAATGGAAAACAAGACTTTAACTGGGTTTGATTTTCTTTTTCAAAACAAGAAAACCCTACTCTTCATTAAGACATTTCTGTCTGAATGAAATGGACAAAATTCGAAAACATCTTATTGGAAAATGTTTCACATTAAGACTATTCTTTATCTGTGTTCATGGTTGATATGTTAAACAGAATTGGCATATTCTACTCCTGCTCCTACCACTGAGAAATCCACTGCTGCAAAGAAACTGACTCTCGTCAAAGCTCCTCAGGTCAGGTTCAAGCTTGAGGAAGTCGATTTTTCAAAATCGAACAACCTCCATGCGTTTTTCGAGTTTCCTCCTCGAAAGCAAGTCACACATCTGGATGATGATGTGAATTGCCTCAAAACATGTTGCTTATCTACAGCCCTGGCTATTACACCCCCTGCTCATCAATTCCTACTATCTCAGTTCTGGTATACTGCCAGAAGAGCTCAGGTACCCCATGCCAAAGACCCAACGAAGATCGTTGACTCCATTCTGTGTGACACCAAATTTGGCACCACCAAAATCAACCCTGCCATTATCAGGAAAGCACCGAGTCTTCCTACCTCTACCAAAGAAAACCACTTTGTCCCTCTCCCAAACCACAAAAACCATGCTGATAGTGAAGCCATCACTGCATTCTTCGATGCAATGGGTTACGCATGGGACACTGGAAGGGATAAGAAGCCTGAGAAGAAATTGACCTTGATCAAGAAGTCCAAAATGCCTAGCGAGATGAACTTCATCTTTGCACATCTGATAAGCTGCATGATAGCGAAGAGTGACTCTTCTGATCAAGCTGCTCAACCTCAGCAAGCAATGGGCTATGCATTGCTGAAAGGTCTAAATGTTGACTGGGCCTCAATCATCTACGACGTCCTTGCGTTCAGAGTAGATATGGCTGAAAGACCTTCATGGGTTCCTTATCCCAGATTCATCAGCGCTGTCTTTCAACAAGGGCTTGGCGAGAAGTACATAAAAGAGGGTGATTTGAGACTCTCTCAGGTTGGCCCTAAGGTGCTCGACTTCAAGCCGCTGGAAAACAATGTACATCTTTCTACTATCTTATCTATTCTCAATCCTCCTTCTTCTACTTCTGCAGCTCATTCAGTGGAAATCCTCACCGCTGATACCCACAATGCACCCTCCACTCCTTCTCGAAAAAGGAAACACTCATCTTCCCAACATGGTTCCAAAAGAATCAAGAAAACCAAGGAGCAACCCCCCCAGCATTCACACGCTGAAGACTCCACAGCTCATCTTGAATAGCTGATGGAAAGTTCAGTGGTACGTTCTGCCACAGCTGAACAAGCCACCCCTTCCATCCCAGCTCCAGCGTCTTTAAACGCTGAAGTTATAAACTTGGAACTGAACCCACCTTCTTCAGCCTCTCTAGAGACTGAAGTGATTGTCAGCGGATCCAACGCTGAACCCCGCACCCAACCCACTTTCTCAACCATCATTCCTCCCATCTCTCCTTTGGTCACTCAATCTCTTCCCCTATTCTCCTCAACAAACATCGTCCTCAGCGACACTACTGCTGAACATCTTTAGAGGATGATAGAACAAAACACAGGACCTGTAGGTACTTCCAGTCGTCAGGGAACTATTGAAGACGACTATGAAACCTACTCAGGGTTACAAGGCTTCGACAACTTCGCCAACCCGCCTGCAGGTATACACATTATCCCAAACACTTCTTTCTCTCAACCCCAAACTTCTGAGCTTTCCTATCTTCCTAATTTAATAACTGTTTCAGGTCCTAATTTGGGGGATATCAACACCTCCCTGAAGGCCCTGGAAACAAAGGTGGAAAATTACAACACCATTCTCTCCACGAACTCTTCAGCGGTTACAGACGCTGGAGAGAAACTCAAAAAGTTGACCGAGATCGTTGATATGAAAGCCTCCAAAGCTGATCTGGAGAAGGTGGATGGTAGCATTGCTCAATTTGCTACCACCCTCGCTGAAAATTCAACCGCCACCACCTCTCTTTCAACAAACTTCACCACTCTGTCCAATGAAGTCACATCATTGAAGACAGAGGTTGGTTCTCTTAAGGCTGAAGTCTCCACGATCAAGACTGAGGTCTCCACCGTCAAAGTATTGTTCAGAAAGTACTCGATTCCCTGGACGGCCCAACCTCTCATTTTACTCAGGTCGATCGAGAGGATCTTCAAAAGATCAATCCTGCTATAACTGGCCTGGAATTCAGATTAGCAACGATTGAGAACAGTGTTGGGATCTCTGGCCTAGAAGACGGGGACCAAATACACACTGTTGTTGAACAATATGTTACCTCCCCCAACCATAATGTGGAAGAGGGGGAGAAGACTAAAGAAGACCTTCCCCATAATGCTGAGGGGGAGCGTATTGAAACTGTTGTTGCTGCTACTTCTACTTCACAACCTCAGGGAGTTGAAAACCATGAGGAAACCGAGAAACCTCCCTCTGTATCTGAGGGGGAGCAACTAGATGAGTAACTTAAGGAAGCTGCCGCTGACGTGACCGAACCTTATGCTGAAGAGGTTGAGTCTGAAGAAGAAGCTGAAGACGATGAACCTGTCGACATCTCTGATGAAGAACCATCATCATCCCCCAAAGATGATGATGATGACGACTTCTTCTACGTCCAGCCTGTTGCAAAAGCCCCAGTTCAAAAAGGGATCGAGATAAAAGAACCTTGAGGGGAGCGGACCAAGACAAAGCCTGCAGCGTCTGAAGCTGACAAAGGCAAAAACAAAGGCCTCGCTGAAGAAAACAATCTGACGATCTTGCTTCAAAAGCCAGTTTGTTAGGTACACTACCTTCTATTCCCTTACACTGCATCCCTCCTCTATCCCTTCTCAATCTCAATCCTTCTATCCTTAAAACCTCTATACACTTAACCACATTCTTTTCTCTATCTCTTTTTTCCTAACTTTTCTTATTTAAACGATCGCTGTGTTTCTGCTAGTCCTCTCCCCTGTTTGAGGATCCCGCTGAAGCTCCTACGACTACACCAGAAATAATCCCAACCACAAGAGTTGAAGAAATAATCCTTGTCTTAGATTTAACCACTGAGACTGATGAACCTGAAGAACAGCTGCTCTCTCACAAAAACAGACCTTCTTTGGCTCCTCAAAAGCTATGTGAAGAGGATCAAGAAAAGGGAGATGCAATGATCAAACAGCTTGAAGATCAGCGAATCATTCTTCCTCGTGACAAAATACCTGCTCCCACAAAGTTCAGGATATCAAGGAAAGAAGACGAGGATCATTTAAGAGCTGAAATATTACTTTCCGAAAAGAAGGAAGCTGAAGAAAAAGATAAGGCTCTCGCCATCCAGCTTGTCCAACAATCGGTGAAAGACCCCGACGCTGAAAAGAACTCCGATTGATGTCCAACGTCAGCTATGGGATGATGCTCAAAGTATCGTTGAAGAAAAGACTAAGGTATCTGATTCGACTTTGGAATGGTGTAAAGAAATGCTGAACTATCGATCTCGAGCATCCAAAATCATCAAGGTAAATATCAGAGGAAAAACGTTTGTAGACGTTCCTGTTGTTGAAGTTGACGTATTCAGAGAAGACAAAACCAAGCAAACCTTCTACGCTACTACTTTAGAGAAGTTTGGTTTCTCTGAATGGTTGGAAGTGAAATTAGCCATTCAGCGATATCGCTCAAAGTTCAAGAGCCATGTCGAGAAAATTTTAAATTCTCAGATCGACTTGGTTTCTTCTGCTGTGGATATTCCTCCTTCCACTCTTCTTCCTCCTCAACAAAGAAGAGCCTCTGCAAAGGAAAAAAAACCTCAGACTCAGGTCCTCCTATCCAGAATGAAACAGGTATTGGTTTCACTCGTGCTGAAGTTCTTGGTCCTGATGCTGACCTCCCAATGCTTGACACCTCCCTGCCACCTGGTGAAACTTTCATCCCTGGAAAAGTCGTAAGTGAACCCTATGGCAACTTCTTTCTTGACTGCTATGGAAATCAACACTTTCAACGCGTATCTGAGCTTCCAATCACTCCCATCGAACAACTCAGAGACCTAATACACCGGTGTGAAGTCAGATGCGACATTCAGGCACGTCACCTCAAACCCCTGATCTTTGAAGAAGCAAAGAACAAAAAGGATCAAGGTGTAATGGTCCCTGACTGGATGATTCCCACATCAAAGACCCTTGATGAACTTCTCATTAAGGAAGAACCTTTTGACGGATAGGATCGCCTTGTAATTCTTTCTATCCTTATCTGTCTACATCTTCTGTACTTGTAATTTTATTTGCTGTACTTGTAATTTTTCCACTTCCCTCTATAATCTTTACGAAGTTTAAAGAAAAATTTCACCGAATGTACTTTACTCCATCAGTACTGAAAAGATCGTAGAAAACAGTAAAAGGGACAAATATTTTATGAGTTCTTTTTATCCTTATGTTTTCATTAAATAGCAATTTTCTCTATTGCTATGTCATAATCAAATAGGGGGAGATTGTTGATCCAAATCCTCAGTGATTTGATAATGACCCTCGCTTGACACTTAGTGAAAATTGTAAGTAAACAATATGTATTAGAGTTTCACTATCGCTGATAAGTACTAAGACTGTACAGTACGACTGATAGGAACTCTCACTCTTTAGATTAGATATTCAGCGAACACTGTTCATCATCATATAGCTATAAGCCTGTTCAGTTCTATTGATGATCGCTGATAGTTAGTTTGTTTACTTATGATCTCTGAAGACAAGTTTCACGTCAACCAAAGTTCTACGCTGAAGTCGAATATCAAGCTCAAGAACCAGCGACAAGTCTACTCATGAACTGATGCGGATATCAACGAAGCAAGACCTGCCCATTTAACGTGAAGTATCAAGTAGAAGACTTCAGCAATCGCTGAACTTTATCATTCGCTGATAAAGTCTAACTCAACGAAAGTTGATCATGAAGTCTCCCTGCATGTTACTATTGTCTTACCTCCATTGCACGTCTCCGTACGAACTGTCAGAACGGACATCCCTTTTGTCTGTATTCGTACAACAACTCTGATTCTACACTGTGCACCATGCGGTGTTGATCCAAACCCTCAGTGATTTGATAATGACCCTCTCTTATACTTAGTGAAAGTTGTAAGTAAACAATATGTATCAGAGTTTCCCTATCGCTGATAAGTACTAAGATCTTACAGTACGGCTGATAGGAACTCTCGCACTTTGAATTAAACATTCAGCGAACACTGTTCACCATTAATGCTCTGAGTCTGTTCAGTCATTATGATGATCGCTGATAAGTTAGTTGTTTACTTATGATCCCCGAAGACAAGTTTCACGTCAACAAAGGTTCTACGCTGAAGTCGAAGATCAAGCTCAAGAACCAGCGACAAGTCTCCTAATGAACTGATGCGGATCAGCGAAGACTCAGATTTGTCCACTCAACGTGAAGTATCAAGTACAAGACTTTAGCTATCGCTGAACTTTATCATTCGCTGAATAGAAAATGGTAATCGCTGAATCAACGAAAAGCTGATCATGAAGTCCTCCGTACAAAGTACTTTTGTCTTAACCCACCTTGCACGACTCCGTACGAAATGTCAGAAAAGAACCTCCGACTGTCTGAAATCGTACAACCACTCTGATACTACACTGTTCATCCATGCGGCTACTAAGGTTGTCAACCAAGGTCAATGACATGCAACCAACCAGCTGATGACACGTGTAAAGTGTATACTGACTTGCATTAAATGCATGCAGTATATAAAGAGATGAACCCACTTCATTTGAAGTAACTTGCTAACTCTGGACAAGTTCAATCTCTTATCTCAAGATATGTTATTATTAGTAATTTCCTTATCTCTCTTAGTGCAAGAAACCTTAGTGTTCCAACTTGTTTAGATTTAGGTTTATCCTTAATCTTGTTTCCGCAACAAGCTGTAAATTGTTAATGATTTATCAATAAACAATTTAGAAAAGTAAAATCTGTGTGTTTGTATTCAACCCCCCCCCCCCCCCCTTCTACAAACTTGTATAGGCCTTCGGGACCAACAAGTGGTATCAGAGCGGATTTGTTTAATCTCATAAACAAGATCTAATCTAAGATATTTCTCTTCCTTGTTATTATCTGAAAATGGCCACCAACACAAACACAAATTATATAGACAATGGTTCTCTTGCTAAACCCCCTAGATTTTCCAAAGATAACTTCAACTTATGGAAAAATAGGATGACACTCTTCTTAGAAGGTGTAGACCCTACTATGCCTTACTATCTCGAGAATGGTCCATTCATCCCTGTAAGAATTGATGCTGCTGTTCCAGCCGCTGAGAATAGACCTGCTATTCCAGAAAGGCTGGTACCTAAGGAAATCTTTCAATGGACTGACGAAGATAAGAAGAAAGTGGCTATAGATACAAAATCCAGATCCATACTATCCATGGCTCTTCCTGACGAAGTCTACCATTTCGTCATGAATATGAAAATATCAAAAGCCATGTGGGACACAATATGTGTTCAGTATGAAGGAACGTATGAAGTCCATGACTCAAGAAAGATCAACCTGGTAAGACAATACAAAAGCTTCATTTCAGGTAAGAATGAATCTCTCTCTGAAGTTCACCAACGTTTTAATTGTTTAATTATAGATCTGAAAACTGTTGGTAAGGAATATTCTAACTTTGAAGTACTGAAAAAGTTTCTAGAATGTTTACCTGAAAGCTGGGACAATTATGCTATGTGTCTCAAGCTGTCAAAGGATCTAAAATCAATGACCCTTTCAACCTTATATGGCACGTTGCTGAATCATGAGCAATCGAGCCATCTTAAGAAGAATCTTGTAAAAGATTCCAAAAGCACCCCTGTTGCTTTAATCTCAGAGGAACCTTCTACTCAGCGACCCTCGGTCACTACCACTGAGTTAGAAAGTAACTCTGAAAGGTCATCAGATTATGATTATTCAGATGATGATGAATCTTTGGCTCTCCTAACTAAGAAGTTCAGGAGATTTGCCAAAAAAAATGTTTAGAAAGAACAAACCTCTTTCCATAACTGACAAGCCTAGATCATCAGCTTTTGTTGATAAGGCTACTGCTACTTGTTTTAACTGCGAAAATACAGGACATTTCGCTAACGAGTGCAGGTCTAAGAAAGTTTCTAGACCCTCAGCTTTTACAAAGAAACCCTTTGTTCCGAGGAATAAAGACGACAAATATTCAAAGCTGAAAGAAAAATATGCTAAGATGAAAAGCTTTAAGAATAAGAATAAAGGCCTGATGGCTGACTATGATTGGGCTGCTTCTGATGAAGAAGCATCATCGTCTGACTCTAAAGATGATTAAGCAAATCTATGTCTTATGGCCAAGATTGAAGAAGAGGAAGAAAGTTCAGACATTCCCTCCACTTCAACCTCTGCTATTCAGGTTAAGAAGGGTATCTGGTATCTTGATAGCGGATGCTCTAGACACATGACTGGAAAGAAAAGCCTGCTCGCAGAATACAAGGAAGAGAAGGGTCCCTCTGTGACTTTCGGTGGAAATGGAAAAGGACATACCCGAGGGTATGGTGTACATTCAAATGGTACAACCTCCTTCAGAAGAGTCGCATATGTTGAAGGGCTGAAGCATAATCTTCTAAGCATCAGTCAACTCTGCGACATGGATAACAAAGTAATATTTACTAAGGAATCCTGCTTTGTCGCTGACAAAAAGGAGAAGATAGCTCTCAGCGGTTATCGTTTGGAAAATGTTTATGTAATAAATATGGACTCAACAACCACTGAGAACTCCTGTTTCTTCTCAAAGGCCTCATCTGATGTCAACTGGCTATGGCATAAGAGGCTATCTCATCTAAATTTCAAGACACTGAACACTCTTTCTTCAAAAGAGTTAGTCACTGGTCTACCTCAGCATTCATACGCCAAAGAGACTTTATGTTCAGCGTGTGAAAAAGGGAAGCAGACCAAAGCAAGCTCTAAATCAAAGCAAGTTTCTTCAGTGTCATCTCCTCTACAACTACTCCATATGGATTTGTTTGGCCCTGTTAACAAACAATCCATCGCTGGAAAGAAATATACGCTGGTCATAGTTGATGAATTCTCTCGCTTCACTTGGGAAATGTTTCTCCGTTCTAAGAGTGACACCCCTGAAGAACTCATCACCTTTGTTCGGAAGATGGAAACCCTGAACAATCTGACCTTTCGCTCAATTAGGAGTGATCATGGGACTGAATTCAAAAACAGTTCTCTTGATTCCTTCCTTGAGAGTAAGGGTATTTCTCACAACTTCTCTTCAGTGAGAACACCACAACAAAATGGAGTCGCTGAAAGAAGAAATAGAACAATTATTGAAGCTGCACGTTCAATGCTCAACGATTCTCACCTGCCTACTCAGTTTTGGGCAGAAGCTGTCAACACTGCTTGTTTTACGCAAAACAGGTCGCTGATAGTAAAAAGATTCAAAAAGACAGCCTATGAACTCTTTCATGGGAGAAAGCCTTCAATCAGCTTTCTTCACATCTTTGGATGTTAGTGTTTCATACTGAACAACAGAGATGCTCTTGGAAAGTTTGATCCTAAGGCTGATGATGGAATCTTTCTTGGATACTCCTTTGTTTCCAAAGCCTTCAGAGTCTTCAATCGTAGAAGACAAACTGTAGAAGAAACTATTCACGTCAAGTTTGATGAATCCCGTTCAGCGAGCTCTAAACCGTCCGCTGATACTGAAGAACTGAATCAATGGATGTTTTCTCATCTTGGTGATTCAGAAGATATTCCCACTCCTCATGCTCATCCAGTAGAAGATGATAGTCATATCATTCCAAACATGCAGAATAGTGAAGCTGAAACATCATGGGTCTCAGCTGTTCCTATAAACACTATACCTACCGCTGAACCAAATGCCTCAGACATTCCATCTATCTCTCAGCAATCAGTAAATGAAATGACAAATGCAAGTATTCCTCCAGAAGTAGCTGAAGCCTCATCTTCAGCTCCTCCAGTTCAAGATGAGTCAGCGACTTATGCTCCGGCTCAGCGATGGACCATAAATCACCCAATTGATCAAATTCTTGGTGATCCAAACGCTGGTGTTCAGACTCGACGAAGTGCAGGTTAAATTTGTTTATTTGTTAGCTTTCTTTCTCTAACTGAACCAAAGAAAATAGATGATGCCCTCAAAGATCCAAACTGGGTCAGCGCAATGCAAGAAGAGCTGACTGAATTCGAAAGAAACAAAGTTTGGAAAGTTGTTCGGAGACCAAGTAATAAAACAGTAATAGGCACTAAATTGGTCTATCGAAACAAGTTGGACGAACATGGTACTGTAACCCGCAACAAAGCTCGTCTTGGTACTCAGGGATACAGACAAGAGGAAGGTATAGACTATGACGAAACATTTTCTCCAGTAGCAAGACTTGAATCTATTCGTCTATTCTTAGCATATGTTGTACACAAAAACTTCAAAGTACATCAGATGGATGTTAAATCAGCGTTTCTGAATGGAAAGCTGAATGAAGAAGTGTATCTGGAACAACCTCCAGGATTCTCAGATTCTAAGCGTCCAGGTTCTGTTTATAAACTGGATAAGGCACTTTATGGCTTGAAGCAAGCTCCTCGTGTATGGTATGACACTCTTTCTACTTATCTCCATATTGAAAATTTTGAGCGAGGTAAGATTGACAAAACTCTATTTTTTAGAAAAGTGAAAGGTCATATCATTCTAGTTCAAATATATGTTGATGACATTATATTTGGTTCTACTAACCCTGAGCTTTGTACTCGTTTCGCTGATAAAATGAAAGATGAGTATAAAATGAGCATGATGGGTGAACTAACATATTTCCTTGGTCTTCAGATTAAGCAAACTGAAAAAGGAACTTTTATCAATCAGGGAAAGTATGTTAAAGATATGCTGAAGAAATTTGATTTAACTGAAAGTTCAGCTATGAAAACCCCTATGGCACCACCGCTGAAGTTCAGCTTGTGTGCACGATATCAAGCTGAACCCAAGATGTCTCATATGAAAGCTGTAAAGCGAATCTTTCGATACCTTAAGGGTACAATGAATCTAGGTCTTTGGTATCCCAAAGATTCAGGATTCGATCTAAGCGCCTATTCAGATAGTGATTTTGCAGGTTGCAAAATAGATAGGAAAAGCACCACAGGAGGATGTCAGCTCCTGGGTGGAAAGCTGGTAAGTTGGACTAGTAAAAAGCAAAATTCAGTGTAGCTGCTGGAAGCTGTTGTTCTCAAGTCTTGTGGATGAGAAATCAGCTACTAGACTATGATCTTCAGCTCTCCAAAATTCCAATCTATTGCGACAGCACAAGTGCCATCGCTATAGCAAACAATCCAGTACTACATTCAAAGACCAAACACATAGAAATCAGATATCTTTTTATCAGAGATCATGTGATGAATGGTGATATAGAACTTCATTTTATCCCAACTGATTATCAGTTAGCTGATTTATTTACCAAACCTCTTGATGAGACAAGATTCAACTTTCTCATCAGCGAGCTTGGAATGCTGAACTTTGAAGGATAAAATCTTCAGTGGTTCACATTAATCAGCGATAGGATAAAATCAACTCGTATAACCTATTCAATCATCTTCTCTCTGAATAAAACTTGGTTAAAGTTGATATCAAGGTATGTTTTCTCTCTCTGACAATCGCATGAAAATGCAAGATTTCAAAACAAAATGCATCGCTGAATATCTCTTCCTTAACAGCGATATTTTGAAAAATTGTTAAAACCTTCACTGATATTTTCATTCAGTGCTTCATGTTTATAAAAGAGTCCCTGAGTTTTTCAAAACCTCAGAGACATCCTAAAAGAATATGAAAGGACAGTTGTGACGTCATTGCAACGGATAAACCCCGACACGTTTTCTCTTCCTGACACACGTTTGCACGTCTCGTTCAAACTTCCAATCAAATGCAAACACGTGTCCGTGTCATGATGAAAATCTTTTCCCGCTCAAGATTTTCTATCTCTAATCTCTCTATATAAACAAATTCTTTGTTTATATTTTTCTTTTACGCGATCAATCTTCCTCCGCAAGAAAGAATTCACTGTTGCATTTGTGCTTTCAAAAACTTCAAGAACTGTTCATCATCTTCTTCATAAAACATCAAGGTTAATATGTTCTTATTTATTACCAAATGCGTATAACTTGTTTCTGATCTTTTCCTTGTTTTAAGAAGATCAAACAAAAGAACTTCTTAAAATGAAATCATTTTCTTTCATGGTTTTATGAACACAACCATTTCATGGTTGTTCTTCAAGTTTAAATGCGAAAATCTTAAACTTGTTCTTCATTCGTTTCCAGAATCTAATTCTTCATAGAAAACTGGATAACAAGAATAAATGGGTTTTACATTTCGTTTCTTAAAATCAAGAAAAACCCTAATCTTCATTAAGACATTTGTGTCTGAATGAAATGAATAAAATTTGAACCATCTTAATGGAAAATCTTTCCACATTAAGATATTTCGTATGTGTTAACATCTTTGGTTGAACTGATAATACAGAGAAATGGCATCGTCTGACATTCCTGCTACCGCTGAGAACATCTTCGCTGATTCTGAGGAAGTGGACATCCTCAAGGCTCCTCAAGTCAAGTTTGCCCTTGACAAATTGGATTGGACTAAGGTGAACAACCTCTACGCGCTTTTCGAGTTTCCTCCTCGAAAGCAAGTCACACATCTAGATGATGCTGTGAAATTCCTAAAGAATTGTTGCATCTCCACAGCCCTGACCATAACACCTCCTGCACATCAGCTTTTGCTCTCACAATTCTGGTACTCAGCCAGACACTCTCAACTACCTTCAGCCAAAGACCCCTCCAAAACAATCGATTGCATCCTCTGCGATATCGAATATGGCACCATGAAGATCACCCCTGCCATTATTCGCAAAGCTCTCAGCCTTCCCATCGCTACCAAGGAAAAACCATTTGTTCCCCTCCCTGACCCCAAGAAAAACTCAGACAGGGAAGCCATCATTGCATTTTTCGATGCAATGGGCTATGTATGGGAAATCGGCAAAGACATGAAGGCCGAGAAGAAGCTGACGATTATCAAGAAATCGAAAATGCCCAGCGAGATGAATTTCATCTTCGCTCATTTAATCAGCTGCATGACTGCAAAGAGCGGATCCTCTGACCAAGCCGCTAAACCTCAGCAAGCAATGGGATATGCACTGCTGAAAGGTCTCAACATAGAATGGGCATCGATTATCTATGATGACCTAGTTCTAAGAGTGGACACCGTCGCTGACAGACCTCCATGGGTTCCTTACCCCCGATTCATCAGCGCCATCTTCCAATATGGCCTGATGGAGAGCTACCCAACTGATGGTGACCTGAAACTCTCTCAGGTCGGCCCAAAGATACTCGACTTCAAACCAATGGTGAATGAGGTACGTCTTTCTACACTCTTGACTCTTCTCAACCCTTCTTCTTCTAATTCTGTGGCTCCTTCAGCGACAATACCCATCGCTGATACCCTGGCCACAAAATCCTCTCCTTCTAAGAAAAGGAAACAATCTTCTACCCCACTTGGTTCTAAAAGGATCAAGAAAACAAAGGAGCAACCCAGCAATCTCATGCTGAACACTCCTCATCTCTTCCTGCAGAGTTGAAGGAACGTTCAGTGGTACGCTCTGCCACACCTGAACAACCCATCCATTCCATCCCAACTTCAGCGTCTCTAAACGCTGAGGTTACAAAATTGGAACCTACCCAACCTCCTTCAGTCTCTCAAAAGACTGATGAAGTGATTGTCAGCGAATCCAACGCTGAACTCAGAACCCAACCCCCATTCTTATCCTTCGCTCCTCCCTCCATTCATTTGGTCTCTACTCCAGATCTCGCTGGAGCTGCCATGATTTCTACGGAACCTAAAGCTGATTCTCCAGGAATGATGAAGACATGACATGCAGGACAATCCATGGGCACTTTTGAAGATGACATGGAACACTTTTCAGAAACCCGTAATTTTGACGAGTTCATCAATCCTCCTGCAGGTACACACCAACCCATAAACACTGTCACTAAACCCCAAACTTCTGAGCTTTCCTATGTTCACAAGTTTTTATATGTTACAGGTCCTAATTTGGGAGACATCAACACCTCTCTGAAAGTTGTGGAGACAACGCTGACAGATCTCACCACCACTCTTTCTAATAACTCTACAGCTGTAACAAACGCTGGAGAGAATCTGAACAAGCTGACAACGGTGGTGGAGAAGAAGGCTTCCACAGATGACTTGAAGCAAGTTGATAACACTCTCAGCGACTTCGCCAAGGTGCTCGCTGACATCTACACAGACTACACCTCTCTCAAAAATTTAGTTTCATCCATGTCCAGCGAGGTCACAACGCTGAAGACATCGGTTGGACAACTAGAGGGAGATATGTCTACTGTAAAGACTGACTTAGGCTCTGTAAAGGCCGATGTTAGTTCGATGAAATCGATGATCGAGCAGCTACTACAGAAAGCGAATACTCCTGCTCCTGCATCTGACAATTTCACAGCGGCGGATCGCACTGAGCTGGAAAAGATCAATCCTGCTATCTCTGGCCTTCAAGATAGAATAGCGAAGATTGAAGATTTGATAGGTATCTTTGGCCAAGAAGACAGAGAACCTACCAACGCTGCTGAGTCAACCCATTCCTCCCCCAGTCATCATGAAAAAGAGGGGGAGAAGAGCGCTGAAGAACTCTCCAAGAGCGCTGAAGACCTTTCCCATGATGAATCTATCCGGGGAGAGAAGGATGCTGAAGAAACCAACGCTGGACCTCAGGGAGATGAAAACCCTGAGGTGTAACGTCCCAAAAATTACAAGGAAATTTAAAATTTTTAAAACATACAATTCATTATAAAACAACCATGATTTAAATATTAACGTCTTAAATAAAATTAACGTCGTTACTTCAAACCATCAACAAAGTTTATGCAGCGGAAAATTTCATAACTAAATTCAAGGGTTCGAAAGTGAAAGTTTAATAATATTTGACACTCCGCGCTCCATGTGTGTACTGTCACGCCCGACTGCCGCCCGCACCTGAAATAACAACACATTGGGAAAGGGTAAGCTAAACGCTTAGTGAATTCAATCACGCACGTAGGTAGCAACCCCACGCATATCGCCCCTACTCGCAAGTAGGCAACATCACCATCATCACGAATATCAAACCACATAATGATTATTATATAAGCACGAACCTCGGTCCCACCGAGTACACAAAATACATTAATACAAGCTCAGTCCCACCGAGCCCTCGGTCCCACCGAGTAATTAATACAAGCTCAGTCCCACCGAGCCCTCGGTCCCACCGAGTAAAAATTGTTGTACTAGCTTAGTCCCACCAAGCCCTCGGTCCCACCGAGCCCCTCAGTCCCACCGAGGTGTACACATGCATATATATATTCCACATACGAATCTAATAAATCACAACCAGTTATCACATCCCATCTAGTTCACGTAAGCACATAAATACACGTAATCACACGTAACACAAAATAACGACATACATGAAATTCCTAACTACGCGGTGAGAGAACTCACCTCAAGGCTAAGCAACGTGCTCACGAAACGCAACACCAACACGGCAATCTTCTTCACTTTCTCCCACCTAAATACGTATAAAAAGTCAACGGAAAGTCCCGACCCATAACACGTTTACTAGCTTTCAAACGACTAAATATTCCAGCTTTTTCTTAAAAGTTACGGGTCTGTTCGGGACCTGTTTTACCCCCTTAAAACTGATAAATACAGAAATTAAAATTCATAAATACGAAGTTCTCAGTCTTACGATTTCAGGGACGTATCGCACGCGTCCTAACGACTTTTCTATAATTTACTATAGATTTTACAAAAATGTTTCGCAGAACAGCGAACACCCGGACCTTTCAGTACAACATGGCAACTTCGCCCTAGCTATGGTCCGAATTGGTCTTTCCACAAAACAGATGAACTTAATAGACTCCGAAACGAAACTTTTGGCACCAGTCCCATCCCAAACCGACATTCCAAGCAAGAGTTATGCGTAAAACAAAACAGGGACCGAAAGCTGGAAGTTTTTCGGACCAGCTGTATAAACAGCCCCGTACGGCCCAGCTACAGGCCTAAACGGACTTTCGGCAAAACACGAAAAACTTTCCTGACTCGATTAGGGAACTTCGGCCACCAATTTCATTTCAATCCGAGCTATGAGTAAAAAGTTACGGCCACGACAAAACAGAGGCAGAAAATCGACATTCACATAAAATGACAAAATACCAATCTTGCGACCACTTTTTCACCTAGCTAGAGGCTGAACCAGTTTTCCGCTAAAACACGGAAAACGTGGTCGACCCCGTACTGGAACCGTGGGTACCAATTTTGGCTCAAACGGAGTTACGAGCAGAAAGTTATGACCTACGCAAAACAGTGGCAGATTACCATAATTCACATGAAATGATAAAACGGTTCGAGATTAGGATTAACGGTTCAAGATTTAAGGTTACGGTCAGGGTGGTTTTAGGGTTACGCCACGGGCACCACCCACTGCCACCTCCGGCAGTGGGGCACAGCGGCGGCGTGCGGCGGTGGTTGCCTCGCCGGAAAAATGAACAAGAAAGAACAAGATGGAGCGAGGGAACGGCTTACCTTGCGATGGTTGTTTCTCTTCCCTCGACTTCTCCGGCGAATGGTGGTGGTGACAGCGACTTCTCCGGCGAATGGTGGTGGTGACAACGACTTCTCCGGCGACTGGAAAACCTCCGGCGACCCACTCTCTCTCTTCTTCTCTTGGTTCTCTCTACTTGCGATCTCTCTCTCTCACTTACTATCTATCTCTCTCGGCAATTCAAAACCAAAAGAAAAACCCACAAACAAATCAAAGGGGTTGTTTTGTTGCTGCCTTTGGAAACCGACGAGAAGGGGGAAGAGGGGGGGGGGGGGGGTCGGTCCCCCTTCCTTGGCCTTTCACATGTACAAAAAAAAACCCATTGGCCACCTTTGACCCCTAGACACTAACCCTTTGACACTTTTGGTCCCTAAGTTTCCATAGCATTGTAAAAAGAGTAAGGTTTTGCCATACATAACATTCGAGGTCCCTTTGACAACTTCCGTTAAGGAGACTCGCTTTAAAAAAATACATTAAGGATTTAAAAAAAAAACTACCGGGACACGGGCTTTACAACTCTCCCCCGCTTGAATTAGACTTCGTCCCCGAAGTCTACTCCTGCAAACAGCTCCGGATAATTCTCTCGCATCTCCGCTTCAGGTTCCCAAGTCCACTCGGAACCCTTTCGGTGTCTCCATTGAACCTTCACCAAACCAACAACCTTGTTCCGCGAGGTTCTCGTCCTCCTGTCAAGAATAGCAACTGGATTTTCCACATAATTACGCCGCTCATCGATCTGAATATCTTCGAGTAGTACTACTGCAGACTCATCCATCACACACTTCCGCAAGCTTTTCCGCCGAGGAGCTCTCCCTGATGGCCAAGAAGTGTGCACTCTTGATCAGACGGTCAACGATCACCCAAATGGCATCGTTTCCACAGGGAGTCCTCGGGAGTTTCGTTATGAAGTCCATGGTAATCTCTTCCCATTTCCAAGCCGAGACCTCCAACGGTTGCAATTTCCCATGTGGTCGTTGATGTTCCGCCCTGACCTTCCGACAGGTCATACATACCTCCACACATCTAGCAACATCCCGCTTCATGTCGAGCCACCAGTAACCTCCACACAATTCTATGTACATCTTTGTAGCTCCCGGGTGAATCGAGAACTTGGACTTATGAACTCCTCTTCAAGAAGTTCCTGCAACTGGTCGAGAAGATCGTCAATCCTTGGCAAAGGATAACGATCCTTTACCGTAAGCTTATTCAGCCTCTTTCGCTTCCCCAACTCGCGTGTCCACCACATAAGCCAAGTATCCCTGCCCACTATGCTGGAGGTACCTCCGAGCTCTCGCAGCCGAACATATGGCCGTAGTCTGCCTAGACGAATCTCCCTGAACTAACAGTTCTCCCCCGCTTGGGGTTCGAATTCGCACTTGTTTGTGACGACAAACAATCTCCGCGTCAAATTTATCCATCCAGTCCATGCCCACAATCACACAAAGTTTCCGCATAGCGATCGGGATCAGGTCAATGGGAAACCGCACTCCTGAGATCTCTAGGGTACACCCGCGAAACACGTCTGTGACCGTCAAGGTCCTAACATCAGCCACCTCGACAACAAGAGGATGACTCAATCGTCCTACAACTCGACCCAAACCCTCGCTAAAAGTGCAAGACACAAAAGAGTGAGTAGCCCCGCTATCAAACATCACAACCGCAGGCACCGAGTTAACTAGGAACGTTCCTAACGTATAACTGAACCACAAATAAATACATGACATGGAACGGAAAGACAAGAAGAAAGAAGCAAAAGGGATATACCTGTAACCACTTTAGGCGTCGCTTGCGCCTCATCCACCGTCAACTGATGAACTCTACCTCGAGCCGCTTCCGCCCCCCGCTGACCAGTTCGACCATCAGTGATGCGTAATGGGGCATTCCCAGGCGCCCTCTGTGCTCCACCCCCAATAGCTACCCCTGCTCTAGGACAGTTGGCCCTTACATGGCCCGTCTGATTACAGTTGAAGCAAACCACTAACGAAACCTTACAATCCCGGCTGAGGTGACCGGGTTGGCCACACTTAAAACACCCCTCAACTCTCCTCACTCCGGTATCTCGGGGCTTAAACCCGCCACTCCCAGAACCCGCGCGCGTATCTGTGAACCTCGAACGCTTCGGCACCGCCGAGATGGGCGTCACTGGCTGTGCCGCCTTCCGCTTCTTAGCTTGGGTCTCCAGCTCAAGCTCCCTCCTCCGAGCGGCGTCCATCATGGCGGATAATGAAGTGTACTATGCTGTGCTAACAAATTCTCGGATCTCCGTGCGTAGCATATCTTTATACCTTGACATCTTCATCTCTTCCGAGGCGACATACTGAGGACAGAATAATGCCATCTCGGTAAATTTCCTGTTCATCTCTTTTACCGTCTCTGTTGTCTGGGTGAGTTCTAGGAATTCCTTAGCGATTCTCTCCATCTCTACCGGCGGTACATACTCTGCACGGAAACGAGTGACAAACTCGTTCCGGGTCAAGGTAGTGCGTTCGACAGCCGTCAATGCTGAGGCGCACCAATCCTTCGCGCCGTCACGAAGTAGATTTACTGCAAAACGGACCTTTAGGTTGTCCGGGCAGCCACTGGTCAAAAATGCGAACTCCATGTCAGATACCCATCGCATACTGGTAATCGGATCCAGATCTCCCTTAAACTCTGGCGGGGAACAGGCGGAGAGATCCCGGTATTGGAACTCTCGGTTACGGGGATGACCCTCCGCAGGCAGTGGAATAGCTGCAAAACGCTCCTCCAGTAGGATCACCACCTCCTCTCGAATAGCAGTGATGATCTCGGGGATTGCCTCCCCGATCGCGTGGGAAACCTCAGTAGCAATCAGTTCCCTAATACGCTCCTCAGTAATCCCCGACCCGGCTCGCGGCGTCGCCGCGTTGTTCCTTCTTGTATTGACCATTCTAGAAAGAGAAAATTCAGAGATCTATAAGCATATATAACTCACCCTACCACGCTCATACTCCACTCCTTGGCTCCCTCGTGACTCTCCCCGACTCAAGCATGGATCCTGTGCTTCAGATAGTAGGAGCTCTACTACTACCTTTCACACCTATCCTTACTCGTTTCGAGTCCTGTCCCGAGACATTCAAGTAGCCGATTACCACAAATAAACACATATAGCCATTCCAGCCCGTACAAACACCTTTCCTAACTCCCTAGAAAGGTCATATCACCCCCTATCCCTTGCCAACACGGAAACCCCACTAACCCTGACGAGTCGCCTCGTGAATGCACGGTCGTATACAGTGTAAAACCAAATAGACATTCGAATAAGAGACTCTATCCTAGAACGGTTGGACTCAAACAAGAGCTGCGCAATAGAATTAAATCTAATATTCTAAGGCTATTCAGTTCCTACTGCATACAACCTAGAGTGCATTCGCTTAACAACCTATCAAAGCTAGCATGAGTTCCTATAAGCGATAAACCAGCATACGGTACCATACAGTTCACATAAGCAATCTAGCATGCGTACACTACACCTGGAAGCAATAGGTACACTAAGTTCCTTACCTTCCCAGCTGGCGTCGGCTGACTGTACACACTGCGCCCACGATCACCGTTCCCAACGGGTTTTCTCTTTTCATTTAAAACAAAGATTTTGATAAAAGAATTTAAGGATCTCTTAGCCGCAACTTGAGACCAAACACACCGAGATGTGTTTGATTCACGAAACGCAACACCAACACGGCAATCTTCTTCACTTTCTCCCACCTAAATACGTATAAAAAGTCAACGGAAAGTCCCGACCCATAACACGTTTACTAGCTTTCAAACGACTAAATATTCCAGCTTTTTCTTAAAAGTTACGGGTCTGTTCGGGACCTGTTTTACCCCCTTAAAACTGATAAATACAGAAATTAAAATTCATAAATACGAAGTTCTCAGTCTTACGATTTCAGGGACGTATCGCACGCGTCCTAACGACTTTTCTATAATTTACTATAGATTTTACAAAAATGTTTCGCAGAACAGCGAACACCCGGACCTTTCAGTACAACATGGCAACTTCGCCCTAGCTATGGTCCGAATTGGTCTTTCCACAAAACAGATGAACTTAATAGACTCCGAAACGAAACTTTTGGCACCAGTCCCATCCCAAACCGACATTCCAAGCAAGAGTTATGCGTAAAACAAAACAGGGACCGAAAGCTGGAAGTTTTTCGGACCAGCTGTATAAACAGCCCCGTACGGCCCAGCTACAGGCCTAAACGGACTTTCGGCAAAACACGAAAAACTTTCCTGACTCGATTAGGGAACTTCGGCCACCAATTTCATTTCAATCCGAGCTATGAGTAAAAAGTTACGGCCACGACAAAACAGAGGCAGAAAATCGACATTCACATAAAATGACAAAATACCAATCTTGCGACCACTTTTTCACCTAGCTAGAGGCTGAACCAGTTTTCCGCTAAAACACGGAAAACGTGGTCGACCCCGTACTGGAACCGTGGGTACCAATTTTGGCTCAAACGGAGTTACGAGCGGAAAGTTATGACCTACGCAAAACAGTGGCAAATTACCATAATTCACATGAAATGATAAAACGGTTCGAGATTAGGATTAACGGTTCAAGATTTAAGGTTACGGTCAGGGTGGTTTTAGGGTTACGCCACGGGCACCACCCACTGCCACCTCCGGCAGTGGGGCACAGCGGCGGCGTGCGGCGGTGGTTGCCTCGCCGGAAAAATGAACAAGAAAGAACAAGATGGAGCGAGGGAACGGCTTACCTTGCGACGGTTGTTTCTCTTCCCTCGACTTCTCTGGCGAATGGTGGTGGTGACAGCGACTTCTCCGGCGAATGGTGGTGGTGACAGCGACTTCTCCGGCGACTGGAAAACCTCCGGCGACCCACTCTCTCTCTTCTTCTCTTGGTTCTCTCTACTTGCGATCTCTCTCTCTCACTTACTATCTATCTCTCTCGGCAATTCAAAACCAAAAGAAAAACCCACAAACAAATCAAAGGGGCTGTTTTGTTGCTGCCTTTGGAAACCGACGAGAAGGGGGAAGAGGGGGGGGGGGGGGGTCGGTCCCCCTTCCTTGGCCTTTCACATGTACAAAAAAAACCCATTGGCCACCTTTGACCCCTAGACACTAACCCTTTGACACTTTTGGTCCCTAAGTTTCCATAGCATTGTAAAAAGAGTAAGGTTTTGCCATACATAACATTCGAGGTCCCTTTGACAACTTCCGTTAAGGAGACTCGCTTTAAAAAAATACATTAAGGATTTAAAAAAAAAAAAACTACCGGGACACGGGCTTTACATGAGGAAACCGAGAAGCTCGCCTCTGTATCTGAGGGGGAGCAACTCGAAGAAGAAGCTGATAAAACCGAATCCGAAGCAGAAGATGATGAAGTCGTCGACATCCCTGATGATGAACCATCCTCTTCTCCAAAGAATGATGATGATGATGACGAAGATGACGATGACTTCTTTATCGTCAAACCTGCTACGAAGATCAAAGTTCTTAAGGGAATCTCGATAAATGAACCTTCAGGGGAGCGGACAAAGACAAAGCCCTCAGCCTCTAGAGCTGAGAAAGGCAAAGTCAAAAGCATCGCTGAAGATGAAAATCTGACGATCTTGCTTGAAAAGCCAGTTTGTCAGGTACACTAAACATCTCTCACTCCATCCCTCCTCTATCATACACTATCAGTTCTACTACCCAAGCCTATGCACTTGAACCAATTCTCTATCTGATTCTACCCAAGTTCTTACTTGTATGATCGCTGTGTTTCAGCTAGTCCTCTCCCCTGTTTGAGGATATCGCTGAAGGCTCCACAACTGCGACTTCACCAATAATACCAGCTGCTGAAGAAGAAATAATCCCAGTCTTAGATTTAATCTCTGAGACTGATGAACCTGAAGAACAGCTACTCTCGCACAGAGGCAGACCTTCTTTAGCTCCTCAAAAGCTAAGTGAAGAGGATCAGAAAAGAAGAGAGGAGATAATAAAGCGATTCGAGGATCAGCGAATCATTCTGAGGCGTGATCAACTTCCTTCAGTTCCTCCAAAGTTCAGAATTTCCAAAAAGGAATACAAGGAACACCTCATAGTTGAACGCCTAATCGCTGAAAGAAAGGAAGCTGAAGAAAAGGACAGAGAATACGCCATCCAGCTTTCTAAACGATCAATAAAAGACCCCAAGCTGAAAAGAGTTCCCATTGATGTTCAACGTCAGCTATGGGATGATTCTCAAGAGATCGTTAGAGAAAAGACTAAGGTCTCTGATACGACTTTGGAATGGGCTAAACAAATGCTGACCTATCGATCTAGACCATCCAAAATCATCAAGGCAAACATCAGAGGAAGACTGTACGCTGAAGTTTCGGTTGTTGAAGTGGATGTCTACAAAGATGACAAAACCAAGCAAACCTTCTATGCTGCTACCTTAGAAAAGTTTGGTCTCTCTGAATGGTTAGAAACAAAATTAGCCATTTAGGGATCGCGCTCAAAGTTCAAAAGCCATGTCGAGAAGATCTTAAACAAACAGATCGACCTGCTTTCATCTGCTGTGGATATTCCTCCTACTCTTCCCCAACCAAGAAAAGTCTCTGATAAGAAAAAGAAAGCCTCTGGTTCAGGTCCTCATATTCGGAATGAAACAGGCATTGGTTTCTCTCATGCTGAAATTGTTGGCCCTGATGCCGATCTCTCAATGCTTGACACCTCCCTACCACCTGGAGAAACATTCATTCCTGGCACAGTTGTAAGTGATCCCTATGGTATATTCTTTTTAGACTACTATGGAAATCATCACTTTCAACGTATCTCTGAGCTCCACATCGCTCCCATCGAACAACTCAGAGATCTCGTATACTGGTGTGAAGTTAGACGCGACATCAAAGCTAGACACCTGAAGCCCTTGATTTTTGAAGCAGCTCTGATCAAAAGAAAACAAGGTGTAACTATCCCTGACTGGATGATTCCCACATCAAAGACCCTTGATGAACTTCTCATCAAGGAAGAACCCTTTACAAGCTGATATGATCGCCTTTTTCTCTATTGTATCAGTTATTATTTTGTACTTGTAAGTTGTTTCGCTTGTACTTGTAATCTTTCCATTTCTCTTTGTAACCTGATTCAAAGTTTTAAAGAAAGATTTCAGCGAATGTACTTTACTCCATCAGTACTGAAAAGATCCCAGAAAACAGTAAAAGGGACAAATATCTTATGAGTTCTTTTTATCCTTATGTTTTCATTAAATATCAATTTTCTTTGTTGCTATGTCATAATCAAATAGGGGGAGATTGTTGATCCAAACACTCAGTGATTTGATAATGACCCTCTCTTATACTTAGTGAAAATTGTAAGTAAACAATATGTATCAGAGTTTCACTATCGCTGATAAGTACTAAGATCTTACAGTACCGCTGATAGGAACTCTCACTCTTTGAATTAAACATTCAGCGAACACTGTTCACCATTAATGCTCTAAGTCTGTTCAGTCATTATGATGATCGCTGATAAGTTAGTTGTTTACTTATGATCCCTGAAGACAAGTTTCACGTCAACAAAGGTTCTACGCTGAAGTCGAAGATCAAGCTCAAGAACCAGCGACAAGTCTCCTAATGAACTGATGCGGATCAGCGAAGACTCAGATTTGTCCACTCAACGTGAAGTATCAAGTACAAGACTTTAGCTATCGCTGAACTTTATCATTCGCTGAATAGAAAATGATAATCGCTGAATCACCGAAAAGCTAATCATGAAGTCCTCCGTACAAAGTACTTTTGTCTTAACCCCCCTTGCACGACTTCGTATGAAATGTCAGAAAAGAACCTCCGACTGCCTGAAATTGTACAACCACTCTGATACTACACTGTTCATCCATGCGGCTACTAAGGTTGTCAACCAAGGTCAATGACATGCAACCAACCAGCTGATGACACGTGTAAAGTGTATACTGACTTGCATTAAATGCATGCAGTATATAAAGAGATGAACCCACTTCATTTGAAGTAACTTGCTAACTCTGGACAAGTTCAATCTCTTATCTCAAGATAGGTTATTATTAGTAATTTCCTTATCTCTCTTAGTGCAAGAAACCTTAGTGTTCCAACTTGTTTAGATTTAGGTTTATCCTTAATCTTGTTTCCGCAACAAGCTGTAAATTGTTAATGATTTATCATTAACAATTTAGAAAAGTAAAATCTGTGTGTTTGTATTCACCCCCCCCCTTCTACAAACTTGTATAGGCCTTCGGGACCAACATGCGGCTACTAAGGTTGTCTACAAAGGTCAATGACATGCAACCACTCAGCTGCTGCCACGTGTAAAGCCATACTGCCATGCATTAAATGCATGCAGTATATAAGAAGAACCTTACTTCAGTTTTGAAGTGTGCTCGGACCATTTTCTTATTTCTCTGTTATTGTTAAGTTATTATTCGTAATTTTTTTAACTCTTTCTAGTGCAAGAAACTTAGTGTTGTTAACTTGTTTAGATTATGTTTATCCTTAATCTTGTTCCGCAACAAGTTGTAAATTGTCTTGATTTATCAATAAATAATTTAGAAAAGTAAAAACATGTGTTTGTATTGAACCCTCCCCCCCCCCCCCCCCCATTCTACAAACTTGTATAACCCTTCGGGACCAACATTTAATCTCTGGAAAAATCGAATGATGCTTTTCCTAGAAGGTGTAGATCCCACTATACCTCACTATGTGGAAAATAGACCCTATATACCCTAAATTATTTCTCCTGCTATTGCGGCCACTGCTACCACTCCAGCCATTCCTGAAAGACAACTCATCAAATACGTCTCTCAATGGACTAGAGATGATAAGAAGAAGGTAGCCATTGATACCAAAGCCAGATCAATCATATCTATGGCTCTACCTGATGAGGTCTATCTTTCTATCATGAACCTCAGATCCTCCAAATCCATGCCGGACACAATCTGTGTTCAATATGAAGGTACATCTTATGTACAAAAGTCCAGAAAGTTAAATCTAGTAAGACAATATGAAAGCTTCATTTGTGGTAGGAATGAAACTTTATCTGAATGTCTTCCTGAAAGTTGGGACAATTATACCATGTGTCTTAAACTACTAAGGATCTCAAATATATGACCTTAAGCACTCTATTTGGCACTATGCTCAATCATGAGCAATCTTGTCAGCTTAAGAAGAATATTGTAATTGATTCAAAAAGCACACCTGTTGTTTTACTCTCCTTAGAGTTGATACCCACTCAGCGATCTTCTGTCACAATAACTGAGATGGAATCTAACTCTGATGATTCATCAGAAACCGATACTTTAGAACTTCATGAATCCCTGGAACTCTTGACAAACTCCTTCAGGAGATTTGCAAGAATTAGTAACTTCAGAAGAAACAAATCTCTCTCTATCACTAACAAGCCTAAATCATCTCCCATTGATAAAGCAACTGCTACTTGCTATAACTGCGAAAAGAAAAGACATTTTGCTAGTGAGTGCAGATCAAAGAAAGTTTTCAAACCTTTTTTAAACCTGAAACTCAAAGGAAAATACCAGAAGTTGAAAAAGTTCAAGAAGAAAGGTAAAGGTCTAATCGCTGAAGAACACGATTGGGCCGAATCTGATGAGGAATCAGATTCTGATGAAGAAGATGAGGTCGATATCTGTCTAATGGCCGATATTTAAGAAGTAAAGGAAGAACCCGCTGATATTCTCTCTACATCTTCCACTTCTCAGGTATCGATCTCTCATTCTCCAGCTCTCATTGATGCTGATAGACTTCGCGCTATAGATTCACTGACTATTGATTTATACGACGCCCTGAATGGCAAGACCCAAGCTGAACAACTAAATCTAGGCTTAACTGAACATCTTAATAAATGCCATTTAAAGATCCAAGAACTCTCTAAAATTGAGGAAAGTTTACACGATCAGGTCTATGTAAATCAAGTGATCATCATTGAACGCGAACAAGCCATCGCTGAACTGAAAGCTGAGAAAGCTACTGTTGAAGGATGGTGTAAATCCTCAGTGATTTTGAGAGAATCGGTGCTCAGATCCCTGTCAATGACATAAGTGGTCTTGGTTTTAATGCTAACACGGAAGAACCAACCAAAGATCGTTCCATGCTTAAGTTTGGAATGTTCGTCTCCTCCATCCCTGACACCTCATCATCTTAGTGCTCTTCTTCTAATACACCTATCCCTGAGGAAAAGTCTTCTTTGAGCCCCAAACTCAAAGTCAAAGGAAAATCTGTGTTACAAAATCCACAGAAGGGTACCAAAGTGCCAAAGCTGAAGAAGTCTAAACCTTCAGCTACTCAACCTTCAATCTCAAAAGTTAAGATCCCTGAACATGTTCATCGATCAACCCCAAGAATAAAGGTTGATGTGATAGCTAAGAAATCTGAAGAACCCAAGGTTCCTCCAATATCTGATGCTAAAGGCATTCTTGGTACAGACCCTGCTCATTTAAAAGTATCAAATGCTCATGCCTATGGTCTTAAAGCTACTTTCAGCTATACAAAATGCTATTACTGTGGACTTACTGATCGTATTGCTAGTAAGTGCCCCACAGCCACCAAAGCTGAGAAATCTTCTCCAAGATGACTGCCTCCAAGGCAAAGAAGATCACCCCAAATGAAAATCAGGCCAAGGTGAAAAATACCACTAAGGTTAAGAAATTAACCAAAGTGAAGGTTACCACTGACGCTGAATCATCAGATGTTGTGAAGACTACTGATCCTTCCACTTCTTCTTCCATTGACAAATGTGGACCATTGTAAATTGGGTACCAATTTCAAATTAATCTTCCTTTTGTTTGCAGGTCTCGAAGGGTATCTGGTATCTTGATAGTGGATGATCTCGACACATGACTGGAGAAAAGAACCTGCTCACTGAATTCAAGGAAGAGAAAGGTCCCTCACTGACCTTTGGTGGAAATGGAAAAGGCTATACCTGATGGTTTGGTGTACTCTCAAATGGTACTACCACCTTCAGAAGAGTCGCTTACGTAGAAGGACTGAAGCACAATCTTCTAAGCATCTGTCAGCTATGTGATAAAGACTACAAAGTATGCTTTACTAAGGAAGCATGTTTTGTCTCTGACAAGAAGGAAAAAGTTGCACTCAGCGGTTATTGTTTGGAAAATGTTTATGTAATAAACATGGACTCAACAACCACTGAGAACATTTGCTTCCCATCTAAAGCCTCATCAAATGTCAACTTTCTATGGCATAAGAGACTCTCTCATATAAAATTCAAAATGCTGAACACTCTTTCCTCAAAAGAACTAGTCACTAGCTTGCCTCAGCACTCATACGCTAAAGAATCCCTCTGCTCAACCTGTTAAAAAGGAAAACAAACTAAAGCTAGTTTCAAGTCAAAGCAAGTGTCATCAGTGACTAACCCTCTTCAACTCCTCCATATGGATTTATTTGGCCCTGTCAACATACAATCCATTGCTGGAAAGAAATACACTCTCGTCATAGTAGATGAATTCTCTTACCATACCTGGGTAATGTTTCTCCGAGCTAAGAGTGACACACCAGATGAACTCAACTCCTTTGTTAGAAAAATGGAAGTCCTGAACAATATGACTGTTCGCTCAATTAAACTGAATTCAAAAACAATTCTCTTGACAACTTCTTTGAGGGCAAGAGCATTTCTCACAATTTCTCAGATATGAGAACACCTCGACAAAATGGAGTCGCTGAACGAAGAAACAAAACGATCTTCGAAGCCGCTCGATCTATGCTCAACGATGCTCATCTTCCAACTCAATTCTGGGCAGAAGCTGTCTACACTGCCTGTTTTACTCAAAATAGGTTGTTGATCGTCAAAAGATTAACAAATTTGCCTATGAACCTTTCCATGGGAGAAAGCCATCTATCAACTTTCTTCATATCTTTGGTTGTCAGTGCTTCATCTTAAACAACAGAGATTCACATGGAATGTTCGATCCCAAAGCTGACGATGGAATATTTATGGGATACTCTTTAGTGTCCACAGCCTTCAGAATCTTCAACAATAAAAGACAAATTGTTGAAGAAACTATTCATGTCACCTTTGATGAATATCGTTCAGCAATTCAAAACCAAATACTGAAAACAAATAATTGAATTTATGGATCTTTTCTCATTATGGGGAACCATAAGCTAACTTTAACCCTGACCCTCAGGTTAACAACCCAATCGCTGATGATGACCCTATCATCATTCCTAGCATACAAACAAGTGAAGCTGAATCCTCTTCTTGGGTATCAGCTATTCCCATAAACACTTTGCCTCCTTCTGAACTCTCAACCTCTGAAAATCCAGTCAGTTCTAATCAACAATTAGTAAATGACATATCATCTGAACCTTAGCAACTCTTGCCTAGTATACCTGACACTATCGCCGTTGAAGCCTCTTCTTCAGCACCTACAGAAATCCTTTATGGGTTAGAGATTCAAGCTCTTGCTCAGCAATGGACGTTGAATCATCCAATCGATCAAATTCTAGGTGATCCAAACGCAGGTATTCAGACTCGACGAAGTTTAGGTAATATATGTTTATTTGTTAACTTTATTTCGCTGAATGAACCAAAGAAAACTGATGATGCCCTCAGAGATCCAAACTGGGTTAGTGCTATGCAAGAAGAGCTAACTAAATTTGAAAGAAACAAAGTTTGGAATCTTGCCCCAGACCATCTAACAAAACTGTTATACCTACCAAGTGGGTGTATCAAAAGAAGTTAGATGAATTTGGAACTGTAACCCGCAACAAAGATCGACTACTTGCTCATGGATACAGAAAAGAGGAAGACATAGACTATGATGAAACCTTGCCCCAGTGGCAAGACTCGAAGCCATTCGACTTTTTCTAGCCTATGTAGTTCAAAAGACTTCAATGTTCATCAAATGGATGTCAAGTCAGCATTCCTTAATGGAAAGCTGAATGAGGAAGTTTATATTGAACAACCCCCAAGATTCACTGATCCTAAGCATCCAGAATATGTCTATAAGCTTGATAAGACCCTCTATGGTTTAAAACAAGCACCTGGTGCATGGTATGACACTTTATCTTCTTTTCTTATTGTTGAAAAATTTGAACGTGGTAAAATCGATAACACTTTATTTTTTAGAAAAATTAAAGGTCATATTATTCTTGTTCAAATATATGTCGATGATGTTATATTTGGTTCTACTAATCCATCTCTATGTACTCGATTCGCTGAACGAATGAAAAATGAATATAAGATGAGTATGATAGGTTAACTAACATACTTCCTTGGACTTCAAATCAAGCAAAGTGACAAAGGAACATTTATCCACCAAGGTAAGTACGTTAAAGATATGCTGAATAAATTCAATATTACTTAATGTTCAGCTATGAAAACTCCTATGACACCTCCGCTGACACTTAACAAGGACCCCTCTGAAAACCCGTTAATGTCACGGCCTATAGAGGAATCATCGGCTCTCTTCTCTATCTTACAGTGAGTCGTCCTGATATCATGTATTCTACTTGTCTTTGTGAACAATATCAATCTAAACCCAAAGAAATACATCTGATCACTGTGAAGCGAATCTACAGATATCTAAAGAGTACACCCAACCTAGGTCTTTGGTATCCCAAATACTCAGGGTTCGATCTAACTGCCTATTCAGATAGTGATTTTGCAGGTTGCAAACTAGATAGAAAAATCACCACAGGAGGTTGTCAGCTCTTAGGTGGAAAGCTGGTGAGTTGGACACGTAAAAAGCAAAACTCAATGTCCACCTCAACAGTTGAAGCTGAGTATGTAGCTGATGGTAGTTGTTGTGCTCAGATCTTACGGATGAGAAATCAACTATTAGACTATGGCCTTCAGCTATCAAAGATCCCTATCTATTGCGACAGCATAAGTGCCATCTCTATAGCAAACAACCTAGTGCTACACTCAAAGACTAAACACATCGAAATCATATATCATTTTATCAGATATCATGTGATGAATGGAGATATAGAACTTCATTTTATTCCAAGTGACTATCATTTAGCAGATCTATATACCAAACCTCTTAATGAGACAAGATTTAACTTTCTCTTCAGCAAGCTTGGAATGCTGAACCTTGAAAATTAATTCTTCAGTGTTTAAGCATTATGTCAGCTATAAGGTTCTATCTCTTCTGTTCATATTATAATCTCTGAATAAATGTTCTCTGATACTAAGGTATGTGGAAGATCCCATATTGGTTGGGGAGGGGAACAAAGGTTGTCTTATAAGAGGAATTTGATACCTCCCATATCAGACGCGTTTTAAAACTGTTAGTCCAGGAGTGTGGAGAAAGCGGACAATATCTAGTACGGTTGCCTGGGATGTTACAGATGGTATCAGAGCCGGGGAACAGGACTGGTGTGCCAGCGAGGACGCTGGGCTCCCAAGGGGGTGGATTGTAAGATCCCACATTCGTTGGGGAGGAGAACAAAGGTTGTCTTATAAGAGGAATTTGATACCTCCCCTGTCAGACGCGTTTTAAAACCGTGAGTCCAGGTGTGTGGGCAAAGCAGAAAATATCTGGTACGGTTGCCTGGGATGTTATACTATGTTCTATATCCTAGATCACTGAATATCTCTTCAGTAAGATGTCTTTCAAAAGAAAACTAGATCACTGACATTTCTCTATCAATGCTCTTTTTTGACAATGATAAACTTAGTAATGATATTTCTCATCAGTGATTCCTCCAAAATTACTCCAACCCTGATACTTTTAAACAACCAAGGATGCCTTTTGAAAATTGAAACGACAGTTTCTTGTGACGACATCAAAAGAGGATAAACCATGGCACACCTTTTTGTCTGACACGTTCGTCCGTTACACTTCCTGTCCAATCATCTTCGTGGGACGTGTCCGTGTCATGATGAGTATTTTTCCCGCTCATCACCCTTTCTCTCTCCTCTCTCATTCTTATATAAACAACTCTCATTTATATTTTTCCTCTTTACGCGCACAAAATACTCTCAAGGCAAGAAATATTCTTTGCATTCGAACGAACTTTGAGCTTTCAAGACAAACAGGTTCCTACTTCTATTCCTTAATGCTTTTTGGATAACAAAAACTCTTCTTTTGATATTAAATCTTTGTTTACAAAGATCAAAATGTGTTTTTATTCTTAAAAGATCATCCTCTTTCATGATTTTATCTTAAAACCCTTAAAACGTTTTCTTAAGTTTAAAAATATTTTTTAACGTTTCTCTCTCTTCTTAAATATGTTTTCCAGAATCCTTCCTTAAAAGGAAATTGGTAAAACATAGTTTTCTACCTGTTTTTGTAATCTTCAAACTAGAAAATAATCCTTTACAGGTTTATTTCCTTAAAAGGATATTGGTAAAACCCTACTTTTTTTTTGGAAATCTTTCATAACTAAGAAAGTCTGTTCATCTTCTCCTTTGTTCTATTTTTTTCCTCAGAAATGGCCGAAGCTGTAACTATGTGAAATCCAAGAATGTCAGGTTCGAGCTAAACCAAGTGCATTTTGTTGCAAACAGTCATCTGGCCCTGCTCCACTTCCCGAGAAGAAAACCTGCCTTCACCTCGCTGATACCGTCAACCCCCTCCGTAACTCGCCCATTTCTTACGCTCTCACTGTCGCCCCTCCTGCTCACCGGAACCTTCTTCAGCAGTTCTAGTTCACTGTTGAGCGTACTGAAGTTACGCTGAAATCTAAGAAGGTGGTCACTGTGATTGCTCTCCAGACTGAGCTCGAACATGGAAGCATCACTGTCAACGGCATCCGCTCAACTCTCTGACTGCCTGTGGGACCCTTTGACGCTCCTCCCACTGAAGATGAACTCATCCGATTCCTTGATCTCATGGGCTACAGATGGGATCTGAAGCCAACCTCCCTGGCAAGAAGCTTACAAAGATCTTGAAGGCCAAAATGCCTTCAGAGTTGAACTTCCTTTTCCCCCACATCATCTCTTCTATGAGTGGGAAGACCGGATCGCTGGATCAACCCAATTCATACCAGCTGCAGATGGGGTACAACCTCATCACTGGGTGTAAGATCGACTACGCCATGATGATCTTTGACAATATGATGGTCAAAGTCAAAAAGGAGGAAAGAGAGTCGAAGGTACGATACATGCACTTCGTCTCAATGATCTTTCACTTCTTCCGAAAAGAAGAATACCCGACATAGGGTGATTACCAACTTCCACAACTAGGGGTCCGAATCCTAGATGTGGAGCGAACCGACAATGAGGTAAGTCTTTCTTCCCTGAAACCCCTTTTTTCTCCCACTTCTTCTTCCCAGGCAACCATGTCTGCGGTACAACCGCCCGCAGCTTCCACGTTGCCACATCCACATTGAAGAGGAAACAGTTTGCAACCACACTTGGTCTTTCCAAAAAGACCAAGAAAGTTTCTAAGGAGAAAACAACAACATTTTAAACAACAACATCAGGGGTCGCCTCTTCACAGGCGACTCTTGAAGATTTTGTGGTACGCTCCGCCACTCCTGACACTGCAACAACAACCACATCAGCGAGCTTCTGAATCGCTGATGTATTGCTGACGACTACCCCGCCACTCTCAGTACCTCAAAGCACTGACGAGTTTGATTTCGGCAATGTCAGTGCCCCCCCGCAACACTACACAACCTTATTTTCAACTCTTGCTCCTCCCACGTTCTCTTTGGTCAACACGTCTACCGCACCAGCGACAACGGTCGTTGACTTGCAAGAATCGCTGGCTCAGGATCTCATCCGCAACAATGCTGTAGGACCTGATGGTCTCCCTCTTGGGGGTCTCAGAGTATGCCTCAAACGTCACTGTCTCCTTTGGAGAATGGCATGCTTTATTATGGCGGGAGTAGTCATTTTGACCAATTCTTGCAGCCATCTGGTACTCCACCCTCCCTACCCCTCTCTTCTCAACCCCTTCCTAATTTTGAGTTTTCTTTTGCTCAAAGTTCTTCTTTTCTTATAGGTCCTAATTTGGGCACGATCACCACCTCAATCAAAGAGCTCAGTGATCGGGTGGACTCTATCACCACGAACATCTCCAACGCCACTACTGCAATCAACTAAGTGGGAGATACGCTGAGGGACCTCTCCAATTCCCTCTCCTCCAAGGCTGATAACTCTCAACTCTCCACCTTGAAGGAAGAGGTGACGCATCTCAAGAAGGACGTGGCTACGAATACTAACGCCTTACAATCACTGACCACGAACGTCACTACCCTAAACTCAACAGTTGGTGCCCTCAACAACTAAGTAAATGCCCTCAGCACCAAGGTCGACAACACAAACTCCCTTCTCTCCTCTATACTAAATAAGCCGAATGAGCCCGTGGCTACTCCTATCCCCTCATTCACTATGAGGATCGCAACAAATTGGGGATGGTGGCCGACTTCATTTTAAAAGCCACAGAAGCGATCCCTGGCCTAGAAACCCGGGTAGACAACCTTGAGGCTGCAAAAGCCTCAACCTCAGTGACTCCTAGCCTAGAAGACAGGAACACTGAGGGTGCAGCTACCAATGATGTTGCTGCTGCTCTCCCCCCCCCCCTGACCTGATGATGACAAATAGGGGAGAATGAGAAAGAAGACCCTCCTTATGATGAGGGAGAGGAGAATAAAGAAGACCCTCCTTAAGCTGAGGTGGAGAAAGAGAAGATCCAAACCCCTCCTTCTTCTCCATTGAATGAAACTGTAAATATTCCTTTTAAAAAGGATGAAGAAGAAGAGGAGGAGGAGGACTTGGAAATTCTTGAAGACGATCCTTCCAACGCGGATGGAGATAATGACGACGATGATGATGATGAGGAAGCAGGCCTCTGGTTTAAACCTGCCTCCATCAGGGTTCCAACTCAAAAGGGTGTTGTCTTTACTAAAGCATAGGAGAAGACTTCGAAGACTCCCACAAAAAAGTCTTCCCAGGGCAAGCAGAAAGAGATCGCTGCCTCTGGTAATTTGAAAATCTGCTTTGTCGCTGAGAGGGAGCAACCTTCTCAGGTATGCCTCTCAATTATTCCCGACTCTACTTTTTTTCACTATCACTCTCACCTCAAATCTCTTCTATACAATTAGCCAATCTTTCTCTATCGTTTCTTTTCCTAAAACCTAACCGTTGTTTCTTTTATTCAGCTAGTCCTCTCCCCTGCTTGAGGGACGAGCTGAAGAAACTCACCAACCAATAAACACAACATCTACTGCTGATGAACTGCAAATAATCCCAGTCTCAGTGTTGGAGACTGATGAACAAGAACAAGAAAGGGAATTGCTGAGTCCCCCAAACCGACCCTCACGACCACCTCAAAGGTCTAAGGACGAAGAATGAGAAAGAAGATCAACAATGATCTGTCAGCTAGAGAGTCAGCGTGTACGGGTCCCTCCCCAACCTGGTCTAGAATTCCTAACCCCAGAAGAATTGAAAGAATCCATCAGGGCTGAGTGCTAAAAGGATGCAAAATTTGCCCTTAAGGTAGCTCAGAGCTCAGTCTCTGAAAAGAAACTAAAGAAGTATTCGATCAGGGTTCAGGAACAACTCCTGAAAGACATTAGGAAGGAAGCTCGCAAACAAAGATCCGTCAGTGATTCTTTTCTAGAATGGTGCAAAGAGAAAGTCGATCACAGATACCACCCAAGCTGAATCGTCAATGTGAACCTGAAGGGAAAAGTTCCAAAGGGATCACTGATGGTGGAGATCACAGTCATCATAGAAAATGGGTACTCGCAGAAGATCTTCATGTCCAAGTTGGAGCTTTTCGGGTTTGATGAGTGGCTTGAAATCAGGAGTGCCATTCAGAAGTCCAAGTCAAAATACAAATCCCACGTGGAGAAGTTTTTTAACATGCACATCAACAAGATCACATCTACCATGGACTTGCCTCCTCCTCCAGCGTTTCTTCAAAATCGAAGACCTTCCCCAGCAAAAAGAAAGCGAGCCTCATCGTCTGTGGGCCTGCTATCAGAAATGAAACCGGAATATAATTTTCAAGAGAAGCAGTGCTCAGACCTGGCCATGTGATAAGTGACCCCTATAGTATCATCTTTCTGGATTGGGATGGTATCGTGCGCCTTCAACGTTTTTCAGAGCTTCCTATTTTCCCAGTAAATCAACTCGGAGATCTTATCCACGGGTGCAATAAATCAAGACCATACCTCTTCCTCAAAACCCATGTACTCAATGAAGCCAAACTCAGAAGGGAACAAAGAGAAGTAGTACCTGATTGGATGATCCCTGAAACTCAATCCTTTGACGAGATGCTCTTCAAACAAGAATCTTTATAGCTGATAGATTTCCCTTTTGTACTCTCTTGTTATTTATCAGTAGTTACTTTTTGTACATGTAAATTTTCCTTTCACTTGTACTTGTAATTTTTCAACTTCCATTGTAATCTTTTTACGAAGTTATTGAAATTTTCAGTGAAAGTACTTCACTCCATTCAGTAATAGAAAACATTCCTGAAACCCGGGTAGACAACCTTGAGGCTGCAAAAGCCTCAACCTCAGTGACTCCTAGCCTAGAAGACAGGAACACTGAGGGTGCAGCTACCAATGATGTTGCTGCTGCTCTCCCCCCCCCCCCCCCCCCGACCTGATGATGACAAATAGGGGAGAATGAGAAAGAAGACCCTCCTTATGATGAGGGAGAGGAGAATAAAGAAGACCCTCCTTAAGCTGAGGTGGAGAAAGAGAAGATCCAAACCCCTCCTTCTTCTCCATTGAATGAAACTGTAAATATTCCTTTTAAAAAGGATGAAGAAGAAGAGGAGGAGGAGGACTTGGAAATTCTTGAAGACGATCCTTCCAACGCGGATGGAGATAATGACGACGATGATGATGATGATGATGAGGAAGCAGGCCTCTAGTTTAAACCTGCCTCCATCAGGGTTCCAACTCAAAAGTGTGTTGTCTTTACTAAAGCATAGGAGAAGACTTCGAAGACTCCCACAAAAAAGTCTTCCCAGGGCAAGCAGAAAGAGATCGCTGCCTCTGGTAATTTGAAAATCTGCTTTGTCGCTGAGAGGGAGCAACCTTCTCAGGTATGCCTCTCAATTATTCCCGACTCTACTTTTTTTCACTATCACTCTCACCTCAAATCTCTTCTATACAATTAGCCAATCTTTCTCTATCGTTTCTTTTCCTAAAACCTAACCGTTGTTTCTTTTATTCAGCTAGTCCTCTCCCCTGCTTGAGGGACGAGCTGAAGAAACTCACCAACCAATAAACACAACATCTACTGCTGATGAACTGCAAATAATCCCAGTCTCAGTGTTGGAGACTGATGAACAAGAACAAGAAAGGGAATTGCTGAGTCACCCAAACCGACCCTCACGACCACCTCAAAGGTCTAAGGACGAAGAATGAGAAAGAAGATCAACAATGATCTGTCAGCTAGAGAGTCAGCGTCTACGGGTCCCTCCCCAACCTGGTCTAGAATTCCTAACCCCAGAAGAATTCAAAGAATCCATCAGGGCTGAGTGCTAAAAGGATGCAAAATTTGCCCTTAAGGTAGCTCAGAGCTCAGTCTCTGAAAAGAAACTAAAAAAGTATTCGATCAGGGTTCAGGAACAACTCCTGAAAGACATTAGGAAGGAAGCTCGCAAACAAAGATCCGTCAGTGATTCTTTTCTAGAATGGTGCAAAGAGAAAGTCGATCACAGATACCACCCAAGCTGAATCGTCAATGTGAACCTGAAGGGAAAAGTTCCAAAGGGATCACTGATGGTGGAGATCACAGTCATCATAGAAAATGGGTACTCGCAGAAGATCTTCATGTCCAAGTTGGAGCTTTTCGGGTTTGATGAGTGGCTTGAAATCAGGAGTGCCATTCAGAAGTCCAAGTCAAAATACAAATCCCACGTGGAGAAGTTTTTTAACATGCACATCAACAAGATCACATCTACCATGGACTTGCCTCCTCCTCCAGCGTTTCTTCAAAATCGAAGACCTTCCCCAGCAAAAAGAAAGCGAGCCTCATCGTCTGTGGGCCTGCTATCAGAAATGAAACCGGAATATAATTTTCAAGAGAAGCAGTGCTCGGACCTGGCCATGTGATAAGTGCCCCCTATAGTATCATCTTTCTGGATTGGGATGGTATCGTGCACCTTCAACGTTTTTCAGAGCTTCCTATTTTCCCAGTAAATCAACTCGGAGATCTTATCCACGGGTGCAATAAATCAAGACCATACCTCTTCCTCAAAACCCATGTACTCAATGAAGCCAAACTCAGAAGGGAACAAAGAGAAGTGGTACCTGATTGGATGATCCCTGAAACTCAATCCTTTGACGAGATGCTCTTCAAACAAGAATCTTTATAGCTGATAGATTTCCCTTTTGTACTCTCTTGTTATTTATCAGTAGTTACTTTTTGTACATGTAAATTTTCCTTTCACTTGTACTTGTAATTTTTCAACTTCCATTGTAATCTTTTTACGAAGTTATTGAAATTTTCAGTGAAAGTACTTCACTCCATTCAGTAATAGAAAACATTCCTGAAACCCGGGTAGACAACCTTGAGGCTGCAAAAGCCTCAACCTCAGTGACTCCTAGCCTAGAAGACAGGAACACTGAGGGTGCAGCTACCAATGATTTTGCTGCTGCTCTCCCCCCCCCCCCCCCCCCCCCCCCCGACCTGATGATGACAAATAGGGGAGAATGAGAAAGAAAACCCTCCTTATGATGAGGGAGAGGAGAATAAAGAAGACCCTCCTTAAGCTGAGGTAGAGAAAGAGAAGATCCAAACCCCTCCTTCTTCTCCATTGAATGAAACTGTAAATATTCCTTTTAAAAGGGATGAAGAAGAAGAGGAGGAGGAGGACTTGGAAATTCTTGAAGACGATCCTTCCAACGCGGATGGAGATAATGACGACGATGATGATGATGATGAGGAAGCAGGCCTCTAGTTTAAACCTGCCTCCATCAGGGTTCCAACTCAAAAGGGTGTTGTCTTTACTAAAGCATAGGAGAAGACTTCGAAGACTCCCACAAAAAAGTCTTCCCAGGGCAAGCAGAAAGAGATCGCTGCCTCTGGTAATTTGAAAATCTGCTTTGTCGCTGAGAGGGAGCAACCTTCTCAGGTATGCCTCTCAATTATTCCCGACTCTACGTTTTTTCACTATCACTCTCACCTCAAATCTCTTCTATACAATTAGCCAATCTTTCTCTATCGTTTCTTTTCCTAAAACCTAACCGTTGTTTCTTTTATTCAGCTAGTCCTCTCCCCTGCTTGAGGGACGAGCTGAAGAAACTCACCAACCAATAAACACAACATCTACTGCTGATGAACTGCAAATAATCCCAGTCTCAGTGTTGGAGACTGATGAACAAGAACAAGAAAGGGAATTATTGAGTCACCCAAACCGACCCTTACGACCACCTCAAAGGTCTAAGGACGAAGAATGAGAAAGAAGATCAACAATGATCTGTCAGCTAGAGAGTCAGCGTGTACGGGTCCCTCCCCAACCTGGTCTAGAATTCCTAACCCCAGAAGAATTGAAAGAATCCATCAGGGCTGAGTGCTAAAAGGATGCAAAATTTGCCCTTAAGGTAGCTCAGAGCTCAGTCTCTGAAAAGAAACTAAAGAAGTATTCGATCAGGGTTCAGGAACAACTCCTGAAAGACATTAGGAAGGAAGCTCGCAAACAAAGATCCGTCAGTGATTCTTTTCTAGAATGGTGCAAAGAGAAAGTCGATCACAGATACCACCCAAGCTGAATCGTCAATGTGAACCTGAAGGGAAAAGTTCCAAAGGGATCACTGATGGTGGAGATCACAGTCATCATAGAAAATGGGTACTCGCAGAAGATCTTCATGTCCAAGTTGGAGCTTTTCGGGTTTGATGAGTGGCTTGAAATCAGGAGTGCCATTCAGAAGTCCAAGTCAAAATACAAATCCCACGTGGAGAAGTTTTTTAACATGCACATCAACAAGATCACATCTACCATGGACTTGCCTCCTCCTCCAGCATTTCTTCAAAATCGAAGACCTTCCCCAGCAAAAAGAAAGCGAGCCTCATCGTCTGTGGGCCTGCTATCAGAAATGAAACCGGAATATAATTTTCAAGAGAAGCAGTGCTCGGACCTGGCCAAGTGATAAGTGACCCCTACAGTATCATCTTTCTGGATTGGGATGGTATCGTGCGCCTTCAACGTTTTTCAGAGCTTCCTATTTTCCCAGTAAATCAACTCGGAGATCTTATCCACGGGTGCAATAAATCAAGACCATACCTCTTCCTCAAAACCCATGTACTCAATGAAGCCAAACTCAGAAGGGAACAAAGAGAAGTGGTACCTGATTGGATGATCCCTGAAACTCAATCCTTTGACGAGATGCTCTTCAAACAAGAATCTTTATAGCTGATAGATTTCCCTTTTGTACTCTCTTGTTATTTATCAGTAGTTACTTTTTGTACATGTAAATTTTCCTTTCACTTGTACTTGTAATTTTTCAACTTCCATTGTAATCTTTTTACGAAGTTATTGAAATTTTCAGTGAAAGTACTTCACTCCATTCAGTAATAGAAAACATCCCTGAAAACAATAAATGGGACACGCATCTATGAGTCACATTTATCCTAATGTTTTTAACACTTAGCAATTTTCTTTTGTTGCTTTGTCATCATCAAATAGGGGAGACTATTGATCTAAACTCTCTCAGTGATTTGATGATGACCCTTAGAATAACTTAGTGAAAATTACAAATAGCATATGTATGTATTAGTGTTTCACCATCAGCAATAATATACTGAGCCTGTTTAGTATCGCTGATGGTACTCACTCTTTTAACTTCATAAACTCAGCGATAAATCTCCATCAGTGATAACCTGAGCCTGTTCACATATCACTGATGATCGCTGATAGTTTCATATGTAAGCAATGTTGTTTGTAATCCCCGAAGACAAGTTTCGTGACAAAGAGTTCATCACTGACATCGAAGACAAAGCTGAAGAACAAGTGACAAGTCTACTAATGATTTGATGCGGACATCAGGGAAACCAAGACAAGTCCACACGTGCGACATTTCAAGAAGAAGACTTCAGCGATAGCTGACTTACATCAGCTCTTCTCTGATGGAAGACCTACTCAGCGATCGCTGATCATGAAGCTTCTACTTCAAGAAATGTTTGTCTTATTTACTTGCACAGTCTGTATGATTTGTCCAAGATCATACAACCACTCTACCACTACACTGTTCACTCTACGACCCAAATCATGTTGTGCAAAAAGTCAGAAGCATGCACCCAACCATATGATGACACGTATAAAGTCCTCCTACCATGCATTTAATGCATCGAGTATAAATAGGAGGAATGCCCCTTCAGTTTAAAGGTGGTCTATCCCTCAACTACTTAGTGCTTAGAAAAATATCTCTATTTTTCTATAACCTCTTTTCTCTATATTTCTTGTGCAAGAACACTTAGTGATTCTCAAGTTTGTTTAGATTAGGTTCTACTTAATCTTATTCCGCAACAAACTGTAAATTGTGTTTGATTTATCAATAAACAATTTAGAAAACCAAATTCTTGTGTTTGTATTCAACCCCCCCCCCCCCTCCATCTACAAACTGTTTACTTGTATAACCCCTTCGGGTTCACAATAACTTCTTCATCCACGGATGTTAGCTCCATTTACATTCATTTCAAGTATTGTAAAAAGACCAAGTCTTCTGCCCATAGAAGACCTTTGCGCTAAAGAAAGACAAGTATCCTCAAAGCCTCTATCGACAGAAGAAGCACAGAGGCGTCCAACCTGATGATAACACTCGGATCACAGAGCCTCTATAGAAGATCTTAGAACCTCTGTTAAAGACCATCCTCTATGCTCAACACTTGAAGAACTCCATGATGCTTTGAAGAACCACTCTCTCTCTCTCAGGTGTCGATTCCAATTGAGGCATGCCACGTACACGGTTACATTACCTTTACAGGTGGCAGAATTCTGTTGGCCTCTGGATAGAACTGAGTGTACTATTTTCCTATAAATAGGAAGATTTGTTATGATTCCAGTAAACTTTTGTACAGCTAGAATAACACACACTTCACACCGTAATTACACATAGTTAAGAGAGAGAGATTTTAGGGGTTTCACACACAATTGTGCGTGTTCTTCACTATTATTCATCATTTGTAACCTGTTTAAGTTGAAGATTAATCTTATGTTATATTGAGTTGATTACATTTGTGTTTGTATTGATTTCATCTCTTTCTACTGTTTTTACCTAGCTTATTCAAACTTATTTTAAACGCTTCCGCTCATTACCTTGTTTTTGTCTGTTTAAGCTGAAATAGAGATAATCTGGGACAACAATTGGTATCAGATCAATTTGATTTATTTAAATCAAATGATTATCTCTGTTTTTGTGCAGTTTTTGCTTATCGATTATATCTCAAGGTAGAACATTTCAAAACTGTTTTTCAGTCACAAATAGTCCTTGTTTTTGGGCAGTTTTTGACTAGTTCAATCACTGTGCATTTGTGGATCTGCTATTTCTTTAGAAAACAAATCTGTGTGTGTAAGATCTGCTTAAAAGGTATGCTCAATGTTTCAACAAGTGTTGGTGTCAGATTTCTGTCTAAATTTTTCAAAACTTCTCAAATCTTGTTCAACTGTTCTTTCACTGATTTTCTGTCAAAATGGCAAACATAAATGCCATTTACATTGCTGGATCTCAAACAAAACCCCCAACTCTTTTGAGGGACGAGTATCGACAATGGAAAATAAGGATGATAAACTTGTTTGAAGGCATTGATAGGGAACTGTACGAATCTATGAAAAATGGTCCTTTCATTCCCATGTTAGATGTCCCTAGGGTTCCTGAAACTGATACAACCCTTGAAATCCCTACTCACACCAAACCCACTGTGAGGACTAAATGGCATATAAAATAGAAAGTGATTTAAAGAAAAGATTAGTTTGATTTAATTCATTGTAAAAGCATTATAACTGATAAATGGGCTTAGATTAGCTTAATGGGCCATGGGCTTTAGGATTTAAGCCTTGGTATTTAAATTTATCTTGTTTAGAAATTATGTCAGAATCTTGATTATCGGGTTGTGCGCCTAATAGTGATTAGATAGAGAGTTTTGTTCTTCAATCCACTACTTGTATCTCTCTACAATCGTTCAATAAAGATTAATCGTTTCGCTACATTGTTACTTGATCGTTGTAGAAACCAGTATTCAATCTTACAATCAATTATGAACAATCAAACAGTAAATGATACAGATTTGGATCAAACAAACTTGTATTCAATCAAGAACAGATTACAGATCTTAGAGAGAGAATCTCACAAAGATTACAAAGTGAATACAATGTTGTGCGGGAAAGTTAGTTAGCTAAAGAGTGCTAACTTCTATATATACTGATAGGAAATACTAAAGCTACAATACATATAACTGAAAGACTAATAGAACAATTACATGTGTCCTAATTAGTTAACAGAATATAAAGGAAAATATCCGGTTATAAGTTCTGAACATGTTGTTCAGAACTTCTGAACATTCTTTTGATAAAGCCCTTCAGAACATCCTTCAAGTACTTGGATATTTTCAACATTGTCTTCCGAAGTTCTGACTCTCCTACTCAGAACTCTGACCCTTCAGTTCAGACATTCACACTTAGTAATCTTCTCAAGATTCTTTATCAAAAGTTCTGAGTCTTTTACTCAGAACTCTGAGTCTTCTGCTCAGAAGCCAACACTTGTGTTTATTGACAAAACTTCAGATCTAACAATCTCCCCCTTTTTGTCAAATAAACTTGTACTTTTCATCATCATATTCTTTTAGAGCAGGAACAATCTTTAGAAGTACATTTCTCAGAGTAAGTCTTCTATCAATCTTTTCTATGATCTCTTGTATCTCTTCAACTTGTTTTCCTTTTTGTATCTTTTTCTCCAAGTTGTGTTTAATGAACCTCAGAGTTCCAGAACAATATTTTGCCACTTCATCTGGTCTGAAGAACTATTTTTCTTTTCTGTTGTTCTTCAAGAAAACTCCCAACACTGGATATCTTTCAATGTTTCCAGTCTTCAGAACCTTCGGTTGCTCATGATCATTATTTGGTTTGGGGAGATATACACATGGTCTTTGTAAATGCAGAGCAATTTGGAAATCTGTATATCCATACCATCTCAGAATATAAAACATAGCATCTCTTACCACAGCCAATGCTCCTCTCTCCTTTTTGTATTTACTACAGTCTTTATTTGCCAAAAGACTGTACAGCCTGTAGAAATCTGTTACTGAGATCTTATCAAAATCAGCCTCAGTGAAATAATAAACTTTTCCATTATCTCTCAGAACCTCAAATGCATAATACTCATGCTTCCTGAATTTCTTGACAATCAATTCTCTTATTCCAGTAATCAAGAAATCTGAATATACTGCTTGTTTTGGTTTTCATATGCATCTTGACATTTCTCCACGAAGCAATTGAGAAAAATCTAGCTTGTCATGATATACACATAGAAAGTTGACTTCTCTTGGCTGAAAGAAGTTTGGTAGATCATATTCCAGAAAATAACCATTAACATCAATGGGTATTTCTTCTTCATTAGCCTCAGACTTTTCTGCTTGATCAGTATCTTTCATTTGAACCTCTTGTGAAGACACATCTGGAATATCTTTTTCAACCTCTTCTGAATAAATTCCATTTACTTCATATTCAGCAGGAAATACAAAGTATTTGTGTAGCAACTTCTTTGGGTTTTCTTCTGAGAGCATGCATTCACTACAATCTTTGACTCTTTTTCTGAGATCCAATCTCTCTTCGATATGTCTTTTGCATTTTTCTTTCAGAATTGCATTTTCACCTTCAGCATTTACTGCCATTTCCACCAACAACCACTGTAAAGTAGCATTACTGTATTTTACCGGATCATTTAATCTGAAGAAATGTCTTACTCCAGAAAATATATACACAAAACCTTCATTTTCAACTCCTTAAGTAATAAATCCACGACCTCCAATTTCATGAATAGGATTTTTGATTGGATGATTCAAGTTACACTTCTCTTTCCCTGCTTCAATTGCCAACTGAAAATCATAGAAATACATATTTCTTACATAAATCCCCAGAATTCTTCTGCATTCAAGTTCTATCCAAGATTCTTCAGTACAAGCAAAGAACTTCACCAGAAACACTTGATCATTTAGAAACAATCTATGGAAGTCAAAACTGGTCATGCTCACTTTCAGATTTCCTTCCTTTTGAACTATTAAACTTACATATTTCAACCCATCAAATTCATCAGTCTGAAACTCCAGTACTTTCACAATTGCTTTTTGAACATGCAATTTTTCATCAGGTTTTCTGAATCTGTTAGAAGCTTCCACATAAGTCATCTGAATTCTTTCATCCATGAACCCATTTATAAAGTTCTCAATAACCACTGAGTCGTCTCCTGTGCAGTAAAGATATTCATACGTTTCTTCTGGAAATACATCTTTGAAAAAATGATTGACAAGTGGAGTGTCACTCATTTCAAGAATAAAGTCACATACAGGTTCTTTCAGAATTGGTAACTCAAACTTTGGAATTTCAATAGGCTTTCTGTATACATACTTCTCAGGCATGAAATAATCCTCAATTCTGTCAAACTCCCTTTTATTTGCTCCCAATTCCTCACTAAAATGTAGTTGAAACTCATTTTGAAACTTCCGTGAATAATCAACTAAGTGATCCTCTTCTCCCAACAAATCGATAGGCCTCACTGTTCTGATAACTCTTTGAACTTTCTTAACATTAAGAGCTCTGACCAACTCACTATGCATTCTCCTTATCAGACTCTCATTTAACCTTCTTTGTTCCATCTCAGAGTTAAAAAGTTCAACTCTGGTATAAGGAACAATCTCTGAGCATGTGTTCACCTTAGAAATTTCAGATAAGCTTTCTTCAAAAACATCTGCCAGATTCAACTCATAACCTTCTTCAGAAGAGTCTGTCGTTGACTCTTCTGCCATTGCATTCTCATCTGTCATTATCACTTCATCTGATCCAAAAATACTCACAGCTTTAACATTTTGATCAGTCATGACTACATCATCTGTCACAAGTACTTCAGTTTCATCAGAATTCACCTCCAACTCAGTATTCAATTCTAATTCTTCTGTTTTGTCAGTACCTCCTTCAGAAGACTTTTCATGTACCACTTTATCAGTTTCCATGTCATCCTCAGTGTCTGAACTTATTGTCTGAACCTCCACTAACTTCTCAACATTTGTTGATTCACCAACCATCTTTTCAATATCTTTTGAATTCTGAACATTCTCTGAATTCGGAACCTCTGCATCTGCTAACTGCAGATCTGCTGATTCAAAATCTGCTAACTCAATATCTGCTGACTTTTCAACATTTTCTAACTCATTAGTGCTTTGTTTATCAACCTAAATACTTTGCTTTTGCCTTTTCTCCCCCTTTTGATGATCATGAGGTTCATTATCATCAAATTTTCTTTTTAAGGACTGAGTTGATTCTGATTCAGGTTCAGCTACAGATACAAGCATAATGGCTAATGGCTTTGAAACACTAGCCAAAGTTGAGCTGACAGCTTGTAACAATGAAGATTTCAAATCCTTCATACTCTTGAAAAGTTCCTTTTGAAATTCTGACATTTCATCCTTGATCTCCTTTTTGTGAGCATCCAAGGATTCTTTCATTATATCCACTTTTGACTCAACTGAATTAGCTCCGCCTTCCAACAAAATTTTGAGTTCCTTTACTTCATTTTTCAAAGAGTCAACAGTATTCTTCAATTTATCCACCTTTACACCAAGATCGTGATTTTGTTTCTGAATCTTTTCAAATTCAGAATTTTCTAACAGTGAACCTGGAGTAACAGATGCTCTAGTTTTCATGTGTTCATAGAACTCATGGCATGTAGGTGTCACAAAGTCACCATGTACAACAGATGCACTATGTAATGAAGCTTTTAAGATGTTCACTTCACCAGGACTTCCATCCAATCCTTGACAACCAATAATAGGAATGTCTATGGATGTTGATACAGGAATACGAAATTCCTGTGATGTGCTTGTGTGAAAAGGAATTTCAGGCTCAAGTAGGATTTTACTGTGCAATCCAGACTCAAAGTGTTGAATAAAATCTTGGGATTTATCACCTCCCTCCAAATTAGTTTGGGATGGTTCCCCTATTTGAATTGAAACAGTAGCATGTTGAAATGCTTCTGAGTGGCTATGGATGGGTTGTTCAAGTTCCACCACGGGCTCCATGGTGTTTTCTTCAATGTTGGTCACCAAGGGTTGTGAACCAACAGTAGATGTGGTTGCCCGGATTAAATTGGTTGGATCAGAATTATCTCTTTCTGTTTCTAATTCTGTTAACATTCTCTCATCCTCACCTCTCTCTTTCTGTTTTTCACTTTCTATTCTAACCAAGCTCTCTGAATTTTCCCTCTTTATTCTCTCAGAATGTTCTCCCTCCTGAACATTCTCCCCCTCTTTATTTTGATTAGACCCTGTTGGTCCCGAAAGGCTTAAACAAGTTTGTAGAAGGGGGGGGGGGGGTTGAATACAAACACACTATTTTACTTTTCTAAATTGTTTATTGATAAATCATTAACAATTTACAGCTTGTTGCGGAAACAAGATTAAGGATAAACCTAAATCTAAACAAGTTGGAACACTAAGGTTTTCTTGCACTAAGAAAGATAAGGAGATTACTAATAAAATCCTATCTTGAGAGATTTGAACTTGTCCAGAGTTAGCAAGTTACTTCAAATGAAGTGAGTTCATCTCTTTATATACTGCATGCATTTAATGCAATCCAGTATATACTTTACACGTGTCATTAGCGGATTGGTTGCATGTCATTGACCTTTGATGACAACCTTAGTAGCCGCATGAATGAACAGTGTAGTATCAGAGAGGTTGTACGATTTCAGATTTTCGGAGGTTCTTTTCTGACATTTCGTACGGTGGCGTGCAAGGGAGGTTAAGACAAAAGTACTTTGTACGGAGGACTTCATGATCAGCTTTCGTTGATTCAGTGATTATCATTTACTATTCAGCAGATGATAAAGTTCAGCGATAGCTGAAGTCTTGTACTTGATACTTCACGTTGAGTGGACAAATCTGAGTCTTCGCTGATCCGCATCAGTTCATTAGGAGACTTGTCGCTGGTTCTTGAGCTTGATCTTCGACTTCAGCGTAGAACCTTTGTTGACGTGAATCTTGTCTTCAGGGATCATAAGTAAACAACTAACTTATCAGCGATCATCATAAGGACTGAACAGACTCAGCGATATGGTGAACAGTGTTCGCTGAATGTTTAATCTAAAAGTGCAAGAGTTCCTATCAGCAGTACTGTAAGATCTTAGTACTTATCAGCGATAGTGAAACTCTGATACATATTGTTTACTTACAATTTTCACTAAGTATTTAAGAGCGGGTCATTATCAAATCACCGAGGGTTTGGATCAACAATCTCCCCCTATTTGATTATGACATAGCAACAGAGAAAATTGCTATTTAATGAAAACATAAGGATAAAAAGAACACATAAAATATTTGTCCCTTTTACTGTTTTCTGGGATCTTTTCAGTACTGATGGAGTAAAGTACATTCGCTGAAATCTTTCTTTAAATCTTTGAATCAGGTTACAATATGAATAAGAAAGATTACAAGTACAAGCGAAATAAATTACAAGTACTGAAGGATGACTGATACAATAGAGAAAATGGTGATTGTTGTCAGCCTTCAAAGGGTTCTTCCTTAATGAGAAGTTCATCAAGGGTTGTCTTTTCAGTTGGAATCATCCAGTCAGGAACCTTTTCTCCTTTATTCTTTAGCTTCAGAGCAGCTTCAAAAATCAAGGGTTTTAGGTGTCGTGCCTGAATGTCTTTTTTGAAGTCGCACCAGTAGATGAGATCTTTGAGCTGTTCGATTGGAGTGATTGGAAGCTCAGCGATCCGTTGAAAGCATTTACGTCCGTCGTAGTCAAGAAAGAATATTCCATAAGGATTACTGATGACTTTACCAGGGACGAAAAGTTCACATGGTGGCAAAGAGACATCAAGGGCAGATAGATCAGGATCAGGACCAAGTACTTCAGCGCGAGAGAAACCAATTCCAGTTTCATTTCGTATGACAGGACCTGAGTTTGAATCTTGACGTTTCTTCCTTGGAGAGTCCTTTTTTCTTTTCGGCTTTAGATCAGGAACAGGAGGAATATCCACACAAGAAGATATCAAATCGATCTGTCTGTTTATCAACTTTTCGAAATGATCCTTGTACTTAGATTTTGACGGTTGGATAGCTAACCTCATCTCCAGCCATTCAGAGAGACCATACCTTTTTACAGTGTCAGCACGAAAGGTTTCAGATGAGTCATCTTCTCTGAACAGTTTGATGTCAACAATAGGTACTCCGACGGAGGTTCTTCCAGAGATGAATACCTTGTTGATCTTCGCTGGACGATATCTGAAGTGGATTTTCTCTTTACACCAGATCAGGGTGGTCTGAGAAACTTCAGCTTTCTTTTCCACGATCTTCTGGGCTTGTTCCCAAAGCTTTCGTTGGATTTGAATGGGAATACGCTTCAGCTTGGGGTCTTTGACAGATTCTTGAGTGAGCTTGATGGCGTATTCTCTGTCTTTATCTTCAGCTTCCTTCCTTTCAGCGATGAGGCGTTCAGCTCTGAGATGATCTTGGTATTCAGCTTTTGAAATTCTGAACTTAGGAGGAACTGAAGGTAGTTGATCGCGCCTTAGGATGATTCGCTGATCCTCGAATCGCTTTATCATTTCTTCTCTCCTCTTTTGATCTTCTTCACTCAGCCTTTGAGCAACTGAGGAAAGTCTGTTTCTGTGCGAGAGAGGTTGTTCTTCTGGTTCATCAGTCTCAGAGATTAAATCTAAGACTGGGATTATGTCTTCAGCGGTAGCTGGAATTATTGGTGAAGTCGCAACAGATCTTTCAGCGATATCCTCAAACAGGGGAGAGGACTAGCTGAAACGCAACGATCTTACAAATAAGAACTGGGTAGAAGAACTTGGGTAGAAAAGATAGAAAAAAAATGTGGATGTGTATGGTGTTTGTGGAATGGATAACTGATTTTTCAGAGATGATCAGGGAAGGAAAAATAAGTTTAGTGTACCTGACAAATCGGCTTTGCAAGTAGGATCGCCAGATTATCATCTTCAGCGATGCCTTTGTCTTTGCTTTTCTCAGCGCCAGAGGCTGAGTGCTTTGTCTTTGTCTTCTCCCCTGAAGGTTCTTTTATTGAAATACCTTTAAGAGCTTTGGTTCGAGGAGCAGGTTTGACAACAAAGAAATCATCGTCATCTTCATCATCATCATCATCGTTCCTTGGAGAGGAGGATGGTTCAGCTTCAGGGATGTCGAAGTCTTCGTCTTCTTCTGCTTCAGATTCCTCAGCATCTTCATCGAGTTGCTCCCCCTCAGATATAGAGGCGAGGTTCTCGGTTCCCTCAGGGTTTTCATCTCCCTGAGGTCCAGTAATCCGATCTTCATTACCCTCTCCCCTGATAGATTCATCATGGGAAAGGTCTTCAGCGCTCTTCTCCTGTTCAGCGCTCTTCTCCTGTTCAGCGCTCTTCTCCCCCTCTTTCTCATGATGGGCGGGGGAGGAATGGGTAGATTCAGCATTGGTGTTGTCTCTGTCTTCTGGGCCAGAGATTTTCACACAACCTTCAAGCTTAGCTATTCTGTCTTCTAGGCCAGAAATAGCAGGCGTGATTTTCTTCAGCTCTTGGCGATCCTCTGCGGTGAATGAGTCCAAAACAGGTGCAGGGGCCGGAGCAGGAGCTGGATTATTTGCCTTGTTCACCAGCGTCTCGATCATTGTCTTGACAGAACCAAGGTCGCTCTTCACTGAGCCCAAGTCGGTCTTGACCACTAACATATCACCTTCGAGTGTACCAACCGATTTCTTCAGCGTTGTAACTTCGCTGGAAATGGTGGAAACTGATGATTTGAGATTGGTGTAGTCAGTGTAGATGTCGGAGAGCACTTTGGCAAAGTCGGCGAGAGTTTTATCAAGGTCTTTGATGTCATCAGAGGAGGCCTTCTTTTCCACCACAGTAGTCAGCTTCGTCAGATTCTCTCCAGCGTTTGTTACAGCTGTAGAGTTATTTGATAGACCGGTGGTGAGATCCGTAAGTTTCATCTCCGTAGACTTCAGAGACTGGTTGATGTCTCCCAAAAAAGGACCTGTAACACATAAGTACTTGTGAACAAAGGAAAGCTCAGAAGTTTCAGGTTTAGTTACAGTGTTTAAGGTGGGATCTGTACCTGCAGGAGCGTTGACGAACTCATCAAAGTTTCGAGTCCCTCCATAGTGTTCCATATCTCCCTCAAAAGTTCCGTGAGGAATGGAGATCTCTGCAGGTCCTTTCTTCGTCATTCGCTGAGAAGCTTCAACGGCTTCTTGAATGATGGCATCTCCAGTTTTGACTGGAGGAGTGTCCAAAGAAGTAGAGGGAGGAGCGAAGGATAAGAATTGGGGTTGGGGTTCAAGTTCAGCGTTGGATTCGCTGAGAAGTACTTCATCAGTCTTTTGAGAGACTGACGAAGGTTGGGTAGATTCCAAAGTTCTAACCTCAGCGTTTAGGGACGCTGAAGTAGGTTTAGAAGGGATGGCTTGAATTGGTGTGGCAGAGCGTACCACGGAACTTTCCTTCAGCTCTTCAGAATGAGCTGAGGAGTCTTCAGCATGCAACTGCTGGGGTTGCTCCTTGGTTTTCTTGATCCTTTTGGAATCAAGAGGGGTAAGAGATTGTTTCCTTTTCTTAGAAGGAATGGATTTTGTGGCCGGGGTATCAGCGATGGGTATTGTCGCTGAAGGAGCCACAGAAAGCGGAGAATTAAGAAGAGTGAGAAGAGTAGAGAGACGTACCTCGTTGGCGACAGGCTTGAAGTCGAGAACTTTAGGGCCAATCTGAGAGAGTTTCAGATCACCCTCTTCAGGATAGCTGTCCTTCAGGCCATATTGAAAGATGGCGCTGATGAATCGCGGGTAAGGAACCCATGCTGGTCGGTCAGCGGCAGAATCAACACGTTGAATGAGGTCTTCATAGATGATGGAGGCCCAGTCAATGTTGAGACCTTTCAGCAGTGCGTAACCCATGGCCTGCTGAGGTTGAGCGGCTTGATCAGAAGATCCGGATTTCGCTGTCATGCAGCTGATCAGGTGAGCGAAGATGAAGTTCATCTCGCTGGGCATCTTAGATTTCTTTATCAGCGTCAGCTTCTTCTCCGGTAGCTTGTCTCTTCCAGTCTCCCAGATGTAACCCATCGCATCAAGGAAAGCAATGATTTCTTCCCTGTCAGCGTGCTTCTTGTGGTCAGGAAATGGAATGAAAGGATTTTCTGAGGTAGCGTTAGGGAATTTTAGATCTTTGCGGATTATTGCGGGGGTTATCTTGATGGTGCCATACTCAGTATCGCTGAGTATGCAGTCGATGGTTTTAGATGGATCTTTGGCTGAGGGTAGGTTGGTGTGTCTGGCAGAGTACCAGAATTGGGATAATAGACGCTGACTGGCAGGAGGTGTGATTGTCAGTGCTGTGTATATGGGGCTATTCTTCAAAAAAATCACAGCGTCGTCTAGATGGGATACCTGCTTCCGAGGAGGAAACTCGAGAAGCGCTGAAAGGTTGTTTGCCTTTGTCCAGTCTAGTTGATCCAGCTCAAACTTAACCTGAGGAGCTTTGGTGATTTCCAGTTCCTCAGAATCACTGGAGATGGACTCAGCGGTAACATTCAGCTTTGAAGTTGCCATTTCACTGTATTATCAGTTCAACCAAAGATGTTAACAAATAAGAAATATCTTAATGTGGAAAGAGAATTTCCATTATGATTTTTCGAATTTTGTCCATTTCATTCAGACAAAAAAGTCTTAATGAAGATTAGGGTTTTTCTTGTTTTTAAAAAAAAACGAATATAACACCTATAAGCCTTGTATTCCAGTTTTTTTTTTAAAAATGGATACGAAAGAAGAACAAGTTTAAGATTTTAGATTTAAAACTTGAAGAACAACCATGAAATGGTTGTGTTTATAAAACCATGAAAGAAAATGATTTTATTTTTGAGTTCTTTTGTTTGATCTTGTATAAAACAATGATAAGATCGAAAACAAGTTATTTGCATTTGATAAAAGATAAGAACATATTGACCTTGAGTTTGATGAAGAAGATGATGAACAGTTCTTGAAGATCGAGAGCACAAAATGCAACAGTGTTCTTTTCTTGCGGAGAAAGATTGATTCGCATAAAAGACAAATATAAACTTTGAGAGAGTTTATATAGGAAGAGAGTAGAGAGAGAAAAACTTGAGCGGGAAAGTTTTTCATCATGACACGGACACGTGTTTGCATTTGATTGGATAGACAACGAAACGTGCAAACATGTGTCAGAAAAAGAAACGTGCCTGGTGTTATCCGTTGCAATGACGTCACAACTGTCCTTTCACATTCTTTCGTTGTCTCTGAGGTTTTGAAAGAAAAACTCAGGGACTCTTTGGAAAATATGAAGCACTGAATAGAAATATCAGTGAGGGTTTTAAGAAATTTCAAAATATTATTCAGCGATGAAAGAATTTGAAATCTTGCATTTTCATGCGTTTTGTCAGAGAAAACATACCTTGATATCAGTTTAACCCAATTTATTCAGAGAGAAGATGATGAAATGGATTGTACTAGTTTATTTTATCCAGAACCTATACAAGAATGTATAAACGTATCGCTGATTAAATGTGAACCGCTGAAGATTTATCCTTCAAAGTTCAGCATTCCAAGCTCGCTGATGAGAAAGGTGAATCTTGTCTCATCAAGAGGTTTGGTAAACAAATCAGCTAACTGATAATCAGTTGGGATAAAATGAAGTTCTATATCACCATTCATCACATGATCTCTGATAAAATGATATCTGATTTCTATGTGTTTTGTCTTTGAGTGTAGCACTGGATTGTTTGCTATAGCGATGGCACTTGTGCTGTCGCAATAGATTGGAATTTTGGAGAGCTGAAGATCATAGTCTAGTAGTTGATTTCTCATCCACAAGACTTGAGAACAGCAGCTTCCAGCGGCTACATACTCAGCTTCAACTGTGGAAGTGGACACCGAGTTTTGCTTCTTACTTGTCCAACTTACCAGCTTTCCACCCATGAGCTGACATCCTCCTGTGGTGCTTTTCCTATCCATTTTGCAACCTGCAAAATCACTGTCTGAATAGGCGGTTAGATCGAATCCTGAATCTTTGGGATACCAAAGACCTAGATTCGCTGTACCCTTAAGATATCGAAAGATTCGCTTTACAGCTTTCATATGAGATATCTTAGGTTCAGCTTGATATCGTGCGCACAGACATGTTGCAAACATAATATCGGGTCGGCTAGCTGTAAGATACAGTAGTGAGCCGATCATCCCACGGTACAGCGTCACATTGACAGGAACACCCTTTGTGTCCTTATCAAGTATCAGCGGTGGTGCCATAGGGGTTTTCATAGCTGAACTTTCAGTTAAGTCGAATTTCTTCAGCATATCTTTAACATACTTTCCCTGATTTATAAAAGTTCCTTTTTCAGTTTGCTTAATCTGAAAACCAAGGAAATATGTTAGTTCACCCATCATACTCATTTTATACTCATCTTTCATTCTATCAGCGAAACGAGTACAAAGCTCAGGGTTAGTAGAACCAAATATAATGTCATCAACATATATTTGAACTAAAATGATATGACCTTTTATTTTTCTAAAAAACAAAGTTTTGTCAATCTTACCTCTCTCAAATTTTTCAAGATGAAGATAAGTAGAAAGAGTGTCATACCATGCACGAGGAGCTTGCTTCAAGCCATAAAGTGCCTTATCCAGTTTATAAACATAACCTGGACGCTTAGGATCTGAGAATCCTGGAGGTTGTTCCACATAAACTTCTTCATTCAGCTTTCCATTTAGAAACGCTGACTTAACATCCATTTGATGTACAGTGAAGTTTTTGTGTACAGCATATGCTAAGAAAGGACGAATAGATTCAAGTCTTGCTACAGGAGCAAAGGTTTCGTCATAATCTATACCTTCCTCTTGTCTGTATCCCTGAGCAACAAGACGAGCTTTGTTGCGAGTTACAGTACCATGTTCGTCCAACTTGTTTCGATAGACCCACTTAGTGCCTATCACTGTTTTGTCAGTTGGTCTCCGAACAAGTTTCCAAACTTTGTTTCTTTCGAATTCAGTCAGCTCTTCTTGCATAGCGCTGACCCAGTTTGGATCTCTGAGGGCATCATCTATTTTCTTTGGTTCAGTTAGAGAAATAAAGTTAACAAATAAACAAATATTACCTGCACTTCTACGAGTCTGAATACCAGCGTTGGGATCACCAAGAATTTGATCGATTGGGTGATTTACAGTCCATCGCTTAGCCGGAGCATGCGTCGCTGACTCAGTCTGAACTGGAGAAACTGAAGATGAGGCTTCAGCTACTTCTGGATAATCAGCTAAGAGAGGAATGCTTGCATTTGTCACTTCATTCACTGATTGCTGAGAGATAGATGGAATTTCTGAGACATTTGGATCAACTGCAGGTATAGTATTTATAGGAACAGCTGAGACCCAAGATGTTTCAGCTTCACTATTCTGCATATTGGGAATGATAGTAGGACCATCATTTTCAGTTGTATGAGTATGAGTAGTGGGAACATCTTCTGAATCACCAAGATGAGAAAACATCCATTGATTCAGTTCTTCTGTATCAGCGTTCGGTTTAGAGTTCGCTGAACGGGATTCGTCAAACGTGACGTGAACAGTTTCTTCTACAGTTTGTCTTCTTCGGTTGAAGACTCTGAAGGCTTTGGAAACTGAGGAGTATCCAAGAAAGATTCCATCATCAGCCTTAGGATCAAACTTTCCAAGGGCATCTCTGTTGTTCAGTATGAAACACTGACAACCAAAGATGTGAAGAAAGCTGATTGAAGGCTTTCTCCCATGAAAAAGTTCATAGGCTGTCTTTTTGAATCTTTTGACTATCAGCGACCTGTTTTGCGTAAAACAAGCCGTGTTGACAGCTTCTGCCCAAAACTGAGTAGGCAGGTGAGAATCGCTGAGCATTGAACGTGCAGCTTCAATAATTGTTCTATTTCTTCTTTCAGCGACTCCGTTTTGTTGTGGTGTTCTCACTGACGAAAAGTTATGAGAAATACCCTTGCTCTCAAGGAAGGAATCAAGAGAACTGTTTTTGAATTCAGTTCCATGATCACTCCTTATTGAGCGAACAGTCATATTGTTCAGAGTTTCCATCTTCCGAACAAAGGTGATGAGTTCTTCAGGGGTGTCACTCTTAGAACGGAGAAACATTACCCATGTATAACGAGAGAATTCATCAACTATGACCAGCGTATATTTCTTTCCAGCGATGGATTGTTTGTTAACGGGGCCAAACAAATCCATATGGAGTAGTTGAAGAGGAGATGACACTGAGGAAACTTGCTTGGACTTAAAGCTTGCCTTGGTCTGCTTCCCTTTTTCACACGCTGAACATAAGGATTCTTTGGCGTATGAATGTTGAGGTAGACCAGTGACTAACTCTTTGGATGAAAGAGTATTCAGTGTCTTGAAGTTGAGATGTGAGAGTCTCTTGTGCCATAGCCAGTTGACATCAGAAGATGCCTTTGAGAAGAAACAGGAGTTCTCAGTGGTTGTTGAGTCCATGTTTATAACGTAAACATTTTCCAAACGATAACCGCTGAGAGCTATCTTCTCCTTTTTGTCAGAGACAAAGCAGGATTCCTTAGTGAAAATCACTTTGTTATCCATGTCGCAAAGCTGACTGATGCTCAGAAGATTATGCTTCAGCCCTTCAACATATGCGACTCTTCTGAAGGATGTTGTACCATTTGAAAGTACACCATACCTCGGGTGTGTCCTTTTCCATTCCACCAAAGGTTACAGAGGGACCCTTCTCTTCCTTGTATTCAGCGAGCAGGCTTTTCTTTCCAGTCATGTGTCTAGAGCATCCGCTATCGAGATACCAGATACCCTTCTTAACCTGCAATACAAAGGAAGATTAGTTTTGCTTGGGTACCCACTTCACCATGTATACGCGTTTGTCAGTGGAAGTGGTTGGAATGGGTTCAGCAGTCTTCGCAGCATTTGAAGATTCAGCTTTGTCTTTCTTCACTTTGGTCAATTTCTTGACCTCAGCGGTATGAGTCACCTTGACCTGACTTGCAACTGGTTTGGTCTTCTTTGGTGCTATCTTCACCTTAGCTATCTTATCAGCTTTGGTGGCTGTGGGACACTTACTTGCAATATGATCGGTAAGTCCACAGTGATAACATTTCCTATAACTAAAATTAGTTCTAGGACCACTTGTGTGCTGAGCTTTTAATTTGGAATTAGAAGTGCCAGCACCAAGTACACTATTGGTTTTTGAAATAGGAGGAACATTCAGTTCTTCAGATTTCTTACCAAGGACATCTACTCTGAGTATAGGAGTAGGTCGCTGAACTGATCCAGAGGTCTGATTTCTAGAACCAGATGAATGAATCACTAAGGCTTTGGAAGCATTCAGCTTAGGTACTAAAGTACCCTTCTGAGGATTTTGATAAATTACAATTCCTTTACCTTTATCTTTAGAGACAGAGGTAGGTTTTGAATAAACCATTTTCTCCTTACCTTTTGAGGAGGTAGGAGTTTCCTCAGGGATTGGTGTAATCGACGAGGAGTACTGAGATGAAGAAGTGTCAGCTACTGAGGATACGAACGTTCCAAATTTAAGCATTGAACGTTCAGTGGTTGGTATTGGAGTATCATATTTATAACCCAGACCACGTTTATCACTCAGAGGAATCTGAGCCTTAATTATCTCAGTGATCTTTGTTGAAGAATTACACCATCCTTCAACAGTAGCTTGTTCAGCTTTTAATGCAGCGATAGCTTCCGCTCGTTCAATTTTGACTAGCTGATTTAAATGGACTTGATCTTTAAAATCTTCTTCAAATTTAGAAAGCTTTTCTATTTGAAGGTGGCAATTTTTAAGCTTTTCAGCGAGATCAAGATTTTGGTTTTCAACCACAGCTTTGCCGTTCATGGCTTCGTATAAGCTTCTAGTCAGTAGTTCGATTTTACGGAGACTATCAGCTTCATCAATATTTACAATATTGGTAAAGAAGTAAGGTGATACCTGAATGGCAGATGTTGAAGTGGAGGGAATGTCTGAACTTTCTTCCTCTTCTTCAATCTTGGCCATGAGACATTGATTTGCTTCATCATCTTCAGAATCAGATGATGAGGCTTCTTCATCAGAAGCAGCCCAATCATAGTCAGCCATTAGGCCTTTTCCCTTCTTCTTAAAGCTTTTCAGCTTTGCATACTTCTCCTTCAGCTTTAAGTATTTGTCGTCTTTATTCCTTGGAACAAAGGATTTCTTTGTAAAGGCTGAAGGTCTCATGATTTTCTTTGACCTGCACTCGTTAGCGAAATGACCTGTCTTTTCGCAGTTAAAACAAGTAGCAGTAGCCTTGTCAACAAAAGCTGATGACTTAGGCTTGTCAGCTATAGAAAGAGTCTTGTTCTTTCTAAATATTTTCTTCTTGGCGAATCTCCTGAACTTTTTAGTTAGGAGTGCCAAGGATTCATCATCTGAAGAATCAGAATCTGATGATCTTTCAGAGTTACTTTCTAACTCAGTGATAGTGACCACGGGTCGCTGAGTAGAAGGTTCCTCTGAGATTAAAGCAACAGGGGTGCTTTTGGAATCTTTTACAAGATTCTTCTTAAGATGGCTAGATTGCTCATGATTCAGCAATGTACCATATAAGGTAGCGAGTGTCATTGATCTTAGATCTTTTGACAGCTTGAGACACATGGAATAATTGTCCCAGCTTTCAGGTAAACATTCTAAAAACTTTGTCAGAACTTCAAAGTTAGAATATTCCTTACCAACCGTTTTAAGATCTATAATTAAGCAGTTAAAACGTTGATGTACTTCAGAGAGAGTTTCATTCTTACCAGAGATGAAACTTTCGTATTGTCTTACCAGGTTGATCTTTCTTGAATCCTGGACTTCAGACGTTCCTTCATACTGAACACATATTGTGTCCCACATGGCCTTCGAGGATTTCAGGTTCATGACGGAATGGTAGACTTCGTCAGGAAGGGCCATGGATAGTATGGATCTGGCTTTTGTATCTATAGCCACTTTCTTCTTGTCTTCATCGGTCCAATGATGGATTTCCTTTGGAATCAGCCTTTCTGGAATAGCATCTCTAGTTGCAGTGGCTGGAACGGCAGGATCAATCGTTACAGGGATGTGTGGACCGTTTTCAAGATAGTAAGGTATAGTAGGGTCTACACCTTCTAAGAAGAGTGTCATCCTATTTTTCCATAAGTTGAAGTTGTCTCTGGAAAATCTAGGGGGTTTTGCAAGAGAACCATTGTCGATATAGTGAGTGTTTGTGTTTGAGTTGGCCATTTTCAGATAATAGCAAGGAAGAGAAAATATCTTAGATTAGATCTTGTTTATGAGATTAAACAAATCTGCTCTGATACCACTTGTTGGTCCCGAAAGGCTTAAACAAGTTTGTAGAAGGGGGGGGGGGGGTTGAATACAAACACACTATTTTACTTTTCTAAATTGTTTATTGATAAATCATTAACAATTTACAGCTTGTTGCGGAAACAAGATTAAGGATAAACCTAAATCTAAACAAGTTGGAACACTAAGGTTTTCTTGCACTAAGAAAGATAAGGAGATTACTAATAAAATCCTATCTTGAGAGATTTGAACTTGTCCAGAGTTAGCAAGTTACTTCAAATGAAGTGAGTTCATCTCTTTATATACTGCATGCATTTAATGCAATCCAGTATATACTTTACACGTGTCATTAGCGGATTGGTTGCATGTCATTGACCTTTGATGACAACCTTAGTAGCCGCATGAATGAACAGTGTAGTATCAGAGAGGTTGTACGATTTCAGATTTTCGGAGGTTCTTTTCTGACATTTAGTGCGGTGGCGTGCAAGGGAGGTTAAGACAAAAGTACTTTGTACGGAGGACTTCATGATCAGCTTTCGTTGATTCAGTGATTATCATTTACTATTCAGCAGATGATAAAGTTCAGCGATAGCTGAAGTCTTGTACTTGATACTTCACGTTGAGTGGACAAATCTGAGTCTTCGCTGATCCGCATCAGTTCATTAGGAGACTTGTCGCTGGTTCTTGATCTTGATCTTCGACTTCAGCGTAGAACCTTTGTTGACGTGAATCTTGTCTTCAGGGATCATAAGTAAACAACTAACTTATCAGCGATCATCATAAGGACTGAACAGACTCAGCGATATGGTGAACAGTGTTCGCTGAATGTTTAATCTAAAAGTGCAAGAGTTCCTATCAGCAGTACTGTAAGATCTTAGTACTTATCAGCGATAGTGAAACTCTGATACATATTGTTTACTTACAATTTTCACTAAGTATTTAAGAGCGGGTCATTATCAAATCACTGAGGGTTTGGATCAACAGACCCCTCACCTCTCATCTCAGGTTGATCCTCATGGGTAGGGGCTTGAGGTTGATCAAGTCCCATTGAGGTGCAATATGCTTTCACTCTCCCTTGGAATATATTGCCTAAGTGACATTGGAAGAGGTCTGTGATTTGGAAAATTTCCAATTTTAAGAGCAGAAATCATTTTACCCAGGTAGAAGATTGGGCCATGCTCCTCATTTGATATTTTTGGAATATTTCTGTCTTGATCCATTGCATACCAGATCACCAATTGCCAATACCTCTGATAAGGTATATAAGTAAGTATCTTATCCCTTGTTTTCCATTCTTTTGCCTTATGATTCCTCTCAAAAGTATTCTTCATATCTTCCCATAGAATAGAAGCATAGTCATAATGCCTATTCTTCACTAACCCATGAAAGATCTACAAAATTTTCCTTAAACCTTGATCCAGTGAACTGTTCTTCCCAGATAGACACTTGTTGGTGATATTGAAGAAACATGCCCAGATTGGTGGCAATTTGTTCCTTCTGAATAAGCTCAGAGTCTTCAATTCTTCATTATACCCTAATCTTCTTAATTCTGCTATTAATTCCTCTGTCAATGGAGAATCTTCAAAATCTAATCTTCCCTGAAAATCATCCTTTTTTGGTAACCTTAGCATTGTTCTCGTAAATTGGATGTTCAAAGTTACAGTGACTCCCCCTATTTCAGATACAAAATTGTTACCTTGTAACTCCAAATGTTTCCACCACTGTTGAACAGGAACCGATTTCTTCATTGTAAACCATTTCTTAAAAGGATGGTACTTCAGCAATTCTATGATTATCCTCTGTTTTTTCTTGAACCTAGTTTCATCAAGTATTAACACACAGTTGTTTTCAATCAACTCCAAATACTCACTCTCATGAACAATCCTCTCACCAGAATTAGATCTTCCAGACATTACTGACCTAACCGCACTTTGTTCATGTTGGATGTTTTCATTTCCCTCATCTATATCTCCTTCAGATTCAACCATATGTTCATCCGCTGCTTCTCCTTTAACATTTCCTAGTACAATGTTTTCTGCTATTTCCCTTTCTTCTACGGCTCTATTTTTAGGCCTCTGTACTTCATCATCCTCTGAATCTGACGAGGATTCCATCAATGATTTTGCAGAGTGTAATGAAACTGGTCGACTTCTAGTACCAGACATGATTGTGATATAGAATATCGAAAGAAAACAAGATCAAAGAACTCTGGATTTATGCGTATCTCACTTTTCGCTCTTGGAATTCAAATAAATTTGAAAGATGGATTTTAAGGTCTATTTAAAATCCGCGAAGCTGAAAGGTTTCAAACGATTAAAAGTTACTTTTTGTCAGAGTTATAACGGATTCGAACACTGTGAAGTACCACAAAAGATATTAAATGAAACGTGGCATCATCAATTGAATAAGAAGCTGACACGTGTTATTTGATAGAAATTAACACAAGTTAAAGGTTCTAAATAACACGCTCAGAGTTCTGAGAGTGCATACTCAGATGTTCTGAGTACACAGTTCAGAAGAAAATTCCCTTAGAACCAAAATTCATTTAAATCTCAACTTCTGATTATATAAATCATTTAATCATCCAGAAGTAGTTTGAACAGATAGAAAACTATTTTTATCATCAAAATTTTGTCCATCTTTTGATGATTTGATATTTTTGAAAATCATTTAAAATCTAACATCTGACCTTGAAAATCTTTTTAAGGATTCAGAATTAGTTTGAACAAGTGAAAATTTATTTTTTTCATTGAAAGCTTGTTCCCCTTAGAATGATTAGTGATAAGAAAGAAAATACAAACCTTATAAGTACCTCAGAATGATTTCTGAAAGATATCAATGCTCCCCCTTGACTTAAGCATATACTCAAACACATATTAAATATAAGGAGTATGAAAATATGTCATAGAAAACATATAATCAACAAAATTGAAACATTTGTACTTCTCATAAATGAGTTCTGAAAGATAGTCAGAAGATCTGATATGTCTATTAAAAAAATTTGAAGTCAGAGAGAGAATCAATTATAGAAACCAATTGTATTCAATCTTACAATCAATTATGAACCATCAAACAGTAAATGATAGAGATTTGGATCAAACAAACTTGTATTCAATCAAGAACAGATTACAGATCTTAGAGAGAGAATCTGTCAAAGATTACAAAGTGAATACAATGTTATGCGGGAAAGTTAGTTAGCTAAACAGTGCTAACTTCTATATATACTGATAGGAAATACTAAAGCTACAGTACATATAACTGAAAGACTAATAGAACAATTACACGTGTCCTAATTAGTTAATAGAATATAAAGGAAAATATCCTGTTATAAGTTCTGAACATGTTGTTCAGAACTTCTGAACATTCTTCTGATAAAGCCCTTCAGAACATCCTTCAAGTACTTGGATATTTTCAACTTTGTCTTCAGAAGTTCTGAGTCTCCTACTCAGAACTCTGACCCTTCAGTTCAGACATTCACACTTAGTAATCTTCTCAAGATTCTTTATCAGAAGTTCTGAGTCTCTTACTCAGAACTCTGAGTCTTCTGCTTAGAAGCCAACACTTGTGTTTATTGACAAAACTTCAGATCTAACAATCATAATGGGATCTACACGTGGTATCACGATAGAGGGACAAAGCTATCGATCCAAACGATGTCAATTTTTATTCTGTGTTCATCAAATCTGGGTAAATGGCGCACCAAGTAAGTTTTTCTGATTTTTTTGATTTTTGCTCAAATTAGTGGTTTCTAATTGTTTCAATCTATCTATCTATTTGAGTCATATATATTGTTTGGTAGAGTTTCTGATTCAATTTCTAAGGTTTCAGTCATAAATCTTGAAAAATCAGTATTTGGGTTCGTGTTCACTGTTTGTTTAAAAGTTATATGATTCTCAACAATAAGGACGTATGTTGGTTAAAATAAATCTGGGTCTGCTTTGTTTTGGTGTTTCTTTGTTATCTTAAATCTTTAGGGATTCATTTGATTGATTTTTTTTCCTGGGTTTGAGATCCTATTTTGTCGAAGTTTTTCGTCAAAATCCGGCAATCACATCCTGATTGTTTAAAAACCTGGTACGCTCTCAACCCGGATCCTTAAATATTTGGTAAGTCTTTATTTCCTGCTGTACCCGGTTTTCTGAAATATCCGGAACCATTCCTGGATCGTAAATTATCCGGTACAAATTTGTATTCGGGTTTTTCTATTACCGCTATACCCGGTTTTTCATTTATTACCCAGTTTTCCAACCCGGATTGCCATAAATCCGGACTCCTTTACCGGATTTCACATCACAAACGCATAACCCGGTTCAATACCCGGATTCATCTGTCGAACTTCATTTCCTAGGGGTTTCACAAACCCGGAATCTGGGAAACCTCACACGGATCACCTAGCGAGACCCCCGTGATAAGTCCCTGAAGGGGGACAATGTGCATTTTGTGATACTCTGTCTGTTTTTTATCAATATTCCGAATTGTCTCACGATCATATATTTTTCAAGTAACAATGTTTTACCCAACTTATTCTGAGCTCAAAAAGAAAGTTTCTCATTTAGAAGCCAAGGAAGAAAAACATCATAAAGTAATAGATAAGCTTAGTGTAGAAAATGTTGGTAATCTGTGTATAATTGGAAACTTCAAGGATAAGTGTGAAACTATCTCGAAAGATAGTGAGTCCTTAAAGACCAATTTTTTGATCTATATGAAAATCTCAAACAGTCAGAGAACGGTCGAGAGCTAAGACTGTCTATCAAAGCACATCTCTTCAAATTGAAATTAAAGCGTTAACTGAAAAGTTAAATGACCTAGGACTAAAGTTTTATAAGCGTTGTCAAACAGATCAGACCGTCTATTTGAACAAACCTAAAGAGTTCAAAGATAATAATACTCTTTAGGAATAGGAGATAATAATCCTTGTTACCTAAAGAAAATCTTATCAAAACTCCCAACGTTATACGAGTTTAACTTTTTAGGACTTGATAAGAGATATCCAGAGCACAAAATCAGATGGACAAAACTATCTTCTAGGGATGAGGAACAAGAGACTTTAAAAAGGAAAACCAGTGTTCCAATGCCAAAGGACTTGAAGAAGTCTCCTGAGGATAAGAAATAAGAAAACCTAAATGGCAAAACCGTTGTCCAAAAGGACTTGAATAAATCGGACGAGGATGAGGAACATGAGACCTTAAAAGGAAAAAGGAGCATTAACGTGTAAATTCCTTTCGTATAAGAAAAGCTAAATGCCTCTTCCATGAAATCTAAAACCACTTATCTTTCAAATGACTACTTCGACATCTGTTATGTTGCCAAAACTGCAGATATTCCAGTGAAAGTTGAGACAACAACTGTGTTGGTCCCGAAAGGGTTATACAAGTTTGTAGAAGGGGGGTTGACTACAAACACACGATTTTCACTTTTCTAAATTGTTTATTGATATGTATCAAACAAATTACAACTTGTTGCGAAACAAGAATTAAGGAATAAACCTAATCTAAACAAGTTAAGAGAATTACTAAGAGTTTCTTACACTAGAAATAAGTTATAGGGAAAATAAGAATATTAAAGAGAAATATTCTAACACACAGAATAGTAAGAAGAAGGAAATGGCCGAGCACTTCATTTCTGAAGTAGGGTTTCCTTTATATATTGCATGCATTTAATGCATGTCAGTACAACTTTACACGTGGCAGCAGCTGGTTGGTTGCATGGTTTGACTTCAGTAGACAACCTAGTAGCCGCATGATGAATAGTGTAGAATCAGAGTTGGTTGTACGCTTCTGGACAAAAGGGATGTCCATTCTGACATTATCGTACGGGGGCTTGCAAGGGGGTTTAGACAAAAGTTACTTGTAGAGGAGGCTTCATGATCAGCGTTCGCTGAATAAATCTTTATCAGCGAATGATAAAGTTCAGCGTTCGCTGAAGTCTTCTACTTGAAACTTCACGTTGAGTGGGCATGTCTTGGCTTCGCTGATATCCGCATCAGTTCATTAGTAGACTTGTCGTTGGTTCTTTGGCTTGATCTTTGACTTCAGCGTAGAACATAGTTGACGTGAAACTTGTCTTCAGGGATCAAAAGTAAACAACGTATTTTATCAGCGATCATCAGTGAGGCTGAACAGACTCAGGCTCACTGATGAACAGTGTTTGCTGAATGTGTAATTTAAAGCACATGTTTTCATTAGCGATACTAAACAGACTTAGTATGTATTTTTTCACGACAAAACATTAATACATATTGTCTACTTACAATTTTCACTAAGTGTTTCTCATAGAGTCATTATCAAATCACTGAGGGTTTGGATCAACAAACTGATTAGGGCGCAACCGAAATGTTTGAGTACAAACGGTACGTTCCTCCTTTGATTTTGGAAAACATAATTTTTCAACTCGAAGAGTCACTTGAAAGGGAAAAGGATTCTTTTGAATACGAAAGGACATTGCTTTTATCCATTTTAAAGAGTTTGAAAGTAATAAAACCTAGAAACAGTCTGAAGCGGAAAGGACTATCCGCTTTGGCGACATAACTGTTACAAGATAAAGTTGCTAAGGCCGATATTCATAATCCGCCTGAACAAATCTTTACGCCTATCAAATAATGCATTATTGAACCAATCTCAGTTGAACCAACCTCCACTAATTTAGATAGCTCCTCGTGTAAGGCCTTCTTAGGTGATTTGTCTTTCGACAACGATGTCAAGATCTTGAATTTTTCTGATAAAGGAGAAGAAGCTCAAATAGATTTTTGCAAAAGTTCATAGGTTGTCTTCTTGAACCTTTTGACAATCAGCGACCTGTTTTGAGTAAAACAAGCAGTGTTGACAGTTTCTGCCGAAAACTGAGTAGGTAGATGAGAATCGATGAGCATTGAACGTGCAACTTCGATGATAGTTCAATTTCTTCTTTCAGCGACTACATTTTGTTGAGATGTTATCACTGAGGAAAGGTTGTGAGAAATACACTTGCTTTCAAAGAAGGAATCAAGGGAACAGTTTTTGAATTCAGTCCCATGATCACTCCTTATTGAGCGAACGGTCATGTTGTTCATGACTTCCATTTTCCTGACAAAAGTGATGAGTTCTTCAGGGGTGTCACTCTTAGAACGGAGAAACATTACCCAGCTATAGCGAGAGAATTCATCAACTATGACCAATGTATATTTCTTTCCAGCGATGGATTGTTTGTTAACAGGGCCAAACAAATCCATATGGAGAAGTTGTAGAAGAGATGACACTGAGGAAGATTGTTTAGATTTGAAGCTTGCCTTGGTTTGTTTCCCTTTCTCACACGCTGAACATAGAGATTCCTTAGCGTATGAGTGTTGAGGTAGACCAGTGACCAACTCTTTAGAAGAAAGAGTGTTGGTCCCGGAGGGTTATACAAGTTTGTAGAAGGGGGGGGGGTGAATACAAACACACAGATTTTTACTTTCTAAATTGTTTATTGATATAATCAAACAATTTACAACTTGTTGCGGAACAAGATTAAGGATTAACCTATTCTAAACAAGTTAAGAACACTAAGTTTCTTGCACTAGAATTAAGATAGAAGGAGATAAGAATACTACGAGTAATATTCTAACACTAAGAGAGAAAGAAGAAGATGACCGAGCACTTCATTTCTAGAGTAGGGTTCTTCTTATATGCTGCATGCATTTAATGCAAAGCTGTATACCTTTACATGTGGCAACAGCTGATTAGTTGCACGGTTTGACCTTTGTAGACAACCTTAGTAAACACATGGTGTATAGTGTAGAATCAGAGTTGGTTGTACGATTAAGGACAAAAGGGATGTCCGCTCTGACAGTTCGTACGGAGACGTGCAAGGTGATAAGACAAAAGTAACTTGTAGAGTAAACCTTATGATCAGCGTTCGTTGAACAGTACTTTATCAGCGAGTGTTAAAGCTCAGCGATTGCTTGAAGTCTTCTACTTGATACTTCACGTTGAGTGGACAAGTCTTGGCTTTGCTGATATCCGCATCAGTTCATTAGTAGATTTGTCGTTGTTCTTGAGCTTGATCTTCGACTTCAGCGTAGAACATAGTTGACGTGAAACATGTCTTCAGGGATCATAAGTAAACAACTAAACAATCAGCGATCATCAATAAGACTGAACAAGCTCAGAGCTTATATACGAACAGTGTTCGCTGAATGGTAAAATTAAAGAGCATGAGTTTCCTATCAGCGATACTGTTCGAGACACAGTACTTATCTACGATAGTGAAACTCTAATACATATTGTCTACTTACAATTTTCACTAAGTGTTTAAAGGGTCATTATCAAATCACTGAGGGTTTAGATCAACAATCTCCCCCTATTTGTTATTGACTTAGCAACTGAGAAAATTGCTAAATATGAAAACATAAGGATAAAAAGAACTCATAAAATATTTCTCCCTTTTTACTGTTTTCTGAGATCTTTTGAGTACTGATGAAGTAAAGTACATTCGCTGAAATTTTTCTTTAACTTCGTATAAAGTTACAAAGGGAAGTGGAAAAATTATAAGTACAGCAAATAAAATTACAAGTACAAAAGATATTTGCTGATAAAGGATAGAAGAATTACAAGGAAATCTTATCAGCTATAAGGATCTTCCTTAACGAGAAGTTCATCAAGGGTCTTTGTTGTGGGTATCATCCAGTCAGGGACCGTTACTCCTTGATCTCGTTTATTCTTTGCTTCAGCAAAGATTTGGGGCATGAGATATCGTGCCTGAAGGCCGTGTCTGAATTCACACCAATAGATGTTATCCTTGAGTTGTTCGATGGGAGTGATGGGAAGCTCAGAAACACGTTGAAAGCGTTGTCCTCCATCATAGTCGTGAAAGAAGATACCATATGGTTCACTTATGACTTTTCCAGGAATAAATCGTTCACCAGGGGGCAGGGAGGTATCAAGCGCTGAGAGGTCAGGTTCGGGACCAAGTACTTCATCGCGTGAGAAACCGATACCTGTTTTGTTCCGTATAGGAGGACCTGAATCAGAAGATATTATCTTTTTCTTTGCAGAGTCCCTTCTTTGTCGAGTTGGATTTGGAGGAGGAGGAGGAATATCCACAGCAGAAGAAACCAAGTCGATCTGAGAATTTATGATTTTCTCAACATGGATCTTATATTGTGAGCTAAATCGCTTAATGGCTATTCGCATCTTCAACCATTCAGAGAGACCGTACATCTTGATCATAGCAGCATAGATGTTTTCCTTTGTACCTTTTCTCTGAATAAATCAACTTTAACAACTAGAACACCTATGGTCGTTCTTCCTCTGATGATCACCTTGTGATTTCTGGCAACCCGATATCGATAGTGCAGCCTTTCTTTGTACCTTTCCAAGGTAGAATCAGATACCTTGGTCTTTTCTTCAACGATCTTCTGGGCGCCTTCCCATAGTTGGCGTTGTACTTCGATGGGAGTTCTTTTTAGTTCAGGGTCTTTCACCGATTGTTGGACAAGCTGGATGGCGAGGGCCTTATTGTGTTATGCAGCTTCCCTGCGTTCGGGGAGTAACCTTTCAGCTCTGAGGTGATCCGCGAATTCTTTCTTTGAAAGTCTGAACTTAGGAGCAGGAACTTTGTTACGAGGAAGGATGATTCGCTGATCCTCAAGCTTCTTGATCATTTCATATCTCTTTTTCTGATCTTCTTCACTTAGCTTTTGAGGAGCTAAGGAAGGTCTGCTTTTGTGAGAGATCAACCGTTCTTCAGGTTCATCGGTCTCAGTGATTAAGTCCAAGACCGGGATTATGTCTTCAGCTCTTGTGGCTGGGATTATTGTTGGTACATCAGTAGGGACTTCAGCTGGATCCTCAAGCAGGGGAGAGGACTAGCTGAAACACAGCGATCGTTTAAGTAAGATCATGGAAAGAAAGAGATAGAAAAAGAATGGGGTTTAAGTGTATTGAGGTTTTATAGAGAGGAGAACTGAGATTGAGAATGGATAGAGGAGGGATGCAGTATAAGGGAATAAAAGATATTGTACCTGACAAACTGGCTTGCTGAAGAGACTAGCCAATTTGTCTTCAGAAGCAACACCTTTATTTTAGCCTTTGTCAGCTTCAGACGCTGCAGGCTTTGTCTTCTCCCCTGATGGTTTGTTTATCAAAATCCCTTTTAGAGCAGGGACCTTCTTGGCATGAACAAAGAAGAAGTCATCATCATCATCATTATCTTTGGGAGATGATGATGGTTCATCATCAGAGATGTCGACTACTTCATCGTCTTCAGCTCCTTCTTCAGACTCGACCTCATCAGTGTAAGGAGTAGTAACATCATCAACAGCTTTATCATGTTGCTCTTCGAGTTTCTCCCCCTCAGATACAGAGGGAGGTTTCTCGGTTCCCTTAAGGTATTCAACTGCCTGAGGTTGTCCAGCAGAAGTAGCAGCAGCAGTTTCATTTGTCTACCCCTCAGCATTATAGGGAAGACCTTCATCGTTCTTCTCCCCCTCTTCGACATGATTAGTGGGGGAGGTAACCGGAATATCAGCAGCATCAACATGAGAGTCACTGTCTTCTTGGCCAGTGATACCCATGAAGGTTTCAATCACTATGATTCTGTCTTCTAGGCCAGAAATCGTAGGACTGATCTTTTGGAGTTCCTCTCGATCGGCCTGAGTGAAGTGAGAAGGGGCGCAACTAGGAGCGTTAAGGCGATCGAGTACTTGTTGGAGTAGGTCTTTGACAGTGCCAACCTCAGTCTTGGCAGAAGTCAGCTCACCCTGAAGAGTTCCAACCGCTGTCTTCAATGATGTGACTTCAATGGACAGCGTGGTGAAGTTTGTAGAGAGGGTGGTGTGCGCCAAGCTGAGATTGTTGACGACGGTAGAGTGGTCAGCGATTGTAGTAGCAAGACTTCCAATGTGACCTTCAACTTTCTCCATGTCAGCCCTGGAGGATTTCTTAGCGACCTCGGTTGTCAGCGTTTTGAGATTCTCTCCAGCGTCTGTAACCGCTGAAGAGTTGGTGGAGAGAGTGGTCTTGTAAGAGTCCACCTTTGTCACCAGATCTTTCAGAGAGTTTTGAATATCTCCCAAATTACGACCTATAACAGTAAACAACTTGTGAACAAAGGAAAGCTCAGAAGTTTATGGTTGAGATAGAGGAGTGTTTATCGTTTTGTGTATACCTGCAGGCGGGTTGGCGAAGTTGTCGAAACCTCGTTTACCTGAGTAGTGTTCCATATCGCCTTCGAGAGTATCTTGGCGCATGGAGGTGCCTGCAGATCCTAAGTTTGCATCCATCATCATATGTAGAGTATCAGCAACTGAATCATACATGACGACGGCCGTTCCAGAGAATGAGGGGAAAACTGGTGGAGTGTCCAAAGATTGAGTAGGAGGAACGAAGGTTGAGAAAATTTGATGGGAGCGAGGTTCAACATTGGATCCGCTGAGAATCACTTCAGTCTGTAGAGAGGCTGAAGGAGGTGGGTTCTATTCCAAGTTAATAACATCAGCGTTTAGAGACGCTGAGGTTGGGATGGAAGGGGTGGCTTTTTCAGCTGTGGCAGAGCGTACCACGAAATCATCCATCGTAGTCTGTTGACTGTCAGACGCTAGTTCTTCAGCCGCTGATGGCTTGGAGGGTTGCTCCTTGGAAGTAGAGTGTTTCCTTTTACGAGAAGGAGTGGTTTTAAAAGCCTGGGTATCAGCAGTGGAGATTTTTGCTGAAGGAGCCGCAGAAGTAGAAGAAGGAGGATTAAGAATAGATAACACAGTAGAGAGACGTACCTCGTTTGGTAGAGCTTTGAAGTCGAGCACTTTAGAGGCAATCTGAGAGAGTCTCAGGTCACCCACTTTTGGGTATTTATGTCCAAATGCGTGTAGAAAGAGAGCACTGACAAACCTTGGATATGGAGCACATGTTGGTCTGTCAGCCATGCCCACCCTGAACGCCAGATCTTCGTAGATGATTGACGCCCAATCAACATGGAGACCCTTCAGCAACGAGTATCCCATGGCCTGTTGAGGTTGGGATGCTTGGTCAGTTGACCCAACTTTTGCTGTTAGGCAGCTAATCAGATGAGCAAAGATGAAATTCATCTCGCTGGGCATCATTGACTTCTTGATGGCGGTTAGCTTCTTGTCAAGGTTTTTATCTCTCCCTGTGTCCCATGTGTAACCCATTGCATCAAAGAATGCAATCAAGGTTGCCCTATCAGCAAAGTTCTTTTTGGGATCTGGTAGAGGGACAAAACGGTTTTCTTTGGTACTGCCAGGAATGTTTAGAGAACGCCTAATATGATGCGTGGTGATCTTGGAAGTTCCATGTTTGGTGTCACAGAGAATGACATCAACCATTTTCTTGGGATCTTTGGGTGAAGGCACCGGAGCTCTTCTGGCAGTATACCAGAACTGAGCTAGAAGATATCGATGTGCAGGGGGTGCGGTAGTAAGAGTTGTCGATAATGGACAAGTCTTGAGAAAGTTCACAACATCATCCAGATGTGTGACCTGTTTCCTTTTAGGGAATTCGAAAAGAGCATAGGGATTATTGTATTGAAACGTTACTTTCCTGAGATCGAATTTAACCTGAGGAGCCTTTGTGAACTCAGTGATCTCAGCAGCAGTGGGAGACTTTGCAGTAGCGGTGTCAGTAGTAGATGCCATTTCTGAGTAACACATATAGCCACGAAGAAAATGAACAAACAAATGTCTTAATGTAGAAATATTTTCCAAACAGATGTTTTTGAATTTTGTCCATTTCTTTAAGACAAAAGAATGTCTTAATGAAGATTAGGCTTTTTCTTGTTTTGAAAAGGAAATACAAAACATAGAGAGCATTTGTTTTCCATTTTCTGTTTGAAGAAGAGATTCTGGAAAAACATATGAAGAACAAGTTTAAGATTTTTTAGTTAAACTTGAAGAACAACCATGAAGGTTGTGTTCATAAAATCATGAAAAGAAAATGATTTCATTTTAAAAAAGGTTTCTTTTGTTTGATCTATTAATAACAAGAATACGATCAAAAAAAAGTTTATAAAAGGTAAATAATAAGAATATTAACCTTAGATGATGAAAACGAACAATTTCTGGAAAAACGAGGAGTTCGAAATGCAACAGTGATTTCTTGCTTGTGGAGAAGTTGTTCGCGTAAAGGAAAAAATATAAACTCAAAGGGTTTATATAGAGAGAATAGAGAGAGAAAAACTATGAGCGGGAAAAGTTTTTCATGATGACACGGACACGTGTTTGCATTTGATTGGATGAGAAAACGAAACGTGCAAACGTGTGTCAGAAAAAGAACGTGCCAGGTTTATCCGTTTGATTACGTCACAAACGTCCTTTCATATTTTAGGATGTCTCTGAGGATTTAAAAAACTCAGGAACATTTTGAAAACATCAAGCACTGAATGGAAATATCAGTGTTAGATTTAGATATTTCAAAAAATATCACTGAAATGAAGAGATATTCAGCGATGCAATTTGTTTTGAAATCTTGCATTCAAGTGAACGTCAGCTAGTAAGAGAAAAACATACCTTGATATCAGCGAATCAATTTTATTCAGAGAGAATATGATAGAAAGGGTTATATTAGTTCATATTAACCTTGATCAAATGCGAACCGCTGAAGATTTTATTCTTCAAAGTTCAGCATTCCAAGCTCGCTGATGAGAAAGTTGAATCTTGTCTCATCAAGAGGTTTGGTAAATAGATCAGCTAACTGAAAGTCAGTAGGGATAAAATGAAGTTCTATATCACCATTCATCACATGATCTCTGATAAAATGATACCTGATTTCGATGTGTTTGGTCTTTGAGTGTAGCACTGGATTATTGGCTATAGCGATGGCACTTGTGCTGTCGCAATAGATTGGAATTTTTGAGAGTTGTAAGTCATAGTCCAGTAGTTGATTTCTCATCCACAAGACCTGAGAACTACAGCTTCCAGCAGCTACATACTTAGCTTCAGCGGTTGAGGTGGACACTGAGTTTTGCTTTTTACTTGTCCAACTCACCAGCTTTCCACCTAGGAGCTGACAGCCTCTTGTGTTGCTTTTCCTATCCATTTTGCAACCTGCAAAATCACTATCTGAATAGGCGATTAGATCAAACCATGAGTCTTTGGGATACCAAAGACCTAGGTTAGGAGTACCCTTAAGGTAACGAAAGATTCGATTTACAGCGATCATATGAGATTCCTTAGGTTCAGCTTGATATCGTGTACACAAATAGGTTGCGTACATATTATCAGGTCGGCTAGCTGTTAGATACAGCGGAGAGCCGATCATCCCACGGTACGTCGTGACATTAACAGGTATTCTAGAAGGATCCTTGTTTAGTGTCAGCGGCGGTGCCATAGGGGTTTTCATAGCTGAGCTCTGAGTTAAATCAAATTTCTTCAGCATATCTTTAACATACTTTCCCTGATTAATGAAAGTTCCTTTTTCATTCTGTTTTATCTGAAGACCAAGGAAATATGTTAGCTCACCCATCATACTCATTTTATATTCAGCTTTCATTCTATCAGCGAAACGAGTACACAAGTCAGGGTTAGTAGAGCCAAATATAATATCATCGACATGTATTTGAACAAGAATAATATGACATTATACTTTCCTGAAAAATAGAGTTTTGTCGATTTTACCACACTCAAATTTTTCGATAAGGAGATAAGATGAGAGAGTGTCATACCATACACGAGGAGCTTGTTTTAAGCCGTAGAGTGCCTTATCTAGTTTATAAACATAACCTAGATGCTTAGGATCTGAGAATCCTGGAGGTTGTTCCACGTAGACTTCTTCATCCAGCTTTCCATTTAGGAACGCTGACTTGACATCCAATTGATAAACTTTGAAGTCTTTATGTACAGCGTAAGCTAAGAAGATACGAATGGCTTCTAGTCTTGCCACTGGAGCAAAGGGTTTGTCGTAATCTATACCTTCCTCTTGTCTGTATCCCTGAGCAACAAGTCGAGCCTTGTTACGGGTTACAGTTCCATGTTCATCCAACTTGTTTCGATAGACCCATTTAGTGCCTATTACTGACTTGTCAGATGGACGAGGAACAAGTTTCCAAACTTTGCTTCTTTCAAATTATGTCAGCTCTTCTTGCATAGCGCTGACCCAGTTTGGATCTTGGAGGGCATCATCTGTTTTCTTTGGTTCAATCAGAGAAATAAAGTTAACAAATAAGCAAATATTACCTGCACTTCGTCGATTCTGAACACCAGCATTTGGATCACCAAGAATGTGATCAATAGGGTGATTTATAGTCCATCGTTGAGCAGGAGCATAAGTCGCTGTCTCAACCTGAACTTGAGTAGCTGAGGATGAGGCTTCAGCAACTTCTGGTATATCAGCCAAGAGAGGAAAAGGTGCAGATGACATTTCATTCACTGATTGCTGAGAAGTAGATGGTATGTCAGAGACAGAAGGTTCAGAAGCAGGCACAATGTTTAGAGGAACAGCTGAGACCCATGAGGTTTCAGCTTCACTATTATGCATGCTTGGGATGATGGTAGGATCATCATCTTCAGCGGGATGAGTATGAGATGGAGGAGTGGGAATGTCTTCTAAATCACCAAAATGAGAAAACGTCCATTGATTTAGTTCTTCAGTATCAGCAGAAGGTCTAGAGTTCACTGAACGGGATTCGTCAAAAGTGACGTGGATTGTTTCTTCTACAGTCTGTCTTCTTCGATTGAAGACTCTGAAGGCTTTGGAGACTGAGGAGTATCCAAGAAAGATTTCATCATTAGCCTTAGGGTCAAACTTTCCAAGGGTATCTCTGTTTTTCAGTATGAAACACTGACAACCAAAGATGTGAAGAAAGCTAATAGAAGGCTTTCTCCCGTGGAAGAGTTCATAGGCTGTTTCTTGAACCTTTTAACGATCAGTGACATGTTTTGAGTGAAACAGGCAGTGTTGACAGCTTATGCCCAAAACTGAGTAGGCGGGTGAGAATCGCTGAGCATTGAACGTGCAACTTCAATGATAGTTCGATTTCGTCTTTCAGCAACTCCATTTTGTTGCGGTGTTCTCACTGAAGAAAAGTTGTGAGAAATACCCTTGCTTTCAAAGAAGGAATCAAGAGAACTGTTTTTGAATTCAGTCCCATGATCACTCCTTATTGAGCGAACGGTCATGTTGTTCAGGACTTCCATTTTCCTAACAAAGGTGATGAGTTCTTCAGGGGTGTCACTCTTAGAACGGAGAAACATTACCCAGGTACAGCAAGAGAATTCATCAACTATGACCAATGTATATTTCTTTCCAGCGATGGATTGTTTGTTAACTGAGGGAAACTTCTCTTCCTTATACTCAGTGAGCAGGTTCTTCTTACCAGTCATGTGTCTAGAGCATCTGCTATCGAGATACCAGATACCCTTCTTAACCTGCAAACAAAGGAAGATTAGTTTGACTTAGGCACCCATTTCATTTTGGGCCTAGATTTGATAGTGGTTCAGCAATCTTCGCAGCATTTGAAGATTCAGCTTTGTTGTCAGTTTTCACTTTGGTTAATTTCTTAACCTCAGTGGTCTTCTTTGCCTTGGGGGCATTAATCTTCACGTTAGTTGTCTTTTCAGCTTTGGTGGCTGTGGGGCACTTACTAGCAACATGATTTGTAAGTCCACAGTGATAACATTTCCTATAGTTAAAAGTAGCTTTAGGACCATTTGCATGCTTACCCGGTAATTTTAAATGAGCATGGCTAGCACCAAGTATACCTTTGGCATTGGAAATGAGAGGAACAATCAGTTCTTCGGATTTCTTACCAATGATATCCACTTTGATTCTAGGAGTAGATCGCTGAATGAATCCAGGGATCTTGTTCTTAGAAGTAGAGGGATACGTCCCTGAAGCTTTAGAAGCATTCAGCTTAGGTACAAAGGTACCCTTCTGAGGTTTTGGATAAACAGTTTTCTCTTTACCTTTAGAAGCTAAGGTAGAGATTTCCTCAGGGATAGGAGATTTTAAAGAGGAACACTGAGAAGATGAAGTGTCAGGGATAGAGGAGACAAACATTCCAAATTTAAGCATGGAATGATCAGTGGTTGGTTGTTCAGTGTTAGCCTTATAACCAAGACCACGTTTGTCACTCCGGGGAATCTGAGACTTAATTATCTCAGTGATCGTTGTTGAGGATTTATACCATCCATCAACAGTAGCTTTTTCAGCTTTTAATGCAGCGATAGCTTCTTCTCGTTCGATTTTGACTAGCTGATTTATATGAACCTGATATCTTAAATCTTCTTCAATTTTAGAAAGCTTTTCTATTTGAAGATGACAGTGTTTATGTTTTTCAGCGAAATCAATGTTTTGATTTTCAACAACAGTTTTGCCATTCATGGCTTCATATAAACTCATGGTCAGGAGATCGATCTTTCGAAGACTATCAGCTTCATCAATATTTGAAATATTGGTAAAGAAGGAAGGTAATACCTTGGAGGTAGAGGATGAAGCAGAGGGAATGCCAGACTTTTCTTCCTCTTCTTCGATTTTGGCCACGAGGCAGAGATTGGCGTCATCATCATCTTCAAAGTCAGATGATTCTTCTTCGTCAGAGGCAGCCTAATCATAGTCAGCCATCAGGCCTTTGCCTTTCTTCTAAAAGCCTTTCAGCTTTGCGTATCTTTCTTTCAGCTTTTGATACTTGTCATCTCTAGCCCTGGGGTTAGAGGATTTCATGGAGAAAGCTGAGTTTCTAAAATCTTTCTTTGACCTGCACTCGCTAGCAAAATGTCCTATCTTTTCACAGTTATAGCAAGTAGCAGTAGCCTTATCAACAGGGGTTGATGATCTAGGCTTGTCAGTGATAGCAAGAGGTTTGTTCTTTCTGAATTTTTTCTTTTTGGTGAATCTCCTGAACTTATTAGATAGGAGAGCCATAGATTCATCAAGATCTGAAGAGTCAGGATCTGATGAGCATTCAGAGTTAGTCTACAACTCAGTGATAGTAATAGAAGATCGTTGAGTGGAAGGTGGCTCTGAGATTAAAGCAACAGGGGTGCTTTTGGAATCTTTTACAAGATTCTTCTTAAGATGACTCGATTGCTCATGATTGAGCATTGTTCCATATAAGGTAGAAAGAGTCATAGATTTTAGATCCTTTGACAGCTTGAGACACATTGAATAACTGTCCCAACTTTCAGGTAAACATTCTAAGAACCTTGTCAGAACTTCAAAGTTAGAGTATTCCTTACCAACGGTTTTCAGATCTATTATTAAACAGTTAAACCGCTTATGTACTTCAGAGAGAGATTCATTCTTACCACAAATGAAGCTATCGTACTGTCTTACCAGGTTAATTTTACGTGAGTCCTGGACATCAGACATACCTTCATACTGAACACAGATTGTGTCCCACATGGCTTTGGAGGTTTTTAGGTTCATGACGGAATGGTAGACTTCGTCAGGAAGAGCCATGGAAAGAATGGATCTGGCTTTGGTGTCGATAGCCACTTTCTTCTTGTCTTCATTAGTCCACATATGAATTTCCTTGGGAATCAACCTTTCAGGAATGGCAGCTCTATCAGCGGTGCCTGGAACTTCAGGGTCAATTCTAACAAGAATATATGGGCCATTTTCGATGTAATAAGGCATAGTAGGGTCTACACCTTCTAAGAAGAGTATCATCCTGTTTTTCCATAGACTGAAATTATCTATGGAAAAAATGGGAGGTTTTGCAAGAGAACCATTATCAATGTAGTTAGTGTTTGTGTTGGTAGCCATTATGAGAAATAGGAAGGAAAAGAAAAGATTAGTATAAACAAGATCTTGTTGGTCCCGGAGGGTTATACAAGTTTGTAGAAGGGGGGGGGGGGGGGGGGTGAATACAAACACACAGATTTTTACTTTCTAAATTGTTTATTGATATAATCAATCAATTTACAACTTGTTGCGGAACAAGATTAAGGATTAACCTAATCTAAACAAGTTAAGAACACTAAGTTTCTTGCACTAGAATTAAGATAGAAGGAGATAAGAATACTACGAGTAATATTCTAACACTAAGAGAGAAAGAAGAAGATGGCCGAGCACTTCATTTCTGAAGTATGGGTTCTTCTTATATACTGCATGCATTTAATGCAAAGCAGTATACCTTTACACGTGGCAGCAGTTGATTGGTTGCATGGTTTGACCTCTGTAGACAACCTTAGTAGCCGCATGGTGTACAGTGTAGAATCGGAGTCTTCTACTTGATACTTAACGTTGAGTGGAAAGGTCTTGGCTTCGCTGATATCCGCATCAGTTGATTAGTAGACTTGTCGCTGTTCTATAGCTTGATCTTCGACTTCAACGTAGAACATAGTTGACGTGAAACTTGACTTCAGAGATCATAAGTAAACAACTAAACTATCAACGATCATCAATAAGATTGAACAAGCTCAGGGCTTATAGATGAACAGTGTTCGCTGAATGGTAAAATTAAAGAGCATGAGTTTCCTATCAGCGGTACTGTTAGAGACATAGTACTTATCAGCGATAGTGAAACTCTAATACATAATGTGTGATCCCAGATTCAATCAGGTAACAATGATGTAATTCAAGAACACTTCATTAGAATGAGAAATATACAAGATTAGGATTCAAGATCTACTTTCTCTCTCTAGGAAGTCATCCCTCTCTCTATTTCTCAAATATGAAATACACGTCTGAATGACTTACACTATGACAATTATTACAAACACATTATATACTCCTTGACTTTCCACATTAGTAACTTTGACTTTGACTCCCAACACCCTTACTTTGACTATTGACTCCCAAGACCCTTACTTTGACTATTGACTATTGTATTTGACTTTTTACATTTATACAAATACACATTAAATCTTGAATACATTTTATGCACTAACAATCTCCCAATATGGATTCAATATTTAAAAAATTGATGACGATAGTCTTCAGCTCTTTGTATCTTCAGATCTTCAACACTTTAGTTCTTTGAACAATCTCCCTTTTCGCTTTGAAGGAAGATCAACCTTCGAAAAATAACTCTGAAGAATCTTCAAATAAGCGTTGTCTTCAGAAATCCAATCTGACTGCTTAAGTCTTCAACTGGATCTTCAAAATCAGATAGTCATCAAAGTCTTGAAGCACAAACTTCATATCTTTGTGGTGTTGGTCAAAGTCTTCATATAAAGTCTTCATATCTTTGAATCTTTATATTGCTGATCTTTGAATCATTGTATCACGGATCTTTGCATCTTTGAGAAATATCTTCAGTCTTTGTTTATGAACACGTCTTTGAGTTTTAACTGGGTTTGAGCTTTAACGGGCTTTGAATGTCTTGAACTGTATATCTTCACTTCTTCAACAATAACAATCTTTGAACTTTTGAATCTTTGTCGAATCATCTCGAAACATCTTGAACTTTTTAACTCGAGCTTCTTGACTACAATAAAACTTCACTTTATCTTGAAATTGAAACTTTCTTATCTTCTCCCCCTTTTTGATGACTGTGAGCATCATGATCATCAAAATTCTTTTCAATTTCAGCAGTCTTTGAATATATCAATAACAATCTCCTCCTTTTGATCTGAATATCCATCATTTCCAAAAATATTTATCCGAATCTTTTCAAATTCAGACAATCGTAACGTGGTAACCCTGAAACAACTAATGAATCAGTTAAAATGCCTGTAAGTTGCACGGAGCCACTTAGTACAACGAATGCACTTTGGAAAGGATCTTTTTGATGTTCACTCCTCCAGGGCTTCCATTCAATCATCGAAAAACCACACAAGAAATTTCTATGAACGTTATGACAAGAAAACATATTCCTTGTGTGTACGTGCAAGTGTAGAAATGATTAAAACAACTTATGCTTGAAAATTAGGCTCAAATTGTGTAAACTGTTGAGACAGCAACAAGTTTCCACGAACTCAATGTGCATGAATGAAGATCGAAGGTGGGGCAAACTTCCTTCTTTTTCAATATCTAGACCTTCCGAGTGAAGATCAGATAGATAATATGTTGCTTCCCCGAGAAAATTGAAACATTCCTTTGTTAAGAAAGAAATGAGTAGCTAGTGGGGTTAATGCAAGAGTTGGCATGGGCTAGTTGCCTGTTTCAATGATGGTCACCAAAGAATGTGAACCAATCAGTAATGTGGTTGCCCGGCTCAGAAATTGGATAGTGCAGAGTTCTCTTATTCTTTTAACTCTGTTCTCACACCCTCTTTCTATTTTTAATCCGCTCACTTCTAACCAAACTCTCATTTAAATTTTACCTCAGCACAATGAGATACTCAACCGTATGAGTAATCTCCCCCACTCTTTGATTTCGACCCCTCACCCCTCAATCACTCAAGGATAACTTCTTGGGTAGGAAACACTGGTTAACGTGGATCCATATAAGTTCTTTTAAATTCTCACACTGATTCCCATGAAATTTTGTCCAAAAATGTTGCGTTGTTCAACAGTTTATCTTGAACAATTAAGAATATCGGCATTTGATTAACATTGCCATAAGAATGTATGCTCTTCAATAATATCCTGAACATTTGAGCATTTGATCTTTGAAGATTTCTCAAAAAAAGGATATTGAAAGAATAAAATGAATTCGAAAGACTTGTTTGAGAATCTGGCAATGTGTCAATCAGATCAAATAACATGAATGATAATCATGTAAGGTTAAAGGTATCAAAGAATTGGATATTTTGTTTATATGAATAAATTATAAACAATCTTTGAATGAAACGCTTAAATTCTCACGCTGAAATGAATATGATGCTCAATCAAAATTAGAAAAATCCAAACGGGAGTATTACCATCGAAAAATGTTTCGTTTTGAGACATGGAAATAACAAAGTCAATATGAAGTTGAACCGGTGTGTGTTAATACTTGAAAGTATAGAAAAGATAATACGCAAGTATTAATCTTTAGAAACACACGGTCAGAAATGATGATGTAACAATCCATGATCTATATATATATATATATATATATAGGAAAAACCTTTAAAATCACACTTCTAAATTCATAAAATTTGTTTGAGAATCGAGAAGTGGTTTGAACATTTAAGAAAATGTTTTTCATGCTTGAAAGTCGTTCTTCTTTCAAACAATTCTCAGATTAAGTTCAGAAGATACGTATAGTTAAACGTTTAAGCTCCCCCTCAAATCATGATAGACTGATTAAAAATCAGATAAGCTCCCCCTCAAAATCTGCAAAAGATCTTAAGTAAACAAAATCAGTATATGAAACAGTTAAAGTATAAAACAATAAAGTACGAGTTCTAAACTGATGTGTTTAGAAGTCAAACACTTTGAAGTACGGGTCCTAAACTGAGGTGTTTAGAAACCAAAGTTTCTTTTGCTCCCCCTTAATGGCACATATACTCTTCAAAAATTTGCACCGCTTCTCTTCGGTTTTCAGTCATGTGTGTGATATATATGTAACATTTAGCACAACACATGATGAACCTGCAAAATAAATTAAGCAGATTTTGGTACCCAACGGGACTTGGGTCCTAGTATGTTAGGTGCAAATTTCATTGAAGGAATACTGTAAGTACCGTACCAATAAGAATTATAATCTGTATGCACAAAATCATTTGATCCACAATAAGAACAACAGATTTTCTTATGTGCCAACCTAATCAGATGATTTGTGGAATGAATAGGATTAGTTTTAGCAGAAGATTTACCTTTCGGCGCTTTGTTCTTTTTGGCATTTGATGTGGAATCAGATGATTTTGGTACACCGTTCTTTGAAGGTGTTGTGCCTTTAACTCTCAATTCCATCTTCACAGGCTTAAAGATAGGTAAATCAGAACTTGTAGCAGCACGGTTGTAGAAAAGATTAGAAGGACGCATCTTATCTTTTGATTTGACAGATGTTGTCGAAGAAACAGAAGAATGTTCATGAACAGAACCAGAAGCAGTCTTTGATGAATCAGTTGAACCATCATTCGGCGATTGTTCAGATGATTTAACATGGATCTTAGTTGCTTCCAAATTCCGATCTTTATCGGACAGAACATTCCTTTCTTGAACAGTCAGTTCAAGTTTCTTCTGTAGATCGGATTTGATCTTCTGCTCTTTCATAGCTTCCGTTGCTAAAGCAGATAACCTCCTTGTTAGCTTTAAAATTTCAGCCTTAAAGATGTTTCTTTCCTCTTCAAAATTCTTCTCCTTTCCAAAAACATTTTTCTTTTCACCAAACTCTTTTCTCTTTTCTTCCAAAACTTTTTCCAAGTCAGATATTGTCTTTGAAAGTTCACTATTCTTTGATTCAAAAACTTTTCTTTCACATTCAAAATCTGTTCTTTCTTTTTCAAGCTTTTCCTTTTCTAAAAATAACACCTTCTCAAAATCAGAAACTTGTTTTGAAAAATTTATGCATCTAAGTTCAAGAGCTTTCTTTTCGTTCTCCAAAACAATTATCTTTTCATCAATCAAAGCATTATGGTCAGGAAGCTTCTTTGAGACATCAAATTCACAAGTTGTTCCTTTGTCACAAACTTCAGGCTTTGAATTCTCCTTGGAAACAAGGTTAGACTGAAAATCACCATCATAATCTTTTTCAAAAGAAGAATTTTAAAAAATAACCCACTTATTCTTTGCAAATTCTTTTCTTTCTTTTTCCAAAATATTTTCCAAATTAAGTACTTTCTTCGAAAGCTCACTTATCTTTGCTTTAAAAGATTTGCATTCAGTTGCAAAATTTTCTTTTTCACTTTCAAATTGGTTATGCTCAGAGAGAAGAATATTCTCAAGATCTACCACTTTCTTTGACAGTTTGATACATTTTTTATCAATCTTTTGTTTTGAATCAAAGATACCCTTTGTTGATTCAGAAAACTTTTTGATCAAACCATGTTCAATCCTAATAGTTTCCTTTTTCACCTCATCATTGAAACCATAAGATATTTCCTTAAAAGTAGTTGAGAAAATAGCTGAAAGGAGATCATTTTCATAATCATTTTTGATCCTTTGTTCTGCAAGGGAGATCTCAAGTTCAACAATTTTCCCTTCAAGAACTAATGTAGGAACATATTTCTTTGTTTCAACGACTTGATTGTTAGTAACTGGCTTTGTAGCTTTTATTTCAAAATAATTGTTTGGAAGTGGTTTATCTAGATTGTTGAGAATCTTCAATGTCTCATTAGTATAGAAAAATGGAAGTTGGATATGAGTTGTTAAAGCCCTTTTTCTACGTTCCTCTCTTTGTGTTTCCTTTTCATCAGTCCAATGAATTTCAAAATCGGGCCAATATCGTGTGTACCTTAAACATTCGAAATTATATACTGTCGGTACTGCAGCGATAGCTTTGGCTCCATATTTTGGACATTCGTAACCAAGTCCCTAATATTTATTGACAATGTTTACATGTCTTGGCTTGTTCATGAAAATTGTTTGAGTAGATTGATATCTCAAATAAAGCTTCTTTTCCAAATCTTTGATTTTGTGCAAAAATTCTGTGTTTTGAGAGGTTATATTTTTCAAAGAAAGTTCGCTCTCATTATGCTTTTCTTTTAGAATAACGTTTTCAGCTTCCAAAGAATTTGCTTTTTCCTCAATCTCCTTGAAAACACCTCGTGGTGACAATTCGGAAATTCTCTTTTTCAGCTCAATGTTTTCAGTTTCCAAGAGCTTTGCTTTTTCCTCAGATTTGTCAAGTTTCATAGAACATTCAGATGTTTGAAATTTCTGTTTTTGAAGATCTTTGTGAGACGTAGTAAGAGCACTTTTAAACATCTCAAGACGCTGTGTGAGTTCTTCATGTTGCTTTTGTAAATAGGATATCTTTTGTGAATCACACCACCAATTTTGAAATTCAGTCATTGTTACCTGTAAAGGATTGAAAATTGACCGTAGTCAGATACTTCGTGAGAAGTAGAATTATGCACACACGATAATCAGAGAAAAATCGATTAAAGTCAGAAAAATTTTCAAAATATAATTTTGAAAAACAAATTATAAATTTGTCGTTCAAAAATTAATTCCGAAAAATTAATACGGAATACATGACTTTAAATCGGCAAACCTGCAAAAAATTAAGAAAAATATATCAGTTTCGACCAAAAGTAGGTAAAAATTGATAAAACGAACAAGAAATGAACAAATACTAAAAATAAGACTCAAAAGGGCTAAAAATGACAAAACTTAGAAACTTAAAAACTCTAAGGACTAAAAGTGTAAAAGACTCAAACTATAACTACAAGGACTGAAATTGAAATAAAATGAAATCTAAACTAGAGGGGCTAAAATTGACTCAAACTAAAACTCTAAACTATAAGGACTAAAATTGATAAACTCTAAAAGTACTAACTGCAGGGACCAAATATGTCAATTCTAAAACTAACTAAAATGACTTAACAAGACTAACTAAAAAACTAACAGTAGGACCAAAAATGTAAAGAAAACTAACAAGAAATTAACGGAACAGTGATGCACAGTGTTTACTGTTCATCATCTTTAACCTCACAACCTAATTGTTTCAGAATTCTATATCTCTTTCAATTCTGAACCAAAATCGATGATTTTACTTTCTATGTGATTCTTATTCAAATTCCAATCGATTCCACTGAATAAATATCGATCATGCAACGAGAATACAATGAAACCAAACCATAAAGTTTCCTCCGGCGAAGAACTCGTTTTGTCCGACTAAAAATAAAACTCAGATCTGTGCGAGAGTTGAACAACTACAGGATTTGTCCGACTACCAGACCTGTACGACTAGAGTTGTACGACTAGAATCGTCCGACTAGAAATCTATCAATGACGTGCGACTGTTATGATACTACTCATTGTACGACAGTTTTGATTCGTACGAGAGTTATGATTGAAAGACTTGTACGACAAAGATAAACAAGTCGTACAAAACGTGTATGACAGTTTTGCGTTTTTCCGATGACACAAACTCAGATTCCGGTGAAGTCAACATTCATCACTTCAAACTTCCTGAAATCTTGTTATTTTTCGAATCTGAGAGATGCTCGATGATCCGAAATTCAATACGAGATGATCTGTGGTGATTAAACTAATCAAATCACAACAAAATAACAAGATCGATTATCAAATTTAAACAATACTCTCGATGAACAGTAAAAAATTTAAAATCGAGTTTTTAATCCTTCAAATGGATATTCTGAATTGAAAAACTATTTGAAGAGATTTGTTACTGATCACGACTTCAGAATGAACACAGAATCAATTCAAGAAGATCAAATTCTTGAGAATTTTTAGAAAAACCTCAAGAACACCAAAAACTTTCAATTTTCTCAAAAATTGACAAAACATTTCTTCAAATCGTGATAATCTGATCTTATTTAACTCTGATACCACTTGTGATCCCAGATTCAATCAGGTAACAATGATGTAATTCAAGAACACTTCATTGGAATGAGAAAGATACAAGATTAGGATTCAAGATCTACTTTCCCTCTCTACTTTCTCTCTGTAGGAAGTCATCCCTCTGTCTATTTCTCAAATATCAATTACACGTCTGAACGACTTACACTATGACAATTATTACAAACACATTATATACTCCTTGACTTTCGACATTAGTAACTTTGACTTTGACTCCCAACACCTTTACTTTGACTATTGACTATTGTATGCACTAACATATTGTCTACTTACAATTTTCACTAAGTGTTTAAAGGGTCATTATCAAATCACTAAGGGTTTAGATCAACAAAGAGTATTCAGTGTCTTGAAGTTTAGATGTGAGAGCCTCTTATGCCATAGCCAGTTGACATCATATGAGGCTTTTGAGAAGAAACAGGAGTTCTCAGTGGTTGTAGAGTCCATGTTTAGAACATAAACATTTTCCATACGGTATCCGCTAAAAGCTATCTTCTCCTTTTTGTCAGTAACAAAGCAGGATTCCTTAGTGAAAATCACTTTGTTATCCTTGTCACACAGCTGACTGATGCTTAGAAGATTGTGCTTCAGTCCTTCAACATATGCGACTCTTCTGAAGGATGTTGTACCATTAGAGAGTACACCAAACCCTCGGGTATAGCCTTTTCCGTTTCCACCAAAGGTCACTGAGGGACCCTTCTCTTCCTTGTATTTAGTGAGCAGGTTTTTGTTTCCAGTCACATGTCTAGAGCATCCGCTATCGAGATACTAGATATCCGTGTTAACCTGCAAACAAAGGAAGATTAGTTTGATTTGGGCACCCATTTTACCATGGGCCCACATTTGTCAGTGGTGGTAGAGGAACTGGAAGGTTCAGCAATCTTCACAGCATTTGAAGATTCAGCTTCAGAACTAGTCTTCACTTTGGTTAATTTCTTAACCTCAGTGGTAGGTTTCACCTTAACCTGATTTACACCAGGATTGGTCTTCTTTGCCTTGGGGGCATTGATCTTCACCTTAGCTAACTTTTCAGCTTTAGTGGTTATAGGGCACTTACTAGCAATGTGAACGGTAAGTCTACAGTGATAACATTTCCTATAGCTAAAAGTAGCTTTAGGACCGTTTTCATGTTTAGCCGAGATTTTTAAATGAGCAGGGCCAGCACCAAGTATACATTCGGCATTGGAAATGGGAGGAACAATCAGTTCTTCAGATTTCTTACCAATTATATCCACTCTGATTCTAGGAGTAGATCGCTGAATGAATCCAGGGATCTTGTTCTTAGAAGTAGAGGGATAACTTACTGATGCTTTAGAAGCATTCAGCTTAGGTACAAAGGTACCCTTCTGCGGTTTTTGGTTGAAAACCTTTTCTTTACCTTTACCTTTAGAGTTTAAGGTAGGTTTTTCCTCAGGGACGGGGTTTTTAGAAGAGGAACACTGAGATGAGGAGGTGTCAGGGACTGAGGATACGAACATTCCAAATTTGAGCATGGAACGATCAGTGGTTGGGTCTAGAGTATCATCTTTAAAACCAAGTCCACTCTTATCACTCAGGGGAATCTGAGACCTTAAAATCTCAGCATTCGTTGTTGAGGATTTACACCATCCTTTAACAGTAGCCTTTTCACCTTTTAATGCAGCGATAGCTTCTTCACGCTCGATTTTGACTATCTGATTTATATAGACCTGATCTTTTAAATTTTCTTCAACTTTAGAAAGCTTTTCTATTTGAAGGTGACAGTTTCTAAGCTGTTCAACTAGATCAATATTTTGATTTTCAGCTATGGTCTTGCCATTCATGGCATCATATAAATTTATAGTCAGAAGATTGATTTTCCGAAGACTATTAGCTTCATTAATCTCTGAAATATTAGTAAAGAAGGAAGTTGATACCTTAGAGGTAGAAGTTGAAGTAGAGGGAATTTCAGAATTTTCTTCCTCGTCTTCTATTTTTGCCATGAGGCAGAGATTGGCTTCATCATCATCTTTAGAGTCAGATGATTCTTCAGTGTTAGAGGAAGCCCAGTCGAAGTCAGCGACCAAGCCTTTGCCTTTCTTCTTAAAGCTTTTTAGCTTTGAATATTTTTTTCAAAATCTTGTATTTGTCATCTCTAGCCCTGGGGTTAGAGGATTTCTTGGAGAAGGAAGCTGAAGGTTTAAACACATTCTTTGACTTGCACTCACTAGCAAAGTGACCTATCTTTTCACAGTTATAGCAAGTGGTAGTTGCCTTATCAACAGGAGTTGAGGATTTTGGCTTGTCAGTGAGTGCAAGAGGTTTATTTCTTCTGAAGTTACTCTTTCTGGCGAATCTCTTGAATGTATTAGTCAAGAGTGCCAGAGATTCATCAAGATCTGAAGGATCAGCATCTGATGAGCATTCAGAGTTAGTTTCCAACTCAGTGATAGTGATAGTTGATCGTTGAGTGGCAGGTGACTCTGAGAGTAAAGCAACAGGTGTGCTTTTGGAATCTTTTACAAGATTCTTCTTCAGATGACACGACTGCTCATGATTGAGCATAGTGCCAAATAAGGTAGAGAGGGTCATATATTTTAGATACTTTGATAGCTTGAGACACATTGAATAACCGTCCCAGCTTTCAGGTAGACATTCTAGAAACTTTGTCAGGATCTTAAAGTTAGAATATTCCTTACCAACAATTTTTAGGTCAATAATTAAATAGTTAAACCGGTGATGTACTTCAGAGAGAGTTTCATTCTTACCACAAATGAAGCTTTCGTACTGTCTTACCAGGTTGATCTTTCTTATGTCCTGGACTTCAGATGTACCTTTATATTGAACACAGACTGTGTCCCACGTGGATTTGGAGGTTTTCAGGTTCATGACGGAATGGTAGACTTCGTCAGGAAGAGCCATAGATATGATAGATCTGGCTTTAGAGTCGATAGCCAACTTCTTCTTGTCTTCATCAGTCCAAGTGTGAACTTCCCTGGGAATGATTCTTTCAGGAATGGCAGCTCTAGTAGCAGTGCCTGAAACTTCAGGGTCAATTCTAATAGGGACATATGGACCATTCTCGATGTAATAAGGCATAGTAGGGTCTACACCTTCCAAGAAGAGCATCATCCTATTTTTCCACAGATTAAAGTTATCTCTGGAAAATCTAGGGGGTTTTGCAAGAGAACCACTGTCGATATAGTTTGTGTTTGTGGTGTTAGCCATTCTACAAAATAGCAAGGAAGAGAAAAGAAATTAGTATAATCAAGATCTTGTTTATGAGGTTAAACAATCTGCTCTGATACCACTTGTTGGTCCCGAAAGGGTTATACAAGTTTGTAGAAGGGGGTTGAATACAAACACACGATTTTTACTTTTCTAAATTGTTTATTGATATGTATCAAACAATTTACAACTTGTTGCGGAACAAGATTAAGGAATAAACCTAATTTAAACAAGTTAAGAGAATCATTAAGAGTTTCTTGCACTAGAAATAAGTTAGAGGGAAAATAAGAATATTAAAGAGAAATATTCTAACACACAGAATAGTAAGAAAAAGGAAATGGTCGAGCACTTAATTTCTGAAGTAGGGTTTCCGTTACATACTACATGCATTTAATGCATGTCAGTACAACTTTACACGTGGCAGCAGCTGGTTGGTTACATTGTTTGACTTCAGTAGATAACCTAGTAGCCGCATGATGAACAATGTAGAATCAGAGTTGGTTGTACGATTCTGGACTAAAGGGATGTCCATTCTGACATTATCATACGAGGGCGTGCAAGGGGGTTTAGATAAAAGTTACTTGTAGAGGAGGCTTCATGATCAGCGTTCGCTGAATAAATCTTTATCAGTGAATGATAAAGTTCAGCGTTCGCTGAAGTCTTCTACTTGAAACTTCACGTTGAGTAGGCTGGTCTTGCCTTCGCTGATATCCGCATCAGTTCATTAGTAGACTTGTCGCTGGTTATTTGGCTTGATCTTCGACTTCAGCGTAGAACATAGTTGACATGAAACTTGTCTTTAGGGATCATAAGTAAACAACATATTTTATCAGCGATCATCAGTGAGGCTGAACAGACTTAGGGCTCACTGATGAACAGTGTTCGCTGAATGTGTAATTTAAAGCACATGTTTTCATCAGCGATACTAAACAGACTTAGTATGTATTTTTTTTACGACAAAACATTAATACATATTGTCTACTTACAATTTTCACTAAGTGTTTCTCATAGAGTCATTATCAAATCATTAAGGGTTTGGATCAACAATCTCCCCTATTTAATTGTGACATAGCAATAAAATAAAATTGCTAAATAGTAAAACATAAGGATAAAAGGGAACTCATAAAATATTTGTCCCATTTACTGTTTTCGGGGATCTTTTAAGTACTGATGGAGTAAAGTACATTCGCTGAATTTTTTCTTTAAACTTCGTATAAGATACAGAGGGAAGTGGAAAAATTATAAGTACAACAAATAAAAATTACAAGTACAAAAGATACAGTTGATAAAACGAAGAACTTACAAAAAGAATTCTATCATCTATTCAGGTTCATCTTTGATAAGAAGTTCATCAAGGGTCTTTGTGGTAGGGATCATCCAATCAGGGACATTTTCTCCAAGATCCCGTCTTCGCTGTGCTTCTTCAAAGATCAAGGGCTTCATGAAGTGTCCGAGAAGATCATCTCTGAATCCGCACCAATAGACGAGATCTCTGAGTTGTTCGATAGGGGAAATTCAAAGCTCAGAGACGCGTTGAAAGCATTCTCATCCATCGTAGTCTCTGAAGAAGATACCATGAGGATCACTTAAGACTTTTCCAAGGACAAAGCATTCACAAGGGGGCAGGGAGATGTTGAGAGCTGAGAGATCAGGTTCGGGACCAAGAACATCTTCGCGTGAAAAAACAATTCCGGTTTCATTTCTGATAGGGGGACCTGAGTCTGAAGGTGTTATCTTTTTCTTTGCAGCATGCCTTCTTCTTTGCACTGGAGCAAGAGGAGCAGGAGGAATATCCATAGCAGATGTAACCAAGTCGATCTGCTTATTCAAAATTTTCTCGGCAACGTCTTTAAAGGTTGAGCGAGATCGCTGAATGCCTATTCGCATCTCCAACCACTAAGAGAAATCGTAATTGATGATCGAAGAAGCGTAGATGGTTTCCTTACAACCATCTGAATATGTCGACATCAATAACTGGAACGTTTAGAGACATCCTTCCCCTGATGTTCACCTTGTTGATTATGGAGGCCTGATATCGGTAGTGCAGCCTTTCTTTACACCATTAGTCTCTTTCTTCAGCTCTTTTTCTGTAATACCCCGGGTAAGTTCGTTAGTTAAATCCTCTTTCCGTTAAATTTAGTTAACTTTAAAAGTTAAGGTTTAGGTTAGGTTTGGGTTAATTTTTAGGATAAAGGTGTCTTGGTCATTAATAAATAGTTTAGGGGTTAAGATTGTAAATTTAGTTGATATTATCACTTAGACAATTCAGATATTTCACAAAAACAGAATTTCAGTGTCTTTGTGTGTATTGAGAGCAAAATAAGAAAAGAGAAGAAGTAAAGCTAGGGATTCATTTGGTGTACTTGGAAGTGAATTAAGGTATGTTTCCTTTGTAAATTATGTCTATAATTGCTAGTTAATAGTTCCTATCGGAGTAGAATCATTAAATTCAGGCCTGAGGTTAAAATCTGTCAAATCTGGGTAAAATTAGGGTAAACCGACAGAGGTGTTCGGATGAAATGAAGGTGTCTGGGTAGTTTTGTTGGTGGTGTCCGGGTAATGTTATAAAGGTGTCCGGACGGGGGTTTTATCCGGGTAAGTTCCTTTTCCTATGTTTTCCGAATAAGAATTAGATACCGGATGGTATCCGGATTTCATTGGTATCCGGATGTTGTCAGGATTGTTTTAGTTGTCCGGAAAGGGCATGCTGTCCGGAATACCTGTGCTGTCCGGAAAAGTTGTATTGTCCGGATAACTTATGATATCCGGATACTTTTAATGTTTGGTCATTTTGGAGAGTTTAAATACTTTTTAGTATCCAGTAACCTGTGTTTTGTTAAGTCATGGATAGGAAATGAATGAGGACTGAATGTACTGTGGACTTGACTTAAGTTCGGGTCTGGGGGCAACATTTGAGGATTTGAGTTCTTTAGAGTTCTTAGCTTTAGTAAGACTTATGTGTTTTGTATGGTAAAGAGATATCTGCATTTAATTATTTCAGATACTGTGAATCAAAGGTGAAAGCTGAGTTCTTTGTGGAAGGAGTTTTGGATAAGCAAACAAGTGAGTTTTTACTTAAAATGTTTTCTAACTGGAATACATATATGTTAAGGAGTGTAATAATGTGCAGATTGTGTTTATATGAGTATTACACTACATGGTTGCTAGTTGGCCGGGCTTAGGACCGGTGTATGTTGGCTGTACAGAGGGACAGTGGTGTTGGATGTATTTAGTACAGTGGTGTAAATTGATTAGTTGGCTCGCAACCAATTAATATGGCCAAGAGAATGAGATGGAAAGATATATGATGCATGAGTCTTAATTGGTATTCTTATGTGTATGGTGTTGTGCAAATGGTTTTTAACTAACGGGGATTTTCTCACTAGACCTCAAGGTCTAACCCTCATTTTGTTTTAAAAATATGTATTCCAGGCCGTGGATCGAGTAAGAGCAGATAAAGAGGTTAAATCGAGAATAGCTTTTGGGAGGACTATGTAGTGGAAGACTATGATGTGCTTTGTAGATATAGCATGTTGTTAATGATGTAATTTACTATGTAAACGTTTATAACGATGTACTGAATGTTTGTAAAGACTAGGGGACCGTATTTGTTATATAATGTATCTCTTGTTTTAACGACATTATGCAATGTATGCTATTTGAACTATGTAGGGGATTAAGGGGTTGTTACAGATGGTATCAGAGCCCTAGTTTAAGGGATTTAGGTATTAGTATTTGTACCTAGACTTAAACTGCATGTGAAGTAGGATGTCCCTATTATTATAGAACCTTGGGGTGTTAAATATAAAAAGGTAGAAGGAACATCATGTAAGGTAATTTCATTTTACACCTGGCCAGTGTAATTGTGATCTTACAGGTACATGTTTGAACTGGAATACTTTGTTATATGGGGTATGTGCTTATGTGTATATTAACCTTGTCTGAATCAACAGAATGGCAAGTGGTACTAGACAAACGAATCGGGAAGGAGGAGGAAATCCGAATAGAACAAACCCAACAGCCGGAGGAAGGGGAAGAGGGGGAGAAAGAGGTGGAGACAGAATCAGAGGCAGAATTGGGGGTAGAACTGGGAGTGGAACTCCGCTGTGAGGTAATGAATTTGTTACTAGGGACGATTTAACAGCTGAAATGGGAAGACTGCATGCCAGTATACAAGCCATGTTTGATCGAACTCGTCATAATGAAGCTGATACACCAGATCCTGGTCAGGAAGACCAGATGCCTATTACACCTACAATCACACCAGTACTAAGAAAGTGTGACTATAAAATGTTCTTAACTTGTAAGCCTCCAACTTACTCAGGAGATCGGGATCCAGTGAAAGCTATGAAGTGGCTAAAGGAAATAGAAGCTATCTTCAAGACTAGTAAATGCGCTGAAGAGAATAGAGTACTCTATGGAACTGCAATGTTGAAAGGCGATGCCCTATACTAGTGGGAAGCACATATGTCCTCGGGAGGATCTGATATATATTCTACTTATTCTTGGGAAGAATTCGTGATAGCTTTCAAGAAACAGTTTTGCCCTCAATTCGCAGTTAAACAATTGGAAGGGGAGTTTATGAACTTACAGCAAGGGAATTTGTCAGTTCGAGACTACACCGCTCGCTTCTTGGAAAAGTCTCATTTTGCGGAATACTACGTTGCTACGGAGGCCATGAAGATTGAAAGGTTTATCTTTGGATTTAATGCAGAAATCAGAAGTTTTGTGATTGCTAAAGGACCATAAACTTTCTCCGCCGCATTAGACGCCGCGAAAACCGTGGAACAAGATAAAGGGAGAATTACTAGTGATAAGAATGTGGGGAAAAGAAAGTGGGAAGGACCGCAGTATGATCCGAAGATGTCCAGGTTTCAGCGATTTGATAACCGTCCACCTTTCCGATCAGTTGAAAGACCTTGCCCAAAGTGCCACCGTTTTCATCAAGGAAGTTGTCAAGTTTATCCTAGAAACTGTTATAAGTGTGGAAAGATCGGCCATATTGCTAAAGACTGTAGAGTAGTTAAATTTTGTTACTCGTGCAATTCTCCTGATCACATTCAGTCCGATTGCCCACTGGGGAGATTACAACCGGGTGGTATGTCAGTAAGACCAACGGGTGTTAGACCGGTAGTACCAAGGCCAGAAGTACCAAGAGCAAGGGGTCGTGCCTTCCAAATGACAGAGCAAGAAGCAGATGAGACTCCCGATGTGGTTACAGGTACATTCTTAATAAATTCTACACGTGCTAAAGTCTTATTTGATTCCGGTGCAAACCGATCGTTTGTGTCGCCTTCTTTTGCTGCCTATATGCAATTAAAGCCTAAAGTGTTAGATCATGTGTTAATGGTAAATACGGCTAATGATAATCAAGTACCGGTTAGTGAGGTATTTGATAGTTGTGTGATAAACATAGATGGGTGTGGAGTGCCTATTCAGTTATTTCCTATAGCCTTGATCGAGTTGGATATGGTAGTGGGAATGGATTGGTTAGCCGAGAATCAGGCTAATATAGTTTGTGATAAGAAATTGATAAATGTTGTCTTACCTGAGAAGGGACCAGTAGTGATTTATGGTGACCGTAGAAATCATCAGTTTTTCCTTATCTCTTTGTTGAAAGCTCGTAAGTGTATCAATAAAGGCTGCTCAAGTTACTTAGCTTATGTGATAGATATTAGGCTAGAAAAGAATAAGCTGGGAGATATTCCGGTTGTTCGTGAATTTCCGGAAGTTTTTCCAGAAGATTTGACTAGCCTTTCGCCCGTTAGAAAAGTAGAGTTTGGTATAGATCTGATTCCTGGAGCCGCTCCTGTTGCCCGTGCACCGTGTCGTTTAGCGCCACCAGAGATGAAAGAGATGATGACTCAACTGCAGGATCTTTTAGATAAAGTCTTCATCAGACCCAGTTCTTCTCCGTGGGGAGCACCGGTTATGTTTGTGAAAAAGAAGGATGGATCGATGAGAATGTGTATTGATTACCGAGAGCTGAATAAGCGCACGATCAAGAACAAATGTCCGCTTCCTAGAATTGATGACCTCTTTGATCAACTAGTTGGAGCTTGCTATTTCTCCAAGATTGATCTGAGATCTGGTTATCATCAGCTGAAGGTTAAAGAAGAAGATGTTCTGAAAACTGCTTTTCGCACACGGTATGGTCACTATGAATTCTTAGTAATGCCTTTTGGATTGACGAACGCCCCAGCAGCTTTTATGGATTTAATGAATCGAGTATGTAAGCCATATCTCGATAAATTCGTTATTGTGTTTATCGATGATATTCTTATCTACTCCCGGTCCAAAGAAGAGCACGCCCAACATCTTCGTTTAATTCTGGAATTGTTGAAGAAGGAACAGTTATACGCTAAGTTCTCTAAATGTGAATTATGGCCACGGGAAGTTCAGTTTCTCGGGCATGTAGTTTCCGAGAAAGGTATTCAAGTTGATCCGACGAAGGTAGAAGCAATTGAAAAATGGGAATCGCCAAAGACGCCAACGGAAGTACGAAGTTTTCTGGGTTTAGTCGGTTACTATCGAAAGTTTATACAAGATTTTTCTCGTATCGCTACGCCTCTCACTAAGCTAACCCGGAAGAATCTAAAGTTTGAATGGAAAGCAGAACCGGATGAAGCATTCAGGGTATTGAAAGAGAAACTTTGCAGTGCGCCGATTTTGTCACTACCAGAAGGTTCCGAAGACTTTGTTGTTTATAGTGATGCTTCCAAATTGGGATTGGGTTGTGTACTAATGCAGCGTGGAAAGGTTATTGCTTATGCTTCTCGTCAGTTAAAAGATCATGAACGGCAGTATCCTACACATGACATGGAACTGGCAGCAGTTGTTTTCGCATTAAAGATTTGGAGACACTATCTCTATGTGAATTATGTGTATGATGTTGTGCAAATGGTTTTTAACTAACGGGGATTTTCTCACTAGACCTCAAGGTCTAACCCTCATTTTGTTTTAAAAATATGTATTCCAGATCGTGGATCGAGTAAGAGCAGATAAGGAGGGTAAACCGAGAATAGCTTTTGGGAGGACTATGTAGTGGAAGACTATGTAGTGGAAGACTATGATGTGCTTAGTAGATATAGCATGTTGTTAATGATGTAATTTACTATGTAAACGTTTATAATGATGTACTGAATGTTTGTAAAGACTAGGGGACCGTATTTGTTATATAATGTATATCTTGTTTTAACGACGTTATGCAATGTATGCTATTTGAACTATGTATGGGATTAAGGGGTTGTTACACTTTCGATCGGCGAGTTGTTTCTCATCTTTGAGGTGTTCAACGACTTCTTTTCTTGTTATTTTGAATCGAGGGCCACGGATGATTCGCTGATCCTCAAGTTGTTTGATCATTGCTTCTCTCCTTCTCAGTTCTTCTTCACTTAGCTTTTGAGGAGCCAAGGAAGGTCTTTTATTGTCAGAGAGCAGTTCTTCTTCTGGTTCATCAGTCTCAGCGAAGTCTAAGACTGGGATTATTTCTTCAGCGCTTGGGGCTGGATTTATTGTTGATGTAGCTGGAGGAACTTCAGCTGGATCCTCAAGCAGGGGAGAGGACTATCTAAAACATAACGATCGTTTAAGTAAGATCATTTGGGAGAAGAGATAGAGAAAGAATGAGGTTTAAGTGTATAGAGGTTGGGAAGGGATAGAGGAGGGATGCAGTGTAAGGGAAGAAAATATATTGTACCTGACAAACTATGTAGGTTCCCAGATTCATGTTGTATCACATAAATAGCATAAATCAGATAGCGAAGCATTATATAAAGCCATTAGGATGTGAGTGATTGTGCAAACGATAATGTAACAGTGAGAGATCAATAATGAACAGTAATATGATAACAAGATCAAGTAAATAAGTTGCTCGTATATTGATAATCATGAATAACACCAAGAACACGTTCAAGTGTGTGTATTCAGAAATCTCTCAGGGAACAATACCGTACGGTGGTAGTGCTATGGAATGTTGCAGTGTGTGTTCTAACAATTGAGGAAAACTATTCTTCCAAAAGCTTACAATTATGTGTTCCACTACCATTGTATTTATAGCCCAATAAAGTAAAAGACAGTGTACTAGCTAACCCTGGAATGACACGTGGAAAGTGTGTCTCCGTCCTTTTAGGGCTTACGTGGAAAGTACGGACACGTGTCTAACACTTAGAGATTTCTACGAGACTTAGGCTTCATAGAGTTCTTCATGTCACCACAGCTCTTACGCCAGAGCTCTGTTGGTCTTGTTGTGTAAACGGTTCTTCTGTTGAGTAGAATAAGTCCTCGGGCCAGAGCTTTGTTGAGCTCTGTTGGTTCCGCCAGAGCTCTTTTAAGCTTTGATGGTCTTCTTGTTGGATTTCTTCTAGATCTTCTGCTGAATCTATGGTGGTCTTCTGACTTGTAATATTTTCAATACTTTTACATAAGAGATACTTGGGGCTAACAATATCCCCCTAAGTATTGAAAAAAAAAATTGGAATTTACAGAGATATAAACAAAAGACAGAGAACTTTTACCTCTGTGAAACTTTTGTACTATTCTTTTTAAGATGTTACAATACAGAACAAAGAATAAGTACATCAAGCATAGTTATCTCCCCTTAGAATTCTGTCGAATCTTCTGATCCGCTCTGTGAAATTTAACATGAGGTCAATCTGGTTGATGAAGAGCCTCAGTTGTTCTCCTGGACATTTTTCTCTTGGGAGATTCTGGATCACGTTCTTGAGATACTGCAGCGACTCACTTGAGTACTTGTGGGTTTCAGATGCTCTGATGGCCTTTTTGTTGCCATTCTGTCGGCAGATAAAGATTGGAGGATTTCCAACCACAGTTCCAGTTCTGTAATGGCCATAACCCTCAAGGTTTTCATTTGGAGGTGCAATCGCCAGTCTCTCAACTTCGAATTCTATGCCTAGCTGAAAATCGATATGTGTTCTGAGATTGACGTGCTCTTTCATAGCGAATCAAACATCTGGTAGAGCAGTTCTTGCTTCTTTGTATCTTTCGGTGAAGTTCAAGCAATAGGCATGGAGTGTTATCAGATCATACGGATTCAGAAGCACAAGATCGTTGTCGTTGAAGTGTTCGATCTTGCCCTCTGTTGACTCAACAGTGTACTCATGGTATATGACTCTGTCGTATGAAAATTTCATATGCTTGATGTTCATGATTCTGCGGATACCAAAGTTCGAGTTCATGGCTTTGTTCAGATTTGACTTTGTTTCTATGAACCTTCGCCTAGCATCTTGGATTGTGTTTATTCTGCTGGGGTTAAGGTAAGGGTTGATGGGTACGGCATTCACAGAGATTATATCTCTTTGAGCATAGAGATATGCAAATAATTCTTCTAAGGATGGTTTCTCGATGTGTTGGGTTGATGTTTCTGGGTTCGGTTCTGGTTGAGTTGGGTTCTGATCTTCATGGGTTTCAGCCATAAGAATGTCAACATGGCGTCCAGGCTCTTGTAGAATTTGGGTTTGGACTTGGGGTTGAGCTTGGCTTATTTGTTCATCAGCAGAGATTGGGATTGATCTCTCTGGTTCAGTTCTTGGAGATGGAGGAGGGGTGTCAAGTATGATGATCTCTGGTGGTTGTTGAGTTGACTCTTCTGGTGTGCTGATGACTCTGTCTTTGAACATGTAGTCAAACACTACCATTGTCATCTCTGGTGTTTCTTCTTCTGTCATCCCCTTATCTCTTTGTGTATCTTCTTCCATCTCTGCCTCTGCCTCTGTCACTTTCTCTTTCCCTTTATTCGTTTATGTCTCTGGCTCAGCCTCATTCTCTTTCTCCTCCTTTTCTTTCTCCTTCTCCCCCTTTTGTTGTTCTGTGGACTCACCCATCTGATTGTCTGAATTTCCCTCTAGAGCATCTTGGAAATCATCATCATCATCAGAATCTGCAATTCCTGCATTTTGTGAGGCCGGAACAACAAACTTACCCTTTTTGCTTGAAGGTTCTCCTTCTAGGGTTCCTTCTGCAGGTCTTTTGAGTGTAGCAGTCTTTTTGATCTCATCTGTGAAGGTAGTGACTGCTGCTTTCAACGCGTCTTCGACCTCTGTTGCCGCTGTTCTGATCTCGTCTACTTGACTCTCAAAGTTGACTTTGTGAGTGTCAAGAGATGTCCGCACATGTCGCTCTGTTGCTTGTGCCTTCATTTCGAACTTTGATGAAATTGTGATCATCTTGCTGAGGACCTTTTTGCTGAACTCACCCATCTGGCCGACTGTTATTGGTAGATCGTTGGGACTTGGACCAGATATGTTGAGTGGAGTAGCAGAAGATGTCGTGGCTTCTTTAATTGCATCCTTAACAGAGTTGTTTATTAACTCTGTCAGGGATCTGATGTTTCAGTCTGATAGGATTACTGAAGGTATGGGCAGGGTTCTGTTCATGGTTGTCGTGTGATTCTCTGCCATAAGTCTTTTTAGATCAGCCAGCTATGTTGATATTTTCGTTGTTTCCTCTGCTCTGACCTTTGCAGCATCTGCATACCTCTGAGTTGTCTCTGCATTTTTAGCTGTAATCTGTTGCAGCTCTTCTCTGAGAGAAGCATTCTCCTTGCGGATCAGCTCCTCTTTGGATTCATTGATAAGTTTATACTCATTCAAGGAGTTGCTAATCTTGTCACAGAAGCTTGCGAACTTTGCTCTTGTGACAATTTTAGCGGGGGTAACCTTGGCTCCAACGAATGGATCCAATTCAGCCTCGAGTTCAGAGGCGCCTACATCAAGAGTTGTTTTGATATTGGCTCTTGTAGGACTTCCACCCAATCCTTGATGCTCCTTTTCAAGGGAAACATCTATAGGTGTTCTGATCAGAGTTTCCTCTTCCAGCTCAGGTTCTGAAGAAGGAAATCTGATGTGATGAGAAGAACTTGGATCAAGCAAAGTCTTCCCTTGTGAAACTAGGTCACCCCATTGTCCCTGAGTCGGACAGAGCCTACGCGAGATACGAAAGATGTCAGGGCTACTTTGTGTCAAGTCAATGTGAGCCACAGAGGCATCATCGTGTGGAGGTGACCTGTTGACGTTCTAGGGCAATGGAACATCATTACCAAAAATGGATTCCCCGGTTGCGTGCATACCAGAGGCGTAAAGAGGTGCCTCTGGTGGTTCTGTCTGGTTAAGGTTCGAGGTGTGCACCTCTGTTTCAATATCCCTCTGGGCTAGATCACCAAGGATAGGTTGTGTGGTTGCACTAGGAGTTGGGCTGTGGAATCTCACATGTGTGTTCATAACGTGAACATCTTCTTCTAATCTCTCTGTTCTCTCGGCTCTTAGAGATGTAGAACTCTCAGATTCACTCTCTTCTCTCTGTTCTTCCTCACCGCTACCAGAGGAGGGCGATCTTTCTGCCACCTCCTCTGTAGCTTCCCTTTCTTCCGCATGAACAACCACCATAGGGGATGCTCTGTTCACTACTTCCTCCTCCAAATCAATTTGGGCAGACGAAGACCCCACTTCGCGTAATCTTACCTCTGGTCTGTTCACTTCTGCTTCTCCTCTTACCTCACTCATACTTTCCAATGAGGGCTCAGATCCTAAGTATGCTGGGGATCTCACCTCAGGTTCTTGAGGTCGAGCAGCATGATTATAGTTTTGGATAGAAATGTGTGTTGGTTGAATTAAAGAGAGCATTGTTCGTGGGATTCTTCTTACGTTTGGATATTCACTTGTGGTTGTGGGCAAAAACATGGACATAACCCAAACAGGTGTGGGATTTCCCTGTTGAGTTAATTCTAGTAACGGGAAGGCTTCGCGGATTACCAGACTTATAAACCGTGGGTATTTGATGGATTTCAGACTTCTGTGGACTCCTACTTCTCCTCCTTTTGCTAGGGCTGAGGTCTTGGTATTCACTGCAGATAAGAGTTCCTTGTAGAGAATCTTGGCATAGTCAAAGTTTCGTTTGAAGTAAAGACCATACATTATCAGGAGAATCTCTGTGTTGGTCTGGTCTTGACTACCATATTTGCAAGTTTGGGTTTGGTTCAGTGTGGAAAACATGAAATTCCACACTGGGGGTAAATTTCCTCTTCTGAAGTCTCCTATTTTGTTTAGTCTGTCGTTGTTGTATCCTAGGAACTTCACGAAGTCAAGAAGAACAACAACTTTTGTGGGCTTTTCGTATGCTTGAATTCCTAGCTGTCTTCTTGTTTGCATCCCAAATATTCTCCTGAAGGTTTTGTCGCGAATGCGTATAGATCCACCTCCTGCATTTCTTCCACAATCAACATTTCCAATAATCCCCTTTTGTTCTGGGATGAACTGACAAGTAGTCCACCATTGTTGCACATAAAGTTCAGGAAGATTGTCATCGAACATGGTGAGGGCACGAAAAACTTCTGAGTTTCTGAAAAACTCAATAAAGACGTGGTAAATGGGTAAATAGAGGCCTGTGTTTGCATCGAAACGGTAGTTGTTGTCAGCGAACTCGTTAGCTTGGATTATGATTTCATCGACAGGTCCTATGCGGCTTGATTCAGCTGGGTGTTGTTGTTCCGCCATTGTTGCAGGTTTAGGGTTTCTTGAAGAACTTAAGAGTTTTGAGCAAAGGGAGGGAAAAGATGAGGGTTTTGAATGATCAGGAAAACGTAAGAAATGAAATGGGTTGTAGGTATGGATATTTATACTTGAATCATGTGGCTGGATGACTATCGTAGGTATTGTAGGACTTGAGTGTCAGATAGTGGAGCGACCTCAACAGTGAAACGTGGAAACAGCTAACGGTTGGTTTCTCAATCAGAGATTGCCATGTGGATTAATTTCTGATAACTTTTGGGCTAACACACCGTCACGGTTAGAGATGGGTGGGTGACATGTGGTTGACGTTTAAGAAATAACCCGCATCTCTGATGACATCACTTCTGATGACGTGGCACAAAACTGACAGAGCTCTGGTGGAGCTTAGTACAGTTTGCCTCTGATGAGTGACCTTGTCCATTCCTTTTCAAGTAACCCAAGATGTTTCACCTTTACCCAAAATCATTTAAAAATCCAGTTTCTGATGTGAAAATAGTCAAAGAACGAGAACATAACTGACTTTGAAATTTCACAGAGTTCTGGTGAGAAATCATCAGAGGCTCTGGTGAAATATCAGAGTTCTGGTAATGTCTTGACATTATCTAAAGGTTTTCATCAGACCAGGTTTTCTCTTCCTCAAAAAGATTTATCTTTAAAGATCAAAGAGCAAAGTCATTTGGATTTGGAAGTTGAATTGACTTGCTCCCCCTAAAACCATGCTTATTTTCCTCTTAAGCTCCCCCTTAAATGGTGAGCTTAATAGACAGATTTTTCTTTTCAGCTTTTTGAAAGATAAAAAAAACTTATATACAAAGAAAAAAATTATATACAAACAAGAAATTCACGAGGAAAAATATTGAAAAAGTATGCTTGCAGAGCTCTGGTGAGAACATCAAAGGCTCTAGTGAACTATCCTACCCAACCATTTGACAGAGCTCTGGTAGGATCATCAGAGGCTCTGTTGATTTTTAAACAGAGTTTGGAGGACATGTTTAGCATACCCATCTTGCTGATTAAGAAGTTAAAGCTCCTTTCATCGAGGGCTTTTGTGAACAAGTCAGCAAGTTGGAAGTCAGTTGAAACAAAATACATTTCAATTGTCCTATTTTCAACATGATCCTTTATGAAATGGTACCTTATGTCGATATACTTTGTCTTTGAGTGTTAGACTGGATTAGCTGTAATTGCTATAGCACTCTTGGAGTCACATAAAATTGGGATCTTGCTATACTCCATGCCATAATCTTTGAGTTGTGTTTTCTGATAAACCAGTTTCTATTAGGTAATCATCAAATCATCCATTGATCTTGAACATAATAGAGATTTACATAGGAATTATGCACTTTCTCTCTCTAGAATGCTCTCACTTCTCTCTCTAGAATATTACAATTAAGATCACTAATGAATCTCTTTCTTTAGACTTTCTTGAGACTTGCTTAACATCTAAGCTAACTAATCCTATTTATACCTAGGATTACAAAGCATTAAATCTAATCTACTTTGACTTTTCATGACTTTGACTTTTACATTTGACTTTACAAGCTTTGACTAATTACAAGACTTTACAATAAATCTTGAATACAATAATGCTCTAACAATCTCCCCCTTTGGATTCAAGATTTAAAAAAAATATAGCAGCAGTCTTCAGCTCTTGATCTTCAAAACTTTAACTTTGACCGCTTTGAACGTTGAAGCTTAGATAATCTTCAAACAGCTTTATCTCCATTAGTTCACGGCGAACTAAATGTTTTGACACTCTTTAAGAACTCAGCTTTGAAGAATCTTCAGACAAACATGAAAAGTCTTTCTCTTTCTCTTTGAAAAGTCAACCTTCTTCAATACAATCTTCAACAGATTGTCTCCAAGTCTTGAACATGAATTTCAGATCTTTATATAAAACCATCAATTCGGAACAAGAGGAATCAGAAACTATTAGAGTTTGGATCAGAAAGATGTGAAACCATCTACATTTTTTAACTTTTAGGTGTAAGCGCATTCCGAGAACCACTCAGAACTAAGATAACCAAATTCAGCAACATTTGGACTTCACATGATCCTTCTTCCCCTGATCTTCAGTCTTTGTTCACGAATCTTTGACTTGAAATATATTTGACTTGAAAGCTCTTTGACATGAAATTGAATTAAACATTTCTCCCCCTTTTTCGATGAAAGTGAGCATCATTATCATCGAAAACCTTCTTCAATTTCAGTCGCGTCTCTTAGTATTACTAACAATCTCCTCCTTAGTGAATAACCGTGCTCCCCCTCAAAATAAGAATTCTGGAGCAATTTGTTTTCTTCCCCTGAAAGTATGCATATATTTCAATAACGCACAATATACAAATTTAAAAAAAAAATTACACAAGGAAAATAAAATTCATTGAACTTCATTTTATAACTACTAACATTTGATCATTTGAATGCTTTACAAAAGAAATTCAACTTAATGAAATTTAACAGATATTTCAATCAAATGAAATCAAATGCATGTGTTTGGATTCAAAAACAAGACATCATTGCATATCAAGTTACAAACGTTCAGTTTCAACCCCTTTATTTAATCTATTTGGTGTACTAGCATGCGAAATATGATTAGCATCAAGCGTATGCAGTTCTAAAACATATAAGAATACTTTGCTCTACTCACACTATTTGTCCAAAATCAGAATTTCACAAATTTACGGGTTTATCGCGACTTTGTATTTTCCCCAAGTTTCAAGAGATGTGTGCTCTTTGGCATCTTTTGATTTTGTGCGCATTGGCATCTTTTGATTTTGTGCTCATTGGCATCTTTTGATTTTGTGCATATCGGCATCATTTGATTTTGTGCTCATTGGCATCTTTTGATCAAAAAGTTTAGTAAGAATAAGATACACCGTTAAACATGACTGTCTATCTGGTTCTATAGCAGGATTTGGGTCAGCATATCCCAGACCAGTTGGCCTTAGGTGCTAGGTGACGAGCACCCCTTAGAACTTAATTTCCCAAACCAGAAAGGCCACATCGATATATCTTAAACCCATTTGTACCAGTAGAACATGGCTTTCTATCTGGTTCTATTGCAGGATTTGGGTCAGCCGATCCCAGACCAGTTGATCTTAGGGACTAGGTGTCGAGCACCCCTTAGGACTTACTCTCCCAAACCAGAAAGTCCACAGGCATAAACTTTCAAACTAAATGATAGTGCAACAATTTTATCTCAATCACTTGGTTCTAAAACATAGTGCTTTGCCCATATTTTCATTTCCATCCATCATTCTGACATATAGGCTTTTTGAGCATTATATTCTATATATATCCAGATTCACATAACTTTGAGCATTCAGCATAATTTCATTCATGTTTTGCTGACCTTTCGATTATTTCTGAGGTGAAAATTGAAGCAAATCCAACTCAGATAATACAAAGTTTCTTGTAAAAACATCTTTTAGCACACATTTAATTCATTGAGTGAAGATTGAAAATTTCATGTCATTGAATTAAATTTGTAAAGTTTCAAGTTTTCAAAGTAGTAGAAACAAAATATAATCCAATGTTACCTTTCACCACTTGTTCCTTGAATTAAAAAGATATGACAGTTAAAGGATATCACCTGGGAAGTATGAGTTCTAAACTGATTTTTTTAGAAGTCTTAGTCTTTGAAGTACGGGTCCTGAACTGAATTGTTCAGAAGCCAAAGTCGTTGAAGCACGGGTTTTGAACTGATATGTTCAAAAGCCAATACCTCTTTACTCCCCCTTAATGGTACAAGTAATTTTCTTCCGAGAGTTCAACGCTTTGCTTCTAAATCTGCAAAAACAGATTAAGTAGATTTTGGTACCCAACGTGTCTTGGGTCCTGGCTTGTTAAGCGGAGCTCTATAGGAAGGAAAATGATAAGTACCATACCAATATTGAACACTCTCATTTTTAATAAAATCATTAGTACCACAATAAGAACAACAAAAATTCTTTTGTGCTAACCTGATTAAATGATTTGTGGAATAGAATGAATCAGGATTAGCAAAAGATTTAGCTTTTAGATTAGTGTTCTTGTTGGGAACAGAGGATTTTGGCTCACCTTTTTCAGTAGACGTATCTTTTACTCTCCATTGCATGTTGACTTTCTTATATGAAGGAAGATCAGCATATTGATACTTGGAAGAATTATCCACCGAGTGATCATAGAATAGATTAGAAGGACGAATCAGACATTCTGAATAGCATTTGGATTTGTTAAATGACTTCACTTTGTAAGATAAGTCATTCCGTTCCTTGGTCACCAAATCAAGCTTCTTCTGAATATTAGACTTGACCCTCTTCTCTTTCATGATGTCAGTCGATAATGCAGCCAAATTCATTGTCAATTTATGAATTTCCTGCCGAAATATCTTCCTTTCTTTAGAAAATTCGTCTTTAACGCACCTAGCCTAAAAGTCAGCTTTCTTCATCTTTTCTAGCTCTTGACTTTCTTTATCTAGCTCTTGTCTTTCCTTTTCTAAGTCCTTTTGAAGATCAGAAATTTTCTTTGACAGTTTCGCATTCTTCGCTTCAAAGCTTTTCCTTTCTTTTTCATACTCGACCCTTTCCTTCTCCAACTTCTCCTTTTCAAGAAATAAAACTTTCTCAAAGTCAGAAACTTGTTTTGAAAGTTTTATGCATTTCAGTTCAAGTACTTTCTTTTCTTCAAAAACTTTCTTTTCTTCAAAAGAAAAATTAGACAGTTTTCTCTTTAGATCGTCATTTTCACTGTCCAAACGCTTTTCTTTATCTTGAACTTCTTTTAATTGAGCATGTATCTTTAAGGTCCACTTCACTCTCCTTTCTTCTCTTCTCTTCAAATCGACATTTTCTTTTTGAAGAGTTGTTACTTTCTCTTGAAGATTCTCGATTTGATCGTGCAGACTTGAGTTGTCTTTCTTTGTTTCAAGATCTGCAATATAAACGTCAAGATCAGTAACTCTTTTAATAAGTTTATCATTTGAAGAAGAAATGTCTAAAATTTGTCTCTTCAGATTAGCATTTTCTTCCTCCAATGCTTTTATACTTCCTTCAAGCTTCTTTATGTCATCTTGATGAGTTGAAGGATTTGAAGTATTAGTTTTAACAAAATTTTGCTTCAAACCTTCACCATTGGATTTAACAATAGTTTGCTTCAAACCTTCACCATTGGATTTAACAATAGTTTGCTTCAAACTTTCATTATTAGATTTAACAAAAGTTTGTGGTGTTGAAGGTTTTTCTGTTATAAGAACTTGTTGCAAAATTTTATTATTTGGTTTAACAAAAACTTGTGGTTTTGGAGGTATTTCTGGTATAATAAATTGTTGCAAAATTGTTTGTTGCAAACTTTCATTTGATGATTTAACCAGAACTTTTGCAATTGGGGGTATCTCCTTTTTAATAGTTTGCTTCAATCTTAAAACCCCATCTTCTGTATAAGTAGACATCTTGAAGAAAACCTGAAAAGAAACACAAAAAAAATTAGATGAAAAATATTAACAAAAATATACCTAATAGAGTGATCGTCAAAAGAAACTTCGCTTAGAAGTTGGAATTATGTGCACACTCGTAAAAAAATCAGAAAAACATAAAAACACAATTAAAGTCAGAAAGATTTTCAAAAATAAAATTTGAAAAAACAAATTATAAATTTGTCTTCCAAAAATTAATTCTGAAAAATATGCACGGAAATATTGGACTTTAATCGTCAAACCTGCAAAATAAGAGAAAATGTGTCAGTTATGAATAAAAGCAGGTAAAATAACAAAATTTCGATACTAAAATGACTAAAAATGTCAAAAATACAAAATATAGGGACTAAAATGAAAAATACTAAGACTCAACAGAAACAAGGACTAAAAATGACAAAACTGAATCTTAAGACTCTAAGGACTAAAAGTGTAAAATTCTAAAACTTATACTACAGGGACTAAAAATGTAAAAGTCCTAAACTATAACTACAAGGACCAAAATTGTCAAACCCTAAAAACTACAACTACAAGGATCAAAACTGACAAAATCTAAAACTAACTAAACTTGTCTTAACAGAAAACACTAACTGAGGACCAAAAATGTAACAAATCTAACGGAAAAAATTAACTGACTGTTAGTAAAATGACACTAACTGACTCAAACTGGAACTTAACGAAAAGGACTCAAAATGTAACAAAACTAACCAACTAACGGAACAATACTAACTGACTCTGACTGATTTAACGGAAAAAGGACCGAAGTTGTCAGAAAACTAACGGAGTACTAACGACCTCCGTTAGTACTGTTCATCATCTTCTAAAAACCGCAAATCACGATCTGATTAATTCTTCTTCGATTTTCTTCTTCGTTTCTCGACCAAAATGACTAGAAATTGTTGCGTTGTGATCCTTGTTTAAGATACAATCGAATGCATGCAAAGAAATTCGATCATGCAACGAAAGTCGATGACCCACCAAATTTTCCGGCCAAACCCGGTTTTCCGGCGAGAAGATTTCAGACAACTATATCATCTTCGTTTCTCAACAAAAATGAATAAAAATTGTTCCTTTGTTTTCCTTATTCAATGACAAATCTAATGATACCAAACACTCTCAATCATGCAACAAAAACCGAATGCGATCCCGTTTTTCCGGCGAAGCTCCGGCGAATTTTTCAGACGACAATATCTTCTTCGTCTCTCAACCAAATTCGATAATTTTTGTTGCAATGCTATCCTAAAACAAATTTCAATCGAATCCAAGCAACAAAACTCGATTAAACACTGATTTGTGAAGACCCACTAGATTTTCCGGCGAGATGGTTTCGTACTTGATTTCAAGAATAGTCCGAATTCTAGTTTCAAAAAGGGTCCGAATTGATAACAAGAAGGATTCGAATTCTAGGTTTCAAGAAGGGTTCGAATTCTTGGTCAAGAAGGGTCCGAATTGATGAATTCGGATGTTTGGTTCCTGTTTGATTCGAATTCTTAGAAATCTAAGCATACATACACCTAGCTTAAACATGCAAACACACAGCTAAAAAAAAATATAGTTTCATATGCTGTATGATTCGAAACCATCTAATAAGCACTCATACACACAGCTGAATCACACACACACTCAGCACACATTTACTATGTGTGATCCGAATTCCTCAATTCGTATGCTTTTGACTTTTGAAAGTCAATTCTTTCTTTCTTCCCTTTTTTTTGTTGATTTTCTGCAAATATAAACACTCAAAAACAATTGTTAGATTTGGAATTTTAAGATCAAAACAAATCAAAAACACATTTTAATACATTTCAATTAAAAATTTTGGATCAAAATTCAAGATCTAGAATTTTTAACATGAATATCTCAAGAACACATTCAAAACAAAAATTTCAAAAGTGATTTTTATGGATCAAAACTTGAAATTTATGATTGAAACATGTCTAAAAACACATTTTGGACATGATTTTGCACTGAAATGGATCAAATTACCAACAAATTGCAAAATCAAACTCCAAAATTTTTTACAGTCCACTTTTTTCAAGAACACAAAATTTTCAAAAATCTTCAAATTGATCAAATCTTGATTTGTTTTTATGAAATTGATGATGCAAAACAGATTTAAAATGATGGAGAAACACTTTGCAATCAAAATCAAATCAAAAAACGAACAAGAAATGCATAACCCATTTGTGTTCTTCAAGTTCTTCAAAAATGGAGATTTTCTTCAAAAATCTTCAAAAAATCTTCAAATCTTCAAGAAATTGGACGAATTTTGCACATAATTCGATCTCCCAAAGCTCTGATACCAATTGATAAACCAGTTTCTATTAGGTAATCATCAAATCATCCATTGATCTTGAACATAATAGAGATTTACATAGGAATTATGCACTTTCTCTCTCTAGAATGCTCTCACTTCTCTCTCTAGAATATTACAATTAAGATCACTAATGAATCACTTTCTTTAGACTTTCTTGAGACTTGCTTAACATCTAAGCTAACTAATCCTATTTATACCTAGGATTACAAAGCATTAAATCTAATCTACTTTGAATTTTCATGACTTTGACTTTTACATTTGACTTTACAAGCTTTGACTAATTACAAGACTTTAAAATAAATCTTGAATACAATAATGCTCTAACATTTTCATCCAGATCACTTGAGAGCAACAACTAGCAGCAGCAACATATTTTGCTTCTGCTGTAGAGGTTGATACGCAGTTCTGTTTCTTGGATGTCCAACTCACCAATTTATCTCCAAGCAATTGGCAGCTACCAGAAGTACTCTTTCTGTCGTTCCTGCATCCTCCATAATCTGAATCTGTGTATGCAATAAGCTCGAAACCAGAATTAAGAGGATACAAGAGACCCAAGAATTGAGCCCATTTGAGATATTTAAAAATACGTTTGACAGTAGACAAATGGGATTCTTTAGGATTTGCTTGAAATCTGGCATAAAAACAGGTTGCTAACATTATTTCAGGTCTGCTTGTAGTGAGATACAGAAGTGACCCTATCATGTATCTGTAGTTCTTGACATCCACAGATTCACCGTGAGGATCATGATCAAGTTTAACTCCAGTGGCAATAGGAGTTTTCATAGGATGTGAATTATTGAGCTTATACTTTTTCAAAATATCAGAGATGTATTTAGACTGACTGATAAAAGTCCCTCTGATGGATTGTATAACTTGTAAACCAAGGAAGAAAGAAAGTTCTCCCATCATGCTCATTTTGAATTCGCTTTTCATCAAATCCTCAAACCTATCACAGTATTCCTGCCTTGTAGACCAGAAGAATGTCATTCTTGTACCTTCTAAAGAATATAGTTGTATCGACAGTACTTTTCTCGAAGTGATTAGTCAACAGAAAATTTGACAGAGTTTCATACCAGGCTCTGGGAGCTTGCTTAAGGCCATACAGAGCTTTATCTAGCTTGTAAACGTGGTCTGGAAACTCTGGGCATTCAAAACCTGGTGGTTGCTGGACATAAACTTCTTCTTGGAGTTTGCCATTCAGAAAGGCAGATTTTACATCCATTTGATAGACCTTGAAACCTTTATGAGCAGCATAAGCTAAGAAGATTCTGATTGCTTCCAGCCTAGCCACAAGTGCAAATGTTTCGTCATAATCGATGCCTTCTTCTTGACAGTATCCCTTTGCAACCAGCCGAGCTTTGTTTCTGATGATAATCCTATCTTCATCCTTTTTATTTCTGAACAACCACTTGGTTCCAATTGCAACTTTATCTTTAGGGAGTGGAACCAAGGACCAAACTTTATTTCTTTCAAACTCAAGAAGCTCCTCTTGCATGGCTTCTATCCAGTTTGGGTCTTCTAGGGCTTCAGAAATCTTCTTCGGCTCAATCATGCTTAGAAAATTGACAAAGAAAGCTTCATTGGTTGTGGCCGATCTTGTCTTCACACCATCTTCAGCAGCACCAATAATTAGATGATGAGGATGATCCTTTATCCATCTTGTCATGGGAGCATGGACAACAGGTGGAGTTTGTGCTTCTGATGGGAAAAGATGAACTTCAGCATCAGAGCTCTGTGGATTGGGACCAGGGCTCTGTGGCACACAACTCTGGAGAGTGTCCTCATTGCTCTGTGATGTCCCAACAGGGCTCTGAGAGGGTGAGCTTTCAAATAGGGAATCTCCCCAACATTAGTCAACATGGGTGATGATGGCTCTTGTTCAGGTTCTCTTACACCTTGTTGTGGTTCCTCATTTCTCTGAATAACACCTGTAGACAGAGAAGTAGATGGTGAAGAATTGGAGGGACCTGTAAGAGTTGTACCTGTTAGATACTGTTCAGCAGAGTTCTGAGCTTGATTGCCTCTGATAATGTTGACAGAGGAATCATCATCATCGAAGAAGTCGTTGAACACTAAGTTGATATCTTCTTCCCTTGACTTTGAAGAGCTTAGCTTCGCTTTGGTCTGTGCCCCCTCTGGTGATTTGCGATCAGAGGTGCTTGGTGTATTTTCATCAAAGGACACATTTATGCTCTCTTTAATGACTCTGGTTCTGATATTGTAGACTCTGTACGCTTTAGAGGTTAAGGAATAACCAATAAAGATTCCTTCGTCAGCCTTCTTATCGAAGTTGCCCAGATGTTCTCTGTCATTCAAGATATAACACTTGCAGCCGAAAACATGAAAATATTTCACATTTGGCCTTCGATTGTTGATGAGTTCATAGGGAGTCTTCTTAAATCATTTTAATATTACAACTCTGTTTCGGGTAAAACATGTTGTTGACACTGCCTCTGCTGTAATACCCTGGGTAAATCCGTTTGTTAAAATCCCTTTTTCCGTTATGTAAAGTTAACTTTAAAGTTGGAGTTTAGGGTAAGATTGGGTTAAATTATAAGTTAAGGGTGTTTGGGCCATTAGTGAGAAGTTCAAGGACCAAAGTGGTAATTATGTTTGATATTATCTCTTAAGCATATCAGATATTTCACAACTAAGTTATTATCCAGATTTCAGTTTAGTGTGTGTGTGTGTGTTTTGGGAAGAAAAGAAGAAAAAGAAGAAAAGCTAGGTTAAGGCTTCAATTGGTGTGCTTAGAAGTGATTCAAGGTATGTTTCCTTTACATTTTGTGTTTGTAATTGCTTTTAGAAGGGTTCTATCGGAGTAGAAACATCACAAACACATCTGGGGTTGATTCTGTCGATTTCTGGGCAAAAATGGGGTAAACCGACAGAGGTGTCCGGATAAGTTGAATGTGTCCGGGTAGATTCTTGGGTGGTGTCCGGGTAAGTTGGTGATAAAGTCCGGACGATTTGAGTGATGGTTTCCGGATAATTTAGAGACCGGATGGCATCCGGATTCCTTGTGTTGTCCGGATAAATCGGGTTGTCCGGATTAGTCTTGCTGTCCGGATTACTGAGGTTGTCCGGAAAAGTCGTGTTGTCCGGAAAATGTGGTTTTGTCCGGGTTGTTTGGGTTGTCCGGATACTTTAGCTGTTTTGGTCACTTTTGAGAATTTGAGTTATCTAGAGTCCTTGGTCTTCTAGTATGTTTTTTGTGATCAGTTAGTAAGGGGATATTTGTATTTAATCTATTTGCAGACTCTGTGGATTGGGATTGATAGACTGAATCTTTTGGAGAAAAGCTTGGAAGTGTTTATGGATAAGCGATCGAGGTGAGTTTTGCTTTAAAACGTTTTGAACTGGGATACATATATATGTGTATATATATATGAGATGATTATGTGGTAGAAATAAGATTATGTGTATATAAATGACGATATGATGTAATGAGATATATATTGTATTTATATTGCACGAAACAAGTATAGGTGAGCCGAATTATTGTTCGGCGGGGCTGTATGGAAATACAGCGGGGCTGCATGAAATTGCAGTGGAGCTGTAGGTAATTGCAGCGGGGCTGTATGTAATTACAGTGGAGTCGACTGTATTGTACAGTGACGATGATTAGTTGGCTTGCTACCGACTAATGTGGCCAGGGGAAAGAAGATGAGATGAGGAGAGATACACGGTGCACGAGTCCTTATGTGGTATTTATATACGTGTGGTATATGCGTGCTTATACGAAAGGTTTTATGTAAACTATTTTGATACAAAGTATTATGTGAAAAGAGTTTTATATTGATTTTGGAAAAGACCAGGATTAACTCACTAGACCCGTTTGGTCTAACCCTCATTTTGTTTTCAAAAATATGTTTTCCAGGTTAAGGATCGGCAAAGGAAAGGATTAAGTGTAAGGAGCTTTTGATGGGCGTTGATTAGGAAGCTTAATGTATTTTGTAGTTTCGAGACCGAAGGGACCGTTTGTGGTTTATTATGTATCTTTTATTATGAATGTAATGAAGTTATGCAATGTATGTTATTTGAAGCATGTTTGGGAAACCGGGTCGTTACAAATGGTATCAGAGCCCTAGTTTAAGAGATTTAGGTATTTGGATTTATACCTAGACTTAAACTGCATGTGAAGTAGGATGTCCTTATTATTTTAGAACCTTGGGATGTTAAGTATAAAAAGGTAGAAGGAACATCATGTAAGGTATGTTCAAATTACACCTGGCCAGTGTAAGCGTGAACTTACAAGTACATGTTGAACCGGAATATCTTGTTATATTGGGTATGTGCTTACGTGTATATTAACCTTGTTGAAATCTATAGAGTGGCAAGTCGGACTCGATGTATGGATAGAGGCGAAGACAGGTATATTTCTATACACTCTATACGTGCTAAAGTGTATTATATTACTTCGGTGTAAAATGATTATTGGCACTTTCGTGCTTTTGTTGCTTAGCGGTGCTAGAGATATAGGTAGAGGCGGAGCGTCTATTCAATTAGTTCCTATGGTTTTGATGCAGTTTGAAGCAGTAGTGATAAGTATTCGTTACCTTTTTGCTTAACCGAATTCCGGGACGGAATTCTTTTAAGGGGGAGATGTTGTAATACCCTGGGTAAATCCGTTGGTTAAAATCCCTTTTTCCGTTATGTAAAGTTAACTTTAAAGTTGGAGTTTAGGGTAAGATTGGGTTAAATTATAAGTTAACGGTGTTTGGGCCATTAGTGAGAAGTTCAAGGACCAAAGTGGTAATTATGTGTCATATTATCTCTTAAGCATATCAGATATTTCACAACTAAGTTATTGTCCAGATTTCAGTTTAGTGTGTGTGTGTGTGTGTTTTGGGAAGAAAAGAAGAAAAAGAAGAAAAGCTAGGTTAAGGCTTCAATTGGTGTGCTTAGAAGTGATTCAAGGTATGTTTCCTTTACATTTTGTGTTTGTAATTGCTTTTAGAAGGGTTCTATCGGAGTAGAAACATCACAAACACATCTGGGGTTGATTCTGTCAATTTCTGGGCAAAAATGGGGTAAACCGACAGAGGTGTCCGGATAAGTTGAATGTGTCCGGGTAGATTCTTGGGTGGTGTCCGGGTAAGTTGTTGATAGAGTCCGGACGATTTGAGTGATGGTTTCCGGATAATTTAGAGACCGGATGGCATCCGTATTCCTTGTGTTGTCCGGATAAATCGGGTTGTCCGGATTAGTCTTGCTGTCCGGATTACTGAGGTTGTCCGGAAAAGTCGTGTTGTCCGGAAAAGGTGGTTTTGTCCAGGTTGTTTGGGTTGTCCGGATACTTTAGCTGTTTTGGTCACTTTTGAGGATTTGAGTTATCTAGAGTCCTTGGTCTTCTAGTATGTTTTATGTGATCAGTTAGTAAGGGGATATTTGTATTTAATCTATTTGCAGACTCTGTGGATTGGGATTGATAGACTGAATCTTTTGGAGAAAAGCTTGGAAGTGTTTATGGATAAGCGATCGAGGTGAGTTTTGCTTTAAAACGTTTTGAACTGGGATACATATATATGTGTATATATATATATATGAGATGATTATGTGGTAGAAATATGATTATGTGTATATAAATGACGATATGATGTAATGAGATATATATTGTATTTATATTGCACGAAACAAGTATAGGTGAGTCGAATTATTGTTCGGCGGGGTTGTATGGAAATACAGCGGGGCTGCATGAAATTGCAGTGGAGCTGTAGGTAATTGCAGCGGGGCTGTATGTAATTACAGTGGAGTCGACTGTATTGTACAGTGACGATGATTAGTTGGCTTTCTACCGACTAATGTGGCCAGGGGAAAGAAGATTAGATGAGGAGAGATACACGGTGCATGAGTCCTTATGTGGTATTTATATACGTGTGGTATATGCGTGCTTATACGAAAGGTTTTATGTAAACTATTTTGATACAAAGTATTATGTGAAAAGAGTTTTATATTGATTTTGGAAAAGACCGGGATTAACTCACTAGACCCGTTTGGTCTAACCCTCATTTTGTTTTCAAAAATATGTTTTCCAGGTTAAGGATCGGCAAAGGAAAGGATTAAGTGTAAGGAGCTTTTGATGGGCGTTGATTAGGAAGCTTAATGTATTTTGTAGTTTCGAGACCGAAGGGACCGTTTGTGGTTTATTATGTATCTTTTATTATGAATGTAATGAAGTTATGCAATGTATGTTATTTGAAGCATGTTTGGGAAACCGGGTCGTTACATCTGCCCAGAAGTTGATTGGAAGGATAGAACCTGCCAACATGGTTCTGGCGTCTTCTACCATAGTTTTGTTCTTTCTCTCCACCATACCATTCTGTTGTGGAGTTCTGGCAGCTGAAAAGTTCTGGGAGATTCCTTCCTCTGTTAGGTAGGCATCAATTCTAGCATTCTTAAACTCTGTCCCATTATCACTTCTCAACTTTTGGACTTTAAGACCTAACATAACCTGTATCCTCTTCAACAAACTTATCAAAATTTCTGGGACATCAGATTTTACTCTGATGAACTCAATCCAAGTATATCTAGAAAATTCATCTATTAAAACAAGAATATACTTTTTACCCGACAGACTTTGCCCAGAGACTGGACCACAAAGATCCACATGAAGCATATGCAAAGGTCTGGGACAACTGTGATCACTCTTTGTTCTGTGTGAAGATCTTTTCATTTTACCCAGTTTACACGCAGAACAGAGATGGTCTTTATCAAATTTAAGCGAAGGCAGACCTTTCACTAAGTTCAACTTCATGAGCTTGTCAAGATTTGAGAAATTAAGATGGGCAAATCTATTATGCCAGAGCCAGACATCTTCCTTTTTCAAAGACACTAAACAGAGTTTTTCTGTTGTAGAGTTTTGGTTTGGATAAAAATTCATTTTATACAGATTGCCTTTTCTGTCAGCTCTTAAACGTTCTTGACCAGACTCGGAGAGCAACAAAGAACAGTACTTCTTCTTAAAATTGACATCGAACCCATGATCACAAAGTTGACTTATACTGAGCAGATTATGATTTAATCCTTCAACATAGGCAACTTCAGAAACTGAAACACCACCATTATTTAAAGTACCATAGCCTCTGATCTATCCACCACTATCTCCTCTAAAGGTTACTGCACTTCCCATCTTGTTCTTGAATGAGGTCAGCAGCTCCTTATTGCCTGTCATGTGCCTGGAACATCCTGAATCTAGGTACCAGATCTGTACATGAGGCTTCTGCAAGACAGATTAGTTCCTTTTAGGTACCCATTGCATAATGGGTCCTTTCTTGTTAGGCTTAGAGGTGTTTGGCTTACCTACTGGCTTTCCATTCTGTGATGGTGTGCCAGAGGTTTTTCTCTGTGTATTCTGGACAGTCTTAGGAATTTTCCTTTGTGAAGACTGTTTAGAACACAGTGAGGACCATTCAAGTGATTTGGTAATTTGAGCAGAAGTTGAATACAATTGCAATTAATGGAACATGATGATTGATGCAAATTGTTGTTTTTATTCAAAAACTGTTGGTTGAATGGCACTTGAGGTTGAAAAACTTTAGGAAATATCTGCTCCTTGTTTGGTTTCTTGAAATTGCCATTTTTTCTTGGAACAGATTCGCTTGGCCAAAAAGAGTTTCTTCTCTGATTTACAGCAGAGGCAGGAGCATGTTTGTTATTAACTATCTATTTGCCCTGCTGCTCTGGTGTAAATCTGATTGGTTTATAAACAAATGGTACTGAAGTGTTATTCACAGAAACACTTTTAGCTTTCTCTTTTCTCTTGTCTTCTATCTCATTAGGAGAAAGAATTTTGATACCCTTGTTTTGAAAATTAGGAACTGGTATGAATCTGGATTGTTTCTTAAAGAATGACACATTTTTCAAAGCTCCAGATTCAGCAGTTGCTTGCTTTGGTAAAACAGGTTTGTGTAAAGCAGCCTCTTGAGCACAAAAAATTTGCTCATCCACCTCAGAATCAGAGTCACTGTCAGAGTCTAGAAAGTCTCTGGTGGCTCTGGTGAAGGTGTTAGGCTCATTGGGCATCACTGAGATATTAGCTTTGGCAGACTTGAACTTTCTCAACTTAGGTTTTAAAGCATCAGATGCAATATTCTCCTCAATAACTCTTTTCAGATCCTCTTCAAAAGATGTTCTTATTGATTCAGAGGAAGGGGAGAAGACTGGTGCTTCAGGGTTGAGCTCGTTCTGTGGTTTAACATCAGAGGATTCGGCCACAGAAGTAACAGACTTATGTTCCTTAAAAGGGTTAAAGTTGAAAATCTCATTAGGATCCAGACTTTTAACAGAATTAGGAAGTATGATTCTAGCTTTTCCTTGATCAAGAATAAACTTTGAAGATGGTTTTGAAACCTTTTCTTGATCCAAGGAGTCATAGATGATATTCCTGAAATTTAGCCTTCTGGCCCTTGAAATGTCTGAGGTTTTGATTCTATTGAAAACTGCAGTACCAGAGATCACATCTTCCTGGATCTTTCCAACACAGAAGGCAGAGGACAGAGATGTATTCTTCCTTCCATTATAAGGAGCAAGGTCACTGAAACCAAGACCTTGTGTATCCTTTGGAGAGTTTATCTTGATGTGCACATCTTGTGCATCCTGGTACCTTTTGATTTGAATTTATTTTCTTTGCAGGGATTGATGCAAAACCTCCCTTTCTCTTTGAAAACAATCTTTTAAAGCAACAGAGTTAAGTCTTTCTGTTTCTGTCTTCTTAACCTCTTCATTCTTTTGCTTCAAAACTTCCTCAAACTCTTTAACTTTTTCAGAAAAGGAGTTTTCCTTCTGTTGTGTTAAGACTTCTAGCTCAGATTTTTCTTTAAATATTTCTTCCTTTTCCTGTTCCAAGAGAGTTTTCTCTCTCTCTTGTAGAAGGACAGATCCTTCTGAGCTAGCTTTCTTAATTCCTTTTCCTCTGAAAGCTTTTGTTTTAAAAGTTGAAATTCCTCTGTTAACAATGAAACATGCATTTCCAACTCAGAGTCAGACTTTGATTCAGAAGTGGTACATACCTTGGCACTGGGTCTGGTGGTCTCCAGCACTCTTTCATTTGGCTCTTTTACAGTAAGAGCAAATGCATTCTGAGACAAATTTTCCTCTGTTGTTCTCTCTGGTATCTCTCCAGTCATCCAATCTGCTACATCTTCTAGACTCTCATCGTCCATAGCAACCCCACAAAAATTGGCCTGCTCTGGTTCGTCATCAGAGGATGAATCAGAAATCCAATTTTCCATCTCAGCAACGTAGCTTCTTTCTCGGAAATTGTACTTGTATTTGTTCTTGTAGTAATCCTGGTCTTTTACCAGTTTACCTCTACAATTAGCAGAGAAATGGCCGGGTTTGCCACATCTAAAACATCGTCCATCATTCTGGTTGATGGGTTGGGTAGCATCGGTTTTCTGAGGTGCTGGAGGATTATACTTCTGTTGTGTTCTTTGTTCTTGTGGAGCTCTGTTCTGTTGGTGAGGTGCATCGTAACCTCTTTTCTCATCCTTCTCTTCTATCTCGTACCTTCCTCTCCTATCAAATACCTTATTGTCAAATCTCTTGTTAAATCTTTGAGTTATTAACGCAAGAGATTGAGCAAAAGCATTGATATCATCATCTTCTGATGAACTTTCTTCAGCATCACTTTCAGCGACCAGACACTTCTTACTCTTCTTTTTCACAACCTTCTCTTTCTTCTTCTCTCTGTTGGAGCTCTCCCTGTTGGACTTTCCTTCAGTGGGTTTCTTTGAATCAGATATCAAAGCTATTGGACCTGCAATGGTGGATTTGCCCTTTTGTTTTACAACATCTTTCTCTTGTACAACAAGAGTGCCATACACATCAGTGAGAGTCCATGCATACAAATCTTGGTTTGTTTGTAGAGACATGGATAGATTAAACCATTCAACATTTAAACTTTTCAGGAACAAAACATTGTTATCTTCCTTCGACCTAACAACTCCACATTTTTTACATTTGTTTAATAAAACATTAAATCTGTTGTAGGTTTGTTGTAGGGTTTCCTCAGGAAGTGCCTTGAAATCATTGTATTCGTTAATACATTGGGTCCTTCTGTTCTTTTGGGTCTTGATACCACCCTCAAGTTGATTAAGAAGCTGATCCCAGATTTCTTTAGCATTAACACATGAATCAAGTTCTTGGAAAATATCGTTTAGAATGGCCATGATTAGAAGTCTAACTGCTTCAAGGTCATTTCCATTTTAAGCTTCTCATCTTCAGTAAACCCAGTGGTTTTAGGTTTGAAGTAAGCAGGAGTCTCAGCAGTAGTTTCTGTTGCGGGTACACGTGGAACCAAAACCATGGGTTGGAATGGTCCATCCGTGACACATCGCATGAAGTCTCTATCTATTCCATCAAAGAAGTTAACCATCCTAATCTTCCACTGAGGATATTCATCTCTCAGAAGAGTAGGAGGTTTGGTTAGAGAACCAGCAGTATAGATGGCATTAATGTTGTTATTAGCCATTTTTCAGAAAAACAGAGTATTACGGTTTCAAAAGATTTTGAAAGAGTATTAAACTGAAAGTGAGTGAACAGTAACCAATGGAACGGTAACAAAAGTAGAGAAGATTTTCAGACTATTTGAGAGTTTAAACAGGGAATAAAGAACTCTAAAAACTTGTTTTTAAACTTGTAAACAAAACCAGAGTATACTAAGAAGCTTTAAGACACACGAACACAATCAAAAACTATGAATCAACCTGGATAGATTAGATCGATTGATTTGAGCAAATCAATCCGCTCTGATACCAATTGTAGGTTCCTAGATTCACTTTGTATCACATAAATAACATAAATCAGATAGCGGAAGCATTATATAAAGCCATTAAGATGTGAGTGATTGTGCAAACGATGATGTAACAGTGAGAGATCAATAATGACTAGTAATATGATAACAAGATCAAGTAAATAAGCTGCTCGTATATTGATAATAATGAATAACACCAAGAACATGTTCAAGCGTGTGTATTCAAAAATCTCTCAGGGAACAATAACGTACGGTGGTAGTGCTATGGAATGTTGCATTGTGTGTTCTAACAATTGAGGAAAACTATTCTTCCAAAAGAATACATTTGTGTTGTAATACCCCGGGTAAGTCCGTTAGTTAAATCCCCATTCCGTTAAATTTAATTAACTTTAAAGTTGGAAGTTTAGGGTAAGTTTGGGTTAAATTAGGAGTTAAGGGTGTTTTGGGTCATTAATGGATAGTTTAGGGTTTAGAGGATAAATATTGGTTAGATATTATCTATTGGTAAATCAGATAATTCATAAAAATCAGAAAAATCAGATATTATCATAAGGTGTGTGTGTGTTTTGTGGAGAAAGGAAGAAAAAAGAAGAAAAGAGGTTTTAGAATTAGGGTTTCAATTTGGTGCAATTGGAAGTAGTTACAGGTATGTTTCCTTTACTAATTATGTTTATAATGGTTAGAAGATTGTTTCTATCGGTCTAGAATCGACATAATCGAACTGGTGTAAACCTCAGCCGATTTCTGGGTGAATTTTGGGTAAACCAACAGTGGTGTCCGGATACGTTGAAGGTGTCCGGATAGCACTGTTGGTGGTGTCCGGGTAATTTTGTTGATGTTGTCCGGGTACTGTTTGAAGGTGTCCGGACGAGTCCTTTATCCGGGAAAATCTCTCTTTTCTATAGTTGTCCGGAAAAGTCAAGTTGTCCGGAAAAGTCATGTTGTCCGGAAAAGTCATGTTGTCCGGGTAACTTGTGGTATCCGGATACTTTTGCTGTTTGGCCATTTTTGAGAGTTTTAGATGCTGTCAAGTATCCAGTAACCTGTATTTTGTTAACCACTAGATAGGGAGTGAATGAGGACTGGCTATCCTGTAGTCTTGACTTGAGTACGAGTTTGGGGGCAACATTTGAGGGTTTGAGCTCTTTAGAGTTTTTAGCCTTAGTAAGACTTATGTGTTTTATGTGGTAAAGAGATGTCCGTATCTATGTGTTACAGATCTTGTGAATTCTGGGTAAAAGGCTGCACCGGTTAAGAAGACTTGGAAACGTGTTGATAAGCAATAAGGTGAGTTTTACTTTAAAAACGTTTTTTAACTGGAATACGTATATGTGTGGATTGGGAATGAAATAGTTGATGACTATGTGTTTATATGTGAATTATAATATAGTGAGGTATTATATTTACATGTGTATTATAAATGTGTTATAATACGTTGACCGGGTTTAAGACCGGTGTGATTGGCTATAGAACTTGTATAGCGTTGTTTGGCTGTAGATGTTGTACAGCGTTGTATATTATTAGTTGGCTTGCTACCACTAATATGGCCAGGAGGAAATGAGAAGGAAAGGTACACGATGTGTGAGCTTAATTGGATATATGTAATTATGTGGCGTGATTTATATAAATGGTTTTTAAACTAACAGGGGTTTCTCACTTAGACCAACAGGTCTAACCCTCATTTTGTTTTAAAAATATGTATTCCAGGTGGCGGATCAAGTAAGGGCAAGTAAGTAGAGTATGAGATGGATGGCTAGTAAGGAAGACTATAAGACGAAGCTTTTGACTTATTTAGTAGTTGTAATGGAATGTTAAGTGTTATGGATGCAAATAGCACAAGGATTGTATTTCAAATGTTTTCTTTCTATTTGTAAAAGACTACCGGACCGTACATGTAAAGTGAAGTTTGTTTGTTATATCTAATTGTGTTATATTGTGTGATATGTCGTGTATATGGGATAAGGGATGTTACAAATGGTATCAGAGCCACTCCTGTGCCGTTCGGGATGGTGGGGCAAACCTCATCGAGGACGATGAGTCCCTAAGGGGGGGTGTGTGTAACACCTTAGGCATATCCCACATCGGCCGTGGACAGGAGAGATGCTGGGTATATTAGTAAACCTTGGTCTTACCATACACAACGCGTTTTGGGGCAACAAGCATGCGGGTTCCTTGGGAACACTGTGGTTAAGCGTGCTTGGGTGGGGAGTAGTACCAGGATGGGTGACCCCCTGGGAAGTCCTTGCCAGGCCGCCAAGAACAAAGCCGTGAGCCAGTGGGGCAAAGCGGACAATATTGTGTCGTGGTAAGCGGGGTGTCACAAATGGTATCAGAGCCTTAGTTTAAGGGATTTAGGTATTTGTATCTGTACCTAGACTTAAACTGCATGTGAAGTAGGATGTCCCTCTCATTATAGAACCTTGGGATGATGAAGTATAAAAGGTAGAAGGAACATCATGTAAGGTAATTTCGTATTACACCTGGCCAGTGTAATCGTGATCTTACAGGTACATGTTTGAACTGGAATACCTTGTTATATGGGGTATGTGCTTATGTGTATATTAATCTTGTTTAAATCTACAGAATGGCAAGTGGTACAAGAAATTCGAATCGAGGAGGAGGAAGAAATCCAAACAGAACTAATCCGCTAGTAGGAACAGGGGACAGAACTGGAGGTAGACTTCGAGGTGGAGCTGGAGGTAGAACCGGAGGTAGAACTCAACAAAATAGTACGGATTTCATTACCAGAGCTGATTTAATGACATAATTGGGGAGATTACAAGACAATATTCAAGCTATGCTCAACCAAGCTCATAATATTGAAACAGAAAGACCAGACCCTACTCTTGAAGAGGAGATGCCAATTACCCCAACGGTCTTCCCGGTAATGAGAAAATGTGATTACAAAATGTTTCTTAGCTGCAAGCCTCCGACATTCTCAGGGGATCGGGATCCGGTGAAAGCAATGAGGTGGATGAAGGAAATTGAAGCCATTTTTAAAACGAGTAAGTGTGCGGACGAAGATAGAGTATTGTACGGGGCAGCCATGTTGAAAGGAGATGCGTTGTATTGGTGGGAATCATTTATTCATTCAAAAGGACCCGATGTTTATTCTACCCTCTCTTGGGAAGAATTTGTGATAGTCTACAGGAACGCATTTTGTCCCCAAGCAGCCGTCAAACAACTGGAAGGAGAATTCATGAATTTGCAACAAGGAAGCTTATCCGTTCGAGATTATACTGCTAGCTTTCTGGAAAAATCTCGATTAGCAGAATACTATGTCGCTACAGAAGCGATGAAGATAGAAAGGTTTATCTTTGGGTTGAACTCAGAGATTAGAAGGTTAGTGACTGCAAAGGGACCCGATACCTTTTCAGCTGCAGTTGATGCAGCGGAAAATGTTGAACGAGATATGAGAAGGGATACGGGAGATAAGAGTATCGGAAAGAGAAAGTGGGAAGGACCACAATATGATCCGAAGAGGTCCCGATTTCAGAGGTATGATAACCGTCCGCCGTTTCGACCAGCGGAAAGACCATGTCCGAAGTGCAATCGTGTCCATCAAGGAAACTGCCAAGGTGATTTGCGAGCATGTTATAAGTGTGGGAAGACTGGGCACGTCATTAAGGATTGTAAGGTAACGCGGCTATGTTTCTTATGCAATTCTCCGGATCATTTCCAGTCAAACTGTCCGCGAGGGAGGATGCAGCAAGGTGGGTCATCAGGTAGGCCAGCAAATGTTAAACCAGTAGTGCCAAGACTGGAACCGCCAGTAACCAGAGGTCGCACATTTCAGATGACTGAGAAAGAAGCGGAGGAAACTCCAGATGTGGTCACAGGTACGTTTTTGATAAACTCTACACGTGCTAAGGTGTTATTTGATTCCGGTGCAAACCGATTGTTTGTGTCTCCTGCATTTGCTGCTTGTTTGTGTTTGAAACCTAAAATGTTAGATCATTCTCTATTAGTAGATACAACAAATGACAACCAAGTGTCGGTTAGTGAAGTATTTGATGGTTGTGTGATTAATATAGAGGGGTGTGGAGTGCCTATACAATTGTTTCCTATAACTTTGATAGAATTTGATGTAGTAGTGGGAATGGACTGGTTGGCTGAGAATCAGGCTAATATAGTGTGTAACAAGAAGATAATAAATGTTGTATTGCCTGAGAGAGGACCGGTAGTGATTTATGGTGATCGTAGGAATCATCAGTCCTGTCTTATATCACTAGTAAAGGCACGTAAGTGTGTGAATAAGGGTTGTCAGAGTTACTTGGCTTACGTGATAGATGTTAAGCCGGAAAAGATTAGGATGGAAGATATTCCTATCGCTAGTGAATTCCCTGAAGTATTCCCTGAAGACTTGAACAGTCTTCCGCCAGTTAGACAAGTCGAGTTCGGTATAGACTTAATTCCTGGAGCCACTCCTGTAGCCCGTGCACCGTACCGTTTGGCACCTCCAGAGATGAAAGAGATGATGGCACAACTACAAGATCTATCCGATAAGGGTTTCATCAGACCTAGTTCTTCGCCGTGGGGAGCACCAGTGTTATTTGTGAAAAAGAAAGATGGGTCGATGAGAATGTGTATTGACTACCGAGAATTGAATAAGCGCACGATAAAGAACAAGTATCCGCTACCCCGAATTGATGATCTCTTTGATCAGTTAGTTGGAGCTTGCTATTTCTCCAACTGAAGGTTAAAGAAGAAGACGTTTTAAAGACTGGACGAGTCTTTTATCCGGGAAAATCTCTCTTTTCTATAGTTGTCCGGAAAAGTCAAGTTGTCCGGAAAAGTCAAGTTGTCCGGAAAAGTCATGTTGTCCGGAAAAGTCATGTTGTCCGGGTAACTTGTGGTATCCGGATACTTTTGCTGTTTGGCCATTTTTGAGAGTTTTAGATGTTGTCAAGTATCCAGTAACCTGTATTTTGTTAACCACTAGATAGGGAGTGAATGAGGACTGACTATCCTGTAGTCTTGACTTGAGTACGAGTTTGGGGGCAACATTTGAGGGTTTGAGCTCTTTAGAGTTTTTAGCCTTAGTAAGACTTATGTGTTTTATGTGGTAAAGAGATGTCCGTATCTATGTGTTACAGATCTTGTGAATTCTGGGTAAAAGGCTGCACCGGTTAAGAAGACTTGGAAACATGTTGATAAGCAATAAGGTGAGTTTTACTTTAAAAACGTTTTTTAACTGGAATACGTATATGTGTGGATTGGGAATGAAATAGTTGATGACTATGTGTTTATATGTGAATTATAATATAGTGAGGTATTATATTTACATGTGTATTATAAATGTGTTATAATACGTTGACCGGGTTTAAGACCGGTGTGATTGGCTATAGAACTTGTATAGCGTTGTTTGGCTGTAGATGTTGTACAACGTTGTATATTATTAGTTGGCTTGCTACCACTAATATGGCCAGGAGGAAATGAGAAGGAAAGGTACACGATGTGTGAGCTTAATTGGATATATGTAACTATGTGGCGTGATTTATATAAATGGTTTTTAAACTAACAGGGGTTTCTCACTTAGACCAACAGGTCTAACCCTCATTTTGTTTTAAAAATATGTATTCCAGGTGGCGGATCAAGTAAGGGCAAGTAAGTAGAGTATGAGATGGATGGCTAGTAAGGAAGACTATAAGACGAAGCTTTTGACTTATTTAGTAGTTGTAATGGAATGTTAAGTGTTATGGATGCTAATAGCACAAGGATTGTATTTCAAATGTTTTCTTTCTATTTGTAAAAGACTACCGGACCGTACATGTAAAGTGAAGTTTGTTTGTTATATCTAATTGTGTTATATTGTGTGATATGTCGTGTATATGGGATAAGGGATGTTACATGTGTGTTCCACTACCACTGTATTTATAGCCTAATAAACTGAAAGACAGTGTACTTTCTAACCCTAGAATGACACGTGGAATGTGTGTCTCTGTCCTTTTAGGGCTTACGTGGAAAGTACGGACACGTGTCTAACACTTAGAGATTTCTACGAGACGTAGGCTTCACAGAGGTCTTCATGTCACCATAGCTCTTACGGCAGAGATCTGTTGGTCTTCTTGTGTAAACGGTTCTTCTGTTGAGTAGAAGAAGTCTTCGGCCAGACCTCTGTTGAGCTCTGTTGGTTCCGCCAGAGCTCTGTTGAGCTCTGATGGTCTTCTTGTTGGATTTCTTCTAGATCTTTTGCTGAATCTCTGGTGGTATTCTGACTTGAAATATTTTCAATACTTTTACATAAGAGATACTTGGGGCTAACAAACTCGCTTTCGAAGCAAGATAGTCAGATTGCCTTCAGCAGCGACGCCTTTGTTTTTGCCTTTATCAACTTCAGTCTTTGCAGAATTTTTGGCGGTCCCATCCCCTGATGATTCGTTTAACACAACCCTTTTTTGAGCAGGGGCCCTTCTGGGTTGGAAGGAGAAGTCGACACCATCATCATCGTCATCATCATCATCATTTTTAGGTGATGTTGGTGGTTCGTCGTCATGAAGATCAAGATCTTCTTCGTCTTTTCTTCTTCTTCTTCAGCCTCGTCCTCAGAATGAACAAGAACTGCAGTATCTTCCAGTTCTTCTTCGAGTTGCTCCCCCTCAGATTCAGCGTCGTGTAGGGAGTACTCGGTTGCCTTAGGGTTTTCAACTCCCTGAAGTTTTTCTGCAACACCAGAAATAATACCCTCCTCCTCAGAGTTATGGGGAAGGTTTTCTTGATTCTTCTCCCCCTCTTCCACATGACGGATGGGGGAGGTAATAACATCAGCAGCAGCAGCATCTTTAGCATGCTTTGGGTCACTGTCTTCTTGGCCAGTGATCCCAACGCAAGTTTCCACCCTTGCTATTCTGTCTTCCAGGCCTGAAATAGTAGGGTTGATTCTTTCAAGGTGTTCCTGATCCGCCTGAGTAAAATGTGCGGGAGGACAAGTTGGGGCGTTCAGGAGGTCGAGGATTTGCTGCAGGAGATTTGTGGCAGTGCTGACGTCTATCTTTAAGGTAGACACCTCTCCCTGAAGATTTCCAACCGTTGTCTTCAACGATGTGATTTCGTTGGACAGGGTGGTGAAGTTGTTGGGGAGGGTGTTGTTGGTAGAGTTCAGAGTGTTGATGGAGGTGGAGTTGTCAGCGAGGGTCTCAGCAACTTTTGAAAGACTACCTTCCACTTTTTTCAGATCAGCACTGGAAGCTTTGCCTTTCACCTCGTCGGTGAGTGTCTTGAGAGTTTTTCCAGCGTTTGTAACCACTGAAGAGTTGGTGGAGAGAGATTCCACCTTGGTAGACAAATCCTTGAGCGAGTTGTCGATGTCGCCCAAATTAGGACATGTAGAAGATAAAAACTTATGAACAAAGGAAAGCTCAGAAGTTGAGGATTTTGAGAGAGGAGTGTTTAAGGTGTTGTGTATACCTACGGGATGGTTGACGAAGTCATCGATGCTTCGATAACCTGAATATTTTTCCATGTCGTCTTCCATAGAACCTTGACGCATAGAGGTGCCCGCAGGTCCTGTGTTTTGATCCATCATCCGCTGTAGATCTTCAGCGGATGTGTCACGCAGATGAATGACAATCGTAGCAGTGAAGGGAGGAAATAGAGGTGGAGTGACCAAAGAAATAGTGGGAGGAATGAAGGTTGAGAAGAGGGATTGGGTGCCGGATTCAGCGTTGGATCCCCCGAGGAATACTTTCGCAGTACTTGGAGGTACTGAGGGAGGGAGGTTATGTTCCAAGACAACCTCAGCGTTTAGAGACGCTGAAGCATGTATTGAAGGGGTTGATTCAGCAGCTGTGGCAGAGCATACCACGGAACTATCCAACGTCTTCTTTGGAGAGATAGACGTGGAGTCTTCAGCCTGGGTAGGCTTAGGGGGTTGCTCCTTGGAGGACTTCTTGGGCTTAGGGGTGCCAAGTGGGGTGTCAGAAGTTTTCCTTTTTCGAGAAGGAGTGGATGTTACGGCCTGGGTACCAGCGGTTGGGATTACCGCTGCCGATGTGGTAGCCGCAGAAGTAGAAGAAGAGTTAGGTCGGAGAAGAGGTAAGAGAGTAGAGAGATGTACCTCGTTTCCCAGGGGCTTGAAGTCGAGAACCTTAGGGACCACCTGTGATAATTTCAGGTCGCCCACCTTCGGGTATTTGTCCCCGAGCCGTTGGTCTCTTTAGTTCGTCGACTCTTAGCAGTGCGTACCCCATAGCCTATTGGGGTATGATATTTGCCCAATCTATGATATTTGCCCAATCTATGTGAAGGCCCTTCAGCAGTGCGTACCCCATAGCCTATTGGGGTTTGGAGGCTTGGTTAGTGGAACCAACCTTAGTTGTCATGCAGCTGATCAGATGAGCGAAGATGAAGTTCATCTCACTGGGCATTTTGGATTTTTGGATGTAGGTGAGTTTCTTCTAAGGGAGGAGGTCTCTCCCTGTGCCCCAAACATAATGCATTGCATCAAAGAATGCAATAAGTGCTTCTCTATCAGCTGGGTTCTTGGGGTCAGGTAGAGAATCGAAACGTTTTCCCTTTGTACTACCAGGGAGGTTGAGGGCAGCCCTGATAGCGCCAGGAGTAATCTTGGCAGAACCATGTGCGGTGTCGAAGAGGATGACATCGATCTTTTTCTTAGGGTCTTTGGTGGAGGTGATCTGAGCTCTTCTGGCAGTGTACCCGAACTGAGCGAGAAGGTGTTTGTGAGCAGGAGGTGTCACAGTCAGTGTTGTCGCCAGAGGACAGGTTCTGAGGAAATTTACAGCTTCATTCAGATGTGTGATCTTTTTCCTTGGAGGAAAGTTGAAGAGAGCATAGGGATTGTTTCCTTGAAAGGTTACCTGCTCTATTTCGAAGTTGACATGTGGGGCTTTGACGAGTTCAGTACTTTCAGAAGTAGTAGGAGACTGAGTGGTAGGAGACTGAGGAGTTGCGTCAGTGGTTGCCATTTCTTTAGTGTTGAAGAAGATGAAGATGAACAGTTTCTGGAGAAATAAGTTCAAATGTAACAGTTGATTCTTTGCTCGAGAGAGATGATGTTCGCGTAAAAGGTAAAAATATAAACTCAAGGGGTTTATATAGTGAGAGTAGAGAGAGAAAAACTATGAGCGGGAAAGTTTTTCATGATGACACGGACACGTCCCTTGAATTTGAATGGACAAGGAAACGAAACGGGCGAACGTGTAAGAGAAAAAGCATGCCATGGTCTATTTGTTGTGTTGACGTCATAAACGTCCTTTCACATCTTAAGGTGTCTCTAAGGATTTTGAAAACTCGTGGACATTTTAAAAATAGAAGCACTGATTAGAAATATCAGTGAGATTTAGAAATTTCAAAATATCACTGAAAGGAAGAGATATTCAGCGATGCAATTTGTTTTGAAATCTTGCATTCATAGGCGAACATCAGCGAGTAAGAGAGAACATACCTTGATATCAGCGAATCAATTTTGTTCAGAGATAGGGAGATTAATAGGGTTATAAAAATTCATTGTTATCACTGATCAAATGTGAATCGCTGAAGATTTTACTCTTCTAATTTCAACATTCCAAGCTCGCTGATGAGAAAGTTGAATCTTGTCTCATCAAGAGGTTTGTTAAACAGATCATCTAACTGAAAATCAGTTGGCATAAAAGGAAGTTCTATATCACCATTCATCACATGATCTCTGATAAAATGATACCTGATTTCAATGTGTTTGGTCTTTGAGTGTAGCACTGGATTATTGGATACAACGATGGCACTAGTGTTATCGCAATAGATTGGAATTTTGGAGAGCTGATGGTCATAGTCCAGTAGTTGATTTCTCATCCACAGGACCTGAGAACAACAGCTTCCAGCAGCTACATACTCAACTTCAGCGGTTGAGGTGGACACTGAGTTTTGCTTTTTACTTGTCCAACCAGCTTTCCACCCAAACTGACAGCCTCCTATGGTGTTTTTCCTATCCAATTTGCAACCTGCAAAATCACTATCTGAATAGGCGATTAGATCAAACCCTGAGTCTTTGGGATACCAAAGACCTAGGTTAGGAGTATCCTTAAGGTATCGAAAAATATGCTTTACAACGATCAAATGAGATTCCTTGGGTTCAGCTTGATATCGTGCACACAAACAGGTTGCGTACATAATATCATGTTGGCTAGCTGTAAGATACAGAAGAGAGCCGATCATCCCATGGTACGCTGTGACATTAACAGGTTTTCTTGAAGGATCCTTGTTTAGTGTCAGTGGCGGTGCCATAGGGGTTTTCATAGCTGAGCTCTGAGTGAAATCAAACTTTTTCAGCATATCTTTAACATATTTTCCTTGGTGAATGAAAGTTCCTTTTTCAATCTGTTTGATTTGAAGACCAAGGAAATAGGTTAGCTCACCCATCATACTCATTTTATATTCAGTTTTCATTCTTTCAGCGAAACGAGTACATAAGTCAGGATTAGTGGAACCAAATATAATATCATCGACATATATTTGAACAAGAATTATATGACCTTTTACTTTCCTGAAAAATAGTGTTTTATTGATTTTACCTCGCTCAAATTTTTCAATATGGAGATAAGTAGAGAGAGTGTCATACCATGCACGAGGAGCTTGCTTTAAGCCATAATGTGCCTTGTCCAGTTTATAAACATAACCTGGATGCTTAGGATCTGAGAATCCTGGAGGTTTTTCCACGTAGACTTCTTCATTCAGCTTTCCATTGAGGAACGCTGATTTAACATCCATCTGATAAACCTTGAAGTCTTTGTGTATAGCGTAAGCTAAGAATAGACGAATGGCTTTTAGTCTTGCCATTGGGGCGAATGTTTCGTCATAATCTATACCTTCCTCTTGTCTGTACCCCTGAGCAACAAGACGAGCCTTGTTGCGGTTTACAGTTCCATGTTCATCTAACTTGTTTCGATAGACCCATTTAGTGCCTATCACTGACTTGTCAGATGGTCTGGGAACGAGCTTCCAAACTTTGTTTCTTTCGAATTCTGCCAGCTCTTCTTGCATAGCGTTGACCCAGTTTGGATCTCTAATTGCATCATCTGTTTTTTTGGTTCAATCAGAGAAATAAAGTTAACAAATAAACAAATGTTACCTGCACTTCGTCGAGTCTGAACAACAGCGTTTGGATCACCAAGAATTTAACCAGTATGGTGATTAATAGTCCATCGCTGAGCCGGTGCATAAATCACTGACTCAATCTGAACTTCTAGAGGAGCTGAAGATGAAGCTTCAACAACTTCTGGTATATCAGCCAAGAGAGGAAGAGGTTCAGAAGTCATTTTATTCACTGATTGCTGATAAGTAGATGGTATGTCTGAGATAGAAGGTTCAGAAGCAGGCATTGTGTTAAGAGGAACAACTTAGACCCATGAGGATTCAACTTCACTTGTCTGCATGCTTGGGATGATAGTAGGATCATCATTTTCAGCAGTATGAGATGAGTTGGAGGGATAGAAGCATCTTCTGAATCACCAAGATGAGAAAACATCCATTGATTCAGTTCTTCAGTATCAGCAGAAGGTCTAGAGTTCGCTGAATGGGATTCGTCAAAAGTGACATGGATTGTTTCTTCTACAGTTTGTCTTCTTCGATTGAAGACTCTGAAGGCTTTGGAGACTGAAGAATATCCAAGAAAGATTCCATCATCAGCCTTAGGATCAAACTTTCCAAGGGCATCTTTGTTGTTCAGTATGAAACACTGACATCCAAAGATGTGAAGAAAGCTAATTGAAGGCTTTCTCCCATGGAAAAGTTCATAGGCAGTCTTCTTGAACCTTTTGACAATCAGCGACCTGTTTTGAGTAAAACAAGCAGTGTTAAGAGCTTCTGCCAAAAAATGAGTAGGAAGATGAGAATCGATGAGCATTGAACGTGCAGCTTCGATGATAGTTCGATTTCTTCTTTCAGCGACTCCATTTTGTTGAGGTGTTCTCACTGAGGAAAAGTTGTGAGAAATACCCTTGCTTTCATACAAGGAATCAAGGGAACAGTTTTTGAATTTAGTCCCATGATCACTCCTTATTAAGCGAACGGTCATGTTGTTCAGGACTTCCATTTTCCTGAAAAAAGTGATGAGTTTTTCAGGGGTGTCACTCTTAGAACGGAGAAACATTACCCAGGTATAGCGAGAGAATTCATCAACTATGACCAATGTATATTTCTTTCCAGCGATGGATTGTTTGTTAACAGGGCCAAACAAATCCATATGGAGAAGTTGTAGAGGAGATGACACTGAGGAAACTTGTTTAGATTTGAAGCTTCCCTTGGTTTGTTTCCTTTTCTTACACGCTGAACATAGAGATTCCTTAGCGTATGAGTGTTGAGGTAGACCAGTGACCAATTCTTTAGAAGAAAGAGTATTCATTGTCTTGAAGTTTAGATGTGAGAGCCTCTTATGCCATAGCCAGTTGACATCAGATGAGGCTTTTGAGAAGAAACAGGAGTTCTCAGTGGTTGTAGAGTCCATGTTTATAACATAAACATTTTCCATACGGTATCCGCTGAGAGCTATCTTCTCCTTTTTGTCAGTAACAAAGCAGGATTCCTTAGTGAAAATTACTTTGTTATCCTTGTCACACAGCTGACTGATGCTTAGAAAATTGTGCTTCAGTCCGTCAACATATGCGACTCTTCTGAAGGTTGTTGTACCATTAGAGAGTACACCAAACCCTCGGGTATAGCCTTTTCCGTTTCCACCGAAGGTCACTGAGGGACCCTTCTCTTCCTTGTATTTAGTGAGCAGGTTTTTCATTTCCAGTCATATGTCTAGAGCATCCGCTATCGAGATACCAGATACCCATCTTAACATGCAAACAAAGGAAGACTAGTTTGATTTGGGCACCCATTTTACCATGGGCCCACATTTGTCAGTGGTGGTAGAGGAAGTGGAAGGTTCAGCAATCTTCACAGCATTTGAAGATTCAGCTTCAGAACTAGTCTTCACTTTGGTTAATTTCTTAACCTTAGTGGTAGGTTTCACCTTAACCTAATTTGCACCAGGATTGGTCTTCTTTGCCTTGGGTGCATTGATCTTCACCTTAGCTAACTTTTCAGCTTTGGTGGTTGTGGGGAACTTACTAGCAATGTGATCGGTAAGTCCACAATGATAACATTTCCTATAGCTAAAAGTAGCTTTAGGACCATTTGCATATTTAGCCGAGTTTTTTAAATGAGCAGGACCAGCACCAAGTATACCTTTGGCATTGGAAATGGGAGGAACAATCAGTTCTTCAGATTTCTTACCAATTATATCCACTCTGATTCTAGGAGTAGATCGTTGAACGAATCCAGGGATCTTGTTCTTAGAAGTAGATGGGATAACTTACTGATGCTTTAGAAGCATTCAACTTAGGTACAAAGGTACCCTTCTGAGGTTTTTGGTTGAAAACTTTTTCTTTACCTTTACCTTTAAAGTTTAATGTAGGTTTTTCCTCAGGGATGGGGTTTTTAGAAGAGGAACACTGAGATTAGGAGGTGTCAGGGATTGAGGATACGAACATTCCAAATTTGAGCATGGAACGATCAATGGTTGGTTCTAGAGTATCATCTTTAAAACCAAGTCCACTCTTATCACTCAGGGGAATCTGAGACCTTAAAATCTCAGCGATCGTTGTTGAGGATTTACACCATCCTTCAACAGTAGCATTTTCAGCTTTTAATGCAGCGATATCTTCTTCACTCTCGATTTTGACTATCTGATTTATATGGACCTGATCTTTTAAATCTTCTTCAATTTTTGAAAGCTTTTCTATTTGAAGGTGACAGTTTCTAAGTTGTTCAACTAGATCAATATTTTGATTTTCAACTATGGTCTTGCCATTCATGGCATCATATAAATTTACAGTCAGAAGATCGATTTTCCGAAGACTATCAGCTTCATTAATCTCTGAAATATTAGTAAAGAAGGAAGTTGATACCTTAGAGGTAGAAGTTGAAGTAGAGAGAATTTCAGAATTTTCTTCCTCGTCTTCTATTTTTGCCATGAGGCAGAGATTGGCTTTATCATCATCTTTAGAGTCAGATGATTCTTCATTGTCAGAGGCAGCCCAGTCGAAGTCAGCGACCAAGCCTTTTCCTTTCTTCTTAAAGCTTTTTAACTTTGAATATTTTTTTCAACTTCTTGTATTTGTCATCTCTAGCCCTGGGGTTAGAGGATTTTTTGGAGAAGGAAGCTGAGGGTTTAAAGACTTTGTTTGACCTGCACTCACTAGCAAAGTGACCTATCTTTTCACAGTTATAGCAAGTGGCAGTTGCCTTATCAACAGGAGTTGAGGATTTTGGCTTGTCAGTGAGTGCAAGAGGTTTATTTCTTTTGAAGTTACTCTTTCTGGCGAATCAACTGAATGTATTAGTCAGGAGTGACAGAGATTCATCAAGATTTGAAGGATCAGCATCTGATGAGCATTCAGAGTTAGTTTTCAACTCAGTGATAGTGATAGTTGATCGCTGAGTGGAAGGTGACTCTGAGAGTAAAGCAACAGGTGTGATTTTGGAATCTTTTACAAGATTCTTCTTCAGATGACACGACTGTTCATGATTGAGCATACTGCCAAATAAGGTAGAGAGGGTCATAGATTTTAGATCTTTTGATAGCTTGAGACACATTGAATAACTGTCCCAGCTTTCAGGTAGACATTCTAGAAACTTTGTCAGGATCTCAAAGTTAGAATATTCCTTACCAACGGTTTTTAGGTTTCAGAGAGAGTTTCATTCTTACCACAAATGAAGCTTTCGTACTGTCTTACCAGGTTGATCTGTCTTGAGTCCTGGACTTCAGATGTACCTTCATATTGAACACAGATTGTGTCCCACGTGGATTTGGAGGTTTTCAGGTTCATGACGGAATGGTAGACTTCGCCAGGAAGAGCCATAGAGATGATAGATCTGGATTTAGTGTCGATAGCCACCTTCTTCTTGTCTTCATCGGTCCAAGTGTGAACTTCCCTGTGAATGATTCTTTCAGGAATGGCAGCTCTAGTAGCAGTGCCTGAAACTTCAGGGTCAATTCTAACAGGGACATATGGACCATACTCGATGTAATAAGGCATTGTAGGGTCTACACCTTCCAAGAAGAGCATCATCCTATTTTTCCACAGATTAAAGTTATCTCTGGAAAATCTAGGGGGTTTTGCAAGAGAACCATTGTCGATATAGTTTGTGTTTGTGGTGTTAGCCATTGTAGAAAATAGAAAGGAAGAGAAAAGAAATTAGTATAAGCAAGATCTTGTTTATGAGGTTAAACAATCTGCTCTGATACCACTTGTTGGTCCCGAAAAGGGGTATACAAGTTTGTAGAAGGGGGGGGTTGTATACAAACACACGATTTTTACTTTTCTAAATTGTTTATTGATATGTATCAAACAATTTACAACTTGTTTCGGAACAAAATTAAGGAATAAACCTAATCTAAACAAGTTAAGAGAATCACTAAGATTTCTTGCACTAGAAATATGTTAGAGGGAAAATAAGAATATTAAAGAGAAATATTCTAACACACATAATAGTAAGAAGAAGGAAATGGCCGACCACTTCATTTCTGAAGTAGGATTTCCTTTATATACTGCATGCATTTAATGCATGTTAGTACAACTTTACACGTGGCAGCAGCTGGTTGGTTGCATGGTTTGACTTCAGTAGATAACCTAATAGCCGCATGATGAACAATGTAGAATCAGAGTTGGTTGTACGATTCTGGACAAAAGGGATGTCCATTATGACATTATCGTACGGGGGCGTGTAAGGGGGTTTAGACAAAAGTTACTTGTAGAGGAGGCTTCATGATCAGCGTTCGCTGAATAAATCTTTATCAGCGAATGATAAAGTTCAGTATTCGCTGAAGTCTTCTACTTGAAACTTCACGTTGAGTGGGCATGTCTTGGCTTCGCTGATATCCGCATCAGTTCATTAGTAGACTTGTCGCTGGTTCTTTGGCTTGATCTTCGACTTCAGCGTAGAACATAGTTGACGTGAAACTTGTCTTCAGGGATCATAAGTAAACAACATATTTTATCAGCGATCATCAGTGAGGCTGAACAGACTCAAGGCTCACTGATGAACAGTGTTCGCTGAATGTGTAATTTAAAGCCCATGTTTTCATCAGCGATACTAAACAGACTTAGTATGTATTTTTTGATGACAAAACATTAATACATATTGTCTACTTCCAATTTTCACTAAGTGTTTCTCATAGAGTCATTATCAAATCACTGAGGGTTTGGATCAACAAACTGATGAGGGCGCAACCGAAATGTCTGAGTACAAATGGTACGTTCCTCCTTTGATTTTGGAAAACATAGTTTTTCAACTCGAAGAGTCACTTGAAAGGGAAAAGGATTCTTTTGAATACGAAAGGACATTTCTTTTATCCATTTTTAAAGAGTTTGAAAGTAATAAAACCTAGAAACTGTCTGAAGCAGAAAGGACTATGTTCAAATCTGAGATTGCAAGACTCACCTCTAAATTGTCCGCTTTGGCGACAAAACTGTTACAAGAAAAGGTTGCTAAGGCCGATATTCATAATCCTCCTGAACAAATCTTTACGCCTATCAAATAATGCATTATTGAACCAATCTCAGTTGAACCAACCTCCACTAATTCAGATAGCTCCTCGTGCAAGGCCTTCTTAGGTGATTTGTCTTTCGACAATGATGTCAAGGTCTTGAATTTTTCTGATAAAGGAGAAGAAGCTCAAACAGATTTTTGCAAAAGGAATCTAATCTCTGATTTTGTAAATCCTTTCGCTGTCGATTCCATGCAAAGTCTAAATCCCTTAAGTTCCTCATCTAAACCAGATAATAATGACAAGTTTGATCCTGAACTCGAATTCTCCGCATTCGGTCAGTTCAAATGATGAAATTGCGAAGTTTGACTTCGTGTCTGAACTTTCTAGTCATGTACAACTTCTAAATATAAGGAGTGAACCGGTCAATTGTCACAAAGGCGAATGTTCTACATCTATCCCGCAAATGGCTTATGTGAACAAGGTTTCAAAATTAAAATCTAAAAGACGTTCACAGAAACATCGAAAGACCGAGAACTCTAAGAAAAGCCAATCTTACTACACTACTTCTTTTGACAGTGAGCTTGATGATTCTTCAGGTAATCATGTGTTTAGAAAAGTAAAAATGGTATGGAGAAAGAAGTCAACTACAGAAGATAGTGATGGAATCAAGTCTAATAATTCTCATGTAGTTGATACAAAGTCATTTATGTCCAAGACTGGTTCACCTACTCTTGTTTACCCAATAACTAAGCTGATCAGTCTAAACCGATCTGTTAGAGCATTATAGTGTATTCAAGATTTATAGTAAAAGTCTTGTAATAGTCAAATAGTGTAAAGTCAAAGTAAGAGTCAAAGTCAAAATAGTTTAAGTATAAGTCAATGTAATTAGATTTAATGCTTTGTAATCCTATGTATAAATAGGATTAGTTTTAGCTTTGTTGTTAAGTAAGACAAGTCATTAGAAGAGATCTTAATTGTAATATCTAGTGAGAGATAGTTAGAGAGCATTCTAGAGAGAGAAAGCTTGTAATTCACATGTAAACTCTAGAATTCTCAAGATCAATGGATGACTTCATGATTACCTAATAGATCTGGTGTTAACAATTGGTATCAGAGCTTTGGGAGATCAATTTGTGCACAATTCATAAAAATTCGTCCAATTTGATGAAGATTTCATGAAGAATTGAAGAAATTTGAAGAACTTCTCTATTTTTGAAGATTTCAAGAACACAAATGGGTTATGCATTTCTTGTGTGTTTTTTGATTTGATTTTGATTGCAAAGTGTGTCTCCATTGTTTTAAATCAGTTTTGCATCAAAAGATTTACAAAATCACATCAAGAATTGAGGAATTTGAAGATTTTGAAAATTTTTGTGTTCTTGAAGAAAAATGAGTCTGTGAAATTTTTTGGAATGTGATTTTGCAAATTTGTGTTGTTTTGATTCATTTTTGTGCAAAATATTCTCTAAAAAAGTGTTTTTGGACATGAATCAATTATAAAATTCAAGTTTTGATATCCAAATCTCATTTTAGAAAATCTGAATTTTTTTGGTGTTCTTCATGTTCTTTAACAAAAGTGATTAAATCTGAGATTTTGATCCTTTTTTGTTGTTGAGATGTTGTTAAAAATTGTTTGTGAGATTTTTGATCCATAATTCTTGAGATAACATTTTGTTTGTTTGTTAGAATTTTTTTTACAGAAGGCTTCATGCGTGACATATGAAATATGAAGAAAGAACGAAAGTCAACTGAATTGACTTTCATTTACTCAAAAGTCAACTGAATTGACTTTCGGATCAGGCTGGTAATTGAACTTCTCGGATCAGAGCTCATCAAGAAGTTCTCGGATCCTTCAAGAAACTTTTCTGTTCCTTCTAACTAAACTTTTCGGATCAAATGTTAATATGCCGAAGTTTTGTAAGTTCTCGGATGCTTCATAACAGTAAGTTTTTGGATCCTTCATAAAACCTTTTCGGATCCAACTCGCATGCTAAACTGAAACTTCTCGCATCCTTTTGCGAGCTACTGTGTTGTTAGAATCGAAAAAGAGCAACAAATAAGCCGGTTTTTGTGATCTTAAAGTTCATTCGCCGGAAAAATGGGTTCCTCGGAATCCTCACCGGAATCTAAAAAACTTTTCGGATCCTTTTTTATCCGAGAAGTAGAGGTTTTCGGATCCTTCTTTATCCGAAAAGTAGAAGTTTTTGGATCCATCTTTATCCGAAAATCATCGCCAGAAAATCACGTTAATCTCGCCGGAGTTGCTTCACTCTCGACTACGGTTCTAATATTGCTGCATGATCGAGATTTATTCAACGAATTCGATTGGGTTTTTTTCAAGGATCGCGTAGCAACAAAAATCAGTCGATTTCGTCATTAAATGAGCAAGAAATCAGAGGAAGAAAACGTACAGCTCGTCATTTAGAAGATAGTGAACAGTGTTTTAACGGACATTCGTTAAGTCCGTTAAACTCTTGACAAATTTAGTCCATTTCTCCGTTAAGTGTCGTTAGTCCGTTAGTCTGTTCTGTTAGATTTATTAGATTTCTTTCATTTTTATTCCTAATATCGTTAAGTCAAAGTTAGTTAGGTTAGTTGGTTTTTGTTAAGATTTCCGTTAGATTTTCTGTTAGTTTTCTTACAATTTTAGTCCTTAGTTAGTTTATCCGTTAAATCTAGTTAGGAGTTTCAGATTGTGTCATTTTAGTCCCTGTAGTTTGTCTTTCAGGTTTGGTCAGTTTCAGTCCTTCTAGTTTTAAGTTCTAGATTTTTACACTTTCAGTCCCTGTAGTTAATCTTTTAGATTTTTTACAGTTTCAGTCCCTAGACTTGTTAATTTTTAGAATTTTACATTTTTAGTCCTTTTAGTTTTAATATTTCAGTTTTTGTCATTTTTAGCCCTTGTTTTTGTCGAGTCTTAGTATTTTTCACTTTTAGTCCTCGTTTTTCATATTAGTTTCATTTTTGTCGGTTTTAGTCCCTATATTTTGTATTTTTGACATTTTTAGTCATTTTGTGTCTTTTTAGTCCTTGTTTTCCGTTTAATTTCTTTTAGTCATTTTTTTCGTTTTTAGTCCTTATGTTTTTCTGATTTTATATTTTTCGAGTGTGCACATAATTCAACTTCTAAGCGAAGTTTTTCTTGACGATCACTCTATTAGGTAATATTTTTGGTATTTTTCATCTAATTTTTTTTGTGTTTCATTTTTCAGGATTATTTCAAGATAGTCTTTTGCAAAAATGGCTACATCTGATAACGATTACCTTTATCGTCAATATTTGCTGATAAAAGATTTAGAAAGGAAGATTGCAGATCTTGAAGCAAAGAAAGACAACTCGAATCTTCGGGATAAATTGAAAAAGCTTCAAGAGAAAGAAACAATTGTGAAAAGTGAGAATGCGATGTTGAAAGAGAATATTTCTGATCTTGAAAGGGAATTACAAGATCTAAAAGGAGTTTGTGATGAAAAAGACAAAGTTGCCAAGAAATTCGTTTTTGACAACACTGACTTTCAAAACAAGAAAATCTGAAAAATCTTTCGAACCTGAAAGAAAATCTTTCAAAGAAAAATCATTTGAATTTTCAAAAAGAATTTCTGATTTGGAAAATGAAAATACTGTTTTAATTTTTTTTTTGAATTCACATCTGAGTTTACAAAAAAAAAGAAAAATTAGAAAAGATTTGTGTACAAAAGTTATCAAATTTATCTAAGAAATCTTTTGAAGAAAAGAAAGAGATTGAACTAAAATGTATAAAACTTTCAAAACAAGTCTCTGATATTGAAAAAGTTTTATTTCTTGAAAAAGAAAGGATGGAATTCAATGAAGAAAAAAAATATTTTGAGACAAAAAGTATTGAGCTTTCCATGAAGTTATCTGATTTTGAAAATGTCTTTAAGAAAGAAAGAATAGATTTTGATGCTGAAAGAAAATCTTTTGAAGCAAAAAGTTTTGAAGTTTCCCAAAATATATCTAAATTGGAAAAAGAATTAGATATAGACAGAAATGAGCTTGAAAAGATGAAAGTTGAAAGTTTTAGAGCAAAAAGTGTGAATGATGATTTTTCAGATGAAATAAATAAGCTAAAGAATTTATCTAGTTTATCAACAGATATTATGAAGGAGCAAAAGGTAAAATTTGATCTTCAAAAGAAATATGATTTAATTTTTAAAGAAAATAATGTTTTACTCAACAAAGTTAAAGAACTTGAAGAGATTATCTTTAAGGTTGAGGTTTCAAAACAAGTTAGTCCTGACACGATTGTTCAGACTCCACTTGTTGACTCAAGTAATTCTGAATATTCGTTTAAGACGACTTGAAATTCAATTCAAAAAGATTTTTTCAAAAGAATTTGACATATCAAATGGTTTCCCAAAAGATCAGATTCATCCTTCCAATCTCTTCTATAATCCTCTGTTTGACGAATCAGATAATGATTTGCATGTGCCCAAAGTTGATACTTCTTCCATGCCTAAAGAGAATCAAATCTTCAAGAAGGTAAAAGATGGAATGGAGAGTGAAAGGTACAACTCCTACCAAAGAAGTCCCAAAAATCAAAGGTTCCCACTCCAAATGCTAACAAGAAGAACAATGCTTTTCAAGGTAAGTCTTTTGTCAAACCTGGTGTAGTTTATTCTGGAGATTAAAAGAAAACTTGTTGTTCTTACTGTGGAACAAATGATTTTTTTCATAAAGATTATATTTCTTATTGGTACGGTACTTATCGAATTTCCTAAAAAGAACTGCACCTAACAAACCAGGACCCAAATTCCGTTGGGTACCAAAATCTACTTAATCTGTTTTGCAGATTCATCATGTGTAGTGCTGAATGTGAGACTTATACCACACACATGACTGGAAAACAGAAGAGAAGATGTACAGACTTTTGAAGAAAAGTATATGTGCTTTTAAGGGGAAGTAAAGTTAGACTTCTGAGTAAATCAGCTCAGGACTCGTACTTCAATGATTTTGGCTTCTAAACATCTCAGTTTAGAACCCGTTCTTCAACGACATTGGCTTCTGAATAATTCAGTTCAGAACTCGTATTTCAACGATTGTTTGATTGAGGGGGAGCTCAAACATTTATGACTGTAAGTATCTTCTAAACTTTCAAGCATGAAAAACGTTTTCTTAAATGTTCAAACCACTTATCTAATTCAAACAGATTTTATAATTTTAGAAGTGTGATATTAAATGTTTTTCATATATATACATATATATATATATATATATCTCGGATTATCGTAACATCAATTCCGGCCGTGTGTTTCCAAAGATTCATACTCGCGTATTATCTTTTCTATACTTTCAAGTATTCATACACACTGGTACAACTTCATATTGACTTTGTTATTACCATGTCTCAAAACGAAACAACTTTTCGATGGTAATACCCCCGTTTGTATTCCAATTTTGTTGAGCATCATATATTTTTTCAGCATGACAACTTAAACGTTTCATTCAAAGATTGTTTATATTTGTTCATATAAACAAATTTCAATTCTTTGATACCCTATCCTTTTAAGATTATCATTCATGATTATCCTTCTTATTTGATCCAATTGATACATTGTCATATTCTCAAACAAGTCTTTCGAATTCATTTCATTCATTCATTATCCTTGTTTTGAGAAATTCTTCATCGTTCAAATGCTCAAATACTGAGGAGCATACACTCTGATGAAAATATCATTCAAATGCTGACATTTAATTGTTCAAGCTAAACTGTTGAACAACGCAAAATTTTAGGACAAATTTCATGGGATCAGTGTGAGATTATTATACTTCTATGGATTCACGTTAACCAGTGTTTCCTACCCAAGAAGTTATCCTTGAGTGATTGAGGGGTGAGGGGTCTACATCAAAGTGTGGGGGAGATAACTCATCTGGTTGAGTAATCTCATTGTGCTGAGGTAAATTGTAAATGAGAGTTTGGGTAGAAGTGAGCGGATTAAAAATAGAAAGAGGGTGTGAGAACAGAGTTAAAAGAATAAGAGAACTCTGCACCAACCATTTTCTGAGCCGGTAAGCCACATTACTGATTGGTTTACATTCTTTGGTGACCATCATTGAAACAGGCAGTTAGCCCATGCCAACTCTTGCATTTAACCCCACCAGCTACTCATTTCTTTCTTAACAGAGGAATGTTTCATTTTTCTTGGGGACACGGCATATAATATATCTAATCTTTATTTGGAAGGTTTGGATATTGAAAAAGAAGGAAGTCTGCCCCACCTTCGCACTTCATTCATGCACATTGAGTCCGTGGAAAATTATTGCTGTCTCAACAGTTTATATGCTTTGAGCCTATATTTTTTCAACCAAATGTTGCTTCAATTCTTTCTACACATGCACGTACACACAAGGAATATGTTTTCTTGTCATAACATTCATAGAAATTCCTTTGTGGTTTTTCGATGATTGAATAGAAGCCCTGGGGGAGTGAACATCAAAAAGCTCCTTTACAAAGTACATCCGTTGTACTAAGTGGCTCCGTGCTACTTACAGGCATTTTAACTGATTCATCCGTTGTTTCAGGGTACCACATTCTTTTGTCTGAATTTGAAAAGATTCGGATAAATTCTTTTGGAATTGACGGTTTATCAGATCAAAAAGGAGGAGAATGTTAATAGGTGAACAAAGTGCGTGCTGGAATTGATAAAGGTTTTGATGATCATGATGCTCATAATCATCAAAAAGGGGGAGAAATAGTATACTGAAGAACAGGGGGAGAAGTAAGAGTCAAATAATGTAGAGTCAAATAGAACATTATACTATAGTCAAGATTTATTGTAAAAGTCTTGTAATAGTCAAATAATGTAAAGTCAAAGTAAGAGTCAAAGTCTATGTAATTAGATTTAATGCTTTGTAATCCTAGGTATAAATAGGATTAGTTTTAGCTTTGTTGTTAAGCAAGCTAAGTCATTAGAAGAGATCTTAATTGTAATATCTAGTGAGAGAAAGTTAGAGAGCATTCTAGAGAGAGAAAGCTTGTAATTCACATGTAAACTCTAGAATTCTCAAGATCAATGGATGACTTCATGATTACTTAATAGATCTGGTGTTAACAAGATCAAAGATCTGTTGCTCTCATTATGGAAAAAGTGACTTTGTGCATCCAAGGTATGTGAATAACTGTTATGGTACTTATAGTATCCCTGGTCCCTATTTTACTGTTAAGGCATCTAACCGCCAAGGATCCATCAAAGCATGGATTCCAAAAAAATTATGATATGTTTTTGCAGGAATGTCATGTGTGATGCAATCCAGCATATTCTTTTCACATGACTACATTCGAAGGTTATGCCACACTTGAGGGCGAGTTTTAGGTGTTTGTCACATTGAAATACCCTAAAATTGTGAATAAATTTAAACCTTAAATAAACAAGGTTTACAACAACAACTTCCAAAAACTTTCATTCATAAATGGAGAATTAGTGACGAAGGTTCACAATTACAGATGAAATATCATAAACAACCTACTAATCTAATCCATATCCAAACAAGATCAGATTATAAGGGTTGTCTACGGATCTCTCAAAATATCTTCGCTATAACTAAATTCTCCATTACATCTTCAAAAGCCATGAACTTTGTATCACTCTTTGCTCAACCCCTTGATTCCCTGCCCGTGCTTGCACCTTACGCCTAGTGAGAACATCTAGTTTTAAAATCAAAACATTTATAAGCTTTGAAAACCAAATCTGTAAACAAAGCATATAAAAGTAACCTCTTCGTAAATTTCATAACGTACACATAACATCTTTCGATGACGGGAATTGTACATGATTCCATGAGTACGATTCAAGCGCCCTTAGCCTCGTTACGTTGTTCGATTGAACTCGTTGGCTCCGCGCTCTATTCGGTCGGAACCCGGTTCGTCGAGAACCTTCTCTCATAGATTCTCTTCACCAAGTCATCGCCAACAATCCGCTCTTATCCCTTGGTGTCAAAGGCGAGTTCCTTTCGAACACCAAGTAAGTCATAGTATCATGTTTACGAGCGCCACTACGAATCACTGAGGATCCTAGATATCAGCTCATGCCCAAGAAATGGCAATTAATCCATGCCTATTTCAGCTCATGCCCAAGAAAACGAGAATTACAATTATACCTTGCCTATTCTACGTTTTCACGTCATAACACGAAATCGGAATTACAATTAAACATGCATATTCCTCATTTCACGTCAACGGGAATTACAATTAATCCATGCCTATTCTACGTTTTCAATAATGCTAGTGTCTATGGATCCATTACACATGTGTATACTTTCGTGCGACTATTATAAACATACAATTTATGGTTATAATAATATCAACTCATAATATAAACGAATCAAGCAAAACCACTAAATTCAATACAATGAAGTCCACCTATATCGTTTTTTCATCAGGATAAATATTTTCTTGTAGTTTAGTTTCAATTTTCAACATTTGTAATATGTCCGGAAAACACAAGTTCCGGAAACCTAATTCGGAAATTAACCGGAAAACATATCCGGAACCAAATCCGGGAATAATCCGGAAAACATACCCGGAAATCTAGTCCGGGAACCATCCGAGAAAATATCCGAAAATCAAGTTCGATACTATCCGGAAAATTAGACAATCCGGTAACATCCGGAAACCAAAGTATTCTGGTATCATCCGAAAAATCAATAATCCGGTTACTATTCATCCGGAAAATCCTTTGTCCGGATTTGACCGGGAAATTACCTGGTTCCCCGATTTATGCATTTTTCAACCAATCTTTTTACATCAAATCTTTAAGATGTACAGATATATCTATGAGACCATTAAGATTCAAGTAATAATTGTTAATAATATGCAAAACACTCCAATTTACAAAGGAGATGAACTCACAACGACTTGAGAACCCTAAAACAGAGTTGTACTTAAATCGATCAGCTTCAATTCCTATTCCACCAAACAAATCATCAATCGATTGAAATCTCCATTTGAATTTAAGTTACCAATTCTTAAAGAAGAAATCAAAGAAAATAGGCAAATCCTTACCAAACAGGTGAAGCTTTCCATCTCTCTCCTATTTCGCCCTAATCTTGAAACTGGCTTCACTTCTTATCAGCACTCAAATCAAATTTAATCTGATCACCCTCTCCTATTGATATTTCTAAGCTTTTCCCTTATTAATTTTAACCCCAAACTTTCATTTATGAAAGTTTTAAGGCCAGAAGAATAAAAACTCAGTCTTTTAATAAAATAAAAGTCAAAATAATGAAGTTACCCAACTCACAATAACTATCACTTTTCCCATAACAGTCAAACATAATTTATGGATATTCGAGGTGTTACATACATACATGCATATTTTAGTGAATTCAAAGAACCTTGGTAATTTATTCTGAAAACCTCATTTGGGTTTGTTTTTCTCCGATACTAAACTCCCGAATTACCACGTGTTATATTTTCTTGACTTAGTTATTTCCATGTCTCATAAGTTTGTTGATCTATCGATGGAAATACACTCACTTGAATTTCTATTTGTTTTCAAAGTTCGTCATTTCCTGTTAATAATTCACTTCTTATCTACATATTAATTGTGACTTGTTCTTCACAATAAAATTTCTATTCATTGTTTGATTTTTGACCATAATGTGCTTAACGAGTCATTCTGTTTAGCGCTTGATCTTGTTTATTGAAATTCTCTATTTCAAATAATTTTATTGACTTCTGCTCATGTCAGATCAGGACTTGTTCTTAAATGTTTGGACTTCTAAACATGTAAGTTTAAAACTCGTACTTCAATGTGTACTTTAAAGTTTTATTTTGGTGAACTAATGGAGTGTTAGGGCTTTTATCGTTCCTATGGTCTATCCAAAACCGGAAGGACCTACCCAAAAAACACATCCAATTATAGACAACAGTGAGGGGTCTAGCTTGATAGATGAGTTCGGAGTGAAAAGAACTTGGTGAGGATGTGACATGACTTAAAAGAAAATAGTGGTCCTTACCAAACAAAGTCAGTTATCCGGGTAACCACACAATCTATTAATTATCGTTCTTTGGAGATGAATATTAAAACAAACATGGACCCAGTGTCGATAACTTGTGTCACCCCACCTAGGCACTCAAGTATCTCATAAAAGATGCGTGTTTCATATATATTTACGGAGATTTAGCACGTAATCTATCTATTCCTCACTCGGAGGTCTTAGATATTGAAAAGGAAGACATCTGCTCCGGTCTCCGAACTTCATATTCTAATCACCGTGTCTGTTGATTTTTAACTAGCGTCCCAGGTTAAATTAATTTTTGAGCCATATTAACATGATTTAACTCTTTCATAGATGCACAAGTCTTTGTGATTCCACTCGCATATCTTTGTGATATTGTCGAAACAGTTTGAGAAGTAATTTTTAAAATTTTATTTCGATGATAAGTGGAAGTCCTATCAGAGATACCCCGATGCCAACTCTGAACATAGGCCACATAACTATTTTAATTGTTGTGATAACAGTTACTATGGTGTTTCTATGTTAGATATTTACCCCATCTTGGTTACTACGACGTCTTATCTGGTATTTTGCTACTCTTCATTTTTGTATTTGAAGTTGCATGATGCTCAAGATGCTCCTAATCATCATGAGGGGGAGAAACGATATAAAAGTTCAAAGACACAGATTATCCTGGTGAGGGGGAGTTAGCAAAAGTTGAGGGGGAGTAATTTTTATTTGATCAAGTTCAGAAAAAGAGTTCAATGGTATTTGATCAAGTTCAGAAAAAGAGTTCAATGTTATTTGATCAAGTTCAGAAAAGAGTTCAAGTTGTTTACAAGTGATCAATTCTTCTCATCCCTTATCAAGCAACGTCTGCTACAAGTTGATTACTCATTCGAGCATATTAGTTCTACACGTTCTTAAAGTTGAAAGCATATCAACTCGCGGTTCAAAGACAGATTATTTATTTTTAAATTGAAGTTGCAATGTGGAATGTCATGTAACTCGCACATTATCTTTCTTATGTGATTATCCGATGTGTTGAGTTTCTATAGTTGGAAGCTATTTTCGTGCACTCAGTCGAGGTAATTGTTTATTGAATCTGGTGATAAAGTTGAAGACATGAATATTAAAAGCTTAATTCAAGTGGGAACTTGGAAAGCCATGAAGACAAGCAACACCAATGTTTTTCAAAGATTCAAGAGGGAGAGAAGATCAAGACCTGAAGATTTCAAGATCATATTTTTCTTTATATAACTTTAGGGGGAGATTGTTAGGACTAAATGTCTTATAACATAGAAAGTGATTTAAAGAAAACATTAGTTTGATTTAATTCATTGTAAAAGCCTTATAATTGATAAATGGGCTTAGATTAGCTTAATGGGCCATGGGCTTTAGGATTTAAGCTATGGTATTTAAAGTTATCTTGTTTAGAAATTAGGTCAGAATCTTGATTATCAGATTGTGCGCCTAATAGTGATTAGAGAGATAGTTTTTTTCTTCAATCCAATACTTGTAACTCTCTACATTCGTTCAATAAAGATTAATCGTTTCGTTACATTGTTACTTGATCATACTGGGATCTACACCCACGGTGATGAAAGATTGGTCCACTACAGATTGGGAAAAGATTAAGGTTAGAAGGAAGGCCAAAAGACTGTTGATAAGGGCTATTCCCAATGATATTTTCCGGTCTTTAGATGCTTGTGATTCAGCCCAAGAGTTATGGCTAGAACTTGAGAAGCAACTTGAAGGAAAATTTAAGACACCGAAAAATAGAAGGTCACCATGTCTTAATGAATAGTATAGCTTCAAGGCCAAACTACATGAATTACAACAACAAACTTATGATAGGTTTAATACCCTGATCAATAAGTGTTAGAAGTATGGTATTCAAAGAACCTCTGAGGACAACAATGTCCTGGTTCTCAAAAGTCTTGGTGATGAGTGGCTTCAACTATCCATGTCCTTACAAACAAATCAAGATCTTGATACTTGGTCACTATCATATTTTGAACTCTGGGGGCTCAAGAACAACATATTGTCAAGTCCAAACCTCTTATGGGTGGTACTCTAGCATTTGTGAGTAACACCACACAGGCCCCATCCAAGACATTGAAAGAAAAGGAAATTGTTAGCCCCAAGTATCTGTTATGTAAAAGTATTGAAAATATTATCAAGTCAGAAGACCAACAAAGATCCAGCAGAAGACTTGGAAGAAGACCAACAAGAAAACTAACAGAGCTCGACAGAGCTCTGGCAGAAGATCTTCCATTTTACAGAAGAACTGATTCACTAACAGAAGACCAACAGAGCTCTGGCATAAGAGCTCTGGTGACTGAAGACCTCTGTGAAGCCTAATTCTCGTAAGAAATCCTAAGTGTCAGACACGTGTCCATACTTTCCACGTATGCCCTAAAAAAAGGAGACATACTTTCCACGTGTCATTCCAGGGTACGACAGTACACTGTCTACACTTTATCAGGGCTATAAATAGTGAGGTAGTGGAACAAACGATTGTAAGCTTCTGGAAAAATAGTTTTCCACAATTGTTAGAGCACACACTGCAGTATTCCATAACACTACCTCCGTACGATTTTGTGTCCTGTGAGATTTCCAGATACACACTTGAACGTGTTCTTGGTGTTATTCATTATCAATATACGAGCAGCTTATTATACTTGATCTTGTTATCATTATTACGGTTCTATATTTGATTCTAACGGTTACATTATCTTTGCACAATCACTCACAATTTAATGGCTTTATATTTAAATGCTTCCGCTGTCTATTTTATTACCATTAATGTGATGCAACGTGAATCTGGGAACCTACAGTTGGTATCAGAGCTTCTTTGATTTGCTTAAATCAAACGATCCAATCTACCAATGTTGATTCATTGTTGTCGATTGTTGTATGTCTCTGAAAAGCTTCATAGTATACTCTTTTTTTACTGTTTAAAGTTTAAAACAAGTTTTCAGAGTTCATTTAATATTGTTCAAACGCTTTCCAGTTCAGTTTAAAGATCTTCTCTAACTCAAGTTACTGTTCCATTGGTTACTGTTCACTCACTTTCAGTTTAAAAGTCCTTTGAAACCGTTATACTCTGTTTTTCTTCAAAATGGCTAATAACAACATTAACGCCATTTATACTGCTGGTTCTCTGACCAAGCCTCCTACTCTTCTGAGAGATGAATATCCTCAGTGGAATGTTAGGATGGTTAACTTCCTTGATGGAATGGGCAAAAATTTAATGCGATCTGTCACGGATAGACCTTGCCAACCCATTGTTTTGGTTCCATGTGTGCCTGCAACAGAAACTACTGCTGAGATTCCTGCTTATCTTAAACCTAAAACCACCGGGTTTACTGATGAAGAGAAGCTAAAAATGGAAAATGACCTTAAGGCAGTTAGACTTCTAATTATGGCCATTCCCAACGATATATTTCAAGAACTAGATTCATGTGTTACTGCTAAAGAAATATGGGATCAACTTCTTAATCAACTTGAGGGTGGTATCAAGACCCAAAAGAACAGAAGGACCCAATGTATAAATGAATACAACGATTTCAAGGCACTTCCTGATGAAACCATACAACAAACCTACAACAGACTTAATGTGTTGATAAACAAATGCAAAAAGTGTGGGATTGTTAGGTCGAAGGAAGATAACAATGTTTTGTTCCTGAAGAGTTTGAATGGTTAAATCTGTCCATGTCTTTCAAAGCTAACCAAGATTTGGATGCATGGTCTCTTACTGATGTGTATGGCACTCTTGCTGCACAAGAGAAGGATGTTGTCAAACAAAAAGGCAAATCCACCATTGCAGGTCCAATCGCTTTGATTTCAGATTCAAAGAATGCCACTGAAGGAAAGTCCAACAGAGAGAGTTCTAGCAGAGATAAGAAGAAAGACAAGAAGAAGGGTAAGAAGAGTCTGGTAGCAGAAAGTGATGCTGGAGAAAGTTCATCAGAAGATGATGATATAAATGCTTTTGCTAAATCTCTTGCATTAATAACTCAAAAATTTAACAAGAGATTTGGTAGCAAAGTATTTGATAGAAGAGGTAGATACGAAAGAGAAGAGAAAGATGAGAAAAGAGGTTATGCTGCACCTCCACAACAGAACCACCAGAACAGAGCTCCACAAGAACAGAGACCGCAACCACAATAGAAATATAATGCTCCAGCACCTCAGAAAACCGATGCTTCTCAACCCATCAACCAAAATGATGGACGTTGCTTTAGATGTGGCAAACCTGGCCATTTCTCCGCTAATTGTAGAGGTAAACTGGTAAAAGACCAGGATTACTACAAGAACAAATACAAGTACGATTATCGAGAGAGAAGCTATGTTGCTGAGATGGAGAATTGGATCTTTGATTCATCCTTTAATGATGAACCAGAGCAAGCCAATTTCTGCGGAGTTGTTGTAGATGATGAGAGTTTGGGAGAAGAGGTTGATTGGATGACTGGAGAAACGCTAGAGAGAACGACAGAACAAGATATGAATTAGAATGTATTTTCTCTTACAGTAACAGAGCCAGACAACAGAGCGCTGGAGACCACCAGACCCAGTGCCAAGGTATGTTCTTCTGAATCATAGTTTGACTCTGAGTTGGAAATGCATGTTTCTTTGCTAACAGAGGAGTTTCAACTCTTAAAACAATAGCTCTCTGAAGAAAAAGAGTTAAGAAAGCTAGCTCAAAAGGATCTGTCCTTTTACAATAGAGAGAAAACTATCTTGGAACAAGAAAGGAAGAAATCTTTAAGGAAAAATCTGAGCTAGACGTCTTACAACAAAAGAAGGAAAACCCTTTTTCAGTTGAAGTGAAGGAATATGAGGAAATTTTGAAACAAAAATCTGAAGAGGTTAAGAAGTCTGAAACTAAAAGACTTAACTCTGTTGCATTAAAAGATTATTTTCAAAGAGAAAGGGAAGTTTTACATCAATCCCTGCAGAGAAAGGAGATTTTAATCAAGAAGTACCAGGATGCACAAGATGTGCACATCAAGATAAACTCACAGATAGATACAAAAGGTCTTGGTTTCTCTGACCTTGCTCCCTGGAATGGAAAGGAGAAGACATCTCTGTCCTCTACTTTCTGTGTCGGGAAAATCTAAGAGGATGTGATCTCTGGTACTGCAGTTTTCAAAAGAATCAAAACTTCAGATATTTCAAGGACCATAAGACTTAGCTACAGGAACGTCAGCTATGACTCCTTGAATCATGAAAAGGGTTTAAAACCATCTGAAAAGTTCATTCTTGAACAAGGAAAAGCTAGAATCATTTTGCCTAATTCTGTTAAGAGTCTGGATCCCAAAGAGATTTTCAACTTTAACTCTTTTAAGGAACAGAAGTCTGTTACTTCTGTGGAAGAGTCCTCTGTTGATAAAACACAGAGCGAGCTCAACCCTGAAGCCCCAGTGTTCTCTCCTTCCTCTAAATCAATTTGAACATCATTTGAGGAGAATTTGAAAAGAGTTCTTGATGAGAATATCGCATCTGATGCTTTAAAACCCAAGTTGAGAAAGGTTAAGTCTGCAAAACCGATATCTATTTGATACCTCAAGAGTCTACCACTAGCGCCACCAGAGACTTTCAGTGCTCTGAAAGTGACTCTGACTCTGAGGTAGATGAACAAATCTTTTGTGGTCAAAAGAAAGTTTTGCATAATCCTAAGCAGATACCAGTGGGATCTATGGATTTGAAAGAGGATGTCTCATTTTTTATGAAACAATCAAGATTCATACAAGTAATTGAGTTTGATAACAAAGGCTTTAGGATTCTTTCTTCTAATGTAGTAGAAGTAGAGAAAAGAGAGAATGCTAGAAGTATTCCAAAGAACAACACCGATGTTCCCTTTGCTTTTAAACCAATCAGATTTACACCAGAGCAGAAGGGCAAATGGATAGTCAATGATAGACCTGCTCCTGCCTCTGTTATAAATCAGAGAAGGAATTCTTTTTGGCAAAGTGAATTTGTTTCAAGGAAAAACAACAATTTCAGAAAGCCAAATCAGGAAAATATTTATGTTCCTAAAGTTTTTCAAAACCAAGCACCATTCAAACAACAGTTTTCAAATAAAAACAGCAATGTGCAACAATCAACTTCTTGCTCTATCAATTGCAATTGCATTCAACTGTTGTTAAAACTGCAAAATCATATGAATGGTCCCCACTGTGTTCTGAATCAGTCACCTCAAAGGAAAAATCCCAAGACTGTTCAGAATGCACAGAGAAAACCCTCTGGCACATCATCAAAGGATGAATAACCAGCAAACAAAACTATTAACACACCTAAGTCTAACAAGAAAGGACCCATCATGCAATGGGTACCTAAAAAGAACTAATCTGTCTTGCAGAAGCCTCATGTGCAGATCTGGTACCTAGATTCAGGATGTTCCAGGCACATGACGGGCAATAAGGAGCTGCTGACTTCATTTAAAAACAAGAAAGGGAGTGCAGTGACCTTTGGAGGAGACAATGGTGGACAGATTAGAGGCTATGGTACTTTAGTTAATGGTGGTGTTTCAGTTTCTGAGGTTGCTTATGTTGAGGGATTAAATCATAATCTGCTCAGTATAAGTCAACTTTGTGATCATGGGTTTGATGTCAAGTTTAGGAAGAAGTACTGTTCCTTGTTACTTTCCGAGTCTGGTCAAGAACTTTTAAGAGCCGACAGAAAAGGCAATCTGTACAAAATGAATTTTAATCCAAACCAAAACTCTACAACAGAAAAACTCTGTTTAGTGTCTTTGAAAAATGAAGATGCCTGGCTCTGGCATAAAAAATTTGCCTATTTGAATTTCAAAAATCTTGACAAACTTGTGAAGTTGAACTTAGTGAAAGGACTACCTAATCTTAAATTTGACAAAGACCATCTCTGTTCTGCCTGTGAATTGGGTAAGATGAAAATATCTTCACACACAACTAAGAGTGATCACAATTGCCCCAGACCTTTGCATATGCTTCATGTGGATCTTTGTGGTCCAATCTCTGTGCACACTCTGTCAGGAAAGAAGTATATTCTTGTCTAAATAGATGAATTTTCTAGATATACTTGTATTGAGTTCATCAGAGTAAAATCTGATGTCCCAGAAATTCTGATTAGTTTGTTGAGAAGGATACAGGTTCTGTTAGGGCTAAAAGTTCAAAAGTTGAGAAGTGAAAATGGGACAGAGTTTAAGAATGCCAGAATAGATGCATATCTTCCAGAAGAAGGAATCTCCCAGAACTTCTCAGCTGCCAAAACTCCACAACAGAATGGTGTAGTGGAGAGAAAGAACAGAAGTCTAGTAGAAGCCGCCAGAACCATGTTAGCCGGTTCTATCCTTCCCATCAACTTCTGGGCAGAGGCAGTCTCAACAGCCTGTTTTACCCAAAACAGAGCTGTAATAGTGAAAAGATTTAAGAAGACTCCATATGAACTCATCAACAACAGAAGGCCAAATGTGAAATATTTTCATGTTTTCGGCTGCAAGTGTTACATCTTGAATGACAGAGAACAACTGGGTAAATTCGATAAAAAGGCGGACGAAGGAATCTTTATTGGTTATTCCTTAACCTCTAAAGCTTACAGTGTCTACAATACCAGAACCCGTGTCATTCAAGAAAGCGTTAATGTGTCCTTTGATGAAAGTACATCAAATTCCTCTGATCGCAAATCAACAGCGAGGACACAAACAGAACAGAAGAAACCAAGTTCTTCAAAAAAAGAAGAAGAAGATATCAATCTCATATTCAGTGATTTCTTCGATGATGATGATTCCTCTGTCAACATCACCAGAGGCAATCAAGCTCCGAACTCAACAAAACAAAATCTGACAGGTACAATTCTTATTGGTCCCTCCAATTCTTCACCATCTACTTCTCTGTCTACAGGAGTTATTCAGAGAAATTAGGAACCACATCAAGATGTAAGAGAACCTGAACAAGAGCCATCATCACCCCTGTTAACCAATATTGGGAGAGATTCCCTATTCGAAAGCTCACCTTCGCAGAGCCCTGTTGGTACTTCACAGAGCAATGAGGCCACACTCCAAAGTCGTGTGCCACAGAGCCCTGGTCCCAATCCACAGAGCTCTGATGTTCAAGAACGTCTTTTCCCATCAGAAGCACAAACCCCACCTGTTGTTCATGCTCCCATGACCAGATGGACAAAGGATCACCCTCATCATTTAATTATTGGTGCTGCTGAAGATGGTGTGAAGACAAGATCGGCCACAATCAATGAAGCTTTCTTTGTTAACTTTCTAAGCATGATTGAGCCGAAAAAGATTTCTGAAGCCCTTGAAGACCCAAACTGGATTGAAGCTATGCAAGAGGAGCTTCTGGAGTTTGAAAGAAATAAAGTTTGGTCCTTGGTTCCACTTCCTCAAAATAAAACTGCCACTGGAACCAAGTGGGTGTTTAGAAATAAAAAGAATGAAGATGGGATTATCATCAGAAACAAAGCCCGTCTGGTTGCTAAGGAATATTGCCAAGAAGAAGGTATCGATTATGACGAAACCTTTGCTCATGTGTCTAGGCTAGAAGCAATCACAATCTTCTTAGCCTATGCTGCTCACAAGGGTTTTAAGGTCTATCAGATGGATGTAAAGTCGGCCTTTCTGAACGGCAAGCTACAAGAGGAAGTTTATGTCCCGCAACCACCTGGTTTTGAAAGTCCAGAGTTTCTAGACCACGTTTACAAGCTAGACAAAGTTATGTACGACCTTAAGCAAGCTCCCAGAGCCTGGTATGAAACTCTGTAAAACTTTCTGTTGACTAATCACTTCGAGAAAGGTACTGTCGATACAACTTTATTCTTTAGAAGGTACAAAAATGATATACTTCTAGTGAAAATATATGTTGATGACATTATTTTTGGTTCTACACGGCAGGAGTACTGTGATAAGTTTGAGGAATTGATGAAAAACGAATTTAAAATGAGCATGATGGGAGAACTTTCTTTCTTCCTTGGTTTACAAGTAAAACAATCCATCAGAGGGACTTTCATAAGTCAGTCCAAATACATCTCTGATATTTTGAAAAAATATAAGCTCAACAACTCAAATCCAATGAAAACTCCTATTGCCACTGGAGTTAAACTTGACTCTGACCTTAATGGTGAACCTACAAATGTCAAGAATTACAGAGGCATGATAGGGTCACTTCTGTACTTAACTGCTAGCAGACCTGATATAATGTTTGCAACTTGTCTCTGTGCCAAATTTCAAGCAAATCCTAAAGAATCTCATTTGTCTGCTGTCAAGCGCATGTTTAAATATCTGAAAGGGACTCAATTTTTGGGTCTCTGGTATCATCTTAATTCTGTTTTCGAGCTTGTAGCATACACAGATTCAGATTATGGAGGATGCAAGAATGACAGAAATAGTACTTCTGGTAGCTGCCAATTGCTTGGAGAAAAATTGGTGAGTTGGACATTCAAGAAACAGAATTGCGTATCAACTTCTACAGCAGAAGCAGAGTATGTTGCTGCCGCTAGTTGTTGCTCTCAAGTAATATCGATGAAAACCCAACTCAAAGACTATGGCCTGGAGTATGGCAATATCCCAATTCTGTGTGACTCCAAGAGTGCCATAGAAATAACAGCTAATCCAGTTCAGAACTCCAAGACAAACACATCGGCATAAGGTAACACTTCATAAAAGACCATGTTGAAAAAGTGACGATTGAAATGTACTTCGTTTCAACCGACTTCCAACTTGCTGACTTGTTCACAAAAGCCCTTGATGAAAGGAGATTTAACTTCATAATCAGCAAATTGGGTATGCTGAACATTTCCTCCTAACTCTGTTTTAAAATCAACAGAGCTTCTGATGATCATACCAGAACTCTGTCAAATAGTTGGGTAGGATAGTTCAACAGAGCCTCTGATGTTCACCAGAACTCTGTCACACATACTTTTTCAACAAGCTTTCAGTGAATCTGTTTGTATGTTTCAAAAGACTGAACATAATTTTTTTTCAAAATAAGCTCATATTTCAAGGGGGAGCTTATAAAGGAAAATGTGCATGGTTGTAGGGGGAGCAAGTCAAAATCAGATATCCAAATCCAAAATGACTTTGCTCTTCTGAACTCTAAAGAAAAATCTTTTTGAAGAAAGAGGGAAAACTTGTTCTGATGAAAATCTTTGATAATGTCAGGAACTTAACAGAACTCTGATATTTCACCAGAGCCTCTGTTGTCTCTCACCAGATCTCTGTGAAATTTCTAAGTCAGTTCTGTCTTTGTTCTTTGACCACTTTTCACATCAGATACAGAATTTTAAATGATTTTTGGGTAAAGGTGAAACATCTTGGGTTACTTGAACGAAATGGAAAAGAGTCTACTCAACAGAGACAAAACTGTGCAAAGCTTCACCAGAGCTCTGTCTCTGTTTTCTGCCACATCATCAGAAGCACGTCATCAGAGGTGCGGGTCTTTCTTTAAACGACAAGCACATGTCACCCACACATCTCTAACCGTGATGGTTTGCTTGCCCAAAAGTTGTCAGAACCAAATCTTACGTGGCATTCTCTGATTGGAAGACAAACCACTAGTTGTTTCCACGTTCTACTGTAGAGGCCGTTCCACTATCTGAAACTCGAGTACCTACAGTACCTACGACGTTAATCCATCCACATGTTTAGCATATAAATACCCACTCTTTCTACCCATTTCATTTCTTACGTTTTTCTGATCATTCTAAACCCTTCATCTTTCCCTCTCAAAGTTCAAAACCTTTTGTTGGTTTTATATGCTCAAGAATGATTATAAAACAATATTATCGGTAATATATGATCCTATAGGGTCACACCGAATAACAAGTAGACACCGAATTAATATTTATAAGAATTTTGATTCTTGATAAATATTATTATTTCTTGATAAATATTATTAATTATATTATTGAATATAATTTATAATATTAGATGCAAATAATAAATTTTGGTTATATAAAATAATACATATGATGGATTTATTTTGTAACTAAAATAGTAAGGCGGGATTTGAGGAGAAAGTTTAAAATAGTTAAAATATAAATATAACCATCTTAAAACTACAAGGTTTATTTTGTAACATTGCATGACCTAGTTCCTTTTTGATTGGTCAATTTGGGAGGCAATGTGATGGGCATGTGCAAGTATATTTTATTAATATACTTGCTTGACAACTAACTTATAAAAAAGGCTTTTGACCAACATTTTGGATGACACTTGAAATTGGAAATCAAGACACTCTCTCTCTCTCCTCTTTTTGGTTTCGGCCAAAACAAGAACACACATAAGTGTGTGTTTTTCCTTTTGCTTCTTCTAATTAATATTCAAGTGCAATTGTACACTTGAATTAGAAGTTGTTTTTGCATCAACTTTGAAGAAGGTACTAGCATACTACAAAGGTGTTGGAGCTTGTTGGTGGACTACTCTAGAGGAGCTCTAGTTTTGAGTTCTTGCCATCTTCATCTTCTCCAAATAGAAGACTTAACAAAGGACTACAAAGGTTGTATTTTCTAAAACCTCCTATGTATGTTTTTTTTATCTTTCATGTTCATGCAAATGGATCATTGGTGGGTGTTAAAATGTTTTAATGTTGTTCAAGTTTTTAAAGCTTCCGTTGCATATTTTATGTTTTTTGAAATCTTGTTTTGAACAAAACCCAACAAGTGGTATCCGAGCCAGGTTTTGCATGCATGTTTAGATTTTTTGTTTTTATGAAAAATACTTGGTTTTTGGAAGCCATGGATGATTTTTCATTTTGTATGAAGATGTTCATACATGGCATCTTTGGCAAAAAAATTTATTATTTAATGTGACCAAAATTTACATGTATTTTTTGTCATAAAAGTTGCCTTAGAAAAACAAAGTGTTTGTTTATAATTTTATAAATGTATATAAAGTGTATAAACAATCCAAAGACCCTTTTTTATTTTATGGTTGTAATGTTTATTTATTCATAAAATATGTAATAGTAAATAGGCATTTTTTTGTTAAATTTTTATATATAAATAGATTTATGTTAGATTAGATTTATTTATATAAAATGTAACAAGTTTGAAGAATGAATACCTTTTGAAGACTTTCAAGAAGCCATGGAGTTCCTAGAAGTTTTGCATGCATTTGGATGTTCTTGCAAGTGGGAGCTTGAAGACCTCAATTTTTTTTTGTCATCTTGTCTCTTAGGAATGGACTTGACATTCTTGTTTGGTTCACAAGAATTGTCACTAGATTTTTGGCTTGGTTTATACACTTTCTACATTTATTTTATATGTTGATATTTTATGTTGATATTATCATGTGTGGTTAAAATAGGATTTTGCATGCTAGATAATATTTTGAACATAAAAATAAATCATCTTTTGGAGGGTTAAAATGAAATATTGCATGAGAGACTCAAACCTCATTGGACCCTTTTGTGGTCCAATAGGAGTTGCATGTGGTCTTGTGCTTTTTGAATTAAAAGAGAGAGAACATTTTTTTAGAGGAAAAATAAGTTTTTTAAAAAAAACAATAAAAGGAGTTTTATTATAAAAACTCTTAAAAATTTTGAAGTAGTAAAATGAGTTAAAATTGTGATTTTAAAACTCATCCAAACTCTATGTCTAAATAATAAAAGGATGTTTTATTAAAAAGACTATAATTGATTCTAATGCGATCAACTCTAAATTCAATATATGATATAAATTTAAAATTGACCGCATCAAAATAGTTAATAAAATGGAGATTTTATTTTATACTAAAAGAACCAATAAAAGTTTTTTTTAAGTACCATGTGTTATTGGATGCATGCAATAATATGGTACTATGCGTTTTAAAATTAAAATTTGAGATTTTGAATTTTATAAAAGAGTTTAAATGAAGATCTCAAAACTCATACAAATTCATAATCTAATAATAAAAGTGTTTTATTAAAAGACTATAAATGGTTCTTATTATGATCAAACTCAAACGTTAATATTAACATATGATCATATATAATTAGTTGATAAAATAGAGATTTTATTTAACTAAAAGAAACCATTTAATGAGAAATAAGATTTTAAATATAGTACCACATCTTATTGAATACTAACACATGATACTAAAATGTTTACAAAACTAGAATTGTAATGCATCTAAAATCTGTTTAATAAACGCAAGCCTATGCCGTCCTTTTGAGAAACACTTAATACGTCGCTATGACACCCTTGTGGGATAAAGGTCACCTAACCACTTGGATTGTCTTGAGATGGATGAGGTGATTCTTATGTCTTTGTGGGATAAAGGTCACCTAACCGCATGGATGTGAGTTTCACACGTTGTTTCAAGTAGGATGACTTGATTGAGAATCTTTTGTGATAAAGGTCACCTAAGCATTAGAAACCCAAGGCATAGATGGGATCAAACATGCCAATTAACAAACAAGTTGTTAAGGATCCCATAACACTAGGAATTACATTCGATGTAATCGATAAACGTTATCTACCATGTTGGATTAAATGGACGGGATAAAGGTCACCTAACCGTTTCATTTGTTTTGCAACGTTAGATCCTAGATTTTATGCAAATTAATGTTTTTAGAAAACTAAAGGGTAATTAATTTGCTAAAAATTAATATTGAAAATACTATATTAACTTTGTTAAATTTTGTAGATGGCCTAAAATGCAAACACTACAATTAACACATCCCTAAGACCTTTTCTTTTGGAAGAAAAGTTAACCACTCAGAACTTCCCAATTTGTTTTCAAAACACTGAGACGCGTTCTCAGACGTGAAAACAAATCATACGTACTCCTCGTACCTATTCCTCAAGAACATCCTCTTACCTCCATAGAAGCTAACGATACTTGATTGAAACATAATGATGATTCTGTAAAGCCCGTGTCCCGGTATGTTTATATATATTTTAATTGATTGCTTTAATATCGTTCTTTTAGCGAATCTTTACTAACGGGGTTAGCAAGTTTGACCAAATGCGTAATAAATCTTTAAACCATTTTAAATTGTTATCTTTAATTATTCTTGGTTAGTGGATTGGTGTCAAAAAGGACCAAAATGTTAGCTTTCGTGTCTTTTGGTGTAGATTGTGAGATAAGGTGTAATGGAGGGGCCTTTTGTGCAAATCATGGAAACTTGCTGCATGGGTCTCGGCCCATGACAGCATTCCAATTCCCGTTCTTTTTTTTTTCTTGTAAAACAAGCCACTCAAACATTCCCCAAACCCTATCACTCTCTCGTTTTCCTTGTGATTGTGCGGCCGGGAGAGAGAAACGAAGAGAGAGAGAGAGATCGCGAGAAAGAGGGTGAGAAGAGAAGGAAGAACACCGCAGCAGCCGTCGCCGCCGCTGCTGCTGTCGCCGGGGATTGCCACCACCGGCTGTCGTCGGAGGAGTCGAGGGTGAGAGGTTTTGTTGTAGTGGTGAGACGTCGTCGTAAGGTAAGTTGCTCTCTCGTTCGTCTCGTTTCGTTTCCTTTTTCCTTTTCGTTTTCCGGCGAGACCACCACCGCCGCACGCCGCCGCTGCAGTGGCTGTGGGTGGAGGGCGGTGGCAGTGGGTGACACTCGTAGCGTAAAACCCGAACCGTTAAGCCAAACGCGAACCGTTTTATAAAGCTATCAGTTTATGAAAATTCTAGTGTGCTGTCCAGTTTTCGTGTAGTCATAACTTTTCTGTCGTAACTCCGTTTGAGCCGAAACTGGCGCCCACGGTTCAAGTTCGGGGTCGGGCATGTTTTCCGTGTTTTAGCGGAAAACTGGTTCGGTCTCTAGCTGGGCGAAAAAGTGGTCGCAAGTTCGGTGATTCGTCATTTTATGTACAAAATACTGGAATCTGCCACTGTTTTGCGTAGACCATAACCTTCTGCCCGTAACTCGGTTTGGGGTGAAACCGGTGTCAAAAGTTCCCTTTTTGAGTCTAGAAACTTTTCTGGGTTTTGTACAAAACCCAGTTTGGGACGTAGCATGGGTCAAATTGTCGTTTTATACTGAAAGGTGCTGAATTTCGCTGTTCTGAAAACTGTTTTTGTAAAATCCGTAGTAAATTGTTGAAAAATCGTTAGGAGGCGTATAATATGTCCTTGGAACCCTAACTCAGAGGACTTTCTGGTCATGATTTAATATTGGGATTTTTCTGGGTTTGAAGGGGTCGAAACAGGTCCCGAACAGACCTGTTTTGTGAGAACGGAAATTAGTTTTAGTGACGGTTTAAGCGTGTGTCGTGTCATAGGGTCCGAGTCTCGTATTGACATGTTTTAACATGCGTTTAGGTGCTGGGAAGTGACCGTATTTGTGAAGCTTGAATTGTGTTGTTAAGCTAGGCGCGCATTCGAGGTGAGTTCTCTCACTATATCTAATAATAGTTGTTTTATCATTGCTGTAGTACGTGTGTGGTAGCTTTATGTGATTGTGTTGTGGAACTAGATAGTGGGGTGTCTAGTTGATACTATGTTGCCATGTTAACTCGGTGGGACCGAGGGTCCGGCGGGGCCGGAGGTTTTATACGCGGGTGGCGTAGAGACTCGGTGGGACCGAGGGTCCGGCGGGGCCGGAGGTTTTATACGCGGGTGGCGTAGAGACTCGGTGGGACCGGGGATTCGGCGGGGCCGAAGATGTTATCATGTGGTCGGTGGGACCGACTTGTGCCTTTTAGGTGGGTGGTTGTAGATATACATGTTTATGATTTGTTCGTAGACCTGTATGATCGTTCATGTGTCACTATCTGTTGTAGGGGTAGTGTGGAATAACTGTATTATTTATGGTGTTTGAATTCACTAAGCTTCGTGCTTACCCTTTCCCAATAGTTTGTGGTTTCAGGTACGGGCGGCTCCAAGGCGTGACGAGTACACACTGGCGCGCGAGGAGAGCTGGTTGTTTTTATGGTTTTAATAATTAAACGTTTATTCCGCTGGTTTGATTTTATAAAGATATTAATTATGTGTTTGCAAACGAAACGTTGGGATCAATTAATGAGTTGTTATAAATGAATTGTTTATTTAAAAATTTAAATTTGCTTGTAATTTTTGGGACGTTACAACTTGGTATCAGAGCACGGCTTGAGTGAATCAAACGCATTTCGGTGTTTTTGATCTCAAGTTTGCGGCTATAAAAATTTTCTTAGAATTTTTGGGAAATAAAAAGAAGGAAAAATCCGTTTGAGAAACGGTGATCGGAGGCGCAGTGTGTACAGTCAGCCGGAGCCAAAGGGGAAAGGTACAGTACTTAGTGTTTTATTGCTTTCTAGATCATAGAGTATGCATGCTAGATTGCCTGTTGTGGATACTATGCTGTATGCTGTACTGCTTGCTATTAGGAATTTATGCTAATTGTGATAGGTTACTAAGTGGATGCCCTCTAGGTTGTATGCAGTAAGAGATTTATAGCCTTAGAATATTCGATTTAGTTCTATTGCGCAGCTCTTGTTTGAGTCCAACCGTTCTAGGATAGAGTCTTGTATTCGACTGTCTATTTATTTCGCACTGCATATAATCGGGTATTCGCGAGGTCACCCGTTATAATTAGTAAGGATTCGGTAGTAGCAAGGGTAGTGGGATAAGAGGAAGTTCCTAGAGAGCTGGGAAGGGTGTTTATGTATGAGTACGTATGCTAGATTGCTTTCTAGAACATAGGAGTATGTATGCTAAATTGCTTGGTGCTTGTTACACTGTATTGCATGTCTGCTGCTTGCTATTAGGGATTTGGCAGTAGCAAGGGTAGTGGTTTGGATGGAATTCCTAGGGAGCCAGGAAGAGCAAGTATATATGCCGGTGCGGGCATATGTGTGTAGTTGCGGCGAGAAGCTACTTGGACCCCTCGGGATGGGACTCGGAACGAGCGATGATAGGCGTGGAAGGTAGTAGTAGAGCTCCTACTACCGGAAGCACAGGATCAATGCTCGAGTCGGGGAAGTCACGAGGAATCCAAGGAGTTGAGTGTGAGCGTTGTTAGTGTGAGTTATTATGTGCTAATAACGCGTTGTATTGTCTACCCAGAATAGCCATCACAAGGAGGAACAAATATAGTAAACCTACTAGTACAGGTGTGTACTCGAAGTGTTTTGAGGTGATGATCGTTGGGGGTAGTGATGAAGGTCCTAAACTAGTAGTCGTTGGAATAGGAAGACGATTCTAATATTAGTCACTTGGAGTGACGATAAGGATGATAATTGTTGTAAGCAGATCATTTCGGGCCAAGATGGAAGATTGTGCTAGGGTCATAGGCTCATAGAGCCGACTTTGATTTGAGGAAAACCCGTAAGATGATTTGATGTGATTTCCCAACTTGCCTTAAGAGGTTTAAATGTCTGGATGACAATAGTAGACCGGAGAGTTTCGGAGTAGTAGGGGTCGAGACGTTGAATGCCGAATGAGTCATGCACGAAGTTATTTTGAAAATAAGATTGCATTAACAAATTCTTGTGTTTCAAATCTTTGAATGGACGGTGTTTTGGAATTTTGGGAACTGCTCAGCACACGCACAAGATTTTGAAATATGGCTTTGAAAGTGTATGAAATCGTTTTATCACGGGAGTGCAAACTTTGTTAGAATTTGACTCATTTTCGTTATTTTTCCAACGGTTCTTTCGGGTACGATGTTATCCGTGTTTTGGTGGTGGTTAAGATGTTGGGTAAGTGACTACGGATTGAGACTCTAACATTGGAACTCCTCCACATGTGTTAGAGTTGAGACGAAAAGTTACATTCCACGATGTCTGTATAAAGGCCATTTTGGTGATTTGTTTAAAATGAGTTTGGAATTCCAGTGTCGCTTAACTTTTCGTTCGAGAGTTTGTATTACTATGTGTTTTATTGCAATTAGTTCAGTGTGTGGATTGATTCATGCGTAACATAAGTGATGCATGGAGGAATTTTGGTAACATTTGATAAGGAGTTGTTTAGTGCGCTTTTTAGTCAGCTAAAGGTTTTATTGACATTTCCATGAAAATGCGATTTATCGACTTAGGGGTATGCATACTGGGGTAACCTTTGTTCTCGACATTTTGATGAACGAGTCGTGCATGAAAATGTTTTAGTTCCTTTTTGTCGAAATGAAAGACCATTTGATCCAAGGAGTGTTTTAATGTTGTGAACATCATGCATACGATTACAATGTGTTATATTTTGGAAATATAAATGCGTAGATTTTTGACATTCGGTTAAGTTAGAATTACCGATCATTTTTTTTTTGGGAAATTAAAAACTTTTGCTTTGGAGGAAACGAGTATTTTTGAGCATTTTTGATAAATACATTTTTTAAACTATAATGTTTTGACGTTATATGTCCCAAGTACGAAACTTGAGGAAGTGTTACAAGCTTGCATGTTTGCCCCCAGTTTGAGATTTTACGAGGTTTTAGTCGATATTTCCAATTAATAGAAGCGGACTGGTTTCTGTCTTCAAGTTTGAAACTTACACGAGACAGTTGTGTTTTAATAAAAATATATTTGTAAACCGTGTCATCGTTTTGTGTGATTAGCTGACGCGCGAAAAATTTGTGGCGAACCCTGTGCCACGTCATTTTTATGATTAAAAAGAAGAATTTTTGAATCAAATGTCGTGAAACTTATTTTGAATTATGTGCACACCTTTGTCGCACCCTGTTTAAGGTCAAGCGGTTACTTTAAGTGCACGTCATGAGTCAATCCATACTGGAATCGAGGCGGTTCATTTTTATTTCTTACGCTTTGCTTTTGTGTGAGTAAGCTGAACTGCAATGGGACGATTTTCAACATGATTTTCCTATGTGGGACGAGCGTGTCCAGTTTTGCGTAACTATCGATCCGGTAATAGTAGTTTTATTACATACGATCTTTTTGAGATGAAAATCCTGATGTTGAAAATACTTTGTAAATGATTTTGTAAACCATTTGGGGAAATGTGCTTTTAAGTGTCATGTGTCATTTCGAGAATTGTTAGGGTGTGAGTCCTTTTGGGAAAATCTTTTGTTTAACCCGTGTTGAGTCCGGGACTAAGGTTGATTTCAGAGTATTGCTTGCTTAAACTTTGTTTAAACGCATTTTCCGACCTATGGGTCTAGCAAGCGTGGAGCATTTTGCTCGATTTTGACTTGGAGTTAGTCATGGGCCAATTGCCCGGTTTTAATGGCTCGATGTGGAGTCTAGTTAATTAGTTGTTTTTGTCGCACCGTTTGGCATTTTTTGCACGTTGAGTGTTTACATGTTTGGGTGAGTGAGTCAATCCGGAATAGGCATGTTGTTGGTAGGCTGTTTGCTTTGGATCCTTAGACACGTTAGTCAGTCGTTGGTAATGGTCGGTTGGGTATCTCGGGGTGGGACCCCGGTATTCATGTGTTTTAACCTAGACTTTCCAGTAGGTACTAGGAGGATATAGTTGTGGGCACTTACCTGGGAGGTAGTCCCGGTGTGCTGGGTCTTGAGGCGTTACCTGGGAGGCAGACGTCAAGGTGTATCCTCGATGCGGTGTGACTTGGCTTCGTAGAGCAAGTGTGGATGGTACGTCGACGGTGGAAGGTAGATATTCCACGCGCGTTAGTACTGTAGGCCGAATAGTATCGGTTAAGGGATTGATGCCCTTGTTATTAAGAGAATAAATGCGCATCAACCATTTTGAGGTAGGTGGTATATTTAGGTGTCGACTTTTGGGCTTGAGGCCAAACACCTTTAGTATAATCGGAGAGTTGTAGCCGATTTTAAGATAATCATGGTAATGGTAGTAGTAACCCTGAAATGATCACTTGTGATGAATGGTTATGGTGGAATGACCTACGTGTGTGTTAGTTGATTTGGTTGTGGGGGATATCTACTTGTGTTAGTGTCTAGGATAATACCATGCTTATGTGATTCATGGTAATCGGTTGGACCGATGTTCGGCGGGTGGCCGATGTTTGTTATTGTAATCGGTTGGACCGATGTTCGGCTGGTGGCCGATGTTTGTTATTGCAATCGGTTGGACCGATGTTCGGCGGGTGGCCGATGTTTGTTATTGTAATCGGTTGGACCGATGTTCGGCAGGGGATCGATGTTTTGTTAATATAATTTATTGAAAATCTTTGGAGCCTATTAGAATCGTAGAAGTTAATCGTCAATTAATGATAGGCAGTAGCAAGGGTAGTGGTTTGGATGGAATTCCTAGGGAGCCAGGAAGAGCAAGTATATATGCCGGTGCGGGCATATGTGTGTAGTTGCGGCGAGAAGCTACTTGGACCCCTCGGGATGGGACTCGGAACGAGCGATGATAGGCGTGGAAGGTAGTAGTAGAGCTCCTACTACCGGAAGCACAGGATCAATGCTCGAGTCGGGGAAGTCACGAGGAATCCAAGGAGTTGAGTGTGAGCGTTGTTAGTGTGAGTTATTATGTGCTAATAACGCGTTGTATTGTCTACCCAGAATAGCCATCACAAGGAGGAACAAATATAGTAAACCTACTAGTACAGGTGTGTACTCGAAGTGTTTTGAGGTGATGATCGTTGGGGGTAGTGATGAAGGTCCTAAACTAGTAGTCGTTGGAATAGGAAGACGATTCTAATATTAGTCACTTGGAGTGACGATAAGGATGATAATTGTTGTAAGCAGATCATTTCGGGCCAAGATGGAAGATTGTGCTAGGGTCATAGGCTCATAGAGCCGACTTTGATTTGAGGAAAACCCGTAAGATGATTTGATGTGATTTCCCAACTTGCCTTAAGAGGTTTAAATGTCTGGATGACAATAGTAGACCGGAGAGTTTCGGAGTAGTAGGGGTCGAGACGTTGAATGCCGAATGAGTCATGCACGAAGTTATTTTGAAAATAAGATTGCATTAACAAATTCTTGTGTTTCAAATCTTTGAATGGACGGTGTTTTGGAATTTTGGGAACTGCTCAGCACACGCACAAGATTTTGAAATATGGCTTTGAAAGTGTATGAAATCGTTTTATCACGGGAGTGCAAACTTTGTTAGAATTTGACTCATTTTCGTTATTTTTCCAACGGTTCTTTCGGGTACGATGTTATCCGTGTTTTGGTGGTGGTTAAGATGTTGGGTAAGTGACTACGGATTGAGACTCTAACATTGGAACTCCTCCACATGTGTTAGAGTTGAGACGAAAAGTTACATTCCACGATGTCTGTATAAAGGCCATTTTGGTGATTTGTTTAAAATGAGTTTGGAATTCCAGTGTCGCTTAACTTTTCGTTCGAGAGTTTGTATTACTAAGTGTTTTATTGCAATTAGTTCAGTGTGTGGATTGATTCATGCGTAACATAAGTGATGCATGGAGGAATTTTGGTAACATTTGATAAGGAGTTGTTTAGTGCGCTTTTTAGTCAGCTAAAGGTTATATTGACATTTCCATGAAAATGCGATTTATCGACTTAGGGGTATGCATACTGGGGTAACCTTTGTTCTCGACATTTTGATGAACGAGTCGTGCATGAAAATGTTTTAGTTCCTTTTTGTCGAAATGAAAGACCATTTGATCCAAGGAGTGTTTTAATGTTGTGAACATCATGCATACGATTACAATGTGTTATATTTTGGAAATATAAATGCGTAGATTTTTGACATTCGGTTAAGTTAGAATTACCGATCATTTTTTTTTGGGAAATTAAAAACTTTTGCTTTGGAGGAAACGAGTATTTTTGAGCATTTTTGATAAATACATTTTTTAAACTATAATGTTTTGACGTTATATGTCCCAAGTACGAAACTTGAGGAAGTGTTACAAGCTTGCATGTTTGCCCCCAGTTTGAGATTTTACGAGGTTTTAGTCGATATTTCCAATTAATAGAAGCGGACTGGTTTCTGTCTTCAAGTTTGAAACTTACACGAGACAGTTGTGTTTTAATAAAAATATATTTGTAAACCGTGTCATCGTTTTGTGTGATTAGCTGACGCGCGAAAAATTTGTGGCGAACCCTGTGCCACGTCATTTTTATGATTAAAAAGAAGAATTTTTGAATCAAATGTCGTGAAACTTATTTTGAATTATGTGCACACCTTTGTCGCACCCTGTTTAAGGTCAAGCGGTTACTTTAAGTGCACGTCATGAGTCAATCCATACTGGAATCGAGGCGGTTCATTTTTATTTCTTACGCTTTGCTTTTGTGTGAGTAAGCTGAACTGCAATGGGACGATTTTCAACATGATTTTCCTACGTGGGACGAGCGTATCCAGTTTTGCGTAACTATCGATCCGGTAATAGTAGTTTTATTACATACGATCTTTTTGAGATGAAAATCCTGATGTTGAAAATACTTTGTAAATGATTTTGTAAACCATTTGGGGAAATGTGCTTTTAAGTGTCATGTGTCATTTCGAGAATTGTTAGGGTGTGAGTCCTTTTGGGAAAATCTTTTGTTTAACCCGTGTTGAGTCCGGGACTAAGGTTGATTTCAGAGTATTGCTTGCTTAAACTTTGTTTAAACGCATTTTCCGACCTATGGGTCTAGCAAGCGTGGAGCATTTTGCTCGATTTTGACTTGGAGTTAGTCATGGGCCAATTGCCCGGTTTTAATGGCTCGATGTGGAGTCTAGTTAATTAGTTGTTTTTGTCGCACCGTTTGGCATTTTTTGCACGTTGAGTGTTTACATGTTTGGGTGAGTGAGTCAATCCGGAATAGGCATGTTGTTGGTAGGCTGTTTGCTTTGGATCCTTAGACACGTTAGTCAGTCGTTGGTAATGGTCGGTTGGGTATCTCGGGGTGGGACCCCGGTATTCATGTGTTTTAACCTAGACTTTCCAGTAGGTACTAGGAGGATATAGTTGTGGGCACTTACCTGGGAGGTAGTCCCGGTGTGCTGGGTCTTGAGGCGTTACCTGGGAGGCAGACGTCAAGGTGTATCCTCGATGCGGTGTGACTTGGCTTCGTAGAGCAAGTGTGGATGGTACGTCGACGGTGGAAGGTAGATATTCCACGCGCGTTAGTACTGTAGGCCGAATAGTATCGGTTAAGGGATTGATGCCCTTGTTATTAAGAGAATAAATGCGCATCAACCATTTTGAGGTAGGTGGTATATTTAGGTGTCGACTTTTGGGCTTGAGGCCAAACACCTTTAGTATAATCGGAGAGTTGTAGCCGATTTTAAGATAATCATGGTAATGGTAGTAGTAACCCTGAAATGATCACTTGTGATGAATGGTTATGGTGGAATGACCTACGTGTGTGTTAGTTGATTTGGTTGTGGGGGATATCTACTTGTGTTAGTGTCTAGGATAATACCACGCTTATGTGATTCATGGTAATCGGTTGGACCGATGTTCGGCGGGTGGCCGATGTTTGTTATTGTAATCGGTTGGACCGATGTTCGGCTGGTGGCCGATGTTTGTTATTGCAATCGGTTGGACCGATGTTCGGCGGGTGGCCGATGTTTGTTATTGTAATCGGTTGGACCGATGTTCGGCAGGGGATCGATGTTTTGTTAATATAATTTATTGAAAATCTTTGGAGCCTATTAGAATTCGTAGAAGTTAATCGTCAATTAATGATAGGAGGGATCGTAATCGAGTATCCTGTAGGGTATACTGGTGAGCAGCTTTAGAGTGGTTAGAGCTTGAGATTTGACTCGGGATGTATGGAATATCTAAGGTTGGGGGACAACCGTAGTCGCTTGGCTAGGAATGATTTCAATTGTCGGGGTGTTCTGCCGATCATAATCCCAGTGTCTTAGAAAGAGTACGTTAGTAAGAATAGTATTCGAGAAGTTTAGAAGAGGTTTCAAGTGGACTTAGGAACCTGAGGTTGAGATGAGGGAGAACTACCCGGAGCTATTCGTAGGCAGAGACTTCGAGGGCGAAGTCTAATCCAAGTGGGGGAGAGTTGTAAAGCCCGTGTCCCGGTATGTTTATATATATTTTAATTGATTGCTTTAATATCGTTCTTTTAGCGAATCTTTACTAACGGGGTTAGCAAGTTTGACCAAATGCGTAATAAATCTTTAAACCATTTTAAATTGTTATCTTTAATTATTCTTGGTTAGTGGATTGGTGTCAAAAAGGACCAAAATGTTAGCTTTCGTGTCATTTGGTGTAGATTGTGAGATAAGGTGTAATGGAGGGGCCTTTTGTGCAAATCATGGAAACTTGCTGCATGGGTCTCGGTCCATGACAGCATTCCTATTCCCGTTCTTTTTTTTTTCTTGTAAACCAAGCCACTCAAACATTCCCCAAACCCTATCACTCTCTCGTTTTCCTTGTGATTGTGCGGCCGGGAGAGACAAACGAAGAGAGAGAGAGATCGCGAGAAAGAGGGTGAGAAGAGAAGGAAGAACACCGCAGCAGCCGTCGCCGCCGCTGCTGCTGTAGCCGGGGATCGCCACCACCGGCTGTCGTCGGAGGAGTCGAGGGTGAGAGGTTTGGTTGTAGTGGTGAGACGTCGTCGTAAGGTAAGTTGCTCTCTCGTTCGTCTCGTTTCGTTTTCTTTTTCCTTTTCGTTTTCCGGCGAGACCACAACCGCCGCACGCCGCCGCTGCAGTGGCTGTGGGTGGAGCGCGGTGGCGGTGGGTGACACTCGTAGCGTAAAACCCGAACCGTTAAGCCAAACGCGAACCGTTTTATAAAGCTATCAGTTTATGAAAATTCTAGTGTGCTGTCCAGTTTTCGTGTAGTCATAACTTTTCTGTCGTAATTCCGTTTGAGCCGAAACTGGCGCCCACGGTTCAAGTTCGGGGTTGGGCACGTTTTACGTGTTTTAGCGGAAAACTGGTTCGGTCTCTAGCTGGGCGAAAAAGTGGTCGCAAGTTCGGTGATTCGTCATTTTATGTACAAAATACTGGAATCTGCCACTGTTTTGCGTAGACCATAACTTTCTGCTCGTAACTCGGTTTGGGGTGAAACCGGTGTCAAAGGTTCCCTTTTTGAGTCTAGAAACTTTTCTGGGTTTTGTACAAAACCCAGTTTGGGACGTAGCATGGGTCAAATTGTCGTTTTATACTGAAAGGTGCTGAATTTCGCTGTTCTGAAAACTGTTTTTGTAAAATCCGTAGTAAATTGTAGAAAAATCGTTAGGAGGTGTATAATATGTCCTTAGAACCCTAACTCAGAGGACTTTCTGGTCATGATTTAATATTGGGATTTTTCTGGGTTTAAAGGGGTCGAAACAGGTCCCGAACAGACCTGTTTTGTGAGAACGGAAATTAGTTTTAGTGACGGTTTAAGCGTGTGTCGTGTCATAGGGTCCGAGTCTCGTATTGACACGTTTTAACATGCGTTTAGGTGCTGGGAAGTGACCGTATTTGTGAAGCTTGAATTGTGTTGTTAAGCTAGGCGCGCATTCGAGGTGAGTTCTCTCACTATATCTAATAATAGTTGTTTTATCATTGCTGTAGTACGTGTGTGGTAGCTTTATGTGATTGTGTTGTGGAACTAGATAGTGGGGTGTCTAGTTGATACTATGTTGCCATGTTAACTCGGTGGGACCGAGGGTCCGGCGGGGCCGGAGGTTTTATACGCGGGTGGCGTAGAGACTCGGTGGGATCGAGGGTCCGGCGGGCGCGGGTGGCGTAGAGACTCGGTGGGACCGAGGGTCCGGCGGGGCTGGAGGTTTTATACGCGGGTGGCGTAGAGACTCGGTGGGACCGGGGATTCGGCGGGGCCGAAGATGTTATCATGTGGTCGGTGGGACCGACTTGTGCCTTTTAGGTGGGTGGTTGTAGATATACATGTTTATGATTTGTTCGTAGACCTGTATGATCGTTCATGTGTCACTATATGTTGTAGGGGTAGTGTGGAATAACTGTATTATTTATGGTGTTTGAATTCACTAAGCTTCATGCTTACCCTTTCCCAATAGTTTGTGGTTTCAGGTACGGGCGGCTCCAAGGCGTGACGAGTACACACTGGCGCGCGAGGAGAGCTGGTTGTTTTTATGGTTTTAATAATTAAACGTTTATTCCGCTGGTTTGATTTTATAAAGATATTAATTATGTGTTTGCAAACGAAACGTTGGGATCAATTAATGAGTTGTTATAAATGAATTGTTTATTTAAAAATTTAAATTTGCTTGTAATTTTTGGGACGTTACAGATTCAATCAATGTATCACGTCTTATGCTTGAAACCATGGTTCCATCCTTACTAGAAAGAATGGAAATGTTTCCACTAAGGGCATTTGACATGGTAAACCCATTAAGGGTCTATTACCAAATGTATATGGTCTGTGAATGCTTCGATACAATTGGAGGAAGGCCAAAACGTAAGCACGCATATTCACAAAATAAGGACACACCTTGACTATTTGGATAGACTTGGCTATCCTTATTCTAATGGGTGAGCCGTAGATGTAATCCTCAAATCTCTGACCAACGCATTTGATGTTTTTTTGTCAAGAATCTGAATGTAGTGATAAATGAGGCAACATTGGTCATAGGAGAGGAGATTGTCCTTCTGAGAAATAAATGTTTTCTAACGAAGGAAAGTCCTTCAGATAATCAAGAAAGGTAAATGACTGAAAGACAAGCAAAATGGTGATCCATATAAGCAAGGAAACAAGATTGCGTACCAAGCTTATAGGAGATTTTATTATGAAACAATATGGCTTGTATTGTTAAACAAGTTTGTTTCGAACAATGTTTAAATTTAGTTTCACTAAATTATTGTTTTTCAGTCACATGTTTATTGATTGAATGAAATTCACTTAACCGTTTTGGAAACGATTATATTCATATTCAAAATGAATTATTCTATTTCGAGAAAAAATCTCTTAATTGAATAATAAAGTGAATCTCAAAAGCCTTTTAAAACATAATTCTATATAAACACCATAAGACTCAAATGTGATTTGAATCAAGTCTACACATGAAATAGTCAACTTAATCAAGAAAATTAAACGCATATCTAAATTTCAAAACTGTGTTTTTATTTTTAAACTAAATATTTTCATTTGATATATGCGATCTTGATAAAATTGAATTTAGCTCTTTTCTCTAATTCATAGAGAAGGAGAAAAAGTTTTTTTTTTAGAATTGATACATGTTGATGTATATGGTCTCTCAAAACCAAGTCTAGATATGGTGATAGATAATACCTTCACTGACGATTTCAATTGTTGAAGTTTATGGAACATAAAGATGAAGCATTTGATGTAATTCAAGTTGTTTCAAAGTGAAGATTAAGAAAACAACTCAACAAGACTATTAAAGTCTTTTCTGATATATGAGGATAGTATCTAAACCAAGAACTCTTGGATCATCATAGAAATTGTGTACATCCGAAAGAATGAACCGAACCTTATTAAATATGGTTCGCTCTATGATGAGTAGAAGTACTATTCATATATCAAATTCGGAATTCTGCCCTAGTTAAAGTAAACCGTACTTTTTGACACCAACCAAAAGGTAGACAAGACACCTTATAAGATTTCGTATGAATTTTTTTTTCATCCTTAGGCTTAGTTGAAAGTGTGGGTTTATGAAGCTCATGTAAGACAATAAGCTTCAAGTAAACTCAACCCAATATCTACCAAATGCATATATTGTAGAATATACTATAAATTGTTTTATATACCGATTCTACAATCCCACAAATAATAAAATTGTTTATTGTTCCAAAGCCAAGTTCTTAGAAAGCAGGTTTTTTAATGGGCAAGGCAAGTGGGAGTGTTAAGGAACTTGAAGGGAATCAAGAACTTCATAACCTAATGCACTTATTGGTTGACTAGTTATCAAACAAAGGTCGTTGAAACTTAGCAATTTGTTTGATCAGAAACTTAGTAAAAACACCAAGTGTTCGCAAATCTAGTAGAATCATTCAGAAATTCGAGAGATATCGATTTCTTATAAAGAATGATGTATGACTGGGTTCTAGTAAACCCATCAACTGCTAAAGTGCTATGTCAGATTCTGAATCTGGTGAGTGGCTTAGAGTCATGAACACTGAGATACAATCCATTCATGGATCAGTACAAGTATCTCGAAACTGGAATCTTCATTTTGACAGGAAAATTAAAAGTTTAATTTTCATCAAAATAAAAGATGACTCATGTATTTACTAAAACTAGTGGGAGCGCAGTAAAATTCCTAATCCTGTATGTGCAAGACATACTAGTATTTGGAAATTAACTTTCCGACATAGCAAAACAACATGTTTTGGCTCGGACAGTATTTCCTCAATAAAAGACTTAGAAAGGGCTAATTTTGTTCTTGGAATAAAGATCTTTAGAGATTAGATCAAGACGACTTATAGGTTTAAGTCAAAGTGCATATGTTGACATGATCTTGAAAGGTTCAAGATGCAAGGATCTAAAGGTAGTTTCTTGCAAATATTATATGGCATCATTTTGAGCATGTCTCAATATTCTAGCACAAAGGTTGAGCTAGATAAAATTATTAGTATTCCATATGCTTCGGCAATTGGATCTATCATATATGCCATGACATGCACTAGATCGAGCGTGTCAAAATGCTTTAGAGCATTAGAAAACGATAACAACGAAATACGAGGGAAGGTCATTGGATGATTGTATAGAACAATTTAAGGTACTTACGAAGAACAAAGGAAGTGTTCCTTAACTGAGGGTTGTAAGAAAATCATAGCAAAATGCTGCACTAATGATAGCTTCCATAAAGATTGAGAAAGTTCTCAATCACAAAAGGGAAAAATCTTCATTGTGAATGAAGAACTAGTTCGTTTTGAAAAGTTTCAAGGCGAAGGTAAAAGTTGCATAATACACTACAAAATAAGAATACATTGCTGCTTTAGAGGCCGCAAAAGAAAGATGCTTGGATGAAAGAGTTCATTGAAAAGCTAGGTAGATGTCTCCCATTCAGGATCATCTAGAAATCCTTTATGAGAATATGGGTGCCATTACGCAAGCTAAAGTATCTACTCCAGACATTTAACTATATTTAGAATAAAGTTAAAAATGGAGATGTTAGTGTTCACAGAGTTTACACAAATCAAGTTTCTGGATGAACCCATTAATGAAGCTCCTTATATAAGCTAAACTTGAAGGGTCATGTTTGAACTTTATGACTTCGTTATTCTAATGATGGGATTTGATTTGAATTTAGTATTTGGATATTGGAACACGTCAAGAAACAAGTATAGTATTTAAGTTAGATATATGGGATATGATCTTTTACATACTTGTTGTGTTCTATATTAGCATGTTTTTCATCCTTGAATAACCCAGTTATTCTAAAATGTCCATAGTCGATCATAGTTATGGGAGCAACTATGAAGTAAGACTAATATGAATTGGATTGGTTGACTTTTAAGAGTAAAAGTGGCAAAGTGTTGCAACCAAGTTCATAGGTACTTGTTAGGGAACAAGTATTGGACCTGGCCCGCTTCAAGATCACCTCATGGATCGTCGTCATAAGTGAGTCTTGAATAAAGGAAGTATCTTTGTATCCTTCGACCTGAGATGCATATTTGGGACTCAAATGTAGGAACTGTTATGTTTTGATATGGTTAACCGTTGTTCTTGAAAAAGGCAACTATAAAGGCCATTATTGGGCATGGCATGAACTGCATAAGAGGCGTGTGTAATCAAGATGGGATTTGTTTCTCTAAATATGTTAAGAGTGAGACAACTAAGGCGCCTTACCAAAAGTTGAACAATAGATGAGAATGATAGTGATCCATGTCTCATGTTCAACATGATGTCTAAACAAAGGGATAACTGATACCACACCTTATACATCAATTGAAGCTATGAGCTCATGGGAATTGGATGTTGTTGAATGGCACTGACAGTCATACATTGCTGGGTGCAGTGAGATGTTGCTAGACGTCCACCACTGTCTATATCATTCTATAATCCAATCTTGAGCAAGTGGGAGATTGTTGGTTTTATATGCTCAAGAATGATTATAAAATAATATTACCGGTAATATATGATCCTATAGGGTCACACCGAATAACAAGTAGACACCGAATTAATATTTATAAGAATTTTGATTCTTGATAAATATTATTATTTCTTGATAAATATTATTAATTATATTATTGAATATAATTTATAATATTAGATGCAAATAATAAATTTTGGTTACATAAAATAATACATATGATGGATTTATTTTTTAACTAAAATAGTAAGGAGGGATTTGAGGAGAAAGTTTAAGATAGTTAAAATATAAATTTAACCATCTTAAAACTACAAGGTTTATTTTGTAACATTGCATGGCATAGTTCCTTTTTGATTGGTCAATTTGGGAGGCAATGTGATGGGCATGTGCAAGTATATTTTATTAATATACTTGCTTGACAACTTACTAATAAAAAAAGTCTTTTGACCAACATTTTGGATGACACTTGAAATTGGAAATCAAGACACTCTCTCTATCTCCTCTCTTTGGTTTCGGCCAAAACAAGAACACACACAAGTGTGTGTTTTTTCTTTTGCTTCTTCTAATATTCAAGTGCAATTGTACACTTGAATTAGAAGTTGTTTTTGCATCAAACTTTCAAGAAGGTACTAGCATACTACAAAGGTGTTGAAACTTGTTGGTGGACTACTCTAGAGGAGCTCTAGTTTTGAGTTCTTGCCATCTTCATCTTCTCCAAATAGAAGACTTAACAAAAGACTACAAAGGTTGTATTTTCTAAAACCCCCTATGTATGTTTTTTTTATCTTTCATGTTCATGCAAATGGATCCTTGGTGGGTGTTAAAATGTTTTAATGTTGTTCAAGTTTTTAGAGCTTCCGTTGCATATTTTATGTTTTTTGAAATATTGTTTTGAACAAAACCCAACACCTTGGTGTTCCTCAGAAACCCTAACCTGCAACTATGGCGGAATCTCGAAACCCTTAACATTCTGAATCAAGCATAATAGGCCCCGTTGATGAAATTGTTATCCAACCTTACGAGTTCGCAGATAACAACAATCGTTTTGACGCAAACCCTACTCTTTATCTACCAACATATTACATTTTTGTTGAGTTTTTTAGAATCTCAGAAGTTTTTCGAGCCCTAACTGCTTACGACGACAATGTTCCTGAGCTCTACGTCCAACAATGGTGGACTACGTGCCAATACATTGAAGATCAAGATGGGATCGTTGGAAACGTCGATTCTAGAAATGGAGGCTCCGGTACAATCCGAATTCGTGCCAACACTTTCAGAAGGATTTTCAGGATAAGGTCGAAAAGACAGCTTGGAATAGAAGCCTATGAGAAACCCCCAAATGTAACTGTTCTTCTTGACTTTGTGAAGTTCTTGGGATATAACAAAGACATAGATAGGATAGGAGCATTCAGAAGATAAAACCTACCCACGGTGTGGAACTTCATGTTCTCCACATTGAACAGAACCCTAACCTGCAAGTCTGGTAGCCAAGATCAAACCAGCACAGAAATCCTACAAATAATGTATGGCCTGTTCTTCAACAAAATTTTTGATTATGCCAACATTCTGTACAAAGATCTTCTTGCTATTGTGAATACCAAGACAAATGCCCTAGCCAGAGGTGGAGAAGTTGGAGTCCACAAGTTTTTGAAATCGATCAGATTCCAACGTTTTATCAGTCTGGTGATAAGAAGAGCCTTCCAACGCTTGGAATTAACTCAGCAGGGAAATCCTACACCTGTTTGGGTTATGTCCAGATTCCAACCCACAACATCAGGTGATTATCTGTTTATTAGACGAGTACCCAGAACTATAGTCGCTCTGATTGACCCAGAGCACATCTCTATCCAAAACTATAATACTTCTGTTCAACCTCAAAAACCTGAGGTGAGAACCCCAACATACTTAGGATCTGAGCCTACATTAGAGAGTTTGAATGAGGAAATAGGAGAAGAAGTTAACAGACCAGAGGTAAGAGCACCCGAAGTGGGGTCTTCCTCTAGAGTGATGGAGGAGGAAGTAGAGAACAGAGCATCCCCTATGGAGGTTGTTCAAGAGGGAGATAGGGAAATTACAGAGGAGATGGCAGAAAGATCGCACTCCTCTGGTAATGGTGAGAAAGAGGTACATGTGATAGAGAGTTTGTTGATCCAAACCCTCAGTGATTTGATAATGACCTCTTATATACTTAGTGAACATTGTAAGTAAACAATATGTATTAGAGTTTCACTATCGCTGATAAGTACTAAGATCTTACAGTACCGATGATAGGAACTCCCGTTGTTTAGATTAAACATTCAGCGAAACTATTCACCATAATACTTTGAGTATGTTCAGTACTTATGGTAATCGCTGATAAGTTAGTTGTTTACTTATGATCTCTGAAGACAAGTTTCACGCCAACATAGGTTCTACGCTGAAGTCGAAGATCAAGGTCAAGAACCAGTGACAAGTCTCCTAATGAACTGATGCGGATCAGCGAAGACTCAGATTTGTCAAATCAACGTGAAGTATCAAATACAAGACTTCAGCTATCGCTGAACTCTATCATTCGCTGATAAAGAATGATAGATCGCTGAATCAACGAAAAGCTGATCATGAAGTCTTTCGTACAAAGTATTTTTGTCTTAACCACCCTTGCACGACTCTGTACGATGTGTCAGAAAAAGAACCTACTTATTGTCTGAATTCGTACAACCACTCTGATACTACACTGTTCAACATGCGGCTACTAAGGTTGTCAACAAAGGTCAATGACATGCAACCAATCAGCTGCTGCCACATGTAAAGTGTAAACTACAATGCATTAAATGCATGCAGTATATAAGAAGAAGAACTCACTTCATTTTGAAGTAACTTGCTAACTCTGGACAAGTTCATCCTTCTTATCTTGAGATAGGTTATTATTAGTAATTTCCTTCTCTTTCTTAGTGCAAGAAACTTAGTGTTCCAACTTGTTTAGATTTAGGTTTATCTTTAATCTTGTTTCCGCAACAAGCTGTAAATTGTTAATGATTTATCAATAAACAATTTAGATAAGTAAAATCTGTGTGTTTGTATTCAACCCCCCCCCCCCCCCCCTTTCTACAAACTTGTATAGCCCTTCGGGACCAACAAGTGGTATCAGAGCGGATTTGTTTAATCTCATAAACAAGATCTAATCTATACTAAGATATCGATGTAAAGCCCGTGTTCCGATGCGTTTTTTTATAGAAATTATTTTTGTGTCTCTCTTAACGTCGTTGGTTAACGGGATTAGGCGTCTAGGACCAAAAATGAAATTATTTTGGTTGTAATTGTTTTAGTCGGTAAAATCCTAACTTTTGGACAGAATTGGATCTTTATTGAAAACCCGGGGACCAAAGGTGAAACCTTGGTTTTTAGTCATGCATGGGTCGGCCCAAAAGAAGGAACCGACCCTTCTCTTTTTCTTGCTATACTCACGACGCACACCAAACACTTCAGCCGCACGCAAACCTCAAAACCCTATCACTCTCCCTCTCGTTCTTAACCACGGCAAGAAACGCCTACCACCCCACACCTCCCTTGTGGCCGCTGTACCACCACCAGCAGCGGCCAGCCGCCGGCGCTGCTGTCCGCCGGCGAGAGAGAGAGAGCAGCGGCGGGAGAGAGAGAGAGAGAGAGCAGCGGCGAGAGAGAGAGAGAGAGAGAGAGCAGCGGCGGGAGAGAGAGAGCAGCGGCGGGAGAGAGAGAGTCATTAGCGGCAGCCGGGACGTGAAGGTCGGGATCTCTCATGGTTTTCTGCTGAGTGGTAAGGTTCCGTTTCCGTTACGTTTTTTTTCTTACGTCGTTTTCAATCGCAAACCACCACCGCGGGTGGTGGCTGCCGCCGCCGACCACCACTGCCGGAGGTGGCAGTGGGTGGAGCGTGGACTGTCCAGCCCTAGTGGCTACCTAAACCCGAACCTCATTATCTAACCGTGACCCGATCGCGAAAAACATAAATCGTTTCAAAAATCGTCATTTTACGTGGAAAGTAGGAATCTGTCACTATTTTGCGACGGCCATAACTTTTCCGTCGTAGCTCGGATTGAGGCGAATCCAGTGCCCACGGTTCACATTCTGTGCCGGGCACACTTTTCGTGTTTTAGCGGAATTCCGTTTCGGCCTCTAGCTAGGCGTAATTTGGCTGTTTATACAGCAGGTCCGGATGTGGCATATCGTGTTCCGTTTTAAAAGTCACAGTTTCTGCCACTGTTTTGGGAAAGCCATAACTTCTTCTAGGAATGTCGGATTGGGATGAAACCAGTGCCAAAAGTTCCCATTCTGAGTCTAGTAAGTTTCTTTTGTTTTGCGGAAAAACCAGTTCGGACCGTAACTAGTGTCAAACTGCTATTTTATAACGAAAGATGCTGTTTTTCGCTGTGCAGTTAACCAGTTTTGTAAAATCCATAATAAATTGTAGAAAAATCGTTAGAGCGCGTGCGATACGTCCCTGGAAAGCTAAGACCCGGACCTAGAGGGTAGTTAATTTTAATTGAGGATTTTCTGGGTTTAAGGAGGTCGAAACAGGTCCCGAACAGACCTGGTTTTCTAAGCCAAAAAGTCGTTTTAGCGACAGTTTAATCGTGCGTCATGTTTTAGGGTCCGGGCCTCGTATTGATACGTTTTAACGTTCGTTTAGGTGTCGGGAAGTGATCTTGGATTTGTGGAGCTTGAATTATTGTTTGTGAGCTAGGCGCGCTTACGAGGTGAGTTCTCTCACTATTTTTAATATCGGTTACTTTTACATTACGATAGCACGTGTGTGGTAGCTTTATTTAATTGTGATGTGGGACTAGATAGTGGGGTGTCTAGTGGGACCTTTATTGTTATGTATACGCGGGTTACGTAGTAACTCGGTGGGGCCGAACTTTGTATACGCGGGTGGCGTAGGAACTCGGTGGGGCCGAAATTTGTATACGCGGGTGGCGTAGGAACTCGGTGGGGCCGAAATTGTATACGCGGGTGGCGTAAGAACTCGGTGGGACCGGGTAATGCTTGCACGGTTATCGTGTGGTCGGTGGGACCGACGTATGCCTTTTGGGTGGGATGGTGTAGGTATGCATGTTTTTGATTTGTTCGTAGACTTGTATGCTTGTTTATATGCAACTATCTGTTTTAGGGGTAGTGTGGAATAACTGTGTTAATTATGGTGGTTGAATTCACTAAGTTTCGTGCTTACCCCTTCCCAAAATCTTGTGTTTTCAGGTACGAGTAGCAGTCGGGCATGATGGTACACACGGGCGCGAGGCGAGGATTGTTTAAGTTAAACTTTTGTTAAAAGGGGATTTAATTATATAACTTTTCCGCTGCTTAAACTTTATTGATGGTTTTAAATAACGACGTTTATTCTTATTGTAATGGGAATTGTTAACTTTTGGTTTGATTATAATGAAATGTATTACTTTTAAAAAATTTAAATTCCTTGTAATTTTTGGGACGTTACAACTTGGTATCAGAGCACAACTTGAGTGAATCAGACACATCTCGGTGTGTTTGGTCTCAAGTTGCGGCTATGAAGTTTTAAACTCTTTTACTAAAATCTTTGAGAATAAAGGAAAAAGGAAAACCCGTTTGGGAAACGGTGATCGAGGGCGCAGTGTGTACAGACAGCCGACGCTATGTGGGAAGGTACAGTACTTAGTGTATTTATTGCTTTCTAGGCATAGGGTATGCGTGCTAGATTGCCTATGTTGTTTACACTAAACTGTATGATGGTTGCTTGCTAGTAGGAATCAATGCTAGTTATGGTAGGTTGTTAAGTGAAGGCCCTATAGGTTGTATGCAATAAGAAATATATAGCCTTAGAATATTTGATTTAGTTCTATTGCGCAGCTCTTGTTTGAGTCCAACCGTTCTAGGATAGAATCTTGTATTCGAATGTCTATTTGATTCACGCTGCATGCGACTGGGTATTCGCGAGGCAACTCGTTATGGCTAACAGGGATTCCGTTGTAGCAAGGGTAGTGGGATGAGATGAAATTCCTAGTGAGCTGGGAATAGCGTTTACATATGAGTACGTATGCAAAAATTGCTTTCTAGAACATAGGAGTATGTATGCTAGATTGGTTGGTGCTTAATACACTGTATTGGATGGTTGTTACTTGCTATTAGGAACTTATGCTAACTTTGATAGGTTGTTAAGCGGATGCACTATAGGTTGTATGCGGTAGGAACCGAATAGCCGTAGAATGTTGGATTTAGTTCTATTGCGCAGCTCTTGTTTGAGTCCAACCGTTGTAGGATAGAATCTTATATTCGAATGTCTATCTGGTTTCCACTGTATACGACTGTGCGTTCACGAGGCGACTCGTCAGGGTTAGTGGGGGTTCCGCCCTAGCAAGGGTAGTGGGGTATTATGATTATTCCTAGGGAGCTAGGAAGAGTGTGTACATATGCCGGTGCGGGCATATGTGTGTAGTTATCGGCGAGAAACTACTTGGACCCATCAGATGGAACTCGGAACGAGTGATGATAGGTGTGGAAGGTAGTAGTAGAGCTCCTACTATCGGAAACACAGGATCAATGCTCGAGTCGGAGAAAGTCACGAGGAATCCAAGGAGTTGAGCGTGAGCGTTGTTAGTGCGAGTTATTATGTGCTAATAACCCGTTGTAATATCTACCCAGAATAGCCATCACAAGGAGAAACAACAATAGTGAACCTACTAGTACAGATGGGTACTTGTTTTGCTTGGGGTGATGATAGGTGTGGAAGGTAGTAGTAGAACTTCACTTTATCCCAACTGATTATCAGTTAGCTGATCTGTTCACCAAACCCCTTGATGAGACAAGATTCAACTTTCTCATCAGCGAGCTTGGAATGCTGAACTTTGAAGAGTAAAATCTTCAGCGGTTCACATTTGATCAGCGATAGGATAAAATCGACTTGTATAACCCATTCTATCATCTTCTCTCTGAATAAACTTGATTCACTGATATCAAGGTATGTTTCTCTCTCTCTGACAAATCGCATGTAAATGCAAGATTTCAAAATAAATTACATCGATGAATATCTCTTCTTTATCAGCGATACTTTGAAATTTCTAAAACCAACTGATATTACTATTCAGTGCTTCATTTTTTCAAAAGTGTCCCTGAGTTTTTCAAAACCTCAGAGACATCCAAGAATATGAAAGGACAGTTGTGACGTCATTACAACGGATAAGCCCTGGCACGTTCTTCTTTCTGACACACGTTTGCACGTTTCGTTTACTAACCAATCAAATGCAAACACGTGTCCGTGTCATGATGAAAATCTTTTCCCGCTCAAGATTTTCTCTTTCTAAATCTCTCTATATAAACAATTTCTTCGTTTATATTTTCCTTTTACGCGAACTTCTCCTCCAAGCAAAGAAAGAATTCACTGTTGCATTTTGCTCTCGATTTTTCAAGAACAACTGTTCATCTTCTTCAAACATCAAAGGTTAATATGTTCTTATTATTTACCAAAAGCAAATAACGTGTTTCTGATCTTCTCATTGTTTTAACAAGATCAAACAAAAAGAACTTCTTAAAATGAAATCATCTTCTTTCATGGTTTTATGAACACAACCATTTCATGGTTGTTCTTCAAGTTTAAATGCAAAAATCTTAAACTTGTTCTTCATTCGTTTTTCCAGAATCCCAATCTTCAAAGGAAACTGGAAAACAAGATTTTTTATTGGGTTTGCATTTCATTTAAAAAAAAACAAGAAAACCCCTAATCTTTATTAAGACATTTTGTCTGAATGAAATGGACAAAATTCGAACCATCTTATTGGAAAATCTTTCCACATTAAGATTATTCTTATTTGTTAATCTTTGGCTGAACTGATAATACAGAAAATGGCATCTTCTGACATTCCCATGAACACCGCCCTGAGAACACTGCTGCTGATGATACCGCTGAGGAAGTGGAAATCCTCAAGGCTCCTCACGTCAAGTTCTCTCTTGACAAGCTGGATTGGACCAAGGTAAATAACATCTATGCACTTCTCGAGTTTCCTCCCCGAAAGCAAGTCACACATCTAGATGATGCTGTGAAATTCCTCAAGAATTGCTGCATCTCCACAGCCCTGACCATAACACCTCCCGCACATCAGCTTTTGCTATCACAATTCTGGTACTCTGCCAGACACTCTCAGCCAAAGACCCCTCCAAAACAATTGACTGTATCCTTTGCGATATCGAATATGGCACCATGAAGATCACCCCTGCCATCATTCGCAAAGCCCTCAGCCTTCACATAGCAACCAAAGAAAAACCCTTCGTTCCCCTCCCTGACCCTAAGAAAAACTCAGACAGGGAAGCCATCATTGCATTATTTGATGCAATGGCCTATGTATGGGAAACTGGAAGGGGTATGAAGCCCGAGAAGAAGCTAACCATTATCAAGAAATCAAAAATGCCCAGCGAGATGAATTTCATCTTCGCTCATCTAATCAGCTGCATGACTGCCAAGAGCGGCTCCTCTGACCAAGCCGCTAAACCTCAGCAAGCAATGGGATATGCATTGCTGAAAGGTCTACATATAGACTGGGCATCGATTATCTATGATGACCTGGTACTCAGAGTGGACACCGTTGCTGACAGATCTCCATGGGTTCCGTATCCTCTATTCATCAGCGCCATTTTCCAAAAAGGCCTGAAGGACAGCTACCCAACAGATGGTGACCTAAAACTCTCTCAGGTCGGTCCTAAGATTCTCGACTTCAAACCGGTAGAAAATGAGGGACGTCTCTCAACTCTGTTAACTCTTCTAAACCCTACTTCTTTTACTTCTGCAGCTCCTTCAGCGGACAAACCCACCGCTGATACCCCAGCTGCAACCTCCATTCCTTCTCTGAAAAGGAAACCCTCTGACACCCAACTTGGTTCCAAAAGAACTAAGAAAACCAAGGAGCAACCCCAGCAATCTATTCCTAAAGACTCCTCAGCTCCTCTTGATGGGCTGAAGGAAAGTTCAGTGGTACGCTCTGCCACAACTGAACAAGCCACCCACTCTATCCCGACTTCAGCGTCTCCAAACGCAGAGGTTACAAACTTGGAAACTACCCAACCTACCTCAGTCTCTCAAAAGACTGATGAAGTGATTCTCAGCGATTCCAACGCTGAACTCAGTAACCAACCTCCATTCTTATCCTTCGCTTCTCCCTCTACTCATTTGGACTCCACTCCAGTAATCACTGAAGCACCTGTCATTCCTCCAGAAACTAATGCTGACACTCAGGGAATGATGGGCACAGGACCTGCAGCTAACCATACGTCCACGTACTCTCGCTGACGATATGGAACTTTTCTCAGGAACTCATGATTTTGATGAATTCACCAATCCTCCTGTAGGTACACACCAACCCATATACACTGTTACTAAGCCCCAAACTTCTGAGCTTTCCTCTGTTCACAAGTTTTTATATGTTACAGATCCTAATTTGAGAGACATCAACGCCTCTCTGAAGACACTAGAGACGTCGCTGACAGGTCTCACTACTACTCTTTCCGACAACTCTACAGCTGTAACAAACGCTGGAGAGAATCTTTCAAAGCTGACAACTATCGTCGAAAAGAATGCCTCCAAAGCTACCTTGGAGAAGGTAGATAAATCACTCACCGACTTTGCCAAAGTTCTCTCTGATATCTACACTGACTATCTCGACATCAAGAAATCAGTTGACACCATGTCCAAAGAAGTCACAGCGCTGAAGACATCGGTTGGCACACTCGAAGGTGACATGTCTGCTGTAATGATTGATGTCAGTTCCGTCAAGACTGACATGAATTATGTGAAGACTGATGTCAATACGATGAAAAATGACATCACATCAATAAACAATCTGTTGCAGCAGATCCTGACCAACACGACCGCCCCTGCACCTGCCCCTGCACCTCCATCTTTTACTACGACGGATCGTGCTGAACTTGTGAAGATCAATCCTGGTATTTCTGGCATAGAAAACAAATTATCAGCGATTGAAATCTATGTGGGGATCCCTGGCCAAGAAGACAGGGAAACCACACAAGCTGCTGAATCATCTCATTCCTCCCCCAGTCATCATGAAAAAGAGGGGGAGAAGAGCGCTGAAGACCTCTCCAAAAGCGCTGAAGACCTTTCCCATGATGAATCTATCAGGGGAGAGATGACTGAAGACCTCACCTTTACTGAAGAAGATGAGAAGACAACTGAAGCAGTCGCTGGACCTCAGGGAGATGAACACCCTGAGGGAACCGAGAATCTTACCTTTGTATCTGAGGGGGAGCAACTCGAAAAAGAAGCTGAAGAAACTGAGTCTGAAGCTGAAGATGAAGAAGCCATCGACTTGTCTGATGATGAACCATCCTCTTCTCCAAAGAATGATGATGACGAAGAAGACGATGATGATGATTCTTTTATCGTCAAGCCTGCTCAGAGAACTATAGCTCTTAAAGGGATCCGGATAAATGAACCTTCAGGGGAGCGGACAAAGACAACGCCATCAGCATCTGAAGCTGATAAGGGCAAAGGAAAAAATGTCGCTGAAGATGAAAATCTGATGATCTTGCTTAACAAGCCGGTTTGTCAGGTACATTAATATTACACAACATCCCTCCTCTATACACTATCAGTTCTACACTCCACAAACCTCCATACACTTTATCCCTTTTTTTCTCTCTGTTCTACCCAAGTTCTTACTTGTAAGATCGATGTGTTTCAGCTAGTCCTCTCCCCTGTTTGAGGATATCGCTGAAGTTCCTACAACTGCGACTTCACCAACAATAATCCCAGCTCCCAACGCTGAAGAAATAATCCCGGTCTTATATTTGATCTCTGAGACTGATGAACCTGAAGAACAGACGCTCTCTCACAATAACAGACCTTCCTTGGCTCCTCAAAAGCGAAGTGAAGAGGATCAAGAAAAGAGAGATGAAATGATCAAGAGACTCGAGGATCAGCGAATCATTCTGAAGCGTGATCAACTTCCTTCCGTTCCTCGAAAGTTCAGAGTTTCCCAAAAGGAATACAAGGAACACCTCAGAGCTGAACGCCTGATCGCTGAAAGAAGGGAAGCTGAAGAAAAAGACAGAGAATACGCCATCCAGTTTACTCAACGATCAATAAAAGACCCCAAGCTGAAAAGAGTTCCCATTGATGTTCAACGTCAGCTATGGGATGATGCTCAAAAGATCGTTAGAGAAAAGACTAAGGTCTCTGACATGACTTTTGAATGGGCTAAACAAATGCTGACCTATCGATCTAGACCATCCAAAACATCAAAGTAAACATCAGAGGAAGATTGTATGCAGACGTTCCTGTTGTTGAAATCGATGTCTACAGAGAAGACAAAACCAAGCAAACCTTCTATGCTGCAACATTAGAATAGTTTGGTCTCTCTGAAAGGTTAGAAACGAAATTAGCCATTCAGGGATCGCGCTCAAAGTTCAAAAGCCATGTCGAGATGATATTAAACAAACAAATCGACCTGGTTTCTTCTGCTATGGATATTCCTCTTTCTACTCTTCTTCCTCCTCAACAAAGAAAAAACTCTGCTAAGGGAAAGAAAGTCTCAGACTCAGGTCCTATTATACGAAATGAAATAGGTATTGGTTTCTCTCGTGCTGAAGTTCTTGGCCCTGATGCTGATCTCTCAGCGCTTGACACCTCCCTACCACCTGGAGAAACTTTCATTCCTGGCACAGTTGTAAGTGATCCCTATGGTATATTCTTTTTAGACTACTATGGAAATCATCACTTTCAACGTGTCTCTGAGCTCCACATCGCTCACATCGAATAACTCAGAGATCTCATATTCTGGTGTGAAGTCGGACGCGACATTAAAGCTAGACACCTGAAGCCCTTGAATTTTGAAGAAGCTCTGAAGAAAAAGAATCAAGGAGTAGATGTCCCTGACTGGATGATTCCCACATCAAAGACCCTCGATGAACTTCTCATCAAGGAAGAACCTTTTGACGGATAGGATCGCCCTGTAATTCTTTCTATCCTTATGTCTACATCTTTTATACTTGTAAATTTTATTCTATGTACTTGTAATTTTTCCACTTCCCTCTATAATCTTTACAAAGTTTAAAGAAAAATTTTAGCGAACGTACTTTACTCCATCAGTACAGAAAAGATCCCAGAAAACAGTAAAAGGGAAAAATATTTTATGTGTTCTTTTTATCCTTTTGTTTTCATTAAATAGCAATTTTCTCTATTGCTATGTCATAATCAAATAGGGGGAGATTGTTGATCCAAACCCTCAGTGATTTGATAATGACCCTCTTATATACTTAGTGAAAATTGTAAGTAAACAATATGTATCAGAGTTTCACTATCGCTGATAAGTACTAAGATCTTACAGTATCGCTGATAGGAACTCCCGTTGTTTAGATTAAACATTCAGCGAAACTATTCACCATAATACTCTGAGTCTGTTCAGTACTTATGGTAATCGCTGATAAGTTAGTTGTTTACTTATGATCTCTGAAGACAAGTTTCACGCCAACATAGGTTCTACGCTGAAGTCGAAGATCAAGCTCAACAACCAGCAACAAGTCTCATAATGAACTGGTGCGGATCAGCGAAGACTCAGATTTGTCAAATCAACGTGAAGTATCAAGTACAAGACTTCAGCTATCGCTGAACTCTATCATTCGCTGATAAAGAATGATAGATCGCTGAATCAACGAAAAGCTGATCATGAAGTCCTCCGTACAAAGTATTTTTGTCTTAACCACCCTTGCACGACTCCGTATGATGTGTCAGAAAAAGAACCTCCTTATTGTCTGAATTCGTACAACCACTCTAATACTACACTGTTCAACATGCGGCTACTAAGGTTGTCAACAAAGGTCAATGACATGCAACCAATCAGCTGCTGCCACGTGTAAAGTGTAAACTGCAATGCATTAAATGCATTCAGTATATAAGAAGAAGAACTCACTTCATTTTGAAGTAACTTGCTAACTCTGGACAAGTTCATCCTTCTTATCTTGAGATAGGTTATTATTAGTAATTTCCTTCTCTTTCTTAGTACAAGAAACTTAGTGTTCCAACTTGTTTAGATTTAGATTTATCCTTAATCTTGTTTCCGCAACAAACTGTAAATTGTTAATGATTTATCAATAAACAATTTAGAAAAGTAAAATCTGTGTGTTTGTATTCAACCCCCCCCCCCTTTCTACAAACTTGTATAGCCCTTCGGGACCAACAGAGTTCACCAAAGCGTTCTGTAGCCCTAGGAGCCGAGGAAAATGCGAGCTTAGAAGAAGCTGTTCCAAGGAACACACATGTACGTATCCAAAGCCCAACTCCCAGTCCAAACGAATAATCTATTCCTGGTGATCAAGCCCAGTGGAATATTGAAACAGAGGTGCACACCTCGAACCTTAACCAGCAAGAACCGCCAGAGGCACCTCTGCACGCCTCTGGTATGCACATACCTGGGGAATCTACCTTTGGTAATGATGTTGCTTTGCCCCATAACATCAATTGGTCACCTCCACACGATGATGCCTTTGTAGCTCATATAGACTTAACAGACAAAAGACCAGAGATCTTTCGAATCTCGCTTAGCATCTGTCCGACTCAGGGACAATGGGAGACTTTGCTTGATCCAAATTTTTCTCATCACATCAGATTTCCTTCTTCAGAACCTGAGCTGGAAGAGGAAACTCTGGTCAGAACACCTGTAGTTGTTTCCCCTCAAAGGGAGCAGCAAGGATCGGGTGGAAGTCCTCCAAGAGCCAACATGAAAACAACTCTTGAAGGAAGCACCTCTGAACTCGAGGTTCAATTGGATCCATGTATTGGAACCAAGGTTACCCCTGTTGACACTGTCACAAGAGCAGAGTTCGAAAGCTTCTGTGATGGTATCAACACCTCCTTGAATGAGTATAAACTTATCAATGAACAGAAGGAGGAGCTGATCCCAAGGAGAATGCTTCTCTTAAAGAAGAACTTCAAGAGGTCACTAATAAATATGCAGAAACTGAAAGACTCATAACAGAAGCGGAAAGAGCCAGGGTAGAAGAAGCGGCAAAGATGACAACCGAACTAGCCGAACTGAAAAGAGTCAGAACAGAAGAGTCGACAAAGATTTCGATAGAGCTTGCATAGCTGAAGAGAGTTATGACAGAGAATCACACGAGATCGATGAACATAACCTTGCCCATTCCTACACTTATTCTCTCAGACTCAAACATCAAAACCTTGGCAGAGCTCATCAATAACTCTATTAAGGAATCCATCAAAGAAGCCACGATATCATCTGCTACTCTACTAAACATCTCCAGCCCAAACCCCAATGACTTACCCATGACAGTTGGCCAGATGGGTGATTTCCGCAGATCTGTTCTTAGCAAGATGATGACCATCTCATCAAAGTTTGTCATGAAGGCACAAGCAACAAAACGACATGTGCAGTCATCTCTTGACACTCACAAAGTTAACTTTGAGAGTCAAGTAGATGAGATCAGAACTGCTGCAATAGAGGTCGATGATGCAATGAAAAAGGCAGTCATTAATTTCACAGATGCAATCTTACAGACTGCCACACACAAATGACCTGCAGAAGGAACACCAGAAGGAGAACCCTCGAGCAAAAGAGCCAAAGCCACTTCCGTGTTTGTTGTTCCTCCCTCACCCAAGGCCGCAATCGATTTTTCTGATGACGATGACGACTTTGAAGATGCTCAAGAAGGTCATTCAGATAGTCAGTTGGGTGAGTCCGCAGAACAACAAAAGGGGGAGAAGGAGAAAGCGAAAGAAAAGGAGAAAGAAGCTGAGAAGGAAATTATAGAGGAGACAGAGAAGGGTAAAGGGAAAGGGAAAATGACAGAAGCAGAGATAGAAGCAGAAGGAAATAAGGGGATAACAGAAGAAGAGACACTATAAATGACTATGGTGGTATTCGACTACATGTTCAAGGATCGAGTTATCAGAACACCAGAACCTTTAACTCAACAACCACCAGAGATCATCATATTAGACACCCCTCCTACATCACCAAGAACCGAACCAGAGAGAGCATACCCATTCTTTGTTGATGAACAAACAAACCAAACTCAAACCCAAGTTCAAACAGAAACTGTCCAAGAGTCTGCTAAACACATTGATATTCTTATGGCAGAAACCCACGATGACCCAACCCCAATGGTACCAGAACAGAACCCAGAACCATCTACCCAACACACCGATAAACTGGCCTTAGAAGAAGTTTTTGGTTTTCTCTATGCTGACAGAGATATAATTCCAGTCATTGCCGTACCCATTAACCCATACCTCCATCACATCAGAATAAACAAAATCCAACATGCAAGGCTAAAGTTCATACAAACCAAGTCTAATCTGAATAGAGCCATAAACACGAACTTTGGTATCCGTAGAATCTTAGACATCAAGCATAGGAAATTCCAACATGACAGAGTGGTGTATCATGAGTACACTGTTGAATCAACAGAAGGCAAGAACGAATACTTCAACGACAACGATCTTGTGCTTCTGAATCCATAGGATCTGATCATGCTCCACGCCTATTGCTTGAACTTCTCAGACAGATACAAATCAGCAAGAACTGCTCTACCAGAAGTTCGATTCGCTATACAAGAGCACATTAATCTCAGAATTCAGATTGATTTTCAGCTAGGCATAGAATTTGAAGTGGAGAAACTGGCGATTGCACCTTCAAATGAGAGTCTTGAAGGTTATGGCCATTACCGGACTGGAACCGTTGTTGAAGATCCTCCAGTCTTCATCTGCCGACAGAAGAATATCAAGAAGGCCATCAGAGCATCTGAAACCCACAAGTACTCTAGTGAATTGCTGGTGTATCTCAAGAACATTATTCAGAATCTCCCAAGAGAGAAATGTCCAGAAAAGTAACTGAGACTCTACATCAACCAGATTGACCTTATGCTGGACTTCCGTGAGCTGATCAGAAGATTCAACAGAATTCTTAGGGGAGACAATTATGCATAAAAGTACTTATTCTTTTGTTCTGTATTGTAACATCTTAAAAAAATAGTACAAGGATTCAACAGAGGGAAATGTTCTCTGTTCTTTTGTTTAAAATCTCTGTCATTTCCAAATTTTTATTTTCAATACTTAGGGGGAGATTGTTAGCCCCAAGTATCTGTTATGTAAAAGTATTGAAAATATTGTCAAGTCAGAAGACCAACAGAGATCCAATAGAAGACTTGGAAGAAGACCAACAAGAAAACCAACAGAGCTCGACAGAGCTCTGGTGAAATCAACAGAGCTCGACAGAGCTCTGGCAGAAGATCTTCCATTTTACAGAAGAACTGATTCACCAACAGAAGACCAACAGAGCTCTGGCATAAGAGCTCTGGTGACTAAAGACCTTTGTGAAGCCTAAGTCTCGTAAGAAATCCTAAGTGTCAGACACGTGTCCATACTTTCAACGTATTCCCTAAACAAAGGAGACACACTTTCCACGTGTCATTCCAGGGTACGATAGTACACTGTCTACACTTTATCAGGGCTATAAATAGTGAGGTAGTGGAACAAACGATTGTAAGCTTTTGGAAGAATAGTTTTCCACAATTGTTAGAGCACACACTGCAGTATTCCGTAGCACTACCTCCGTACGATTTTGTGTCCTGTGAGATTTCCGAATACACACTTGAACGTGTTCTTGGTGTTATTCATTATCATTATACGAGCAGGTTATTATACTTGATCTTGTTATCATTATTACTGTTCTATATTTGATTCTCATGGTTACATTATCTTTGCACAATCACTCACAGTTTAATGGCTTTATATTTAAATGCTTCCGCTATCTATTTTATTACCATTAATGTGATGCAACGTGAATCTGGGAACCTACAGAAATAGAAGGCAGTTCAAAGATCCAGAAGAAAGGGAAGAAAGCATTTGTTTGTAGAAAGTGAGGATGAGAAGAAAGAATGTGAGGATGAAGAGGTGACCAACATGACTTATATACCAAAGAATTGAACAGAGGATTCAACAGAAAGGCTGGTTTCAACAAAGGAAAAGATGAAAAAGATGAGACGGAAGACAAATGTTGGTCCCGTACGGGTTCTACAAGGGAGTGAGTTTGTAGAAGGGGGGGGGGGGGTTGAATACAAACACAAAATTTTATATTTTTTAAATTGTTTATTGATAAATCAAAAACACAATTTACAGTTGCGGAAATAAATAAGGTAAACCTAATATAAACAAACTATGAGAATAACTAAGTTTCTTGCACTAGAAATGAAGAAATGAAGAAAAGAAGGATGTTTGTGGAAAAAGAGTTTTCTACAAAGGCACACAGAGAGATTCAGGACCCTTCAAAATGAAGGGTATTGCTCGTATTTACACCCCATGCATTTAATGCATGTCAGAGGTACTTTACACGTGTCAAAACTTCATTGGGGGCATGCTTCTGACTTTTGTCAAAGACATGCTCTTGGCCGCACAGTGAACAATGTAGTTGGAAGAGTGGGTGTACGATTATGGACAAAAGCAGGTTTGCTTTTGTACCTTCGTACTATTTGTGCAAGAGGATAAGTCTAAAAAATCTTGAACTGCAAGCTTCATGATCAGCGATCACTGATGTAGACTTTCTTCAGTGACGCCTGATGAATGTTTCAGCTATCAATGAAGCTTTGTTCTTGAACTGTCGCATATTGTAGACTTGTCTTGGTTTCACTGAATGCCGCTTCATATCATAAGTAGACTTGTCTTGTTCATCAAATTGATCTTCGATGTCAGCGATAAACGCTTTTCGACGCGAGGCTTGTCTTCAGATATTACAATAACATAATACATAGGAAGTGTTCAACGGTCACTGAATAGACTCATCTTATGATCGCTGATGGTGAAACACTAATACATACATATGTTAAATGTAATTTTCACAAAGTATTCTAAGAGTCGTCATCAAATCACTAATAGAGTTTGGATCAACAATCTCCCCCTATTTGATGATAACAAAGCAACATACGAAAATTGCTAAGTGAAAAATCATAAGGATAAAAAGACTAGTAATATATAAGTCCCATTTACTATTTTAGTGATTTTTTCTAGTCCTTATGTAGTAAATTACTTCACTGAATTTTTTTCATTAATTCGTGTTAGCTCCAATCTTTCGGTTTATGAAAGTAGTGAAAAATAGGCTAAGTATAGAAGCCTCCAAAAGAGGCTCTGCCGAGTAGCCGAGTAACCAAGAAGACAGAAGTCTTCGACAGAGGCTCGGCCGGGTCAACCAATAAGACCGAAGAAAAGAAGCAACAGAAGACACTTCTAAGCGGACAAGGCCACAGAGCTTCTGTCATACCTGACAGAGCTTCTGTGGTAAAAAAAAGATCTACGCATAAGATCTTAACAAGGACGAACATGCTTCTTACAATATCTGCCATTCGAAGGTTCTAAAGATCAATCGTACAAAGGAGTGACCTGACAACTCCACGTGTCAAACTGTGATAGGTTTCCGCCTAAACCTGAATACGGAGCATTTAATGAACGTTGTATCTGCAATAGTTCCAGAATAGTGTTTTGTACCTTCCAGCTGCTATTCCTCAATAGTGTCTTTGTACCTTTAGTCCTTATTGTTCCCTTTAGAAGTAGTATAAATAGAAGGCTCATGTGAGCTATTCTATTAAGCTTTCAAAAAACACACACACCGTTAGAACAGATTCTGGTTAAACCTTTCGGCGTTCTTGGTGTTCTTGATATATCAAATACAGTGAATCATTAAGCTATTTATCTGTCTTATTTACATTACTTGTATTTGATATTGTGTGTTATTCTACCATATTACATCTGTTTAGTTCGTCAAATACGCTTCCGCATTACATCTTATTTGAACTATTAGATATAAACATCATTGTTAAGCAAAACAGGAACCAACAATTGGTCTCAGAGCGAACTTTGATTTTCTATATCAAAGTGATCCTCTCTTGCAAGGATTTTTGGTAGAAACTTGCACTGACTTTAACCTGTTATTCATTCTTCAAAACAAGCTTCTGTTTTTCTGCCACTCTCGACCTGTTCGACTTTGGTAAACTTATAGATCCTGTTACTACGGTTAAAACTCCATTTTAGTACACTGCTCAAAAGCTCATAAAAACTATTCGAAGTACAAACTTCATCTTCAGAAAGCTTACTATTCATACCCTATTTTCTGGAATTATCACTCTCTCAAAATGACAAACTCAAACAACTACTTTTCTGCCGGTTCTTTAACAAAACCACCCAATCTACTCAGACATGAGTACCCGCAGTGGAAAATACGAATGACTCATTTTTTCGAGGGTACTGACAAAGAATCTTTTCACTATATCAACAATCCTCCTTTCGTTCCTATGCTATATGTACCACGTGTACCTCAAACAGATGACACTCTAGAGATTCCTGCGCACAAGAAACCAAAGACAAAAGCTAAATGGTATGATACTGACTAGGCAAAATACGAATTGGCACAGAAGGCAAAATGACTTCTGATAATGGCCATCCCCAATGACCTTTTCCAATCGTTGGATGCGTGTGAATCTGCACACGATCTATGGAAGGAACCAGAGAAACAACTGGAAGGAGGGGCTAAAACTCAAAAAAATCGCAGAGCCCAATGTATCAATGAATATTACTCATTCAAAGCTCTGCCGACAGAACCTCTGCAGACAACATATGATCGGTTCAACTCTCCAATAAACAAGTGCAAGAAGTTCGGAATCCACAGAGCTTCTGAGGAAAATAATGTCATGTTCCTAAAAAGTCTCAATGATGAATGGCTCCAGTTGTCTATGTCTCTGCAAACAAATCAAGACTTAGACTCCTGGACTCTATCAGACCTCGATGGAACATTGGCAGCACAAGAACCACAAATCGCACAAGCAAAAGCACAAATCAATGCACCTCTTGCACTGGTCGATAAGACCACAAAAGCTAAAGAGAAGCCGAAGGAGAAAGCTACAGAGGAAAAGAAGGAGAAGAAAGAGAAAATCTTGATCGTTGATAGTGAAGATGAGGAGATGGGGGGAAGAAGAAGAGGAGACATCAATGGCCTCTATTGCTAAATCGTTTGACCTTTTAACACGGGAATTCAGCAGAGGTTACCAGAAGAAGTCTGGTAATGAACGCTATGGAAGAGATGATCGAAGAAGAGAAGGTCAAATGAAAGGAACGACAGAGGTAGCGACCAACAGAGGTCGACTGGCAGAGGTGGTGACCGACAGAGGTCAGAAGATAAAACTGGAAACACTCCACAGAACCAAGTATGTTACAACTGTGGTAAGCCAGGCCACTACTCCAATGAATGCAGAAATGAAAGAGGTGGTGACCGACAGAGGTCGGACGATAGAGCTGGCAACGGTTCCCAGAACCAAGGATGTTTTAATTGTGGCAAGCCAGGCCATTATGCCGCTGACTGCAGGATCAAATCAAACCGCCCCCAGAAGGACTCTGCTTACTACAAAAAGAAAGCAGAATTTTATGCTCAGAAGTAGCTTATGGTGAATCAGGACAACTGGCTGTCAGACGAATCATCTGATGAAGGCGACAAAAACGCCTTGTTCTGTGGAATGGCAGAGGTCAGCTCATCCGACTCCGATAGTGAGGTATCCACTTCTAACTCTAACTCTAGTCAAGCAGAAGCTGATTTGCTTAAACTAAACATTGAATACACAGAACTTAAGAGGACTTGCGAAAGTGTTCAAAAGAAGCTTACCTTCTTTGAGAGAGAAGCTAGACTTCTCACTCAAGAAAAGGCTAAAATCTTTCAAGAAAAGGAAGAAATTGAAACAAACTGGAACAAACACCTAAATCCTTTGAAAAAAAAGATTTCTGAACTTAACTCTGCATTAAAAACAAAATCTAAAGAGCTTATGGACGTTGAGACCGACAGAATGAAAATTCTAGCTCTTAAACATTATTTGCAAAAGGAAAGAGAAGTCCTCTATCAAGATTTATTCAGAAGAGATTTGTTAAAAAATAAATATCAAGATGCATAGAAGGTGTACGAGAAAATTAATACACAAATAAGGAGACGGGGAATTGGCTTCTGTGATATAGATCCATACATCGGAAACAAAAGAAATAAATATCTGTCATCTCTATTTCTCACTGGAAGTACAAGAAAACCTGGTTTTCCAAATCTACTCTCTGTTAGCAAAAGGCGAAAAGTCTCTGGGGAACCTCACATAAGGAAACCCTTGAAAATGATAAATGTGTGGTTTGAAAACACAGATTTATCATCTTTAGCCTCTGTCAAAAGAGTTTCCAAACCTAAGAAGTATCTAAAAACTCAAGATCAGATTGGAATCTTTAAGTTTGGTAAACCCGAGACTCAATCCCGGGTTGCCTTTGTCTGCACTATAGATTCTGAGAAGAAACTATCGGCAGTGGCACCTGAGTTCTTGCCTGCTTCCACAGAAGAAAAACAAACTCATATTTCTGAAAAGAAACTATTGGAAATCGGTGAACACAACTTTAATGAAAACTCCAGTACTTCAAATATTAATCAAAATCTCTCTAAAGAAACCATAACAAACACCTCTGTTGATTTAGAAAATAATCAAGAAAAGGATGAAAGTAAGTATAGCACATGATCTGAAAGTCTAGCCTATGTCGAAAGAGAACCAAGTGACTCAACCTCTGTATATGAGGACGATTCATCCTCTGACGAATCAGAGACTGACTCTAAGTCAGAGATAGTACCTTGTGACTCAGAGGATTTTAAATTTGATCCCGAAGACAGACAAATCAAAGGCTACATCTCCAAACCCGACAAATCCGAGCATCTTGAACTCAAATTCAACAGAAAAATATTCTCATTGGAGTTCAGTCTACCCACCAGAGGTCTGCTTAGGATAAAGGCGTATGCAGAGGAACCAACAGACGAAGAGCTCTGCCGTTTTGTTGAAATGTCGGGGTATAACACAACCCTAAGAAAAAGGAATAGTTTCAGAAGAAATCGACTTCCCCCTCTGTGGAATACCCTCTTATGAATTCTTAACAGGTGCCTAACAGGGAAAATGGGCAGTCCAGACCAAACCTCTCACCAAATCTTGACCATAATGTATGGGGTATATTATGATCTACCTCTGGACTACTCCACCATCATGATGCGGGAAATGGTCAATACCACTGACAGAAGAATCTCTTCTCTGAAGGCCAAGGGAAGATAGAAAGATGCTCTACCTCCTCTGCAATATCAGTGAATCCTGGGTGTCCTACTAGAGCCTCTGCTACGTCTACAAAAATGGCCAATGGATGGACTGACGGCCAGACTCTATCCCCTGAACAAAAACACCCCAACAGAGCATGAAGTTGAATACCCATTATGCAGACCTCTGCCAAAGCTACTTCTGGACTATGCTACCAACAAAACCCTTAAGTTAGAATACATACGCGATCATAGGACTCCAGAACCGAGTCTTGTGACACCCCCGCGTCTAGGAGCCCCACTAGGATCCAGGGTTGTAGAAAATATGACAGATGAGCAATGGGCTGCAGCTTTGGCCAAACATGAGCTTGTACAAGACAACTTTCACACTCAGAGGGAAGCAATTCTCTCCCCTGCTAAAAAGAGAAAATCCTCTGCCACCTCTCCTAAGAAGAAGAAGAAGAAAGCGCACAAGAAAACTACTGAGGGCACCTCTACCGCTGCTGCTCAACCATCCCCTCCTCATGCAACAGAGATTGGATCTTCTGCACCTCCCTGTCCTCCAAAAGAAAAGAAGAAAATAAAATCCAAAACCTCAAAGGAGAGTGCACCGAAACCAAAGAGAAGGAAAAGCAAGAAAAAGTCCAAAAAGCCTATCTCTCCTATGCAAACTATAGCAGAGGATGATGTGATAGAAGAAGAAGTTCACCAATCACCTCTGCAATCCCCCAATCCCCTCAACTATGCACATCATGGAAGTTTGCTTGACTTCGTCCAATGCCCTGAGTTTGCCAACACTCTTGACACTTCTGGATGGACTGCAGAACCCCTCTCCCATGGCTCTACAGAAGAAGCAAACTTCAAAATCTCTTCTGACCTAGAAGAAGATGATCAAACACCACAAAATGTTCAGGGTAAGACAACAGAGGTACTACAGAACCCTTTTCTTCAACCAGGATTTGATGTACAAAGGGCAAGCCCAGTGGAAAAGGAAGTTGCAGAAGACCATCACATGGACACCATGTTAGGAGGTCCAACAGGGGAGATAGTTGAAACTAGGGAGAATATGGTAGATGTCTCAGAAGTAGATTCTGATGAAGAGGAAGCAGACCAAATACGAAAAGGTCTTTATCATCCATATATCATGCAACTAGTTGGGAGTCACTCTTGCTATGATGATCTAGGGAAAAGCCCAAGAGATGAAACACCAAGCCATAGGGTAGCAACAGAGGTTGAGACCATAGAGGGAGAAGAAGTTATTGGATGCTTTACAGAAGCAGAAGAAAGAAAAGATTCCTGGAATAGTAGAGGCACACAACCAAAACCAACTTCCAGTGCAGCCCACATTTCTATTGCCGCCAGTCTAGTGGCAGAGGGCAATATTGAAAAAGAGCAGCACAACTCGACCCCAACCCAAACCATCCGGACAGAGGAAATTCTGTCATCCTCTGTACCATTAGAAACCGGGGAAACTATTCCAAGGGAATCCTCTCTAAAGGATTTGCCCGTAGTAAGTGATCAATTGCCCCAGATCACATCAGACATTCCCACAGAGGAATTTGTTTCCTCTGTTACACGCACACACCTAGGCCCCAATATCTCTTCAGAGGAGATTAGAATGCACACAGACGAAGGGATTCTAGACAAATCCCCAAGTCAACTCAAGGATAATCTTGTACCCAACTCTGGAGTGGATCAAGACAATGTCCTTGACAGAACTTCTATAGAGACTGAAGCTCCAAAAGTTTCTTCTCAAGGATTAGAAGGAAATCCTTCCGCCCCCAACATAAAAACAAGGGCGAAAGAAGGTGTCTCAGGAACAGAGACACACTCTGGGGAAGAATGTGTTCCCCCAGAGGTTACAACTAGTTCACATGTATCAAGGGATGAGTTCCAAACCCTTGTCACCTCTGTGGACAATACATTGAAGGAGTTGCAAAGCTCTTTCAAATCTTTTGCAGAAACAACATCCAGGGCAATCCTTAATCTGAACACCAAAATGGACAACCTGTCCACAGAGGTGCAAAATGCCGTAACCCAGATGAAGTCAACTGCTACCACCACTGCTACTTCTGCCGCTACTGATTCGGAAAAGCCGCTCCCTCCGCCTTCAAAGAGTCTGTCAAACATTTCCTTCAAAAGATGAAAGAGCAATCCTCCGCTTCTAAGGTCCTTACACCTGAAGATCTAAACGAGGCATTAGAACAAATTCAGGAGAAGACTCTTTAAGAAACTCTGGCCATGAAGCCTTCTGACTACATGACCAGAGCTCAGCTGACAAAGCTTGGGCAAGGGGTAATTAATCAAGTCAAAGAAGTAATAGTCGCCTTCACTGCCGCGAACGCAAATTATGTTAAAGACTTCCAGAAGAGCGTCGGCAGAATGCGCTTCAACACAGAAGCATAGGTTCAACACAGAATGCGCCAAGATGATCGCTGTAAGAGCTGTTCCACCAAAGAAAACAAAAGCTTCGTGCAGAACAGAGGGTACTTCAGACAAGGGTCAGGATGACTCTGGTGATGACTCTGATAGTCTACCAGATCATCCTGAGGGGGAGAAACAAAGGGAAAAAGCTGCAAGCAGAGGTATACAAGCTCCACCGGTATCCGCAGAACCTATATCTCAAGCACCTCCAATTCAAACCCAAGGAGGAAAACAACAACAGTCCACAGAGGCAATAACCATCTCTGTGGAATTCCCCTCTATATTCGGAGAAGATGTCCAAACCCAAGAAAACTTCCAAATTCTGACATCTTCTGAAAAAGAACTACCTTCCCAAACACCTAGAACCAACCCAAGAATCAAAGCCATTGCTCAAAAACAGAGAAAATATCTGAGCAAAACACCTAAAGCCTCTCCAACAAAACCCAAATCACCAATCAAGCCCTCAGAAACTAAAGTGTCAAAACCAACAGAGGTAACCCCCACAGAACCTCCTACAACCAAACCCTTTGAAACTCAAAAGCCAAAACCCACAGAGGATACCCCATCTCTACAAGTAGACAAACCAACGATGAAAGTCAAAGGCAAAAGGATTATGACAGAAGAACCGCAAAAGAAAAAGCCCAAGCATCAACCTTCAATAGAAAAACTAATGAAGAGCTCTTTCGATGCGTATAAAACACCAAAGCCTGAAGAAGAAGACTGGGCTTTCGGCGCTACACTTCTGTTAGACATTCCTGTTCTGGATCCAAAGGCACCTCCTACAGAAGATCGAGTGGCAGAAGTCAAGAACAAATTAGATGCTCTACGCAAAACCTTGCCTCAACCACCACCACTACAAATGGAAGAGGTGGTATACAGGTACTTATACAGTAGAATGAGCATAGATCAAACGACACCAACCATTCAAGATCCTAATTTCCGTGTTGACCTTGAAAACCACTTCACCAGAACAAATCCCAAGCCAAAACACGAAGTCTCTAAAACCAGAACCTGGCCTAAAGTCTCTTACAACATCTACAAGGTCAAAAGAGAGGACACATCTGAGAACCAATTCTCTGATGCGGATCTTAGGAATCTAAATCCTTATGACCTACCTGATCTTCTGGGCTGGACGAAAAAGAACTTTACAACCGATCCAGTTTACAGAGCCTACGGGGTTATCAGAAAGGCCATACGCGAGAAGTTTCTGCTATACAGCATGGTTGATTTCCAACTAGCTAGAGACCTTGTAGTGAAGAACTTGGTTGTTCAACCACCAGAACACTACTTCCCTCCCTCTACTGAACCAAACTCAATCATCACATCACCAAGGGTCGGGTTAGTATTTAAAGATCCTACGGGAAGATCAAGATTGTTTGTAGAGATGGACTGTCAGAAGTACGCAACAAGTAGTTTGACAGAGTTTAGAACGATCCTAGTAAAGCACAGAGGAAAAGAGCTCATGGATCAAAGCCTGGCCGACAGACTGATAGAGATCATCGATGCAACAATCAACTTCAGAAAACTATGCATCGGTTTCTATCACGAGCTTATAAACGAAGGACTCGACCGCAGAAGTTATAACGACTTCAAAGATGCCAACGTCTGAGTCAATAAAACAAATCCACTTTAATCTTTCTTTTCAAATACAATCATATGTAAATGCCTCTGGCATAATCTAATGTGAAAAGAAAAATTGTTCTTAGTATATACTTAGCTTAAAAATCCATATACTTTTCAAATTTTCATTTTTCACTACTTAGGGGGAGATTGTTAACTCCAATCTTTCGGTTTATGAAAGTAGTGAAAAATAGGCTAAGTATAGAAGCCTCCAACAAAGGCTCTGCCGAGTAGCCGAGTAACCGAGAAGACAGAAGTCTTCCACATAGGCTCTGCTTGGTTAACCAAGAAGACCGAAGTAAAGAAGCAACAGAAGACACTTCTAAGCGGACAAGGCCACAGAGCTTCTGTCATACTTGACAGAGCTTCTGTGGTAAAAAGAAGATATACGCATAAGATCTTAACAAGGACGAACATGCTTCTTACATTATCTGCCATTCGAAGGTTCTAAAGATCAATCATACAAAGGCGTGACCTGACAACTACACGTGTCAAACTCTGATAGGTTTCCGCCTAAAGCTGAATACGGAGCATTTAATGAACGTTGTATCTGCAACAGTTCCAGAATAGTGTTTTGTACCTTCCAGCTGCAATTCCTCAACAGTGTCTTTGTACCTTCGGTCCTTATTGTTCTCTTTAGACGTAGTATAAATAGAAGGCTCATGTGAGCTCTTCTATTAAGCTTTCAAAAAACACACACACCATTAGAACAAATTCTTGTTAAACCTTTCGGTGTTCTTGGTGTTCTTGATATATCAAATACAGTGAATCTTTAAGCTATTTATCTGTCTTATTTACAATACTTGTATTTGATATTGTGTGTTATTCTACCATATTATATCTGTTTAGGTCGTCAAATACGCTTCCGCATTACATCTTATTTGAACTATTAGATATAAACATCATTGCGAAGCAAAACAGGAACCAACAATTCGTAATAAGTTTACAAAGGGAATCTGAAAGTTACAAGTATAAGTGAGTAAAAAACGCGAACTAAAAGCTAAAGAGCTGATAAATTACAGGAAGAAAAAATGGGTATCTATCAGCTAAAGGTCTTCTTCTTTGATCAGGTCTTCGTCATATGATTCTTCTTCTATGATCATGTAGTCAGGTACTTTGTCTCCTCTTTTCTTCTGGCCTTGCACTTCTTGTTGATATGAGACTTGATGAATACACCGAACCTTGTCATATTACACCAATAGATGAGAACTTGTTGGATATAATGCCCAGAGTCATTAACTATTGGTAATATTTCTAATAATAGCAGGGTGCTTTTGGGTTGCCCTTAAGACCCAAAATAAACAATCAGAAGAATAAAAGGGAGTTAAAGCAATTAGTTCAATTGATGATAAGCTACAATATAATTAATTAGATTAATTATATAAAGTGCAGGGACTAATTGGTTAAAATAGTTTTAACAAGCTTATCGGTTCAAGGGGCTAAGTGTAAAATACGGGATTATAAATAAACTGCTAGGGGTTAAACCCTAATGAGTTTTTTTTCATCTCTCTTAGAGCCGTCGATCTCCCCTCTCCCTCTCCCAAAATCGTAAACCCTAATTTAGGGTTTAGTGATTAAGCATCTTCCCGTTGTTGGTATTTTACTGTTCTTAAGTGTGAGCCACTAGAGGGATTCATACTATTGGTCCTTTACATCCAAGAAGCGGGATCAAAGGTTTGATTCATCATTGTGGTTTTCGACAATCGCAATAAACAAGTAAGTGTTATTGATTCAATCTATTGTAGTTAATTATCTAGAATGCATGTATTCACATAGGTTGATAGTTTGTATAACCATTGATGATAAAAATTAAAATATGCTTCCGTTGCCTATATCATGTGGTTGTATGTTTACTCAAAACCTTTCAGTGGTATCAGAGCCATAGTTCCTAGATATTAGCTCAAAAGTAGTTTCAATTTGATTTGCAAAACTGTTTATGTTGGTTTAGGGTTTTCGAAATTTAGGGTTTGAGGTTACAAAATCGATTTCAAAATTTTTGCGGCCATTGGATTGCTTAATCCCTAAGTTAGGGTTTCATGGTCATAACCTCAAAACCTAATTTTTTTTAGAAACTAAAATTTTTACTTGGATAAAAGGTTTGTATTGTTAGCGATTAAGTTTTATCGAAATCCCTAAAGGGTATAGGGTAGTCTTTTTTTATGCAATGTTATACCCTAATTGTTTTTTGCTAGTTTACTAACTTTCCTAAAAAACACAAAAATATTGAGTTTTGGCAAATATTGAATAGATAATCTTACATATTCTCTTACCTTATATAGATATATTTAAGTTTGAATAATATTGTAAGATAAATATTAACATTATTTATATAGTGAATATAAATTGTATGTCAACTATTTACATTAATTATTAGCATGTGTCCTTACATGTTTAATTGGAATTAATTATGGAAACGATTATATTAATTATTAAATGTGTCCTCACATGGTTAATTATAATTAATTAGATAATCATAATTTTAAATTGTTTAAAATTCCATTCAATTTATATATATATTAGACCTTAATTATATATATAAAATTAAATTATACATTGATAGTCAAACCGAGACTAGGCGTACTCACTATAAGCACTCTACGGGGGTTTAAGGAGGTTACCTATAATATGGTTGCCGAATGAGTCAATGGTTTTTAAAACCCCCTGCGTTACCATACTCACCGCCTCTTGTGTGGACTAGTGGAATTACCGAAAATGTTTGATTGGTCAATGTGACAAGTTAAAAGTATTAACTATGAAGTATAAAACAAAAATCCCGTTTTAGATATACTAAGAAATGTGAAAGTCTTATGCTACCCATGAGAAGAACACACATATTCTTATAGTTTGTTAACGGAGCGTGTGCGGTTTGCCGGCACGTTAATGTGAAACTATAGTCGAAAATGATGTGGCGCTCGTGATTGTCAAGCGTACTTGAGCCGAGGGGTCCATGTGTTCTTGCATGCTCGATTCACCATCTAGTTTGTGATCCTCGGCATCCTAGTCACAAATAGAAGATAAGCAAAATCGAGATTAACATGCCATTGACATAAGTCAGTGAATCTCAAAAGACCTAGGAGTTTCATAGTGAATGAAATTAACAAATAGCATTTGTTTACCTAAATAACCTTGTGATGTGATTACGGCATCCCTTTTCGCATCATAGAGTAAAATATGGATCCTAGCCTTGTTAAATATTTTTGGATAATTATTTTTAAGGGTTAAATATCAAACTATCTAAAAAGGAACTATATCTACAGATGGCTGAAAATATTCCTCCTCCTCCTTCTACTCACTCAACATCCAACCTTACGTTACTCTCTATCCTAAGTAAAGATAAGCTGACTGGGCCAAACTACTTGGATTGGATTTGTGCCTTGGGAATTGCCTTGAGGTACGAAGACAAAGAATATATGCTCGACGAGGATCTTCCTATACTTAATGATGATGCAATCCCTGAAGCAGTAACTGAATATAACAAGCAATTCGCGGAATCCACAAAAGTCGCGTGTCTCATGTTGGCGTCCATGTCCCCGGAACTTCAAAAGAGTTTCGAGAACATGGGGACGTTTGAACTATATGAGCAGCTTCGTGAAATGTTTCAGGAGCAAGCGAGGCAATAAAGGTTCCAAGTCGTAAAATCGCTTATGGAATATAAGCAACAGGACGACGCCCGTGTATGTGTGTGCAAAAGATGAAAACGTACATTGACAGGTTAGGCAATCTAGTTGTCGATTTCCCAAGAGAGTTTGCCATTGACATGGTGCTAAACTCTCTTAGTGAGGCATATAAACAGTTCATAGTGAACTTCAATATTAACAATATGGACAAGACCTTGATGGAGCTGCATGGCATGTTGAGATTTGCTGAAGCAAGTATGGGTAAGACCCAAAGTGCTCACTCAACTGCTCCCATCCTGGCCATTAGGGAAGGTGGCTGTAAGAAGAAGAAAGTTTCTCATCCCAAAGGGAAAGGAAAGGCTAAAGTTATTCCTCACAACCAAGGCCTTAAGAGAAAAACTGATTCTTTAACATACCACCCATAAGGGACCCTAAATAGGCCATATGCTTTTACTGTCAAGAAAGGGGCCATTGGAAGAGAAGCTACCAAAAATATCTGGAGGACTTGAAAATGAACAAGGTCAAAGGGTGTGGCACCTCAGGTATTTTTACAATTGAACTCCATAGTACTTCGATTTCTAACTCTTGGGTCCTTGATACGGGATGTGGTACTCACATTTGCTCTAATTTCCAGGGACTAAACGGAAGTAAGACGATGAAGCATGGGGATCTGAATCTGATCATGGGAAACAGGATGACTGCCGCTCTTACCAAGAATGGAGATTTTGAGCTCGTGCTTAGTAGTGGTTTTTCAATAAAGTTATTAGATTGTTGCTACTCGCCGGAAATGGCTCGAAACATTATTTCTTTTCATGCATTGTATAAGGATGGTTTTGAATTTCAATTTGATAATAATAATGGTTGCATTTTGGTTTATAAACATGGTTGTTTTTATTTTAAAGCCTCTCCTTGTAATGGCGTCTATGAAAGGGTGATTTGTGTTGCTAGAAATAATAATAACTTAACTCTAAATGTTTGTTCCTCCAATAGTGAATTGGTTAAATCGTCGTTATGGCATCATCGTCTTGGCCACACAAACAAGAAACGCATCGCCAAGCTCCAATCGGACGGGATCTTGGAAGCATTTGGCTTAAAGTCGGATGAAGAATGCGAGTCTTGCTTACTTGGAAAGATGACAAAAGAACCTTTCAAAGGAAAAATGTAAAGGGGTAAGGATCTGTTGGACTTAATCCACACAGATGTATGTAGACCATTCAGATCTGCCACGAGAAACGGTGAGAGATACTTTGTTACCTTTACTGACGATTTCAGTAGATATGGATTTATCTATTTGATGAAAAACAAGTCGGACACCTTTGAAGTGTTCAAAGGATTCAAAAACGAAGTAGAAAACCAACTGGGCAAGAAGATCAAGATGCTTCGGTCCGACAGGGGTAGAGAATACTTTAGTCATGAATTCTACGACTATCTAAGGGATTGTGGAATAGTTTCGCAATTATCTCCTCCTAGAACACCACAAATCAATGGTGTTGCTGAGAGAAGAAATCGAACGCTACTTGATATGGTTTGGTCTATGATGAGTCGTGCTACACTTCCAATATCGTTCTGGGGCTATACCTTAGAAACTGCAGCTCATATCTTAAACCTTGTTCCAACTAAGAAGGTTGCAAAGACACCCTCTGAAATGTGGACTGGGACTCGTCCCTCGTTAGCACATATAAAGGTCTGGGGTTATGAAGTCTTCGTTCGGCGCGAAACTAACGACAAGCTAGATCCTAGAGCAGAGAAGTGTCGGTTCATTGGTTATACCTACAAATCCTTTGGATATATATTTTATAAACCTCCTGAGAACAAAGTGTTTGTAGCTAGAAGGGGAGTCTTCCAAGAAAGGGAGCTCATTTCCAAAGAGGATAGTGGGAGCAGTATTGATCTTGAAGAAATTCAAGAAACAACCAATGATGAACCTATAGTTGACACTAGCCCTCAACATGAGGTTGAACCACCTGTTGAGGAAACTAACATACCTCAACCACCTCTTTGCAGAACTAGTAGAGTTAGTAGAGTTAATCGACCTCCTGAGTTTTATTATGGTTTTCATATTACAAAGGAAAGAGATACACTAGTCAATGATAAAACATTTGATAGTGCGGATGAGCCATCCAACTACAAGGAAGCGATGGCAGGCCCTGACGCTGCCAAGTGGAAAGAGGCCATGGAGAGCGAGATTCAATCTATGTACGATAACAAAGTTTGGAAATTGGTTGAGCATACACCAGGTCGCAAGACAGTTGGGTGTAAGTGGATCTTAAAAAAGAAGACCGACATGGTTGGGAATGTGAACACATTCAAGGCTAGACTGGTTGCGAAATGTTACACTCAAACTCAAGGTATTGATTATGATGAAACCTTCTCACCAGTGGCAAAGATTAAGTCTATCAGGATATTGCTTGCCATAGCTGCATTTCATGACTATGAAGTATGGCTAATGGATGTAAAAACCGCTTTCCTCAATGGGAAACTTGATGAGGATGTGTATATGGCACAACCTGAAGGTTTTGTGCATATCGAGTATCCAGATAAGGTGTGTATGCTTGAAAGATCCATTTATGGACTTAAACAAGCGTCTCGTAGCTGGAATCTTTGTTTTCATGAAAAGGTCAAGGAGTTTGGATTTTCTAGTGGGAGTAATGTTGTATTTCTAGTCTTGTATGTTGATGACATACTACTCATAGGAAACGATATTCCGATGTTGCAAGATGTAAAGGTCTGGCTCGGGAAATGTTTTGCTATGAAAGATTTGGGAAATGCAGCATACATACTTGGAATAAGAATTTATCGAGATAGAACCAAGCGTTTAATTGGACTTAGCCAAAGTACATACTTGGATAAGATATTGAAGAAATTCAATATGAGTGAATCCAAGAAAGGGTATTTGCCCATGCAACATGGCATAAGATTGAGTAAAGATCAATGTCCCATCACTAGTAAAGAACTAGACAGAATGAGTCGAATTCCATATGCATCTGCTATAGGATCAATCATGTATGCCATGACATGTACTGGACCTGATGTCTCATTTGCTTTAAGCATGGTGAGTAGATATCAAGGGAACCCAGGCGAAAGTCATTGGACGGTTGTAAAGAACATTCTTAAGTATCTTCGGAGAACTAAAGATGTATTCTTAGTCTATGGTGGAAAATGATGAATTACGAGTAACAGGTTATACTGATGCGAGTTTCCAGACAGATCGGGATGACTCCCTCTCGCATTCAGGATGGGTGTTCTTGCTGAATGGTGGGGCCGTGACTTGGAAAAGTTCCAAACAGGACACAGTGGCTGACTCCACGTGTGAATCAGAATATATCGCAACTAGTGAAGCATTGAAAGAGGCTGCATGGTTGAAGAATTTCATAGGTGATCTGGGCGTTGTACCAAGCATCAATGAACCCATTGAAATATTCTGTGATAACGAAGGTGCAGTCGCATTGACTAAAGAACCTAAAGACCATGGGAAGTCAAAACACATACAGAGGAAGTATCACTTGGTGCGAAACAAGGTTGCAGAAAACCAGATCGTGGTGAGTAGAGTGTCGACTGAAGAAAATCTGGCGGATCCTTTCACGAAAGCATTAAATCGACCCAAACATGAGTATCATACTGAAGCCATAAGTGTTAGAATTATCAATATACCTTGAATGTTTTAGTTGTTAGTTTGATGTATTAAAAACGTAATAAATTGTATTTGATTTGGAGATTATTATATGGAGATTATAATATATGCTGGATTGCGTCCATTTACAATTAATTTATTATCGTGTTTCGTTTTGCATGTTTAGAACCAACTTCCTGAGTATTAATTTACTTAAACCTCCTCAGTCAGTCATACTCCTGGAAGTAAGTAGTGATTCAAGACTGTCATGGAATGTTAGAAGCATAGGGAATGCAACTAACGCTCATGAGTACTTAATGGTGATTTAGGTATTGGAACAACCCGCACTCAAAAGTTTACTTCATGGATTAAGTCAGAGTAATTTTGAGATAATAATATTTTATGTTCTTCAAACGGAGATACATAGAGTTTTGCTCTAGGATTCTGTTATGCTTTGGTGTGCTCCAACGCTGACCGTAACTGGCAGCTATACAGGGTATGTCCATGTATAATATGATGAGTAGAAATGAACTGTGTAGTCAAAGTTTATTTGTTCCTGCTGCCTAAACAGGAGAAGAGATATCCATGGGCCCCTCTATGATTTGGTGTTGACATTAAGTGTTTGTCCAAACCCTGACTAGAATTGATGTGTTCAATTGAGTAGTCAGATGAATTCAACACATATCGGAAATCGGGAAACATAATCTTGATCCATGAGATAGACATTTATCCATGTCTCAGGTTCATATGATATCTTGTAGAACAAAGGAACATTAAATCACTTATTTTAGGACCGAATTTTTATCAGAGTTTGGCAGCTGCATTGGATGGCTTTCTCTCTGCTGATTATTTAAAAGTTTTGAACCAAATAGAGTTAATAACTTGTCCAAGTGGGAGACTGTTGGATATAGTGTCCAGAGTCATTAACTATTGGTAATATTTCTAATAATAGCATGGTCCTTTTGGGTTTCCCTTAAGACCCAAAATAAACAATCAGAAGAATAAAAGAGAGTTAAAGCAATTAGTTCAATTGATGATAAGCTGCAATATAATTAATTAGATTAATTATATAAAGTGCAGGGACTAATTGGTTAAAATAGTTTTAACAAGCTTATCGGTTCAAGGGGGCTAAGTGTAAAATAGAGGGTTATAAATACACTGCTAGAGGTTAAACCATAATGAGTTTTTTTCATCTCTCTTGGAGCCGTCGATCTCCCCTCTCCCTCTCCCAAAATCGTAAACCCTAATTTAGGGTTTAGTGATTAAGCATCTTCCCGTTGTTGGTCCTTGGCATCCAAGAAGCGAGATCAAAGGTTTGATTCATCATTGTGGTTTTCGACAATCGCAATAAACAAGTAAGTGTTCTTGATTCAATCTTTTGTAGTTAATTATCTAGAACGCATGTATTCACATAGGTTGATAGTTTGTATAACCATTGAGGATAAAAATTAAAATATGCTTCCGTTGCCTATATCATGTGGTTGTATGTTTACTCAAAACCTTACAGATCTTTCATATGGGCAATGGGGCAGAGATGAATTTTAGAATCTCGCTGAAATCTAACTTGTCCTTCGTGAGCGTAGAATATATTTCCATAAGGGACGCTTATCGCTTGACCAGGAGCAAAAGGGTCTCCTTTTGGCAGTGATAGGTCGAGTGTTGAAAGATTAGGTGGTGGAACAAGAACTTATTCTTCTGAAAAATCAATTCCGATTTCATTTCTGAAAGAAGGTTCTTCTTCAGATATGGATGCTTGCATTTTCTTTCGTGCTGGTTTCTGAGGTAGTGGAGGGATTTCTATGCTTGCTGAGATTGGATCAATGAATTTGTTTAGAAAGTTTTCCACGTAGACTTTGTATTTGGACTTTTACTTCTGAAGGGCATCTTTGACCTCCATCCATTAATAGAATCCAAAATTCTCTAGCTTTGACATGAACATCGTTTTCGCTGAGGTATCTATCCTGAAGATAGTTATGGAAACCATCACTGAGTCTTTCTTTGTCTTCCCTGTTATGGACACATTCGTGATCTTCTCAGGGAGATGTCTATTTTCGATCTTTCCCTTGCACCAATCAATCTCCGAATATCTGACGACCTTTTCTTTTCTTGCTTCCTCCTCGGCTTCTTTCAGTAGTTGGGCTTGGACTATGACAGGATTCTTCTTGAGTTTTCTATCAAAGACAAAGTTCTGAGCAACCTTTAAGGCAAGCTGTACATCTTGTTTGTATGCCTCTAGGACTTGCTCAACTCTGATAGATTCTTATTTTTTGGCTTGGCTCAGAAATCCAAGTTCGTCTTGATTTGCGCTTTGTCGAGGAGGGATCTTTATTCGTTGACTCTCTTGCTGAGAGACAAGTGTTGCCATTCTCTTTCTCTTCAGCCTCAGACCTTTGAATTGGTCTAGAGGGTCTTGATGGATGGCTCATCAGGAATTCTTCTTCTTCTTCTTCATCATCAGTCTAAAAAATAGATACTAGGATTGCTGGGTCATCAGCAACTGCTGGGATTATTGAGAATATATCAGCTTCGACTAATATATCAAGCAGGGGAGAGAACTGGCTAGAAGAAAAAAAAGAGTTAGGTAAGGAGAAGAGGTTTTATGAAGATGGTGGGAAAGGAGAAGGGAATTATGGAGAGACGTACCTCTGAAGGTTGCTCCCCCTCAGAAGTGTGTACAATTTTAAGGTTCCCCTCGTAGATATTCCTTTTTGCTTTCCTTGCTGAGGGATCTTCTAGGATGGGGTCTTTTCAAAGCCTGTGACAACCGTCAAAATTGCGTTCAGGTTAGAACTGCACTAAACATATCAGATACAGCTATTTTATGTCACACTGTCTAGTTTTAGCAGTAAACCCGACACAGTAGGGAAAAATTAGAAATTTTGCGTCTAAAATCCCTCAAATTCGGAAATTATCCATACACCTCATAAAATGCCTACTAAAAAATATTCATCCACTTATATATATATATATATACATGTTTATATATATACAACCTACTAAAAATAAATACTAGCAAATTCAACTAGTTTTATTATTATTACCAATTAAGTTTAATTGTTCAAAAATTCAACTAATTAAAAGAAAGAAAAATTAAATTAAAATACTACTTTAAACACAATCATTTTACCTAAAACCACCCTTCACCCTCCCCTTTTACCACTCCCAAAACCGGCCCCCTCCCCTCTCTCACTCCATAAATACCCCCCTCTATTCATCCATTTTTACTCTTCATTCATTCTCTCTCAAATCCCTCTCCAAGAACACTCTCATTTCTCTCTATTTTCTCTCCTTCAAAGCTTCAAAGTCCAGCCCTCAAGAACACTAAAACCCAAGGTAAAAACCTGCTCCTAACATCATTTAATCATCTACATACAAGCATCTTTCATATTTCAAGTTTATCTTCTTAAAACTCTAGTCTTTTCACTTTGTTCTTGCTAAGACAAATCTTTGGCATCCTAATGTTTGTAGATTCATCACCATGACACTTTGCATGTCATTAAAAGTGTGATGAATCCATCATCAAACCCATATTAGTGACCCAAGAAAGTCTTACTTGAATAGTTTCACAAAAACTCAAAAACAACAAGTTTTGAAAATGTTTTGGCAAGATGATTTGTCTAAACCCATTGCATGTAGATTGTGTAAACCAAAAGCAAGTTTTTCAGCTGAAAATATTAATTGTATGTGTCAAAAATCGTGGCTAAGCAAAAAGAACAAGATCTTTAAAGAGCCAATAGAAAAAGTGCATTTATATAAAGAAGCTATTTCCAACAACAATCTGTCAGATTTTTCCACTGACTTTGCATGGCCATATCTCTCTAAAACATACTCCAAATGGAGTGATTTCTTTTCTGGAATTTTCTTTTATGAGTTAAGAATCAAACCCAACTGGAATCTTTGAAAAACATTAAGTTTTCGACCTTCAAACAGTTTACACAAAAACAGTGCGCATCAGCAACATTTTCTGTCACTGTTTACGTCATGTTTTATTTCATGCCCTTATATTACTCTAAAAATCATGGGATTTATGGCAAAAGTTTCCTAACACATGGAAGTACTTAGCCGTAAAATAGCAGAACCTAACGAGTTCTGGAAGTCATCCAAACAGTAACCAAAAGTGACTACTAATTCTGACAGCTAACAACTATGTCATATTATAGCTATATGCTACCTCTTGAACCCGTTTCATCATTCTTGTGATGAAATTGTGGAATATACCTATATATATTTACTTACTCATTTTATTTATACTCTAACAATCTAACACCTAACTATTAACCCTTTTCATCATTTTATGATGGGATTGTGGTATTTATATATATGTAATATATATGACCTAACATCTAACTTTATTTATATACTATACATATGATCCTATTATTAAACCTTTTCGTCATCTTCCTGGCGAAATTGCGGTAATCTCGAACTATCATATGTAACGTTTCATTTTGAATATGAACTATTGATATCAAAGAACTTATAAACATACAAAATCTCACCAAAGGCATTTTATGATGAATTGGATATTTAAACGACCAAAGTCTAGAACCTAGAATCTTACTAGTGTCCTTACATTCGTAGGATCGGAGTAGGATCGCCTTACGGAACACATTACGCGTTTCTTGGGAAACATCTACGCTATCCACGTGAGTCTTCATAGCCCCTTTTTACTGTTTTATACATTTTGGGGTGGAAAGCATGTTACAAACTTTATTCGAATTCAACTGTTTTATTACTGAAATACTACGCATGTTTAAACGCTCTCTATGGTACGTGTGCGCATGTGAAAGCTTCTAAGTTTGCGCTATCATACAAAAGTCCCCAACTTTTCTTTACATTACCTATTTAACTCACGTGTGTGAGCCATGATAATTATGGATAACGTTATTTGGTTGACCACCCACTTACGGTAAAGTAAGTGCATAATTGTTACAACGCCATGTTAGTGATAGAACATGATGACTCGGGGCAAACTAATACAAGGTCAGGAGGTTTGGGTAATGGTTTAGCTTGCTACCTCCGAGGCATCACATTATATACCATGAGCATGCAAATTCGAAACGACAAACTTTACAACCGGGTGTTGTACTACTTTCTTTGAAAGTGCGGAACTTACCAACTTGCATTAAAAACTTTTAGTGCATACAAAACCTATGAACTCACCAACTATTGTTATAGTTGACACTCTCCTTTACATGCTTTTCAGGGAACAACAAGTAAGGATTCATTATAGAAGGCATCCCATTAGCAACATCCAACTTATTTCATCATGTCAAGTTTATTTTTGTTATTTTGGACAAGTTGTATTTCTAAAAACGCGTTGTATTTGTACTATTTTGATATGATGATTGTGTGTTGTCTTCTACCTATCGCTTTTGAAACATTTAGCCGTGACATCCCGTGTTTCCACTTTAGCGGGGTGTGACAGAAGTGGTATCAGAGCCAAAGGTTATAGAGAACATCGGTCTTTCATTTGAAAAACCCAACTATAACCGAAAGTCAAAAATTGACATGAACATAACTAAACCTACTACTAGTATAACTAAGTCTAGAATGGTATTGACGGACTTTAATTAAACATAGCCTGATCACCTATGTTCGATTAAGGAAAGTTAATGCGAGACTAGAAATGGTTATAGTAGGAGTATGTCGATTTTCACTTGCACTCTTTAGGAACATGCTTAGTGTATAGACATTGCATAGGGTAGACATGCCACTTATGCGATTAGTTACTAAGTACACTTTTGCTTCAGTTTCACTATGTCGTCATCGTCAACACCGTCTTACACTCCCGCTTCGTACTCGACCGATGCACCGGAATACTCCACCGCACGATCTCAAGAAAACCCGCCTAGCAACTAAGAAGAGGAGAATTACAACAACACGGACTCGGAAACTGAGGTGTCTAGCGAGCGAGACCCTTACGAAGGACCTAGAGTATCACCGACCACGGTGTTACCCCGACCCGCTCCGGTAATTGTGCAACCATCATCCGGAGGGCTTCGCACTCGGCAAACGGCAAGGAAGAGTGTGCCAATCCCGAGAAGAGTCACGCTAACAACTCCTCGTCCGGAAGCACCGAAACCATCAAGAGTAGTTCCCGGCGTGCCAATAGGGCGCATGACCGAACTAGCGATGGCAAGGGATCAACACATTAGAGCCATGACAACCGAATTACACGGATATCAAGTTAGAGTAACTCTTCAAGCCCAAGTCCTAACAGAACTTGTAGAGCTTACACATCAATTGGCTGTTGTATCAAGTCAAGCTAGAGACGGCGCAAAAATTGCTAGGGAAATGGCCTCAAGATCTCAAGCGGCGAGCTTGGTAGTAGTAATGGGGTTGATGTTGTCGATGTTCTTGCTTGTGCCCGGGGCATACTTGGGGTAGTGTGAATGGATCGGAACGTGTGGAAGGATCTTATGGAAAAAAATCATCTTTTATTTATTGTCATTTTAATTCGCATTGTATTTCCGTTTCAACAATATGATACCGGTGTACAATAAACACCGGAAATTTTGTAAACACTCGACATTTAATGGAAACCCTTTTGGGAAATTTTTAGTCAATCTGTCTATTTACTCTATACTTTACTTTATTGCTCAAATATTCAAATGAAAAAATTATTAATCTTAAGCCTTGGAAAAATTTGAGTTCAAACATTTGTACAAACTATAACCCAAAACAATTTTTGACAATGTGTCTTAGAATCATGCCTCCAAGAAGGTCTACATGCCACACGGAAGATACCCCCGAAAACCAAACGCCCGACATAGCACAAATCATCGCACAACGCATCCAAGAAGCCAAACCTAACATCGTCTCACAAGTAACCGTTTGCATCAATGCGATTCCAAGGAATCAAGGAGGTAATGGAGGAGATCCGGGTAGTAATAGTACCGGATGTAACTACAAGTCCTTCATGTCTTGTAAGCCCAAAGAGTTCTACGGAAAGGAAGGTGTCGTAGGATTGCTTTCATGGATCGATAGCATGGAGTCGGTGCTCCATATTAGCAAATGCTCGGAGGACCGCAAGGTGGAATATGCTACATGTCAACTCCAAGGCAGGGCACTAACATGGTGGAACATCCCGGTTCAAACCCGTGGAAGGGAAGATGCCTACAAGCTCACATGGGAGGAATTCAAAGAGTTGCTCATTGAGGAGTACTGCCCTAAGAGTGAAATCCAGAAGCTAGAGGTTGAATTCTGGAACCATACTATGATCGGAGCTGACATAGATCGATACACAGCTCGTTTTCACGAACTTGCAAAACTGGTACCTCACATGGTCACTCCCGAGAGTAAGAGAATTGACCGATACTTATGGGGACTAGCACCGGGAATCCGAGGAATGGCTACCTCGGCAAAGCTGACCACCATCCAAGAAGTTGTAGACATGTCAACTACCTTAACGAACGATATTGTGAGAACAAGAACTCTGTCATCGGGTGGTGCTAGCCATAAGAGGAAGCCAGAGTATCAGTCGGGAAATAAATATTTTGGTAGTGCAAGCAAGGATAGGAGCGTGGCAAGAAACTTCGGAGTAGGCACACATGACCCAAGGCAATACAAGGGTTCACTCCCTAAATGCAACAAGTGCAACTATCATCATGGGGGAGCCTGAGTCATTTGTGACAATTGTAAACGACCAGGTCACTTCACTAGGTTTTGTAAAAGTGAAAAGGGACCCAATGAAGGTAGAAGGGCATGTTTTGAGTGTGGAAGTCCGGATCACTACCGGAATACATGCCCGAAGTTTGGAAGGAAATCGAACAATAACAACAAGGGGAATCAGGCGAGACAAGTCAATCAGGGAAATCAAGGAGGTCAGGCTCGAGGACGGGCATTTGTCATTGGAGTTGACGAAGCACGTCACGACCCTAATGTGGTGACAGGTACGTTTCTCATAAACAACCACTATGCATCGGTATTATTTGACACTGGAATGGATAGAAGTTTTATTTCATTGGAGTTTAGACCACTAATTAACTTGTAATCTAGGAGAATGTCGGATGCTTACATTATTGAGGTTGCTAATGGTCACAAATTTGAGGCTAAGGATGTAATTTTAGATTGTACTTTGAATCTAGCTGATAAGTGTTTAGCGTTGATCTTATTCATATCGAATTAGGGAGTTTTGACATAGTTATAGGCATGGATTGGTTATCTAAGAATCGAGCGGAGATTTGCTGTTTTGATAAGTCGGTTAGAATACCTTTGCAAGACGGAGAAACCCTAGTAATACAAGGACACAAAGCTGGAAGGAGCTTAGAGGTGGTGTCAAGTATTAACGTTCATAAGTATTTGAGGAAGAAATGTGTTGCATTTTTGGCACTCATAGTTGAGAAGAAGTCCGAGGAAAGGCGAATCCAAGACATTCCCGTGGTAAAGGATCACCCGGAAGTGTTCCCCGACGATTTTCCTGGACTACCCCCGTTTAGACAAGTTGAATTCCAAATTGACCTTAGACCCGGAGCAGCACCTGTAGCCAAGGCACCTTATCGCTTAGCACCTGCCGAAATGCAAGAGTTGTCAGGCCAACACCAGGAACTGTTGGACAAGGACTTTATTAGGCCAACTTCTTCACCCTGGGGAGCTCCAGTCCTGTTCGTCAAGAAAAAGGATGGATCGCTGCGGATGTGCATCGATTATAGGGAATTGAACAAGTTGACGATCAAGAACCGATATCCTCTACCTCGAATAGACGATTTATTCGACCAGTTGCAAGGTGCAATGTATTTTTTTAAGATTGATCTTCGATCAGGTTATCATCAATTAAGAGTTCGCGAGGAGGACATTCCTAAGACAGCTTTTAGGACGCGTTATGGACACTACGAGTTTTTGGTTATGCCTTTCGGTTTAACCAATGCACCAGCGGTATTCATGTATTTGATGAACAGGGTATGCAGACCATACCTTGACAAGTTTGTGATCGTGTTTATAGATGACATTCTGATTTACTCTCGAAGTAAGGAAGATCACGAGCAGCACTTAAGGGTAATTCTAGAACTTCTTAACGAACAGAAACTGCACGCCAAATTTTCTAAGTGCGAATTTTGGATTAGAGAAGTACACTTCCTTGGTCACGTGATTGGAGAAAAAGGAATTCACGTAGATCCAGCTAAGGTGGAAGCTGTTAAGAAATAGGAAGTTCCAAAGACCCCAACATAAATTCGTCAATTTCTGGGTTTGGCAGGCTATTATAGGCGATTTATTGAGAACTTCTCAAAAATTGCTAAACCTCTCACAACACTGACCCAAAAGGATAGTAAATTCAGTTGGGGAGAACCACAAGAAGACGCGTTTCAGTTATTGAAGAAAAAGTTGGTACAATGCACCAATTCTAGCATTACCAGAAGGAACATACAATTTTGTGGTATATTGTGACGCGTCGCATCAAGGATTAGGTTGTGTGATGATGCAAAGAGACAAGGTGATAGCATACGCTTCGCGACAACTGAAAGTTCATGAGAAGAACTATACCACACACGATTTAGAGCTCGGAGCTGTAGTATTTGCTTTAAAGATTTGGAGACATTATTTGTACGGCACTAAGTGTACCATCTTCACCGATCATAAAAGTCTTCAGCATATTCTAGACCAGAAAATGCTAAACATGAGACAAAGAAGATGGGTAGAACTACGCAGTGATTACGATTGTGATATTCGTTATCATCCAGGTAAGGCTAATGTAGTGGCTGATGCCTTAAGTAGGAAGGAAAGGACAAAACCTTCACGTGCATGAGCAATGGGAGCACTGGTACAAACAAGCTTAAAGACTCGAATTCTTGAAGCTCAGACCGCAGCAATGAAAACGGAAAACTTGAAGGACGAAACCCTTCACGGTATGGAAAACAGATTTGAAACCAAGGTTGATGGAGTACGTTATTTCAAGAACAGAGTTTGGATTCCAAAAGCAAACGACATACGGGAGATAATTCTGCACGAAGCCCACAAGTCACGATATTCAATTCATCCTGGTGCGGATAAGATGTATAAGGATTTAAGGGAATATTATTGGTGGCCAGGGATGAAGAAGGATATTGCTTTATACGTAGGAAAATGTGTAACTTGCTCAAAAGTCAAAGCTGTATATCAGAAACCATCTGGTTTGCTTCAACAATCAGAGATTCCTCAGTGGAAATAACGACTCGATTTGGGTTATAGTCGATCGGTTCACGAAATCTGCACATTTCCTACCGATTCGAGAAGACTACAAGATGGAAAAGTTGGCTCAGATCTACATCAAGGAAATTATTACGCGACATGGAGTCCCGATTTCCATCATATCAGATAGAGATAGCCGTTTAACATCTCGATTTTGGCAGTCACTTCAAAGAGCATTGGGGACGCAATTGAATTTAAGTACCGCCTATCATCCCCAAACAGATGGCCAAAGCGAGCGAACCATTCAAACGTTGGAAGACATGCTTCGAGCATACGTGTTAGACTTCGGAGGAAGTTGGGATAACCACTTACCGTTAGTTGAGTTTTCCTACAACAATAGCTATCACACCAGTAGCAAGTGTGCGCCATATGAGGCACTGTATGGACGCAAGTGTCGATCACCTCTTTGTTGGTTGGAGATTGGAGATAGACAATTGTCTAGCCCAGACATTGTATAAGAAACCACCGACAAAATCGCAATCATCAGGGATAGACTTAAAGCAGCTCAAGATCGTCAAAAGAGCTAGGCTAACAACCGTAGGAAACCGTTAGAGTTTTGGATTGGAGATAGAGTTTTTCTAAAAGTATCCCCTTGGAAGGGAACCGTCCGATTTGGAATTGCCCTCGATACATTGGACCATTCAAAATCACCGAAAGAATCGGACCAGTAGCATACAGGCTGGAATTGCCAACAGAACTAAGTGCTATTCACAACACCTTTCACGTATCCAATCTAAAGAAATGCCTAGTCAACGAGGAAATAACCGTGCCTTTGGAAGAAGTCCAAATCAATGATAAACTACACATCATAGAAAAGCCAATCGAAATACTTGACCGAGAGGTCAAGCGTCTTAGGCGAAGCAATATTCCAATAGTGAAAGTTCACTGGAACACAAGGCGTGGGCCTGAGTACACATGGGAACGAGGGGATTACATGAAACATAAGTATCCTCACTTATTTGCTAAACAATCGGTTACGGACGAAAGTTCTTGAATTTCGGGACGAAATTCTTTTAACCGGGGGAGACTGTGACAACCATCAAAATTGCGTTCAGTTTAGAACTGCACTAAACATATCAGATACATTTATTTTATGTCACACTATCTAGTTTTAGCAGTAAACCCGACACAGTAGGAAAAAATTGGAAATTTTGCGTCTAAAATCCCTCAAATTCGGAAATTATCCATACACCTCATAAAATGCCTACTAAAAAATATTCATACACTTATATATATATATATATATACATGTTTATATATATACAACCTACCAAAAATAAATACAGGCAAATTCAACTAGTTTTATTATTATTACCAATTAAGTTTAATTGTTCAATAATTCAACTAATTAAAAGAAAGAAAAATTAAATTAAAATACTACTTTAAACACAATCAAGTTTATCTTCTTAAAACTCTAGTCTTTTCACTTTGTTCTTGCTAAGACAAATCCTTGGCATCCTAATGTTTGTAGATTCATCACCATGACACTTTGCATGTCATTAAAAGTGTGATGAATCCATCATCAAACCCATATTAGTGACCCAAGAAAGTCTTACTTGAATAGTTTCACAAAAACTCAAAAACAACAAGTTTTGAAAATGTTTTGGCAAGATGATTTGTCTAAACCCATTGCATGTAGATTGTGTAAACAAAAAGCAAGTTTTTCAGCTGAAAATATTAATTGTATGAGGCAAAAATTGTGGCTAAGCAAAAAGAACAAGATCTTTAAAGAGCCAATAGAAAAAGTGCATTTATATAAAGAAGCTATTTCCAACAACAATCTGTCAGATTTTTCCACTGACTTTGCATGGCCATATCTCTCTAAAAAATACTCCAAATGGAGTGATTTCTTTTCTGGAATTGTCTTTTATGAGTTAAGAATCAAACCCAACTGGAATCTTTGAAAAACATTAAGTTTTCGACCTTCAAACAGTTTACACAAAAACAGTGCGCATCAGCAACATTTTCTGTCACTGTTTACGTCATGTTTTATTTCATGCCCTTATATTACTCTAAAAATCATGGGATTTATGGGAAACGTTTCCTAACACATGGAAGTACTTAGCCGTAAAATATCAGAACCTAACGAGTTCTGGAAGTCATCCAAACACTAACCAAAAGTGACTACTAATTCTGACAGCTACCAACTATGTCATGTTATAGCTATATGCTACCTCTTGAACCCGTTTCATCATTCTTGTGATGAAATTGTGGAATATACCTATATATATTTACTTACTCATTTTATTTATACTCTAACAATCTAACACCTAACTATTAACCCTTTTCATCATTTAATGATGGGATTGTGGTATTTATATATATGTAATATATATGACCTAACATCTAACTTTATTTATATACTATACATATGATCCTATTATTAAACCTTTTCGTCATCTTCATGACGAAATTGCGGTAATCTCGAACTATCATATGTAACGTTTCATTTTGAATATGAACTATTGATATCAAAGAACTTATAAACATACAAAATCTCACCAAAGGCATTTTATGATGAACTGGATATTTAAACGACCAAAGTCTAGAACCTAGAATCTTACTAGTGTCCTTACATTCGTAGGATCGGAGTAGGATCGTCTTAGGGAACACATTACGCGTTTCTTGGGAAACATCTACGCTATCCACGTGAGTCTTCATAGCCCATTTTTACTGTTTTATACATTTTGGGGTGGAAAGCATGTTACAAACTTTATTCGAATTCAACTGTTTTTTTACTGAAATACTACGCATGTTTAAACGCTCTCTATGGTACGTGTGCACATGTGAAAGCTTCTAAGTTTGCGCTATCATACAAAAGTCCCCAACTTTTCTTTACATTACCTATTTAACTCACGTGTGTGAGCCATGATAATTATGGATAACGTTATTTGGTTGACCACCCACTTACGGTAAAGTAAGTGCATAATTGTTACAACGCCATGTTAGTGATAGAACATGATGACTCGGGGCAAACTAATACAAGGTCAGGAGGTTTGGGTAATGGCTTAGCTTGCTACCTCTGAGGCATCACATTATATACCATGAGCATGCAAATTCGAAACGACAAACTTTACAACCGGGTGTTGTACTACTTTCTTTGAAAGTGCGGAACTTACCAACTTGCATTAAAAACTTTTAGTGCATACAAAACCTATGAACTCACCAACTATTGTTATAGTTGAGACTCTCCTTTACATGCTTTTCAGGGAACAACAACTAAGGATTCATTCTAGAAGGCATCCCATTAGCAACATCCAACTTATTTCATCATGTCAAGTTTATTTTTGTTATTTTGGACAAGTTGTATTTCTAAAAACGCGTTGTATTTGTACTATTTTGATATGATGATTGTGTGTTGTCTTCTACCTATCGCTTTTGAAACATTTAGCTGTGACATCCCGTGTTTCCGCTTTAGCGGGGTGTGACACTTCTTCCACCTGCTTCAATTATTACAATTCCCTTAGTGGGAATGCTGATTGATTTGGGAACAAACCAACTACTATCATCTCCCATCATCATCTTCATCCTCGTAATCATCACTGACAGAACCAATCTCCTAACCATCATCAGAGATGATAAGGTATTATTCTTCTTTGTCATCATCATTCTCTTTATATTCGTTAGAGGGAATGTTAACGGTATCTTATTTTTCTTTTTCTTCTTTCTCCTCCCCCTTAGCATGAGAGGGTTCATGGTCAGCAATTTTCTCCGTCTTCTCCCCCTCTTTGTCACCAACTTTATAAGGAGTGACTTTAGCAGTGGCATTCAGACCTTTAACTCGTTTAAAAAGGTCAGAAATGGCATCAAAAGCCAAAAGAGTGTAGTCCGCGACCATGTTCAAGGAAAGCCAGTCATCAGCGGTGAAGGAAGGAGAGGGCTGGGGAACTAGCTTTTTCAGCTATTCCAAAATATCAGCAAGCAGCTGATTATTAATATCGACCTAGGTCGATAAGTCGGAGAAGGAGGTGGTTAGGTTTCTGAGTGAGGAGGTGTTGGCAACGACATCATGCTTTAATTGCTCCATCACCTCTTTGGGAGCTGATAGCTGAGAGTTATCAACTTTTGAGGAGAGAGTTGTTTGAGAGCATGCTTCGGCCTGACCTTAAAGTGGATGAGAACACGAGGTTAGTAAATTAAGCAAGTTGACAGTCAGAGAGAAAATAAAAAATACGTCTGATAGAAAGAGTAAGAGCGAGAGCTCCATCATAGATAGGGAAGCCCTTTCACATAATCCGTAGATTCTCTCACTAAGAGCGGAGCCACATGAGCAGATAGATAGACGATGTTTTCACGGGTATCCCTTGAATCAATGCATTAATTTGACGTCGCTGCTAAACTTCTTTTTGTTTGACCCATGAGGATACTTTCACTATACCTGCTCTTCTTGCCTGCTCCTCCATCTTCTGCTTGTCATGAAAGATTATGCCTTGAAGAATGAACGACTGAAAGATCAAACTCCAGTGCGTTCCTGGAAACTAGAATACGACGAGTTCAAGCCTTAGTGCATTCCTAAAGGCGCAAGCACTTCCTTCTTTCTTAGGGAGTGGATTCTTCCTCTCCTGACTTGTGTTAAGATTCGACTAAGATGGTAAAGGATGTTAATGTCACCATCAAAATGGAAACCACTGAAACGTCTGGATATTCCCTTGTTTCGTCTATCTAGCTCACAGTTGTAATTGGATTTATCCCTTTTCATCTTATAATCCCACCGGAGTGAGTAGACACGGATGCACTACTCCTCCGTCCTCTTCTTCTTATGGATGCTCTTCTAGCCCTTCTTTCACTTAGATGGATCCGCTTAGCACTTGCTTGCTAGGAGCTTCACCTTCGAGGAGAGATTTAGGAGGCAAGATGGATTATTGAGAAAGGGGCGAGATGGAGAATAGGGAATGGAAGGACATACTAGGCTAAAGATTCCTTATTATATGTCTTTTCTTGATAAAGAATGTATAAAATCAGTCTCCGCATCAGTTTTGGTAGGTGTACCAACCGAGTTCATCTGCTGACAGATTAGAAGAAGCGGGAAAGGAATGTAAGTATCTGCTTTGGTTGGGATCTGTCTGTAGATCACATTACATATATAGTCCAGTCACTCGTATACCCCCTTGACCAATTAGAGCATGTTCTGGCTAAGGCTAGTGATCCATACACAGTAAATCCATAACTTCTATACCCGGGCAACCCAATTCATATATGTAGTAGCTCGAGATCGATAGCCCACCCCAACTACTCTGATGGATGCCTTACCCGATGCATGGTGTGTTTAGAGTAAAATATCTATTATAGATATAGCCGTCCTTGCTACCCGCTTAGGGGGCGAACTTCCAGTATCATAGTGTCGTCTGTTAGGAAGCCGATAGCCTCATTCTCTAACTTAGCGGATATCGCATTCAGATAGTTCGATATTTGCGATATTGCTTTCTCAATATCCTTCGAAGACCGCAGTGTAGATGGTTGTTTATATTCAATCGCTAAGGCACCAATGCGACTATCGATGCGCCCACTGGCAGTGTGCTGGCGGGTTTTATACCAGAGAGATCTTGCCCATTGGATTTAGATTCCGCTAATGCGGGTAAAGATACGAATAGAGATAGATATATTAGTGTGTACTCGGATAGAAGTGTTGCCTTGAGACCGTACCCGGATCTTTGGAGTCCTTGTTGTCTCCCCAGACACAGAAGGCTCATGAAGTTTTATATCACGGGGTAAGAAACCAATCGCCAAAAGAAAACTTTATATCGACCGGGCTATTTAATTTAAAGAGTAGAACGAGCAGGAAATGTACGACTTTTTTAGTATAGAGCAACTTAAGAATTTTGTTATGTAAGAAGAGCTCCTAGCGAACCAGGGTGAGCAGCAAAGCGAACGGAGTAACTGACGTTTTCCACTCGTAGAGCTGGTGTTGAATCTTCACAAGCAAAGAGCAACTCGAAAGTACTTGACTTCAGCCCCAGTACTGAAAGACGTGACTTCCAGAGTGGATTTAGGAAGGAAATATTTCATTTACTTCTTGCAAATTTCTTATGTAAGAACTAGTAGAAAGAAAGGAATTTTGAACTAAATAAGGCAGCATTGATAGATCGTTGAATGAGAATGCTTGAGTGGGAATCGTCTTTGCAACTGGCTATAGACATGACTAAAAGCCGCCGCAAGAGGAGAGACAATCTTTCATGAGAGAGTCAGCAACAGTGATGGCGCTTGTGTTGGTGGAGAGGTTAGTAGTGAAAGTGGAGATTGAGTTGTTGATCTTCTGGAGTTAGCTATCCAGAGCCTCCAACTTAGGACCTGAAGGGTTAGCACAGAAGTAATCTAATTGATTTCCATCGAAGTACGTATCCATGTCCTGCTCAAAAGGAGTTAAGAACCAGGGTAGTTGAAAATCCTCGTGAGGAAGACCTTCAGGTCCTGTGCTAGATTTGCTCGCCCTTAGGAATGTGAGTAACTCAACGTCGAAATCAGCGAGGACGGGAGCTAATACCGATTGTGTTGTAGTGTTGACCAAAGAAATAGAAGGAGAAGCGACTAATGTTGTGAAGATGGCAGTGATCGGTGGCAGAAAAGCTCTGGCGGTGCTTGAATTAAGCCTTCAGTGCTTTGAGGCATAGAGGTGGTTGAGGTCGATGCCAACGTAGAATCAACAATGGAAGGAATTGCTAAGGAAGTCGTGGTGGCGGTGTCAGCAGTGGTGGAGCGGACCACGAAATTGTCAAGGGAAGACTGTTGAGAGTCGACCCCTGATGTTTTTGTTATTGTTGGTTTCTCCTTTGGTTGTCTGTTGGTCCTCTTAGAAGATCCAAGAGGGCCTGAGTATGGTTTGCGTTTGGAAGTGGTGGTTTTAGCGGGGTTGGACCTTGGAGGTTGAACTGTGGTCATGGCTGCAGAAATCGAAGAAGTGAGGGAGGAGAGAGAGAGCGTTGATGTTCAGAGAAACTTACCTTGTTTTCTACGGGTTGGCGATCCAGGAAACGAGAGCCCAGCTTGGGTAGCTGATAATCGTCCTCAGTGGTATAGAGGGGACCGAGGAAATGTTGGAGTAGTACATTGATGAAACAAACATAAGGGATGGTGGTTCCCTGTCAGATTTCATGACCTTCAGCATTAGGTCGTCGAAGATTATGCGGGCAAAGTCAAAGTTGCGACCCGTGATCACTGAGTACCCTATATCCTAGGCTACACGGCTGTCCTGGTCCATGCTTCCAGTCTTTCCACCCATACTTTGCACAAAATGTGCAAACATATAGCAGAGTTCAGTAGGCATGCATGCCTTGAGGATTTTGGTGAGTTTCTTAACTGGTTTTCCTTGTTTGGTCTCCCAGTCGTACTTCATCAGGTCCAAGAAGGCAATCAAGTCTTCATCAGAGGGAGTATGGTCATATGTTTTGGAAGTAGGCATGTTTAGCGTTGCCCTTATTGCTGATGGAGAGATGCCTTCTTCACCATGCTCAGTTTGGAAGGAGATGACAGAGATTTCCTTCCCAGATTTCAGGGTTTTGACAGAGGATTCAGGGTTTTTGACAGAGGATTCAGTTTTAAAGCAACTTTTTAAACTTTATGGTTTTTCAGAAATCCTGAACAAGATGATTTGTTAACAAAAAAACTTAGTTTGATCTTAGTTAGCAAAAAAAGAAGATCAAAAGATGTTTTTGTATATAACCAGTTGCACGAAAAAAACAAAAACTTGAGAATCACAAAGGTTTGTGAGTGCGTGTTCTTGGTATTTTTCCAGCTAAAGAAGTTCTTTTCCTTTGAGAGAATTTGTGCGCGTAAAATTCGAATGTAAGACAAAGAGTGGAATATATAGTAGTGAGTAGTGATAGAAATTTAACCCGTCGGGTCGGGTACCCACGGGTACCCGCCCCTAACGGGGCGGGGACGGGGTTTGTTTTTTGTACCCGAAGCGGGTTCGGGGTCAGGGTCGGGGATATATTACATGTTATATATTATATAAATTTTTTATATTTTGTAAGAGATATCTACATAGAGAAATGGGATTGTGAGTACTAGGTACTTGAGTTGCCTAATGCCTACTTGCCTCTTAAACTTCTTGGACCGTTGGACATCTCAATTCTCACATCATCATCAAACATGGCGAATTGGCGATGGGCGGCTATGAAGTACGATTCACGATTCTCGATTAAAACCTCCGGTAAAGGGTAAACAACTAAACACTAAAACCTCTCGGCTAGTCGGCTCTCTCTCTTAATCTCTTTCTCTATGTCGCTAGTCTATACTCTCTACTGAACTCTCTAGTTTTGTGCCCTAACAGTAACATCGAAGGCCGGTCTGCCCGAGGCCGGAGCTGTCGATTTCAGTCAAGCTTCCGACGGAGCTGGAGCCGAAGCTATCAATTTCAGGCCTGAGAAACTTTTCAGGTTTGTTCTATCTTTTTGTTCAATTTCAGGCCTGAGCTATAGATGAAGTAGATTTGTTTCACAATAAGCTTATAAGATTTTTTACTGAAGATTTTGACTTCTGTCGATTATGACTTCTTTTCGATTTCTATCTTTTTACTTAAGAGTTCAGATTTATAAGATTTATAAGTTATAACCTGAAGCTTATTGTTTCATTTTTTTTTGTTGATATGCTTGATTTTGACTTCTGTCGATTTTGACTTCTTGTGATTTTCAGATTTTCAGATTTTACTTGTTATAAGCTTCTTGTGATTTTACTTGTGATTTTCAGATTTTACTTAGTTACTGTGTGTGATTATTGATATAGATTATATTATAAATTCAACACTTTATAATATATGGATGTTTGTATTATTGTAGTCATATGTCAAATGCTTATTGTTATATTACTGTTTGTTGATATTTAGAAAACAACACTTTATAATATACGGATGTTTGTATTATTGTAGTCATTTGTCAACTGCGTGTTGTTATATTACTGTTTGTTGATATTTAGAAATCAACATTTTAAAATATATGCATGTTTGTATCATTGAAGTAAAAAATGAGTGGGATTGTGTAACGTCCCAAAAATTACAAGCAAATTTAAATTTTTAAATAAACATTTCATTTATAACAACTCATCAAATGATCCCAACGTTTCGTTTGCAAACTCATAATTAATATCTTCAAAATAAAAACCAGCGGAATAGACGTTTAATTATTAAAAACCATAAAGCAACCAGCTCTCCTCGCGCGCCAGTGTGTACCCGTCACGCCTTAGAGCCACTCGTACCTGAAACCACAGTTTATTGGGGAAAGGGTAAGCACGAAGCTTAGTGAATTCTACACCATAAGTAACACAGTTATTTCCACACCACCATAAACAGATAATTGCACATAAACAGCATTCAAGTCTACGAACAAATCATAAACCTGCATACTCACACCAACCCACCTAATAGGCATCCGTCGGTCCCACCGACCACACGACCATCGTGCAAACGCAACCCGGCACCCCCGGGTTCATACGCCACCCGCGTATACAATCTTCGGTCCCACCGAATTACTACGCCACCTGGGTATGTGACCCTCGGCCCCGCCGAACTCCTACGCCACCCGCGTAGTCACAACAATAAATTTCCGACTAGACACCCCACTATTTAACCCCGCATCAAAAGCAAATAGAACTACCACATACATACACAACGTAATGTAAAAATAACCGACATTAGTTATAGTGAGAGAACTCACCTCGAATGCGCGCCTAGCTCAACAATACAATTTCAAGCTTCCCAATTACGGTCACTTCCCAGCACCTAAACGCACGTTAAAACGTATCAATACGAGACCCGGACCCTAATACACGACGCACGCTTAAACCGTCACTAAAACTACCTTCCGCTCTAACCAAACACATCTGTTCGGGACCTGTTTCGACCCCTTTAATCCCAGAAAATTCTCAATATTATTACATGGCCAGAAAGTGCTCTGAGTTAGGGTTCCAAGAACATATTATACGCCTCCTAACGATTTTTCTACAATTTACTATGGATTTTACAAAAACAGTTCGCGGAACAGCGAAAAACAGCACCTTACAGTACAAAACGACGATTTTACCTATGCTACGTTCCGAACTGGATTTTTCACAAAACAAAGAAAAGTTGCTAGACTCAGAAAGGGAACGTTTGGCACCGATTTCACCCCAATCCGAGCTACGAGCAAAAGGTTGTGGCTATCGCAAGACAGTGACAGATTACTGAGTTTTCACATGAAATCATAAACGGTTTTTGCAAGAAACTAAAAACGGTTTCGGGCTTCCCTTCGCGGTTAATAGGGCTGGGCTACAGTGGCGCTAGGGTTCCGCCGCATCGCTGCCCATTGCCACCTCCGGCAGCGGGACACGGCGGCGGCGGCGGTTCTCCGGCTAACCCGAAACGCGCACCCGAACACTAAACACACCGACGACTCTCTCTCTCTCTCTCTCGAGACCATCCTAACGCACGCGCACCACCCCTTCTACACCACCATCACCGGTGGTGGTCTACGACAGCCACCGCCTGCAGCGGCCAAGGCCGCGTGCGGCGGCAGCGGCGGTGGCGTTGGGTTGTCGGCGATGAAGACAAGAAGAAAAGAAAAACGAGAGTTACGGATTACCTTACGATGATGCCACGCAACAGCCCCCGATCCTCTCTCTCTCTCTCGAAATCTCCGGCGAACAGCAGCAGCTACCTCCGGCGGCTATCTCTCTCTCTTCGCCCTTCTCTCTCTCGCGAACACCAAGAAAAGAAGGAGGAAGGGATTTAGGGTTTTCGATGGTTGTTGCTTGGCTCAAAAGAAACAAGAAGGGGAAAAAATATGGGGGAGGGAAACTCTCGGCCATGGGCCGAGCCCCATGCAGAATTTTAACAAAATTGCATTGTGGTCCTTTGACATCCAAGAAATTCTCATAACTACAATAATATAACTAAGTTTAACAATAAGGTTCTCATGACAAAATCCCATAACCAACCATCAATTTACAGGTGAACCTTTTAAAAATAATTAAAATTAAATAATTAATAAACGTACCGAGACACGGGCTTTACAGATTGAAAAAGAATCTCCATAAAATGATGTTCCATTTACGAGTGGAGAAAATAATGGACCTATAAGTACACCTCCGATTATAGATTGTGATGTTGCCGACAATGCCGAGACAACAAAAAGAAAGTTGACTTCGTTTGTGTGGAATCAGTTTAAGAAACAAAAGGTTGACGGGGTTGATAAGGCTATTTGCAATTATTGTGAGAAGAAACTTGGAGGATCAAGCGAAAATGGGACTTAAAATTTACATGAGCATTTCAAGACATGTCCTCTTAGAAAGAATCGGGACATAAAACAAGCTATCTTGTATCGTATTAAGAAAAAAGATGGAGCTTCTACACTTGGCACCCACACGTTTGATCAACAAGTTTCAAGGGATGAACTTGCTAGGATGATAATTTTGCATGAGTATCCAATTAACATGGTACAACATTTTAGTTTTAGAAGGTTCTCAAACTCTTTGAACCCTTTATTCAACCATGTCTCTCGACCTACCATTAGAAGGGATATCATGAAGATATATGAGAGTGGGAAGACAAAAACAAAAAACATGTTGAATACCAATCAATGTATAATTGCGGGGACAACTGATACGTGGACATCCACTAATCAAAAAAGAGGCTACATGGTTGTAACCGCACATTATATTGATGACTCGTGGATTTTGCGCAATAAAATTATAAGGCAAGTTACTAGTTTACTTTTTTATGTTATATTTTAATTTAATATACATTTATCATTTGTATACTAATTAACTTTTATATATTTTATGTAGGTTTATGTATGTGTCATCCTCTCGTAATGCTAAAAGCTTAATAAAAGAGTTGATGGAGTGCTTGGTTGCATGGTCTATTGATCGTAAGTTATCTACTTTGACTTTGGATGATTGTAGTGTTAATATTTTCATGATTGATAAGATGAAAGAAAAATTGAGAAGTGAATATTTACTATTGAATGGGGAATAGCTTCATATGAAATGTTGTGCACATATATTGAATTTGATTGTTCAACAAGGATTGAGTGCAATTAAAAGCGGGATAGAAACTATTCGTGAAAGTGTAGTTTATTGGACCGCAACACAAAAAGAGTGGAAAATTTTGAGGAAGCTAAAGATGGATTAACCTTTTCAAGTAAAAGGAAGTTGGTTCTTGATTGTAGAACTAGGTGGAATTCTACTTATTTAATGCTTATGAGTGCCATTGTGTACAAGGATGTCTTTAATCGCCTAGTACACACCGATAAACACTATAAACAAGCACCTACTGATCGAGATTGGCTTTCAGCAAAGGTAATGTGTGAGAAATTGAAGATGTTTTACAATGTTACTGATATGTTTTCTGGGGCTAAATACCCCACAGCAAATATTTTTCCCCTAAGATTTGTGAAACCTGATTGTTGCTTAGGGAGTGTCTTGCATCATCATATGTGGAGATTAAGGAGATGGCTACAAATATGATTGAGAAGTTTGACCAACATTGGTCTGTCATACATGGAATATTAGCCATAGCAACTATTTTGGATCCAAGGTTTAAGATGAAAGTAATTGAATATTACTTTCCCAAAATTTATGGTGATGAGTCCCCGCTTGAAATTGAAAGAATTAGAAAAATGACTTTTGATTTGGTGAAAGAATACTCACTAAGTGATGGAAAAGAAGCTTATTCTGATTCATTGCAAAATTTTGAAGTTGGTATGGATGATGATGAGTGTGTACATCCTTTGGCGGGTTATGATTTAATCGTTAATAGCATTTCAAATGTGGATGCTTACAAGTCCGAGTTAGATTATTATTTAGAGGAGACCATTTTGTCGGGGAATGGGGAATTTGATATTCTAGCATGGTGGAAAGCAAATGGATTGAGATATCCAACATTGCAAAAAGTTGTTAGAGATATATTGGCTATACCGGTGTCTACAGTTGCTTCCATGTCGGCCTTTAGTACCAGTGGAAGACATGTGACTTCTCATCGTAATAGGCTTCATCCTCATGCATTAGAAGCATTGGTATGTGCACAAGATTGGTTATGGGATGAGAACTTAGGTATATTTTTTGTAACTTTTTTTGTTTCATTTTCTGTTACACATGAAATGATTCTTAATAATGTTTATTTCTATTTATTGGTAAGTGGACATTCAAATAGAGAAAAATATCTTACAAGGTTTGTTATTTTTTTTCTTCTTATTTGTTAACAATGTTTTACGCTTAATATTTTTCTTTAATGTTGTAGGGTCCAAGTCATGTAGATTTTGATGCATGAAGATCTAAAGATGGTGAATTGGTGATGAGTGTGGATTCTAAAAATGTGGAGTTTTTTTGTAAAGTAGAATGAACAATGAAAATGTGTCTTGAGCTATGATTAAGTGAATTATATAGTTTCATTTTTGTTGCTTAAGAATTTATACTTTTATGTTTCTCATGAACTATGAAATCATGTGATTGGTTAAGTGTTTTTGAAACTTGATTTTGCTTTTCATTTTTAACTATGTAATTATTATTGTTCTCTATACATGTACCCAACGGGTTCCCCGTACCTGTCGGGGATTTCTTCCCCCGAACCCGTCGGGTATTATGCAGGGTCGGGGACGGGGGTTATAAATGGGGGTCGTGGGGTGCATTCCCCGCCAATTCCCCACTGCGTTTCCATCCCTAGTAGTGAGGAGAGAGAAAGGAATGATGAGAGGGGAAACAATTATCATGACGTGGACACGTGACATGAGTGTGATTGTTCAAGAAGTTGTAACGGGTGACGTGTGTCAAGAAAATGCGTGCCATGAGTTATCCCAAAAAAAATGACGTCATGGAAGAGAGCGTCTTTTCAATTTTAGAAGATATCACTGATCTTAGAAACGCAGTGATGATGTTTTAGAAAAGAATCACTGATGAGAAATTTCAGTGATGAATTTCATTTTTGAAAAAGCTTTTAATCATTTAAGGAAAGTGAATGATTAAGTTTGAGAATTTTTCAAAAACGTCTCGCTGAAGATAACTTCAGTAAGAATAGAGAGAGAATCATACCTCACGTAACATTTAGGAAGAGATTATGAGATGAACATTCGATGTTAAACCTCAATGACTGATGTAATGCTTAATCACTGAAGATTTAATCTTCAAGGTTTAGCATTCCTAGCTCATTGATGAGAAAGTTGTATCTTGTCTCATCAAGATGTTTGGTGAAGATATCAGCGAGCTGATGATCAGTGGGAATGAAATGATGTTCAATATCTCCATTCATCACATGATCTCTGATAAAATGATATTTGATTTCAATGTGTTTGGTCTTTGAGTGAAGCACAAGATTATTTGCTATAGCGATGGCACTAGTGCTGTCACATAAGATGATAATCCTTGATAGTTAAAGGTCATAGTCTATAAGTTGATTTCTCAACCATAAAACCTGAGCACAACAACTACCAGTGGCTACATACTCAGCTTCAACGGTTGATGTGGACACTGAGTTTTGCTTCTTGCTTGTCCAACTCACCAATTTTCCACCTAGAAACTGACAACCTCTAGTGGTGCTTTTTCTATCCAGTTTGCAACCTGCAAAATCACTATCTGAATAGGCGGTGAGATCGAACCCTGAGTCCTTGGGATACCATAGACCTAGGTTGGGAGTACCCTTCAGATATCTGAAAATTCGCTTTACAACGATCAGATGTGATTATTTAGGTTCTGATTGATATCGTGCACATAAACAAGTAGAATACATGATATCGGGTCAACTAGCTGTCAGATATAAAAGAGAGCTGATCATTTTTCTATAGGCAGTGACATTAACCGGTTTCCCATTTGGGTCTTTGTTCAGTGTCATCGAATATGCCATAGGAGTTTTCATTGCTGAGCTTTGAGTAAGGTCAACTGTTTTCAGCATATCTTTAACGTACTTACCTTGGTGTATGAATGTACCTTTATTGTTTTGCTTTATCCGAAGCCCAATTAAGTATGTTAGTTCACCCATCATACTCATCTTATATTATTTCTTCATTCATTTAGGGAATCGAGTACACAGAGATGGGTTAGTGGATCCAAATATAATGTCATCGACATATATTTGAACATGTATAATATGACCTTCAACCTTTCTGAAAATCAAGGTATTGTCAATCTTTCCACGTTCAAACTTTTCAGCGATAAGATAAGAAGATAAAGTATCATACCATGCACGAGGAGCTTGTTTTAAACTATAACGGGCCTTATCCAATTTATTAACATAATCTAGATTCTTAGGGTCAGGAACCTGGAGGTTGTTCGACAAAGACTTCCTCATTCAGCTTTCTATTTAGAAATGGTGATTTGACATCCACCTGATGCATCTTAAAGTCTTTGTGAACTACATAGGCTAAGAATAATCAAAAATTTCTTCGATCCTGGCCACAAGGGCGAAGGTTTCATCATAGTCTATGCCTTCCTCTTGTCTGTATCCCTGAGCAACAAGTCTAGACTTGTTACGGGTTACAGTCCCATGTTCATCCAACTTGTTACGATACACTTATTTGGTGTTAATAACAGTCTTGTCAGATGGTCTGGGAACGAGATTCCAAACTTTGTTTCCTTCAAACTCAATTAGCTCTTCTTGCATAACACTGACAGAATTTGGATGTTTGAGGGCATCATCAGTCTTTTTGGATTCAAGCAACAATATGAAACTTACAAAGAGACAGATGTTACCTGAACCACATCAAGTCTGAATACGTGGATCACCAAGTATTTGTCCGATTGGATGACTTTTTGTCCATCTCTGAGTATGAAGATGTTGATCCCGTTTTGAGCCAACAGTGATTTGATATGCGGAAGCGTTTGTTTAACAGATAGGTTTAAAGTTTGGTAGAATCACACACAAAAAATAACGAAGAACTTAAAGTAAATAAACAACAGAATGCTCAATGAGTCATCTTCATTAATCTCAGAGGTTTTACACCAAGAACACGCAATAATGTGTGTTTTCTCTCTAAGGATATTCTCTCTCTAAACTGGTGTGTGTGTGTGTGTGTGTGTGTGTGTGTGGTGCTTCGTTACCACAAATGGTAGAAAGTGCTCTCTACTTATAGTGAGGCAGGGAACACATAGTACAAGACAAGGTAGTGCCATGAAGAATAGTACAAAGGAACATGATCGTGGGACGATGGAAGGTACAAGTAAAGGTTGCCACCTCTAAGAGAATGACACCTGGAAAGTAGATCATCGTGGTCCTGTACTATTTGATCTTCAGTATCTTCGTACAGCTGAGGCACGTGAGAGGCATGTGTTCGTTTGTCTTCAAGATAGCCCAAGTCTTCATCTTCAAGAACTTCAGTTCCACAGAGGCTCTGTGGTCTTGATCTTCGGGTTGAACTTGTTCTTCTCGGAAGATGATCGACAGAGGCTTCTGTGGTCTTGGTGAATCCGACAGAGGTCTTCTGCCAGTCTTGAACTTACCCTATTTTTCAATACTTCTAAGAGTTTAACTATTGGAGCTAACAATCTCCCCCTTAATTATTGAAAAATTAAAATTTACGAAAATGAATAGAGCTTAGGCTAAAAGAACAAGAGGTGAAAGTGTCAACCTCTGTAAAAAAGAAATATTCTTCATTAGAGCATATACCAGAGGCATTTACAGAAGTTGGAAATCGGAAATTACAATGCTTGAATTAAAATGATAGGAATTACAAAATCATCATAGCCTATATTTTGGCATCTGGGAAGTCATCGATCTTCTTTCCCCATCCACCCTCTTTCTTCAGTTGTCGATAATAGAATGTCACATATCCCTAAAGCAAAAGGTTACATCGATAGCCTCTATGAGTCGGTCCGCATCTTCAAGGTTCACAAATTTAGTGCCTCTGCTGTTGAGTAGATCTTGCTTGAACTGAAGAAGGGTCTCTGTAGCGTACTTCTGGCAGTCATACTCCACGAACAACTTATTCCTTCCTTAAGGGTCAAGGAAAAAATATCCAACTCTGGAGTGTCTAGTGATCGTGTGGGGTTGTATATCAGCAGAGGAGGGACATCGATCATCTAGGACTGTTAGAGAAATTTTCTTTACTCCGAGATCCAGAGCTACTTGGAAGTCGATGACGCTGAAGTATTGTAGCCTTTATCTCATGAAGGTTCTGACAACATTGTATGTTCTTCTGTACTCTATCCTGTGAGTATATAAACCTTCTGACCATGAGTAGAGCTCTGCCAGATCGAACAGGTGGAGATTTCTGAGATCTGCATCAGTGAACTTCATTTGGGTTTCATCCTCTCTTTTCACAACGTATTGGTTGTACAAGAAGTTTCTACATTGCATGTACATAAGTTTGACGTCTAGGACATCTTTGATTTTGGAGTTGGAATACACATGTTCCACTTTCTGCGCCTTGTTTTTGTAGAATTTATATGTAAGATCTCCAATGATTTCTTCGCTCGGAGTAGGCTTTGGCAGAGGGTCATTAATACCTCGGCTATAATGGTAGTTGTAAATGTGAGTTACAGATTAGTGCATACACAATGAGAAATCAATAGAATAGAACAGTCAATATGATTTCAACTTGTCATCCATATAATATTGATAAACCTCCAGAGAGATTACAATGATAACGATATGAATGATTAATGAACGATTAACCTATTTTCTAAGGCTAAAAAGAGTATTTATACATAGGCCTAATTAACACAAGCCCATGGCCCATTACATTAAATAAGCCTAAATACAACATTTACAATTAATACCCTGTACTTCTATTCAATCAGAATTTATTCCCAACAATCTCCCCCTTTGAATCGAAGTTTAATCTCGCGCCAGTTCTTGACGTATCTCTTTCGAAGTGCGAACAGAATCTCGAAGCTTCGGATTGCTTTACGAAACTCCATACGGTGTTCAACAAGTTCCAAGGCTTCTCGGGCGTTTATTTCGTTATGAGTTGCAGCAAACAAATTTCGGAGTTCCTTTTCCTTGGTTATGATATTTCTGAGCGCATCTCTGACCTTTAGAAGAGTTCCGTCGCAGAATCTTTCGACTTGGTTAAACCTGAGAAATTTCTTCTCGTTCTGTTCGTTGAGATAGACGATTCCAAACTCTGGTTGTAGAAGCAGCGAGTTGACGGGGTACATCTTTAGCTCTGGAGCTTTCTGATCTGGTTTCAAAAGGTTGATCTTTTCGTTCAATGCTCAACTCCCATCTGGAAAACCGTAATGTAGGACATCATCACCTTGTGTTTGAGAAAACGTTTTACAGCTTCGAGCGCTTTGGTGATGTGGAGCGGTCGGATCGTTCAGGTACGAAGGTCTTTGAGTAAGACATGATAGTCGTTCAATCGTAGGTTCTTGAAGTCAGCTTCGGAGAACTTCCATTCATTTCCATCTTCACGTTTAACCGTAAAAACTAGATACCACATCTTCAAGATTCGGCCAGACTGGATGTTCACAACTTCGGTGATCTTGTGCTTCGTTCTGACCTGGCTGACTGGTAGACACCTTTTAATTGCCTCTAAATATTGTTTCCTGTACGCTTCGTCGAACTTGGCTAAACCGAGCCAGAAGGCTGGGTCGAGCACACGTAGCTTGTGTACGAACAACCTTTTCAGATAGTCCTCTAGGAATGAGATGAGAACGACGATCTTCTCCCATCGGACAGGTTTTTGTGGAGGTTGAGGTTGATCAGGAGCTTGTTGTTGCTGAGGAGATGTTGGAAGATTTGCTGTTGAAGTCTCGGGAATCTGATTAGCGTAGATTGGGGTACTCGGAAGGTTTTGAAGCAGGAACTGATCGTAGTCAATTTCATCGTCGGCATCAGTAGGAAAGATCAGGTTGACGTCAAAGTTTATCGCACTGGCGGCTTTTTGATACCATGCGTTTTCGGTCTCCGAGTCGATCTCAGAATCTGGATCTATCATATCAAGTGCGGGCCTTTCTGGTGCAGAATAGACGATCAATGCCTGTGATTCTCCCTCGGGCTTTTCAACCGTTGGGTCTTCATCGTATGAGATGTCCATGTCGATGACCATCTCGGCTAAGCTCACCTGGGCTTCAGGTTGGTCTTCGGTTTGTGCCACAACTGGTGGTTCCGGTTGAACCGTTGGAGTAGTTTCAGGAGCGATTGGGTCGGACTCAGTCAGTCTTTGTCTCTTGTTCTTGTTTGGGCAAAATTTCACCAGTCTCGACCACGACCAAGACACTAAGAACATTTATTACTCTTCTTTTGTAATAAAATCAAAACCATAAACACTTTGTCCTTTGACCAAAGCCGAAGTCCAGAGTACCTCTCGACCTCGACCGTCGTGTGGAATCACACGACCTCGACCGACTAACGTATGACATTTTTTTGTTATGTTCTCCTCCTTTAATGCAGGGTCAACGTTATTTATGGCCAACGGACGAAACCGACAAAAGCAATTATTAATATTAAACAGCAATAACCATTGCGACCGTTACTCCTACATTCTTGAAGAACAATTAAGGCCACGAAGACTATAAATATGAAGATCCCAACCTCACTTTCGGACATCTGCTCTCAAGGACAATAAACACACAGCGAAAATACTCAAAGACTCTTTCTCAAGTGATCGCTCTCGACGCACGACGCACGACTTATACACTCGACCTACATTTTTTTACACACGACACACTTGTTTTTACATTCGATACACTTGATAATTTACATTTCAAGTCTTCTGTATTGTAATCATTGTACTTCGACTCCTGAAACACAAGGACATCGCCCCTGTTTGGCGATCATAGTGCAGCGACGACTTCCACAGTCGTCCGAGGGTTTTTTCCTCGTTGAGGTTTTTCTCGCGTCACCAAAATCTCTGTCTCATTTACCTTTTTTTGTCTTTAACGCATCGTTTTGTTGAATGATTCCTTTCTTTAGTTGTTAAGCTCCACAATCAACCTTAAGTTATCCGTCTGGATGATTTTTGGCATTAACAGTTTGGCACCCACCGTGGGGCCTCATCTAGAGAAAATCTTCGACAAACGTGCGTCCTACTAACGTTTTCTTGGAGTTTCCCTTCTTTTCTTTTCAGGCAAGTAATAGAAACCAAGAGCAAATCGTTGCCCAGATGCCTGGCAAGTCGGAGAATGCACAGGATGTTCGTGCAGCAGCCGACGATTATCGCCTGGAGGAAATCGTGCTAGATCAGAGCAAACCTGATCGAAAAGTCTTTATAGGATAATCCCTCGATCCCTACATTAAAGACAAGCTAATATATTTCTTGCAGAAACATGCCGATTGTTTTGTCTGGTCGCATGAACACATGGTCGGTATTGATCCTGGCGTCATTTCGCATAAGTTCAATGTCGACCCGTCATTCAAACCAATCAAGCAAAAGCGGTAGAAATTAGCTGTCGAGAGGAATAAGGTGATAAATGACGAGGTCGACAACCTCCTCAAGACAGGGAAAATTCGAGAAGTAAAGTACCCCGACTAGCTCGCTAATGCCGTGGTCGTGGCGAAGAAAAATGGCAAATGGAGGGTCTGTATCGATTTTACAGATCTCAACAAAGCCTGTCCTAAAGACCCTTTCCCATTGCCACATATCGATGCCATGGTTGACGCGACAACTGGGTATGAACTATTAACGTTCATGGATGCTTATTCTGGATACAATCAGATCCTGATGCACATCGAGGACCAGGAGAAAACTGCATTCATGACAGATCGAGGTATTTATTGTTATAAGGTTATGCCTTTCGGACTAAAAAATGCAGGTTCGACCTACCAGCGCTTGGTTAACAAGATGTTCAAATATCATCTCGGCGACACGGTGGAGGTTTATATCAACGACATGCTCGTCAAGTCGAAGCAAGTAGTCGACCACGTCGAACATCTGAAGCAGTCGTTCGACATCCTTCGAAAATATAGCATGAAGCTCAACCCGACGAAATTCTCCTTCGGTGTCAACGCTGGAAAATTCTTGGGCTACATGGTCACTCGTCGGGGAATCGAAGCCAACCCCAACCAAATCAAGGCCATTATCGAGATCAAATCTCCAAGAAATTTCAAAGAGGTCCAAAAGCTCACTGGTCGAGTGGCGGCTCTGAACAGGTTTATTTCTCGATCCTTAGACAGATGCCATTTGTTTTACAATGTCCTCAGGAAAAACAAAGGCTTCGATTGGACCGACGATCGCGATCAAGCACTCCAAAAATTAAAAGTGTACATGACATCGCCGCCTTTGTTGTCGAAAACTCACGATCATTACCTTGCAGCTGTATTTAAGTGTCAGTCCCAATGCAGTAAGTGCCGTACTGATGCGAGAAGATGAAAAGCAACAATTGCCTATCTACTATGTAAGTAAATCACTTTTGGACGCAGAAACCAGGTATTCCTCGATGGAAAAACTACTCTTGTCGCTTGTTACAGCCGCCAATAAATTGCGACATTATTTCGAATCGTATCTGATTACTGTCGTTACTAACTATCCCCTTAAGTCTGTCTTGAGAAAACCTGAGTTGACAGGTCGATTGGCGAAATGGAGCGTATATCTCAGCAGCTATGACATCGACTTCAAACCCAGAACAACGATCAAATCGCAAGCACTAGCTGATTTTATCGCCGACTTCAGTCCTGAATTGGGAAAAGAAGAAGAGCTCGAAGTGTCAAATGTGGCGACTCACGACGAAGTGCCTTGGACTCTGTATGTTGATGGGTCATCCAACGTTAGGGGTTCAGGACTTGGCGTCGTCTTAAAGTCGCCACAGGGGGGCAAGATAGTGTATTCTGTGCGATGCGACTTCAAAGCCACCAACAACGAAGCTGAGTACGAAGCCTTGATCGTAGGAATGAGTATGGCCTACGACTCAGGGGAAACCTCGCTACATGTAAGGAGCGATTCTCTTCTGGTCGTGAATCAGATTAATGGAGAATTCACAGCTAAAGAATCAAAGATGACAGCGTACCTAAAGGTAGCAAAAGAAAAATCAGAAAAATTCAAATCTTTTTCTATTGAGCAAATTCCAAGGGATCAGAATACTCAAGCCTACGCTTTGGCAAACCTGGGATCTGCTCTAGTCGAACCAATATTCGACAGTATTCCTTTGATCCACCTAGCGACTTCGTCCATTGAAAATGACGATGTCATCCAGATCGAAGAGCAAGAAGATGACTGGTCGTGCGATGTCCGAAATTTTCTTATGCACGACCAACTCCTAGAAGACAAGATGGAAGCTCGGAAGATCAGATTCAAGGCATCCCGGTATGTCGTGATCGGAGATAAACTCTATCGACGATCATCGACAGGCTTGAACCTGATATGTGTCGTCAGTAAGAATCAAGTTCAAAGGATCCTTCAAGAAATGCACGATGGTGAGTGTGGCAATCACTCAGGAGGTCATAGTTTGGCTAATCACATCTCTCGTCAAAGCTACTTTTGGCCACCACTGCGACGGGGACACCATCAGGTACGTCCAGAACTGTGATCCTTGTCAACGACATTCAGGTACGTCCCATAAACCATCTGAGCCTTTACATTCGACACTGATTCCATGGCCCTTCATGAGATGGGGTATGGATATTGTCGGCAAATTACCATATGCCCCTGGGCAAAAGGTATTTCTCCTCGTACTTACAGATTACTTCTCCAAATGGGTAGAAGCTGCCTTTTCCCAAGTTCGGGACAAGGAGGCCGTGTCTTTTATCCAGACTAACATCATATGCAGGTTTGGGATTCCGTCCGAAATTGTCTGCGACAATGGATCCCAATTCATAAGCAACATGACTCGACAGTTCTGTGAAGACCGCAGCATCAAGCTGACGACCTCGACGCCCAGATATCCCCAGGAAAACGGACTTGCTGAGTCAAGCAATAAAACTATCATTGCTTCAATTAAGAAGAGGTTGCAAGCTACAAAGGGAAGGTGGGTCGAAGAGATCCCTTCGGTCCTGTGGGCAAATCGCACGACACCTCGCACGTCCACAGGACAAACTCCTTTCTCTTTAGTCTATGGTTGTGAAGCAGTTATACCAGCCGAGGTTCAGCTCCCTACCTCAAGGCATACTTCCGTCGACCACAATCTGGTTGATTTAAGTTATGACCTTGATGCCCTCGAAGAACTCAGAGAATCAACATTGATCAAAATGGCATCGCAAAAGCAAGTGGTTGAACGACATTTCAACAAAATGTTAAAGTTAAAATCATTCAAATATGCGACTACGTCCTCCGACGAGTGTTCCAAAGCACTCAAGAGCTCAATGCCGGTAAACTTTCCACTAAATGGGAAGGTCCTTATCGTATTTCCGAGGTCGTGGGCAAAGGCGCCTATTGGCTCCAAACCCTCGACAATCAAGATGTCCCACGTAGCTGGAATGCAACACATTTGAAAAGGTATTTCTTTTAAATCTTTTTCCTTTTCTCACACGATTTTTTACTATGACGATTACTAACTTAAGCATCGGAGGGTCGTTGGCTAGCCAACGACCAACCTCTGACATTGTTTTATCGCAGATCGCACGACATCGTAAAGTCTATTATACGACTTTAATCTCGCAAAATCACAAGACGTAAGTAATAAGGTCAAAGACATAAATACTCTATCGCAGGGACACACGATCCAAGAGCATCGTACGATCTAATTATTCGATCGTAAGGTCTAAACGTCCCCTTGGTCTAAGTTTCTAGACTTAGAAAAATTTATTTGTTCCGAATGAACACGTCGATTGCGTATGTTTGTGTTTGTCAATACGAGTCAAATGTATAACTTATGTCTTAGTCGTTATATTACAATGGATGCCTAAGCCACATGTTTCATTTCACGCTTGAAATTCGCAATTAACCGTTGTGTTTACTTATGAGACGTGTAAAACAGAAAGATATGTGAAATAAAAATTCCATTCATCGACTACTACTTATGAGACGTGTAAAACATGGAAGGCAAAAATTCATAAAAGGAACATTTATCCTAAAGCTGAGGAGGAATGCTAGTCGCATCTTTACTCGGAGCCTCGACCTTGGAACTTTCATCCACCTCTTCCTCTTCGGCTTCCTTCTCGTCATCGGAGTCGAGATCTCTCGCAGACCCGACCTCTTTCAAAAAGTAAGCAAGCTCGTCCGGCGCCAAGACCAGAGGATTTTTTCCCGACAAATGTTGCCTCATTATGGCAGCACGAGCGGTCAATCGAGCCAACGCAAAGGTAGACGCGGCTTCATCTTTTAGCTTCCCTGCCTCCTCCTCCATACTAGCCATTCTAGCCTTGTAGTCCTCGACTTCCTTCTCCTTTGTAGTCAAAGATTCCCTCACCTTGTTCAACTCCTCCCTTTGACCATCGATCATCGACAAGGACTGCTTTAGACGACGGTTCACCTCGTCCTTTGCATGACTGACGACCTTCAACTCTTTTTGGGCCTCGTCGAGCTGTTTGGACATAGCCTCTTCGCGTTCCAAAGCGACCTTCTCCCGGTCAAACGCTGCCTTCCCCCTCTCATGGGCGGAAGACACCAAACCCTTGGTCTTCTCTGTCTACGCACGCAGGGTAAGAGAAGATTGAAACGCCTGTAAAACACAAAGGAAACTGTTAATAAACATTCGACAAAAGATAAGAAAACATCAAAACTCAAGTTTTGAAAGAAAAACTTACAAGAAACGCCAATCCAGCAACATGGGATCCCGTCTCCTCGATAGGGAACCCCTCGAAACGCTCCCTGAAAGAAGGAAGCAAGTATTTCCCCAGATGAGGAAACAAATCCGTCCCGGACAGGACGTTATCGACCATAAAGTCCGAAGGCAACATAAAGTTAACCTTCGTGACTTTATCCCCTCCCGTCGCATGCTCCTTGCCCTTGTCGGCCGACGAAGGGATCGACGTAGTAAAGGGGGACTTCGCCGATTTCGCCGTTTTTGCCGGTGGCGCATAACTAACGGGTGTCGCAGCGATCGCGCTAGAAGACGTCTTCGTCTTCATTGGCGATGCGGCCTTCGCCTTCTCAGGCGTAACGCCTCTCGACGAGTCATCAACCTTCGAAGACGGTTCCCTCGGGATCGTCATCCTCGACTTCGGTAAAACCCCCGACTCAATTGACTTTTGTCTCTGCTCGTTGCCCTTACGGCCGAGCTCGAGTTGAGCTGCTCTTTTAGCCGGGATCGTCAGCACATTCATCTGAGATTCGCCTAGAAGTAGATAAGAGAGAAATGTTAACACGACGAACATAAAAGGATCATAGTCGAGCAATTTGAGGGTACACTTACCAGTCATCTCTTCTTCTCCCCTCAACTCTTCCTCCTCTGTCTCCTCTTCTTCCTCCGCTTTCTATCCCCAATTCTCTCCTAGGTATACCATATCTTCGTCGTCGGCCGCCAAGTGTCGCGTGACAAACGATCGCTCGACGGTGCTAAACTCCAAAAAAGGGTCGACCTTCGCTTGTGAGTTAGTGTAGGGCTTCACGTCCTAAAACTTTATATCTGTCGACGCATAAAAAGCAAGTTAGAAATCAGACAAAAATTACAGTGTAGGGCTTCACGTCCTCAAACTTCAGTGCAATTTGCATCATGAAGGAACCTGTCCCACCTGTGGCATTTGTGAGCAAAAGGGTCATTTCACCCGGCACTGCTAGACGGGAAAGAATGTAAAGGAGGAAGGAAGGGTATGCTATGAGTGCGGAAGTCCATATCACTTCCGAAATGCGTGCCCAAGGCTGAAAAGGGGACCAACCAATAACAATGCTCGGTATCAAGCAAGGCAAGCCAATCAGGGAAACCAAGGAGGGCAAGCTCGAGGACGGGCATTTGTTTTAGTAGCAGAAGAAGCACGCCGAGACCCCAATGTAGTGACAGTTACATTCCTCCTAAATGATTATTACGCATCCGTATTATTTGACACTTGTGCCGATAAGAGCTTTGTTTCGTTAGAATTTAGGCTTTTGATCAATCTAGAATCTAAGAAAATGCTGAATGCTTATATTGTTGAGGTTGCTAATGGATATGAGTTAGAAGCCAAGGATGTAATCTTAGGCTGTACTTTGAACTTAGCTGATAAGCTATTTAGTGTTGATCTTATTCCAATTGAATTGGGGAGTTTTGACATAGTGATAGGGATGGATTTGTTATCTAATAATCGAGCAGAGGTTAGTTGTTATGAAAAGACTGTCAAGTTACCATTACAAGGCCATGAAACCCTTGTTGTCCAAGGAGATAGAGCTGGAAGGAGCCTAAAGATAGTGTCCTGTATGAAGGTCCATAAGTATTTGAGGAAGAAGTGCGTTGCGTTCTTGGCGCAAGTAACCGATAAGAAGTCTGAGGAGAGACGAGTCCAAGATATTCCTGTGGTGAAGGATCACCCAGAAGTGTTTCCAGACGATTTTCCTGGACTTCCACCGTGTAGACAAGTGGAATTTCATATTGGCCTTATACCCCGAGCGGCGCCGGTAGACAAGGCCCCATACCGTTTAGCACCTGCCGAAATGCAGGAGTTGTCGAATCAACTTCAGGAACTTCTAGATAAAGGATTCATACGACCAAGTTCATCACCCTGGGGAGCCCCAATTCTCTTCGTCAAGAAGAAGGATGGATCGTTTCGAATGTGTATCGATTATAGGGAACTAAATAAGATAACAATCAAGAACCGATATCCTCTCCCTCGAATAGATGATTTGTTCGACCAGGGTGCAACTTACTTCTCGAAGAATGACATTCGATCGGGATATTATCAGTTAAGAGTCCGAGAGGAAGACATTCCTAAAACATCTTTTAGAACTCGCCATGGACACTACGAGTTTTTAGTTATGCCTTTTGGATTGACGAACGCGCCAGCTGTGTTTATGGATCTAATGAATAGAGTATGTACGCCATACCTTGATAAGTTTGTGATTGTATTCATCGATGATATATTGATCTATTCTCGGAGTAAGAAGGATCACGAGCAGCATCTAAAAGTGATTCTAGAACTTCTCAAGGAGCAGAAACTGTATGCCAAATTCTCTTAGGTCACGTGATTGGAGAAAAAGGGATTCACGTGGACCCGGCTAAAGTGGAAGCAATTAGGAAATGGGAAGCCCCAAGGACTCCAACGGAAATTTGCCAATTTCTAGGTTTGGTAGGTTATTATCGGCGTTTCATCGAGAATTTCTCTAGGATTGCTAAACCCCTCACCGCGTTAACCCAAAAGGATAGGGATTTCGTTTGGGGAGTTTCGCAAGAAGAGGCGTTTCAACTTTTGAAGAAGAAGTTGTGCAATGCACCGATCTTAGCTTTACCGAAAGGAACGAAAAATTTTGTGGTGTATTGTGACGCATCACATCAGGGATTAGGTTGCGTATTGATGCAAAATGATAAGGTGATAGCATACGCCTCGAGACAATTAAAAGTTCATGAGATGAACTATACCACGCACGATTTGGAACTCGGAGTTGTGGTATTCGCTCTAAAGATATGGAGACATTATCTATATGGTACCAAGTGCACTATTTTCACTGATCACAAGAGTCTTCAACACATCTTTGATCAAAAGATGCTTAATATGAAGCAAAGAAGATGGGTAGAACTGCTCAGCGACTACGATTGTGAGATACGTTACCACCCAGGTAAGGCCAATGTGGTAGCCGATGCCCTGAGTAGGACAGAAAGGGTAAAACCTTCACGAGTCCGAGCATTAGGAGCGCTGGTTCAAACAAGTTTGAAAACTCAGATTTTGAAGCTCAAAACGAAGCAATGAAGTCTGAAAACCTAAAGGACGAGACTCTTCATGGTTTAGAGGCTAGAATTGAAACTAAGATTGCTGGAGTACGTTACTTTAAGGGCAGAGTATGGATCCCAAAGGCTGACAACCTACGGGAAATGATTTTGGAGGAGGCTCATAAATCTAAGTACTCAATTCACCTAGGAGCAGATATGATGTACAAGGATTTAAGGGAGTACTATTGGTGGCCAAGAATGAAGAAGGATGTTGCAATATATGTAGGGAAATGCATAACTTGCTCAAAGGTCAAGGCTGTTTATCAAAAGCCATCAAGATTGTTGCAACAACTAGAGATTTCACAGTGGAAATGGGAGCAAATCACTATGGATTTCATAACCAAACTTCCAAGAACTGCCAAAGGACACGACTCGATTTGGGTTATAGTAGATCAATTTACGAAGTCTGCACATTTCTTGCCTATTCGGGAAGACTATAAGATGGAGAAGCTTGCCCAAATCTATATCAAGGAAATCGTCACGCGACATGGAGTCCCAATTTCCATCATATCAGATAGAGATAGCCGCTTCACATCTCGATTTTGGCAGTCACTTCAAAAAGCGTTAAGTACGCAATTGAATTTGACTACGACCTATCATCCTTAAACGGATGGTCAGAGTGAGAGAACCATTCAGACACTGGAGGACATGCTTCGAGCATGTGTGATAGACTTTGGAGGAAGTTGGGATAACCACTTTCCGTTAGTTGAGTTTTCTTACAACAATAGTTATCACACTAGTATTCAGTGTGCGCCATATGAAGCTCTGTATGGACGCAAGTGTCGAACACCTCTTTGTTGGTTAGAGATTGGAGATAGACAACTATCTAGTCCGGACATTGTTCAAGGAACCACCGGCAAGATTGCAATCATCAGGGATAGACTTAAAGCAGCTCAAGATCGTCAAAAGAGCTATGCGGACAATCGTAGGAAGCCTTTAGAATTTCAAGTTGGTGACAGAGTCTTTTTGAAAGTGTCCCCTTGGAAGGGAACAGTCCGGTTTGGGAAAAGAGGAAAATTGACTCCACGGTATGTTGGACCATTCAAGATCACGGAAAGAATTGGACCAGTAGCTTATAAGATGGAATTGCCAATGGAGTTAAGTGCTATCCACAACACGTTTCACGTGTCAAGCCTGAAGAAGTGTTTAGCTGATGAAGCAGTAACCGTGCCTTTGGAAGAAGTCCAAATCAACGATAAACTGCACATCGTAGAGGAACCAATGGAAATACTCGATAGCGAAGTCAAGCGTCTTAAGCGAAGCAAAATCCCGATAGTAGAAGTCCACTGGAACATAAGGCGTGGGCCTGAGTACACTTGGGAACGGAAGGATTACATGATGCATAAGTATCCTCATCTCTTTGCTAGCAAACCTGTTAAAACAAGTAACACTTGAATTTCGGGACGAAATTCTTTTAACCGGGGGAGACTGTGACAACTGTCAAATTTACACCTCAGGTTAGAACTGCACTGAATATTTCAATTATTCATGTCATAATTCACCCAGTGCGATTTTAGCAGTAAACTCGGTACGGTAGGAAAATTTGAGAAATTTTGCCTAGGAACCCCTTGATTTAGGAAATTATCCATAAATCTCATAAAATACCAACTTAAGCTACAATTATACCACAAGTATTATATAATTAACAACTTGATCTATTTTCAACTAAATTATATAAATACTTTACTTTTATATAATTACTTTGCTATTTATAATTTATGAGAAAATACTTGTGTGTTAAATAAATCAAAAAGGCAAGATTTGACTTTATTATTGCATCACACCACACCACCCCCCCCGCCCCCCCATGGAGAGGCCCCCCCCCCCCCCCTCTCTACTCTCTATGTATTTCTTTTGGCTATCAAACTCATTTACAAAATATTCCATTCTCTCTCTAAATTCTCACACAAGAATTCTCTCTTCATTCTCTCTCCATCTTCATCCATCTTCATCAAATCTTCATCCACCTTCATCCACAAATTCAGCCTCTAAACACCTCTTTTCAAAAAGATAAAAGTGTTCAAGGTAAATACAAGTGTATTTGATGAAATCCACACACTCTCTTTTGTCTAAAATTTCATTTCTTGCATTTTCTTATGAACGTTCTTCACCGTCTTCTACATTTCTTTAATATTGTTAAAAATCATCTTTACACATCTTAATGTTTGTAGATTTACCACCATAACACTTGCATGTTAGTAAAAAGGTGGTGAATCCATAATCAAACCCATGTTATGATCAAAGATGAACTTTTAAACACATGCTTGTAGTTTTCTTGAAACATCCATACCTTTTGATTCAAAGGTTTCATAAGTGGATATTTAAATCCATTAAAAACATGTTTTAACCAACATGCATGAGCTAAAAATACATAATTCTATGATACATGATGAAGATCTTGACATAAACACCAAAAAGAACCATTTTCAAGATTTATAAAAGATGAGATGATGGGTAAACTTGCATGTAGTTTAAATGGCTCAAAAACATTTTTTGGAACTGAAAATAAATGTATGGGGATGAGTCAAATCGTATTTTGCATGCAAAGGAATATGAATTTTGGGTAAAAAGTCAATATAGGTGCACATGCACAAAGGGTGGTTTTGACAGCTTGCTGTCAGATTCCACACCTCTTTTTAAAAGGTCATATCTCACTCAATACTACTCCAAATAAAGTAATTCTTTTTCTGAAAATTATTTTTATGTGTTAGTATTCAAACCCAAGTGGTTTCACTCAAAAAATCAAATATTTCATCTACCAAACAGTCTTCACAAAAGCAGTGCGCAAACAGCAACATTTTCTGTCGAGTTTTACGTCAAGTATTTTTTTCACGTACTTAAACACTTCTAAAAAATTATGAAACTTATGCCAAAAGTTTCATAACTCATTAAACCACTTGGACATAAAATATCTTGACCTAACTATACCTGGAAGTTATCCAAAAATGGACACAAAGTGACACCAAAATCTGGGCAACAAAGGACAATTTTCTTGTTATGATTGAAAGTTAACTCTTGATCCCATTTCATCATTTTATGATGAAATTGTGGAATATATATATATATATATATATATAGTATATATTTATATATTTATGCATTTTATATACTCTTGATCCCATTTCATCATTTTATGATGAAATTGTGGAATATATATATACTATATATATTCATATAATTATGCAATTTATATACTTTAAACCATTTTCATCATTATTATGATGAAATTGTGGTATGTATAAATATATATATGTACTATACATTTATAAAGTTATGCACTTTAAATACTTCATCTTTACATTTTGAACCTTTTTTATCATTCTTATGATAAAATTTCGGTATACATATATATATACTATATATAAAGTCTTTGGACCCTTTTCGTTACTTATTGTGACGAAATTGCAGTAACTTTAATCTAACAAGAATGAAGCATACTTATGTTACGATTACAAATGTTGGTAACTCCATACGATTTATAATATTTAAATCACAATAAAGGCATTTTATGACAATTTGGATAGTTAGTACCGAACCTTCGAAATTAAAAACTCACTAGTGACCTTACGTTCATAGGTTTGAAGTAGGATCATCTCGAAGTACTTGTTGGAGATTCCCGGATTCTATCGCTTATCAAGTGAGTTATCACAACCCCTTTTTCAATGTTTTACATATTTGGGGTGAAAAGCATGTCGTTATTACAACTACTTTACGCACCGGTTAACTCGTTTTCTTGAAAATATAAACTTTGCTATACTCTTTTATGCTCTATGGTATGTATAGGTTACGCATGTTGTAAGTTTTTGAGCTTTTCTCTATCGTACGTAAGTCCCCATTTGACTCTACGTTACCCGTTTAACTCACGAGTGTGAGCCGTTGGTAATTATGGATAGCGCTATTTGGTTGACACCCCACTCACAAGTCGCGCTTGTTTGAGTGCATAATTATTGTTGTTCATGCGCATTGTTGGCGATAGAACATGCGTTGGGGCGGCTGTCATATAGGTCGGGTAACGGGCTCACTACTTAAACATAATACATACTATTTCCATGAGCAAGTGTTTTCATAACCGGTTGCCTTATCCACTTGTGCGGATTTAAACTATTTTGCTATGATAAACAATGTTGTACTCATTAAACCTGTGATCTCACCAACTAGTGCATTAGTTGACATTTTCATTAACATGCTTTTCAGGAGAACGTCTTTAAGGTTGGGATCTAGGAAGGCTACACGTGATGAAGCTTTTTTCATTATCTTTTAATTATGTCATCTCCCTTTTTTTAAAACGATTGTAAAAGACAATGTCTTCACCTTTTGAATGTATTTTGATGGTTGGTGTAATCCTGTAACTCTTGCTATGAAACTTGAGCTGCACATCCCGTGTTTCCGCTTTAGCGGGGTGTGACACTCTTGGACAAAACCTTTTTCAAGTACTGTGGGTTATCGTATCCGATTCCCCATTCCTTGTTAAAGTATGTGAATTCCTTAGGTTTGTTCTTGTGAATGGTCTGATCTGTTTGACCTCTTTTGTGAAGTTTGGTTTCAAGATCAGTGATTTTGGAAACAAACTCCTTGTGTTTGATTTGGAGAGAAAAGCATTGATAAATTATCTCTACTTTCTCATTGTCGCACTGATCAAGCTTTAGGTTTGTTAGCTCCAATATTCTGAAATATTAGAAGTATTGAAAAATGGCCAAGTACAGAAGAACTTCCACAGAAGCTCTGCTGAGTGCAACAGAAGCTCTGCCGGGCATCTCAGAAAAATCAAAGGAAGTTTGATCTAGAGTGATCAAAGACCGAAGAATCTACAGAAGGACGCTTTCAGAAGACCAAGACCGCAGAACCTCTGTTACCAATAACAAAGCCTCTGCGGACAACATCAGAAGACAAGGAACCCAGTGAAGACTGATCTACAAAGGACCATACCGCAGAACCTCTGTAACACTTTACAGAGCCTCTGCGGTCCTCACTAAAGACTTGGAAGATATTTATAATATCTTGCCACTGTTGAAGAAATATCTTGCTACTAGGACCTGTTCATCAACTTGCATGATGGCATGCCCTGTCCAACTTCAACACGTGTCAAACTCTGAGTGGACTCAATAGGGCTTAGTAAAACATAGACGTCTGCGCCATTAAATGTAATACAGCACGTTCAACTGTTCATGCCATCCGTTCTAACAACAGCTTATACTTTATGGTCCCCTTGTAGTAGTATAAAAGGAAGACTCATGTTGAGTTCTTCCTAATAACAATAAGAAAAAATTATATTTTTACTAAGCACACAAGAACACATAGCTTATGCACATCGAGAGTCATATCTGCTTAAAGCTTTGCATACTCATCTGTTCTTAAATCTATTCTTGCTTTATATATAAAACAACAGTAATCTTCAAGATATCATCTTTATATTGTTTCTTTATATTGTGTGTTCTAAATCTATCAAACATATATGTTAGTTCTTCAAATACGCTTCCACTTCAAACATAAACTCGAACTAATAGATCTAATAATCTTGTAATAAGCAAAACGGGAACCAACAATTGGTATCAGAGCCTTCCTTGATTTTTTATCAAGTGATCCTCGTTTTTACAAGATTTGTGATAGAAATTGTCTGTTTTTAATCTGTTCTTCATTCCTTCAAACAGATTCTGTTTTACTGCCATTTTCGATCTATTCGATCTGGTAACATCATAGAAACTGTTTCTTTCGTTAAAAACTTCATTTAAAATGTCTAGAATGAAATTTTGTGGTGATGCTGATTCAAATTTTTATTCAAAACTCAGCACAAATTTTCGCAAAGTAATTCCTTCTCTTGAAAAAGAACTAGGTGAAAAGAACAAAAGCATTTTTATTATTTCTGATAAAATTGCTAAACTTGAAGAATCTGTTAAAATCTTAAACTGTGAAAATCTTGAACTAAAAAGGAACTTATCTATGTCAGATGAAGAAAAGAAAAGACTTGAACTAAAATGTTTAAATTTCTCTAAACTAATTTCCAATTTTGAAAAGATTGTGGTAAATGAAAGAGGAAATTATGAAGAGAATAAAACTGTTCTTGAAACAAAGTTTATGGAGCTTACATGTAAAATCTCAGAATTGCAGAATATCCTTGAAAAAGAAAGGAAAGAATCTGATTCTGAAAGAAAAGAATCTGAACAGTTAAAGGTTCGAAGATTTCATGATTTAAGTCAAAAAGATGACTTTGAAAAAGAGAGAAGGATTTTTAAAACAGAAATATCCAAACTAACAAAAAGACTCTCTAATTTTACAACTGAAATCATGTTGGAGAAAAGATGCAAATCTAATCTCCAAAAGATGCTTGAGGAAAATTTAAGGAAAAAGAATATTTTTGCTAAACGGATCAAGAAATTTAATTTTAAAGGATCTTTTAAGCCAAATATGTTTTCAAAACTTCAGACATCAACATCGAAATTTTTGCATGATCATTGGCTATATTCGCCCTGATAGAGGGTCGATGGCTTGGCATCGGTGCCGATTGCAAGGGTGTCGCGAGACATCTTTGGTATTTGCACTAATGTGATCGTCAGACGTTGGTTCGATTCAAAGCGGAATCCTAACGCAAGGCACTATGAGTGGAAGTCCTAACGCAGGTTCTAATAGTGGCTTAAAAATGGAACTGGTAAGAGAAACAGCTAAATAGAACTAACCGATTAGGAATCTGGATGAAACAGTGTCTGATCTAGAAGTGTCTGGATCAAATGTGTGTGAATTGTTCATATAGCAAAAGGTATCCGGATAAACTGAAGTTATCGTATAACACTAGGTTACCGGATACACAGACTTACCTGATGGGAATAAGTTACCGAATAAAGTGAAAGTTTCCGAATGATTAAACTTACCGGAAAGCAAAGGTTACCGAATGATTATACTTACTGGGAAGCAGAGTGTCCGGGAAAGATTACCGGATATGTGGGTTCCTATATTGCTTAACAATGATGTTTATATCTATTAGTTCAAACAAGATAGAGTGCGGAAGCGTTTTACGAACTAAAAGATATATTAAGGTAGAAGAACACACTATATCAAATACGTGAGATGTAAATAACACAAGTTTATAACTCAGTAACCCATTGTATATTGATATAAATAGAACACCAAGAACACGGAAGATTAAACAGGAATTCTGCTCTTAAGGATGTGTGTGTTGTACTAAGCTTAATAGAAGAACTCAACATGAGTCTTCTATTTATACTACTTCCACAGGGGACAAGGTGGAGACAGGAAGTACTAAGTTATAATAGACACTATCGTGGAACAGTGACAGGTACAACGTTGCTGTAGTGCGCCGCACTCTAGAAAGGCTGCAACCGATTAGAGGTTGACACGTGGAGGCAGTAGGGCGAGCCTTTGTATGAATGATCTTCATGTTCTTCGTACAACAGTAAACATGAGAAGCACAATCGTCGTTGACTTGATCTTCAAGAATTCTTCTAAGTCTTCAGTCTTTATACCACAGAGGCTCTGTCAAGTATGGCAGAGGCTCTGTGGCCTTGTTTTCTAGGAAGCGTCTTCTGTTAAGTCTTCACTTGATCTTCTATCAGTGTCTTAGCATAACCTCTGTCAGTGCAACAGTTAGACTATTTTTCAATACTTCTATAATCATAAAGATTTGTGCTAACAATCTCCCCCTAAGTATTGATTTTTTTTTTTTTGAAAAATGCAGGGTTTTCTAGACTAAGTACATGACAAGAGGTATTTGACCTCTGTTGAAATTCTTCTTTCATATAAGATTATGCCAGAGACACTTACATTTGATTACATGATGAAAGAGAAAATGACAGAGATTTGTGGACTAACTCAGATATTGGCGTTTTGGAAGTCGTTGAAACTTCTATTGTCTAGTCCTACTTCTTTAAGCTCATGATAGATTCTGATGCAGATGGTTCAGAAGTTGATTACAGAGTCAATGACCTCTATCAGTCTATCGGCGGAGGTTGGGTCCATCAATTCCTTTCCTCTGTGCTCCATAAGGTTGGCTCTGAACTCTGTGAGAGTACTTGTTGCGTACTTTTGGGAGTCCATCTCCAGAAATAGTCTTGATTTTCCTGCAGGATCTTGGAAGACATACCCAAACTTTGGAAATGTTATGATTGAGTTAGGTATGGCAGAGGATGGGCAGTCATCTTCTGGTGGTCTGAGACTTAGGTTTCTCACTCTAAGATCTCGTCCTACTTGGAAATCGACCAGGCTGTATAGTAGAAGTTTCTCACGCATAGCTTTCTTGATTACCCTGTATGCCTTTCGAACTGCACCTGTTGTGAAGTTCTGTTTTGTCCAGTTTAGAAGGTCGGGTAGGTCATAGGGGCTTAAGTTCCTAAGATCAGCATCTGAGAATTGGTTCTCGGATCTGTCCACTCTTTTGACCATATATATGTTGTAGGAAACCTTTGGTGTGGTTCTGGTGTGAGAGAACTTACAGTATATGACCTTGTCGATTTTGGGGATTGAGTAGACTTGGTTGACAGGCTGGGGTGTTGTTCTGGTGAAGATGTTTTCGAGCTCAGCACAGAAGTTTGGATCTTGAATGGATGGTGGCAGAGGATCTCTGATAGTTTTGTTGTATATGTACGTGTACACTACTTCTTCCGTTTGTCGTGGATGTGCACAAGGTGGAGGCATGGGTCTGCGCAGAGCATCCATTTGCCTTTTAATTTGCTTCACTCGATCTTCTGTAGGTTTTGCCTTCGGATCCAGAACTTGTATGTTTGACAGAGGGGTAACACCGAAAGCCCAGTCTTCTTCTCCTGGCTTTGGTGTCACATATGCATCGAAGGCACTCTTCATCAATTTCTCTGTTGGTTGATGCTTTGGCTTCTTTTTTTAGGTTCTTCTGTCATGATTCCCTTGCCTTTGTCTTTTGCCTTCGGCTGTGGATCTTCTTTCTGAACAGAATGGGTTACCTCTATTTGTTTTGGCGGTTGAGCTTCTGAGGTCTTGGATGTTGGTGCTTCTGTAGGTTTTGTGGGGGTTGCCTCTGTTGGTTTTGACACTTGTGTTTCTGAGGTCTTGGACGATGAGGTGGTTGGTGAGGCTTCTGTAGACTTGCTCAAATATTTTCTTTTGTGAGCAATAGATTTGGTTCTGGTTTTGGGTGTGGGAGATGGAAGTTTTGGTTCCTTTGGTGTTTTTGGTGTTGGTGTAGGGGGTTTGTCTTCTGTTGGTTTAGGTGTTGTTGGTGTTGGTTGATCTTCTTCGGAGGATGTCAAGATTTGAAATTGTTCACGGGTTGGCACATCTTCTCCGAATATGGAGGTTGTTTCCACAGAGGTGGGTGTTGCCTTTGTGGACTGTTGTTGCGGGTTTTCTTCTTGGGTTTGGGTTGGGGGTGCTTGGGATATAGGTTCTGCTGATATTGGCGTTGGTGCAAGTAATCCTTTGTTTGCAGCTTTGTCATGTGTCCCTTTCTCCCCCTCAGGATGATCTGATGAATCGTCAGAATCATCATCAGAGTCATCCTGACCCTTGACTTCGGTACCCTCTGCCCTACACGATTCTTCTGGTTTCTTTGGAGGAGTGGCACCTGCAACTATCATTTTTACGAATAGATCATCACAGAGGCCAAGAAGGTTGTGGACCTCTGCCTCGGTGTTGAAGCGCAATTTGCCGACACTTCTGCGAAGTCTTTGACGTAGTTGGCGTTGGCAACAGTGAAAGCTCTTATGAACTCTGTGATTTGGTCGAGAACTCCTTGCCCAAGCTCTGTGAGTTGTGCTCTGGTCATGTAGTCGGAGGGCTTTATGGCTCGAGGGCCTTCTGTAGTATGCTCTTGAACTTGCTCGAGGGCCTTCTTTAAATCTTCAGGAGTAAGGCCCAGAGAGGTTGGGTATTGTTCTTTCTTCAGCTTTTCAATCAATTCTTTGACAGAGCTTTGGAAGGCAGAGGATATGGCTTTCTCGAACTCAACAGCAGCAGAGGTGGCAGAGGTTGTAGCAGTTAACTTCATCTGGGCTAAGGCGTTTTTCACCTCTGTGGACAAGTTGTCCACTTTGGTGTTCAGATCGGTAAAGGCCCGTGTAGTAACATCTGCAAAAGAATCAAAAGAGCTTTTCAACTCTTTTAATGTGTTGTCCACTGAGGTGACAATGGTTTGGAACACTTGTGAACTTGGTGTAACCTCTGGGGGAACACATTCTTCCCCAGAGTGAGTCCCTGTTCCTTGGACACCTTCTTTCGCCCTTGTTTGTACGTTGGGGCGGAAGGATTTCCTTCTGATCCTTGAGTAGAGGTTTTTGAGGCCTCATTCTCTACAGAAGTTCTAATAAGGACATTGTCTTGATCCACTCCAGAGGTGGGTACAAGAGTATCCTTATGTTGACTCAGAGACTTGTCTAGAGTCCATCCGTCTTTGTGCACTCTAAGCTCCTCTGAAGAGCCTTGTGGATCTATGTGTGTGTGCATGTCAGAGGAAACAAATTCATCTATTGGGATGTCTGATGTGATCTGGGGCAATTAATCACTAACTAAGGGTAAGTCCTTTTGAGAGGACTCCCCTGGAATGGTTTCCCCGGCTAATATAGGCACAGAGGTAGAAAGAGTTACCTCAGCCCGGTTTGGTGGGGTTGGGATCGAGCTGTGGTGCTCTTTTTCAATATTAACTTCTGCCACTAGACTGGCGGTAATAGAAATATGGGTTGCACAGGGAGTTGGTTGGGGTTGTGTGTCTCTTCTAGCTACGACATCCTTTTTAGATTCTTCCTCGGTTAAGCATCCTATCACTATTTCACCGTCTATTGTCTCAGCCTCTTTCTCTGTCCTATTGCCCATGAATTCTACTCCAGTTGTGGCTTCTACCCTAGTGCCTTCGTGGTCTTGTACGAGTGTGGCGTACATGGAATGGAGTAAGGGCAAATACCTAAGATCAGGGTGTAGAGATCCGTAGGTTATCTGGTTATCTTCTTCTTCATCGGAATCCACCTCTGAGATTAAGACTGGTGGAATTTTGGGGGTAGTTTCAGCCAGATCCTCTGGGCTTCTTCTTAGCACATCATATCCTGGATGGAGAAAGGGTTATGTAGTCCCTCTGGTGTCGCAACCTGAATATCCTTGGGGGTTTGGTCATCCTCATCCAAGTCAGAAGAGATCCTGAAGTCTGGTGCTTCTGTGGACTGATTGGATAGGGCTTCTGAGTTCCAGTCAGAAGTGTCTAAGGAATCTGCAATATCGGGGCGTTGGAGTGTTAGAGCACTATTTGTAGCTATCAAGACATTATTAACTCTTTGTACTGTTACTCCTTGGTAGAGGCATGGGTTTGCCATGTCCTACTATATAAAGGAGTTCCTTTAATATTTTGCACAACCTCTTGAGCATTGTGTCATTTGTACTTTAGAGACCAATATATGGATGACAAGTTTGCTATCTAGATTCTCTCTACATTTTTTCTTTACATATTGCTAGATTTGGGATTTCACATTTGGTATCAGAGCTAAACAGGAGATTCAAGCAGATCAAAGACCAAATTGAAGTTTTTTTGCACCGAATTCGGATCTTTTGTTCATCACTGTTCATCTGAACACTTATTATTCAGACATAAAGTTTTTCTAGATTTTGATTTCTTGGATCATTTCTTAGCATTACTGCACTCGGAATTGATCACCGACAACTTTTAATTCTTGGATTATCATCATTTACTGCACAGATTCACACAATTTGATCGAATTTTGGATTGTTGTTCGAAAACTCAAAATTCACTGTTTTGGATCATAATTCGTTTAAATCGATCGAATTGCGAGTTGTAATCAACAAGAAAAGTGTGCGGATTTTGATTACGAACAAATCGATATAAGTTTCATCTTATTTGATCAAGAATTGAAAGAGTTATGGCAGAATCAGTGATTTTCGTGTTCAAAGTGAAGAATTCGGATTATTCTTGGTGAATTCGGATCATTCATACAGAATTCGGATTATTCAATGGAATTCGTAGTGTTCTTGGTCATCACAAGTGTAGATTTCGACTCGAGAAGCTTTCGAATTCATTAAATTCGAACTCTGTTAGGTTCGAATTCTGCTAGTTGCGGATTAGTCTACACAAGAATTGAGTTGATTTCGAATCGTTGATCATTCGAATTGAGAAGTTGTGGATTAATCTGAGTTGGTTTTGATTTTCCAAGTATAGAATTCGATCCCTGATAAGTTCGAATTGGGTGATTTCGAACCCTGTTAAGTTCGAATTGGGTGATATCGAACTCTGTTAAGTTCGAATTGGGTGATTTCGGACTCAGTTAAGTTCGAATTGGGGGATTTCGGATTCAGTTAAGTCCGAATTGAGTGATTTCGTACCAAGCTGAGTTAGAATTTCGAATTCGGATTGTTGATTTCGAACCTAAGTGCATCCGAATTCTTGGAAGTGTCAGTTGAATTCGAATTCTATACTTAGCATCTGTTGAATTCGAATTCTTTTAAGTGTATTTTTTTTACACTTACTGCTTGATCTTCTGAACGATCATTCTTCTAGCCAATTGTCAGAAGATGTCGAGAGATATGTTGAGTATGGGTTCTAAGAAAAAGCCTCCAATCTTGATTGCCGAAGAGTATTCTCAATGGAAAAGGAGAATGACTCAATTTCTGAATCATCAGAACAGAGATCTCATGATGTCTATTCAAAAGGGTCCTTACAATGCATACATAGATGTTGGTGGTATAGCTGAAACTGAAACAAGTCAGGAGATTCTTCCGAGAAAAATAGAAAAAAGAATACAAATATTACAGTGAAGCCGACAAAGCTAAAGTAGAAATTGATGAGCAAGCTTTGACATACTTGACAATGGCCATTCCAAATAATATCTACAGTCGTGTAGACAGTCGAAATTCAGCTAAGGAAATTTGGGATGAGCTAGAAAGGCAGTTTGAGGGCTCATCAAAATCCATGAAGACAAAAAGGAATCAAAGTATTAATGCTTATGAAGGGTTTAAAGCTAGAGATGGAGAATCATTGAAAGAGACCTATGACCGTTACAACATCATTCTTAATGATTTGAGAAGGAATGGAGTTGACAAATCTGAATCGGAAATTAATTACAAGTTTGTCAAGAATTTACTGCCGGAATGGGATTCATACTCTATTCAGCATCAAATGTCAAGGGATATGGATGATGAGAAGTTGACCGACATTTTCAGTATTCTGGGTCAACACGAAGAAAAGGTAAAAGCAGTCAAATAAAAGGATAAAAAGGTCGAAGAATCTTTAGCCCTTCTGAGTGAACACAAGAAGAGTGGAGCTATGAAAACAAAGGCTTTGATTTCTGGAATAAGAAAAAAGAAGATAAGTTCTGATGATGATGATGAAAGTAGCAGTTCTGGAGATGAAATGAATGAGATAGCTGAAAAATTAGCCTTGTTAACTAACAGGTTTCAAAACAAATATGGCAAAAAGAAGGTTCATTCAAAAATCAAACCTGATTACAAGAAAGTGAACAGATACAAAAGGTTTGAGAAAAGGTATGAGAACAAGGATCAAGAGGAACAAGAAAAAGAGGAGAAAATTGAGAAAAAGGAAAGGGAAGAAAAGAAGGATAGATACGACCGAAACTGTTATAACTGCGGAAAGCCATGACATTTTGCCAGAGATTGTCAGTTAAAGAAGGTTAAGGATTCTGAATATTATCAGCGTAAAGCACATCTCGCAAAAGCCAAAGAAACCGGAAAGCCAGTAAATGCTGAAGAAGAAATATGGCTCATGGATTCTTCAGATGATGAAGAAGCTCACTTTACTCAAGTGAAGCACAGTTTGATGGCTAAACTTGACGAGGAAGATCTGGAATCCGAGGTACCATCTCTATATCCTTCTAATACTCCTCTTTATTCTGATAATTCTGAAAATGAATCTGAAACCGAAGGTGATAAATATGAAGAAATGCAAATCGTGATATTTGAGCTTAATGAGAAATTTAAAAAAGCTCAAAAGAAAATTGAAAAAGTGCAAAAGAAATTGGAAGATGAGAAAAGCTTAAAGCTGAAATATCATGATGAAGCACTTCTTTATAAATGTTTAGCTGAAGATAGAGAAAAGGAGAAAGAAATAATTAGATCAAATGTTAAAACACTTGAAACTGAAATTTCTGAGTTAAAGAAGAAAATAACAGATATAAATGATGAAAACATAGATTTTCAGTTCAAAATCAAGGTTCTTTCTGATGAAAGAAAAGAAGCCATTGAAAAGATCAAGCAGCTTGAAGACTTAAACTACAAAAGAGGTCAATCTGAGCAAACGCTGAATTTGTTAACTAGTAATCCAAAAGATAAACGATTTTATAATCCAAAGATGGGTCTAGGATTATCTGATGATAAGGTTTTCAAAACAATAAAACCCATTGAAAAAGGTGAAGTTTTGAAGCAAACTCTGATAAAAGGAGATTCCTCCAATTGCAAAAGTTTTTGTTAAATCAAAAAATGAAATGTTGCAACAAGTTATTATAACAGAAACACCTTCTAAACCACACGTTTCTGTTAAACCAAAAAATGAAGTGTTGCAACAAGTTATTATAACAGAAACACATTCAAAACCACACGTTTCTGTTAAACCAAATAATGAAGTGTTGCAACAAGTTTTTATAACATAAACACCTTCTAAACCACACGTTTCTGTTAAACCAAATAATGAAGTGTTGCAACAAGTTATTATAACAGAAACACCTTCTAAACCACACGTTTCTGTTAAGACAAATAATGGAATTTTGCAACAAGTCGTTTTAACAGAAACATCTTTAAAATCACAAACTCCTGTTAAAGACAATGCTTCAAATTCTTCAACTCCTATTTCAAAGAAAGATGAAGAAAAAACAGACAAAGTTTCAGAAGAAAAGCCTAGATACAACATGACAAATTTTAAGTATGATGAATTAAATTCCAGTTACAAAACTAAAATGGTTAAACTAACTGGATTTAGTTCGTTATTTTCCGATGAATCTATGGCTAAAACATCTGTTTTCAAAAACAATGAATCTATATCTGTTAAATCTGAATCTAATGTTGAAATGTAGTCAAATATCACTTCAGATCTTAACAAAAAGGAGTTTGTTCCAGAAACCTCTTCTGAATTTCCTGATTTGGACTCAGCTTTAATTAAAATTGTTGATTTAGAAAATCAAATTTCTAAATGGCAATTAGATTTTGAAAAATTAGAGGATGATTATGATAATATTAGACTAGAATTTGATCATACAAAAAAGGTCAATCTTGATCTTAAGAGTGAGATTCGAAGACTAGAATCCAAATTATATGAAATATCAAACTCTAAGGCTTCAAAAAGCTGTGAAAAATGTTCAAAACAAGCTGAATCCAAAGATCAGAATAAATCTTCAAGTATGTTTGATCCTTTTGAAAAGCTTAAATTTTTTAAAGAAAAGAAAGATCTTGAATTAAGATGTGTAGAACTTTCAAAACAAATTTCAGATTTTGAGAAAGTTCTATTTCTTGAAAAAGAAAAGCATAAAAAGGAGAGAACTGAGTTTGAAATAGAATTAAAATTTTGTGAAGTCTATCATAAAAAGTTTTCATCAAAGGTATCTGATTTGAAAACAGAACCAGTTTCAAAAGAAAAAGAGAAAGGAAAATCATCCGAAAATAAATCTAATTTGTTTTCAAGTGATTCTTCTAATTCTAAAGGTTCTGACAATTTTTCTTCTTCTTTCTCAGAAATGGATGAAGAAAAGTATGTTGATTTGAAGGAACAAGTTCCAAATAGCAAGAATAGAAGTACCGACACTGAGAAATGTAGTTCTTTAAATAAAAATTGTATACATTCTTGTAATGTTTGCAATGTTTGTGGCAATAATAATTCCGCAATTTCAGATTTCAAATTATTGTCACAAGCCAAAAGAAAAATTCATTGTGCTCATTGTTGGGACAACTATTTCAAGCTAAATGGAAATACCCCAACGAATAAAAAGTTTAATACTTCTTTCTTCTCTTCAAAATCTTCAGCGAACAAACAATCTAAAATGTTCAATTTCAGATCACACAAACAGAATAAGAAGATGAGCAAACTAAAACAGTTGAAGTGAATATGGTTTGGAAATGGATTCCAAAAGATGAAGTTAACAAACCAAATTTACTCAATGACCTTAATTTTAAAGGCAAAATTCAGGGGTCATCAACTGTAATCAACAAACTGATCCGTACTAACAAGAAAGGACCCATACAGATATGGGTACCTAAAATAAGGTAATTGTTTCTTAACAGGACCGTCATGTGTGGGTTATTGATTCGGGAGCATCTAGACACATGACGGGGTACAAGCACTTCTTGCAAGATTTTACTGTAGATCCTGGCGGATCGGTGGGGTTTGGAAATGATTCAAAAGGTCACGTTCGAGGCTACGGAACGTTGAAAAATGACTCGATACAAATAGAAAAGATCTTGTATGTTGAAGGTTTAGGGCATAACCTTTTCAATATTAGTCAATTCTGCGACAAGAACTGTAAGGTGTTATTCGACAAAGATTTTTGCTACATTTTGGATACTAATTGGTCAGAAATCTTCAGGGCCAAAAGATGTGGAGACCTATACATGACTGATTTTACAACTCTTGTTGCTTCTAATCAAGTTTGTCTTGTATCAAAAGCTTCACAAGAAGAGTGTTGGTTATGGCATCGAAGACTTTCACGTCAAAATTTTCGCAGCATCAACAAGCTCCGAATAGATGGATTAGTTTTCGGGCTTCTTGAAATGAAAATTGACAAAGTTTCTGTGTTTCCAGCTTGTGAAATGGGAAAGATGAAACATGTTTCACACAAGACCAAGACTTTGTCTAATTGCAACAACGCCTTGGAATTAATTCACATGGATCTCTGTGGCCCTATGCGAACTCAGTCAATGGGAGGAAAGAAATATATCTTGGTTATGGTTGATGAGTTTTAGGGATATACTTGGTTGGATTTCTTACGACTCAAGTCTGAAGCACCTGAGCAGATCATTAAGTTCATCAAGAAGATTCAAACTCTTCTACAACGCCCTGTTCGAAAAATCCGAAGTGACAACGGAACTGAATTCAAGAATGCAACACTTCAATCTTTTCTTGAATCCGTTGGAATAACTCACAATTTTTCTGCCCCAATTACTCCACAACAAAATGGAGTAGTTGAAAGGAAAAATCGAACTCTTGTAGAAGCAGCTAGAACAATGCTTGCCTATTCGGGTCTTCCACCAAATCTATGGGCTGAAGCAGTATCAACAGCGTGTTTTACACAAAACAGAACTATTATCAATAAACGCTTTAACAAAACTGCATATGAATTAATCAACAATCGCAAACCTAACATAAAATTCTTGCGTGTATTTGGATGCAGGTGTTTTGTCATGAAAGATCGTGAATATCTTTCAAAGCTTCAAGTTAAGGCTGATGAGGGCATCTTTATAGGCTATTCCTTGAACTCGAAGGCATACATGATCTACAATAATCGAACAAAATCAGTTATCGAGAGCATCAACGTTACGTTTGACGAGACTGTGACTTTGACTTCTGGACATTTAAGTTCAGAACTCGTACAGAAATCTGAATCTTCTACTAAGACAGGAGTAGAACCTGTGGCGAAACAGTTTTCTAATTCACTTTTAAATACTAATACTACTGATCTAGATTTATTATTTCTTGATGCATTTATGGATTACTGTGCAGATATGGAACCACCCATCACATCTGTGAATGCATCTCAGCAACAGACGAGTGTCAATATCTCCGGACCATCTGAAGATGTCGGTATCAGCACTTCTGGGGAAATTAACGAGACTCCAACTGAACATGCTCCTGTCTCTGAACATGAAATTCAACCAGACGTTCAGGTTTCAGCAAATACTTCATCGGAGACTTCTACACCTGAAGGATTAGAAACAGAAGTTAACATACCGGAATCGACAAATGTATCTTCAGCTGAATCAACCGAAGAGATTTTTGCAGTTTTGGATGAAAATGATTCATCAAACACTCGTATGGATATTCCAACTCTTCCGAGTAGTCATAAATGGACAAGAGCACATCCTCCGGCTGATATATTTGGTGATCTGAATGATGGAGTGAAGACCCGATCTGCGACTACAAACGAATGTTTGTACGTAAACTTTCTAAGCACGTTAGAACCCAAGAAAGCATCTGAAGCTTTACAAGATCCAGATTGGATCAACGCCATGCAAGAGGAATTAAACGAGTTCAAACGCAACGAAGTGTGGCACTTGGTGAAACGCCCAAAAGACAAAACCATAGTCGGAACTAAATGGGTTTTTAGAAACAAAAAGGACGAAGCGGGGATTATAGTCAGAAATAAAGCAAGACTGGTTGCTAAAGGTTACAATCAACAAGAAGGAATCGATTATGATGAAACCTATGCACCAGTAGCAAGGATTGAAGCAATCAGGATCTTTCTTGCATACGCAACACACAAGAACATGAAGGTATTTAAAATGGACGTCAAATCTGCGTTTCTGAATGGAATACTACATGAGGAAGTGTATGTAAGTCAATCTGAAGGCTTTGTTGATCCAAAATATCCCAACCATGTCTATATTTTAGATCAAGCACTCTATGGCTTAAAGCAAGCACCGAGGGCATGGTATGAGACTCTGACTATTCATCTGCTTGAAAATGGATACACCAAAGGTACAATTGATACAACTCTATTTCTCAAGAAAAAAAGGTAAAGATTTAATGCTAGTACAAATATATGTTGACGACATAATATTTGGTTCTACAAATCCAAATATGTGTAAAGATTTTGAAATGGTGATGAAAAGCCGCTTTCAAATGAGCATGATGGGAGAACTAAAATTTTTCCTTGGTCTCCAAGTGACATAGTCAAATAAAGGCATTTTTATCAATCAATCAAAATATATAAATGACATGCTTAAGAAATTTGACTTAAATTCCTCTTCCACCATGAAAACTCCCATGGCTACTGGTAAACTTTTGGACGCTGATTCATCCGATGAATCGGTTGATCAAAACTTATACCGTGGTATGATTGGATCTTTACTATATCTAACGGCAAGTAGACCGGATATTTTGTTTGCAACATCCTTTTGTGCACGCTTTCAAGCTAACTCGAAGGTATCTCACCTTGTGGCTGTAAAGCGAATCCTTAGATATCTCAAAGGCACAAGAAATTTGGGTCTTTGGTATTCTAAGGATTCAGGGTTTGAACTAACTGCTTACACAAATGCAGATCATGCGGGAAATATGATGGACAGGAAAAGCACATCTGGTGCTTGTCAATTTTTGGGAGATAAACTTGTAAGCTGGTCATCAAAGAAGCAAACATGTGTCTCAACATCTACGGCTGAAGCAGAATATGTGGCAGCTGCCAGTTGTTGTTCACAAGTAATCTGGATGAAGATGCAGCTTAAGGATTATGGATACATCATCAACAAAATCCCAATTTACTGTGATTCCAAAAGCGCAATTGCAATAACTGAGAATCCTGTTCAGCACTCCAAGACAAAACATATAGATGTAAGGTACCATTTTATCAAAGACCATGTTGAGAAGGGAACTATAGAAATGCACTTTGTACCAACAGAACTAGAACTTGCTGATCTTTTCACAAAACCTTTAGATGAAAAAAGGTTCAATTTTTTAATCAGCAAACTAGGAATGTTGAATCCTTAGTCATTTCTCACTCTCTTTAAAAACATTGAGGGGGAGTTCATGTTCTTGTTTATTTAAATCTATGTTCATATCCTAACTCACAAGGACCCAAATGCCATTGGGTACCAATATCTGCTTAATCTGTTTTGCAGGTTCTTCATGTGTTGTACTGAATCATAGCTAAACACCACACACATGACTGAAAACAGAAGAGAAGCGGCGTATTTTTTTGAAAAATATTTGTACCATTAAGGGGGAGACAAATATTATTGGCTTTTGAACATATCAGTTCAAAACCCGTGTTTCAACGACTTTGGCTTTTGAACATATCAGTTCAAAACCCGTACTTCACATACTAAGACTTCTAAACAAATCAGTTTAGAACTCACACTTCTCAGGTGATATCTTTAACTATTACATCTTTCTGTTTCAAGGAACGTGGTAAAAGGTAACATTGGATTATATTTTGTTTCTACCACTTTGAAAACTTGAATCTTTACAAATTTAATTCAATGAGATAAAATTTTCAATTTTCATTCAATGAATTAAATGTATGCTAAAAGATGATTTTACAAGTATTTTTTGTATTATCTGAGTTAGATTTGTTTCAACTTTCACCTCTGAAATAAATCGAAAGGTCATCAAAACATGAATGAAATTATGTTGAATGCTCAAAGTTATGTGAATCTGGACTTATATAGAATATAATGCTCAAAAAGCCTATATGTCAGAATGATGGATGGAAATGAAAATATGGGAGAAGCACTATATTTTAGAACCAAGTGATTGAGATAAAATTGTTGCACTATCATTTAGTTTGAAAGTTTGTGCCTGTGGCCTTTCTGGTTTGGGAGAGTAAGTCCTAAGGGGTGTTCGACACCTAGTCCCTAAGATCAACTGGTCTGGGATCGGCTGACCCAAATCCTGCAATAGAACCAGATAGAAAGCCATGTTCTACTGGTACAAATGGGTTTAAGATATATCGATGTGGCCTTTCTGGTTTGGGAAATTAAGTTCTAAGGGGTGCTCGTCACCTAGCACCTAAGGCCAACAGGTCTGGGATCTGCTAACCCAAATCTTGTTATAGAACCAGATAGAAAGTCATGTTTAACGGTGTATCTTATTCTTACTAAACTTTTTGATCAAAAGATGCCAATGAGCACAAAATCAAAGGATGCCAATGAGCACAGAATCAAAAGATGCCAATGAGCACAAAATCAAAAGATGTCAATGTGCACAAAATCAAAAGATGCCAAAGAGCACACATCTCTTGAAACTTGGGGAAAATACAAAGTCGCGATAAACCCGTAAATTTATGAAATTCTGATTTTGGACAAATTGTGTGAGTAGAGCAAAGTATTCTTATATGTTTTAGAAATGCATAAACTTTATGCTAATCATAGTTCGCATGCTAGCACACCAAATAGATTTGATAAAGGGGTTGACATTGAACGTTTGTAACTTGATATGCAATGATGTCTTGTTTTTAAATCCAAACACATGCATTTGGTTTCACTTGATTGAAATATCTGTTAAATTTCATTAAGTTGAATTTCTTTTGTAAACCTTTCAAATGATCAAAAGTTTGTAGTTATAAATTAAAATTCAATGAATTTTACTTTCCTTGTTCAATGTGTTTTTGCTACAATTTCAAATACTGTGCGTTATTGAAACATATGCATACGTTCAGAGGAAGAAAACAAGTTGCTCCAGAATTCATATTTTGAGGGGGAGTTAGATTTTTATACAAAGTAATAATTCTAACAGTTTGGACTCATGTTCTATGAGTACCAAGTTTTCATCTGTCTGTGCAGATTTCTCTGAAAAAAAAGACAGCAACTTATGCAATTGTTTAGGGGGAGCAATTCGGCATAGGTCTGTAAGTCCAGTAGTAGTAAAAAAAATCCTTTGAGATCTTATAAAGTTTTATCTGATGAGAGATTTTTGGAACAGTTGTTAAATTTATCTGAAAAAGTTGTAATTTTTCATGCAATTTTTTGAAGAATTCGAACTCTCAAGGATTCGAATTCAAAGAATTCGAACTCTTAAGGATTCGAATTCAATGAATTCGAACACTTAAGGATTCGAATTCAAAGAATTCGAACTCTTAAGGATTCGAATTCAATGAATTCGAACACTTAAGGATTCGAATTCAAAGAATTCGAACTCCTAAGGATTCGAATTCAAAGAATTCGGACTCTTAAGGATTCGAATTCAATGAGTTCAACATCATTTTTTTACAACTTTATCTGATTCGAACTCTTTTGGAACTTTTTACATCCGTGTTTATGTAAATTGTTCAAATGAACAATGCCATGTCTATTTTTGAAACATGCCTTTTTCTACTGTTTGCCAAGTGGGGTACTCTAATTCGTGACAAATGTTCAATTTTTTTTAAGTATAAAAAGAGTTCAAACCCTCATTTCCCACTTTTCACTTCATGCAAACGTTTCAAACACTCTCAAAAATCACTGTTCATCATCTTCAACATTCAGACTTCAACTGTTCGATTCATCCTCATCAGGTAATCATTTCTATTGATTTTACTCTCATTAGATTCGAAATCTTCATGAGCATCTTTCTATCCATGTCATTTCTTCGAATATAAACATTTACTATGCCGATTTGTACGATTTCGAAAATGTTTACTGTTCATATATTTTATATGCTTTCGGATCTTCCTTGCTTCGAATTCATGAAATTTGTTAAGTAAGAAAAGACTTCAGATTCGAATTCCTTTATTTCGAACTATATTGAACTTGAATTCCCTGATTTCGAACCCTATTGGAATTGAATTCTCTGGTTTCGAACCCTTTTGGATTCGAATTCCCTGATTTCGAACCCTTCTGGATTCGAATTCCATGGTTTCGAACCCTTCTGGATTCGAATTCATATGTTTCGATTAGTCTTAGAATTTAAGTGATGATTTTGAATGCTTCTCGATTCGAATTCCCTAAATTCGGATTCCTTTTAATTCGGATTCATGTGCATATGAATGATTCGAATTCTATACTTTAGAATTTTTTTTCTTTTTCAAATTTTTTTCAAATTTATTTTTCAAAGAATAATCTTGTCAGAATTTTTTTTGTTCCAAAATCATCAGATTAGATGGTCAATCAGGAAGAACAAAGTCATGTTCAAGGCTTTGGTGATCATATTCTGAGCTTACCCGAACCGACACTCGATGTACCTCTGCCATCAACGCGATCAGTACATCAATCCCAAGCCGGAATTCATCCAGATCATCCTATCATTCATCCGGTCAATTATGTTGCGATCATTCACAACAATCATCACATTGATTTTGATCGCATCAACATTCATCCGGTGATAAAGGAAGTGCTCAGAAATCATCCGCTAGCATACGCATTGACGAATACTGTCGTTGTGCCTATGCTATATTTACAGCAAGCATGGAAGACGATAACCACATCAATGGAAAATGGAAGACCAGTCTTTGTATTCCAAATAGACGATTTCATCACAAAGCTTGATTTCCAAAGGCTAAGAATGGTTCTGAGACTACCTGAGCCTGATTCACGTGAAGGAAAGACTGAGTTTGATCCTTTTCCATCTGAAGAAGAAACGTTTGAAGGAATACGAGATATGGGATACACTGGAAATTTAACTCGAGTGAAGGAATTCCATAAGGCGAACCTTCCACCGTTATACTATACCATCTTCTCTGTCATTAATCGATGCTTATCTGCCAAACATGCCGGAACCGACAGTGCCAGCATCGGATTTCTAAAGTTATTTCATGCGGTGGTGTATGATCTTCATGTAGATTATGCAGCCATCTTCTGGCATGAACTAAATGAGAAGATAGATCTTCGCCAACAAAACAAGGGAAAGCCTTATATTCCATACATGAGGTTTCTTCAAATCATTATTCACATCATGCTTCGTTCTAACAGAGAGATTCCACGACGAGCAAATCATCCTTCTGTGTCCGAGAAAGCCATGCAGTATCTTCAATTTCGCAAAACGGAATATGATTATGAAATGCCGTTACCTGAAGGGTTTCTACGATACGCGGATCAGGACGCTGAGTGCATTATCGAGTATAGAGAGTCTATGGTCCAGCCAGAACCGGAGGGACCTACCCCAGACTCAACCCCTAGGCGAGAGGAGTCGGTGAGTGTTCAGGATGCACGGGCTACTGAACGGGGAGAGTCGAGGGAAAATTCCGAGAGGGGAACTGGTGGGGGTCAGTCATCTGTACTTGAAGATACAGGGTCATCGTCCGAGGACACACATATAGATGACTTTGTACAACACGATTCTGAGGGAGTAATTCCTAAACATATTGGGGATCCTCCTTTAGTTGAGTACTTTAGTGATAGTACAGAGTCTGATAACGCGTCTGATCCAGCAGAGGAACATCATGATGATGATGAAGATGACAACGATGATAATGATGATGATCAAGGAAATGCTGGAAATCTTGGTGTTGATGCTACTACTGAGGAAAACTGGTTTGGTAACGTTGCTGATATTCTTGTATTTCCACAAATGCACTTGTCATATAATGTTAATGTGGAAGACTTAAACTTGGATGACATGCCCTTGATGTCGTCTCAAGTTAGTGAAGGAACGGGAGGTATAAGGAGAACCGAGGGAGTATCAGTTGAAAATATAAGTGAGTCTGTGAGAGAAACTGAAGAGAAAAATATGGAGAGTGTGAGAGATATCCGAACTCTCTATACCAGAAGGGCAGCCACATCCACCACCAGATCTCATTTGTTGGGATCAGGTGTTGAAGAAGACGTTACTCGCCCAGTAACGCAATTGCACACCTTTGCCAGCCATCCAACTTCTTCTCTACAAGAATTTGTCTCATTCTCTCACGGGATTTTAGCACAAACACTATCTGGATCTCGTTTGGAGATTCCGGATATTGAAACAGAGCGACTTACTCCACAGTCCTCGACCTTCTTTCCTTCACAAAGTTCGAGTCTAGTGCCAGTTGCTAATATATCTGATTCTTTGAATAGGACACTTTCTGGAACATCTGATGCGCGTCTTGGTGACCCATCTGGAACACTCAGAGTAGATCCTTTCACAGGAATACAAGGACAGAGTGGAAATCCTACCAGTGCTAACACTATGCCAACACTGAGCGTAGGTCACACAGTTGCAATAACTGTTGTGTCAACGGAAAACCTAAGTGGTGTCGGTGTTACTTTACCCGTCTTTGTGACAAGGGAAAACTTCGATGGCACCCTAAAGGCTATTGAAACTATGTTCATTCGGGAGTTACAAGGTGTGAAAAATCAGTTGAAGGGAAAAGAACCGATGACTTATGAGCCAGTTGTACGTCCTAGTCTAGAAATCTACTTGGCTCCACCTCGAGTACCTCAGCCTTCTCCTATGCAACAACTACCAGTGGTTCAAAGTGTTGATGAATTGAGGGACTTATTCTATGCCAAGCTAATGTCCATGAGCCCTGAAGATCAGCAAAGTAAAACCTTGTTGTCTCTACTTCAGAACTTCCAATCTACTCCAAATCCACCTCCACCTCCACTTACACCTTCAGTTACACCCACGCAGTTTCAAGCATTATCCACGGAGTTATCTACCTTCAAGTCTGAAGTTGTGAAGTCTTTAAGTGATATGAAGCAGTCAATTGTTGAGTTGAAAGCTTTGATGGATCAGTCGTCTAAGACTCAGCCTCAAGGTACTAAGAGAAGACATGATCAGGATCCCGATGATCATGATCATGAGGGGGAGATGAGTAAGAAGAGAAGATCTGAGTCGGAAAGCTCTCAAGGCCAAAAGAAAAATCCGACTGTTGCTGAAATTTCTGAGATGTTTGAATCAGGTGCTATGGGCGATCAAAGCGGAAAACATATCGTATTGTATGTTGATACGAATACAGAACCGACGGTTGAAAAGCCTGAGGTAAATGAGGAAGAGATAAGAGAAGTGGTTGATCGGTTCATGCAATCTGTTGAGTTGATTGAAATCAGTTCTGATGAAGAAGCTGATGAAAGTGCAAGAGATTACGATCGTTATTGGAAAGTTAAGGAGGAAGAAGAACCATTTTTGATACTTACTTATGAACCAGAAGATCAAGGTGTTGGGTTCACTGAAGAAGAAGTAGACATTCTGTCAGAGATATACGGGCCACAAACTCCTGAAGAAATATCCTTTAGCCCTGTTCATTCACCCGAACATATCTCAGCCACTTTGATGTCAGATCAACATTCTGTTACACCTATAACCATTAACCTTAACCAATCTAGCTTAACTTCAACTCAAACTACTATACCAGTATCTGAACCATTTCCAACTTCTGAAACAATTCCTACTCAATCTGAACCACAACATTCTCATGATCCATTACCTAAAAAGCCAAAACCCGAAGAGACTGATCCTCAATCCACTACACCTTTAGTACCACCTATTATTCCTAGTCATGACGAAGCTGGTCCTTCTAATCCAGTTGATCAACCTGGTCCTTCATCCTCGCGGAGTAGAAAATTGTCTGAACTTGAACAACAACAAAGAACTTTGTATTTGAGAACACCTTTCTTGGAAGAAGCTGAAAGAAGACTGTTTGTACATAGAATCAGAAAATTTGAATCCCTACGCCGTGTTGGGTATTACAGATCAAACAGCCGAATACAAGTTTGAGTATATGTTCTTCCTAAGAGACAAGTGCCAAAAGAAAAAAAGACGTGAGGAGCAAGAAATTGATTGTGACTATAAAGGAGGTAACGGCCAGGTTATACTACAAATTGTGGTATCCAGAGTTTCTTGTTCAAAGTCAAGATTGCAGAGATTATAGATTCACTGAAGCAGATTTTTGTCACCTAACGATAGAAGATTTTGAGTTCATGTATCATCATTTTAGAGATCTTCAGATCAGAAGGGAAAATGTGACTCTTTCTTTGAATGCCATTAAGAGACTTCTGAGAAGACACGTTTTGTTCACACAGTGTCATGATTTGCAGATGGGTGTGGAAAGCTATCAACCAAGAGTAAATCTGTTAAGACCAAATCAAGAATTGACTGGATTGATGAGAATGCCTTTATATTGTGTAATTGCAGATCCAGAATTTGGTGTTGTGTTCAGAAATGATGCAAACAAGATATTCATTCGGTTTAATGAGTTGGAAAAATACTCTGATGGTACGCTTAAGATTGTAAGACTTCAGTTAGCCGAAAAGCTCAAGAGACATGATGCTGAAAGAAAGATTACTTGGATGTCTTCAAGACCTAGAAGAGTCTTTTCTAGAGCCATTGAAGAGATTGATGAAAGATTGAACTTCAGAATGGTTATGAGAAGAATTGAAACCTATCTTGGTTTCCGAAGAAGAAGAAGACCCTTCCTGCTTTGATAGCTAAGGGGGAGATTGTTAGAGCACTATTTGTAGCTATCAAGACAGTATTAACTCTTTGTACTGTTACTCCTTGGTAGAGGCATGGGTTTGTCATGTCCTACTATATAAAGGAGTTCCTTTAATATTTTGCACAACCTCTTGAGCATTGTGTCATTTGTACTTCAGAGACCAATATATGGATGACAAGTTTGCTATCTAGATTCTCTCTACATTTGTTCTTTACATATTGCTATATTTGGGATTTCACATGGAGGAAGGCAGAGAAATCACCCTGATATGCATAGTTAATAGGAGTTGGGGATTGCAGAGGCTGCTCTTGGGCTTCTTCTGCCAATTCAGCTTCCTCTAGAATTGGCCGCATGGGTGTGAGAGGCTTTTTCGATTTCTTCTTGCCAATTCAGCCTCCTCTAAAGACTTGTGTTTTCTTTTCATTTTCTTGTCTTTAGGGGGAGGAGGTGCAGAAGATTCAACCACTGTTTCATGTGGTGGGGACAGTTGGGTTTGGGCAGCACTGGTAGAGGTGCCTTCTGTAGCTTTCCTTTTCTTGTGGGCTTTCTTCTTTTTGGGAGTGCTGGCAGAGCGTTTGCTCTTAGGAGTAGGGGAAAGGATTGTATTTCTCAGAGCATGAAAGTTCTGCTGTACCTTCTCATGCTTAGTAAGGGCCACTGACCAATCTTCATCACTCATCTTATCTACAACCTTAGATCCTAAGGGAACTCCTAGACACGGGGGTGTCACATGACTCGGTTCTGGAGTCCTATGATCGTGTATGTATTCTAACTTAAGGGTCTCATCAGTGGCATATTCCAGAAGTGCGGTTGGCAGAGGTCTGCAGAAGTTGTATTTATCTTCGTGCTCTGTTGGGGAGGTCTTTGTCATGGGATACATTCTAGCCGTTGGACCCTACATTGGCCATTTTTGTAGTAGGAGCAGAGGCTCTAGAAGGACAGCCAGAATTCGCTGATATTGTAGAGGAGGTAGAGCATCGGTCGAGCGTCCTTTTAGGGAGGACATTTTTCGGTCATTGGTGTTAACCATTTCCTGCATCATTAGGGTGGCGTAGTCCAGAGGTAGATCGTAGTATACCCCATACATAATAACCAAGATTTGATGAAAAGTCTGGTCTGGACTACCCACTTTCCCCGTTAGACAACTGTTGAGAATGGAGAAGAGAGTATTCCCCAGAGGTGGGAACCTGTTTCTTCTGAAGTCATTCCTCTTTCTCGGCGTGGTATTGTATCCCAACATTTCAGCAAAACTGCAGAGCTCTGTGTCTGTGGGTTCTTCTACGTACGCCTTTATCCCTAGAAGACCTCTTGTAGGTAGACCGAACTCAAGTGAGAACATGGTTCTGTTGAACTTGAGTTCAAGGTGTTCGGATTTGTCTGGTTTTGAGATGTAGCCCTTGATCTGTCTATCTTCTGGGTCATACCTGCTGCTTTGCCAGAATTGATTGAGATATCTGGCAGGGATTTAGTTGACAGTTTTGTTTAAAAGGGGGTAAAGATAATGGTGTTCCAGAATGTGAAGAAGGATGGCATGTTCTTCCCCAAAAGCGGTTTTTGAGGGAACCATGTAGTGGTTATTGGGTTTTAAGGGATGAACACGTTCGAAGTGTTCATGATCGATGATGTTTTGAAGGTGGGTTATCAGAGCAAAATCTGTTGACTCATCGTAGTTGTCTTGTTCTATGTCTATGGCTATTTCAGGGTTCTGGGAGTGCTCAGAATGAGATGGGAAGTTCACCGGAGTGTTGGAGGTGGATGCCATTGCTATAATCTTGAAGAAAGGAGTAGAAATGGGGAAGTGGCAGGTTTTGCAATGGTTCGCCGAAGAAGAATGGAGTAGTAAATTCGTAAAAAGTATAAGAAATGAGATGAACGGGGTTATATAGTGGGTAAAAAACGGATTGAATTCTATAGTAAAAGTGAATTCAATAAGCATTTGGGGTCCACACTCAAGTTCTACAGCCTGGGAAACGATTCAGAAGGATCGTGTGGCACGTACGTCCAATGAAAACTTATCATGTCATAAGTGTCAGAACACGATTAGACGTCGTGCGCGGCCCATTAATGCTTGGCGCGTGGGTGTTTCTACTTCTGAATGACTGTCACTCTCAGAAATAACCCGCATGTTACAGAATTTCCAAAAGAGGCCAAGTATCAGAAACGACAGAAGCTCTGTAGTGGAATGAGCTATGTGGTCTGAAACCTGCTCTTTTTGTCTCTTCTTAGCTTGCACATTTACCCAAAACGTTTGAAAAGCACTTGGAAATGATCGATAGAACTTTAGTGCAAAATTTGCGTTCACAGAGGCTTTGAGCCTCTGTTGGAGCCAGCAGAGGCTATATGAGTGAAAATTTCTCATAAATAAAGATTCATAAAACATTTTCATCATCCAAAGGTTTAATTGTTTTAAACATTGTTTTTAGGACATATTTGGAAATTAGTGTCCTAGAAAACTATTTTGGAGAAGGTTTTGTACAAGGTACTCACTTTTTGAGTGTCTAGGGTGGGCGACAGAGACTCTTTGGTGGAATGAGCTGTTCGACCAAAAAAAAATCTTCCAGTATCTTTGAATGTGCATTTGTACGTGTGAATCCTTAAAGAGGACATTGAAGTTGATCAATAGAGTTCCCGTATGAAATTTGCAGACATAGAGGATCTGGCTTACAGAGGCTCTATTGAGCTCAACAGAGGCTCTATGACCTTAAATTTTTTATAATGGAAGGCTCAAAAATTATTTTTTATCATTAATGGTGTGGAATGTTTTAAACATTGTTTTTCTAGGACATATTTGGAAATTGGTGTCCTAGAAAATTGTTTTCAAAAAGTATATGTACGAGATACTTACCTTTTGGCTCTCCCTTGTTCGACAAAAAATCTTCACTTCTGTGAGTGTGATTGATCACAACTCTTCTTTGGCTCCCCCTTAAATGATCAACCTCTGTAGATCAGTTCAAGGTCTCCTTCTGCTCCCCCTTGACCTATGCTTGGATCAAATGAGATAAGTAGTGCACAGAACATAGGTCAATTTCATCAGAGGTTCTGTGGAGATTGTCAGAGGCTCTGAGCAATCCCACAGAAGCTCTGTTGGGTACAGAACTTTTGATGATGAAGAATTTACATACATAAAGAGTTTAAATATATACATATTTACAAGAAGATCATATCTTACTTACAGAGGTTTCAACTCATGTGGATCATTCCCAACTTACCCACAAAGAAAAGAAATCTTTTCTCGTCTAGTGCCTTGGTGAATAAGTCTGCAAGTTGGTATTCGGTGGACACAAAGTGCATTTCGATTGTGACATAAAGAGTTTAAATATATACAGATTTACAAGAAGATCATATCTTACTTACAGAGGTTTCAACTCATGTGGATCATTCCCAACTTACCCACCAAGAAAAGAAATCTTTTCTCGTTTAGTGCCTTGGTGAATAAGTCTGCAAGTTGGTATTCGGTGGACACAAAGTGCATTTCGATTGTGACATGTTCAACATGATGCTTCAGAAAGTGGTATCGGATATCGATATGCTTTGTTTTTTAGTGCTGTGCTGGATTGGCAGAGATGGCTATGGCACTTTTTGAATCACAGAGGATGGGTATCTTGTATATGATGTAATCATAGTTTGTCAGCTGAGTTTTCATCCACAGAACTTGGGAGCAACAGCTAGCAGCAACGACATATTCAGCTTCTGCTGTAGATGTAGACACACAGTTCTGCTTCTTCGAAGTCCAGCTTACTAGTTTACCACCCAGGAATTGACAACTCCCAGAGGTACTTTTTCGATCAAGCTAGCATCCTCCATAATTTGAATCTGTGTATGCCTTTAGACCAAAACCAGAGTTCTTCGGATACCAGAGCTCAATATTTTTAGTCCCTTTAAGGTATATGAAGATCCTCTTTACAGCAATAAGGTGGGATTCCTTTGGGTTAGCTTGATATCTTGCACAGAGGTATGTGGCATACATTTTATCAGGTCTACTTGCCGTTAAGTATAAAAGTGATCCAATCATACCTCTGTAGAGCTTGCACTCTACAGATTTGCCATTTGGATCTGAGTATAACTTGTTTCCAGTGGCCATTGGGGTCTTCTTTACAGAGGCATCAGAGAGACTGAATTTTGAAAGTATGTCGGAGACATATTTAGCTTGATTTATAAAAATTCCCTCTGATGATTGTTTTACTTGGAGTCCGAGGAAGAAGTTTAGTTCTCCCATCATGCTTATTTCAAACTCACTCTGCATGAGTTTTTCAAAAAATTTGCACTGTTGTGCATCTGTAGACCCAAAAATAATGTCATCCACATAGATCTGTACAAGCAGAATCTCATCACCTTTTCTTTTATAAAACAGAGTAGTATCGGTTGTACCTCTGTCGAAATCATTATTGGGAAGAAAGGTTGAAAGTGTTTCGTACCATGCTCTTGGAGCCTGTTTCAGTCCATACAGAGCTTTGTCGAGGTAATACACGTATTTTGGGTTCTTGGAACTTTCAAACCCTGGTGGCTGCTGGACATATACCTCTTCTTGAATTTCACCATTCAGAAAGGCGGATTTTACATCCATTTGAAAAACTTTAAAACCTCTGTGGGTTGCGAAGGCTAAGAAGATTCTTATAGCTTCGAGCCGTGCGACAGGGGCAAAAGGTTCATCGTAATCAATGCCTTTTTCTTGGCGATATCCCTTGGCCACCAATCTCGCTTTATTTCTAATGACCACCCCATCCTCGTCCTTCTTGTTTCTGAAGACCCATTTTGTCCTTATTGCTTGTTTCCCTCGTGGCAGAGTGTAAAACCAGTTTCTATTAGGTAATCATCAAATCATGCATTGATCTTGAACATAATAGAGATTACATATGATTGATGCACTTTCTCTCTCTAGAATGCTCTCACTTCTCTCTCTAGAATATTACAATTAAGATCATTCACTAATTACTTCCTTGAGACTTGCTTACAAACTAAGCTTTACAAAACCTATTTATATCTCCTAATTACAAAGCTCTAAACACTAAAGCTAGTTTGACTTTACAAGACTTTGACTATTTTGACTAATGCTTTGACTTTACAATGTTTGACATTATACAAGACTTTAACAATAAATCTTGAATACAATAATGCTCTAACACAGAGGTACTAGGGTCCATACCATATTTCTCTCAAACTGTAGAAGCTCTTCTTGCATAGCATCTACCCAGTTTGGATCACCTAAGGCTTCAGAAATGCGTTTTGGCTCGATCACACTGATAAAATTTGTAAAGAAACAAAAATTAGCAGTGGCTGATCTTGTCTTGACCTTTTCAGAAGGGTCGCCTATTATAAGGCTTAGAGGATGGCTCTTCGTCCACTGTGTTGTTCTTGGAAGATGGTCATTAGTGTCATCAAGATGAACCTCTATAGTTGCACACTGCGGTTCTGGTGCAACCTCTGTTGTAGATGGTACTTCTGTGCTTGTGCTTGGTTCTTCATCTTGTGGGAGGATTGGAATGATAGTTGGAATTTGTTCCTCTGGGGAAGTAGAGACTGAGTCTTCGTTTTCCTCGGGTATTGATTCCTCTGTAGTCGCTGGAGTTGGTATTTCAGGAGCCTCTGTAGGTGAATCCTTGGTTGTATCATTTTCTGTTCGCTCCCCCTCAGCACTTGCATCTGTACGATTGACAGAAGATGATGAGGTATTTAAGGGACCAATTAGAGATATACCTGACTCAGTCTGACTTGCAGAAGATGTTTCTCCAGAGGCTCTGATGGCTCCAGCAGAGGGATCAATATCATCATGGAACATCTCTTCAAATAGAAGATTTAAGTCTTCTTCTCTCGTCTTTAAGATGCCAGATGAATCCTTCTTTAGACCGAGTTCTGAACTGATTTGTTCAGAAGTCTTCTGAAAGGAATCGTCAAAAGAGACATTTAGGCTTTCCACTATGGATCGAGACCGTAGAAGATATACTTTGTAAGCCTTTGACATGGCAGGGTATCCTATGAACTTTCCTTCATCTGATTTCACATCGAACTTCCCTCTTGCCTCTCTATCATTTAGGACAAAACACTTTCATCCAAATACATGGAAGAACTTGATGTTTGGTCGCCTTTTGTTGATCAAATGATACGGTGTCTTGATGTGCCTTTTTACCATGGTTGATCGATTTTGGGTGTAGCAAGCGGTTGATACTGGTTCTGCCCAGAAAGAGATCGGTAATCCAGATGTTGTCAGCATAGTTCTGGCAGCCTTCACAAGCGTGCGGTTCTTTCGTTCAACCACGCCATTCTGTCGTGGGGTGCGTGCAGTAGAGAAGTTCTGTGATATCCCTTCTTCTGTGAGGTAAGCATCAATGACAGAGTTTTTAAATTCTGTGCCATTGTCACTTCTCAGCTTTTGAATCATGCACTAATATAGAACTTGGATTCTTTTATCAGAATGCTTGGAACATCTGATTTCTTTCTGACAAATTCCACCCATGTAAATCTAGAGTATTCATCAATCAATACAAGTGTATACTTTTTGCCACCTAGGCTCTGTGTAGCGATTGGACCGCAGAGGTCAACATGAAGCATGTATAGAGGCCTAGGGCAAGACACATCAGTTTTGCCTTTATGAGAAGCTCTTTTGAGCTTACCCATTTCGCGAGCAGAGCACAAATGATCTTTGTTGAATTTGACATTTGGCAGACCTTTTACTAGATCAAGTTTGACAAGCTTATCTAGAGTATGAAAGTTCAGATGGCAGAACCTGTTGTGCCACAACCAGGCTTCTTCGTTTTTACAAGCAACAAAGCAGAGCTTGTCTTCTTTGTCTTGCCACTAAAGTTCATAAGATATAGATCTCCTCTTCGTTCGGCCTGCATTAGTTCGACTCTAGTATCTTCTGCTTGCAGAGAGCAGAAAGTTCTTTTGAACATAACGTCGAAACCAGTATCGCAGAGTTGGCTGACACTTAACAAATTGTGCTTTAGGCCATCCACATATGCAACTTTGCATACTGATATGTTCTTATTTTTGATGACTCCGTAGCCTTTAATGTATCCCTTCTTGTTGTCGCCAAAGGTTACTGATCCTCCATCGAGTTTATCTTTGTAAGAGGATAGTTGACCTCTGTCGCCAGTCATGTGCCGCGAGCACCCGGAGTCAAGATACCAGATCGGCACATAATGCTTCTGTAAGAACAATAAGAGATTTTTAGGTACCCATATCCATATGGGTCCTTTTTTGTCAGAGGTCTTCAAGGTTTCCTTAGCATCCTTGGGTTTGGTTTTATCTTCTGTTGAAGAACCATTTTGTTTCTTCTTTCCCTCGAATTTAGCATTCTTTTTGGGCAATGAGAGAAATCAGTGTGGGCTTGAGAAGTGTTGATTCAGTTTATACATGAGGTCAAAGCAATGACAATAATGAATTTGCGAACAGATGTGCTTGAACTTTTCATTAAAAACATTGAAATAGGGTACAGAGGCTTTATTTTAACAATTTACCCTAGCACTAGACTTCTTTTTACAATGAGACCTATGCTGACTAGATTGTTGCTTAGAAAATTCTCTGATTGGAGTAGCCTTCTGTGGTCCCCGTCTTCTGTGGTGAACTTCTGCAGGTTTCACTCACATAAGTAAAAGACTTGTTATTTACAACCCATTTACCCTTTTGTTGCCAAGTTAGCTTTTCTTTAAAAGGCCTTAAGGCTTGTGTAGTCTTTGAACTTGTTGGATTTTGAGAAGACATTTCCTTTTGTTGTTTGATTTTCTCAAGCTCAAGAGAGGTTTTGAATTGTATACACATGTCCAAAAAGTCTGGACAGATAGGAACACTTGTGATTTTCTCCTAGGGAGAAATAGTTCTGTTAAGAACTCTATAGGATAGCTTAAAGTCCTCTGAGTCACAAGGTACTCTCTCTGACTTAAAGTCAGTCTCAGATTCGTTAGAGGATGAATCGTCCTCATATATACAGAGGTTGAGTCACTTAGTTCTCTTTCGACAGAGGCTAGACTTTCAGAGCATGTGCCATACTCGTTTTCTTCCTTTTCTATGGGACTATCTTCCAAGTCAACAGAAGTATATATTAAGATTTCATCAGAGAGATTATGATCGACAGAGGATGTACAAAGGTTTTCTTCTGAAGAGGTAGGCTTGAACTCAGGTGCCTCTGCCGATAGTTTCTTTTCACAGTCTGTCATGCAGGCAAAAGCAACATGTGTTTGAGTCTCGGGATCACCAAACTTGAAGATTCCTATCTGATCTTGAGTTTTCAGATACTTCTCAGGTTTGGATTCTCTTTTGACAGAGATTGAAGGTGATAATTCTGTGTTGTGATTCCACACATTTATCATCCTCAGAGGTTTCCTCTCGTGAGGTTCCCCAGAGATTTGTTGCCTTTTACTTACAGAGAGTAGGTTTGGAAATCCAGGTTTTCTTGTACTTCCAATGTGAAATAGAGAGGACAGAGACTTGTCTCTTTTGGTTCCAGTGTATGGATCTATATCACAGATGCCAATTCCCCGTCTCCCTATTTGTGTATTAATTTTCTCGTACACCTTCTGTGCATCTTGATATTTCTGTCGCTCTCAACTTCCATAAGTTCTTTGGATTTAGCTTCTAATGCAGAGTTGAGTTCAGAAGTCTTTTCTTTCAAAGGATTTAGATGTTTGTTCCAATTTGTTTCAATTTCTTCCTTTTCTTGAAAACTTTTCGCCTTTTCTTGCGTGAGAAGTCTAGTTTCTCTCTCAAAGAAGGTGAGTTTCTTTTGAACACTTTCGCAGGTCTTTTTAAGTTCAGTATATTCAATGGTTAGTTTAACCAAATCAACTTCTGCTTGATTAGAATAAGAGTCAGAAGTGGATACCTCACTATCGGAGTCGGAGGAGCTAACTTCTGCCATGCCACAGAACAGGGCGTTCTTCTTTTCTCCTTCGTCAGAAGATTCATCTGACTGCCAGTTCTCTTGCTCCACCATGAGCGACTTCTGAGCATGATACTCTGCCTTCTTTTTGTAGAAAGCAGAGTCCCTCTGAGGGCGGTTTGACATGCTCCTACAGTCAGCAGCATAGTGGCCCGGCTTGCCACAATTGAAGCATCCCTGGTTCTGGGGAGTGTTGGCAGTTCTGTCGTCAGACCTCTGTCGGTCACCACCTCTGTCACTCTTGTCATTTGACCTTTGTTGGTCATTTGATCATTCTCTTCCCTGATTCCTCGAATCACCACGATCATCTCTTCCATTGCGTTCATAACCAGACTTCTTCTGGTATCCTCTGTTGAACTCCCTAGTCAATAGAGCCAAAGACTTTGCTATCGAGGCCATAGTTGCCTCCTCTTCTTCCACCACCTACTCCTCTTCACTATGAACGACCAATACCCTCTTCTTCTTCTCATTCTTTTCTTCCACAGCTTTCTCCTTCTTCGGCTTCTCTTTAGCTTCTGTAGCTTTATCAACAAGTGCAAGGGGTGTACTTACTTGAGATTTTGTGTGTGCAATCTGAGGTTCTTGGGCTGCCAACGTTCCATAAAGATCTTATAGAGTCCAGGAGTTTAAGTCCTGATTAGTTTGCATAGACATAGACAACTGGAGCCATTCTTCATTTAGGCTCTTTAGGAACATGACATTGTTCTCCTCAAAGGTTCTGTGTATCCCGAACTTCTTGCATTTGTTGATCAGAGAGTTGAACCGGTCGTATGTTGACTGCAGAGATTCTGTCGGCAGAGCTTTGAATGCATAGTATTCATCGATGCATTGGGCTCTGCGGTTCTTTTGAGTCTTGGCCCCTCCCTCCAATTGTTTCTCCAGTTCCTCCCATAGATCGTATGCAGATTCACACGCATCTAGGGATTGGAAGAGGTCATTTGGGATGGCCATTATCAGAAGTCTTTTGGTCTTCTGAGCAACTTCATATTTGGCCCAATCTAGTTCGGACCACTTAATCTTGGTCTTTGGTTTCTCGTGCTCAGGAATCTCTGGTGTGTCATCTGTGGCAGGTACTCGAGGTACTGTGATAATTGGTACGAATGGAGGATTTTTTATATAGTAGATAAGTTCTTTGTCAGTACCGTCGAAGAAGTGAATCATTCGTATCTTCCATTGAGGGTACTCGTCTCTTAGCAGAGTGGGTGGCTTGGTTAAAGAACCAGCGGTGAAGAAGTTGTTTGAATTTGCCATTTTGAAAGGTTTTGGAAAATATCAGAAAACAGAGTATGAACTGCAAACTTTCAGATGATGATGTGGATGCTTCGAAAAGTGTTTATAAGCTTAAAACCTTGAGCAATGCACTAAAATGGAGAGTTTTAACCGAGAATACAGATTCTGTAGGTTTACCAATGTCGAACTGGTCGAGAATGGCAGAAAAACAGTGTCTGTTTGAAATAAACTAAGAACAGGTTAAAGTCAAGCCAAGTTTCTACCAAAAATCATTGTAAGTGAGGATCTCTTGATATGGAAAATCAAGAACGGCTCTGATACCAATTGTAGGTTCCTATATTGCTTAACAATGATGTTTATATCTATTAGTTCAAACAAGATAGAGTGCGGAAGCGTTTTACGAACTAAAAGATATATTAAGGTAGAAGAACACACTATAGCAAATACGTGAGACGTAAATAACACGTGTTTATAACTCTGTATATTGATATAAATAGAACACCAAGAACACGGAAGATTAAACAGGAATTCTGCTCTTAAGGATGTGTGTGTTGTACTAAGCTTAATAGAAGAACTCAACATGAGTCTTCTATTTATACTACTTCCACAGTGGACAAGGTGGAGACATGAAGTACTAAGGTACAATAGACACTATCGTGGAACAGTGATAGGTACAACGTTGTTGTAGTGCGCCACACTCTACAAAGGCTGCAACCCATCAGAGGTTGACACGTGGAGGCAATAGGGCGAACCTTTGTACGAATGATCTTCGAGATCTTCGTACAACAGTAAACGTGAGAAGCACGATCGTCTTTGACTTGATCTTCAAGAATTCTTCTAAGTCTTCAGTCTTTATACCACAGGGGCTCTGTCAAGTATGTCAGAGGCTCTGTGGCCTTGTCTTTTGTGAAGCGTCTTCTGTTAAGTCTTCACTTGATCTTCTATCGGTGTCGGAGGCAGAACCTCTGTCAATGCAACACTTAGCCTATTTTTCAATACTTCTATAAACATAAAGATTGGAGCTAACAGGATAACTTAACAAACCGAATAGAATTTTCCGGATACGACTGTAATCTGGATAGTTGTCCGGAAACTGATGTTGTCCGGAAACTAGAGACAATCCGGATGAAATCTTCCGGATACTAGCGAGAATAAGGAAACTTACCCGGATACTTAAGGAATGTCCGGTAACTGCGGCTGTGATAAGAATTTATCCGGAAACAACGACTGTGTCTAAACAATTCGACTGGGATGCGATTAGAGTTGCCCAAAGTAGTTCTTGAAAGATTAGAAACCTTCCAAAACACAAATGTAACAACACCCTAAACGATTTTGAAGCAAAATAACAAGATTTGGATGAAAATTTTTGATTTTTATATTGAATAGAGACCAAAACTTGTGGATGAATATGTGACAACCGTCAATTTTGCGTTTCAGGATAGAACCGCACAGAACGTTTCAGTTATTCACATTATAGGTCACACAGTTCAATTTTAGCAATAAACCCAATACAGTAGGAAAAATCTGAGGATTTTTGCCTAGAACCTCTCATAAAATGCCAATATAAAATACTTTAAATATATTTGTATATATATATATATATATACCTTGCATTGTAAATGCTAGTAAATAAAACAAGTACCTTTATTTATATAAACTACTATTAATTAACAAATTAAAAATAAAATAAAAATAAATCAAAAATCAAAATTTGTCAATAATTCAAACCCAATACCACTCTCCATCTCACCCTCTCTCTCCCTTCCCAAAACCGTCCACCCTCTCTCTCCCTACCCTTTTTTATTATTTCCTATTCTCAATACAACATCATTTGCATATTACACATCTCTCTATAGTTCTCAGAGAACTCTAGCTTTCCTCTTTACTTTTCTCTCTTTTCCTCTCAAGAACATCTTCAAAAACTCATCACATTTCAGCCCCTAACACATCCATCTCCAAGAAGATTCAAGTGTTTAAGGTAAATGCATGGGTGTTGGATGAAATCCACACACCCTTTTCTTACTCTTTTTGCTTTTCTTAAGTAATTTTTCTTCTTCTTCTACTCTTTCTTTAAAACTTTTGTTAAGAACCATCTACATACATCTTAATGTTTGTAGATTTACCATCATAACACTTGCATGTTATTAAAAAGGTGGTGAATCCATAATGAAACCAATGTTAAGATCAAAGATGGGTTCATAGCTTGCATGCATGTAGTTTTCTTAAAGATCCATACTTTTTGATCCAAAAGTTGTATGGAAAACTCTTTGATTTCACCAAAAACATGTTTTAATCAACATTGCATGTGCCAAAAAGCTACTATTTTATGTTGTATGGAAAAGTTCTTGGCATAAAACACCCAAAAATCTTCAAAAAGACCCATTTTCAAATTTATACAAAAGATGATTTGATAGATAGCATGCATGTGGTTTAAATGGTTTAAAAATATGTTTTGGAACTGAAAATATCTGTATGGGGATGAGTCAAGTCGGATTGCATGCAAGAGGAATAAAAATATTGCTAAAAGAACAAAATGATGCACGTGCATAAAGTTTGGTTTTGATAGCATGCTGCCATATTTTATCTCTCTCTTCAAAAAGTCATATCTCACTCAATAATGCTCCAAATGAGGTGATTCTTTTCTGGAATTTGTTTTTATGAGTTAGGATTCAAACCCAACTGGAATTATTGAAAAATATTAAGATTTAGACCTTCAAACATTTTTCATAAAAACAGTGCGCGAACAGCAACGTTTTTTTGTAGCAGTTTACGTCAAGTATTATTTTATGTACTTAAACTCCTCTAAAAATTATGAATCTTATGTCAAAGGTTTCCTAACACATTGACTTATCTGGACATGAAATATCATAACTTAAATGTCTTTGGAAGATATCCAAAAACGAACCAAAAGTGACAACAAATTCTGGACAGCAAGATTAACTTTCTGCCTTGGTTAAAAACAAATTCTTAGACCCTTTTCATCACTTCTTGTGATGAAATTGTGGTGATACTAACATGTCCACACTAATATAACTTATATACTATATGTAAACGCATTTTACATATATTCTAACCTTTCGTTTTGAACCCTTTTCATCATCTTTATATTGAAATTGCGGTATATGCATATATTACTCTATATGACTTCTAACTTTATATATACTATATAACTCCTAACTTTAGACCCTCTTCGTCACTCGTCATGACGAAATTGCGGTAACCTCATTCTATCATATGTAATGTATTAAATATTGATTACTAATATCGGTAAATTTTTTATAACATACAAACTTAACCTCAACAAAGGCATTTTATGATGATTTGGATAACTAAGCGAAATCAAGGACTAAGGTTTAGAACATAGAATCTTACTAGTGTCCTTACGTTCGTAAGATCGAAGTAGGATCGTGTTACGGATTGCATTACGCACCTCTTGGGAATATCTTCGCTTACCACCGTGAGTTTTCACAGCCCCTTTTTACTATTTTATACATTTTGGGGTGAAAAGCATGTTACGATTTTATTACGCACCGATTGTACTGTTTACTCAAAATGCTGAATATTGCTCCGTATACTTACGCGCTATGGTATGTATGCTTATGTTAGTTGATTTTGAGTTTTGCTATTAAGTCCCCGGTTACTCTACATTACCCATTAACTCACGTTTTGAGCCGTTAGTATTATGGATAACGTTATTTGGTTGACACCGACTCACCTCGCGAGTGCATAATTACTATTTTCCGTAATTCCGTAATTTCGTAATTCCGTAAGCATGTTTGTGAGGAACATGCAGTTTGGAGCATTCCGTAATTAGGTTTGGGTAGTGGGCTCATTTCATAACATATAATTGCATACGATACTATACCTTTCGCATTTTGACAAACGAACTCTTAACCCGTTATGCGGATTTACAAAAGTGTGTTTTACTACAACCGAATACTTATATCCACTTGTGCGGATTAAAACTGTTTCGATGACAAACTTATATCCACTTGTGCGGGTTAAAACTGTTTCTATGAAAAACTTTGTTGTACTCATAAAAACCTGTGAACTCACCAACTATTCAATAGTTGACCCTCTCATTTACATGATTTTCAGGAGATAGCAAGTAAGATTGGAACTTTAGAAGACACCACAAGTAGCTGCATCCAACACTATTTTCCTTATCATGTCAATTTTTGTTTTGGACATTTTGTATTTTTGAACAAGATATAACTTTTGTAAACCTTTTAAGCTATGATGATTGTGTGTTGTCTTCCACCTTATGCAATGAAACCTTGAACTGTGACATCCTGTATTTCCGCTTTAGCAGGGTGTGACAGAAATGGTATCAGAGCCGAAGGTTATAGAGAATACCGGTCTTTCATTGGAAAAACCCAACTATAACCAAAATCCAAAATTGACATGAAAACAACTGAACCTACTACTAGTATAACTATGTCTAGAATGGTATTAACAGACTTTAATTAATAATATCCTGATAACCTATGTTCGATTAAGGACGGTTAATGCGAGACTATAAATGGTTATAGTAGGAGTATGTCGATTTTTACTTGCACTCTCTAGTAGCATGCATAGTGCGTAGACATTGCGTAGGAGAGACACTACACTTATGCGATTAGTAACTAAGTACACTTTTGCCTCAGTTTCACTATGTCATCATCATCATCCCACTCTCTCTCTTCTTACTCGGCCGATGAGTCGGGTTATGTCACCGGTCGACCCCAAGTCAATTCATCTAGTATCCGGGAGGATGTGGACCCCAGAAACACTGAATCGGATCTTGAAGTATCGAAGAGCGAGCTACCAACAATGGACCGAGAGTGTCACCGACCTCGGTACTACCCCGACCGACCCCAATAATTGTCCAACCGAACACTAGAGGGCCCCGTATTAGGCAAACGGCGAGAAAAAGCGTCCCGATCCCGAGACGAGTAACGCTTAGGTCAGAACGTCCGGAGGCGCCGGAGCCACCGCGTATAATCACCGGCATGCCAATCGGACGAGTGTCTGGAATGCCCTGGGCGGAAGAGCAGCACTTAAGGGCAATGACGACCGAACTACACGGCTATCAGGTGAGGGTAACTTACCAAGGACAGGTGTTAACAGAACTGGTGGAGCTAACACACATATTGTCCAATGTTTCGACGCAGGTTTTGGAGAGCGTTAAGACGGTTAGGAGGACCGCGATGAGGGCGGAGCTTGCATGAGGGATTGGAGGAGTAGTACTCGCTATGCTTGTGTTGATGATCTTGATAGTTGTGTATTTGGGATGGTTTTAATTAGGATGATTGATAGTTTGGCTGCTTTTGATAAGACTATTAGGTTCAGAGGAAAACATTTTCTTGTGGTTATTATGAACTAAGTATTTTGGGTAATTTTAAGTGATTGATTTTACTAGATCTAAAAACTTTAGTATTAATGTAGGATGAACCTCGAAATTTTGGCATTGGTGGCATTATCTAAAAATAGGAATGAATTTTTATTGATGTTATCGGGTTCATGGATAGGAGGATAGTGAGAATATCGGAGAAAAGGCTCAAGACTCTAGGCAGTTCAATGGTCCACACCCAAAGTGTAACAAATGTAACTACCATCATGAAGGAGCCTGCCCTGTTGTGGCGATTGTAAACGAGTGGGTCATTACACCAAGTACTGTAGGATGGAAAAGGGTGTCAATGAAGGAAAAAGGGTACGCTTCGAGTGCGGAAGTCCGAATTACTTCCGGAATACGTACCTAAGATTGGGTAGGAGGCCGAGCAATAACAATAATGGGAATCAAGCAAGATAGGCCAATCAGGGAAATCAAGGAGAACAAGCTCGAGGACGGGCATTTGTCATTGGAGCTGACGAAGCATGTCGCGACCCCAATGTGGTGACAGGTACGTTTCTTCTAAACAACCAACATGCATCAGTACTATTTGACACTGGAACGGAGAGAAGTTTTGTTTCATTGGAATGTAGGCCACTAATTAACTTGGAATCTAGGAGAATGTCGGATGCTTATATTATTGAGGTTGCTAATTGTCATAAATTTGAGGCTAAGGATGTAATTATAGATGGTACCTTGAATCTAGCAGATAAATTGTTTAGCGTTGATCTTATTCCTATTTAAGTGGGGGGTTTTGACGTAGTAATAGGCATGGATTGGTTATCCAAGAATCGAGCGGAGATCTGTTGTTTTGATAAGACGATTAGAGTACCGTTGCAAGATGGAGAAACCCTCGTTATACAAGGAAACAAAGTTGAAAGAAGCCTAGAGATAGTGTCAAGTGTGAAAGTACGTAAGTATTTGAGGAAGGAGTGCGTTAAATTTTTGGCACTCATAGTTGAAAAGAAGTCCGAGGAAAGGCGAATCCAAGACATTCCGGTGGTGAAGAATCACCCGGAGGTGTTCCCCGACGATTTGCCTGGACTTCCCCCGTTTAGACAAGTGGAATTTTAAATTGACCTCATACCTGGAGCAGCACCTGTAGCTAAGGCACCGTACCGCTTAGCACCTTCCGAAATGCAAGAGTTGTCAAGCCAACTCCAAGAACTTCTGGACAAGGACTTTATTAGGCCAAGTTCCTCACCTGGGGGAGCCCCAATCCTGTTTGTCAAGAAGAAAGATGGATCATTTCGAATATGCATCGATTAGGGAGCTAAATAAGTTGACAATCAAGAACCGATATCCTCTCCCGCGAATAGACGATTTGTTCGACCAGTTGCAGGGTGCAACTTACTTCTCGAAAATTGACCTTCGATCAGAATACCATCAGTTGAGAGTCCGTGAGGAGGACATTCCTAAAACAGCGTTTAGGACTCGCTATGGACACTATGAGTTTTTAGTCATGCCATTCGGATTGACGAGCGCGCCAGCTGTGTTTATGGATCTAATGAATAGGGTATGTAGACCATATCTTGATAAGTTTGTAATTGTATTCGTCGACGATATATTGATCTACTCTCGGAGTAAGAAGGATCACGAGCAGCATCTAAAAGTGATTCTAGAACTTCTCAAGGAGCAGAAACTGTATGCCAAATTCTCTAAGTGCGAATTTTGGATTCGAGAAGTACACTTCTTAGGTCACGTGATTGGGGAGAAAGGGATTCACGTGGACCCGACTCATGTGGAAGCCATTCGGAAATGGGAAGCCCAAAGACTCCAACGGAAATTCGCCAATTTCTAGGTTTGGCAGGTTATTATCGGCGTTTCATCGAGAATTTCTCTAAGATTGCTAAATCCCTCACCGCGTTAACACAAGAGGATAGGAAATTCGCTTGGGGGGTTTCGCAAGAGGAAGCGTTTCAACTTTTGAAGAAGAAGTTGTGCAATGCACCGATCTTAGCATTACCGGAAGGAACGAAAAATTTTGTGGTGTATTGTGATGCATCACATCAGGTATTAGGTTGCGTATTCATGCAAAATGATAAGGTTATAGCATACGTCTCGAGACAATTAAAAGTTCATGAGAAGAACTATACCACACACGATTTAGAGCTTGGAGCTATGGTGTTCGCGTTAAAGATTTGGAGACATTATTTGTACGGCACTAAATCCAACATCTTCACCGGTCATAAGATTATTCAGCATATCCTTGACCAAAAAATGCTCAACATGAGACAAAGGAAATGGGTAGAACTACTCAGCAATTACGATTATGAAATTCGCTGTCATCCAGGCAAGGCCAATGTAGTAGCTGATGCCCTGAGTAGGAAGGAAAGGGTAAAACCTTAACGTGTACGAGCAATGGGAGCGCTTGTTCAAAGGAGTTTAAAGACTCGAATTCTTGAAGCTCAGACCGAAGCAATGAAAACGGAAAACTTGAAGGACGAAACCCTTCACGTCATAGAAAGTAGATTTGAAGCTAAGGTTGATGGAGTACGTTATTTCAAGGACAGAGTTTGGATTCCAGAAACTAACAACGTACGGGAAACGATTTTGAATGAAGCCCACAAGTCTAGATATTCAATTCATCCGGGAGCGGATAAGATGTATAAGGACTTAAAGGAAAAATTATTGGTGACCAGGAATAAAGAAAGATATCGCCTTGTACGTATGGAAATATTTAACTTGCTCAAAGGTCAAAGCTGTATATCAGAAACCATCTGGTCTGTTACAACAACCAGAGATTTCCCAGTGGAAATGGGAACAAATAACCATGGATTTTATAACCAATCTTCCGAGAACTGCCAAAGGGCACGACTCGATTTGGGTTATAGTAGATCGATTTACGAAGTCTGCACATTTCTTGCATATTCTGGAAGGCTATAAGATGGAGAAGCTTTCTCAAATCTACCTCAAGGAAATTGTCACGCGACATGGAGTCCCAATTTCCATCATATCAGATAGAGATAGCTGCTTCACATCACGATTTTGGCAGTCACTTCAAAGAATGTTAGGTACGCAGTTGAATTTGAGCACTGCCTATCATCCTCAAACGGATGGCCAGAGTGAGCAAACCATTCAGATGTTGGATGACATGCTTCAGACATGTGTGATAGACTTCGGAGGAAGTTGAGATAACCACTTGCCTTTGGTCGAGTTTTCTTATAACAATAGCTATCACACCAGTATTCAGCGTGCGCCATTTAAAGCTTTGTATGGACGCAAGTGTCTTTCACCCCTTTGTGGGTTAGAAATTAGAGATAGACAGCTATCTAGACCCGATATTGTACAGGAAATTACCGACAAGATTGCAACCATTTGAGATCTCCGAAAGGATTGGTCTAGTAGCGTATAGACTCAATTTGCCTAAGGAGCAAACTGTTATCCAAGATAAGCTTCATGTGTCAAACCTCAAGAAATGTCTAGTTGACGAATCATTAATCATACCTCTAAAAGAAGTTCAAATTAATGATAAGTTGCATATCATAGAAGAACCAAGTGAGGTCCTTGGTAGAGAAGATAAACGTCTTAGGCGAAGTAAAATTCCGATTGTGAAAGTTCACTAGAACACAAGGCGTGGGCCTGAGTATACATGGGAACGAGAGGATTACATGATGCATAAGTATCCTCACCTCTTTGCTAACAAACCGGTTAAGGACGGAAGTTCTTGAATTTCGGGACGAAATTCTTTTAACCGGGGGAGACTGTGACAACCGTCAATTTTGCGTTTTAGGATAGAACTGCACTGAACGTTTCAGTTATTCACACTATAGGTCACACAGTTCAATTTTAGCAATAAACCCAGTACAGTAGGAAAAATCTGAGGATTTTTGCCTAGAACCTCTCAAACTAGGGAATTATCCATAAATCTCATAAAATGCCTGTATAAAATACTTTAAATATATTTATATATATATATATATATATTTATATATATATATATATATATATATATATATATATATACCTTGCATTGTAAATGCTAGTAAATAAAACAAGTACCTTTATTTATATAAACTAGTATTAATTAACAAATTAAAAATAAAATAAAAATAAATCAAAAATCAAAAATTGTAAATAATTCAAACCCAATACCACTCTCCATCTCACCCTCTCTCTCCCTTCCCAAAACCGTCTACCCTCTCTCTCCCTACCCCTTTTTATTATTTCCTATTCTCAATACAACCTCATTTGCTTATTACACATCTCTCTCTAGTTCTCACTCTAGATTTCCTCTTTACTTTTCTCTCTTTTCCTCTCAAGAACATTTTCAAAAACTCATCACATTTCAGCCCCTAACACATCCATCTCCAAGAAGATTCAAGTGTTTAAGGTAAATGCATGGGTGTTGGATGAAATCCACACACCCTTTTCTTACTCTTTTTGCTTTTCTTAAGTAATTTTTCTTCTTCTTCTACTCTTTCTTTAAAACTTTTGTTAAGAACCATCTACATACATCTTAATGTTTGTAGATTTACCATCATAACACTTGCATGTTATTAAAAAGGTGGTGAATCCATAATGAAACCAATGTTAAGATCAAAGATGGGTTCATAGCTTGCATGCATGTAGTTTTCTTAAAGATCCATACTTTTTGATCCAAAAGTTGTATGGAAAACTCTTTGATTTCACCAAAAACATGTTTTAATCAACATTGCATGTGCCAAAAAGCTACTATTTTATGTTGTATGGAAAAGTTCTTGGCATAAAACACCCAAAAATCTTCAAAAAGACCCATTTTCAAATTTCTACAAAAGATGATTTGATAGATAGCATGAATGTGGTTTAAATGGTTTAAAAATATGTTTTGGAACTGAAAATATCTGAATGGGGATGAGTCAAGTCGGATTGCATGCAAGAAGAATAAAAATATTGCTAAAAGAACAAAATGATGCACATGCATAAAGTTTGGTTTTGAAAGCATGCTTCCATATTTTACCTCTCTCTTCAAAAAGTCATATCTCACTCAATAATGCTCCAAATGAGGTGATTCTTTTCTGGAATTTGTTTTTATGAATTAGGATTCAAACCCAACTGGAATTTTTGAAAAATATTAAGATTTTGACCTTCAAACATTTTTCATAAAAACAGTGCGCAAACAGCAACGTTTTTTTGTAGTAGTTTACCTCAAGTATTATTTTATGTACTTAAACTCCTCTAAAAATTATGAATCTTATGTCAAAAGTTTCCTAACACATTGGGTTATCTGGACATGAAATATCATAAATTAAATGTCTTTGGAAGATATCCAAAAACGAACCAAAAGTGACAATAAATTCTGGACAGCAAGATTAACTTTCTGCCTTGGTTAAAAACAAATTCTTAGACCCTTTTCATCACTTCTTGTGATGAAATTGTGGTGACACTAACATGTCCATACTAATATAACTTACATACTATATGTAAACGCATTTTACATATATTCTAACCTTTCGTTTTGAACCCTTTTCATCATCTTTATGATGAAATTGCGGTATATGCATATATGTACTATATATGGCTTCTAACTTTATATATACTATATAACTCCTAACTTTAGACCCTTTTCGTCACTCGTCACGACGAAATTGCGGTAACCTCATTCTATCATATGTAATGTATTAAATATTGATTACTAATATCGGTAAATTTTTTATAAAATACTTAACCTCAACAAAGGCATTTTATGATGATTTGGATAACTAAGCGAAATCAAGGACTAAGGTTTAGAACATAGAAACATACTAGTGTCCTTACGTTCGTAGGATCGAAGAAGGATCGTGTGACGGATTGCATTACGCACCCCTTGGGAATATCTTCGCTTACCACCGGGAGTTTTCACAGCCCCTTTTTACTAATTTATACATTTTGGGGTGAAAAGCTTGTTACGATTTTATTACGCACCGATTGTCCTGTTTACTCAAAATGTTGAATATTGCTCCGTATACTTACACGCTATGGTATGTATGCTTATGTTAGTTGATTTTAAGTTTTGCTATTAAGTCCCCGGTTACTCTATATTACCCATTAACTCACGTTTTGAGCCGTTAGTATTATGGATAACGTTATTTGGTTGACACCCACTCACCTCGCGAGTGCATAATTACTATTTTCCGTAATTCCGTAATTCCGTAAGCATGTTTGTGACGAACATGCAGTTTGGGGCATTCCGTAATTAGGTTTGGGTAGTGGGCTCATTTCTTAACATATAATTGCATACGATACTATATCTTGCGCATTTTGACAAACGAACTCTTAACCCGTTATGCGGATTTACAAAAGTGTGTTTTACTACAACCGAATACTTATATCCACTTGTGCGGATTAAAACTGTTTCGATGACAAACTTATATCCACTTGTGCGGATTAAAACTGTTTCTATGAAAAACATTGTTGTACTCATAAAAACCTGTGAACTCACCAACTATTCAATAGTTGACCCTCTCATTTACATGCTTTTCAGGATATAGCAAGTAAGATTGGAACTTTAGAAGACACCACAAGTAGCTGCATCCAACACTATTTTCCTTATCATGTCAATTTTTGTTTTGGACATTTTGTATTTTTGAACAAGATGTAACTTTTGTAAACATTTTAAGCTATGATGATTGTGTGTTGTCTTCCACCTTATGCAATGAAACCTTGAACTGTGACATCCTGTATTTCCGCTTTAGCGGGGTGTGAGAGAAATGGTATCAGAGCCGAAGGTTATAGAGAATACCGGTCTTTCATTGGAAAAACCCAACTATAACCAAAATCCAAAATTGACATGAAAACAACTGAACCTACTACTAGTATAACTATGTCTAGAATGGTATTAACAGACTTTAATTGAACATAGCCTGATCACCTATGTTCGATTAAGGAAGGTTAATGCGAGACTAGAAATGGTTATAGTAGGAGTATGTCGATTTTTACTTGCACTCTCTAGTAGCATGCATAGTGCGTAGACATTGCGTAGGAGAGACACTACACTTATGCGATTAGTAACTAAGTACACTTTTGCCTCAGTTTCACTATGTCATCATCATCATCCCACACTCTCTCTTCTTACTCGACCGATGAGTCGGGTTATGTCACCGGTCGTCCCCAAGTCAATTCGTCTAGTATCCGGGAGGATGAGGACCCCAGAAACACTGAATCGGATCTTGAAGTATCGAACGAGCGAGCTACCAACAATGGACCGAGAGTGTCACCGACCTCGGTACTACCCCGACCGACCTCGGTACTACCCCAATATTTCTGCTTTAGCGGGGTGTGACATAATTTTTGCTCAAAAAATATTCAAACAGTTGAATTAGGATTAGAAAAATTGCAGAAACGCTAATTAGATCAATACTAATTGAGTGGAAAACGCGAAATCAAACAATTTTATCAGAATCAAAGAATGATTATATGAAGCCAAGAACACAGTCGATAAAACTAGGCAGAATACTTACCATAAACCTTTGAAATCTTTGAATCGAATCGTCTATATGCTCTGATACCAATTGTGAGTTCCAGATTAGTGCATACACAATGAGAAATCAATAGAATAGAACAGTCAGTATGATTTCAACTTGTCATCCATATAATATTGATAAACCTTCAGAGAGATTACAATGATAACGATATGAATGATTAATGAACGATTAACCTATTTTCTAAGGCTAAAAAGAGTATTTATACCTAGGCCTAATTAACTCAAGCCCTTGGCCCATTACATTAAATAAGCCCAAATACAATATTTACAATTAATACCCTGAACTTCTATTCAATCAGAATTTATTCCCAACAGTAAACAACTTCTTCCATATACTTTTTCGGCGCATGAGGGGGCATGGGTCTTCTAAGAGCGTCCATTTCCTTCAGAACCTGAGGTACTCGGTCTTCTATGGGTTTAGCCGTTGGGTCCAAAGAGGGTTTGGATGACAGAGGTGGACCATATGCTCAATCCTCTTCTTCTGGTTTCGGGGTGATGAAAGAGTTGAATGAACTCTTCATTAGTTTTTCGGTTGGTTGGGGCTTAGGCTTGGGTTTGGTTTTTCTGTCCTCTGTGGCTATTCCCTTGCCATTATCCTTAGCTGTTGGCTTAGCCTTTGGAAGCTTTGTTGTTGTGGTTTTGGTTTTGGGTGGGGTACCTCTGTAGATGTCTTTCTTTGCAGGCTCTGAAGGTTTAAAGTTGGGGTTGGTTGTGGTTGTTGTTGGGGTTGGTTCTGAGGATGAGCTTCTGTTGGACTTGTCTTCAAGTATGATCGGGATTTAAGTGGTTTGGTTGCAAGCCGCCGACCCTCTACCAGGGAGAATACAACCAATGGCGGGAAAGATTTCTCATTTTCATCGAGTCGAAGGATAACTACGAGTACATCTAGCGTGCTCTAACCGATGGCCCACAACCTGAACTAGTGAATATTATTCCAGCAGCAGAAGAAGGTGGTCAACCTCGAAGGGAGGCCAAGACGTACTTGGAGATGGGCGAGGACGAAAAGGGCATGCATGATGGTAAAAAGCAGGCTAAGAGTTATCTTGTTCAGGCTCTACCAAATCCGATCTACACAGCCATAGACACCTACAAACACACAGTAGAGGGCATGTGGGATCAGGTAGAAAAGATGATGAGTGGTAGCAAAGTCGGCAACCAACTGAAGATCAATAGTTGTATAACCAAGTTTGATGGCTGTAAGCAGCGCACTGGCGAATCCCTCTCACAGACCTATGAACGATTTTGCCTCTTACTGAACGAGCTCCACAAAAACCACATCAATCGCTCAAACACGGAGAATGCGCTCAAGTTTCTAAACAACATCTTGCCTTAATAGAAAGTATTCGTTTCTCACATCCAGCACAACCACCTGATGGAAAACGTTGCAATCCATGAACTCTACGAGATGCTACTACAGGATGAGGATGAAGTCTTGGAGATTCAAAGCAGCCAGAAATCCGCCTCCAAGTCAACTGCCGATCCACTCGCCCTTGTGTCTTCAAAACGAGGCAAATCTTCCAGCCGTCGATCCAAACGAGTCCAAGAGCCGAGTGAATCCGAACTAGAATTGGAGGAAGAAGAAGAAAGTGATTCTGATCCCGAACTGACTGCTATAAAGAAAGCAATGGCCTTAATTTCCTGATCTTTTCAGCAGAAGAAGTACTTCAAGAAGCCTACATCCATGTAACATCCCAGACCAACCGTACCAGATATTGTCCGCTTTGTCCGCACACCTGGACTCACGGTTTTAAAACGCGTCTGATAGGGGAGGTATCAAGTCCCTCTTATAAGGCAACCTTAGTTCTCCTCCCCAACCAATGTGGGATCTTACAATCCAATAATCAGCGCTACTCCAGTTCCTCCAACAAGCGCCATGATTATCAGGATAAATATGAAGGCAAGAAAAAGGCAGATGAGCACAAGCAACCTGAGAAGAAGAGGAAGAATGAGAAAGATGACCGCAAGCCCGAGACAAAGAAGAAGGACGAACCTGTCACTTGCTACAACTGTGGGAAGTTGGGTCACTTTGCAAAGGATTGTAGGAAGCCTATCATGAAGAACGCACACTGCTACAAGGCCAAACTCTTGCTAGCAGAACAGAAAGAGGCAGGAAAAGCACTTTTTGTTGAAGATAACCACTGGCTAGCTCGTTCTGATAGTGAAAGCGACTCTGAAGATGTGGATGCTTTCATGGGCTACCATTCTCCTCAGAAGAAAAGACAAAGTTGTGTCAGGTATGTGAACCTATTCATAGAGGCTTAATTAAACAGTTGGAACCTCTTGTTGAACGAATAGATTCTTATAACGTCACCACTTATGAACAACTGCTTCAAATTAATTCGTTAACAGAAAAGTTAGATGTTCAAAAGCGTATAACTGAAAAGTATAAGTCCGAGAATGCTAATTTAAAAGACAAATGTACCAATCTTTCAATAGCACCTAAGGACTTAAGGGCCAAGATATCTGAATTAACCATTAAGCTTGATCAGTGTAAGAATGAGAAAGCAGAGATTGTCTATCAATGCTCCTCTCTTCAAATTCAGCACAAAGAAATGGTTTCCAAAATAACTGATCTTGAAAACAAACTCCACAAAAGAGGTGAAATTGATCAGACCATTCACATGAATAAACCCAAGGAATTCACATATTTCAACAAGGAATGGGGAATCGGATACGATAACCCTCAGTACTTGAAAAAGATTGTGGCTAAAAGACCGACACTTTATCACCTTAGTTGTCTCGGTCGGGACAACAAGTATCCTGAATATAAGATAAAATGGACTGGTCCTCTTGAACCGGAGAAAGAAGAGGAAACTGAGGAATACAAGCGCAAACACACCACTAAAATGCAACTTCCTTTTTGCTACGAGCCAATGAACTACATGTACAAGAAAAATCCAAAGAAATACCTCTCGAATGACTACTCTGACGGCTATAAGATCGCGACGCCCAGTGATAACTCCAAAAAGGATGAGGCCAAAGCACCTGAACCCAAAACTGGGACTGACGAGTTCACACACTATGTCCCTCCTCTCATTTTAGAAACAAAAATAGTCGAGTTAGAGGAGTCACTCGAGAAGGAAAGATCCATTTTTAAAAAGAAAAGCAAGCGCTTATCACATAAATTGAGACACTCAAATCCGTGAAAACCGGATCTGTGTCGGATGAGGGACAGGAAATCTTTCGGAATGAAATCGATCGGCTTACGTTAAAACTGTCTGCTTTGGCAACTGAAGCGATGAAGGGGCATGTGAGAAATGGTCAACTCCAAGAGCAGCTTGATCTACTCCAAAACGAAAAGACGATTTCACGAGAACCTTCCTCAGACTCGTCTGACACATCTTCGTGCAAAGCTTTCATTGGCAAAACATCTTCTTTAAACGGTAAAGAGTCTCAATATGAGTGTGTGATAAAGAATCTGAACTCTGACTTTTTCTTAGCTTCCGCGCCAGGTTCTTCGAAAAACACAGACACAAAGTGTTCCTCACCTCCCTCAACTAATCCCAGTCCATCGTTTCCCGATGTTGATTTTTCTAAATTCATGAATTCCGAGGGTTGTTCAGCTGAAGAGTTTGAATGTTTTCCATTTGACAAACCTCTTCCAAGCAACACTGATTTTCTTACCAAAGTGGTAAATCGTCCGGTCAAATTTCTGAAAGGCGAATGTTCTACAAAACTCAAAAACCGATATGTGAACGAAGTTTCCAAAATCGATTCAAATTCTCAAAAGCGTTCACAAACACGGAAACAGACCGGTCGACCAAATGATAGACATCCTTCCCACTCACGCTCTACTGATCATACCTTTACTGATAAGTCAGATAATAATGGTCGGAGAAGGAGGTTCAAACAAGTTTGGGTGGTGAAAAAGTCTAATTAAAGCAAAACGAATACAAAGTCATTTAAGCCAGTTTCACATGTTAGGACATACAATCGCAATCATGATGTTTTTAATTCTCGTACTTCTGTTGAACAAAGTGTGAAGTTTCTTTTAGGGCTTTATTCAATTCAACAGTTGCTTCAACTTTCTTATGATTGTATCTGTTGTTCTACATGTGGTTCAAATGATTTTATTGATCGTAAATATGAATCTCATTGGTATGGTACCTATAGTATCCGCGGTCCTCACTATAATAGGGCATCTAACATTCAAGGATCCATCAATGGATGGATACCAAAATCTTTCAAATCTATTTTGTAGGAACGTCATGTGCACTTAGTTCAAAACATTCTTTTCACATGACTGCATTCGAAGGTTGTGCCACATTTGAGGGGGAGTACTATTCTATGAAAGGTAAGTGAACTTCAACTGAATTCAAAGACCGTGGTAATTCATTCTGAATAACTTACTTGTGTTTGTTATTCTCCAATTCTAATCTCCATGATTGCCACGTCCAATATTTTCTTGACTTAGTTATTTCCACGTCTCTCATACGTTTGTTGATTTATCAATGGAAATACACTCGTTTGAATTCCTAGTTGTTTTCCATGTTCACTATTTCTTGTAAATGATTCAATTCTTTTCTGATATGTTAATTGTGACTTGTTCTTCACAATTAAACTTTTTAATCATTGTTTCATTTTTGAACATCAAGTGCTTATTGAGTCATTCTGTTTAGCGCTTGATTTTGCTTTCTTGAAATTCCATAGTTCAAATGATTTTTTAATGACTTCTGATTACCTCAGATCAGAACTCGGACTTCATTTTATGACTTCTGATCATCTCAGATCAGGACTAATTCTTAAATGTTTCGACTTCTAAACATTTCAGTTTAGAACTCGTACTTCACTGTCTACTAAACTGTTCTACTTGTTGCATGAAATGAGTGTTAAGACTTACATCGTTTCTATGGTCTATCCAGAATCGGAAGGACCTACCCAAGAAACACATCCCTTATAGACAACAGTGAGGGGTCTAGTTGATAGATGAGTTTGGAGTGAAAAGAATAAGGTGAGGATGTGACATGACTTAAAAGAATTATTGGTACTTACCAAACCGAGTCAGTTATCCGGGTAACCACACAATCTATTCATTCTCGTTCTTTGGAGATGAATATTGAAACAGACATGGACCTAGTGTCGATAACTCGTGTCACCCCACCTAGCCACTCATGTATCTCATAACAGATGCTTGTGTCATATATTCACGGAGATTTAGCACATAATCTATCTATTCCTCACTCGGAGGTCTTAGATATTGAAAAAGGAAGACATCAGCTCCGGTCTCCAAACTTCACATTCTAATCACTGTGTCAATTAATTTTTAACTTGAGTCCCAGGTTAAATCAATTTTTGAGCCTAACAGATATAATTCATTTCTTTCACACATGCACGAGTCTTTGTGATTCCCATTGCATATCTTCGTGATATTGCCAGAACAGTTTGAGAAGTAATTTATAATATTTTACTTCAGTGATAACTGGAAGTCCTATCAGAGATACCCTATTGCCAACTCTGAACATAGGCCACACAATTATTTTAATTGTTGTGATAACAGTTACCAATGTGTTTCTGAGTTAGATATTTACCCCATTCTGGTTACTTAAACGTTTGATCTGGAAATTTGCTACTCACCAGTATTGTCTTTGAAATTACATGATGCTTCTGATGCTCCTACTCATCATGACGGGGAGAAAGGGTATAGCATCAAGTTGAGGGGCAGTTAGCAAAGGCTGAGGGGGAGTAACTGTGCTTTGATTGAATGTGAAAAATTGCAAATCCCAGGTTGAAAAGCCATGGGATTCACACATTGAAGTATTTGATCAATTCTTCTCATCCGTATCAAGTGGTGTTCGCTACAAATTATTATTTCCTCCTTCAAGCATTTCGGTTCTACAAGTTCTTAAGCTAACGCTGAAAGCAATCTCAACTTGTAGTTCAAAGACATATTTGTTGAATCTGGTGATTAAGTTGAAGATATGAAAATAAGAGCTTTATTGATGGGGAGCGTTGAAAGACATGAAGACAAGCAACACCCAAGAGTTTAAAAGATTCAAGAGGAAGAGAAGATCAAGACCTAAAGGTTTCAAGACCGTTTTTTCTTTATACATCTTTAGGGGGAGATTGTTAGGACCATAAATGTCCTACATATTGGAAAGATATATAAAGAATTATGTAACGTCCCAAAAATTACAAGCAAATTTAAATTTTTAAATAAACAATTCATTGATAACAACTCAATAAATGATCCCAACGTTTCGTTTGCAAACACATAATTAATGTCTTTATAAAATAAAACCAGCGGAATAAACGTTTAATTATTAAAATCATAAAGCAACCAGCTCTTCTCGCGCGCCAGTGTGTACTCGTCACGCCTTGGAGCCGCCCGTACCTGAAACCACAGTTTATTGGGAAAGGGTAAGCACGAAGCTTAGTGAATTCCAACACATGCGCAGATAGGAATTATATACACATCTCCCCTATCCGCACATAAGCAACAACATCACAGTTACATAAAACGAGTAAACATCTACAAGTAATTATGTATCCAACACCTCAGTACCATCGAGGCCTCGGTCCCACCGAATTGTAATGTATCCAACACCTCAGTACCATCGAGGCCTCGGTCCCACCGAATTGTAATGTAACCAACACCTCAGTACCATCGAGGCCTCGGTCCCACCGAATTGTAATGTAACCAACACCTCAGTACCATCGAGGCCTCGGTCCCACCGAATTGTAATGTAACACATTTATACCAAGCATTCAAACCAATCAAATATTACACACCACAAACAACTAGTTCACACCACAAAGACAATAGTACATACAAACTATTATGACATGCATACAACCCCTAAGTACACAGTGAGAGAACTCACATCGAATGCGCGCCCAGCTTAATAACACAATTCAAGCTTCACAAATACGGTCACTTCCCAGCACCTAAACGCATGTTAAAACGTGTCAATACGAGACCCGGACCCTATGACACGACACACGCTTAAACCGTCACTAAAACCATTTTCCGCTCTCGCCAAACAGGTCTGTTCGGGACCTGTTTCGACCCCTTTAAACCCATAAAATTCCCAATATTATTTCAAGACCAGAAAGTACTCTGAGTTAGGGTTCCAAGGACATATTATACGCCTCCTAACGATTTTTCTACAATTTACTACGGATTTTACAAAAACAGATTCCAGCACAGCGAAAATTCAGCACCTTTCAGTAAAAAACGACAATTCGACCCATGCTACGTCCCGAACTGGGTTTTGCACAAAACACAGAAAAGTTTTTAGACTCAAAAAGGGAACTTTTGACACCGGTTTCACCCCAAACCGAGTTACGAGCAGAAAGTTATGGTTTTCGCAACATCATGGCAGATTCCAGAAATTTTTACATGAAATGACGAAACACCGAACTTACGACTACTTTTCCACCCAGCTAGAGGCCGAACCAGTTTTCCGCTAAAACACGGAAAACGTGCCCGACCCCGAGCTTGAACCGTGGGCGCCAGTTTCGGCTCAATCGGAGTTACGACAGAAACGTTGTGGTTGACGCAAAACAGTGGCGGAAGGACGTTTTTCACATAAATGACGATTTTATAAAACGGTTTACGTGATCGATTAAAATTGATACGGGCTTGCACCAGGGTTCACGCGATTAGTGTTATTAGGTTACAATGGGCTGGTCACAACCGCGCACCACCCGCTGCCACTTCCGGCAGCGGTGGTCACCGGCGACGGCGGCGGTTTACGAAATTTCGGCGAGACAATAACGCGAAACCCATTCTCAACTCGACTTTCCTTCACATACACATACACGACCCACCATCCCCGACCACGCACAAGGCCACCACCACAACTGGTGGTGTGCGCTGGTGGTCACACCGCCGGCAGCCACGGCTGACGGCGGCGGCGGTGGTTTCTTCCGGTGGTTCAACGACGACAAAGGAAACGAAAGGGGGCGGAGAAGGACCTTACCTCGACGACTACTCGCCGCAACCACAGCCGACCTGCTCCCTCTCTCGATGCTCTCTCTCTCTTCGTTGCTCCTCTCTCTCTCGCTGGTAGCGGCGACTGCTGGTGGTCGTAGGGTGGTCGGCGGTGACAGCACACAAGAAGGAAGAAGCTAGGTTTCTCTTGGGTTGTTTTCTTGCGATGAGATACCAAAAACGAACAAAGAGAAAGGAGGATGGAAAGTAGGGTTTGTGGTTGGTTTTCTTTTTTCTTTTTGAACGCCGCAGGAAGGAAAACGAGAAAGAAAGATGTAACTCATATACACATTGACATCTTTAGACCCTAGGTTTTAAGGCATTTTCAATTATAACCAAATAGTTTAGGACTTTGATATATAACCCCATTAGGACAAAAGTGTTAACAATTATGGTTTCCCTGACAACTTATTATCAAGAGATCGATTTGAGAAACATATTTAATAAATAAATACGTAACGGGAAAAATAAAACCGTACCGGGACACGGGTTTTACAACTCTCCCCCGCTCGAATTAGACTTCGTCCTCGAAGTCTCTGCCCACGAATAGCTCTGGATAGTTCTCCCTCCTCTCAACCTCAGGTTCCTAAGTCCACTTGAAATCCTTCTAAAACTTCTCGAATACTTTTCTAACTAACGTACCCCTTCTAGGACACTGAAAATATGATCGGAAGAACACCCCAACAATTGGAAACATTCCTAGCCAACCGACTTCGTTTGTTCTCCCAACCTTAGAGATTCCATACATCTTGATTCAAATTTCCAGCTCTAACCATTCTAAAAGTTGCTCACCAATATACCCTGCAGGATACTCGAATCCGATCATTCCTACCATTAACTGCCGATTAACTTCTACGAGTTCTACTAGACTCCCAAAATTTTCAACAAATTATATTAACAAAACATCGACCCCCTGCCGAACATCGGTCCAACCGATTACAATAACGGACATCGGCCACCCGCCGAACATCGGTCCAACCGATTACAATAACAAACATCGGCCACCCGCCGAACGTCGGTCCAACTGATTACAATAACAAACATCGGCCACCCGCCGAACATCGGTCCAACCGATTACAATGAATCACATAAGCTTGGTATTATCCTAGACACTAACACAAATAGATATCCCCCACAATCAAGTCAACTAACACACACATAGATCATTCCACCACAACCATCCATCACAAGTGATCATTTCAGGGTTACTGCTACCATCACCATGATTATCTTAAAATCGGCTACAACTCTCCGATTATACTAAAGGTGTTTGGCCTCAAGCCCAAAAGTCGACACCTAAATATACCACCTACCTCAAAATGGTTGATGCGCATTTATTCTCTAAATAACAAAGGGCACCAATCCCTCAACCGATACTATTCGGCCTACAGCACTAACGCGCGTGGAATATCTACCTCCCACCGTCGACGTATCATCCACACTTGCTCTACGAAGCCAAGTCACACCGTATCGAGGATACACCTTGACGTCTACCTCCCCGGTAACGCCTCAAGACCCAGCACACCGGAACTACCCCCAGGTAAGTGCCCACAACTATATCCTCCTAGTACCTACTGGAAAGTCTAGGTTAGAACACATGAATACCGGGGTCCCACCCCGAGATACCCAACCGACCATTACCAACGACCGACTAACTTGTCTAAGGATCCAAAGCAAACAGCCTACCAACAACATTGCCTATTCCTGATTGACTCACTCACCCAAACATGTAGACACTCAACGTGCAAAGAATGCCAAACGATGCGACAAAAACAACTCATCAACTAGACTCCACATCGAGCCATTAACACCGGGCAATAGGCCCATGACTAACTCCAAGTCATAACCGAGCAAAATGCTCCACGCTTGCTAGACCCATAGGTCGGAAAATGCGTTTAAACAAAGTTTAAGCAAGCAATACTCTGAAATCAACCTTAGTCTCAGACTCAACACGGGTTAAACAAAAGAGTTTTCCAAACGGACTCACACCCTAAATTTTTTTCGAAATGACACATGACACTTACAAGCACATTTCCCCAAATGGTTTACAAAATACTTTCAATCATCAGGATTTTCATCTCAAAAGACAGTATGTAATAAAACTACTATTACCTGATCGATAGTTATGCAAAACTGGACACGATCGTCCCACATAGGAAAATCATGTTGTAAATCGTTCCATTGCAGTTCTGTTTACTCACACAAAAGCAAGTGTAATAAATAATTTCTTTAAAATGAACCGCCTCGATTCCAGTATGGATTGACTCATGACGTGCGCTTAAAGTAACCGCTTGACCTTAAACAGGGTGCGACAAAGGTGTGCACATAATTCAAAATAAGTTTCACGACATTTGATTCAAAAATTCTTCTTTTTAACCATAAAATGACGTGGTACAGGGTTCGCCACAAATTTTTCGCGCGTCAGCTAGTCACACAAAACGATGACACGGTTTACAAATATATTTTTGTTAAAACACAACTGCCTCGTGTAAGTTTCAAACTTGAAGACAGAAACCAGTCCGCTCCTATTAATTGGAAATATCGACTAAAACCTCATAAAATCTCAAACTGGGGGCAGGCATGTAAGCTTGTAACACTTCCTCAAGTTTCGTACTTGGGACTTATAACGTCAAAACATTATAGTTTAAAAATGTATTTATCGAAAATGCTCAAAATACCCGTTTCCTCCAAAGCAAAAGTTTTTAATTTCCCAAAAAAAAATTGATCGGTAATTCTAAATTAACCGAATGTCAAAAATCTACGCATTTATATTTCCAAAATATAACACATTTTAATCGTATGTATGATGCTCACAACATTAAAACACTCCTTGGATCAAATGGTCTTTCATTTCGACAAAAAAGAAACTAAAACATTTTCATGCACGACTCGTTCATCAAAATGTCGAGAACAAAGGTTACCCCAGTATGCATACCCCTAAGTCGATAAATCGTATTTTCATGGAAATGTCAATAAAACCTTTAGCTGACTAAAAAGCGCAGTAAACAACTCCTTATGAAATGTTACCAAAACTCCTCCATGCATCACTTATGTCACGCATGAATCAATCCACACACTTAACTATTTGCAATAAAACACTTAGTAATACAAACTCTCGAACGAAAAGTTAAGCGACACTAGAATTCCAAACTCATTTTAGACAAATCACTAAAATCGCCTTTAAACAGGCATCGTGGAATGTAACTTTCCGTCTCAACTCTAACACATGTGGAGGAGTTCCAATGTTAGAGTCTCAAGCCATAGTCACTTACCCAACATCTTAACCACCACAAAACACGGATAACATCGTACCCGAAAGAACCGTTGGAAAAATAACGAAAATGAGACAAATTCTAACAAAGTTTGCACTCCCGTGATAAAACGATTTCATACACTTTCAAAACCATATTTCAAAATCTTGTGTGTGCTGAGCAGTTCCCAAAGTTCCAAAACACCGCCCATACAAAGATTTAAAACACAAGAATTTGTTAATGCAATCTTATTTTCAAAATAACTTCGTGCATGACTCATTCGGCATTCAACGTCTCGACTCATCCTCCTCTCTACCTTTCCAATCCACTATCGTCCTACGGACATTTAAACCTCTTAAGGCAAGTTGGGAAAACACATCAAATCATCTTACGGGTTTTCCTCAAATCAAAGTCGGCTCTATGAGCCTATGACTCTAGCACAATCTTCCATCTTGGCCCGAAATGATCTGCTTACAACAAATATCATCCTTATCGTCACTCCAAGTGACTAATATTAGAATCGTCTTTCTATTCCAACGAATACTAGTCTAGAACCTTCATCACTACCCCAACGATCATCACCTCAAGCAAATCAAGTACACACATGTACCAGTGGATCTACTATATTTGTCTCTCCTCGTGACGGCTATTCAGGGTAGATAATACAACGCGTTATTAGCACATAACAACGCACACTAACAACACTCACACCCAACTCCTTGGATTCCTCGTGACTTCCCCGACTCGAGCATTGATCTTGTGCTTCCGGTAGTAGGAGCTCTACTACTACCTTCGACACCTATCATCGCTGGTTCCGAGTCTCATCCCGAGGGTCCAAGTATTTTCTCGCCGAAACTATACACATAATATAAATAATCCACACATGCCAGTTCAAGAACATATCCTAAACATGCAACTCATCCAACTACTGTATATATATAAAACCATCGGTCTCCCCGATCAGACAGTCACAATTGTATACTTAATAAACCATCGGTCACCCCGATCATACAACGACAATTAAATATATAATTAACCATATGCCTGCACCAGCACATATATACATCCACCCTTCCTAGCTCCCTAGGAATTTCCTCTTATCCCACTACCCTTTCTACTACCAAATCCCTACTAATTATGACGAGTGACCTTGCGAATACCCGAATATATGCAGTGCGAAATAAATAGACAGTCGAATACAAGACTCTATCCTAAAACGGTTGGACTCAAACAAGAGCTGCGCAATAGAACTAAATCGAATATTCTAAGGCTATAAATCTCTTACTGCATACAACCTAGAGGGCATCCACTTAGTAACCTATTATAATTCGCATAAATTCCTAATAGCAAGCAGTTCAACATACCGCATAGTGTCAACAACAGGCAATCTAGCATGCATACTCTATGATCTAGAAAGCAATGAAACACTAAGTATTGTACCTTTCCCCTTTGGCTCCGGCTGACTGTACACACTGCGCCTCCAATCACCGTTTCTCAAACGGATCTTTCCTTCGTTTTATTTCCCAAAAACTTTAAAGAAAATTTTTATAGCCGTAAACTTGAGATCAAACACACCGAAATGCGTTTGATTCACTCAAGCCGTGCTCTGATACCAAGTTGTAACGTCCCAAAAATTACAAGGAAATTTAAATTTTTAAATAAACAATTCATTGATAACAACTCAATAAATGATCCCAACGTTTCGTTTGCAAACACATAATTAATGTCTTTATAAAATAAAACCAGCGGAATAAACGTTTAATTATTAAAATCATAAAGCAACCAGCTCTTCTCGCGCGCCAGTGTGTACTCGTCACGCCTTGGAGCCGCCCGTACCTGAAACCACAGTTTATTGGGAAAGGGTAAGCACAAAGCTTAGTGAATTCCAACACATGCGCAGATAGGAATTATATACACATCTCCCCTATCCGCACATAAGCAACAACATCACAGTTACATAAAACGAGTAAACATCTACAAGTAATTATGTATCCAACACCTCAGTACCATCGAGGCCTCGGTCCCACCGAATTGTAATGTATCCAACACCTCAGTACCATCGAGGCCTCGGTCCCACCGAATTGTAATGTATCCAACACCTCAGTACCATCGAGGCCTCGGTCCCATCGAATTGTAATGTATCCAACACCTCAGTACCATCGAGGCCTCGGTCCCACCGAATTGTAATGTATCCAACACCTCAGTACCATCGAGGCCTCGGTCCCACCGAATTGTAATGTAACCAACACCTCAGTACCATCGAGGCCTCGGTCCCACCGAATTGTAATGTAACCAACACCTAAGTACCATCGAGGCCTCGGTCCCACCGAATTGTAATGTAACACATTTATACCAAGCATTCAAACCAATCAAATATTACACACCACAAACAACTAGTTCACACCACAAAGACAATAGTACATACAAACTATTATGACATGCATACAACCCCTAACTACACAGTGAGAGAACTTACCTCGAATGCGCGCCCAGCTTAATAACACAATTCAAGCTTCACAAATACGGTCACTTCCCAGCACCTAAACGCATGTTAAAACGTGTCAATACGAGACCCGGACCCTATGACACGACACACGCTTAAACCGTCACTAAAACCATTTTCCGCTCTCACCAAACAGGTCTGTTCGGGACCTGTTTCGACCCCTTTAAACCCATAAAATCCCCAATATTATTTCATGACCAGAAAGTACTCTGAGTTAGGGTTCCAAGGACATATTATACGCCTCCTAACGATTTTTCTACAATTTACTACGGATTTTACAAAAACAGATTCCAGCACAGCGAAAATTCAGCACCTTTCAGTAAAAAACGACAATTCGACCCATGCTACGTCCCGAACTGGGTTTTGCACAAAACACAGAAAAGTTGCTAGACTCAAAAAGGGAACATTTGACACCGGTTTCACCCCAAACCGAGTTACGAGCAGAAAGTTATGGTTTTCGCAAGATCAAGGCAGATTCCAGAAATTTTTACATGAAATGACGAAACACCGAACTTACGACAACTTTTCCACCCAGCTAGAGGCCGAACCAGTTTTCCGCTAAAACACGGAAAACATGCCCGACCCCGAGCTTGAACCGTGGGCGCCAGTTTCGGCTCAATCGGTGTTACGACAGAAACGTTGTGGTTGACGCAAAACAGTGGCGGAAGGACGTTTTTCACATAAATGACGATTTTATAAAACGGTTTACGTGATCGATTAAAATTGATACGGGCTTGCACCAGGGTTCACGCGATTAGTGTTATTAAGTTACAAAGGGCTGGTCACAACCGCGCACCACCCGCTGCCACTTCTGGCAGCGGTGGTCACCGGCGACGGCGGCGGTTTACGAAATTTCGGCGAGACAATAACGCGAAACCCATTCTCAACTCGACTTTCCTTCACATACACATACACGACCCACCATCCCCGACCACGCACAAGGCCACCACCACAACTGGTGGTGTGCGCTGGTGGACACACCGCCGGCAGCCACGGCTGACGGCGGCGGCGGTGGTTTCTACCTGTGGTTCAACGACGACAAAGGAAACGAAAGGGGGCGGAGAAGGACCTTACCTCGACGACTACTCTCCGCAACCACAGCCGACCTGCTCCCTCTCTCGATGCTCTCTCTCTCTTCGCTGCTCCTCTCTCTCTCGCCGGCAGAACCAGCGGCGACTGCTGGTGGTCGTAGGGTGGTCGGCGGTGACAGCACACAAGAAGGAAGAAGCTAGGTTTCTCTTGGGTTGTTTTCTTGCGATGGGATACCAAAAACGAACAAAGAGAAAGGAGGATGGAAAGTAGGGTTTGTGGTTGGTTTTCTTTTTTCCTTTTGAACGCCGCAGGAAGGAAAACGAGAAAGAAAGATGTAACTCATATACACATTGACATCTTTAGACCCTAGGTTTTAAGGCATTTTCAATTATAACCAAATAGTTTAGGACTTTGATATATAACCCCATTAGGACAAAAGTGTTAACAATTATGGTTTCCCTGACAACTTATTATCACGAGATCGATTTGAGAAACATATTTAATAAATAAATACGTAACGGGAAAAATAAAACCGTACCGGGACACGGGTTTTACAAATTATATAGCGGTTAATTAGTTTGATTTATTAATTATAAAAGCCTAAATGTGTTAAATGGGCTTAGCTTTGCTTAATGGGCTTGGGCCTTATTTGTCTTAAGCCCTTGGTATATAAGGTTTAGTTAACCTTTAGTTTTAGGTTAGCCTTTTCATTAGTCGTCTTAATCGTTAATCGTCTTTATCATTCTTAATCACTCGTATTGTAATTCTCTAAAGTTAATCAAAGTGATACGGATGACCAGTTGAAATCATAACGATTGTTTCTACTTTATTGATTGTATGCACTAATCTGGAACTCACATGAAGTATTTGAGGGACCAGTTAAAGATATACCTTGAGTTGCTTGGTCCGCAGAGGGTTGGTCTCGAGAGGCTCTGTGACTACTGGCAATGGGATCGTCTTCGTTGTTGAACACATCTTCAAATAACATATTTAACTCTGTTTCTCGTGATAGTGAGACGCCAGAGGCTTGATTGTCTAGCTCGAGTTCTGAACAGATTTGTTCAAAAGTCTTTTGAAATGAATCATCAAAAGACACATTTATTCTTTCCACAATGGTTCGTGTCCTCAGAACATAGATTCTATAAGCTTTGGAAGTGGTAGAGTACCCAATGAACTTCCCCTCATCTACCTTTCTATCGAACTTCCCTAGTTGCTCTCTGTCGTTTAAAACAAAGCATCTACACCCAAACACGCGAAGCAACTTAATATTTGGCTTTCTTTGGTTTATCAAATGATAAGGTGTCTTTGTGTGCCTCTTCACTATTGTTGATCGATTTTGATTGAAACACGCAGTTGAGATAGCTTCTGCCCAGAATGAAGTTGGTAATCCAAGTGCGGTGAGCATAGTTCTTGCAGCCTCCACCAGCGTGCGGCATTTTCATTCAACCACGCCATTCTGTTGTGGAGTTCATGCGGCAGGGAAGTTTTGAGAGATTCCTTCTTCTGTAAGGTATGCTTCAATGGTGGAGTTTCTGAACTCTGTGCCATTGTCACTGATAGGCGGGTTATCACCCCCCTAAATCTAACCGTAAGTGTACGGTGTCGAAATCAAGTAATAATGTACGGAAGTACGAGTATCGAATCCACGTGAACTAGGAACTAAGTATCACAATTACTATAATCACTATTAGCTGAACTTTCGAAATCGAGAGATGGTTGGTATTAAACTAATTAATTGCAATAAGAAAATCACAGACGGAACAGTAGACAACTTGAGGAAAACTCGATAGAGAAAACAGTTGAGGGTTGGAAATCCTTAGCTTTTCACATACGAATATCTGACTTAAACCAAGTACCAGTTAGTCCCCTTAATGAATAACCAATCTCTAAAATCACCGTTGTTCTCTTTCGAGCAACATCGGGTTTTATTTTGAAAAGGATAAGTTTTATCTTTCGATCTCAACCTATGGATTTCAAAACACATTAAGCGCAAGATTCATGTTTGAACGGATAGATTTAATCTCTCGATCTCAACCTAAATGGTTCAATTAGGACTAAGGCGTATTCGGTATATCTCTATCACCAAATTCTTGCCTTAGGCGTGCAATTCCTAGTTCTAGCTAACAGTTAATTCTCTCGAACTCAACCGGAAACAACCAAACAATTGAAAGCTAGCTAAACTCTCAAAAGCATTAAGAATCAAATTACATGCATTCATTAAAATAGGAAAAACTGATAAAATTCATTCGTCAACCGTTCATATGTTCAAACCTAATTCAATCCAACCCCCAACATCTAAAGATTAGTTCATGATGTTGGGGGATAAAAACATAGGAGAAGAAAAGGAAACAATGAACGAAAACATGATAAAAGTGATCGTGGTGAATGTGGTAGATGTACTCCCTTCTCACGGCTCTAATCCGCGTCTCGTTGTGAACTTCTTCTCGATCTGTACTCTATCGTGGCTCCGAAAGCTCCGGAAAGTCTCCAGAAATCGCCCCTAGACTGCTGCCGTTCGTCGTGTGTGAGTTGCGTTTAAGAATAATGACCTAAACCCGGAATTATAAAGCCGAAAAACGTGAAACAGGGACATACGCGACTTCTGGCACGACTTGCAAGTCGCGCAGAAGGTCGCGCGCTTTTCTGAAATTTGTTTATTTAACCAAATTTTTATATGTATTAATTTAATGTCTTAGGGAACTTTTGACATAAATATCATCATTTTTAGAGGTGATTAGCTATTTTAATCATTACACCTAAGTTTAAGTGTCACAGTTATCAAAACAGTCTGCACCATCTTTTTGTCAAGTCCATTTGGAGGGTCAAATCTCAACATTTTTCAGTGATTCAAAATGGGTTTGAAACCTAACTCATAAAAGTATTTTCCAGAAGATTTTCATTGTTTTTGGTGACATATTTAGAGAGTTATGACCGTTTTAAGGTGGGTTTTATTTTAAGACAGATTCTGATTTCATGCACACAAATTTTTGTTTGAATGGTTGAGACCTCAAATCTTCATATTTTTGAGTGAGACCACTTTTGTTTGAAAGATAACTCATTAAAGTAAATTCCAGAAGAAAAATCAAGAATTTTGGTGTAGAATCAAGTGAGTTATGAGTGATTTAAGTAGACATTTCTCTGCTAGATTGTTTTTACACTCTTCATTTGATGTGGGTAGATGAAGGGTCAAAACTTCGAGTTTTTACATGAAACTAATTGGGTTTGAAACATAACACAATAAACAAAGTTCCAGAAAAAGATTCATATCATTTAGTTAAGTATTGTTCAAGATATGGTCGGATGAAGTGCATGCAAGTAATCTGCCAGAAACTGAAAATGCTTATTCATGGAAAATGAGTGTTTTATATCCATATTTTCACTCATATGGTTGGTTCTTTGATTGAACACTCATGTACCACTACTTTAACAATGTTCTTAGATAAAAAAAAATCTATTTTTGACTTTTATAAATACATGCATGAACTCACACATTTCAGATTATGACAAAAATACACATGCAAGTAGTCAAAACATCATGTTCTTGAGTTCTAGTTGTATGCCTTAAGGATTATCACCATTTGTTTGACATAACATGTCTTTGGTGATTAATCTACCATGAAAAGGGTCTATTAAGGCCCCTTTATCCAGAAACTCAAGGATTACAAAATAAGATGAGAAAAGGATGGAGAAATGACAAGAAAAGGAAGAAAAATGAAGAAGAACACAAGAGGGATGAGTTTTACCCCTTCTAGTGTTGATGTTTACCTTCAAAACCTTCAAGAATGGATTGATTTGGTGTGGTGTTGTGGCTGATTTTCGGCCAAGGGAGAGGAAGAGAGAAAATGGTGAGTGTTTGAATGTAGAGAGAGAGAGGAGGGTAGGAAAATGAAAGGGTTTTCTTGAAAAAATGAGACTTTTAATTAGGGAGTGTTGGGCTAAGTGTTAGGGGCCGAAATTTGGGCTATAAATTCTGATTTGTTTATATTTTTTTTAAATGCTAATTAATATTGTATCATTATACATTTTATATAATTTTATAAAAGATTGATTTAAAGTAGTTAAAACCTCATTTATCTACTTAATTTTTGGTTTAATTATTTTAAAGTTTTAAAATTTACATTTGGGTATATATAAACTACTAGTTGGATATCCGCACAATGCGGCGGGATGTAAAATTTGAATATTATTAAACAATATTACAAAAGTAGAAATGTTTTTTTGCCAAATAAACAGAATCATGCATTGGATTAGTCATATCCATTCAATGTTTTGATCCAATGCAGCATGTGAGTCAAAGAACCGATCATCTTTTGATTTAGATGACTCTACCAAAATGCATCAGGTTTCCATTTTCAAGAATGAAGATAAATAATGGCAAAAGCAACATCTGACGCTTTATAAAGCTTAAAATGGAATATATGCAAGAATTTAGCGGTACGTATATCCATGGTGCAATTGTATATTTGTATAAACATTTCAAACTAATATGGTGTATTCAAAAGGAGGTCTCATTTGAGCTTAAACACAAATTCAGAATTTATTTTACCAATGTTTTTGTCTGGAACAAACCACCTTGATGTTTTTGCTTTTGATTTGATACTCGAGCATTTGTTGATCTTGAAATTCAATACACTAAAATCGTGATCGATCCAAGTAGTTAAGAGAAAATAATACACTATTATATTGGATTATCAAAATCCATGTAGATACATCATTTACATCCAAACCCAACCTACACAAACAATGTAAATCGTTGAGAACAAAGAGATTTAGGGAGCGATTTTTAGCAATTGGGAGAGTAGTCAGATGAGCATCTCAGTTATTCTTTTGTTAGGCGGACAAAAATAAAGCTCGACTCCTGGAATGGGTTCACCGAATCCTACCCTTTATTCTGCTGCACATGAATCCACAACTTGAAGGTAACAAGATATGTTAATACACTACCATGTGAATGACGTAAATGCCCTTGTCCCTCAAAAAGACTGGCTCGGTGAATACCAGAAGCAGCATCCTTCAAAACAAATTTTAAAACCTGCAAAAAGGTGTGATTTCATCCAGTTTCTGAGTTGTCCTTGACTAAGCGGAGCTTTGTTTCCTTACATTCCCACATAAGTTTCAAAATAAGGCTCGGTATTAAAAGATTCCATAAAACACTTGCCAATCTCCACCTTTCGATGCACCTACAGAAAATAAAAACTCTTTAAAAAAATAAACTAAAACTAAAACAAGCTTTCATTAAAATAAAACTTTTATTCAGATTAAGCAAACTGAATAACACCGAAGTATATAGCCTTTGTGCTCGTTATGTACATAGCAGACCATTTTTGCTGCTCAATTTCATCATTCTTTATAATCTATAATTCTATATATTGTAAGTTGTAACTTAACAATCATGTTAATCCATCCTTTCAAAGTTCCCTCCATGCGTTCAATGACTAAATATTGACTACAATTCTACCAGCAAGTTTCATTCGTCCATTATCGAATCATCAACGTTCAATATTTTCTCATGTTGAACAGTTAAAAGTAGCGTAATGTATATGCTTTGTGAATCTTACGCTTGTATTATCGATCACAAGATCTTTTATATAACACACTTACCGGATCCGATGATGTATTTCACCTTAGAAGCAACATTAAATGAAAATATAGCTAATAAAAATAAAAAGCCAAAAAAAAATTCATACATGTCTTCCCAATTAAAAAACTCTCAATCTATACAAACATGTAAGGTCTATGTTGAGTTTGAACATGTAGGGTCCATAAACAACCTTTTATGTACATAGCCATAGGTGGTCAACAAACGAATAGATTGGAAACAGTATACATATGTTTCTTTCCCCCAAACCATTTATAATTTTAACTTTTTAACTCTATATATAATATATGAATGGGTAAATTAGTTAAGAAACTTCACATCTCAATCTACGGTATTATTTATGGTGGAAGAGAATTTTCCTCTAAAGATGGATTAACAATAAAACATTAGTTTAATGTACTTCTATAGTTATTAGTATGAAGCCTACTTTTACAAATATGCTCCACAATCATAAAGGCTTTACTTTTTTGAAAAATCAAATAGAAAACTTATGATGGATTGATGGCTACCTGATCTGTGTTAGAGGATCGAAAGAAGCAAGAGAAGCATATGAATTGAGATGCGATAACCAGAAGTAAAAAGCCCTGCATATTTGTGACAACCTGTTAGTGACAACCCTTAACCTTTTATAAGTATGCTTTTATACAACAGATTAGACAGATTTCATAACATGTTAGTATCAAAATGGCTGAATTTATGAATAAAAATAAAAATTAGAATAAATGTGGGACCAGAACTCAGTCAAACACAATTCAGTCAAACACAATTCATGCTATCTATCTAGGTGTTTTGTGATTTCACCAAAAAATCAACCAAAAAATGCATCATTTCATTCTTTTTTTCTTGATATTCTTGAAAAACACAGCTCAAGAATGAATGATATCTATCTAGGTGTTTTGTGATTTCGCCTTTCTCTTAATGTTCTTGAAAAACTCAACTAAAAGAGCATGGTTTTTAGCTGGGTGTTTTGTAATTTTACCTTTTTATTGATTTTCTTGAAAACTCCAACTAAAAAATGCATCATATTCAATCCGGGTGTTTGTTAATTTCACCTTTTTATTGATCTTCCTGAAGAACCTACTCAAAAATGCGTGCTTTCTATCCGGGTGCTTAGCAATTTCACATTCTTCATCTTCCTGAAAAAACCAACTAAAAATGCATCATTTCCATCTCTGTGTTCACAAAATTCCACCTTTTCTTATCTTCTTCAAAAAAACAATTAATAAAATGAATAATTTCCATCTGGGTATCCACAGTTCAAACTGAAGTGTTGGTGGATATCAGCAAATTTACTCCTTAGATGATAAGTTCTTAATAAAACATTATTAACAGTTGCTGAATTAAAGTAATTTTTTAGTTAAACTAAAAACATGTTAATGCAGGGTAGTTTGTTTGGGCTCCATATTTAAAGACCAAGGCTTCCCTGTTTTCAAGTGGTTGTTCTCATTCAGTGGAGTATCAAAGCCGCATGTCAAAATATAAGAAACATATCAATGTAGTACTAAAATAAACAGCAACCATATGAGATGAAACAAAATAAACAACAACCATATGAAAAGCAAAGTAAACAACTACTGATCACCTTAGCAAAAGATCTAGGTTAAAAAGTCAAACAAGATTGATGAAAAAATGATTAAAAGGCATTTGATGCATCCACATAAACAGATCATTACAATCTTGGGTAGCATCCACATTGTCGTCTAAATTTATTGTATACCATAGTGTTTGTAGAAAAAAGAGGGTACAGAAAATGCAAATGAAGCGGTAGAAAGCAAATGGAAAAGGGAAAGGATGTTGAGAAAAGGTTAGTTCGATATTTTGCTTCTGATGGTATCTTGATTTAGGTCATCAAATGTGCTTCTTTCTGTCTGTATTTGTTGTATAAAAGAAGGAACCCATCATAAATAAACAAAATTCCCAAAGAGGACAAAGAAAGTGAGCTTTTTTTGTGGGGGCACTGGTAGAAGAAAGAAAGTGATGGACTGATGGTGGTGGTGATAGTTATGGATTTGAGAGTAGTGTGGTGGGAGTTATGAATTTGAGAGTAGTGTGGTGGTAATGACAAGTGAATGCATCCACATAAACAGATCATTACAATCTTGGGTAGCATCCACATTGTCGTCTAGCATCTGAATTATATTACAAGTGAATGCATGTTGTTCTTCACAGAGCAAACCATTTGAGATTCTTTAACCAAAACTAATTAAAATATACTAAGAAAATATTGACTAAAAATCACAGAGCATGTGCTTTGCTGCTGCAAATGGTGGAAACAAATAACAAATAGGCTGCTACTATGAAAATATATACTATATGCTAACTTGAATCAATCAAAATTACCACAATCACTTTAACGAAAAAGTGATTTTAACAGTAAGATGCAATAAAAACAACAAACTTTAAGAACTTATCATCTAAGGAGTAAACTTTCAATTAGGTGCAACACTTTTACATTGCTTTTGTATAAGAAATTAAAGCATATAACCCCCAAACTCTTTCACCTCAATAATCAACAACAAAGACAATAAATCAAACTTCAAAAAAATGACAATTAAAGTAGAACCACGTAAAACAAACAAATAAAATGAGAATGACAAAGTAGAAAAACCCCAACACAAAAAATGGCTAACCTGATTTCGAAGCTTTGACCGTGGAGCTGCAAATAAAGAAGCTGCAAAAGTAAGAAAACAAGAAGGGTTTCATAATCGAAGTATTTATTTGAATACCCAAATAAGAAAAACAAGAAAACCATGGAACACAAATACCCTTTAAATTCGAGTATTTATTGTTATAACAGTGGAACATAAAAACCCTGACAAAAAAGAAACTTATACGTATCATTCTACGAAATCGAAGCTTACTAAACCAAAATCGAAGCTTACTAAACCAAAATCGTTGCTTACTAAACAAAAATTGAAGCTTACTAAACCAAAATCGTTGCTTACTAACCAAAAATCGAAGGGTGTAAAATCGAATAGAAGGGTCTCAAAATCGAACAGAAGAAGGGTTTTTGAACCAAAATCGAAGCTTACTAAACCAAATTTGTTTTTTTAAATTGAACAGAAAAAGGGGTTTTAAACCAAAATCAAAGCTTACTAAACCAAAATCGTTGCTTACCAACCAAAAATCGAAGGGAGTAAAAGTCGATTGAACCAAAATCGAAGCTTAGTAAACCAAAATCGTTGCTAAATCGAACAGAAGAACCAAAATTGTTTTCAGAAAAAGGGGTTATGAACCAAAATGAAAGCTTACTACACCAAAATCGTTGCTAAATCGAACAGAAAAAGTGGTTATGAACCAAAATGAAAGCTTACTACACCAAAATCGTTGCTTATACTAAACCAAAATTGAAGCTGAATAAAAGTCGATTGAACCAAAATCGATTAACCAAAATCAACCAACCAAAATTAAAAAACGGTGTAGAAATCTAACCTGGGAAGAAGAAAGACTTGAAGAAACTGATTTTGATTTGAATCCATTGAATCCTGCAGGTTATAAATCGTGTTGGAGAGTCTGAGGCGAAGAGTCGCCTCGAAAAGGAACGGGAGCGTGGGATGTGATAAAATGAATAGGATAAGCGTGCCCTGACTATATGACTAGGTTTTTCAAAAAGGTTTCTCACTCTTAAATTTAAGAGATTATGCATAAAATGGTGGTACTTCATGTTTAAAAAGTTGTTTTTAAGAGTTAGGGTGTTTGATGCTTTATAATATAGTATAGATATATTTACTCCTCTTATTATTAATATAATTATAATTAAATGTTAACTGTTCCATTCGGCATTTTATAAGACAGCTTAAGCAGTTCCGTGCGGTAAAGAGGATTTTCTCAGTGTACTGTTGGAATTCTTAGGAAACTAACCCTTAGCCATCAATATTAAGTCATTATGAGTTATTCCTACTTGTTAAAACAAGTATTATACTATTCAGTTGCTAACCCGAGTGTTTTGGTTTGACGGGTGTCACAGTCTCCTCTTGTTAGAAGAATTTCGTCCTGAAATTCGTTGATTGCTATTCCCCGTTTGATCTCTTGCAAATAGGTGAGGGTACTTACGTTTCATGTAATCTTCTCGCTCCCATGTATACTCAGGTCCATGCCTCGAATTCCAACGAACTTTCAAAATTGGGATCTTACTACGCCTTGTTCGTTTGACTTATTGATCAAGGATTTCAATCGGTTCTTCTATGAATTGTAATCGATCATTGATCTGAATGTCTTCTAGGGGTAGAACCAATGATTCATCAGTTAGGCATTTCTTAAGGTTTGACACATGGAACGTATTGTGGATGGCACTTAGCTCTTGCGGTAAACTGAGTTTATACTCTACTGGCCCAATCCTTTCAACTATTTCAAACGGGCCAATATATCTCGGACTCAGCTTGCCTCTTTTCCTAAAGCGTACTAATCCTTTCCAAGGTGATACCTTTAGAAGCACTTTATCACCCACTTGGAATTCTAATGGCTTCCTGCGGTTATCAGCATAACTCTTCTGACGATCTCTTGCGGCCTTAAGTCTATCCTTGATAACTGAGATCTTGTCAGTAGTCTCGTGAACGATTTCGGGCCTAGTCAATTGTCTGTCGCCAATTTCTAACCAGCTAAGTGGGGATCTACACTTGCGTCCATATAAGACTTCATACGGTGCACACTGAATGCTGGTATGATAGCTGTTGTTGTAAGAGAACTCCACTAATGGTAGGTGAGTATCCCAACTTCCACCAAAATCTATCACACATGCACGCAGCATATCCTCTAGCGTTTGTATAGTTCTTTCTGACTGGCCGTCCGTTTGAGGATGGTAGGCAGTGCTCAGATCCAAACGCGTACCCAAAGCTTTCTGGAGTGATCGGCAAAACCGTGACGTAAAACGACTATCTCTATCCGAGATGACGGAAATAGGCACTCCATGACGCATAACGATTTCATTGATGTAAATTTGTGCAAGCTTTTCCATCTTGAAGTCTTCCTGAATAGGAAGGAAATGCGCAGATTTCGTAAGTCGATCCACTATAACCCATATTGAGTCGTGCCCTTTGGCAGTTCTCGGAAGTTTGGTTATAAATCCATAGTGATTTGTTCCTATTTCCACTGCGGAATCTCCGGTTGTTGAAACAGACCTGATGGCTTTTGATATACAGCTTTGACCTTTGAGCAAGTTAAACATTTTCCTACGTACAAGGCGATATCTTTCTTCATTCCGGGCCACCAATAATATTCCCTTAAGTCCTTGTACATCTTATCTACTCCTGGATGGATTGAATACCTAGACTTGTGGGCTTCCTCCAAAACTTCTTCCCGTTCATTGTTAACTTTTGGAATCCAAACTCTGTCCTTGAAATAACGTACTCCATCAACCTTAGTTTCAAATTTACTCTCTATACCATGAAGGGTCTCGTCCTTCAAGTTCTCTGATTTCAATGCTTCTTCTTGAGCTTCAAGAATTTGTGTCTTTAGACTCGTCTGAACGAACGCACCTATTGCTCGCACCCTTGACGGTTTCACCCTTTCCTTCCTGCTTAGTGCGTCGACTACCACATTAGCCTTTCCTGGGTGATACTTTATTTCACAATCATAGTCGCTAAGCAGTTCAACCCATCTTCTTTGCCTCATATTAAGCATTTTCTGGTCAAGGATATGTTGAAGGCTTATATGATCGGTGTAGACGGTGCATTTCGTGCCGTAAAGATAATGTCTCCAAATCTTAAGTGTGAACACTACGGCTCCTAACTCTAGATCATGAGTAGTATAGTTCTTCTCATGAACTTTAAGTTGCCTCGAAGCATATGCAATGACCTTGTCCTTCTACATCAACACACACCCCAAACCTTGGTGTGATGCATCGCAGTAAACTACGAAATTCTCCGCGCCTTCTGGCAATGCCAGAATTGGTGCATTACATAACCTATGCTTAAGTGTTTGGAACACTTCTTCTTCTTTCTCTCCCCAAATAAACTTCTTATCCTTTTGGGTTAATGTCGTTAGTGGTTGCGCAATTTTTGAGAAATTCGCAATGAATCGTCGATAATAGCCTGCTAAATCGAGAAATTGGCGAATCTCTGTCGGGGTTTTTGGGGCTTCCCACTTCTTGATGGCCTCAATTTTTGCCGGATCTACGTGAATTCCCTTCTCATTAATCACATGGCCAAGAAATTGTACCTCTCGAATCCAAAATTCGCATTTGGAGAACTTTGCATACAATTTCTGGTCTCTGAGAAATTCTAGTATCAACTTTAGGTGTCGCTCATGATCCTCCTTGCTTTGCGAGTAAATTAGTATATCATCTATGAACACGATCACGAACTCGTCCAGGTAGGGTCTACAAACCCTGTTCATTAAGTCCATGAAGACAGCTGGTGCGTTGGTTAGCCCGAAAGGCATAACCAGGAATTCGTAATGGCCGTATCGAGTCCTAAACGCCGTCTTGGGAACATCCTCTTCACGGAACCTCATTTGATGATATCCAGATCGAAGATCAATTTTTGAAAAGTAAGTAGGACCTTGGAGTTGGTCGAACAGGTCATCGATTCGGGGAAGAGGGTATCGGTTCTTGATAGTTAGCTTATTGAGTTCTCTATAATCGATGCACATCCGCAAGGATCCATCTTTCTTTTTAACGAAAAGAACTGGTGCACCCCATGGCGAAGAGCTAGGTCTTATAAGTCCTTTGTCGAGCAGCTCCTGGAGTTGTCCTGATAATTCCTGCATTTCCGATGGGGCCAAACGGTACGGTGATTTAGCCACAGGTGCAGCTCCAGGAACTAAGTCGATGTGGAATTCGACTTGTCTTGACGGGGGTAATCCTGGTAGCTCATCCGGGACTACCTCGGGAAAATCCCGAACTACAGGAAAATCCTGAATGCGTTTCTCTTTCATTTCCTTAACTATAATGTGATCCAAAATCGCGATGCATTCCTTTTTCGAGTACTTCCGCATCTTCATACACGTCACTAACTTAAGGTTCTTTCCGGACTTCTCTCCATGCACGACGAGTGTTTCACCCTCTGGCAGCGGAATTCGGATGATCTTTTCGGAACAGCATATATCAACTTGGTTTTTGGATAGCCAATCCATGCCCACGACTATGTCAAAGCTTCCTAGCTCAATTGGAATAAGGTCTATACTAAAGTTCTTATTAGCTATGTTTAAAGTACAGTCCGTAATTACGTCCCTGACCTTAACTTCCTGCCCATTGGCAAATTCAATAACGTAGACCTCTTTTAACTTTTGAGGTTTCAAATTAATTTTTGTCCTAAACTCTAGTGATACAAAGCTCCTAGGTCGACTAGTAACATAGCCAGAGGCGTCGGCAGAGTGCTCAGTGGGAGTGGATGAGGACGACATAGTGAACTGCGATAATAGCAGACTTAGTTACTAAGTGTGTTATTGTAAGTGCCTAAGATATGCAATGTTTATGCATGCACAAACAAAAATCATGCTTTCCATGTTTAAGTAGAAAATTTATTTTAAGTATACTTCCAATATAACCAATCCAAGTCTCCCATTATACATACCTAAATTAAACATAGGTGATCAGGCTTTGTTTAATTGAGGTATAATAATGTGACACTCAACTTAGTTATATTAGTAATATGCTTCAGATTTTAAAAATCATTTCGAAAACCATTTTGAATTTTTTTTAACTGTTGGGTTATAGTTTGTGGTTTTCATAAGAAAACCGGCATTCTCTATAACCTTAGGCTCTGATACCAAATCCGTCACACCCCGCTAAAGCGGAAACACGAGGTATAACAGCGTAGGGTTTCATTCAAAAGGTAACAGACAACACCAACCACAACATTCAATACAATAGTTCAAAATATTACATTACAACGTCTTAAGCAAATTGTTTCAAAAAGAAGACGCCGGATACAAAAATTAACAGTAGAAATTTTAATGTTCTTGATGTTGATGTCATCATGCAAAATGCACCCTACACCTTCACTTACTTGTTAGCACCTGAAAAGCATGATGAAAGAAAGGGTCAACTACAAAGAGTTGGTGAGTTCACAGGTTTTCGTATGCACTAAAAAGAAATTTGTATGCAAAAATTGTTATTGTGAAACGTTTGTTCACACGAAGTTTACGTAACCAGTTGTTCGAGTATTTGCACGAGGTATAATGTATGCAATGATGTCATAGCATTGAGCCACTACCAAACCTTCCGACAAACCAACGCCCCTTATATTATTCACGTCCTACCTCAGCGGTGAAATAATTCGACATGGGTAAGACCATTGTTGTTACTGGTAAAGTGCACTTCTAGCTCGTCAGCTTAAAGTGGGGTTGTCAATCCAAATAGCGCTACCCACAAATACCATTGGCTCATAATGAGTTAATAAGTAGTGTCTAACAAGTGGGGACTTTTTCATTTAAAACTCAAGCACATCAAAAAGTATACATACCTTAGTGCACAAACAATTAAATTTAAGGTTCAACATTTCATAGCATAATTCAATCAATTTGAAATTCAATATAATGCTTTTCATCCCAAATTGTAACAAAATAGTAAAAAAGGGTTGTGAAAACTCACGATGTTCACAATTTATCGATTCTAGGTTGCCGCACGGTTGCACAATTTATCGATTCTAGGTCCTTCCTAAGGAAGTGAAATACATTATCAGTTTCGGTCTAACTCTTATGGCTAAAGCATTGCTTAGCCCATCATGTCTTATAAAATGCCTTAGCGTTAGTTATTAAGTCTAAGTATTCTTTTCACGTTGTAGATTACCGGTAAACTATTGGTTTAAAAAGGTTTGTAGAATTTTATATGCTATATATAGTATTTACTCCGTTGTACTATATTTTATTTTTCTTCATGATGAATACTCTCGTTAATTATACCTATATCTTTGTACCTCTTATTTATCTTGTGGTTTAATAATGTTCGGTTTGTTATAAATCTATTATTTATTAAGGTATTATTCATACCCCATAAAAATATATATCTTATTTGTATTTGGTGTTTGACAAAATCTACCATTTATAAGCGTTTTATCTTTTAATAATCCAATAGATCCCTTTTTCTTGAATTAGAGTTTTACTTTTCTGATGGCAGAATATTAAGTCAACTTATGGTCATCTTTAAATATCTTCTGGAATTTGTTTATTTAACCAAATTTTTATATGTATTAATTTAATGTCTTAGGGAACTTTTGACATAAATATCATCATTTTTAGAGGTGATTAGCTATTTTAATCATTACACCGAAGTTTAAGTGTCACAGTTACCAAAAGAGTCTGCACCATCTTTTTGTCAAGTCCATTTGGAGGGTCAAATCTCAACATTTTCCAGTGATTCAAAATGGGTTTTAAACCTAACTCATAAAAGTATTTTCCAGAAGATTTTCATTGTTTTTGGTGACATATTTAGAGAGTTATGACCGTTTTAAGGTGGGTTTTATTTTAAGACAGATTCTGATTTCATGCACACAAATTTTGGTTTGAATGGTTGAGACCTCAAATCTTCATATTTTTGAGTGAGACCACATTTGTTTGAAATATAACTCATTAAAGTAAATTCCAGAAGAAAAATCAAGAATTTTGGTGTAGAATCAAGTGAGTTATGAGTGATTTAAGTAGACATTTTTCTCTGCTAGATTGTTTTTACACTCTTCATTTGATGTGGGTAGATGAAGGGGCAAAATGTCGAGTTTTTACATAAAACAACTTGGGTTTGAAACATAACACAATAAACAAAGTTCCAGAAAAAGATTCATATCATTTAGTTAACTATTTTTCAAGATATGGTCGGATGAAGTGCATGCAAGTAATCTGCCAGAAACTGAAAATGCTTATTCATGGAAAATGAGTGTTTTATATCCATATTTTCACTCATATGGTTGGTTCTTTGATTGAACACTCATGTACCACTACTTTAACAATGTTCTTAGATAAAAAAAATCTATTTTTGACTTTTATAGACACATGCATGAACTCACACATTTCAGATTATGACAAAAATACACATGCATGTAGTCAAAACATCATGTTCTTGAGTTCTGGTTGTATGGCTTAAGGATTATCACCATTTGTTTGACATAACATGTCTTTGGTGATTAATCTACCATGAAAAGGGTCTATTAAGGCCCCTTTATCCAGCAACTCAAGGATTACAAAATAAGATGAGAAAAAGATGGAGAAATGACAAGAAAAGGAAGAAAAATGAAGAAGAACACAAGAGGGATGAGTTTTACCCCTTCTAGTGTTGATGTTTACCTTCAAAACCTTCAAGAATGGATTGATTTGGTGTGGTGTTGTGGCTGATTTTCGGCCAAGGGAGAGGAAGAGAGAAAATGGTGAGTGTTTGAATGTAGAGAGAGAGAGGATGGTAGGAAAATGAAAGGGTTTTCTTGAAAGAATGAGACTTTTAATTAGGGAGTGTTGGGCTAAGTGTTAGGGGCCGAAATTTGGGCTATAAATTCTGGTATGTTTAATTTTTTTTTAAATGCTAATTAATATTGTTTCATTATACATTTTATATAATTTTATAAAAGATTGATTTAAAGTAGTTAAAACCTCATTTATCTACTTAATTTTTGGTTTAATTATTTCAAAGTTTTAAAATTTACATTTGGGTATATATAAACTATATATTTACTCCTATTATTATTAATATAATTATAATTAAATGTTAACCGTTCCATTCGGCATTTTATAAGACAGCTTAAGCAGTTCCGTGCGGTAACAAGATTTTCTCAGTGTACTGTTGGAATTCTTAGGAAACTAACCCTTAGCCATCAATATCAAGTCATTATGTGTTATTCCTACTTGTTAAAACAAGTATTATACTATTCAGTTGCTAACCTGAGTGTTTTGGTTTGACGGGTGTCACAATATACGTTCGTATGGGAGGGTGTATTGGTATTCCTTGTCCCACATCGCTCTCAGGCAGAGGAGATGCTGGGTTCATATAGTACTCCTTGGCCTAACTGGTAAAGACGCGTTTTGTAAAGCCGTGAGGGTTAAAACCCCAAAGCGGACAGTATCTGACCTGGTTGGTTGAGGTGCGTATCATTGGTATCAGAGCAGCCTCTCGCTCGACCCGTTGTGGGAGACAACTCTCTGGACCACCATTCGAGGGTGAATGGTCTCCGAGGGGGTGGGGGGTATTGATACATTCGTATGGGAGGGTGTATTGGTATTCCTTGTCCCACATCGCTCTCAGGCAGAGGAGATGCTGGGTTCATATAGTACTCCTTGGCCTAACTGGTAAAGACGCATTTTGTAAAGCCGTGAGGGTTAAAACCCCAAAGCGGACAGTATCTGACCCGGTTGGTTGAGGTGCGTATCATAGAAAGTGATCTAGGTACTCAGAAGTGCAGGAAATCTATGTGCATAACATAGGCCCGACTGGGCAACCCCAAACCTTACCCACACATTGTCCCCAATGTGCAAGTGTCGGCGTAGGCGATACTAAGAACAAGTATCGTTGTGTGGTTATTACAGGTATTAGACAGGCAAGGCATAGTATAACATGAAGCAACAAAGAGTTATGCTAGCATTTTCAAAAACATGGCCACCCCAAACCTAGGCTGAGGCCTAGGTTTGTCAAACAAAGCCAACCCCAAACCTCGGTGAAACCGAGGTTTGCACAGGGATAAAAGTGAGTGTGTAGATGTTGAAAAGATGAGGCACCCCAAACCTAAGTGAAACTTAGGTTTGTTGCATCTCGTTAACTAATAAGAAACCAAACATCTTACACCACTCGTTACACACAAAGTTGAGAACATACCTGTTTGCCCGAACGGAGGAGATTATCTTGAAAGATTTGAGCGCCAATCAGGGGAGAAGGAGAGCGAGGAAGCAAACACACAAGAAACAAAGCAAAAGACGAAAGAAAACAGAAAAACGAAGCACACGAAGCAAGAAAACGAACACGGCACGAAAACAGAGGAACCCGCGCGGTTTGGCGCGCGGGTTGTATGTCGCGCAAGAAGTCGCGTAACCCCCTGTTTCGAAAACCCACAGAGAGCCCCGTGACTTGGCACGCGGTTTGTAGGCCGCGACACAAGCCGCGTAAGTCCATGTTTCAGCTATTTTTTGATTTTTCGAATTTTTTCATTTTTATAGGTTTTTCTTACTAAAACACACTCAAAAACAGGAAATTAAAAAGAAAACTAACCTCGGTGGGTTGCCTCCCACCCAGCGCTGTATTTAAAGTCGTGGCACGACTTTCTTTCCGATCACTCCTTTGGCTTTTTATGCTTGTCCGACTCCTCTTCACTTCTACTCGCGAACATCTTGAATGTCATCCTTTCGCCGCCAACTCTTAGCGTCATCTCCCCTTCTTCCATGTCAATCAAAGCTCTGCTCGTGGCCAGAAAAGACCTTCCCAAAATCAGTGGGACCTTTATGTCCTCATCGATGTCTAACACCACGAAGTCCATCGGGAAGTAGAATTTGCCGACTTTGATCAATACGTCATCAACGACTCCATATGGATACACTATCGACCTATCCGCGAGCTGAAGGGTCATGTTTGTCGGCTTCACTTCCCCGAGGCCAAGTTTCCTGAAAGCAGATAAAGGCATTAGGTTAATAGTAGCTCCTAAATCGCATATGACCTTATCAAAATTAAAACTCCCAATTTGGATAGGGATCGAAAAACTCCCTGGGTCTTTAATCTTCGGGGGAAGCTTGTTCTGAATTATAGAACTACACTCCTCAATAAGTGCAATTGTGGCCTGATCCTCAATCTTCCTCTTTTTGGATAAAATGTCTTTCATAAATCTTGCATATGAGGGCATTTGTGCCAAAGCGTCTGCGAAAGGAATGTTAATATGCAGCTTTTTAAATATATCAAGAAACTTAGAAAAATTAACATCATCCTTATGCGATTTAAGTCTGCTTGGATAGGGCACTCTCGGTACCACCGGCTTGACCGGTGATTGCTTTGGCGTGGTGGACTTCTCTTTCTTCTTCCCTTCATCCCCCGGGTTTTCCTCCATCTCAAACTCTTTCCCGGCTTCCAACTCGTCTATATCTACAACCTCAATCTCTTTCTCTTCATGATCGGTTTCCTTTGATGGCGGTTCCCGTGTATTGTCCTCGATCAGCTCATTGCCACTTCTTAGATAGATGGCATTACACTCCTCCCTTGGTTTCTTTTCAGTCATGCTCGGGAATGTTCCGGGAGGTAGGTTTTGTAGGGCTTCCGAAATCTGCCCCACTTGCCTTTCGAGGATCTTGATCGTGCGGTGTTCTGATCAGTTGCCGCCTTGACTGTGCTAACCGTGCTCGCTAACTCCCCAACCGTGCTGTCCATCTTGGTCATGAACTTCATCATCATATCCTCCAGCCCCGATTTCTTCTCCCCGGATGGTCCTTCGTTCCTTTGGTTGAAACTTGGAGGACGGTAAGCATTGTTAGTATTAGAATAATTCGAAGAGTTAGAAAAATTACCTTGTTGTTGACCGGGTTGACTCCGTGAAAAATTGGGGTGTTTCCTCCACCCTTCGTTATATGTATTGGAGAAAGGGTCGTTCCTCGGCTGGTTGTTCCGGTTCTGTAAGAACTGGACTTGCTCGGGTTCTTGTGGAATACCCCCTTTCAAATGGCTTGTGATCGCAGCTAATTGAGCCTTTATTTCTTTCAGCTCATCCGACTCTTGAATACTTGCAACTCTTCTAACAGCTGATCGTGGAGTAGAGAAACTGTGTTCGGCCAAGTTCTCGATCAAGGTGACAGCTTCTTCATATGATTTCTCCATTAGTGCTCCACCCGCTGCAGCAGTGATATCATTCTTGAATTGCGGGTGAAGGCCTCCAAAGAAAGTTTGGATGATTACCCAACCTTGTAACCCATGATGTGGACATTTCTTTATCATCTCCTTGTACCTTTCCCACGGTTCATACAAGGTTTTTTTGTCCCATTGCGCGAAATGTGTGATTTCGGCCATGAGTTGGGCGGTTCTGCTCGGAGGAAAGAACTTCTGAAGAAATGCAACTTTCAACTGCTCCCAAGTAGTGATCGAGTCCGCTGGTAAACTCTCTATCCAGATTTCGGCTCTCCCCTTGAGTGAGAAGCTGAACAATCTTAACTTGATGGCATCCTCGTTCATGCCATTAATCTTGAATGTGCTGTAAATCCTCTCGAATGCACGGAGATGTGCATGAGGATCTTCGGTTGGTGCTCCTCCATATTGATTTTGTTGCACCATCACGATGGTGCTCGGCTTGATCTCGAAGCAATTCGCCGCAGTAGTGGGCGGTTGGATCCCTATGTGTGCCGCTGCCACATTCGGATTGGCAAACGACTTCATCGGAACTCTCGCCGGAGGAGGCGTAGGATTGTTGCGAGGAGGTGCTTCGTCGGCCATCTCGATCTGGATATCTTTTTTGGCTTTTGTTTCTTTTCGTAAACGGCGGGCGGTTCTTTCAATCTCCGGATCGATTGGTTTGATTCCTTCCCCTCGAGTTTTCCTTGGCATAAACCAATTAGTACCTGCAACGGAAAGAAAACAAATTTAGCAATCCAAAAACTGAAGTGATGAAATAAAATAACAGAAAAAAATTGTTCAATGTAATAGCGCTTATAGCTAGTAGTGCTATCAGTTGCAACTAGTTCCCCGGCAACGGCACCAAAAACTTGATAGGCGGGTTATCACCCACCTAAATCTAACCGCAAGTGTACGGTGTCAAAATCAAGTAATAATGTATGGAACTACGAGTATCGAATCCACAGGAACTAGGAACTAAGTATCACAATTACTATAATCACTATTAGCTGAACTGTCGAAATTGAGAGATGGTTGGTATTAAACTAATTAATTGCAATAAGAAAATCACAGACGGAACAGTAGACAACTTGAGGAAAATTCGATATAGATAACAGTTGAGGGTTGGAAATCCTTAGGTTTTCACATACGAATATCTGACTTAAAACAATTACCAGTTAATCCCCTTAATGAATACCCAATCTCTAAAATCACCGTTGTTCTCTTTCGAGCAACATCGGGTTTTATTTTGAAAAGGATAAGTTTTATCTTTCAATCTCAACCTATGGATTTCAAAACACATTAATCGCAAGATTCATGTTTTAACGGATAGATTTAATCTCTCGATCTCAACCTAAATGGTTCAATTAGGACTAAGGCGTATTCGATATATCTCTATCACCAAATTCTCGCCTTAGGCATGCAATTCCTAGTTCTAGCTAACAGTTAATTCTCTCGAATTCAACCGGAAACAACAAAACAATTGAAAGCTAGCTAAACTCTCAAAAGCATTAAGAATCAAATTACATGCATTCATTAAAATAGGAAAAACTGATAAAATTCATTCGTCATCCGTTCATATGTTCAAAACTAATTCAATCCAACCCCCAACATCTAAAGATTAGTTCATGATGTTGGGGGACAGAAACATAGGAGAAGAAAAGGAAACAGTGAACGAAAACATGATAAAAGTGATCGTGGTGAATGTGGTAGATGTACTCCCTTCTCCCGGCTCTAATCCGCGTCTCGTTGTGAACTTCTTCTCGATCTGTCCTCTATCGTGGCTCTGAAAGCTCCGAAAAGTCTCCATAAATCGCCCATAGACTGTTGCCGTTCGTCGTGTGTGAGTTGCGTTTAAGAATAATGACCTAAACCTGGAATTATAAAGCTGAAAACGTGAAACAGGGACATACGCGACTTCTGGCGCGACTTGCAAGTCGTGCAGAAGGTCGCGCGCTTTTCTGAAGCTGCGTGGGTCAGTTTCTGGTTCGCGGATCGGGTCCTGGTTCGGGCACGGGTCTTGGGCTTGGATCTCGGGCTTTCGTTGGCTTCGTTTTGGACTCGTTTTAGGCTCTTTTTAGCTTCTTTTCTCGAAGATTACTGCCTTTTAATAACCCTGCACATTCCACTAGATAAACCGTAAAATTTCGCTTCTTTGCTTAAATACAAGCCAATCTCATTGGTTTTAGAACTGAAAATAACGCCAAAAGGTGGCGTTATCAGTCACTCCTTAACTTATGTACCTTGCACTCATAGAGAACTTGGATTCTTTTCATTAGATTGATCAAAACTTGTGGAACATCTAACTTCTTTCGGACAAACTCTACCCAAGTATATCTTGAGTATTCATCAACCAATACAAGCATATACTTTTTGCCACCTAGGTTCTGTATAGCAATAGGACCGCAGAGGTCAACATGAAGTATGTACAGAGGCCTAGGGCAAGACACATCTGACTTGCCTTTATGAGAAGCTCTTTTGATTTTACCCATTTCGCAAGCAGAGTAGAGATGATCTCTGTAGAATTTAACATTTGGCAAACCAATTACCAGATTAAGCTTTACGAGTTTATCACGGGTATGAAAGTTTAAATGAGAGAACATGTCGTGCAATAGCCATGTTTCTTCATTCTTGTTTGACACAAGATAGAGCTTGTTATTTTGGATTTTGGCTTTGAAGTTCATGAGATACAAATCACCTCTTCTTTCAGCTCTCAGAAGTTCTAAGTATGTGTCTTCTCCTAGTAGAGAGAAATAAGTTATTTTGAACTTCACATCAAAACATGTGTCACAAAGTTGGCTTACACTAAGTAGGTTGTGCTTGAGGCCATCCACATATGCAACTTTGCACACGGTCACGTCTTCCTTTTTGATGACTCCATAGCCTCTGATGTACCCCTTTTTATTGTCTACAAAGGTCACTGATCCTCCTCCAAGTTTTTCTTTATATGAGGATAGTAGACCTCTGTCGCCAGTCATGTGCCTAGAGCACCCGAAGTCTAGGTACCATATACACACATACTGCTTTTGCAACACAATCAGAGAGATTTAAGTACCCATTTCCAAATGGGTCCAATCTTGTTAGGAGTTTTTAAGGTTGCCTTAGCATCCTTTGACTTGGAATTAACTTCTCTAGAAGAACCAGTTTTCTTTTTCTGACCCTTGAATTTGGCATTCCTAGCTTTGGGTCGAGAAAGGAAGTAGTGAGGGCCAGAGAAATGTTGTTTCAACTTGAGCATGACATCAAAGCAATGACAATAATGAACATGAGATGCAACTTGCTTAAACGTTTCATTAAAAACATTGAAAATGGGTACATATGCTTTATGATTACAATCTCTCCTACCATCAGACTTTCTTTTACAAAATGACCTATCTAGGCTAGATTTAGTTTTATAAAAACCTCTCTCCAGAGGAGCCTTCGGCTGTACCCATCTTCCGTGGTGACCTTCTGTCGGTTGACTTGTTATTTTGAATCCATTTGCCTTTTTCTTGCCATGTGAGCTTTTCTTGATTTGGCCTTAAAGGTTTTGAAGCTATTGGATTTTGTGATGACTTTTTCTTTTGTTTCTTAATCTTTTCAAGCTCAAAAGAAGTTTTAGCTTGTATACACATGTCAAGAAAATCAGGGAAGATAGGAATTCTTGCGAAGTTTTTCTTTGGAGGAATTGTTCTATTAAGAATGTCAGATGAAAGCTTAAATCCATCGAGTTCGCAAGGGACTATCTCTGAAACGACAGAATCAGTCTCTGAGTCGACAGAGGTTGAATCATCCTCATATTCTGAGTTTGAGTCAAGGAAATCTTTATTGGCAGAGGTAGAATTTTCAGGACATTTGTCACAATTTCTCCCTTCCTTGTCTTTTGAAATAATTGAATCTTTTGAAATACATGGAACAACTTCTGTGGTTTTAATAATGTCCACAAAGTCCTTTTCACATAGATCTTGTTCAACAGAGATTTCTTCATGATTTTTTATGAGGTGATTTTCACAGGTTTCCTTTAAATCATTTTCAGAAACTTTTTGCATCCTATCCTCTGTAGACGAAGGGACAAACTCAGGTGCATATGCGCATAACTCCTTTTCAGGGTTTATCATGCATACAAAGGCGACTTGGGCTTGTTTTTCTGGATCCCCAAACTTGAAGAGTCCTATCTGATCTTGTGTTTTCAAAAATTTATTTTGTTTGGAATCTCTTTTGACAGAGTTTGATGATGACAAATCTGTGTTATGATACCACACATTGATCATCTTCAGTGGATTCCTCTTGTGAGGTTCTCTAGAGGTCTTTCATCTTTTATGCACAGAGAGTAGGTTAGGAAAACCTGGTTTTCTAATAGTCCCAAATGCAAAATAGGGAGGACAGAGATTGATTCCTTTTGTTTCCTTTATAAGGATCCAAATCACAGATGCCAATCCCTCTTCTGCCTATTTGAGTGTTTACCTTTTCATGAACCTTCTGTGCATCTTGGTACTTATTGATCATAAGATCTCTGTCGAGTAGGTCTTGGTGAAGAACTTCTCTTTCTTTTTGGAATTTTTTTAAGAGCAAGTATATTCATCCTGTCACTCTTAATATCCATAAGCTTTTTGGTTTTGGCTTTTAAGGCTAAATCAAGGTTAAAAATCTTTTTATTTAAATGATTTATTTGTTTGTACCATTCCAATTCAAGATTTTCCTTTTCCAAAGCTATCTTTTCCTTTTCCTGAGTGAGAAGTTTGGCTTCTCTCTCATAGAAGGCAAGTTTTTTCTTTATGTCAACACAAGTTTTTTCGAGGTCATTAAAATCTTCTATAAGTTCAAGAAAATTCGTTTTTGTGTCATCATAGGATGAGTTAGAAGTGGATACCTCACAGTCGGAGTCTGAGCTGCTATCTTCTACCATTCCACATAACAGTGCGTCCATCTTTTCTCCTTCATCAGAAAACTCATCAGACACCCAATTCTCCTGTTCTACCATAACAGGCTTTTGCGCATAGTACTCTGCCTTTTTCTTGTAGAAGGTAGAATCACTATGTGGTTGGGGTCTGTTGGGTTGGCTTCGGCATTCTGCTGCGTAGTGACCAGTTTTGCCACACTTGAAGCATCCTGTGTTCTGTGGAGCTGTGGCAGCTTTTTCTTGAGCTCTGTGTTCCTCTCTAGGCATACCCCTTTGTGGGTACTCAACCTTTCTCTGCTGGTATTCACCTCCTTCCTTCTGCTCATAGCTTTTGTTTCCGTACATCCTCTGTTGATCGTAGAACTCATCTCTCACTTGAGTTCTCTGCTCATATCCTTGTGGTGGTCCAAACTGTCTTGGATCTTGGAAAAATCTCTCCATCTGTGGCCCATAATTTTGATACATGCCACCTCTGTCATCGGTACCTCTGTTGAACTTCTTCTTGAAGACACTACTACCAAACTTTTTGATGATCAAAGCTAAAGATTTAGCTATGGAGGCCATGGTTGCCTCATCTTCTTCTATCATCTACTCTTCCTCACTGTCAACAACTAAAACCTTCTTCTTCTTCTTTCCTTTCTCCTCTTGAGCTTTGACCTTCTGCGGCTTGTCATGCACCTCTGTGGCCTTTTCTACAAGCGCCAGAGGCCCACCCAACTGGGTTTTGGTCTAGGCTATGTAACTTTCTTGTGCAGCCAGAGTGCCCTAGAGGTCAGTGAGAGTCCAAGTGTCCAAGTCTTGGTTTGTTTGAAGTGACATGGACAACTGGAGCCACTCATGATTCAAGCTCTTGAGGAATATGACATTGTTCTCCTCTAAAGTTCCGTGAAATCCAAACTTCTTGCACTTGTTGATCAATGATTTGAATCTGTCATATGTGCTCTGTAGAGATTCAGCTGGTAAAGCTTTGAAGGCATAATATTCATTTATGCACTGAGCTCTTATGTTCTTTTGGGTTTTAACTCCATCTTCAAGCTGTTTCTCTAGCTCTTCAAGCAGAATCACATGCATCTAGAGATTGGAACAGATCATTTGGTATTGCCATGATTAGAAGACGTTCGACTTTCTTTGCACACTCATACTTTTCCCAATCTTGAGGGGACCACTTGTCAATGTCCTTTGGTTTATCATATTCAGGTACCTCTGGTGTGGTGGGAGTTTCAGGTACCCTGGGAACTATGACCATTGGGACATAATGAGGATTGTTGATATAAGTAATCAGTTCTTTGTCAACTCCTTCTAGAAAGTGAATCATACGAATCTTCCTTTGTGGATATTCGTCCCTTAAAAGAGTTGGGGGCTTGGTTAGTGAACCAACAGTGAAGAAATTTGTTGCGTTGGCCATTTGGAAGAAAATAGTGTTTTTGAAAGAGAAAGTAAAACAGAGTATCGAACAGAAATCTTTTGAAGATGGGACAGATTTGAAATACAAGCTTAAAGATAGGAAGATTGAAGTTAAAAACTGAACAAAGCACACACTGGGAAGATTTTGAAGAAGAAACGGTTCATATTTATGTTTCAAGATCAAACTAGTTGAAAATAACACAAAACAGGGGCTGTTCTATGAAACTGAAGAACAGGTCTAAAAATCAGTCAAGAAAACTACCAAAAATAGTCAAGATCGTTGCAGAGTGGATCTATTGATACTGAGAATCAAGGTTTGCTCTGATACCAATTGTTGATCCCGTTTTGACTCAACAATGATATTTAAACCAATAAACATATAAAATAAATTATATGATTTGATATGCGGAAGTGTTTGTTTACCAGATTGGTTTAAAGTTTGGTAGAATCACACACAGAAAATAATGAAGAACTTAATGTAAATAAACAACAGAATGCTCAATGAGTCATCCTCATTAATCTCAAAGGTTTTACACCAAGAACATGCTGTAATGTGTGTTTTCTCTCTAAGGATATTCTCTCTCTAAACTGGTGTGTATGTGTGTTGTGCTTCGTTACCACAAATGGTAGAAAGTGCTCTCTACTTATAGTTAGGCAGGGAACACGTAGTACAAGACAAGGTAGTGCCATGAAGAATAATACAAGGGAACATGATCGTGGGACGATGGAAGGTACAAGTAAAGGCTGCCACCTCTAAGGGAATGACACCTGGAAAGTAGATCATTGTGGTCCTGTACTATTTGATCTTCAGTATCTTCGTACAGTAGAGGCACGTGAGAGGCATGTGTTCCTCTGTCTTCAATATAGCTCAAGTCTTCATCTTCAAGAACTTCAGTTCCACAGAGGCTCTGGGAAGTTTCACAGAGGCTCCGTGGTCTTGATCTTTGGGTTGAACTTGTTCTTCTCAGAAGATGATCGATAGAGGCTTCTGTGGTCTTGATGTATCTAACAGAGGTCTTCTGCCAGTCTTGAACTTAGCCTATTTTTCAATACTTCTAAGAGTTTAACTATTGGAGCTAACAGAAGAGGTTTCAGCGTTGGTATTGTCGGGCACATGAATAGTTTATTCAGTTGTTTGTCTTCGTTTGTTGAAGGCTCTGAAGGCTTTGGACACTAAGGAGTATCCAATAAATATTTCATCATCAGCTTTGGGATCGAACTTTACAAGAGTATCTCTGTTGTTTAAGATGTATTGACAACCAAAGATATGAAGAAAGTTGAGAGATGACTTTCTCCCATGGAAGAGTTCGTAGGTAGTCTTCTTAAATCTTGTAACAATCAGCGACCTATTTTGAGTAAAACAGGCAGTATTGACAGGTTATGCCCAGAATTGAGTTGGATGATGAGACTCGCTGAGCATTGATCGAGCAGCTTCGATGATCGTTCTATTTCTTCTTTCAGCGACTCCGTTTTGCTATGGTGTTCTCACAGCTGAGAAGTTGTGACATATACCCTTAATCTCAAAGAAGTTATCAATAGAACTTTTTAAATTCAATTTCATGATCACTCCTTATTGAGCGAACTTTCAGACTATTTAGAACTTCCATTTTTCTTACAAATGAAATTATTTCTTCTGGAGTGTTACTCTTGGATCTGAGAAACATTACCCAGGTATAGCGAGAGTACTCATCAACTATAACTAGAGTGTACTTCTTTCCAACGATGGATTGAATATTGACAGGGCCAAATAAATCCATATGGAGTAGATGAAGAGGTGTTGTTACTGATGACACTTGTTTGGATTTGAAAGTAGCTTTGGTTTGCTTTTGTTTTTCACACGTTGAACAAAGAGATTCCTTGGCATATGAATGTTGAGGTAAGCCAGTGACTAGTTCCTTTGTTGAGAGAGTGTTTAGTGTCTTGAAGTTTAGATGAGAGAGCCTCTTATGCCAGAGCCAGTTGACATATGAGGAAGCTTTAGATAGAAAACAAATATTCTCAGTGGTTGAGGAATCCATGTTAATGACATAAACATTTTCCAAACGATAACCACTGAGAGCAAGTTTTATTTCCTTACACATGACAGAACATGCTTTTCTCTGTAAAGCATACTTTGTTTTCTTTATCACATAGCTGACTTATGCTAAAAAGATTGTGCTTCAGTCCTTCTACGTAAGCAACCCTTAGGAAGGTAGTTGTATCATTAGTAAGTACACCAAACCCTCTGGAATAACCTTTTCCATTTCCACCAAAGGTCACTGAGGGACCTTTCTCTTTCATGTATTCAGAGAGCAGGTTCTTTTGACCAGTCATATGTCTAGAGCATCCACTATCGAGATACCATATATCCTTCGAGACCTGCAATCATAAGGAAGATTAATTTTGAATTGGTACCCACTTTATAATGGGTCCAGAAGTGTTAGTAGAGATGGAAGGTTCAACAATCTTCACAACATTTGATGTTTCAGCTTTAGTGGTAACCTTCACTTTGGTTAATTTCTTAGCCTTAGTGATATTTTTCACCTTGACAGATTTTTCATCCTTGGTGACCTTCTTTGCCTTGGTGGCATTCATCTTCACTTTAGCGGATTTTTCAGCTTTGGTGGTCGTGGGGCACTTACTAGCAATATAGTCAGTAAGTCCATAGTGATAGCATTTCCTATAGTTGAAAGTAGCTTTAGGACCATAAGCATAAGTAGTAGAAAGCTTTAAATGAGTAGGGCCTGTTCCAAGAATGCCCTTAGCATCAGATATCGGAGGAACCTTTGGTTATTCGGATTTCTTAGGCTTAACGTCAACCTTTATTCTGGGAGTAGATCTCTGAACATGTTCAGAGACCTTGGCTTTGGAGGTAAAAGGTTGGCTAGCTGAAGGTTTGGACACGGTCTTCTTCAGCTTAGGCATTTTGGTACCCTTCTGAGGAGCTCGGGAAACATATTTCCCTTTCTCCAAGAGTTTGGGGCTCTTAGGAGATTCCTCAGGAATAGGAGTAGAAGAGAAAGAGAAATGAGATGAGGAAGTGTCAGGGATAGAAGAGACAAACATTCCAAACTTAAGCATGGAACGATCTCTACTTGGTTCATATTTATCAGAATTAAAACCAAGACCACTTCTGTCGTGAACAGGGATCTGGGCACCAATTATCTCTGTTATCTTTGCTGAGGATTTGCACCATCCTTCAACAGTGGCTTTCTCAACTTTAAGCTCAACGATAGCTTGTTTGCGTTCGATGTTGATTAGTTCATTTACATATACCTGATCTTTTAAACTTTCTTCTATAATAGATAGTTCTTGGATCTTTAAATGACATTTTCTAAGTTGTTCAGTTGAATCCATATTTTGTTGTTCAGCTTGAGTTTTTCCATTCAGGGTATTATACAAATATACTGTCAGTGAATCGATAGCACGACGTTTATCAGCTTCGGTGAGAACTGGATCAGAAGAAATAGATACCGGAGAGGTAGAAGAGGTAGAAGAAATATCAGCGGTTCCTTCTTTTACTTCCTGGATTTGGGCCATCAGACAGAGGTTGGCCACGTCTTCTTCATCAGAATCTGATTCTTCATCAGATTCAGCCCGATCGTATTCTCAGCGATTAGACCTTAACCTATTTGCTAGAAGTTTTTCAACTTCATATATTTTTCTTTCATCTCTTGGTATTTGTCATATCTGGGATTAGAAGATGAAGAAGGTTTGAAAACTTTCTTTGACCAGCATTCACTGGCAAAATGTCCTTTCTTTTCGCATTTATAACAGGTAGCGGTTGCCTTATCAACATGAGTTGATTTTGGCTTATCACTGATAGCAAGATGTTTATTTATTCTTAAATTGCTCTTTCCTGCAAATCTCGTAAAGGAGTCTGTAAAGAGTGCTAGTGAGTCATCAAATTCTAACAGACCAGTTTCTGATAAGTCAGCTGAGTCTGATTCCAAGTCAGTGATAGTGACAAAGGATTGCTGAGTACCAATCATCATTGAAGATACTAAAGCAACATGTGTGCTTTTGGAATCTTTTGAATCTTTAACAAGATTCTTCTTAAGCTGACATGATTGCTCATGATTGAGCAGAATGCCAAAAAGAGTGCTTAAGGAAATATCTGTGAGATCCTTTGAGAGCTTAAGATACATGATATAACTATCCCAACTTTAAATAAGACATTCTATGAATTTTGTCAGGTCTCAGTATTAGAATAGGTCCTACCAACAGTCCTTAAATCAATTAATAAGCAATTAAAGAGCTGGTGTACTTCAGACAAAGATTCATTCTTACCACAAATGAAACTTTCATGTTGTCTTACCAGATTTATATATCTGGATTCTTGTACTTCATATGTACCTTTATATTTGAACACAAATGGTGTCCCACGTGGCTTTAGAAGTTTTTAGGTTCATTACTGAGTGATAAACCTCGTCAGGAAGAGCCATAGAAATGACTGATCTAGCGTTGGCGTCAATAGCCACCTTTTTCTTGTCTTCATCAGACCATTTAGTGAGTTCCTTTACAACTTGACTTTCAGGTATGGCAACAGTTGTAGCAGTGGCAGGAACAGCAACATCTATGACAAATGGAACATAGGGTCCACTTTCAACATAGTGAGGCATAGTGGGATCTATACCTTCAAGAAAAAGTATCATTCGGTTTTTCCAAAGACTAAAGTTATCTTTGCTGAATCGATGAGGTTTTGCAAGAAAACCATTATCTATATAGTTTGTGTTGGATGTCATTTCAAGAATAGCAAGGAAGAAAGATTAAGCAAGATCTTGTTTATGAGATTAAACAATCTGCTCTAATACCACTTGTTGGTCCCGTAAGGGTTCTAGGCGGCGTTGAATACAAACACAAGTTTTTATACCTTTTTAAATTGCTTATTGATAAATAAAAAACATAACTTACAGTTTGTTGCGGAAATAGATAAGGTACACCTAATCTAAACAAACTATGGGAATCACTAAGTTTCTTGCACTAGAAATGAAGAAATGAAGGAAGTTTGTGGAAAAAGAGTTTTCCAAAAAGGCACACACAGAGATTCAGGACCCTTCAAAATGAAGGGTATCGCTCCTGAATATACCCCATGCATTTATGCATGGCAGCGGTACTTTACACGTGTCAAAACTTTATTGGGCGCATACTTCCGACTTTTGTCAAAGACATGCTCTTGACCGCATGGTGAACAATGTTGTTGGAAGAGTGGATGTACGATTATGGACAAAAGCAGGTTTGCTTTTGTACCTTCGTACTATTTGTGCTAGAAGATAAGACAAACAAATATTGAACTGCAAGCTTCATGATCAGCGGTTGCTGATGTAGACTTTCTTCAGTGAGGCCTAATGAAAGTCTCAGCTATCGCTGAAGCTTTGTTCTTGAACTATTGCGTATTGTAGATTTGTCTTGGTTTCACTGAATGCCGCTTTAGATCATAAGTAGACGTGTCTTGTTTATCGGCTTGTCTTCGATGTCAACGATAAACTCTTTTCAACGCGAGACTTTTCTTCAGATATTACAATAACATATTACATAGGAAGTGTCCAATGATCACTGAACAGACTCAGCTTATGATCGCTGATGGTGAAACACCAATACATACAGATGTTAGATGTAATTTTCATTAAGTATTCTAAGAGTCGTCATCAAATATCTCTTGTCTGCTTTTCGTCAAAAAATACCACTTGAAGTGGAGGGTTTTTTCAAACAACAAGGGGTTGGGTCAACTATTCAATCAAATGATATTGAGCATGTTTCCCATCTCTTCTCGAGAAACAAGTGGGCTATTTCCTTTCGCTGAGAGAGTTTGGATTAACAATATATGACAACTGTCAAATTCACATCTCATGTTAGAACTGCTTTGGATACCTCATTTTTATGACATAGTTTACACAGTGCAATTTTAGCAGTAAACACGATACGATAGGAAAAATTGAGAAATTTTGCCTAAGAAATCCTTGAATTAGGAAATTATCCATAAATCTCATAAAATGCCAACTTAATATATATTTATACTACAAGTATTTATGTAGTTGTTAATTTTTATATATTTCAAGTTTATTATATATATAAATACTTTATTTTATACATGTATACCTTGTATTTTAACTTTAAAAGAGAATACTTGTATTTTAATTTTATTTTAAACCATGAAGTGACTAAAATACATTTGTCACACCATACCCCCCCCCCCCCCCCCCCCCCTCAAAGAGGCCGGCCACCCTCTCTCTTCCTCCATATGTATGCAACACTCTTCATCATTTCACCTCACTCTCTCATTTCAATCTCTCACTAAGAGAAAGTTGTCTCCTCCTTCTCTCTCCATCTTCAAAGCTTCATGCTCATCTTCAAGTGTTCATCATAAACTCTAGCCCCTAAACTCTTCTTCTTCAAGAGTCCAAGGCAATCAAAGGTAAAAATAAGTGTGTTGGGTAAAATCCACACACATTCTTTCAAGACTTTTTCATCTACTTTCATTTTAAAGTATGATCTTCATCTTTTCTACACTTTCTTCATATCTTTTAAAATCATCTTTTATAGGTCTTAATGTTTGTAGATTTACCATCATAACATCTTTTGTTAGTAAAAGATGGTGAATCCAAAATCAAACCAATGTTAAGACCAAAGATGAACATTTTAAACACATGCATGTAGTGTTCTTGGGAAATCCATCTTTTTTGTTCAAGAGTCTCATGAATGGATCTTTGAAAACCATTAAAAACGTACTTAAACAAACATGCATGAGCTCAAAATACTGAATTTTTAGTTGCATGTTGATGTTCTTGGCAAGAACATCAACAATCTTCAAAATGGGTCTTTTATAAAAGTTTTCCAAGTTTGAGTTGATGGATAAATTGCATGCATTTTTAATGGATCACAAATATGTTTTGGAACTGAAAATAAGTGTATGGGTGAGAGTCAAATCGGATTTTGCATGCAAAAGAATAAGAATTTTGGTTTAAAAGTCAATTGGAGAGCACATGCACAAGGTGTTGTTTGGACAGCTTGCTGTCAGATTTCACACCCCACTTCAAAGAGTCATATCTCACTCATTTTAACTCCAAATGGAGTGATTCTTTTTCTGGAAATCATTTTATTGTGATAAGATTCAAACCCAAGTGGTTTAATTCAAAAACTCAAAGATTTCATTTAACAAATAGTCCTCACAAAATCCGTGTACAAACAGCAAAGTCTTCTGTCGGGTTTTACGTCATGTATTATTTCATGTACTTATACTCTTTCAAAAATTATGAAGCTGATGCCAAAAGTTTCCTAACTCATTGAACCAACTGGACATAAAATTTCATGATCAAATTATACCTAGAAGTTACCCAAAGTTGGACACAAAGTGACATCAAATTCTGGACAGTAAAGGACAAATTATTATTTATTATTAAGGACTATTTCTAATCCCATTTCGTCATTTCATGATGAAATAGTGGAGTATATAAGTATATCTTATATTTATGCAGTTTATTTATGAATTTTATTTATGTCTTTTATTTATGCATTTTATGTATTCTTTATCCCTTTTCATCTTTTATGATGAAATTGTGGAATGTTCATATATATAATATATTTATGCATTTTATTCTTGATCCCATTTCATCATTTTATGATGAAATAGTGGAGTATAAATATATATTATATCTATATATTTATACATTTAAACATTTGTCATTTCGTTACGATAAAATTTCGGTTTATACATATATATGTACTATATATGTTTATGTTCTTTAAAACCCTTTTCGTTACTTATTGGGACGAAATTGTGGAAACTTTAATCTAAGAAGAACAATGTATACGTTTATTACGTTATAATATTAAAACACAACAAGGCATTTTATGATGATTTTGATAGTTAGTATCGAACCTTCGAGATTGAGAACTCACTATATCTATGTTGTTGCAAATGTTGTAAGTTTGAATTTCTTTTGCTATCATTCAAAAGTCTCCGATTACGTATACGTTACCCGTTAACTCATGGATTGAGCCGTTGGTAATTATGGATAATGTTATTTGGTTTGACACCCCACTCACAAGTAGCGCTTGTTTGAGTGCATAATTATTGTTGTATTGGCGTATTGTTGGTGATAGAACATGCGCATATGTGGAATGATTCCACCACTGTAGTAGGGGCAAAGTATGTGGGTATAGGTCGGGTAACGGGCTCAATAACTTAGCATTTTACATATGATTACCTTGAGCAAGTGGTTTTTATAACCGAATTATTTTATCCCATGTGTGGATTTAAACTATTTTGCGATGGCAAACAATGTTATACTCATTAAACCTGTGAACTCGCCAACTATTCATTAGTTGACACTCTCATTTACATGCTTTTCAGGAGAACGTTCTTAAGGTTGGAATTTAGGAAGGCTACACGTGATGAAGCTTTCTTTACTATCTTTAAATTTTATGTTCATTTCCCTTTCGTAAAGACAATTGTAAAAGACAATTGTAAAAGACAAGGTTTAACCTTTGAATGTATTTTGATGGTTGTTGTAATCTTGTAACTTTTGCTATGAAACTTGAGCTGTACATTCCGTGTTTCCGCTTTAGCGGTGTGTTACAGATTTGGTATCAGAGCTAAAGGTTATAGAGAATACCGGTTTTCCTTTGGAAAACTGCAACTATAACCAAAAACGGGAATGAACATTTAAATTACTAAACATGTTGCTAGTATAACTGGTTCGGGTATTGCATAATCGGTCTTTAATTAAACAAAGCCTGATCACCTATGTTTAATTAAAGAAAGAGTGATGCGAGACCGGAAATGGATATACTAGGAATATGTGTGTTTTCACACTTGATGCTTCACGTTGTATGCCTAGTAGGAGCGTAGTTATTGCCTATAGTATGCAATAGTATAGTACGCTTAGCCTTTATATTGCGCGATAGTAATGTTATACACTCTTACTTCAGTATCACTATGTCAACATCCTCATTACACTCTTACTTCAGCAATACTATGTCGTCGTCATCATCATCAAGCTCACAACCTTCCTACACGCCATCAAGTGAGCGTACGTCTGACGTGGAACGAGACCCGTATGATGGGCCAAGGATGCCTTCGAATGTGGCTCCTCCACAACCCATCCCGGTAGTAATGCCACCTAGGGGTCCACGTACGAGGCAAACTGCTAGGAAGAGCGTGCCCATACCTAGACGAGTGTCTTTTAGGTCTGATCAGCGAGACGCACCGGAACCCTCACGGGTGATCGAGGGGGTGCCGAGTAACCGAGTGCCTGGCATGACCTGGACCGAAGAGCAACGCCTTAGGACCGTGGCAATGGACTTGCACGGATGTCAAGTGAGGGTGTGTCACCAGAGTCAAGTCATAACCGAGCTAGTGGAATTAAGTCACCTTTTGACCAATCGGTCGTCCGACGCCCTAAATGGAGCGAAAATAGCTCGGAGGATAGCTTTACGAGCCGAGATAATGAGCATAGTAGTAGTGATGATGTTGCCGCTATTGGTGTTGTGGGTTTCGATTGAAGTGTATCGGGGCGGATATTGACGTGGACGGTGGAAATTTTTTGAAAATGGAACTTTTTATTTTCTAGTTGTTTCAATCTTAAATTTCAGTTTGTAATTCTATACTGATGTGCGATGCACATCAGAAATTTTGTATCAAACGGCTATTATTAATGACTTCAATGAAAAGGCATTTTTGTGTTTTAATTATATATGTGGAACATGCAATAGTTATTTATTTATTCTCCAACACTTCGAAGTTTCAAATGTATTCTTTACAAAAACATCCATCTTTAATTACTGAAATTTTTAATCAACTCGATTTTTGCAATTGTGTTTTAGAAAAAATGCCACCAAGAAGATCCACACGTCACACGGGAGGAAATCCTGATGATCAAAACCCCGATATCGCCCAACTCATAGCTCAACGTATCCAAGAGGCGATACCTAACATCATAGCCCAAGTTACCGCGGGTATTAATGAGAATCAAAGGAATGTTAATGTAGGAGGAGGAACTCCTAATAACACTCAAGAAAATAGAGGATGTAGCTACAAAACGTTCATGACTGGCAAACCCAAGGAGTTTCATGGAACGGATGGTGCTATAGGATTACTCTCATGGTTTGATAGTATGGAGTCAGTACTTCATATATGTAAGTGTTCGGAGGATCGCATGGTAGAGTATGCGGCCTGTCAGTTGCAAAAGCGAGCTCTAACTTGGTGGAACATTCAAGTACAAACCCGTGGAAGGGAAGATGCGTACAAACTGACCTGGACCGAGTTCAAGGAATTGCACATGGAGGAATACTGTCCCAAGAGCGAAGTTCATAAATTGGAAGCTGAACTTTGGGATCTTACCATGGTTGGTTCGGGGATAGATCGCTACACCGCTCGTTTTCACGAACTTGCGAAACTAGTACCTCACTTGGTTACCCTGGAGAGTAAACGGATCGACCGATATTTGTACGGATTAACCCCGGAGATCCGAGGGATGGTAAAGTCATCAAGTCCGACCACGATCCAAGCCGCCGTAGCCTTAGCAACTAGTTTGACCCATGATGCGGTCAGAGCAGGAACTCTAACTCAGAAAGGAGTCGGTATTAAGAGAAGGCCGGAGAATCAATCGGGAAAAGCAATTGGAAGTAGTTCAAGTGGGAACAAGAAAGTAGTGGGAAATTTTGGGATGAATGCTAAGGAAGTAGGACGTTACAATAGGCCCCACCCAAAGTGTAACCAATGTGGTTCGCATCACGAGGGAGCCTGTCTCATCTGTAGCATCTGTAAGTAAAAAGGTCATTTAGCCCGATTTTGTAACACGGTGAAGAATGTGAAAGAGGAAGGAAGGGTATGCTATGAGTGCGGAAGTCCATATCACTTCCGAAACATGTGCCCAAGGTGGAAAAGGGGACCAAACAATAACAACGCTGGGTATCAAACAAGACAAGATAATCAGGGAAACCAAGGAGGACAAGCTCGAGGACGGGCATTTGTTTTAGGAGCAGAAGAAGCACGTCGAGACCCCAATGTAGTGACAGGTACATTTCTTCTAAACGATTATTATGCATCTGTATTATTCGACACTGGTGCCGATAAGAGCTTTATTTCTTTAGAATTTAGGCCTTTGACCAATCTAGAATCTAAAAAATGCCGAATGCTTATATTGTTGAGGTTGCTAATGGATTTGAATTAGAAGCTAAGGATGTAATCTTAGGCTGTACCTTGAACTTAGCTTATAAACTATTTAGTGTTGATCTTATTCTAATTGAATTGGGGAGTTTCGATGTAGTAATAGGCATGGATTGGTTATCTAAGCACCGAGCAGAGGTTAGTTGTTTTGAAAAGACGGTTAGGTTACCATTACAAGGCGGAGAAACCCTAGTTGTCCAAGGAGATAGAGCTGGAAGGAGTCTGAAGATAGTATCATGTATGAAGGTCCATAAGTATTTGAGGAAGAAGTATGTTGCGTTCTTGGGACAAGTAATTGAGAAGAAGTCTGAGGAGAGGCGAGTCCAGGATATTCCTGTGGTGAAGGATCACCCAGAAGTATTTCCAGACGATTTGCCTGGACTTCCACCATTTAGACAAGTCGAATTTCAGATTGATCTTGTACCCGGAGCGGCGCCTGTAGCCAAGGCCCCGTATCGCTTAGCACCTGCAGAAATGCAAGAGTTGTCAAATCAACTTCAAGAACTTTTGGATAAAGGATTCATTCGACCAAGTTCATCACCCTGGGGAGTTCCGATTCTCTTCATCAAGAAGAAGGATGGATCATTTCGAATGTGTATCGATTATAGGGAGCTAAATAAGTTGACAATCAAGAACCGATATCCCCTCCCTCGAATAGACGATTTGTTCGACCAGTTGCAAGGTGCAACTTACTTCTCTAAGATTGATCTTCGATCGGGATATCATCAGTTGAGAGTCCGAGAGGAAGATATTCCTAAAACAGCTTTTAGAACTCGCTATGGACACTACGAGTTTTTAGTTATGCCATTTGGATTGACGAACGCGCCAGCTGTGTTTATGGATCTAATGAATAGAGTATGTAGGCCATACCTTGATAAGTTTGTGATTGTGTTCATCGATGATATACTAATCTATTCTCAGAGTAAAAAGGATCACGAGCAGCATCTAAAAGTGATTTTAGAACTTCTCAAGGAGCAGAAGCTATATGCCAAATTCTCTAAGTGCGAATTTTGGATTCGGGAGGTACATTTCTTAGGTCACGTAATCGGGGAGAAAGGGATTCACGTGGACCCGACTAAAGTAGAAGCCATTAAGAAATGGGAAGCCCTTAGGACTCCAATGGAAATTCGCCAATTTCTAGGCTTGGCGGGATACTATCGACGTTTCATCGAGAATTTTTCTAAGATCGCTAAACCCCTTACATCGTTAACCCAAAAGGAGAAGGAATTCGTTTGGGAAGTTCCACAAGAGGAAGCATTTCAACTCCTAAAGAAAAAGTTGTGCAATGCACCGATTTTAGCTCCACCAGTAGGAACGGAAGATTTTGTAGTGTATTGTGACGCATCACATCAAGGATTAGGTTGCGTATTGATGCAAAATGATAAGGTGATAGCATATGCCTCGAGACAATTAAAAGTTCACGAAAATAACTATACCACACACGATTTGGAACTCGGAGCTGTGGTATTCGCTCTGAAGATATGGAGACATTATCTATATGGTACCAAGTGTACTATTTTCACCGATCATAAAAGTCTTCAACACATCATTGATCAAAAGATGCTGAACATGAGGCAAAGAAGATGGGTAGAACTTCTCAGCGATTACGATTGTGAGATACGTTACCAGCCAGGTAAGGCCAATGTGGTAGCCGATGCCTTGAGTAGGAAAGAAAGGGTAAAACCTTCACGAGTCCGAGCGTTAGGAGCACTGGTTCAAACAAGTTTGAAAACCCATATTTTTGAAGCTCAGATTGAAGCATTGAAACCTGAAAATCTGAAGGGAGAGACTCTTCATGGTTTAGAGTCTAGTTTTGAAACTAAGATTGATGGAATATGTTACTTTAAGGGCAGAGTGTGGATCCCAAAGGCTGACAACCTACGGGAAATGATTTTTGAGGAGGCTCATAAATCGAAGTATTCAATTCACCCAGGAGCGGATAAGATGTACAAGGATTTAAGGGAATACTATTGGTGGCCAGGAATGAAGAAGGATATTGCCATATATGTAGGAAAATGAATAACGTGTGCAAAGGTCAAGGGTGTATATCAAAAGCCATCGGGACTGTTGCAACAACCGGAAATTCCCCAGTAGAAATGGGAGCAAATCACTATGGATTTTATAACCAAACTCCCGAGAACTGCCAAAGGGCATGACACGATTTGGGTTATAGTAGATCGATTTACGAAGTCTGCACATTTCTTACCTATTCGGGAAGATTATAAGATGGAAAAGCTTGCCCAAATCTACATCAAGGATATCGTTACGCGGCATGGAGTTCCAGTTTCCATTATATCGGATAGAGATAGTCGCTTTACATCCCGATTTTGGCAATCACTCCAAAAAGCGTTGGGTACTCAGTTGAACTTAAGCACGACTTATCATCCTCAAACGGATGGTCAGAGTGAGCAGACCATTCAGACTTTGGAGGACATGCTTCGGGCATGTGTATTAGATTTTGGAGGAAGTTGGGATAACCACTTGCCGTTAGTTGAATTTTCATACAACAATAGCTATCACACTAGTATTCAGTGTGCGCCATATGAAGCTCTGTATGGTTGCAAGTGTCGATCACCTCTTTGTTGGTTGGAAATTGGAGATAGACAACTATCTAGTCCGGACATTGTCCAAGAAACCACCGACAAGATCGCAATCATCAGGGATAGGCTTAAAGCAGCTCAAGATCGTCAAAAGAGCTATGCGGACAATCGAAGAAAGCCTATAGAATTTAAAATTGGTGGTAGAGTCTTTTTAAAAGTATCCCCTTGGAAGGGAACAGTCCGTTTTGGGAAAAGAGGAAAGTTGAGTCCACGGTATGTTGGACCATTCAAGATCACGGAAAGAATTGGACCAGTAGCTTATAAGCTGGAATTGCCAATGGAGTTAAGTGAAATCCATAACACGTTTCACGTGTCGAACCTAAAGAAGTGTTTAGCTGACGAAGCAGTAACCGTGCCCTTGGAAGGAGTCTAAATCAACAATAAACTGCACATCGTAGAGGAACCAATGGAAATACTCGATAGGGAAGTCAAGCGTCTTAAGAGAAGCAAAATCCCGATAGTAAAAGTCCATTGGAACACAAGGCGTGGGCCTGAATACACTTGGGAGCGGGAGGATTACATGTTACAAAAGTATCCTCAGCTCTTCGCAAGCAAACCGGTTAACGCTAGTGACACTTGAATTTCGGGACGAAATTCTTCTAACCGGGGGAGACTGTGACAACTGTCAAATTCACATCTCAGGTTAGAACTACTTTGGATACCTCATTTTTATGACATAGTTTACACAGTGCAATTTTAGCAGTAAACACGGTACGATAGGAAAAATTGAGAAATTTTGCCTATGAAATCCTTGAATTTGGAAATTATCCATAAATCTCATAAAATGCCAACTTAATATATATTTATACTACAAGTATTTATGTAGTTGTTAATTTTTATATATATAAATACTTTATTTTATACATGTATACCTTGTATTTTAACTTTAAAAGAGAATACTTGTATTTTGATTTTATTTTAAACCATGAAGTGACTAAAATACATTTGTCACACCACACCCCCCCCCCCTCAAAGAGGCCGGCCACCCTCTCTCTCCCTCCATATGTATGCAACACTCTTCATCATTTCACCTCACTCTCTCATTTCAATCTCTCAGTAAGAGAAAGTTGTCACCTCCTTCTCTCCCCATCTTCAAATCTTCATCCTCATCTTCATGTCATCTTCAAGTGTTCATCATAAACTCCAGCCCCTAAACTCTTCTTCTTCAAGAGTCCAAGGCAATCAAAGGTAAAAATAAGTGTGTTGGGTAAAATCCACACACATTCTTTCAAGACTTTTTCATCTTCTTGCATTTTAAAGTATGATCTTCATCTTTTCTACACTTTCTTCATATCTTTTAAAATCATATTTTATAGGTCTTAATGTTTGTAGATTTACCATCATAACATCTTTTGTTAGTAAAAGATGGTGAATCCAAAATCAAACCAATGTTAAGACCAAAGATGAACATTTTAAACACATGCATTTAGTGTTCTTGGGAAATCCATGATTTTTGTTCAAGAGTCTCATGAATGGATCTTTGAAAACCATTAAAACGTACTTAAACAAACATGCATGAGCTCAAAATACTGAATTTTTAGTTGCATGTTGATGTTCTTGGCAAGAACATCAACAATCTTCAAAATGGGTCTTTTATAAAAGTTTTCCAAGTTTGAGTTGATGGATAAATTGCATGCATTTTTAATGGATCACAAATATGTTTTGGAACTGAAAATAAGTGTATGGGTTAGAGTCAAATCGGATTTTGCATGCAAAAGAATAAGAATTTTGGTTTAAAAGTCAATTGGAGAGCACATGCACAAGGTGTTGTTTGGACAACTTGCTGTCAGATTTCACACCCCACTTCAAAGAGTCATATCTCACTCATTTTAACTCCAAATGGAGTGATTCTTTTTCTGTAAATCATCTTATTGTGATACGATTCAAACCCAAGTGGTTTAATTCAAAAACTCAAAGATTTCATTTATCAAATAGTCCTCACAAAATCCGTGTACAAACAACAAAGTCTTCTGTCGGGTTTTACGTCGTGTATTATTTCATGTACTTATACTCTTTCAAAAATTATGAAGCTGATGCCAAAAGTTTCCTAACTCATTGAGCCAACTGGACATAAAATTTCATGATCAAATTATACCTGGAAGTTACCCAAAGTTGGACACAAAGTGACATCAAATTCTGGACAGTAAAGGACAAATTATTATTTATTATTAAGGACTATTTCTAATCCCATTTCATCATTTCATGATGAAATAGTGGAGTATATAAGTATATCTTATATTTATGCAGTTTATTTATGCATTTTATTTATGTCTTTTATTTATGCATTTTATTTATTCTTTATCCCTTTTCATCTTTTATGATGAAATTGTGGAATGTTCATATATATAATATATTTATATATATTTATGCATTTTATTCTTGATCCCATTTCATCATTTTATGATGAAATAGTGGAGTATAAATATATATTATATCTATATATTTATACATTTAAATATTTGTCATTTCGTTTACGACCTCTAATTTTATCGTCGTTACGATAAAATTTCGGTTTATACATATATATGTACTATATATGTTTATGTTCTTTAAAACCCTTTTCGTTACTTATTGGGACGAAATTGTGGAAACTTTAATCTAAGAAGAACAATGTATACGTTTATTACGTTATAATATTAAAACACAACAAGACATTTTATGATGATTTGGATAGTTAGTATCGAACTTTCGAGATTGAGAACTCACTAGTGACCTTACGTTCATAGGTTTGAAGTAGGATCACCTCGGAGTACTTGTGGGAGATTCCCGGATTCTATCGCGTATCATGTGAGTATTCAAAGCCCCCTTTTCAATGTTTTACATATTTTGGGGTGAAAAGCATGTGGTTACTACAACTATTTTACACACCGATTATTTCGTTTTCTTGAAAATACGAAGCTTGCTTATTTATGCTCTATGGTATCTATGTTGTTGCAAATGTTGTAAGTTTGAGTTTCTTTTGCTATCATTCAAAAGTCCCCGTTTACGTATACGTTACCCGTTAACTCATGGATTGAGCCGTTGGTAATTATGGATAACGTTATTTGGTTTGACACCCCACTCACAAGTAGCGCTTGTTTGAGTGCATAATTATTGTTGTATTGCGTATTGTTGGTGATAGAACATGCGCGTATGTGGAATGATTCCACCACTGTAGTAGGGGCAAAGTATGTCGGTATAGGTCGGGTAACGGGCTCAATAACTTAGCATTTTACATATGATTACCTTGAGCAAGTGGTTTTTATAACCGAATTATTTTATCCCATGTGTGGATTTAAACTATTTTGCGATGGCAAACAATGTTATACTCATTAAACCTGTGAACTCACCAACTATTCATTAGTTGACACTCTCATTTACATGCTTTTCAGGAGAACGTTCTTAAGGTTGGAATTTAGGAAGGCTACACGTGATGAAGCTTTCTTTACTATCTTTAAATTTTATGTTCATTTCCCTTTCGTAAAGATAATTGTAAAAGACAAGGTTTAACCTTTGAATGTATTTTGATGGTTGTTGTAATCTTGAAACTTTTGCTATGAAACTTGAGCTGTACATTCCGTGTTTCCGCTTTAGCGGGGTGTTACACAATATCCCCCAATTTGATGATGACAAAGCAACATAAGAAAATTGCTAAGTGTCAAAACATAAGGATAAAAGTACTCGTAATATACAAGTCCCATTTACTGTTTTGGGGATCTTTTCTAGTACTGATGGAGTAAAGTACTTCACTGAAAACTTTCATTAATTCGTAATAAGTTTACAAAGGAAATCTGAAAGTTACAAGTATAAGTGGGTACAAAACACAAACTAAAAGTTAAAGAGCTGATAAATTAGAAGAAGAAAAAATAGGTATATATCAGCTAAAGGTGGTAAGGCTGTATACTTTGCCGCAGAATGCAAGACCCCACCTGCCAGAGATGCTTCGTTCTACAAAAGAAAGCTGAATACTATGCACAGAAGTCTCTCATGGCAGAGAAGGGTGTCAGATGAAGCTTCTGATGAAGAGGATAAAAATGCCATGTTCTATGGTATGACAGAAGTAAGCAAGAGTGACCCCGATAGTGAGGTATCTTCTTCTTCCATTATCATTTTGTCATGATCAGAATTTAAATTGCTTAAACTGCAAGAGTATTTCAAAAACCTAGAAAAAAATCTCTCAAAAGTAGAAAAAGATCTTGCATTTTTTAAAAGAGAATAAGGGATTTTGGACTAAGAAAAGAAAGAAACCTCTCTTAAAAGGATAAGTAAGAAATGCAACATTTCTCTGAAATAAACTCTTTCAAAACCAAAGTTAGTGATCTTGACAAGGCTCTGAAATGCAAAGAGGAGAAGCTAAAACAAGTTGAGAGTGACATAATGAATATTCTTGCTCTCAAGATTTATTTTCAAAAGGAGTGAGTCTTTGCATACTTTTTTTTTTGAGAAAAGAACTTATAATAAAAAAAATCAAGATGCTCAGAATGTACATGAAAAGATCAACTCTCAAATGGACAAGTGTGGACTTGGTTTTAGTGACCTAAATATCAAAGTCAGATCACTAAGATGTGATAATGAAACAAAATTCAAGAACTACATTTTTGAGGACTTATGTTCAGAAAATGGCATTTTTCATAATTTCTCAGCAGCTAGAACCGTTCAAAAAAATGGTGTTGTTGAATGAAGAAACTGAACTTTATGTGAGGCTGCCAGATCCATGGTCAATGATTCTTCTCTCCCTACCTACTTTTGGAATGAAGCTGTAAACACTACATGTTTTACTCAAAACAGATCTATCATAGTAAAGAAACATCAGAGAATCCTGATGAAATCTTCCATGGGAGAAATCCTAACATTATTTCTTTCACACTTTTGGATGTATATGTTACATTCTTATCGATAGAGATCACCTTGGGAAGTTTGATCCAAAATACGATGAAGGTATATTTGTTGGATACTTTAATGTCTCAAAGCATTTAGAGTCTACAACCAAAGAAGGAAGTGTATTGATGAGTCAATACATGTCCACTTTGATGAAAACAGAACTCCACCTTCTTCATCTTCTAATAGCTTCATTGTAGAAGAATTAAATGAGTGTATCTCTCGGCATTTGTTGAGATCTAGCTACAATTTCCCATCGGATTCCTTCTCCGATCCCCAACAAAACAACCCCATATGTTCAAATCTGAATGATACTTTACCTGAGTCTCTCAATCCTTCTAAACCTCACCTCTCATCAAATCATTCTACTTCACATGAAAATGCTTCTTCTCCTCCAAATGATACTCCACAAAATGAAGGCAACCCTCATGTTTATGAATACTCAGATAATGAAAAATACTTCATCCAACCTCTTCCTCCTTCCATAAAATGGACAAAAATCTACCCCATTGATCAAATTATTGGCGATCATTAAACTCGAGTTAAAACTAGAAATCAACCAATATGTGCTTATATGTCAACTTTCTCTCCCTCCTAGAGCCCAAGAAGATTGAAGAAGCTATTCAAGATGTAAGTTGGATATATGCTATGCAAGAAGAGTTTCTTCGATTCGAACAAAACAAGGTTTGGAATCTTGTTCCAAAACAAGTTGGAAAATCTATCATTGGTAAAAAAATGGATATTCTGAAATAAAATCAATTAATATGGCATTCTGATCAGAAACAAGGCCAAACTTGTAGCTCGGGGTTATTGTCGAGAAAAAAGAATGGACTAGGACGAAATTTTATTTTCTGCTGCAAGACTTGAAGCTATCATAATCTTTCTGGCATATGTGGCTTACAGAAACTTCAAAGTGTTTCAAATGGATGTCAAAAGAGCTTTCCTAAATAGAAATATGTTTGAACAAGTATACGTAAAATAACCACCCAGATTTGAAGATCCCGTTTATCCTAATCATGTATACAAGTTGGATAAGGCACTCTATGGACTCAAGAAAGCCCCACGTGCATGGTATTAATCCATCTTAACCTTTCTTCTTAAAAATGAATTTTCATGTAGCATGATTAATAACAATCTATTTTTTAAGAAACATGGAGTTGATATCATTCGGGTTCAAATATATATTGATGATATTATTTGTGGTGCTACTAACATTTCTCTTTGTGAAAACTTTTCAAATCTCATGCATAGTAGATATGAAATCAGTATGATAGGAGAATTATCCTTCTTTCTAGGGTTACAAGTTAAACAAACGAGTGGCGGCATTTTTATCAATCAAACTAAATATTTGAAAGATTTACTGAAGAAGATGTACTTTGATAATTGTTCTCCCGTGAAAACTCCAATGACTTATCTTAATACGTTATTTTATGATCCGAATGGAAAACCATTTGATATAACTAATTATAGAGGAATGATTGGATCTATTCTTTATCTCACTGCTAGTCGTCCATATATAATGTTTTCTAAATGTCTTTGAGCATGCTACCAAGCCAATCCTAAAGAGTCACATTTTTCTGCTGTCAAAATAGTTTCAGATACTTAAAAGGAACTCCAAATCTTGGACTTTGGTATCCCAAACATACTAGATTCAAGCTAGTGGGATTTTCAGATTCAGAATTTGCTGGATGCCATTTGGATAGAAAAGGTACTACAGAAAATTGTCAACTTCTTAGAGAAATATTGGTAAGTTTGTCTAGCAAAAAGCAAAACTCAGTTTCCACCTGTACAGTTGAAGCTGAGTATGTTGTTGTTGGAAGTTGTACAACTCAAATCCTATGGATGAAAAATCGACTTGCTGATTATGACATAAGATTTTCTACAATACAAATTCTATGTGATAATTCTAGTGCTATTGCTATTGCCATTGCCAATAATCCAATACTCCATTCTAGAACCAAACACATTGACATAAGATACCATTTTATTTGTGATCAAATTTCAAAAGGAAATGTGGAAATTCATTTTATTATGATAGAACACCAACTAACTGATTTGTTCACAAAACCTCTAAACTTAATCTATTTTCCAAAGTATTATTCAATTACTTGTCATACTTTATTGTTTCCTTTGCACACAAAAAGGATAGGAAGGGTTAATACTTGTCTACATCAACACAAAAGGCTAAAGTGAAAAATACAAGCATGCATGGATCGGCAAATCCGACGGAGACACGTATTAAAGTTGAATGAGAGCATTTAATGCGATGAAGGCTATAAAATGACTTCATTAAGTTAACTTGCAAATTACACGTTTCTAAAAGAAACTTCTTAGTAAAAGCTTCAGGCTAAATTTGTCATCAATATCTGAGAGATATCTTTATATCTCAGATATGAAAGAGAAACTGTGGATCCCAATATGAAGTGCAATCAATGAAATCAACACAATAGAATCAACACAAACAGATGAATTCTGATTGCAACAAACGTAAATAACCCACGTTTATGAGAAACATGCTCCATAGTCATGAATAACTCAACCCAACTCTAGATTAAGACAAATCATTTCCCAAAGCACCCATCAAGAGTATTTATACCAAAAGATTTACCTTCGTAATAGGAATCATTAAAATACCAATATTTAAGATTTATTCATCAAAACCCGAGATACATCATATCTCAAAACCAAAAAGTTTACACTTTCTAAAATATTCACAAGGTCGGGAATGACCAAAATCCAATGACCCACACTTTCGTATTTTCAGACGTACTATAACATCCATTATGCATAATTCCAACAAATACTAGAAATACAGTTTTTTTACTAAATAATCTCCATATATGCAATAAATCATCAAAACACTTTCATTTATAATTTATTTATTAAATTACCCAAAAATCCCAAATGTGCGTGTATTGCAACGTTTATAAAATTAAACACTTCAAATAATCAAAACCCACCAAATAACTTAACAATTGATAATTTCATTTAAAAACATACACACTTTAAAATAAACATTTTTGGCATGTACAACGTTTTCACAAATCAACTTGAACTCGCCTTGCTAGATTTAGGCTAAATCTAGATTTTCCCCAAATGAGCTCCTTTGAAGAAACTTTAATCTTCACGCCAAAACTTCCAATAACCTAAATCCACAAGTTTCCAACCATAAATAATCATCTCCAAACACTTAGAATCGTTTCCCCCACATCTTATATCAAAATCTCAATTTTGACCAAAAACCCAATTTGACCTAATTATTCTCAAAGCCATCCAAACTGAAATTTGAGAAATATAACTACTAGGAAGTCATTAATAGAACATTTATAACTCATATGAAAGTTTAGAATCCACGAGGATGAACTCACCACTTAGGTTTGATGAAGACCTAGAAAACCCAAAATTTCTTGAAGATGAAGGTGATGATGATGAGCTCTTGATTCTTGCTCCCACTCCACCACCATATACTCTTGGATCTCCCTAAAACTAACAATCTATCCTTAAAATCTCTCAAAAACGAAACCATAGCAACTTGAATCAACAAAATCGGAGTTGAAATGAGAGAGATATGAAGAAATGAAGTTTGAGGCTGAAAATCGCGTTTTTATGCGGATCAGGGGCTCCACGCGGTTCTCCGCACGGGTACATCAGCGCCAAAACTCGAGTTCGACTCTGGTCGCCCGGTTTCTTCCTAAATACGGTTTTGGCCATAACTTCTTCGTTTTAGCTCCGATTTCGCTCCGGAAAGAACCATTTAACTCGTATTTGAATTCTCCATCCAACAAGACCATAAAATCTAGGATTTAATCCAAAATCCTTTTTTTTCATATTTGTCTTAAAATTTCGATACCTACCAACGATCGGGGTGTTACAACTGGGGCAGGAGTTCTCTTGTTTTAACACTAAAACTCTCCAAGTGAGAGACCGGTGGAAGTTGTGCTTCGTACCCGTGTACAATTGAAACATGAGTCTTTTGAGAGACTAATGAGTGGTCGGGGAGGGTGTGCGAGTGTGTCGCCAGGTCCAGGACGTATTTTTCAATTCCTTGTCCCAACGAACGAGACGGGGTAGTGAATGTGGCTACCTGGCTTAATGGAGGTTGGTTGGGTCAATCTGAGTATATTGCCTCATCGTTCTATATCGTTCATTATTTTATTTTCTTTGCCTTTCCCTCACTAGCTCACTTTCATATTCGTTCTCGACTATGACTTCCTTCGTTCTCCTTATCTCTCCAGACATGGCTTGGGTGGTTTGGACGGGTGCACGACGGAATTGGTCGTCATTGTGATCATCCGAGTCAGTTGACTCTTCATCTGATCTTGAGGACCCTGATCCAAAACCGGACTTAGAACCTGATTCAGAACAGGATTCTGATCTCTATGTTGAACCAGAGCCATATCTAGCAGCAGATTCAGATTTGGAGTCGGGTTCACTGCTGGAGGATGATGCTTGTTCCTGTGCAGCCTCTCGTATAATGTCGACGACTTGCACATCATGCAAAGTTGGGTCATCCTCCTGGATCTGTGTGGGTATGTGGGGTGGGGTGGAAGGGCGACGAGACGAGCTAGCTTCGCATGTTAATCTTTCGGCATTGCCCGCATCTGTTCCCTATCGCAATATTTTCTCTCGACACACCCTATCCGGGAGCCCCTGCTCTCCGGACCCTACCTCCTATAGTTCGGAGACCCTCACGTCGCTCGTGTCGCGCTCCTTGGGTAGGTCCTGCGGGAGTTGGCTGGACCATCAGAGCTACTAAGTTTTTCTATCTCCTATACATCTCTACACTTGGCGCCGATTGATTCGCGAGAGCTAGCAAGCCTTCAGGTATCAACATTGAAATCACACCTGGGTTTTCCTGTTTGTTTTGTACTCTAGTCATACGAGTAGAAAGGAATACCTCATGTGCAGAGCGCCTTGGGATTGTTAGATATACCTTGAGGAAGTAGGCGACGAGGAGTTGGAGACAGAGTGGGAACGGGAGGCACGTCAGTCGTTTGTTGCCCTCTTTCAGTTGAACTTTCTAGACTAACTCATTCCGGAGGATCGATGCATAGTCCTTGTGATGGTTGTATGGCACACCGTGAATGAGCCTCAGCATGTAGGTGCTAGTCTGGTCGATGCCTCTGGTATTTGCTGATAGGCATCGGTTAAGTATGGTGAAGAGCGTGTACCAAACCGGCGTCATATGATCTCGAGTGAAGTGAGATTAATGGTTGAGCTCCCTTGCACATCCTAGTACATGCATTTCTTGGCAGAGCAGAGCATCAGAGACCGGGTTGTCAAATCTGACTCTGACAGGAATGGACGTCGCGTCTGGTAACTGGAGAACCTGGTGGAATAAGTCCCTCGTGATGACCACCGGTGTTACATCAATCTGGCCTTCATGTACAGTTTCGGGCCCACGAGCAAAAGAGGTTAAGGACCTCCACACTTGTTGCACGTACACCTTCAGAACCTCAGCAGTTGCCGTTAGGGCATAGTTAAAGAAATGTCCCTTCAAGATCTCGATCATTACGGGACACTGACAAAGGATTGATCCCGTGTCCAGATGGTAGTTGTTCGGTGTGATCGGTATGTTTGGTCCGGCCGGTAGGAGTGCGGCATCAACATTGTGACCAGGGTTATTTTGTTGAGCCATTTGAGTACTTGTAAGAGTTGCACATGTGAGACACACACCGAAAATTGAAAACAAACCCACCCTAGCAAGACATAGACTAAACCAGTTTGGATAAGTTTCCCGGGATTTAGATTGGAACCGGGAAACCAAACGGACCAGGAAAACGAACCAACCCGGCAGTCTGATTGACTCGGGGTCGGGAAATACAGAGATCTAGAACTGATAAAGTATCCAATCGGTGTGGGACCCGGGAATGAGCTAGCCCAGAACTGAGTCCGGGACCGGTCGTATCTCGGGATCACATGAGAATCGGGAGCTAAACTAAGCCGGGACCGGGATCTTAACCGAGAAACTACCCGGGACCCGGTACCTGGAAGCTATGCGGGAACATAGTCCAGGAGACGTCATACTAGGGAGACGCAACCCCGGTCCTTGGGATATGGGGAATCTCAGGAGTGTGTTTCCCGGATCCGGGTGATTCCCTCTTCCGATCCCAACTTCTCTCAAGTTTTGGAAATTGTCAAAGTTAGTCCCTTAAGATTGAATAATGTTCACTTCTTCCCCTCAACTTTTGAAAATAAAAATTCTCCGTCTTGACTTTTCAAAAGTTCAATTCTCCCCCTCGACTTTTCAAAAATTCAATTTCTCCCACTCAGTTTTTCAAAAAATAAAATACAATTTCTCTCCCTCAACTTGAGAAAAATAAGAAGACTTACCTTGTTGTCTTGGACTTTGGTGTGGAACCTTCAGGAGCAGGTGTTAGTTGTACGGGAAAGATAAATGAAAAAACAAAGACCAACATAGAAACAAAAAATAAGGAAACACGCAGAAAAACGAAATATAACCGAAAAATAAAATTTAGAAAAATACAGAAGTTTATACGACTATGTACTCGAGACACCTAGAATACACTGAGAGACAATTGTACCTTGTACATATCCTTAGAAGTCAGGATATGAGGAAGTGACAGTTACATCTTAGTGTTAAACTTTTAGATTTAGCATACCCAGCTTGGACACAAGTTCATTAAATCATGTTTCATCCAAGGCTTTGGTAAAAAGGTCTGCTAGTTGGTTTTCTGTACTTACAAAATAGAGTTCGATCGTACCTCATTCAACATGAGCCTTGATAAAGTGGTACCAAATGTCTATGTGTTTGGTCTTCGTGTGTTGGACCGAATTACTTGTGATGGCGATGGCGCTCTTCGAGTCACAGTAGATCGGGATCTGCGAGTAGTGGAACCCGTAGTCCTTCAGTTGTGTGCGCATCCAATTAACTTGGGAACAACAACTTGTTGGTCGTAAAAGGGTTATACAAGTTGGTAGAGGGGGGGGGGGGGGTGGGGGTTGAATACAAACACACGATTTTTATCTTTCTAAATTGTTTATTGATAAGTATCAAACAATTTTACAGTTTGTTGCGGAACAAGATTAAGGAATAAACCTAATCTAAACAAACTATGAGAACACATATAGTTCTTGCACTAGAAATAAGAGAGAGAGAAGATTAATAAAACTAAGGACGGGTTTCTTTCACACAGTAGTGCAACGAGAGAGGAATGGTCGAGCACTTCAAAAATGAAGTAGGGTTTCCTTTATATACTTCATGCATTTAATGCAAGTTAGTATACCTTTACACGTGGCAGCCTCTGAGTGGATGCATGAATTTGACTTTTGCAGGGACATCTCTTTGGCCGCATGATGAACAGTTTAGTGGTAGAGTTGGTTGTACGATTTCAGACAAAGGATGTATTTTCTGATAAATCGTACAAAAGGTATGTAAGGGGATAAAACAGAGTTGCTTGTAGAGGAGGCTTCATGATTAGCGTTCGCTGAATGATTCTTTATCAGCGAATGATAGATTTCAGCATTCGCTGAAGTTTTCTACATGAAACTTCACGTGGGATGGAGAAGTCTTGGCTTCACTGATATCCGCATCAGGTCACTAGTAGACTTAGTCGCTGGTTCTTTGGCTTGATCTTCGACTTCAGCGTAGAACATTGTTGACGTGAATCTTGTCTTCAGGGATCATAAGTAAACAAAATAAATTATCAGCGATCATCCGTGAGACTGAATAGGCTCAGGGCTCACTGATGTACAGTGTTCGCTGAAGTATAAATTTAAAGCGTATGTTTTCCATCAGCGATACAAAACAGACTTAGTATATTTTCTTTGATGACAAAACATTAATACATATCGTCTACTTACAATTTTCATTGAGTGTTTCTCAGAGTCATTATCAAATCACTGAGTGTTTGGATCAACACAACTAGCCACGGCCACATACTCCACTTCCGCAGTGGATTTGGAGACACAAGTTTGCTTCTTTGAAGCACAGCTAACCAACTTGTTGCCAAGGAATTGGACGTGACCCGTTGTACTCTTTCGGTCGAGCATACTTCCTGCATGATCAACATCAGAAAATGCTGTTACTTCGAAACATGTATCCTTAGGGTACCAAAGACCAAGATTAGTAGTACCTTTCAAATAACGTAAAATGCATTTCACCGCGGAAAGGTGTGACTCCTTTGGTTTGGACTGAAACCGAGCTCACAGAAAGGTGGAAAACATAATGTCCAGTCTACTAGTCGTCAGATACATCAACGAACCGATCACTCCTCTTTAGGTCCTAGTGTCCACGTCCTTTCCGCTAGGATCGACGTGTAACTTGGTACCTAGGGACATGGGAGTCTTCATGGGTGTACAATTTTCCATATGGAACTTCCAAAGAATGTCCATGATGTACTTATATTGATTGATGAATATCCCGGTCGACAGTTGTCTAACTTGTAGACCGAGAAAGAAATTCATCTGACCCATCATACTCATTTTAAAATGTGATTTCATGAGGATAAAAAAGTTATGACAGTATCTGGGGTTTGTGGAACCAAAAATTATCTCATCGACATATATTTGAATCAGAATGATATCCTTACCTTCTCTCTTGATAAAGGGAGTTGTGTCAATTTTACCTTTTGAGAACCCTGCCTTTGTGAGAAACGAGGATAGTGCATCATACCAAGCTCGTGGCGCTTGCTTCATACCATACAGGGCTTTATCGAGTAGGTATACGTGGTTTGGATGTGAAGCACTTACAAAACCGTCAGGTTGAGAGACGTACACCTCTTTCTTGAGTTTGCCATTGAGGAACGCTGTCTTCACCAAGAAACATGTGTATTGCGTCTATATGAGCGACAGGTGCAAATGTCTCTCCATAGTCGATCCCTTCTTTTTGTCTTTACCCTTTGCTACCAACGTGGCATTGTTTCCAACGACGATCCCGTTTTTGTCCTTCTTGTTCTTGAAGATCCATTTGGTGCCGATGACCATCTTGTTCTGTGAACGCAGTACCAAACCCCATACCTTGAAGCTTTCAAACTTGTTCAGTTCCTCTTGCATGGCTATCACCCAGTCAGGGTCGTTCAAGGCTTCGTTGACCGATGATGGTTCGATGTTGCTCAGGAAAATGGAGAATAGGAACTCATTGCCCGTGGCTACCCGTTTCTGGATGTTACTTAGTAGTGTCGAGGTGGTGCCTTCGGACTCCACGGTGGCTCTAGTCTGAACGGGAGCGGATGGGTCACCAATAATCTGGTCGGTCAGATGTGCTCGAGTCCACTTCCAGGTATATGGTAGTGGGTCTGTGGACGGTTGAGAGCTGTTCGGATCGATGTATGAGCCTGGAGGAAGGTCTTGTACTGCTTCTAGAATCGGGTCGGATGTGTAGGGGTGATGGTCGGTGAATGTTCAGGCACTGTGTTTGATGAGGAAGCTTTGGCCGTGTCTTCATTGGATACGTTGTTACTTGTCGCTGGGGAAGAGGTAGGTGATGGAACACATGGGGAATCGATTGTTGAGTCCATATTTGTGTTGGATGACAATGATGAATTGACCACCGGTGTTGTGGGTGAATCCTCCGAAGATGTTGAGTTGGGGGTGTAGGAGGACCAGTGATCTGTGAAGACACCATAACATCTCCATCTATATTCAAAGAGTCATCATTAAAGGTAGTAGGAATATAAAAATCATTGTAAAAATGTTCAAATAGTAGATCGAAGTCAGAACGATATGGCTTTGACGAAGTGGACAAAAAAAGATCTACTGAAATTTGATCGGAAGCAAGTACTCCAGTTAACGCGGATTCTGAACTGAGGTGTTCAGAAATCAAGTCGACCAATTCATCGAAGGACACATTTACGCTTTCTAGAACGGTCTTCGTAGTCTTGTTTTTGACTCGGAACGCCTTTGAAGAAGTAGAGTAGCCGATGAAAATCCCCTCATCCGCCATTGGGTTAAACTTGTAGATATCATCCTTGTCGTCTTCACGAAGCACCTGCACCCGAACGCGTGGAAATGGTTGATGTTTGGGATGCGGTTGTTGATGATCTGATATGGAATCTTGTTAAAGCGCTTGTTGAGGATGGATCAATTCTGTGGATAGCATGCAGTGGCAACTGCTTCGGCCCACAAGAACATAGGTAGCCTTCACTGGGCCAGCATAGTGTGTGCCGCTTCCACCAGCGTGCGATTGCGACGCTCCACTACGTCGTTTTGTTGAGGAGTCCGAGTAGATGAGAAGGTGTGTTAAATCCCAACCGATGTGAGATAATCACCCAAGGTTTGGTTCTTGAACTCAGTGCCGTTATCTGTTCGAATCAATCGAACGACGATCTGCATGTTGTTCTTGACACTCTTCAGGTGGTTGATGATCAACCCTGGAGTCTCATCCTTAGAACGAAGGAATTTGACCCAGGTGTAACATAAGAAGTCGTCCACCATTACCAGCACGTATTTCTTGTGGTTGATGCTTTGTACGCTCATTGGACCGTAGAGATCCATATGTATGAGCTCTAAAGGTTTGGAGGTGCTTGGAACCGCTTTCGGTTTATGCACTGCCTTCTTCATTTTGCCCATTTCGCAGGCCGAGAATAAGTGCTCTTTCTCGAACTTCATTTTGGGCATTCCTTTAACGAGACCGCCTAGCACCAACTTGTTTATGTTCTTGAAGTTAAGATGAGATAGCCGTCGGTGCCACAACCAATTCTGTTGAGTGGTGGCTTTGGACACAAGGCACACGGCTTTATCGGTCTTCAGTGAGGCGAGATTTATGGTGTACAGATTCGTTCGGCGAGTACCGGCGAAAAGCTCTGTCCCGTCTTCAGCTCAAATACTACACCGATTCGCCTTGAAAATGACTTCAAGATTCTTGTCGTAGAACTGGTCGATGCTGAAGATGTTGTGACCAAGGCCTTCGACATAGGACACCCATTTGATGGTTATGATGTCCTGAACCAGGTCACTGTAACCCATGATCGGGGCTACGTTGTCGTTCCCAAATCGCACATCACCACAGTATTTATCCTTGATGTTTGTAAGAAGCGCTCTTTTACCAGTCATGTGTTTGGAGCATCTTGAATCTAGAAACCACACATGACCAGGCTGCAAAACAGAGATTAAGGGTTCTTAGGTACCCTTTTGTAAATGGGTCCTGATGAGTTAGGTGCATCAACTTTTCTCGGAGGCCGTCTAGATTTGGGTCCTTTTCGAGATTTAGAATAAGACAAACAATAATTATAAACATGATATGTGCCAAACCAATTAGATGCATGTTTATGATCCACAAAACCGTTCAATCTGTGAAAACCAGATTCTATTAGGTAATCATCAAATCATCCATTGATCTTGAACATAATAGAGATTTACATAGGAATTATGCACTTTCTCTCTCTAGAATGCTCTCACTTCTCTCTCTAGAATATTACAATTAAGATCTCTCACTAATCACTTCCTTGAGACTTGCTTAACATCTAAGCTAACTAATCTTATTTATACCTAGGATTACAAAGCATTAAATCTAATTACATTGACTTTCTAATTAAAGCTACTTTGACTTTGACTATCTTTGACTTTCACATTGTTTGACCATTACAAGACTTTAACAATAAATCTTGAATACAATAATGCTCTAACAATCTCCCCCTTTGGATTCAAGATTTAAAAAATATGACAGTAGTCTTCAGCTCTTGATCTTCAAAACTTTAACTTTGATCACTTTAAACTTTGAAGCTAAGATAATCTTCAAACATCTTTATCTTCATTAGTTCACGGCGAACTATATGCTTTGACATTCTTTAAGAACTCAGCTTTGAAGAAACTTCAGTCAAACATGAAAAGTCTTTGTCTTTCTCTTTGAAAAATCAATCTTCTTCAATAAAATCTTCAACAGATTATCTTCAAGTCATGAACATGAAATTCCGATCTTTGTATAAAACCATCAATTTGGAACAAGATGAATCAGAAACAATTAGAGTTTGGATCAGAAAGATGTGAAACCATCCACATTGTTGAACTTTTAGGTGTAAGCGCATTCCGAGAACCACTCAGAACTAAGATAATCAAATTCGGTGACATTTGGACTTCACATGATCCTTCTTCCCCTGATCTTCAGTATTTGTTCACGAATCTTTGACTTGAAATATATTTGACTTGAAAGCTCTTTGACATGAAATTGAATTAAACATTTCTCCCCTTTTTTCGATGAAACTGAGCATCATTATCATCGAAAACCTTCTTCAATTTCAGTCGCGTCTCTTAGTATTACTAACAATCTCCTCCTTAGTGGATAACCTTGCTCCCCCTCAAAATAAGAATTCTGGAGCAATTTGTTTTCTCCCCCTGAAAGTATGCATATATTTCAATAACGCACAATATACATATTTTAAAAAATTTACACAAGGAAAATAAAATTCATTGAACTTCATTTTATAACTACTAACATTTGATCATTTGAATGTTTTACAAAAGAAATTCAACTTAATGAAATTTAACAGATATTTCAATCAAATGAAATCAAATGCATGTGTTTGGATTCAAAAAACAAGACATCATTGCATATCAAGTTACAAACGTTCAGTTTCAACCCCTTTATTAAATCTATTTGGTGTGCTAGCATGCGAAATATGATTAGCATCAAGCGTATGCAATTCTTAAACATATAAGAATACTTTGCTCTACTCACACTATGTGTCCAAAATCAGAATTTCATAAATTTACGGGTTTATCGCGACTTTGTATTTTCCCAAGTTTCAAGAGATGTGTGCTCATTGGCATCTTTTGATTTTGTGCACATTGACATCTTTTGATTTTGTGCTCATTGGCATCTTTTGATTCTGTGCTCATTGGCATCCTTTGATTTTGTGCTCATTGGCATCTTTTGATCAAAAAGTTTAGTAAGAATAAGATACACCGTTAAACATGACTTTCTATCTGGTTCTATAGCAGGATTTGGGTTAGCAGATCCCAGACCAGTTGGCCTTAGGTGCTAGGTGACGAGCACCTCTTAGAACTTAATTTCCCAAACCAGAAAGGCCACATCGATATATCTTAAACCCATTTGTACCAGTAGAACATGGCTTTCTATCTGGTTCTATTGCAGGATTTGGGTCAGCCGATCCCAGACCAGTTGATCTTAGGGACTAGGTGTCGAGCACCCCTTAGGACTTACTCTCCCAAACCAGAAAGGCCACAGGCACAAACTTTCAAACTAAATGATAGTGCAACAATTTTATCTCAATCACTTGGTTCTAAAATATAGTGCTTCTCCCATATTTTCATTTCCATCCATCATTCTGACATATAGGCTTTTTGAGCATTATATTCTATATAAGTCCGAATTCACATAACTTTGAGCATTCAGCATAATTTCATTCATGTTTTGCTGACCTTTCGATTAATTTCAGAAGTGAAAGTTGAAACAAATATAACTCGGATAAAACAAAAATACTTGTAAAATCATCTTTTAGCACACATTTAATTCATTGAATGAAAATTGAAAATTTTATCTCATTGAATTAAATTTGTAAAGATTCAAGTTTTCAAAGTGGTAGAAGCAAAATATAATCCAATGTTACCTTTTACCACGTTCCTTGAAACAGAAAGATGTAACAGTTAAGGATATCACCTGAGAAGTGTGAGTTCTAAACTAATTTGTTTAGAAGTCTTAGTCGTTGAAGTACGGGTCCTGAACTGAATTGTTCAGAAGCCATTGTCGTTGAAGCACGGGTTTTGAACTGATATGTTCAAAAGCCATTAATATTTGTCTCCCCCTTAATGGTACAAATATTCTTCAAAAAATACGCCGCTTCTCTTCTGTTTTCAGTCATGTGTGTGGTATGTATCTACAAATCAGTACAACACATGATGTACATACAAAACAGTTTAAGCAGATTTTGGTACCCAATGGCACTTGGGTCCTAGTGGGTTAGGTGTAGATTTCTTACAAGGAATACTGTAAGAACCATACCAATAAGAAGTATAATCTTTATGCACAAAATCATTTGATCCACAGTAAGAACAACAAATTTTCTTATGTGCCAAACTAATCAGATGATTTACAGAATGAATAGCATTAGGTTTAGCAGAAGATTTACCTTTCAGCGCATTGTTCTTCTTGGCATTTGATGTGGAAACAGATGATTTTGGCACATCTTTCTTTGGAACCGTTGTGCCTTTTACTCTCCATTCCATCTTCACCCTCTTGAAGACTGGAACTTCTTCAGGTTTGGAAGTATTAACTTTAGGCACTTTTGTTTTGTTATCTGATTTATCATACAGAGGATTATAGAAGAGATTTGTTGAACGAATCCGACCTTTTGAGAAATATGTTGATCTATTAAATTGTTTAGAAGAAATGTTTTTAAAACTTGAACTTGAAGCAGTTTTAAAAGAACATTCAGAATCATTTGAATCAACAAATGGAGTCTGAAAGATAGAATTATGACTGGCCTGCTTTGAGACATCAAATTTAAAAATGACGTCTTCAAGTTCTTTGACTTTGTTTATTAAAACATTTTTCTCTTTAGAAATTAGATCAAATTTCTGTTGGAGATCAGATTTGATCAACTGATCCTTCATAATATCAGCTGATAAACCAGATAATCTTTTGGTAAGATTAAGAATCACATCTTCAAAATATTCGCGTTCCGATTCAAAATCTTTTTCCAAAAACTTTCTTTTATCAGTAATCTCTTTGAAAATTTCCATATTTTTCTTTTTAAGGGTTTTACTTTCCTTTTCAAAGAGATTTTGCTTTTCCGTGAAATCTTTTCTTTCCTTTTCTAAAAGATTTTCTAATTCAGAGATTTTCACGGAAAGTTCAGAACTTTTGATCTCAAAAAAATTTCGTTCAATTTCAAATTTAGCTCTTTCTTTTTCGAGCTTGTCTTTTTCTAAAAATAAAACTTTCTCAAAATTAGAAATTTGTTTTGAAAGTTTTATATATTTAAGCTCAATTACTTCCTTTTCTTTAAGAACTTTCATTGAAGAAAGTGACTCTCTTTCACGTTCTGTAAGCTTCTTCTTCAATTCAACGTTTTCACCTTCCAACGTTGTTCTTTTCTCTTGAACTTCTTTTAATTGATCGTGCAGACATGAGTTGTCTTTCTTTGCTTCAAGATCTGCAATATAAGCTTCAAGATCAATTATTCTTTTAGTAAATTTAGCATTTGAAGAAGAAATGTCTAAAATTTGTCTTTTCAGATTAACATTTTCTTCTTCCAATGCTTTATTTAAAATAGGAGTTGAAGAATTTGAAGCATTGTCTTTAGAAGGAGTTTTTGATTTTAAGGATGATTCTGTTAAAATGACTTGTTGCAACACTACATTATTTGGTTTAACAGAAACATGTGGTTTAGAAGGTGTTTCTGTTATAATAACTCGTTGCAACATTTTATTATTTGGTTTAACAAAAACTTTTGCAATTGGAGGAATCTCCTTTTTCAAAGTTTGCTTCAAATCTTCACCACTGCTTTTAACAATAACCTGTTGTAAAACCATTTTGAATATTGCTAGAAATTGATCGTTCAGAAGATCAAGCAGACAGTGTATGAAAATACACAAAAAAAATATATAAAAATTTTCTTGAAAAGCTCTTACAGTGTATGAAATACACTATAGAAAAAATTTCGAGATAAAAAATGTTCTCAACGAATTCGGATGAGTAAGGGTTCGAATTCAACGAATTCGGATGAAGAAGGGTTCGAATTCAACGAATTCGGATGAAGAAGGGTTCGAATTCACTCAATTCGGACTTAACTTGGTTTGAATTCAATGAATTCGGATGCTTAAGGGTTCGAATTCAATGAATTCGGATGCTTAAGGGTTCGAATTCAATGAATTCGGATGCTTAAGGGTTCGAATTCTACGAATTCGGATGCTTAAGGGTTCGAATTCAACGAATTCGGATGCTTAAGGGTTCGAATTCAACGAATTCGGATGCTTAAGGGTTCGAATTCTATGAATTCGGATGCTTAAGGGTTCGAATTCAATGAATTCGGATGCTTAAGGGTTCGAATTCAACACTTGGAAAATTTAATCAACTCAATTCGAATCTAACACAGTTCGAATTCTCCACAATTCGAATCTAGCTGGGTTCGAATTCAATCAATTCGAATCCTTCTTGAGTCGAATTCTACACTTGTATTTCCAAGAACACTCCGAATTCTTCTTTGAATGATCCGAATTCACCAAGAATGATCCGAATTCACCAAGAATGATCCGAATTCTGCACTTCGAACACGAAAATCACTAAATCAGCCATAACTTTTTCAATTCTTGATCAATTGTTATGAAATTTGCACAAATTTGTTCGAAATTTGATTCCACACACTTTCTTAGTTAATCACAAATCCTAATTCGATCAATTTAATCGAATTTTGATCCAAAAATAGTAGAAAAAGTTTTCGAACAAAAATGATATAAAATGATCGGATCTGCAAATTATGTGCAGATTTTGGTGTTGATCCAAGAATTAAAGATGTTCAGGAATCAAATCCGAGTGCAATGATGTCAAGAATCAATCCAAAAGATCAAAAATTAAAGAAAAGATGAAATCTGAATGAATAGTAAATGAAGAAGGGTCAGAATTCTTGATGAACAGTGATGAATAGTGATGAACACCCAATCCGAATTCTTCAGCTTTAGTGTAAAAAATCTTCAATTTGGTCTTCGATTTGCTTGAATCTTCTGTTTAGCTCTGATACCAATTCATAAACCAGTTTCTATTAGGTAATCATCAAATCATCCATTGATCTTGAACATAATAGAGATTTACATAGGAATTATGCACTTTCTCTCTCTAGAATGCTCTCACTTCTCTCTCTAGAATATTACAATTAAGATCTCTCACTAATCACTTCCTTGAGACTTGCTTAACATCTAAGCTAACTAATCTTATTTATACCTAGGATTACAAAGCATTAAATCTAATTACATTGACTTTCTAATTAAAGCTACTTTGACTTTGACTATCTTTGACTTTCACATTGTTTGACCATTACAAGACTTTAACAATAAATCTTGAATACAATAATGCTCTAACACAATCCACACAACGAGCAACAAACACAATCATGAGAAAGTTGAATTAATTGCTGAACTGATAAAGTTTTAACGGAAACTGGAAATTGTGTTCAACGGACTTATTAAAACCAAAACCATGATTGTCATAGTTCATCCTAGAATGCAAAAATGAATTAATTGATTGTGTCTTCTCTGGGCGTATCTTATGCTTCTTTTCTACCCAAACTCGTCTGACAGCTTTCCCCCGACCTACCCGATTTATCTGAAATAGCATTAAATTCATTGTCAGAGGAACTGGAGTAGTAAGATTGTCGTTTAGGCTTTTTACCGATTTTAGATCGTTTATTTGACCGACGTTTAGATTTAGACTTTGATGTAGTGGTATGAGAAGCGTTTTTGGAGTTAGAACATTCTCCTTTTTCAAAATTTACCAGTGTGGGCATTTTATCAAGAAATTAAAGATGGCTTACAAGCTTTTGAGCAAAGTCAATTCTAGAAATGTATTCATCAGGACAGACCGTAGAATTCATAAACGCCGAGAACCGGAGTTCATAGTCAGATGGATCATCATCATCTGAGTCGGATGAGAAACAGTTAAAGATTTGGAAGGAATCAGCGGCGAAAGGATTTTCAAAATCAGAGAAAATATTCCTTTTTACAAAATCGGTTTGAACCACTTTACCTTTATTAGAAAAAACTCAAAGCCTTGTCATTTGTGTCGAGTGACACGCCTAAGAAGGCTTTGCACGAGGAACTATCTGAATTTGTGGAAGATGGTTCAACTGAGATTACGTCGGGGTCACTAATTTTAATTGGTATACCAATAGTGTCTGGCGGATCTTGAGTAGCAGCCTCAGCAACCCTTTTCTTCAAAGCTTCTGCCGCCAAAGCAGACAGATTAAACGTTAGTCTAGCAATCTCGGTTTTAAAAAACGTTCTTTCAGATTCAGATAGGATCTCGTTTTTTTTGTTTAAGCTATTGAAAGGTAGATAAAAGTATGGTCATTTCAAAGTCAAAAGCATCCTTGTCCCTTTCAATTGATTCTTCGAGTTGGAAAATGATGTTTTCCAATATCCGAGGTGGAACATATTGTTTGAACTCTGATGGATCATAAGATCCTACATCTGTTGTTGCCTCAACCGGAACAGGAGTTTCCGTGGCTTTGGCAAGTGAGCAGATGTCGAAATAATTATTTGAAGAGAAGGTGTTTTGTTTTTCAAATAAGAGGCATTAAACTTTTCATAAACAAAAGGAACATGCACATTAAATGTTCTTGCGAGGTTGTTCATTTTCCTTATTAGAATCAACATTCTCAGGCTTTTCCCCTACTTTTGGTGGCCGAATACCAGTTTGTCTTTTGATGGCTTCTTTTTCCTCATCCTCCGGAGACAATTTGGTCCATTTGATTCCGGATATCTCTTATCGAGTCCCAAAAAGGTAAATTCATAAAGAGTAGCGACTCTTGATAAGATATTCTTTAGGTAACACGGATTGTCATATCCGAGTCCCCAAAGGGCATTGTAGTATTTGAATTCCTTCGGTTTGTTCGAATGAATCGTTTGCTCCGATTGACCTCGCTTATAGAGTTTGGATTCAAGATCCTTAAGCTTGTTAGTCAATTCATCGTTTTTTTTAAGGGTTGACCAAAGATTGACAATCTTATTATACTCCTCCTGAGACTTACTTAGGTTTTATGTGAAGTAAGATAATTGAGTCCCTAAGGATTCTGCCTTTTTGGAAATAGCTGTACATTCAGTCTTATAGTTTTCAATTATGCACTTATGTTCAGCTTTTTCAATCGCTAGTTTGCCTATGGTGTCATATTTGCGTTTGACATCGGCTTCTAGTTCAGATATTTGGACGTCTTTGGTTTTAACCTTTTGTTTAAAAGAGTCTAATGTACGCACCATAACTTGCATCTGATCGATAAGTTTATCATGAGTGGAAACATATACCTGACATTCAGCTTTATCATTGGGCTTGTTCAGAGATTCATCTTCAGATTTGGAATGTTCTGGTTATGTTCCAGTGTAGCACATGTGTGCTTTAGCATCTTCCTCTTCATCCTCTGTAAGAACGAGCCAGTGATCATCTTCAGCCATCAAAGCTTTTCCTCCTTCTTTCTGCCTAGCCAGAAGCATCTTGTTCTTGTAGTACTCAGCGTTCCGTACTGCAGGTTTCTGGCAGTCTCTTGCAAAATGGCCTAGTCTTCCGCAGTTATAATATTTGACTGGTTCATCTTCTTCCTTATCTTCGGACTTTCCTTTAGACTTCTTCCCATCATCATTCCTCTTTCTTCTTTCATCGATCTTTCTCTTGCCTTCCAACGTGTCTCTGTAGCCACGTCGCTTGGTGTTGGTGGAGTACCTCTAGTTGTTCTTGGATGGTTTCTTGAAAAACATCTTCTTCGCGTACTCCCTTGACAGTAATGCGACAACTTTCTTGATTCCGTCAAGTTCTGGATCGGAGTCACTTACAGCTTCATCGTCCTTATGTTCGTTCTCACTCTGTGCTTCTTCTCGATAAGAGTTGTGATGGACATGTTTTTCACTCTTGTGAGAAATGAGAGCTAGAGGGTCTTTGAGTTTCTTAGTAGGTTTCTGATCTCCCATCAGTTTACAGACCTCGTCTTCATCTTGGAGAAGCATCTCGTAAAGTTTGTGCAGAGGAACATTCTCTAGAATGTGATTGTGTCGAACATGAGATACGAACCCCTTCTACTCAGGCTGAAGATTGTTCATAAACTTGATGTTGTTCTCCGTGTTTATCTTGGATATGTTGTTCTTCTGGAGGTCGTTGATGAGAGTGCAAAACCATTCGTACGTTGCTGTCAGAGTTTCTCCTTTTTGGGCCTTGAAAGCTTCATACCGAGTAAGGCAGTTGGTAACCTTCAGTTGATTCCCTACGCGACTTCCTTGCATGATCTTTTCCAGTTGATCCTACATTCCTTTAGCAGTATGTTTGTGGCTTTTAATGTTGTAGTAGATGTTGTTCGGAAGACTGTAGATTAGATACGTCTTAGCAAGTTTGTCGCCGCCCGCTCTTCTTTTTTCTTCGGCAGTCATTGCGTCATAGGGTTTGGGTATTCTCTGTCGTGGAGGTCCACCAGCTTGTTCTGGAACGTCCATCATTGGTGGTACTTGTGGCCCGTCAGTCAATGATTGAAGGATGTCTTGAAAGAGAGGCTTCGACTCAAAGAAGCACATAATCGATCTCTCCATAAATTGTATTCTCCTCTATATAGGATCGAAGGTTTCCGGTCTGATCCTATGGCTAGTGCGTCTTGGGTGTTCGTGATCAAAGCACTTGAGTGGTCATAAGATGAGTAAAGTGATCCAAAGGTAAAAGTGAGTTCTAACGCGAAAAACCTACGAGTGATCAACCTAACGCAACATTATGTTTTAACTATAGGATACGAAAGACTTAAGAACGCAGAATAAATAGAGTAGAGAAAGGACAATCAGGAAACAAATTGACAGTTAAGAAAAAATCACACAGATCCGGTGCTAGTAAAATCCCGTAACCCGGTAGCGGAACCGGGAGGAGCCGGAACCCGGAATTGGAGCAGGGAGGAACCGGAACCCGGAATAGAAACTGGGAGAAATCGGAACCCGGAAAAGAAACCGGGAGACGATAATCCGGATCCGGAATTTGCCCGGGAACCGGTACGGGACCCGGTAGGGATCGGGTAACAATCCGGTAATTGAACCGGGATACACAAAGATTTGGAAGATACCGGAACCGAGAAACTTTAGTTCCTGGATTCAAGCAGGTCCCCAAAATAAATCTGGAAAACGTACTTGGGGTTCTAATCGCAAGATTTTGGAGTGATTTCTTCGAGAAAAACTTTCCTGTAAACAACTTTCACAAACCAAAAGACCAAAGTAGCATGAAATAGAGATTGAATCGATCCTAAACACACTTTTGATCAAGAAATCAATAAAATTTTAAAAACAGAGGCTTTCAAACCCAGTTAATCGATTTTAGCAAATTGATGACCAAAAACTTCTGAACTAGTTCCAGAAATTCGTGAAAACACTAAAATAACAATACCAACAAGATACTAAACATTAATTTTAAGATCAGACCCAAAAATCACAGATTAAAAATTTACTCTTTAAGAACACAGTTCATAAATCAAGAAACCTGGAATGACTCAAAATCAAAATATTACCTTTAGATCGTTCGTCTTTCTACTCTGATACCAATTGTGGATCCTAATATCAAGTGCAATCAATGAAATCAACACAATCGAATCAACACAAACATATGAATTGTGATTGAATAGCAGAAATCGTAAGAACATTGTTTAGCCGTACAAGGTAATTGGCAAAAGCAATTAGGTACTTAAACCCTAAATCCTATTATGTCATCCATATTTATACCCCCTAAGGGATACTTAAAATAAATGTCAATAATGGTCTCTGAACTTCTATTCAACTATAAATTGAGACCTAACATAAACCTTTTTATTTTCCCTTTCTATATGTACATTTGTCACGCTCAGATAGTTTAGGATCAATGTCATGTATCCTAGTTTCCGCAACTTATCTTTAATTTTATGTTTTAGATAAACTAAAATTAAAAAGAACAAATTTACCGTGTTTGTATTCAACCCCCCTTCTACAAACACTTTCTGTGTGAGTCATTGGTCTAGGACCAACTCTTTTTTTCTTTCATCTTTTGATCCTGTATAGAAGGATCGAGAGGTATGCGAAGATTTGAATGCGAAAGAAGGGATTGATTTTTGATTCTAAAGTTAGTGGCAAAATTACCTTTCTTACCATAGTTGTAGTATTTTTCCCAAGATTTCTCATACAAGAGGATCTTTTAATTTACAATTAGTAGTAGTCTAATTTTTGTTTTCTTTTTGGCCTACCTTTAAATCAACTTTTTCTAGCAACTTTGTTAAACTTCGATTTAACTAAGTATAATGAGTCAGTAATGTCTTGCATGGATAGACAATCGGTCCCACAATCAAAATCATGGGTGGGATTATGGTGACTGTGGATCCCAGATTAGTGCAAACAGTAAGAAATCAACAGAATATTTCAACAATCAATATGATTTCCATTCGTCATCCATATAACATTCATAAACCTTTTCAGAGTGTTTATAATGTATTTTGCAAATTAATAACGACGATTAACCTAAACTAACGTTAAACAAGCTGTTTATATCTAGGCTAAAACTAACCAGGCCCATGGCGCATTACAATAAAAAAGCCCAAATACAATTTACAATTTATACCCTTGAACTTCCATTCAATCATATTTTAATCCCAACAATCTCCCCCTTTGAATCGAAGTTCAATTTCACGCCAGTTTGAAACGTATCTTTTACGGAGTGCGAACAAAATCTCGAAGCTTCAGATGGCTTTGTGAAACTCAATGCGGTCTTCAATGATTTCCAAGGCGTCTCGGGTGTTTGTTTCGTTCAGACATGCAGCAAACGAAATCCGGAGTTCTTTTTTCTTGGTGATTATATGTTTTAGAGCATCTCTGACCTTTAGCATAGTTTCGTCGCAGAATCTTTCTACTTGGCTAAATCGGAGAAACTTCTTTTCGTTCTATTCGTTGAGATATACGATTCTGAATTCTAGTTGTAGCAGCAAACTGTTGACTGGATACATCTTCAATTCAGGGGCTTTCTGATCAGGTTTCAGCAGGTTGACCTTTTTCGATCGGTGCTCGACTCCCATCTGAAAATCAGTAATGTATCACATCATTACCTTGTGTTTCAGGAATCGCTTTACAACTCAACTGCTTTGGTGATATGGAGTGGTCAGATCGTTCGAGTTCTGAGATCTTTGATTAAGGCATGAAAGTCATTTAGTCGGAGATTCTTGAAGTCGGCTTTGGAGAATTTTCATTTGTTCCCATCTTCTCTTTTGACGGTAAAGACTAGGTACCAGATCTTCAAGATTCAGCCAAATTGGATGTTCACAACTTCGGTGATCTTGTGCCATTTTCTGACTTGACTGACTGGTAGACACCTTTTCATTACCTCTAGATATTGTTTCCTGTAAGTGTCGTCAAACTTTGCTAATCTGAGGCAAAAAGCTGGATCAAGCACACGCAGTTTGTGTACGAACAACCTCTTCAGGGAGTCTTCATTAAAAGGCAATCAGTACAATGATTTTCTCCCATAAGACAGGTTGTGGTGGTTGATCAGAAGTGGTTTGTTGCTGAAGAGATGTCAAATGTGTTGGCGTAGAAGTCTAGAGAATCAGATTAGCGTAAGCAGGTGTACTCTGAATAGATTCTAGCAAGAAATTATCGTAATCGAAATCATCTTTGGCACCGGTAGGGAAGATCAGGTTTACCTCGGAGTTTATGGCACTGGCGGCTTTTTCATACCATGCTTTTTCCGCTTTCGGGTCAATCTCCGTGTCGAGATCTATCAAATCAAGTGGAGACCTTTTCGGTGCGGTGTAGACGATCAGTGCTTGAGATTCTCCCTCGGGCTTTTCAACCGTTAGGTCTTCATCATCTGAGATGTCCATATCGATGACCATCTTGGCTAGACTCAGCTGGGCTTTGGGGTTGATCATCGAATTGTATCCCAGATGATGGTTCCGGTTGAACCTGTTGGTTCCCGTTTTGCTTTAAACAAGATTATCAGATCTATTAGTTCAAGTTAATGTTTGATGCGGAAGCGTATTTGAAGAACTAAAAGATAAGTTTGATAGATTTAGACCAAAATATAAATAAACAATGAACAGGAAATAATATTTCAAAGTTTACTGAATATATATTAAGAACAGATTTAAGAACAATGAGTAAGAAAAAGCTTCAAAATAGATATGACTCTTAAGGTGAATAAGCTTTTTTTTGTGTTCTTATGATGGTCGATTTATGAGATTGATTGATGATTATTAAGGAAGAACTCAACATGAGTCTTCCTTATATACTACTCTAAAGGGGACCATAAAGCATATGCTACTATTCAGACGGTACTGATGAATAGTTAAACGGATGTCGTGAACAGTTGCAAGAACGGCATGAACAGTAAGACGTGTTGTATTGCATTTAATGCAGCAGACGTCTAATATGTACAAAGCCCTACTGAGTCCAATCAGAGTTTGACACGTCGACGTTGGACAGGGCATGCTACCATGCAAGTTGATGAACGGGTCCTGTAACAGTAGCAAGATATTATAAATATCTTCAAGTCTTTCAGTGAGGACCACAGAGGCTCTGTAATGAGTTACAGAGGTTCTGTGGTCTGGTCCTCTGTGGAGCAGTCTTCACCGGATTCTGAGATATTGGTCTTCTTTGTGCGTATGACAGAGCTTCTGTAGCGCGCCGCTTTAGATTCTGTAGATTCTTGATCTTGAACCCTCGGTAAGTCCGGCAGAGCCTCTGTTAAGAGGCTTTCTTCACTTAGCCTATTTTTCACTACTTCTAAATACTTCTATGATTAGGAAGATTGAAGCTAACAATCTCCCCCTAAGTAGTGAAAAATAAAAAATTTGAACTTGAGTTAAGTTATGATAAGTTAGATAAGACAGAGGTTAAACAATACCTCGAAGGTTCTTTGATTTAGAAATATGCCAGAGGCATTTTACATTTGAGTACAATGAAAGATAAACTTTGACTTGGTTTTGCAGAGATTTGAGGTTTGAGAATCAGATTCTGGCATCTTTGAAATCGTTGTAGCTTATGTTGTCTCTTCCGACTCTTCTGATCTCTTTGTAGAAACTGATGCAGAGTTCTCTTAGGCGGATTGTGGCATCAATCTCTCTGATGAAAGTATCTGCAACATCTCTATCCATTTTCTCTATACCTCTGTATTTTACAAGGCTTGTTCTGAATTTGTTCAGAGTACTAGTTGCGTACTTCTGACAGTCCATGCACACAAACAATTTAACTTCGCCTTGTGGGTTTTGAAATACTAACCCAAACCGTGGTTCTGTGATGATTGAGTTAGGTACGGCGTCCGGTGGGCAGCGATCCTCTGGTGGTCGTAAATCCAGATGTTTGAGACCAAGATCCTTTCCCAGCTGGAAATCTATCATGCTGTAGAGCAGAAGCTTTTCCCTCATCGCTTTTCTCAACACTTGATAGGCTCTGGTGTTTGCCTCTGTGTAGTAGTTGTCCTTTGTCCATTGCAGAAGATCAGGTAGATCATAAGGATTGATATTTCTTAGGTCAGCATCAGCGAAGGTGGTTTCTGAATTGTCTTCTCTTCTGACTTTGTAAAGATTGTACCTGACCCTTGGATAGGTTCTTGTAAAGGAGAATTTGCAGAAGATTACCTTTTTGACCTTTGAGATTGAGAAGACATCTGCTTTGGTTCTTGGCTTTGTTCTTGTGAAGATGTTCTCAAATTCTTCTCTGATCCTTGGATCTGTCACATGATCTGTAGGATGATTGGTCTGAAAGGATTGTTTATAGAGATATTTGTATACCACTTCTTCCATCTCTTCATGTGTTGGACCAGGTTGTGGTACTTGTCTTCTGAGACTCTCCATTTTTTGAACAACTTCTGCAGCTCTACCAGTTAGAAGAATGTCTGACAGAGGCTTCAATCCATATGCCCAGTCAACTTCTTCAGGCTTTGGAGTTTGAAAGGTATCAAACGCGCTTTTCATTAATTTTTCTGTAGGCTTGGGCAATGACTTCTTTTTCTTGGGCTATTCTGTCAGTATTGCTTTGCCCTTATCTTTGGCTTTTGGAGGTGCAGAACCTGTTTCTTCTGTAGGTTTGGAGGTTGGTGCTTCAGTTGGCTTGATGGGGGTTGCCTCTGTAGGTTTTGACACTTGTTTTTGAGAGGACTTTTGTGGCGTTGGTTCTGTTGGCTTTCTTTGCTCTGTAACCTCTGTAGGAGGTTCTTTGGTGACTTCTTCTGTAAGCTCGGTTTCTGTGGATTGAGGTATGTCTAATCTTCTTGCCATTTTGAACGTTAGTGTGAACATGTGCCTTTCTTCTTCTTCTCTGTGACATTCGACAAGTCATTGTATTGTGCATCTTTTTTAGAATGTCAGAAGCAGAGGTTGCAGAGGTCGTTGCTTTTATTGGTTTGGTGGCAATCGACTTTCTTCTTGGTATGGTTGGGGGTTTTTCTGTTGATTTTGTTGAAGGACTTTCTTCCAAAATGATTACCACAGGGGTGGTTGTTGCCTCTGTGGGTTGCTGATCAGCTTCTGGAATATTTGTTTCTTCAGTACTTGATTCCACAGAGATGGGTGTTGTCTCTGTGGGCTGTTGAGTTTGTTGTTGATCTTGGGTTTGTTCTAGAGGAACTTGACTGAGTGGTTCTGCTGCGATTGGTGGAGTTTGTATTCCTCTGTTCGTAGCTTACTCCCTTGTATTCTCCCCCTCAGGATTATCTGATGGACCAGGATGGTCATCATCAGAATCATCCTGACTCTTATCAGAACTACCCTCTGCTCTGCAAGAAGCTTTGGTTTTCTTCGGTAATTCTGCTCCTGCTGCTATCAACTTTGCACAGACGTCATCACAGAGGCCAAGTAGAGTCGCAAGCTCTGCCTCTGTTTTAAAACGCATTCCTCCAACACTTTTTCTGAAATCCTTGACAAAGTTGGCATTTGCTGTTGTGAAGGAGACAATGAATTCTGTGACCTGGTTTATGACGTTCTGTCCTAGCTCTGTTAGCTATGCTCTGGTCATGTAGTCTTTTGGCTGCATCATTGTTGTGTTGCGCATTGCCTCTACTTGTACTTGTTTTAGGGCATTCTGTAGATCTGCAGGTGTAATGCCCTCTGTTCTGTTGGATTGCGTATTCATTTGTTCAAGGAAGTTTTTGACAGAGTCCTTGAACGCAGAAGTTGCATTTGTTCCGATTTCTTGAGCGGCAGAGGTGGCTGTAGCTTTGGCAGTGGTTTCGGCAGAAGACTTCATCGCTGAGATTGCAGATTTTACCTCTGTGGACAGATAGTCCATTTTGGTGTTTAGTTTCAGGATAGCCGTTGATGTTGTCTCTGTAAAAGATTTGAGAGAGCTTTGCAACTCTTTCATTGTTTGGTTCACAGAGGTGAAAAGGGTTTGGAACTCATCCCTTGATACTTGTGTTCCTTGTGTAACCTCTGGAGGAACACATTCGTCTCTAGAGTGAGTCCCTGTTCCTGGGACACCTTCGTTCACCCTTGTTTGTACGATGGGGGTGGAAGGATTTCCATCTGATCCTTGAGCAGAAGCATCTAGTGCTTCAGACTCTACAGAAGTTCTGTGAATGACATTGTCTAGATCCACTTCAGAGGTGGGTACTAGATTATCCTTCTGTTGACTCGGAGACTTGTCTAGAGTCTCTTCGTCTTTGTGCTCACTACTTCTCTCTGAAAGAAGTGTTGGCCCTAGTGTGTGTGTGGCAGAGGAAACGAATTCCTCTGTAGGGTGTTCTGTTGTGATCTGGGGCGATGGATCACGAACTTTAGGTGAGTCTCTTTGAGGAGACTCCCTAGGAATAGATTCCCCGGTTTCTGTGGGTGCAGAAGTCGAAAGAGTGACTTCTGGCTGGTTGGGTTGGGTTTGGATCGAGCTATGCTGCTCTATTTCAATAACTCCTTCTGCAGCTAGACCTGCGGAGTTAGATATGTGGGTTGCACTGGGAGTTGGTTGTTGTTGTGTGCCTCTATTAATCCAGGCATCTTTTCTTGTTTCTTCCTCTGTTAAGCACCCAAACACTACATCATCGTCTATTATTTCAGCCTCTGTAGCTATCCTACGGCTTGGTGCTTCTTCCCTTGCTTCTGTTGAGGTTCCTTGCTCTGTGCGTAAGAAGCCGTACATTTGATGAGAGCCGTATAATCTCATGACATGTGGATGATAGTGACCTTTTCTTATCCAGACAGCTTCTTCTTCATCCGAATCTACCTCTGAGACCTCTATCCTTGTCTCAGAAGCCTCTGTTACTTCACCTCTATTCCACTCAGTTTCTGTTAGTTCTTTTTCTTCTGAAGTTGGGTTTGGACTTCTTCTGTGGACGTCCAATCCCTGAATGAAAGGGTTCTGTAAAATAACAGGTATGTTAGCTGGTTGATCTTTTGGTGTTGTGTCATCTTCTTGCAGATGTGTGTCAATACCAGAGATGGAGAAATATTGTTCTTCTGGGGAGTGGTGGTCGAGAGGTTGTGCCGTCCACCCTGCTGTATTTAAGGTAATGGCAATGTCAGGGTTCTGTAGGAAGTCGTTCAGATCTCCTTGGTGAGCAAATCTATCTGGAGATTGATAGGGTGATTGATATTCCTCTGTTGCCATTCCTTCTTCTGCATCTTCTTCTGCAGTTCTGTCTTCTGCGGTTTCTTCTACTTCGGGTTCCTCTTCTGCAATGGTAACCAATTTATCGAGTGATTTACCATGCTTCTTTTTGGTTTTCCTCCTCTTGGGTTTTGGTGCCCCTTCCTCTGTGGTTTTCGATTTTCTTTTCTTCTTCTGTTTTGGAGAAGAGGGAGGAGCAGAGGAGCCAATTTTTGTGGCATGGGGAGGTGAGGGTTGATATTCTGCAGCGCTTGTGGAGGTTCCTTCTGCAGTTTTTCTCTTCTTTGCTTTTGGAGTAGATGCAGAGGTTTTTGAAGAAGATTTCTTTCCCAGAAGTTCTGCACGTTTGGCTATGAAGCTAAGTTGAATAGCCATGTGTTTTGCTAATTTTTGATCCTTTTCTTCTTGAGTCGAAAGAGGTTCTGCTGTTATAGTTCCTATGGGGACTCCTAAACGCAGGGGTGTCATAGGACTCGGTTTAGGAGTTCTATGATCGCGTATATACTCCTTCTTAAGGGTTTTATTCGAGGCATACTTGAGAAGTTTCCTTGACAAAGGTCTGCAGTGTGTGTAGCCATCTACATGATCAGTGGGGACATTTTTGCTCATCGGAAACTGTTTGGGAATTGGCCCTTCCATTGGCCATTTCTGTATCAGCAACAGAGGTTCGAATAATACTCCCAATATTCTTTGGAATTGCAGAGGTGGTAGAAAGTTGGGATCGTTTTCTTTGACCCGTTTGGTGTTGTTCTTTCTGTCGATGGTGTTGATGATCTCTTGCATCATTATCGTCGCGTAATCGAGTGGAAGATCATAGTACACCCCATACATGATGGTTAAGATCTGATGCGAGGTCTGGTCAATGCTGCCTATCTTCCCTGTCAGGCATCGGTTAAGAATAGAGAACAAGGTGTTCCACAGAGGTGGTAATATTCCTCTGCGGAAGTCATTTCTCTTCCGTAGTTGTGTGTTGTACCCAAGCATTTCTACGAATCGACAGAGCTCGTCGTCTGTTGGTTGCTATGCATATTTCTTCAAACCAAGAAGACCCCTCGTGGGTAGGTTGAACTCAAGTGAGAACATTGTTCTGTTGAACTTGATTTCAAGATGTTCAGATTTGTCAGGTCTTGAAATGTACCCTTTGATAATAGAGTCGTCTTTATCAAATCGGCAGCTCTGCCAAAACTGGTTCAAATATCTGACTGGTATTTTCTTTGGTGTTCTTGAGAGTAGAGGGAAGAGGATGTGATTTTCCATTATGTTCAGAAGAATGGCGTGGGCTTCGCCGAAAGCAGTGGGTGATGGGACCAAATAGCAGTTGTTGGATTTGATTGGTAGTACCTTTTCGAAGTGATCCTTAGCTATGAAGTTTTGCAGATGTGTTGTCGGAGCAAAGTCTGCTGAGTCGCCGGAATCTTCTAGTTCAATGTTCTGGGCAGGGTTGGGGTTTTCTGAATGTTCAGAATGAGCCGGTGAATGTTCCGGTGAGGTCACCGGAGAGTGTGCAGGGGAGATAGCTTGAGAAGATGAACCCATTTTGATACTGAGAATTAATAAACTTGCAGGTTTTTGAAGGGTTTCGCCGGAGAAGAATGAGAGTTTGTAAAAGGTTTATGAGAGGGTAAGCTTGGTATTTATAGGAGGGTAAAACGGTAGTAGTAGAATATATGGCAATGGATTAAAATTTGGAATCCATACTCGAGTTAGAACGGCGGGTTTAACGTTCCACATAAAACGTTCCATGTACTCCCAATGAAAATGGGACACGTAGGCCATGTCAGAAGATGACAGGATGACGTGCGCGGCCCATTAATGTTCGACGCGTGGGGTTATTCTTAGCAATGTGTAATTCACTCTCAGTAAAAGTAACCGTTATTACTTCAGAACTTCTGTACCTTACAGAAGCTCTGTGAATTTGAAAATCATTGTTGTTTATCCCTTTCATATATCTCATTGTTATCATGACTTCTGTGGGGTTCTTCTTTAACCAAAACATTTGTAAAGGCATTGGAGAGGATAAAATCGGATTTTTGTCAAGAAATTTGCTTCGCAGAGGTTTTGTGGCTCTGTTGGAACTTGCAGAAGTTCTGTGAGGGCCAGCAGAAGCTCTATGAAGGAAAAAATCTCATAACAAAAAATTTATTAAAATTTTTGATCATCCAATTTTTGATTTGGTTTAAGAGATGTTTTTCGGACATATTTGAAAGTTTGTGTCCGAGAAAACTATTAAAAACAAATGGTTTGTTCGAGAAGGTCATGGTTTGTGTTTTCGGTTTCCGAGATAACATTCCAAAAGATCGACAGAGGGTTAATTTGTGATCACAGAGCATATTTCTTGCATAACCTCTGTTGAGCTCAGCAGAAGCTCTATGACCTTAAATTTCTCCTAATTCGAATTTTGTGAAACTTTTTGAGCTTTTGACTTTTGAAATGTTATTGACAGTATATTTAGGACATATTTGACAATTCTTGTCCTAGAAAATTGTTTTCCAAAAACCTTTTGTGCGAGAGACATACCTTTTGGTTCTTCTTTTCTCGGTAGTGATTGACATTCTTCTTTGGCTTTTCCTTGACAGTTTGATCTCTTTAGATCATTTCAGGGTCCCCTTTTGCTCCCCTTTGATCTAATCACCTCTGTAGATCAAGTAATTTCCTTTTGCTCCCCCTTGATCTAATCACCTCTGTAGATCAAGTAATTTTATTTTGCTCCCCCTTGACCTATGCTTGGATCAAAGAATGATAAGTTTTGCATAGAACATAGGTCATGTTTTCCAGAGGTTCTGTAGGGGTCGTCAGAGGTTCTGAGTTGACTTACAGAAGCTCTGTGATTTTAAGAACTATTTAAGATTGAGAACTTACAAACAGAAACAAATTAACTTAAAGCAAAAATAAAGGAAATTTGTACATATTTACAGAAGATAAAGCTATACTTACAGAGGATTGTCACACCATGTTTATCATTCCTAACTTTCCCACCAAGAAATTGAACCTTTTCTCGTCTAGTGCTTTGGTGAATAAGTCAGCGAGTTGATATTCTGTTGGCACGAAATGCATTTCAATTGTACCGTATTCAACATGATGTTTCAAGAAATGGTACCTTATATCGATATGCTTGGTTTTCGAGTGTTGCACAGGGTTGGCAGAGATAGCAATGGCACTTTTGGAATCACAGAAGATGGGTATTTTGAATAGGATGTGGCCGTAGTCTTTTAGTTGAGTTTTCATCCATAGAACCTGAGAACAACAGCTAGCAGCAGCAACGTATTCAGCTTCTGCTGTGGATGTTGAGACACAATTCTGCTTCTTGGAGGTCCAACTGACTAGTTTACCACCTAGGAATTGGCAACTCCCAGAGGTACTCTTTCTGTCGAGCATGCATCCTCCATAGTCTGAATCTGTATAAGCTTTAAGACTAAAACCAGAGTTATGTGGATACTAGAGACCTAGATTTTTGGTCCCCTTTAGGTATCTAAAGATTCTCTTCACCGCATCACAATGTGATTTCTTAGGATTAGCTTGATAACGTGCACAAAGACATGTGGCATGCATAATGTCAGGTCTGCTTGCAGTTAAGTATAACAGAGATCCAATCATGCCTCTGTAAAGAGTGCATTCTACAGAGATGCCATCTGGATCTAAGAATAACTTATTTCCAGTGGCCATTGGAGTTTTCATTGCAGAGGTATCAGAGAGGCTATATTTGGAAAGAATGTCAGAGACATATTTGGCCTGATTTATAAAAATTCCCTCTGAAGTTTGTTTGACTTGAAGTCCAAGGAAGAATGTTAATTCTCCCATCATACTCATTTCAAATTCACTCTGCATGAGTTTTTCAAAACTTTTACACTATTCTGAATTAGTAGACCCGAAAATTATGTCATCCACATAGATTTGTACAAGCATTATCTCACCCTTTTTATGTTTATAGAATAAGGTAGTATCTGTTGTACCTCTGTTGTAGCCATTGACTAGAAGGAAGGTAGAAAGTCGTTCGTACCATGCTCTTGGAGCATGTTTCAGTCCGTATAGAGCCTTTTCAAGGTAGTATACATGCCTTGGAAACTTTGAGCTTTCAAACCCTGGTGGCTGATTTACGTAAACCTCTTCTTGGATTTCACCGCTTAGAAAAGCTGATTTTACGTCCATCTGATAGAGACTTTAAAACCTCTGTGGGCTGCGAAGGCTAAGAATATTCTTATTGCTTCGAGTCGTGCGACAGGGGCAAAAGTCTCATCGTAGTCTATGCCTTCCTCTTGTCTATATCCCTTTGCTACTAATCTTGCTTTGTTTCTGATGACCACTCCATCTTCATCCTTATTGTTTCTGTAGACCCATTTAGTCCCAATGGCCTGTTTCCCTCGTGGCAGAGGTACTAAAGTCCATACTTTGTTACGCTCAAACTGCAGAAGTTCTTCTTGCATGGCGTCTACCCAATTTGGGTCATCTAGGGCTTCAAAAATCTTCTTTGGTTCTATCACACTGATAAAGTTAGTAAAAAAACAAAAATTAGCAGTGGCAGACCTGGTTTTTACTGAGTCAGAAGGTTCTCCTATTATTTGGCTTGGAGAATGGCTTTTTGTCTACTGAGTTGTGCGTGGAAGATGATCATCAATGTCCTCGAACCTTTCGTCAGCGGCTTCTTGTGTTTCTTCTTGTGTAGCCTCTGTCGATCTCCGTGTCTTGGTAGTTGATTCTATCGTTTGTGGTAATATTGGTATGAGTGGTGGTGGGGTTTATTCCTCTGAGGACGTGTAGTCTTGGTCCTCGATTTCCTCTGTAATTGGTTCTTCTATGGATTGTGGAGTTTGTTTTTCAGCAACTTCTTTGGTCGTTTTTCTTGATGTTTCATCTTCTGCATGTTCTTCTTCGGTAATTGCATCTGTAGTATTTATAGAAGAAGATGAAGCATTATTTGGACCTGTTAGAGTCATACCTGTAGGATTTTGTCCGACAGAGGATAGTTCTTCGGAAATTTTGATGGTTCCAACAGAAGGATCAATGTAATTGTTGAACATCTCTAAAAATAGAAGATCCAAATCTTCTTTTGTTTTTGAGATGTCAGAGGATTTCCCTTTAATTTCGAGTTCTGAACTGATTTGTTCAGAAGTCATTTGGAATGAATCATCAAAAGAAACATTAATGCTTTCTACAATCTTGCGAGACTTTGTCAGGAAGGTTCTGTAGGCTTTGGAAGTGGCAGAGTATCCAATGAATTTGCCTTCATCAGCTTTTACTTCAAATTTTCCTCTCGAATCTATGTCGTTTAAAACAAAGCATTTGCATCCGAATACATGGAAAAACTTGATGTTTGGCCGCCTTTTGTGAAGTAATTCGTAAGGCATTTTGAGTTGTCTTTTCACAATGGTTGAACGATTCTGTGTATAACACGCAGTAGAAATTGCTTCTGCCCAAAAGTTCATTGATAATCCGCATGCAGATAGCATAGTTCTTGCGGCCTCCACAAGTGTTCGATTCTTTCTTTCGACTACACCGTTCTGTTGTGGAGTTCGAGCGGCAGAGAAGTTCTGTGATATTCCTTCTGTAGAAAGATAGGCTTCAATGACAAAGTTTTTAAATTCTGTGCCATTGTCACTTCTTAACTTCTGTATTCTGCAGTCATAAAGAACTTGAATTCTTTTCATTAGATTTATCAGTATAATTGGAACATCTAATTTCTTTCTAATAAATTCAACCCATGTGAAACGTGAATACTCATCAATTAGAACAAGTATGTATTTCTTGCCACCTAGGCTCTGTATAGCAATGGGACCGCAGAGGTCGACATGAAGCATGTACAGAGGCCTAGTGCAAGACACGTCTGTTTTGCCTTTGTGGGAAGCCCTTCTGTGTTTTCCCATTTCACAGGCCGAACACTAGTGATCCTTATTGAATTTAACATTTGGCAAACCTTTAACTAGATCGAGTTTTACTAGTTTATCCAAGGTGTGAAAGTTTAAGTGACAGAACCTGTTGTGCCATAACCACGCTTCTTCACTTTTGCAGGCTACTAGGCAAACTTTATCCTTGGATTTTGAAGTAAAATTCATTAGATATAGATCACCTCTTCTTTCAGCTCGCAAAAGTTCCATTCCTGTGTTTTCACTTTGTAGAGAGCATAAAGTTCTTTTGAATAACACATCGAATCCTGTATCACAGAGTTGACTTACACTTAGTAGGTTGTGTTTGAGGCCATTCACATATGCAACTTTGTATACAGAGATATTTTCTTTCTGTATGACTCCATAGCCTTTGATGTGTCCCTTCTTGTTGTCTCCAAAAGTTACAGATCCACCATCGTGTGTTTCTTTGTATGTAGATAGTAATCTTCTGTCGCCAGTCATGTGCCTTGAGCATCCGGAGTCAAGATACCAAATTGGCACATGTTGCTTCTGCAAGACAATCACGGAGACTTAGGTACCCATAACCATATGGGTCCAATATTGTTAGAATTTTTCAAGTTTGCCTTAGCATTCTTGAAATACATTTTATCCTTTGTAGAAGGATCAGATTGTTTCTCTCGAGGTTTTGACTTTAGAGTTTGAATTTTAGTGGAGAGTAAGCAATCTGGATTTGAGAAGTGATTATTCAATTTGAACATAAGATCAAAGCAATGACAATATTTAATATGAGACGTGATTTGTTTGAACTTTTCATTGAATTTATTGAACTGAACCACAGAGGCATTACATTCTTTCTTAACATTAGATTTTCTATTACAAGAAGATCTATGAATACTAGAATGTTGTTTGCAAAAGTCTTGTTTAGGTCCTGCCTTCTGTGACTCTCTTCTGTGGTGAACATCTTTCTTCACTGTCACAGAGGTAAAGTATATGTTAGCTTCAGGCCATTTCCCCTTTTGTTGCCAAGTGAGATTCTCTTTAATTTTCCTTAAAGGTTTTGAAAATTTTGAACTTTTAGGATATACAGAGGTCTTCTTTAACATATCAAGCTCAATAGAGGTTTTGAATTTTAAATTTATGTTCAGAAAATCTGGGCAGATAGGTATCTCTGTGATTTTCTCTTTTGAAGAAATAGTTCTGTTAAGAACTTCAGAGGAGATTTTGACATCCTCTGTGTCATAGTGAACTATCCCTGATTTAGAATCAGTCTCCGAGTCTTCAGAGGATGAATCGTCCTCATATACAGAAGTTGAGTCATCTCTTTCGACAGAGGCTGGATTTTCTGAGCAAGTATCGTACGGGCTTTCTTCCTCTGTAGAATGACTTTCATAGGTGGCAGAGGTATCTGATGAGATCTTTTCAGCGAGAATTTGATCTATAGAAGATGTGCTGAGATTTTCTAAAACATTTGATTTTAAAATTTCCAAAATTTCTTTTTCAATAGATTTTTCAAGTTTTTCTTCTGAAAAGATGGGTTTAAACTCAGGAGCTTCTGCTGATAATTTTTTTTCATCGTTTATCATGCAGACAAAAGCGACCTGTGTTTGAGTCTCTGGTTTACCAAACTTAAAGATACCAATCTGATCTTGTGTTTTCAGATATTTCTTTGGTTTGATTCCTCTATTGACAGAGGTTGAAGATGATGAATCTGTGTTTTTAAACCACACATTGATCATCTTCGTATGTTTCCTCAAGTGAGGTTCTGCAGAGATTTTAACCCTTTTACTTACAGAAAGTAAGTTTGGAAAGTTTGGTTATTTAGTTTTTCCCAAAACAAATAGAGAAGACAGAGGTTTTAGTTGTTTATTTTCAACTCCTAATGTAATATCACTGTACCCTATACCTCGTCTTGCTATTTGAGAGTTTACTTTTTCATACACCTTCTGTGCATCTTTATAGTTTTTAAGTAAAACTTCTCTTCTTAAAAGATCTTGCCAAAGTACCTCTCTTTCCTTTTGAAAGTATTCTTTGAGAGCCCTTATGTCTGTTGTTTCACTTCTTGAAACTGAAAGTTCTTTTGTTTTGATTTTTAAAGCATAGGTTAGATCAGAAATTTGTCTTTTTAAAGGATCTACGTTTTTGCTCCAATATTTTTCGATTTTTTCTTTTTCTTCAAAGATTTTGGCCTTTTCTTGAGTGAGAAGCCTTACTTCTCTCTCATTAAAGGTCAGCCTTTTCTGAATGCTTTTATTTACTTCTTTCAGTTCATTGTTAAGTTCAAATAAATCATCATCTACAATATTAATATTTGAGGTAGAGTTTGAAATGGATACCTCAGTGTCCGTGCCGGGAGTCAACTTCTGCCATGCCACAGAACAGGGCATTTGTGGGGAATTCATCGTCAGAAGTAGAGTCTGACTCGAAGTCCTCCTTACTTGCCTCAGAATGCCCTTTGTTCGCCATTAGGGATTTTTGCGCATAATACTCAGCCTTCTTTTTGTAAAAAGCTGAGTCCTTCTGTGGGCGATTTTGTCTACCTCTGCATTCTTTAGCGAAGTGACCTGGCTTGCCGCAGTTGAAACTACCTTGGGAGGGGTTTCTAGTTTGATCTTCGGACTTCTGTTGGTCTCCACCTTTCTCTGTTCTGCATTCGTTTGCGTAATGACCAGGCTTACCACATTTGTAGCATTCTTGTGTGTGGCCTACCTTGTCATCTGATCTCTGTCGGTCATTTCCTCTGTAGCTTCTTTCGCTCGACCTATGTTGGTCATCATTTCTGTAGTCTGACCTCTGTCGGTCACTTGTTTCTTCTCTTCTTCCTTCATCTCTTCTACCATCATCTCTTCTACCGGAATTCCTTTGGTTATTTCTAAACTCTCTTGTCAATAGAGCCATTGATTTAGCTAATGACGCAAGAGTTATTTCTTCCTCTTTCAGCTCGTCTTCTTCGCTATCAATCATTACCATCTTCTTTTTTCTCCTTCTTTTTCTCCTCTGTAGATCTCTCATTTCTTGGTCTGTCCGTAGCCTCTGTAGATTTACTAACCAATGTGTATGGTACAATGGTTAGTGTTTTAGCTTGAGCTATTTGAGGCTCTTGTGCGGCTAGTGTTCCATAGAGATCAGAGAGTGTCCAGGAGTCTAGATCTTGATTTGTTTGTAAAGACATAGACAACTGAAGCCACTCATCGTTCAGGCTCTTTAGAAACATGACGTTATTTTCTTCCGTGGTTCTGTGAATACCAGACTTTCTGCATTTGTTTATGAGAGAGTTGAACCGATCGTATGTTGTTTGCAGCGATTCTGTTGCAGAGGCTCTGAAGGCATGATACTCGTTTATGTATTGTGCCATTCGGTTCTTCTGTGTTTTAGCACCCCCTTCCAGTTGTCTTTCTAATTCTTTCCAAAGATCGTGCGCTGTTTCGCATGCATCTAAAGATTGAAATATTTCGTTGGGGATAACCATGATTAATATTCTTTTCGTTTTCTGGGCAACTTCATCTTCTGCCTTATCTTCATCTGACCAGTCTACTTTCGGCTTAGGTTTCTTATGTTCAGGGATTTCAAGAGATTCGTTAGTAGCTGGTACACGTGGCATAGTTATCATAGGAACCAGAGGAAGATTATAAAGATATTGTTTGAGATTTTTTTCAGTACCCTCAAAAAAATGAACCATTCTTATTTTCCATTGAGGATACTCATCTCTAAGAAGAGTAGGAGGTTTAGTTAATGAGCTAGCAGTAAAAAAGTTATTGGTATTTGTCATTTTGAGAAAAGGATAATCTGATGGAGGATTTATGAGTATGAAGATCTGAAAGTTTTTCTGGGTATAGCTAATATCCAGAAATCTGGTGATGAAGAGAGAAAATAATCTATCAAAAAAAATTGTAAAACGAGGATCACTTGATATTGAAAATCAAGCTTCGCTCTGATACCAATTGTTGGTTCCCGTTTTGCTTTAAACAGGATTATCAGATCTATTAGTTCAAGTTAATGTTTGATGCGGAAGCGTATTTGAAGAACTAAAAGATAAGTTTGATAGATTTAGACCAAAATATAATTAAACAATGAACAGGAAATAATATTTCAAAGTTTACTGAATATTTATTAAGAACAAATTTAAGAACAATGAGTAAGAAAAAGCTTCAAAATAGATATGACTGTTAAGGTGAATAAGCTTTTTTTGTGTTCTTATGATGGTCGATTTATGAGATTGATTGATGATTATTAAGGAAGAACTCAACATGAGTCTTCCTTATATACTACTCTAAAGGGGACCATAAAGCATATGCTACTATTCAGACGGTACTGATGAATAGTTGAACGGATGTCGTGAACAGTTGCAAGAACGGCATGAACAGTAAGACGTGTTGTATTGCATTTAATGCAGCAGACGTCTAATATGTACTAAGCCCTACTGAGTCCAATCAGAGTTTGACATGTCGACGTTGGACAGGGCATGCTACCATGCAAGTTGATGAACGGGTCCTGTAACAGTAGCAAGATATTATAAATGTCTTCAAGTCTTTCAGTGAGGACCACAAAGGCTCTGTAAGGAGTTACAGAGGTTTTGTGGTCTGGTCCTCTGTGGAGCAGTCTTCACCGGATTCTGAGATATTGGTCTTCTTTGTGCGTATGACAGAGCTTCTGTAGCGCGCCTCTTTAGCTTCTGTAGATTCTTGATCTTGAGCCCTCGGTAAGTCCGGCAGAGCCACTGTTAAGAGGCTTTCTTCACTTAGCCTATTTTTCACTACTTCTAAATACTTCTATGATTAGGAAGATTGAAGCTAACAGAACCGTTGGAGATGTTTCAGGGTTGATTGGTTCGGACTCTATCAGTCTTTGACGTTTGTTCTCCCCCTCACGGTGATTAGGATCATCCTGGTCATCGTGTCGTCGTTTAAGTCCGCCAGCTTGACTCTTGCAGGTATTCTCGAGATAGGCGACCCTGTCGGACAGGGTTGTAAGGGCGTTCTGAACGTCCTTCAGAGTCGTGTCAAGCTGATCCAATCGGGTTGTGACAGATGACGGCTGAGCAGATGCTTGCAATCGGAGTACTGAGATGATATCTGCTTCAGTCAAGGAGTCAGTGTTGGTGTGTTGGAGCAGTTGGGCGAGGAGCATGGTCTTCAGATCATCCACCGAATATGTTTGCTGAGCAGGTGCCGGTGGAGGTGTTGCTGCGGTTTCAGCTTCTACCACTTTCTCCCTCCCTTTGAGTAGGCTCTTAACTTTATCGAGCTCCGTTCTGAACTCCTTTTCCATGGCTTCCCGGACAGCCTTTAAGGCGTCGTCCAGATATTTCCTTGACAAAAAGTCAGGTAAATCACCACCGGGATCACGTAGATTACCCGTTGAGGTTACGACTGTTGATTCAACAGAAGTACCACCTACGTTCATAGCTGGCATGATGTTAACTATGGTAGGATTTCCATCCGATCCTCGTAATCCACTCAAGGGAAGACTTACTACGGGTGTTTCGATTGGGTCACTAAAAGCACCGATATTAGCAGTCTAGATATGTGTCCTAGCCAAAGAAGATGTTATAATATCAAAGGGATCAAGACTTAATGGTGCACAGAAAGAAGTCGAGAACGGGAGAGGCTGTTCTATTGTTTCAATACCAAAACTCTCCGAGTGTGAGAATGATAGACTTTGTGCTATGTCCCCGTGAGAAATGGAAACAACTAGCTGTTGAGAGCTAGTTGAGTGGCTAGGGAGGTTGTACATTTGCGTCGCTAGGTCCACGATGTCTTCTTCAATATCTCGTCCCAACGGATGAGACGAGGCAGCAGATGTGGCTACCTGGGCGACACTGGTTCGGATTCGCTCATTCTCCGCTCTATTTTGTATGCTCGCCCTCTCATGATTCTTTTTCGATCTCCATTCTCTCCTTCTCACATGTTCTAAATTTTCATCTAAGACTCCCTCCTCTCTCCTTATGTCTTCCAAAATAGGCTGGGATGTAGGGATTTCAGAGGGTGTGGGTGAGTCGGATGGAGATTCATCAGTCAAGGGTGGTTGACATCCGATACGGGGTGCGATCATTGAAATACGGATGGTTCGTTCCGTATCAGAGTCAGTTGTTTTGTGTAGGTTCCCAGATTCACTTTGTCTCATATAAATAGCAAAATCAAAAGTAGCAAAAGCATTATATAAAGCTGTTTAAGTATGAGTGATCGTGTATAAATCCTGAAGCAATGAGAGAATAACAATAACAATATAGAACAGTAAATGATAACACAATAGTTAAATAAGCTGCTCGTATATTGATAATATGAATAACACCAAGAACACTTTCTTGTGTGTGTATTCTGAAATATCTTAGGTGACAATTCGTACAATGGTAGTGGAATAGAATGTGCAGTGATATGCTCTCACAATTCTAGTAATAATTCTCACCAAAAGCTTACAATTGTGTGCTCCACTACCCTTCTATTTATAGCCTAATAAAGTGAAAGACAATGTACTATCTAACCCTGGAATGACACGTGGAAAGTGTGTCTTCGTCCTTTTAGGGCTGACGTGGAAAGTACGGACACGTGTCTGACAATTAGAGATTTCTACGAGACATAAGCTTCACAGAGGTCTTCATTCACCAGAGCTCTTGTGCTAGAGCTCTGAAGGTCTTCTGGCGTGAACAGTTCTTCTGGTGGAACAGAAGAAGTCTTCTGCCAGAGCTCTCTCGAACTCTGATGATCTTCTGCTTGGTTTTCTTCTAAGTCTTCTGCTTGATCTCTGGTGGTCTTCTGACTTCTGATATTTTCAATACTTTTACATTGTGTATACTTGGGGCTAACAATCTCCCCCTAAGTATTGAAAATACAAATTAAACTATTTACAGAAATGAATAAATAAAAGACGAAGAGGAGAAAGTCATCCTCTGTGAAACTGATACTATTCTTTCAAGATGATTACAATACAATGCAAAAGAACTAGTATACTAATCATAATAGTTTCCTCTAAGAATCCTATCAAATCTTCTGATTAAGTCTCTGAATTCTAACATGAGGTCTATCTGATTAATGTAACTCTTCATTATGTCTTTTGGACATTTTTCCCTTTGAAGAGTTATAATGTTGTTTCTGAGATACTACAGTGATTCACTTGAGTACTTGTGGGATTCTTCTGCTCTGATGGCTTTCTTGATGCCCTTCTGTCGGCATATGAAAATTGCAGGATTGCCAGCAAGAGTTCCAGTTCTGTGATGCGCAAGTCCCTGAAGGCTCTCATTTGGAGGGCCAATCGCCAGTTTCTCAAGCTCAAACTCTATGCCTAGCTGAAAGTCAATTTGTGTTCTGAGGTTGATATGCCCTTGCATAGCGTACTGAACTTCAACTATGGCAGTTCTTGCGCCTTTGTATTTGTCGCTGTAATTGATGCAGTAGCCATGTAGAGTGAGTAGGTCATAGGGATTCAGAAGCACAATATCGTTGTTGTTGAAAGTTTCTATCTTCTTGTGTTCTGACTCCACTGTGTAGATATGATAAAGAATTCTGTGATAGGCAAACTTCTTCTGCTCTATCTTCAGAATTCTGTTGAATACAAAAGATGAAGTGATGGCCCTGTTTAGATGGGACTTGGTTCTGATAAACCTGTGCCTTTCATTTGTTAACATGTTGGCTCTGATAGGGTTCAGGTATAGGTTTGTGGGTACAGAGGATATTGGGATAATATATTTGTCAATATAGAGATATGAGAATACCTCTTCTAGTGCTGGTAGATCTGTGTGTTGGGATTCAGGATTTTTCTCAGGTAGGTTTTGAGGTTGGTTTTCAGGTTGGTTTTCAGCCATCATGGTGTCAGATTGGTTTTCTGGCTCTTCTGCGGTTTGGGTTTCTTGGACTTGGTTTTGGTTTGGGTTTGATTGATCATAAACATAGAATGGTTCAGTTCTCTCTGGTTCAGTCCTTGAGGTTTGGGGAGGAGTATCCAGAATTAGGATCTCTTGTGGTGGAGATGTTGAAGTTTCTGCTGGAGCTTTGATCGATTTGTCTTTGAAAATATAATCAAACTTTACTATCTCTGTCTACCCTTGTGTCTCAATTGTCTCCCCTAGTGTATGAGTCTCCCCCTTTTGTTGGTCTGAGGGCTCTGTTATAGCTTCTTCTGCGTCGTTGTCATCTGTGAATGCTGCAGAGGCTTTTGAAGAGTCCGGACCATCAAACTTACTCTTTTTCTTGGATGGTCCAGCCTCAGGGTTCTCCTCTAAAGGTCTTTTCTTTGAAGCAGTTTGTAGGATGGCATCTGTGAACATATAAACTGCCTTCTTCAGAAGCGTCTTCTACCTCTATCGCAGAAGTTTTGATTTCATCTACCTGACTCTCAAAGTTGAATTTATGAGAGTCCAGAGTAGTTTGGACGTGTTTCTCTGTTGCTTGTGCTTTCATGACGAACTTGGAAGAGATAGTCATCATTTTTCTCAACACCAGCTTTCTAAAAGTTCCCATATAGGCTCTGTCGATTGGTTAAATCTGCATTGTAGCCCAATAACTTGATGAATGCGAGAAGAACAGGGGCTTTTGGGGGGTTTTCATATGCAACAACTCCTAACTGCTAAGGAGTTTGCATTCCAAACACTCGCCTAATGGTTTTGGGACGAATGAGAACAGTCCCCGCCCATCCATCTCTTCTAGAATCCACATTGCCGATGATTCCTTTTCTTTCTGGGATGAACTGGAAAGTTGTCCACCATTGTTGGACATAAATTTGTGGAAGATCAAGGTTGAACTTGCTAATGGCTTGGAAAACTTCAGATTGTCGAAAGAACTCGACAAACACATGGTAAAGGGGTAGAAAGTTTACAGGATTGGGATCGAATCTGTGGTTGTTGTCTACAAATTAATAGGGTGCGATCACTATTTGGTCGACGGGTACGATTCTGCTGGATTTCGCAGATTTTCTTGGTTCACCATTGTTGCAGGTTTAGAGGTTTGAAAACACAAAGAAGATATTTGAACAAAGGAGGGAAGATATTTGCAGGTTTGAATTCTCAGAAAGCGTAAGAAATGAAATGGGTATTTATACTCAAAAGAATGTGGTTGGATAACCATCGTAGGTATTATAGGCACTTGAGTGTCAGATAGTGGAACGCCTTCTACAGTAGAACGTGGGAACAACTAACGGTTGGTTATCCAATCAGAAAATTCCACGTGGGTTTTGGGTCTGACAACTTTTCTGATATAGAACCGTCACGGTTAGAGATTGTTGGGTGACATGTGGTTGAGGCTTATAAATAACCCGCACTTCTGATGACCATTATCAGAGAAAATATTAAGGCAGAAAAGTGGCAGAGCTCTGGTGGAACACTCAGCACAGTGTTGCCTCTGTTGAGTGACCTTTGTCCATTCTTTCAAGTGACCCAGATTTTCAAGATGTTTCACCTTTACCCTAAAATCATTTGCAAATCCTATATCTGATGTGAGAATAGTCAAAGAACGAGCACATAACTCTCAAGTGATTTAACAGAGTTCTAGTGAACTTCATCAGAGGCTCTGGTGAAATTTCAGAGTTCTGGTAAGTTCTTAGACACGATCAAAAAAGGTTTTCATCAGAACAGGTTTTCCCTTCCTTCAAAAAGATTTTTCCTTACGTTCAACAAGCCAAGTCATCAAGATTTTAAAATTTTGACTTGCGCCCCCTTAAACAATGCTTATTTTCCTTTTAAGCTCCCCTAAAATGATGAGCTTATTTGAAAGATTTATCTTTTCAGCTCCCCTTGATTTGTGCAACTTTTGAAAGATTGATTGAAGAATATTTACAAAGAAATTCAAAGGAACAGAGTTGAGACAGAATAAAATATTGAAAAATTATGCTGGAAGAGCTCTGAGATTAACAACAGAGGCTCTGGAAATGTAACCTACCTAACTACTCTGTCAGAGCTCTTGGATGAACATCAAAGGCTCTGATGAATTTTAACAGGTTAGGAGGACATGTTCAGCATACCCATCTTGCTGATTAAGAAATTAAACCTCCTTTCATCAAGAGCTTTGGTAAACAGATCAGCAAGTTGGAAGTCAGTTGAAACAAAATACATTTCAATTGTCCCTTTTTCAACATGATCTTTGTTAAAGTGGTACCTTATATCAATATGCTTTGTCTTTGAGTGCTGAACTGGATTTGCTGTAATTGCTATTGCACTTTTGGAGTCACAAAGAATTAGGACTTTGTTGTACTCCAAGCTGTAGTCTTTGAGCTGTGTTTTCATCCAAATTACTTGTGAACAACAACTAGCAACATCAACATATTCTGCTTCTGCTGTAGAGGTTGACACACAGTATTGTTTCTTGGATGTCCAACTGACTAGCTTATCTCATAGCAATTGACAGCTACCAGAAATACTCTTTATGTCATTCCTGCATCCTCCATAGTCTGAATCTGTATATGCTACAAGCTCAAAACCAGAGTTAAGAGGATACCAGAGACCCAAAAATTGAGTCCCTTTGAGATATTTAAAGATACGTTTGACAGCAGACAAATGGGATTCCTTATGATTGGCTTGGAATCTAGCACAAAGACAGGTTGCAAACATTATATCAGGTGTGTTTGCAGTTAAGTACAGAAGTGACCCTATCATGCCTCTATAGTTCTTGACATCCACAAATTGACCTTGAGGATCATGATCAAGTTTAACTCCAGTGGCAATAGGAGTTTTCATAGGATTTGAGTTATTGACCTTATACTTTTCAAAATATCAGAGACATATTTTGATTGACTGATAAAGGTGAATCTGATGGATTGGTTTACTTGTAAACCAAGGAAGAAAGAATGTTCTCCCATCATGCTCATTTTAAACTGACTTTTTATTAAATCCTCAAACCTGTCACAATATTCTTGCCTAGTAGACCTAAAGATAATGTCATCAACATATATCTGTACCAGAAGAATACCAACAGAAAGTTTGACAGAGTTTCATACCATGCTCTGGGGCTTGTTTAAGGCCATACAGAGCTTTGTCTAGCTTGTATACGTGATCTGGAAACTCTGAGCTTTCAAAGCTTGGTGGTTGCTGGACATACACTTCCTCTTGTATTTTGCCATTCAGAAAGGCAGATTTTACATCCATTTAGTAGACCTTGAAACCTTTATGCGCAACATAGGCTAGGAAGATTCTGATTGCCTCTATCCTAGCCATTGGTGCAAAGGTTTCATCATAATCAATGCCTTCTTCTTGGCAGTATCCCTTTGGAACCAACCTTGCTTTGTTTCTGATGATAACACCATCCTCATCTTTCTTAATTTTGAAAACCCACTTGGTTCCAATAGCGGTTTTATCTTCTGGAAGTGGAACCAAGGACCAAACTTTGTTTCTTTCAAATTCAAGAAGCCCCTCTTGCATGGCTTCAATCCAGTTTGGGTCTTCCAGGGCTTTAGAAAATTTCTTTGGCACAATCATGCTTAAGAAATTCACAAAGAGAGCTTCATTGATTGTTGTAGATCTTGTCTTTACACCATCTTTAGCAGCACCTATAATCTGATGATGGGGTGATCCTTTGTCCATCTGGTCATTGGAGCATGGACAACAGGTGGAGTCTGTGCTTCTGATGGGAAAAGATGTATGTCAGCATCATAGCTCTGAGGATTGGCACCAGGGCTATGAGGCACACAATTCTGGAGAGTGGCTTCATTGCTCTATGATGTACCAACAGTGCTTTGAGAAGGTGAGCCTTCATACAAGGAATTTCTTCCAATATTGGTCAGAGGTGGTGATGATGGCTCTTGTTCAGGCTCTCTTTCATTTGAATGTTGTCCCTTATTTCTCTGAATTTGACCTGTAGACAGAGAAGTAGATGGTGAAGTATTGGAGGGACCTGTTAGAGATGTACCTGTTAAATTCTGTTCAACAGAGTTCTGAACATGATTGCCACTGGTGATGTCTTCAGAGGAATCTTCATCGTCAAAGAAGTCGTTAAATATCAGATTGATATTTTCTTCTCTTGTTTGGGTTTCTCTTCAGTCTGTATCCCCTCTGGTGATTTGCTTTCAGAGGAACTTGATGAACTTTCATCAAAAGATACATTGATACTTTCTTGAATGACTCTGGTTCTTGTGTTGTAGACTCTGTAGGCTTTAGAGGTTAAAGAGCAACCAATGAAGATTCTCTTATCAGCCTTCTTGTCAAATTTTCCCAGCTGATCTCTGTCATTCAAGATATAACACTTGCAGCCAAAAACATCAAAGAATTTCACATTTGGACTTCTGTTGTTGATGAGTTCATAAGCCATCTTTTTGAATCTTTTAACAATGACAACTCTGTTATGGGTAAAACAGGTTGTTGAGACTGCTTCTGCCCAGAAGTTGATAGGAAGAACAGATCATGCCAACATAGTTCTGGCGGCTTCTACCAGAGTTCTGTTCTTTCTCTCCACAACACCATTCTGTTGGGGAGTTCTGGCAGCTGAGAAGTTCTGGGAGATTCCTTCCTCTGTTAGGTAGGAGTCAATTCTTGCATTCTTGAACTCTGTCCCATTGTCACTTCTCAACTTTTAGATTTTCAGACCTAACAGAACCTGTATTCTTTTCAACAGATTTATCAGAATTTCTGGGACATCAGATTTTACTCTGATGAACTCAACCCAGGTATATCTAGAATATTCATCTATAAGAACAAGAATATACTTTCTGCCAGACAAACTTTGCACAAATATTGGACCATAGAGATCCACATGAAGCATATGCAAAGGTCTAGGGCAGTTGTGATCACTTTTTGTTCTGTGTGAAGCCCTTTTTAGCTTACCCAATTCACAGGCAGAACAAAGATGGTCTTTGTCAAATTTAAGAACCTTTTACTAAGTTCAGTTTCACAAGCTTGTGAAGATTTGAAAATTTTAAGTGAGCAAATCTTTTATGCCAGAGCCAGGCATCTTCCTTATTCAAAGAGACTAAACAAAGTTTTCTATTTTAGAACTTTGATTGGGATGAAAATTCATTTTGTAAAGATTGCCTTTTCTGTCGGCTCTCAGAAGCTCTTGACTAGACTTAGAAACTAACAAAGAGCATTATTTCTTCTTAAAATTGACATCAAAGCCATGATCACACAGTTGACTTATGCTAAGTAGATTATGATTTAAACCTTCAACATAAGCAACTTTTGATACTGAAACACCACCATTTGTTAAAACACCATAACCTTTAATTTGTCCTTGTCCATCTCCTCCAAAAGGTTACTGCACCTCCCATTTTATCTCTGAATGAGGTCAGTAGCTCTTTGTTGCCTGTCCTGTACCTAGAACATCCTGAGTCTAGGTACCAGTTCTGCACATGAGGCTTTTGCAAGACAGATTAGTTCTTTTTATGTACCCATTTCATAATGGGTCCTTTCTTGTTAGTCTTGGGGGTGTTAACAGAGTTACCTGTTAGCTTTCCATTCTTTGATGGTGTGCCAAAGGATTTTCTCTACATATTCTGATGGTTAGTCTTAGGATTCCTTCTTTCTAATGACTGATTCAGAATGCAGTGGGGACCATTCAAATGGTTTTGCAATTTTAACAGAAGTTGAATGCAATTACAGTTGATAGAACATGAAGATGATTGATGCATGTTGCTGTTTCTTTTCAACATATGGGGATTATATGCCTTTTGAGATTGAAAAAATCTAGGACCAGATGTTTTCACATACTTTCTGTCCAGATTTGTTTTCTTGAAACTGGCATTTTTCTCTTGAACAGATTCCTTGGACCAAAACGAATTTCTTCTTTGATTTACTGTAGAGTTAGGGATAGGTTGGTCATTGACTTTCCACTTACCCTTTTGTTCTTGAGTAAACCTTATAGGTTTGTATGCATAGGGAACAGAGGTATGGTTCACCGGAATACTTTTAGCTTTCTCTCTTCTCTTCTCTTCTAACTCCTCATATGAAAGAATTATGATACCCTTGTTTTTGAAATCAGGATATGGTGGGATTCTAGATTGGTTTTTAGAAACAGATATGACATTTTTCACAACTCCAGGCCCAACAAATGTCTGTTTTGGTTGGTGCAAACAGGTTTTGGGAGCACATAAAATTTGCGCATCTACCTCAGTGTCAGAGTCAAAATCAGAGTCTAAAAAGTCTCTGGTGGCTCTGGCAGAGGTATGAGTCTCTGTGGGTAACTTAGAATCATTTGCTCTGGTGGGGTTTACCTTTTTGATTGTGCAAGACTTAAACTTTCTTATCTTGGGTTTCAAAGCATCAGATGCAGCATTTTCTTCAAGAACCCTTTTTAGATCCTCTTCAAAGGATGTTCTGATTGATTTATAGGTAGGGGAAAAGACTGAGGCTTCAGGATTGAGCTTACTCTGTGTTTTGACACCAGAGGACTCAGCCACAAATGTAACGGACTTCTGATCCTTAAAAGAGTTAAAGTTGAAAGTTTCTTTGGGATCAAGACTCTTGACAGAATTTTGAAATATGATCTCAGCTTTTCCTTGATCATGAATAAACTTGAAAGATGGTTCTGTAACCTTTTCATGACCAGATGAGTCGCAACTGACATTCCTGAAATTCAGTCTTCTGGTTCTTGATACATCTGAGGTTTTAGCTCTTTTAAAAACATCAGTACCAGTGATTACATCATCTTGCATTTGGATCTTCCCAACACCGACGGTTGAGGACAAAGATGTCTTCTTTCTTCCAGTGAAGGGATCAAGGTCACTGAAACCCAGACCTTGAGTATCCTTTTGAGAGTTGATTTTAATATGCACATCTTGTGCATCCTGGTACGTTTTGATCAAGATTTCTTTTCTTTGTAAAGATTGGTGTAAAACTTCTATTTCTTTCTGAAAGTAGTTCTTAAGAGCGACGGAGTTTAGCCTTTCCTTCTGTTTTTGTAAAACTTCTAACTCAGATTTTTCTTTGAAAATCTCATCCTTCTCCATTTCCAGGAGATTCTTCTCTCTCTTGTAGAAGGACAGATCTTTCTGATCTAGTTTTCTTAACTCTTTTTCTTCATAAAGCTTTTGTTTTAACAGTTGAAACTCTTCAGTAAGTAATGACACATGCATCTCCTACTCGAAGTCAGATTTAGATTCAGAAGTGGTACATACCTTGGCACTGGGTTTATTGATCTCCAGCGCTCTGTCATTTGAATCTGTCACGGAAAGAGCACATGCTGTTTGAGACACATCTGTCGCTATTGACCTTTCTGGTATCTCCCTAGTAGTCCAATTACTTACTTCTTCTAAGCTCTCATCATCAACAGCTACCCCGCAAAAATTGGCCTGTTCTGGTTCGTCAATAGAGGACGAATCAGAGATCCAATTTTCCATCTTTGCTACATAACTTCATTCTCTGAAGTTATATTAGTACTTTTTCTTGTAGTGTTAGTGTCAATTTTATATGTTTTATTCAAGTTGAGGGGTTATTTTGTAACTATTGAGTCTAGGTAGAAATAGCCTAGTTTAGCTCATTTCTCAATAACACTTTGATAGACATACTCTTAAATTCTCTCTACACCTCTTGTACTTAGATCTTGATATCAATGAGAGATGACCAGAGATTTGCATTATTCTTGATTGTGATTGCTTGTTTATTGGGATAACAAGTTGTATCAGAGCCAAGCAGATCGGATTTGTGAAGAAATTTGAAGATTTTTGGGCAATTTTTTGTCATTTTCGAACTACTCATGGATTCTGCGATTTGAGGTTGTTTTGGATCGAGTTTTAGGCACAGACTTGTTAGTATTGATCATCTGGATCAATTCGTGCAAGGATTCAGGTTCAGAACACGTAAATCGAAGAATTTGGCAATGTTTGGGTTTTTCGAAAAAGTTCACTGTTCAGATTGAAAGATGGATTTCTGTTAGTTTCTTGGTGGTTTTTACTGAACAAAAGTTGCTCAGACTGTGATCGCGAACAACCCTACGAAGTTTAAAATGAATTGGAGTTGATTTGAGGATTTTTGGACACTTAGAAAAAATTTCGCGTTAAAACTCATAACTGTCGTACGCTTATCTGTTCTTCGTGTTCATAACTGTCGCATGATTCGTAGCATCATAACTGTCGCACGATTACTGACCGACTAGATTTCTTGTCGTACAGGTATTGTACGAGAGTTACTGTTCACGGGCCTTAGTCGTACACAGCTTCTATGACAGTTACTGTTCATTTGACCAAGTCGTATAATTTTCGTACGAGTGTTGGTCCAAGTCGCACACTTGTTGTACGATAGTTACTGTTACTTAATCCAAGTCGTGCACGTTCTGTATGACAGTTACTGTTCACTTGTGATGTCGCACACGTTCTATACGACAGTCGTACACTGTTGCCCGACAGTTTGTTAAATTTTCACAAATTCATTTTTCTGTGTAAAGATCAATACAAGTAATTTTCAAGATGAATAGAAACGACATAATGAATTCTTTGGGAAGTGATACTAGACCTCCGATTTTGATCGAAAAATAGTATGAACAATGGAAAGAAAGGTTTGAAGATTTCCTTGAACGACAAACAAATGGTGTTCACTTGCTATATTCTCTTCATAGTGGCTTAATGAAACCTGTCTTGAAGGATATTCGAGATGTTGATATACCAGACGCAGCCCCAGATTATAGATTGGTTCCTCTTTCCGAATACAATGAAGATGAAAAGGCAAGATATAATGTCGATAAAAAGGCAAGATCATATGTGATCATGGGGATTCCAAATGAGGTGTTCAACAAGATTGATAGCTACAAAGATACAGCACACAATATGTGGATGCAGTTGGAAAAGATGTTACAAGGGTCTCAAATTGGAAGTCAGATGAAAATTACTATGTGCATCAATAGGTATGAAGAATTTAAGGCTAAGGAAGATGAGTCACTTCACGACACATACGACAGATTAATGGTTTTACTTAATGAGCTAAGTAAAAACAAAGTCAAAAAGGATCTGATTGAATTAAATGTCAAATTTCTTACCTCTCTACAACCGGAGTGGAAGAGTGTGGCTAGAAAGATGAAACAAAATCCGAGACTCTCCACTATGCCATTACATGAGCTGTATGAGACTATCTTGCAAGATGAGGAAGAAATAGATGAGATAAGAAAGGAGAAGAATAAGAAAAAGAAGAAATATTTCTCTCAGGAACCGATTGCACTACAAGCCGAGGTACAACCGAACAGTTTTACATCTGATGAATCTAGAATGTTTGATACAGGTTTCAGGGGAAATATTTCTGATGATGGTGTTGAATTACATCAAGCTTTGGTTGTTCTCACAAGACACTTTCAAAAGAAGTTTTACAAATCTCCGTCGTCAAACAACAATCTGAGGTATACATCTGGTTCGAGAAAGTTTGAGAACAACAATTATGAAAGGAAACCTTCTCGGGAGCAAATAGTTGAGAATAGTGATAAAAGATTTGAGCAAAGATCAGAGAAAGCTGAAGGAAAGAAGGTGTATGAGAACATGGAGAAAAAGTTCGAAGATAGGAAAGCTGTGGAGATTCAAAAGTGCTACAACTGTGGAACTCCGGGTCACTATGTAAGAGATTGTCGAAAGAAGGTAGTAAAGAACACGAATTACTACAAACAAAAGTTGCTTCTTGCACACCAAAAGAAAGATGGAAAAGCTCTTATGGTGGAGGAAGAGTATTTTCTTGATTATTCTGATGACGAGGGAGAAAATGAAGAGCATGCAAATATGTGCCAAGCGAAATTCGATTCTGACGATGAGGATAAGTCTGACACTTTCTCACAGGTAAATTCTTTTCCAATACCTGAATCAGAATGTGAAGAAGTCATAAATCTGCGTAATGAACTGAATGATACGCTAAATAAATCAGCATGTTCTGAAGAACAATATGCTAGTTTATTTAGTAAATTTCAAGAATTCACACCATGTGTTGTAGAATTAAAAGAAAGTCTACATAACGAAAGAAAGAAAAACAATGAGTTGAAACAACAGATTGATGGTGTTGAAATTGAGATAAAAGACAAATGTTCTGAAATCAAAAATCTCAAAGTTCAACATGATCAATTTAAATCAGAAAAGTTAGTTCTTGATTCTCAATTATCTGAATTGAATAAGCAAATCAAAGATTTAGATTCAAAGAATAATGAAAGTGAATTCTCTTTGACAAATCTTTCAAATGAAAATACAGAACTATTAGATAAATTTAAAGATTTGGAAAAGAAGCTGTATTTGAGAGATCAAACAAATCAAACAATTTTCATGAACAAGCCAAGACATGTAACCAATGTCAATAAATATTGGGGGTTTGGTTACGAAAGTCCAAAATATGGATCCAAAGCTAAAATAAAAGTACCGACAATGTATAGATTCAAATATTTAAGGTATGCTAGCTATTGGCCAGATTTTGAAATCCATTGGACTGGTGAAAAGGAAACACATCTTGAGGAACAAAGAAAAAGAGCTTTAACAACTCATATACATATTCCACTTTGCTATACTCGTGAGACGGATAACATTTTAAAAAATCTGAATAAACCACTTCTAGATACCTATTTTGATATATGTGCTAAAAGTTTTCTCAATCAACAAAGAAATATGTTCCTTCATTGGTTCTTGAAGGAAAAATTGTTGAATTAGAAATCTCTCTTGCTGAACAAAGGATCAAATATGATTATGAAAATGATCTCCTTTCAACTATTTTTTCAACTACTTTTAAGGAAATATCTTCTTATTTCAATGACGACGTGAAAAAGGAAACTGGTAAAATTGAACATTCATTGATCAAAAAGTTTTCTCAATCAACAAAGATCATTTTTGATGGAAAACAAAAGTTAGATAAAAAATGTCTAAAACTATCAAAGAAAGTGGTGGATCTTGAGAATATTCTTCTCTCCGAGCATACTAAATTGGAAAATGAGAAAGTCAACTTTGTAAACCAAATTAGTTCATTTGAAACGAAGTTGAATGATTTGTTAAAGACAAAATCCGAATTAGAGATTGTGTTAGAAAACGAAAGAAAAGAATTTGCTTTGAAAAACTGGTTCAATCATGAAGAAAGCAACTTTCTTAAAGAACAGAACTGTGAGCTTTCTCAAAAAGTGATGACATTAGAAAAATCTTTGAATGAAGGAAAACCTAATATAATGTCTAATTTTGATGATGCTTTCAATCTTGAAAGAGCACAGTTTGAGTTTGAGAAAGTAAGTTTTGAAAATGAGATAAATTCTTATGAAATGAGAATAATTGAGCTTTCTCAAGGGGTGGATGAGTTAGAAAAGGAATTAACAAAAGAAAGAAAATAAAACGCTTTCAAAAGTTGGAATACACCTGAGTCCTCCAAGGATTTTGAAGTTCACAACGCCGATTCTGATTCGGATTGTGACGTTGATCCTAATGACCAAGGGTTCAAAACCAAGTCAAAACCAATAGAAAATGAAAAAGGAAAAGCTTGTGCATTTGATTTCTAAAAGAAACTTCCAGACCATACTGATTTTATTATTTCTGAAGAAAAAGAGGAAAGAAAAAGGAAAGATGATCTGAAAGGGAATTCTAAGAAGATTGAGTTGAATACTACTTCTGAACCTAAAGTCAATAGTTCTTGTATAAAATGCAATACAAGGGAAAAGACTTATGTTTCTGATCTATTGACTCTTGCAAGAAAGAATCTCGAATGTGTTCAATGTGGTAGTCTTTCATTTCAATCATCTCAGAAAAGTCCAATTTTAATAACATCTGTTTCTTATATAAACAAAGAAAAATTTTCGATTACTTTCTATAAAGATGAGTATTCAAACACAAAGAAACCACCTTTAGAGGAAAGAAAGAAGGATAAAATGTCAAAGAAATCTCAAGTTCAGAGTTCTAAAGATTCTAACTCTAAATCTTCTGTTCTTTCAGATAATTTTGTGAATTCGGAGAAGAAAGCGCAAGAATGGCGGGTAATGCAAACAACGACTGATTCAACCAAACAGAGTGTTAAAAACAATAGTTTTTCGAATAATGAACAATTTGGTACGGGAAATAAACAATCTTTTGTAAAGCCTTACAAAAGTTACTCCAAAGACCAATTGTTGGATCTTAAAAATGGTGAATGTTTTTGCTCTGTTTGTGGTTATGAATGTGCATTTGCTATGCCTGGTTCTTCTTGTTAGGATAATTCTTACTTTATCCCAAGTGGTAAAAGAAAGTCAAATTTGAAGAAAAAGAAGAAGACACAAAAATCTAAAATCACGTCTTCTCAAGCTAAGCAAAAAGGACCCAATATTCAATGGGTACCTAAAACTGTTTCAATTTGATTGTTGCAGAAACATAAGTTATGGTATTTAGATTCGGGATGTTCGAAGCATATGACAGGTCAACGACACATGTTAACTAAATTTGTGGAAAAGGATCTTGGTCGTGTAAGGTTTGGAAACAATCAGGTTGCTCCTATCAAAGGTTTTGGAGATATCATTAAAGACAATCTTACGATAAAGAAAGTTAACTATGTTGAAGGATTGGAGCACAACCTTTTCAGTATAGGACAGTTTTGCGATAAGGATTTGGAGGTGCACTTCAAGAAGACAAGATGCTGTGTCAAAATCGAGGAAGGAACAGAACTTCTTGTTGGAACTCGCAAGTCAAACATGTATACAATCAACTTGTCAAATATCAAACCGACCAATGAAGTGTGTATTTTATCCAAAGCTTCCGAAGAACAAAGTTGGCTATGGCACCGACGGTTATCTCATCTAAATTTTCGATACATTCAAAAGATGGTTTTAGGAGATTCGGTTCGGGGGCTTCCAACTTTGAAATTCAATGCCGAAAATCTATGTGATGCGTGTGACAAAGGAAAGATGAAGAGGGTTCCTCACAAGCCTAAACTGGAACCGACAACGAAGAATATACTTGAGCTGTTACATGTGGATTTGTGCGGTCCAATGAAAACGGAAAGCATAAATGGGAGGAAATACGTCTTGGTAATAGTCGATGATTTCTCAAGATATACATGGGTTAAGTTTCTTCGGTCAAAAGATGAAACTTCAGAACTTCTCATTGGTGTTATCAAGGCAGCTCAGAACAACATGCAGGTCTCAGTAAAAATCGTGCGTTCGGATAATGGTACAGAATTCAAGAACAAGGTCTTAGGTGATTTCTATGAATCACATGGGATTATGCAACAATTTTCTGCCGCCATAACTCCTGAACAAAACGGTGTTGTAGAAAGACGTAACAGAACGTTAGTCGAGTCTGCGAGAACAATATTGGCATACTCAAAGCTTCCTCTCTTCTTATGGGCCGAAGCTGTGGCAACCGCATGTTACACTCATAATCGTTCTGTCATACACCGTCGGTTTAATAAAACTCTTTATGAAATCATGAATAACCAAAAACCTAACATAAAACATTTTCGTGTTTTTGGTTGTAGGTGTTATATCTTGAACGACAAAGAACAAAGGAACAAGTCCAGTCCGAAGGCGATTGATGGTGTCTTTGTTGGATACTATTTCTCATCGGCTTCATATAGGATATATCTAAAGCAATCTAGAAACATAATGGAGAGTGTCAATGTCAAATTTGACGAACATCATGAATTGGCTTTTGCCAAAACAGTTCAGGACCCGTTATAACTGGAATATTAGCTTTTGGACATCTCAGTTCAGAACCTGCTTCAATTTCTAATCAGGATCAACCTTCTACCTCAAAATCTCAATTAACTGATCTTGATTTATTATTTGATGAATTCTATGATGAATTTTTTGGTACTTACATTAATTCTACTAATTCTAACAGGATGGTACATGCACCTAAAACAATTTCCGCTGCGACAACTACTCAAAATGGTGCATCTACTTCAACACCGGTTGTTGTTTCCACTCCTGCTCAGAATGTTCAAGTACCAGAAGTTGTTATTCCACAACAAGAGACTACAACTACTGTGGAAGGATCAACACAAAATCCAAGTTCTTCGGTTACTGAACCAATCATTCCTCAGTCACAACCGGAATCTTCTAGTATTCCTACAGAAGTTCCAAATGTTGAACCAATTGTTTCTCCAACCGAAGAAGAGACGAATGCTACTCTTGAAAATGTTCAAGAATCCTATGCTCCTTACCCTCATACAACAAAATGGACGAAGGCTCATCCGATTCACCAAATAATCTGATCTGATGACTACTAGATTTCAGATGAGCATGATGGGGGAGATTAACTTCTTCCTAGGATTGCAAGTGAAACAATTTTCCACGGGGATATTCATCAACCAGTCAAAGTATATATTTGACATTTTGAAGAAATTCAAAATGGAAAATTGTACTTCTATTGGAACACCGATGGCAACACAATCAAATATCGGTCCAGATCCTCATGGTAAGGAAACTGATATACGACACTATCGAGGTATGGTCGGATCTTTAATGTACTTAACTGCTAGTCTCCCAGATATTATGTTTGCTACTTGTCTTTGTGCGAGATTTCACGCAAATCCTAAGGATTCTTATGTAGGAGCCGTCAAGCGCATCTTCCGCTATCTAAAAGGAACTCCCTACCTTGGTCTATGGTATCCCAAAGGCACGGGATTCGAGATAACAACCTACTCCGACGCGGATAATGGTGGTAGCTTATTGGACCGGAAGAGTACATCCGGACATATCCAATTTTTGGGATATAAGTTGGTAAGTTGGGCGTCAAAGAAACAGAACTGTGTGTCAACTTCGACGGCGGAGGCAGAATATGTCGCGGCCGCTAGTTGTTGTTCACAAGTCATCTGGATGAAAATCCAACTGTTGGATTTCGCGTGTAAGTACGAAAAGATCCCAATTTATTGTGATAGTAAGTCCGCAATCGCAATATCTGTGAATCCGGTTCAACACACGAAAACCAAGCACATCGACGTACGGTATCATTTTATTAAAGATCACGTCGAAAAAAGTATAATTGAACTCTATTTTGTTTCTACTGAATTTCAACTCGCCGATTTTTTTACCAAGGCTTTGGATGAGAAATGCTTCAACTTTCTTATCTCAAAGCTAGGCATGTTGAATTTAAAAGTTTGATAAATCATAATTTTTTATTCAACACCTTGAAAATAATTATTAGTCATTCAAATTTGGTAAATTTGATTGAAGAATAATTATTTTCATACTATTGAATATTCATTGTGATTTGCTCAAATTTAGATTTCTTTCAGTATTTTACAAAGTAGATTTCAATTTTATTCTTTTTACCGTATGTACTTCAATTGCTTTTACTTGTGCAGTTTTATGTGTGGTTCATGTGTTTAGGGGGAGCTATAAACGTTTATGAGCATGTTTCAAGGGGGAGCATTTAACAAAGAAGAGATGTTTGATCCAAACAACAAAGGTAAGTGTTTTATCCCAAATGATTTTCGCAAACCCTACTTGATGAAAATGATTTTATCAAGACTTATGCATCTTTGAAGGTGGAGCAAAATATTTTCAAAGAATACTGAACTACTTTTAATCTGAAAAGTTCAAATTTTTTAAAAGTTCAAAGTTCAAAATTTGAAAAAAATTCCAAGTCTGGAAAGTAGTCGCACAAGTCTTATACGACTAGCAATCTTAGTCGTACACGCCTTGTACAAAAGTGTTGGTCCCGAAGGGTTATACAAGTTTGTAGAAGGGGGGGGGGGGGGTTGAATACAAACACACAGATTTTACTTTTCTAAATTGTTTATTGATAAATCATTAACAATTTACAACTTGTTGCGGAAACAAGATTAAGGATAAATCCTAAATCTAAACAAGTTGGAACACTAAGTTTCTTGCACTAAGAAGGAGAAGGAAATTACTAATAATAACCTATCTCAAGAAAGAAGGATGAACTTGTCCAGAGTTAGCAAGTTACTTCAAAATGAAATGAGTTCATCTTCTTATATACTGCATGCATTTAATGCATGGCAGTGTACACTTTACACGTGGTAGGAGCTGATTGGTTGCTTGTCATTGACCTTTGTTGACAACCTAAGTAGCCTCATGTTTGAACAGTGTAGTGTCAGGTTTGTTGTACGAATTCAGACAATAAGGAGGTTCTATTCTGACATATCGTACGGAGTCGTGCAAGGGTGGTTGAGACAAAAAGTACTTCGTACGCAAGACTTCATGATCAGATTTTCGATGATTCAGCGATCTATCATTTCATATCAGCGAATGATAGAGTTCAGCGATAGCTAAAGTCTTGTAGTTGATACTTCACGTTGATTGGACAAATCTGAGTCTTCGCTGATCCGCATCAGTTCATTAGGAGACTTGTCGCTGCTTCTTGAGCTTGATCTTTGACTTCAGCATAGAACCTATGTTGACGTGAAACTTGTCTTCAGGGATTATAAGTAAAAAGTTAACGTATCAGCGATCACCATAATTACTGAACAGACTCAGAGAATTATGGTGAACAGTTTCGCTGAATGTTTAATCTAAAGAGCGAGAGTTCCTATCAGCGGTACTGGAAGATCTTAGTACTTATCAGCGGTACTGGAAGATCTTAGTACTTATCAGCGATAGAAAAACTCGGATACATATTGTTTACTTACAATTTTCACTAAGTATATAAGAGAGGGTCATTATCAAATCACTGAGGGTTTGGATCAACAATCTCCCCTATTTGATTATGACATAGCAACAGAGAAAATTGCTATTTAATGAAAACATAAGGATAAAAATAACTCATAGAATATTTGTCCCTTTTACTGTTTTCTGGGATCTTTTCTGTACTGATGGAGTAAAGTACATTCGCTGAAATTTTTCTTTAAACTTTGTAAAGATTACAGGGGGAAGTGGAAAACTTACAAGTACATCGAATAAAATTACAAGTACAAAAGATGTAGACCGACAAAGATAGAAAGAATTACTAGGCGATCCTATCCGTCAAAAGGTTCTTCCTTGATGACAAGTTCATCGAGGGTCTTTGATGTGGGAATCATCCAGTCAGGGACATCTACTCCTTGATTCTTTTTCTTCAGAGCTTCTTCAAAAATCAAGGGCTTCAGGTGTCTAGCTTTGATGTTGCGTCTGACTTCACACCAGTATATGAGATCTCTGAGTTGTTCGATGGGAGCGATATGGAGCTCAGAGATACGTTGAAAATGATGATTTCCATAGTAGACTAAAAAGAATATACCATAGGGATCACTTAAAACTGTGTCAGGAATGAAAGTTTCTCCAGGTGGTAGGGAGGTGTCAAGCGCTGAGAGATCAGCATCAGGGCCAAGAACTTCAGAACGAGAGAAACCAATGCCTGTTTCATTTCGTATAGGAGGACCTGATTTAGAGATTTTCTTTTCCTTAGCAGAGACTTTTCTTTGTTGTGGAAGAGTAGGAGGAATATCCACAACAGAAGAAAGCAGGTCGATCTGTTTGTTTAAGATCTTCTCGACGTGGCTTTTGAACTTTGAGCTCGATCCCTGAATGGCTAATTTTGTTTCTAACCATTCAGAGAGACCAAAATTTTCTAAGGTAGCAGCATAGAAAGTTTGCTTGGTTTTGTCATCTCTGTAGACATTTACTTCAACAACAGGAACGTCAGCGTACAGTCTTCCTCTGATGTTTACTTTGATTATTTTGGATGGTCTAGATCGATAGGTAAGCATTTGTTTAGCCCATTCCAATGTCGTATCAGAGACTTTAGTCTTATCTCTAACGATCTCTTGAGCATCATCAGATAGCTGACGTTGAACATCAATGGGAACTCTTTTCAGCTTGGGGTCTTTTATTGATCGTTGAGTAAGCTTGATGGCGTATTCTATGTCTTTTTCTTCAGCTTCCTTTCTTTCAGCGATTAGGCGTTTAGCTCTGAGGTGTTCCTCGTATTCCTTTTGGGAAATTCTGAACTTTGGAGGAATGGTAGGAAGTTGATCACGCTTCAGAATGATTCGCTGATCTTCGAGTCCCTTTATCATTTCATCTCTCTTTTCTTGATCCTCTTCACTTAGCTTTTGAGGAGCCAAGGAAGGTCTGTTTTTGTGAGAGAGAGTCTGTCTTCAGGTTCATCAGTCTCAGAGATCAAGTCCAAGATTGGGATTATTTCTTCAGCGTTGAGAGCTGGGATTATTGTTGAAGACGCAGTTGTAGGAACTTCAGCGATATCCTCAAACAGGGGAGAGGACTAGCTAAAACGCAGCGATCTTACAAGTAAGAACATGGGTAGAACAGAGATGGAAAGAATGGGATAGTGTATATAGGTTTAGAGTGTAGAACTGATAAAGTGTATAGAGGAGGGATGTGGAGTAGGATTAGTGTACCTGACAAACCGGCTTGTTAAGCAAGATCATCAGATTTTCATTTTCAACGACACTTTTTCCTTTGCCCTTGTCAGCTTCAGATGCTGATGGCTTTGTCTTTGTCTGCTCCCCTGTAGGTTCATTTATCAGAATACCTTTAAGAGCTTTAGATCTCAGAGCAGGCTTGACGATAAAAGAATCATCATCATCGTCATCTTCGTCATCATCGTTCTTTGGAGAATAGGATGTTTCATTATCAGATAAGTCGATGGCTTCTTCATCTTCAGTTTCAGACTCTGTTTCTTCAGCTTCTTCTTCAAGTTGCTCCCCCTCAGATACAGAGGCGAGCTTCTCGGTTCCCTCAGGGTTTTCATCTCCCTGAGATCCAGTGGCTGCTTCAGCTTCAATTGTCTTCTCACCCTCTTCAGTGAAGGTGAGGTCTTCAGCGCTCTTCTCTCCCCTGATAGATTCATCATGGGAAAGGTCTTAAGCGCTTTTGGAGAGGTCTTCAGCGCTCTTCTCCTCCTCTTTTTCATGATGACTGGGGGAGGAATGAGATGATTCAGCAGCTCGTGTGGTTTCCCTGTCTTCTTGGCCAGGGATCCCCACATAGATTGCAATCGTTGATAATCTGTTTTCTATGCCAGAAATACCAGGATTGATCTTCATCAGTTTAGTATGATCCGCCGTAGTAAAAGATGGAGGTGCAGGGGCGGTCGTGTTGGTCAGAATCTGCTTCAACAAGTTTTGAATTGAAGAGATGTCATTCTTCATCGTGTTGACATCAGTCTTCGCAGAACTCATATCAGTTTTTACTGAACTGACATCAGCCTTTACAGCAGACATATCACCTTCGAGTGTGCCAACCGATGTCTTCAGCGTTGTGACTTCGCTGGACATGGTGTCAACAGATTTCTTGATGTCGAGGTAGTCTGTGTATATGTCAGCGAGAACTTTGGCAAATTTGCTCAGTGATTGATCAACCTTCTCCATGTCATCTTTGGAGGCATTCTTTCCAACTTCGGTTGTAAGCTTTAAGAGATTCTCTCCAGCGGTTGTTACAGCTGACGAGTTGCCGGAAAGAGTAGACGTGAGACCAGTCAGCGTTGTCTCTACTGTCTTCAGAGACGCGTTGATGTCCCTCAAATTAGGACCTGAAACATATAAAAACTTGTGAACAGAGGAAAGCTCAGAAGTTTGGGGTTTAGTAACAGTGTATAGGGATTGGTGAGTACCTGCAGGAGGATTGGTGAATTCATCAAAATCACGGGTTCCTGAGTAAAGTTCCATATCGTCAGCGAGAGTACGTGAACATATGGATAGCTCTGTAGGTCCTACTTCCGTCGTTCCTTTAGCTTCTGGAGGAAAGACAGGTGCAGCTGTGACAACTGGAGTGGTGTCCAAATGAGTGGAGGGAGAAGCGAAGGGTAAGAATGGAGGTTGGTTACCGAGTTCAGCGTTGGAATCGCTGAGAATCACTTCATCAGTCTTTTGAGAGACTGAGGGAGGTTGGGTAGTTTCCAAGTTTGTAACCTCAACGTTTGGAGACGCTGAGGCCGGGATTAAAGGGATGGCTTGTTTAGGTGTGGCAGAGCGTACCACTGAACTTTCCTTCAGCTCAACAGGAGGAGCTGAGGACTCTTTAGCAGGAGATTGCTTGGGTTGCTCCTTGGTCTTCTTTGTTCTTTTGGAACCAAGTTGGGTGTCAGAATGTTTCCTTTTAAGAGGAATGGAGGTAGCAGTTGTGGTATCAGCGGTGGGTTTGTCCGCTGAAGGAGCTGCAGAAGTAGAAGAAGTAGTAGGGTTAAGAAGAGTCAAGAGTGTAGAAAAACGTACCTCATTCCCCACTGGTTTGAAGTCGAGTATTTTAGGGCCGACCTGGGAGAGTTTCAGATCACCCTCTTCTGGGTAAACGAAACGTGCAAACGTGTGTCAGAAAGAAGAACGTGTCTGGGTTTATCCATTGCAATGACGTCACAACTGTCCTTTCATATTCTTGGTTGTCTCTGAGGTTTTGAAAACTCAGGGACACTTTTGAAAACATGAAGCACTGAATATAAATATCAGTTGGTTTTAAGAAATTTCAAAGTATCGCTGATAAGGAAGAGATATTCAGCGATGAGATTTGTTTTGAAATCTTGCATTTACATGCGATTTGTCAGAGAGAAAAACATACCTTGATATCAGCGAATCAAGATATAGAGAAGGATAGAATGGGTTATACAAGGTGATTTTATCCTATCGCTGATCAAATGTGAACTACTGAAGATTTTATCCTTCAAAGTTCAGCATTCCAAGCTCGCTGATGAGAAAGTTGAATCTTGTCTCATCAAGAGGTTTGGTGAACAGATCAGCTAACTGATAATCAGTTGGGATAAAGTGAAGTTCTATATCACCATTCATCACATGATCTCTGATAAAGTGATACCTGATTTCGATGTGTTTTGTCTTTGAGTGTAGCACTGGATTATTAGCTATAGCGATGGCACTTGTGCTGTCGCAATAGATTGGAATATTTGAGAGTTGAAGGTCATAGTCCAGTAGTTGATTTCTCATACACAAGACCTGAGAACAACAGCTTCCAGCGGCTACATACTCAGCTTCAGCTGTGGAAGTGGACACTGAGTTTTTCTTTTTACTTGTCCAACTTACCAGCTTTCCACCCAGGAGCTGACATCCTCCTGTGGTGCTTTTCCTATCCATTCTGCAACCTGCAAAATCACTATCTGAATAGGCGATTAAATCGAATCCTGAGTCGTTGGGATACCAAAGACCTAGATTCGCTGTACCCTTAAGATATCGAAAAAATCGCTTTACAGCTTTCATATGAGATATGTTAGGTTCAGCTTGATATCGTGCACACAAGCATGTTGCAAACATAATATCGGGTCGGCTAGCTGTAAGATACAATAGTGAGCCGATCATCCCACGGTACAGCGTGACATTGACAGGAACACCCTTAGTGTCCTTTTCAAGTGTCAGCGGTGGTGCCATAGGGGTTTTCATAGCTGAACTTTCAATTAAGTCGAATTTCTTCAGCATATCTTTAACATACTTTCCCTGATTAATAAAAGTTCCTTTTTCATTTTGTTTTATCTGTAGACCAAGGAAATATGTTAGCTTACCCATCATACTCATTTTATATTCATCTTTCATTCTATCAGCGAAACGAGTACACAAGCCAGGGTTAGTAGAACAAAATATAATATCATCGACATATATTTGAACAAGAATAATATGACCTTTTACTTTCCTGAAAAATAGAGTTTTGTCAATCTACCACGCTCAAATTTTTCAATATGGAGATAAGTAGATAGAGTGGCATACCATGCACGAGGAGCTTGCTTTAAGTCATAAAGTGCCTTATCCAGTTTATAAACATAACCTGGATGCTTAGGATCTGAGAATCCTGGAGGTTGTTCCACGTAGACTTTTTCATTCAGCTTTCCATTAAGGAACGCTGACTTGACATCCCTGATTAATGAAAGTTCCTTTTTCATTTTTGTTTTATCTGTAGACCAAGGAAATATGTTAGTTCACCCATCATGCTCATTTTATACTCATCTTTCATTCTATCAGCAAAACGAGTACAGAGATCAGGGTTAGTAGAGCCAAATATAATATCATCAACATATATTTGAACAAGAATGATATGACCTTTTACTTTCCTGAAAATTAGAGTTTTGTCTATTTTGCCTCGCTCAAAATTTTCAATATGGAGATAAGTAGAAAGAGTGTCATACCATGCACGTGGAGCTTGCTTTAAGCCATAAAGTGCCTTATCCAGTTTATAAACATAACCTAGATGCTTAGGATCTGAGAATCCTGGATGTTGTTCCACATAGACTTCTTCATTCAGCTTTCCATTTAGAAACGCTGACTTAACATCCATCTGATATACTTTGAAGTCTTTGTGTACAGCGTATGCTAAGAATAGACGAATAGATTCTAATCTTGCTACTGGAGCAAATGTTTCGTCATAATCTATGCCTTCCTTTTGTCTGTATCCTTGAACAACAAGACGAGCCTTGTTGCGGGTTACAGTTCCATGTTCGTCCAACTTGTTTCGATAGACCCATTTAGTGCCTATCACTGTTTTGTCAGTTGGTCTTCGAACAAGTTTCCAAACTTAGTTTCTTTCGAATTCTGTCAGCTCTTCTTGCATGGCGCTGACCCAGTTTGGATCTTTGAGGGCATCATCTACTTTCTTTGGTTCAGTTAGTGAAATAAAATTTACAAATAAACAAATATTACCTGCACTTCGTCGAGTCTGAATACCAGCGTTTGGATCACCAAGAATTTGATCAATTGGGTGATTTATAGTCCATCGCTGAGCCGGAGCGTGAGACGCTGACTCAACCTGAACTGGAGGAGCTGAAGATGAAGCTTCAGCGACGTCTGGAGTATCAGCCAAGAGATGAATGGATGCAGTTGTCATTATATTCACTGATTGCTTAGAAAGTGGATAGAATATCTGAGATATTGGATTCAGAAGCAGGTATAGTGTTTATAAGAACAGCTGAGACCCATGATGTTTCAGCTTCACTATTCTGCATATTTGGAATGATAGTTGGACCATCATCTTCAACTGTGTGAGCACGAGGAGTGGGAATATCTTCTGAATCACCAAGATGAGAAAACATCCGTTGATTCAGTTCTTCAGTATTAGCGGACGGTTTAGAGTTCGCTGAACGGGACTCGTCAAACGTGACGTGAATTGTTTCTTCAACAGATTGTCTTCTTCGATTAAAGACTCTGAAGGCTTTGGAAACTGAGGAGTATCCAAGAAAGTTTCCATCATCAGCCTTAGGATCAAACTTTCCAAGGGCATCTCTGTTATTCAGTATGAAATACTGACATCCAAAGATGTGAAGAAAGCTGATTGAAGGCTTTCTCCCATGAAATAGTTCATAGGCTGTTTTATTGAATCTTTTGACTATCAGCGACCTGTTTTGCGTAAAACAAGCAGTGTTGACAGCTTCTGCCCAAAACTGAGTAGGCAGGTGAGAATCGCTGAGCATTGAACGTGCAGCTTCAATGATTGTTCCATTTCTTCTTTTAGCGACTCCATTTTGTTGTGGTGTTCTCACTGAAGAAAAGTTGTGAGAAATACCCTTGCTCTCAAAGAAGGAATCAAGAGAACTGTTTTTGAATTCAGTCCCATGATCACTCCTTATTGAGCGAACGGTCAAATTGTTCAGGGTTTCCATCTTCCGAACAAAGGTGATGAGTTCTTCAGGGGTGTCACTCTTGGAACGGAGAAACATAACCCATGTATAACGAGAGAATTCATCAACTATGACCAGTGTATATTTCTTTCCAGCGATGGATTGTTGGTTAACAGGGCCAACCAAATCCATATGGAGTAGTTGTAGAGGAGATGACACTGAGGAGACTTGCTTTGATTTAAAGCTTGATTTGGTCTGCTTCCCTTTCTCACATGCTGAACATAAATACTCTTTGGCATATGATTGTTGAGGTAGACCAGTAACTAACTCTTTTGAAGAAAGAGAGTTCAGTGTCTTGAAATTTAGATGAGAGAGCCTCTTATGCCATAGCCAGTTGACATCAGATGAGGCTTTTGAGAATAAATAGGAGTTCTCAGTGGTTGTTGAGTCCATGTTTATTACATAAACATTTTCCAAACGATAACCGCTGAGAGCTATCTTCTCCTTTTTGTCAGTGACAAAGCAGGATTCCTTGGTAAAGATTACCTTGTTATCCTTGTCGCAAAGCTGACTGATGCTTAACAGATTATTCTTCCGCCCTTCAACATATGCGACTCTTCTGAAGGAGGTTGTACCATTTGAGAGTACACAAAACCCTCGGGTATGTCCTTTTCCATTTCCACCGAAAGTCACAGAGGGACCCTTCTCTTCCTTGTATTCAGTGAGCAGGCTTTTCTTTCCAGTCATGTGTCTAGAGCATCTGCTATCGAGATACCAGATACCCTTCTTAACCTGCACCACAAAGGAAGATCAGTTTTTCTTGGGAACCCACTTAACCATGTGTACACGTTTGTCAGTGGAAGTAGTTGGAATGGAATGTTCAGCAATCTTCGCAGCATTTGAAGATTCAGCTTTGTCAGTCTTCACTTTAGTTAATTTCTTAACCTCAGTGGTCTTCTTTGCCTTGGGGGCAATCTTCACCTTAGCTATCTTATCAGCTTTGGTGGTTGTGGGGCACTTACTAGCAATATGATCAGTGAGTCCACAGTGATAACATTTCCTATAACAAAAAAAAGTTCTAGGACTATTTGAATGCTGAGCTTTAGATTTTGAATTAGAAGGACCAACACCAAATAAGCTTTTGGCTTTAGAAATGGGAGGAACACTTGGTTCTTCAGATTTCTTACCAAGTACATCCACTTTGAGTCTAGGAGTAGATCGCTGAATAGACCCACGCTGAGTAGATCCAGAGATCTGATTCCTTGATCAAGAGGAATAAATCACTAAAGCTTTAGAAGCATTTAGCTTTGGTACTAAAGTACCCTTCTGAGGATTTTGGTTCAAGGCAATTCCTTTACCTTTATTTTTAAAGACAGAGGTAGGTTTTGGATAAACCATTTTCTCTTTACCTTTTGAAGAGGCAGAGATTTCCTCAGGGATAGGCGGTCTAGAGGACGAACACTGAGAAGATGAAGTGTCAGCGACTGAGGATACGAAAGTTCCAAATAAGAGCATGGAACGATCAGTGGTTGGTTCTTGAGTTTCATATTTGTAACCAAGACCACGTTTATCACTCAGGGGTATCTGAGACTTAATTATCTCAGTGATCTTTGTTGAAGAGTTACACCATCCTTCAACAGTAGCCTTTTCAGCTTTCAAAGCAGCGATAGCTTCTGCTAGTTCGATTTTGACTAGCTGATTTAAATGCACTTGATCTTTAAAATCTTCTTCAATTTTAGAAAGCTTTTCTATTTGAAGGTGACAATTTTTAAGTTGTTCAGCGAGATCAAGGTTTTGGTTTTCAACTATAGTTTTGCCATTCATGGCTTCATATAAGCTTCTAGTCAAGAGATCGATTTTGCGGAGACTATCAGCTTCATCAATATTTGCAATATTTGTAAAGAAGTAAGGTGATACCTGAATAGCAGAGGTTGAAGTAGAGGGAATGTCTGAACTTTCTTCCTCGTCCTCAATCTTTGCCATAAGACAGAGATTGGCTTCATCATCTTCAGAGTCAGATGATGATTCTTCTTCTTCAGAGGCAGCCCAATCGTAAGCCATCAGGCCTTTGCCTTTCTTTTTAAAGCTTTTCAGCTTTGCATATTTTTCTTTCAGCTTAGAATATTTGTCATCTTTATTCCTGGGAATAAAAGATTTCTTGGGAAACGCTGAGTTTCTCGATACTTTCTTAGACCTGCACTCGTTAGCGAAATGTCCAATCTTTTCGCAGTTAAAACAAGTAGCAGTAGCCTTATCAACAGTAGCTGATGATCTTGGCTTATCAGTTATAGAAAGAGGTTTGTTCTTTCTGAACATTTTCTTTTTGGCGAATCTCCTGAACTTTTTAGTTAGGAGAGCCAAAGATTCATCATCATCTGAAGAGTCAGAATCTGATGACCTTTCAGAGTTACTTTCTAACTCAGTGATAGTGACCGTGGGTCGCTGAGTAGAAGGTTCCTCTGAGATTAAAGCAACATGGGTGCTTTTGGAATCTTTTACAAGATTCTTCTTAAGATGGCTTGATTGCTCATGATTCAGCATTGTGCCATATAAGGTAGCAAGGGTCATTGATCTTAGATCTTTTGACAGCTTGAGACACATTGAATAACTGTCCCAGCTTTCAGGTAAACATTCTAAAAACTTTGTCAGCACTTCAAAGTTAGAATATTCCTTACCAACAGATTTTAGATCTATTATTAAGCAATTAAAATGTTGGTGAACTTCAGAGAGAGTCTCATTCTTTCCACAAATGAAACTTTCATATTTTCTTACCAGGTTGATCTTTCGAGAGTCCTGGACTTCAACAGTACCTTCATACTGAACACATATTGTGTCCCACAAGGCTTTTGAGGATTTCAGGTTCATGACTGAATGGTAGACTTCGTCAGGAAGAGCCATGGATAGTATGGATCTGGCTTTTGTGTCAATAGCCACTTTCTTCTTATCTTCGTCAGTCCATGTATGAACATCTTTGGGTACCAGCCTTTCTGGAATAGCAGGTCTATTCTCAGTGGCAGGTGCTGTGGCATCAATTCTTACAGGAATAAATGGGCCATTTTCAAGATAATAAGGCATAGTAGGGTCTACACCTTATAGGAAGAGAGTCATCCTATTTTTCCATAGATTAAAATTATCTCTGGAGAATCTAGGGGGTTTTGCAAGAGAACCATTGTCTATATAGTTTGTGTTTGTGTTGGTGGTCATTTTCAGAAATAGCAAGGAAGAGAAATCTTAGTATAGATTAGATCTTGTTTATGAGTTTAAACAAATCCGCTCTAATACCACTTGTTGGTCCTGAAGGGTTATACAAGTTTGTAGAAGGGGGGGGGGGGGGTTGAATACAAACACACAGATTTTACTTTTCTAAATTGTTTATTGATAAATCATTAACAATTTACAGCTTGTTGCGGAAACAAGATTAAGGATAAATCCTAAATCTAAACAAGTTGGAACACTAAGTTTCTTGCACTAAGAAGGAGAAGGAAATTACTAATAATAACCTATCAAAAGAAAGAAGGATGAACTTGTCCAGAGTTAGCAAGTTACTTCAAAATGAAGTGAGTTCATCTTCTTATATACTGCATGCATTTAATGCATGGCAGAATACACTTTACACGTGGCATCAGCTGATTGGTTGTTTTTCATTGACCTTTGTTGACAACCTAAGTAGCCGCATGTTTGAACAGTGTAGTGTCAGGTCTGTTGTACGAATTCAGACAATAAGGTGGTTCTATTCTGACATATCGTACGGAGTCGTGCAAGGGTGGTTGAGACAAAAAGTACTTTGTCCGGAAGACTTCATGATCAGCTTTTCGATGATTCAGCGATCTATCAATTCATATCAGCGAATGATAGAGTTCAGCGATAGCTAAAGTCTTGTACTTGATACTTCACGTTGATTGGACAAATCTGAGTCTTCGCTGATCCGCATTAGTTCATTACGAGACCTGTCGCTGGTTCTTGAGCTTGATCTTTGACTTCAGCATAGAACCTATGTTTACGTGAAACTTATCTTCAAGGATTATAAGTAAACAGTTAACTTATCAGCGATCACCATAATTACTGAACAGACTCAGAGAATTATGGTGAACAGTTTCGCTGAATGTTTAATCTAAAGAGCGAGAGTTCCTATCAGCGGTACTGGAAGATCTTAGTACTTATCAGCGATAGAAAAACTCTTATACATATTGTTTACTTACAATTTTCACTAAGTATATAAGAGAGGGTCATTATCAAATCACTGAGGGTTTGGATCAACAAAAAGTTACTGTTCCAGCACGACAGTCGTACACCTCTTGAACGAGAGTTACTGTTACCGCATGACAGTCGCACAAGCCTTGTCCGACTAGCAATCCTAGTCGTACATGCTTTGTATGACGGTCTATGTTCATATTGTCAAGTCGTAGATGCTTTGTCCGACTAGCAATCCTAGTCGTACAAACATCGTACGACAGTTACTGTTCATGAATGCCACCTTAGTCGGTCACTGTTTCATACGACTAAGATGAGGTAATCGTATATCGCTTCGTACGACTACCTGACATGTGTCGGTTAACCCTTGGACCAATCACTTCATGAAACGTGTCACTCAGCCTGAGATCTATATATAGTTCGATTTTGAAAGATTTTCATTTTCCGACTTTAGTAACACACGATTCTCTCACACCATAGAAATTGATTTTGAATATTTGTTGTTTTTCATTGCTTCTGTGGATTCAAATCGATAACAGGTATCATCTTATACTTGTTTACATCGCATTTCATCATCATTATCATTGTCTATGTGGGTTTGTTAGAAAATTCGAAAACGGGTTTTAGTAAACCCTTCAGATTCTGATTTGTATGTTAGAGTTAATAAGAAAAGATGATAGGATAGCATCTCTGTTAGCAAAACGCACTTAAGGTACTTGTTTTTGCATGCTATCATTTCGAAACTCTTAGATCTGGGTTTGAGTGTTCAAGTTTGTTCGAATACTCATAACTGTCGCACAACACTATGTTCTTCACATTCAAAACTGTCGCACAAAACAGATATTCATAACTGTCGTACGAGACGTGCCCGACAACTTTTAGTCATACAGTTTTATCCGACAGTTAGTGTCATGCGACTTGGTGTGTTGTACGACAGTAGCCCATACTTAGGAAATGTTTTTTTGAAATTTTTCTGGTGAAAAAGCACTGATATCCAAGTGGTTGTCTATAATAGACCATGGCACACATACAAGAGCAGGGTGATGGTAATTCTTCTGACGAGAACACAGTGTTTCCGTCTCATCGTTCATCACATCCATCGGTGAACGCTTGAGATTTAGATGCTGAACTTATTCTTCCAAGAGATAAGAAGGATCTAAAGCCGAACAACTACACTCTAGATTTCAATGTCACTATGGATTATCATCTTGTTATGGAAATATTCAAAGGTCACCCGCTTCGTATTGCTCTTGAAAGAACTCAACAAGTTCCGAAAATCTATCTGCAACAAGTATGGCATAACATCCAATACGTACCACAAAACAACTACTTTACTCTTAAAGTAGATCATTTTGATGCCAAGCTGACTCTGAAAAGGTTGCGGACAGTTCTTGATCTTCCTTATTCTTCTGATTTTGAAGATATGTTGTGTGAAGAAGATTTGTGACGGGATATTATGCTGATGGGTTACAATGATCCATGCCCGAATTATAGAGTGCTAACCAATACATCAAAGTTGAAAAGAAACTATCTACCGCCGATCTATTACACACTATTCAGTGTTGTGAACAGATGTATGACTTCTAAGCACACGGGAGTGGACACGACCAGTATTTCAGTTATCAGAATGTTCCATGCGATCGTTTTCAACCGGAAGATTGACTTTGCAATTTCTATATGGAATTACCTGATCGAGGTGGTCACCGACAAGGCAAAGCCATCAAAAGACAGAACGTTTGTTCCATTTCAAAGATATCTTCAGATAATCATCCGTTCTATCAAGGATTCTAATGATAAGATACCGAGACACGAGGATGCAGTTCTTGGTCCAACCAACTACATGAAATATCTCCGACTTCCTAAAGGTCTATCTTTTCCTACGATTATGGTTTTACCTGAAGCACTACTCGCTTACGCTGACCAAGAGTCACCATATTTGAGTGAGTATAGAAAAGAGAACGCACTGATGGCCCGGCCAGGACCGGTAGGGCCTACCCACGGTGCCAACCAATTAGGTGAGCATGGTGAGGGTTCTAGAGTTAGAAAGAGAGTTCATGATACTGGGGGTACCCGAACAGGGCGTGTTGAGAGGTAAAAGCGATGTATGGGGAAAAGGAGTTGGGGTGCTCTTGGTCAATCGTCCAAATCTAAAAAGATGATCCAGATCTTTGAGGACGATGATGAGGAAGATCTTGGTTCCGACGATACTGAGGAAGAATCTGAGGATATTGATGCGGATATTGATGATCCTGCTAATCTTGTATATAGTTTAGAAGATGATGATGCGAATTCTGATGATGAAAAAGAGGATGATAGTTCTGATGATGACAATGATGATAACAACAATGATCAAATCATGGAGAATCTTGATACTGTAATTGAAAAGGTCGTCACTACTACTTTTGGTGGTGATGGAGGAGTGATAAGGGGAAATGAGGGAGTATTAGTTGAAACAGAAAATCAAGTGAGGTTGAGTGAGAAGGAAAGAAAAAAAGATTGTGAGTGTAAGACAGGATCAACAAAAGTTTTAACTAATGATCCTAACCAAACCGTGTCTAGCCGGGTAGCCACATCTACTGTCGGTGCGCGTTCGTCGCCACATGACTTTCAACAAGACATAGTTCGTCCAGTTATGCAATGCACAACCCCACTCATCCACTCATCAACTTCTTCACAAGTTGATGTTTCATCTTCTCACAGGGGATTAGCACAAACACTATTGGCGACACACTCAGTGTCTGCTGATATTGAAACAGGATGGCACTTGCCCCAGCTACCACCTTCATTTGGTCACAGATTGAGTCTAGAACCGTTTGATTTTACTTTCTTTCCTATGACACGGAGACCGTTTGTCACTTCATCTATGGTGACACAAAACGTTGGTGTTATGCGTGACCCAACTGGAACGCCCCGAGTGCAGCCACCATTTGTTGGTACTGTACGAGGATCGGGCGGAAGTCCTACCAACGTTAACACTATGCCAGCGTTGAACGTAGGCCATACAGTCTCTATGACTGCTATGCAAACCAGTAACCTAAGTGGTCTGGGTGTTACCTTGGAACAAGCGCGTGATATTCAGTCTTTGGTGGGTCCTCCTCCTCACAACTATGTATCTAAGAAGTTGCTTGAAATGGCAATCCAGTCTCTCTCCAACACTCATAAAGCTCAGGTATCCGAATTGACTGACATTGTTAAGAAATTATCTGCCGAAGTACAAAAGTTTGTTAAAGGAAAGTCTGTTGCTGATTGTTCATCCGCACCATCCGACATTCAACCAGAAACTCAACCAGAATCTCAGCCGAACCCAAAGGTACATCATACTTTACCTTTACATGAATTGAAATCCCAGTTACTTTCCCATTTATTAGAACAAGGCGATGCGAATACTCAAGAAGAAGTAGATATTCTTGGTCTACTTAGACGCCAAACCGAAATACAAGCCACTTTACCAGATTCACTTAACACCCTACAACAATCCATATCTAACCTAACCGATGCTATCTCTTCTGGCTTTACAACTCTATCTAACCGAATCAAAGTGGTGGAAGAAAAGTGTGGCATTCAAGCCCAAACCACCAAACGGATGCATGATGATCAAGATCCCGATCATGATCACCATGAGGGGAGAGAGATGTGTAAGACAAAGGGTGTAACAAGACAGTGGTTCGAGTGTTCATGTTACTGAAAATGTGGAAACGAACGTGGAAACGGGCACCGGTAATGTTGGTGGTACACAAGGGGTTCAAAGTGCTGATGTTGGTGTTCTGGATGATGTCAATCCTATGGTTGAAAAGCCTCAAGGATGTGATAACAGAACTGATGAGGAAATTATGACTAATGATTTCTTACAGGATTTGATCTACATTAATTCAGATGATGATCCAGAAATTACTGTGGTAAAGATTAAAGAGGAGATGGATGATGTATTTGATGGTGGAAACGTTCAACCTGATTCTGATTCTGAGAAAGAAAGTAATCTACCTGATCCAGTGATACAAATTCCGGTAATACCTGATCTATCTGAAGGCAAAATCAGAGATGCAGTCTACAAGGCAGAATTACGTAATCTACAGATATTAATTGATAGAGAGGCTTTGATTGTCAGACGTGCTCACCGAACAAGAATCATTACTCCATTCCAAGAAGATATAAGGAGCGACTTGTTTGTGAAAAAGATTCATCTAATTGACAAGGTAAAGTTGTATTCTATTGAAAAGCTTCCACGTCCAAAATAGATTGAATATTTGTATATGATGGGTGACAAAGATCAAAAGCTCAGTGCAGTCAGAACAGATAAAGAGATTGTTAAGCTTCTAAAAGTCTTTTATCCGAGATTCTATGTCCTCGGATCTGATGGAAACGAGTGGAATTTCTGTGAAGCCGACTTCAAATCTCTAACCTGCGCAGACTTCTTCAGGCTGTATGACATTCTTGCCCGGATTCCGAACAAAGACATTACTTACTCTGAGGCCTATCATGCCCTAAAACGTTTCATGAAGAACCTGATCAAGCTTACTTACCTAACCGACTTTCAAATGGCTTTGGAAAGTAATCAAGAAAGGGTCAACAAAAGAAGGCCAAATAGAAACCTACCCGACATACTAGGTATTCCTCTATATACCGTGTTGGAAAAACCATACTTTGGTAATGTTTACCACAATGGGCAAAAGAAGAAGAAGTTCTTGAGGATGATTGAAGTTAATCTGTATTCTGATGGAACACTCCATATGATCAAGACTCTGCTGAATGAAAGGCTAAGATTGGATGAACAAAGAAAGGTGCCTTTGAACGAGAAGGAGATTGTCTTAATCAAAAATGCCTTGAAAGCGATACAAGACCGAATAGATTACCGGAATTCACTAAGAAGGTTTGAGATTATCTTTGGGATCAGAAAGAGATACATTCCACCGGAAGAACTTTATGGTTAAAGCTTACCTGGCTCACTTGAATACAAAGGGGGAGAATGTTAGTGTCAATTTTATATGTTGTATTCAAGTTGAGGGGTTATTTTGTAACTATTGAGTCTAGGTATAAATAGCCTAGTTTTGCTCATTTCTCAATAACACTTTGATAGACATACTCTTAAATTCTCTCTACACCTCTTGTACTTAGATCTTGATATCAATGAGAGATGACCAGAGATTTGCATTATTCTTGATTGTGATTGCTTGTTTATTGGGATAACATGTAGTAGTCCTGGTCTTTTACCAGTCTACCCTTGCGATTTGCAGAGAAATGGTCGGGTTTGCCACATCGAAAACATCTACCATCGTTCTGGTTGATGGGTTGGGCAACATCATCTTGCTTTTGAGGGGCTGGTGGATTGTATCTCTGTTGTTGTTCTGGTGGTGAGGTGCAACATATCCTCTCTTCTCTTCTTTCTCTTCTCTCTCGTACCTTCCTTTCATATCAAATACTTTCTTACCAAATCTCTTGTTAAACTGTTGAGTTATTAGGGCAAGAGATTGGGCAAAAGTATTGATGTCAGCGTCATCATCTGACGAACTCTCCTCTTCTTCACTTTCTGCAATCAAACTTTTCTTTCCTGTTAAGGCAATATTTGGTTGAATAGAAGTTCAAGGGCTAATGTGTTATTAATCATATTTAAGCTTTATTTGTGAACGGGTCGTGGGCTTGTTACCACGGGCCCAACATATATAATGTTTTGTATTAGCTTAGAATTAAGCTAGTTGTCTATTTACACTTTCTAAACTCTATTGTAAACTCTCTGCATTATTGAAAATGAATTGGATGACCAGTTGAAATCATACCGACTTGTTCTACATCTATTCATTTCTATTAACTGTTGCACGAATCTGGAATTCACAATTGGTATCAGAGCAGACGGACGAAACGATTCAAAGTGATTTTCTTGATTTCTGGTAAATTTACCATTCAAAAATTCAGTCGACTGTATTCTTGGTGATTGAAACCCAAATTTTGATTTACTCAAAATTGATTGTTTTCGTTTATTGCATACTGTTAGCATCATCCCTGTTAGTGATTCTGCACCTTTTCACACTCTAATCCGATCATCTTAGTGGTTTTTAAGCAAAATTAAGTTCATAAGTTTTTTGTTTTGTTCTTGCAAAAATCCAATTTTTACCATAAAAAACTTGTTGTTTTGCTTCAAAATCAATTTGGGTTTTGTTATTTTTGTGTTTGGTCGAGTTCCTAACCTTTCAGGAACGATTTTGAGCAACCCTAGTCGATTTCCAATCGAATTGGAAACCATAGCCGCAGCTACCGAATACCACAGCCGTGGTTACCGTGTCCATACATGTGTTACCGGGTAAGTTTCAAATCCCTTCAATTGTTACCGGGTAACTCGAAGTTACCGGGTAACCTTACAATTTACCGGTTAGTTTAGCACTTACCGGACATCACTCCCGTTAAGTCCCACATACCGGTCAGCTCTCACATCCGGTAAGTACGTTCCCGGTAAGCTCTCTTTTCCCTCGGTAAATTCCATCACCCGATAAGAAGCTATTTGGTTTATATTGTTATCGGTAACCTTCGTCTTACTTATTTCATCCGCTAATTACCTACATCCGGTAACTTCATTCTCACCCGGTAAGAGCTTTCATCCTGGAAGATTCATCATCCGGTAAGTTCTTTGACAAGGTAAGTCTCACTTTTTGCTAAGTTATAATTCATCCGGTATCTTGTCTCACCTGGTAACCTCAGTTACCCGGTAACTCAAGATCATCTGGTAACCTTCTGCAAATTTACTTGTTGTTTATAATCTGATCCGGACACCTCCAGATCAGATAGCTTTCATCCGGATTCCTATCCGGTAAGCCTTGTTTAGTCATTTCTTACATGTTTCTAGTATAACTCATTCGTAGAACCTGCGTTAGGATACCACTCTTAGTGCCTTGCGTTAGGTTATCACTTTGAATCGAACAAATCGTCTGACGATCACTCTAGTGCAACACAAGATGTCTTCACGCGACGCTCTTGCCATCGACACCGACTCCAAACCACGTTGCCTCTATCAAGATGAGTACAGCCAGTGGCGGGACAGATTCATAATCTTCAATGAGTCAAAGGATAACTTCGAGTATATCTCGCGAGCTCTAGAATACGGGCCAATTCCTGATCCCATGAAGACAGTACCAGCCACTGCAAATGCTCCAGCTCGTACCGAGAAAAAGACCCACACCGATATGACTGCCGACGAAAGAGGTATGCTAGAGGGAGAAAAACATGCCAAGAGGTATCTTGTTCAAGCCCTACCCAACACGATCTACACTACCATCGACAACTACAAAAAGATAGCTAAGGGTATGTGGGATCAAGTGGCAAAAATGATGCGCGGGTGCGATGTCGAGAATCAACTAAAGATCAACAACTCCATAACCAAGTTCGATGGGTTTAAGCAGCGCACCGGCGAATCTCTCACCCAGACCTATGAACGCTTTTGTCTCCTTCTTAACAAGCTTAACAAAAATCAAATCACTCGCTCCAACACGGAAAACGAGCTCAAGTTTCTCTACAACATGTTGCCTGAATGGAAGGTATTTGCATCACATGTCAAGCACAACCACTTGATAGAGAACGTTGGCATCCACAAACTCTATGAGACGCTTCTTCAAGACGAAGATGAAGTGAATGAAATTCTAAGCGAGAAGATGTTTGTATCCAAGCCAACTGCTGATCCATTAGCACTCATGTCTTCAAAACGAGGAAAATCTTCTGGCCATCGTTCCAAACGAGCTCAAGAGCCAAGTGATTCTAAGCCTGAACCTGAGGAAGAAGAAGACAATGATTTTGATCATGAATTAACAGCTTTGAAGAATGCTATGGCTTTGATCTCCAGATCCTTTCAACAACAAAAGTTCTACAAGAAGCCGACGTCTAATAATCAGCGCTACTCCACCTCCTCCAACAAGCGCCATGATTATAAGGATAGATATGAAGGAAAGAAGAAAGCTGATGAGCCCGACCAGTCTGACAAGAAAGAGAAGACGGAGAAAGATGACTGCAAGAAGAAAGAAGAACCCGTGACTTGTTATAACTGCGGAAAGATTGTCGGAGGCCTGTTGTTAAGAATTCTCACTATTACAAGGCGAAGCTCGCATTGACAGAATAGAATGAAGCTGTAGAAGTTTTATTTGTTGAAGACGACTACTGGTTGGGTCGTTCTGATGATGAAAACGAGTCTGATGGTGCTGATGCTTTCATGGGTTATCACTCCCCTGCTGAAGAAGAAGAAACAAAGTGTGTCACGTATGTGAACCTGTCTATTTAGATCTTTTTAATCGAATGCAACCTCTTGCTGAACAATAGATTCCAATAAGGCCACCGCTAATGAACAACTGCTTGAGATTAGATCACTATCTGAAAAGCTAGATGTTCAAAAGCGAATAACTGAGAAACACAAGTCCAAAAATGCTAACTTAAAAGAAAAATGCAAAAATCTTTCAATAGCACCTAAGGACTTAAGGGCCAAAACATCTGAACAACAGTCACAGCTTGATCAGTGTGAGAATGAGAAAGCATAAATTATTTATCAATGCTCTGCTCTTCAAATTCAGTACAAGGAGTTTGTCGCTAAAATAGTTGACCTAGAAACCAAACTCCATAAAATAGGTCAAACTGATCAGACCATACACATGAATAAACCCAAGGAGTTCACTTATTTTAACAAAGAGTGGGGAATCGGATATGATAACCCACACTATTTGAAAAAGGGTATTTACAACACACCTACTCTGTATGATTTTGGTTGTTTTGGATTAGATAATAAGTATCCACAATATGCGATTAGATGGACTGGTCCTCTTGAACCTGAAAAGGAAGAGGAAACTGAGGAATATAAGCGCGCACACACGTCTAAAATGCAACTTCCTTTTTGTTATGAGCCTTTAAACTATTATTATGAGAAAAATCAAAATAAGTACCTCTCGAATGACTACTTTGACTGCTATAAGGTTGTAACGCCCAAGGATTCCTCCACAAAGGATGAGGTCCAAACAACCGAAACCAAGACTGAGACGGATGCGTTCAAGCTCTACGTTCCCCCTCTCATCTTGGAAGCAAAGATAGTCGAGTTAGAGGAGTCACTCGAGAAAGAAAGGCCAAGTTTTCAAAAGGAAAGGCAAACGCTTCTCACAGAACATGAGAATCTCAAGTCCGTAAAAACCGAAGCTGTATCTGATGAGGGAGAGGAAATCCTTCGGTGTGAAATCAATAAGCTCACTGCAAAACTGTCTGCCTTGGCAATAGAAGCGATGTAAGAGCACACGAGAAATGGTCAACTCCAAGAGAAGATTGACCTAATCCAAAATGAAAAACAGATTTCACCCGAACTTTCCTCCAAGTCATCTAAGACATCCTCGGGTAAAGCTTTCATTAGCAAAATCTTTTCACAATACGGCAATGAGTCTCAAGATAAAAGTGTGTTATAGAATTTAAACTCTGATTTTTTCATAGCTTCCACACCGAATTCCCTGACACACACAGGCACTAAGTGTTCCTCGCCTTCCATGGCCAATCCAAATCCCACTATCCCGGATATTGATTTTTCAGCATATATGAACTCCGAAGGCAATTTTGATGAAGAGTTTGAATCGTTCCCTTTCGACAAACCTCTTCCAAGTCATACTGACTTTCTTTCACCAGTAGTTAATCGACCGGTCAATTTTCAAAAGGGCGACTGTTCTTAATCAAAGATTCCGGCTGTGATTACGATTTCTAAAAATGCTTCAAATTCTCAAAAACAATCACAGCCGAAGCAAACGACCGATCGACAGACTAATAAGATTCATGTTTCTTCAAAAGTCACTGACCATGCTGTCCCCATTGTTTCAGATAAACCCGGACGCGCTAAACAAGATAAACGAAAGTGGCTAGCCAAGGAATCTATCGAGGATGCTGCATCAAAGTCATTTAATACTGTTTTCTATCCTAGAATGAACAAAAACGATTGTGCTTGGAATCATAGGAATGATTTTGTCAAACAAGATGTTAATTTTCCGATTAAACTTTATTCCATTCAGCAATTGATTAAATTATGGCATGATTGTTTGTTTTGTTCTAGTTGTGGTTGGAATGACTTTGATGGCATTAATAATAATGATTGGGTTGGGTCATATCATATATATAACCATACACCCAAAAGCAAACCCCGTAAAAACAAAATGAAACACCATAAAAAACGGGGTCCCCAATCAGAGGTTACACCTACGCAGGAAAGGAAACCAACTTCAAAACGGGTTCCTTCTACTGAGGTTAAACCTACACCCAAGAGGCAACATGCTTCAAAACAGGTTCCTCCGAAGGGTGTAAAACCTAACCCTCCAGGACCCATGCAAATATGGGTACCTAAAGTCCGCTAATCTCGTTTTGCAGGACGGTCATGTGTGATACTTAGACTTTGGATGCTCCAAGCACATGACCGGAAGGAGGGGGGCATCTAATGAACTACAAGGAAGAATATGGCGGAGACGTGAGATTCGGGAACAATGAAAAAGCGCCGATTTTGGGCTACGGTGACATTGTCCAAAACAAGATCACCATCAAGAAAGTTTCACACGTCGCGGGATTGGAACACAGCCTGTTCAGTATCGGCCAATTCTGCGACAAAGATCTCGTGGTCAGATTCAAAGCCAAAAGGTGTAGAATCCTCAATGACGAAGGAACGGAGCTACTGGTTGGAAAGCGAAAGACCTACCTCAACACCATCGACCTTGCAGCCCTGAAGATCGATAACTCTGTCTGCCTGATGTCGAAGGCCAATTCTCAGCAAGCGTGGATTTGGCATCGACGTCTCTCGCACCTGAACTTCAAGAGTATCAACAAACTTATGCTGGGTGGACACGTGAAAGGCATGTGTGGTCTACAATTCGTGAAAGATCGACTCTGCAGGGCATATGAAATGGGAAAGATGAAGCGAGCTACGCACAAGCCGAAGGATGCTCCGATCACGTCCCGGTCCCTCGAACTCATCCATATGGATTTGTGTGGACCGATGCGCGTTCAGAGCATCAACAAGCGTAAGTACATTCTGGTGATGGTGGATGATTTCTCACGCTACACATGGGTCAAGTTTCTACGCTCGAAGGACAAAACTCCGGAGCTGATCATCAATCATCTGAAGACCATCCAACTGAACAAACAACAACAAGTTCAGGCCATCAGAACCGATAACAGGACGAAGTTCAAGAATCAAACGGTGAACGAATATCTGACTTCAGTCGGTATTTCACAAACCTTCTCAGCCGCACGCACTCTTCAACAAAACGGAGTGGTGGAAAGACGCAACCGTACCCTCGTCGAAGCGGCTCGCACGATGCTTTCTCAGTCCAATCTGCCGCTATTTCTCTGGGCCGAAACGGTGTCTACTGCATGTTACACGCAAAACCGCTCCATCATCAACAAGCGGTTCAACAAGATGTCGTACGAGATCATTAACAACCGCGTTACGAACATCAAGTATTTCCACACGTTCGGATGCACGTGCTATGTTCTCAACGACAAAGATGATCTCAGGAAATTCAGCCTAAAGGAGGATGAGGGAGTATTTATAGGATACTCCATGCAGGCTAAGGCGTATCGCGTTTACAACAAACGGACTAAAACCGTTACCGAGAGTGTAAACGTGATATTCGACGAAGCCACAGATTTGGCTTCTGAACACATCAGTTCAGAACTCGGTTTAACTGGCGTGCTAGATTCCGAACATCCATGTTCGGGATCCGCACAAGCAAAATTAAATCCGAATCATGCATCTACGTCGAATGATGATCTTTTAGATTTAGATTTATTGTTTCAATATTTCTATGATGACCTGCTTAACATTTCTACTCCTCGTGTCTCAGCGCAACCAAGAATTGAAGCTGCTCAAATCGAGGATTCGGCGAATCTCTCCGGTCCGCCGCCCTCGACTAGCACTCCATCCATCACATTGGAGACACCTCAGTCACCATCCTCAATATCTACTGCTACAACCATCCCCCCAGAGGAACCTGTACAAAACACGGAGATCGCTCCCCAAGATTCATCATCTGCTACACTCGTCGATCAGCCTTTGAATTCCTCAGAACCAGAAGTTTCTCAGCCTTCGACGAATCCTCCCCCATCTCTTCCGAGAAACCAACCGGCGACACTTGAAGCAGTTCAAGACCTTCCATCTGGTGACTACGGGGATCTGGACACCTCTCACTCAACTCAACAGCCGCTTCCACACACCACAAAATGGACAAGAGCTCATCCTATACACCAGATCATCGGTGATCCCTCCACTCCGGTCCAAACGCGAGTCGCATCGGCCAATTTCTGCCTGTTCTCCGGATTCTTAAGCAAGATCGAGCCTACTACCATCCACGAAGCACTCGAAGATCCGGACTGGGTCATGGCCATGCAAGAGGAGCTCAACTAATTCGAGGCTCTCAAGGTATGGAGACTTGTCCCACATCCAACCCACAAGACGGTGATTGGCACTAAGTGGATCTTCAAGAACGAGAAGGACGAGGACGACATCATTGTACGCAACAAGGCGCGTCTCGTGGCTAAGGGATATAGACAGCAAGAAGGGATAGATTACGATGAGACATACGCTTCGGTGGCGAGGATAGAGGCTATATGTATGTTCCTTGCATACGCCGCGTACAAGAACTTCACGGTCTTCCAAATGGATGTAAAGACCGCATTCCTCAACAACGAACTCAAGGAAGAAGTGTATGTGTCGCAACCGGACGGATTCGTGGACGAGAAGAAACCAGACCATGTCTACATACTAGACAAGGCGCTCTATGGATTGAACCAAGCTCCACAAGCCTGGTATGATACGTTAAACGCGTTTTTGATAAAATCGAAATTCACACGAGGTAATATCGATTCAACTCTTTTTATCAAAAATGAAAAAAGTCATATTGTATTAGTTTAGGTGTATGTCGATGACATCATTTTCGGTTCTACTAATCCTCAGTATGCTAAGAACTTTGCCAAACTTATGGGACATTTTTTTTAAATTAGTATGCTTTGTGAGATGAATTTCTTTCTCGGTCTTCAAGTTAAACAACTGTCGACCGGGATATTCATAAACCAGGCTAAGTACATCCGGGATATTCTTAAGAAATTCCAGATGGAATAGTCCTCACCGATGAAAACTCCCATGGCACCCGATACAAAGTTACACGCCGATCCTAACGGAAAGGATGTGGACACTAAAACGTACCAGGGAATGATCAGTTCTTTGATGTACTTAACTGCGAGTAGGCCGGATATCAAGTTTTCAACTTTTCTATGCGCCCAGTTTCAGTCAATACCGAAGGAGTCTCATTTAATAGCTGTCAAACGAATTCTTCGTTATTTACCTGGTACTGCTGATCTTGGCTTGTGGTACCCGAAAGAGACAGGTTTTGAGCTGTATGCATACTCTGATGCGGACCACGCGGGCAGCATGATGGATCGGAAGAGCACATCGGGTCATGTGCAGTTCTTGGGCGATAGCTTAGTGAGTTGGGCATCCAAGAAGCATTAGTGAGTCACTACGTCGACTGTCGAGGCGTAATACGTGGCCTCCGCGAGCTGTTGTTCACAAGTGATATGGATGCGCATGCAACTCAAGGACTACGACTTCACATACGTCAAGGTGCCCATCTACTGTGACTCGAAGAGCGCAATTGCAATATCCAGCAATCCGGTCCAGCATACAAAGAGAAAGCACATAGACGTTCGGTACCACATTATCAAGGATAACGTCGAAAGAGGTACAGTCGAACTCTATTTCGTAAATACAGAACGTCAGATAGCAGACCTGTTTACAAAACCCCTGGATGAAAAACACTTTAATTATCTAGTGTCCAGGTTAGGTATGCTATATCTGACGACTTGATCTGATTGTGTGTCCGATACAAGCTCCATACATCTACGAGAAACTGTCTACTCATCATCAGTTGTTCACACTCCTGATGATTGAGCATAGACTTTCTCGAATCTGTATTCTACTTGTATCAGTTACACAATTAGGTTGAGTCTTTGTGTTTATTACGTAGATTTCGGTTGTTCATTTTCTTTCTACGTGTGTTTCTTTTATTTCATACTATCGTCTAGTGTAATTGGTTTTATATATGTCCTTTCACAAGTGTTCATGTGTTCAGAGTGAGCAAGACCAACTATCGGGTAAGTTATCTCTACTGTTGAGGGGGAGTGTCACACACGTTTTTCCTTCACTGTCAGACAAGTTTTTTTGTGTGTAAGGACATTCCCGAGTTCACTTCATGTCACACATTGTGCACATTCTGAGGGGGAGAAAAATCATTATGTTCATCAATTGAGGGGGAGCGTCACATTGTTTTTCTTAAAAGTATAAAAGTTTTTGTGTTGACGTCTTACAAAGCACTCACTTTCCTGTTCCGAGGGGGAGCAAGGAAATACATGTGCAAGGGTCGAGGGGGAGCGGGAAATTTCCTGAAAAAGGGTCCATTTTATCATAATTTTGAGTTTCCGGTCAATTACCGGGTAACTGTGGTTACCGGGTAGCTTACCGGACCGAGTGACTTACCGGTTCACTCACCCGGTAAGTGTTCCCTATATAAATAGGAATCCGGACACCATCATTCTCATATCCGGAATCTTATCTCAAAAACCCTTGCAAAACCTCTCTCGACCCCTCTCTCTCGGGAACCATCTTCTTTGGCTCAGTTCGACATTCTCACACTCGCTCATCAAAGGTAAGACTCATTCTCACCTCCTACTGGTACTTCGATCTTTTTCACGCACACACCTCAACGACTCGAGGTCGATTCGATCAATACCGTGACCACCGAGGGTTACCGAGACCCTAAAATTGCATCGGTTCACACTCAGATCGATATTTGTGTAACTAATGTGTGTTTGTGGCATTTACTTTCATTTTAAACAATCTACGCCGAGTAGATTTAATATTAGTGCATATTTTGGCTAGATTTGAGTCTCACAGGGGTAGCCCGGGAACCCTAGATCACCCGGTAACATTTGTGTTACCCGGTAACTAGCTAGTTACCTGGACACTATCGTCAACCCGGTAAGTTCGTTTTATCAGATATACCGGACACATTGATCCCCGGTAACACATGTCGTCCGGATACTCCTGTATTCGGTAAGTTTGACATCCGGTAAGTACAATGTTGTCCGGTAACATCTTCATATCCGGTAACCTTTTATCCGGTAAGATACCATTTTGTCCGGTAACCATCACATACCCGGTAACTCCTATGGTTAACCAATAACCCCTATCTGTCCGGTCAGTTTTGCTTGTCCAGATACCCTGTTTATCCGGACACTGCTAGGGTCTAATTCCTTTGCATTTTTCACACATTGGCAATCCCAATGTCCTGCATCTACTGCCAGTCCTCAATCAGCCGCTGATTGAGCCGTTCAAATGCTAAGGTACGCATTAAAGATGATTTTATCCCGTTCATGGTCTAACACTGTGCTTTACCGGTATACTCCATGGCGGATCAACAAGATGACCCTCAGCAGAATATCCCTCCTCCTGAGGATATCATAGACGATGAGGCTGACCTTGCCTTGGTTCCCGTTGACCATGAAATTGGGATCAACCCGAACAACCACCATCTTGACGACGCCAAATTCCGACCTACCCATTGAGTAGTGGTCGATATCATGCTCGGGCACCCACTTCGACGGGCACTCACTGCTACTACTGGTGTGCCCGTGATATATCTCTACCAGGTATGGTGCACGGCGCGGGTTGTCACTATCAACAACATCCAGACTATCACGGAAACCATCGACCATCATCCATTCACCCTAACACCGGAGTCCTTCCAACAACTCCTATCACTCCCGGAACCGAATGTCGGGGGCCATGCTGCATATGCACCCGCCATCGATGATGCCACACTATGTGCTGAAGTTCATGTGCTTGGATATCGCCACGATCTCGACCGCCCGTCAGCCTTCAACCGCAAGTATATCTCCCCGGTCTAGTATACCTTATTCACCATCCTGAACAGATGCCTGTCCTCCCGATGGAACGGGATCGACCAGTGCACCATTGACTTCCTGCGCCTGTTTCACGCTGTGTGCTACCACCGGCACATAGACTACTCCGCCATCATCTGGCGTGAACTGGTGCAAGCAATCCGACAAACCGGCGGCTCCAAGAAGAAGTTCCTGCCGTTCCCCGCGTTTCTTTGCTCTGGCCATTCGCCAACACATGGATGCTAACCCACTGATCCCACGATGAATCAACCATCCGGTATGTCTGCATCACAACTTACAATACTTGGTGATTCGTAACCCATCTGATACCCCAACCATGCCTATACATGAACCTCTACTGGCACACGCGGACCCCAATGCACCGAGTGTGATAGAATATAAGCGAGAGTTAGGGAATCCCATGGTCCAACCAGCGCCGGAGGGACCTCCCCAGGGACATGGAACCGAGGGATGTGAGGGTCCTAGGACAAGAGGAGGAGGGGCCCGGGCAGCAGGGGCTCCCGGCCGGGGTGTGTTGAGAGTACGTGGGAGGGGAACAGGCGTGGGCGGTGCATTGGATCTGCGATCCGGTACTACCCAAGCCGGACCGAGCCAACAACCAATTCCCATCACCCATACCATGACCGATGCAGGACCGTCGACTAGACAACACGAGGTCCAGGTCGTCACTGAAACCGAACGCCCAATGCTCCACCGTGACACGGAAGCATACGTATCTAACCCCCCTTCACCGTCCAGATAGGTGCAGGATGTAGCATCAGACTCTACCGAATCCGATACGGACCATTCTATACGGGCATCCTTAATCCCTACCCGTATCGGACCAAACCCAGATTTTACCGAAGGAATCCCATCTGACTCACCTACACCCCCACTCATTCTTACTACCCAGCCTGATACGGGATATACAAGGAGAGAGGAGGGAGTATTAGTTGAACAATTAGAACATGTGAGACGAAGGGAATTGAGGTCGAAAGCGAACCAAGAAAGATTATGTCGTAAAGATAAAGAGGCTTCTGAGAGACCCCAAACCAACGTCATCCAGGTAGCAACATCTGCTATCCCGTCTCATACGTTGGGACGGTGTATTGAAGAATCCGTTGTGGACCTAGCGGCGCAAATGCACGACCTCCCTGGCCACTCATCCATATCTCAAAAGACGGATGTTTCACTTCTGCACGGGGGTATAGCACAACTTCTATCGGTCTCTCACTCGGAGAGTTCTGGTATTGAAATAAGAGACCAACATCCCCCAGTCTCGACTTCTTTGGATGCACTCTTGAGTCTAGAGCCATTTGCTAATATTACTTCTTCGGCTAGGACACAAGATGAGACAACGAGCATCGGTGCTCTTAGTGACCCGATCGGAACTTCCGTAGTGTCTCCGCCTTTAAGCAGAACGCGAGGATCGGAAGGAAATCATACCACGGACACATCATTGCCAACCATGAACTTAGGTGGCTCTACCTCTAAGGTAGATGCTTCAATGGGTAATCTAAGTGATACCGGAGTTACTTTACCCGACTTTGTGTCATTGGGATCTCTGGACAGCACCCTAAAGGCTGTCCACGAGGCAATGAAGCAGCGCCTCACCGCAGAGCTCGATAAACTGAAAAGCCTGATCAAAGGAAAAGAGAAGGTAGTCGAAGCTGAAACCACACCAACACCTCCACCGGCTCCCGTTCAGCCAACTAACTCGGTGGACACCTTGAAGACTATGCTTCTGGCTCAGCTGCTCCAGCAATCCGAAACCGATGCCTCTACCGAAGTAGACCTGGTCTCAGTTCTCCGGTCACAGGTATCTGCTCCTTCGTCGTCCATAACGACTAAAATGGATCTGCTTGACACGACTCTCAAGGATGTTCAACAAGCCCTCAAAACGCTATTCGAGAGAGTCGCCTCCATGGAAGAAACCTGCAAAAGTCAAGTCGGCGGTCTAAAGTGAAGACACGATGATCAGAATGATCCTGATCACCGTGAGGGGAAGAATAAAAGACAAAGATTGGCCGAGACCGCCCTGATCATCACTGAAACTAATGTGGTTTAATCATAACCGTCAACTGCAGCAACTACAACTGAAGAACAAACTGAAGCCGAGTTGAGCTTAGTCGAGATGGTTATGGATATTGTTGATCCAAACCCTCAGTGATTTGATAATGACCCTCTCTTATATACTTAGTGAAAATTGTAAGTAAACAATATGTATGAGAATTTCACTATCGCTGATAAGTACTAAGATCTTCCAGTACCGCTGATAGGAACTCTCGCTCTTTAGATTAAACATTCAGCGAAACTGTTCACCATAATACTCTGAGTCTGTTCAGTACTTATGGTGATCGCTGATAAGTTAGTTGTTTACTTATGATCCCTGAAGACAAGTTTCACGTCAACATTGGTTCTACGCTGAAGTCGAAGATCAAGCTCAAGAACCAGCGTCAAGTCTCCTAGTGAACTGATGCGGATCAGCGAAGATTCAGATTTGTCCACTGGACGTGAAGTATCAAGTACAAGACTTCATCTATCGCTGAACTCTATCATTCGCTGATGAAGAATGATAGATCGCTGAATCATCGAAAAGCTGATCATGAAGTCTTCCGTACAAAGTACTTTTTGTCTCATCCACCCTTGCACGACTTCGTACGATATGTCAGAATATAACCTCCTTATTGTCTGAAATCGTACAACCACTCTGATACTACACTGTTCATACATGAGACTACTAAGGTTGTCAACAAAGGTCAATGACATGCAACCAATCAGCTGCTGCCACGTGTAAAGTGTAAACTGCAATGCATTAAATGCATGCAGTATATAAGAAGAAGAACTCACTTCATTTTGAAGTAACTTGCTAACTCTGGACAAGTTCATCCTTCTTATCTTGAGATAGGTTATTATTAGTAATTTCCTTCTCCTTCTTAGTGCAAGAAACTTAGTGTTCCAACTTGTTTAGATTTAGGATTTATCCTTAATCTTGTTTCCGCAACAAGCTGTAAATTGTTAATGATTTATCAATAAACAATTTAGAAAAGTAAAATCTATGTGTTTGTATTCAACCCCCCCCCCCCCCCTTCTACAAACTTGTATAACCCTTTGGGACCAACAAGTGGTATCAGAGCGGATTTCTTTAATCTCATAAACATGATCTAATCTATACTAAGATTTCTCTTCCTTGCTATTTTTCTGAAAATGGCCACCAACATAAACACAAACTATATGTGTTCAGTATTAAGGTAATGCCGATGTCCAGGACTCTCGAAAGATCAACCTGGTAAGACAGTATGAAAGTTTCATTTGTGGTAAGAATGAGACGCTCTCTGAAGTTCACCAACGTTTTAATTGCTTAATAATGGATCTGAAAACTGTTGGTAAGGAATATTCTAACTTTGAAGTGCTGACAAAGTTTCTAGAATGTTTACCTGGAAGTTGGGACAGTTATTCTATGTGTCTCAAGCTGTCAAAAGATCTAACATCAATGACTCCTGCTACCTTATATGGCACAATGCTGAATCATGAGCAATCAAGTCATCTTAAGAAGAATCTTGTAAAAGATTCCAAAAGCACCCCTGTTGCTTTAATCTCAGAGGAACCTTCTACTCAGTGACCCTCGGTCACTATCACTGAGTTAGAGAGTAACTCTGAAAGGTCATCAGATTCTGACTCTTCAGATGATGATGAATCTTTGGCTCTCCTAACTAAAAAGTTCAGGAGATTCGCCAAAAAGAAAATGTTCAGAAAGAATAAACCTCTTTCTATAACTGATAAGCCAAGATCATCAGCTACTTTTGATAAGGCTACTGCTACTTGTTTTAATTGCGAAAAGATTGGACATTTCGCTAACGAGTGCAGGTCTAAGAAAGTATCGAGAAACTCAGCGTTTCCTAAGAAATCTTTTATTCCCAGGAATAAAGATGACAAATATTCTAAGCTGAAAGAAAAATATGCAAAGCTGAAAAGCTTCAAGAAGAAAGGCAAAGGCCTGATGGTTTATGATTGGGCTGCTTCAGAAGAAGAAGAATCATCATCTGACTCTGAAGATGATGAAGCCAATCTATGTCTTATGGCAAAGATTGAGGATGAGGAAGAAAGTTCAGACATTCCCTCTACTTCAACCTCTGCTGTTCAGGTATCACCTTCCTTCTTTACAAATATTGCAAATATTGATGAAGCTGATAGTCTCCGCAAAATTGATCTCTTGACTAGAAGCTTATATGAAGCCATGAATGGCAAAACTATAGTTGAAAACCAAAACCTTCATCTCGCTGAACAACTTAAAAACTGTCACCTTCAAATAGAAAAGCTTTCTAAAATTGAAGAAGATTTTAAATATCAAGTGCATTTAAATCAGCTAGTCAAAATCGAACGAGCAGAAGCTATCGCTGCTTTGAAAGCTGAAAAGGCTACTGTTGAAGGATGGTGTAACTCTTCAACAAAGATAACTGAGATAATTAAGTCTCAGATACCCCTGAGTGATAAACGTGGTCTTGGTTACAAATATGAAACTCAAGAACCAACCACTGATCGTTCCATGCTCTTATTTGGAACTTTCGTATCCTCAGTCGCTGACACTTCATCCTCTCAGTGTTCGTCCTCCAGACCACCTATCCCTGAGGAAATCTCTGCCTCTTCAAAAGGTAAAGAGAAAATGGTTTATCCAAAACCTACCTCTGTCTTTAAAGATAAAGGTAAAGGAATTGTGTTGAACCAAAATCCTCAAAAGGGTACTTTAGCACCAAAGCTGAATGCTTCTAAAGCTTTAGTGATTTATTCCTCTGGATAAAGAAATCAGATCTCTGGATCTACTCAGCGTGGGTCTATTCAGCGATCTACTACTAGACTCAGAGTGGATATCCTTGGTAAGAAATCTGAAGAACCAAGTGTTCCTCCCATTTCTAAAGCCAAAAGCTTATTTGGTGCTGGTCCCTCTAATTCAAAATCTAAAACTCAGCATTCAAATAGTCCTAGAACTACTTTTAGTTATAGGAAATGTTATCACTGTGGACTCACTGATCATATTGCTAGTAAGTGCCCCACATCCACCAAAGCTGATAAGATAGCTAAGGTGAAGATTGCCCCCAATGCAAAGAAGACAACTGAGGTTAAGAAATTAACCAAAGTGAAGACTGACAAAGCTGAATCTTCAAATGCTGCGAAGATTGCTGAACCTTCCATTCCAACTGCTTCCACTGACAAACGTGTACACATGGTTAAGTGGGTACCCAAGAAAAACTAATCTTCCTTTGTGATGCAGGTTCAGAAGGGTATCTGGTATCTCGATAGCGGATGCTCTAGACACATGACTGGAAAGAAAAGCCTGCTCGCTGAATACAAGGAAGAGAAGGGTCCCTCTGTGACTTTCGGTGAAAATGGAAAAGGACATACCCGAAGGTTTGGTGTACTCTCTAATGGTACAACCACCTTCAGAAGAGTCGCATATGTTGAAGGGCTGAAGCATAATTTGTTAAGCATCAGTCATCTTTGCGACAAGGATAACAAGGTAATCTTTACCAAAGAATCCTGCTTTGTCACTGACAAAAAGGAGAAGATAGCTCTCAGCGGTTATCGTTTGGAAAAATTTTATGTAATAAACATGGACTCAACAACCACTGAGAACTCCTGTTTCTTCTCAAAAGCCTCATCTGATGTCAACTGGCTATGGCATAAGAGGCTCTCTCATCTGAATTTCAAGACACTGAACTCTCTTTCTTCAAAAGAGTTAGTTACTGGTCTACCTCAATACTCATATGCCAAAGAGTCTTTATGGTCAGCATGTGAGAAAGGGAGGCAGACCAAAGCAAGCTTTAAATCAAAGCAAGTCTCCTAAGTGTCATTTCCTCTACAACTACTCCATATGTATTTGTTTAGCCCTGTTAACAAACAATCCATCGCTGGAAAGAAATATACACTGGTCATAGTTGATGAATTCTCTCGTTATACATGGGTTATGTTTCTCCGTTCCAAGAGTGACACCCCTGAAGAACTCATCACCTTTGTTCGGAAGATGGAAACCCTAAACAATTTGACCGTTCGCTCAATAAGGACTGATCATGGGACTGAACTCAAAAACAGTTCTCTTGATTCCTTCTTTGAGAGCAAGGGTATTTCTCACAACTTTTCTTCAGTGAGAACACCACAACAAAATGGAGTCGCTGAAAGAAGAAATAGAACAATTATTGAAGCTGCACGTTCAATGGTCAGCGATTCTCACCTTCCTACTCAGTTTTGGGCAGAAGCTGTCAACACTGCTTGTTTTACGCAAAACAGGTCGCTGATAGTCAAAAGATTCAATAAAACAGCCTATGAACTATTTCATGGGAGAAAGCCTTCAATCAGCTTTCTTCACATCTTTGGATGTTAGTGTTTTATACTGAACAACAAAGATGCCTTTGGAAAGTTTGATCCTAAGGCTGATGATGGGATCTTTCTTGGATACTCCTCAGTTTCCAAAGCCTTCAGAGTCTTTAATCGAAGAAGACAAACTGTAGAAGAAACAATTCACGTCACGTTTGACGAGTCCCGTTCAGCGAACTCTAAACCGTCCGATGATACTGAAGAACTGAATCAATGGATGTTTTCTCATCTTGGTGATTCAGAAGATATTCCCACTCCTCGTGCTCACACAGTTGAAGATGATGGTCCAACTATCATTCCAAATATGCAGAATAGTGAAGCTGAAACATCATGGGTCTCAGTTGTTCCTATAAACACTATACCTACTTCTGAAACCAATATCTCAGATATTCCATCCACTTCTCAGCAATCAGTGAATATAATGACAACTGCATCCATTCCTCTCTTTGCTGATACTCCAGACGTCGCTGAAGCTTCATCTTCAGCTCCTCCAGTTCAGGTTGAGTCAGCGTCTCACGCTCCGGCTCAGCGATGGACTATAAATCACCCAATTGATCAAATTCTTGGTGATCCAAACGCTGATATTCAGACTCGACGAAGTGCAGGTAATATTTGTTTATTTGTAAATTTTATTTCACTAACTAAACCAAAGAAAGTAGATGATGCCCTCAAAGATCCAAACTGGGTCAGCGCCATGCAAGAAGAGCTGACAGAATTCGAAAAAAACAAAGTTTGGAAACTTGTTCGAAGACCAACTGACAAAACAGTGATAGGCACTAAATGGGTCTATCGAAACAAGTTGGACGAACATGGAACTGTAACCCGCAACAAGGCTCGTCTTGTTGCTCAGGGATACAGACAAGAGGAAGGCATAGATTATGACGAAACATTTGCTCCAGTAGCAAGATTAGAATCTATTCGTCTATTCTTAGCATACGCTGTACACAAAGACTTCAAAGTATATCAGATGGATGTTAAGTCAGCGTTTCTAAATGGAAAGTTGAATGAAGAAGTCTATGTGGAACAACCTCCAGGATTCTCAGATCCTAAGCATCCAGGTTATGTTTATAAACTGGATAAGGCACTTTATGGCTTAAAGCAAGCTCCACGTGCATGGTATGACACTCTTTCTACTTATCTCCACGTTGAAAATTTTGAGCGAGGCAATATAGACAAAACTCTATTTTTCAGGAAAGTAAAAGGTCATATCATTCTTCTTCAAATATATGTTGATGATATTATATTTGGCTCGACTAACCCTGATCTATGTACTCGTTTCGCTGATAGAATGAAAGAAGAGTATAAAATGAGCATGATGGGTGAACTAACATATTTCCTTGGTCTACAGATAAAACAAAATGAAAAAGGAACTTTCATTAATCAGGGAAAGTATGTTAAAGATATGCTGAAAAAATTCGACTTAACTGAAAGTTCAGCTATGAAAACCCCTATGGCACCACCGCTGACACTTGATAAGGACACTAAGGGTGTTCCTGTCAATGTCACGCTGTACCGTGGGATGATCGGCTCACTATTGTATCTTACAGCTAGCCGACCCGATATTATGTTTGCAACATGCTTGTGTGCACGATATCAAGCTGAACCTAAGATATCTCATATGAAAGCTGTAAAGCGTATTTTTCGATATCTTAAGGGTACAGCGAATCTAGGTCTTTGGTATCCCAACGACTCAGGATTCGATTTAATCGCCTATTCAGATAGTGATTTTGCAGGTTGCAGAATGGATAGGAAAAGCACCACAGGAGGATGTCAGCTCCTGGGTGGAAAGCTGGTAAGTTGGACAAGTAAAAAGAAAAACTCAGTGTCCACTTCCACAGCTGAAGCTGAGTATGTAGCCGCTGGAAGCTGTTGTTCTCAGGTCTTGTGTATGAGAAATCAACTACTGGACTATGACCTTCAACTCTCAAATATTCCAATCTATTGCGACAGCACAAGTGCCATCGCTATAGCTAATAATCCAGTGCTACACTCAAAGACAAAACACATCGAAATCAGGTATCACTTTATCAGAGATCATGTGATGAATGGTGATATAGAACTTCACTTTATCCCAACTGATTATCAGTTAGCTGATCTGTTCACCAAACCTCTTGATGAGACAAGATTCAACTTTCTCATCAGCGAGCTTGGAATGCTGAACTTTGAAGGATAAAATCTTCAGCAGTTCACATATGATCAGCGATAGGATAAAATCAACTTGTATAACCCATTCTATCCTTCTCTCTATCCCGATTCGCTGATATCAAGGTATGTTTTTCTCTCTGACAAATCGCATGTAAATGCAAGATTTCAAAACAAATCTCATCGCTGAATATCTTTTCCTTATCAGCGATACTTTGAAATTTCTTAAAACCAACTGATATTTCTATTATGTGCTTCATGTTCAAAAGTGTCCCTGAGTTTTTTTTAAAACCTCAGAGACAACCAAGAATATGAAAGGACAGTTGTGACGTCATTACAACGGATAAACCCAGACACGTTCTTCTTTCTGACACACGTTTGCACGTTTCGTTTACTTGCCAATCAAATGCAAACACGTGTCCGTGTCATGATGAAAACCTTTTCCCGCTCAAGATTTTCCCTTTCTAAAATCTCTCTATATAAACAAATTCTTCGTTTATATTTTTCTCTTACGCGAACTTCTCCTCCAAGCAAAGAAAGAATTCATTGTTGCATTTGGCTCTCGATTTTTCAAGAACAACTGTTCATCTTCTTCAAACATCAAAGGTTAACATGTTCTTATTATTTACCAAATGCAAATAACTTGTTTCTGATCTTCTCTTTGTTTTAACAAGATCAAACAAAAGAACTTCTTAAAAATAAAATCATTTTTTCACGGTTTTATGAACACAACCATTTCATGGTTGTTCTTCAAGTTTAATTGCAAAATCTTAAACTTGTTCTTCACACATTCGTTTTTCCAGAATCCCTATCTTCAAAGGAAACTGGAAAACAAGATTTTTATTGGGTTTGTAATTTCGTTTTTTTAAGACATTTTGTCTGAATGAAATGGACAAAATTCGAACCATCTTATTGGAAAATCTTTCCACATTAAGATTATTCTTATTTGTTAATCCTTTGGTTGAACTGATAATACAGCAAATGGCATCTTCTGACATTCCCAAGAACAACAACGCTGAAAACACTTCTGCTGATGACACTGCTGAGGAAGTGGAGATCTTCAAGGCTCCTCAAGTCAAATTTGCCCTTGACAAACTGGATTGGACTAAGGTGAACAACCTCTATGCGCTTCTCGATTTTCCTCCTCGAAAGCAAGTCACACATCTAGCTGATGCTGTGAACTTCCTAAAGAATTGCTGCATCTCCACAGCCCTGACCATAACACCTCCTGCACATCAGCTTTTACTCTCACAATTCTGGTACTCAGCCAGACACTCTCAGCTACCCTCAACCAAAGACCCCTCCAAAACAATCGTTTGCATCCTCTGCGATATCGAATATGGCACCATGAAGATTACCCCTGCCATAATTCGCAAAGCTCTCAGCCTTCCCATCGCCACCAAGGAAAAACCCTTTGTTCCCCTCTCTGACCCCAAGAAAAACTCAGACAGGGAAGCCATCATTGCATTTTTCGACGCAATGGGCTATGTATGGGAAATCGGCAGAGACATGAAGCCCGAGAAGAAGCTGACGATTATCAAGAAAACGAAAATGCCCAGCGAGATGAATTTCATCTTCGCCCATTTGATCAGCTGCATGACTGCAAAGAGCGGCTCCTCTGACCAAGCCGCTAAGCCTCAGCAAGCAATGAGATATGCTTTGCTGAAAGGTCTCAATATAGACTGGGCATCGATTATCTATGATGACCTGGTTCTCAGAGTGGACACCGTCGCTGACAGGCCTCCATGGGTTCCATATCCTCGGTTCATCAGCGCTATTTTCCAAAGAGGCCTGAAAGACAGCTACCCAGAAGAGGGTGACCTGAAACTCTCTCAGGTCGGCCCTAAAATACTCGACTTCAAACCAGTGGCGAATGAGGTACGTCTTTCTACACTCTTGACTCTTCTTAACCCTACTACTTCTTCTACTTCTGCAGCTCCTTCAGCGGACAAACCCACCGCTGATACCCTAGCTGCTACCTCCATTCCTCTTAAAAGGAAACATTCTGACACCAACCTTAGTTCCAAAAGAACTAAGAAGACCAAGGAGCAACCTAAGCAATCTCCTGCTAAAAACTCCTCAGCTCCTCTTGTTAAGCTGAAGGAAAGTTCAGTGGTACGCTCTGCCACACCTGAACAAGCCATCCCTTTAATCCCGACCTCAGCATCTCCAAACGTTGAGGTTACAAACTTGGAAACTACCCAACCTACCTCAGTCTCTCAAAAGACTGATGAAGTGATTCTCAGCGATTCCAACGCTGAACTCGGTAACCAACCTCCTTTCTTACCCTTCGCTTCTCCCTCCACTCATTTGGACCCCACTCCAGTTATCACAGCTGCACCTGTCATTCCTCCAGGAGCTAAAGGAACGACGGAAGTAGGACCTACAGAGCTGTCCATACGTCCACGTACTCTCGCTGACGATATGGAATTTAACTCAGGAACCCGTGATTTTGATGAATTCACCAATCCTCCTGCAGGTACTCACCAATCCCTATACACTGTTACTAAACCCCAAACTTCTGAGCTTTCCTCTGTTCACAAGTTTTTATATGATACAGGCCCTAATTTGAGAGACATCAACACGTCTCTGAAGACAGTAGAGACAACGTTGACTGGTCTCACGTCTACTCTTTCCGGCAACTCTTCAGCTGTAACAACCGATGGAGAGAATCTCTTAAAACTTACAACCGAAGTCGGAAAGAATGCCTCCAAAGCTGACATGGAGAAGGTTGATCAATCTCTGAGCAACTTTGCCAAAGTTCTCGATGACATCTACACAGACTACCTCGACATCAAGAAATCTGTAGACACCATGTCCAGCGAAGTCACAACGCTGAAGACATCGGTTGGCACACTCGAAGGTGATATGTCTGCTGTAAAGACTGATGTCAGTTCACAAAAAACTGATATGAGTTCTGTGAAGACTGATGTCAACACGATGAAGAATGACATCCCTTCAATTCAGAACTTGTTGAAGCAGATTCTGACCAACACGACCGCCCCTGCACCTCCATCTTTTACTACGGCGGATCGTGCTGAACTTGTGAAGATCAATCTTGGTATTTCTGACATGGAAAACAGATTATCAGCGATTGAAATGTATATAGGGATCCCTGGCCAAGAAGACAGGGAAACCACACGAGCTGCTGAATCTTCTCATTCCTCCCCAGTCATCATGATAAAGAGGGGGAGAAGAGCGTTGAAGACCTCTCCAAGAGCGCTGAAGACCTTTCCCATGATGAATCTATCCGGGGAGAGAAGACTGAAGACCTCACCTTCACTGAAGAGGGTGAGAAGACAATTGAAGCTGAAGCAGCCGCTGGACCTCAGGGAGATGAAAACCCTGAGGGAACCTAGAAGCTCGCCTCTGTATCTGAGGGGGAGCAACTCGAAGAAGAAGGTGAAGAAACTGAGTCTGAAGCTGAAGATGAAGAAGCCATCGATTTTTCTGATGATGAACCATCGTCTTCTCCAAAGAATGATGATGACGAAGATGACGATGATGGTGATTCCTTTATCGTCAAGCCTGCTCAGAGAACTAAACTCTTAAAGGGATTCTGATAAATGAACCTTCAGGGGAGCGGACAAAGACAAAGCCATCAGCATCCGAAGCTGACAAAGGCAAAGGAAAAGGTGTCGCTGAAGATGAAAATCTGATGATCTTGCTTAACAAGCCGGTTTGTCAGGTACATTAATCCTACACAACATCCCTCCTCTATACATTTTATCAGTTCTCTACCTCCGCAAACCTCTATACACAATCCCATTCTTTCCATCTCTGTTCTTACTTGTAAGATCGCTGCCTTTCAGCTAGTCCTCTCCCCTGTTTGAGGATATCGCTGAAGCTCCTACAGCTGCGACTTCAATAACAATCCCAGCTCTCAACGCTGAAGAAATAATCCCAGTCTTGGACTTGATCTCTGAGACTGATGAACCTGAAGAACAGACTCTCTCTCACAAAAACAGACCTTCCTTGGCTCCTCAAAAGCTAAGTGAAGAGGATCAAGAAAAGAGAGATGCAATGATCAAGAGACTCGAAGATCAGCGAATCATTCTGAAGCGTGATCAACTTCCTTCCGTTCCTCCAAAGTTCAGAGTTTCCCAAAAGGAATACAAGGAACACCTCAGAGCTGAACGCTTAATCGCTGAAAGAAAGGAAGCTGAAGAAAAAGATAGAGAATACGCCATCAATCTTACTCAACAATCAATAAAAGACCCCAAGCTGAAAAGAGTTCCCATTGATGTTCAACGTCAGCTATGGGATGATGCTCAAAAGATCGTTAGAGAAAAGACTAAGGTCTCTGACACGACCTTGTAATGGGCTAAACAAATGCTGACCTATCGATCTAGACCATCCAAAATCCTCAAAGCAAACATCAGAGGAAAACTGTACGCTGACGTTCCTGTTGTTGAAGTGGATGTCTACAGAGATGACAAAACCAAGCAAACTTTCTATGCTGCTACGTTAGAAAAGTTTGGTCTCTCTGAATGGTTAGAAACAAAATTACCCATTCAGGGATCGCGCTCAAAGTACAAAAGCCATGTCGAGAAGATCTTAAACAAACATATCGACCTGCTTTCTTCTGATGTGGATATTCCTCTTCTTCCTCAACAAAGAAAAGTCTCTGCTAAGAAAAAGAAAGTCTCTGATTCAGGTCCTCCTATACGGAATGAAACAGGTATTGGATTCTCTCGTGCTGAAGTTCTTGGCCCTGATGCTGATCTCTCAGCGATTGACACCTCCCTACCACTTGGAGAAACTTTCATTCCTGGCACAGTTGTAAGTGATCCATATGGTATATTCTTTCTAGACTACGATGGAAACCATCACTTTCAACGTATCTCTGAGCTCCACCTCGCTCCCATCGAACAACTCAGAGATCTTTTATACTGGTGTGAAGTCAGACGCGACATCAAAGCTAGACACCTGAAGCCCTTGATTTTTGAAGAAGCTCTGAAGAAAAAGAATCGAGGAGTAGATGTCCCTGATTGAATGATTGCCACATCAATGACCCTTGATGAACAACTCATTAAGGAAGAACCTTTTGACGGATAGGATCGCACTGAAATTCCTTCTATCCTTATATGTCTACATCTTTTGTACTTGTAATTTTATTCGCTGTACTTGTAATTTTTCCACTTCCCTCTGTAATCTTTACAAAGTTTAAAGAAAAATTTCCGCGAACGTACTTTACTCCATCAGTACAGAAAAGATCCAAGAAAACAGTAAAAGGGACAAATATTTTATGAGTTCTTTTTATCCTTATGTTTTAATTTTATAGCAATTTTCTCTATTGCTATGACATAATCAAATAGGGGGAGATTGTTGATCCAAACCCTCAGTGATTTGATAATGACCCTCTCTTATATACTTAGTGAAAGTTGTAAGTAAACAATATGTATCAGAGTTTCACTATCGCTGATAAGTACTAAGATCTTCCAGTACCGCTGATAGGAACTCTAGCTCTTTAGATTAAACATTCAGTGAAACTGTTCACCATAATACTCTGAGTCTGTTCAGTACTTATGGTGATCGCTGATAAGTTAGTTGTTTACTTATGATCCCTGAAGACAAGTTTCACGTCAACATAGGTTCTACGCTGAAGTCGAAGATCAGGCTCAAGAACCAGCGACAAGTCTCCTAATGAACTGATGCGGATCAGCGAAGACTCAGATTTGTCCACTCAACGTGAAGTATCAAGTACAAGACTTCAGCTATCGCTGAACTCTATCATTCGCTGATGAAGAATGATAGATTGCTGAATCATCGAAAAGCTGATCATGAAGTCTTCCGTACAAAGTACTTTTTGTCTCATCCACCCTTGCACGAATCCGTACGATATGTCAGAATAGAACCTCCTTATTGTCTGAAATCGTACAACCACTCTGATACTACACTGTTCATACATGCGGCTACTAAGGTTGTCAACAAAGGTCAATGACATGCAACCAATCAGCTGCTGCCACGTGTAAAGAGTAAACTGCAATGCATTAAATGCATGCAGTATATAAGAAGAAGAACTCACTTCATTTTGAAGTAACTTGCTAACTCTGGACAAGTTCATCCTTCTTATCTTGAGATAGGTTATTATTAGTAATTTCCTTCTCCTTCTTAGTGCAAGAAACTTAGTGTTCCAACTTGTTTAGATTTAGGATTTATCCTTAATCTTGTTTCCGCAACAAGCTGTAAATTGTTAATGATTTATCAATAAACAATTTAGAAAAGTAAAATCTGTGTGTTTGTATTCAACCCCCCCCCCCCCCCCTCTACAAACTTGTATAACCCTTCGGGACCAACAGATATGGACATCTCTGACGACGAAGACCCGACGGTTGAAAGGCCCGAGGGAGCAACATAGGAATTCGTCACATATGTTGCATCAGATAGGACCGGACTACAACTCATAGATCCAGACTCACAGATCGACCGGGAGACCGAAAATGCATGGTACGAAAAAGCCGCCAGTGCTCTAAATCTCCAGGTAAACCTGATCTTTCATACTGATGAAGACGACAATGTTGACTACAACCAGTTTCTTCTACAAAATCTCTATAGTACACCCGTTCACTCTGCTCAAGCCGCCGAGACTTCTACAAGACCCGAAACGACATCTGTTGAAAATTCGACATCTCCTCAACAACCGACAGCTTCGGATCATCCTCCTATTCAACAGCAACAAATCCGATGGGACAAAATCATGATCTTTATTCCTCACCTGGAGGAATCTCTGAAGAAGCTGTATGTCTACAGGTTACGCCATATCGAGCCTACCTTTTGCCTTGGAATTCCCAGTTCCAACCCGGAATACCAAAGCCAGTACTTAAACGCCATGAAGCGATGTCTGCGAGTTAGCCAATCCGAACGAAGCATAAGGTCACCGAAGTGCTGAACGTCCAAACAGGTAGAATTCTTAAAGTTTTGTATCCGGTTTTCACTGTCCGACTCGAAGACGGTAATGAATGGAAAATTTCTGAAGCTGACTTTAAGAACCTTAGACCGTTCGACATACTTGCTATACTGAAAGACCTCCGAACCAGAACCATCCGTCCACTTCAAGTAACAAAGGCGCTCGAAGCTGTTCATCGATTCATGATTGACTCTATCATAATTTCCTATCTCACAGACTTTCAAATGGGAATCAAGAATAGAGCAAAAAAGGTAAACATGCTGAAACCGAATCTGAAGGCACCCGAGCTGAAGATGTATCCCGAGAACGCACTGCTTCTAGAACCTGAATTTGGGATAGTCTACCTTAACGAACAGAAAGAAAAGAGATTTCTCCGCTTAAGCCAGGTTGACAGATTCTGCGATGGCACGCTCTTCAAAGTTCAAGATGCTCTTCGAAAAATCATCACTTATGAATCAGAAAATCAAAATGTTTTGTATGTTCCAAACTCGAATGAGATAACCGCACTAAATGCTTTAGAAGTGATTGAAGAATGCATCGACTACCGCCGAGCCATCAGAACGTTCGAGATACACTTTGCGCTTCGAAAGAGATATGTTGATAACTGGCGCGAACTCGAACTTCAATTCAAAGGGGGAGATTGTTAGGGCAATATTTGGTTGAATAGAAGTTCAAGGGCTAATGTGTTATTAATCATATTTGAGCCTTATTTGTGAACGGGCCGTGGGCTTGTTACCACGGGCCCAACATATATAATGTTTTGTATTAGCATAGAATTAAGCTAGTTGTCTATTTACAGTTTCTGAACTCTATTGTAAACTCTTTGCATTTTTGAAAGTGAATTGGGTGACCAATTGAAATCATACCGACTTGTTGTACATCTATTGATTTCTTTTAACTGTTGCACAAATCTGGAACTCACATTTCTCTTCTTCTTCACATCTTTCTCTTTTTTCTTGTCTCTTCTACCATTATCCTTGTTGGGTTTCCCTTCAGAGGGTGTTTTTGAGTCAGATATTAATGTTATTGGACCTGCAATGGTGGATTTGCCTTTTTGCTTAACAACATCCTTCTCTTGTGTAGCTAAAGTGGCATACACATCAGTAAGAGACCAAGCATCCAAATCTTGGTTAGTTTGTAGAGACATAGATAGATTTAACCATTCATCGTTTAAACTTTTCAAGAATAAGACATTGTTGTCTTCCTTCGACCTTACAACCCCACATTTCTTACATTTATTGATTAAAACGTTGAATCTGTTGTAGGTTTGTTGCAAAGTTTCATCAGGAAGTGCTTTGAAATCATTGTATTCATTAATACATTGGGTCCTTCTATTCATTTGGGTTTTTATACCACCTTCAAGTTGGTTTAGAAGTTGATCCCATATTTCTTTTGCAGTAATAGAGGAGTCTAGTTCTTGGAAAATATCGTTTGGAATGGCCATAATTAGAAGTCTAACTGCCTTGAGGTCATTTTCCATTTTGAGCTTTTCTTTCTCGGTAAAACTAGTGGTTTTAACATCGAAGTGAGCAGGAACCTCGGCAATTGTTTCTGTTGCGAGTACACGAGGAACCAAAACCATATGTTGGAATGGTCCATTTGTGACTGATCTCATAAGGTCTCTATCCATTCCATCAAGGAAGTTAACCATCCTAATATTCCATTGAGGATATTCATCTCTTAGAAGAGTAGGCGGTTTGGTTAGAGAACCAGCCGTATAGATAGCATTGATATTGTTGTTTGCCATCTTTACTGAAAACAGAGTATGAAGGTTTTGAAAGATTTTAAAAGAGTTTTAAACGGAAAGTAGATGAACAGTAAACCAATGGAATAGTGAATATTGTCGAGAAAAATTTCAAACTTACTAGAAAGCTTAAATACGTATCAAAAACTCGTAACAAAGGAGTTTCAGGTTTTAAACACAGAAACAGAGTATACTATGAAGCTTTAAAAAAACACAATCAACAACAGTGAATCAACCCGGTTAGATTGGATCGATTTGATTTAAGCAAATCAATCTGCTCTGATACCAATTGTAGGTTCCCAGATTCACTTTGTCTCATATAAACAGCAAAATCAAAGGTAGCGAAAGCATTATATAAAGCTGTTTAAGTATGAGTGATCGTGTATAAAATGTGAAGCAATGAGAGAATAACAATAACAATATAGAACAGTAAATGATAACACAATAGTTAAATAATTTGCTTGTATATTGATAATATGAATAACACCAATAACAATTTCTTGTGTGTGTATTCTGAAATCTCTCAGGTGACAATTCATACAATGGTAGTGGAATAGAATGTGCAGTGATATGCTCTCACAATTCTAGTAATAGTTCTCACCAAAATCTTACAATTGTGTGCTCCACTACCCTTCTGTTTATAGCCTGATAAAGTGAAAGATAGTGTACTATCTAACCCTGGAATTGTTAATGCCAAAAATCGCACCAAAGGGACAACTTAAGGTCGATGTGGACTTAAACAACTAAAGAAAGAATCTTTCGACGAGACGTGCGATGATAAATAAAATAAAGAAACAAGGGATTTGATGACGCAGGAAAAACCTCAAACGAGGAAGAAACCTGCGGACGACAGTGGGTGTCGTCGCTATACTATGGTCGCCAATCAGGGGCGATGTCCTTGGATACTGGTGTCGATCGTATAGTGATTACAATACAGATGAAGGAAATGCTTCGAAATGTAAAGTACAAGTGTTTGACTGTAAAAATAGGTGTTTTTCGTGTACGAAACAAAGTGTGAACTGTTGGTCGAGGGTTGTTGTCGTGCGTCGAGAGCGATACTTAGAATAATGGTTCTTCACTTCAGGTGTTCTTGAATATTGCTTCGGTTGTTAATCACCGGATATTCGATGTCTTGAAATGTTGATTGAGCTTGATATTTATAGTCTTTGCGTCCTTAGCTTCATCCATAAATGCTCCTTTAATGGCCTTAACGGTTGGAAACGGTCGCCGGAGTAATGATCTTCGTCCGTTATAGTCGCCGGCCGTTTAATGATTGCGTCCGTTATAGTCGTTGTTCCTTAACGACTTTTACTCCTGCATTAAACACTTAAGAAACGGTCATGGTGAACGTTAGCTGTGGTCGAGGTCGCACGTATTTATGTAATAGTCGTGTGGATCGGGCGACGCTATGGTTGAGCGTCGTAAGGGACTCTCGACTTATCTTTTATGAGGGACGACGATGGTGTTCTGGGTCTTTGTCGAGACCTTACCTTAATACAAGATATAGTCCTTAATCATACGTCTTACCTGTTCTGGTCGCGGTCGAGCGACGTGATTTTTTGCCCAAACAGTTTGCCCCCAAAATTTTAAAATTGAATGTCAAATTTAAGTTTTAAATTTTGCTTGTCGAACGCTTAGACTTGTGACCTGGGTTGAGGGACTTACCTGGTTGTCGTGGAACTAGACCGGTTCGCCTTTAACTGAACGAGAAGTTGAAAAGTTGTAACGTCACACCAGCTGTCGAAGACAAGTGTCGAAGATCCGGGCGGATATACGAAAGGACATAGACGCGTGTCGATCATCAAAGAAGGTGACGCAAGTTGTGCCTGCCCTTCGAGGTTGGGAAAGGATAAAGAATGCCCCGATAGCTGGGTCGGGAATCTTTGAAGAAGACGAAGATCTGAAGGAACAGTCTTCAAGGGCTGACATTTCATCGAGAATTGTCACGCCTAAAGAGGCAAAGGCGTCATCCAGCCGTCCAGGCGCGATGGACGCGACACCAGCAAGTTTGGCGCTTCCGGCGACAGTGACGAAGCTAGTGTCCAAGGTGTTGTCCCCAGCGTCTGCCGACAAAGGGGACGGGTCATCGGCCGATGGTGTCCAAGACAGGACAACGTTGTTTCCTCATCTGGAAAAATATTTGCTCCCGTCTTTCAGGGAACGTTTTCCTATCGAGGAGATAGGGACCCATGTCGCCGGGTTAATGTTCTCGGTCGACGTGGTCCTGTGATCTGGCGTTCACAGCCAATACGGTCGTTAGAGACATATGTTCTGGTGTTCCGAGCCGATATGGTCATTTTAAAGACCTATGGTCTGGCGATCCTAGTCGATATGGTCGTTAGAGACCTATGTTACGTTGTGTAGGTTTTACTTTAGCGACGAAAGGTAAAAAAGTTTACCTTTCTATTGAACCTGAGTATTATTTTGACTCATACATGTCATGGACATATGTAATATCGACTATAAAAATTCATTGGGTACAAAGAGTCGTGCGACTTGGGCATCCATTGTAATACAATGATTAGAACGTAAGTCATAAGACATTCATATTTCTATATCGTATAAGCAAACATAAGCGCATGCGATCAAAGCATTCATTAAGAACATGAATTTTTTGTAAGTTGAAGAACTTAGATTGTGGGGTCGTTAGACCTTACGATCGTATGATTTGATCATACGATAAACTTGAATCATGTGTTCCTGCAGGAGAATGATCAAGTCATGGACTTGATTATTTACGTCGTGCGACCATGATAAAAATTAAAATCATATAGTAGACTTGGTGACTACTGTCGTGCGATTCTGCGATAAAACAATGTCATGGGTTGGTCGTTGGCTAACCAACGACCCATCGATGCTTAAGTCAGTAGTCGTTTGTGATAAAAAATCGTATGAAAGGAATGAAAAAGAGACAGGGAACATACCTTTTCAGATTCTATTTTTAGTGGGGTATTTGCCCCCTGTAATTTAATATCACATTCTTCTCGGGAGAAAGTGGGTTTTAAATGACAGATCGATACAGAGATCTTGAAGAATATCGTCCATGTCTGCGTCGACCGTGCTTTCGTGCGACAGGGCAAGATAGTCGACTTGCGGAAAAGATATCAATTTATCTAAGAAGTCAGGGATAAAGGGATGAACCTGTCGAGATTTTGCAGTTATGTCTCTTGCAACTGCTTGACAGTCTATCTTCGCGGCTTAAAGGTGGACTTATGGCATTCACGAGCGACTTTCGGCTCACTCTTGATTTCCTGGATTCCCCATGGCGTAGGGAATTTCAACATTTGATGATATGTCGAAGGGACGGCTTTCATATCATGAATCCATGGTCGACCTAAAATGATGTTATAGGCCGACGCACAGTCGATGACGCTGAACTTGGTCTGCTTGTTGATTCCTCCGGCGTAGACAGGCAGGATAATCTCTCCAAAAATGCTCGTCGCTTCTCCATTGAAACCGACCAAAGTTATCGAACGTCGGGTGATTTCTGAGCGATCAATTCCCATGGCTTTGATAGTATAGAGAAAAATGACGTTTGCTGAACTTCCCCCGTCTACCAATACTCGACGCGTCAAACAGTTACCGACCGTGAGTTGAATGATCACCCCGTCGTGATGCTTTTGGTACGAGTCGCCGAGGTCGACTTGGTCGAACACGGTCTTCATGGCTTCTAGTTCCAAATCTCCTTTGGGTCTGGATGAAAGAGGAATAGGCCGATCATCGGGCGCCTGACTGGCATGAAGCTTGGCCGCTGAATACGTCAGACCACACACATCTGAACCACCGGTGATGCAATTGACGACCTTCGCATGCTCGGGGGTCGTCGTTCGATGTCCGTTAGCGGAAATAGCGACATCGTCGATGATATATTTGAGATTTCCTTTCGGAAAATGATATGCTAGTTCCTTCTTCAATGCGATTCAGTCGTCTGTCGCATGACCATGATCGGCATGGAAGTCACACCACTTTGATTTGTCTTTCTTAGCAACGTCCAGGTAGGACTTCTTTGGCCATCGAATGGTAGCTTGAGCGGTCTTCAGAGCTCCGACTAAGTCCTTTGCAGATCCTTTGAATCCGTAAGAGGATATCTTGGGGTACTGAGTGAACTTAGTCGCGGTCCTGGCCTCTGCTTTCGTCTTGAAACGAATATTTGAAATTTGGCGCGCTGACTCTATTCTGGAAACAACCTTTGTCTTGAACTCTGGCTTTCTGACGCCTAACGACTTCTTGTCGTCAGTGTGCTTGTGATGAAAGGCGGCATCATCTTCGACCCTCATATATGCTAAGGTTCGAGCTCGGACGTCTTCGAAAGTCTCTGGGGGATACTTGGTCAGATCGATATATAGACCTGAACTATCATCTAGACCATCCTTATAAGCTTCGATCGCAGTTTTGATGTCACAATTGCGGGTACTGATCATTTCAGCATTGAATCTATTGAAATAACTTCCAATCGACTCATTGGTCTTCTGCACGACATAGTATAGATCACTAGTCTGCTTTTCCATCTTACGATTGCTGACGAATTGCCGGGAGAATTGGTTGACCAATTCGGCGAACGACCCGATAGATTTGGGTTTGAGATTGATCTACCACTGGAGAGCTGGACCAGTGAGAGTCGCCCCGAAACTCTTGCACATGCATACTTCCTGCTACATGTGTGGAATCGAGATTGTCCACATGAGCTGCTTATACTGCGCGACATGCTCGGTTGGATCGGTCATACCCGAATACTTGGGATTGAAGGTAGGAATGTTATACTTCTTTGGGACCTCGACGGTGGCGATCTCGTCGATGAAGGGCGACGCCTGATACCCCGAGCGAGCAAGGACAGGACGCGCTCATTTTGGTCTTCTAACATCTTCAAACGCTGGGCGACGGGATCGTTAAGATCAGGATTTACCCCTGGCGAGGGATTGGTCCCTGGACTAGTGTCATTACCATGCGACGAACCATTGGTGTCCCCGTTGAATGGAACATAATATGGCTGCGGCCCATAGTGGAATTGTTGCGGTCCATTCCAAAACGATTGTGGTCCATGCTGAAATGGCTGCGATCTCTGCTGGAAAGATTGCGATCCTTACTGGAAAGGTTGCGGACCACTTTGGAACGGCTGGGAAAACGGCTGGGATCCAATCTGAAATGGCTGGGCACCACCTTGCAATGGTTGCGATCCATTGTTCAAGGGTGGTGGTCGGATGTGCTGAGGGGAAATCTGCCCAGACTGGGGATTCGGAATGAATGGACCCGGCTGCTGATTCTGCATGAATGGACCTGGATGTTGATTCTGTGCGGACGGGCGTGGTTCCGGACCTGGATTCTGGATGAATGGTCTAGGACCATTCTAGGGTCCAAAAGGATTCCTTAGTCGCGCGATCTCTTTAGCTGCTCTGCTATTCTGCTCTGCCATTGCATTGAGTTGATTCCTGGCAACCTCGAGCTCCAGATACATCTGAGCGACGGCTTGCTGCGGATTTCCAGGGGCTGCCATTTTCCTGAAACAGAAAATAGAAGAAACTCCAAGAAACTATTAGTAGAGTGCACGTTCGTCGAGGATTTTTTCTAGATGTAGTCCCACGGATGGCGCCAAACTGTTAATGCCAAAAATCTCACCAATGTGACAACTTAAGGTCGATGTGGACATAAACAACTAAAGAAAGAATCTTTCGACGAGACGTGCGATGATAAATAAAATAAAGAAACAAGGGATTAGATGATGCAGGAAAAACCTCAAACGAGGAAAAAACCTGCGGACGACAGTGGGTGTCGTCGCTATACTACGGTCGCCAATCAGGGGCGATGTCCTTGGATACTAGTATCGATCGTACAGTGATTACAATACAGATGAAGGAAATGCTTCGAAATGTAAAGTCCAAGTGTTTGAATGTAAAAATAGGTGTTTGTCGTGTACGAAACAAAGTGTGAACTGCTGGTCGAGGGCTGCTGTCGTGCGTCAAGAGCGATACTTAGAATAATGGTTCTTCACTTCAGGTGTTCTTGAATATTGCTTCGGTTGTTAATCGCTGGATATTCGATGTCTTGAAATGTTGATTGAGTTTGATATTTATAGTCTCCGCGTCCTTAGCTTCATTCATAAATGCTCCTTTAATGGCCTTAACGGTTGGAAACGGTCGCTGGAGTAATGATCTTCGTCCGTTATAGTCGCCGGCCGTTTAATGATTGCGTCGGTTATAGTCGTTGTTCCTTAACGACTTTTACTCCTGCATTAAACACTTAACAAACGGTCATGGTGAACGTTATCTTTCGTCGAGGTCGCACGTCCTTATGTAATAGTCGTGTGGATCGGGCGACTCTATGGTCGAGCGTCGTAAGGCACTCTCGACTTATCTTTTATGAGGAACGACGATGGTGTTCGGGGTCTTTGTCGAGACCTTACTTTAATACAAGATATAGTCCTTAAATATACGTCTTACCTGTTCTGGTCGCGGTAGAGCGACATGATTTTTTGCCCAAACAGGAATAACACGTGGAAAGTGTGTCTCCGTCCTTTTAGGGCTGACGTGGAAAGTACGGACACGTGTCTGACACTTAGAGCTGTCTACGAGACTTAAGCTTCACATAAGTCTTCATTCACCAGAGCTCTTGAGCCAGAGCTCTGAAGGTCTTCTGGCGTGAACAGTTCTTCTGGTGGAACAGAAGAAGTCTTCTGCTAGAGCTCTGTCGAACTCTGATGATCTTCTGCTTGGTTTTCTTCTAAGTCTTCTGCTTGATCTCTGGTGGTCTTCTGACTTGTGATATTTTCAATACTTTTACATTGTGTATACTTGGGGCTAACAATTCGGAATCCAGAACATCGGTTTGATTGTATAGCGAAATCGGTTCAGTTGTGTCGGTTTCAGGGTCCTTACCGAGCATTTGGGGGTAGTGACTACCGAGACCTCGTGTAGAATAGTCGATGGTCCGGCGTAATCGGTTTTACGGGTATGTGGAGGGGTAGGTTGTCTACTTGTAGACGGTCGGGAAAGTTGGCTTGTGGAGGGTCGGGTGGCGTGGCTTGTAATGGCACGCGAATCCTCCGTACCGCCCGCTCTGGTTCCCCTCACATAGTATACTCTCAACATGCCCTGTCCAGGAGCCCCAGCTACCCGGACTCTACCTCCTCTTGTCCTTGGACCCTCACGTCACTCGGGCCAAGCTCCTTGGGGAGGTCCCTCCGGCTCTGGCTGGACCACAGGTGCACCGAACGCTCGCATATATTCTAAAACACTCGGTGCTTGCGGATCCACGTATGCCAGTAAGGCTTCGGGTATAGGCATGGCTTGGGAATTGGACGGGTTACGAATCACAAGATAGTGTAAGTTAAATGGAGGACATACCGGGTGGTTCATGCGTCGTGCTATGTTTGGGTTCGCGTCCAAATGTTGATGGATGGCAAGCTGAAGGAAGCGCGGATAGGGAATGAAGTTGCGCTATTTCGTTCCTCTGATGGCGCGTATTGTCTGAACTAGCTCACGCTAGATGATCATGACGAAGTCCACGTGCCAGTTATAGATGACAATGTGAACTAGGTGTTGGAAGTCGGCGGTGCACTGTTCGATGCCCTTCCATCTTGAGGATAAACACCTATTCAGAATCGTGAACAAGGTGTACCACATCGGCGCCAGGTATTTTCGGTTGAAGGCTGAGGGGCGGTTCAGTACATGATTGTATCCAAGTGCTTGGATTTTGGCACAGATAGTGTTGTCATCTACAGCGGGGTCGTAAGCAGCACGGCCGCCGGCAGTAGCTTCGGGTAAGGACAGTAGACGTCGGAAGGACTCCGGTGTGAGCACAAATGGATGATGATCGATCGTCTCCATAATCGTCTGAGAGTTGAGCGCCGTGACGACTCGAATAGTGTTCCAAACTTGATGTAAATAAAGAACCGGGACGTCGGTGGTAGTGGTGAGTGCATCGCGAAGTGGATGTCCGAGTAGGATGTCCACGACCACACGATGTTGTGGTCGGAACTTAGTAGCGTCGAGGTGATGATTGTTCGCCACGATTTCAGTTCCATGATCCGCTGGAACTAAGGCGTTGTCAGCTTCTTCGTCAATAAACTCCTCATGAGGAGGATTGCCTTGTTGTTGTTGTTGATCCGCCATTTGAGTACCTGAAGGAAACGGTGTTAGATTACAGGAGGATGTATAATTGTCGGTGCATACCTTTGTGAAGATCGACTCAATTTGGAACAGATTGAGGAATGGCAGTGGAACAGGGTATTGGGATTGCCAAATTGTCCGAACAAGGAAAGTATCCGGGTACAATGGTCACCGGATAACAAGAGTTACCGGGTACATTGGTATCCGGATACAAATGGTTTTCTAGTAAAATGATGTTACCCGATAAAAGGTAGTTACCGAACAAAATTGGACTTACCGGACAACTAGGTTTCCGGAGAAGAAGGTTACCGGACAAACGTGATCTTCCTGGATAGTTGAACTTACCAGAAACCAAAAAGGTTTCCGGATAACTTGGGTTACCGGGTATCATGGGTGTCCGAACGAGATGGCTTTCCGGAAAAAAATATCTTAACACATGGGAGATTCCGGATAAACTTGAATGTGTCTGAATAGTTTGAAACTATCCGGACGACATCAGGTCAACACAAATTGGCCAAAATTGAAATCACAACCCAGAGCTATGCATCCTACATACGTCTAATAGAAAAGATAAGCAAAATAACACCAACAATCGGGCCTAAACAAGCGTGTATGAGGCCGAATTTGAAACGACACTAAGTCGGGGTTCGAAAATCATTTTTTGATCGAGAATCGATCAATTGTGGATGAAATGTGTGCGATTGTAACGATAAAATGTATAGAAGAGTAAATCGAGTGACATACCTGTTATTGGAGATGAATCAACCGAAAATAGTTGAAATGAGAGAGTATCCGAGCAAAAGAGTGTCGAGAGGGTTTTTGGAAGAGATGTCCGGAAAGAGTTGAAAAAGATGTGGAAACCGGGTATTTAAATTGAGTTAGTATCCGGATGGGTTGTCCGGAAACTTACCCGGTCCGGATACCTATCCGGATAGGTTGGTTTCCGGATACCCTTTCCGGATACACGTACTGGATACTTTTGGAAACTCTAAAAAAATACCCTGAAAATTTCCATTTTGACATTTGTCACAAAAAAAAACTTAAGGATTTTTCTTTTGAAAAAACACGCTCCCCCTCAAACTTTGCACACAAAAAATTGCTCCCCCTCGGATGTTGTCTTTTTGAAAAAAAAACCTTAAGAGCGATGAACGTACACACACAAAAAACTTAAACTTTAAAAAAAAATGTGTGACGCTCCCCCTGAAATGTAGAACAGACTTACTTGATAAGCGTATGTTCTCCCCCTGAACACATGAACAATATTGTGAACCACACAGATGTATCGAAGAAAAAATGTAGACGACAGTAAATGAACATAACAGGAAATCACAAACGTAATGAAAGCAAACAACCGAATGCTACCTAATTAATACAGAGATTTAACGGAAATATGTGTACGATACAAGTAGATGACATATGCGAGGAAGTATGTGCTCGACCATCTGGAGTTTAGACACCAGATAAAGAATAGGCAGTTCCTCGTAAGTGTATGGAACTTGTATCGGGCACACGGTTCGATTAAATCTTCAGATTTAGCATACCAAGCTTGGACACAAGATAGTTAAAACGTTTTTCGTCCAAGGGTTTTGTAAAGATGTCTGCTAACTGATGCTCAGTATTAACAAAGTAGAGTTCGATTGTACCTCTTTCGACGTGATACTTGATAAAGTGGTACTGAACGTCTATGTGCTTCGTCTTAGTGTGCTGGACCGGATTGCTTGAAATGGAAATTGCGCTCTTCGAGTCACAGTAGATGGGAACTCGAGAGTATGTCAAGTCGTAGTCCTTGAGTTGAGTGCGCATCCATATGACTTGGGAACAGCAGCTCGCGGCGGCCACGTATTCCCCCTCAGCAGTCGATGTGGAGACGCACTGCTGCTTCTTGGATGCCCAGCTGACTAAGTTGTCGCCCAGGAACTGCACGTGTCCCGATGTGCTTTTTCGATCCAACATGCTTCCCACGTGGTCCGCGTCTGAGTACGCCGCGAGCTCAAAACCTGTCTCTTTCGGGTACCACAAGCCAAGATCAGCAGTACCTTTTAAGTAATGAACAATTTGCTTTACTGCAATTAAGTGAGACTCTTTTGGTTTTGCCTGAAAACGGGTGCATAAGAATGTCGAGAACATGATATCCGGTCTACTTGCCGTCAAGTACATTAAAGAACCTATCATCCCACGGTAGGTTTTGGTATCCATGTCCTTTCCATTAGGATCGGCGTGTAACCGCATACCGGGGGTCATGGGTGTTTTCATGGGTGAGGACTGTTCCATCTGGTATTTCCGAAGAATACCCTGGATGTACTTAGCCTTGTTTATGAATATACTGGTCGACAGTTGCTTAACTTGAAGACCAAGGAAAAAATCCATCTCACTTAACATGCTCATTTGAAAGTACTCTCCCATGAGAATGGAATTTTTTTTACAATACTTAGGGTTAGTGGAACCGAAAATGATATCATCGACATATACTTGGACCAAGATTATGTGATCGTTTTCATTCTTCATAAACAGGGTTGTGTCGATTTTACCTTTTGAAAAACCCGATTTTAGTAAGAATTTGGATAGAGCGTCATACCACGCACATGGAGCTTGCTTAAGACCGTATAATGCCTTGTCGAGGATATATATACGTGATTCGGCTTGGAGTCATCTATGAACCCGTCCGGTTGCGATACGTACACTTCTTCCTTAATAACACCGTTGAGGAAGGCGGTCTTGACATCCATCTGAAAGACCGTGAAGTTCTTGTGCGTGGCGTATGCAAGGAACATACGAATTGCCTCGATTCTGGCTACCAGAGCGTATGTATCGTCGTAGTCAATTTCCTATTACTGGCGGTATCCTTTGGCCACGAGACGTGTCTTGTTGCGAACAACGATTCCATCTTCATTTTTCTTGTTCTTGAAGATCCACTTCGTGTCGATGACCGTCTTGTGAGCTGGACGTGGGACGTGTCGCCATACCTTGAGGGCCTCAAATTGGTTGAGTTCCTCTTGCATCGCCATGACCCAGTTCGGATCATTGAGTGCTTCAAAGACGGAGGTTGGCTCGATCTTGCATCGAAAGCCGGAGAACAAGCAGAAGTTGGCTGATGCACCTCGCGTCCGAACCGGAGTGGAAGGATCGCCTATGATCTGTGTAGAGGGTGTGCTTTGGTCACGTGAGAGTTGTCCGGGTCCACATACTCACCTTGGGTAAGGTCTTGAACTGCTTCAAGAGATGACGGACGGTTCTTCAGAGGGGATGGAACATGATTCGTTTTTGGCTGCACAACTTCTGGTTCCGGGGAATCCATAGGTTGATCCTTTTGAGTTGTTGAGGACGAATCTTCAGGAGCGATCTCCGGGATTGGCACAACTTCCTTCGAGGGATTAGTCGTTTCAGTAGTAATGTTCGTTGAACGTTGAGGGGATTCTAGTGTAGTGGCTGGAGTGCTCGTTGAAGGCGGACCGGAGAGATTCGTCGAGTTCTCGATTTGAACAACTTCATTCCTAGGTTGCACAATCACACGAGGGTTAGGCCTAGTTAAGAATTCATCGTAAAAGTGCTGAAACAGTAAATCTAAATCAGAAATATGTGATTTTGATGTAGATGCATGATTTGGATTTACTGGGATTTGTGCAGATCCCGAACGTGAAAGTTCGGAAGCGAACATGCCAGTTAAAGCGGGTTCTGAACCGATTTGTTCAGAAGCCAAATCTGCGGCTTCGTCAAAAGTCACGTTTACGCTTTCGACGACGGATTTGGTCCGTTTGTTGTAAACGTGATAAGCCTTAGCTTGCATCGAGTATCCGATGAATACTCCTTCATCTTCCTTTGGACTGAACTTCCAAAGGTCATCCTTGTCGTTTATAACGTAGCACATGCATCGGAATGCGTGGAACTACTTGATATTTGGAATGCGGTTGTTGATGATCTCGTACGGAGTTTTGTTGAAACGCTTATTGATGATGGAACGGTTTTGTGTATAACAGGCAGTTGCAACCGCTTCAGCCAAGAGAAAAAGTGGCAGCTTTGATTGTGACAGCATCGTGTGAGCAGCTTCGACCAGGGTACGGTTCCGCCATTCTACCACTCCGTTTTGCTAAGGAGTCCTCGCAGCAGAAATGTTTTGCGAAATACCGACAAAAGTCAAGTATTCGTTCAACGTTTGTTTCTTGAACTTCATCCCGTTGTCCGTCCTAATTGTCTAAACTTGCTGTCGGAGGTTCAATTGAATGGTCTTCAGATAGGTGATGATGAGTTCCAGGGTTTCGTCTTTAGAGTGCAGGAACTTCACCCATGTGTAGCGTGAGAAATCGTCGACCATCACCAGGACGTATTTCTTCTTGTTGATACTTTAAGCATGCATCGGTCCACACAAATCCATATGGATGAGTTCGAGGGACCGGGGCGTGCTCGGAGCGGCCTTCGGCTTGTGAGTCGCTCGCTTCATTTTTCCCATCTCGCATGCCCCGCAGAGTTTGTCCTTCTCGGTCGTCTTCGAAAGTCTCTGGGGGATACTTGGTCAGATCGATATATAGACCTGAACTATCATCTAGACCATGCTTATAAGCTTCGATCGCAGTTTTGATGTCACAATTGCGGGTACTGATCATTTCAGCATTGAATCTATTGAAATAACTTCGAATAGACTCATTGGTCTTCTGCACAACATAGTATAGATCACTAGTCTGCTTTTCCATCTTACGACTGCTGACGAATTGCTGGGAGAAATGGTTGACCAATTCGGCGAATGACCCGATAGATTTGGGTTTGAGATTGATCAACCACTGGAGAGCTGGACCAGTGAGAGTCGCCCCGAAACTCTTGCACATGCATACTTCCTGCTACATGTGTGGAATCAAGATTCTCCACATGAGCTGCTTATACTGCGCGACATGCTCGGTTGGATAGGTCACACCCGAATACTTGGGATTGAAGGCAGGAATGTTATACTTCTTTGGGACCTCGACGGTGGTGATCTCGTCGATGAAGGGCGACACCTGATACCCCGAGCGAGGCTCGACGTCGACAGGTACGGCTGCCCCAGGCAACTTGGCGAGCAAGGACAGGACGCGCTCATTTTGGTCTTCTAACATCTTCAAACGCTGGGTGACGGGATCGTTAAGATCAGGATTTGCCCTTGTCGAGGGATTGGTCCCTGGACTAGTTCCATTACCATGCGACGAACCATTGGTGTCCCCGTTGAATGGAACAAAATATGGCTGCGACCCATAGTGGAATTGTTGCGGTCCATTCCGAAATGATTGTGGTCCATGCTGAAATGGCTGCGATCTCTGCTGGAAATATTGCGATCCTTGCTGGAAAGGTTGCGGACCACTTTGGAACGGCTGGGAAAACGGCTGGGATCCAATCTGAAACGGCTGGGCACCACCTTGCAATGGTTGGGATCCATTGTTCAAGGGTGGTGGTCGGATGTGCTGAGGGGGAATCTGCCCAGACTGGGGATTCGGAATGAATGGACCCGGCTGCTGATTCTGCATGAATGGACCTGGATGCTGATTCTGTGCGGACGGGCCTGGTTTCGGACCTGGATTCTGGATGAATGGTCTAGGACCATTCTGGGGTCCAAAAGGATTCCTTAGCCGCGCGATCTCTTTAGCTGCTATGCGATTCTGCTCTGCCATTGCATTGAGTTGATTCCTGGCAACCTCGAGCTCCAGATACATCTGAGCGACGGCTTGCTGCGGATTTCCAGGGGCTGCCATTTTCCTGAAATAGAAAATAGAAGAAACTCCAAGAAACTATTAGTAGAATGCACGTGCGTCGAGGATTTTTTCTAGATGTAGTCCCACGGATGGCGCCAAACTGTTAATGCAAAAAATCTCACCAAAGGGACAACTTAAGGTCGATGTGGACTTAAACAACTAAAGAAATAATCTTTCGACGAGACGTGCGATGATAAATAAAATAAAGAAACAAGGGATTTGATGATGCAGGAAAAACCTCAAACGAGGAAAAAACCTGCGGACGACAGTGGGTGTCGTCGCTATACTACGGTCGCCAATTAGGGGCGATGTCCTTGGATACTAGTATCGATCGTACAGTGATTACAATACAGATGAAGGAAATGCTTCGAAATGTAAAGCCCAAGTGTTTGAATGTAAAAATAGGTGTTTGTCGTGTACGAAACAAATTGTGAACTGCTGGTCGAGGGCTGTTGTCGTGCGTCGAGAGCGATACTTAGAATAATGGTTCTTCACTTCAGGTGTTCTTGAATATTGCTTCGGTTGTTAATCGCTGGATATTCGATGTCTTGAAATGTTGATTGAGTTTGATATTTATAGTCTTCGCGTCCTTAGCTTCATTCATAAATGCTCCTTTAATGGCCTTAACGGTTGGAAACGGTCGCCGGAGTAATGATCTTCGTCCGTTATGGTCGCCGGCCGTTTAATGATTGTGTCGGTTATAGTCATTGTTCCTTAACGACTTTTACTCCTGCATTAAACACTTAACAAACGGTCATGGTGAACGTTAGCTTTCGTTGAGGTCGCACGTCCTTATGTAATAGTCGTGTGGATCGGACGACGCTATGGTCGAGCGTCGTAAGGGACTCTCGACTTATCTTTTACGAGGGACGACTATGGTGTTCTGGGTATTTGTCGAGACCTTACTTTAATACAAGATATAGTCCTTAATCATACGTCTTACCTGTTCTGGTCGCGGTCGAGCGACATGACTTTTTGCCCAAACAGGAATAACACGTGGAAAGTACGGACACGTGTCTGACACTTAGAGCTGTCTACGAGACTAAAGCTTCACATAGGTCTTCATTCACCAGAGCTCTTGTGCCAGAGCTCTGAAGGTCTTCTGGCGTGAACAGTTCTTCTGGTGGAACAAAAGAAGTCTTCTGCTAGAGCTCTGTCGAACTCTGATGATCTTCTGCTTGGTTTTCTTCTAAGTCTTCTGCTTGATCTCTGGTGGTCTTCTGACTTGTGATATTTTCAATACGTTTACATTGTGTATACTTGGGGCTAACATTTCAGAATCCAGAACATCGGTTTGATTGTATAGCGAAATCGGTTCAGTTGTGTCGGTTTCAGGGTCCTTACCGAGCATTTGGGGGTAGTGACTACCGAGACCTCGTGTAGAATTGTCGACGGTCTGGCATCATCGGTTTTACGGGTATGTGGAGGGGTAGGTTGTCTACTCGTAGACGGTCGGGAAAGTTGGCTTGTGGAGGGTCGGGTGGCGTGGCTTGTAATGGCACGCGAATCCTCCGTACCGCCCGCTCTGGTTCCCCTCACAGAGTATACTCTTAACATGCCCTGTCCAGGAGCCCCAGCTACCCGGACTCTACCTCCTCTTGTCCTTGGACCCTCACGTCACTCGGGCCAAGCTCGTTGGGGAGGTCCCTCCAGCTCTGGCTGGACCACAGGTGCACCGAACGCTCGCCTATATTCTAAAACACTCGGTGCTTGCAGATCCACGTATGCCAGTAAGGCTTCGGATATAGGAATGGCTTGGGCATTGGACGGGTTACGAATCACAAGATAGTGTAAGTTAAATGGAGAACATACCGGGTGGTTCATGCGTCGTGCTATATTTGGGTTCGCGTCCAAATGTTGATGGATGGCAAGCTGAAGGAAGCGCGGATAGGGAATGAAGTTGCGCTATTTCGTTCATCCGATGGCGCGTATTGTCTGAACTAGCTCACGCCAGATGATCATGACGAAGTCCACGTGCCGGTTATAGATGACAGCGTGAACTAGGTGTAGGAAGTTGGCGGTGCACTGTTCGATGCCCTTCCATCTTGAGGATAAACACCTGTTCAGAATCGGGAACAAGGTGTACCAGATCGGCGCCAGGTATTTTCGGTTGAAGGCTGAGGGGCGGTTCAGTACATGATTGTATCCAAGTGCTTGGATTTTGGCACAGAGAGTGTTGTCATCTACAGCAGGGTCGTAAGCAGCACGGCCGTCGGCAGTAGCTTCGGGTAAGGACAGTAGACGTCGGAAGGACTCCGGTGTGAGCACAAATGGAAGATGATCGATCGTTTCCATAATCGTCTGAGAGTTGAGCGCCGTGACGACTCGAATAGTGTTCCAAACTTGATGTAAATAAAGAACCGGGACGTCGGTGGGAGCGGTGAGTGCATCGCGAAGTGTATGTCCGAGTAGGATGTCCACGACCACACGATGTTGTGGTCGGAACTTAGTAGCGTCGAGGTGATGATTGTTCGCCACGATTTCAGTTCCATGATCCGCTGGAACTAAGGCGTTGTCAGCTTCTTCGTCAATAAACTCCTCATGAGGAGGATTGCCTTGTTGTTGTTGTTGTTGTTGATCCGCCATTTGAGTACCTGAAGGACACGGTGTTAGATTACAGGCGGATGCATAATTGTCGGTGCATACCTTTGTGAAGATCGACTCAATTTGGAACAGATTGAGGAATGGCAGTGGAACAGGGTACTGGGATTGCCAAATTGTCCGAACAAGGAAAGTATCCGGCAAGCATAGTGTCCGGGTACAATGGTCACCGGATAACAAGAGTTACCGGGTACATTGGTATCCGGATACAAATGGTTTTCGGGTAAAATGATGTTACCCGATAAAAGGTAGTTACCGAACAAAATTGGACTTACCGGACAACTAGGTTTCCGGAGAAGAAGGTTACCGGACAAACGTGATCTTCCTGGATAGTTGAACTTACCAGAAACCAAAAAGGTTTCCGGATAACTTGGGTTACCGGGTATCATGGGTGTCCGGACGAGATGGCTTTCCGGAAAAAAATATCTTAACACATGGGAGATTCCGGATAAACTTGAATGTGTCCGGATAGTTTGAAACTATCCGGACGACATTCGGTCAACACAAATTGGCAAAAATTGAAATCACAACCCAGAGATATGCATCCTACATACGTCTAATAGAAAAGATAAGCAAAATAACACCAACAATCGAGCCTAAACAAGCGTGTATGAGGCCGAATGTGAACCGACACTAAGTCGGGGTTCGAAAATCCTTTTTCGATCGAGAAATCGATCAATTGTGGATGAAATGTTTGTGATTGTAACGATAAAATGTATAGAAGAGTAAATCGAGTCACATACCTGTGATTGGAGATGAATCAACCGAAAATAGTTGAAATGAGAGAGTATCCGAGCAAAAGAGTGTCGAGAGGGTTTTTGGAAGAGATGTCCGGAAAGAGTTGAAAAAGATGTGGAAACCGGGTATTTAAATTGAGTTAGTATCCGGATGGGTTGTCCGGAAACTTACCCGGTCCGGATACCTATCCGGATAGGTTGGTTTCCGGATACCCTTTCCGGATACACGTACTGGATACTTTTGGAAACTCAAAAAAATACCCTGAAAATTTCCATTTTGACATTTCTCACCAAAAAAAAACTTAAGGATTTTTCTTTTGAAAAAACACGCTCCCCCTCAAACTTTGCACACAAAAAATTGCTCCCCCTCGGATGTTGTCTTTTTGAAAAAAAAACTTTAAGAGCGAAGAACGTACACACACAAAAAACTTAAACTTTAAAAAATATGTGTGACGCTCCCCCTGAAATGTAGAACAGACTTACTTGATAAGCGTATGTTCTCCCCCTGAACACATGAACAAGATTGTGAACTACACAGATGTATCGAAGAAAAAATGTAGACGACAGTAAATGAACATAACAGGAAATCACAAACGTAATGAAAGCAAACAACCGAATGCTACCTAATTAATACAGAGATTTAACGGAAATATGTGTACGATACAAGTAGAAGACATATGCGAGGAAGTATGTGCTCGACCATCTGGAGTTTAGACACCAGATAAAGAATAGGCAGTTCCTCGTAAGTGTATGGAACTTGTATCGGGCACACGGTTCGATTAAATCTTCAGATTTAGCATACCAAGCTTGGACACAAGATAGTTAAAACGTTTTTCGTCCAAGGGTTTTGTAAAGATGTCTGCTAACTGATGCTCAGTATTAACAAAGTAGAGTTCGATTGTACCTCTTTCGACGTGATACTTGATAAAGTGGTACTGAACGTCTATGTGCTTCGTCTTGGTGTGCTGGACCGGATTGCTTGAAATGGAAATTGCGCTCTTCGAGTCACAGTAGATGGGAATTCGAGAGTATGTGAAGCCGTAGTCCTTGAGTTGGGTGCGCATCCATATGACTTGGGAATAGCAGCTCGCGGCGGCCACGTATTCCCCCTCAGCAGTCGATGTGGAGACGCACTGCTGCTTCTTGGATGCCCAGCTGACTAAGCTGTCGCCCAGGAACTGCACGTGTCCCGATGTTCTTTTTTGATCCAACCTCCTTCCCACGTGGTCCGCGTCTGAGTACTCCGTGAGCTCAAAACCTGTCTCTTTCGGGTACCACAAGCCAAGATCAGCAGTACCTTTTAAGTAATGAACAATTAGCTTTACTGCAATTAAGTGGGACTCTTTTGGTTTTGACTGAAAACGGGTGCATAAGAATGTCGAGAACATGATATCCGGTCTACTTGCCGTCAAGTACATTAAAGAACCTATCATCCCACGGTAGGTTTTGGTTTCCATGTCCTTTCCATTAGGATCAGCGTGTAACCGCATACCGGGGGTCATGGGTGTTTTCATGGGTGAGGACTGTTCCATCTGGTATTTACGAAGAATACCCCGGATGTACTTACCCTTGTTTATGAATATCCCGGTCGACAGTTGCTTAACTTGAAGACCAAGGAAAAAATCCATCTCACTTAACATGCTCATTTGAAAGTACTCTCCCATGAGAATGGAAGTTTTTTTACAATACTTAGGGTTAGTGGAACCGAAAATGATATCATCGACATATACTTGGACCAAGATTATGTGATCGTTTTCATTCTTCATAAACAGGGTTGTGTCGATTTTACCTTTTGAAAAACCCGATTTTAGTAAGAATTTGGATAGAGCGTCATACCACGCACATGGAGCTTGCTTAAGACCGTATAATGCCTTGTCGAGGATATATATACGTGATTCGGCTTGGAGTCATCCATGAACCCGTTCGGTTGCGATACGTACACTTCTTCCTTAATAACACCGTTGAGGAAGGCGGTCTTGACATCCATCTGAAAGACCGTGAAGTTCTTGTGCGTGGCGTATGCAAGTAACATACGAATTGCCTCGATTCTGGCTACCAGAGCGTATGTCTCGTCGTAGTCAATTTCCTATTGCTGGCGGTATCCTTTGGCCACGAGACGTGTCTTGTTGCGAACAACGATACCATCTTCATTTTTCTTGTTCTTGAAGATCCACTTCGTGTCGATGACCGTCTTGTGAGCTGGATGTGGGACGTGTCGCCATACCTTGAGGGCCTCAAATTGGTTGAGTTCCTCTTGCATCGCCATGACCCAGTCCGGATCATTGAGTGCTTCAAAGACGGAGGATGGCTCGATCTTGCATCGAAAGCCGGAGAACAAGCAGAAGTTGGCTGATGCACCTCGCGTCCGAACCGGAGTGGAAGGATCGCCTATGATCTATGTAGAGGGTGTGCTTTGGTCACGTGAGAGTTGTCCGGGTCCACATACTCACCTTGGGGAAGGTCTTGAACTGCTTCAAGAGATGACGGACGGTTCTTCGGAGGGGATGGAACAGGATTCGTTGTTGGCTGCACAACTTCTGGTTCCGGGGAATCCATAGGTTGATCCTTTTGAGTTGTTGAGGACGAATCTTCAGGAGCGATCTCCGGGATTGGCACAACTTCCTTCGAGGGATTAGTCGTTTCAGTAGTAATGTTCATTGAACGTTGAGGGGATTCTAGTGTAGTGGCTGGAGTGCTCGTTGAAGGTGGACCGGAGAGATTCGTCGAGTTCTCGATTTGAACAACTTCATTCATAGGTTGCACAATCACACGAGGGTTAGGCCTAGTTAAGAATTCATCGTAAAAGTGCTGAAACAGTAAATCTAAATCAGAAATATGTGATTTTGACGTAGATGAATGAATTGGATTTACTGGGGTTTGTGCAGACCCCGAACGTGAAAGTTCGGAAGCGAACATGCTAGTTAAAGCGGGTTCTGAACCGATTCGTTCAGAAGCTAAATCTGCGGCATCGTCAAAAGTCACGTTTACGCTTTCGAAGACGGATTTGGTCCATTTGTTGTAAACGTGATAAGCCTTAGCTTGCATCGAGTATCCGATGAATACTTCTTCATCTTCCTTTGGACTGAACTTCCCAAGGTCATCCTTGTCGTTTATAACGTAGCACATGCACCGGAATGCGTGGAAGTACTTGATATTTGGAATGCGGTTGTTGATGATCTCGTACGGAGTTTTGTTGAAACGCTAATTGATGATGGAACGGTTTTGTGTATAACAGGCAGTTGCAACCGCTTCAGCCAAGAGAAAAAGTGGCAGCTTTGATTGTGACAACATCGTGTGAGCAGCTTCGACCAGGGTACGGTTCCGCCGTTCTACCACTCCGTTTTGCTAAGGAGTCCTCGCGGCCGAAACATTTTGCGAAATACCGACAAAAGTCAAGTATTCGTTCAACGTTTGTTTCTTGAACTTCATCCCGTTGTCCGTCCAAATTGTCTAAACTTGCTGTCAGAGGTTCAATTGAATGGTCTTCAGCTAGGTGATGATGAGTTCCAGGGTTTCGTCTTTAGAGTGCAAGAACTTCACCCATGTGTAGCGTGAGAAATCGTCGACCATCACCAGGACGTATTTCTTCTTGTTGATACTCTAAGCATGCATCGGTCCACACAAATCCATATGGATGAGTTCGAGGGACCGGGGCGTGCTCGGAGCGGCCTTCGGCTTGTGAGTCGCTCGCTTCATTTTTCCCATCTCGCATGCCCCGCAGAGTTTGTCCTTCTCGAACTTGAGCTCGGGCATGCCTTTAACGTGTCCGCCTAGCACCAGCTTGTTGATGTTCTTGAAGTTGAGGTGCAAAAGTCATCGATGCCATATCCATGCTTGTTGAGATTTGGCCTTCGACATAATCCAAACGGAATCATCGGTCTTTAGGGGCAGAGAGGTCGATGGTGTAGATGTTGGTCTTCTGAGTTCCAACAAATAGCTCCTTTCCGTCTTCCGTGCGGACGCTACACCGTTTAGCTTTGAAGTTGACCTCGAGATCTTTGTTGCAGAACTGTCCGATGTTGAACCGATTGTGTCCCTATCCCGCGACGTATGATGTTGGTCCCGAAGGGTTATACAAGTTTTTAGAAGGGGGGGTTGAATACAAACACACGATTTTTACTTTCTAAATTGTTTATTGATAAATCTTAAAACAATTTACAACTTGTTGCGGAACAAGATTAAGGATAAACCTAATCTAAACAAGTTAAGAACACTAAGTGTAGGTCCCATTTAGGACAAGCAAACAATAGAAGAACAATTCATATATAAATAGAGATAAGATGAACAATAAGAACAATCATAAAGAAACTCATCTCATATTCATTGAAGATAATATGGAGAGGAAAATGAAGAACACCACACTTTACATTTTAGATGACTCTCATGAAAATAAGTCAGTGTGTGTTTTTGGGTGTTACTCCAAAAATGACCTCAATGATAAATGAAACCCTAAACTTCTTTTAAAGGGTCCATTTACAATAATAGGCTAAAGCCCATAAAGCTAACTAAAAAGCCCATACACTTTTTCTTTATAAAACATTTAATTAAATTAGGAGCTAATTTAATCTAACAATCTCCCCCTAATGTTTTATAAAGAAAGCATCATCTTGTAGTCTCCCCCTTGCTTTCTTTAGAAACTTTGGCGTTCCATTCTTCGAGTCTTCAAAGCATCACGAGCTCCCCCTCAAATGTAGGCTCATCTTCTTGAAAAATCGAGACAATTAACCCCATTTTGTCTAGTTTTCATGATTCAACTTCACTGTTGAGTAAGCATTCAGTACCGATCATTAAACATGAATAACAGAGGAGTGAGTGACAATCAATATGTCACAATATCTGTATGAAACCATGAAGAAACGTCGAGAGAACACCGTTCTTGAAAGCAGAAAGAGCATGAATTAATTGCAATGCTTTCGGTCCAGCACCTTACAGCAGGCTTTGAGACTGGTTTTGGCATATCAGCTCACATAATTTGAGAAAACTCAGAACATTAAAGTCGTGCGTCTGTGAATTATCTTTCTAATGCAACTGGACTCGTGTCAATTGGAGCACTGAGTAAAACGTTGTGCGCCTGTTTCTGAAGCAACGCAAAGCTGTCCAACAAACAAAAAAAAATCGGGCTTTGGACAACTTCTGACAAATCAACAGAGCTCTGGTAGATATCTCTGTTGTAAATAAACAGAGTTAGCTCTGTCAATTGTCTCTGATAAATCAACAGAGCTCTTGTAAGCTCAACAGAGCTCTGGTGACGAGTTGAGAGAAACACAACTTTCTGTCCAGCAAATGTGTACTGACTTTAGAAGCGATTCGGACCAAGAAGAACACTGATTCAGACCAAGATCAAAACACGAAAAAGTTTCATCTGTGTCTTAGGAATTCAACGCATCTAGACTCATCAAATTTGGAACTTCGAGGAGGGAGTTCTGTTGAAATTATGACAGGTGCGCAAATCTGGCAGCAAGTACCTCTGCTCTGTTGCTTCTGCTCTGGTGAACAGTTCCTCTGTTGTGAACAGTGGCTCTGTTGTAAACAGTGCCTCTATTGTGAACAGTACCTCTGTTGTGAACAGTGCCTCTGTTGGAACTGAAGTTTCTGACAGAGCTCTGATGAGGTGTAACAGAGCTCTGGTGCGCTCTTGCTGATTTCTTCTAAGTCCTCTCTGCTCTGTTGTACCTCTGCTCTGTTGTACCTCTGCTCTGTTGGTGTACCTCTGCTCTGTTGGTGCACCTCTGCTCTGTTGTACCTCTGCTCTATTGGTTCTCTGGTGGAACAGAAGTTTCAGACAGAGCTCTGATGAGGTCTGACAGAGCTCTGGTGAACTCTTGCGGATTTCTTCTAAGTCCTCTGCCAGCAGTTTTACACCAACTTCGACACTACTTTACACCATGATACCTCTGGAGTTTGCAAAAACTCAAAACATAAAGAGTGTGAATTGGTTTGTTATATTTTCAGATCATCTTGAATCACCTCTTTTCGAGCTCGTACAACAAAGATATGGTTGATTTACCACAGTCGCGCAGATCTGTCCATCAGCTTTGCATCAGCACACTGTTGTCTACTTCAACGATGCATATGACCCTTATAAATGTCTCTGAATTCTCAAAACACGAAAGCTGTTCATCAATGTGTTTTGAATCCAGGGCCTTTTGAATCGCATCAATCGGTGCCTTTATCAGTGACATATGAGCGATTTACTACAGCATCGCAAATCTGCCAGCATGCTGTCATTGTACTTGAATGTTGTGCACCGAAATCAATTGCCTTTGACGGATGAGTCTTAAACTGAGTGTTTAAGAGTCCATTATCCACTGAAGTGTGAGTCATTAACAGATGTATTAAGGAGTCCAAGTGCCTGCAAAACAGATTAAAGACATTTTGGTACCCATTTCCAAATGGGTCCTATTTTGTTAGGATTTGGAGCTGTCTTCAGGTCCTCTGGCTTGCCAGTTTTTGTTGGTTTGCCAGGTTCCTTTCTATGCTTTTTCTTATATTGGGTCTTTGAATTTTTCTTATGAAATGACCCATTAGGAACACAGTTAGAACTAGAGAAATGGTTCTTTAATTTAAACAGAAGATCAAAGCATTTACAATTATGAGAATGAAGAGATGAATGTTTAACAGAAACATATGGCTTTGGATCATTTATGACAGGAGTAGAGCTTTTGACTTTCCAAACCATTTCACTCTTTTGAAAACAAGATTATCTGTATTATCAACACGAGAGGATATTCTGGAAAACTTTAATTCTTCGAGTTTTATCCGAAACCCAATAGAAAGTGGTTTTCCGAAGCAAAACAGAGTGCAGAAAAATAAAAGTTTAAAAACTCCGAAAATTGAGTGAATGCACAAACTGAGCTACAAACCTAGTGATTTTAAAGAATAAAACACTTAGGTATTTTCTACTAACAACCCTTGATCGATTCTAAACCAGTAGAAGAACTCTAATGGCCAAAACCAACCAAAAAGATGAAGAACTCTCAACTTTGCACAAAAACACAATAACCTCTCCAAATTTGATAAAAATCAATGGATTGGAGCACAAATTCGAATCTGTTTGGCTCTGATACCAATTGTAGGTCCCATTTAGGACAAGCAAACAATAGAAGAACAGTTCATATATAAATAGAGATAAGATGAACAATAAGAACAATCATAAAGAAACTCATCTCATATTTATTGAAGATAATATGGAGAGGAAAATGAAGAACACCACACTTTACATTTTAGATGACTCTCATGAGAATAAGTCAGTGTGTGTTTTTGGGTGTTACTCCAAAAATGACCTCAATGATAAATGAAACCCTAAACTTCTTTTTAAAGGGTCCATTTACAATAATAGGATAAAGCCCATAAAGCTAACTAAAAAGCCCATACACTTTTTCTTTATAAAACATTTCATTAAATTAGGAGCTAATTTAATCTAACACTAAGTTTTCTGCACTAGAAATAAGATAGAAAGGAGATAAGAATATTACGAAAATATTCTAACACTAATAGAGAAAGAAGAAGATGGTCGAGCTCTTTAATTCTGAAGTAGGGTTCTTCTTATATACTGCATGCATTTAATGCATAGCAGTGTTACTGATAGGATTTATATAAACCCTAAACCGGATCTTTAAGCTCAAGAATGATTAGTTCTAGATCATGGAATAAACATATACAAATCACAACATGAACAGCGGAATTAAACGACAGATTTGTATAGCTAACAAGGTTCATTAATTTAAACATACTGATTACATACTCACGCCCCAATTTGTTGACCTAAGTTATCAACAAACGAATACTTCTTCTCAAGTATTAGGATTAAGAACCTTGGGGCTCATGCACACACATCTACACGTTTTTGTTTAAACGTGGGTTTCAAGAACGTCTAATTCTATATCTCTAGGTTTCTTTATATACTAGAAACCTAGATAAACTAGAAACTAGATAAATACCAATCCTAGATAAACTAGGAATCCTAGATAAACTAGGAATCCTAGATAAACTAGAATTTACAAGGATAACTATAAAATAAACATATTACAATTCGAACCCTTGTAAGTTGAAGTTTTGACACATCAAATCTATATGAAATATTCCTAACAATCTTCCCCTATTTGATGATGACAAAACTTAGCATCAGAATCTTCAAGTAGCTTTTCCCCTTTTTGACATAATCAAATCCAAAACTTATCAAACTTGAATCTTCCCCTTGAATGATCAACACTTCTTCTTCCCCTGAATTTATGCTAACCATCCTTGTGTCTTCGAGGTTATATCAATTACGTTGTAAAGAAAATCAACCATTATCTATTTGAAGTTGAAGTAAAAAACCAAACCTTGAGTCTTATATCCCGTAGAAACCAAGTGAACAACAACGTCATTCTCATGAATGAGGGGATCCCTGTCCTTCGACCAATCTTCTTCTCTAAGATTTCGTCAAATTGAAGTCACATTCTTCGAACAATTACGTTAATAATCTTCATAATATCACGGGTTATCTTTAACAGGTTAAGGATACCTTTAAAGATATGATAAGAACACAAACTCTAACTTTCACTTCTTCTTCAAACAAACTCTAATTAATCTTCCTTTTTGTAATCAACTGATGACGATCAAAGGGTAGTCATTTAAGCATTCTTCCTCTATCGTTCATCAAACCTTCATACCTTGTGTGTGTGAATTTTCTTGAAACAAACAAAAATCATCCTCTTTTGTTGAGCATGATCCTAACATGGTGTGTGACATGTATTCTCCATTGCATCGCGGCTTTGATTTCATGGCTTTGAGGAATTCTGAGTGAAGAACAATTTTTATCAAGAAAAAACAAACTGCTGGATTTCGAGAATTTTTGGGAGCGTTCTGGACGTCGTACGGCCAATCCAACCAGACATAGTGTTAAACAATGTGTCCCGAAGCTGCTGTCCAAAAATCGCGACGATCCGACGGTTCAATCCCCGGGAATAGGCGAAACGGCCGGCTGTGATTTTCCAGAAAATTTCTGCGAAAAATCTGATTTTTCTTTCTTTCGTTCGTCTTCTTTCGTCTCTTCAAATCTTCCATTAAACCTTGTTTTTCTTCCAGATCAGAGAGCACCATGTGCTCTGATACCACCTGATAGGATTTATATAAACCCTAAACCGGATCTTTAAGCTCAAGAATGATTAGTTCTAGATCATGGAATAAACATATACAAATCACAACATGAACAGCGGAATTAAACGACAGATTTGTATAGCTAACAAGGTTCATTAATTTAAACATACTGATTACATACTCACGCCCCAATTTGTTGACCTAAGTTATCAACAAACGAATACTTCTTCTCAAGTATTAGGATTAAGAACCTTGGGGCTCATGCACACACATCTACACGTTTTTGTTTAAACGTGGGTTTCAAGAACGTCTAATTCTATATCTCTAGGTTTCTTTATATACTAGAAACCTAGATAAACTAGAAACTAGATAAATACCAATCCTAGATAAACTAGGAATCCTAGATAAACTAGGAATCCTAGATAAACTAGAATTTACAAGGATAACTATAAAATAAACATATTACAATTCGAACCCTTGTAAGTTGAAGTTTTGACACATCAAATCTATATGAAATATTCCTAACAGTTACTTTACACGTGGCAGCAGCTGAGTGGTTGCATGTTTTGACCTTTGTGGACAACCTTAGTAGCCGCATGGTGCACAGTGTAGAATCAGAGTTTGTTGTACGGTTCTAGACAGAAGGGAGGTCCGTTCTGACATTTCGTACGGAGACGTGCAAGGGGATAGACAAAAGTAACTTGTAGAGTAGACCTCATGATCAACGTTCGTTGAATAGTTCTTTATCAGTGAATGAAAAAGCTCAGCGATTGCTGAAGTCTTCTACTTGATACTTCACGTTGAGTGGACAGGTCTTGCTTCGCTGATATCCGCATCAGTTCATTAGTAGACTTGTCGCTGGTTCTTGGGCTTGATCTTCGACTCCAGCGTATAACCTTTGTTGACGTGAAACTTGTCTTCAGGGATCATAAGTAAACAACTAAACTATCAGCGATCATCACAGAGACTGAACAGGCTCAGAGCTACTGGATGAACAGTGTTCGCTGAATGTCTAATCTAAAGAGCGAGAGTTCCTATCAACGGTACTATAAAGTCCTAGTACTGATCAGCGATAGTGAAACTCTAATACATATTGTTTACTTACCATTTTCACTAAGTGTTTTAAGAGAGGGTCATTATCAAATCACTGAGGGTTTGGATCAACAATCTCCCCCTATTTGATTATGACATAGCAACAAAGAAAATTGCTAAGTATGAAAACATAAGGATAAAAAGAACTCATAAAATATTTGTCCCTTTTACTGTTTTCTGGATCTTTTAAGTACTGATGGAGTAAAGTACATTCGCTGAAATTTTTCTTTTAACTTCGTATAAGATTACAAAGGGAAGTAGAAAAATTACAAGTACAGCAAATTTAAACTACATGTACAAAAGAGGTAAGCTGATAAAGATAGAAAGAAATACAACGAAATCCAATCAGCCTTCAAAAGGTTCTTCCTTAATGAGAAGTTCATCAAGGGTCTTTGTTGTGGGTATCATCCAGTCAGGGACCGTTACTCATTGATCTCGTTTATTCTTTGCTTCGGCAAAGATTAAGGGTTTGAGATATCGTGCCTGATGATCGCGTCTGAATTCACACCAATAGATGAGATCCCTGAGCTGTTCAATGGGAGTGGTGGGAAGCTCAGAGACACGTTGAAAACGTTGTCCTTCATCGTAGTCGAGAAAGAAGATACCATAAGGTTCGCTTATGACTTTACCATGGACGAAACATTCACTAGGTGGCAGAGAGGTATCCAGCGCTAAGAGATCAGGATCAGGACCAAGTACTTCAGCACGTGAAAAACCAATACCTGTTTCATTCCGGATAGGAGGACCTGAATCTGATGGTTTGAACTTTTTCTTTGCAGAGGCCTTTCTTTGTTGAGTTGCAAGAGGAGGAGGAGGAGGAATATCCACAGCAGAAGAAACCAAGTCGATCTAAGAATTTATGATTTTCTCGACATGGCTCTTATATTGTGAGCTAGATCGCTGAATGGCTATTCGCATCTCCAACCATTCAGAGAAATCGTACTTCTTGATTGTAGCAGCGTATATGTTTTCTTTGGTACCGTTTTCTCTTAATAGATCGACTTAAACAACTGGAACATCTATGGTCGATTTTCCTCTGATGAACACCTTGTGAATTATGGCAGCCCGATATCGATAGTGCAGTCTTTCTTTGCACCATTCCAAGGTAGAATCAGATACCTTGGTCTTTTCTTCAACGATCTTCTGGGCGACTTCCCATAAATGACGTTGGACTTCGATGGGAGTTCTTTTCAGTTTGGGGTCATTCACCGATTTTTGGGCAAGCTGGATGGCGAGGGCCTTATCTTTTTCTTCAGTTTCCTTCTTTTCGGCGAGTAATCTTTTGGCTCTAAGATGATCAGCGAACTCTTTCTTTGATAACCTGAACTTTATGGGAACAGGGACTTTGGAGAGAGGGAGAATGATTCGCTGATCCTTGAACTTCTTGATCATTTATTCTCTCCTTTTCTGATCCTCTTCACTTAGCTTTTGAGGAGCTAATGAATATCTGTTTTTGTGAGAGAGAAGTTGTTCTTCAGGTTCATCGGTCTCAGTGATTAAATCCAAGACCGGGATTATATCTTCAGCTCTTGTGGTTGGGATTATTGTTGGTGGAGCAGTGGGGACTTCAGCTGGATCCTCAAGCAGGGGAGAGGACTAGCTGAAACACAGCGATCGTTTATGTAAGATTATGGGAAGAAAGAGATAGAGAAAAGAATGGGGTTTAAGTGTATAGAGGTTTTATGGATAGAAGGATTGAGATTGAGAAGGGGTAGAGGAGAGATGCAGAGTAAGGGAATAGAAGATATTGTACCTGACAAACTGGCTTTATCTGAAGGATGGCCAGATTGCCTTCTGCAGCGAGGCCTTTGCTTTTGCCTTTATCTACTTCAGATGCTGTAAGTTTTTTCTTAGTTGTCTCCCCTGATGGTTCATTTATTGAAATCCCTTTCACAGGGACCTTCTTGGGCTCAACGAAGAAGACGTCATCATCATCATCGTCGTCATCATCATCATCATTTTTATGAGTTGACGATGGTTCGTCGTCAGAGATGTCGACAGCTTCATCGTCTTCAGCTTCTTCTTCAGACTCGTCCTCATCAGCGTAAGGTTCGGTCACATCAGCAGCAGCTTCAGTTTCCTCATCGAGTTGCTCCCCCTCAAGAGCAGAGGGAGTTTTCTCGGTTCCCTCAGGGTTTTTAACTCCCTGAGGTTGTTCAGCAGCAGCAGTAGTAGAACTCGTCTCCCCCTCAGCTAGGGGAAGGTCTTAACGAGATTTCTTCTCTCCCTCAACACTATGGGGAAGGTCTTGATCCTTCTCCCCCTCTTCAACATGATGGATGGGGGAGGATAGTGGAATATCAGCATCAATATGAGAATCACTGTCTTCTTGGCCAGTGAGTCCCATGCATAATCCAACCACTGCTAATCTGTCGTCTAGGCCAGATATAGCAGGATGGAGGCTTTGAAGATCCTCTCGATCTGTCTGAGTAAAATGCGATGGAGTGCAAGTTGGAGCATTCAGACGCTCAAGAATTTGCTGCAGTTGATTTATGGCGGTGCTGACATCTGTCCTTAAGAAGGACACCTCTGTCTTCAGCGTTGTAACTTCGATGGACAGTGTAGTATGGGAGAGGTTGAGATTGTTGATGGCAGTAGAGTTTTCAGCAAGAGTAGCAGCAAAACTTGCAATGTTGCCATCCACCTTCTCCAGATCAGCACTGGAGGCTTTCTTATCAACGATCTCAATCAGCTTTTTCAGATTTTCTCCAGCGTCTGTAACCGCTGAATAGTTGGTGGAGAGAGTAGTGGTGGGAGAATCCACCTTATTTTCCAAGTCTTTCAGGGAGTTGTTGATATCTCCTAAATTAGGACCTGAAAAAGTTATTAACTTATGAACAGAGGAAAGCTCAGAAGTTTGGGGTTTTGAGAGAGGAGTAGGTTGAGTTATGTGTATACCTGCACGCGGGTTGGCGAAGTTGTCGAAACCTTGTAACCCTGAATGGTATTCCGTGTCGCCTTCGAGAGTGCCTTGGCGCATGGAGGTGCCTGCAGATCCCAAGTTTGTTTCCATCATCGCATGTAGAGTATCAGCAGCTGAATCATGAACGATGACGTTGGTTCCTGAGAACGGTGGGAAAATTGGTGGAGTGTCCAAAGAAAAAGTGGGAGGACTGAAGGATGACAAGATAGGTTAGTGTGGGGTTCAACGTTGGATCCGCTGACAATCATTTCAGTCTGTAGAGAGGCTGAAGGAGGTGGGTTCAGTTCCAAGTCTATAACCTCAGTGTTTAGAGACGCTGAGGTTGGGATGGAAGAGGTGGCTTGAGCAGCTATGGCAGAGCGTACCACGAAACTATCTAGCGACTCTTGTATAAGATGAGTCGTGGAGTCTTCAGCCGTTGATGGCTTGGAGGGTTGCTCCTTGGTTTTCTTGATCCTTCTGGAATCAAGTTGGGAAGATTAGTGTTTCCTTTTACGAGAAGGAGTAGTTGTAGAAGTAGAAGAAGGAGGATTGAGAAGAGGTAAGAGAGTAGAGAGACGTACCTCGTTTGGCAAAGACTTGAAGTCGAGCACCTTAAGGCCAACCTGAGAGAGTCTCATATCACCCTCTTTTGGGTATTTTCCCCCAAGTCCTTGTAGAAAGACGGCGCTGATGAATCTGGGATATGGAACCCATGTTGGTCTATCAGCCATATCTACTCTGAACGCAAGATCGTCATAGATGATCGAGGCCCAGTCAATATGGAGGCCTTTCAGCAATGCATAGCCCATTGCTTGCTGAGGTTGAGCGTCTTGATCAGAGGAGCCGGACTTCACTGTCATGCAGCTTATCAAGTGGGCGAAGATGAGGTTCATCTCGCTGGGCATCTTTGATTTCTTGATCAGGGTCAGTTTCTTCTCAGGCAATTTATCCCTCCCTGTGTCCCATGTGTAACCCATTGCATCAAAGAAGGCAGTGATTGATTCCCTATCAGCATTGTTTTTATGGTTTGGCAGAGGGACAAAGCATTTTTCTTTGGTAGCTATGGGTAGGCTGAGTGCACGCCTGATAATGGCGGGGTTGATTTTGGTGGTGCCAAATTTGGTGTCACAGAGAATGACATCAAGTAGTTTCTCAGGGTCTTTGGATGAAGGAACCTGAGCTCGTCTGGCAGTATACCAGAACTGAGATAGAAGGAATTTATGGGCAGGGGGTACGGTAGTGAGGGCTGTAGATAAGCAACAGGTTTTGAGAAAGTTTACAACATCATCTAGATGCCTGACTTGCTTTTTCGGAGGAAAATCGAAAAGCGCATAGAGATTGTTGTTGTTGAAAGTGACTTTCTCAAGTGTGAACTTGACCAGAGAAGCCTTGATGAGATTCAGTTTCTCATCAGCAGGAGATTTTTCAGCAGTATGAGCAGCAGTAGAAGATGCCATTGTTGTTTATCAAGTCAACCAAAGAACAGAGAAAAAGAATACATTCTTAATGTGAAATATTTTCCAAAAAGATGTTTTAGGGTTTTGCACATTCCATCCAGACAAAAGATGTCTTAATGGAGAATTAGGGTTTTCTAATTTTGACAAAAAGAGACAAAAACCAGTGAAGTCTTATTTTCCAGTTTCCTCTTTCTTAAAAGGTAAAGATTCTTGAAAAACATATGAGGTTTCAAGTTTAAAGATTTTAAGATGTAAACTTGAAGAACAACCATGAAGGTTGTATTCATAAAACCATGAAAGAAATGATTTCATTTTTAAAAGTTCTTTTGTTTGATCTTGTAGAAACAATGAGAAGATCATAAACAAGTTAAAACAGGTAAATAATTAGAATATTAACCTTGTTGTCGAATAAGAAGATGAACAATTTCTGATAACAATAGTTCAAGATGCAACAGTTATTCTTTTCTTATAGGAGAAGTTGTTCGCGTAAAGGAAAAATATAAACTCAAACGGGTTTATATAGTGGGAATAGAGAGAGAGAGAAAAACTAGAGGGGGAAAGTTTTTCATCATGACACGGACACGTGTTTGCGTTTGATTGGATGAGAAAACGAAACGTGCAAACGTGTGTCAGTAAAAGAACGTGCCAGGGTTTATCCGTTTGATTACGTCACAAACGTCCTTTCATATTTTAGGATGTCTCTGAGGTTTTTTAAAAATTCAGGGACATTTTGAAAACATGAAGCACTTAATAGAAATATCAGTGTTAGGTTTTAAAATTTCACAGTATTGCTGATAAGGAAGAGATATTCAGCGATACAATTTGTTTTTGGAATCTTGCATTCATTTGTGAACGTCAGCGAGTAAAGAGAAATCATACCTTAACATCAGCGAATCAAGTTTGTTCAAAGAGAGGATGATAGAATGGGTTATATAAGTTGGTTTTATCCTTATGCTGATCAAATGTGAACCGCTGAAGATTTTATTCTTCAAAGTTCAGCATTCCAAGCTCGCTGATGAGAAAGTTAAATCTTGTCTCATCAAGAGGTTTGGTGAAAAGATCAGCTAACTGAAAGTCAGTTGGGATAAAGTGATGTTCTATATCACCATTCATCACATGATCTCTGAAAAAATGATACCTGATTTCGATGTGTTTGGTCTTTGAGTGTAGCACTGTGTTAGCTCCAAATATTCATAATATTAGAAGTATTGAAAAATAGGACAAGTATGAAAGAGTTCCACATAAGCTCTGTGGTGTTCCACGTAAGCTCTGCGGTGTTCCACAGAAGCTCTGCCAAAGCAAATGGTCATTCAAGGAACACCAAGTCCCAAGAAGAATCTACAGAAGACTACTCACAAAGGACCAAAGAAGGATCTACAGAAGAATTCTCACCAAGGACCGAGACGCAAAACCTCTGTCACCTTTGAAAGAGGCTCTGCGGTTCAGACTGAAGACTTGGAAGATATTTATAATATCTTGCCACTGTTGAAGAAATATCTTGCTACTGTTCCAGGGTCCGTTCATCAACTTGTACAAGGCATGGTCCGACAACAAACACGTGTCAAACTCTGATAGTAATCCTTGCAAGTTGATATTAGTGCATTTAATGCATGCATATTTCCAACTGTTCATGCCATCCCTTCATTCCTGTAGCATCAGTCCTTTTGTTTAGAATAGTTATTTTATTGTAGTATAAAAGGAAGACTCATGTTGAGTTCTTCCTTACCAGTTGAGATACAAGAAAAACACACACACAATTAAACGTCAAATCTATTACTCGTGTTCTTCATCAAATACAGGAAAACCTTGAGATATTCATCTGTTCTTCATATACTGTTTATTTGATATTTTGTATTGTTTCTATACAAACTTATCTGTTAGTTCTTCAAATACGCTTCCGCATCAAACATAAACTTGAACTAATAGATCTGTTAATCTTGTCTAAGCAAAACGGGAACCAACGATTGGTATCAGAGCGAAGCTTGGTTTTTCAATATCAAGCGATCCTCGTTTAAACAAGATTATTGATAGAAACATGGTCTGATTTTAACCTGCTATTCATTTTACAGATTCTACCTTTCAGCCATTTTCGATTTATTCAATATTTGGCAAATCTATAGAAACTGTTTCTTCAGTTAAAACTCCATAAAAGTGCACTGTTAAGAGCTTTCAAACCCAGAAAATCTTTCCAGATTTTTCTTTCGTACTTTTTCGTGTCATATCTTCATTCTAAATCTTTCCACTCTTAAAATGGCAAACGCACAAAATTTCTTCTCAGCTGGTTCATTAACCAAACCACCATCTCTTCTTCGAAATGAGTATCCTCAATGGAAAATAAGAATGATCCATTTTTTTGAAGGTACTGATAAAGAGCTCGTACAATACCTTTATAATCCTCCTCATGTTCCTATGTTAATAGTACCTCGTGTACCAGCTACAGCTGACACTCCTGAAATCCCTGAGAATCAAAACCCTAAATGTAACATCCCAGACCAACCGTACCAAATATTGTCCGCTTTGTCCACACACCCGGACTCACGGTTTTAAAACGCGTCTGATAGGGGAGGTATCAAGTTCCTCTTATAAGGCAACCTTTGTTCTCCTCCCCAACCAATGTGGGATCTTACAATCCACCCCCCTTGGGAGCCCAGCGTCCTCGCTGGCACACCAGTCCGGTTCCCGGCTCTGATACCATCTGTAACATCCCAGACCAACCGTACCAAATATTGTCTGCTTTGTCCACACACCCGGACTCACGGTTTTAAAACGCGTCTGATAGGGGAGGTATCAAGTTCCTCTTATAAGGCAACCTTTGTTCTCCTCCCCAACCAATGTGGGATCTTACACTAAAACCAGGGATGGTTGGTCAGATCAAGACAAGATAAAAGATGAACTTGCGCAGAAAACAAAAAGAATTCTGATTATGGCAATCCCAAATGAACTCTTCCAGTCCTTGGATGCATGCGAATCTTCGTATGATCTTTGGAAAGAACTGGAAAAACAACATGAAGGGGGAGCTAAAACTCAGAAAAACCGAATGGCTCAATACATAAACGAGTATTACGCTTTTAAAGCCCTGACAAATGAATCTCTGCAGACAACATGTGACAGGTTCAACTCTTTGATCAACAACTGCAAAAAGTTCGGCATCCACAGAACTTCTAAAGTGAATAATGTCATGTTTCTCAAAAGTCTGAACGAAGAATGGCTCCAGCTATCTATGTCTTTACAAACCAATCAAGATTTAGACTCCTGGACTCTTTCAGACCTCTACAGAACATTAGCTGGTCAAGAGCCTCAAATCGCACAAACAAAGACACTGACCACTGCACCTCTTGCTTTCGTTGGCAAAACTACAGAAGATACAGAGAGGCCGAAGAAAGAAAGAACTACAGAGGAAAGGAAGAAGGAGAAAAAGAAAAAGATGATAGTGGTTGACAGCGAAGATGACGAGATTGTGGAAGAAGGGGAAATTACTCTGGCATCAATAGCTACATCCTTAGCTCTATTGACAAGAGAATTCAGAGGAAACCAAAAGAGTTCTGGAAATGATAGATATGGCAGGGATAATAGAGAGAGAAGAGAAGATTGGAGTAGAAGGGATCAAGGAAGAAGAGAAGAATCAGCTGACCGACAGAGGTCAGACGACAGAAGTAACGACCAACAGAGGTCGAGTGAAAGATACAACAGAGGAAATGACCGACAAAGGTCAGATGACAAGACAAGCTACACACCACAATAATGCTACAAGTTTGGCAAGCCTGGTCATGATGAAAATGAATGCAGATCGGAAAAAGGTGGTGATCGACATTAGACTGACGATCGTACGAGCAATAACTCCCAGAACCAAGGTTGCTACAACTGTGGGAAGCCAAGCCACTTTGCCAATGAATGTAGAAGCAGATCAAATCGCCCACAGAAGGACTCGGCTTTTTACAAAAAGAAAGCCGTGTATTATGCTCAAAAATCACTCATGGCGAACAAAGTAGTGAACAAGGAAGATTGGGAGTCAGATACAACCTCTGATGAAGAATTCACCAAAAATGCCTTGTGCTGTGGCATGGCAGACATCAGCTCCGACTCTGACACTGAGGTATCTACTTCAAACTCCATCTCTAGTACTACAGAAGTTGATTTGCTTATATTTAAAACTGGAAATGTTAAACTGAAAAAGACTTGTGATGATATTCAGAAAAAGATCACTTTTTATGAAAGAGAAGCTAGACTTCTCACTGAAGAAAAAGCAATGATTTTCAAAGAAAAGGAAGACTTAGAAACACACTGGAACAAGAATCTTTTTCCATTAAAAGAGAAAATCTTTGAATTAAATACTTCGTTAAAATCCAAAACAAAAGAACTTTCAGATTCTGAAAGCGACAGACTTGACATTTTAGCTCTTAAATAATATTTTCAAAAGGAAAGAGAAGTCCTTTGGTAAGATCTACTTAGAAGAGATGTTTTAATCAAAAACTGTCGTGATGCTCAAAAGGTGTATGAGAAAATAAATACTCAAATAGGAAGGCGAGGTATTGGGTACAGTGATATTAATCAAGGTACAGAAAACAAGAAAAATAAACCTCTGTCATCTCTATTTACAGTAGGAAAAATCACCAAACCAATTTTTCCAAACTTAATCTCTGTAAGTAAGAGAGTAAAAATATCTGGAGAACCTCACTTAAGGAAACCCATGAAGATGATAAATGTGTGGTATGAAAACACAGACTTATCACCTTCAACCTCTGTCAAAAGAGGATCCAAAACAAAGAGATATCTGAAAACTCAAGATCAAATAGGAATCTTTAAGTTTGGTAAACCAGAGACTCAAACTCAAGTTGCCTTTGTCTGCATAATAGATTCTGAAAAGAAATTATCTGCAGAAGCACTTGAGTTTAAACCAAACCTTTCAGAAGAAATACTAAGAAATATAATTGAAAAGGAAATTATGGAAATTGGAAAAATAGATATGTTGAAAAATTCATATACACCTTCTGTAGATCAAAAACTCTCCGAAGAGATCTTGTCAGACACCTCTGTTGACTTAGAAAGTAATCTTTCAGAGGAAGAAAGCAAGTATGACACATGCTCGGAAAGTACATTCTCTGTCGAAAGAAATATTGATGACTTAACCTCTGTATATGAGGACGAATCATAGGCTGACAGAATAGAAAAGTTTTTTTGTGACACAGAGGTTGTTAAACAAACCCCTGAAGTTCTTAACAGAACTATTTCTCCAAAAGAGAAAATCACTGGAATTCTTATCTGTCCTGACTTTATGAATATGTACATACAAGCCAAAACCTCTATTGAGCTTGAAAAGTTGAAACAAAAGAAGTTAATGTCCTATCAAAATCTAAAAGATTCAACATTTTTAAAACCCTTAAAAATAAAAGAAAAACCAACATGGCAACAAAAGGGTAAATGGACAAAACCTAACAAATCTTTTTCATCTGTGACAGTGAAATCAACAGAAGTTCACCACAGAAGGGACTCACAGAAGGCTGCTACAAACAAAGATTTTTGCCAACAATCTAATCTAAATAAATCTTCTTGTAATAGGAAGCCATATGCTAGAATAGAATGTAATGCCTATGTGGCCCAGTTTAAAGCTTTCAATAAAAATTTCAAGCAAATCGCCTCTGATGTTCAATATTGTCATTGCTTTGATCTAATGTTCAGGTTAAATAATCATTTATGTAGTTCAAATTGTTTTCTCTCTGCAGCTAAATCAAACATGAAAGAGAAACAAACTGATTCTTCAACAAAAAATAAAATGTATTTCAAGAATGCCAAGGCAAACTTAAAAAATTCTGACGAAACTGTACCCATGTGGATATGGGTACCTAAATCTCTGTGATTGTTTTTAAGAAGCAGTTTGTGCCAATATGGTATCTAGACTCCGGATGCTCAAGGCACATGACTGGCAACAGAAGTCTTCTATCCACATTCCAAGAAAAACAAGATGGTGGATCAATGACTTTTGGAGATAACAAAAAGGGGCATATCAAAGGCTATGGAGTCATAAAGAAAGAGAATATCACTGTACACAAAGTTGCATATGTGGATGGCCTAAAACACAACCTACTCAGTTTAAGCCAACTTTGTGACACAGGATTCGATGTACTGTTCAAAAGAACATTCTGCTCTCTACTAAGTGAAGACACATGAATTGAACTTCTGCGAGCCAAAAGAAAAGGTGATCTGTATGTAATGAACTTCAATGCCAAAAACAAGGACAACATTTGTCTTGTTGCAAGAAAAAGTGAAGAATCCTGGCTATGGCACAACAGGTTATGCCACTTAAACTTTCACACTCTAGATAAACTGGTAAAACTTGATCTGGTCAAAGGCTTACCAAATGTTAAGTTCAATAAGGATCATTTATGCTCTGCCTGTGAAATGGGAAAACTCAAAAGAGCTTCCCACAAAGGCAAATCTGATGTGTCTTGTCCTAGACCTCTGTACATGCTTCACGTTGACCTCTGCAGTCCAATCGCTATACAGAGCCTATGTGGCAAGAAATATATACTTGTCTTAATTGATGAGTTTTCACGATTTACATGGGTTGCATTTGTCAAAAAGAAATCAGATGTTCCACGCATCTTGATTAATCTAATGAAAAGAATCCAAGTTCTATATGAGTGCATAATTCTGAAGTTACGAAGTGACAATGGCACAGAATTCAAAAACTCTGTCATTGAAGCCTATCTCACAGAAGAAGGAATATCCCAAAACTTCTCTGCCGCTCGCACCCCACAACAGAATGGCGTGGTCGAACGAAAAAATCGCACGCTAGTGGAGGCTGCAAGAACCATGCTTTCTGCATGTGGATTACCAATGACCTTTTGGGGAGAAGCAATTTCAACAGCTTGCTATACCCAAAATCGTTCAACAATCGTGAAAAGACACATCAAAACTCCTTATGAATAGATCAAAAAACGACGACCAAACATCAAGTTTCTCCATATGTTTGGATGCAGATGCTTTGTCTTAAACGACAGAGACTCAAGAGGAAAGTTTGAAGAAAAGGCTGACCAAGGAAAATTCATCGGGTACTCTGCCGCTTCCAAAGCCTACAGAGTTTACCTTCTGAAGTCACGCACGATAGTAGAAAGCATCAATGTGTCCTTTGATGACTCATTCCAAAAGACTTCTGAACAACTCAGTTCAGAACTCGGGCTAAACATGTAAACCTCTGGCATCTCAAAAACAAATGAAGATTTAAGTCTTCTATTTCAAGAGATGTTCAACAACGACGTTGATCCCTCTGCTGGAACAAAAAGCACTTCTGCAGAATCACCTGTAAACGAAGTAAGTATCTCTCTGTCTGATCCATTTAATCCCTCATCCTCTACTACAAATTCTACAGGTACTGAAAATCTAACAGAAGATACGACGACAAAAGATTCTGCAACAGAGGTTATCCAAATTCTAAATCCAACAGAGGAAGCAACAACAGAAGGAACGCCAGAGGGAAGTGAAGATGAAACCACAATACCTACAGAGAAGGAAATCCCAACCATAATACCCATTCCTACAGAAGCTGAACCATCAACCACTTCAACTACAGAAGTTCAACTTGATGACTCAAATGATCATCTTCCGCGAACAACTCAATGGACAAAAAGCCATCCTCAAACACAAATCATCGGTAATCCCTCTGATAAGGTAAAAACAAGATCAGCTTCTGCAAATTTTTGTTTCTTTACCAACTTTATTAGTGTGATCGAACCGAAAAAGATTTCTGAGGACCTGGACGACCCAAACTGGGTGGATGCTATGCAAGAAGAGCTTCTGCAGTTTGAACGAAACAAAGTCTGGACTCTAGTACCTCTGCCACGAGGGAAACAGGCCATAGGAACTAAGTGGGTCTTCAGAAACAAAAAGGATGAAGATGGAGTGATCATTCGAAATAAAGCAAGACTGGTGGCCAAGGGATATCGCCAAGAAGAGGGCATCGATTACGATGAAACTTTTGCCCCTGTTGCACGGCTCGAAGCAATAAGAATTTTCTTAGCCTTCGCAGCCCACAGAGGTTTTAAAGTATATCAAATGGATGTAAAATCTGCCTTTCTCAAGGGTGAAATTCAAGAAGTAGTATACGTCCAACAACCACCAGGATTTGAAAGCTCAAAATACCCAAGGTATGTCTATCACCTCGACAAAGCTCTATATGGACTGAAACAGGCTCCAAGAGCATGGTACGAAAGACTTTCCACTTTTCTTCTCAACAACGGCTACAACAGAGGTACCACTGATACAACTCTATTCTTTAAAGGTGAAGGAAATGAACTTATTCTTGTACAAATATATGTAGATGATATTATTTTTGGGTCTACAAATACACAAAAATGTAAAGATTTTGAAAAACTCATGCAGAGTGAGTTTGAAATGAGTATGATGGGAGAATTAACCTTTTTCCTCGGACTTCAAGTCAAACAAACATCAGAAGGAATTTTCATAAACCAATCAAAATATGTCTCTAACATACTTGAAAAATACAGCCTCTCTGATGCCTCTGTCATGAAAACCCCAATGGCCACTGGAAATAAACTTTTTTCAGATCCAAATGGCATCTCTGTCGAGTGCACACTTTACAGAGGAATGATTGGGTCTTTATTATACTTAACGGCCAGTAGACCTGACATAATGCATGCCACATGTCTTTTTGCAAGATATCAAGCTAATCCTAAAAAGACACATTATATTGTTGTAAAGAGAATCTTCAGATATCTCAGAGGGACCAAAAATCTTGGCCTCTGGTATCCGCAGAACTCTGGTTTTAAGCTAAAGGCATACACAAATTCAGATTATGGCAGATGCAAACTCGACATAAATAGTACCTCTGGGAGTTGTCAATTCCTAGGTGGGAAATCAGTAAGCTGGACTTCAAAGAAACAGAATTGTATCTCAACATCTACGGCAGAAGCTGAATACGTTGTTGTACTAGATGTTGCTCTCAAGTTCTGTGGATGAAAACTCAGCTGAAAGACTTTGGTCACATCATAGCAAAATCCCCATCTTCTGTGATTCCAAAAGTGCGATTGCCATCTCTGCAAATCCAGTATAGCATTCAAAGACAAAGCACATAGATATCAGGTATCACTTTCTGAAATATCATGTGGAAAATCAAACCATCGAGATGCATTTTGTACCAACAGAATTTCAGCTTGCTGATTTATTCACCAAAGCACTTGATGAGAAAAGATTCCTTTACTTGGTGGGTAAATTAGGAATGATAAATATGGATTAACCTCTATAAGTATCATTATCTTTATATTATACAGTATGTATATTTTCTGTTCTGTTTATTACTTTGTATGTAAATTCTACTAAACTCCTTTCTGAAATGCAACAGAGATTCTGTAAATCTCCTCAGAACCTCTGACGATCCTTACAGAACCTCTGATACACGACCTATGTTATATACATTCACGTCTAATTATTTGAACCAAACATAGGTCAAGGGGGAGCAGAGAAAAACGAACTTGATCTACAGAGGATGATTAGATCAAGGGGCAGCAAAAGGAAACCTTGCTTAATCTACAAAGATTTATAAGTCAAGGGTGAGCAGAGGAAGAGATGACAACAACAGAAGAAAAGAACATTGTCGGACAAAGAAGAACAAAAAGGTTGGTATCTCGAACAAATTCTTTTCGAAAATAATTTTCTAGGACACAAATTTCTAAATATGTTCTAGAAACATTATTAAACACATTCCAAATAAAATTTGATAAAAACGAATGTTGAGTTTTCCATTATTAGAAATTTAAGGTCACAGAGCCTCTATTGAGTCGAACAGAGGTTTTGCAGGCAAAAGCTCTGATCTTAAATCAATAATTCTTGGAAACTCTGTAAATCTTTTTAGGTATCAAAATCAAAAAGAATCATAGCATACAAAAACTGCAGAAGAAGTCATCGGTTACAGAGTTCTCTCAACAAGAAATAACTTCTGTAGACCAACACTTGTTTTAAAAGGACTTTTTGCTGCACAAAACCTTTTTCAAAAACGATTTTCTAGGACACCAGCTTTCAAAAAGGTCCTAAAAACATTGTTAAAAACAATCAAAAACTTGGATGATCAAAAATATTTATAAATTTTTAGATATGAGAAATTTCTTGTCTCAGAGACTCTGCTGGCTCTAACAGAAGTCCAAAAACCTCTGTAAAGGAAATTCTATGCTAATAACTTATCGGTCCTCTCCATGGTCTTTTTAAACTTTTCTTATGTAAAGAAACAAACAACAGAGGCAAGAAAAACAAAGTTTTCAAATCACAGAGCCTCTGTCAGTTTTTTTCTCTTTCTTTTCTTCTCTGGGCATTTCTGTAACAGTAACGGTAACTTTTCTGCGAGTAAGAATCATGTGGAGGTAAAAAGGCCCACGCGCCTAACATTTAATAAGGCCGCCCACGACGTCTCATCATAACTGACACAAAGGACGTGTCATCTTCTCATTGGACCTACATGCAACATGTTCCTATGGAAAGTTGAACCAGCCGTAACAACTCAAGTGCGGACCCCAAAATATTATTTACCTCAAAATATTAACCCTTTCAGATTCTACGGCCACAAACTCAGTATAAAACCCAAGTTACCTTCCCTCATAAAAACTTTACTCACTCTCTTCTCCGACGAACCTGCAACTAGATTCAAATCATCATTTTACGTTGCAAAATGGCCTATAGTTCCCACGCTGCTCAAAAGTCTTCGGCAAACTCTCCTCAACAATCTCCAGTGCATTCAGAGCACTCCCAAAACCCTAACATCGCCGCAAATGCTAAAAAAGAAAACTCCGGCGACTCTACAAACTTTGCACCAACCACCAACCTTCAACACTTTCTGAACAAAGAACATTTTGAAGATGTTCTACCTTTAAAATCCAACAACTGCTACCTGGTACCCTCACCAACAGCCTTCGGCGAAGCCCATGCCCTTCTCCTAAATATCCTAGAAAATCATTTCCTATACCCTCTCCTTTCCAAAACCCCAACCAAAATCCCTGCACGATATCTGAATCAATTTTGGCAAAGTTGTCGTTTTGATTCAGATGATTCTTTGATAAAGGGCTACATTTCAAAACCAGACAAGTCTGACTACCTAGAACTCATGTTTAACATAACCATGTTCTCACTGGAGTTCAACCTACCAACCAGAGGTCTTCTCGGAATCAAGAAATATGCTAAGGTTCCTACAGACGAGGAGCTCTGTCGATTTGTCGAAATGTTAGGATATAACACAACCCTGAGGAAACGCCATGATTTCTGCAGAGGTAGACTACCACCTCTGTGGAATACCCTGTTCTCCATATTGAATCGTTGCCTCACAGGAAAAACAGGTAGCCCTGACCAAACCTCATTCCAGATCCTGACCATCATGTATGGACTCTATTACGACATTCCACTTGACTATGCGACCATCATGATGCAGGAATTAGTGAACACAATCGACAAAAATCTCGCAACTCAAAAGGCCAAGAGGAACACACCAGGGTATCTACCTCCTCTGCAATACCAAAGAATTCTAGGAGTCATTTTCGAGCCTCTACTTCAAATGCAGAAGTGGCCAATGGAAGGGCCATCTGTAAAGCTTTACCCGATGAATAAAAATACTCCTACAGAGCATGAAGACAATTACCCCCACTGCAGACCTCTGTCGAAAAACCTTCTGGCTTATTCAACTGATGAGAATAGGAAATTAGAATATATACGCGCCCACAGGACTCCAGAACCAAGTCCTGTGACACCCCCGCGTCTAGGAGCCCCCATAGGTGTAGATATAGTTAAGAGGATGACAGAAGAGGAATGGGCTAAAGCTTTGGAGAAACACTATTCAATACAAGACCGATTCAAAACCCAAAGAGAAAGCATTCACCCATCTTCTCCGAAAAGAAACACCTCTGCAGCAACACCCAAGAAGAAGACAAAGAAAAGAAAACCCACAGAGGAAACTACAACCTCTGCAGTTCAAACCACTTCACCGCTTGCTACAGAGACATGAACTTCTGCACCTCCCTCACCTCCAAAACAAAAGAAAAGGAAATCCAAATCCACAGGAGAGGGAGCTTATAAGCCAAAGAAGAGAAAGTCAAAGAAGAAGAAACCAACTTCACCTCTGCAGGTCATCCCAGAGGATGTCGAATAAGAAGAGGAAGAACAGGCAATACCTCTGCAACCTCCCTCCCCAATAATCTATGAATATCAACAGGGAGATTTCAATGCCTTCCTCAACAATCCCGACATTTCTCATACCTTAGATCCATCAGGATGGGTCGCAGAACCATTGGATCAGACTACAGAGGCTCTGCGCACAACAGAAGTTATTTCTGCTGCTCAAGGTACACAAACCATGCACCCTCACATACGACAACTCATAGGATTTCACTTCATTTATGATTCCTTAAGAGTAGCGGCAGAAACTATAGCGCCTGCAGAGGAAACCTCAGAAGAAGAGATAAACATAGAAATAGAGGAAGAGGTTAGGATAGAAACAGCAGAGGGTTCTGCAGAAAAAGATGCCGAAGAAGAAGATGGCACACATTTCTGATACCGTCGGTCTAGCGGCAGAAGGTATCATTGAAATATAGCAGCACAGCTCGATCCCAACCCCTCCCAGCCAGCCAGAGGTCACTCTTTCAACCTTTGTGCCTAATATAACCAGGGAAACCATTCCTGGGGAGTCATCTCAAAAGGACTCACCCATAGTTCGTGATTTGTTGCCCCAAATCACATCTGACATCCTAGCAGAGGAATTCGTTTCCTCTGCCACACACACCACAATAGGTCCCAACATCCCTTCAGAGGGGATTAGAGAGCACAGAGACGAAGAGACTCTAGACAAGTCTCAGAGTCAACAGAAGGATATTCCAATACCCACCTTTGGAGTGGATTTGGACAATGTTCTTCACAGAACTTCTGTAGAGGTTGAAACTCATATTTCTCCTCGAGAATCAGAAGGAAATCCTTCCACCCTCAACGTACAAACAGGGGTGAAAGAAGGTGTCCAAGGAACAAGGACAAACTCTGGAGACGAATGTGTTCCTCCAGAGGTTACCACGAGTTCACACGTATCAAGGGGTGAGTTCCAAACCCTTGTCACCTCTGTGAACCAAACATTGGAAGAGTTGAAAAGCTCTTTCAAATCTTTTGCAGAAGTTACATCCAAGGCCCTCTCAGAACTAAAAACCAAAATGGACAACTTGTCCATAGAGGTTCAATCAATAAAGACTGCTGCCACAACTTCTGCCACCACACCTACCTCTGTTGCTGCTGATCTTGAAAAAGCTGCTACTTCTGCCTTCAACAACTCGATCAACATATATCTGGAAAACATGAAAGAACAAGTGTCATCAAAAGTTATTACTCCAGAAGAACTGCAGAAGGCTCTACGACAAGTTCAGGAACAAACAACAGAAGCTACTCTAGCCATGAAGCCTACCGACTACATGACTAGAGCACAGTTGACAGAACTTGGGCAAAGCATCTTGAACCAAATGACAGAATTTAGCAGAGCCTTCACCATAGCCAATGCTTCTTACGTAAAAGACTTCAAGGCTAGTGTGGGAAAGATGCGGTTAAACACAGACGCCCAAGTCCAAATCTTCTTGGTCTTTATGATGATCTTTGTGCCAAAATGATGGCAGACGGGGCAAAGAAACCTGACACTACTTACAGAGCAGAAGGAAACGAAGATAAGGGTCAGGATGACTCTGATGATGATGATTCATTAGATCATCCTGAGGGGGAGAAACAAGGGGAAAATCAAAGAGAAACAACTACAAATAATCCTCCAATATCTGCAGAACCAATTTCCTATGTACCACCAACCCAAACCCAAACTCAGGAAACACAACAGAGACCCACAGATGAAACACCAGCCTCTGTGGAAACCACCTCTGTCCTTGAAAAAGATGTCCCTGAAGTTCAAATCCTGACATCTTCAACCTCATAAGAAACATCAACAGAACCCAAATCTCCAATCAAACCAAAAGAACCATCCCCACCAAAGTCCTCAGAAACTGAAGTGTCAAAAACTACAGAGGCAATCCCCATCATACCCACAGAAACCTCAACACCCAAACCAACAGAAGTAATCCCACATAGTCCTAAGCAGGCATTAGATTCTGACCCTTCCCAAACCAAAGATAAAGGTAAAGGAATCATGACAGAAGAACCACAGAAGAAAAAGCAAAAGCCACAGACGACAAAGAAGTTGATGAAGAGCTCATTCAATGCCTTTATCACTCCTAAACCTGAAGACGACTAGGCAACAGAGGGTAGGGTTGCAGAGATAAAAAGACAAATGGATGCTCTTCGAAGACCAATACCACCACCAGATACACGACATGCAGAAATGGAAGAAGTGGTGTATAGGTACCTTTACAAACAGCAATATCAAAACAACCCCATACCACACATCGAAGATCCTCAACTCATAGCTGACCTTGACAACACCTTCAGCAGAACAAAGCCAAAATCAAGGGCAGAAGTCTTCTCAGAATCCAAAATAGAAAAGGTAATATACTGCAAATTCTCTCACACGAGAACCTTTCGAAAGATCAGGTACAACATTTACAAAGTCAAAAGGGAGAACAAATCCGAAAATCAATTTACAGATGCCGATATAAGGAACTTGAACCCCTACGATCTGCCAGATCTTCTACTTTGGACGAAAGAAAACTTCGACAACGATGCCAACAGAAGGGCCTATCAAGTGTTCAGGAAAGCAATGAGAGAAAAGCTTCTGCTGTATAGCATGATAGACTTTCAACTGGGAAGAGATCTTGGAGTCAGAAACCTGAGTCTGAGACCACCAGAGGATCACTGCCCACCTTCTGCAATACCCAACTCAATCATAACAACACCAAGGTACGGGTTAGTGTATAAGGATCCTGCTGGTCAAGTGAGACTTTTTGTGGAAATGGACTGTCAGAAGTATGCAACCAATACTCTGAACAAGTTCAGATCAATCTTACAAGAGAACAGAGGTACTGAGCTTATGGATCAAGAATCAGCAGAAAGAATGATCAGAGAAATAGATGCTACAATCGGCTTGAGAGAACTATGCATAAATTTCTATCACGAGCTCAAAGAAGTAGGATTTGACAATAGAAGTTTCAATGACTTCAAAGATGCAAATGTCTAAATCTCTTTTACATATCTCTGTAATATTCAAAAAAAAGGGGAAATGAAATGAAACTTTTGAGGTATTGTTTAACCTCTGTCTACTTTACTTAGCCTAATTATGCGCAAAGTCAAATTTTCATTTTTCAATACTTAGGGGGAGATTGTTAGCTCCAAATATTCATAATATTAGAAGTATTGAAAAATAGGCAAAGTATGAAAGAGTTCCACAGAAGCTCTGTGGTGTTCCACAGAAGCTCTGCGGTGTTCCACAGAAGCTCTGCCAAAGCAAACGGTCATTCAAGGAACACCAAGTCCCAAGAAGAATCTACAGAAGACTACTCACAAAGGACCAAAGAAGGATCTACAGAAGAATGCTCACCAAGGACCGAGACGCAAAACCTCTGTCACCTTTGACAGAGGCTCTGCGGTTCAGACTGAAGACTTGGAAGATATTTACAATATATTGCCACTGTTGAAGAAATATCTTGCTACTGTTCCAGGGTCCGTTCATCAACTTTTACAAAGCATGGTCCGACAACAAACACGTGTCAAACTCTGATAGGAATCCTTGCAAGTTGATATTAGTGCATTTAATGCATGCAGATTTCCAACTGTTCATGCCATCCCTTCGTTCCTGTAGCATCAGTCCTTTTGTCTAGAATAGTTCTTTTATTGTAGTATAAAAGGAAGACTCATGTTGACTTATTCCTTACCAGTTGAGATACAAGGAAAACATACACACAATTAAACGTCAAATCTATTACTCGTGTTCTTCATCAAATACAGGAAAACTTTGAGATATTCATCTGTTCTTCATATATTGTTTATTTGATATTCTATATTGTTTCTATACAAACTTATCTGTTAGTTCTTCAAATACGCTTCCGCATCAAACATAAACTCTAACTAATAGATCTGTTAATCTTGTCTAAGCAAAACGGGAACCAACACACCGTATTGTTGGCTATAGCGATGGAACTTGTGCCGTCGCAATAGATTGGAAATTTCGAGAGCTGAAGGTCATAGTCCAGTAGTTGATTTCTCATCCACAAGACCTGAGAACAACAGCTTCCAGCAGCTACGTACTCAGCTTCAGCGGTGGAGGTGGACACTGAGTTTTGCTTTTTACTTGTCCAATTCACCAGCTTTCCACCTAGGAGCTGACATCCTCCCGTGGTGCTTTTCCTATCCATCTTGCAACCTGCAAAATCACTATCTGAATAGACGATTAGATCAAACCCTGAATCTTTGGGATACCAAAGACCTAGGTTAGGTGTACCCTTAAGGTAAGAAAAGATTCGCTTTAAAGTGATCATATGAGATATCGTGCACACAAACAGGTTACGTACATAATATCAGGTCGGCTAGCTGTAAGATATAGAAGAGAGCCGATCATCCCACGGTACGTCATGACATTAATAGGTATTCCAGAAGGATCCTTGTTTAGTGTCAGCGGTGGTGCCATAGGGGTTTTCATAGCTGAACTCTGAGTTAAATCAAATTTCTTCAGCATATCTTTAACATACTTTCCCTGATTAATGAAAGTTCCCTTTTCATTTTGTTTTATCTGAAGACCAAGGAAATATATTAGTTCACCCATCATACTCATTTTGTACTCTGCTTTCATTCTACCAGCTAAACGGGTACAAAGGTCAGGGTTAGTAAAACCAAATATAATATCATCGACATATATTTGAACAAGAATAATATGACCTTTTACTTTTCTGAAAAATAGAGTTTTGTCAATCTGACCAAGCTCAAATTTTTCAATATGGAGATAAGTAGAGAGAGTGTCATACCATGCACGTGGAGCTTGCTTTAAGCCATAAATTGCCTTATCCAGTTTATAAACATAACTTGGATGCTTAGGATCTGAGAATCCTGGAGGTTGTTCCACGTAGACTTCTTCATTCAGCTTTCCATTAAGGAACGCTGACTTGACATCCATTTGATACACTTTGAAGTCTTTGTGTACAGCGTAAGCTAAGAATAGACGAATGGCTTCTAGTCTTGCCACTGGAGCAAAGGTTTCGTCGTAATCTATACCTTCCTCTTGTCTGTATCCCTGAGCAACGAGTCGAGCCTTGTTTCGGGTTACAGTTCCATGTTCATCCAACTTGTTTCGATAGACCCATTTAGTGCCTATCACTGACTTGTCAGATGGACGAGGAACAAGCTTTCAAACTTTCTTTCTTTCAAATTCAGTCAGCTCTTCTTGCATAGCGCTGACCCAGTTCGGATCTTGGAGGGCATCATCTGTTTTCTTTGGTTAAATCAGAGAAATAAAGTTAACAAATAAACAAATGTTACCTGCACTTTGTCGAGTCTGAACACCAGCGTTTGGATCACCAAGAATTTGATCAATTGGGTTATTAATAGTCCATCGCTGAGCCGGAGTATGAGTCGTTGACTCAACCTGAACTGGAGGGGCTGAAGATGAGGCTTCATCAACTTCTGGTATATCAGTCAAGAAAGGAGTAGGTGCAGATGTCATTACATTCACTGATTGTTGATAAGTAGTTGGAATGTCTGAGACATTTGGTTCAGAAGCAGGTATAGTGTTTAGAGGAACAGCTGAGACCCATGAAGTGTCTGCTTCACTAGTCTGCATGTTTGGGATGATAGTAGGACCATCATCTTCAACAGTATGAGTATGAGGAGTGGGAATGCCTTCTGAATCACCAAGATGACAAAACATCCATTGATTCAGTTCTTCAGTATCAGTAGAAGGTCTAGAATTCGCTGAACGGGATTCGACAAAGGTGACGTGAATCGTTTCTTCTACAGTCTGTCTTCTACGATTGAAGACTCTGAAAGCTTCGGAGATAGAAGAATATCCAAGAAATATTCCATCATCAGCCTTAGGATCAAACATTCCAAGGGTCTCTGTTGTTCAGTATTAAACACTGACATCCAAAGATGTGAAGAAAGCTAATTGAAGGCTTTCTCCCATGAAAAAGTTCATAGGCTGTCTTTTTGAATCTTTTGACTATCAGCGACCTGTTTTGCATAAAACAAGCATTGTTGACAGCTTCTGCCCAAAACTGAGTAGGCAGGTGAGAATCGCTGAGCATTGAACGTGCAGCTTCAATGATAGTTCTATTTCTTCTTTCAGCGACTCCATTTTGTTGTGGTGTTCTAACTGAAGAAAAGTTGTGAGAAATACCCTTACTCTCAAAGAAGGAATCAAGAGAACTGTTTTTCAAGTCAGTCCCATGATCACTCCTTATTGAGCGAACGGTCAAATTGTTCAGGACTTCCATTTTCCTGACAAAGGTGATGAGTTCTTCAGGGGTGTCACTCTAACATTACCCAGGTATAGCGAGAGAATTCATCAACTATGACCAGTGTATATTTCTTTCCAGCGATGGATTGTTTGTTAACAGGGCCAAACAAATCCATATGTAGAAGTTGTAGAGGAGATGACATTGAGGAAACTTTCTTTGACTTGAAGCTTGCTTTGGTCTGCTTGCCTTTCTCACATGTTGAACATAAGGACTCTTTGGCGTATGAGTGTTGAGGTAGACCAGTAACTAACTCTTTAGAAGATAGAGTATTCAGTGTCTTGAAGTTTAGATGAGAGAGCCTCTTATGCCATAGCCAGTTGACATCAGATGAGGCTTTTGAGAAGAAACAGGAGTTCTCAGTGGTTGTTGAGTCCATGTTTATTACATAAACATTTTCCAAATGATAACCGCTGAGAGCTATCTTCTCCTATTTGTCAGCGACAAAGCAGGATTCCTTAGTAAAGATTACTTTGTTATCCATGTCGCAAAGCTGACTGATTCTTAGAAGATTATGCTTCAGCCCTTCAACATATGCGACTCTTCTGATGGTTGTTGTACCATTATAGAGTACACCAAACCCTCGGGTATGTCCTTTTCCGTTTCCACCAAAAGTCACAGAGGGACCCTTCTCTTCCTTATACTCAGTGAGCAGGTTTTTCTTACCAGTCATGTGTCTAGAGCATCCTCTATCGAGATACCAGATTCCCTTCTTAACATGCATCACAAAGGAAGATTAGTTTGACTTGGGCACCCATTTCATCATGTGTACACACTTGTCAGTGGAAGTAGATGGAATGGAAGGTTCAGCAGTCTTCGCAGCATTTGAAGATTCAGCTTTGTTAGTCTTCACTTTGGTTAATTTCTTAACCTTAGTGGTCTTCTTTACCTTGGGGGCAATAATCTTCACCTTAGCTATCTTTTCAGCTTTGGTGGCTGTAGGGCACTTACTAGCAATATGATTCGTAAGTCCACAGTGATAACATTTCCTATAACTAAAAGTAGTTCTAGGACCATTTGCATGCTTAGCCGTTAGTTTTAAATGAGCAGGGCTAGCACAAAGTATACCTTTGGTATTGGAAATGGGAGGAACAATCAGTTTTTCAGATTTCTTACCATTTATATCCACTTTAAGTATAGGAGTAGATCGCTGAATAAATCCAGGGTTCTTGTTCTTAGAAGTAGAGGGATAAGTCACTGAAGCTTTAGAAGCATTCAGCTTAGGTACAAAGGTACCATTCTGAGGTTTTTGGTTAAAAGCAATTCCTTTACCTTTGTCTTTAGAGACTGAGGTAGGTTTTCGATAAACAATTTTCTCTTTACCTTTAGAAGTTAAGGTAGAGATTTCCTCAGGGATGGGAGGTTTTGAAGAGGAACACTGAGAAGAGAAAGTGTCAGGGATAGAGGATACGAACATTCCAAACTTAAGCATGGAACGGTCAGTGGTTGGTTCTAGAGTTTCATCTTTGTAACCAAGACCACGTTTATCACTCAGTGGAATCTGAGACTTAATTATCTCAGTGATCGTTGTTGAGGATTTATACCGTCCATAAACAGTAGCTTATTTAGCTTTTAAAGCAGCGATAGCTTCTTCGTGCTCGATTTTGACTAGTTGATTTATATGAATTTGATCTTTAAAATCTTCTTCAATTTTAGAAAGCTTTTCTATTTGAAGGTGACAGTTTTTAAGCTGTTCAGCGAGATCAAGGTTTTGATTTTCAATAACAGTTTTTCCATTCATGGCTTCATATAAACTTCTGGTAAGCAGATCGATTTTTCGAAGACTATCAGCTTCATCAATAATTAAAATATTGGTAAAGAAGGAAGGTGATACCTTAGTAGCAGAGGTTGAAGTAGAGGGAATGTCAGACTTTTCTTGCTCGTCTTCAAGTTTGGCCATGAGACAGAGATTGGCTTCATCATCATCTTCAAAGTCAGATGATTCTTCTTCGTCAGAGGCAGCCCAATCATAGTCAGCCATCAGGCCTTTGCCTTTCTTCTTAAAGGTTTTCAGCTTTGAATACCTTTCTTTAAGCTTTTTGTATTTTTCATCTCTAGTCCTGGGAGTAAAGTTTTTCTTGGGAAAAGCTGAGGATCTAGAGACTTTCTTTGACCTACACTCGCTAGCAAAATGTCCTATCTTTTCATAGTTATAGCAAGTAGCAGTAGCCTTATCAATAGGAGTTGATGATCTTGGCTTGTCAGTAATAGCAAGAGGTTTGTTCTTTCTGAAATTTTTCTTATTTGCGAATCTCCTGATTTTATTAGAAAGGAGAGCCTTAGATTCATCAAGATCTGAAGAGTCAGGATCTGATGAGCATTCAGAGTTAGTCTCCAATTCAGTGATAGTGATAGTAGATCGCTGAGTGGTAGGTGACTCTGAGATTAAATCAACAGGGGTGCTTTTGGAATCTTTTACAAGATTCTTCTTAAGATGACTTGATTGCTCATGATTAAGCATCGTGCCATATAAGGTAGAAAGAGTCATGGATTTTAGATCCTTTGATAGCTTGAGACACATTGAATAACTGTCCCAGCTTTCAGGTAAACATTCTAAGAACTTTGTCAGTACTTCAAAGTTAAAATATTCCTTACCAGCAGTTTTTAGATCTATTATTAAGTAGTTAAAACATTGGTGTACTTCAGAGAGAGATTCATTCTTACCACAAATGAAGCTTTCGTACTGTCTTACCAGGTTGATCTTTCGTGAGTCCTGGACTTCAGACGTACCTTCATACTAAACACAGATTGTGTCCCACATGGCTTTGGAGGTTTTCAGGTTCATGACGGAATGGTAGACTTCGTCAGGAAGAGCCATGGAAAGAATGGATCTGGCTTTAGTATCGATAGCCACTTTCTTCTTATCTTCATCAGTCCACATATGAATTTCCTTGGGAACCAACCTTTCTGGAATAGCAGCTCTATTCTCAGCGGATGGAACTATAGGATCAATTCTAACAGGAATATATGGGCCGTTTTCAAGATAGTAAGGCATAGTAGGGTCTACACCTGTTGGTCCCGAATGCCTATACAAGTTTGTAGAAGGGGGGGGGTGAATACAAACACGCAGATTTTACTTTTCTAAATTGTTTATTCATAAATCATTAACAATTTACAGCTTGTTGCGGAAACAAGAATAAGGATAAACCTAAATCTAAACAAGTTGGAACACTAAGGTTTCTTTCACTAAGAGAGATAAGGAAATTACTAATAATAACCTATCTTGAAATAAGAGATTGAACTTGTCCAGAGTTAGCAAGTTACTTCAAATGAAGTGGGTTCATCTCTTTATATACTGCATGCATTTAATGCAAGTCAGTATACACTTTACACGTGTCATCAGCTGGTTGGTTGCATGTCATTGACCTTTGTTGACAACCTTAGTAGCCGCATGGATGAACAGTGTAGTATCAGAGTGGTTGTACGATTTCAGACATTCGGAGGTTCTTTTCTGACATTTCGTACGGAGTCGTGCAAGGGTGGTTAAGACAAAAGTACTTTGTACGGAGGACTTCATGATCAGCTTTCGTTGATTCAGAGCATTATCATTATCTATTCAGCGAATGATAAAGTTCAGCGATAGCTGAAGTCTTGTACTTGATACTTCACGTTGAGTGGACAAATCTGAGTCTTCGTTGATCCGCATCAGTTCATTAGGAGACTTGTCGCTGGTTCTTGAGCTTGATCTTCGACTTCAGCGTAGAACCTTTGTTGACGTGAAACTTGTCTTCAGGGATCATAAGTAAACAACTAACTTATCAGCGATCATCATAATGACTGAACAGACTTAGAGCATTAAAGAGCGAGAGTTCCTATCAGCGGTACTGTAAGATCTTAGTACTTATCAGCGATAGTGAAACTCTGATACATATTGTTTACTTACAATTTTCACTAAGTATATAAGAGAGGGTCATTATCAAATCACTGAGGGTTTGGATCAACAATCTCCCCCTATTTGATTATGACATAGCAACAAAGAAAATTGCTATTTAATGAAAACATAAGGATAAAAAGAACTCATAAAATATTTGTCCCTTTTACTGTTTTCTGGGATCTTTTCAGTACTGATGGAGTAAAGTACATTCGCTGAAATCTTTCTTTAAAACTTTGAATCAGGTTACAAAGAGAAACGGAAAGATTACAAGTACAAGCGAAATAAATTACAAGTACAAAAGAATAACTGATACAATAGAGACATAGGCGATCATATCAGTTTGTAAAGGATTCTTCCTTAATGAGAAGTTCATCAAGGGTCATTGATGTGGTGGGAATCATCCAGTCAGGAACGGTTACACCTTGTTTTCTTCTGATCAGCGCTTTTCAAAAATCAAGGGTTTCAGATGTCGTGCTTGAGGGTCATTCCTGAAGTCACACCAGTAGATGAGATCTCTCAACTGTTCGATGGGAGTGATGTGAAGTTCAGAGATGCGTTGAAAATGCTCTCCACCATCGTAGTCATGGAAAAATATCCCGTAGGGTTCGCTTATGACTTTGCCAGGGATGAAAGTCTCACCAGGAGGAAGAGATGTGTCAAGCATGGAAAGATCAGGGTCAGGACCAAGGACTTCAGCACGTGAAAAACCAATACCTATTTCTTTTCGTATGACAGGGCCATCAATTGAGGATTTAGATTTCTTCTTCTTCTTCGCTGAGGCCTTTCTTTTCTGACTTTCGAGAGGAGGAGGAGGAGGAATATCCACACAAGAGTAGACTAAGTCGATTTGTTTGTTGATCAGCTTTTCAACATGTTCCCTGTACTTCGACTGAGACTTCTGGATGGCTAACCTGATCTCCAACCATTCAGAGAGACCGTACTTCGTTATGGCTTCAGCATAGAATTTTTCGTACTTCTTATCTTCTCTGAATATCTCGACTTCAGCGATTGAAACAAGGGTTGTTCTTCCAGAGATGAATACCTGGTTGATTTTGACAGGAGAGAGTCTGTAGTTGACCTTTTCTTTGCACCAGGCTAATGTGGACTGAGACACAGTTCTCTTTTCTTCAGTTATCTTCTTGGCGTTTTCCCAGAGCTGACGTTGAACTTCAATAGGAACTCTTTTCAGCTTGGGGTCTTTCACTGATCGTTTATAAAGCTGGATGGCGTATTCTCTGTCCTTTTCTTCAGCTTCCTTTCTTTCAGCGATTAATCTTTCAGCTCTGAGGTGATCCTTGTATTCCTTTTTTGAAATTCTGAACTTTTGAGGAACTGAAGGAAGTTGATCACGCCTCAAAATGATTCGTTGATCCTCGAATTGCTTTATTATCTCTTCTCTTCTTTTCTGATCCTCTTCACATAGCTTTTGAGGAGCTAAGGAAGGTCTGCGTCTGTACGAGAGTAGCTGTTCTTCAGGTTCATCAGTCTCAGAGATTAAATCTAAGACTGGGATTATTTATTCAGCAGCAGCTGGTATTATTGGTGAAGTCGCATTTGTGGAACCTTCAGCGGTATCCTCAAACAGGGGAGAGGACTAGCTGAAACACAGCGATCTTACAAGTAAGAACTTGGGTAGAATCAGAGAGAAAAAATTTGTTCAAGTGTATAGGCTTGGGTAGTAGAACTGATAGTGTATGATAGAGGAGGGATGGAGTGAGAGATGTTTAGTGTACCTGACAAACCGGCTTTTCAAGCAAGATCGTCAGATTGTCATCTTCAGCGACGCTTTTGCCTTTGCCTTTCTCAACTCCAGAGGCTTGGGGCTTTATCTTTGTCCGCTCTCCTGAAGGTTGATTTATCGAGATTCCCTTAAGAACTTTGATCCTCGGAGCAGGTTTGACGATAAAGAAGTCATCGTCATCTTCGTCATAATCATCATCATTCTTTGGAGAAGAGGATGGTTCATTATCAGGGATGTCGACGGCTTCATCATCTTCTGCTTCGGACTCGGTTTTATCATCTTCTTCTTCGAGTTGCTCCCCCTCAGATACAAAGGCGAGCTTCTCGGTTTCCTCAGGGTTTTCATCTCCCTGAGGTCCAGCGGTCTCGGTTTCCTCAGGGTTTTCATCTCCCTGAGGTCCAGCGATGGTTTCTTCAGCATCCTTCTTCTCTCCCCTGATAGATTCATCATGGGAAAGGTCTTCAGCGCTCTTGGAGAGATCTTCAGCGCTCTTCTCCCCCTCTTTCTCATGATGAGTGGGGGAGGAATGCGTTGACTCAGCAGCGTTGGTAGGTTCTCTGTCTTCTTGGCCAGAGATACCTATACAAACTTCAATCTTTGCTATTCTGTCTTGAAGGCCAGAAATAGCATGATTGATCTTTTCCAGCTCAGTGCAATCCGCCGCTGTGAAATTGTCAGATGCAGGGACAGGAGCAGGAGCAAGAGTATTCGCTTTTTGTAGCAGCTGCTCGATCATCGTTTTCATCGAACTAACATCGGTCTTTACAGAGCCTAAGTCAGTCTTAACGGTAGACATATCTCCCACTAGTTGTCCAACCGATGTCTTCAGCGTTGTGACCTCACTGGACATGGATGAAACTGAGTTTTTGAGAGAGGTGTAGTCTGTGTAGATGTCAGCGAGCACCTTGGCGAAGTCGCTGAGAGTTTTATCAACATGCTTTATGTCATCTGTGGAAGCCTTCTTCTCCGCCACTGTTGTCAGCTTTGTAAGATTCTCTCCAGCGTTTGTTACAGCTGTAGAGTTATTTGAAAGAGTAGTGGTGAGACCTATCAGCTTTGTCTCCACGGACTTCAGAGAGGCGTTTATGTCTCCCAAATTAGGACCTGTAACATATAAGAACTTGTGAACATAGGAAAACTCAGAAGTTTGGGGTTTAGTGACAGTGTTTATGGGTTGGTGTATACCTGCAGGAGGATTGATGAACTCGTCAAAATTACGGGTTCCTGAAAAATGTTCCATGTCATCTTTAAAAGTGCCCATGGATTGTCCTGCAGGTCCTGTCTTCATGATTCCTGGAGTATCAGCTTTAGTTTCCGTAGAAATGATGGCATCTCCAGCGAGAACTGGAGGAGAGACCAAATGAGTAGAGGGAGGAGCGAAGGATAAGAATGGAGGTTGGGTTCTGAGTTCAGCGTTGGATTCGCTGACAATCCCTTCATCAGTCTTTTGAGAGACTGAAGGAGGTGGGGTAGGTTCCAAGTTTGTAACCTCAGCGTTTAGAGACGCTGAAGTTGGGATGGAATGGATGGGTTGTTCAGGTGTGGCAGAGCGTACCACTGAACGTTCCTTCAGCTCTGCAGAAAGAGCTGAGGAGTCTTCAGCATGAGATTGCTGGGGTTGCTCCTTTGTTTTCTTGATCCTTTTAGAACCAAGTGGGGTAGATGAATGTTTCCTTTTCATAGAAGGAGAGGATTTTGTGGCCATGGTATCAGCGATGGGTATTGTCGCTGAAGGAGCCACATAATTAGAAGAAGAAGGGCTGAGAAGAGTTAAAAGGGTAGAAAGACGTACCTCATTTTCAAGTAGTTTGAAGTCAAGTACCTTAGGGCCAACCTGAGAGAGTTTCAGGTCACCCTCTTGCGAGTAGTTGTCCTTCAGGCCATATTGGAAGATGGCGCCGATGAATCGGGGGTAAGGAACCCATGGAGGTCTGTCAGCGGCAGAGTCTACTCTTTGCAACAAGTCATCATAGATAAGAGATGCCCAGTCAATGTGTAGACCTTTCAGCAGAGCGTATCCCATTGCTTGCTGAGGTTGAGCGGCTTGGTCAGAGGAGCTGGTCTTGGCAGTCATGCAGCTGATTAGGTGAGCGAAGATGAAGTTCATCTCGCTGGGCATTTTCGACTTCTTTAGCAGGGTCAGCTTCTTCTCGGGCTTCTTGTCTTTGCCAATTTCCCATACATAGCCCATTGCATCGAAAAATGCAATAAGAGCTTCTTTGTCAGCGAGTTTCTTATGGTCAGGGATAGGAACAAAAGGCTTTTCTTTTGTAGCGTTGGGAAAGTTCAGAGCCTTGCGAATGATGGCAGGTGTGATCTTTATCGTGCCATACTTAGTATCGCTGAGGATACAATCAATTGTTTTGGAGGGATCTTTGGAGGATGGTAACTGAGAGTGTCTGGCAGAGTACTAGAACTGAGATAGTAGTAGCTGACTTGCAGGAGGTGAGATGGTCAGGGCTGTTGAAATACAGCAATTCTTTAGGAAATTCACAGCATCTTTCAGATGTGTGACTTGCTTTCGAGGAGGAAACTCGAGAAGCGCATAAAGGTTGTTCGTTTTGGTCCAATCTAGTTGATCCAGAGTGAACTTAACCTGAGGAGCCTTGATAATTTCTACTTCCTCAGAATCAACGGAGAAGTTCTCAGCGGTAGCAGGAATGTTAGACGATGCCATTTCTCTGTATTATCAGTTCAACCAAAGATGTTAACAAATAAGAATAATCTTAATGTGGAAAGATTTTCCATTAAGATGGTTCAAATTTTATCCATTTCATTTAGACACAAATGTCTTAATGAAGATTAGGGTTTTTCTTGATTTTAAGAAACGAAATGTAAAACCCATTTATTCTTGTTATCCAGTTTTCTATGAAGAAATAGATTCTGGAAACGAATGAAGAACAAGTTTAAGATTTTTGCATTTAAACTTGAAGAACAACCATGAAATGATTGTGTTCATAAAACCATGAAAAAAATGATTTAATTTTAAGAAGTTCTTTTGTTTGATCTTGTTTAAAGAAGGAAAAGATTGGAAACAAGTTATACGCATTCGGTAATAAATAAGAACATATTAACCTTGATGTTTGATGAAGAAGATGACGAACAGTTCTTGAAGTTTTAGAAAGCACAAATTCAACAGTGAATTCTTTCTTGCGGAGGAAGATTGTTCGCGTAAAAGAAAATTATAAACCACGAGTTTGTTTATATAGAGAGATTAGAGAGAGAAAATCTTGAGCGGAAAAAGATTTTCATCATGACACGGACACGTGTTTGCATTTGATTGGAAGTTTGAATGAGACATGCAAACGTGTGTCAGAAGGAGAAAACGTGCCGGGGTTTATCCGTTGTAATGACGTCACAACTGTCCTTTCATATACTTTTAGGATGTCTCTGAGATTTTGAAAGCTCAGGGACTCTTTTACAAACATGAAGCACTGAATGAAAATATCAGTGATGGTTTTAAGAAATTTCAAAATATCGCTGTTAAGGAAGAGATATTCAGCGATGCAATTTGTTTTGAAATCTTGCATTTTCATGCGATTGTCAGAGAGAGAAAACATACCTTGATATAAGCTTAACCAAGTTTTATTCAGAGAGAAGATGATTGAATAGGTTATACGAGTTGATTTTATCCTATCGCTGATCAATGTGAACCTTTGAGGATTTTACCCTTCAAAGTTCAGCATTCCAAGCTCGCTGATGAGAAAGTTGAATCTTGTCTCATCAAGAGGTGTGGTAAATAAATCAGCTTACTGATAATCAGTTGGGATAAAATGAAGTTCTATATCACCATTCATCACATGATCTCTGATAAAATGATATATGATTTCTATGTGTTTGGTCTTTGAATGTTGTATTGGATTGTTTGCTATGGCAATGGCACTTGTGCTGTCGCAATAGATTGGAATTTTGGAGAGCTGAAGATCATAGTCTAGTAGTTGATTTCTCATCCACAAGACTTGAGAACAACAGCTTCCAGCAGCTACATATTCAGCTTCAGCTGTGGAAGTGGACACTGAATTTTGCTTTTTACTAGTCCAACTTACCAGCTTTCCACCCATGAGCTGACATCCTCCTATGGTGCTTTTCCTATCCATTTTGCAACCTGCAAAATCACTATCTGAATAGGCGGTTAGATCGAATCCTGAATCTTTGGGATACCAAAGACCTAGGTTCGTTGTACCCTTAAGGTATCGAAAGATTTACTTTACAACTTTCATATGAGATAGCATAGGTTCAGCTTGATATCGTGCACACAAACATGTTGCATACATAATATCGGGTCGGCTAACTGTAAGATACAAGAGAGAGCCGATCATCCCACGGTACAGCGTGACATTAACAGGTATTCCCTTTGAATCCTTGTCAAGTGTCAGCGGTGGTGCCATAGGGGTTTTCATAGCTGAACTCTGAGTTAAATCAAATTTCTTCAGCATATCTTTAACATACTTTCCCTGATTAATAAACGTTCCTTTTTCAGGTTTCTTAATCTGAAGACCAAGGAAATATGTTAGTTCACCCATCATGCTCATTTTATACTCATCTTTCATTCTATCAGCGAAACGAGTACAAAGCTCAGGGTTAGTAGAACCAAATATAATGTCATCAACATATATTTGAACTAGAATGATATGACCTTTCACTTTTCTAAAAAATAGAGTTTTGTCAATCTTACCTCGCTCAAAATTTTCAATATGGAGATAAGTAGAAAGAGTGTCATACCATGCACGAGGAGCTTGCTTCAAGCCATAAAGTGCCTTATCCAGTTTATAAACATAACATGGACGCTTAGAATCTGAGAATCCTGGAGCGTGCTTCAAGCCATAAAGTGCCTTATCCACATACACTTCTTCATTCAACTTTCCATTCAGAAACGCTGACTTAACATCCATCTGATGTACTTTGAAGTTTTTGTGTACAGCATATGCTAAGAATAGACGAATAGATTCAAGTCTTGCTACTGGAGCAAATGTTTCGTCATAATCTATACCTTCCTCTTGTCTGTATCCCTGAGCAACAAGACGAGCTTTGTTGCGGGTTACAGTACCATGTTCGTCCAACTTGTTTCGATAGACCCATTTAGTGCCTATTACTGTTTTATCAGTTGGTCTCCGAACAAGTTTCCAAACTTTGTTTCTTTCGAATTCAGTCAGCTCTTCTTGCATGGCGCTGACCCAGTTTGGATCTTTGAGGGCATCATCTATTTTCTTTGGTTCAGTTAGAGAAATAAAGTTAACAAATAAACAAATATTACCTGCACTTTGTCGAGTCTGAACACCAGCGTTTGGATCACCAAGAATTTGATCAATTGGATGATTTACGGTCCATCGCTGAGCCGGATCATAAGTCGCTGACTCATCTTGAACTGGAGTAGCTGAAGATGAGGCTTCAGCTACTTCTGGAGTTTCAGCTAAGAGAGGAATACTTGCATTTGTCATTTCATTTACTGATTGCTGAGAGATAGATGGAATGTCTGAGGCATTTGGTTCAGCGGTAGGTATAGTGTTTATAGGAACAGCTGAGACCCATGATGTTTCAGCTTCACTATTCTGCATGTTTGGAATGATAGGAGGACTATCATCTTCTACTGTATGAGCATGAGGAGTGGGAATATCTTCTGAATCACCAAGATGAGAAAACATCCATTGATTCAGTTCTTCAGTATCAGCGGACGGTTTAGAGTTCGCTGAACGGGATTCGTCAAACGTGACGTGAATAGTTTCTTCTACAATTTGTCTTCTACGATTGAAGACTTTGAAGGCTTTGGAAACTGAGGAGTGTCCAAGAAAGATTCCATCATCAGCCTTAGGATCAAACTTTCCAAGAGCATCTCTGTTGTTCAGTATGAAACACTGACATCCAAAGATGTGAAGAAAGCTGATTGAAGGCTTTCTTCCATGAAAGAGTTCATAGGTTGTCTTTTTGAATCTTTTAACTATCAGCGACCTGTTTTGCGTAAAACAAGCAGTGTTGACAGCTTCTGCCCAAAACTGAGTAGGCAGGTGAGAATCGCTGAGCATTGAACGTGCAGCTTCAATAATTGTTCTATTTCTTCTTTCAGCGACTCCATTTTGTTGCGGTGTTCTCACTGAAGAGAAGTTGTGAGAAATACCCTTACTCTCAAGGAAGGAATCAAGAGAACTGTTTTTGAATTCAGTCCCATGATCACTCCTTATTGAGCGAACGGTCAGATTGTTCAGGGTTTCCATCTTCCGAACAAAGGTGATGAGTTCTTCAGGGGTGTCACTCTTAGAACGGAGAAACATTACCCAAGTGAAGCGAGAGAATTCATCAACTATGACCAGCGTATATTTCTTTCCAGCGATGGATTGTTTGTTAACAGGGCCAAACAAATCCATATGGAGTAGTTGTAGAGGAGATGACACTGATGAAACTTGCTTTGATTTAAAGCTTGCTTTGGTCTGCTTCCCTTTTTCACACGCTGAACATAAAGACTCTTTGGCGTATGAATGCTGAGGTAGACCAGTGACTAACTCTTTTGAAGAAAGAGTATCCAGTGTCTTGAAATTTAGATGAGATAGCCTCTTATGCCATAGCCAGTTGACATCAGATGAGGCCTTTGAGAAGAAACAGGAGTTCTCAGTGGTTGTTGAGTCCATGTTTATTACATAAACATTTTCCAAAAGATAACCGCTGAGAGCTATCTTCTCTTTTTTGTCAGCGACAAAGCAGGATTCCTTAGTAAAGATTACTTTGTTATCCATGTCGCAAAGCTGACTGATGCTTAGAAGATTATGCTTCAGCCCTTCAACATATGCGACTCTTCTGAAGGAGGTTGTACCATTTGAAAGTACACCATACCCTCGGGTATGTCCTTTTTCATTTCCACCGAAAGTCACAGAGGGACCCTTCTCTTCCTTGTATTCAGCGAGCAGGCCTTTCTTTCCAGTCATGTGTCTAGAGCATCCGCTATCGAGATACCAGATACCCTTATTAACCATCAATACAAAGAAAGATTAGTTTTTCTTGGGTACCCACTTGACCATGTACATACATTTGTCAGTGGAAGTAGTTGGAATGGAAGATTCAGCAGTCTTCGCAGCATTTGAAGATTCAGCTTTGTCTTTCTTCACTTTGGTTAATTTCTTAACTTCAGTGGTAGGATTCACCTTGACCTGATTCGCACCAGGGTTGGTCTTCTTTGCCTTGGGGGAAATCTTCACCTTAGCTATCTTTTCAGCTTTGGTGGCTGTGGGGCACTTACTAGCAATATGATCGGTAAGTCCACAGTGATAACATTTCCTATAACTAAAAATAGTTCTAGGACCATTTGAATGCTGAGCTTTTGATTTCGAATTAGAAGTGCCAGCAACGAGTAAACTATTGGCTTTAGAAATGGGACGAACATTCAGTTCTTCAGATTTCTTACCAAGGACATCCACTCTAAGTCTAGGAGTAGATCGCTGAATAGATCCAGAGATCTGCTTCCTTGATCCAGAGGGGTGAGTCACTGAGGCTTTAGAAGCATTCAGCTTTGGTACTAAGGTACCCTTCTGAGGATTCTGGTAAATAACAATTCCTTTACCTTTGTCTTTAGAGACAGAGGTAGGTTTTGAATAAACCATTTTCTCCTTGCCTTTTGAGGAGGTAGGAGTTTCCTCAGGGATTGGTGTATTGGACGAGGAGCACTGAGAAGATGAGGTATCAGCGACTGAGGATACGAACGTTCCAAATTTAAGCATTGAACGCTCAGTGGTTGGTTTTGGAGTATCATATTTGTAACCCAGACCACGTTTATCACTTAGGGGAATCGGAGACTTTATTATCTCAGTGATCTTTGTTAAAGAATTACACCATCCTTCAACAGTAGCTTTTTCAGCTTTTAATGCAGCGATAGCTTCTGCTCGTTCGATTTTGACTAGCTGATTTAAATACACTTGATCTTTAAAATCTTCTTCAATTTTAGAAAACTTTTCTATTTGAAGGTGGCAGTTTTTAAGCTTTTCAGCGAGATCAAGGTTTTGGTTTTCAACCACAGTTTTGCCGTTCATGGCTTCGTATAAACTTCTAGTCAAGAGATCGATCTTACGGAGACTATCAGCTTCATCAATATTTGCAATATTGGTAAAGAAAGAAGGTGATACCTGAATAGCAGAGGTTGAAGTGGAGGGAATGTCTGAACTTTCTTCCTCTTCTTCAATCTTGGCCATAAGACATAGATTTGCTTCATCATCTTCAGAGTCAGATGATGATGCTTCTTCATCAGAAGCAGCCCAATCATAGTTAGCCATCAGGCCTTTACTCTTCTTCTTAAAGCTTTTCAGCTTAGCATATTTTTCTTTCAGCTTTGAATATTTGTCATCTTTATTCCTTGGAACAAAGGATTTCTTTGTAAAAGCTGAGGGTCTAGAAACTTTCTTAGACCTGCACTCGTTAGCGAAATGTCCTGTCTTTTCGCAGTTAAAACAAGTAGCAGTAGCCTTATCAACAAAAGCTGATGATCTAGGCTTGTCAGTTATGGAAAGAGGTTTGTTCTTTCTAAACATTTTCTTTTTGGAAAATCTCCTGAACTTTTTAGTTAGGAGAGCCAAAGATTCATCATCATCTGAAGAATCAGAATCTGATGACCTTTCAGAGTTACTTTCTAACTCAGTGATAGTGACCGAGGGTCGCTGAGTAGAAGGTTCCTCTAAGATTAAAGCAACAGGGGTGCTTTTGGAATCTTTTACAAGATTCTTCTTAAGATGGCTCGATTGCTCATGATTCAGCAACGTGCCATATAAGGTTGAAAGAGTTATTGATTTTAGATCCTTTGACAGCTTGAGACACATAGAATAATTGTCCCAACTTTCAGGTAAACATTCTAGAAACTTTGTCAGAACTTCAAAGTTAGAATACTCCTTACCAACAGTTTTCAGATCTATAATTAAACAATTAAAACGTTGGTGAACTTCAGAGAGAGATTCATTCTTACCAGAAATGAAGCTTTCGTATTGTCTTACCAGGTTAATCTTTCTCGAGTCCTGGACTTCAGACGTTCCTTCATACTGAACACATTTTGTGTCCCACATGGCTTTTGATGTTTTCAGATTCATAACGGAATGGTAGACTTCGTCAGGAAGAGCCATGGATAGTATGGATCTGGCTTTTGTATCTATAGCCACTTTCTTCTTATCTTCGTCGGTCCATTGAAAGATTTCCTTAGGGACCAGCCTTTCTGGAATAGCAGGTCTATTCTCAGCGGCTGGAACTGCAGCATCAATTCTTACAGGGATGAATGGACCATTCTCGAGACAGTAAGGCATAGTAGGGTCTACACCTTCTAAGAAGAGTGTCATCCTATTTTTCCATAAGTTGAAGTTATCTCTGGAAAATCTAGGGGGTTTAGCAAGAGAACCATTGTCTATATAATTTGTGTTTGTGTTGGTGGCCATTTTCAGATAATAGCAAGGAAGAGAAATATCTTAGATTAGATCTTGTTTATGAGATTAAACAAATCCACTCTGATACCACTTGTTGGTCCCGAAGGCCTATACAAGTTTGTAGAAACGGGGGGGGTTGAATACAAACACACAGATTTTACTTTTCTAAATTGTTTATTGATAAATCATTAACAATTTACAGCTTGTTGCGGAAACAAGATTAAGGATAAACCTAAATCTAAACAAGTTGGAACACTAAGGTTTCTTGCACTAAGAGATATAAGGAAATTACTAATAATAACCTATCTTGAGATAAGAGATTGAACTTGTCCAGAGTTAGCAAGTTACTTCAAATGAAGTGGGTTCATCTCTTTATATACTGCATGCATTTAATGCAAGTCAGTATACACTTTACACGTGTCATCAGCTGGTTGGTTGCATGTCGTTGACCTTTGTTGATAACCTTAGTAGCCGCATGGATGAACAGTGTAGTATCAGAGTGGTTGTACGATTTCAGACATTCGGAGGTTCTTTTCTGACATTTCGTACAGAGTCGTGCAAGGGTGGTTAAGACAAAAGTACTTTGTACGGAGGACTTCATGATCAGCTTTCGTTGATTCAGAGCATTATCATTATCTATTCAGTGAATGATAAAGTTCAGCGATAGCTGAAGTCTTGTACTTGATACTTCACGTTGAGGGACAAATCTGAGTCTTCGCTGATCCGCATCAGTTCATTAGGAGACTTGTCGCTGGTTCTTGAGCTTGATCTTCGACTTCAGCGTAGAACCTTTGTTGACGTGAAACTTGTCTTCATGGATCATAAGTAAACAACTAACTTATCAGCGATCATCATAATGACTGAACAGACTCAGAGCATTAATGGTGAACAGTGTTCGCTGAATGTTTAATTTAAAGAGCGAGAGTTCCTATCAGCGGTACTGTAAGATCTTAGTACTTATCAGCGATAGGGAAACTCTGATACATTTTGTTTACTTACAATTTTCACTAAGTATATAAGAGAGGGTCATTATCAAATCACTGAGGGTTTGGATCAACAACACCTTCTAAGAAGAGAATCATCCTATTTTTCCACAGATTAAAGTTATCTCTGGAGAACCTAGGGGGTTTTGCAAGAGAACCGTTGTCAGTATAGTTAGTGTGTGTGTTGGTGGCCATTTTAAGAAATAGGAGGGAATAAGAGATTAGTATAGATAAGATCTTGTTTATGAGATTAAACAAATCTGCTCTGATACCACTTGTTGGTCCCGAAGGGTTATACAAGTTTTTAGAAGGGGGCTTGAATACAAACACACGATTTTTACTTTCTAAATTGTTTATTGATAAATCTTAAAACAATTTACAACTTGTTGCGGAACAAGATTAAGGATAAACCTAATCTAAACAAGTTAAGAACACTAAGTTTCTTGCACTAGAAATAAGATAGAAAGGAGATAAGAATATTACGAATAATATTCTAACACTAAGAGAGAAAGAAGAAGATGGTTGAGCTCTTCAATTCTGAAGTAGGGTTCTTCTTATATATTGCATGCATTTAATGCACAACAGTGTTACTTTACACGTGGCAGCAGTTGAGTTGTTGCATGTTTTGACCTTTGTAGACAACCTTAGTAGCCGCATGGTGCACAGCGTAGAATCAGAGTTTGTTGTACGATTCTAGACAGAAGGGACGTCCGTTCTAACATTTCGTACGGAGACGTGCAAGGGGATAGACAAAAGTAACTTGTAGAGTAGACCTCATGATCAGCGTTCGTTGAACAGTTCTTTATCAGTGAATGATAAAGCTCAGCGATTGCTGAAGTCTTCTACTTGATACTTCACGTTGAGTGGACAGGTCTTGCTTCACTGATATCCGCGTCAGTTCATTAGTAGACTTGTCGCTGGTTCTTGGGTTTGATCTTCGACTTCAGCGTAGAACCTTTGTTGACGTGAAACGTGTCTTCAGGGATCATAAGTAAACAACTAAAATATCAGCGATCATCACAGAGACTGAACAGGCTCAGAGCTACTGGATGAACAGTGTTCGCTGAATGTATAATCTAAAGAGCGAGAGTTCCTATCAGCGGTACTGTAAAGTCCTAGTACTTATCAGCGATAGTGAAACTCTAATACATATTGTTTACTTACAATTTTCACTAAGTGTTTTAAGAGAGGGTCATTATCAAATCACTGAGGGTTTGGATCAACATATGACACCTTCTTGATCCTCTCGCCCTTGTATCTTCTTCTAAACCACAATCTGATCCTCTCGCCCTTGTATCTTCAAAAAGAGGCAAGTCATCAAGCCGTTACTCCAAGAGAACCCAAGTGTCCAGTTAGTCAGAGTCAGAAGCTGAAGAAACAGAGGAAAGTGACTCTGACCCCGAGCTGACCGACATAAAGAAAGCAATGGCCTTCATCACCAAGTCTTTTCAAAAGAAGGAGTTCTTCAAGAAACCGTCCTCTAATAATCAGCGCTACTCCACTACTCCCAAGAAGCGCCATGATGAAAGTGCAGGATCTATTCTTACAATCAATATAGAAAGAAGTAATTGAGAAATTGTATGATCAAGCCCAATTGTATTCAATGATGCACAGAATTACAGATCTAAGAGAGAGATCACCTCAAAGATTACAAGGAAAGAATACAAGTAATATGGAAAATCAATCAGTTAGCAACGTAGTGCTAACCACTCTATTTATACTGCAACAAACATCTTAAAGCTACAGTACAAATAAGAAAGACTAATAAGAACATAACACGTGTCCTAATTAGTTTACACATTACTAAATAACGAAACTCGTCATAAGTTCTGAACAGGTAGTTCAGAACTTCTGAACATTCTTCTGATCACGCTTCTCAGAACTTCTGACTTCTCTTTCTCAGATCTCTGACTCTTCTTCTCAGAACTTCTGACTCTTCTTCTCAGAACTTCTGAACCTTCTTATCAGATCTTCAACACTTGGTTTATTGACAAAACTTCAGATCTAACAATCTCCCCCTTTTTGTCAAATAAACTTAAACTTTGCATCATCTAATTCTTTCAGAGCAGGAACAATTTTCTGAAGTAGCACATTCCTCAGATTAAGCCTCTTATCAATCTTGTCAATAATTTCTTGAATAATCTCAACTTGCTGATTAATTACTTCTTGAACCATGTTTGCTTCCTTCACTTTCAGCATCTTTTTCTCCAAATTGTGCTTTATGATCCTTAAAGTTCCAGAACAATATTTTGCAGTTTCCTTTGCTCTGAAGAAGATCTTTCCACTTTTGTTCTTCAAAAATACTCCCAACTCTGGATATCTGTGAACACTTCCAGTCTTTAACACCTTTTTCTGCTCATGATCTGTATTGGGATTTGCCAGATAAACACATGACTTTTGCAAATACAGAGCTATTTGGAAATCTGTATAGCAATGCCACCTTAAGATATAGAACATGGCCTCAATCACCACACTTCTTGCCTTCCTTTCATTTCTATCTTTACTTGACTCTTTAAAACATAGAAAGCTGTGTAATCTGTAGAAGTCAACCACTGACAGTTTCTCAAAATCTGCATCAGTGAAATAATAAACCTTGCCATCTTCTCTCAAAACTTCAAAGGATAAGTACTCCATCTTTCTGAATTTCTTAACCTTCAATTCTCTGATTCCAGTGATTAGAAAATCTGAGTAAACGGCTTGCTTTGTTTTGCCAAGACATCTTGATTTTTCAGCCAACCAGATCTGAGTCTCCTTAGACCTATCATAATACACATCCAAGAATTGTACCTCTTTTGGTTTGAAGAACTCAGGCAGATCAAATTCAAGAAAGTATCCATTCAGATCAATGAATATTTCATCTTCTTTGGGTTCAGACTGTTCAGCTTGATCAATATTAGTTATCTGCACATTCTGAGGTGTTGTGTCCTGAACTTCTTCAGCCTCATCTGACAAAATTTCATTCACTTCATACTCAGCTGGGAACACAAAATCATTATGTAGAATCTTTTTGGGATTCACCTCAGATAACAACCATTCACTACTGTTTCTGATTTTTCTTCTAAAATCCAACCTCCTCTTCACACAGTTTATGCATCTCTTCTTTAAACTCTCTTTTTCAGCATCCATACTTACTTCCATTCTAATCAACAGCCAATTCAGAGTTGCATCACTGTACTTCACCAACTCTTTTAATCTGAACAATTCAAGTCTTTCGTGAACCATATATGTGAACCCTTCTGCCTCCATTCCTTCATTCACAAAACCCTTCACATGCAGATCAACTTCTGTTTTCTTTGTGGGAGAACTCAGATTGCACTTTTCTTTTCTTTCTTCTATAGCCAACTGGAAGTCATACAAGTATGTATTTCTGACATAAATACCCAGAAGTCTTCTGCATTCAATTTCTATCAAGGCTTCTTCAGTGCTAGCAAAGAACTTGACTAGAAAGATCTGATCATCAAGAGTCAATCTGTGAAAATCAAATGTAGACATGGAAACCTTTGTATTTCTTTCTTTCAGTATTTCCATTCTAACGAACATTAAACCATTGAATTCATCTTGTTGAAACATCAGAACTTTCTCGATTCTTTTCTGAATATGCAGTTTTGAGTCAGGAACTCTGAACATATTAGAAGCTTCTGAGTAGACCATCTGAGCTCTGTCATCCATAAAACCATCAATATTACTCTCCAAAAGCTCATACTCTCCTTCTGTGTAGTAGAGATTATCATATATTTCCTCAGGAAAAATATCATCATGAAATTGTCTGGCTAAAGGTACATCACTTAACTCTAGAATGAAGTCACACAAAGGTTCTTCTAGTCTTTGCAATTTAATCTTTGGAATCTCGATTGGTTTTCTGAATACATATTCAGAAGGCATAAAGAAGTCTTTCACTTTCACATACTCTTCTTCTGTATTTAACTCATCACAAAAGTTAAACCTAAAATCATCTTTAAAATCCTGAGTGTAATCTACAGTTCTGTCTTCTTCTCCCATTAGATCAATGGGTCTTATCACTTTTATTCCTTTATGAATTTTCTGGACACTCAAAGCTCTAACTACCTCATTATGCATTCTTCTGATCAATTCTTCATTCAACCTCCTTTCTTCTGATTCAGACTCCATTGCCCTTTCACTGTTATAAACCACAATATCTGTACATCTGTTTTCCACTGTACTTTCCACTATTTCTTCCATTCTCAAATCAGATTCCTCAATAGCTACAGTTTCATCTGAGTTTCCTTCCATCTCAGTATCCAAGTTCAATTCCTCTGTTTTATCTGATTCATTACTATCAATACTTCCCAACTCCATTTCTTCTGTATCTGAACTGTCAAGCTGTACTATCTGAATCATCTCCTTTAAATTTTCCTGTGTCTGATCTTCTGTACTTTTTGTATTGGCTAAGTGCATGTCTGCTATCTCAAAATCTTCTATGCCAATATCATCATCAGAACTTAACCTTTGTCTTTTCTCCCCCTTTTGATGATTATGAGGATCATTATCATCAAACTTCCTTTTCAAGTTCTGATTAAAAGCAACTTCAGGTTCAGCTTCTGCAATAGGAACAGGATCAAGAGGCTTTGAAGTAGAAGCCAAAGATACACTCAGTGCTTTCAATATAGATTCCTGCATACCCTGCACCTGTTTTAACATATCTTTTTGAAAACCAGACATTATATCCATGATCTCCTTTTTGTGAGAATCCAAGGATTTCTTTACATCATCTACCTTGGTTTCAACAGAAATTAACTTTTTCTCTAACACAACTTTCAAATCTGATACCTCATCATTCAGATCCTCCATCCTCTTCTCCAAATTTTCTACTTTTTCCCCCATCTCCTTGTTTTGTTTCTGAATCTTTTCAAATTCAGAAGTTTCTAACAGTGAACCTGAACCAACAGATGGTCCAGTTTTCATGTGCCCAGAGAGCTCATGGCCTGTAGATAACACACAGTCATCTTGTACAACAGATGCACGTTTGAATGAGGCTTTTGTAATGTTCACCTCACCAGGACTTCCATCCAATCCTCGACACCCAACATTGGGCATGTCTATGAATGTTGTTTCAGTAGTACGAAATTCCTGATCTGTGCAAGTGTCAAAAGGAATTTCAGGCTCAATATGAATAGGACTGTGATATTCAGACTCTATGTGTTGAAAAATAAGTTGGGATTTATCACCTCCCTCCAAATGAGTTTGGGATGGTTCCCCGGATTTGTGTGAAACAGTAGCATGTTGAAATGCTTCTGAGTGGGTATGGATGGGTTGTTCAAGATCCACCACTAGGTCCATGGTGTTTGTTTCAATATTGGACACCAAGAGATGTGAACCAATAGCATGTGTGGTTACCTGGTCAAGATTAGCTGGTTCAGAGGCATCTCTTTCTGTTTGAACCTCTGTTAACAATCTCTCATCCTCACCACTCTCATTCTGTTTTTCCTCACTGAGTCTAACCAAGCTCTCAGAATTTTCCCCCTCAAGTCTCTCAGAATGTTCACCCATCTGAACATCCTCCCCCTCTCTAATTCGACTAGACCCCTCACCTCTCTTCTCAGGTTGGTCCTCTTGGGTAGGGATTTGAGGTAATTCAATTCCCATTGAGGTGCAATAAGCTTTTAAAATCTCACTCTCCCTTGGAATATAGTTCCTAAGTGATTTTGGCAACAGTTTATGATTGGGATAATTTTCAAGTCTTGTTACTGAGGTCATCTTACCCAAATAAAATGTAGGACCATGCTCTTCATTTGTTCTTCTTGAGATTGTTCTGTTTTCCTGCATGGCATACCAAATAACAATTTGCCAGTACCTTATGTAGGGAATGTATGTCAGTGGAGCATCCTTTGTCTTCTTCTGAATTGCTTTCTGATTCTTCTCAAATGTATTCTTCATATCTTCCCAAAGTATTAAAGTATAGTCATAATGCCTATTCTTCACTAAACCTTGAAATATCTGAAGAATTTGTTTAGAACCTTGATCAGCAGAACTATTTTTCCCTGACAAACATTTATTTACCACATGAAAGAAGCAAGCCCAAATAGGTGGTAATTTGTTTCTTCTGAACAAACTGAGAGTCCTCAATCCTTCATTGTATCCCAACTTCATAAACTCTGCTATTAATTCCTCTGTTAGGGGTAAATCCTCAAAATCTGTTCTTCTTTGTACATCATCTTTCTCTGGTAGATTCAGCATCTCTCTTAGTGCAGAGATAGATAAGACAAATGTCACTCCTCCAATTTCAGACACAAACTTATTATCTTCTAACCTAAGATATTTCCACCATTGTTGTATGTACTGAACAGGCACATTTTTACTTCTTGTAAACCATTTTCTGTACGGATGATGTTTGAATAACTCCATGATAATTCTGTGTTCAGGCTTAAAACGACTTTCCTCAAACAATATAACACAGTTATTTTCAGATAATTTCAACCATTCACTCTCAGGAACAATTCTTTCCACTAGAATAGATCTATCTGACATAATAGAACCTGCAGCACTCTGATCATGTTCAATATTAACATTTACCTCATCCGCATTTCCTTCAGATTCATCCATTTGTTCATCTTCTTCATCATTTCTTATTGCCCCTTCCTCTGCAACTCTATTTTGTACTTCATCACTTTCCGAATCAGATGAATCCATTATCGATTTTGTAGAATGTAGAGAAATTGGACCACTTCTTCGTATTTCAGACATGATTTAAGAAGAAAACAGATTCAAAGAACTCTGGATTTGATTCGTATCTCACGTTTCGCTCTGGAATTTGAAAGAACTTTGAAATAGGGATTTTAAGACCTATTTAAAATCCGCGAAGTTGAAAGGTTTAACGGAAAAGCGAAATCAATGTTATAACGGAGTCAACACACGTGAAATACCACAAAGGATTTAAATGAAATACGTGGCATTGTCAAACAAATATGAAGCTGACACGTGTTAGTGGATAGAATTTTGACTCAAGTCAAAGATCTGAATAACACGCGCAGATGTTCTGATTCCATGACTCAGAAGAATTTTGCCTTGTAACCAAAATGTCTTTTAAAATCAACTTCTGACCAATATAAAACATTTTGATTATTCAGAAGAGGTTTGAACAGATAAGAAATGAAAACAAATCTTTTAAGCATCACAAAATGATTTTCAAAAGAATTTTGATGCTCCCCCTTGACTTGAGCATGCATTTGAGTATTAATGATACATAAAGATGAGATAACAAGATAATCGAAGAAGCATAATCCATACAGTTGAAGTTATTTGTATTTCTCAAAAATAAATTTTTGAAAGTTAGATTGCTGAAGTATTGACTCAGAATTTCTGACCTCAAGATTTAGAGGTTCTGATCTCAAGACTCAGAAGTTCTGACCTCAAGACTCAGAAGTTCTGAACTCAAGACTCAGAAGTTCTGAACTCAAGACTCAGAAGTTCTGAACTCAAGACTCAGAAGTTCTGAACTCAAGACTCAGAAGTTCTGAACTCAAGACTCAGAAGTTCTGAGTACACTACTCAGACAACTTCACTTAGAAAAATTTAGCATTTTTAAGAAAGAAAAAAATATTTTCAACTAGGCAGATTAAGCATTCCTATTTTACATATGAGAAAAGAAAACCTTTTGTGATCAAGAGGCTTTGTGAACAAGTCAGCCAATTGATACTTTGTATGCACAAAGTGCATCTCTATAGTTCCTTTTTCCACATAGTCCTTTATAAAATGATACCTCACGTCTATATGCTTAGTCTTCGAATGTTGAACAGGGTTCTGAGTAATAGCAATTGCACTTTCTGAGTCACAATAGATGGGAATCTTATTAAGCTGATATCCATAGTCCATGAGTTGTGTTCTCATCCACAATGTTTGAGAGCATGAAGCAGCAGCAGCAACATACTCTGCTTCAGCAGTTGAAGTGGATACACAATTCTGTTTCTTTGATGCCCAACTCACTATTTTATCTCCCAAAAAGTGACAAGCACCAGATGTACTCTTTCTGTCCAACCTACTTCCTGCATGATCAGCATCAGTGAAAGCAGTCAATTTGAAGTCAGTTTCTTTTGGATACCATAAACCTAGATCAGGTGTTCCTTTGAGATATCTTAAAATCCTTTTGACAGCCAACATATGTGATTCTTTCGGGTTAGATTGAAATCTAGCACAGAAACAGGTAGAAAACATGATATCTGGTCTACTTGCAGTCAAATAAAGTAATGATCCAATCATGCCTCTATAAAGTTTGATATCTGCTGAAACACCTTTGAGATCAGCATCTAACTTTATGTTAGTTGCCATAGGTGTTCTCATAGAAGCACAATCAGACATTTTGAACTTTTTCAGAATATCTCTGACATATTTTCCTTGATTTATGAAAATACCTTTTGGTAGTTGTTTGACTTGAAGACCAAGGAAAAAATTCAGTTCACCCATCATGCTCATTTCAAATTCAGATGACATGACTTTTGAAAAATTATCACATAATTCTGGACTAGTAGAACCAAATATTATGTCATCAACATAAATCTGAATCAGAATCAAATCATTACCCTGTTTCTTTAAAAACAAAGTTGTGTCAATCTTACCTTTCTTGAATCCTGAACCTAACAGGTGTTTAGTAAGAGTGTCATACCAGGCTCGTGGTGCTTGTTTTAGACCATATAAAGCTTTGTCTAAAATATAAACATGATCAGGGAATTCTGGATCAACAAAACCTTCAGGTTGATGGACATACACCTCTTCATTAAGTTTGCCATTTAGAAAGGCTGATTTGACATCCATTTGATACACCTTGAAGTTTTTATGTGCAGCATAGGCTAAAAATATTCTGATTGCCTCTATCCTTGCCACTGGTGCAAATGTCTCATCATAATCAATTCCCTCTTGTTGACAGTATCCCTTAGCAACCAATCTTGCCTTGTTTCTGATGACAACACCTGATTCATCCTTTTTGTTTCTGAACACCCATTTAGTTCCAATTATAGATTTACCTTCAGGCTTTGGAATGAGTCTCCAAACTTTATTTCTTTCAAATTGAAGCAATTCCTCTTGCATTGCTGAAATCCAGTCTGGATCCTCTAGGGCTTCATTAGCTTTCTTTGGTTCAATTACACTTAAGAAACCAGCAAACATTACTTCATTTGCTGTAGCTGATCTTGTCTTTACTCCTGCTGATGGATCACCTATTACTTGATGAATAGGGTGATTTTTAGTCCATTTGTTAGCACTAGGGAGTACATCAATCTCTGAATAATTGTTGTTTGCATCATTCTCATCAATGATTGCTTGTAATTCTGAACTGTCACCTTGTTCTGACGTATGATTAGGAGTTGCATCCAAGTTTGAGTTCTGATTAATGAAGTCAGAGTTCTGATTGACTTGTTCAGAGTTCTGAGTACAAGAATCAGAATTCTGATTACAAGGTTCAGAGTTTTCACCACTTGTATTTATTAGATTTGGGCACTCCTCTGATGGACCTTTGTCAGAAATTACAGTTGATTGAACTATTTCTGGAGTCTTATTTTTCATCTCTTTGACCATCTTTGGGTTTTCATATTCTGCATAAGAATCAGAAATTAGTTCACTAAAAGCATCCTTAAACAGTAAATTGAGTTCTGAACAAATAGGATTAGAATTTGTATCAGAAGTCATTTTTGTCTTGTTCAGCATGAGTTCTGAACTGTCTTGTTCAGAAGTCCGCATTCTGGCTTCATCAAAAGTTACATTTATGCTCTCCATCATCCTCTTGGTTCTTCTATTGTAGATTCTGAATGCTTTGGAAGTTAAAGAATAACCCACAAAGTATCCTTCATCTGCCTTTTTATCGAATTTGGCAAGATTTTCTCTGTCTCTGAGAACGTAGCATCTGCAACCAAAAATATGAAAGAATTTGATTAATGGTTTTCTTTTATTTATCAGTTCATAAGCAGTCTTATTTAATCTCTTATTGATTAAAGTTCTATTTTGTGTAAAACAAGCAGTTGCAATTGCTTCAGCCCATAGGAAAGTAGGAAGATTTGCATAAGCCAACATTGTTCTCGCAGCCTCAACTAGAGTTCTATTCTTCCTTTCAACAACACCATTTTGTTGAGGAGTTCTGACAGCAGAAAAATTGTGAGAAATCCCAGAACTTTCTAGAAAATTCTGAAGAGTCTCATTTTTGAACTCCGTTCCATTATCACTTCTGATTTTCTGAACTTGAAGTTGTAAGAGAACTTGAATCCTTTTGATAAAATTTATCAATGTAGTAGCAGCTTCTGACTTAGCTCTTAGGAACTCAACCCACGTGTATCTGGATAATTCATCAACAATCACAAGCATATATTTCTTTCCTCCCATCGACTGAACTGAAATTGGACCACAAAGATCAGTATGAATCATTTCTAATGGTGCTTTGCAAGATGAGTCCATTTTTAATTTGTGAGAACTCTTTTTCATCTTGCCCATTTCACAAGCTGAGCATAATGATTCTTTTTCAAATTTAAGCTTTGGTAAGCCTTTAACCAACTGTTTTGCAACAAGATTATTAAGATCTTTGAAATTCAGATGAGAACATCTTCTGTGCCAAAGCCAGCATTCATTTGCAGTTGATTTTGATAAAAGACAAACTGTATTTAATATTTTCAATTTTGAAAAATTAACTACAAATAAGTCCATATGTCTTTTGGCCCAGAAGACTTTGACATCATTTTCAGTTAGAATCATGCAACCTGTTATTTGAAACTTAATTTGACAAAGACTGTCTAAAAACTGACTTATGCTGAAAAGATTGTGTTGTAATCCTTCAACATAGAAAACCTTTTGGATAGTTAGATCCCCTTTAGTTAAATCCCCATAACCTTTGACTTGACCTTTGCTATTGTTTCCAAAGTTTACTGCTCCTCCAGCCTTTTCTGTGAAGTTTGATAGAAAAGACTTCTGACCTGTCATGTGTCTTGAAGCTCCTGAATCTAAAAACCACACATGACAGCCCTGCAAAAAGATCAGTTAGGTTTAGGTACCCATTTTGGAATGGGTCCATCTTTGTTAGCTTTGTCATTGGATTTAACATCAGTACCTTTTACTCTCCACTCAAAATCTTTCTTCAAACACCACTTTCCTTGAACTTTTATGAAGTCAGAACATTTTCTGCTTACAAGTTTGTTCAAATTCTTTTTGAGAGTTGTAACTTTTGGTTTTGCTATGTTTTCAAGTTTCTTTTCTTTTATCTTTTCTTTCTTCTGAGTCTGAGGAACAAAAATTTTCTTCTTTTCTGTATTTTGAGAAACAGAAACTTTCTGAATATCTTTTCTTATGTATGAAACAGAAGTTATTTTGACTTGACATTTGTGAGAATATTGGAATGAATCATTTTTACATCTAACACAAACAAGATTTTTCTTTGCAAGTGACAATAAATCTGAAACATAGATCATTTCATTTTTATTTATACTGTTCAGAGTACAATTGCCCTTATTACAAGAATTTCTAGCGTTTAGTTCAGAAGTAGATTTCATTCTAAGCTTCTCAAGTTCCCTTTTCAGATCGTTCAACTTTGCAAGATCATCTTTCCTTTTGCTTTCTTCTTTTTCTGAAAAATTCAAGTTCTTTTTGTTAGAAGAATTAGATGATTCACCTTTTTCATATGTACTTGATTCATTAAAGAATTTATCATTTTCTCTTGAAGCATTAATTTTAAAAAGATCATACTCAGTCTTCAGTTTTTCAAGCTCTGTTATTTTCTGAATAAAAATATTCTTTTCTTTCAAAGCTTCTTCAAGTTTAATATCCACCTCACAGAAATCATTTTCAAGTTCATCATAAGTTTTCCTTAAATCCTCAAGTTCTTGACTCACAAGATTAAATCTCTTTTCAAGTTGCAAAAATTCATCTGATTTTGTTTCAGAAAATCCAGTTGAATCAGACTTCTGACTACCTGAGTCAGAGTTCTGATTTACAGACTCAGATGTCTGATCTTTAGACTCAGAATTCTGACTACAAAGTTCAGAATCCTGACTAGAAGTTTCAGACTTCTGATTGACTGTTTCAGAATTTTTACTTGTATCAAATATGCTCTCAATGTCATGATATGAAAAACTTGGTTGTTTATTTTTGTAGCTGACATTTAAGGAATCATACTTGAATTTAGTATCATTGTATCTTGGCTTTTCATCTGTTGGTTTAGAAACTTCTTTCTTAACCTTTTCTTCTGAACCAACTGACTTTTCTGTTTTAGACTCAGAAATTGTCTCATCTGACTTTTTAGAGTTTGGTCTTTGCAAATTGTCAGAACTTGTTATAGAACTAGCAGGTCTTATGAAAACTTCAACAATTTCTGGGATTTTTGGCTTAGAAACTTGAAGTATTGGAGCTCTTTTTAAAATGACATTTTCTTCCAATCCCAATCCCTTCTTTGGATTGTAAAATCTTGTATCTTTAACATTGCTTAATAAAAGATTTAATGTTTGCTGAGTTTGACCTCTTTTCAAATTCAAATCTTCCAATTCTTTGATTTTGGAGTATAAATTCTTTCTTTCTTCAAATAACATATCAAATTTTATTTGTAAATCACCTTTTTCATCCTTTATTTTTGAAAACTCAACTTTTAGTTCAGAAAGCCTTTTCATCAATTCAGAATTTTCATCTTTAACTTTCTGTTTCTCAGCCTCAGATTCTTCATATTGTTCGTTTATTACTTCTTTTTCAATTCTGAATTTGTTAACCAAAGTTCTTTCTCCTTTTATCTGTTTTCTTAGGTTAGCAAATTCAGTTTTCATTTCACCAATCTGTGTCATTAACTCTAATTCAAGTGAAGAATGTACCTCAGCAGATGATTCAGAATCAGCATCTTCAAAATCAGAATCATCCTCATTCCTCATTTTTGCCATATAGCTTCGCATCTGTGGAAAGTTGATATGATCATCTTCATCAGAAGTGTAGTACAGCCAATTCTCCTGTTCAGCCAATAGCGCAATCTCGTCATCTCTCTTCTTTGCAAGCTGAGCCTTCTTCGTGTAGTATTCATAATCTTTCACAACTTTAACTCTGCAATCCTTGGCATAATGGCCAGATTTTCCACACTTGAAACACAGATTCTTTTCTTTTCTCTCTTCCTTCTCTTCCTTGTTTTCTTCACTTCTCTCTATTCTCTTTTCAATCTTATTTTCTTCTCTGTCATCTTTCTTCTTATAATCTGAACTTCCAGCTCTCTTATAATTTCCTTGAAATCTGCCCTTCCCATACCTTTTGTTGAAAGTATTTGTCAGCAAAGCTAGCTTTTCAGCCATTATCTTGATATCTTCATCATCTTCTGATCCTTCTTCTTTGTCAGATTCCTCCAGACTCGGTATTTCTGATAGATATGCAGTCTTTTTGGGTGCTTTGATTGCTTTGGACTTTGATAAGAACGCTAACTGATCAGCAACATTTTTCTTTTCTTCCACAACTAACTTGACAGAGTCTTCATGTTGATTAAGAACACAGAACAAATCATTTAAGTCTTCTTCACACATATCTTTGTTCATTTGCAGACTTATGGCAAATGATGACCATTCTGAATTTAGACTGTTCAGAAATTTGTAATTTATTTCTGATTTTGTTTTCTTCAGTCCATTTCTTCTCAAGTCATTTAGAATAGTGCAAAATTTACTGTATGTCTGTGTCAAACTTTCTGACTCTTTTGCTTTGAACCTTTCATAAGCATTTATGCTTTGATTTAACTTTGCCTGAATAGATCTTACAGTTCCTAACATTTGCCTTTCCAATTCGTCCCACATTTCTTTAGCTGATGATCCACTGTCAATCCTGTTAAGAACCTCATTCGGGACAGCCAAAGTCATCAAAGTAATTGCTCTTTTGTCAATAGCATGCCTATTTTTCTGTTCAGCAGTGTATTGGGAATAATTCTTCTTTACTCTGGTCGCTGGAATTTCTGGAGTTGTCTCTGTAGCAGGGGTTGCGGCGACATCGATATATACTTCGATTGGACCTTCTCGTATAGAAATCATAAGATTTTCATCGATGTTGTCAAGGAATTGGATCATACGAGTTTTCCATTGCTGATACTCTTCTGGTATAAGAACAGGCGGTTTGGTTTCGGATCCCATGGCTAGATATTCTTTAGAAGACATGATTGTAAGAAAATTCAACAGAAGGACAAATTCGATTTTCTTGATCGAAAAGTAGCAGGTAATTCAAGAATTGCTAAGAATTCAAGAACTAGCCCTAGCAGCGGAATCGAATTTTGAATGAATCAAGAAATCTTCAAGAAATTGATCAATCGATCTTCGCAATCACAATCTTGAACGAATTTGTTTGTTGATTAGCTCTGATACCAATTGAAAGTGCAGGATCTATTCTTACAATCAATATAGAAAGAAGTAATTGAGAAATTGTATGATCAAGCCCAATTGTATTCAATGATGCACAGAATTACAGATCTAAGAGAGAGATCACCTCAAAGATTACAAGGAAAGAATACAAGTAATATGGAAAATCAATCAGTTAGCAACGTAGTGCTAACCACTCTATTTATACTGCAACAAACATCTTAAAGCTACAGTACAAATAAGAAAGACTAATAAGAACATAACACGTGTCCTAATTAGTTTACACATTACTAAATAACGAAACTCGTCATAAGTTCTGAACAGGTAGTTCAGAACTTCTGAACATTCTTCTGATCACGCTTCTCAGAACTTCTGACTTCTCTTTCTCAGATCTCTGACTCTTCTTCTCAGAACTTCTGACTCTTCTTCTCAGAACTTCTGAACCTTCTTATCAGATCTTCAACACTTGGTTTATTGACAAAACTTCAGATCTAACACATGATTATAAGGAGAAGTATGAAGGAAAGAGAAAGTCTGACGAGCACAAGCATTCAGATCATAAGGAGAAGCACGATAGAAAGCCCGAATCCAAGAACAAAGATTAGCCAATCACATGTTATAACTGCGGTAAATTGAGCCACTTTGCAAAGGACAGCCGAAAACCCGTTGTTCGTAACGTGGAATACTACAAAGAAAAATTGTTGTTAGCACAACAGAAAGAAGCAGGAAAGGCACTGATGGTTGAAGACGACCACTGGCTAACTCGTTCCGATGACGAAAGAGACACAGAAGAGGCCGATGCTTTCATGGGCAATCATTTTCCCCCGTCAGATCATAAAGATCTTTGTCAGGTTTGTATCCATATCCATCAAGGCTTAGTCGATCAGATGCAAATACTTGTTCAAAGAATAGACTCCTATAAGGCTTCCACTGATGAGCAACTGCTTGAAATTAATTCTTTAAAAGAAAAGCTAGATGTTCAAAAGAGAATCACTGATAAATATAAGTCCGACAATGCTAATCTTAAAGAAAGTGTACAAATCTTTCAATAGCACCAAAAGACCTTAAGCCAAGATATTTGAGTTAAACTCAAAGCTTGATCAGTGTGAGGATGAGAAAGCAGAGATTCTCTATCAATGCTCCTCTCTTCAAATTTAACACAAAGAATTTGTTTCTAAAATAACTGATCTTGAACTTAAACTTCATAAACGAGGTCAAACTGATCAAACGATTCATATGAACAAACCTAAGGAGTTCACTTATTTCAATAAAGAATGGTGAATTGGGTATGACAACCCACATTATTTTAAAAAGGTTTTGACAATGAGGCCTACTCTATACGAGTTTAATTTCTTTGGCTTTGATAGAAAATACCCCGAATATAAAATCAGATGGACTGGACCTCTCCAGGAAAAGGAAGAGGAAAATGAGGAATACAAACGCAAACACATACCACTAAAAAGCAATCACCCTTTGCGTATGAAGTTCTTAACTATTCTTATATGAAAAATAAATCCAAGTACCTATCAAATGATTACTTTGACGGCTACAAAGTTGCACAGCCCAAGGATTCCTCTAAGAAGGATGAGGTCCCTACAACGGAAACCAAAACAGAGACAGATGAGTTTAAACGCTATGTTCCACCTCTCATTTTGGAAATGAAAATAGTTGAATTAGAGGAATCATTTTAACAGGAAAGGATCAAGTTTCAAAAAGAAAAACAAGAGTCTTTAACTGAACTTAAGAAACTCAAATCCACCAAAACCGAATATGTATCTGTTGAGGAAAAGGAACTCCTTCAGATAGAAATCAATCGGCTCACATCAAAACTGGTTGCCTTGGCAATAGAATTGATGCATGAGCAAGTGAGTAAAGGTCAACTCCAAGAGAAGTTTGACCAACTCCAAAAAGAAAAGGAGAATCTACCTGAACCTTCCTCAGACTCCTTAGATACATCTTCGTGTAAGGCTTTTATTGGTAAAACAACTTCAAGAAAAGGAAAAGAGCCTCAAGAAAAGTGTGTTCCAAAGAATCTTAACTCTGAATTTCAAGAAGCTTCCGCAACAGATTCTTCTGAAAACACAGAATCAAAGTGTTCCTCACCTCCCTCAACCACTGTGCCTTAAATTAATTTTTCAGCCTTTAATGAATTCCGATGTAAGTTCAGATGAGTAGTTTCCTAAGTTTGATATCGACAACCCTCTTCCAAATCACACCGACTTTCTTTCAAAAGCAGTAAATCGACCGGTCAAATTTCTGAAAGGCGAATGTTCTACAAAACTCAAAAACCGATCTGTGAACGAAGTTTCCAAAAACGATTCAAATTCTCAAAAGCGTTCACAGACACAAAAATAGACCGGTCGACCAAATGATAGACATCATTACTACTCAAGCTCTACTGATCTTACCTTTAATGACATTTCAGATATTAATGGTCGAAGAAAAAGGTTCAAACAAGTTTGGGTAGTGAAAAAGTCAAATGAAAGCACAACGAATACAAATTCATTTAAGTCAGTTTCGCATGCTAGGACATACAATCAAAATCATGATGCTTTTAATTCCCGTACTTCTGTTGAACAAAATGTGATGTTTCCTTTAAGAGTTTACTCAATTCAACAGTTGCTTCAACTTTCTCATGATTGTATTTGTTGTTCTTCATGTGGTATTGTGACAACCGTCAAAATTGCGTTCAGGTTAGAACTGCACTAAATATATCAGATACAGTTATTTTATGTCACACTGTCTAGTTTTAGCAGTAAACCCGACACAGTAGGGGAAAATTAGAATTTGCGTCTAAAATCCCTCAATTTAGGAAATTATCCATACATCTCATAAAATGCCTACTAAAAATATTCATACACTTATATATGTATATGTTTATATGTATACAACCTACAAAAATAAATACTAATAATTCAACTAGTTTATTTATTTTTACCAATTAAATTCAATAATTCAACTAATTAAAAGATTTAATTAAAATTAAATTAAACACAACTTTAAACACCATCATTTTAACCAAACCCACACTCCACACCCTCTCCTTTCCCCTCTCCCAAAACCGGCCACCCCTCCCAACTAACCCCTCTCTCACTCCATAAATACCACCATAATCCCTCATTTCTACTCTTCACTCATTTCCTCTCAACTCTCTCTAAGAGTTTACTCTCTTTTCTCTCTATTCTATCTTCTTCAAGGCTTCAAAGTCCAGCCCCAAAAACCTCAAGAAACTCAAGGTAAAATCTGCTCCTAACATCCTCTAATCATCTACATACATGCATCTTTCTCATTTCAAGTTATCTTCCTCAAACTCTAGTCTTTTCACTTTGATTTTTGCTAAGACAATCCTTGGTATCCTAATGTTTGTAGATTCATCACCATGACACTTTGCATGTCATAGAAAGTGTGATGAATCCATCATCAAACCCATATTAGTGACCCAAGAATATCTTACTTGAATGTTTTCACAAAAGCTCAAGAACATCAAGTTTAAAAAAAAATGTCTTGGTTAGATGGTTTGCATAAACTCATTGCATGTTGATTTTTGTAAATAAAAAGCAAGTTCTCAGCTGAGAATAATCATTTTATGTGTTAAAAATCGTGGGTAAACAAAAAGAACAAAATCTTGGAAATAGCCAATAGAAAAATAGCATTTATTTCAAGGAGCTATTTCCAACAGCATGCTGTCAGATTTTTACACTGACTTTGCATGCCCATATCTCTCTCAAAAATACTCCAAATAGATTGATTTCTTTTCTGGAACTTTATTTTACGAGTTATGAATCAAACACAACTGGAATCATTGAAAAACATTGAGTTTTCGACCTTAAAACAGTTTACACAAAAACAGTGCGCATCAGCAGCATTTTCTGTCACTGTTTACGTCATGTTTTATTTCATGCACTTATATTACTCTAAAAATCATGGGACTTATGGCAAAAGTTTCCTAACACATGGAAGTACTTAGCCATAAAATACCAGAACCAAACGACCTCTGGAAGTATTCCAAACAGTAACCACAAGTGACCTCTAATTCTGACTTCTAACAACTATATCATAATATAGCTATATGCTATCTCTTGACACTTTTTCTCACCTTTGGTGATGAAATGGTGGTATAGTTATATATATGTACTATATATATATACTTACTTATCCTAACCTTTATTTATTTACGCATTTTACTTACGCTCTAACAATCTAACATATTGTTATGGACCCTTTTCATCATTTCATGATGAAATTGTGGTATTTATATATGTAATATATATGACCTAACATCTAACTTTATTTACATACTATACATATGATCCTATTTATTGACCCTTTCGTCATTTGTCACGACAACACTTCGGTAATCTCGAACCATCATATGTAACATTTCATCTTGAAGTTGAACTATTGATATCAAAGAACCTATAACAACATACAAAATATCAACAAAGGCATTTTATGATGAATTGGATATTTAATCGACCAAAGTCTAGAACTTAGAATCTTACTAGTGTCCTTACGTTCGTAGGATCGGAGTAGGATCGCCTCACGGAACACATTACGCACTTTTGGGAAACATCTACGCAATCCACCGTGAGTCTTCATAGCCCCTTTTACTGTTTTACATATTTTTGGGGTGAAAAGCATGTTACAACTTTATTCGAATTCAACTGTTTTATTACTGAAATACTACGCATGTTTAAACGCTCTCTATGGTACGTGTGCACATGTGAAAGCTTCTAAGTTTGCGCTATCATACAAAAGTCCCCAACTTTTCTTTACATTACCTATTTAACTCACGTGTGTGAGCCATGATAATTATGGATAACGTTATTTGGTTGACCACCCACTTACGGTAAAGTAAGTGCATAATTGTTACAACGCCATGTTAGTGATAGAACATGATGACTCGGGGCAAACTAATACAAGGTCAGGAGGTTTGGGTAATGGCTTAGCTTGCTACCTCTAAGGCATTACATTATATATACCATGAGCATGCAAAACAAAACGAAACTTTACAACCGAGAGTTGTACTACGATTTTGAAAGTACGAAACTTTACAACTTACACTAACGTTTTTAGTGTGTACAAAAACCTATGAACTCACCAACTATTTTTAGTTGACACTCTCCTTTACATGCTTTTCAGGAAACAACAAGTAAGGATGCATTCTAGAAGGCATCACATTAGCGACTTCCAACTTATTTCATCATGTCAAGTTTACTTTTGTTATTTTGGACAAGATGTATTTCTAAAAACACGTTGTAATTGTACTATTTTAATATGATGATTGTGTGTTGTCTTCTACCTTACGCTTTTGAACATTTATCTGTGACATCCCGTGTTTCCGCTTTAGCGGGGTGTGACAGAAGTGGTATCAGAGCTAAAGGTTATAGAGAACATCGGTCTTTCATTTGAAAAACCCAACTATAACCAAAAGTACAAAATTGACATGAGCATAACTAAACCTACTACTAGTATAACTAAGTCTATAATGGTATTGATGGACTTTAATTAAACATAGCTTGATCCCCTATGTTCGATTAAGGAAAGTTAATGCGAGGCTAGAAATGGTTATAGTAGGAGTATGTCGATTTTCACTTGCACTCTTTAGGAGCATGCTTAGTGTATAGACATTGCATAGGATAGACACATCACTTATGCGATTAGTTACTAAGTACACTTTTGCTTCAGTTTCACTATGTCGTCATCGTCAACACCGTCTTACACTCCCGCTTCGTACTCGGCCGATGCACCGGAATACTCCACCGGACGATCTCAAGAAAACCCGCCTAGCAACCAAGAAGAGGAGAATTACAGCAACACGGACTCGGAAGCTGAGGTGTCTAGCGAGCGAGACCCTTACAAAGGAACTACAGTATCACCAAACACGGTGTTACCCCGACCCAATCCAGTGATTGCTCAACCACATCCCGGAGGACCTCGCACTCGGCAAACGGCTAGGAAGAGTGTGCCAATCCCGAGAAGAGTCACGCTAACAACTCCACGCCCGGTAGCACCGGAACCAACGAGAGTGGTCCCCGGCGTGCCAATTGGGCGCATGACCTAACTAGCAATGGCGAGGGATCAACACATCAGAGCAATGACAACCGAATTACACGGGTGTCAAGTGAGAGTGACTCATCAAGCCCAAGTTCTAACGGAACTTGTAGAGCTTACACACCAACTAGCTATCGTATCAAGCCAAGCTAGAGATGGCGCAAAGATGGCGAGGGAAATGGCATCGAGGTCACAAGCGGCGAGCTCGGTAGTAGTTATGGGGTTGTTGATGTTGATGTTCTTGCTTGTGCTCGGGGCATATTTAGGGTAATATGAATGGATCATAACGTGTGGAAGGACCTTTTGGAAAACCGTTCTTTTATTTCTTGTCACTTTAATTTACATTGTAATTCCGAGTAAAATTATGTGATACCGGTGTACGATAAACACCGGAAATTTTGTAAACACTCGGCATTTAATGGAAGCCCTTTTGGGAAGTTTTAGTCAATTTGTCTATTTACTCTATACTTTACTTTATTGCTCAAATATTCGAATGAAAACTTGCTGATCTGAAACCTTTGGAAAAATATGAGTTCAAACATTTGTACAAACTTTAACCAAAACAATTTTTGAAAATGTGTTTTAGAGTCATGCCTCCAAGAAGGTCTACACGTCACACGGAAGATACCCCCGAAAACCAAACGCCCGACATAGCACAAATCATCGCACAACGCATCCAATAAGCCATACCTAACATCGTCTCACAAGTAACCGCCGGCATCAATGCGATCCCAAGGAATCAAGGAGGTAGTGGAGGAGATCTGGGTAGTAACAGTACCGGATGTAACTACAAGACTTTCATGTCCTGTAAGCCCAAAGAGTTCTACGGAAAGGAAGGTGTCGTAGGATTGCTTTCGTGGATCGATAGCATGGAGTCGGTGCTCCATATCAGCAAATGCTCGGAGGACCGCAAGGTGGAATATGCTACATGTCAACTCCAAGGTAGGGCACTAACTTGGTGGAACATCCAGGTTCAAACCCGTGGAAGGGAAGATGCCTACAAGCTCACATGGGAGGAGTTCAAAGAGTTGCTCATTGAGGAGTACTGCCCACAGAGTGAAATCCAGAAGCTAGAAGTTGAATTCTGGAACCATACTATGATCGGAGCTGACATAGATCGATACACAGCTCGTTTCCACGAACTTGCGAAACCGGTACCTCGCATGGTCACTCCCGAGAGTAAGAGAATTGACCGATACTTATGGGGACTAGCACCGGGAATCCGAGGAATGGTTACCTCGGCAAAGCTGACCACAATCCAAGAGGTTGTAGCCATGTCAACTACTTTAATGAACGATGCTGTGAGAGCAGGAACTCTGTCATCTGGTAGTGTTAGCCATAAGAGGAAGCCAGAGTATCATTCAGGAAAGAAACCCTTTGGTAGTGCAAGTAAGGATAGGAGCGTTGCAAGAAACTTCGGAGTAAGCACAGAGGACCCGGGGCAATACAAGGGTTCACTCCCTAAGTGCAACAAGTGCAACTATCATCACGAAGGAGCCTGCGTCATTTGTGACAACTGTAAACGGCCAGGTCACTTCACCAGGTTCTGTAAAAGTGAAAAAGGTCCCCATGAAGGTAGAAGGGCATGTTTTGAATGCGGAAGTCCGGATCACTATCGGAATACCTGCCCGAAGTTTGGAAGGAAACCGAACAATAACAACAATGGGAACCGGGCGAGACAAGCCAATCAGGGAAATCAAGGAGGTCAGGCTCGAGGACGGGCATTTGTCATTGGAGCTGACGAAGCACGTCACGACCCTAATGTGGTGACAGGTACGTTTCTCCTAAACAACCACTATGCATCAGTATTATTTGACACTGGAGCGGATAGAAGTTTTATTTCATTGGAGTTTAGACCACTAATTAACTTGGAATCTAGGAAAATGTCGGATGCTTATATTATTGAGGTTGCTAATGGTCTCAAATTTGAGGCTAAGGATGTAATCTTAGATTGTACTTTGAATCTAGCTGATAAATTATTTAGCGTTGATCTTATTCCTATCGAATTGGGGAGTTTTGACATAGTTATAGGCATGGATTGGTTATCTAAGAATCGAGCGGAGATTTGCTGTTTTGATAAGTCGGTTAGAATACCTTTGCAAGACGGAGAAACCCTAGTGATACAAGGACACAAAGTTGGAAGAAGCTTAGAGATGGTGTCAAGTATTAAGGTTCGTAAGTATTTGAGGAAGAAATGTGTTGCATTTTTGGCACTCATAGATGAGAAGAAGTCCAAAGAAAGGAGAATTCAAGACATTCCCGTGGTAAAGGATCACCCGGAAGTGTTTCCCGACGATTTGCCTGGACTGCCCCCGTTTAGGCAAGTTGAATTTCAAATTGACCTTATACCCGGAGCAGCACCTGTAGCTAAGGCACCCTATCGTTTAGCACCTGCTGAAATGCAAGAGTTGTCAAGCCAACTCCAGGAACTGTTGGACAAGGACTTTATTAGGCCAAGTTCTTCACCTTGGGGAGCTCCAGTTCTGTTCGTTAAGAAAAAGGATGGATCGTTTCGAATGTGCATCGACTATAGGGAATTGAACAAGTTAACGATCAAGAACCGATATCCTCTACCTCGAATAGACGATTTATTCGACCAGTTGCAAGGTGCAACGTATTTCTCTAAGATTGATCTTCGATCAGGTTATCATCAATTAAGAGTTCGAGAGGAGGACATTCCTAAGATAGCCTTTAGGACACGTTATGGACACTACGAGTTTTTGGTTATGCCTTTCGGTTTAACCAATGCACCAGCAGTATTCATGGATTTAATGAACAGGGTATGCCGACCATACCTTGACAAGTTTGTGATAGTGTTTATAGATGACATTCTGATTTACTCTCGAAGTAAGGAGGATCACGAGCAGCATTTAAGCGTAATTCTAGAACTTCTTAAGGAATAGAAATTGTACGCCAAATTCTCTAAGTGCGAATTTTGGATTAGAGAAGTACACTTTCTTGGGCACGTAATTGGAGAAAAAGGAATTCACGTAGATCCAGCTAAGGTGGAAGCTGTTAAGAAATGGGAAGCTCCAAAAACCCCAATAGAAATTCGTCAATTTCTGGGTTTGGCAGGTTATTATAGACGATTTATCGAGAACTTCTCAAAGATTGCTAAACCTCTCACAACACTGACCCAAAAGGATAGTAAATTTATTTGGGGAGAATCACAAGAAAAGGTGTTTCAGTTATTGAAGAAAAAGTTGTGCAATGCACCAATTCTGGCGTTACCGGAAGGAACCGATAACTTTATGGTATATTGTGACGCGCCGCATCAAGGATTAGGTTGCGTATTAATGCAAAAGGACAAGGTGATAGCATACGCTTCGCGACAACTAAAAGTTCATGAGAAGAACTATACCACACACGATTTAGAGCTCGGAGCTGTGGTTTTTGCTCTAAAGATTTGGAGACATTATTTGTACGGCACTAAGTGTACCATTTTTACAGATCATAAAAGTCTTCAGCATATTCTAGACCAGAAAACGCTAAACATGAGACAAAGAAGATGGTTAGAACTACTCAGTGATTACGATTGTGATATTCGTTATCATCCAGGTAAAGCCAATGTAGTGGCTGATGCCTTGAGTAGGAAGGAAATGACAAAACCTTCACGTATACGAGCAATGGGAGCACTGGTACAAACAAGCTTAAAGACTCGAATTCTTGAAGCTCAGACCGAAGCACTAAAAACGGAAAATCTGAAGGACGAAACCCTTCACGGTATAGAAAGCAGATTTGAAACTAAGGTTGATGGAGTACGTTATTTCAAGGACAGAGTTTGGGTTCCAAAAGCGAACGACATACAGGAGATAATCCTGCACGAAGCCCACAAGTCACGATATTCAATTCATCCCGGTGTGGATAAGATGTATAAGGGTTTAAGAGAATATTATTGGTGGCCAGGAATGAAGAAGGATATTGCTTTGTACGTAGGAAAATGTGTAACTTGCTCAAAAGTCAAAGCTGTATATCAGAAACCATCTGGTTTGCTTCAACAACCAGAGATTTCCCAGTGGAAATGGGAACAAATAACCATGGATTTTATAACCAAATTGCCAAGAACTGCCCGAGGGCACGACTCAATTTGGGTTATAGTAGATCGATTCACGAAATCTGCACATTTCCTATCGATTCGAGAAGATTACAAGATGGAAAAGCTGGCTCAGATCTATATGAAGGAAATTGTTACGCGATATGGAGTCCCGATTTCTATCATATCAGATAGAGATAGCCATTTCACATCTCGATTTTGGCAGTCACTTCAAAGAGCATTGGGGACGCAATTGAATTTAAGTACCGCCTATCATCCCCAAACAGACGGCCAAAGCGAGCGAACCATTCAAACGTTGGAAGACATGCTTCGAGCATGCGTGTTAGACTCCGGAGGAAGTTGGGATAACCACTTGCCATTAGTTGAGTTTTCCTACAACAATAGCTATCACACCAGTATCAAGTGTGCGCCATATGAAGTACTGTATGGACGCAAGTGTCGATCACCTCTTTGTTGGTTGGAGATTGGAGATAGACAATTGTCTAGTCCAGACATTGTACAAGAAACCACCGACAAGATCGCAATCATCAGGGATAGACTCAAAGCAGCTAAAGATCGTCAAAAGAGCTATGCTGACAACCGTAGGAAACCGTTAGAGTTTCAGATTGGAGATAGAGTATTTCTAAAAGTATCCCCTTGGAAGGGAACTGTCCAATTTGGAAAACGAGGAAAGTTGAGCCCTCGATACATTGGACCCTTCAAAATCACCGAGAGAATCGGACCAGTAGCTTACAGGCTGGAATTGCCAACAGAACTAAGTGCTATTCACAACACCTTTCACGTATCCAATCTGAAGAAATGCCTAGTCAACGAGGAAATAACCGTACCTTTGGAGGAAGTCCAAATCAATGAGAAACTGTGCTTTGTAGAAAAACCAATCGAAATACGTGACCGAGTGGTCAAGCGTCTTAGGCGAAGCAAGATTCCAATAGTGAAAGTTCACTGGAACACAAGGCGTGGGCCTGAGTACACATGGGAACGAGAGGATTACATGAAACATAAGTATCCTCACTTATTTGCTAAACAACCGGTTACGGACGAAAGTTCTTGAATTTCGGGACGAAATTCTTTTAACCGGGGGAGACTGTGACAACCGTCAAAATTGCGTTCAGGTTAGAACTGCACTAAATATATCAAATACAGTTATTTTATGTCACACTGTCTAGTTTTAGCAGTAAACTCGACACAGTAGGGGAAAATTAGAATTTGCGTCTAAAATCCCTCAATTTAGGAAATTATCCATACATCTCATAAAATGCCTACTAAAAATATTCATACACTTATATATGTATATGTTTATATATATACAACCTACAAAAATAAATACTAATAATTCAACTAGTTTATTTATTTTTACCAATTAAATTCAATAATTCAACTAATTAAAAGATTTAATTAAAATTAAATTAAACACAACTTTAAACACCATCATTTTAACCAAACCCACACTCCACACCCTCTCCTTTCCCCTCTCCCAAAACCGGCCACCCCTCCCCCACTAACCCCTCTCTCACTCCATAAATACCCCCTAATCCCTCATTTCTACTCTTCACTCATTTTCTCTCAACTCTCTCTAAGAGTTTACTCTCTTTTCTCTCTATTCTATCTTCTTCAAGGCTTCAAAGTCCAGCCCCAAAAACCTCAAGAAACTCAAGGTAAAATCTGCTCCTAACATCCTCTAATCATCTACATACATGCATCTTTCTCATTTCAAGTTATCTTTCTCAAACTCTAATCTTTTCACTTTGATTTTTGCTAAGACAATCCTTGGTATCCTAATGTTTGTAGATTCATCACCATGACACTTTGCATGTTATAGAAAGTGTGATGAATCCATCATCAAACCCATATTAGTGACCCAAGAATGTCTTACTTGAATGTTTTCACAAAAGCTCAAGAACATCAAGTTTTAAAAAAAAATGTCTTGGTTAGATGGTTTGCATAAACTCATTGCATGTTGATTTTTGTAAATAAAAAGCAAGTTCTCAGCTGAGAATAATCATTTTATGTGTTAAAAATCGTGGGTAAACAAAAAGAACAAAATCTTGGAAAGAGCCAATAGAAAAATAGCATTTATTTCAAGGAGCTATTTCCAACAGCATGCTGTCAGATTTTTACACTGACTTTGCATGCCCATGTCTCTCTCAAACATACTCCAAATAGATTGATTTCTTTTCTGGAACTTTATTTTACGAGTTATGAATCAAACCCAGCTGGAATATTTGAAAAACATTGAGTTTTTGACCTTCAAACAGTTTACACAAAAACAGTGCGCATCAGCAGCATTTTCTGTCACTGTTTACGTCATGTTTTATTTCATGCACTTATATTACTCTAAAAGTCATGGGACTTATGGCAAAAGTTTCCTAACACATGGAAGTACTTAGCCATAAAATACCAGAACCAAACGACCTCTGGAAGTATTCCAAACAGTAACCACAAGTGACCTCTAATTCTGACTTCTAACAACTATATCATAATATAGCTATATGCTATCTCTTGACACTTTTTCTCACCTTTGGTGATGAAATGGTGGTATAGTTATATATATGTACTATATATATATACTTACTTATCCTAACCTTTATTTATTTACGCATTTTACTTACGCTCTAACAATCTAACATATTGTTATGGACCCTTTTCATCATTTCATGATGAAATTGTGGTATTTATATATGTAATATATATGACCTAACATCTAACTTTATTTACATACTATACATATGATCCTATTTATTGACCCTTTCGTCATTTGTCACGACAACACTTCGGTAATCTCGAACCATCATATGTAACATTTCATCTTGAAGTTGAACTATTGATATCAAAGAACCTATAACAACATACAAAATATCAACAAAGGCATTTTATGATGAATTGGATATTTAATCGACCAAAGTCTAGAACTTAGAATCTTACTAGTGTCCTTACGTTCGTAGGATCGGAGTAGGATCGCCTCACGGAACACATTACGCACTTTTGGGAAACATCTACGCAATCCACCGTGAGTCTTCATAGCCCCTTTTACTGTTTTACATATTTTTGGGGTGAAAAGCATGTTACAACTTTATTCGAATTCAACTGTTTTATTACTGAAATACTACGCATGTTTAAACGCTCTCTATGGTACGTGTGCACATGTGAAAGCTTCTAAGTTTGCGCTATCATACAAAAGTCCCCAACTTTTCTTTACATTACCTATTTAACTCACGTGTGTGAGCCATGATAATTATGGATAACGTTATTTGATTGACCACCCACTTACGGTAAAGTAAGTGCATAATTGTTACAACGCCATGTTAGTGATAGAACATGATGACTCGGGGCAAACTAATACAAGGTCAGGAGGTTTGGGTAATGGCTTAGCTTGCTACCTCTGAGGCATTACATTATATATACCATGAGCATGCAAAACAAAACGAAACTTTACAACCGAGAGTTGTACTACGAGTTTGAAAGTACGAAACTTTACAACTTACACTAACGTTTTTAGTGTGTACAAAAACCTTTGAACTCACCAACTATTTTTAGTTGACACTCTCCTTTACATGCTTTTCAGGAAACAACAAGTAAGGATGCATTCTAGAAGGCATCACATTAGCGACTTCCAACTTATTTCATCATGTCAAGTTTACTTTTGTTATTTTGGACAAGATGTATTTCTAAAAACACGTTGTAATTGTACTATTTTGATATGATGATTGTGTGTTGTCTTCTACCTTACACTTTTGAAACATTTAGCTGTGACATCCCGTGTTTCCGCTTTAGCGGGGTGTGACAGGTATGAATGATTTTATTGACCGAAAATATGCATCTCATTGGTATGGTACTTATAGTATCCCCGATCCTCGCTATAATGGGGCATCTTGTTAACCCCAGATCTATTAGGTAAACATATAATCTTCCATTGATGTTCAAGAATCTAGATATTACAAAGGAATTAAGCACTTTCTCTCTCTAGATTCTCTCTCTAGACACTCTCTCTTGATATTACAATTATGATCACTAACTAATGACTTGCTTAAGACTTCCTTACAAACTAAGCTAACTAATCCTATTTATACCTAGGATTACAAAGCATTAAATCTAAACTACTTTGACTTTACATGACTTTTTCTTTGACTTTACAATGTTTGACCATTACAAGACTTTACAATAAATCTTGAATACAATAATGCTCTAACATTCTCCCCCTTTGGATTCAAGATTTAAAAATATGACAGTAGTCTTCAATACATGATCTTCAAAACTTTAACTTTGACCGCTTTAAACTTTGAAGCTCAGATTATCTTCAAACAGCTTTGACATTCTTTAAAAAATCATCTTTGAAGAATCTTTAGTCAAAATTGAGAAGTCTTCGTCTTTCACATTGAAAAGTCAATCTTCACATCTTCAACAAATTGTCTTCAAGTATTGAATGCGAATTTCAGATCTTTGTAGCTTTGAACTTTGTAGCTTTGAAAACTTTGAGGCTTTCAACTTTGAAGCTTTGAACTCAAACTTTGAATGATTTCTTGAATTTTATAACTTCATCTCTTCGATCTTGAAATGTCTTCAAACAACGAACTTTCTCGAAACACCTCGGAATTTTCTCGGAATGTCTTCTTGACTTTAGCATATCATTTCTCCCCCTTAATCTTTCATTGACAAAACTTCCTTTTCTTCAGGGTATAATTTCTCCCCTGTTCTTCAATATACTATTTCTCCCCCTTTTTGATGATTGCGAGCATCATGATCATCAAAACCTTCATTAATTTAAGCACGCTTTTTATACACCACAAGTAACATTCTCCTTCTTTTTATCTGATAAACCGTCAATTCCGAAAGATATTTACCCAAATCTTTTCAAATTCAGATAAATAGAGAGTGGTAACCCTGAAACAATGGATGAATCAGTTAAAATGCCTGTAAGTATCACGTAGCCACTTAGTACAACGAATGTACTTTGTAAAGGAGCTTTTTGATGTTCACTCCCCTAGGGCTTCCATTCAATCATCGAAAAACCATAAAGGAATTTCTATGAACGTTATGACAAGAAAACGTATTCCTTTGTGTACGTGCATGTGTAGAAAGAATATAGCAACATATGCTCGAATAATATAGGCTCAAAGCGTGTAAACGGTTGAGACGGAAACAAGTTTCCACGGACTCAATGTGCATGAATGAAGAACGAAGGTGGGGCAAACTTCCTTCTTTTTCAATATCTAGACCTTCCGAGTGAATATCAGATAGATGATATGCTGCGTCCCCAAGAAAAATGAAACATTCCTTTGTTAAGAAAGAAATGAGTAGCAGGTGGGGTTAGCTTGGAGATGCTTGATGTGTTGGTGTTAGCTTAAATTATCCCCAATTTAATGATTGTTTTATAAAGAATTGTTTTTAGGGCATTTTTAGAGGTTTATGGGCTTGGGAAACGTATCTTGTAATTGGGCCCTATAAATAGGTGCCTAGGGTTAATTTTTCATTTGTGAGACTTGGAGAGGAATACACTTTTTCACACACACACTAATTCTCATGATAGTCATTTACAATGTTTAGTGTGTGGTGTTCTTCCCAATTTGCCCTCAATTGTTAATCAATCAAAGCATATGAGATGAGTTCTTGATTATTATGTTCTTAAATTTCATCTTATTTCTACATTATCTATGGAGTATCTTCTTTTGTTGTTCCTGTGCAGAATGCAGGCATAGGTTAACTGCAGAGCGTCTGTGCAGATTGTGCAGATGAGGTTGATTATGGAGTTGATACATAGAGCTTCTGTGTAATTGTCCAGAGCCTTTGAGCACACAGAGGCTATCCATTCCAAGTGTAGTTGTGTAGAAACTCTGATAACTCCAGAACTAAGTTGTTGTCCTTCTTTAGAGTACTGTCTAGATTAAGCACAGATGTGTTGTTGTCCAAAAGCTAAAGTCTGTGCAAAGGCATGCGCAGAAGAAAATATATTAAGTGGCGTTGTGTTTGTTGATGATGTCCAGTTCAGAATGTTACAGCTATTAAGTCGATGCTTATTAAGATGTTGTCAAAATGCTTGTCCAGAAGAGTGCTATGCAGAAGTTATGCACAGAAGCTGATCCAGAGATTTTGTAAGGCATGTGCAGAGCCTTTGTGGCTATCCAAATCTGCTCAAGCACTTTTTCCTGTCCAGAGATGCCCTTAAGAGGCACATGCTCTTAGGTTGTCCATAGACTCTGACCGAGTAACTTTAAAGCCATCCATAGAGGCTCTATGGACAAAAATCTCTATTTAAAGAGCAACGACTAGAAAGGACCAGAGGTAGAGGTAGAGGTAGACCAGAGCATGTACATCAGAGTTCAATGGTCAGAGGTCGCAATGACCCAAGAGCCCGTAACCCGAATTTTTTAGATTTTCTAGACAGCATTGCGCTATTTCAGAAACACGCACGCAAATTTTTCCTTGAAGCTCAAATTTACATGAGTTCAGTTGAGTTGGAAAGATAAAACACAAATGTATGACTTTGAAGTTTTGAGTTTTCTCAAATTCCGTGAGCAGATATGCCAAAATCAGCCTCAACATCTACATTAGGGTGTTGGACCGAAAGCATTGCATTTCACTCGTGCTCTTTCCGCTTTCAAGAACGGTGTTCTCTCATCGGATCTTAATGGTTTCAAGCTACTACTATGACATATTGAATGTCACCCCCTCCTCTTATTTTCAAGACTAAGGCTCGGAGCTGAACGTTTACTCATCGGGGTTTGAAGACTCAAATTTTTTGTTTTGACGAACGTTCTGCGTAGCTGAGCGAAAACTTTCACAACTCACTCCTTTTTCATACAAATTGGATGAATCAATGCTTGTGGGGTATCTAAGAGGATGGTGTTCAATGTGCATGTTTTATGTTTTATCTCAAACAGGCTCCTTGATGGTCAAAAACAAAGTGAAGTTGAGTCATGAAAGCTGGACAAAATGGGGTTAATTGTCTGGGTCTTTCAAGAATATAGGTCTACATTTGAGGAGGAGCTTGTGATGCTTTGAAGACTCGAAAAATGTCACACCAAAGCTTCTAAAGAAAGCAAGGGGAAGACTATATGATGATGCTTTCTTTATAAAATATTAGGGGGAGATTATTAGCTTAATATAGCCCCGATCTAATGAATGTTTTATAGAGAATTGTTTATTTGGGTTTTTTCTAGAGGTTTATTGGCTTGGGCAAATTATCTTGTAATTGGGCCATATAAATAGGTGCCTAGGGTTAATTTTTCATTTGTGAGACTTGGAGAGGAATACACTTTTTCACACACATAGACTAATTCTCATGAGAGTCGTTTACAATGTTTAGTGTGTGGTGTTCTTCGCAATTTCCCCTCCACTGTTAATCAATCAAAGCATATGAGATGAGTTCTTGATTATTATGTTCTTAATTTTCATCTTATCTCCACATTATATATGGAGTATCTTCTTTTGTTGTTCATGTGCAGAATGCACGCAGAGGTTAACCGCATAGCCTATGTGCATATTGTGCAGATGAGGTTGATTACAGAGCCGATACATAGAGCTTTTGTGAAATTCTCTAGGGCCTTTAAGCACACAGAGGCTGTCCAATACATGTGCAGGTGTGCAAAAACTATGATATCTCTAGAATTAAGTTGTTGTCCTTGTTTAGAGTGTTGTCCAGATTAAGCACATATGTGTTGTTGTCCAGAAGCTAAGGTCTGTTCAAAGGCATGCGCAGAAGCAAATATGTTAAGTGTTGTTGTGTTTGTTGATGTTGTACAGTTTAGAATGTTGCAGCTGTTAAGTCGGTGCTTATTAAGATGTTGTCAAAATGCTTGTCCCGGAGAGTGCTATGCTTCTGTAAGGCATGTGCAGAGCCTCTGTGAAACTGTCTAGAGCCTATGTGGCTATCCAAATCTGCTCAAGCACGTTTTCCTGTCCAGAGATGCTCTTAAGAGGCACATGCTCTTAAGAGGCATAGATGCTCTTAGGTTGTCCACAGACTCTCACCGAGTAATTTGATGGTGATTTGTTTTGTTTACCTTAGGTGTGGGGTTCTGTTCGTTCAGAAGTAAGACGTGAGCTTAGCAAATCGCATAAATCAGGTGAGTTTCCTGATACTCCTTTTTGGTGAAACGAAATGTTAAACGCTTTTGATTATTACTGATCATGGAATGAAATGCACGCATGCTTATTTATAAACTTGTTATAAATTCGGAGCATAAGTAATATGTTTGAGAACGTTATGCACACATGTTATAAACTGATTTTACAAAGATACATGCATCGCTATATGTTTTCGCTTAGCCTTACTTTGTATGGTTGGGATCTGACAATCCCTTGGGAGTGAAAATATCGACCCGGTGTACACGGAATCTGTTTCCTGCACACGTGGGAGATGGGGAGTCTGCCTGGGCCCCGATCATGGTTGTTGACGGATTTGGATGTGGTCTATGAACACTGTGCAAGTACCACTGTTTGTTCCGGAATTACTTGTGGGCCTTAGGGTGGATAAAGAAATGATTTTATGCATGTTTTCGTAGAAACTGCTTTTCGGATGGAATTCACTAGACCTCATGGTCTAACCCTCGCTTTTCAAAACTAAAACCATTTTCAGGGAAGCGCTTTAGTGGTCCTTCGTCTAGATGAAAGGAGAAGGCATGAAGAATAGAGATAGATGTGATCTTGTGTAGAGCACTCTAGTTCTTAATTTAGTATTGCTTTAGTATAGCAAGTTCTCGGCTGTGGAAGTTTGTTTCCGCTGCAAGTTTTGTAATCTCTGGTTTGGAACGTTATGTATGTACTAGGACCCATGTTTGGGGTATTTTATAAATAAGATATATTTTATGGATTTTGGGTTGTTACAAATGGTATCAGAGCCATAGTTTAAGAGATTTAGGTGACCGGATGGGCCTAAACTTAAATTGTATGATGGGGGACACAGCCGAGATATAGGGTTTGCCTTTAAGATCACTCTAGGTGCACTAAGGATAAGTTAGTGAGAACGGACATGTAAGGTAAATTTGAAGTTACACCTGGCCAGTGTAATTGAGAATTTACAGGTACATGTATGTGCTTAAATTACCTTATTTAGCGAAGCTGTCGTTCGAGCGTAGGTTATATATGATTATTCCAGTTCTCGTAATGCCTGAAAGATTTATAATGTTGAGATAGTCGATAGAAGGGTAGTAGTATGGAGTAAATTCTAACCTTGCGACGATAGCAATGGTTTTGATACGATGTGTGAGGTCACTCATGATGTGAATGGTGACACCTTCTGGAAGGAGTATTGTTCGGGCGGTAGTAAACCGACTAAAGGTAGAACTTCTTGGGGTTTGGAAGGGATGAATGACTGGATAAAGGTAAACTCCTGGTTTCTAGTGAGTCCCCATTCTTGGTATAGATGGGACGATCGTTTGGGATAGGAAATAAGAACTGCGATGGAGTCTTGAAAGTTTTAGCCCTGGGACGGGTGAAGAAGATGAGCCTCTGACTTTAGTCAAGCGATATAGTGGCAAGGATAATGAAGGAGAGATATCAGTGTTGGATTGAGGTATGCATGTGAGAAGGATGTGAAGTAGCTGGTCGTTTATCGACCTGTATCAGTCAAGGTTTCAGACCGTATGACTTGGGGGTCATTGGTATATGCGAAAAACTATGTGGGGTGGTCATACATGTGGGTTTTGAAGCACCTGTACCACTAGTTTCTATAAGGATGAGAAGTTGACCGTTGGTCGAAAGTGAGTGTCGATGATAAGTTGTTGGGAGTACATTGGTGAACCTTATTAGAGTGAATATCCTTCATTGCAAAGTTAGTTTCATGCATGGTGTCTTTTCATAAATGACTTACATGGACTCTTTTGTGTTAAGATTGTTTACGAGCATAATGAGCTCCTTGTTTTGGGAAAAATGAGTCGACACGCGCGAACGTGTGTTTAAAGAAAAAGATTAACTTGTTTACAATGCACGATGATATTTTGAGCATAGTGATATGTGAATTATTTTACTTTTCCGTGTGGGGATAAACACTGTTGTGAAGGTCATAAAAACATTTTACCGCAAAAGCTTTTATAACTGATACGAGTGGTAGTACTTTTTAACATAAGAAGTGTAGGAGCCGACTGGCTCGCTCCATCTAAGTGATTTCGTTACGGAATTTTAATCGTATTGGAAATGTTTTACTTAATAGGTTTTATTTGGGCCGATGCTGGTTCGGTTGACTAAAGTCATGATTTATCGTGGGGTGGCATGTGAGCGACCTTAGGGTCATTGTGTTTACGATTCGGCTTGAGTAGTGATGTGCCATGTATATGCTAATTTGTTTCTCATTACCGTATTTATCGAACTTCCCCGTGTGCAAAATGATTTAAATCATTGTGTTGTCATGTATGAAGGCTATGAACTTCGTAGGTCGTAGTTGTTGGTGCATTTAAGAGCGAGGCAAGGTCTAATTGGAAATTGTTCAATTGATTTCGTTATGGCCTTAATGTTCAGTTAAAGGAAAACAGACTAGCGGGAGTCCCGGGCAATGAGTTTGATACTGATCATTAACGGGTGATGTGGGTTCCTGTGAAGCGGGTATACCCATGATGAAGTCGGAAGTTGTTGAGATGCTTTAAACAGTAGCATGTTAATAAGTAGATATTGTGCCCTGGAGGAAGGATATCGGGTATGAGTCGTGTAGTGTGAGATATTGTAATAGGCTATGTACCACGCGAGTCTTATTACTTGACTTGTAAGAACTGTAGGGCATGAAGTTAGTACAATGCGTTGGAAGCGGTAGGTTCTGTTGGAAAAGTTTTGTGTGTCGATGAATTGGTGGAAGCCTCATTGTGTTAGCTAGGGATGCTAAGGCTGATAACTGTTAAAAGTGTCCAGCCTCGAGATCAACATTGAGAAACTGAGATTCGAGAAGGAATTCCGGTGCGTCCAATTCGCTAAATTTGTTCATGGAAATGAAGGGTGGTCGGGGGAAATGTATACGCGGCACGATGCTGGACCACCCCATGTGGGTGTAAAGAATGTGGAGTATTGCAGTAGCCATGTGATTTCGTGAGAGTTTTGATGACCCGTGTACGAACGAAGTGGTTGGCACAACCAAAGTAGGTGCCTCGAGTATATTGACCTATAAGGATTGTACCTTGTCGTGGAAGGATTTTCGTGGAGCTCGCAATGGATTGCCTAGGAACGTATATTTTGTGCAAGTACGGGAAATCATGAGTGGTGGTTTGTCTAAATTCAGAGACAGGAAAGTAGTGAGACAGACCTGGTTATTTATGAACTTAGATGGAAATGAAAGAGACCTTGTTATGTGTGCAAATGGTCAGGAGCACCTGGTCTGCAGTGTGAAGTTGTGGGTGGAGATTGTGTGGATAAATTAGTGATATCCTTTGCCAAGGTAGTTGCACAAGAAAATGTTATAGTGATGTGTTGTAAAGAAGGATAAACACAGACGGAAGTCTTTTCGGATGTTGTGGATAATAGTACGAAGTATTAAGCATATAGTTGGGATGCTTGGTTTGTAAGTTAGGGTTATAATTGTTGGTCCCGAAGGCCTATACAAGTTTGTAGAAGGGGGGGGGGGGTGAATACAAACACACAAATTTTACTTTTCTAAATTGTTTATTGATAAATCATTAACAATTTACAGCTTGTTGCGGAAACAAGATTAAGGATAAACCTAAATCTAAACAAGTTGGAACACTAAGGTTTCTTGCACTAAGAGAGATAAGGAAATTACTAATAATAACCTATCTTGAGATAAGAGATTTGAACTTGTCCAGAGTTAGCAAGTTACTTTAAATGAAGTGAGTTCATCTCTTTATATACTGCATGCATTTAATGCAAGTCAGTATATACTTTACACGTGTCATCAGCTGGTTGGTTGTATGTCATTGACCTTGGTTCACAACCTTAGTAGCCGCATGGATGAACAGTGTAGTATCAGAGTGGTTGTACGATTTCAGATATTCGGAGGTTCTTTTCTGACATTTCGTACGGAGTCGTGCAAGGGGGGGTTAAGACAAAAGTACTTTGTACGGAGGACTTCATGATCAGCTTTCGTTGATTCAGCGATCTATCATTTCATATCAGCGAATGATAGAGTTCAGTGATAGCTGAAGTCTTGTACTTGATACTTCACGTTGAGTGGACAAATCTGAGTCTTCGTTGATCCGCATCAGTTCATTAGGAAACTTGTCGCTGGTTCTTGAGCTTGATCTTCGACTTCAGCGTAGAACCTTTGTTAACGTGAAACTTGTCTTCAGAAATCATAAGTAAACAACTAACTTATCAGCGATCATCATAATGACTGAACAGACTCAGAGCATTTATGGTGAACAGTTTCGCTGAATGTTTAACTTAAAAAGCGAGAGTTCCTATCAGCGGTACTGGAAGATCTTAGTACTTATCAGCGATAGTGAAACTCTGATACATATTGTTTACTTACAATTTTCACTAAGTATAAGAGAGGGTCATTATCAAATCACTGAGGGTTTGGATCAACAATCTCCCCCTATTTGATTATGACATAGCAACAGAGAAAATTGCTATTTAATGAAAACATAAGGATAAAAAGAACTCATAAAATATTTGTCCCTTTTACTGTTTTCTGGGATCTTTTCAGTACTGGTGTAGTAAAGTACATTCGCTGAAATCTTTCTTTAAAAACTTTGAATCAGGATACAAAGAGAAATGGAAAGATTACAAGTACAAGCGAAATAAATTACAAGTACAAAAGGATAACTGATAAAATAGATGAAAGAGGCGATCCTATCAGCTTACAGAGGTTCTTCCTTAATGAGAAGTTCATCAAGGGTCTTTTCAGTGGGGATCATCCAGTCAGGAACCGTTACACCTCGTTTTCTTTTGTTCAGCGCTTCTTCAAAAATCAAGGGTTTTAGGTGCCGTGCATGAATGTCTTTTCTGAAGTCACACCAGTAGATGAGATCTCTGAGCTGTTCGATTGGAGTGATTGGAAGCTCAGCGATCCGTTGAAAACATTTACGTCCGTCGTAGTCGAGAAAGAATATTCCATAAGGATTACTGATGACTTTACCAGGGACGAAAAGTTCACATGGTGGCAAAGAAATGTCAAGGGCAGATAGATCAGGGTCAGGACCAAGCACTTCAGCGAGAGAGAAACCAATTCAAGTTTCATTTCGTATGACAGGACCTGAGTTTGAATCTTGACGTTTCTTCTTAGGAGAGGCCCTTTTTCTTTTCAGCTCAAGATTAGGAAGAGGAGGAATGTCCACACAAGAAGATATTAAATCGATCTGTCTGTTTATCAGCTTTTAGAAATGATCCTTGTACTTAGATTGTGATTTTTGGATAGCTAACCTCATCTCCAGCCATTCAGAGAGACCATACCTTTTTACAGTGTCAGCGTGAAAGGTTTCAGATTGGCCATCTTCTCTGAAAAGTTTGATGTCAACAATAGGTACTCCGATAGAGGTTTTTCCAGAGATGAAAACCTTGTTGATCTTCGCTGGACGATATCTGAAGTGTATTTTCTCTTTACACCATATCAGGGTGGTCTGAGAAACTTCAGTTTTCTTTTCCACGATCTTCTGGGCTTCTTCCCAAAGCTTTCGTTGGACTTGAATGGGAACACGTTTCAGGTTGGGGTCTTTGACAGATTCTTGAGTAAGCTTGATGGCGTATTCTCTGTCTTTTTCTTCAGCTTCCTTTCTTTCAGCGATGAGGCGTTCAGCTCTAAGGTGTTCCTTGTATTCAGCTTTTGAAATTCTGAACTTTGGAGGAACTGAAGGCAGTTGATCACGCCTTAGAATGATTCGCTGATCCTCGAATCGTTTTATTATTTCCTCTCTTTTCCTCTGTTCTTCTTCTCTTATCTTTTGAGGAGCTAAGGAAGGTCTGTGTCTGTATGAGAGAGTCTGTTCTTCAGGTTCATCAGTCTCAGAGATCAAATCCAAGACTGGGATTATTTCTTCAGCGGCAGCTGGTATTATTGGTGAAGTCGCAGTTGTGGAGCCTTCAGCGATATCCTCAAACAGGGGAGAGGACTAGCTGAAACACAGCGATCTTACAAGTAAGAACTTGGGTAGAATCAGATAGAGAGAAAAATGTTCAAGTGTATAGGCTTGGGTAGAGGAACTGATAGTGTATGATAGAGGAGGGATGGAGTAAGAGATGTTTAGTGTACCTGACAAACCGGCTTTTCAAGCAAGATCGTCAGATTGTCATTTTCAGTGACGCTTTTGCCTTTGCCTTTCTCAGCTCCAGAGGCTGAGGTCTTTGTCTTTGTCCGCTCCCCTGAAGGTTCATTTATCGAGATTCCCTTAAGAGCTTTGATCTTTGAATCAGGTTTGACGATAAAGAAGTCATCGTCATCTTCGTCATCATCATCATCATTCTTTGGAGAAGAAGATGGTTCATTATGAGGGATGTCGACGGCTTCATCATCTTCTGCTTCGGATTCTTCAGCGTCTTCGTCGAGTTGCTTCCCCTCAGATACAGAGGCGAGCTTCTCGGTTCCCTCAGGGTGTTCATCTCCCTGAGGTCCAGAGGCTGCTTCAGCTTCAATAGTCTTCTCACCCTCTTCAGTGAAGGTGAGGTCTTCGTTCTTCTCTCCCCTGATAGATTCATCATGGGAAAGGTCTTCAGCGCTCTTGGAAGGGTTTTCAGCGCTCTTCTCCCCCTCTTTTTCATGATGACTGGGGGAGGAATGGGTAGATTCAGCAGCGTTGGTAGGTTCTCTGTCTTTTTGGCCAGAGAGACCTACACAAACTTCAATCTTTGCTAATCTGTCTTCAAGGCCAGAAATAGCAGGATTGATCTTTTCCAGCTCTTTGCGATCTGCCGCTGTGAAGTTTTCAGTTTCAGGGACGGGGTTAGGGGCAGGAGCATTTGCCTTGTGCAGCAGCTGTTCGATCATAGTCTTCATCGAACCAACGTCAGTCTTTACAGAGCTTAAGTCAGTCGTCAGAGTGTTGACATTTGTCTTCACAGCAGACATATCTCCCTCTAGTGTTCCAACCGATGTCTTCAGCGTTGTAAATTCGCTGGACATGGACGAAACTGAGCTTTTGAGAGAGGTGTAGTCTGTGTAGATATCAGCGAGCACCTTGGCGAAGTCGCTAAGAGTCTTGTCAAGCTGCTTCATGTCATCTGTGGAAGCCTTCTTCTCTACCACCGTTGTCAGCTTTTGAAGATTCTCTCCAGCGTTTGTTACAGCTGAAGAGTTGTTGGAGAGAGTGGTGGTGAGACCTGTCAGCTTTGTTTCCACGGATTTCAGAGAGGTGTTGATGTCTCCCAAGTTAGGACCTGTAACAGATAAGAACTTGTGAACAAAGGAAAGCTCAGAAGTTTGGGGTTTAGTCACAGTGTTTATGGGTTGTTGATTACCTGCAGGAGGATTGGTGAACTCATCAAAGTCACGGGTGCCTGGGTAAAGTTCCACGCCGTCTTCGAACGTGCCCGTAGATTGTCCTGCAGGTCCTGTCTTCATCATTTCTGGATTATCAGCTTTAGCTTCCGTAGAAATGATGGCATCTCCAGTGATAACTGGAGGAGAGACCAAATGAGTGGAGGGAGAAGCGAAGGATAAGATTGGAGGTTGGGTTCTAAGTTCAGCGTTGGAATCGCTGAGAATCACTTCATCAGTCTTTTGAGAGACTGAGGGAGGTTGGGAAGTTTCCAAGTCTGTAATCTCAACGTTTGGAGACGCTGAGATTGGGATTGAAGGGATGGCTTGTTCAGGTGTGGCAGAGCGTACCACTGAACGTTCCTTCAGCTCTGCAGAAAGAGCTGAGGAGTCTTCAGCATGAGATTGTTGGGGTTGCTCCTTTGTTTTCTTGATCCTTTTAGAATCAAGTGGGGTGTGAGAGTGTTTCCTTTTAAGAGGAATGGAAGTAGCAGCCGGGGTATCAGCGGTGGGTTTGTCCGCTGAAGGAGCTGCAGAAGTAGAAGAAGTATGAGGGTTAAGAAGAGTTAAGAGTGTGGAAAGACGTACCTCATTTACGGTTGGTTTAAAGTCGAGTATCTTTGGACCGACCTGAGAAAGTTTCAGGTCACCATCAGTTGGGTAGGTTTCCTTCAGGCCACATTGGAAGATGGCGCTGATGAACCGTGGGTAAGGAACCCATGGAGGTCTGTCAGCGACGGTGTCCACCCGTAGAACCAGGTCATCATAGATGATCGATGCCCAGTCTATGTTGAGACCTTTCAGCAGTGCATAACCCATTGCTTGCTGAGGTTTAGCGGCTTGGTCGGAGGAGCCACTATTTGCAGTCTTGCAGCTTATCAGATGAGCGAAGATGAAATTCATCTCGCTGGGCAATTTCGATTTCTTGATGATCGTCAGCTTCTTCTCGGGCATCATGTCTCTGCCTATCTCCCATACATAGCCCATTGCATCGAAGAATGCAATGATGGCTTCCCTGTCTGAGTTTTTCTTGGGGTCAGGGAGGGGAACAAAAGGTTTTTCCTTGGTGGCGATGGGAAGGCTGAGAGCTTTGCGAATAATGGCTGGGGTGATCTTTATGGTGCCATATTCGATATCGCAGAGGATGCAATCTATTATTTTGGAGGGGTCTTTGGCTGAAGGTAATTGAGTGTGTCTCGCTGAGTACCAGAATTGTGAGAGCAAAAGCTGATGTGCAAGAGGTGTTATGGTCAGGGCTGTGGAGATGCAGCAATTCTTCAGAAATTTCACAGCATCATCTAGATGTGTGACTTTCTTTCGAGGAGGAAACTCGAGAAGCGCAGAGAGGTTGTTCACCTTAGTCCAATCCAGTTTGTCAAGTTCAAACTTGACTTGTGGAGCCTTGAGGATTTCCACTTCCTCAGAGTCAGCGGAGATGTTCTCAGCGTTAGCAGGAATGTCAGACGAGGCCATTTCTCTGTATTAACAGTTCAACCAAAGATGTTAACAAATAAGAATAATCTTATTGTGGAAAGAAATTTCCAATAAGATGTTTCGAATTTTATCCATTTCATTCAGACACAAATGTCTCAATGAAGATTAGGGTTTTTCAGGTTTTTGAAAACGAAAATTTCAAACCCAAAAAAAATCTTGTTTTCCAGTTTTCTTTGAAGATTGAGATTCTGGAAAAACGAATGTGAAGAACAAGTTTAAGATTTTTGCATTTAAACTTGAAGAACAACCATGAAATGGTTGTGTTCATAAAACCATGAAAGAAAATGATTTTATTTTTAAGAAGTTCTTTTGTTTTGATCTTGTTAAGAACAAAGAGTAGATCACAAACAAGTTATTTTGCATTAGGTAATAAATAAGAACATATTAACCTTGATGTTTGATGAAGAAGATGATGAACAGTTCTTGATGTTTGAAAGCACAAATGCAACAGTGAATTCTTTCTTGCGGAGGAAGATTGATCGCGTAAAAGAAAAAAATATAAACAAAGAGTTTGTTTATATAGAGATTTTAGAAAGAGAAAATCTTGAGCGGGAAAAGATTTTCATCATGACACGGACGTGTTTGCATTTGATTGGAAGTATGAACGAGACGTGCAAACGTGTGTCAGGAAGAGAAAACGTGCCGGGGTTTATCCGTTGCCATGACGTCACAACTGTCCTTTCATATTCTTGGTTGTCTCTGAGGTTTTGAAAAACTCAGAGATACTTTTGAAAACATGAAGTACTGAATGAAAATATTCAGTGAAGGTTTTAAGAAATTTCAAAAATATCGCTGTTAAGGAAGAGATATTCAGCGATGCATTTTGTTTTGAAATCTTGCATTTTCATGCGATTGTCAGAGAGAGAACATACCTTGATATCAGTGAATCAAGTTTATTCAGAGAGAAGATGATAGAATGGGTTATTCAAGTTGATTTTATCCTTTCGCTGATTAATGTGAACCGATGAAGATTTTATCCTTCAAAGTTCAGCATTCCAAGCTCGCTGATGAGAAAGTTGAATCTTGTCTCATCAAGAGGTTTGGTAAATAAGTCAGCTAACTGATAATCAGTTGGGATAAAATGAAGTTCTATATCACCATTCATCACATGATCTCTGATAAAATGATATTTGATTTCTATATGTTTGGTCTTTGAATGTAGTACTGGATTGTTTGCTATAGCGATGGCACTTGTGCTGTCGCAATAGATTGGAATTTTAGAGAGCTGAAGATCATAGTCTAGTAGCTGATTTCTCATCCACAAGACCTGAGAGAAGCAGCTTCCAGTGGCTACATATTCAGCTTCAGCTGTGGAAGTGGACACTGAATTTTGCTTTTACTTGTCCAACTTACCAGCTTTCCACCCAGGAGCTGACATCCTCCTGTGGTGTTTTTCCTATCCATTTTGCAACCAGCAAAATCACTATCTGAATATGCAGTTAGATCGAATCCTGAGTCTTTGGGATACCAAAGACGTAGATTCGCTGTACCCTTAAGATATCGAAAGATTCGCTTTACAACTTTCATATGAGATATCTTAGGTTCATCTTGATATCGTGCACACACACATGTTGCAAACATAATATCGGGTCGGCTAGCTATAAGATACAATAGTGAGCCGATCATCCCACGGTACAGCGTGACATTGACAGGAACACCCTTTGTGTCCTTATCAAGTGTCAGCGGTGGTGCCATAGGGGTTTTCATAGCTGAACTTTCAGTTAAGTCGAATTTCTTCAGCATATCTTTAACATACTTTCCCTGATTAATGAAAGTTCCTTTCTCAGTTTGCTTAATCTGAAGACCAAGGAAATATGTTAGTTCACCCATCATGCTCATTTTATACTCATCTTTCATTCTATCAGCGAAACGAGTACAAAGCTCAGGGTTAGTAGAACCAAATATAATGTCATCAACATATATTTGAACTAGAATGATATGACCTTTCACTTTTCTAAAAAATAGTGTTTTGTCAATCTTACCTCGCTCAAATTTTTCAATATGGAGATAAGTGGAAAGAGTGTCATACCATGCACGTGGAGCTTGCTTCAAGCCATAAAGTGCCTTATCCAGTTTATAAACATAATCTGGACGCTTAGGATCTGAGAATCCTGGAGGTTGTTCTACATACACTTCTTCATTCAGCTTTCCATTTAGAAACGCTGACTTGACATCCATCTGATGTACTTTGAAGTTTTTGAATACAGCATATGCTAAGAATAGACGAATAGATTCAAGTCTTGCTACTGGAGCAAATGTTTCGTCGTAATCTATACCTTCCTCTTGTCTGTATCCCTGAGCAACAAGTCGAGCTTTGTTGCGGGTTACAGTACCATGTTCGTCCAACTTGTTTCGATAGACCCATTTAGTGCATATTACTGTTTTATCAGTTGGTCTCCGAACAAGTTTCCAAACTTTGTTTCTTTCAAATTCAGTCAGCTCTTCTTGCATGGCGCTGACCCAGTTTGGATCTTTGAGGGCATCATCTACTTTCTTTGGTTCAGTTAGTGAAATAAAATTCACAAATAAACAAATATTACCTGCACTTCGTCGAGTCTGAATCCCAGCGTTTGGATCACCAAGAATTTGATCAATTGGGTAATTTATAGTCCATCGCTGAGCCGGAGCGTGAGACGCTGACTCAACTTGAACTTGAGGAGCTGAAGATGAAGCTTCAGCGACGTCGGGAGTATCAGCCAAGAGAGGAATTGATGCAGTTGTCATTATATTCACTGATTGCTGAGAAGTAGATGGAATGTCTGAAACATTTGGATCAACTACAGGTATAGTGTTTATAGGAACAGCTGAGACCCATGATGTTTCAGCTTCACTATTCTGCATGTTTGGAATGATAGTGGGACTATCATCTTCTACTGGATGAGCATGAGGAGTGGGAAAATCTTCTGAATCACCAAGATGAGAAAACATTCATTGATTCAGTTCTTCTGTATCAGCGTTCGGTTTAGAGTTCGCTGAACGGGATTCGTCAAACGTGACGTGAATAGTTTCTTCTACAGTTTGTCTTCTTCGATTGAAGACTCTGAAGGCTTTGGAAACTGAGGAGTATCCAAGAAAGATTCCGTCATCAGCCTTAGGATCGAACTTTCCAAGAGCATCTCTATTGTTCAGTATGAAACACTGACATCCAAAGATGTGAAGAAAGCTGATTGAGGGCTTTCTCCCATGAAAAAGTTCATAGGCTGTTTTATTGAATATTTTGACTATCAGCGACCTGTTTTGCGTAAAACAAGCAGTGTTGACAGCTTCTGCCCAAAACTGAGTAGGCAGGTGAGAATCGCTGAGCATTGAACGTGCAGCTTCAATAATTGTTCTATTTCTTCTTTCAGCGACTCCATTTTGTTGCGGTGTTCTCACTGAAGAAAAGTTGTGAGAAATACCCTTACTCTCAAAGAAAGAATCAAGAGAACTGTTTTTGAATTCAGTTCCATGATCACTCCTTATTGAGCGAACGGTCAGATTGTTCAGGGTTTCCATCTTCCGAACAAAGGTGATGAGTTCTTCAGGGGTGTCACTCTTAGAACGGAGAAACATTACCCAAGTGAAGCGAGAGAATTCATCAACTATGACCAGCGTATATTTCTTTCCAGCGATGGATTGTTTGTTAACAGGGCCAAACAAATCCATATGGAGTAGTTGTAGAGGAGATGACACTGAAGAAACTTGCTTTGACTTAAAGCTTGCTTTGGTCTGCTTCCCTTTTTCACACGCTGAACATAACGACTCTTTGGCGTATGAATGCTGAGGTAGACCGGTGACTAACTCTTTTGAAGAAAGAGTATTCAGTGTCTTGAAATTTAAATGAGAGAGCCTCTTATGCCATAGCCAGTTGACATCAGATGAGGCCTTTGAGAAGAAACGGGAGTTCTCAGTGGTTGTTGAGTCCATGTTTATTACATAAACATTTTCCAAACGATAACCGCTGAGAGCTATCTTCTCCTTTTTGTCAGTGACAAAGCAGGATTCCTTAGTAAAGATTACTTTGTTATCCATGTCGCAAAGCTGACTGATGCTTAGAAGATTATGCTTCAGCCCTTCAACATATGCGACTCTTCTGAAGGAGGTTGTACCATTTGAGAGTACACCATACCCTCGGGTATGTCCTTTTCCATTTCCACCAAAAGTCACAGAGGGACCTTTCTCTTCCTTGTATTCAGCGAGCAAGCTTTTCTTACCAGTCATGTGTCTAGAGCATCCGCTATCGAGATACCAGATACCCTTCTTAACCTGCAATACAAAGGAAGATTAGTTTTTCTTGGGTACCCACTTAACCATGTATACACGTTTGTCAGTGGAAGTAGTTGGAATGGAAGGTTCAGCAGTCTTCGCAGCATTTGAAGATTCAGCTTTGTCTTTCTTCACTTTGGTTAATTTCTTAACCTCAGTGGTAGAATTCACCTTGACCTGATTTGCACCAGGGTTGGTCTTCTTTGCCTTGGGGGCAATATTCACCTTAGCTATCTTTTCCGCTTTGGTGGCTGTGGGGCACTTACTAGCAATATGATCAGTGAGTCCACAGTGATAACATTTCCTATAGCTAAAAGTAGTTCTAGGACAATTTGTATGCTGAGCTTTTAATTTAGAATAAGAAGTACCAGCACCAAGTAAGCTATTTGCTTTAGAAATGGGACGAACATTTAGTTCTTCAGATTTCTTAACAAGGATATCCACTCTGAGTCTAGGAGTAGATCGCTGAATAAATTCAGAGATCAGCTTCCTTGATCCAGAGGGATGGGTCACTGAAACATTAGAAGCATTCAGCTTAGGTACTAAAGTACCCTTCTGTGGATTTTGATAAATAACAATTCCTTTACCTTTGTCTTTAAAGACAGAGGTAGGTTTTGAATAAACCATTTTCTCCTTGCCTTTTGAGGAGGTAGGAGTTTCCTCAGGGATTGGTGTAATAGACGAGGAGCACTGAGAAGATGAAGTATCAGCGACTGAGGATACGAACGTTCCAAATTTAAGCATTGAACGCTCAGTGGTTGGTTTTGAAGTTTCATATTTGTAACCCAATCCACGTTTATCACTCAGTGGAATTTGAGACTTTATTATCTCAGTGATCTTTGTTGAAGAATTACACCATCCTTCAACAATAGCTTTTTCAGCCTTTAATGCAGCGATAGCTTCTGCTCGTTCGATTTTGACTAGCTGATTTAAATATACTTGATCTTTAAAATCTTCTTCAATTTTAGAAAGCTTTTCTATTTGAAGGTGGCAGTTTTTAAGCTTTTCAGCGAGATCAAGGTTTTGGTTTTCAACCACAGTTTTGCCGTTCATGGCTTCGTATAAACTTCTAGTCAAGAGATCGATCTTACGGAGACTATCAGCTTCATCAATATTTGCAATATTGGTAAAGAAAGAAGGTGATACCTGAATAGCAGATGTTGAAGTGGAGGGAATGTCTGAGCTTTCTTCCTCTTCTTCAATCTTGGCCATGAGACATTGATTTGCTTCATCATCTTCAGAGTCAGATGATGATGCTTCTTCATCAGAAGCAGCCCAATCATAGTCAGCCATCAGGCCTTTGCCTCTCTTCTTAAAGCTTTTCAGCTTCGCATATTTTTCTTTCAGCTTTGAGTATTTGTCATCTTTATTCCTTGGAACAAAGGATTTCTTTGTAAAAGCTGAGGGTCTAGAAACTTTCTTAGACCTGCACTCGTTAGCAAAATGTCCTATTTTTCGCAGTTAAAACAAGTAGCAGTAGCCTTATCAACAAAAACTGATGATTTAGGCTTGTCAGTTATGGAAAGAGGTTTGTTCTTTCTAAACATTTTCTTCTTGGCAAATCTCCTGAACTTCTTAGTTAGGAGAGCCAAAGATTCATCATCTGAAAAATCAGAATCTGATGAACTTTCAGAGTTACTTTCTAACTCCGTGACAGTGACCGAGGGTCGCTGAGTAGAAGGTTCCTCTGAGATTAAAGCAACATGGGTGCTTTTGGAATCTTTTACAAGATTCTTCTTAAGATGGCTTGATTGCTCATGATTCAGCAACGTGCCATATAATGTAGCAAGGGACATTGATTTTAGATCCTTTGACAGCTTGAGACACATAGAATAATTGTCCCAGCTTTCAGGTAAACATTCTAGAAACTTTGTCAGCACCTCAAAGTTAGAATATTCCTTACCAACAGTTTTCAGATCTATAATTAAACAATTAAAACGTTGGTGAACTTCAGAGAGAGTTTCATTCTTACCAGAAATGAAGCTTTCGTATTGTCTTACCAGGTTGATCTTTCTTGAGTCCTGGACTTCAGACGTTCCTTCATACTGAACACATATTGTGTCCCACATGGCTTTAGATGTTTTCAGATTCATGACGGAATGGTAGACTTCGTCAGGAAGGGCCATGGATAGTATGGATCTGGCTTTTGTATCTATAGCCACTTTATTCTTATCTTCGTCGGTCCACATGTGTATTTCCTTAGGAATCAGCCTTTCTGGAATAACAGGTCTATTTGCAGTGGCTGGAACTGAAGGATCAATTGTTACAGGGATGTATGGGTCGTTTTCAAGATAGTAAAGCATAGTAGGGTCTACACCTTCTAAGAAGAGTGTCATCCTATTTTTCCATAAGTTGAAGTTGTCTCTGGAAAATCTAGGGGGTTTTGCAAAAGAACCATTGTCTATATAATTTGTGTTTGTGTTGGTGGCCATTTTCAGATAATAGCAAGGAAGAGAAATATCTTAGATTAGATCTTGTTTATGAGATTAAACAAATCCGCTCTGATACCACTTGTTGGTCCCGAAGGCCTATACAAGTTTGTAGAAGGGGGGGGGGGGGGGGGTTGAATACAAACACACAGATTTTACTTTTCTAAATTGTTTATTGATAAATCATTAACAATTTACAGCTTGTTGCGGAAACAAGATTAAGGATAAACCTAAATCTAAACAAGTTGGGACACTAAGGTTTCTTGCACTAAGAGAGATAAGGAAATTACTAATAATAACCTATCTTGAGATAAGAGATTTGAACTTGTCCAGAGTTAGCAAGTTACTTCAAATGAAGTAAGTTCATCTCTTTATATACTGCATGCATTTAATGCAAGTCAGTATATACTTTACACGTGTGATCAGCTGGTTGGTTGTATGTCATTGACCTTGGTTCACAACCTTAGTAGCCGCATGGATGAACAGTGTAGTATCAGAGTGGTTGTACGATTTCAGATATTCGGAGGTTCTTTTCTGACATTTCGTACGGAGTCGTGCAAGGGGGGGTTATAAAAAAGTACTTTGTACGGAGGACTTCATGATCAGCTTTCGTTGATTCAGCGATCTATCATTTCATATCAGCGAATGATAGAGTTCAGCGATAGCTGAAGTCTTGTACTTGATACTTCACGTTGAGTGGACAACTCTGAGTCTTCGCTGATCCGCATCAGTTCATTAGGAGACTTGTCGCTGGTTCTTGAGCTTGATCTTCGACTTCAGCGTAGAACCTTTGTTGACGTGAAATTGTCTTCAGAAATCATAAGTAAACAACTAACTTATCAGCGATCATCATAATGACTGAACAGACTCAGAGCATTTATGGTGAACAGTTTCGCTGAATGTTTAACTTAAAAAGCGAGAGTTCCTATCAGCGGTACTGGAAGATCTTAGTACTTATCAGCGATAGTGAAACTCTGATACATATTGTTTACTTACAACTTTCACTAAGTATAAGAGAGGGTCATTATCAAATCACTGAGGGTTTGGATCAACAATAATATGTTTATTGTAAGAATAAATCGGTGGTTGGTGGTTGCCCAAAAGGGGAACCATGTGCTTTTAGTTGCATGAGTCACTGAGTGAGTTCAAGTTAGGATCAATAAAAGATTGATGAAGTTATTGGATTGGTTAGTTTGTGAAGTGACATAGTCGATACGGGATCCTTGAGGAATGTGGATTGCTCTTGGTGCACGAAGAAATTCTGGTGAGTATGTTGACTCTGTTTGGGAAACGAGAAACGTGTGGTGTTGTTGATAATTGAATGATATTTCAAAAAGACTGGGTTGATTATCTCGAATTATAATGGTGATGAAACTGTTGGTTGAGCTTAGTAATGCAAAGTGTTATTGGCATGCTTGGAGCGATCGGGAATGGAGTGGATGTTGATAGATAAACTAATGTTTTAAACGGATTTTTGGATTTCGGATTTTGGTGTATGTCTTGGTTAAGGTGTGGAGAGACTCGTAGGAGTCAATAAGTCTTTCCTTGAAAGGACGTGACCTATGCCTTCGAAAAGGCATCATATAAGTGGTTGTACGGGACACTCAAAGTGTAAGACCGTCAGATCTGCATAAGTGTTAAAAATGTAGATGTTCCAAAGTGAATACGTCATTCGACAGTGTATTTGGAATAATGTTATGTGAGCATGGTCACTCCTGCCGGTTGGGCGAGTGAAACTGAGATTCATTCTTTATTTTGTTGGACGCTTGATGGATGCAGTGAAAAGGTGGATCAAAAATCTTCAAGATTATTTATCCCTTACCCCGGATGGTGGATTATGGAGGTCTCCTACTGTTAGTTATATACATGTGTGGAATGTTGGTGTGTTTGGTTAGCAATGGGATGTAGTCAACGTGTCTTGGGAAAAGAAAATACTTTTGTGTTAGACGCCTGTCATGGTGGTAAGTCAAAATTCATGGTTGACCTGGTGCCAAGATTGGCGAATTGGGTGGCTGCTTACTGTAGTAAAGGGTCATGTCGTTGTAGCATGAACTCGGTGAAAGTCTTTCTTTAAGGAAGTGAAAATCTTTGTGTAGGTCATGATGAGACGCATTTTAAAACCGTGAGTCCAGGTGTGTGGACAAGCGGACAATATCTTGTACGATTGGCCTGGGATGTTACAGATGTTACATTTATATATGGCATAAGTGGTCGGAAGGGCTACAAGTACAATATGTGAGTATTCCTAGCCTAAGAAAGTTGTGGTCTTGGACAGAAATGCTTGGAAGATCAATTGGAACCAAAGCTGTTAAATTTGGAAGTGCAAATCGTGAAACCTAAGGTTGGGGGTCAGTTTGATGCTAAAGATATTGGTTTTGCTTGGTTTGGTTTGGTTTGGCTTGGTTTGGTTTGGTTTCGCATGGTTTGGTTTGGTTTGGTTTGGCTTGGCTTGGTTTGCTTGGTTTGATTGGGTTTGGATGTTTATCTGTGGAGGTGTCGAGGGAAAAGAGGGTTGAGTTGAGTCGATTATATTTTTGGTGTAATGGATTGAGGGACTGGCATATGGACTGGATATGTTTAACGGACATGTGGTAGGTCGTTTTGCGTTTCACGCCCTTATCTTGAAGAGCATTGGTTTAAAGCTAGTGGGGTTGTGTCTTTGCCAGTTATGCGAGTAGACGAGAAGTTAATGAAATCCAAATCGACCATCGACCGTAAAATTTAGGAACAAAAGACTAAAGAGGTTAGTCACGAGAAGATTGAGTGGCGATGCCACAAAGGATAAATGATAACATGGGAAATGGAGTCTGAGGTGAGGGTCAAGTACCCGCATCTTTTGACCAAGGAATTCCGAGGACGGAATTCTTTTAAGGGGGAGTGTTGTAATAACCGTGTCCTAATTGTAACTTTCTATAAAAGTTGTGGCGAAAGCGAAAGACAAGAGAAAAGAGGGACTGGGTTACATATTAGAAAAGATATATAAAGGGAAGCAATCCCTAGAAAGAAGTCATTGTTGCTCATTTATTGCGGCTGAGGAAAATCAAGAGCTAGAAGAGGGGAAGAAGAAGGGGACTGAAGTCTTGCAAGGGATTGGCACGAAATTCATGGGGAAATTCGGTTCCAAGTAAGTTATTAATCCCCTTAGAACCCTCTTATGTCTTGTTACAATTTGAGAATGAGAAAAACGCATGAAATTTGAGTCTGTGTTCCTTAAATGAGAAAAACATATGGTTTTGCATCAATGAATGGATTAATGTATTGTTATGGGGTTAAATGGGTGGTTTAAGTTGGAAATGTGAACCCAAATGTTTATCTAAAAGTTTCTATGGTAAAATCGTGCCCTAGTATCGATTTAGGTCGGATTTGAGTTTCCACAGTTCGACAATTGCGGATATCGCCGATTTCCGGACGTGGGTGTGTTCCGGATAACTTTAGTTTCCGGAAGTATCCCGACACGTGTAGTTTTCCGAACGAGGTATCCGGATGAGGTTTTCCGGACGAAGTATCTAGACAAGGTTTTTCGGATGAGGTTTTCCGGATGAGGTATCCGGATAGAGTTTTCCGGAATTACCGGGTTTTCCGGATAAGCGGTATGTACGGGTTTGCTTTGTTGTCCGGACAAGTAATTTGATGATGATTTGTTTTGTTTACCTTAGGTGTGGGGTTCCGTTCGTTCAGAAGTAAGACGTGAGTTTAACAAATCACATAAATCAAGTGAGTTCCCTTATACTCCTTTTTGGTGAAATGAAATGTTAAACGCTTTTGATTATTATTGATCATGGTATGAAATGGACGCATGCTTATTTATAAACTTGTTATAAATTCGGAGCATGAATTATATGTTTGAGAACGTTATGCACACATGTTATAAACTGCTTTTACAAAGATACATGCATCGCTATATGTTTTCTCTTAGTCTTGCTTTGTATGCTTATATGGAGTCGGGTTGCACAGTGGGATTAGTGTTATAAACTGCTTTTACAAAGATACATGCATCTGTTTCCTGCACCCGTGGGAGATGGGGTGGGCCCCGAAAGCGAGAAGGGAGTCTGCTTGGGCCCCGATCGTGGTTGTTGACGGATTTGGATGTGGTCTATGAACATTGTGCAAGTACCCCTGTTTGTTATGGAATTACTTGTGGGCCTTAGGACGGATAAAGAAATGATTTTATGCATGTTTTCGTAGAAAACTGCTTTTCGGAGGTAATTCACTAGACCTCATGGTCTAACCCTCGCTTTTCAAAACTAAAACCATTTTCAGGGAAGCACATTAGTGGTGTTTCTTCTAGAGGAAAGGAGAAGGCATGAAGAATAGATATTGAGACGATCTTGTGTAGAGCACTCTAGTTCTTAATTTAGTATTGCTTTAGTATAGCTAGTTATCACCTGTGGAAGTTTTTTTTCGCTGCAAGTTTTGTAATCACTGGTTTGGAACGTTATGTATGTACTGGGACCCATGTTTGGGGTATTTTATAAATAAGATATATGTTATGGATTTTGGGTTGTTACAATATATAGATGTATATTTCATTATCCACAAGGCTTTTTTGATAATTTTACATATTTGCATCTAGGATAACCTCCAAATAGGTAGACATCTCACTTCCTCTTCCTCTCCATCATAATTAATTATTAATTATTCTTAATTAATTCATTGGTTAGAGGCAATCTCCATAATAAATCAATATTATTCTACATGACTAGAATGAGAGAGCCATAGCAATGGGGAAATCTGTTCTACATTAAACTCAACATCATAAATCGATATTCAACATTATCTCCGTCAAATTCTTCGTCTAATTTGATATATTTTCTTATCATTACTCCTGTTGGAAAAAATTTCAATCTCACAAAGCATTTGGCCATGTTCTTGGTTTTTGGTTTAGTTTCAATCTCTTACATGCATTGCACAAAGCATTCAATCAAGTTGGTGGTTTTTGGTTTAGTTTTCAGTTTTCCCAAATGCCCTTAATTTCTATTGAAGGTAAGAACTCACTTTGTCTTTCGATTTTGTACTTGGGTTTCAATTTTTCTGTTGCCGAGGAAAGTGGACGTTGATTTGGCGGTGACTGAACTGTCCATGAAGAGGAGCTCGTATGTTCTTCACTCCTTAAATCTTGCAAATTTTTTTGTATCTCTATTTCATTTTTTTGGGGGATTTTTTAATTATGATTTCTATAGCTTTTAAAGGTTTTAGAGATTTTTTGCAGGCCTCTTCTCGTCTCCAACTCCTGATATATTCTTCTGAGGTTTTATAGGTCTTATGGTTTGTATTATGCTTGGTCTTGAATCCATGACATTACAATCTTCAAAAGTAGATTTTAGTTTAAATTACAGCGTTCACAACTTTCTGATGTATCTGTATTTTAATCTAAATATTGTTAGTACTATCCCAACAAGTAGACTTGGCTGGAATTTTTTTAAAAGCTTTTATTTAGCAATTCAAAGATGGAAGTATATATTTCATTTGGGATCGTTACATCTCATTACTCTCTTCCGTAAAATAGAAGATAACTTTAGTAAGTAGGTTCCTTGATCTTCAAAAGTAATGGTTGAGGCTGTAAACTTTTTTCTTTCTTTCTTTACAATTAGTTATTTTTTTATTTTGGTAGCTTAATGCATGTATGAGATGATATATTCATTGTGTTTGACCTTTAAATGATTAATTGGCATATGGGGCTTGGAAAGATGTTGCAAGTTATCTTCTTCTTGAGTTATTTAAAGGTTGGTCGAAGATTACAAGGACCCTTATTTGAGCAATGAAAATTTGTCTTGCTATTGTAATATAACATTTTTTATCATCATTATTACGTGAATTAGATATGGTAATGAGATGATATATTTGATTGTGGTTAGGAAGTTTGAAGCTCAAATATGGAGCCATGTTAGGTTGAATCACTTATAGTTACTACTTTTCTAATAAAAAAAAGTTTAAGGTATGTACTGAAATTCGTTAGAGTAGACATGTTGTATCTACAATGAAACATAAATGAATCGAATTAGGCATTGTTTGGCAAAAAAAACTAGCTTATAAGCTAGCTTTTTTTGGGGTACATGTTTGGATGACCATAAGCTAGCTTTTTGAAAAGCTACTTGGAGTAGCTTATGGGCAGCTTTTTGTAAATATTCCAATTATGTATTCATTAATATTAATTATTTTTTATTAACTATTTTTTTAATATGTCCTTTTTGGTCATTTAAATGCTTATAAGCTGTTTTTTGCCAAACGTGACTTTTTCATCAGCTAGCTTATCAGTCAACAGCTAGCTTATCAGCTACCAGCTAGCTTATAAGTCATGAGCTAGTTTATCAGCTAGTTTGCCAAACATAGCCTTACTCTAAAAATAAAAATTAAATGGTAAAAAAAATCAATCATCAATCATTATTCAATATATATAATATATATAGGGTTTCCTTCTTTTGTTAACCGTCCAATTAGTGTCAACCATGTTAACTTTTTTGGACCAATAAGAATCAAGATAGGTTACTGGTTTGGTAGGGGTAGTTTAGGAATTTCAGAATTTTAATTATTTATGGGTTATTTACTGTCCTAATTTCATGCACAAGATATTTTTGGTAGTTATTAATGATAATCTTAATCTTCTAAAACCCATTTTCATTTTTGGTAATTATTAATGATAATCTTAATCATCTAAAACCCATTTTCAAACATAATCTTCATCTTCACGTTCCAGAGATTCTTTTCACGTTTTTTTTTGGCATAGATGCACGATTTCAAACTACATATATGCACATCATAGAAATGCATATATGCATATCATAGAATTGCATATATGCACATATTAATACTGCATATATGCATACCTTAGAATTGCATATATACACATCATAGAATTGCATATATGCACATCAATTGAATATATGAAGATAAAAAGTGCATATATGCACAACTATAAATCTGTGTAAAGCTGCATATATGCACAACCATAAATCTATGTAAAATTGCATATATGCATAACCATAACTATGTGTAAACCATAATCTATGTAAAATTGCATACATGCACAACCATAAATCTGTGTAAACCATAAATATATGTAAAATTGCATACATGCACAACCATAATTCTGTGTAAACCATAAATCTATGTAAACTTGCATATATGCACAACCATAAATTTGTGTAAACTTGCATATATGCACATATGCACATAAACAAAATAGCGTGTATCCATAAGAATAATCAAACCAACATGACAAATAATCATATGCACAATGTATGTGCATATATGCACATCAGTTGCATATATGAAGATCAAAAAAGTGCATATATGCATTTAAAACTGCATATATGCACATCATAGAATTGCATATATGCATTTCAAGAACCATCCAACGGCTCAACCTAATTACTCTCCTCCTTCATCCCTTCTTCCTCCTCCTCCAACCTCACTCTCGATTATTATCCATAATCTCGATTATAATCCATAATCGAATCTACTAAACAATGAACAAACAAATTCAACAAAAAAACCACTTTCATTTTCACTAGAAATCACAACAAAAGGAAAACGATTTCACATGAATATTAACAAGAAGAACTAGCAGTAAGAACATTAAAAACCTACTTAAATTTCAGTGTTAATACTAGAACCCTAAAATTCCTGAAAAGCAGATCCAATTTCATCCTTGCCTTTACTCTTTTTACTTGGAAGCAGATTTTGATGAATCTTCGACAACACTCCACCGTTCCTGACAGCCAATTGAATGTGTCTTGGACTTATCCTGTTCTTCTTGTTGTCCCTTGCAGCATTTCCAGCAAGCTCCAAAACCTAAATCAATTACATAAATCAATAAGACAGAACAATGACATAAAAATTAACAAGACGATATTAGATCAAGGTTGCTGCTTTTCGTCGGTTTGCAATGCACAAGTTAACTAAGCATAATAGAAAATTTTCAGTCACGAAACTTTTTCCCGATACCAACACTTAAATCATAACAATTATACGAATCATCAAGCAAAATTAAACCTAATAAATGTGTCAAATTTTGGAAACAGAATATCGAAATCGATAGAACGAAAGAAGTATTTACCATAACTATCTAGGGTTTGGTCGTCCTTCAAGATTCTTCCTTTGTAAATCAACCTCTGTTGATTGGCCGGAACATCACAGTTTTGAGCCAAAAGATCCTTGAAAGCGACAACCGTTGATCCAAGGGTGGCTCGCACCGAGAACTTATTGCCGTTAGAGCATCGGATGTTGAGGGCGATCTCTGCATCGCCACCGTCAACGGAGGCAACACCTTTTTGAGTTGACTCTCCTCCCTCCACACCCATCAGAGAAAAACCCTAATACTAGAAACAAAATCCACACTTACACAAACCAGGATTGTATCGAAGTAGTGTTGAAGATTTACACAATTGGGATCGATCTTGAGGATATGCTTTGGAAGATTTCTGATATGCTTCAAAATCAGAATCCCTAGAATTCTGGTGCGTGCTACCGTGAAATCTGCACATTGAAACATTGCCTTTTTAATGTTATTTGTGTTTTTACCCTTTTACCCCGGTGCATATGTGCACCTTAACAATAGCGCCTGAATCAAATTTTAAATCAATTAAAATAAATGATTTTTTGTATGCCGTTGATCTTTATTATGGACGGATGAGATTGGTTAGCACGGTTAACACTAATTGGACGGTTAACAAAAGAAGGGCCCTCTATATAATCTAACTTTCTAGAGACATTCATTTTAATCTCTTCATCTTTCCATCCATTAAATAAAGGAAAACCTACAACAAAACTTAATGCTCCATCAAAATGGAATTAACAACTTTTATGTTTTATATTATGTTTTATTGGGTATGTATGTTTTTTTATGTTTCTCCTTTTTTTTCCCTCAGATTTTATCTTTTTGATGTAGTTATTAACAAAATATTTGATTAATTAAATTATTCGTCTTCTTTGTTGACACCTAAGTTTCTTTATTTCTTTTATTTCACAAAGATTCTAATTTTTTTATTCACACAACATTTAATGAATATATAATCAACATATTTAAGTCAATATATAATACCTTACGATCATTACCAGTTATATACTTCTATTTACATGACACATGAGTATAATAATATATGTATTTTTATTTACATAATAATAAATTTATTAAAATTAATATAAATAAATAAATGAAGATGACAATTAATTAAATCAACATATATATATATATATATATATACATATATATATATATATATATATATATATATATATATATATAGGCGGGTTCAAACGAGGAGCGTACCAATTTAAGAGAACGTGAGGAGCAATTGACAGATTCGCAGTTGTGGATCACATGTGATTCACAACTGATCTGGACTCGAATTGACAGTTATGAATCATTAATGATTTACAGTGTTGAATCACATGTGATCCGCGACATGCAGCATCGCGCCACGCCTCGCGCCACTTTTGCGCGAATTTTCGAGAAAGTTCCGATTTTTTAGCGTTGTAAATCATATGTGATCAGAAGCATGGGAGTGCTCCTCACGTTCTCACGTTTTGACGCGCTCCTCACATGAACCTTCCTCTATATATATATATAATACCTTATGATCATTACCAGTTATATATTATGTAAATAATATATATTGATATGTATTATTTTCAATTAAAGGTAAATATCTAAAATTTGAATCAATATATAAACTTTGAATCGGTATATAAAACTAAAATTATTTATCATTTAAAATCTTATTAAAATAAATATATAAATATAAATGACATTACAACCAATCTATATTAATAAAATTAGAATAATATATAATTAATAACTTATCATTAACCCCTTTTTTAATAAATGAAATACTTATTACGTTTAATATAATTAAATAAATTTAATATATAATTAAATATGTTACTAACTCTCTCATCAATAAATAAAATAATTATTACATTTAATATCATTAATTAAAATCATTACATAAAATAAAATATTATTAATATATATATATATATATATATATATATATATATATATATATAGTTAACATTATAATCAAAACTAAAACTTATTAGAAACAATATAGCAGTATGTATAAAAAATGATAGAAACATATATAAAAAATTAAAATAGAATTAGAAAGAATAACTTACTACAGTCATTAATATACGATTATTTCAATATCATTTTTTTAATTTATATTGAAATCAAACTTTGTATAATTGAAATTAGAATCGATATAATACCTTTCATTTTACATGATATGACTAAAACCTCTTTTTCAAGATTTTTTACCAATAAACTAATGAAAAAACAATCTCAAGTAGATCAAAAAAGTTGAACAGAAAAAAAATTAACAATTCAACCGTACTTGCCTATAATCGAAGTGGTAACAATGCCTGCAACTATTGTTACTTTTCGTCCGACCGTATTTTGGGAAGGGGGCTTAGGAGGGTTTTTAGCCAAAGTTACAAATGAGTACATTACAACAAACGTAAGCAATTGACCAAAATGTCCGCAATTATATAGAGCCACGTAGCATGGGCTGATTAAGTTTGCCCCTCGCAAACTGTGTTTCTGTTTAATGTTTTCGTTTCAGTTTATGGCATGCTGTTCGTTTAGCCATTGTTTTGGCTTCCCTTTGTAATGGATATTGTAAGTGGTTTGTTTGTGGGTAATATAATTTTTTACTGCCGTTCAAAAAAAATTGTGTGGTTGCATGGTGAATATAAATATATCATGGGAATATATGTTGGGGACAAATCCATATATTATGAGGTATGACAAAATAATACTCATTATACACCTCATTATTATAATCAATAATCTCACACATTTTTTTTATCATTTTGAGTCAATTACAAAGTTTGATAACATAAAAATTATTAGTTATTATTTAATTATATATCATAAAAAACAACTAAGGATGATGAGACAACTTCATATCAAGTGCAATATGGATTCTAATTAGTTTAAGATATGATATGTGATCATCTCTCACATTGCTGTCCTTGGAGGCAGATTCCGTGTGGGACCGGTTAGGGTTGACGATAATCAACTTTTTGCCCAAATATTTCTTAAAGAATTTATCACCACCGCGCAACGCACGGTGCTGAATACTAGTTATTTTAGTAATTAAATTTCCTACAGGATTTAATCATCGAAGGATTATTCGCCAGCGATTTAATTAAATATTTTAGATAATTAATTAAGTAGGCCAATTTCAAAATAAATTGAAAACTTTTAGTGGCGGATTCTAGTGGATTGAATCCGCCAATGATGGTCATTCCTTCGTTGATTCTTCTGGCAATCATATTTTCCGGCGAGATTTTATAGTAAAGGAGAAGAAAGACTTGATGAATGACGAAGGCAAAGCAAGGTTGAAGCTAAGGATGAAAATTTGTTGTAACCGAAAGCCGAAAGGTGTTTTCTAAATAAAGAAAAAAATTTAGAGATGTCAAAAGTCATGCTCGATGCTTATACCCATTGGGTTTTTTTTTGGGGGGGGGGATAAAGAAAGATTTTTTTTTGTTTTTTTAGATTCTACCTTCGTATCCCTACAATAATTTTTCTTTCGGCACCCCATGAATCAAAAAAGTGTCTCAAAATCAATCATAAAATCAAAAATAACTCTTGAAATTGACCAAAAAACTAAAAAAGTCCCCTAAATAAAAATAAAAAACCTAAAAATCATTTAAAATCAACCAAAAAAACTTTAAAGGCACTCGAAACATTGGATGTAGGCTAAAAATACATTGGACAACTTTGCGGACATTTAAACTTCCGTAAAGATGACCCCACTAGAAAAAAATTCTGGATCCACCACTGCTTATACCCTAAACATATCATATAATATATTTTTATTATATAACTTTTATTTCTTCATTATTTTATTCTTGTTGACGTCTTAATAAAATAGAGAATCACAAGTTAAAAAGAAAAATTACATTTAATATTTTATCAACCTGATTCTCGTATATAAAACTTCATATAAAACAACAATAAATCAATCTCATTAATAAGAAAAAAATAAAAGAAAATCATTTATTATTTTTTATATTAAATTTTAGAGAATTTTGTAGATTTAAAGTAATATAAACAATTTTTTGAACTAAAAATAGTGAACAAAATCTTATTTTAGAAAATGTGTGTTGACATATATAGTATGCTATAAATTAAATCCTCTTGGTTTTTGTTACTCAAAAATATTCATACCATGAGAGAAAGGTGGTCTAAAAACAGAAATATGGCGCCGTCCATATCAACTTCATATGAGTTTTGCTCCACAATACAATACAATCATAGCCAACCCAGAAAGCCCAAAAGAAGTCAAAAAGCGAAGACCTAAAAGCCTTCAAATTCTGAGTCTTTTTTTTCCGTTAATTTCAAAAAGATAATCATCGTCCTCTTTATCCTGTGATTAGAAACTGTATACATGTATATATATAGCCATGCAGATATACGCCTTCACCATATATACATCTTTACGTTAAAAAAAAACTGAACCATATATATATGGCCGAAATGGGCAGACAAAGGTGGTGGTTCACGGTGGTTGTGGTGGCGGCGTGGTGGTGGAAAGGTGTCATCGGAGCAGGTCAAGCTCCGGCGATATGGGTGATGGGAGATTCATTGGTGGATAGTGGGAATAACAACTTCCTCAGGTCCACGGCTAGAGCTGATTATTATCCTTATGGGTGTGATTATTATCGTGGTGCTTCTGGTAGATTTAGTAATGCAAGAACTTTCTCCGACCTTCTTGGTACCATAAGTTCACTTCTTTTATTTTTCTTACTTAACATATGTTGTTGTTTAGTTGCACCACAACAAAATCAAATTAATAGAACGTTAAAAATATATGTCCAAATATAATATTCTAATAAACTGTCGTTTTATAGGAGTTAAGTTTATAGAATCAAATAATTGTGTGATTGTTTTTGCAATCTCTCAACAAGTTTTTTAAGTTATTTTTAAAACAAAATGTCTTATTAATTTTGTTACATGACACTATTGAGAAATGGGTATGAAACCATATTTTTACAATATTTTTGTTTATATAATCACCTTTTCAAATAATATGGTATATTATTGGACGATTTATTTCAAAGTTGTTTTAAAACTTGTTCAAAATCAACCATTAAACTTGTTATAAGACTTTTAAACAAGATGACACAGAAGTGTTTAATTTGGTCGTGTATATAAACTTAAGTCTTATAATGCACCATATAATTAAAGACATTCTCTTTTTTAGTCCCATAAACCCGATTTTGTTATGGTGCATTTTGTTCGCTTTCCATTTGTATCCATACAAATTTAAGCTGAATTAGATTGGAACGATCGAACTTTGGGTGCAGGAGATTGGCTGGGAATAGCAGCTCCGCCACCGTTTTCAGATCCAGCAACCGCCGGAAACAGGCTCCTGGGGGGTGTCAATTATGCTTCAGCTGCAGGAGGTATCCTTGATGAAAGTGGCCAACACTATGTAAGTGAATAGATTTTGACTTTATAAAGTCAAATCAAGTGTTGGTTAAATTTCATGAAATATCTAAAACATAAATGAAAATTGATGTTTAAACAAAGAATTGCAGCAAATTCGATAGAAAAATGAGTAATATTGGTGATATGTTCATGGTGTATTCCATATGACTTCTTCAATATAAAAAGCAAGAACTTTGACTTCAAAAGTCAAGACCATATAGTTTTTCATAAATTGGTTCTTTTTAATTTCTTTGTTTTTATAAAAACTATACATTTTTGGTCCCGTTGGTATGTTACAAATTCCGGTTTTGGTCCATGTTGTTTGTTTATTTATGTCGATGGTCATTGTGCTTTGCAATTCTCTACGATTTTGATTCCTCTGGCTAACTCCACTAAAAAAATTCCGTTAATTCAGGGGCATGCATCTTGGTTATTTTAGATTTCTCTGTTAAAGCCCGCTTATATTGCAGGGAGATCGACACACCCTAAACCAGCAAGTTGTTAACTTCGAGACGACATTAGGCCAGTTACGGGCCATGATGAGCCCAGCGGACCTCACTCAGCTCCTTTCTGATTCGATAGTAGTCATGGTTTTTGGCAGCAATGACTACCTTAACAACTACCTTATGCCAACTGTATACACTTCGAGCCGCACTTACACCCCGGAAGCATTCGCCAACCTCCTTCTTACCCATTATGCCCGCCAAATTCACGTATAATTGTCTTCTTTCGTTTCTTTTATTTTTCCACTTTGCAAATCAGTGATCGATTCTTTAACCTTTATATATGTTTTATATAGGCACTCTACAGCTTAGGACTCCGAAAATTCTTTCTACCAGGAGTCGGACCACTTGGGTGCATTCCTAACCAGTTAGCCACTGGCCAAGGTGCTCCTGGTCGATGTGTGGACTCGGTGAACCAGCTAATAGGACCCTTCAATGAGGGCCTGAAGAAACTTGTTGATCAATTCAATGATGGCTCACACCCTGGAGCCATGTTTGTCTATGGAAACACATATGGAGTTTTTGGTGACATCTTGAACAATCCTGCAAGATATGGTATGCACATATGAAACTTAATTATTAGAGTCTGAGGTCAGCTAGATTTCTCCTCAATCTATATTGAAACCTTTTTTCAGCCTCTTTTATATAATAATATGAGAGTTTCACATATTTTCATAAAATAATCTAAGTTATTAGTTAGGTCAATCTATTTGCTTCAGTTATTGAAACTTTTAATTTGTTCCATGCACCACAGGGTTTACAGTGAGAGATAGAGCATGTTGTGGGATAGGGAGGAACCAGGGCCAAATAACATGCCTCCCGATGGCAACACCATGCTTCAACCGCGATCAATATGTGTTTTGGGATGCTTTTCATCCGACTCAAGCTGCAAATGCCGTTCTTGCTCAAAGGGCGTATTCGGGATCCATGAACGACGTCTCTCCAATCAACGTTCAACAATTGGCACAAATTAGATTATAATCAAGGTTTTGGGTTGTATAATTTCCCAGTATTTCAATAAAGATGTAATTGTATTGAACAATAAAAGTTATTAAAACATGAACCGGTGTTATTTATGTTGAACTTTATTAGTTATTTAAACATGAACCGGGAGCTTGAAATTTTATGATGGGTGGTCCTCTCTAATAAAACAACAAAAAATAGTTATATGATGATATTTTATTCATGACAAAGTTCAATCAAAGAATAAATATATGTTTCAAAAGCCATAACACTAACCTTTACATGTCTAACATAAACATGATACGTTTTGATTTTTTTTGAAACATATTGATGATGACTTCATTAGCAACGTCCAAACACATCTTTTCAATATAAGAAACAAAGTTGTCGTTCAACCATTGATCTCTCATTCTATTGCGCAACTTGTTCTTCACTATATTAATAGAAAAAAAATGTTCTCTCAACTGTTGTCGTTACAACTGGTAATGTCAATACCAATTTGATAAGCAAGTAAACCAATGGAAACACCTTATCGCTTTTTGTTTCAACCATTTTCTGTGCAAGAGCACCAATCCCGTTTATACTTGAAAAATATGATGAATTCTGCATATCAAGAATATAAATCTCAAGTTGATCATAAGTATCATAAGCTCCATCTTAAAAAATCCTTTTTGATGGAAAAGAACAAGACGAATCAATTTGCTTTTATCAAAAGTTGAAAAAGAGTTCTTCTAATCAAGACACACCATGGAAACAAGAAACCTTGTGCTAGTTTCACTAAAACGATCGATGCTCCAATTCCATAAGTTGCAAATCCGTGACAACATAAAACAACTCAACAATAGTAAGTGTAAATTTGTAATATGTGGAGCTTTCTCGCATAACCGTCCATAAAGTAAGAGCATTTCATTCATGTGGCAAACATCAATGTAAGGTTTTAAGAACATTTGTAACCATTAAACGTTGTCGAAAATTAAAGTTTTGGTTCCAATAGGGCCGTCCCTAGGAGAGGGCGGGTCGGGCGCATTTCCAGGGCCCGAAAAAGATAGGGGCCCAAATTTTTTGTCTATACTATATTGTATATAGTAGTAGTTCAAAATAAAATTGTCCATTCATATATTTTAGGTTTGATAACATATATTAGTAATAGTGCTACTCTGAATCAATATTCTAAATGACGTAAGGCGTGACGTGACGGCGAGGTCAAGCCTCAAGCGTTACGAGTTACGGCGAGGCCAAGTCATTTTTCAAGGCGTGTCGTAAGGCAGCACTTATATATATATATATATATATATATATATATATATATATATATATATATATATATATATATATCGATATACTGTACTAATATGTGTAGGTCCCCGTAATTCGAGTGATATTGTCATGGCGCAAAAGCAGATATGGTCCGGTATTCCCTTGTTCCCTGTATTGGTTATGTTCATTATTTCTTGTCTAGCAGAAACTAATCGAGCTCCGTTTGATCTCCTCTAGTTCATAATAATTTTAACGTGTATTCGAGAGGTTTGAAGAAAAATCAAAAGCCATCATCGAAGACACTGAAGATGTCAACTTGGGTATATATATATATATATAGAGTCCCCTTATTATGAAACCGTTATATTTTATGAAACCATGAAATCAAGGGTATTTGGGTCTTTTTCTCCAAATTCGTAATTTTAGGAATATTCATAATTTTAGCAACAAACAAACTTCCTTAATTTTCTCAATTATCTTCATCTCTCTCTCTCCGGCGACCTACACTCCGGCGACCTCCTCCCACTCCGGCGATCTCCACTCCGACGACTTCCTCCCACTCCGGCGACCTCCCCCAAATTCCGGCGAGTTTCATAATTTTTGCGAGTTTCATAATTTTGCGAGTTTCATAAACAGTTTTTTTTCGTAAACAATTTTTTTCATAACTTTCATGTTTTTTAAGTTTCATAAACCATTTTTTCGAAATTTTCACGTTTCATAGGAGAAAAAAATAGTTTTTCATAAAACGGTTTTTAGTAGATGAAAATCGATATGAAACCCAGAATCATGAATCATAATGAAACCCAGAATCGAGTGTCATAATTTTTGCGAGTTTCATAAATAGTTTTTTCGTAAACAGTTTTTTTCATAACTTTCAAGTTTTTTAAGTTTCATAAACCGTTTTTTCGAAATTTTCACGTTTCATAGGAGAAAAAAATAGTTTTTCATAAAACGGTTTTTAGTAGATATGAAATTCAGAATCGGTATGAAATCGATCCACCAAAAAAGAAGAAAAAAAGAAGAATATGCTGATGATGATGATGATGACGACAACGTAAGAAACAAATAAAAAAACATGAGGTAAATGATGATGATGATGATGACAATGTAAGAAACAAATAAAAAACATGAAGAAATATTCTGATGATGATCACGATGCAGTAGGCTCACCGGAAACAAATAAAAAAACATGAAGAATATGCTGATGATGATCACGATGCAGTAGGCTCACCGGAAAATTGAGAGAGAGTGATAGAGAAGAGAGAGAAAGAGAGAGAGATTGAGGTAAATGATTAGAAAATTAAGAAAATCTAACCATAATTAGATTAATTCAAATTAATTAATATATTTTAAATTTAAATACCTAAAATATATTCCTAAACTACCCTTTACTTATTTTTTTAATTATTTAAAATGCGAAAATCTCTCAACCGTCGATCAAGAAAAAGGACGGCTTAGATCGGGTTTCATTGGTTTCATCTTTTTGACTGGTTTCATTTGAAGCCCCCTATATATATATATATATATATATACACATATATACATACACACACATATACACTTGTGTGTTAGTGTATTGAATAATACGGCAGAACAACATTCATGTAAAGTAATAAAGCAAAAAAAGACTATTGATACCAAATATATAGAGCTTAAGAAAAATGATATCAAGAGTGCAAAATCGGAAGTAAATCTCTTGATCTTTACTCTACTTTCTTTAATACTCAAATAATTCATGTTTGACTCTTCGTGTACGAGAATGAGAGTAAGTATTTATCAATTTAGGGGTTTTAGCTTTTATTTTTCCTTTTTATGTGTATTTAACTACTAGGTTTTGTGAACAATTATCATTTATTCTTCATGTTATATATTAAAAATAATCATACACCTTACAAAAATAATGCGTCGCAACGTGCCATAACGTGTTACAATGCAAATCATGCCTTAGAGTGGGGCCATAGGGGTTAACGTGGCGGTTAAGACGAGTTATTTAGAACCATGCTAAGAATAGTCAATATTGGGACCCAAAATGATGTCAATCTATATATTAAAGGTACATCATAAGGTATGTTTGACGGTTGAACGAATTTACGATGCTATGAAAAAATTATATGGTAGATAATATTAATTTATAGTTAATTAGTGACTGATGTTATGTCTAGGAATACTCGAAAAAAAAATTTTATATGAATTATAGGTGATACATAAACGAACACGTTGGTAACTCAAAAAAATCTTTCTATTTATTTTCTGATAGCTAACAACTAAAAGATTGATAAAACCGGCTTATGATCACCTTATTTATATCAACTTAATTATAGATAGACTATAACTCAATATGATTATGTAATTATCCATAATATTTATACATGATTATCTTAAACTAGTGGCCTGCACCGCGCGTTGCGCGGTATTTGAAAAACATTTTAAGAAAAACTTAAAATTTATTTTTATTGATTATTCTCATAAATTTTTTTGTTGTTTGTATAAAGGCAATTTATTTTAAGTGCATATTAATATTCATCATGATGGTAATTGGTGTATGCACAAAATTATTATTCATAATTTCGCTTATAAAAATTGATTGGATTATGAATATGTTGCATGTATGATAAGTAACCATAGTATGTAACATACGATTTGATAATATATTTTTAAATCTGTTAATACAAAAATGACATCAATTATCAAATAAATCAAAATGACTCGCGTGATAGAGTTATAGTTCTAAAATCAGTAGCAGAACCACAGTAACTTGTTGGGACATGAGGTCCCCTAAAATCTTTAAAGAAAATCATTCAATTGATTCCTTCCTTCTGCCTCCCTTGTTCACTCTTCTCCACTCCTTCTCGTCGCCTAAAACTATGTCTCAATTGCTCAAGTTAGGTTGTTAAGGTTTCAAAGTTTCAATATCATAGTTCTTGAATCTTGAGTAATTGTTTGTTTCATTGTTGGAACTCTAATTAGGTGATTTTGGTAATTGTTACCTTTCTGCTTCTTGAGTATTCGTATTCCAATTTTAAGGACATTTGGGTACTGTTTCTGTTAATGCTACTTTTAGTGTTGTAATCAAGGCTTATCTATTTTAAGCTTGTAATAAGTCTAGTTTGATTTTCTATAGTCAAGGGTATAAAAACCCTTGTGTTAGCTTTTGTAAACAACAGTTCATATTTTGAGATCAATAGATGGCATATTTCTCTCTCTAGATTCTCTCTCTCTAATCTTAATAGATCTTGGTTTATCAATTGGTATCAGAGCAGATTCAAGCATTAGAGAAGGATTTCTAGTGATCAAACACAATTTTTTGTTGATTACACAAGAAGATTTGATCGATTTCCTTGAATGTTTTCAAGAAAATCTCATTTTCTTGAGTTTTTAACAAATTTTGGTGTTTTTTTGGTCGAATTTGATCAAGAATCAGTTCTTTGGATTCGGTTTTGTTAGTAGAACATCTTTTCTTCTCGGATCGAGAGCCAACTCAGAGATTTGGATCATCAATTTGAAGTTTTTGTGATTTTCTGAACTGTTCGAAATAACACACTGTTCGATCGTTTCAGACTTCATTTCAGACGTTTTCAGACAAAGTTCTTGTGTATTTTGTGTTAGGATTTCATTTTCGAACAAGTCTGTATTAGCTATAATCACTGATTTTGCAAATCAGTGTGTTTTTGATCGATTTGGCACAATTGCGCCAGATCTGAACTTTGCGCCACATTCATCAGCTTTGCGCCAGCATCATAGAGCTTTGCGTCTTCCTCTTTCAGCCTTTAGTTTGGTTTTTGGACAAGTGAGAATCACGCCAGCAACTGTCACGAAAAGTTCCCTTTGCGCCACCTACTGTAGCGCATTTGACACTTTTCGCCAGCTTAAGTGAAGATTTTTCAGAGTTCGAAATTTTCCAAGTCTAGATTGCGCCATCTTTTTTGGCGCATTTTCCATTTTGCGCCACCGTCATTGGCGCATTTCGAGTTTTGCGCCACTGATTCTAGCGACTTTCCGACTTAGAATTTTTTTCGGAGTTTTAGCTGATGTATTCTGTGTTCATTATGACTTTTCAAGAAAATTCGTTCAAGAATGATATCATGATGTCATTAGGGTCAAACACAAGGCCTCCGGTTCTAATCAACGAAAACGAATTTTCTCAATGGCAAGACCGATTTATTAACTTCATAGAGACGCAAAATAACGGAGCAAATATAATGCGTTCTCTTACCGAAGGTCCTTTTGTCAAACCCTATGTGGTGACTCCAGCAACCGCTACTGCTCCTGCATCAAGGGTTCTTAAAAATGTCGATGATTATACAGTTGAAGAGAATTTGAGACTTCAAGGGGATAGAGAAGCAAAGTCCTTTCTTATTCTAGCTCTCCCGAACCACATCTACAACCGAATTGATTGTTTTAAGAACAATCCAACTATGATGTGGTCACAACTTGAGAAAATAATGCTAGGATCGGCGGTTGCCACTCAGCTTAGACAGACAAGGTTTATGAACAACTTTGAAGGGTTTAAAGCGAAAGAGAATGAATCCTTGAAGAGTGTGTTTGACAGATTTTGGGCGGTCATGAATGATCTTCATAAGATCAAAGTCACGAAGACTGAGTTAGAGGCAAATTTGAAGTTTTTAAATGCACTTCAACCAGAATGGAGCAAATCATGTCATAGGCTTCGGAATGATGTGCGAATTTCCTCGATGCAGATTCAAGAGCTCTATGAGATTCTGATGACTGATGAAGATATGGTCAAAGAAAAGAAGGCCAAGTTAGATAAGAAAAACAAGGTCAAGACAATAGACCCGATTGCTTTGTTGGCAAGTCAGTTAGCCGAGAAAAGTTTGATAGATAATGCGTTTGATGGGAGTGTTGAAGATGATTGTGAAGCGTTAGAGCAAGCTATGATACTTCTTACTCAACACTATCAAAAGAAGTATCACAACAGATCAGGGTCGAACAATATGAGATTTTCTTCGGGCTCTAGAAACGTAGATCAAGAAAGTGGTGGTACGAAACCCTTTGTCCCAAAATTTGTAGCTACCAAACAAGAGGAGTAAATGAAAGAAGATGACAAGAAGGTAGTTACTTGTTTTAAATGTGGGAAAACGGGACATATGGCTAGAGAATGTAAAGTCAAAGTGGTTCGTGACTCATCTTACTACAAGAAGAAATTAGATTTGGCTGAGAAGAAGGAGAATGGAATGATTTTGCTTGTTGAAGAGGAATATTTTTTGGATTACTCCGATGATGAAACCCAGAATGAAGAAACTGCTGATATGTGTTTCATCGGGGATGATGCAACTGATGATGACGCTGATGATCAAGAAAGTGCAAGCGACGAATCTGAGGTACCTTCTCAATTTGATTATGATTTTATTTTATCTCAGATGAACATAGTCACAAATGCTATTCGTATACTTCGTTCAAAACTTCTGTCTGAAAAAAAAATTAATCATGAAAAATCAAAATCAATTAAAAAGCTTCAAATAAATATTCAAGATGAAAAGACGATTTTGATAGACACAAAAGATAAATTGCAAAAGAAGATAGAAGAATTAGAAGAGACAAACAAATCTTGTCTTGAATCTTTGAACTCTATGACCGAGGTAAACGATATGCTTTATGATAAAACTACAAAGTTAGAAGAGAAACTATACTTAAGAGGTCAAACTGAACAAACAGTTTACTTAAATAAACCAAGGAGCTATATTTCTATAAAGGAGAAATGGGGACTTGGATTTGAAAATCCACATTTTTTAGAAGAGGCTAAAACGAAAGTTCCTACTTTATATGAATTCGATTTTTTACATCTCGCTAGATATGCTCCTCATTTTAAGATTAATTGGACAAATGACGAGGAAGTTTTAAAATTAGAAGAAGAGAAAAGGAAACTTACTACTAAAAGGCAACTTCCATTTGTTTATACTCGTGAAAATGCGAAGTACATTTCTAAGTCTAAAAATTCCAACAAAGATTCTTTATCAAACGATTATTTTGACATATATGCTAATAATACTAATAAGGAGAATAAATCCAAAGTATTGTATGATACTAAAAGATATATTCCTCCTTTAGTATTAGAAGCTAAAATCGTTAGTCTTGAAAATAAAATCGTTGATCTTGAATCTAAGTTAGAATTTTTAGAAGATCAAAACATCTTGTCTGAGCTAGAAAGCAACATATTCTCTATATGTATGGATTCTAGTCTTAAAGAAGATGTAAAACTCAAACAAGATTTTGTTGATAAAGATAAAAGGAATGTACAAGCAGATTTTAAAGATGATAAAATGGATGTTGATCAAAACCAAAACTTTTTCTCTTCTGATATTGAAACTGATTCTGAGTCTGATAAATCTGAAAATGAAAAAGAAAATAACTCCGAGGGAAAAGAGAATAAACCTGTTTCAAAGATTGATGTTTTAAATAAAGTTCTTTCTTCGGAATCTGAAATCAAAACGGAGAAAATAGATGATACTTTTACGATAAATACAAATTTTTATAAAACTAAACGTCGTAAAAGAAGAAGGTCAAAGAAGTCAAAGAATCAAACTTCAAATTCTGACAATGTCTCTGATTCTTCTTATTCTACTTTAACCACAAGGCTTGTGGCGTAATGGTTAAGACTTGTGGGGGATGTGGCTAGTAACCCATCTACCCTAAGTTCGAATCCAGGCGCTTCCAACTTGTGGCCACTGGGGATAAACTCAGGGTTGCACGCTTTAGCAGCTGGGGCAATTGCCTCACCTTGCCGGGATTAGTCGGGGCAATGTACTCCTCGGATACCCTTCCAAAAAAACAAGCGGCCAAGGCAAATATGGAAAATCAAAAGCATACCTCCAGAAATATCAACTTCTGAGTCGAGCGACATAGACGACAAAGTTTGTAATAAGAATACATTTGCTTGTAATAAAGAGAATTGTAATAATTCTTTGCGTTATTCAATAAAGCAAATGATTCATTTTGCAAATGATGGTTTGTGTTGCTCATCAAGTTGTAATTCTGGTGGTAATTTTTATTCTTCTGATACTGACTTTGTTCATGATTCGTTCTATAATTCACATGCATATTATAATAATAAAGACTTTAAGAAGAACATGACTAACAAGAAAGGACCCAAATCCATATGGGTACCTAAATCTGTTTGATGTGCTTATTTGCAGCCAAGTCGTTTGTGGTATCTGGACTCTGGATGCACCAAACATATGACTGGCAATAAGTCTTTATTATCTAACTTTAAAGAAAAGTCATGTGGACGTGTTAAGTTTGGAAATTGCGCAACATCACCTATTCTTGGATATGGAGATCTCGTCCAATGAAACGTTACTGTGAAAAGAGTGAGCTACGTTGAAGGTCTAAGCCACAATTTATTCAGTATTGGACAGTTTTGCGACAAAGAGTTAGAAGTTAGCTTCAAGTCCAAAAGAGTTGCTGTGAAAAATGACAACGGAAAAGAGTTATTAGTTGGCAAAAGGAGATCCAATTTGTACACCATCGATCTCTCAACTATTAACACCCCATCGGATATCTGTCTTTTGTCAAAAGCAACAACTCAACAAAGCTGGCAATGGCATAGAAGACTGGCTCATCTCAACTTTCGATTCATGGATAGATTAGCCAAAGATGAACTGGTTCGAGGTCTTCCATCTCTGAGATTTCAAAAAGATCATCTCTGCCAAGATTGTGAAAAGGGCAAAATGAAGAAATTTCCTCACAAGCCGAAACCTGATTTTTGCACGAAGGATATTCTTGATATTTTACATGTCGATTTGTGTGGGCCAATGAAGACAAAAAGTATTGGGAAGAAAAGGTATGTTTTGGTGGTGGTTGATGATTACTCACGATATACTTGGGTGAAGTTTCTGAAGTCAAAAGATGAAACTCCAGAAATCCTTATCAATCTCATCAAGACCATTCAGACTAATAAGCAAAAGGCAGTGAAAGTCGTCAGATCCGACAACGGTACGGAATTCAAGAACAGTATTCTACAAGCGTTCTATGAAGAAAAAGGTAATACTCAACAGTTTTCTGCCGCAAGAACACCTCAACAGAATGGTATTGTGGAGAGACGAAATAGAACCTTGGTTGAAGCTGCTCGTACTATGCTTGCTTATTCAGGTCTTCCTTTATCTCATTGGGCTGAGGCAGTGTCTACGGCATGTCACACACAAAACAGGTCTATCCTTCATCGACGATTCAACAAAACTCCTTATGAGCTTATGAACGGCATCAAACCAAATGTCAAATATTTCCGAGCTTTTGGGTGCAAATGTTTTGTGTTGAATGATCGGGAAAATCTGAACAAGTTCAGTCCGAAAGCAGATGAAGGAATTTTTCTTGGTTATGCTCTTACTTCAGCCGCATACAGAGTGTATCTAACTTCAGCTAGAAAGGTGGTGGAAAGCGTAAATGTCAAATTTGATGAATCTGAAGAAATGGTTTCCGGCCAAACAGGACCAGAACCAGATTTAACAGGAATTTTAGCTTCTGGACAAATTGGTTCAGAACCTGTTCTACAACCGACAACTCAGGATCCGAATTTGATTTCTAATACGCTTTCTGATCTTGATTTATTATTTGAGCATTTTTATAATGATGTGCCTTCTACTAATACTGATGTTATTTCGAATGTGTCAAATCAGGAAACTGTGAATGCATCTACTTCTAATTCCGCTGCAACTAACTCTGTCAATGATGTAGTTCCAGTCGTTCCTGAACATGAGGCAACTGAAGATCAAACAGTGGTTACTGAAGAACCACAAGTGATATCTGAAATCGTGGAGCCGGTGACAATCGATGAAATGAATTCATCTCAGATTCAAGAAGAAACTGAAGTTGTTCAACCTAATGAGGAAGTAAACCAAAATCCGATTGTTAATCAACCATAAGTTCAAGATTATGAATCTGAGAGTGTAGTTGAGTTATCTCCTCCAACTCCAGAAGTGATACAAGTTTCTTCAAGTGAAGCAGAAATACCTGAACCTCCTTCTCAAGTTTTCGAAAGTGTTCAAGAGACAGTTGATCCCCTCCCCCACTCAGCAAAATGGACAAAGGCTCATCCAATTCATCAAATCATTGGTGATCCTTCTGCAAATATTTCTACAAGATCCATGTCCGCGACGTCAAATGAATGCTTATTCGCTTGCTTTTTAAGCAAGGTTGAACTATCGAAGGTATCCGAAGCATTGAATGATCCAGATTGGATTATTGCCATGCAGGAAGAGTTAAACCAGTTTGAAGAATTGAAAGTTTGGAGACTTGTTCCAAGGCCTAAAGGAAAAAGTATAATTGGCACTAAGTGGATTTTCAAGAACAAAAAGGACAAAGATGGTATTGTTGTGAGAAATAAAGCTCGTTTGGTAGCAAAGGGTTATCGACAACAAGAAGGCATAGATTACGATAAACATTCGCGCCGGTTGCAAGATTAGAAGCTATCAGAATGTTTCTAGCATTTGCAGCATATCGAGACTTTACCGTATATCAGATGGATGTAAAGACAACTTTTCTGAACGGGGTACTTAAAGAAGAAGTATATGTTTCTCAACCAAAGGGGTTTGTTAACAAAGACAAACCTGATTATGTGTATCGTCTTGACAAAGCTTTGTATGGCTTGAAACAAGCACCGCGCGCGTGGTACGACGAATTGTCAGCCTTTTTGCTTGAATCCGGATCTGTCAAGGGTGCTATAGACACAACTTTTTTCATTTATCGTGAAGATCATGATATTTGCTCAGTACAAATTTATGTTGATGACATAATTTTTGGTGCTACTAATGCTTCTGTGTGTACTTGGTTTTCTGATCTTATGACCTCCAGGTTTCAGATGAGCATAATGGGAGAAATAAATTTTTTCCTAGGACTTCAAGTTAAGCAATTACCTGATGGAATCTTCATCAACCAGTCAAAATATGTCTTTGATATTTTGAAGAAATTCAAAATGGATAAGAGCACTACAATTCGCACTCCGATGGCTTATGGTGCGAAGATTGGTTTAGATCCAGATGGAAAAGCAGTTGATGTTCGAACCTACCGACGGATGATTGGATCATTAATGTACTTAACTGCTAGTAGGCCAGATATCATGTTCTCAACATGTTTGTGTGCCAGATTTCAGGCTAATCCCAAAGAATCTCATCGGATGGCAGTCAAACGAATTTTCAGATATCTGAAATGAACTCCATATCTAGGTTTGTGGTATCCAAAAAGTTCAGATTATAAACTAACTGCTTTTTCTGATGCAGATTATGGTGTAAGTCAAATGGACCGGGAAAGTACATCGGGTCATGTACAATTTCTAGGAGATAGACTGATTAGTTGGGCGTCAAAGAAACAAAACTGTGTGTCAATTTCAACGGCTGAAGCGGAATATGTTGCCGCCGCCAGTTGCTGTTCTCAAGTTCTTTGGATGAAGACACAATTACAAGATTATGGGCTGCTGTACAAGAAAATTTCGATATATTGTGACAGTAAATCAGCAATTGCTATTTCCGTCAATCCGGTTCAGCACACAAAGACTAAACACATCGACATGCGATATCATTTCATAAAACATCATGTGGAGAACGATACAATCAAATTATATTTCGTACCTACTGACTATCAACTTGCCGATATTTTCACCAAGGCATTGGATGAAAAGCGTTTTAATTTTCTTTTATCAAAACTCGGCATGTTGAACTTGAAAGTTTGAACCTTCACAAATTTAATTCAATGAAGTGAAAATATTTCTATTTTCATTCAATGAATAAAATGTGTGTCAAGGGTGATTTTACAAGTAGTTTTGTGATATCTGAGTTTTATTAGCTTCAACTTTCGCTTCTGAAATAAATCGAAAGGTCAGCAAAACATGAATGAAATTTTGATATATGCGCAAAATTGTGTAAATCTAGACTTATGTAGAATACGATGCTCACAAAGCCTAATTGTCAGAATGAAGAATGGAAATGAAAATATGAGGGAAGCACAAAGTTTTATAACCAAGCGATTAAGATGCAATTAAAAAAAATAATAAAAAAAATCATTAGGTTTGAAAGTTTGTGCCTGTGGCCTATCTGGTTTGGGAGATTATGTCCCAAGGGGTACTTGTTACCTAGCCCCTAAGATCAACTGGTTTGGGATTGGCTGACCCAAATCCTGCTATAGAACCAGATAGAAAGCCATGTTCTACTGGTACAGATGGGATTAGGATATATCGATGTAGCCTTTCTGGTTTAGGAGAGTAAGTTCCAAGGGGTGCTTGACACCTAGCCCCTAAGGCCAACTGGTCTGGGATTGGCTGACCCAAATCCTGCTATAGAATCAGATAGAAAGTTACGTTTACGGTGTATCTTAGTCTTAATAAACTTTTTGATAAAAAGATGCCAATGTGCACAAAATAAAAGATGCCAATGAGCACACATCTCTTATATCTTGGGGAAATTACAATGTCGCGATAAACTTATAAATTTGTGGAAATTCTGATTTCATTCATATAGTGTGAGTAAGAGAAAAGTATTCTTACAAGTTTCAGAAATACATTTGATTGTTGCAAATCATTTTTCGCATGCTAGCACACCAAATAGATTTAATAAGAGGTTGAAACTAAAGAAATTGTAACTTGATATGCAAGCATGACTTGTTTCTAAATCCAAAAGCATGCATTTGATGTAATTTGTTTGAAAAACATGTCTACTTTCACTGAGTTGAATTTTATTTGTTCGGTGTTCAAATACTCTATAGTTAGTAGTTATGTTATATAATTTAATGTATTTCAGTTTCCATTACTGATGTTTTACGTGAAATTTTTCTTACTGTGATGTGCGGAGTTATGCTGATTTTGAGGGGGAGCGATTTCAAAAGTTAAGCTAATTTTGAGGGGGACAGAGTTCATGAGTTGTTATTTTGAAGGGAAGAAATATCATAGGTTCTCTATTTGAGGGGGAGCACATTCTGCTGAATGGTACGTATCTGTCAGTACAAAGGTTGAGCAGGTATGGGTTTCAGATATTTTCTTCAGGAAAGTTCTCCAAATACTATTTTAATCTGAGGTTATCTAATGCATTTGTGTAGGGGGAGTGAAAGGAGTCTAAAATGAGAAAACTCAATTTTTTTTTGAAAAATGCAAAAATACTTCAAGTCAAATTTGCGCTACCCTTTGTGGCGCAAATCAAGATTTGCACGACCTTAGGTGGCACAAATCACTTAAATTCAGTATTTTTGATTTTTTAAAAAGATGGTTTTTAAAAGGGTTTATAAGGGTTTTGACTAATTTTTTTGACTTTCATTTCATTTTACTTGCGATTTCCCTCTGTTTTTTTACACTCGACTCCTTCGATTCAAATTCTGGTGATTGGGTACTGTTCATCGATTCAGGTATGATTTCGAACCTTTCTTCCTTGTTATTCCATCATTTCATAATCGATTTCATACTTTGTTCCATGTATTTCAATCAATTTGTGAGGATTAGTCAAATTTTGAGTGCGCACTGTTCATATTAATCGGTTCTTCGATTTTAATTTTTCGAGAAATTAGGGTTTATGTTAAGCTTGTTTAGGATCGATTCTTGCTTATAATGTACTTACATGATGAATCGATGCCTTTGTATATCTCTTGTTTGTCTAATTTTTTATTTGATTCGACTTGCTGTCAATCGCGATTTTTGAAATCTGATTCAAGTGAGAATCGCGCCTCTGTCTTTAGCGAAATTCCCACTTTGCTCCACAACTGGTAGCGCAATTTCCATTTTGCGCTAGCGCTTATGGCGATTTTCTTCTGTTTTTTGTCCATCTCAGAATTGCGCCTCTTCAGCTCGCACATTTCTTGCTTTGTGCCACAGCCTTTGGCGCATTTTAGACTTAGAATTTTTTTTATTTCACAATTTTTTTGTTTTCTATTTTCTTTCATAGTGTTTATTGCTTATGTTTTATACTTTGTTTGCATATTTCTTAGGGGATATATGGATTCAAATGATGATCAGAATCCTCAAGTTCAGGAAGTTGAGAATCAACCATCGGATCATGCTTCTCGAGATAAACCTCTTCCATCAGCTCGTTCTTCGGGAGCTGATTTGTCTGCCAGAAGGTGTTCTCCGGAAGATGTTTTCCCACTCAAATTATATGTTTTGCCTTACAAGCCAAACAATTATTTTGTCAATCTTGACAGAGTGAGAATTCATCCGATTATACGTGCTATTCTACGAGGTCATCCAATTAATTATGCACTTTCGGGACGTCATGTAGTTCCTGAGGTTTATCTGCAACAAGCCTGGCATACAATCAGAAAGATTGATAATATTTCCCATCCTCGATTCGAGATTCAGATCGATCAGTTCGAGACTTTTCTGGATTACTATCGTCTTCGATTATTACTTCGTCTACCAGAAGCTGATTCGAGACCGGGTCGTACAGAATTTGATGATTATCCACCGGAAGAAGATATATTGGCTGGAATTCGAGCTCTGGGATATGTTGGTCCTTTGACTATGGTTAGTCAATTTGAGAAGTCACGTCTTCCACCAGTATGGTATGCTTTGAGCTCAGTTATCAACAGATGTTTGACATCCAAACATTCTGGTACCGATAATTCAAGTCTGCATTACTTACGACTTTTCCATGCAATTATATATGATTTGCATGTGGATTATGCTCTTATCTTCTGGACCAAATTGTCTGAGCTTGTGTATGCCAAAAGTACGAATAAAGATCGCAAGTTCGTGCCATTCATTCGATTCTTGGATCTTATTGTCTGGAGCATGCTTAAGAGTAATAAAGACATTCTAAGAAGACATAACTGGGTTCTAGCTCCTGATTATGAAATGGGGTACATCAACAGGCAGAAGCGTACGTTTGATAATTTTATGCCTATTCCTCCAGAGCTGATTCAGAATTATGCAGATCCAAAAGGTGAAGCGGTAATTGATTATTGTGAAGAGCATGGAATAGAAATTCAAGAACAGAATGTTCAAGAAGAGACTGAACAAGAAGAACAACAAGCACAAGGTAAAGATGATGCTGACTCAAGTAGTTCTGAAAGTGATGATGGTGATGACGGAGTGGATGATACAGATAATGATGATAATGATGATAATGGTGGAAATGATGCTGATATGAATTTTGGAGAATCTGTCTTAAGAGAATCAGAAGTGGAGACCACACATGTTTCTAAAAGATTGTTGTCGGAAAGTAATACGGTTGACACTTCTGATACCGTTCCGATAAACACGAATGTGGAAAATATTGAGGTAGATGAACTTGATCTTCGTTTTGCCAGACCATCTACAAGGAATGTAGATACTCAGGTTTCAGCTCCTTTGATTTCTTCTGGTGTAACTGATAAATCCAGATCCGTGCAACTATGATGAAATCGAAATATATGAACAATAAGAACAAATGATTTCAACTGGTCATCCCTGTCATTCACTTTCAGAGAGAATTTTCAATACAGTGTTTGAAAGTAAAAAGGATGATTAGCTTGTTTTTCCAAGCTAATCTTACATTAAATACAATGGGCCCGTGGTTAACAAGCCCACGGCCCGTTCACTAAAAGGCTCAAATTAAACAAATACAATTCAACCCTTGAACTTTAAATCAACCATAAAACCTGCCCTAACAATCTCCCCCTTTGATTTGATGTTCGAGTTGGCGCTCTAGATCTCTCCAGTTGAAGACATATCTTTTGCGGAGCACGAAGTGTACCTCGAACAATCTGATGGCGCGGTGATAGTCGATGCGATCTTCAATCATTTCGAAGGCATTCCGAGCAATAGATTCATTCTGATTCGGAACATAAGAATACATTAGATTCTCAGACTCGTGTTGAATAATCTTTCGAAGAGCATCTCTGACCTTTAGAAGCGTGCCGTCACAAAATCTGTCTACCTGACTGAAGCGCATGAATTTCTTCTCTTTTTGCTCATTTAAGTAAACAATCCCGAATTCTGGTTCCAGAAGCATAGCATTCTCGGGATACATGTTTAACTCAGGTGCTTTCAGATTCGGCTTAATCAGATTTACCTTCTTTGCCCTGTTCTCGACAGCCATTTGAAAATCCGTTAGATATGACATCATAATGGTACGGACCAGGTATCGACGAACAGCTTCTAGCGCCTTTGTAACTTCAAGCGGTTGGATGGTTCTTGTGCGAAGGTCTTTCAGAATAGCCAGGAAGTCGAATGGTCGGAGGTGTTGGAAGTCGGCTTCAGAAATTTTCCATTCATTACCATCTTCACGGCGAACGGTGAAGACTGGATAGACGATCCTCATGATGCGTCGTGAATGAACGTTAAGTACCTCTGTGATCCAAAGTTTGGTTCTGACTTGACTAACTGGAAGACACCGCTTCATTGTGCTGATATATCGCCGTTGGTATTCGGGGCTGAAGTTGTAAATACCAAGGCAGAAGGCCGACTCGATCGGGTGAAACATGTGGACGAACAGCTTTTTCAAAGATTCCTCCAGATGAGGGATAAGTACCTTGATCCTTTCCCAGCGGTTTTGTTGCTGTTGAGGAAGGGGAGGAAGATCAGAAGCTGTCGTGGGAGGAGTAGTTGTTGGTAGATCGGGAGTAGTAGACTCGGGTCTTGTTGAGGATGTTCCAGCGGGCTGAGCATAGTGAACGGGGGATGCTCCATACAAATTTTGGAGCAAGAACTGATCATAATCAATGTTGTCGTCCTCATCAGTGGGAAGACCAAATTTACCTGGAGATTTACGGCACTGGCGGCTTTTTCGTACCATGCGTCTTCGGTCCCGGGTTGGCTTCACAATCTGGATCTATCATATCCAGAATCGGTTTGTCTGATGAGTCAAAATTGAACAGTTTCTGTGTTGAACCCTCGGGCTTTTCAACCGTCGGGTCTTCTTCATCTGAAATTTCCATATCTATAACCATGTCTGCTAGAGGCAACTCGGCTTCAGGTGCTTCTGTTGTAGTTGCCGCAGTTGGGGGTTCCTGTTGAACCACAGTTGTAGTTTCAGACTGGATCGGGGCGGTGGTCTCGGATAGACGTGGTCGTTTCTCCCCCTCACGGTGATCAGGATCATCCTGGTCATCGTGTTTCCGCTTTAGACCGCCCGCTTGACTCTTGCAGGTATCTTCGAGTGAGCGGACTCTCTCGGACAGCGTTGTGAGCGCTTGGTTGTAGGTCGTGAGAGTCGAGTCAATGGCGTCTAAGCGAGTGGTTATAGAAGAAGATGGAGCAGTGACCTGTGATCGGAGAACTGAGATTAGGTCTGCTTCAGTCGAGGCGGTTGTATCTGATTCCTAGAGAAGTTGGGCCAATAGCATCGTCTTTAAGGTATCCACCCAATAGATAGGTTGAGAAAATGTCCGGTGGATGTGGTGGTGCGGTTTTGGCTTCAACGATCTTTGCTTTGCCTTTGATGGGTTTGGCGATCTCGTCGGTGACATGCTGTTCCAGTGCCTCGCGGACAGCCTTGATGGTGCTGTCCAGGGACCCTTGCGACACAAAGTCGGGGTGAATAACTCCGGGACCACTTAGGTTACCCGTTAAGGCGTCTACCACAGGGATAGAGCCACCTACGTTCACAGTTGGCGTGATGTTAGCTGTGGTAGGATTTCCCGCCGATCCTTGTGTTCCACCTAGAGGTGAAGACACTACGGTGGTTCCGGTCGGGTCACGAAGAGCCTCGACTTGGTGTTGTTCCCTTTCAAGTGTCCTAGCCAAAGATTGATTTATGTCAAGAGGCTCTAGACATGATGGTGCACGAAATGAAGTCAAGACCGGGGGCTGCTGGTCTCTTATTTCAACACCAACACTCTCCGAATGAGAGGCCGGTGGAAGTTGTGCTTGTTCCCCGTGTAATATTGAAACATCCGTCTGTCGTGAGACGGATGAGTGGATGAGGGGGTCGTGCAATTGCTCCGCTGGGTCCACGGAGTCTTCTTCAATACCTCGTCCCAACAGATGAGACGGTGTAGTAGATGTGGCTACCCGGATATCACTCGTTTGGGGTCGCTCATGAGCCTCGTTATCTTTACGGCTCGATCTTTCCTGGTTCAACTTTGAACGCAGTTCTCTCTGTCTCGCATGATCTAACTCCTCTACTTGTTCTCCCTCAGATGTCCTAGTAGCAGGCCCGGTTCCAGTATGAGGTGGTGATTCAAGAGGGATTGGGACATTGTAGTTTGGGTTGGGTCCGATACCGTGAGGTATGTGTTTCAGGCGTAAGGTACGGGTGGTATCGGAGTCCGTGGAGTCAGATTCCACGTCTTCAACATTGTGAGATGGTGAAGGGGGTTTGGTGATATAAGGCTCGGTCGAGTGATGTAGTATTGGTCTAGAGGATGGACCGGCTTGGGCTGAGTTGGAACCGGGTTGCGATTCCACTGCACCACCTACTCTCGTTCCCCTTCCTCTCATAACTAACGTTCCCCGCCCGACAGCCCCTGCTTGTCGGGCCCTTCCACCTCTTACTCTCGGACCCTCACGTCTCTCGGGTCTAAGTCCCTGGGCAGGTCCCTCCGGCTCTGGCTGGACCATGGGATTACCTAACTCTCCCCTATATGCAACTACCCCTGGTGCAGTGGGATCGATGATGGCCAGTAGGGCTTTAGGGATGGGCATGGCTACCGCATCTGAAGTGTTGCGGATAACCATGAACTGGAGGTGTCTGATGGGGCATACCGGATGTGTAGTACATCTTGGAATGGCTGGATTCGCATCCATGTGTTGACGAACTGCGATCGATAGGAAACGCGGGTATGGGAGGAACTTCTTCTGTTTGGTTCCGCCGATGTGTCGAATGGTGGTCACAAGTTCATGCCAGATGATCATGGCGAAGTCGACATGGCGGTTGTAGCACATGGTGTGAACAAGTCGCAGGAAGTCGCCGGTACATTGATCAATACCTTTCCATCGGGCGGATAGGCAGCGGTTGAGTATGGTGAAGAGCGTGTACCAAATTGGCGCCAGGAACTTGCGATTGAAGACTGATGGTCGCTGAAGGTCGGAGTTATAACCAAGGGCACGCATTTGTGCGCATAGTGTGGCATCGTTAACGGCAGGATCGTACCGTTCATGGTTGTTGGCAGTGGCTTTCGGTAGAGAAAGTAGTCGGTGAAAGGAATCGGGCGTCAAAGTAAATGGGTGGTTGTCTATCTGCGCCGTGATAGTCTGTGTGTTGCCAATCGTACGGACTTGGGCCATCAGCCAGACTTGTAGAACGTAGATCAAAGGAACGTCGGCGGTGCGAGTGAGTGCCTCACGGATGGGATGGCGCATCAGAATGTCCAGAATGACCACGTGTTGTGGGTTGGGTCTGAACAGCGCCGGGTCCAAGTAATGATTGTTCACTTCCAATTCGATGCCATGGTCAGGGTCAACCAAGGCAGCATCTGCAACTTCGTCGATAATTTCCTCCTCCTGAGGAATATGGTCCTCCGGGTTTTGTTGATCCACCATGTATATATCTGTCAAAACAGCACACAGTTAGGGACATAGACGGAAGAACAAGTGTCGGTGCGTACCTTTGCGTTGAATGGCTCCATCTGAGACAGATTGAGGACTGGTATGGATGAGACAGGTACGGAATGGACACAACAACAGAGTTTTTCGGATGAAAATGCCAAGGTGTCCGGACAACACATGGTGTCCGGGTAAATGGGTTTTCCGGATAAGATAAGCAAGTGTCCGGATAAAAATGGATTATCCGGACAGAGGTTCCCTGATATACTGAATTTCCGGATAAGATGGGAGTCCGGACATCACACTATCTGGTAGTTGAACTTACCGGAAACCCTAAGGTTTCCGGACAACTAGGTTTCCGGGAGTTTGATGTTGTCCGGATGGATATGCATAACATTGAATGTTCCCGGTTGAATCCGCATTGAGTTGAACGTGTCCGGACACGACGAATGTGTCCGGACGAAACCCTGAGGAGAATAAACGACCAAACGACCAGTGTGATTGCAGATATATGTGACAAGTACCATTCTAGACTACATAGTGAGAGCCTATCCTATCAAAATTAGCACGAATGAACCACAAAACGTGTTGACCCGAAAATGAGTTTTGGATTCAAAGAACTCGACCAAATCGGGTCTGTTTGTGGTGCAATGTGGACGAAACTCGACCTGATTATAGGGACTAAAAACACCGTGAATCGAGAGAGAGAGGAGAGTCTGAGCGAGAGAGAAAAACCGTCGAGGGGTTTAGGGTTTTAGGGCATTTTTCCGGATAATGAAAGACAAAAGGAGTCCGGGTGAGATCCAGGTTCTTAGCCGACCCGGATACCTACCCGGTCCGGATTCTGTCCGGATACCAGAGGTGTCCGGATATCTCTGAATAGGCCTTTTCCTTGAAATTGTGCAGGAATCTGAACTGGAAAAAGGACTTTCTCTCGCTCCCCCTCAAGCTGAGCATGGGGAGTTATCGCCCCCCCTCTTATAGTGCAGTAGAGTGTAGTGGAGGAGTCCGACACACAAAAAACTTGTATAATTTTAAAGAAAAAAAACTTGTGCCGCTCCCCCTCAAACGATGACTATAACACACACGCATGAGTGCCCACACACAAAAAAAACTTTTGACAGTAAGGAAAAACTGTGTGTGACGCTCCCCCTCAAAGTATGAGGAAACTTACCTGATATTGCATTGTGCTCCCCCTGAACACGAGAACATTTGGTGAAAGCACGAAGATAGTGAAAGAAAATATAGACGACAGTATTAGAAAATAGAAACACACGGAGAAAGAATGAAAAAACAATCGATATCTACCTAATAAATACAGAGACTAAATCTAGCGGTGTGACTAGAATAAGTAGAATACACGTGCGAGGAAGTGTGTGCTCATGCATCAGGAGGGTAAACACCGGATGATGAGAAGACAGTTACTCGTATATGTATGGAACTTGTAACGGGCACACAGTCGGATTAAGTCTTCAGATTTAGCATACCTAGCTTGAACACAAGAGTTTTAAAGCGTTTTTCGTCCAAGGCTTTGGTAAAAAGGTCTGCTAACTGATGTTCCGTATTTACGAAGTAGAGTTCGACTGTACCTCTTTCGACGTGATCCTTAATGAAATGATACCGAACGTCGATGTGCTTCGTCTTGGTGTGTTGGACCCGGTTGCTTGATATAGCAATTGTGCTATTTGAGTCACAGTAGATCGGGACTCTGACATACGTGAAACCGTAGTCTTTGAGTTGTGTCCTCATCCAGATGACTTGGGAACAGCAGCTTGCGGCGGCCACATACTCTGCCTTGGAAGTTGACGTAGACACGCACTGCTGTTTCTTCGATGCCCAACTTACCAGGCTATCTCCCAAGAACTGAATGTGTCCCGAGGTGCTCTTGCGGTCCAACATGCATCCCGCGTGATCCGCATCAGAGTAAGCGGAAAGTCCAAAACCTGTCTCTTTCGGGTACCAAAGGCCAAGATCAGCAGTACCACGTAAATAACGAAAAATTCGTTTAACGGCATTATAATGAGACTCTTTAGGGTTTGACTGATAACGGACGCAAGGAAATGTCGAAAACATGATGTCCGGTCTACTGGCAGTTAAGTACATCAAAGAACCGATCATTCCCCGATACAATTTGGGGTTGACAGCCTTTCCGTTAGGATCGGCGTCAAGCTTTGTATTGGGTGCCATGGGAGTTTTCATTGGTGAGGACTGGTCCAATTGGAATTTCCCAAGAATATCCCGAATGTATTTGGACTGGTTTATGAAAATTCCTGTCGACAGTTGTTTAACTTGAAGACCAAGTAAAAAATTCATCTCACAAAGCACACTCATTTAAAAAAATCTTCCCATGAGATTGGCAAAGTTCTTTGCATATAATGGATTAGTAGAACCGAAAATGATGTCATCGACATATACCTGGACTAGGATGATGTGACCCTTTTCGTTCTTGATAAACAGAGTAGAATCAATGGTACCTCGTGTAAAGTCGGATTCTAACAAGAACTTAGATAGTGTGTTGTACCATGCTCGCGGAGCTTGCTTTAAGCCGTAGAGCGCCTTGTCTAAGATGTAGACATGATCAGGCTTCGAGTCATCGACAAATCCATCTGGTTGCGACACATAAACTTCTTCTTGGAGGTCTCCGTAAAGAAAGGCTGTCTTCACATCCATTTGGAAGACCGTGAAGTTCTTGTGCGTGGCATAAGCGAGAAACATACGGATTGCCTCGATGCGTGCTACCAGAGCGTAGGTCTCATCGTAGTCGATCCCCTCTTGTTGTCGGTACCCTTTGGCCACGAGACGCACCTTGTTACGAACAACGATGCCGTCTTCGTCCCTCTTATTTTTGAAGATCCATTTGGTGCCGATCACCGTCTTGTGCTTTGGACGTGGAACCAGTCGCCATACCTTGAGAGTTTCGAATTGATTTAGCTCTTCTTGCATGGCTATGATCCAGTCCGGATCTTCGAGCGCTTCGCGTACGTTCGTCGGCTCAATCGTGCTTAAGAAGCCGGAGAATAGACAGAAGTTGGCGGAAGCGCCTCGTGTACGAACAGGAGTCGAGGGATCACCGATGATCTGATGTAGGGGATAGGCCTTCGTCCATTTGGTGGAGTGCGGAAGCGGCTGCTGGGTAGAGTGAGAGGTGTCCAGATCCACGTATGCACCTGATGGAAGGTCTTGAACTTGTTCAAGAGTCGCAGTCGTGTTTCTTGGAGGAAGTGGGGGAGGATTCGTCGATGGTTGAACAACTTCTGGTTCCGAGGAGTTCAGAGGCTGAGCATCGGTTGTAGCAGAAGACGAATCTGTAGGATCGATTTCCGAGATTATAGGTTCCTCCGGGGGGATTACAGTACCAGGTGCAGTCGTATCAGATGATGACGGTTGAGCTGTCTCTATAGATGTTGACAGCGTACTCGTAGACAGAGGCGGACCAGATAAAGCGGTTGAATTCGTATTGCGAGCAGCTTCAAGTCGCGGTTGCGCTGAGACAGATGTGGAAGAAGTAATAGTGTCATCATAAAAATATTGAAACAGTAAATCTAAATCAGAAGAGTCAGCATTCGATGAAGATGCATGATTCGTATTTACTGTGGCTTGTGCAGATCCCGAACTCGAAGGTCCAGAAGCTAGCACTCCAGTTAAACCGGGTTCTGAACTGAGTTGTTCATAAGCCAAATCTGCGGTTTCGTCGAATGTCACGTTTATGCTTTCAACAACGGATTTGGTCCGTTTGTTGTAAACGCGATACGCCTTAGCCTGCATGGAGTATCCGATGAAAACTCCTTCGTCCGCCTTGGGGCTGAATTTCCCGAGATCATCCTTGTCGTTTAGCACATAGCAAGTGCATCCAAATGCATGGAAGTAGCCGACGGTTGGAACGTGATTATTCATGATCTCGTATGGTGTCTTGTTGAACCGCTTGAGAAGGATAGAGCGGTTTTGCGTGTAGCATGCCGTAGACACCGCCTCAGCCCAGAGATACATCGGTAGATTTGCTTGGGATAACATTGTTCGAGCAGCTTCAATGAGGGTACGGTTCCGTCTTTCCACCACTCCGTTTTTTTGTGGAGTGCGTGCTGCAGAGAAAGTGTGTGTGATGCCCACCGTTCTCAGATAGTCATCCACTTTTTGATTCTTGAACTCCGTCCCGTTGTCAGTTCTGATGGACTGAACGTGTTGAAGCTTGTTCTGCTGGACAGTCTTTAGGTGATCAATAATGAGCTCCGGAGTTTCGTCTTTCGAGCGTAAGAACCTCACCCAAGTGTAGCGCGAGTAGTCGTCCACCATCACGAGCACGTATTTGCGTTTATTGATGCTCGGAACACGCATTGGACCACACAAATCCATATGAATGAGTTCGAGTGTCCGGGTCGTGCTCGGAGTTGCCTTCGGCGGATGTGATGGGCGCGTCATCTTTCTCTTTTTGCATGCTCCACAGAGACGGTCCTTCACGAACGGAAGTTGGGGCACGCCTTTGACGTGTTTTCCTAGCACCAGTTGATTGATACTTCTGAAGTTGAGGTGCGAAAGACGTCTATGCCAGAGCCAAACTTGGTCGGAGTCGGCTTTTGACAAGAGACATACTGGTTTGTCTGTCTTGAGAGCTGCGAGGTCAATGGTGTAGATATTGGTCTTGCGAGTTCCAACCAGAAGTTCCTCTCCATCGTTGTTGAGGATTCTACCCCTTGTGGCTTTAAAGCTGACCTCGAGATCCTTGTCGCAGAATTGACCGATGCTGAATAGATTGTGTCTTAATCCTGCGACGTAGGATACCTTCTTGATTGTTATCTTGTCTTGTACGATGTCGCCGTAGCCCACGATCGGCGACTTCTCGTTATTCCCAAATCTCACGTCTCCGCAGTATTCTTCCTTGTAATTCGTGAGAAGCTCCCTTCTTCCGGTCATATGCTTGGAACATCCAAAATCTAAGTACCACACATGACCGTTCTGCAAAATAAGATTAGTGACGTTTAGGTACCCAAATTTGTTTGGGTCCTGGGGGGTTAGATTTGGCACTGCCTGGGGAAATATGCTTTGACTCAGGTTTCCCTTTAGGTGTAGATTTTACACCGTTTGAGGGAACTGGTTTTGGCAGTTGTTGCCTCTTGGGTGCAGAATTTACACCTTTTGGAGGAACAGATTTTGGGGCAGATTCCCACCTGGGTGCCGGTTTAACCTCAGTAGGAGCAACCCGTGTAGGAATGGGTCGGGTCTCCCGCTGTGGTTTAACCGTTTGATTGAAACCCCTTTTAAAATGATGTTGTTGCTTGTTATTATGGGGTTTGCGCTTATGAAATAGGTTACCAACAAAGTAAGGCGCATACCAATCATTATTGTGAATATCATCAAAATCATTCCAACCACAATTAGAACAACATAAACAATCATGCGATAACTTAATCAATTGATTAAGAGAGTTAACTTTAACGGGAAAAGAAACATCAAAATGGTTCCAATGATTCAAAGCATAATTGTCTTTGTCTATTCTAGAATTGAAAACAGGTGGGGAAGACTTTGACGCATCCTTCTTGACAGAATCCCTCTTTAGCCACTTTGGTGTTTCTTTATTAGCGCGACCATTTTTATCTGAAACAGCAGGGATAGTATGATCAGTGGCTTTTGAGGAAACAGGGGTCTTAGTGGTCGGTTGTTCGGTCTTTTGCTTTGGCTGTGATTGTTTTTGATCATTTGAAACATTTTTAAGAATCTTGATCACAGCCGGAGTCTTGGATTGTGAACAGTCGCCCTTTAGAAAATTGACCGGACGATTAACCACTAGAGACAAAATATCAGGTTGACTTGGAGAAAAAATAGGGTTAGCAGTCAATGGTCCAGTAGCTTGCCTTGGCTGTGATTGCCTTTTGGAAACGGGTTTCGAGGTTGGTTTTGACTGAGAAATCTTGATCACAGCTGGGGCCTTTGTTTGAGAACAGCTATCTTTTAAAGAATTAACCGGATCATCAATCACAGGGGATAGAAAATCAGTGTGACTTGGAAGAGGTTTGTCAAAGGGGAATGACTCAAACTCTTTATCACAGTTACCTTCGGAGTTCATATACTCTGAAAAATCTATCTCCGGAATTACTGGACTGAAAGCAGGTGGGGAAGGCGAGGAATACTTTGTGTTTGTGTGCTTAGGGGAACTTGGTGCGGAAGCGTTTGAAAAATCAGAGTTTAAATTCCTTTGAGCACATTCGTCTTGAGAGACGTTACTTTCTTGAGAAGAGATATTTCCAATGAAGGGTTTACACGAGGATGTGTCAGATGAGTTAGAGGAAAGTTCAGGTGAAAATTTCTTCGCAGTTTGGAGCAAGTCAAGCTGCACTCGGAGTTGACTATTTACCATATGCCCTTTCATCGTTTCACTTGTCATTGCAGACAGTTTTGATGGGAGCGTATTGATTTCCCACTGAAAATTTTCCTTTTCCTCACTTGACACACCGTCGGTTTTCTCAGATTTGAGTTTCTCAATCTCAGAGATGAGCACTTTCTTTTCGTTTTGAAAGGTGGACCTTTCTTTCTCAATCGACTCCTCCAACTCGACAATTTTTGCTTCATAGATGAGAGGAGGAACATAGAGTTTAAACTCATCCGTCTCAGTCTTGGTTGCAGGTGCTACATCCTCATCCTTCTTGGAGGAATCCTTGGGTGTAGCTACCTTGTAGGGGTCGAAGTAGTCATTGGAAAGGTACTTTTTGTTCTTTTGATATGAGTAGTTTAAAGGTTCATAACAAAATGGAAGTTGAATTCCTCGTTTGTGTGTGCGTTTATGTTCCTCGGTTTCCTCCTCCTTTTCTGGTTCAAGAGGACCAGTCCATTGAATTGCGTACTCTGGATACTTTGTATCTAATCCATAGCAAGAAAAATCATACAGAGTAGGGACTTGATATCTTCCCTTTTTCAGATAATGTGGGTTATCATATCCGATTCCCCATTCTTTGTTAAAGTACGTTAACTCTTTGGGTTTGTTCAAAAAAATGGTTTGATCAGTTTGACCCCTTTTGTGGAATTTGGTTTCAAGATCTAGAATTTTAGCTACATACTCCTTGTGTTGAATTTGAAGAGAAGAACATTGATAAGTAATGTCTTCTTTCTCATTCAAGCACTGATCAAACTGACGTAGGAGATCAAATAATCTGGCCCTTAAGTCTTTAGGTGCTAACGAAAGGATTTTGCATTTGTCTTTTAAATCAGCATTTTCAGACTTATACTTCTCAGTTAATTTCATTTGAACATTAAGCTTTTCAGTTATTGAAATAATTTCAAGCTTTTGTTCTTCATTTGTGGCCTTGAGGGAGTTTGCCTTTTCTGGGATGGTTTGCAGTTGAAGTATGAAGTTTTGTAAGCAAGAGTCACATACCTGATTTGTTGTTGCCTTGTCTTCATCCGTAGACGATTGATATCCCATGAAAGCATCAGCACCTTCATAACCGTCCTCATCATCAGATATGCCTAGCCAGTACTCATTTTCAGCGAACATTGCCTCCCCAGCCTCCTTCTGTTTGGCCAGTGCAAGCTTAGCCTCATAATAGTGAGAGTTCTTCACTGTAGGTTGACGGCAGTCTTTAGCTAAGTGACCGAGTTTCCCGCAGTTGTAGCATTTCACAGGTTCATCTCGCTTCTTCCGGTCACCTTTCTCTGTCTTCTCCTTCTTCTCAGATCTAACTTGCTCTTCTACCTTCTTCTTTCCTTCATACCGATCCTTATAGTCGTGACGCTTATTGGAGGAGGTGGAGTAGCGTTGACTATTGGAAGACGGCTTCTTGTAGAACTTTTGTTGTTGAAAGGATTTAGTCAGAAGGGCAATAGCTTTCATTATGTCTGATGCTTCATCATCATCATCATCACCGTCTTTCTCGTCTTCATGTTCTGACTCGGAGGAGCTTTGCTGTGGACCGCGTCTGGATTGACTTCTTGAAGATTTCCCTAGTTTGGAAGTCATGAGGGCAATCGGATCAGCAGATGGTTTTGGCTCATTCTTCTTCTCTCCCAGAAGCTCATTCACTTCATCTTCGTCTTGGAGAAGTATCTCATACAGTTCATTGATGCTGATGTTCTCTATCAAGTTGTTGTGCTTGACATGAGAAGCATACACTTTCCATTCAGGTAGCAAGCTGTTGAGGAACTTTAGTGCATTCTCAGTATTGGAACGAACAATTTTATTCTTGTTCAGTTCATTGAGGAGTAGACAAAAATGTTCATAGGTCTGGGTAAGGGATTCACCATTGCGCTGCTTGAGCCCATCGAACTTGGTTATCGCGCTATTTATCTTCAGCTGATTTCCTACAACGCTCCCTCGCATCATTTTGGCTACTTGGTCCCACATGCCCTTAGCCGTGTCTTTGTAACTGTCTGTGGTAGTGTAGATAGAATTAGGAAGGGCTTGAATCAGATATCTCTTTGCATGCTTTTCACCTTCAGTCATGCCTCTTTCAAATTCTGTCATCTCAGCAAGAGTCTTCTCCTCACGTCGAGCTATTGCAGTTGCAGTTGCAGCTATGTCCTTCATTGGCTTGGCAATTGGGCCATGATCCAGAGCTCTCTTGATGTACTCATTGTTGTCCTTGGACTCTATGAAGATCATGAACCTATCTCGCCATTGGCTGTACTCGTTCGGATAGAGACACGGTGGCTTGGTGTCAATGCCAATTGCGAGAGCATCACGAGAAGTAGACCTCTTCGGTTGCAACGGAGTGATCGTCAGACGTGTAGATTGATTCAAAGGGTAAACCTAACACAAGACACTAACAGTGAAATCCTAACGCAGGGTCTACGAGTGATTTGGCTAACCTGAACTTACTGGATAGGAATCCAAATAAGTGATCTGATCTGTAATTGTTCGGATCAGATTTGATGCAAATGGATCAATAAACAAAAACAGAAGTATCCAGATAAGATGAGGATACCGGATAATAGAATTGTCCGGATAACTGTAAGAGTCCGGATATCAGAAAGAATCCGGACAGAGTAAGCTTTCCGGATAACAGATACCACACACTTTCCGGATAACTGAGGTTACCGGATGTGAACTGATTCCGGATGTGAAGTTTCCGGGTACAATGGAGTTTCCGGATACTGTGAGGTTTCCGGATACTACGAAGTTTCCGGGTAAAATAGATTTCCGAATACTTTAAGTTATCCGGAACAATAATACCCGGATAGGTTTGAGATTAAGAGACTTGCCCGGATGGATGACTTACCCGGAAGATTCGAGAGTCCGGTTGGCTGGAAGATCCCGGATGAAATTAACACAATTATCCGGGAACCTTGATTCTATCCGGAAAACGCAGCTGAGTTGTCCGAACAAATCGGCTGTTTGCTCAATTCGATTGGATTTTCGATTAGGGTTGCCCAAAATCAATCCTGGAAGATTAGTAACAATGCCAAACACAAAATAACACTAATCCAATCGATTTCAATGCAAAAAGAACACGTTTTGATGATAAAGATTCGATTTTTGATTAAGAACACTACCAAAAACTTTGAACTTATTTTGCAAATTTGACCAACCAAACGAACGAATTAGGATGTGAAAATTTGCAGAATTACTTATAATTATGATGCTAACACAACCCAACAAGCAAAATTGAACAATTTAAGCAGAATCACAGATTTGAAAAATCAAGAAAAGTCAGACGTGGAAAAGTCAAACTAACCAGAAATCAATGAATGAGACTTTGAATCGAATCCGTCTGTCTGCTCTAATACCATATGATAAATCCAGATCCGTGCAACTATGATGAAATCGAAATATAAGAACAATAAGAACAAATGATTTCAACTGGTCATCCCTGTCATTCACTTTCAGAGAGAATTTGCAATACAGTGTTTGAATGTAAAAATGATGATTAGCTTGTTTTTCCAAGCTAATCTTACATTAAATACAATGGGACTGTGGTTAACAAGTGTTAGGGTAGAATTTATGTTGATTTTAAGTTCAAGGGTTTGAATTGTAATTGTTTAAAGTTAGTCCATAGTGAACGGGCCGTGGGCTTGTTAACCACGGGCCCGAGGTATATAATATTGTATTAGCCTAGAAAAATAGGTTAATCATCCTTTTAGCTTTCTAAACTCATTGTAATATTCTCTCTGAAAGCATAATATAGGGATGACCAGTTGAAATCATTCTCTTTCATTGTTTGATATTTTCGATTTCATTATTGTTGCACGGATCTGGATTCTACAATTGGTATCAGAGCAGACAGACGGATTTGATTCAAAGTCTAATTCATTGATTTCTGGTTAGTTTGACTTTTCCACGTCTCACTTTTCTTGCTTTTTCAAATATGTGATTCTGCGTAAATTGTTCAATTTTGCTTGTTGGGTTGTGTTAGCATCATAATTATAAGTAATTCTGCAAATTTTCACACCGTAATTCGTTCGTTTGGTTGGTCAATTTAGCAAAATAAGTTCAAAAGTTTTTGATAGTGTTCTTAATCAAAAATCGAATTTTTATCATCAAAACGTGTTCTTGTTGCTCCAAAATCGATTGGATTAGTGTTGTTTTGTGCTTGGTATTGTTTCTAACCTTTCAGGAACACATTAGAGTAACCCCAGTTGAGTTTTCGATCGATTTTAGCAAAACAGCCGCGGTGTCCGGATAAAACAACCGCGTTTTCCGGACAGATCAAGGTGTAATTTTGTCCGGACAGATCAAGGTGTCCGGACGTTTGTGGTTCCATCCGGACTAGTTCAATTCTTCCGGACAAGTCCATCATCCGGGTAAGTCAGTCATCCAGGTAAGTTCTCCTTTAATCTCAATCTTTTCGGGTAATTTTGTTCCGGATAATTCAATGTATCCGGAATTCATTTTATCCGGAAATCCTCGTTTACCCGGAATCTTCGTAGTATCCGGACACCTCAAAGTTTCCGGAAACTTCAAAGTACCCGGAAATCTCATACTTTCCGGAATCTATTGCATCCGGTAAACTTTGTTTATCCTGTTGATTCTATCCGGTATCTTTAGTCCATCCGGTAACCTTGGTTATCCGGACAACTCAAGTTATCCGGACTCTCTTACCTATCCGGACAACTCTGCAATTTTGAACTGTTTTTCATAATTCTGGTCCGGACACTTCCAGATCAGATCACTTATTTGGATTTCTTTCCAGTAAGCTAAGTTATTGTCTGACCACTCATAGAACCTGCGTTAGGACTCCACTCTTAGTGCCTTGCGTTAGGTTTTACACTTTGAATCAATCTACACGTCTGACGATCACTCCGTTGCAACCTAAGATGTCTACTTCTCGTGATGCTCTCGCAATTGGCACGGACACCAAGCCACCATGTCTCTACCCGAACGAGTACAGCCAATGGCGAGATAGGTTTATGATCTTCATAGAGTCCAAGGACAACTATGAGTACATCAAGGGAGCCCTGGATAATGGCCCGATTGACGTACCGATGAAGGTAATAGCTGCAACTGCAACTACAGAAGCTCGACGTGAGAAGAAAACTCTTGCTGAGATGACAGAATTTGAAAGAGGCATGACTGAAGGAGAAAAACATGCAAATAGATATCTTATACAAGCCCTTCCTAATGATGCGATAGACAGTTACAAAGACACGGCTAAGGGCATGTGGGACCAAGTAGCCAAAATGATGCGAGGGAGTGTTGTAGGAAATCAGCTGAAGATAAATAGTGCGATAACCAAGTTCGATGGGTTCAAGAAGCGTAACGGTGAATCCCTTACCCAGACCTATGAACATTTTTGTCTACTTCTCAATGAACTAAACAAGAATAAAATTGTTCGTTCCAATCCTGAGAACGCACTAAAGTTCCTCAACAACTTGCTACCTGAATGGAAAGTGTATGCTTCTCATGTCAAACACAACAACTTGATAGAGAACATCAGCATCAATGAACTATATGAGACACTTCTCCAAGATGAAGATGAAGTAAATGAGCTTTTGGGAGAGAAGAAGAATGAGCCAAAACAATCTGCGGATCCTATTGCCCTCATGACTTCCAAAATGGGGAAATCTTCAAGCAACCAATCCAGACGCAGTCCACAGCATAGTTCTTCCGAGTCAGAATCTGAGGACGAGAAAGACGGTGACGATGATGATGATGATGAAGCATCGGAATTAATGAAAGCTATTGCCCTTCTGACTAAATCCTTTCAACCACAAAAGTTCTACAAGAAGCCGTCCTCCAATAGTCAACGCTTCTCCACCGCCTCCAATAAGCGTCACGACTATAAGGATCGGTATGAAGGAAAGAAGAAGGTAGTAGAGCAAGATAGATCTGAGAAGAAGGAGAAGACAGAGAAAAGTGACCGCAAGAAGAGAGATGAACCTGTGAAATGCTACAACTGCGGGAAACTCGGTCACTTCGCTAAAGACTGCCGTCAACCCACAGTGAAGAACTCTCACTATTATGAGGCCAAACTTGCACTGGCCAGACAGAAAGAGGCTGGAGAGGTAATGTTTGCTGAAAATGAGTACTGGCTAGGGAGATCTGATGATGAGGACGATTATGAAGGTGCTGATGATTTCATGGGATATCAATCGTCTACTGATGAAGACAAGACAAAAACAAATCAGGTATGTGACTCTTACCTACAAAACTTCATACTTCAATTGCAAACCATCACTGAAAAGCAAACTCCCTCACGGCCACGAATGCAAAACAAAAGCTTGAAATTAGTTCAATAACTGAAAAGCTTAATGTTCAAATGAAATTAACTGAGAAATATAAGTCTGAAAATGCTAATCTAAAAGACAAATGCAAAAATATTTCATTAGCACCTAAAGACTTAAGGGCCAGATTATCTGATCTTCAACGTCAGTTTGATCAGTGCTTGAATGAGAAAGAAGACATTACTTATCAATGCTCTTCTCTTCAAATTCAACACAAGGAGTACGTGGCTAAAATTCTAGATCTAGAAACCAAACTCCACAAACGGGGTCAAACTGATCAAACCATTTTTTTTGAACAAACCCAAAGAGTTCACGTATTTTAACAAAGAATGGGGAATCGGATATGATAACCCACATTATTTGAAAAAAGGAAGATGGCATACACCCACCTTGTATGATTTTGCTTGTTTTGGGTTAGATAAAAAGTATCCAGAGTACGCAATTCAATGGACTGGTCCTCTTGAACCAGAAAAGGAGGAGGAAACCGAGGAACATAAACGCACACACAAACGAGGAATTCAACTTCCATTTTGTTATGAACCATTAAACTACTCGTATCAAAAGAACAAAAAGTACCTTTCCAATGACTACTTCGACCCCTACAAGGTAGCTACACCCACGGATTCCTCCAAGAAGGATGAGGAAGTAGCACCTGCAACCAAGACTGAGACGGATGAGTTCAAACTCTATGTTCCCCCTCTCATCTTGGAAGCAAAGATAGTCGAGTTGGAGGAGTCACTCGAAAAGGAAAGGTCGGTTTTTCAAATTGAGAAGAAAGACTTAATTAAGGATCTTGAGAAACTCAAATCTGAGAAAACCGATGGTGTGTCAAGTGAGGAAAAGGAAAAATTTCAGTGGGAAATCAATACGCTCTCATCGAAACTGTCTGAAATGACAAGAGAAACGATGAAAGAGCACATGAGAAACTATCAACTACAAGAACATATTAACTTTCTCCAAACTCAAAAGCAGAATTCCCCTGATTTTTCTTCTAACCTATCTGACACATCCTCGTGTAAAGCTTTCATTGGAAATATCTCTAATCAAGAAAGTAACGTCTCTCAAGACGCATGTGCTCAAAGGAATTTAAACTCTGATTTTTCAAACGCTTCCGCACCAAGTTCCCCTAAGCACACAAACACAAAGTTTTCCTCGCCTTCCCCACCTGCTTTTGTTCCTGATACTCACATGATAGATTTCTCAGCATACATGAACTCCGAAGGTAACTGTGATGAAGAGTTTGATTTTTTCCCTTTGACAAACCTCTTCCGAGTCACACTGATTTTCTATCCCCTGTGACTGATGATCCGGTTACTTCTTTAAAGGATAGCAGTTCTCAAACAAAGGCCTCAGCTGTGATCAAGATTTCTCAGTATAAACCAAAATCGAAACCCATTTCCAAAAGGCAATCACAGCCAAGGCAAACAACTGGACCATTAACTGTCAGCCCTACTTGTCCTCCAAGTCAACCTGATTTTTTGTCTCCAGTGGCTAATCGTCCGATCAACTTTCTAAAGGGCGACTGTTCACAATCAAAGACTCCGGCTGTGAACAAGATTCTTAAAAATGCTTCAAATGTTCAAAAACAATCACATCCGATGCAAAAGACCGAACAATCGACCACTAAGACACCTGTTTCCTCAAAAGTCACTGATCATTCTGTCGCTGCTGTTTCAGATAAACATGGTCGAGCTAATAAAGAAAAACCAAAGTGGCTAACGAGGGATTCTGTCAGGAAGGATGCGTCAAAGTCTTCCCCACCTGTTTTCATTTCTAGAATAGACAAAGACAATAGTGCTTGGAATAATTGGAAACATTTTGATGTTTCTTTTCCTGTTAAAGTTAACTCTCTTCATCAATTGATTCAGTTATCGCATGATTGTTTATGTTGTTCTAATTGTGGTTGGAATGATTTTGATGACATTCATAATAATGCTTGGTATGCGCCTTACTTTGTCGAAAACCTATCCCATAAGCACAAACCCCAAAATAAAAGGCAACAACATCATTTAAAACGGGGTTTCAATCAAACGGTTAATCCACAGCGGGAGACCCGACCCATTCATACACGGGCTGCTCATACTGAGGTTAAACCGGCATCCAGGTGGAAATCTGCCCAACAATCTGTTCCTCCAAAAGGTGTACATTCTGCACTCAAGAGGAAACAAGTGCCAAAACCAGTTCCCTCCAACGGTGTAAAATCTGCACCTAAAGGGAAGGCTGTGTCAAAGCAAATTTCCCCAGGCAGTGCCAACTCTAACCCCCAAGGACCCAAACAAATTTAGGTACCTAAACGTCCCTAATCTTGTTTTTCAGAACGGTCATGTGTGGTACTTAGACTCTGGATGCGCCAAGCACATGACCGGAAGAAGGGAGCTTCTCACGAATTACAAGGAAGAATACTGCAGAGACGTGAGATTTGGAAATAACGAGAAGTCGCCGATCGTGGGCTACGGCGACATCGTACAAGACAAGATAACAATCAAGAAGGTATCCCACGTTGCAGGATTAGGACACAACCTCTTCAGCATCGGTTAATTCAGCGACAAGGATCTCGAGGTCAGCTTTAAAGCCACACGGTGTCGAATCCTCAACAACAACGGAGACGAGCTACTGGTTGGGACTCAAAAGACCAATCTCTACACCATCGACCTCGCCGCAATCAAAACCGACAAACCTGTCTGCCTCTTGTCCAAAGCAGATTCTGACCAAGTTTGGCTCTGGCATAGACGTCTTTCGCACCTCAACTTCAGAAGTATCAATCAACTGGTGCTAGGCAAACATGTCAGAGGCGTGCCACAACTTCCGTTCGTTAAAGACCGTCTCTGTGAAGCATGCGAAAAGGGAAAGATGACGCGTGCATCACATCCGCCGAAGGCAACTCCGAGCACGACCCGGACCCTCAAACTCATTCATATGGATTTGTGTGGTCCAATGCGTGTTCCGAGCATCAACAAACGCAAATACGTGCTCGTGATGGTGGACGACTACTCACGCTACACTTGGGTGATGTTCTTACGCTCGAAGGACGAAACTCCGGAGCTCATCATTGATCACCTGAAGACTGTCCAGCAGAACAAGCTTCAAGACGTTCAGTCCATTAGAACTGATAACGGGACGGAGTTCAAGAATCAGAAGGTGGATGACTATCTGCGATCAGTGGGCATCACACACACTTTCTCTGCAGCACACACTCCTCAACAAAACGGAGTGGTGGAAAGACGAAACCGTACCCTAGTTGAAGCTGCACGAACAATGTTATCCCAGGCAAATCTACCGCTATATCTATGGGCTGAGGCGGTATCTACGGCTTGCTACACGCAAAACCGCTCTATCCTTCTCAAGCGGTTCAACAAGACACCGTACGAGATCATGAATAATCACGTTCCAACCGTTGGCTACTTCCATGCATTTGGATGCACTTGCTATGTACTAAACGACAAGGATGATCTCGGGAAATTCAGCCCCAAAGCGGACGAAGGAGTTTTTATTGGATACTCCATGCAGGCTAAGGCGTATCGCGTTTACAACAAACGGACCAAAACCTTTGTTGAAAGCATAAACGTGACATTCGACGAAGCCGTAGATTTGGGTTCTGAACACCTCAGTTCAGAACCCGGTTTAACTGGCGTGTTAGCTTCCGGACCTCCAAGTTCGGGATCTACACAAGCATTAGTAAATCCGAATCATGCATCTTCATCGAATGATAATCTTTCTGATTTAGATTTATTATTTGAATTCTTTTATGATGACACTGCTCACTCTTCCACACCTGTCTCAGCGCACCCGCGACTTGAAGCTGCTGGCAATGCGGATTCGGACGACTTAACTGGTCCTCCACCGTCTAAGAGTACGCCGTCAACATCTGTGGAGATAGCTCAACTATCCTCATCTGCTACAAGTACACCTGTAAATGTAACCCCCCCCGGAGGAACCTATGCTCTCAGAGATCGCTCCTAATGATTCGTCTTCTGCTACAACCGATGTTCAACCTATGAACTCCTCGGAACCAGAGGATGTTCAACCATCGACGAATCCTCCCCCATTTCCTCTAAGACACACGACTGCTACACTTGAACAAGTTAAAGACCTTCCATCTGGTGCATATGTGGATCCGGACGCCTCTCACTCTACTCAACAGCCGCTTCCGCACACCACCAAATGGACAAAGGCACATCCCCTGCATCAGATCATCGGTGATCCTTCCACTCCTGTACGTACACGAGACGCTTCTGCCAACTTCTGCCTATTTTCTGGATTCTTAAGCAAGATCGAGCCGACGAACGTTCGCGAAGCACTCGAAGATCCAGACTGGATCATAGCCATGGAAGAGGAGCTGAATCAATTCGAAGCTCTAAAAGTATGGCGACTGGTTCCACGTCCTACGCACAAGACGGTAATCGGCACCAAATGGATTTTTAAGAATAAGAAGGACGAAGACGGCATCGTTGTTCGCAACAAGGCGCGACTCGTAGTCAAAGGATACCGACAACAAGAGGGGATCGACTATGATGAGACCTATGCTCCGGTCGCTCGCATTGAAGCAATCCGTATGTTTCTCGCTTATGCAGCGCACAAGAACTTCACAGTCTTCCAGATGGATGTGAAGACAGCCTTTCTTTACGGTGATCTCCAAGAAGAAGTTTACGTGTCGCAACCCGACGGATTTGTGGATGACTCAAAACCTGATCATGTCTACATCTTGGATAAGGCACTATACGGTCTAAAGCAGGCCCCGCGAGCATGGTACAACACCCTATCAAAGTTCCTGTTAGAATCCAAATTTACACGAGGTACTATTGATTCTACTCTATTTATAAAGAACTAAAAGGGTCACATCATTCTAGTCCAGGTATATGTCGATGACATCATTTTTGGTTCTTCTAATCATTCTAGTCCAGGTATAAAGAACGAAAAGGGTCTCATGGGCAATTTTTTTAAAATGAGTATGCTGTGTGAGATGAATTTTTTCCTTGGTCTTCAAGTTAAGCAACTGTCGACCGGAATCTTCATTAACTAGTCCAAATACATTAGGGATATTCTTCGGAAATTCCAATTGGACCAGTCCTCACCAATGAAAACTCCCATGGCAACCAATACAAAGCTTGACACCGGTCCTAACGGAAAGGCTGTCAACGCCAAATTGTATCGGGGAATGATCGGTTCTTTAATGTACCTAACTGCCAGTAGACCAGACATCATGTTCTCGACATTTCTCTGCGCCCGTTATCAGTCCAACCCTAAAGAGTCTCATTACAATGCTGTTAAACGTATTTTTCGTTATTTACGTGGTACTGCTGATCTTGGCCTTTGGTACCCGAAAGAGACAGGTTTTGGACTTTCTGCTTACTAGGATGCGGATCACGCGGGATGCATGTTGGACCGCAAGAGCACCTCGGGACACATTCAGTTCTTGGGAGACAGCCTGGTAAGCTGGGCATCAAAGAAACAACAATGCGTGTCAACGTCAACTGCCGAAGTGGAGTATGTGGCCGCCGCAAGCTGTTGTTCCCAAGTAATCTGGATGCGGACACAACTCAAAGACTACGGATTCACCTATGTCAAAGTCCCAATCTACTGTGACTCAAAGAGCGCAATTGCCATATCCAGCAATCCGGTCCAACATACCAAGACGAAGCACATCGACGTTCGGGGGAACACACTGCGACATCAGGTAAGTTTACTCACACTTTGAGGGGGAGCGTCACACACACTTTTTTCTTACGTATCAAAAGTTTTTGTGTGTGTGGGCACTCCTAAATTAGTCATCGCTTGAGGGGGAGCGACACCGGTATTCTCTCCAAAGCTTAAAGTTTTTTGTGTCGGACCCCTCCACTGCACCCTAATACACGATTCGAGGGGGAGCAATGGCATTCCCATGCTCAGTTTGAGGGGGGGCGAGAGAAAGGTCTCTTACAAAGTTCCGTTTTTCTGAAAACTCACGAAAAAGGACTCATCCGGATTCTCTTGTTATCCGGATTCTCTTGTTATCCGGGTCGAGTGTATCCGGGTCGGTCAGGATCCCGGACAACACCCGGGTTATATAAGACACCCGGGCCACTGCTTCTCCACATCCAGACATTTTAACCTAAAACCCTAAAACCCCACATTTTTTTCTCTCTCGCTCGGACTCTCATCTCTCTCTCGATTCACTGTGTTTTCAGCCTCGTCATTCAGGTATGTTGCTTGCGATTACATGATAGTTAAATATATGCACCTCTCACACACATAGCACCACAAATCGAACCCTGAGTGGGTCGATTTCTCAGTCCCGAAATCCTTAATGGGTTTTTTTGACGGAATCGCATCAATGGCTGCGATTCAAGAGTTGCCCCCACTCCCATGAGCCCCTAGTTGCTCCGGGACATCCGTTCCGCAACTTCACACTAGCTTGGGATCCCCTGGTGATCTTTGTGGACAAACCCGTCTTCGTCCGGACACATTCATCGTGTCCGGACACGTTCAACTCAATGCGGTTTTAACCGGGCACCTTCAAATGTCATGCATATCCATCCGGACAACATCAAACTCCCGGAAACCTAGTTGTCCGGAACCTTAGGGTTTCCGGTAAGTTCAACTACCGGATAGTGTGATGTCCGGACTCCCATCTTATCCGGTAAACTCGCGTATCAGGGAACCTTTGTCCGGATAATCCTTTTGTATCCGGACACTTGCATATGCTTATCCGGACAACCCTGTTTTCCGGACTCTTTGAGTTGTCCGGACACCCTGTCTTTTTTATCCGGATTCCTCTGCTGTTGTGTCCATTCTGTACCTGTTTTCTCCCTAGCAGTCCTCAATCTGTCTCAGATTGAGCCATTCAACGCAAAGGTACGCACCAACACTTGTTCTTCTGGTTAAGTTCCTAACTGTGTGCCATTTTGACAGATTTATACATGGCGGAACAACAAAATCCGGAAGACCAAATTCCTCAGGAGGAGGAAATCATCGACGAAGTAGCAGATGCTGCCTTGGTTGATCCTGACCATGGCATCGAGTTGGAGGCCAACAATCATTACTTGGACCCGGCGCTGTTCAGACCTAACCCGCAACATCTGGTCATTCCAGACATTCTGATGCACCATCCCATACGCGAGGCACTCACTCGCACCGCCGACGTTCCTTTGATCTACATTCTACAAGTCTGGCTGATGGCACAAGTCCGTACGATTGGCAATACACAGACCATCACGGCGCAGATTGACAACCACCCATTTACTCTGACGCCCGACTCCTTTCGCAGACTACTGTCTCTACCGGAAGCCACTGCCAACAACCATGAACGGTACGATCCTGCCGTTAACGATGCCACACTATGCGCACAAATGCGTGCTCTTGGTTACAACTCCGACCTTCAACGACCCTCAGTCTTCAATCGCAAGTTCCTGGCGCCAATTTGGTACACGCTCTTCACCATACTCAACCGCTGCCTATCCGCCCGATGGAAAGGTATTGATCAATATACCGGCGACTTTCTGCGACTTGTTCACGCCGTGTGCTACCACCGCCACGTCTACTTCGCCATGATAATCTGGCGTGAACTTGTGACCACTATTCGACACATCGGCGGAACCAAACAGAAGAAGTTCCTCCCATACCCGCGTTTCCTATCGCTTGCAGTTCGTCAGCACATGGATACGAATCCAGCCATTCCAGGACGTATTACACATCCGGTATGCCCCATCAGACACCTCCAATTCATGGTGATCCGCAACCCATCCGATGCGGTCGCCTCGCCCATTCCTGCCGCCCTACTAGCCATCGCCGATCCCGCAGCACCAGGGGTAGTTGCTTATAGGGGAGAGGTAGGAATTCCCATGGTCCAGCCAGAGCCAGAGGGACCTGCCCAGGGACGAGAGGAGGAAGGGCCCGACAAGCAAGTGCTGTCGGGCGGGGAACGTTAGTTGTGAGAGGAAGGGGACCGAGAGTAGGTGGTGCAGTGGAATCGCGACCCGGTTCCAGCTCAGCCCAAGCCGGTCAATCCTCCAGACCAATTCTACATCACTCGACCGAGCCTTATATCACCGAACCCCCGTCACCATCTCATGATGTTGAAGACGTGGAATCTGACTCCACGGACTCCGATACCGACCAAAACATACGCCTGAGACAAATACCTCACGGTATCGGACCCAACCCTGATTTTACCATTGGCATCCCACTTGAATCACCTCAACATACTGGAACCAGACTTATCACTAGGACATCTGAGGGAGAAAACGTAGAGGAGTTAGATCATGCGAGACGGAGGGAACTGTGTTCAAAGTTGAACCAAGAAAGATCGAGCCGTAAAGATAACAAGGCTCAAAAGCGACCCCAGCCGAGTGATATCCAGGTCACCACATCTACTATCCCGTCTCATCCGTTGGGACGGGGTATTGAAACAGACTCCGTGGACCTAGCGGAGCAATTGCATGACCCCCATAGCCACTCATCCGTCTCTCAAAAGACGGGTGTTTCAGCCTTACACGGGGATTCAACACAACTTCCACCGGACCCTCATTCGGAGGGTCAAGGTGTTGAAATAAGAGACCAGCAGCCCCCAGTCTAGACTTCTTTGCGTGCACCATCGAGTCTAGAGCCTATTGTTACTGAACATTCTTCGCCTAGGACACTTGATCCGGAACAACACCAAGTCGCGGCTCTTAGTGACCCGACCGGAACGTCTATAGTGTCTCCGACTTCCAGAACACGAGGATTGGACGGAAATCCTACCGCAGTTAATATCACGCCAGCTGTGAACGTAGGTGGCTCTACCACTATGGTAGATGCCTCAACGGGTATTCTAAGTGAGCCCGGTGTTATTTTACCCGACTTTGTGTCAAAAGGGTCTCTGGACAGCACCCTTGTGGCTGTTCGACAGGTTATGGAGCAACAAATGCAGGAACATGTAGCCGCTGAACTTGCCAAAGCGATGCGTGCTATCAAAGAAAAGGGCCACCTCGTAGACACTGAAACCGCCTCTGTGCCTCCACCGACTCAACCGCAAGCTACTTATTTGGTGGACACTCTGAAGACGATGCTCTTAGCCCAACTGCTCCAGGAATCCGACACAACTGCATCTACCGAAGCAGACCTGATCTCAGTTCTTCGATCCCAGGTCACTGCTCCATCTTCGTCCATCACCTCACGCCTTGACGCCATTGACTCGACCCTCAACGACTACAACAAAGCGCTTGCCACGCTGTCTGAGAGGGTCCGCTTACTAGAAGACACTTGTAAGAGTCAAGCCGGCGGTCTCAAACGCAAGCACGATGACCAGGATGATCCTGATCATCGTGAGGGGGAGAAGCGTCTATGCCAAACCGAGACCGTCCAGATCATGACTGCCGAAACTACAATAGTGGTTCAACATGAACCCCCAACTGCGGCAACTTCAACAGCAACACCCGAAGCCGAGTTGCCATTAGCACAGATGGTCATCGACATGGATATTTCAGATGACGAAGCCCTAACGGTTGAAAAGCCCGAGGGTACAACACAAGAATTGGTCGTACAAGAACCATCAGACATGCCAATGCTCACCATGATTGATCCAGCATGTGAAACCAACCCGGAAACCGAAGACGCATGGTACGAAAAAGCTGCCAGAGCCGTAAACTTCGAGGTAAACTTGGTGTTTCCCACCGATGAAGACGACAACGTTGATTACGACCGGTTTCTGCTTCAGAATTTCTATGGTACGCCTCCCATTCACTCGACTCAACCCACTACGACTTCAGATCAACCCGAAAGCTCAAATGCAGAAATCCCGACATCTCCTCAACAAACGACATCTCCTGATCTTCCTCCCCCTCCTCAGCAACAAAACCGTTGGGAGAAGATCAAGGTCCTCATCCCTCATCTGGAGGAATCTCTGGAGAAGCTGTTTGTACACAGAATTCGCCCGATTGAGCCGACCTTCTGTCTTGGCATCTACAGTCCTGATCCAGCACGCCAACTCCGATACGTAGAAGCCATGAAGCGGTGTCTCCCGAGATACCAGGTTCGAACCAAACATAAAATTTCAGAGGTGCTAAAAATTTAGTCAAACCTAATTATGAAGATCGTCTTTCCCTTGTTCACCGTTCGACGTGAAGACGGAAAAGAATGGATTTTTTCTGAAGCTGACTTTAAGCATCTCCATCCGTTCGACCTCCTTGTTATTCTGAGAGACCTTCGCACCAGAACCATCCGACCGCTTGCTGTAACAAAGGCGCTCGAAGCGGTTCGTCGATTCCTCGTCCGTTCTATTATGATCTCTTATCTTACGGACTTTCAAATGGCAATCGAGAACCGAGCGAAGAAGGTAAATCTGCTCAAACCGAATCTGAAAGCTCCTGAACTGTCAATGTATCCCGAGAATGCAATGCTGCTTCAACCGGAATTTGGGATCGTCTTCCTCAACGCTCAGAAAGAAAAGAAGTTTATGAGGTTCAGTCAGGTAGATCGATTTTGCGATGGCACACTGCTCAAAGTTCAAGACGCTCTTCGGAAGATCATCATATTACCTGCAATTCGTCGAGTCTGAATACCAGCATTTTTGGATCACCAAGAATTTGATCAATTGGGTGATTTACAGTCCATCGGTGAGCCGGAGCGTGAGACGCTGACTCAACCTGAACTGGAGGAGCTGAAGATGAAGCTTCAGCGACGTCTGGAGTATCAGCCAAGAGGGGAATGGGTGCAGTTGTCATTATATTCCCTGATTGCTGAGAAGTAGATGGAATGTCTGAGACATTGGGTTCAAGAGCAGGTATAGTGTTTATAGGAACAGCTGAGACCCATGATGTTTCAGCTTCACTATTCTGCATATTTGGAATGATAGTAGGACCATCATCTTCAACTGTGTGAGCACGAGGAGTGGGAATATCTTCTGAATCACCAAGATGAGAAAACATACATTGATTCAGTTCTTCAGTATCAGCGGACGGTTTAGAGTTCGCTGAACGGGATTCGTCAAACGTGACGTGAATTGTTTCTTCAACAGTTTGTCTTCTTCGATTGAAGACTCTGAAGGCTTTGGAGACTGAGGAGTATCCAAGAAAGATTCCATCATCAGCCTTAGGATCAAACTTTCCAAGGGCATCTATGTTGTTCAGTATGAAACACTGACATCCAAAGATGTGAAGAAAGCTGATTGAAGGCTTTCTCCCATGAAAAAGTTCATAGGCTGTTTTATTGAATCTTTTGACTATCAGCGACCTGTTTTGCGTAAAACAAGCGGTGTTGACAGCTTCTGCCCAAAACTGAGTAGGCAGGTGAGAATCGCTGAGCATTGAACGTGCAGCTTCAATAATTGTTCTATTTCTTATTTCAGGGACTCCATTTTGTTGCGGTGTTCTCACTGATGAAAAGTTGTGAGAAATACCCTTACTCTCAAAGAAGGAATCAAGAGAATTGTTTTTGAATTCAGTCCCATGATCACTCCTTATTGAGCGAACGGTCAAATTATTCAGGGTTTCCATCTTCCGAACAAAGGTGATGAGTTCTTCAGGGGTGTCACTCTTGGAATGGAGAAACATAACCCATGTATAACGAGAGAATTCATTAACTATGACCAGTGTATATTTCTTTCCAGCGATGGATTGTTTGTTAACAGGGCCAAACAAATCCATATGGAGTAGTTGTAGAGGAGATGACACTGAGGAGACTTGCTTTGACTTAAAGCTTGCTTTGGTCTGCTTCCCTTTCTCACACGCTGAACATAAAGACTCTTTGGCGTATGAGTGTTGAGGTAGACCAGTGACTAGAGCAGGCTTTTCTTTCCAGTCATGTGTCTAGAGCATCCGCTATCGAGATACCAGATACCCTTCTGAACCAGCATCACAAAGGAAGATTAGTTTTTCTTGGGTATCCACTTAACCATGTGTACACGTTTGTCAGTGGAAGTAGTTGGAATGGAAGGTTCAGCAATCTTCGCAGCATTTGAAGATTCAACTTTGTCAGTCTTCACTTTGGTTAATTTCTTAACCTCAGTGGTCTTCTTTGCCTTGGGGGCAATCTTCACCTTAGCTATCTTTTCAGCTTTGGTGGCTGTGGGGCACTTACTAGCAATATGATCAGTGAGTCCACAGTGATAACATTTCCTATAACTAAAAGTAGTTCTAGGACTATTTGAATGCTGAGCATTTGATTTAGAATTTGAAGGACCAGCACCAAATAAGCTTTTGGCTTTTGAAATGGGAGGAACATTTAGTTCTTCAGATTTCTTACCAGCACCCACGCTGAGTAGATCCAGAGATCTGGTTCCTTGATCCAGAGGAATAAATCACTAAAGCTTTAGAAGCATTCAGCTTTGGTACTAAAGTACCCTTCTGAGGATTTTGGTTAATAGCAATTCCTTTACCTTTATCTTTAAAGACAGAGGTAGGTTTTGGATAAACCATTTTCTCTTTACCTTTTGAAGAGGTAGAGATTTCCTCAGGGATAGTTGGTCTGGACGAGGAACACTGGGAGGATAAAGTATCAGCGACTGAGGATAAGAAAGTTCCAAATAAGAGCATGGAACGATTAGTGGTTGGTTCTTGAGTTTCATATTTGTAACCTAGACCACGTTTATCACTCAGGGGAATCTGAGACTTAATTATCTCAGTGATCTTTGTTGAAGAATTACACCATCCTTCAACAATAGCTTTTTCAGCTTTCAATGCAGCTATAGCTTCTGCTCGTTCGATTTTGACTAGCTGATTTAAATGCACCTGATCTTTAAAATCTTCTTCAATTTTAGAAAGCTTTTCTATTTGAAGGTGACAGTTTTTAAGCTGTTCAGCGAGATCAAGGTTTTGATTTTCAACTATAGTTTTGCCATTCATGGCTTCATATAAACTTCTAGTCAAGAGATCGATTTTACGGAGACTATCAGCTTCATCAATATTTGCAATATTTGTAAAGAAGGAAGGTGATACCTGAATTGCAGAGGTTGAAGTAGAGGGAATGTCTGAACTTTCTTCCTCATCTTCAATCCTTGCCATAAGACATAGATTGGCTTCATCATCCTCAGAGTCAGATGATGATTCTTCTTCTTTAGAGGAAGCCCAATCGTAAGCCATCAGGCCTTTGCCTTTCTTCTTAAAGCTTTTCAGCTTCGCATACTTTTTCTTTCAGCTTAGCATATTTGTCATCTTTATTCTTGGGAATAAAGGATTTCTTGGGAAACGTTGTGTTTCTCGAAACTTTCTTAGACCTGCACTCGTTAGCGAAATGTCCAATCTTTTCGCAGTTAAAACAAGTAGCAGTAGCCTTATCAACAGGAGCTGATGATATTGGCTTATCAGTTATAGAAAGGGGTTTGTTCTTTCTGAACATTTTCTTTTTGGCGAATATCCTGAACTTTTTAGTTAGGATAGCCAAAGATTCATCATCATCTGAAGAGTCAGAATCTGATGACCTTTCAGAGTTACTCTCTAACTCAGTGATAGTGACCGGGGGTCGCTGAGTAGAGGGTTCCTCTGAGATTAAAGCAACAGGGGTGCTTTTGGAATCTTTTACAAGATTCTTCTTAAGATGGCTTGATTGCTCATGATTCAGCATCGTGCCATATAAGGTAGCAAGGGTCATTGATCTTAGATCCTTTGACAGCTTGAGACACATAGAATAACTGTCCCTGCTTTCAGGTAAACATTCTAGAAACTTTGTCAGCACTTCAAAGTTAGAGTATTCCTTACCAACAGTTTTTAGATCTATTATTAAGAAATTAAAACGTTGGTGAACTTCAGAGAGAGTCTCATTCTTACCACAAATGAAACTTTCATACTGTCTTACCAGGTTGATCTTTCGAGAGTCCTGGACTTCAGCAGTACCTTCATATTGAACACAGATTGTGTCCCACATGGGTTTTGAGGATTTCAGGTTCATGACGGAATGGTAGACTTTGTCAGGAAGAGCCATGGATAGTATGGATCTGGCTTTGGTTTCGATAGCTACTTTCTTCTTATCTTCGTCAGTCCACGTATGAACTTCTTTGGGTACCAGCCTTTCTGGAATAGCAGGTCTATTCTTAGCGGCTGGTACTGCGGCATCAATTCTTACAGGAATAAATGGGCCATTTTCAAGATAATAAGGCATAGTAGGGTCTACACCTTCTAGGAAGAGAGTCATCCTATTTTTCGATAGATTAAAATTATCTCTGGAGAATCTAGGGGGTTTTGCAAGAGAACCATTGTCGATATAATTTGTGTTTGTGTTGGTAGCCATTTTCAGAAATAGCAAGGAAGAGAAATCTTAGTATAGATTAGATCTTGTTTATGAGATTAAACAAATCCACTATGATACCACTTGTTGGTCCCGAAGGGCTATACAAGTTTGTAGAAGGGGGGGGGGGGGGTTGAATACAAACACACAAATTTTACTTTTCTAAATTGTTTATTGATAAATCATTAACAATTTACAGTTTGTTGCCGAAACAAGATTAAGGATAAACCTAAATCTAAACAAGTTGGAACACTAAGTCTCTTGCACTAAGAAAGAGAAGGAAATTACTAATAATAACCTATCTCAAGATAAGAAGGATGAACTTGTCCAGAGTTAGCAAGTTACTTCAAAATGAAGTGAGTTCATCTTCTTATATACTGCATGCATTTAATGCATTGCAGTTTATACTTTACACGTTGCAGCAACTGATTGGTTGCATGTCATTGACCTTTGTTGACAACCTTAGTAGCCGCATGTTGAACAGTGTAGTATCAGAGTGGTTGTACGATTTTAGACAATAAGGAGGTTCTTTTTCTGACATATCGTACGGAGTCGTGCAAGGGTGGTTTGGACAAAAGTACTTTGTACAGAGGACTTCATGATCAGCTTTTCGTTGATTCAGCGATCTATCATTCTTTATCAGCGAATGATAGAGTTCAGCGATAGCTAAAGTCTTGTACTTGATACTTCACGCTGAGTGGACAAATCTGAGTCTTCGCTGATCCGCATCAGTTCATTAGGAGACTTGTCGCTGGTTCTTGAGCTTGATCTTCGACTTCAGCGTAGAACCTATGTTAACATGAAACTTGTCTTCAGGGATCATAAGTAAACAACTAACTTATCAGCGATCACCATAAGTACTGAACAGACTCAGAGTATTATGGTGAACAGTTTCGTTGAATGTTTAATCTAAAGAGTAAGAGTTCGTATCAGCGATACTGTAAGATCTTAGTACTTATCAGCGATAGTGAAACTCTGATACATATTGTTTACTTACAATTTTCACTAAGTATATAAGAGAGGGTCATTATCAAATCACTGAGGGTTTGGATCAACATCATTTCCCACATTCTCACTTTCCATAGCTTCCTCAGTGTCTGAACTTATGGTCTGAACCTCCACTAACTTCTCAACTTCTGCTGATTCTTCAACAATAGCCAATTTTTCAACATCTGCTGAATTCTGAACATTTTCTGAGTTCTGAACATCTGCTAACTTAACATCTGCTGATTCAACTTTTTCTAACTCATCAGTTCTTGCTTTTCTAACTCAGTACTTTGCTTTTGCCTTTTCTCCCCTTTTTGATGATCATGAGGATCATTATCATCAAACTTTCTTTTTAAGGACTGAGTAGATTCTGAATCAGGTTCTGCAACAGACACATGCATAATGGCTAGAGGCTTTGACACAGTTGCCAGATGTGAACTAAAACCCTATAACAAGGATGATTTCATATCATTCATATTCTTTAATAACTCCTTTTGAAATTCTAACAAATTATCCTTGATCTCCTTTTTGTGAGACTCCAAGGATTCTTTCACCGTATCTACCTTTGATTCAACAGACTTTGCTCTGCCTTCCAACATAATTTTGAGTTCCTTTACCTCATTTTTCAAAGAATCAACTGTACTTTCCAAATTCTCAACTTTCTCTCCATGAACATGATTTTGTTTCTGAATCTTTTCAAATTCAGAAGGTTCTAACGGTAATCCTGGATCAACAAATGACCCAGTTTTCATGTGTTCAGAGAACTCATGGCCTGTAGGTGTCACAAAGTCACCATGTACAACAGATGCACTGTGTAATGAAGTTTTTAAGATGTTCACTTCACCAGGACTTCCATCCAATCCTTGACAACCAGTAATAGGAATGTCTATAGATGTTGATACAAGAATACGAAATTCTTGTTATGTGCATGTGTTCAAAGGAATTTCAGGCTCAAATTGGATTTTACTGTGTAATCCAGACTCTAAGTGTTGAAGAATATCTTTGGATTTATCACCTCCCTCCAAATGAGTTTGGGATGGTTTCCCTTTATGAAGTGAAACAGTAGTATGTTTGAATGCTTCTGAGTGGCTAGGGATGGATTGTTCAAGTTCCACCACGGGCTCCATGGTGTTTTCTTCAATATTGGTCACCAAGAGTTGTGAACCAATAGTAGATGTGGTTGCCCGGATTAATTCGGCTGGATCAGAATTATCTCTTTCTGTTTCTAATTCTGTTAACATTCTCTTATCCTCACCTCTCTTTTTCTGTTTTTCACTTTCCATGCTAACCAATCTCTCTGAATTTCCCCTCTCAATTCTCTTAGAATGTTCTCCCTCCTGACCAATTCTCCCCCTCTTTAACTGCACTAGACCCCTCACCTCTCCTCTCAGGGTTGTCCTCATGGGTAGGGATATGAGGTTGTTCAAATCCCATAGAGGTGCAATAAGCTTTTAATATCTCACTATTCCCTGGAATATATTGCCTAAGTGACCTTGGAAGAGGTCTGTGATTTGGAAAATTTTCAAGTTTAAGAGCAGAAATCATTTTACCCATGTAGAAGATTCGCCCATGCTCCTCATTTGATCTTCTTGGAATGTTTCTATCTTGATCCATTGCATACCAGATTACCAATTGCCAATACCTCTGATAAGGTATATATGTAAGTATCTTATTCTTTGTTTTCCCTTCTTTTACCTTCTGATTCCTCTCAAAAGTATTCTTCAATGCTTCCTATAGAATAGAAGCATAATCATAATGCCTATTCTTCACTAACCCATGAAAGATCTGCAAAATTTGCCTTGAACCTTGATCTAGAGAACTGTTCTTCCCAGATAGACACTTGTTGATTATATTGAAGAAACATGCCCAAATTGGTGGCAATTTGTTCCTTCTGAATAAGCTTAGATTTTTCAATTCATAATTATACCCTAATATTCTAAATTCAGCTATTAATTCCTCTGTCAATGGAGAATCTTCAAAATCTGATCTCCCTTGTAAATCATCCTTTTCTGGTAGCCTCATCATTGTTCTCATAAACTGTACAGTCAAAGTTACAGTAACTCCCCCTATTTCAGATACAAATTTGTTACCTTGTAACTCCAAATGCTTCCACCATTGTTGTATATATTGTACACGAACATATTTCTTCATTGTAAACCACTTCTTGAAAGGATGATACTTTAGCAACTCTATGATTATCCTATGTTCTTCCTTGAACCTAGTTTCATCAAGCACTAACACACAGTTGTTTTCAATCAAATCCAAATACTCACTCTCAGGTACAACTCTCCCCAACGAATTTGATCTTCCAGACATTACAGACCTAACCACACTCTGTTCATGTTGTTTATTTTCATTTCCCCCATCTGTGTTTCCTTCAGATTCTGCCATTTCCTCATCCCCTGCATTTCCCCCATCATTTCCTCCTAAAACAATGTTCTCACCTAAAACCCCTTCTTCTACGGCTCTATTTTCTGGCATACGAACTTCATCATCATCATCTGAATCCGATTCCATCAATATTTTCGAAGAATGTAATGATATAGGTTTACTTCTTCTCGAACCAGACATGGTTGTAATGTGGAATTTTTGAAAGAAAACAGAATCGAAGAACTTTGGATTTATGAGTATCTCACTTTTCACTCTTGGAATTCAATAAATTTGAAAGAGGGATTTCAAGGTCTGTTTAAAATCCGCGAAGCTGAAAGGTTTCAAACGATGAAAAGTTGCTTTTTGTCAGAGTTATAACGAATTCGAACACTGTGAAGTACCACAAAAGATATTAAATGAAACGTGGCATCATCAATTAAATAAGAAGCTGACACGTGTTACTTGATAGAAATTAACACAAGTTAAAAGTTCTGAATAACACACTCAGAGTTCTGATAATGTATACTAAGAAGTTATGAGTACACAGTTCAGAAGAAAATTCCCTTAGAACCAAAATTCATTTAAATCTCAACTTCTGATTATATAAAACATTTAATCATCCAGAAGTAGTTTGAACAGATAGAAAATTATTTTATCATCAAAATTATGTCCATCTTTTGATGATTTGATATTTTTGAAAATCATTTAAAATCCAACATCTGACCTTGAAAATCTTTTTAAGGATTCAGAAGTAGTTTGAACAAGTGAAATTATTTTATCATTGAAAGCTTGTTCCCCTTAGAATGATTAGTGATAAGAACGAAAATACAAACCTTATAAGCACCTCAGAATGATTTCTGAAAAATATCAGTGCTCCCCCTTGACTTAAGCATATACTCAAACACATATTGAACATAAGGAATATGAAAAAAAATTATAGAAAATATATAATCAACAAAATTGAAACATTTGTACTTCTCATAAATGAGTTCTTAAATATAGTCAGAAGTTATGATTTATCTACTCAAAAAAATTGAGTTCAGATTTCAGAAGTACTGACTCAGAAGTTCTGAACTCAAAGTCTCAGAAGTTCTGAACTCAAGAGTCAGAATTCTGAACAAGAGAGTCAGAGTTCTGAGTACACTACTCAGAAAATCGTACTTAAAAAAATATTCATTTATGATAAATAACAAATATCATCAATTAGTCAGATTAAGCATTCCTATTTTACATATGAGAAAAATAAACCTTTTGTGATCAAGACGCTTTGTGAACAAGTCAGCCAATTGATACTTTGTATGCACAAAGTGAATTTTTATAGTTCCCTTTTCCACATAGTCTTTAATAAAATGATACCTTACATCAATGTGTTTGGTCTTTGAGTGCTGAACAGGATTCTGAGTGATGGCAATTGCACTTTCTGAATCACAGTATATGGGAATTTTGTTGAGTTGATATCCATAATCCATGAGTTGTGTTCTCATCCACAGAGTTTGGGAACAGCAAGCAGCAACAGCTACATACTCTGCTTCAGCAGTTGATGTGGACACACAATTTTGCTTCTTGGAAGCCCAACTCACTATTTTATCTCCCAAAAAGTGACAAGCACCCGAAGTACTTTTCCTGTCCAATCTGCTTCCTGCATGATCAGCATCAGTAAAACCAGTTAGTTTGAAATCAGTTTCTTTTGGATACCAAAGGCCCAAATCAGGTGAACCTTTAAAATATCTTAAGATCCTTTTAACAGCTAGCAAATGAGATTCTTTTGGATTAGATTGAAATCTAGCACAGAAACATGTAGCAAACATGATATCTGGCCTACTTGCAGTCAGATAAAGCAAAGATCCAATCATGCCCCTATAAACCTTGTTATCTACTGAAACTCCAGAGAGGTCGGCATCTAACTTGATGTTTGTTGCCATTGGTGTTCTCATAGAAGCACAATCAGACATCTTAAACTTTTTCAAAATCTCTTTTACATATTTTCCTTGATTTATGAAAATTCCACTTGACAATTGTTTTACTTGAAGACCAAGGAAAAAATTCAATTCTCCCAATCATGCTCATTTCAAATTCTGATTCCATGACTTTTGAGAATTCATTACACAACTCTGCACTTGTAGAACCAAATATGATATCATCTACATATATCTAAATCAAGATCAAATCATTACCTTTTTTTAGAAACAAAGTAGTGTCAATTTTACCTTTCTTGAAGCTAGATTTTAATAAATGTTGAGTTAGAGTGTCATACCAGGCTCTTGGTGCTTGTTTCAGACCATACAATGCTTTATCTAAAACATAAACATGATCTGGAAACTCAGGATCAACAAAACCTTCTGGTTGATAGACATAAACCTCTTCATTAAGTATACCATTCAGAAAAGCTGATTTGACATCCATTTGGTACACTTTGAAGTTCTTGTGTACAACATATGCCAAGAATATTCTGATTGCTTCTATTCTTGCTACAGGTGCAAATGTCTCATCATAGTCTATTCCTTCTTGTTGAGAATATCCCTTTGCAACCAATCTAGCCTTGTTTTGGACTACAACACCTGATTCATCTTTCTTGTTTCTGAATACCCATTTTGTTCCAATTATAGATTTTCCTTCAGGTTTTGGAACAAGTCTTCAGACTTTGTTTCTTTCAAACTGTAGCAATTCATCTTGCATTGCTAAAATCCAATCTGGATCCTCTAGGGCTTCATTGGCTTTCTTAGGTTCAATCATACTTAAAAATCCTGCAAACATTGTTTCATTTGTTGTTGCTGATCTAGTCAGCACTCCAACTGATGGATCTCCTATCACTTGATGAATAGGATGGTCTTTTGTCCATTTGTTTGAACTATGAAGCACATCAATCTATGAAAAATTGTTGTTTGTATCATTCTCATCAATAATGGCTTCTAATTCTGAACTATCCCTTTGTTTTGAGACTTGTTGAGGTGTAACATCCAAGTTTGGATTCTGAGTAGTAGAGTCAGAATTCTGAATGACTTGTTCAGAGTTCTGAGTACCCTGACCAGAACTATGAGTACCTTGACCAGAAGTTTGAGTACCTTGTCCAGAATTCTGATTGACTTGTCCAGAATTCTGATTACCTTGTCCAGAATTTTGTGTACTAGGCTCAGAATTTTCATCACTTGTATTGATCAAAGTTGGACAATCCTCATATGGACCATTATCAGAAATTACAGTTGTGTGAACCTCTGAAGTTCCCTTTTTCATTTCTTGAACCATTTTAGGATTCTCAAAATCTGCATAAGATTCAGAAGTTAGTTCCAGAAATGCATCCTTAAACAATAAATTGAGTTATGAACAGTTAGGATTAGAATCTGATTCAGAAGTCATTTTTGTCTTATCCTGTTTGAGTTCTGACCTGTTTTGTTCAGAAGTCTTCATTCTTGACTCATCAAATGTGACATTGATGCTTTCCATTATTCTCTTGGTTCTTCTGTTGTTGATTCTGAATGCTTTGGAAGTTAATGAATAACCAACAAAGTATCCCTGATCTGCCTATTTATCAAATTTACCAAGATTTTCTCTGTCTTTGAGAACATAGCATCTGCATCCAAAAATATGAAAAAATTTAATCAGTGGTTTTCTTTTGTTAATCAGTTCATAAGCAGTTTTATTCAATCTCTTATTTATCAAAGTTCTGTTCTATGTAAAACAAGCAGTGGCCATTGCTTCAGCCCTTAGGAAGGTTGGAAGTTTTGAGTAAGCCAACATGGTTCTTGCAGCTTCAACTAGGGTTATGTTCTTTCTTTCAACAACACCATTTTGTTGAGTAGTTCTGACAGCAGAAAAATTATGAGAGATTCCAAAGGTTTGAAAAAGTTCTGAAGAGTCTCATTTCTGAACTCTGTTCCATTGTCACTCCTTATTTTCTGAACTGGAAGTTGTAAGAACACTTGAATTCTTTTGATGAAATTAATCAGTGTTTCAGCAGCCTCATATTTGGCTCTTAAGAATTCAACCCATGTGTATCCTGAATTGTTAAATCCAGATCCGTGCAACGACTATGAAATCAGTAATGTAAGCAAATAAGAACAATGATTTCAACTGGTCATCCCTGTACTATGCTTTCAATCAGAGTGTTTACAATACGAGTAGGAAAGCAAATGAGACAACTAACTTGTTTTTCCATGCTAGAAGAACATTATATATGCGGGCCCGTGGTTAACAAGCCCACGGCCCGTTCACTAATAGGCTCGAAATAAAGAAATACAAATTACACCCTTGAACTTTAAATCAACAATAAATTGACCCTAACAATCTCCCCCTTTGATTTGAAGTTCGAGTTAGCGCTCTAGCTCTCGCCAGTTGTAGACATATCTTTTACGAAGCGCGAAGTGAATCTCGAACCATCTGATAGCACGGCGGTAGTCGATGCGATCTTCAACCAATTCCAAGGCATTCCGAGCATTTGTTTCATTCGGATTCGGAACATATGAGTACCTTGGATTTTCAGATTCGTGTGTAATGATCTTTCGAAGAGCATCTCGAACTTTGAGGAGTGTGCCATCGCAGAATCTTTCTACCTGACTGAACCGCAGAAATCTTCTCTTTCTGCTCATTAATAAAGACGATCCCAAATTCTGGTTCAAGAAGCATAGCGTTCTCGGGATACATATTCAACTCAGGAGCTTTCAGATTCGGCTTTATCAGATTTACCTTCGTCGCCCTGTTCTCGATAGCCATTTGAAAATCCGTTAGATATGACATCATAATGGTACGGACCAGATATCGACGAACAGCTTCGAGCGACTTTGTAACTTCAAGCGGTCGAATGGTTCTTGTACGATGGTCTTTCAGAATAGCCAGGAAGTCGAACGGTCGGAGGTGCTGGAAGTCGGCTTCAGAGAATTTCCATTCATTACCATCTTCGCGGCGAACAGTGAAGACTGGATATACGATCCTCATGATGCGGCATGAATGGATGTTAAGTACCTCTGTGATTTGATGCTTGGTTCTGACTTGGCTGACTGGAAGAAACCGCTTCATTGCGCTGATATAACGCCGTTGGTATTCGGGGTCGAGGTTGTAAATACCAAGGAAAAAGGTCGGCTCGATCGGGCGAATTTTGTGGACGAACAACTTCTTCAAAGATTCCTCCAGATGAGGGATAAGTACCATGATCTTCTCCCAACAGATTTGTTGCTGAGGAGGGGGAGGAAGATCAGAAGCTTTCGTTTGTAGAGGAGTTGTCGGAATGTTGGCAGTAGTAGGCTCAGGTCTTGTTGAAGTTCTAGTGGGTTGAGCATAGTGAACGGGAAACGTACCATAGAAATTCTGGAGCAGGAACTGATCATAGTCGATGTTATCATCTTCAATAGTGGGGAATACCAAATTTACCTGGAGATTTACGGCACTGGCGGCTTTTTCATACCATACATCTTCGGTCTCCGGGTTAGCTTCACAATCTGGATCTATCATATCCAATAGCGGTCTGTCTGATTAATCAAAGTCGACCAGTTCCTGTGTTGAACCCTCGGGGTTTTCAACCGTCGGGTCTTCATCATCTGAAATCTCCATGTCGATTACCATCTCGTCTAATGGCAACTCGGCTTCAGGTGTTTCTGTAGTAGCTGCCGCAGTTGGGGGTTCCTGTTGAACCACTGTTGTAGCTTCAGTCTGGATTAGGGCGGCGGTCTCGGGCTCGGATAGTCTGGGTCTTTTCTCCCCCTCACGGTGATCAGGATCATCCTGGTCATCGTGTTTCCGCTTCAGACAGCCTGCTTGACTCTTGCAGGTTTCTTCTAGGGAACTGACTGTCTCGGATATCAAAGTAAGAGCTCGGTTGAATTCCTTGAGAGTTGAGTCGATAGAGTCCAGGAGAGATGTAATAGATGATGAAGGAGCAGTGACCTGTGTTTTCAGAACGGTGATCAGGTCTGCTTCGTTTGAGGCATTTGTTTCTGATTCTTGGAGCAGTTGGGCCAGTAGTATCGTCTTTGGAGTGTCCGCCGAATAGATAGGCTGAGTTGTGATCGGTGGAGGTACAGGTGCGGATTCAGATTCGACGGCCTTGTCTTTGCCCTTGATTGCGCGCATAACTTTGGCAAGTTCAGCGGCTACATGTTGCTGCATAGTTTGCTCCATTGCCTCGCGGACAACCTTAAGGGTGCTGTCCAGGGACCCTGGTGACACAAAGTCTGGGTGAGTAACTCCGGGTTCACTTAGATTACCCGTTGAGGCATCTACTGCAGGGGTAGAGCCACCTATGTTCACAGTTGGCATATCGGTAGCTGTAGTAGGATTTCCCTCCGATCCTTGTGTTCCACCTAGAGGTGAAGACACTACGGTGGTTCCGATCGAGTCACGAAGATTCTCGACTTGGTGTTGCTCCTCTTGTGTCCTAGCCAAAGGATTTTCAATAACAAATGGCTCTAGACTCGATTGTGCACGAAAAGAAGTCGCGACCGGGGGCTGCTGGTCGCTTGTTTCAACACCAGCACTCTCCGAGTGAGAGGCCGGTGGAAGTTGTGCTATATCCCCATGATGTACTGAAACATCCGTCTTTTGAGAGACGGATGAGTGGATGAGGGGGTCGTGCAATTGCCCCACTGGGTCCACGGAGTCTTCTTCAATACCCCGTCCCAACAAATGAGACGGGATAGCAGATGTGGCTACCCGGATATCGCTCAGTTCGGTTCGCTCAGGGGCCTCGTTATCTTTACGGCCCAATATTTCCTGGTTCGGGGTTCGGTCCGATACGGGGAGGTATTTTTGAAAGCCGAATGGCACGGGTCGTGTCAGATGCCGTATCGGAGTCAGATTCTACATTATGAACCTGGAAGGTAGGTGAAGGCGTGTCTGAAAGATATGGTGTGGAGTCATGTTGAAGCATCGGTCGTGAGGACGATGCTCCGGCTTCGCCTGTTGGACGGGGTTGGCTGGAACTGGGTTACGATACCCCTGCACCACTCACACTAGTTCCCAATCCCCTAACAATCAACATACCCCACCCGGCAGCACCTGCTTGCCGGGCCCTCCCACCTCTCATTCTTGGACCCTCACGTCTCTCGGGTCTAAGTCCTTGGGCAGTCCCTCCGGTTCTGGCTGGACCATGGGATTCCCTACCTCTTCCCTATAAGCAACTACCCCTGGTGCAGCAGGATAGGCTATGGCTAGTAGGGCTTCAGGGATGGGGGCGGCCCCCGCGTCTGATGGGTTGCGGATGACCATGTATTGAAGGTGGCGAATGGGACATACCGGGTGTGTCAAGCGATGAGGAATGGCTGGATTCGCATCCATGTGTTGACGCACAGCTAGCGAAAGGAAATGCGGGTATGGCAGGAACTTCTTCTGCTTGGTACCTCCAATGTGACGAATTGCTTGCACGATTTCACGCCAGATGATCATGGAAAAGTCGACATGGCGATTGTAGCAGACGGCGTGAACAAGGCGTAGGAAGTCACCGGTGAATTGGTCAATACCTTTCACCGGTGAATTGGCAAAGACACCTGTTCAGAATTGTGAACAGGGTGTACCAGATTGGGGCCAGGTATTTGCGATTGAATGCTGAAGACCTCGGAAGATCACGGTTGTACCCGAGTGTGCGGACTTGAGCACATAGCGTTTCGTCATTGATGGCAGGATCGAAACGTTCATGGTTGTCGGTGGTGGCTTCCGGAAGAGCGAGTAGTCGGCGGAAGGAGTCCGGTGTAAGCGTGAATGGCTGATTATCAAGTTGAGCAGTGATTGTCTGTGAGTTACCAGCCGTCCGAACTTGGGCAGTGAACCAGACTTGTAGAACGTAGAGCAAGGGGACGTCGGTAGTGCGGGTGAGGGCCTCTCGGAGAGGGTGACGCATTAGAATGTCGAGAATCACCTGGTGCTGTGGGTTAGGTCTGAATAGTGCCGGGTCGAGATAATGGTTGTTGGCCTCTAATTCGATGCCATGGTCAGGGTCGACCAAGGCATTGTTCGTTGCTTCGTCTATGATTTCCTCTTCCTGAGGTATTTGCTCTTGAGGAGGTTGTTGTTGTTGATCCGCCATTGAATCTGTAAAACAGACACACAATTAGTAATTGGAACGAATGACCAAATGTCGGCGCGTACCTTTGCATTAAATGGGCTCAATCTGATATAGAATGAGGACTGGCAGTGGCAAACTAGGTACTGGATTGACGTAACAGAGGTGTCCGGACAAAGATGGGAATGCCAAAGTTCCCGGACAGCAATAGTTTTCGGGCAACACATCGTGTCCGGACCGGTAGAATGTTGCCGGGTAAGAGTGGGACCCCGTACAAGTAGAGTCCGGATGACAAGTAATTCCGGATAAATAGGAGTCCGGACACACAACCTTCCCGGTAGTTGAACTTACCGGAAACCCTTAGGTTTCCGGACAACTAGGGTTTCTGGGTGTTAATGGAATCCGGACACAACAGCAAGGTTGATGAAAGTATCCGGATAAACACTCAACGGGATGAATGTTCCCGGACACTAAGAATGTGTCCGGACGAATTTCAAAAATCACTTATGGACTGAGCTAGAGTCCCTATCAGGTGCAAGAAGATATACATATCATTGAAGTGAGTGTCTAATCACAGTAGGGCGTTTAAGCATGCGATTTGATGTTCTTGTTGAGCACTGAACCGAAGAAACCCATAGGGGGAGTTCGGAAACTGTTTAATCGAACAACTGAGAGATCGATTTGTGGTTGGATGTGTGTGACATTCGATTAAATATAAATGGCTTTGAGATTCGAGACACATACCTGAGTTTAGGACTGATAACGAGATCAAATCGTGTGATTCGAGAGGAGCCGAGCGAGAGAGCGAGAGCGTTAAGGGGTTTAGGGTTTTAGAACGAGTTTTCCGGGTAGTAAATAGGGTGAGTCCGGATGGAATATATATACCCGGAAGGGGTATCTGGGTTCTTACCCAACCCGGGTAGAGACCCGGTCCGGATACTGTCCGGACTCCGTGGGTTGTCCGGATACTGTCCGGACTCCGTGGGTTGTCCGGATACTGTCCGGATACTTCCACAGTGTCCTGTTCCTTGGAATTTTGCAGTAATAGGAACTGTAAGAAGACGTGCTCTCGCTCCCCCTCAAGCTGAGCATTGGGATGACATTGCTCCCCCTCGGATAGTGCAGTAGAGTGCAGTGGAGGGGTTCGACACACTAAAAAACTTTTAGCATTTTAAAGGAAAAATCGTGCCGCTCCCCCTCAGATGATGACCATGAGATAGAATGTATACAGGAGTGCCCACACACACAAAAAAACTTTTTAGCATTTAAAGAAAAAATGTGTGTGACTCTCCCCCTCAAAGGATGAGTAAACCTACCTGATACTTCTTTGTGCTCCCCCTGAACATATGAACACACTTTGAAAGCACAGAGATAGATAGATAAACAGATATAGACGACAATATGAAATAAAATAAACACACGAAGAAAGAAAGGACAACAAACGAAATCTACAAAATAAATACAGAGACTAAATCTAACGGTGTAACTGGAACAAGTAGAATACAAGTGCGAGGAAGTGTGTGCTCATTCATCAGGAGGGTAAACACCGGATAATGAGTAGACAGTTACTCGTATATGTATGGAACTTGTAGTAGGCACACAATCGGACTACGTCGTCAGCTTTAGCATACCTAACTTTTGCACAAGAGTGTTAAAACGTTTTTCGTCTAGTGCTTTGGTAAATAGGTCTGCCAGCTGATGTTCAGTATTTACGAAGTAGAGTTCGATGGTACCTTATTCGACGTGATCCTTAATAAAGTGATACCGAACGTCGATGTGCTTCGTCTTGGTGTGTTGAACCGGGTTACTTGATATAGCGATGGCGCTCTTAGAGTCACAGTAAATCGGGACCTTGACGTATGTGAAACCATAGTCTTTGAGTTGCGTCCTCATCTAGATGACTTGGAAACAACAGCTTGCGGCAGCCACATACTCCGCCTCGGCAGTCGATGTTGAAACGCATTGCTGCTTCTTTGATGCCCAACTTACCAGGCTATCTCCCAAAAATTGAATGTGACCCGACGTGCTCTTCTGGTCCAGCATGCAGCCCGCGTGATCTGCATCAGAATAGGCGGATAGTGCAAAACCTGTCTCTCTCGGGTACCACAGACCAAGATCAGCAGTACCATGTAAATAACGAAAGATTCGTTTGACAGCAGTCATATGGGACTCTATAGGTTTTGATTGATATCGGGCACACAAGAAAGTTGAGAACATAATATCCGGCCTACTTGCAGTTAAGTACATTAGAGAACCTATCATCCCGCGATACAGTTTAGGATTCACATCCGTTCCGTGAGGATCGGCGTGAATCTTTGTATTGGGCGCCATGGGAGTTTTCATTGGCGAGGACTGGTCCAGCTAGAATTTCCGAAGAATATCCCGGATGTACTTAGCCTGGTTTATGAATATCCCGGTCGATAGTTGTTTAACTTGAAGACCAAGGAAAAAATTCATCTCGCAAAGATGCTCATTTTGAAAAAATTTCCCATAAGAGTGGCAAAGTTCTTAGCATATAGGGGACTGGTAGAGCCGAATATTATATCATCTACATACACTTGAACGAGGAGTATGTGACCATTTTCGTTTTTGATAAATAAAGTCGAATCGATTTTACCTCGTGTGAATTTGGACTTTATCAAAAACTCGGACAGAGTTTTGTACCATGCTCGCGGAGCTTGCTTTAGACCGTAAAGCGCCTTGTCTAAAATGTAGACGTGATCAGGCTTCGAGTCGTCCATGAATCCGTCTGGTTGCGACACATAAACTTCTTCCTCGATATTGCCGTAGAGAAACGCGGTCTTCACATCCATTTGGATGACTGTGAAGTTCTTGTGTGCGGCATAAGCAAGGAACATTCGGATGGCCTCGATTCTGGCTACCAGAGCATAAGTTTCATCATAATCGATCCCTTCTTGTTGACGGTAACAGCAAGGTTGATGAAAGTATCCGGATAAACACTCAACGGGATGAATGTTCCCGGACACTAAGAATGTGTCCGGACGAATTTCAAAAATCACTTATAGACTGAGTTAGAGTCCCTATCAGGTGCAAGAAGATATACATATCATTGAAGTGAGTGTCTAATCACAGTAGGGCGTCTAAGCATGCGATTTGATGTCTTGTTGAGCACTGAACCGAAGAAACCCATAGGGGGAGTTCGGAAACTGTTTAATCGAACAACTGAGAGATCGATTTGTGGTTGGATGTGTGTGACATTCGATTAAATATAAATGGCATTCAGATTCGAGACACATACCTGAGTTTAGGACTGATAACGAGATCAAATCGTGTGATTCGAGAGGAGCCGAGCGAGAGAGCGAGAGCGTTAAGGGGTTTAGGGTTTTAGAACGAGTTTTCCGGGTAGTAAATAGGGTGAGTCCGGATGGAATATATATACCCAGAAGGGGTATCTGGGTTCTTACCCAACCCAGGTAGAGACCCGGTCCGGATATTGTCCGGACTCCGTGGGTTGTCCGGATACTGTCCGGAAGCTTCCACAGTGTCCTGTTCCTTGGAATTTTGCAGTAATAGGAACTGTAAGAAGACGTGCTCTCGCTCCCCCTCAAGCTGAGCATGGGGATGACATTGCTCCCCCTCGGATAGTGCAGTAGAGTGCAGTGGAGGGGTTCGACACACTAAAAAACTTTTAGAATTTTAAAGGTAAAATCGTGCCGCTTCCCCTCAGATGATGACCATGAGATAGAATATATACAGGAGTGCCCACACACACAAAAAAAACTTTTTAGCATTTAAAGAAAAAATGTGTGTGACTCTCCCCATCAAAGGATGAGTAAACCTACCTGATACTTCTTTGTGCTCCCCCTGAACATATGAACACACTTTGAAAGCACGGAGATAGATAGATAAACAGATATAGATGACAATATGAAATAAAATAAACACACGAAGAAAGAAAGGACAACAAACGAAATCTACAAAATAAATACAGAGACTAAATCTAACGGTGTAACTGGAACAAGTAGAATACAAGTGCGAGGAAGTGTGTGCTCATTCATCAGGAAGGTAAACACCGGATGATGAGTAGACAGTTACTCGTATATGTATGGAAGTTGTAGTAGGCACACAATCGGACTACGTCGTCAGCTTTAGCATACCTAACGTTTGCACAAGAGTGTTAAAACGTTTTTCGTCCAGTGCTTTGGTAAATAGGTCTGCCAGTTGATGTTCAGTACTTACGAAGTAGAGTTCGATGGTACCTTATTCGACGTGATCCTTAATAAAGTGATACCGAACGTCGATGTGCTTCGTCTTGGTGTGTTGAACCGGGTTACTTGATATAGCGATGGCGCTCTTAGAGTCACAGTAAATCGGGACCTTGACGTACGTGAAACCATAGTCTTTGAGTTGCGTCCTCATCCAGATGACTTGGAAACAACAGCTCGTGGCAGCCACATACTCCGCCTCGGCAGTCGATGTTGAAACGCATTGCTGCTTCTTTGATGCCCAACTTACCAGGCTATCTCCCAAAAATTGAATGTGACCCGACGTGCTCTTCTGGTCCAGCATGCAGCCCGCGTGATCTGCATCAGAATAGGCGGATAGTGCAAAACCTGTCTCTCTCGGGTACCACTGACCAAGATCAGCAGTACCATGTAAATAACGAAAGATTCGTTTGACAACAGTCATATGGGACTCTATAGGTTTTGATTGATATCGGGCACACAAGAAAGTTGAGAACATAATATCCGGCCTACTTGCAGTTAAGTACATTAGAGAACCTATCATCCCGCGATACAGTTTAGGATTCACATCCGTTCCGTGAGGATCGGCGTGAATCTTTGTATTGGGCGCCATGGGAGTTTTCATTGGCGAGGACTGGTCCAGCTAGAATTTCCGAAGAATATCCCGGATGTACTTAGCCTGGTTTATGAATATCCCGGTCGATAGTTGTTTAACTTGAAGACCAAGGCAAAAATTCATCTCGCAAAGATGCTCATTTTGAAAAAATTTCCCATAAGAGTGGCAAAGTTCTTAGCATATAGGGGACTGGTAGAGCCGAATATTATATCATCTACATACACTTGAACGAGGAGTATGTGACCATTTTCGTTTTCGATAAATAAAGTCGAATCGATTTTACCTCGTGTGAATTTGGACATTATCAAAAACTCGGACAGAGTTTTGTACCATGCTCGCGGAGCTTGCTTTAGACCGTAAAGCTCCTTGTCTAAAATGTAGACGTGATCAGGCTTCGAGTCGTCCACGAATCCGTCTGGTTGCGACACATAAACTTCTTCCTCGATATTGCCGTAGAGAAATGCGGTCTTCACATCCATTTGGAAGACTGTGAAGTTCTTGTGTGCGGCATAAGCAAGGAACATTCGGATGGCCTCGATTTTGGCTACCTGAGCATAAGTTTCATCATAATCGATCCCTTCTTGTTGGCGGTACCCCTTGGCCACGAGACGCGCCTTGTTGCGTACGACGATTCCGTCTTCATCTTTCTTATTCTTGAAGATCCATTTGGTTCTTATCACCGTCTTGTTCTTTGGATGTGGAACCAGTCGCCATACCTTCAGAGCCTCGAATTGGTTGAGCTCTTCTTGCATAGCAATGATCCAATCCGGATCTTCAAGCGCTTCGCGTACGTTCGTCGGCTAGATGTTGCTTAAGAAGCCAGAAAATAGACAGAAGTTGGCGGATGCACCTCGTGTTCGAACAGGTGTGGAGGGATCACTGATGATTTGGTGTAAGGGATGAGCTCGCGTCCATTTGGTGGTATGCGGAAGCGGTTATTGAGTAGAGTGAGATGCGTCCGAATCTACATAACCACCAGAAGGTAGGTCTTGTACCGCCTCGAGTGTAGCAGGTTGATTTCTCGGAGGAGGTGGGGGAGGATTCGTCGATGGTTGGTCAACTCCCGGTTCCGAGGAGTTCAGAAGTTGATCTTGGTTGTAGCAGAGGACGAATCACCAGGAGTGATCTCCGGATTTGTAATGGGTTTCTCCGGGGGGGATAACAGTATCAGTAGATGTTGATGACGACGGTTGTGCTGTCTCCACAGTGATGGATGGCGTGTTTGTAGAAGGCGGCGGACCGGATAGGTGCGATGAGTCCTCAATACGAGCAGCTTCAAGTCGATGTTATGCTGAGACAGTAGGGGAAACATTAAAGATGTCATCATAAAAATGCTTAAACAATAAATCTAAACCAGAAGAGTTATCATTCGATGAAGATGCATGATTCAGATTTACTGTCGCTTGTGTAGATCCCGAACTTGGAGGTCCGGAAGCTAACACGCCAGTTAAACCGGGTTCTGAACTGAGTTGTTCAGAAGCCAAATCTGTGGCTTCGTCGAATGTCACGTTTATGCTTTCAACAATGGATTTGGTCTGTTTGTTGTAAACGCGATACGCCTTAGCCTACATGGAGTATCCGATGAAGACTCCTTTGTCCGCCTTGGGGCTGAATTTCCTAAGATCATCTTTGTCGTTCATACCGTAGCACGTGCACCCGAACGCATGAAAGTACTTGATGTTCAGGACGTGATTGTTCATGAGCTCGTACGGCGTCTTGTTAAACCGCTTGTTAAGGATGGAGCGGTTTTGAGTGTAACAAGCCGTAGACACCGCTTCGGCCCACATAAATAGCGGCAGGTTGGCTTGGGAAAGCATAGTGCGAGCAGCCTCGACAAGAGTGCGGTTGCGTCATTCCACCACTCTATTTTGCTGAGGAGTGCGTGCATCCAAGAAGGTGTGAGCAATGGCGACTGAAGACAGATAATTATCAACTGTCTGATTCTTGAATTCAGTCCCATTGTCGGTTCTAATAGACTGAACTTGCTGCATTTTGTTCAGTTGGACAGTCTTCAGGTGGTCGATGATAAGCTCCGCAGTTTCGTCTTTCGAACGTAGAGACAGCACCCAGGTGTAGCGCGAGAAGTCGTCCACCATCACGAGAACATACTTGCGCTTGTTAATGCTTGGAACACGCATCGGCCCACATAGATCCATATGAATAAGTTCTAGGGTCCGGGTCGTGCTCGGGGTTACCTTTGGCGGGTGCGGCACTCGCTTCATCTTTCCCATCTCACATGCCCCGTGGAGACGATCCTTCACGAACTGAAGGTCGGGCATGCCTTTTACGTGTCCGCCCAGCACCAACTTGTTGATACTCTTGAAATTTAGGTGCGATAGTCTCCGATGCCAAATCCAAGCTTGTTGGGAATTGGCCTTTGACATGAGGCAGATGGGGTTATCGGGTTTCAGAGTTGCGAGGTCGATTGTGTAGAGATTGGTCCCGCGTTTTCCAACCAATAGCTCATATCCGTCATCGTTGAGGATTCTACACCGTGTCTTTTTGAAGCTGACCTCGAGATCTTTGTCGCAGAACTGCCCGATGCTGAACAGATTGTGTCCCAATCCCGCGACGTGTGATACCTTCTTGATTGTGAGCTTATCTTGAACAATGTCGCCGTAGCCCACGATCGGCGCCTTGTTATCGTTTCCAAATCTCACGTGTCCACCGTATTCTTCCTTGTAGTTCGTGAGAAGCTCCTTTCTTCCGGTCATGTGCTTGGAGCATCCAGAATCTAAGTACCACACATGACCGTGCTGCAAAAACAGATTAACGGAGTTTAGGTACCCAAAATTGTTTGGGTTGGAGGGTTAGATTTGGCACCTCGTGGAGGAACTTGCTTTGACACAGATTTCCCCTTGGGTGTAGGTTGTACACCTTTAGCGGGAACTGGTTTTGCCACAGGTTGCCTCCTTGGTGTAGAATTTACACCGCTTGGAGGAAAGTTATTTTTAGCAGGTTGCCTCTTAGGTGCCGGTTTAACCTCAGTAGGAGCATCCCGCTTTGCATTGGGTTTGGTCTCCCGCTGTGGTTTAACCTCTGATTGGTACCCTCGTTGAGTATGTTGTTTCTTGTTGTTTTTACGAGGGTTTCGTTTGGGTGTATGATTAAACATGTGATGTGACCCATACCAATCATTTAAGTTAATTTGATCAAAATCATTCCAACCACATCTAGAACAAACTAAACAATCACGCGATAATTGAATCAATTGATGAACTGAATTAAGTTTAATCGGGAAAGAAACTTCAAAACGATTCCAATTATTCCAAACACAATTGTCTTTGTTTATTCTAGAATTGAAAGCAGTAGGGAATGACTTTGACGCTGCATCCTTGACAGATTCCTTGTTTAGCCACATTGATTTTTCTGGTTTTGCTCGACCATTTTTATCTGAAACAACAGGGACAGAATGGTCAGTGACTTTAGAAGAAACAGTATTTTTGGTAGACAATGGTCCGGTCTCCTGCCTCGGCTGTGATTGCTTTTTAGAAACAGGTTTGGAAGTTGGTTTTGATTGAGAAATCTTGATCACAGCTGCGGCTTTTGTTTGAGAACTGCTACCCTTTAGAAAATTGACCGGATGATTGACTACTGGAGACAAAAAATCAGAGTGACACGGGAGAGGTTTGTCGAAAGGGAATGACTCAAACTCTCCATCAGAATTGCCTTCAGAGTTCATGAATGCTGAAAAATCGACATCCGGGATTACTGGACTTGGACCGGTCGAGGAAGGCGAGGAACACGCTGTGCTTTCGATTGTGTGCTTTGGGGAATTCGATGCGGAAGCGTTTGAAAAAATCAGAATTTAAATTCCTTTTAACACACTCATCTTGAGAAACTATATTTTCTTGCGAAGAGATATTTTCGATGAAGGCTTTACACGAGGATGTGTCAGATGAGTTAGAGGAAATATCAGGTGAAATCTGTTTTTCAGATTTGAGTTGGTCAATTTGCTCTTGGAGCTGACCATTTATTGCATACTCCTCCATCTTTTCTGTTGCCAAAGCAGCCAGTTTCGATGTGAGCATATTAATTTCACCTCGAAGGATTTCCTGTCCTTCATTTGACACACCTTCTGTTTTCTCAGATTTGAGTTTCTCAAGTTCCTGAATTAGCGCTTTCTTCTCGTTTTGAAAAACAGACCTTTCTTTCTCAAACGACTTCTCCAACTCGACAATCTTTGCTTCCAAGATGAGAGGGGGAACATAGAGTTTAAACTCGTCCGTCTCAGTCTTGGTTGCTGGTGCATGGTCCTCATCCTTTTTGGAGGAATCCTTGGGATTAGCAACCTTGTAAGGGTCGAAGTAGTCATTTGAGAGATACTTTTTGTTCTTTTTATATGAATTATTCAAAGGTTCATAACAAAACGGAAGCTGAATTCCTCGTTTGTGTGTGCGCTTATATTCCTCGGTGTCCTCTTCCTTTTCAGGTTCAAGAGGACCAGTCTATTGAATGGCATATTCCAGATACTTTTTATCTAATCCAAAACAAGCAAAATCATACAGAGTGGGTACATGCCATCTTCCCTTTTTCAAATAATGTGGGTTATCATATCCGATACCCCATTCATTGTTAAAGTACGTGAACTCTTTGGGTTTATTCAGAAAGATGGTTTGACCAGTTTGACCCCTTTTGTGGGGTTTGATTTCAAGATCAAGAATTTCAGTAACAAACTCCTTATGCTGAATTTGAAGAGAGGAACATTGATAAACAAGTTCTTCTTTCTCATTCATGCACTGATCAAACTGTGACTGAAGATCAGATAATTTGGCCCTTAAGTCTTTGGGTGCTAGTGAAAGGATTTTGCATTTTTCCTTTAACATAGCATTTTCATACTTATGTTTATCAGTTAATCGCGTTTGAACTTCTAGATTTTCGGTTAGTGAACTAATCTCAAGCTTTTGTTCTTTAGTGGTGGCCTTAAAAGAATTCTCCTGATCATTAAAGGATTGCATATTATTCATTAACTCTTGGTGAGAAAGTTCACATACCTGACTTGTCTTCTCTTCATCAGCTGGAGAGTGATAACCCATGAAAGCATTTGCACATTCTGAATCGCTTTCATCATCAGAACGATCCAACCAGTAGTCGTTTTCCACAAACATAGCATCTCCGGCTTCCTTCTGCTCAGCCAGTGCCAGTTTGGCCTTGTAGTAGTGAGAATTCTTTACTACAGGCTTTTTGCAGTCTTTAGCAAAATGACCAAGCTTTCCACAGTTGTAGCAGGTCACTGGTTCATCTCTCTTCTTTCTATCATCTTTCTCCTTCTTCTCTGATGTGTCCTGCTCAGTAATTTTCTTCTTTCCCTCGTGCTTGTCTCGATAATCATGGCGCTTTTGGAGGCGGTGGAGTAGCGTTGATTATTAGATGTTGGCTTCTTATAAAATTGATGTTGTTGAAGAGATTAAGTGAGTAGAGCAACAGCTTTCTTGAATTCAGCTACTTCATCATTCGAGTCACTGTCTTCCTTTTCAGATTCGGAAGAGCTTTGCCTTTGAGCACGTTTAGAATGATGGCCTGAAGATTTCCCTTTCTTTGAGGATATGAGTGTTAGATGATCAGCAGCTGGCTTTGCTTCAGTCTTCTTCTCTCCCAGAAGTTCATTTACTTCATCTTCATCTTGAAGAAGCGTCTCATACAGTTCGTTGATACTAAGGTTCTCTATCAAGTTGTTGTGCTTAACATGGGAAGCAAACACCTTCCATTCGGGTAGCAGATTGTTGAGGAACTTGAGCACGTTCTCCGTGTTGGAACGAACAATATTGTTCTTGGTCAGTTTATTGAGAAGTAAGCAGAAGCGTTCTATGCTTTGGTGAGAGTCTCGCCATTGGGTTGCTTGGAACCATCGAACTTGGTTATTGCGCTGTTGATCTTTAGTTGATTACCAACAACACTCCCACGCATCATTCTAGCCACTTGATCCCACATGCCTTTTGCCGTACCTTTGTAGCTGTCGATAGCTTTGTAGATTGAGTTGGGAAGAGCTTGGATAATATATCTCTTGGCATGCTTTTCGCCTTCTATTCTGCCACTTTCCTCTGCGGTCAGTTCGGCTTCAGTCGTGTCCTCATAACTAGTCGCAGGATTTGCTGCAGTTGGTGCAATGGTCTTCTTTGGCCATTGAATCGGACCCTCTTCAAGAGCTTTCTTGACGTACACATAGTTGTCCTTAGATTCAATGAAAATCATGAATCTGTCTCGCCATTGGCTTTACTCACCTTGATAGAGACAAGGTGGTTTGGAGTCGGTTCGAATAGCAAGTGCGTCACGTGAAGTCATCGTAGGTTGCAACGGAGTGATCGTCAGACATGTAGATTGATTCAAAGAGTAAACCTAACGCAAGGCACTAAAAGTGGGATCCTAACGCAGGTTCTACGACTGATATGAACTAAGAGTGATCTTACTGGATAGGAATCCGAATAAGGGTCTGATCTGGAAGTGTCCATATCAGAATTCGTGAAAACAGTTCAAAAATGCAAAAGAATCCGGATAGCTAATAGAATCCGGATAGAATCAGCTTTCCGGATAACAAAGGTTACTGGAAAGAATGAGTGTTCGAATAGATTAATAACAATGCAATACTTACCGGATAGCTTAAGATTTCCGGATAACAGGAGTTTCCGGAAGAATTACTTACCGGATGCAAGGATATCCGGGAAAGATTATGACCGGGAACTTTGGGTTTCCGGAAACAAATTTTACCCGGATAGATTGGAGATTAGTATACTTACCCGGAATGCTAAACTTACCCGGAAAGGATGATGTACCCGGAAAGATTACGAGTCCGGATGGAAAAACACAAACGTCCGGAAATCGCGGCTTTGTTGTCCGGAAACCACGGCTGCCTTTTCCAATTCGATCGATTTTCGATCAGGGTTGCTCAAGAAGGTTCCTAAAAGATTAGAAACCCTACTAAACACTAAACTAACACTAACCCAATCGATTTTGAAGCCAAAACAACAAGTTTTGGTGATAAAAATTCGTTTTTTTGATTAAGAACACTACCAAAAACTTTGAACTTTGATTTGCTTAATTGAATACTCAAATGGATGAATTGGGATGAGAAAATTTGTAGAAACACTATTAAGTATAACGCTAACACAACCCAATAAACAGAATTGAACAATTTTCTCAGAATCAAAGATTTAAGAAATCAAGAATATGGCAGACGAGAAAAGTCAAGAAATTACCAAAAGTCAACTTGAATGTTTTGAATCGAATCCGTCCGTCCGCTCTGATACCAATTGTTAAATCCAGATCCGTGCAACGATTATGAAATCAGTAATGTAAGCAAACAAGAACAATGATTTCAACTGGTCATCCCTGTATTATGCTTTCAATCAGAGTGTTTACAATACGAGTAGGAAAACAAATGAGACAACTAACTTGTTTTTCCAAGCCAGAAGAACATTATATACGCGGGCCCGTGGTTAACAAGCCCACGACCCGTTCACTAATAGGCTCAAAATAAAGAAATACAAATTACACCCTTGAACTTTAAATCAACATTAAATTGACCCAAACATGAATACTCATCAACAATGACAAGTATATACTTCTTTCCTCCCATTGATTGAACTGAAATAGGACCACACAAATCTGTATGTAGCATCTATAATGGTGACATGCATGAAGAATCCATTTTCAACTTGTGAGAACTTTTCTTCATCTTACCCATTTCACAAGCTGAACATAATGATTCCTTCTCAAACTTGATCTTTGGTAGTCCTTTGACCAATTGCTTGCCAACAAGATTGTTCAGATCCTTGAAATTCGAATGAGAACACCTTTTGTGCCATAGCCAACATTCATTTGCAGTTGCATTTGACAATAGACATACTGGGGTTAATACTTGAATCTTTGAGAAATTAACCACAAATAAGTCCATATGTCTTTTGTCCCAGAAGACTTTTATGTCATTTTCAGTTAAAATCATGCAACCTGTTATGCTAAACTTGATTTGACAAAAACTGTCCAAAGACTGACTTATGCTGAACACATAGAAAATTTTCTGAATGGTCAAATCTCCTTTTGTTAAATCTCCAAATCCTCTAACTTGTCCTTTGCTGTTATTACCAAAGTTAACTGCTCCTCCAGCCTTTTCTGTGAAATTTGTCAGAGAAGACTTATGACCTGTCATGGGTCTTGAAGCTCCAGAATCTAAGAACCACACATGACAGCCCTGCAAAAACATTTAGTTATATTCAGGTACCCATACTAGAATGGGTACTTCTTTGTTAGCTTTAATCTCAGATTTAACAAAAGTTCCTTTAACTTTCCATTTAAAATTTTCTTTTGAGCACCACTTTCCTTGAACTTTTATGAAATCAGAACATTTTATGTTCACAAAATTGTTTCTTTTCTTTTTGAAAACCTTAGGTTGAGACTGAGAAACACTTTCAGTCTTCTTTTCATTTGATCTAATCAAGTTGTCATTTCTTATCTCTTTTGATTTAGATTGAGAGTTATTTTCAATCTTCTTTCCTTTTGTCTGAGTCTTAGAAAACAAAACAATCTTCGTCTGTGTATTCTGATTTGCTTTGATTTTATTTGATGATTTAGAAGATGTTTTAGAATTTCGATTTTTTTGAGAGAATTGAAATGAATGACTACCACATTGAACACAATTAAGAGTCCTTCTTGCAAGTGACAACGGATCTGAATCAAAAGTCTTTTTACTTTTATTGATAGTATTCAGATTACAATTGCACCTATTACAAGAATTACTAGATTTGGGTTCAAAAGTAATATTCAATCCAATCTCCTCAGAAATCCTTTTCAGATCATCTTCCCTTTTGCTTTCCTCTCTTTCTGAAACATTCAACTTTTCAGAATTAGTAGATGATTTAGATGATTCACCATTCTCAAATATACTTGATTCATCAAAGAATTTCTTATCTACTTTTAATGCATTAGTCTTGAAAAGATCATACTCAGCCTTTAACTTCTCAAGCTCTGTTATTTTCTGGACATAAGTGTTGTTTTCCTTTAAAACTTGATCCAGTTTAAAATCTACATCACAGTAATCATTTTCAAGCTCATCAAAAGTTTTTCTTAAGTCCTCAAGTTCTTTACTAACAAGTTTAAACCTCTTTTCAAGTTCTGAAAAACTTTCTGAAGTGAATTGAGAATTTTTAGTTAAATCAGCATTTTGACTAACAGTTTCAGAATTCTGACCTTCAGACTCAGAGTTCTGACCAATGGAGTCAGAATTCTGACTAGAAGACCCAGACTTCTGACTGACTGTTTCAGAAACCTTACTTGCATCAAATATACTTTCAATGTCAGGATATGAAAAATTTTGTTGTTTATTTTTAAAACAACCATTTAGAGAGTCATATTTGAATTTAGCATCATTATATCTTGGTTTCTCTTCTGTTGATTTTGAAATTTCTTTCTTAACCTTGTCTTCTAAAACTTCTGACTTCTCAGTTTTTGGTTTAGAAATTGTTTCCTTTGCTTTTTCAGGACTTGATTTTTGGAAACTATCTTAACTTGTTATAGAACTAGCAGGTCTCACATAGATTTCATCAATCACTGGGATTTATGGTTTAGGAACTTGTAGTTTATCAAAATCATAAAGATTTATTGGTGCTCTTTTAAAAACAACATTTTCCTCCAAACCTAATCCCATTTTTGGATTATAAAATCTTGTGTATTTAACATTACTTGTGAGGAGATTCAAGGTTTGTTGAGTTTGACCTCTTTTCAGATTAAGGTCTTCTAACTCTTTGATCAGATTTAATTTGCAAATCAACCTTTCCATCTTTTACTTCTGAGAGTTCATTTTTCAATTCAGAAATATTTTTCAAAAGATCAGAATTTTCTTTTCTGACTTTTTGTTTCTCAACCTCAGATTCTTCAAACTGTTCTTTAATTATTTCTTTTTCTGTTCTGAATTTGATAACCAGATTTCTTTCACCTTTTATCTGTTTTCTGAGTTTAACAAATTCAGCATTCATATTACCAATCTGAGTCATTAAATCAATTTCAAGAGCAGAATGTACCTCCGTTGAAGATTCAAAATCTGAATCTTCATAATCAGAATCTTCTTCATTCCTCATCTTGGCCATATAGCTTTGCATTTGTGAGAAGTGAATGCAATCTTCTTCATCAGAAGAATAATACAGCCAGTTTTCTTGTTCTGCCAACATTGCAATTCCACTATCCTTGGTTTTGGCCAGTTGAGCTTTCTTTGTATAGTATTCATAGTCCTTGACTACTTTTACTCTGCAGTCCCTTGCATAATGACCAAATTTTCCACACTTAAAACAAAGATCCTTCTCTTTTCTTTCTTCCTTTTCTTCTTTCTTCTCATATCTATTCTGTTCTTTCTTTTCAAACTTACTCTCTTCTCTATCTTCTCTCTTCTTATATCTTTCTTCTGAATTCCCCTGTTCTTTTCTATACATGCCTTCAAACTTCTTATTTCCATATCTCTTGTTGAATGTATTAGTCAACAAAGCTAATTTTTCAGCAATTAACTTGATATCAGCATCTTCCTCAGATCCTTCTTCCTCAGCAGATTCTTCCTCTATCTTTGGAATTTCAGACAAAAACACAGATTTCTTTGAAGTTTTGGTAGCTTTGGTTTTTCTTTCTGAAAGCAGAGCTAGTTGATCAGACATACTTTTCTTTTCCTCAACAACTAGCTTAACAGAATCTTCATGTTGATTTAGAACACAAAACAGATCATTCAGATCTTCCTCACACATATTTTTGTTCATATGGAGACTAATTGCAAAAGATGACCATTCTGAATTCAGACAATTCAAAAACTTGTAATTGATTTCTGACTTAGTCTTCTTTAGCCCATTCCTTCTTAAATCATTCAATATTGTGCAAAATTTGCTGTAAGTTTGTGTTAGACTTTCAGATTCCTTTGCTTTGAATCTTTCATATGCATTAATACTTTGATTCAATTTTGCTTGAATTGATTTGAGTGTTCCCAGCAATCGCTTCTCCAGTTCATCCCACATTTCTTTAGCAGATGTTCCACTATCAATTCGATTGAAGACTTCATTAGGAACAACCAAAGTCAACAAAGTAACAACCCTCTTATCAATTGCATGTCTCTGTTTCTGTGCTTCTGTGTATTGTGAAAAAAAACTCTTCACTCTTGTAGCAGGAATCTCTGGTGTAGTGTATGTTGCAGGTGTAGCAGCAACATCAACATCAACATAAACTTCAATAGGACCTTCACGAATTTAAATCATCAAATTCTCATCAATATTATCCAAGAATTGAATCATTCGAATTTTCCATTGCTGATATTCTTCTAGAATAAGAACAGGAGGTTTTGTCTCAGATCCCATCGAGAGAAATTCTTTAGAAGACATGATTTGTAAGATGATTCAACAGAAAGACAAATTCGAATTTCTTGAACAATTAGAACGAATTCAAGAATTGCTAAGAATTCAAGAATTGCGAGTAGCAGCGGAATCAATTAACGAATTGATCAAGAAATCTTCAAGAACACGATATTGAAACCTTCACGATCACGATCTTGAACAAATTTGTTTGTTGATTAGCTCTGATACCAATTGTAGAAACCAGGATTCAATCTTACAATCAATTATGAACAATTAGGAACAAACAAATAGAGAATTGGATCAAACAGGCTTGTATTCAATCAAGAACAAATTACAGATATAGAGAGAGAATCTCTCTAAGATTACAAAAGTGAATACAAAGATATCAGTGAAACATTAGTTAGCTTAACAGTGCTAACTTCTATATATACTGTAAAGAAAGTCTAAAGCTACAGTACATATGTATGACAAACCAATAGAACTCATACACGTGTTCTATGGTGTAACAGAATTTAACTGAAAATATCTAAGACCTCAGTTTTGAACAACATGTTTAGAACTTCTGAACAATCTTCTGATTAAGTACATCAGAACTTCCATCAAGCAATTGAGACATTTTCTTCATCTTCAGAAGTTCTGAGTCTCCTACTCAGAACTCTGAACCTTCAACTCAGACTTTCATACTTGTAATCTTTTCGAGATTCTCCGATCAGAACTTCTGAGTCTTCTTACTCAGAACTCTGAGTCTTCTGTCCAGATCTTAATACTTGACTTTTTTACAAAACTTCAGATCTAACACGTTCTTATTGTTCATAAATGTGCACAGTTGACCATTGGCATTTCACATATGTTCTCAAGCTAATTATACTCTTATGGTAACAATAGTAAAAAACATTCAACCTGAATATACGTTGAACATGTATGAAACAACTAAAAGGCAATAAATGGTTTGTGTTAATGAAAGTTGAACACGTGATAAAGTTGAACACGTATGAAACGAGTATGTGTATCGAAAAAATAATATAGATAGCAAACTAATATACATTCTTATTGTTCATAACTGTGCACAGTTGACCATTAGATCAATTCTGCACAAGTTGTTAATAATGGTTCTGCAAAAACGTCCATCATTAACAAAATATCAAGTGAGAAATGAATCAACAAACTCCAACGACAACGTCGAACTTTGCGGAATTAGTAGAATAGTCCAACATATAGGGTTGAATATATTCTTGATGACGATGAAAATCAATTTTCATGCAAACCGAACTATGATGAACGAGAGCTCCCTCAAACCAACAACTTTTTTTTTTAAATTAAAATTACCTATGTCAAATTCGTAACTCCCCAATGTAATGAAAATATAATATTTGCTTTTGTAACTCTCATTTTAAAAGTCCACCAAAAAAGACCCTTTTACAAAATACCAAATGTACCGTTTGACACTAATTAATATGTTGACACTAACCAACTAGAAAGATGAAATCCTATTGGTCTAAAGTGGTTAGTAAAGTTAACACTTTTTGGGAGGTTAACAAAATAACCTCCCTCTCTCTGGGTCTCTCTCTCTCTCTCTCTCTCTATATATATATATATATATATCTATACTACATATATAAGCATTTAAGCAAAATGTCTCAAAGACAAGTCACAATGCACAAGGTATTGCTATTTCATGCACAAAAGATGAAAAACTCTTAAAGACAAGTAATCAAGCACAAAGTACCACCATTTCATGCAAAAAGTTTTAAAAACTATGAATTTACAACTTTTGAAGCATAACTTACAAGTACTTAAAGCTCGCTCATATAAAAAAATTTGTTGTTGGATTCCTGCTTCTGCTCATATTCTAAAGAATTCAAAATTTTCAACTTAAATCGCTGTTCCCTCTCCGAGAGAACTAATTTCACATCTGAGACCATTGACCAGCGTCTCTTTCCTCACTTGGACCTAATTCAAAATTTGAGATATCTCCTGCTCTAAGTCGGCCTCCATCTTTCTCAGACGGATCTCCATCGTCTTTGACCTTCAGGTATCGTTTCCCTTTTTGTTTGATTTGTAATAAAACCTTTGATTTTTGTTTATCTTGTTTCCGTTTTTGCTCTGCCATTTGTTTGGTATCGATGTTGTGAGGTAAATCTTCCCCAGCGTTAAAGATTCTTCCCCAACGTGAAAGCTTCTTCCTGTCACCGTCATTTTTTCCCGAAATTGAACATGTTTTTCCGGTAAACCATCAACTTCTCTGCTCTCTCACTTTCTGCTCTTGATAATCGAACATGATTTTCTTGTGATGATCGATTTCTTTGCTATCTCACTCTCTGCTACCTCTTGATCTGCCACACCATCGACCACCTGAAGGTAATCTTCTATTTTTATTTTCTTGAAGTTGTTGATGTATGGATATGGCTGTCTTGCAAAAAATGGGTGTGTTTCCATCGATTGCAAAAAGTTGGAAAATGTTGGTTTGTTTCTATAAATAATTAATCAACAAAGAAAATGCAGCCAATGGGTTTGTTACCATCGATTGCAGGTAAATTCTAATGTTTAATTTTAACCTAATTTAAGTTTCAGTAATTTTTTTGAGATTTGCTTTTGTAGTAATGCATTTTATCGCCAACTTTTCCACTTCTTTTGATTTTCACAGGTAAAGCTTGTGCCTTATGTTGCTTTACTAGACTTTATTTGGTATTTATTGCTTGTTGGTTATACATTTTGCATAATGGTGTTTTAACATCAAATATTTGGTTGGTTTTTGTCAAATCTATAGGTCTATATGCTTTCTGTTTTTGAAGAAAATCTAATAAATCTTTGGTGGGTATTTCACTGTTTCAGGCTCGATGCGGTTGTCTTCTTCCACGAACTTCACATTTCATACAAAATCTGGTGGTTTATTTGGCTCCGTTAGGGCTAGCAATAAGGTATATGGTTCGATTTTATGCATTTGTACCGATAAGAACCCAATCTGCCACAGTTGACATATTTATGCCTTAACATATATTGGGGAGAATTTAATTTTTGAACAAAAAATCTTAAACTTAACTAACTCTGTTAAATTAACAGTTGACATATTTCTTCTTTGTTACAACTAACTAATCAAAACAGAAAAATGAAAGATGTCAATTCAACGCTTCAATTTCAAGGTCATCTCCGTACCTCTGATCTTAGTCCAATTATGTCCTGTTTTGGAACCCTTGTGATCCAACAGCTTTTGTACAGTATGGTTTCTGTCATCTTAATTAGTTTTTGAAGGGATAAGGATTGGATGTATCAGTCTGTTTGGTTGATATAGAAGCTCCCTTTACAGATGCATACTAATTCCAATGATGCTTGGGTTTTCTCTTATCTGAATATTATGTTGGAGTTTTGTCACCATGGATAGTGAGACAAGACCAAATTTTTAAGACAGACTGAGAAGACACGCTATATTGAACATATACCATGGGTGAGTTAACTCTAATATTATTTGAAAACCTAAATAGTAATTCTGATAGATTGCACTAGACATATATCAAATACAAGTTTTGTAATTTGGAAGATAACAAATTGGAATCAAGAACTCTCTTCTTGCATGGGATGGATGATTTTATAAACCTATTGGCTGGACAACCTTTTGACATTTATTGCATATTTCTTAATTTTGTTGTTATTGCCACAAACAACATGATGCATTTGGCAGGTAAGAATAAAACATGTGATGGAAGGATAAGATGTTGGGAAGTGGCATGCATAACTTTGTACTTCTTATTAAAGTATTTCAAATAGGTTCTCTGTGTGTTTTCTTTATTATTTAAGTTTTTGTTTTCTGTTACTTTTTATCATTTCTTTGTTAATTTGTTTGTTAGTTGGAAAGCTCACATAGTTTTTTTCACACCTATGCAGTTAGGTGATTGTAAGTGAATGTTGCCATATTTCATTGCAAGTTGAAACTAACACACATTTTTTTGGAGAATAGTGACACAAACCAGTATCTCCGCAGTGGGTTTGAATTAAAGCTACTTCTAGACTTAAATATTGCACATGAGCTTCTTCAAGAGGTATGGTTTAACATTATTTTATTAAAGCTACTTCTAGACTTAAATATTGCAATTTTCACTTGGAAATTAATATGCATATATAACAGATTGATGTTGTTAACTATTGCAGATAGGTGGTTTTGGAATCCTGGTGAGATCTGGTTTCAGTGTATTCAAAGCCCTCTTCTTCAACTTCCTCTCTGCTTTGGTGGCACTAGCTGCATTGGTTAGTTACTATTTTCCCATATATAAATGTTAAATCTTTATGAAAAAATAACAATATTCTGACCATGAATCCATCTATTAGGCACTGTTGTTGGGACAAGATCCTGGGCAATCATCTTTAATCGAGGTACGACTTATTTTACGATTTGTAACTTGGTATCTTTCCAAAATATTGCAATTTTTTAATAAAATTTTTACTATTTTTGATTGTGAAATGCACACGGATTTACAGCAGGTGGGTTTATATACATAGCAGTGGCGGTGATGGCAGAAATGAACAATGGTAGCAGCTCATTGAAAAACAGTGCATTACAATTAAGTTGTTTGGTACTGGGAATGTCGGTTGCCCTCTTTATATCCCTTATTGAATGAATTTGTGATGGTTTTAATGGAAGCTAGAAGAGAGGCTTAGGAGGTAAGTAAGTATACAACTTTGTAGTCGAAAATATACCCCCATAGTTGATCCAACAATTGGCCTTTTTGACAATGCAGCTCTTGATGTTCTATTTATAGCGTCTATCCGAAATCTGGTGATTATTTTCTATATTATGGCATTCTAAATTCGAACGAGTGTGTATATATATATGTGTGTGTGTGTGTGTGTGTGAAGGTTTTTTTAATTAGATATATAGGTGAAGGATCTTACGAATCAGGTATTACAAATCTGATCTTACGAATCAGGTATTACGAATCTGATCTTAAATATATGCCGGTATGCCCTCTACAACTTTCGCTATCATCTTCATCATCTCATTCGAGGATTTGTAATGTCTTTTGTTCTTGCCTTATTTTTTTCTCTGTCAATTTATTCTTCCTGTTCTTGGCATCTCACTGAATTTTTGTAAACATTTAACCGTAACTGTGTTCTTTGAGAGGCTGCAAAAATAAGGAGGCTTGTAATAGATTTTTTGATGAATCGAAAGGTAAAAATCAGAAGCCTGTGATTAATTTGTTGAACTTGATGTGTTAAGGCGTCTCAAGTTACAAGTTTTGGTCCGATTAAAACATCTTGATGTGCTTTGATGATTAAAATATGCTTATTTGATACCCAAGATGGCTTTTGATTTGCAAAGCCTATCCCCTTTTAATCTGCAGGATCTATCCTCTTTCGATTTGTCCCTCTCTTTGCTTGATTTTTTTTATCAAACTTTCCTCCTCATGCCTATTTACTATGATCCATTCCTAATTTGTCCAGGTAAGGCTCTCTTGACTTCTTGATGTGAAATAACCCAATCTCAACCATTGAAGAGTTGGTTGTGGTTGAGATTCTCCTTCCATGTTTGATCTTCATTCAAGTTCCACAAATCTGGTAGGTTATGATTGTTTTGTTTCAAATGATCTAATTGGGTTGGAGCTTTTTTAAAGTACGGATCTTACATGTGGAGATTAGGGCAAATAGCAAAACAAAACATACGACTTTCAATATTTTGTATCTAAACCGAGGTGCCAATACAATGTATCTACATGATATTTGACATATATTTTGGGGTTATGGGTTCAAACAAATTTCTTATTTTGTCATTAGTAGCTCGGTTTAGGACCATTTTAGAATTCGAACAAGAAGCAAAATTTCATAAAAGTGCCCTTTTGATTGTGTTTTTTTTCAGGATAAAGATGCAGAAACGGAAACCTTATTTGAGGCAGCCAAATCATGCTTCGAGATTTGCCTTAGAATCGCATTGCCATTTCTTGTAAGGTTTGAAGTTATGTGTGTTTGTCTTTCCTTTATTTTATACTTTTGGAAATTTGTTTGAAGCTTATTAGGATTTGAAGAAGATTGTTTGGAAGTGCTTTCCTGCTATATGGGAAGAACACTTTTTTTACTTGCACATGAGCTTCCTCAAGAGGTATGGTTTAACATTATTTTATTAAAGCTACTTCTAGACTTAAATATTGCAATTTTCACTTGGAAATAAATATGCATATATAACAGATTGATGTTGTTAACTATTGCAGATAGGTGGTTTTGGAATCCTGGTGAGATCTGGTTTCAGTGTATTCAAAGCCCTCTACTTCAACTTCCTCTCTGCTTTGGTGGCACTAGCAGGGACTGCATTGTGAAAAGATGGTATAATATATCCAATAATCGACCAGGCATGAGATCATGCGAGACGTGCCATTTCTGGTGAGAAGTGTAAAAAGTACTTTTAATCAGATAGATCAGTTTTAATCAGATACCCTTCAGGGTGAAAGGCCAACCAAGATCGGATGTAGCTGGGTTTAAGATTTACTGGGTAAGATTCACGACCCTTACCAAGTTCATCAAGTAAGATAAATGACACGGGTAAGAGTTTAGTAAATGATCCGTGTAAATCATATCATCGTAAAAATCTTCTCTAACAAATTAGCTTCAAAATCGTTTACATTTACTGCTCCCGCCGCATTGCGCGGGTACACTGCTAGTATATATATATATATATATATATATATATGTTAGGACAAATATGTCTTCAAGATTTAATCTTGATTTATAGAGTCAAAGTCAATGTATTTAGTCATGTGTAGAAAGTCAAAGCTGGCTTATTTCCTTAATAAGTCTTAGGGTATATAAGGCTTTGTTTAGACTTTCTTTGTAAGCTTTTGGTCATAACTCATATCTTGTAAACAAAGAGAGCCGATATAATAAGATCTACTTTCTCTCTCTACTCTCTCTCTAGAATTTCTCTCTAATCCTGATAGATCTTGGATTAACAATTGGTATCAGAGCTGGATTCGAGATTTAGAGGAGATTTTCAGTGATCAATCACGAAAATTTTGGTGAATTCTACAAGAAAATTCGATCGATTTTCTTGACTTATCAAGAAAATCTCATTTTCTTGAAATTTGATCAAAATTTTCTAATTTTTGATCGAATTGTTCTGCGATTTGGTTCTCTAGATTCGTTTTTTTTAGAAGATCATCTTTTGTTCAAGGATCGAAGTCTAATTCGAAGTATTTCAGGATTAATTTGGTGATTTTCTGAAATTTTGGACTGTTCGACTTTTTGCTACTTTTCGATATTCCAGTTTCTGATTCAGAGGTTTTCAGGGGTTTGTAGTTGAAGAAGAAGTGCTTAGTTTTGGATTTCGAACTGATCTGCAAAATTTGATTTCAGTTATTTTGAGTTTTTAAGTGATTTCTGTCGATTTTGGAAGAATCTCGCAAGATCTAAACTTCTCGCAACATTCATCCTACTTTTCGCAAGCTTCATCGATTTGAGTGTTGTTCTTCGTTCAAGTCTACATCTCGTAAAGCTTTTCGCATCCTTAAGACCCGAGTTTTAGAGCTTTTCGCAACCCTCTGACCCGAAAACCTTACTTTCCGCAACCTTCTTTTGCGAAAAGTAATCTTTCAGCTTTCAAGTTTCTGCCCAAGTCTACTTTTCGCAACCATTGCTTGCGAATCCTCACTTCTCGCTTCCTTTGCTTGCGAGTTCCTTACTTCTCGCAACCCTTGCTTGCGAGTTTCTGACTTGGTTCTTTTCAGGAGTTTAAAAAAAAATCAGGAGTATTTTGAGAAAAAAATTTATACTGAAATTTTTTCTATAGTATATTTCATACACTTTAAGAGTTTTTTCAAGAAAAAGTTTTATATATATATTTTTTTGATTGTAAATTTTTTGAAGATTCAGTAGATTTTACTTTATAAAGATCTTTTAATCGTCAAGCGAACATGAACCGACTTCCAGTGCTGATCAAAGAATCTGATTTTGAACTATGGAGAGTTTCGTTCATCGATTTTATTGAAAGTAGAGAAAATGGTGAAAACATGATAAAATATTTCACTGAAGGCCCAATGATCAGAACTGGCAAAGATTATACAAAAGAAGAGATTAACAGAATGAAAGCCGATAAGGAAGCTTCATCCAACTTGATCTTCGCACTTTAGAAACTTCCACAACACATCTTCAAACGCGTTGAATGTTTCAAAAACAATCCAATGCTTATGTGGAACGAGTTAACAAAGCAAATGCTTGGATCTGAAGTTGTTTTTAAGAGAAAGGAAGAAGAAAAGAAAGCTGAAAAAGAGGATACGGAACAGAAATCATCAGATGCTGAAAATGAGGAACTCAAGCAAAAGGTTATTGAACTTACAAAGAAGTTGTCTGAAACGGAAATGTTGCTAAAAGAGGAAAGAGAAAATTTCAGAAAAGAAAGAGTTGCTCGTTCAGATGACAAAAAGAAAATTTTGTCCCTTTCCCAGAAAGTTTATGAACTTGAACAAGCTTCAAAGACGGAGAAGAAAGAAAGTGAAGAAAAGAAAGCTCTTGAACTCAGATGCAGAAAACTTTCCAAACAAAATTCAGATTTTGAGAAAGTTTTATTTCTTGAAAAAGAGAAATTGGAGAAGGAAAGGCTTGAATTTGAAAAAAAAAGGAAAGACTTTGAAGCAAAGAATGTGAAGTTGTCAAAGAAGATATCTGAGCTTCAAATAGAATTAGATGAAGAAAGACAAGAGCTGGAAAAGAGAAAGAAAGCTGACTTTCAGGCCAGGAGCGTCAAAGATGAATTTTCTGTTGAATGGAAGATATTTCAGCAAGAAATACGAAAGCTCACAAAGAATTTGGCCGTGTTATCGACTGATATTATGAAAGAGAAGAGGGTTAATTGTGACATTCAGAAGAAGCTTGATTTGATGACCAAGAAACGGAATGATTTATCTGACAAAGTGAAGTCTCTCAACAAATCCAAAAGCTATTCAGAAAGTCCTATTCGACCGTCTAATCTTTTCTATGATCATTCAGTGGATAATTTTTGCAAGTATAAATATGATGATCTTCCTTCATACAAGAAAGTCAACATGCAATGGAGAGTCAAAGGTACAATTCCTGAAAAAGATGTACCAAAATCATCGGTTTCTAACAAGAACACTAACCTGAAAGGTAAATCTTTTGCTAAACCTGATTCATTATATTCTGTAAATCATTTAATCAGGTTAGCACAAAAGAATTTTTGTTGTTCTTATTGTGGTACTAATGATTTTATTAAAAATGATAGTATTCAATATTGGTATGGTACTTATCATTTTCCTTCTTATAGAGCTCCGCTTAACAAGCCAGGACCCAAGACACGTTGGGTACCAAAATCTACTTACTCTGTTTTTGCAGATTTAGAAGCAAAGCGTTGAACTCTCGGAAGAAGATTATTTGTTCCATTAAGGGGGAGTAAAGAGAATGCTTTCTAAACACATCAGTTTAGAACCCGGATTTCACAATTATTGGTTTCTAAACACGTCAGTTTAGAACCCGGATTTCACAGTTAATGGCTTATGAACAATCCAGTTCAGGACCCGTACTTCAAAGACTAAGACTTCTAAACAAATCAGTTTAGAACTCATACTTATCAGGTGATATCCTTAACTGTCACATCTTTCAATTCAAGGAACAAGTGGTAAAAGGGAACATTGCGTTATGTTTTATTTCTACTGCTTTGAATGTTTGAATCTTTACAAATTTAATTCAATAAAGTGAAAAATTTTCAACTTTCATTCAATGAATGAAATGTGTGTCAAAGGTGATTTTACAAGCGTTTTTGTATTATCTGAGTTACATCTGTTTCATCCTTCACTTCTGAAATAAATCGAAAGGTCAGCAAAACATGAATGAAATTATGCTAAATGCTCAAAATTATGTGATTCTAGATTTATATAGAATATAATGCTCAAAAAGCCTTTTTGTTGATGGAAACGAAAATATGGGGAAAGCACTATGTTTTAGAACCAAGTGATTGAGATGCTCTAAGTTTTAAATCTAATCATTTAGTTTGAAAGTTTGTGCCTGTGGCCTTTCTGGTTTGGGAGATTAAGTCCTAAGGGGTGCTCGACACCTAGTCCCTAAGACCAACTGGTCTGGGATCGGCTGACCCAAATCCTGCTATAGAACTAGATAGAAAGCCATGTTCTACTGGTACAAATGGGTTTAAGATATATCGATGTGGCCTTTCTGGTTTGGGAAAGTAAGTTCTAAGGGGTGCTCGTCACCTAGCACCTAAGGCCAACTGGTCTGGGATCCGCTGACCCAAATCCTGCTATAGAACCAGATAGAAAACCATGTTTAACGGTGTATCTTATTCTTAATAAACTTTGTGATTAAAAGATGCCAATGAGCACAAAATCAAAAGATGCCAATGAGCACAAAATCAAAAGATGCCAATGAGCACAAAATCAAAAGATGCCAATGAGCACACATATCTTGAAACTTGGGGAAAATACAAAGTCGCGATAAACCTGTAAATTTGTGAAAATTCTGATTTTGGACAAATAGTGTGAGTAGAGCAGAGTATTCTGATATGTTTTAAAATTGCATATGCTTGTTGCTGATCATATTTCGCATGCTAGCACACCAAATAGATTTAATAATGGGGTTGAAACTGAACATTTTTAACTTGATATGCAATGATGTCTGGTATTTGAATCCAAACACATGCATTTGATTTCATTTGATTGATAAATCTGTTAAATTTCATTAAGTTGAATTTCTTTCGTAATGTTTTCAAATGATCAAATGTTAGTAATTATAAAATGTAGTTCAATGAATTTTATTTTGCTTGTATAAAATTTTTCAACTACTGTGCCTAAATGAAATATATGCATACTTTCAGGGGGAGAAAACAAATTGCTCCAGAATTCTTATTTTGAGGGGGAGCAAGGTTATTCATTAAGGAGGAGATTGTTAGTGAGAATCAGAGACGCGACTGAAATTGAAGAAGGTTTTCGATGATCATGATGCACACTTTCATCGAAAAAGGGGGAGAAATGTTTAGTTCAATTTCATGTCAAAACTTTCAAGTCAAAGATTCGATTTCATGACAAGGGGAGAAATGTTTAAAGAAGACTTCGTCTCAAGAAAGGAAAGGGGGAAATTTCTTCTTCAAGAGTTTAAGAGAAATCGATTGATCATCTTGTGGTCTCTTTTTCTTAAACTTGTGCTATATGGTGAATATCCTTACTGAAGATTGAAGTTCTCAAGTCAAAGAAAGAAAAAGGGGGAGAATTCTTCAAGAGTATAGGAAAAATCGATTGATCATCTTGGTTTCTCAAGTAGATCTATTTTTCTTAGATTTGCGCTACATTGTATCAAAATGCCTTGTGTGAATAGACAAATTCTCCATATCAAAGAAAGAAAATCTCCGTCAGTTCCCCGTCGGAAGATTTTGTGACGATTTGACTTTGACAAGCCTGATAAAGACCGAAGATTTTGAAGATTCAAGAAGCCGAAGACTGCTGTTCTCAAATGTTTAAATCTTGAATCCAAGGGGGAGATTGTTAGGACAAATATGTCTTCAAGATTTAATCTTGATTTATAGAGTCAAAGTCAATGTATTTAGTCATGTGTAGAAAGTCAAAGCTAGCTTATTTCCTTAATAAGTCTTAGGGTATATAAGGCTTTGTTTAGACTTTCTTTGTAAGCTTTTGGTCATAACTCATATCTTGTAAACAAAGAGAGCCAATATAATAAGATCTACTTTCTCTCTCTACTCTCTCTCTAGATTTTCTCTCTAATCTTGATAGATCTTGGATTAAAAATATATATATATATATATATATATATATATATATATAGGGGAATGTTCTTTTGCAACCCATACAAAAGGTGGCAACCTTTGCAACCACCTTCATCACCGTTGGATTAGATCTTAGATAAAAATCTTTTTTTTTTAATCGAATAAAGGGAAATGTAGTCATTTTGTATTCAATCTATTTTTAATAATTTAATTAATCATTCGGTTAATTCTAAGAATCCCGTTTTTTATGCCTATTTCCATTGATGATAAAAAAGTTAATTTAGGTAGTTATTTACATACTTTCAATAATTTTTTTTTGCTTTAGAATCTGTTGACCTTCATCTTTTACGGTTTATTATTATCTAGAAGGAGTAGATGATTTGCAGGTTAAGTGATTCTATACACGAAGGAATAACGATTGGGGTTTGCAAACGTCGGAGTGCAGGGGTGTGAGATGGTGGTTGTCTTGACGAAGATGGAGCCACAGTAACGTAACAATATGGACCTGTAGAAAATGAAATCTCACTTTTTCTGACGGTATTCATGTACCAGAAGATGAACGAGGGGACGGGGGACTTTTCGTCAGAGATAGGAATGAGGAAGAAGATCGAAGCATATTCACCGGCGGGTTTAGACGATGAAGATGAAGACCGGAGCAAATTCATCGGTGGTTTCAGTCGATGAAGATGAAGACCGGAGAAGATTCATCGGTGGTTTCAGTCGATGAAGATGAAGACCGAAGCAGATTCATTGGTTGTTTCAGTCGATGAAGATAAAGCGGAACGGATTCACCGACGGTTTAGACGATGGAGATGAAGACCGGAGAAGATTCATCGGTGGTTCCAGTTGATGAAGATGAAGACCGGAGCAAATTCATCGGTGGTTTCAGTCGATGAAGATGAAGACCGGAAAAGATTCATTGGTGGTTTCAGTCGATGAAGATGAAGACCGGAGAAGATTCATCGATGGTTTCAGTCGATGAAGATGAATACCGAAGCAAATTCATCGGTTGTTTCAGTCGATGAAGATAAAGCGGAACGGATTCACCGGCGGTTTAGACGATGATGATGAAGCGGGAGCAGATTCATCGGCGAGTTTAGACGACGAAGATGAAGCCGAAGCAAATTCACTGTCGGTGAGTTTAACGATGAAGATGAAGCCGGAGCAGATGAAGATGAAGATGAAACGTAGAGTTTACTTAGGAAATTGATTTGGATGAATATCAGTTTCTATAATTAAATGGATTTGGTTTTTAGTGTTGGTCCAAATTTACCCTTTATCACCTAATTTTGTGATGAAAAAATTAAGCAATAATTAAAAAATAATTACTAAATCTCATGAATGATATTAGCCGTAAGATTAAAGATCAACGGTGATGAAGGTGGTTGCAAAGGTTGCCACCGTTTCAAGGGTTGCAAATTAAAAGGACCCTATATAGGGGAGTGATCTTTTGCAACCCATACAAAAGGTGGCAACCTTTGCAACCACCTTCATCACCGTTGGATTAGATCTTAGATAAAAATCTTTTTTTTATTTTAATCGAATAAAGGGCAATGTAGTCATTTCGTATTCAATCTATTTTTAATAATTTAATTAATCATTCGGTTAATTCTAAGAATCCCGTTTTTTATGCCTATTTCCATTGATGATAAAAAAGTTAATTTAGGTAGTTATTTACGTACTTTCAATAAATTTTTTTTGCTTTAGAATCTGTTGACCTTCATCTTTTACGGTTTATTATTATCTAGAAGGAGTAGATGATTTGCAGGTTAAGTGATTATGTACATGAAGGAATAACGATTGGGGTTTGCAAACGTCGGAGTGCAGGGGTGTGAGATGGTGGTTGTCTCGACGAAGATGGAGCCACAGTAACGTAACGATATGGACATGCAGAAAATGAAATCTCACTTTTTCTGACGGTATTCATGTACCAGAAGATGAACAAGGGGACGGGGGACTTTTCGTCGGAGATAGGAATGAGGAAGAAGATCCAAGCATATTCACCAGCGGGTTTAGACGATGAAGATGAAGACCGGAGAAGGTTCATCAGTGGTTCCAGTTGATGAAGATGAAGACCGGAGCAAATTCATCGGTGGTTTCAATCGATGAAGATGAAGACCGGAGAAGATTCATCGGTGGTTTCAGTCGATGAAGATGAAGACCGAAGCAGATTCATCGGTTGTTTCAGTCGATGAAGATAAAGCGGAACGGATTCACCGACGGTTTAGACGATGAAGATGAAGACCGGAGACGATTCATCGGTGGTTCTAGTTGATGAAGATGAAGACCGGAGCAAATTCATCGGTGGTTTCAGTCAATGAAGATGAAGACCGGAGAAGATTCATCGGTGGTTTCAGTCGATGAAGATGAAGACCGAAGCAAATTCATCGTTTGTTTCAGGCGATGAAGATAAAGCGGAACGGATTCACCGGCGGTTTAGACGATGAAGATGAAGCGGGAGCAGATTCATCGGCGAGTTTAGACGACGAAGATGAAGCCGAAGCAGATTCACCGTCGGTGAGTTTAACGATGAAGATGAAGCCGGAGCAGATGAAGATGAAGATGAAACGTGGAGTTTACTTAGGAAATTGATTTGGATGAATATCAGTTTCTATAATTAAATGGATTTGGTTTTTAGTGTTGTTCCAAATTTACCCTTTATCACCTAATTTTGTGATGAAAAAATTAAGCAATAATTAAAAAATAATTACTAAATCTCATGTATGATATTGGCCGTAAGATTAAAGATCAACGGTGATGAAGGTGGTTGCAAAGGTTGCCACCGTTTCAAGGGTTGCAAATTAAAAGGACCCTATATAGGGGAGTGGTCTTTTGCAAACCATACAAAAGGTGGCAACCTTTGCAACCACCTTCATCACCGTTGGATTAGATCTTAGATAAAAATCTTTTTTTTTTATTTTAATCGAATAAAGGGCAATGTAGTCATTTTGTATTCAATCTATTTTTAATAATTTAATTAATTATAAGAATCCCGTTTTTTATGCCTATTTCCATTGATGATAAAAAAGTTAATTTAGGTAGTTATTTACATACTTTCTATAATTTTTTTTTGCTTTAGAATCTGTTGACCTTCATCTTTTACGGTTTATTATTATCTAAAAGGAGTAGATGATTTGCAGGTTAAGTGATTCTGTAGATGAAGGAATAACGATTGGGGTTTGCAAACGTCGGAGTGCAGGGGTGTGAGATGGTGGTTGTCTCGACGAAGATGGAGCCACAGTAACGTAACGATATGGACCTGCAGAAAATGAAATCTCACTTTTTCTGACGGTATTCATGTACCAGAAGATGAACGAGGGGACGGGGGACTTTTCGTCGGAGATAGGAAGGAGGATGAAGATCCAAGCATATTCACCGGCGGGTTTAGACGATGAAGATGAAGACCGGAGAAGATTCATCAGTGGTTCCAGTTGATGAAGATGAAGACCGGAGCAAATTCATCGGTGGTTTCAATCGATGAAGATGAAGACCGGAGAAGATTCATCGGTGGTTTCAGTCGATGAAGATGAAGACCGAAGCAGATTCATCGGTTGTTTCAGTCGATGAAGATAAAGCGGAACGGATTCACCGACGGTTTAGACGATGAAGATGAAGACCGGAGAAGATTCATCGGTGGTTCCAGTTGATGAAGATGAAGACCGGAGCAAATTCATCGGTGGTTTCAGTCGATGAAGATGAAGACCGGAGAAGATTCATTGGTGGTTTCAGTCGATGAAGATGAAGACCGAAGCAAATTCATCGTTTGTTTCAGGCGATGAAGATAAAGCGGAACGGATTCACCGGCGGTTTAGACGATGAAGATGAAGCGGGAGCAGATTCATCGGCGAGTTTAGACGACGAAGATGAAGCCGAAGCAGATTCACCGTCGGTGAGTTTAACGATGAAGATGAAGCCGGAGCAGATGAAGATGAAGATGAAACGTGGAGTTTACTTAGGAAATTGATTTGGATGAATATCAGTTTCTATAATTAAATGGATTTGGTTTTTAGTGTTGTTCCAAATTTACCCTTTATCACCTAATTTTGTGATGAAAAAATTAAGCAATAATTAAAAAATAATTACTAAATCTCATGTATGATATTGGCCGTAAGATTAAAGATCAACGGTGATGAAGGTGGTTGCAAAGGTTGCCACCGTTTCAAGGGTTGCAAATTAAAAGGACCCTATATAGGGGAGTGGTCTTTTGCAAACCATACAAAAGGTGGCAACCTTTGCAACCACCTTCATCACCGTTGGATTAGATCTTAGATAAAAATCTTTTTTTTTTATTTTAATCGAATAAAGGGCAATGTAGTCATTTTGTATTCAATCTATTTTTAATAATTTAATTAATTATAAGAATCCCGTTTTTTATGCCTATTTCCATTGATGATAAAAAAGTTAATTTAGGTAGTTATTTACATACTTTCTATAATTTTTTTTTGCTTTAGAATCTGTTGACCTTCATCTTTTACGGTTTATTATTATCTAAAAGGAGTAGATGATTTGCAGGTTAAGTGATTCTGTAGATGAAGGAATAACGATTGGGGTTTGCAAACGTCGGAGTGCAGGGGTGTGAGATGGTGGTTGTCTCGACGAAGATGGAGCCACAGTAACGTAACGATATGGACCTGCAGAAAATGAAATCTCACTTTTTCTGACGGTATTCATGTACCAGAAGATGAACGAGGGGACGGGGGACTTTTCGTCGGAGATAGGAAGGAGGATGAAGATCCAAGCATATTCACCGGCGGGTTTAGACGATGAAGATGAAGACCGGAGAAGATTCATCAGTGGTTCCAGTTGATGAAGATGAAGACCGGAGCAAATTCATCGGTGGTTTCAATCGATGAAGATGAAGACCGGAGAAGATTCATCGGTGGTTTCAGTCGATGAAGATGAAGACCGAAGCAGATTCATCGGTTGTTTCAGTCGATGAAGATAAAGCGGAACGGATTCACCGACGGTTTAGACGATGAAGATGAAGACCGGAGAAGATTCATCGGTGGTTCCAGTTGATGAAGATGAAGACCGGAGCAAATTCATCGGTGGTTTCAGTCGATGAAGATGAAGACCGGAGAAGATTCATTGGTGGTTTCAGTCGATGAAGATGAAGACCGAAGCAAATTCATCGTTTGTTTCAGGCGATGAAGATAAAGCGGAACGGATTCACCGGCGGTTTAGACGATGAAGATGAAGCGGGAGCAGATTCATCGGCGAGTTTAGACGACGAAGATGAAGCCGAAGCAGATTCACCGTCGGTGAGTTTAACGATGAAGATGAAGCCGGAGCAGATGAAGATGAAGATGAAACGTGGAGTTTACTTAGGAAATTGATTTGGATGAATATCAGTTTCTATAATTAAATGGATTTGGTTTTTAGTGTTGTTCCAAATTTACCCTTTATCACCTAATTTTGTGATGAAAAAATTAAGCAATAATTAAAAAATAATTACTAAATCTCATGTATGATATTGGCCGTAAGATTAAAGATCAACGGTGATGAAGGTGGTTGCAAAGGTTGCCACCGTTTCAAGGGTTGCAAATTAAAGGACCCTATATAGGGGAGTGGTCTTTTGCAAACCATACAAAAGGTGGCAACCTTTGCAACCACCTTCATCACCGTTGGATTAGATCTTAGATAAAAATCTTTTTTTTTTATTTTAATCGAATAAAGGGCAATGTAGTCATTTTGTATTCAATCTATTTTTAATAATTTAATTAATTATAAGAATCCCGTTTTTTATGCCTATTTCCATTGATGATAAAAAAGTTAATTTAGGTAGTTATTTACATACTTTCTATAATTTTTTTTTGCTTTAGAATCTGTTGACCTTCATCTTTTACGGTTTATTATTATCTAAAAGGAGTAGATGATTTGCAGGTTAAGTGATTCTGTAGATGAAGGAATAACGATTGGGGTTTGCAAACGTCGGAGTGCAGGGGTGTGAGATGGTGGTTGTCTCGACGAAGATGGAGCCACAGTAACGTAACGATATGGACCTGCAGAAAATGAAATCTCACTTTTTCTGACGGTATTCATGTACCAGAAGATGAACGAGGGGACGGGGGACTTTTCGTCGGAGATAGGAAGGAGGATGAAGATCCAAGCATATTCACCGGCGGGTTTAGACGATGAAGATGAAGACCGGAGAAGATTCATCAGTGGTTCCAGTTGATGAAGATGAAGACCGGAGCAAATTCATCGGTGGTTTCAATCGATGAAGATGAAGACCGGAGAAGATTCATCGGTGGTTTCAATCGATGAAGATGAAGACCGAAGCAGATTCATCGGTTGTTTCAGTCGATGAAGATAAAGCGGAACGGATTCACCGACGGTTTAGACGATGAAGATGAAGACCGGAGAAGATTCATCGGTGGTTCCAGTTGATGAAGATGAAGACCGGAGCAAATTCATCGGTGGTTTCAGTCGATGAAGATGAAGACCGGAGAAGATTCATTGGTGGTTTCAGTCGATGAAGATGAAGACCGAAGCAAATTCATCGGTTGTTTCAGTCGATGAAGATAAAGCGGAACGGATTCACCGGCGGTTTAGACGATGAAGATGAAGCGGGAGCAGATTCATCGGCGAGTTTAGACGACGAAGATGAAGCCGGAGCAGATTCACCGTCGGTGAGTTTAACGATGAAGATGAAGCCGGAGCAGATGAAGATGAAGATGAAACGTGGAGTTTACTTAGGAAATTGATTTGGATGAATATCAGTTTCTATAATTAAATGGATTTGGTTTTTAGTGTTGTTCCAAATTTACCCTTTATCACCTAATTTTGTGATGAAAAAATTAAGCAATAATTAAAAAATAAATACTAAATCTCATGAATGATATTGGCCGTAGGATTAAAGATCAACGGTGATGAAGGTGGTTGCAAAGGTTGCCACCTTTTCAAGGGTTGCAAATTAAAAGGACTCAATATATATATATATATACTTGAGGGTATAGCTTCAAGATGGTGTAACCCACCGATGTGGGACATATTCATCACTCTCCAGCTGGAAGCACCTCCAAAGCCAAAGGGGTCTAAAACAAAAGGTATCCCACATCGGAAGCTATAAAATAAAAAGATGTGAAGGAGCTATATAAAAGCACGCCTCTGGGAGCATTGATGGACTAGATCCATTATTTTTATAAATTATCATCCTTAAACGAACATAATTGTTAACATGTCATCATTAAACGAACATAACAATTACAAAGAACGAACATTCGCGAATGTGAATATACTGAATGTTCGTTCATTTAACTAAACGAACGAAAAAAGGTGTTCATGTTCGTTCATTTATTAAATAAATGAACTTCCCATCGAACGGTTCGCTGAACATTCAGTTCGTTTACTGCCCTAGCCCAATGCACCTGTCTATAAAAATAGGTTATTTAGGTAAGAATCGTCCAATTATGTTCAACATAACTTTTAGGTGATCATGGGATTCTATTCAATATATCATATATCAAAATTGACACATTAAATCCCACTCAACGCCTTGAAAATACTCATAGATGGCCAATATAAATGTCTATGATATTTCCAAGTAAACTAACCATTTTAAGGTATTATGATTCCACCTAAATTCTTGACTTGGTATTTATTGGGATTAGTCGTCCAAAACATGACTAATTAAGCGAATGACCAAATGCAACTATTCACTTAAATTTCATTATTTTGGCGCCTTGTCTCACACTACAATCATTCGACGTGACTGGTTAGTCATCGACCATATCCGATACGTAAGTCTTGATATGTACCTTAAGGGTCGTTTGGTTTACAGTTTGGATGGGATGGGACGGGACAAAATAAATAGTCCCATGTTCGGGGGTACAATCGGTGTGGAAGGATGTTCTTAGGTGGTGGAATATAAGGAGCGATGAGGTCAATACGGTGAGTGAAATTGTATCGTTAGAAACTCATTTTGAAGGTAAAGGAATTATTGCGGATATATGGACCGCTGTGTTATGGTCATTCCTCTATTTGATATGGATAAATAGAAATCAAATCGTGTTTAGGAACGAGAAACATAATGTGACAGAAATGATTTTAGAGATGCAGCATCGCTGTTTTGTTTGGGTGTCCAGAAGAATTCGGGGGTCGAAACTCAGCTGGGTCTCGTGATTACGAAACCCAAAAGTGTTGCTAAGAGGAACGTGATGGAATCTGCGTGTTTGGAGGTCGAAACCTGCTAGAGGCTGTAGCTGTTTGGGGATAACAGATCATGTCTACCACGGTTCTAGAGTAAGCTGTTGTAACTGGTGCACTGGCTTGCGTGGGTGGGGCTCAACTGGCCCCTGTTTTAAAGGTTGGCTCACTCCTGGTGAGCTGTCTTTTGCTGCATACGGTTGTGGTCGAGACTCTGCCTCTTCATTGTGTACTTGATAATCGCTAGCCATTTTGTTTCGTTGGTATTTCTTTCGTTTCGTTGCTGCTCGTTTGTATTAATCTTTGTTTGGTGTGGTAATAAAAGTTTGCTTTTGCCTTTCAAAAAAATCCCGTAGAACACCATTTCCACACAAAATATTCAAATTACATGATCATGTATATTTCAAAAAATCTTGTACTTATGCATTTTAAACATAATATAAAATTTCACGAAGAAAACAATAGCAAACTTGTGTAAAATATTTATATAATTAACAATGCAATCAATTTTTAAAAAATCATATGTAACTTAATTTACAATTTCTAACCCAACACGTTCCTCAAAGTGTCCCACGTCCTTCCTAATCCTACAATTTACAACAACATTTTAAGTTTAAAGTACAATACCAAAATGCACAAAGCTTAGAGTGTTTTGATGGGAACACTTAAGAGGATACACTGTTAATCTCAAATTTGAATCAATATTTATACATAATATATATATATATATATATATATATATATATATATATATATATATATATATATATATATATATATTCACCTATTGTGAAGCATAATATATAATACATAATATTATGCATGTGCTTTTCCAAATCCTTCAAGCAACCCATATGAAAACATATGTACTATTTCTTCTTCATCTTCGAGCTCCAAGTACAACTCTGTATGTATCTATTGATCTTCTTCTTCGTTTCCTACAACATTACATTGCCGGTCACCTTGGCGACCCCTCTTATTTTAGTTCATCAGCTGTTAGATTGATTTTAAGTTCGGCAACCCCGTTCCATGAAATGACCCCAGTAGCTTTGAGTAGTCATCACTACGGTGAGCTCGGCTAAAGAACACTAAGATGAATCACTCTCCTAGATTGCGGTTGCTATCTTTCATTTTTTTTACGGTACGTTTAGTTGGTCACGTTTTTCATGTCAACGAAACCATTCCTACGGACAACCCACCAGACTACTCGAGCATAAAATATAATCGATCCTCAGTTTCACCTCTCTTCTATGTCCTTCTTTGACTAAGAATTCCACTATGGTGTTGCTTACTACAATGGCCCTCTTCGTATTGCTCCCATGAATTTATCCACTATTTTTGCAACAGTTACAATGAAACGAAACAATCAACAGTGTATAGATTTTTGGCAGTTAGGTATAGTAGGATCTACACCTTCTAGGAAAAGCATCATTCAATTCTTCGAGAGATTGAAGTTGTCTCTGCTAAATCGAAGAGGTTTGGCAAAAGAACCATTATCAATGTAGTTAGTGTTTGTGTTTTGAGCCATTTAGAAAATAGCAAGGAAGAGATTAGTATAAGCAAGATCTTGTTTATGGAGATTAAAAAATCTGCTCTTATACCACTTGTTGGTCCCGAAGGGTTATACAAGTATTAAGTTTGTAGAAGGGGGGGGGGGGGTTGAATACAAACACACAAGATTTTTATCTTTCTAAATTGTTTATTGATAAATCAAACAATTTACAGTTTGTTGTGGAATAAGACTAAGTACAAGACCTAATCTAAGCAAACTATGAGAATCACATAGGTTTCTTGCACTAAGAGATAGAGAGAAAAGAACAGAGAAAAATAAGGATAATTTTCTAAGGCACTAAGTACGTTCAGGGATGACCACCTTTTAAATGAAGGTGCATTCCTCCTGTTTATACTACATGCATTTAATGCATGTCAGGAGGACTTTACACGTGTCATCATTTGGTTGGGCGCATGCTTCTGACTTTTGCAAACATACTTTTGGCCGCATGGTGAATAGTGTAGTGGCAGAGTAATTTGTACGATCCTGGACAAAGGTATGTCCTTCTGACAAATCCTACAAAAGTGTGCAAGAGGATAAGACAAACATTTCTTATAGAACAGGCTTCATGATCAGCGATCGCTGCGTTGATCTTCCATCAGTGAGACCTGATGTAAGGCAGTTATCGCTGAAGTCTTCTACTTGAAATATCGTGTGTTGTGGACTTGTCTTTTGTTTCACTGATATCCACATCAGATCATTAGTAGACTTGTCTCTTGTTTATCAGCTTTGTCTTCGATTCAGCGTTGAACTCCTTTGTCGCGAAACTTGTCTTCAGAGATTACAAGCAAACATTGATTACAAATGAACGATCAGTGATCCTCAGCGAAACTGAACAGACTCAGTTATCTCTGATGTACATTTATCACTGATGAAATAGTAAAGAACAGTGGTTACCCACCAGTGATACTGAACAGACTCAGTATTTTATCACTGATGGTGAAATACTTATACATACAATGTTACATATAAATTTCACTAAGTAATTCTAAGGGTCATCATCAAATCACTGAAAGTGTTTATATCAACAATCTCCCCCTATTTGATGATGATAAAACAACATAAAGAAAATTGCTAAGTATAAAAACATAAGGATAAAAAGGACTCATAGACGTGTGTCCCATTTACTGTTTTCAGGGATCTTTTTCAGTACTGATGGAGTAAAGTGTAACACTCCAAAATCCCAAGAATTGTGAGTTTGAGCATTGAGGATGTCCGCATAGGGACAAGGTCGGACGTTCGTGTCCAGCCGGATGTCTGCGGGTCGTCCGCGGAAGCATCATAAGATTTGAAGGTTCGGGGTCAACTAAGGCCGGACGTCCGCATGGGTACAAGGCCGAACGTCCGCGATAGGCCTGATGAGATATTTTGGTTTCCTTTTTAAGACTTCTCTCTCTCTCATTCCTCATTTCATCCCCAACCCAAATCAGTTTTCTCCCCCTCTCTCTAAACCGATTCTCTTCCAAGAAAACCCTAAATCCCTCCCTCTCCTCTTCATCTTCCCCACTCAAATCAAACCCACTTCCACCATTGTTGAAGATATGGAATCTTGAAGCTTTTGTGGAGACTATGAGCTTTTATTTGGAGGATTCAAGTGGTGAGGGTAAAATCTCCCTACCCAAAAGCTAGATTGTTATTGTTTTCACTATCTCTTCCATTTTGGGGTATTATTGGGTGATTTTGGTTATGTTGGTTAAGGTAATCTTCTTCTTCTTCACCAATGAAAATTAGGGTTTTGGTATGAGTTGAGTTTTGATGTAAAATGGTTGGAGAATGATTCTACATGGTTAGATCTAATTATTGGTGGTTGGAAACTTGTGGATCTAGATTTATGGAAGAATTGGCTTGAGGATTCGGATTTCTCAAAGGAGCTTACGTTGGGGAAAATCTAGATTTAGCCTAAATCTAGCAAGGTGAGTTCAAGTTGATTTGTGAAAACTTTGTACATGCCAAAAATGTTATTTTCCAAGTATTTGTGTGTTTTACTTGAAATTATCAATTGTTAAGTTATTTGATGGGTTTAACCCCTTTTTAAGTGTTTAATTTCACAAATGTTGTAAAACACCCATGTTTGGGAATTTTAGATATTTTGATGTGTAGAAATCATAAATATGTCCTTAAATGTTTTATTGCTCATAATGAAGTTTATTCAATGGTTTAATCATGTTAGTGTAATGGATTTTACAAACCATTTGGGAAATGCACAATTTAGTGTCATTAGTCATTTTGAGAATTATAAGGGTATGAGTCCATTTGGGGAAACCCTTTGTTTAACCCGTGTCGAGTTTTGGGTTGATAATGATTTTGTGGTACATGTTTACCTAAACGATGTTTAAATGCATTTTATGCTAGAATGACGGTTATTTATAGGTCTAATGAGTTTTGAGAATTTTGCTCGGTTTTGACTTTGAGGAAGTCTTGGGGACATTTTGTTCGATTTTGATGGCTCAATATGGAGTCTTATCTATGGTTTGCTATTATTGCAACTTGATGCATTTTATTGCATATTATTGATACTTACATGCTCGGGTGCGTTAGTCATTCCAGGATGGGCATATTATTATAGACTGTGTTGCATTGGATCCATAGGCACGTAAGTCAGTCTTTATTTGATGGTCTACTGGGTGTCGCGGGATTTGACCGGGTCCCATGTTTTATGACCTTTACTTTTCAAGGGTACACTAGGAGGGCTGAGTCCGGTTGAGCTGTCAGGTTGATTGACGGGCGTTTATGACTTTCGCCATGTCGGGGCAATGCCATGGTTGTATCCCCGCTTGTGCCGAGCCTTTGGTGGTATTCTTAGTAATATTCCGCTAAGGTCAGCTGTCTCTTTGGGTGTGTCTTGAAAGGCATCGTATGGGACACTTGGGCTTTTATGCAGTGAAGTGTTGTACGATTAACATTGTTTGAGTGACATACTTTTGTGTTCATCCACTCTCAATGCATACGGGTCTCCCCCGTCGTCGGCCAACCTTACTTGGGATTTTATAATGTCCATGTTTTATTATCGTTGGTCTTATACGATTGACTGCAATTTGATGACTTTAATATTGGATGCCCCTCCATGTATATTAAAGTTTAAATGAAGCAGGTCATTTCCATATTTATGGTAATTGGACTTCAATACATTTTACGTTCGGGTGAGTATTGGTTCGTATCATGTTTTCGATGAAGTATTATATTTAAATGGATTGTTTGTAACAACCCGGATCCCAAACATACACAAATAACATATATTTCATAACTTCGTTACATAACAAAGATACATTACATAACAAATACGGTCCCTTACTCTTTACAATCCAAAATAAGGTATTCCATTACAACTTTTCGCTAATTAAATACATTATATCTAATAACAAGGTTATAAACGCAAAACACATCATAGTCTTCAACATATATGTAATACCCCGGGTAAGTTCGTTAGTTAAACGTTGGTTCCGTTAAATTTATTTAACCTTATAATTAATGTTTAGGGTGAATTTGGGTTAAATTAGGAGTTAAAAGTGTTTTGGTCATTAAGGGATAGTTTAGGGGCTGAAATGGTAACTTGGTCTAACGGAAGTACGAAGTTTTCTTGGTTTAGCCGGGTATTATCGAAAGTTTATAAAAGACTTTTCTCGTATCGCGACGCCTTTGACTAAGCTGACTCGAAAGAATCTAAAGTTTGAATGGAAAGCATAACAGGTTGAAGCATTCAGAGTATTGAAAGAGAAACTTTGCAGTGTGCCGACTTTGTCACTACCGGAAGGTTCCGAAGACTTTGTTGTTTATAGTGATGCTTCCAAACTGGGATTGGGATGTGTACTTATGCAGCGTGGAAAGGTTATAGCTTATGCTTCTCGTCAGTTAAAAGATCATGAAAGACAGTATCCTACACACGACATGGAATTGGCAGCAGTTGTTTTCGCGTTGAAGATTTGGAGACATTATCTTTACGTCTCTAAATTTCAAATTTATACCGATCATAAGAGTCTCCAACATCTTTTTGATCAGAAGGAATTAAATACGAGGCAAAGAAGATGGCTAGAATTGGTGAATGATTATGACTCTGAAATCCTTTATCCTCCGGGAAAGGCGAACGTGGTAGCTGATGCACTGAGTCGTCAAGAAAGAAGTGGAACAATAAAAGCTATTGAATTACGAGTTGAGCTTCTACCTAACATTTTTGATGAACTGAATAAGTGTCAAGTAGAAGCCTATCAGGAAGAATATCTGAAATCAGAACGATAGTGGGGTTATCAGCATTGCTAGTGAAAAATGATCGTGGGTTATTGTGTCTGGGGAACAGAATATGGGTGCCTCGTTTGGGTGGTTTACGTGATCGGGTACTACAAGAAGCTCATCAATCTCGATTCTCTATTCATCCAAGTACGAACAAGATGTATAAAGATCTGAAACAGTTTTATTGGTGGCCTGGAATAAAAAAGGAATATTGCTCAATACGTGGAAGGTTGTACTACTTGTAAGAAGGTGAAGATTGAACATCAGAAACCGTTTGGTCAATTGCAGCGAATAGAAATACCGATGTGGAAATGGGATCAAATTACTGCAGATTTCATCACGAAGTTACCAAGGACTCCGAAAGGGTTTGATGCTATTTGGGTGATCGTTGACAGGTTGACCAAGCCTGCTCACTTCCTACCAATAAAAGAAACCTATTCGTTTGACAGATTAGCCAAACTGTATATCAACGAAATAGTAACACGACATGGAGTTCCAATTTCGATTATCTCTGATCGTGACAGCCGTTTTACCTCAAGATTCTGGAGAAGTTTCCAAAAGGAAATGGGAACGCAGATAAAGTTAAGTACAACGTATCATACTCAAACTGATGGTCAGAGTGAACGGACGATTCAGACTTTAGAGGACATGCTTCGGGCTTACATTGTTGACTTTTTAGGATCGTGGGATAAGCACTTACCACTGATAGAATTTGCCTACAACAACAGTTATCACTCCAGCATACAAGCGGCACCGTTTGAAGTTCTGTATGGTAGAAAATGCCGAACACCTCTGTGTTGGAACGAAGTGGGAGAGAAACAGTTAGCAGGGCCAGATATAGTCCAGTTGACCGTGGATAAGATTACTCAGATTCGGGAACGTTTGAAAGTAGCTCAAGACAGACAGAAAAGCTACGTCGACCGATGCCGAAAACCGTTAGAGTTCCAAGTTGGAGATTTTGTGATGTTAAAAGTCTCTCCTTGGAACGGAGTCATTCGGTTTGGAAAGCAAGGTAAGTTGAGCCCGAGGTACATTGGACCGTTTGCAATTACAGAAAGAATTGGTGAAGTAGCCTACAGGTTAGATCTTCCGCCAGAGTTAAGCAAAATCCACAATGCGTTCCACGTATCCAATTTCCGAAAGTGTTTGGTTACGCCAGATCAGGCAGTGTCTCTACCCGAAATACAGGTTGATGAAAAGTTGAATTATGTAGAAGAACCAGAAGCCATTGTTGACCACAAAGTTAAAGTGTTGTAGAACAAAGTAATCAGACAAGTGAAAGTTCAGTGGAGACATCATAGGGGTCAGGATGCTACATGGGAATCAAAGTCATAAATGAGAGCCAAATACCCTCACCTTTTGCCTAATCGAATTCCGGGACGGAATTCTTTTAAGGGGGAGATGATGAAATACCCCGGGTAAGTTCGTTATTTAACGTTAGTTCCGTTAAATTTATTTAATTTTATAATTAATGTTTAGGGTGAATTTGGGTTAAATTAGGAGTTAAAAGTGTTTTGGTCATTAAGGGATAGTTTAGGGGCTGAAATGGTAACTTGGTCTAATAATATCCCTTTAGGCAATTAGATATTTCATAACGGAAATTATCCAGATTTAAGGTGTGTGAGTGTTTTGGAGAGAAAAGAAGCAAAAGAAGAAAAAGAAGGTTAGGGCTTCAAATTGGTGTCCTTTGGAAGTGTTTTGAGGTATGTTTCTTTAAATTTTATGTGTGTAATTACTAGTAGATGATTTCTGTCGTATTAGAATGATCAAATTTGGACTGGGGTTAAAATCAGTAGATTTATGGGTAAAATTTGTGCAAACCGACAGAGGTTTCCGGACACCATGAATGTGTCCGGGTGGTTTGGTTGGTAGTGTCCGGGTAATATAGCTGGTGGTGTCCGGATGATGTTTTAAAGGTGTCCGGATAAGTCAAATATCCGAGTAAGTCTCTTTTTATATAGTTTCCGGATGAGTTAAGATACCGGATGCTGTCCGGATTACTTTGGGTCCGGATGACGTCCGGATTGTATAGGTTGTCCGGAAAAGTGGTGTTGTCCGGATAACTTATGGTATCCGGATACTTTTGCTGTTTGGCCAATATTGAGAGTTTAGATGTTGTCGAGTATCCAGTAACCTGTATTTTGTTAACCACTAGATAGGGAATGAATGAGAACTGACTATTCTATGGTCTTGAATTGAGTACGGGCTTGGGGGTAACATTTGAGGAATTGAGTTCTTTAGAGTTCTTAGCCTTAGTAAGACTTATGTGTTTTATGTGGTAAAGAGATATCTGTATCTATTTGTTACAGATCCTGTGAATTCTGGGTAAAGGACTGAACCTGTTTAGGAGGCTTGGAAACGTGTTGATAAGCAATCAGGTGAGTTTTACTTTAAAACGTTTTGAAACTGGAATACATATGTGTGTGTATTGCATATGTGATAAATGGTGTGAATATGGTTATATGTGAATTATAATATGTTGAGATATTGTAATTACGTGAGTATTATATTATGTTATAATACGTTGGCCGGGCATAGGACCGGTGTGTTGGCTGTAGTTGTTGTACAGTGTTGATTGGCTGTAGTTGTTGTACAGCGTTGTTTATTAGTTCGCTTGCAACCAACTAATATGGCCATGGGAAGGAGACCGAGAATTACGCGATGAGTGAGTTATGATTGATAATTGTGTTTGTATTATGTGAATGATGGTGTGCAAAGGATTTTCAAAGAAACAGGGATTTTCTCACTTAGACCATTAGGTCTAACCCTCATTTTTGTTTAAATATGTATTCCAGGTCGAGGATCAAGTAAGAGCAAATAAGGAGGTTAAACCGAGAATAGCTTTTGGGAAGACTATGTAGTGGAAGACTATGATGTGTTTAGTAGATATGGCATGTTGTTATTAATGTCAATTACTATGTAAACGTTGTAAAGATGAAATGAATGTTTGTAAAAGACTAGGGGACCGTATTTGTTATATAATGTCTCTCTTCTTTTAACGACGTTATGCAATGTATGTTATTTGAACTATGTATGGGAGTACGGGTCGTTACAATATAAGTCTTCCCAAAAGCTAGCCACCGAATACTCTATTCACTTGTCCTTACCCGATCCATGACCTGGAATACATATTTTAAAACAAAATGAGGGTTAGACCTAATGGTCTAAGTGAGAAAATCCCTGTCATTTTTAAAACCATTTGCACAAATACCATATATATAACACAAAATATAAATACCAATCGTAACTCACGCATCGTGTACTTTTCCTGTCTCATTCCCATGGCCATATTAGTTGGTTTCAAGCCAACTAATAAATTAACTCCATTGTACGACAATTACAGCCAACATCGTTGTACGAATATTACAGCCAACACCACCGGTCCTAAGCCCGACCAACACACTCTCGTATAGTGTAATACTCATATAAATATAATATACATCTCCACATATTATATTTCAAACATAAGCACATAATCACATATTCAATACACACATATATGTATTCCAGTTTGAAAACATTTTGAAGTAAAACTCACCTGTTAGTCTATCAAAACGTTCTCCAAGCTTTTCTCAAAACGACTCTGCTTTCACTTCAAATTCACAGAATCTGTAACAATCAAATACCAAAAGAACACACATAAAGCTTACTTAGTAGGCTAGGAACTTAGATAAACTTAAATTCTCCAATATCTCCCCCAAACCCGAACTTAAGTCGAGTCCACATTTTATTCAGTCCTCAATCATACTCCATCCAAAGTCCAACAAAAACACAGTATTACTGGAAACTTAAAAGCATCAAAATCTCAAAAATAACCAAAACAACTCAAGTTTCCGGATCCAAACAGAACTTTCCGGACGGCTAGGACAATCCGGACATCATGCCCTTAATCGGACAACCATAACAATCCAGACAACATCCGAACACCAGGGTAATCCGGATACCATCCGGTATCTTATTTCATCCGGAAACATAGAAAAGAGGAACTTACCGGGAAATTGCTTGTCCGGACACCTGCAATCAAAACTACCCGGACACATTCATTTTGTACGGGAACCTCTGTCGGTTTACCCTCTTTTTACCCAGATTCAACATAAAATACTACCAGATACGAATTCGACTATTTTACTCCGATGGAAACTACTTATTAGCAATTACCAACATAATTTGTAAAGGCACATACCTGAAATTACTTCCAAACACACCAAATGGATCCTTAACCCTCTTCCTTTTCTTTTTCTTCTTTTTCCCTCAAAACACACACTGATTTTAGTGATTATGAAAATATCTGAATATCTTTTAGATAATATCCACCCATATTTACTATTTCAGCCCTTAAACTCTTCACTAATGACCATGATACCCTTAACTTATAAATTAAGCCAAACTTACCCTAAACACATTATTATAAAGTTAACTAATTTTAACGGAAAGAGGGTTTAACTAACGAACTTACCCGGGGTATTACATTGTTCTTCCATGAGTTATGGGTTGAGTATTTTGTCGTCAACCGTATTTGAAGGTTTTGCATATTATAGATTTATTCACGTGTTGAGTGAGTTTGGATTGGAATTCATTTTGGAAAACGCTTTATACCTTTTGGGAACTTTTCTCATAGATTTAGGGTGTGTTGGAAAATGAGTCGTTTATATCCTTTTTGTAAACTCTTTTGGAAATCATAATCTATGTCGCAAACTTTTATTTAAATAATTATTTAAATCATGTTATAAACTCTTGAACTCACTAGGCGTTAGCCTAACCCTTTTTATTTGTCGGCATGTGCAACAGGTTCAGGTTAGGAGTAGTTCTAGTGACACTGTGAAAGGTCGTGTGCTAGTAAAGTGCTTGAGAGATGAATAGCTTAAGTGAAGTCTTTCGCGTTCATCTTTGGGATTAGCAACTTGTACTTGGGTTAAGTAACTCCTGATGTGGTTTTAGTCTTTGTAATAAGAATTGAATTATATATATTGTTTGAGGTTAATCATAGATTCTAATTTTGAGGTATTTCATCTATTGGATTATAAGAAGAAATCCTATTACTTTGGATGTTTTATAAAAAAAATTATTTAGTTGCTCTTTCCCAATTCGAGGGTGTTACAAGTTGGTATCAGAGCATAAGTTTGAGAGAATTAGGTGTTGATTTTGGATACCTAGACTCAAACTATCGTCCTTTTAAGTAAATAAAAGAGAAATTCACCATTAGACACTTTAAGATAGGATGTTTTGAGGTCGATGGAGTTACTAGAAACGAGAATCACATTGAGAGTAGCAAGGATAAGCATGTACGGTGCGTTCATAATGACACATGGCCAGTGTCATGGTGAACCTACTAGTACATGTGCATACTTGAACTACTTTAATGTGACGACTGTTGGGGTAGTGAAGAAGTTTCTAAGAGAGTAGTCGTTGGAAAAGATTGACGATTTTTAGTATTAGTCACTTAGGGTGACAATAAGCATGATATTTTCTTTAAGAGGACCGTTTCGGGCCGAGATTGATGGTTGGATTAAACCATAAACTTATTGAACCAACTTTGATTCGAGGAAAGCCCGTAAGGTTAATCAATGTAATTCCTAACTTTGTCTTAAGAGGTTTGAGCATCCGGATGACAATAGCGGACCAGAGGGATTTGGAGGAGTATGGTTTGAGACGTTGAGTGCCGACTAAGTTCATGCACAAAAATTTATTTTATAAATAAATTGCATCAGTTATTTCTTGTGTTTCAAATCCTTATGTGGATTGTGTTACAAGATCTCGAAAACGTTTAGCACACACAAGATTTTAAATCATGGTTTTGAACATGCATGAAATTATTTTATTGCGGGAGTTGCAAACTCCGTCGGGACTTGCTTTATTTTATTATTGTTCAACGCTACTTTCGGATACAGTGAAATCCATATTTTAATGATGTTTAAGATGTTGGGCAAGTAACTACTACTTATGACTTTAACATTGGATCTCCTCCACATATGTTAAGGTTTGGACGGAAAGTTATTTTCCATTATGTCTATGTAAAGCTATTTTGGAGAATTTATTTAATGCGAATTTGTTGAACAATGTTGTTTATATGGTATTACAACAAATAAGGGATTTTTGCAATTTTGGCGTTTTAGTCATGATTTTGCTTATTGCAATTCGATTTTTGGAAGCGAAAGGTTTGGTGTCATTTTGTTGACTTGAGGTCATTGAGCCCATTGAGTTTCATAGAGTTTTGTTTTACGACGTTTTGTGTCGTGTGAGTGCAATTTCATATTATGCATACTCCATTCATTTATGTGGGAATTTATGAGTTATGTTGGGCATTTTGTCCCACTCGGGTTTTGTTGAGAAATATTATTTTATGCCATAAGACGACCAAAAGGGATGAGTTTTGAAACTCTGGTGTCGCATGATTTCTCTTTCAAAGATTTGTGTTAACACATTTTGTTGCAATTTTTCAGTGTATGGATTGATTTATACGTGACGTAAGTAATGCATGAAAGAACATCTTGATAGCATTTCATAACAATTTGCTTATTGCACTTTCGATCAATTGATTATTTTATTATCATTTCATGCAAATGCATTATATCAACCTAGGAGTATGCATAACTTGGTAACCATTACTTCTCGACACTTTGATAAAAAGATCGCGAATGAAAACGTTTTATTAACTCATTGCATAAATGAAGGCCATTTGGTCAAAGTATGTTTTAGTGTTGTGGGGATCATGCATGGTTTACAATACGGTATATTTTGAAAACACGGATGTGTGAGTCGTTGACATTTGGTCGGTTTTGGTTTGATGAACATTTTGGAAAATTGTAAACCTTTTTGGTTATAGAGAAAAGATGTATTTTGAGTGTTTGATAAGTAAATTTTAAGCAAAGACATTTTGACATTTTGTATTACAAGTGAAAAGACTTTTTAGTGTAAATGCTCCGTGATGGAGATTTTGGAAAATTATTTCTCTTAACCTAGAGTGCGTGGAATTATTTAAGTTTTTTGAACATTAATGCGCACTGTTTGTATGATTCGAAGTTGGAAGTTGATTTAAACCCTTTTTTGTGTCAATCATTTACAAGCACCTATTATTCTCCTATGTTTTGAGAAAACACACTAATGTGTGAAAGTCTTGTCAAAGAGGTTTTACTCATATGTCATTATATGACCAAATGAGGAAAAAAATTAAATTGATTTAAAGAACCTCATCTTTTGAAATTTCGTATGAACCATTTGATGCATGTTAGTTCATTTCGAGAAAACTACTAGGAAAGTGTTACAAGCTTGCATGCATACTCCAATTTGAGATTTCCTCATGATGTTGTAGTCGATATCTTCAAATGATGAAAACGTATTGATTTTGTCTTTAAACTTGGAACTGACACAAGTCATTTTATGTTTTGACCAAAGTGTACTTATGAATTGTTTCATCGTATTTTGGAAATAAACTGACGCGCGCAAACTTTGTTGGCGAACCTTGTTCCATGCCATTTTATGGTTAAAAAGGAATTTTGGGGTCGAATGCCGTTTAAACTTCTTTTTGAAGTACGTGCAAACCTTTTTGTTGCACACTATTTGAAGTAGGCAGTTACTTTACGTGCATGACATTAATCAATCCATACTAGGATTGTAGCGGTTCATCTCAAAGAGGTTGGTTATTACGATTTTCGTTTTGTTAATAATCTAAAATGCAATGAAATAGTTTTCAATATGATTTTCATATGTGGGACGAGCGTGTCCATTTTTGCGCAACTACCGAATTGATAGTAGTAGTTTTTAGGCGTACGATTAATTTGATATGAAAATCTTTGTGTTGAAAATTTCTATAAAATGTTTTTGGATTGGCATATTTGTTAAATAATTCACTTGAGAACCTTGAACTCATTAGGACCTTGGAAAGGTTAAGTAACCCCGGTTAAGAGTAAGTGTGTGTAGAACTTAAACTATGAAAAGTTGGGGGTTTCGACGCGTGATGGTGCTATAGGCCGGATGGTGTCGGTGGCATAGTCGATGTACTTGTTGTAATAGAAGGGTCAGAATTGCGGTATCGTATTTTGAGGTTAGCGGTAACCGTTCTTGTCGGCAACCAAGTTTTGGGTCTCGGTCGATTTTCGCACGAGGGACCCTTTAGACACCGTATTGATAACCTTAATTTTGTGATAATACTCAACGGATGGAACTCGTGTGTGGAGTTCTGTTGGGGTTCAAAGCTTGGCGGTATAACTAGGTGTCAACCTTTTTGGGATCGAGGCCAGGAACCGTTAGTGTATTCGGAGGGTTGTAGTCCGATTTTAACGAAATAATGATGACGATTGTAGTAATCTTAAGATGCTCAATTGTGATGAGTACATTTGGTAGGATGACTTCCTTGTGTGGTAATGGAACCTGTCTGTTTGATGCTTAATGTTGGACGGATTCTTGGAGTCGTATAAGCGATGGGTCAGTGACGACCCCAGGTCTTGGAGTCTATTAGGGCTCGTTGGAATTAAACGACAGTTAGCAGTAGGAAAAATTGGAATTGGAGATTCCGTTGGATTCGTTAGTGGACAAACCTTGCATCGATTTAGGGTCTAGAACCGAAATCGAGGAAGTATGGAACATTCTAAGGTTGGGAGACAACCGAAGTTGTCTGATTAGGAGTTACTCCAGTGGATGGAGCGCTCACCCGGACATAAGTACAGTGTACCTGAGAAGACATTGTTGGTAAGGGTCTGCTTGAGGTTTGTCATAGCAGTCTGTGTAGGGGAATCTAGATTCCAGTTGGAAGCTGATGGAGCATGGTCGGCGTTGAGTTGGTAAGCCCTTGGTTGTGAAGGATCCAGATTTCGAGGACGAAATCATTCTAAGGTTGGAAGGATTGTAACACTCCAAAATCCCAAGAATTGTGAGTTTGAGCATTGCGGACGTCCGCATAGGGACAAGGCCGGACGTCCGTGTCTAGCCGGATATCCATGGGTCATCCGCGAAAGCAGCAGAAGATTTGAAGGTTCGGGGTCAGCTAAGGCCGGACGTTCGAATGGGCACAAGACCGGACGTCCGCGATAGGCCTGATGAGATATTTTAGTTTCCTTTTTAAGACTTCTCTCTCTCATTCCTCATTTCATCCCCAGCCCAAATCAGTTTTCTCCCTCTTTCTCTAAACCGATTCTCTTCCAAGAAAACCCTAAATCCTTCCCTCTCCTCTTCATCTTCCCCACTCAAATCAAACCCACTTCCACCATTGTTAAAGATATGGAAGCTTGAAGCTTTTGTGGAGACTAGTAGCTTTTATTTGGAAGATTCAAGTTGTGAAGGTAATCTCTCCCTACCCAAAAGCTAGATTGTTGTTGTTTTCACCATCTCTTCCATTTTAGGGTATTATTTGGTGATTTTGGTTATATTGGTTAAGGTAATCTTCTTCTTCTTCACCCATGAAAATTAGGGTTTTGGTATGAGTTGAGATTTTGATGTAAAATGGTTGGAGAATGAATCTACATGGTTAGATCTAATTGTTGGTGGTTGGAAACTTATGGATCTAGGTTTATGGAAGATTTGGCTTGAGGATTCGGATTTGTCAAAGGAGCTTAAGTTGGGGAAAATCTAGATTTAGCCTTGTTGGGTCACCAAAGATTTGAAATTGACTCGTCGATGCTTCTCCTAAAATCTTACTTAGAATACTTTAGGTTGGTTCTTTACAATGACTTGTACAAGATAGCAAATGTTCGGCGAAGTTGAAGATCAACCGAAACCAAGCTTGAAGATATTCTTATTGTGGAAATGAAGAATAATTTTCTCAACAAACATCAAAGTCATTGTCCACCGATGGTCCTCATACATCTGTGGACATCTCCCACCGATCCATCTCTTGGTCGGCCAATATGAGTCCCACCGATGAAAGCTTCAAATCGGTGGGATCTCAAATATCTTCACAGATGCTTCTCTCAATTGTGACAAATTCCAAAGCACTCACATCGGTGGAATACGATCGGTGGAATTGTTCTTGGAACACACATCAAGAAAATCATTTATTATGGGACGATATCTATTGCAAGGTAAAAGTGACTATTTGTTGTTTTATCCATTCTCAGATAAAGTCTCAATAAACATGGGTATTCTTCCTAGTACCAAGGACACATCAACTTTTCAGAAGTCAACATCTACTTTGAATCTCCTGATGACAATTGTCCTAAGCATTTAATGCTTCTCACTCTATAAAAGGAGGAAGAATATCTACATGCAAATTACGCTTTCTGGAAGAATTTCTCAGTGCAAGCATTCTCCATCTCTCAAGAACTTTATATCTTTGATTCTAAGGGTTCAAGTTGTTTTGTTTTCAGTATACTTTGTGAAAGATTGTTAGAATAGTTTTACCTGTTCTTTTCCGCAACAGTCTTTATTTTCTATGTGTAATTCTTGTTGAAAGTTTTTCAATAATAGAATTAAAATTAAGTAATCTCTATGTATTGTATTCAACCCCCCTTCTACAATACTTGTGCTAGCCATTTGGGACTAACAAGTGGTATCAGAGCAGAAAGTTTAATTCATAAACTTGATCTGCAATGGCTGCCTCTTCTTCATCTAATGAAATATCTTTTCAAAACAACTTTTCTGAAAATGGCTCCATAGCCAAACCTCCTAAGTTTAATCCTAACAATTTTTCTCTCTGGAAAAGTCGTATGATGCTATTCATGGAAGGAGTGGATACTAGATATCCAACCATTCTCAAAGAGAGACCTATTATCCCTAGAGTCTGGGCTCGATATGAAACGCGGAGGCTTGGTAAAGAAACCATTGATAAGGAGGACTCTAGTGACTCCGATGATTCTGATGAGTCTTATGACAAAGAGAAATCCAAAGCTACTGGTCGCTATATCCTCAAAAACCCCAAGAAATACATTGACGAGGAAAAACGTTTGGACTCTCTTGATTCTAAGCTCAGGGCAATTATTGCTCTCTCTCTTCCTTATGAGGTCTATCATTCTTTGGTAAACTTTGAAACAGCCAAAGAAATGTCGACCACTCTATGTGTTATGTACGAAGGTACAGAGGAAGTGAAGAAAACCAAAAAGATTGCTCTCATCAGGAAATATGAGCCGTTTGCTCATGAGAAAGGAGAATCTCTTTCCAGTTACTATAATCGCTTTAACAGTCTTCTGAATGACTTCAAGTTATTAGGCAGAGTTTATGATAATGAGGAAATCTTGTGCAAGTTCATGGATTGTCTTCCTGAGTTTTGGGAAAACATATGTACTTGTATCAAGACCACCAAGGATCTTGAATACATTCCTTTAATTGTATTATATGGAACTCTATATAATTATGAGCAAACTAAACTGCAACGGAAGTCTTTCATTAAAGAGATAAAAGGCTCTTCCATAGCCTTGGTCAGTGACACTTCCAAGAAAACTCAATGTGTTCCTCGCATTACTTACCCTTCATCAGACTCTGACAATGACATTCATGTTGAGTCCAATCACCACACGGAGGCATATCTTAGTGATGTCGATGATTAAGGTGATGAGGCCTCTGTCGATCAAGTGACTGATGACAGGGCAATGATGGCTGGACCCAAAAACAAGTCTCGTTGGTCTGGCAAGTCTAGAACTTTCAAGAAACCCTCTTCTTCCACAAAAACTCCTTCTTCTGACAAGTCAAATGAGGAGTGTTTCAATTGTGGTAAGAAAGGACACTTTGCATCCGAATGCAGAAGCAAACGTGTTGAAAGGACTAGGACCACCTCCTCAGACAGACCTTCTTCAAAGTTTGAAAAATATAGAAATTCTTCCAGGTCAACCTTTCCCAGAAAAGGAAATCCATCTTCCTCCCAAGAACAACAAGAACGTGCTGAGAAGTACAAGGCAAAGTACAAAAGAGAGAAAGAAAGAAATGAGGGACTTCTCAGAAAAGGAAAAGGATACATCGCTGAAATCCATGACTGGGCTGAAGAGCCAACCTCTGAAAGTGACAAAGATTCTCCCACTATGTGTTTCATGGTCATATCTGAAGATATGGAAGATTCAGAAAAGGTTGTCACATCAGTTGCCTTGGTATCAACTAGATGCTCCTCATCATACTCTCAAGTACATCCTTTTAACTCTATGACTGAAACTGAAAAGAATGATGCCTATGAATCTTTGACTAATGACTTCTACAACCTCAAAGATGCCAAAAAGAAAAAGTCTGTTCAAGTTAAAACTCTTACCTCCCAACTTGAATCTTGTCTGTCCAAACATGAGAAATTTAATGAAATCAAAGCAGAACTAGAGGACTTGAAAACCATCAATCACACCATTGCCAAAGAGAAAAACAAGCTTTTCAAAAGACTAAAAAGAGAGCAAGAAACCGTTAGAAAATGGACCACTTCTTCAAAAAATCTTGAGAAAAATTTTCAAGACCAAATTTCTGGTGATAATAAATATGGTCTAGGTTTGGAAAAATGGATTATGAACTCCCTTCTCATGCTCTTGCTTCTACCTCATGTGAATGGCATGCTTCTTTTGAGTCAATCTCAAGTGACTTTGTTTCTTTGAATTCAAATGATTTAAATGAAGCTTTAAAATTCGGAATGTTTATAAAAGCCAAAGACCCCTCTTTTGTTCAAAACGTTGAGAATCAAGATTCCAATGATGTTTCAAAACCCATTCATGATCTTTTGAAAGTGTTAACTATTGATGAAGCCTCTTCTTCTAATCCAACAACCTCAAAGATTTTCAAAATTGACAATACTACAAATCTTTCTCTCAAAAAGAAAATCTTCAGATTTTGTCAAGAGTCCTCTCAAAAATGCTTCAAGGAATCCTTCCACTACATATACTTCCACCACTTCAGGAAATGGAATCTTAAGTTTTCCACCTCTCATATCCACATTTGGTCCTAAAGCCATTCAAATTGATGTTAAAGGCAAAGGGAAGGAAAAGATTCAAAAATCCAAAAAGGTGTTCATCTATAGAAAGTGTTATAATTATGGGACACCTTCCATCTTGCAAAAGACTGTCCCTCTAATAGGATAGATAGAACCAAACCTAAGAACTCTTCTTTAACTAACCCAAAAGGACCCGTCACCAAATGGGTACCAAAGAACTAATATGTTCGTGAATGCAGATTAACGAGCACCATCAAATCTGGTATTTGGATAGTGGGTGCTCACGTCATATGACAGGAAACAAATCTCTCCTCATTAACTATGTGTCTGAAAAGGGTCCATCTGTAACATTTGGGGACAACCCTAGAGGCTACACCAAAGGATATGGAACTCTCACCAACGGATCTGTCACCTTTAACAAAGTTGCACTTGTTGAAGGCCTCATGCATAATCTTCTAAGTATCAGCGAACTGTGTGATTTAGGATACAAAGTTATCTTTGAACTTTGTATCTATACTATTGTTGACAAGGACATGAAAGTGGCCCTTTCTGGAAAAAAAAGTGAAAATGTCTATGTCATTGACATGGGACAAAATCATAATACTTCAAGTGTATGCTTTGTGTCGGATGACACAGCCAAAAGGAATTGGCTGTGGCATAAACGTTTATCTCATCTCCACTTCAACACTCTCCACAAAATCTCAAACAAAGATCTGGTGACTGGCATGCCAAAGTTGAATTTTGTCAAAAAAAAGTTGTGTGATGCATGTGAAAAGGGGAAGCTCACCAAAACTTCCTTCAAGGTCAAGCAATGTTCTTCCATTACTCTTCCTCTTCAAATGTTGCACATGGATCTATGTGGACCAGTCAGCACTCCCACCCTAGGTGGCAGAAGGTACATTCTTGTAATTGTTGATGAATTCACTATATATACTTGGGTATGTTTTCTCAGGTAAAAGAGTGATGCAACCGAAGAGATCATAAATTTTGTCAGGAAAATTGAAGTCCTGAATGGACAGCTTGTACGATCGGTGAGAAGTGACAATGGCACCGAATTCAGAAACAGTGCCCTAGACGTCTTCTTCAATGAGAAAGGAATTTCTCAAAACTTTTCAGCTGTCAGGACTCCTCAACAGAATGGAGTAGTGGAAAGGAAAAATAGAACTCTATGTGAGGCTGCAAGGTCAATGGTAAGTGAATCAAATCTTCCCACATATTTCTGGGCTGAAGCTGTCAATACAGCTTGCTTTACCCAAAACAGATCGGTGATCACCAAAAGACATGGGAAGACTCTTTATGAAGTATTTCATGGGAGGAAACCAAATATTGGTTTTCTTCATGTTTTTGGTTGTGTGTGTTTCATTCTGAATGATAGAGACAATCTTGGGAAATTTGACCCTAAGGCTGATGAAGGTATCTTTATTGGATATTCCTTGTCATCAAAAGCGTACCGTGTGTATAATCTAAGAAGAAAATGCATAGATGAATCCATTAATGTGAAATTTGATGATCTGAGATCATCATCACTTTCAAATGATGATGATGAGTTACATAGATGGATTTCATCATGCATTGGTGATACCCCTGCCACAAATCCCACTGATACATCATCCATACCCTTCATACATTCTGATCCACCTTCTTCAAATCACCAAGTTGGGTCACCCTCCATAGTGCCCGGCATCACTCCCACCGAAATTGACAACCAATCCACCGAAATTCTGCCTCCCACCGATGATTCTCCTCCCACTCCAATGATCCAAAATCCTCAATCTCTTCCTTCATCAAGTCTCCCACCTCCATTACCTCTTGCTACTAAATGGACCAAAGATCACCCTATTGATCAAATCATCGGTGATCAACAAGCTGGAGTTCAAACTAGAAGAGGCATTGGAAATATTTGTCTCTATGTGAATTTTCTATCTCTTATAGAACCCAAGAAGATTGATGAAGCCCTAAGTGATCCATGCTGGATCATTGCTATGCAAGAAGAACTTTCCCAGTTCACAAGAAACAAAGTATGGAGATTGGTTCCCAGACCTCCAAAGAAGACAATCATTGGAACCAAGTGGGTCTTCAGAAACAAGAAGGATGAAGATGGTACAATCATCAGAAACAAAGCCAGGTCGCTCAGGGATACCGACAGGAAGAAGGCATTGATTATGATGAAACATTTGCTCATGTTGCCAGACTTGAAGCCATCAGAATCTTTCATGCTCATGCTGCCCATCAAAACTTTAGAGTCTTTCAGATGGATGTTAAAAGTGTTTTCCTCAACGGTGAGCTTGCTGAAGAAGTCTATGTGAAACAACCTCCAGGTTTTGAAGACCCAACACATCCAGACTATGTGTATCGGCTGGACAAAGCTTTGTATGGTCTCAAACAGGCTCCTCGTGCCTGGTATGATACTCTTGCAGATTTCCTTCTAAAGAATGGATAATCTAGAGGTACAATTGAAAACAATCTCTTTCTCAAGCAAACCTCAGGTAATCTCATTCTTGTTCAAGTTTATGTGGATGATATCATCTTTGGTGCCACTGATAAATCACTATGTGATGAGTTTGCTTCTCTCATGATGAGTCAATATGAGATGAGTATGATGGGAGTGCTTATATTCTTTCTAGGCCTTCAGGTCAAACAAACTTCAGAAGGGATTTTCATAAATCAAAGAAAATATATTCGTGACCTTCTAAAGAAATTTAACTTCTTAGATAGCTCTCCTATGAAAACTCCTATGGAACATTGAAAATTCATGCTGATCCAGATAGTAAATCTGTTGATGTAATGAATTATCGGGAAATGATTGGCTCTCTTCTCTATTTAACTGCTAGCGGACCGGATATTATGTTTGCTACTTGTCTTTGTGCCCGTTATCAGGCCAATCCAAAAGAATCTCGTTTGGCTGCTGTAAAATGGATTTTCAGGTATCTAAAAGGTACCATGCACCTGGGTCTTTGGTATCCCAAAGACTCAGGATTTGAACTAATTGGGTATTCAGATTCAGATTATGCAGGTTCCAAAGTTGATAAAAAGAGTACCACAGGTAGCTGGTCAAGCAAGAAACAAAATTCAGTTTCAACCTCAACTGCGGAAGCTGAATATGTGGCTGCTGGAAGCTACTGTGCTCAGATCCTGTGGATGAAAAATCAACTAAGGGACTACAATCAAGTCTACTCCAAGATCCCAATTTTATGTGACAACTCAAGTGCAATAGCTATTGCAAATAATCCTGTTCTTCACTTCAGATCAAAGCACATAGATATCAGATATCATTTCATCAGGGATTACATTTCTAAAGATGACATTGAGCTGCACTTTATTCCTACTGATCTTCAGCTTATAGACTTGTTCACCAAACCCTTAGATGAAGCCAGGTTCAAATTTCTAATAAGTGAACTTGGAATGCTATATCTTGATATGTGATTTGATGTAAAAAAAACTGTTCTGTTATCGGTGGTCCTCTCACTGACGAAAATCTTATCGGTAGATAGAACCCACCGACTATTTCTCAGATGTATCATACTTCACCATCGATTTCGATGACCTCTCCAATACACCGACCCTTCCCTTTCTATCGGTAAGCTTCATCCAACGACTCCTTCTCTTCGGTAGAATTCTCACCATCGATAGACTCCCCTCACCGATTCTCCACACCGATATCCTCTTCACTCACCAAATCTATACCTATCAGTGGGACACCGAGACTTCTAATCGGTGAACTATACCATTCACCGACTCACGAACCCACCGATTCCACACCTATCCCCGATTGCTCTAAATCGGTGACTTTCTCTACCCACCGACTCCTTATTTTCGGTGGCATTCTCACCATCGGTTGACTTCTCTCCTTCCACCGACTTCATTATCACCGATTGTTTCCACCTGTTTTCATCACTCATCGGTGAACCCTCCTCACACCGATGCCCTTGCACGTCGGTGGACATTATCTTCACCGACGTTTCTCGTGTTAACAAACATCCATCGGTGAAAACCTCATCTCACATCGGTGACTTATCTCACCGATCCTTGTGGATATTATCTTTCTCGAATTCCCATGCTTACTTCATCCTACATCCTATGTGTCAGAAACCTTTGACCATCCCATTCTGGTAAAACGTTTTTAGACCACATCTTTTCCATCCATCATGATTACCCCTCTAAATCACCATTTCCCCAATTAGTTCTATCCACATAATCCGTTCATATTCTCTCTTAACTATTGCCGCCCAAAGCCTTTTCAAATTCAAAACCTCTATATAAACCATCCATCCTCTTCATTTTTTCTTTTTCACAAAACCTGCAAGTACCCACGATCCAACTCTCTCTCTCTCTCTCTCTCTCTCTGTCTCTCTCAAGATTTCAACCTACATCTTGTCTTTAACAATGGCGTCCTCTACCTCCTCCAAGGTTGCAAAATCATCTAAGATCGTGAAAGAAACACCTACTTGCTTCGAAGACTTGAAATTCAATCCTTGCAACCATGTAGCAAGGTTTGAATCTGATCCTACTCATCCCGAGTTCACCACCATCACCAAGTTTCACACTCGTTCTCCACTTCTCCATGCTTTCACTTGCAACCCTAAGGTGAGCAAGGTTCTCATTGGACAATTCTGGCTCACCTGCGTCTATGATCCATCAACTGAAGTTATAAATTCTTCCATAGTTACTACTGAAGAAGGTGATCATGATCTGACTTTTGGTGTGAATGATGTCCGCACTGCTCTCAAAATTGACCTTTTCCCTACTTATGAAGATATGTACGTCCCCAATGCCCATGCAGAGGTGGTGAATGCTATTGGATACATTCACAAGACTGATACCAAATCTTCCAAATCATCCAAAGGACCGGGTACACTCATTCGCAGCAAAATGGGAGGTATTTGGAATTTCTTCTTTGCTCATGTCATTTATTGTCTATCTAGGAAGACTAGTGGGCATGATCAATCTGCCTCCTATATTACTTCTCTTGCCCATGCGTTAATCTTCCAACGCAAATCGATTTTGCCCAATACTTCTTCACTGAGCTGACTGAGGTGGTGAAGCACCCATAGCGATGTCAAGTCGCTTTTCCACGTTTCATATCGATGATCATTCAACACAAGCTTGATGCTGCCTTGGATGTCGATCGAAAGACCAAGTCTCCTAAATTCTCCTATGATTGGTCCACACCAAGTGTTGGCCAAAAGACCCTTGACGTCGACACCCTTGCCTCCGACCTCCCGCTACGACCAGGGATAATTACCTTCGCTCACTCTCCCGAACTACACTGGGGGGACGCCGAAATCGAAGGGTTTGTACACCCGGATATTACAGAAGTTCTTCCAGTCGTAGGGGCCTCTTCTCCCCGTTCTCGAGTAAAGTCGGGTGGCACCAAAAAGAAAGCATCTTGGGCCACCGACACCTCTGTGTCCGCTTCCGAGACTATGTCTCCAAGAAATCCCTCGGAGGCTACCCAAGTCTCAACCCCTTCTCATAAGCGGAGGCACTAAAAATCCCCTTTGAGGTCTCATCCTAAGAGGTCTCGGACACCTTCGGCCAAGCCCCACAAGCCAATTGTCGATTCTAAAAAATCGCCAGTTGTTGAAATTGTCCCATCTGAGCCAAGGGAATCTGCTAAACCCCAAACCGGCTCCTCCATGGTCTCTCAAAAGGCCTCGGTTGTGATTCAGGAGAACCCACCATTTATCTCATCACCCGCTTCTTTGGGTGGTGCAGATGACTTCGGGGTCTCTCCCCTCGAAGGAACCGAGTTTGCACTTCACAACCTTTCACCCGATCAGTATGAGATCGATGATGCACAACCTATTGGAGATTCGGGCTCTCCAAACAGAGCATTTTTGGACTTTTTATTGGAAGATACACGTTCTCCCTGAAAGCATACCACCGACGTGATCATGGTCACCGAACCCTCATCCGCACCAACGCATCCATCCCCACCACCGATCCATGTCTCACCGACACGTCCACCACCATCACCGACCCATGTGTCACCGAAGAAACCCACCCCCGACACTCCCCTTACCGATCTCTTTCCTCCACCAATCACGAAGCACATTGTTAAATCTGGAGTTTTGTCAAATTACCAAGTGTTGGGATCTGAACAGAAGACTCAGAGTTCTGAGTTAGAAGACTCAGAAGTTCTGATCTGAGAAGTATCGAAAAGATTACAAGTGTGGAATCTGAACAGAAGGGTCAGAGTTCTGAGTAGGAGACTCAGAACTTCTGATGATGAAGATGAAAATAGCTCAAGTACTTGAAGGAAGTTCTGAGGAGCTTTATTAGAAGAATGTTCAGAAGTTCTGAACAACATGTTCAGAACTTATGACAGGATATTTTCTTTTATATTCTGTTATGTAATTAGGACACGTGTAATGTTCTTATTAGTCTTTGATGTATATGTACTGTAACTTTAGTATTTCCTTTACAGTATATATAGGAGTTAGCAACTGTAAGCTAACTAATCTTTGCATAACATTCACGCATATCATTGTATTCAGCTTTTGTAATCTTTGAGAGATTCTCTCTCTAGATCTGTAATCTGTTATTGATTGAATACAAGTGTGTTGATACAAATCTCTATCATTTACTGTTTAATTGATCTTAATTGATTGTAAGATTGAATCCTGATTTCTACAATTGGTATCAGAGCTTAATCGAATCAATTTTCATTCGATACGATCATTTTTTCAACAATTCAAGAATTCAAGATCTAATTTGAAGATTTGGAGATTCAAGATCGTTATTATTCGTGTGCTACAATTCAAGGTAATTTTTCTGTGATCCTACACATCTTGAAGAAGTATTTTCTGTTTTGGAGAAAGATTTATGTGATCTTGATGGTTCCTGATGAAGAAAAGAAGTTAGATGTTCAGGATCTCTTTCTAAACCAGTTTGTGCACTCTATATGTTCGAGGAAATGACTACTAGAGATTTGATTTTGGTTTGATTTGATAAAAGTCAGATCTGAAAGGATTTTAGATCTTCGATTGTTTAAAATCAACTTTATGGAGTTGCAAACCAGAAACATTATTCTTTGCAATTTTTGTTCTAAGAATATTACGGAGATCGACTCATTGTTCATAATCAACTCTATTTGATGACCATCAATTTGAGAATTTCATAGTGCGGTATGTAATTAAAGATTGATCATGGTAAGTGTTCAAACAACAAGAATTCAATAAGATCTGCACAAGGCTGTCAATTCGATGATGAGACAGCAAGATCTCATATCTGCCCATGCTCAGTTCGAACAGATTTCAGAATTTACTGCGTGTGGTATCAGATTTTATTCAAGCTGAAAATCATGATTGTTTGCCGTCAAAACAGCAAGTTATTTGTTGTTGGAGCTGTTTGCTTGTTGTCAAAACAGTTTAGTGGACAGAAAGCTGTCCAAACAGAAAATTAATCACATTTGGTTCATAGTTAACAGCCCAAAAAGCTGTTGTTGCTTGCTGTTGTGTTTGGTATATGAAGACAGATCTGTTTGCTGTCAAAACAGATTCTGTTTGCTGTCAAAACAGATTCTGTTTGCTGTCAAACAGAAGACAAGTTGTTGATGAAAAGTAAAAAACAGAATATTGGCTGCTATTTTGTACAAAACAACAAGTTGTTGTTGGAGTATTCAAAGCAGAAGGTTGCTGCTCGAAGTGCAGCAGATTTTTTTGTTGTTTGTACATCTAAAAGGTATCGAAAAAATAGCTGTAATAGAATGTTTTGCTGCTGTCTTAAGTTGTTTTAACAGAAAATTTCTGTTTGCAAAAGAAATCTGTTGGAAGTTGTTCATGACTCGAAGTGGGCAGCAACAGATTCAGAAGTGTGTTCAGAATTTGAGTGTTGTGTAATCAGAATTCTGATCCTTTGATCAGATGTTGGCCGTGATCAGTTGTGTTCCCAGATTCGTCTAATCAGAGTCCATGTTCAGATTTCAATATGTTCAGAGTCCACTTCAAGGTTATTCAGAATTCTGATCGTTACTTCATATTTGATTCATGTTTGATCAGAGATTAATCAAAGGCATTCAGATTTCGTTTATGTTGATTCATAGTTACAAGGCAATTCAGAGGTTGCTTGTGTCTTCAGAAGTTTAAGTCAGTGAATTCAGAAGTCAGATCGTGGGCTGTCAAAGGTTACTCAGAGTTTGTTCAAGTGATTTCAGAGTTAAGTGAGCTTAATCAGAATTCTGACTTCAATGTTCAGAGTTTTAACTTGTGTAGTCAGAATTTCATCAAAGGCCATTCAGAGTTGAACTTTTTCAAAGTTCTTTATGTTCAGAATTCTGATTGTGTTTATTCATAATTCTGATCAAGGCTACTCAGAATTTACACTTAGCTTATTTCGGAGTAAAAGTGCATTTTCAGAAGTATTTGCTCAGAACTCTATCCTCCAAGCTCCAAATTTGACGAGTCCAGATGTGTTGGATTCCTAAAACACATATGAACATTTGTCATGTTTTGAGTTTGATCTGAATAAGTGTGCTTAATGGTCAGAATCTGTGTTAAAGTCAGTGGACACTTGCCGGACAGAAAGCTGTGTTTTTCACTCAATTTCTCCCAACTTTCAGAAAGGTGTTCTATCTTCTATTTTGTGGATCCAAGCTGAGTTATTGAAGTGTGTTGAGAAACTCCCTCCTCTGATCTTAATGGAATAAGCTCTTGAGCTTAATGATCATTCAACACGGATTTCAAATATGGATTCTTTGTTACAAACTGAAATTTGCACTATGGTTTGTCACGTAGCTCGCCCATTATTTTCTTGTGGGCTTAACGAATGTGCCGAGTGTCTTCAGATGGAGCTGAATATTTTTTTGTGCATTCAGTCGAGCTTATTGCACATTGGATCCAATTTTAAAGTTGAAACTTATGAAGAATAAGAGCAAATTTTGAGGGGGAGCTTGGATAGATTTGCAAGGCGTGAAGATGTGCAACACTAAAGTTTTCAAAGAAATCAAGGGGGAGATTATTTGAAGATGCTTTCTTTATAAAACTTTAGGGGGAGATTGTTGGGTCTAGAAAACCCCAACAAACAAATTGGTATCAGAGCTACTCCTATCATTCCAATATGTTATATGTTATAAAGCCCATATAACATATTACAATTGGTATCAGAGCTACTCAACAAACAAATTCGTTCAAGATCGTGTTCGTGAGATAGTGTTCTTGAAGATTTCTTGATCAATTCGTCAATTGATTCCGCTGCTATTCACAATTCTTGAATTCTTTGTAATTCTTGAATTTGTTTTACGTTTGTTCAAGAAATTCAATTTGTCTTTCTGTTGATTCGATTTTATTCATCTTACAATCATGTCTTCGAAAGAATTTCTCTCAATGGGATCTGAGACGAAACCTCCTGTTCTTATTCCTAACGAATATCAACAATGGAAAATTCGTATGATACAATTTTTGGACAATATCGATGAGAATTTGATGATTTCAATACGAGAAGGTCCAATTGAAGTTTATGTCGATGTTCAAGCTACACCTGAAACTGATACAACTCCAGAAATTCCTGCTACTAGGGTGAAGAAGAATTTTTCACAGTACTCAGAAGCACAGAAAATCAGACATGCAATTGACAAAAGAGTTGTTACGCTGTTGACTTTGGCCGTTCCCAATGAGGTTTTTAATAGAATTGATAGTGGAACATCAGCAAAAGAAATGTGGGATGAACTTGAAAAGCAAATGCTTGGTACTGCAAAATCAATTCAAGCAAAGTTAAACCAATGCATCAATGCTTATGAAAGATTCAAAGCAAAAGAGTGTGAAAGTTTAAATCAGACTTATGAAAAGTTTTGTATTATTTTGAATGACCTCAGGAGGAATGGGTTGAAAAAGACAAAGTCTGAGATTAACTACAAATTTCTGAACTCTCTTAATTCAGAATGGACATCTTTTGCAATTAGTCTTCAAATGAATAAAGACACGTGTGAAGAAGATTTAAATGGTCTATTATGTGTTCTAAATCAACATGAGGATTCGGTTAAGCAAGTAGTGGAAGAGAAGAAAAGTGTTTCTGATCAATTAGCCTTACTTTCAGAAAGAAAATCTAAGGTGATCAAAACTGCAAAGAAATCTGTGTATTTGTCTGAAATACCCAAGTTAGAGGAAGAATCTGATGTGGTGGAGGGATCAGAAGAAGATGATGATATCAAGCTGATTGCAGAAAAATTGGCCTTGTTAACTAACACTTTCAACAAGAGATATGGAAATAACAAGTTTCAGGGTAAGTACAGAAGGGAACAGGGGAGTTCAGAAGAGAAATATAAAAAGAAAGAAGATAGAGAAGAAAGTAAGTTTGAGAAGAAAGAAGAGAAGGAAGAGAGGAAAGAGAAAGATTTGTGTTTTAAGTGTGGAAAACCTGGTCACTTTGCCAGATACTGCAGAGTAAAAGTAGTAAAAGATTATGAATACTACACAAAGAAGGCTCAGTTGGCTAAGAAAAGAGATAATGAGGCTGCAATGTTGGCAGAATAGGAGAATTGGCTGTATTATACTTCAGATGAAGAGGATTGCATTCACTTTTCTCAAATGCAAAGTTATATGGCCAAGATGAAGAATGAGGATGATTCTGATTATGAAGATGCTGATTCTGATTCTTCTACTGAGGTACATTCTGCACTTGAAATTGATCTAATAACTCAAATTGGTAATATGAATTCTGAATTTGCTAAACTCAGAAAACAAATAAAAGGTGAAAGAATTCTAGTAAACAAGTTCAGAACAAAAAAAAAGATAATTAAAGAACAGTTTGAAGAATCTGAAGTTGAGAAACAAAAAGTCAAAAATGAGAATTCTGATTTATTAAAGAAGATTTCTGAATTAAAAATTCAATTTACAGAAATAAAAGATGAAAAGGTTGATTTACAAATTAAATATGATATGTTGCTTGAGGAAAGAAAGAAGTTGTACACAAAAATCAAAGAGTTGGAAGACCTTAATTTGAAAAGAGGTCAAACTCAACAAACCTTGAATCTTCTCACTAGCAATGTTAAGGATACAAGATTTTATAATCCTAAAATGGGATTAGGTTTGGAAGAAAATGTAGTTTTGAAAAGAGCTCCAATAAATCTGTATGATTTTGATAAACTACAAGTTCCTAAACAAAAAATCCCAGAAATTGTTGAAGTTTTTGTAAGACCTGCTAGTTCTATAACAAGTTCAGGCAATTTACAAAAATCAAGTCCTGTAAAAGCAAAGGAAACAATTTCTGAACCTAAAACTGAGAAATCAGATGTTTCAGAAAACAAGGTTAAGAAAGAGATTTCTAAACTAACAGAAGAGAAACCAAAATATAATGATGCTAAATTCAAATATGATTCTTTGAATGTCAGTTACAAAAATAAACAACCAAGTTTTTCATATTCTGACATTGAAAGTATATTTGATGCAAGTAAGGTTTCTGAAACAGTTTGTCAGAAGTCTGAATCTTTTAGTCAGAATTCTGACTCCACAAGTCAGAACTCTGAGTCTGAAGGTCAGAATTCTGAAACTGTTGGTCAAAATTCTGATTCAACTGATAATTCTCAAGTCACTTCAGAAGACTTTTCAGAACTTGAAAAGAGATTCAAACTTGTTAGTCAAGAACTTGAGGACTTAAGAAAAACTTTTGATGATCTTGAAAATGATTATTGTGATGTAGATTTTAAACTGGATCAAGTTTTAAAGGAAAACAACACTTATGTCCAGAAAATAACAGAGCTTGAGAAGTTAAAGGATGAATATGATCTTTTCAAAATTAATGCCTTAAAAGAAGACAACAAATTCTTTGATGAATCAAGTACATTTGAAAATGGTGAATCATCAAAATCATCTGCTAATTCTGTGAAATTCAATGTTTCAGAAAATGAGGAAAGCAAAAGGAAAGATGGTCTGAAAAAGAATTCTATGAAGATTGGGTTGAATACTACTTCTGAATCCAAAGCTAGAAATTCTTGTAATAAGTGCAATTGTACTCTGAACAATATCAATAAAAATGAAAAGACTTATGTTTCAGATTTATTGTCACTTGCAAGAAAAAATCTTGAATGTGTTCAGTGTGGTAGTCATTCATTCCAATCCCCTCAGAAAAATCTGATTTTAATAACTTCTGTTTCTTATATAAACAAAGCAAATCAGAACTCAGAAAAGAAGACTAAGTTGTTTTCTCAAACTCAGATAAAAGAAAAGAAGATTGAAAATATTTCTCAATCTAAACCAAAAGAAAAAAAGAATGAAAACATGTTTCAAAATAAAGAAAAGAAGACTGAAAATATTTCTCAGTCTCAACCAAATGTTTTCAAAAGTAAAAGACACAGCTTTGTAAACAGAAAATGTTCTGACTTCATCAAAGTACAAGGAAAATGGTGCCTTAAAAAGGATTTTGAATGGAAAGTAAAAAGAACTTTTGTTAAATCAGATGTCAATGCTAACAAAGATGGACCCATTCCAAAATGGGTACCTAAATCTAACTGGGTGTTTTTGCAGGGCTGTCATGTGTGGTTTTTAGATTCTGGACCTTCAAGACACATGACAAGTCATAAGTCTTCTCTGACTAATTTCACAGAAAAGGCTGGAGGAGCAGTAAATTTTGGAAATAACAGCAAAGGACAAGTCAAAGGTTTTGGAGATTTAACAAAAGGGGATCTGACTATTCAGAAGGTTTTCTATGTTGAAGGATTACAACATAATTTGTTCAGCATAAGTCAGTTTTTGGACAGTTTCTGTCAGATTAAGTTCAGCATAACAGGTTGCATGATTTTAACTGAGAATGACATAAAAGTCTTCTGGGCCAAAAGACATATGGACTTATTTGTGGTTAACTTTTAAAAAATTCAAGCTTTAACCCCTGTTTGTCTATTTGCCCATTTCACATGCTGAACATAAAGATTCTTTTTCAAACTTGATCTTTGGTAATCCTTTGACTAGATGCTTGCTAACTAGATTGTTCAGATCTCTGAAATTTAAGTGAGAACATCTTCTGTGCCAAAGCCAACATTCATTAGAGATGCTACATACAGATCTTTGTGGTCCTATTTTAGTTCAATCTATGGGAGGAAAGAAGTATATGTTAGTTATTGTGGATGAATATTCAAGATACACTTGGGTTGAATTCTTAAGAACTAAGTCAGAGGCTGCTGAAACACTGATTAATTTCATCAAAAGAATTCAAGTCTTTTTGCAACTTCCAGTCCAGAAAATCAGAAGTGACAATGGGACAGAGTTTAGAAATGAGATTCTTCAGAACTTTTTGCAAAGCCTGGGGATTTCTCATAACTTTTCAGCTGTTAAAACTCCTCAACAAAATGGTGTTGTTGAAAGGAAGAACAGAACCTTGGTTGAAGCTGCAAGAATAATGTTGGCATATTCAAATCTTCCAACCTTCCTATGGGTTGAAGCAATAGCCACTTCTTGTTTTACACAGAACATAACTTTAATCAATAAAAGATTGGATAAAACTGCTTATGAACTGATTAACAAAAGAAAACCACTGATTAAATTTTTTCATGTTTTTGGATGCATATGCTATGTTCTTAAAGATAGAGAAAGTCTTGGTAAATTTGATAAAAAGGCAGATGAAGGATACTTTGTTGGGTATTCACTTACATCCAAATCATTCAGAATCTACAATAGAAGAACCAAGAGAATTATGGAAAGCATCAATGTCACCTTTGATGAGTCAAGAATGAAAACTTCTGAACAAAACAGTTCAGAACTCGGACAGGATAAGAAAAATGACTTCTGAAACAGCTTCTAATCCTAACTATTCAGAACTCAATATGTTGTTTAAGGATGCATTTCTGGAACTAAACTTCTGAATCTTATGCAGATTTTGTAAATCCAAAAATGATTCAAGAAATGAAAAAGAGAACTTCAGAAGTAATTCAAACAACTGTAATTTCTGATACATGTCCATCTGAGGAATGTCCAACTTTGATCAATACAAGTAATGGAACTTCTGATCCTAGTACTCAGAATTCTGGACAAGTTAATCAGAATTCTGATCAAATTACTAAGATTTCTAAACAAGTGCTTCAGAACTCTGAACAAGTCATTCAGAATTCTGACTCTACTACTCAGAATCCAAACTTGGATGTTTCACCTCAACAAGTATCAGAACAAGGGGACAGTTCAGAATTACAAGCAATCATTGATGAGAATGATACAAACAACAATTTTTCAGAAATTGATGTGCTTCCTAGTTCAAACAAATGGACTAAAGACCACCTTATTCATCAAGTAATAGGAGATCCATCAGCAGGAGTTAAGACCAGATCAGCAACAACAAATGAAGCAATGTTTGCAGGATTTTTGAGTGTGATTGAACCTAAGAAAGCAAATGAAGCCCTAGAGGATCCAGATTGGATTTTAGCAATGCAAGATGAATTGCTACAGTTTGAAAGAAATAAAGTCCGGAGACTAGTTCCAAAACCTGAAGGAAAATCTGTTATTGGAACTAAATGGGTATTCAGGTGTTGTAGTCAGAAACAAGGCAAGATTGGTTGCAAAGGGATATTCTCAACAAGAAGGAATAGACTATGATGAGACATTTTCACATGTGGCAAGAATAGAAGCAATCAGAATATTCTTGGCCTATGCTGCACATAAGAACTTCAAAGTATACCAAATGGATGTCAAATCAGCTTTTCTGAATGGTATACTAAATGAAGAGGTTTATGTCTATCAACCAGAAGGTTTTGTTGATCTTGTGTTTCCAGATCATGTTTATGTTTTAGATAAGGCATTATATGGTCTAAAACAAGCACCAAGAGCCTGGTATGACACTCTTACTCAACACTTATTAAAATCTGGTTTCAAGAAAGGTAAGATTGACACTACTTTATTCCTGAAGAAAAAGGGTGATGATTTAATTTTGATTCAAATATATGTAGATGACATAATATTTGGTTCTACAAGTGCAGAGTTGTGTACTGAATTCTCAAAAGTCATGGAATCAGAATTTGAAATGAGCATGATGGGAGAATTGAACTTCTTTCTTGGTTTACAAGTAAAACAGTTACCAAATGGTATTTTTATAAACCAAGGAAAATATGTTAAAGAAATTTTAAAGAAGTTTAAGATGTCTGATTGTGCTTTTATGATAACACCAATGGCAACAAATGTCAAGTTAGATGCTGATTTTAAAGGAGTTTCAGCAGATAACAAGATTTATAGAGGCATGATAGGATCTCTTCTTTACTTAACTGCTAGTAGACCAGATATTATGTTTGCTACTTGTGTTTGTGCTATATTTCAATCAAATCCAAAAGAATCTCATTTGCTAGCTGTTAAGAGGATCTTAAGATATCTGAAAGGTTCACCAGATTTGGGCCTTTGGTATCCAAAAGAGACTGATTTCAAATTAACTGGTTTTACTGATGCTGATCATGCAGGAAGCAGATTGGACAGGAAAAGTACATCTGATGCTTGTCACTTTTTGGGAGATAAGATTGTGAGTTGGGCTTCAAAGAAGCAAAACTGTGTATCCACATCCACTGCTGAAGCAGAGTATGTTGCTGCTGCTGCCTGCTGCTCTCAAACTTTGTGGATGAGAACACAACTCATGGACTATGGATATCAACTTAACAAAATTCCCATATATTGTGATTCAGAAAGTGCTATTGCAATATCTCATAATCATGTTCAGCACTCAAAGACCAAGCATATTGATGTAAGGTATCATTTTATTAAAGACTATGTTGAAATGGGAACTATAGAGATGCACTTTGTGCATACAAAGTATGTTGAACAAAAGGTGGATGAAATGAAAGTGTCTTTGGAATCTCACAAAAAGGAGATCAAGGATAGTATGTCAGAGTTTCAAAACGAGTTAGTAAAGAATATGGATGATATGAAATCTTCACTGTTACAAGCTTTCAGTTCAACATTGACTAGTGTTTCAAAGCCATTAGCCATCATGCCTATGTCTGTAGCTGAACCTGAAACAGAATCAACTCAAAATTTAAAGAGGAAGTTTGATGATAATGATCCTCATGATCATCAAAAGGGGGAGAAAAGGAAAAAGCATAATTATGAGGTTGATGAACAAAGCACTGATGAGTTAGAAAAGGTTGAAAAGACGGTTGATATTGACTTAACAGATTTTGAGATTTCTGTTATGCAGTTGGCAGATGCAGAAGTTCAAAATTCAGAAAATATTCTAGTTGTTGAATCAGCAGAAGTTGAAAAATCAACAGAAGTTGAGAAGTTGATTGAGGTTCAGACTATTAGTTCAGATACTGATGAAGAGTTGGAATTTAAAAAGATGGGAAATGAAAACTTAAGCAAAACAGAGGAATTGGTATTGGATACAGAGATGGAGATTAATTCTGATGAACTGAAGTTATTATGGCAGATACTGAGCAGAATGATGAGACTGAAAAGATGGATACTTGTATAGATGAAATGACAGATTCTTCTGAAGAATGGTGTGAAATAACAATGGCAGATATCTCTGAAGAAAGATTGGTTGAAAGTTCTAAGTTTAATAATTGTTTAGAGATAGTTCCTTATACCAGAAGGGAACTTCTTAATTCTGAACTTGAAGAGAGAAGAATGAATGATATTTTGATAAGGAGAATGCATAATGAGTTGGTCAGAATTCTTAACAATCAGAATGTTCAAAGAGTTATCAAGTTGGTGAGACCAATTGACTTTTTGGGAGAAGAAGATCAATCTGTAGGATACACAAAGCAGTTTGTAAAAGACATGGGAGAATGCTTCTTTGAAGATGTATCAGAAGAAGATCTTGTGAAAGTTGAGGACTTCTTTATGCCTGTCTACACTTACAGAAGGCCAATTGTGATTCCCAGAATTGACTTACCCATTCTTGAAGAACCTTTATGTGATTTTATTGTTGAAGGGGAAGATACACCATTGGCAAGAAATTTTTATGTAAATATTTTTCCTGAAGACAATTATGAATCTGTCTATTGCAAAAATGAAGAGTTTGCTGACCTTGAAAATTTCATTGATGGTTTATTGGATGAGAGGATTCAGATGACATATGTGGAGGCTTCAAACAGGTTTAGAAAAACTGATGAAAATCTACATGTTCAGAAAAGGATTGTGAAGGTGTTAAGTTTTCTACGTGAAGAATTTGATGGTCTGAGATATGTTATTCTGGATGTATTGAAAGAAGGAAACTTGAAGGTGAGCATGACAAGTTTTGATTTTCACAGATTGTTCTTGGAAGATCAAATTTTCTTGGTGAACTTCTTTGCTGGTACTGAAGATGTTTGGATAGAACTTAAATGCAGAAGAGTTATGGGAATATATTTCAGAAATCTGTACTTGTATGATTTTCAGTTGTCAATTGAGTCAAGGAAAGAGAAATGCAACTTGACAAGTCCAATCAGAAAACTTGGTGTAATAAGAAACTTAGATGGATTTGTGTGTGAAGAAGTTGGAAATTAAAGATTCATTTATTTAGAGTTCAACAAAATCTTTCTATTCAGATTGAATGATTTAGTAAAGTATAGTGATGCTACTCTAAAGAAGACAGTAATAAAGATGCAGGCTTATGTTGAGAATGTCAGAGTTTCTGTGAAAGAAAAATGTATCAGATGTGTCACTAAAATACTTGAACTCAGGAACAAAATCAGAAATTGCAATGAATGGTTACTTTCAGAAGTAAATTCAAAGAAGTTATTACACAGAGATTTTGTCTTTCCAGCTGAATATGAAGTATATGGTGTATGCTCAGATGAAATTGAGGAAGTTATTCCAGATACTATATCTCAAGAAGATGTCCAGATGGAAGATGCTGAACAAACAGAACAATCTGAAGCTGAGTTATCTGTTGATTTGAATGCTATATTCTTGGAGTTTACATTGCCAAACTTCTTTAAACCAAAAGAAGCAGTCTTTCTGAGTGTTTATCATGATAGGTCGGAATTTTATCGATGGATGCGTGTTGAGTTAAAAAGGCTTCTAGGAAAGAAAAAGAGATCTGTATACTCTGACTATATGATCACTGGAATAAGAGAGTTGGTAGTTAAAAAGTTTAAGAAACATGATTACTACGGGTTTGAAGTGCTCAGAGAAGATGGAAAAGTTTACTATTTCACTGAAGCAGATTTTGATGAAATCTCAGTCTTTGGTTTCTACAAGTTATACTCTCTTCTATCAAATAAAGATTGTAGCAAGCTCAAGAAGGAAAGAGGAGCATTGGCCACAGTGAGAGAGGCTATGTTATATATTCCGAGATGGCATGCATATACAGATTTTCAAATTGCTTTGTACGTGCAGAGACCATGTGTATATCTCTCAAGGCCAAACAATGAGCATGTTCAGTTAGAAGTTTTGAAATTTCGATACGTGAGTACATTTCCTGAGTTGGGAATTGTGATGAAGAATCATCAAAAGCAAAAGATCTATTTCAGAGCTAATGAAGCTGCTAAATACTGTTCTGGTACTCTCAGATTCATCAGATACAACTTACCCAAAAAAAATCAAAAAGGAGTTAAAGTTGATAAAGTTGAAAAGACAGAGGAACTTATCAAAATGATTGAAAAAAGACTGACTTTGAGAAATGTTCTATTACTGAAGATTGTTCCTGCTCTCAAGGAATTTGATGATGAGAAATACAGAAGTATTTGACAAAAAGGTGGAGATTGTTAGATCTGGAGTTTTGTCAAATTACCAAGTGTTGGGATCTGAACAGAAGACTCAGAGTTCTGAGTTAGAAGACTCAGAAGTTCTGATCTGAGAAGTATCGAAAAGATTACAAGTGTGGAATCTGAACAGAAGGGTCAGAGTTCTGAGTAGGAGACTCAGAACTTCTGATGATGAAGATGAAAATAGCTCAAGTACTTGAAGGAAGTTCTGAGGAGCTTTATTAGAAGAATGTTCAGAAGTTCTGAACAACATGTTCAGAACTTATGACAGGATATTTTCTTTTATATTCTGTTATGTAATTAGGACACGTGTAATGTTCTTATTAGTCTTTGATGTATATGTACTGTAACTTTAGTATTTCCTTTACAGTATATATAGGAGTTAGCAACTATAAGCTAACTAATCTTTGCATAACATTCACGCATATCATTGTATTCAGCTTTTGTAATATTTGACAGATTCTCTCTCTAGATCTGTATTCTGTTCTTGATTGAATACAAGTGTGTTGATCCAAATCTCTATCATTTACTGTTTAATTTATCTTAATTGATTTTAATATTGAATCCTGGTTTCTACATACATTCCTCTTCTAAGGATAGCTCTTCCCCATCTCCCTCCCACCACCACCCCCAAGAGTATTGTTCCCCGATCCCTTATCCGATCAGCCTTCCTCATCTACCATCCTCGAAGAACGATCACTACCTCATACTCCCTTATCACCGAATGCTCCTCGGTTCTAACTTGAGGGTGCTGGAACTTCCACCCCTACCACCGATATTCATCTATAGAGTGCCCGACAGTGTCGGTTGATGGGCACTCAGTTTGAGATTTTCAAACAGGCCACCATTACTCTGCTTGCTCAAACACATGTCAGGGTCCGAATTTTGGAAGATCAGCAACCTCAACTCTTAGCATCTACTCTTCAGAATCTGCTTCGACCCATCACCGAAAGTATGACCACTTTTAGCCAGAAGTTGGAAAATCTCAACACCTCTCACTCCAACCTGGCCTTGTCGGTGGCTTTTATTAAAGCTTCTACTGATTACAAAGACTCTGAATTTGCTCGGCTTCTTGCTCGGGATACTCGGCATCAGTCTCTTCGCTCTTATCTCACCGAATCTATTCAATATCTTCATCGGAAGGTTGACTCCCTAAACAACAATCTGTATTGGGATTTCGACTTGGGTGATTTCACTTTTGACAGAACTGACAGGGATAGACTTCAGCAAATTCATACCTCGGTGGATCGTATTGCTGCTCATTTGGGTCTTGAATCTGCGGCTGTTGCTGAGGGGGAGAAAAACCTCCCAAAGTCCCCGAAAAGGCCTTCTGTTAGGCATATTGACAGCAACATGCCTCCATCAGACCCCACCGACAAATCAACAATTCGATTCTTCAAACCCAAAATCCCCACATCGGCACCGACACCAACACCTACACCGATTACATCGGTGGCCACTTCAATAGCTGCTCCAACACCGACACCTTCACCAATTGCATCTTCGGCACCGACTACTACCATCACACCAACTTCATCGGTGATCAAACCCACACCAATCCCATCGGTGATTAAAGCCTCAACAACCCAAATCCCATCGGTGGAGAAAACTGCAGCAATAGTTGAGGAGGAGCAAAATGTTTCGGCCACTACTCCAAAAGACAAAGGGAAGAAGGTCATTTCGGCAGAGGATGAGGCCAAGAAGAGAAAAGAAAGAAAGAGTTGGCCAAGTATGGAACTCGACCTGTCGATGCTCAAACCCTTAAACTCAAACCTCCCCCCAAAGAAGCTATATCTGACTTGGGTCTATCTCCCCAAGAAATTACGGAGGTAGACTGGCACAAAAAGCCTTGGATGACTCTAAGGCACTATCTCTGAAAGTTGCCAAAGATGAAGCGATCAAAGCCAAGTCCACCGATCCCATTCTTGCCCAAAAATCTGAGTTGGGCACCATTGAAGAAGAAAAAGAAGAAGAAGTTAAGTGGTACAAGAAAACCATGCACTACCGAACAAATAGGTCTCCTATCTCATGTGTCAAGATTGCCACTTCGAAGCTCAATCCCACCGACATTAGGCTTATCATTAAAAGGAAGGATGGAATCTCAAGGAGTATTAGATATTATCACCTCAAGTATTTCGGTCTCTCCGAATGGTTTGAAATTTCCAGGCTCTTGGTGAAATGTACTAATCCCAAGAAAGACATTTTTATCAAGTATATCGATGGCATGATGAACAAGATGAAAGAATTAAAGAAGAAACACAATATTGTTCTCTCCACCAACGAACGTGCCTCTCTTCAATCTCTAAAAGAAGATGTTCGACTTCCCATGACCAAAACCCAATCGGTGAAACACACAGTGTTTAAAGAAATGGATTCTAAAGGAAGAATCCCCTATGTGTATAATCTCAACTTGTCTATACCAACCTCCATCGCCTATCCCTCTACCACACTTTGCATCTCACCAGTTCCTGGCCTCTTCTTCAACGATGCTCTAGGCCACCGACGCTTCTTTAGATTCTCTCAGATTCATCTAGCCGACATCATCTTCTTACATGGCATCTCCAACCTCATGCCACATATTAATGAAGCTCATATTTACTATCAGAACATCACCAACCAAATCAAACGCCGTCTTCAAAAGCCAAGAAAGTAATCTGGATGTTAGTCTTCTTACAAGTACTTGTATCTTTTCTTCATTTTCGAATGTATGAAAATTTTACATAAATACAAGTACTTTTCCTTATTACTTAGATTCTATTTGAATTTCATTGTTGCAGATAATTTTTTATTTACTTGTGAATATTAAATATACTGTATAAAACCATAAAAGAAAAATAGATCAAAAAGAACAAAAAAAATGGTCTATGTGAAAAGAACCCAAAAAGAGTAAAAAGGGTCAAATTGCATATTATACTCAGATACTCTTTAATATTCTAAGTATGGAGCTCAAATTCAAATAGCGGGAGATTGTAGGATCACCAAAGATTTGAAATTGACTCACCGATGCTTCTCCTAAAATCTTACTTAGAATATTTTAGGTTGGTTCTTTACAATGACTTGTACAAGATAGCAAATGTTCGGTGAAGTCGAAGATCAACCGAAACCAAACTTGAAGATATTCTCATTGTGGAAATGAAGAATAATTTTCTCAACAAACATCAAAGTCATTGTCCACCGATGGTCCTCATACATCGGTGGACATATGTGATCCCAACTGTTGATCAAAAGGCGAGATACGATGCAGATAAAAAGGCAAGATCGTATGTAATTATGGGGATTCCAAATGAAGTTCTCAACAAGATTGATAGCTACAAAGATACAACAAATAATATGTGGAGACAGTTAGAGAAGATGTTGCAAGGGTCTCAGATTGGTAATCAGATAAAAATCACTTTATGCATAAACAAATATGAAGAGTTTAGAGCTAAGGAGGACGAGACACTTTATCAGACTTATGACAGATTCATGATTCTACTCAATGAGCTTAGTAAGAACAAGGTCAAAAAGGATCTAATTGAGATAAATGTCAAATTTCATAGCATCCTACAACCCGAGTGGAAGAGTGTTTCTAGGAAAATGAAACAAAATCCTAGAATGTCTACTATGCCATTACATGAGCTGTATGAGACAATGTTGCAAGATGAAGAGGAAATAGAAGAGATAAGAGAAGAAAAGAATAAGAAAAAGAAGAAAGAGATCTCTCAAGAACCAATTGCACTTCAAGCTGAGATGCAAACAAGCAGTTTTATTGATGAGTTTGGAATGTATGATACTGGTTACAAGGGTAATATTTCTGATGATGGTGTCGAATTAGAGCAAGCAATGATTCTACTCACAAGGCACTTTCAGAAGAAGTTTTACAAACAACAGTCATCAAACAACAATCTGAGATATACTTCTGGTTCACGAAAGATTGAGAACAACAGGTATGAGAGTAAACCGTTTGGAGAACAAAGGTTTGAAAATGTTGATAAGAGATCGGAAAAAGTTGATGGTAAGAAGGTATTTAAGAATGTGGAGAAAAAGTTTGAAGAAAAGAAGGGAGTAGAGATTCAAAAGTGTTATAACTGTGGAACTCCAGGTCATTATGCTAGGGATTGCCGGAAGAAAGTGGTCAAGAATACTGATTATTACAAATAGAAGTTGTTGTTGGCTAAACAAAAGGAAGATGGAATAGCACTTCTAGTCGAAGAGGAATATTGGCTCGACCATTAAGATGATGAGGGAGAAAAGGAAGAACATGCCAACATGTGTCAAACAGAATTTAATTCTGATGATGAGGACAATTCTGGCACTACAACACAGGTAAATTCTTTTCCCTTACCTGAACCGGTAGGTCACGAAGTTATAAATCTGCTAAATGAACTGAACGATACACTGAATAAATTAGCTTGTTCTGAAAACGATAATGCTAATTTATTACGTGAGGTCGAGAAAGTAGCACCAACTATTCAAGAATTAAGAGAAAATTTACAAAATGAAAGAAAGAAAAATACTGACTTGAAACAAAAGATTGATGATCTTGAATTTGAGAAAGATGAAAAATGTTCTGATATTAAAATTCTCAAATCTCAACATAATCAATTTGAATCAGAAAAGAAAATTCTTGATTCTCAATTATCTGAGTTGAACAAACAAATCAAAGACTTAGAAACGAATAATAATGAAAGTGAATTATCTTAGACAAAATTTTCAAATCAAAATACATAATTTTTAAATAAAATCAAAGATTTGGAAAAGAAGCTGTATTTGAGAGGTCAAACTGACCAAACAATTTTCATGAACAAGCCAAGACTTGTGAGCAATGTCAATAAGTGTTGGGGACTTGGTTACGAAAACCCAAAATATTTGGCCAAAGCTATTGTTACATTACCAACAATGTATAATTTCGAATGTTTAAGATATGCACGATATTGGCCCGATTTTGAAATTACTTGGACTGGTGTAAAGGAAACATTAGAAGAGGAAGAAAGAAAAAGATCTTTAACAACTCATATACAACTTCCATTTTGTTATACTCGTGAGACGGAGAAGACTCTCAACAATCTAAATGGACCATTTCCAAATAACTATTTTGATATATGTGCTACAAAGGCAATCACTCAACAAGTCTTTGAAACTAAGAAATATGTTCCTACATTGGTTCTAGAAGGGAGAATTATTGAACTTGAAATCTCCATTGCAGAACAAAGGATCAAATTTGAATATGAAAATGATCTCCTTTCAACTGTTTATTCAAATAGTTTTAAGGAAATATCTTCTAGTTTCAAAGATGAGGTGGAAAAGAAGACTGCTAAAATTGAACATGCTTTGATCAAAAAGTTTTCTGTTTCATCAAAAGCCATTTTTGATGCTAAACAAAAGATTTGATTAAAAATGTCTCCAACTGTCTAAGAAAGTGGCGGATCTTGAAAGTATTCTTCTCTCTGAGCATACACAATTTGAATGTGAAAAGGTTAATTTCATTAATGAAACAAATTGTTTTGAGATAAAGATTTTTGAACTCTCTCAAAAGATCATGATATTAGAAACTGAATTGGAAAAGGAAAGAAATTCTTCCAATAATAAAAGAAAAATATCTGATATTGAGAAAGTTTTAAATATTGAACGCGAACAATTTGAAAGCAAGAAAGTTGTATTTGAAACTGAAAGGCGGTCATTTGAAGAGAAAATAACTATATTTTCTCAAGATGTGACTGAATTAGAAAAGGAATTGGCAAAAGAACGAAATGAAAATGCTTTCAAAAGATGGACTTCATCTGAATCTAAAATGGATTTTGAACTTCACAATGCCGATTCTGATTGTGATTGTGATTATGTGCCTAATGATCAAATTTTTGAAACCAAGTCAAAACCAGTGGAAACTGACAAAGGAAAAGTTTGTTTATTTGATTTCTCAAAGAAGCTTCAGGACCATACTGATTTTATCATTACTGAAGAAAACCCTTCAAGTACTTTTTGTAAAGGTGAGTGTTCAAACACTAAGAAAACACCTTTAGGGAAAAGAAAGAAGAGTAAAAAGTCAAAGATAACTCAAGTTGAAAGTTCTAAAGGTTCTAATTCTAAATCTTCTATTGTTTCAGATAATCTTGTGAATCCGAAGGAGAAAGCGCAAGAATGGCGGGTAAAGCAAACAAAGTCTGATTCAACCAAACAGAAAGATAAAAACAGTAGTTTTTCAAAGAATAAACAATTTGGTGCGAGTAATAAACAATCTTTTGTAAAGGCTTACAAAAGTTACTCCAAAGACCATTTGTTGAATTTTAAAAATGGTGAATGCTTTTGTTCTGTTTGCGGTTATGAAAGTGTGTTCGCTATGCCTGGTTCTTGTTGTTGGGATAATTCTTATTTCATTCCAAGTGTTAAGAAAATCAAATTTGCGAAAAAAGAAGAAGTCACCGAATTCTAAAAATGTGACTTCATGTGAAATCCCAAATCTAGCAAGAAATCAAGAATGATGTAGAGAGAAAATCTAGAGTACACAAGTCATCCATATATTGATCTTCAAAGTGTAAATGACAAAATGATTAAGTTGTTCCCAAGATTACAAAGGAGTCTTCTTTATATAGTATGGCCATGACATGTCCATGCCTCTACTTAAGAAGAACAGTACAAGATATTAATACTGTCTTGATAGCTACAAAAATGCCCTAACAATCTCCCCCTTAGCTATCAAGGCAGAAAGGGTCTTCTTCTACTTCGAAACCCAAGATGCGTTTCAATCCTTCGCATAGCCATTCTGAAACTCAATTTTTCATCTATCTCTTCAATGGCTCTTGACAAAACTCTTCTAGGTCTTGAAGACATCCAATTAACTTTTCGTTCAGCATCATGTCTTTTAAGCTTTTCGACTAACTGAAGTCTTACAATTTTAAGCGTACCATCAGAATATTTTTCCAACTCATTAAACCGAATGAATATCTTGTTTGCACCATTACTGAACACAACACCAAACTCTGGTTCTCCAATCACAGCAAATAGAGTCATCTTCATCAATCCAGGCAGACTTTGATTAGGCCTCAACAAGTTGACTCTTGGCTGATAACTCTCCACGGCCATTTGTAGATCATGACACTGTGTGAACAAGACGTGTCTTCTCAAAAATCTTTTGATGGCATTCAGTGCAAGAGTTACGTTTTCCCTTCTGATCTGAAGATCTCTGAAATGATGATACAAGAACTCAAAATCTTCCATGGTTAAATGACAGAAATCAGCTTCAGTAAACCTGTAATCTCTGCAATCCTGTCTCTGAACTAAAAACTCTGGATACCACAATTTGTAATACAATCTAGTTGTTACCTCCTTTATAGACACAATCAACTTCTTGCTCCTCGCCTCTCTTTTCTTTTGGCACTTGTCTCTTAGAAAGTACATATACTCGAACTTGTATTCGGCTGTTTGATCTGTAATACCCAACACGGCGTAGGGATTCAAAGTCCTGATTCTGTGCACAAACAGTCTTCTTTCTTCTTCTTCTAGGAAAGGTGTTCTCAAATACAAAGTTCTTTGTCGTTGTTCATGTTCAGTCAATTTTCGGCTCCGCGAGGATGAAGGACCAGGTTGATCAGCTGGATTAGAAGGACCAGCTTCATCATGACTAGGAATGATAGGAGGTACTAAAGATGTAGTGGATTGAGGATCAGTCTCTTCAGGTTTTGGCTCTTTAGGTAATGGATCATGAGAATGATGTGGTTCAGATACTGGTATAGTGGTTTGAGCTGAAGTAGATTGGTTAAGGTTGATGGTTATAGGTGTAACAGAAGGTTGTTCTGACATCAAAGTGGTTGAGATATGTTCGGGTGAGTGTACAGGGCTAAAGATTATTTCTTCAGGAGTTTGTGGCCCATATATCTCTGACAAAATATCAACCTCTTCTTCATTAAATCCAACACCTTGATCTTCTGGTTCATAAGTAAATACCAAAAGTGGTTCTTCTTCCTCCTTAACTTTCCAATACCGATCATAAGCTCTTGCGTTTTCATCAGTTTCTTCATCAACAGAACTAATTTCATACAACTCCACAGATTGCACGAATCGATCAACCACTTCTCTTATCTCCTCCTCATTTACCTCAGGCTTTTCAACCGTTGGTTCTCTATTCGGATCAACATATAATACGATCTGTTTTCCGCTTTGATCACCCATAGCACCTGATTCAAACATCTCAGATATTTCAGCAACAGTCGGATTCTTTTTTGGTCTTGAGAGCTTTCTGACTCAGCTCTTCTCTTCTTACTCATCTCCCCCTCATGATCATGATCATCGGGATCCTGATCATGTCTTCTCTTAGTACCCTGAGCTTGAATCTTACACGACTGTTCCATTAATGCTTTCAACTCAACAATTGACTGCTTCATATCACTTAAAGATTTCACAACTTCAGACTTGAAAGTAGATAACTCTTTGGATAATGCTTGAAACTGTGTGGGTGTAACTGAAGGTGTAGATGAAGGTGGAGGTGGATTTGGAGTAGATTGGAAATTCTGAAGTAGAGATAACAAGGTTTTACTCTAATCACTTTGTGTTCTCTCTAGGTTAGATTTCCTTTTCAATATGAACAGATGAAGATTGAAATTGAAGATGATGAATAGTGTCTTCTTCAGAGAATTCGAATTGAATGCCAGAAGTGAAAAAGTGGGAAAATGAACATTTGAACTCTATTTATACTTAAAAAAATTTGGACACTTGGCACGATTTAGAGTACCCCACTTGGCAAACAGTAGAAAAAGGTGATGTTGAATTCATTGAATTCGAATCCTTAAGAGTCCGAATTCTTTGAATTCGAATCCTTAAGAGTTCGAATTCATTGAATTCGAATCCTTTGGAGTTCGAATTCTTTGAATTCGAATCCTTAAGTGTTCGAATTCTTTGAATTCGAATCTTTGAGAGATCGAATTCTTCAAATAAATGCCTGAAAAATTACAACTTTTTCAGAAAATTTAACAACTGTTCCACAAATCTCACATCAGATAAAACTTTGTAAGCTCTCAAATACAAACTTTTTTTTAACTTACAGACTTATGCCGAATTGCTCCCCCTAAACAATTGCATAAATTGCTGTCTTTTCTTCAGAGGAATCTGTACAGAGTCCAAACATGAGTCCAAACTGTTAGACTTATCACTTTGTGTAAAAATCTAACTCCCCCTCAAAATATGAATTCTGAAGTAACTTGTTTTCTTCCTCTGAAAATATGCATATATTTCAATAACGCTCAGTATTTGACATTGTAGCAACAAATGCATTTTACAAGGAAAGTAAAATTCATTGAATTTTATTTTATGACTTCTAACATCTGATCATTTGAAAGCTTTACAAAAGAAATTCAGCTTAATGAAATTTAACAAATTTTTCAATCAACTGAAATCAAATGCATGTGTTTGGATTGAAGAACAAGTCATCATTGTATATCAAGTTGTAAACGTTCAGTGTCAACCCCTTTATCAAATCTATTTGGTGTGCTGGCATGCGAAATATGATTAGCATAAAGCTTATGCAATTCTAAAACATATAAGAATACTTTGCTCTACTCACACTATTTGTCCAAAATCAGGATTTTCACAAATTTATGGGTTTATCGCGACTTTGTATTTTCCCAAGTTTCAAGAGATGTGTGCTCATTGGCATCTTTTCGTTTGTGCTCATTGGCATCTTTTGATTTTGTGCACATTGGCATCTTTTGATTTGTGCACATTGGCATCTTTTAATCAAATAGCTTAGTAAGAATAAGATACATCGTTAAACATGACTTTCTATCTGGTTCTATAGCAGGATTTGGGTTAGCAGATCCCAGACCAGTTGGCCTTAGGTGCTAGGTGTCGAGCACCCCTTAGAACTTAATTTCCCAAACCAGAAAGGCCATATCGATATATCTTAAACCCATTTGTACCAGTAGAACATGGCTTTCTATCTGGTTCTATTGCAGGATTTGGGTCAGCCGATCCCAGACCAGTTGATCTTAGGGACTAGGTGTCGAGCACCCCTTAGGACTTACTCTCCCAAACCAGAAAGGCCACAGGCACAAACTTTCAAACTAAATGATAGTGCAACAATTTTATCTCAATCACTTGGTTCTAAAACATAGTGCTTTGCCCATATTTTCATTTCCATCCATCATTCTGACATATAGGCTTTTTGAGCATTATATTCTATATATATCCAGATTCACATAACTTTGAGCATTCAGCATAATTTCATTCATGTTTTGTTGACCTTTCGATTATTTCAGAGGTGAAAATTGAAGCAAATCCAACTCAGATAATACAAAGTTTCTTGTAAAATCATCTTTTAGCACACATTTAATTCATTGAGTGAAGATTGAAAATTTCATGTCATTGAATTAAATTTGTAAAGTTTCAAGTTTTCAAAGTAGTAGAAACAAAATATAATCCAATGTTACCTTTCACCACTTGTTCCTTGAAGTAAAAAGATGTAACAGTTAAAGATATCACCTGAGAAGTGTGAGTTCTAAACTGATTTGTTTAGAAGTCTTAGTCTTTGAAGTACGGGTCCTGAACTGAATTGTTCAGAAGCCATAAACATTGAAGCACGGGTCCTGAATTGATGTATTCAGAAACCAAAATATCTTTTAAGTGCGGGTCCTAAACTGATATGTTTAGAAACCATTGCCGTTGAAGCACGGGTTTTGAACTGATATGTTCAAAAGCCAATGTTCTTTGTCTCCCCCTTAATGGTACAAATATTCTTCAAAAAAAATCCACTGCTTCTCTTCTGTTTTCAGTTATGTGTGTAGTATGAATTTACAAGTCAGTACAACACATGATAAACCTGCAAAACAGATTAAGCAGATTTTGGTACCCAACGGGACTTGGGTCCTAGTGTGTTAGGATATGATCATAGATTTAAGTAAACAAGAACACGAACTCCCCCTCAATGTCTTAAGGATTCAACATTCCTAGTTTGCTGATTAGAAAATTGAGCCTCTTTTCATCTAAAGGTTTTGTGAAAAGATCAGCAAGTTCTAGTTCTGTTAGTACAAAGTGCATTTCTATCGTTCCCTTCTCAACATGGTCTTTGATAAAATGGTACCTGACATCTATGTGTTTCGTTTTGGAATGCTGAACAGGATTTTCAGTTATTGCAATTGCTCTTTTTGAATCACAATAAATGGGGATCTTGTTGAAGATATATCCATAATCCTTTAGCTGAGTTTTCATCCAAATTACTTGTGAACAGCAACTAGCGGTGGCCACATACTCTGCTTCAGCCGTAGATGTTGATACACAAGTTTGCTTCTTTGATGACCAGCTTACAAGTTTATCTCCCAAGAATTGACAAGCACCAGATGTGCTTTTCCTGTCCATCATATTTCCCGCATGATCTGCATCTGTGTAAGCAGTTAGTTCAAACCCAGAATCCTTAGGATACCAAAGACCCAAATTTTTTGTGCCTTTGAGATATCTAAAGATTCGCTTTACAGCCACAATGTGAGATTCCTTCGGGTTTGCTTGGAAACGTGCACAAAAAGATGTTGCAAACAAAATATCCGGTCTACTTGCCGTTAGATACAGTAAAGATCCAATCATGCCTCGGTATAACTTTTGATCAACTGATATACCAGATGAATCAGCGTTCAAAAGCTTACCGGTAGCCATGGGAGTTTTCATGGTGGAACAGGAATTTAAGTCAAATTTCTTAAGCATATCATTTATATATTTTGATTGATTAATGAAAATGCCTTCATTTGACTGTGTCACTTGGAGACCAAGAAATTTTTTTAACTCTCCCATCATACTCATTTGAAAACGGCTTTTCATCACCTCTTCAAAATCTTTACACATATCTGGATTTGTAGATCCAAATATAATGTCGTCAACATATATTTGTACTAACATTAAATCTTTACCTTCTCTTTTGAGAAAAAGTGTTGTATCTATTGTACCTTTGGTGTATCCATTTTTAAGCAGATGAATAGTCAGAGTCTCATACCATGCCCTCGGAGCTTGTTTCAAACCGTAGAGTGCTTTGTCCAAAACATAGACATGGTTGGGATATTTTGGATCTATAAAACCCTCAGGTTGACTTACATAAACCTCTTCATGAAGTATTCCGTTCAGAAACGCAGATTTGACGTCCATTTGAAATACCTTCATGCTTTTATGTGCGGCGTATGCAAGAAAAATTCTGATGGCTTCAATCCTTGCTACGGGTGCATAGGTTTCATCATAATCTATTCCTTCTTGTTGATTATACCCTTTTGCAACCAGTCTTGCTTTGTTTCTGACTATAATTCCTGCTTCGTCTTTCTTGTTCCTAAAGACCCATTTAGTTCCAACAATGGTCTTGTCTTTAGGACGCTTCACCAAATGCCAAACTTCGTTACGCTTAAACTCATTTAACTCCTCTTGCATGGCGTTTATCCAATCTGGATCTTGTAAAGCTTCAGATGCTGTCTTGGGTTCTAACGTGCTTAGAAAGTTGACATACAAACATTCGTTGGTAGTCGCAGATCGTGTTTTCACTCCGTCATTGATATCACCAATAATATCTGCTGGGGGTGTGCTTTTGTCCCCTTATGTACACTGGGAAGAGTTGAAATCTCTACACGAGTGTTCGATGAATCATTCTCATCCATAACTGCAAGAATCTCTTCAGTAGATTCAGCTGAAGATACATGTGTTGGTTCTGGTACATTAACTTCTGGTTGTTGTATTTCATGTATAGGAACCTCCGATGATGTGTTTACTGAAACCGGAACTTCAGGCTGAATTTCAGGTTCAGAAACTGGAATAGTTGTAGGTACACTTGGAGTTTCGTTGGTTGTCCTAGAAGTACTAGCACCGACATCGTCAGATGGACCAGAGACATTCACACTCGTCTGTTGTGGAGATGCATTTACAGATGTGATGGGTTGTTCCATATCTGCACAATAATCCACAAATGCATCATGAAATAACAAATATAAATCCTTAGTACTATTATTATTTAATACAGAATTAGAAAACATTTTCGCCACAGGTTCTACTCCTTTTTTAGTAGAAACTTCAGATTTTTGTCCGAGTTCTGAACTGTGTTGTCCAGAAGTCAAAGTCACACTCTCGTCAAACGTAACGTTGATGCTCTCGATGACTGATTTTGTACGATTATTGTAGATCCGACATGCTTTAGAATTCAAGGAATATCCAATAAAAATCCCTTCATCAGCCTTGACTTGGAATTTTGCAAGGTGTTCTCTATCTTTTAGGACAAAACATCTGCATCCAAAAACACGCAAAAATTTGATGTTAGGTTTGCGATTATTGATTATTTCATATGCAGTTTTATTAAGACGTTTATTAATAATTGTCCTGTTTTGAGTGAAACATGCGGTTGAAACTGCTTCAGCCCATAAACTTGGTGGAAGACCCGAATAAGCAAGCATAGTCCGAGCTGCTTCCACAAGCGTCCTATTTTTTCTTTCAACTACTCCATTTTGTTGTGGAGTAATTGGTGCAGAAAAATTATGAGAGATGCCAACGGATTCAAGAAACGATTGAAGAGTTGCATTCTTGAATTCAGTTCCATTGTCGCTCCTTATCTTTTGAACTGGACGTTGTAGAAGAATTTGAATCCTTTTTATGAACTTAATTATTTGCTCAGGTGCTTCAGATTTGAGTCGAAGGAAATCCAACCAAGTGTAGCGTGAATACTCATCAATCATAACCAAGATATATTTCTTTCCTCCCATTGATTGAGTTCTCATAGGGCCACAGAGATCCATATGAATTAATTCCAAAACGTTGTTGCAGTTAGACAAAGTTTTGGATTTGTGCGTGACGTGTTTCATCTTTCCCATTTCGCACGCCGGACAGATAGAAACTTTGTCAATCTTCAGTTCAGGAAGCCCGTAAACTAATCCATCTATTCTGAGCTTGTTGATGCTTCGAAAATTTTGATGTGAGAGTCTCATATGCCACAACCAACATTCATCTTGAGAGGCTTTTGAAACAAGACAAACTTGATTAGAAGCAACCAGAGTCGAAAAATCCATCATATATAGATCGCCGCATCGTTTTGCTCTGAAAATCTCTGACCAGTTCTCATCCACAACATAACAAAACTTCTTGTCAAAGATTACCTTACAGTCCTTGTCACAAAACTGACTAATACTGAAAAGGTTATGCCCTAATCCTTCAACATACAAGATCTTTTCTATTTGCATCGGGTCATTCTTCAACGTTCCGTAGCCTCGAACGTGACCTTTAGAATCGTTACCAAAACCTACCGATCCGCCAGGATGTACAGTAAAATCGTGCAATAAGTGCTTGTACCCCGTCATGTGTCTAGAAGCTCCCGAATCAATGACCCACACATGACGATCCTGTAAAAAGATAATTACCTGATCTTAGGTACCCATATCCGTATGGGTCCTTTCTTGTTAGTACAAATCAGTTTGTTTATTACAGTTGATGAACCTTGAATTTTGCCTTTAAAGGTAAGGTTATTTTGTGAATTTGGTTTGTTAAGTTGATCTTTTGGAATCCAAACCATTTTCACATCAACTGTTTTTGTTTCTTTCTTCTTATTCTGTTTCTTTGATCTGAAACCGAACATTTTAACAAATTTGTTCGCTGAAGATTTTAAAGAAAAAGATGAAGTATTGGTCTTTTTGTTCTTTGGATCATTTCTATTTAGTTTGAAATAGTTATCCCAACAATGAGCACAATGTATTCTTCTTTTTGCTTGTGTCAACAAGATAGAATTTGAAATTGCAGAATTTTTATTTTCACAAACTTTGTAAACATTACACGAATGTATACAATTTTTATTTGAAGAAATACATTTCTCAGTATCAGTATTCCTATTCTCGCTATTCGAAATATTCTCCTTCAGATCCACGCACTTTTCTTCATCCATTTCTGAGAAAGAATGAGAAACATTGTTAGAAGTCTTAGAACTAGAAACATTATTTGGAAACACATTTGATTTTGTTTCGAATAATTTTTCTTTTTCTTTTCTTTTCAGTTCTTGTTCCTTTTTGGCATTAGATATATTTGATGAAAACTTTGTATGATATACTTCACAATATTTCAGTTCAATTTCAAGTTCAGTTCTTTCCTTTTGATGCTTCTCTTTCTCAAGAAAAAGCACTTTTTCAAAATCTAAAATTTGATTTGAAAGTTTTGCACATCTCAAAACAAGTGCTTTGTTATCTTCAAAAAGCTTATCTTTTTCTAAAGATACTTTTACACCAGAATCAATTGTACTTGAAGAAAAATTGTTAGAGCTTTTAGAGTTAAAAGAATCATTCGAACAAGAATTAGATTTGGTTCCGGATGATTCTCCTTTCTCATAACCTTCGAAAGAACATTTTTCTTTTACTTTGACCGAACTTGAAGAATTAGATTGATCTGTTGTTTCACTTTGATTTGAACACTTTTCACAAGTAATTGAATCTTTAGATTTTGATAATTCTAATATTCGGGATTCAAGTCGTCGAATCTCAACTTGAAGTTCAAGATTGACTTTTTGACTATGATCAAAATTTATCCCAATATTATCATGATCATTCTCTAATTTTTCAAAATTTAATTGTAATTTAGAAATTTGATTTTCTAAATCAACAATTTTTCGTAAAGCAGAATCCAAATCAGGAAATTCAGAAGAGGTTTCTTGAACAAACTCCTTTTTGTCATAATCTGAATTTGTATTTGACCCCATTTCAACATTAGATTCAGATTTAACAGGTTCAGGTTCATTGATATTGGAATCAAATGTTTTAGCCATAGATTCATTTGAGAATAATAAACTAAATTCAGTTAGTTCAACCTTTTTGGTTTTGTAACTGGAATTTAGTTCATCGTATTTAAAGTTTGTCGTATTGAATCTAGGCTTTTCTTCCGAACCTTTATCCGTCTTATCCTTATCTTTATTAGAATCCGGAGTTGAACATTCAGATTTAACAAAAGTTTTGGATATAAGAGGTATTTCCTTTTTAATGGGTTCCTTTAAATCTTCATCCAATTTTGTAATTGTATAAAAAATTTCAGGCGCTTTCTTTGATACCTCTACATCAGATAAACCAAGTCCCATTTTAGGATTAAAAAATCGTTTATCTTTTGGATTATTGGTTAATAATCTTAGAGTTTGCTCAGTTTGACCTCTTTTATAGTTTAACTCTTCAAGTTCTTTGATCTTTGCAAGAGCTTCTATTCTTTCTTCAGTGAGAATCTTAATTTTAAATTGACAGTCTATATTCTCATCACTTATATCAATCATTTTCTTCTTCAATTCAGAAATTTCAGATTCAAGTGTTTTAACTTTTGTTCTAATAACTTCCTTTTCATTTTCTCTATCTTCAGCAAGACATTTGTAAAGAAGTGCCTCATCGTGATATTTCATCATTGAACTTTTCTTATTTTCAAGTTCCTTTTGAACTTTTTCAAATTTCTTATTAAGTTCAATTATCACGAGTTGCATTTCTTCATATCTGTCATCTTCAGTTTCAGACTCATTATCAGAATTATCAGAATTATCAGAAGAATGAAGAGATGATACCTCGGATTCCTGGTCATCTTCATCTAGTTTAGCCATTAAGCTATGCTTTACTTGAGTAAAGTGAGCTTCTTCATCATCAGAGGAATCCATAAGCCAAATTTCTTCCTCAGCATTGACTGGCTTTCCACTTTCTTTTGCTTTTGCCAGATGTGCCTTTCGCTGATAATAGTCAGAATCCTTCACCTTCTTTAGCTTACAGTCTCTGGCATAATGACCTGGCTTTCCACAGTTAAAACAGTTTCGGTCATCTCTATCATTCGTTTCCTCTCTTTCCTTTTTCTCAACTCTCTCCTCTTTCTGCTCTTTCTTTTCCTCCTTGTTCTCATATTTCTTCTCAAATCTTTTATACTTGTTAGCTTTGTTGTATTCAGGTTTGGTTTTTGAATAAAACTTCTTTTTGCCAAACTTGTTTTGAAATCTGTTTGTTAATAAAGCCAACTTCTCAGCTATATCAGTCATTTCATCTCCAGAACTGCCACTATCATCATCATCAGAACTTATCTTCTTCTTGCTCGTCCCAGAAATCAAAGCTTTTGTTTTCATTGCTTCACTCTTCTTATGTTTACTCAGAAGGGCTAAAGATTCTTCGACCTTTTTATCCTTTTCTTTAACAGCTTTTACTTTTTCTTCGTGTTGACCTAGAATACTGAAAATGTCGGTCAACTTTTCATCATCCATATCCCTTGACATTTGGAGCTGAATGGAGTAGGAATCCCATTCTGGTAGAAGATTCTTGACAAATTTGTAATTTATTTCTGATTCTGATTTGTCGACTCCATTTCTTCTCAAATTATTCAGGATGATATTGTATCTATTGTAGGTCTCTTTCAAAGGTTCGCCTTCTCTTGCTTTAAACCCTTCATAAGCATTGATGCTTTGATTCCTTTTGGTCTTTTTAGACTTTGATGATCCCTCAAACTGCCTTTCTAACTCATCCCATATCTCTTTCGCTGAGTCACGACTATCTACTCGATTGTAGATATCATTTGGAATTGCCATAGTCAAATAAGTCAAAGCCAGTTCATCAATTGCAATCCTATCTTTGTCATTTTGATTAAAAAATCTGGGTTCTTTATCAATCCTTCTAGGAGTAATATACTGACTTGTAGCAGTTTCAGCTTGACCACCAACATCCATTTGTGGTGTGTGAGGACCTTCTTTGATTGAAACCATTAAATCTCTGTTCTGATGATTTAGAAACTGAGTCATTCTCTTCTTCCATTGGGCATATTCTTCCACTAGAAGAACTGGAGGCTTATTCTTTGATCCCATACTCATTAAATCTCTCGACATCTTTTCAAATAGCTAGGATAATTGATCGTTCAGAAGATCAAGCAGTAAGTGTAACAGAGATTACACTTAGAATAAACTGTTCAAGAAAGAAATCAGCACTTGGGTCCGAAACCAACACTTAGACAAATTCTGAGTGGTGTGAAACCTTCAGATTTCGGATGCTTTAGAATTCGAAACCTTCAGATTTCGGATGTAGTACGGTGCGAATTCCCTGAATTCGAATGCAACTGAGTACGAATTCCTTGAATTCGAATGCAACTGAATACGAAATCCTTGAATTCGAATTTAGCTTGGTGCGAAATCAATACTTGGCCAAAATCAAAATCAATTACACTCTTTAACTCAGAATTCGGATGTAGATGAGTGCGGAATCACGGAATTCGAACTTAACAGATACGAATTCAACACTTGTACACCAATTCGAAATCACCGGAATTCGGACTTAACTATGTTCGAAACCTCAAGAATTCGAACTTAACAGGGTGCGACACCACGGATTTCGGACTTAACTTGATCCGAAACCAATATTTGAGTACTTCGAAAGTCTTGAATGATGCGAATTCACCAAGAATAATCCGTATGAAAGATCCGAATTCACTATGAATATTCCGAATTCACTTTGAATAATCTGAATTCTGCACTTCGACCATCAAAATCACTGAATCTGCCATATCTTCCTCAATTCTTGATCAATTAACACGAAATTTGTACTGGTTTGCTCGAAATCAAAATCCACACACTTTCTTAGTTAATCACAAGATCTAATTCGATCAATTTAATCGAATTAAAGTCTAAAACAATGAATTAGGGTTTTCGAACCAAAATCCAAAGAAATGATCAAGTCTTATGATTCTGTTTAGAAAATGATGATGATCCAAGAATTAATGTTGTTCAGATATCAATTCCGAGTTCAGTGATGCTAAGAAACGATCCAAGAAATCAAAATCCAGAAAAAATCTATGTCTGAATGATAAGTGTTCAGATGAACAGTGATGAACACCAGATCCGAATTCTTCGTGTTTAGTGTAAAAAATCTTCAATTTGGTCTTCGATCTGCTTGAATCTTCTGTTTAGCTCTGATACCAAATGTGAAATCCCAAATCTAGCAAGAAATCAAGAATGATGTAGAGAGAAAATCTAGAGTACACAAGTCATCCATATATTGATCTTCAAAGTGTAAATGACAAAATGATTAAGTTGTTCCCAAGATTACAAAGGAGTCTTCTTTATATAGTAGGGCCATGACATGTCCATGCCTCTACTTAAGAAGAACAGTACAAGATATTAATACTGTCTTGATAGCTACAAAAATGCCCTAACACTTCACAAACTAACCAAAAAGGACACAATGTTATGTGGGTACCTAAAAATGTTTAAATCTGGTTGATGCAGAAAAATAAGTTATGGTACTTAGATTCGGGATGTTCGAAGCATATGACAGGCCAAACACACATGCTAACTAACTTTGTGGAAAAATATCTTGGTGGAGTGAGATTTGGAAATAATCAAGGTGCTCCAATCAAAGGTCTTGGATACATTGTTCAAGATAATCTCACGATAAAGAAAGTCAACTATGTTGAAGGATTGGAGCACAACCTATTCAGTATAGGACAGTTTTGCGATAAAGATTTATAGGTAAACTTTAAGAAAACAAGATGTTGTGTCAAAACTGAGGAAGGTACAGAACTTCTTGTTGGGACTCGAAAGTCGAATCGTTACACAATCAACTTGTCTAATGTTAAGCCGACCAATGAAGTGTGTCTCTTATCGAAGGCTTCGGAAGAACAAAGTTGGTTATGGCACCGACGGTTATCGCATCTGAATTTCCGATATATTCAAAAGCTGGTTTTAGGAGATTCAGTTCGGGGGCTTCCAACTTTGAAATTCAATGCCGAAAATTTATGTGATGCATGTGAGAAAGGGAAGATGAAGAGAGTTCCTCACAAACCTAAACCGGAACCTACAACGAAGAGTATACTTGAGCTTTTACATGTGGATTTGTGCGGTCCAATGAAAAGCGAAAGCATAAGTGGGAGGAAATATGTTTTGGTAATAGTTGATGATTTTTCAAGATACACATGGGTTAAGTTTCTTCGTTCGAAAGATGAAACTTCAGAACTTCTGATTGGTGTTATCAAGGCAGCTCAAAACAACATGCATATTTCAGTTAAAATCGTACGTTCGGATAATGGTACAGAATTCAAGAACATAGTCCTAGGCGAATTCTATGAATCAAATGGGATTATGCAACAGTTTTCTGCCGCCAGAACTCTCGTGCAAAACAGTGTTGTAGAACGACGTAACAGAACGTTAGTTGAATCTACGAGAACTATGTTGGCGTATTCAAAACTACCTCTCTTCTTATTGGCCAAGGCCGTGGCAACCGCATGTTACACATAAAACCGTTTTGTCATACACCGCCGGTTTGGTAAAACCCCTTATGAAATCATGAATAACCGGAAACCTAACATAAAACATTTTCGTGTTTTTGGATGTAGGTGTTATGTCTTGAACGATAAAGAACAATGGAACAAGTTCAGTCCAAAGGCGATTGATGGTATCTTCATTGGATATTCTTTCTCAGCGGCTTCATATCGGATATATTTGAAGCAATCAAGAACAATCAAGGAAAGTGTCAATGTCAAATTCGACGAACATGACGAATTGGCTTCTGACCAAAATAGTTCAGAACCCGTTATAACCGGAATTTTAGCTTCCGGACATCTCAGTTCAGAACCTGCTTCAACATCTAATCAGGATCAACCTTCAACCTCAAAATCTCAATTAACTGATCTTGATTTGTTATTTGATGAGTTTTATGATGAATTTTATGGTACTTATAATAAATCTGCTGATTCTAACAGGATGGTACAAGCACCTACAACAATTTCCGCTGTGATAAATACTCAAGATGGTGCAAATACTTCAACACCGGTTGATGTTTCCATTCCTGTTCAAGATATTCAAGTACCAGAAGTTGTTAATCCACAACAAGAGACTATAATTAATGTCAAAGGATCAACACATCATGCTAGTTCTTCGGTTACTGAACCAAGCATTCCTCAACACCAACCGAGAGAGTCCTATTTATGGTTCGCATTGAAAGTGTGGAGGCTTGTTCCAAGACCGACTGGTAAAAGTATCATTGGAACAAAGTGGGTGTTCAAGAATAAGAAAGATGAAGATGGCATGATAGTTCGTAACAAGGCGAGACTTGTAGCGAATGGTTACCGACAGCAAGAGGGAATAGATTACGATGAGACTTACGCTCCAGTCGCACGCATTGAAGCAATCAGATTATTTTTGGCGTACGCGGCATACAAGAACTTCACGGTATATCACATGGACGTGAAGACAACATTTTTAAATGGAATTCTCAAAGTGGAGGTTTACGTCTCTCAACCTGAAGGTTTCGTCGACAAGGAAAATCCAAACCACATCTATATATTGGATAAAGCCTTGTATAGATTGAAATAAGCCCCTCGAGCCTGGTATGACGTTCTGTCACAATTTCTACTTGTCTCGGGCTTTGAAAAAGGTAAGATCGATATGACTTTGTTTGTCAAACGCGAAGATGGTGAGATGATTATAGTACAAATTTACGTAGATGATATTATTTTTGGTGCATCTAACCTTGGTTTAAATAAATGGTTTTCTAGTCTGATGATTGCAAGATTTCAGATGAGAATGATGGGAGAGATTAATTTCTTTCTTGGATTGCAAGTGAAGCAGTTTCCACGGGGATTTTCATCAATCAGTCAAAGTATATATTTGACATTTTGAAGAAATTCAAAATGGAAAATTATACTTCAATTGGAACGCCGATGGCACCTGGTTCAAAGATCGGTCCAGATCCCGACGAGATCCATCTCTCGGTCGGCCAATATGAGTCCCACTGATTAAAGCTTCAAATCGGTGGGATCTCAAATATCTTCACAGATGCTTCTCTCAATTGTGACAAATTCCAAAGCACTCACATCGGTGGAATACGATCGGTGGAATTGTTCTTGGAACATGATAACGCCACTCTTTGGCGTTATTTTCAGTTCTCAAACCAATGAGATTGGCTTTTATTTAAGCAAAGAAGCGGATTTTTAATGGTTTTGTTAGGGCAGGTTTTATAGTTGATTTAAAGTTCAAAGGTTGAGTTGTATTTGTTTAAATTAGAGCTTATTAGTGAACGGGCCGTGGGCTTGTTAAGCACGGGCCCATTGTATTTAATGTGTGATTAGCTTGGAAAAACAAGCTAATCATCTCTTTAGCTTTCTAATTCGTATTGTAATATTCTCTTTGAAAGTTTATGAAAGGGATGACCAGTTGAAATCATAATTCTTATTGATTACTATTTCGATTTCTGTATTGTTGCACGGATCTGGATTCTACAATTGGTATCAGAGCAGACAGACGGATTCGATTCAAAGCCTCTCTAGTGATTTCCGCTAACAGCCGCAGAGTCCGGAAAAACCAGCCGCGGTTTCCGGACAAGTTGATAGTGTCCGGACGTTTGTGTGAAATCCATCCGGACATCTCCAATTCAATCCGGACTCCTCATTTTTCCGGGTAAGTTCTGCAATCCGGGTAAGTCACTATTCCTTATATTATCCGGATAACATTTGTTTCCGGAAACCCAGTGTTTCCGGACATATCTTATCCGGACAATCCATTGTACCCAGAAACTTCATTGCATCCGAAAACCCCAAAGTGTCCGGTAAAGCTTTTTTCCCGGATAACTCAAGGTATCCGGAAACCTATTCCACCCGGAAAACTTATCACCCGGTAACCTCATTTTTCCGGATTCCCTATCCGGAAACCACCCGGATTCCACAATCCGGGACCCCCGTGCTAAGTCGCAGGAGGGGGACATTTAAGTATCCTTGATACTGTTCCACTTTGAATCGAACCATCGTCTGACGATCACTCCAGTGCAACTGAAGATGTCTCCTGCTGAAGAAGACATGACAAAGCCGTGTCAGGTATGTGAACCTATCTTTTCAGAACTTTATGTCCGAATGAAACCTCTTGCTGAACGGGTAGATTCCTTTAAGGCCACCTCTAATGAACAACTGCTTGAGATTAGATCACTATCTGAAAAGCTAGATGTTCAAAGGAGAATAACAGAAAAATATAAGTCTGAAAATGCTAATCTAAAAGACAAATGCAAAAATCTTTCATTAGCACCTAAGGACATAAGGGCCACGTTATCTGATCTTCAGTCTCAGTTTGATAAGTGCTTGAATGAGAAAGAAGAAATTATTTATCAATGTTCTTCTCTTCAAATTCAACACAAGGAGTTTGTGACTAAAATCCTTGATCTTGAAAACAAACTCCACAAAAGGGGTCAAACAGATCAAACCATCTTTCTGAATAAACCTAAAGAGTTCACATACTTTAACAAAGAGTGGGGAATCGGATATGATAACCCACACTATTTGAAAAAGGGAAGATGGCATGTACCCACTCTGTATGATTTTGCTTGTTTTGGATTAGATAAAAAGTATCCAGAATATGCAATTCAATGGACTGGTCCTCTTGAACCCGAAAAAGAGGAGGAAACCGAGGAACATAAGCGCACACACAAACGAGGAATTCAACTCCCATTTTGTTATGAACCTTTAAACTACTCGTATCAAAAGGACAAAAAGTACCTTTCCAATGACTACTTCGATCCCTACAAGGTAGCTACACCCAAGGATTCCTCCAAAAATGATGAGGATCTAGCACCTGTAACCAAGACTGAGATGGATGAGTTTCAACTCTATGTTCCCCCTCTCATCTTGGAAGCAAAGATAGTCGAGTTGGAGGAGTCAATTGAGAAAGAAAGGTCAATGTTTCAAATGGAAAAGCAAGTCTTAATTACAAAGCTTGAGAATCTACGACCGGTCAAAACCGAAGTTGTGTCTGGTGAAGGACAGAAAATCCTTCGGTGTGAAATCAATCGACTCACATCACAACTGTCTGCCTTGGAAACAGAAAAGATGGAAGAGTACACGAGAAATGGTCAGCTTCAAGAGCAAATTGACCAACTGCTATCTGAAAAGCAGATTTCACCACTTTCCTTAAATTCATCCGGCACGTCTTCGTGCAAAGCTTTCTTAGGCAAGATTTCTAGTTTACAAGACGGTCAAGATTCTCAAGACGAGAGTGTTTTAAGGAATTTGAACTCTGATTTTTTCTTAGCTTCCGCACCAAATTCCCCAAAGCACACAAGTACAAAGAGCTCCTCGTCTTCCTCGACCGATCCAAGTCCTGCAATTCCGGATGTCAATTTTTCTGAATATATGAACTCCGAAGGCAATTCTGAAGAAGGTTTTGAGTCGTTCCCCTTCGACAAACCTCTTCCAAGTCATACTGATTTTCTATCACCAGTAGTCAATCGGCCGGTCAATTTTTTAAAGGGTGACAGTTCTCAAACAAAGGCCCCAACTGTGATCAAGATTTCACAATCAAAACCAACTTCGAAACCTGTTTCCAAAAATCAATTACAACCTAGGCAAGATACCGGACCATTGCCTACCAAAAATACTGTTCCTTCTAAAGTCACTGACCGCACTGTCCCTGTTGTTTCGGATAAAACCGGTCGAGCTAAACAAACAAAACCAAAGTGGCCAGCCAAGGAATCTGTCAAAGATGCAGCATCAAAGTCTTTCAATACTGTGTTTTACACTAGAATGAACAAAAACAATTGTGCTTGGAATCATAGGAATGATTTTGTTAAAAGACATGTTAATTTTCCGATGAAAATTTATTCCACTCAACAATTGATTCAATTGTCACATGATTGTTTATGTTGCTCTAGTTGTGGTTGGATTGACTTTGATGATATCCATAACAATGATTGGTTTGGGTCATATCACATGTATAATTCGACACCCAAACGCAAACCCCGTAATAACAAAAGAAAATACTATAAACAACGGGGTTTCCAATCAGAGGTTAAACCACAGCGGGAGAACAAACCCATTCCAAAACGGGCTTCTTCTACTGAGGATAGACCGGCACCCAGGTGGAAAGCTGCTACAAAATCTGTTCCTCCGAAAGGTGTAAATTCTGCACCGAAGAAGAAACAAGTGCCAAAACCAGTTCCCTCCACCGGTGTAAATCCTACACCTAAAGGGAAAGCTGGGACAAAGCAAGCTTCCCCAAACGGTGCCAAACCTAACCCTCATGGACCAGGCAAATCTGGGTACCAAAGGTCCGCTAAACTTGTTTTGTAGGACGGTCATGTGTGGTTCTTAGACACTGGATGCTCCACACACATGACCGCAATGAGGGAGCTGCTCACGATCTACAAGGAACAATATTAAGAAGACGTGAGGTTTGTCTATACCTGTGCTTTAACAAGCTGCTCATGTATTTAGGGGGGGCATGATTAGCCATCAGGTAAGTACATTCTACTGTTGAGGGGGAGCGTCACACACAATTTTTTATCGGCTGAAAAGTTTTTTTTTGTGTGGATACTCCCGTGTGTTTCTTAAGTCATGTTCATCATTTGAGGGGGAGCGACACATCTTTTTCTCTTTAAGTGTCAACAAGTTTTTTGTGTGTCGGACTCTCCATTGCACAACTCTGCATCATCCAAGGGGGAGCAAGTTTCTTCCCAAGCTCAATTCGAGGGGGAGCGAGAGAAGGCTCATTTTTCATTCCAAACAGTCCTATTTTGGCAAAATGTACAAGGCCAGAGCAATTTTTGTGAAAATCCTAGAGTATCCGGACAGTCCTAACTTGTCCGGAATGCTCAACTTTATCCGAAAACTGTTGCTGTCCGGACACCTGTTGTTCGGATACAATGGTTTGTCCGGAAACTGTTGTTTTCCAATATGTTGTCCGGACTCCTCTGTATTTATCAATTCAGCACCTGCCATCACACTGCCAGTCCTCAATCTGTCTCAGATTGAGCCATTAAATGCAAAGGTACGCGCCGGAACTTGTTTATTCGTCTTGTTTACTAACTTTGGGTCTTTTATAGATATTCCATGGCGGATTAACAACCTCAACAAAATCCGAGGGGAAGCTTCACCCTGTTTTTCTTAAAAGTCTAAATGTTTTTTTTTGTGTTGATCACTCCCAAGTAAGTAACACTCTCACTCTGAGATGACGCAAGTCAATCTCCATGTATGTTTTGAGGGGGAGCAGGATAATATCCGTGCTATGCATATGCCTGAAACCCTACCTGTGATAGCATATAGACGAGAGTTAGGGAATCCCATGGTCCAGCCAGAGCCGGAGGGACCTTCCCCGAGACATAGAACATGTGAAAATGAGGGTTTTAAGGTCGAACGCGAACCAAGAAAGATTATGCCGTAAAGATAACGAGGCTCATGAGCGAAACCAGCCATGTCATATCCGGGTTGCCACATCTACTACCTCGTCTCGTTTGTTGGGACAGGGTATTGAAGAAGCCTCTGTGGACCCAACAGAGCAATTGCACGACCTCCATAGCCACTCATCCGTCTCTCAAAAGACGGATGTTTCAATATTACACGGGGAACAAGCACAACTTCCACCGGCCTCTCATTCGGAGAGTGCTGGTGTTGAAAAAAGAGACCAGCAGCCCCCGGTCTCGACTTCATTTCGTGCACCATCGAGTCTAGAGCCACTTGTAATAGATCAATCTTTGGCTAGGACACTTGAAGAGGTACAACACCAAGTCGAGGCTCTTCGTGACTCGACCGGAACCACCGTAGTGTCTTCACCTCTTGGTGAAACACAAGGATCGGCGGGAAATCCTACCACAGCTAACCTCACGCCAACTACGAACGTAGGTGGCTCTACCCCTGTGGTAGACGCCTCAACGGGCAATCTATGTGATCTCGGGGTTAATTTATCCGACTTCGTGTCACCAGGGTCTCTAGACAGCACCCTTAAGGCTGTCTATCAGGATATGGAGTAACAGATGCAACAACATGTAGCCGCTAAACTTGCCAAAGCGATGCGCGCTATCAAAGGTAAAGGCCACCTCGTCGATACTGAAACCGCCACTGTACCTCCACCGATTACACCGCAACCTATCTATTCGGTGGACACCCTGAAGACGATGCTATTGGCCCAACTGCTCCATGAATCCAACACAACCACTTCTACCGAAGCAGACCTGATCTCAGTTCTCCAATCCCAGGTCACTGCTCCATCTTCATCTATCACATCACGCCTTGACTTCATTGACTCGACCCTCAAGGACTACAACAAAGCGCTCACAACGCTGTCTGAGAGGGTCCGCTCACTAGAAGACACTTGTAAGAGTCAAGCCGACGGTCTCAAATGCAAGCACGATGACCAGGATGATCCTGATCACCGTGAGGGGGAGAAGCATCTACGCCAAACCGAGACCGCCCAGATCAGGACTGCCGAAACTACAAAAGTCGTTCAACAGGAACCCCAACTGCGGCAACTACATCAGAAGCACCCGAAGCCGAGTTGCCACTAGCAGATATGGTCATAGATATGGAGATTTCAGATGAAGAAGACCCGACGGTTGAAAAGCCCGAGGGTTCAACACATGAACTGGTTGATTTTGACTCATCAGACATACCGATTCTGGACATGATAGATCCAGATTGTGAAGCCAACCCGGAGACCGAAGATGCATGGTACGAAAAAGCCGCCAGTGCCGTAAATCTCCAGGTAAATTTGGTCTTCCCCACTGATGAGGACGACAACATTGATTATGATCAGTTCTTGCTACAAAATTTGTATGGAACATCCCCCGTTCACTATGCTCAACCCGCCGGAACATCATCAACAAGACCCGAGTCTACTACTTCCGATCTTCCGACAACTGCTCCTCCCACGACAGCTTCTGATCTTCCTCCCCCTCCTCAACAGCAACAAATCCGTTGGGAGAAGATCATGGTATTTATCCCTCTCTTGGAGGAATCTTTGAAGAAGTTGTTCGTCCACAAGCTTCGCCCGATCGAGCCGACCTTCTGTCTGGGTATTTACAACTTTAGCCCAGAATTTCAACGCCGGTATATACTAGCAATGCAGCGATGTCATCCAGTCAACCAGGTCAGAACCAAACTTCGGATCACAGAGGTAATCAGTATCTATTCAAGACGCATTATGAGGATCGTCTACCCAGTTTTCATTGTTCGACGTGAAGATGGGAATGAATGAAATTTTCAGAAGCTGACTTCAAGAACCTCCGACCACTCGACTTTCTGGTTATTCTGAAAGACTTACGTACAAGAACCATCCGACCGCTAGAGATTACAAAGGCGCTCGAAGCTGTTCGTCGATATATGGTCCGCACCATCATGATGTCTTATCTAACGGACTTCCAAATGGCTATCGAGAACAAGGAGAAAAAGGTAAATCTGATCAAGCTGAATCTGAAAGCACTCGAGTTAAACATGTATCCCGAGAACGCTATGATTCTAGAACCAGAATTCGGGATTGTTTACCTCAATGAGCAAAAAGAGAAGAAATTCATGCGTTTCAGTCAGGTAGACAGATTCTGTGATGGCACACTCTTAAAGGTCAGAGATGCTCTTCGAACGATTATTCAGCAGGAGTCTGAAAATCCAAGGTATTCTTATCTTCCGAATCCGAATGAAGTAACTGCTCGGAATGCCTTGGAAATGATTGAAGATCGCATCGACTATCGCCGCGCCATCAGATTGTTCGAGGTACACTTCGCGCTTCGCAAAAGATATGTCTTCAACTGGAGAGATCTAGAGCGCCAACTCGAACTTCAAATCAAAGGGGGAGATTGTTAGGGCAGGTTTTATAGTTGATTTAAAGTTCAAGGGTTGAAATGTATTTGTTTAAATTAGAGATTATTAGTGAACGGGCTGTTGGCTTGTTAACCACGGGCCCATTGTATTTAATGTGTGATTAGCTTGGAAAAACAAGCTAATCATCTCTTTAGCTTTCTAATTCGTATTGTAATATTCTCTCTGAAAGTTTATGAAAGGGATGACCAATTGAATTCATAATTCTTATTGATTACTATTTCGATTTCTGTATTGTTGCACGGATCTGGATTCTACAGGTTTATCTAGTGAAATGAACAGGTAATCCAGAAGACAGCGTTTATCGAGAAAAGAAGCTAAAAAGAGCCTAAAACGAGTCCAAAACGAAGCCCAACGGAAGCCCAAGATCCAAGCCCACGACCCGCGCCCGAACCAGGACCCAGCCCGAACCAAACCTGACCCGGAACAGCCTCAGAAACACGCGCGGCTTTGTGCGCGGTTTGCAAACCGCACCACAAACCGCGCAACCCTCTATTTCACATTTTTAAGCTGCTATTTTCCGGAGTTTAGGTCACGCTCGATACGCAACTCACACACGACGGCCAGAGACGACTTGGGGGCGATTTCCAGACACTTTTCGGAGCTTTTGGAGGGATGATAGAGGATCATTCGAGGAGGAATTCACGACGCGACGCGGATTAGAGCCGGGAGAAGGGAGTACATCTACCACATTCACCACGATCACTTTTATCATGTTTTCGTTCATTGTTTCCTTTTCTTCTCCTATGTTTTTGTTCCCCAACATCATGAACTAATCTTTAGATGTTGGGGGTTGGATTCAATTAGGTTTGAACATATGAACGGATGACGAACGACTTTTATCAGTTTTTCCTATTTTAATGAAGCTTGTGATTTAGTTTTCAATGCTTTTGTGAATTTGGCCCATTTACATCTGATTTGTTTGTTCCAATTAAGTTCGAGAGAATTAATTGCTACTTAGAACTATAAATTGCATGCCTAAGGTGAGAAAGGTGATAGAGATATACCGAGTAAGCTTTAGTCCCGTTAAATCTTATGCTTAATGTGTTTTGAATGCCATGGGTGAGATCAAGAGATGAAACTTGTGCCTTTCAGAATGAAACCCGTTGTTGCTTGAGAAAGAGCAACGGTGACTTATAAAGACTAAACCTGTTGTTGCTCGAGAGAGAATAACGGTGTTTGTCAAGATTTGGGTATTCATTAAGGGGAAATAACTGGTAATCATTTTAAGTCAGAAGTTCGTATGTGAAAACCTAAGGATTTCCAACCCTCAACTGTTTTCTCTATCAAAGTTCCTTAAGTTGTTCCTGTTTCGTTTGTGATTTTCTTATTGCAATTAATTAGTTTAATACCAACCATCTCTCAATTTCGACAGTTCAGTAAATAGTGATTATAGTAATTGTGATACTTAGTTCCTAGTTCCCCGTGATTCGATACTCGTACTTTCTAGTACTATTACTTGACTTCGACCCGTACACTTGCGGTTAGATTTAGGGGGGTGATACCCGCCTATCAAGTTTTTGGCGCCGTTGCCGGGGAACTAGTTGCAACTGATAGCACTACCAGCTATAAGCGCTATTAGATTGAACATTTTTTTTATATTTACCTTGTTTCATCACTTCAGTTTTTGGATTGCTAAATTTGTTTTCTTTCCGTTTCAGGTGCTAATTGGTATATGCCAAGGAAAACCCGAGGGGAAGGAATCGAACCAATCGATCCGGAGATTGAAAGAACCGCACGCCGTTTACGAAAAGAAACAAAAGCCAAAAAAGATATCAAGATCGAGATGGCCGACGAAGCACCTCCTCGCAACAATCCTCCGCCTCCTCCGGCGAGAGTTCCGATGCGGTCATTTGCCAATCTAAACGTGGCAACCGCACGAATAGGCATCCAACCGCCCACTACTGCAGCAAACTACTTCGAGATTAAGCTGAGTACCATTGTCATGGTACAATAGAAACAGTTCGGGGGAGCACCTACTGAAGATCCCCATGCCCACCTTCGTGGATTTGAACGGATTTGCAACACGTTCAAGATCAATGGGATGGAGGAAAATGCCATCAAGCTAAGACTGTTCAATTTCTCACTCAAGGGTAGAGGTGAAGTGTGGATAGAAGGTTTGCCAGCGGATCAGATCACTACATGGGCAAACCTGAAAGCCGCATTCCTCCAGAAATTCTTCACACCGAGAAGAACCGCGCAGATAATGGCTGAGATCACACACTTCGCGCAATGGGACCAAGAGACCCTATATGAGGCATTGGAGCGATATAAAGACATGTTAAAGAAGTGTCCACATCACGGGTTGCACGGATGGGTCATTATCCAGACATTCTTTAGTGGACTCCACCCCCAGTTTAAAAACGATATCACTGCCGCATCGGGTGGAGCACTAATGGATAAATCTTATGAAGAAGCATGCGAGCTGATCGAGAACTTGGCCGAGCACAGTTTCTCTACTCCACGATCAGCTGTTAGGAGAGTTGCAAGTATTCAAGAGTCGGATGAGCTGAAATAAATAAAGACTCAACTAGCTGCGATCACAAGCCATTTGAAAGGGAGTATTCCACAAGAACCCGAGCAAGTTCAGTTCCTACAGAACCGGAATCACCAACCGAGGAATGATCCGTTCTCAAATACTTATAATGAGGGGTGGAAGAAGCACCCGAACTTCTCTTTGAGTCAACCCGGTCAACAACAGCAAGGTAGTTCTTCTAACTTTGCTAATTATCCTAATGCTAACAATGTGTACCGTCCTCCAGGTTTCAATCAAAGGAATTTCAATGAAGGACCATCTATGGAGAAGACCTCGGGGTTGGAAGACATTATGATGAAGTTCATGACCAAGATGGATAGCACGGTTGAGGAGTTAGCGAGCACGGTCAACACGGTCAAGGCGGCAACTGATTAGAACACCGCCTCCATCAAGATTCTCAAGAGGCAAGTGGGGCAAATTTCGGAAGCCTTACAACACCGAGCCCCCGGTACATTTTCGAGTCAGACTGAAACGAAGAACCGGGAGGAGTGTAACGCCATTTATCTGAGAAGTGGCAAGGAGTTGAATGCAGAGCCTAAACGAGAACCGTCATCAAGGGAGACCGATCCTAAAGAGAAAGAGGTCGAGATTGTAGATATGGACGAGTTGGAAGCCGAGAAAGAGTTTGAGATGGAAGAGAACTCGGAGGATGGACCGAAGGACAAAGAGGTGACACCGCCACCGAAGCCGGTAGTGAAGCCATTTGTACCACCACTACCATATCCGAATAGGCTTAAAGCCCAAAGGGAGGATCTTAACTTTTCTAAATTTCTTGAAGTTTTTAAGAAACTACATATTAACATCCCGTTTACAGATGCGTTGGCACAAATGCCCTCATACATGAAGTTCATGAAGGAGATTCTATCCATGAAGAGGGCGATCAGTCACTAGTCCACCGTTGCACTTACTGAGGAGTGCAGCGAAATTACTCAGAACAAGCTTCCCGCGAAGCTCAAAGATACAGGGAGTTTTTTGATCCCTATTCAAATTGGGAAGTTTTCTTTTCATAAGGTATTATGTGATTTAGGAGCTAGTATTAATTTAATGCCTTGATCTGTTTTTAGGAAACTGGGATTGGGAGAAGTGCAGCCGAAGTACATGACGCTCAAGCTCACGGATAGATCGATCGTATACCCGTATGGAGTGATAGAAGATGTGCTCATCAAGGTTGGAAATTTCTATTTCCTGGTGGACTTCGTGGTACTGGACGTTGATGAAGATATAGAGGTCTGGCTCCTTTTGGGGAGATCATTCCTGGCCACGAGTAGAGCGTTGATAGATGTGGAGAAAGGAGAGTTGACCTTAAGAGTTGGTGATGAGAAGGAGGTGTTTAAGATGTTCGAGAGTGGAAAGCTTAGAGACGGAGCTGATCATGGAAAGCTAGATGAGGGAGAATCCGCGAAGAACCGCAAGTGTGGGCGATTCGATTCCGCGGATACTGAGCCAAGTTGAGATCTACAAAGTCGTGCCACGACTTTAACTACGGCGCTGGGTGGGAGGCAACCCACCGAGGTTAGTTTTCTTTTAATTTTCAGTTTTTGAGTGTGTTCTTAGTTTCAAAAAAAACCATAAAAATGAAAAAACGAAAAATCCAAAAAATAGCTAAAATAGGGACTTACGCGGCTTGTGTCGCGGCCTACAAACCGCGTACCAAGTCGCGGGGCTCTCTGTGGGTTTTCGAAACAGGGGGTTACGCGACTTCCTGGACGACTTACAACCCGCGCGCCAAACCGCGCGGGTTTCCCGGTTTTCGTGTCGTGTTCGTTTTCTTGCTTTGCGTGTTTCATTTTTCTGTTTCCTTTCGTCTTTTGCTTTGGTTCTTGTGTGTTGCTTTCACGATCTCCATCTCCCCTGATTGGCGCTCAAATATTTCAAGATAATCTCCTCCGTCCGGGCAAACAGGTATGTTCTCAACTTTGTGTGTAACGAGTGGTGTAAGATGTTTGGTTTCTTATTAGTTAACGAGATGCAACAAACCTAAGTTTCACTTAGGTTTGGGGTGCCTCATCTTTTCAACATCTACACACTCACTTTTAACCCTGTGCAAACCTCGGTTTCACCGAGGTTTAGGGTTGGCTTTTGTTTGACAAACCTAAGCCACGGCCTAGGTTTGGGGTGGCCATAGTTTAATGAGAACAACTCTTTGATGCTTGTACTTAATGTTATGTTTTGCCTGTCTGCTACCTGTAATAACCGCACATCGATACTTGTTTTAGTATCTGTTAGGTCCATGATCTTCATACAATCCAAGTATTTTGTAACAAGATGATGAAGAACATTATTGAAAAAGAAATCTAACCTAGAGAGAACACAAAGTGATTAGAGATCTACATCTTGTATTAATGAATTCACTTCTTACAAACTACAAGTAAAGACCTATTTATAGTCTTCATCACTTGCTACAACAATTAAGCATAAGCCCTTTAACACAGCTATTGCTTTACAAAACTTTCTATTATAAAGCATAAGCCTACGCCGACACCTGCACATTGGGGACAATGTGTGGGTAAGGTTTGGGGTTGCCCAATCGGGCCCACGTTATGCACGTAGACTTCCTGCACTTCTGAATACCTAGATCACTTTAGCTAAAAAAATTGTTTTGAATGATTGAGACCGACTATTGTAGGAAGAATCTTGTGATAGTGACGTGACCATTAGGGAAGGACAGGGAAAGGACATATCTAGGGACATTAGTGGAGACCAACCATTTGTGAGATTTGAGCCTAAAAGACGTTTTTCACTTCGAGGGATTCATACACTCAAGTCATATACACTTTTCGAGTCCTTGTCGTGAATATAGAATGATCTCGCTACATTATTGCATTGAGTAGCAAAGACGACCATCGGGATATTGGGTAAGGGTATAGTAAACCAAATCGTGTGGACCTTAAGATGTGATTCCAGACAATGTGTGTTTTGTTTTAACCTGTTTCTAGCAATCGTACCCTTTTCACCCATCTGTGTGTAACCATAGCCCCCTTTGTAGCCATACACTCACCTTTTCATTTCTAAACCCACCTTTAAACCCAAGCCGAAAGCCTTAGCCACCCCTATCCGAAAGTGTGTCAATCCAAAGCAATACAGGCCAGTTATGAAAATAAATATAAAAGAGGGCCAAGGCAGCCCCAAGTTGAATAAAGAGGACCAATGAAGCTAAAAAGAACCTAAAACGAGTCCAAAACGAAGCCCAACCGAAGTCCGAGATCCAAGCCCACGACCCGGGCCCGAACCAGGACCTAGACCCGAACCAAACCTGACCCGGAACAGCCTCAAAAACACGCGCGGCTTTGTGCGCGGTTTGCAAACCGCGCCACAAACCATGCAACCCTCTGTTTCACGTTTTTAAGCTGCTATTTTCCGGAGTTTAGGTCACGCTCGATACGCAACTCACACACGACGGCCAGCGACGACTTGGGGGCGATTTCCAGAGACTTTTCGAAGCTTTTGGAGGGACGATAGAGGATCATTCGAGGAGGAATTCACGACGCGACGCGGATTAGAGTCGGGAGAAGCGAGTACATCTACCACATTCACCACGATCACTTTTATCATGTTTTCGTTCATTGTTTCCTTTTCTTCTCCTATGTTTTTGTTCCCCAACATCATGAACTAATCTTTAGATGTTGGGGGTTGGATTGAATTAGGTTTGAACATATGAACGGATGACGAACGACTTTTATCAGTTTTTCCTATTTTAATGAAGCTTGTGATTTAGTTTTCAATGCTTTTGTGAATTTGGCCCATTTACATCTAATTTGTTTGTTCCAATTAAGTTCGAGAGAATTAATTGCTACTTAGAACTATAAATTGCATGCCTAAGGTGAGAAAGGTGATAGAGATATACCGAGTAAGCTTTAGTCCCGTTAAATCTTATGCTTAATGTGTTTTGAATGCCATAGGTGAGATCGAGAGATGAAACTTGTGCCTTTCAGAATAAAACCCGTTGTTGCTTGAGAAAGAGCAACGGTGATTTATAAAGACTAAACCTGTTGTTGCTCGAGAGAAAATAACGGTGTTTGTCAATATTTGGGTATTCATTTAGGGGAAATAACTGGTAATCATTTTAAGTTAGAAGTTCGTATGTGAAAACCTAAGGATTTCCAACCCTCAACTGTTTTCTCTATCAAAGTTCCTTAAGCTGTTCCTGTTTCGTTTGTGATTTTCTTATTGCAATTAATTAGTTTAATACCAACCATCTCTCAATTTTGACAGTTCAGTTAATAGTGATTATAGTAATTGTGATACTTAGTTCCTAGTTCCCCGTGATTCGATACTCGTACTTTCTAGTACTATTAATTGACTTCGACCCGTACACTTGCGGTTAGATTTAGGGGGGTGATACCCTCCTATCAGAACAAACATCAAGAAGATCATTTATTATGGGACGATATCTATTGCCAGGAAAAAGTAACTATTTGTCGTTTTTTCCATTATCAGATAAAGTCTGAATCAGCATAGGTATTCTTCCTAGTACCAAGGAAAAGGGTGAAATGGACACATCAACTTTTCAGAAGTCAACACCTACTTTGAATCTCCTGATGACAAGTGTCCTAAGCATTTAATGCTTCTCACACTATAAAAGGAGGAAGAAGCTCCCCATGCAAATTACGCTTTCTGGAAGAATTTCTCAGTGCAAACATTCTCCATCTCTCAAGAACTTTAAAGCTTTGATTCTAAGAGTTCAAGTTGTTTTGTTTTCAGTATACTTTGTGAAAGATTGTGAGAATAGTTTTACCTGTTCTTTTACGCAACAGTCTTTATTTTCTATGCGTAATTCTTGTTGAAAGTTTTTCAATAATAGAATTAAAATTAAGTAATCTTTGTGTATTGTATTCAACCCCCCCCCCCCCCCCCCCCCTCTACAATACTTGTGCTAGCCATTTGGGACTAACAAGCCTAAATCTTGCAAGGTGAGTTCAAGTTGATTTGTGAAAACTTTGTACATGCCAAAAATGTTATTTTCCAAGTATTTGTGTGTTTTACTTGAAATTATCAACTGTTAAGTTATTTGATGGGTTTAACCCCTTTTTTAGTGTTTAACTTCACAAATGTTGTAAAACACCCATGTTTGGGAATTTTGGATATTTTGATATGTACAAATCATAAATATGTCCTTAAATGTTTTATTGCTCAAAATGAAGTTTATTCAATGGTTTAATCATGTTAGTGTAATGGATTTTATAAACCATTTGGGAAATGCACAATTTAGTGTCGTTAGTCATTTTTGAGAATTATAAGGGTATGAGTCCATTTGGGGAAACCCTTTGTTTAACCCGTGTCGAGTTTTGGGTTAATAATGATTTTGTGGTACTTGTTTACCTAAACGATGTTTAAATGCATTTTATGCTATGATGACCGTTATTTATGGGTCTAATGAGTTTTGAGCATTTTTCTCGGTTTTGACTTTGAGGAAGTCTTGGGGACATTTCGTCCGATTTCGATGGCTCAATATGGAGTCTTATCTATGGTTTGCATTTATTGCAACTTGATGCATTTTATTGCATATTAAACTTTAACATTGGATGCCCCTCCATGTATATTAAACTTTAAATGAAGTGTAACAACCCACAAAACGAAACATACATATAACATATATTCCATAACATATTTACAACAAAGTACTTCATGTTTCACATTTGGTCCCATCTAAAGTCTGAACATAAAAAAAAATCATTACAACTTGATCCACTTTAAATTACATAGTAATAACAAAAGTATAACTACAAAAGCATCCATAGTATCATGATGGAAATCTTCTCCAAAGCTAGCCGACAAGTACTCTATTTACTTGTTCTTACGGGAGTCATCACCTGGAATACATAATTTTTAAAACAGAAAATGAGGGTTAGACCTAAGGGTCTAGTGAGTAAATCCCTGACATTTGTAATTCATTAAAAACTCATTTATATAAAACACTATTTATATAAATACACATACCACACACGTAAGTTAATACCAACTAACAATTATTCATCATACCTGTCTCATTCCACCTTATCCCTCCACCAATGGCCAATATCAATTGGTTGCGAGCCAATTTATCACACCGGTCCAAAGCCCGACCACGTATTATATTATCATATAATACTCACGTAATTATAATATCTCAATATATTATAATCACCCACGTATGACATATTCATACCACATATCAAATATTTGTTATTCACATAATGCATTCCAGTAAAATACTTTTAAAAGTAAAACTCACCTGATCTTTTAAGCAAAGGTCCTTCAAACTTTCCTCAATTTAGATTATCTTTTAACCCAGATCCTTAGTATCTGAAACAAATTAAAGTATACATACTCTTTAACACATAAACAGGAAAACCCAACTTTTCGCAACCCACTATTACGAAAAGTTTACTTTTTGCAACCTACAGTTGCGAGTTCCTCACTTTTCGCAACCAACAGATGCGAAAACCTCACTTCTCGCAAACCACAGTTGCGAGTTCCCTACTTTTCGTGACCAATAGATACGAAAACCTCACTATGCGTTTTAGTTGCTTGCGAAAAGTGGACTTTTCGCAACCAAGGCTTGCGAATTCCTACTTTTCGCAAAAACATTGTTCATCGTCTTTATCAGATAAGTTCAGTTCAGTTGTAGGAATTTCATCTTATACCCAGATTATACAGAAGTGTTCTAAACCCCTTTTAACACCCTAAATTGTAACTAAAAATCACAAATTCATCTAAAATTACCTAAACCCACCTCAAAATAAAAAAGAAACCTAATTCTTAAAAAAGCGTGTTTGAATAAGAACATTACCTCTTTGATTTACTGCACCAATTAAAATCCCAGCTGATTATCTTTCAATTCTTCTTCTTCTTCGAACTTCTTCTTCTCTTTCTCTCTCTGCCGTATTCACTCACACATACAAGCACTTTGGGATATTCGTTTTTTTTTTACTAATTGAAGACTTCATCTGGTAATTGATATACTAGAGTCGGTCAAGTGGAGAAGTTTGGCATAAAGACCAAATAGACCCTAGGCTTTACTCATTTGGCAAAACTTATCCCCAACCTTCCAATTAAAATTAAAACTTATCCCTTAACTCTTAACTCCATAAAATACTAAAATAAATACTTACAAAATTCCAATTTTAAGTTAGATAAAATACCTGGTTATTACAACATCTCCCCCTTAAAAGAATTCCGTCCCGGAATTCAGTTAAGAGAACAGATGAGGGTATTTGGCTTTCATTTCCGACTCTGATTCCCACGTCGCATCCTGACCCTTATGATGTTTCCACTGAACCTTTACCTGTCTAATCTCTTTGTTTCTCAATACTTTGACCTTGTGATCAACTATAGCTTCCGGTTCCTCCACGTAGTTTAGCTTTTCATCAACTTGGATATCTGGTAAGGAGACTACCTGATCTGATGTCACCAAACACTTTCGAAAATTCGATACATGGAACGCGTTGTGAATTCTGCTTAATTCTGGCGGAAGATTCAATCTGTAAGCTACTTCACCAATTCTTTCTGTAATTTCAAATGGCCCAATATATCGCGGACTGAGTTTACCTTGCTTCCCAAAACGTATAACTCCTTTCCAGGGCAAAACATTCAACATCACAAATTCCCCGACTTCGAACTCTAACGGTTTCCGGCGTTGATCTGCATAACTTTTCTGTCTGTCTTGAGCCGTTTTCAATCTATCCCGAATCTGAGTAATCTTATCTGCTGTTAACTGTACTATTTCTGGCCCTGCTAATTGTTTCTCCCCCACTTCATTCCAACACAGAGGCGTTCGGCATTTTCTACCATACAGTACTTCAAACGGTGCCGCTTGAATGCTGGAATGATAACTGTTGTTGTAGGCAAATTCTATCAAAGGCAAATGTTTATCCCACGATCCCCCAAAATCAACTATACAAGCCCGGAGCATATCTTCTAAAGTCTGAATTGTTCTTTCACTCTGTCCGTCAGTTTGAGGATGATATGCTGTACTCAACTTTATTTGCGTTCCCATCTCTTTTTGAAAACTTTTCCAAAATCTAGAAGTAAAACGACTATCTCGATCGGAAATAATCGAGATTGGAACTCCATGTCGAGTCACTATTTCATTAATGTACAATTTGGCCAAACGTTCCAAGGAATCAGTTTCGTTTATCGGCAAGAAATGAGCAGACTTCGTCAATCTATCTACAATCACCCAAATAGAGTCGAATCCCTTTGAAGTTCTAGGCAACATGGTAATAAAATCAGTAGTGATCTGATCCCATTTCCACATTGGTATATCTAGCCGTTGCAATTGACCAAAAGGCTTCTGATGTTCAATCTTTACTTTCTTACAAGTAGTACAACATTCTACATACTTAGCAATACCTCTTTTCATTCCCGGCCACCAATAGAATTGTTTCAAATCTCTATACATTTTATTTGTTCCTGGATGAATAGAAAATCGAGATTGATGAACTTCTTGTAGTACACCATCACGTAATCCACCCAAATGAGGCACCCAAATTCTGTTTCCCATACACAATAACCCACGGTCATCTTTCTCAAGCAATGCTGATATTCCCACTAACCGTTCTGACTTCAAACTTTCTTCCTGATAAGCATCTATTTGGCACTTCAGTAGTTCGTCAAAAATGTTTGGAAGAAGTTCAGCTCTTAACGAGATAGCTTTTATTGTTCCACTTCTTTCTTGGCGACTTAGGGCATCTGCTACCACGTTCGCTTTCCCAGGGTGATATAGAATTTCACAATCATAATCATTTACCAATTCCAACCATCTTCTTTGTCTCATATTCAGTTCCTTCTGATCTAAAAGATGTTGGAGACTCTTATGGTCAGTGAAAATTTGGCATTTAGAACCATAAAGACAATGTCTCCAAATCTTCAATGCAAAGACAACTGCTGCAAGCTCCATATCGTGAGTAGGATATTGTCTTTCATGATCCTTTAGCTGACGAGAAGCATATGCAATCACTTTTCCACGTTGCATAAGTACACAGCCCAAACCCAGCTTAGAAGCATCACTGTAGACCACAAAATCATCGGAACCTTCTGGCAATGCTAATATCGGCGCGCTGCAGAGTTTCTCCTTCAGTATTCTGAATGCCTCGTCCTGTTCTGCTTTCCATTCAAACTTTAAATTCTTCCGAGTCAACTTGGTCAATGGCGTCGCGATTCGAGAAAAGTCTTTTATAAATTTCCGGTAATATCCAGCTAAACCCAGAAAACTACGTACTTCGGTTGCCGTCTTCGGCGGTTCCCAATTTTCAATTGCTTCCACTTTTGCTGGATCAACTTGTATACCCTTCTCTGAAACTACATGCCCCAAAAACTGAACTTCCCGCAACCAAAATTCACATTTAGAGAACTTAGCGTACAACTTTTCTTTCTTCAACAACTCCCAAATCAAACAAAGATGTTGCGCATGATCCTCTTTGGATCGGGAATAAATAAGTATATCATCGATAAACACAATGACAAATTTATCGAGATAAGGCTTACATACCCGATTCATTAAATCCATGAAAGCGGCTGGAGCGTTCGTCAATCCGAAAGGCATTACCAAAAATTCGTAGTGGCCGTATCTTGTGCGAAAAGCAGTCTTTAAAACATCCTCCTCCTTCACCTTTAACTGATGGTAGCCAGATCTGAGATCAATCTTTGAGAAGTAACAAGCTCCAACTAATTGATCAAAAAGGTCATCGATTCTTGGAAGTGGATACTTGTTCTTGATCGTGCGTTTGTTCAGCTCCCGATAATCAATACACATTCTCATTGAACCGTCTTTCTTCTTCACAAATAAAACTGGTGCACCCCACGGCGAAGAGCTGGGTCTGATGAAGCCCTTATCAGATAAATCTTGAAGCTGTGCCATCATTTCTTTCATTTCTGGAGGTGCTAGTCTGTACGGCGCACGAGCGATGGGATTGGCTCCAGGTACCAGGTCTATTCCAAATTCTACTTGCCTAACAGGAGGAAGACTATTCAAGTCTTCAGGAAAAACTTCTGGGTATTCACTACCAATGGAAATATCTTCCAGCTTACACTTTTCAGGCCTACTTTCTATCACATAGGCTAGATAACTAGAGCAACCCTTATTAACACATTTTCGGGCTTTTACCATAGATATAAGACTGGACTGATGATTCCTACGATCTCCCTAAATCACTACCGATCTCTTATCAGGCAAAACGACATTGATTATTTTCTTATCACAAACTATGTTAGCCTGATTCTCAGCTAGCCAATCCATTCCTACTACCAGATCAAATTCAATCAAAGCTATTGGGAACAGTTGTATATGTACTCCACATCCCTCTATATCTATCATGCAACGATCAAAAACCTCTTTAACTGCCACTTGGTTATCATTTGCGGTGTCTACTAATAAAGCATGTTTTAACAATTTAGGCTCTAAATGCATGTGAGCAGCAAAGGAGGGAGACACAAAATATCGGTTTGCACCGGAATCAAATAACACGTTAGCACGCGTGGAGTTTATGAAAAATGTACCTGTGACCACATCTGGAGTTTCCTCCGCCTCTTTAGCTGTCATTTGAAATGTACGACCCCTCGTTCTGGGCGGTTCTATTCTTGGAACCACTGGTCTAGTAATGGCTGGCTTCCCGGATGTACCCCCTTGTTGTATTCTACCTCGCGGACAATCAGATTGGAGGTGATCCGGAGAGTTGCACAAAAAGCAAAACCGTGTTACTCGACAATCTTTAACAACATGACCGGTTTTCCCACACTTAAAACAAACCCGCGACTCCACTTGACAATTTCCCTGATGGTAGCGATTACATCTCGGACATGGTCTTTCCGCTGGTCGGAACGACGGACGGTTATCAAACCTCGGGAATCTAGACTTCTTTGGATCTTGTGGTGGTCCTTCCCATTTCCTTTTCCCCAAGCTCTTATCACCGGCATCTCTTTTATTGTCTCGTTCGACATTTTCTGCAGCATCCACAGCAGCGGTAAACGTATCTGGCCTTGTTACAGTCACCAGTCTTCGAACTTCTGAATTTAACCCATAGATAAATCTCTCCATTTTCATCTTTTCTGTAGCAACATAATATCCTGCAAAACGAGATTTTTCTAAAAATATAGCAGTATAATCTCTGACTGACAAATTCCCTTGCTGTAGATTCATAAATTCTTCTTCCAATTGTCTGACAACAGCTTGTGGACAGAAGTGTGTTGTGAAAGCTAACACGAATTCCTCCCATGAAAAAGTAGTATATACATCCGCTCCTCTCGATTCTGTATGAGCCTCCCACCAATACAGAGCATCACCTTTTAGCATTGCTGCTCCATAAAGCACTTTGTCTTCTTCAGAACACTTACACGTCTTGAAGATGGCTTCTATTTCTTTTAGCCATCTCATTGCCTTGACCGGGTCCCGATCTCCTGAATAGGTAGGGGGCTTGCAACTAAGAAACATTTTATAGTCGCACCTTTTCATCACCGGTAAGATAGTAGATGTAAGTGGTATTTCAACTTCGTGTTCTGGATTTGATCTTTCAGTTTCATTGTGGCGATTATGTTCAAACATAGCTTGTATGTTATCTTGTAACCTTCCCATTTCTGCCATCAAATCGTCCCGTGTAACAAACTCTATGCCCTGTGGTTGTGTTCTTCATCCAGTTCGGCCCCCAGTTCCCCTTCCGGTCCTGCCTCTACCACGATCTCCTCTTCTTCCCCCTGTTCCTATTGGTGGATTCCCTCCACCCGAATTCCTTCATCCTCTTTGATTCCTTTGTCTAGTGCCACTTGCCATTCTGTAGATTCAAACAAAGTTAATATACACATAAGCACATACCCTATATAATAAGGTATTCCAGTTCAAACATGCACCTGTAAAATCATAAATACACTGGCCTGGTGTAATTTGAAATTACCTTACATGATGTTCCTTCCACCTTTTATACTTAGCATCCCCAGGTTCTAAAAATAATAGGGACATCCTACTTCACATGCAGTTTAAGTCTAGGTACAGATACTAATACCTACATCCCTTAAACTAGGGCTCTGATACCATCTGTAACAACCCGCAAAACGAAACATACATATAACATATATTCCATAACATATTTACAACAAAGTACTTCATGTTTCACATTTGGTCCCATCTAAAGTCTGAACATAAAAAAAATTCATTACAACTCGATCCACTTTAAATTACATAGTAATAACAAAAGTATAACTACAAAAGCATCCATAGTATCATGATGGAAATCTTCTCCAAAGCTAGCCGACAAGTACTCTATTTACTTGTTCTTACGGGAGTCATCACCTGGAATACATAATTTTTAAAACAGAAAATGAGGGTTAGACCTAAGGGTCTAGTGAGTAAATCCCTGACATTTGTAATTCATTAAAAACTCATTTATATAAAACACTATTTATATAAATACACATACCACACACGTAAGTTAATACCAACTAACAATTATTCATCATACCTGTCTCATTCCACCTTATCCCTCCACCAATGGCCAATATCAATTGGTTGCGAGCCAATTTATCACACCGGTCCAAAGCCCGGCCACGTATTATATTATCATATAATACTCACGTAATTATAATATCTCAATATATTATAATCACCCACGTATGACATATTCATACCACATATCAAATATTTGTTATTCACATAATGCATTCCAGTAAAATACTTTTTAAAGTAAAACTCACCTGATCTTTTAAGCAAAGGTCCTTCAAACTTTCCTCAATTTAGATTATCTTTTAACCCAGATCCTTAGTATCTGAAACAAATTAAAGTATACATACTCTTTAACACATAAACAGGAAAACCCAACTTTTCGCAACCCACTATTACGAAAAGTTTACTTTTCGCAACCTACAGTTGCGAGTTCCTCACTTTTCGCAACCAACAGATGCGAAAACCTCACTTCTCGTAAACCACAGTTGCGAGTTCCCTACTTTTCGTGACCAACAGATACGAAAACCTCACTATGCGTTTTAGCTGCTTGCGAAACGTGGACTTTTCGCAACCAAGGCTTGCGAATTCCTACTTTTCGCAAAAACACTGTTCATCGTCTTTATCAGATAAGTTCAGTTCAGTTGTAGGATTTTCATCTTATACCCAGATTATACAGAAGTGTTCTAAACCCCTTTTAACACCCTAAATTGTAACTAAAATTACCTAAACCCACCTCAAAATAAAAAAGAAACCTAATTCTTAAAAAAGAGTGTTTGAATAAGAACATTACCTCTTTGATTTACTGCACCAATTAAAATCCCAGCTGATTATCTTTCAATTCTTCTTCTTTTTCGAACTTCTTCTCTTTCTCTCTCTGCCGTATTCACTCACACACACAAACACTTTGGGATATTCTTTTTTTTTACTAATTGAAGACTTCATCTGGTAATTGATATACTAGGGTCGGTCAAGTGGAGAAGTTTGGCATAAAGACCAAATAGACCCTAGGCTTTACTCATTTGGCAAAACTTATCCCCAACCTTCCAATTAAAATTAAAACTTATCCCTTAACTCTTAACTCCATAAAATACTAAAATAAATACTTACAAAATTCCAATTTTAAATTAGATAAAATACCTGGTTATTACATGAAGCAGGTCATATCCATATTTATGATAATTGGACTTCATTACATTTTACGTTCGCGTGAGTATTGGTTCGTATCATGTTTTCGATGAAGTATTATATTTAAATGGATTGTTCTTCCATGAGTTATGGGTTGAGTATTTTGTCATCAACCGTATTTGAAGGTTTTGCATATTATATATTTATTCACGTGTGGAGTGAGTTTGGATTGGAATTCATTTTGGAAAACGCTTTATACCTTTTGGGAACTTTTCTCATAGATTTTTGGTGCGTTGGAAAATGAGTCGTTTATATCCATTTTGTAAACTCTTTTGGAAATCATAATCTATGTCGCAAACTTTTATTTAAAGAATTATTTAAATCATGCTATAAACTCTTGAACTCACTAGCTGTTAGCCTAACCCTTTTTATTTGTCGGCGTATGCAACAGGTTTAGGTTGGGAGTAGTTCTAGTGACACTGTGAAAGGTCGTGTGCTAGTAAAGTGCTCGAGAGGTGAATAGCTTAAGTGAAGTCTTCCGCATTCATCTTTGGGATTAGCAACTTGTACTTGGGTTAAGTAACACCCGATGTGGTTTTAGTCTTTGTAATAAGACCTGAATTATATATATTGTTTGAGGTTAATCATAGATTCTAATTTTGAGGTATTTCATCTATTGGATTATAAGAAGAAATCCTATTACTTCGGATGTTTTATCAAAAATTTTATTTAGTTGTTCTTTCCTAATTCGAGGGTGTTACATAAAGTACTTCATTGAAATTTTCATTAATTCTTCGTAAATAAATTTTACAAGGGAAGATGGAAAATTATAAGTACCATGAAATACAAGTACAAAAAGTTACACTAATAAATGTAAGAAGAATATGTAACACCCCGAAAATTGAAGAGCGGAATTTCGACTTGCAGACGTCCGCATGGGCGCAGAGCCAGACATCCGCGTAGCGCGGATGTGACAACCGTCAAATTCGCGTTCAGGTTAGAACTGCACTAAACATATCAGATATTGATACTATATGTCACACTATTCAATTTTAGCAGTCAACCCGATACAGTAGGAAAAACTGTGAATTTTTGCCTAAAACCCCTCAAATTAGGGAATTATCCATATATCTCATAAAATGTCAACCAAAAATATCTTAAATACAAACACACACACACACACATATATATATATATATATATATATATATATATATATATATATATATATATATATATATATATATATATATATATATATATAAACCATACTAAAATAATACTAGTAAAGTTAACTAGTAACCTTACAACTAACTAAATTATTGTGTTAAATAATTCAAACAATTAAAATAAAAATAAAATTTAAAAAAGAAATAAAAGACACAATTATTTTATACAAAACCACACTCCACACTCTCTCTTTCCCCTCTCCAAAACCGCACCCCCCATATAAACCCACTCACTCTCCCAAAATTTGATACTCTCTCATTATCATCTCTCTCTCTTTTCTCCCAACAATTTCTCTCTTTATTTCTCTCTTTATTCATCACTAAAACACACCCAAAGTCCAGCCATTTTCACTCAAGAACATCAAGTGTTCAAGTCTTCAAAAAGGTAAAAATAACATGTAGTGCAAAGCCTACACCTTTCTTTGTTATTGTTCTTTCATTTTATTTAGATTCCTTCTTCTACACTAGTTGCATGTTGTTTTACTTTATCAATATCTTTGGATCTTGATGTTTGGGAGCTTCATCACCATAACATCTTGAATGTTACTAAAAAGGGGATGAATCCATGACCAAACCCATGTTAAGACCAAAGAAGGACTTTTACAATGTTCTAACAAACATGCATGTGTTCTTCATCAAAACCAACCCTTTAATCTCTAAGAAATTTTATGAACTACTCTTTAAATCCACTAAAAATATGTTTCAACTAACATGCATGAGCTAAAAATTAACTATTATAAGTTGCATGAAGGTGTTCTTGTCATAAACACCCAAGAACCATCAAAAATAACCATTTTCAAGTATTTGCCAAAAAGGAGTTTAATAAATAAATTGCATGTATTGTAAATGGCTGAGAAATATATTTTTAAACTGAAAATAGATGTATAGGGATGTGTCAAATCGGATTTCATGCAAAAAGAATAAGAATATTGGTAAAAGACAAAAAGGAGTGCACATGCATAAAGTCTTGTTTTGACAGCATGCTGTCAGATTTTTCTTCTTTCTTTGAAAAGCCATATCTCACTAAATAATACTTCAAATTAAGTGATTCTTTTTATGGAGTTCACTTTTATGAGTTATGAGTCAAACCCAACTGGAAGCATTGAAAAATATTCCGACCTTCAAACATTTTTCACAAAGACAGTGCGCAAACAGCAATGTTCTCTGTCGCAGTTTACGTCAAGAATTATTTTATGTACTTAAACCACTCTAAAACTCATGAACCTTATGTCAAAAGTTTCGTAACACATTTAACAAACTGGTCATAAAATATCATGACCTAAATGTACCTGGAAGTTATCCAAAAATGAACCGAAAGTGACTACATAATCTGGACAGCAACTGACTATATTCTATTATAGCTATAAGTTAACTCTTGAACCCGTTTCATCATTCTTGTGATGATATTGTGGAATATGTATATATACTATATGATTAAGCATTTTACTATAGCTAAAAGCTAACTCTTGAATCCGTTTCATCATCTATATGATGAAATTGTGGAATATACCTTTATATATTACGAATACACATTTTATATACTCTAATATGACGAAATTGCGGTAATCTCAAATTATCATATGTAATGTTATAGATATTAACTACTAATATCGACGAACTTATTATAACATACAAACTAAATGTCAACAAAGGCATTTTATGTTGATTTGGATAATTACACGATACCAAGGACTAAGGTTAGAACATAGAATCTTACTAGTGTCCTTGCATTCGTAGGATCGACGTAGGGCCGCGTTACGGATCGCATTACGTACCACTTGGGAACAACTACGTTTATCACCGTGAGTTTTCGCAGCCCCTTTTTACTATTTTATACATTTTTTGGGTGGAAAGCATGTTACAAATTCTATTTCACATCATTATTTTGTTACTGAAATACTACAAATATTTGATGCTCTATGGTACGTGTGCACATGTTAAAGATTCTGAGTTACGCTATCGCACAAAAGTCCCCAACTTGTTTTTACATTACCTATTTAACTCACGAGTGTGAGCCATGGTAATTATGGATAACGTTATTTTGTTGACCGCCCACTTAGGGAATTAACCATATATCTCATAAAATGTCAACCAAAAAAAACTTAAATATATATATATATATATATATATATATATATATATAAACCATACTAAAATAATACTAGTAAAGTTAACTAATAACTTTACAACTAACTAAATTATTGTGTTAAATAATTCAAACAATTAAAATAAAAATAAATTTTAAAAAATAAATAAAAGATACAATTATTTTATACAAAACCACACTCCACACTCTCTCTCTCTCCCCTCTCCAACCCCCCCCCCCCCCCCCCCACATATAAACCCCCTCACTCTCCCAAAATTTGTTACTCTCTCATTATCATCCCTCTCTCTTTTCTCCCAAAAATTTCTCTCTTTATTTCTCTCTTTATTCCTCACTAAAACACGCCCAAAGTCCAGCCATTTTCACTCAAGAACATCAAGTGTTCAAGTCTTCACAAAGGTAAAAATAACATGTAGTGCAAAGCCTACACCTTTCTTTGTTATTGTTCTTTCATTTTATTTAGATTCCTTCTTCTACACTAGTTGTGTGTTGTTTTACTTTATCAATATCTTTGGATCTTGATATTTGGGAGCTTCATCACCATAACATCTTTAATGTTACTAAAAAGGGGATGAATCCATGACCAAACCCATGTTAAGACCAAAGAAGGACTTTTACAATGTTCTAACAAACATGCATGTGTTCTTCATCAAAACCAACCCTTTAATCTATAAGAAATTTTATGAACTACTCTTTAAATCCACTAAAAATATGTTTGAACTAACATGCATGAGCTAAAAATTCACTATTATAAGTTGCATGAAGGTGTTCTTGTCATAAACACCCAAGAACCATCAAAAATAACCATTTTCAAGTATTTGCCAAAAAGGAGTTTTATAAATAAATTGCATGTATTGTAAATGGCTGAGAAATATATTTTTAAACTGAAAATAGATGTATGGGTATGTGTCAAATCGGATTTCATGCAAAAAGAATAAGAATATTGGTAAAAGACAAAAAGGAGTGCACATGCATAAAGTCTTGTTTTGACAGCATGCTGCCAGATTTTTCTTCTCTCTTTGAAAAGCCATATCTCACTAAATAATACTTCAAATTAAGTGATTCTTTTTATGGAGTTCACTTTTATGAGTTATGAGTCAAACCCAACTGGAAGCATTGAAAAATATTCCGACCTTCAAACATTTTTCACAAAGACAGTGCGCAAACAACAATGTTCTCTGTCGCAGTTTACGTCAAGAATTATTTTATGTACTTAAACCACTCTAAAACTCATGAACCTTATGTCAAAAGTTTCGTAACACATTTAACAAACTGGTCATAAAATATCATGACCTAAATGTACCTGGAAGTTATCCAAAAATGAACCGAAAGTGACTACATATTCTGGACAGCAATTGACTATATTCTATTATAGCTATAAGCTAACTCTTGAACCCGTTTCATCATTCTTGTGATGATATTGTGGAATATGTATATATACTATATGATTAGGCATTTTACTATAGCTAAAAGCTAACTCTTGAATCCGTTTCATCATCTATATGATGAAATTGTGGAATATACCTTTATATATTACGAATACACATTTTATATACTCTAATATGACGAAATTGCGGTAATCTCAAATTATCATATGTAATGTTATAGATATTAACTACTAATATCGACGAACTTATTATAACATACAAACTAAATGTCAACAAAGGCATTTTATGTTGATTTGGATAATTACACGATACCAAGGACTAAGGTTAGAACATAGAATCTTACTAGTGTCCTTGCATTCGTAGGATCGACGTAGGGCCGCGTTACGGATCGCATTACGCACCACTTGGGAACAACTACGTTTATCACCGTGAGTTTTCGCAGCCCCTTTTTACTATTTTATACATTTTTTGGGTGGAAAGCATGTTACAAATTCTATTTCACATCATTATTTTGTTACTGAAATACTACAAATATTTGATGCTCTATGGTACGTGTGCACATGTTAAAGATTCTGAGTTACGCTATCGCACAAAAGTCCCCAACTTGTTTTTACATTACCTATTTAACTCACGAGTGTGAGCCATGGTAATTATGGATAACGTTATTTGGTTGACCGCCCACTTACTGTGATGTGAGTGCATAATTACTACAGTGCCATGTTGACGATAGAACATGATGAACGGGGCAAACTAATACTATGTTCAGGAGGTTTGGGTAATGGCTCAGTATGCTACCTCTGAGGCAACACACTTATATACCTTGAGCAAAATATAACGCAAAAACGGAACTTTTACAACCGAGAGTTGTACTACAATCTTTTGAAAGCGCGAATGCTATCAACTTGCATTAAAACTTTTAGTGCATACGCAAACCTGTGAACTCACCAACTATTTTATAGTTGACATTCTCCTTTACATGCTTTTCAGGAAACATCAAGTAAGGATGAGTTCTAGAAGGCACTACACTTAGCAGCATCCAACTTTATTTCATCATGTCATGTCTCTTTTTGCTTTGGACAATTTGTATTTCACAAACATGTTGTATTTTGTAACCTTGATGATATGATGATTGTGTGTTGTCTTCTACCTTGTGCTTTTGAAACATTAAACTGTGACATCCCGTGTTTCCGCTTTAGTGGGGTGTGATAGAAGTGGTATCAGAGCCGAAGGTTATAGAGAATTCCGGTCTTTCATTTGAAAAACCCAACTATAACCAAAGTCCAAAACTGACATGAAAATAACTAAACCTACTACTAGTATAACTAAGTCTAGAATGGCATTAACAAACTTTAATTAAACATAGCCTGATCACCTAGGTTCGATTAAGGAAGGTTAATGCGAGACTAGAAATAGTTATAGTAGGAGTATGTCGATTTTATTTACACTCTCTAGAAGCATGCTTAGTGCATACACATTGTATAGGAAAGACATATCACTTATGCGATTAGTTACTAAGTACACTTTTGCTTCAGTTTCACTATGTCATCGTCGTCAGCATCCTACACTCCTGAATCGTACTCAGCCGATGTATTGGGATACGTCACCGGGCGACCACAAGTCAACCCACCCGACAACCGAGAAGAAGAGGATTACAGTAGTACGGAATCGGAACCCGAAGTGTCCAGCGAGCGAGACCCCTATGATAGACCTAGAGTATCACCAACCACGATTTTACCCCGACCCACTCCAGTGATTGTTCAACCACATCCCGGAGGACTTCACGTTAGGCAAACAGCAAGGAAGAATGTTCCAATCCCAAGGAGAGTCACGCTATCAACACCTCGTCCGGAGGCACCAGAGCCATCAAGAGTGGTCACCGGAGTGCCGCTTGGGCGAATGGCCGAACTGACCTTGGCGATAGATCAACATATCAGGGCAATGACAACCGAATTGCATGGGTGTTAAGTTAGGGTAACCCATCAAGCTCAAGTCTTAACGGAACTTGTAGAGCTAACACACCAACTGGCCGTCGTATCAACTCAAGCTCGGGATGGCGCAAGGATGGCTAGAGAACTGGCAACAAGGGCTCAAGCGGCAAGCTTGGTAGTGGGAATGGTGTTGTTGTTACTGATGTTCTTGCTTGTGATCGGGGCATACTTGGGATACTACGGATATGAAGGCGGATGGATTGTAGCGTGTGGGAGGATCTTTTGAAAAACACCTTTAATTGCTTGTCATTTTAATTCACGTATTTCTAAGTTGTATTTCCATTTAAACAATGTGATACCGGTGTACGATAAACACCAGAAATTTTGTAAACTTCGGCATTTAATGGAGACCCATTGGGGGAAATTTTAGCCAATCAATCTATTTACCTTGTACTTAACTTTACTGTTTCAAAAATTCGAATAAAATTATAAACTTTTGGAAAATATGAGTTCGAGAATTTGTACAAATTTTAACCAAAACGATTTTTGCAAATGTGTTTTAGAATCATGCCTCTAAGAAGATCTACACGCCACACGGGAGATACCCCTGAAAACCAAACGCCCGACATAGCGCGAATCATCGCACAACGTATCCAAGAAGCCATACCTAGCATCGTCACACAAGTAACTGCTGGCATCAATGCTAATCCCGGGAATCAAGGAGGTAGTGGAGGAAATCTGGGAAGTAACAGTACCGGATGTAACTACAAGTCCTTCATGTCCTGTAAGCCCAAAGAGTTCTACGGAAAGGAAGGTGCCGTAGGATTGCTTTCTTGGATTGATATCATGGAGTCGGTACTCCATATTAGCAAATGCTCGGAGGACCACAAGGTGGAATATGCTACATGTCAACTCCAAGGCAGGGCACTAACATGGTGGAACATCCAGGTTCAAACCCGTGGAAGGGAAGGTGCATACAGACTCACATTGGAGGAGTTCAAGAAGTTGCTCATTGAGGAGTACTGCCCTAAGAGTGAAATTCAGAAACTGGAAGCTGAATTCTGGAATCACGCCATGATCGGAGCCGACATAGACCGATACACAGCTCGCTTCCACGAACTCGAAAAACTGGTACCTCACATGGTCACTCCTGAGAGCAAGAGAATCGATCGATACTTATGGGGATTAGCATCGGAGATCCGAGGAATGGTCACCTCGGCAAATCTGACCACCATCCAAGCTGTTGTGGCCTTGGCAACTACTTTAACCAACGATGCGGTAAGATCGGGAACTCTGACATCGGGAAGTGCCAGCAATAAGAGGAAGCCAGAGCATCAGTCAGGAAAAAAATCCTTAGTGCAAGCAAGGATAGGAACATCACGAGAAACTTCGGAGTAAAGACACGGGACCTAGGGAAATATAAAGGTTCACTCCCCAAGTGCAACAAGTGCAACCGTCATCATGAGGGAGCCTGCGTTGTTTGTGACAACTGTAAACGACCAGGTCATCTCACCAGGTTCTGTAGAAGTGAAAAAGAGACCAATGAAGGGAGAAGGGCATGTTTTGAGTGTGGAAGTCCGGATCACTACCGGAACACGTGCCCGAGGTTTGGTAGGAGACTGAACAATAACAATAATGGGAATCAGGCAAGACAAGCCAACCAGGGGAATCAAGGAGGTCGGGCTCGAGGACGGGCATTTGTCATTGGAGCTGACGAAGCATGTCGCGACCCTAATGTGGTGACATGTACGTTTCTCCTAAACAACCACTTTGCATCAGTATTATTTGACACTGGAGCGGATAGAAGTTTTGTTTCATTGGAATTTAGGCCACTAATTGACTTGGAATCTAGGAGAATGCCGGATGCTTATATTCTTGAGGTTGCTAATGGTCATAAATTTGAGGCTAAGGATGTAATTTTAGATTGTACCTTGAATCTAGCCGATAAGTTGTTTAGCGTTGATCTTATTCCTATCGAATTGGGGAGTTTTGACATAGGTATAGGCATGGATTGGTTATCCAAGAATCGAGCGGAGATTTGTTGTTTTGATGAGTCGGTTAGAATACCGTTGCAAGACGGAAAAACCCTCGTGATACAAGGAAACAAAGTTGGAAGAAGCCTAGAGATGGTGTCAAGTATTAAGGTTCATAAGTATTTGAGGAAGAAGTGTGTTGCATTTTTGGCACTCATAGTTGAGAAGATGTCCGAGGAAAGGAGAATCCAAGATATTCTCGTGGTAAAGGATCACCCGGAAGTGTTCCCCGACGATTTTCCTGGACTGCCCCCGTCTAGACAAGTTGAATTCCAAATTGACCTCATACCTGGAGCAGCACCTGTAGCTAAGGCACCGTACCGCTTAGCACCTGCCGAAATGCAAGAGTTGTCAAGTCAACTCCAAGAACTTCTGGACAAGGAATTTATTAGGCCAAGTTCCTCACCTTGGGGAGCTCCAGTCCTGTTTGTCAAGAAGAAGGATGGATCGTTTCGAATGTGCATCGACTATAGGGAATTGAACAAGTTGACAATCAAGAATCGATATCCTCTCCCTCGAATAGATGATTTATTCGACCAATTGCAAGGTGCAACATATTTCTCAAAGATTGATCTTCGATCAGGTTATCATCAGTTAAGAGTCCGTGAGGAGGACATTACTAAGGCAACTTTTAGGACACGTTATGGACACTACGAGTTTTTGGTTATGCCCTTCGGTTTAACCAATGCACCAGCTGTGTTCATGGATTTAATGAATACGATATGCCGACCCTACCTTGAGAAGTTTGTGATCATGTTCATAGATGACATTTTGATCTACTCCCGAAGTAAAGAGGATCACGAGCAACATTTGAGAGTAATTCTAGAACTTCTTAAGGAACGGAAACTGTACGCCAAATTCTCTAAGTGCGAATGTTGGATTAGAGAAGTACACTTTCTTGGTCACGTGATTAGAGAAAAAGGAATCCACGTGCATCCGGATAAGGTAGAAGCTATTAAGAAATGGAAAGCTCCAAAGACACCGACAGAAATTCGTCAATTTCTGGGTTTGGCAGGATATAATAGGCGATTCATCGAGAACTTCTCAAAAATTACTAAAACACTCACAACACTGACCCAAAAGGATAGTGAATTCATTTGGGGAGAACCACAAGAAGAGGCGTTCCAGCTATTGAAGAAAAAGTTGTGCAATGCACCAATTCTGGGGTTACCAGAAGGAACAGAAAATTTTGTGGTGTATTGTGATGCGTCGCATAAAGGTTTAGGTTGTGTATTGATACAAAGGGACAAAGTGATAGCATACGCCTCGCGACAACTAAAAGTTCATGAGAAGAACTATACCACGCACGACTTGGAGCTCGGAGCCGTAGTATTCGCTTTAAAGATTTGGAGACATTATTTGTACGACACTAAGTGCACCATCTTTACCGATCATAAAAGTCTTCAGCATACTCTAGACCAGAAAATGCTCAACATTAGACAAAGAAGGTGTGTAGAGTTACTCAGTGATTACGATTGTGATATTCGTTATCATCCAGGTAAGGCCAATGTAGTGGCTGATGCCCTGAGTAGGAAGGAAAGGACAAAACCTTCACGTGTACAAGCAATGGGAGCGCTTGTACAAACAAGTTTAAAGACTCGAATTCTTGAAGCGCAGACCGAAGCAATGAGAACGGAAAACTTGAAGGCCGAAACCATTCACGTCATAGAAAGCAGATTTGAAACTAAGGTTGATGGAGTACGTTATTTCAAGGACAAAGTTTGGATTCCAAAAGCTAGCAAAGTACGGGAGACAATCCTGAATGAAGCCCACAAGTCACGATATTCAATTCATCCTGGTGCGGATAAGATGTATAAGGATTTAAGGGAATATTATTGGTGGCCAGGAATGAAGAAGGATATTGCCCTATACGTAGGAAAATGTGTAACTTGCTCAAAGGTCAAGGCTGTATATCAGAAACCGTCTGGTTTGCTACAACAACCAGAGATTCCCCAGTGGAAATGGGAACAAATAACCATGGATTTCATAACCAAACTGCCGAGGACTGCCAAAGGGCACGGCTCGATTTGGGTTATAGTAGACCGATTCACGAAATCTGCACATTTCTTACCGATTTGAGGAGATTATAAGATGGAAAAGATGGCTCAGATATACATCAAGGAAATTGTTATGCGACATGGAGTCCCGATTTCCATCATATCAGATAGAGATAGCCGTTTCACATCTCGGTTTTGGCAGTCACTTCAAAGAGCATTGGGGACACAATTGAATTTAAGTACTGCCTATCATCCCCAAACAGACGGCCAAAGCGAGCGAACCATTCAAACATTGGAAGACATGCTTCGAGCATGTGTAATAGATTTCGGAGAAAGTTGGGATAACCATTTACCGTTAGTCGAGTTTTCCTACAACAATAGCTATCACACCAGTATTAAGTGTGCGCCATATGAAGCACTGTATGGACGCAAGTGTCGATCACCCCTTTGTTGGTTGGAGATTGGAGATAGACAGTTATCTAGTCCAGACATTGTACAAGAAACCACCGACAAAATTGCAATCATCAGGGATAGACTTAAAGCAGCTCAAGATCGTCAAAAGAGCTATGCGGACAATCGTAGGAAGCCTTTGGAGTTTCAGATTGGAAATAGAGTTTTTCTAAAAGTATCCCCTTGGAAGGGAACCGTCCGATTTGGAAAACGAGGAAAGTTGAACCCTCGATATGTTGGACCATTTAAAATTACCGAAAGAATTGGACCAGTAGCATACAGACTGGAGTTGCCAACAGAACTAAGTGCTATTCATGACACGTTTCATGTGTCAAACTTGAAGAAATGTCTAGCCAACGAGGAGATAACCGTGCCTCTGAAAGAAGTCAAAATCAATGATAAGCTGCACATCATAGAGAAACCAATTGAAATACTTGACCGAGAGGTCAAGCGTCTTAAGCAAAGTAAGATTCCATTGGTGAAAGTCCACTGGAACACAAGGCGTGGACCTGAGTACACATGGGAACGGGAGGACTACATGAAACATAAGTATCCTCACTTATTTGCTAAACAACCGGTTATAGACGAAAGTTCTTGAAATTCGGGACGAAATTCGGGACGAAATTCTTTTAACCGGGGGAGACTGTGACAACCGTCAAATTCACGTTCAGGTTAGAACTGCACTAAACATATCAGATACTGATACTATATGTCACACTGTCCAATTTTAGCAGTCAACCCGGTACAGTAGGAAAAAATGAGAATTTTTGCCTAAAACCCCTCAAATTAGGGAATTAACCATATATCTCATAAAATGTCAACCAAAAAAAACTTAAATATATATATATATATATATATATATATAAACCATACTAAAATAATACTAGTAAAGTTAACTAATAACTTTACAACTAACTAAATTATTGTGTTAAATAATTCAAACAATTAAAATAAAAATAAATTTTAAAAAATAAATAAAAGATACAATTATTTTATACAAAACCACACTCCACACTCTCTCTCTCTCCCCTCTCCAACCCCCCCCCCCCCCCCCCCCCACATATAAACCCCCTCACTCTCCCAAAATTTGTTACTCTCTCATTATCATCCCTCTCTCTTTTCTCCCAAAAATTTCTCTCTTTATTTCTCTCTTTATTCCTCACTAAAACACGCCCAAAGTCCAGCCATTTTCACTCAAGAACATCAAGTGTTCAAGTCTTCACAAAGGTAAAAATAACATGTAGTGCAAAGCCTACACCTTTCTTTGTTATTGTTCTTTCATTTTATTTAGATTCCTTCTTCTACACTAGTTGTGTGTTGTTTTACTTTATCAATATCTTTGGATCTTGATATTTGGGAGCTTCATCACCATAACATCTTTAATGTTACTAAAAAGGGGATGAATCCATGACCAAACCCATGTTAAGACCAAAGAAGGACTTTTACAATGTTCTAACAAACATGCATGTGTTCTTCATCAAAACCAACCCTTTAATCTATAAGAAATTTTATGAACTACTCTTTAAATCCACTAAAAATATGTTTGAACTAACATGCATGAGCTAAAAATTCACTATTATAAGTTGCATGAAGGTGTTCTTGTCATAAACACCCAAGAACCATCAAAAATAACCATTTTCAAGTATTTGCCAAAAAGGAGTTTTATAAATAAATTGCATGTATTGTAAATGGCTGAGAAATATATTTTTAAACTGAAAATAGATGTATGGGTATGTGTCAAATCGGATTTCATGCAAAAAGAATAAGAATATTGGTAAAAGACAAAAAGGAGTGCACATGCATAAAGTCTTGTTTTGACAGCATGCTGCCAGATTTTTCTTCTCTCTTTGAAAAGCCATATCTCACTAAATAATACTTCAAATTAAGTGATTCTTTTTCTGGAGTTCACTTTTATGAGTTATGAGTCAAACCCAACTGGAATCATTGAAAAATATTAAGATTTTGACATTCAAACATTTTTCACAAAGACAGTGCGCACACAGCAATGTTCTCTGTCGCAGTTTACGTCAAGAATAATTTTATGTACTCAAACCACTCTAAAAATCATGAACTTATGTCAAAAGTTTTGTAACACATTTAACAAACTGGTCATAAAATATCATGACCTAAATGTCCCTGGAAGTTATCCAAAAACGAACCGAGAGTGACTACATATTCTGGACAGCAACTGACTATATTCTATTATAGCTATAAGCTAACTCTTGAACCCGTTTCATCATTTTTGTGATGAAATTGTGGAATATGTATATATACTATATGATTATGCATTTTACTATAGCTAAAAGCTAACTCTTGAACCCGTTTCATCATCTATATGATGAAATTGTTGAATATACCTTTATATATTACGAATACACATTTTATATACTCTAATATGACGAAATTGCGGTAATCTCAAATTATCATATGTAATGTTATAGATATTAACTACTAATATCGACGAACTTATTATAACATACAAACTAAATCTCAACAAAGGCATTTTATGTTGATTTGGATAATTACACGATACCAAGGACTAAGGTTAGAACATAGAATCTTACTAGTGTCCTTGCATTCGTAGGATCGACGTAGGACCACGTTATGGATCGCATTACGCACCACTTGGGAACAACTACGTTTATTACCATGAGTTTTCGCAGCCCCTTTTTACTATTTTATACATTTTTGGGGTGGAAAGCATGTTACAAATTCTATTTCACATCATTATTTTGTTACTGAAATACTACAAATATTTGATGCTCTATGGTACGTGTGCACATGTTAAAGATTCTGAGTTACGCTATCGCACAAAAGTCCCCAACTTGTTTTTACATTACCTATTTAACTCACGAGTGTGAGCCATGGTAATTATGGATAACGTTATTTGGTTGACCGCCCACTTACTGTGATGTGAGTGCATAATTACTACAGTGCCATGTTGACAATAGAACATGATGAACGGGGCAAACTAATACTATGGTAGGAGGTTTGGGTAATGGCTCAGTATGCTACCTCTGAGGCAACACACTTATATACCTTGAGCAAAACAGAACGCAAAAACGGAACTTTTACAACCGAGAGTTGTACTACAATCTTTTGAAAGCGCGAATGCTATCAACTTGCATTAAATTTTTTAGTGCATACGCAAACCTGTGAACTCACCAACTATTTTATAGTTGACACTCTCCTTTACATTCTTTTCAAGAAACATCAAGTAAGGATGAGTTCTAGAAGGCACTACACTTAGCAGCATCCAACTTTATTTCATCATGTCAAGTCTCTTTTTGCTTTGGACAATTTGTATTTCACAAACATGTTGTATTTTGTAACCTTGATGATATGATGATTGTGTGTTGTCTTCTACCTTGTGCTCTTGAAACATTAAACTGCGACATCCCGTGTTTCCGCTTTAGCGGGGTGTGACAGCGGAAGTCCGCGGGTCGGCCGCGAAAGCAACAAGAAAATTGTGGGGTTCAGATCAGGTCAAGGACGGACGTCCGCATGGTGGTCAATCCGGACGTCCACAAATGGTCTGATGAGATATTTTTAGCTTTTAAGCCCTTTTCCCTCTCTCTTCCCTCATTTCATCTTCAACACTCAAGAAACCCTAAATCCTTCGTCTTCTTCCCCAAATCAAACCCCTCACCATTGTTATGAACCTTAACCCTTCTAGAAACCCTTCACTTCATCTTCTTCATCAAGTTTCTAGGGTTTCATCCAACCCTTTTTCCTCCACTTTGAAGATTGGAAGTTTGTGGTTCATCTTGGTGATTCTAGAGGTATTTTTGTTGGTGGATTCAAGTTATGGTTAAGGTAATCTTCTCTTCTCTTCATTTATGGAAGTTAGGGTTTTGGTATAAGTGGGTATTTTGATGTAAAATGGTTGAGGAATGATTCTACATGGTTAGATCTAATTATTTATGGTTGGAAACTTGTGGATCTAGGTTTTTGGAGGATTTGGCTTGAGGATTCGCGTTTTTTCAAAGGAGCTTACGTTCGGGGAAAATCTAGATTTAGCCTAAATCTAGCAAGGTGAGTTCAAGTTGATTTGTGAAAACTTTGTACATGCCAAAAATGTTATTTTACAAGTATTTGTGTGTTTTCCTTGAAATTATCAATTGTTAAGTTATTTGATGGGTTTAACCCCTTTTGAAGTGTTTAACTTCACAAATTTTGTAAAACACCCATATTTGGAATTTTTTTTGGATATTTTGATGTGTAGAAATCATAAATATGTCCTTAAAATATTTATTGCTCAAAATGGAGTTTATTCAATGGTTTAATCATGTTAGTGTAATTGATTTTATAAACCATTTGGGAAATGCACAATTTAGTGTCATGAGTCATTTTGAGAATTATAAGGGTACGAGTCCATTTGGGGAAACCCTTTGTATTAACCCGTGTCGAGTTTTGGGTTAATGGTGATTTTATGGTACATGTTTACCTAAACGATGTTTAAATGCATTTTATGCTATGATGACCGTTATTTATGGGTTTAATGAGTTTTGAGCATTTTGTTCAGTTTTGACTTTAAGGAAGTCTTGGGGACATTTTGTCCGGTTATGATGGCTCAATATGGAGTCCTATTTATCGTTCGCATTTATTGCAACTTGATGCATATTATTGCATATTATTGATACTTACATGCTCGGGTGCGTTAGTCATTCCAGGATGGGCATATTATTATAGACTGTATTTCATTGGATCCATAAGCACGTAAGTCAGTCTTTATTTGATGGTCTACTGGGTGTCGCGGGATTCGACCGGGCCCCATGTTTTATGACCTTTACTTTTGAAGGGTACACTAGGAGGGTGGAGTCCGATTGAGCTGTCAGGTTGATTGACGGGCGTTTATGACCTTCGCCATGTCGGGGCAATGCCATGGTTGTATCCCCACTTGTACCGAGCCTTTTGTGGTATTCTTAGTAATATTCCGCTAAGGTCAGCTGTCTCTTTGGGTGTGTCTTGAAAGGCGTCGTATGGGACACTTGGGCTTTTATGGAGTGAAGTGTCATACGATTAACGTTGTTTGAGTGGCATACTTTTGTGTTCCTCCACTCTCAATGGATACAGGTCTCCCCCGTCGTCGACCAACCTTACTTGGGATTTTATAATGTCCATGTTTTGTTATTGTTGGTCTGGTACGATTAACTGCAATTGATGACTTTAATATTGGATTTCCCTCCATGTATATTATAGTTTGAATGAAGGAGATCGTTTGCATATTTATGGTATTTGGACTTCATTACATTTTACGTTCGTGTGAGTATTGGTTCGTATCATGTTTTTCGATGAAGTATTATATTTATATGGATTGTTCTTCCATGAATTTATGGGTTGCGTATTATGTCGTTAACCGTATTTGAAGGTTTTGCATAATATAGATTTATTCACGTGTTGAGTGAGTTTGGATTGGAATTCATTTCGGAAAAACTCTTTATACCGTTTGGGAACTTTTCTCATAGATTTTGGGTGCGTTGGAAAATGGGTCATTTACATCCTTCTCATAAACTCTTTTGGAAATCATAATTTATGTCGCAAACTTTCATTCAAATAATTATTTAAATCATGCTATAAACTCTTGAACTCGCTAGGCGTTAGCCTAACCCTTTTTATTTGTCGGCATGTCCAACAGGTTCAGATTGGGAGTAGTTCTAGTGACACTATGAAAGGCCGTGTGCTAGTAAAGTGCTCGAGAGGTGAATAGCTTAAGCGAAGTTTCTGCATTCATCTTTGGGATTAGCAACTTGTACTTGGGTTAAGTAACACCATATGTGGTTTTAGTCTTTGTAATGAGACTTGAGTTATATATTGTTTGAGGTTAATCTAGATTTTAATTTGAGATATTTCACATATTGAATTATAGGGAGAAATCCTATTATTTTGGATGCGTTTTCGAAAATTTTACATAGTTGCTCTTTCCCAATTCGAGGGAGTTACAAATTGGTATCAGAGCATAAGTTTGAGAGAATTAGGTGTTGATTGTGGATACCTAGACTCAAACTTGCGTTCTTTTAAGTAAATGAAAGTGAAATTCACCATTAGGCACTTTAAGATAGGAACTTTTGAGGGCGATGGAGTTGCTAGAAATGAGAATCACGTTGAGAGTAGCAAGGATAAGCATGTACGGTGCGTTCATAATGACACCTGGCCAGTGTCATGGTGAACCATCTAGTCGCATGTGCATACTTGAACTACTTTAATGTGATGACTGTTGGGGTAGTGAAGAAGTTTCTAAGCGAGTAGTCGTTGGAAAAGATTGACTATTTTTGTATTAGTCACTTACGGTGACAATAAGCATGATATTTGCTTTAAGAGGACCGTTTCGGGTCGAGAATGATGGTTGGATTAGAACCATAGACTTATTGAATCGATTTTGATTCGAGGAGAAATCGTAAGGTTCATCGATGTAATTCCCAACTTCGCCTTAAGAGGTTTGAGCATCCGGATGATGGTAGTGTGAACAGAGGGATTTGGAGGAGTATGGTTTGAGACGTTGAGTGCCGACTATGTTCATGCACAAAATTTATTTTTAAAATAAATTGCATCAGTTATTTCTTGTGTTTCAAATCCTCATGTGGACTGTGGTACAAAATCTCGGAAAACGTTTAGCACACACAAGATTTTAAATCATGGTTTTGAATATGCATGAAATTGTTTTATTGCGGGAGTTGCAAACTTCGTCGGGACTTGTTTTATTTTGTTGTTGTCCAAAGTTACTTTCGGATATAATGATATCCATATTTTAATGATGTTTAAGATGTTGTACAAGGAACTACGGCTTATGACTTTAACATTGGATCTCCTCCACATATGTTAAGGTTTGGACGAAAAGTTATCTTCCATTATGTCTATATAAAGCAATTTTGGAGAATTTATTTAATGCGAGTTTGTTGAACAATGTTGTTTATATGGTATTACAACAAAAAGGGAATTTTCGTAATTTTGATATTTTAGTCATGATTTTGCTTTATACAATTCAATTTCTGGAGACGAAAGGTTTGGCGTCATTTGGTTGATTTGAGCCCATTGAGTTTCATGGGGTTTTGTCTTATGACGTTTTGTGTCGCGTGAGTACGATTTCGTAATGTGCATACTACATTTATTATGTGGGAATTTATGAGTTATGTTGGGCATTTTGTCCCACTCGGGTTTTGATGAGAAATATTATTTTATGCCATAAGACAACCAAAAGGGATGAGTTTTGGAACTTTGGTGTCGTGTAATTTCTCTTTCAAAGATTTGTGTTAACACATTTTGTTGCAACTTGTTCAGTGTATGGATTGATTTATACGTGACGTAAGTAATGCATGAAAGGACATCTTGATAGTATTTCATAACAGTTTACTTATTGCGCTTTCGGTTAATTGATTGTTTTATTATCATTTCATGCAAATGCATTATATTGATCTAGGGGTATGCATAGCTTGGTAACCATTACCTCTCGAAATTTTGATAAGTGAATCGTGAATGAAAATGTTTTATTAACTCATTGCATAAATGAAGGTCTTTTGGTCAAAGTATGTTTTAGTGTTGTTGGGATCATGCATGGTTTACGATATGGTACATTTTGAAAACACGAATGTGTGAGTCGTTGACATTTGGTCAATTTTGGTTTGATTAACATTTTGGGAAATTGTAAACCTTTTTGGTTTTAGAGGAAAGGCGTATTTTGAGTGTTGATAAGTAAATTTTAAGCAACGACATTTTGACGTTTTGCATTACGAGTGAAAAGACTTTTAGAGTAAATGCTCCGTGATGGGAATTTTGGAAAATTATTTGTCTTAACCTAGAGTGTGTAGAATTATTTAAGTTTTTGGAACATTAATGCGCACTGTTTGTATGATTCGAAGTTGAAAGTTGATTTAAACCCTTTTTGGTGTCAATCATTTACAAACACCTATTATTCTCCTAAGTTTTGAGAAAACACGCCAATGTGTGAGAGTTTTGTCAAAGAGGTTTTACTCGTATGTCATTATAAGACCAAATGAGAAAATTTTGAAATTGATTTAAAGATTTTTCATCTTTTGAAATTTCGTATGAACCATCTGACGCATGTTATTTCATTCAAGAAAAACTACTAGGAAAGTGTTACAAGCTTGCATGCATACTCCAATTTGAGATTTCCTCATGATGTTTTAGTCGATATCTTCAAATGATGAAAACGTATTGATTTTGTATTTAAACTTGGAACTAACACAAGTCATTTTATGTTTTGACCAAAGTGTACTTATGAATCGTTTCATCGTTTTTGTGAAATAAACTGACAAGCGCAAACTTTGCTGGTGAACCTTGTTCCATGTCATTTATGGTTAAAAAGAAATATTTGGGGTCGAATGTCGTTTAAACTTCTTTCGAAGTACGTACAAACCTTTTGTTGCACACTATTTGAAGTAGACAGTTACTTTACGTGTATGACATGAATCAATCCATACTAGGACCGTAGCGGTTCATTTCAAAGAAGTTTGTTACGCTTTTGCGTTTTGTTAATAATCCAAACTACGATGAAATAGTTTTCAACATGATTTTCATATGTGGGACGAGCATGTCCATTTTGTGCAACTACTGAATTGATAGCAGTAGTTTTTATATGTACGGTTAATTTGATATGAAAACCTGTATATTGAAAAATTCTATAAAAAGTTTTGATTGCCATTTTTTTAAATAATTCACTTGACAACCTTGAACTCATTAGGACCTTTGAAAGGTTAAGTAACCCCGGTTAAGAGTAAGTGTGTGTAGAACTTCGACTATGAAAAGTTGGGTGTTTCGACGCGTGATGGTGCTATAGGCCTGATGGTATCGGTGGCAGAGTCGGTGTACTTGTTGTAACTGAAGGGTTTGATTCGCAGTATCGTATTTTTAGGTTGGTGGTAACCGTTCTTGTCGGCAACCTTGTTTTGGGTCTTCGACAATTTTCGCATGAGGGACCCTTTAGACACCGTATTGATAACCTTAGTTTTGTGGGAATACTCGGCGAACGGAACTCGTGTGTGGAGTTCTGTTAGAGTTCAAAGCTTGGTGGTATAACTAGGTATCAACCTTTTTGGTTCGAGGCCAGGAACCGTTAGTGTATTCGGAGGGTGTAGTCCGATTTTAAAGAAATGATGATAACGGTTGTAATATTCTTAAGAGGCTCGATTGTGATGAGTAGATTTGGTGGGATGACTTTCTTTGAGTTGTAAAGGAATTTACCGATTTAATGATTAATATTTGGACGGATTCTTGGAGTTATATAACCAATGGGTCAGTGACGACCGCAAGTCTTGGAGTCTATTAGGGCTTGTTGGAATAAACGACAGTTAGCAGTAGGAACAATTGGAATTGGAAATTCTGTTGGTTTCGGTAGTGATCAACCCTTGGATTGATTTAGAGTCTGGACCCGCAATCGGGGAAGTATGGAACATCTAAGGTTGGGAGACAACCGAAGTTGTCTGATTAGGAGTTACTCCAGTGGATGGAGCGTTCACTCGGACATAAGTACAGTGTACCTGAGAGGAAATTGTTGGTAAGAGTTTGCTTGAGGTTAGTCATAGCGGTCTGTGTGGGGGAATCTAGATTCCAGTTGGAAGCTGATGGAACATGGTCGGTGTTGAGTTGGTTAGCCGTTGCTTGTAAAAGATCTAGATTTCGAGGACAAAATCATTCTAAGGTTGGGAGGATTGTAACACCTCGAAAATTGAAGAGCAGAATTTGGACTTGCGGACGTTCGCATGGGTGCAAGGTCGGACGTCCGCGTAGCGCGGAAGTCTGCGGGTCGTTCGTGGAAGCAACAGGAAAATTATGGGGTTCGGATCAACTCAAGGCCGGACATCCGCGTGGTGGTCAATCCGGACGTCCGTGAAGGGCCTGGTGAGATATTTTTAGCTTTTAAGCCCTTTTCCCTCTCTCTTCCCTCATTTCATCTAAAACACTCAAAACCAGATCCTCTCTCTCTTTAAAACCGATTTCTCTCAAGCAACCATAAATCCTTCATCTTCTTCCGCATATCAAACCCCTCACCATTGTTATGAACTTTAACCTTTCTAGAAACCCTTCACTTCATCTTCTTAATCAAGTTTCTAGGAATTCATCCAACCCTTTTTCCTCCACTTTGAAGATTGGGAGTTTATGGTTCATCTTGGTGATTCTAGAGGTATTTTGGTTTGTGGATTCAAGTTATGGTTAAGGTAATCTTCTCTTCTCTTCATTTATGGAAGTTAGGGTTTTGGTATAAGTGGGTATTTTGATGTAAAATGGTTGAGGAATGATTCTACATGGTTAGATCTATTTATTTATGGTTGGAAACTTGTGGATCTAGGTTTTTGGAGGATTTGGCTTGAGGATTCGCGTTTCTTCAAACGAACTTACGTTTGGGGAAAATCTAGATTTAGCCGAAATCTAGCAAGGTGGGTTCAAGTTGATTGGTGAAAACTTTGTACATGCAAAAAATGTTATTTTCCAAGTATTTGTGTGTTTTACTTGAAATTATCAACTGTTAAGTTATTTGATGGGTTTAACCCCTTTTGATGTGTTTAACTTCATAAATGTTGTAAAACACCCATATTTGGGTTTTTTGGAAATTTTGATATGTAGAAGTCATAAAAATGTCCTTAAAAGATTTATTGCTCAAAATGGAGTTTATTCAATGGTTTAATCATGTTAGTGTAATTGATTTTATAAACCATTTGAGAAATGCACAATTTAGTGTCATGAGTCATTTTGAGAATTATATGGGTACGAGTCCATTTGGGGAAACCCTTTGTTTTAACCCGTGTCGAGTTAAATGCATTTTATGCTATGATGACCGTTATTTATGGGTCTAATGAGTTTTGAGCATTTTGCTCAGTGTTGACTTTAAGAAAGTCTTGGGGACATTTTGTCCGGTTATGATGGCTCAATATGGAGTCCTGTTTATGGTTCGCATTTATTGTAACTTGATGCATATTATTGATACTTACATGCTCGGGTGCGTTAGTCATTACAGAATGGACATATTATTATAGACTGTGTTGCATTGGATCTACAGGCACCTAAGTCAGTCTTTATTTGATGGTCTACTGTGTGTCGCGGGATTTGACCGGGCCCCATGTTTTATGACCTTTACTTTTCAAGGGTACACAAGGAGGGCTGAGTCCGGTTGAGCTATCAGGTTGATTGACGGGCGTTTATGACCTTCACCATGTCGGGGCAATGCCATGGTTGTATCCCCGCTTGTGCCGAGCCTTTGGTGGTATTCTTAGTAATATTCCGCTAAGGTCAGCTGTCTCTTTGGGTGTGTCGTGAAAGGCGTCGTATGGGACACTTGGGCTTTTATGCAGTGAAGTGTCGTACGATTAACGTTGTTTGAGTGGCATACTTTTGTGTTCCTCCACTCTCAATGGATACGGGTCTCCCCCGTCGTCAGCCAACCTTACTTGGGATTTTATAATGTCCATGTTTTATTATTGTTGTTCTGGTACGATTAACTGCAATTGATGACTTTAATATTGATTTTCCCTCCATGTATATTAAAGTTTTAATGAAGCAGATCATTTCCATATTTATGGTATTTAGACTTCATTACATTTTACGTTCGCGTGAGTATTGGTTCGTATTATGTTTTTGGATGAAGTATTATATTTATATGGATTGTTCTTCCATGAATTTATGGGTTGCGTATTATGTCGTCAACCATATTTGAAGGTTTTGCATAATATAGATTTATTCACGTGTTGAGTGAGTTTGGATTGGAATTCTTCGGAAAAACGCCTTATACCGTTTGGGAACTTTTCTTATAGATTTTGGGTGCGTTGGAAAATGGGTCATTTACATCCTTCTCATAAACTCTTTTCGAAATCATAATTTATGTCGCAAACTTTCATTCAAAGAATTATTTAAATCATGCTATAAACTCTTGAACTCATTAGGCGTTAGTCTAACCCTTTTTATTTGTCGGCATGTGCAACAGGTTCATATTGGGAGTAGTTCTAGTGACAATGTGAAAGGTCGTGTGCTAGTAAAGTGCCCGAGAGGTGAATATCTTAAGCGAAGTTTCCGCATTTATCTTTGGGATTAGCAACTTGTATTTGGGTTAAGTAACACCCGCTGTGGTTTTAGTATTTGTAATAAGACTTGAGTTATATATTGTTTGAGGTTAATCCTATATTTTAATTTGAGGTATTTCACATATTGAATTGTAGGGAGAAATCTATTATTTTGGATGCGTTATCGAAAATTTTACATAGTTGCTCTTTCCCAATTCGAGGGTGTTACAGAATACAAAGAAGATCTATCAACTAATGAGGTTCATCTTTAAAGAGAAACTCATCAAAGGCGTTTGTTTCTGGGATCATCCAATCAGGGACTACTTCACATTGTTTTCTTCTGACTTTGGCTTCATTCAGCACTTGGGTCTTCAGGAAGAGTCCAGGTCTTGACATGTTACACACCAGTAAACAAGGTCTCTAAGTTGATTCAGTAGGCTGATAGGTAGTTCTGAGAAGCGTTGAAAGCACATTTTACCATTCCAGTCATGAAATATAATTCTGAGGGGATCACTGACCACTTGACCAGGGATGAAAGGTCCATCCGGTGGCATAGGTTCAGGGATGCTAGGTCATGAGGAGGTCCGAGCAATGCTTCCCTTGAGAATTCAATTCCGATTTCGTTTCGAATAGCAGGCCCTGAGGATGAGGAGACAGTTTCTTCTTTGCGTGAACAGGTCTTTGGTTTTGGAGAAGTGCTCGAGGAGGAGGCAAGTCGACCACTGAAGACACTCTGTCGATCATATTGTTCATGAACATTTCAACTTGACGCTTGAATTTTGACTTCGACTTCTGAATTGCATTCCTTACTTCCAACCATTCATCCAACCCATAGTTCTCAAGCATTGATAAATAACATACCTTCATCTCCCCATTTTCCCTTATCACTGTGACTTCTATCAATGGAACACCCTTACTATTTTACCCTTCAGGTTTATGTTAATGATTCGACTGGGATGATACTTGAAGTCTACCTTATTTTTGCACCAGTTCAGCGTTGAGTCGCTGACAGTTTGTTTCTTCTTTTGATAAGCCTTACCAACCTCCTTGTGTAATTCTTCTTGAACCCTTAGAGGAAACCGCTTCAGCTTCTTATCAGCGACCGAGCGCTGAGCAACCTCAAGGGCGTATTCTTTGTCCTTAATTATAGCCTTTTGGTTCTCAGCAAGAAGCTTCTCATGCCTGATTGATTCTTCAATCTCTTCAGGGGATAAGAAGGCAAGGATGGTTGCAGGGATGACCTTTATTCGCTGATTCTCTAGCTATTGGATCATAGTTGCTTTTCTTTTGAGTTCATCCTCCTCTGACCATTGAGGTGGTGAGGAAGGCCTGTTTGGGTGTATGAGCAGCTCTTCTTCTTCTTCTTCTTCTTGATCATCAGTGTCAATCACTGAGACTGGTATATTGGTAAGGCATCAGCTATCGAAGCTGGATTATTTCTTGGAGTGGTTGCGGTTGTTCAACGGGTACCATAAGCAGGGGAGAGGACTAGTTGAATCAAAAGATCAAAAAGTTAGATCTTTTTTACTGGTGAGAAAAGATAAAAAAAATGGCTAAGTGTATAGGGTGTGTTTGAGGAGAGGATGGGTAGAAGCAGAGTATGGGATTAAAGCGAGACATACTTGAGAGGTTGGCATACTCTCAGCGTTGAAGAGAATTGCCAAGTTCCCTGAAGAAGCAAGTCCCTTTTGTTTAACTTTGGAACTCTTCTTCAAAGGAGACTTCTTCGTCGTCTCCCCTGCTTGATTGAACACTATCCCCTTTGATTTAGCGACCCTGATGGTAGCAGGTTGGAACCAACATTCTGGTCCCTCATCGTCATCGTCATCATGTCCATCAGGGTGTGAAGAGGGTTCTTCATCGAGGATTTCCACCTCTTCTTCCTCTTCTTCCTCCTCTTCTTCTTCAGAGGGGATATCGACAGTTTCACCCCATGGAGAAGCAGGAGGGGTGGGTTCTTTTCAATCTATTTCTCCCCCTCAGATGGAGAAGGATCTTCATCAGCATTCTGCTCATCAGCGGTTCCCTCCCCCTCAACAAGAGGGAGGCCTTTATTTGCATTCATCTCCCCCTCTTTGTCATCATCAACAAGGGGAGGAACAGAAGTATCAGCAGCAGCAGCAGCAACAGTAACATCAGCTGCGTTGTTATCAGCTGTCCTATCTTCGTGGCCAGGATCAGCTGAAACTGAGCACGATCAGCCTCGAGGGAGTCCACCCTGGCTGTTAGCTTCAATCTTCCTAATCATAGAAATACTTAGAAGTAGTGAAAAATAGGCTAAGTATAGAAAAGCCTCTCACAGAGGCTCTGCCACTTCTTCCAGAAGATCAAGTCCAGAAAGCCACAGAAGCTACAGAGGTAATCACAGAACCTCTGTAGTGCGCAAGAAGAAGATCAACTCAGAAACAAGTGGACTGCTCCACAGAAGGACAGACCATAGAACCTCTGTAATGCCTTACAGAGCCTCCGTGGTCTGCTATGAAGACTTGGAAGATATTACTGGATACGTTCATCAACTTGCATGGAAAAGTACTGTCAAAACACGTGTCAAGCTCTGAGTGGACTCAATAGGGAATGGTACAAAATAGACGTCTGCGCCATTTAATGCATTTACCAAAAGTACATCTGCTCCATTAAATGCGCATAGCTCAAACAACTGCTCACACCATCCAGTCCACTGCTCACACCATCCAGTTCATTATTCATGCCGTAAAAGGAATAGTGACCTAATTCATAGTCTTCTAAGAGTAGTATAAAAGGAAGTCTCATGTTGAGATCTTCCTAAGAAAGAATACACAAGGAATCACTAATACTCTCAAACGTTATTGTCAAATATCTGAGTGTTATATTCTCACACACACCAACAGTTCTTAATCTGTTCTTCGTGTTCTTATTATATATTGAATAACAGTAACTGTTCAAGAAATCCTTTTTATTCCTTACTGTTTTCTTTATATATGTGCGTTCTAATATCTATCAAACATATATGTTAGTTTAATACGCTTCCGCATCAAACTCTAAACTCAACTAATAGACTGTTAATCTTGATTAAGTGTATCTGGGTTCCAACAATTGGTATCAGAGCCACTCTTGATTTTCAATATCAAGTGATCCACTTATCAAGATTCGTGATAGATATTATTGTGTCTGGAAACTGCTTAAACTCAGAAAATCTTCAAGTTCATCGAAGTAACTCTTTAGTCATACCTTCTTTCTAAAATCTTCAAAAATGACAAATACAAATAATTTCTTTACTACTGGTTCTCTCACTAAACCTCCTAGTCTCCTTCGAGATGAGTATCCTCAGTGGAAAATAAGAATGGTCCATTTTTTCGAGGGCACTGAAAAAAATCAAGTACAATATATGTACAATCCTCCTCCTATTCCCATGACAGTAGTACCTCGAATACCTGCTACTGCTGAATCTGCCGAAATCCCCGAACATCAAAAACCAAAGCCAAAAGGGGAGTGGTCAACCGAAGATAAAGCAGAAGATGAAGTTGCTCAGAAAACCAAGAGGACATTGATTATGGCAATACCCAACGAACTCTTTCAATCCTTGGATTCATGTGAAACAGCGCATGATCTGTGGAAAGAACTGGAAAGACAGTTGGAAGGAGGTGCTAAAACACAAAAAAACCGAAGAGCACAGTACATCAATGAATATCATGCATTCAGAGCCTCTTCAACAGAATCTCTGCAAACAACATACGACAGATTCAACTCTCTAATCAACAAGTGCAGAAAATCAGGCATTGACAGAACTTCTGAAGAAAACAATGTCATGTTTTTAAAAAGTCTAAATGAAGAATGGCTCCAGCTGTCTATGTCCCTACAGACAAATCAGGATCTAGACAACTGGACTCTCTCTGATCTTTACGGAATATTAGCCGCACAAGAACCTCAGATAGCACAGGCTAAAACACTAACCATTGTACCATATGCATTGGTTAGTAAAACTAAAGAAGATGCATAGAGACCAAGAAATGAAAAAGCCACAGAGGAGAAGAAGAAGGAGAAGAAGAAGATGGTGAGAATAGACAGTGAAGAAGAAGAGCAAGCAGAAAAAGAAATAACTCTAGCGTCACTAGCTAAATCTTTAGCTCTATTGACAAAAGAGTTCAGAGGAAACAGAAGAGGTTCCGGAAATGAAAGATATGATAGAGAAAACAGAAGAGATGACAGAAAAGAAGAAGAATCGAGTGGCCGACAGAGGTCAAGCGAAAGACATTACAGAGGAAATGACCGACAGAGGTCAGATGACTCGGTAAGCCACATACAGCAAGAATGCTACAAATGCGGCAAACCTGGTCACTATGCAAATGAATGTAGATCAGAGAAAGGCGGAGACCTACAGAAGTCCAATGATCGAACAGGAAACACTCCTCAAGGGTGTTTTAACTGCGGCAAACCCGGCCATTTTGCGAATGAATGCAGAAGCAGATCAAATCGCCTACAGAGGGACTCTGCTTTCTACAAAAAGAAAGCCGAGTATTATGCTCAAAAATCCTTAATGGCAAAAGGACATTCTGAGGGGAACACAGAAGACTTCCAGTCAGACTCTACTTCTGACGATGAACATACCGCCAATGCCCTCTTCTGTGGCATGGCAGAAGTCGACTCTTGCACTGACTCTGAGGTATCTACTTCAAATTCCAACTCTTGTATTACCTTTGTAGATGATAATACACTTAGAATTAACATTGAATTAATTGAACTGAAAGAGATAAATCAAAGTATTCAGAAAAGACTCACCTTCAATGAGAGAGAAGTACGGCTTCTCACTCAAGAAAAAGCAAAGATTTTTGAGGAAAAAGAGAGAATAGAAAAGAATTGGAACAAAACTCTAGATCCTTTAAAAAAACAAATTTCTGAATTAACCAATACGTTAAAAGATAAAGCAAAAGAACTTTCAGTTTCAAGGAGCGAAACTACTGACATAAGAGCTCTTAAAGAATACTTTCAAAGAGAAAGAGAGGTATTATGGCAAGATTTACTCAGAAGAGAAGTTTTGATTAAAAACTATAAAGATGCACAGAAAGTTTATGAAAAAGTAAACTCACAAATAGGAAGACGAGGTATAGGGTATGATGATATCACCCTAGGTGTTGAAGGCAAAAGAAACAAACCTTTGTCCTCTTTATTTGTGATTGGAAAAACGAACAAACCAGATTTTCCAAATCTAATCTCTGTAAGCAAAAGGGCGAAAATCTCTGTGGATCCTTACTTGAAGAAACATAAGAAGATGATTAACGTGTGGTTTGAAAACACAGACTCATCATCTTCAACCTCTGTCAATAGAGGTATCAAACCAAAGAAATATCTGAAAACACAAGATCAGATTGGTATCTTCAAGTTTGGTAAACCAGAGACCCAAACACAGGTTGCTTTTGTCTGTTTGATAAACATTGAAAAGAAATTATCAGCAGAAGCTCCTGAGTTTAAACCCATTTTTTCAGAAGAAAACTTTAAAAATTTAATTGAAAAAGAAATTTTGGAAATATGGAAATCAAGCGTTTTAGAAAACTTCTGTACATCTTCTATAGATAAAACTCTCACTGAAGAAATCTTATTAGAAACCTCTGCAATCTATGAAAACTATTCTACAGAGGAAGAAAGCTCGTACGATACATGCTCAGAAAATCCAGCCTCTATTGAAAGAATTGACTCAACCTCTGTATACGAGGACGATTCATCCTCTGACAACTCAGAGACTGATTTCAAATCAGGGATAATTCACTGTGACACAGAGGATGTCAAATTCTCCTCTGAAGTTCCTCACAGAACTATTTCTCCAAAAGAGAAACTCACAGAGATTCCAATCTGCCAAGATTTTCTAAAATTGAATCTACATATCAAAACCTCTGCTGAGCTTAAAATGTTACAGAAGACCTCTATTGATCCTATAAGTTCTAGATTTTCAAAACCCAAGGTTAATAAATCTTTTTCTTCTGTGACAGTGATGAAAGAAGTTCACCACATAAGCAACCCACAGAAGGCAGGTCCTAAACAGAGCTTTTGCAAACAACATTCGAGTATTCATAGATCTTCTAGTAATAGGAAATCTAATGTAAAGAAAGAATGTAATGCCTCTGTGGCTGAGTTTAAAAAGTTCAATGAAAAGTTCAAGCAAATTACATCTCATATTCAATACTGTCATTGCTTTGATCTTATGTCTAAACTTAATAATCATTTTTCAAGTCAAGTCTGTTTACTCTCTACGACAATTCAAAAGTCAAATCCCACAAAGAAACAATCTGACTCTTCTGCAGAGAACAAAATGTATTTCAAGAATGCCAAGGCAAACTTGAAAAACTCTAACAATATTGGACCCATATGGATATGGGTACCTAAATCTCTGTGATTGTCCTGCAGAAGAAGTATGTGCCAATCTGGTATCTAGACTCCGGATGCTCAAGGCACATGACTGGTGACAGAAGTGCACTATCCACGTACAAAGAAACACAAGATGGTGGATCTGTGACTTTTGGAGACAACAAGAAAGGACACATAAAAGGCTATGGAGTCATAAGAAAAGAAGACGTTTCTGTATACAAAGTTGCATATGTGGATGGCCTTAAGCACAACCTACTCAGTGTAAGTCAACTTTGTGATACAGGATTCAATGTGTTGTTCAAAAGAACTTTCTGCTCTCTACAAAGTGAAGAAACAAGTATGGAACTTCTGCGAGCTGAAAGAATAGGTGATCTATATCTAATGAACTTCAACTCAAAGAACAAAGACAAAGTTTGCCTTGTTGCCTGCAAAAGTGAAGAAGCCTGGTTATGGCACAACAGGTTCTGTCACTTGAATTTTCACACATTGGAAAAACTGGTCAAACTTGATCTAGTTAAAGGTTTGCCAAATGTTAAATTCAATAAGGATCATTTATGTTCTGCCTGTGAAATGGGAAAACTCAAAAGAGCTTCCCACAAAGGCAAAACAGATGTATCTTGCACTAGACCTCTGTACTTGCTTCATGTCGACCTCTGCGGTCCCATTGCCATACAGAGCCTAGGTGGCAAGAAATACATACTTGTCCTAATTGATGAGTATTCGCGTTTCACATGGGTTGAATTCGTTAGAAAGAAATCAGATGTTCCAAATATATTGATAAATCTAATGAAAAGAATCCAAGTTCTTTATAATTGCAGAATACAGAAGTTAAGAAGTGACAATGGCACAGAATTTAAAAACTCTGTCATTGAAGCCTATCTTTCAACAGAAGGAATATCACAGAACTTCTCTGCAGCTCGCACTCCACAACAGAACGGTGTTGTCGAAAGAAAAAATCGAACACTTGTGGAAGCCGCAAGAACTATGATGTCAGCATGCGGATTATCAATGAACTTTTGGGCAGAAGCAATTTCTACTACGTGTTATACTCAAAATCGATCAACCATTGTGAAAAGACACCTCAAGACGCCTTACGAATTGCTTAACAAACGGCGGCCAAACATCAAATTTTTCCATGTATTCGGATGCAAATGCTTCGTCTTAAACGACAGAGATGCAAGAGGAAAGTTTGATGTAAAAGCAGATGAAGGCAAATTCATTGGATACTCTGCCACTTCCAAAGCCTACAGAACATTCCTTACAAAGTCTCACAAGATTGTAGAAAGCATCAATGTTTCTTTTGATGATTCATTCCAAATGACTTCTGAACAAATCAGTTCAGAACTCGAAATTAAAGGGAAATCCTCTGTCATCTCACAAGCAAAAGAAGACTTGGATCTTCTATTTTTAGAGATGCTCCACGAAAACATTGATCCTTCTGTTGGAACAATAAGGGTTTCTGAAGAACCATCCTCTGTCGGACAAAATCCTACAGGTTTGTCTCTAACTGGTCCTAACAATGCTTCATCTTCTTCTGTAAATACTACAGATGCAATTGCCGAAGCAGAAGAAAGTGCAGAAGATGAAACATCAAGGAAAACGACCACAGAAGCTGCACAAACCACAGAAGAACCAATTACATAGGAAATCGAGGACCAAGACTATACGTCCTCAGAGGAACAAACTCCACCACCACTCGTACCCAATCATTCCATAAACGGTAGAATCAACTACCAAGGCACGAAGAACAACAGAGGCTACACAAGAAGAAACACAAGAAGTCTCTAAAGAAAGTCTGAATGACATTGATGATCATCTTCCACGCACAACTCAATGGACAAAAAGCCATCCTCCAAGTCAAATAATCGGAGAACCTTCTGACGCAGTAAAAACAAGGTCTACCACTGCTAACTTTTGTTTCTTTACAAATTTTATTAGTGTGATAGAACCAAAGAAGATTTCTGAAGCCCTAGATGACCCAAACTGGGTAGACGCCATGCAAGAAGAACTTTTGCAATTTGAGCGTAACAGAGTATGGACTCTAGTACCTCTGCCAAGAGGAAAATAGGCCATTGGGACTAAATGGGTCTACAGAAACAAGAAGGATGAAGATGGAGTGGTCATCAGAAACAAAGCAAGATTAGTAGCAAAGGGATATAGACAAGAAGAAGGCATAGACTACGATGAAACTTTTGCCCCTGTCGCACGGCTTGAAGCAATAAGAATATTCTTAGCCTTCGCAGCCCACAGAGGTTTTAAAGTCTATCAGATGGACGTAAAATCAGCTTTTCTCAACGGTGAAATCCAAGAAGAGGTCTACGTTAATCAGCCACCAGGATTTGAAAGCTCAAAGTTTCCAAGGCATGTATACTACCTTGAAAAAGCTCTATATGGACTGAAACAGGCTCCACGAGCATGGTATGAACGACTTTCTACTTTTCTTCTAGTCAATGGTTACAACAGAGGTACAACAGATACTACCTTATTCTATAAACGCAAAAGTAGTGAGATAATGCTTGTACAAATATACGTAGATGACATAATTTTTGGGTCTACTAATTCAGAAGAGTGTAAAAGATTTGAAAAACTCATGCAGAGTGAGTTTGAAATGAGTATGATGGGAGAATTAACTTTCTTCCTCGGACTCCAAGTCAAACAATCATCAGAGGGAATTTTTATAAATCAAGCTAAATATGTCTCTGACATTCTTTCCAAGTATAGCTTCTCTGATGCCTCTGCAATGAAAACTCCAATGGCCACTGGAAACAAGTTATTCTTAGATTCAGATGGCATCTCTGTAGAATGCACTCTCTACAGAGGCATGATTGGATCTCTGTTATACTTAACAGCAAGCAGACCTGACATTATGCATGCCACATGTCTCTGTGCACGCTATCAAGCTAATCCAAAGAAATCACATTATGATGCCGTAAAGAGAATCTTTAGATACCTAAAAGGGACCAAAAATCTTGGTCTCTGGTATCCACAGAACTCTGGTTTTGGTCTTAAAGCTTATACAGATTCAGACTATGGAGGATGCATGCTCGACAGAAAAAGTACCTCTGGGAGTTGTCAATTCCTAGGTGGTAAACTAGTCAGTTGGACCTCCAAGAAGCAGAATTGTGTTTCCACATCCACTGCAGAAGCTGAATACGTTGCTGCCGCTAGCTGTTGTTCTCAGGTTCTATGGATGAAGACTCAGCTAAAAGACTACGGCCACATCCTGTTCAAAATACCCATCTTCTGCGATTCCAAAAGTGCTATTGCTATCTCTGCCAACCCTGTGCAACACTCAAAAACCAAGCATATCGATATAAGGTATCACTTCTTGAAACATCATGTTGAATACGGTACAATCGAAATGCATTTTGTGCCCACAGAATATCAACTCGCTGACTTATTCACCAAAGCACTAGACGAGAAAAGATTCAACTTCTTGGTGGGTAAGATAGGAATGATTAACATGGTGTGAAAATTCTCAGTAAGTATAGTTTTATCTTCTGTAAATAATAAGTAAATACATTGCTTAAATTATTGTTTTGAAAGATTCTACTTCGATATGTAAATTCTTAACGCCTTCAATAGTTCTTGAAACTACAGAGCTTCTGTAAGTCAACTCAGAACCTCTGACGACCCCTATAGAACCTCTGAAAGACCATGACCTATGTTCTATGCAAAACTTATCATTCTTTGATCCAAGCATAGGTCAAGGGGTAGCAAAAGGAAATTACTTGATCTACAGAGGTGATTAGGTCAAGGGGGAGCAAAAGGAAATTACTTGATCTACAGAGGTGATTAGATCAAGGGGGAGCAGAAGGGAACCCTGAAATGATCTAAAGAGATAAAACTTTCAAGGGAAAGCCAAAGAAAAATGTCGATGACTCCATATCGACAGAAGTCAGATATCACTGCCGAGAAAAGAAAAACCAAAAGGTATGTCTCTCGCACAAAAGGTTTTTGGAAAACAATTTTCTAGGACAAGAATTGTCAAATATGTCCTAAATATACTGTGAATAACATTTCAAAAATCAAAAGCTCAAAAAGTTTCACAAAATTCGAATTAGGAGAAATTTAAGGTCATGGAGCTTCTGCTGAGCTCAACAGAGCTTCTGCGGGAAATATGCTCTGTGATCACAAATTAACCTTCTGTCGATCTTTTGGAATGTTATCTCGAAAACCGAAAACGCAGACCATGACCTTCTCGAACAAACCGTTTTTTTTAACAGTTTTTTCGGACACAAACTTTCAAATATGTCCGAAAAACATCTCTTAAACCAAATCAAAAATTGGATGATCAAAAATACTAATAAATTTTTGTTATGAGATTTTTTCATTCATAGAGCTTCTGCTGGCCCTCACAGAACTTCTGCAAGTTCCAACAGAGCCACAAAACCTCTGCGAAGCAAATTTCTTCACAAAAATCCGATTTTATCCTCTCCAATGTTTTGGTTAAAGAAGAACCCCACAGAAGTCATGATAACAATGAAATATATGAAAAAGGGATAAACATCAAAGATTATCAAGATCACAGAGCCTCTGTAAACTACAGAAGCTCTGTCAATCTGATTACTTGGGCATCTCTGTAGTAATAACGGTTACTTTTACTGCGAGTGAAATTCATATGGCTAAGAACAACTCCACGCGCCTAGCATTAATGGGCCGCGCACGACGTCCTGTCATCTTCTAACATGGCCTACGTGTCCTATTCTCATTGGGCAAACATGGAACGTTTTTTTTGGTAAGTTGAACCCGCCGCTCAAACTCGAGTGCGGATTCCAAACTTTAATCCATTGCCATATATTTAACCCTTTCGAAGTCTACCGTTTTACCATCCTATAAAAACAAACCTTACCCTCTCATAAAACCTTTTACAAACTCTCATCTTCTTCTCTGGCGATACCCTGCAAAACACTTGCAAATGTCTTCATCTTCTCGAGCTACATCCTCTGAACTCTCTCCGGCGAACTCAACGGAAAACTCCCCTGCTCATTCAGAACATTCTGAAAACCCCAGCCTTGCAAGAGATATTGAACAACAAGATTCCGGGGACTCCGCAGACTTTGCTCCGACGACACACTTGCAAAACTTCATAGCTAAGGATCATTTCGAAGCCACTCTTCCTATCAAATCCAACAACTGCTATTTGGTCCCCTCACCCACTACTTTCGGCGAAGCCCATGCCATACTTCTGAACATCATGGAAAACCATATCCTCTTCCCTCTACTATCAAGAACCCCTAACAGAATTCCAGTCCGTTATTTGAACCAATTTTGGCAAAGCTGCCGATTTGATAAAGACGATTCTCTTATCAAAGGGTACATTTCAAGACCTAATAAATCTGAGCATCTTGAAATCAAGTTCAACAGAACAATGTTCTCACTTGAATTCAACCTACCAACAAGGGGTCTTCTGGGATTGAAAAGTTATTCAGAGCAACCAACAGACGAAGAGCTCTGTCGATTCGTGGAAATGCTTGGGTACAACACCAAACTACGGAAGAGAAATGACTTCCGCAGAGGCCGATTGCCACCTTTGTGGAACACTTTGTTCTCTATTCTTAACAGATGTCTGACAGGAAAGATAGGGAGTATTGACCAGAGCTCACATCAAATCTTGAGCATCATGTATGGGGTTTACTATGATCTTCCACTAGATTATGCGACCATAATGATGCAAGAGATCATAAACACCATCGACAGAAAGAACAACTCGAAAAGGGTCAAAGAGAACGATCCCAACTTTCTACCACCTCTGCAATTCCAAAGAATATTGGGAGTACTGTTCGAACCTCTGCTGCTAATCCAAAATTGGCCAATGGAAGGGCCAACTCCCAAACAGTTCCCGATGAACAAAAATACCCCCACTGATCATGCTGATGGCTACTCACACTGCAGACCACTGTCAAAGAAACTTATGCGCTACGCATCGAACATATCCCTTAAGAAAGAGTATATACGCGATCATAGAACTCCAAAACCGAGTCCTATGACACCCCCGCGTTTAGGTGTCCCCCTAGGAACAATGATAGCAAAACTTCTTTCCACTCAAGCAGAAAAGGATCAAAAGTTAGCAAAACACATGGCTATTCAGCTCAGCTTCATAGCCAAACGCGCAGAAATAATGGGAAAGAAATCTTCAGCAAAGATCTCTGCTTCTACTCCAAAAGCTAAGAAGAGAAAAACTGCAGAAGACACATCAACTAGCACTGCAGAAGATAGACCTTCACCTCCCCATGCCACAGAGATTGGCTCCTCTGCTCCTCCCCTTTTCACAAAACAGAAAAAGAAAAGATCCAAATCAACAGAGGAAGGGGCACCAAAACCAAAAAGGAGGAAAACCAAAAAGAAGCATGGTAAATCATTTAAAAAATTGGTTACCATTGCAGAAGAGGCAATCATAGAGGGTGAAACTGCAGAAGAAGAAGATGCAGAAATAGGAATGACAGAAGAAGGATATCAATCACCCTATCAATCTCCAGATAGATTTGCTCACCAGGGAGACCTGAATGATTTCCTACAGAACCCCGGAATTGCAAACACCCTTAATACAGCAGGGTGGACGGCACAACCTCTCGACCACCACTCTCCAGAAGAACATGATTTCTTCATTTCTGGTATTGACACTCATCTACAAGAAGATGACACAACACCCAGAAATCAACCAGCCGAAACCCCTGTGATTTTACAAAACCCTTTCATTCAAGGATTGGACGTCCACAGAAGAAGTCCAAACCAAGCTTCAGAAGATACAGAACAAACCGAAGCTGAGTGGAATACAACTGAAGTTACAGAGGCAACGACTGTAGAAGAAACCACAGAAACAGGGATAGAAATCTCAGAGGTAGATTCAGATGAAGAAGAGGCTATCTGGATACGAAAAGGTCTCTATCATCCTCATGTCATGAGATTATACGGATCTCATCACATGTATGACTCCGTGCGCACAGAGAAAGGAACTTCCACAGAACCAGAAGAAGAAACAAGAAAAGATGCCGAAGTTGAAGAAGGCACACATCAATCACCCCCTCCCAGTGCAACCCACATTTCTGACACCGCAGGTCTAGCTGCAGAAGGTGTCATTGAAAAAGAGCAGCACAGCTCGAACCTCACCCAAACCATCCAGCCAGAGGTTATTCTTTCAACCTCTGTGCCCACAAAAACCGGGGAAACCATTCCTAGGGAGTCTCCTCAAAGAGACTCACCTATAGTTCGTGATCAATTGCCCCAGATCACAGAAGAACGCCCAACAGAGGAATTTGTTTCCTCTGCCACGCACTTATTAAGACCCACACTTCTTTTAGAGAGAAGTAGAGAGCACAAAGACAAAGAGACTCTAGACAAGTCGCCTAGTCAACAGAAGGATATTCCAATACCCACCTCTGGAGTGGATTTGGACAATGTTCTTCACAGAACTTCTGTAGGGATTGAAACTCATGTTTCTTCTCAAGGATCAGAAGGAAATCCTTCCACCCCCATCGTACAAACAAGGGTGAACGAAGGTATCCCAGGAACAGGGATTCACTCTGGAGACGAATGTGTTCCTCCAGAGGTTACCACAGGAACACAAGTCACAAGGGATGAGTTCCAAACCCTTGAGACCTCTGTGAACCAAACCTTGAAAGAGTTGCAAAGCTCTTTCAAATCTTTTGCAGAGACAACATCACTGGCACTGCTAAACCTGAACACCAAAATGGACAACCTGTCCACAGAGGTGAAAACTGCCATCTCACAGATGAAGTCTGCTGCTACCGCATCCACCACTTCTGCCGCAACAACTACTCCTTCTTCGATTGAGAACTCCATCAACAAGTTCCTTGATCAATTGAACAAACAGACTTCAGTGTCAACGGGCATCACTCCTGCAGATCTACAGAAGGCCCTACAAAAAGTTCAAGAAGAAGCCATGCGAAATACCATGCTGATGCAACCCAAAGACTAAATGACAAGAGCACAGCTGACAGAGCTTGGGCAGAACGTGATAAATCAAGTGACAGAAGTCATCCTTTCCTTCACCACTGCCAATGCTAACTTCGTCAAAGATTTCAGAGAAAGTGTAGGAAGGATGAGATTCAAAACAGAGGCAAAGCTAGCAACTCTTCTTGGCCTCTGTGATGATGTCTGCGCGAAATTGATCGCTGCTGGAGCCACAATGCCAAAGAAACCCGATGCTTCCTGCAGAGCAGAGGGTACATCAGACAAGGGTCAGGATGACTCTGATGATAATGACCATCCTGGTCCATCAGATCATCCTGAGGGGGAGAAAACTACAGAGAAAACTGCAAGCAGAGGACTTACAGGTCCACCAATAGCCGCAGAACCTCTGAGTCAAGCACCTCCAGAACAGACCCGACAACAACAAACTCAACAAACCACAGAGAATACACCCATCTCTATGGATTCAACCTCTGAAGAACCCAACACTACAGAAGCAGATAAACAAACCTCAGAGGCAACAACCGCCCCTGAGGTAATCATTTTGGAAGAAACAGATGAACCAACCACAGAGAAAACACCCACCTCTGTGGAAACACCCTAAACCATACCCAGAAGAAAGTCGATTGCCACCAAACCAAAAAGAGCAACGACCTCTGCTTCTGACATTCTGAAAAGGATGCACACAACAATGAGTGATCGTATGGTGAAGAGAGAAGAAGAAAGGCACAGGTTCACTTTAGCCTTCAGAATGGCAAGAAGATTTAATGACAACACTTCATCAACAGAAACTGAGCTCACAGAAGAAGTCACCAAACAACCTCCAACAGAGGTTACAGAGCAAGTCAAGCCAACAGAACCATCGCCACAAAAGTCCTCTAAGTCACAATCGTCAAAATCCACAGAGGCAACCTCCATCAAACCTACAGAAATGCAAACCTCAAAACCCACAGAAGCAACAGGTTCTGCCACGACAACAAAAGATAAAGGCAAAGGGATACTGACAGAAGAGCCTAAGAAGAAGAAAACATTGTCAAAGCCAACAGAGAAACTGATGAAGAGTGCGTTTGACGCCTTTCAAACCCCAAAACCCGAAGAAGTTGACTGGGCACATGGATTGAAGCCTCTGTCAGAAACTCCTTTAACTGGTAGAGCTGCAGAAGTTGTTCAACAGATGGAGAGTCTCAGAAGACAAATTCCACGACCTGGTCCAACACATGAAGAAATGGAAGAAGTGGTATACAAATACCTCTACAAACAATCCTTTCAGACAAACTATCCAATAGATCATGTGACAGATCCAAGGATCAGAGAAGAATTTGAGAACATCTTCACAAGAACAAAGCCAAGAGCCAAAGCAGATGTCTTCTCAATTCACAAAATCAAAAAGGTGATCTTCTGCAAATTCTCCTTCACAAGAACCTATCCAAGGGTCAGGTACAATCTTTACAGAGTCAGAAGAGAGAACAATTCAGAATCTACCTTCGCTGATGCTGACTTAAGAAACATCAATCCATACGATCTACCTGACCTTCTGCAATGGACAAAGGACAACTACAACACAGAGGCAAACACCAGAGCCTATCAAGTATTGAGAAAAGCAATGAGGGAAAAGCTTCTGCTATACAGCATGATAGATTTTCAGCTGGGAAAAGATCTTGGTCTCAAACATCTAGATCTACGACCACCAGAAGATCGCTGCCCACCAGACGCTGTGCCCAACTCAATCATCAGAGAACCAAGATTTGGGTTAGTATTTCAAAACCCACAACACCAGGTTAAACTTTTTGTACTCATGGATTGTCAGAAGTACGCAACCAGTACTCTGAGCAAATTCAGAGCAAGCCTTGTAAAATACAGAGGTAAAGAGAAAATGGATAGAGATGATGCAGATACTTTCATCAGAGAAATAGACTCAACAATCCTCCTAAGAGAACTCTGCATCAGATTCTACAAAGAGATCAGAAAAGTCGGCAGAGACAACAGAAGCTACAACGATTTCAAAGATGCCAACATCTGATTCTCAGACCTCCAATCTCTGCAAACAAAGTTTTATCTTTCATTGTACTCAAATGTAAAATGCCTCTGGCATATTTCTAAATGAAAGAAATTTCGAGGTATTGTTTAATCTCTGTCTTATCTAACTTAGCCTAACTAAACTCAAAGTCAAATTTTTATTTTTCACTACTTAGGGGGAGATTGTTAGCTTCAATCTTCCTAATCATAGAAATACTTAGAAGTAGTGAAAAATAGGCTAAGTATAGAAAAGCCTCTCACAGAGGCTCTGCCACTTCTTCCAGAAGATCAAGTCCAGAAAGCCACAGAAGCTACAGAGGTAATCACAGAACCTCTGTAGTGCGCAAGAAGAAGATCAACTCGGAAACAAGTGTACTGCTCCACAGAAGGACAGACCATAGAACCTCTGTAATGCCTTACAGAGCCTCTGTGGTCTGCTATGAAGACTTGGAAGATATTACTGGATACGTTCATCAACTTGCATGGAAAAGTACTGTCAAAACACGTGTCAAGCTCTGAGTGGACTCAATAGGGAATGGTACAAAATAGACGTCTGCGCCATTTAATGCATTTACCAAAAGTACATCTGCTCCATTAAATGCGCATAGCTCAAACAACTGCTCACACCATCCAGTCCACTGCTCACACCATCCAGTTCACTATTCATGCCGTAAAAGGAATAGTGACCTAATTCATAGTCTTCTAAGAGTAGTATAAAAGGAAGTCTCATGTTGAGATCTTCCTAAGAACGAATACACAAGGAATCACTAATACTCTCAAACGTTATTGTCAAATATCTGAGTGTTATATTCTCACACACACCAACAGTTCTTAATCTGTTCTTCGTGTTCTTATTATATATTGAATAACAGTAACTGTTCAAGAAATCCTTTTTATTCCTTACTGTTTTCTTTATATATGTGCGTTCTAATATCTATCAAACATATCTGTTAGTTTAATACGCTTCCGCATCAAACTCTAAACTCAACTAATAGACTGTTAATCTTGATTAAGTGTATCTGGGTTCCAACACTGGCATCTAGACCAAGGATCACTTCAGTGCCACGAACTATGAAATTTGCCACCATCCCTAATTTTTGTCGATCATCACCAGTGAAGGATGGGGTGGGGGCCACTGGTACACTCAGACGGTCCAAGATCTTTGATAGAAGGTCATTTGAAGTATTGACCTTGGAGTTAAGGTTGCTACCTGACCTTTGAGTTCATCGACCATAGTGCCGATGGTCGAAATCGCTCCCTGAAGAGTACCCATGTTGGTGTGCTGAGGGTAGAGACAGTTGTGTTGAGAGCTTGGATGGATGAGGAGTTGTTCACCACATCCTTTTGAAGGGTCTTCACTTCCTCCGTCAGCGCTGAAAGATGATCATTATCGGCCTTGGCGCTGATAGAAGTGGAGAGGTTCTTCAGTGAGTCGGCGGCTGAGTTCACGACATTCGTGTTGTTGGTGAGATCCGTAGAAAGCGAATCCACCTTGTCCTTCACATCCTTGAGGGATGCAGCGTTTGTGCCCAAGTTACGACCTGTAAAAGAACAAAAAATTTGAGCAAAGGAAAGCTCAAAAGAGGAATGAGGTTTAGAAGGAATAGAAGAAGAAAGTGTACGGGATTGGATACCTGATGGGCGGGAGAAAAGATCAAAGTCCCCACTTCCATCATAATACTCCATGTCTTTCTCCATATCAGACACAGAGGTGGAGGGGATAGGAAATCCATCAGGTTTTGAAGTATTCTGCTGCATAAGATCGTGGAGCAGCGTTTCTTGAGTGTCAGCGAGCGTCGTCGCTGGTGCAGTAGTGATGACCAAATGAATGGGAGAAGAAGCAACTGCTGAGAAGGTCATGATATGAACGGGGTTGGCACTGACGTTTCTGAGAACAACTCCTTCAGTGCTTTGAGGCACTGAGAAGGGTGGGGAAGTTGCTAGTGAAGCTTCAGCGTTCAGAGGCGCTGAGGTGGTTGGTGTTTCAGGTTCAGCAGTGGTGGAGTGGACCACGAAGGATTCAATGGTCGCTTGTGAAGAAGCGATCACTGAGTTAGTAGCCTGAGAGGGCTGGGGTTTCTCCTTAGTAATACTCTTGGTTTTATGAGAACCAAGGGTGGTGTCTGAGGGTTTCCTCTTCAACGAGGATTTGGTTGTGGTGGCTTGGGTTTCAGCGGGGGGTTGTACCGCTGATATTGCCGCCGAAGTAGAAGAACGAGGGGTGAGAAGAGTTAGGAGTTGAGAAAGACGTACCTCACCTTCCATTGGCTCCAAGCCAAGGATTCAGCCGCGTAGCTGAGGGAGTTTATAGTCTCCCTACTTGGGTATTTTTCCTGAAGGAACAACTAAAGGAGCGCTGACAAACACGGACATAGGGAACCTTCATTTCCCTGGCAGGCTTCTCGACCTTATTCATGAGGTCGTCAAAGATTAGGCGGGCGTAGTCTATCTTTCACCCTGTGAGCAGCGAGTACCCCATTTGAACCTGGTAGTGGCTGGCTTGGTCCAGCGACCCAGTTTTTCCACTCATGCAGGAGATTACATGGGAGAAGATGTAGTTAAGCTCTGAAGGCATTTTTATCTTGAGCACTTTGGTGGGCTTCTTGTCGGGCTCTTCAGTTCTGGGCTTGTTGTCCCATGTATACTTCATCAAGTCTAGGAACCTGATGAGTTCTTCTTGTCAGTGGGAAGGGGTTCGAACGGACCAGTGGGAAGTTCCAGAGTGGTCCTGATGGTGTTGGCAGTGATGAAGCCTTGGCCTAGCTGAGTCTGAAAGCCAACAACGGTGACTTTCTTGCCTGAGCGGGTGGTGTTGTAGATCCTTTCAGCAGTGTACCAGAACTGCTGAAGGAGGTGACGGTGAGCAGGTGGCGCGATGGTTATTTCTTTGTAGAAGGGAGAGTTTGTGAGGAATATGACGACCTCAGCGAGATGAGGGCATGGTGACTTCTTTGTGAATTCGTGGAGGGCGAGGTGATTGTTGGATGCAAAAGTTATCTGGTTCAGTTCTCTAGGCATGTTCTTTGACTTAACCATATTTACTGGAGTGGTAATTGCCATTTCTGAGAAGAAGAATAACCTAAATTGGAAAGATGAAACTTTCTTAGTTAGGAAATAATTCCAAAATAAGAGATTTTAGGGTTTTGCTAGTTTCTTTATGAGGAAAGAAACATGAAAAAGTTGGTTTTCCAGTTTTGAAAAGTTCAAAAACTACTAGAAAACAGTGTTTTCCAGTTTCCTTTTTAAGAAGGATTCTGGAAAAACGTATTTTAAGGAAGAAGAAAGTTTAAAAATAAGTTTTAACCCTTTAGAAAAAACTAGTTAATGTTTTATCTCAAAAAATCATGAAGAAGATGATTTCTTTGAAGAAAAAAGTAGGTTTTGATCCTTAAAAACAAAATTGTAAGATCAAAAACATGTTTTAGAAGATTCAAGAAGGAATTAAGGAAAGAATAAAAACCTGTTGTGTTGAAAATGATGATGAACTAGTCTTAGGTTTTAGTTGAAATCCGAAAACACAATAGCACAGGAAATTTTACATGCTTAAGAGAGTTATGAGCGCGTAAAAGGTAAAAATATAAACAAGGGTTGTTTATATAGTGAGAGGAGAGAGAAGGGTTGATGAGCGGGGAAAAGAAACTCATCATGACACGTGACACGTCCCACAAAACGTATTGGTCAAAAATTCTAACGGACGAACGTGTCAGACGAAAAGTCGTGCCAAGGTTTATCCGTTTGATGACGTCAAAGATAAAACTGTCTTTTTATTTTCAAAAGGGCAGCCCTGATAGTTTGAAAAATTATCAGGGATGACTTTTTTTAATGAAGGATCACTGATGAGAAATATCTGAGAAATATCAGTGATGGAGATTTATGATATTTCAAAAGAGATCACTGATAGGGAAATGTCAGTGATCAAATTTTAACTTTGAAATAAATCTTACTGAAGTAAACTTCAGTGATCAGGAATAAAGAAACATACCTTAGTGTCAGAGAACATTTGTTCAGAGATTAGATGACGAATAAGAGAGATAGATTTTATCACTGACCCAATGCGTAACCACTGAAGAGTTAATCTTCAAGGTTCAACATTCCAAGCTCACTGATGAGATAGTTAAATATTGTCTCATCAAGAGGTTTGGTAAAAAGATCAGCTAATTGATAGTCAGTTGGAATAAAATGAAGTTCTATATCTCCATTCATCACATGATCTCTGATAAAATGATATCTGATTTCGATGTGTTTTGTCTTTGAGTGTAGCACTGGTTTGTTTGCTATAGCGATAGCACTAGTGGTGTCGCAATAGATAGGTATCTTAGATAGCTGAAGGTCATAGTCTAATAGCTGATTTCTCATCCATAAGACCTGAGCACAAAAACTTCCAGCGGCTACATACTCAGCTTCAGCGGTAGATGTGGACACTGAATTTTGCTTTTTGATTGTCCAACTCACCAGCTTTCCACCCAGGAGCTGACAGCCTCCTGTGGTGCTTTTTCTATCCAGTTTGCAACCAGCAAAATCACTATCTGAATAGGCAGTTAGATCGAACCCTGAGTCTTTAGGATACCAAAGACCTAGGTTGGGTGTACCCTTCATATATCTGAAAATTCGCTTTACAGCGATCAGATGTGATTCTTTAGGTTCAGATTGATATCGTGCACAAAGACAAGTAGAGTACATAATATCAGGACGACTCGTTGTAAGATAGAGAAGAGAGGCGATCATCCGTCTGTAGGCATTGACATTAACAGTTTTCCAGAGGGATCCTTATTAAGTGTCAGCGGAGGTGCCATAGGGGTTTTCATAGCTGAACTTTGAGTAAGTTCGAATTTCTTCAGCATATCTTTAACGTACTTACCTTGGTGGATGAAAGTGACTTTATCACTTTGTTCCATTTGAAGTCCAAGGAAGTATGTTAGTTCACCCATCATACTCATCTTATATTCAGATTTCATTCTTTCAGCGAATCGAGTACACAGAGATGGGTTAGTAGAACCAAATATAATATCATCGACATATATTTGAACAAGAATAATATGACCTCTAACCTTTCTGAAAAATAAAGTATTATCAATTTTACCATGTTCAAATTTTTCAATGATAAGAAAGGAGGATAAAGTGTCATACCATGCACGGGGTGCTTTTTTACACCATAGAGGGCCTTATCCAGTTTATAGACATACTCTGGATGTTTAGGATCAGCGAATCCTGGTGGTTGGTCAACATAGACTTCTTCATTCAGCTTTGCATTGAGAAACGCTGACTTGACATCCATTTGGTGAACTTTGAAGTCTTTGTGAACTGCATAGGCTAAGAAGAGTCGAATTGCTTCGAGTCTTGCCACTGGGGCAAAAGTTTCATCATAGTCAATCCCTTCCTCTTGTCTGTATCCGTGAGCAACTAGTCTAGCTTTGTTGCAGGTTACAGTTCCAAATTCATCTAACTTATTGCGATATACCATTTGGTACCTATCACTATTTTGTCAGAAGGTCTGGGAACAAGATTCTAAACTTTGTTTCTTTCAAATTATGTAACCTCTTCTTGCATAGCACTGACCCAATTTGGATCTCTGAGGGCATCATCAGTTTTCTTTGGTTCAATTAGTCAAATAAAGTTAACAAATAAGCAAATATTACTTGAACTTCGTCTAGTCTGAACACCTGCGTTTGGATCACCAAGAATTTGATCAATTGGGTGATTTAAAGTCCATATCTGAGCAGGAACTTGAATCACTGACTCAGATAGAACTTCTGGAGGTGCTGAAGAAGAAGCTTCAGCAGCAGTGGATTCAGGTATACCAGGCAAGATAGGTTGAGGCTCAGATAGGATTTCAATTACTGATTGCTGAGAAGTAGATGGATTTACTGAAATTGAGGGTTCAGAAGGAGGCAAAGTGGTTAATGGAATTGCTGATACCCAAGAAGATGATTCAGCTTCACTTGTCTGCATGCTAGGAATGATGATAGGGTCATCATCAGCGATTGGGTTGTTGACCTGAGGTTCAAGGTTGAGGTTAGCTTCTCATTCCCCATAATGAGAAAACATCCACTGATTCAGTTCTTCGTTATCAGCAGTAGGTCTTGAATTTGCTGAACGGGATTCATTAAAGGTGACATGAATGGTTTGCCTTCTCTTGTTGAAGACTCTGAAGGCTTTGGATACTAAAGAATATCCTACAAATATTCCATTGTTAGCTTTGGGATCAAACGTTCCAAGAGAATCCCTGTTGTTTAAGATGAAGCATTGACAACCAAAGATATGAAGAAAGCTGATTGATGGCTTTCTTCCATGGAAAAGTTCATAGGCTGTTTTGTTGAATCTTTTGACGATCAGTGACCTATTTTGCGTAAAACAGGCAGTGTTTACAGCTTCTGTCCAGAATTGAGTTGGAAGATGAGAATCGCTGAGCATAGATCGAGTAAGGGCATTTCTCACAACTTCTCAGCGGTGAGAACACCTCAGCAAAATGGAGTCACTGAAAGAAGAAACAAAACGATAATCGAACTTGTCCTTATTGAGCGAACAACCATATTGTTCAGGACTTCCATTTTCTGACAAATGAGATGAGTTGTTCTGAGGTATCACTCTTTGCACGGAGAAACATAACCCAGGTATAGCGAGAGAATTCATCTACTATGACAAGAGTGTATTTATTTCCAGCTTTGGATTGTATGTTGACAGGGCCAAATAAATCCATATGGAGGAGCTAAAGAGGGTTAGTCACTGAAGATACTTGTTTTGACTTGAAACTAGTATTCATTTGTTTTCTTTTTTCACACGCTGAGCAGAGAGATTCCTTAGCGTATGAGTGTTGAGGCAAGCCAGTGACCAATTCTTTGGAGGAGAGAGTATTCAGCATTTTGAAGTTTAGATGAGGGAGCCTTTTATGCCATAGCCAGTTGACATCTGAAGAGGATTTGGATAGAAAACAGATGTTCTCAATGGTTGTTGAGTCCATGTTTATTACATAAACATTTTCCAAACGATAGTCGCTGAGAGCAATCTTTTCATTCTTATCAGTGACAAAGCATGCTTCCTTAGTGAAGCAAACTTTGTAGTCTTTATCACATAGTTGACTGATGCTAAGAAGATTGTGCTTCAGTCCTTCTACGTAAGCGACTCTTCTGAAGGTAGTTGTACCATTAGAAGGTACACCAAACCCTCGGGTGTATCCTTTTCCATTTCCACCAAAGTTCACTGAGGGACCTTTCTCTTCCTTGTATTCAGTGAGCAGGTTTATTTTTTCAGTCATGGGTTGAGAGAATCCACTATCGAGATACCAGATACCCTTCGAGACCTGCAAACAAAAGAAAGATTAGGTTGAAACTGGTACCCACTTTACAATGGGTCTACACTTGTCAGTGGAAGAGGAAGTGGAAAGATCAATAGTCTTCACAACATCTGATGACTCAGCGTCAGTGGTAACCTTCACTTTGGTTAATTTCCTAACCTTAGTGGTATTTTTCACCTTAGCTTGGTTTTCACCTGGGGTGATCTTCTTTGCCTTGGAGGCATTCATCTTCACCTTAGCTGATTTCTCAGCTTTGGTGGCTGTGGGGCACTTACTAGCAATATGATCAGTAAGTCTGCAGTGATAGCATTTCCTATAGCTGAAAGTTTAAGCATTTGATAATTTTAAATGAGCAGGGCCTATACCAAGAATGCCTTTAGCATCAGAGATTGGAGGAACCATAGGTTCTTCAAATTTCTTACCTAAAACATCAACCCTTATTCTTGGAGTTGATCGCTGAACATGTTCAGGGATCTTGTTCTTTGAAGTAGAGGGTTGATTAGCTGAAGTTGTAGACTTCTTTAGCTTTGGCACTTTGGTACCCTTCTGAGGTTTTTCTAAAACATTTTTTCTTTTATCTTTAAGTTTGGGGCTTAAAGTGGATTTTTCCTCAGGGATAGAATTATTAGAAGAAGAGCACTGAGATGAGGAGGTGTCAGTGATAGAGGAAACAAACATTCCAAACTTAAGCATGGAACGATCCTTGGTTGGTTCTTCAGCGTTAGCATTATAACCGAGATCACTTCTGTCATTGACAGGAATCTGAGCACCGATTATCTCAGTGATCTTTGCTGAGGATTTACACCATCCTTCAACAGTAGCTTCTCAGCTTTTAGTTCAGCGATAGCTTGCTCGCGTTCAATGTTGATTACTTGCTTTACATAGACCTGATCTTTCATATTTTCTTCTACTTTAGAAAGCTCTTGGATTTTTAAATGACAATTTTTAAGTTGTTCAGATAAATCTAGATTTTGTTGTTCAGCTTTGGTCTTGCCATTCAGGGCGTCATATAAATCAATAGTCAGTACATCGATAGCACGACGTCTATCAGCATCAATAATAGCTGGAGAAGGAGAAGTAGATACCTGAGACGTAAAAGTAGAGGGAATTTTAGCTGGTTCTTCCTTTACTTCCTGGATTTCGGCCATAAGACAGAGATTGGCCTCATCTTCTTCATCAGAATCTGATTCTTCATCAGATTCAGCCCAATCGTGTTCTTCAGCGATCAGACCTTTTCCTTTTCTCTTGTAGCTTTTCAGCTTTTTATACTTTCCTTTGAGTTTGAGGTATTTTTCATCTCTAGTCTTACAGGTAGAGGATTTCTTGAAGGATAAAGAAGGTTTGAATACTTTCTTGGACTTGCACTCACTACATATCTTTTCACAGTTATAGCAAGTGGCAGTGGCCCTATCAATAGGAGATGATTTGGGCTTGTCAGTAATAGTGAGAAGTTTATTTCTTCTGAAGTTACTCTTTCTAACGAATCTCTTAAAAGAGTTAGTCAGGAGTGCTAGAGATTCATCAAGTTCTGAAGGATCAGTTTCTGATGAATCATCAGAGTTAGATTCCATTTCAGTGATCATGACAGAGGATCGCTAAGTGGGCATTAATTCTGAAGAGAGTAAAGCAACATGTATGCTTTTTGAATCATTTACAAGTTTCTTCTTAAGTTGACACGACTGCTCATGATTGAGCATAGCTCCAAAAAGAGTACTTAAGGTCATGTATTTAAGATCCTTTGATTATTTAAGACACATGGTATAATTGTCCCAACTTTCAGGAACACATTCCAAGAACTTTGTCAGAGTCTCGGAGTTAGAATAGATCTTACCAGTAGTTTTCAAATCAATGAGTAAGCAGTTAAAACGTTGGTGAACTTCAGATAAAGTTTCATTCTTACCACAAATAAAACTTTCGTACTGTCTTACCAGATTTATTCTTATGGACTCTTGTAAATCAGCAGTACCTTTATATTGAACACAGATTATGTCCCACATGGCTTTGGAGCTTTTGAGGTTCATTATGGAATGATAGACCTCATCAGGTAGGGCCATAGAAAAATGATTGATCTTGCCTTTGTATCGATGTCCACCTTTTTCTTGTCTTCTTCGGTCCATTGAGAAACTTCTTTGACAAGTTTTCTCTCAGGAATGAAGGAAGTGGTGGCAGTGGCAGGAACAGCATCATCGATGATGAATGGGATATAGGGTCCATTTTCCACATAGTGAGGTATAGTAGGATCTACACCTTCTAGGAAAAGCATCATTCGATTCTTCCGGAGATTGAAGTTGTCTTTGCTAAATCAAGGAGGTTTGGCAAGAGAGCCATTATCAATGTAGTTAGTGTTTGTGTTTTGAGCCATTTAGAAAATAGCAAGGACGAGATTAGTATAAGCAAGATCTTGTTTATGGAGATTAAACAATCTGCTATGATATCACTTGTTGGTCCCGAAGGGTTTTACAAGTATTAAGTTTGTAGAAGGGGGGTTGAATACAAACACACAAGATTTTTATCTTTCTAAATTGTTTATTGATAAATCAAACAATTTACAGATTATTGTGGAATAAGACTAAGTACAAGACCTAATCTAAACAAACTATGAGAATCACACAGGTTTCTTGCACTAAGAAATAAAGAGAAAAGAACAGAGAATAAGGATAATTTTCTAAGGCACTAAGTAGGTTCATGTATGACCACCTTCGAAATGAAGGTGCATTCCTCCTATTTATACGACATGCATTTAATGCATGTCAGGAGGACTTTACACGTGTCATCATTTGATTGGGCGCATGCTTCTGACTTTTTCAAACATACTTTTGGTCGCATGGTGAACAGTGTAGTGGCAGAGTGGGTTGTACGATCCTAGACAAACGTATGTCCTTCTGACAAATCGTACAAAAGTGTGCAAGAGGATAAGACAAACATTTCTTGTAGAACAGGCTTCATGATCAGCGATAGCTGAGTTGATCTTCCATCAGTGAGACCTGATGTAAGTCAGCTATCGTTGAAGTCTTCTACATGAAATATCGTGTGTTGTGGACTTGTCTTGGTTTCACTGATATCCGCATCAGATCATTAGTAGACTTGTCACTTGTTCATCAGCTTTGTGTTCGATTCAGCGATGAACTCCCTTGTCTTGAAACATGTGTTCAGAGATTACAAGCAAACATTGATTACAAATGAACGATCAGTGATCATCAACGAAACTGAACAGACTCAGTTATCTCTGATGTACATTTATCACCGATGAAATAATAAAACAGTGGTTACCCATCAGTGATACTGAACAGACTGAGTATTTTATCACTGATGGTGAAACACCTATACATACAATGTTACTTATAATTTTCACTAAGTAATTCTAAGGGTCATCATCAAATCACTGAAAGGGTTTGGATCAACAAAATTGCTACAAAGGATCATGATCCAAGAGCTTCCCACGTCATTGCTTATGGTTTTCACTTTTATATATATAAAAGATTATTTGTGTTGGAAGAAGAAGATTTGCAAAACAAGAACATGTGTGAGTTCCAGATCCGTGCAATGAACAATGAAATCAACAGATAATAACAATAGTGTTTATGATTTCAACTGGTCATCCCTATTAGCTTTCAATTGAGAGAGAATTACAATTAGGAGTAGGAAAGCAAATAACAAGCCCACGGCCCGATCACTAACAAAGCTCAAAATAAAGAATTACAATACAGACACTTGAACTTTAATACAACCAATATTGACCCTAACAATCTCCCCCTTTGTATTGAAGTTCGAGTTCGCGCCAGTTGTAGACATATCTTTTACGAAGCGCAAAGTGTACCTCAAACATTCGGATAGCGCGGCGATAGTCGATGCGTTCTTCAACCACTTCTAAAGCGTTTCGTGCAGTTATCTCATTCGAGTTCGGAACATACGAAACCTTCTGATTTTCCGATTCATAAGAAATGATTTTACGAAGAGCATTTTGGACTTTGAAGAGCGTGCCGTCTGTAATACCCCGGGTAAGTTCGTTAGTTAAAACCCCTTTCCGTTAAAGTCAGTTAACTTTGTAATAGTGTGTTTAGGGTAAAAATTGGGTTAAATTATAAGTTAGGGGTGTTTTAGTCATTAGTGAAGAGTTTAGGGGCTGAAATGGTAAATGTGAGTGGATATTATCTAAAGAAAGATCACATATTATCATAACCCAGAAATCAGTGTGTGCAAGTGTATGTGTGTTTGGAGAGAAAAAAAGAAGAAGAAAGAAAAGGAAGGGTTAAGGCTCCATTTGGTCTACTTATAAGTGATTTGAAGGTATGTTCCTTTGTAAATTATGTCTATAATTGCTAGTTAATGGTTCCTATCGGAGTTGAATAGTCGAAATCATATCTGGTAATATTTTCTGTTGAATCTGGGTAAAAAGTATGCAAACCGACAGTAGTTTCCGGATAGAATGAAGGTTTCCGGGTACTTTTGTTGATAGTATCCGGATGGTGTTCTAAAGGTGTCCGGACGAGTCGATTATCCGGGTAAGTCATTATTTCCATAGTTTCCGGATAAAATAAGATATCGGATGGTATCCGGGTTACCTTAGTTCCCGGGTGTTGTCCGGATTATTATGTCGTCCGGAAAAGTGATGTTGTCCGGATTGTATAGGTTGTCCGGAAAAGTCTTGTTGTCCGGAAAAGTTGTGTTGTCCGGATAACTTGTGGTATCCGGATACTTTAGTTGTTTGGTCATTTTTTAGAGGATTGATGCTGTTAGTTGTCCAGGAACACTGAGTTTGTTGAACTATTGGATAGAGTATGAATGAGGACTGGTTGTGCTGTTAATTTGACTTAAGTCGGGTTTGGGGAAGACAATTGAGGATAAGAGTTAGATAGAGCTATCTAGCCTTCTTAGCTTAGCAAGTCTTATGTGGTCAATGTGGTAAAGAAATACTTGTATCTGATTGTTTCAGATCCTGTGAATTTGGACTAAAAGCTGGATCGTTTTCAGAAGAGCTAAAGAGCATTTTGATAAAGCAAACAGGTGAGTTTTACTACAAAATGTTTTTAAACTGGAATACATATACGTGTAGATTGAAAAGGTGATAGATAATGTGATTAGATGTTCATAAATGACAATTTGATATATTGAGATATATATTGTATTTATATGTGCATTACACTACACGAGTATACGATTAGCCGAAACTCTAGTCGGCGCTGTTTGCTGTAGTTATTGTACAGCGGTGTTGCTGTAGTTGTTGTACAGCGGTGTTAGTTGTAGTTGTTGTACAGTGGATTAGTTGGCTCGCAACCAACAAACATGGCCAGGAGAAATGAGAATGAGAAAGTGGATGAGTTGAACACAGTGCACGAGTCTTGATTGATATTTAATTACGTGTGATATATGTGTGTTTATATAAAGGATTTTATATAAATGGGTTTTATAATGATTGTGAAATGACAGGGATTTTCTCACTTAGACCGCTAGGTCTAACCCTCATTTTGTTTTAAAAATATGTATTCCAGGTGGCGAATCGGGTAAGGGCAAGCGTATAGAGTAACTAGTGGATAGCTTTTGTGAAGACTTTTGTTATGAAGACTTAGATGTGTTTTTGTACTTACGGCTTTGTTGTTAGTCATAATGTAAATTATTTAGTCAAAAAGTTTGTACTGAATTACTTATTATATTTAGTAAGACTATGGGACCGAATATGAAATATGATGTATCTTTTTGATGAAATTATGTTATGAAATGTATGTTATTTGTATATATGGAAACCGTGATGTTACAGATGGTATCAGAGCCCTAGTTTAAGGGATTTAGGTATTAGTATCTGTACCTAGACTTAAACCGCATGTGAAGTAGGATGTCCCTATTATTGTAGAACATTGGGATGTTAAATATAAAAAAGGTAAAAGGAACATCATGTAAGGTAATTTCATTATTACACCTGGCCAGTGTAATTGTGATCTTACAGGTACATGTTTGAACTGGAATACCTTGTTATATGGGGTATGTGCTTATGTGTATATTAACCTTGTCTGAATCAACAGAATGGCAAGTGGTACTAGACAAACGAATCAGGAAGGAGGAGGAAATCCAAATAGAACAAACCCAACAGCCGGAGGAAGGGGAAGAGGGGGAGAAAGAGGTAGAGGTAGAACTGGAGGCAGAGTCCAGGGGCGGGGCACGGAATTTGTTACAAGAGACGATTTAGCAGCAGAAATGGGAAGATTACAAGCCAATATCCAAGCTATGTTCAACGAAACTCATAATACTGAAACAGATAGACCAGATCCTTCACATGAAGAAGAGATGCCTATTACTCCTACTGTTGTACCAGTAATGAAAAAGTGTGATTATAAAATGTTCCTCAGTTGTAAGCCTCCTACTTACTCAGGAGACCGGGACCCAGTGAAAGCGATGAGATGGCTGAAGGAAATAGAAGCTATCTTCAAAACTAGTAAGTGTGTTGAGGAAGACATAGTACTTTATGGAACCGCGATGTTGAAGGGCGATGCTTTATACTGGTGGGAAGCTCATATGTCATCAGGAGAGCCTGACATATATTCTACCTTCTCCTGGGAGGAATTTGTTATAGCTTTCAGGAAACAATTTTGTCCTCATGCAGCGATTAAACAATTGGAAGGGGAATTCATGAACTTACAGCAAGGGAACTTATCAGTTCGGGACTACACCGCTAGTTTTCTAGAAAAATCTCGATTCGCGGAATACTACATTGCCACGGAGGCAACGAAGACGGAAAGGTTTATCTTCGGGTTAAATTCAGATGTCAGAAAGCTAGTAACTGCAAAAGTACCCGTTACCTTCTCAGCCGCGGTAGATGCCGCGGAAGATGTGGAGCGGGATAATAGGAGGGATGCTGGTGATAAAGGTATGGGGAAGAGAAAGTGGGAAGGACCACAGTATGACCCGAAGAAGTCCAGGTTTCAGAGATACGATAACCGCCCGCCGTTTCACCAAGGAAATTGTCAAGTTGACCCTCGGATTTGTTATAAGTGTGGGAAGACCGGACATATTGCTAAAAACTGTCCAGTAACGTGGCTTTGTTTCTTGTGTAATTCTCCGGATCACATTCAGTCGGATTGTCCGCGGGGAAGAATACAGCAGGGTGGTACATCAGGAAGACCAGCGGTTGTTAGACCAGTAGTCCCAAGACTAGAACCACCAAGAATAAGGGGTCGTACATTTCAGATGACAGCAAAAGAAGCGGAGGAAACTCCGGATGTGGTTACAGGTACATTTTTCATAAACTCTACACGTGCTAAAGTGTTATTTGACTCCGGTGCAAACCGATCGTTTGTGTCTCCTTCATTTGCTTCTTATATGCATTTAAACCCTAAAGTATTAGATCATGCTTTGATGGTAGATACGGCAAATGATAAACAAGTGTCGGTTAATGAAGTTTTTGATAAGTGTGTGATAAATATCGAGGGATGCAAAGTACCTATACAATTATTCCCAATAGACTTGATCGAGTTTGATGTGGTAGTGGGAATGGATTGGTTAGTTGAGAATCAGGCTAACATAGTTTGTGATAAGAAAATAATTAATGTTGTCTTACCTGAGAGAGGACCGGTAGTGATTTATGGTGATCGTAGCAATCATCAGTCTTGCCTTATATCTATGATAAAAGCCCGTAAGTGTGTTAATAAAGGTTGCCAGAGTTACTTAGCTTATGTGATAGATATTAAGCCAGAAAAGAATAAGTTGGAAGATATTCCGATTGTTAGTGAATTTCCTGAAGTGTTCCCTGAAGACTTGAATAGTCTTCCGCCCGTTAGACAAGTAGAGTTTGGTATAGATCTGATTCCTGGAGCCACTCCTATTGCTCATGCACCGTATCGTCTGGCACCTCCAGAGATGAAAGAAATGATGGTACAACTACAAGACCTATCTGATAAGGGATTCATCAGACCCAGTTCTTCGTCGTGGGGTGCACCAGTTTTGTTTGTGAAAAAGAAGGATGGTTCGATGAGAATGTGTATCGACTACCGGGAACTGAATAAGCGCACGATCAAGAACAAGTATCCGCTTCCTAGAATTGATGACCTCTTTGATCAACTAGTTGGAGCTTGCTATTTCTCCAAGATTGATTTGAGATCTGGTTATCACCAGCTGAAGGTTAAAGAAGAAGACGTTCTGAAAACTGCTTTTCGCACACGGTATGGTCACTATGAATTCTTAGTGATGCCTTTTGGATTGACGAACGCTCCAGTTGCTTTTATGGATTTAATGAATCGGGTATGTAAGCCGTATCTCGATAAATTTGTAATTGTATTTATAGATGATATACTTATCTATTCTCGATCCAAGGAAGAGCACGCACAACATATTCGTCTGATTCTGGAATTACTAAAGAAAGAAAAGTTGTATGCTAAATTTTTGAAATGTGAATTCTGGCTACGAGAAGTTCAGTTTTTGGGGCATGTAGTTTCTGAGAAAGGCATTCAAGTTGATCCGATGAAAGTGGAAGCGATTGAAAAGTGGGAACCGCCGAGAACGCTAACTGAAGTACGTAGTTTTCTGGGTTTAGCCGGCTACTATCGAAAGTTTATAAAAGACTTCTCTCGTATCGCGAAGCCTTTGACTAAGCTGACCCGGAAGAATCTAAAGTTTGAATGGAAAGCATAACAGGATGAAGCATTTCGGATATTGAAAGAGAAACTTTGCAGCGCGCCGATTTTGTCACTACCTGAAGGTTCTGAAGACTTTGTTGTTTACAATGATGCTTCCAAACTGGGATTGGGTTGTGTACTTATGCATCGTGGAAAGGTTATTGCTTATGCTTCTCGTCAACTAAAAGATCATGAAAGACAGTATCCTACACACGACATGGAGCTTGCAGCAGTTGTCTTCGCATTGAAGATTTGGAGACATTATCTTTATGGTTCCAAATGTCAAATTTATACCGATCATAAGAGTCTCCAACACCTATTCGATCAGAAGGAACTAAATATGAGACAAAGACGATGGCTAGAACTGGTGAATGATTACGACTGTGAAATTCTTTATCATCCGAGAAAGGCAAATGTGGTAGCTGATGCACTGAGTCGTCAAGAAAGAAGCGGGACAATAAAAGCCATTGCACTACGAGCTGAACTCCTACCTAACATCTTGGACGAACTGCAGAAGTGTCAAATAGAGGCTTATGAGGAAGAACATTTGAAGTCAGAACGGTTAGTGGGGATATCAGAATTGCTAGTGAGAGATGACCGTGGTTTATTGTGTATGGGAAACAGAATTTGGGTGCCTCGTTTAGGTGGTTTACGTGATCGTGTACTACAAGAAGCTCATCAATCTCGATTCTCTATTCACTCAGGTACGAATAAGATGTACAAAGACCTAAAACAATTCTATTGGTGGCCAGGAATAAAAAGAAGCATTGCTCAGTATGTGGAAGATTGTACTACTTGTAAGAAGGTAAAGATTGAACATCAGAAGCCGTTCGGGCAATTACAGCATTTAGAAATACCTATGTGGAAATGGGATCAGATTACGACAGATTTCATCACGAAGCTACCAAGGACCCCGAAGGGATTTGATGCTATTTGGGTGATTGTCGATAGATGGACGAAGTCTGCTCACTTCTTACCAATAAAGGAAACTGATTCGATGGAGCGATTAGCTAAGTTGTACATTTACGAAATAGTAACTCGACATGGAGTTCCAATCTCAATCATTACTGATCGTGATAGTCGTTTTACTTCAAAATTCTGGAGAAGTTTTCAGAAAGAGATGGGGACGGAGATAAAACTAAGTACATCATATCATCCTCAAACTGACGGTCAGAGTGAACGAATGATTCAGACCTTAGAAGATATGCTCCTAGCTTGTATTGTTGACTTTGGGGGATCATGGGATAAGCATTTTCCGTTGATTGAATTTTCCTACAACAACAGTTATCATTCCAGCATTCAAGCGGCACCGTTTGAAGTATTGTATGGTAGAAAATGTCGAATGCCTCTGTGTTGGAATGAAGTGGGAGAGAAACAATTAGCGAGACCAGATATAGTTCAGTTGACCGCGGATAAGGTTACTCAGATTCGGGAAATATTAAAAGTGGCTCAAGACAGACAGAAAAGCTACGCAGATCGACGCTGAAAACCGCTAGAGTTTCAAGTTAGGGATTTTGTGATGTTAAAAGTCTCACCTTGGAAAAGAGTCATTCGATTTGGAAAGCAAGGTAAACTTAGTCCAAGGTACATCGGGCCGTTTGCAATTATGGAGAGGATCGGTGAAGTAGCATACAGGTTGGATCTTCCGCCAGAGTTAAGCAGGATTCATAACGCGTTTCAAATTTTCGGAAGTGTTTGGTTACGCCAGGTCAGGCCGTCTCTCTACCAGATATTCAAGTGGATGAAAAGTTGAATTATGTGGAGGAACCGGAAGCCATAGTTGACCACAAAGTTAAAGTGTTGCGGAATAAAGAGATCAGACAAGTGAAAGTTCAGTGGAGACATCATAGAGGGCAGGACGCTACTTGGGAATCGTAATCTGGAATGAGAACCAAATACCCTCACCTTTTTGCCTAACCGAATTCCGGGACGGAATTCTTTTGAGGGGGAGATGATGTAATACCCCGGGTATGTTCGTTAGTTAAAACCCCTTTCCGTTAAAATCACTTAACTTTGTAATAGTGTGTTTAGGGTAAAAATTGGGTTAAATTATAAGTTAGGGGTGTTTTAGTCATTAGTGAAGAGTTTAGGGGCTAAAATGGTAAATGTGAGTGGATATTATCTAAAGAAAGATCAGATATTATCATAACCTAGAAATCAGTGTGTGCAAGTGTGTGTGTGTTTAGAGAGAAAAAAAGAAGAAGAAAGAAAAGGAAGGGTTAAGGCTCCATTTGGTCTACTTAGAAGTGATTTGAAGGTATATTCCTTTGTAAATTATGTCTATAATTGCTAGTTAATGGTTCCTATCGGAGTAGAATAGTCGAAATCATATCTGGTAATATTTTCTGTTGAATCTGGGTAAAAAGTATGCAAACCGACAGTAGTTTCCGGATAGAATGAAGGTTTCCGGGTACTTTTGTTGATAGTATCCGGATGGTGTTCTAAAGGTGTCCGGATGAGTCGATTATCCGGGTAAGTCATTATTTTCATAGTTTCCGGATAAAATAAGATACCGGATGGTATCCGGGTTACCTTAGTTCTCGGGTGTTGTCCGGATTATTATGTCGTCCGGAAAAGTGATGTTGTCCCGAGGTTCGTCTTTGCTACTCAATGCAATAATGTAGCGAGATCATTCTACATTCACGACAAGGAATTCGAAAAAGTGTATAAGAATTAGGTGTATGAATCCCTCGAAATGAAAAACGTCTTTTAGGCTCAAAACTCACTATCGGGTGGTCTCAACTAATGTCCCTAGTCATGTCCTTTCCCGGTCCTTCCCTAACGGTCACGTCACTATCACAAGATTCTTCCCACAATGGTTGGTCTCAATCATTCAAAACAAAAAATTTAGCTATTATGATCTAGACACTCAGAAGTGCAGGAAATCTACGTGCATAACTTGGGCCCGATTGGGCAACCCCAAACCTTACCCACACATTGTCCCCAATGTGCAAGTAAAGTCGTAGGTGATGCGACTCGAATCATTGTGCAGTTATTATAGGTATAAAAAGGATGGGCAAGGCATTACATAGCAAGCAAAAGAAAACCCAAAATTTCTAAAATGGGCACCCCAAACCTAGGCCGTGGCCTAGGTTTGCCAATAAAAGCCAACCCTAAACCTCGGTAAAACCGAGGTTTGCACAGGGTCTAAAGAATTGAGTGTGTAGATGTGAAAGATGAGGCACCCCAAACCTAAGTGAAACTTAGGTTTGTTGCATCTCGTTTAACTAACACGAACAAACATCTTACACCACTCGTTATTATGCAAAGTTTAGAGCGTACCTGTTTTGCCCGGATGAATGAGGATTCTTGAAAGGTTGAGCATCAATCGGAGGAGATAGGGAGAACATGCAAAACAAAGGAAATCAAAGCACAAGACAAAATGCAGGAAGATGAAACACACAAAGCAAGAAAGGAAACAAAAACTGCACGAAAAACGAACAGGGGACACCCGCGGTTTGCTGTACGGCTTGCAGGCCGCGCCACATCCCGCGTAACCCACTGTTTCACAAACAGTCAGAGGAGTCCCGCGGCTTGACACGCGGTATGTAAACCGCGACATAAGCCGCGTATGTCCCTGTTCCAGCTATTTTTTATTTTTCGATTTTTCGATTTTTATGGTTTTTTCGGAAATAAAAACACACTCAAAATAAAAATTAATAAAGACAACAAACCTTGGTGGTTGCCTCCCACCCAGCACCGTATTTAAAGTCGTGGCACGACTGTGCGGTTTTCAACTTTGCTCCGTATCCGCTGACTCGAATCGCCCACACTTGTGATTCCCCGTGGATTGTTCCTCCTTTGGCCTTCCTTTATCAGCTCCGAGTTCCTCTTTGCTTCGACCTTCCACTTTCTCGAACATCTTGAATATCACTCTCTCGCTGCCAACTCTGAAGGTCACCTCTCCTTCCTCCACATCAATTAACGCTTGACTCGTGGCTAGGAATGATCTTCCCAGAATTAACGGGACCTCTTCATCTTCGTCTATGTCAATGACCACGAAGTCGATGGGGAAATAGAACTTACCGACCTTGATGAGTACGTCCTCGATCACTCCATACGGGTATCTGATTGATCGATCGGCGAGCTTTAACGTCATGTACGTCGGGCTTACCTCACCCAGGCCGAGTTTCCTGAAAATAGAAAGAGGCATCAGATTAATACTAGCTCCTAAGTCACATAACACTTTATTAAATTTAAACTCCCCTATCTGAATAGGAATAGAGAAACTCCCTGGATCTTTAAGCTTCGGGTGAAGCTTGTTCTGAAAAATCGCGTTGCACTCTTCAGTGAGTGCAACGGTGGCCTGGTGATTGATCGATCTCTTTTTGGCTAGAATTTCCTTCATGAATTTCGCGTAGGAGGGTATTTGTGCTAATGCATCTGCAAAAGGGATGTTAATAGTTAACTTTTTAAATATATCGAGAAATTTAGAAAAATGAACATCATCCTTGTTTGCTTTCAATCTGCTCGGATAAGGCACTCTTGGAATTTCCGGCTTGACCGGTGGTGTCACATCTTTTTCCTTTGGCTTCTTCACTTCAACCACCACCTCTTCATCATTCTCTAACTCCCCCATTTCTACCATCTCGAAATCTTCTTCTGGATCGGTCTCTTTTGATGACGGTTCTCCATTCAGCTCCTTGCCACTTCTCAGATAAATGGCGTTACACTCCTCTCTTGGTTTCCTTTCAGCCATACTCGGGAGTGCTCCGGGAGGTCGGTTTTGTAGGGCCTCGGATATCTGGCCCACTTGCCTTTCGAGGATCTTAATGGAGGCGGTGTTTTGCTCGGTAGCCGCCTTGACGATGTTGATCGTGCTTGCTAATCCCTTAACCGTGCTGTCCATTTTCGTCATGAACTTCATGAGCATATCTTCCAGCCCCGGTTTCTTCTCCATCGATGGTCCTTCATTCCTTTGGTGAAAACCTGGAGGACGGTACACATTATTAGTATTAGAAACATTAGAAAAGTTAGAGAAGTTACCTTGCTGTTGCTGATCGGGTTGGCTCCATGAAAGATTAGGATGTCGTTTCCACCCCTCATTGTAAGTGTTCGAGAAAAGATCGTTCCTTGGTTGGTTCCGGTTTTGCATATATTGAACTTGTTCAGGTTCTCCCGAATTCCCTCCCTTCAGTCGGTCCGTGATATAAGCTTGTTGAGCTTTGAGTTCCTTCAGCTCATCCGATTCCCGAACACTCGCTACCCGTGCAACAGAAGATCGTGGTGTGGAATAGGTATGCTCGGCTAGGTTCTCGATCAAGTCAACCGCTTATTCATACGTCTTGTTTATGAGAGCTCCACCCGCTGCAACCGTGATGTCATTCTTAAATTGTTGGTGAAGGCCTCCGAAGAACGTTTGGATTATCACCCAACCGTGTAATCCATGATGCGGGCACTTCTTTAACATATCTTTATATCTCTCCCATGCCTCGTATAAGGTCTCTTGATCCCATTGCGCAAAGTGCGTGATGTCGGCCATCAACTGAGCGGTTCTTCCCGGTGGAAAGAATTTCTGGAGGAACGCGGCTTTCAGGTCTGCCCATGTGGTGATAAGATCTGATGGGAGGCCCTCTATCCAAATTTCAGCTCTGCCTTTTAGGGAGAAGCTGAAAAGTCTTAGCTTGATCGCGTTCTCTTCCATCCCGTTGATCTTGAACGTATTGCAGATCCGTTCAAATGCACGTAGATGCGCGTGGGGATCTTCAGTCGGTGCTCCCCCGAATTGGTTCTGTTGTACCATGACGATGTTACTCGACTTGATCTCGAAGTAATTAGCCGCGGTGGTTGGTGCTTGAATGCCTATGCGTGCCGCTGCCACATTCGGGTCGGCAAACGACCGCATAGGACGCCTTTCCGACGGTGGTGGTGGGTTATTGCGAGGTCTCTCGTCACCCATCTCTAATTTCCTTTGGGCTTTAGATTCCTTGCGTATTCGGCGGACGGTTCTTTCGATTTCTGGATCGAGTGGTTCGATTTTCTTCCCACGGGTGCTCCTTGGCATAAACCAATTAGTACCTGAAAAAGAGAGTAAACAGAATTAACAATCCAGAAATTAAAAGTGATGGAATAAAACAAAATAAAAATGCTCAATCTAATAGCGCCTATAGATGGTAGTGTTATTAGTTACAACTAGTTCCCCGGCAACGGCGCCAAAAACTTGATAGGTGAGTTTCACCCCCCCCCCCCCCCCTAAATCTAACCGCAAGTGTACGGTGTCGAATCAAGTAATAACGTATGGTAAGTACGAGTATCGAATCCACGGGAACTAGGAACTAAGTATCACAATTACTACAATCGCTATTAACTGAGCTGTCGAATTGAGAGATGGTTGGGAATTGTTAAACTACTTAATTGCAGAAAGTAAATTACAACTCAAACACAAACGAAACAAATAACGACTTAGGAAACTTCGATAGAGAGAAAGTTGGGGGTTAGAAATCCTAAGGTTTTCCACATGCAAACGCTTGACTCAAAACATATACCAATTTATCCCTTTAATGATTCCCAAATCTTGTAAGACCACCGTTGTTCTCTTTCAAGCAACAACGGGTTTTATTTTGAAAAGGACAAGTTAAATCTCTCGATCTCAACTTATGGATTCCAAAACACATTAAGCACCAGATTTATATTAAACGGCTAGATTTCATCTCTCGATTTCAACCTAACAGTTCAATTGGGACTAAGACTTATTCGATATATCTCTATCACCGATTTATCGTCTTAGGCATGCAATTCCTAGTTCTTTTTAACAGTTAATTCTCTCGAACTCAACTGAAAAATAATAAATCAATTGAAAGCTAGCTAGACTCTCAAAGGCATTAAACACAAAATCACATGCTTCATTAATAACGGAAAAACTGATAAAATATCAAGTCAATTGTTTACATGCTTAATAAACCGAATTCATTCCAACCCCCAACACGAACCGGTTAGTTCATGTCGGTGGTGGATTCAAACACAAAAGAAAAGATAATGGAAGTGTCTGTAAACATGATTAACGTGATCGTGGTGAATGTGAAAGATGTAGTGATGAACTCCCTTCTTCCGTGGTGGAATCTACTTCGCGTCGTGAACGAGCTCTCGATTGATTCTCTCTCGTCGCTTCAAAAGGTGTCACTTGGCTCTGAAAATCGCCCCTGGAACTGCTATGGCCGTCGTGTGAAAGTTTCCGTCGTGTGAAAGTTGCCTCTCGTCGCTCCAAAAGGTGGGTTACGCGACCTACCACGCGACTTGCAAGTCGCGTGGCAAGTTGCGCGTATGCTTTTTGCTGTGTGGGTCCATTTCTGGTTCGCGGATCGGGTCCTGGTTCGGTTGCGGGTCTTGGGCTTGACTTTTGGACTTCCGTTAGGCTTCGTTTGGACTCGTTTGGGCTCTTTTTAGCTTCTTTTCTCGAGGATTACCGCCCTTTAGATAACCTGTATAAATCACTAGATAAACCGTAAAATACACGCCTTTTTACTTGAATACAAGCCAATCTCATTGGTTTGAGAACTGAAAATAACGCCAAAAAGTGGCGTTATCAGTCCTTCTTGTTCTTAAAGATCCACTTGGTGCCGATCACCGTCTTGTGTTTTGGACGTGGGACCAGTCGCTATACCTTTAGAGCCTCGAATTGATTGAGCTCCTCTTGCATGGCTATGATCCAGTCCGGATCTTCAAGTGCTTCACGTACGTTTGTCGGCTCAATGTTGCTTAAGAAGCCGGAGAAGAGATAAAAGTTGGCAGAAGCGCCACGCGTTTGAACAGGAGTGGAGGGATCACCGATGATTTGATGTAGGGGATGAGCTTTAGTCCACTTGGTGGTGTGTGGAAGCGGCTGTTGAGTAGAGTGTGACGCGTCCGAATCCACATACTCACCAGAAGGTAGGTCTTGAACTGCTTCAAGTGTAGCAGGCTGGTTTCTTGGAGGAGATGGGGGAGGATTCGCCGAGGGTTGAACAATTTCTGGTTCTGAGGAGTTCAGAGGTTGATCGTCGGTTGTAGCAGATGATGAATCGTTAGGAGCGATCTCCGTGTTACTGATAGGTTCCTCCAGCGGAACAGTAGTATCAGATGAGGTTGATGATGACGGTTGAGTTGTCTCCACATTGATGGAAGGTGTGCTTGTAGAAGGCGGTGGACCCGATAGATTCGCCGAATCCTCATTACGAACAGCTTCAAGTCGAGGTTGTGCTGAGACAGGTGTAGAAACGTTAAATATGTCATCATAAAAATACTTAAACAATAAATCTAAATCAGAAGAATCAGCATTCGATGAAGATGCATGATTTGGATTTACTGTCGCTTCTGCAGATCCTGAACTTGGAGGTCCGGAAGCTAGCACGCCAGTTAAATCGGGTTCTGAACTGCTGTGTTCAGAAGCCAAATCTGCAGCTTCGTCGAATGTCACATTTACACTCTCGACAACGGTTTTATTCCGTTTGATGTAAACACGATACGTGATAGTTCATGATCCACTCTTACAATCAATATAACAATGAATAGAATAGTAATCGAGAAGTAATTTGATCAAGAACACTTGTATTCAATGAAGAACAGATTTACAGATCTTAGAGAGAGCGTATCTCAAAGATTACAAAAATGAATACAAGAATATGCGGGAAAGTTATGCCAAAGATTAGCCAAAAAGATCTATTAGCATACAGTTGCTAACTCCTATATATACTGTTTAAGGAAAGACTAAAGCTACAGTACATAAAAGAAACAGACTAATAGAACAATTACACATGTCCTAATTAGTAACTGAATATAACAGAGAATATCCCAAGATATAAATTATGAACATACTTCTGAATAAGCACTTCAGAACATTTGTCTTCATAGTCAGAAGTTCTGAGTCTCCTACTCAGAACTCTGAACCTTCTTGTCAGAATCCAACCCTTAGAATCTTTTTGAGATTTCTCACTCAGAAGTTCTGAGTCTTCTGAGTCTTCTGAGTCTTCTTTAGTCTTCTTACTCAGAACTCAACACTTGTGTTTTTGACAAAACTCTAGACCTAACAATACGCTTGAGCCAGCATGGAGTATCCGATGAAAACTCCTTCGTCCGCTTTGGGGCTGAATTTGCTGAGATCGTCCTTCTCGTTTAAGACGTAGCACGTGCATCTAATTGCATGGAAGTACTTGATATCCGGAACGCGGTTGTTGATGATCTCGTACGACGTCTTATTGAACCGCTTGTTGAGGATGGAGCGGTTTTGCGTATAACAAGTCGTTGACACCGCTTCGGCCCATAGAAATAGCGGCAGATTGGACTGAGAAAGCATGGTGCGAGCCGCTTCGACTAGGGTACGGTTGCGTCATTCCACCACTCCGTTTTGCTGAGGAGTGCGTGCGGCAGAGAAGGTGTGCGAAATGACGACTGAAGTCAGATAGTCGTCCACCGTTTGATTCTTGAACTCCGTACCGTTGTTGGTCCTTATGGTCTGAACTTGTTGTTGCTTGTTCAGTTGGATGGTCTTCAGGTGGTTGATGATCAGCTCTGGAGTTTTGTCTTTTGAGCGAAGGAACTTGACCCATGTGTAGCGTGAGAAGTCATCCACCATCACCAGGACATATTTGCGCTTATTGATACTCTGAACACGCATCGGTCCACACAAGTCCATATGGATGAGTTCGAGGGACCTGGACGTGCTCGGAGTGACCTTCGGTTGATGCGGCACTCGCTTCATCTTTCCTTTTTCACATGCCCCGCAGAGACGATCCTTCACGAATTGAAGATCGGGCATGCCTTTCATGTGTCTGTCCAGCACCAGTTTGTTAATGCTTTTGAAATTCAGGTGCGATAGACGCCGATGCCATATCCACGCTTGTTCGGAATTGGCCTTCGACAGGAGGCAGACGGGGTTAACGGGTTTTAGGGCTGCGAGGTCGATTATGTAGAGGTTGGTCTTGCGTTTCCCAACCAGTAGCTCCTCTCCGTAGTCATTGAGGATTCTACACCTTTTAGCTTTGAAAAGGACCTCGAGATCTTTGTCGCAGAATTTCCCGATGCTGAACAGATTGTGTCCCAATCCCGCGACGTGTGATACCTTCTTGATTGTGATCTTATCTTGGACAATGTTGCCGTATCCCACGATCGGCGCCTTGTCGTTGTTGCCAAATATCACGTCTCCACCATATTCTTCTTTGTAGTTCGTGAGAAGGTCCCTACTTCCGGTCATGTTCCTGGAGCATCCATAATCTAAGTACTACACATGACCGTGCTGCAAAATCGAGTTTAACGGATTTTAGGTACCCAAATTTGCTTGGGTCCTGGATGGTTAGGTTTGGCACCTCATGTAGGAACTTGCTTTGACATAGATTTCCCCTTAGGTGCAGGTTGCACACCGTTAGCGTAAACTGGTTTTGGCACAGATTGCCTCTTAGGTGTAGAATTAACACCTTTCAGAGGAATAGGTTGTGTAGCAGGTTGCCTCTTGGGTGCCGGTCTAACCTCAGTAGGAGAAGCCCTTTTTGGAATGGGTTTGGTCTCCCGATGTGGTCTAACCTCTAATTGGAAACCCTGTTGTTTATAGTATTTTCTTTTTGTGAATCTCATATCCGTGCAACAATAATGAAATCAAATAGATAAACAATGTATGTAACGATTTCAACTGGTCATCTCTGATTAAGCTTTCAATATTAGAGAGAATTACAATAAAGAATGATGAAAGCAAATGAGACAACTAGCCTATTTTTCTAAGGCCAGATTGCTTTATATAAGGCGGGCCCGTGGTTAACAAACTCACGACCCGTTCACTAACAACGCCTAATTTAAACTATTACAATTAGCCCCTTGAACTTCTAATCAACCAAATATTACCCTAACAATCTCCCCCTTTGATTTGAAGTTCGATTTGGCGCCAGTTTGCGACATATCTTTTTCGAAGCGCGAAGTGGATCTCGAACCATCTGATAGCACGGCGATAGTCGATGCGTTCTTCAACCATTTCCAAGGCATTCCGAGCAGTTATTTCATTTGGATTAGGGACATACGAAACCCTTGGATTTTCAGACTCATGCTGAATGAACTTTCGAAGAGCATCTCGAACTTTGTAGAGCGTGCAGTCGCAGAATCTTTCTACCTGACTGAACCGCATAAATCTTTTCTCTTTCTGTTCATTGATGTAGACGATCCCAAATTCTGGTTCTAGAAGCATAGCGTTCTCGGGATACATATTCAACTCAGGAGCTTGCAGATTCGGCTTTATCAAATTTACCTTCTTCGCCCTATTCTCGATAGCCATTTGGAAGTCCTTTAGATAAGACATCATAATTGTGCGGACCAGGAATCGACGAACAACTTCGAGCGCCTTTGTAACGGTAAGCGGTCGGATGGTTCTAGTGCGAAGGTCTTTCAGAAGAGCCAGGAAGTCAAAAGGTCGGAGGTTCTAGAAGCCGGCTTCAGAAAATTTCCATTCATGACCATCTTCTCAGTGGATGGTGAATACTGGATAGATAATTTTCATGATGCGGCTGGACTGTATGTTAAGTACCTCTGTGATCTGATGCTTGGTTCTGACTTGGCTGACTGGTAGACACCGTTTCATTGCGCAGATGTATCGGCGTTGGTATTCAGAGCTGTACTTGTAAATACCAAGGCAAAAGGTCAGCTCGATCTGACGTAGCTTGTGTACAAACAACTTTTTCAGAGTTTCCTCCAGATGAGGGATAAGTAGGGTGATCTTCTCCCAACGGATTTGTTGCTGAGGTGGAGGAGGAAGATCAGCAACTGTCTGTTGTTGTAGAGGAGATGTCGTAGGATTGTCAGTTGCAGATCGGGGTCTTTCAGAAGTTTCGGCGGCTTTGCTTGAGTGAACGAAAGAAGTGCCATAAAAATTCTGTAGCAGGAACTGATCATAGTCGATGTTGTCGTCTTCATCAGTCGGGAAAACCAAGTTTACCTGGAGATTTACGGCACTGGCGGCTTTTTCGTACCATGCATCTTCGGTCTCCGGGTTGGCTTCGCAGTCTGGATCGATCATATCCAGTAATGGTCTGTCTGATGAGTCAAAGTCGACCAGTTCCTGTGTTGAACCCTCGGGCTTTTCAACCGTCGGGCCTTCATCATCTGAAATTTCCATGTCGATTGCCATCTCGGCTAATGGCAACTCGGCTTCAGGTTGAGCGTCGGTTGTTGTTGCCGCAGTTGCTGGTTCCAGATGAACCACGGTAGTCGTTTCAGTAAGGATAGGGACGGTCTCGGTTGGTCTTAACCTTTTCTCCCCCTCACAGTGATCAGGATCATCCTGGTCATCGTGTTTGCGCTTCAGACCGCCGGCTTGACTCTTGCATGTATCTTCGAGGGAACAGACTCTCTCGGACAGCACATTGAGCGCTTGGTTGTAGTCCTTGAGAGTCGAGTCAATGTTATCTAGGCGAGTGGTAATAGATGATGAAGGAGTAGTGACCTGTGATTTCAGAATGGTGATCAGGTCTACTTCAGTTGAGGCGTTGGTTTTGGAGTCTTGGAGTAGCTGAGCAAGAAGCATCGTCTTGAGGGTATCCACCGAAAAGGTAGGCTGAACATGAGCCGGTGGAGGTGTAGGTGCGGTTTCAGCTTCGACGATCTTTGCTTTGCCTTTGATTATTTTGGCGAGCTCGTTGGCGACATGCTGCTCCATTGCCTCGCGGACAGCCTTAAGGGTGCTGTCCAGGGGGCCTTGTGACACAGAGTCTGGGTGAATAACTCCGGGATCACTTAGATTACCCGTTGAGGCATCTGCCGCAGAGGCAGAGCCACCTACGTTCACGGTTGGCGCAATGATAGCCGTGTTAGGATTTCCGTCAGATCCTCGTGTTCCACCAGACGGAGACACTACAGACGTTCCGATCGAGTCACGAAGAATCTCGATTTGGTGTTGTTCCTCTTGTTGTGTCCTAGCCGAAGAATGTATCGTAGCAATTGGCTCTAGACTCAACTGTGCACTGAAAGACGTCGAGATCGGGGGCTGCTGGTCTCTTATTTCAACGCCAGTACTCTCCGTATGAGAGACCGGTGGAAGTTGTGCTTTATCCTCGTGTTTGACTGAAACATCCGTCTTTTGAGAGACGAATGAGTGGCTTTTGAGGTTGTGCAATTGCTCCGCTGGGTCCACGGAGGCTTCTTCAATACCCCGTCCCAACTCATGAGACGGGATAGCAGATGTGGCTACCCGGATATCGCTCGGTTGGGTTCGCTCGGGAGCCTCGTTATCTTTACGGCTCGATCTTTCTTGGTTCGATTTCGACCTTAACTCCCTCCTTCTCACATGTTCTATGTCCCGGGGAAGGTCCCTCCGGCGCTGGCTGGACCATGGATTCCCTAACTCTCGTCTATATGCTATTATAGGTAGGGTTTCAGGCATATGCATAGCACGGATATTATCCTGCTCCCCCTTAAAACATACATAGGGATTGACTTGCTCCCCCTCGGAGTGAGAGTGTTATTTCCTTGGGAGACATCCACACAAGGAAAAATTATTTAGACTTTTAAGAAAACAAAAAGTGTGACTCTTCCCCTCGGATTTCGTTGAGGTTGTGTAAGATCCCACATTGGTTGGGGAGGGGAACAAAGGTTGCCTTATAAGGGACTTGATACCTCCCCTATCAGACGCGTTTTAAAACCGTGAGTCCGGATGTGTGGACAAAGCGGACAATATCTGGTACGGTTGGCCTGGGATGTTACAGATGGTATCAGAGCCGGGAATCGGACTGGTGTGCCAGCGAGGACGCTGGGCTCCCAAGGGGGGTGGATTGTAAGATCCCACATTGGTTGGGGAGGGGAACAAAGGTTGCCTTATAAGAGGACTTGATACCTCCTCTATCAGACGCGTTTTAAAACCGTGAGTCCGGGTGTGTGGACAAAGCGGACAATATCTGGTACGGTTGGCCTGGGATGTTACAGTTGTAAAGCCCGTATCCCGGTATGATTTATTTTATAAATTTAAATTTTGTCTTCTTTTAACGTTGTTGGTTAGCGGGATTCGACGGAAAAGCCAAAATGTTAAAGGTTGGGTTTTGGGGCTTATTGTGAAAACTTTAATCTGCAGGGACCATTGTTGTACTTCCTTAAATTGTTGCATGGATCGGCCCATAGAGAGGACCGGCCCTTCCCCTCCTTTTTGTTCACTTAAGCCTCACGCAAGAAGCAAGCAACCAAAAACCCTACTCCCCTTTCTTTCTCTTGCTGCTACCGTCGAACACCCTTTCCCCCAAGCTTCCTTGCTGCTGCCGCCGGAGCTTTATCAAACAGCCGGCGCCGCTGTTCTTCGCCGGAGAGATAGAGAGAGAAGAGCGAGCGAGAGAGAGAGAGAGACGACCGGGAAGATAGAAGCCGTCGAGAAGTGGAACTGCTGATGCATTTTAAACGTGAGGTAAGGTTTCTTCTCCGTCCCTTTCGTTTTCTTTGTCGTCGGTGAATCACCGGAAGAACCACCACCGCCGCCGTCAGCCTTGGCTGCCGGCGGTGTGGCTACCAACGTGCACCACCAGTTTTGGTGGTGGCTTTGTGCGTGGCCGGGCATGGTGAGTCGGATGTGTGTGTGTAAGGAGGTCGGGATAGAGTAATGGATTCGTTTTACTTGTCTCGCCGGAATTTCGTAAACCACCGTCGCCGCCGCCACCGCCGGCGACCACCACTGCCGGAGGTGGCAGTGGGTGGTGCGCGGTTGAGCCCGGCCCCTTGTAACCTAAAACCCTAATCGCGTGAACCCTAGTTGCAAACCCGAATCGTTTAAACCGAACGCGTAAACCGTTTTTATAAAGTTATCATTTTATGTGGGGATATCGGTTCTGCCCTGTTTTGCATCGGCCATAACTTTCCATCGTAACTCGGTTTGACGCGAAACTGGTGCCCACGGCTCACATTCTGTGTCGGGCACATTTTTCGTGTTTTAGCGAAAACCTGGTTAGGCCTCTAGCTAGGTGCAAAAGGACCGTTTTTGCAGCAGGTCGGAATCTGCCAGCCTTACGTCTCGATCTTAGAATAATCGTATAAAATCGTAGGAAAATCGTTAGAACGCGTATAATATGTCCCTGGATAGCTATGACCCAGACCCTTTTGTTTGTGGAATTTAATTTCTGGATTAGTGGGTCTAGAGGGGGGCTAAACAGGTTCCGAACAGACCTGCGGTTTAGGCCGAAAAGATGAAATATCCCTCGTTTAATCTTATGTTTATATTTGAGGGTTGACACTTTGTAGCACTTCTTTAGGTGATGAGAAGTGATTTTGGAGTTGGAAAGCTTGTGTGGTCAGTTGGGAATTTCTGCAACGCTTTCGAGGTGAGTTCACTCACTACGTAGAACTATGATTATATGTACATTGATGTAGCTCGTGTGTGCTAGTGGTCTTACTTGTTGCGTAGTACTAGATAGTGTAGTGTCTAGTATGGACTGTGGGTATCGTATAAAACTCGGGGAGACCGAGGACTCAGGGAGACCGAGGATTATGTACACGAGTGACGTAGGAACTTGGGGAGACCGAGGGATACGTGCACGGTTATCGTGTGTTATCGGGGAGAACGATGGATACCTGTTTAGGTGGTTTGGTGTGAGTATGTTGTTTATGATGCATTCTTAAACTTGCATGCTTGGTTATGTGTATCTACCTGCTTTAGGGGTAGTGTTGTATGATTATAGTTGTGCGTGGTGTTGAATTCACTAAGCTTCGTGCTTACCCCTTCCCTATAAATCGTGGTTTCAGGTACGAGTGGCTCAAAGGCGTGACGGTACACACTGGCGTGTGCGAAGGGCTTTTCACAATTATGAGTTTGAGATATTATGTTCAAGAATAATTTATTTCCGTTGTTTAAATTTACTGTGATTTTTGTGACGTTACAGGTTGTTGATCCGCCATGGAGTATCTGTACAAGACCCAAAGTTAGTTAATAAGACGGATAAACAAGTTCCGACGCGTACCTTTGCATTTAATGGCTCAATCTGAGATAGGTTGAGGACTGGTAGTGAGAAAACAGGTACAGAACTGACAAACTCAGAGGTTTTCGGACAGAGGTTTTCGGACAGATGAAATGAGAGGTATCCGAATCCTTTTACACGTACCAAGCAATCTGGGTGTGGTATCCGTGATCCTATCCAAACCGGATAAGGCCCCTGTCCGGAAACCTATCCGGAAAGATAGGGTTTCCGGATACCTATCCGGATACTTTGGGATTTTCAATGAGATTGTCCTGTCCTTGAAAATTTTGAAAAAATTAGAACTATGAAGAGGTAAAATGAACCTTCTCTCGCTCCCCCTCAAACTGAGCTTGGGGAGAAACTTGCTCCCCCTCGGATGATGCAGAGTTGTGCAATGGAGAGTCCGACACACAAAAACTTTTACATTTAACTTGCTCCCCCTCGGATGATGCAGAGTGTCGCTCCCCCTCGGATGATGACCTTTATATGAAAACACACAGGAGTGCCCACACACACATAAAAAAACTGTAATCCTTATTTAAGAAAAACTGAGTGTAACGCTCCCCCTCAACAGTTGAGTAAACTTACCTGATACTTCTTTGTGCTCCCCCTGAACACATGAACATACCGTGAAAGCACAGATAGTGACATTTAAAAAATTGACGACAGTATGAAAGAAACGAAACACACGAAGAAAGAAAGGAAACATACAGAATCTACAAAATAAATACAGAGACTAAATCTAACAGTGTAACTGGAACAAGTAGAATACAAGTGCGAGGAAGTGTATGCTCAAACATCAGGAGTGTAAACACCGGATGGTGAGTGGACAGTTACTCTTAGATGTATGGAACTTGTAACGGGCACACAATCAGATTAAGTTTTCAGTTTTAGCATTCCTAACTTGGACACAAGAGTGTTAAAACGTTTTTCGTCCAAGGATTTGGTAAAGAGGTCTGCTAACTGATGTTCAGTATTTACGAAGTAGAGTTCGACTGTACCTCTTTCGACGTGATCTGTAATGAAGTGATACCGAACGTCGATGTGCTTCGTCTTGGTGTGTTGGACCGGATTGCTGGATATTGCAATTGCGCTCTTCGAATCGCAGTAAATTAGGACTTTGACATACGTGAAACCGTAGTCTTTGAGTTGCGTCCGCATCCAGATGACTTGTGAACAGCAGCTCACGGCGGCCACGTACTCCGCCTCGGCAGTTGATGTGGAAACACATTATTGCTTCTTTGACGCCCAACTGACCAGGCTATCTCCCAAAAACTGGATGTGACCCGAGGTGCTCTTCCGGTCCAACATGCAGCCAGCGTGATCCGCATCGGAATAAGCAGATAGTGCAAAACCTGTCTCTCTCGGGTACCACAAGCCAAGATCAGCAGTACCACGTAAATAACGAAAAATTCGTTTGACAGCAGTTAAATGAGACTCCTTAGGTTTTGATTGATATCGGGCACACAAAAATGTGGAGAACATGATATCCGGTCTACTCGCGGTTAAGTACATTAAAGAACCTATCATCCCGCGATACAATTTAGGGTTCACATCCGTTCCGTTAGGATCGGCGTGAAGCTTTGTATTGGGCGCCATGGGAGTTTTCATTGGCGAGGACTGGTCCAACTGGAATTTCCTAAGAATATCCCATATGTACTTAGCCTGGTTTATGAATATCCCGGTCGACAGTTGTTTAAGTTGAAGACTAAGGAAGAAATTCATCTCGCAAAGCATACTCATTTTGAAAAATTGTCCCATAAGATTGGCAAAGTTCTTAGCATATTTGGGATTAGTAGAACCGAATATAATGTCATCTACATACACTTGAACAAGAAGAATGTGACCTTTTTCGTTTTTGATAAACAGGGTAGAATCGATGTTACCTCGTGTGAATTTTGCGTTTATCAGAAACTCGGACAGTGTTTTGTACCATGCTCGCAGAGCTTGCTTTAGACCGTAAAGCGCCTTGTCTAGAATGTAGACGTGATCAGGCTTCGAATCATCCACGAAGCTGTCTGGTTGCGACATATAGACTTCTTCCTCGATATTGCCGTAGAGAAATGCGGTCTTTACATCCATTTGGAAGACCGTGAAGTTCTTGTGTGCGGCGTATGCAAGGAACATCCGAATGGCTTCGATTCGTGCCACCGGAGCATAGGTCTCATCATAATCGATCCCTTCTTGTTGTCGGTATCCCTTGGCCACAAGGCGCGCCTTGTTTCGTACCACGATGCCGTCTTCGTCCTTCTTATTCTTGAAAATCCACTTGGTGCCGATCACCGTCTTGTGTTTTGGACGTGGAACCAGTCGCCATACCTTTAGAGCTTCAAATTGATTGAGCTCCTCTTGCATGGTTATGATCCAGTCCGGATCTACAAACGCTTCGCGTACGTTCGTCGGCTCGATGTTCCTTAAAAAGTCGGAGAAGAGACAGAAGTTGGCTGATGCGCCTCGTGTTTGAACAGGAGTGGATGGATCACCGATGATCTGATGCAGGGGATGAACTTTAGTCCATTTGGTGGTGTGTGGAAGTGGCTGTTGAGTAGAGTGAGACGTGTCAGAATCCACATAATCACCAGAAGGTAGGTCTTGAACTGCTTCAAGTGTAGCAGGTTGGTTTCTTGGAGGAGGTGGGGAAGGATTCACCGAGGGTTGAACAACTTCTGGTTCCGAGGAGTTCAGAGGTTGATCCGCGGTTGTAGCAGATGACGAATCACCAGGAGTGATCTCCGAGTTTATAGTAGGTTCCTCTGGGTAAGCAGTAGTATAGGTAGAGGTTGATGATGACGGTTGAGCTGTCTCCACAGTGATGGATGGCGTGCTTGTAGAAGGCGGCGGACCGGATAGGTTCGACGAGTCCTCAATACGAGCAGCTTCAAGTTGAGGTTGTGCTGAGACAGTAGGGGAAACATTAAAGATGTCATCATAAAAGAACTTAAACAATAAATCTAAATCAGAAGAGTCAGCATTCGATGAAGATGCAAGATTCGGATTTACTGTCGATAGTGTAGATCCCGACTTTGGAAGGTCGGAAGCTAACACGCCAGTTAAACCGGGTTCTGTACTGCTTTGTTCAGAAGCCAAATCTGCGGCTTCGTCGAATGTCACGTTTACACTTTCGACAACGGATTTATTCTGTTTGATGTAAACGAGATATGCTTGAGCATGCATGGAGTATCCGATAAAAACTCCTTCCGCCTTGGGGCTGAATTTGCTGAGATCGTCTTTGTCATTCAGAACGTAGCACGTGCATCCGAACACATGGAAGTACTTGATGTTAGGCACACGGTTGTTGATGATCTCGTACGGCATCTTGTTGAATCGCTTGTTGAGGATGGAGCGGTTTTGCGTATAACAAGCTGTAGACACCACTTCGGCCCAGAGAAAATGCGGCAGATTTGATTGTGAAAGCATAGTGTGAGCCGCTTCGACTAGGGTACGGTTGCGACGTTCCACCACTCCGTTTTGTTGAGGGGTGCATGCGGCAAAGAAGGTGTGCGAAATACCGACTGAAGTCAGATAGTCGTCCACCGTTTTATTCTTGAACTCCATCCCGTTGTCGGTCCTTATGGTCTGAACGTGTTGTTGCGTGTTCAGTTGGATGGTCTTCAGATGATTAATGATCAGCTCCGGAGTTTCGTCTTTCGAGCGAAGGAACTTGACCCATGTGTAGCGTGAGAAGTCATCTACCATCACCAGGACATAGTTGCGCTTGTTGATACTCTAAACACGCATCGGTCCACACAAATCCATATGGATAAGTTCGAGGGACCTGGACGTGCTCGGAGTTACCTTCGGTTGATGCGGCACTCGCTTCATCTTTCCCTTTTCACATGCCCCGCAGAGACGATCCTTCACGAACTAAAGATCGGGCATGCCTTTCACGTGTCCGCCCAGCACCAGTTTGTTGATACTTTTGAAGTTGGTGTGCGAAAGACGGCGATGCTAAAGCCAATCTTGTTGGGAATTGGCTTTTGACATGAGGCAGACAGGATTATCGGTCTTGAGGGTTGCGAGGTCGATTGTGTAGAGGTTGGTCTTGCATTTTCCAACCAGTAGCTCCTCTCTGTCGTCGTTGAGGATTCTACACCGTGTCTTTTTGAAGCTAACCTCGAGATCTTTGTCGCAGAACTGCCCAATGCTGAACAGATTGTGTCCCAATCCCGCGACGTGTGAAGCATGAGTTTTGAACTTTATCTTGAAATGATCAGATCAAATTTTGAGACAATACTCCCTCTGAAATCAAGACAATCCTGCAAAATCAAGAGATTTTGGTAATCATCTACGATGATTCCTCATTAGATATCAAAAAAACAAATTCTTAGTAGTAGAGTCAGAATTCTGATTAGAAGAGTCAGAATTCTGAGTAACTTTCTCAAAATTCTAAGTATCAGAGTCAGAATTCTGATTAGTTGAGTCAGAATTCTGAGTAGTAGAGTCAGAACTTCTGAGTAACAGAGTCAGAATTCTGATAAAACTATCCAGAGAAAATACCTTAGAAAAATGTTTGGATTTTGTGATTTTTGAACATTCTGAACTTCAAATCACCATAACTTGCTCAAAAATCAGAATTTTTCAACCAAAATTTGCAGGATTGTTCAGAATGTGATTCTGAACACATTCTCTGGAAATATTTTCTACCAAAAACACCCACAACTATGAGTTCGATAACCCCATAGTAAACAGAACTTTTTCAAAAAAAATTCTTCAAAATCAACAAATTGATCTGTATGAATCAGAAATCCATAATCACATTCAGACCGAGTTTTGGACTGAATTATCCAAAAGTCAATATTCTCAACTTAAGCACAACATCTGTTTTCAGTCATGTGTCGGTATGGAATATTTATTCAGCTCTACACATGAATAACCTGCAAAACAGATTAAGTTGACTTTGGTACCCATATGAACTTGGGTCCTGGTTTGTTAGGTGCAGTGGCATATGCAGATATTCTATAAGAACCATACCAGTGCTGAATTAAATCCTTGTTCACAAAATCATTAGTTCCACAATATGAACAACAAAGTTTCTTTTGTGCAAATCTGACTAATTTATTTACAGAATAAATCACATCAGGTTTAACAAAAGATTTTCTTTGAAAAGTATTGTTCTTCTTGACATTTGAATTAGGAACCTTTGATTTTGGCACTTCTTCCTTGGAAGTTGTTCCTTTAACTCTCCATTCCATTTTTACCTTTTTAAAAGAACAATTATAAGATTTATCAATAGGAGAATCAGATCTTTTGAACTATGATTTATCTTTTTAAAAGAACAATTAAAAAAACAATTAAAAAACAGATTAGAAGAATGAATCTGATCTTTTGAACTATGATTTGATTTGTCAACAACTTTCGTTTCAAATTCCTCTCTATCATGATTTTAGTTGATAAATCAGATAATTTCTTAATAAGCCTCCTTATCTCCAAATGAAAAACTTTCTTTTCCTTCTCAAACTCATCTTTTAAGCATTTTTCTTTAAAGCCATTTACCTTCTTCTTTTCAGTCTCTTTCCTTCCATCTTCTAACTCTTTCTCCAACTCATTTATTTTTACAGAAAACTCATTTAACATTCCTGTTTTCTTTTTCTCAAAACCATTCTTTTCTTTTTGAAAAACATTTTTCTTGCATTCAAACTCTTTTCTTTCTTTTGCAAGAATTTTCTCCAAATCAGAAATTTTCAGAGATAATTCAACAGACTTTGTTTCAAAACCTTTCCTCTTAGTTTGAAAGTTTCTTCTCTCTTTCTCAAATTTCTCTCTTTCAAGTATAAGAACTTGTTCAAAATCATAGATCTGTTTCAAAAGTTGACAATTTTTCATTTCACATGATTTGATTCTATTTTCAGAATCTATCAACATCTTTCTTTCAAATTTGATTTTCTCTTTCAAATCAACATTCTCTTTTTCTAACAACTTTATGTCCTCTTGAGCCTTTTCAAAATCCTTTAGAAAATCAGATTTCTCTTTTTGCAAAATCTTTATAACTTTTGCATTTTCATCTTGTTTTTGTTGAAGATTAGCAATCTTTCTTTCAAAATGTACAATCTCAGTTTTTGGTTTAGAAATTGTTTCTTTTGTTTTTACAGGACTTAATTTTTTTAAATTGTCTGAACTGGTTATAGAACTTGCAGGTCTCACAAAAACTTCAACAATCTTAGGCATGATGAAATGACAAATTCAAATATCAACTACGAATTATGATCAAAAATGAGAATCAACACAAATCTAGAATATGCAAGAATTAATCAAATCTGTCACATGCATTTCATCAAACAGTTAGAGTACATGAATTAATGAAATCTTCTTTTCAACAAAAAATTAGAATACTAATCAACATGCAGCAGATAGAATCACTTTCATCAAGAAACCAAACAAGAATTTCGAAAATATACCTGTGATCTCTGTTTAATTTCGAGAATTAATCAGCATAGAGAGAAATTCTTTGGATGACTTAATTGTAAGATATCGATTCAACAGAAAGACAAATTCAATTTTCTTTAATCAATGATAGAAACGAATTCAAGAATTGTTAGGAATTCAAGAATTGTTAGCAGCAGCGGAATCAATTTTCGAATTGATCAAGAAACTTGAAGAACGCGATCAAACACACTCTTGGACGAATTTGTTTGTTGATTGGCTCTGATACCAATTGATAGTTCAGGATCCACTCTTACAATCAATATAACAATGAATAGAATAGTAATCAAGAAGTAATTTGATCAAGAACACTTGTATTCAATGAAGAACAGATTTACAGATCTTAGAGAGAGTGTATCTCAAAGATTACAAAAATGAATACAAGAATATGCGGGAAAGTTATGCCAAAGATTAGCCAAAAAGATCTATTAGCATACAGTTGCTAACTCCTATATATACTATTTAAGGAAAGACTAAAGCTACAGTACATAAAAGAAACAGACTAATAGAACAATTACACGTGTCCTAATTAGTAACTGAATATAACAGATAATATACCAAGATATAAATTATGAACATACTTCTGAATAAGCACTTCAGAACATTTGTCTTCTGTAGGAACCCAGATACAACAAATAACAATAATAATAGCAATAATCTTTGTATTGATTGATAAAGAGAAGAGTTTACAATATAGGAAATGAAGAACAACTCACTCTTTGAAGCTCTCTTTTCTATCTCTTTCAACGTCTGACTCTTTCAAATGGAGGCTGGGAGATTTTAGAGGCTTAACCTTAAAAGTCTCACAAACAAGACTTTATATACCTAGGTTTTAAGGCCTAAGTCCATTAGCAACTAAAGCCCACATATTTAATTTGGGCTTTTACAATTTAACTAAGTAATCTTGAATACAATATAAAATAAAAGCTAACAATCTCCCCCTTTGTATTCAAGATTAAAAATAGCCCGATCTTCCACAAGGTCGGTTGCTTCAATTCCTTCTTTGACTCCCCCTTGATCGTTGCATACTCCCCCTTGATCTTTGCGTACTCCCCCTTGACTGTTGCATTACTTTTCTGGTCTCAGTTATCTCTCAAACGATCAGAGAACGATTTGATGTGCGGAAGCTTGTATAACCAGTTTGAGTAGTAACCGATAGTAGATAAACAGCTACGAGATGAAGAGTAGCAAATACATTATGCTCATTAGAATCTGCATTAAAGAATAAGTAACCAGGGGTAATCATCTAACATAGAAGCACAATAACAACTATTATCACAACAATTTATAAAAAATTGTGTGGCCTATGCTCAGAGTTGGCAATGATGAAGCTCTGACAGGACTTCCAGTTATCATTGAAGTAAATTAAAAAATAAACTTCTCAAACTGTTCTTGGCAATATCACATAGATAAGCAAGTGGAATCACAAAGATTTGTGATATTGTGTGGAAGAAAATAGAATATTATCTATTAAGCTCAAAAGTGTGTAAACTGTTTGGACATAACAGGTTTCCACAGACTCAATGTGCATGAGTGAAGTGTGAAGGTGGGGCAACTTTCCTTCTTTTCAATATCCAACCTTCCAAAGAAAGATCAGATAGCATATGTGCTGCTTCCCCGTGGAAAAGTGAAACAGTTCCTTGTGGAGAAGGAAGTGAGTAGCTGGTGGGGTTAAGACAAGAGTTGGCATGGGCTCACTGCCTGTTTCAATGACAATCACCAAAAATTTGTGATAAATCAGAAATGTGGTTTGCCCGGCTCAGAAAAAGATAGTGCAGAGTTGTATATTTCTTTTGACTCTGTTCTCACACCCTCTTTCTTTTTATCATGTAGCTCACATCTAACCAAACTCTCTTTTTAAATTTTACCTCTCAAGCACAATGAGAAAAACTCAGATGAGTTATCCCCCCCACTCTTTGATGTAGACCCTTCACCTCTCAAACACTCAAGGTTTACTTCTTTGGTAGGAAACACAGGTTTAAGTGATCCATGGAAGTTCTATAAAGCTCACACATTTATCCCATGAAATTGTTGTCCTAGAGGTTGGATTGTTCCACACACTGATTACTTGTAGTCTCAAAAAAGCATTTAAAATCCAAATTTCTATAGCAGATAAAGCATTTTAGCATGTAGAAGTGGTTTGACCATTTGAAAGAGGTTTTATCATTCTAAAGATGGCCTTTCTCTAAAACTGATGATGAGTTTAAAGGTTTAGAAATTTTACCTTTACACGAACAGGGTCAAATCTGATTTGTTTTCTCCCCCTCAAATTGAGCAGTAAATTTCATTTATTCTCAATTTGAAATCAGATATCCTATAAGAATCAGAAAGTGTTGGTAATCATTTTTGATGATTCCACATTTGTTAGGAATATCCAACAGCACAAATAGTTCCACTTAAAAAAAATACAAGGTGCGGGGGGCCAGAGTTTAGAAATTACCAGCCAAAACTCTGATTTGAACACATCTGAAGTACTGGTCCTACACTGAAGTATGTAGAAACAACAGTCAGTTGAAGTCCTGGTTCTATACTGATGTGTATAGAAGCAACCTCAGTCTGATCTGAATATGGCAATGGAGAGAGTGAAATGATGCTTTCGATCCAGCAAGTATCCATCGACTTTGACACAGATTCTGAACTTTAAGCACACATAATTTGAGAAAACTCAGAACATCAAAGTCGTGCGTCTCTGAATTATCTTTCCAATGCAACTGGAATCGAGTAATTTGGAGCACCGAGTCAAAAGTTATGCGCATGTTTCTGAAGCAGCGCTAAGCTGACAGCAAGTAAACAAAAATCGGGCTCTGAGGTTGAGTCGCAGAAGTTCGGTCCACAGAGGCTCTGTCGGATTTCACAGAGGCTCTGTGGTGAACAGTACCACAGAGGTTGGTCGGCAGAGGTTGCTCGTAGTGCCGACAGAGCTCTGATGATGATTTTTGTGAAACACAACTTTCTGTCCAGCAGATGTATACTGACTTTAGCAGAGGTTCTGACCAAGAAGAACACTGATTCAGACCAAACTCAAAATATGAAAAAGTTTCATCTGTGTCTTAGGAATCCAACGCATCTGGGCTCATCAAATTTGGAGCTTCGAGGAGGGAGTTCTGTTAAAAATACGACAGGTGCGCAAAGCTGACAGCAAGAACTAAGACGTTGCGCTATGGGCTCTAAGGTTCGGTTGCAGAGGTTCAGTCCACAGAGGCTCTGTCGGGTTTCACAGAGGTTCTGTGGTGAACAGTAACACAGAGGTTGGTCGCGTGCAGCAGAGGTTTGGTCGCGTGCGGCAGAGGTTTGGTCGCCGCTCGGCAGAAGCTTAACAGAAGTGTTACACTTACTTTGACACTGATTTAGACCATTTTACCTCTGGATTTTGCAAAAACTCAAAACACAAACAACTTTCATTGGTTTGTTATCTGTTCAGATCATCTTGAATCACCTCTTTTTGAGCTCGTACGACAAAGATATGGTTGATTTACCACAGTCGCGCAGATCTGTCCATCAGCACACTGTTGTCTACTTCAACGATGCATATGACCCTTATAAATTTCGAATATCTGAATTCTCAAAACACAAAAGCTTTTCATCAATGTGTTTTGAATCCAGGGCCTTTTGAATTGCATCAATCGATGCCTTTATCAGTGAGATATGAACGATTTACTACAGCAACGCAAATCTGCCAGGATGCTGTCATTGTACTTGAATGTTGTGCACCGAAATCAATTGCCTTTGACGGATGAGTCTTAAACTGAGTGTTTAAGAGTCCATATTGAACTTTGAAGCCTGAGTCCTTAACAGATGTATTAAGGAGTCCATTTACCTGCAAGACAGATCAAAGAACTTTTGGTACCCATTTCCAAATGGGTCCTATTTTGTTAGGATTTGCATGAAGTGCTTTGCTGATCTTTTTATGTTCAACAGAAACAAATGGCTTTCGAACATTTTGAACAAGTGAAGAGCCTTTGACTATCCAAACCATTTTTACTCTTCTAAAAGCTTGATTAACTGATTGATCTAGCCTACGATAATAGAAAGGATTAGAAGTAGAGATCTGATTTTTTGAAAACTTGTTTGGCTTAATGAACTCTTTTGTTTTAACAGAACTTTTAGAATTTAATTTGAGAACCAAATCATTTCGTTCCTTAATGCACAGATCAACTTGTGATTGTAAATCAGATTTCAACTTCCTCTCTTTCCTAATCGCAGCAGATAAATCAAAGAACCTTATTGTCAGTCTCTTCTCTTCAGATCTAAAGTACAATCTCTCTCTTTCAAAGTCATCTTTTAGGCATTTCTTTTGAAATCCTTGAACCTTCAACTTTTCGGACTTTTTTCTTTCAAAAACACACTATTTCCTCTCCTTTTCAAGAGTTTTCTGTAACTCTGAAATTTTGCAAGAAAGCTCCATATATTTTGTTTCAAAAGTAGTTTTCTCCTTTTCAAACTTTTCTCTTTCACAGATCACAAGCTTTTTAAAATCAGAAACCAACTTAGAAAATCTTAAACATTTAAGTTCAGGTCTTTTCTTCTCTTCTTCAAAAATCTTTTCAGACTCACATAATTTTCTCTTAAGATCGAGATTTTCACAGGTTAAGAGTTTATCTAATTCTTCAAGCTTAGCAATCTTTTCTGAATCAATCAGAATGCTTTTGTTCTTTTCTTCCAACTCTTTCTCAAGATTAGGAATAATTTTGCGAAAATTAGTTCTGAGTTTAGAATAATAATGAAAATCAGCATCAGCACTAAATTTTAGTCTTGACATATTGTTACTTGAAAAAATGATCGTTAACAGATACTTTGTGAGAAGTAGAATTTGTGCACTTGAGTCAATTTTTCAAATCTTATCGGATTGAGCTGAAATTTGGTAGGTAGGTGCACGAGAATATTCTGGACAACTTTAATTCTTAGAGTTTTGTCCAAAAACCAACAGAAAATGGTTTTTCGAAGCAAAACAGAGTGCAGCAAAATAAAAGTTTAAAACTCCGAAAATTGATAAAAATCAATGGATTGAAGCACAAATTCGAATCTGTTTGGCTCTGATACCAATTGTAGGAACCCAGATACAACAAGTAACAATAATAATAGCAATAATCTTTATATTGATTGATAAAGAGAAGAGTTTACAATATAGGAAATGAATAACAACTCACTCTTTGAAGCTCTCTTTTCTATCTCTTTCAACGTCTGACTCTTTCAAATGGAGGCTGGGAGATTTTAGAGGCTTAACCTTAAAAGTCTCACAAACAAGACTTTATATACCTAGGTTTTAAGGCCTAAGTCCATTAGCAACTAAAGCCCACATATTTAATTTGGGCTTTTACAATTTAACTAAGTAATCTTGAATACAATATAAAATAAAAGCTAACATCTTCATAGTCAGAAGTTCTGAGTCTCCTACTCAGAAATCTGAACCTTCTAGTCAGAATCCAACACTTAGAATCTTTTTGAGATTTCTCACTCAGAACTTCTGAGTCTTCTACTCAGAACTTCTGAGTCTTCTACTCAGAACTTCTGAGTCTTCTGAGTCTTCTTTAGTCTTCTTACTCAGAACTCAACACTTGTGTTTTTGACAAAACTCTAGACCTAACAATACGCTTGAGCCAGCATGGAGTATCCGATGAAAACTCCTTCGTCCGCTTTGGGGATGAATTTGCTGAGATCGTCCTTCTCGTTTAAGACGTAGCACGTGCATCTGAATGCATGGAAGTACTTGATATCCGGAACACGGTTGTTGATGATCTCGTACGACGTCTTATTGAACCGCTTGTTGAGGATGGAGCGGTTTTGCGTATAACAAGTCGTTGACACCGCTTCGGCCCATAGAAATAGCGGCAGATTGGACTGAGAAAGCATGGTGCGAGCCGCTTCGACTAGGGTACGGTTGCGTCATTCCACCACTCCGTTTTGCTGAGGAGTGCGTGCGGCAGAGAAGGTGTGCGAAATGCCGACTGAAGTCAGATAGTCGTCCACCGTTTGATTCTTGAACTCCGTACCGTTGTTGGTCCTTATGGTCTGAACTTGTTGTTGCTTGTTCAGTTGGATGGTCTTCAGGTGGTTGATGATCAGCTCCGGAGTTTTGTCTTTTGAGCGAAGGAACTTGACCCATGTGTAGCGTGAGAAGTCATCCACCATCACCAGGACATATTTGCGCTTATTGATACTCTGAACACGCATCGGTCCACACAAGTCCATATGGATGAGTTCGAGGGACCTGGACGTGCTCGGAGTGACCTTCGGTTGATGCGGCACTCGCTTCATCTTTCCTTTTTCACATGCCCCGCAGAGACGATCCTTCACGAATTGAAGATCGGGCATGCCTTTCATGTGTCTGCCCAGCACCAGTTTGTTAATGCTTTTAAAATTCAGGTGCGATAGACGCCGATGCCATATACACGCTTGTTCGGAATTGACCTTCGACAGGAGGCAGACGGGGTTAACGGGTTTTAGGGCTGCGAGGTCGATTATGTAGAGGTTGGTCTTGCGTTTCCCAACCAGTAGCTCCTCTCCGTAGTCATTGAGGATTCTACACCTTTTAGCTTTGAAAAGGACCTCGAGATCTTTGTCGCAGAATTGCCCGATGCTGAACAGATTGTGTCCCAATCCCGCGACGTGTGATACCTTCTTGATTGTGATCTTATCTTGGACAATGTCGCCGTATCCCACGATCGGTGCCTTGTCGTTGTTGCCAAATATCACGTCTCCACCATATTCTTCTTTGTAGTTCGTGAGAAGGTCCCTCCTTCCGGTCATGTGCCTGGAGCATCCAGAATCTAAGTACTACACATGACCGTGCTGCAAAATCGAGTTTAACGGATTTTAGGTACCCAAATTTGCTTGGGTCCTTGAGGGTTAGGTTTGGCACCTCATGTAGGAACTTGCTTTGACATAGATTTCCCCTTAGGTGCAGGTTGCACACCGTTAGCGTAAACTGGTTTTGGCACAGATTGCCTCTTAGGTGTAGAATTAACACCTTTCAGAGGAACAGGTTGTGTAGCAGGTTGCCTCTTGGGTGCCGGTCTAACCTCAGTAGGAGAAGCCCTTTTTGGAATGGGTTTGGTCTCCCGATGTGGTCTGTTGGGAACTGAAGATTTGCTAAGTACGGATAATACTGCCAGAACAACATTACTACTTCCAGAACAAAGTTACTACTGCCAGTAAAGGTTAGTACTGCCAGAACAAAATTACTACTGCAAGACAAAGTTAATACTGCTGGAAGAATGTTAGTACTGCTGATGCATTAATGCTGCTGGAACAAGGTTAGTACTGCTTGTCAAGATTAATACTGCTGAAGCAAGGTTAGTACTGCTGAGTCAAGTTAATGCTGCTGGAATGAATTAATGCTGCTGGAGAATATTAGTACTGCTCATGCTGAATAAAGTTAATACTTCTGATGTGATAAGTTTGGTATGCGAAGATTTTGGAGATAAAGATGGAATGGATGAAGATAAGCTTAAAGAAGATTCAGAAGATCAATTTATTTTTGATAGTTATCTTGTAACTATTTAGTATAAATAGATGTTGATAGATAGCTATTAAAATAATACGAAATACGCGATATACGATATACGAGAGTTTTTTAGAATACATTCTGTTTTAGAGAGAATTAACTTCAAGGTTTAGAACCCTATTTCTAGAGAAGTAGAAGTCGTCTTGATTGAGCCTGTTCATCAAGATTGAGGTTTGGTTGTAAGCTTGTGAGTTGAATCAGTGAATACAAACAGCTGTGTGTTTTCTGATATATTTTTCTTTGATTGTGTGAATTAAAGTTCTATTCCGCAGATTCTTTAATTCTGAGTTCTAAGTATTTTTAGTCTTGTTAAGATTCGATCCTGACAAGTGGTATCAGAGCTTGTGTTTCTTAGAACTCAACAATGGACAATTCTATTGAATCAAACAGTACTCTTGTTTCTAAGGTTCCCATGCTCAGACCCAATGAGTTTGACATGTGGAAAATTAGAATCAAGCAGTATATTCTGCTTACTGATTATTCCATCTGGGATATCATAGAGAATGGTCCATGTGCTGAAGGAAGAATTGGACCAGATGGCAAAAGACCTCCTCCAAAGACTGATGCAGAGAGAAAAGTCAGACAAATAGAGATGAAGGCCTTAAGCACTCTGCTTTTGGCTATCCCCAATGAATATCAGCATCAATTTCATCACTGCACTGATGCTCAGACTCTGTGGAATGCATTGGAAAAGAGATTCACTGGCACTAAAAGCACCAAGAGGAATCAGAAGGCAATTCTCAAGCAGCAGTATGAAAACTTTACTTCTACTAAGAATGAGTCTATGACTCAAACTTTTGATAGAATTAATAAGCTGATTGGAGAATTGGCTACAGTGGGAGTCAAGATGGAGGCTGATGATGTTAACAGAAAGTTCTTAAGATCATTAGGTGAAGAGTGGACAATGTAAACTGTGTCCTTCAGACAGAATGACCAATTGGAAGATAAAGAGCTTGATGATCTTTACAATGATCTTAGAGTCTTTGAAGCAGAGGTTGAAGCCAAAAAGAAGCCCTCTGGATATGTACATAATGCTGCACTCCTTTCAGCATCACCTGATTCTACTGCTAACCCTGAATCAGTTAGTGCTGCTGGAGGAGTCAATCAGGAAAAGACCAATGATTCAGTACTAGAAGCCTTTTTTCTAGTCATGTTAATTCCTCATTGATTAATGATGACTTAGAACAGATTAATGCTGATGATCTTGAAGAGATGGATATCAAGTGGCAGATGGCTATGCTGTCTATGAGGGTGAAGAAATTCATAAAGAGGACAGGGAGAAACAACTTTTCCCAAAGAAGAGAAGATGGTGCTGGATTTGACAAGTCCAAAGTTGAATGCTACAAGTGTCACAAGATGGGACACTTTGCCAGGGAATGCAGAGGTGGAACATCTCACAACAACCATCAACAAACTCAGGCTGGAAGTTCCAATCAAAACAGAAACTCTATTCAAGCTCTTGTCTCTCAACAAGGAATGGGATTTGATTGGAGTGATCAAGCTGAAGAGGCCATCCAAAATCAAGCACTTATGGCTGAAGTTTCAGATCTTCCCACCGAGGTAAAATCTAATCTCTGTACTCAAGCTTGTATAGACACTGTTAAAAGGTATAGAGATCACAATCAGGGAATGTGTGATGACCTTAAGAGATTAGAAAAGGACAGAAAAGACTATGTAGTAATTGTTGAGAAGTTTGAAGAACAGATTAGGGCTTTTCAAGCCAATGAACTTCAACACTCCTATGATACAAACTACTGGAAATGGGAAAAGGATGGTCTAGAGTTCCAACTTAGAGAATCCAGGGAAGAGTGTGAGAAACTAAAAGGAGAGCTTGAGAAAGTTAAACTTGATGTAGAAAAGTTTAATTGTGCCTCTAAAGTCATGGACAACATAATCAACTCTCAAATCCATAGTAAGTTGAAACCATGCATAGGGTACAATGCCACACCCCCACCCTACAACAACAACAACATCCCTCCTAAGTCAGACCTATTAGAAACCAAGGATAGGAAGGACTTACCTGAAGGAGCCACTGAAGTAGATCCATTAGATAAAGTAGTTGTTGAGGATAAGACTGAAAAAGAAGGATCTGATGAGAAATGTGTAAGTCCATGTGTTAAGAACAATGAGATGAAAAGGACTGGAAAGGGAAAGGGAGTTCATTATACACAGACCACTGTTGTGAACTCTAATACTTGTGAACATTGTTCTTGCAAGAAACATCAAGAGAATAAGCCCCAAAAACATGATAAAAAGAGGGGAAATCAAAGAAATTGGAATAACCAGTGGGCACAAAAGCAAGGAGTTGATCTGCAAAGGATTAACAGACCAAAACCTTGTTTTATTTGTGGCAAATTGAATCATCTTGCCAAACACTGTTATTTCAATCCTATTAACCAAAAGAAAAGTTTTCAAAGAAGTTTTCAAAAATCTTCTGGTTATAGGAAGCCTGCAAGGAATAATGTGGCTAAGAAACAAGCTGAAACCAAAAGCCACATGAGAAAACAGACTGAAAAGGAATGTGTCAATATATGGGTCCCCAAAAGCACTAATGTTAGTACTGCTACCTCAGATAGTACAGCTGACAAGGATAGTGCTGCTAGAAGCAATACTAAAGACAATACTGCTGCTAGCAGTGTTAGTGTTGCTAACACTGTTAGTACTTCTTTTAAAGACAATACTGCTGCTAGCAGTGTTAGTGCTGCTAACACTGTTAGTACTGCTTTTAAAGAGAATACTACTGCTAGCAGTGTTAGTGCTGCTAACACTGTTAGTACTTCTTTTCAAGAGAATGTTGCTGCTAGCAGTGTTAGTGCTGCTAACACTGTTAGTACTTCTTCCAAGGTTAATACTGCTTCTAGTTTTTGTGCTGCTAGACCAATCATATTGACAAAGTACTCAAGTTCTGCAGTACCTAAGTTTGAAAATCTCATCAAAACCCAGTGCAAGTACTTTGATGAGCAAGGGAGACCCAAGACCACTTCGGCTTGGGTTCCCAATAAAAACTAACTGATTTATCTGATGTGCAGGGCAACCAACAGCTCAAGGGGAAGAGCATCTGGCATGTTGATAGTGGTTGTTCCAGGCACATGACAGGTAACATGGCCTGCCTCAAGAATTTCAAAAGAATTGATGGAGGACATGTTGCTTTTGGAAATAATCCTGCAGGAGGTAAGATAAGTGGTAAAGGTGATGTGTCAAAAGGTAAGATGACATTTGAGGATGTTTACTATGTTGAGCAATTGAGATACAACCTGTTAAGTGTATCACAGGTCTGTGACAAGAAACATAGTATATTATTTACTGATTCTGAATGCATTATTCTTGCTCCTGGATTCAAAGTAGTTGATGGAAACATGATACTATTGAGAACTCCTAGAAAGGATAATGTGTATTGTTTAGATTTAGAAAGTGTTTCATCTGATTCATCTCTAAGTTGTTTGGTTTCAAAAGCTTCAATAGATGAATCTTCACTTTGGCACAGAAGGATGTGTCACATGAATTTTAAAACAATGAATAAACTTGTTAAAAATAATCTTGTTAGGGGTTTACCATCAAAAGTCTATTCATGTGATGATCATTGTGTTGCATGTATCAAAGGCAAACAACACAAAACTTCTCATAAGTCCAAAGAGATAAACACTATCTCAAATCCTCTTCAGTTGTTGCATATGGATCTGTTTGGCCCTACAAATGTCATGAGCATTGGCAAGAAGTCATACTGTTTAGTTATTGTTGATGATTACTCTAGATTTACTTGGGTATATTTTCTGAGAACTAAAGATGAGACAAGTGGACTGATCAAATCTTTTATTCTTAGAATTGAAAACCAATCAAATCAAAAAGTGAAAGTCATTAGATCAGATAATGGGACTGAATTTAAAAACTTTGATCTAAACACCTTTTGTGAGGAAAAAGGAATTGAGAGACAATACAGTGCTCCTAGGACTCCACAACAGAATGGTGTTGCTGAGAGAAGGAATAGGACACTGATTGAGGCTGCTAGATCTCTGTTAGCTGATTCAAAATTACCCACTACTTTTTGGACAGAAGCAGTTAATACTGCTTGTTATGTTCAAAACAGAGTCTTGGTCATAAAGCCTAAAAACAAGACACCTTATGAGCTTTTTCTGAAAAAGAAACCATTTATTGGATTTTTCAAACCATTTGGGTGTCCTTGTACAATTCTCAATACCAAATCTCACTTAGGTAAGTTTGATAGCAAAGCAGATGATGGCTTTCTTGTTGGTTACTCATCTCAGAGTAAGGCTTACAGAGTGTTTAATACCTCTTCTAGAATAATTGAAGAAAGTGACAATGTCAAATGCAATGAGGACACACCAAATCCTATTGGTTCAGGTCCTGATTGGCTATTTGACATTGATTCACTCACTAATTCTTTGGGTTTCAGTAGTGATGTAAATGCAGGACAAAGGGATGCACCACCATCAGATAACAGTATTCAGTCTGTGATATTTCCACTCCCCACCATTGATCCTGTTGACTTCTGTGAACCAGAAAAGGAAGCTGAACCCATTCAGAATGAAGAAGAGAGAAGAATAGATGAAAATCAGACTTCAAGAGAGTCTGAAGTACTTGAAGAAGCTGAAGAAAATCCAGACTTAAATGAGTCAAATCTGGATGGGAACTTAGTTGAGGAACCTGGTCATCCATCAAGAACTCAGAAAAATCATCCTCCTGAGTTGGTTATAGGAGACATTGCTTCTCCCATGATGACTAGGAATCAAAGCAGACTTCAAGAGCTACAAGATCAGCAGAATACAGTTAATACTGTACTTACTTGCTTTCTATCCCAAATTGAGCCCAAAAAGGCTTATGATGCTATGAAAGATCCAAGTTGGATAGAAGCAATGCAAGAGGAGCTGCTACAGTTTAAATTACAGGATGTTTGGGACTTGGTGGACCTTCCAAAAGGTCATAGAGCAATTGGCACCAAGTGGATTTTCAGAAACAAGAAGGATGACAGAGGAATTGTGATCAGAAACAAAGCAAGGCTGGTTGCACAAGGGTATACTCAGGAAGAGGGCATAGACTATGAGGAAGTCTTTGCTCCAGTGGCACGGATTGAAGCAATTAGGCTATTTCTAGCATATGCCTCATTCATGAAGTTCAAGGTCTACCAAATGGATGTAAAAAGTGCTTTTCTGTATGGAAGTATTGATGAAGAAGTATATGTCTGTCAACCCCCTGGATTTGAGAATCCATTGCACCCTGACAGAGTGTACAAGTTGAAGAAGGCACTTTATGGTTTACATCAAGCCCCAAGAGCATGGTATGACACCCTATCTACCTATCTCTTGAAAAATGAATTTGAAAGAGGAGTCATTGACAAGACCTTGTTCATTAAGAGGAGAAAGAAAGACACACTACTTGTTCAGATCTATGTGGATGACATCATCTTTGGATCCACAAATGATCACATGTGTAAAGAGTTTGAAGAGTTAATGCACAAGAGCTTCAAGATGAGTTCCATGGGAGAACTTACTTTCTTCCTTGGGCTTCAGGTGAAACAGAGGAAAGATGGGATTTTCATAAGCCAATCCAAATATGTGAAAGACATCCTGGACAAGTATGGTTTAACAGACTCAAAGCCAGCAAGCACACCAATGGAGACACACAAACAGATCACTGCAGATCTTGAGGGGGAGGATGTGGATGTCCATCATTACAGATCTATGATTGGATCACTCATGTATCTCACAGCCTCTAGACCAGACATTATGTTTCCTGTATGTGTTTGTGCCAGATTTCAGGTTACACCTAAGCAATCACACCTTCATGCAGTCAAAAGAATTTTTAGATACCTAAGAGGGCAACCTAGATTAGGTCTTTGGTATCCTTATGAATCTTCGTTTGACTTGCTTGCATACTCAGATAGTGACTTAGGTGGAGCTAACATGGATATGAAGTCTACTTCAGGTGGATGTCAGTTTTTGGGTGCAAGACTTGTATCATGGCAGTGTAAGAAACAAACCACAGTGTCCTTATCTACAACAGAAGCTGAGTATATAGATGCTGCAAGTTGCTGTTCTCAGGTTTTATGGATTCAGAATCAGATGTTGGACTATGGGGTAACATTTCTTCACACTCCAATCTTCATTGACAACAACAGTGCCATTAGCATTGTTAACAATCCTGTCAAACACTCAAAAACAAAGCACATAGAGATCAGGTATCACTTTATTAGAGACTGTAATGAAAAGAAATTGATTCAAGTTGCTAAAGTTCATACCAATGACCAGTTTGCAGATCTATTCACAAAAGCATTTGATGTGGGTAGATTCACTTTCTTGGTAGCAAGTGTGGGCTTGATCAACCTTGAATAAATTCATGATTTTTAATTTTTTATACCTGTATTTCTTTGTATATTTGGTGTTACTAACTAGTTTTCTCAGAACCTCAGTATGACTCAGATTGACAAGTGCTGCAAAGTGTAAGTATAAGTACTACTGCCAGTGCAGAATTACTACTGCTAGTACATATTTTCTACTGCTAATGTGTAGTTAATACTGCTTTGTAGTTAATACTGCTTAGTAGTTAATACTGCTTAGTAGTTAATACTGCTTTGTAGTTAATACTGCTTAGTAGTTAATACTGCTTTGTAGTTAATACTGCTTTGTAGTTAATACTGCTTAGTAGTTAATACTGCTTGTGTAGTTAATATTGCTGTGTAGTTAATACTACCTTGTAGTTAATACTGCTCAGTCGTTAATGCTGCTAAGTCGTTAATACTGCTTCTAAAGAAAATCAGGGCTAGTACTGCTATAAATACTCTTTCAGCCCGCCAAAGTTCATAACGTCTCTTTGCATTCAATTTCTCTCTCTCGTTCTAATCTTTTCTCCCTAGAATCTCTGTGTTCTCTATCCAAATCCTCAGGAAGAATGACGACAATGGAGTTTGTCGATGAGCACAATGAGATTGCGATGCTTCAGAAGCCAAAGCAGGCCGCAGGATTTCATGATATGGTGGATTTTCTCAAGTCCACACACATCTCTCATGCCCTAACAGTGTGCCCAACCATATATATTGAGCATCAAAAGCAAATTTGGGAGAATGCCACTGTTATATTCGAAGATGGGCAGAAAATCATTCGAACAAGGGTTTGTGACAAACCCTTGAAGGTCACAGAGGAGGTTATTCGCATCACTCTTCACTTAGATGATGCCTCAGGTATAACCTATCTCTCTAATGATGAACTTTTCTCGACCTTACCAAGAATGGGGTATGAAGGTCCCATTGGAATTTTTAAATTCTACAAGTCAAAGTTTTTCACCCAATGGCGATTTTTTGTTCACACTCTTATGCACTGTATTTCAAAGAAAACAACTGGATGGAGTGAGTTTAGAAGTACCATTTCTTATGCCTTGGTCTGCTTAGCCACTGCCAGAAAGTTCAATTTTTCAGCAATGATTTTTAATGATCTTGTGGCAAACCTAGATTCCAAAAAGCGCTTTTACATGTATCCCAGGTTTGTCCAAGAAGTAATTAACCATGAATTGACGTATTTACCTCAGTCCGCTGAGGTATATGTGCCAAAACCCCCTAAAGGGAAGGTTTTCTCAAATATGAGAAGAATTCCTAGGGACTCGGAAGGAGTTGACACACCATTGTTCTCTACAATGATGGTTGTGTCCCACACCACTGAAGGTATGGCATCAGGGTCAAGGCCCCCATTAGACACACCCACTGATGGCCAATCCCCACCTTCCATCACCAAAAGAAATCCCACAGTCCATTCTATTAAGACCCACTCCAAAAATCACCAAGAAGTTTGAAAGAAGAAAGGTACACAAGGTTCCTTCCCTTGATGTATCTCCTAATAGCCCAAAGCCTACAAGCCCTCTATTGGAGCATTCTCCAATAGAGAATATCAAAAGGGTAACCACAGGGGTGTCTCCCAACCCCAAGAAGGTGCTCTCTAAGGAGAAGGATGAGCATGTGGGCTGCAAGGCTGCCACTACTTCTGCTAGCAAAGAGAAGGACAGTGGTAACATCACTAAGACCTTCCCCACGGCAACTCAGAATGTGAAAACATTCAGAGGACCCAGGCGCCAAGAAACCATGGGAGTAGGTTGTACTTTTGCTAGGCAAGAGACACCTACTAAAACTTCCTATGATCCTGCAAGGGAGGTAAACACTTCTAAACCAGGTGAGGATAGATATACTTATGAGGAATTGATGGAAACCATTGCCAACATCAACATTTATGTCATGGATCAGCAGAAGGAGATTGATGAGCTTAAGAAGGTGGTTCTTTATCAACACACCAAGATAGAGAAGAATAAGAAGATGATCACCAAACTGCTGCAAAGAAGGAAGAAAATTCAGTATGTTCTGAAAAGGAGAAGCTCAACCACTGATGCTTCCAAAAAGGGGGAGTTAGAAACTGAACTAAACATGGAGGATGCAAAGGTTGAGGGGGAGAATGAGCATAAGGTTGAGGGGGAGGCTGCAGTATCTGAGATTGAAGCAGCAGTAACTGAAATTATGAAGAGTATTGTTGATGCAGCAGTATCTGAAAGTGAGAAGGAAACAGTATCTATATCTACAGTAACCAAATCTGAGATTGAAGCAGAGGTATTTGAGATTGTGAAGAATAGTGTTGAAGCAGCAGTATCAAAGATTATAAAAGAAGCAGTAACAGCTAGAGCAGCAGAAATGGTTAATGCTGCTAGTCAAAAAGCAGCAGAAACCATTCAAGCAGCAGAAATGGTTAATGTTGCTGAAAAACATAAGGCAGCAGAAACCATCCCTGAAGCAGCAGAAACAAAGGAAACAGCAGAAACGATCCCTGAAGCAGCAGAAACAAAGGAAACAGCAGAAACGATCCCTGAAACAGCAGAAACAAAGGAAACAACTGAAACCATTCCTGAAGCTGTTAAATCACTCAAAAGAACCAAGATGGTGTCAAACAAAAGACCTAGAACAAAGTCTATAGCTTCAAAGAAGAAAGTTGTAAAGAAGCCTAGGGTGGAACCCATTGTAGAAGAAGCTAAGGAGGAAGTTGTGAAAGAGAAAGCTGATCAAAAAGTTGCTGAAGAAGAAGTGGCAACTCCATCAGGTCAACCAAGCAATGTACAATCACCAACAAATGCTCAATGTGATATGTATATTACTGTGGTTGATACTAGTCCAATCAAAGTTAAACCATTAGCTTCTATGGCTCCTGAGATCATCTTCTGGGATACTTTGAAAGATCAGAGAAAGGAGTACATTAGAGTAAAAAGAGCAGATGGGAAGTTTGAGGTCAGTTCTACATGGGGAAGACTTATCAGGATGTGCTCTAGATCTGACATTGAGAAGATGTTCAAGGTAGGAATGAAGCTTTATGGAAATATGCTGACTGAGAATGGAATGTCCAACACCAAAATGGTACTTGAATACTTGTGCCTAATGTTCAAATACAGAAGCAGTTAAGTATTTGACAGAAAGGCAATTTCAAACTGTTACCAACTGGATGCTTATTGAAAACTGTGGTGTGTATGTCATAACACTTGACTATGCATATCATGAGTATTATTTGGTGGATAAAGTATACAAGCACAGCATGACAAGGTTGAAAGGAATGCTAAAAACTAAGTTGGTGGGTAACAAAGATTCTAAGATGGCAAGATACCTGGTAAGAAGGATCATCAATCAAAGTTTGGGATTGAATCCTGACTTGTGTGTTCAAGATTAAGTTTTGGAAGCATCATCATCTGAAGAACTTGACTTCTCTTTCTAAAAGTCAAGTTAGGGGGAGATTGTTGGGAACTGAAGATTTGCTAAGTATGGATAATACTGCCAGAACAACATTACTACTTCCAGAACAAAGTTACTACTGCCAGTAAAGGTTAGTACTGCCAGAACAAAATTACTACTGCAACACAAAGTTAATACTGCTGGAAGAATGTTAGTACTGTTGATGCATTAATGCTGCTGGAACAAGGTTAGTACTGCTTGTCAAGATTAATACTGCTGAAGCAAGGTTAGTACTGCTGAGTCAAGTTAATGCTGCTGGAATGAATTAATGCTGCTGGAGAATATTAGTACTGCTCATGCTGAATAAAGTTAATACTGCTGATGTGATAAGTTTGGTATGCGAAGATTTTGGAGATAAAGATGGAATGGATGAACATATGCTTAAAGAAGATTCAGAAGATCAATTTATTTTTTATAGTTATCTTGTAACTATTTAGTATAAATAGATGTTGATAGATAGCTATTAAAATAATACGAAATACGCGATATACGAGAGTTTTTGAGAATACATTCTGTTTTAGAGAGAATTAACCTCAAGGTTTAGAACCCTATTTCTAGAGAAGTAGAAGTCGTCTTGATTGAGCCTGTTCATCAAGATTGAGGTTTGGTTGTAAGCTTGTGAGTTGAATCAGTGAATACAAACAGCTGTGTGTTTTCTGATATATTGTTCTTTGATTGTGTGAATTAAAGTTCTATTCCGCAGATTCTTTAATTCTGAGTTCTAAGTATTTTTAGTCTTGTTAAGATTCGATCCTGACATGGTATAACCTCTAATTGGAAACCCTGTTGTTTATAGTATTTTCTTTTTGTGAATCTCAGATCCGTGCAACAATAATGAAATCAAATAGATAAACATTGTATGTAACGATTTCCACTGGTCATCTCTGATTAAGCTTTCAATATTAGAGAGAATTACAATAAAGAATTATGAAAGCAAATGAGACAACTAGCCTATTTTCTAAGGCCATATTGCTTTATATAAGGCGGGCCCGTGGTTAACAAGCCCATGACCCGTTCACTAACAATGCCTAATTTAAACTATTACAATTAGCCCCTTGAACTTCTAATCAACCAAATATTACCCTAACAATCTCCCCCTTTGATTTGAAGTTCGATTTGGCGCCAGTTTGCGACATATCTTTTTCGAAGCGCGAAGTGGATCTCGAACCATCTGATAGCACGGCGATAGTCGATGCGTTCTTCAACCATTTCCAAGGCATTCCGAGCAGTTATTTCATTTGGATTAGGAACATACGAAACCCTTGGATTTTCAGACTCATGCTGAATGAACTTTCGAAGAGCATCTCGAACTTTGTAGAGCGTGCAGTCGCAGAATCTTTCTACCTGACTGAACCGCATAAATCTTTTCTCTTTCTGTTCATTGATGTAGACGATCCCAAATTCTGGTTCTAGAAGCATAGCGTTCTCGGGATACATATTCAACTCAGGAGCTTGCAGATTCGGCTTTATAAAATTTACCTTCTTCGCCCTGTTCTCGATAGCCATTTGGAAGTCCTTTAGATAAGACATCATAATTGTGCGGACCAGGAATCGACGAACAACTTCGAGCGCCTTTGTAACGGTAAGCGGTCGGATGGTTCTAGTGCGAAGGTCTTTCAGAAGAGCCAGGAAGTCAAAAGGTCGGAGGTTCTGGAAGCCGGCTTCAGAAAATTTCCATTCATGACCATCTTCTCGGTGGACGGTGAATACTGGATAGATAATTTTCATAATGCGGCTGGACTGTATGTTAAGTACCTCTGTGATCTGATGCTTGGTTCTGACTTGGCTGACTGGTAGACACCGTTTCATTGCGCAGATGTATCGGTGTTGGTATTCAGGGCTGTAGTTGTAAATACCAAGGCAAAAGGTCAGCTCGATCTGGCGTAGCTTGTGTACAAACAACTTCTTCAGGGTTTCCTCCAGATGAGGGATAAGTAGGGTGATCTTCTCCCAACGGATTTGTTGCTGGGGTGGAGGAGGAAGATCAGCAGCTGTCTGTTGTTGTAGAGGAGATGTCGTAGGATTGTCAGTTGCAGATTGGGGTCTTTCAGAAGTTTCGGCGGCTTTGCTTGAGTGAACGAAAGAAGTGCCATAAAAATTTTGTAGCAGGAACTGATCATAGTCGATGTTGTCGTCTTCATCAGTCGGGAAAACCAAGTTTACCTGGAGATTTACGGCACTGGCGGCTTTTTCGTACCATGCATCTTCGGTCTCCGGGTTGGCTTCGCAGTCTGGATCGATCATATCCAGTAATGGTCTGTCTGATGAGTCAAAGTCGACCAGTTCCTGTGTTGAACCCTCGGGCTTTTCAACCATCGGGCCTTCATCATCTGAAATTTCCATGTCGATTGCCATCTCGGCTAATGGCAACTCGGCTTCAGGTTGAGCGTCGGTTGTTGTTGCCGCAGTTGCTGGTTCCAGATGAACCACGGTAGTCGTTTCAGTAAGGATAGGGGCGGTCTCGGTTGGTCTTAATCTTTTCTCCCCCTCACGGTGATCAGGATCATCCTGGTCATCGTGTTTGCGCTTCAGACCGCCGGCTTGACTCTTGCATGTATCTTCGAGGGAACAGACTCTCTCGGACAGCACAGTGAGCGCTTGGTTGTAGTCCTTGAGAGTCGAGTCAATGTTATCTAGGCGAGTGGTAATAGATGATGAAGGAGTAGTGACCTGTGATTTCAGAATGGTGATCAGGTCTACTTCAGTTGAGGCGTTGGTTTTGGAGTCTTGGAGTAGCTGAGCAAGAAGCATCGTCTTGAGGGTATCCACCGAAAAGGTAGGCTGAACATGAGCCGGTGGAGGTGTAGGTGCGGTTTCAGCTTCGACGATCTTTGCTTTGCCTTTGATTATTTTGGCGAGCTCGTTGGCGACATGCTGCTCCATTGCCTCGCGGACAGCCTTAAGGGTGTTGTCCAGGGAGCCTTGTGACACAGAGTCTGGGTGAATAACTCTGGGATCACTTAGATTACCCGTTGAGGCATCTGCCGCAGAGGCAGAGCCACCTACGTTCACGGTTGGCGCAAGGATAGCCGTGTTAGGATTTCCGTCGGATCCTCGTGTTCCACCAGACGGAGACACTACAGACGTTCCGATCGAGTCACGAAGAATCTCGATTTGGTGTTGTTCCTCTTGTTGTGTCCTAGCCGAAGAATGTATCATAGCAATTGGCTCTAGACTCAACTGTGCACTGAAAGACGTCGAGACCGGGGGCTGCTGGTCTCTTATTTCAACACCAGTACTCTCCGTATGAGAGACCGGTGGAAGTTGTGCTTTATCCTCGTGTTTGACTAAAACATCCGTCTTTTAAGAGACGAATGAGTGGCTTTTGAGGTTGTGCAATTGCTCCGCTGGGTCCACGGAGGCTTCTTCAATACCCCGTCCCAACTCATGAGACGGGATAGCAGATGTGGCTACCCGGATATCGCTCGGTTGGGTTCGCTCGGGAGCCTCGTTATCTTTACGGCTCGATCTTTCTTGGTTCGCTTTCGACCTTAACTCCCTCCTTCTCACATGTTCTATGTCCCGGGGAAGGTCCCTCCGGCGCTGGCTGGACCATGGATTCCCTAACTCTCGTCTATATGCTATTACAGGTAGGGTTTCAGGCATATGCATAGCACGGATATTATCCTGCTCCCCCTTAAAACATACATAGGGATTGACTTGCTCCCCCTCGGAGTGAGAGTGTTATTTCCTTGGGAGACATCGACACAAGGAAAAATTATTTAGACTTTTAAGAAAACAAAAAGTGTGACTCTTCCCCTCGGATTTCGTTGAGGTTGTGTAAGATCCCACATTGGTTGGGGAGGGGAACAAAGGTTGCCTTATAAGGGACTTGATACCTCCCCTATCAGACGCGTTTTAAAACCTTGATTCCGGATGTGTGGACAAAGCGGACAATATCTGGTACGGTTGGCCTGGGATATTACAGATGGTATCAGAGCCGGGAACCGGACTGGTGTGCCAGCGAGGACGCTGGGCTCCCAAGGGGGGTGGATTGTAAGATCCCACATTGGTTGGGGAGGGGAACAAAGGTTGCCTTATAAGAGGACTTGATACCTCCTCTATCAGACGCGTTTTAAAACCGTGAGTCCGGGTGTGTGGACAAAGCGGACAATATCTGGTACGGTTGGCCTGGGATGTTACAGTTGTAAAGCCCGTATCCCGGTATGATTTATTTTATAAATTTAAATTTTGTCTTCTTTTAACGTTGTTGGTTAGCGGGATTCGACGGAAAAGCCAAAATGTTAAAGGTTGGGTTTTGGGGCTTATTGTGAAAACATTAATCTGCAGGGACCATTGTTGTACTTCCTTAAATTGTTGCATGGATCGGCCCATAGAGAGGACCGGCCCTTCCCCTCCTTCTCGTTCACTTAAGCCTCACGCAAGAAGCAAGCAACCAAAAACCCTACTCCCTTTCTTTCTCTTGCTGCTACCGTCGAACACCCTTTCCCCCAAGCTTCCTTGCTGCTGCCGCCAGAGCTTTATCAAACAGCCGGCGCCGCTGTTCTTCGCCGGCGAGATAGAGAGAGAAGAGCGAGCGAGAGAGAGAGAGAGAGAGACGACCGGGAAGATAGAAGCCGTCGAGAAGTGGAACTGCTGATGCATTTTAAACGTGAGGTAAGGTTTCTTCTCCGTCCCTTTCGTTTTCTTTGTCGTCGGTGAATCACCGGAAGAACCACCACCGCCGCCGTCAGCCTTGGCTGCCGGCGGTGTGGCCACCAACGTGCACCACCAGTTTTGGTGGTGGCTTTGTGCGTGGTCGGGGATGGTGAGTCGGATGTGTGTATGTAGGGAGGTCGGGATAGAGTAATGGATTCGTTTTACTTGTCTCGCCGGAATTTCGTAAACCACCGTCGCCGCCGCCACCGCCGGCGACCACCACTGCCGGAGGTGGCAGTGGGTGGTGCGCGGTTGAGCCCGGCCCCTTGTAACCTAAAACCCTAATCGCGTGAACCCTAGTTGCAAACCCGAATCGTTTAAACCGAACGCGTAAACCGTTTTTATAAAGTTATCATTTTATGTGGGGATATCGGTTCTGCCCTGTTTTGCATCGGCCATAACTTTTCCATCGTAACTCGGTTTGAGGCGAAACTGGTGCCCACGGCTCACATTCTGTGTCGGGCACATTTTTCGTGTTTTAGCGAAAACCTGGTTAGGTCTCTAGCTAGGTGTAAAAGGACCGTTTTTGCAGCAGGTCGGAATCTGCCAGCCTTACGTCTCGATCTTAGAATAATCGTATAAAATCGTAGGAAAATCGTTAGAACGCGTATAATATGTCCCTGGAAAGCTATGACCCAGACCCTTATGTTTGTGGAATTTAATTTCTGGATTAGTGGGTCTAGAGGGGAGCTAAACAGGTTCCGAACAGACCTGCGGTTTAGGCCGAAAAGATGAAATATCCCTCGTTTAATCTTATGTTTATATTTGAGGGTTGGGGCTTCGCGTTGACACTTTGTAGCACTTCTTTAGGTGATGAGAAGTGATTTTGGAGTTGGCAAGCTTGTGTGGTCAGTTGGGAATTTCTGCAACGCTTTCGAGGTGAGTTCACTCACTACGTAGAACTATGATTATATGTACATTGCTGTAGCTCGTGTGTGCTAGTGGTCTTACTTGTTGCGTAGTACTAGATAGTGTAGTGTCTAGTATGGACTGTGGGTATCGTATAAAACTCGGGGAGACCGAGGATTATGTACACGAGTGACGTAGGAACTCGGGGAGACCGAGGGATACGTGCACGGTTATCGTGTGTTATCGGGGAGAACGATGGATACCTGTTTAGGTGGTTTGGTGTGAGTATGTTGTTTATGATGCATTCTTAAACTTGCATGCTTGGTTATGTGTATCTACCTGCTTTAGGGGTAGTGTTGTATGATTATAGTTGTGCGTGGTGTTGAATTCACTAAGCTTCGTGCTTACCCCTTCCCTATAAATCGTGGTTTCAGGTACTAGTGGCTCAAAGGCGTGACGGTACACACTGGCGCGTGCGAAGGGCTTTTCACAATTATGAGTTTGAGATATTATGTTCAAGAATAATTTATTTCCGTTGTTTAAATTTACTGTGATTTTTGTGACGTTACAGGTTGTTGATCCGCCATGGAGTATCTGTACAAGACCCAAAGTTAGTTAATAAGACGGATAAACAAGTTCCGGCGCGTACCTTTGCATTTAATGGCTCAATCTGAGATAGGTTGAGGACTGGTAGTGAGAAAACAGGTACAAAACTGACAAACTCAGAGGTTTTCGGACAGAGGTTTTCGGACAGATGAAATGAGAGGTATCCGAATCCTTTTACACGTACCAAGCAATCTGGGTGTGGTATCCGGGATCCTATCCAAACCGGATAAGGCCCCTGTCCGGAAACCTATCCGGAAAGATAGGGTTTCCGGATACCTATCCGGATACTTTGGGATTTTCAATGAGATTGTCCTGTCCTTGAAAATTTTGCAAAAATTAGAACTATGAAGAGGTAAAATGAACCTTCTCTCGCTCCCCCTCAAACTGAGCTTGGGGAGAAACTTGCTCCCCCTCGGATGATGCAGAGTTGTGCAATGGAGAGTCCGACACACAAAAACTTTTACATTTAACTTGCTCCCCCTCGGATGATGCAGAGTGTCGCTCCCCCTCGGATGATGACCTTTATATGAAAACACACAGGAGTGCCCACACACACATAAAAAAACTGTAATCCTTATTTAAGAAAAACTGTGTGTAACGCTCCCCCTCAACAGTTGAGTAAACTTACCTGATACTTCTTTGTGCTCCCCCTGAACACATGAACATACCGTGAAAGCACAGATAGTGACATTTAAAAAATTGACGACAGTATGAAAGAAACGAAACACACGAAGAAAGAAAGGAAACATACAGAATCTACAAAATAAATACAGAGACTAAATCTAACAGTGTAACTGGAACAAGTAGAATACAAGTGCGAGGAAGTGTATGCTCAAACATCAGGAGTGTAAACACCGGATGGTGAGTGGACAGTTACTCTTAGATGTATGGAACTTGTAACGGGCACACAATCAGATTAAGTTTTCAGTTTTAGCATTCCTAACTTGGACACAAGAGTGTTAAAACGTTTTTCGTCCAAGGATTTGGTAAAGAGGTCTGCTAACTGACGTTCAGTATTTACGAAGTAGAGTTCGACTGTACCTCTTTCGACGTGATCCGTAATGAAGTGATACCGAACGTCGATGTGCTTCGTCTTGGTGTGTTGGACCGGATTGCTGGATATTGCAATTGCGCTCTTCGAATCGCAGTAAATTAGGACTTTGACATACGTGAAACCGTAGTCTTTGAGTTGCGTCCGCATCTAGATGACTTGTGAACAGCAGCTCGCGGCAGCCACGTACTCCGCCTCGGCAGTTGATGTGGAAACACATTATTGCTTCTTTGACGCCCAACTGACCAGGCTATCTCCCAAAAACTGGATGTGACCCGAGGTGCTCTTCCGGTCCAACATGCAGCCAGCGTGATCCGCATCGGAATAAGCGGATAGTGCAAAACCTGTCTCTCTCGGGTACCACAAGCCAAGATCAGCAGTACCACGTAAATAATGAAAAATTCGTTTGACAGCAGTTAAATGAGACTCCTTAGGTTTTGATTGATATCGGGCACACAAAAATGTGGAGAACATGATATCCGGTCTACTTGCGGTTAAGTACATTAAAGAATCTATCATCCCGCGATATAATTTAGGGTTCACATCCGTTCCGTTAGGATCGGCGTGAAGCTTTGTATTGGGCGCCATGGGAGTTTTCATTGGCGAGGACTGGTCCAACTGGAATTTCCTAAGAATATCCCAGATGTACTTAGCCTGTTTTATGAATATCCCGGTCGACAGTTGTTTAAGTTGAAGACCAAGGAAGAAATTCATCTCGCAAAGCATACTCATTTTGAAAAATTGTCCCATAAGATTGGCAAAGTTCTTAGCATATTTGGGATTAGTAGAACCGAATATAATGTCATCTACATACACTTGAACAAGAAGAATGTGACCTTTTTCGTTTTTGATAAACAGGGTAGAATCGATGTTACCTCGTGTGAATTTTGCGTTTATCAGAAACTCGGACAGTGTTTTGTACCATGCTCGCAGAGCTTGCTTTAGACCGTAAAGCGCCTTGTCTAGAATGTAGACGTGATCAGGCTTCGAATTATCCACGAAGCTGTCTGGTTGCGACACATAGACTTCTTCCTCGATATTGCCGTAGAGAAATGCGGTCTTTACATCCATTTGGAAGACCGTGAAGTTCTTGTGTGCGGCGTATGCAAGGAACATCCGAATGGCTTCGATTCGTGCCACCGGAGCATAGGTCTCATCATAATCGATCCCTTCTTGTTGTCGGTATCCCTTGGCCACAAGGTGCGCCTTGTTTCGTACCACGATGCCGTCTTCGTCCTTCTTATTCTTGAAAATCCACTTGGTGCCGATCACCGTCTTGTGTTTTGGACGTGGAACCAGTCGCCATACCTTTAGAGCTTCAAATTGATTGAGCTCCTCTTGCATGGTTATGATCCAGTCCGGATCTTCAAGCGCTTCGCGTACGTTCGTCGGCTCGATGTTCCTTAAAAAGTCGGAGAAGAGACAGAAGTTGGCTGATGCGCCTCGTGTTTGAACAGGAGTGGATGGATCACCGATGATCTGATGCAGGGGATGAACTTTAGTCCATTTGGTGGTGTGTGGAAGTGGCTGTTGAGTAGAGTGAGACGTGTCAGAATCCACATAATCACCAGAAGGTAGGTCTTGAACTGCTTCAAGTGTAGCAGGTTGGTTTCTTGGAGGAGGTGGGGAAGGATTCACCGAGGGTTGAACAACTTCTGGTTCCGAGGAGTTCAGAGGTTGATCCGCGGTTGTAGCAGATGACGAATCACCAGGAGTGATCTCCGAGTTTATAGCAGGTTCCTCTGGGTAAGCAGTAGTATAGGTAGAGGTTGATGATGACGGTTGAGCTGTCTCCACAGTGATGGATGGCGTGCTTGTAGAAGGCGGCGGACCGGATAGGTTCAACGAGTCCTCAATACGAGCAGCTTCAAGTTGAGGTTGTGCTGAGACAGTAGGGGAAACATTAAAGATGTCATCATAAAAGAACTTAAACAATAAATCTAAATCAGAAGAGTCAGCATTCGATGAAGATGCATGATTCGGATTTACTGTCGATAGTGTAGATCCCGACTTTGGAAGGTCGGAAGCTAACACGCCAGTTAAACCGGGTTCTGAACTGCTTTGTTCAGAAGCCAAATCTGCGGCTTCGTCGAATGTCACGTTTACACTTTCGACAACGGATTTATTCTGTTTGATGTAAACGAGATATGCTTGAGCATGCATGGAGTATCCAATAAAAACTCCTTCTTCCGCCTTGGGGCTGAATTTGCTGAGATCGTCTTTGTCATTCAGAACGTAGCACGTGCATCTGAACGCATGGAAGTACTTGATGTTCGGCACACGGTTGTTGATGATCTCGTACGGCGTCTTGTTGAATCGCTTGTTGAGGATGGAGCGGTTTTGCGTATAACAAGCTGTAGACACCACTTTGGCCCAGAGAAAATGCGGCAGATTTGATTGTGAAAGCATAGTGTGAGCCGCTTCGACTAGGGTACGGTTGCGACGTTCCACCACTCCGTTTTGCTGAGGGGTGCGTGCGGCAGAGAAGGTGTGCGAAATACCGACTGAAGTCAGATAGTCGTCCACCGTTTGATTCTTGAACTCCATCCCGTTGTCGGTCCTTATGGTCTGAACGTGCTGTTGCGTGTTCAGTTGGATGGTCTTCAGATGATTAATGATCAGCTCCGGAGTTTCGTCTTTCGAGCGAAGGAACTTGACCCATGTGTAGCGTGAGAAGTCATCTACCATCACCAGGACATAGTTGCGCTTGTTGATACTCTGAACACGCATCGGTCCACACAAATCCATATGGATAAGTTCGAGGGACCTGGACGTGCTCGGAGTTACCTTCGGTTGATGCGGCACTCGCTTCATCTTTCCCTTTTCACATGCCCCACAGAGACGATCCTTCACGAACTGAAGATCGGGCATGCCTTTCACGTGTCCTCCCAGCACCAGTTTGTTGATACTTTTGAAGTTGAGGTGCGAAAGACGTCGATGCTAAAGCCAATCTTGTTGGGAATTGGCTTTTGACATGAGGCAGACAGGATTATCGGTCTTGAGGGTTGCGAGGTCGATTGTGTAGAGGTTGGTCTTGCGTTTTCCAACCAGTAGCTCCTCTCCGTCGTCATTGATGATTCTACACCGTGTCTTTTTGAAGCTAACCTCGAGATCTTTGTCACAGAACTGCCCAATGCTGAACAGATTGTGTCCCAATCCCGCGACGTGTGATACCTTCTTTATTGTGATCTTCTCTTGGACAATGTCGCCGTAGCCCACGATCGGCGCCTTGTCATTGTTGCCAAATCTCACGTCTCCACCATATTCTTCTTTATAGTTCGTGAGAAGCTCCCTCCTTCCGGTCATGTGCTTGGAGCATCCAGAGTCTAAGTACCACACATGACCGTGCTGCAAAATCGAGTTAACGGATTTTAGGTACCCAATTTTGTTTGGGTCCTGGAGGGTTAGGTTTGGCACCTCTCGGAGGAACTTGCTTTGACACAGCTTTCCCCTTAGGTGTAGATTGTACACCGTTTGCGGAAACTGGTTTTGGCACAGGTTGCCTCCTTGGTGTAGGTTTTACACCTTGTGGAGAAACAGGATTTTTAGCAGGTTGCCTCTTTGGTGCCGGTTTAACCTCAGTAGGAGCAATCCATCTAGGAGTGGGTTAGGTCTCCCGCTGTGGTTTAACCTCAGATTGGAAACCCCGTTGTTTATAGTATTTCTGTTTATTATTGCGGGGTTTATTTTTTGGTTTATGATTATACATGTGATATGACCCAAACCAATCATTTAAGTTAATTTCACCAAAATCATTCCAACCACATCTAGAACAACATAAACAATCACGCAACAATTGAATCAATTGATAAACGGAATTAAGTTTAATCGGAAAAGAAACTTCAAAACGATTCCAATTATTCCAAACACAATTGTCTTTGTTTATTCTAGAATTAAAGGCAGTAGGAAAAAACTTTGATGCTTCATCCTTGACAGGTTCCTTGTTCAGCCACTTTGGTTTTTCTTGTTTTGCTTGACCATTTTTATCTGAAACAACAGGGACAGAGTGGTCAGTGACTTTTGAAGGAACATGATTTTTGGTAGGCAATTGTTCGGTATCTTGCCTCGGCTGTGACTGCCTTTTAGAAACAGGTTTAGAAGTTGGTTTTGATTGTGAAATCTTGATCACAGCTGGGGCCTTTATTTTAGAACTGCCACCCTTCAGAAAATTGACCGGACGATTGACTACTGGAGTCAAAAAATCAGTATGACTCGATAGAGGTTTGTCGAAGGGAAACGACTCAAACTCTCCGTCAGAATGACCTTCAGAGTTCATAAATTCAGAAAAATCGATCTCCGGAATTGCAGGACTTGGATGAGGTGAGGAAGGCGAGGAACACTTAGTGGCAGTGTGCTTTGGGGAATTTGGTGCGGAAGCTAGGAAAAAATCAGAGTTTAAATTCCTTTTAACACACTCATCTTGAGAATCGTTACCGTCTTGTGTGGTAGATATTTGACCAATAAAAGCTTTACACGAAGACGTTTCAGATGAATTCGAGGAAGATTCGGGTGAAATCTGCTTCTCAGATTTGAGTTGGTCAATTTGCTCTTGGAGCTGACCATTTTTCGTATACTCATGCATCGTATCTGTTGCCAAGGCAGCCAGCTTTGATGTGAGTTTTGTGATTTCTTCCCGAAGGATTTCATGTCCTTCATCAGACACAACCTCGGTTTTGACCGGTTGTGGATTCTCATGTTTCTCAGAATTGAGTTTCTCAATCTCAAAGATTAGGGCTTTCTTTTCGCTTTGGAAAACAGACCTTTCTCTCTCAAGCGACCCCTCCAGCTCGACAATCTTTGCTTCCAAGATGAGAGGGGAAAATAGAGTTTAAACTCGTCCGTCTCAGTCTTGGTTGCGGGTGCTTGGCCCTCATCCTTTTTGGAAGAATCCGTGGGCGTAGCAACCTTGTAGGGGTCGAAGTAGTCATTTGAGAGATATTTTTTGTTCTTTTGATAGGAATAATTCAAAGGTTCATAACAAAACATAAGTTGTATTCCTCGTTTGTGTGCGCGTTTATATTCCTCGGTTTCCTCTTCCTTTTCAGGTTCAAGAGGGCCAGTCCATTGAATGGCATATTCCGGATACGTTTTACCTAACCCAAAACATGCAAAATCATACAAAGTAGGAGTTTGATATCTTCCCTTTTTCAAATAGTTTGGGTTATCATATCCGATTCCCCACTCTTTGTTAAAATAAGTGAACTCCTTGGGTTTATTCAGAAAGATGGTTTGATCAGTTTGACTCCTTTTGTGGAGTTTGGTTTCAAGAACAAGAATTTTAGCAACAAACTCCTTGTGCTGAATTTGAAGAGAGGAACATTGATAAACAACTTCTTCTTTCTCATTCATGCACTGATCAAACTGAGATTGAAGATCAGATAATTTGGCCCTTAAGTCTTTAGGTGCTATTGAAAGATTTTTGCATTTCTCCTTTAACATAGCATTTTCAGACTTATGTTTTTCAGTTATTCTTGTTTGAACGTCTAGCTTTTCGGTTAGTGAACTAATCTCAAGCTTTTGTTCTTTAGTGGTGGCCTTAAAGGAATCTGCCTGTTTGGTAAGTGGTTGCATTTAATTCAAGAAATTCTTTTGGCAAGAATCACATACCTAACTTGTCTTCTCTTCATCGGCTGGAGAGTGATAGCCCATGAATGCATCAGCACCAGACTCTTCTTCATCGTCAGAACGACCCAACCAGTAGTCGTTTTCCACAAGTAGATCTTCTCCAGCTTCTTCTGCTCAATCAGGGCGAGTTTAGCCTTGTAGTAATGAGAATTCTTTACCACCGGCCTCGTACAATCTTTAGCGAAATGACCAAGCTTTCCACAGTTGTAACAGGTCACTGGTTTATCTTTCTTCTTTCTATCATCTTTCTCCTTCTTCTCTGACTTCTCTTGCTCATCAGCTTTCTTCTTTCCCTCATACTTGTCCTGATGATCGTGGCGCTTGTTGGAGGAGGTGGAATAGCGTTGACTATTGGACGAAGGCTTCTTATAGAACTTCTGTTGTTGGAAAGATTTAGTTAGCAGAGCTATCGTTTTCTTGAAGTCAGATACTTCATCATTAGAGTCAATGTCTTCCTTTTCAGATTCGTAAGAGCTTTGCTTTTGAGCACGTTTTGAGTGACGACCCGAAGATTTCCCTTTTGTTGATCCAAACCCTCAGTGATTTGATAATGACCCTCTCTTGACACTTAGTGAAAATTGTAAGTACACAATATGTATTAGAGTTTCACTATCGCTGATAAGTACTAAGACTTTACAGTACCGCTGATAAGAACTCTAACTCTTTAGATTAGATACTTAGCGAACACTGTTCATCATCATATAGCTCTGAGCTTGTTCAGTTCTATTGATGATCGCTGATAGTTTAGTTTGTTTACTTATGATCTCTGAAGACAAGTTTCACGTCAACCAAAGTTCTACGCTGAAGTCGAAGATCAAGCTCAAGAACCAGCGACAAGTCTACTCATAAACTGATGCGGATATCAGCGAAGCAAGACCTGTCTATTCAACGTGAAGTATCAAGTAGAAGATTTCAGCAATCGCTGAACTTTATCATTCGCTGATAAAGAACTGTTTCAACGAAAGGTGCTCATGAAGTCTCCCTGCATGTTACTATTGTCTTACCTCCCTTAAACGTCTCCGTACGAACTGTCAGAACGGACATCCCTTTTGTCTGTAATCGTACAACAACTCTGATTCTACACTGTGCACCATGCGGCTACTAAGGTTGTCTACAAAGGTCAATGACATGCAACCACTCAGCTGCTGCCACGTGTAAAGCCATACTGCCATGCATTAAATGCATGCAGTATATAAGAAGAACCCTACTTCAGAAATGAAGTATGCTCGGACCATCTTCTTATTTCTCTCTTATTGTTAAGTTATTATTCGTAATTTCTTTAACTCTTTCTAGTGCAAGAAACTTAGTGTTTCTCAGGACTTGTTTAGATTAGGTTTATCCTTAATCTTGTTCCGCAACAAGTTGTAAATTATCCTGATTTATTAATAAACAATTTAGAAAAGTAAAAATCGTGTGCTTGTATTCAACCCCCCCCCCCCTCTACAAACTTGTATAACCCTTCGGGACCAACAAGTGGTATCAGAGCGGATTTGTTTAATCTCATAAACAAGATCTGATCTATACTAAGATTTCTCTTCCTTGCTATTTCTTAAAATGGCTACCAACACAAACACCAACTATATTGACAACGGTTCTCTTGCAAACCCCCCCTAGATTCTCCAGAGATAATTTTAATCTATGGAAAAATAGGATGCTTCTCTTCTTAGAAGGTGTAGACCCTACTATGCCTTACTATCTTGAAAACGGCCCATATATTCCTATAAGAATTGATCCTGCAGTTCCAGCCGCTGAGAATAGACCTGCTATTCCAGAAAGGCTGATTCCCAAGGAAATTCATATGTGGACTGATGAAGATAAGAAGAAAGTGGCTATCGACACCAAAGCCAGATCCATACTCTCCATGGCTCTTCCTGACAAAGTCTACCATTCCGTCATGAACCTGAAAACCTCAAAAGCTATGTGGGACACAATCTGTGTTCAGTATTAAGGTACTTCTGAAGTCCAGGACTCTAGAAAGATCAACCTGGTAAGACAGTACGAAAGCTTTATCTGTGGTAAGAATGAAACTCTCTCTGAAGTACACCAACGTTTTAACTGCTTAATAATAGATCTGAAAACTGTTGGTAAGGAATATTCTAACTTTGAAGTACTGACAAAGTTCTTAGAATGTTTACCTGAAAGCTGGGACAGTTATTCTATGTATCTCAAGCTGTCAAAGGATCTAAAATCAATGACCCTTTCTACCTTATATGGCACGATGCTGAATCATGAGCAATCGAGTCATCTTAAGAAGAATCTTGTAAAAGATTCCAAAAGCACCCTTGTTGCTTTAATCTCAGAGTCACCTTCCACTCAGCGATCGACTATCACTGTCACTGAGTTGGAAACTAACTCTGAAAGATCATCAGACTCTGACGTTTCAGATAATGATGAAACTCTGGCATTCCTGGCTAATAAGTTCAGGAGATTTGCTAGATAGAGTAATTTCAAGAAGAACAAACCTCTTGCTATTACTGACAAGCCAAGATCATCAACCCATGTTGATAAGGCTACTGCTACTTTCTATACCTGTGAAAAGATAGGACATTTTGCCAGCGAGTGCAGGTCAAAGAAAGTCTCTAGACCCTCAGCTTTTCCCAAGAAAAACTTTACTCACGGGACTAGAGATGAAAAATACAAAAAGCTGAAAGAAAGGTATTCAAAGCTGAAAACCTTTAAGAAGAAAGGCAAAGGCCTTATGGCTGACTATGATTGGGCTGCCTCTGACGAAGAAGAATCATCTGACTCTGAAGATGATGATGAACCCAATCTATGTCTCATGGCCAAACTTGAAGATGAGGAAGAAAATTCTGACATTCCCTCTACTTCAACCTCTGCTACTAAGGTATCACCTTCCTTCTTTACCAATATTTTAAATATTGATGAAGCTGATAGTCTTCGAAAAATCAATCTCCTGACTAGAAGTTTATATGAAGCCATGAATGGCAAAACTGTTGTTGAAAATCAAAACCTTGATCTCGCTGAACAGCTTAAAAACTGTCACCTTCAAATAGAAAATCTTTCTAAAATTGAAGAAGATTTTAAAGATCAAGTTCACCTAAATCAGCTAGTCAAAATCGAGCGCGAAGAAGCTATCGCTGCATTAAAAGCTGAAAAGCTACTGTTAATGGATGGTATAATTCCTCAACAAAGATCACTGAGATAATTAAGTCTCAGATTCCCCTGAGTGATAAACGTGGTCTTGGTTACAAAGCTGATACTCTAGAACCAACCACTGACCGTTCCATGCTTAAGTTTAGAATGTTCGTATCCTCTATCCCTGACACTTTCTCGTCTCAGTGTTCCTCTTCTAAACTGCCTATCCCTGAGGAAATCTCTACCTTAACTTCTAAAGGTAAAGAAAAAGTTGCTTATCCAAAACCTACCTCAGTCTTTAAAAACAAAGGTAAAGGAATTGTTTTTAACCAAAATCCTCAGAAGGGTACCTTTGTACCAAAGCTGAACGCTTCTAAAGCTTCAGTGACTTATCCCTCTGGTTCAAAGAATAAGATCCCTGGATTTATTCAGCGTGGATCTATTCAGCGATCTACTCCTAGAATCAAAGTGGAAATTATTGGTAAGAAATCTGAAGAACTGAATGTTCCTCCCATTTCAAAAGCCAATAGCTTACTTGGTGTTGGTCCTTCTAATTCAAAATCAAAAGCTCAGCATGCAAATGGTCCTAGAACTACTTTTAGATATAGGAAATGTTATCATTGTGGACTTACCAATCATATTGCTAGTAAGTGCCCTACAGCCACCCAAGCTGAAAAGATAGCTAAGGTGAAGATCATTGCCCCCAAGGCAAAGAAGACCACTGAGGTTAAGAAATTAACAAAAGTGAAGACTGACAAAGCTGAATCTTCAAATGCTGCGAAAACTGTTGAACCTTTCACTTCCTCTTCTACCCCCACTGACAAGTGTGTACACATGGTTAAGTGGGTACCCAAGACAAACTAATCCTCCTTTGTAATGCAGGTTAAGAAGGGTATCTGGTATCTCGATAGCGGATGCTCTAGACACATGACTGGTAAGAAGAACCTGCTTACTGAGTACAAAGAAGAGAAGGGTCCCTCTGTAACTTTCGGTGGAAATGGAAAAGGACATACCCGAGGGTTTGGTGTACTCTCTAATGGTACAACAACCTTCAGAAGAGTCGCATATGTTGAAGGGCTGAAGCATAATCTTCTAAGCATCAGTCAGCTTTGCGACAAGGATAACAAAGTAATCTTTACTAAGGAATCCTGCTTTGTCGCTGACAAAAAGGAGAAGATAGCTCTCAGCGGTTATCGTTTGGAAAATGTTTATATAATAAACATGGACCCAACAACCACTGAGAACTCCTGTTTCTTCTCAAAAGCCTCATCTGATGTCAACTGGCTATGGCATAAGAGGCTCTCTCATCTCAACTTCAAGACACTGAACACTCTTTCCTCAAAAGAGTTAGTCACTGGTCTACCTCAGCACTCAAACGCCAAAGAATCCTTATGTTGAGCGTGTGAGAAAGATAAGCAGACCAAAGCAAGCTTTAAGTCAAAGTAAGTTTCCTCAGTATCATCTCCTCTACAACTTCTCCATATGGATTTGTTTGGCCCTGTTAACAAACAATCCATCGCTGGAAAGAAATATACACTGGTCATAGTTGATGAAGTCTCTCGATATACATGGGTTATGTTTCTCCGTTCTAAGAGTGACACCCCTGAAGACTCATCACCTTTGTCAGGAAGATGGAAACCCTGAATAACTTGACCGTTCGCTCAATAAGGAGTGATCATGGGACAGAATTCAAAAACAGTTCTCTTGATTCCTTCTTTGAGAGTAAGGGTATTTCTCACAACTTTTCTTCAGTGAGAATACCGCAACAAAACGGGGTCGATGAAAGAAGAAATAGAACTATTATTGAAGCTGCACGTTCAATGCTCAACGATTCTCATCTGCCTACTCAGTTTTGGGCAGAAGCTGTCAACACTGCTTGTTTTACGCAAAATAGGTCGCTGATAGTCAAAATATTTAATAAAACAGCCTATGAACTTTTTTTCATGGGAGAAAGCCTTCAATTAGCTTTCTTCACATCTTTGGATGTCAGTGTTTCATACTGAACAACAGAGATGCCCTTGGAAAGTTTGATCCTAAGGCTGATGATGGAATCTTTCTTGGATACTCCTCATTCTCCAAATCCTTTAGAGTCTTCAAACGAAGAAGACAAACTGTTGAAGAAACTATTCACGTCACATTTGACGAATCCCGTTTAGCGAATTCTCGACCTTCTGCTGATACTGAAGAACTGAATCAATGGATGTTTTCTCATCTTGGTGCTTCAGAAAATATTCCCACTCCTCATACTCATATCGTTGAAGATGATGGTCCTACTATCATCCCAAACATGCAGAATAGTGAAGCTGAAAAATCATGGGTCTCAGCTGTTCCTTTAAACACTATACCTGCTTCTGAACCAAATGTCTCAGACATTCCATCTACTTTTCAGCAATCAGTGAATGAGATGACATCTGCACCTACTCCTCTCTTGGCTGATATTCCAGAAGTTGTTGAAGCCTCATCTTCAGCTCCTCCAGTTCAATTTGAGTCAGCGATTTATGCTCCGGCTCAGCGATGGACTGTCAATCACCCAATTGATCAAATTCTTGGTGATCCAAACGCTGGTGTACAGACTCGACGAAGTGCAGGTAATATTTGTTTATTTGTTAACTTTATTTCTCTGATTGAACCAAAGAAAATAGATGATGCCCTCAGAGATCCAAACTGGGTCAGCGCTATGCAAGAAGAGCTGACAGAATTTGAAAGAAACAAAGTTTGGAATCTTGTTCGAAGACCAACTGACAAGACAGTGATAGGCACTAAATGGGTCTATCGAAACAAGTTGGACGAACATGGAACTGTAACCCGCAACAAGGCTCGACTTGTTGCTCAGGGATACAGACAAGAGGAAGGTATAGACTACGACAAAACATTTGCTCCAGTAGTAAGACTAGAATCTATTCGTCTATTCTTAGCATACGCTGTACACAAAGACTTCAAAGTATATCAAATTAATGTTAAGTCAGCATTTCTCAATGGAAAGTTGAATGAAGAAGTCTATGTGGAACAACCTCCAGGATTCTCAGATCCTAAGTGTCCAGGTTATGTTTATAAACTGGATAAGGCACTTTATGGCTTAAAGCAAGCTCCACGTGCATGGTATGACACTCTATCCTCTTATCTCCTAATTGAAAATTTTGAGCGAGGTAAAATCGACAAAACTCTATTTTTCAGAATAGTAAAAGGTCATATCATTCTTGTTCAGATATATGTTGATGACATTATATTTGGTTCTACTAACCCTGACCTTTGTACTCGTTTCGCTGATAGAATGAAAGAAGAGTATAAAATGAGTATGATGGGTGAGCTAACATATTTCCTTGGTCTTCAGATAAAACAAAATGAAAAAGGGACTTTCATTAATCAGGGAAAGTATGTTAAAGATATGCTGAAGAAATTCGATTTAACTCAGAGTTCAGCTATTAAAACCCCTATGGCACCACCGCCGACACTAAACAAGGATTCAAATGGAATGCCTGTTAATGTCACGCGGTACCGTGGGATGATCGGCTCTTTCTTGTATCTTACAGCTAGCCGACCCGATATTATGTACGCAACCTGTTTGTGTACACGATATCAAGCTGAACCTAAGGAATCTCATATGATCGCTGTAAAGCGAATCTTTCGTTACCTTAAGGGTAATATGAACCTAGGTCTTTGGTATCCCAAAGATTCAGGGTTTGATCTAATCGCCTATTCAGATAGTGATTTTGCAGGTTGCAAATTGGATAGGAAAAGCACCACAGGAGGCTGTCAGCTCCTGGGTGGAAAGCTGGTGAGTTGGACAAATAAAAAGCAAAACTCAGTGTCCACCTCAACTGGTGAAGCTGAGTATGTAGCCGCTGGAAGCTGTTGTTCTCAGGTCTTGTGGATGAGAAATCAACTACTAGACTATGACCTTTAGCTCTCGAAAATTCCAATCTATTGCGACAGCACAAGTGCCATCGCTATAGCCAACAATCCAGTGCTACACTCAAAGACCAAACATATCGAAATCAGGTATCATTTTATCAGAGATCATGTGATGAATGGTGATATAGAACTTCATTTTATCCCAACTGACTATCAGTTAGCTGATCTGTTCACCAAACCTCTTGATGAGACAAGATTCAACTTTCTCATCAGCGAGCTTGGAATGCTGAACTTTGAAGAGTAAAATCTTCAGTAGTTCACATTTTATCAGCGATCGGATAAAACCAACTTATATAACCCATTCTAGCATCTTCTCTCTGAACAAAGTTGATTCGCTGATATCAAGGTATGTCTCTCTTTACTCGTTGACGTTCGCATGTAAATGCAAGATTTCAAAATAAATCACATCGCTGAATATCTCTTCCTTAACAGCGATACTTTGAAATTTCTTAAACTAACACTGATATTTCTATTCAGTGCTTCATGTTTTTTAAAATAGTCCCTGAGCTTTCAAAACCTCAGAGAGATCCTAAAATATGAAAGGACGTTTGTGACATCATCACAACGGATAAACCCTGGCACGTTCTTTTTCTGACACACGTTTGCACGTTTCGTTTACCATCCAATCAAATGCAAACACGTGTCCGTGTCATGATGAAAAACTTTCCCGCTCTAGTTTTTCTCTCTCTCAAATCTCACTATATAAACTATTTCGAGTTTATATTTTTTCTTTACGCGAACTTCTTCTCCAAGAAAGAAAAGATTTACTGTTGCTTATTGAACTCGAGTTTTTCCAGAAAACTGTTCATCTTCTTCTTCGACAACTAGGTTAATATTCTCATTATTTACCTGTTTTAACTTGTTTCTGATCTTCTTGTTGCTTTTAACAGATCAAACAAAAGAAACCTTTTCTAAAATGAAATCATTTCTTTCATGGTTTTATGAACACAACCTTTTCATGGTTGTTCTTCAAGTTTAAAACTCAAAATCTTAAACTTGTTCTTCATTCGTTTTTCTTTTCAGAATCCTTATCTAAAGGAAAATGGAAAACAAGACTTTTACTGGGTTTGTTTTTTTTAAAACAAGAAAACCCTAATCTTCATTAAGACATTTTTGTCTGAATGAAATGGACAAAATTCGAAAATATCTTATTGGAAAATCTTTGACATTAAGATTATTCTTTATCTATGTTCATGGTTGATATGTTAAACAGAAATGGCATCTTTTATTCCTGCTCCTACCGCTAAGAAATCCACTGCTGCAAAGAAACTGACTCTCATCAAAGCTCCTCAGGTCAAGTTCAAGCTTGAGGAAGTCGATTTTTCAAAATCGAACAACCTCCATGCGCTTTTCGAGTTTCCTCCTCGAAAGCAAGTCACACATCTGGACGATGCTGTGAATTACCTCAAAACATGTTGCTTATCTACAGCCCTGACTATTACACCCCCTGCTCATCAATTCCTACTGTCTCAGTTCTGGTATACTCCCAGAAGAGCTCAGGTACCCCATGCCAAAGACCCAACGAAGATCGTTGACTCCATTCTGTGTGACACCAAATTTGGCACCACCAAAATCAACCCTGCCATTATCAGGAAAGCACTGAGTCTTCCTACCTCTACCAAAGAAAACCGCTTTGTCCCTCTCCCAAACCACAAAAACCATGCTGATAGGGAAGCCATCACTGCATTCTTCGATGCAATGGGTTACGCATGGGACACTGGAAGCGACAAGAAGCCTGAGAAGAAACTGACCATGATCAAGAAGTCCAAAATGCCCAGCGAGATGAACTTCATCTTCGCACATCTGATAAGCTGCATGACAGCGAAGAGTGGCTCTTCTGATCAAGCTGCTCAAACTCAGCAAGCAATGGGCTATGCATTGCTGAAAGGTCTAAATGTTGACTGGGCCTCAATCATCTATGACGACCTTGCATTCAGAGTGGATATGGCTGAAAGACCTTCATGGGTTCCTTATCCCAGATTCATCAGCACCGTCTTTTAACAAGGACTTGGCGAGAAGTACCCAAAAGAGGGTGATCTGAGACTCTCTCAGGTTGGCCCTAAGGTGCTCAACTTCAAGCCGCTGGAAAACGAGGTACGTCTTTCTACTATCTTATCTCTTCTCAATCCTCCTTCTTCTACTTCTGCAGCTCATTAAATGGAAATCCCCACCGCTGATACCCACGTTGCACCCTCCACTCCTTCTCAAAAAAGGAAACACTCATCTTCCCAACTTGGTTCCAAAAGAATAAAGAAAACCAAGGAGCAACCCCCCCCCCCAGCATTCACATGCTGAAGACTCCACAGCTCATCTTGAAGAGCTGATGGAAAGTTCCGTGGTACGCTCTGCCACAGCTGATCAAGCCACCCCTTCCATCCCAACTTCAGCGTCTCTAAACGCTGAAGTTATAAACATGGAAATGAACCCACCTCCTTCAGCCTCTCTAGAGACTGAAGTGATTTTCAGCGAATCCAACGCTGAACCCCGCACCCAACCCACTTTCTCAACCATCATTCCTCCCACCTCTCCTTTGGTCACTCAATCTCTTCCCCCTATTCTCATCAACAAACATCGTCCTCAGCGACACTACTGCTGAACATCTTCAGAGGATGATAGAACAAAACACAGGACCTGCAGGTACTTCCAGTCGTCAGGGAACTATTAAAGACGACTCTGAAACCTACTCAGGGTTACGAGGCTTCGACAACTTCGCCAACCCGCCTGCAGGTATACACACTATCCCAAACACTTCATTCTCTCAACCCCAAACTTCTGAGCTTTCCTCTGTACATAAGTTAATAACTGTTTCAGGTCCTAATTTGGGGGATATCAACACCTCCCTGAAGGCCCTGGAAACAAAGGTGGAAAATTACAACACCATTCTCTCCACGAACTCTTCAGCGGTTACAGACGCTGGAGAGAAACTCAAAAAGTTGACCGAGATCGTTGATACGAAAGCCTCCAAAGCTGATCTGGAGAAGGTGGATGGTAGAATTGCTCAATTTGCTACCACCCTCGCTGACAATTCAACCGCCGCCACCTCTCTTTCAACAAACTTTACCACTCTGTCCAATGAAGTCACATCATTGAAGACAGAGGTTGGTTCTCTTAAGGGTGAAGTCTCCACGATCAAGACTGAGGTCTCCGCCGTCAAAGAAATTGTTCAGAAAGTACTCGATTGCCTGAACGCCCCAACTTCTCATTTTACTCAGGTCGATCGAGAGGATCTTCAAAAGATCAATCCTGCTATAACTGGCCTGGAAGTCAGATTAGCAACGACTGAGCTCTGTGTTGGGATCTCTGGCCTAGAAGACAGGGACCAAATACACACTGTTGCTGAACAATCTATTACCTCCCCCAACCATAATGTGGAAGAGGGGGAGAAGACTAAAGAAGACCTTCCCCATAATGCTGAGGGGGAGGGTATTGAAACTGCTGCTGCTGCTACTTCTACTTCACAACCTCAGGGAGTTGAAAACCCTGAGGAAACCGAGAAACCTCCCTCTGTATCTGAGGGGGAGCAATTCGATGAGCAACTTAAGGAAGCTGCTGCTGACGTGACCGAACCTTATGCTGAAGAGGTCGAGTCTGAAGAAGAAGCTGAATACGATGAACTTGTCGACATCTCTGATGAAGAACCATCATCATCCCCCAAAGATGATGATGATGATGATGACTTCTTCTACGTCCAGCCTGTTGCAAAAGCCCTAGCTCAAAAAGGGATCGAGATAAAAGAACCTTCAAGGGAGCGGACCAAGACAAAGCCTGCAGCGTCTGAAGCTGACAAAGGCAAAAACAAAGGCCTCGCTGAAGAAGACAATCTGATGATCTTGTTTCAAAAGCCAGTTTGTCAGGTACACTACCTTCTATTCCCTTACACTGCATCCTTCCTCTATCCCTTCTCAATCTCAATCCTTCTATCCTTAAAACCTCTATACACTTAACCACATTCTTTTCTCTATCTCTTTCTTCCCATGTTCTTACTTAAACAATCGATGTGTTTCAGCTAGTCCTCTCCCCTGTTTGAGGATCCCGCTGAAGCTCCTACGACTACACTAGAAATAATCCCAACCACAAGAGCTGAAGAAATAATCCCAGTCTTGGATTTAACCACTGAGACTGATGAACCTGAAGAACAGCTGCTCTCTCACAAAAACAGACCTTCCATGGCTCCTCAAAAGCTAAGTCAAGAGGATCAAGAAAAGAGAGATGCAATGATCAAACAGCTTGAAGATCAGCGAATCATTATTCCTCGTGACAAAATCCCTGCTCCCACAAAGTTCAGGATATCAAGGAAAGAATACGAGGATCATTTAAGAGCTGTAAGATTACTCGCCGAAAAGAAGGAAGCTGAAGAAAAAGATAAGGCTCTCGCCATCCATCTTGTCCAACAATCGGTGAAAGACCCCGCGCTGAAAAGAACTCCCATTGATGTCCAACGTCAGCTATGGGATGATGCCCAAAGGATCGTTGATGAAAAGACTAAGGTATCTGATTCGACTTTGGAATGGTGTAAAGAAATGTTGAACTATCGATCTCGACCATCCAAAATCATCAAGGTAAATATCAGAGGAAAAACGTTTGTAGACGTTCCTGTTGTTGAAGTTGACGTATTCAGAGAAGATAAAACCAACCAAACCTTCTACGCTACTTCATTAGAGAAGTTTGGTTTCTCTGAATGGTTGGAAGTGAAATTAGCCATTCAGCGATCTCGCTCAAAGTTCAAGAGCCATGTCGAGAAAATTTTAAATTCTCAGATCGACTTGGTTTCTTCTGCTGTGGATATTCCTCCTTCCACTATTCTTCCACCTCAACAAGGAAGGGCCTTTGCAAAGAAAAAGTAAAACTCAGACTCAGGTCCTCCTATACAGAATGAAACAGGTATAGGTTTCTCACGCGAAGAAGTACTTGGTCGTGACCCTGACCTCTCAGTACTTGACACCTCCCTGCCTCCTGGTGAAACTTTCATCCCTGGAAAAGTCGTAAGTGAACCCTATGGCATCTTCTTTCTAGACTGCTATGGAAATCAACACTTTCAACGCATATCCGAGCTTCCAATCACTCCCATCGAACAGCTCAGAGACCTAATACACTGGTGTGAAGTCAGACGCGACATTCAGGCACGTCACCTCAAGCCCCTGATCTTTGAAGAAGCAAAGAACAAAGAGGATCAAGGTGTAATGGTCCCTGGCTGGATGATTCCCACATCAAAGACCCTTGATGAACTTCTCATTAAGGAAGAACCTTTTGACGGATAGGATCGCCTTGTAATTCTTTCTATCCTTATCTGTCTACATCTTCTGTACTTGTAATTTCCCTCTGTAATCTTTATGAAGTTTAAAGAAAAATTTCAGCGAATGTACTTTACTCTATCAGTACTGAAAAGATCCCAGAAAACAGTAAAAGGGACAAATATTTTATGAGTTCTTTTTATCCTTATGTTTTCATAAAATAGCAATTTTCTCTGTTGCTATGTCATAATCAAATAGGGGGAGATTGTTGATCCAAACCCTCAGTGATTTGATAATGACCCTCTCTTGACACTTAGTGAAAATTGTAAGTAAACAATATGTATTAGAGTTTCACTATCGCTGATAAGTACTAAGACTTTACAGTACCGTTGATAGGAACTCTCACTCTTTAGATTAGATACTCAGCGAACACTGTTCATCATCATATATCTCTGAGCCTGTTCAGTTCTATTGATGATCGCTGATAGTTTAGTTTGTTTACTTATGATCTCTGAAGACAAGTTTCACATCAACCAAAGTTCTACGTTGAAGTCGAAGATCAAGCTCAAGAACCAGCGACAAGTCTACTCATGAACTGATGCGGATATCAGCGAAGCAAGACCTGTCCATTCAACGTGAAGTATCAAGTAGAAGGCTTCAGCAATCGCTGAACTTTATCATTCGCTGATAAAGAACTGTTTCAACGAAAGTTGATCATGAAGTCTCCCTGCATGTTACTATTGTCTTACCTCCCTTGCATGTCTCCGTATGAACTGTCAGAACGGACATCCCTTTTGTCTGTAATCGTACAAAAACTCTGATTCTACACTGTGCACCATGCGGCTACTAAGGTTGTCTACAAAGGTCAATGACATGCAACCACTCAGCTGCTGCCACGTGTAAAGCCATACTGCCATGCATTAAATGCATGCAGTATATAAGAAGAACCCTACTTCAGAAATGAAGTGTGCTCGGACCATCTTCTTATTTCTCTCTTATTGTTAAGTTATTATTCGTAATTTCTTTAACTCTTTCTAGTGCAAGAAACTTAGTGTTTCTCAAGACTTGTTTAGATTACGTTTATCCTTAATCTTGTTCCGCAACAAGTTGTAAATTGTCTTGATTTATCAATAAACAATTTAGAAAAGTAAAAATCGTGGGTTTGTATTCAACCCCCCCCCCCCTTCTACAAACTTGTATAACCCTTTGGGACCAACACCTTTCTTGGAGGACATGAGTGCAATAGGATCAGCAGCTGGCTTTGAGTCAGTCTTCTTCTCGCTCAGAAGCTCATTCACTTCATCTTCGTCTTCAAGAAGTGTCTCATAGACTTCATTGATGCCGATGTTCTCTATCAAGTTGTTGTGCTTGACATGAGAAGCAAACACCTTCCATTCCGGCAGCAGATTATTGAGAAATTTGAGCGTGTTTTATGTGTTGGAGCGAGTGATCTTATTCTTGTTCAGTTCATTAAGAAGTGAGCAGAACCGTTCATAGGTCTGTGTGAGAGATTCGCCGGTGCGCTGCTTGAAACCATCGAACTTGGTTATCGCGCTGTTGATCTTTAGTTGATTTCCGACATCGCTCCCACGCATCATTCTGGCCACTTGATCCCACATGCCCTTTGCTGTTTCTTTGTAGCTATCGATAGCTGTATAGATCGGGTTGGGAAGGGCTTGGACAAGATATCTCTTTGCATGCTTTTCACCTTCGATCATGCCTCTTTCATCTTCGGTCATTTCGGCGATAGTCTTTTTCGTACTACGAGCTACAGCAGTTGCAGTTGCTTCTATGTCATTCATCGGCCAAGGGATTGGACCATCTTCAAGAGCTCTCTTGATGTACTCGTAGTTGTCCTTGGACTCTATGAAGAGCATGAACCTGTCGCGCCATTGGTTGTACTCATTTGGAAAGAGACACGGTGGTTTGGAGTCGGTGCCGATTGCAAGAGCTTCACGCGAATTAGACATCTTTGGTTGTAACGTAGTGATCGTCAGACGTGTGGATTGATTCAAAGTGTAAACGCTAACGCAAGGCACTATGAGTGGGATCCTAACGCAGGTTCTACGACAGATATGAACTAAGAGTGAGCTTACTGGATAGGAATCCAAATAAGAGTCTGATCAGGAAGTGTCCGGATCAGAATAATAAAAAAACAGTTCAAAATCACAAAGTATCCGGATAACACAGGGAATCCGGATAGCCTAAGGTTTCCGGATAACACACAGGTTATCGGAATTCGATAGTTACCGGATAAAGAAAATAAACCAAGAGTTACCGGGTATGTGAGATGTCCGGATAAGTTACTTACCGGATGTTAAGGGTTTCCAAATAAAGCACTTACCGGATGCAGGGATGTCCGGGAAAATTGATGACCGGGAACTTTGGGTTTCCGGAAACTAATTTACCCGGATAGATTATAGTTTAGAATACTTACCCGGAGAGTTTGGACGTACCCGGAAGACTTACCCGGAAAGAAGAGATGTGTCCGGAAGGATTACACAATTATCCGGAAAGGTTGGAGCTGTCCGGAAACCGCGGCTGGCCTATCCGGGAACTACGGCTGACTTTTCCAAATCGATTGAAATTCGATTAGGGTTACTCAAAAATGTTCCTGAAAGATTAGAAACACTACCAAACACAAAAATAACACTAACCCAATCGATTTTAAAGCAAAAACAATAAGTTTTGATGGTAAAAATTTGATTTTTGATGAAGAACACACTCAAAACTTTTGAATTTGATTTGCTTAATTAACCACTTAAATGGATGAATTGGTATGTGAAATTTGCAGAAACACTAATGACAATGATGCTAACACAACCCAATAAACAGAATCGATCAATTTAATCAGAATCAATGATTTGAAATTTCAAGAATGTGACAGACGTGAAAAAGTCAAATCTTACCAGAAATCAATAAGAATGCTCTGAATCAAATCCGTCCGTCTGCTCTGATACCAATTGTGAGTCTCAGATCCGTGCAACAATAATGAAATCAAATAGATAAACAATGTATGTAACGATTTCAACTGGTCATCTCTGATTAAGCTTTCAATATTAGAGAGAATTACAATAACGAGTGATGAAAGCAAATGAGACAACTAGCCTATTTTTTTAAGGCTAGATTGCTTTATATAAGGAGGGCTCGTGGTTAACAAGCCCACGGCCCGTTCACTAACAAGGCCTAATTTAAACTATTACAATTAGCCCCTTGAACTTCTAATCAACCAAATATTACCCTAACACTTTTGTTATTACGGGGTTTGCGTTTAGGTGTCGAAATATACATGTGATATGACCTAAACCAATCATTTATGTTAATTTCATCAAAATCATTCCAACCACAACTAGAACAACATAAACAATCACGCGATAACTAAATCAATTGATGAACGGAATTAGTTTTAATCGGAAAAGAAACTTCAAAACGGTTCCATTGATTCCAAACACAATTGTCTTTGTTTATTCTAGAATTAAAAGCAGTAGGGAAAGACTTTGATGCTGCATCCTTGATAGGTTCCTTGTTTAGCCACTTGGGTTTTTCTTGTTTTGCGCGACCATTTTTATCTGAACCCACATTGACAGCATGGTCAGTGACTTTTGAAGAAACAGGATTTTTGATAGGCAATCGCTCGGTCTTTTGCCTCGGCTGTGATTGGTTTTGAGAAACAGGTTTAGATTTGGCGATATTAATCACAGCTGGGGCCTTTGTGTTAGAACAAGTGCCCTTTAGAAAGTTGACCGGTCGATTGACTACTGGTGATAGAAAATCTGTATGGCTCGGAAGAGGTTTGTCGAAAGGGAACGACTCAAACTCTCCATCAGAACTACCTTCAGAGTTCATATATTCAGAAAAGTCGACTTCCGGAATTACAGGACTTGGATCAAGTGAGGAAGGCGAGGAACACTTAGTGTTAGTGTGCTTTGGGGAATTCGGTGCAGAAGCGTTTAAAAAATCAGAGTTTAAATTCCTTTTAACACACTCATCTTGAGAAACTTTACTTTCTTGTGAAGAGATATTTCCTATGAAAGCTTTACATGAGGATGTGCCAGATGAGTTTGAGGAAAGTTCAGGTGAAATCTGTGTTACATTTTGGAGTAGGTCAATCTGCACTTGGAGTTGACCATTTCTTATGTGTTCCTTCATCGTTTCTCTTGTCATGTCAAATAGTTTCGATGAGAGCTTATTGATTTCACACTGAAGAGTTTCCTTTTCTTCATTTGACACAACTTCGGATTTCTCAGATTTGAGTTTCTCAAGCTCAGAGATTAGCCCTTGCTTTTCCATTTGAAAGACTGACCTTTCTTTCTCGAGTGACTCCTCCAACTCGACTATCTTTGCTTCTAAGATGAGAGGAGGAACATAGAGCTTGTACTCGTCTGTCTCAATCTTGGTTGCGGTTGCTTGGACCTCATCCTTTTTAGAGGAATCCTTGGGCTTTGCAACCTTGTAGCAGTCGAAGTAGTCATTCGAGAGATACTTCTTGTTCTTTTGATAAGAATAATTTAAAGGTTCATAACAAAATGGAAGTTGTATTCCTCGTTTGTGTGCTCGCTTATATTCCTCGGTTTCCTCTTCCTTTTCAGGTTCAAGAGGACCAGTCCATCGAATAGCATATTCCGGGTATTTCTTATCTAAACCAAGACACCCAAAGTCATACAGAGTAGGTGTTTTATAGATACCCTTTTTCAAATAGTGTGGGTTATCGTATCTGATTCCCCATTCTTTGTTAAAGTACATGAACTCTTTGGGTTTATTCATAAAGATGGTTTGATCGGTTTGACCTCTTTTGTGGAGTTTTGTTTCAAGATCGGTGATTTTATTAACAAACTCCTTGTGCTGAATTTGAAGAGCAGAACATTGATAAACAATTTCCGCTTTCTCATTCAAACACTGATCAAGCTTTAAGGTCAAATCAGATATCTTAGCTCGAAGATCTTTTGGTGCTATCGAAAGATTAGCACACTTTTCCTTTAGGTAGGTGTTGTCAGACTTAAGCTTTTCTGTTATCTTTGTTTGAGCATCTAACTTTACTTTTAACGAGTTAATTTCAAGTAGTTGTTCATTCGAGGAAAACATATATGACTCTACCTTTTGACGAAGCAATTGAATTTTATCAACAAAAGCATTATGGGTTGATAGACATACCTGACAAGATTCTCCAAGAGCCGGAGGCGTGGTGTGGTTGCTTATGGCATAAGCATCTCGAGACATCTTTGATGGTTGCACTAATGTGATCGTCAGACGTTGGTTCGATTCAAAGTGGAACAGTATCAAGGATACTTAAATGTCCCCCTCCTGCGACTTAAATGAGAGTTCAAAACAGCTCCCGGATTATGTGTCCGGGTGGTTTCCGAATAAGGAATCCGGAAAACTGAGCTTACCGGGTGAAAGAGTTACCGAATAACTTATCGGAACTGAAGGTGTCCGGAAAAGTCTGAATGACCGGATACGAAAGATACCGGGTGAAATTAGTTTCCGAATGAAAAACTCAAACACAGAACTTACCGGATGAGATACTTACCGGGTAGGATGAGTTTCCGGATGAAAATGATTACCGGATACCTAGAGTTATCCGGACAAAATGCTTTACCGGAAACTGTGGGTTTCCGGAACAATGTACACGGAAAGATTGGAGTTTAAAGGACTTACCCGGAAAGATGAATGTACCCGGAAAGATATAACACAAACGTCCGGAAACCGCTACAAGTATCCGGAAAGAACGGGTGGCTTACCCGGAAACAGCGGCTGGACTTTTCCAATCGATAGGGAATCGACTAGGGTTGCTCAAAATCGTTCCTGAAGGATTAGAAACACTACCAAACACAAAAATAACACTAACCCAATCGATTTTGAAGCAAAAAGAACACGTTTTGATGGTTAAAAATTCAATTTTTCTCAAGAACACACTCAAAACTTTTGAACTTTGATTTGCTTAAAAAACCACTCAAATGATCGAATTAGGATATGAAAATTTGCAGAATCACTAATAGCAATAATACTAACAATAACCAATAAGCGAAATCGATCAATTTTACCAAAATCAAAATTTTGTTATGCAATCAAGAACACAGACGTGAAAACTAGAAAACTTACCAGAAATCAATGTGAGCACTTTGAATCAATTTTGTCCGTCTGCTCTGATACCAATTATGAGTTCCAGATCCGTGCAACGAACAATGAAATCAACAGATAAGAACAATAGTGTTTATGATTTCAACTGGTCATCCCTATTAGCTTTCAATTGAGAGAGAATTACAATTAGGAGTAGGAAAGCAAAAGAGACAACTTGCCTATTTTCCAAGGCTAGACAAACAATATATATGGCGGGCCCGTGGTTAACAAGCCCACGGCCCGTTCAGTAACAAAGCTCAAAATAAAGAATTACAATACAGACCCTTGAACTTTAATACAACAAATATTGACCCTAACAACATGCAACAAAAGCAATAACGATAAAAAAAACTTCTTCTTCGCCGAGAGGATCCATTGTATAAAGGAAACTAGCAACAACAAAAGGAGATGAAGATGAAACATACCCTTGTCGACAATGGAAGATCCAAAGTAGAATCCCTCTATTTAGTTCACACCAAAAGCTCCAAAACTTGCAAAAATCCTTTTTCTCTAAAGCATTTTCAAGAAGAAAATCTATATTTCCTCTTGCATGCAACAAACACACACCCACTTGGGTGTGTTTTGGCCGAAAAGTTAGAGGAGAGAGTCAGAGGGATCGGCTCTTACTTGGGAAAAAGAGAGAGAGGTAGAGTGTGGTCCTCACAAAAATGATTGTTAATATCACTTTTGTGTCTCCTCCAATTTACTAGATGGATCCCTCAACTTTTGCCTTAGTTTCTAGTTAACCCATCACTTATGATGTTTAATAAACTTTCCTTCTTGTCAACTAATTCTTGCAATTTTAATTTGGACTTTCTGTGCAACCGAATAGGATAATGCCAATAATTTATTATTTTGTGTCAACGAGCATATCTCCAACAACTTGAAATAGATAAAATAAACTCAACTGTTAAACTATTAGCCCCATATCGCTCGAATTCTTGTTACAAAAGATGTAAGCACTTAATTGTAAATAACGGAGATGGAAAATGCATAAACTAAACTATAAGTATTAAAGTTGAAAAAGAAACTTGTTGTGCAAGTAACTAGTTCCTTAAAGAAATAGTGAAAGTAAATTGCTCAGAAATGTAAATGATTGTAATTAAGTTATATAAATATAAGTATTGAAATGTAAATTGTAGAAAGTAAAGTGCGAGAAAGTGAATTGCAGAAACTAAAGTACTATAATGTAAATGAGAGTAACATTAGCATAATGCAAGAAATGTAAAGCTCAAAGTCATAAAATAAAATAAAGAAATAAAGAAAGCAATTAAAAACTCGCACAAAACGTTTCGTTCCAAGAAACTTTAGATATTTGCATCAAACACTAGGTAAACAAATATTCCAACATTTTAGACTTTAGCCACGAGCCACAAATGGATTTGGAATGCAACGTGAATTCCACGGTTTCAAGGCTTGTACCAAAAGTGATAAACGAAGGATTTTCAAGCGATAAATAGATAATCGTAAATGATTGGAGCTAATCAAAGGTTTCGACTAATTAGCTTCAAGCCACAAATGGTTATAAAATCCAACGTAAAGTTGCGAATTTATAGGCTCGTCTAAGAGTGAAACCAAAAGTAAACCAAGATTGAAACCATAAATATCTAGAAGTAACAAGAATAATAAAGGAGAATGATTTTTGTAACACTCTCAATTTTGGAAATAGCAACAAATATAAAATTTCTCATAATACATCAAAAAATGATAAAATCCTTTTCTACAAATCAATACTTGATTTAACTAAAATAGAATTCTAGATTTAACATCAACAAATAGTAAATCATGTCTTATATAAAGATTAGATAAAGGTCGGGTGTTACTAAAACCCATTAACAACTGTTATCTCCAAATGTGCGGAAGACATCACCCATTAGCTACATCATTCTCATGCATCTAACTAGCATTCAACTCTTCACGGTGTCGCTAGTACCATTCCTCCAACATGGACATGATGCACATGCCGACAAATAACAAGTTAGGCTTAGCGCCTAGCGAGTTTAAGCAATTTTCATCATAATTATAAAATGGTAAAATCGAAAGACTGCTTATTTAAAACATAACTTCTCATTATGAAATAGATTTTTCATAAAAGAAACATCTTTCCAAACCCGTTATTTTCATGATCAAAATACTACACAACACCTAAACAATATGAATTCAAAACCAAACACTCACTCCAAAACGTGAATGAAGTTAAATATCCAAAATACTGAAAACATGGACAAAACTCTATTATCCAAATCATCCAAAAATATGGATAAATCACTATAATACAAAACCACAAATCATGGATAATGATCCATACTCAACGTCACAAAAAACATGGATAATACTCAATACCCAAAACAACACCTTCGGTGACAGTGGAGACCTGTTTTCATTGAACATGGCAGGAACACAAAAGTATTCCATGTATCCATGTTACCGAACTACACCTCATATCATTGACTTTAGTCCACACTTTATTAAGCGTCACCTCAACTCCCCAATACCTTTAGTGCACACCACTCATCGGGTGTCACATCAAGGACACAATACCTTTAGTGCACACGCCTCACTGGGATTCATGTCAATGATACCCGATCTTAGTGTCCATTTGCTCTCAAGTAAAGTGCTAACCTCAAGGATCTCTTTCAACCTTTAGTGTCTAGTCACTAGCATTCAAGGTATGAATCTCAAATCCCTACTTGATAACCCAAGATATTTAACCCTTATGCATAACGGTTAGAGCATCAAAACCACAATGTCCACGGTCCCGGAGTCCCACCCATAAAGGTTCACCTCTACAAAACCAAGACGACAAAAATACCTACTCGAGCATTCTTCACAAAGGGAGAACATCAAGACTCCTAACCTTTAAACTATGACTGACTTGTATGTCTATGGATCCAATGCATTACAGTCTTCAATCACATGACTCCAAATGAATGACCAACGACTCAAAACATGTAAATTTTCATATAAATATGCAATAAATACAATACACGTCAAAACATAACATTGAGTAATTTACACAGGACAAATGCCCTCAAAGCTCATTTTAGCCAAATTTAAGTCAATAGACTCGACGCTTATGTGACTACTCAATAATATTCAACAAAAGTCAAAATATACATTTACTCAAAGTTTATGCAAACTCATGCTCATAAATATGATTTAGTCAAAATCCCTCATTGTTGGGATAATTCATCTCCAAATGAGGACCAACGAATTTATACTTCCAAAATGCATCATAAAATGTCTTAACATCAAATAATCCTCATATACACATCAAATCAACAATACCACACCCTTTATGCTTTATTTTATAAAATGTCTCAATGTCTCACGCCTAATCATTTCTCAATACTTTACAAGATCAAATGTGAAAAAATGCAATATGCTCAGAAAATAACTCACATTTGATAAATCTCAAAGAAAACACTTTAAGACTCCAAAATAGAAATTTTTGGCATGTACAAAATCTTTACAAAGCAACTTGAACTCATCTTGCTAGATTTAGACTAAATATAGGTTTTTACCCCAAACTTGAGTATTTTTTGGTGAAAACTTGAATCTACAAGCAACACCTCCCAAATCTTAGATCCAACACTTTCAAAGTGTTTCATTCATCTCCAAAGATCCAAAACCTAAAGCAACGTGAAAAGGAGTTGAGAGGAAATGAAGAATATGGCAAACCCTAGCTTAAAATCGACATAGATGAGGAGTTAACCACCACAAAATACTCTTGGTTCCTCCAATAAAATTCAAACCTCTTGATCCACCCTTAATAATCTCTCAAAATCAAAAAATAGAAAAAAGAATCACCAAAATTGGCGCTAAAATGAGGGATATATGAGCAAATGAAGAAAAGGCTCAAAAATTGGATTTTTATGCACTAGACCTTTTGTTCGATTGTTACATCTGACCTTGTCATGTCACAATCGCATGACAAGGTCGCCCAACATGTACTGGGGGCTTTTTTACCCCCTTGGCGACCTTGATATGCTGTAGTGCCACTGACACAATCGTCGAGCACTATAACATAGCCCATACGGCGAGTTTTTCGACCGTTCTTCGACTATTTTTTTAACCGTTTTTCCGGCCGTTCCCTGATAGTTTCCCCAGACGTTCCTCGACTTGTTTTCTCGGCCGTTCCTCGATCGTTTTCTAAGCCATTCACCGACCGTTTGTGGAAAAATTTGGGGTGTTACAATTTTGCTTGAATAAAAACTTGGAATAATCACTAGGAACTTTCGTCAATGAAGGTTCTTGAACACAAATTTTATTTGTTCTTGAAGTAACCAAATGAGACATGAAGCTAAACCATCTATTTATTACCATTATTAGGAAACTTGAGGCCCAAAGTTGACAAAAGAAGTTCACAAAATGCAAGCCCATGTTGAGAATCTACACAAGGCTTCGGCCTAATACAGTCCGAAAAGGTGTCTTCAAGTCCATGGCTCAATCCTACAGCACTATATAAGACTGGTTCAACAAACATCATGTAGGAAAATGTAGGATTAGTTTCAAAATTAGGGTTTTTGGTCTAATTGTCTCATAAGAATCTTATCAAATTCACACATAATGTACAAAACCATAAGTAAGATAATTGCAAAACAAAGAACCAAAAGACTCAATAGGTAAATAAAATAAAACCTAAAAGAGGATGACACTGGTGTAAATATGGTTAATAAATTAAAACATGTCAACACAGTTCGTATATCATAAACATTTCCACTAATCAGCATCTCATATGTGTTATATGCAGAAACTCATATTTCGTGCTTTAGCCAATGCTTATCATAAACATTTTCATTAATTGAGATCTCTTATGTGTTGTAGACATCATGTGGATTTATATTGCGGTAAATAGACCACTCATACTATTTTCACGTGTAGAAAATAAAGTTGTTATTGAAGTTGACAACCCGATAAACTCAACCGGATAGAAAAGCAGACTTTGACAACCACTTTTGGAAACTTCGACATGCAAAACTATTTTTGTATTCTCTTATTCACAAGATACATTAGTTTAAGTTTCTTACGAAACTTTTTTTTAAAAAAAATAGTAAAATCTAATGGAAAATGAAAATGAAAATGACTATAATTAAATTTTATAATTAAGATTTTAGTTAGACTCGCAACTTATTTGTTAGAGTTAACCTAATGCCTTAATTTGTAGTTTTTTTCAGATGAATGACGATTTAGGTTCATCAACCCTTAGGCAAGCTTGTCGAGTTTATAGCAGAACTTAGCAAACCAACAAAAAATGATTGCGTTTTGTTAGTGTATATGCCCAAAAACCAATCATTTGATGATTATGTTTGGACATCATGTCGTGATATTCATTAATGAAAGACATTGTCCAATTATTATGTTCATATATTATTTGTGTTGTATTTAAACGTGATAATAACCTTAGAACATTGTACTCTAAAATGTTCCTAGTCAAATTTAATTCACGCTTGGGTTGAATTAATATGGTATGACTTGTATATGTACGGATTCATAGGGAGATCTAGAATACACATATGGGTACAAGATGGGATCTTGTGTAGTGGACGTGAATCGTTATGAGAACGTTTCATTAAAAGTCATATGAGTTTCATAGACATATCTTATGTGGTCTTTCTATTTATAATCTTTTTACTTGAGATCATGGAGTTTGCTTTGTGTGAGTGATATACTTTGATAACTAGTTCTAATCATTGCGTAAATGGGTGGCAAAATGGTATTAGGTATATCATGTATCACTTAGTAGTACCAATATGGATAAAGATATATTTGTTCCTATTGTATGACAAGAGTGATATCTTTGGGAACTCGATTGTATAATATTAAGAAAATGCATGCATGCTTAGATAGTATGTATGTGATAACGCCACTTTTTGGCGTTATTTTCAGTCTACAAACCAATGAGATTGGCTTGTGTTGAAGCAAAGAGGCGGAATTTTATGGTTTATCGAATGAAACGTACAGGTAATCTAAAAGACAGCAATCATCGAGAAAAGAAGCGGAAAAGAGTCCAAATTAGAGCCAAAACGAAGCCCAACGGAAGCCTAAGATCCAAGCCCGAGACCCGTGCCCAAACCATGACCCAGAACCTGATCCGGACACATCAGGAAACCGCGCGGTTTGTTGCACGGTTTGAAGCCACTGGACAAACCACGTAAGTCTCTGGTCGTTTGCTATATTTCGCGTTTTCCGGATTTTAGGTTATCACTTCTCGACGGACGACGGCAGACTGCTGGGGGGCGATTTTCAAGGGTTTTTCACATACTTTTGAGCGATGATAGAGGATCGATTGAGGAGAAGTTTATCACGCGAAGCGGATTAGAGCCGAGAGAAGGGAGTTCATCGTACATTCTTCACATTTACAATCATTATGTTTACACACACTATTTCTCTTCCTTTTCTTATGTTTTTATCCACCACCAACATGAACTAATCTTTAGATGTTGGGGGTTGGTTTGAATTTGGTTTATGCTTATGAACACGTGCTTTGAGACATTTATCAGTTTTTCCTATTTAATGAAGCATGTAATTTGGGTTTTAATGCTTTTGTGAGTTTGGCCAACTTTCAATTGTTTTGTTTGTTATCAATTAAGTTCGAGAGAGTTAATTGTTAACTAGAACTAGAATTGCATGCCTAAGGTGAGAAATTGGATAGAGATATACCAAGTAAGCCTTAGTCCCGTTGAAATCTTGAGTTTAATGTGATTTGAATTACATAGGTTGAGATCGAGAGATAAAACTTGTGCTTTCGAAATAAAACCCGTTGTTGCTTAAGAAAGAATAACGGTGATGTTAGAGATTGGGTATTCATTAAAGAGAATAGCTGGTAATTGTTTTGAGTCAGGTATTTATCTGTGCAGACCTTAGGATTTCCAACCCTCAACTGTTTTCTCTATCCAAAAATCCTTCAGTTGTCTACTGTCTCGTGTTTGATTTAATTCTTTGCAATTAATTAGTTTAATACCCACAACTCAAAATTGTGTCCGTTCAGTTAATAGATCTTATAGTCATTGTTATACTTAGTTCCTAGTTCCCTGTGTTCGATACTCACACTTTCAGTACTATTACTTGATTTCGACACCGTACACTTGCGGTTAGAGTTAGGGGGTGTAAACCCGCCTATCAAGTTTTTGGCGTCGTTGTCGGGGAACTAGTTGCAACTGATAACACTACCAGCTATAAGTGCTATAACATTGAGCATTTTTATGTTTGTTTTTTTATTTCAGCACTTTCAGTTTTTGGATTGCTAATTTTGTTTACTTTTCATTTCAGGTACTAATTGGTTTATGCCAAGGAAAACCCGAGGGGAAGGACTCGAACCACTCGATCCGGAAATCGAAAGAACCGCCCGTAAGTTACAAAACGAATCTAAAGTTAAAAGACATCTGAAGATGGGCGACGAAGCTCCTCCTGAAAGGCGTCCTATGCGGTCGTTTGACGATCCGAATGTGGCAGCTGCATGCATAGGCATCCAACCGCCCACTACTGGGGAGAAATCGTTTGAGCTCAAACCGAGTACCATCATGATGGTACAACAAAATCAGTATGGAGGAGCACCGACAGAAGATCCTCATGCACATCTCCGTGCATTTGAGAGGATTTGCAACACATTTAAGATCAATGGGATGGAAGAGGATGCAATTAAGTTGAGGCTGTTCAGCTTTTCACTTAAAGGCAGAGCCGAAACTTGGACATAAAGTATCCAATCGGACTCGATCACCACCTGGGCACAACTGAAAGCGGCCTTCCTCCAGAAATTCTTCCCACCAAGCAGAATCGCCCAACTTATGGCTGAAATCACCCATTTTGATCAATGGGATCAAGAGACATTGTATGAATCTTGGGAGAGGTATAAAGATATGATCAAGAAATGCCTTCATCATGGGTTGCAAGGTTGGGTCATTATCTAAACGTTCTTCAGTGGACTTCACCCGCAGTTCAAAAACGACATCACAGCTGCATCGGGTGGAGCCCTAATGGATAAGTCTTATGAGGACGCATGTGAGTTGATCGATAATCTGGCCGAACATAGTTTTTCTACTCCAAGATCAGCCGTTAGAAGAGTTGCAAGTGTGCAAGAGAATGATGAGAAGAAGGCGATAAAAGCTCAATTAGCTTCTATCACAAACCATTTGAAGGGAGGTAGTCCAGACGTGTTCCCCGCATCAAAAGAACCTGAACAGGTTCTGTTTTTACAAAACCGGAACAACCAGCCGAGGAACGACCCTTTCTTGAACACATATAATGAGGGGAGGAAGAAACACCCTAATTTTTCATGGAGTCAACCCGGTCAACAACAACAAGGTAATCATTCCAACTTTTCTAACTCTCCTAATTCTAACAATGTTTACCGTCCTCCAGGTTACAACCACAGGAGATTTGATGAAGAACCATCCGGGGAGAAGAAACCGGGGCTAGAGGATATGATGATGAAGTTCATGACCAAGATGGATAGCACAGTTGAAGAATTAGCAAGCACGGTTAACACAGTCAAGGCGGCTACTGATCAGAATACGACATCTATTAAGCTCCTTGAAAGGCAAGTGGGATAAATTTATGAAGTCCTACAAAACCGAGCTCCCGGGACATTTCCGAGTCAAACCGAAAGGAAAACCTGGGAAAAGTTCAAAGCCATTTATATGAGAAGTGGCAAGGAGATGATCAAGGAGGCAAATGTTGAGCTGAAAGATGGTATTTCTAGTGATATGGTTGATCAGGAAGAGCCAAAGGAGAAAAAGGTAACACCTCCATCAAAGTCGGTAGTCAACCCGTATGTGCTACCGCTACCTTTCCCAAATAGAGTGAAGGCACAGAACGATGAGAAACAATTCAAGAAATTTCTTGACATCTTTAAGAAGCTGCACATCAACATACCATTTGCAGAAGCACTTGCTCAAATGCCAACATATCTCAAGTTCATGAAGGACATATTATCCAAGAAGAGAGCAATTGAACACCAGGCTACCATTGCACTCACTGAAGAGTGCAATGCAATCATTCAGAACAAGCTTACCCCGAAGCTTTAAGATCCAGGGAGTTTTTCTATGTCTATACAAATTGGAGAGCTTTGTTTTGATAAGGTGTTATGTGATTTAGGAGCGAGTATTAATTTAACGCCTCTATCTATTTTTAGGAAACTTGGCTTGGGGGAAGTGAAGCCAACGAACATGACACTCCAACTCGCCGATAGATCGATAACATATCCATATGGAGTGATAGAAGACGTGCTGATTAAAGTTGACAAGTTCTACTTTCCGGTAGACTTTGTGGTGCTGGATATTGATGAAGATAAAGAGGTCCCATTGATATTGGGAAGACCATTCCTGGCCACTAGCAAAGCGCTGATTGACATGGAAGAAGGCTAGATGACTTTAAGGGTCGGCAGCAAAAAAGTAATGTTCAAGATGTTCGAGAGGGTAAGAGGTAGAGGCACTGTTCTAAAAGGCTCGCCGCGACAGCCGCCATGGCGCGCCGTGGCTCAAGGCTTGTGTCTCACGCCACGTTATGCCTGTTGGCATGCCATGACCTAACGTGCGGTCTTTTATAACACAATATTTGATTTTTCTTTACGTTTTTAATGTTTTATTTGCTAGTTTTTAATATGTAACCTTATTTTACTTGTTTATTGTTATTTACTCATCGATTAATAGTACAAAACATATCTTTTTACATATAGTATTATATATGATATATAGATTTGTCGCCATAAGTCACGCCTTAATAAACGCCATGGCCTCGCCGTGGCTCCTAAGGCTTGAGGCTTGGCCTCGCTGCCACGCCACGCTTCACGCCATTTAGAACCTTGGGTAGAAGTGAAGAGGAACCCGATAATCAAGGAAAGCCGAATGAGTGATCAGAAAGGAGGTCGAGCCACGACCAAAACCAAGGCGTTGGGTGGGAGGCAACCCACCGAGGTTTGCGTTCTTTTTAATTTATGTTTTTGAGTGCTTTTATTTACAAAAAAAAAGAAAAAAAATGGAGCAGAGACTTACGTGACCTGGCCCGCGACTTCAAGTCGCGTGCCAAGCCGCGGGTGGCTCTGGTTGTTTTTGGGATACAAACACTTACGCGGGATGTCACGCGGTTTCAAGCCTCGACCCAAACCGCGCGGCTCCCCTGATGCGTCTAGGGTGTTTCTCGTGCAGCGTTTTTCCTTTTCCTGCGTTGTCTCATGTTGTTTCTTTGCTTTCTTTCTCTGTTAGCTGTTATTTCTTTTGTTTCTGTGATCTCCCTTCATCTTCTCCGGTTACGCCCAACTTTTCCCTCTAATTTTTCAAGAGACTCTCCACCGTCCGATCAGACAGGTATGTTCTAACTCTGTATGCTAACGAGTGGTGTATGATGCTTTGTTTCCTTATTAGTTAAACGGGATGCAACAAACCTAAGTTTCACTTAGGTTTGGGGTGCCTCACTTTTCAACATCTACACACTCACTTTTACTCCTGTGCAAACCTCGGTTTTGCCGAGGTTTGGGGTTGGCCTTATTTGTCAAACCTAGGCCACGGCCTAGGTTTGGGGTGTCCATATTTTGAAAAAAACTTTGGGCTCGTTCTTTGAAGTAGTGCTTTAATGCTTCTTCTTTTCCTGTCTGATAACTGCACAATGATACGTGTTACACCTGTGTATCGCCTGCACCGACACTTACATATTGGGGACAATGTGTGGGTAAGGTTTGGGGTTGCCCAATCGGGCCCACGTTTATGCACGTAGATTTCCTGCACTTCTGAATGTTTAGAGCACAGTAGCTAAATTTTTGTTTTGGAAGATTGAGACCGACCATTGTGGGAAGAATCTCATGATCGTAACGTGACCATTAGGGAAGGACCGGGAAAATACATGACTAGGGACATTAGTGGAGACCACCCAATAGCGAGATTTGAGCCTAAAAAACGTTATTCAGTTCGAGGGATTCATACACTTAATTCATATACACTTTTTCGAATTCCTTGTCGTGATTGTAGAGTGATCTCGCTATAGTATTGCATTGAGTAGCAAAGACGGCCATCGGGATATTGGGTAAGGGTGTAGTGGACCATATCGCGTGGACCTTAAGAGATGATTCCAGGCATTGTGTGCACTTTAACCCGTTTTTGTCTAACGTACCTTTTGACCCCTTATGTGTGTATCCACAACCCATTTTGCAGCCAAATACTCACCCTATTCATTTCAAACCCACCATTAAACCCGAACCAAAAGCCTTAGACAACCCATATCCGAAAGTGTGTCAATCAGAGGCGGTAATGAACAGCGAGAGATAGAGCAGAAAAGAAAAAGTACAGGCCAGTCATGAGAATAAATTGGGTCATTTTAACCCAAAAGTAGAAAAGAGGGCCAATGTAGCCCTAATCAAATAAAGAGAGCCAATTATGCCCCAAAATGAAAAATAAATAATAAATAAATACAGTTAGTTAATTAGTTAGTTAGATAGTACTTACAGCAGCTAAATAAGAGAGTCAAAGCGACTCCAGTAGTGATAAAGAGGGCCAAGTGATAGCAAGTGAAATCAAGAAGTCTAGAACTGCTAATGGTTGACACACCGAGGATCTTTGATCCGCTTACCTTTCATTTCTCAACCATGACCCTAGCCCCGTTACAACCCTTGTAAAGACCTGGATAATCTTCTGGAAAATGTGATTAGGGTATGCAACCACCTTTACCAATATTCCCTGTCTTGCTACTTGATTCCCTTATGAGATCAACTTTTTGGACATTTGTGCGTCTTTCATTAGAGTTTTCATGTAATTTTCGGGTATTCTTGTACATAACTTCCTTATACATGACAACATGTGCGACAACCTAGGTTCAAGTGAAATGAGAGTATCCCGTGAGGTAGGGTCGAGGCGAAATGTTTTCCCTAGTATGTTTGGATCTAGTACGACCTTAATGTAATCGGAGCAGTCACGAGTTCAACTCACAATGGAAGGCCATAGATCAGACAAAATAAGGATGAGGCGAGGATGAGATAAGCATTCATGGGTATGGGAAATCACCAGTGCATTACGTGGTACCGATTGAGAGTTATGCAGTTATTATTTTCACTGATATATGCTTTTATTCTATTTTATCGCTAATTTGCTTGAGGACAAGCAACGCTCGGTTTGGGGTTGTTGATAACGCCACTTTTTGGCGTTATTTTCAGTCTACAAACCAATGAGATTGGCTTGTGTTAAAGAAAAGAGGCGGAATTTTATTGTTTATCGAATGAAACGTACAGGTAATCTAAAAGACGGCAATCATCGAGAAAAGAAGCGGAAAAGAGTCCAAATTAGAGCCAAAACGAAGCCCAACGGAAGCCTAAGATCCAAGCCCGAGACCCGTACCCAAAACATAACCCAGAACCTGATCCGGACACATCAGGAAACCGCGCGGTTTGTTGCACGGTTTGAAGCCACGGGACAAACCACGTAAGTCTCTGGTCGTTTGCTATATTTCGCGTTTTCCAGATTTTAGGTTATCACTTCTCGACGGACGACGGCAGACTGCTGGGGGCGATTTTCAGAGGTTTTTCACAGACTTTTGAGCGACGATAGAGGATCGATTGAGGAGAAGTTTACCACGCGAAGCGTATTAGAGCCGAGAGAAGGGAGTTCATCCTACATTCTTCACGTTTACAATCATTATGTTTACACACACTATTTCTCTTCCTTTTCTTATGTTTTTATCCACCACCAACATGAACTAATCTTCAGATGTTGGGGGTTGGTTTGAATTTGGTTTAAGCTTATGAACACGTGATTTGAGACTTTTATCAGTTTTTCCTATTTAATGAAGCATGTAATTTGGGTTTTAATGCTTTTGTGAGTTTGAACAACTTTCAATTGTTTTGTTTGTTATCAATTAAGTTCGAGAGAGTTAATTATTAACTAGAACTAGAATTGCATGCCTAAGGTGAGAAATTGGATAGAGATATACCAAGTAAGCCTTAGTCCCGTTGAAATCTTGAGTTTAATGTGTTTTGAATTACATAGGTTGAGATCGAGAGATAAAACTTATGCTTTCGAAATAAAACCCGTTGTTGCTTGAGAAAGAATAACGGTGATGTTAGAGATTGATATTCATTAAAGGGAATAGCTGGTAATTGTTTTGAGTCAGGTATTTATTTGTGCATACCTTAGGATTTCCAACCCTCAACTGTTTTCTCCATCCAAAAATCCTTCGGTTGTCTACTGTCTCGTGTTTGATTTAACTATTTGCAATTAATTAGTTTAATATCCACAACTCAAAATTGTGACCGTTCAGTTAATAGATCTTATAGTCATTGTGATACTTAGTTCCTAGTTCCCTGTGTTCGATACTCGTACTTTCAGTACTATTACTTGATTTCGACACCGTACACTTACGGTTAGAGTTAGGGGTGTAAACCCGCCTATCAGTATGTGATATTGATATCTACTTTATAAGTAGTTCTAGAAGCAACAAATTAAAGATTGAACATAATGAGGTTGACACTTTCATGCCTCGTGTTCAATGTGGATATAGAGAAATTCAGTAACACCTCGAGATGTGGATATCGAGAAGTTTAGTAACATCTTGAGATTATCCAACAAAGTTCAGTAATATATAACAAGCAATCGATTCTCAACATATTTGTACTTATTTACTAACATCCTTGATTATCGGTCCATATATTCATATTAGAAAAACTTCTAACCTCATGTTTATCTATTGTTCATTAGAAAGCCTTATACCATTTGAATGTTCCTTTGTTCATACAAGAGTTTGTCCAATCATTCAAACATTTGCTTTTTATATTCAAAAATCAAAACCCCACAACTCCAAACAATGCTCTATCTTGTGAAACTATTCCCAGTAATACTAGATTTAGATTTTAGATGTATAGATCATAAATAGTTCAATATTTGTAGACTGTCAACACTATGGGGAGATGGGGGTGGTAAGATCGATTCCTTAATTTTAAGTACTACGTTATTGTTCTTGTGAGAAATCCCCTCATTGTTGAAGTCAACCATTGACATAGATAAAGGGTTTTAGACAATCAAGATTTAGGAAGTAGTGGACTTGTATTCTCTAACTACAATTCAATAACTATTTTATCTAATTTATGTTTTAGGGTAAATATAGTAACCAACAACCGTTCACACCATCAACCATAAACATTCAAGTATTGGTGCTTGTGGATCCCAATATCAAGTGCAATATTAATTAACCATGTCAAAACAAACAACGATTCATCAACAATATGTCATATGATTGATCATGCAGAGAAAAACCAATTAGTCGTACAAAAGGTTTGCTTAATGCCTAATAGAATGATTAACCCTAAACTAAGGTTTAGAAAAAGTATTTATCCCCCAAATGGGATATTAACAAAATATATCCCGAACTTCTATTCAATTATCATTTGAGCCCTAACAATCTCCCCCTTTGAATTGAAGTTCGAAGTCGCGCCAGTTTACAACGTATTTCTTTCGAATTGCGAAGAGAACCTCGAATGTTCTGACGAAACTCTAGGCTTTCTTCGATTTCTTTCAGCAGCTCTTTGGCAAGAAATCCTTTCAGGTTTACTATCTTCTCCGTTGGTTCCTTTTCTTCTTCAACAATTATACCATTCAGAATCTGTCATATCTTCAACAACGTTCCATCACAATATCTGTTCAGTTGGCTTATTCTCATAAAGCACTTCTCGGTCTTCTCATTCAAATACACAATCCCTGTTCTTGTAGTCTCTGTGCTTGTTATCCGTAGAATACCTCTGACCGTTAGAAGGTTTCTTGAAGAATTTCTTCTTTGCATACTGTCTTGATAGAAGGGCAACTACTTTATTGATGCCGTCAAGTTCGGGGTCGGAGTCGCTTTCTGCTTCATCTGCTTCAGGCTCAGATTCACTCTTTACATCCTCTCGGTGAGAGTTGCAGTAGGAGTGTTTCTCTCGTTTGTTGGAGATGAGAGCGAGTGGATCTTCTTTAGGTTTCTCAGACTGTTTCTGTTCCCCCGTAAGTTCAATCACTTCATCTTCATCTTGGAGAAGCATTTCGTACAGTTCATGAAGAGGGACGTTCTCTAGGATATGGTTGTGACGAACGTGTGATGCAACACTCAAGCTTAAGGTTGTTCATGACCTTTATGTTATTCTCTCTATTCGTCTTGAGGATGTTGTTCTTGTGAAGATCATTGACAAGAGAGCAAAACCTTTCATAGGTTTTGGTTAGCGTTTCTCCTTTCCTAGCCTCGAATGCATCATAGCGAGTAAGACATCTTGTGATCTTCAATTGATTACCTACCCTGCTGCCCATTATCATTTTGTCTAGTTGGTCCCACATTCCCTTAGTTGTTGCCTTGTAGCTGCCAATGCTGGTGTATATATCATTTCGCAAGCTGTAGAGTAAGTAGCTCCTCCAATCTGTCACCGTCAGCCCTTTTCTTTTCTTCAGCTGTCATCTGTTGTTCGTAGGTCTTTGGATCTCTAGGTCCGGGTGCTCCTCTTTCTTGAGCGGGAACATCCATCATAGGTGGTGCTTGAGGTCCATTTTCCAATGAGAGGAGAATCTCGTGATAGAGAGGTTTTGTCTCGATGAAGCACATAAAGTGCTCGTGCCATTGTTGGTACTATCCTCTATATAGGACCAGTGGCTTGCTCTCAGATCCTATGGCCAATGCATCTCGGGTATTTATCATTGTGCACTTGAGTGATCGTGAGAAAACTTGTGTGATCCAAAGATAAGGTAACTAGAAGTGAAAACTTAACGCAGAAAACTAGATTGGATTGAATAACTTAACACAAAAACTGTGATTCTACATGAAAACTAAAGATTAAACTCTTGAAAAAGAAATAAGATGGATAATGCAAAGAACAATGAGCAAAATCAGGACACACACAGGTAAAAACCGGGACTTGTGTACCGGGTAAAAGGAACCGGGAATCTGAAACCGGGAAAATTCGAGAACCGAGAATCTGAAACCGGGAAAATTCAAGAACCCGAAAGCTGGAACCGGGAACTTGGAGAACCCGGAAGCTGGTACCTGGAAGCGCTTATATCCGGAAGTTGAGTGCGGGACAATAAGTCGGTACTTGGAAGCGCTTATACCGGGAAGTTTATGAAACTCGGTATGCTATCCGAAACACTCGGTCCGGGAAATTAAAAGAACCCTGTAAACTTAAGAGTCGGGAAATTACCTGGGAGTCGATGAACACGAAGAACACAACGAAGAACACATATCTGGGTTCGCTTTTTCTTTGCAGATTTTGGTTCCTAAAGATTGTTAACACAAACTGAAACACGAAAAACAAAAAAAACAATTCGATTTTCCCCTAAAACCAACCTGTCCTTGAAAATTCTGAAAAATCAATGAACAAAGACTAAAAACACATATATCCGATTTTTGACAAATTGATGATTAAAAACTTCAAAATCGAATGTGAGGTTTTGCCAGAATCAGCTTAAGAGTAGATAGGATGGATTAGAACAATCAGATTTCAATATGATAGCAAAAATCGAAAACCAAAAAAAAAAAATCAAGAACACGCACCGTCTCAGAAAAAGTCGATAGAACCAGAAGCTTAAAAAAATTTACCTTTTGGATCAGAAATCTTGTCTCTCTACTCTGATACCAATTGTGGATTCCAATATCAAGTGCAATATCAATTAATCAATCAAAACAAACAACGATCCAGCAACAATATGCCATATGATTGATCATGCGGAGAAAAACCAATTAGTCATACAAAAGGTTTGCTTAATGCTTAATAGAATGATTATCCCTAAACTAGGGTTTGGAAAAAGTATTTATACCCCCAAATAGGATATTTACAAAATATACCATAAACTTCTATTCAACTATCATTTGAACCCTAACGGTGCTATCAAATTTTTAATGGTCATATATATCGATTGATCAAAGACTTCAAATATTGAAAATGACTTTTTAGTAAATCTAAGAAAGTAAGGGTTACACATGAAAATACTTTAAAGATTAGGGTTTGTTTTGGACATTCAACCGAAAATGTGAGTTTGATCCCGCATAAGTTATTGGGAAAGCCCTGAAAGGGGTTTTTGGTTCCTGAAACAATGGCATTCTGTCTGATGAAATCCCTGAGTCGGCACTCTACGAAATCACTGTTGGCATCGTCGGAAGTGGTGGGAGCAAAAAGTGGTTTATGTGGTCAGGGTGTATTGTATTCTACTAAGAGAGCGAACAAAAAAGAGATAATCGGCGCCGATGAGATACCAGCTCCTCCTCCTCCTCCGTCCGATGACGATGTTCCGACGTCAGGTATAAGCCGTCCGATATCGGAAATTCTGAAAGAACTGAACAAGAAAGTTCCGGATTCACTCATCAGAGCCCGAACAGAACCCAATGGTTTCTCTATCAAATATATTCCATGGTTTGTTTGCCTGTCTCTTCGTTTCCTTTTTTCTTTATGTAGAATATGTTTATTAGTGTAAGATTTCTCACTAGAAGACATTCATTTTCTATGAAATACTTGTATTCATGGTTAGAAGCATAAATGACGGACCCAAGGGGTTTTTGTGGTGGTAATCTAAAAAATATAAGGTTGTTAAAAGTTTGATGGTAAATATTTTGAAACTAAAATGAGTATACAATTTGTTTTTATTTTGATAAAGTTGGTTTCGAAGGCTTTTAGACCGAGTTTCGATCTCGTTAGTGTCATTTTGGTCGTAAACAATTTAAACTTTTGAGCATGGATATACAGTTTATGATACCTTTATTCGGACACTTCATACCTTGTTTTGGTAGGGAGCCAAATCAAATGGATTAGGCACTGCCTATGCTAGGTGGCTGCCTAATGATTTGTACCAGCTAGTGCTTTTGTAGTTAACCTCATATAGAATGCTCTTCTGGTTTCAGAAAAAGATGGCATTGATGCATTCAAAATCATCTTAAAAGGAGAACTGGAACAAAAGTTTGCATAAGAAAAGGCCTTAAAAAGTCAACATACTTTCAAGTTCTTTATCATACGGGGAAGTCCCAAGTATAATTGTGTATTTCAATAAGGGAAGTAACATCAAACATGACATTTCATTTTTGATTGGCAGGCATATTGTGAATAGGATTATGAATTTGCATGCTCCAGGTAAGTCAAAGATGGTAATTTTTTATTTACTGGATTACGTATGACTTGTATTTGGTTATCTACTTTATTCATTCTCAACCTTTTGTAGAATGGTCTGGGGAAGTCCGAAGTATCAACTATTCAGCAGATGGGAAATCTGTTTCTGTTACTTTTCGGGTAACAATCTATGGGACTGATGCCGAGGTATGTATTAACTTTTACTTATCACTTCCCTCTAATCTTATTCATTGTTTGCCAGAAATAAGTAGCATGTAAAAATGTTACATTTTACAAATTCTAGAAGGGTAACTGATAAGCTCTACTCTTTTCGCCCAAAAAAGCCTAACGTTTGACTTGACACATAATTTGTTAAGAATGTTTGACTATCGGTGAAATACCTGAAATGCCCCTTTAACACAAACAAACTTACTTGTGTCTTGATTGTTTTACCAGATATTTAGGGAGTCGACTGGAACTTCATCGGTTGACGATGTAGGGTATGGTGATCCAGTGCAGAAGGCTGAAGCCATGGCATTCCGTCGAGCTTGTGCACGTTTTGGTCTTGGGCTTCATCTTTATCACGAGGAGTTGTAACTAGTAGGTAACTCTCTGTTAGCAGGTTATGGGTTTAATACCACATTTTTGGGTAGCTGGTGTACAAGTTTCGCAAGTAGAGGGTCTTTTCGGAAACTTTCTATGTAAGGTTTGCGTAATTCTACCCCTCCCGGACCCTACCTCTGGGTTGGGTTTGTTTGGTTTACACTAGTTGATTCGGTCTTTTATTTCGTTACCTTCATTAATGCAAGGCTACCATTAATCACATTTTGTAGCCCATTTAACCGACACCCTTTATTTTCTTCACTGAGGGGATGTTTGGTTGGTTTTCCATTAAGTCCTGTATAATGAAGTTGTCTGTGTCTATATAGATTGGGAAGGTTGTTGTTTGGGATGGTTTTTTGGTAGAGGGAAGGAGTATGTTTTCCATTGGGAGGGGAGGTTTGGAAAAATCATGGCTTTTTGCATAAAACTCTCCCCTAAAAACTTATGGAATAAGCCACTTTCTATCATTAAGAAGCCACTAGGCCCACTACCAAACAGTCATTTCCGAGTAAATTGCCAGTCTCATTAAGCTCATTAAGCTACTAATAAACAGGCCCTAACAAGACCTATGAATGCAACTATTTCTGTCCGGTTTAGTTTCCATTGGAACAAGAATATGATCCTTCCGTACTTGGCTCCATATTTTGCGAACCGGTTCACACTTGTGTGTCCTTTTGTTTGACTTTCTAGTTTCGTAATAATCCTTGTTTGCTACTTCTTTAACAACAAATACTAAGGCCTTATTTGTTTATCATTTTAAGCTCTTTATCACCACTTATGTCACCATTCATTCAATCTCCACGTTAGTATTGGCCTAGATGCACCCCGAGTATGCAAAAATGCAAAACATGAAGGTTGTAGATCTATGTGTTGGCTTTCCAGAACATCTTGAAATGCTTAAATCGGGGCTTCGGCGTGTGAAATATGATTAAAAGTTTAAACCTCCTTTTGTTTATTTTTTGTTCTGTCCTTTGATCATCGATGCCCACTTCAATTAACGTATTTAAGTTGAAATTTTGAGGGATAAAATAAAATACTATACATATTCAGACGTTTATCAATTTACAAAAGCAAACGGTCTTATTGATTCAAATTTCAGACTTCGGCACCACCTCTTAAAATCATAAGTGAAATTGGACTTCAGCACCTCTTAAAAAATAAACGCCATCTAAGCTTCACATGAGTCTAGCAGTAAAACCTAGTGTGTTGCAACCTGTTTGTTGGGCTTTCTCTCTTTCGGACACTTTCACTAACCATTGTTATTCACTAAACATAGCGTGCTACTCTTTTGGGCAGAGACGTGCGTCCATCATAACTTCCCCGGACCCTTCCTCTGGATTGGAATACACTAGTCTCGTTTAGTTTAATTTGGTTTTAATATTGCTGTGTAGTTTGAGTACATCTTTTATTGGCATAAAAGGATTGGGCTCGAAGAATGAAAATACGGTATTAAATCAAACTAACTCATATCATGCTTTATATATCTTAGGGCATGTTTGTTAGCAGCTTAATGAGCTTAATATGACTTACAGTTTATTCAATGACTATTTGATAATGGCTTAACAATATAAAAAGTGGCTTATTTATTAAGCTTTGGGGGGAGTTTTATGCAGAAAACCAATTTTTTTCCCCAACCTGTCCCGCCTAAATAAAACACGCTCATTTCATTTATGAAAAACCTCTTGTAAAACAAAAACCTTCTCAATTTATACAGACGTATTAATCCACGGAGATAACTTTATTCATATAGGATCTCATGAAAAACCGACCAATAAATTTTCTTACTTAAAAGGTAGGACCTGTAAGTAGTAGAACGTATGACATTTTCTCTACCTTAAATATTCATATTTGAATATTTTTGAATGTTCGAGCTTGATGTTTTGTTTTACTAATTTGAGTTATATATTATATTTAAATTTCAAGTTTTATGAGTTTGTTTATGGGTTCGATTTCAAGGTTTCTCAACTCGTTTATTGGTTCGAGATCGATTATTTTTATATTTTGATTGTATGATTGACGAGCAAATGAAATTGTTTGGCTTGAGAAGAGTGTGAATGCTCGAATGGTTATAATTTTAATCGAGTTTTCAAACGAGCCGGATCGAATATTAATATTATAAAGCTTGATTTGTTAAGTTAATGAGTTTTATTTATGTTTGAAGATTATTAAGCTCAGGCTTAAATCATTAACACCCCTAGACAGAAAAACCAGTTATGACCACTACATAAACGAGTCTTGGTTTGTAGTCAAAATGCTTTTGATATGGACTCGAGGCCGCTTCATTTTTTAATTGGTTTGTTCACTAATGAATAAGAGTTACATGACAAATTTAAAAAACAGTCCTAATGGATTGACCTTAAGCGGTCCTAAAATAATCAATTATTTATAAATCACGTACCTTAATCGGTTCTAATGAGTTTTTTTTAACAAGATTAAAATAAATATAAATGGGTTCAAATCTGAGTTTTAATCGGTTTCTGGGATTTCATGTCCTTGACAACCCACCCCAGATATGGTAAACATGGGGATGTTCACCAAGTATTATATTAAATCTTTGTTATAGCAGAAATGTATTCAAGATTTAATGTAATCGTAAAGAGTCAAAGTCTTGTATTAATTAATGAGAGGTCAATGTAGTAAGTGAGTAAAGTCAAAAGGTATATAAGTGTGTTGTAAGGGAGTAGTGAGTGATAACCTTGTACACGTGAGATAAGAGTGTCTTGTGGAGAGATGGCTAGAGAGAGAAAGTAGATCTAACTCATGTCTTTGTATTCTTTCTCTCATCTAATCAAGCTCTCTTGAATTCATTCATTGTTACTTGATAAGATTGGACTCACAAGTGGTATCAGAGCTTAAACAGATCGGATTGTGCATCGAATATTTGGGCAATTTTGGATATTTTTGCATTGTTCGGTTGTGGATATCGATTTTGGTGATTCAAGATGTTTTCTGGATAGAATTTGTTACATATTAGTTCATTTTGGACAGGTGAAGGGTTATGTGCAATCAATTTGATCAAAAGATCAAGTTTGGATCGAATTCAGTCGAATTTTGGGAGTTTTGGTTCGAAAAACAGTCACCTACTGTTTTTGGATCAAAATCGTTGATTTTGATAGTTTTTGGTGATCGTATAAACAGTAAACTTGCTCAGAATCTTTGTGCGAACCTTCGTGCAAAAATTCAGATCAATTGGATATGATTTGATTGGTTTTTTGGACTTAGAAAAGTTTCTGTTCGATACTCAAAGTTACCGCATAAGGAAGATATTTAAATCTTCAAAGTTGTCGCACAACCTTGATATTCATCTTAATCGCACAACGTTTGAGCGATTAAATTTGACCGTGTTCTTGATCGCACAAGTGGTGACCGAGAACTCCTGTTCATCGCACAAGTCTTATGCGTTCAGAGTCCTTCATCGCATAAGAATTGACCGACAACTTCCCTCATCGCACGAGTTGTGACCGATTACTTGACTTAATCGCACGAGTTTTGACTGATAACTTGACTTCATCGCACAACACTTGACCGAGAACTACTATTATCGCCTACCCATTACCCGAGAACTACTGTTCACAAGCCTGATCGCCCAAACTTTGTTCGAGAAGTACTGTTATAGCCGAAGTAGTGTGCGACAAGTTGACCAGATTTGACCATGCTACAAGTTTGACTTTTTAGGATGTTTTGATAGTTGATTCTAATGGTTTCCAATAGTGAAAAATTTTCTTTGGAGGGGGACACTGTTCTTTGGAACACTTTTTTATATATATGATCTTTAAGACTGAGTTTTAACTGATATATCTTTCTCGTTTGTTTTGCAGGTTTGTCGATTAAAAGTCCAGTTTTCCGCATTAATTTTTCGGAATTAATTTTTGGAAGACAAATTTATAATTTGTTTTGAAAATTTTGATTTTGAAAATTTTTCAGACTTTAATCGTTTTTATCTAAGTAATCGTGTATGCACAATTTTACTTCTTACGAAGTATCTGTTAACGATAATTTTTAATCTTTTTAGGTAACAATGCCTTACTCGTCATACGCTAAGGATTCAAGTCTATCGATCGGACAACGAAAGAGATTCGTTGAGCTAAATAAAGTGATTATAGGTTATGCTATAAGAGAGCAGGATAACAAGAAACTCATTGAGAACTTGGAAGATTATAAAATCAAATATAATGAGTTCATAAAAGCTTATAATTCTGGGATATATTCAAAAGATGATAAAAAGAAGATAGATGAGAAAGCAAGTGTTTTAGAAGCGGAAAACGTTGATTTAAAGCAAAAGAATGTTGAATTGACAAAGGCATTCACTGAACTTCAAAAACAAGTGACAAAGGACAAAGAAGAGTTTGAGAAGAAGGGAAATTTGATAGAAGATGCAAATGCTAATCTGAAGAAGAAGAATTTAGAGTTTGTAAAGGAAATTTCTGCTTTGGAAACGAAGATGAGAAAAGAAAGAAATGTGTCAGAAGATTTGTTGAAAGTAGAGATCAGTACATTACGGGAAAATAATCAAGATCTCCAGCAACAACTTTCTGACCTGAAGATACAAGCTAATCTGAAGAAGTGTGAATGTGATGTCAATTCAAATCCGATTACTTCTTTAGAACAAAAGAATGCTGAGCCAACAAGGATAATAATTAATTTTAAAGAAGAGATGATACAGAAAAGAACTGAATTTGAAAAAGAAAGAAACACTTTTGCAACTGAAAGAAAAGTTTTTACACAAAAGCTTCCTAATTTTTCAAATAAATCAGTTGAGGAAAAGAAAGCCATTGAGCTGAAATGTTTTAAACTTTCAAAGCAAATTTCTGATTTTGAGAAAGTTTTGATTCTTGAGCGTGAAAAGTTTGAAAAAGAGAAAGTTGTTTATGAAACTGAATGCAAATTTTTTGAAGCAAAGAATAGTGAGCTTTCCATGAAATTATCTGATTTGTAAATAGTTTTGGAAGAAGAGAGAAAAGAATTTGCTGAAAAGAGAGATATCTTTGAAAAGGAAAAGAAGAGCTTTCAAAAGAACATGGAAATTTTCTAAAGAAATATTTGAGAAAAGTTTTGAAGAAGAAAGAAACATCTTTCAGGCTGAAATCTCAAAGCTAAAAAGGAAGTTATCTGCTTTAGCAATGGAAGTTATGAGAGAGCAGAAGATCAAATCTGATCTACCGAAGAAATTTGACATGACTGTTCAAGAAAGAAATGTTATGTCCGATAATGTTCAGAAGATGGAAGCAATTAACTTCAAAATTGAATTATCTGAACAATTTAGTGCCGATACTATTGTTCAATCGCCGTATGATAATTCAACTGATTCAGAATGTTCGTTCAAGACCGCTTCTGGTTTAATTAATGAACATATTTCTTCGACAAGATCTGTCAAATCAAGCAATCTTTCAACAGATCAGATGCGTCCTTCTAATCTTTTCTACAACCATGCTGCTACAAGTTCATATACTCCTATTTTCAAGCATGTTAAGATGGTTTGGAAAGTGAAAGGTTCTTCACCTGAGAAAGATGCCCCGAAATCATCTGTTCCTCAAACAGCTATCAGAAAGAACAATGTTCCTAAAGGTAAGTCTTTTGTTAAACCTAATCCTATCTATTCTGCAAATCATTTGATAAGGATGGCACAATAGCAACTTTGTTGTTCTTATTGTGGAACTAATGATTTTGTCAAGAATGAGAATGTTCAGTACTGGCATGGTACTTATAATATTTCTTCAAATAGAACTGCATATAACAAGCTAGGACCCAAGTTTCGTTGGGTACCAAAATCTACTTAATCTGTTTTGCAGGTTCATCATGTGTGGTGTTGATTGTCAGAAGTATACCAAACACACGACTGGAAAACAAAAGAGAAGTGTGCAGATCTTTGAAGAAGAGTACCTGTGCTTTAAATGCTTTCTATACTGAACTATATGCATAATTTCAGGGGATAAATTTTAACTTTTTGATATATATGTGCTTATTGACATATTTCAAGCATGAAAAATGTTTTCTTAAATGTTCAAACTACTTCTCGATTCTCATTCAAATTTTATAAATTTTGAAATGTGATTTTAAATGTTTTTTCATGAATATCTCGGATTACATCATTGTTTCTGACCGTGTGTTTCCAAAGATTAATACTTGCGTATTATCTTTTCTATACTTTCAAGTATTCATACACACCGGTTCAGCTTCATATTGACTTTGTTATTACCATGTCTCAAAGGTTGTTGAGCATCATATTCATTTCAGCGTAAGAGCTTAAACGTTTCATTCAAAGATTGTTTATATTTGTTCATATAAACAAAATATCAAATTCTTTGATACCCTAAACTTTACATGATTATCTTTCATATTTGATCTGATTGATACAATGTCAGATTCTCAAAAAAGTCTTTCGAATTCATTTCATTCTTTCAATATTCTTGTTGTGAGAAATCTTCATTGTTCAAATGCTCAAATATTTCATGATATTATTGAGGAGCATACATTCTGATGACAATGTTATTCAAATCCTGAGATTCATATTTGTTCAAGCTAAACTGTTGAACAACACATCTTTTAGGACAAAATTTCATGGGAATCAGTGAGCGCATAAAGAACTTCTATGGATCACGTTAACCAGTGTTTCTTACCCAAGAAGTTATCCTTGAGTGAGGGGTCTACATCAAAAAGTGGGGGAGATAACTCATACAGTTGAGTACTCTCATTGTACTGAGGTAAAATGTAAATGAGAGTTTGGTTAGAAGTGAGCGGATTAAAAACTGAAAGAGGGCGTGAGAACACAGTTAAAAGAATAAGAGAACTCCGTACCAACCATTTTCTGAGTCGGGCAGCCACATTACTGATTGGTTCACATTCTTTGGTGACCATCATTGAAACAGGCAATTAGCCCATGTCAACTCTTGCTTTAACCCCACCAGCTACCCATTTCTTTCTCAACAAAGAAATGTTTCAATTTTTCTTGGGGACGCAACATATAATCTATCTAATCTTCATTTGGAATATTTGTATATTGAAAAAGAAGGAAGTTTTCCCCACCTTCGCACTTCAATCATGCACATTGAGTCTGTGGAAAACTTGTTGTTGTCTCAACAGTTTACACAATTTGAGCCTACCTTATTAAAGCATAAGTTGCTTCAATCATTTCTAACACATTCACGTACACATAAGGAATATGTTTTCTTGTCATAACGTTCATAGAAATTCCTTTGTATTTTTCGATGATTGAATGGAAGCCCTGGGGGAGTGAACATCAAAAAGCTCCTTTCCAAAGTGCATCCGTTGTACTAAGTGGCTTTGTGAAACTTTTAGGCATTTTAACTGATTCATTATTTATTTCAGGGTTACCCCATTAATTCTATCTGAATTTGAAAAGATTCGGATATATATCTTTTGGAATTGACGGCTATCCAGATCAAAAGGAGGAGAATATTAGTGGTGAACGAAGTAAATGCTGAAATTGAAAGAGTTTTGATGATCATGGTGCTCACAATCATCAAAAGGGGGGAACGTATGAAAGTTTCAAATTTCAAAGAAAGAGTGATATTTGTTAAAGTCAAGAACCTCGAGACAACAAGTCAAGATGTTTCGAGATGATTCGAGAAAGTTCAAAGTTCAAAGATTGTTATTGTTCAAGAGATGAAGATACACAGTTCAAGATATTTAAAGCTACAAAGATTCAAAGCTCATTCAAGAATGTTTTGAAGACTCGAAGCCAGTTCATAATCAAAGACTGAAGATATTTGTCAAAGCTCAAAGTTGCAAAGATCAACGATACGAAGATTTGTAGATATGAAGATTTTGTTTCAAGACTTTGATCAACGCTACAAAGTTATGAAGTTTATAATTCGAGACTTTGATGACTATTTGATTTTGAAGAGCCAGATGAAGATTAAACAATTAAAGTGGATTTCTGAAGACAAGGCTTATTTGAAGATTCTTCAGAGTTATTTTCGAAGATTGATCTTCCTTCAAAGCATAGAGGGAGATTGCTAAAGTGCTGAAGAGATGAAATGCTAAAGATCTGAAGATCACGAAGAGCTGAAGACTGATGTCATAAATTTTTAAATCTTGAATCCAAAGGGGGAGACTGTTAGTGCAAGAATTGTATTCAAGATTTAGTGATGAGTCAAAGTCAAATTATTGTCATTGCAAAGGTCAAAAGTCAATGTAAGTGAGTATTAGTCAAAGGTATATATAGGGTGTTGTAAGTGAGTGTGTGAAAGAGACGTATGAGAGAGTATCATTTGTGTAGATTAGAGAGATGACTCTAGAGAGAGAGTCTAGAGAGAGAAAGTAGATCTCAATCCATTCTTGTATCTTTCTCTCATCTAATAAAGATCTCTCTCGAATTCATTCATTGTTACTTGATAAGATTGGACTCGCAATCTTATATGGATAAATTTGTTTGTCAGATAAATTGGTGTTGTTTACTTTATTTTTTTCCTTCTGAATTAACAGCTTGAATGACAAAATGACCAATTTACCTCTCCGTATGAATTATGCATTGCTTGATAAATTGTTTAGTTTTTTCAGTCGCATGCTATTTCTGAAGCATAAATATTATTTAAATATCAAAACATAAAATCATAAATTCATTAATATCATCCAAAAATCAAAACATAAAGTAACAAGTTACTTAAAAATTCTGGTTCGAATATGTGGGTTTTAATGCAATTGTAACTGTTTAAACATAGCAGAAAATCACATACTTTTGTTACAAATTAAATTAGAAAACGTTTCTAAATCTAAAACTCAATCGATCCAACGATGCGTTTAATGAAAACCACACATCATAAGATATTTAGAATTGTACCTTTTACAGATCTGATGTAGATTGCAACACTTAGAATCCAAAACATGATTCCTCAATCAGTGATCCACACACGAACACGTCTAGATCTGCAACTAGGTGTTAGCCCTAAAACTCTAAATCTATATGTGTTTTACAGAAAAGAAAATATTTATTTTCTATGTTTTTCTGAAATGTTAAATTCTAGTTTTTCAGTCACTTCAAATTTCAAATTGATTTAGTCAAACACGTTATTTACATGGTCTGAATTATAGATAGACCACAACGCAAATAAGGTTTGATGTCTATTTGTAAACCATTGAATAATCATCTAAAACATTTAATAATTATGCTTATTTACAGATAAGACGATGTAATTATTATAATCACATTTTAACACATATTGTATCATTATTCTTCAAGAATAACTACTTAACTGTCAAACATGACTATTCTGGGTTTCTTTCTAATGGAAGCAAACATGTTCTTGTGTATGCAACCCTATATACCTCGCAGTAGCATCTCTTTGTGACACATGTCATGGGCAGTGTTCAAAAAGGCGCGCCATGGCGGGATATGGCGCAAAACGTGTCTCCGTCGTTACGAAATAACCCATAGCGTTTCTGTAAGGCGTGACTCACAATGTTTTTTATAAGCGTGGCCTTTTTCATGAAAAAATTGTATCGATTGTGTTTTTACACTTTTAACTTCACATTTTACACTTTTATAGATTTATCTAATCACATCACTCACAATTTCACGAATTCATAAGCGTTATGGAATCACGATTAAAACAAATGTGTAATTACCTTTCTAAGTTCTATTTTAAATATTCAATCAGAAATTGTTTTTATAATAATAATCCATATGATTTTCCTTCTTCGAATATGAAAGTACATTTTTAATATCATTATCTGATTGGAATTATATATAGAAAACATATATGCATATATATAATTTATATATGACATACACATTTTCCGCCTTGTGTCACACCTTGAAAAATGTCACGTCCTTGTCTGGCGTGTAAGGCTTGAGGCTTGACCTCGCTGCCAAGCCATGAGCTCACGCCATTTTGAACCTTGGTCATGGGCATATAATAACTTACATTCTCCCACTTGCAAAAGATCTACACTAACATGGACGGTGGTAAGCGTCTAGCAACACGTCACCGCCTCTAAGGCTTTGTGAATGTGTTTTTCGTTCGAGCGATCTGATTGATGTAACAATCTATGGTAATATCATTCGTTATTCTCTTGCTTCACGATATATTATTTTGCACTTAAGAAGACATAGATCTATCTTACCCTTTATAGTTCAAAGATTATGTTTCTCGATCCCAACGTATTTGATTAGACAAGTATTATTAGTTCAACTAATTCACTTGTTCATGACCATGTAAATCAAATTATGTCATCGAGGGGACCAAAACAACTCTCTCAACTTGAGAGGAACAAATCACATATTGCGTGTACAAGACTTATACATAATTCATGTTCCACCCAATATAGCCATTATGATTACCCGGTTAAAGACAACGTTAGACTAATCAAAGTATAACAATCATAATGTTTTAGGTTCCAATGCACATCTCAAGTATGAGGATAAGAATGTCCACCATTTCAGGACTCACTTTATTACGCCGGTCTGTGAGGTGATCTTGAGTGTGGATCTTGTCCAACGACTGCATCCTGCCAAGCATATGTGACTCTGGTTACACCCAATACACTTCCAACTTGGACTATTATTAGTCCCCTAGTGATAATAGATCAAGCACAATTTTAAATAATATGATCATCATTTTATTTAAGATACTTAAACATGCTAATAGTGAACACATACATGTTCAATGTATATACTCATATCCAACATGCCAAAACAAATAGAATCATAACAACTTTATGTTCAAATAATTAAAGTTTACTAAAATTGCAAAACAGATCAATGTTTTACAAAAAACTTAAGCCTATTGCACTAGAATTATTATCATGCTTGCCCAAGAATGACTTATATGAATTAAGAGATGATATGCCAATTTTGTAGTTGACTCTACTATCGTGCATGTAGCTCTTCCAGCTCACATGACTACCGTTTAACACAACAACGTATCTCAACTGCATATTGAAAGTCATCATATCTTCACTGCAATTTAAATTCATCACGACTGGTATAAAAACTAACATCTGTATACCCTTGTATATCCAAATCTATATCTTAACTTTCGTACAAGTGCATTGGACATTTTAACATACATGCAGTCATATGATGAGACAGACAAGTACCTATTTGTTTGAGGGAATGCGAGCTTGTTCTGATGAGGATTCGATGAAATGGATCTTGTCAAACTATTGAGTACTGAAAGATGAGCCATAAAACATAGGTTTGTTTTATTTCTCGCTCCTTAGACGATGAAGTAGATTCTACCGCGTCATTATCTTCGACCATCATTCTTTTGTCTTTTCTTATAGAGTTCTTTGGTTTGAACTTTTTCCCTTGATGATCAATTCTTCTCCCTTCTTTAAAAGAGGATTGTGAATCTTTTGATGAAGAATGATTTGTATTTATGGATCTGCAATTAATAGCAAAGTGCACATTTTTTCCACAATTGAAATAAATACCTTAGATTTATCATAAGTGGATTGCTTTGATTGACATAACGTGATCTTTTTGAGAATCTTCCCTTTGACTTTCTTTTAAAGTTACTTTTTCTGGTGATTTTATTGAGATTAGAAACAACTAAAGAAAGAGTCACTTATGTCTAGCATGGATAATCCTTCAGTCTCATTATCAGAATCGTCATTGAGATAAGAGAAAGTTTATCATTGCAATATTCAAATATGTCATAGTATGTGTCATAAGAAATATTTGACAAAGATTATGTTCTCCTTGAATCCGAGGAAACAAAGGCAATATTCGTATTTTTTGTTTCTTAAAACACATTTTTCTTAAGAACTTTAGTTTGCTCATAATTATATAAAGTTTCACAAAAGGCAGTTAAAGGCATGTGATGTAGATCCTTAGAGGTTTTTAAATAGACAAAAATAGTTTCCCATAAGTCGGGTAAAAAGTCCATAAATTTGCAAAGAACTGATAAGTGTGTGAAAGTATACACTTTAGCACCCACTTAGGACTTTATTCTACTTTATTTTACATCTTTCCCAATCAAATATTGAGTCTTTTAGTCTTATTTTACATATGTATTTAGATTGGAGCTAGGATGTAGATTTTGGTAATGTCCTATTTAGTTGGTGAATGCTATGCTTATTTTAATGTTGCTGCAGCTGGGTTTGCTACAACTCTGATATTGTCTTGGACGACTCAATCAAGAAGGATTTACAAAGAGAAGACTTTTGAGGAGAAGGCATCTTATTATACTCTTGGAAGAAGCTTTTGATGGAAGATGCCCTGAAGATGCCCTTCTCCTATCACTCAAGAATCTTATGCTTTTTGTACTTGGACAAATGATTCCTAGTTATTAACCAATGGATAATTTACTTTTGTACTTGCTAGATTCCTTTTTCTTAGTATAAATAGTTTGTCTTAGTTAGTTGTTAAAGAGTCGCTTATCCCATTCTCACTACCATCTTTTGGTTACTTGTAATCACCAGGAACAAAGCTTTTCATAAGATTTTTGTCCTTGCATTTTAATTTTACTGCAATCTTTTGATAATTACTGTTACTTGCTGTCGTTAGATGCTACAACAACCTTTACAACACTTCTTTAAATTCTGCACATTTTACTTTAAGTCATTTACATTCAGCACTTTACATTCAGCCTTTTAAATACATGTATTTTATATTTAAGCACTTACATTCCAGTATGGTAGGCTAAATACCATAGTGTGGGTGTAAGTGAAGGGTGGTAGATTAAGCCAAGTGTTAGTGAATACTTGCTTGCTAATAGCATTTTACTTCACTATTCACAAGTGGCATGGATGTTTCATCTGGTAATCTTTGACAAATTGACAAGTGTTATTTTATTCAGATGAGTTGGAATTAAAATTAAGACAACGCAAAGATCCATGTTAAGTGTGTTATAGAGGTTAAACAGAGCTGCTACAATCCCTTGGGGTTGTGAAACTATACGGAAAGAAAGGTAAGATCTATACTAGTAGGTTCTTGATGCATCACCAAGTGCACTCCCTACCTAGAGTCTAATCTGCACTTCCTTTGGAAGGCCATTCAATCCAGTAGTGTTGTAAGAGCTATTGCTGCAGCACCCTTGTGATCTTGTAGCAATATCCAGTGCACTTTGTTAGCCCAAATCCAACCTGGTCTTACACCCATATTATCTTTATTTCTTGTTATTACATTTCACTATTTGGTTACCAACTCTCAAAAGATATATTTCTTCGTTTTACTCTTGAAATCTTGTTTTAAAGTCCACTTTGCTTTGAAAATCCCTATGGTTTGATATCTTGTATTACTTACTATTATTACTTTCTTTGGACGATACTTGTAATCCATGTATACTTGCATGATTTGCTAGTTGCTATAGCCTTTTTTGGGTATACCTCATCCAACAAGTTTTTGGCGCCGTTGCCGGGGATTTTGCCAAAAGGAGTTTACTTTAAGTTACTTTAAAAGTTGATTTTTCTACCATCTGTGTTTTTAGTGGTTTATGCCCAGATTACCAGTTGTTTTTTATTTGGATGCTGAAGTAGAAAGAACATTCATAATGAAATGGAGGGTGCAAAGAGATTTGCTCCCAGAACGTTCACCTCCTGACATGGCTGCTCACTTTGGACCCCTACCAAGACCCAACCTTGAGGAAGAAGTAATCAGGATGGCTAACTCTAGAGATGGAGGCAACATGGACTATGCTGCCCCTGTGCTCACTCAGTTACACACAGGGATACGTAGACCTGAAATTGAGGCTGGCCATTTTGAGTTCAAGCCCATCATGTTTCACATGTTACAAACAATTGGTGAATTTGCTGGACTACCTACTGAGGATCCACACTTGCACCTTAAGAATTTTAATGAGGTGACTGTCACAACCCGCTAAAGCGGAAACATGAGGTATAACAGCGTAGGGTTTCATTCAAAATGTAACAGTCAACACCAACCACAACATTCAATACAGTAGTTCAAAATATTACATTACAACGTTTTAAGCAAATTGTTCCAAAAAGAAGACGTCGGATACAAAAATTAACAGTAGAAGTTTTGATGTTCTTGATGCTGATGTCATCATGCAAAATACACCCTACATGCCTTCACTTACTTATTAGCACCTGAAAAACATGATGAAAAGAAAAGGGTCAACTACAAAGAGTTGGTGAGTTCACAGGTTTTCGTATGCACAAAAAAAAATTGTATGCAGAAATTGTTATTGTGAAACGTTTGTTCACACGAAGTTTACGTAACCAGTTGTTCGAGTATTTGCACGAGGTATAAAGTATACAATGATGTCATCGCATTGAGCCACTACCAAACCTTCTGACAAACCAACGCCCCTTAAATTATTCACGTCCTACCTCAGCGGTGGATTAATTCCACATGGGTAAGACCATTATTGTTACTGGTAAAGTGCACTTCTAGCTCGTCAGCTTAAAGTGGGGTTGTTAATCCAAATAGCGCTACCCACAGATACCATCGGCTCGTAATGAGTTAATAAGTAGTGTCTAACAAGTGGGGACTTTTTCATTTAAAACTCAAGCACATCAGAAAGTATACATACCTTAGTGCACAAACATTTTAAAGTTAAAATTCAACATTTCATAGCATAATTCAATCAATTTGAAATTCAATATCATGCTTTTCACCCCAAATTGTAACAAAAGAGTAAAAAGGGGCTGTGAAAACTCACAATGTTCAGCAAGGATTTCCAAGGGTTGCCGCACGGTTGCACAGTTTCTCGATTCTAGGTCCTTCCTAAGGAAGTGAAACACATTATCAGTTTCGGTCTAACTCTTATGGCTAAAGCATTGTTTAGCCCATCATGTCTTATAAAATGCCTTAGCGTTAGTTATTAAGTCTAAGTATTCTTTTCACGTTGTGGATTACAGGTAAACTATTGGTTTAAAAAGGTTTGTAGAATTTTATATGCTATATATAGTATTTACTCCGTTGTACTATATTTTATATTTCTTCATGATGAATACTCTCGTTAATTATACCTATATCTTTGTACCTCTTATTTATCTTGTGATTTAACAATGTTCGGTTTGTTATAAATCTATTATTTATTAAGGTATTATTCACACCCCATAAAAATATATATCTTATTTGTATTTGGTGTTTGACAAAATCTACCATTTATAAGCTTTTTATCTTTTAATAATCCTACAGATCCCTTTTTCTTGAATTAGAGTTTTACTTTTCGGATGGCAGAATATAAAGTCAACTTATGGTCATCGTTAAATATCTTCTGGAATTTTTTTAACCAAATTTTTATATGTATTAATTTAATGTCTTAGGGAACTTTTGACATAAATATCATAATTTTTAGAGGTGATTAGCTATTTTAATCATTACACCTAAGTTTAAGTGTCACAATTACCAAAACAGTATGCACCATATTTTTGTCAAGTCCATTTGGAGGGTCAAATCTCAACATTTTTCAGTGATTCAAAATGGGTTTTAAACCTAACTCATAAAGGTATCTTCCCGAAAATTTTCATTGTTTTTGGTGACATATTTAGAGAGTTATGACCGTTTTAAGGTGGGTTTTATTTTAAGACAGATTCTGATTTCATGCACACAAATTTTGGTTTGAATGGTTGAGACCTCAAATCTTCATATTTTTGAGTGAGACCACTTTTGTTTGAAAGATAACTCATTCAAGTAAATTCCAGAAGAAAAATCAAGAATTTTGGTGTAGAATCAAGTGAGTTATGAATGATTTAAGTAGACATTTTTCTCTGTTAGATTGTTTTTACACTCTTCATTTGATGTGGGTAGATGAAGGGTCAAAACTTCGAGTTTTCACATGAAACCACTTGGGTTTGAAACATAACGCAATAAACAAAGTTCCAGAAAAGATTCATATCATTTAGTTAAGTATTTTTCAAGATATGGTCGGATGAAGTGCATGCATGTAATCTGTCCGAAACTAAAAATGCTTATTCATGGAAAATGAGTGTTTTATATCTATATTTTCACTCATATGGTTGGTTCTTTGATTTGAAAACTCATTTACCACTACTTTGACAATGTTCTTAGATAAAAAAAAATCTATTTTTGACTTTTATAAACACATGCATGAACTCACACATCTCAGATTGTGACAAAAATCCACATGCATGTAGTTAAAGCATCATTTTCTTGAGTTCTAGGTGTATGGATTATGGATTATCACCATTTGTTTGACATATAACATGTCATTGGTGATTAATCTTCCATAAAAAGGGTCCATTAAGGTCCTTTTTTCCAGAAACTCAAGAGTAATGAAAATAAGTTGAGAAAAAGATGGAGAAATTACAAGAAAAGGAAGAAAAATGAAGAAGAGCACAAGAGGGATGAGTTTTACCCCTTCTAGTGTTGATGTTTACCTTCCAAAGTCTTCAAAATCGAATTTCTTGTGTGGGTTGAGGCTGAATTCGGCCAAGAGAGGGGAAGAAGAGAAAATGATGGGTGTTTGAATGTAGAGAAGGAGAGAAAGTAGGAAAAATGAAAGGTTTTCTTGAGAAAATGAAACTTTTAATTAGTGGGTATTGGGCTATGTATTAGGGGCCGAATTTTGGGCCATTTTCTAGTTTAATTTAATAATTTTTTTATTAAGTGTCATTTAATTATTGTATAAGTACATATGTTATGGAAATTTATAAAAACTTGATTTAAAGTGGCTAAAACCTCATTTATCTACTAATTTTTTTTGTTTGATTATTTAAAGTTTTAAATTTTAGATATGGGTATATATATAAACTATATATTTACCCCTCTTATTATTAATATTGTTATAACTTAATGTTAACTGTTCCAATCGGCATTTTATAAGACAGCTTAAGCAGTTCCGTGCGGTAACATGATTTTCTCAGTGTACTGTTGGAATTCTTAGGAAACTAACCCTTAGCCATCAATATTAAGTCATTATGAGTTATTCCTACTTGTTAAAACAAGTATTATACTATTCAGTTGCTAACCTGAGTGTTTTGGTTTGACGAGTGTCACAGTCTCCTCTTGTTAGAAGAATTTCGTCCCGAAATTCGTTGATTGCTATTCCCCGTCTGATCCTTTGCAAATAGGTGAGGGTACTTTCTCGATTCTAGGTCCTTCCTAAGGAAGTGAAACACATTATCAGTTTCGGTCTAACTCTTATGGCTAAAGCATTGCTTAGCCCATCATGTCTTATAAAATGCCTTAGCGTTAGTTATTAAGTCTAAGTATTCTTTTCACGTTGTGGATTACAGGTAAACTATTGGTTTAAAAAGGTTTGTAGAATTTTATATGCTATATATAGTATTTACTCCGTTGTACTATATTTTATATTTCTTCATGATGAATACTCTCGTTAATTATACCTATATCTTTGTACCTCTTATTTATCTTGTGATTTAACAATGTTCGGTTTGTTATAAATCTATTATTTATTAAGGTATTATTCATACCCCATAAAAATATATATCTTATTTGTATTTGGTGTTTGACAAAATCTACCATTTATAAGCTTTTTATCTTTTAATAATCCTACAGATCCCTTTTTCTTGAATTAGAGTTTTACTTTTCTGATGGCAAAATATTAAGTCAACTTATGGTCATCTTTAAATATCTTCTGGAATTGTTTTATTTAACCAAATTTTTATATGTATTAATTTAATGTCTTAGGGAACTTTTGACATAAATATCATCATTTTTAGAGGTGATTAACTATTTTAATCATTACACCTAACTTTAAGTGTCACAGTTACCAAAACAGTATGCACCATATTTTTGTCAAGTCCATTTGGAGGGTCAAATCTCAACATTTTTCAGTGATTCAAAATGGGTTTTAAACCTAACTCATAAATGTATCTTCCAGAAAATTTTCATTGTTTTTGGTGACATATTTAGAGAGTTATGACCGTTTTAAGGTGGGTTTTATTTTAAGACAGATTCTGATTTCATGCACACAAATTTTGGTTTGAATGGTTGAGACCTCAAATCTTCATATTTTTGAGTGAGACCACTTTTGTTTGAAAGATAACTCATTCAAGTAAATTCCAGAAGAAAAATCAAGAATTTTGGTGTAGAATCAAGTGAGTTATGAGTGATTTAAGTAGACATTTTTCTCTGCTAGATTGTTTTTACACTCTTCATTTGATGTGGGTAGATGAAGGGTCAAAACTTCGAGTTTTCACATGAAACCACTTGGGTTTGAAAAATAACACAATAAACAAAGTTCCAGAAAAGATTCATATCATTTAGTTAAGTATTTTTCAAGATATGGTCGGATGAAGTGCATGCATGTAATCTGTCAGAAACTAAAAATGTTTATTCATGGAAAATGAGTGTTTTATATCCATATTTTCACTCATATGGTTGGTTCTTTGATTTGAACACTCATTTACCACTACTTTGACAACGTTCTTAGATAAAAAAATCTATTTGTGACTTTTATAAACACATGCATGAACTCACACATCTCAGATTGTGACAAAAACCCACATGCATGTAGTTAAAACATCATTTTCTTGAGTTCTAGGTGTACGGATTATGGATTATCACCATTTGTTTGACATATAACATGTCATTGGTGATTAATCTTCCATAAAAAGGGTCCATTAAGGTTCTTTTCTCCAGAAACTCAAGAGTAATGAAAATAAGTTGAGAAAAAGATGGAGAAATTACAAGAAAAGGAAGAAAAATGAAGAAGAGCACAAGAGGGATGAGTTTTACCCCTTCTAGTGTTGATGTTTACCTTCCAAAGTCTTCAAAATCGAATTTCTTGTGTGGGTTGAGGCTGAATTCGGCCAAGAGAGGGGAAGAAGAGAAAATGATGGGTGTTTGAATGTAGAGAGAGAGAGAGAGAAGGTAGGAAAAATGAAAGGTTTTCTTGAGAAAATGAAACTTTTAATTAGTGGGTATTGGGTTATGTGTTAGGGGCCGAATTTTGGGCCATTTTCTGGTTTAATTTAATAATTTTTTTTATTAAGTGTCATTTAATTATTGTATAAGTACATATGTTATGGAAATTTATAAAAACTTGATTTAAAGTGGCTAAAACCTCATTTATCTACTAATTTTTTTTGTTTGATTATTTAAAGTTTTAAATTTTAGATATGGGTATATATATAAACTATATATTTACCCCTCTTATTATTAATATTGTTATAACTTAATGTTAACTGTTCCAATCGGCATTTTATAAGACAGCTTAAGCAGTTCCGTGCGCTAACAGGATTTTCTCAGTGTACTGTTGGAATTCTTAGGAAACTAACCCTTAGCCATCAATATTAAGTCATTATGAGTTATTCCTACTTGTTAAAACAAGTATTATACTATTCAGTTGCTAACCTGAGTGTTTTGGTTTGACGGGTGTCACAGTGACTGACTCTTTTCACCTCAATGGAGTATCTGGTGAAGTCATAAGGCTGAAGTTATGTCCATGGTCTTTGAGGGATAGTGCCAAAGCTTGGTACAATTCTTTGTCACCAGATTCTATTACAACATGGAATAAAATGGCTGAGAGGTTTTTGAAAAAATATTTTCCCCCAACCAGGAATGCCAAGTTTAGAAATGATATTTGCCAGTTTAAGAAAATGGATAATGAGGCAGTCCCTAATGCTTGGGAGAGGTACAAGGAGTTGTTAGGGAAATGCCCATATCATGGCATTCCATACTGCATATAGCTTGAGACCTTTTACAATGGTTTAGACACCACTGCAAAAAGGATGCTTGATGCTACAACAGGAGGAGCCTTCACTCTAAGTACCTACAATGATGGTTATAACATTTTAGAAAAGATTTCCAATAACAATGATCAGTGGGCAGATCCCAGAGCAATAGTACCTAGGAAGACTGTTGGAATTCATGAAATAGATCCACACACTGCTCTCACTGCACAGTTAACAACAATGACTAGCTTGTTGAAAAATATGGCTAGTCCTGCTACTCACATTGTTCCTTCAACATCTGTTTCTAAAGCTCTGTCAGTCCAATGTGTGTACTATGGTGAAGGTCATACATTTGAACAATGCATCCAAAACACTGAATCTGTGAATTTTGTGCACAACAAGTCAAACCATTTTGGGAACACTTACAACCCTAGTTGGAAAAACGATTCTAACTTTTCTTGGCACAACCCTAGTTTGAACCCAACTAATGGGAAAGAACAAAGGCAAAACTTTCAACAAAAAAATGTGCAAAACCAACAAGGGAACTTTCAGCAAAACCAGTCCAATTTTCAAAAAGGTCCTAACCAATCTAATGAGTCAACTTCTTCGTTGGAGTCAGTACTGAAAGGGTTCATAAACCAAACCAATTCAGCAATGAATCATCAAAATGCTACTATAAGGAACTTGGAGACTCAAATAGGACAAATAGCAATATAGTTGAGATACAGACCAAATGGAACACTACCTAGTGACACTGAGATCCCTAGGACTGTGACCAGGGAACATGTGAAAGTTATTACCTTAAGGAGTGGAAAAGACTTTGTTAGCAATGATCCAAAAGATAACAAGACTGTTACACAAGCCAAGACTGATGTGGTTGTTGTACCACCTGTTGCTGCAGCAACACCCACTGTTGTTCTCAAACCAGTAACAGCTCAGGAAACTGTGACCATACCACCTAAGTCTGACTTTCCATTACTCTTTCCAAGTGAAACATATCCTAAGACCAAAGGACCTACCAAAAAGGATGTTTCACCAGGTCTAACACCATCTGACCCTGTTGCTGCAGCACCAAACAGACCAATAGAGGTAAAAGCCCCTGTTGTTCAACCAACTTCAGACCCTAAGAAAGTAGTGATTAGTCATGTTCCCCCTTATATTCCCTACCCGCAGAGGACGAGGAATCAAAAGGAGGAAGAACAGTTCAAAAAGTTTATGGATGTATTCAAGCAGTTGCACATAAACATCCCATTGGTAGAGGCTATTGAGAATATGCCTAGTTATGCCAAAATTCTAAAATATATTTTGAGTAAGAAAAAGAGACTCACTGAGTATGAGACTGTTTCCCTTATAGAAGGATGTAGTGCCCTTTTGTCAAACAAACTTCCCCCTAAGCTTAAAAGACCCTGGGAGTTTCACAATCCCTTGTTCAATAGGTGGGAAACATGTAGGAAATGCATTGTGTGACTTTGGTGCTAGTATTAATCTTATGCCCTTATCCGTCTTCAAAACATTAGGGATAGGAGAGGCTAGACCAACCACTGTGACCTTACAATTGGCAGACAGGACCATAGCATATCCTAAGGGTAAAATAGAGGATGTTTTGGTATAAGTAGACAAGTTCATATTCCCAGCTGATTTCATCATCCTTGATTTTGAAGCAGATAAGGACACCCCTATTCTTTTAGGAAGGCCTTTTCTTGCCACTTGTAGAACCCTCATAGATGTCCAGAAGGGAGAGTTAACAATGAGAGTGCAAGATCAAAATGTCACTTTTAATGTTTTTAAATCTATGAAATACACTGAGGAAAAAGAGGAGTGTTCTATGATAAGCACCATTGAGTCCATGTGTCATGAAGGAGCCTTAGAATAGATTTTAGGACCCAAGATTCAACCATTGGAAGAGAGTGATGATGAGATAAATGAAATCCTAGACAGTAGTGAGTTGCTGCAGCAAGCTGAAACATTTGAGGTACTGGAAGAAGAACCTAAAGAAAAATCCTTACCATCCATAGAATCACCACCAGACATAGAATTGAAGCAACTACCTGCCCACCTTAAGTATGCATTTCTGGGGGATAATAGCAAGCTACCTGTGATCATCTCTGTCTCTTTGGAGGAAGAGCAAGAGCAACAACTAGTGACAATGCTCAAATCACATACCAAGGCCATAGGGTGGACCATTTCTGATCTTAGAGGCATAAGCCCAACCATTTGTCAGCACAAGATCATTTTGGAAGACAAGGACTTTACCTCTATAGAGCCTCAAAGGAGACTAAACCTTGTGATGAAAGAAGTGGTCAAGAAATAGATACTCAAATAGTTTGATGCAGGTATCATTTACCCTATGGCAAGTAGCTCTTGGGTAAGCCCTGTTCAGTGTGTACCTAAGAAAGAGGGTGTTACTGTGGTTGAGAATGAAAAGAAAGAGTTGATCCCAACCAGGGTAGTGTCAGGATGGAGGATTTGTATGGACTATAAAAGTCTTAACAAAGCAACCAAGAAAGACCATTTTCCTTTGCCTTTCATAGACCAAATGTTGGATAGATTAGCTGGAAAAGAATACTATTGCTTTTTAGATGGCTATTCAGGGCATAACCAGTTCACTATAGCACCAGAGGACCAAGAGAAAACCACTTTCGCTTGTCCTTATGGCACTTTTGCTTTTAGAATAATGCCTTTTGTATTATGCAATGCACCAGCAACATTCCAAAGGTGCATGATGTCCATTTTTTCTGATATGTTGGAAACCTCTACGGAAATATTCATGGATGACTTTTCTGTCTATGGATCTTCCTATGATGATTGTTTGAAGAATTTATAACAAAGTCTCAAAAGATGTGAGGAGACGGACTTGGTTCTAAATTGGGAGAAATGCCACTTCATGGTTAAGGAAGGTATTGTTTTGGGCCATGTGATATCAAAAAGAGGAATAGAGGTAGATAAGGCTAAGCTAGAAGTTATAGCAAACCTACCTGAACCTACAAATGAAAAAGGAGTAAGATGTTTCCTTGGTCATGATGGATTCTATAGAAGGTTCATAAAAGACTTTTCAAAAATTTCTAAACCTCTCCGTGTGTTGTTGCAGCATGACCAACCTTTCAATTTCAGCAAGGAGTACAAATCAGCTTTTAAAACTTTTAAAAAAGCATTGGTTTCTACCCCTATTGTTGTTACTCCTGATTGGACACAACCTTTTGAACTAATGTGTGATGCAAGTGATTGGGCAGTTGGTGCTGCTTTAGGCCAAATCAAAAACAAGATTTTTCACTCAATCTACTATTCAAGTAAAACTTTGAATGATGATCAAATTAACTATACCACCACTGAAACAGAACTCTTGGTTGTGGTTTTTGCGTTTGAAAAATTTAGGTCTCACTTAATGGGAACTAAGGTCATTGTCCACACTGACCATGCTACCATTAAGTATTTGAATGCTAAAAAGGATGCCAAGCCAAGGTTAATAAGGTGGGTAATTTTATCACAGGAATTTGACATTGAAATAGTAGATAGAAAGGGGGTGAATAATCAAGTTGCTGATCACTTGTCAAGGTTAGAAAAAGGAGAGTCAAGTTCTGGTGAGATCAATGAGAAATTCCCAGATGAGCAGCTCTTGATGCTGCAGCACTCTACAACCCCTTGGTTTGCAGACATTACAAATTTCTTGGATGTTGGGATCATACCACCATAACTAAACAAATGCCAAAAGAAGAAACTCATTCATGACTCCAGAGTTACATATGGGATAACCCCTTCTTGTTCAAATTGGGGGCTGACCAGATTCTGAGGAGATGTATACCGCAACAGGATGTGTCTGCAGTGCTACAACATTGCCATGTTGCAGCATATGGTGGTCACTTTGGTGGCCAAAGGACTGCAGCCAAGGTCCTGCAATCTAGATTTTTCTGGCCAACACTATTTCAAGATTTCAATAACTTTGTTAAGAGGTGCAATGAATGTCAAAGGATTGGATCCATCTCCCAAAGACAGGAAATGCCGTTAAATGGTATTCTTGAAGAAGAGATGTTTGATGTATGGGGAATAGACTTTATAGGAACATTTCCCATATCTAGAAACTGTCAATACATCTTGGTAGCTATGGATTACGTATCCAAATGGGTAGAAGCCACAACTTGTCACACCAATGATGCTAAGACAGTAGTTAAATTATTGCATAAGCACATATTTACAAGGTTTGGTACCCCTAGAGCTATGATTAGTGATGAGGGTACTCACTTTGTAAATAACATGATGAAAGCAGTTCTTGAGAAATATAACATAAGCCATAGGGTGGCTATTTCATATCACCCTCAAACCAATGGCTTAGCAGAACTCTCAAACAGGGAGATAAAGAGCATCTTGGTGAAAGTTGTCAAACCAACAAGGAAGGATTGGTCCTTTAAACTATATGATGCTCTGTGGGCTTATAGAACAGCCTACAAGACACCCATTGGGATGTCTCCCTACAAGCTAGTCTTTGGAAAAGCTTGCCATTTACCACTAGAAATTTAGCACAAAGCCTTTTGGGCTTTAAAAGAGTTGAACATGTGTGTTAATGTTGCAGGTGAAAGAAGAAAGCTACAAATCAATGAACTTAAGGAACTAAGAGACCAATGCTATGAGAATTCTAAAATTCTAAAATTCAAAGGGAAAATGTGACTGGACAAAAGGTTTTACTCTTTAACTCAAGGTTGAAACTCTTTCAAGGAAAATTAAGATCCAAGTAGACAGGGACATTTGTGGTTCACAAAGTCCATCATTATGGAGTTGTCGAACTAAATGGCCCCCAACAATGGATCCATTTTCAAAGTTATTGGTCAAAGAGTAAAGTCCTACCATGAGGCTGCAGGGACCGCTTTTGTGGAACACCTCACTCATGCCTAGCGTGTGATCTTAAAGGCTTGTACAAGCCTATTTAAATTGTATATATGTAAATATAGTGGTTTAAACATCAAACTTTTGTTATTTATGAGTTTTTCATAAAAAGAATAATTTTTGGAAAAGGACAGATTGCTACAGCAACTTTGATGTTGCTACAGCAATCTGCAACCCAGACCCTAACTGTCTTGTCAGCCAAAAATCTGTACTCAAAAACTGCAAAGATGCTTTTTAGCTTATCTTTTTGCATAGAGGGTATCATTTCTTTTAGTTCCAAGAAAAATATGATTACCCTAAAACCCATTTGAATTAATCTTAGTTGCATTTGAACTAATTTTTCTTCCAACTTGCTAACCGTTCGGTTTCTTCAACCGAATACCCCACGATCATCTCATATATTCTTATTTTAAAGCAAGTAGACAGCCACAACAGTAATTTTACAGGGGGGGGGGGGGTATTTCTTAAAATCTATCAACAATAGGAAGAGTAAAATCCCAAGCAAAGAAAGTTGTGAAAACAGGGGCTGATCGGGTAACAAGAAGAAGCATTCAACAAAAGCAAGAAACCTTATAAATTTAAGGAAGCAAGGTTGCAAGTCAAGATATAAAGGGCAAAGTCAAGGGAAGACCCTCTTCTTCTGAAAAAACACCATTGAAGAAGATGAAAACATGGGAGGCTAAGAAGAGCAAAAATCAGACCCAAACCTCATCAACCTCTATTTCTTCTACATCTGCTAGCCACAAATCATTCACCATTGACATCAATAAAGAACCACAATCACCACCCATTGAGCAACCCCAACTTTTGTTGCTTGGTGGTCATTTTCCCTTAACCCCAAGTCCTCAAAACACCAACTCAGGGAGTGCATGTGGAGCACCATCCCAAGGCATTCCAAATCTGTGAAATTCCAGATCTAGCAATCTAACACAATCACATGTAGAGAGAATCTAGAGAGCAAAGTAGTCATCCATATATTGAATATCAAAGTACAAATGCCATAGGCTTGAAAGTGTTTCTCTAAGTTGTAGATTGTTACTAGCTAATGAACTAGACATGCCTATTTATACCCATAACATACAAGGTATAAAGGCATTTACATTGTTGACTTAGTAAGATATTGACTTTACATGTATAGATACAGTAAATCTTGAATACAATAATGCTCTAACAATCCCCCCCTTTGGATTCAAGATTTAAAAATATGGCAGCATTCTTCAGCTCTTGATCTTCAAAACTTTAACTTTGACCGCTTTGAACTTTGAAGCTTTGGCACTCTTCAAACAGTTGAATCTTCACAAGTTCACGTTGAACGTTGATGCTTTGATAGTCTTTAAACTCTCATCTTTGATCAGTCTTCAGTCAAAATTGAAAAGTCTTCGTCTTTCACATTGAAAAGTCACTCATCTTGAAATGTAATCTTCAACAATTTTTAACAAATTGTTTTCAAGTCTTGAACGCGAATTTTAGATCTTTGTAGTTTTGAACTCAAACATTGAATGATTTCTTGAACTTTGTATCTTCATCTTCTTTGATCTTATATTGTCTTCGAACAACGAACTTTCTCGAAACAACTCGGAATGTCTTCTTGACTTTAATTCATCATTTCTCCCCTTAATCTGTCATTGACCAATCTCTCTTTTCTTCAGGGTATTATTTCTCCCCTTGATCTTCAGTATACTATTTCTCCCCCTTTTTGATGATTGTGAGCATCATGATCATCAAAATCATCATCAAATTTAGCACGCTTTTTGTACACCACAATTAACCTTCTCCTTCTTTTTATCTGATAAACCGTCAATTCCGAAAGATATTTATCCGAATCTTTTCAAATTCAGATAAATAGAGAGTGGTAACCCTGAAACAATGGATGAATCAGTTAAAATGCCTGTAAGTAGCATGGAGCCACTTAGTACAACGTATGTACTTTGTAAAGGATGTTTTTGATGTTCACTCCCCCAGGGCTTCCATTCAATCATCGAAAAACCACAAAGGAATTTCTATGAATGTTATGACAAGAAAACATATTCCTTGTGTGTACGTGCATGTGTTAGAAAGAATAAAGCAACATATGCTTGAATAATAGGCTCAAAGCGTGTAAACTGTTGACACAACAACAATTTTCCACGAACTCAATGTGCATGAATGAAGAGCGAAGGTGGGGCAAACTTCCTTCTTTTTCAATATCTAGACCTTTCGAGCGAAGATCAGATAGATTATATGCTGCATCCCCAAGAAAAATGAAACGTTTCTTTGTTAAGAAAGAAATGAGTAGCTGGTGGGATTAAAGCAAGAGTTGGCATGGGCTAACTGCCTGTTTCAGTGATGGTCACCAAAGAATGTGAACCAATCAGAAATGTGGCTTCCCGGCTCAGAAAAAATGGATGGGGCAGAGTTCTCTTATTCTTTTAACTCTGTTCTCACACCCTCTTTCTGTTTTTAATCCGCTCACTTCTACCCAAACTCTCATTTACATTTTACCTCAGCACAATGAGATACTCAACCGGATGAGTAATCTCCCCCACTCTTTGATTTCGACCCCTCACCCCTCAATCACTCAAGGATAACTTCTTGTGTAGGAAACACTAGTTAACGTGGATCCATAGAAGTTTTATAATATCTCACGCTGATTCCCATGAAATTGTCCTAAAATGATTTGTTGTTCAACAGTTTAGCTTGAACAAATATGAATATCGGCATTTGAGTAACATTGCCATCAGAATGTATGCTCCTCAATATTTGAGCATTTGAACGTTGAAGAATTTCTCAAAACAAGGATATTTGAACGAATGAAATAAATTCGAAAGACTTGATTGAGAAAAGGCAGTTGTAGCCTTCATTTTGGGAGAAACCACCACTGCTCCACCATTGGTAACCACTAAAACCACCACAAACCAAGCCATCATACCCTTTGATACCACAAAAACATCTACCCCAATATCAAACCCAAGAGTAGTTATGTCTAGGCAATCACAGGCTGTTGAAACTGAAGTTGGGGGTGCAAGCATGGAAAAGCGAGATAGCACTAAAGAGGGAGGAAGCAGAAGAAAGGGGAAGGAACAGGTGATAGAGACTGATGAGGATGAGGAGAGCTAAGAGGAGGAAAGCTCTATGGATGATGACTCAATGGATGAATATGTTGTTGTGACAAAGAAGGATCTTGCTGCAGCAACTGCTGAAGATGAAGCAACCACTTTGGTTGAAATGATGAAGACTCCAAAGAAAGGGGTCAAGAAGATAAAGAAGGTACAACCATCTCCATCTACTCAAAACAATTCCAGAAGAGAAAATGCCTCTTTTGGGACTTTCAGCTGTAGAGAAGCTTATGATCACTTTGGTCATTTAGCCTCTAAGGATTCCTTAACTGATAAGGGGTTCAGTCCTGAAGTTCTAATGGACTACCCTTTCATTAAGGATAATATTGTGAAAATGGGGTGGGAGCTCTTTTGTGTAGTACCTGCAGGTTACAACTTGTCCCTAATAAGGGAATTTTATGTTGAGGTTTGTTAGGACCATAAATGTCCTATAATATAGAAAGTGATATAAAGAAAAGATTAGAAAATATTATTAATTGTAAAAGCCTTTAATTGTTTAATGGGCTTAGTTTAGCTTAACGGGTCATGGGCTTGAAGCTTAAGCCCTTGGTATAAATAGTTGTTTTGTTTAGAAATTAGGTAGAGAATTCATATTGTGCCTAATCGTTTTAGAATCGTCCATTTAACCATTGTAATCGCACTATTGAAATTCTCTCTGAATGGTTTATGAATAATAGATGGATGATGACTTGAAATCAGTGTGTTTGTTGATTATTATTATTCGTTGATTTCTACTACTTTGCACTAATCTGGGATCCACAATTGGTATCAGAGCATACATACTGGTTGATTCAAAGGTTTTTGGTAAGTTTATTTGTGTTTCTGTCGACTGATAGGTTGTTCAAAGAAATTCATCATTCTGTTCTTGGTGAAATTGATTGATTTTGTTTATTGCATTCGTTTAGTATTGCTTCCGATAGTGTTTATGCATCGTTTCAAAGTTTAATTCGACTGATTGAGTGTTTTTCAAGCAAAATCAAATTTTCCAAGTTTGAGTCTCTGTTCTTTAAAAAGTTCAATTTTTTGCATCAAAAATCATGGTTTTTAGCTTAGAATTCGATTAGCGTATTGTTATTTTCGTGTTTTGGTCGTTTCCTAACCTTTCAGGAACAAACTCTAGCAACCCTAATTAGTTCATCGATCCGATTTAGTCGAACAACCGCTCTGTCCGGACGCCCTCAAAGTTTCCGGGTAAGTTCTCTATTCGTCACTTTCCGGACGTCATTTGTCCGGATTGTGTTTTGTTTCCGGAAACCCATAGTATTCATAAGTCACAAGTATCCGGTATTTTGTCCGGATTGCCCAAACTATCCGGTAACATACCCGGATTGTAATTGTTCCCGGATACTCCTTGTTCGGACACTCCAACTTCCCAGACACCCCATCCGGTAAGTTATTTTATACGACAACAACATCCATCCGGTAACTTTATTCCATCCGATTTCTCCAATCTTTCCGGTAAGTTCTTTATTCGATCACTTATTTTTCCCGGTTTCATTTGTTTTATCCGGAAACCTTGTGTTATCCGGTAAACTTAATTTTATCCGGTTACTCTGCTATTCGGACACTTCACACACCCGGATCCGGTCACTCCCAGATCCGGACACTTCTCTTATACGGATTCCTATCCGGTAAGTTTTGTTTATTTAATTTCTTACCAGTTCACTTTAAGTCACTCTTAGAACCTGAGTTAGGACTGTCGCTCGTAGTGCCTTGCGTTAGGATTTCTAATCTTGAATCAACCCTACCGTCTGACGATCACGTTAGTGCACACATAACGATGTCTCGTGACGCCTTAGCAATCGGTACCGATGCCAAGCCTCCGACTCTCTATCGAGGCAAATACAGCCAATGGCGAGACAGATTCATCATCTTTATCGAAGCTAAAGATAACTTCGAATACATCTGGCAAACTCTCACTGAAGGCCCACAAGAAACTCCAATGACAACTGTACCAACTCAAACAGAAGGTGCTGAAGCTCGACCTATGGCCAAGACTTACATCCAGATGACCGACGAGGAGAAATGCAGATTTGATGGTGAAAAGCATGCCAAGAGATATCTAGTCCAGAGTCTATCAAACGAGATTTACACGACCATTGACAGCTACAAGAACACTTCCAAAGGTATGTGGGATCAAGTCGATAAGATGATGAGCGGGAGTAAAGTAGGAAACCAACTGAAGGTCAACAGCTGCATCACCAAATTTGACGGTTTCAAGCAGCGCAAGGGCGAATCAATTACTCAGGCATATTAACGATTATGCCTTCTTCTGAACGAGCTCCACAAGAACAAGATCACTCTATCTAACACGGAGAATGCCCTCAAGTTCTTAAACAATCTCCTGCCAGAATGGAAAGTGTCCGTTTCTCATATCAAAGACAACAATCTGATTGAGAATGTTCCAATCCATGAACTTTACGAGATGCTCATGCAAGACGAGGATGAAGTCATGGAGATACTGAGCACTCAAAAATCATCTTCCAAGTCACAAGTCGATCCCCTCGCTCTTGTATTTTCAAAAAGCGGCAAGTCATCCAGCCGTCACTCCAAGAGAACCCAAGAGTCCAGTGAATCTGAACCAGAATCTGAAGAAACAAAGAAAAGCGACTCTGACCCAGAGCTGACTGAAATCAAGAAAATAATGGCCCTGATCACCAAGTCTTTTCAAAGAAAGAAGTTCTTCAAAAAGCCTTCCTCTAATAATCAGCGCTACTCTACTACTCCCAACAAGCGCACCGATTACAAAGAGAAATATGAAGGAAAGAGAAAGTCTGACGAGCACAAGCAATCAGATCACAATGAGAAGAACGAACGAAAGCCCGAGCCAAAGAAAAAGGATGAGCCAGTCACGTGCTATAACTACGGCAAATTGGGCCACTTTGCCAAAGACTACCGAAAGCCCGTTGTGCGTAACGTGGAATACTATAAGGCAAAACTTCTGTTAGAAGAATAGAAAGCTGCAGGAAAGGCACTGTTAGTTGAAGACGACCACTACAAAATCGTTTTGACGACGAAAGCGATTCTGAAGATGCCGACGCTTTCATGGGCAACCACTCTCCTCCACCAAATCAAGTAAATCTTTGTCAGGTATGTGCCCCTATCTATCAAAACTTAGTCGATCAGATGCAACCACTTGTTCAAAGAATAGACTCCTATAAGGCTTCCACTAATGAACAACTTCTTGAAAATAACTCTTTAAAAGAAAAGCTAGATGTTCAAAAGAGGATCAGTAAAAAATATAAGTCTGACAATGCCAATCTGAAAGAAAAGCGTGCAAATCTTTCCATTGCACCCAAAGATATTAGGGCTAAGATATCTGAGTTAAATTCAAAGCTTGATCCGTGTGAGGATGAGAAAGCAGAGATTATTTATGAATGCTCCTCTCTTCAAATTCAACACAAAGAGTTTGTTTCTAAAATAACTGATCTTGAAACTAAACTTCATAAAAGAGGTCAAACTGATCAAACAATTCGATTGAACAAACCTAAGGAAATCACGTATTTTAACAAAGAATGGGGAATTGGGTACGATAACCCACGATACTTGAAAAATATTTTGATAATGAGACCTACTCTTTACGAATTTAACTTTCTTGGTCTCGACAAAAAGTTTCCCGAATACAAAGTCAAATGGACTGGACCTCTAGAAGAGAACGAACAGGAAACTGAGGAATACAAACGCGCACACACCACTAAAATGCAATTACCCTTTGCATATGAACCTCTCAACTGTTCCTACAAAAAAAAATCCAAGTACCTTTCGAATGACTACTTTGACGGCTACAAGGTCGCAACGCCTAAGGATTCCTATAAAAATGATGAGGCCCCAACTCCTGAACCCAAAACTGAGATGGACGAGTTTAAACTCTATGTTCCTTCTCTTGTTTTGGAATCAAAAATAGTCGAGCTAGAGGAGACACTCGAAAAGGAAAGGACAAATTTCCAAATGGAAAAATAAGAGCTTTTAACTGAACTTGAGAAACTCAAATCCACCAAAACCAAACCTGCATCTGTTGAGGACAAGGAACTCCTTCGGGTAGAAATCAATAGGCTCACATCCAAACTGTCTGCCTTGGCAACAGAAGTAATGCAAGAGCAAGTGAGTAAAAGTCAACTCCAAGAGAAGTTTGACCAACTCCAAAAAGAAAATGTGAATCTACCTGAACCTTCCTCGGACTCATCAGATACATCTTCGTGTAAGGCCTTTCTTGGCAAAACATCTTCTAGAAAAGAAAAAGAGTCTCAAGATGACTGTGTTCAAAAGAATCTTAACTCTGAATTTCAAAAAGCTTCCGCAACAGATTCTTCCAATAACACAAATTCAAAGTGTTCCTCACCTCCCTCGACCAATCCTGTTCCATCTGTCCCTGATATTGATTTTTCAGCCTATATGAATTCCGACGAATGTTCTGATGATGAGTTTCCTAAGTTTGAATTTGACAGTCCCCTTCCAAACCAAACCGACTTTCTTTCAAAAGCAGTAAACGACCGGTCAAATTTCTCAAAGGTGAATGTTCCACAAAAATAAAAACCCGGTCTGTGAATGAAGTTTTTAAAACCGATTCCAATTCTCAAAAACATTCATAGACGCGGCAATTGACCGGTCAACCAAACTATAGACACCCTTCCTACTCAAACTCTGTTGACCATACCTTTAATGATAATTCAGATAATAATGGTCGGAGAAAAAGGTTCAAACAAGTTTGGGTATGAAAAAGTTAAAATAAAGCAAAGCAAATACAAAGTCATTTAAGTCAGTTTCGCATGCTAGGACATACAATCATTATGCTTTTAATTCTCGTACTTCTGTTGAACAAAATGTGATGTTTCCTTTAAGAGTTTACTCAATTCAACAGTTGCTTCAACTTTCTCATGATTGTATTTGTTGTTCTGCATGTGGTTTGAATGATTTTGTTGACCGTAAATATTCATCTCACTGGTACGGTACTTATAGTATCCCCGGTCGTCACTATAATAGGGCATCTAACCGTCAAGGATCCATCAAAGGATGGATACCAAACTTCTTCTAATCTATTTTGCAGGAATGTCATGTGCGTTTTAATTCATATTATTCACATCACATGACGAACATTCAAAGGTTATGCCACATTTGAGGGGGAGTATCAGGTATTTGTCACATAAATGCATTTTTAAGTGAATTCAAAGAACCGTGGTAATGCATCTTGAATAACTTACTTGTGTTTGTTATTCTCTGATTTTAACTTCCATGATTGTCACGTGTTATATTTTCTTGACTTAGTTATTTGTGTTTGTTGATTTTTTGATGGAAATACACTCGTTTGAATTCCTATTTGTTTCTCAAAGTTCGTCATTTCTATTAATGATTCAATTCTTATCTCACATTAATTGTGACTTGTTCTTCACAATTAAACTTTCTATTCATTGTTTGATTTTTGACTATAATGTGCTTAATGAGTCATTCTAGTTCGAGCTTGACTTTGTACTTTGATATTCATTATCATTTTTTATGACTTCTGATCATCTCAGATCAGAACTCGGACTTCATTTTTATAATTTCTGATCATCTCAGATCAGAACTCGGAATTCATTTTTATGACTTATGATTATCTCAAATCAGAACTCGGACTTCATTTTTTATGACTTCTGAATAATTCAGTTCAGAACACGTTCTTAAATGTTTTGACTTCTGAACAAATCAGTTCAGGACTCGTACTTCAATGTGTACATAATGTTTTATTTGGTTCATTAAAAGAGTGTTAGGGCTTATATCGTTTCTATGGTCTATCCAGAACCGGAAGGACCTACCCAAGAAACACATCCAGTTCATAGATATCAATGAGGTGTCTAGATTGATAGATGAGTTCGGAGTTAAAAGAATATGGTGAGGCTGTGACAAGACTTAAAAGAACTATTGTTCCTTACCAAATTGAGTCAGTTATCCGGGTAACCACACAATCTATTCATTCTCGTTCTTTGGAGATGAATATTGAAACAGACATGGACCCAGGGTCGATAACTCGTGTCACCCCACCTAGCCACTCAAGTATCTCACAAAAGATGCTTGTTTCATATATTCATGGAGATTTAGCACATAATCTATTTATTCCTCATTCGGAGGTCTTATATATTGAAAAAGGAAGACATCAGCTCTGGTCTTCGAACTTTATTTCCTAATCACCGAGTCTATTGATTTTGAACTTGAGTCCCAGGTTAAATCAGTATTTGAGCCAAACAGATATAATTTATTTCTTTCACACATGCACGAGTCTTTGTGATTCCTCTTGCATATCTTCGTGATATTGTCGGAACAGTTTGAGAAGTATTTTAAAATGTTACTTCAGTGATAACTGGAAGTCCTATCAGTGATACCCCGATGCCAACTCTAAAGATAGGCCACACAATTATTTCAATTGTTGTGATAACCGTTACTATTGTGTTTCTGTGTTAGCTTTTTACCCTATCTTGGTTACTATAACACTTTATCTGTTATTTTTCTACTCACCAGTATTGTCTTTGAAATTACATGATGCTCCGGATGCTCCTACTCATCATGAGAGGGAGAAATGGTACAGATTCAAAGACACCGAATATCAAGTTAAGGGGGAGTTATCAAAAGTATTTCGTGCTGATGAGATTACAAGTTGTTTGCTTGATTGATTCTTCTGTTCCTTTTCCAAGTGGTGTCTGGAACTGTAATAACCCGGGTAAGTTTGTTAGTTAAATTCTCTTTCCGTTAAATTTAGTTAACTTTAAAATTGGATGTTTAGGGTAAGTTTGGGTTAATTTATAAAGTTAAGGGTGTTTTGGTCATTAGTGAATAGTTCAAGTCCAAAATGGTAAAATTGGTCTAATATTACCCCTTAAGCCTCCAAATATTTTCAGAAATAAAAATCAGTGTGTGTGTGTGTGTGTTTTGAGACAAAAAGAAGAAAAAGAAGAAGAATAAGGTTAGGGCTTCAATTGGTTTACTTGGAAGTGATTTTGAGGTATGTTCCTTTACGTTTTATGTTTGTAATTGTTAATAGAAGGTTTCTATCAGATTAGAATTATCAATTTCATGACTGGTGTTAGTTTCAATCGATTCTGGGTAGAATTTTGGTAAACAGACAGTGGTTTCCGGACGTTTATGGTAGTGTCCGGTAGTTTCTCCTTGCTAGTGTCCGGAAGATGAAGTATCCGGAAACCCTGTGTTAAAGGTATCCGGACGAGTCAATTATCCGGTAAGTTTCTTTTTAATAGTTTCCGGATGAAATTAGATACCGGGTGGTATCCGGATTACCTTGGTTTCCGGATGTCATCCGGATTGAGTATGTTGTCCGGAAAGTTGTGTTGTTCGGATTGAGTATTTTGTCCGGAAAGTTGTGTTGTCCGGATAGTTTTTGTAGTGTCCGGAAACTCTAGCTGTTTGGTCACTTTTGAGATTTCAGATACTTTTGAGTATCCGGTAACTTTGTGTTTTGTCGACTCTTGGATAGGGTATGAATGAGAACTGGAAATACTGTGGACTCGACTTAAGTTCGGGTTTGGGGGAAACATTTGAGGATAAGAGTTAGATAGAGTTATCTAGAGTTCTTAGTCTTCTAGTAAAGTCTTATATGTTTAATTGGTAAAGAGATGATTGTATGTAAATTATTTCAGATTCTGTGAATTCTGGGTGAAAGACTAAATCTTTTGGGAAGGCTTGGAAGCGTTTTGATAAACAAACAGGTGAGTTTTACTTTAAAATGTTTTCAAACTGGAATACATATATGTGGATTGAGAATGTGATAAGTAGTGTAATAGTGTGCATATGTATGAATTATGATATATTGATGTGTATATTATATTTATACGAGCATTACACTACACGAGTGCACGTTGGCCGGGCTTAGGACCGATGGAGTTTGGCTGTACGGAGGGACAACGGAGTTGGCTGTATATTAGTGCAGCGGAGTAAATTGATTAGTTGGTTCGCAACCAACTAATATGGCCATGGGAATGAGACAGGAAAGTACACAATGCATGAGTCATAGTTGGTATTCATATTTGTGTTATGTATATAGTGTTTGTGCAAATGATTTTAAACTGATAGGGATTTTCTCACTTAGACCAATAGGTCTAACCCTCATTTTGTTTTAAAATATGTATTCCAGGTCGTGGATCAAGTAAGAGCAAATGAAAAGGGTAATCTGTGACGAGCTTTTGGAAGACTTATGTTTTTGAAGATCATGACGTGTTTTGCAGTTATAACTTTGTTATTAGTTATAATGAAATTAATTAGCAAAAAAGTTTGTAATGAAATACTTATTATGATTGTAAAGACAAAAGGGACCGTACATGTTATATGATGTATCTTTTGTTATGAAACAATGTTATGTAAAATATGTTATTTGTTGTATGTTTGGGAACCGGGTCGTTACAGATGGTATCAGAGCCCTAGTTTAAGAGATTTAGGTATTCGGATCCATACCTAGACTTAAACTGCATGTGAAGTAGGATGTCCCTATTATTTTAGAACCTTGGGATGCTAAATATAAAAGGTAGAAGGAACATCATGTAAGGTAATTTCAAATTACAGTTGGCCAGTGTAATCATGAACTTACAGGTACATGTTTGAACTGGAAAACCTTATTGTATGGGGTATGTGCTTACGTGTATATTAAACTTGTTGAAATCTACAGAATGGCAAGTGGTACTCGACGTACGAATAGAGAAGGAGAAGGAAATCCTAATAGAACGAATCCAACAATCGGAACAAGGGGAAGAGGTGGAGATCGAGGTAGGGGCAGAATTGGAGGTAGAGTTCAGTCGCAAGGCACCGAATTTGTTACAAGAGACAATTTGGCGGCTGAAATGGGAAGACTACAAGCAAATATACAAGCCATGTTCGACCGAACTCGTCATACTGAAACTGAAATACTAAATCCTAGTCTGGAAGACGAGATGCCCATTACACCTACTGTCATACAGGTGCCAAAGAAGTGTGATTATAAGATGTTTCTAAGTTGCAAACCTCCGACTTACTCAGGAGAAAGAGACCCAGTAAAGGCTATAAGGTGGCTGAAAGAGATAGAAGCCATCTTCAAAACCATCAAATGTGCCGAGGAAGATAGAGTGTTATATGGAACCGCGATGCTGAAGGCCGATGCTCTATATTGGTGGGAAGCTCTTATTACCTCTAGAGGATCTGATGTGTATTATACTTTCTCTTGGGAAGAATTCACTATAGCTTTCAAGAGACAGTTTTGTCCTCAAGCAGCAGTTAGACAACTGGAAGAAGAGTTCATGAACCTGCAACAGGGAAGTTTATCGGTTCGGGATTATACTGCTCGTTTTCTGGAGAAGTCTCGTTTCGCTGAGTACTACGTTGCCACAGAGGCACTTAAGATGGAAAGGTTTATCTTCGGGTTAAATTCAGAAATCAGAAGTCTAGTGATTGCAAAGGGACCAGATACCTTCTCAGCCGCGGTAGATGCCGCGGAAAATGTGGAATGGGATAAAGGAAGAGATGTTAGTGATAAAAGTACTGGAAAAAAATGGGAAGGGCCACATTATGATCCAAAGAAGTCCAGATCCCAGAGATTTGATAGTCGTCCACCTTTCAGACCAGCTGAAAGATCTTGTCCAAAATGCAACCGTATTCATCAAGGAAATTGTCAAGTTGATCCACGAGTTTATTACAAGTGTGGAAAGACCGGTCATATTGCTAAAGACTGTCGGGTAACTCGGTTTTGTTTCTCATGTAATTCTCCTGATCACATCTAATCTGATTGTCCACGGGGGAGGGTATAGCAGGGTGGTATGTCAGTGAGACCAACGGGTGTTAGGCCGGTAGTACAAAGGCCAGAGCTACCAAGAGCAAGGGGTCGTGCCTTTCAAATGACAGCACAAGAAGCGGAGGAAACTTCTGATGTGGTTACAGGTACATTTTTAATCAACTCTACACGTGCTAAAGTATTATTTGACTCCGATGCAAACCGATCATTTGTGTCTCCTTCTTTTGCTGCTTATATGCATTTAAAGCCTAAAGTGTTAGAACATGCTTTAATAGTAGATACTGTAAATGATAATCAAGTACCGGTTAAAGAAGTATTTGATAGTTGTGTTATAAATATAGATGGGTCTGGAGTACCTATCCAGTTATTTCCTATAGCTTTGATTGAGTTTGATGTGGTGGTGGGAATGGATTAGTTAGCCGAGAATCAGGCTAGTATAGTTTGTGATAAGAAGTTGATTAATGTTGTCTTACTTGAGAAGGGACCGGTAGTGATTTACGGTGACCATAGAAATCATCAGTCTTGCCTTATCTCTATGATGAAAGCTCGTAAGTGTGTTAATTAAGGCTGCCCGAGTTATTTAGCTTATCTGATAGATACTAAGCTAGAAAAGAATAAGTTGGAAGATATTCCTGTTGTTTGTGAATTTCCAGAAGTTTTCCCAGAAGACTTGAATAGTCTTTCGCCCGTTAGACAAGTAGAGTTTGGTATAGATCTGATCCCTGGAGCCGCTCCTGTTGCCCGTGCACCGTATCGTCTGGCACCTCCAGAGATGAAAGAAATGATGACGCAACTACAAGATCATTCTTATAAGGGCTTCATCAGACCCAGTACTTCACGGTGGGGAGAACCAGTTCTGTTTGTGAAAAAGAAAGACAGATCGATGATAATGTGCATTGATTACCGGGAGCTGAATAAGCGTACGATCAAGAACAAGTATCCGCTTCCCAGAATTGATGACCTCTTTGATCAATTAGTTGGAGCTTGTTATTTCTCAAAATTTGATCTAAGGTCTGGTTATCATCAGCTGAAGGTTAAAGAAGAAGATGTTCTGAAAACTGCTTTTCGCACAAGGTATGGTCACTACAAATTCCTAGTGATGCCTTTCGGACTGACGAACGCCCCATCTGCTTTTATTGATCTAATGAATCGGGTATGTAAGCCATATCTCGATAAATTTGTTATTGTGTTTATCGATGATATCCTTATCTATTCCCAATCTAAAGAAGAGCACGCCCAACATCTTCGTTTGATTCTTGAATTGTTGAAGAAGGAACAATTGTACGCCAAATTTTCTAAATGTGAATTCTGGTTACGAGAAGTTCAATTTCTCGTACATGTAGTTTCAGAAAAAGGCATTCAAGTTGATCCGATGAAAATAGAAGCAATTGAAAAGTGGGAACCGCCGAGAACGCCAACCGAGGTACGAAGTTTTCTAGGTTTAGCTGGCTACTATCGAAAGTTTATACAATATTTCTCTCGTATCGCTACACCCCTGACCAAGCTGACCCGAAAGAATATAAAGTTCGAATGGAAAGCAGAACAGGATGAAGCATTCCGAATATTGAAAGAGAAACTCTGTAGCGCGCCGATACTATCACTACCTGAAGGTTCAAATGACTTTGTTGTTTACAGTGATGCCTCCAAACTAGGATTGGGATGTGTATTAATGCAGTGTGTGAAAGTTATTGCTTATGCTTCTCGACAACTGAAGGATCATGAACGACAGTATCCTACACACGACATAGAACTTGCCGCAGTTGTTTTTGCTCTAAAGATCTGGAGACATTATTTATACGGCTCTAAATGTCAATTTTATACCGATCATAAGAGTCTACAACATCTCTTCGATCAATGAGAATTGAATATGAGGCAAAGAAGATGGTTAAAATTGGTGAATGATTACGACTGCGAAATTCTCTATCATTCGGGGAAGGCGAATGTGGTAGCTGATGCACTGAGTCGCCAAGAGAGAAGCGGAACAATAAAGGCAATTGCACTACGAGCTGAACTTCTACCTAACATCTTTGACGAATTAAATAAGTGTCAAGTAGAAGCTTTTCAAGAGGAATGTTAGTTCCTTTTTGCTAAAAACAATGATCTCAACTTTCAGTTAGTTCAGATTGTATGGTGCGGAAGCGTATTTAAGAACTGAAAGATAATGTAAGGTAGAAGATCACACAATATCAAATAAAGCAAAGAGTAAATAACATATGTTTCTCAAAGATTACTGTATTTGATATATAATAAGAACACCAAGAACTTTAAAGGATTAACAAGAAATCTGCAGTTTAATGGTGTGTGTGTTGGGTAAAAACTTAATAGAAGAGTTCACATGAACCTTCTATTTATACAACTCCTAAAGGGGACAATAAGGACTGAAGGTACAAGACACTGTTCTAGAACAGTAGCAGGAAGGTACAAGACACAGTTCTGGAACAGTTGTAGATGCAACGTTCACTAAATGTTCCGTATTCAGCTTTAGGCAGAAACCTATCAGAGTTTGACACGTGGAATTGTCAGGTCACGCCTTTGTACGATTTATCTTTAGAACCTTCGAATGGTAGGTATTGTAAGAAGCATGTTCGTCCTTGTTAAGATCTTTTGCGTAGATCTCCTTTTTCCCACAGAAGCTCTGTCAAGTATGACAGAGGCTCTGTAGCCTTGTCCGCATAGAAGAGTCTCGTTGTTTCTTCACTTCGGTCTTCCTGATTTACCTGGCAGAGCCTCTGTCGAAGACTTCTGTCTTCTCGGTTACTCGGCTTCTCGGCAGAGCCTCTGTGGGTTACTTCTGTACTTAGACTATTTTCACTACTTTTACAAACAGAAAGATTGGAGAAAACAATCTCCCCCTAAGTAGTGAAAATTAAAAATTTGAAAGTGCAAGTATTTTCTAAGTACAAGAATATTTTCTTTTCATATTGGAGTTTGCCAGAGGCATTTACATTTGACTGTATTGAAAAGAAAATTTTACAGAGGATCTGTTTGACTGACTCAGAAGATGGCATTCTTGAAGTCATTGAAACTTCTGCGGTCGAGTCCTTCTTGTTTGAGCTCGTGATAGAAGCTGATGCAGAGATTTTGGAAGTTGATTGTTACATCGATAACCTCTATCAGTCTATCGGCAAGACTTTGATTCATGAGCTTTGATCCTCTGTGCTCCACTAGGATAGTTCTAAACTCTGTCAAAGTACTTGTTGCGTACTTCTGATAGTCCATCTCTACGAACAACTTTGATTTATCAGAAGGATCTAGAAATACTAACCCGACCCTTGGATTTCTGATAATTGAGTTTGGTGTAGCAGAGGGAGGGCAGTAGTCTTCTGGTGGTTGAACGGTTAAGCACTTTACTCCAAGATCTCGAGCCAATTGAAAGTCTACCATGCTGTATAGCAGAAGCTTTTCGCGTATGGCCTTTCTTATCACCATGTAGGCTCTGCGAACTTCGTCGGTTGTGAAGTTCTCTTTCGTCCATTCCAGAAGTTTAGGTAGATCATAAGGATTGAGATTCCTAAGATCTGCATCTGCAAATTGGTTCTCTGATCTGTCCTCTCTTTTGACCTTGTAGATGTTGTAAGAGAGTCTAGGCCAGCTTCTAGTTTTTTGAGAACTTGTAATATAGGACTTTGACGATCTTGGATGTTGAGAAGACTTCGTGTTTAGGCTTGGGTTTTGTTCTGGTGAAGAGATTTTCGAGGTCAGCACGGAAGTCAGGGTCTTGAATGGTTGGTTCTGATTGATCCATTATGCCCATTCTGCTGTATAAGTACCTATATACCACTTCTTCCATTTGTGGTGGTGGTGGTTGAGGTAAGGTTCTGCGCAGAGCATCCATTTGGTTCTTAACTTGTGCCACTCGATCCTCTGACGGTTTTGACTTAGGATCCAGAACAGGAATATCTGACAGAGGTTTAGTGCCGAAAGCCCAGTCTTCTTCTTCAGGCTTTGGTGTCTTATACGCATCGAAAGAGCTCTTCATCAGTTTTTCTGTTGAAGGTTGATGCTTGGGCTTTTTCTTCTGCGGTTCCTCTGTCACAATTCTTTTTCCCTTGTCTTTTGCCTTCGGCTGTTCTGCTTGTTGAGATGGGGTTGCCTCTGTAGGATTTGACTCTTGAGTCTCAGAGGGCTCTGTTGTTGATGTTTCTGTTGGTTTGGGGATTGCCTATGTTGGTTCTGTCACTTGAGTTTCAGAGGGCTTGATTGGTGATTTGGGTTTTGGTTCTGTTGGAGAGGTTTCATGTGTTTTGCTCAGATGATTTCTTTTGTGAGCAATGGTTTTGGTTTTTGGGTTGGTTTTGGGTGTTGGGGAAGGTAGTTCATCTTCGGAGGATGTCAGAAGGTGGATTTCTTCTTGGTTTTGGACATCTTTTCCAAATACAGAAGGAGTTTCCACAGAGGTGGGTGTTGCCTCTGTGGTCTTCTGTTTTTGAACATGGATTGTTTCTGGTATTTGGGTTTCTTTAGAGATTATTTCCACAGAGGTGGGTGTTGCCTCTGTGGACAGTTGTGTTATTTGTTGGGTTTGAGATGGGGGTGCTTGGTTGATAGGTTCTGCGACTATTGGTGGAGCTGGTGGACCTCTGTTCGCAGCTTCTTCCCTTTGTTTCTCCCCTCTATTCTCCCCCTCAGGATGATCTGATGGACCATGATGGTCATCATCAGAGTCATCCTGATGTTTATCTGTCGTACCCTCTGCCCTGCATGTTGAATCTGGTTTCTTTGGTGGAACAGCCCCTGCAGCAATCATCTTTGCGCACAAGTCATCACAGAGGCCAAGCAGTGTTTCAACCTCTGCTTGTGTGTTGAAGCGCATTCTGCCGACACTAGCTTGAAATTCTTTGACATAGTGTGCGTTGGCAACGGTGAAAGCTTTGATGAATTCGGTCATCTGATCAAGTATTCCTTGGCCGAATTCTATCACTTGTGCTCTTGTCATGTAGTCAGAAGGCTTCATGGCTTGAGTATTTCTTGTTGTTTGCTCTTGAACTTCTTCTAAGGCCTTCTTTAGGTCTTCAGGTATAAGACCCTTAGATTTTGAAGATTGGTCTTTTAGTTGCAGAAGAAAGTGCTTGACAGAGTCTTTGAAGGTATTGGTGGCGGCTCTTTCGAATTCAGCTGCTGCAGAGGTGGCAGTGGTAGTAGCAGAGTGTATTGTAGAGGACTTCATCTGGGTTATGGAGTTTTGCACCTCTGTGGACAAGGTGTCCATTTTGGTGTTCAGATCAAGGATTGCCCTGGATGTAGCATCTGCAAAAGATTTGAAAGTGCTTTGCAACTCTTTCATGGTTTGGTCCACAGAGGTGACAAGGGTTTGGAACTCATCCCTTCAAACATGTGAACTCGTTGTAACCTCTGGGGGAACACATTCATGCCCAGAGTGAGTCTCTGTTCCTGAGACACCTTCTTTCGCCCTTGTTTGGATGTTGGGGGCGGAAGGATTTCCTTCTAATCCTCGAGCAGAAGCATCTAGTGCTTCAGACTCTACAGAAGTTCTGTGAATGACAGTGTCTAGATCCACTCCAGAGGTGGGTACTAGATTATCCTTCTGTTGACTCGGAGACTTGTCTAGAGTCTCTCCGTCTTTGTGCACTCTAATCTCCTCTGAAGAGATGTTTGGACCTAGTGGTGTGCGTGTGGCAGAGGAAACAAATTCATCTGCAAGGATGTCGGGTGTGATCTGGGGCAATAGATCACGAACTAAGGAGGAATCCTTTAGAGAGGATTCCCCTGGAATGATGGTTTCCCCGGTTATTATTGGTACAGAGGATGAAAGAGTTTCCTCTGTCCGGATGGTTTGGGTTGGGGTCGAGCCGTGCTGTTCTTTTTCAATATTGCCCTCTGCTACTAGACTGATAGCAATAGAAGTGTGGGTTGCACTGGGAGTTGGTTTTGGTTGTGTGCCTCTATTACTCCAGGCATCTTTTCTTGTTTCTCCCTCTGTTAGGCATCCAAGCACTACTTCACCATCTATAGTTTCAGTCTCTGTCGCTACCCTATGGCTTGGTGCTTCTTCCCTAACTTCTGTTGTAGCTCCTGCCCCAGTAACTAAGGAGTCGTACATTGGATGAGAGCCGTATAATTGCATGACATTTGGATGATAGAGACCTTTTCGTATTTGGTCAGCTTCTTCTTCATCTGAATCTATCCTTGAGACCTCTATCCTTGTCTCCCTTGTTTCAATCACCTCTTCTGTTGGATTTTCTAACATGGTGTCCATGTTATGGTCTTCTGCAGCGATTTGTTCCTTTGGACGTGCCCTTTGTGCATCAAATCCGGGTTGGGTGAAGGGGTTTTGTAGCACCTTTGGTGTCTCAACCTGATGATCCCTAGGAGTTTGGTCATCATCTTCTAAGTCAGAAGAGATTCTGAAGTCAGGTTCTTCTGTGGACCCATGGGAGAGGGGTTCTGCAGTCCTTCCAGTAGTGTTTAGAGTATGGGCGAATTCTGGGTTTTGGATGAAGTCAGAGAAATCCCCGTGATGTGCATAGTTGAGGGGATTGGGGGATTGCAGAGGGGATTATTGGGTTTGTTCTTCTGCTACTCCTTCTGTTCCCTGTTCCTATACTTCTTTTGCCACTTCTTCCTCTACTATTGGTTGCATCGGAGATAGATGTTTCCCAGTTTTCTTCTTGCTCTTTCTCCTCTTGGGTTTAGGTGCCCCTTCTTCTGAGGCTTTGGATTTTCTCTTCTTCTTTTGCTTTGGGGGAGAGGGAGGAGCAGAAGATCCAACTTCTGTGGCATGAGGAGGAGAGGGATGACCTTCTGCGACAGTTGTAGAGGTACCCTTTGTGGTTTTCCTCTTGAGAGTTTTCTTTTGAGGAGTGGAGGCAGAGGGTTTGTGTTTCTTTGAAGCAGAGTAGATGGATTTTCTCTGAGCATGGAATCTGGCTTGATTGTCTTCATGCTTCTGAAAAGCAGTTGCCCATTCTTCATCTGTCAACCTATCTAATACTTCTGTACCTATGGGGACTCCTAGACGCGGTGGTGTCATAGGACTTGGTTCTGGAGTCCGATGATCGCGTATGTATTCTTGTTCTAGTTCTTCGTCCCTAGCATATCCTAGAAGTTTCTTTGGCAGAGGTCTGCAGTGTGGGTATCCATCAGCATGTTCTGTTGGGGAGTTTTTGTTCATTTCATACATCTTTGTTATTGGCCCTTCCATTGGCCATTTTTCAAGCAAGAGTAAAGGTTCTAACAGAACACCTAGAATCCTTTGAAACTGCAGAGGAGGTAGATCTCCTGATGTGTTTGACTTTTTCTTCTGGAAGTTGTTCTTTTTGTCGATGGTGTTAACCATTTCTTGCATCATGAGAGTGGCGAAGTCCAGAGGTAGGTCATAGTAGACTCCATACATGATGGCTAGTATTTGGTGTGAGGATTGATCTGGACTCCCCACTTTCCCGGTTAAGCATCTGTTGAGTATGGAAAAGAGTGTATTCCACAGAGGTGGTATTCTGCCTCTGCGGAAGTCATTTGTCTTTCTTAGTGGTACGTTGTACCCCAACATTTCGACAAACCTGCAGAGCTCTTCATCTGTAGGTTCCTATGCAAAGGTCTTTAATCCTAGAAGACCTCTTGTGGGTAGGCTGAACTCAAGAGAGAACATCGTTCTGTTGAACTTGAGTTCAAGGTGCTCGGATTTATCGGGTTTGGAGATGTAGCCTTTGATCTGTCGGTCTTCTGGATCAAATCTGCAACTTTGCCAGAATTGATTTATATATCTGGCAGGGATTTTGTCCACGGTTTTGGACAGAAGAGGGTAGAGAATATGTTGTTTCAAGATATGGAGAAGTATAGCATGTGCTTTCCCAAAAGCAGTTCTTGAGGGAACAAGGTAGTGATTATTGGGTTTTAATGGTAGAACATTTGCAAAATGTTCATGAGCAAGGAAGTCTTGGAGATGGGTTGTCGGAGCAAAGTCTGCTTCATCGCCTGAGTTATCTTGTTCTAGGTCTCTAGCGATTTCAGGGTTTTCTGAATGTTCAGAGTGTTCAGGGTTTTCAGGGGAGTTCGCCGGTGAATGTGCAGGGGAGATAGCTTGAGAAGACGAGGCCATTTCTTGTATAAAGATAAGAATTTTGAAGGTTTTTGCAACGATTCGCCGGAGAAGAAGATGAGTGTGCGTAAAGGTTTTATGAGGAGTGGTAACTTGGGTTTTATAGTGAAGGGTAGAATCTGAAGAGGTAAATATATGGAAGTGAATAATTTTTGGGGTCCGTACTTGAGTGTGAACGGCGGGTTCAACTTTCCAGGAGAACGTGTGTCGTGTACGTCCAATGAAAATGTGACACGTCAGTAGTGTCAGAGCATGACTTGACATCGTGCGCGGCCCATTAATGCTTGGCGCTTGTGTTTCTTTTCCTCCACATATTTTTCACTCTCAGTAAAATAGCCGTTACTGTTACAGAAAAGTTTGAAAATGACAGAAGCTCTGTAGAGATAGAGCTCTGTTGTTTGAAACTCTCTTTGAATCCTCTGTTGCTCTGATACCAATTGTTGGTTCCTTTTTGCTAAAAACAATGATCTTAACTTTCAGTTAGTTCAGATTGTATGGTACGGAAGCGTATTTAAGAACTGAAACATAATGTAAGGTAGAAGATCACACAATATCAAATAAAGCAAAGAGTAAAAAACATATGTTTCTCAAAGATTACTGTATTTGATATATAATAAGAACACCAAGAACTTTAAGGATTAACAAGAAATCAGCAGTTTAATGGTGTGTGTGTTTCTTTTCCTCCATATATTTTTCACTAGCAGTAAAATAGTCGTTACTGTTGCAGAAATGCCCAAAGTAAAAACTGACAGAGGCTCTGTGATTTACAGAAATGCCGTTACTTGTTTTTCTTTCCTCTGTAGGTTGAAAAAAAACGTTTGAAAAAGCATTGGAGAGGATCGATGGATTTTTAGCGAAGAACTTGCTTTCACAGAGGTTTTGGAGCTCTGTCAGAGCCAGCAGAAGCTCTATGAGAGGAAATTTCTCATAACTAAAAATCTATTAAACTTTTTGATCATCCAAGTTTTTAATTGTTTTAAGAGTTGTTTAGGACATATTTGGAAGTTGGTGTCCTAGAAAACGGTTTTGGATAAGGTTCTGTGCGAGTAACTCCTTTTTAAAAGCCTTTGTTGGTCAACAGAGTTTCTTTGGTGGAATGAGCTCTGTGACCAACAACCTTTTGAGAATCTCAAAGAGTGCATTTGTGCAAAAGAGGTCTTTTTGAGAAGACATTCATAATCGATCAAAAGAGTTTAAATTTACGATCAGAGATTTTCCCTAGCAGAGCCTCTGTTGTGCTCAACAGAGGCTCTATGACCTTAAATTTCTCATAACTCACAATTTATGCATCTTTTTTATCATTTGAAGTTTGAAATGTCTTTGCCAGTGTTTCTAGGAAATTTTTGGAAATTTTTGTCCTAGAAAACTGTTTTCTAAAAAGATTTCTTACGTGTAAACATCAAATATCTTGATTTGTTTGCACAAGTTCTGTGGTATATGAACCCTTTTGACTTGAGACCTTCTGTATGACATTCAAGACGATCGATCGAGTTCTTATGTAATTTGTAGTAATAGAGGATCTGTTTTACAGAAGCTCTGTTGAGCCCAGCAGAGGCTCTGGAACCTTAAATTTCTCATAAAGAGAGACTCATCAATCGTTTTGATTATTTTCTTTTTGGAATGTCATAAGCAAAGTTTCTAGGACATATTTGGAAGTTTGTGTCCTAGAAAACTGTTTTCTTGAAGGATTTTTACGAGATACTCACATTTTGACTTTCCTTTGTTTGGCGAAATTCTTGACCTCTGTTGATTGTGGTTGATCACAATTCTTCTTTGGCTCCCCCTTGAATGATCAACTTGTGTAGATCATTTCAAGGTCTCCTTCTGCTCCCCCTTGATCTATGATTGGGTCAAAATTTGATAAGTAATATGGGACATAGATCAAGTTTCTTAGAGGTTCTGTAAAGACTGTCAGAGGTTCTGAGCAATCCTACAGAAGCTCTGTTTTTGTGCAGAACACTTGGTGATTAAGAATTTACATTCAGAAATAAATTAACCAGATAATAAAAGCAATGTATGTACATATTATAGAAGATTAGATTATACTTACAGAGGTTTTAACTCATGTTTATCATTCCCAACTTACCCACCAAGAAAATAAATATTTTCTCATCTAGTGCTTTGGTGAATAAGTCTGCAAGCTGGTATTCTGTAGGTACAAAGTGCATTTCGATTGTCCCATATTCAACATGGTGTTTCAAAAAGTGGTAACGGATATCGATATGCTTTGTTTTTTAGTGCTGTACTGGATTGGCAGAGATGGCTATGGCGCTCTTTGAGTCACATAATGTAACATCCCCAAAACTTGGCAAGCAATAAATCATAAAAACTGAGCGTTTTACATTACAAAAGATTAACTTGTTCAATACATCAACAAACGAGATTAACAAAATGACAGCGGAAGTCTACAAAGTCCACAGCCGAGCTCTAACTACGTCATTATTCTAAGTCTTGGAGTCGCTCTAAACTCCAAGTAGGCCAAGCCTCTCCTATCTCTTCCCCGAGGAACTCGCGGAACGCTTCCCTGAAAATGGTTTAGTTTTGAAAATGCGAGGGTTAGACCACAAGGTCTAGTGAATTCCCTCCGTAAAACAACATATATAAACAATATAAAATCATTTGTTAAAATGCATCATAAGTCATCACATATGGTACTGCACTGTGTAATAGATCACTTAACCATTCGCGATCGGGGCCCAAGCAGACTCCCCTTTCGCCCTCTCATATCGGGGCCCAAGCAGACTCCCCGATACCCGCCTAGGAGGAAACGAATTCCAACCTACCGTCTCGTCATACATATCCAAGGAATCATCAGATCCCGAGGCTCATTGATCCCACAGTACAGACCGACATCACATAACATGCACATACGTTTCATGAAAGCATTTGACTCTTTATAAATCATGCGCATCATTTCAACATATCAAACATTTCTTTCCTTCCATGCATATCAGTTCATAAATATTTCATGCTTGTTAAGACCATAATCAGTAAAAGAATCATTTAACATTTACGTCGTAAAAGAGGTTTAGGGAACTCACCTTGATTGTCGTACAATGCAATTCCTAAACACCTTCAAGCTACACCCACCGAACACCTAAGGCAAAAGATCCACATCAGGTAAATAGCTCAGCCCCACTGTCCGGATACCCTTTTCCGGATACTATACTTATCCGGACGCTACACTTTTCCGGACACTACACTTATCCGGACACTACACTTTTCCGGACACTACACTTATCCGGACACTACACTTATCCGGACACACCACTTATCCGGACACACCACTTATCCGGACACCTTCAAGCTACACCCACCGAACACCTAAGGCAAAAGATCCACATCAGGTAAATAGCTCAGCCCCACTGTCCGGATACCCTTTTCCGGATACTATACTTATCCGGACGCTACACTTTTCCGGACACTACACTTATCCGGACGCTACACTTTTCCGGACACTACACTTATCCGGACACTACACTTATCCGGACACACCACTTATCCGGACACACCACTTATCCGGACACCTTCACGAGGCACTTACCGGACATACGCAACATATCCGGACACCTTCAAACGCTGGTGTCCGGAAAACGCTGTTGTTCGAGCTTAGAAATTCTAAAACCGATTTAAACTCCGATTTAAGCCATTAGTTTGATTAGACAACTATAAGGGTTCATCCAACAACCCCAAACACCCACTTATTCTATTTATAACCCCTTAAATCGATTTATTAAGATAAAACCCATAAAGAAGGAAATATGGTGAAAACTCAAGCAATCTTCCAAATCAGTAATAAGAAATCGGAACAATAAGAAGGAGAAGCATTACACTAATCAGAAGAACTAATTAGGATGTATTACCTTGCAATATCTTCCTTGATTTCTCTTTTCCTGTTGAATTTCTTCTCTAACCCTTCATTCCTTCTTCCTTCTCTCTTTCTTTCTTAGCCGCCAAACCAAAACCCAATTACTGATTTGTTCCAAATGAGGGTTGACCTAGGGATTTGTGCCCTACCCCTCTTTCACCAAATGACCAATCAGCCCCTCAAGTTAACTTTCACTTACTAGACAAAAAGGCACTAAACTTCCATATTCACAATTTAGAACTCGGTTGTTACAACACTCCCCCCTTAAAAGAATTCCGTCCCCGGAATTCCTCATTGGAAAATATGTGGGTAACTTGCTTTCATCTCGACTCCAACTCCCAGGTCGCCTCTGGACCCTTGTGGTGTCGCCATTGCACCTTAACCAGCTTAGTCTCCTTGTTCCGTGACTTCCTTACCTTAACATCCGTGATGGCTTCGGGTTCTTCTACAAAATTTAACCTTTCGTCCACCTTAATGTCATTTAACGGAACCGTTTTAGTCACGTCGGCTAGACATTTTCTTAGATTAGACACGTGAAATGCATTATGGATGTTGCGTATTTCTTCCGGCAGATCCAACCTATACGCCACTTCTCCAACTCGTTCCGTAATCTCGAATGGTCCGATGTAACATGGGCTTAGCTTCCCACATTTTCCAAATCGTACCACTCCTTTCCAAGGAGACACCTTTAACAAGACATGGTCTCCGACTTGAAATTATATGTCTTTCCGTCTCTTATCCACATAACTCTTCTGGCGGTCACGAGCGACCTTCAGTTTTTCACGCACCTGGACTATCTTGTCAGAAGTCAGTTGCACTAACTCTGGCCCGGCTAACAGCCTTTCCCCAACTTCGTTCCAACATAATGGAGTTCGACATTTCCTACCATAGAGTGCCTCAAATGGCGCTGCCTTGATGCTCGAGTGATAACTGTTATTGTAAGCGAACTCGATCAAAGGTAGATGCTTTTCCCAAGAGCCTTGGAAATCTAAAGCACAAGCTCTTAACATGTCTTCCAACGTTTGGATCGTCCTCTCACTCTGACCGTCGGTCTGAGGATGATATGTGGTACTCATCTTGATCTGCGACCCCATCTCTCTTTGGAAGCTTCTCCAGAACTTGGAGGTAAATCTGCTATCTCGGTCGGACACTATCGACGTCGGCACCCCATGACGGGTTACGATCTCGTCGATGTACAACTTTGCTAACTGCTTCAACGAGTAAGACTCCCGTATAGGTAAAAAGTGTTCCGACTTAGTGAGCCGATCCACGATCACCCAAATGGTGTCATAACCTTTTGGAGTTCTCGGCAAATGGGTCACGAAATCCATCGTGATCTGATCCCACTTCCACAACGGTATCTCTAACGACTGGAGCTTTCCGTATGGTCGTTGGTGTTCGATCTTTACTCGTGAACACGTCATACATGTCTCTACAAGGTGAGCCACGTCCTTCTTCATTCCGGGCCACCAGTAGTCTCGACGTAAATCTCCGTACATCTTGTTAGTCCCGGGGTGAATCGTGTACTTCGATTTATGAGCTTCTTCTAGGATCAGATTTCGGAGTTCTCCAATTTTCGGAACCCAGATTCTCCCATTCAGACATTTCACCCCTCGACTATCTTCCACTAACATGGCCGCTTGCCCTACCATTCTCTCTTTCTTAAGATTTCCGGTTTCTAGCGCTTCAACTTGACATTTCTTTATTTCGGCTAACAGATTGAATGTGACCTCAGCCCTCATGGCCACAATCCTAGGGGTTTCACCTCGTTCCTTACGGCTCAAGGCGTCCGCCACTACGTTTGCCTTCCCCGGATGGTATTCGATCTTACAGTCGTAGTCGGTTAACAACTCAATCCATCTCCTTTGGCGCATATTCAACTCTTTTTGATCAAAGAGATGACATAAACTCTTGTGGTCCATGAAGATCTGGCATTTCGTCCCATACAGGTAATGTCGCCAAATCTTCAGGGCAAAAACCACCGCCGCCAATTCTAAATCATGCGTAGGATAATGAGTCTCGTTATCCTTTAACTGCCGGGAGGCATAAGCGATCACCTTACCTCGTTGCATGAGTACGCAACCCAAGCCGAGCTTCGATGCGTCACTGAACACCACAAAATCGTTTGAACCGTCCGGTAGCGACAACACCAGAGCGCTGCTCAACATCTCCTTCAACTTCTGAAATGCTTCTTCCTGTTTCTCTAACCAGACGAATTTGACATTCTTCTTCGTCAAGGAGGTCAGGGGCGTGGCAATACGCGAAAAGTCCTTGATGAACTTCCGGTAGTACCCCGCCAGTCCGAGGAAACTTCGTACTTCTGACGGATTCTTGGGTTGCTCCCAGTCTCGGATGGCTTCAATCTTAGCCGGGTCAACCATAATTCCCTTCTCAGACACCACGTGTCCGAGAAACTGCACCTCCCTTAGCCAAAACTCGCATTTAGAAAACTTCGCAAACAGCTTCTCTTGCTTTAGCAGCTCGAGAATCGTCCGAAGATGACTTTCATGCTCCCCTTCCGATCTTGAAAATATCAGGATGTCATCTATGAACACTATCACAAACTGTTCTAGATAAGGTTGGCATACCCTATTCATTAAGTCCATGAATGCTGCTGGGGCGTTGGTTAGCCCGAACGGCATCACCAAGAATTCGTAGTGTCCATACCTGGTCCTGAAGGCAGTCTTTGGCACATCCTCCTCCCTCACCTTGAGTTGATGATACCCTGACCTCGGATCTATCTTGGAGAAGTAGTTGGCTCCTAGTAACTGATCAAACAGGTCGTCAATCCTCGGTATCGGATACTTATTCTTGATCGTGACCTTGTTGAGTTCTCGGTAATCTATGCACATTCGCATAGTACCGTCCTTCTTCTTCAAGAAGAGCACAGGTGCTCCCCACGGAGACGTACTCGGTCTAACGAATCCCTTGTCCAGCAACTCCTGTAACTGAGTCATCATTTCCTTCATCTCGGACGGTGCCAATCTATACGGTGCGCGAGCGATAGGTGCAGCTCCGGGCATCAAATCAATTCTGAACTCGATCTGACGATCCGGGGGTAGACTGGTCAAGTCGTCTGGAAATACTTCCGGGTACTCGTTTACTACCCGTACATCGCCCACCCCACGCTTCTCTTTCTTGGCATCCAACACATACGCCAAGTATCCCCTACACCCCCTTCTTCAAGCACTTAGTAGCCTTAATCATAGAGATCAGGCTATTCTTTCTATTACGGCGGTCCCCATAAATTACTATGGGATCCCCATTCGATGATTGAATCCTGATCAGCTTTTTATTGCAAACGATGTTCGCATCATTCGTGGCTAACCAGTCCATACCTAACACCACATCGAACTCTCCCATTGCCATGGGGTATAATTTCATAGGTATCACTCTTCCTTCTATATGTATGACACAATCCTCTATCACCTCCTTAACATACACCAAACCATCATTGGCAGTTTCCACTTCTAGAGCTCTCTCTAAACGTCTAGGCCTCACCCCCAAACATTTCATAAATTCATGCGATACAAAAGAGCGGTTTGCTCCTGAGTCAAATAACACCTTGGCACATAGAGAGTTCACTAGAAACGTACCTGCCACAACATCTGGAGTTTCCTCCACTTCCTCCGCGGTCATGCGGAATGCACGTCCTTTCGGACGCGTCGGCTCTGCTCCTTTATCACTGCCCTTTCCTCCATGACGTTCCCCATACTGAGTTGATCCTCCCTTCTTTAACTACGGACAATCATACTTGATGTGGCCGGTAGCTCCACACTGAAAACATGCTTTCCCTTTGGGGCAGTCCCTTGACATGTGACCAGGCAAGCCGCACCGGTAGCATGAGTTTGAACCTGCCATGCAATCACCCCGGTGCACCTTGTTGCATTTCGTACACGGTTTCCCCACGGTATCCTTGTTTGCACGGTTATCCGGTCGGGACGCCTTTCCTTTCCTGGAGTGATTACCCGACCCATCCCATTTACGCTTTTCGCCACCCCTTTCAGAAGTCTGACGGTTCTTTTCCATCTCAATCAGCTCGACCGTATTGATGGACGCCTGAAAGGTAGTGGGGTTTCTCGTCAGAACTAGCTCCCGAATGTTACTTCTCAGACCATGGATGAAGTGGTTCACCTTTCGCCCTTCCGTTGACACATACAAGTCAGCAAAATGGGACTTCTCAATAAATTTAGAAGTGTACTCCCGTACCGTCATTCCTCCTTGCTCTAAACCCAGAAACTCTTCTTCCAGCCTTTTCACTGCCGCGAGTGGGCAGAACTGCTCTTTAAACCTGTCAACAAACGATTCCCACAACATCCCCTTGGCCATCGCTGAACCCTTTCCCCCAGTTTCGGCTTCCCTCCAATACACTGCATCAGACATCAACGTGGACAAGGCAAACATCACCATGTCCCCATCAGAACACTTACAAGTATCGAAAACCAGCTCCATTTCCTTCACCCACTTCATTGCCAAAACCGGATCACACTCGCCCTCGAACGTAGGGGGCTTGCATGAAGCAAAGACTTTGAAGTTACAACCCTTAGCTGCTGACTCATTCACCACCAAGGATAAAGCTTTCGAGTGGCTCCCAGTACCAGTCTCTACCGGGCTTGACAAATCTGCACCCTCCTTGTTCTCAGTCGGCTCTTTGCTTACTGAAACTGACTCATTCTGTTTAGTAAGGAGAGTCTGCAAAGTTTCCTGAATCTTACCCAGCTCAGCAGCCAAATTTTCTCAAGTAACAAATGTGGAACCCCGGCCTCGACCACGTCCCCTCGTCGGGTTCCCTCTTCTTACAGTAGCAGAACTTTCCTGAACAGAGTCTTCTTGATTGACAGGAATTTTCACACTCCTTGTCCTTCCACGACCTCTTCCACGGCCTCTTCCGCGACCTCTCCCGCGACCCCTTCTGCGGTTAACCGGTCCGTTCTCTAGGACTTCTTCCTCCGGATTCCTTGGTACAACAGGTACCGACCTACTCCTCAAGTTCCTCCCAGCCATTCGCGAATACTGAAAGAAAGCAATAATTAACCTTTGCTAGACATGCCATCACAAAATGCTATATAAGGTAATGTAAGCACGCGCATGTACCTGTAAGTTCACAATTGCACTGGCCAGGTGCAACCCCAAACTTACCTTACACGTTTGTCCTTGGCACCTTATTCTTAAACGCAATTTTAGTGATCGTTCCTAGAGTCAATCCTATGCCTCGCCTGTGTTCTTCGTCTTACAGTTTAAGTTTAGGTCCTAAAGGCAACCTAAATCCCTTAAACTATGGCCCTGATACCATTTGTAACATCCCCAAAACTTGGCAAGCAATAAATCATAGAAACTGAGCGTTTTACATTACAAAAGATTAACTTGTTCAATACATCAACAAACGAGCTTAACAAAATGACAGCGGAAGTCTACAAAGTCCACAGCCGAGCTCTAACTACGTCATTAGTCTAAGTCTTGGAGTCACTCTAATCTCCAAGTAGGCCAAGCCTCTCCTATCTCTTCCCCGAGGAACTCGCGGAACGCTTCCCTGAAAATGGTTTAGTTTTGAAAATGCGAGGGTTAGACCACAAGGTCTAGTGAATTCCATCCGTAAAACAACATATATAAACAATATAAAATCATTTGTTAAAATGCATCATAAGTCATCACATATGGTACTGCACTGTGTAATGGATCACTTAACCATTCACGATCGGGGCCCAAGCAGACTCCCCTTTCGCCCTCTCATATCGGGGCCTAAGCAGACTCCCCGATACCCGCCTAGGAGGAAACGAATTCCAACCTACCGTCTCGTCATACATATCCAAGGAATCATCAGATCCCGAAGCTCATTGATCCCACAGTACAGACCGACATCACATAACATGCACATACGTTTCATGAAAGCATTTGACTCTTTATAAATCATGCGCATCATTTCAACATATCAAACATTTCTTTCCTTCCATGCATATCAGTTCATAAATATTTCATGCTTGTTAAGACCATAATCAGTAAAAGAATCATTTATCATTTACGTCGTAAAAGAGGTTTAGGGAACTCACCTTGATTGTCGTACAATGCACTTCCTAAACACCTTCAAGCTACACCCACCAAACACCTAAGGCAAAAGATCCACATCAGGTAAATAGCTCAGCCCCACTGTCCGGATACCTTTTTCCGGATACTATACTTATCCGGACGCTACACTTTTCCGGACACTATACTTATCCGGACACTACACTTATCCGGACGGACACTACCCTTATCCGGACACACCACTTATCCGGACACACCACTTATCCGGACACCTTCACGAGGCACTTACCCGGACATACGCAACATATCCAGACACCTTCAAACGCTGGTTTCCGGAAAACGCTGCTGTTCGAGCTTAGAAATTCTAAAACCGATTTAAACTCCGATTTAAGCCATTAGTTTGATTAGACAACTATAAGGGTTCATCCACTAACCCCAAACACCCACTTAATCCATTTATAACCCCTTAAATCGATTTATTAAGATAAAACCCATAAAACCCATAAAGAAGGAAATATGGTGAAAACTCAAGCAATCTTCCAAATCAGTAATAAGAAATCGGAACAATAAGAAGGAGAAGCATTACACTAATCAAAAGAACTAATTAGGATGTATTAGCTTGCAATATCTTCCTTGATTTCTCTTTTCCTCTTGAATTTCTTCTCAAACCCTTCTTTCCTTCTTCCTTCTCTCTTTCTTTCTTAGCCGCCAAACCAAAACCCAATTACTGATTTGTTCCAAATGAGGGTTGACCTAGGGATTTGTGCCCTACCCCTCTTTCACCAAATGACCAATCAGCCCCTCAAGTTAACTTTCACTTACTAGACAAAAAGGCACTAAACTTCCATATTCACAATTTAGAACTCGGTTGTTACACAGAAGATGGGAATATTGAATATGATGTGGCCATAGTCCTTAAGCTGAGTTTTCATCCACAGAACCTGGGAGCAACAACTAGCAGCAGCAACGTATTCAGCTTCTGCTGTAGATGTGGATACGCAGTTCTGTTTCTTAGAGGTCCAGCTGACTAGTTTACCACCTAGGAATTGACAACTCCTAGAGGTACTCTTTCTATCGAGCTTGCAGCCTCCATAATCTGAATCTGTATAAGCTTTAAGACCAAAACCAGAGTTCTTCGAATACCAGAGGCCAAGATTTTTGGTCCCTTTAAGGTATCTGAAGATCCTTTTTACAGCATTATAATGGGATTCCTTCGGGTTAGCTTGATATCTTGCACAGAGACATGTGGCATGCATTATGTCAGGTCTACTTGCAGTTAAGTATAACAGAGACCCAATCATTCCTCTGTAGAGCGTGCACTCTATAGGTATGCCCTTTGGATCTGAGTCTAACTTATTTCCTGTGGCCATTGGAGTTCTCATTACAGAGGCATCAGAGAGACTATATTTTGAAAGTATGTCAGAGACATATTTAGCTTGGTTTATGAAAATTCCCTCTGATGATTGTTTTACTTGGAGTCCGAGGAAGAAAGTTAATTCTCCCATCATACTCATTTCAAACTCACTCTGCATGAGTTTTTCAAACTTTTTGCACTCTTCTGAATTTGTAGACCCAAAAATTATGTCGTCCACATATATTTGTACAAGCATAATTTCATCACTTTTTCGTTTATAAAACAAAGTGGTATCCGTCGTACTTCTGTCGTAACCATTATCAAGAAGAAAGGTAGAAAGTCTTTCGTACCATGCTCTTGGAGCCTGTTTCAGTCCATACAGAGCTTTGTCGAGGTAGTACACGTATTTTGGGTACTTAGAGCTTTCAAACCCTGGTGGCTGTTGGACGTATACTTCTTCTTGGATTTCGCCATTTAGAAAAGCATATTTTACATCCATTTGAAATACTTTAAAACCTCTGTGAGCTGCGAAGGCTAAGAAGATTCTTATGGCTTCGAGCCGTGCGACATGGGCAAAAGTTTCATCGTAATCTATGCCTTCTTCTTGGCGATATCCCTTGGCCACCAGTCTTGCTTTGTTTCTTATGACCACTCCATCTTCATCCTTCTTATTTCTGAAGACCCATATAGTCCCTATGGCTTGTTTTCCTCATGGCAGAGGAACTAAAGTCCAGACTTTGTTTCGCTCAAACTGTAGAAGCTCTTCTTGCATAGCGTCTACCCAGTTTGGGTCGTCAAGGGCTTCAGAGATCCTTTTCGGCTCGATCACACTAATAAAGTTTGTAAAGAAACAAAAGTTAGCAGTGGCAGATCTTGTTTTTACCTTTTCAGACGGTTCGCCTATTATAAGACTTGGAGGATGGCTCTTTGTCCACTTTGTTTTTCTTGGGAGATGGTCATCGATTTCATCAAGTTGCTCTTCAGAGGTTTCTAATTGTTGTTCTGGTGTAGCCTCTGTCGTAGATTTTGCTTTCGGGTTTGATCCTACAGATTGTGGAATGATTGGAATGAGTGGTGGTGTTTGTTCCTCTGAGGAAGTATAGTCTGAGTCTTCTCGTTCCTCTGTTATTGGTTCCTCTGTAGTTTCTGGAGTTGGTTCTTCAGTAGCTTATGTGGTTGTTTTCTTTGTTGTATCATCTTCTGTTGGCTCCCCCTCGGCATTTGCATCTGTAAGATTTACAGATGAAGATGAATTATTTAAGGGACCAGTTAGAGAGATACCTATTTCGTTCTAGCTTGCAGAAGGCGATTCTCCAGAGGCTCTGATGGCTCCAGCAGAGGGATCAATGTCGTCATGGAACATCTCTTGAAATAGAAGATTTAAGTCTTCTTCTCGTGTTTTTGAGATGCCAGAGGATTCCCCTTTTAGACCGAGTTCTGAACTGATTTGTTCAGAAGTCTTTTGGAAGGTGTCGTCAAAAGAAACATTTATGCTTTCTACAATTGTTCGAGACCGCAGAAGATAAACTCTGTAGGCCTTGGAAGTTGCAGAGTATCCTATGAACTTGCCCTCATCTGCCTTTACTTCAAACTTTCCTCTTGCTTCTCTATCATTTAAGACGAAGCACTTGCATCCAAATACATGGAAGAACTTGATGTTTGGTCGTCTTTTGTTGATCAAATGATATGGTGTTTTGATGTGTCTCTTTATGATGGTTGATCAATTTTGGGTATAGCAAGCGGTTGATACTGCTTCTGCCCAAAATGTCATTGGTAATCCACATGCGGTTAGCATAGTTCTGGCGGCCTCCACAAGTGTGCGATTCTTTCATTCAACCACGCCATTCTGTTGTGGGGTGCGTGCAGCAGAGAAGTTCTGTGAAATTCCTTCTTCTGTAAGATAGGCTTCAATGGCAGAGTTTTTGAATTTTGTGCCATTGTCGCTTCTCAGTTTCTGAATCCTGCACTCATACAAAACTTGGATTCTTTTCATTAAATTTATCAGAATGTTTGGAACATCTGATTTCTTTCTGACAAATTCAACCCATGTAAATCTTGAGAATTCATCGATCAAAACAAGCAGATATTTCTTTCCACCTAGACTCTGTGTAGATATTGGACCGCAGAGGTCAACATGTAGCATGTACAGAGGTCTAGGGCAAGATACATCAGTTTTGCCTTTATGGGAAGCTCTTTTGAGTTTTCCCATTTCGCAGGAAGAGCAAAGATGATCTTTATTGAAGTTAACGTTTGGTATACCTTTGACTAGATCAAGTTTTACAAGTTTATCAAGAGTATGAAAGTTTAAATGGCAGAACCTGTTGTGCCATAACCAGGCTTCTTCACTTTTGCATGCAACAAGGCAGATTTTGTCTTTCTTGTTCTTTGCATTGAAGTTCATGAGATATAGATCTCTTCTTCTTTCGGCTCGCAAAAGTTCAAGTCCTGTGTCCTCGCTCTGTAGAGAGCAAAAGGTTCTTTTGAACATTACGTCGAATCCTATATCGCAGAGTTGACTAACACTTAGAAGATTGTGTTTAAGGCCATCAACATATGCAACTTTGCATACGGTTATATTTGCCTTCTTTATGACTCCGTAGCCTTTGATGTACCCTTTTTTATTGTCTCCAAAGGTCACAGATCCACCATCGTTCTTTTCTTTGTATGTGGATAGAAACCTCTGTCGCCAGTCATGTGCCTTGAGCATCCGGAGTCTAGATACCAGATTGGCACATACTGCTTCTGCAAGACAATTAGAGAGTTTTAGGTACCCATATCCACATGGGTCCAGTTTTGTCAGGGGTCTTCAAGTTTGCCTTAGCATTCTTGGTCTTTGTTTTAGCTTCTGTTGAAGAAACATTTTGTTTCTTCTTTCCCTTGGATTTATCATTTTCTTTGGGTACAGTAAGATGACAGTGTGGACTTTTGAAGTGTTGGTTTAATTTAAACATAAGATCAAAGCAATGACAATATTGAATGTGCGAAGAGATTTGCTTGAACTTTTCATTAAATAGGGGCACAGAGGCATTACAATTTATCCTAACATTAGACTTTCTATTACAAGAAGGTTTATGTAGGCTAGATCGTTGTTTGCAAAATCCTTTGTTGAGTGCGGCCTTCTGTGTTCCCCTTCTGTGGTGAACTTCTGTAGATTTCACTGTCACAGAAGAAAAAGATTTGTTAATTTTAGTCCATTTATCCTTCTGTTGCCATGTTAGTTTTTCTTTAACAGGTTTTAAGGGTTTTAAAATCTTTGAACTTGTTGGAATTTTAGTGGACATTAACTTCTGTTGTTTGAAATTTTCAAGCTCAATAGAGGTTTTGGCTTGTATGCACATATTTAAAAAGTCTGGGCAGATAGGAATTCCAGTGATTTTCTCCTTGGGAGGAATAGTTCTGTTAAAAACTTCAGAGGTTTTTTTAATAACCTCTGTGTCACTAGGTCCTATCTCTGACTTAGAGTCAGTCTCTGATTCGTCAGAGGATGAATCGTCCTCATATACAGAGGTTGATTCACTCATTTCTCTTTCGATAGAGGCTGGACTTTCAGAACATGTGCCATACTCACTTTCTTCCCTTTCTAAGAAACTATCTTCTAAGTTAACAGGAGTATCTGTTAATTTTTCTTCAGAGAGATCTTGATCGCTGGAAGATGTACAGAGGTTTTCTTTAGAGATAACAAGTTTTTCTTCTGTAATTTTTGGCTTGAACTCAGATGCCTCTGCTGATAATTTCTTTTCAGAATTCATCATGAAGACAAATGCAACTTGAGTTTGAGTCCCGGGTTTACCAAACTTGAAGATTCCTATCTGATCTTGAGTTTTCAGATACCTCTTAGGTTTGGATTCTCTTTTGACAGAGATTGAAGGTGACAAATCTGTGTTTTCAAACCACACATTTGTCATCTTCAAAGGTTTCCTATTGTGAGGTTCCCTAGAGACTTTTTGCCTTTTACTTACAGAGAGAAGATTTGGAAATCCAAGTTTTCTTGTATCTCCTATGTGAAATAGAGAGGACAGAGACTTGTTTCTTTTGGTTCCGGTATAAGGATCTATATCACAGAAGCCAATTCCCCGTCTCCCTATTTGTGTGTTTATTTTTTGGTACACCTTTTGAGCATCTTGAAATTTTTTAATTTGAAGATCTCTTCTGAGTAAATCTTGACAGAGGACTTCTCTTTCCTTTTGAAAATAATTTTTAAGAGCTAGGATGTTCATTCTGTCGCACTCAACGTCCATTAGTTCTTTAGACTTTGTTTTCAAGGAAGAATTAAGTTCAGAAATTTTTTCTTTTAAAGGATTTATCTTTTTGTTCCAGACCATTTCAATTTCTTCTTTTTCTTTAAAGATTTTAGCTTTTTGTTGAGTGAGAAGTCTATCTTCTCTCTCATAGAAGGTGAGATTTTTCTGAATATCTTCACAAGTCTTTTTCATTTTAGTGTATTCAATGTTAATTTTAATCAAGTCATCTTCTGCAGTATTAGAGTTAGAGGTAGAAGTGGATACCTCACTGTCGGAGTCGGAGCTGACTTCTGCCATGCCACAGAATAGAGCATTCTTTGTTTCGCCTTCGTCAGAGAATGTGTCAGACTCCCAGATTTCTTTGTTCACCATTAGTGACTTTTGAGCATAGTATTCAGCCTTCTTTTTGTAGAAAGCTGCATCCCTCTGAGGCCGATTTGACCTGCTCCTGCATTCGTTGGCGAAGTGACCTGGCCTTCCATAGTTGTAGCATCCTTGGTTCTGTGTGGAGTTTCCAGCTCTGTCGTCTGACCTCTGTCGGTCACCACTTCATTATGTTCGGCATTCTTTTGCGTAGTGGCCTGGCTTACCACATTTGTAACACTCTTGAATTTGTGGAGTGTTGCCAGCTTTGTCTTCCGGCCTCTGTCGGTCATTTCCTCTGTCATTTTTGTCACTGGACCTCTGTCGGTCACCACTTCTGTCGTTTGACCCTTCTTTTTCTTGATTCTCTTTTTCATATCGTTCATTACCAGATTTCTTCTGGTATCCTCTGTTGAATTCCCTAGTCAAGAGAGCTAAAGATTTAGCTATCGAGGCCAGGGTCGTTTCTTCTTCTGCTGCTACCTCTTCTTCTTCACTTTCTACCGTCATGATTTTCTTCTTCTTCTCCTTTCTTTCCTCTTTCTTTGGTTTCTCTTTAACCTCTGTAGTCTTTCCAACCAATGCAAGAGGTGCAATTATCTGGGCTTTTGTTTGTGCTACCTGAGGCTCTTGTGCTGCTAATGTTCCATAGAGGTCTGATAGGGTCCAGGAATCTAAGTCTTGATTTGTTTGCAGAGACATAGATAACTGAAGCCATTCTTCATTTAGGGACTTCAGGAACATAACGTTGTTTTCTTCAGAGGTTCTGTGGATGCCGAACTTCTTGCACTTGTTTATTAGTGAGTTGAACCTATCATACGTAGTTTGCAGAGATTCGGTTGGCAGAGCTTTAAAGGCATAGTATTCATTTATGTATTAAGCTCTGCGGTTCTTTTGGGTTTTGACTCCTCCTTCTAGTTGTTTTTCCAGTTCTTTCCATAGATCATGTGCAGATTCACATGCATCCATGGACTGGAAAAGGTCATTTGAGATGGCCATGATCAGAATTCTCTTAGTTTTCTGAGCAACTTCGTATTTAGCCCAATCAGAATCAGACCAATTTTCTTGGGTTTTTGGTTTCGTGTGTTCTGGAATTTCAGGTGTGTCGTCTGTGCTAGGAACACGAGGTACACTTATCATGGGAATGAGAGGAGGGTTACGTATATAATAAACCAATTCTTTGCCAGTACCCTCAAAGAAGTGAATCATTCGAATCTTCCATTGAGTGTATTCTTCTCTAAGAAGAGTGGGAGGTTTGGTTAAGGAACCAGCAGAGAGGAAGTTGTTTGTATTTGACATTTTTAGAGAGATAAATTAACCAGAAAAAGGGTTTTAACAGCAGATTTTTCAGAGAATGAAGTGGATGCTTCGTATGAAGTTTTTAAGCTTAAAAGCTTTAAGCTGAGCACTAAAATGGTGTTTTTAACCAGAATAACATATTCTATAAGTTTACCAAAGTTCGAATGAATCGAAGATGGCAGAAAAACAGAAACTGTTTGAATAATATGAAGAATAGGTTAAAAATCCAAGTTTCTACCAAAGATCATAGTTTTAGAGTGGATCCCTTGATATTAAAAATCAAGGTAGGCTCTGATACCAATTGTTGGTTCCTTTTTGCTAAAAACAATTATCTTAACTTTCAGTTAGTTCAGATTGTATGGTGCGGAAGCGTATTTAAGAACTGAAAGATAATGTAAGGTAGAAGATCACACAATATCAAATAAAGCAAAGAGTAAATACATATGTTTCTCAAAGATTACTGTATTTGATATATAATAAGAACGCCAAGAACTTTAAAGGATTAACAAGAAATCTGCAGTTTAATGGTGTGTGTGTTGTGTAAAAACTTAATAGAAGAGTTCACATGAACCTTCTATTTATACAACTTCTAAAGGGGACAATAAGGACTGAAGGTACAAGACACTGTTCTGGAATAGTAGCAGGAAGGTACAAGACACAGTTCTGGAACAGTTGTAGATGCAACGTTCATTAAATGCTCCGTATTCAGCTTTAGGAGGAAACCTATCAGATTTTGACACGTGGAATTGTCAGGTCACGCCTTTGTACGATTTATCTTTAGAACCTTCGAATGGTAGGTATTGTAAGAAGCATGTCCGTCCTTGTTAAGTTCTTTTGCGTAGATCTCCTTTTTCCCACAGAAGCTCTGTCAAGTATGACAGAGGCTCTGTGGCCTTGTCCGCATAGAAGAGTCTCGTTGTTTCTTCACTTCGGTCTTCCTGATTAACCTGGCAGAGCCTCTGTCGAAGACTTCTGTCTTCTCGGTTACTCGGCTACTCGGCAGAGCCTCTGTGGGTCACTTCTGTACTTAGACTATTTTCACTACTTTTACAAACAGAAAGATTGGAGCTAACAAGGAACATTTGAAATTAGAACGACTAATGGGAATATCAGCATCACTTGTAAAAGATGATCGTGGGTTACTGTGTCTGGAAAGCAGAATTTGGGTGCCTCGTCTGGGTAATGTACGTGATCGAGTACTTCAAGAAGCTCATCAATCTCGTTTCTCTATTCATCCAGGTACGAATAAGATGTATAAAGATCTACGACAATTTTACTGGTGGCCGAGAATGAAAAGAAGTATTGCTCAGCACGTGGAAGGTTGCTCCACTTGTAAGAAAGTAAAGATTGAACATCAAAAGCCTTTTGGTCAGTTGCAACGGTTAGAAATACCTATGTGGAAATGGGATCAGATTACTACAGACTTCATCATGAAGTTACCAAGGACTCCGAAAGGGTTTGATGTCATTTGGGTAATCGTTGACAGGTTATCAAAGTCTACTCACTTCCTACCGATAAAAGAAACCTATTCGTTAGAAAGACTAGCCAAGCTATACATCGATGAAATAGTAACTCGACATGGAGTTCCAATATCGATTATTTCTGATCGTGATAGTCGTTTTACTTCAAGGTTCTGGAGGAGTTTTCAAAAAGAAATGGGGACGTAAATAAAGTTAAGTATAGCGTATCATCCTCAAACTGACGGTCAGAGTGAACGAACGATTCAGACTTTGGAAGATATGCTACGGGCCTGCATTGTTGATTTTGGGGGATCATGGGATAAGCATTTTCCATTGATTGAATTTGCCTACAATAGCAGTTATCATTCCATCATACAAGCGGCACCGTTCGAAGTTTTGTATGGTAGAAAATGTCGAACTCCCAGTGTTGGAACAAAGTGGGAGAGAAGCAATTAGCAGGGCCAGATATAGTCCAGTTAACCGCGGATAAGATTACTCAGATTCGGGAATGATTGAAAGTGGCTCAAGACAGACAGAAAAGCTACACTGACCGACGCCGAAAGCCGTTAGAATTCCAAGTTGGAGATTTCGTAATGTTAAAAGTCTCACCTTGGAAAGGAGTCATTCGATTTGGGAAACAAGGTAAACTTAGTCCAAGGTACATCGGACCGTTTGCCATTATAGAAAGAATCGGTGAAGTAGCCTACCGGTTAGATCTTCCGCCAGAGTTTAGCAGTATCCACAATGCTTTTCACGTATCAAATTTTCGAAAGTGTTTGGTTATGCCAGATCAGGCAGTTTCTCTACCAGATATACAGGTTGATGAAAGGCTGAATTACGTGGAGGAACCTGAAGCCATTGTTGACAGTAAAGTCAAAGTTTTGCGGAATGGTAAGGAGATCAAACAAGTAAAAGTACAGTGGCGACATCATAAAGGGCAGGATGCTACTTGGGAATTAGAATCAGAAATGAGAACTAAGTACCCGTATCTCTTTGCCTAACCGAATTCCGGGACAGAATTCTTTTAAGGGGGAGATGATGTAATAACCCGGGTAAGTTCGTTAGTTAAATTCTCTTTCCGTTAAATTTAGTTAACTTTAAAATTGGATGTTTAGGGTAAGTTTGAGTTAATTTATAAAGTTAAGCGTGTTCTGGCCATTAGTGAATAGTTCAAGTCCAAAATGGTAAAATTGGTCTATTACCCCATAAGCCTCCAGATATTTTCAGAAATAAAAATCAGTGTGTGTGTGTTTTGAGACAAAAAGAAGAAAAAGAAGAAGAATAAGGTTAGGGCTTCAATTGGTTTACTTGGAAGTGATTTTGAGGTATGTTCCTTTACGTTTTATGTTTGTAATTGTTAATAGAAGGTTTCTATCGGATTAGAATTATCAATTTCATGACTGGTGTTAGTTTCAATCGATTCTGGGTAGAATTTTGGTAAACAGACAGCGGTTTCCGGACGTTTATGGTAGTGTCCGGTAGTTTCTCCTTGCTAGTGTTCGAAAGATGAAGTATCCGGAAACCCTGTGTTAAACGTATCCGGACGAGTCAATTATCCGGTAAGTTTCTTTTTAATAGTTTTCGGATGAAATTAGATACCGGGTGGTATCCGGATTACCTTGGTTTCCGGATGTCATCCGGATTGAGTATGTTGTCCGGATAGTTTTTGTAGTGTCCGGAAACTCTAGCTGTTTGGTCACTTTTGAGATTTCAGATACTTTTGAGTATCCGGTAACTTTGTGTTTTGTCGACTCTTGGATAGGGTATGAATGAGGACTGGAAATATTGTGGACTCGACTTAAGTTCGGGTTTGGGGGAAACATTTGAGGATAAGAGTTAGATAGAATTATCTAGAGTTCTTAGTCTTCTAGTAAGTCTTATATGTTTAATTGGTAAAGAGATGATTGTATGTAAATTATTTTAGATTCTGTGAATTCAGGGTGAAAGACTGAATCTTTTGGGAAGGCTTGGAAGCGTTTTGATAAACAAACAGGTGAGTTTTACTTTAAAATGTTTTCAAACTGGAATACATATATGTGGATTGAGAATGTGATAAGTAGTGTAATAGTGTGCATATGTATGAAGTATGATATATTGATGTGTATATTATATTTATACGAGCATTACACTACACGAGTGCACGTTGGTCGGGCTTAGGACCGGTGGAGTTTGGCTGTACGGAGGGATAGCGGAGTTGGCTGTATATTAGTGCAGCGGAGTAAATTGATTAGTTGGCTCGCAACCAACTAATATGGCCATGGGAATGAGACAGGAAAGTACACAATGCATGAGTCATAGTTGGTATTCATATTTGTGTTATGTATATGGTGTTTGTGCAAATGATTTTAAACTGACAGGGATTTTCTCACTTAGACCAATAGGTCTAACCCTCATTTTGTTTTAAAATATGTATTCCAGGTCGTGGATCAAGTAAGAGCAAGTGAAAAGGGTAATCTGTGACTAGCTTTTAGAAGACTTATGTTTTTGAAGATCATGACGTGTTTTGCAGTTATAACTTTAATATTAGTTATAATGAAATTAATTAGCAAAAAAGTTTGTAATGAAATACTTATTATGATTGTAAAGACAGAAGGGACCGTACATGTTATATGATGTATCTTTTGTTATGAAACAATGTTATGTAAATATGTTATTTGTTGTATGTTTGGGAACCGGGTCGTTACAGCAACAAGTTGATTCCTCCTTCGAGCATACTGGTTCTACAAGTTCTTAAAGCTGAAGTTGAAAGCAAATTCAATTCGTGGTTCAAAGACAGATTCTTTACTGAAGCTGTATTGTGAAATGTCACCAAATCTGGTGATAAAGTTGAAGATATGAAGACAAAGAGCTTAATTCAAGGGGGAGCCTAGAAAGACATGAACACAAGCAACACCAAAGTATTTCAAAGATTCAAGAGGAAGAGAAGATCAAGACCTAAAGTTTTCAAGACCGTTTTTTCTTTATATAACTTTAAGGGGAGATTGTTAGGACCATAAATGTCCTATAAAATAGAAAGTGATATAAAGAAAAGATTAGAAAAGATTATTATTTGTAAAAGGCTTTAATTGTTAAATGGGCTTAGATTAGCTTAATGGGCCATGGGCCTTAGGCTTTAAGCCTTAGTATAAATAGTTTGTTTAAGCCTAGTTTTAGGTTAGCAGTTCATTAATCATCCTAAATCGTCCCATAACCATTGTAATCACATTATTGAAATTCTCTGAATGGTTAATGAAAGAGGGTTGACAAGTTGAAATCATATCGTGTTTATTGATTATCTATTCGTGATTTCATACTATTTGTACTAATCTGGGATCCACAAGGTTGCTGCCACAAAGAGCAACATTGTTAAGGTAAGAGGCACTAAGGTGTCCTATGATCCATCCACCATTGATAATCTGTTTAGGATCATAGCACCTGTCACTGAACAAAGCTACTGAAAAAGATGCTAAGAAATTGTTGAGGATTGTAGCTCAACCAGGAACCACATGGAAGAATATGATGTATAGGACCATGCACAGTAGGGATTTACTCCGTAATGTGAATGTGTGGTTATACTTTCTGAGATACACTCTCCAGTCTACTACTCACAACACCAACATAACATTTGAGAGGATGGTTATCCTCTACTGTATCATGAGTGGGTACAAATTTAGTGTGGGGGAGGTGATGTGCAGGAGCATTAAGTCATGTGTGGAGAAGGTCAAGGGAGATTTTTAGCATCTAGCCCTCATTCACATCCTACTATCCAGAGCAAAGGTAAAAACTTTTACCACTGATGACTATGTTGCAAGTAAGGCTGTTATAAAGACCCAAACTGTTAAGAGGGTCAGAAAGAATGCAGAGAAGAGAATGACAAAAACTGCCAATGTTGCAGCATCAGTAATGGAGGCTACAACAACTGCTGCTGGCAGTTCATAGCCTGCAAGAATCCCAAAATCAGCTCAAGTGCCACCATCACAGCCCAATCTGGATACAAATTTGTTCATGTACCTTGTCAAGCAAATGGAAAGGAACCAGGAAGCCCTGATGAACAAACTCCAAGAGAGAGATGCCATGTGGATGGCCTATATGAGAAGTAGAAGAATGATTTAGAAGAAAAGGTGGAACAGACTGAGAAGAAACTGTTGGCCTGTTTTGACAAACAGGATAAGGCTGAACTTCATGCAAGAAAACTCACTGCTCTACATAGACACTACCAGATGAGCAGAGAAGGAGTCATGGAAGCCAACTGGGCAATGGAGCATCCAGATGAATATGCTAGCATTGGCACATACCCACCAGAGCTTATCATTGAGGCAGAGGAGTTTCCGCCAAAGCTGCAACATCACCTACTCCCAAAGGGTAGGGCAGGTCCATCTCTATACCATAGCTCCATTAGTCTTCTTTATTTTTCTTTTTGCAGTTTTTACATAATTGAGTCTGGAAAACTTTGCTGACTTTTTCTTTTTGTTCATATGAGATTAGCACGTTTATAGTCCACATCCCAAGTAATTTTGTTGTTACAAACTACTTGTCAATCCTTATGGCTAGAACCATGCATACCCACCTGGGAAGCAAACAGACATCCCAAATGGGAATTTTGGAAAATGATTTAGGACATTCTTTCTTAAACACCAGCCTTTACATGACCTCTTGTGCACCCTTTGAGCCTTAGACATTGCTTGATTTTAATGAGGACATTGAACATTTCAAAGTGTGGGGGTGGGGAGATCATGTAAGACTCATGAGCAACAAAAGCCCATAGGGCAGAAAAATATGCTCCAAAAACAAATTTGAGTCAAACATAATTCAAGTCAAAGCGGATAAGATTAGATATGAAAATAGCACTCAATGCCTTTCATCACAAAAACACTTTAAAGTTGAAGAAAAGAATACCCCGTGCTCAATTAGCAAAACCAACCCAAAAGTCCTAAAGATTCGGAATTTCCACATCTTGGTTGATGTATAACAATAGGAAGTGTGTACTTGGCCTATGGACTTAAGTGAAAGAAAGAAGTAAACACAAAATTATGCTAGGCTATGGTACTGTTCTGGTCTTCAATCTCATTTAGGTTAATTTTTCATTTTTCATTTCACCTTTCAAATTTCTTTTTAATTTATGGATTGAGTCATTTTTAGTTGTCTTTTTAGTTGCTTGGGGACAAGCAACATTTCAAGTGTGGGGGTGTGATAAGTGTGTGAAAGTATACACTTTAGCACCCACTTAGGACTTTATTCTACTTCATTTTACATCTTTCCCAATCATATATTGAGTCTTTTAGTCTTTTTTACATCTGTATTTAGATTGGAGCTTGTATGTAGATTTTGGTAATGTCCTATTTAGTTGGTGAATGCTATGCTAATTTTAATGTTGCTGCAGCAGGGTTTGCTACAACTCTGATATTGGCTTGGACGGCTCTTTCAAGAAGGATTTGCAAAGAGAAGACTTTTGAGGAGAAGACATCTTATTGTACTCTTGGAAGAAGCTTTTGATGGAAGATGCCCTTCTCCTATCACTCAAGAATCTTATGCTTCTTATACTTGGACATATGATTCCTAGTTATTAACCAATGGACAAATTACTTTTGTACTTGCTAGATTCCTTTTTCTTAGTATAAATAGCTTGTCTTAGTTAGTTGTTAAAGTGTCACTTATCCCATTCTCACTACCATCTTTTGGTTACTTGTAATCTCCAGGAACAAAGCTTTTCATAAGCTTTGTGTCCTTTAATTTTAATTTTACTGCAATCTTTTGATAATTATTGTTAGTTACTGCTGTTGGATGCTACAGCAACCTTTACAGCACTTCTATAAATTCTGCACTTTTTACTTTAAGTCAAGTGTTAGTGGATACTTGCTTGCTAATAGCATTTTACTTCACTATTAACAAGTATTTTATATTTAAGCACTTACATTCCAGTATGGTAGGCTAAATACCATAGTGTGGGTGTAAGTGAAGGTTGGTAGATTAAGCCAAGTGTTAGTGGATACTTGCTTGCTAATAGCATTTTACTTCACTATTCACAAGTGGCATGGATGTTTCATTTGGTAATCTTTGACAAATTGACAAGTATTATTTTATTCAGATGAGTTGGACTTAAAATTAAGACAACGCAAAGATCCATGTTAAGTGTGTTATAGAGGTTACAAAGAGTTGCTACAATCCCTTGGGTCTATGAAACTATATGGAGAGAAAGGTAATATTTGTACTAGTTGGTTCTTGATGCATCACCAAGTGCACTCCCTACCTAGAGTCTAATATGCACTTCCTTTGGAAAGCCATTCAATCCAATAGTGTTGTAAGAGGTATTGCTGAATCACCCTTGTGATGATGCTGTAGCAATATCCAGTGCACTTTGTTAGCCTAAATCCAACCTGATCTTACACCCATACTATCTTTATTTCTTGTTATTACATTTCAGTATTTGGTTACCAACTCTCAAAAGATATTTCTTCGTTTTACTCTTGAAATCTTGTTTTAAAATCAACTTTGTTTACTCTTCTTGCTTTGAAAATCCCTGTGGTACGATATCTTGTATTACTTAATATTATTACTTACTTTGGACGATACTTGTAAGCCATGTTTACTTGCATGATTTTCTAGTTGCTATAGCCTTTTCTGGGTATACCTCATCCAACAACAAGAACCTCGGCATTATCAAATATTTTATCATGTACTATAAGATAATTGAGAGGAGAGTTAAATTTGTTGTATACATTCATGATAGAATCGTCTTTGTGACATATAAATAGTTTGTATTGTCGGATAAGACTAATCCTCTTCCTTTATTTTACTTATAAAGTTCCTTCATATAAAACATTAGTGTTCCACATGCCTTCTATAGTGGCAAGATTCATAATGGAATGATAGGCATCATCTCGGACAAACATAACAATTATGGTTTTGGCTTTCATATCAACAACAACTTGATTTTTGTCTTCTTCCGACCATTGATCAGGAAACTTAATAATTTGTCTACCAGGTTCAATAACTTTGTCATTTTCGCCTTTGACACTATCAATAAAGGATGTAGGAAAATGAGGACCATTTTTAAGAATGCTTGGAATTTGGTTGTCCACTCCTTCAAGAAAGAGTAACATTCGATTTTTTCCAAAGAGATAAGTTATCTTTTTGAAAACGATGAAGTTTGGATAGAGAGACGTTATCATTGGCTTTGGAAGTCATATCGGATCTTGTTTATGACATTAAACAAACCGCTCTTATACCACTTGTTGGTCTTGGAAAGTGATGACTTATACCGAAAGTGTATGTAGAAGGTTGTTGAATACAAACACAACATATTTTCATTTTTTTAATTCTTTTTTCTATATTTTGTATAAAATAACAAGAACTACATATTTGTGGCAGAAGCTATGAAGGGTAAGACCTGTGATCCTAAACAATCTGACTGTGACAAATTTACTATACTGAAAAAACAGGGAGGTTTCTCTTCCAAATCTGATAAACTAAAGAAGTTCTTTAGAGGATGACGCCGAGTTTACTTTTGAAGCACTCTCAAGGACGTTCTTTCGCAACGGGTGAGGAGCAATGAAAGAAAATTGTGACCTTTTATAGCCACCATTGCATTAACTGCATATTGTCCAACTTTAATGTGTGTCTTCTTATTATTGGTTGATCCATGTATCTTAATACTATTCATTTCAACTGTTGAGCTTTAATGTAAACATTATTTGACTTACTTCAACCTTTAGCATGTCGATGGAACAGTAAAGCAAACAAGGTAGAAAAATGATGGTGCTTATGTAATTTTCTTAGGCTGGCATGTTATACATGTTCTCATACCAAGGGTTAAGCAAGATAGTTGGTGGGTAAAACTTGTTGGTCCAGTTTATACTTTCAGGACCCAACTTGCCAGTAGTAATATTTTTCAGGCTTTTATCTTGTACTAATCTTCTTTCGGCTACATGACAAATCAGTCCGTGTTTGGTGATGATCTTGTCCTTACTTCAACTAGTCTTCTATTTTGCTAAAGGCATTTTGATTTTGGATCAATACACATGGTTATAACACTTTTACAAAACAAAACCCTTATATTTTTCTATATCTGATATATAAGCTATATATCGGATTTACTAGCTTACAGAACATTATGATTTATAAAGTGCCTATATCAGATAGACAGTAAGTTGGTAAAACTGGAACCCTTTGGCCGATAGAGGAACTTATTGGATGAGAGTTTTGATGATGAACAACTTTAGTGAAGTAATATCTGGTAGATCATATATTTGAATCCTAACATAATGAGATCAGATGATATCAAATGAGGTAAATACCTGATGGGTAAGGTTCATCGTATATATACCTTGTGAAACAAAGTAAATAAGAATAGTTCTAAGTGTTTGGTTGGATGCTAAGTATTATACACAAATTCGATGGTTGAGACCAAAATGTAAGTCATATAAAATTGTTTGGAAGTTGTTTAATGGTTCAAAATGTAACTTTTATGCTTACTCGCTAGAAGTGAGGTTATGTAAATAGACGAGATACTTCATGTAACACCCGTAATTTTTGAGTAAGTACAATTTCAAGTTAGAATAGAAATCGATCTTTAATAAAAATAGAGGAAATATGGGTTTGGGCTGATATCCTAGATTTTATAGTCTTGTTGGATGAGGAATTCAAATGCGGGTCCAACGGTTCTTTTCGGAGCAAAATCGGAGCTAAAACGAAGAAGTTATGGCCAAAATGGTGTTCGATACCTTCGATAAGTAAATATCACCCGAACGTTTTACAGCTTGAAAATGGTGGGATTTATGTTGGGAAGATATTACTTAAAGTCCCTAGGAGTATTGGCGTGGGAAAAGTCGAGTTTCGGGGCTTGGTACGAGTCCGACTACAATGGCCGACGACTATGACAGTGTCATAGTCGCACTGGTACAGTCGCTGGTGGAGAGCAGGCTTCGGTACACTCCAAGCGACTACGCCATGCGACGTTGACATGGTCATAGTCGCGTGTCATTGTCGCTCAAATGTACCTGGCCACTTTAAAGTCGCGATTTTTCACCCCCTTTCCTCATTTTCTCTTCACCACTCCGTTTTTCTCTCCCAAGAACCAAAACCCTTCACCCCCATTGTCGATTTTGAGCCCTTAAGCCCCAAGATTCGATATTTCAAGTGGTTTTCTTCATCTACCATGGTTATGGAAAGCTAAATCTAGAACCCTCTCTACTTCATCTTCTTCACCAAGTATTATAGGGTTTCATCCAACCCTTTTTGTCCATTTTGAAGATTTGGAGCTTGAGGTTCATTGTTGGTGACCTATAGGTGTTTTGTTGGTGGATTCATGTTGTGGTTGAGGTAATCTTCTCTTTTCTTCATCTTTGGAAATTAGGGTTTTGGTATGAGTTGAGATATTGATGTAAAATGTTTGGGGAACGATTATAAATGGTTGAATATGGATATCGATAGTTGGGAACTTGTGGATCTAGGTTTTTGGATGATTTGGCTTGAAGATTCAAGTTTCTTTAAATGAGCTCAAGTTTGGGGGAAATCTAGATTCAGCCTAAATCTGGCAAACTGAGTTTACGTTGATTTGTGAAAACGTTGTACATGGCTACATGCCAAAAATGTCATTTTAAAGTGTTTATGTGTTTTACGTGAAAATTATTCATTGTTGAGTTATTTGGATGATTTTGATTACTTGGAGTATTTGATTTTATAAATCTTTCAAAACACACACTTTTGGGATTTTTGGGTAAGTTGACAAAATGAGTATAAATTGAAGTGTTTTCTTAATTATTGCATAGTTGGAGGTTATTTAGTAAAAATGCACTTTTTAGCGTTTTGTTGGAAATATGCATTATTTATGTGGTGGTACGTTTTGAAAACACGAATGTGTGGGTCATTGGGTTTTGGTCATTCCCAACCTTGTGAGCGTTTTAGAAGTTGTAAACCTTTCGGTTTGAGAAAAGATGTAATTTGGGTATTTTGACGAATAAATCTTAAGTATTGTAATTTTAAATGATTTGTCTTACGATTGTAAATCTTTTGGTATAAATGCACCTTGATGTGTACTTTGGAAAGTGAAGTGTCTTAAATTAAGAGTTGTGTTGAGTAATTAGTGTCTATGGAGCATGTTTCGCATAAACGTGGGTTATATACGTTTTAATGCATTATTTGACTTTTATGAGTGGTTAATTAATTTTGGTTAAGCTTATGGCTCGATTTATGACTTTATTAAGTCTTGAGGACATTTGTCCGGGTTTTAACAATTGAATGTGGAGCTTTGGTCGTCAGTTGCATTTATTGCATTTTATTTGGAGAGTACATGTTTCGAGTGCGTGTGTCATTCTAGGGGAGTCATGTACTATTAGACTGTATAGCATTGGATCCATAGGCATATGAGTCGGTCATATTTATATAGTGAAGAGTCTTGGCATTCTCACTTTGGGAAATATGTCATTTTAGCATTTTGTGTCCCGGCGTTGTGGAGAGGAACCGTATTGGGTTGTACACTGAGATTTTGGGTTTATGGTTGATGTTCTAACACTTGTGCACGAGGGTTGAACATCTTGAGTTATCAAGTAAGGAACCGAGACTGCAATTCTTGAATGCTAGTAAGTAGGCAATGAAGGTTCAATGGAAACCTTGAGGTGTAACTTAATAGATAATGAACATGCAATGAGATCGTGTATCCTTGAGGTGTAGCTAGGCACAACATGCAATGGAGGATATGGTGGTGCCACCCGTTGCTGGGTGTGGGACTTGAGGTGTAGCTATATTATAGCGGGCAATGGAGTTCGACTTGAGTTGGACCTTATTAAAGCAGACAATAGAGTCACGATCTGAGGTGTAGTTCAATAACATAGTTATGCGGCTTAACTTTGTGTTCCGCCACATACAATTGAATCGGGTCTCCCCCGTCACCGAAAGGTTTTGTTTGGGTATTTATTTTTATTCATGTTTTCGGTGACGTATTATATTTATATGGATTGCTATCCATATTTTATGGGTTGTGATTTATGCCTCATCCGTGTTTGAGATGTTTTGAATAATAGAGATTTATTCATGTTTGTATAATTTTGGAAATCAAATACTATTTCAATTTTCAAGTGGGTTTTGAGTTGAGTCCATTTTGAGAATCGTTTTATATTGGAGCTTTCGTCACGGGATTTGGGTGCGTTGGAAAATGGGTGGTTTGCATTTAAAGTAAATCCTTTTTGAACTCATGATTTAAATTGCACCTTTCTCGTCTTACGAATTATATAATCATGATAAAAACTCTTGAACTCACTAGGCGTTAGCCTAACATTTTTATTTGTCTGCATGTGTAACAGGTTCCGGTTGGGATATAGTTCTAGTGACACTATGAAGAATGCAGAGCTAGTTGTGTGCTTAAGAAGTAAGTGGCTTGATGAAGTCTTCCGCATTTGGGGAATAGCAACTTGATATTGGGTCGAATAACACCCGACCTTTTGTAGCCTTGGCGTATGACTTAGGTTTTGAATGTTGAAGTTATTATATTTTTTAATATTGAGGTATTTCCAAGGATGGGTTATAAAAGGAATTTTATCCGTATTTGGTTATTTTATCGAAAATTTTATTTAGTTGCTCTTTCTAATTTTGAGGGTGTTATACTTCAACCCTATCGTTGCGAAAATACTGGTGTTTGGAAGCTCTCTCAAACTCATACATCTGAATTGAAATGCTCATCTATCGTCGCCCTATATATGCCTCGCCATCACCACTCCTCGTTGCTTCTACGCTTCTCACATATATGGTTGTCATTCGGTAATTGTAGTTTCTATTTTATTTAAGCATAAATTTTGGATCTTATTTTTTGATAAATTAAAATATATTTTACGTGTTTGATTTACAATAAAATTATGTATTATGTTGTTTTGCACATATACATAAATAGTGTACGTTATTATATGCCTACGGCACATGTTACACAAGAATACTGCCACAAAGTATGTAAACCTCTAGAATCGCACACACACAATACGCTTGCCTCCATTTGTAGAAACCTAAGTTAAATCATGTTGATAATTGAAATAATTATTTTTGGAGGATAATTGTGAAAATATGTGATCAAGTGTAATTATGATAATTAAAAGGTGTTAGCTGTAAATGTATATAACTACATTAAAGTTTAAAATAATTATAATTATTACTGATAATCACTCAAACCTTATTTGAATTATGAACTATCCATAAACATAGCCCATATAAATAAGGTGACAGGCTAAATTAATTTCTAAGTGACTGAATTATACAGAAAAAAAAACTTTCTCTTATGTAATACACATATTAGATCTAGGTCTTTGGGCTAGTACCCAGCGGAGGCGTTAAGCATGTCCGTGTGTAGGTTACAGATATTGGAGATCTGTATTAGCTTCTAAGTGCTTTGTCAAAATCCTCGATAAATCTGAAAGATACAATTCTGAACACCAACTTCCAACATCCGTTAAAAAATATGTTAATCCAATTAAATCCGAGGGCATTTGAGTATATTCATAATCATTTTTTCTTTAACCTATTAAAATAAATTTTCGTTATATATATATATATATATATATATATACACACACATACATATCGTCTCTTCCAGATCCTAGTCTCTAAGCATATGTTGTCTTCTCCAGCCTCCTATCTCCCACCACCACCCTACGTTGTCTTCTCTAGCCTCCAGTTTCTGACAAACAATCATAGACTTCAAACATGACCATCTCTTTTTTCCTTCTTCTATTATACAGGACCAAACATCTCCATTTCCTATGAAAGCTACAACATCTTCGTGGTCATCTCTGTAACACCCGTAATTTTCGGTAAGTAGACATCACCCGTGCGTTTTTACAACTTGTAAATGGTGGGATTTAAGTTAGAAAGACATTACTTAAAGTCCCTAAGAGTATCGGGAGTGTTGGCGTAGAAAAAGTCGAGTTTCGGGGCTTGGTACGAGTCCGACTACGATGCCCAGTGTCATAGTCGCACTGTCACAGTAGCAGCAATTGGGCAGAGGATTGGTACATCTCCGCGACATTGCCAACGCCTTTTCTACTGGGCATTGTCGCCAGGTGCGCCAGAGCAGCTTAAAGTCGCGATTTTTGGTGTTTGGCTCATTCTCCCTTCTTCCCATCAGTTGTTTTCTCTCTAAAATACCTCCCAAATCATCCTCACTTCATTTGTGTTGATTTTGGAGCATTAATAGCTCAAATCCTTGAGTATTATAGTGGTAAATCATCATCAAGTTAAAGATTGGAAGCTAGGATCAAGAGTTCATCATATCCATCCATTTCTTCATTGTTGTGGCTAGGGTTTTCTAGGTTTTCGCCAAAACCTAAGTGATAAGTTCATCCCCTCCATTTCCAAACTTCTTTATGAGTTATAAATGCTCCATTGATGACTTCCTAGTGTTTTATTTATCCAATTTCGGTTATGATTTTGAGAAAAGTTAGGTTAAATTAGGGTTTTGGGTCAAAATGGAGATTTTGATGTAATATGTTTAGGTGAACGATTCTAAGTGGTTGGATATGAATATTTATGGTTGAAAACTTGTGGATCTAGGTTTTTGGAAGTTTTGGCTTGAAGATCCAACTTTCTTCAAAGGAGCTCAAGTTGGGGAAAATCTAGATTTAGCCTAAATCTATCAATGTGAGTTCAAGTTGATTTGTGAAAACGTTGTACATGCCAAAAATGTCCATTTTAAAGTGTTTATGTGTTTTACATGAAATTTTCAATTGTTGAGTTATTTGGTTTTGATTATTTGAAGTGTTTAACTTGACAAACCGTGTAAAACACCCAGATTTGGGATTTTTGGTTATTTTGATAAGTAATTACCATAAATATGTCCCTTTTGGTGATTTATTGTACGAATAAAGTTTATTGAAAGGTTTATGCGTTTTTGGTGTATTTGATTTTATAAATCATTTGGAAAATGTACGTTTTCGTATTAAGTGATATTTGTAAACATAAGGATATGAGTCCTTTTGAAAAATCGTTCGTCCCAATCCGTAATGAGTTTTCGGCTGATCATATCTTCGAGGTATGTGTTTACATAAACTTCGTTTAATTGTGTTTTATTATATGAGAACCGTTATTTGTTGGCCTATTGGGGTTTGAGCATTTTAACCTGGTTTTGACTTAAAAGAGTGTTGAGGACATTTGTCTGGTTTTAATGGATCAATGTAGAGCCCCATTTATGATTTGCATCTTATTGCATATTAATGATAATTACATGCTTGAGTGCATTGGTCATTCCTGTATAGTCATGTAATTTAGACTGTGTTGCATTGGATCCATACGCACGTAAGCCAGTCTTTATTTGATGGTAAACTGGGTGTTGCAGGATTTGACTCAGGGGCCATGTTTTATGACCTTAACCTTTTAAGTGTACACTATGATGGTTGAGTCCGATTGTGCTATCGTGTTGATGCGCGTTTGGGACCTCCCCCATGTCGGGGCAATGCCATGGTTGTAACCCCGACTATGTCAGACCTTTGGTGGTATTCATGGTAATGTTCACTAAGGTCAATTGTCTCTTTGGGTGTAACTTGAAAGGAGTCGTAGGGGCACTTGGGCTTTCATGTCGTGAAGTGTCATACGATAAACGTTGTATGAGTGACATACTTTTTTGTTCCTCCACTCTCAATGGATACGGGTCTCCCAACATTATTTTGGATATTATAATGTTTTTGCTTTATTATCGTTGGGCTTGTGGGATTGACTGCAAATGATGACATTAATATTGGATTTCTCTTCACGTGTATTAAGGTTTGAATGAAGCATGTCATTTCCATGTTTTGGTATTTAGATTTCAATTCATTTTATGCTCGCGTGCGTATTGGGTTTAGTTCCATGTTTTCAGTGACATTATATTTATATGGATTGTCTTTCTATGATTTATGGGTTGTGTATTATGCCTCATCCGTGTTTGGATGTTTTGAATAATAGTGTTTTATCCTCGTTTATATTATTTGGAAATTTAATATGTATTCACGTTTTGAGTGAGTTTCGAATCTGAGTTCATTTTGGGGAAATGCTATATATTTTGGAGTTTTCACCATAAGAATTTGTTTGCGTTGAAAAATTGGTTGTTTGCATATTTACTATAAACCTTTTTGGAAATCATGATTTAAGTTTCACTACTTTCGTTTAACAAACTATTTAACCATGATTAAAACTCTTGAACTCACTAGGCGTTAGTCTAACCTTTTTTTTTGTCGGCATGTGCATCAGGTTCTGGTTGGGGAATAGTACTAGCGACAATGTGAAGAGATAAGTGCTAGTTGTATGCACGAGAGGTGATTAACTTGGTGAAGTCTTCTGCATTTTCGGAATAGCAATTTGTATTGGGTTGAGTAACACCCGACCTTATGTAGTCTTGGAGTACAACTTAAGTTGATAAATGTTGAAGTTATTTATGTTTTATAGTTGAAGTATTTTCAAGAATGGATTTGTAGAAGGGATTTTATCCGTATTTGGTTATTTTATCGAAGTTTTTATTTAGTTGCTCTTTCCCAATTTGAGGGTGTTACAATCTCCTATAAAAAACTATTGGATACAACCTTCCTCCGTATCTCGTACCCCTTACGAATAAAATTAAGCTTTTAAATTTGAACCTTGTTTCCAGCCCTTACGAAACCTAGAAAATCAAGATTTCGGTTCTGAGTCTTGTTTCCAACCCCTTACTAAAGTTACATTGATTTTCGGTTTGAATCTGGTTTCGTTTTTTTTAGTATTATTATTAGTTCAGATTTCATGTTTGAATCTTGTTTCTAATCACTTAAGAAACCCAAACCCTACTTCAATTTTGGGTTTGAATCTTGTTTCAATTTCGTTTCTAGGTTTTAATATGAGTTCAGATTTTGCGTTTGAATTTTGTTTGGATTTGGGTTTTAGTTTTGAATATAGGTTTCGATTTATTTCTCGATTTTAACCCGTGTTTCAATTTCATTTCTAGGTTTTGAAATTGGGTTTATACTTTCTTTCTCAGTTTGAATCTAGGTCTCGATGGTTTAATAGTTTTAATATAATTTAATGCTTGCTCTTTGAATTCGATTTATGTTTAATTTACATGGCTTTGTATCAGAGTCCACAAAACTTTTGGATGAACTTGAGCAACATTGTTCTTATGTTATTAATGCTTTTAGGGTTCTTGGTATTCATATTGATGATGTAGTTCATAGTTTTTTTTTGAACCCTTCATAAAGAAAGGAAAAAAAGGAATTTTTTTTTTATCTTTTTAATATGATAAAGACATAAAAAGGTGAAAAAGAATAAAATACCTTTGGATGTAGTTGGATTAACGAAATATTTTTTATTCTCTCAATGGCGGGAACTTGAGACGTACAAAATTTTAAACATGAGCCTCATCTTAGTATTTATTTTGATTTTAGACCTAAAGTGGCTAAAATGTGTAAACCATAGTACCAAATTTGTAATTTACTATATTTAAATTGAAAGATAAGTGAATTACCTGTTTGGTCCCTATTGTTTGCTCAAAATCACAGTGTACATCCTAAAAATAAAATAGTTATGAAAAATGGTCTCTAGTGTCGTCCCTGGGGAGGGCGGGCCGGGCGCACGTCCAGGGCCCAAAAAAAACAGGGGCCCAATTTTTTAGTATACTATATAGTAGTGGTCCAAAAAAAATTAGTATATAATAGGAACAAAAAAATATGCATTATATGAAGGGCCAAATATGTAATGATTAATTACATTGGACAAGAAAATTTGTAAAGAGTTAATTGGTCTTTCATTTTATAATGTTGCTTATTGTTTCTCTAACTTTTTTTATCTAGTACTAATATATAAAACTATGTTGTCCAGAAATCTTGATATATAGTCCATTATTCATCTTCCACGTATTCTTTTGATTATTTCATCCATATGAATTCTATTTTTTTCTTAGAATATAGTACATTTCTTGTTATCCACTAATAAAACTTATACCTTTCAGAAAAAAGAATTACCAACTATATAAGACGATCCAACTTATATCTATATTTAGGATTTCAAAACTATATTTTTTCATACGACTCTTCATTACCTAATTAATATTGAGTCCATGAATCTTAAGTACTCTCCTATCTCTAAACAAGAATAAGATCTCAACGTACAGCCAACATGGACTTTTGATTCTAAGATTGATGGTTCTTAAAAATTTGAATTAACCCTGAAAGTTTAAAATTGTGATAGAAAATATTAACATGAGGTGACATGAAAACTCAACCCAAATGATGTCAACATAGTGACCTCAAATGATGTCAATCTGTATATTAAAGGTATATCATAAGATGCTTTTGACGGTGGAAAGAATTGACGATATTATGTAAATATGATATGATAGATAATATTAACTTTGAAATAACTATTGACTGAATTTTCACAAGGAATATTCGGAAAAAGTGTTTTATATGAATAATTAGTATTTCTCGAATTCAAAGTTATCTAGGGTGATATAAACAATATATATTAAAAATAATTTTGTAGTTATCGAGGGACCCTTTTTACATCTCACCCAAGGCGTAGAAAAATTCAGGAACGGCCTGTGTTATTATTGATGTTTTTGCATTAAAAATGCTCGAAGAAGTTTTTTTTTATGACTTTGATGCTATTATTGATGATTTTACATTCAAAAATGCTCGAAGAAGTTGTTTTTTATGACTTTGATGTTATTATTGATGATTTTGCATCTAAAAATTATCGAAGAAGTTGTTTTGTATGAATTATTAGTATTTATTGTATGAAAGTTTGTTTTTAATAATAAAAAACATTTATTTGGGATTTCTTTTGGTACATATTGAGGGCCCAAAATTTATGAATTGCCCGGGGCCCAAAAAATATCAGAAACGGGCCTGATGGTCTCTATTCTTAATTCCATTAAAAATACTTTGTTAAGTAGGTTAACTAGAGAGTTATTTCAATGTTTTTCTTTATTTTCAATTAAAACATTAAAAAATAAAATTTATATTATTGTAAAGTTTAATTTTGATCCCTAATGTTTATCTTTTTCAATGAATATTGTTCCTAAACTTTATAACTCATTTTTATTTCTCACGTTTGTCAATTTCCAACAGTTTTAATCCCTTCGCCTAACGTTCGTTAAGTTTTTCCGTTAAGTCTTAAATGAAAGGTATTTTGGTCATTTTGCGTATTTTTCTTAATATTTTATAATAAAAAATCACACATTATATATTATGATATTATAATATTATAAAGTTTAAACAAAAATGAATAAGAATAACTCCACTCCTTTTTAGACAAATTAAATATAATAAATTTTCACTTAATTTTCTATAAAAAATAAAATACATATATCACATTTTTAATGGTTTATGTTGGTGTTCTGTATCTTATATTGTTTTGTACTAATATATTGACAATATTTTTTAGTTTGAACTTGTGTTTAATTTAGAATTTTTAATACCACTTTAGTAGTAGTGTGTTTGAATTTCTGTTTGATTTAAAATTTTGAATACCACTCATTTGTGTTGTGTTTATATTTTGTGAAGGTGGTTAATGGTGATGATTTTGGGTTTTATTTAGTGTAAGGTTTTATTTGTTTAATAATACATAATATTATTTTTTATTGCTTTTGAAAACACGGAAATAAATGACCACAATGCCCTAATGTAAATGGATTTAACCGTCGAAAAGTTAACGAGTGCTAAGAGGAGGGATCAAATTCAAAACGGTTAGAGATTGACAAACGTAAAAAACCAAAACCGATTTCATGAAAATTAGGAACAAAACCTGTCAAAAAGTGAAAACATTAGGGACCAAAATAGAACTTTACTCCCTTATATATACCCCATATTAGGGGTGCTCGCGGGTTGGGTTGGCCGGGTTGAAAGCATTTTAACAACTCAACCCAATCATTGCGGTTTAAATATTCTCAACCCAACCCTATCAAAAGTGCAACCCAGCCCAACCCAAACCGTTCGGGATGGGTTGGGTTGGTCGGGTTGAAACTTTTATTGATCCTTTCACCATTTAACTAAGTTATCGTATCTAAACAAATTGCTACATGTTTCTAAATATGTAAATGTTCAACAGATTACTAAATCGTCTAATAAAATATTGCTTATAAATGTTTTGTTTATAAATGTGGCATCAAGAATCAATAATAAGATTACTAAAGTAACAAGTGGTCAACAATTGTCTGTTTATAAATGTTCAATAGTAACAATATTGCTTTGACAAAAACAAAAATGACAGTAACAAGTATTCAAAATTAGATTTAAATGTTTTTACGGGTTGTCGCGGATTGTCGGGTTAGGTCGGTTTGTTTTGGGCCTAACCTGTTATCAACCCAATATACGCGGGATGGTAAAAAACAGTATCGATTATACATCGGGTTGGCTCGGTTTGAGTTTTTTTGCCTCGAGTTGGGTTGGGTCGGCCGGGTTGGTCGGGTTGGTCGGAAATTTGAGCACCACTACCCCATATGCACAACGAATAAGGGGCTATTTTTTTTGGTGAAAGCCCCAAATAACTCCCGCCGATATCGACAACCATCTCCACCACCACGCCACACTTGTCTCTCGGCAAATCTCCTCCACCTCCACACTGCCCCATTTTGGCCGACAGCACCCCCACCACGTAGCCGATCTCCTCCACCTCCCCACCACCATCGTGACCCACAAACACACCACTAATACCAGCCCCCCTAATAACACCAATCGATACCAAGTTGGGTTTTCACACAGTGTGCCATCGTGACCTGCAATCGTCACTTTTGGGTTTGTGTATTATTGGTTTTTGCTTGAATCATTGTATCTGGGTTCCAGGTGTTACAAGAGCAGATTCATAGAGAAACGTGGGTTCTTCGATGGTTGAGTAGAGACCGAGATGGGGGTTTCAAAGCGAAATTGGCAGATTTGTTTCCAAATGCTTACTGCAAATGCTTATAGGATGTAAATCATTCAATAATCCATTTGAGCTTTCAGGTGTTCCATGTAACACCCCGAAATCTCTTGTAAGCATGCTCCCCGTATTTTTCCGCATGGCACAAATCGATTAACTAATTCCTTGATGTTATGTATTCCTAAATTTGGATCAAGTACGTTAGGGTAGATCTCCTTCATTATTATAAAATATAATGAGCTTGCATGCCTTTCACGTGACAATATGGAACTCTCATCGCATTTGGGGGGCTGCATGCATGCGGATCATGGAAATCAACCATTGTTGGCCGGCGGTACCATCTGAGCGAGAGTGCCCGGCGGAAGTGCCATGGCACTCTCGCGGTGTCAATCTCGCGAGGAGGCCCTACAGCAAAAATTCGATAACTCACGGTACATTCCCGGCGGAAGTGACCGATGATCTTGCCTGGGTCACAACCGCGGTGTCATACTCGTCGGTCGGCTATTGGAGTGTTTAAAATGTCGAGAGCAGCAGATGTTATGGAAAAAGAAATTCATTTATTTCCCTTAGCCTCTTACGACTTCTCTCTCTCCCTACTGCTGACTCCTCACTCCTCACACCTCTCTCTCCATTAAATGCTAGGGTTAAACATTTATGTGGTTGATTCATCAAACCCTACTTCCAATCACCATTAGTCAAACTCCTTCAAAGGATTCTAAGCATCAAGGGTTCAAGATCCAAGTGTTTACACCCTCTTTTTAGAGTTTTCATCCAAAAAGCTAGGGTTTGTCATAAAAGTTCTAAGGTGAGTTGTTTGACCTACAATTTCCATTTTAGGTTGTAGATTATTATTAAGATAGAATTTAACTATGGATTTTGTCTAATCTAGGACTTTCTTCAAGGTTAAGGGTTTCTCACTACAAACCCTAAAGTTGGTGAGTATTTTCCACTTATACTTGTCTTTCATTTACCAATGCATTAAAATGTGGGATTGATTTAGATGGGAGCATATTGTTTCAAAAACTAGGGTTTCCCCTTGATTTTTACCCAAAGAAATTCTCTTGGATATTGTTATAGTTTTATACATATAAATAAATATATATATAGAGGCCCACTATTTTGTAAACTTTTATTCCGTGTAAACTTTGGATTTCATAGGTTTTTTTTGATGAAATTGTTCATGAAATTGTTTCATATCATTCATTTCTTGATGAAATTGTTTCATATATTTGTGTTTTTATGTAATTTCATATATTTTTTTCATTCCTATGAAACTATTTCATATATTTTCTCAGTTTGATGAAACTTTTTCGTTTTTACATAAAAAAACACAAATATATGAAACAATTTCATCAAGAAATGAATGATATGAAACACTTTCATCAAAATAAACAATTTCATGAAACAATTTCATCAAAAGAACTTATGAAATCCAAAGTTTACACACATTTAGAGGTTTACAATTTATTATCCCTCTATATATATATATGCACGTATGTATAAATATATATGTAAGTTACATAGTGGGTTGCTTTCTAACTTGGGTTACATTGATACATAGTATATGAATGTGGATGCATATGTTTGTGTGTAGTTAAGACATATATGTATACATGTATACATCCACATTTATGTTCATCCTAAAGTATAAATGTGTTCTTGTGTATGTAGTTATATACATATATGTATTTGTACCCATTGTTATATATATATATATATATATATATACATATATGTATGCATATTTATATATATGTATAAATATATATATAGGTATGTATATATATATATATATATACATATATGTGTGTGTATGATTATATATGCATAAATATAAGTAGATGCGTATGTATATGCATATATACATATGCTTGGTCGTAAATACTTGGAGTCTTCATGAGGTTGAGTTTCACATGCTAAGTATTTGATATGGGAGGATTGTCTTTGTGCTATAACTTCTATGAACTAATTTATATGTTTCCTTTACCATGGTACGGAATTATTGGATGGCTATCTTCTTGTGCACGAGGATTTAGACCTTTATGGATTAATAGTTCATTTTTATCGTTGGCCGTTTTGGGTCACTAGCGAGTAGGCAATAGGGGATGTTGGGGTCCTTGAGGTGTAACTCGTCTAGTTCGGATATGCAATGTGGTCCCGTAAGTCCTTGAGGTGTAACTCGACGGAGTAGGCACTAAAGGCATGATAATGAGATGGTTTGAGGTTGTGATGTCTTTATGGCATGGGAACTAGGACCGGGACTTGAGGTGCAATCCGATAACATCGTGGGTGACTCCATTCCCGTGTTCTTGTCACCCCGATGGTAACGGGTCTCCCCCGTATTTTGTTGTTAATGAAATTCTTCTCGGTTATATAATCATGTTTAGGTGGGAACGCTTAACGAGTTGATTTGTGGTAATTTGAGATCACACGGAGCCGGTAACATTATTTTATGTTTCTTTGTCACAATCATATAAATGTGCATTTCACGAAATCTCACTAGACTTTTGTCTAACACTTGATGTTGCATGTTTGTGGATTACAGGTTCCACGTAGCGGCGTCTAGATCGTCGTGTTGCCGACCATGCTTAGGATCTTGGGAAGGTCAGGCTTTTGGGATCGAGAAGAGAGACTTTTTGGAGATATAGTGACACCCGGATTAATCTAGTTTGCTATAATTCTAGATTATTAGGTTGTTATGTATTATGTCTCAAAACTCCTATGTTTAAGCATTGTCCAAACTACCCCATTACATTTAAGGGTTTTAGTTGGCTTTTATTTTGAATTTTAAATTTACCCATTTTCCGGAAATCCCCTATATTTATTGTTTAAATTTTAGGGTGTTACATTCCAAATGCTTAGCAGGCTCGCCTATAGATTTGGTTTCCAAAATTTCAAAGCAACAATCCATTTCTAACTCTTGAAATTGCAAAGCAATAATCTGTTTGGGAAGCCTCCATATTAGTCAAAACCCCTAATCATTTGGAAACCTCCAAATCCTCACAAACCATACAAATTTTTTTAACATATTTTTGTGTTATAAATATCTCGAGTCATACAAATAATCTTAACCGTCCATTTAATCTAAAAGAATATCTGGTTTATAAATATCTTCATTATTTTTAAGAGTGAATTACACCGGTCGTCCATGTGGTTTACCAAAATTTAGATTTCGTCCTTAAAGTACATTATCTACGGTGGTGGTCCCTAACTTTTTGATTTACTTTCACTCATGATTCTTCTATGTTAAACATAAGAGGACCATGAGTGAAAGTAAATTAAACATAGGAAGACCATGAGTGAAAGTAAATTAAACATAGGAGGACCATGATATGAAAGTAAATTAAAAAATTAGGGACCAACCACTGTAGATAATGTACTTTAGGGACCAAATCCAAATTTTAGGTAAACCACAAGGACCACCGATGTAGATCACTCTTATTTTTAATCTAAATTGTTGATCATAATAACTAAACTTTCATGTTTTCCATATAGATCTCAATTTGATTATTAATTATAAGGTTTTCAAAAGTATATATATATATATATATATATATATATATATATATATATATATATCTGAGGCGAACCGGGGTCAGTACCGTCGTATTCGTCTTTGTCATCAAGGTTTTCGATGATAACATGGCTGAAATCTTCATCTCCATCTTCTCCGATGAATGGAAAGACCATGAGCCAATTATCTTGAGCGAATATCTGTGTATAATGTCCTTCTGCAACTAATCTGTATCTTCTTCCCCATGGTCTATGAAAAAGATTTACACCAAAACAGATTGAGACAGAAAATAAAGGGTTAATAACCAAAATAGATAAACAGTTAAATAAATTAGAAAAATCTTTAGAAATAGTTAAACAGATAGTAGAAGGTTAAACCTGGCGGCATTTACCAAAGAATACACAAAGGCCTTAGAAGACGCAAATAGATACAAATCCGAACAAAATAAAGAAGAAGTTACAGGTTTTACAAACTATCTAGGACAAAGTAAAAGTGATAAACAATTTACAAACATATTCAATTTTATAATTAGTTTATTAATACAACTTATTGAAAAAGTCAATAAAGTCATAAACATTTTGGAAGATAAAAAAGAAACAAATACAACAACAGCCAGTGATATAGATAAAATCACAGAGGCAATTAACAAATTAAATATCGAAGATATTAAAATTAACAGAAAACCTAAACCTTATACACACTGGTTACCCAGAAAATGAATAATAACAATAGAAGCTTCTTAGGGAGAAGTAGAACTATACAGGAAGCAAGAAGTTCTACAAGTAATATACAGGATACAATAACATCCGAATCTTTTCTAAACAGAATAACCAGAAGAGGATCAGGTTCAAATTCCACACAACATGTTATACAATTAGAAGAAGAAATAGATTTGGACAGAAATATAAATCTCTACAATCAACATCAATTGGATATATTAAATCCAAGAGTCTTGTATCAAACAGGTTTATTAAACATAAACACTGTATTAATTCAAAGTAGCCGAGAAGAAATCCTAAGAGTTGTAGGCAATTCAGTAACAGTAGACTTATTCTCACCTGACACGATACAAAAAATTAAACAATCAGGTAAACAATTAGCACACAAAGGATTAGTAATCATAGGAATAAAAGCTTTAGGCAGGAAAAACTTAGGAACAAAATTATTAGCCTTATTATTAGATAAAAGTTGGAAAGTAGAGCTAAAAAAGGCAATAATTTCAGGGATGGAAATAGATCTAAGCCAAAATACAGCTTTATTTTATTGTACACCAGGCATCCTAAAAGATATAAAAGATCTACAAAATATATAAATCGCATTACAAACCAAGGGATACGAAAACTATGAAGGAAACAACATAGTCATAAGTATAGGAGTACTAGGAAAAGCTAGTAACAGGTCAGGAATGAAATATAAAGTTAACATTGAAGGAATTGTGAATACAATAGCTTCAAAATCTATACAGATGATAGATCCAGTCAACATAGATCCTGAAGAATTAGCAGGATTAGAATGGCAATTAAATGACTTAAAAGAACAAGAAAACGAAGTCTTAGTCCCAAAAAGAAGTTATATCTATGAAGATATGAATGGAACACAAAGTCTAAGATTTGTAGATTTTAAAAAAGAATCATCAAACGATAAAGATGACGACGAAACAGAATACAATTTTATGAATATAGAATATGATACAGATACAGAACCCAAATATGATACAGAAAATGAAGATGATGAAACTCTAATAGGTTTTGATAAGTTTCAAGAAGAAGAAGAATTCGATTACAGCCTAATAGATTATTTAGAAGAAGAAGAAGTAAACACAGGATTTAAAATCGAGGAAACGAATAAAACATTAGAACAAATAATCAACAAAAAATTCACCGAATTAAATATACAAGAAGAAACAGATGATATGATTATGGAATGCATGACAGAATTGGGCATGACATATGAAGAAAGTTATAAAAAATTACAAGAATATTATAACTTACCGTTAGTAGAAAATATTTTACAAGGAAAAACTATGTTATCAGATTTTTATAAAGAAGAACAGAGTTTTATGGATACATATATGCACAATCAATATAAAAGGCCAAAAACAGAATGGGGAGAAATTGGAAATAATTCACAAGATACAAGTGGAAGGGAAACATGGACAAAACCTTCTACAAGTTATCAACAAGAATCAAGCTTTATAGGAAATGGAAATCGTTTACCTATACGACAAATATTTAGCAGTAACATGTTAATCATAGAACGACAAAAGCCACAGTTATGGGTAGATGAAATTTTAATATGGGAACAGACAGTCGTAAGGATGTGGGAAACAAACAAAAAAGACAGTATGGATATGTTTTCTTATTTAGAAACCACATTAGGCCCAATATCTCTGGGAATTTGGCAAAGTAAAAAGGCCCAAGATCCAGATGGAATCAATAGGCTAAAAGCCCTAGGAGACAACCCATATAATTTTACATCACAGATAAGGACTCTTATTTTAGGAGTCGACCCAGCAAAAAACAATAGCCACATACAAGATACAGCAATAAGGAATTTAGAACAATTGAGTATCGCCGATATGAAATACATAAATGAATTCACATTAGATTTTTCAAGGCTATTATCACAAACAGGACAAGCAATGGATGATGATCTATGCGACAAATACTTCATAAAATTACCAGGAGATTTAGGAAAAAATATACATGAAACATGGAAACAAAATTATGAGAATACAAAAAATCTAGGAATAGAACCGAGAATAACATACACGTTTGGAATATTAGAAGACAAATGCAAAGAAGTTGCCCTGCAAGAACAGTTGAAAAAGAATGCATATGCATTCTGCAAAACAGCTATTTATACACCACAGGCATATGGTCATTATAATAAAAATACAAAGAAATTAAGAAAAAGTACAACATTTCAAAAAGGAAATCAACCTTATAATAAAAACAAATATGTTAGAAAACCACAAACAAGAAAATGTAAATGTTTTATCTGCGGAGATGAAAAACATTTAGCTAACAAATGTCCGAATAAAAATAAAAATATAGAAAAAAGTAACCTTATAGAACAAATAGGAGAATATGATATAGAATCATTAAAATCCGATAATTCTGATAATGAGTCAATATACAGCATATATAGTGATAAAGAAGATGACTCATTAACAAAAATGACATATACATATGTTAATACAGAACAAGATTGTGAACATAATTGGATAAGCAAAAGAGGAAACAATTACATAAAGTGCTTTAATTGCGGATATTATCCAAGTATTGAAAAAAGATCACAATGTAACATATGTTTTAAAGAAATTTGTTATTTATGTCTAAAAAAGATCTTTGATCAAGAAATAATAATTACAAAAGAAGCAAATACATCACTCAATAATAAAATATGTTATGAACGAATAGAAAAATTAGAATTAATAACAGAATTACATAATCTAAAAATCAAAAATTTAGAAGAAAAAATAAAACATATGGAGGACATATTGGAAAAGAAAAAACAGAAAATCGAAATCGAAGAAGTTAAGATGTCCGAAGAATGTACCTACATTCAAACAAAAGGGTTTATAAATATGATTCATATACAATGTCGCTTATGGTTAGATAACAATAAATTTGTGGACCTAACAACATTAGTAGACACAGGAGCAACAAAAAGTGTAGCATCATACACTCTTATACCCAAACAATATCATAAAGAGTTACCTTATAAATTAGTCACTAGAACGATTGAAAGTAGACTAATCTCGATCACACACTATGTAGAACCAACAGGAATACAATTCTTAGACTTTTCAGGAAATTACAGTATTAAATATGAAATACCACAGGTAAACATCAACCCAGAATATATAAAATCCTCGGATTTTATTCTAGGATTAAACTTCTTATTTGGTCTAAATGGGGCGATCACCGTTACACGAAATTTTGTTACATTAAGTAAACATATCTACAATTTTCCTACGGTACGATATACAAATACATCAGAGATCGCTCGAAAGCGTGGTGGACAAGGCCACTTAGAATTTTTTAAAATTAAAAATAACCATGACCAAAGTAAAAACTCTGTTGAAAATGAATCAGTTAAATTACTTACAAATTTCCTTACAAAAGAGTTAGAAAAGGGAAAAGATGTTACAAAAAGTATAAATTATCCTATTATCCTACATCTAGAAAAGATAGGACTTATAGGAGAAGACATAACAAATTCAAAAGTAAGACATACATGTAAATTCAAAATCAAAAACCCTGATATAACAATTCGAACAACTAACATAGCATATAGCCCTTTAGATAAAGAGGAATTTAAAAAGCAAATACCGGAAATGCTAGAACAAAAATTAATTAGAAAATCTGAAAGTCCTCATAGATCTGCCGCATTCATGGTAAGAAATCACGGTGAGATAAAACGAGGGAAAGCGAGGATAGTATACAATTATAAACGTCTCAATGATAATACTGAAGATGACGGATATAATATACCTAATAAAGACAGTTTGATAAATCTTATACAAAAGAAAAACATATTCTCAAAATTCGACCTAAAATCAGGATATAATCAATTACAACTAGAAGAAAGTTTCAAACCCTGGACAGCCTTTACATGTTCAGAAGGACAATATGAATGGAATGTTCTTAGTTTTGGACTAAAGAACGCACCAGCCATATTCCAAAGATATATGGACATCATTTTTCTTAAATATAATTTCTGCCTTGTTTACATTGATGATATTTTAGTAGCAAGTGAAACAATACAGGAACATGAAAAACACTTACAGAAAATATTTGAAGAAATCAAAACAAACGGTATAGTTGTCTCTAAAAGAAAAATGGAACTATTTAAAAGAAAAATCTCTTTTCTTGGCCTAGAAATAGGTAATGGAAAGATAGAACTACAAACACATATTTCTACAAAGATATTAGAGTTCCCAGAAAAAATTGAAGGTCTTAAACAAATACAAGCCTTTTTAGGACTAATAAACTACGCACGAAAGTTCATACCAGATCTTTCAAAACTTGTAGGACCGTTATATAGCAAAACAACAAAGAATGGCCAAAGACATTTTAACATAGAAGATATAAAATTGGTCAGGACAATTAAGGAAAAGGTTAGACATATCAAACCCTTAGAATTACCATTAGTTACGGATTATATAATCATAGAAGTTGATGGTTGTAAAGAAGGATGGGGAGCTGTCCTTCTTTCTAAAACTAATAAATATAGTCCAAAAGAAACAGAAAAGATCTGTTCTTATACCAGTGGGAATTTCAACAAGACCGGTATGAATTGGACAAGTTTAGACTTTGAAATCCAAGCATTGATAAATGCACTGGAAAAATTCAAAATCTTTTTAAATAGAGAATTCACAATTAGAACAGATTGTGAAGCCATAGTACGCTTCATAAAAAATGATCAAAGTAAAAAGGTAAATAAAACCCGATGGATTAACCTCCAAAATATTATACAAGGATGCGGATACAAGATAAATTTTGAACACATTAAAGGAAAAGATAATGGGATAGCAGATATGCTATCCAGAAATCTTAACAAATTATTTATTGCAGATGGAGAAAAAAGATAAAGGCAAACGAAAGGTTATACAGCCGGTCAGATATTCATCCTCGATGAGTATCTCTTCAGATGAAGAAAAGATTAGCACACAAACAGCAGAAACACAGTTTCTAGATACTAACAAAATGTTACATGCAGCCATGAGCGCACAGATCTTACAAACCGAAAGCCTTTACAATCCCACACAGATACCACAAAGTTATCAAAATTTTGATAACATAACACAGTCTGGTCCCTCAAAGATTATACAAGATACGGGTATAATTATACCATCTACTCCTGCAAAAACCTCAACCAGAGGATATGCACAGTCAAGTAGATCAAAAGATACACATCCTGCACAGACAGAGTCAACAATATCATTTGGAAGTCATGTACTACAAAAAAGTTTTGATCTAAAGAAAAAATTTAGACCCATGATTGGGAATGTTTTGACAGAAAAACAACAGTGTTTGCTTGATAACATTTGGCATATCCAGACCATGCCGCAAGCAACTTTATTCAAGGTACAAGTTTTGAATGCTCTGAGTGTTTACTTCTCAGAACAAAGTCAGATTGTCCCCGAAAAACCACCTAAGAAATTTTCTCACTACATCATTTTCAGGGGAACAAAAACGGGAATTTTTAACAAATGGGAAACGGTTGTACAACACATAAATTGTCTTAAACCTCTTTACAAAGGATACCACAGCTTTTCCGAAGCCATGAAAATGGCAAGAGAAAATTTTGGTGTTAATGACTTCTTCATTGAACCTGAAGAAGTAAAAACATTTGCAGAAATGGCAAAAACAAATCCCGAGCAATTTATAAAAGCTCAGGAAAGTGTTATTGCACAATTACAGGAACAACTCCTAAGATCTGGAAAAAATACACATAGTACACAAACCCAGATTGAAAACAGTTTTCTTAAACAGAAAAATGAGTTTCTCGAAACAAAAAATATACAGCTCATCCAAAAACTCGAGAAAAAGGGATCAAACACAGCGGTACACAGAAATTTTGACAGTTTCAAAGCAAGAATTTTGGACATGCCAATAAGACAAACGATGCAACCACTCTTCGAAAACTTCCCAGAATTCGAACAAATGGTTTCAGACAAAGTATGCACAGAATTCCCTCTTATTCTATATAAGCTTCAACAAAACATCATCGACATGGCATTCGGACCACAAGAAAAAGCTTACAAAGGGGTTACAGTCGTGCAAAGGTTACATCAAGGCGGATCAATCCCGACCAACATGTTCTCACTATAAATCGACTTAAAGAAAACCAACATGCCAGATGATCAAGTCCTTGGTTACTACCATAATGGAATGATCGACTACATAAACTTTAGCCTAAACCCAAAAACAGAAGCCCTTCTAAACAAGTTTGGAGAAAAGTTTATTTTAACAGCCGGGAATATGGCGTCCCACTCATCAAGTTCACAAATAGGATGCAAGATCATCGCATCCTTTCCAGAAGCAGAAAGTCACACATACAGACCTGCAAGAAAGCGTATTTTCATCAGCCATCTTGAAGACGAACAAGAAGCCCTGAAGAAGTACGCATGCACTCAACAATTCACATGGTGGAATGACACTGACAGCAAAGAACCACTTCAACAGCTGATAGGAAAAATGATCTTACAAGGACAACAAACACCAAAGATATCAGTAAATCTTTTTCATAGACCATGGGGAAGAAGATACAGATTAGTTGCAGAAGGACATTATACACAGATATTCGCTCAAGATAATTGGCTCATGGTCTTTCCATTCATCGGAGAAGATGGAGATGAAGATTTCAGCCATGTTATCATCGAAAACCTTGATGACAAAGACGAATACGACGGTACTGACCCCGGTTCGCCACAGTCAATCGACAGTACACACAGGGATTTCTAGAATTTACCAGAGTACCCTTTCTAGAAGACCTCGTCATCAATGACGTTACAGAAACCGCCAAAAAGTCTGACGACTACAAAGCAATAATTCAAAAGCAGAAAGATGGCCGACAATGCCTTCTCCACTAAAGACTTTTTTACAAATATTCGTTTACCGTCTTTACTTTTCTGATTCTTTTTCAGTGGGTGTAATAATTCCGTAGGGCATAAATTAGGTACGTGTCATTGCTAGCTTAGCTTTTTTCGCCTATATATTGTAGTTTCCACTTCATTTGTATACACACCGAAATATATAGAAAACGAGAGCTTTTCTCACCATATGGCTGGCTAAACCCTTCTCTCCCTATCCTCTTATGTATTCTCTCTAGTTCCTTAATTCTCCTTTCAGTTCTTCATAATATATCCCATAGTAAAAAAAAAAGGACCACCGCTGCATATACCACTCTGCTGCTTCCGCTCGTCACCTCCAATCTCTACTCTGGTTCTTCTACGTCCACTGTAAGTACGTTTTTCTAGTATTCTCTTTATTTATTGGTTTAACGGAAACCCAAAAAATCCGCCATATAATATCTTTGTAGAAATATGTGTTTGTAGTTCTATCCTTCCATTACCTATTTCTAGGCCAAGAAAAGAGATTTTTCTTTTAAATAGTTCCATTTTTCTTTTAGAGACAACTATACCGTTTGTTTTGATTTCTTCAAATATTTTCTGTAAGTGTTTTTCATGTTCCTGTATTGTTTCACTTGCTACTAAAATATCATCAATGTAAACAAGGCAGAAATTATATTTAAGAAAAATGCTGTCCATATATCTTTGGAATATGGATGGTGCGTTCTTTAGTCCAAAACTAAGAACATTCCATTCATATTGTCCTTCTGAACATGTAAAGGATGTCCAGGGTTTGAAACTTTCTTCTAGTTGTAATTGATTATATCCTGATTTTAGGTCGAATTTTGAGAATATGTTTTTCTTTTGTATAAGATTTATCAAACTGTCTTTATTAGGTATATTATATCCGTCATCTTCAGTATTATCATTGAGACGTTTATAATTGTATACTATCCTCGCTTTCCCTCGTTTTATCTCACCGTGATTTCTTACCATGAATGCGGCGGATCTATGAGGACTTTCAGATTTTCTAATTAATTTTTGTTCTAGCATTTCCGGTATTTGCTTTTTAAATTCCTCTTGTAAAAACTCTGTTGAAAATGAATCAGTTAAATTACTTACAAATTTCCTTACAAAAGAGTTAGAAAAGGGAAAAGATGTTACAAAAAGTATAAATTATCCTATTATCCTACATCTAGAAAAGACAGGACTTATAGGAGAAGACATAACAAATTCAAAAGTAAGACATACATGTAAATTCAAAATCAAAAACCCTGATATAACAATTTGAACAACTAACATAGCATATAGCCCTTTAGATAAAGAGGAATTTAAAAAGCAAATACCGGAAATGCTAGAACAAAAATTAATTAGAAAATCTGAAAGTCCTCATAGATCCGCCGCATTCATGGTAAGAAATCATGGTGAGATAAAACGAGGGAAAGCGAGGATAGTATACAATTATAAACGTCTCAATGATAATACTGAAGATGACGGATATAATATACCTAATAAAGACAGTTTGATAAATCTTATACAAAAGAAAAACATATTCTCAAAATTCGACCTAAAATCAGGATATAATCAATTACAACTAGAAGAAAGTTTCAAACCCTGGACAGCCTTTACATGTTCAGAAGGACAATATGAATGGAATGTTCTTAGTTTTGGACTAAAGAACGCACCAGCCATATTCCAAAGATATATGGACATCATTTTTCTTAAATATAATTTCTGCCTTGTTTACATTGATGATATTTTAGTAGCAAGTGAAACAATACAGGAACATGAAAAACACTTACAGAAAATATTTGAAGAAATCAAAACAAACGGTATAGTTGTCTCTAAAAGAAAAATGGAACTATTTAAAAGAAAAATCTCTTTTCTTGGCCTAGAAATAGGTAATGGAAAGATAGAACTACAAACACATATTTCTACAAAGATATTAGAGTTCCCAGAAAAAATTGAAGGTCTTAAACAAATACAAGCTTTTTTAGGACTAATAAACTACGCACGAAAGTTCATACCAGATCTTTCAAAACTTGTAGGACCGTTATACAGCAAAACAACAAAGAATGGCCAAAGACATTTTAACATAGAAGATATAAAATTGGTCAGGACAATTAAGGAAAAGGTTAGACATATCAAACCCTTAGAATTACCATTAGTTACGGATTATATAATCATAGAAGTTGATGGTTGTAAAGAAGGATGGGGAGCTGTCCTTCTTTCTAAAACTAATAAATATAGTCCAAAAGAAACAGAAAAGATCTGTTCTTATACCAGTGGGAATTTCAACAAGACCGGTATGAATTGGACAAGTTTAGACTTTGAAATCCAAGCATTGATAAATGCACTGGAAAAATTCAAAATCTTTTTAAATAGAGAATTCACAATTAGAACAGATTGTGAAGCCATAGTACGCTTCATAAAAAATGATCAAAGTAAAAAGGTAAATAAAACCCGATGGATTAACCTCCAAAATATTATACAAGGATGCGGATACAAGATAAATTTTGAACACATTAAAGGAAAAGATAATGGGATAGCAGATATGCTATCCAGAAATCTTAACAAATTATTTATTGCAGATGGAGAAAAAAGATAAAGGCAAACGAAAGGTTATACAGCCGGTCAGATATTCATCCTCGATGAGTATCTCTTCAGATGAAGAAAAGATTAGCACACAAACAGCAGAAACACAGTTTCTAGATACTAACAAAATGTTACATGCAGCCATGAGCGCACAGATCTTACAAACCGAAAGCCTTTACAATCCCACACAGATACCACAAAGTTATCAAATTTTTGATAACATAACACAGTCTGGTCCCTCAAAGATTATACAAAATACGGGTATAATTATACCATCTACTCCTGCAAAAACCTCAACCAGAGGATATGCACAGTCAAGTAGATCAAAAGATACACATCCTGCACAGACAGAGTCAACAATATCATTTGGAAGTCATGTACTACAAAAAAGTTTTGATCTAAAGAAAAAATTTAGACCCATGATTGGGAATGTTTTGACAGAAAAACAACAGTGTTTGCTTGATAACATTTGGCATATCCAGACCATGCCGCAAGCAACTTTATTCAAGGTACAAGTTTTGAATGCTCTGAGTGTTTACTTCTCAGAACAAAGTCAGATTGTCCCCGAAAAACCACCTAAGAAATTTTCTCACTACATCATTTTCAGGGGAACAAAAACGGGAATTTTTAACAAATGGGAAACGGTTGTACAACACATAAATTGTCTTAAACCTCTTTACAAAGGATACCACAGCTTTTCCGAAGCCATGAAAATGGCAAGAGAAAGTTTTGGTGTTAATGACTTCTTCATTGAACCTGAAGAAGTAAAAACATTTGCAGAAATGGCAAAAACAAATCCCGAGCAATTTATAAAAGCTCAGGAAAGTGTTATTGCACAATTACAGGAACAACTCCTAAGATCTGGAAAAAATACACATAGTACACAAACCCAGATTGAAAACAGTTTTCTTAAACAGAAAAATGAGTTTCTCGAAACAAAAAATATACAGCTCATCCAAAAACTCGAGAAAAAGGGATCAAACACAGCGGTACACAGAAAATTTGACAGTTTCAAAGCAAGAATTTTGGACATGCCAATAAGACAAACGATGCAACCACTCTTCGAAAACTTCCCAGAATTCGAACAAATGGTTTCAGACAAAGTATGCACAGAATTCCCTCTTCTTCTATATAAGCTTCAACAAAACATCATCGACATGGCATTCGGACCACAAGAAAAAGCTTACAAAGGGGTTACAGTCGTGCAAAGGTTACATCAAGGCGGATCAATCCCGACCAACATGTTCTCACTACAAATCGACTTAAAGAAAACCAACATGCCAGATGATCAAGTCCTTGGTTACTACCATAATGGAATGATCGACTACATAAACTTTAGCCTAAACCCAAAAACAGAAGCCCTTCTAAACAAGTTTGGAGAAAAGTTTATTTTAACAGCCGGGAATATGGCGTCCCACTCATCAAGTTCACAAATAGGATGCAAGATCATCGCATCCTTTCCAGAAGCAGAAAGTCACACATACAGACCTGCAAGAAAGCGTATTTTCATCAGCCATCTTGAAGACGAACAAGAAGCCCTGAAGAAGTACGCATGCACTCAACAATTCACATGGTGGAATGACACTGACAGCAAAGAACCACTTCAACAGCTGATAGGAAAAATGATCTTACAAGGACAACAAACACCAAAGATATCAGTAAATCTTTTTCATAGACCATGGGGAAGAAGATACAGATTAGTTGCAGAAGGACATTATACACAGATATTCGCTCAAGATAATTGGCTCATGGTCTTTCCATTCATCGGAGAAGATGGAGATGAAGATTTCAGCCATGTTATCATCGAAAACCTTGATGACAAAGACGAATACGACGGTACTGACCCCGGTTCGCCACAGTCAATCGACAGTACACACAGGGATTTCTAGAATTTACCAGAGTACCCTTTCTAGAAGACCTCGTCATCAATGACGTTACAGAAACCGCCAAAAAGTCTGACGACTACAAAGCAATAATTCAAAAGCAGAAAGATGGCCGACAATGCCTTCTCCACTAAAGACTTTTTTACAAATATTCGTTTACCGTCTTTACTTTTCTGATTCTTTTTCAGTGGGTGTAATAATTCCGTAGGGCATAAATTAGGTACGTGTCATTGCTAGCTTAGCTTTTTTCGCCTATATATTGTAGTTTCCACTTCATTTGTATACACACCGAAATATATAGAAAACGAGAGCTTTTCTCACCATATGGCTGGCTAAACCCTTCTCTCCCTATCCTCTTATGTATTCTCTCTAGTTCCTTAATTCTCCTTTCAGTTCTTCATAATATATCCCATAGTAAAAAAAAAAAAAAAAGGACCACCGCTGCATATACCACTCTGGTGCTTCCGCTCGTCACCTCCAATCTCTACTCTGGTTCTTCTACGTCCACTGTAAGTACGTTTTTCTAGTATTCTTTTTATTTATTGGTTTAACGGAAACCCAAAAAATCCGCCATACCCCCCCTTTTGGTATCAGAGCATGGTACGATTCGAAAGATTTAACAGACTTAGTCAGGCTCGTCGGTGGCAGTTAGTCCACAATATACGAGAACTCACTAAGGTGAAAATCCAGGGATCATATTGTGTTATGATATAAATTTGAAGGTTATGATGAATTTTAGGGTCAAGATAAACACTACTATGTTAGATGTTTTAGTCTTTACTATGTTAGATGTTTCAGTCTTCATTTGTTTTAATCTTCATTTGTTATCTATAAAAATTTTATGGGATATATGAAAATATTATAAAAAGGAGAGTAAAGAATTAGGGTAATACTAAGAGATAGGATTTCACCCAACCATTGATTCAAACACCTCGTCTGCAACAATAAAACGCTTAGATAATCTAACTGAAAATCTAGGATATATTAAAGAACAAAATAATCAGATTATAAAAGAGCTAAAAGAAATTAAAAAATCGATTCCTACAAAACAAGAAATTCAACAGTTAAATTATTTATTACAAATAAATAAACCAAAACAGATTGAGACAGAAAATAAAGGGTTAATAACCAAAATAGAGAAACAGTTAAATAAATTAGAAAAATCTTTAGAAATAGTTAAACAGATAGTAGAAGGTTAAACCTGGCGGCATTTACCAAAGAATACACAAAGGCCTTAGAAGACGCAAATAGATACAAATCCGAACAAAATAAAGAAGAAGTTACAGGTTTTACAAACTATCTAGGACAAAGTAAAAGTGATAAACAATTTACAAACATATTCAATTTTATAATTAGTTTATTAATACAACTTATTGAAAAAGTCAATAAAGTCATAAACATTTTGGAAGATAAAAAAGAAACAAATACAACAACAGCCAGTGATATAGATAAAATCACAGAGGCAATTAACAAATTAAATATCGAAGATATTAAAATTAACAGAAAACCTAAACCTTATACACACTGGTTACCCAGAAAATGAATAATAACAATAGAAGCTTCTTAGGGAGAAGTAGAACTATACAGGAAGCAAGAAGTTCTACAAGTAATATACAGTATACAATAACATCCGAATCTTTTCTAAACAGAATAACCAGAAGAGGATCAGGTTCAAATTCCACACAACATGTTATACAATTAGAAGAAGAAATAGATTTGGACAGAAATATAAATCTCTACAATCAACATCAATTGGATATATTAAATCCAAGAGTCTTGTATCAAACAGGTTTATTAAACATAAACACAGTATTAATTCAAAGTAGCCGAGAAGAAAGCCTAAGAGTTGTAGGCAATTCAGTAACAGTAGACTTATTCTCACCTGACACGATACAAAAAATTAAACAATCAGGTAAACAATTTGCACACATAGGATTAGTAATCATAGGAATAAAAGCTTTAGGCAGGAAAAACTTAGGAACAAAATTATTAGCCTTATTATTAGATAAAAGTTGGAAAGTAGAGCTAAAAAAGGCAATAATTTCAGGGATGGAAATAGATCTAAGCCAAAATACAGCTTTATTTTATTGTACACCAGGCATCCTAAAAGATATAAAAGATCTACAAAATATAAAAATCGCATTACAAACCAAGGGATACGAAAACTATGAAGGAAACAACATAGTCATAAGTATAGGAGTACTAGGAAAAGCTAGTAACAGGTCAGGAATGAAATATAAAGTTAACATTGAAGGAATTGTGAATACAATAGCTTCAAAATCTATACAGATGATAGATCCAGTCAACATAGATCCTGAAGAATTAGCAGGATTAGAATGGCAATTAAATGACTTAAAAGAACAAGAAAACGAAGTCTTAGTCCCAAAAAGAAGTTATATCTATGAAGATATGAATGGAACACAAAGTCTAAGATTTGTAGATTTTAAAAAAGAATCATCAAACGATAAAGATGACGACGAAACAGAATACAATTTTATGAATATAGAATATGATACAGATACAGAACCCAAATATGTTACAGAAAATGAAGATGATGAAACTCTAATAGGTTTTGATAAGTTTCAAGAAGAAGAAGAATTCGATTACAGCCTAATAGATTATTTAGAAGAAGAAGAAGTAAACACAGGATTTAAAATCGAGGAAACGAATAAAACATTAGAACAAATAATCAACAAAAAATTCACCGAATTAAATATACAAGAAGAAACAGATGATATGATTATGGAATGCATGACAGAATTGGGCATGACATATGAAGAAAGTTATAAAAAATTACAAGAATATTATAACTTACCGTTAGTAGAAAATATTTTACAAGGAAAAACTATGTTATCAGATTTTTATAAAGAAGAACAGAGTTTTATGGATACATATATGCACAATCAATATAAAAGGCCAAAAACAGAATGGGGAGAAATTGGAAATAATTCACAAGATACAAGTGGAAGGGAAACATGGACAAAACCTTCTACAAGTTATCAACAAGAATCAAGCTTTATAGGAAAAGGAAATCGTTTACCTATACGACAAATATTTAGCAGTAACATGTTAATCATAGAACGACAAAAGCCACAGTTATGGGTAGATGAAATTTTAATATGGGAACAGACAGTCGTAAGGATGTGGGAAACAAACAAAAAAGACAGTATGGATATGTTTTCTTATTTAGAAACCACATTAGGCCCAATATCTCTGGGAATTTGGCAAAGTAAAAAGGCCCAAGATCCAGATGGAATCAATAGGCTAAAAGCCCTAGGAGACAACCCATATAATTTTACATCACAGATAAGGACTCTTATTTTAGGAGTCGACCCAGCAAAAAACAATAGCCACATACAAGATACAGCAATAAGGAATTTAGAACAATTGAGTATCGCCGATATGAAATACATAAATGAATTCACATTAGATTTTTCAAGGCTATTATCACAAACAGGACAAGCAATGGATGATGATCTATGCGACAAATACTTCATAAAATTACCAGGAGATTTAGGAAAAAATATACATGAAACATGGAAACAAAATTATGAGAATACAAAAAATCTAGGAATAGGACCGAGAATAACATACACGTTTGGAATATTAGAAGACAAATGCAAAGAAGTTGCCCTTCAAGAACAGTTGAAAAAGAATGCATATGCATTCTGCAAAACAGCTATTTATACACCACAGACATATGGTCATTATAATAAAAATACGAAGAAATTAAGAAAAAGTACAACATTTCAAAAAGGAAATCAACCTTATAATAAAAACAAATATGTTAGAAAACCACAAACAAGAAAATGTAAATGTTTTATCTGCGGAGATGAAAACGAATATTTGTAAAAAACTCTTTAGTGGAGAAGCCATTGTCGGCCATCTTTCTGCTTTTGAATTATTGCTTTGTAGTCGTCAGACTTTTTGGCGGTTTCTGTAACGTCATTGATGACGAGGTCTTCTAGAAAGGGTACTCTGGTAAATTCTAGAAATCCCTGTGTGTACTGTCGATTGACTGTGGCGAACCGGGGTCAGTACCGTCGTATTCGTCTTTGTCATCAAGGTTTTCGATGATAACATGGCTGAAATCTTCATCTCCATCTTCTCCGATGAATGGAAAGACCATGAGCCAATTATCTTGAGCGAATATCTGTGTATAATGTCCTTCTGCAACTAATCTGTATCTTCTTCCCCACGGTCTATGAAAAAGATTTACTGATATCTTTGGTGTTTGTTGTCCTTGTAAGATCATTTTTCCTATCAGCTGTTGAAGTGGTTCTTTGCAGTCAGTGTCATTCCACCATGTGAATTGTTGAGTGCATGCGTACTTCTTCAGGGCTTCTTGTTCGTCTTCAAGATGGCTGATGAAAATACGCTTTCTTGCAGGTCTGTATGTGTGACTTTCTGCTTCTGGAAAGGATGCGATGATCTTGCATCCTATTTGTGAACTTGATGAGTGGGACGCCATATTCCCGGCTGTTAAAATAAACTTTTCTCCAAACTTGTTTAGAAGGGCTTCTATTTTTGGGTTTAGGCTAAAGTTTATGTAGTCGATCATTCCATTATGGTAGTAACCAAGGACTTGATCATCTTGCATGTTGGTTTTCTTTAAGTCGATTTGTAGTGAGAACATGTTGGTCGGGATTGATCCGCCTTGATGTAACCTTTGCACGACTGTAACCCCTTTGTAAGCTTTTTCTTGTGGTCCGAATGCCATGTCGATGATGTTTTGTTGAAGCTTATATAGAAGAAGAGGGAATTCTGTGCATACTTTGTCTGAAACCATTTGTTCGAATTCTGGGAAGTTTTCGAAGAGTGGTTGCATCGTTTGTCTTATTGGCATGTCCAAAATTCTTGCTTTGAAACTGTCAAATTTTCTGTGTACCGCTGTGTTTGATCCCTTTTTCTCGAGTTTTTGGATGAGCTGTATATTTTTTGTTTCGAGAAACTCATTTTTCTGTTTAAGAAAACTGTTTTCAATCTGGGTTTGTGTACTATGTGTATTTTTTCCAGATCTTAGGAGTTGTTCCTGTAATTGTGCAATAACACTTTCCTGAGCTTTTATAAATTGCTCGGGATTTGTTTTTGCCATTTCTGCAAATGTTTTTACTTCTTCAGGTTCAATGAAGAAGTCATTAACACCAAAACTTTCTCTTGCCATTTTCATGGCTTCGGAAAAGCTGTGGTATCCTTTGTAAAGAGGTTTAAGACAATTTATGTGTTGTACAACCGTTTCCCATTTGTTAAAAATTCCCGTTTTTGTTCCCCTGAAAATGATGTAGTGAGAAAATTTCTTAGGTGGTTTTTCGGGGACAATCTGACTTTGTTCTGAGAAGTAAACACTCAGAGCATTCAAAACTTGTACCTTGAATAAAGTTGCTTGCGGCATGGTCTGGATATGCCAAATGTTATCAAGCAAACACTGTTGTTTTTCTGTCAAAACATTCCCAATCATGGGTCTAAATTTTTTCTTTAGATCAAAACTTTTTTGTAGTACATGACTTCCAAATGATATTGTTGACTCTGTCTGTGCAGGATGTGTATCTTTTGATCTACTTGACTGTGCATATCCTCTGGTTGAGGTTTTTGCAGGAGTAGATGTTATAATTATACCCGTATTTTGTATAATCTTTGAGGGACCAGACTGTGTTATGTTATCAAAATTTTGATAACTTTGTGGTATCTGTGTGGGATTGTAAAGGCTTTCAGTTTGTAAGATCTGTGCGCTCATGGCTGCATGTAACATTTTGTTAGTATCTAGAAACTGTGTTTCTTCTGTTTGTGTGCTAATCTTTTCTTCATCTGAAGAGATACTCATCGAGGATGAATATTTGACCGGCTGTATAACCTTTCGTTTGCCTTTATCTTTTTTCTCCATCTGCAATAAATAATTTGTTAAGATTTCTGGATAGCATATATGCTATCCCATTATCTTTTCCTTTAATGTGTTCAAAATTTATCTTGTATCCGCATCCTTGTATAATATTTTGGAGGTTAATCCATCGGGTTTTATTTACCTTTTTACTTTGATCATTTTTTATGAAGCGTACTATGGCTTCCCAATCTGTTCTAATTGTGAATTCTCTATTTAAAAAGATTTTGAATTTTTCCAGTGCATTTATCAATGCTTGGATTTCAAAGTCTAAACTTGTCCAATTCATACCGGTCTTGTTGAAATTCCCACTGGTATAAGAACATATCTTTTCTGTTTCTTTTGGACTATATTTATTAGTTTTAGAAAGAAGGACAGCTCCCCATCCTTCTTTACAACCATCAACTTCTATGATTATATAATCCGTAACTAATGATAATTCTAAGGGTTTGATATGTCTAACCTTTTCCTTAATTGTCCTGACCAATTTTATATCTTCTATGTTAAAATGTCTTTGGCCATTCTTTGTTGTTTTGCTGTATAACGGTCCTACAAGTTTTGAAAGATCTGGTATGAACTTTCGTGCGTAGTTTATTAGTCCTAAAAAGGCTTGTATTTGTTTAAGACCTTCAATTTTTTCTGGGAACTCTAATATCTTTGTAGAAATATGTGTTTGTAGTTCTATCTTTCCATTACATATTTCTAGGCCAAGAAAAGAGATTTTTCTTTTAAATAGTTCCATTTTTCTTTTAGAGACAACTATACCGTTTGTTTTGATTTCTTCAAATATTTTCTGTAAGTGTTTTTCATGTTCCTGTATTGTTTCACTTGCTACTAAAATATCATCAATGTAAACAAGGCAGAAATTATATTTAAGAAAAATGTTGTCCATATATCTTTGGAATATGGATGGTGCGTTCTTTAGTCCAAAACTAAGAACATTCCATTCATATTGTCCTTCTGAACATGTAAAGGCTGTCCAGGGTTTGAAACTTTCTTCTAGTTGTAATTGATTATATCCTGATTTTAGGTCGAATTTTGAGAATATGTTTTTCTTTTGTATAAGATTTATCAAACTGTCTTTATTAGGTATATTATATCCGTCATCTTCAGTATTATCATTGAGGCGTTTATAATTGTATACTATCCTCGCTTTCCCTCGTTTTATCTCACCGTGATTTCTTACCATGAATGCGGCGGATCTATGAGGACTTTCAGATTTTCTAATTAATTTTTGTTCTAGCATTTCCGGTATTTGCTTTTTAAACTCCTCTTTATCTAAAGGGCTATATGCTATGTTAGTTGTTCGAATTGTTATATCAGGGTTTTTGATTTTGAATTTACATGTATGTCTTACTTTTGAATTTGTTATGTCTTCTCCTATAAGTCCTATCTTTTCTAGATGTAGGATAATAGGATAATTTATACTTTTTGTAACATCTTTTCCCATAAGAGTGTATGATGCTACACTTTTTGTTGCTCCTGTGTCTACTAATGCTGTTAGGTCCACAAATTTATTGTTATCTAACCATAAGCGACATTGTATATGAATCATATTTATAAACCCTTTTGTTTGAATGTAGGTACATTCTTCGGACATCTTAACTTCTTCGATTTCGATTTTCTGTTTTTTCTTTTCCAATATGTCCTCCATATGTTTTATTTTTTCTTCTAAATTTTTGATTTTTAGATTATGTAATTCTGTTATTAATTCTAATTTTTCTATTCGTTCATAACATATTTTATTATTGAGTGATGTATTTGCTTCTTTTGTAATTATTATTTCTTGATCAAAGATCTTTTTTAGACATAAATAACAAATTTCTTTAAAACATATGTTACATTGTGATCTTTTTTCAATACTTGGATAATATCCGCAATTAAAGAACTTTATGTAAACTACCATAATGGAATGATCGACTACATAAACTTTAGCCTAAACCCAAAAACAGAAGCCCTTCTAAACAAGTTTGGAGAAAAGTTTATTTTAACAGCCGGGAATATGGCGTCCCACTCATCAAGTTCACAAATAGGATGCAAGATCATCGCATCCTTTCCAGAAGCAGAAAGTCACACATACAGACCTGCAAGAAAGCGTATTTTCATCAGCCATCTTGAAGACGAACTATATATATATATATATATATATATATATATATATAGTCTTAGGTTCATTTGAGAACTGCTAAATATATGAGAAATAGAGAAGTAATCTTGCATTTATTCGGTCAAGGTCGGCTTTAACTGGTCAAAAGTTGCAACTTTGACAGGTCAAAAGTTGCGGTTGTTCCAAAACTATAAGGTTAGTTTCGTAACTTTTACAAAAACACGGGACAAGTTCATATATGAACATGTGTGATTACATATGAACTATCTGTTCATATGTGAACCCATGTAATTCACATATGAACTCTTTTTAACTAATTCATATATGAACATTTGTGTTTCATATATGAACTAATTAATTGTAGGTTCATATATGAATCAGTTGAACCAATTAACTAATTCATATATGAACCTTTGTGATTCATATATGAGCTCTTTTTTTAACTAATTCTCATATGAACTAATTAACTGATTCATATATGAATCGCAAAGGTTCATATATGAATTAGTTAAAAAGAGTTCATATGTGAATCACACAGATTCATATATGAACTCGTCCCACGTATTTTACGAAACTACCCCTCTATCTTGTGCAGACCACGCGAGGATTTATCCGCTGCTTCTCGGTCAAAGCCGCAAATATTGACTGAATGAATGGCCAAGATTACTTCTCTATTTCTCATATATCTAGCACTTTTCAAATGAACCTCTCCCTATATATATATATAGAGAGAGAGAGAGAGAGAGTTTATTTTGTAAACCTTCATATGCACACTGCTTCTTCATATATGCACAATGTGGTTTGTGGTTTGTAAGGTGTGCAACAAATGTTTGTAATCATACGAGAACATTTATTTGTGAGAAGAGTGAGATCTAATCACATGTATAGGTTTAGTGAGTAATGACGTTGTGAATTCATATGTGTAAGTTTAATGTTTGAAGCAGAAAACACATAGATCTAGATTCAATAAGTATATTAATATTTTGTATAGGTTTAATGTTTGAAACATAAAACACTCGTGTCTTGGATCAATGAATATTCACAATATAAATTACCATGTATGAGTTTAATGTTTGAAACATAAAATACTCATGCATTAGATCAATGAGTATTATATTAACAGTATAAAATTACTATGTTTGGGTTTAATGTTTGAAATGGAAAACACATTCGTTTGGATTTAGTAAGTAATCACATTGTGAATTACCATGTACGTATAGGTTCAACATGTGTCGTTGTGAATGGATCACACGGTTCTCACAAAATACAAAGTTCTCCCATGAACAACCTCATCCCCCTACATATATATATATATATATATATAGGCATGGGATCATGTGAGACGTGACATTTTTGGTGAGAAGTGTAAGAAATACTTTTAAACCGTTAGATCACTTTTAATTAAATACCCTCCCATGAATTGTTGCTTAAAAGATAATTGACCGGTACAACTCGGTGATCTTATCTCGGTGCATCTCATTCTAATGTTCGTTCATTTCTCATCCAACGGTTGAAAACCATTTCTCACGCTTCTCACCATATTATACATATATAGAGGAAGGTTCAAACGAGAACTATTTACGAGAACTACGAGAACGACCGACCATGTACAAAATCATTGGTGATTCACATACAAAATCATATGTGATTAAAATTCTGGACACGCGCGGTTTGTCCCGCAGTTTGCAAAGCGCGCGGTTTGTCCCGCGGTTTGTACTGTCAATCACCAGTGATTTTATACATGGTCGGCCGTTCTCGTAGTTCTCGTAAATAGTTAGCGTTCTCGTTTGAACCCACCTCTACATATATATATATATATATATATATATATATATATATATATATATATATATATATATATATATATATATATATATATATATATATATATATAGGCGAGCGTTATTATGAAAACCTATCTATGTTTGAAAACTTTGAAAACCTCATCAACCAATCACAATTTTTCTTAATAATTATTCCATAATTGTAATTAGGAGGGCAACAATGTCATTATGCAAATCCGGTGTTAATTATATATATTTTTTAATTTGATAATAATCCCGTAATTAATGATAATAATCCGGGTAAGTAGGGAAAGTCGATTCTGATTAGTTTTGAGTGATGAAATCAACGACGGTTTTAGTTGAAGATCATGGTTATCCATATCACATTTATACGGTTTACAGAATAATCACCATCATTCATCCCAACCAAATTGTCGATAGTGAAAAAGAAGTGTTAGCTTTAATTAACCCCTAATTTATATGAATGTTTTATAAAGAAATAGTGTCAAGGACTTATTTGTATTTGTTGAGTGTCAAGGGCTAAAAGTGTAAATAACCAATTGTTGTATTGGTTATAAAGTCTTTTCTTAGAGAATTTTAGGTCAAGCCTCCATTTTGAAAGAGTCATACGCAGAGAGAGAAAGAGAGCTTCAAGAGTGAGTTGTTCTTAATTCTTATATTGTAAACTCCTCTTTATCAATCATATACAAAGATTATTGCTATAACTATTGTTACTTGTTATATCTGGGTTCCATCAATTGGTATCAAAGCCAAACAGATTCGAATTTGTGCTTCAATCCATTGATTTTTATCAATTTTTGAGAGATTATTGTGTTTTTGTGCAAAGTTGAGAGTTCTTCAAGTTCTTCATCTTTTTGGTTGGTTTTGGCCATTAGAGTTCTTCTACTGGTTTAGAATCGATCAAGGGTTGTTAGTCGATAATAGGTTTGTAGCTCAGTTTGTTCATTTACTCCGCAAAATCACTAGGTTTGTTCATTTACTCCGCAAACGCCCCCTAAGTGTTTTATTCCGCAAAATCACTAGGTTTGTAGCTCAGTTTGTTCATTTACTCAATTTTCGGAGTTTTAAACTTTTATTTTTCTGCACTCTGTTTTGCTTCGGAAAACCACTTTCTGTTGGTTTTTGGACAAAATACCAAGCATTAAAGTTTTCCAGAATAGTGTCACGAACCTGTGTACCAAATTTCAACTCAATCCGATCATTTTTGAAAAACATTGACTCAAGAACATTTGAATTTTCATCCTTAACTTTTGTTTTGCTGCACACGTTTTTGCTTTGAAAAACCATTTTCTGTTGGTTTTTGGACAAAACATCAAGAATTAAAGTTGTCCAGAATATCCTCGTGCACGTACCTACCAAATTTCAGCTCAATCCGACAAGATTTGGGTTGAGACAGGTTAGTGCATTGAGACAAAAGACTGTGTAACATTTAATTCTTCTTAGCACAAAGTATCTGTTAACGATCTTTCAAGTAACAATATGTCAAGACTAAGATTTAGTGCTAATGCTGACTCTCATTATTATTCTAAACTCAGTACTAATTTTCGCAAAATTATTCCTAATCTTGAGAAAGAGTTGGAGGAAAAGAACAAAAGCATTCTGATTGATTCAGAAAAAATTGCTAAGCTTGAAGAATCAGGTAAACTCTTAACCTGTGAAAATATCGATCTTAAGAGAAAATTATGTGAGTCTGAAAAGATTTTTGAAGAAGAGAAGAAAAGAGTTGAACTTAAATGTTTAAAATTTTCTAATTTGGTTTCTGATTTTAAAAAACTTGTGATCTGTGAAAGAGAAAAGTTTGAAAATGAGAGAACTATTTTTGAAACAAAGGCTGTGGAATTTTCTTGCAAAATCTCAGAATTACAGAAAACTCTTGAAAATGAGAGGAAAGAGTCTGATCTTGAAAGAAAAGAGTTTGAGAAGAAGAAGATTGAAGGATTTCAAACAAAATGTTTGAAAGATGATTTTGAGAGAGAAAGAAAGGTTTTTAAAGCTGAAATGTATAAATTGACAAAAAGACTATCTGTTTTGTCAACCAAGATTATGTTGGAGAAGATGTATAAATCAGATCTTCTAAAGAAGTTTGATTTGAATCTTAAAGAAAAAGATGTTTTAGCTAAAAGGCTTAAGGAATTTGACTTAGAAAACTCTCGTGTTGATAATACAGATAATCTTGTTTTCAAAAGAGTAAAAATGGTTTGGAAAGTCAAAAGCTCTACTCCTGTCAAAAATGCTCCAAAGCCTTTTGTTTCTGTTTCATCTCATCACTCATATAACTGTAAATGTTTTAATCTTCTGTTTACATTAAAGAACCATTTGTCTAGAACAAACTGTGTTCAAAATGGGTCATTTCAAAAGAAAATTCCAAAGACCCAGAGTGAGAAAAGTCATAGAAAGGAACCTGGCAAACCAACTAAACTTGGCAAACCAGAGGACCTGAAGACAGCTCCAAATCCTAACAAAATAGGACCCATTTGGAAATGGGTACCAAAATGTCTTTAATCTGTCTTGCAGGTACATGGACTCCTTAATACATCTGTTAAGGACTCAGGCTTCAAAGTTCAATATGGACTCTTAAACACTCAGTTTAAGACTCATCCGTCAAAGGCAATTGATTTCGGTGCACAACATTCAAGTACAATGACAGCAAGCTGGCAGATTTGCGATGCTGTAGTAAATCGTTCATATCTCACTGATAAAGGCACCGATTGATGCGATTCAAAAGGCCCTGGATTCAAAACACATTGATGAAGAGCTTTCGTGTTTTGAGAATTCAGAGATTCGAAATTTATAAGGGTCATATGCATCGTTGAAGTAGACAACAGTGTGCTGATGGAAAGCTGATGGACAGATCTGCGCGACTGTGGTAAATCAACCATATCTTTGTCGTACGAGCTCGAAAAGAGGTGATTCAAGATGATCTAAATAGATAACAAACCAAAGAAAGTTGTTTGTGTTTTGAGTTTTTGCAAACTCCAGAGGTAAAATGGTCTAAATCAGTGTCAAAGTAAGTGTAACACTTCTGTTAAGCTTCTGCCGAGCGGCGACCAAACCTCTGCCGCACGCGACCAAACCTCTGCCAAGCAGCGACCAACCTCTGCCGAGCAGCGACCAACCTCTGTCGAGCCGCGACCAACCTCTGCCGAGCCACGACCAAACCTCTGCCGAGCCTTTGTCAAGCGTTTGTCAAGCCGCGATCATTCTTGTTGGTTCCCGTTTTGCTTTAAACAAGATTATCAGATCTATTAGTTCGAGTTTATGTTTGATGCGGAAGCGTATTTGAAGAACTAACAGATATGTTTGATAGATTTAGAACACAATATAAATAAACAGTGAACTGGAAATAATATCTCAAAGTTTACTGAATATATATATATATATCAAGAACAGATTTAAGAACAGTGAGTATGCAAAGCTTTAAACAGATATGACTCTAAATGTGCATAAGCTATGTGTTCTTGATGTTCGATTGAAGTGTTCTTGTTTTTTTGTTGTTGTTTGTGTTAGGAAGAACTCAAATGAGTCTTCCTTTTATACTACTCTTAGAAGACTATGAAGTAGGTCACTGTTCCTTTTACGGCATGAATAGTGAACTGGATGGTGTGAACAGTTGTTTGAGCCATGCGCATTTAATGGAGCAGATGTACTATTGGTAAATGCATTAAATGGCGCAGGCGTCTATTTTGTACCATGCCCTATTGAGTCCACTCAGAGCTTGACACGTGTTTTGACAGTACTTTTCCATGCAAGTTGATGAACAGGTCTTGGAACAGTAGCAAGATATTATAAATATCTTCCTAGTCTTTAGAGGACCACAGAGGCTCTGTAATGTGTTACAGAGGTTCTGCGGTCTGGTTCCTCTGTAGAGCAGTCTTCACCGGATTCCGAGTCTTCTGATGTTGTCCGCAGAGGCTCTGTTATTGGTAACAGAGGATCTGCGGTCTTGGTCTTCTGAAAGCGTCCTTCTGTAGTTTCCTCGGGTCTTTGATCACTCTTGATCAAACTTCCTTTGATTCTTCTGAGATGCCCGGCAGAGCTTCTGTTGTACTCAGCAGAGCTTCTGTGGAAGTTCTTCTGTACTTGGCCATTTTTCAATACTTCTAATATTTCAGAATATTGGAGCTAACAATCTCCCCCTAAGTATTGAAAAATAAAAGGTTGAATTTATGCATTTTAACCTAAGTAAATAAGAGGTTAAACAATACCTCAGAAGATTATTTCATTCATTTTGGAATTTATGCCAGAGGTATTTACATTTGAGTACACAGAAAAAAACGTTGACAGAGGTTCTTTGAAGAGACTCAGATTTTTGCATTTGGGAAGTCGTTGAACTTTCTGTTGTCTTTTCCTACTTCCTTGAGTTCTTCATAGAATTTGAGGCAGAGATTTCGTAAGTCGAGTGTAGCATCAATTTCTTGGATCATCAACAGAGCAGATTCTTCGTCCATAAGCTTTGTTGCTTTATTCTTCTCTAGTATCTTTCTGAACATGTTCAGAGTACGGGTTGTATACTTCTGACAATCCATTGTCACAAACAGTTTCAGTTGATCAGTAGGATTTTTGAATACTAACCCGTAACTTGGAGTTTTGATTATAGAATTTGGTATGGCATTGGGTGGGCAGAAATCCTCTGGTGGTCTGATACTTAGAGTAGTTACGCCTAGATCGATGGCTAATTGAATGTCGAGCATGATGTAGATTTGGAGCTTTTCACGCATCGCCTTTCTGAGAACTCGATAAGACCTTTTGTGGCAGTCGTCATTGAAGTTGTCTTTAGTCCATTGCAGAAGGTCAGGTAAGTCATAGGGATTGAGGTTTCGGATATCAACATCAGAGAATTGATTCTCTGATCTGTCAGACCTTTTGACTTTCCAGATTGTATACACCGTATGAGGATAGGTTCTCATTTTAGAGTATTTGCAATAGATTACCTTCTTTATTTTGTGAATGGAGTAAACTTGATTGACTGTTTTGACTTTGTAGAGGTGAAGATTGCATCGAATTCCTCTCTGAGCTTCTGATCTCGGACATGGGCTGGCAGATCGCTCTGGAAGTGTTGTCTGTAGAGATAACTGTAGACTTGTTCTTCCATTTGTTCAATGGTTGAAGTAGATCTTGGAATTGGTCTCCTTAGCTCATCCATCTTTCGAGTGATGTCTGCTACTCTACCTTCTGTTACCTTAGCTGTGGGATTCAGGGATGGGTTTTCTGACAGAGGATTCAAGTTGAATGCCCAGTCTTCCTCTTCGGGTTTAGGAGTGACGAAGGCATTAAATGCACCTTTCATCAATTTCTCTGTAGCAACTGGCATCTTCTTCTTTGGCTCTTCTTCTGTCATTATTCCCTTGCCTTTATCTTTTGGCTTTGAGGTTTCAGATATTGGGTTTTGGATTTGTGTGGGTGGAACCTCTGTTGATTTGACAGTTGGAGGTTCTGTGGGTTTTGGGGTTGGATGCTCTGATGTTTTGGTAGTTGCCTCTGAAGTTTTTGATACTTCGGGTTGAGAGAACTCTGTTGGTGAAGAATTTTCGGGTTTTGGAGGTGGGATGTCAAAACGCTTTGCTGATTGAAAAGCAGATACAAATTCCATTCTGCGAAGAATGAATTCTGCAGTGCGTTTTGGTCTTTTGGGTTTTCGAGCTATGGATTTTACTCTTGTTTTGCGCAGGATTGGTTGTGAGGTTGGTGTTGGTTCTTTGGGTGAGGGTGGAGTTTGTTCTGAGGATGAGGATGCAAGATTGATTACCTTAGGTTCTGTGGTTGGTGCATCCTCTGGTGAGATAGAGGTGTTTTGCCTCTGTTGTTTTCCCTTCTGGGTTTCTGTCGTAGAGGGTTCTGCAGTTTTCTCTGTAGTTTTTGCAGAAGCAGCCTCCGTTGTTTCCTTTGTTTTCTCCCCCTCAGGATGACCAGATGCTCCATCATCAGGATCATCCTGCCTTCTTTTAGCAGCAACTTCTGTTCTGCAGGTGTCTTGAGCTGCTTGCCTTGCTGCATTTTTCTTCATTGTTTCAAAGTAGATTGCGATCGAAGTTTTGAAGGCTTTGGTCGCACTTTTCTCGAACTCTGCAGCGGTTGTTTTGGCAATGTTAGTGGCAGAGGCGATGGCAGCAGTAGCAGAAGTTTCTGTAGATGACTTCATTTCTTCAAGGGCTGTTTTAACCTCTGTGGATAAGGTATCCACTTTGGTATTTAATCCCGTAAGCGCGTTTGAAGTTGAATCTGTAAAAATCATGAATGAGCTTTGCAACTTATTCAATGTTTGAGTTACAGAGGTTACAAAGGCTTGGAACTCATCCTTCGTAACATGTTCCTCTTGGGTAACCTCTGGAGGAACAACTCCTTCTCCAGAGTGAGTCCCTGTTCCTGGGACACCTTCGTTCACCCTTGTTTGTACGTTGGGGGTGGAAGGATTTCCATCTGATCCTCGAGAAGAAACCTGAGTTTCAGTCTCTACAGAAGTTCTGTGAAGAACATTGTCCAAATCCACTCCAGAGGTGGGTATCGGAATATTCTTCTGTTGACTCGGAGACTTGTCTAGAGTCTCTTCGTCATGGTGCTCTCTACTTCTCTCTGAAAGAAGTTTTGGCCCTATATTGTGCGTGTCAGAGGAAACGAATTCCTCTGTAGGGTGTTCTAGTGTGATCTGGGGCGATGGATCACGAACAATAGGTGAGTCTCTTTGAGGAGACTCCCTAGGAATGGATTCCCCGGTTTCTGTGGGCACAGAGGTTGAAAGAGTAACCTCTAGCTGGATGGGTTGGGTTAGGATCGAGATGTGCTGCTCTTTTTCAATAACTCCTTCTGCAGCTAGACCTGCGGAGTTAGAAATGTGGGTTGCACTGGGAGGGGGTGAGGGATGTGTGCCTTCTTCATCTTCAGCATCTTTTCCTTTCTCATTTTCTTTTCCTCCAGACGTTTCTACCCTATCCTCTAACCTATTTTCAGTAACTTTACCTATTTGGACCTCTTCTTCTGCAGTCCCTTGTCTTGGCAGAAGTGTATCACGACCCTCTGTAATTATTTGGGTTTGCAGAGGTGAAGGTTGAGGTTGTGATTGAGGTTGTTCTTCTTCGATTCCCTCTGAAATTGATTGCAGAGGAGAAGATGGTTTCTTCTTCTTTGATTTCCTCTTCTTTGGTTTTGGTGCTCCCTTCTCTGTAGATTTTGACTTTATTTTTCTTTTGGAAGAGGGAGGGGCAGAGGGACCTTGGATTTGTGGTGGAGATGAGGGTTCTGTGGGATGTTCAGTGGGTCGAGAAGATGGTTCTGCAGGAGTTTGTTGGATAGCAGAAGCAGAGGCAAGTTGTTCCTCTGTAGGGGTCTTGGTTTTCTTTCCCTTTTTCTTCTTCTTCTCTTTATATCCCTCAGAAGACTTCCTCTTTGAAGAATAGAGGTCTTTCCTTATATCTCTGAAGTTCTTCTGGTTGGCCTTGTGTTTAGCCAACTTTATCTTCCATTCTTCTTCTGTAAGTCTCTCTACTACATTACCTCCTATGGGCATTCCTATACGCGGGGGTGTTACAGAACTGGGTTCAGGAGTTCTGTAAACGCGTGTGTACTCACTAACTAGTTCTTCATCACTAGCATAACCTAACATTACCTTTGATAGTGGCCTGATGTGTGGGTAGCCATCCTCATGTTCTGTAGGGGTGTTCTTGGACATAGGAAATTGCTTAGGTTTGGGACCGTCCATTGGCCATTTTTGGATAAGGAGTAGGGGTTCGAAAAGTACACTGAGGATTCGCTGGAACTGCAGAGGGGGTAACCAGTTGTGATCAGACATTTTGGCTTTCTGGGAGGCGATTTTGCGATCGATGGTGTTGATGATCTCTTGCATCATTATGGTGGCATAATCTAGGGGTAGATCATAGTACACACCATACATGATTGAGAGAATTTGAGGTGAGCTTTGATCGATGCTTCCGATTTTGCCCGTGAGGCAACGATTTAGGATGGAGAATAAGGTATTCCACAGAGGAGGTAGTCTTGCTCTGCGGAAATCGTTCCTCTTTTTCAACTGTTGGTTGTACCCTAACATGTGCAGAAAGTCGACAAGTTCTTCATTTGTTGGTTGGGGTGCATACTTTTTGATTCCCATGAGTCCTCTTGTTGGAAGGCCAAATTCTAATGAGAACATGGTGCGATTGAACATCAGTTCAAGGCTCTTACTTTGGTCAGGTTTAGAAATGTAGCCTCTGATCAAATCGGTGTCAGCGTCATAACGGCAAGATTGCCAAAACTGATGTAGGTAACGTACTGGTATTTGTTCAACGGTTTTGCTCAGAAGAGGGTAAAGAAAGTGGTTCTCTAGGATGTTTAGCAGGATGGCATGTTCTTTGCCAAATGCCGTAGGAGAAGGAACAAGATAACAATTGTTCGATTTAATGGGAAGGGTTTGCTCGAAATGGTCGTTTGAGAAAAATTGTTGCAGGTGGGTAGTGGGTACGAAGGATGCCTCGTCGCCGGAGTCATGTCTGTCGGCATCGGCGGCGATGTGTGGGTTGTGGGAGTGCTCAGAATGCACTGGAGAGGATGTCGGAGAGTTCGTTGGTGAAACGTGAGCAGATTTGGAACTGGAAGCCATTTGTAGGTTTGAAAGTTCTAGGTTTTCAGAAAGAAATAAGCAAGTTCGCCGGAGAAGATGAGAGAATAGTAAAGTTTTGAAAGTGATTTTAACTTGGGTTTTATACTGTGGTAACGGATAGAATTCGGAACGGTGAAAATGTGAGAAAGTTAATAAAATTTTGAGGTCCACACTCGAGTTCATTCGGCGTGGTGCAAGTTTCTAGGACGACGTGATATGTACGTCAATGAAAACTCGACACGTCATCAATGTCAGTGACGACGAGACGTCGTGGGCGGCCACATTAAATGAAAAACGCGTGGGTTTTAAATTTTCACCACAGAAAAGTTACCGTTACAGATACAGAAATTCCCAAGTGGAAATCTTTACAGAAGCTCTGTGATTATGAAAAACGTTTATCTCTGTAGATTGTATTTTTAATGAAAATCGTTTGAAAAACACGGAGAGGATCAATAAATCTTTAGTAGAGAGAAATTATCCTACAGAGGTTTTTGGACCTCTGCCAGAGCCAGCAGAGGCTCTGTGACATGAAATTTCTAATAACTAATAATTTATAAACATTTTTAATCATCCAAGTTTTTGATCAGTTTTAACAATGTATTTAGGACCTATTTGAAAGTTGGTGTCCTAGAAAATTGTAAATCTCAAAGATTTTGTGCAGCAGAAGTCTTTTGAATGATTTGAGTGATCTACAGAGGTTCTTTGGTTGAAAGAACTCTGTGGCTTATGACTTCTGTGGCATTGTGTGAGTGCGAGATACCAACCTATTTTTCTTCTTGATTGACGAATGTGATCTCTTCTGTCGTATTCTTAGCTTCCCCTTGACTTATAAATCTCTGTAGATTCAGCAAGGTCTCCTTTTTCGCTCCCCCTTGATCTAACAACCTTTGTAGGATTGATTTCTGTGGTTTGAAACCTGCCTATCCATCTCTTGAAGCTTGTACTTTTACCAAAAACGTTTGAAAAACATTGGAGATGATCGATAATTCTTTAGTAGAGAGAAATTATCCTACAGAGGTTTTTGGACCACTGCCAGAGCCAGCAGAGGCTCTGTTACTGGAAATTTCTAATAACTAATAATTCATAAAACTTCTTGATCATCCAAAGTTTTTATGTTTTTAAACATTGTTTTTAGGACATATTTAGAAATTTTTGTCCTGGAAAACTGTTTTGGAAAAAGATTTTGTGCGACACATACCTTTTAGAGTGTCTAGTTTGGACGACAGAGACTCTTGTTGATCATAATCCTCCTTTGGCTCCCCCTTGAATGATCAACCTCTGTAGATTAATTTGTGGTCTCCTTCTCTTTCTTGACCTATGCTTGAATCAATAGAGATAAATAATGCACAGAACATAGGTCAACCTCATCAGAGGTTCTGTGGAGATTGTCATAGGCTCTGAGCAATTCCACAGAGGTTCTGTGAAGTATAGAACCTTTGAAGGATGAGTCTTAAACAAAGTGTTTAAGAGTCATAGTGAACTTTGAAGCCTGAGTCCTTAATAGAAGTATTAAGGAGTCCATTGTTTGCTGAAGAGTGAGTCCTGATCTGTAATGATCAGAAGTCCGTGTACCTGCAAGACAGATCAAAGAACTTTTGGTACCCATATCCAAATGGGTCCTTTTTTGTTAGGATTTGGAGCTGTCTTTAGGTCCTCTGGTTTGCCAATCTCTGCTGGTTTGCCAACTTTCTTTCTATGACCTTTCTCATTTTGGGTCTTTGGATTTTTCTTTTGAAATGACCCATTTTGTACACAGAAAGATTTAGAGAAAAGGTTTCTTAATTGAAGCAGAAGATCAAAGCATTTATATGAATGAAAAGATGAAGGCTTTGTAGAAACAAATGGTTTTGGAGCATTTTTGTCAGGAATAGAGTTTTTGACTTTCCAAACCATTTTCATCTTTTTGTAAACAGGATTATTTGAATTTTTAGCACAAGAGTTTGCTAAGACAAGGTTCTTAAGCCTTTTAGCTAAAACATCTTTTTCTTTAAGGTTTAAATCAAATTTTCTTAGAAGATCTGATTTATACCTCTTCTCCAACATAATCTTGTTTGACAAATCGGATAGTCTCTTTGTTAAATTTGACATTTCAGCTTTAAAGACCTTTCTTTCCTTCTCAAACTTGTCTTTCAAACACTTTGTTTGAAATCCTTCTCTCTTCACCTTTTCAGACTCTTTTCTTTCAAAATCCTGCTCTTTCCTCTCTTTTTCAAGAGATTTCTGTAATTTTGAGATTTTGAAAGAAAGTTCCATATTCTTTGTCTCAAGAAGAGTTTTCTCTTTTCCAAACTTTTCATTTTCACTGATTATAAGTTTTTCAAAGTTGGAAATCAGTTTAGAAAAGTTTAGACACTTAAGCTCAAGGCTTTTCTTCTCTTCTTTAAAAACAGTCTTAACTTCCTCAAACTTCTCTTTCTCCTTTTTACCAAGCTCTTCTGACTCAGATAGTTTCCTTTTCAGTTCAAGATTTTCACAGTTTAGGAGTTTACCTGATTCTTCAAGCTTGGCAATGTTGTCTGAGTCAATAAGAATACTCTTGTTTCTTTCCTCTAATTCTTTCTCAAGAGTAGGAATTATTTTCTTAAAATTTGTGCTGAGTTTGAAATAATAATGAAAATCAGCATCAGCACTAAATTTTAGTCTTGACATATTGAATGAAGTTTTTAACGAAAGAAACAGTTTCTAGGATGTTACCAGATCGAATAAATCGAAAATGGCAGTAAAACAGAATCTGTTTTAAGGAATGAAGAATAGGTTAAGAACAGACAGTTTCTATCAAAAATCTTGTCTTAAACGAGGATCACTTGATATTGAAAACCAAGCTTTGCTCTGATACCAATTGTTGGTTCCCGTTTTGCTTTAAACAAGATTATCAGATCTATTAGTTCGAGTTTATGTTTGATGCGGAAGCGTATTTGAAGAACTAACAGATATGTTTGATAGATTTAGAACACAATATAAATAAACAGTGAACAGGAAATAATATCTCAAAGTTTACTGAATATATATATATATATCAAGAACAGATTTAAGAACAGTGAGTATGCAAAGCTTTAAACAGATATGACTCTAAATGTGCATAAGCTATGTGTTCTTGATGTTCGATTGAAGTGTTCTTGTTTTTTTTGTTGTTGTTTGTGTTAGGAAGAACTCAACATGAGTCTTCCTTTTATACTACTCTTAGAAGACTATGAAGTAGGTCACTGTTCCTTTTACGGCATGAATAGTGAACTGGATGGTGTGAACAGTTGTTTGAGCCATGCGCATTTAATGGAGCAGATGTACTATTGGTAAATGCATTAAATGGCGCAGACGTCTATTTTGTACCATGCCCTATTGAGTCCACTCAGAGCTTGACACGTGTTTTGACAGTACTTTTCCATGCAAGTTGATGAACAGGTCTTGGAACAGTAGCAAGATATTATAAATATCTTCCTAGTCTTTAGAGGACCACAGAGGCTCTGTAATGTGTTACAGAGGTTCTGCGGTCTGGTTCCTCTGTAGAGCAGTCTTCACCGGATTCCGAGTCTTCTGATGTTGTCCGCAGAGGCTCTGTTATTGGTAACAGAGGATCTGCGGTCTTGGTCTTCTGAAAGCGTCCTTCTGTAGTTTCCTCGGGTCTTTGATCACTCTTGATCAAACTTCCTTTGATTCTTCTGAGATGCCCGGCAGAGCTTCTGTTGTACTCAGCAGAGCTTCTGTGGAAGTTCTTCTGTACTTGGCCATTTTTCAATACTTCTAATATTTCAGAATATTGGAGCTAACAATTCTATCGACCACTCAGACCAACTTCTAGCGACAACATAAGCTTTGGCTCAGATTTTTGCGACCACCCTCTGTGGTACTGTTCACCACAGAGCCTCTGTGAAACCCGACAGAGCCTCTGTGGACTGAACCTCTGCGACCGAACCTCAGAGCCCATAGCGCAACGTCTTAGTTCTTGCTGTCAGCTTTGCGTACCTGTCGTATTTTCAACAAAACTCCCTCCTCGAAGCTCCAAATTTGATGAGTCCAGATGTGTTGGATTCCTAAGACACAGATGAACAATTCTTGTGTTTTGATATTGGTCTGAATTGGTGTTCTTCTTGGTCAGAACCTCTGCTAAAGTCAGTATACATCTGCTGGACAGAGTTGTGTTTCACTAAAATCATCATCAGAGCTCCGTCGGCACTGCAATGAACCTCTGCCGCCAAACCTCTGCCGACCTACCTTTGTGTTACTGTTCACCACAGAGCCTCTGTGAAATCCGACAGAGCCTCTGTGGACTGAACCTCTGCGACTCAACCTCAGCCCGATGTTTATTTACTTGCTGTCAGCTTTGCGCTGCTTCAGAAACATGCGCATAACTTTTGACTCGGTGCTCCAAATTACTCGATTCCAATTGCATTGGAAAGATAATTCACAGACGCACGACTTTGATGTTCTGAGTTTTCTCAAATTATGTGTGCTGATATGCCAAAATCAGCTTCAAAGTCTGCTGTAAGGTGCTGGACCGAAAGCATTGCAAATTAATTCATGCTCCTTCCGCTTTCAAGAACGGTGTTCTCGTTGTTTCTACATAATTCAGTGTAGGACCAGTACTTCAGATATGTTCAAATCAGAGTTTTAGCTGGTAATTTCTAAACTCTGATCCCCCGCACCTTGTATTTTTTTAAGTGGAATTATTTGTGTTGTTGGATATTTCTAACAAATGTGGAATCATCAAAGATGATTACCAACACTTTCTGATTCTTATAGGATATCTGATTTCAAATTGAGCTTAAATGAAATTTACTGCTCAATTTGAGGGGGAGAAAACAAATCAGATCTGACCATGTTCGTGTAAAGGTAAAATTTCTAAACCTTTAAACTCATCATCATTTTTAGACAAAGGCCATCTTTAGAATGATAAAACCTCTTTCAAATGGTCAAACCACTTCTACATGCCAAAATGCTTTATCTGCTATAGAAGTTTGGATTTTAAATGCTTTTCTGAGACTACAAGTAGTCAGTGTGTGGAACAATCCAACCTCTAGGACAACAATTTCATGGGATCAATGTGTGAGCTTTATAGAACTTCTATGGATCACTTAAACCTGTGTTTCCTACCAAAGAAGTAAACCTTGAGTGTTTGAGAGGTGAAGGGTCTACATCAAAGAGTGGGGGAGATAACTATATGAGTTTTTCTCATTGTGCTTAAGAGGTAAAATTTAAAAAGAGAGTTTGGTTAGATGTGAGCTACATGATAAAAAGAAAGAGGGTGTGAGAACAGAGTCAAAAGAATTATACAACTCTACACCATCTCTTTTCTGAGTCGGGCAAACCACATTTCTGATTTATCACAAATTTTTGGTGATTGTCATTGAAACAGGCAGTGAGCCCATGCCAACTCTTGTCTTAACCCCACCAGCTACTCACTTCCTTCTCCACAAGGAACTGTTTCACTTTTCCACGGGGAAGCAACACATATGCTATCTGATCTTTCTTTGGAAGGTTGGATATTGAAAAGAAGGAAAGTTGCCCCACCTTCACACTTCACTCATGCACATTGAGTCTGTGGATACCTGTTTTGTCCAAACAGTTTACACACTTTTGAGCTTAATAGATAACATTCTATTTTCTTCCACACAATATCACGAATCTTTGTGATTCCACATGCATATCTATGTGATATTGCCAGAACAGTTTGAGAAGTTTAATTTTTATAATTTTACTTCTATGATAACTGGAAGTCCTATCAGAGCTTCATATTTGTCAACTCTGAACATAGGCCACACAATTATTTTAATTGTTGTGATAACAGTTGCTATGTTCTTTTGTGGTAGATGATTACCCATGGTTACTTATTCTTTAATGCAGATTCTCATGAGCCGAATGTGTTCGCTACCCTTCATCTCCTAGTTGTTTATCTACCATCAGTTATTACTCAAACTGGTTATACAAGCTTCCGCACATCAAATCGTTCTCTGATTGTTTGAGTTTAATCTATGGGAGATAACTGGGATCTGAAAAGTAAAGCAACATTCAAGGGGGAGTAGGCAAAGATCAAAGGGGAGTTAAGGGTGAACTAAAGCAACTGACATTGTGGAAGATCAGGAAAAGAAGACTCTCAAAATACTTGAAGATTGACACTCCAACGCCTCTAAAGAAAGCAAGGGGAGACTACAAGATGATGCTTTCTTTATAAAACATTAGGGGGAGATTGTTAGCTTTAATTGGCCCCTAATTTATATGAATGTTTTATAAAGAAATAGTGTTAAGGACTTATTTGTATTTGTTGAGTGTCAAGGGCTAAAAGTGTAAATAACCAATTGTTGTATTGGTTATAAAGTCTTGTCTTAGAGAATTTTAGGTCAAGCCTCCATTTTGAAAGAGTCATACGCAGAGAGAGAAAGAGAGCTTCAAGAGTGAGTTGTTCTTAATTCTTATATTGTAAACTCCTCGTTATCAATCATATACAAAGATTATTGCTATAATTATTGTTACTTGTTATATCTGGGTTCCATCAAGAAGAATTCTTAGTTATTGAGTATTTTATTGATGGCGAATTCTGATGATGAACCATTATCTCTCAACGAGATAAATGTTCAAGATGTATTTCATCAGATCCTTTATATCCATCGGTCTCATTTTTTTTTGTCAAATTGACCTCTAAAGTTATCAAATATACTCAGTGATTCAGGTGAAGGGTCAACTTCCAACAAATCAATGCCACCTAATGGCAATCCTAACATTTGATGAACTGATTCTAGCGTTATGGGTATTGAACCATTCCTAACTCCCAATGTCATCGTAGTAGTATCTAGGTTGTCAACAACATAAAAACCAAGCCTAGATGGAATACCCTCTGTCTTTAAATCCAGTAGATGTCCAAATCCCATGCTACGCACTGCATTTCGTTGGGCGTTTGAAAGCTTCTGTATTGTTTCATGAAGCGCACTAGGAGATGTGCTTGTCCTTAACACACCATCTCTTAAAGGCTGTCTGAACACTCTTTCTGACCTAGCAGGTACCCGCGTGCCCCCTGCAGCTGCAGTGTTAGTTTCATCCGAATTAGGTTTGCGTTCCTTGCCGTTTCCAGTATGCGGTGCTCTATCCTTTCGCAACCCATTTTTTGCAGACGTTTCTGCTCGATCTACATCAAGCATTTGTATTGATATTAATATAATATTGTATCATGTTGTTGAATGTAAATAATTTATTTTTACCGTCTTATACCTTCATTTAGACTTAAAGCCTCCAAATCATCTATAACTCCATCTCCTTTAACTTTAACACTTGCTTCATGTCTGTTACTGTTTCGCAAGGAACTTCGTCGCGCATTCAGCCTTGGGTCCAACTCTGCGAAATTTAACAAGTAAGTACTTACCTTGTAACCAAATTCAATGAAATTATATCTTGTGTATTACCTTCATCTACACTGACATCATGCAGTTCTTCAACAACTTTCGTTGTGATACGGGTCGGTGATAAATGTTCTTCCTTTGATTCTTTTCCTTTTAAATAAAAAAGTGTTGGTTAGATTTAACTTTTTTCACATTAATGAAATTATTACAAGCGTTGTCCCCTAAAGGAATTTTATACTTACTCTTCCTTACACAGCGCACCGATGATGACCCAACCTCGATCACTATTTGCTTCATACTCTTTTTCCTATCGTCAACATTAGGTGAAGCATCCAACATAATAGTGTCTGTTGCAATTGAGTCTGCCATTACTTGAGCAATGAAACAATGAAACCAGCAGGTTAAACGATTCACAATAATGGCAACGAAACAACGAAACAATTCCCATAATGGGTACTAATAAAATGAAACAATGAAACAATTCTCATAGCACAATGAAACAATGAAACAAATAGGTGAAACAATTCACGGTGTTGGTAATGAAACAATGAAACAATTCATATAATGGATACTGGTATGAGTGAAACAATGTAGCAATTCACATAGTGCAACGAAACAATGAAACCAAAAGGTAAACATTAATGGCAATGAAACAATGAAACAATTTACATAATGGTAATGAAACAATGAAACAATTCATATAATGGATACTGGTTTGAGTGAAACAATGCAGCAATTTACATAGTGCAACGAAACAATGAAACCAAAAAGTAAACATTAATGGCAATGAAACAATGAAACAATTTACATAATGGTAATGAAACAATGAAACAATTCACATAGTGCAATGAAACAATGAAACAAATAGGTTAAACAGTTCATATTAATGGCAATGAAACAATGAAACAATTCATATAGTGCAATGAAACAATGAAACAATTTACCTAAGGGTAAGAAACAATGAAACCAATAGGTAAGCCTAATAGGTAAGCCTAATAGGTAAGCAATTGAAACCAATAGGTAAGCGTACTCATTTGAAATGAAAAATTGAAATAGATCACAAAAGGGTAATGAAACAATGAAACCTAGTACAATGTAACAAATCATTCAGGAAATTTAAAGCCTAATCAATACATAATTCCCATAATGTATTTGACAATGAACCCCCTTGCATTCAAATTTAAAGAAAGGGGTTTAATGCATTCACAAAATGTGGGTTAATTTAATAGAACAGGTACTCGTGAAAAGGTGGAGTTATTAATAATATATTTCGAAAAATGAAAAAAAAATCGATTGCATAAAACCCCTTTCTTTAAAAGATCATCAAACCCTAACTTATGCGACAGTTTTCGAAATCAGTAAAACACCCAAATTCTTTTAATGTCAAAAAGGTTTGTCCGGCGGAATGAGATGAACTTACCAATGTCTGGGTCGGTTATTGTTTTCCGATTCACCATTCTTCTTTTCGCGTTGGGCGTGTCTCTCACTGATTGCTTAACTTCATCACCGTTTTCATCTACTGGGTTATCGGGAGTGTTGGTGAAATTCGAGAATGTCGTGTTCTTCATGATGCGTTCACTTCGCCTTCTACCTGTCGGGTTTAAGATGAAAAGTTCAATCCAGGGTTTTTAGTGTGAAAATAGTGAAATCGATCGCTGAAATATACCTCCGGGAAGTCGAATCATGGCGAAGGATTTTTGCGCTGAAATCGGGTTGATGATTCTCAGAATCGGTTTGTCTCCGATTATGCAGTGATCAAGCGAATATGGTGGAATTGATACAGTTACCATAATCGTGATAATGAGATGAACTTACCAATATAACCTTTGCTACGAATTTAGTTCAATAAAAAATAATATTAAACAATCAATAATTCCATAAATATCTCAGATTCATCCTAGCCGTAGATGGTTTGATCTATGGTCTTAAGATGGGTTTCACAGTTTTTAAAATAGGAGAGGTTTCTACATGAAACTGCCTCTCTCTCTCTCTCTCTCTCTCTCTCTCTCTCTATATATATATATATATATATATATATATATATATATATATATATCGTGTGAGAAGAATGTAAAAGAGATTTGGACTCTTGATAACGTTATATCTCAAACCCACCTCACGAATTGGTTTTGACACGTGAATTGATTCGGTGCATCTTATCCTAATGTACATCCTAGGTGGAGATCCCTTCTACTCTTCTAACCATAACTTTCATTATCACCGGAACCCAACCCTATAGAGGGACACCTGTGATTAGACTTGACAAAAACTGACACGACACGCTAACCTGACACGAAATAAACGAGTTTGGTTAAAAAGAATTAAACGGATAAGGTCAGAGGTGTTCTCACATTTTTTAGTTATTAAACGAAAGCTAAGGAATTGGGTAAAATGACACCCTTGTGTTAACTGAGTTAACGTAATCCTTTCTAACAGAGTTAGGAGAGGGACCAAGAGCGTTATAAAATGCAAACTACAAGGCTTTTTTCTATAATTGTTGTATGTTAGGGACATATAGTGTAAATTAGGCTCCATGGCCAATCCACCAATAACTTCTCTCTGTGGAAAAATCGCATGATACTCTTCTTGGAAGGAGTTGACAGTAGATATTCCACCATACTTAGAGAAGGACCCTTATTCCTAAAGTCTGGGATCGTTATAATGCCCAAAAGGCAGATAAAAGAGAGGGTGCTGATGATTCTTCTGAGGAAGAAAGAACAGCAGCTACTGGGAGATATATCATCAAAGATCCGAATAGGTACACTGTTGATTACAAGCGTCTTGTCGCTCTTGACACTAAAGTTTTCTGTGTGTAATTCTTGATTTTATATAAATAAATAAATAAATTCAAGTGAATTTTTTTAGTATTGTATTCAACCCCCTTCTACAATACTTGTTTTGCCTGCTATTTTATAGCTGGGACCAACAGGTTTGGCCAGAGATGGATTGGTGCAGATTTGCAGACCACGATGAGATAGGAAGCCATTATGGTTGCTCTTTTTTTTCTCTTAAATATGAACATACGTATTTTCCTCAATTGACCCTGATCACTAACGATCACTGATAACGCCACTTTTTGGCGTTATTTTCAGTTCTCAAACCAATGAGATTGGCTTGTATTCTAGCAAAAAGGCGTGGATTTTACTGTTTATCTAGTGAAATGTACAGGTTTTCTAAAAGACAGTAATCTTCGAGAAAAGAAGCTAAAAAGAGCCCAAAAGAGAGCCAAAACGAAGCCAACGGAAGCCCAAGATCAAAGCCCAAGACCCGCGCCCGAACCATGACCCAAAGCTGACCCAGAGGCCAAAAAGAAACACGCGCGGCTTTCCACGCGGTTTGCAAACCGCGGGACAAGCCGCGTAACCCTCTGTTCCAGATTCTATACTTTGGCGATTTTCAGTTTTTTAGGTCATTCTCGTTACACCTCACACACGACGAACGACAGCGACTTAGGGGCGATTTCTGGAGACTTTTCACGTCTTTTGGAGCCCAGAGAGAGGATCAAACGAGGAGGAATTCACGACGCGACGCGGATTAGAGCCGGGAGAAGGGAGTTTATCACTACATCTTTCACGTTCACATTAATCATGTTTACATACAGTTTTTCATCCCCTTTTCTTGCGTTTTTGTCCCCCAACATCATGAACTAATCTTTAGATGTTGGGGGTTGGAATGAATTCGATTTAAGTGTACAAACATGTGATTAGCGACTCTTATCAGTTTTTCCTATTTTAATGAAGCATGTAATTTCGTTTTTAATGCTTTTGTGAATTTGGCCAATTTACATTTGATTTGTTGTGAACAATTAAGTTCGAGAGAATTAATTGTTAATCTAGAACTAGAAAATTGCATGCCTAAGGTGAGAAAGGAGATAGAGATATTTCGAGTAAGCCTTAGTCCCATTAAAATCTTGAGCTTAATGTGTTTTGAATTCCATAGGTGAGATCGAGAGATAAAACTTGTGTTTTTCAAGATAAAACCCGTAGTTGCTCGAAAGAGAACAACGGTGATTTTTACAAGATTGGGTATTCATTATACGGAATAACTGGTAACTGTTTTGAGTCAAGTGTTTGTATGTGTAAGTCTTAGGATTTCCATCCCTCAACTGTTTTTTCTATCTGAAGTTTCTTAAGCTGTCTACTGTCTCGTTTGTGATTTATTTTGCCTGCAATTAGTAGTTTAATACCAACCACTCAATTTGCGATCGTTCAGTTAATAGAGTTTATAGTAATTGTGATACTTAGTTCCTAGTTCCTGTGGATTCGATACTCGTACTTCCGTACGTATTACTTGATTTCGACACCGTACACTTGCGGTTAGATTTAGGGGGGTTGATACCCGCCTATCAATCACATATCCAAAATATTGACGCGGATATTTTAGAATATTGATCTATGTTAGGGTTCACTTGTTAAGAGAAAAATACGTATGTTCGAAAGTACATTCGAAAGTACACATATTTGTAACGCCATAACGCGCCATGGCGCCGCAGTGTGACTTTGCCGCCACATTTTACCCCTTATCGCCGAGATAAGGCGTGGAGCTCATTATGGCACCATGACCCACGATGGCGTGCTATGGCATGGCCCGCCTGTAACACCCTTAAAATCAGGGCTAATTTAAACCTCAATTGCAACAAGTTATGACAAAACAACATCCAAACTTTTATATAAGAAGAGAATTAACTATGAGGTTTCATAATTACAAACATGGAATTCCCATAATAACTTATTAATCTAATCATGTCTACTGTAATTAGATTAACTAAGTTATCTAAGCAATCCATCAAAAAGCTTCAATGCATTATCTAACTTCTCCGCTTATCTCTTAATTTGGATACTTCAAAAGCTCTCGGCCTACATCCCCTTTACTTCCCTGAGCCTGTACCTGGTAAAGAAATTTAATTTGAAACGATTAAGATTACGCCTAGTGAGAACATCCATTTTCAAATTTAAAACGTTAACAGTTTGAATATATCCAATCCATACAAACAAACCTATTCTCCACCGTTCTTACCATACACGTGCTCTTCTCAATGACAGGATCATACCCGATCCCCTGAATATGACTAACATTCAGTAAATCATTTTATCACAATCAAGAGCCTACTACGAATCCTTATAGATTCTAGACTATTGCTCTTATCCAAGAAATTACAAGTTGCTTTATGCCTATTTCTTGGCCCGGAAGTAGAGATTACAAGTTCTTTATGTCTATCTCTGGTCTTCCCCTAGAAACCAGGAATTACAATTTACTTTATGCCTATTCCTCGATTTCTATACTATGAAATAGAAATTACAATTTCCTTTATGCCTATTTCTTATTTCATAACACATTTACGAAATGAGAATTACAAATTACTTTATGCCTATTCCTCATTTCAGGCCAACGGGAATTACAAATTGCTATATGCCTATTCCTCGTTACAATACATAACCGTGCCTATGGATCCATTACACATACTATACATAATTATAGTATTCACCTAATCCCAACCTTTTAGCCTAACACACTAACATCCAACCGTAAGAATGTTCAAGCTACTAAGATTGTATTTCAATTCCTCAATCGTACCCTTCCAGAAATTAGCAAAATCTAAAGTTACTGAGTACTCAAAAGTGACCGGACAACAAGGGTTTCCGGACACCTCATTCTGTCCGGATATTATAACTTTACGGATACCACAACTTTCCGGGTAATACATAACTTTCCGGACATCACTATTTACCGGATACCTAAGCTTTCCGGACATATAATCTTTCCAAATACAAATCTTACCGGATACATATATAATCCGGATAATGTCTGGTAACTACACAATTAACAACTTACCGGGTAATTTTGCCTTGTCCGGAAACCTTCATTCAGAGGTTTCCGGATACCTTCATTTTACCCGGAAACTACGACCTGCAGCTTAGAAATTCATCCTAAAACCATATATGTTCCGTTCAGCTTGTTTTAAACACAACCATACAGTCCCAATACAGTTTATACACATGTCTTAACATTTAATTTGACAGAAAACAAGGTTTTAAGCAAAAATGAATGAACTCACCTTTAAAGAGGATAAACCCACTTTATGCACAAACAATTGTTCCAATCTGTTGTCAATGATTCTGGAACCTAAACAACAAATGAATATGTTTACAACTAAGCATAAACAACAAGTTTGTCTAAATCCATGGTGAATCTTGTTAGTCCCATATGGCTATAACAAGTATTGTAGAAGGGGGGGTTGAATACAATACTCAAAATTTTCACAATTTTAATTCTATTATTGAAAATCTTTCAACAAGAATTACACATAGAAAACTTAAGACTGTTGCGGAAAAGAACAGATAAATTATTCTAACAATCTTACACAAAGTATACTAACAAAACAACTAAGAACACTTAGAACAAAGCTATAAAGTTTTTAAGCAATATGGAGATTTCTTGCACTGAGAGAGATTTCCAAAAAGCGTTGTTTGCATGGAGCCTTCTACTTCCTTTTATAGTAAAGATACGAGTACTGTGCATTAAATGCTCAGGACACTTGTCATAAGGAGATTGGATAGTAGGTGTAGTACTCTGAAAAGTTGATGTTTCCAAATCACCTTTTTTTCTTGGAACCAGGAAGAATGCCCATGCTGATTTAGACGTTATCTAAAAGTGGACAAAGTACTAAGTGGACACTTTTACCAACCACTGGATTATTGCCAAAACTGGAAGATCTTCTTGATGTGTTTTCTAAGACAATTTTATCGATGATGTTCCACCGATATAACTGTCATTGGTCTTTAAAATCATCTATAACAAAATCCATTTACACGAATATCCCACTGATTTGAGTATCCTCATCGGTGGGAAGAAGTCCACCGATTTGAGTATCTTCATCGGTGGGATTATGTCCACCGATTCCTGAAGACAACATCGGTGGGATTATATCCACCGATTCTTGAAGACACCATCGGTGGTGAGGAAGTCCACCGATGTGTGAGAACACAATTGGTGGTGATGACTTGTATGTATCTTGGAAGAGTCTTCTTGATTCCGCACAGAAATCTCTTCAAGCTTGGTTTCGGTTGATCTTCGACTTCACCGTACAATTGCTATCTTGTACAAGTCATTTAAAGAACCTTATCAAAATATTCTAAGTAGGATTATAGGGAAAACATCGGTGAGTCATATTCAAATCTTTGATGACCCAACAATCTCCCCCTATTTGAATTTGAGCTCTATCCTTAAAATATTTGAGAGTAATGAAATGTAAAATGCATTTTGACCATTTTTACTCTTTTTCGGTTCTTTTCACATAGACCATTCTTTTTGTTCTTTTTGATCTATTTTTCTTTTGTATGAGTGTGTATACTATACACAATATTTACAAGTTACTTAAAATAAAGTTATGTACAGAAATAAAATTCAAATAGAGAGGTACTTGTATTTAGATAAGTTTTCTCGTACATTTGTCAAAAAGAGAAACAAACTTTTACAAGTACCACTGAGGAAAAGAAATTATTTCTTGGAGGTTTGTCGGCGCTTGATTTCATCCAACAGATTTCGGTAGAATGGTTGAGCTTCGGGGATGTTTGGAAATAGGTTGGAGATGCCTTGAAGAAACAAAGTATCGGCGATGGGAATTTGTGCGAATCTGAAAAAGGCCCGAAGACCAAAACCATCATTGAAGAACAGCCCAGGAATCGGTGAGAGGCTTAAAGTCGTAGCAGGATAAGGCACAAATGTAGGGATGGACAAGTTCAGGTTGCTGACGTTTGGAATTTTCCCGTCAGTTGCCATTTCCTTGAACACCTTGTCGATAGGATTTTTGACTTTAGGAAGACGGATTTCTTCTTTCATCGATTGAAGTTTTGCCCTTTCATCGGAGGAAAGGATGATGTTGTGTTTTCTTTTAATCTCCTTCATCTTTTCCATCAATCCTTTAATGCATTTGACAAAAATGTCTTTCTTTGGGTTTGCACTTCTGACCAAGTGTTGAGAGATCTCATACCATTCGGGGAGACCGTAATGTTTGAGGTGAACATCTCTCACACTTTTTATTGAGCCATCTTCTCTATCGATGATCAGCCTGATATCCTTCGGGTTGGTTCTGGAGGTACCAATTTTGACGTTTGAGATCGGGGTTCTGCTCATTCGGTGGTACATGGTCTTTTTGTACCAACTTATTTCTTCATTCTTTTCTTCTTCAATGGCACTCGGCACCGATTTTTGGGTGAAGAGGGGATCGGCAGACTTAGCTTTGATGGCCTCTTCTTTTGCCATTTTCAATGAGAGAGCACTGGAATCATCTATGGCTTTTTGTGCAAGTCTGGCTTCCTCAATCTCCTGAGGAGTCAGACCGAGGTTGGATTCCTGAGATTATTGAGAAGGAGGTTTTAGCTTCAAGGTTTGTGCATCGGCAGGTCGAGTCCCATATTTTGCGAATTCTTTGCTTTTCTTTTCTTCTTCGGCCAACTGTTCAGCTGTGAGGGTTTTCTTGCCTTTGACTTTGGAGGTCTTAGAAACTTGCTCCCCCTTAGACCTTGCCTTACTTTTCACCACCGATGGAGACTTGGTCGGCGTGGAGGGTGTATCGGTGGTACCTGCATGTTTCGGTGAAGAGGTTTTCGGAGAAGACATAGCAGGATTTTCGGTGGCCTGTGCTGATATATCGGTGGAAGGTGGAGGCTTGTTGCTGATAGATCTCTTGATATAGGGAAATTTTGGTTGACCAACAGTCTTCTCCCCCTCAGCAGCAGCCGGAACCTTAAAACCCAACTGAGTGAACACACTATCAAACTTGGAGTGAAGATGAGCCATACTCTGAGAGGTGTCATCGGAGATCAGTGTAAAATCACCCAAGTCCATTTCCCATTAGGCTTTCTCCTGCATGTTGTCAGTTTTGGTGTGAAGAGTGCTGAGAGAATCGACTATGCTCTGTTTAAGATCTTGATGAGACTTGGCTTCTTGAATGAGTTACTGGAGTTCAGTATCCTTGACTAGAGAGGATGCCTTGAAGGCACCAGATGATATAGCAAGATCCCCATGAGCATTTGTCAAGGATTCCACCTTTGAAGATAAGGAAACAATGGTATTGTGGACATGCTGAAGAGCAGCTGCAAGTGCATCGGCGAGTATCTGCGGCAACTGAGACTCGATCACGGAGATTCTTGAGTTTACCTGTGTAGTCATGGAAAGAGTTGATTCCTTGAAGGATTCAAACTGAGTGTCGACGAGCCGATATTGGCGAGCACATTCCTGAATATCAACATGAAAGGCATAGTGCCGCCCAGTACTTGTAGAAGCATGACCACCGAATTCCGGGAGACGGAATTGGAGACGGAGTCGATCTTCGTCGGGAGTGATAGTGGGGAGATAATTCGACAACACATCGGGATAGAGAATTCTCGGTGGAGGGGGGCTTCGGCGAGGAGAATCCTCACGTATCGATGTGGGAGAACGTCGGGGTAGAGGTTGCCTCGGCGGTGAGGGAGATCGTCGGGGTGAGGGTTGCTTCTTCGGTGAGGGAGACTTTCGGGGTGAGGTTTGCTTCTTCGGTGAGGGAGACTTTCAGGGTGAGGTTTTCATTTTTGGTTAGGGAGGCTCGGAGGGGATCTCTTCGGTGGACGGGATGGTTCGGGGAGAACCAGTGTCCGCAAAAAGAAAATCAAAAAAGTCATTTAGGGGGGGGGGATTTATTGGGGGGAACCCTGATTGGGTTGTGCCTCGTCATCGATCATAAACTGATCGGGTGAAAAGCCGTGCAGTGGCAAATCAACTTCTTCAAGGGGAGAGTCCTCGAAGTCATCTCTATCACCCGAAGAAGTGAGTGAAGAGGTAAAAATAGGGATCTCCAAGTCTACAACTGAAGTCTTTTGAGAGACAGCAGAGGAGTCGGTAGGGGATTTAATAAAGTCCTGAAGATGGGATGGTCCAACCAAAAGTGCCCGAGATCTTTTCAGAGAAGATTTCGGGGGGTGGGGAAGATGAGTGCCTCCGCTTGGAAGGTTTGCGGACCGGGGAAGCCACCGATGGTCTTATCGGTGGCGTAGTCCTAGAAACGGTGGCGGAGGTGTCGGGGGCCCTAGATGATTTCTTTTTCGCGCCCCCGACTTAACTCGGGAACGGGGAGAAGGGACCACTACAGTTGGAGTGATTTCGGGAATTTCCGGGTGTTGAAATCAGGGGATTTCCGCATCACCCCAATGTAGATCGGGAGAGAGAGCAAAAGTGATCATACCTCATCTCAAAGGGCGATCGGTGGCGAGAGGTCCAACATTCAGAGTTTTGACGCCGACTATTGGAGAAGTCCAATCATAGGTAAATCGGGGAGAAGGAGATTTTCGGTCGACCTCCAAAGCCTTCCCAAGCTTGTGCTGAATAATCATGGAGATGAAGCGCGAGTAGGCAACGTAACACTTCTTGGGGTGCTTAATCACTTCAGTGAGTTCAGTAAAGAATTATTGCGCAATATCCACATGTCTTTGGAAAATTAGGGCATGAACTAGCTTTGTGATGTAGGATGGGGATTGATCGTGCCCACTGGTTTTGCAAGAGAGACAGTGAATAACATGGGCAAAGAAAAAGTTCCATACTCCTCCCATTTTGCCACGGAGAAGAGTACCGGGTCCTTTGGAGCTCTTGGAGGAGTCGTCGATCACGTAGCCAGTGGCTTGAAGAACATCTTCATGTATGGTTTCCACATACATATCATCGTAGTTGGAGAAGGCGTAAATCTTGAGGGCTTGACGAACATCATCGACCCCAAAGGTAAGATCGTGATCACCTTCGTCTTCAGTGAGGATAGAGGCGTGGATAGCGTCATTCGAGGGGTCGTACACACAGGTTAACCAAAATTTTCCAATGAGCATTTTGCTCATCTTGGGGTTACAAGTAAAAGCATGAAGGAGAGGTGATCGAGTGAGAAATTTTGCCACTGTAGAAAACTCAGGGTGAGATGAATCAGGTTCGAATCGAGAAACGTGGTTACAGGCGTTAAACTTGAGGTCTGCGAAGCATGTAGGGATCGCATTCTTGGAGGATGCCATGGTAGATGAAAAGAAAGGAAGTGAAGTTGCAGGTTTGAAATGAGGAAGATGAATGGAGAAGGTGAAATAAAAGAATGGGTTGAATATATATATATATATATATATATATATATATACTAGTGGTGTACCCGCGCAATGCGGCGGGAGACGTAAATGTAAACGCTTTTGAAGCTTTTGAGAATTTTAGAGAAGATTTTAACGATGATATAATTTACACTTAGCATTCGATTATTAAATGCTTACCCAAGTCACTTACTTTACCAAATGAACTTGGCAACACTGATGAATCTTACTTGGTAAATGCAAAAGAAATATGGGAGAAATAATTCCTTCAAACATAAAGATGATTCCTTCAAACATAAAGATGGGTAAAGAAGGTAATTCCATATTATGCTATTAGTAGCGGATTGAAAAGAACAATATTTTAATACAAAAAGTGAGCGAACAACAACCAAGTCACATAGAAGTTGAAGAGCAAATTGAGGCATTATTTCAACGAATAAATTTAATTTGAAGTTGATGAAGAACAACCAAGTCCCATAGAGTTTGAAGAACAACAACCGAGTCCTATACAAGTCTTGACATAGATTCCCACTACATACTCCTGTAATTTAACAACATTAAAAGACCATGTAATTGTCAAACATGAGACCAAAAAAATTCCCACTCCTAACACATACACATAAGTACCAACCTAAGTTTTGGTATTAATTTATGATTGTAGAAACTATCAACCATGATTACTAACCTTTTTGATGGGTCCATCAGGATGCAAAACGGTAACATCTAATGTTTGCCTTGTCCATAATCGGCCAGAACATTTTGTCTACCAAAAGATAACACTCTCAATCTTGAGATAAGATTAAAAAAGGCTTACAGACTTTACGTTGCCTTAACTGTTCCACCTTAAACTGTTGAAGATCATGGACCCGAAACCCATTCTTCATCGCATCAAGCGCTATACCAAAAAACCATGTTCAATCGTAGGGCAACGATAGTCTTAAAAGATTTCATCCAAATGCATATATACTTGTACTTAAGAACTTTTATCCAATGGAGACAAACAGGTTGGAAGCCGAAAAAACTTTTGTTCTTGCTAAGATAACTGAAAAAAAACCACCACATCGCAAAGCCAACGCTGTTTTTATATGTAGGAAGCAAAGTAAAAGCCTTAATTTAGGGGCCATTTACCAAAAGCTTGCTCGGTAAGCACTTACGGGCAAAAGTCACTACTCTCATTTTCTTTATCGGATAACATTCTTAGCCATCAAAATGGATTGATGGTAACCGTTGTAGCACGGTAAGTGCTTATCGGGTAACAGTCGTCGCCTTCACATACCAGGTACCAAAAACCAAGTTAAATCATAACAGTTTTTAACCGTAGAAATAGCCTCTTAGAATTCATCAAATCTGAAAATAGAAATTTTTAACAAACCATATCCACGAAAAACGTAGTTTACTCATAATAAAAACAACAAACAAACAGTTGGTTTCTATAATTTATGTGGTTGCAGACCTTGGTATGAAGAGAATGCGGCAACCACCTTTCAGATATGCATATCTAGAATCTGACAAAGGGGATCAAACACCGCCATGGCTCCAACACCATTCAAGTTGCCTTGCCAAGATACGGGTCAAGTATCACCTGGTGCCAAAAACCTATGCTCGAAAATGTAAAATGCAAAAGAACTCCATCACATCCTCGATTATATTTTGGTAACGACCTCCGATTTATCTTCAAATGGGAAAATAAAAACAAACAGATTAATTGTTAGATGGCATGGTGGGATAACCGAATATATGTTTGAAACCATATATGAAAATATGAAAAAATAAAACAAAAACACATTTGAAGCATAAGAATTAAATTAAAAAAAACTTTCTAATAAAATCTCCACAACGTGTTCAATTCAAAATAAAACCATAACTAATACACTGTGATTTAGGCATAAACCGCAACCAACCCTGCAGATTGTTTCTCCATCTGATTTGCACGTCAAAGAAGACCAAAGTGGTGCCACAAGATCAATAGCCCTTGTCCAACCAAAATCCATCAATTGATATGAATAAAAATAAGTAATTTAACGAAGTGAAAATAAAAACTCAAATGTAAAAGCATAATTCAGACAGTGGTCACCGGAGATACGAATATACCATCTCAAGTAGGTGGCGTTCCTGTTCCTCGTGTTTCTCAGTATTAGATTTTCGAGCAAGAAGTTTTTTGTGCTCTCTATCTAGAACATCTGCCAAGCTTGGCAGCATAGCACTCAATTTTGATGCTTTCGTTTGAGAAGGATTTCTGAATCAAAGCTTTTTCCTGAATGTCAGGCATATCACTCAAAACACCGAACTCCATATCCTTCATATACCTGTAGCAAACAAACCTCAAGAAATGAAATCCATAAATAACATATCAAAAAGCAAAGTCCCTCGTTGGCACATCAAATGGCATAACTAAAACTTCACATATCCTTGGATATTGAACTTTAGAAAAGTTACTTATCCTTGATAAATTTTTCTTCAATCTATGCGCTTTCATGGCAATCCTATTCTTCATCAGTCTCACCATCGCTTTCCAAAATCCATACAAAAAAGCTGTAAAATAGCAGCAATGTATGTATCTGATTAGATCAGATGGGTTACTTTATCCAAACAAATAGAAAGACAAAGCAAGAAAAATCACCATTATTGTGAAAATAAATCGGCTAGGGTTTTAGAGAATTGGTTGAGGCAAAATCTTGAAGTCGGGGAATAGAGACTGTGAAACCGGCCAAAAAGCATTGCAGAGGTAAAAGATCCAGCAGGCCAACGTTCGTTAGTTGCTGGTGTATCTAACTTTTCTTGACTTCCCAAAAAGGACCGAGAACGACGGGTAGTTCAGCGGACGTGGATCCCCCAATCTTCTAGAACAAGGAAAATGTAAAGAAATATACAACTAAATGCCAAAATGAAAAGAAAATCGAGAGCAAAACTCTTACCTTTGTTGAAGATCGACAGCGAAGAAACTTCCAACTAAAATACTGAGAAGGAACTTCGAACAAAGAAACCATGAGAAATCTGACCTGAGAAGAAATCTAACTTAGTAATATGCATAAATCAACCAAGAAGAGTCGATAAAACCCATATCAAAGAGTCAATCAAACACAAATAAAAGAAACCGTGAAGAAATCTAATATGCATAAATCAACAAAGAAGAGTAACCCAAATCAAAGAGTCAATCAAACACAAATAAAAGAAACTGTGAAGAAAAATCTAATATGCATAAATCAACAAAGAAGAGTAACCCAAATCAAAGAGTCAATCAAACACAAATAAAAGAAACTGTGAAGAAATCAAACCTGAGAAGGAACAAAGAAACCCTAATATTCAACTAATAAACTGAGCTCCAGGCATATAAGTGTCCACAAATCCAACAATGTCGATAAATAGAGCACCACTGAACTATAAAAGCTCTTTAAAAAAATTAAGAGGAATCAGAGAGTGATTATGAGACAGAGGACTACCTGGGATTTGTGGAGCAGCAAAGAGAGGAAAGACATTAGATTGTAAACCCTTCGCTTAGATTGTTTAGTCTGATCTTTTCTCCATCTCTCACTATTTATATGCAAAGTAGCAGGTGAAATCATACTTTCGGTATTGTATGAGACGTGAAGAGGTAAGAAAGCATGGCTCTACTCTTGGTGTGGCCGGGAGGTACAAGGGATGGAGTTGTATGAAACGTGAAGTGGTAAGAAAGCATGCCTCTGCTCTTGGTATGGCAGGGATGGAGGTTGAACCAGAAAGCATGGGCTGGAGGTACACTCCTTTTAATTCAGTCGGTTTTAAATTGTATGTATCAAGAGTTGTACGTCATGCATGAAATATAGTAATTTAAGAGTTTTTCAAATTTCATGCTTTAAATAGATGTACATTGTGCTTAAGGACTTGTCTTTAAGACATTTGATCTAAATGCTTATATATGTAGTATAGATATGAGGAGGATTAAGGGTTATGATTTCAAAAAGAAGAGGGAACGGTTATGTGGATGAGAAAGAAGGGTTAATAGAAAATAAAAATCATCAAAAATAGTAATGACGAGGGCATTGGAAGTTGTGGCCAAAACGCCGTTACATGGGATGAGAAGGGTCAAAAAATCTGACACATAGGATTTAGGCGTGTAACAGGCATAGGGAATCGTACCTGATAAACTTCACAAAATCGGTGGAGGAAGATCGAAGAGAAGCAAAGCCACCGATGAGGATATACCTAGAAGGTTGATTTCGATGTAGAGAAAGATCACTGAAACCAATCACCACTGAATGGTAACTTCCATTGTGGAGATACAAAGACCACCGAAAGTGTTACCACTGAATTGATTTTGTGTTTTGGTGTGATCTCGAGAATCGGTGTAACACATAGCCACCGATGGGAAAATCCAAGAGGTGTCGGTGGTAGAAACCTCACCGATGAGAGAGAATTGCAACGGAGATCGGTGACATCAGTGGAAAAGATTCAGGTGAATTTCGGTGAAGAGCAAGGCCACCGATGAGGATTGACCTAGAAGGTCATTGTCGGTGAAGAGTTTGATCACCGAAAGCAATTAACACCGAAGGTCATTACCACTGAAAAGGAAAATCCCATTTTTTTTATAGGTGGTGGTTTCACCTACTAAAGGTTGCACATTCCAAGTTCACTTATCTGAAAATTGAACCTGGCTTCATCTAAGGGTTTGGTGAACATGTCTGCAAGCTGAAGATCTGTAGGAATGAAGTACAGCTCAATGTCACCTTTGGAAATGTGATCCCTGATGAAATGATATATGATGTCTATGTGCTTTGATCTTGAGTGCAAGACAGGATTATTTGCAATGGCAATTGCACTAGAGTTATCACATAGGATGGGAACTTTGGAGTAGTTTTGATTGTAGTCCTTCAATTGATTTTTCATCCACATGATCTGAGCACAGCAGCTTCCAGCAGCTACATATTCAGCCTCAACAGTAGAGGTTGACACAGAGTTTTGTTTCTTGCTGGACCAACTTACTAATTTGCCACCAAGGAGTTGGCAGCTACCTGTGGTACTTTTTCTATCAATCTTGGAACCTGCATAATCTGAATCTGAATACCCAATTAGTTCAAAGCCTGAGTCTTTGGGATACCAAAGACCCAGGTGCATGGTACCTTTTAGATACCTGAAAATCCGTTTAACAGCATCCAAATGAGATTTCTTTGGATTGGCTTGATAACGGGCACAAAGACAGGTAGCAAACATAATATCCGGTCTGCTAGCAGTTAAGTAAAGGAGAGAACCAATCATACCCCGATAATGGGTAACATCCACAGATTCACCATTTAAATCAGCATCAAGTTTCAAAGGTGGTGCCATGGGAGTTTTCATAGGAGAGCTGTCTAAAAAGTTGAATTTCTTCAGAAGGTCACGAATATATTTACTTTGATTTATAAAAATTCCTTCTGAAGATTGTTTGACCTGAAGGCCTAAAAAGAATGTAAGCTCTTCCATCATGCTCATCTCATATTCACTCATCATGAGAGAAGCAAACTCATCACATAGTGATTCATCAGTGGCACCAAAGATGATGTTATCAACATAAATTTGGACAAGAATGAGATTACCTGAGGTCTTCTTGATAAAGAGAGTGTTGTCAATTTGACCTCTAGAGTATCCATTTTTTAGAAGAAAGACAGCAAGAGTGTCATACCAGGCACGAGGAGCTTGTTTGAGACCATAGAGAGCCTTATCAAGTCTGTACACATAGTCTGGATGAGCTAGGTCTTCAAAACCAGGTGGCTGTTTCACATAGACTTCCTCTGCAAGTTCCCCATTGAGGAAAGCACTTTTGACATCCATCTGAAAGACCCTAAAATTTCGATGGGCAGCATGAGGCAAGAAAATTCTTATGGCTTCAAGTCTTGTAACAGGGGAAAAGTTTCATCATAATCAATGCCTTCTTCCTGTCGGTATCCTTGAGCAATCAATCTGGCCTTATTTCTGATAACTGTACCATCTTCATCCATCTTGTTCCTGAAGATCCATTTGGTTCCATTGATTGTCTTCTTTCGGGGTCTAGGAACCAATCTCCAAACTTTGTTTCTCTCAAATTGAGAAAGCTCTTCTTGCATGGCAGTGATCCAACAAGGATCTGCAAGAGCTTCATCAATCTTCTTGGGTTCAATAAGAGAAAGAAAGTTCACATAGAGACAAATATTTCCAACTCCTCTGCGAGTTTGGACACCTACTTGTTGATCACCAACGATTTGATCTATGGGGTGATCTTTGGTCCATTTTGTGGCAGGAGGTAGAGGTAGTGGAACATTTTGTGTGGAAGAAATCGGTGGAGTGGGATCAGAGGATCGGTGGAAAGCAGTATTATCGGTGGAGGGCATAGGATCGGTGGAGGGTATGGGATCGGTGGAAAGGTGCATATTGGCAGTAGGATTTATGTCGGTGGGAGAATGAATATCGGTGGAGGATGCACTATGGAAGATGACCCAACTTGGTTATTTGATGGGTTCAAAGGAATGAAAGATGCTTTGGTGGAGTTAACTATGGGAGCATCACCTATGCATGAGGAAATCCACCTGTGCAATTCATCATCATCATTTGAAAGAGATGATGATCTTAGGTCATCAAATTTGACATGGATAGACTCATCAATGCATTTTCTCCAGAGATTGTACACACGATATGCTTTGGAGGATAAAGAGTATCCAACAAAAATACCTTCATCAGCTTTGGGATCAAACTTCCCAAGATTGTCACGATCATTTAGAATAAAGCACACACAGCCAAAAACATGAAGATATCCAATATTTGGTTTTCTGCCATGGAAAACTTCATATGGGGTCTTATCATGTCTTTTGGAAATCACAGACCTATTTTGGGTAAAGCAAGCAGTATTAACAGCTTCAGCCCAAAAATAGGTGGGAAGATTTGATTCACTTAGCATAGATCTAGCAGCCTCACATAGAGTTCTGTTTTTCCTTTCCACCACACCATTTTGCTGAGGAGTTCTGACAACAAAGAAATTTTGAGAAATTCCTTTCTCATTAAAGAAGTCTTCAAGAGCACTGTTTCTGAATTTAGTACCATTGTCACTTCTCATCGATCTTACAAGCTGCCCATTTAGAACTTTAATTTTCTTGACAAAGTTGATGATATCTTCAGTTGCATCACTTTTATACCTGAGAAAAGATACCCAAGTATATCTAGTAAATTCATCAACAATAACAAGAATGTACCTTTTGCCACCAAGACTAGGAGTGCTGACTGGTCCACCTAGATCCATGTGTAGCATCTGGAGAGGAAGAGTGATGGAGGAGCATTGCTTGGTCTTGACAGATGTTTTGGTGAGCTTCCCTTTTTCACATGCATCACACAGCTTTCTTTGACAAAGTTCAACTTTGGCATGCCAGTCACCAGTTCTTTGTTTGAGATTTTATGGAGTGTTTTGAAGTTCAGATGAGATAGACGTTTATGCCACAGCCAGTTCCTTTTGGCTGTGTCATCTGACACAAAGCAGACATTGGATGAATTGTTACTTAGTCCCATATCAATGATATAGACATTTTCCATCCTTTTTCCAGATAACACCACATTGAAGTTCTTGTCCACAACAGTACAGATACAAAGTTCAAAGATAACTTTATATCCAAGATCACATAGTTGGCTAATGCTGAGAAGATTATGCATGAGACCTTCAACAAATGCCACTTTGTTGAAAGTGACAGATCCATTAGTGATAGTTCCATATCCTTTGGTGTAACCTTTAGAGTTGTCACCAAAAGTTATAGATGGACCTTTTCCAGACACATGGTTGATGATAAGAGATTTATTCCCCGTCATGTGGCGTGAGCACCCACTATCCAGTTACCATATTTGATGGTGCTCAAAAGCCTGCATGCACACACAGATTAGTTCTTAGGTACCCATTTGGTGGTGGGTCCTTTTGGGTTAGAAAAGGAAGAGTCCTTAGGTTTGATTCTTTCAATTCTTTCCTTTGGACAATCCTTTGCAAGATGAAAAGTGTCACCACAGTTATAACACTTTCTGTAAACAAAAATCTTTTTGGGTTTTTGCAATTCTTCTTTTCCTTTTCTCATGACATTAACTTGAACGTTTTTAGGACCAAAGGATGAGGAGTGAGAAGGAAAGCTTAAAGTCCCATCACTTGAGGTGGAGGCAAACTTGGAAAGATCTCTTGAAGAATTTTTGAAATGATTTTTCCCAAGCTCCACCGATTTCTCTTTTGAGTTTGTAAGTCTCACAGATCTGGGAAGAAATTCGGTGGTAGAGTTACATATCGGTGGAGAATTCACTTCGGTGGAATTGGATTTAACTCTTTTGACAGACGTTGATTTTGAAAGATCAGAAGGAGGGACATATTCATCAATCGCTAAATCTTTTAAAAGATCATTGATGGGTTTTGAAAAAACATTGGTGTCCTATTTTTCCATGTTTTGAACAGACGAAGATTCTTTAGCTTTTATGAACATTCCAAACTTTAAAGCTTCACCTAGATCTAAAGAGTTTAAAGAAATAGAGTCGTAAGAACTTGAGTCTGAAGCATCATCCCATACACTAGAGGTAGGCTCAAGAGTTTGAGAAGAGGCGTCAGAGATGGTCTTTCCATAGCCTAAACCAAATTTATTGTTAACAGAAATTTGATCTTAAAAGATTTGCTCAAGATTCTTTGAAGAACTTGTCCATTTCTTAACAGTCTCTTGTTCTCTTTTTAATTTCTTAAAAAGTTTGTTTTTCTCTTTTGAGATCACATGATTTATGATTTTTAGATCCTCAAGCTCAGCTTTGATTTCCTCAAACTTTTCAAGTTTAGACATGCAAATTTCAAGTTTAGATGTGAGTTCTTTAACTTGAATAGATTTTCTTTTCTTACCATCCTTAACAGAATAAAAGTCTTTGGTTAAAGATTCATAGGCATCAATCTTTTCACTATCAGTCATATCATTAAAAGGATGTACCTGAGAGTATGATGTCGAGCACCCAGTTGACACCAAAGCCATTGGAGAGGTAGCTTTTTTAGAATCTTCCACATCTTCTGAGATGGCCATAAAGCACTTGTTGGGAGAGTTGTTGTCACAGTCAGAGGTCTCTTCTTCCCAATCATGAATTTCGGCCATGAGGCCCTTTCCTTTTCTTAGGAGACCCTCATTTCTCTCCTTTTCTTTCTTGTATTTGGCTTTGTATTTCTCAGCCCTTTCTTGATGATCTTTGGTTGAGGATTGAGTTTCTTTCTTGACAAGGTTTGATTTAAAAGTGTTATTTTTGGGTTTTTCATGCTTGGAGGAAAACTTTTCAGAGGATGAATTTCTAGAGTTCATCACACACTTACTTCTGCACTCAGCTGCAAAGTGTCCTTTCTTTCCACAGTTAAAACATTCCTCGTTTGTCTTATCAGTTGAGGAAGCTTTTGTAGAGGAGAAGGGTTTTCTGAAAGATTTGGATTTATTCGAAAAATGAGATCTGTTTTTGAAACCAGCTAACATGGCAATTTCATCAGACAACTGCTTGACCGTGATTTCTTCACCTTCATCATCGGCATCACTTAGATATGCCTCCGATTGGTGAGAAGAGTTGCTTTGGGTTTCATTGTCAGAATCTGATGAAGGATAGGTGATACGTGGAACACTTTGAGATTTCTTGGAATTTTCACTGACAAGGGCAATAGAAGTGCCCTTTATTTCTTTGATGAAAGATTTCCTTTGTAACTTGGTTTGCTCAAAGTTGAAGAGAGTTCCATATAAAACAGTTAAAGGCATGTACTCAAGGTCCTTGGAAGTTTTGATACAAGTGCACATGTTTTCCCAAAAATCAGGAAGACAATCCATGAACTTGTTTAAAACTTCCTCATTATCATAGACTCTGCCTAGTAACTTCAGATCATTCAAAAGAGAGTTAAAACGATTATAATAGCTAGGAATAGATTCACCTTTTTCATGAGTGAAAAGTTCATACTTTCTTATGAGGGAAATCTTTTTGCATTTCTTCACTTCCTCTGTACCTTCGTACAGAACACATAGTGTGGTCCACATCTCTTTAGCAGTTTCAAAGTTAACTAGAGAATGATAGACTTCATCAGGAAGTGAGAGGGCAATGATTGCTCTAAGCTTTGAATCAAGAGTAACAAGACATTTTTCTTTGGATTTTTGAGAATATAACGTCCAGTACCTTTAGCTTTCTCTTTGTCGGAAGGCTCAGAATCATCGGAGTCACTAGAGACTTCCTTTTCAGCGGTTTCCTTACCAGACCTCTGCGTTTCATAGCGAGCCCAGACTCTAGGGATAATGGGTCCCTCTTTGAGAATGGTTGGATATCTAGTATCCACTCCTTCCATGAATAGCATCATACGGCTTTTCCAAAGAGAAAAGTTGTTAGGGTTAAACTTAGGAGGTTTGGTAATGGAACCATTTTCAGCAAAGTTGTTTTGAAGAGAGTTTTCAACAGTTGAAGATGATGAGGCAGCCATCGCAGATCAAGTTTATGAGTTAAACTTTTCTGCTCTGATACCACTTGTTAGTCCCAGATGGCTATAACAAGTATTGTAGAAGGGGGGGGGGGGGTTGAATACAATACTCAAAATTTTCACAATTTTAATTCTATTATTGAAAATCTTTCAACAAGAATTACACATAGAAAACTTAAGACTGTTGCGAAAAAGAACAGATAAAGTATTCTAACAATCTTACACAAAGTATACTAACAAAACAACTAAGAACACTTAGAACAAAGCTATAAAGTTTTTAAGCAATATGGAGATTTCTTGCACTGAGAGAGATTTCCAAAAAGCGTTGTTTGCATGGAGCCTTCTACTTCCTTTTATAGTGAAGATACGAGTATTGTGCATTAAATGCTCAAGACACTTGTCATAAGGAGATTGGATAGAAGGTGTAGTAATCTGAAAAGTTGATGTTTCCAAATCACCTTTTTTTCTTGGAACCAGGAAGAATGCCCATGCTGATTTAGACGTTATCTAAAAGTGGACAAAGTACTAAGTGGACACTTTTACCAACCACTGGATTATTGCCAAAACTGGAAGATCTTCTTGATGTGTTTTCCAAGACAATTTTATCGATGATGTTTCACCGATATAACTGTCATTGGTCTTTAAAATCATCTGCAAGAAAATCCATTTACACGAAGATCCCACTGATTTGAGTATCCTCATCGGTGGGAAGAAGTCCACCGATTTGAGTATCTTCATCGGTGGGATTATGTCCACCGATTCCTGAAGACAACATCGGTGGGATTATATCCACTGATTCTTGAAGACACCATCGGTGGTGAGGAAGTCCACCGATGTGTGAGAACACAATTGGTGGTGATGATTTGTATGTATATTGGAAGAGTCTTCTTGATTCCGCACAGAAAATCTCTTCAAGCTTGGTTTCGGTTGATCTTCGACTTCACCGAACAATTGCTATCTTGTACAAGTCATTTAAAGAACCTTGTCAAAATATTCTAAGTAGGATTATAGGGAAAACATCGGTGAGTCAATTTCAAATCATTGATGACCCAACAAATCTCTTACCAAATTTTGAAGACCAAAGCTTGTTTTCTTCTTCCTTCTCTTCTTTCTCTCTTCTTTCTCTCTAATCTCTTTCTCTCTGATTTTCCTAAATCGACCTCAGCCAAAAGTAGCTGAGATATTTCTTAAACTCAGCCTATTTATCCATACACACTTTCAATACTTGACCAAACACACCCTCTAATTTTCATAACCTCAAGATTAGCTTTAACTTTGATTTTTCATACTTTTAACCCCATTAATTTATATACTTATAAAGATAGCACAAATTTACAACTCAATTACAAAACGACTTCATTTATATTAAAACATAATATAACGAAAATTCGAGATGTTACAATACTCCCCAACTTGAAAATGATTTCGTCCCCGAAATCAAAGTTAGGTAAACAAATGAGGATATCTAATCTTTATATCCTCTTCCGACTCTAAAGTCACATTAGCACCTCGATGATGCTTCCATTGCACCTTTAACATAACCACTTCCTTATTATTACCTAACTTTCTAACCGATCTTTCCAAAATTGCCTATGGTTCTTCCACACAGCGGCTCTTTTCGTCCACTCTTACATCAATAAGTGGAATCACATCGTTCTCTTCGGCTAAACATTTCCGAAGGTAACAAACATGAAAAGTATTGTGGATTCCTTCCAACTCAGGTGGGAGATCCAACTGATATGCTTGCAATCCCACTCGCTTAGTTATAGTAAAAGGTCCTAGAAAACGAGGACTTAACTTCCCACGTTTGCCAAACCTTATCACGCCTTTCCACGGGATACCTTAAGCATTACGCGCTCCCCAACTTGAAATTCTTTCGGCCTTCTTTTTGGATCAGCATAACTCTTTTGTCGATCTTGAGCTGCTTTCATATGTTGCCGAATTTCTTTCACCTTGTCAGCTGTTTGTTGCACCAATTCTGGACCAGCAAACTGCTTCTCTCCGGCTTCTAACCAACACACCGGGGTTCTACACTTCCGGCCATACAAAGCTTAGAAAGGTGCTCTTCCAATACTGGAATGATAACTATTGTTATACGCAAATTCCACTAAAGGTAAATGCGCATCCCAGTTACCTCCAAAATCCAATACACATGACCTGAGCATATCTTCCAAAGTTTGAATAGTTCTTTCGCTTTGCCCATCGGTTTGGGGATGATAAGCAGTGCTCAAATTAACTTTCGTACCCAATTCTTCTTGTAATGACTGCCAAAACCTCAATGAGCACTCTTAGTCAATCTATCCACGATTACCCATATTGTGTCGTTACCTTTTTGTGTCTTTGGTAACTTCGTCACAAAATCCATGGTAATCTTCTCCCACTTCCATTCCGGAATCTCCAGGGATTGGAAACTTCCGTATGGCTTTTGATGTTCTGCTTTTACCAAAGAACATGTCCTACGCTTCTCTACTATTCGGGCCACATCTACTTTCATAGCTGGCCACCAATAGTGTAGCTTCAAGTCCCTATACATCTTAGTACTCCCAGGATGTATAGAATACTTAGACTTATGGGCGTCTTCGAGAATCAACTCTCGATTTCCTCCAATCTTTGGCACCCACACACGGCCTTGGAATAATTTAATCCCACGGCTATCTTCAGTCAAATGAAGATGTTGCTTACTCATGACTTCATCTTTTAAATTCTCTTCCAGTAATGCTTCCGCTTGTGCCTTCTTTATTCTTTCAATCAAACTTGACGTCACGTCAATTCTAGCGTTAGTCGTCTTCAAGCACCCACGGTATTCTTTTCTACATAAAGCATCGACTACAACATTTGCCTTGCCGGGATGGTAATGCAATTCACAATCATAGTCTTTAAGTAGTTCTAACCAACGTCGTTGTCTCATGTTTAACTCTTTTTGATCAAAGACATGTTTCAAGCTCTTATGATCAGTATAAAGAGTACATTTCGTTCCATACAAGTAATGTCGCCACACCTTCAATGCAAACACGACTGCTGCTAACTCCAAATCATGCGTCGGATAATTCTTCTTATGATCCTTAAGTTGTCTTGACGCATAAGCAATTACTTTACCTCGTTGCATCAATACACATCCCAGACCCATCTTTGACGTGTCGCTATATACAACCAAATCTTCTGTTCCTTCGGGTAAGGCAAGAATAGGAGCTTCACATAACTTTTGACGTAAAGTTCTGAAAGCTAATTCTTGTTTCTCCGTCTAGACAAACTTCACATTCTTTCGGGTCAGTAAAGTCAAAGCAGAAGCAATCCTTGAGAAGTCTTTAATAAACCTTCGGTAGTAACCGGCTAGTCCTAAGAAACTTCTTATTTCAGACGCACTTCTTGGTGTCTCCCAATTAGTCAGTGCTTCGATCTTTGCTGGATCTACTTTGACTCCATCCGAAGTGATTACATGGCCTAGAAGTTGTACCTCTTTTAACCAAAATTCACATTTCGAAAACTTTGCGTACAATTTCTCTTTTCTCAACACTTCTAAGACTTCACGAAGGTGGCGTTCATGATCATATTCATTCTTCGAATAAATAAGTATGTCATCAATGAATACAATGACAAACTTATCTAAGAATGGTCGACATACTCTGTTCATCATATCCATGAACACAGCTGGAGCATTAGTCAACCCAAATGGCATTACAAGGAATTCATAATGCTCGTACGTTGTTCTAAACGCTGTTTTCGGAATATCTTCATTTCTTACTCGAACTTGATGATACCCTGACCTTAAATCAATCTTGGAAAAACATCTTGCACCTTGGAGTTGATCAAACAGATCATCAATCCTTGGAAGTGGATACGTGTTCTTAATCGTCACCTTATTCAATTCACGATAGTCGATGCACATTCTCATGGAGCCATCTTTCTTCTTAACAAAAAAAAACCGGAGCTCCCCAAGGTGAAGAACTCGGTTTAACAAAACCTTTATCCAACAACTCCTGAAGTTGAGTCATCATCTCTTTTATTTCGGCCGGCGCTAAGCGATATGGTGCACGCGATATTGGTGTCGTTCCAGGGATAAGATCAATACGAAACTCTACCTGCCTTTCAGTCGGTAGACCTGGAAGATCATCGGGGAATACGTCCGGAAATTCACGTACCACCTTAATATCTTCCATTTGTTTCTTTTCTGACTTTACATCTAAAACGTACGCCAGATAGGATGAACATCCTTTCATTAAACATTTTCGCGCTTTTGCAACATAAATTAATGGAATTTCCCCTTTTCGCTTTTCTCCAAAGATGAGTACATCATCCTTATCAGCCATTGGAATCCGGATTAATTTCTTTGCACAAAGTATCTCTGCTTGGTTGACTGTCAGCCAGTCCATACCCACGATTACATCAAATCCTCCAATTTCCATCAATAACAAGTCGATCGAAAATTTCGTTTCCCCTACTGAAATAAAACAACCCTCAAATCTTTCACGAACCAAGACTTGACCCCCATTAGCTACCTCAACTACTAAGGCATCTTCCAAGGTAGTGACATGCATAACTAACTTTAGAAAGAACGACTTGGACACAAACGACAAATTTGCACCACAGTCAAATAAAATACGCGCGGGAATAGATTTACGAGGAATGTACCCGAAACGACATCTTTGGACTCTTTCGCCTCTTCCGCCATCATATGAAATGCCCGGCCCGTTGGTTTAGGAACATCTGGTTTCTTTCCTTGATCTCCGCCCTTCTTTAACTTCGGACAATCTCTTCGGATGTGTCCGGGCTGTTTACACTAAAAACAGATCGGTCCTTGAATAGGACAGTTAGCCGCTATATGTACATGCTTCCCGCATTTGAAGCACTCATTCCCAACTATCCGACACTGACCAAAATGTTTACTTCGACATTTCGAACACCAATTTGGTTCTCGACGAGGCTCATAACGAACATTATTGCCAAATGATTTAAATTTCTGAGAAGACTCCGACCGTCCTTCCCACTTTCGTTTCTCTCCCACGTGTGTCTTTTCTTCTATATCCTTGGCATACACTTCCTCTATAACTTTTGCTTCTTCAATCGTCTCTCTCAACGTTGAAGCTTTTGAACTCCTCACCCTTGACATCATATCTACTGGCAAACCCTTCAAATAAGCTTTAACTTTGTCTTTCTCAGTCGGAGCCATATGCCCCACTAAGTTCAGCTTCTCCATGAAAGATTCCGTATACTTCCTCACTGTAGAAGTACCCTTCTTCAGATTCCGAAATTCTTCCTCAATTCTATCCATCTCGTTTTCATTGCAGTATTCTTCCAGAATTTTTTTCTTGAATGACTCCCAAGTCACAGCAGTCAAGACTGGAGCCGAAATTGTAGTCGTCACTACATTCCACCAAGTCAGTGCATTACCTCTTAGCATTTGAGATGCAAATCTAACCTTTGACTTCTCATCGCATTCACAAGCTCGGAAAGCTTGTTCCATTTCCCCGATCCAGTTCATGCAGGCTACTGGATTATCTGCTCCTTTAAACTCTGATGGTTTACAGCTTAGGAACGTTTTGTATGAGCAGATTCTTTCAACTCTTCTTTCCATCTCTAACCCAGGATTACCAACTGGATTTATTACCCCGGTATCAGTTCCCGTTCGACGTAACTCCGTACTTCGATCGTTCAGTGCTTTCATAAACATTTCAGCTTGTTTTTCCATCGTTGTATTCATCATTCTTGTCATGTTTTCCATCATACGAGATTCTATTGTCGATTCCGGTGTTTCTTGGTCAGCAGTACTGGTACTCGTTCTGTGTATTCGACTATCCGCTCCTCCTAAAGAAGGCATCCTCGGTGGACTCTCATGAGTTTCACCTAAATCAGGACGCTTTTCTCCCCAGTTCAGTAATGCTCTTTCTTCCGAAGAATTAGGAGACCTTGGTGGCGTATTTACCATCGTTCTGATATAACACAAAAGGATAACCATAAGAAATGGTTACACATATCTAGACATACGAAACGTACTTTACCGATCATTAGTCACTGTAACAATTTAGAAACGAGTATGCTTGTCTAACAATATATTCATAATAACAGTAGCTAATTGGAATTGTGAACATATTATACATGAGAATCCTCGTTACCATCATTACAGTACTAATTTCACGTATTTCAGTCGACTCTAAGACTATCCCGTCTTAGTACTTCTACCCGTATCTCACGAATCATAACTTAACTCATCTCAGCTTAAGTCTAAGTATCTCATCAGCATACTTAGTTCACTTAAACTATTGCTCTGATACCATATTGTAACACGCTAAAAATCAGGGCTAATTTAAACCTCAATTGCAACAAGTTATGACAAAACAACATCCAAACTTTTATATAAGAAGAGAATTAACTATGAGGTTTCATAATTACAAAAATGGAATTCTCATAATAACTTATTAATCTAATCATGTCCACTATAATTAGATTAACTAAGTGATCTAAGCAATCCATCAAAAAGCCTCAATGCATTAGCTAACTTCTCCGCTTATCTCTTAATTTGGATACTTCAAAAGCTCTCGGCCCACATCCCCTTTATTTCCCTGAGCCTGTACCTAGTAAGAAAATTTAATTTGAAACGATTAGGCTTACGCCTAGTGAGAACATCCAATTTCAAATTTAAAACGTTAACAGTTTGAAAATATCCAATCCATACAAACAAACCTGTTCTCCACCGTTCTTACCATACACGTGCTCTTCTCAATGACAGGATCATACCCGATCCCCTGAATATGACTAACATTCAGTAAATCATTTTATCACAATCAAGAGCCTACTACGAATCCTTATAGATTCTAGACTATTGCTCTTATCCAAGAAATTACAAGTTGCTTTATGCCTATTTCTTGGCCCGGAAGTAGAGATTACAAGTTCTTTATGTCTATCTCTGCTCTTCCCCTAGAAACCAGGAATTACAATTTACTTTATGCCTATTCCTCGATTTCTATACTATGAAATAGAAATTACAATTTCCTTTATGCCTATTTCTTATTTCATAACACCTTTACGAAATGAGAATTACAAATTACTTTATGCCTATTCCTCATTTCAGGCCAACGGGAATTACAAATTGCTTTATGCCTATTCCTCGTTACAATACATAACCGTGCCTATGGATCCATTACACATACTATACATAATTATAGTATTCACCTAATCCCAACCTTTTAGCCTAACACACTAACATCCAACCGTAAGTATGTTCAAGCTACTAAGATTGTATTTCAATTCCTCAATCGTACCCTTCCATAAATTAGCAAAATCTAAAGTTACTGAGTACTCAAAAGTGACCGGACAACAAGGGTTTCCGGACACCTCATTCTGTCCGGATATTATAACTTTCCGGATACCACAACTTTCCGGGTAATACATAACTTTCCGGACATCACTATTTACCGGATACTTAAGCTTTCCGGACATATAATCTTTCCGAATAAAAATCTTATCGGATACATATATAATCCGGATACTGTCCGGTAACTACACAATTAACAACTTACCGGGTAATTTTGCCTTGTCCGGAAACCTTCATTCAGAGGTTTCCGGATACCTTCATTTTACCCGGAAACTACGACCTGCAGCTTAGAAATTCATCCTAAAACCATATCTGTTCCATTCAGCTTGTTTTAAACACAACCGTACAGTCCCAATACAGTTTATACACATGCCTTAACATTTAATTTGACAGAAAACAAGGTTTTAAGCAAAAATGAATTAACTCACCTTTAAAGAGGATAAACCCACTTTATGCACAAACAATTGTTCCAATCTGCTGTCAATGATTCTGGAACCTAAACAACAAATGAATCTGTTTACAACTAAGCATAAACAACAAGTTTGTCTGAATCCATGGTGAATCTCTTACCAAATTTTGAAGACCAAAGCTTGTTTTCTTCTTCCTTCTCTTCTTTCTCTCTTCTTTCTCTCTAATCTCTCTCTCTGATTTTCCTAAACTGACCTAAGCCAAAAGTAGCTGAGATATTTCTCAAACTCAGCCTCTTTATCCATACACACTTTCAATACTTGACCAAACACACCCTATAATTTTCATAACCTCAAGATTAGCTCTAACGTTGATTTTTCATACTTTTAACCCCATTAATTTATATACTTATAAAGATAGCACAAATTTACAACTCAATTACAAAACAACTTCATTTATATTAAAACATAATATAACGAAAATTCGAGATGTTACACCGCCATGGTGCGTTATGCCGCCATGACCCGTCATGGACTCATGGCGCGTTATGGCGTTACAAATTTGTGTATTTTCTAATTTTCAAATCTATGTACTTCGAAACTCGATTTGAAATTTCCCATTAGTATCGATTAGAAATTAGAATTTCTTTTGTTTATCGTTTTATATGAATTTGAATTATTAATAACTTAATCATTATTGCCTTATTGGTCAAGACACTGACATAAACACACACACACACACACACACACACACATATATATATATATACATATATATATATATATATATATATATATATATATATATATATATATATACATATATATATATATATACATATACATATATATATACATATATATATATAGCCTTAGGTTCAATAGAGAAGTGCAAATATTTAGAGAAGTAGAGAAGTAAAAAAACACGGGTCCGTTCATATATGAACGTTCATATATAAACAGTCATATATGAACGTTCATATATGAACGTTCATATGAACGTTCAGATATGACTGTTATATGAACGTTCATATATGACTGTTTATATATGAACGTTCATATATGAATGTTCATATATGACTGTTATATGAACGTTCATATATGAACGTTCATATATGGCTGTTTATATATGAACGTTCATATATGACTGTTTATATATGAACGTTCATATATGAACGGACCCGTGTTTTTTTACTTCTCTACTTCTCTAAATATTTGCACTTCTCTATTGAACCTTTCCCTATATATATATATATACATATATATATATATATATAGAGGGAGCTTCAAATGTAACATTTTTTTTCGTGTAAACCGTGTAAACTCTCGATTTCATAGGTTTTTTTTGATGAAATTGTTTTATGGAATTATTTATTTTGATGAAATTGTTTCATATCATTCATTTCTTGATGAAATGTTTATACGAAATTTGTAGTTTCATAGGTGAAAACGAAAAATGTATGAAACAGTTCATGGAAATGAAAAAAACCTATGAAACTACAAATTTCATAAAAAAATTCGTCAAGAAATGAATGATATGAAACAATTTCATCAAAATAAACAATTCCATAAAAAAAATTCATCAAAAAAACCTATGAAACTACGAAGTTTACACGGTTTACACGAAAAAAAAGTTTACATTTGAAGGAGACTCTACATATATATTATATACATATTTGCCGCCTTAAACCATGTCTTGCAAAATGCCATGGCCTCGCCGTAACTCGTAAGATAATGAGCAAGCTATCTTATTTTTTCTGATTCATCAACAATAGATAATAAAATTCGAAGAAAACATGCCCTCCACTTCACGTAGTCCTACTAAAAAGAAAAGCAAGTTATAAGTGTCAATCACCATGTTAATGCCCTTAAAAGATAGATCTTCTAAAACAAAAATGTCAATCTTAGTCTACCTGGAGGGAGAAAACAAAGACATTAATGATGTTTGGTATATAATTGTTAACTTGAAAAATCATATGTGTGTTAAGTAAATATATATACAATGAACTTATGAGTAAAATATAATGCGCATGAGCCTCACCAATGAACAAATGTTGTATGTCGAAAGCAAAAATTAGCCATCATTACAACACTATTGTTACAAAGCGCTGCCGTGTTGTTCTTTTCCATCTCCTGCAGCAACAATGTTCAAATTTACAATATCAAGCCATCATTCTTACAAAAAAGACAACAAAAGGACACCAAAAACAACCTAAAAAGCTTTTGGAGGAAGCAAAACCAATGGATGCTTCGGTAAATAGTTTGATACCACCACTTTTCAGAAATTAATGGATGAATTCGAGATTTACCTTATTAAATTCGATAGAGCTGGATATGGAGAAAGTGATCCGAATCCAAAGTGTTTGCTGAAGAGTATGGCATTAGATATTTTACAACACATAGACAAACGAAAAAAAAAACCTTAATCCTCTTTGTGATGAGAGTCCTTGAGAGTTTGCAGAGAATGGAGATGAAAATACAACACACAGAAACCAAAGAAAAATTAGGTCAAACTCTGTTGAAGGTTCACAAATAGAAAAATGAAAACACAACAAACGAAAACCAAATCTAACCTGAGAAAATTTTGAACAAACCCTAATCTTGAAGATGGAGAACGATCAAACATGCAATTAGAAATTCGAAAAAGCAGATGGACACAAATGAATCGGGATTATAACTTTTAGGAAAGAAGAGAGATGGAACCTGGAGAAAGGAAGAGTCACCTTGGGAGCCCCAATCGTCTTCTTGATTGGAGTGGGTGCATCTTGGGAGCGGGAATTACACCGGGAGCAACTATGACGCTTAAACAACATTGTACCTTATGCATAAAATATTGTAATCAAGAGATTTTAAAATTTGATGCTTTAAAAAGCACTACCTAATGCATTAGAGGATGTTTTTAAGACTATAAGACTTTTTGCTTTAAAAGATTGTACAACATGCATTAAAACCTGTTTTTAAGACTTTTTGATAATATGCTTTATTAGGTAGATATAGATATACATATAGATATAATAAATTTTATTAAATAAAGATTTTGGTAAAATTAACATATAATAAAAACATATATGATTAGCCATTGAAAACATAGTTTTGTCGTTGTAATTTAAAAGCTTGAAAGAAGGAGCTGAGATGGTGGACGACAAATCGGTATATGTTGTAAAGAGGCTGAATGGTTCCAACTTCCAAGTCTTGATCCGGTCAATTCTAGCTCTCAACAACAGCTGTATCTAGTAGCACCCTCCCTCCCTCTTTCACCTTCATTCTTCAGATACCTAAATACAATTTCACTGCAACAATCAACACCTGCACTGCACTCTCTTCATAGATCTGCTTACATCCACGGTGATTCTCTATATCTCTATCTCTATCTCAAACTGGTTCCATTTCGATTGATTTTCTTCAAAACCATCTAGATTGACGTGAATTCCACTTGTTATACATGAACTTGTGGTCCTTTCTCTGCGTTTACCAATTTATTTAGGGTTTGACCTATTATGGTGGTAATTTTAGTTAGGGATCTAGTTGAAGATCTGTTCGCATCAAATTTGGTGGCAGTGCAATTTATTTAGGGTTTTGACCTATTATGGTGTTAGTAATAGTTAGGGATCTAGTTGAAGATCTGTTCGCATCAAATTTGTTGGCAGTGCTGATCTAGGTTTTGATTTGGTCAGTTTTTAGGAGTGATTATTTTGTTTTTGTGTGCAAAAATGGGTTCGATTCGTAATACAGTGTACTATTGTTGTGTATGGAATGGGGGAAGGGTTTTGTATGCATATAACGGTGGAGGAGATTGTGAGATTGAAACCTTGGCAGCTTTATGTTTGGAAAAAGCCCCTTCTCATCACAAATGGTACTTTCAGACCATGTTGAAGAAAACTTTTGGGTTTCTAATGGAAGATGAGTATGTCTATTTTGCTATTATAGATGAGAATCTTGGTAATTCTGGGAACCTTCAGTTTCTAGAACATGTTAGAGATGAGTTCAAGAAAGTTGCTAAAAAGGGATCGAATCGAAGCATGTCGAATCTCAATTCACTTGTTTTGCAAGAACAATTAGTGCCTGTAATTCGGCGTTTGATCACTTCCTTGGAACAGGTCAATGGTATCACTTGCAGTGAGACCATATCCTCACCTTATAATGATAATAATAGTCAACTTGATATTGGTGCTTCAACAAAAGCCCCTTTGTTGGGGAAATCTAGCAAACAAGAAAAGAGAAAGATGAGAGATCATGTGATTTCGGTAAGAGAAAATGGGGTAGTGGAAGAACATAGGAAGTCTGCAGATAAAGGAGGAACGAATGTGGAGGATTTGAGTAATCAAGGTGGGTCTGTGGCTGGTATTTCGTTGACAAAAGAAGTAAGTTCAATGAATAGATCAAGTACTCAGATCGTAAGAAACAAGTGGTGTCACCAAGTTCGTATTGTTCTTGCAGTTGATGTTGCTGTTTGTTTGATACTATTTATTGTTTGGATAGTGGTGTGTCACGGTACTGAGTGTATCAATTAAAGATTCATTCATTAGTGAATGGATTGGAAACACTTGTCTTTGTTCTTTGGATTTCGTTGCGATAGTATATGGAAGCTGCACGTGATTCCTGATTCTAATATTTCGAGGTATTGGCTCCTGATTATTGTTCATACGGTTTTATGGTTTAAACATTTTTGTACATTTATCAAAAATCTATTTATGTACATTATTGTGTTGCTCTGAAATCTCAAAGCTATTAGCTACTGAACGGATGTTTTGTGATCGATCCTTAAACTCAGATGCTTTATTATTCTATAAAACGAGGCACTATATATGGCATTCTTCGATCTTGTCTGGTTTGACTTTTCTTGAAAGTTCATCCTTTTGAATTTATGTTATAGGTATATGATGATATATTTTCAGCTTTAGGATGCAATGTGTAGGTGGTGGAGTCTTGTAGTTTTGCTATCTTTGATCCAAGATTTTGGATCTAAGGAACCAATTTCAGGATTTGCTTGTGTGGGTTCAACAAAAATTCCAATTTTAGTAGGTTTTCTAACACAATAACATTGGCTGCAGCCCTTCTTAGAGGCTGCAATTCATCATGGGCATATGTACGCATTATGCTAGCTAGTGTGGAATGTGATTTTTAATTGATTTGGTAACTGCCTCTAATTTCAAAATCAAGGGCCAACATTTGGTTTGTAAGGTTTGTAACAATGACATGGTTTGTTTTGAACCTTCATCTAGAAATTGTAAAATATCTTGATCTTAGAACGTAGTCAATGCTAAATGAGGGTTGGGTTCCGGTGAGAAGTTGAGTTAATTTGAGAAGTGTGAGAAGTGGTTATCAACCGTTGGATGCATGTTAGGATGTGATGCATCGAGAAAAGATGTACTGAGATGCACTATATGCACCGGACCAATCCATGTATATCCCTGTATCAAGCATGATTCATGGGTGACCTTGAGATTAAAAGTGATCCAAGGGCTTAGATCCACTTCTCACGCTTCTCACGTTAACTCAATTGGGTACAATTCTTTCCGACAGCGTGAACCCTCACCGTCTCCATCCTCCTCAACACAAAACCACCACACCACCTACAAATCATGTCTAGCTCAGTTGGGTAACCGAGTTCGGTAACATCCGGGGGGGTGGGTGGGGGGGGGGGGGGCTGTGGATGGTATCCCAGTCTACCCGGGTTCGAATCCTTGGGGAAACATCTGGGAGCATGAGGAGTACCCAGTCCTTGGATGGTCCAGCTTGCTGGGCTGATCCTCCCAACCGAAGGTTGGGCCTTAGGTCCAGCTTACGCTGGGCCGGGACAGCGGTGGATTAGTGGGCTGCCCTTGGATTAGTGGGCTGCCCTTGGATGCGTGTGTTCGTGGTAGTTGGTCGAAAGGATCGATGTCGCTATGCCTTTCAAAAAAAACCCACCACACCACCTGTGTTGAGGATGTCCTCTGAACCACCATCGTCAATACCAACCACTATCACCCTTCACTCACAAGGACGAAAACTGCGCTCTCTTTTCGTGTAACCCTTCACCTTCTTGCAAGTGACCCTTAACATTGAGACCCCACTTTCTTCTCCAATCATCTAACAAGTAACAATATGCACACACATACACAATCCTATCCCATTCGCTGCTCCCATGACACCCAATATTTTTCTTAAACCCACCCTCTTGTGTATATGTGCATGTGCCGCTGAACGATGGTTGCGGGGTGTGTGTGTTACTCCAGAGAAAATGACTCGGGTAAACACCGGTTTGCTCCATGTGGGTGGAGGGTGGTTGGTGTTGGGGTAGGGCTGATGGGGGTGCAGGTGAATTCGAAGGTTGCGGTGTCGCTGGTTTGGAGTGGTGGGGATGGAAGTGTGTGTATATATATAAAATGTATCTTTTCACATATGTTTGTGTTCACCTTATGAAAAAAATACATGTGAAATATTTTTTGGTTCACATAGTGAAACGAAAATTACACGTAAAAAAGTTTCATATAGTGTAATAAATACATGTGACTATTGTGCTATCAAACAAATATATATGAAACAATATATTAAATCCTAGATTTCTATGGAAAAAAACAACAAAAAAATGTTTTTAGATCGGTTCTCACGAGTGTGTAACCTTGCCGTGGTTCCCATTTGATTACCTATATATATAGGGGTGGTATCGGGTACAAACCAAATAGATTGTACAAACTGTACAAATCATTCTCCACCAATCACGTAACTTCTTTTTTTATATCTTTAAGGGTATTTTAGGGCTTTTAACATATTTTTAAATTTATTTTTTTAAATATATTATTTTACCCTTTGTAACTGTTAGATGAAAAACTAAATTCATCGTCCGGCACCGACGACCGGAAAATATAGATTCATGAAGCCAAATTATATATTCATGAAGCCAGATTACAGATTCATGAAGCCAGATTGAGTTTGTAGGGTTTGTACAATCCATTTGATTTGTATTTGATACCCATCCTATATATATATATATATATATATATGCATACAGAGGTTGTTTAATTTGCAAACCACCCCCACACACACACACACACATATATATATATATATATATAGAGGCCTACTATTTTGTAAACTTTTTTTCGTGTAAACTTTGGATTTCATAGGTTTCTTGATTAAATTGCTTCATGAAATTGTTTCATATCATTCATGTTTTGATGAAATTGTTTCATATATTTGTGTTTTTTATGTAGTTTCATATATTTTTTTTCATTCCTATGAAACTGTTTCATATATTTTCTCGGTTTGATGAAATTTTGTCGTTTTTACATAAAAAAACACAAATATATGAAACAATTCATCATGAAACGAATGATATGAAACACTTTCATCAAAATAAACAATTTCATGAAATAATTTAATCAAGAAAACCTATAAAATCCAAAGTTTACAAAGTTTACACACATTTAAAGGTTTAAAATTTATTACCCCCCTCTCTCTCTCTCTCTATATATATATAGCATTGGGTTCAAATGAGAAGTGTAAAAATGTTTAGAAATAGAGAAGTGATCTTGACCATTTATTCGGTCAAGATCGGTTATAATTTGTCAAAAGTTGCGGCTTTGACTGGTCAAAAGTTGCGGCTGTTCCAAAAATAGAAGGGCAATTTCGTAACTTGTACAAAAACACGGCGTGAGTTCATATATGAATCTGTGTGATTCACATATGAACTATACGTTCACATATGAACTATACGTTCATATATGAACCATACGTTCATATATGAACCTTTGTAATTCACATATGAACTCTTTATAACTAATTCATATATTAATCTTGTGTTTCATATATGAAATTAATTAACTGTAGGTTCATATATGAATCAGTTGAACCAATTAACTGATTCATATATGAATCTTTGTGTTCATATATGAACATTTGTGATTCATATATGAATTTTTTTAACTAATTCATATATGAATCTTTGTGTTCATATATGAACCTTTGTGATTCATATATAAATTTTTTTTAACTACTTCTCATATGAACAAATTAACTGATTCATATATGAATCACAAAGGTTCATATATGAATTAGTTAAAAAGAGTTTATATGTGAATTACAAAGGTTCATATATGAACACAAAGGTTCATATATAAATCACCCAGATTCATATATGAATTCGTCCCGCGTATTTTTTACGAAACTACCCCTCTATTTTGTGCAGGCGACGCGCAGACCACGCGAGAAATTATCCGCTGCTTCTCGGTCAAAGCCGCCGATCTTGACCGAATTAATGGCGAAGATCACTTCTCTATTTCTCAAAAATTTTACACTTCTCATTTGAACCTCTTCCTATATATATATATATATATATATATATATATATATATATAGACTTGAGATCATGTGAGACCAAACCATTTCCGTGAGACCAAAAAAATAACACTAAACCTTCACGGTAAAAGACTGTGAAGGTATTGTGAATGTAAACCTTCACATTGTTTTTGCTGTGAAGGTTCGTTGTTTTGCTTACCTTCACAATGAATCGTTGTGAAGTTTTAGTATTATTTTGTGGTCTCACGGTCTCACGAAAACATGTTGGTCTCATGTGAACCCAACCTTATTGGTGAACCCAACCTTATGGGTTGGGTTCACGTGAGACCAACCTGTTTTCGTGAGACCGTGAGACCACAAAATTAACACTAAACCTTCACAGTGATTCATTGTGAAGGTAAGAAAAACAGCTAACCTTCACAGCAAAAACACTGTGAAGGTTTACCATCACAGTACCTTCACAGTCTTTTGCTGTGAAGATTTAGTGTTAATTTTTTGGTCTCACGGTCTCACGAAAATAGTCTGGTCTCACATGATCTTAAGTCTCTCTCTCTCTCTCTCTCTCTATATATATATATATATATATATATATCTTGTTAGGTTCAAATGAGAAACACAAAGCTGTTGAGAAGTACGTGGAATTTATGTGTGTGTATGTGTAAGCAAGTTCAATTGCAATCCTTTTTTCTATCGTGAACAGGGGACTGATAACTCTCATTTTTGAGAGTTTATTATTACCCTTTTTCTAGGATTCTATATCATTTTTATACCCACTTTGCTTCTTTCCCATTTATTTGGTCTAAAATGTGAAAAAAAGATGATGAAGTTTCAAAAGTTTATTTTCTTGGAAAAACTGCACTTTCGGCTGTGGGCACAGAGCTTCTCACTGTGAGCATGGACGGATCTCCCCTTTTATCAACGGGCAATGCTAATTTCTGGATAAAAGAAAGGATTAAAAGGCTGGCACTAGAAGATTGCAAGATCTGGAAATCTCAGATATCAAGAGAAATATGGAAGGCATGTTGGTTATTACCCTTAAGATAATGTGAAGTTTAGTCCACTGGTTAATACACCTTTTTGGGACTATATAAGAGAGGGTTTGGATCAGTTCAAAGGGCATCTAATTTTCAGTAGTAGTTTACTTACATTCCAGTAGCTTAATTCTCCTTCTTGTTTCTTAAAGACTTGAAGATTTGTAGCATTTTACTTCTTTGTTTGTAATTTCAATTCTACCAGCAGTGATCCCACTGTGGGCACGTCTTTAATTTTATACAAGTAACTTTTATGCATTTCTTCTACATTGTTATGTTTTTTAATTTTATTATGAGCTAAGCACCCCTTTGGGTGTGGATGTGAGCAAACTTGAGACTAGTAGGCAACACTTGGGTGTGGCGATTTTTTACAACTCTCGAGATTGGTCACTTGAGTCGAGACTTAAACTCAACGCGGATAAGCCGATCACCTTGATGTGTTAATATTAGATCTTAGACCTCGAGAGGGGCGGATTTGAAATACGGCTTAAGTGATGCACAAAGATTTGAGAGAGTCTTTGATAACCACGTCGAGAGGCGGATTTTGTATGATTTATTAAGGTTCAAACGCCGGTCGGGATTTATATCACAAAGAGATTTGGGTGTAAATCTCCATATTGGTAGAACTTGACGTTTAGAGTCAAACTTAATTAAATCGGCAAGATCGGGAGTCGGTAACAATGAACACTTTATGGAAACTTTATAGGACCAGTTTATTAATTGCATCATTTCGAGAGATCGGGCTTTTTATGAACTTTGCGTGCTACAAAGCAACTAACCATCTTGTTACTACAAAAATCTCAAGGGAACTCACATCCATACCCATTTTTAATTATTCAAAAGTTTAATCATTTTCCAAACAAACCAACAATATTTTCAAACCGAGACTTGTGCAAGAAGTTCGTGACATTCTCTAATTCTCAGTAGTTCAGTCCTCGTGGGTACGATACTTGGTAAATACTTGCCATTTTATTACTTATAGCGATCATAGTTGTGGTGTATATTTGCACCCCCACTGTGGGCACACTGTGGCCACTGATTGGAACTATACGTTTTTCCGCTATCAAGTTTTTGGCGCCGTTGCCGGGGACTGGCGCGATTTTACATCCTGAGATATTGAATAATCACTTGAGCCTGTGTCACTTGTTTCAAAACAACATCTTTGCGTTGTATGCCAAGGTTGCAACGCGGAGAACTTTTACCTCTTGATAACGAAATCGAAAGAACTATTGCTAGACGAAGAAGAGGTAATCGGCAAAACCCACCTTTAAACCGAAACATGGCAGCTCCACCGTCACCTCCACCGGTTGAAACAACGGCAGGTATTGCCGATAGTAAAGATAGGAAAATAAGGGACTATGCAACACCCGAGTTTGAACAATTAAAATCGGGAATTATTAGGCCCAACATGAATACGCAAGCTTTTAAATCCGAACCCGTAATGTTCCAAATGATCCAAGCAATGGATCAATATGGGGGATTGCCTTCGGAGGATCCGCACTCACACTTGAAATCATTTATAGAAATGACAGATCATTTGCGTATTCCCGGAGTAACACCGGAAGCCTTACGCTTGACACTCTTCACTTACACGTTAAGAGATAGAGCTAAAGCATGGCTAAATTCACAACTGCCGGAATCCATCGATACTTGGGCGGGTCTAGCTGAAAAGTTTCTTAAAAAATATTTTCCTCCAACAAGAAACGTAAAGCTTAGGCACGATATCATGAACTTTCGGCAAGAGAATGACGAGGCAGTCTCGGATGCATGAGAAAGATTTAAAGATTTAATTCGAAAATGTCCTCATCATGGAATTCCCTATTGCATCCAATTAGAAACATTTTATAATGGTCTTTCTAATGCTGCTAAAATTATTCTCGATGCTACGGCCGGTGGTGCTTTTGTTTCAAAAACTTACAACGAGGCATTTGAGATTTTGGAAAAAGTTGCCAACAATAACACCGAATGGCAAAATGCTCGTGCCATCACCACACCAAATGCATCGGGAGTTCATGAAATTAATGCCATCACTTCTTTAAATGCACAAATTGTAGCTTTGACTAACTTGGTAAAAAATAACTTAAACATCAATGGAGAGAAAAACCAAGCGCAAGCTATTAATGAGTCGTGTGCATTTTGTGGGGAAAGTCATAATTATGAGAATTGTCTGGGAAATCCCGCTTCGGTGAATTATTTGGGAAATGCTAGGAATAACCCTTTTTCTCAAACTTATAACCCGAATTGGCGGAATCACCCGAATTTTTCTTGGAAGGGCAATCAAGGACTTCAACCCCCTGGGGCAAGTCAACCACAAAATCGACCACAAAATGCCCCAGGATTTTATCAAAATGAACAACCCACTTACCAACATGGTCAATCTTCACAATCAAATGCTCCTAGGCAACAAAATGCATCGGAAGGTAACGGTTCACTCGAATCGTTGCTTAAAGGTTTTATCAACCAAACCAATGCAACCTTGAGAGGGTTTGAGACCCAACTTGGTCAATTTGCGACCGAGCGCAAAAATAGACCACAAGGGACTTTGCCTAGTGACACCGAGAACCCAAAAGGATCACACAAAGAACATGTCAAGGCCATAAGCATAATGGAAATAGGTCACATAGAAGACTCTCGTGAAAACAGTAAACCTTCTACCACACCTAACGTGCAAAAAGAATCACATCTCTTCGATAGAGAAAATTTACCTGGACTGTTCTCTGCTGTTGAAAAAACGCAAGACCCTGTTTTTGTGTCTCAAACAGCAGACTCCTCTGGTGCTGTCAAAAATACTGAGCAGCGTGCTCACAGTGGGCAGCCTGTGCCCACACCCATTAAAAAGCAAACAAGCTTGGATCTACGTGAGTTGCCTTTTCCTGAAAGATTCAAAGATAAAAAGATGGATGTTCAGTTTAAAAAAAAATTAGACGTTTTCAAACAACTCCATATTAACATTCTTTTGGTAGAAGCTCTCGAGCAAATGCCGAACTATGTTAAGTTTTTTAAAGACATTCTCAACAAAAAGGGGAGACTAGGAGAATTCGAGACGGTTGCTTTAACCAAGGAATGTAGTGCAATTCTTACATGTAAAATCCCTCCGAAACTCAAAGATCCGGGAAGTTTCACCATCCCATGCTCCATTGGCGGTCAAGAGGTCGGAAATGCACTATGTGACTTGGGTGCAATCATAAATCTCATGCCCTTGTCGGTTTTTAACAAGTTAGGAATTGGTGAAGTAAGACCCACTACTGTCACTTTGCAACTCGTGGATAGATCCATTGCTTATCCGAAAGGAAAAATTGAAGACATTTTGGTCAAAGTTGATAAATTCATTTTTCCGACCGATTTTCTAGTTTTGGACTATGAGGCTGTTAGCTCTAGGGATGAGCATCGAGGACCATTTTCCCGAACTGAACCGGGACCGAACCGGTACCAGACCGAACCCGAACCGGTATCGGACCGAACCCGAACCGGTACCAAATATTCGGTCCGGTATTCGGTTCCAAACATTCCTCAAAATCGGTATTCGGTATTTCGGTATTCGGTACCGGGATTTTCCCGAAAAAACCGAAACCGAACCGAAATTTTTAAAAGCAAAGTTTTTTTAAAATTATTAAGTATGCATATCATCTCCTAAATAAAGTTTATCTTGATTGTTTTTAACATTACTTATTATTATTTCTAGTTGTATATATAGAGATTGAAGAGTTGATAACGAACAAAATGGAAAAATGAAATCGTAAAAAAATACCGAAGATTGTTGAACTTTTGTTTGGTTTTGAACTTTTTGATTGTTTGTGATTGGTTTTGAAAAACATTTGAAACACATTTGAAACATTATGAAGGCATTTTGGTTTGCGATTGGTTTTGATACACATTTGATACATTTTAAAATTTTCGGTCCTAAGTGGTCCTAGTACTGATTTTCCCGTCCCGAAACCGAAACCGAACCGGTACCGTACCGGTACATACGGTTCGGTTTTCGGTACCAATTTTTAGTCCCAAAAAAATTCGGTACCAACCGGTTCGGTACCGGTCCGGTCCCAATCTCATCCCTAGTTAGCTCCAACTTCTACTACTTATAGAAAGTACTGAGAAATTGGCTAAGTATAGACTCCGACAGAGGTTCTGCCAAGACACCGATAGAAGATCAAGTGAAGACTTAACAGAAGACGCTTCACAGAAGACAAGGCCACAGAGCTTCTGCCATACTTGACAGAGCCTCTGTGGTATGAAGACTGAAGACTTATAAGAATTCATGAAGATCAAGACAAAGACGATCGTGCTTCTCACGATCTCTGTTGTACGAAGATCCTGAAGATCATTCGTACAAGGCGTGCCCTGACAACTCCACGTGTCAAACTCTGATGGGTTTCAGCCTTTGCAGAATTACGGCGCACTATGTTAACGTTGTACCAGTGGCAGTTTCACGATCGTGTCTTGTACCTTTAGTCCTTTATGTCTAGAACTTGTCCCCTGATGAATAGTATAAATAGAAGACTCATGTTGAGCTCTTCTATTAAGCTTTGCACAACACACACACCCTTAAGAGCAAAATTCTTGTTTAACCTTCGGTGTTCTTGGTGTTTTATTTATATCAATATACAGTGGGTTATTGAGTTATAACTTGTGTTATTTACATCTCACGTATTTGACATTGTGTGTTCTTCTACCTTAAGTATCTTATTAGTTCTCTAAAAACGCTTCCGCACATCATTCTGTTTTGAACTAATAGATAAACTATAATTGTTAAGTAAAATAGGAACCAACAATTGGTATCAGAGCCATCCTTGATTTTCTATATCAAGAGATCCTCTCTTACAATGATTTTTGGTAGAAACTTGGCTAGCTTTTGACCTGTTCTTCATATATTCTAAACAGACTCTGTTTTTCTGCCATTCTCGACCTGTTCGACTTTGGTAAGCCTGCAGAATCTGTTTTCCAGGTTAAAACTCTCCATTTTAGTGCATCGCTTAAGGTTTTCAAGCTTGTAATCTCTTTTCTAAAATCTTGACCCATCATCTGAAAATCTCAGTTTATACTCTGTTTTCTGGTATTTCCCAAAACTATTCAAAATGGCAGCAAACACCAACAACTACTTTTCTGCCGGTTCTTTAACAAAACCTCCCACTCTACTCAGAGATGAGTACCCTCAGTGGAAGATTCGAATGATTCATTTCTTCGAGGGTACTGACAAAGAAGCTCTTTACTACATCCACAATCCTCCCTTCGTTCCTATGCTCTCTGTACCACGGGTACCTGCAACAGACGACACTCCAGAAATTCTTGTACACCAGAAACCTAAGTCAAAAGATAAATGGTCTGATCCTGACTGGGCGAAATACGAATTGGCACAGAAGGCAAAACGAATTCTGATAATGGCCATCCCCAATGACCTCTTCCAATCCCTAGATGCGTGTGAATCTGCATACGATCTGTGGAAGGAACTAGAGAAACAATTAGAAAGAGGGGCTAAAACTCAGAAAAATCGCAGAGCCCAATGTATCAATGAGTATTACTCATTCAAAGCTCTGCCGACAGAGTCTCTGCAGTCTACGTATGACAGGTTCAACTCCTTGATAAACAAGTGCAAGAAGTTTGGGATCCACATAACTTCAGAAGAAAACAATGTCATGTTCTTAAAGAGTCTCAATGAAGAATGGCTCCAACTGTCTATGTCCCTACAAACAAATCAGGACCTAGACACCTGGAGCCTATCAGATCTTTATGGAACATTGGCAGCTCAAGAACCCCAAATCGCCCAGGCAAAAACTCAGACTGCTGGGCCTCTGGCACTTATGGGGAAGACTACAGAGGCAAAGGAGAAGCCTAAGAAAGCTGTGGAAGAGGAGGAAAAGAAGAAGAAGAAGGAGAAAAAGAAGAAAGTGATGATTGTCGATAGCTCTGAAGATGAAGTGATAGAAGAAGAGGCAACGATGGCCTCAATAGCTAAATCATTAGCTCTGCTAACAAAGGAGTTTGGAAGAGGAGGATATCGGAAGAAGGGGTATGAACGTGATGGAAGGGATGACAAAGGAAGAGAAGGTTCGAATGACAGAGGTGAAAGAGGTGATAAAGGTGGTGACCGACAGAGGTCGAACGACAGAACTGTCAACGGTTCCTAGAACCAAGGATGTTTCAACTGTGGCAAGCCAGGCCACTATGCCACTGACTGCAGGAGCAAACCAAACCGCCCTCAGAGGGATTCTGCTTACTACAAAAAGAAAGCGGATTATTATGCTCAGAAGTCGCTAATGGTGAATCAGGAGAACTGGCTGTCAGACGAATCATCTGATGAAGGCGACAAAAATGCCTTGTTCTGTGGAATGGCAGAGGTCAGCTCATCCGAATCCGATAGTGAGGTATCTACTTCTAACTCTTCCTCTGATGATAATGAAGCTGATTTGCTTAAACTAACTATTGAATACACTGAACTCAAAAAGACTTGTGAGAATACACAAAAGAAACTTGCATTTTTGAGAGAGAAATAAAACTTCTAACTCAAGAAAAGGCAAAAATATTTCAAGAAAAGGAAGAAATTGAAACAAACGGGAACAAGCATCTAAATCCTTTGAAAGAGAAAATTTCAGAACTCAACTCTGCCTTAAAAGCTAAGTCTAAAGAACTTATGGATGTTGAGAGCGACAGAATGAACATCCTTGCTCTTAAACATTATTTTCAAAAGGAAAGAGAAGTCATTCATCAAGACCTACTCAGAAGAGACCTTTTAATGAAAAAATATCAAGATGCTCAGATGGTTTATGAAAAAATAAACACACAAATAGGGAGACGGGGAATTGGCTTCTGTGGTATTGATCCATACACTGGAACCAAAAGAAACAAATCTCTGTCGTCACTATTTCATATTGGAAGCACAAGAAAACCCAGTTTTCCAAACTTACTCTCTGTCAGCAAAAGGTGAAAAGTCTCTGGGGAACCTCACCAGAGGAAACCTCTGAAGATGATAAATGTGTGGTTTGAAAACACAGATCTACCCTCTTCAGTCTCTGTCAAAAGAGAATCCAAACCCAAGAAATATCTGAAAACTCAAGATCAGATAGGAATCTTTAAGTTTGTTGATCCCGAGACTCAATCCCAGGTTGCCTTTGTCTGCACTATAGATTCTGAGAAGAAACTATATGCAGAGGCACCTGAGTTCTTGCCTGCTTCCACAGAAGAAAAACTAACTCATATTTCTGAAAAGGAATTATTGGAAATCGGTGAAAATAACTTTTATGAATGCCCTAGTTCTTCCAATAATAGCCATAATCTCTCTGAGGAAACCTCGATGAAAACTTCTGTTGACTTAGGAAATATCTCCGAAAGAGATGAAGAAAGCGAGTAGCACTTGCTCAGAAAATCCAGCCTCTGTCGACAGAGATCTAAGTTACTCAACCTCTGTATATGAGGACGACTCATCCTCTGACGATTTTGAGACTGATTCAATTGAATCAGAAATAGTTCCTTGTGAAACAGAGGGACTTAAAATTCCCTCTGAAATTCTTAACAGAACAATTACTCCTAAGGAGATAATCACAAGTACTCCTATTTGCCCGGATTTTGTGAACAAGTGTGTAAAAGCCAAAACCTCTCTGCAGCTCAAGAAAATCAAACCTGAAAAGGAAACCCCCCCCTATATTCAAAAGAAGCTAAACCTTTTGGGCCTTTCAAAGAAAAATTAACTTGGCAACAAAAGGGTAAGTGGATTGAAAATAACAAGTCTTTTACTTCTGTGGCAGTGAAACCTGCAGAAGTTCACCATAGAAGAAAGGGTCCACAGAAGGCTACTCCAACCAGAGAATTTTCAAAACAACAGTCTAGTCAGCATAGGTCTTTTTGTAATAAGAAGTCTAGTGCTAGGGTAGATTGTAAAATTAAAGCCTCTGTACCTTGTTTTAATGTTTTCAATGAAAAGTTCAAGCAAATCTCTTCGCAAATTCATTATTGTCATTGTTTTGATCTCATGTTTCAATTGAAACGACATTTCTCAAGTCCACACTGTTTCCTCTCTTTACCCAAAAAGAATGCAAAATCTAAGGGAAAGAAGAAACAAAATGGTTCTTCAACAGAAGTTAAAACCAAACCCAAGGATGCTAAGGCAACTTTGAAGACCTCTGACACAAAGGGACCCATTTGGATATGGGTACCTAAAAATCTCTGATTGTCTTGCAGAAGCAGTATGTGCCGATATGGTATCTTGACTCCGGGTGCTCGCGGCATATGACTGGCGATAGAGGTCTACTATCCTCATACAAAGACAAACTCGATGGAGGATCAGTAACCTTTGGAGACAACAAAAAGGGATACATTAAAGGCTACGGAGTCATCAAAAAGGAAACGATTGAAGTATGCAAAGTTGCATATGTGGATGGCCTAAAGCACAATCTTCTAAGTGTTAGCCAACTTTGCGATACTGGCTTCGATGTGATGTTCAAAAGAACTTTATGCTCTCTGCAAGGAGAAGATACTGGAGTCGAGCTTCTGCGGGCTGAAAGAAGGGGAGATTTATACCTTATGAACTCTAGCGTCAAGAACAAAGAAGATAAGCTATGCTTTGTTGCTTGCAAAAATGAAGAAGCTTGGTTATGGCACGACAGGTTCTGCCACATGAACTTCCAAACTCTAGACAAACTTGTAAAACTTGATCTTGTTAAAGGTCTGCCGAATGTTAAATTCAATAAGGATCATCTATGCTCTGCATGTGAAATGGGCAAGCTTAAGAGAGTTTCCCACAAAGGAAAGACTGACGTGTCTTGTCCTAAGCCTCTACATATACTACATGTCGACCTCTGTGGTCCGATTGCTACGCAGAGCCTAGGAGGCAAGAAATACATACTAGTAGTGATCGATGAATACTCAAGATATACATGGGTGGAGTTTGTTAGAAAGAAATCAGATGTTCCCAACACTCTGATAAACCTAATGAAGAAGATCCAGGTTCTGTACGAATGCAAAATCCAAAAGTTGAGAAGCGACAATGGCACAGAATTCAAAAACTCTGTCATTGAAGCTTATCTCACAGAAGAAGGCATTTCACAGAACTTCTCTGCAGCACGTACTCCTCAACAAAATGGCGTTGTTGAACGAAAGAACCGAACACTTGTAGAGGCTGCGAGGACCATGCTCACAGCTTCTGGATTACCAATCTCTTTCTGGGCAGAAGCCATATCAACAGCATGTTATACCCAGAATCGATCTGCCATAGTCAAAAGACACATAAAGACACCCTATCAATTGATCAATAAGAGGCGACCCAACATCAAGTTCTTTCATGTCTTTGGATGCAAATGCTTCATCTTAAACGACAGAGAAGCTAGAGGGAAGTTCGATATGAAAGCTGATGAAGGAAAGTTCATACGATACTCTGCCACTTCAAAGGCCTACAGAGTTTATCTTCTGCGGTCTCGCTCTATCGTGGAAAGCATCAATGTCTCTTTTGACACATCCTTCCAAAAGACTTCTGAACAAATTAGTTCAGAACTCGGTCTAAAGAAGGAATCCTCTGGAATCTCAAAGACTAGAGAAGCAGACCTAAATCTGCTATTTGAAGACATGTTCCATGATGATATTGATCCCTCTGCCGGAGCTGCCAGAGCCTCTGGAGAAACATCTTCTGCAGACCAGACTGAGTCAGGTATATCTCTAACTGGTCCATTAAATACTTCATCCTCTTCTGTAAATCATGCAGATGCACGTGCTGAGGGGGAGCGAACAGAAGATGAAACAACTAAAGATTCTACAACAGAGGCACTGGAAATACCAACTCCAGCATCCACAGAGGAACCAATACCAGAGGAAAACGAGGACTCAGTCTCTACATCCTCGGAGGAACAAATTCCAATAATCCTACAAGCTGCAATACCAAGTTCAAGCACATAAGTGCCATCAACTACAGAGGTTGCACAAGAACCGACAAGTGCAACCACAGAGGTTGCACAAGAACCGACAAGTGCAACCACAGAGGTTCAACTTGATGATGCGAATGACCATCTTGTTAATCCAAGATCTATCAAGATTAGAGAGAAATTCTAGAGAGAAAGTAGAGAGAGAAAGTAGATCTATTAGGGTTTGCTCTCTGTGTTTACAAGATATGAGTTATGACCAAAAGCTTACAAAGAAAGTCTAAACAAAGCCTTATATACCCTAAGACTTATTAAGGAAATAAGCTAGCTTTGACTTTCTACACATGACTAAATACATTGACTTTGACTCTATAAATCAAGATTAAATCTTGAAGACATATTTGTCCTAACAATCTCCCCCTTGGATTCAAGATTTAAACAATTGAGAACAACATTCTTCGGCTTCTTGAATCTTCAAAACTTCGGTCTTTATCAAGGCTTGTCAAAGTCAAATTGTCACAAAATCTTCAGATGGGGAACTGACGGAGATTTTCTTTCTTTGATCTGGAGAATTTGTTTCTTCACACAAGGCATTTTGATACAATGTAGCTCAAATCTAAGAAAAAGAGATCTTCTTGAGAAACCAAGATGATCAATCGATTTTTCCTAAACTCTTGAAGAATTCTCCCCCTTTTTTCTTTCTTTGACTTGAGAACTTCAATCTTCAGTAAGGATATTCACCATATAGCACAAGTTTAAGAAAAAGAGATCACAAGATGATCAATCAATTTCTCTTAACCTCTTGAAGAAGAAATCTCCCCCTTTCCTTTCTTGAGACGAAGTCTTCTTTAAACATTTCTCCCCTTGTCATGAAATCGAATCTTTGACTTGAAAGCTTTGACATGAAATTGAACTAAACATTTCTCCCCCTTTTTCGATGAAAGTGTGCATCATGATCATCGAAAACCTTCTTCAATTTCAGTCGCGTCTCTGATTCTCACTAACAATCTACTCTTTAATGAATAACCTTGCTCCCCCTCAAAATAAGAATTCTGGAGCAATTTATTTTCTCCCCCTGAAAGTATGCATATATTTCATTTAGGCACAGTAGTTGAAAAATTTATTCAAGGAAAATAAAATTCATTGAACTACATTTTATAACTACTAACATTTGATCATTTGAAAACTGTACAAAAGAAATTCAACTTAATGAAATTTAACAGATTTATCAATCAAATGAAATCAAATGCATGTGTTTGGATTCAAATACCAGACATCATTGCATATCAAGTTAAAAATGTTCAGTTTCAACCCCTTTATTAAATCTATTTGGTGTGCTAGCATGCGAAATATGATCAGCAACAAGCATATGCAATTCTAAAACATATCAGAATAATCTGCTCTACTCACACTATTTGTCCAAAATCAGAATTTTCACAAATTTACAGGTTTATCGCGACTTTGTATTTTCCCCAAGTTTCAAGAGATGTGTGCTCATTGGCATCTTTTGATTTTGTGCACATTGGCATCTTTTGATTTTGTGCTCATTGGCATCTTTTGATTTTGTGCTCATTGGCATCTTTTAATCACAAAGTTTATTAAGAATAAGATACACCGTTAAACATGGATTTCTATCTGGTTCTATAGCAGGATTTGGGTCAGCGAATCCCAGACCAGTTGGCCTTAGGTGCTAGGTGACGAGCACCCCTTAGAACTTACTTTCCCAAACCAGAAAGGCCACATCGATATATCTTAAACCCATTTGTACCAGTAGAACATGGCTTTCTATCTGGTTCTATAGAAGGATTTGGGTCAGCCGATCCCAAACCAGTTTGCCTTAAGGACTAGGTGTCGAGCACCCCTTAGGACTTAATCTCCCAAACCAGAAAGGCCATAGGCACAAACTTTCAAACTAAATGATTAGATTTAAAACTTAGAGCATCTCAATGTAACAACCCAATTCCCATATACAAAACAATTCACACAAAGTAACATAACATTGATATAACAAACGAAACATTATATTACAAGTACGGCCCCGTAGTCTTTTACAATCAGAAGAAGCCATCCTACTACAAACTTTATACTAAATACATACATAACATTTAGTTATTAAGTTACAACTGCTAAACATGCCAAAATCTTCATCATATATTCCTTCACAAAAGCCATCCCTCGATTACTCTAATTACTTGCTCTTACCCGATCCGTCACCTGGAATACATATTTTAAAACAAAATGAGGGTTAGACCTAATGGTCTAAGTGAGATAAATCCCTGTTAGTTTGAAATCATTTATATAAACCCTATTTATATAAATCACACAACACGATCAAATATATCAATTTGAACTCACACATCATGTACCTTCCCTTCTCATTCCTCCTGGCCATATTAGTTGGTTGCAAGCCAACTAATAAATTTACAACGCTGTACAACATCTACTGCCAAACAACGCTATACTGATTCTATAGCCAAACACACCGGTCCTAAGCCCGGCCAACGTATTATAACACCTTATAATACTCATGTAAATATAATACCTCAATATATTATAATTCACATATACCATACATATAAACACGTAATCACCAATTATCACATTCCCAAACCATACGTATATGTATTCCAGTTAAAAATACTTTTAAAGTAAAACTCACCTGTTTTTCTTATCAAACACGCTCGCAAGCTTCTTTCAAAAAGATTATATCTTTCACTTCTACTCCACAGTATCTGAAACAATTTAAAATACATATATCGCTTTACTAGCCAATTACATAAAGCCTAACAAGTTCCTATCCTCAACTGTCCCATTACACACTGCACTTAACCCACTACCGGGACTACACAGGGTACCGGGACTTTACAGTACCGGGACTCTTTGGTACCGGGACTTCACAGTACCGGGAGTTCGATCACCAGAAGTTAACAATACCGGGAGTTCACTATACCGGGAATCGACACTACCGGGAGTCGACACTACCGGGAGTCGACAAGACCGGGAGTCCACCGGGACTTCACCGGGACTCCAAGAACACAGTCGGTTTCAAAATACCCAGAATCGATTGAGACTAATATCAATCGATGAAATCGTGATTTCTAAACCGGTAAAGATCTTCTACTTAAGATTACAAGCATAAAATGTAAAGATACTTACCTCCAAATCGCCTCTAACCCAATCGATTGAAGCCTTAACCATATGTTTTCTTCTTCTTGCTTTCTTTCGCCTCCAGAACTCCCGCACATACACACTCTTTCTATTTTAGGTTATCAGAATAATATCTGATGCTTAAGAGGTAATATCAAACCAAAATTACCAAATGAACCTTGAACTTCTCAAATATAACCCAAACATCCCTAAGCTTATAGATTTACCCATAATTACCCTAAACACCAATTATAGAGTAAATAACATTAACGGAATAGGGATTTCAACTAACGGTCTTACCCGGGGTATTACATCATCTCCCCCTTAAAAGAATTCCGTCCCGGAATTCAGTTAAGCAAAAAGATAAGGGTATTTGGCTCTCATTTCCGCTTCTGATTCCCACGTAGCGTCCTGACCTCTATGATGCCTCCACTGAACTTTCACTTGCCTGATCTCTTTATTCCGCAGCACTTTGACTTTATGATCAACTATAGCTTCCGGTTCTTCCATATAATTCAATCTTTCGTCGACTTGTATCTCTGGTAGGGAGACTGGCTGATCTGGACTAACCAGACACTTTCGGAAGTTCGATACGTGAAATGCATTATGGATTCTGCTCAATTCCGGTGGAAGATCTAATCGGTAAGCTACTTCACCGATCCTTTCTATAATTGCAAACGGTCCGATATACATTGGGCTAAGTTTACCTTGTCGTCCAAATCGGATGACTCCTTTCCACGGTGAAACCTTTAACATTACGAAATCCCCGGCTTGAAATTCCAAAGGCTTTCGACGTCGGTCAGCGTAGCTCTTCTGTCTATCTTGAGCCACTTTCAATCTTTCTCGAATCTGAGTAACCTTATCGGCAGTTAACTGAACTATTTCCGGTCCCGCTAGCTGTTTTCTCCCACTTCGTTCCAACACAGAGGCGTTCGGCATTTCCTACCACACAGTACTTCGAACGGTGCCGCTTGTATGCTGGAATGATAACTGTTGTTATATGCAAACTTGATCAACGGTAAGTGCTTATCCCATGATCCCCCAAAATCAACAATGCAATCCCGGAGCATATCTTCTAAGGTCTGAATTGTTCGTTCACTCTGCCCATCTGTTTGAGGATGATATGACGTACTTAACTTTATCTGTGTCCCCATTTCCCTTTGAAAACTTCTCCAAAATCTCGAAGTAAAACGACTATCACGATCAGAAATGATCGAGATTGGAACTCCATGTCGAGTTACTATTTCGTCAATGTACAACTTAGCTAATTGCTCCATCGAATCGGTTTCCTTTATCGGTAGAAAGTGTGCAGACTTTGTCAATCTATCGACGATCACCCAAATAGAATCAAATCCCTTCGGAGTTCTTGGTAGTTTCGTGATGAAATCTGTGGTAATCTGTTCCCACTTCCACATAGGTATTTCTAGCCGATGTAGTTGACCAAACGGCTTTTGGTGTTCGATCTTTACTTTCTTACAAGTATCACATCTTTCCACATACTGAGCAATCCCTCTTTTTATCCCCGACCACCAATAGAATTGCTTTAGGTCTTTATACATCTTGTTTGTACCTGGGTGAATAGAGAAACGAGATTGATGAGCTTCTTGTAAAACACGATCACGTAACCCACCCAAACGAGGTACCCACACTCTGTTTCTCAGACACAATAACCCACGATCATTTTTACTTGCAATGCTGACATCCCCGCTAACCGTTCTGATTTCAGATTTTCATCCTGATAAGCTTCCACTTGACACTTCTGCAATTCGTCCAATATGTTGGGTAGGAGTTCAGTTCGTAGCGAAATAACTTTTATTGTTCCACTCCTTTCTTGACGACTCAGCGCATCCGCCACCACATTCGCCTTTCCCGGATGATAAAGGATTTCACAGTCGTAATCGTTCAGCAATTCTAGCCATCTTCTTTGTCTCATATTTAGTTCCTTCTGGTCAAAGAGGTGTTGGAGACTCTTGTGATCAGTATAAATCTGACATTTGGAACCATACAGATAAGGTCTCCAAATCTTCGACGCGAAGACAACTGCTGCAAGCTCCATGTCGTGCGTAGGATACTGTCTTTCATGATCCTTTAATTGACGAGAAGCATAAGCAATAACCTTTCCCCGCTGCATAAGTACACATCCTGTTGGAACCCAGATTCACTTGATCAAGATTAACAGTCTATTAGTTGAGTTTAGAGTTTGATGCGGAAGCGTATTAAACTAACAGATATGTTTGATAGATATTAGAACGCACACATATAAAGAAAACAGTAAAGAATGAAAAGGATTTCTTGAACAGTTACTGTTATTCAATATATAATAAGAACACGAAGAACATATTAAGAACTGTTGGTGTGTGTGAGAATATAACACTCAGATATTTGACAATAACGTTTGAGAGTATTAGTGATTCCTTGTGTATTCGTTCTTAGGAAGATCTCAACATGAGACTTCCTTTTATACTACTCTTAGAAGACTATGAAGAAGGTCACTGTTCCTTTTACGGCATGAATAGTGAACTGGATGGTGTGAACAGTTGTTTGAGCCATGCGCATTTAATGGAGCAGATGTACTATTGGTAAATGCATTAAATGGCGCAGACGTCTATTTTGTACCATGCCCTATTGAGTCCACTCAGAGCTTGACACGTGTTTTGACAGTACTTTTCCATGCAAGTTGATGAACGTATCCAGTAATATCTTCCAAGTCTTCATAGCAGACTACAGAGGCTCTGTAAGGCGTTACAGAGGTTCTATGGTCTGACCTTCTGTGGAGCAGTCCACTTGTTTCCGAGTTGATCTTCTTCTTGCGCACTACAGAGGTTCTGTGATTACCTCTGTAGCTTCTGTGGCTTTCTGGACTTGATCTTCTGGAAGAAGTGGCAGAGCCTCTGTGAGAGGCTTTTCTATACTTAGCCTATTTTTCACTACTTCTAAATACTTCTATGATTAGGAAGATTGAAGCTAACAATCTCCCCCTAAGTAGTGAAAAATAAAAATTTGACTTTGAGTTTAGTTAGGCTAAGTTAGATAAGACAGAGGTTAAACAATACCTCGAAATTTCTTTCATTTAGAAATATGCCAGAGGCATTTTACATTTGAGTACAATGAAAGATAAAACTTTGTTTGCAGAGATTGGAGGTCTGAGAATCAGATTTTGGCATCTTTGAAATCGTTGTAGCTTCTGTTGTCTCTGCCGACTTTCCTGATCTCTTTGTAGAATCTGATGCAGAGTTCTCTTAGGCGGATTGTTGAGTCTATTTCTCTGATGAAAGTATCTGCATCATCTCTATCCATTTTCTCTGTACCTCTGTATTTTACAAGGCTTGCTCTGAATTTGCTCAGAGTACTGGTTGCGTACTTCTGACAATCCATGAGTACAAAAAGTTTAACCTGGTGTTGTGGGTTTTGAAATACTAACCCAAATCTTGGTTCTCTGATGATTGAGTTGGGCACAACGTCTGGTGGGCAGCGATCTTCTGGTGGTCGTAGATCTAGATGTTTGAGACCAAGATCTTTTCCCAGCTGAAAATCTATCATGCTGTAGAGCAGAAGCTTTTCCCTCATCGCTTTTCTCAATACTTGATAGGCTCTGGTGTTTGCCTCTGTGTTGTAGTTGTCCTTTGTCCATTGCAGAAGGTCAGGTAGATCGTATGGATTGATGTTTCTTAAGTCAGCATCAGCGAAGGTAGATTCTGAATTGTTCTCTCTTCTGACTCTGTAAAGATTGTACCTGACCCTTGGATAGGTTCTAGTGAAGGAGAATCTGCAGAAGATCACTTTTTTGATTTTGTGAATTGAGAAGACATCTGCTTTGGCTCTTGGCTTTGTTCTCGTGAAGATGTTCTCAAATTCTTCTCTGATCCTTGGATCTGTCACATGATCTATTGGATAGTTTGTCTGAAAGGATTGTTTGTAGAGGTACTTGTATACCACTTCTTCCATTTCTTCATGTGTTGGACCAGGTCGTGGAATTTGTCTTCTGAGACTCTCCATCTGTTGAACAACTTCTGCAGGTCTACCAGTTAAAGGAATTTCTGACAGAGGCTTCAATCCATGTGCCCAGTCAACTTCTTCGGGTTTTGGGGTTTGAAAGGCGTCAAACGCACTCTTCATCAGTTTCTCTGTTGGCTTTGACAATGTTTTCTTCTTCTTAGGCTCTTCTGTCAGTATCCCTTTGCCTTTATCTTTTGTTGTCGTGGCAGAACCTGTTGCTTCTGTGGGATTTGAGGTTTGCACTTCTGTAGGTTTGATGGAGGTTGCCTCTGTGGATTTTGACGATTGTGATTTAGAGGACTTTTGTGGCGATGGTTCTGTTGGCTTGACTTGCTCTGTAACCTCTGTTGGAGGTTGTTTGGTGACTTCTTCTGTGAGCTCAGTTTCTGTTGATGAAGTGTTGTCATTAAATCTTCTTGCCATTCTGAAAGCTAAAGTGAACCTGTGCCTTTCTTCTTCTCTCTTCACCATACGATCACTCATTGTTGTGTGCATCCTTTTCAGAATGTCAGAAGCAGAGGTCGTTGCTCTTTTTGGTTTGGTGGCAATCGACTTTCTTCTGGGTATGGTTTGGGGTGTTTCCACAGAGGTGGGTGTTTTCTCTGTGGTTGGTTCATCTGTTTCTTCCAAGATGATTACCTCAGGGGCGGTTGTTGCCTCTGAGGTTTGCTTATCTGCTTCTGTAGTGTTGGGTTCTTCAAAGGTTGAATCCACAGAGATGGGTGTATTCTCTGTGGTTTGTTGAGTTTGTTGTTGTCGGGTCTGTTCTGGAGGTGCTTGACTCAGAGGTTCTGCGGCTATTGGTGGACCTGTAAGTCCTCTGCTTTCAGTTTTCTCTGTAGTTTTCTCCCCCTCAGGATGATCTGATGGACCAGGATGGTCATCATCATCAGAGTCATCCTGACCCTTGTCTGATGTACCCTCTGCTCTGCAGGAAGCATCGGGTTTCTTTGGCATTGTGGCTCCAGCAGCGATCAGTTTCGCGCAGACATCATCACAGAGGCCAAGAAGAGTTGCTAGCTCTGCCTCTGTTTTGAATCTCATCCTTCCTACACTTTCTCTGAAATCTTTGACGAAGTTAGCATTGGCAGTGGTGAAGGAAAGGATGACTTCTGTCACTTGATTAATCACGTTCTGCCCAAGCTCTGTCAGCTGTGCTCTTGTCATGTAGTCTTTGGGTTGCATCAGCATGGTATTTCGCATGGCTTCTTCTTGAACTTTTTGTAGGGCCTTCTGTAGATCTGCAGGAGTGATGCCCGTTTACACTGAAGTCTGTTAGTTCAATTGATCAAGGAACTTGTTGATGGAGTTCTCAATCGAAGAAGGAGTAGTTGTTGCGGCAGAAGTGGTGGATGCGGTAGCAGCAGACTTCATCTGTGAGATGGCAGTTTTCACCTCTGTGGACAGGTTGTCCATTTTGGTGTTCAGGTTTAGCAGTGCCAGTGATGTTGTCTCTGCAAAAGATTTGAAAGAGCTTTGCAACTCTTTCAAGGTTTGGTTCACAGAGGTCTCAAGGGTTTGGAACTCATCCCTTGTGACTTGTGTTCCGGTGGTAACCTCTGGAGGAACACATTCGTCTCCAGAGTGAATCCCTGTTCCTGGGATACCTTCTTTCATTCCTGTTTGTACGTTGAGAATGGAAGGATTTCCTTCTGATCCTTGAGAAGAAACATGAGTTTCAATCCCTACAGAAGTTCTGAGAAGAACATTGTCCAAATCCACTCCAGAGGTGGGTATTGGAATATCCTTCTGTTGACTAGGAGACTTATCTAGAGTCTCTTTGTCTTTGTTCTCTCTACTTCTCTCTGAAAGAAGTGTGGGTCTTAATAAGTGCGTGTCAGAGGAAACAAATTCCTCTGTAGGGTGTTCTTGTGTGATCTGGGGCGATTGATCACGAACATTAGGTGAGTCTCTTTGAGGAGACTCCCTAGGAATGGATTCCCCGGTTTCTGTGGGCACAGAGGTTGAAAGAGTAACCTCTGGCTGGATGGGTTGGGTTGGGATCGAGCTGTGCTGCTCTTTTTCAATAACTCCTTCTGCAGCTAGACCTGCGGAGTTAGAAATGTGGGTTGCACTGGGAGTTTGGTTTGGTTGTGTGCCTTCTTCAACTTCGGCATCTTTTCTTGTTTCTTCTTCTGGTTCTGTGGAAGTTCCTTGCTCTGTGCGCAAGGAGTCATACATGTGATGAGATCCGTATAATCTCATGACATGAGGATGATAGAGACCTTTTCGTATCCAGATAGCCTCTTCTTCATCTGAATCTTCCTCTGAGATTTCTATCCCTGTTTCTGTGGTTTCTTCTACAACCGTTGCCTCTGTAACTTCAGTTGTATTCCACTCAGCTTCGGTTTGTTCTGTATCTTCTGAAGCTTGGTTTGGACTTCTTCTGTGGACGTCCAATCCTTGAATGAAAGGGTTTTGTAAAATCACAGGGGTTTCGGCTGGTTGATTTCTGGGTGTTGTGTCATCTTCTTGTAGATGTGTGTCAATACCAGAAATGAAGAAATCATGTTCTTCTGGAGAGTGGTGGTCGAGAGGTTGTGCCGTCCACCCTGCTGTATTAAGGGTGTTTGCAATTTCGGGGTTCTGTAGGAAATCATTCAGGTCTCCCTGGTGAGCAAATCTATCTGGAGATTGATAGGGTGATTGATATCCTTCTTCTGTCATTCCTATTTCTGCATCTTCTTCTTCTGCAGTTTCACCCTCTATGATTGCCTCTTCTGCAATGGTAACCAATTTTTTAAATGATTTACCATGCTTCTTTTTGGTTTTCCTCCTTTTTGGTTTTGGTGCCCCTTCCTTTGTTGATTTGGATCTTTTCTTTTTCTGTTTTGTGAAAAGGGGAGGAGCAGAGGAGCCAATCTCTGTGGCATGGGGAGGTGAAGGTCTATCTTCTGCAGTGCTAGTTGATGTGCCTTCTGCAGTTTTTCTCTTCTTAGCCTTTGGAGTAGAAGCAGAGATCTTTGCTGAAGATTTCTTTCCCATTATTTCTGCGCGTTTGGCTATGAAGCTGAGCTGAATAGCCATGTGTTTTGCTAACTTTTGATCCTTTTCTGCTTGAGTGGAAAGAGGTTTTGCTATCATTGTTCCTAGGGGGACACCTAAACACGGGGGTGTCATAGGACTCGGTTTTGGAGTTCTATGATCGCGTATATACTCTTTCTTAAGGGATATGTTCGATGCGTAGCGCAGAAGTTTCTTTGACAGAGGTCTGCAGTGTGAGTAGCCATCAGCATGATCAGTGGGGGTATTTTTGTTCATCGGGAACTGTTTGGGAGTTGGCCCTTCCATTGGCCAATTTTGGATTAGCAGCAGAGGTTCGAACAATACTCCCAATATTCTTTGGAATTGCAGAGGTGGTAGAAAGTTGGGATCGTTCTCTTTGACATTTTTCGAGTTGTTCTTTCTGTCGATGGTGTTTATGATCTCTTGCATCATTATGGTCGCATAATCTAGTGGAAGATCATAGTAAACCCCATACATGATGCTCAAGATTTGATGTGAGCTCTGGTCAATACTCCCTATCTTTCCTGTCAAGCATCTGTTAAGAATAGAGAACAAAGTGTTCCACAGAGGCGGTAATCGGCCTCTGCGGAAGTCATTTCTCTTCCGTAGTTGGGTGTTGTACCCAAGCATTTCCACGAATCGATAGAGCTCTTCGTCTGTTGGTTGCTCTGCATAACTTTTCAATCCCAGAAGACCCCTTGTTGGTAGGTTGAATTCAAGTGAGAACATTGTTCTGTTGAACTTGATTTCAAGATGCTCAGTTTTATCAGGTCTTGAAATGTACCCTTTGATAAGAGAATCGTCTTTATCAAATCGGCAGCTTTGCCAAAATTGGTTCAAATAACGGACTGGTATTCTGTTAGGGGTTCTTGATAGTAGAGGGAAAAGGATATGGTTTTCCATGATGTTCAGAAGTATGGCATGGGCTTCGCCGAAAGTAGTGGGTGAGGGGACCAAATAGCAGTTGTTGGATTTAATAGGAAGAGTGGTTTCGAAATGATCCTTAGCTATGAAGTTTTGCAAGTGTGTCGTCGGAGCAAAGTCTGCGGAGTCCCCGGAATCTTGTTGTTCAATATCTCTTGCAAGGCTGGGGTTTTCAGAATGTTCTGAATGAGCAGGGGAGTTTTCCGTTGAGTTCGCCGGAGAGAGTTCAGAGGATGTAGCTCGAGAAGATGAAGCCATTTGCAAGTGTTTTGCAGGGTATCGCCGGAGAAGAAGATGAGAGTTTGTAAAAGGTTTTATGAGAGGGTAAGGTTTGTTTTTATAGGATGGTAAAACGGTAGACTTCGAAAGGGTAAAATATATGGCAATGGATTAAAGTTTGGAATCCGCACTCGAGTTTGAGCGGCGGGTTCAACTTACCAAAAAAAACGTTACATGTTTGCCCAATGAAAATGGGACACGTAGGCCATGTCAGAAGATGACAGGACGTCGTGCGCGGCCCATTAATGCTAGGCGCGTGGAGTTGTTCTTAGCCATATGAGTTTCACTCGCAGAAAAAGTAACCGTTATTACTACAGAGATGCCCAAGTAATCAGATTGACAGAGCTTCTGTAGTTTACAGAGGCTCTGTGATCTTGAAAATCTTTGATGTTTATCCCTTTTTCATATATCTCATTGTTATCATGACTTCTGTGGGGTTCTTCTTTAACCAAAACATTTGTAAAGGCATTGGAGAGGATAAAATCGGATTTTTGTGAAGAAATTTGCTTCGCAGAGGTTTTGTGGCTCTGTTGGAACTTGCAGAAGTTCTGTGAGGGCCAGCAGAAGCTCTATGAGACAAAAAATCTCATAACAAAAATTTATTAGTATTTTTGATCATCCAATTTTTGATTTGGTTTAAGAGATGTTTTTCGGACATATTTGAAAGTTTGTGTCCGAGAAAACTGTTTTAAAAAACGGTTTGTTCGAGAAGGTCATGGTCTGCGTTTTTGGTTTCCGAGATAACATTCCAAAAGATCGACAGAAGATTAATTTGTGATCACAGAGCATATTTCTTGCAGAAGCTCTGTTGAGCTCAGCAGAAGCTCTATGACCTTAAATTTCTCCTAATTCGAATTTTGTGAAACTTTTTGAGCTTTTGATTTTCGATATGTTATTCACAGTATATTTAGGACATATTTTACAATTCTTGTCCTAGAAAATTGTTTTCCAAAAACCTTTTGTGCGAGAGACATACCTTTTGGTTCTTCTTTTCTCGGCAGTGATATCTGACTTCTGTCGATATGGAGTCATCGACATTTTTCTTTGGCTTTCCCTTGAAAGTTTTATCTCTTTAGATCATTTCAGGGTTCCCTTCTGCTCCCCCTTGATCTAATCACCTCTGTAGATCAAGTAATTTCCTTTTGCTCCCCCTTGACCTAATCACCTCTGTAGATCAAGTAATTTCCTTTTGCTCCCCCTTGACCTAATCACCTCTGTAGATCAAGTAATTTCCTTTTGCTCCCCCTTGACCTATGCTTGGATCAAAGAATGATAAGTTTTGCATAGAACATAGGTCATGGTCTTTCAGAGGTTCTGTAGGGGTCGTCAGAGGTTCTGAGTTGACTTACAGAAGCTCTATAGTTTCAAGAACTATTGAAGGTGTTAAGAATTTACATATCGAAGTAGAATCTTTCAAAACAATAATTTAAGCAATGTATTTACTTATTATTTACAGAAGATAAAACTATACTTACTGAGGATTTTCACACCATGTTAATCATTCCTATCTTACCCACCAAGAAGTTGAATCTTTTCTTGTCTAGTGCTTTGGTGAATAAGTCAGCGAGTTGATATTCTGTGGGCACAAAATGCATTTCGATTGTACCGTATTCAACATGATGTTTCAAGAAGTGATACCTTATATCGATATGCTTGGTTTTTGAGTGTTGCACAGGGTTGGCAGAGATAGCAATAGCACTTTTGGAATCGCAGAAGATGGGTATTTTGAACAGAATGTGGCCGTAGTCTTTTAGCTGAGTCTTCATCCATAGAACCTGAGAACAACAGCTAGCGGCAGCAACGTATTCAGCTTCTGCTGTGGATGTGGAAACACAATTCTGCTTCTTGGAGGTCCAACTGACTAGTTTACCACCTAGGAATTGACAACTCCCAGAAGTACTCTTTCTGTCGAGCATGCATCCTCCATAGTCTGAATCTGTATAAGCTTTAAGACCAAAACCAGAGTTCTGTGGATACCAGAGACCAAGATTTTTGGTCCCTTTTAGGTATCTAAAGATTCTCTTTACGGCATCATAATGTGATTTCTTTGGATTAGCTTGATAGCGTGCACAGAGACATGTGGCATGCATAATGTCAGGTCTGCTTGCTGTTAAGTATAACAGAGATCCAATCATGCCTCTGTAGAGAGTGCATTCTACAGAGATGCCATCTGAATCTAAGAATAACTTGTTTCCAGTGGCCATTGGAGTTTTCATTGCAGAGGCATCAGAGAAGCTATACTTGGAAAGAATGTCAGAGACATATTTAGCTTGATTTATAAAAATTCCCTCTGATGATTGTTTGACTTGGAGTCCGAGGAAGAAAGTTAATTCTCCCATCATACTCATTTCAAACTCACTCTGCATGAGTTTTTCAAATCTTTTACACTCTTCTGAATTAGTAGACCCAAAAATTATGTCATCTACGTATATTTGTACAAGCATTATCTCACTACTTTTGCGTTTATAGAATAAGGTAGTATCTGTTGTACCTCTGTTGTAACCATTGACTAGAAGAAAGGTAGAAAGTCGTTCATACCATGCTCGTGGAGCCTGTTTCAGTCCATATAGAGCTTTTTCAAGGTAGTATACATGCCTTGGAAACTTTGAGCTTTCAAATCCTGGTGGCTGATTAACGTAGACCTCTTCTTGGATTTCACCGTTGAGAAAAGCTGATTTTACGTCCATCTGATAGACTTTAAAACCTCTGTGGGCTGCGAAGGCTAAGAATATTCTTATTGCTTCGAGCCGTGCGACAGGGGCAAAAGTTTCATCGTAGTCTATGCCTTCTTCTTGTCTATATCCCTTTGCTACTAATCTTGCTTTGTTTCTGATGACCACTCCATCTTCATCCTTCTTGTTTCTGTAGACCCATTTAGTCCCAATGGCCTGTTTTCCTCTTGGCAGAGGTACTAGAGTCCATACTCTGTTACGCTCAAATTGCAAAAGTTCTTCTTGCATGGCGTCTACCCAGTTTGGGTCATCTAGGGCTTCAGAAATCTTCTTTGGTTCTATCACACTAATAAAATTTGTAAAGAAACAAAAGTTAGCAGTGGCAGACCTTGTTTTTACTGCGTCAGAAGGTTCTCCGATTATTTGACTTGGAGGATGGCTTTTTGTCCATTGAGTTGTGCGTGGAAGATGATCATCAATGTCATTCAGGCTTTCTTTAGGGACTTCTTGTGTTTCTTCTTGTGTAGCCTCTGTTGTTCTTCGTGCCTTGGTAGTTGATTCTACCGTTTGTGGAATGATTGGTATGAGTGGTGGTGGAGTTTGTTCCTCTGAGGACGTATAGTCTTGGTCCTCGATTTCCTCTGTAATTAGTTCTTCTGTGGTTTGTGCAGCTTCTGTTGTCGTTTTCCTTGATGTTTCATCTTCTGCACTTTCTTCTGCTTCGGCAATTGCATCTGTAGTATTTACAGAAGAAGATGAAACATTGTTAGGACCAGTTAGAGACAAACCTGTAGGATTTTGTCCGACAGAGGATGGTTCTTCAGAAACCCTGATTGTTCCAACAGAAGGATCAATGTTTTCGTGGAGCATCTCTAAAAATAGAAGATCCAAGTCTTCTTTTGCTTGTGAGATGACAGAGGATTTCCCTTTAATTCCGAGTTCTGAACTGATTTGTTCAGAAGTCATTTGGAATGAATCATCAAAAGAAACATTGATGCTTTCTACAATCTTGTGAGACTTTGTAAGGAATGTTCTGTAGGCTTTGGAAGTGGCAGAGTATCCAATGAATTTGCCTTCATCTGCTTTTACATCAAACTTTCCTCTTGAATCTCTGTCGTTTAAGACGAAGCATTTGCATCCGAATACATGGAAAAATTTGATGTTTGGCCGCCGTTTGTTAAGCAATTCGTAAGGCGTCTTGAGGTGTCTTTTCACAATGGTTGATTGATTTTGAGTATAACACGCAGTAGAAATTGCTTCTGCCCAAAAGTTCATTGATAATCCGCATGCTGACATCATAGTTCTTGCGGCTTCCACAAGTGTTCGATTTTTTCTTTCGACAACACCGTTCTGTTGTGGAGTGCGAGCTGCAGAGAAGTTCTGTGATATTCCTTCTGTTGAAAGATAGGCTTCAATGACAGAGTTTTTAAATTCTGTGCCATTGTCACTTCTTAACTTCTGTATTCTGCAATTATAAAGAACTTGGATTCTTTTCATTAGATTTATCAATATATTTGGAACATCTGATTTCTTTCTAACGAATTCAACCCATGTGAAACGCGAATACTCATCAATTAGGACAAGTATGTATTTCTTGCCACCTAGGCTCTGTATGGCAATGGGACCGCAGAGGTCGACATGAAGCATGTACAGAGGTCTAGTGCAAGATACATCTGTTTTGCCTTTGTGGGAAGCTCTTTTGAGTTTTCCCATCTCACAGGCAGAACATAAATGATCCTTATTGAATTTAACATTTGGCAAACCTTTAACTAGATCAAGTTTGACCAGTTTTTCCAATGTGTGAAAATTCAAGTGACAGAACATGTTGTGCCATAACCAGGTTTCTTCACTTTTGCAGGCAACAAGGCAAACTTTGTCTTTGTTCTTTGAGTTGAAGTTCATTAGATATAGATCACCTATTCTTTCGGCTCGCAGAAGTTCCATACTTGTTTCTTCACTTTGTAGAGAGCAGAAAGTTCTTTTGAACAACACATTGAATCCTGTATCACAAAGTTGACTTACACTGAGTACGTTGTGCTTAAGGCCATCTTCATATGCAACTTTGTATACAGAAACGTCTTCTTTCCTTATGACTCCATAGCCTTTTATGTGTCCTTTCTTGTTGTCTCCAAAAGTCACAGATCCACCATCTTGTGTTTCTTTGTACGTGGATAGTGCACTTCTGTCACCAGTCATGTGCCTTGAGCATCCGGAGTCTAGATACCAGATTGGCACATACTTCTTCTGCAGGAAAATCACAGAGATTTAGGTACCCATATCCATATGGGTCCAATATTGTTAGAGTTTTTCAAGTTTGCCTTGGCATTCTTGAAATACATTTTGTTCTCTGCAGAAGAGTCAGATTGTTTCTTTGTGGGATTTGACTTTTGAATTGTCGTAGAGAGTAAACAGACTTGACTTGAAAAATGATTATTAAGTTTAGACATAAGATCAAAGCAATGACAGTATTGAATATGAGATGTAATTTGCTTGAACTTTTCATTGAACTTTTTAAACTCAGCCACAGAGGCATTACATTCTTTCTTTACATTAGATTTCCTATTGCTAGAAGATCTATGAATACTCGAATGTTGTTTGCAAAAGCTCTGTTTAGGACCTGCCTTCTGTGGGTTGCTTCTGTGGTGAACTTCTTTCATCACTGTCACAGAAGAAAAAGATTTATTAACCTTGGGTTTTGAAAATCTAGAACTTATAGGATCAATAGAGGTCTTCTGTAACATTTTAAGCTCAGCAGAGGTTTTGATATGTAGATTCAATTTTAGAAAATCTTGGCAGATTGGTGTCTCTGTGAGTTTCTCTTTTGGAGAAATAGTTCTGTGAGGAACTTCAGAGGAGAATTTGACATCCTCTGTGTCACAGTGAATTATCCCTGATTTGAAATCAGTCTCTGAGTTGTCAGAGGATGAATCGTCCTCGTATACAGAGGTTGAGTCAATTCTTTCAATAGAGGCTGGATTTTCTGAGCATGTATCGTACGAGCTTTCTTCCTCTGTAGAATAGTTTTCATAGATTGCAGAGGTTTCTAATAAGATTTCTTCAGTGAGAGTTTTATCTATAGAAGATGTACAGAAATTTTCTAAAACGCTTGATTTCCATATTTCCAAAATTTCTTTTTCAATTAAATTTTTAAAGTTTTCTTCTGAAAAAATGGGTTTAAACTCAGGAGCTTCTGCTGATAATTTCTTTTCAACGTTTATCAAACAGACAAAAGCAACCTGTGTTTGGGTCTCTGGTTTACCAAACTTGAAGATACCAATCTGATCTTGTGTTTTCAGATATTTCTTTGGTTTGATACCTCTATTGACAGAGGTTGAAGATGATGAGTCTGTGTTTTCAAACCACACGTTAATCATCTTCTTATGTTTCTTCAAGTAAGGATCCACAGAGATTTTCGCCCTTTTGCTTACAGAGATTAGATTTGGAAAATCTGGTTTGTTCGTTTTTCCAATCACAAATAAAGAGGACAGAGGTTTGTTTCTTTTGCCTTCAACACCTAGGGTGATATCATCATACCCTATACCTCGTCTTCCTATTTGTGAGTTTACTTTTTCATAAACTTTCTGTGCATCTTTATAGTTTTTAATCAAAACTTCTCTTCTGAGCATAATACCTCTCTTTCTCTTTGAAAGTATTCTTTAAGAGCTCTTATGTCAGTAGTTTCGCTCCTTGAAACTGAAAGTTCTTTTGTTTTATCTTTTAAAGTATTGGTTAATTCAGAAATTTGTTTTTTTAAAGGATCTAGAGTTTTGTTCCAATTCTTTTCTATTCTCTCTTTTTCCTCAAAAATCTTTGCTTTTTCTTGAGTGAGAAGCCGTACTTCTCTCTCATTGAAGGTGAGTCTTTTCTGAATAATTTGATTTATCTCTTTCAGTTCAATTAATTCAATGTTAATTCTAAGTGTATTATCATCTACAGAGGTAATACAAGAGTTGGAATTTGAAGTAGATACCTCAGAGTCAGTGCAGGAGTCGACTTCTGCCATGCCACAGAAGAGGGCATTGGCGGTATGTTCATCGTCAGAAGTAGAGTCTGACTGGAAGTCTTCTGTGTTCTCCTCAGAATGTCCTTTTGCCATTAAGGATTTTTGAGCATAATACTCGGCTTTCTTTTTGTAGAAAGCAGAGTCCCTCTGTGGGCGATTTGATCTGCTTCTGCATTCATTCGCAAAATGGCCTGGTTTGCCGCAGTTAAAACATCCTTGAGGAGTGTTTCCTGTTCGATCATTGGACTTCTGTAGGTCTCCGCCTTTCTCTGATCTACATTCATTTGCATAGTGACCAGGTTTGCCGCATTTGTAGCATTCTTGCTGCGTGTGGCTTACCGAGTCATCTGACCTCTGTCGGTCATTTCCTCTGTAATGTCTTTCGCTTGACCTCTGTCGGCCACTCGATTCTTCTTCTCTTCTGTCATCTCTTCTGTTTTCTCTATCATATCTTTCATTTCCGGAACCTCTTCTGTTTCCTCTGAACTCTTTTGTCAATAGAGCTAAAGATTTAGCTAGTGACGCAAGAGTTATTTCTTTTTCTGCTTGCTCTTCTTCTTCACTGTCTATTATCACCATCTTCTTCTTCTCCTTCTTCTTCTCCTCTGTGGCTTTTTCATTTCTTGGTCTCTGTGCATCTTCTTTAGTTTTACTAACCAATGCATATGGTACAATGGTTAGTGTTTTAGCCTGTGCTATCTGAGGTTCTTGTGCGGCTAATGTTCCGTAAAGATCAGAGAGAGTCCAGGTGTCTAGATCCTGATTTGTCTGTAGGGACATAGACAGTTGGAGCCATTCTTCATTTAGACTTTTTAAAAACATGACATTGTTTTCTTCAGAAGTTCTGTCAATGCCTGATTTTCTGCACTTGTTGATTAGAGAGTTGAATCTGTCGTATGTTGTTTGCAGAGATTCTGTTGAAGAGGCTCTGAATGCATGATATTCATTGATGTACTGTGCTCTTCGGTTTTTTTGTGTTTTAGCACCTCCTTCCAACTGTCTTTCCAGTTCTTTCCACAGATCATGCGCTGTTTCACATGAATCCAAGGATTGAAAGAGTTCGTTGGGTATTGCCATAATCAATGTCCTCTTGGTTTTCTGAGCAACTTCATCTTCTGCTTTATCTTCGGTTGACCACTCCCCTTTTGGCTTTGGTTTTTGATGTTCGGGGATTTCGGCAGATTCAGCAGTAGCAGGTATACGAGGTACTACTGTCATGGGAATAGGAGGAGGATTGTACAGATATTGTACTTGATTTTTTTCAGTGCCCTCGAAAAAATGGACCATTCTTATTTTCCACTGAGGATACTCATCTCGAAGGAGACTAGGAGGTTTAGTGAGAGAACCAGTAGTAAAGAAATTATTTGTATTTGTCATTTTTGAAGATTTTAGAAAGAAGGTATGACTAAAGAGTTACTTCTATGAACTTGAAGATTTTCTGAGTTTAAGCAGTTTCCAGACACAATAATATCTATCACGAATCTTGATAAGTGGATCACTTGATATTGAAAATCAAGAGAGGCTCTGATACCAATTGTTGGAACCCAGATACACTTAATCAAGATTAACAGTCTATTAGTTGAATTTAGAGTTTAATGCGGAAGCGTATTTAAACTAACAGATATGTTTGATAGATGTTAGAACGCACATATATAAAGAAAACTGTAAGGAATAAAAAGGATTTCTTGAACAGTTAATGTTATTCAATATATAATAAGAACACGAAGAACAGATTAAGAACTGTTGGTGTGTGTGAGAATATAACACTCAGATATTTGACAATAACGTTTGAGAGTATTAGTGATTCCTTGTGTATTCGTTCTTAGGAAGATCTCAACATGAGACTTCCTTTTATACTACTCTTAGAAGACTATGAAGTAGGTCACTGTTCCTTTTACGGCATGAATAGTGAACTGGATGGTGTGAACAGTTGTTTGAGCCATGCGCATTTAATGGAGCAGATGTACTATTGGTAAATGCATTAAATCGCGCAGACGTCTATTTTGTACCATGCCCTATTGAGTCCACTCAGAGCTTGACACGTGTTTTGACAGTACTTTTCCATGCAAGTTGATGAACGTATCCAGTAATATCTTCCAAGTCTTCATAGCAGACCACAGAGGCTCTGTAAGGCATTACAGAGGTTCTATGGTCTGACCTTCTGTGGAGCAGTCCACTTGTTTCCGAATTGATCTTCTTCTTGCGCACTACAGAGGTTCTGTGATTACCTCTGTAGCTTTTGTGGCTTTCTGGACTTGATCTTCTGGAAGAAGTGGCAGAGCCTCTGTGAGAGGCTTTTCTATACTTAGCCTATTTTTCACTACTTCTAAGTATTTCTATGATTAGGAAGATTGAAGCTAACAAACACTTTAGGCTTTAAATGCATATAAGCAGCAAATGAAGGAGACATAAACGATCGGTTTGCACCGGAGTCAAATAGCACTTTAGCACGTGTAGAGTTTATTAAAAATGTACCTGTAACCACATCTGGAGTTTCCTCCGCTTCTTGTGTTGTCATCTGAAATGCACGGCCCCTGGCTCTTGGTTGCTCTGGCCTTTGTACTACTGGTCTAACACCCGCTGGTCTCCCCAACGTACCCCCTTGTTGTACTCTTCCCCTCGAACAATCAGACTGAATGTGATCTGGAGAATTACATGAAAAACAAAAACGCGTTACTCGACAGTCTTTAGCAACATGTCCGATCTTCCCACACCTATAACAAACCCGAGGATCAACTTGACAATTTCCTTGGTGGATACGGTTGCATTTCGGACAAGGTCTTTCCGCTGGTCGGAAAGGCGGACGGTTATCAAACCTTTGAAACCTGGACTTCTTTGGATCATATTGTGGTCCTTCCCACTTTCTTTTTCCCATACCTTTATCACTAGCGTTTCTCCCTTTATCCCGTTCCACGGTTTCCGCGGCGTCTACTGCGGCTGAGAAGGTTTCTGGTCCTTTAGCAATCACCAGACTTCTAACTTCTGAATTCAACCCAAAGATAAACCTCTCAATCTTCATTGCCTCCGTGGCAACGTAGTATTCCGCAAAACAAGACTTTTCCAGAAAACGAACGGTGTAGTCCCGAACTGATAAATTCCCTTGTTGCAAGTTCATAAACTCCCCTTCCAATTGTTTAACTGCTGCTTGGGGACAAAACTGTTTCCTGAAAGCTATAACAAATTCTTCCCAAGAGAAAGTAGAATATATGTCAGATCCTCCAGAAGAAATAAGAGCTTCCCACCAGTATAGAGCATCGGCTTTTAGCATTGCAGTCCCATATAGTACTCTATCCTCTTTGGCACACTTACTAGTTTTGAAGATAGCTTCTATTTCTTTCAGCCACCTCATAGCTTTCACTGGTTCCCTTTCTCCTGAGTAGGTCGGAGGTTTGCAACTTATGAACATTTTATAATCACACTTCCTCGTCACTGATACGACAGTAGGTGTAATAGGCATCTTGTCTTCATGAGTAGGATCTGGTATTTCCGTTTCAGTATTATGAGTTCGGTTGAACATAGCTTGGATATTTTCCTGTAATCTTCCCATTTCAGCAGCTAAGTCGTCTCTCGTAACAAATTCTGCACCTCGCGATTGAACTCTGCCGCCTGTTCTGTCTCTACCTCTTTCTCCCCTCTTCCCCTTATCCCAACTGTTGGATTCGTTCTATTAGGATTTCCTCCTCCCTCTCGATTCGTTTGTCGAGTACCACTTGCCATTCTGTTGATTCAAAAAAGGTTAATATACACATAAGCACATACCCCATATAACAAAGTATTCCAGTTCAACATGTACCTGTAAGATCACAATTACACTGGCCAGGTGTAATCTGAAATTACCTTACATGATGTTCCTTCTACCTTTTTATATTTAACATCCCAAGGTTCTACAATAATAGGGACATCCTACTTCACATGCAGTTTAAGTCTAGGTACAGATACAAATACCTAAATCTCTTAAACTAGGGCACTGATACCATCTGTAACGACCCGGATTCCCAAACAAGCATCAAGTAACATACATTGCATAACATCGTTACATAACAAGATACATCATATAACAAATACGGTCCCTTTAGTCTTTACAATCCAAAATACATAATTCATTACAACTTTTTGCTAACTAAATACATGATATCTGATAACTAATTTAAAACTACAAAACATGTCAGAGTCTTCAAAATATAAGTCTTCACAAAAGCTAGCCACCGTTTACTCTATTCACTTGCCCTTACCCAATCCACAACCTGGAATACATATTTTAAAACAAAATGAGGGTTAGACCTAGAGGTCTAAGTAAGAAAATCCCTGTTAGTTTTAAAACCATTTGCACAACCATCATATACATAACACAAATACAAATACCAGTTATGACTCATGCATCATATACTTTCCTGTCTCATTCTCTTGGCCATATTAATTGGTTGCCAGCCAACTAATAAATTAACTCCGTTGTACGACAATTACAGCCAACACCGCTGTACGAATATTACAGCCAACACCACCGGTCCTAAGCCCGGCCAACGTATTCTCGTATAGTGTAATGCTCATGTAAATACAATATCTCAATATATTATATTTCAAACATAAACACATAATAAGTAAAACTCACCTGTTTGCTTATCAAAATGTTTCCAAGCCTTTCCAAAAGATTCTGTCTTTCACCCCAAATTCACAGTGTCTGAAACAATTAGATACAAGTATCTTTTTACCAAATAGAACACATAAGACTTACTAAAGCTAAAGGCTCTAGATAACTCTATCCTCAAATGTTACCCCCAAACCCGAACTTAAGTCGACTCCACGGTATATTCAATCCTCATTCTTTCCCTATCCAAGAGTCAACAAAACACAGGCTACTGGATACTCAAAAGTATCTGAATTCTCAAAAATGACCAAACAGCTAAAGTATCCGGACAACACAAAAACAATTCGGACAACATAACTTTCCGGACAGCATGACCAATCCGGACAGCATGACCTTCCGGACAACCTAAACAATACGGACAACATCCGGACACCAAAGTAATCCGGACACTATCTGGTATCTTATTTTAACCGGAAACTTAAGGAAAAGAAGTACTTACCGGATAATGAAACCGTCCGGACACCATCGAAAGAGACTACCGGACACTATCAAAGAAACTACCGGACACATTCATATTGTGTCCGGAAACCTCTGTCGGTTTACCCATTTTTCACCCAGATTCGACTGAAATCATTACTAGACATGAAATCGACTATTCTACACCGATAGAAACCTTCTACTATCAATTACAAACATAAAACGTACAGAAACATACCTTAATATCACTTCCAAGTTAACCAATTTGAATCCCTAGCCACAAGACCTTCTTTCTTTTTCTTCTCTTCTCCAAACACACACACACACTCACTAAACTGAATTTTCTGCTTTTGGCAAAATATCTAAAGTCTAAGGATAATATTAAACCATATTTACCCTTTTAGACCCTGCACTATTCACTAATTACTAATACACCCCTAAACTCATAAACTCTCCTAAACTTACCCTAAACATCAATTATAGAGTTAAATAAATATAACGGAACGAGACTTTAACTAACGAACTTACCCGGGATATTACAATTAAAACATATGTAACCCACATTTATGCGAAATATGCTCCATAGACACGAATTACTCAACACAACTCTTAATTTAAGACGCATCATTTTCCAAAATACACATCAAAGTGCATTTGTACCCAGAGATTTACAAACGTAAGATAAATCATTAAAAATGACAATACTTAAGATTCATCCATCCAAAATACCCAAATTACACCTTTTCTCATACCGAAAGGTTTACAACTTCTAAAATGTTCACAAGGTCAGAAATGACCCAAAACCCAATGACCCACACGTTCATGTTTTAAGAACATACCACCACATAAAATTATGCATATTTCCAACAAACCACTAAAAGTGCATTTTTACTAAATAACCTTCAATTATGCAATAATTATCAAAAGACTTCAATTGATACTCACTTTGTCAAGTTACCCAAAAATCCCAAAAGTTGGCGTTTTGTAAGATTTATAAAATCAAATATTTCAAGTAAACAAAATCATTCAAATAGCTGAACAATGAATATTTTCATGTAAACACTTAAAACACTTTAAAATGAACATTTTGGCATGTACAAGGTTTTCACAAATCAACTTGAACTCAACTTGCTAGATTTAGGCTAGATTTTTCCCTAATTTGAGCTTCTTTGAAGAAACTTGAATCTTCAAGCCAAATCTTCCAAAAACCTAGATCCAAAAGTTTCTAACCATAAATATCCATATTCAACCACTTAAAAACGTTCCCCAAACATTTTACATCAAAATCTCTATTTTTACCAAATCCTTAATTTTGACTTAACTTTCCCAAAATCATCCAAAACAGAGATTGAAGAAATGTAACACTATGAAGTCATAAATGGAGCATTTACAACCCATAAGAAAGATTAGAAAATAGAGGGGGAACTCACCACTAGATTTTGAGCAAAACCCTCAAAACTTAGAAATTCCAAGAAATGGAGATGAACTCTTGATTTAGCACTTGGGGTTGTGATTACAAACTTGGATGGTGAAGAAATACTTGATTTCCAATAAGAAAGCTCCAAAATCGACAATGAAATCAAAGGGGTTCGGTTGAGAGAGTTTAGGGGGGAAGTGGATGAAGGAATGAATGAGAAAAATGGGTTTTAAAAGAGCCTGGAGCCCGACGGCGAGTATGCCCGGCGATTGTGACATAATGTCACTCTCGTCGGCAATGTGCGAGTTTTGTATCGAGTGGCACGCTCTCTCCGCGAGTATGCTCTGTGATTGTGACTCGTGTCACTTTCGTCGGGCACTCTCGCTGAGAGTGTACCGCGAGTGAACAAGGACCGACGACTTTGTCGGGCGATTGTGCCCCACTGGCACTCTCGCTGGCATTGTCGCCCGACGTGTCCGAGACTCGAAAACTTTCCCGAAGCTGACCGAAGCACCAGGAAATTCACGTTCAACACAAAGACCAACGTTTCTAAATCAAGGTTATGAACTGAAAGGGGATCAACTTCTAGAGGCTTATCTTTTCTTGCCCAAAATTCCGGGTGTCACAGTTGAACTAGTGTGAGAAATTGGAAGGATGGAGCCATTGCCAATTACTGTTAGTGTGTATGCCAAAAAGCCAATCATTAGATGATTATGTTTGGACATTATGTCGTGATTATTATTATTAGTTAATAAATAAAGGCATTGCCCATTATTATGTTTATGGCATATTTCGTGTTGTATCTAAACATAATAATAACCATAGAATAATATATTCTAAAATGTCGTTAGTCAAGTATTAATTTGGGTGTGGGTTGAATTAATGCGCTACGACTAGTATATGCGGGGATTCATATGGAGATACAGAATCCAACATATGGGTACGAGATGGGATCTTGTATTGAACGTGACCTACTATGAGAACGTTTCATTGGATGTCATACGAGTGTCATAAACGGTTCTCATGTGGTCATTGTACAATTAGTTCTTCGACTTGAGATCATGGAGTTTGATTTGTCTGAGTAGTGTACTTTGATAACTGATTCTAATTCATCCGTAACTGGTTGACGGAACTATTGTTGGGTATATCGTGTGTCACTTAGTAGTACTGGTATGCATCAGGATAGGATTTGTTCCTCTTGTATGTCAAGAGTGATATCCATGGGCCCCGCGATTGAATGATAATGTGGAAGTACATGCATGCTCAGATGATCAGTATAAGGATACTGATAATTGTATATGATATTGATATCTGTCTTTTCAGTATATTCCGGAATCGATAAACTAAGGATCAACCATAACGAGGATGACACATCCATGTCTCGTGTTCGATCTGGATATCTGAACAAAGGGACATAAATATGTACACTGATAATGATCACATAATTTGTTGATTGGCTGAATCACCAAACTTTATCATTTGGGTAATGATAATGTATTGATAGATGTCGCTCTTTGTTGATGACTATAAACTGGATTTATAATTATTACCATTGTCATAAAGTCCCAATGGGTCACATGCAATAAATGTACATTTGAAGTATGACAACAAATAATTAAATAAGATTCAATTATTATCATCCGATTTTATAAGAGATAAAATTTGGTTATATCTTGTATGACAATATGGGATGGACAAGTATGTGTCTTGTCAAGACATTGTGTAAAGAGAATACAGTCACTTGAAGGTATGAAATCCTCGATTATCACCACTCTTATTAGCCATATGCCTATGTGATAGCCATCACTTTTACACATGTATATAAACAGAGAGAAAGTCCCCTTGTGGCCAGAGACGTAGTTAGAGACGTAGTTAGTAGGGTGACAAGGCAGTGCTCAGCCCCCTTCAAGTGTTGGTCAAATACTTCATACAATATAAATATTCTATTAATAATTAAATGTTTTTGCACATGCAAAAAACAAATTGAATATTTAAATTCTTTCTAGAAGCTTATCTTAATTGATTTATATTTGAATGATATATTTTGTAAAAAAAAAAATAGATTGGTCATTTAGGATGCATTTTTCTAAGCAATTTGAGTACAATATATCTTTGACTTAATATTTGGATTTAAATCTTAATAAACGGTAACCGTATTATTTAATGAGTGTTCTAAATGACTTGCCACTGCAACGTCATGGTGCATCGTGGCTCGAGACTCGTGTCTAACGTCATGTTAAGCATGTGACACGTCATGGCCTAATGTGCGGGTTTTGTAACGCGATATTCGATTTTTCTTACTTTATAGTTTATAGTTTAATATCTAAGTTATATTGTTTGATATCCTTGACTCATTGAGCAATGGTAGAAAACATATGTGTGTATATTAATATGGTAACATATTTTTTGCCATACGACATGCCTTGAAATACGTTGTGGTCATGTCGTGACTGCTAAGACTTGAGGGTTGACATTACCGCCATGACACGTCTTACACCATTTAGAACATTGATTTAATGTGTAAATTCTTTTTGCATGAAGTATAAGTTAATGTAGTTTAATGTACAGCTTTTATTAGGTGATCATCTTTTCAATTACGTATCGTTAAGTATATATGAATTGTTGTTAGATGTGACAATATACTTCATTTGTTCCAAAAGAAAGATGTATTTTTTTATTATTATTGTTATTTACAACAAGTGTGACTACGGTTGAGCCACCCCTATCTACAATTCCTAGCTTTGCCCCTGCTTGTGGTTGTTGGTTTCCATCAGACTAGGGAAACCTTTTGAAAGGTTCTAAAAAGCCTCCATTTCTCTCTCCATAGTCCCTGAAGAAAGTTTCTCCTCCTTCTCCTCCAAATGTTGGAGAACTGTACCTAACATTCGGGAAGGAATGGGCTCTTTTCTCTTGACGTGGGACGGCAAGAGGATTCAGAGGCATTTGTGTGGATATCGTGGAGGCAACAAGTTGAGGATTAGTTGATATGATTCAGAAACGACATCAAATGTTGTTGCTCATTCTGCTAAAATTTTGAAACACCCATCCTACTCTATTTTGTATGGATCTTGGTGGAATACGGTTATATTTTCGCTGCATGTATGGCTTCCGTATTCCAATAATTACGATCTAATTTGTACCATCGTAAAGGGAGTGTAGTGAAAGATTTTCTAAGTCAGTGTGCTCCACTATTTCCTATCCATCCTAAAGCATCGCTATAGTGAGATACATTGGTAGCATGAACTTGTGGTTGATTGTTGTTACGATTGCCGCAAGGTAGGACATTTATGGTACGATAAAGCTCTTTGAAGGTAGGGCAGTAAGTACGGACATGTCCCTTCACGTTGCATCACTACCACTTGCCTTCAAATGGTTTAAAGTGCTAAGGGGGTTGGTGAGAGTTGTGTTTTGCATGGGTAAGAGATGATGAGTTTCGGTTATTGGTCCAACGGGTGTTGGTAGGATCAGTTGTTGCCGGAAAATGTGTCACCTTGTTGCGAGCAACAAGCATGAGTTCCTTATTAATGAGTTTATCGTTAAGTTCTTCGAAGGATATTGGGGAATCTCGTGCATGGATGGCTTCGATGACAGATTGATATGACTCGTCAAGTCCATCAAGAACAGGATCGGTGATGTATCCTTAAAAGATGTTGGTTCCCAAGAGTGCTAGTTCATCCACAATTCGTTTTAGTTTGTACAAGAACTCTTTAATTGAGAGGGAACCCTTGGAGATGTTGCGAAGTTGAGCATTTAGTTGTTTGACATGGCGACAAGATGGGTTAGCATATGTGGAGGGTAGAATGTCCTATGCCTTCTTGGTAGTTGTGGCTTGAGTGATGAGTGGGCCGAGGGTAGAGGATAGTGTGCCAACAGTGCTTCGAATAGTAGTTTGTCTTGTTGGATCCAAAAGGTGTAGGCGAGATTTAGCTCAGTTTTGTCACTTTTGGTGATGACTTTTGAGGGTGTTGGCTTTGATATATCCACAAAGTGAAATAGATTATATCCGATGAGGAGGGCCTTGATTTGAGTTTTCCATGTAAGTTTGGTTGTGGGGGTTAGTTTTTGAACACAGTGGATGTTTACCACTATGAGAGGTGTGGTTGGATCAACAAGGTTTGGGAGGGTATGATGACTATCCATGGTTGAGTATGACGGAGATGAGAGATCAAAGCTCTGATACCATATAAGAGAATAGATTAATTAGAGAATGTTGTACTTATTCATATTTGCAAAATATAAGGAGGATACGGAGTCCATGAACAAGTAGGAGATAACTATAACACAAATAGGATAAGCTATTATACAGATAATATAAGAGATAGGATTTAATAGATAATTATAACAGGACTCCTAATCTGATCAGAAAGTTTAGGTAATCTTATCAGGGGTAAGAGAGTCGTGCAAGCCTTGCGTACATTGATGATCAGTTGATGTAACCTTCTATAAAGATATGGCCTAGGTAGAAACTTTTGGAGGGGATTTGTCAAGATTTCAGCCAAGCGCATGATCATATTATCTTTATCGTCGTGATTTTAATTAACGGAGGTTGGGAGACCGACTCACGGTTAGCTTAAGTGTTTAGTTGGTGTTGTGATTGAGTTAACCGAGATTGGGAGACTGACCTGGTCTTATCATGAAACCGAGTTGGTGCCTACATATGTGTGGTTTTGTTGAAGCTTACATTCATTAATTATCCGTGAAAAATGTAAACTACCCTAAAGGGCATAAAAAGTGAAGTTTTAAGATATGCAACCACTTTTCTCATGTAAGCGCACAATTTGATGTTGTTGACTAATAATTTTATTGGTTGGTCTATACTCTAGCATTACTCTTGTTCCTATGCATTGGAGGTTGTCAACCCAACGAAGCACTTAAAGAATATTTATAAATAACATTTTGAGTAATCTCTTATATCACAATTTTATATTTATATTTTATAATTAGAAATTTCATCAAGTACAACCCATTAATATATAAGCCATCCCCAAAAATCTAAAAACAATTATTATCGTTTGGGAAACTCTTCACAATTCAAAACCACACAACAATAAGAATAAAATTGTCATGGACGACTGATATAATGAAACGGGAAGAAGGATTGAAGATTTGAGTTATCGATTTTAGAAAGTTCATTACGTTGCAACACGTGGATACACAGCTATATATATATATATATATATATATATATCTATACTACATATATATGCATGCTAGCAAAAAGTCTTAAAGACACATTTTAATGCATAGAGTACTAGAATTTAAAGCTTCAAAATCAAAAAACTCTTAATTACTACTCATAAAGCATATTGTACAAGTTGAAAGGCTTTGGTTTACATAATAGTGAGGTACGCTGCACCATACTTTATGACATCGCCTTCTACCTTACCTCTTTATACCAAACCGAAGTATGCTGCAGCATGCTTTTTGACCTCGCCTTCTACCTCACCTCTTAGACCATACCAAAGTACGCTGTAGCCATACGTATTCACCCACTACATGTTACTTGCAGGCTCCAAGACTTCACGTTGCATATAAAACACCGAAGATCAGAGTTTTCATCCCTAAAATCTGCCATCTGCTTCTCCAATCTCCAATCGGCTTGCTCACTACCTAATTTGGGTATGTTCTTCATCAATCTTCCCCTAATTTCCCTTTATTTGTTGGAAGATTATTTATTTCTGTTCTGTTCTATATATATATGTTCCGCTTGAGTTAGGGTTTCTTGATTTTTGGATTATTTTTTATTTCTGTTCTGTTGGAATGGATTAACTGTCTTGGTGTATATTACAACTTTTTGATGAGTTGGGAATGTAAAATTGAAACTTTATGAGCTTTTAACATCTACGAATTGTTGTCAAATAAGTAAGGGTATTAAGAATTCAAGATACAAACCAGTTATGGTGCATTAAGATAAGGAATATAAGTCCCAAGAGTGCAAACAGAGTCAACAAAAAAATCTGGGTGATGCATATGTGTTGAATGAGATTTATGTGAGTGATGTATTTGATGTGGTTGATATCGTAGGGTCGCCGAACGGTTTGAGTTCGAATTGTTTTATATATCTATGTGGTATTATGTTTTTTTGGTGATCTTGGTTCGATGATGAACTTGTTGGTAAAAGTAAAAATATGTTGAAATGAATTTGTTCGATAATGAACCGTTTTTTTTTCTTTCATATTTGTCCGTAAGTATGTTAAATGAGTAAGGGGCCGTTTACAGAACGTTTATCTGGGTAAGCACTTACCAAGTCACGTTACCGGGTAAGTGTGGGCGATGACTCTTACCACGGTTAGCGCTTACCGGGTAAATTGTTGCCTACGATGACGTTTTAGTGGATTAAAATCTTATCCTTAAGTAAATGATAGTGTTAAATTTCACCGGTAAGCGCTTACCAGGTAAGTGTTTGGTAAACGTCCCCTAAAAATTTGGATTTTTGACAGTAGACCATATTTTGGTTACTGTTTGTGTTGATAAATAGCAGGACTATACAGTTGAGACTGTATAAGTCTTGTTTTGTGGATGGATTGTCTTAAAAACATTCATGATGTTTACAAGCTTGCTTTTTAGTGAAATTTTATTGGTTCTCTATTTTTAGTTAACTTTTGACGTCGTTCTTTATTGGACTACATATGCACGAGTTATTTAAGCTACTATGTGGAAGGATCATGTGAGAAGAAGAGTTAAGGTGGGTGGAGATCCCTTCTTACCTTCTCACCGAACCCAACCCTATATATAAAAGAGGAATGTTATCTTGTAAAACTTCACATGGAGGAGGATTTTAACCCATGACTACTTATTTGAGCTTTCTGTTTCATGCAAACTCTATGGATGAAATTATTATTTTGGAAACCACTTGACTTGGGAAATGCACAGCCCCGTACTCTATCCTCTCGATTGACTGTTGTAAATGCACCAGTAAATCTCTCCTCCTTCTGTGTTGTAATAATTTTTGTCCCAACCTACATTACCTACACGGGAAATTTGTTCAATTTTCAACTGTGTTCGAAATATGTTCGATCTCTACTATGGTTCTGTTAGGTTCGAAATACGTGATCGGTTGTATTAGAATGTTATCTTGTTTACTGGTTTGATTTTATTTGTTAATTCCATGAATGATTGTTTTGATTTAAGATGATACAAATTCGAATCCTAAATATATTTGGGCAAACAATAAAAATAGACTTTGAGGTGTTGTGGAGTAACAATATCTGTAGAAATAAGAAGATCAATTATTGTAAATATAGAAAGTAATTAGAATTAGCTAGAAAGCAATAGAGGAATTAGGGGAGAAAGGGTCTGCAACGTTAAGACGATCCATTATCTCAGGTGTTGTCTCTCAAGAAACGTAATCGACCATTGTTGTTTCTTCTCAATCGATCTCAAACTTTCTCAATCCATCCCATCTGGATCTCAAACTCGCTCAAGTAGCTAATCTTTTAAACTTTAAAGTTGTAAATGTTTGTTGTTGTTTTATTTGTTTGCTAATCCTATTTTTATCTGATTTTTCGTTGTAATAGTTGGTATATGGTGTTCTGGTACAACAAGATAATTCTTTGGAACATGTTTCCTAATGATTCTTTGGTTCATAAATGGACTTTGATCAATTTTTGGTATATTAACCATAGAATGTGGTTGGTTTTTGATATTTTTGCAATATAAATTAGCCAATGGACTTGATCAATTGGAATATAAATGAATCCATATATCATCCTAAAGGAAGCTTTCTTATTTGAATTTTGTTGTGATGATTTTGAAGGCACACAGCTACAACAGTGCTAGCTTTGCTTCAGGAAGTGGCTCAAGTTTAGCATGCAAAAACTGATTGCAATGCACCGGTCAAATTTAGGATGCACCAAGATGGCTTTGCAAGAGTTGTGGGGGAGGAGTCTTTATATTCTTTGCATTTTGCAAATTAAATCGGTTTCTATGACAAAGGATCCGTTTACTAAACGTTTACCCGATAATCACTTTATGGCAAGAGACATCACAGCTATCAAAACGGGATGTTGGTAAGCATCTTAAACCTGATAAGAGTCCTTTCTCTCACTTACGCCTGAGACTCTTGGTCTTTGTTTTGTCTGTCACCGGGTAGAAATATCGATTTTGTATAGCTCAATCGGTAAAGTAAATGATATCAACAAGCGTTTACCCAGTAAGGTTCAGTAAACGGCCCCTAAATTACCAAAAGTTGTTTGGGCATTTCTCTCGATTACCTGCAGTTGACAACTTATTTTCTAAATCTTTCTCACCTTTTTGCATCACGACGGTATTTGAAAATCTTATAATTTCTCATATGCTTTAAGTTTTCGTCTTCACGACCGAAATGCATCCCGCCGCATTGCGCGGGTACACAACTAGTATATATATATATATATATATATATATATATATATATATATATATAGGGGGCCATTCAAGGGAGAACTAAATTATCTGTGATAACCGTGAGATCAATCTCAACCACAAATCAAACGATAAATTAGGAAATTAATAATTTTGGTAATTTGATTTAAATTTTCAATTAAAGGGCATTTGGGGTGTTTTAAAAATATCCTCTCTCCTCTATCCTCTCTTCTCTCTCATCTCCCATCTCTCATACGAAAACCAGTTACATAATAGGCATTGTGATACCTAAAACACATAAATACCATTGTGATACTCAAAACACATGAATACCATTGTGATAGCCAAAACAAATAAATACTATTGTGATACTCAAAATACATAAATTCCATTGTGATACCCAAAATAAATACAATACTCATTGTGATACCGCTGTGAAATCCACTAACACCAACTATGATACCAATTGTGATACCGCCGTGAGAAGGATTAGAGAGAGATGTATCACCAACTGTGATACCAATGTGACACCTATTGTAATACCCAAGAATTTTCGTGATACCACTGTGATATCACTTTCATACTTACTGTGATACTAATTTGATATCCATTGTGATATAACCACTGTGATATCACTTTAGATCCAATATGATGCCACTGTGATATCACTTTCTTACTCACTGTGATACCAATTTGATATCCATTGTGATATCACCACTGTGATATCACTTTAATTCTAGCAACAAAATAGGCAGCCCTACAAGCAAAAAAGATGGGCAACAAAAGAACAACACAACGGCCCTATCAAGAACACCAAAAAAATGAAAAAGGAGCACCAAACTTGGAACAAACAGCAGGTAGGAGCCGAAGGGAGTCAGACCAAGAGCGAGTTTGCGAGAGGTAAATTGACCAGCCACGACCCAAAAAATCCCCCAGGCCACTTCTACACGAAATTGCAGACCACAAACAACATGAGAAACCTGTCCAACCACGACTTCGGCGAGATTAATGTTGAGAGGAAGGGCCTACTACCCAGGCCGTCCACTTCATCGAGAATTCTTTACAACGACGTGTGTACCACTCGAATATCTTCCTTTGGAACTCGAAGAAAAGATCTTCAAGTTTTCGTTTTTCTCCCATGTGCAGGACCAATTGTTTTTGCTTATATTGTACCATGACCATCGTGTGTATGGAAATGTGATTCCCACTGTGATGCAGCTATGCTCTACACTGACAAGAACTCATTCAGTCGCAGTTAGTTTTCTAGATGCTGGTGGCCGGAGTTGAGGAAGAAGGAAAGGAACCAAAGGAGAAGCGGTGACACTGATGAGAAGAAAAACAATTTTAGGGTTAACAATAGAGAGAGTGTGAGTGTGTGTGAACCGTGTGAATTTAAGAAGAGAGAGAAAAGCAAAACTAGAAAATTAAAATAAATTAAATATTTAATACAATTTACTAATTTACCCTTTACTTTATTTTTTGTAAATAACATTAATTATCTTAAATGATTGGTTCATATTGGATCTCACGGTTATCACAAATTAAACAGTTCTCATTTGATTAAGCCCATATATATATATATATATATATATATAGTATTGTGAGGTTCAACGGAAAATCAAAAAAATGAAAAACTGAGATTGGAGGGTATAATTAAAAGAGATCAAAGGTCTAAATTAGAACGGCATAATTGTAAAAAAGTGAAGTTAAGGAAATTTAAGCAATCATTAAATCAAAATTGAGGGTCTCTCTCTCTCATAGAACCAAAACAAGGTCCAAAAACCAATGAGTGGATTTCAAATAGGATTAAGGATTAGTTTCATGAGCTACCAAAGTATATTGCTATTAGATTCAACTATTTGTCTTAAAAAATCTATGGTTTTTTTGTTGTATACACATCTGTATGCAACCCATAAAACGAAGACGATTAATATGGGGACTTGTTCATATGTGCATCTAGCTAAGAAATTAAAAGACAATAAATACAATGACTCATTCATATGTGCATTCAGCTGAGAAATTGTAAGGAGATGAATATAATGACTCATCACGTTTGCGTGCAACACAAAATTGAAAGACGATTAATACGGTAAGTCATTCACATGTGCATCCAACCAATAAAATAAAGGATGTTGAATATGGTGGACTCATTTGCCCAGAAATTTAAAGACATGTGAATATGTTGACTCATTCACATGTGCATGTTACCCAAAAATTGAAAGACGTGAATACAGTGAGTAATCCAATGTACATGTAGCCTAGAAAATGAATGACGCAAGTAATCAGTTATCGGATTTTTTTTGTATATTATTTTTGTAGATTGTGGAATACTTTTTGGTAGATTTTTTTAAAGGATAAATGAAGTTTTCATAAATTTGGTCAAGGGATTTTAATAAATGGAAATAGGTATCCATTAATAAAATGTATCATTTTGCCCTTTTTTATTATTCATATTTTGAATGATTAAGTCATTAGACAACTTTGTATTAAAACAAACTAGCAGTGTACCCGCGCAATGCGGCGGGATGTAATATTCAAATAAATATAAGAAAAGATGGTAACAATACAAATGTGTTTTTGCCATATAAACCAAATTGATTCGTGGATTGGATCGAGTGGTATTACCAATGTACTCAGTCGATGATATACAAATTTTACCAATGGTGATATAGATATACATGATATAGAGATTTATCGTCATAAATAACACTTTAAAAAACGTTGTGGCTTATCTTGAAGCCTACGGCTTGAGGCTCATATCATTTATAACTTTAGTAATCAATTGTTTATTACATGGCATTCAAACACATTTAAAAATATGTATTGAAATCTATGGAATTATATATGACTAATGTCAATTTTTTGTTTTTAACACTTCTACTTAAATATTTTCTAATTGAAAATCAGAAATGTTTTTTAAGGAAATTATGTTTCAAAATTAATGCAAATGAAAAATAATGTTATTTAATTGAAATCATGAATGTTTTTTAAGAAAATTACGTTTCAAAATTAATGCAAAAGAAAATTAATGTTTTTTAAGACTATAAGACTTTATGCATAAATATGTTGTACTCTATGCTAAAAAATTGTTTTTAAGACTTTAAGCCTAAATGCTTTATAAGATAGTATAGATTCAAAAAAATTAGTATAAAGAATGATAACATATATTTAAAAAATTTAGTAAATTTAAAATAATTAATTGACTAACCAACTGCTGTATCTTCTGGAATAATCTTTGATATCACGGTTTGATATTTGAAAAATGAAAAATCAAATAGAGAACCATTAAAATCCAAGCAGCTGGTAACCGAAATTTCCTTAAAAACATATTAGAATGTAAGTCCTTACAAACCTTTAAGGCTATTTACACCCGTTTTGACAAAATCTTTTGGTGTCATGCGATCACTTAGTTTATGAAATACACTAATAATATTAACAATTTTGTGGGTTTTGGTATGAGGCCAAAAGTGAGATTCAATTAAAACCATTACGGTATTTTTTGGGCTTTTGGCAAGAGGCCAAAAGATGTGTGTTTTAACTTTTAGAATGTAATTATGGTTTATGATAAACAATTAGAATTTCGATATGGCTATTTATCTTTTTTTAAGAACTTTTAGCAATTAAGTTAAATATTAAGTGTTATAGAAATTTAAAGCGGTTTTTGGCATGATGCTAAATATACCAGGCATAAAAGGGGGGAACTCCAAAATAAAATAAAACTTAAAAAACTATAAATAAATTAATAATTACTTAAAAACATGTTATAAGTTGAGAATGAAAATATCGAACAAGGTAACTATTTTTTTATTCAAATAATTATTAATTTATTTAGAAATTGAATATTTTATTCAAGGTAAGTATTAATCATTCAAAGATTAAAAGATCCTAAGATTGGCTTAAATAAGTAAATAGCATTGATACAAATCAATTTGCCAAAAAAAACATGTTCAAATATGTACATATTATTATATAAGGAAATCACGTTTTATGAAATATGATTCTTAATTAGATATTTATTAATCAGTAATAATAAAATACTATTTATGAACTTACTAATTAAGTAAAAGCATATTAACATCATGAATGCAAAAATACATGTATCTTAAGTTTAAAAAGTCTCATCAAACAAACAACAAAGATGAATGATAAGAATTTTCATAAAAGATTATGTCATAATTATTCAAATATTCTTAATATATATATATATATATATATATATATACATGTTTGAAAACAATAATCATTCTTGATTAATCAACAATATAATTCTCATTTTAATCTTCATTACCGTTAAAACTTACATATAAACAATCTTAAATATATAGTAATGGTAGCAAACTAAAACTACAATGATTTGAATGTATAAACCCAAATTAATGAAATCCAATAAAAAACTTAATTTGGTATTGTTTAACTATATTTTATAATTATTATTTTTTTGCATAATCAATAGCCCAATTAAAAAAAATTTAAGAACTTTTAGCAATTAAGTTAAATATTAAGTGTTGTAGAAATTTAAAGCGGTTTTTGGCATGATGCCAAATATACCAGGCATAAAAGGGGGGAACTCTAAAATAAAAAAACTTTAAAAACTATAAATAAATTAATAATTACTTGAATAAAATATTCAATTTCTAAAAACATGTTATAAGTTGAGAATGAAAATATCGAACAAGGTAAGTATTTTTTTATTCAAATAATTATTAATTTATTTAGAAATTGAATATTTTATTCAAGGTAAGTATTAATCATTCAAAGATTAAAAGATCATAAGATTGGCTTAAATAAGTAAATAGCATTGACACAAATCAATTTGCCAAAAAAAACATGTTCAAATATGTAAATATTATTATATAAGGAAATCACGTTTTATGAAATATGATTCTTAATTAGATAATTATTAATCAGTAAAAATAAAATATTATTTATCTATACTTAATAATTAAGTAAAAGCATATTAACATCATGAATGCAAAAATACATGTATCATAAGTTTAAAAAGTCTCATCAAACAAACAACAAAGATGAATGATAAGAATTTTCATAAAAGATTATGTCATAACTATTCAAATATTCTTAATATATATATACATGTTTGAAAACAATAATCATTCTTGATTAATCAACAATATAATTCCCATTTTAATCTTCATTACCGATAAAGCTTATATATAAACAATCTTAAATAGATGGTAATGGTAGCAAACTAAAACAACAATGATTTGAATGTATAAACCCAAATTAATGAAATCCAATAAAAAAACTTAATTTGGTATTGTTTAACTATAATTTATAATTAATTTTTTTTGCATAATCAATAGCCCAATTAAAATTAAGAAGCAACAACCTAAGATATACGATTAAAACTTTTCTTTTCTTTTTCTTTTTCAAGGATGTATGGTGCCGACCAAAAACAATTTCTTTTTCTTAATTATTATAAAAAAATCAGTTTTTTTTTGTTGATCCAACAATCAAGAACGTAGTGTCAAATCTAAAAAACCATTTTTTTAACAACGGTATAAATGTGTATGTCGAAATAGAATAAAAAAACACTAATATTAAGAGAATACTTTAATAGATCAAATTTTATGTAAATAAAATTATCAATATGTAAAGAAAAACAGTTTAAGATGCATGCACACGTGGTTTTGTTGATGGATATCATTGCGTAAAAAGATCAATATAGATATCAAACATGTAACATAGCAATATTTACATACATCATATGATTATAAAAAAATCGAGAGAGAAGGAGAATCATAACTGACCAGTTTGGTTCTTCGAAGAGCTTTTGGGGAGCACGTGCTGATAACGTGTAAAAGAAGATAATATTCTTCCCATCCATTATTCTGTAATACATAAAAAATTAATTAAATGAATGGTTAATCAATCCTTCATTTGGATGAAAACTAAACAGTTCATAGAGGTTATAGCACATACAGTTAAAAAAACAAGATTGTTATAGCGTATACCATAAAGAACATGCATGTTGGAGCAAAAAAACCAAGCAGAAGTAGAGAAACCAAATCGTTGGAAGTTTAAAAATTGAGATCAGAAAACTTACATGTTGTGAAGCAAACCAGATTTCCAGAATTCGTTGGAGTCTGATGGAGGTGCTTACCAGATTTTCAGAATTCGTAATAGCCAAAATATTGTTTTTAGCCAAAATATATAGGAGGAAGAAGGGGCTTATTTTTGGGGCTTAATGCAAAAATTAATGCAAATTAATTTCGAAATTAATGCAAAAAATTAATCAAATTGGAAAGTAATGCAAATATTAATAAATGTTGATTATTCAGTTTCTAAAAAAAAATTAACTTTCTCTCCCTCTCATTATGGTTTCTGGTTTCCAAAAAAAATTCCTGGTTTCCATATAAAAAGAATTAGCTTTCTCTCTGTCTCTAGAAATTAAGTAAATGTGCTTTAAATTGTAGTACATAGTGCTTAAATTGTTGTTTTTAAGAGTTTAGGGGCTTCATGCTTTATAATATAGTATAGATAAACCATTGAACATTTTAAAACCTACTAATTACATCATTATCAACCAAAATAATAACCGGTAACGTGCTATAAAAAGAGTGAAGTACATTTTTGTTCTTCAAAAAGATTCACAGCAACCACCAACCACAAGGAAATCATATTCATAGACATAGATACATAGAAAAATTAAAATTTAGAGTCATAGATTACACACAATAAAATCATATTCATATGAATTCATAGACAAAATGACATCAACAACCTAAATCTAAATCAATATACAAACACTATAAAACTCTCTCTAACAACTTAATCCAAATAAAAATAAGAAAACCAAAACTTTATCTCAAGAACATCTCCATCTTCACCCAGAGATTTGCGTCTTCAATAATCATTTGGATCTCTATGTCTCTCCCGAATTTCAAAAATAATGCGTAGATTCGAAAACCATCAGCATCGACCTACCTCTCTATATCTTCTAAAACATCTGGATCGAGAAGCATCTTCATCTTATAAACCACCAGAACCTACTAATCGAAAAATCAAATACAATTATACAAACCTAAATCTGCGAAAATGTAGAAAAGAACCTAACTTCAACCTGCAAAAAAGGAGGAGAAAAGTCTAAAAGATAACCCCTTTGTTTGCTTCCATGGAGATACAGATAAGTGTCAAGATGAGATGATTAGGGGCGGCGGCTTTTGAAGCAAGCATATCATGTGGTTTGCAGATTTGTTGGTTCTTTGGTTATTATTGATGAATGATAAAATTATATAACAAAATAGTATTTTTCAATATATTTAAAATAAAAATATTAAAAAGAAGATGAATGGTAAAAGACAAAATTACCCTTTAGTTAACTAGCTTTATAGCACAAAAGGATACATGTAATAGGTTTTAGAAAGTGTAGGATTTATTTGTTTAAAAAAATTGTCAAATGACTTAATCACTCAAAATTGAAAAGTCCATTGGGTTTTTTTAACTTTTCCCTTTAGTAAACTGTTATAATCATTGGATTTTTATTATTTAGACTTTTTCCCTTAATCTAACTATATATATAGAGAAATGTTCAAAAGAGAACGCTAACTATTTAAGAAAACACGAAAACGGCCGCTCATGTGCAACATCACATGTGATTTTGCACTAACTACAAGAAAATGGACGCGGATGACTTTGGTAGTGGTTTAAAGTCGCCGGGACAAGTCGCGTGAATCATATGTGATTTTGTATGTGAATCATGTATGATTTTGTACATTAACGGTCGTTCTTGTGTTTTCTTAAAAAGTTAGTGTTCTCGTTTGAAACCACTTTCTCTCTCTCTCTATATATATATATATATATATATGTGTGTGTGTGTGTGTGGTGTGTACAACTATATACATAGAGGGAGAATCAAACGGGAATGTTGACTATTTAAGAGAATGTGAAAACGGCTAAATCACGGGCAAAATCACATGTGATTTTTATATTAATGATCAAAAAAGGTGTGCAGACGACTTTGGCCACGTCTTTAGGTCGTGGGGCAAAGTCATGTGGATCGTATATGATTTTGTACATGAGGTTAGTGTAAAATCATATGCGATTCGACCGTCTTATTATTCTTTTAAATAAGTATCGTTCTCGTTTGAACACGACTTTCACTCTTGCTCTATTTCGCTCTCTCTCTCTCTCTATATATATATAATATATATAGGGGGTCATTCAAGGGAGAACTGAGTTGTTTGTGATAACCGTGAGATCCAATGTAAGCTACATATTAATGGATAAATTAAGAAGTTATTAATTTTGGTAATTTTGACTGAAATTTAATTTAAAGGGCATATTAGGTATTAAGTTTTTTTTTTATCTCTCATCTCTCCTCTATCCCCTCTCCTCTCCTCTCTCTCCTCTCCTCTTTCCTCTTTCCTCTCTCCTCTCTGCGGCAGATATATCTATTATGATTATGATACCACATGTGATACCAGCTGTGATGCCACTGTGATACCATGAAACAAATGATGCAGACCTTCAATATCCAAAATACATACTAAGACCAAATGTGATACCACTGTGATATCAAAATGTGATGTCACTGGATGCCCAGAAACAAACGATGCAGATCTTTGATATCCAAAATACATACTTCAGTGTGATACCCAAAAATACATACAAAATACAGACTTTTATCCTCAATGTGATACACATAATACATACAAGACCAAATGTGATATCACTATGATACCAAATGTTATGCCATTGTGATACCATTGTGATACCCCCATCATCTCCAAAACACAACCGCTCTCCAATTCCACCCCAACAAAGGTACGACAAGGACTCGTAAAGAGCACGAACCGTGACGCTGCAACCACTCGACCAAGATACGACAAGGACCTACGAAGTTTAAAAAAACGAATCTAGCGAGAAGGATTGAGAGGGGACCACAAATCAATCGCCATGAAAATCTTTGTTGCTCAAAAATTCCGCCGCCGTTGTTGCTCTAAGAAAATGGGAACAAACAGTCGCCGCAAGAATTACCGCAACCGCAAGAATTTACGAGCATCACCCAACCCTAGCCGCTGTAATAATAAACCAATCCCTGCGTCGCCTTTACACCGACCCACGATCTCAGTAGCAATAAAAGAGCACCAGAAGTGGATCAAATGCAAAGGAGCACCGACCCATGAAAGAAACTCGGATACAAAGAGTGGTCGTCGTCTTTCTTTTACACCGACCCACTATGATGTAAACAACCAATCAAACCACTCGATATGAAGGACAAAATGCAAATAAACTAAACGAATTCAGTAATGACCGTAAAATCCAATGAAAAACACGATAAAGCCATGCAAATCGATCAAAACCCGTGAACTCCATGAGAAACCCTAGCCGCCCTATCGAGAGAGAAAACCATACTTTTCGTGTTAAACAGGCCCTAACAATGTTTGAAAATTCATTTTAAGTAAAAATATAATTTAATATTTAGAATACGTTAGATTGGAAACTTATTTTTAGGAGAAAATTTAAATATTCCATTTAAAGATTCTATGAGTTGTCAAAAAAAGGATATTTACTAAGTTACCCTTTTATATTAATTAAAAATTAAAATTAATTATATTAAATGAGTGGTTTATATTGGATCTCACGGTTATCACAAACTAAACAGTTCTCATTTGATTAAGCCCCTATATATATATATATATATATATATGGTCAAGTTCAAGTGAAAACCCCAAAAAACAAAAAAATTGAGAAACACCCTAGTAGTCCTTTATCTGGATGGTATGTACTTGTGCATACAAGTAGTTTGTAACATGGACGCGTGCATATTCACAAGTGCATAAAAACCTAAAAACAAGTCAATTTTCTTGTATGCACAAGTGCATAAAAGGCTACGAGGATACTCCTCAGTTTTCAATTTTCTTGAGGTTTTCCCGTGAACCTCCCTATATATATATATAGTGTGTGTGTGTGTGTATATATATATATATATATATATATAGAGAGAGAGAGAGAGAGAGAGAGAGTTGATTAGGAACACGGGGACCGTTCAGGTATCTATCTTCAGGATGAATATTCATTATGAATCACATAATATAGACTTGTTATCCATCATTAATCACACATGCATGATGTCATGTCCATATTCCAGATGAATAAGCAACGTGTCGCATGGTCGAGGTCACGGGTTCTTGCAAATATATCTATACTACATATATAAGCATTTACATCAAATGTCTTAAAGACAAATTTTAAAGCACAATGTACAACACTTTAAAGCATCAAATTCAAAAAACTCTTAATTACAAGAGTTAATGCATTGGGTACAACCTGAAACACTTTTAGGTTTTACACACAAAAGTCGGGCCATACTGCTTCTTCTTCCATACCAATTGTACAGACCCCTTTTGCCCTGCTTCTTCTTCTTCTACCATACCGATAGTACATATCCTTTTGATTCACATACCCTTCCTCTCTGTAACTACACGACAACACCCCATGCTCATCAGACGACGATTCAAATTTCAAGCTCTCAAACACTCTCTCGTCACTCTTATCAGACAAAGCTAAACTCAATTATTTCCCCAAGACAACGATTCAAGCTTTCGGTATGATGTTTATTGATTCAAGTTCGATTAGGGTTCTCTTCAAGGTACTTTCCTTCTTCGTTTTCTGTAGGGATTTAATAATTTGACACAGTTCGTTTGCTTTATATTGAAAATCTGTTCTGGAGTTAGAAATCAAAATTGTGTACTTGTAGATTGAGACTTGAGACTTGAAAGAAGACCACCGATTCTGAAGTTAGTACGTACCCTTTTGATTCCCAGTTCTTTTCCTCAAAATCTTGCGAGCATTTCCTTCTGTGTTATTTGTTTTATGTTGGTAATTGTGCAAGTGCAGGTTAGGAGGCTTTCTGCTTGTAAAACAATGGGTTGTGAAAGTGCAGGTTAGACATTGAATAAGGTGGGCTTATTTTTCTCTTCTTGATAACTTTATTGTTCTTGCAGATCTAAAATGGGACTAAAAACTTATGTTCATGTTATGACATGGTGATGAAACTTTATAATCTAAACAAGCATGCTTCTTGGGGTGCCCCCGTGTCATGTAGTGAGGGGAACTCATTTTTTTCTCTTATTTTGACATCCAAAGGCTCAAATAAATCACAACCCTTCCTTCTTTTTTACTTATTTCACATGTTTTTGCTTTCTTCAGATGATCGTGGTCGAGGCCTATTTTTATGGGAAGAAAATTGATCCGCCAAACAACAAGTCCAGATTACCTTCAAGGGTTGTATCTCTTCTCATTGAAAGAGTAGCTCATAATACAACTGACTGCATTAAAATGAAACACTGTGGTTAACTTTGATTCTTCAAAGCAGAGGCACATTCATACATGATGTGCATTTTTCCGATTTGTTGCGATGGATTATTTGTGTGTACATACTTATCATACCTTCATATTGACCTTTGCTAAATATCTTGTCTTTTACCTGCAAGTTTTTGTATTTTTCAGCTGTTGAGTACACTACTCCAAACAATCCCTTGAATAAGGTAAGATTTCTCACCTTTTACAAAATCTAGCTGCGTGTTAAATCTTCTTTGGTGTTTTTTGTTTTATGTTGGTAATTGTGCAAGTGCATGTTAGGAGGCTTTCTGCTTGTGAAACAATGGGTTGTGAAAGTGCAGGTTAGACATTGAATAAGGTGGGCTTATTTTTCTCTTCTTGATAACTTTATTGTTCTTGCATATCTAAAATGGGACTAAAAACTTATGTTCATGTTATAATATGGTGATGAAACTTTTGCTCATTTTTTTTCTCTTATTTGGATAATGATCTAAAAGTTAGTCCTACTCTGGAAAATCTGTTTTTACCAAAATCAAAATTTCATGGTTATCAATAATTGCAAGTTTACCAATATTTGTACGTTCCTTTGTTTTAGAAAGATTTAGCTTGATCTTTTCAGCTTGCAATGGTGGTTGATTCTCTTGGTATTTTGGCTATTTTTGAATCGAAGTGAGAAATTTCCTAGATCTAATAGGTTTGTTTTTATTTCAGAGAAATTTGGCTATTTTAGATCATTAGATTGCTACTGGTAAAGTAGTACGATATAAGAACATTGATGGATGGCTATTTTAGATCATTAAATTGCTATGGAGTTTCTTATTTCTCAAATGTTCAAGAATGGTATGTTTGTCATGAAGTGTCTCTAATTCCGGTTGATTTGGGTTGTTTTGTTGAAAAGTAGGTTGTCTTTAAGAGTTGTTAGTCTGTTTTGCCAAAAAAAAATATTGGAGTATGCTAAGGGACTTTTTACTTAGTGGTTATAACTTCTTAGCAGATAAATAATGCTTAACATAATGGGTAAGAGATAATGTTGTTTACTAACCGAGATGCTAAAAATAGTGTATCTAACAAACTTTCAGATAAATAATGCGTAACATAATGGGTAAGAGATTTTAGAAGTTTTGCTTAAATTATGTATCATTTCAAACCTTATATTGATAATCTAACATGGTTGATGAATAAAAATAGGATCATAGAGTATTATGCAGAGTATTCTTGGCTGATGAAAATTCCCTGACCATAATTTGGAGCCGGAAACGGTTTCACATGTGAATACTAGAGAACACATTAGTGAAGTTTTGGTGAGTTGGCTTAACTTCTCTAATGGTGTAAACTTTTGTGGATCTTTTGATCAAATTTGGGCATGTTTTTTTATAGGAAAAGATGAAGGAAAACAACACAGGGATGAGGAGTATGAGATCCCAATATTTTGTATGTTGTAAGGGAATTTCTTTCTTTCTCTATCTGTTCGTGTTAAAACCAATTTGTCCCTGTTCTTCTAAATAGTCTACTGTAGATGAAAAATGCATACTCCACTATATAATTTTATCATTATCTTTATGTTAGGAGTATGATATACATGCATTTTTTTATAGTTTAACTTTTATGTTAGGAGTATGATATACATAAACTTTACATGACAAATAGGAACAAAGTATTGAATAGTAAATGTAAATACAGAAAACCAAATCAAACCAAACCAAATGAAAACAGAAGCTTAGTACTACATCCTAAAGCCTAAAGTTTTAAAATCTCTTAAAATCCCATAGAGTGCTAATTCCAGCTTGCAAAAAGAACTCCATTAATCGAGGTGCCCTTCCGGCTTTCGAAAAGAATGATTATCAAAGTCGAGGTATAATTCCCAATCCATGGGATTTCTTTCACTTCTCCATTTTTTTCCATGGCAACACATCACCTTCCGACAGATGTCCAGCGGTCCGGCCATTGATTCCAGGCTATCGCACATTGATTGCCACGTCTCTTTTCGGCTTTTCTTCTGGGTTTGGTAGGTTCAATAGGGAAATTGACATTGGTGTGCCAGATGAAGTTGGACGTCTTGAGGTTCTTCATATCCACACAAAGAACCTGAAGCTTTCTGATGATGTAAGACATTCTTTGTGAAACGACTCCTTTGTTAGCCATAAACTTTTAGTTGATCTCTAATGATAAAATATAACTTTTACATGTTGATTTGGAAAAGATAGCTAAAGAAACATATGGTTATGTTGGTGCTGATCTTGCTGCTATTTGCACTAAAATTCCATGGCCGTCTCAAACGAACATTTCTTGATGGCTCTTGGCACAAGCAATCACATCTGCTTTGTGTAAGACGGTATGTAGTTTGTAGCATTTTCTTTCAAGCTGCTCATTTAGAGGAAACATTATAACATGCAATTTAATTCCCGTTTTGGTGAAATCAGGTTGTTAAGGTTTCGAATGTTGAACGAAGTTAACAAGTTTCCGAAATTATATAAAGCCATTAAGAGTAACATATGCTTTTTCCCAGCTTAGAAGCTACCATACAAGATTTTTACACTTACAGAACTTGAAGCAAACTATTTAAATAATAGGTCATCTCTCTTTGAGGAATCATGTTAAAAATATGACTAATGGAAGTTCAGATATTGATGCATAGATGTGCTATTCTTTAAATATTTAGCTAATTTTGGTGATTGTAACATCCATTTACTAATCAAAGTTCATTTTGTGTAATGTGTAATGTAGAATCACATTGAGATGAGATGCTGCAGAAAAGTTTTATAGAAAATGTGGATATTATAACAGGGTTTTGATATGGGAGTGGTCTTATCCCAAAATGTCTTTCTGTAAAATATAGAGAAGGAGATTTTGTGACTTTTGTGGAAATTTTGTAAATTCAACTTCAATTAGGATATTTACATATCCAATAATATTTGTTGGTTTTCATTTTGACTTATGCTACTTTGTGTTTGCATTTGGCTAGAATTGAGAAATGCTTTCTATCTTATCAGCAAATTCAATTTGCTTCTGAGCCTGTACTTATGAGCTCATTCTTTGGTCAAATGATTTTGTATTTTATTATGTTAAGACAACGTTAGGATATAATATATTTAGGGTAAGGTTTAAACGAGCACACTAACTATTTAAGAAAACACGAGAATGCCCGCCCATGTATAAAATCACATGTGATTCACGTACAAAATCACATGTGATTCACGTAACTTGCCACGCGACTTGCAAGTCGCGTCCCAGGTCGCCTGTGTCGAGATTTTTCTAGGTAGTGTAAAATCACATGTGATTTTGTTCATAAGTCGTCATTCTTGTGTTTTCTTAAATAGTTAGCATTCTTGTTTGAATCTTTCTCTATATATTTATATATATATATACTACCTTAATATTGGTCTTGATCAAATGTATTAAAGACAACTCACAATGCATAAGGTACAACTATTTTAAGCATAAATCTAAAAAACTCTTAACTACAAGTGAGAATGCATTGGGTACAAGTTGTTACTGCAAACTTTTAAAACCATACTGCAACTCTTCTAAACTTCCTCTTTGATGTTTCTGGCTTTTTCCCTTTCTCTTCTAGAAAAACTGACTTTCCATCTACTTTTTCAAACACCGTATCCCATTTCAAATACCATATCCGATGATATTCAAATTTCAAAGACTAACATATGAATTTCTTTGAGTTCCTCCATCTCTACAAAACCGCAGATTTTTCATCTCCTATCTCCAAGGTTTGTTTAATATGTTCTTGAACAAGGTATGTTTCTTGGACGAGGTTTGTATTTTGTTCTCCCCCTATGCTTCTGTATCTTCATCTTTATAGTAGCATCACATTTGAAGGTTTCAATGAGGAATCAGGACAAACTTTTTGTTTTTGTCTTGCAGGTTTATCTTCCAGGTAATGAGTTGATTACAAGAAAATGTTAACAAAAACTTTCGACCTGAAAAGTTACTTTATCCCGCCTCAAATGTAAGCATCAAAATGATTTACTGGAAAATCAATTTCAAATTTCAAAATTTGAATCCCCATTTTTTTCAACATGTCCCTCTAATTTTTGTTCATCAATGACTTGTTCTATAGATGGCAGCCTTCATCAATTGAGGATGCCTTCAATCTTCTTCTCTACAAATCCACAGACTTACAATGACTTGTTCTACAGATGAATCATCATCATCAAGATCAGGCGGTACTGAAAGTAGCACCAGTTGTTGGAAGTGGAGAAAAGCATTATCAGCTGAAGTAAAGCTGTTTCGAGGGTTTGCGTTTGCTTTCACCGTCATTTTCACCTTACTCCTCTTATCCCTCTATCTCTTCTATCTCCTCCTATGCCGTCTCCGGTGCCCATACATCGCATTGGTCCCCTTCCTCATCCGCCATCAATGTCGTCTCAACGGTATCATTGTTTTGTTTATACTAATTGATCTCTGATTTTTTTTAGGTTTAGAACATTGCATCTTGTAAATTAAGGCGTTTATGATTTCTTATCAGTTTATTGTTATTACTTATGTTCTGTAATGCAGATTCGTATTCTAAACTTATTGATTTGTGATTTAGGAGCAGGCTGAGTTAGGGTTGAAGAAAGAGCTGAGGGAGATGATGTATGTTCTTGTGTTTAAGGAGAGCTTTTCTGTAAATGATACCTTGTGAGTCTTTTATGCTTCTTTGTTTTCATTAAATATTGTAGATCTTTTAGATAATGCATTACTTATAAATTCATTATAAGATCCTGAAAGAATTGGATTTGCTTAGCTGGATAATGTATCTAACCAGATAATCCCTCTGTTTCTTGGCCGTCTAATTTTCGTTACGCCTAAACAGAAATCGTCCTTCAGACGATAAATGCCCTCCACAACTCTCTCCTAAAACCCCCTTCCTCGCCGTCACTACCCTTGCTTCTGAAATGGTTCGGTTTATGCTTCTATCTTCTATCCCTTCCTTCTGAAATGGTTCGATTTTTTCTTTGAGTTCCTCTTTTACTTTCATTTATGTTTTTTGTCATTCCATGTATGACTGTATGCTTTGATATTTAGTATGGTGCTTCAATTTATAGATCTTTGTTTTGCTGGTATGGTTATATTTATGGATCTAGTCTCGAAGGTTGCATTTTTCAGCATTTTGTTGTTTGTTGCCTTTTTCTTTGTTGTTTATTGATTTCTTCTCATTATTACTTCCATCTTTGTTGTTGTTTTATAGAGTTAATGTTTGCATATATCAAACTCGTGAGACATGTTGCAAGAAGATGATTTAATACTGTTTTGTAACTTGACCTTTTGTTTTAGTTCCAGCCTTCTAAGTGGTGAGGTGAAAATTTTACTCGAGGTGAGATTTTTATGCTCTTGATTTTGTTCACGACATAAATACTACCCTATGCAAAATTTTACTTTCTATTACAAATAATTTAGCAGTACGAATCTGATTTTACATGAGTATGTATATGTTAAGAATTTGTTATTAGAATTTTTAGGTTTAAGTAACTTGGAATCTTCCATTCTCTGTTTTAGACGCGTGAATCGGAATGCCTCCTATTAACATTTTGGTTCATGACTATAAGACAATGACCATAGTTTCTTATTACTCAACGTTTTTACACCTTTCGTTCATAAGGAAATCCAATATGAAACAGACAAAATTATTGGGAAGAGAATATAAGATATTGCAATGGCTGGCACATAAGGTAAGGCAGTATAACATGCTCATCTTGGAGAATATAGATATTTATTTTGTATGCTATTGATTTACTAATGATATATGTAGTTTACTACTGACCTTGATTGCATATTTTTGCAGATTTACAATCAGGATCAGAATACAAGTATGGGGTGCTTATATATTGTCATTACGAGGGTTTATAGAAATATTTTGTTATTAAACGTTTATGTTGCAGATTTTTATTTACAACCTCTTGAAACTCCACCAAGAAGGTTTACAAAATAATAATGAGAATAGCAACAGCAATTAATTACTGTAATTCTAATCTTCTTCATCTCTTTAGCCATATTTTTATCATTATCCAACTTATCAAGTGAAACTTCATTAAGACAACAAATTCCTCCCAGGATTTGTAAATGATCCTAATTTCCTGCTCTTCACCTCATGTTGGCCATGTGAGTCATGGCTTTGCATTCAAAACACAAAAGTGAAGAAGCTTCAGCTTTGACATTAACATTAACAGTTGCAAGATCTTTGTTGATCATGAGAGCATCATATCGTCGGTATCGGTACCCGTCATCGTCATGGTCCGTAAACTCTTTGAAACCATAACTTTAAAGTGCCGATTACCAAACGCGTATTGGGTTACTTATCTTACCGGGTGAGCATGCCACATACCGATTACCTTGCTCGGTAAGAGGCATGATAACAACCGAGGTTCTTACTCGGTAAGTGAAAGAGAATACGCTTACCCGGTTAGTGTTTATCGAGTAAGAGTCATTTACAAAATGAGATTTGTTTTTAAGAGAAAACTTGTAATGATTGACTTATCTACTGTATCATTTCATGTATATAAGTTTGAAGTTATTTTTTTTGACAAAAGTTTTAAGTTATTTCTTAATTCTCATGTTTTGCATGTTTTTTATTTTTCCTCGTGAAATTTGAAAGACTTTGTATGATTTGTTTCAACTCAAAAGCTCTGTTGCTACATGTTTACTCAAATTGTTATTATTTCAATTACATAATTACTTTAGAGGTTGTTTTTATAAAAAAAAATTAACGTTATGTTGCAAGATTTTAAATGCTCTATGATAGGTGTTGAGTGAAAGAGAATACTCTTAGGGGTCGTTTAATCAAATACTTAACAGTAAGATTCGACACTGTAACTTACTTTATTAAGTAAAATTGTAGTCCATTAAAATGGTATCATTTTAAAATTTTACCGGGACGTTTATCAGGTAAGAGTCGTAACCCTCACTCACTGGATACAGAGAACAGAAGTATAATTGGTTGACATTTAATAAAGTTAGGTGAAATTGATCCAATTCATTGTTTGAATTTTTAATAATCAATTTAATTCAATTTATTTTCACAACAGATACTTAAATCGGTCCGTCTTGGTCCAATATTTGAAGCAATCACCAATCATTTTAATTTTTAACCATGTTCACACAGGCCAAAATGCAAATATAAAATAGATTAAAATCTTCACTGGATTGGTTTGATCTTAGGACTTGAACTATAATACAACTTTTGATCTAACATATCATTCTAATGTCTTAAAAATCTTCTCTAAGAAAACCACTGAAGCTTCAAAATCGTTTACATTTTTTCGCCCGCCGCATTGCGCGGGTTCACAACTAGTATATATATATATATATATATATATATATATATATATATATATATAAGGACATGTTCAAATAAGAAATGTTAGTGTGTGAGAAATAGAGAAATGATCTTAGCGCTTCATCTGGTCAACATTTGTGGCTTTGACTGAGAAGCACCGGATAAATCCTCGTGTGGTCTGCAGAAGATAGAGGGGTAGTTTCGAAAAATACGCGGACGAGTTCATATTTGAACCTGTGTGATTCACATATAAACTATACGTTCATATGTGAATCAGTTAACTAGTTCATATGAGAATCAATTAATTAGTTCATATGTGAATCACAAAGGTTCATATGTGAATCTGTTATATGAACCTACACTTAATTAGTTCATATGTGAATTAGTTAATTAGTTCATATATGAATCACAAAGGGTTCATATGTGAATTAATTAAAAAAAGTTTATATGTGAATTACATGGGTTCACATATGAACATATAGTTCATATGTGAATCACACAGATTCACATATAAACTCGTCTCACGATTGTAAAAGTTACGAAATTGTCCTTTTATTTTTGAAATAGCCGCAACTTTTGACTGGTCAAATTCGATCATGACCGTATAAATGGCTAAGATTACTTCTCTATTTCTCACACGCTTAGCATTTCTCATTTGAACCTATGGCTATATATATATATATATATAGGGAAGGGTTCAATTGAAAAGTCTAAATATTTTGAGAAATAGAGAAGTGATCATATCCATTGGATTAAATAATCCACGGTCAAGAAATTCGCGTTACACCTGATTAATGCGCGCGTCCACATTAATTAATAAACGACGCTCAGGGGTATTTAGGGTAGTTTCGTAAAAAATACGCGGGACAGGTTCATATATGAATTTGTGTGATTCATATATGAACCTTTGTGTTCATATATGAACATTTATAATTCACATATAAAATATTTTTAACTAATTCATATATGAACCTTTGTGATTCATATATGAATCAGTTAATTTGTTCATATGAGAATTAGTTAAAAAAATTCATATATAAATCATTAAGGTTCATATATGAACACAAAGGTTCATATATGAATTAGTTAAAAAAAGTTTATATGTAAATTACAAAGGTTCATATATGAACACAAAGATTCATATATGAATCAGTTAATTGGTTCAACTGATTCATATATGAACCTACAATTAATTAGTTACATATATGAAACACAAAGGTTCATATATGAATCACAAGATTCATATATGAATTAGTTATAAATAGTTCATATGTGAATTACAAATGTTCATATATGAACGTATAGTTCATATGTGAATCACACAAATTCATATATGAACTCAGCCCGTGTTTTTTGTAAACGGGATGACTAATTACCAAAATACCCTTCCGTGTTCAAAATCAGCGCATTTAATCGAAGAGTCACGATCACTTCTCTATTTCTCAAAATATTTAGACTTCTCAAATGAACTTAACACTATATATATATATATATATGGCAAATCAAATGCAACCATACAAACCAATCAATTAAGATATATATGAAAATGATAAAGGTTCATTATTATGATTTGGATATTTAAGGAAAATCATTAGAATTCATTAAATATGATTAATACTTTATATTAGGAAACAAATGATGTATTTATGAAACCAAATATTTATTAGATTAGATGGACAATTGAAAATGATTTGTATGGTTTGTAATATTTGATTGGTTTGCATTTTAATAGGCCTCTCTATACAGATATATTATTTTTTTAACTTAGAACATCCATTTACAAATACCCATCAAATACCTTAACATCTGAATACAAAGGTTCAAACTCTAATGAACCCAAACACATCGAATTCTAGACATGTAATGAACCGAAAGTCGGGTTAAAGAAGCTTGAAACTTTGCGACCATTTGAACTAAACTTACGACCATAAAATGAGAAGCATGTTATTCCAATAACCTCTTCAATCAACCCAAGTAATCAAAATCTACTAGCTTTCGTAAGCAAGATTAAAAAAAACCAAAATCATAGAGAAAAATATACGTCTTCTAGTTTAGTGGTCACGATCCCACAGAGAAGCCATCAACAAGGCATTTCTTTCTGATATCTCGCATGGAGCTTTGAAGCAAAGTTGGATCACTAGTGATGACAGCATCTACATTTTCACTTAATATTTTATGCATCGTCTCTTCATCATCAACAGTCCATGCATAAACCTTCTTCTTCCTCCTGTCAAATTGCAAGCGTTTAATGTCAACAAATCTTATATCGTATCCCTTTATTGTAAGATTAAGAATCACAAGCCGTGACCGTGAAAGAATAGAGTAATTAAATGCAACCCATAACATAAAGATGTTTGAGTTACCAACAAGGATAATAAACTACCAACAAATTATTTACAAACGCATACCTGTGCAGAATCTTGACGACTGTCTCATCAACTAAACCGTGATATATGCCAACGACTTGAGCGCCTCTCATCCTCAATAAGTTTGTTCTGGTTCCAGTAGAAAAATTCATCATAACAATGTAGCCTACCTACAAAATCACAAGAAACCAGATTAACAACATCATATTGTTGCTGGTGTAGTTGTCTTATGAGGTTAGTTTTATGCCATCGGCGAGGCTAATATCATTTCTTGTTTACGGCTCCTTTTCATTTGAAAATGCAAGACTTGATTACTATTAGATTTGTTAAAATTGTAGTTCAAATATGTGTATACCCATATTTGTTCTTGTGATGTTGTATCAAACAGGTACGGTTTAAGATTTATCAGTTGGTCTAATGCTTTTTGGATTAATTTCATACTATTCACCTCTCAAAAGATCATAAAGCTTTAGTTAAATTACATGACTGCTAATGTTACAGCCTATGTACAATTGGAAAGATTTACATGGATTGTGGACTTGGACAAACTTACAGAAAGGTCAACTAATAGCAGAGCATAGAATAAATAAAATAAACAAATGAAAACCCTATGATTACTAAGTATAATAAGGCAAGCACAACATTCTTCGGGTTTTTCCCTAAAGCTCTACAGAAGAGAAACTTGAGCTTAATGAGGAAGGGCAGCCGAAACTAGCATTTTTCCCAGGGTGAACAATATGGATATCAATCCAGCCTTTATATACACATATATATATATAGGGTTGGGTTCCTGTGACAATGAAAGTTATGGTGAGAAGGGAAAGAAGGGATTTGAATGCTAATGAGATGCACCTAGATTCACCAAATCAATTCCCTTCTAAAGCGCAATTCATGGGTTGTTTTGAGATTAAAAGTGATCAAAGGTCCAAACCCCTTCCTACTCTTCTCACCTTAACTTTTTTTCTCACACGATCCTTCCTGTGTATATATATATACACACACACACACATATATGGGGATGGGTTCCGTGAGAAGTGAAGTTATGGTGAGAAGGGTAGGAAGGGATCTCCACCCTTGAATGCACATTAGGATGAGATGCGCCAAGATGCACCGGATCAATTCCCGTATCAAGCACGATTCATGGGTGTGTTTGAGATTAAAAGTGATCAAGGAACCAAATCCCTTCTTACGTTTCTCACCTTAACTCTTCTTCTCACACGATGACGATCCTTCGCCTACATATATGTATGTATATTATATATATATATATATAAAACAAATACATATATTGGAATGTTCAAATGAGAAGCCCAAAGAAGTTGAGAAGGTGCGAGCCAAGGTTCATATGTGAAACATTGGTAAACCCGAAAAAATCCATATGAAGCCGCATATGTGAACCCACATTTGATTACCTACCTTTTTATCAATTATTCACATATGAACCTTCGATTCACACCTTCTCAATTTTTTTGTGCTTCTTATTTGAACTTCCCATATATATATATATATATATAGTGGAAGGCTCAGACGAGAACGGTAACTATTTAAGAAAACATGAGAGCAACAAATCATGTGCAAAATCACATGTGATTTTACATTAATGGCAAAAAATTGGACGCGGGAATCATATATGATTTTGTACGTAAATCATGTATGACTTTGTACATTAACGGCCGTTCTCGTGTTTTCTTAAGTAGTTAGCGTTCTTGTTTGAACCCACCCCTATACATACATACATATATATATATATATATGGGTTAGGTTCCGGTAGGAAATTGAATTTTGGTAGGAATGGTAGGAAGCATCGTGAGCCGTCAATTGACTGTGCTGCACACTGCTATGTTCGATTTTGTTAACGTATGTTAACATTTTTTGTGTTAAGGTGTGTTAACATAAGTTAAGGTATGTTAATATTCACGGGTAATGTATGTTAATTTATGTTAAGGTACATTAACATTCAATGTTTTGCATGTTAAGGTTTGTTGATGTTCATTGTTCTTCACGTTAAGGTACATTAATAATCATTGTTCTCCATGTTAAGACATGTTAACATTGCTTGTTAATATATGTTATGGTTTAAATGTTAACACATAAGGTTGTGAGGTATGTTAACTTATGTTCATAGTTGTTAACACATGTTAAGGTTGAATGTTTCCATGTTAACTTTTGTTAACCTCCAAGTCCACCCACAACTTTGCCATCAAATTTCGCCTTAATTACAAAAATGTCACTGGATTTTTGCCAAGTGTCGGATCTCCAGCTTGAGTTCATCCAAGGGCCCGGATGACTTCCTACGCTTCCTATGATATTTAGATTTCCTACACGATCCGTAGTATATATATAGGGGCAGGCTAAGTTGAGAACCGCATTTCCATTACGAACCAGGGGATCACCGAGAGCGCGCCACATGTCCGGGACATTAATCATGAACGTTGTAAAAAAATCACGTCCATTGTTCATGATGAATATGAACACGTGGTGCGCTCTCGGTGGTTCCCCTGTTCGCAATGGAAATGCAGTTCTCAACCAAACTTTCATCTCTATCTCTCTCTCTATATATATATATATATATTGAATTACAAGTGTTGGCAAACATGTTTATGCATAGACGCCTGATACTGAAAATTAGGTAATAACAATGTTATGGCTTCAAAAAAATGATGATCCAAATGGACCAGAACAACAAATTTTGTCCGAAACACATAGAAGCAAGTCATAAGATGCATAGGATCTCACCATCACATCTGATGACTGCCTAATTACATCCCTCGCTAAATTGTCGCTTTTAGCCCAAACAATGCAGTTCTTACATTGTGTCCTCCTGACCTGCAATTATGGTACAGTTGTGAGATAGAACAGAACTCATAGTCAACAAGTCAGGTTGGGCATACTAGAGCAGATAATGTCGCAGCTAATTCGACCAGGGAAATAATAGGATAAATAATAAAATCACTAAGCCTATTTCGAATGAAATTAGTGTTGGCATAGAATCAGAACAAAGGAAAATTGCAAAGATAAAAGAATACTCACAACAGATAGTATATCTTTTGCAAGCCCTTTCTCATATGTTGGAGGCCCAACTTTGGCATCAATAACCACCTTCTGAACGGAACTTGATATCAACTGAAGAACACCCCACATACAACTTCAAAATCTTTGATGGAGAAAGAGCAACTTGCAGAACTTTGTTCAGTGTTATATTAATTAAACAATTTAGATTGGACTCTATACAAGAATAGTGTGTTGTGTAATTAAGGGGAAACAATATAAAAGGATTATCGCAATATTTAGAAGAAAATTTGGAATCATGATGATGGATATGACTGTACCTTCAGTGCATCTTCCATTGTAGGAATGGTAACATCATGAGAAGCCCATGGTAATAGATGAGTGCCATCCAGCGCTTTTATCTACAGTAACAAGCTAAAATATACTCTCATTCAACATTAAACTTTCAGTAAAAACACTACGAAAAGGAAGTGAAGTAGAAAAACTAGGCAACTACCATCATCTCATTATTGAGATCAACCCTTCACCAAGTAGCCAGAATAAATCACCAGTAATGATATTTTAAAGAGGAAGTAAGTTTAAGAACTTGACAAGTATCATCATTTCATTATTAAGCTCGAGTCTTTATATAACAGCCAGAATTCAGGATGGAAAGAAAAAGACAGGTTCCACATGCTTAACTTAGCTGAATCCAACCCTTTTTCAAACCACCGACCTTGAGGTAGTGAAACTGGAGCACTGAAAGCATGTTTTTCTTGCGAGTAAGACGCATCTCATTTCAAAGGAAGACCATTTTCAGGAGAAAGTAGGTGTCAACTACTCCATACTTGACTCGCTTATTATCCTATTCATACCGTGTAGCAGCTGATGATGGCTCAACATTTGTACTTGTTAAATTACTCGAGGGGCACTGAATACTCTACCCTACTGCTGATTAGGCTAGATCATCAAAAATGTTGACCGTATATTATAACACCAAATCACCAATTAAACATGAACGATATGTTTCCCCTCTACGAATGAGTATAAATGTGCTACTTCCTCAGTTCCCTCATTTCTGTGAAAATTAATCGACTCCGCCTTCAATAGTGAGAAAATAGAGAAATTTTGTTGTTCGTAAAATTATCATCATTAATAGGAAAGGACAAGTTAGCAATTTAGGCTTGAAGTTCTGCCAAACAAGAAAATATTCAAAGCCCTTGTGGCCATGGAGGTTCACCTGCGATGACTCCAGGCCATTCGTGGTTGCTCGGGGATTAGTCGGTGCGAGTAAGCTGGCCCGGAAACCCACGGTTACCAAAAAAAATCAATGAGTTTAGTTTTTATTATCTTGTAACATGATGAGTACAATATAGTAGAATTGTAAATTCTCTAAAAAACACTAATTGAAATATCATTTACTTTCACATGTAATATATCAATAGCACATGGTATAAATGAAGAAAGAAAGCCCCACCTCCTTTGCACTCAGGTATCCAACCTTGGATGAACTGTTCCCAGATATTCGCTGCAAATCCCTGCCTGTTTCATATCAGAATCAACTCTACAAATAGCTTATATTAATTCATACTATGTCCATTTAAAAGAACAATACAACCAATGCATAAAAAAGCAATAGATCTGGCTTATGATTAGGTTCAAGCGATGGAATCAAAGTACAATAATCAAAGTTCAAGCACTTCCATAAGGCATAAATTCAGAAAATGCTACCCCCGGCCAGGTAACATTGAAATTTCAACCAGGTCCAAAAGGCTGGCTTATGATTAGGTTGGTGGGTTTCCTGTAAGAAGTCAGGAACCAGATAAAAACGGTCCAAAAGATTGATTTCGTATATTCAAATATCAGGCAATTATTATGTGTTAATATGATATCTAGGTAACACATGTTATTATTAGTTATTTATTTTCAACTGCCTATATACAGGACCTACATTTTGTTGCATTTTTGACCATTTTTTGGCCCTTTTAACCCCTCTACACCATATACAAGTCATATGATGTTATGTATGGGAGAAGATACCAAACTCACAAATGCAAAAGACGCACATAATATTCACTATAATTCATGATTTCGAATCGTATTTGATTTTGGTATCTTATTTCTCCTACTTGAGTTCTCTTTCTCTCGTGTGGAGTATATATAAAAACTACACATTCTTTCATGGTGATTGATACAGAAACTACTGGCTCAGAAGTAAGAAGTTGATTCATTTTCTTCGATGCATTCTCCATTTTCAGTGTTTAATGCTCAGTGTCTAATCTTGGAGGTCAGTATCTTTGTGCTAGTCTATGTTATCAAAGCATAAAATTTGGAGACTCATAGGAGAAGGTGGGCTTTTGCATATAAGCCACTGTGATGTATTTTTCCTTTATTCTTGTTAAGATCAATTGCTTCCACCCCCACCTTCTGCTTTTGGGTCCTTATTTTCCCATTAATAATATAATCGTTTTCCATCTTATAAACAATGCAACAAAGGACTCCCACATTTACCTGTCATGAAGAGCAAACAAAACCCCATCTGCAGAACGAGAAACGTCAATCTCAATGCAGTCTACTTGAGAACGAATAGCAATATCATAAGCAGCCATCTGTTAAGTGAAAAAGAAATGGATAAGCACTAAGATAACTTAAACATGGAAAGATACTACAATAGAAATTTATGATTGTGGCATAGAGTAATTGTTTTATGATGTTTCTAATGGCATAAAGTAATTGTAACTACACAATTCCCAACCAGCTGATATATGAGCTGTCTTTTTCTGACCTTTGAGTTTTAACTCATTTGTGGGACCACCATACATGGTAGTTTAGTGATATAGAAATAACCGAATATTTATACATCAAAATAAGCTTGCATATAGTGATGCAGAAACACGAGCTACATACTGTATTAGGGAAGGCCTTGGAAGCATCACCACCATGAGCACAAACAAGAGGAGGATTATTTAACCAACTGCACTTTTTTAACTTCACCTGCAAGCAACCATGCGATGAGTGATAAGCGATAACTTAAAGCATCTTTGTTATTTGAACCCTGCCAAAAAACGTAGTTGCCATTCTAGAGATAGTAGATGGCATAAACACGACATACTAGCAAATTACTGCTTGGTGTATGAGCACCCACCAAAACTTTTCAAAAATATATCCACGAAATACTAGTCACCAAAAATGTGATTATTTGAAATAGCCTACATATTGCTTGAGGTAAGTATTTAAGAGTGAAATGAAGATCTATTAAATTTCCTGATGCTAAAACTGGTAGAACATCCAATAGTTACTTTTCTAGCTTGTAATACAATCCCTAAAAGCAGGACACAAATTAAGCCCTAAATTACAAGATTACTTTCAGCTTATTGTTTTCACTCAGTAGTTTGAGATTCCATTTGCCTTTTTTCTCGAAGAGAGCATATCGTAACGACCTGCCAAATTTAAGTTGTCCCACGGACTCCAGAGTCTTCTACACTACTCAAAAGACTTCACACACTAATGCGACGACTTTAGAAGCCTCTGCATAAGTGTAGGCCCCTTAGTGTGTAGAATGCTTCTATGTAAATGTCTAGATATTTACTTGATTCTCTAGATATTAGAGCCTAGCCATAGATTTAGATCGATGTCGGCTGTCCATCAAGGTGGTGGAGCCGTACATAAGGAATATCCAAGAATTGTAAGCAATCTCCTCTCGTAACCATTTTCCATGAAATCTAAGTTAACCCATGTAAACCTCAACATTAGAAAGGGGAATATAGCATATTGCTAATTCATTAGAACCATAGAAAAAATATACTTCCTTCATTTCAAAAAAGAAGCTGCAATCTGTTTTTCTTCCTATTTGATTTCAAATATAGCACCGCCAATCGCCAGATACAAATTCTTAATCAAGTTTGCTGCAAACATAGCAGCAGCAGCTATGAAGTCCTCAAATAGCAAAATCAAGTCAAAATAGTTCATATCTGGACCACATTTGAGTCGTAATGTACTCTTTTCACACGCAAAATGATATAATAGATCAGGAAAGCATTTGTGAAACAGAGTATTATTAGCATCAAGAGTAGTTTCGTAAAATGCAAGAAGAAATTGATACCTGATGAAAACGTCGGAGTTTGAAGTGGAAATAAATAGGGGGGAGGATAGCGATGAATGCGAGGATTATAAGAACGAATCGGAAGACAGACTTTCTGGACACGAATCCTCTGAGTCTCCGATCGAGCGATTGTGTGCCACCACCACGTCTTCTTCTCCATTTAAACGTTGTTGCCATCTCCTCCTGTGAATGAATGGTACGAGAACGTGTTCCCGATCGGCCAGTAGTCGGATTTGGTTGTTGGTTGGGCAACAAAAGCACAATGTAAAAGCTTATGTGCAAAAATTACAAAATTTTAGCGACTTATTGAACTTTTCTCCATTGATGGGCTTGAAAGGTATAAATTGCTATATGAGCTAGGGTTTTTGAATTTGTAGTTGCAGGAAAGAATTTGATCGAAGAAGGAGAAGAGAGTTGGACTGTTGATTGTAACCTGTTTCTAGTTGGTGACTCCCGTTTGCCAGGCATAAAGGAATCTAATAAGATTTGAGCAGCTGTTTAAGTTTCTGCATTGTTTTTCAAGGGATCAGAATGATATTTGAACCAAAAACTAAACTAAACTAAACTAAACTAGATGATCTATTCTAGTTTTCGTATGTGTATAATTTTTTAGAGCTACATGTTTAAATTAAATACAAAATAAATATTTTATTTTAAATATAAATATAAATAACCTAAAATATAATTAGGATGATTATTGAATTATACCAGAATATTTAACTATTTTTATAAAACATAGTATATTATTAAACTTAAATTAAATTAAATAAATTTATTTTAAAAAAAAACATTACGGTTTTCTTAAAACCACATAAAAACTGTATTATAAAATCGACAATGACAAAATATAAAATCAAACATTAAAATCGAGTACACTTCTAGTACTTAATAGTATGCAACATATACTTCAAATAAGCATGTTACATATCGTAAGAAAATAAAATGTCTTATGGGACGCAACATTGGTGAAATCGGTTCTTGGTAGCTTCTCACTATGTCATTTTCCTTTTTTTCGGCGATTCATACTTTAGAGAGGGTGAGGGAAAATGTCTTATGGAGCGAGTGGGAGGGACCGAATCCTAAAATGGCTTGGATAAAGTGGGAAAATGCCCTCAACGATTTTGGATGGGGTCTCAAAATAGGCATTCTTAAGGCTCGAATTTTGAGTCTTCTAAGGAAGTGGTGGTGGCGTGTTTGGACCAATGGGAAGCTATTTGGGTGAGAGTCATTAGAAGCATTTATCGAGGATGGCGATCTTAGTGAGTCTGAAGTTGGCTCAAACATGAAAGGCTAACTGGGGTAAATATCATCAAAATTGAGGGAGAGCTTAAGGGTTTGGGGTTTGCTTCTTCTTTTGGTAGGAAAACTGGGGCAGGAAAGAGACCCTACTTTGGAAACACAAATGGGTGGGAAGTTTTAAATTGTGTGAGAGATTCGCTAGGCTCTATCGCCTCGATGTTAACCTGAATGCTAAACTCTTTGAGCATGTCGAGTAGAATAATGGGGTTTGGGATTGGATTGGATTTGTTGTTGGCATAATAGTCCTAAGGGAGAGTCTCAAATGATCTCTTTATAGTTTCTTCGTTATTTTAAAATGTATCTTCTAATGTTCTTGACAGGGATAAGGTGTGGTGGTTCTTGAATGATGATGGTTCTTTCCAAGTCAAGTTTCACAGGAATATAGTGGATAACCTCATCCTTCTGACTTCCAATTCGAGATTTTCAACAAAGTGGAACAAGATAACACAACAAAGAAAATCAACATCTTCATTTGGAGAACTTCTCTAAATCAAATTTCAGTGCTTCATCAGTTACGCGAAAGAGTTATCGTGTAACAAACTCGAATTGGGAAAGAACAACTAATTAAAAATTTCGATAATACATCCGAAATAATAGGATTTCTTCCTATAATTCAATAGGTGAAATACCTCAAATTAGAATCTGTAATTAATCTCAACATTATATGATTCGAATCTTATTACAAAGACTAACTCGCTCCGGGTATTACTTAACCCGAATACGAAGTGCTATTCCCAAGGGTAAATGCGAAAGACATCACTTAGTCAATTCACCTCACGAGCACATTCTTAGCACACACCCTTTCACACGTGTCACTAGAACTACTCCCAACCTGAACCTTTTGCACATGCCGGCAAATAAAAAGGGTTAGGCTAACGCCTAGTGAGTTCAAGAGTTTATATGATTTAAATAATTCTTTAAATGAAAGTTTGCAACGTAGATTATGATTTCCAAAAGAGTTTACGAAAAAGGGATATAAACGACTCATTTTCCAACGCACCCAAAATCTAGGAGAAAGTTCCCAAAAGGTATAAAGCGTTTTCCAAAATGAATTACGCTCCCAACTCACTCAAATACGTGAATAAATCTAGTTTTAGGTAGAACCTTCAAATACGGTTGACGACAAAATACCCAACCCATAAATCATGGAAAACCATCCATTTAAATATAACACTTCATTGAAAACATAATACGAACCAATACTCACGCGAACGTAAAATGTAATGAAGTTCCAAATATCATAAATATGGAAATGACCTGCTTCATTCGAACCTTAATAAACATGGAGGGGAATCCAATATTAAAGCCATCAAATCGCAGTCAAATGTATAAGACCAACAACAATAAAACGGGGACATCATAAAATCCCAAGTAAGGTTGGCCAACGACGGGGGAGACCCGTATCCATTGAGAGTGGATGAACACAAAAGTACGCCACTCATACAATGTTAATCGTACGACACTTCACTGCATAAAAGCCCAAGTGTCCCATACGACGCCTTACAAGTCACACTCAAAGAGACAACTGACCTTAGTGAAGTATCAATAAGAATACCACCAAAGGCTCGGCACAAGCGGGGATACAACCATGGCATTGCCCCGAAATGACGAAGGTCAATAAAACGCCCGTCAATCAACCTGACAGCTCAACCGGACTCAGCCCTCCTAGTGTACCCTTGAAGGTAAAGGTCATCAAACATGGGGTTCGGTCAAATCCCGAAACACCCAGTAGACCATCAAATAAAGACTGACTTACGTGCCTATGGATCCAATGCAACACAGTCTATAATAATAAGCTCATCCTGGAATGACTAACGCACCCAGGCATGTAAACATTAATAATACGCAATAAATGCGGTACGATTCAATAAATGCAAACCATAATTAAGACCCCACATTGAGTCATCAAAATCGGACAAAGTGTCCCCAAGACTTTCTCAAAGTCAAAACCGAGCAAAATGCTCAAAACTCATTAGACCCATAAATAACGGTCATCATAGCATAAAATGCATTTAAATATCGATTAGGTAAACAAGTACCACAAAAATCATTATTAACCCAAAACTCGACACGGGTTAAACAAAAGGGTTTTCCCAAAAGGACTCATACCCTTATAATTCTCAAAATAAATATTAACACTAAATTGTGCATTCCCCCACATGGTTTATAAAATCATTTACACTAATATGATTAAACCATCAAATAGACTTCATTTTGAGCAATATATCTTTTAAGGATATATTTATGATTTCTACACATCAAATATCCAAAAATCCCAAATATGGGTGTTTTACCACATTCATGAAGATAAATACTTCAAAAGAGTTAAACTTATCAAATAACTCAACAATTGATAATTTCAAGTAAAACACACAAACATTTGGAAAATAACATTTTTGGCATGTACAAAGTTTTCATAAATCAACTTGAACTCACCTTGCTAGATTTAGGGTAAATCTAGAATTTCCCCAAACGTAAGCTCCTTTGAAGAAGCTTGCATCTTCAAGCCAAAACCTCCAAAAACCTAGATCCATGAGTTCCAACCATCAATAGTTAGATCTAACCATGTAGAATCATTCTCCAACCATTTTATACCAAAATACCCACTTATATCAAAACCCTAACTTCATAAATGAAGAGAAGAGAAGATTACCTTAACCATACTTGAATCCACCAACCAAAATATCTCTAAAACCACCAAGATGAACCACAAACTCCTAATCTTCATAGTGGAGTGAAAAGGGTTGGGTGAAACCCTAGAAATTTGGTGAAGAATATGAAGTGAAAGGTTTCTTGAAAGGTTAAGGTTTTCAACAATGGCGAGGGTTTGTGTTGGGGAAGAAGGATGAAGAGGAGAGGGGAGGTTTAGGGTTTCTTGATGGAGAAAACGATTTTAGAGAGAGTATGATTTGAGGTTGAAGATGAAATGAGGGGAGGGAGAGAGGGAGAGGGCATAAAACCCAAAATATCTCCATCAGACGTGTCGCGGACGTCCGCATGGTCCTTCGCGGACGTTCGGCTTGCTTTGGCCGAAATCCCCAAAATGTTCTGTTGCTTCCACGGACGATCCGCGGACTTCCGCGCATCGCGGACGTCCGGCCCTTGGCCTCGCGGACGTCCGCAAGTCCCAAACTTGTTTTCCAATTTTTGGGGTGTTACAATCCTCCCAACCTTAGAATGATTACGTCCTCGAAATCTAAATTCTTTATAACCAAAGGCTAACCAACTCAACGCCGACCATAATCCATCAGCTCCTAACTGAAATCTAAATTTTCCCCACACGAACTGCTAAGACAACCCTCAAGCAAACTCTTACCAACAATGCCCTCTCAGGTGCACTGTACTTATGTCCGGGGGAACATTCCATTTACTGGAGTAACTCCAGATCAGACAACTTTGGTTGTCTCCCAACCTTAGATGTTCCATACTTCCGATTTTGGTTTCAGACTCTAGATCAATCCAAGGTTTGTTCACTAACGAACCCAACAGAATCTACAATTCCGATTGTTCCTACCATTAACTGTCGTTTAATTCCAACGAGCCCTAACAGACTCCAAGAATCCATCCCAACATTAATCATCAAACCGACATGTCCTTTAACCACACACGAAGGTTATTCCACCAAAACCACTCATCACAATTGAGCATCTTAAGGTTACTACAACCATTATCATTATTTCTTTAAAATTGGACTACACCCTCCGAATACGCTAACGGTTCTCGACCTCGAACCCAAAAAGGTTGACACCTAGTCATACCACCAAGATTTGAACTCTAACAGAACTCTACACACGAGTTCCGTTTGCCGAGCATTCCCACAAAACTAGGGTTACCAATACGATGTCTAAAGGGTCCTTCATGCGAATATTGTCCAAGACCCAAACAGGGATGCCGACAAAAACGGTCATACAAACCTCAAAATACGTTACCGAAAATCTAACCCTACAATTACCACAAGCACATCGACTCTGCCACCGATATCATCCGGCCTATAGTCACATCACGTGCCTAAACGCCCAACTTTTCATAGTCGAGATTCTATACAAACTTACTCTTAACCGGGGTTACTTAACCTTTCCAAGGTCCTAATGAGTTCAAGGTTTTCAAGTGAATTATTTAACACATATGCCAATCAAAACTTTTTATAGAAGTTCTCAACACAAAGATTTTCATATCAAATTAATCGTACGCATAAAAACTACTACTATTAGTTCGGTAGTTGCGCAAAAATGGACACGCTCGTCCCACATATGAAAATCATATTAAAACTATTTCATTGCAGTTAGATTATTAACAAAACGCAAAAGCGTAATAAACAACTTCTTTGAAATGAACCGCTACAGTTCTAGTATGGATTGATTCATGACATGCACGTAAAGTAACTGCCCACTTTAAATAGTGTGCCACAAAAGGTTCGCACGTACTTCAAAAGAAGTTCAAACGACATTTGACTTCGAAATTCCTTTCAACCATAAAATGGCATGGAACAAGGTTTACCAACCAAAATCTACACGTGTCAGTTTATTTTACAAAAACGATGAAACGATTCATAAATACACTTTGGTCAAAACATAAAATGACTTGTGTAAGTTCCAAATTTAAAGATAAAAATCAATACGTTTTCATCATTTGAAAGTATCGACTAAAACATCATGAGGAAATCTCAAATCGAAGTATGCATGCAAGCTTATAACACTTTCCTAGTAGTTTTCTTGGAATGAAATGACATGCATCACATAGTTCACGACAAAATTTCAAAAGATGAAATTCTTTAAATCAATTTCCAAAATTTTCTCATCCGGTCATATAATGACTCATGAGTAAAACGTTTCTGACAAGGTTTGCACACATCAATGTGTTTTCCCAAAACTTAGGAGAAAATAAGTGTTAGTAATTTGTTGACACCAAAAGGGTTCAAACCTATTTCAAATCCCGAATTGCACCAACGGTGCGCATCAATGTTCAAAACATAAATAATTCTACGCTCCCTAGGTTTAAGCAAATAATTTTCCAAAATCCTCATCACAGAGCATTATCAAAAGTTTCGTACTCGTAACATAAAACGTTAAAACGTCAATGCTTAAAAGGTTATTCGTTAAAATACCCAAAATACACATTTTCTCCAAAGTCAAAGGTTTACAATTTTCCAAAATGTTCACGAACCAAAATTGACCAAATGTCAACGACTCACACATGCGTGTTTTCAAAATGTTATGTATTGTAAACCATGCATGATTCCCAAAACACTAAAACATACTTTGACCGAATGACCTTCATTTATACAATGAGTTAATAAAACATTTTCATTCACGAATCATTTATCAAAGTGTTGAGAAGTAATGGTTACCAAGCTATGCATACCCCTAGGTCGATATAACGCATTCACATGAAATGGTAATAAAAACAATCAACTGACCGAAAGCGCAATAAGAAAATTGTTATGAATTACTACCAAAGTGTTCTTTCATGCACCACTTACGTCACGTATAAATCAATCCATACACTGAACTATTTGCAACGAAATACGTGTTAACACAAACTTTTGAAAGAGAAATTACGCAACACCAAAGTTCCAAAACTCAACCCTCTTGGTCGTCTTATGGCATAAATAATATTTCTCAACAAAGCCCAAGTGGGACAAAATACCCAACATAACTCATAAATTTTCACATAAATAAATGGAGTATGCACATCGTGAAACTGTACTCACACGATACAAAACGTCATAAAACAAAACTCCATGAAATTCAATGGGCTCAATGACCTCAAGTCAATAAAATGGCACCAAACATTTTGCTTCCAAAAGTCGAATTGCAATAAGCAAAATCATGACTAAAACGCCAAAATTCCAAAAATCCCCTTCTTGTTGTAATACCACATAAACAACATTGTTTAACAAACTCACATTAAATAAATTCTCCAAAATAGCTTTACATAGACATAATGGAAGATAACTTTCCGTCCAAACTTTAACATATGTGGAGGAGATCCGATGTTAAAGTCATAAGCCGTAGTTACTTGCCCAACATCTAAACATCATAAAAACATGGATATCACTGTATCCGAAAGTAACGTTGAACAACAACAAAATAGAACAAGTTCCGACGGAGTTTGCAACTCCCGCAATAAAATAATTTCATGCAAGTTCAAAACCATGATTTAAAATCTTGTGTGTGTGCTAAACATTTTCCAAGATTTGTAACACAATCCATATAAGGATTTGAAAAACAAGAAATAATTGATGCAATTTATTTTCAAAATAAATTTTGTGCATAACTTAGTCGGCACTCAACGTCTCAACTCATGCTCCTCCAAATCCCTCCGGCCCACTATTGTCATCTGGATGTTCAAACCTCTTAGGGCAAAGTTGGGAATTACATCAATTAACCTTACGGTTTCCTTCTCGAATTAAGGTCGATTCAATAAATCTATGGTTCTAATCCAACCATCAATTTTGACCCAAAACGGTCCAATTAAAGAAATTATCATGCTTATCGTCACCCTAAGTGACTGATACTAAAATCGTCAATCTTTTCCAACGACTACTCGCTTAGAATTTCTCCACTACCCCAACGATCATCACATTAAAGTAGTTCAAGTACGCACATGTAACTGGGAGGCTCAACACGACACTGGCCAAGTGTCATTATGAACGTACCGTACATGATTATCCTTGCTACTTTCGACGTGATTCTCGTTTCTAGTGACTCCATCGACCTCAAAATATCCTATCTAAAAGTGCCTAATGGTGAATTTCACTCTCATTTACTTAAAATAACGCTAGCTTGAGTCTAGGTATCCAAAATCAACACCTAATTCTCTTAAACTTATGCTTTGATACCGACTTATAACACCCTCGAATTGGGAAAGAGCAACTAATTAAAAATTTCGATAATACATCCGAAATAATAGGATTTCTTCGTATAATTCAATAGGTGAAATACCTCAAATTAGAATCTGTAATTAATCTCAACATTATATGGTTCGAATCTTATTACAAAGACTAACTCGCTCCGGGTATTACTTAACCCGAATACGAAGTGCTATTCCCAAGGGTAAATGCGGAAGACATCACTTAGTCAATTCACCTCACGAGCACATTCTTAGCACACACCCTTTCACACGTGTCACTAGAACTACTCCCAACCTGAACCTGTTGCACAAGCCGGCAAATAAAAAGGGTTAGGCTAACGCCTAGTGAGTTCAAGAGTTTATATGATTTAAATAATTCTTTAAATGAAAGTTTGCAACGTAGATTATGATTTCCAAAAGAGTTTACGAAAAAGGGATATAAACGACTCATTTTCCAACGCACCAAAAATCTAGGAGAAAGTTCCCAAAAGGTATAAAGCGTTTTCCAAAATGAATTACGATCCCAACTCACTCAAATACGTGAATAAATCTAGTTTTAGGCAGAACCTTCAAACGCGGTTGATGACAAAATACTCAACCCATAAATCATGGAAAACCATCCATTTAAATATAACACTTCATTGAAAACATAATACGAACCAATACTCACGCGAACGTAAAATGTAATGAAGTTCCAAATATCATAAATATGGAAATGACCTGCTTCATTCGAACCTTAATATACATGGAGGGAAATCCAATATTAAAGCCATCAAATCGCAGTCAAATGTATAAGACCAACAACAATAAAACGGGGACATCATAAAATCCCAAGTAAGGTTGGCCAACGATGGGGGAAACCCGTATCCATTGAGAGTGGATGAACACAAAAGTACGCCACTCATACAATGTTAATCGTACGGCACTTTACTGCATAAAAGCCCAAGTGTCCCATACGACGCCTTACAAGTCACACCCAAAGAGACAGCTGACCTTAGTGAAGTATCAATAAGAATACCACCAAAGGCTCGGAACAAGCGGGGATACAACCATGGCATTGCCCCGACATGGCGAAGGTCAATAAAACGCCCGTCAATCAACCTGACAGCTCAACCGAACTCAGCCCTCCCAGTGTACCCTTAAAGGTAAAGGTCATCAAACATGGGGTTCGGTCAAATCCCGCAACACCCAGTAGACCATCAAATAAAGACTGACTTACGTGCCTATGGATCCAATGCAACACAATCTATAATAATAAGCCCATCCTGGAATGACTAAGGCACATGGACATGTAAACATTAATAATGCGCAATAAATGCGATACGATGCAATAAATGCGATACGATGCAATAAATGCAAACCATAATTAAGACCCCACATTGAGTCATCAAAACCGGACAAAGTGTCCCCAAGACTTTCTCAAAGTCAAAACCGAGCAAAATGCTCAAAACTCATTAGACCCATAAATAACGGTCATCATAGCATAAAATGCATTTAAATATCGATTAGGTAAACAAGTACCACAAAAATCATTATTAACCCAAAACTCGACACGGGTTAAACAAAAGGGTTTTCCCAAAAGGACTCATACCCTTATAATTCTTAAAATAAATATTGACACTAAATTGTGCATTCCCCCACATGGTTTATAAAATCATTTACACTAATATGATTAAACCATCAAATAGACTTCATTTTGAGCAATAAATCTTTTAAGGATATATTTATGATTTCTACACATCAAATACCCAAAATCCCAAATATAGGTGTTTTACCACATTTATGAAGATAAATACTTCAAAAGAGTTAAACTTATCAAATAACTCAACAATTGATAATTTCAAGTAAAACACACAAACATTTGGAAAATAACATTTTTGGCATGTACAAAGTTTTCATAAATCAACTTGAACTCACCTTGCTAGATTTAGGGTAAATCTAGAATTTCCCCAAACGTAAGCTCCTTTGAAGAAGCTTGCATCTTCAAGCCAAAACCTCCAAAAACCTAGATCCATGAGTTCCAACCATCAATAGTTAGATCTAACCATGTAGAATCATTCTCCAACCATTTTATACCAAAATACCCACTTATATCAAAACCCTAACTTCATAAATGAAGAGAAGAGAAGATTACCTTAACCATACTTGAATCCACCAACCAAAATATCTCTAGTACCACCAAGATGAACCACAAACTCCTAATCTTCATAGTGGAGTGAAAAGTGTTGGGTGAAACCCTAGAAACTTGGTGAAGGAGATGAAGTGAAAGGTTTCTTGAAAGGTTAAGGTTTTCAACAATGGCGAGGGTTTGTGTTGGGGAAGAAGGATGAAGAGGAGAGGGAGGTTTAGGGTTTTTTGAGGGAGAAAACAATTTTAGAGAGAGAGAGAGTATGATTTGAGGTTGAAGATGAAATGAGGGGAGTGAGAGAGGGAGAGGGCTTAAAACCCAAAATATCTCCATCAGACGTGTCGCGGACGTCCGCATGGTCCTTCGCGGATGTCTGGCTTGCTTTGGCCAAAATCCCCAAAATGTTTTGTTGCTTCCACGAATGATCCGCGGACTTCCGCGCATCGCGGACGTCCGGCCCTTGGCCTCGCGGACGTCCGCAAGTCCCAAACTTGTTTTCTAATTTTTGAGGTGTTATATATCGGCCTCAACTCGATTCTATGTTCGATGTGCGGCAAGTCCTTTGAAGTTGTTGACTATTACCTTCTTGATTGCAAACATGCTAAGGTCATATGGGTAAACATATTCAATTGGTGGAATCCTGGTTATAGCTTACCATCTACAATATTTAAGTAAACTCTTTTTGGAGGTGGCAATCAAGTGGTGGTTTCTTTAAAATGTTTTTGGTAACCCATTATTTGGATTGTCACATACTTCAATTCATTTGGAGAAACGGGAATTCACGTATGTTAAAAGGCGTAGCCTTTATTGAAGACTCGTTGGGTGAAATTCAATATCGGTCATTCGGTTGGATATCGCTAAGGTGGAAGTCCTTTCTCTAAATCTTTAAGTTCATGGATCGAGTCTCCAAACTTAGTTTGATTTGTTAACATCTTCTAGTTTGGTTGGTTGACTTAGTTTTAGTCGTTTCCCTTTTTTGGGTTTTGGTTTTGGTTTAGGTTTTGGATTCGTTTGTTTTGTCTTTTTTACCTGTGTCAAACCACTATAAGCATTTTTTTCATCCTAACAATAAAAACTTCTTATTACCGGTACCACACATGAACAAGTTAGAGTAAACTACAATTTTGGTCCTGATGGTATGTTGTTTTTCTCACCTTTTGTAATAACCGAAAAAGTTCGTTAGTGAAATTCTAGTTCCGTTAATATTAGTTAACCTTAAAGTTAATATTTAGGGTAAGTTTAGATGAATTATTAAGTTAAGGGGTGCTTTGGGTTATTATGGGATAATTTAAGCCAAGAATGCAAATATGGTCCATATCACCTCTTGAGTAATCAGATATCTTCACAATTAGAAAATATCCAGATTTGGTATGTGTGTGTGTGTGTTTTGTGGAGAAAGGAAGAAAAAGGGGAAAAGAAGGTTTCTTTGGCTAAGGGATTCAATTTGATCCATTGGAAGTGTTTGAGGTATGTTTTCTTTACATATTATGTGTATAATTGATAACTGAATGTTTCTATCGGAGTAGAATAGTTAGAATTACATCTGGTAATGAATCAGCGGATTTCTGGGTCGATTTAGGGCAAACCGACAGAGTTTTCCGGACACCATGAATGTGTCCGGATGGTTTTGTTGAAGGTGTCCGGGTAGTTTTATTGATGGTGTCCGGATGACTTTCTGAAGGTGTCCGGACAGGGTTTTATCCGGGTAAGTTCCTCCTTTCTTATGTTTTCCGGATGAAATGAGATACCGGATAGTGTCCGGGTTACTTTGGTATCCGGATGTCGTCCGGATGGTTGTGGTGTCCGGAAAAGTTAAGTTGTCCGGATTCTTTGTGTTGTCCGGAAAGTTGTCCGGATACTTTGAGGTTTCCGGATAACTTAGCTGTTTGGGTAATTTTGAGGATAAGAGTTATGTAGATGTATCTAGAGTCCATAACCTGCTAGTAAGTCTTATACATAAGTTGGTAAGGAGATATTTGTATGTAAATGGTTTCAGATTCTGAGAATTTTGGATAAAGGATCGGATAACTCGGAGAAAGGTTTGGAAGCATATTGTAAGCATTCAGGTGAGTTTTGCTTTAAAACGTTTTTGAACTGGAATACATATATATGTGTATATATATATATGAGATGATTATGTGGTAGGAATATGATTATGTGTATATAAATGACAATATGATGTAATGAGATATATATATTGTATTTATATAAGCTTTGCACTACACGAGTGCACTTGTTGCCGGGTTCCGGTGTGCGGACCGGTGTGTAGCCGGGTTCCGGTGTGCGGACCGGTGTGTAGCCGGGTTCCGGTGTGCGGACCGGTGTGTAGCCGGGTTCCGGTGTGCGGACCGGTGAGTAGTCGGGTTCCGGTGTGCGGACCGACAGGTAGCCGGGTTCCGGTGAGCGGACCGGTTGTTGATTTATTAGTTGGCTTGCTACCAACTAATATGGCCATTTGTGGAGGAATAAGGTGAATGAGATGTACACGATGCACGAGTCTGGATTGGTATTTAAATACGTGTGGTATGTTTATATTTTACGAAAGAATTACCAAAGGTTTATCTAAACTATTTTGATACAAAGGATTTACATAAAAGGTTTTATAATGATTTTGGAAAGGACCGGGATTAACTCACTAGACCCGTTTGGTCTAACCCTCATTTTGTTTTCAAAAATATGTTTTCCAGGTTAAGGATCGGCAGGAGAGGATGAAGTGTAGGAAGCTTTTATATATTTTGTAATGTCAAGACTAATGAGACCGTACTTGGTTTGTTATGTAATTTTTGTTGTAAATCAATGATATGTATGAATGTTATGTATTATGATGTATGTTATGGGATTTGGGTCGTTACAAATGGTATCAGAGCCCTAGTTTAAGGAATTTAGGTATTTGTACCCGTACCTAGACTTAAACTGCATGTGAAGTAGGATGTCCTTGATATATTAGAACCTTGGGATGCTAAGTATAAAAGGTAGAAGAAACATCATGTAAGGTAATTTCAGATTACACCTGGCCAGTGTAATTGTGATCTTACAGGTGCATGTTTGGACTGGGATACCTTATTATATGGGGTATGTGCTTATGTGTATATTAATCTTGTCTGAATCTACAGAATGGCAAGCGGTACTCGATATACGAATAGAAGAGGAGGAGGAAATCCAAATAGTACGAATCCACCAATAGGAACGGGGGGAAGAAGAGGAGAGCGAGGGGGAGGTAGATCCGGAGGTAGAACGGGGAGTAGAACTGGGGGTAGAACCGGAGGTAGAGTTCAGGGGCGAGGTACGGAGTTTATTACAAGAGACGATTTGATGGCGGAGATGGGAAGACTTCAAGAAAATATCCAGGCTATGTTCGACCAAGCTCGTCATACTGAAACACCAGATCCTGGTTTGGAAGACGAAATGCCCATTACACCTACGGTCGTACCAGTGTCAAGAAGGTGTGATTACAAGATGTTCTTAAACTGTAGACCTCCAACTTACTCAGGAGATAGAGACCCAGTGAAGGCGATGAGATGGTTAAAAGAAATAGAAGCCATCTTCAAGACCAGTAAGTGTGCGGATGAGGACAGAGTATTATACGGAACGGCGATGTTGAAGGCAGAAGCTCTGTACTGGTGGGAAGCTCACATTGATTCCATAGGGTCGGATGTATACTCTACTTTTACTTGGGAGGAATTCACAACAGCTTTCAAAAGACAGTTTTGTTCTCAAGCAGCAGTCAGACAACTGGAAGAAGAGTTCATGAACTTACACCAGCGAAGTTTATCAGTTAGGGACTACACTGCTAGTTTTCTGGAGAAGTCTCGCTTCGCAGAGTACTACGTTGCCACGGAGGCACTGAAAATGGAGAGGTTTATTTTCGGGTTGAATTCAGAAATTAGAAAGCTAGTGATTGCGACAGGACCCGATACCTTCTCAGCTGCAGTAAATGCAGCGGAAAATGTAGAACAGGATAATAGGAGAGACGTTGGTGATAAGAGTATTGGAAAAAGGAAATTGGAAGAAATGACATACGATTTGGAGGAATATGAATCCCCGAAGTTTGATAGTCATTCATCTTTCAGACCAGCTGAAAGACCATGTCCAAAATGCAACCGTGTGCATCAAGGAAACTGTTATGTGGATTCCCGAAGTTGTTACAAATGTGGAAAGACTGGTCACATAGTTAGAGACTGTCGGGTAACTCGATTATGTTTCGTTTGCAATTCCCCGGATCATATCCAGTCAGATTGTCCGCAATGGAAAACACAACAGGGTAGTATGATGGTAAGACCAACGAGTGTTAGACCGGGAGAGAAACAAGGGCCTGAGGTACCGAAAGCAAAGGGTCGAGTTTTTCAGATGACGGAACAAGAGGTGGAAGAAAGTCCTGATGAGGTTACAGGTATATTTTTATAAACTCTATACGTGCTAAGGTGTTATCTGACTTCGGTGCAAAATGGTTTTTTTGGTATTTCTGTGCTTTTGTTGCTTATCTGTGTTAGAGATATAGGTGGGTGTAGGGTGGCTATTCATTTAGTTTCTATGGTTTTGATTGAGTTCGAAGTAGTAGAGATAAGTATTCATACCTTTTCGCTTAACCGAATTCCGGAACGGAATTCTTTTAAGGGGGAGATGATGTAATAACCGAAAAAGTTCGTTAGTGAAATTCTAGTTCCGTTAATATTAGTTAACCTTAAAGTTAATATTTAGGGTAAGTTTAGATGAATTATTAAGTTAAGGGGTGCTTTGGATTATTATGGGATAATTTAAGCCAAGAATGCAAATATGGTCCATATCACCTCTTGAGTAATCAGATATCTTCACAATTAGAAAATATCCAGATTTGGTATGTGTGTGTGTGTTTTGTGGAGAAAGGAAGAAAAAGGGGAAAAGAAGGTTTCTTTGGCTAAGGGATTCAATTTGATCCATTGGAAGTGTTTGAGGTATGTTTTCTTTACATATTATGTGTATAATTGATAACTGAATGTTTCTATCGGAGTAGAATAGTTAGAATTACATCTGGTAATGAATCAGCGGATTTCTGGGTCGATTTAGGGCAAACCGACAGAGTTTTCCGGACACCATGAATGTGTCCGAATGGTTTTGTTGAAGGTGTCCGGGTAGTTTTATTGATGGTGTCCGGATGACTTTCTGAAGGTGTCCGGACAGGGTTTTATCCGGGTAAGTTCCTCCTTTCTTATGTTTTCCGGATGAAATGAGATACCGGATAGTGTCCGGGTTACTTTGGTATCCGGATGTCGTCCGGATGGTTGTGGTGTCCGGAAAAGTTAAGTTGTCCGGATTCTTTGTGTTGTCCGGAAAGTTGTCCAGATACTTTCAGGTTTTCGGATAACTTAGCTGTTTGTGTAATTTTGAGGATAAGAGTTATGTAGATGTATCTAGAGTCCATAACCTGCTAGTAAGTCTTATACATAAGTTGGTAAGGAGATATTTGTATGTAAATGGTTTCAGATTCTGAGAATTTTGGATAAAGGATCGGATAGCTCGGAGAAAGGTTTGGAAGCATATTGTAAGCATTCAGGTGAGTTTTGCTTTAAAACGTTTTTGAACTGGAATACATATATATGTGTATATATATATGAGATGATTATGTGGTAGGAATATGATTATGTGTATATAAATGACAATATGATGTAATGAGATATATATTGTATTTATATAAGCTTTGCACTACACGAGTGCACTTGTTGTCGGGTTCCGGTGTGCGGACCGGTGTGTAGCCGGGTTCCGGTGTGCGGACCGGTGAGTAGTCGGGTTCCGGTGTGCGGACCGACAGGTAGCCGGGTTCCGGTGAGCGGACCGGTTGTTGATTTATTAGTTGGCTTGCTACCAACTAATATGGCCATTTGTGGAGGAATAAGGTGAATGAGATGTACACGATGCACGAGTCTGGATTGGTATTTAAATACGTGTGGTATGTTTATATTTTACGAAAGAATTACCAAAGGTTTATCTAAACTATTTTGATACAAAGGATTTACATAAAAGGTTTTATAATGATTTTGGAAAGGACCGGGATTAACTCACTAGACCCGTTTGGTCTAACCCTCATTTTGTTTTCAAAAATATGTTTTCCAGGTTAAGGATCGGCAGGAGAGGATGAAGTGTAGGAAGCTTTTATATATTTTGTAATGTCAAGACTAATGAGACCGTACTTGGTTTGTTATGTAATTTTTGTTGTAAATCAATGATATGTATGAATGTTATGTATTATGATGTATGTTATGGGATTTGGGTCGTTACACCTTTGGTCCCTAGAAAATTTTTATTTCAAGAAAAACCTTGTGGTATGCAAAAGTGCTCGATTTTGTTCCCTGAGGAGTAACACCATTAAGATGCCTCCGCTAAAACATCCCATATGACTTGCACATGAGGGCATATTTGTCCTTTTACAAACACCGGACCACAGGGACCAAAATTGCAATTTAAATTTTTGTTATTATACTATTTATTTAAAATATAATAATTATATTATATAATTAATAAATAAATAAATAAATATCACATGATTTAAAAATATCATATTTAACAAAATGACAAATCTTTAATTAAGTAATAATTTGTTTACGTGTCGTCAACTAAAACTAATAAATTTGTTTACTCTAAAATAACTATTAATTAATTAATAATTTGTTACTCTCAAGTAATATTAATTAATTAATTACAAATTTATTCTAAAATAATTTATATTTTCGTTTTTAATAAATTTCACTTTTAATATAAAATAAATTATTAAATAAAAATATTATAAAAATATGAAGTTTTTGATAAGAATTCTATTTGAAATATTTTAGAAAAAGAATTAACGGCAAAAACACAAAAATGGGTTTGATTATTTATATAAATACGCAATTTTGATTATTTTAGAGTAAACAAATTATTAATTAATTATTTAAGAGTAACAAATTCATTAGTTTTGGTTGACAAAACGTAAACGAATTATTACTGAATTAAAATTTTGTCATTTTATTAAATATGTTACTTTTAAATCCTGAGATATTTATTTATTAATTATATAATATAATTATTATATTTTAAATAAATAGTATAATAACAAAAAAGTAAATTGCGATTTTGGTCCATGTGGTATGGTGTTTGTAAAAGGACAAATATACCCTCATGTGCAAGTCACGTGGGGGGTTTAACGGAGCCAACTTAAACGGTGTTACTCTTCAGAGACCAAAACGAGCACTTTTGCATACCACAAGTTTTTTTCTTGCAATAAAATTTTTATGGAAACCAAAGGTGAGAAAAACAACATACCACAAGGACCAAAATTGTAGTTTACTCAATAAGTTAATAAATACTTTAAATAAGAAATCTCAAACACCCCCTTAAAAGGTACAAATAACTCATACAATGCTCTAATAAAGTACATTGTTGTAATAAGAAAATATAAATATACAATGCTATAAAAAGAAAATTTACGAAAGTAAATTGTTATTTGGTGCATTTAACCATGTTACTAATTGAAGAGTTGCTGCCGAGTTTTGAAGCCAATCGATTCAGCGATCTTTTTGTTAGTCCCAGATGGCTTAACAAGTATTGTAGAAAGGGGGGGGGGGGGGTTGAATACAATACTCAAAATTCACTTAATTTAATTCTTTTATTGAAAAACTTCAACAAGAATTACACATAGAAATCTAAAGATTGTTGCGGAAAGAACAGGTAAAACTATTCTAACAATCATTCACAAAGCAAACAGAAATAACAAAACAACTTTAAACACACAAAGATCAAAGATATAAAGTTCTTAGGGATGAAGCAATCATGCATTGAGAGAATTTCTTCAGAAAAGCGTGGTTTGCATAGATTTCTTCTTCCTCCTTTTATAGTGCATGAAGCATTAAATGCTTAGGACACTTGTCATCAGGAGATTCAATTGTAGGTGTTGACTTCTGAAAAGTTGATGTGTCTTTTTCACCTTTTTCCTTGGTACTAGAAAGAATACCCATGCTGATTGAGACTTTATCTGATAATGGATAAAATAACAAATAGTCACTTTTACCTGGCAATAGATATTGTCCCATAATAAATGATCTTCTCATTGTGTCTTCCAAGAAGCATTCCACCGATAGTATTCCACCGATTTGAACTTTGAGATTGGTGAGAACTCTTGAAAGATACATGCCATGAGAAGTACCATGTTCCCACCGATTTGAGGCTTTCATCGGTGGGACTAGTTGGCCGATCATAGGAGAGATCGGTGGGAGAGTGTCCACCGATTTTCATAGTGATCATCAGTGGACAATGACTTGTCTTTGTTGAGAAGATGATCTTTCACTTCCACAATGAGAGCATCTTCAAACTTGATTTTGGTTTATCTTCGACTTCACCAAACTTTTGTTATCTTATAGTCATTATAAAGAACCACAAAGAAATATTCTAAGTAAGATTTTAGGTGTGAAAATCGGTGGGTCAATTTCAAATCTTTGGTGACCCAACAATCTCCCCCTATTTGAATTTGAGCTCCATACTTAGAATATTTAAGAGTATAACATGTATTTTGACCCTTTTTACTCTTTTTGGGTTCTTTTCACATAGACCATTCTTTTTGTTCTTTTTGATCTATTTTCTTTTATGGATTTGTTCACTATATCCAATATTTACAAGTAACAAAAAATTATGTGCAACAATGAAATTCAAATAGAATCTAAAGATGAAGAAAAGTACTTGTATTTAGAAAATTTCATACATCTGAAAACAAACTAAAGGAATACAAGTACTTAGATGAAAGTTAGCATTTAGATCACTTCCTTGGCTTTTGAAGACGGCGCTCGATTTCAGCGGTGATGTTTTGATAGTACGTCTGAGCTTCATCAATATATGGCATGAGATTGGAAATGCCATGTAAGAGGATGATGTCGGCGAGATGGATCTGAGAGAATCTGAAGAAACGTCTTTGATCGAGGGCATCGTTGAAGAAGAGACCTGGAACTGGTGAGAGGCAAAGTGTGATAAATAGATAGGTGATGGAGGTTGGAATGGATAAGTTAAGATTATCCACATAGGGGATCTTTCCTTCAGAAGCCAAGTCTTTAAATATTGTGTCCTTCACCGATTGTGTCTTGGTTTTGGGGAGTCGGACATCTTCTTTTAGAGTTTGAACGCGGGCACGTTCTTCGGAGGAAAGAATGATGTTGTATTTCTTCTTGATTTGCTTCATTTTATCCATTAACTCACCGATATATTTGATGAAGATGTCTTTCTTTGGGTTGACACATTTTACCAATAGCTTAGACAATTCCATCCATTCAGATAGACCGAATTGTTTAAGGTGGTAATTGTTAATGCCAAAAATCGTCCAAAAGGATAACTTAAGGTTGATTGTGGAATTTAACAACTAAAGAAAGAAATCTTTCGACAAAGCGTACGATAAAGGCGAAAAACGTAAATGAGACAGAGATTTGGTGACGCGGGAAAAACCTCAACAAGGAAAAAACCCGCGGACGACCGTGGAAGTCGTCGCTGCACTATGGTCGCCAAACAGGGGCGGTATCCTTATGTTTCGGGTGTCGATCGTACAATGATTACAATACAGATGAAAGGAAATACTTTAAATGTAAAGTAACAAGTGTATCAAAATGTAAAAGCTGGTGTATCGTGTGTAAAAGCTGTGTGTCGTGTGCGAATGTCGTGCGTCGAGAGCGATTCTTCGAGAGAGAGTTCTTCGTTTCAGGTGTTCTTGAGAGTTCAGTTGTGCTAAGACCAGGTGTGATGCCAGATTGAGTCTTTTCTTTTATAGTCTTCGGGTGCATTGATGGACTTCTTAAATGCTTTGTGTAACAGATGTAACGGACGTCGTCTTTATTACTGTTTTAATGGCCTTCGTCGGTTATAGCCGTTGGTCATCAATGACATTGATTCCTGCATTAATCACTAACAAAACGTAATAGCAATATTTCACGTTAGTCGGTCGAGGTCGGAAGATTCCATGCGACGGTCGTATGAACTACACGATGTCATGGTCGAGTGTCGTGAGATGAATAACTTTTGATTTTACCTTTGATCAGAGGATAAAGTACTATGAATTTACCTTGCTATGAAAAAGTGTAATAAAGGTCTTCCTTACCTTGGTCGTGGTTGAGACTGGTGAATTTTTACCCAAACAGTTTGCCCCCAAAATTTGAAAAATAGAGTGGCAATTTCGAATTTTTAAATTTTGTCAGTCGGACGTCTGCGGTCGTGACACGTGTTGGAAGTTACTCTGGTTGCCTTGGAACTGGATCGATCCAACTAAAGAAGAAGTCGAAAAGGGGATAAGAACGTGACGTCACGCTGACGCACGATTATGCTTAACAGCTGTTTTTGCCAGATGTCGACGATCCGTGTGGTTATACGAAAAGGCAAGGGCACGTGTCGATCATCGAAGGACTCGACCTGACACGATCCTTTACATAAATAGCGACCCACGATGGATCCTTTCCCTTTTACGATTTCAGAGAGATCTTTACTAATTTCCTTGCTGTTCTTTAGCGATTTACTTCCAAACCTGCAAGAGTTAGAATTTTCGAGGATTTATAGCGCTTATAAAAAGGTACGACATCTTCTTTTTTGTATGCGTCGTAAATCCATCGCGAGAAAACCTAGGACAAACTGGGACATTTGGGGTTTTTCCGATCGTCAAGTTTGGTTAACGGGATTAGCGATGTCGACAGAGCCTAGGAGTACCATTAGAGATCAGGATGATATTGATAGCTTTAGGAGTCTAGCAAAAATCCCTGCGGGGATTACAGTGAGCAAGGCTGGCAACATTCGACCGGAGATGTGCACAGAGGGGTACGTCGTGATCTACGAATATCCTTTTAAGATAGGATTTCAGTGTCCATATTCGCCTTTAGCTAAGGCGTTTATGTGCGAGTTAGACTTGTCGCCAGGGTAACTGATGCCCCAATTCTGGCGAGTTACACAAGTCATCGAGCGGCTCACTTCCAACTGGGAGTCGCAGATGAACGTGACGGACCTGCTTATAGCCTATCAGGTCAAGAAGGACACATACCGTCGCTACAGCCTATTTTCCAAACACAAGGGCGATCGCACCTTGGTTCTGAAGACCGCGGTCAACGACCGAAAATGGAAGACTAGGTATGTATTCGTGCGGGTGGCGACGTTGGATGCTGACAGTGACTGGATCAGGTCCGGTTGGAACATGGCAGGTGAGACTCTAGCTCTGGTCGAGCGTTTTTTTATTACCTGTTCTGCTTTGTACCCTGACTAATCCTCTTTCTCTTATGTTTTCAGACATTAACTTTGACAAAGTGTTGCCCAACGATGACTCCAAGGCTAAGATCGAGAAGTTCTTGGAGATTAGCCCAACCGATCGAGAAGTTCGTCATACGTCATCTGGTAGACGAAGGTGATGATCTAGTTTTCCTGAGCGAGAGACTTCAAGGGGGTCGAGAGGGCGAGGAGGAGGAAGAGGAGACAGAGGAGGAAGAAGAGGACGAGGAGGAAAAGGAGAAAGAGGAGGAGGTAGAGATAACTGGTAAGTGTACCCTACTCCGCTTGTCTTACTCTTTCCATTACTTTAGTTACTTAACCGTTTTTCCTTTCTTCCTTTACAGGAGAATCTCGGGTGAAGATGACGCATGCGGCTGCCAAGAGGGCAGCTCAAGCTGTGCTGGCCCGTCAGGGCAGAGAAAAGAGCAAGGCGATCCCGACAACTGGGTCGGGTGTCCTCAAGAAGACGAGGACGACAGTCCTGAGGGAACTGTCTTCGAAGGCAGGTGGCTCGTCGAGAGTCATTAGTCCTGAGAAGGCGAATGCGGCAATCGCGACACCCGAAAAGATGAAGGTGTCTTCCGATGCGGTCGACGCGACGCTATTTAGCCCGACGCTTCAGGCGAAAAAGACGGCGTCTGCGTCTGCGACGTCGACCTGGATAGCGGCCGACAAGGGCAAGGGTCATACGACCGCGGAGAAGGAAGTCACGACGGTTAATTTTACATTGTCGTCGGACTTCTTAGCCGACAACGTCCTAGACGGGACGAAATTATTTCCCAATCTAGGAAAGTTTCAGCTCCCGTCTTTCAAGGAGCGTTTTAGGGGGGTTTCCGTTGAGGATACGAGCACGCATGTTGCCGGACTGGCGTTCATGGTAAGTCTATCTTTCAAGATTTTGTTTTTCGTTTGTCGTTGTCATCGTCGTTGTCGGGTAGTTTACTAACTAGTTTGTATGTTTTTCAGACGTTTCAGTCTTACTTGGCTCTGCATGCCGAGACGACGAAGATCGAGGGTCTAGTGTCCTCTGCTCTTAAGAGAGAGGATGCGGCATTGGAGAGGGAGAAGTCCGCCCTAGCGCGTGTCGAGGGCATGTCGAAACGACTCGACGATGCCTTGGATGAGCTGGAAGCCGTCGGACATGCGAGGGACGACGTGAACTCTCACCTGAAGTAGTCCTTCTCTATGATTGCTAACCAAAGAGAGGAGCTGGACAAGTGGCAGGCGTCCTTGGACATGAAGGAGAAAGAAGTCGAGGAGTCCAAGTCTAAGGTGGCGAGCTTGGAAAAAGAAGTCGGGGAGCTGAAGGACGAGGTTAAGTCCATTTTTGCTTTTGCTCGACTTACTGCGCGTGCGGCGATCATGCGACGCCACCTATCGGGTAAGAATCCCTTGGCTTCGGCGTTGGACAAGCTGGACCTCTTCTACAAGGAAGTCGGGACTGAGAGAGATCTCAATTCGGACGATGAGAAAGAGGTCGAGGAGGAGGAAGGTCTACAGGGTGAGGTGTCAGGCAAGGATGCGACTGACGCGATCGACGCTCCTCCCCAACCTTAGACAATATCTTTGTTTATTTTTGTTTCCTGCTGCTCGACCGTTGGTGGTCGAGTTTATTTAGGATGTAAATGACAGTTTGTTCAATGAATGAAACTTTTAAATTTCTTTTGGACTTGTGTCTTATACATTTTGTGAATAAATACAACATCAATTGTGAAATTCACCAAGTGTAGAATGAACAGGAAATCGTGTGACTTAGGCATCCGTCGTAATACGTAAGTCATAAGACTTTTAAACCACGTTGGCAAACATAGGCACATGCAATCACAACATTCATTCAAAACATGAATTCTTTCTAAGTTAGAAAACTAAAATCGTGGGGTCATTAGACCTTGTGGTCGTACGACTAGATCATATGACGAATTTGAATCACTTGTTTCTGTGACTGGACGATCGAGTTATAGACCTGATCGCTTATGTCGTGCGATCCTGCGAAGTATGTTGATGTCATGTAATAAACTTAGTAACTTATGTCGTGCGATCTTGCAATAAAATAATGTCAGAGGTTGGTCGTTGGCTAGCCAACGAACCTCCGATGCTTAAGTCAGTAATCGTCGAGATAAAAAATCGTATGAAGGAAGGAAAAATGACTTAGAAAAAATACCTTCTCTGATTTTTCCTGTTTAAAGGGGGGGTGTACTTGCCCCTCGTCATTTATCACCTTATTCCTTTCAGGAGAAAAATAGGTTTCAATGACGGGTCGACACCGACTTTTTAGGAATCGATGCCAAGGTCTATGTCGATCATGTCTTCGTGCAAACAGTCAAAACAAGCGGATATGTTGCTGTAAGAAAGACATTAGTTTGTCTCTAAGGTAGGGATAGAAAAACGAACCTGTCAAGACCTTATGATCATGATTGCTTTGATCTTGGATGACTTCTTCGACTCGTGACTGGTGGACAACCTATTTTCGCGGCTTCAGAGTGGTTTTATAGCAATCACGGGCGACTTTAGGCTCACATTTGATTTCCTGGACTCCCCACGACGTGGGGAATTTCATTGTCTTATGGTACGTCGAGGGAATGGATTTCATTTCATGGATCCATGGTCGACCTAAGATGATGTTATAGGCCGACGCACACTCGATAACGCAAAACTTGGTCTGCTTGTTGATTCCTCCTGCATAGACGGGCAAGATGATCTCTCCAAAGGTGCTCGTCGCGTCTCCATTGAAACCGACCAAGGTTGTCCAGCGTCGGATGATTTCCAACCGATCGATTCCCATGGCCTTGATGGTATCAAGGAAGATGACGTTTGCCGAACTGCCTCCATCGACCAAGACTCGCCGGGTTAAACAATTACCAATCGTGAGTTGAATAATCAACCCGTCATGATGCTTCTGATACGAGTCACCGAGATCGTCTTGGTCGAACGTGATTTTCATGGTTTCTAACTCCAAATCTCCTTTGGGTCTATATGAGCGCGGGATAGGCCGGTCGTCAGGTGCCTGGCTGGCGTGACGTTTGGTCACGGAATACGTCAGGCCGCATACGTCAGACCCGCCAGTTATGCAATTGACGACCTTCGTATGATCGGGAGTCGGTGGTCAAGCGTCGTTAGCTGGAGTAACGACGTCATCGATGATACTTTTGAGATTTCCCTTCGGGACGTGATATGCCAGCTCCTTTTTAAGGGCTATGCAATCATCTGTCGTATGACCGTGGTCGACGTGGAAGTCGCACCACTTCGATTTGTCTTTCTTATCGTCATCTTGCTCGGACTTCTCTGGCCACCGGATGGTCGCCTGGACGGTCTTCAGGAACTCGACCAAGTCCTTAGTAGTTCCTTTGAATCCGTAGGAGGATATCTTAGGGTACCGAGGGAATTTGGTCGCGGTCTGGGATTCCACTTTTGTCTTGAGCCGGACGTTCGAAATTTGTCGCACAGGCTCTGACTTGGATGCTGCTTTTATTTTGAATTCGGGCTTTTTAACACCAAGCACCCTCTTGTCGTCGATGTGCTTACGATGGAAGGTAGCGTCGTCCTCTACCCTCATATAAGCAAGGGTTCTGGCTCGGACGTCTTCGAAGTTTTCTGGGGGATATTTGGTCAGGTCGGTGTATAGACCCGAACTATCGTCTAGACCACGCTTGTAAGCTTCGATCGCGGTCTTTACGTCACAGTTACGGACACTGATCATTTCTGCATTGAACCTGTTGAAGTAGCTCCGAATGGATTCACCGGCCTTCTGCACGACATAATACAGGTCACTGGTCTGCTTCTCCATCTTGCGGCTACTGGCGAATTGCTGGGAGAACTAGTTGACCAACTCAGCGAACGACCCGATGGATTTGGGTTTGAGGTTGATCAACCATTGGAGGGCAGGACCTGTGAGGGTCGCCCCAAAACTTTTGCACATGCAGACTTCTTGATACATCTGAGGGATCGAGATTGTCCACATTAGCTGCTTATACTGCGCGATGTGCTCCGTCGGATCGGATATCGAAGAATACTTGGGTGTGAAGGCGGGGATATTATACTTCTTTGGGACATCGACGGTCGCGATCTTATCAATGAAAGGCGATGCCTGATACCACGAACGAGGCTCGACGTCGACGGGCACAACTGCCCCTAGTAGCTTAGCGAGCAGAGACAGTACGCGCTCGTTCTGTTCTTCTAGCATTTTCAACCGCTGGGCGACGGGGTCATTGGGATCGGGATTCGCACCTACCAACGGATCAACTCTTGAACTGGTGCCATTTCCGTACGACGAGCCATTGGCGTCCCCGTTGAAAGGGACAAAATACGGCTGCGACCCATTCTGGAATGGCTGTGTCCCATTCTGGAATGGCTGCGATCCATTCTGGAATGGCTGTGACCCATTCTGGAATGGCTGTGACCCATTCTGGAATGGCTGAGATCCATTCTGCATGGGTGGCGGTCTTATATACTGAGGAGGAACCGTCCCGAACTGGGGATTTGGGTTGAACGTCCCCTGCTACTGGTTCTGCATGAATGGACCCGGCTGCTGATTCTGCATGAATGGACCCGGTCCTGGATTACGGACGAACGGAGCTGAACCAGAGTTATGGACGAATGGAGCGGATCCTGGATTCTGACCGAACGATCCTTGACCTGGATTCTGGACGAATGGTCTTGGACCGTTCTGCGGTCCTAAGGGATTCCTCAGCCGCGCGATTTCCTCAGCTGCTCTTCGACTTTGCTCAGCCATGGCATTGATTTGATTTCGCGCAACTTCCAATTCCTGATACATCTGGGCAATAACATGCTCTTGATTTCCAGGGGCAGCCATTTTCCTGAAACAGAAAACAGAGGAAACTACAAGAAACCGTTAGTAAGACGTACGTTTGTCGAAGATTTTCTCTAGATGAGGTCCCATGGATGGCGCCAAACTGTTATTGCCAAAAATCGTCCAAAATGATAACTTAAGGTTGATTGTGGAATTTAACAACTAAAGAAAGGAATCTTTCGACAAAGCGTACGATAAAGGCGAAAAACGTAAATGAGACAGAGATTTGGTGACGCGGGAAAAATCTTAACAAGGAAAAAACCCGCGGACGACCGTGGAAGTCGTCGCTGTACTATGGTCGCCAAACGGGGCGATATCCTTATGTTTCGGGTGTCGATCGTACAATGATTACAATACAGATGAAAGGAAATACTTTAAATGTAAAGTAACAAGTGTATCAAAATGTAAAAGCTAGTGTATCGTGTGTAAAAGTTGTGTGTCGTGTGCGAATGTCGTGCGTCGAGAGCGATTCTTCGAGAGAGAGTTCTTCGTTTCAGGTGTTCTTGAGAGTTCAGTTGTGCTAAAACCAGGTGTGATGCCAGATTGACTCTTTTCTGTTATAGTCTTCGGGTGCATTGATTGACTTCTTAAATGCTTTGTGTAACAGATGTAACGGACGTCGTCTTTATTGCTGTTTTAATGGCCTTCGTCGGTTATAGCCGTTGGTCATCAATGACATTGATTCCTGCATTAATCACTGACAAAACGTAATAGCAATATTGCACGTTAGTCGGTCGAGGTCGCAAGATTCCATGCGACGGTCGTATGAACTACACGACGTCATGGTCGAGTGTCGTGAGATGAATAACTTTCGATTTTACCTTTGATCAGAGGATAAAGTACTATGAATTTACCTTGCTATGAAAAAGTGTAATAAAGGTCTTCCTTACCTTGGTCGTGGTCGAGACTGGTGAATTTTTACCCAAACTGTAATCTCTGATATTTCTTGTATTCCTATTTTCCCGTTCAATGATGAGACGGACATCAGAGGGAGTGATATGAGAGGTGGCAATCTTGACACATGAGATCGGAGACATATCAGTTTGGTAGTGCATCACCTTTTTGTACCATTTGATTTCTTCTTCTTTTTTCTTCTTCAATTGTGCCCAACTCATATTTTTGGGCTTGATTGGGATCGGTGGACTTAGCGTTGACAGCTTCTTCTTTTGCGACCTTCAGAGACAAGGCTTTTGAATCATCCAATGCTTTTTGGGCCAACCGAGCTTCCTCAATTTCTTGAGGAGAAAGACCCAATTCGGAGACAACTCCTCTAGAAGGAGATTTAAGTCTAAATGATTGTGCATCTGATGGACGAGCTCCATATTTGGCCAACTCCTTCTTCTTTTTCTCTTCTTTCGCCTCATCCTCTATCGAAATGATTTTCTTTCCTTTATCTTTTGGAACATCGGCCTTAACATTTTGATCCCCCTCAATTGTTGCGTCGGTTGTTTCCACCGATGAAATGAGAGAGGATGCTTCCACCGAAGTGATTGGTGTCGGAACAGAGGTCGGTGAAGATGTTGGAATTGTAGTTGCCACCGATGGGATTGAAGTTGGTGTCAGTGTAGGAGTCGGTGTCGGTGTAGGAGTCAAAGTCGGGGATGACATTTTTGTCACTATTGTCACCGATTGGATTGGTGTAGGTGATGGTGTCGGTGTTGCTTTGGCCACCGATGGAGGAATATTGTCAATGGGAGATTTGTTGACACCCACAAACTTAGATGGTTCAACATGAATAGAAGAAGTTTTGGGTTTGGTAGAGGCCTGTTGCTGCCAACATGCCTAACAGAAGGCCTTCAGGGAGCCTTTGTTGGGCGTTTCTCCCCCTCAGCATCGGCCGAAATAGAGATGCCCAAGTGCTTAGAAATATGATCAATACGTTGATGAACCTGCCGAATTCTTTCCCGATCAACGTTTTCAAAAGAGAAGTCCCCAAGGTCGAGATCCCAATCCAGGTTATCATTGAGAAAATCAACTTTCTTGTGAAGACTATCCAGAGAATTCTGAAGAGAAGAGTTGAGGGACCGATGTTGGGTGTCTCGTTCAGGAAGTCTTGTGATTTCAGCATCTTTCACTTCTGAGGAAGCTTTGAGTGCAACTAGAGATATGGCCAAATGAGAGTTAGAGGTTGTGAAGTCCTCCAACTTTTGGCTAACACTAGCCAAGGTATCAGTGACTGGACGAAGTAAAGGCTGAAGAGTAGAGGCAATCAGTTGACGATGTTGATCCTCCAAGACCCTTAACCTGTCACTCGTTTGAGCAATCATAGAGATGGATGCTTGTTTGAAGGTCTCAAACTGAGTACCCACCAACCGACACTGGCGGGCACTTTCTTGAACTTATCCGATGAGATCACTCGGGAGACGAATATCTGTAGTGGTGGATGGTCCAACATTGAGAATTTGGAATCGAGGAGCATTGGGTGATAAAGGTGTGTGAGGAAGTGACCTTTCTTCAGGAATATCGGTGGAAGAAGGTTGATCAGATAGTCGGTCGGGGAATAACACTCTTGGGGGTGGTGGGGATGGTGATGGAGATGAATCATCTTCAGAAGAAGAGGATTGGTGGGGAGTGGGTACCTTCGGTGGGGTGGGAGATCGGCGAGGAGAGGGTCTCGTCGGTGGGGTGCGTTTGGGTGAGGGGGATCGGTGGATCGGTGGATCGTTGAGGATCGGAGTGATTGATTTTCAGTCGGAGAATCTTCGTTGGGGATTGTAGTATCGGTGAGCATAGTATCATCGGTGGGGATACATTCTCGGGGAGAGCCAGTGTCTTCTAGCAGTAAGTCTAAAAAGTCCCCACTGGAGGGGATAACTGTTGAAGCAGCCGAACCTCCAACGGGTTGTGCATCATCATCAATCACAAAGTGATCGGGTGTCAGGCTGTTCAGTGCAAAGTCTGAACCTTCGAGGGGAGAGACCCCGAAGTCATCTGCACCACCCAAAGAAGTGGGTGATGAGGTAAGAGGTGGGTTCTCCAAAAATACAACCGAGGCCTTTTGAGAGGCAACATAGGAGTTGGTATGGGGTATCGCGGATTCCCTTGGCCCGGATGGGATAACTTCAGCCACCGATTTTCGAGAATCGGTAGCCGTCTTATGAGTCTTGGCCGAAGGTATCCGAGACCTCTTTAGAGGAGATCTCGGAGGGGTTTTGGAGTGCCTCCACTTATGAGAAGGGATGGGAACTTGGGTAGCCTCCGAGGGATCTCTCGAAGGCGTAGTTCCAGAAGCGGACACGGAGGTGTCGGTGGCTCGAGAGGATCTCTTTTTGGTGCCACCCAAATTAACTCGGGAATGGGGAGAAGGGGCCACTATGGCTGGAAGGACCTCCGGAATCTCCAGGTGTACAAACCCTTCAATTTCGGCGTCCCCCCAGTATAGTTCGGGAGAGTGAGCGAAAGTGATCATACCTGGTCGGAGTGGGAGATCGGAGGCAAGAGTGGCTACATCGAGAGCTTTTTGGCCAACAATGGGAGCGAACCAGTCATACGTGAACTTGGGAGTTTTCGACTTCCGATCGATGTCCAAAGCAGCACCAAGCTTGTGCTGAACGATCATGAAGATGAATCGCATGTAGGCCACATGACATCGTTTTGGTTGCTTGACCACATCGACTAGTTCCGAAAAGAAGTATTGCGCAAAATCGATTTTGCGTTGGAAAATGAGAGCATGAGCAAGAGAAGTGATGTAGGAAGCAGATTGGTCATGACCATTGGTCTTCCTAGAAAGACAGTAGATGACATGGGCGAAGAAGAAATTCCAGATACCTCCCATCTTACTTCGAACAAGTGTACCTGGACCTTTTGAAGATTTGGAGGATTTGTCAGCACTTTGATGAATGTAGCCAATGGTATTTACCACCTCTACATGGGCATTGTCGACGTGCATGTCTTTGTATTCGGGAAATGCCTCAATCTTCAAGGCATTACGAACATCATCCACACCAAAGGTGAGATCGTGATCACCTTCTTCGTCAGTAAGAATGGAAGCATGAATGGCCTCGTTTGAGGGGTCGTAAACACAAGTGAGCCAAAAATTTCCGATGAGAAATTTACTCATCTTGGGGTTGCATGTGAAAGCATTAAGAATGGGAGAACGGGTTAAGAATTTGGTAATGGTAGTGAATTTGGGATGAGCGGAGTCGGATTCAAACCGTGCAACATGATTGCACGGATTAAACTCGAGGTCTTCGAAGCATGTGGGTGATTCCTTAACGATCTTTGTGGATTTGGGAGCCTTGGAAGAGGTGGAAGACGCCATTGTTGAAGGTTTAGAGAAGGAACATATTGTGTTCTTGAGAGGCAGAAATAGATCGTGGGTATTTGCAGGTATGCGAAAAAGAGCAAGTAAGGAAGATGGGTGGTTTTTATAGAGTGAGAATTTGAAAGGGTTTTGGGCGGCAACGGTTACAGATGGAAGTCTAAAGGGTCATTTAAATGAATATTCAATTAAGTTTAAAAAAGGTAATCATCATGGATGGAAAATTTGTGGCTAAAAGTGAGTTTCATGAAAATGGGTATGTGGAAGGTCAAGGGTTTGACTGATAATTACGTTTGTACGGGTGATATGATCATCGAAAAACATGCCAAATAAGAATGAAAGAGAATTGGTGTTATGGTTGCCACCGATGTGAGTGCATACACCGATGTTAGATCACCGATGAGTGATGAAATCGTGTTGAAACAATCGGTGAGAGAATTCACTGATTGATTGGGTATCGGTAGAGTTTCGGTGAGAGAAGGTGTCACCGATTGATAATTGATATCGGTGGGGTGAGGGTAAGATCATCGGTGAGGAGAAAGTCTACCGAGGGAAAGAAGAACGTCGGTGTGATAAGGGCTCACCGATGATTTGTGTATTCGGTGAAGAATGGTGTCGGTGAGCGTTGAGAACTCACCGATTGAATATGTCGGTGGTGAAGGAGATATGGGGGTTTCGGTGAGGAAGATATCACCGATGGGTTTAAGACTAGGTTGTCGGTGGGGAGGTATCCCCGATTGGAATAACTTGGGAGTTGGTGACATTTAGAAAATATCGGTGGGGGAATCGGTGAGAGGATTCCACCGATTCAATCGAAGTATCGGTGAGAAGAGACACCGATATATATATATATATATGTTTTTTTTAGGAATCTAAATACAACATGCCAAGTTCTCCTATCAGAAAGTTGAACTTGGTTTCATCAAAGGGTTTGGTGAATAAGTCAGCAAGCTGAAGATCAGTAGGAATGAAATGCAGCTCAATGTCACCTTTGGAGATGTGGTCCCTGATGAAATGATATCGGATATCTATGTGTTTTGATCTTGAGTGTAACACAGGATTGTTTGCAATAGCTATTGTACTGGAGTTGTCACATAGAATTGGGACTTGAGAGTAGACTTGATTATAGCCCCTTAGTTGATTTTTCATCCACAGGATCTGGGCACAGAAACTTCCAGCTTCAACATATTCAGCTTCAACAGTTGAGGTTGAAACTGAGTTTTGTTTCTTGCTGGACCACCTGACTAATTTGCCACCAAGAAGTTGGAAGCTACCTGTGGTACTCTTCCTATCAACTTTGGAACCTGCGTAATCTGAATCTGAATACCCAATTAGTTCAAAACCCGAGTCTTTGGGATACCAAAGACCCAGATGCAAGGTACCTTTCAGATACCGGAAAATCCGTTTTACAGCAGCCAAATGAGATTCTTTTGGGTGGGCTTGATAACGGGCACAAAGACTAGTAGCAAACATAATGTCAGGTCTGCTGGCAGTTAAGTAAAGAAGGGATCCAATCATACCTCGATAATTCGTTACATCAACTGATTTACCATCTGGATCAGCATGAATTTTCAAAGGTGGTGCCATAGGAGTTTTCATAGGAGAGCTGTTTTCAAAATTAATTTTCTTCAGAAGGTCATGAATATATTTGCTTTGATTTATAAAAATCCCTTCTGAAGTTTGTTTGACCTGAAGGCCCAAAAAGAATGTAAGCTCTCCCATCATGCTCATCTCATATTGACTCATCATGAGAGAAGCAAACTCATTACACAGTGATTCATCAGTGGCACCAAAGATGATGTCATCCACATAGATTTGAACAAGAATGAGATTACCTGAGGTCTTCTTGATAAAGAGAGTGTTGTCAATTTTACCTATGGAGTATCCATTCTTTATAAGGAAGTCAACAAGGGTGTCATACCAAGCACGTGGAGCTTGCTTGAGACCATAGAGAGCCTTGTCCAATCGGTACACATAGTCTGGATGAGTTGGGTCTTCAAATCCAGGTGGTTGTTTAACATAGACTTCCTCAGCAAGTTCCCTATTGAGGAAAGCACTTTTAACATCCATCTGGAAAACTCTAAAATTTCGGTAGGAAGCATGAGCCAGGAAGATCCTTATGGCTTCAATTCTTGCAACATGAGCAAATGTTTCATCATAATCAATTCCTTCTTCCTGTCGGTATCCTTGAGCAACCAGTCTGGCCTTGTTTCTGACCATTGTACCTTCTTCATCCATCTTGTTCCTGAAGACCCACTTGGTTCCAATTATTGTCTTCTTTGGAGGTCTGGGAACCAATCTCCATACCTTGTTTCTTTCAAATTGAGAAAGTTCCTCTTACATGGCAGTGATCCATCATGGATCTTCTAAAGCTTCCTCAATTTTCTTGGGCTCTATGAGAGATAGAAAATTCACATAGAGACAAATATTTCCAATGCCTCTTCTAGTTTGGACCCCAGCTTGCTGATCACCAATGATTTGATCTATGGGATGATCTTTGGTCCATTTGGTGGCAGGAGTCAATGGAGGTGGAGTATTTTGAGTAGGTGGAATTGGACAAGGTTGGTTTATCGGAGAGGAATATGGGATATCGGTGGTAGCAGGGTCAATTTCGATGTTAGGTTGGTTTAATGAATCAATTTCGGTGGCTGGTGAGGTGGATGGTGACCCAACTTGTTGATTAGATGAGGAAGGGTCAGAGTAGGTGAAAGGAATAGAAGATGAATCAGTGGGATTTGATGTAGGAGCATCACCTATGCATGATGAAATCCATCTATGTAATTCATCATCACCATTTGAGAGAGATGATGATCTCAGGTCATCAAATTTGACATGAATGTATTCATCAATGCATTTCTTTCTGAGATTGTGCACATGATATGCTTTGGAGGATAAAGAGTATCCCACAAAAATTCCTTCAACAGCCTTAGTATCAAATTTCCCAAGGTTGTCACGATCATTCAGAATGAAACACATACAACCAAAGACATGAAGAAATCCAATATTTGGTTTTCTGCCATGGAAAACTTCATAGGGGGTTTTACCATGTCTCTTGGAGATTACTGACCTATTTTGGGTAAAGCAAGCAGTGTTAACAGCTTCAGCCCAAAAGTAGGTAGGAAGGTTTGCTTCACTTAGCATAGATCTGGCCGCTTCACATAGAGTCCGATTTTTTCTTTCTACAACTCCATTCTGTTGCGGAGTTCTAACAACTGAGAAATTTTGGGAGATTCCCTTGTCATTGAAGAAGTCTTCCAAGGCACTGTTTCTGAATTCAGTGCCATTGTCACTTCTTACTGATCGAACAAGCTGGCCATTTAAAACTTCATTCTTTTTGACAAAGTTGATGATTTCTTCAGTTGCATCACTTTTATACCTGAGAAAAGAAACCCAAGTATATCTCGTAAATTCATCAACAATAACAAGAATGTACCTTTTGCCACCTAGGCTAGGAGTGCTGACTGGTCCACATAGATCTATGTGCAGCATTTGAAGAGGAAGAGTGATGGAAGAGCATTGCTTAGTCTTGAATGAGGTTTTGATGAGCTTTCCTTTCTCACATGCATCACATAGCTTTTCTTTTGTGAAATTCAGCTTTGGCATGCCAGTCACCAGATCTTTGTTGGAGATGATGTGAAGGGTTTTGAAATTGAGGTGAGACAGACGTTTATGCCACAACCAGTTCCTTTTGGATGTGTCATCCGACACAAAGCATACATTGGATGAGTCATTTCTTTGTCCCATGTCTATGATGTAGACATTTTCCATTCTTCTCCTAGAGAGAACCACATTCATATTCTTATCAACAATTGTACATATACAAAGTTCAAAGATAACTTTGTATCCCATATCACATAGCTGACTTATGCTAAGTAGATTATGCATAAGGCCTTCAACAAATGCAACTTTGTTGAAAGTAACAGATCTGTTGGAGAGAGTTCCATAACCTTTTGTGTAACCTCTAGAGTTGTCTCCAAAAGTTACAGATGGACCCTTTTCAGACACATAGTTAATTAGAAGAGATTTGTTCCCTGTCATGTGACGTGAGCACCCACTATCCAAATACCAGATTTGATGGTTCTCATGAACCTGCATGCACACACAGATTAGTTTCTTGGTACCCATTTGGTGGTGGGTCCTTTTGGGTTAGAGGAGGAAGAGTCCTTAGGCTTGGTACGATCAATCCTATCCTTGGGACAGTCTTTTGCAAGATGAAAAGTGTCACCACAATTGTAACATTTTCTATAGATAAACATGTTTTTAGATTTTTGCACTTTTTCTTTTCCTTTGCCTTTGACATCAATTTGAATAGCTTTAGGACCAAAAGTAGAGATGAGAGGAGGAAAACTTAAAATCCCATTTCCAGAAGTTGTAGGAGCAAAATTAGTGGATGGAATTGTTGAAGAGTTTTTGAGATGACCTTTTGCAAGAACTGAAGATTTTCTTTTTAAAGAAAGATTTGTGATATTATCAATTTTGGAAATCTTTGAGTCTGTTGGATTTAGAGAAGAGACTTCATCAAGAGTTAAAATTTTCAAAAGATCATGAATGGGTTTTGGAACATCATTGGAATCTTGTGTTTCTATGTTTTGAACACATGAAGAATCTTTGGCTTTCATGAACATTCCAATTTTTAAAGCTTCATTTAAATCATCTGAGTTCAAAGAAACTGAGTCACTTGAGCTTGACTCCGAAGGTTCATGATGACTTGTTGGAGCACATGAAGTGGAGGCAAGAGCATCAGAAGAAAGTTCAAAATCCATTTTTCCAAAGCCTAGACCAAATTTATTATCACAAGGAATTTGGTCTTGATTTTTTTTTTCAAGATTTTTCGAAGAACTGGTCCATTTTCTGACAGTCTCTTGCTCTCTTTTAAGTCTTTTGAAAAGTTTGTTTTTCTCTTTGGCGATAATATGATTTATGGTTTTCAAGTCCTCAAGCTCAGCTTTGATTTCCTCAAACTTTTCAAGTTTAGACATGCAGATTTCAAGTTGAGAAGAAAGATTTTTAACTTGAACATATTTTCTTTTCTTGGCATCTTTGATATTATAGAAATCATTAGTCAAAGATTCATAGGCGTCAATCTTTTCAGTTCCAGTCATAGAGTTAAAGGGATATACCTGAGAGTATGATGTCGAGCACCCAGTTGACACCAGAGCCATTGGAGAGACTACCTTTTCAGAATCTTCCATTTCTTCAGATATGGCCATGAAACACATGTTGGGAGAATCTTTATCACTGTCAGAAGTTTCCTCATCATCCCAATCATGGATTTCAGCCATTAGTTCCTCTCCTTTTCTGAGAAGTCCCTCATTTGTTTCTTTCTCTTTCTTGTACTTGGCTTTGTACTTCTCAGAACGTTCTTGATGATCTTGAGAAGATGGTTGAGTACCTTTTCTAGAAAAGATTGATTTGGAGGAGTTGTTTTTGGGTTTCTCATACTTTAAAGAAAACCTGTCAGAAGATGTGGTCCTAGATTTTACAACACGCTTACTTCTGCATTCAGATGCAAAATGTCCTTTCTTACCACAATTAAAACAATCCTCATTTGACTTATCAGAAGAGGGATTTTTTGTGGAAGAGAAGGGTTTTCTGAAAGTTCTAGGTTTGCTCGAAGGACGAGACTTGTTCTTGAACCCAACCATCATTGCCATTTCATCAGATATCTGCTCAACCGAGGTTTCCTCACCTTCATCATCGGCATCACTCAGATATGCCTCCGTTTGGTGGGTAGAGTTATTCTGGCTGTCATTGTCAGAATCTGATGAAGGGTAGGTAATGCAAGGAACACATTGAGCTTTCTTGGAAGTATCACTGACAAGGGCTATAGAAGGGCCCTTTATCTCTTTGATGATAGACTTCCTTTGCTATTTGTTTGTTCAAAGTTGAAGAGAGTTTCATATAAAACAGTTAAGGGCATGTAATCAAGATCCTTGGTCATCTTGATGCATGTGCATATGTTCTCCCAAAAGTCAGGAAGACAATCCATGAACTTGCACAAGACTTCCTCATTATCATAAGTTCTGCCCAATAACTTCTAATCATTTAAAAGGCTGTTGAAGCGATTATAATAGCTAGAAAGAAATTCACCTTTTTCATGAGCAAAGAGCTCATATTTCCTGATGAAAACAATCTTTTTGCTCTTCTTCACTTCCTCTATACCTTCGTACATAACACACAGAGTGGTCCACATTTCCTTAGTTGTTTCAAAGTTTACTAAAGAGTGATAGACCTCATCAGGAAGAGAGAGTGCAATAATTGCCCTGACTTTAGAGTCAAGAGAAACCAGGCATTTTTCTTCATCAGTATATTTCTTAGGATTTTTTAGAATATAGCGACCGGTAGCTTTGGATTTTTCTTCATCAGAAGAATCATCTGAATCATCAGAGACATCTTTATCAGCAATTTCCTTTCCAGCCCTCTGCGTTTCATAGCGAGTCCAAACTCTAGGGATAATGGGTCCCTCTTTGAGAATGGTTGGATATCTAGTATCCACTCCTTCCATGAATAGCATCATACGGCTTTTCCACAGAGAAAAGTTGTTGGGATTAAACTTTGGAGGTTTAGCTATAGAGCCATTTTCAGAAAAGTTGTTTTGAGAAGGGATTTCATTGTTTGAGGAAGAGGCAACCATTGCAGATCAAGTTTATGAGTTAAACTTTCTGCTCTGATACCACTTGTTAGTCCCAGATGGCTTAGCAAGTATTGTAGAAGGGGGGGGGGGGGGGGGTGAATACAATACTCAAATTCACTTAATTTAATTCTTTTATTGAAAAACTTCAACAAGAATTACACATAGAAATCTAAAGATTGTTGCGGAAAGAACGGGTAAAACTATTCTAACAATCTTTCACAAAGTAAACAGAAATAACAAAACAACTTTAAACACACAAAGATCAAAGCTATAAAGTTCTTAGGGATGAAACAATCTTGCACTCAGAGAATTTCTTCAGAAAAGTGTGGTTTGCATGGATGTCTTCTTCCTCCTTTTATAGTGCATGAAGCATTAAATGCTTAGGACACTTGTCATCAGGAGATTCAATTGTAGGTGTTGACTTCTGAAAAGTTGATATGTCCTTTTTACCTTTTTCCTTGGTACTAGGAAGAATACCCATGCTGATTGAGACTTTATCTGATAATAGATAAAACGACCAATAGTCACTTTTACCTAGCAATAGATATTGTCCCATAACAAATGATCTTCTCATTGTGTCTTCCAAGAAGCATTCCACCGATAGTATTCCACCTATTTGAACTTTGAGATTGGTGAGAATTCTTGAAAGATACATGCCATGAGAAGTACCATGTTCCCACCGATTTGAGGCTTTCATCGGTGGGACTAGTTGGCCGATCATAGGAGAGATCGATGGGAGAGTGTCTACCGATTTTCATAGTGATCATCGGTGGACAATGACTTGTCTTTGTTGAGAAGATGATCTTTCACTTCCACAATGAGAGCATCTTCAAACTTGATTTTGGTTGATCTTCGACTTCACCAAACTTTTGTTATCTTATAGTCATTATAAAGAACCACAAAGAAATATTCTAAGTAAGATTTTAGGTGTTAAAATCGGTGGGTCAATTTCAAATCTTTGGTGACTGATAGCAGAAAATCGTATAGGTCCACAAAGTGACCACAATGTTACCACAATGGCGGTGCAAGTGCACACCGGACACTATGATCGCTATAAGTAATAAAGTGTTAGTAATACCGAGATCGTTTCCACAGGGACTGGTCAACTAAGAATCTGAGACATTCATGAACTTCAAGTACTTGTTTGGGTTGTAAAAAAGTTATCAATTGTTGTTGGTTATAATTATAGTAAAGAATCAAACTTCTTATATTAAAGAGAGGGTGTGGGTATGAGTTTTTCTTAAGACATTCGCAATAGCAAAATGGTCAGAAGCTTTGTGTCATGAAGGTGTTCATAGAAATCCCGATCTCTCGAAAGTGAATTGTTATGAACTGTGGCCACAAAGTTCCCACTTCTGCCGAATCTTAATCTTGCCGATTTAATTAAGTTTGACTCTAAACGTCAAGTTCTATCAATATGAAGATTTATACCCAAATCTCTTTGTGATATAAATCTCGATCGGCGTTTGAACCTTAATAAATCATACAAAACCCGTCTCTCGACGTGGTTATCAAAGACTCACTCAAATCTTTGTGCATCACTTAAACCGTATTTCGAATCCGCCCCTCTCGAGGTCAAGATCTAATATTAACACTTCAAAGTGATCGGCTTATCCGCGTTGAGTATATAATTCCCGACTCAAGTGACCAATATTAAGATTTAGTAGAAATGACAACACCCAAATGCTTACTTAGTCTTAAGCTTGGCTAACACCCACACCCATTAAGGTGATTAGCTCATAATGAAAGTAAATAAAGCAATGAAAGTAGAATAATAATTAAGAAACATTCTCATTAATAATTAAAGTCTTACAATACAAGGAAATAAATACAAGAATTATAAAGACAAGTATTTAAAGGCAAGAGATGATGCCTTCTTTAAAGGCAAGAGAGCTCTTCAAGCTCCAAGAGATGATATTCAAAGTGATAGGATGCCTTCTTTAAATAGTGGATGAAAAGTGAGATGCAACATCCTTTTACCCAAGTTGTACACACCATCTTTAAGCCAAAGGTCCTTCCTTTTCACCCTCATCTTCTATGGTCAAACTTCATCCACAACTTCAGACTTTTATTTATGCTTTCTTCTTTAATATTTCGTCCATGTCTCCCACCAAATTAAGTTGGATCTGCCCACAGTGGTAAGATTGTGACCACTGTCAAAAGTGTCTATTTTTTAGCAAATTTTACTCTTTGATTTATTATTACCCTTTGCAAACTTTTTAGACCAAAAGAAAGAGAAAGAAGCAAAATGGGTATAAAAAATACAAAAAATTAGGTGTTTCGAACAACAAATAACTCTAAAAAACGAGAGTTATCATACCCCCAAACTTGAGGTATTACTTGTCCTCAGGTAAAAAGAGAAAAGAAAAAAATTAAATTTTTATTAAAGAGGGTGTTGAAAATTTCAATAGCTCGAGAGATGTACAACTTTCTTCCTTAAATCGTTTGGATTCGCAATTAATCGGTAGGACTTTTCGGGTACGTGTTTTGTGGTTCAAAAAGCGCTTTCCTCCCCCAAACTTATTTCATACCACCAAAAGGCTTGAAATGAGTTTTGATTTTTATGCTTTTTATTTGGTGGTATATATATGTATTTTTTTCGTTTATATATATATATATATATATATATATTTCTTTCTTTCTTTATATATATATTTTATAAAATAAAAAATAAAGTTGATATCCCCCAAACTTGAAATGGCCAATGGCCCCATTGGACAAGTTGGTGGTTTATTTAGTGGCTTGGGTGAACAACGAAAAGTGTATCGGCTAAAATTTAGAAAGATGGCCTACGTCCTTTTAATCGATGAATCCGCAAAAATTACCGAAGAAAGTGGTTCTTGAAATAACGGCAAGCTATTTTTTTTTAATTTTCAACACCAATAATGAGCATAAAACAACAAATTCGCTATATATTACACAAAAGGTGAATTTTTCCAAAGTTGCAACCAAGTCTAAAAGTCTAACCAAAATAACCTAATACCCATAAGATATGATAGCACAAAAATACATGTTTCGCACAAGGGTATTAATGAACCGTCAAGTAATTTAGACCGTGGGAGCATGATCACCGAAAGAAGTAGCTGGTGGTTCGCTAGTCGGATTTGAAGGCGTCGGTGGAATCGGAATACGAGTCTGTGGGGGGCACAATCCGGAAGGAAATCGCAGAAACTGAGCGGCAAGAAGTAGGTCACGACGTAAATGGATCTTACGGCTCACTCGGTTCCAATCCCGTTGGTATGCCCAAATACGTTCGGTTCACCGTACGTGGGTACTAAAATGCTCGGTCAAAAGCTGCAAGGAATTTGCGAGTTTTTTATGCTCTAGGTTTGTTTCCTCTTGTTGGCCGGCTAAAACTTCCAACCAAGTCTTCGACCCATAACCCGTAGCGGATGGTGGAATCGAAGGCATCTAAAAAGGGCTCGAGTGCGTTACGGATTGAGACTCGGGGCCGAATGGAACAACTGTAACTGTAGGAGCAGCAGTAGTGGTCTGGACTGTTTAGTCGGGTACGGGATCATCACGGTGCATGCGATTTATAGGGCCATGATCAATGGTAGATTTTCCGTATGTGATTACATCGGTCTTTTTGGTGGGAACTTGTGCAGCCATGAGTAACTTTGTGATAAGTCCCGGAAAAATAAGACGAGATCCGACACGTGTGGTCACTTGGCGAATCGCCTCATGAGCTATTTGGCCAAGATCAATAGGTAACTCCTTGATTACACAATATAACAATACACATTTATCATATGATAAAGTGCAATCGTGGACGGTTGGTTCAATATTGTGTCGTAAAAACTGGAACAACAATGCTGCCTCGAGATTTAAGTGACTTGCAAAAATAATACGTCGTTTATTATCAATGGACCAACCATGGGGTGACAATGTTAAAGTGGCCACAATATCGTCATCATTGATAGGTAAAAAACCACCCGAAATTTGGGAATACGAACACATAAATGGCGACGTAAGTCCAAAAGCCGCGTTGATTTTAGGCGCGGTCCAATCCACATTCTTGCCTCTAATATTCACTACGCTATGAGGCGAACACCCAATGGTAGCATAAAATTCCCGCACCCATGTTTCGTTAATTTTACACGGAATCAGAACCAAATTTTCCCAATGGTGTGCAACAAGGTGGTGACGAATATGCATGTAACCCGAAACAAGTTTTGGGTGAAAAGCCTTTTCTATCAACAAACGATTACTTTGAAAAAGATTATACCTTGGCGCCATGGGTCGTGAACGAGACTGTTGAGACTGAGTAAGACGGTTTGTTGGTAAGTGTTAATGCCAAAAATCGTCCAAAAGAATAACTTAAGGTTAATTGTGGAATTTAACAACTAAAGATAAGAATCTTTCAACAAACCGTGCGACAAAGACAAAAAATGCAAATGAGACAGAGATTTTGGTGACGCGGGAAAAACCTCAACGAGGAAAAAACCCGCGGACGACTGTGGAAGTCGCCGCTGCACTATGGTCGCCAAACAGAGGCGATATCCTTATGTTTCGGGTGTCGATCGTACAGAGATTACAATACAAATGAAAGAAAGACTTTAAATATAAAGTAACAAGTGTATCAAAGGTAAAAAACTGGTGCGTCGTGTGTAAAAACTAATTGTCGTGTGTAAGTCGTGCGTCGAGAGCGATCTGTTGGGAAAATATTTTATGTTTCGAGTGTTCTTCAGAGTTCGAATGTTTCCAGATGTCTCAGATGACGTGTGATGTGTCCTTTTCTGAAATGATGATTGAGCTTGGTATTTATAGTCTTCGGGTGCTTTAATTGACTCCTTAAATGCTTTGTGTAACGGTCGTAACAGTCACTGGGTTAAATGCTCATAAAGGCCTTCGTCGATTATAGTCGTTGATCATCAATGACATTGATTCCTGCATTAAAACACTGAAAACGTAACAGAAATTCCTCATGTTAGTCGGTCGAGGTCACAAGGTTCCATACGACGGTCGTGTGAGCTAGATGACGTCCTGGTCGAGTGTCGTGAGGTAAATAACTTTCGATTTCAACTTTGGGGATAAAGTATTTATGATTTTTCCTTATTATAAGAAAGTATAATAAATGTCTTCCCTATCTTGGTCGTGGTCGAGGCCGGTGAAATTTTACCCAAACAGTTTGCCCCCAAAATTTAAAATGAAGAAGCAATTTTTTGAGTTTTGAATTTTGTCAGTCGGACGTCTAGGGTTGTGACACGTGTCAAAAGTTACTTCAATTGCTTTGGAACTGGATCGGTCCAATTCCAACTAGAGAGGAAGTCGAAAAGGGGATAAGATCGTGACGTCACGCTGACGCACGATCATGCTTAGCAGCTGTCATTGCCAGGTGTCGACGATCCGTGTGTGCATACGAAAAGGTAAGGACACGTGTCGATCATCGAGGGACTCGACCTGACATGATCGTTTACATTAATAGAGACCCACGATGGATCTTTTCCATTTTACGCTTTCAAAGAGTTTTAGAGAGACATTCTTTTCACGATTTCTTGCTGTTCTTCGTCCAATCTTTTCCAAAACTGCAAAAAATCTTCGATCCGTTTTAGAACTTTCGAGGTCTAGAGCGCCTATATAAGGTACGACTCTTCAGTCTTTGTATGCGTCGTAAATTCATTGCGAGAAAACCTAGGAAAAACTGGGACAATTGGGGTTTTTCCGACCATCAAATTTGGTTAACGGGATTAGCAATGTCGACAGAGCCCAGGAGTACCATTCGAGATCAAGATGATCTCGATGACTTTAGGAAATTAGCGAGAATCCCTACGGGGATTACAGTGAGCAAGGCCGTTCAAGTTCGACCGGAAATGTGCCCTGAGGGGTACGTCGTGATCTACGAGTACCCATTCAAGATAGGCTTCCACTGGCCATATTCGCCTCTAGCCAAGGCGTTTATGTGTGAGTTTGACTTGTCGCCTGGGCAACTGATTCCCCAATTCTGGCGCGTTATTCAGGTCATCGAGCGACTTACCTCTCATTGGGAGTCGCCGATGAATGTGACAGACCTGCTTACGGCCTACCAGATCATGAAGGATACCTACTGTCGCTACAACCTATTTTCCAAACACAAGGGCGATCATACCTTGGTTCTGAAAACTGCTGTCAACGACCGCAAATGGAAGACCAGGTATGTACTCGTGCGGGTAGCGACGCTGGACCCTGAAAGTGACTGGATCAGGTCTGGTTGGAACATGACGGGTGAGTTTTCAGCTTTGGTCGAGCGTTTTTATCGTATCTACTTTATTTGTTCTTCGACTAATCTTCCCCCTTGTGTTCTCAGATATCAACTTCGACAAGGTGGTGCCTAACGACGACTCCAAGGCCAAGATCGAGAAGTTCGTGGAGATCAGTCCCGATGATCGATCATTCATCACGCGACATTTGGTAGACGAGGACGACGACTTAGTCTTCTTGTGCGAAAGACTTCGGGAGAGTCGAGAGGAAGAGGAGGAAAGAGAGGAGAATGAGGGAGAAGAAAAGAAAGAGGAGTCGAGAGAGGAGGCAGAGGTAGAGATGACTGGTAAGTGTACCCTACTCTGTCTCGACATATTTCTTCCTTTGTTTCAGTCGCCTACTTGTTCTTCCTTTCTTGTTTTACAGGAGAATCTCAGCCGAAAACGTCGTCTGCGATGGCCAAGAGGGCGACCCAGGCCGAATTGGCTCGTAAGGCGAGAGAAAAGAGGACGGAGGCTCCGACAACTGGGTCGGGAGTCCTAAAGAGAAGAGAGGTCCCAACAACTGGGTCAGGGATCCTAAAGAGGACGAGGACGACGGTCCTGAGGGAACCATCTTCGAAGGTAAGCGACTCATCGAGAGTCGTTAGTCCGGAGAAGGCGAAGGCGGCGATCGCGACTTCTGAGAAGACGAAGATGTCTTCTTACTCGATTGACGCAACGTTGGTCGATCCGGCGCTTCAGGCGACAAAGACGATGCATGCGTCGGCGACAAAGACGATGCATGCGTCTGCGACGTCGACCTGTACAACGGACGACAATGGCAAGGGTCACACAACCAAGGATAAAGAGGTCACGACAGTTAATTTTACATTGCCGTCAGACTTCCTAGCTGACAACGTCCTAGACGGGACGAAATTGTTTCCGCATCTGGGGAAGTATCAGCTCCCATCTTTCGAGGAGCGTTTTCGAGGGGTCTCCGTCGAGGATACGGGAGCGCATGTTGCCGGACTGGCGTTCATGGTAGGTCTTTCTTTCAAGACTTGTTTTGTTTTATCGATGTTTAATTTTTGCCAAATGTTTACTAACATGTGTCTTACGTTTTTTAGACGTTTCAGTCTTCTTTGGCCCTGCACGCCGAAACGACAAAGATAGAAGGCCTAGTATCTTCTGCCCTTAAGAGGGAAGACGCGTCATTGGTAAGGGAGAAATCTGCTCTGGAACGTGCCGAGGGTCTGTCGGTACGACTCGACGACGCTCTGAATGAGCTGGAAGCCGTCGGACATGCCAAAGACGAGGCGAACTTTCGTCTGAAGCAATCCTTATCCTTACTCGCCGACCAAAGGGTGGAGCTGGATAGGACGAAGGAGTCATTGGCTACGAAGGAGAAGGAAGCTGAAGACTCCATGTCCAAGGTTGCTGGTTTAGAGAAGGAGGTCGAGGAGTTGAAGGACGAGGTTAAGTCCGTCTTCGCCATCACTCGTTTTACTGCGCGAGCGGCGATCATGCGACGACACTTGTCGGGAAAAAATCCTCTCGCCTCGGCGTCAGAAGAGCTTGCCCTCTATCTGAGCGAAGTCGGATCTGCAAGAGAGCTCGACTCGGATGATGAGAAGGAGGCGGACGAAAGCTCTAAGCGCGAGGCCTCAGGCAAGGATGCGACCGATGCTCGTCTTCAGCCTTAGGAAAATCTTTGCTATATGTACTTTTGTTTTTGAGCGCTCGACCATTGGTGGTCGAGTCACTTAGATGTAATTACTTATTTCATGAATGAAATTTTTACCCTTCTGTTGAACTCGTGTATTATTCCGACTCATACATGTCGTGGACGGATATAGTATGAAATTTATCAAGTACAGAATGAACAAGAAATCATGCGACTTAGGCATTCATTATGATGCAAAGACTAGCACACAAGTCATAAGACTTTTATATATTTAAATCGAATGAGCAAACGTAAGTATATGCGATTAAAGCATTCATTCAGAACATGAAATTCCTCTAAGTTGGGAACCTAGATCGAGGGGTCGCTAGACCTTATGACCGTACAACTAGATTGTACGATGATCTTGATTCATGTGTCCCCGTGAAAGGATAATCAAGTCATAGACTCGACCATTTATGTCGTGCGATCCTGCGAGACTAAAATCGTATAGTAGACTTAGCAACTGATATCGTGCGATCCTGCGATTAAACAATGTCAGAGGTTGGTCGTTGGCTAACCAACGACCCTCCGATGCTTAAGTCAGTAATCGTCGTGGTAAAAATCACATGAGAGAAAGAAAAGGACTTAGAAGAAATACCTTTTCAAATGCATCGCATTCCAGCTACGTGGGATATCTCGCTTGTCGAGGGTTTGGAGTCGATAGGCACTTTTACCCACGACTTCTGAGATACGACTCGGCCCTTTCCGCTTGTTCCTTTCAGGAGTAAAATTATTGTTTTCGTGTGAACAGGCAAAACAATTGGCATGTTCCTGCAAGAAAGATATTAGCTTGTCTCCAAGGTAGGGACAAAGAGACGAACCTGTCAAGACCTTCTGGTCAGGCTTGCTCTGGTCTAGGATGCCTTCGTCGACCCGTAACTGCTAGACGACCTACTTTTGCGGCTTCAGCGTGGTTTTATAACAGTCACTGTTTGGGCAAAAAATCACTAGTCTCGACCACGACCAAGAAAGGTAAGACACATGTTATGAACTATATCTTGTATTAAGATAAGGCCCCGACAAAGACCCAAAAAACCTCCGTCGTCCCCCCTAAAAGGTAAGTCGAGAGTTCCTCACGACACTCGACCTCAACGTCGCCTAGCTCACACGACCGTCGCATAAAAACCATGCGACCTCGACCGACTAACGCGCTATACGACTGTTATGTTTGTTCAGTATTTAATGTAGGAGTCAACACCATTAATGGACAACGGATATAACCGACGAAGTCAGTTATGAACATCTAAACCCGCATTAAAAGATGGCAACCGTTACGACAACTATCAAAGTCCTTAATGATCCAATTAAAAGTGCCCAAAGACTATAAATTCCAAGCTCAATCCGCAGTTCAGGGGACATCGAATAACACAGAGAGGAACATAGATACAACGCAGAACATCAAACACAAGCACTTGAACTCTGAAGAACACTTGAAGCACATAAATCGCTCGCAGAAGAATCGCTCTCGACGCACGACATCTGCACTCGACACACAGTTTAAACACACGACGCACACTGTTTTACATTAGAAAACACTTGTAACTTTACATTTCGAAGTCTTTCCTTCATTTGTATTGTAATCTCTGTACGATCGACACCTGGAACACCAAGGACATCGCCCCTGTTTGGCGACCATAGTGCAGCGACGACATCCACTGTCGTCCGCAGGTTTTTTCCTCGTTGAGGTTTTTCCTGCGTCATCAAATTCTCTGTCTCGTTTATATTTTTGTCTTGGTCGCACACCTTTGTCGAACGATTCCTTTCTTTAGTTGTTAAAGTCCACATCGACCTTAAGTTGTCCCTTTGGTGCGATTTTTGGCATTAACAGTTTGGCGCCATCCGTGGGACCTCATCTAGAGAAAATCTTCAACGAACGTGCATCTTACTAACGGTTTCTTGGAGTTTTCTTTGTTCTCTGTTTCAGGAAAATGGCAGCCCCTGGAAATTAGCAGCATGTCATTGCCCAGATGTACCAGGAGCTTGAAGTCGCTTGAAATCAAATCAACGCCATGGCAGAGCAAAGTCGCAGAGCAACTGAGGAGATCGCACGATTAAGGAATTCTTCTGGACCTCAGAATGGTCCAAGGCCATTTGTTCAGAATCCAGGCCAATGATCGTTCGGACAGAACGGTCCTCGACCATTCGCGCATAATCCAGGTCCAGGATCAGGTCCGTTCGCTCAGAATCAGCATCCAGGTCCGTTCATGCAGAACCAGCAGCCGGGACCGTTCAATCCAAATCCCCAGTTCGGGACAGTTCCTCCTCAACATATAAGGCCACCACCCATGCAGAATGGATCGCAACCATTTTCGAATGGATCACAGCCATTTCTGAATGGATCGCAGCCATTTCCGAATGGGTCGCAGCCGTTTCAGAATGGATCGCAGCCATTTCCGAATGGGTCGCAGCCGTTTCAGAATGGGTCGCAGCCGTATTTTGTTCCTTTCAACGGAGACGCCAATGGATCGTCGCATGGCAATGGCACCAGTTCAGGAGTCAATCCGCAAGCAGGGGCAAATCTCGACCCTAATGACCCCGTCGCCCAGCGATTGAAAATGCTAGAAGATCAAAACGAGCGTGTCCTATCTTTGCTCGCCAAGCTACCTGGGGCAGCCGTACCCGTCGACGTCGAGCCCCGATCAGGATTTCAGGCGTCGCCCTTCATCGATGAGATCGCGACCGTCGAGCTCTCAAAGAAGTACAACGTCCCCGCCTTCACGTCCATGTATTCGGGAGTGACTGATCCGACAGAGCACGTCGCGCAATACAAGCAGCTCATGTGGACAATCTAGATCCCACACATGTATCAGGAGGTCTGTATGTGCAAGAGCTTTGGTGCGACTCTCAACGGTCCTGCTCTCCAATGGTTGATCAATCTCAAACCCAAGTCCATCAGGTCGTTCGCTGAATTGGTCAACCAATTCTCTCAGCAATTCGCCAGCAGTCGCAAGATGGAGAAGCAGACTAGTGACCTATATTATGTCGTGCAGAAGACCAATGAGTCTATCCGAAGTTATTTCAATAGATTCAATGCGGAGATGATCAGTATTCGCAATTGCGACGTCAAGACTGCAATCGAAGCTTATAAGCGTGGTCTGGACGATAGCTCAGGTTTGTATATTGATCTAACCAAATATCCTCCGGAGAATTTTGAAGACGTCCGAGCTCGAACCCTAGCGTATATGAGGGTAGAAGACGACGCTGCCTTTCGTCGCAAGCATACCGACGACAAGAGGTCGTTAGGTGTAAAGAAGCCAGAGTTCAAGACGAAAGCGATTTCCAAAATAGAGCCCGCACGTCATATCTCGAACGTTCGATTCAAGACAAAAGCAGAGGCTAAGACCGTGACCAAATTTCCTCAGTACCCCAAGATATCCTCTTACGGATTCATAGGGTCCACTAAGGATTTGGTCGAAGCTCTGAAGACCGCCCAGGCGACCATTCGATGGCCTAAGAAGTACGATCAGGACGACACTAAGAAAGATAAATCTAAGTGGTGCGACTTTCATGTCGACCATGGTCATGTGACGGATGATTGCATAGCTCTCAGAAAGGAGCTAGCGTATCATGTCCCGAAAGGAAATTTCAAAGATATCATCGATGACGTCGTTACTCCAACTAGCGACCATCGACCGTCAGCCCCCGAGCATGCAAAGGTTGTCAATTGCATCACCGGCGGTTCAGACGTCTGTGGTCTGACATATTCCGCAGCTAATCATGCCAGTCAAGCACCTGACGATCGGCCTATTCCGCGTTCATCAAGGCCCAAAGGAGATTTGGAGTTGTAAGCTATGAAGACCATATTCGACCAAGACGACCTCGGTGATTCGTATCAGAAGCACCACAACGGGTTGATTATTCAACTCACGATTGGTAATTGTTTAACCCGACGAGTCTTGATCGATGGGGGCAGTTCAGCGAATGTCATTTTTCTTAACACCATCAAGGCCATGGGAATCGATCATTCGGAAATCACCCGACGTTCGACGACCTTGGTTGGTTTCAATGGAGAAGCGACGAGCACATTTGGAGATATTATCTTTCCCGTCTATGCCGGAGGAATCAACAAGCAGACCAAGTTCAGCGTCATCGACTATGCGTCAGCCTATAACATCATCTTAGGTCGACCATAGATCCATGAAATGAAAGCCGTTCCTTCGACATATCATCAGACCCTGAAGTTCCCTACGCCGTGGGGAATCCAGGAGATCAAAAGTGAGCCAAAAGTCGCTCGTGGTTGCTATAAGACCACTCTGAAGCCGCGAAAATAGACCTTCTATTGTGGCGACTCACGACGACATTTAGGGTATCGTCTTAAAATCGCCACAAGGGGGCAAGATGGTAGCAATAATCAAGACGTCCCACGTAGTTGGAGCACGGTGCGTCTGAAAAGGTACGTCTTCTAAACCCTTTTCTATTTTTTTCATACGATTTTTCACAACGACGGTTACTGACTTAAGCATCGGAGGGTCGTTGGTTAGCGAACGACCAACCTCTGACATTGTTTATTCCGCAGAATCGCACGACAATATTCAAACGACTCTAGTTTCGCAAGGTCGCACGACATAAACGATCAGGTCTATGACTTGATCATCCTTCTGCAGGGACACACGATTCAAATTCATCGCACGACTCAGTCGTACGATCGCAAAGTCTAGCGATCTCATGATCTAAGTTTCTTGACTTAGAAAAATTTCATACTCTGAATGTATGCTTTAGTCGCATGTGCTTATGTTTATATACACGATTTAAAAGTCTTATGGCTTACGTTCCAGTTATTGTGTTGCAATGATGCCTAAAGTCGCATAATTTCTTGGTTATTCTTTACTTAGTGAATCTTACAATTAACATTGTATTTACTCATGAAATATACGAAGTATGAATTCAAAAGAAGCCTGTTTGGGCAAAAAATCACCTCGCCCGACCACGACCAAAACAGGTAAGACACATGTCCTAAGCTATATCTTGTATTAAGATAAGGTCTCAACAAGAACCCAGAAAATATCCGTCGTCTCCCGTAAAAGGTAAGTCGTACGTCCCCCATGACGCTCGACCATAGCATCGCCCGTCCCGTACGACCGTCGCATAGAACCATGCGACCTCGACCAAACTAACGTTAACCATGACTGTTACGTTTGTTAAGTGTTTAATGCAGGAGTCGAAGTCATTAAGGAGCAACGGATATAACCGACGCAACCATCAACGATCGATAGCCGTAACGGACGAAGATCATCATGGATAATCACTCCGACAACCGTTACAGACCATTGCAGCCGTTATAGCTGTTAAATGAAGCAATCAATAAGCTAATTAAAGCTCCCGAAGACTATAAAGACCGAGTTCAATCATCATTTCAAGGGGGGAACACTGAACATCGAACATCGAACATCGAACACAACATCTGATACCGAGCTCGAGAAAGCATACACATCTTAGACTGAATTCCAGAATACTACAGTGAACTCAAGAATAACAGAAGTGAAGAACTTAATCTCGAAGAATTGCACTCGACGCACGCCAACAGCTTTCGACCAACAGTTGTTTACACTTTGTATTCACACGACAAACACTTGTTTTTACGTTCAAACACTTGTACTTTACATTTCGAAGCATTTTCTTCATTTGTATTGTAATCACTGTACGATCGACGCCAGTACCAAGGACATCGCCCCTGATTGGCGACCATAGTGCAGCGACGACACCCCCTGTCGTCCACAGGTTTTTCCTTGTTTGAGGTTTTCCCTACGTCATCAAATCCCTTGTTTCTTTATTTTATTCCTCGTCGCACGTTTCGTCGAAAGATTCTTTCTTTAGTTGTTTAAGTCCACGTCGACCTTAAGTTGTCCCTTTGGTGCGATTTTTGGCATTAACAAAGCCCAAGTTTCATTCGGTGAATAAACCATCATTTACATAACTCGACCACCAACGGTCGAATAAACAGAAATATTTTTCTAAAGTTGGGGAGGAACGTCGATCGCATCTTTACCCGACACGTCGCCCTGGAAACCCTCCTCCTCCTCGACCTCCATCTCATCATCTGAGTCGAGCTCTCTCTCGGTCCCGACCTCCTTGAAGAACAGAGCCGACTCGTCCGACGCTGAGGCCATAGGATTCTTGCCTAGCAAGTGACTTCGCATGATAGCCGCTCGAGCAGTGAGTCGAGCAAAGGAAAAGATGGACTTATTCTCGTACCTCAACTCCTCTAACTCCTTCTCTAAATCCACGGCTTTGGACTGAGAATCCTCAACCTCTTTCCCCTTCATAACCAGGGATTCCTTCATCCCGTCCATCTTCTCCCTTTGATTGTGCATCACAGATAGGGACTCCTTGAGACGTGAGTTCATGTCATCCCTTGCATGGTCGAGAGACTCCAGCTCGTTCAAGACATCGTCGAGTTTCACCGATGCCGCCTCTTCACGTTCTAAAGTGGACCTTTCCCTTTCTAACGCCGCATCTTCTTTTTTGATGGCAGAAGCCACTAAGCCTTCTACCTTTGTCGATTTAGCATACAACGCCAAAGACGACTGAAACATTAGCAAAGAATACGACGTCGACAACAGATAAAAAAACAAAAGTCTTGAAAGACAGACTTACCATGAATGCTAGTCCAGCAACATGGGCCTCAGTATCCTCGAGAGAAACTCCGTCAAAACACTCTCTGAAAGAAGGGAGCTGATACTTTCCCAAATGAGGGAACAGTTTCGTCCCGTCTAGGATATTATCATCCAAAAAATCCGACGGCAACGTAAAGTTCACCGTCGTTTCAGAGCTCGTTTGCGTGCCCTTGCCCTTGTCGGCGAAAGAAGGGCCTGATGCGGCAAGAGGAGACATCGTCGCCGGTTGCGCCGTATCAACGGACCTTGTATCAGAAAACTTCTCGATAGACACGGTCGATACCTTAACCTTCTCAGGCAAGACGAATTTCGACGAACCACCCGTCCTGGACGATGGTTCACTCAAAACGGACATCCTCGTCCTCTTTGGGAGACCCGACCCAGATGTCGGGACTTCTTTTCTCTTTAAAACCCCTGACCCAACTGTCGAGGTATCCTTCCCCCTGTCTACCCTCGCCTTGCGAGTTAGCTCAACTTGAGCCATCTTCTCGGCGGCTGCAGGTGTCAACTTCGCCCGAGATTCTCCTGTATGGTAAAAGAAAGAATTAGATGATTGAGAACAAAGATAGATTAGGACGAGCAGAAGCAAAGAGATACTTACCAGTTATCTCTACTTCCTCATCCTCCCTCTCCTCGGTCGCCTCGGAATCCTCTCTCTCGTCTTCTTCTTTCTCCTCTCGACCCATCCTCACTCTGTCGCTCAAGAAAACGGTGTCATCATCCTCGTCTACCAAATGACGCGTGACGTACGACCGGTCTTCAGTGCTAAACTCCAGGAACTTTTCGACCTTAGCCCTGGAAGCATCGTCCGACTCTACCTTGTCGAAATCAATATCTGCACATAAAAAAGAAGATCGGTCGAAAAAACAACCGAGAAACAGAATAACATAAAATGTACGATAAACAATTAAAAGCTCACCCGTCATATTCCAACCCTCCCTAATCCAGTCACTATCAGTGTCCAGCGTCGACACCCGCACGAATACATACCTCTTCTTCCACCCACGGTCGTTGAACACGGTATTTAAAACCAAGGTACGATCACCCTTGTGCCTTGAAAACAAACTATAGCAACGGTACCGATCACTTTTGACCTTATACGCCGTCAGTAGGTCCCTCACATTCATCGGTGGATTCCAGTTTGAGGTAAGTCGTTCGATGATTAGGATAACTCGCCAGAACTGGGGCATCAGTTGCCCCGGTGAAAGATCGAATTCGCACATGAACTCTTTGACCAGAGGCGAATATGGCCAATGAAGGCCTATCTTGAACGGATACTCATAAATGACGACGTACCCTTTAGGGCACATTTCTGGTAGAACCTGGCCATCCCTACTTACGGTGATCCCCATGGGAATCCTCGCTAGACTTCTAAAGTCGTCGAGATCTTCTTCGTTTTTAATAGCGCTTCTAGGCTCAGTCGACATTGCTAAACCTGTTAAATTGATTTGCACTTCCGAAAGACCCCAAATATCCCAATTCCTCCTAGGTTTCCTAGCAATGGATTTGCGACGCATATGCAAACTGAATGGTCACACTTTATATGGTCGTTCTAAACCTTGAAAATCCTAACCGAATCGAAAATTCCTACGGGTTCACGAAAGACTGGATGAAGAAAGGCATGAAAATCAAGAAAAACATCTGCGCCTAAAAACTCTCTGAAGTCGTAAACAGGGAAAGATCCATCGTAATCTTTATTTATGCAGTCAATCATGTTAGGTCGAGTCCTTCGATGATCTCCACACATCCTCGTCTTTTCGTATGATTACACGTATCGTCGACACTGGTAAGCACAATCATGCGTCAGTATGACGTCACAACCTCGTTTCCTCTTCGACTTCTCATTCAGTTAGAATCGAACCAATCCAGTTCCAAGACAACCAAGGTAACTCTCAACACGTGTCATGATCCTGAGCACCCGACAAGCAAAATTTAAAATTCAAATTTGCCATCCTACTTTCAAATTTTGGGGGCAAACTGTTTGGGCAAAAAATCACTAGTCTCGACCACGACCAAGAAAGGTAAGACACATGTTATGAACTATATCTTGTATTAAGATAAGGCCCCGACAAAGACCCAAAAAACCTCCGTCGTCCCCCCTAAAAGGTAAGTCGAGAGTTCCTCACGACACTCGACCTCGACGTCGCCTAGCTCACACGACCGTCGCATAAAAACCATGCGACCTCGACCGACTAACGCGCTATACGACTGTTATGTTTGTTCAGTATTTAATGCAGGAGTCAACACCATTAATGGACAACGGCTATAACCGACGAAGTCAGTTATGAACATCTAAACCCTCATTAAAAGATGGCAACCGTTACGACAACTATCAAAGTCCTTAATGATCCAACTAAAAGTGCCCAAAGACTATAAATTCCAAGCTCAATCCTCAGTTCAGGGGACATCGAATAACACAAAGAGGAACACAGATACAACGCAGAACATCAGACACAAGCACTTGAACTCCGAAGAACACTTGAAGCACAGAAATCGCTCGCAGAAGAATCGCTCTCGACACATAGTTTAAACACACGTCGCACACTGTTTTACATTAGAAAACACTTGTAACTTTACATTTCGAAGTCTTTCCTTTATTTGTATTGTAATCTCTGTACGATCAATACCTGGAACACCAAGGACATCGCCCCTGTTTGGCGACCATAGTGCAGCGACGACATCCACTGTCGTCCGCAGGTTTTTTCCTCGTCGAGGTTTTTCCTGCGTCATCAAATTCTCTGTCTCGTTTATATTTTTGTCTTGGTCGCACACCTTTGTCGAACGATTTCTTTCTTTAGTTGTTAAAGTCCACATCGACCTTAAGTTGTCCCTTTGGTGCGATTTTTGGCATTAACAGTCACGGGCGACTTTCGGTTCACTTTTGATTTCTTGGACTCCCCATGGTGTAGGGAACTTCGTGGTCTGATGATACGTCGAGGGAACGACTTTCATGTCATGGATCCATGGTCGACCTAAGATGATGTTATAGGCCGACGCACAGTCGATGACGTTGAACTTGGTCTGCTTGTTGATTCCTCCAGCATAGACAGGCAAGATGATCTCCCCAAAGGTACTCGTCGCGTCTCCATTGAAACCGACCAAAGTTGTCGAGTGTCGGGTGATTTCCGATCGATCGATTCCCATGTCCTTGATGGTATCAAGGAAGATGACGTTCGCTGAACTGCCTCCATCGACCAAGACTCGCCGGGTTAAACAGTTACCAATCGTGAGTTGAATGATCAACCCATCATGATGTTTGCGATACGAATCACAGAGGTCATTCTGGTCGAATGAAATCTTCATGGCTTCTAACTCCAGATCTCCTTTGGGTCTTGATGAACGCGGGATAGGCCGATCGTCAGGTGGCTGGCTGGCGTGACGTTTGGCTGCGGAATACGTCAGACCGCACACGTCGGAACCACCAATGATGCAATTGACGACCTTAGTATGATCGGGAGTCGGTGGTCGAGCGTCGTTAGCTGGAGTAACGACGTCATCGATGATATCTTTGAGATTTCCCTTCGGGACGTGACGTGCGACTTCCTTTTTGAGAGCTATGCAATCATCTGTCGCGTGACCATGGTCGACATGGAAGTCGCACCACTTCGATTTATCTTTCTTGTTGTCATCTTGGTCGGACTTCTTTGGCCACCGGATGGTCGCTTTGATGGTCTTCAGAGCCTCGACCAGGTCCTTAGTAGTCCCTTTGAATCCGTAGGAGGATATCTTAGGGTACTGAGGAAATTTGGTCACAGTCTTGGATTCCGCTTTCGTCTTGAATCGGACGTTCGAGATTTGCTGCGCAGGCTCTGGTTTGGATACTGCCTTTGTCTTGAACTCTGGATTCCTTACACCTAACGACCTTTTGTTGTCGGTATGTTTTCGACGGAAGGCGGCGTCGTCTTCTACCCTCATATAAGCAAGGGTTCTGGCTCGGACGTCTTCGAAGTTCTCCGGGGGATACTTGGTCAGATCAGTGTACAAACCCGAACTGTCGTCTAGACCACGTTTGTAGGCTTCAATCGCGGTCTTGACGTCGCAGTTGCGGACACTGATCATCTGAGCGTTAAACCTGTTGAAATAACTCTGGATGGATTCGCCGGTCTTCTGAATGACATAATATAGATCGCTGGTCTGCTTCTCCATCTTGCGACTACTGGCGAATTGCTGGGAGAACTGGTTGACTAACTCGGCGAACGTCCCAATGGATCTGGGTTTCAGATTAATCATCCACTGGAGAGCAGGACCCGTAAGAGTCGCGCCAAAACTTTTGCACATGCACACCTCTTGATACATATGTGGGATCGAGATAGTCCACATCAACTGCTTGTACTGCGCGATGTGCTCCGTTGGATCGGTTATCCCCGAATATTTGGGCGTGAAAGCGGGGATATTATATTTCTTCGGGACGTCGACTGTCGCGATCGTGTCAACGAAAGGCGACGCTTGGAATCCTGAACGAGGCTCGACATCGACAGGCACGACTGCCCCCGGTAACTTAGCGAGCAAGGACAGGACTCGCTCATTCTGGTCCTCCAGCATCTTCAACCGCTGAGCGACGGGGTCGTTAGGATCAGGATTTGCACCGGTTTGAGGGTTGACCCCTGAGCTAGTGCCATTTACATACGACGAGCCATTGGCGTCGCCGTTGAAAGGGACGAAATATGGCTGCGATCCATTCTAAAACGGCTGAGATCAATTCTGCATGGGTGGTGGCCTTATGTGATGAGGATGAACTGTCCCGAACTAGGGATTCGGGATAAACGATCTCGGCTGATGGTTCTGCATGAATTGACTTTGTTGCTGATTCTAACCGAACGGTCCTGGTCCCAGGTTATGAACGAATGGACCTGGACCTGGATTCTGACTGAACGATCCTTGACCTGGGTTCTGAACGAATGGTCTTGGACCGTTCTGTGGTCCGAATGGATTTCTTAGCCGCGCGATTTCCTCAGCTGCCCTTCGACTTTGCTCAACCATGACATTGATTTGATTTCGCGCAACTTCCAACTCCTGATACATCTGGGCAATGAGATGCTCTTGATTTCCAGGGACTGCCATTTTCCTGAAACAGAAAAAGAGGAAACTCCAAGAAACCGTTAGTAAGACGCACGTTTGTCGAATATTTTCTTTAGATGGGGTCCCACGGATGGCGCCAAACTGTTAATGCCAAAAATCGTTCAAAAGGATAACTTAAGGTTAATTGTGGAATTTAACAACTAAAGATAAGAATCTTTCAACAAACCGTGTGACAAAGACAGAAAATGCAAATGAGACAGAGATTTTGGTGACGCAGGAAAAACCTCAACGAGGAAAAAACCCGCGGACGACTGTGGAAGTCGCCGCTGCACTATGGTCGCCAAACAGGGGCGATATCCTTATGTTTCGGGTGTCGATCGTACAGAGATTACAATACAAATGAAAGAAAGACTTTAAATATAAAGTAACAAGTGTATCGAAGGTAAAAAACTGGTGCGTCGTGTGTAAAAACTAAGTGTCGTGTGTATAAGTCGTGCGTCGATAGCGATCTGTTGGGAAAATATTCTATGCTTCGAGTGTTCTTCAGAGTTCGAATGTTTCCAGATGTCTCAGATGATGTGTGATGTGTCCTTTTCTGAAATGATGATTGAGTTTGGTATTTATAGTCTCCGGGTGCTTTAATTGACTCCTTAAATGCTTTGTGTAACGGTCGTAACAATCACTGGGTTAAATGCTCATAAAGGCCTTCGTCGGTTATAGCCGTTGATCATCAATGACATTGATTCCTGCATTAAAACACTGAAAACATAACAGAAATACCTCATGTTAGTCGGTCGAGGTCGCAAGGTTCCATACGACAGCCGTGTGAGCTAGACGATGTCCTGGTCGAGTGTCGTGAGGTAAATAACTTTCGATTTCAACTTTGATCAGGGATAAAGTATTTATGATTTTTCCTTATTATAAGAAAGTATAATAAATGTCTTCCCTATCTTGGTCGTGGTCCAGGCCGGTGAAATTTTACCCAAACAGTAAGTATGAATCATCGTCGTCCTCACTTTCGGGCTCGAAATCGACATCTTTAAAAACCGCTTTTCCTTTTCTTCGAGATCGACGACGGGTTTTCGGGGGCTGGAATGGTTCTTCCAAATCGACCGTATCCGTAGTGGAGGCAGCCCCTATACCGCTACTGCTTGGTATCGGAGGGGTTGTGCTTGTGGTTGGTATAGCCGAAAATGGGAAAAATGGATCATTTCCCGTGTTTTGGCTACCTTCAAAGCTGAAAGCAATCCCGTTAAATTTTCCCGGTTCGGGGTGTTATTAAAGTAAGTTCGGTATTGTGGGTTAAGGTAGTCTCCAGCCGGGTTAATGGGAAACGGAGTGGTAATTGGTGGGGGAATGGTTGGAGAACGACGAGATGGCATAGAGAGGTTGAGATAGAGAGGTCGGTTAGGGTTTGTGCGATGGAGGGGTGTAGGAGAGTGAGTGGTGGGTGTTGGGGAGTTGACGGTATGAAATGGGAGTGACATAGTGGGTACCTGAGATGCATTCGCCGGCGAAAACGAGCGCCGACCGCCGGCAGCAGAGGCTGTCGACGAAACCGCAACGATTGACGAGGAGGAGAGGGCTGCCGGTGATTGAGATTCAGCGATGGCGGCAGCGGCGGCGGCCATCTGTCGGCGTGTTGACCGACGAACGTGGTCTGGATAAGTTGTCGGCCTTTTCTTTCTGGCCATGGTGATTGTTGATGAAGATGGATGAAAGTAAACAATGGTGGCCGATGTTTGAAATGAAGGAGATGAAACAGGTTGGTTTAAGAGAGAGAATACTGATATTTATTATTGTCTTCTATTTTTTTATGTTTTTTTATTTTTTTATTATTTAAAAATAAAACAAATGATGACTCCTCTTTTCCATAAGTCAAACCACATGCAAGAAGGTACACTTTCGTTGTACAATAAAGATTATTACTCTTTATTTAAATTTATTTATATTGTTTTTATTTTTTATTTTTTTTTATATGCGTCGTCGTTTTTTTATATGGAGGAGAAATGTTTAGGGTTTTTTTAATGCTTTTTTTAAGAGAGAGTACCTTTTTGTCTGTTATTATATATATATATATATATATAGTTAGTGTTAGGTTTATTTGAGAAGTCTAAATATTTTGAGAACGTTCATATAACAGTCATATATGAACGTTCATATATGACTGTTTATATATGAACGTTCATATATGAACACTCCCGTGTTTTTTTTAATTCTCTATTTCTCAAAATATTTAGACTTCTCAATTGAACCCTTCCCTATATATATATATATATATTAAAGGCAATGATGACCCTATTTTCCAAGATCAATCAAAAGATAGGTACACCTTTTTAAAAAAAAAAATCTGATTTATACTTGTTGCCTTGTCAGAAAACATTGAATTATCGATTAACAAAGACTTCAAATATCCAACAAATATTTCTCTTCTTCTTGTTTTCTGATTTGTTGTTTATCTCTTTATTTTTAGGCAGTACTTTAAAGGGAAATTAATTAAAATACCCAAATTTTGACCAACTGTTACCGAAATACCCAAAAAAAAATTCATTTTGCAAAAATACCCAAAATACCCGCGATGGATCCCGCGATCGCGGGCTAGGGCTGACGTGGCACGTACTTTGGGTACAAATGCCCCGCGAAGTCCCTCAACTTTGGTCGCGGTGCACTTTTTGTCCCTGCCCGCGATCGCAGCCCGCGATGGCCCGCGATGGACCAAAATTTACACTTTTGGTCCCTGAAAATTTACACTTTTGGTCCCTGAAAATTTACACTTTTGGTCCTTGTACTTAGACGAATCTTGCATGCTTTTACTGTTTTTTCCACAATTATTGTACTTTGAAGACCGATTTATGGTTGAAATTCATTTGCATGTTTGAGATTTCATCTATAAATATCAGTAATATGCAATTCACAATTCACACTTGTTCTTGCTTTCTTTCTTGATTTCTCTCTTGCTTTCTTTCTTTGAATTGCTTTCTCTCTTCTCTCATTTCATCCACAAATGGCATCGTCATCAAACCCTAAGTCTACTCCTGAAAAAATGCCACCTCAAATCGAGGTCGCCATAGCAAAAAAGGAAAAGGAGATAGATGAACTAACAGAAGAGTGGAAAAAAATTATGGACAGGAAGGCAGTCCATTTGAGAAAGATCGAAGAGGAAGACAGGGAGATCAAAAGGATGAAAGGGGATATAAAAGCTCGGGAGGCTCGTGTTCGTCGAGAACAAGAAGCAATTCACCATATTCTGCAAGACTTCACAATTATTCAAGCGAAGGTAAACGAGAAGCAAGCTTGGATTGATGAAACTAAATCAATTTTTAAGTAGGTGGTGGTTATATTTTTTTTTTGTTTTGTATTTTTTTTACTGTGTTGTTATTTGTATTTTTTTACTGTGTTGTTGTTTTGTATTTTTTGTTGTTGTTAATTTCTCTGAAAAGTAGTTTTTAAGCCGCTGAACAACAGTTGGGTTGGATACATCATGCAAGGTCAAGTCAGAGGTTACCTCATTCGTGGGCCTACTTCTCTTGTGGAATATATGACAACCCTCAACTCATTTGCTAAAGTGTAGTTGTGGTACACAATGGCCATACGTGGTTGCAAAAGCAGAAGCCGTTGAAGAAGGGTCAGAAAGATTGAAGATGAAGAGCTTGTTGGATGGAATACAAACTAGCTGTGTTATCAATGTTCATTTAGAAGCATATGTATGTGTGTGTATATATATAATATGAAATGGGGTTTTGACAAGTTGGTATCACTGGACTCATTTAAGAATTGTGAAAATGGGTATTTGACGAATGATGATTCATGTGTGTTTGGAGCTGAAGTGTTTTAAACACACATGAATCATCATTCGCCAAATACCCATTTTCACAATTCTTAAATGAGTCCAGTGATACCAACTTGTCAAAACCCCATTTATAAACAATTCTACCTTCTCCTATTTCCATTCACGATATCTATAAACACATTCAAATAATAATAATTTAAAACGATTTAATGAATTAGTTAATATATGATTATTATGTTAATGCGATAGGAGTGTAAAACAAAAATTGAAAAAAAATATGAGATGTACCATAAATTAAATAATTAACTATAATGGTGTAATTTGTTAAAATTAAAACGTATCTAATATGAATATATAAACAGACATGTGTACTCAGAGTTAACATTCACTGCCATGGATGCACGAACAAGGTCAAGAAAATACTAAGAAAAATTGAAGGTCTCCTATTTTCTTTATGTGTGTAAATATATAATACGAATATATATATATATATATATATATCATTTACAAACTAGCTGTGTTATCAATGTTCATTTAGAAGCATATGTATGTGTGTATATATATCATTTACAAATCAGTGTTTAGATCAACAGTATCATATGGGTTTGTTCCATATGGTTCAAGCTGTGATGGGCCCGGGGTGTGACTGACAGAATGTCTCCTTGGCACGGTTGAAGGGGCGGGATTTGGACACTCTCCACGAGTGTGTCCTACGCATTGGCACCGAGTACATCTTCGTTGTATCGAACTTTCACCACGTGATGGACGTCGGTCGTTCTTTCTCGGTCTCCCGACCCTGTTCTTATCCATTAAAGGTGGATAGCATGGTGGAAGCGGGTCGGGTGGATACACCCATGCTGCAGGGGGTCCAGCTGGGTTTATTACCTCCACGTATGTTTTCCGGTAATATTCGGACGTGAAGAAAGGTACAGCCAAGTCGCTGCAATCTGTACGACCAATATATGTTGCTGCAACGATGGCATGGCCGCACGGTAACCCAAATTTATCCCATTCGCGACACGAACAAAGGTGGTCTTCCATATTCACAATCGCGTTAATATAGTCATCATGCACCTCGTACTTCCCATACCCGATTGCTCTTAACGGCCATGTCGCCGCACGACGCGCCCTGTACTGAACGATATTCTCCGCCGTTGGTGTGAGTGCATTTTGTATCTTAGCTCCTTTTAGGCGTCGAATTTGGTACCACTCTTGTTGAAAGGCCCGAAAGTAGTCCATAAGATTAACAATCGGACATCTACGCGCAAAACGGGAGAGTGCATTCACAGACTCTGCACTATTCGAGGTCAGAATGTCATACCGTTGTCCAGGAAAATGGGCCGCGGACCACCTCTCCGGTCCAGCATCGTCAAAGACTTTGGCTGCTTCCTTGACACTGTATCGTAGCATATTCATGTACTTGTTAAACTCCCGATCCGTATATGCTCTGCATGCCGCCCAATAGACATCCTTGTAGGTGGTAATACGTTTGTCCTTGGATTTGGCGTTCATCTCCAAATGTCGACAGCATATGGCGTGAGGGGCGTTTGGGTACATGGCAGAGATTGCGGCGCTTATGGAAGGAGCCCTGTCAGACATAAACACCAACCCTTGTGGGTCTCCGATAGCTTGTCTCAACATGGACAGAAACCAAGTCCACTCGTCCCCGGTTTCGGACTTGCCTACGCCGAAAGCTACTAGAACGATGGAGTTATCCCCGTCCATGGCAACCGCCAGGAACATCATACCCAAGTAACGGCCCTTTAAATGGGCTGCGTCTATTATCAGGACACGACGTAGATTTTCCAGAAATGTGCGGATCTGCAAAAACATAGGTTAAAATGTTATAGTTTATAATGTGTAAATGTTATAGTTTATAATGTGTAAACATATGACGTGTTAAAATACGTACCGCGGGTCCAAGGGCCACGAAGCACATCTCAAACCATCCACGTGAATCGGTCCGTAGCTGCGTGACAGTACCAGGGTTCTGCAGCTGCAAATTATATAAATATGTCGGGAGTCGTTCATACGACTCCTCGAACGTGCCTCTCACCATAAACAGTGCATGGCAGCGCGCACGCCACGCTTGGTGGTAATCAATCGTGACGCCGAACTGCCGGTGAACGTCGTGGACGATGTCCTTTGGACGCAATGACCTGCTAACATCAAGAAATTTGTTTTTCAGGATCGCACCCAAAGTCTTTTTGCCGGCTTGTTTGTGGTGGGGATTAAGTTGCGTCCTCGTACAAGTGTGTACGTCGTGCAACTTTCTAATCATTATCGCCCCTCCTTTGGGACCCGTGTGAATCGCGTACAACCTCCACTCACACTTTTCTCTAGCACATTCAACTACGTATTTGATTTTGTCAGATGCCCGCACGCGAATTTGGAAACCCTCTTCCAAGAACTTGAGTCCGATCTGACTTGCTAAGAGATCCTTCGAATCGAATATCTGACCTGCTGTTAAACTTTCACTGCGAATATAAGGTGTAGGTTCGTAGCTTTGTGTCTGGGTATGGGAGTCTGGAAGAATAGGGGGCATATCAAAAAAGTCATTTATCTGACTACATGATTTTCTACTAGGGGTATATTCTTCGTGATCATCATTATCGGTGTTTGATCTGTCTATTTCAGAATTACCCGTTCTGAAAACGTGGGTTTCGTCATCAGCAACTCCAGCATTACGCCATTCGTGTGGTTGTGGTGGTTGTTGTTGTTGAGAATCAGGCTGCTCTATTTGTTGAGAATCATGATGCTCTATTTGTTGAGAATCACCCTCCTCGTCACCGTCGTCGTCACCGTCATCGTCACCGTCGTCGTCACCGTCGGATACGCCGGGATACACAAAGAGTAATGGGGGTCTTTCTGAATCGACTGCAAGGTGCAGAAAAGTAGAGATATCCCCATCGTTGGATAAATCCACAAATGACCCATCGCCATTTTTAAATACTAACTTGCAAATATCAGAAGAGTTGATTCCACAATTTTGCATGGCGTATGCAACAAACTTCTGATAAGTGTAGTTTACTGACACTTTTACACCATGCTTAGATTTATAAGCAAAATTCAACTCATTGTTATCTTGCACCCATTCACCATCAAAACAGAAATATAACTTAGCTTTTGCAACAGATGAACTCATTTTTTCAGTAGTATCTCAAACACAAACAATGAAATCGTTGTGTGGGGATTATGGCTTGAATTTTACGTCTATTTATCAATGAAACAACCAACATATCAGAAAACCAATCTCTCATTTCATCCACAAACTGGTATTCCAAAAACATTGATTGAAACATGCAAATGAATTTCAACCACAAATCGGTCTTTAAATTGCAATAATTGTGGAAAAAAACAGTAAAAGCATGCAAAATTCGTCTAAGTATAGGGGCTGAAAGTGTAAATTTTCAGGGACCAAAATTGTAATTTTTGGGCCATCGCGGGCCATCGCGGGCTGCGATCGTGGGCAGGGACCAAAAGTGCACCGCGGCCAAAGTTGAGGGGCTTCGCGGGGCATTTGGCCCCAAAATACGTGCCACGTCAGCGTATCCCGCGATCGCGGGACCCCATCGCGGGTATTTTGGGCATTTTTGCAAAGTTGAAAAATTTTAGGGTATTTTGGTAACAGTTGGTTTGACTTGGGGTATTTTAATTAATTTCCCTACTTTAAATATATATATATTTTTGTTTTTTATTTTTCAAAGAAGGTTGATATTGAAACTTGATGGAAGTTTGGAGGTAACACTACTTTTTCTAGTAAAACCCAATGTATAATACATGACCTCTTTTTTTTTCTTTATATATATATATATATATATTTTTTTTCAAACTAACGATTTTTTTTTTCAAAAACTACAAATAAGATAAAAGTAGACATTGGAGAAAAAAAATATATATGTACAAAATTTACGTAAGCAACATCACCCTTTTGTTCAAGATGATTCGTCCACCGTTTTAGGAACTCCTTCAGGAAGGAAATGCTTAACCCGATGTCCGTTAACCTAAAAAATACTACCGTCCTCAGGGTTCAAAAGATCGATCGTTCCGAATTGACCCACTTTAACAATTGTAAACGGGCCAGGCAACCTAGTTTTGAGTTTTCCCGGAAATAATTTTAACCTTGAGTTAAAAAGTAAAACCTGTTGTCCATTTTCAAAAATTCTGTGATTTATCCTACGATCATGCCACAATTTGGTTTTTCTTTGTATAATTTGGCATATTCGTAGGCGTGAAATCGTAGTTCCTCTAACTCACTTAACTGAAGTTTTCTTTTATTTCCCACATAATCTTTGTTAAAATTTAATTCTTTGATTGCCCAAAAAGCTTTATATTCTAATTCTAACGGCAAATGACACGCTTTACCAAAAACCAAACGATATGGTGACATTCCTATAGGAGTTTTAAAAGCAGTTCGGTATGCCCACAACGCGTCATCCAATTTGAGTGACCAATCCTTTCTGTTCGGTTTTACAACTTTTTCTAAAATATTTTTAATTTCCCGATTAGAAAGTTCGGCAAGGCCATTCGTTTGAGGATGGTATGTCGTGGCCACTTGATGTTGGATGTTGTACTTTTCGAGAACGGTACTTAAAATTTTGTTTACAAAATGTGTCCCTTCATCGCTTATCAAAGCTCGGGGTATCCCAAATCGAACAAAAATATTTTTATGCAAAAAATAATTACCATTTTAGCGTCGTTTCTTGGACATGCCTTAGCTTCTACCCATTTTGAAACGTAATCAACTGCAACCAATATATATTGATTGTTGAAAGACATGGGAAATGGTCCCATGAAATCTATGCCCCAGACATCAAAAAGTTCAACGTCCAAAATATTATTTAAGGGCATTTCATTTCGTTAAGACAAATTTCCCATTCTTTAGCATTGATCACAGCTTTTTACGAATTCAAAAGCATCTTTAAACAATGTTGGCGAAAAGAACCCACTTTGTAAATTTTTTGCCGCTGTTCTTTAGCCACCAAAATGTCCGCCATATGGTGAAGCATGACAATCTTTTAAAAGACTCTTCATTTCAAAATTCGGAACACATTTTTGTAAAATTTGATCTGCACCTAATTTATATAAAAATGGGTCGTCCCAAAAATATTGCTTGCAATCATGAAGAAATTTTTTAAATTGTTGTCCCTTGAGGTGGTATGGTTTAATCCCACTAGCAAGATAGTTGGCGATGTCCGCATACCATGGGAGTGTTTCTTCGAAATGATGTTGTATTGCAAAACCATGTTCATCTGGAAAAATTCCCTTAATTTCATGATTTCCCCCACTTGACATGTTTCCTTCAATTCGGGAAAGATGATCCGCAACTTGATTGTCGGTCCCTTTTCTATCAATTATTTCCAGGTCAAATTCTTGTAAAAGAAGGACCCAACGGATAAGCCTTGTCTTAGCATCCGTTTTATTGAAGAGATATTTGATAGCGGAATGATCCGTATGAACGGTAACTTTTGTGCCAATCAAGTATGAACGAAAACGGTCAAAAGTAAATACCACAGCGAGTAACTCTTTTTCGGTTGTGGTATAATTAACTTGAGCCTCAATAAGAGTTTTACTTGCGTAGTAAATGGGGTGAACAATTTTATTACGTTTTTGTCCTAATACGGCACCTACGGCCCAATCACTTGCGTCACACATGACCTCAAAAGGCATGGTCCAATCTGGGGCAATAACGATAGGTGCCGTCACAAGAGCGGTTTTGATAGTTTCAAAAGCCTTTTTGCATTCGGAAGTAAATTCAAAAGTTTGATCAACATGCAGTAGGTTGCAAAGGGGTTTGGAAATTTTTGAAAAATCTTTTATAAATCGTCTATAGAACCCTGCATGTCCCAAAAAACTTCTAATACCTTTGACCGAGGTTGGCTCGGGCAATTGTATTATTACTTCTAATTTGGCTTTGTCCACTTCCAGTCCCTTTCTTGAAACCATGTGAGCCAACATGATTCCTTCTTGTACTATAAAATGACATTAACTTAAAATTAAATCGTGAGTCTCACATCGTTCCAAACTCTTTTTCAAATTTTCAAGACAATTATCAAATGACGTGCCAATGATGGAAAAATCGTCCATAAAAACTTCCATGGTGTCTTCAATCATATCTGAAAAAATAGACATCATACAACGTTGGAAAGTTGCAGGCGCGTTACACAACCCAAATGGCATACGTCGAAAACCAAAAGTTCCGAAGGGACAAATGAAAGTGGTTTTCTCTTGATCTTCGGGTGCAATGTGAATTTGGTTGTATCCTGAATATCCGTCCAAAAAACAATAAAATTCTTTCCCGGCTAATCTATCTAGTATTTGATCAATAAAGGGCAAGGGAAAATGGTCTTTTTTTGTTGCTAGATTTAGTTGCCTATAATCCATGCAAATTCTCCACCCGGTGACGGTCCTTGTAGGAATAAGTTCGTTTTTCTCATTGGTGATTACCGTGGTACCTTTTTTCTTTGGCACACATTGTACCGGGCTTACCCAACTACTACTAGAAATAGGATATATAATACCCGCATCTAGCCACTTCAAGATTTCTTTCTTTACAACTTCTTTCATGACAGGATTAAGTCTTTGTTGAGGTTGCACTTTGCCAAGGCTATTTTCTTCCAAAATGATCTTATTTTGGCAAAGAGCCGGGCTTATCCCTTTGATATCGGCTATTGTCCATCCTATTGCTTTTTTTGTGATTTTTTTAGCAATTCTATCAACCTTTCCTCTTGTTCACTACTTATGTTGGAAGAAATGATTACGGGTAATTTTTCTTCTTCCATGAGATACGCATACTTAAGATGGTTGGGAAGTGGTTTTAACTCTAAATCTGGTGCCTTTATTATGGATGGAACTTGGGTCGCTCTATCTTTGAAATCAAGTTGTTCAAATGCATTTATTACCTCAATCAAGTCATCCTTCGAAATCTCATCCACTGTGTCCATAGTGTATGCACTTTGGGTACAGTCAATCAAACTTAAGTCTAAATCCTCACCTAAACTACAAATAGATGAACGGCCCTCTATTTCTCCATTAAATTTAAGCGATTTAAATACATTAAAAGTGACTTGTTGATCATTGACCCTCATGGTTAATTCTCCTTTTTGCACATCAATTAAGGTTCTTCCCATTCCAAGAAATGGTCGTCCTAGAATGATGGGAATGTTTCTATCCGCTAATTGCAGTGTGACAGTGGTGGGTCAAACTTCCCCTATTCCTAGCTTATTAAAAACTGATAAGGGCATGAGGTTTACACTTGCTCCCAAATCACATAATGCGTGACCCACTTCTTTGCCTCCTATAGAACATGGGATGGTAAAACTCCCCGGGTCCTTAAGTTTAGGAGGAATTTTACAAGTAAGGAGCACACTACATTCAATGGTCAAGGCGACGGTTTCAAATTCATTTAATCTTCTTTTCTTACTAAGAATGTCTTTTAAAAATTTAACATAACTTGGCATTTGCTCGAGAGCTTCTACCAAGGGAATGTTAATGTGGAGTTGCTTAAAAATGTTCAAGAACTTCTTAAATTGCTCGTCCACAGTTTTGGGTTTCATTCTTTCTGGAAAAGGTAAGTCCCTTAAGTCTAGGTCTGTGGGGTTTGATTTTTTATGCTGCGAAGTGATAGGCGGGTTTCACCCCCCTAAATCTTACCGCAAGTGTACGGTGTCGAAATCAAGTAATAACGTACGGTAAGTACGAGTATCGAATCCACGGGAACTAGGAACTAAGTATCACAATTACTATAATTGCTATTAACTGAACTGTCGAAATTTTTAGATGGGTTTTATATTAAACTAATTAAATGCAAGAAGAAAATCACAGACTAAACAGTAGACAACTTTGAGGAAAATTCGATAGAGAAAACAGTTGAGGGTTGGAAATATTTAGGTTTTCACATACGAATATCAGACTTAAAACGATCACCAACTATTCCCTTAATGAATATCCAATCTCTAAAATCACCGTTGTTCTCTTTCGAGCAACATCGGGTTTTATTTTGAAAAAGACAAGTTTTATCTTTCGATCTCAACTTATGGATTCCAGAACACATTACGCGCAAGATTTATGTTGAATGGATAGATTTTATCTCTCGATCTCAACCTAAATGGTTCAATTAGGATTAAGGCGTATTCGGTATATCTCTATCACCAAATTCTCGCCTTAGACATGCAATCCCTAGTTCTAGTTAACAGTTAATTCTCTCGAACTCAACTGGAAACAACAAAACAGTTGAAAGGTAGCTAGACTCTCAAAAGCATTAAAACCAAATTACATGCATTCATTAGATTAGAAAAACTGATAACGTCTCAAGTCAATTATTCACATGCTTACAAACCAAATTCATTCCAACCCCCAACATGAACAGGTTAGTTCATGTCGGTGGTGGATACAAACATAAGAGAAAGAATGGAAAACGTGTGTGTGAACATGATAATCGTAAACGTGAAAGATAAGATGATGAACTCTTTCCTCTCGTACTCGAATCTACTTCGCGTAATGAATGTCTCCTCGATCGAATCTCTATCGTGGCTCCAAAAGCTCCGAAAAGTCTCCCAAAATCGCTCAAAATCGCCCCTGGTCGTCGTGTGTAAGCTGCGTTCCCGATAATGACCTAAAACACGGAAAATAAAGCTGAAAATCGTGAAACAGGGGGATGCGCGGTTTGTGGCGCGGTTTGCAAACCGCGCACAAAACCGCGCGGTTTTCTGATCTCATCTGGGTCGTTCTCTGGTTCGGGTTCGGGTCCTGGTTCGAGCGCGGGTCTTGGGCTTGGATCTCGGGCTTCCGTTGGGCTTCGTTTCGGCTCTTTTTGGGCTCTTTTTGGGCTTCTTTTCTCGATGGTTACTGCCTTTTAAAGAACCTGCACATTCCACTAAATAAACCATAAAATTCTGCTTCTTTGCTTAAATACAAGCCAATCTCATTGGTTTGAGAACCGAAAATAACGCCAAAAAGTGGCGTTATCAACAACCCCAAACCGAGCGTTGCTTGTCCCCAAGCAAATTAGCGATAAAACAGAGTAAAGGCATATATCAGTGAAATATAATAACTGCACAACTTCCAATCGGTCCCATGTGATGCACTGGTGATTTCCCATACCCGTGAATGCCTATCTCACTCTCTCCTCGTCCTTATTTTGTTTGATCTATGACCTTCCATTGTAAGTTGAACTCGTGACTGCTACGTTTCCATTAAGGTTGTACTAGGTCCAAACATACTAGGGAAAACATTTCGCCTCGACCCTACCTCACAGGATTCTCTCATTTCGCTCGAACCTAGGTTATCGCACGTGTTGTCATGTGTAGGAAGTTATGTACAAGAATATTCAAATATTACATGAAAACCCTAATGAACGACGCACAAATGTCCAAAAATTGATCTCAGGAGGGAATCAAGTAGCAAGACAGGGAATATCAGTAAAGGTGGTAGCATACCGTAATCACGTTTTCCAAAAGATCATCCAGGTCTTTACAGGGGTTGTAACAGGGCTAGGGTACCGGCTAAGAAACGAAGGGTAAAACGGTTCAAAGATCCTTGGTGTGTCAAACATTAACAGTTCTGAACTTCATCACATTCTATCTTATCACTTGGCCCTTTTGTCACTATCGGAGTCACTTTGACTCTCTTATTTTATGCTGTAAATAAAATCTAAACTAACTGCTTTTTTGTTGTTTTTTTTTGTGGGACTTCATTGGTCCTCTTTATTCAGCTTGGGGCTGCATTGACCCTCTTTTCTATCTATTTTCATGACTGTCCTGTATTCTTTATTTTCCTCTCTCTCTATTTCAGTTCATTACCGCCTCTGTTTGACACACTTTCGGATAAGGTTGGCTAAGGCTTTTGGCTCAGGTTTAATGGTGGGTTTGAAATGAAAAGGTGAGTGTATGGCTACAAAGGGGGCTATGGTTACACACAAATGGGTGAAAAGGGTACGAAAGCTAAAAACAGGGTTAAACACACACACAATGCCTGGAATCATCTCTTAAGGTCCACACTATATGATCTACTACACCCTTACCCAATATCCCGATGGTCGTCTTTGCTACTCAATGCAATAATATAGCGAGATCATTCTATATTCACGACAAGGAACTCAAAAAAGTGTATACGATTTTAAGTGTATGAATCCCTCGAAATGAAAAACGTCTTTTAGGCTCAAAACTCACGATCGGGTGGTCTCCACTAATGTCCCTAGTCATGTCCTTTCCCGGTCTTTCCCTAATGGTCACGTTACTATCACAAGATTCTTCCCACAATGGTTGGTCTCAATCATTCAAAACAAAAAATTTAGCTACTATGATTTAGACACTCAGAAGTGCAGGAAATCTACGTGCATAACTTGGGCCCGATTAGGCAACCCCAAACCTTACCCACACATTGTCCCCAATGTGCAAGTAAAGTCGTAGGAGATGCGAATCGAATCATTGTGCAGTTATTACAGTTATTACGCAGGAAGGACGAAACATTACACAACATAACTAGAAGCTAACCCAGAGTTTCTCATATATGGGCACCCCAAACCTAGGTCGTAGCCTAGGTTTGTCAACAAAATCCAACCCCAAACCTCGGTAAAACCGAGGTTTGCACAGGATTAAAAGTGAGTGTGTAGACGTTTAAAAATGAGGCACCCCAAACCTAAGTGAAACTTAGGTTTGTTGCATCTCGTTAAACTACTAAGGAATAAACATCTTACACCACTCGTTTAGCAGAAAGAATTAGAACATACCTGTTTTGCCCGGCCGGAGGAGATTCTCTCAAAAGATTGAGCGCCAGAATGGAAGGATAGAGGGAGAAGGGCACACAAAAACAAAAACATGAAAGCAAAGGACGAAAAATGCAAAGAAAAAGAAAACACACGCAAGATAGGAACAAAAACTGCACGAAAAACAAAAACGAAGCAACAGGGGACTCCCGCGGTTTAGCCCGCGACTTGCAAGTCGCGGGGCATCCCGCGTAACTCTCTGTTCGAAAACCAATCAGAGAGTCCCGCGGCTTTGTACGCGGTTTGTAGGCCGCGCAGCAAGCCGCGTAAGCCCCTGTTTCAGCTATTTTTGGATTTTTTCGATTTTTCATTTTTTATTGATTTTCGTAATTAAAACACACTCAAAAACAAAATTAATAAAAGGAAACAAACCTTGGTGGGTTGCCTCCCACCCAGCGCCATATTTAAAGTCGTGGCACGACTATGTGGTTCTCAACTCGGCTCGGTGTTCGCGGACTTGAATCGCCCACACTTGCGATTTCCCGCGGATTCTCTCTCGTTTGGCCTTCCATGACCAGCTCCGGATTCTTCTTCATTTCGACCTCTCGCCTTCTCGAACATCTTGAAAATCACCTTTTCGCCACCAACTCTCAAGGTCACCTCTCCTTCCTCCACATCTATCAGTGCTCGGCTCGTGGCTAGGAAGGATCTTCCCAGTATCAGCGGGACTTCTATGTCTTCATCGATGTCTAGCACCACGAAGTCCACCGGGAAATAGAATTTCCCTACCTTGACGAGTACGTCCTCGATCACTCTGTATGGGTATACTATCGATCTATCCGTGAGCTTGAGTGTCATGTATGTCGGTTGCACTTCTCCAGGCCAAGTTTCATAAAAATAGATAAAGGCATTAGATTAATAATGGCTCCTAAGTCACATAACACCTTATTAAAATTAAGCTTCCCAATTTGAATAGGGATTGAAAAACTCCCTGGATCGTTGAGCTTCGGGGGAAGCTTGTTCTGAATTATCGCGCTGCACTCTTCAGTAAGTGCAAATGTAGACTAGTGTTCAAGTGCCCTCTTCTTTGATAGGATCTCTTTCATGAACTTCATGTATGAGGGCATTTGTGCCAACGCATCTGCAAAAGGGATGTTAATATGCAACCTTTTAAATATATCAAGAAATTTGAAAAAATTAACATCATCCTTATTCGCTTTCAGTCTGCTCGGATATGTCACTTTCGGAATTGTCGGCTTGACCGGTGCTGTCACCTCTCTTTCCTTCGGCTTCTCCCGATCAATCAAATCTTCATCCTTCGATTTCTCCTTCATCCCCACCTCTCTCTCAGCTTCCAACTCATCCATATCGATGATCTCCACATCTTGCTCGGTTTCCTTCGATGTAGGCTCTCGTAGCGGTTCTCTATTCAGCTCCTTGCCACTTCTTAGATAGATGACATTGCATGTTTCCTGGTTTGTCCTTTCTGTTTCACTTGGAAGTGTTCCGGGAGGTCGGTTTTGTAGGGCTTTAGAAATCTGCCCCACTAGCCTTTCCAAGATCTTGATGGAGGCGGTGTTTTGTTCGGTTGCCGCCTTGACAGTATTCACCGTGCTCGCTAACTCTCCAACCGTGCTGTCCATCTTGGTCATGAACTTCATCATCATCTCTTCCAGCCCCGACTTCTTCTCCATGGATGGTCCTTCGTTCCTTTGATTGAAACCTGGAGGACAGTAAGCACTATTAGTATTAGAGTAATTCGAAGAGTTAGAAAAATTACCTTGTTGTTGACCGGGTTGACTCCATGAAAAATTGGGGTGTTTCTTCCATCCTTCGTTATATGTATTGGAGAACGGATCATTCCTCGGTTGGTTGTTCCGGTTTTGTAAGAAGTGCACTTGTTCAGGTGCTTCCGGATTACCTCCCTTCAAGTGGTTCATTATAAAAGCTAGTTGAGCCTTTAGTTCCTTCAGCTCATCCGATTCTTGAACGCTCGCGACTCTTCTTACAGATGATCTTGGAGTGGAAAAACTGTGCTCGGCCAGGTTCTCAATCAGCTCGCATGCTTCTTCATAAGTTTTATCCATCAATGATCCACCCGATGCGGCAGTGATATCGTTTTTGAACTGCGGGTGAAGTCCACTATAGAATGTCTGGATTATGACCCATCCGTGCAATCCGTAGTGAGGACATTTCTTCAACATATCCTTGTATCGCTCCCATGCCTCGTATAAGGTCTCTTGTTCCCACTGAGCGAAGTGTGTGATATCAGCCATCAATTGAGCAGTTCTTCCTGGTGGGAAGAATTTCTGTAGGAATGCAACTTTCAGGTCTGCCCATGTAGTGATCTGATCGGCTGGCAAACCCTCTATCCAGATTTCAGCTCTACCCTTTAGGGAGAAACTGAATAACCTCAGTTTGATCGCGTTCTCTTCCATCCCATTAATTTTGAACGTATTACAAATCCGTTCAAACGTGCGAAGGTGGGCATGGGGATCTTCGGTTGGCGCTCCCCCAAACTGATTCTATTGTACCATTACGATGGTACTCGGCTTGATCTCGAAGTAATTTGCCGCATTAGTGGGTGGTTGGATCTCTATACGTGCAGTTGCCATGTTTGGATTGGCAAATGACCGCAACGGAACTCTCGCCGGAGGAGGCAGAGGATTGTTGCGAGGTGGTGCTTCGTCGGCCATCTTTAATTCTCTTTGGGCTTTGGACGCTTTTCGTATCTGGCGGGCGGTTCTTTCGATCTCCGGATCAAATTGTTCGATTTTCTTCCCTCGGGTCGTCCTTGGCATACACCAGATAGTACCTGAAAAGAAAGTAAGCAAAGTTAGTAATCCAGAAATTGAAAGTGATGGAATAAAGCAATAAAAAAAATGTTCAATCTAATAGCGCTTATAGCTGGTAGTGCTATCAGTTGCAACTAGTTCCCCGGCAACGGCGCCAAAAACTTGATAGGCGGGTTTCACCCCACTAAATCTTACCGCAAGTGTACGGTGTCGAAATCAAGTAATAACGTACGGTAAGTACGAGTATCGAATCCACGGGAACTAGGAACTAAGTATCACAATTACTATAATTGCTATTAACTGAACTGTCGAAATTTTTAGATGGGTTTTATATTAAACTAATTAAATGCAAGAAGAAAATCACAGACTAAACAGTAGACAACTTTGAGGAAAATTCGATAGAGAAAACAGTTGAGGGTTGGAAATCTTTAGGTTTTCACATACGAATATCAGACTTAAAACGATTACCAGCTATTCCCTTAATGAATATCCAATCTCTAAAATCACCGTTGTTCTCTTTCGAGCAACATCGGGTTTTATTTTGAAAAAGACAAGTTTTATCTTTCGATCTCAACTTATGGATTCCAAAACACATTAAGCGCAAGATTTATGTTGAACGGATAGATTTTATCTCTCGATCTCAACCTAAATGGTTCAATTAGGATTAAGGCGTATTCGGTATATCTCTATCACCAAATTCTCGCCTTAGACATGCAATCCCTAGTTCTAGTTAACAGTTAATTCTCTCGAACTCAACTTGAAACAACAAAACAGTTGAAAGGTAGCTAGACTCTCAAAAGCATTAAAACCAAATTACATGCATTCATTAAATTAGGAAAAACTGATAATGTCTCAAGTCAATTATTCACATGCTTACAAACCAAATTCATTCCAACCCCCAACATGAACAGGTTAGTTCATGTCGGTGGTGGATACAAACATAAGAGAAAGAATGGAAAACGTGTGTGTGAACATGATAATCGTAAACGTGAAAGATAAGATGATGAACTCCCTCCTCTCGTGCTCGAATCTACTTCGCGTAATGAATGTCTCCTCGATCGAATCTCTATCGTGGCTCCGAAAGCTCCGAAAAGTCTCCCAAAATCGCTCAAAATCGCCCCTGGTCGTCGTGTGTAAGCTGCGTTCCCAATAATGACCTAAAACCCAGAAAATAAAGCTGAAAATCGTGAAACAGGGGGATGCGCGGTTTGTGGCGCGGTTTGCAAATCGCGCACAAAACCGCGCGGTTTTTTGATCTCATCTGGGTCGTTCTCTAGTTCGGGTTCGGGTCCTGGTTCGGGCGCGGGTCTTGGGCTTGGATCTCGGGCTTCCGTTGGGCTTCGTTTCAGCTCTTTTTGGGCTTATTTTCTCGATGGTTACTGCCTTTTAAAGAACCTGCACATTCCACTAAATTAACCATAAAATTCCGCTTCTTTGCTTAAATACAAGCCAATCTCATTGGTTTGAGAACCGAAAATAACGCCAAAAAGTGGCGTTATCACGAAGTGGGCACAGTGCTACTGCTGTGGGAAGTCTGTGCTAGAAATTGGACAGTGCTGGAATTGGGTGTACTTGCTGTTTGGGCAGCAAAATCTGTCTTTTGTGCTGGAATTGATCTTGTACTATCACACACATCTATGGTCTCTATATTTCTTAAACTTAGAGCTTTGACATGTTCTTTGTGAATTCCTTTAGGATTTTCAGTGTCACTTGGCAAAGTCCCTTGTGGCCGATTTTTGAGATCAGCTGCAAACTGACCAAGTTGTGTCTCAAATCCTCTCAAAGTTGCATTGGTTTGGTTTATAAAGCCTTTAAGCAAAGATTCGAGTGAACCGTTACCTTCCAATGGATTTGGTGGACGAGGTGTGTGCATTTGTGAGGTTTGTCCATTTTGAAAATTGTGAGGTGTATTTTGATGAAATCCCGGGGGATTTGGTGATCGATTTGGAGTTTGACTTGCCCCATGGGGTTAAAGTCCTTGATTTCCTGGCCAAGAAAAATTTGGGTGATTCCGCCAATTCGGATTGTATATTTGGGAAAACGGACTATTTCTAGAATGATTTCCAACATAGTTTACCGAAACGGGATTACCCGGACAATTTTTGAAAACATGACTTTCACCGCAAAATACACAAGATTCATTTATAGTTTGCACTTGATTTTTTTCATTAATATTTAAAATATTTTTTACCAAGTTAGTTAAAGCTACGATTTGTGCATTTAAAGAGGTGATAGCATCGATCTCATGAATTCCCGATGCATTCTTTGGAGTAATGGCCCGAGGGTTTGACCAATCAGTGTTATTATTGGCAACTTTTTCCAAAATGTCATATCCTTCATTATAAGTCTTAGAAACAAAAGCTCCACCAGCCGTGGCATCGAGAATGACTTTAGCAGCATTAGAGAGGCCATTATAAAATGTTTCTAATTGGATGCAGTAGGGGATTCCATGATGAGGACATTTCCTAATCAGGTCTTTAAATCTTTCCCATGCATCCAAGACTGCCTCGTCATCCTCTTGCCGAAAATTCATGATGTCATGTCTAAGCTTTATGTTTCTTGTTGGTGGGAAATATTTTTTAAGAAACTTTTCAGCTAGACTTGCCCATGTAGCAATGGATTCTGGTGGTTGAGAATTTAGCCAGGCTTTGGCTCTGTCTCTTAATGTATAAGTGAAGAACGTTAGTCTTAAGGCTTCCGGAGTTACTCCGGCAATGCGAAAATGATCCGTCATTTCCAAAAATGATTTTAAATGTGAGTGCGGATCCTCCGAAGGTTATCCCCTAAACTGACACATTGCCTGGATCATTTGGAACATTACTGGTTCGGGTTTAAAGGTTTGTGCTATTATGTTGAGTCTAATAATTCCCGATTTTAATTGATCAAATTCGGGTGTTGCATAGTCCCTTATTTTTCTATCTTTGTCATCAGCAATTTCGACCGTAGTCTCTATAGGTGGAGGGTTACCTTCGGCCATGGTGCGATTTTACTGATTACGATTACCTCTACCTCGTCGACGTTTTTTAACAGTCCTTTCTATTTCAGGGTTAAGAGGCAAAAGTTCACCGTGTTGTAGGCGTGGCATACAACACGGCAGATGTTGTGAGAATAAAACAAGTAACTCAGGCTCGAATGAAAGTCAATATCTTAGGATGTAAAATAACGCCAGTCCCCGACAACGGCGCCAAAAACTTGATAGCAGAAAACCGTATAGGTCCACAAAGTGACCACAGTGTTACCACAATGGCGGTGCAAGTGCACACCGGACACTATGATCGCTATAAGTAATAAAGTGGTAGTAATACCGAGATCGTTTCCACATGGACTGGTCAACTAAGAATCTGAGACATTCATGAACTTCTAGTACTTGTTTGGGTTGTGAAAAAGTTATCAATTGTTGTTGGTTATAAGTATAGTAAAGAAATAAACTTCTTATATTAAAGAGAGGGTGTGGCTATGATTTTTTCTTAAGACATTCGCAATAGCAAAATGGTCAAAAGCTTTGTGTCACAAAGGTGTTCATAGAAATACCGATCTCTCGAAAGTGAATTGTTATGAACTGTGGCCACAAAGTTACCACAAAGTTCCCACTTCTGCCGAATCTTAATCTTGTCGATTTAATTAAGTTTGACTCTAAACGTCATGTTCTACCAATATGAAGATTTATACCCAAATCTCTCTGTGATATAAATCTCGATCGGCGTTTGAACCTTAATAAATCATACAAAACCCGTCTCTCGACGTGGTTATCAAAGACTCTCACAAATCTTTGTGCATCACTTAAACCGTATTTCGAATCCGCCCCTCTCGAGGTCAAGATCTAATATTAACACTTCAAAGTCATCGGTTTATCCGCATTGAGTATATAAGTCCCGACTCAAGTGACCAATATTACGATTTAGTAGAATTGACAACACCCAAATGCTTACTTAGTTTTATGCTTGGCTCACACCCACACTGTTGGTTCCTGTTTTGCTTAACAATGATGATTCTATCTAATAGTTCAAACAAGATATAATGCGGAAGCGTTTTTAACGAACTAAAAGATATAATAAGGTAGAAGAACACACAATATCAAATACGTGAAATGTAAATAACACAAATAAATAACTCAATGATTCACTGTATTTGATATAAATAAGAACACCAAGAACACCAAAAGTTAAACAAGAATTTTGTTCTAATGGTGTGTGTGTCGTGCAAAACTTAATAGAAAAACTCAACATGAGTCTTCTATTTATACTACTTCTAAAGGGGACAAGTTCTGGACAACAAGGACTGAAGGTACTAAAACACTATTCTGGTACTGTTGTTAGTACAACGTTAATTAAATGCGATGGCTTCTACTAAGGCTAAGACCCATCAGAGTTTGACACGTGGAGTTGTCAGGTCATGTCTTGTACGAATGATCTTCAGGATCTTCATACAGCAGAAATCGTGAGAAGCACGATTGTCCTTGTATAGAGCTCTAGTCTTTTATACCACAGAGGCTCTGTCAAGTATGACAGAGGCTCTGTGGCCTTGTCCACATTGAAGAGTCTTCTGGTGATTCTTTACTTCGGTCTTCTCGGTTACTCGGTTAGAGCCTCTGTCGAAGACTTCCATCTTTCGGTCTTCTCGGTGACTCGGCAGAGTCTCTGTCGAAGACTTCTATACTTAGCCTATTTTTCAATACTTCTATAAACAGACAGATTGGAGCTAACAATCTCCCCCTAAGTATTTGAAAAATAAAAAATTGAAAGGTGCAAGGTTTTCTAGGGTAAGTACATGATAAGAGGTGTAACAATGTACCTCAAAAGTTCTTACTTTTCTTTCATACAAAATTATGCCAAAGGCACTTACACTTGATTACATTATGAAAGGAAAGATTTGCAGAGGTTGTTAGAGGATATCAGACGTTGGCGTCTTTGAAGTCGTTGAAACTTCTGTTGTCGAATCCTAATTCCTTAAGCTCGTGATAGAATCTGATGCAGAGGGTTCTGAAGTTGATTGTTGAGTCGATGACCTCTATCAGTCTATTTGCAAGAGCTTGATTCATGAGCTCCGTTCCTCTGTGCTCCATGAGGAGAGCTCTAAGCTTTGTCAAAGTACTTGTTGCATACTTTTGACAGTCCATCTCTACGAACAGTCTTGACTTCCCAGCAGGATCTTGATAGACTAACCCAACTCTTGGAGATGTAATGATTGAGTTTGGTATGGCAGAGGATGGGCAGTCATCTTCTGGTGGTTTTAGACTTAGGTTTCTTACTCCAAGATCTCGTCCTAATTGAAAGTCGACAAGGTTGTATAGCAGAAGTTTCTTATACATGGCTTTCCTTATTACCCTGTATGCCCTTCGATTTGCATCTGTTGTGAAGTTCTCTTTCGTCCAGTTGAGAAGGTCGGGTAGGTCGTAGGGATTTAGATTTCTCAGATCAGCATCTGAGAATTGGTTCACGGTTCTGTCCTCCCTTTTGACCTTATATATGTTGTAGGAAACCTTAGGTGCGTTTCTGGTTTGAGAAAACTTACAGTATATGACCTTGTCGATTTTGGAGGTTGAGAATACTTGGTGTTTTGGCTTGGGTGTTGTTCTTGTGAAGATATTTTCGAGGTCAGCACGAAGGTCTGGATCTTGAATGGATGGTGGCAGAGGATCTCTTGCAGTTCTGTTGTACATATATCTTTACACCACTTCTTCCATCTGTGGTGGAGGTGCACCGGGTGGAGGCATGGGCCTGCGCAGAGCATCCATTTGTTTCATAATTTGGGCCACTCGATCCTCTATGAGTTTTGCTTTTGGATCCAGAACAGGTATTTTTGACAGAGGGGTAGCACCGAAAGCCCAGTCTTCTTCTTCTGGCTTTGGTGTCACATAGGAATCGAAGGAGCTTTTCATCAATTTCTCTGCTGGTTGATGCTTGGGCTTCTTCTTCTTGGGTTCCTCTGTCATTATCCCCTTGCCTTTGTCTTTTGCCTTCGGCTGTAGATCTTCTTGTAGAGATGGGGTTGCCTCTGTTGGTTTTGTCTTTTGGGGTTCTGAGGGCTTCGAATGAGGTACTTCTGAAGTTTTGGGGGTTGCCTCTGATGGTTTTGTCACTTGTGTTTCTGAGGACTTGGTTGGTGAGGCTTCTGCGGATTTGCTCAAATATTTTCTTTTGTGAGCAATCGACTTGGTTCTGGTTTTGAGTGTGGGAGATGGTATCTTGGTTTCTTTTGGTGTTGGAGAGGGGAGTTCTTCTGGTGATTTTGGTTTTGGTGATTGGGATGGTTGATCTTCTTCGGAGGATGTTAGGATTTGGAATTCTTCACGGGTTGGGATATCTTCTCCGAATACAGAGGTTGTTTCCACAGAGGTGGGTGTTGCCTCTGTGGTCTTCTGTTGTTGATCTTGATTGGTTTCAGGTACTTGGGTTATGATTGGGGTTTTCTTCAGAGGGTATTTCCACAGATGTGGTTGTTGCCTCTGTGGTTTGTTGTTGGTTTCCTCCTTGGCTTTGAGTTGGGGGAACTTGGTTTAGCGGTTCTGCTGATACCGGTGGAGCTGGTAGACCTATGCTTGCAGCTTTCTCCCTTTGTTTCTCCCCCTCAAGATGATCTGATGAATCATCAGAGTCATCATCAGAGTCATCCTGACCCTTATCTTTCGTGCCCTCTGCTCTGCATGAAGCTTCTGGCTTTTTGGGCGGTACTGCACCTGCATCTATCATCTTTGTGCACAGGTCATCACAGAGGCCAAAGAGAGTTGCGAGCTCTGCCTCTGTGTTGAAACGCATTTTGCCGACGCTTTTTCTGAAGTCTTTTACATAATTTGCGTTGGCAGCAGTGAAGGCTGTGATGAGCTTTGTGACCTGGTCGATTACCCCTTGGCCGAGTTCTGTGAGCTGAGCTCTGGTCATGTAGTCGGAGGGCTGCATGGCCAGAGTTTGTCTTGTTGTTTGTTCTTGAACAAGCTCAAGGGCCTTCTTTAAATCTTCAGGAGTAATGCCCGCAGAAGTTGTCGATTGAGCTGTATTCAGTTGTTCACGTAGGGCTTTCACAGAGCTTTGGAAAGCAGAGGTAGTAGCTTTCTCGAAGTTAGCAGCAGCATAGGTTGCAGAGGTTGTCGCAGCTGTTCTCATCTGGGCTAGAGCATTTTGTACCTCTGTGGACAGGTTGTCCATTTTGGTGTTCATATTGGTGATGGCCCTTGTGGTAACATCTGCAAAAGAATCAAAAGAGCTTTTCAACTCTTTCAATGTGGTGTCCACAGAGGTGACAAGGGTTTGGAACTCATCCCTTGATACATGTGGACTTGGTGTAACCTCTGGGGGAACACATTCGTCCCCAGAGTGAGTCCCTGTTCCTTGGACACCTTCTTTCGTCCCTGTATTGACATTGAGGACGGAAGGATTTCCCTCTAATCTTTGAGCAGAGGCTTTATTAGCCTCAGACTCTATAGAGGTTCTGTTAAGGACATTGTCTTGATCCACTCCAGAGGTGGGTACAAGAGTATCCTTATGTTGACTCGGAGACTTGTCTATAGTCTCTCCGTCTTTGTGCACTCTAAGCTCCTCTGAAGAGCCTGTTGGTCCTATAAGTGTGTGTGTGTCAGAGGAAACGAATTCCTCTGTAGGGATTTCTGTTGTGATCAGGGGCGATGGATCACGAACTAAGGGTTAGTCCTTTTGAGAGGACTCCCCTGGAATGGTTTCCCCGGCTATCAGTGGCAAGAGGTGGAAGGAATTTCCTCTGCCCGGTCAGTTTGGGGTGGGTTCGAGCTGTGTGGCTCTTGTTCAATATTACCTTCTGCCACTAGACTGGCGGTAATAGAAGTGTGGGTTGCACTGGGAGTTGGTTGGGGTTGTGTGCCTCTATTATTTCAGTCATTTGTTCTGGATTCTTGCTCTGTTGGGCATCCTATCACTACTTAACCATCGATTGTCTCAGCCTCTCTTTCTATCCTACGGCCCGCTGCTTCTACCCTAACCTCTGTTGCGGCTTCTGCCCCAGTGACTAAGGAGTCGTAAATAGGATGAGATCCAATTAATTGCCGTACATGGGGATGCAGAGGTCCTTCGTTTACTTGGTTATCTTCTTCTTCATCAGAATCTACTTCTGAGACTAAGACTGGTGGGGTTTTGGTGGTAGCTTTAGCCAGATCTTCTGGGCTTGCTCTTAGCACATCAAATCCAGGTTGTGTGAAGGGGTTGTGTAGTACTTCTGGAGTCGCAAACTGAATATTCTGTGGGGTTTGGTCATCTTCATCTAAGTTAGAAGAGATTTTGAAGTCTGGAGCTTCTGTTGAATGATGAGATAGAGCTTCTGCGGTCCATCCAGAAGGGTCTAAAGAGTGTGCAATCCCGGGTTGTTGGAGGAAGACAGAAAAATCACCCTGATCTTCTGCATAGTTGATAGGGGAAGGGGATTGCAGAGGTTGCTCATGGGTTTCTTCGAGCATATCAGTTTCCTCTGCGATAGTCTGCAGAGGAGTGTGAGGTTTCTTGGATTTTTTCTTGCTCCTCCTTTTCTTCGGTTTGGGGGCATCCTCCTCAGAAGACTTATGTTTTCTCTTCTTTTTGTCTTTTGGAGGAGGGGGAGGTGCAGAGGATCCGACTTCTGTTGCATGAGGAGGGGACTGTTGGGTTTGAACAGCACTGGTAGAGGTTCCCTCTGTGGTTTTCTTTTTCTTGTGAGCTTTCTTCTTCTTCTTGGCAGAGGATTTTCTCTTTGCAGCAGAGGAGAGAATTGTGTTTCGTTGAGCATGAAACTTCTCTTGTACTTGTTGATGCTTAGCCAAGGCCACTGCCCATTCCTCATCTGTCATCCGCTCAACTACCTGATCTCCTATAGAGGCTCCTAGACGCGGGGGTGTCATAGGACTCGGTTCTGGAGTCCTATGATCGCGTATGTATTCTAACTTAAGGGTCTCGTTGGTAACATATGCCAGAAGTTTGGCTGGCAGAGGTCTGTAGAAAGGGTATTTGTCTTCGTGCTCTGTTGGGATGATTTTGTTCATGGGATACATTCTGGCCGTTGGTCCCTCCATTGGCCATTTTTGTAGACGGAGCAGAGGCTCTAGAAGGACACCCAGAATACGCTGATACTGTAGAGGAGGTAGAGCATCGGTCTTGCGTCCTTTGGCCTTCTGGGAGGAGATTCTGCGATTAATGGTGTTAACCATTTCCTGCATCATGAGGGTGGCGTAGTCCAGAGGTAGATTGTAGTACACCCCGTACATAATTGTCAAGATTTGGTGAGAAGATTGGTCTGGACTACCCACTTTCCCAGTTAGGCACCTGTTGAGAATGGAGAAGAGAGTATTCCATAGAGGGGGAAGTCGATTTCTTCTGAAATCATTCCTTTTCCTCAGGGTTGTGTTGTACCCCAATATTTCAACAAAACGGCAGAGCTCGGTGTCTGTGGGTTCCTCTGCGTATGCCTTTATCCCTAGAAGACCTCTTGTGTGTAGGCTGAACTCAAGTGAGAACATGGTTCTGTTGAACTTGAGTTCAAGGTGTTCGGATTTGTCTGGTTTTGAGATGTAGCTCTTTATCTGTCTATCTTCTTGGTCAAATATTCTGCTTTGCCAGAATTGATTGAGGTATCTGGCGGGGATTTTGTTGACAATTTTGGTTAGTAGGGGGTTGAGGTAATGTTTTTCTAGAATGTGAAGAAGAATGGCATGTTCTTCCCCAAAAGCGGTTTTTGAGGGAACCAGGTTGTTGGTCCCATTTAGGACAAGCAAACAATAGAAGAAATAAAATTCACATAGAAAATATAGAGATAAGATGAAATATAAAGAACATAATATTCAACAACTCATCTCATATTCATTGATTGATTCAATATGGAGAGGAAAATGAAGAACACCACACATTTACAATTTAGATGACTCTCATGAGATTAGTAAATGTGTTTTTGTGTGTTACTCCAAAAATAACCTAAATGATAAATGAAACCCTAAACTCCTTTTTAAAGGGTCCATTTACAATAAAAGGCTCAAGCCCATAAAGCTAACTAAAAAGCCCATACACTTTTTCTTTATAAAACATTTAATTAAACTAGGAGCTAATTTAATCTAACAATCTCCCCCTAATGTTTTATAAAGAAAACATCATCTTGTAGTCTCCCCCTTGCTTTCTTTAGAAACTTTGGTGTTCCATTCTTCGAGTCTTCAAAGTATCACGAGCTCCCCCTCAAATGTAGGCTCGTCTTCTTTAAAAACCGAGACAATTAACCCCATTTTGTCTAGTTTTCATGATTAAACTTCACTGTTGAGTAAGCATTCAGTACCGAGCATTAAACATGAATAATAGAGGAGTGAGTGACAATCAATATGTCACAATAGCTGTATGAAACCGTGAAGAAACGTCGAGAGAACACCGTTCTTGAAAGCGGAAAGAGCATGAATTAAATGCAATGCTTTCGGTCCAGCACCTTACAGCAGACTTTGAGGCTGGTTTCGGCATATTAGATCACATAATTTTAGAAAACTCAGAACATCAAAGTCGTGCGTCTGTGAATTATATTTCTAATGCAACTGGACTCGTGTCAATTGGAGCACCGAGTAAAACGTTGTGCGTATATTTCTGAAGCAGCGCAAAGCTGTCAAACAAGCTGAAAAATTTCGGGCTCCGGGATTTTGGCTTGATTTGATTTCTGGACCAACGAACTCTAATAAACATGCTTGAGTCTGCTTCTGGTCCCTTCTGTTCATTCCTCTTATTTCTGAAAAAAATTGATCCATATAGCCTCTGACGAATCAACAGAGCTCTGGTGTCCAAAAAAAAAATCAACAGAGCTCTGGACAACTTCTGTCGATGATCAGAGCTCTGGTAAACTCTATCAATTGCCTCTGATCTTTTGAATAACCTCTGATAAATCAACAGAGCTCTGGTAAGCTCAACAGAGCTCTGGTAAGCTCTGATGTCTGAAAAAATCAACAGAGCTCTGATGAGAGAAACTTTCTGTCCAGCAGATGTATAATGACTTTAGCAGCGATTCTGACAAAGAAGAACACTGATTCAGACCAAGCTCAAAACATAAAAATTGTTCTTCGTTGTCTTAGGAATCCAACGCATCTGGACTCATCAAATTTGGAGCTTCGATTAGGGAGTTCTGTTGAAAATACGACAGGTGCGCAAAGCTGACAGCGAGTACCTCTGCTCTGTTGTACCTCTGCTCTGTTGGTGTACCTCTGCTCTGTTGGTTATCTCTGGTGGAACAGAAGTTTCTGACAGAGCTCTGATGAGGTCTAACAGAGCTCTGGTGAGCTCTTGCTGATTTCTTCAAAGCCTCTGCTAGAAGTTTTACACCAACTTCGACACTACTTTACACCATGATAGCTCTGGAGTTTGCAAAAACTCAAAACATAAAGAGTGTGCATTGGTTTGTTATATTTTCAGATCATCTGGAATCACCTCTTTTGGAGCTCGGACGAATAAGATACGGTTGATTTACCATAGTCGCGCAGATCTGTCCAACAGCTTTGTATCAGCACACTGTTGTCTACTTCAACGATGCATATGACCCTTATAAATTTCGAATCTCTGAAATCTCAAAACACAAAAGCTATTCATCAATGTGCTTTGAATCCAGGGCCTTTTGAATCGCATCAATTGGTGTCCTGATCAGTGAGATATGATCACTTTACTACAGCATCACAAATCTGTCAGCATGCTGTCATTAAATCTGATTTGATGTAGAAAATAAGATGATCTCCATATAACTTTTAGAACCGTGAGTGCAAATAATTAGATCTCTAATTGATCAGGTCAGAAAACTAATTAAAAACACTCAAAGTTATAAAAACTTGTCAGATCAGACTTTGAATACATAGCACAACACCAAATCTTTCTCAATCAACTTTTTTTTCAAGACCCAAATGATTTTGTTTTCATTTAAATGATTATAAGCAGCGGAATATAAACAAAATCTGGATCAAAGAGAGTCTAATCTTGGATTTAAATAAAGGTCAGATCAAAGATCAACAACCTTACTACCAAGATGCCAAAAAAATGCTATGGACTCAAGCACACACAAGGATGAGATCATAGATCAACCATCTACTTAGTGCTTATCAAATAAGACCAATGAATGAGAAAGAATCAAAACACACACATGTATTAAATCTGATCAGATTTGGTCCAAACAGAACCAAATCTTCACTTAGGCATTTTATCAAACATGTGGTGTGCAGAATCAGATTTTGTGAAGAGAAACACTAATTTTCTGTCAAAACTTATCCAAATCTTAATGAAATCAAAGACTGGATTTCCAGTAAGCACATAACAGAAAATAAATATCAGATATGATATTTGTGTTAAGGCTCATGTGATTGAAACAATCTAAGCACCAAAAACAACAAATAAATCATCTAATCTTCTATTGTTGCATAGATGACCGATTGAAGAATAGTTTCTTCAATCCAGCTCTGATACCAATTGTTGGTCCCATTTAGGACAAGCAAACAATAGAAAAAATAAAATTCACATAGAAAATGTAGAGATAAGATGAAATATAAAGAACATAATATTCAACAACTCATCTCATATTCATTGATTGATTCAATATGGAGAGGAAAATGAAGAACACCACACATTTACAATTTAGATGACTCTCATGAGATTAGTAAATGTGTTTTTGTGTGTTACTCCAAAAATGACCTAAATGATAAATGAAACCCTAAACTCCTTTTTAAAGGGTCCATTTACAATAAAAGGCTCAAGCCCATAAAATTAACTAAAAAGCCCATACACTTTTTCTTTATAAAATATTTAATTAAATTAGGAGCTAATTTAATCTAACACAGGTAGCAGTTATTGGGTTTTAAGGGAAGAACACTTTCAAAGTATTCATGAGCGATGAAGTTTAGAAGGTGGGTTGTCGGAGAAAAATCTGTTGTGTCACCGGAGTTGTCCTGTTGTAGGTTTCCGGCTATTTCTGGATTTTGGGAGTTCTCAGAATGAGATGGGGAGTTCACCGAAGCGTTGGAGGTGGATGCCATTGCGTTAATCTTTGAAGAAAGAGTAGAAAATAGAAGTTGCAGGTTATTGCAAGGTTCGCCGGAGAAGATGATGGAGATAAATTTGTAAAAGGTTTAAGAAAGAATGGGAACGGGGTTATATAGTGAGGGTAGAAACGAATATAATTCCGTGGTAAAAGTGAATTCAATAAACATTTGGGGTCCGCACTCGAGTTTTACGGCTGGGGAGACGTTTCATAGGGATTGTGTGGCACGCACGTCCAATGAAAATCTGCCACGTCGGATGTGTCAGAGCACGATTAGACGTCGTGCACGGCTCATTAATGCTTGGCGCGTGGGCACTCCTTCTGTCTCGGGTCTGTCACTCGCAGTAAATAACCCGTACTATTACAGAATTTCCTTAAAAAGCCAAGTGTCAGAAACAACAGAAGCTCTGTAGTGAATTGAGCTATGTGGTCTGAAACCTGCCTTTTATATCCTCTGATGCTTGCACCTTTACCAAGAACGTTTGAAAAATCATTGGAGAGGGTCGATAGATTTTTAGTACAAAATTTTCATTTACAGAGGTTTTGAGGCTCTGTCAAAGCCAGCAGAGGCTCTGAGAGTGAAAATTTCTCATAACTAAAAATTTAGAAAACTTTTTGATTATCCAAAGTTTTAGTTGTTTTAAACATTGTTTTTAGAACATATTTGGAAATTTGTGTCCTAGAAAACTGTTTTGGAAAAGATTTTGTGCGAGACATTCTTTCTTTGATTGTCTAGGTTGGGCGACAGAGACTCTTTGGTGGAGTGAGCTCTTTGACCATAAGACTTTCTTCCAGTATCTCTGTGTGTGCATTTGTACGTGCGAATCCTTAAGGAAGACATTTGAAGATGATCGATAATGTTCCAGTTTGCAATTTTGCAGTCATATAGGATCCGGCTTACAGAGGCTCCGTTGAGCTCAACAGAGGCTCTATGACCATAGATTTCTCATAACGGAAGGCTCGAAAATCTTTTTGATCATTACTTGTTTGGAATGTCTTAAACAATCTTTCTAGGACGTATTTGGAAATTGATGTCCTAGAAAATTATTTTTCCGAAAGGATTTGTACGAGATACTTACCTTTTGGTTCTCCCTTGTTCGGCAAAAACCTCCACTTTTGTGAATTTGGTTGATGACATCTCTTCTTTGGCTCCCCCTTGAATGATCAACCTTTGTAGATAAGTTAAAGGTCTCCTTCTGCTCCCCCTTGACCTATGCTTGGATCAAATGAGATAAGTAGTGCACAGGACATAGGTCAAGTTTATTGAGGTTCTGTGGAGATTGTTAGAGGCTCTGAGCAATCCCACAGAAGCTCTATAGAACTTTTGATGATTAAGGATTTACATAAAGAAGAGTTTAAATATATATACATATTTACAAGAGGATCAAATCTAACTTACAGAGGATTCAACTCATGTTAATCATTCCCAACTTACCCACCAAGAAAAGGAATCTTTTCTCATCAAGTGCCTTGGTGAATAAGTCTGCAAGCTGATATTCAGTGGACACAAAGTGCATTTCGATTGTGCCATGTTCAACATGATGCTTCAGAAAGTGGTAACGGATATCAATATGCTTTGTTTTTGAATGCTGAACTGGATTGGCAGAGATGGCTATGGCACTTTTTGAGTCACAGAAGATGGGTATCTTGTATATGTTGTGGCCATAGTCCTTTAGCTGAGTTTTCATCCACAAAACTTGGGAGCAACAGCTAGCAGCAGCAACATATTCAGCTTCTGCTGTAGATGTGGACACACAGTTCTGCTTCTTCGAAGTCCAGCTGACTAGTTTGCCTCCCAGGAATTGACAACTCCTAGAGGTGATTTTTCGATCAAGCTTGCATCATCCATAATCTGAATCTGTGTATGCTTTAAGACCAAAACCAGAGTTCTTCGGATACCAGAGCCCAAGATTTTTGGTCCCTTTAAGGTATCTGAAGATCCTCTTTACCGCAATATAGTGGGATTCCTTTGGGTTAGCTTGATATCTTGCACAGAGGCATGTGGCATACATTATATCAGGCCTACTTGCGGTTAAGTATAACAGAGACCCAATCATGCCTCTGTAGAGCTTGCACTCTACAGATTTGCCATTTGGACATGAGAATAACTTATTTCCAGTGGCCATTGGGGTCTTCATCACAGAGGCATCAGAGAGACTGAATTTTGAAAGTATGTCAGAGACATATTTAGCTTGATTTATAAAAATTCCCTCTGATGATTGTTTTATTTGGAGTCCGAGGAAGAAGTTTAATTCTCCCATCATACTCATTTCAAACTCACTCTGCATGAGTTTTTCAAAATCTTTGCACTGTAGTGCATTTGTAGACCCAAAAATAATGTCATCCACATAAATCTGTACAAGCAAAATCTTATTACCTTTTCGTTTGTAAAACAAAGTAGTATCAGTTGTACCTCTGTCGAATTCATTATTGAGAAGAAAGGTTGAAAGTCTTTCGTACCATGCTCTTGGAGCTTGTTTCAGTACATACAGACATTTGTCGAGGTAGTATACGTATTTTGGGTACTTGGAACTTTCAAACCCTGGTGGCTGCTGGACATATATTTCTTCTTGGATTTCACCATTCAGAAAAACAGATTTTACATCCATTTGAAAAACTTTGAAGCCTCTGTGGGTTGCGAATGTTGGTTTTATATGCTCAAGAATGATTATAAAATAATATTACCGGTAATATATGATCCTATAGGGTCACACCGAATAACAAGTAGACACCGAATTAATATTTATAAGAATTTTGATTCTTGATAAATATTATTATTTCTTGATAAATATTATTAATTATATTATTGAATATAATTTATAATATTAGATGCAAATAATAAATTTTGGTTATATAAAATAATACATATGATGGATTTATTTTGTAACTAAAATAGTAAGGAGGGATTTGACGAGAAAGTTTAAGATAGTTAAAATATAAATTTTAACCATCTTAAAACTACAAGGTTTATTTTGTAACATTGCATGGCCTAGTTCCTTTTTGATTGGTCAATTTGGGAGGCAATGTGATGGGCATGTGCAAGTATTTTATTAATATACTTGCTTGACAACTTACTTATAAAAAAAAGGCTTTTGACCAACATTTTGGATGACACTTGAAATTGGAAATCAACACACTCTCTCTCCCTCCTCTCCTTGGTTTCGACCAAAACAAGAACACACACAAGTGTGTGTTTTTCCTTTTGCTTCTTCTAATATTCAAGTGCATTTGTACACTTGAATTAGAAGTTGTTTTTGCATCAAACTTTCAAGAAGGTACTAGCATACTACAAAGGTGTTGGAGCTTCTTGGTGGACTACTCTAGAGGAGCTCTAGTTTTGAGTTCTTGCCATCTTCATCTTCTCCAAATAGAAGACTTAACAAAGGACTACAAATGTTGTATTTTCTAAAACCCCCTATGTATTTTTTTTATCTTTCATGTTCATGCAAATGGATCTTTGGTGGGTGTTAAAATGTTTTAATGTTGTTCAAGTTTTTAAAGCTTCCGTTGCATATTTTATGATTTTTGAAATCTTGTTTTGAACAAAACCCAACAAGTGGTATCAGAGCCTCTTTTGCATGCATGTTTAGATTTTTTGTTTTTATGAAAAATACTTGGTTTTTGGAAGCCATGGATGATTTTTCATTTTGTATGAAGATGTTCATACATGGCATCTTTGGCAAAAAAAAATTATTTAATGTGACCAAAATTTAAATGCATTTTTGGTCATAAAAGTTGCCTTAGAAAAACAAAGTGTTTGTTTATAATTTTATAAATGTATATAAAGTGTATAAACAAGCCAAAGACTTTTTTTTTATTTTATGGTTGTAATATTTATTTATTCATAAAGTATGTAATAGTAAATAGGCATTCTTCTTTTTGTTAATTTTTATATATAAATAGATTTATGTTAGATCAGATTTATTTATATAAAATGTAACAAGTTTGAAGAATGAAGACCTTTTGAAGACTTTCAAGAAGCCATGGAGTTCCTAGAAGTTTTGCATGCATTTGGATGTTCTTGCAAGTGGGAGCTTGAAGGCCTCAAATTTTTTTGGTCATCTTGTCCCTTAGGAATGGACTTGACATTCTTGTTTGGTTCACAAGAATTGTCACTAGATTTTTGGCTTGGTTTATACACTTTCTACATTTTTTATATGTTGATATTTTATGTTGATATTATCATGTGTGGTTGAAATAGGATTTTGCATGCTAGATAATATTTTGAACATAAAAATAAATCATCTTTTGGAGTTTGGTTTTTCAAAATATCCTTTTATTGTAAAATGATAAAATAGGAGGGATTTAAGCAATAAAGTTTAAAATAGTAAAAATTGTGTTTTAACTATTTTTATACATGGAGGGTTAAAAGAAAATATTGCATGAGAGACTCAAACCTCATTAGACCCTTTTGTGGTCCAATAGGAGTTGCATGTGGTCTTGTGATTTTTGAATTAAAAGAGAGAACATTTTTTGAGGAAAATGAGTTTTTTTTTTAAATAGAAGGAGTTTTATTACAAAAACTCTTAAAAATTTTGAAGTAGTAAAATGAGTTAAAATTGCGATTTTAAAACTCATCCAAACTCCATGTCTAAATAATAAAAGGTTGTTTTATTAAAAGGACTATAATTGATTCTAATGCGATCAACTCTAAATTTAATATATGATATAAATTTAAAATTGACCGCATCAAAATAGTTAATAAAATGGAGATTTTGTTTTAGACTAAAAGAACCAATAAAAGTTTTTTTTAAGTACCATGTGTTATTGGATGCATGCAATAATATGGTACTATGAGTTATAAAATTAAAATTGAGATTTTGAATTTTATGAAAAGAGTTTAAATGGAGATTTTGAAACTCATACAAACTCATAGTCTAATAATAAAAGTGTTTATTGAAAGACTATAAATGGTTCTTATTATGATCAAACTCAAACTATAATGTATGATATTAACAAATGATCATATATAATTAGTTGATAAAATAGAGATTTTATTTAACTAAAAGGAACCATTTAATGAGAAATAAGATTTTAAATATAGTACCATATCTTATTGAATAACTAACACATGATACTAAAATGTTTACAAAACTAGAATTGTAATACATCTAAAATCCCTTTTATAAACGCAAGTCTATGCCATCCTTTTGAGAAACACTCAATACGTCGCTATGACACCCTTGTGGGATAAAGGTCACCTAACCACTTGGATTGTCTTGAGATGGATGAGGTGATTCTTATGTCTTTGTGGGAAAAAGGTCACCTAACCGCATGGATGTGAGTTTCACAAGTTGTCTCAAGTAGGATGACTTGATTGAGAATCTTTTGTGATAAAGGTCACCTAAGCATTAGAAACCCAAGGCATAGATGGGATCAAACATGCCAATTAACAAACAAGTTGTTAAGGATCCCATAACGCTAGGAATTACATTCGATGTAATCGATAAACGTTATCTACCTTGTTGGATTAAATGGACGGGATAAAGGTCACCTAACCGTTTCATTTGTTTTTGCAATGTTGGATCCTAGACTATATGCAAATTAATGTTTTTAGAAAACGAAAGGGTAATTAATTTGCTTAATAATTAATATTGAAAGTACTATATTAACTTTGTTAAATTTTGTAGATGGCCTAAAATGCAAACACTACAATTAACACATCCCTAAGACCTTTTCTTTTGGAAGAAAAGTTAACCACTCAGAACTTCCCAATTTGTTTTCAAAACATTGAGACGCGTTCTCAGACGTGAAAACAAATTATACGTACTCCCGTACCTATTCCTCAAGAACCTCCTCTTACCTCCATAGAAGCTCACGATACTTAATTGAAATATAATGATGATTCAATCGATGTATCACGTCTTATGCTTGAAACCATGGTTCCATCCTTACTAGAAAGAATGGAAACGTTTCCTCTAAGGGCATTTGACATGGTAAACCCATTAAGGGTCTATTACCAAATGTATATGGTCTATGAACGCTTCGATACAATTGGAGGAAGGCCAAAACGTAAACACTCGTATTCACAAAATGAGGAGACACCTTGACTATTTGGATAGACTTGGCTATCCTTATTCTAATGGGTGAGCCGTAGATGTAATCCTCAAATCTCTGACCAACGCATTTGATGTTTTTGTCAAGAATCTGAATGTAGTAATAGATGAACATTGGTCATAGAAGAGCAGATTGTCCTTCTGAGAAATAAATGTTTTCTAACGAAGGAAAGTCCTTCAGGTATCAATATTTAAGATAGAACTTTTACCTTTCTATCTTACACTTGTGTATTTGATACTAAGTGTAGAACTCACTCTTGTAATATGTTACAGATAATATGGAAAGGTAAATGATTGAAAGACAAGCAATATGGTGATCCATATAAGCAAGGAAGCAAGATTGCGTACCATGCTTATAGGAGATTTTATTATAAAACCATATGTCTTGTATTGTTAAATAAGTTTGTTTCGAACAAGGTTTAAATTTTGTTTGACTAAATTATTATTTTTTCAGTCACATGTTTATTGATTGAATGAAATTCACTTAACCGTTTTGGAAACGATTATATTCATATTCAAAATGAATTATTCTATTTCGAGAAATAGTTCTCCTAATTGAATAATAAAGTGAATCTCAAAAGTCTTCTAAAACATAGTTCTATATAATCACCATAAGACTCAAATGTGATTTGAATCAAATCTACACATGAAATAGTCAACTTAATCAAGAAAATTAAACGCATATCTAAATTTCAAAACTGTTTTTTTTAAAACTAAATATAAATATTTTCATTTGATATATGCGATCTTGATAAAGGTTAATATAGCTCTTTTCTCTAAATCATAGAGAAGAAAAAAAAGTTTCTTTTAGAATTGATACATGTTGATGTATATGGTCTCTCAAAACCAAGTCTAGATATGGTGATAGATAATACCTTCACTGACGATTTCAATTGTTGAAGTTTATGGAACATAAAGATGAAGCATTTGATGTAATTCAAGTTGTTTCAAAGTGAAGATTAAGAAAACAACTCAGCAGGACCATTAAAGTCTTTTCTAATATAGGAGGATAGTAACTAAACCAATAACTCTTGGATCATCATAGAAATTGTGTACATCCGAAAGGATGAACCGAACCTTATTAAATATGGTTCGCTCTATGATGAGTAGAAGTACTATTCCTATATTAAATTTGGAATTCTGCTCTAGTTAAAGTAAACCGTACTTTTTGACACCAACCAAAAGGTAGACAAGACACCTTATAAGATTTCATATGTAAGTTTTTTCATCCTTAGTCTTAGTTGAAGGTGTGGGTTTATGAAGCTCATGTAAGACAATAAGCTTCAAGTAAACTCAACCCAAATCTACCAAATGCATATATTGTAGAATATACTATAAATTGTTTTATATACCGATTCTACAATCCCACAAACAATAAAATTGTTTATTGTTCCAAAGCCAAGTTCTTAGAAAGCAAGTTTTTTAATGGGCAAGGCAAGTGGGAGTGTTAAGGAACTTGAAGGGAATCAAGAAATTCATAACCTAATGCACTTATTGGTTGGCACTAGTTATCAAACAAAGGTCGTTGAAACTGAGCGATTTGATTGATCAGAAACTTAGTAAAAACACCAAGTGTTCGCAAATCTAGTAGAATCATTCAGAAATTCGAGAGATATCGATTTCTTATAAACAATGATGTATGACTGGGTTCTAGTAAACCCATCAACTGCTAAAGTGCTATGTCAGATTCTGAATCTGGTGAGTGGCTTAGAGTCATGAACACTGAGATACAATCCATTCATGGATCAATACAAGTATCTCAAAACTGGAATCTTCATTTTGACAGGAAAATTAAAAGTTTAATTTTCATCAAAATAAAAGATGACTCATGTATTTACTAAAACTAGTGGGAGCGCAGTAAAATTCCTAATCCTGTATGTGCAAGACATACTAGTGTTTGGAAATTAACTTTCCGACATAGCAAAACATCATGTTTTGGCTCGGACAATATTTCCTTAATAAAAGACTTAGAAAAGGCAAATTTTGTTCTTGAAATAAAGATCTTTAGAGACTAGATCAAGACGACTTATAGGTTTAAGTCAAAGTGCATATGTTGACATGATCTTGAAAGGTTCAAGATGCAAGGCTCTAAAGGTAGTTTCTTGCAAATATGATATGGCATCATTTTGAGCATGTCTCAACATTCTAGCACAAAGGTTGAGCTAGATAAAATGATTCGTGTTCCATATGCTTCGGCAATTGGATCTATCATATATGTCATGACATGCACTAGATCGAATGTATCATAATGCTTTAGAGCATTAGAAGGAGATACCATCAAAATACGAGGGAATGTCATTGGATGATTGCATAGAACAATTTAAGGTACCTATGAAGAACCAAGGAAGTGTTCTTTAACTGAGGGATGGAAGAAAATCATAGCAAAATGCTACACTAATGATAGCTTCCATAAAGATTGAGAAGGTTCTCAATCACAAAAGGGAAATATCTTCATTGTGAATGAAGAACTAGTTCGTTTTGAAAAGGTTCAAGGTGAAGGTAAAAGTTGCATAATACACTACAAAATAAGAATACATTGCTGCTTTAGAGGCCGCAAAAGAAAGATGCTTGGATGAAAGAGTTCATTGAAAAGCTAGGTAGATGCCTCCCATTCAGGATCATCTAGAAATCCTTTGTGAGAATGTGGGTGCCATTACGCAAGCTAAAGGACCCTATCTCACATCAGAGTACCAAGTATCTACTCCAGACATTTAACTATATTTAGAATAAAGTTAAAAATGGAGATGTTAGTGTTCACAGAGTTTACACAAATCAAGTTTCTGGATGAACCCATTAATGAAGCTCCTTATATAAGCTAAACTTGAAGGGTCATGTTTAAACTTTAGGACTTCGTTATTCTAGTGATGGGATTTGATTTGAATTTAGTATTTGGATATTGGAACACGTCAAGCAATAAGTATAGTATTTAAGTTAGATATATGGGATATGATCTTTTACATACTTGTTGTGTTCTATATTAGCATGTTTTTCATCCTTGAATAAACCAGTTATTCTAAAATGTCCATAGTCGATCATAGTTGTGGGAGCAACTATGAAGTAAGACTAATATGAATTGGATTGGTTGACTTTTAAAGATAAAAGTGGCAAGTTGTTGCAACCAAGTTCATAGGTACTTGTTAGGGAACAAATATTGGACCTGACCCGCTTCAAGATCACCTTATGGATCGTCGTCATAAGTGAGTTGAATAAAGGTAGTATCTTTGTATCCTTCGACCTGAGATGCATATTTGGGACTCAAGTGTAGGAACTGTTATGTTTTGATATGGTTAACCATTGTTCTTGAAAAAGGCAGCTATAAAGGCCATTATTGGGCATGACATGAACTGCATAAGAGGCGTATGTAATCAAGATGGGATTTGTTTCTCTAAATATGTTAAGAGTGAGACATCTAAGGCGCCTTACCAAAAGTTGAACAATAGATGAGAATGATAGTGATCCATGTCTCATGTTCAACATGATGTCTAAACAAAGGGATAACTGATACCACACCTTATACATCAATTGAAGTTATGAGCTCATGGGAATTGGATGTTGTTGAATGGCACTGACAGTCATACATTGCTGGGGGCAGTGAGATGTTGCTAGACGTCCACCACTGTCTATATCATTCTATAATCCAATCTTGAGCAAGTGGGAGATTATTGGTTTTATATGCCTAAGAATGATTATAAATTAATATTACCGATAATATATGATCCTATAGGGTCACACCGAATAACAAGTAGACACCGAATTAATATTTATAAGAATTTTGATTCTTGATAAATAATATTATTTCTTGATAAATATTATTAATTATATTATTGAATATAATTTATAATATTAGATGCAAATAATAAATTTTGGTTATATAAAATAATACATATGATGGATTTATTTTGTAACTAAAATAGTAAGGAGGGATTTGACGAGAAAGGTTAAGATAGTTAAAATATAAATTTTAACCATCTTAAAACTACAAGGTTTATTTTGTAACATTGCATGGCCTAGTTCCTTTTTGATTGGTCAATTTGGGAGGCAATGTGATGGGCATGTGCAAGTATTTTATTAATATACTTGCTTGACAACTTACTTATAAAAAAAGGCTTTTGACCAACATTTTGGATGACACTTGAAATTGGAAATCAACACACTCTCTCTCCCTCCTCTCCTTGGTTTCGGCCAAAACAAGAACACACACAAGTGTGTGTTTTTCCTTTTGCTTCTTCTAATATTCAAGTGCATTTGTACACTTGAATTAGAAGTTATTTTTGCATCAAACTTTCAAGAAGGTACTAGCATACTACAAAGGTGTTGGAGCTTGTTGGTGGACTACTCTAGAGGAGCTCTAGTTTTGAGTTCTTGCCATCTTCATCTTCTCCAAATAGAAGACTTAACAAAGGACTACAAAGGTTGTATTTTCTAAAACCCCCTATGTATTTTTTTATATCTTTCATGTTCATGCAAATGGATCCTCGGTGGGTGTTAAAATGTTTTAATGTTGTTCAAGTTTTTAAAGCTTCCGTTGCATATTTTATGATTTTTGAAATCTTGTTTTGAACAAAACCCAACAGCGAAGGCTAAGAAGATTCTTATTGCTTCGAGCCGTGCGATAGGGGCAAAAGTTTCATCGTAATCAATGCCTTCTTCTTGGCGATATCCCTTGGCCACCAATCTCGCTTTGTTTCTAATGACCACCCCATCCTCGTCCTTCTTGTTTCTAAAGACCCATTTTGTCCCTATTGCTTGTTTTCCTCATGGCAGAGGTACTAGGGTCCATACCTTGTTTCGCTCAAACTGTAGAAGCTCTTCTTGCATAGCATCTACCCAGTATGGATCATCTAGGGCTTCAGAGATTCTTTTTGGCTCGATCACACTGATGAAATTTGTAAAGAAACAAAAATTAGCAGTGGCTGATCTTGTCTTGACCTTTTCAGTAGGGTCTCCGATTATAAGGCTTGGAGGATAGCTTTTCGTCCACTGTGTTGTTCTTGGAAGATGGTCATTTGAGTCATCAAGATGAACCTCTGTAGTTGCACACTGTTGTTCTGGTGCAACCTCTTTTGTAGATGGCACTTCTGTGCTTGTGCTTGGTATTTCAGCTTGTGGGACTATAGGGATTGAAGTTGGAATTTGATCCTCTGAGGAAGTAGAGACAGAGTCTTCGTTTTCCTCTGGTATTGATTCCTCTGTAGTCGCTGGACTAGGTATTTCAGGAGCCTCTGTGGTTGAGTCCTTGGTCGTATCATCTTGTGTTTGCTCCCCCTCAGCGCGTGCATCTGTATGATTCACATAAGAGGATGAAGTATTTAATGGACCAGTTAGTGATATACCTGACTCAGTCTGGTTGTTAGAAGATGTTTCTCCAGAGGCTCTGATTGCTCCAGCAGAGGGGTCAATATCATCATGGAACATCTCTTCAAATAGAAGATTTAAGTCTTCTACTCTTGTCTTTGGGATGCCAGAGGATTCCTTCTTTAAACCGAGTTCTGAACTGATCTCTTCAGAAGTCTTTTGAAAGGAATCGTCAAAAGACACATTGATGCTTTCTACAATGGTTCGTGACCGCAGAAGATAAACTCTGTAGGCCTTAGAGGTGGCAGAGTACCCAATGATCTTTCCTTCATCTGCTTTTACCTCAAACTTTCCTCTTGCTTCTGTATCATTTAAGACAAAGCACTTGCATCCAAATACATGAAAGAACTTGATGTTAGGTCGCCTTTTGTTGATCAAATGATACGGTGTCTTGATGTGCCTCTTTACTATGGTTGATCGATTTTATGTGTAGTAAGCGGTTGATACTGCTTCTGCCCAAAAACACATTGGTAATCCAGATGCTGTCAGCATAGTTCTTGCAGCCTCCACAAGCGTGCGGTTCTTTCGTTCAACCACGCCATTCTGTTGTGGGGTGTGTGCAGCAGAGAAGTTCTGTGATATGCCTTCTTCTGTAAGATAGGTTTCAATGACAGAGTTTTTGAATTCTGTTCCATTGTCGCTTCTTAGTTTCTGAATCCTGCACTCATACAGAACTTGGATTCTTTTCATTAAATTTATCAGAATGTTTGGAACATCTGATTTCTTTCTGACAAATTCAACCCATGTAAATCTTGAATATTCATCTATCAAAACAAGTATATATTTCTTGCCACCTAGGCTCTGTGTAGAGATTGGACTGCAGAGGTCAACATGAAGCATGTACAGAGGCCTAGGGCAAGATACACCAGTCTTGCCTTTATGGGAAGCTCTTTTGAGTTTTCCTATTTCGCAAGCAGTGCACAAACGATTTTGATTAAATTTAACATTTGGCAGACCTTTGACTAGATCAAGTTTAACAAACTTATCTAGACTATGAAAGTTTAGGTGGCAGAACCTGTTATGCCATAACCAGACTTCTTCGCTTTTACAAGCAACAAGGCAGAGCTTGTCTTCCTTGTTCTTCGCAAAGAAGTTCATGAGGTAAAGATCGCCTCTTCGTTCGGCTCGCAGAAGTTCGACTCATGTGTCCTCACCTTGTAGAGAGCAGAAGGTTCTTTTGAACATTACGTCAAAACCCGTATCGCAGTGTTGGCTAACACTGAGAAGATTTTGCTTTAGGCCATCCACATATGCAACTTTGCATACGGTTATGTTTTCCTTCTTGATGACTCCGTAGCCTTTTATATACCCCTTCTTGTTGTCACCGAAGGTCACAGATCCTCCATCGAATTTATCTTTGTAGGAGGATAGTAGACCTCTGTCGCCAGTCATGTGCCGCGAGCATCCGGAGTCAAGATACCAGATTGGCACATACTGCTTCTGCAAGACAATCAGAGAGTTTTAGGTACCCATATCCAAATGGGTCCAGCTTTGTTAGGGGTCTTCAAGTTTGCCTTAGCGTTCTTGGGTTTGGTTTTAGCTTCTTTTGAAGAGCCATTTTGTTTCTTCTTACCCTTGAATTTAGCATTCTTTTTGGGTACAGAGATGAAACATTGTTGACTTGAGAAGTGTTGATTTAATCAATACATGAGATCAAAACAATGACAATAATGAATGTGCGAAGAGATTTGCTTGAACTTTTCATTGAAAACATTAAATGGGGGCACAGAGGCATTACATTCTATCCTAACATTTGACTTCCTATTACAAGAGGACCTATGTAGGCTAGATTGTTGTTTGTAAAATCCTTTGTTGAGAGTAGCCTTCTGTGGACCCCTTCTGTGGTGAACTTCTGCAGGTTTCACTGTCACAGAAGAAAAAGATTTGTTATTTTCAGCCCATTTACCCTTCTGTTGCCATGTTAGTTTTTCTTTAATAGGCCGTAAGGGTTTTGAAGTCTTTGAACTTGTTGAATTTTGAGAGGATGTTTTCTTTTGTTGTTTGATTTTCTCAAGCTCAAGAGAGGTTTTGGCTTGTATACACATGTCCAAAAAATCTGGACAGATAGGAAGTCTTGTGATTTTCTCCTTGGGAGGAATAGTTCTGTTAAGAACTCCAGAGGGTAGTTTAAAATCCTCTGAGTCACAAGGTACTATATCTGACTTAGAGTCAGTCTTAGATTCGTCAGAGGATGAATCGTTCTCATATACAGAGGTTGAGTCACTTAGTTCTCTTTCGACAGAGGCTGGACTTTCAGAGCATGTGCCATACTCGCTTTCTTCCTTTCTTTCAGGGTGTTAAACCCATTATCTAGCAATGAAATGTAGAGAGAGAATCTAGAGAGCACTAGTCATCCATATATTGAACTTTGAAAGAGTAAATGACAAATGCTACAAGTTTTACAAGTATTTTATATTGTTGTAAATTGTTATCTTACAAATGAACTAGACATGCCTATTTATACCCATAACATACAAGGTATAAAGGCATAATGAACTAATACAGTACATTGACTTTACAGTAAATCTTGAATACAATAATGCTCTAACAATCTCTCCCTTTGGATTCAAGATTTAAAAAATATGACAACAGTCTTCAGCTCTTTGTAAAGTCAATCTTCTCCAACAGACACTCTATCAAACCATCTTCAAGTCTTGTACATGAAAAACAGATCTTTGCAGCTTTATCAGTCTTTGACAAACAGCAACTTCTCGTATCCTTCTTGATGCAAGAACCTTAGTTCTCATATTAACTTTAAGGATCTGAATCCATCAATTCGGATGTAGACAGATTCGAAACCATGGATTTGAATGTAAGAAGGATGCGAAACCATAAGGATTCGAATGCAAGAGGGTGCGAAACCATCCGTTTTGTATCAATTTGGGTGCAAAACCATGGATTCCGTATCATGTTGGGTGCGAAACCATGGATTCTGTATTATGTTGGGAGTGAAATTAAGGAATCCGGATCAAGGCAAGTACGAAACCATGGGGATTCGAATCAATAAGGGCGTGAAATTAAGGAATCCGGATCAAGGCAAGTACGAAACCAACAGAAGTCGAATCAAGTTGGGTCCGAAACCATGGAAGTCGTATCAATAAGGATACGAAACCATGAGGATTCGTACCAAGGCAAGTGTGAACCCATACTAATTTGAATCAGAAGGATAGAAGGATGCGAAATCATCTATATTGTTGAACTTTTAGGTGTAAGCACATTCCGAAACGCTCAGAACTAAGATAACCAAATTCAGCAACATTTCTGTTCACAAGATTCGAAACCAATATTTCTTGTATTTTGAATGATTTCTTGAACTTAGTATCTTCATCTCTTTGATATTGAATTATCTTCGACATGAAATTGAATTAAACATTTCTCCCCCTTTTTCGATGATAGTGAGCATTATGATCATCGAAAACCTTTTTCAATTTCAGTCACGTCTCTGAGTATTACTAACAATCTCCTCCTTAATAAATAACCTTGCTCCCCCTCAAAATAAGAATTATGGAGCAATTTGTTTTCTCCCCCTGAAAGTATGCATATATTTCATTAAAGAATTATTCATTTCAAATACAGTGCTTTAATGAAATCATTTATTCAAGGAAAATAAAATAATTGAACTACATTTTATAACTACTAACATTTGATCATTTGAAAGATTTACAAAAGAAATCCAACTTAATGAAGTATACCAGATTTTTCAAACAAATGAAATCAAATGCATGTGTTTGGATTCAAAAACAAAACATCATTGCATATCAAGTTAAAAATGTTCAGTTTCAACCCCTTTATTAAATCTATTTGGTGTGCTAGCATGCGAAATATGATTAGCTTCAAGCATATGCAATTCTAAAACATATAAGAATATATTGCTCTACTCACACTATTTGTCAAAAATCAGGATTTTCACAAATTTATAGGTTTATCGCGACTTTGTATTTTTCCCAAGTTTCAAGAGATGTGTGCTCATTGGCATCTTTTAATTTTGTGCACATTGGCATCTTTTGATTTTGTGCACATTGTCATCTTTTGATTTTGTGCTCATTGGCATCTTTTAATTTGTGTACATTGGCATCTTTTAATCAAAAAGTTTAGTAAGAATAAGATACACCGTTAAACATGACTTTCTATCTGGTTCTATAGCAGGATTTGGGTTAGCAAATCCCAGACCAGTTGGCCTTAGGTGCTAGGTGTCGAGCACCCCTTGGAACTTAATTTCCCAAACCAGAAAGGCCACATCGATATATCTTAAACCCATTTGTACCAGTAGAACATGGCTTTCTATCTGGTTCTATAGCAAGATTTGGGTCAGCCGATCCCAGACCAGTTGATCTTAGGGACTAGGTGTCGAGCACCCCTTAGGACTTACTCTCCCAAACCAGAAAGGCCACAGGCACAAACTTTCAAACTAAATGATTTTTATTTGTTTATTTTTATCTCAATCCTTTTGTGCACAGCATCAGAAGTTTGAATCCCTACGCCGTGTTGGGAATTACTGATCAGACAGCCGAATACAAGTTCGAGTATATGTATTTTCTGAGAGACAAGTGCCAAAAGAAAAGAGAGGTGAGGAGCAAGAAGTTGATTGTGACTATAAAGAAGGTAACTGCCATATTATATTACAAAATGTGGTATCCAGAGTTTGTTGTTCATATGCAGGATTGTAGGGATTACAGATTCTCTGAAGCTGATTTTTGTCACCTAACGTTGGAAGATTTTGAGTTCATGTATCATCATTTCAGAGATATTCAGATCAGAAGGGAAAACGTGACTCTTGCATTGAATGCCATCAAAAGGTTTTTGAGAAGACACGTCTTGTTCACACAGTGTCATGATTTACAAATGGCCGTGGAGAGTTATCAACCAAGAGTTAACTTGTTGAGGCCTAATCAAGATTTGCCTGGATTAATGAAGATGGCATTATTTGCTGTGATTGGAGAACTAGAGTTTGGTGTTGTGTTCATAAGTGGTGGAAATAAGATATTCATTCGGTTTAATGAGTTGGAAAAGTATTCTGACGGTACGTTAAAGATTGTAAGACTTTAGTTGATAGAAAAGCTCAAAAGACATGATGCTGAACGAAAAGTTACTTGGATGTCTTCAAGACCTAGAAGAGTTATGTCAAGAGCCATTGAAGAGATAGATGAAAGATTGAATTTCAGAATGGCTATGCGAAGAATTGAAACGCATCTTGGGTTTCGAAGAAGAAGAAGACCCTTTCTGCCTTGATAGCTAAGAGGGAGATTGTTAGGGCTTTATTGTAGCTATCAAGACAGTATTAATATTTTGTACTGTTCTTCTTAGTAGAGGCATGGACATGTCATGGCCCTACTATATAAAGAAGACTCCTTTGTTAATTCCATAATACTTGTAACACTTGTAGCATTTGTCATTTACTCTTTCAAGATCAATATATGGATGACTTAGTTGCTCTCTAGATTCTCTCTACATTGTTCTTGATTACTTGCTAGATTCTGGGTTTATCATTTTCGGCGCATTGTTCTTTTTGGCCTTTGATGTGGAAGCAGATGATTTTGGCACATCTTTCTTTGGAATTGTTGTGCCTTTGACTCTCCATTCCATCTTCACCTTCTTGAAGACTGGAACTTCTTCAGTTTTGGAAGTATTAACTTTAGGCACATTTGGTTTGTTATCTGATTTATCAAGCAGAAGATTATAGAAGAGATTTGTTGAACGAATCTGATCTTTTGAGAAATCGGTTGATCTATTAAATTGTTTAGAAGGAATGTTTTTAAAGCTTGAACTTGAAGCAGTTTTAAAAGAGTATTCAGAATCATTTGATTTAACAAATGGAGTCTGAAAGATAGTGTTAGATCTGAGTTTTGTCAATAAACCAAGTGTTAAAGATCTGATGAGAAGGCTCAGATGTTCTGAATAGAAGAGTCAGAGTTCTGACTAAGAAGGCTCAGATGTTCTGAATAGAAGAGTCAGAGTTCTGACTAAGAAGGCTCAGAAGGATTGCATTGAAGAATTGTTCAAGTATAGAAGTCTGAGAAGAAGAGTCAGAGTTCTGATAAGCTTTATCAGAAGAACGTTCAAAAGTTCTGAACAACCTGTTCAGAACTTATAACTAGATACTTTCCTTAGTGTTTAGTTAACTAATTAGAACACGTGTATTGTTCCTATTAGTCATTCATATTTGTACTGTAGCTTTAATATTTCCATTTCAGTATAAATAGAGTGGTTAGCACTACATTGCTAACTGATTTTCCCCGAATATCGTTGTATTCATCCTTTGTAATCTTTGAGATTATTTCTCTCTAAGATCTGTAATTCTGTTCATCATTGAATACAATTGGGCTTGATCATACAACTTCTCAATTACTGTTTTCTATATTGATTGTAAGATTAGATCCTGAACTTACAATTGGTATCAGAGCCAATCAACAAACAAATTTGTTCAAGATTGTGATCGCGAAGATCTGTTGATCAATTTCTTGAAGATTTCTTGATTCGTGCAAAATCGATTCCGCTGCTAGGGCTAGTTCTTGAATTCTTGGCAATTCTTGAATTAACTGTTACCTTTCGATCAAGAAACTCGAATTTGTCTCTCTGTTGAATACTCTTACAATCATGTCTTCTAAAGAATATCTAGCCATGGGATCTGAAACGAAGCCACCTGTTCTAATCCCTGAGGAGTACCAGCAATGGAAAATACGAATGATCCAATTCTTGGATAACATAGACGAGAATCTGATGGTCTCGATCCGAGAAGGTCCTATCGAGGTATACATCGATGTGGAAGCAACTCCTGCGACAGAAACAACTCCAGAAATACCGGCAACAAGGGTGAAAAAGAACTATTCTCAATACACAGCTGAACAGAAGAATAGGCATGCAATCGACAAAAGAGCAATCACATTGATGACACTTGCAGTTCCAAATGAAGTTCTCAACAGGATTGACAGTGGTTCATCCGCCAAGGAAATGTGGGATGAACTGGAAAGACAAATGTTAGGTACTGTCAGATCAATTCAAGCGAAGTTGAATCAAAGCATAAATGCTTATGAACGATTCAAGGCAAAAGAATCTGAAAGCTTAAGTCAGACGTATAGTAAATTTTGTACTATACTGAATGATCTGAGAAGGAATGGGCTGAAAAAGACAAAGTCAGAAATAAACTAAAAATTTCTGAATAGTTTAAACTCTGAGTGGTCATCATTTGCTATAAGTCTACAAATGAACTAGGATATGTGTGAAGAAGATCTAAATGATCTATTTTGTGTTCTTAATCAGCATGAGGACTCTGTGAAAGCTGTGGTTGAAGAGAAGAAGAGTGTTGCAGAACAATTAGCTTTTTTGTCAAAGGCCAAAACTGTGAAAGCACCCAAGAAGGCTGCATATATATCTGAGATACCTAATCTGGAGGAGTCTGACAAGGAAGAAGGATCAGAAGATGATGAAGATATAAAAATGATTGCTGAAAAGCTAGCCTTGTTGACTAACACTTTCAACAAGAGGTATGGAAAAGGAAAATTTCAGGGCAAGTATAGGAAAGAGCAGGGAGGTTCAGACTACAAGAAAAGAGAAGAGAGAGGAGAGAGTAAGTATGAAAACAAGGAAGAAAGAAGGGAAGAAAATAGAGAAGAGAAGGAAGAAAGAAAAGAAAAGAATTTGTGCTTCAAGTGTGGAAAGTCTGGCCATTTTGCAAAGGATTGCAAAGTGAAAATAGTGAAAGATTATGAGTACTATACCAAGAAGGCTCAGCTGGCAAAGAAAAGAGATGAAGAAGTGGCAATGTTAGCTGAACAAGAAAACTGGCTGTACTACACTTCAGATGAAGATGACTGTATTCACTTTTCTCAGATGCAAAGTTACATGGCAAAGATGAAGAATGAGGATGATTCTGACTTTGAAGATGCTGATTCTGAGTCATCTGCTGAGGTACATTCTGCACTTGAAATAGACTTAATGACACAGATTGGAGAAATGAAAACTGAATTTGTTAAACTAAGAAAACAAATAAAAGGAGAAAGAAACTTAGTTAACAAATTCAGAATTGAAAAAGAGGTGATAAAAGAACAATATGAGGAATCTGAGGTTGAGAAACAGAAAATTAAAACTGAAAATTCTGAGTTGTTGAAAAACCTTTCTGAATTAAAAATTGGGCTTTCAAAAGTTAAGGAAGAAAAGGGTGATTTACAAATAAAGTTTAATATGCTATTTGAGGAAAGAAAGAATTTATACTCTAAAATCAAAGAATTAGAAGATCTTAACTTGAAAAGAGGTCAGACTCAGCAAACATTAAATCTTCTAACAAGTAATGTTAAAGATACAAGATTTTATAATCCAAAGAAGGGATTGGGATTGGAAGAAAATGTTTTTTTAAAAAGAGCTCCAGTCAACTTGTATGACTTTGAAAAACTTCATGTTCCAAAACCAAAAATTCCAAAAGTTGTTGAAGTTTTTAGAAGATCTGCAAGTTCTATCACAAGTTCTGACAACTTACAAAAATCAAGTTCTAAAAAGACAAAGGAAACAATTTCTGAGTCAGAAACAGAAAAGAAAGATATTTCAGAAGAAAAGGTTAAGAAAGAAATTTCTGAACCAAAGTAAGAGAAACCAAAATATAATGATGCTAAATTCAAATATGACTCTTTAAATGTCAGTTACAAAAATAAACAACAAAGTTTTTCACATTCTGACATAGAAAGTATATTTGATACTAGTAAGGTTTCTTATCAGTTTTCTGATTCTGAAGGTCAGAAATCTGAGTTCTTTAATCAGAATTCTGAATCAAAGAGTCAGAATTCTGAATCAACTGAAGATTCTGAAACAAAATCAGAAGAATTTTTACAACTTGAAAAGAGGTTTACTCTTGTAAGTCAAGAACTTGAGGACTTAAGGAAAGCTTATGATGAACTTGAAAATGACCTCTGTGATGTGGACTTTGATCTTAAGAATGCTTTAAAAGAGAAAAACGTTTTTATTTAGAAAATAACAGAACTTGAGAAACTGAAAGCTGAGTATGATCTGTTCAAAATTAATGCTCTAAAAGAAAATGATAAATTCTTTAATGAATCAAGTACATATGAAAAAGGTGAATCATCTACTTCTTATTCTAACAAAAAGAAGTTGATTTTTTTAGAAAAAGAGGAAAACAAAAGGAAAGATGGTGTGAAAAGAGTTTCTGAGATGAATGAAGAGGTTCCTGCAACAGTACCAAAAGCACATAGTTATTGTGATAAATGTACTTGTATTTTGAAAACCAGCAATAAAAATGAAAAGGCTTATGGTACAGAACTATTGTTACTTGCAAAGAAAAATCTTAGTTGTGTACAATGTAAAAGTGATTCTTTTCAATATTCTCAGAAATGTCCAATCACAATAACATCTGTTTCATTTATAAGAAAATATATTCAGAAAACAGAAAAGAAAATTGTTTCTGTACCTCAGAATACAGAAAAGAAGAAGGTTTCTGTTCCTCAAACTCAGAAGAAAGAAAAGATAAAAGAAGTGAATCCTCAAATAAAAATCAAAAGAAAGAATGAGAAAGAAATTAGTGTAAAAGAAAAGAAAGTTGAAAACATTGTAATATCTAAATTTACAACTTTCAAAAAGAAATTGAACAAGTTTGTGAACAGAAAATGTTCTGACTTCATAAAAGTTCAAGGCAAGTGGTGTTTAAAGAAAGATTTTGAATGGAAAGTCAAAGGTACTTATGATAAATCTAATGTCAAAGCTAACAAAGATGGACCCATTCCAAAATGGGTACCTAAAACTAACTGATCCTTTTGCAGGGCTGTCATGTGTGGTTCTTAGATTCAGGAGCTTCAAGACACATGACAGGTCAGAAGTCTTTTCTATCAAACTTCACAGAAATGGCTGTAGGAGCAGTAAACTTTGGAAATAATAGCAAAGGACAAGTCAAAGGTTATGGGGATTTAACTAAAGGAGATCTGACTATCCAAAAGGTTTTCTATGTTGAAGGATTACAAAATAATCTTTTCAGCATAAGTCAGTTTTTAGACAGTCTTTGTCAAATAAAGTTTCAAATAACAGGTTGCATGATTTTAACTGAAAATGATGTTAAAGTCTTCTGGCCCAAAAGACATATGGACTTATTTGTGGTTAATTTCTCAAAATTGAAAACAATAAATCCAGTTTGTCTTTTATCAAACTCAACTGCAAATGAATGCTGGCTTTGGCACAGAAGATGTTCTCATCTAAATTTCAAAGACCTTAATAATCTTGTTGCAAAACATCTGGTTAAAGGTTTACCAAAGATTAAATTTGAAAAAGAATCATTATGCTCAGCTTGTGAAATGGGCAAGATGAAAAAGAGTTCTCACAAATTAAAAATGGACTCATCTTGCAAAGCACCATTAGAAATGATTCATACTGATCTTTGTGGTCCAATTTCAGTTCAATCTATGGGAGGAAAGAAATACATGCTTGTAATTGTTGATGAATATTCCAGATACACATGGGTTGAGTTTTTGAGAGCTAAGTCAGAAGCTGCTACTACATTGATAAACTTTATCAAAAGAATTCAAGTTCTCCTACAACTTCCAGTTCAGAAAATCAGAAGTGATAATGGAACAGAGTTCATAAATGAGACTCTTCAGAATTTTTTAGAAAGTTCTGGGATTTCTCACAATTTTTCTGCTGTCAGAACTCCTCAACAAAATGGTGTTGTTGAAAGGAAAAACAGAACTCTAGTTGAAGCTGCGAGAACAATGCTGGCTTATTCAAATCTTCCTACCTTCCTATGGGCTGAAGCCATTGCAACTGCCTGTTTTACACAGAATAGAACTTTAATCAATAAAAGATTAAATAAGACTGCTTATGAACTGATAAATAAAAGAAAACCATTAATCAAATTCTTTCATGTTTTTGGTTGCATGTGCTATGTTCTTAAAGACAGAGAAATCTTGCCAAATTTGATAAAAAGGCAGATGAAGGATACTTTGTTGGTTATTCTTTAACTTCCAAAGCATTCAAAATCTACAATAGAAGAACCAAGAGGATGATGGAGAGCATAAATGTAACTTTTGATGAAGCCAGAATGAAGACTTCTGAACAAAACAGTTCAGAACTCATGCAAAACAAGACAAAAATGACTTCTGATACAAATTCTAATCCTATTTGTTCAGAACTCAATTTACTGTTTAAGGATGCTTTCATTGAACTAATTTCTGATTCTTATGCAGAATATGAAAACCTAAAGATGGTCAAAGAGATGAAAAATAAGACTCCAGAAATAGTTCAATCAACTGTAATTTCTGATAAAGGTCCATATGAGGAATGTCCAAATCTGATAAATACAAGTAGTGAAAATTCTGAACCGTGTATTCAGAATTCTGAACCTCGTAATCAGAATTCTGAACCTCGTAATCAGAATTCTGAACCTTATAGTCAGAACTCTGGTCAAGTTACTCAGAAGTCTGACTTCATTACTCAGAATACAAACACACATGGAACTCCTACACGTATATCAGAACGAGGGGACAATTCAGAATTACATGCAATCATTGATGAGAATGATACAAACAACAATTTTTCAGAGATTGATGTGCTTCCCAGTGCAAACAAGTGGACTAAAAATTATCCTATTCATCAAGTAATAGGTGATCCATCCGCAAGAATAAAAACCAGATCAGCGACAGCAAATGAAGCTATGTTTGCAGGTTTCTTAAGTGTCATTGAACCTAAGAAAGCTAATGAAGCTCTAGAGGATCCAGATTGGATTTCAGCAATGCAAGAGGAATTGCTACAATTTGAAAGAAACAAAGTCTGGAGACTCATTCCAAGGCCTGAAGGTAAATCTATTATTGGAACTAAGTGGGTGTTCAGAAACAAAAAGGATGAGTCAGGTGTTGTTATCAGAAACAAAGCAAGATTGGTTGCTAAGGGATACTGTCAACAAGAGGGAATTGATTATGATGAGACATTTGCACCAGTGGCAAGAATAGAGGCAATCAGAATATTTTTGGCCTATGCTGCACACAAGAACTTCAAAGTGTATCAGATGGATGTTAAATCAGCTTTTCTGAATGGTAAACTTAATGAAGAGGTGTATGTTCATCAACCTGAAGGTTTTGTTGATCCAGAATTTCCTGACCATGTTTATATCTTAGATAAAGCACTATATGGTCTAAAACAAGCACCAAGAGCCTGGTATGACACTCTTACTCAACACTTATTAGTTTCAGGGTTCAAGAAAGGTAAGATTGACACAACTTTGTTTTTAAAGAAACAAGGTGAGGATTTGATTCTTATTCAGATTTATGTTGATGACATAATATTTGGTTCTACCAGTCAAGAATTATGTGATAATTTCTCTAAAATCATGTCATCTGAATTTGAAATGAGCATGATGGGTGAACTGAACTTTTTCCTTGGTCTTCAAGTCAAATAGTTACCAAAAGGTATTTTTTTAAATCAAGGAAAATATGTCAGAGATATTCTGAAAAAGTTCAAAATGTCTGATTGTGCTTCTATGAGAACTCCAATGGCAACAAACATAAAGTTAGATGATGATCTCAAAGGAGTTTCAGTAGACAACAAACTCTATAGAGGCATGATTGGATCATTACTTTATCTGACTGCAAGTAGGCCTGATATTATGTTCTCTACTTGTTTATGTGCTAGATTTCAATCCAATCCAAAACAATCTCATATGTTGGCTGTCAAAAGAATTTTAAGATATCTAAAACGCTCACCTGATCTAGGTTTATGGTATCCTAAAGAAACTGATTTCAAATTGACTGCTTTCACTGATGCTGACCATGCAGGAAGTAGGTTGGACATAAAGAGTACATCTGGTGCTTGCCACTTTTTGGGAGATAAAATAGTTAGTTGGGCATCAAAGAAACAGAATTGTGTGTCCACTTCAACTGCTGAAGCAGAGTATGTTGCTGCTGCTGCTTCATGCTCTCAAACTTTGTGGATGAGAACACAACTTATGGACTATGGCTATCAACTCAACAAAATTCCCATCTATTGTGACTCAGAAAGTGCGATTGCCATTACTCAGAATCCTGTTCAACACTCAAAGACTAAGCATATAGATGTGAGGTATCATTTTATAAAGGATTATGTGGAAAAGGGAACTATAGAAATGCACTTTGTGCATACAAAGTATCATTTGGCTGACTTATTCACAAAGCCTCTTGATCACAAAAGGTTCTCTTTTCTCATATGTAAAATAGGAATGCTTAATCTAACTAATTGAAAATATTTATGTTTCTTAAAAATGATAAATTTTTCTAAGTAAAATTTTCTGAGTAGTGTATTCAGAACCTCTGAGTCTTGACTTCAGAACCTCTGAGTCTCAACTTCAGAACTTCTGAGTCTTAACTTCAAAAATTCTGAGTCTTAACTTCAGAACTTCTGAGTCTTGACTTCAGAACTTCTGAGTCTTGATTTCAGAACTTCTGAGTCAATACTTCATAAATTTAACTTTCAAGAATTTATTTTTGAGAAACACAAATACTTCAATTTTTTTTGGATTATTTCTTTTCTATTATCTTTTTACTTCATCTTTATGTATCATATATGGTCATATACATGCTAAAGTCAAGGGGGAGCATCAATATTTTTTTGAAAATTATTTCATGATGCTTAAAAGGTTTGTTTTCATTTCTTATCTCTGATCATTCAAAGAAGAACAAGCTTTTAATGATAATTTTTTTTATTTGTTCAAACTATATCTGAATTAAAAAAATTCATATTCAGATATAAGATTTTAAATGATTTTTTTAAAATCATCATTACATGGACAGAATTTTGATGATAAAATGTGTTTCTATCTGTTCAAACCTCTTCTGAATAACTAAAAGTTTTACATTTTTCAGAAGTTGATTTTAAATAAATTTTGGTTACACGGCAAAATTCTTCTGATTCATGGAATCAGAACTCTGAGTAGAACAATCAGATCTCTGATAAAGGAAAGTCAATCTACTGAGCGTGTTATTCAGATCTTTGACTTGAGTCAAAATTCTATCCACTAACACGTGTCAGCTTCATATTTGGTTGATTATGCCACGCATTTCATTTAAATCTTCTGTGGCATTTCAAATGTGTTGACTCCGTTATAACATTGATTTCGCTTTTCCGTCAAACCTTTCAACTTCGCGGATTTTAAATAGGACTTAAAATCCTTATTTCAAATTCTTTCAAATTCCAGAGCGAAAAGTGAGATACGAATCAATCCAGAGTTCTTTGAGTTTGTTTTCTTCTTAAATCATGTCTGGATTCCGAAGGAGTGGTCAAATTTCTCTACATTCTATTAAATCTATAATGGATTCATCTGATTCGGATAATGATGAAGTACAAAATATAGCTGTTGAGGAAGAGGCAATAAGAAATGATGAATTTAATGAAGAAGATGAACAAATGGCTGAATCAGAAGGAAATGCAGATGAGGTAAATATAAATGTTGAACATGAACAGAGTGCTGCAGGTTCTATTATGTCGAATAGACCTATTTTAGTGGAAAGGGTTGTTCCTGAGAATGAATGGTTGAAATTATCTGAAAATAATTGTGTTGTATTATTTGAGGAAAGTCGATTTAAACCTGAACACAGAATTATCATGGAATTATTCAAACATCATCCTTACAGAAAATGGTTTACAAGAAGAAAAAATGTTCCTGTTCAGTACATTCAACAATGGTGGAAACATCTTAGGTTAGAAGATAACAAATTTGTATCTGAAATTGTATCTCTGCACTAAGAGAAATGCTGAATCTACCAGAGAAAGATGATGTACAAAGAAGGACAGATTTTGAAGACTCACCCTTAACAGAGGAATTAATAGCAGAGTTTATGAAGTTGGGATACAATGAAGGATTGAGGACTCTCAGTTTGTTCAGAAGGAACAAATTGCCACCTATTTGGGCTTGTTTCTTTCATGTGGTAAATAAGTGTTTGTCGGGGAAGAATAGTTCTGCTGATCAAGGTTCGAAACAGATTCTTCAAATTTTTCAGGGTTTAGTGAAGAATAGGCATTACGACTACACTTCCATTCTATGGGAAGACATGAAAAATACTTTTGAGAAGAATCAGAAAGCAATTCAGAAGAAGACAAAGGATAATCCTCTGACATACATACCTTACATAAGGTATTGGCAAATTGTAATCTGGTATGCAATGCAAGAAAATAGAACCATATCAAGAAGATCAAATGAAGAGCATGGTCCTACTTTCTACTTGGGTAAGATGACCTCACTTCCTAGACTTGAAAATTATCCAAATCACAAACTGTTGCCAAAATCACTTAGGAATTATATACCAAGGGAGAGTGAGATTTTAAAAGCTTATTGCACCTCTATGGGAATTGAATTACCTCAAATCCCTACCCAAGAGGACCAACCTGAGAAGAGAGGTGAGGGGTCTAGTCGAATTAGAGAGGGGGAGGATGTTCAAATGGGTGAACATTCTGAGAGAATTGAGGGGGAAAATTCTGAGAGCTTGGTTAGAATTGGCGAGGAAAAACAGAATGAGGGTGGTGAGGATGAGAGATTGTTAACAGAGGTTCAAACAGAAAGAGATGCCTCTGAACCAGCTAATCTTAACCGGGTAACCATAACTGCTATTGGTTCACATCTCTTGGTGTCCAATATTGAAACAAACACCATGGACCCAGTGGTGGATCTTGAACAACCCATCCATACCCACTCAGAAGCATTTCAACATGCTACTGTTTCACATAACTCAGGGGAACCATCCCAAACTCATTTGGAGGGAGGTGATAAATCCCAACCTATCTTTCAACACATTGAGTCTGAATATCACAGTCCTATTCAATTTGAGCCTGAAATTCCTTCTAACACTGGCACAAATCAGGAGTTTCGTATTCCTGACACAACATTCATAGACATACCTAATATTGGGTGTTGAGGATTGGATGGAAGTCCTGGTGAGGTGAACATTACAAAAGCCTCATTCAAACGTGCATCTGTTGTACAAGATGATTTTGTGTTATCTACAGGCCATGAGCCCTCTGGGCACATGAAAACTGGACCATCTGTTGGTTCAAGTTCACTGTTAGAAACTTCTGAATTTGAAAAGATTCAGAAACAAAACAAGGAGATGGGGGAAAAAGTAGAAAATTTGGAGAAGAAGGTGGAGGATTTGAATGATGAGGTGATAGATTTGAAAGATGTGTTGGAGAGAAAGTTGAATTCTGTTGAAACCAAAGTAGATGATGTAAAGAAATCTTTGGATTCTCATAAAAAGGAGATCAAGGATATGATGTCTGGTTTTCAAAAAGATATGTTAAAACAAATGCAAGGTATGCAGGAATCTATACTGAAAGCACTGAGTGTATCAATGGCTTCTACTTCAAAGCCTCTTGAGCCTGTTCATGTTGCAGAAGCTGAACCTGAAGGTACTTCCAATTAGAACTTGAAAAGAAAGTTTGATGATAATGAACCTCATGATCATCAAAAGGGGGAGAAAAGACAGAGGTTAAGTTCTGATGATGACATTGGCATAGAAGATTTTGAGATAGCAGATATGCACTTAGTCAGTACAAAGAATACAGAAGTTCAGACAGAGGAAGTTGTAAAAACAGTGGATACTAAGATAGTTCAAATTGATAGTTCAGATACAGAGGAAATGGAAATGGGAAACATAGATGGTGGTGACTCAGATAAAACAGAAGAATTGAATCTAGACACAGAGATGGAAGTTATTTCTACAGAGATGGAAGTTATTTCTGATGAAACTGAAACTATTGAGGAACCAATGTTGAGATCAGAGGAAACTTTGAGGTCAGAGGAAACAGTGGAAAGTTCAGTGGTCAACATGTGTACAGATATTATTCTTTATGACAGAGATAGTGCAATGGGTACTGAATCAGAAGAAAGAAGGTTGAATGAGGAATTGATCAGAAGGATGCATAGTGAGGTAGTCAGAGCACTTAATGTTCAGAATATTCAACAAGGTGTAAAACTGATAAGGCCTATTGATCTGTTGGGAGAAGAAGATAGAACTGTTGATTATTCTTAGAAGTTTAAGCATGAGTTTCGATATAACTATGCTGATGAAATGAACACAGAAGAAGAAGTGGAAGATTACTTTATGCTGATGAAGTGGAAGATTACTTTATGCCTTCTGAGTATATATTTAGAAAACCAATTGAGATTCCCAAGATTAACTTGCAAATTTTGGAGGAGCCTATATGTGATTTTATCCTGGAGTTGAGTGATGTACCTCTGGCTAAACAATTTCATGATGATATTTTTCCTGAGGAAACATATGAGAATCTTTATCACACAGAAGGAGATTATGAACTTTTGGAGAGCAATGTTGATGGCTTCATGGATGACAGATCTCATATGATCTATGCAGAAGCCTCAAACAGATTCAGAATTCCTGATTCAAGATTACACATTCAGAAGAAAATTGAGAAAGTATTAATGTTTCAACCAGAAGAATTCAATGGTCTAATGTTTGTCAGATTGGAAGTGCTGAAAGAAAGAAATACAAAGGTTTCAATGTCCAGTTTTGATTTTCACAGATTAACTCTTGATGATCAAATCTTTCTAGTTAAGTTCTTTGCTAGTACTGAAGAAACCTTGATAGAGATTGAGTGTAGAAGAATTCTGGGGATTTATGTCAGAAATATGTACATGTATGATTTTCAATTGGCAATTGAAGGAAGAAAAGATAAATGTAATTTGAGTTGTCCAGCAATGATTTCAGGGTTTGGTGTATATTTGAAGGGGTTTATAAATGAAGGAATGGAAACTGAAGGGTTTGCATATCCAGTTCAAGGAAGACTTGAAATATTCAAACTGAAGGAATTGGTGAAGTATAGTGATGCAACTTTGAGTTGGTTACTAATTGAAATGAAAGTTAATGCTGCTACTGAGAGAGAAAATCTAAAGAAAAAATGTGTGAACTTTGTGGAAAGAAGATTAAATCTCAGAAGAAAAATCAGAAGCTGTGGTGAATGGTTATTATCAGAGATCAATCCTAAAAAGATACTACATAATGACTTTGTGTTTCTTGCGGAATATGAGGTGAATGAGATTCTTTCAGAAGAAGTTGAAGAAGTTCAGGACACAACTCCTCAGAATGTGCAGATAACTAGTGTTGAGCAAGTTGAACAATCTGAACCAAAAGAAGATGAAATGTCAATTGATTTGAATGGATACTTTCTTGAGTTTGATCTACCTGAGTTTTCAAGCCTAAAGAGATACAATTTCTGGATGTATACTATGACAGACCAAAAGAGACTCAGATCTGGTTGGCAGAGAAATCAAGATTCCTTGGGAAATCAAAGCAGGCTGTATATTCAGACTTCTTAATCACAGGGATCAGAGAATTAAAAGTTAAACAATTCAGAAAGTTGGAGTACTTGTCCTTTGAAGTTTTGAGAGAAGATGGCAAAGTGTACTACTTTACTGATGCAGATTTTGAAAAGTTATCAGTAGTGGATTTCTACAGACTACATAGTATGTTGTGCTTTAAAGAATCAAGCAAAGATAAAACTGAAAGAAAGGCAAGAAGTGTGGTGATTGAAGCTATGTTTTACATCCTGAGATGGCATTGTTATACAGATTTTCTAATAGCTATGTATTTACAAAGGCCATGTGTTTATTTGGCAAATCCCAACACAGATCATGATCAGAAAAAGGAGTTAAAGACTGGAAGTGTTCACAGATATCCAGATTTGGGAGTATTTTTGAAAAACAAGAGTGGAAAGATCTTCTTCAGAGCAAAGGAAACAGCAAAATACTGCTCTGGAACTTTAAGAATTATTAAGCATAATTTGGAGAAAAAGATGCTGAAGGTGAAGCAAGCAAATATGATTCAAGAAGCAATCAATCAGCAAGTTGAAATTATCCAAGAAATCATTGTCAAAATTGACAAGAGACTTAATCTGAGGAATGTGCTCTTACAGAAGATTGTTCCTGCTTTGAAAGAACTGGATGATGAAAAGTTCAAGTTTATTTGACAAAAAGGGGGAGATTGTTAGATCTGAGTTTTGTCAATAAACCAAGTGTTAAAGATCTGATGAGAAGGCTCAGATGTTCTGAATAGAAGAGTCAGAGTTCTGACTAAGAAGGCTCAGAAGGATTGCATTGAAGAATTGTTCAAGTATAGAAGTCTGAGAAGAAGAGTCAGAGTTCTGAGAAGCTTTATCAGAAGAACGTTCAGAAGTTCTGAACAACCTGTTCAGAACTTATAACTAGATACTTTCCTTAGTGTTTAGTTAACTAATTAGAACACGTGTATTGTTCCTATTAGTCATTCATATTTGTACTGTAGCTTTAATATTTCCATTTCAGTATAAATAGAGTGGTTAGCACTACATTGCTAACTGATTTTCCCCGAATATCGTTGTATTCATCCTTTGTAATCTTTGAGATTATTTCTCTCTAAGATCTGTAATTCTGTTCATCATTGAATACAATTGGGCTTGATCATACAACTTCTCAATTACTGTTTTCTATATTGATTGTAAGATTAGATCCTGAACTTACAGATAGTATCATGACTGGACTGCTTTGAGACATCAAATTTAAAAATGATGTCTTCAAGTTCTTTGACTTTGTTTATCAAAACATTTTTCTCTTTAAAGATTAGATCAAATTTCTTTTGGAGACCAGATTTGATCAATTGATCCTTCATAATATCAGCTGATAAACCAGATAATCTTTTGGTAAGATTAAGAATAGCATCTTCAAAATATTCGCGTTCCGATTCAAAATCTTTTTCCAAAAACTTTCTTTTATCAGTAATCTCTTTGAAAATTTCCATATTTTTCTTTTTAAGGGTTTTACTTTCCTTTTCAAAGAGATTTTTCTTTTCCGTGAAATCTTTTCTTTCTTTTTCCAAAATATTTTCTAAATCAGAGATTTTCACGGAAAGTTCAGAACTTTTAATCTCAAAAGATTTTCGTTCAGTTTCAAAATCAGCTCTTTCTTTTTCGAGCTTCTCTTTTTCTAAAAATAAAACTTTCTCAAAGTCAGAAACTTGTTTTGAAAGTTTTATACATTTCAGCTCAGTTTCTTTCTTTTCTTTAAGAACTTTCTTTGAAGAAAGAGACTCTCTTTCACGTTCAGAAAGCTTCTTCTTCAATTCAACGTTTTCACTTTCCAACGTTGTTCTTTTCTCTTGTAGATATGAGTTCCCCTTCTCTTTATCGATTTCTCTACTTTTCATATCAACATTTTCACTTTGAAGAGTTGTTACTTTCACTTGAAGTTTCTTGATTTGATTGTGCAGACTTGAGTTGTCTCTCTTTGCTTCAAGATCTGCAATATAAACTTCAAGATCAGTAATTCTTTTTGTAAGTTTAGCATTTGAAGAAGAAATGTCTAAAATTTGTCTCTTTAGATCAACATTTTCTTCCTCCAATGCTTTATTTAAAACAGGAAATGAAGGATTTGAAGTATTAGGTTTAACAAAAGTTTGCTTCAAACCTTCACTATCCGATTTAACAAAAAAAATTGGAGTTGGAAGTATTTCTGTTATAAGAACTTGTTGCAAAATTTCACTATTTGATTTAACAAAAGATTGCTTCAAATCTCCACCACTAGATTTAATAATAGTTTGCTTCAAACTCATTTCTCTCTTTGGTATTGCTAGATGTTGATCTTTCAGAAAAACAAGCAGAAAGTGTATAAAATACACTATTGAAAAAAATTTATATAAATTTTTTTCTTGAAAAGCTCTTAAAGTGTATGAAAAACACTATAGAAAAAATTTCGGAATAAAAAATGTTCTCAATTTTTTTTTAATAAACAGGGATTCGGATCAATAAGGGTGCGAAACCAATGGATTCGGACCAAGAAGGGTTCGAAACCAATGGATTCAGACCAAGAAGGGTTCGAAACCAGTGGATTTCGGACCAAGAAGGGTTCGAAACCAACAGATTTCAGACCAATAAGGGTTCGAAACCAATGGATTCGGACCAAGATGGGTTCGAAACCAATGGATTTCGGACCAAGAAGGGTTCGAAACCAATGGATTCGGACCAAGAAGGGTTCGAAACAAACAGATTTCGAATTCATAAGGATCCGAAACCAAAACTTAAACAAAAAACACTTCTCTTTGTGATCCGAAACCAAGCTACAGTAAATGATGAGTGGTCCGAAACCAAGCTTGAATGATCCGAAACCCTCAAGAACAATCCGAAACCTTCACTTCGAACTCGAAAATCACTAATTCATCCATAACTTCTTCGATTCTTGATCAATTGATATGAAACTTGCACAGAATTGTTCGAAATTTGAATCCACACACTTTCTTAGTTGATCACAAATCCTAATTCGATCAATTTAATCGAACTAAGATCCAAAACAGTAGAATAGGGTTTTCGAATAAACTTTGTAAAAATGATCAAAATCGATGTGATTCTTGTGGAATTTGGTAGAAATCCAAGAATTAAAGATGATCAGGGACTAAAATCGAGTTCAGTAGTGTCAAGAATCAATCAAAAAGATCAAAAATGGCAGAAAAGATGAAATCTAGATGAATAGTAATCGAAGAAGGATCAGGAATCTTGATGAACAGTGTTCCATGAAGGATCCGAAATCTTCAGCTTCAGTGTAAAAAATCTTCAATTTGGTCTTTGATCTGCTTGAATTTTCTGTTTAGCTCTGATACCAATTGTTAAACCCATTATCTAGCAATGAAATGTAGAGAGAGAATCTAGAGAGCACTAGTCATCCATATATTGATCTTTGAAAGAGTAAATGACAAATGCTACAAGTGTTACAAGTATTTTAGATTGTTGTAAATTGTTATCTTACAAATGAACTAGACATGCCTATTTATACCCATAACATACAAGGTATAAAGGCATAATGAACTAATACAGTACATTGACTTTACAGTAAATCTTGAATACAATAATGCTCTAACACAGGGATATCTTCTAAGTCAACAGAAGTTTTCATCGAGGTTTCCTCAGAGAGATTTTGGCCATTATTTAAAGTACCGGGGCATTTATAAAAGTTGTTTTCACCGATTTCCAATAATTCCTTTTTAGAAATATGAGTCAGTTTTTCTTTTGTTGAAGCAGGCAAGAACTCAGGTGCCTCTGCCGTTAGTTTCTTCTCAGAATCTATAGTGCAGACAAAGGCAACCTGGGATTGAGTCTCGGGTTCACCAAACTTAAAGATTCCTATCTGATCTTGTGTTTTCAGATATTTCTTAGGTTTGGAGGCTCTTTTGACAGAGGCTGATGATGGTAGATCTGTGTTTTCAAACCACACGTTTACCATCTTTAGAGGTTTCCTTCTGTGAGGTTCAGCAGAGACTTTTTGCCTTTTGCTTACAGAGAGTAAATTTGGAAAACCGGGTTTTCTTGTACTTCCAATATGAAATAGAGACGACAGAGACTTGTTTCTTTTGTTTCCGGTGTATGGATCTATATCACAGAAGCCAATTCCCCGTCTCCCTATTTGTGTATTAATTTTCTCGTACACCTTCTGTGCATCTTGATATTTCTTAATTAACAGATCTTTTCTGAGTAAATCTTGACAGAGAACTTCTCTTTCCTTTTGAAAATAATTTTTAAGAGCTAGAATATTCATTCTGTCGCTCTCAACGTCCATAAGTTCTTTAGATTTTGCTTTTAAGGCAGAGTTAAGTTCAGAAATCTTTTCTTTCAAAGGATTTAGGTGTTTTTTCCAGTTTGTTTCAATTTCTTCCTTTTCTTGAAAGATTTTAGCCTTTTCTTGAGTGAGAAGTCTAGCTTCTCTCTCAAAGAAGGTAAGCTTCTTCTGAACACTTTCGCAGATCTTTTTAAGTTTTGTGTGTTCAATGTTTAGTTTAAGCAAATCAGCTTCTGCATGATTAGTGTAAGAGTCAGAAGTGGATACCTCACTATCGGAATCGAAGCTGACCTCTGCCATGCCACAGAAAGGGCGTTCTTCTTTTCTCTTTCGTCAGAGGATGTATCTGACTGCCAGTTTTCTTGATTTACCATGAGTGACTTCTGAGCATAATATTCTGCTTTCTTTTTGTAGAAAGCAGAATCCCTCTGAGGGCGGTTTGATTTGCTCCTGCATTCATTGGCGTAGTGGCCTGGCTTACCGCAATTGTAACATCCTTGGTTATGTGGAGCATTGCCAGCTTTGTCGTCTGACCTCTGTCGGTCACCACCTCTGTCATTCCTATCATTCGACCTCTGTTGGTCGACACCTCTGTCGTTCTTGTCATTGACCCTTCTCTTCCACGATCATCTCTTCCGTAGTGTTCACTACCAGACTTCTTCTGATATCCTCTGCTGAATTCCCTTGTCAAAAGAGCTAATGATTTAGCTATCGATGCCATAGTTGCCTCCTCTTCTTCCACCACCTCCTCCTCTTCACTATCAACGATCAAGATCTTCTTCTTCTTCTCCTTCTTTTCTTCCACAGCTTTCTCCTTCTTCGGCTTCTCTTTAGCTTCTGTAGCCTTACCAATCAGCGCAAGAGGTGCACTGATTTGAGCTTTTGCTTGTGCAATCTGAGGTTCTTGGGCTGCCAACGTTTCATAGAGATCTGACAGAGTCCAAGAGTCTAAGTCCTAATTTGTTTCCAGAGACATAGACAACTGGAGCCATTCTTCATTGAGACTCTTTAGGAACATGACATTGTTTTGCTCAGAAGTTCTGTGGATTCCGAACTTCTTGCACGTGTTGATTAGAGAGTTGAACCGATCATATGTTGTCTGCAGAGTTTCGGTTGGCAGAGCTTTGAATGCGTAGTACTCGTTGACGCATTGGGCTCTGCGGTTCTTCTGAGTTTTGGACCCACCCTCCAGTTGTTTTTCCAGTTCCTTCCACAGATCGTATGCAGATTCACACGCATCTAGGGATTGGAAGAGGTCATTTGGGATGGCCATAATCAGAAGTCTCTTAGTCTTCTGAGCAACTTCATATTTTGCCCAATCAGGGTCTGACCAGTTGTCCTTGGTCTTTGGTTTCTCGTGCTCGGGGATTTCTGGAGTGTCGTCTGTGGCAGGTACACGGGGTACTGTGATCATTGGTACGAAAAGAGGATTGTTGATATAGTAGACGAGTTCTTTGTCAGTACCCTCGAAAAAGTGAATCATTCGTATCTTCCACTGAGGATACTCATCTCTGAGTAGTGTGGATGGCTTGGTTAAAGAACCAGCGGTGAAGAAGTTGTTTGTGTTTGTCATTTTGAGAGAGGTTGAGAAATCCAGAAAATAGGGTATGAACAGTAAACTTTCAGAAGATGAAGTGGATGTTTCGAATGGTGTTTATAAACTTTAAAAACCTTTGAACAATGCACTAAAATGGAGATTTAACTAAAGTAACAGACTGTTAGTTTACCAAAGTCGAACAGGTCGAGAATGGCAGAAAAACATAGGATGTTTTGAAATAAGTGAAGAACAGGTTAAAATTACTCCAGGTTTCTACCAAAAATCATTGTAAGTGAGGATCTCTTAATATAGAAAATTAGGAACCGCTCTGATACCAATTGTTGGTTCCTGTTTTGCTTAACAATGATGATTCTATCTAATAGTTCAAACAAGATATAATGCGGAAGCGTTTTTAACGAACTAAAAGATATAATAAGGTAGAAGAACACACAATATCAAATACGTGAAATGTAAATAACTCAGATAAATAACTCAGATAAATAACTCAATGATTCACTGTATTTGTTATAAATAAGAACACCAAGAACACCAAAAGTTAAACAAGAATTCTGTTCTAATGGTGTGTGTGTCGTGCAAAACTTAATAGAAAAACTCAACATGAGTCTTCTATTTATACTACTTCTAAAGGGGAAAAGTTCTGGACAACAAGGACTGAAGGTACTAAAACACTATTCTGGTACTGTTGTTAGTACAATGTTAATTAAATGCGCCGGCTTCTACTAAGGCTAAGACCCATCAGAGTTTGACACGTGGAGTTGTCAGGTCATGCCTTGTACGAATGATCTTCAGGATCTTCGTACAGCAGAAATCGTGAGAAACACGATTGTCCTTGTATAGAGCTCTAGTCTTTTATATCACAGACGCTCTGTCAAGTATGACAGAGGCTCTGTGGCCTTGTCCGCATTGAAGAGTCATCTGGTGATTCTTTACTTCGGTCTTCTCGGTTACTCGGTTAGAGCCTCTGTCGAAGACTTCCATCCTTCGGTCTTCTCGGTGACTCGGCAGAGTCTCTATCGAAGACTTCTATACTTAGCCTATTTTTCAATACTTCTATAAACAGACAGATTGGAGCTAACACACACCCATTAAGGTGATTAGCTCATAATGAAAGTAAATAAAGCAATGAAAGTAGAATTATAATTAAGAAACATTCTCATTAATAATAAAAGTCTTACAATACAAGGAAATAAATACAAGAATTATAAAGAGAAGTATTTAAAGGCAATAATGTAAATACTAGAAAATAAAAACTACAACTAATGCTAGAGAGAGAGCTCTTCAAGCTCCAAGAGATGATCTTCAAAGTGATAGGATGCTTCTTTAAATAGTGGATGAAAAGTGAGATGCAACATCCTTTTACCCAAGTTGTACACACCATCTTTAAGCCAAAGGTCCTTCCATTTCACCCTCATCTTCTATGGTCAAACTTCATCCACAACTTCAGAGTTTTATTTATGCTTTCTTCTTTAATATTTCGTCCAAGTCTCCCACCAACTTAAGTTGGATCTGCCCACAGTGGTAAGATTGTGACCACTGTCAAAAGTGTCTATTTTTTTAGCAAATTTTACTCTTTGGTTTATTATTACCCTTTGCAAACTTTTTAGACCAAAAGAAAGAGAAAGAAGCAAAATGGGTATAAAAAATACATAAAATTAGGTGTTTCGAACAACAAATAACTCTAAAAAACGAGAGTTATCAGTGACCCAACCCTTTTAGTCAAGGTTATCACAAAAAACCCTATACATTGATTCCCCTAAACTAATCATATTTGACATTAGATTGTGCAATATATTGTTTTTTGCTTATATAGCCTGTGGTAATTTGATTACAGGCCTCTATAGCAGATTAACTAATGTGCGATGGAAATTTGGGAGGGATGCGGAGATTTAGAGGTCTTTTACCAAACGTTTGATTTGGTAAGCGCTTACCAATAAAAAACACTATCACTTATTACAGGGGTAAGATTTTAATACACCAAAACGGAATTGTATCCAACAATTTTTCTAGTAATAACCATGCTAAAAATCTTCGCCATAACTTAAAGGGTAAAAGTCTTGGTCCTTGCCTTAGCTCTTACCGGGTAAGATTCTTGGTCTTTGTCATGTTCATTCGGTAAGGTATTAATGTGACTTGGTAAGCGCTTACCTGAGTAAGCGTTTGGTAAACATCCCCTTAGGCTTTGATCAGGTTTATCTAGAGCTCCTACACCAGTCACTAATTGTTTGTCATTAGATGTTATCTTACTGATATAAGTGGTCGTTTTGAAGTTGAAGCAATTTGGGGATACCAATCTATTCATCGTTGCTCGCTGGTGCTCATACCAAACAAGATATTTTCAAGTTGATATACCAATTGATGCCTGGTTTCAAAGTTGCACCAATTTGGCACCAGGAATTCATTCATCCTTAGTAGTGTATATACAAAAGATAAGCAAGTAAAATCACTATACTTGTTGGAAATTTTTGGTAAAAAATATGGTTTTACAAAACTTTGGACGCATTTATATATATATATATATATGTTATATATAATTAACTCTTAGTGGGTTTATGTTCTCCTATATGAGAGCTTCGAAACGATATATAATACGTCCAAAACGAAGAATGTGTGAATGAGATATCGATGCTCAAAGTTGAGTAATTGGATGAAATTAGCAAAACCAAGTTGGGTGTGGGAAGGTGTCCCACATAGGAAGAGAGAGTAAACATTCTTTGGTTTATAACCAAAGAAGTGTGAGGAGTTGACAAGCTCCTTGATTGGTTTTACTCTAACTCCTACCCGCGCGCAGGGGGGGGGGGGGGGGGGGCGATTGACGATTTCGTAAGCTAAAATCGTCGAACTTGTGTGCGAGCGCGACCTGCGGACACGAATGCAGCTCCAAAATCTCGTGCTTACGCAACTCGGTTTTGCTAAAAATTCGTTTGACTAGTTTGTATTTTTTTTAAACTGAAACTGTATTTCGGTTACAGTTTGTATTTCGTAATTAAGATTTTCGGTTTCATAATCAAATTCTTAATTCCGAATTTATAAATGTCGGTTACAGTATTAATTTGCTAATTATGAATTTCGGTTTCAGTAATCGGTTTATTAATTACGAATTAATTCCTGTCGGTTTCAAATTCCAATATAAATAAGAGGTCTCGGTTTCATCACAGATACACACCGAACTGAATACGCATTTCAGAACTTCTCAACTCTCTCTCGGTTTTCTCTCCAAACGAAACTTGAATAATAGCATACGTTTTTAATGTCCGGTGAACTTTTCAGGCAAGTGTCATCTCCGGCAGTTCTACAACTACTTTAGCTGTTGTACCCTGGGAACAGACGGAAAATCTGTTTAAGGGAATCGTGTCCAACACGAGCCTCAACGGTTCTCGTTTCTAGGAATTTGTTTCCTTTAATTTTCTGCTTCTTCTCATTTCTGGTTCGGTTTTTAGAAGTTAATATTTAATCCAATGTACGATTAAATTATATAGTAAAAATGCCTTGAATGGCATGTTTAAATTAAATATAATGGAATAATGTAATGGTTATTAATAATATGCATAAATGCAAGTTATAATTTTGTTCATATACTTGAGTTTTTTGGCATGGCCGTTTAGAACATGTATATATGTTTAATTCCATTCGACATTAATTTAATTTGCATACCAAAAAGTTTTGACATTAACTCAAATCACAAGTGCCCCACATGTGTAGAAGCCAAACTTACTAGATCATCTTTCCAATCGGTTGAAAGAAAAACCGAACCCCTTGATTTAATTCATACTAACGTGTGTGATTTAAAATCGGTTCCTACTAGAGGTGGGAACAAATATGTCATCACGTTCATCGATATTGCAATAAAGATGAAGCAATAGACAAGTTTGTCTTGTATTAGCACGAAATATTGCTACATGTATAAAGATGAAGCAATAGACAAGTTTGTCTTGTTTAAAAATAAAGTTGAAATTCAACTTAATATAGACAAAAGGAAGGTCTAGGTTAATTTTACACAAGTTTGTCTTGTTTAAAATTGAAGTTGAAAATCAACTTAATATAGACAAATGTCTAGATTATTTTTACACAAGTTTGTCTTGTGTAAAAAATGAAGTTGAAAATCAACTTAATGTAGACAAAAGAAAGGATGTGAAAACTGTTTTCTAAATGGAAATCTATATAGAGCAGCCTGAGGGATTCGTTGCCCAAAGAAAAGAGAACAAATTTTGTAAACTTGTTAAGTCTTTGTATGGCATAAAGCAAGCTCCAAAGCAATGGCATCAAAAGTTTGATCAAGCCATGTTAGAAAGCAGTTATAAAATAAGTGAGTGTGACAAATGTGTTTATATGAAAAACACCACTCATGGTTATGTCATCTTGTGTTTATATGTTGATAATATGCTTATCATTGGTAGTGATGACAAAAATGATAAGGTCCACGAAGGATATGTTAAAATCCAAGTTTGACATGAAAGACATGGGTTTAGCGGAAGTGATTCTTGGGGTCAAGATCACAAGAACCCATTATGGTCTGATGTTAAGTCAAACACATTACGTGGACAAGATTCTTGAGAAAATTAATAAAAGGAGATACTAGTATAGCTAGAACTCCGATTGACTCTAATAGATCCACGATGGAATCTGAATTTATCGCCTTGGAGAAATGTGGTTTTATTCAAATGGCTACGTTAGTTTGTGGAAGATATTCCCGGATGGCCTAAGCCGGTAACGGTCATTTGGTATACATTGTGATAACCGATCGGAAATTGGTAGAGCTCAAAGTACAATGTATAATGGGAAGTCTAGACACATTAGACGTAGACATAATACGATACGACAATTACTCTCTACTGGAGTTATCACGATTGACCATGTGAAGTCAAAGGATAATATTGCGGATCCGCATACGAAAGGCCTAAGTAGAGATTTAGTCCATAAGTCGTCAAGACGAATGGGACTAAAGCCCTTGAATGAATAATTCATGCAAAGGAAACCTTACCCAGAAGACTGGAGATCCCAAGATCTGGGTTCAAAAGGACAACCTAGTTGTATGAATGAGGGAGGTCACTGTGGGGGAATAAAATTTCCTAATCAGTGATAGTGAGGCCAAGCTTATAGCTTTTAATGATTATTGAAAATCACATATGTGAGAGAGAAGTGGGGTCGCTTCGAAGGGAATCGTGGGGGCGCAATTCCTACCTGCTCTCGCTGAACCAGGCTAGTGTTCATGACCATAACGAACACGACTATGTGGATATGACCTTGTTAGGAAGAGTCTTGTGTGAAATATATTGTCGTCTACATAAATGGTAGTTCAGTTCAAAGACATCGAGTCTACTGACAACTAGGACACTAAGTATGTTTCACAAGAGAAGGTGCAAAGGGTAACACCTACCTATCCTATGCAGGATTCGAATATTGGAAATTTCGTAGGAAAATTTTTGTATGCATAGATCGATCTCCATTCATGTGGGGGATTGTTGGGAATTTTTGGTAAAAAATATGGTTTTTACCAAACATTGGACGCATTTAAATATATATATATATAATTAACTCTTAGTGGGTTTATGTTCTCCTATATGATAGCTTCGAAACGATATATAATACGTCCAAAACGGAGAATGTGTGAATAAGATATCGATGCTCAAAGTTGAGTAATTGGATGAAATTAGCAAAACCAAGTTGGTTGTGGGAAGGTGTCCCACATAGGAAGAGAGAGTAAACATTCTTTGGTTTATAACCAAAGAAGTGTGAGGAGTTGACAAGCTCCTTGATTGGTTTTACTCTAACTCCTACCCGCGCGCAGGGGGGTGGTGCCGATTGACGATTTCGTAAGCTAAAATCGTCGAACTTGTGTGCGAGCGCGACCTGCGGACACGAATGCAGCTCCAAAATCTCGTGCTTACGCAGCTCGGTTTTGCTAAAAATTCGTTTGACCAGTTTGTATTTTTTTGAAACTGAACCTGTATTTCGGTTACAGTTTGTATTTCGTAATTAAGATTTTCGGTTTCATAATCAAATTCTTAATTCCGAATTTATAAATGTCGGTTACAGTATTAATTTGCTAATTATGAATTTCGGTTTCAGTAATCGGTTTATTAATTAAGAATTAATTCCTGTCGGTTTCAAATTCCAATATAAATAAGAGGTCTCGGTTTCATCCAAGATACACACCGAACTGAATACGCATTTCAGAACTTCTCAACTCTCTCTCGGTTTTCTCTCCATACGAAACTCGAATAATAGCATACGTTTTTAATGTCTGGCGAACTTTTCAGGCAAGTGTCATCTCTGGCAGTTCTACAACTGCTTTCGCTGTTGTACCCTGGGAACAGACGAAAAATCTGTTTAAGGGAATCGTGTCCAACACGAGCCTCAGCGGTTCTCGTTTCTAGGAATCCGTTTCCTTTAATTTTCTGCTTCTTCTCATTTCTGGTTCAGTTTTTAGAAGTTAATATTTAATCCAATGTACGATTAAATTATATAGTAAAAATACCAACACTCTTAAACAGATTTATTAAAGAGATGTCTTAAACAGAATTTGATTAAACAGAATTCGTAAACGAAGTTAATCGGGTTTGTCTCGATTTTCTGTCGTGTCTTAATCAGAATTATTAACGAAATTATTCGAGTTTGTTTCGATATAATTCGTTTGTGAAATTAGTTTATTAATAGAGTTTTGTTTCGATATAATTCGTTGTGTGAAAACAGTTTATTAATCGAGTTTTGTTTCGATATAATTCATTGTGTAAAAAACTGTTTATTAATCGAGTTTGTTTCGATATAATTCGTTTTGTAAAAACTGTTTATTAATCGAGTTTGTTTCAAATATCTGTCGTGTATAAAAAGTTTTTAAATCGAGTGTGTTTCGGTTTAATTCATTTCTGTTATGTGTAAACAGATTAGTGATCGAGTTAGTTTCGATTTAATTATTTTCTGTTACGTGTAAACAGATTAGTGATCGAGTTAGTTTCGATTTAATTATTTTCTGTTGTGTGTAAACAGATTCTTAATCGACTTGGTTTCGATTTTATTCTTTGATGTTATGTGTAAACAATTCTAATCGATTATGTTTCGATTTTCTGTTGTTTATAAACAGATTCTAAATCGAGTGTGTTTTGATTTAAATTCTTTTCTGTTGTATATAAACAGATTGATATTGCGGCGTTCTTCACGTGAAAGTTGTTTTCCAAAATGGTGAACGAAGACTTGGTGGCAATGATCATGGTGGATTGATACCGGAGCTACCCGTCATGTATGTTATGATATGAGCCTCTTCATGGGGAATGCCGCCACCGCCGATATCAAGGGTGTCGGGGATGTCATTTTGAAGATGACTTCCGGGAAAGAGCTCAAGCTTAAGGATGTTTTGTATGTCCCGGAGCTTCGTAAGAACCTCGTTTCGGGGTGTTTGTTAAACATGTTTGGTTTTAAACTAGTGTTTGAGTTGGACAAGTTTGTTTTGTCCAAAAGTGATATGTATGTGGGTAAGGGTTATGCCTTGAATGGCATGTTTAAATTAAATATAATGGAATAATGTAATGGTTATTAATAATATGAATAAAAGCAAGTTATAATTTTGTTTATATACTTGAGTTTTTTGGCATGGACGTTTAGAACATGTATATATGTTTAATTCCATTCGACATTAATTTAATTTGCATACCAAAAAGTTTTGACATTAACTCCAATCACAAGTGCCCCACATGTGTAGAAGCCAAACTTACTAGATCATCTTTCCAATCGGTTGAAATAAAAACCGAACCCCTTGATTTAATTCATACTAACGTGTGTGATTTAAAATCGGTTCCTACTAGAAGTGGGAACAAATATGTGATCACGTTCATCGATATTGCTATAAAGATGAAGCAATAGACAAGTTTGTCTTGTATTAGCACGAAATATTGCTACATGTATAAAGATGAAGCAATAGACAAGTTTGTCTTGTTTAAAAATAAAGTTGAAATTCAACTTAATATAGACAAAAGGAAGGTCTAGGTTAATTTTACACAAGTTTGTCTTGTTTAAAATTGAAGCTGAAAATCAACTTAATATAGACAAATGTCTAGATTATTTTTACACAAGTTTTTCTTGTTTAAAAAATGAAGTTGAAAATCAACTTAATGTAGACAAAAGAAAGGATGTGAAAACTGTTTTCTAAATGGAAATCTATATGGAGCAGCCTGAGGGATTCGTTGCCCCAAGACAAGAGAACAAAGTTTTGTAAACTTGTTAAGTCTTTGTATGGCATAAAGCAAGCTCCAAAGCAATGGCATCAAAAGTTTGATCAAGCCATGTTAGAAAGCGGTTATAAAATAAGTGAGTGTGACAAATGTGTTTATATGAAAAACACCACTCATGGTTATGTCATCTTGTGTTTATATGTTGATAATATGCTTATCATTGGTAGTGATGACAAAAATGATAAGGTCCACGAAGGATATGTTAAAATCCAAGTTTGACATGAATGACATGGGTTTAGCGGAAGTGATTCTTGGGGTCAAGATCACAAGAACCCATTATGGTATGATGTTAAGTCAAACACATTACGAGGACAAGATTCTTGAGAAAATTAATAAAAGGAGATACTAGTATAGCTAGAACTCCGATTGACTCTAATAGATCCACGATGGAATCTGAATTTATCGCCTTGGATAAATGTGGTTTTATTCAAATGGCTACGTTAGTTTGTGGAAGATATTCCCGGATGGCCTAAGACGGTAACGGTCATTTGGTATACATTGTGATAATCGATTGGAAATTGGTAGAGCTCAAAGTACAATGTATAATGGGAAGTCTAGACACATTAGACGTAGACATAATACGATACGACAATTACTCTCTACTGGAGTTATCACAATTGACCATGTGAAGTCAAAGGATAACATTGCGGATCCGCATACGAAAGGCCTAAGTAGAGATTTAGTCCATAAGTCGTCAAGACGAATGGGACTAAAGCCCTTGAATGAATAATTCATGCAAAGGAAACCTTACACAGAAGACTAGAGATCCCAAGATCTGGGTTCAAAAGGACAACCTAGTGGTATGAATGAGGGAGGTCACTGTAGGGGAATAAAATTTCCTAATCAGTGATAGTGAGGCTAAGCTTATAGCTTTTAATGATTATTGAAAATCACCAATGTGAGAGAGAAGTGGGGTCGCTTCGAAGGGAATTGTGGGGGCGCAATTCCTAACTGCTCACGCTGAACCAGACTAGTGTTCATGACCATAACGAACACGACTATGAGGATATGACCTTGTTAGGAAGAGTCTTGTGTGAAATATATTGTCGTCTACATAAATGGTAGTTCAGTTCAAAGACATCGAGTCTACTGACAACTAGGAGACTAAGTATGTTTCACAAGGGAAGGTTCAAAGGGTAACACCTACCTATCCTATGCAGGATTCGACTATTGGAAATTTCGTAGGAAAAATTTCGTATGCATAGATCGATCTCCATTCATGTGGGGGATTGTTGGGAATTTTTGGTAAAAAATATGGTTTTTACCAAACTTTGGACGCATTTATATATATATATATATATATATATATATATATATATATATATATATATATATATATAGCCATAGGTTCAATAGAGAAGTGCATATATTTAGAGAAATAAAGAAGTGATCATGTCCCTTAGATTATATTAGCTGATTTTTATCACGCGAGGGTAATTTGGTAATTACTGTCATACGTTTTAGAATCAAATTCAAATAAAACAGATTCTTTCCTTAATCAAATTCGATCGTATCCTTATTAGTTCTCGTTTGATTTCGTATCGTCAATCAATCTATTTCAATTTTATCGATTCCAGTCTCTTGATTTGCTCTCGTTTTCTTCTTCTATCGCAAAATTTAGGTTTTGAAAAGTTAGGTTTCAATCGTAATATCATGTCTGATTCAATAACTGTTCCTGATCAAGAAGTTGATCAGTTATCGAACGAAGAAGATCTGTTTGATGAAGATGAAGGTATTGTGTTTTAATTTTGTGCTTTTTTACTGTTTTTTTTTATGTATATGTGATTTGATGAAGATGAATTGTAAATAATTAATCCTTCAAATTGAAATTTGAACAATTTTAGTTTTTTACAACTTTTTGAGTTTTAAATTGAATATGAAGATTTGTTTTATGTCTGTTAGAAACATTATAGATTGATATATGAACTTGATGAATTTAGTTTGATTTGATTTTTGAATTTGTGTTATTATAAAACATTCATATATGAATTTATTTGAACGTTCATATATGAATTATTTTGTTTCTTAGTTCATTAATTAGTTAGTTGTAAATAATTAAATTGATTCATATATGAACATTTGTTTAGTTCTGAGTTGCTTTTAAAAAATTTATAGTATAAAGCATTCATATATGAATTGTTTGAATTGTTATAATACATTCATATATGAACATTTGTTTAATTGATTTAAAAATGTTTATAGTCTAAAACATTCATATATGAATTATTAGAATTGCTATAAAACGTTTATATTATGTGTAGGTTCAAATCATTGTTTGTCATCCACAAATTTTGTTCATCAATTAGTTTTTTCACCGTCTGGTTCGAAGTTTTGGATACCGAATGTGCATCTGGATTTGAAGCCAAGAGTAGGTATCTTTTTCAGTCTGTTCAGCAGGGAATTTCAATGTATGAACGGTATGCTCAGAAAGGCGGTTTTGATGTTAGACTTTCAACAACTGTTAATGGTAATCATGGTGTTGTCAAGATAAAGTATGTTGTTTGTAGTAAGGAAGGGGATCCACCAAAAAGGAGTTTTAATACGGTTCATGATAGTATTGAAGGTAAAAATCACCGTAATTCAAATACGAAGAAGACAGGTTGTAGAGCATGCATTAAGTTGCATTTTGTACCTTCAAAATCATTGTATGAACTTTATTATTTTGAAGAGAAGCATAATCATATGCTTCTTGATGAAAATGAAATGAGTATGTCTAGAAAACGAAGGCAGTTGTCTTTAAACGATCAAGTGTTTATTCACAATGCTGCTAGTTGTAATATTGGAGCAACGAAGGCGCATACGTTGCATATGTCTTTGAAAGGGGGTTTTGATGTTTCTGGTTGCACTGTTGATGATTATAAGAACTTTAGGAGGGATTTGAATGCATTTGTTGGTTCTGGTGATGGTGAAATGGTTCTTTCTATGTTGGAAGATAGATCAAAGGATGATTCAGGATTTTCTTTTGAATATAATCGGCAGGATAAACAATTATGTGGTATTTTTTGGGCTGATGAAATTGCTAAGCTGAATTACCAAGAATTTGGAGATGTTATTTCATTTGATGCTACGTTCCGCACAAACCAGTATAGAATGGTTTTTGTTCCATTTACTGCTATTAATAATCATAAAAAATCTATTACTGTTGGTGCAGCTTTGTTGTCGGGTGAAACTCTTGATAATTTTAAGTGGCTTCTTGAGGCGTTTTTGAAAGCACATTGTGGGAAGCAGCCTAGTTTGGTTCTAACATATCAGTGTTTGGCAATGAAACAAGCTATTCCATTGGTTTTTACCGAATCACGTCACAGATTATGTATGTGGCATATCATGGCCAAAGTTCCAAACAAGGTTAGTATCTGTTCATATATGAATTATTAATAAGTTATTAAAATTTTAATGTGATCCCATAGTTCATCATAAATACATTTTCAAATATGAACTTGAACGTTCATATATGAAGACAAAGGTTCATAGTAAATACATGTTCATATATTAATACGAATGTTCATATATGAATGTAAGGTTCATACTAAATATATGTTCATATATGAACATGAATGTTCATATATGAATGTAAGGTTCATACTAAATACATTTTTAAATATGAAAACAAAAGTTTATATATGAACTTGAAGGTTCATATTTGAAGAAAAATGTTCATACTAATTACATATTCATACATGAATACCAAGGTTCATATATGAATTATATCAATCATTATTTAGAGTTTTTTTTTTGTAGGTTAGCACAGAGATATATAGGGAGACAGATTTTAACAAACGCTTTAATAAACTTGTTTGGAATGTTCAATTGGAGCCTGAAGAATTTGAAACTATGTGGTTGGATTTGATTAGTGAGTTCAAACTTCAGAAAAGCAAATGGCTTTCACACATGTTTCGTATTCGTCAACAATGGATTCCTGCTTATTTCAAGTCTATTCCTTTTTGTTCATTGATGAAAACTACATAAAGGTCCGAGAGCATAAATTCATTCTTCAACAAATTTGCTCACCATGGTAATAACTTTGTCACATTCATGCTTGCATTTGAAAATGCAATGCGTAAGCAAAGAAATTCTCAACGTAAGCTTGATCATGCGACAAAGACAACTGTCCCCCATATGTGCACTCCGAAAGCAATTGAGAAACATGCAAATGAAGTTTACACACGGGCTATGTTTTTGGAAGTTCAAAAGGAAATTAATAAAGGAGCATGGTCGTGTGTTCAACAAAATGTTGTTGAAAAGGATGGATGCCAACTTTATACAATTTTGCAAAATGAGAAAGATTGTAAAAGGAAGAAGCTGTTCAAGGTAAAAAGAATTAATAATATATGCATATTTATTATTATTTATTAGCACAACTTACTTTTTTCATGTTCATGTGTCTTGTAGGTTGTGTGGAATCAACTGGATTCAACATTTGAATGTGAATGCAATCATTTTGGTCAACATGGATTTTTATGTCGTCATGTTTTCAAAGTGTTAATGAATGAGAACTTCAATCAAATACCAGAGAAGTATATATGTCGACGATGGAGAAGAGACTTGATATGTTTCAATCTTAGACACATTTCGTGGAGACAAGGCGATCCAAATGGTGAAATGGCAAGAATTTGCTATGATGCACAAGCATCTTTGGATTATATTTTGATGAGTCTTAAAAGTGATAAAAAGAAGCTTAAAGAGTTTGCAGAGAAGATTCATTGTTTGAAAGCTGAGATAGATGCTAATATTCCTTACCAAAGCAAATTGGAAAAGAAGAAAGAGACAATAAGAAATCTTATTGGTGTTAATAAACCAGAAAAAATAGATATCCAGGCACCATCAGGCATCCGCAACAAAGGATGTGGAACAGGAAAACGTTTGATCGGTGCAGGTGAGAAAGCTGCAATAAAGAGTCAAAAGGCTAAGCGATTGTGTAGAAATTGTCAAGAGTTGGGTAATCATGATTCTCGAAATTGCCCATTGAAGAATGTTAATGATTAGATACATAGTCTAGGTTACTTTTTAAGTCTACAATTTAAATAATAAATGTTGATTGATTTTTTAATGAATAATACAAGTTTATTTTGTAGTTGTTTTTTTTCATGTTTATATATGAAGTTAAAGGTTCATATATGAATGTTCGAAATATATAAACATTCATATATGAACTTTCATATTTGCACTTTCGAATACTTGAACATTGATATTTGAACATTCATATATGAACTTTCTAATATATGAGCATTCATATATGAAGTTTCGAAATATATTAACATTCATATTTGAACTTTCATATTTGCACTTTCTAATATGTGAACATTCATATATGAACATTCATATATGAATATTCGACTATATAAAGATTCATAGATGAACATTCATATTTGAACTTTCTAATATGTGAACATTCATATATGAACGTTCATATATGAACTTTCATATATGAACATTCATATATGAACTTTCGCATGTTAACATTCATATATGAAGACGAAGATTTAAATGTGAACTTGAAGGATCACATTCATATATAAACATAAAAAAGTTCATATATGAACTTCAATGTTCAAATATGAACTCAAAGGTTCATATATGAATATTTTCTGATATATGAACTCAAGAGTTCATATATGAAGTTATATAAACTTATATGAACACTAAGGTTCATATATGAACACTAAGGTTCATATATGAACAATAAGGTTCACATTAATATATAAACAACCAATAAATAGACCAAAACAGATCAAAAATATTATTTTATAAACTATATATTACTACCAAAATTACAACCATTCAACATATATGTACCATTGTTTAAAAATATCCGAACCAAAACAACTATAATTGTATCTTCATGCTATCATTCTAGCAATCCTTCAACCACCATACACAAACAAATAACCATAATTGCACAAAAAAGTATTGTTTTTTAAACCATAGAACCATCAAAACCAACCACCAAATGTATGCTGCCAAATGTATCAAACCATCAAACCCAACCAATCATTTACAACATATCCTGTCTCTGGTTCTTCAGTGTCTTTGCCAGTGATTCCAAGTATTTCTTCTTTACTTCATTGTATGAATCAAACTGATTTGTTTCTGCTATAACTTTCTCTCTATGCAGATTCTTCTCTGAAAGTAACAATTTTGTCGCATACTTGTATCGTAAGCGATAAATTTGTTGTTTCTGAGTGTTTACCTTTGTTTGAAATCCACAATCCCACTTTTGGATCTCTTGCCCAATGTATGTCTCCATATGCCTCATGATGAATATCCCACAGTCAATTTTGTTTTTTTCAGAGCACCATTTCATTATATATCTCTCTGGTTGAAGTGGTGCTATTGCTTCTGCTCTGGGATGCTTAACAGACCTCAAGTATTCAACAAATAATCCTTGCTGCATAATATTTTTATTATCATAAGTAAAGTTGATAATATATTCATTTATGAACTTACAAAAATTTAAACATTAGTAACTTTACCAGAATGGATGGAACGTCTCCATATTTGTTTTCAATTGGTACATTTGTTGACATGTTGTCTATAATGTAGATTTTTGGGTGCTTGATGTTGTATACAAACAAGAAGTAGTGGTTTGATTGTATAACTGGAAAGAACACCTGTTTTCATTATATATAATTAGAATATTTAAAAGTTCAGTCAAATTTGTATGTTTTGTATATAATTTAGATACGTACCAGATCATATTCCCGCAAATTTGCCAAATCTTCTTTATTCTTTAATGCATCTCTAATATTCGATTTGAAGATTTGGAAACTTTCTTCTGCTGTGTTCTTTTTCTTCAGCACCCCATCCGGCTAGGTAAACAAAGTAATTAAATGTAAATTTTTGATTTTCAGAACAGTTCATATTCATATATAAACATGAAGATTCATATATGAACCCAAATGCTAAGGTTCATATTCAATTCATTTTTATATATGAACTCAATGGTTCTAATCATTCAAATATGAATGAAAACAGATTTTTGTAAATAAAGTTCATAAGTGACAATCATTCATATATGAAAACAAACACATGTAAAAGTGATTCATATATGAACTAGGCTAAAAATATATATAACTATTGACATACCATATATGAACGTTCATATATGAACGTTCATATATGAACGTTCATATATTCTAAAGTTCAAATAAGAATGTTCATATATGAACATTCATATATGAACGTTCATATATTCTAAAGTTCAAATAAGAATGTTCATATATGAACATTCATATACGAAGTTTCATATACGAAGTTTCATATATGAACGTTCATATATGAACGTTCATATATTCTAAAGTTCAAATAAGAATGTTCATATATGAACATTCATATACGAAGTTTCATATACGAAGTTTCATATATGAACATTCATATATGAACGTTCATATATTCTAAAGTTCAAATAAGAACTTTCATATATCAACATTCATATATGAACATTCATATAGGAACTTTCGAGTATTATTAATTTTTATATATGAACTTTCGAATATCCAAAACCCTAGATCTACTTAAAAGTATGTTATAAAACGAAAAAATATTGAACATTCATATATGAACTTTCAAATTTCTTAACATTCATATATGAATGTTCATCTGTAAACCCTAGATCTAGTGAAAAATATCATAATAAAACAACAAACATTCATATATGAACTATTTATTATTGAACATTCATATATGAACTTTCAAATTTCTTAACATTCATATATGAATGTTCATCTGTAAACCCTAGATCTGGTGAAAAGTATCATAATAAAACAACAAACATTCATATATGAACTATTTATTATTGAACATTCATATATGAACTTTCAAATTTCTTAACATTCATATATGAATGTTCATCTGTAAACCCTAGATCTGGTGAAAAGTATCATAAGAAAACAATAAACATTCATATATGAACTATTTATTATTGAACATTCATATATGAACGAATATACCTGTGGTTGCTTTGGCTTTTTTGCTTCGTTTTATTTTAATTTTTGGAATCGCAGACGTGTTCTTCGCTGTAATGAAAAAACAAAACAACATTTATGAACTTTATTTAAACCCTAAATTTTTTCTAAATCATTTCATCATGTTCTTAAACGTAGATTCATTGTATATAACGATGAACATTCAAACATTTATAATAAATATGTATAAAATACCGTCTCTAACAAGCGTAATCAACGTTTCATCTTCTGTATTCGGATTTTCGTCGTTCCTCTGATTTTTTGCTTGTTCATCTTCAGGATTTGTAGAATGCTTTCGAGTTTTTGCCATTTGTTACAGATTTACGATGAATCAGAGATGGATTTTTGATGTTTTTGTGATGAATGAGGGTTTTGGAGGTTACGGTTTTTGATAAAATAGCGTAATGAGTAGTATTGTGTAGTGTTATGATTCAATTGCCGCCTATTTTTATTTACATGTGCATATTACGAAAATACCCCTAGGCATCCTATTGTAATTACTGTGCACGCGAATTTATCCGGTGTATTCCATTTTGACCTTCATTTCCTGACCGTGGATTATTTAATCCAAGGGACATGATGACTTCTTTATTTCTCCAAATATTTACACTTCTCTATTGAACCCTTCCCTATATATATATATATATATATATATATATATATATATGTTATATATAATTAACTCTTAGTGGGTTTATGTTCTCCTATATGAGAGCTTCGAAACGATATATAATACGTCCAAAACGGAGAATGTGTGAATGAGATATCGATGCTCAAAGTTGAGTAATTTGATGAAATTAGCAAAACCAAGTTGGGTGTGGGAAGGTGTCCCACATAGGAAGAGAGAGTAAACATTCTTTGGTTTATAACCAAAGAAGTGTGAGGAGTTGACAAGCTCCTTGATTGGTTTTACTCTAACTCCTACCCGCGCGCAGGGGGGGGGGGTGCCGATCGACGATTTCGTAAGCTAAAATTGTCGATCTTGTGTACGAGCGCGACCTGCGGACACGAATGCAGCTCCAAAATCTCGTGCTTACGCAACTCGGTTTTGCTAAAAATTCGTTTGACCAGTTTGTATTTTTTTGAAACTGAAACTGTATTTCGGTTACAGTTTGTATTTCGTAATTAAGATTTTCGGTTTCATAATCAAATTCTTAATTCCGAATTTATAAATGTCGGTTACAGTATTAATTTTCTAATTATGAATTTCGGTTTCAGTAATCGGTTTATTAATTACGAATTAATTCCTGTCGGTTTCAAATTCCAATATAAATAAGAGGTCTCGGTTTCATCCAAGATACACACCGAACTGAATACGCATTTCATAACTTCTCAACTCTCTCTCGGTTTTCTCTCCATACGAAACTCGAATAATAGCATACGTTTTTAATGTCCGGCGAACTTTTTAGGCAAGTGTCATCTCCGGCAGTTCTACAACTGCTTTCGTTGTTGTACCCTAGGAATAGACGGAAAATTTGTTTAAGGGAATCGTGTCCAACACGAGCCTCAGCGGTTCTCGTTTATAGGAATTCGTTTCCTTTAATTTTCTGCTTCTTCTCATTTCTGGTTCGGTTTTTAGAAGTTAATAATTAATCCAATGTACGATTAAATTATATAGTAAAAATACCGACACTCTTAAACAGATTTATTAAAGAGATGTCTTAAACAGAATTTGATTAAACAGAATTCGTAAACGAAGTTAATCGGGTTTGTCTCGATTTTCTGTCGTGTCTTAATCAGAATTATTAACGAAATTATTCGAGTTTGTTTCGATATAATTCGTTTGTGAATTTAGTTTATTAATCGAGTTTTGTTTCGATATAATTCGTTGTGTGAAAACAGTTTATTAATCGAGTTTTGTTTCGATATAATTCGTTGTGTGAAAAAACTGTTTATTAATCGAGTTTGTTTCGATATAATTCGTTTTGTAAAAACTGTTTATTAATCGAGTTTGTTTCGAATATCTGTCGTGTATAAAAAGTTTTTAAATCGAGTGTGTTTCGGTTTAATTCGTTTCTGTTATGTGTAAACAGATTAGTGATCGAGTTAGTTTCGATTTAATTATTTTCTGTTATGTGTAAACAGATTAGTGATCGAGTTAGTTTCGATTTAATTATTTTATGTTGTGTGTAAACAGATTCTTAATCGACTTGGTTTCGATTTAATTCTTTGATGTTATGTGTAAACAATTCTAATCGATTATGTTTCGATTTTCTGTTGTTTATAAACAGATTCTAAATCGAGTGTGTTTTGATTTAAATTCTTTTCTGTTGTATATAAACAGATTGATATTGCGGCGTTCTTCACGTGAAAGTTGTTTTCCAAAATGGTGAACGAAGACTTGGTGGCAATGATCATGGTGGATTGATACCGGAGCTACCCGTCATGTATGTTATGACAAAAGCCTCTTCATGGGGAATGCCGCCATCGCCGATATCAAGGGTGTCGGGGATGTCATTTTGAAGATGACTTCCGGGAAAGAGCTCAAGCATAAGAATGGTTTGTATGTCCCGGAGCTTCGTAAGAACCTCGTTTCGGGGTGTTTGTTAAACATGTTTGGTTTTAAACTAGTGTTTGAGTTGGACAAGTTTGTTTTGTCCAAAAGTGGTATGTATGTGGGTAAAGGTTATGCCTTGAATGGCATATTTAAATTCAATATAATGGATTAATGTAATGGTTATTAATAATATGAATAAAAGCAAGTTATAATTTTGTTTATATACTTGATTTTTTTGGCATGGCCGTTTAGAACATGTATATATGTTTAATTCCATTCGACATTAATTTAATTTGCATAACAAAAAGTTTTGACATTAACTCCAATCACAAGTGCCCCACATGTGTAGAAGCCAAACTTACTAGATCATCTTTCCAATCGGTTGAAAGAAAAACCGAACCCCTTGATTTAATTCATACTAACGTGTGTGATTTAAAATCGGTTCCTACTAGAAGTGGGAACAAATATGTGATCACGTTCATCGATATTGCTATAAAGATGAAGCAATAGACAAGTTTGTCTTGTATTAGCACGAAATATTGCTACATGTATAAAGATGAATCAATAGACAAGTTTGTCTTGTTTAAAAATAAAGTTGAAATTCAACTTAATATAGACAAAAGGAAGGTCTAGGTTAATTTTACACAAGTTTGTCTTGTTTAAAATTGAAGCTGAAAATCAACTTAATATAGACGAATGTCTAGATTATTTTTACACCAGTTTGTCTTGTTTAAAAAATGAAGTTGAAAATCAACTTAATGTAGACAAAAGAAAGGATGTGAAAACTGTTTTCTAAACGGAAATCTATATGGAGCAGCCTGAGGGATTCGTTGCCCCAAGACAAGAGAACAAAGTTTTGTAAACTTGTTAAGTCTTTGTATGGCATAAAGCAAGCTCCAAAGCAATGGCATCAAAAGTTTGATCAAGCCATGTTAGAAAGCGGTTATAAAATAAGTGAGTGTGACAAATGTGTTTATATGAAAAACACCACTCATGGTTATGTCATCTTGTGTTTATATGTTGATAATATGCTTATCATTGGTAGTGATGACAAAAATGATAAGGTCCACGAATGATATGTTAAAATCCAAGTTTGACATGAAAGACATGGGTTTAGCGGAAGTGATTCTTGGGGTCAAGATCACAAGAACCCATTATGGTCTGATGTTAAGTCAAACACATTACGTGGACAAGATTCTTGAGAAAATTAATAAAAGGAGATACTAGTATAGCTAGAACTCCGATTGACTCTAATAGATCCACGATGGAATCTGAATTTATCGCCTTGGATAAATGTGGTTTTATTCAAATGGCTACGTTAGTTTGTGGAAGATATTCCTGGATGGCCTAAGCCGGTAACGGTCATTTGGTATACATTGTGATAACCGATCGGAAATTGGTAGAGCTCAAATTACAATGTATAATGGGAAGTCTAGACACATTAGACGTAGACATAATACGATACGACAATTATTCTCTACTGGAGTTATCACGATTGACCATGTGAAGTCAAAGGATAACATTGCGGATCCGCTTACGAAAGGACTAAGTAGAGATTTAGTCCATAAGTCGTCAAGAGGAATGGGACTAAAGCCCTTGAATGAATAATTCATGCAAAGGAAACCTTACCCAGAAGACTGGAGATCCCAAGATCTGGGTTCAAAAGGACAACCTAGTTGTATGAATGAGGAAGGTCACTGTGGGGTAATAAAATTTCCTAATCAGTGATAGTGAGGCTAAGCTTATAGCTTTTAATGATTATTGAAAATCACCTATGTGAGAGAGAAGTGGGGTCGCTTCAAAGGGAATTGTGGGGGTGCAATTCCTAACTGCTCTCGCTGAACCAGGCTAGTGTTCATGACCATAACGAACACGACTATGAGGATATGACCATGTTAGGAAGAGTCTTGTGTGAAATATATTGTCGTCTACATAAATGGTAGTTTAGTTCAAAGACATCGAGTCTACTAACAACTAGGAGACTAAGTATGTTTCACAAGTGAAGGTTCAAAGGGTAATACCTACCTATCCTATGCAGGATTCGACTATTGGAAATTTCGTAGGAAAATTTTCGTATGCATAGATCGATCTCCATTCATGTGGGGGATTGTTGGGAATTTTTGGTAAAAAATATGGTTTTTACCAAACTTTGAACGCATTTAAATATATATATATATATATATATATATAGTGGTGGTATTTTTTACAAACCAGTGTATTTGTACAAACTCGTACAAACCATACCTACCTTCATGATTTTGTAAATTTGGCTTCATGAATATATATATATATATATATATATATATATATATATATATATATTTTGGCTTCATGAATATATAATTTGGCTTCATGAATATATCATTTGGCATTTTTAACTAATTTTTTTACAAAAATAAGGGTATTTTAGCGCTCCACCGAAAAAAATTAGTTAAAAATGCCAAATGATATATTCATGAAGCCAAATTATATATTCATGAAGCCAAAATATATATAAATATATTCATGAAGCCAAATTTACAAAATCATGAAGGTAGGTATGGTTTGTACGAGTTTGTACAAATACACTGGTTTGCAAAAGATACCCAGCCTATATATATATATATATATATATATATATATATATGTTATATATAATTAACTCTTAGTGGGTTTATGTTCTCCTATATGAGAGCTTCGAAACGATATATAATACGTCCAAAACGGAGAATGTGTGAATGAGATATCGATGCTCAAAGTTGAGTAATTGGATGAAATTAGCAAAACCAAGTTGGGTGTGGGAAGGTGTCCCACATAGGAAGAGAGAGTAAACATTCTTTGGTTTATAACCAAAGAAGTGTGAGGAGTTGACAAGCTCCTTGATTGGTTTTACTCTAACTCCTACCCGCGCGCAGGGGGGGGGGGTGCCGATTGACGATTTCGTAAGCTAAAATCGTCGACCTTGTGTGCGAGCGCGACCTGCGGACACGAATGCAGCTCCAAAATCTCGTGCTTACGCAGCTCGGTTTTGCTAAAAATTCGTTTGACCGGTTTGTATTTTTTTGAAACTGAAACTGTATTTCGGTTACAGTTTGTATTTCGTAAATAAGATTTTCGGTTTCATAATCAAATTCTTAATTCCAAATTTATAAATGTCGGTTACAGTATTAATTTGCTAATTATGAATTTCGGTTTCAGTAATCGGTTTATTAATTACGAATTAATTCCTGTCGGTTTCAAATTCCAATATAAATAAGAGGTCTCGGTTTCATCCAAGATACACACCGAACTGAATACGCATTTCAGAACTTCTCAACTCTCTCTCGGTTTTATCTCCATACGAAACTCGAATAATAGCATACGTTTTTAATGTCCGGCGAACTTTTCAGGCAAGTGTCATCTCCGGCAGTTCTACAACTGCTTTCGCTGTTGTACCCCGGGAATAGACGGAAAATCTGTTTAAGGGAATCGTGTCCAACACGAGCCTCAGTGGTTCTCGTTTATAGGAATTCGTTTCCTTTAATTTTCTGCTTCTTCTCATTTCTGGTTCGGTTTTTAGAAGTTAATATTTAATCCAATGTACGATTAAATTATATAGTAAAAATACCAACACTCTTAAACAGATTTATTAAAGAGATGTCTTAAACAGAATTTGATTAAACAGAATTCGTAAACGAAGTTAATCGGGTTTGTCTCGATTTTCTGTCGTGTCTTAATCAGAATTATTAACGAAATTATTCGAGTTTGTTTCGATATAATTCGTTTGTGAAATTAGTTTATTAATCGAGTTTTGTTTCGATATAATTCGTTGTGTGAAAACTGTTTATTAACCGAATTTGTTTCGATATAATTCGTTTTGTAAAAACTGTTTATTAATCGAGTTTGTTTCGAATATCTGTCGTGTATAAAAAGTTTTTAAATCGAGTGTGTTTCGGTTTAATTCGTTTCTGTTATGTGTAAACAGATTAGTAATCGAGTTAGTTTCGATTTAATTATTTTCTGTTATGTGTAAACAGATTAGTGATCGAGTTAGTTTCGATTTAATTATTTTCTGTTGTGTGTAAACAGATTCTTAATCGACTTGGTTTCGATTTAATTCTCTGATGTTATGTGTAAACAATTCTAATCGATTATGTTTCGATTTTCTGTTGTTTATAAACAGATTCTAAATCGAGTGTGTTTTGATTTAAATTCTTTTCCGTTGTATATGAACAGATTGATATTGCGGCGTTCTTCACGTGAAAGTTGTTTTCCAAAATGGTGAACGAAGACTTGGTGGCAATGATCATGGTGGATTGATACCGGAGCTACCCGTCATGTATGTTATGACATGAGCCTCTTCATGGGGAATGCCTCCATCGCCGATATCAAGGGTGTCGGGGATGTCATTTTGAAGATGACTTCCGGGAAAGAGCTCAAGCTTAAGGATGTTTTGTATGTCCCGGAGCTTCGTAAGAACCTCGTTTCGGGGTGTTTGTTAAACATGTTTGCTTTTAAACTAGTGTTTGAGCTGGACAAGTTTGTTTTGTCCAAAAGTGGTATTTATGTGGGTAAGGGTTACGCCTTGAATGGCATGTTTAAATTAAATATAATGGAATAATGTAATGGTTATTAATAATATGAATAAAAGCAAGTTATAATTTTGTTTATATACTTGAGTTTTTGGCATGGCCGTTTAGAACATGTATATATGTTTAATTCCATTCGACATTAATTTAATTTGCATACCAAAAAGTTTTGACATTAACTCAAATCACAAGTGCCCCACATGTGTAGAAGCCAAACTTACTAGATCATCTTTCCAATCGGTTGAAAGAAAAACTGAACCCCTTGATTTAATTCAAACTAACGTGTGTGATTTAAAATCGGTTCCCACTAGAGGTGGGAACAAATATGTGATCACGTTCATCGATATTGCTATAAAGATGAAGCAATAGACAAGTTTGTCTTGTATTAGCACGAAATATTGCTACATGTATAAAGATGAAGCAATAGACAAGTTTGTCTTGTTTAAAAATAAAGTTGAAATTCAACTTAATATAGACAAAAGGAAGGTCTAGGTTAATTTTACACAAGTTTGTCTTGTTTAAAATTGAAGTTGAAAATCAACTTAATATAGACAAATATCTAGATTATTTTTACACAAGTTTGTCTTGTTTAAAAAATGAAGTTGAAAATCAACTTAATGTAGACAAAAGAAAGGATGTGAAAACTGTTTTCTAAATGGAAATCTATATGGAGCAGCCTGAGGGATTCGTTGCCCCAAGACAAGAGAACAAAGTTTTGTAAACTTGTTAAGTCTTTGTATGGCATAAAGCAAGCTCCAAAGAAATGGCATCAAAAGTTTGATCAAGCCATGTTAGAAAGCGGTTATAAAATAAGTGAGTGTGACAAATGTGTTTATATGAAAAACACCACTCATGGTTATGTCATCTTGTGTTTATATGTTGATAATATGTTTATCATTGGTAGTGATGACAAAAATGATAAGGTCCACGAAGGATATGTTAAAATCCAAGTTTGACATGAAAGACATGGGTTTAGCGGAAGTGATTCTTGGGGTCAAGATCACAAGAACCCATTATGGTCTGATGTTAAGTCAAACACATTACGTGGACAAGATTCTTGAGAAAATTAATAAAAGGAGATACTAGTATAGCTAGAACTCCGATTGACTCTAATAGATCCACGATGGAATCTGAATTTATCGCCTTTGATAAATGTGGTTTTATTCAAATGGCTACGTTAGTTTGTGGAAGATATTCCCGGATGGCCTAAGCCGGTAACGGTCATTTGGTATACATTGTGATAACCGATCGGAAATTGGTAGAGCTCAAAGTACAATGTATAATGGGAAGTCTAGACACATTAGACGTAGACATAATACGATACGACAATTACTCTCTACTGGAGTTATCACGATTGACCATGTGAAGTCAAAGGATAACATTGCGGATCCGCATACGAAAGGCCTAAGTAGAGATTTAGTCCATAAGTCGTCAAGACGAATGGGACTAAAGCCCTTGAATGAATAATTCATGCAAAGGAAACCTTACCCAGAAGACTGGAGATCCCAATATCTGGGTTCAAAAGGACAACCTAGTTGTATGAATGAGGGAGGTCACTGTGGGGGAAAAAAATTCCTAATCAGTGATAGTGAGGCTAAGCTTATAGTTTTTAATGATTATTGAAAATCACCTATGTGAGAGAGAAGTGGGGTCGCTTCGAAGGGAATTGTGGGGGCGCAATTCCTAACTGCTCTCGCTGAACCAGACTAGTGTTCATGACCATAACGAACACGACTATGAGGATATGACCTTGTTAGGAAGAGTCTTGTGTGAAATATATTGTCGTCTACATAAATGGTAGTTCAGTTCAAAGACATCGAGTCTACTGACAACCAGGAGACTAAGTATGTTTCACAAGGGAAGGTTCAAAGGGTAACACCTACCTATCCTATGCAGGATTCGACTATTGGAAATTTCGTAGGAAAAAATTCGTATGCATAGATCGATCTCCATTCATGTGGGGGATTGTTGGAAATTTTTGGTAAAAAATATGGTTTTTACCAAACTTTGGACGCATTTAAATATATATATATATATATATATATATATGTTATATATAATTAACTCTTAGTGGGTTTATGTTCTCCTATATGAGAGCTTCGAAACGATATATAATACGTCCAAAACGGAGAATGTGTGAATGAGATATCGATGCTCAAAGTTGAGTAATTGGATGAAATTAGCAAAACCAAGTTGGGTGTGGGAAGGTGTCCCACATAGGAAGAGAGAGTAAACATTCTTTGGTTTATAACCAAAGAAGTGTGAGGAGTTGACAAGCTCCTTGATTGGTTTTACTCTAACTCCTACCCGCGCGCAGGGGGGGGGTGCCGATTGACGATTCGGTTTCAAATTCCAATATAAATAAGAGGTCTCGGTTTCATCCAAGATACACACCGAACTGAATACGCATTTCAGAACTTCTCAACTCTCTCTCGGTTTTCTCTCCATACGAAACTCGAATAATAGCATACGTTTTTAATGTCTGGCGAACTTTTTAGGCAAGTGTCATCTCCGGCAGTTCTACAACTGCTTTCGCTGTTGTACCCTGGGAACAGACGAAAAATTTGTTTAAGGGAATCGTGTCCAACACGAGCCTCAGTGGTTCTCATTTATAGGAATTCGTTTCCTTTAATTTTCTGCTTCTTCTCATTTCTGGTTCGATTTCGTAAGCTAAAATTGTCGATCTTGTGTGCGAGCGCGACATGCGGACACGAATGCAGCTCCAAAATCTCGTGCTTACGCAGCTCGGTTTTGCTAAAAATTCGTTTGACCAGTTTGTATTTTTTTGAAACTGAAACTGTATTTCGGTTACAGTTTGTATTTCGTAATTAAGATTTTCGGTTTCATAATCAAATTCTTAATTCCGAATTTATAAATGTCGGTTACAGTATTAATTTGCTAATTATGAATTTCGGTTTCAGTAATCGGTTTATTAATTACGAATTAATTCTTGTCGGTTTCAAATTCCAATATAAATAAGAGGTCTCGGTTTCATCCAAGATACACACCGAACTGAATATGCATTTCAGAACTTCTCAACTCTCTCTCGGTTTTCTCTCCATACGAAACTCGAATAATAGCATACGTTTTTAATGTCTGGCGAACTTTTTAGGCAAGTGTCATCTCCGGCAGTTCTACAACTGCTTTCGCTGTTGTACCCTGGGAACAGACGGAAAATTTGTTTAAGGAAATCGTGTCCAACACGAGCCTCAGTGGTTCTCGTTTATAGGAATTCGTTTCCTTTAATTTTCTGCTTCTTCTCATTTCTGGTTCGGTTTTTAGAAGTTAATATTTAATCCAATGTACGATTAAATTATATAGTAAAAATACCAACACTCTTAAACAGATTTATTAAAGAGATGTCTTAAACAGAATTTGATTAAACAGAATTCGTAAACGAAGTTAATCGGGTTTGTCTCGATTTTCGGTCGTGTCTTAATCAGAATTATTAACGAAATTATTCGAGTTTGTTTCGATATAATTCGTTTGTGAAATTAGTTTATTAATCGAGTTTTGTTTCGATATAATTCGTTGTGTGAAAACAGTTTATTAATCGAGTTTTGTTTCGATATAATTCGTTGTGTGAAAAACTGTTTATTAATCGAGTTTGTTTCGATATAATTCGTTTTGTAAAAACTGTTTATTAATCGAGTTTGTTTCGAATATCTGTCGTGTATAAAAAGTTTTTCAATCGAGTGTGTTTCGGTTTAATTCGTTTCTGTTATGTGTAAACAGATTAGTGATCGAGTTAGTTTCGATTTAATTATTTTCTGTTATGTGTAAACAGATTAGTGATCGAGTTAGTTTCGATTTAATTATTTTATGTTGTGTGTAAACAGATTCTTAATCGACTTGGTTTCGATTTAATTCTTTGATGTTATGTGTAAACAATTCTAATCGATTATGTTTCGATTTTCTGTTGTTTATAAACAGATTCTAAATCGAGTGTGTTTTGATTTAAATTTTTTTTCTGTTGTATATAAACAGATTGATATTGCGGCGTTCTTCACGTGAAAGTTGTTTTCCAAAATGGTGAACGAAGACTTGGTGGCAATGATCATGGTGGATTGATACCGGAGCTACATGTCATGTATGTTATGACAAGAGCCTCTTCATGGGGAATGCCGCCACCGCCGATATCAAGGGTGTCGGGGATGTCATTTTGAAGATGACTTCCGGGAAAGAGCTCAAGCTTAAGGATGTTTTGTATGTCCCGGAGCTTCGTAAGAACCTCGTTTCGGGGTGTTTGTTAAACAAGTTTGGTTTTAAACTAGTGTTTGAGTTGGACAAGTTTGTTTTGTCCAAAAGTGGTATGTATGTGGGTAAAGGCTATGCCTTGAATGACATGTTTAAATTAAATATAATGGAATAATGTAATGGTTATTAATAATATGAATAAAAGCATGTTATAATTTTGTTTATATACTTGAGTTTTTTGGCATGGCCGTTTAGAACATGTATATATGTTTAATTTCATTCGACATTAATTTAATTTGCATACCAAAAAGTTTTGACATTAACTCAAATCACAAGTGCCCCACGTGTGTAGAAGCCAAACTTACTAGATCATCTTTCCAATACGAAACTCGAATAATAGCATACGTTTTTAATGTCCGGCGAACTTTTCAGGCAAGTGTCATCTCCGGCAGTTCTACAACTGCTTTCGCTGTTGTACCCTGGAAACAGACGGAAAATCTGTTTAAGGGAATCGTGTCTAACACGAGCCTCAGCGGTTCTCGTTTATAGGAATTCGTTTCCTTTAATTTTCTGCTTCTTCTCATTTCTGGTTCGGTTTTTAGAAGTTAATATTTAATCCAATGTACGATTAAATTATATGGTAAAAATACCAACAAAAGTAGCCAATTTTTTACTCAAAAAATTCACCTTTGTTTAAACCTTATCGCGAAATAGCCAAGAATTCCCGCGTTGTCTCCGCAAACCTTTGCAAAATATGGCCCATAAAGCAAATCTTTTGATTTTCGGCTGAAGTAAATTTTATGCAAATATGCATACCTCAGGCTATTTCTTGATCATTTCTGAGCCAAAAAATGGCTAGTTTCATGATTTTCCGTAGTAAATATATTATATTTAAGTTGGTTATCATTTTATTGTGTATATAATAAATTCAAAGCTAGATCTCTTCTGACCAATCCATCAGTTGGTATACAACCTGACCAATGGCTGACTGTTGACATCTTACTCAAAAGGTGTTGCTTATCGCTTCCTATTTACTTCTTCAGGCCAACAAACACTCATAATATCATCCAAGTTTCTTTTTTTTCTTAATATGCTACAAGTTATCACAATTATGCTTTTGGGTTAAAGACCATGCCTTCATCATTAGGAGTACCCAATACAGAAAATTTAAATTTTTAGTTGAAACAGAAGCATGATTACAACAACTTAAAATACTTGTATTCTTACCTACTCCTTTGGGTGGCAGATACTTCAATTTTTGATACACATGTAATCTGAAGTTCTAACTTCTAAATGTATAATTAAACTTGGGACTTTCAAGCTCTCCCAGATAAGTATGCTAAAGGCCCAACTATAGCTGCATTAATGTATGTAGCAGGTTCTGCGTGACTGTAGTCGGTTCTCTCATCTGGGTAGAAATCGTTCTCGTTTGGACCTCCCACGATTGCGCCCGTTAGTATGTTGGGGTTCGGGTTAGAGGTGTAGTAGAACGGTTGGAAACCTCCTTCACAGCCAAATGATTGCGGGTGAGTTGATACGGAGGGTAATGATGACCCCCTGTGATGAATTCTTTGCGGGTAGTTTGCTCCATATCCTACCATATAAGACATCTTCATTGGGTTGTCTCCTAATATATAGTCAACCTGGAAAAAAATACACATAGAAATTGTTAAATGTTTTTTTGGGTAACCGTGAGTTTCTGGATCGGCTTACGCGCATTGACTAATCCCTGGGTGATCGACCACTATATTGGTCTGGAGTCATCACAGATGAACCTCCATGGCCACATGAGCTTTGGCAGACCTGGATCTGAACCCCGGGTAGAAGATTTTCCGCTATATCCTCTAAAGTTTTACCAGTGTGCCACAAGCCAAGTGGTTGTTAAATGCTTTTAGAGTAAAAGGAAAAAGAATATATGTAGAACCCATTCACTACAAAATAAATGACTTTACCCACAAAATTCACCCAGGAAAATTTCCATCGGTGATTACCTAGGGATCACCCAAAAAATATCAATGGTTCGGTAGAATCTGATGCTTTTCGAGAAAATATATACCCATGGATCACCCAGAGAATCCTTTGGTAATCTGTCACTGATTTGCATTACCCATAAAAAATTTATCCACTAACTTTTGTAACGAATCACCTTTTAGCGACATATTTCCCCGGGAAAAGTTGTTAGGTAAAAGACTTTCGTTTAGTAGTGATTGGATTAACTCCAAAAGGGTTCTCTTGAGACTCGTGAGAATATGTGGAACCTCATCAAATTAATTACTTGCCAAAAGAGGCCTTGAGGAGAGAAATAGGTTCCAACTTAGAAAGAGAAAAAGGAGCAAAAAGCAAGAAGAAGATACCTGTTTTCTTGCAAGGTTAATTAGGGTATTTGGGGTGACCAAGATGTTACCACAATTGAAGGTGGTTTTTGCTGATTTCATGTATTTGGCATAGGTGGTGAGCAAGAAGGTTATGGATGACACATATTGGAGATTACTTGCACTTAGTTTAAACATTAGACCCCCTGCAACAAGAGCAACAGAATAAAAATTAACTTGGAGGCGAAAACCATAATCTGGTGCTTTCTTGTGTAGTTTTTCGTGTTTGATGTGTTGTACCTTTAGTATATTGTGTAGTTGAATAAGGGGAATTGGGTAGAATTCTGCACATGAAATCCTGAGCTTGTTGTTTGAATGGATCATATGACTTATCATTTGCCACCAAACTCCCCTATCGAAAATAAACCAATGAAATGAATAAAACGGATAATAATTAAAAAAAATCGAATTTTTCAAGGTATATATATATATATATATATATATATATATATATATATATATATATATATATGGGTTGTTACCCTAGATAGAAGAACTCGTGCACCCGCAAGTTTGTTGTCCCAGCTGAATATATCTGTTGCATCGTTAGCGCCTAATGAATTAATAAAATTGCGATAGGATACATCCTTTGTTGCCCTTAGCATCCATGCAGCTCCCCACAACAATTCGTCCTGATAAAAGAACAAATCTTCAATTCGTATGCATATAAAAAGACCACCTTAAATATAGAATAAGAACATAAACAAAATCAAACGAGCCGAGTATATCCCCTGGAGATGGGCTTTTCGTAGACGTGAACTCTATCCAAAAGAGTAGAACAACAGTTTCTATGAAGATCCTCGACTTGTGAAAAGTGTGTGAAATAAATAAAATGAGGATAAAAAAAGGAGAAGGTTGGAAAAGAACTTGAAACAAGAAACCGAGATAGAAGTAAGCAACAACGAACAAACAACAGAAGTTGGTAGAGAAGACCTGTAGACCCATTTTTTTCAAACGGTGGCACCATTTGACTATAATAAATAAATATAAAGATATTTTTCACAAAATTAATATTGGTCTGGTGGTTAGTTCCTTCCTTTTCAAATGTGAGATTTTCGTGTTCGATTTCTCTTATTGCAATTTTTTTAGAAACATAATAAACTTGAAACTAAAAGCTAAAAACTAAGAAAATGGCTCTAACAGGACTCAAACTCAAGTTTGAAGCGAAAGAAAGGCCTTGCAAACCTACTCTACCAAAAAAAAAACCTGTGTCCTTGTTATAGTTTCAAAATATATACGGTGACACACAACAAATTGATACAGTTGCACATTTCACAAACCTAGTTTTTTTTACCCTTCAACGAAAGAATAATACGGTGGCGCGTGCCGGTAAGTAAAATCACGCACCTTATATCCAGAATAAGAACAGTAAAATGGGCAAACTGCTGAACCTAGGGAGTCACTATAAGAACCCCTGTATTGTGCAGCAAATTGGAACACAGACTTTGCTGTTCTTAACAACAACTTGGAGTATTTTCTATCTACGGTTCGAAACACCATTGAAGCAGCAGCTAATGCAGCTGCCGTTTCACCAGCAACATCGGACCCTGGTTTGGTTCGGGAGACAGAGTAAACGGTTCGGACCGTGTCCATGTCCTCTGGCCGCTCCCAACACTTGTGGTCCGTATTCGGGTCTCCGACACCCACATAGAGTACACCTGGTGTGGCTGTGGCACACTTGATAAGGTAATCAGCCCCCCACCTAATAGCCACTCTCACATTTTCTAGTTGGGGGCCAAGGGGCTTCGAGTTCTCCAATGCACTCCACGACAACATTGTTATCGTATACGCCATTGGGAAGTTGAATTTCACGTTATCTCCCGCGTCATAGTACCCTCCGACTAAATTCACCTGCAAATTAAATGTCCTATAATGTTATATTAACCAAACATAACAAAATGAGCGGTTGGTTATGTGAAGACCTACTACAACAAAATTGAGTCTATAGAACGCCTAAAATAAATAAGCATCCTAATTGAGTATTTTGTAGGAGCTTAGTTTATAGGACCAAACAAAAAAGTGTTCTATCTAAAAGTGTTACAATAAGTTTATAGGACGCTTTTGAGCATCGTAACAAGGTTTTTAGGAAATTTTCAAAATAGTTAGAAATAAGCATTAGTCATAAGAGACAAGACAGAAGAAGAAAACAAACAAAAACATAATGAAGGTAGAATTGCGTACATGTGCTAGTGAACCATCAGAGAGGCCCGAAACGGACCTCCACGGGAGTTTTTGGGAGGTGGGGAGCCTCCCGGATCTCTGACCTTGGAAAAACAAGATGGATTTTGCAAGGGCATCCTTGTAATTTTGGCTGGCTTGGGCAGCATTGCCCCAAAGCAAGAGTGCCAAGAAGAAAAGATGGAAGATGGAAATTGGGCGCTTCATGTGTAAAATTGTAGCAAGTAGTAGAAGAAGTTGGTTAAATTGATTGTTTTGTTGTGGGTTGGGGTTGAAACAATAAGTGCCTTTTTATAGGGGTGTTATACCATTGCATTGCACTGCACTCCAATCTAATCTATCTACGCAAATCAAGGCTTTTCTGATATATATATATATATATATATATATATATTTATTTTATTTAGTATCATTTGCTGCTTATATTATTAGCAAATAGCATCCACAATTAGTGCTTATACTATTACCTTTCCCTAAAGTAACCATTTCCGTATCAAAGACGGTTATGTTAGGTTTTCTTACATCATGTTGGTTATATACAAAAAACCATCAAATTATGTCATGAATCCGAGGGTTTTTTTTTTCTATCTAATAACAGTGGGTGTTTGGGTCAACTTGCAAATTCAATGTCTTATAAGTTGAGCTACTTCTAACATTATAGGGCAAATTCAGTGTTGAATGAAAACTATAACTCAAAAGCTAAAATACAAACTATAACTTTATATTTTAGATTTTGGATGACAAATGTTAGTAAAGGGCTGTTTGGCAGCTTTAAAATCATTTGATGCAGAATAATTAAGTGGCCAAAATGGTTAGAAGACTTTGTATAATTTAAGTGTCAGATAAAAAATGATTGTTTGGTAACAGTTTTAAATCAACAGTTTGAATGATGTAAAATTACCATTTTACTCTTAGGTTGTGTTGAATGAAAATTAACGTTTGACAAAAGTTTTACAATCGGTAAGTAACTCTATATGTGGACCGGAGACACTATTTTACATATATCTTACTTTTAAATTGAACATCTCGTTTGGTTTGATCATTATATATAATGGGTAAATTAAGGAAAGTAAATGAATAAATAAAAAAGAAGAAATTATAGAGCATATATAAGCAAATGGTAATGATGGGATTAAAAGAAGGGAGGGTGTTGGGTGATAACTGATAACAAACAGCATATACAATAATACATGCTTAAAAGGAGGAAGCGCTGATGTCGCTGTTTAAAGTTAAGTAGCGAAGATGCCGCAAAGCAATCGGCGCCCAACTTTTTATTACTATTTCTTTCCCAACCTTTATGACCAAGTTTTTGATTCTCGTTCATTTCACCTTTTTAATCCGGTCAAGTATTTCAAAGACTTGATCTATTTGTCACATCAACAAAAATAGCTATTCCAATGATCAAGTCTTTCAAAAGTTTTTTTTTTTTGCATTTTTAATTCATTTTTAATATATATACATAAACTAGTGTTCTTCATCGCGCGTTGCGTGATGCTTAGAATTTACTTTAAAATGTATTATTGATAACTAATAGGGTATAATTTTTATTCAATTCAGACATTGTTTGGCAAAAAAAAGCTAGCTTATAAGCTATCTTTTTTTGAGATACATGTTTGGATGATCATAAGTTAGCTTTTTGAAACGTTACTTGTAGTAGCGTTTCAGTAGCTTTTTGTGAATATTCTAATATTGTCCCTTATTATTATTTATTAACTATTATTATTAATAAATATTAATTTTTAAATTTACTTATAATTAATTAGTTAATATTAACTGAAAATTATTAAATTAAATTTTAATTATACATTGATATTAAATTTTAATTATTTAGAATTATTGTTAATCATATAAATTATATTTATTTATTTTTTAATATTAATGAATATATTTTAATTATCAATTAATATTATTTTTTAATTATTATTTGATTATTGTTTCATATTATATGTAACGGTTATTTAAAATCATAAGTTAATATATATATTTTTTTCTAAACTTGTTTTAACAAATTCAAAATTTATAGTATATATGTAATAATAAGTTTTAAATATATTTTAATTAACATATTATATTATTTAAATTTTCTTTATTACATTGGCTGTATTAATTAACATATTATATTGTTATAAATTTGTTTTAATTACATAATTAAATTTGTAATTGATAATTATTTGAACATGTTCTTTTTGGTCATTTTACATGCTTATAAGCTGATTTTGTCAAACGTCACTTTTTCATCAGCTAGCTTATCAGCTAGTTTGCCAAACATAGCCTCATTTTTTAAAGATTGACTTCAAAACTATTTGATTAATATGATGATGAAATATATTGGATATATAGAGATTTTTTAGAGATATATAAGAATTGTTTTTATAAATACGTGAACATATATGCATAATAGTACATATTATACTGAAGTACTTTGAAAAAATCACCTTTTAACATATTCGAAGAAGTGACCGCAAGTTGTTCGAACCAATGTAGTTTTACACATGATTCAAAATCATGGGTACATTTATTTAAAACCTTGATTTCTCAAATGAAACACTAAAAACATTTATTTAGTAAATAGCAAATCAAGAAACAAAACAAATAAATATGGATGACTACGCGAGTTACAATGTTATAATATAAAAAATAATACCCAAATGTTATGTTAGGTTATGTTAGGTTGTAGATGAATAGTGTGAAAAAAATTCTTGCAAAAACGTCATAATGTTATATTGAGATAGAAGAATTATATAAAATTATTAGGTTTATTTGATGATGAGCTTTCATGTTCTTGGACATATTTCAAGATTTTCACAGTTTGTTTAGTCAGTAAATTGTTTATTTTTTATTTTAATTGTGTCATATTTACAAAAATAAGTGTAAAAATCCACATAACATTAAATATTTTAACGACAAAACAAAAGTTTAATTATCACTAACCGCCACATGAAAGTTATTTTAAAGATTATCATTATTTTACAGAAAATAAAAATAAACAATATATTATAACTACTTATTTTTAAGGAACATTACCTCAAGTTTCTCCTCCTAGAAGGAACTTTTACCCACAAAAATTATTGCACATAGTGAAAAAGAATATGTGAACAAACCAAAAACCAGTGAACTACGAGGAGTGATTCTAAGACACTTTGGAATCGGATGTGTTTAGTCCAACAATCGCTCACAAATAGATTTATCTGTCTTGGGAGTGACTTCGAAAGAATTTCCATTAACCACCATTCCAATAGTAGCTTACAGCAGAAAAAAAACGAGTATATTAGAAAAAAGGGAACATGGAAGGAAAAAAAGGAGAAGACATAAGAATTAAAAAACCGGTACTATCAAACCGAAAACATGTCTATCAATGTTTCAGTCATGATTTCGATTCTACCTCTTGATCGAACGCCTCTGTGATATAACCGTTTTCCATTAACTACCATTCCAATAGTAGCTTACAGTAGAAAAACCCCGAATATATTAGAAAAAAGGGAACATGGAAGGAAAAAAAGGAGAAGACATAAGAATAAAAAAAACTGGTAATATCAAACCGAAAACATGTCTCTCAATGTTTCAGTCATGATTTCGATTCTACTGTAACATCCTGAATTTTTAGTTATAGTATTTAATGAGAATTGGGATCTAACTGTATTTTGTGTAAACCTTGAGTTATATGGAAATTTTATAATTCATTAGGGTTAAAATACAAGAGATGAAAGTTGGATGTACTTTTGGGTTTAATAGAACTTTAGGGTGTGTTTTGTTAATAAATAAAAGTATGTATGGATAAATAGAAGAAATCAGATATTTATGGATTCTTTTGGTTTGGGTCGGTTTAGAAGGCAGAGAGAAAGAGATAGAGAAAAAGAGGAAGAAGGAAGAAGAACTAGATTTATCTTCAAAATTGGTAAGGAAATTGGTCATAATTTCTGGTAAGATTGTTGTTGTTGATAGATTATGAACGAATATGTGTTTTGGGATGGAATTACAGAATCAGTAACAACAGATTTGGAGTAGCAGATTGTGAAGGAAGTGGGTTTTGCAAACATAAGGTGAGTTCATTTGTTCCTTGCTTAAATAAGTGTTTTCATGTTAAATTAAACCTTGAAATAGCTGTATAAATTGGTTATGAGCTGTATGGAATGGTTTGGAATGAGCTGAATCGAACAGACATGAAAATGGATCGAATTTTAGGCTGCAGAACCGAGTTTTCCGGATAAATCGCCGTATCCGGATACTTCTGGTGATGAATGTTTCCGGACGCAATAGTATACGGGTAAGTTTTATTTTACTGCTTTAGTTTTCCGGATGATTTGTAGTTACCGGATAGTATCCGGGTTGCGTTAGTTTCCGGGTGTTATCCAGATTAGTGAAGCGTCCGAAAAACTTAAGTTGTCCGGATTAGATCAGTATCCGGAAAGTTGTGTTATCCGGGAAGTTTAGTTGTCCGGATAGTTTTGTTATCCGGAAACCCCTGTTGTCCGGACTCTTTTGGAGAAATTGAGAAAGATTAGGTTCTGAGGTCTGGATGCCAAAGGGGGGGCATTTGAGGATGAAGATACGATAGGTTATCTAGTATTCTTAGATTTGAGAATATGATATGAGGTGTAATATGTTGTTATGCATATACGTTAGTAAAGTGTAATGGATCCATAGGCACTAGTGTTTGGTGATCACATGGAATAGGCGTGTGGTAATAATCGTTATTCCAGTGATGTGTGTAGTACTAATGGTTATGTGCACGTGGAATAGATGAAGTTAGTCATTATTCTGATGTGTGTAGTACTAATGGTTATGTGCACGTGGAATAGATGAATTTAGTCATTATTCTGATGTGTGTAGTACTAATGGTTATGTGCACGTGGAATAGATGAAGTTAGTCATTATTCTGATGTGTGTGAGAAACCCTGGAATAAACGTAATTCCCGGTTTCTAAGGAAGAAGAGGGATTGACATACGTAATTGTGATCTCTACTTCCTTTTCTAAGAAATGGGCATGTATATATTGCGATTTCTTAGGTGGGAGCATTAATCTAGAATCTTAGAAAGATTCGTAGCGTGGCTCTGGAATAGGATGTGTACAGAAATGGGCATGTGTATATTGCGGTTTCTGGAATAGATGTGTACGGAACTGGGCATGTGTATATTGCGATTTTCGGAATAGAAATATTACTCTAGAATCAGTGCAGATTCGTAGTGTAGCTCGGAGACATGATATGATGATGGAATGTGTGTCAGTCATATTCATGGGATTGGATGAAAATTGTGTTAACGGAATAGAGTTATACGTATGGTAAGAAAAAGGGTAATCAAGTTTGTTATAACTTGTTTACATTGATTTTGCAAATATTATTATGGAAACGAATGTTCTCACTAGGCGTTGGCCTAATCGTTTCAAATGATGTTTTCTTACCAGGTACCGGCTCGGGAAAATAAGGGTTGTGGGACGAGCGTTTTGGAATATCAAGGAAGTTAATTAACAGAAGGAGATTTTGAGGGATTGCTTAGATAACTTAGTTAATCTGATTATAGTGACATAATTAGATTAATAAGTTATTTGTAGGATCCTGTATCTGTAAATGTACTCTGGATGATTAATTCACTTGCTATTTATGTAAGTTTGAAGTTTATATTATCATAGCTTGTGGAAATTTGAAGTTCAAATTAGCCCAGAATTTTGGGGTGTTACATCTACCTCTTGATCGAACGCCTCTGTGATATAACCGTTTCTCCTCACGACTATCTCTTTTGTCGACTCTCCAATTCCAGCCGTGTAGAAGAATATGTATTTACGATGTAGTTCTCCAATTCCACGGTAGAAAAATATTATATGGAGATTGTCTCTAAGAATGTATTTATTGAGGAGTAAATGATAATTAATTGTTAGGGAGATTGAGAGTAAGGGAAGAGAAAGCCAAGAGGTTATTTTAGAGTAATGAGAAGTTTTTTAACTTAAAAAATTCAAAATTATGATAAAATAGAAAAAGGTGAATGAATGCTTCTCATTATGCCACCTAAGCAACTCCCTGTTTTGCTTATATATATATATATATATAGAGTAAATGATAATTAATTGTTAGGGAGATTGAGAGTAAGGGAAGAGAAAACCAAGAGGTTATTTTAGAGTAATGAGAAATTTTTTAACTAAAAAAATTCAAAATTATGATAAAATAGAAAAAGGTGAATGAAGGCTTCTCATGATGCCACCTAAGCAACTCCCTGTTTTGCTTATATATATATATATATAAATTATCCTCATCTATTTGAAATGTTTTATAAAACTCCTTCTATTATTTGTCGTTATTTTAAGCACAAATACGTTTTTTTAAAACAAATATTATACAACAATAACATAAAATTTAATAAAAATATTACAAAACGATATTGAAAAACTGAAACTAAACCTAAATTCCATATTTCTTCTTAATTTCCTCAGTCAACATTTGTTGATACATTAGTTGTTCGTTTCCTTGCGTATTTTCCATTAACATTTTTAGCTCGTTGATTTTTTTGAAGGCTTGTACGAATCTTTTAGCTCCTTTAAGTGTTCAGCTACACCATTTATCGTGGACAACCGTAAAATGCTTGTTTCGTTGATTATATATTTTACTTCATTTATTTCGACATTTGAGGTAGTCGCTTTTCCAATAATGTATTTTGTTAAAAATAATAATTATTATATTTTATATATTTAATAAATGAATTATTATTGAATGAAAGTGGAAAAATTAAAAACATAAACCCATGATAGTTGAAGGATTAAATATAAACATTTGTTAAATCTTCAAACACTTGACATCCACCAAGCTTTTGGATGTCAATTCATTTTTTAAATTTTAACTCCAATGGTTAAATTTGGTATCAAGTCATTGTAAAGTCATTCATCAAGTCATTTATTTGACCATTGGAGATGCTCTAACAAACCCACAACACACCTTTTCATGCCATTGCCTAACCTTAATTTCTTTTTTTAATCATTTCTCTTCACAAATTTCCCTACGTTTACTTCTTAAGTTTGTAATTGTTTCATATGGACCCCAAAGGTTAGTTAGACCATCTTCAATGGGGTCACTAACTCTTACACCAAACACTAAATTTAGTATAAAAAACACTATTCACATCTCTAATGATGTCTTTATTTTTCACACTAAATTTAGTGTAATGAATAGTATTACACTATATTTGGTGTAACAATATTCATTTACACTACTTTTACATCACTTTTAAAAAATAGTGTTACCCATTGGAGATGATTTCCTATTAACACTAAAATTTACACTACTTTTTACAGTATTTTTGAAATTTGGTGTAAAATATAGTGTGACTCATTGGAGATGCCCTTATAACTAGGGGTGTTATCTGGTTGTTTTATATATTTACTACAAGTATGATATAGCTCGATTTTAATGTTTTGTTTTATTTTTTGTTTTTGTCAGTTTTATAATACGGTTTTGTGTGTTTTAAGAAAACGATAATGTTTTTTTTATAAATTTGGCTATATTAGTTTAATTAAAAATAAATTTTTATAAAACAATAATTAAGTATTCTGTTAGAATTTAATGGTTTTTTTAATTATATTTTAGATTCTTTTATTTAAAATGAGATGTTTATTCTGTATTTGATTATACTTATCAGTTAGTTTTGAATTCAAACATGCAACTTTAAAAAGTTGAACTCATGCATTATTTATTTGTAATCTTGAATTTTAAGTAATACGCATCAACAAACAATATTTGTCTATTTGATGCATAAAAATGAGTTTTAAGAGTTTTTTTTTTCAAATGCTTTGTAATATAGTATATATATAGTATATATATATATATATATAGGCGGGTTCAAACGAGGAGCGTAACAATTTAAGAAAACGCGAGGAGCACCGGCCATGTACTGAATCACATGTGATTCACGTACAAAATCACATGTGATTCACACCTGATCGGGGGGCTTCCACCCATGTAGTGGATCACATGTGATTCACGCCTAAAATCACATGTGATCCGGGCGACTTCCACGCGACTCGCGAACCATGTCGCCCGCTACCCGATTTTTTCGGGAGTAGTGGATCACATGTGATCCAGTACATGGAAGGTGCTCCTCACGTTTCTCGTAAATAGGTACGCTCCTCGTTTGAACCTTCCTCTCTCTCTCTCTCTCTCTCTATATATATATATATATATATCATTAGGTTCAAATGAGAAGTGCAAATTTTTTGAGAAATAGAGAAGTGATCTTGGCCATTTATTCGGTCAAGATCGGTTATAATTGGTCAAAAGTTGCGGCTGTTCCAAAAATAGAAGGGCAATTTCGTAACTTTTACAAAAAACACGGGCTGAGTTCATATATGAATCTGTGTGATTCACATATGAACTATACGTTCATATATGAACCTTTATAATTCACATATGAACTCTTTATAACTAATTCATATATAAATCTTGTGATTCATATATGAACCTTCGTATTTCATATATGAAACTAATTAACTGTAGGTTCATATATGAACCAGTTGAACCAATTAACTGATTCATATATGAAACTTTGTGTTCATATATGAACCTTTGTGATTCATATATGAATTTTTTTAACTAATTCATATATGAACCCTTGTGTTCATATATGAAATTTTTTAACTACTTCTCATATGAAGAAATTAACTGATTCATATATGAATCACAAAGGTTCATATATGAATTAGTTAAAAAGAGTTTATATGTGAATTACAAAGGTTCATATATGAATGGTACGTGCGAAATATGTGATTTAATCGTAGTGGGATGCAGACTGTCCACAGTGGGAAGTGCAAGTGTACACTGGCCACTATGATCGTCACAACAAGTAATAGTTGGTAAAATACCAGAATCATATCCACATGGACTGGGCAATCAAGACAATACGGTTTTCATGAGCTTCCTTTTACAAGTTTCAGTTACAGAAGAAGCAATATTTTGGTTTGTTTGGTGAAATGCTATTTTAACGATTTACTTAATATTTAAAAGAAGAAATGTAGGTTAGATTTTCCCTAGATTTCATATTAAATACTTGATCCTAAAAGTGATCCTTGTACTTGAAGTAGGCATTTTCGTTAGAAAAGCCCGGTTACAAAATACTCACACCTTTAAATAAAAATCCCATACTCTTGGTACTTACTGTTTTGTCAATGGTAATCTCAAAATGGACCTTTTCAGGCCTCGATGGAATGTGTAGAGACAAATACTCTGAGTGTTTTTTTTAAATACACAAACTAGCTTGCCTACTACTCCAGTGGGTTGAGATTAGCTCACTGTGCCGACCTCACTTTCGCAAGTATCATAAGAATTCTTTCGAATTCCCTAACATCATCCAAGCTCGTGTCACTGCGTTCTACTCATTTCTAAGTTGAGAACTAGACTTTAGATCCTTACAAGTGATCGACTTGTTCGCATCATTGGGCAATAATCGAGAGTGAATGACCAAAATAATAAATATTCGAAGTATGAAGATTACTCAAGCATTTTTCATAAAATCCAGGTACTTCTCCTTCCTACATCCCAATGGATGTTTAGCTCATTATTACCGAAGTAAAGAAAACAAGAGATGAAAGGTTGCACATAAGTAAACTGAAAGTGACTTTGATTAAAACCGCAGTGGGGACCGAGAGTACAGCACTGCCACTAATTACTTCAAACTAACGATTACACTAAGAATTGAAATGCATAAGATTAAGAGCTACTGCAGTAAATTCTAGAGCTAAAAACTACAACTAACTTGCACTAAATGTGGTAGATGGAATGATGAATTAAATGAAACCCAACACCTCTTTATATACTTAGGCCATCCACAGCGCATAGATAAAAGCCCTCAAGCCCTCAATGCCACATCAGCGCCACATCAGCTAAGCCCTCAAGCCCTAAAGACCCCCAGCGCATAACTAAAAGCCCTCTTGCCACCTCATTTTTTTAATTCTTTTATTTATACATTTAATTAATTTTTTTTATAAAAAGTAGCCGTTGTTGGGAGTTATTTATTTTTAAGATTTAAAAAAAATGAGAAATTAGCTTCGGGTTCATCGGGTTTGAAAGCCCGGAGGCCGAGCCCGCAGCCGAAGCCCGAGCCAGCCCCACTGCTGCCCGAGGGAGCCCGCAGCGAACCCGTGGCCGAGCCCGCGGGCGCTGCGGATGGCCTTAGAGGAAAAGTTGGACCAACAAAAGATGGGTAATTGTCTAGAGGCTAAAGATTTGAAGTGGAAGACATAAAATTCAGTTTCCATGAGTAAAGCCTCTTTCCACAAGTTTGTAGCATTTTACCCCAAGGTCTCTTCACCTTTTCCAAAAAGTCCACTTTAAGTACCATGGGTTTTAATAAATAATTCATTTTGCCATCTTCAAGGGAACATGCTGTTGCTTTTCACCCCATGCCTCTGCCATAGATCCTTCCATTCTCCAGGATTTTCTTCCATGCTAAGATTTGATTTTTTTTCTTTGTTTTTTTCTTGGTTCGCCAGTGGGATCCGGAGTGGGCACTCCACAAGTCACTGCATATTTTTGTGAAAAAACAACAAAACTCTACCAAATGGTTTATAAAAACTGTGGTTCACTCTTTTTGCTCATTTTTATGAAAATTATCAAGAATGGGTGCTTTGAGGAGTGAAATGGCTAAAATTTGACAAAATACAATAAAAATAAAAGGAAATAATAACTCTAAAATTAGAGTTATCACAACCTCAAACTTAAACCATTACTTGTCCCCAAGTAATAAAAAGAAATAAATAAAATAAAATAAAAAATATACACTTTTGAGCTTTCAGGGACTTACCGACTTCTCACTCTGAATGAATGTTGATCTCCCTCCATGGATGCTTCTTTGGGCCCCAAGACTAAAATTTCACCTTGTGTATTCGACGATATCTTTCCCTTGTTCACATTTGATCAATAGGACTTTCTTGGGTTTGAAGGGTTTGAGGCTTTGAATATTTTCTCAAGGGTTTTGTAGCAAACAATTCCAAACATGGACCGAAAATCTCGCTTTGAGATTTTTATTTCAAGAAGTGAGTGTTTCTGTGTTTTGCAAGGGTAAGTACGTACACTTCAGGCTTTTATTTGGGTATGGCTATTTTTGTGAGAGTGGGTATTCTGATAGTCCAGAATAGATACACTATCGTTTTATAGGAGTGAGCACTCTGATGGTCCAGAAAAGGCACACCATCATTTCCTTGTAATGACACTCCGATTTTCTCTGTTTCTCTGTTTTTTTTGGAGGGGGGTATAACTTACCCACCTCAAACTTAAGACTTCACATTGTCCTTACTGTGGATAAAGACAGGAAGTCACACTGGAAGTCCCCACCTCAAACTTAAGATCTCACAGTGTCCTCACTGTGACTTGGAAAGTGGGGTCAAGGAGGTATTTGGGGTACAAAAAGGTCGAGTTTGGGCGAATGGATGCAAAAACGGCCTAAATCATTTCAATGTGACAAGTTGAGAATCAGAACTTACAAAAATTAATTTTTAGGTTGGAAGCCGAAAGTTGTGCCCCTTGAAATGGAAGACGATCAAAACTCATTCAAACAAGAAATATGTTAGTACCCAAAAGGACATACTTGACAGTAGGTATTCATGCATTCATCACAAAAAGTTAAAAGTAGCAAATTGTCAAAGGCAAATACCAACCAAACAGGAAATTAAAATTGTTTGTGAGCATTAAGAGTGGGAACCAAAGTCCCAACAAACCATTCAATGAGTAGGGGTTGCCATCGGTGAACTTTCTGCAGATTCGCCACTGAAATCATCATCACTTTCGTTGGTGGGACAGATGCCTTCTGGGAAGTCAGGGAGTTGCGCGGCCAATTCTTGGTCAGCACTTTGTAAGATTTGGTTCATGACCGCATCCCGCTCTTTGGTGTATATCCAGAAAGATTCCGTGGCCCTGTTCATATGCTTCTGCTGTTGCTCCATAGTGGTGATGCGTTCAGTGAGCGCCTTCAATGCATCCAAAACGGCGACCATGGGATTGCTGGTGTTTCCTGGAGTGGGATTGGGGAGTGGGATGGTGGCAGATGTCACTGGGACTTCTTCAGCCATGGGATCAACAGTGGGAGCGGTAATTGCTCTCCCCATCTTCTTTATGGTCACCACGCTGATATTGTTTGCGGAAGTGACCCAAGCATCATCTGGAGCAGAAGGCACTCCATCATCGATTAGTAGAGATGTAATGAGACAAGGGAGTGGGAGGATTACCTTTTTACGAGTTCAGGCTTGGTAGATAGCGGACTGCATCAGGATTCCCAAATTGATTGTCTTGCCCGCTAGGATGCAGTACAGGAGACCGCACTTATGTATCGAGAGAGTTGTATCATGAGTGGTGGGCGACAGGGAGTGGCGTAGGAATTGGAACCACACATCGGCCTCAGTAGTGAGGGAGCTACTGTGTAGGCACCTCTTACTGCCATCCTTGTCCCAAGTCTTTCCTTCAATTGCCAGAGCTTTCAAAATGGCCTCTTCATCAGTCGGGGTCATCCTTTGCAAGAATTTAGCAAAGGTTCATGAAAGTGAGGTCCTTATTCCAAGGACCCGATTGATCGTGGATGCATTTTAATACACTGTACGACCCCGAACTGTTACATATGTGTCCTTGGTTTGAGAGGCTTCGGCATAAAATTCTCTCACCAAAGAGGCGTTGGCGCTTCTATTGGCAGTTTGCCAATGTTGCCCAATCTTGCTGAATAACCCTCTCTTTGATAAAAGGGTTGGCCTCCACAAAGTCAGGGTCACAACCCCTCTCCAGGTTCAACTTTTGCTTAACAATACAATCATAGTGGGCAACGACCGCATGGGTCGTGAACTGCCTGGGCACGCCACTGGGGGCATGCTCAGTGCCCACTATGGATTCATGAGGGTTTTGGGTTATGTGAGTTCCAGATTAATGCAACGAACAGTAGAAATCAATTTGTGTAATACGATCAGTATGATTTCAATTGGTTATCCATATACTTTCATTCAAATCAAAGAGTTACAATAAGTTCTTGAAAGTGTAATATGAAAAACTAGCCTAAAATTCTAAGGCAAATAAACATTATATACCATGGGCCCATGAGTTCAAGCCCATGGCCCGTTACACAAAAAAGGCTCAAAATGATAAATAACAGATTAGCCCTTGAACTTCTATTCAACCTGATTTTGACCCTAACAATCTTCCCCTTTGAATTGAACTTCGAGTTCGCGCCAAATCTCGACATATCTCTTTCGGAGCGTAAAGTGCATCTTGAACATTCGGATGGCTCGACGGTAGTCGATGCGTTCTTCTATCACTTCTAATGCATTTCGTGCAGTTGTCTCATTTGGGTTGGGAACATATGAATACCTTTGATTTTCGGATTCGTGAGTGATGATGTTACGAAGAGCATCTTTGACTTTGAGGAGTGTGCCATCGCATAATATGTCGACCTGACTGAAGCGAAGAAACCTCTTTTCTTTCTGATCGTTGAGGTATACTATCCCAAATTCCGGTTCTAGAAGGAGTGCGTTCTCGGGATACATCTTCAGCTCGGGTGCTTTCAGATTCAGTTTTAGCAGGTTTACCTTCTTTGCTCTGTTCTCGATTCCCATTTGGAAGTCTGTAAGGTAGGACATCATGATTGTGCGAATTAGGAATCGACGGACAACCTCGAGCGCTTTGGTTACACGAAGTGGTCGGATGGTTCTGGTTCGTAGGTCTTTCAGTATAGCTTGGAAGTCGAACGGTCTGAGGTTCTTGAAGTCAGCTTCGGAAAATCTCCATTCATTTCCTTCTTCTCGTCGGACGGTGAACACAGGAAACATGACTTTAAGGATTCGGCCGGTTTGGATGTTAAGCACCTCAGAGATTTTGTGCTTAGTTCGGACTTGGCTAACTGGCAGACACCGCTTTATGGTATTTAAGTACTGGTTTTGGTATTCCGGGTCGGAGTTGGAAATCCCAAGGCAAAATGTTGGCTCGATAGTGCGTAACCTGTGAACATACAACTTCTTCAGAGATTCCTCCAGGTGAGGAATAAGGATCATGATCTTCTCCCATCGGATTTGTTGCTGTTGAGGAGGAGAATGATCAGAAGCTGTTGGTTGTTGAGGAGATGTCGAATTTGCAGCAGTTGAAGTTTCGGGTATCGTAGAAGTCTCGGGAGCCTGAGAAGTGTGAACGGGTGTACCATACAGGTTTTGTAGCAGAAACTGGTCATAATCAACGTTGTCGTCTTCTTCAGTAGGAAATATCAGGTTGACCTGGAGATTTATTGCACTGGCGGCTTTTTCGTACCATGCATTTTCAGTCTCGGGGTCGATCTCGGAATCTGGATCAATAAGATCAAGTGCGGGCCTATCTGATGCATCATAAGTGACCAATTCCTATGTTTCTCCCTCGGGCTTTTCAACCATTGGGTCTTCGTCGTCTGAGATGTCCATGTCTATGACCATCTCGGCTAAGCTCAACTGGGCTTCAGGTTCGTCTTCGGTTGCAGTTGCCACAGTTGATGGTTCCGGTTGAACCACGGTTGTTTCAGTGATGATTGGAGCGGACTCAGACAGTTTCTGTCTCTTGTTCTCCCCCTCACGGTGATCAGGATCATCCTGGTCGTCGTGTCGTCTCTTGAGTCCACCAGCTTGACTCTTGCAGGTGTCTTCAAGTGAACCGACTCTTTCGGACAGCGTTTTGAGCGCTTGTTGAACGTCCTTGAGAGTCGTGTCAAGCTGGTCCAATCTGGTGGTTGTGGATGACGAAGGAGCAGATACCTGGGAACGTAGAACTGATACCAGGTCCGCTTCAGTAGAGGCATCGGTGTCGGTGTGTTGGAGCAGCTAAGCTAGAAGCATAGTCTTTAAGGTGTCCACCGAATAAGTTGGCTGAACGGGAGCCAGTGGAGGAGTTGGTGCGGTTTCAGATTCGACTACCTTCTCTTTACATTTGATCAATCCTTTGAGTTTGTCAAGCTCGGTGGTGAAGTGCTGCTCCATTGCCTCGCGGACAGCCTTTAGGGCGCTGTCCAGATACTCCCTTGACACGAAGTCGGGTAAGGTAACATCGGGATCACTTAGATTACCCATTGAGGCATCTACGTTAAAGGTAGAGCCACCTACGTTCACGGTTGGCAAAGGTGTGGCCGTGGTAGGATTTCCTTCCGATCCTTGCATTCCGCCCGAAAGCAGAGACACTACGGAAGTTCCGATCGGGTCACGAAGAGCACCGATGTTCGTTGTCTCGTCCTGTGTCCTAGCCGAAGAAATAATATTAGCAAATGGCGCTAGACTCAAGAGTGCATCCAAAGAAGTCAAGACCGGGGGAGGCTGGTCTCTTGTTTCAATACCAGTACTCTCCGAGTGAGAGACCGGTAGAATTTGTGCTAAGTCCCCGTGCAAAATTGAAACACCCGTCTGTTGAGAGACGGATGAGTGGCTAGGAGGGTCGTGCAATTGCGCCGCTAGGTCCACGACGGCTTCTTCAATACCTTGTCCCAACGGATGAGACAAAGTAGCAGATGTGGCTACCTGGATGACGCTGGTTTGGGGTCGCTCTCGAGCCTCACTAGTCCTAATGCTCGTCCGCTTTTGGTTCTTTTTCGATCTCCATTCCCTCTGACTCGCATGTTCTAAATTTTCAACTGATTCTCCCTCCGCTGTCCTTATGTCTCCCGTAATAGGCTGGGTAGTAGGAATGAGTGGGGGTGTAGGTGAGTCAGATGGGGTTCCTTCGGTCAACGGTGGGTGTGGTCCGATACGGGGTGGTATTAAGGATGCGCGTATGGCACGGTCCGTATCGGATTCGGTGGATTCGGATTCCACGTCTTCAACCGTATTGTCTTGATTGCCCAGTCTCTGTGGATTCGATTCTGATATTTTACCAACTATTACTTGCTGTGACGATCATAGTGGACAATGTACACTTTCACTTCCCGCTGTGGACAGTTTGCAACCCACTGCGATTAAAACACACATTTCGCACGTATCAAGTTTTTGGCGCCGTTGCCGGGGACTGGCGTGATTTTTAAATCTCAAGACATTAGTTTTTGTTCGAGCCCGAGTAACTCGTTTTTCTAAGCTGTTCGCGTTGTATGCCACGGCGACAACTCGAACATTTGGTTCCAATAGATCTTGAAATAGAAAAAACGTTGCGAAAAACACGAAGAAGCAAGAAAACAAATCGACAACCCCCTGTGATCCCCACTGTGAACATGGCCGATAGACCACCTGTCATGGAGACCACAATAACGATTGCCGATAGCAAAGATCGAAAAATACGGGACTATGCTACTTCCGGAGCTAGTGATTTAAGCTCCGGGATTCTAAGGCCCAACATTGTAGCAAAACATTTTGAACTTAAACCGGTAATGTTTCAAATGATCCAAGCCATGGGTCAGTTTGGAGGATCACCAACTGAGGATCCGCACTCACACTTAAAATCTTTTTTGGAAATGACCGATTCCTTTTCAGTTACAAGGTGTGAGTGATGAAGCATTAAGACTAAGACTTTTTCCTTTTTCACTAAGGGATAAGGCGAAGTCATGGCTGAACTCGCATGCACCTCACTCGATAACCACTTGGCAAGAACTTGCCGATAAATTTTTTCAAAAATACTTTCCTCCAACGAGGAATGTAAGGTTTCGAAATGATATAATTTTGTTTAGGCAAGAAGAAGATGAGGCTGTTTCGGATGCATGGGAACGATTTAAAGATTTACTTCGAAAGTGCCCACATCATGGCATCCCACATTGCATCCAATTGGAGACCTTTTACAATGGTCTTTCCAATACAGCCAAAATCATCTTAGATGCAACAGTCGGTGGAACATTCACGAGTAAAACCTACAATGAAGGATATCAAATCTTAGAAAAAGTGTCCAACAACAATACCGAGTGGTCCAATCCTAGAGCGGTAGTACCAAAGACCAACACCATCGATTCCGAAGCGCTCAAAACCATGAATGCGCAGTTAGTGGCCTTAATAAAAATCGTTTTGAATCAAAATAGAGGCCATGTCAATTCTGCAACTCATCTAGCCGAAAACTGCTCCCTCTGTGGAGAGGAGCATCTTTTTGACTATTGTCCAGCAAATCCCGAAGCCGTTAATGTTATAGGGACCAACCCGAGGAACAATCCATATTCGCCGACTTATAATCCAGGTTGGAGAAACCACCCAAATTTCTCTTGGGCTGGTAATCCAGGACTCCAACCCCACGGGGCGAGTCATACTCAGCAAAGACCACACAATCCCCCTGGATTTCAACAACACCATAGTGGGCAGTCCCCACATCACAGTGGGTAGTCCTCACAGAACTTTCACCAGGGGCAGTCCTCACAACCATACCAACCACGATCCAATCAACCAGCTGAGGTTCAACAATCGATTGAATCTATTCTCAAAGGTTTTATGAATCAAACTCAAGCAGCCATTAGGAACATAGAGACTCAAGTAGGACAACTAGCCGTTGAAGTTAAGAATAGACCACCAGGGACATTACCTAGTGACACCGAGCACGCTAAGGTGATAGGAAAAGAGCACGTCAAGTCCATCACTCTGAGGAGTGGAAAGGATCTGAAAGATATCGTTTTTGAGTCTGATGATTCGCCTCAAATACCCACTGTGGTCACCACAGTGGGCACTCCTCAAGTCACTGTGATCCCCACAGTAGGGACCGACATCCCTGACCTTCCCACTCTTGGACCTGTTCCAAAGCCTACTGTTCCAAAGCCAATACCACAAAAAGCTCAGATTGACCCACGAAGCATTCCCTTTCCTCAAAGAATGAAGCCTAAAAATGTCGATGTTCAGTTTAAAAAATTCTTAGACATTTTTAAGCAGCTTCACATTAACATACCCTTGGTAGAAGCTCTCGAGCAAATGCCAAGGTATGTTAAAATTTTAAAGTATATTTTGAACAAAAAAAGAAAGTTGGGTGAGTTTGAGACTGTGGCTTTGACCGAAGAATGTAGTGCCCTCCTAACTAGCAAGATCCCACCTAAGTTGAAAGACTCGGGTAGTTTCACCATTCCATGCACAATAGGAGGACAAGAAGTAGGTCAAGCACTCTGTGATTTAGGAGCTAGTGTCAATTTGATGCCATTGTCTATTTTTAACAAGTTAGGTATTGGAGAGGCTAGACCCACAACCGTGACATTACAACTAGCCGACCGGTCCATTGCCTACCCAAAGGGTAAAATAGAAGACGTTTTGGTCCAAGTGGATAAATTTATCTTCCCTGCCGATTTTCTAGTTCTAGATTATGAGGCCGATAAAGAGATCCCAATCATCTTAGGACGTCCGTTTCTTGCAACCGGACGAACTTTGATTGATGTGCACAAAGGAGAACTCACGATGAGAGTTAATGACCAAGAGGTAACATTCAATGTGTTTAAATCCCTTAAGTATATAGACACCGAAGACTGTTTTGCTTTAAGTTCGATTTATGGATCCTACAGTCTTTGTACAGTGCCCACAGTGGGGAGTGAGAGTGAGCACTCTGACCTTGAGAGTGATGACACTTTTGAGGATGAGTGTAACAAAATAGTGGCAGCCTTTGAACCTTTGGATTTTAAGGACAAAAATATTCAGCCCCCTTCAATAGAACAACCTCCCGAGTTAAAGCTTAAACCATTGCCTTCCCACTTGAAATATGCTTATCTCGCTAAGGATAATAAACTTCCCGTTATTATCTCTTCCAAACTTAGCGAGAACCAAGAACAACGTCTGATTGATTTGTTGATAAAGCATAAGAAGGCAATAGGTTGGACCATAGCGGACATTAGAGGTATTAGCCTCTCTTTATGTCAACATAAGATTAACTTGGAGAGTGACCACCATGCAAAAGTTCAACCTCAAAGAAGGTTGAATCCCATAATGAAGGAGGTAGTTAAGAAAGAAGTTTTGAAGTGGTTAGATGCCGGTATTATCTATCCCATTGCTAGTAGTAGTTGGGTGAGCCCCGTCCAATGTGTCCCTAAAAAGGGAGGGACAACCGTAGTGAAAAACGAAAAGAACGAGCTCATCCCCACTAGGACTGTCATGGGGTGGCGAATATGCATGGACTATAGACAACTAAACTTGGCCACTAAGAAAGACCATTTTCCCTTTCCTTTCATCGACCAAATGCTTGATAGGTTAGCGGGAAATGAATTTTACCATTTTCTAGATGGATACTCCGGATACAACCAAATCCATATCGCCCCCGAGGACCAAGAAAATACCACATTTACTTGTCCCTACGGTACTTTTGCATTCCGGAGAATGCCATTTGGATTGTGTAATGCCCCCGCCACTTTCCAACGTTGTATGATGGCCATTTTTACCGACATGATAGAGGACACCATAGAAGTTTTTATGGATGACTTTTCTATGATAGGGACATCGTTCGACAACTGCCTTGGAAATTTAGAAAAAAGCCTAGTGAGATGTGAGACCCACGACCTTATTTTGAATTGGGAAAAATGCCATTTTATGGTAGAAGAGGGTATTGTCCTAGGTCACCTTGTTTCAAAAAGAGGGTTGGAAGTTGACAAAGCCAAGCTTGAAGTAATAGTACAACTTCCCGAACCCACAACAGTCAAAGGTATATGAAGTTTTTTGGGTCACGCAAGTTTTTATAGGAGGTTCATCAAAGATTTTTCAAAAATTACCAAACCCCTATGTAACGTGTTGCAGCTTGAAAAAGATTTTATTTTTACCCAAGAATGCCAAGATGCTTTCGAAAAAATCAAAGAGGCCTTAGTTACTGCAACCATAGTGACCACTCCTGACTGGTCACTCCCCTTCGAGGTCAAGTGTGACGCAAGCGATTGGGCAGTGGGGGCAGTTCTCGGGCAAAAGAAGAACAAAATGTTTCACCCCATTTATTATGCAAGTAAAACACTGATTGAAGCTCAGATTAATTATACTGTCACTGAAAAAGAATTACTTGCGGTGGTGTTTGCTTTTGATCGTTTCAGGTCATATTTGATAGGGACGAAGGTAATAGTGCACACGGATCATGCAGCGATAAAATACTTGATCACCAAGGCTGATTCCAAGCCTCGGTTGATTAGGTGGGTTCTATTGTTGCAAGAATTTGACCTTGAGATCGTTGATAGGAAAGGAACAAGCAACCAAATAGCTGACCACTTGTCCAGGCTCGAGAAGATAGTGGGCACTGTTGATCCCACTCCGGTCAAAGAGAATTTTCCCGATGAGCAATTGCTAGCAGCTCAACATCACGAAAATAATGTTCCTTGGTATGCTGACATTGCAAACTTTTTAGCAAGTGGACTAAAACCCCATGGGATGAGTGGACAACCATTTAAAAAGTTTTTACATGATACTCGTCAATATGTTTGGGACGATCCTTTCTTATATAAGATAGGGACGAACCAAATATTGAGACGTTGTGTCCACGGGAGTGAGAAAAATCATATACTCCAAGGTTGTCACACATCCCACTACGGTGGTCACTTTGGTGGAAACCGCACTGTTGCAAAATTTTACAAAGTGGGTTCTTTTGGCCCAATGTGTTTAAAGACTCTTTTGCATTTGTGAAAAATTGTGAGCAATGTCAACGCACCGGGAACATTTCACAAAGGAACGAAATGCCTCTTAACAACATTCTAGAGGTAGAACTTTTTGATGTTTGGGGGATCGATTTCATGGGACCTTTTCCAAATTCAAACAATAATTTTTATATCTTGGTAGCGGTAGAATATGTTTCCAAATGGGTGGAAGCCGTTGCTTATCATTCTAATGATGCCAACACCGTGGTGAAATTTTTGCATAAAAATATTTTTACCCGATTTGGAACACCACGGGCGTTAATTAGTGACGAAGGCACCCATTTTGTAAACAAAGTCATGGCCTCGGTCCTTGCTAAATATGATATACATCATAGAGTGGCCACCGCGTACCACCCGCAAACCAACGGTTTAGCCGAACTTTCAAATCGCGAAATCAAAAGTATTTTAGAGAAAGTCGTTAAACCACATCGTAAAGATTGGTCAACCAAACTTGATGATGCTATTTGGGCCTATCGCACGGCCTACAAAACTCCTTTGGGAATGTCTCCATTTAAATTAGTTTTTGGCAAAGCGTGCCATTTACCGATTGAATTGGAGCACAAGGCTTTTTGGGCCCTTAAAGAGCTTAACATGAGTGAGGGTGCTGCGGGAATTAAAAGATGTTTGCAATTGCATGAGTTAGAAGAGTTGCGTTACCACTCTTATGAAAACGCAAAGTTGTACAAGGAAAAGACCAAGATGTGGCAGGATCGAAGAATCAACCATAGGGAATTCATGGAAGGCCAACAAGTTTTATTGTTCAGTTCTTGTCTTAAACTTTTTCCGGGTAAGCTAAAATCCCGATGGACGGGACCGTACACCGTGGTCAAGGTTAGTCCTTTTGGAACAGTGGAGTTAAAGTCCCCACAATCCGATCAAACATTCAAAGTCAATGGGCAGAGAGTGAAGCATTTTCTGAATGAAAGTGCCCACATTCCATCTCACTCTCCACCCCACTATGGTTAAGCAACATCGGGACCACTTGTAAATATTTTATTTCAGTTGTTTGCTGTCTTTTTATTATTTTTGGTCTTTTTAATTCTGCATGGTAGTTTGTTTCGCATGTGTGTAGGAGAGATTGTCGATTTTTGATGAAAAGAACAACAACAAGCAGCGCAGTGGGCAGGAACAAGTCCCTGCGTTCCCTACTGCCAATCTGGCGCATGAAAGGACAAGTTTGGTGGCCTAATGACTGACATACAACAACTTTTTCTTACACAAGATGTCACCTTTTGCTGCCACTTGTCCCTTTTGCCTTGTTCCAAGAAAAAAAAGCCATCATCATTCTCTCTCTCACTCAACCGTTCCCTCCATACCCAATAGCCAAACAAAACTTTTCAAATCCTAAAACCCTTAACTCCTAAAAACCACTTTTCTTCTAATTAATTCAAAATACTCTCTCTTCTTCTCCATTGCTCTCTCACGAACCAAAATCACAAATCCTTCCCAAACCCTAACAATGGTCAGGAGTAAGAGATTGAACACAAACCCGGATGCAACCACCCGTGCGGCGGTCAGCCGCAGAACCACCGAGGACCACCAGCCGGAAACTGTCACCGGCGACCTGAATGAACCGCCACCAGTCTCCGGCGACAATCCGATAACCTCTGAAGCACCGGACGCAAGTTCCTCTAAACACGAAAGCCCGAAGGCTATGTCTTCTTCACGAGTCTCGGACACTAGCACCATCCATTTCGATACCGAGGCATTACAAGCCGAGGAAGAAGAAAGAAGGTTAGAGGAGGAGTTCAATCAGAAAATGGCTGCCATTCAAAAACGAAAAGAGGAAGTCGAAAAGAGGCGAAGAGAGGAGGAGGAAAGAATCCAAAAAGAAGAGGAAGAAAGAAGACTAGAGGAAGCAAGGATTAGGGCTGAAAAAGAGAAGATTTTTGAAGAGGAAAGAAAGAGGGCTGAGGTTGAGGTATTTGCTGAAGAAGAGGAATTACAGAGAAAGGTTGAGGAAGATTATCAGGAACAGTATAGTAAACTTGGGAATGATGTAGAGAAGGATGCCGTTCTGAAAGATGACCAGAGTGGGGAGAACCTCGTTCTTCGAGCCATGAGAAAGAAGGGAGTGGTCACCAGGTCTAAGGTGACCATGGCACATAAAGAACCGATCAAGAAGCCAAAAAGACAAGCGTCACGAAAAGGTAAAAATCTCGAACCCTCTTTGAGTTCATCCTCTATGGAAATTGATGTTGGGGATGAACAAATCCAAGCCAAAAACCCACATCAATCCACAGTGGGCACTGAGCATGCCCCCAGTGGGGTGCCCAGGCAGTTCACCATTCAAGAAGTGGTTGCCCACTATGAATGCATTTCAAAACAGAAACTGAACTTAGAGAGGGGTTTCGACTCCGATTTCCTTGAGGCCAACCCATTTGTTAAGAATAGAATTATGGCGCAAGACTGGTCGATATTAGCCGCTGCCAATAGACGCGCCAATGCCTATTTAGTACGTGAATTTTACGCCGAGGCCTCTCAAACTAAGGACCACACTGTGATGGTTCGGGGAAAACAAGTTAGTTATAATCCAGGAGCGATTAACCGGGTATTGGGAAGAAGGAGCCCGGGTGTTTGTGAGTTTGCGCAGTTTTTAAAGAAGATGACCCCGGCGGATGAGGATCTCATTTTACGAAAGATAGCAGCCGAGGGGAAGCCATGGAATAAAGATGGCCAGAGAAGGTGTCTAAACGCTAGCTCCTTCACTACCGAGGCCGCTGTTTGGTTCCAATTTCTCCGTGCCTCTTTGTCCCCGACATCACACGATACAACTTTGTCAATGCATAAGTGTGCTCTGTTATATTGCATCCTCACTGAGAAAAGGATTAACGTAGGAATTGTCATGCATGCGGCCATTGATCAGGCGCGAACCCGAAAGAAGGTAATCTTGCCCCTACCTTGCCTATTTTCTTTATTGATGATAGAAGCAGGTGTACCCTCAGCTGTGGAGGATCAGTGGTTTGATTCCACAAGTAACATCAGTGTGGCAACAGTCCGAAAAATGGGAAGATGCATCACCACTCCTCCCAACGAGCCTGCTGAAGATATTCCCACAGTGGGGACTGTTAACCCCACTGTGGGCATTGCTGAGGAGCACATTGTGCAAACACCTCGTACACCACTCCGTCCAGCCGCTGCAGAAAGTTCAAACAACCAAATGGCTGAGATCCTGAGAGCTTTAAAGAAGCTCACGTACCGAATCGATTTGCTGGAAGGTGAGCAAAGGTATCAAAACAGGGCCACCCAAAAATTTTGGATGTATACGAGAGAGCGGGATGAGGTGATGGGCCAGATTTTGTTCAGCTGGTATGAAAGAGGCCAACCCGGTGTTAGCAGCTCAACTCCCAGACTTCCCCGAGGACATCTGCCCAACCAACGCAAGTGACAATGAGTTCGAAGAAGGTTCCGCTGAAAGTTCACCAGATGCAACCCCAACTCCTTGAATGGTTTGTTAAAAACAATGGTTTCACTCGTTTGCTCCCTAAAACAATTTTACTTTCTGTTTGTTTTATATTTTGTGCCTATGGCTAGGCTTTGACAATGTTTGCTACATATTTCTTTTTGTTGTGAATGCATGAAATCCTACCGCTAGGTATGTACTTTTGGGTACTAACGTTTTTATTGTTTGAATGCTTGTTGATTTCGTTTCCATTTCAAGGTACAACTTTCGGCTTCCGACTTAAAAAGGTCCCTTTTGTAAGTACAAAATCTCAACTTGTCCCGTGAAATGATATAGGCCATTTTTTCCAATCCCAAACACAAGCCTTTTTATACCCCCAACCACCTCCTACGCTCTTTTATTCCAGGTCACAGTGGGGACACTGTGAGATTTTAAGTTTGAGGTGGGAACTTCCAGAGTGACTTGCAGTCTGCCCACAGTGGGGACACTGTCATGTCTAAGTTTGAGGTGGGTAAGCCAAACCCACCTCCGTTGTAGTATAGTAGTAAGTATTCCCGCCTGTCATGCCGGTGACCCGGGTTCGATCCCCGGCAATGGCGCCAAAAACTTGGTACGTTCGAAATGTGTGTTTTAATCGCAGTGGGTTGCAAACTGTCCACAGCGGGAAGTGCAAGTGTACACTGTCCACTATGATCGTCACAGCAAGTAATAGTTGGTAAAATACCAGAATCGAATCCACAGAGACTGGGCAATCAAGACAATACGGTTCTCATGAGCTCCTTTTACAGGTTTCAATAACAGAAGAAAATAATACTTTGGTTTGGTTGGTGAAATAGCTACTTTTAACGAGTTACTAAAGATTTAAAAGAAGGAATGTAGGTTAGATTTTCCCTAGATTTTATACTAAATACTTGGTCTTTAAAATGATCCTTGTATTCGAGGTGGGCATTTTCGCTAGAAAAGCCCGGTTACAAAATACTCACACCGTTTAGATAAAAATCCCATACTCTTAGTATTTATTGTTTTGTCAATGGTAATCTCAAAGATGGACCTTTTCAGGCCTCGGTGGAATGTGTAGAGACAAATACTCTAAGTGTTTTTAGACACACCAACTAGCTTGCCTACTACTCTAGTGGGATGAGATTAGCTCACTGTGCCGACCTCACTTTCTTAAGTGTCATAAGAATTCTTTCGAATCCCCTAGCATCATCCAAGCTCGTGTCACTGCGTTCTACTCATTTCTGAGTTAAGAACTAGTTATTAGATCCTTGCAAGTGATCGGCTTGTTCTCATCCTTGGGCATGAATCAAGAATGAATGACCAAAACAACAAATATTCCAAGTATAAAGATTACTCAAGCATTTTTAATAAAATCCAGGTACTTCTCCTTCCTACATCCCTAAGGATGTTTAGCCCATAACTAAAGTAAAGAAAGCAAAAGAGTAGAAGTTGCACATAATAAAACTGAAAGTGACTTGAATTTAGCCCACAGTGGGGAACGAGAATTCGCCCCTGTCACTGTGTATTACGAATTACAAGAAAGAGATACATAAATTTAAAGTTAACTAATGCAGTAAAATAAAGAACTAAAGTTACAGTAATGTAGTAGTTGAGAGAATTCAAGACTAAACAAACAATATCTAGCAAAAACTACTACTTGACTTGAATTGTAATAATGTAAAAACATCATGCATTGAATGGCACCCCAAGGCCTCATTAAATACTAGGAGGAAGGTATGGGCATGGCACAAAACCATGGTTTAGTCCCATGTTTCAGATCTGCAGATTTGCACACCATGCCTTGAATAGTAAACACCTTTTCACCAAATGTTGCTTTATAGTACAAGGTTGTTGTACTTTTCACTATTCCTCTTTAAGGAAGGCATGTCCTCCTTTATCTTCATTTGACCTGCTCTTTGACCCATTCTTTTCTCCAGAAATGTTTAAATCCCAGCTGCTACTTTCTTTCTCTTTTCCCTTCTCGTCATCTCAGGAGTGGGGAGCGGAGTGGGCACTCCGCTAGTCACTGTGGATAAAAATCGTGAAATACACCCAAACTCCACCAAATAATTTATTAAAGACCATGGTTCACTCCTTTTGCTCGTTTTCATGAAATATACCAAGAATGGGGGTTTTACGAAGTGAAATGGCTAAAATTGACAAAATAAAATGGAAAATAAAAGGAAATAATAACTCTAAAAATAGAGTTATCACCTATATTCTAACACACTCGGTGCATTGGGGTTCGCATGTGCCAGTAGATCTTCAGGTAAGGGCATGGCTCTTGCATCGGATGGGATGCGAATCACAAGATATTGTAACTGAAATAGAGGACATACCGGATGGTTTATGCGTCGCGGTATCCCTGGATTCGCGTCCATATGTTGTCTGACGGCCAGTGAGAGGAATCGTGGATAAGGTAGAAATTTCTTTTGCTTCGACCCGCCGATTTGTTGAATAGCCTGAACCATTTTGTGCCAGATGATCATCGCGAAGTCAACGTGCCTGTTGTAGCATACAGCATGGAATATACGCAGAAAGCCGGCTGTGCACTGGTCTATTCCCCTCCATCTGAATGATAGATACCTGTTCAGAATCGTGAACAATGTGTAACAGATAGGCGCAAGATATTTTCGGTTGAAGGCTGAAGGACGCTCGAGGGCGTGGTTGTATCCGAGTGCGCGTATTTGAGCACACAGTGTTGTGTCGTTGACCGCGGGGTCATAGCCTTGATGTCCGCCGGCGGTGGCCTCATGTAGTGATAGCAGGCGGCGGAATGACTCAGGTGTGAGCGTGAAGGGGTAATTATCGATCCGTGCCGTGATGGTTTGGGAGTTGGTAGCTGTTTGGGCAAAAAATCACGCCGTACGACCACGACCAGAGCAGGTAAATCGCACGTCATAAGTAACATCTTGTATTAAGATAAGGTCCCGTCAAAGACCATAAAGACCTCTGTCGTCCACTGTAAAAGGTAAGTCGAGATATCCTAGCGACGCTCGACCATAATGTCGTTCGTCCCGCATGACCAACGCGTAAGGACTTGCGACCTTAACCAGACTAACGTTCACTTAACCGTTATGTTTAAGTGTTTAATGCAGGAGTCCAAGTCATTAAGGAGCAACGGCTATAACCGACGTATTCATTAAACAGCCGTCGACCGTAACGGACGAAGACAATTACTCCGGCGACCGTTTCCAACCGTTGCAGCCATTAACGAAGCATTAATGGAGGAAGTTAAGGACACGGAGACTATAAATAAGCAAGTTCAAGCCTCATTTAGGGGACCTGCTCACAGACGAATCCTATAGTCCTCTACAGCGAATTGAAGAAGTATTCCGAAGAATCAACTCTCGACAACAGCCTTCGACCAGAAGTTCACACTTTGTATTCACATACGACAAACACCTGTTTTTACATTCAAACACTTGTACTTTACATTTTGAAGTATTTCCTTCATTTGTATTGTAATCATCGTACGGCCGACGCCAGTACCAAGGACGTCGCCCCTGATTGGCGACCATAGTGCAGCGACGATACCCACTGTCGTCCGCAGGTTTTTTCCTCGATTGAGGTTTTTCCTGCGTCATCAAATCCCTTGTCTCATTTATTTTTTCCCTCGTCGCACGTCTCGTCGAAAGATCCTTTCTTTAGTTGATTAAGTCCACATCGACCTTAAGTTGTTCCTTTGGTGCGATTTTTGGCATTAACAGTAGCCGTGATGACTTAGGCGGATAGCCAAACTTGATAAACATACAAGACAGGGACGTCGACCGTTGCAGTGAGGGCCTCACGGAGAGGGTGACCTAGTAAGATGTCCACGACCACACGGTGTTGTGGGCGGAACTCGGCGGCGTCCAATTGATGATTGTTTGCTTCTATTTCAATGTCATGGTTAGGGTGGACCAAAGCGTTATCGGCTGCTTCATCTATGAATTCCTCTTGAGGAGGAAATTGCTCTTGGGGTTGTTGTTGTTCCTGATCCGCCATTTAGAATACCTGAAAAGGATCAAAGTTAGCAAACTGGCGGATGAACAGTTGTCGGCGCGTACCTTGGTGATTAACTGCTCAGTCTGAAGCAGATTGAGGACTGGCAATGAGAGAACACGGTACTGGAATGTTAAACATGACAGTGTCCGAACAAATCACTTGGAAAAAAAAGTTTTCGGACAAACCAGGGTATTCGGACAACCAAGGTTTCCGGACATGGTGAAGGTTTCCGGACAAAGCAGTCAATCCGGACAAATGCGGTTTCCGGATAAGGCATAAGTTTCCGGATGACTTGGGTACCGAACACCTCAACAAGCCGGATAGTTGAACTTACCGGAAACCCTTAGATTTCCGGACAACTAGGGTTACCGGACGTTGATGGTGTCCGGATAAAATATCTAGACCATGAATGTTTCCGGATGGTTTTGAATGTGTCCGGATAGTTTGAAACTATCCGGACGACATCCGGATGGGTCCAATCTTGCCAAACACAAATTCAAACATGTATCTAAACAGTCGTATAGTGTCGATTCTAGCATGTGAGTAAACAAAAGTAAGTAAATTGAACTAAACACTATACATTGGACCGAATGCGATAGATGAAAAAAATGGGTTTTCGGAGACCCTGAATCGACCCAACCTGTGGCCGATTTATGCTTTTGAGTGCGTGAAACAGGTATCATCTAGATTAACTCAGTTAAATGAGGATCATACCTGGTTGTAGAGCCAAAAATGAGTGACAGTGAGCGATTTGAAAGGGTGTCCGAGTGAGAGAGAAATGCGAGGGTTTTGTGTGTGTTTGATGTATCCGGATAAGAAGAACAATTGTGTTTCCAGATTTCTTTTATAGGAGACCAGGTTTCCGGGTGGGTCATCCGGATACCCATCCGGTCCGGATAGGTGTCCGGTCCAGAAACCTATCCGGATAGGGGTATCCGGAAGCCTGTCCGAAAACTCAGTGCTTCTGAGAAAAATGCCCCTGTTCTTCCAGTTTTCAAAAAAATAGTAGCATTATGATTTTGAAAGAACCTTTCCTCGCTCCCCCTTGAACTGAGCATGGGGATTTCTCTGCTCCCCCTCGGATTGTGCATGTGTGTGCAATGGAGAGACTATCACAAGAAAAAAAACTTTGATACTTTAAAGAAAAATAATTGTGTCGCTCCCCCTCAAGTGATGAACATATAGGAATATGCTTCCCCTCAGAATGTGCACGTAGAGTGAAATGACGCACATTTGGAGTATCCACACAAAAAGTCTTTTGACCGTTTAAACAACAGTTGTGTGACACTCCCCCTCAAAGATAGAATGGAGTTACCTGATACATGTCCGTGCTCCCCCTGAACACATGAACAACTTGTGAAAGCACATATATCATTATTGGAACTAGACGACAATAGTTAACAGAAAAGGAAACACACGTTAAGAGAAAGTAAACAAGCGAAATCTACCTAATTAATACAAAGACTTATCCTAACGATGTATCTGATACAAGAAGAATACAGATGCGAGAAAGTGTATACTCAATCATCTAGAGTGTGAACAGCAGATGACGATTAGACAGTTTCTCGTAGATGTATGGAACTTGTATCGGGCACACAGTCAGATCAAGTCTTCAGATTTAGCATACCTAACCTGGACACTAGATAATTAAAGCATTTTTCGTCCAGGGGTTTTGTAAACATGTCTTCTAACTGATGTTCTGTATTTACAAAGTAGAGTTCGATTGTACCTCTTTCGATGTGATCCTTGATAAAATGGTACCGAATGTCTATGTGCTTTGTCTTGGTATGCTGAACCGGATTGCTGGATATTGTAATAGAGCTCTTCGAGTCGCAGTAGATGGGCACCTTAGTGTAAGTGAAACCGTAATCCTTGAGTTGGGTGCGTATCCATATAACTTGTGAACAGCAGCTTGCGGCGGCCACGTATTCCGCCTCGGCGGTCGATGTAGAGACGCACTGCTGCTTCTTGGATGTCCAACTCACAGACTGTCGCCCAAGAACTGCACATGACCCGATGTGCTCTTCCGATCCATCATGCTGCCTACGTGATCCGCATCCAAATATGCTGAAAACTCAAAACATGTCTCCTTCGGGTACTACAAGCCAAGATCAGCAGTACCTCTCAAATAACGAAAAATTCGTTTAACAGCGATTAAGTGAGACTCTTTCGGTTTTAACTGAAACCGGGCACAAAGAAATGTCGAGAACATGATGTCCGGTCTACTAGCAGTTAGGTACATTAAAGAACCAATCATTCCCCGGTACGTTTTAGTGTCCACATCCTTTCCGTTCGGATCGGCGTGTAACTTTGTACCGGGTGTCATGGGAGTTTTCATCGGTGAGGACTGTTCCATATGGAATTTCTTAAGAATATCCCGGATGTAGTTGGCCTGATTTATGAATATCCCGGTCGACAGTTGTTTAACTTGAAGACCAAGGAAGAAATTCATCTCACACAACATACTCATTTTTAAAAAAATTCCCATTAATTTGGCAAAGTTCTTAGCAAACTGTGGGTTAGTAGAACCGAAAATTATGTCATCGACATACACTTGAACTAACACTATATGACCTTTTTCCTTTTTAATAAAGAGAGTTGTATCGATTTTACCTCGTGAAAATTCCGACTTTATTAAAAACATTGATAACGTATCATACCAGGCTCGTGGAGCTTGCTTCAAACCGTAGAGCACCTTGTCTAGTATGTAGACATGGTCAGGTTTCTTTTCGTCTACGAACCCGTCCGGTTGCGATACGTACACCTCTTCCTTGAGTTCACCGTTGAGGAATGCGGTCTTCACATCCATTTGGAAGACCGTGAAGTTCTTGTGCGCGGTGTATGCAAGGAACATATGTATTGCTTCGATTCTCGCCACCGGAGCGTAGGTCTCGTCATAGTCTATCCCTTCTTGTTGACGGTATCCCTTGGCCACGAGGCGCGCCTTGTTTCGAACGATGATGCCATCCTCGTCCTTTTTGTTCTTGAAGATCCACTTAGTGCCGATCACCGTTTTATGGGATGGACGTGGGACAAGTCGCCATACTTTGAGGGCCTCGAATTGGTTGAGTTCCTCTTGCATGGCCATGACCCAGTCCAGATCTTCGAGTGCTTCGCGGACGGTGGTAGGCTCGATCTTACTCAAGAATCCAGGGAAGAGGCACAAATTGGCCGATGCGCCTCGCGTTTGGACTGGAGTGCAGGGATCACCGATAATCTGGTGCAGGGGATGAGCTCTTGTCCATTTGGTGGTGTGTGGAAGCGGCTGCTGAGTGGAGTGTGATGTGTCCGGATCCACGTAACCACCAGTCGGAAGGTCTTGAACAGCTTCAAGTGTAGCGGGTTGGTTTCTCGGAGGAGACTGTGGTGGATTCGTCGAAGGCTGAGCATTTTCTGGTTCCAAGGAAGTCAGAGGTTGATCTATGAGTGAAGATGATGACGAATATTCAGGAGCGATCTCCGGGTTTTGTACTGGTTCCTCCGGGGGGATGGTTGTATCAGGTGACGTTGATGATGAAGGCTGAGATGTCTCCATAGTGATTGATGGAGTGCTAGTCGAGGGCGGCGGACCGGAGAGATTCGCCGAATCCTCGATTTGAGTAGCTTCAAGTCTTGGTTGCGCTGAGACACGAGGGGTAGCAACATTAAACATATCATCATAAAAGTATTGAAACAGTAAATCTAAATCAGAAAGTTGAGCATTCGACGTAGATGCATGATTCGGATTTACTGCCATTTGTGCAGATCCTGAACGTGGAAGTTCGGAAGCTAGCATGCCAGTTAAACCGGGTTCTGAACGGATTTGTTCAGAAGCCAAGTCCGTGTAACATCCTGAATTTTCATTAACTTTATTTAAATGAGAATTAGGATTTTTTTTTGTATCTTGGTGTAAAACTTGTAATATAATGAAGTTTTATATTTGGATGAGGTTAAATCACAAAGGATGGAAGTTTGGTGTACTTTTAGAAATAATGAAACTTAAGGGTATATTTTGTTATTAATTAAAGTATGTATGGTTAAAGCAAGTTATAATGAGATGTTATCTCATTTTTAGTCTGGGTGTTTTGAGTCGGTTTAGAGAACCAGAGGAAGAGAGCAGAGAGAGTTCAGAGAGAAAGAGAAGAGAGGAAGAAATTAAGAAGGGATCTTGTCAGGTAAGATTTGGTAATTAGATTGTTACATCTTAGTTATGTAATCTGTGCTCCATGTGTGTATGACTCTTGATTTGGATATCAGTTCTGAGGAATTATTGAAGAAGCAGTGAAGAAACCTAAAGTCGCATAACCAGGTGAGTCCATTTAATTAATCTTAAAATTTGCAGTTAAAATCTAGATGATTATGTTTTATAGTACAGTTGAATGAAATGGTAGTTGATGTAGAGAAGAAATTAGATTATGATTTGAACTAAAATGAGTTTGGTATAAATTTCTGGACATGAAGAGAACCATTAACGTAGTCTCAGCATTTTACAGTACCGTAAGAGTTTAGTACCGGGAGTGCACCGGGACTCAAACCGGGAGTGCACCGGGACTCGACCGTGAGTGCACCGGGACTCAAACCGGGAGAGCACCGGGACTCGACCGGGAGTGCACCGGAACTCGACCGGGACTTGGGCCGAACCCCATACCGGTATTTGGGCTTGAGTGATTGACGGGCCGGTATTAACAATATTAGTAAATGGGCCTAATGCAATTGGTTGATAGTTGGGCTTGGGATATAAAAGAATCATTAGAGTTTGGTTATTATCATTTAGATCTCGAAGGATATGAGTGTTTAACATTCTATCATTTAAATTATATTATGAGATGTAGTATATGGTATTGTATATATATATATGTTAGAAGTGTAATAGATCCATAGGCACTATGTTTGTTTAGCTAGAAATTGACATCAAGTCATCGAAGGCAACTTAGTACGGTCTAATGGGAACCGAGTACTAGCTATTGACTATATGATGTAATTTCTAGGGATTGAGTGTACCTTGAATCATCGGGGGCCCGGTTATTTATCGCGATATATATTAAATCCCATCAGGGGCCATTGATTCTGAGGAGAATTGCGGAATAGGCATAACGTAAATTGTAATTCTCAATTCGGAGGGAAGATCAGAGATAGGCATAACGAAATTTGTAATCTCTACTTCCGGACCGAGAAATAGTCATTGAGTCATCGGGGGCAATTTAGTAATTAATACTAGCCATTGACGTATGATGTAATTTCTTGGATAAGAGTATTAGCCTAGAATCTGGAATGATTCGTGGTAAACTCTTGGCGGTGGCGTGATGACTAAATGAAATAGTCATATTTATGGGATCGGGTAGATCCCCATTGTAGAAGTGAGCTGTTGTACGGTAAGACAGGTTTGATTTATATTTCAACTGTTATAATTTAACTTAATTTGAATGTTCTCACTAGGCATAAGCCTAATTGTTCAAATTAACTTTTCTTACCAGGTACGGGTTCAGGGAAGTGATCGGGTTGTGGGACGAGAGCTTTTGGGAAAATTCAAACTGTTGAGATAACGGAGGATCTAGTTGTGTTTTGGTATTTTGGACAGTTGAATAGATAACCTAGTTAATCTGATTGTATTGTTATGATTATATTAATAGGTGATAACTCTATTTTTAGAGTTATTATTACCTTTAATTTTCCACTTTATTTTGTCAATTTTAGCCATTTCACTTCTCAAAACCCCCATTCTTGGTATATTTCATGAAAACGAGCAAAAGGAGTGAACCATGGTCTTTAATAAATTATTTGGTAGAATTTGATTGTTTTTCACGATTTTATCCGCAGTGACTTGCGGAGTGCCCACTCCGCTCCCCACTCCTGAGATGACGAGAAGGAAAAAGAGAAAGAAAGTAGCAGCTGGGATTTAAGCATTTCTGGAGAAAAGAATGGATCAAAGAGCAGGTCAAATGAAGATAAAGGAGGACATGCCTTCCTTAAAGAGGAATAATGAAAAGTACAACAACCTTGTACTATAAAGCAACATTTGGTGAAAAGGTGTTTACTAATCAAGGTATGGTGTGCAAATCTGCAGATCTGAAACATGGGACTAAACCATGGTTTTGTGCCATGCCCATACCTTCCTCCTAGTATTTAATGAGGCCTTGGGGTGCCATTCAAAGGATCAAGGTTTTTTTACATTCTTACAATTAAAGTCAAGTAGTAGTTTTTGCTAGATATTGTAGTAGCTTTGAATTCTCTCAACTACCACATTGTTTTAGCTTTAGTTCTTTATTTTACTGCATTAGTTAAGTTTAATTTTTTGTATTTCTTTCCTTATAGTTCGTAACACACAGTGGACAGGGACGAATTCTCGTTCCCCACTGTGGGCTAAATTCAAGTCACTTCCAGTTTTATTATGTGAAACTTCTACTCTTTTGCTTTCTTTACTTTAGTTATGGGCTAAACATCCTTAGGGATGTAGAAAGGAGAAGTACCTGGATTTTATTAAAAATGCTTGAGTAATCTTTATACTTGGAATATTTGTTGTGTTGGTCATTCATTCTCGATTCATGCCCAAGGATGCGAACAAGCCGATCACTTGCAAGGATCTAATATCTAGTTCTTAACTCAGAAATGAGTAGAACGCAGTGACACGAGTTTGGATGATGCTAGGGGATTCGAAAGAATTCTTATGACACTTACGAAAGTGGGGTCGGCACAGTGAGCTAATCTCAACCCACTGGAGTAGTAGGCAAGCTAATTTGTGTATTAAAAACACTTAGAGTATTTGTCTCTACACATTCCATCGAGGCCTGAAAAGGTCCACTTTTGAGATTACCATTGACAAGACAACAAACACTAAGAGTATGGGATTTTTATCTTAACGGTGTGAGTATTTCGTAACCGGGCTTTTCTAGCGAAAATTCCTACCTCAAATACAAGGATCACTTTGAAGTCCGAGTATTTAGTATAAAATCTAGGGAAAATATAACCTACATTCCTTCTTTTAAATCTTTAGTAAATCGTTAAAAGTAGCTATTTCACCATAGAAACCAAATTATTATTTTTCTTCTGTTATTGAAACCTGTAAAAGGAGCTCATGAGAACCATATTGTCTTGATTGCCCAGTCTTTGTGGATTCGAGTCTGGTATTTTACCAACTATTACTTGCTGTGACGATCATAGTGGACAGTGTACACTTGCACTTCCCACTGTGGACAGTTTGCAACCCACTGCGATTAAAACACACATTTCGCACGTAACAATAGGTTATTTGGTTTAGATAAGATTGTATATAAAACCTTTACAATAGATCCTCAGGTTATCAAAGTTTGAAGTTTTATGATCATAACTTGTGTATTATTCAAGGTTTAAATTGGCCCTGTTTTTAGGGTGTTACAATATGGTATCAGAGTAGTAGTTTAAGCGAACTAGGTATGATTTTGAGATACCTAGACTTAAGCTGTGATGAATTAAGTTATGATCCGTGAGGTATGGGTAGAATTGCTAAGATTGGGTAGTCTTAGAGTCGACAGAAATACGCGAAGTTAGTACTGTAACGATGGTAATGAGGATTCTCATGTATAATATGTTCGCAATTTTAACTAGCTACTGTTATTATGAATATATTATTACACAAACATACTTGTTCCTAATTGTTACAGTGACTGATTAGCGGTAAAGTACGTTTTTGTATGTCTAGTTATGTATAAACCATTACTGATGGGTATTCTTTTGTGCTCATCCAGAACAATGGTAAATACTCCGCCGAGGTCTCCTAATTCTTCTATAAATAGGAATTGGTTAAACGATACGAGAGAAAGACAAACTGGAGTAGGCGGAATTCATGAGACGCCACCAGATTTTCTTTCTTTAGGAGGAGTGCGTAATCCGGTACACAGAGTGGGTACCAGTACTGTCGATCAAACACCATCGGAGGCAAGTATGGAAGGACGCATTATGGATAATGTTACCAGATTGATGAATGCATCAATGGAAAGACAAGCTGAAATGATGAATACCACCATGGGAAGACAAGCAGAAATGTTCATGAAATTGTTTAATGATCGAAGTACGAAACCAAGACGGACAAGAATTGATACTAGTGTGATAAATCCAACTGGCAACCCAGGTTCGGAGACTGAAAGAGGGGTTGAAAGAAACTGCTCCTACAAAACCTTCTTGAGCTGTAAACCACCGGAATTCAAAGGAGAAGATAGCCCAATAGCTTGCATGAATTGGCTAAGAGAAATTGAACAAGCTTTTCGAGCTTGTGAGTGCTATGATGAAAAGTCTAAAGTTAGATTTGGATCATAGATGTTACGCGGTAACGCGTTATCTTGGTGGAATGTGCTATCAGCTTCTGTGTCAGCTTCTGTTTTGAATGCTATGACTTGGGATCAGTTCAAAGCAAAGATTCTGGAGGAGTATTGTAACGAAACTGAAATGGATCGAATTGAAGAAGAGTTTCGAAATCTCAAGAAAGGTAATTCAACTGTAAGAAAGTATACGGAATCCTTCATGGAGAAGCTGAACCTTGTGGGGCATGTGGCTCCAAATGAGAAAGACAAAATTAAAGCTTATTTGAAGGGTTTGCCCGCAGATATGATGACAAGGGTTCGAAGTTCAAAAGATGCTACGTTGAGAGAAACGATTGAAGAAGAAAAAGTAATAGAGGAAATGTATGAAAAAGATATGAAGAAAAGTCACATGTGGGAGAGAAACGAAAGTGGGAAGGTCGTTCGGAATCTTCTCAGCATTCCAAGTCGTTAGGCAAGAATGTTTGTTACGAACCGCGCCGGGAACCAAATTGGTGTACGAAATGTCGAAGTAAACATTTTGGTCAGTATCGGGCAGTCGGGAATGAATGTTATAAATGCGGGAAGGCTGGGCATATTGCAGTGAACTGTCCTAGTCAAGGATTAGTTTGTTTTGAATGCAAACAACCAGGTCATTTTCGGAGAGATTGCCCGAAGTTAAAGAAAGGAGGAGATCAAGGAAAGAAACCGATTGTCCCTAAACCGACTGGTCGTGCTTTTCACATGTCTGCTGAGGAGGCAAAAGAGTCCAAAGACGTTGTCTCGGGTACATTCCTTGTAAATTCTTGTCCTGCGCGCATATTATTTGACTGTGGTGCAAATTTTTCATTTGTGTCCAAGTCATTCTTTCACAAATTAGTTACGCCTGTTACTACTTTGGATGATGCCTTAGTAGTTGAAGTAGCTAATGGGGGTCAAGATTTGGTTCGAGAAAGGCTTGATGGTTGTATTATTTTTATAGAAGAGACGAAATTTCCGATCAACTTGTTGTTGATGGAGATTGGAGGGTTAGATATAATTGTGGGTATGGATTGGATGACGGCCAATCAAGCAAAGATATTTTGCGTAAAGAAATTAATCAGGATTCTGATGACCGATAAGGGTGATATATTCATCTTCGGGGAAAAGCAAAAAGGGGAAATTTCGTTAATTTCTATGGTAAAGGCGCGAAAGTGTTTAATGAAAGGATGTGTATCCTATTTGGCTTATGTCTTAGATGGAAGGTCGAGAATAAAGAAACAGATGGAAGATATCAAAGTGGTACGTGAGTTTCCTGACGTATTCCCTAATGATCCTCCTGGCCTACCGACTGAACGGCAGGTAGAGTTTAGAATCGATCTCATTCCAGGTTCGGCACCGATAGCACGTGCACCGTATCGTCTAGCGCCGTCTGAAATGAAGTAGATGATGACTCAACTTCAGGAATTGTTAGATAAAGGTTTTGTCAGACCGAGTTCTTCGCCTTGGGGAGCTCCGGTTTTGTTTGTAAAGAAGAAGGATGGTACCATGAGAATGTGTATCGATTACCGAGAGTTGAATAAGGTAACTGTTAAGAACAAGTATCCCCTCCCAAGGATCGATGGTCTATTCGATCAACTCCAAGGGACAGGATGTTTTTCTAAGATTGATTTGAGATCAGGGTATCATCAAGTTCGGGTAAGAAATGAAGATATTCCTAAGACAGCTTTTAGAACCAGATACGAGCATTATGAGTTTCTAGTAATGCCATTTGGGTTGACGAATGCTCCAGCTGTGTTCATGGATCTGATGAATAGGGTGTGTCGACCTTTCTTGGACAAGTTTGTTATCGTTTTTATTGATGACATACTTGTGTATTCGAAGACTGAAGCAGCTCATGAACAACATTTACGTGAAGTCTTAGAAGTGTTGAAAAGAGAGAAATTATACGCGAAGTTTTCGAAGTGTGAATTTTGGTTGAAAGAGGTACAATTTCTAGGTCACATGATCACTTCGGAAGGAGTCAAGGTAGACCCAGCTAAGATAGAGGCTATGACGAATTGGGAGACACCTAGAAGTGCATCTGAAATAAGAAGTTTCTTGGGTTTAGCAGGCTATTACAGAAGGTTTATTAAAGACTTTTCTAAGATTACATCTGCTTTGACCATTCTGACTAGAAAGAACATGAAGTTTGTTTGGACGGAGAAACAGGAATCGGCTTTCAGAACTCTGCGTCAAAAGTTATGTGAAGCTCCGGTTCTTGCCTTACTAGAGGGAACGGAAGATCTGGTAGTGTACAATGATGCTTCAAAGATGGGACTAGGGTGTGTATTGATGCAACGAAGCAAGGTAATTGCTTATGCGTCAAGACAACTGAAAGAGCACGAGAAGAACTATCTTACGCATGATTTGGAGTTAGCAGCTGCCGTCTTTGCTTTAAAGTTATGGAGGCACTATTTGGATGGAACTAAGTGTACTTTTTATACTGATCACAAAAGCTTGCAACATGTTTTTGATCAGAAAGAGTTAAACATGAGACAACGAAGATGGTTAGAATTACTTAAGGATTACGATTGTGAATTGCATTACCATCCTGGTAAAGCAAATGTCGTAGCCGATGCTTTAAGTAGAAAAGAGTATAGCGGATGTTTGAAGACGACCAATGCTAGGATTGATGTGACATCAAGTTTGATGGAAAGTATAAAAGAAGCACAAGTGGAGGCTTTGCGGGAAGAAAATCTGAAAGAAGAAGTGATGAACAAACAACATCTTCAGTTGACTGAAGATGGTCGTGGGATCAAGTTATTCCAAGGTAGAGTTTGGGTGCCTAAAGATGGAGGAAATCGAGAGTTGATTCTCGATGATGCTCATAAATCTAAGTATTCTATACACCATGGGAGTACGAAGATGTATCGAGATTTGAAATTACATTATTGGTGGTCGGCTATGAAAGTAGATGTGGCCCGAAAAGTGGAAGTGTGTAGAACCTGTTCGTTAGTAAAAGCGGAACATCAGAAACCTTACGGAAGTTTCCAATCCTTGGAAATTCCGGAATGGAAGTGGGAGAAGATTACCATGGACTTTGTGACGAAGTTACCAAAGACGCAAAAAGGTAACGACACAATATGGGCAATCGTGAATAGATTAACTAAGAGTGCTCATTTTCTGGCTATGAAAGAAGCGTCATCAATTGAGAAATTGGAGAAACTATATATTGATGAAGTGGTGTCGAGGCATGGTATACCGGTGTCGATAGTGTCAGATCGTGATAGTCGGTTTACCTCGAGGTTTTGGCGATCACTACAAGAGGAATTGGGTACGAAAGTTAATTTGAGCACTGCTTATCATCCGCAAACTGACGGACAAAGTGAGCGGACCATTCAAACTTTGTAAGACATGCTCAGGTCATGTGTTTTGGATTTTGGAGGTAACTGAGATACGCATCTACCGTTAGTAGAATTTGCGTATAACAATAGTTATCATTCAAGTATCGGAAGAGCACCTTTCGAAGCATTATATGGTCGTAAATGTAGAACTCCGGTGTGCTGGTTAGAAGCCGGAGAGAAACAGTTTGCTGGTCCAGAATTGGTACAACAAACGGCAGATAAGGTGAAAGAAATTCGACAGCATATGAAGGCAGCTCAGGATCGACAAAAGAGTTATGATGATCCGAAAAGAAGACCTAAAGAATTTCAAGTTGGGGAGCGCGTAATGCTTAAGGTATCCCCATGGAAAGGAGTGATAAGGTTTGGTAAACGGGGGAAACTGAGTCCGCGTTTTCTAGGGCCTTTCACTATCTTTAAGCGAGTGGGATTGCAAGCTTATCAGTTGGATCTTCCACCAGAATTGGAAGGCATCCATAATACCTTCCACGTTTGTTATCTTCGGAAATGTTTAGCCGAAGAGGAAGATGTGATTCCACTTACTGATGTAAGAGTGGACGAGAAGAGTCGCTGTGTGGAAGAACCAGAGGCAATTCTGGAAAGATCGGTAAGGAAGTTACGAAATGGTAAAGAAGTAGCTATGTTAAAAGTGCAATGGAAGTATCATCGAGGTGATAGTGTAACTTTAGAATCGGAAGAGAGTATGAGGGTTAGATATCCTCATTTGTTTACCTAACTTTGATTTCGGGGACGAAATCATTTCCATGTTGGGGAGTATTGTAACATCCTGAATTTTCATTAACTTTATTTAAATGAGAATTAGGATTTTTTTGTATCTTGGTGTAAAACTTGTAATATAATGAAGTTTTATATTTGGATGAGGTTAAATCACAAAGGATGGAAGTTTGGTGTACTTTTAGAAATAATGAAACTTAAGGGTATATTTTGTTATTAATTAAAGTATGTATGGTTAAAGCAAGTTATAATGAGATGTTATCTCATTTTTGGTCTGGGTATTTTGAGTCGGTTTAGAAAACCAGAGGAAGAGAGCAGAGAGAGTTCAGAGAGAAAGAGAAGAGAGGAAGAAATTAAGAAGGGATCTTGTCAGGTAAGATTTGGTAATTAGATTGTTACATCTTAGTTATGTAATCTGTGCTCTATGTGTGTATGACTCTTGATTTGGATATCAGTTCTGAGGAATTATTGAAGAAGCAGTGAAGAAACCTAAAGTCGCATAACCAGGTGAGTCCATTCAATTCATCTTAAAATTTGCAGTTAAAATCTAGATGATTATGTTTTATAGTACAGTTGAATGAAATGGTAGTTGATGTAGAGAAGAAAGTAGATTATGATTTGAACTAAAATGAGTTTGGTATAAATTTCTGGACATGAAGAGAACCATTAACGTAGTCTCAGCATTTTATAAGTACCGTAAGAGTTTAGTACCGGGAGTGCACCGGGACTCGACCGGGAGTGCATCGGGACTCAAACCGGGAGTGCACCGGGACTCGACCGGGAGTGCACCGGAACTCGACCGGGACTTGGGCCGAACCCCATACCGGTATTTGGGCTTGAGTGATTGACGGGCCGGTATTAACAATATTAGGAAATGGGCCTAATGCAATTGGTTGATAGTTGGGCTTGGGATAGAAAAGAATCATTAGAGTTTGGTTATTATCATTTAGATCTCGAAGGATATGAGTGTTTAACATTCTATCATTTAAATTATATTATGAGATGTAGTATATGGTATTGTATACATATATGTTAGAAGTGTAATAGATCCATAGGCACTATGTTTGTTTAGCTAGAAATTGACATCAAGTCATCGGGGGCAACTTAGTACGGTCTAATGGGAACCGAGTACTAGCTATTGACTATATGATGTAATTTCTAGGGATTGAGTGTACCTTGAATCATCGGGGGCCCGGTTATTTATCGCGATATATATTAAATCTCATCAGGGGCCATTGATTCTGAGGAGAATTCCGGAATAGGCATAACGTAAATTGTAATTCCCAATTCGGAGGGAAGATCAGAGATATGCATAACGAAATTTGTAATCTCTACTTCCGGACCAAGAAATAGTCATTGAGTCATCGGGGGCAATTTAGTAATGAATACTAGCCATTGACGTATGATGTAATTTCTTGGATAAGAGTATTAGCCTAGAATCTGGAATGATTCGTGGCAAACTCTTGGCGGTGGCGTGATGACTAAATGAAATAGTCATATTTATGGGATCGGGTAGATCCCCATTGTAGAAGTAAGCTGTTATACGGTAAGACAGGTTTGATTTATATTTCAACTGTTATAATTTAACTTAATTTGAATGTTCTCACTAGGCGTAAGCCTAATTGTTCAAATTAACTTTTCTTACCAGGTACGGGTTCAGGGAAGTGATCGGGTTGTGGGACGAGAGCTTTTGGGAAGATTCAAACTGTTGAGATAACGGAGGATCTAGTTGTGTTTTGGTATTTTGGACAGTTGAATAGATAACCTAGTTAATCTGATTGTATTGTTATGATTAGATTAATAGGTTATTTGGTTTAGATAAGATTGTATATAAAACCTTTACAATTGATCCTCAGGTTATCAAAGTTTGAAGTTTTATGATCATAACTTGTGTATTATTCAAGGTTTAAATTGGCCATGTTTTTAGGGTGTTACAGTCTGCGGCTTCGTCGAATGTCACGTTTACACTTTCAGTAACGGTTTTGGTCTGTTTGTTGTAAACGCGATACGCCTTAGCCTGCATTGAGTATCCTATAAAAACTCCTTCGTCCGCCTTGGGGCTGAATTTTCCGAGATCATCTTTGTCGTTGAGGACGTAGCACGTGCATCCGAACATGTGGAAATACTTGATGTTCGGAACGCGGTTGTTCATGATCTCGTACGGTGTCTTGTTGAACCACTTATTGACGATGGAGCGGTTTTGTGCGTAGCATGCAGTTGACAACGCTTTGGCCTAGAGAAATAATGGCAACTTAGATTGAGACAACATCGTGCAAGCGGCTTCGACGAGGGTACAGTTGCGTCTTTCCACCACTCCGTTTTGTTGAGGAGTGCATGCAGCCGAGAAGGTTTGTGAGATACCGACTGAAGTCAGGTATTCGTTCACCGTTTGATTTTTGAACTCCGTTCCGTTGTCGGTCCTGATAGTCTGAACTTGCTGTTGAAGGTTCAGTTGGATGGTCTTTAGATGGTTGATAATCAGCTCCGGAGTTTCGTCCTTCGAGCGTAGAAACTTGACCCATGTGTAGCGTGAGAAATCATCCACCATTACTAGGACGTACTTGCGTTTGTTGATGCTCTGAACACGCATCGGTCCACACAAATCTATGTGGATAAGTTCGAGGGACCGGGACGTGCTCGGAGCGTCCTTTGGCTTGTGCGTCGCTTGCTTCATCTTTACCATTTCGCATGACCCGCAGAGTCGATCCTTCACAAATTGAAGGTCGAGCATGCCTTTCACGTGTCCTCCCAGCACCAGTTTGTTGATACTTTTGAAGTTCAGGTGCGAGAGACGTCGATGCCTAATCCACGCTTGTAGGGAATTTGCACTTTGACATCAGGCAGACAGAATTATCGGTCTTCAGGGCTGCAAGGTCGATAGGGTAGAGGTTGGTCTTTCGCGTTCCAACAAGTAGCTCTGTTCCTTCGTTAGTGAGGATGCTATACCTTTTGGATTTGAATCTGACCTCGAGATCTTTATCGCAGAATTGGCCGATACTGAACAGGTTGTGTCCCAATTCCGCGACGTATGAAACTCTCTTTATTGTGATCTTGTCTTGGACAATGTCGCCGTAGCCCAAAATCGGCGCCTTGTCATCGTTTCCAAATCTCACATCTCCGCAATATTGTTCCTTGTAGTTCGTGAGAAGCTCCCTCCTTCCGGTCATATGCTTGGAGCATCCAGAGTCTAAGTACCACACATGACCGTCCTGCAAAACGAGATTAACGGACTTTAGGTACCCATTGTAAAATGGGTCCTGGAGGGTTAGGTTTTACACCTTTCGGAGGAACCTGTTTTGAAGCAGGTTGCCTCTTGGGTGTAGGTTTTACACCTTTCGGAGGAACCCGTTTTGAAATGGGTTTCCTTTCTTGCTTGGGCTTAACCTCTGATTGTGGACCCCGTGTAGATTTAGATTTCTTTTTGTTTTTACGGGGTCTGCGTTTGGGTGCAGAATTATACATATGCTATGACCCAAACCAATCATTATTATTAATGTCATCAAAGTCATTCCATCCACAACTAGAACAACACAAACAATCATGCGATAATTGAATCAATTGCTGAATGGAATACAGTTTAATCGGAAATTTAATGTCGCATTTAACAAAATCATTCCTATGATTCCAAGCACAATCATTTTTGTTCATTCTAGGATAAAAGATAGTATTAAATGACTTTGATGCAGCATTCTCGATAGATTTCTTAGCTAGCCACTTTGGTTTGTCCTGTTTAGCTCGAATAGTTTTATCTGAAACAACATTGACAGCATGGTCAGTCGTTTTTGAGGAAACATGATTTTTATCAGTCGATCGATCGGTCTTTTGCCTCGGCTGTGATTGTTTTTGAAAATGTGACTTAGTTTTAGAAACCTTAATCACAACCGGGGTCTTTGATTTGGAACATTCGCCCTTTGGAAAATTGACCGGTCGATTAACTACTGGTGAAAGGAATTTTGTATGGCTTGGAAGAGGTTTGTCGAAGGGGAACGATTCAAACTCTTCCTCAGAATTGCCCTCAGAATTCATAAATTCTGAAAAATCGATATCCGGAATCACTGGACTTGGACTGGTCGAGGGAGGTGAGGAACACTTTGTGTCTGTGTGCTTCAGGGAAGTCAGTGCGGAAGCTAGGAAAAAATCAGAGTTTAAATTCCTTAACACACACTTATCTTGAGACTCTTTACCGTCTTGTGAAGAGATTTTTCCAATGAAAACTTTACACGAAGATGTATCAGATGAATTGGAGGAAAGTTCGGGTGAAATCTGCTTTTCATTTTGGAGTAGGTCAATTTGCTCTTTGAGCTGACCATTTCTCGTATGCTGCTTCATCGCTTCTGTTGCCAAGGCAGACAGTTTTGATGTGAGCTTGTTGATTTCGCACCAAAGGATTTCCTGTCCTTCATCCGACACAACTTTGGTTTTCTCGGATTTGAGTTTCTCAAGTTCTGTGATAAGCGCTGACTGTTCTTTTTGAAAACAAGACATTTCCTTCTCGAGTGACTCTTCTAACTCGACTATTTTTGCTTCCAAGACGAGAAGGGGAACATAGAGTTTGAACTCATCCGTCTTAGTCTTGGGTTCGGTTGCTTGGACCTCATCCTTTTTGGAGGAATCCTTGGGCGTCACAACCTTATAGCAGTCAAAATAGTCATTCGAGAGGTATTTCTTTGGATTTTTCTCATAAGAATAGTTTGTGGGCTCATAACAAAAAGGAAGTTGCATTTTAGTCGTGTGTTTGCGCTTATATTCCTCAGTTTCCTCTTCCTTTTGAGGTTCAAGAGGACCAGTCCATTTTATCCCATATTCTGGATACTTTTTGTCTATTCCAAGACAACCAAAATCATAAAGTGTAGGTCTTTTGAATATACCCTTTTTCAAGTAGTGTGGGTTATCGTATCCGATTCCCCATTCCCTGTTAAAGTAAGTGAACTCCTTGGGTTTATTCATGTGCAAAAACTTGGTACGTGCGAAATATGTGTTTTAATCGCAGTGGGTTGCAAACTGTCCACAGTGGGAAGTGCAAGTGTACACTGTCCACTATGATCGTCACAGCAAGTAATAGTTGGTAAAATACCAGAATCGAATCCACATAGACTAGGCAGTCATGACAATACGGTTCTCATGAGCTCCTTTTACAGGTTTCAATTACAGAAGAAGCAATATTTTGGTTTGTTCGGTGAAATAGCTATTTTAACGACTTTACTAAAGATTTAAAAAGAGGAATGTAGGTTGGATTTTCCCTAGATTTTATATTAAATACCTGATCCTAAAAATTGATCCTTGTACTCGAGGTAGGCATTTTCGCTAGAAAAGCCCGGTTACAAAATACTCACACCCTTAAGCAAAAATCCCATACTCTTAGTATTTATTGTTTTTGATAAATCCCAGATCTCTAGCAATAAGATATGAATGTAGTGAGAGAGAATCTAGAGAACAAAAATGTCATCCATGTATTGAGCTCAAAGGATTACTAAAGGTTTCTAAAATATTACTAAAGCTTTTTTAAGTGTTTCGAAGTGTTACTAACAAATGGTCTAGACAAGCCTATTTATACCCATAACATACAAGGTATAAAGGCATTCACAATACTGTATAGACTCATACAGTACATTGACTTTACAGTAAATCTTGAATACAACAATGCTCTAACAATCTCCCCCTTTGGATTCAAGATTTAAAAAAATAACAGCAGTCTTCAGCTCTTTGTAAAGTCAATCTTCTCAAACAGACACTCTATCAAACCATCTTCAAATAGCTTTATCTCCACTAGTTCATGGCGAACTATATGCTTTGACACTCTTTAAGAACTCAGCTTTGAAGAATCTTCAGACAAACATGAAAAGTCATTGTCTTTTTCTTTGAAAAGTCAATCTTCTTCAATAAAATCTTCAACTGATTGTCTTCAAGTCTTGAACATGAAATTCCGATCTTTGTATAAAACCATCAATTCGGAACAAGATAAATCAGAAACGATTAGAGTTTGGATCAGAAAGATGTGAAACCATCCACATTGTTGAACTTTTAGGTGTAAGCGCATTCCGATAACCACTCAGAACTAAGATAACCAAATTCAGCAACATTTGGACTTCACATGATCCTTCTCCCCAATCTTCAGTCTTTGTTCACGAATCTTTGACTTGAAATATCTTTGATTTGAAAGCTCTTTGACATGAAATTGAAATTAAACTTTTCTCCCCCTTTTTCGATGATGGTGAGCATCATAATCAACGAAAACCATTTTCAATTTCAGTCGTGTCTTTGAGAATTGCTAACAATCTCCTCCTTACAGAATAACCTTGCTCCCCCTCAAAATAAGAATTATGGAGCAATTTATTTTCTCCCCCTGAAAGTATGCATATATTTCAATAACGTACAGTATTTGAAATTGTAGCACAAATTTTAAAACAAATTTACACAAGGAAAATAAAATTCATTGAACTTCATTTTATAACTACTAACATTTGATCATTTGAAAGCTTTACAAAAGAAATTCAACTTAATGAAATTTAACAGATATTTCAATCAAATGAAATCAAATGCATGTGTTTGGATTCAAAAAAAAAGTCATCATTGTATATCAAGTTAAAAAATGTTCAGTTTCAACCCCTTTATTAAATCTATTTGGTGTGCTAGCATGGGAAATATGATTAGCATCAAGCGTATGCAATTCTTAAACATATAAGAATACTTTGCTCTACTCACACTATTTGTCCAAAATCAGAATTTTCACAAATTTACGGGTTTATCGCGACTTTGTATTTTCCCGAGTTTCAAGAGATGTGTGCTCATTGGCATCTTTGCTTTTGTGCTCATTGGCATCTTTTGATTTGTGCACATTGGCATCTTTTGATTTTGTGCTCATTGGCATCTTTTGATCAAAAAGTTTAGTAAGAATAAGATACACCGTTAAACATGACTTTCTATCTGGTTCTATAGCAGGATTTGGGTCAGCAGATCCTAGACCAGTTGGCCTTAGGTGCTAGGTGTCGAGCACCCCTTAGAACTTAATTTCCCAAACCAGAAAGGCCACATCGATATATCTTAAACCCATTTGTACCAGTAGAACATGGCTTTCTATCTGGTTCTATTGCAGGATTTGGGTCAGCCGATCCCAGACCAGTTGATCTTAGGGACTAGGTGTCGAGCACCCCTTAGGACTTACTCTCCCAAACCAGAAAGGCCACAGGCACAAACTTTCAAACTAAATGATATTCTATATAAGTTCGAATTTCCATCACAAAATATGAATGATATCTCAATCACTTGGTTCTTAATCATAGTGCTTCCCCCATATTTTCATTTCCATCCATCATTCTGACAAATAGGCTTTTTGAGCATTATATTCTATATAAGTCCAGATTCACATATCTTTTAGCATTCAGCATAATTTCATTCATGTTTTGCTTACCTTTCGATTTATTTCAGAGGTGAAAGTTGAAGCAAATCTAACTCAGATAATACAAAGATTCTTGAAAAAAAACATCTTTTAGCACGCATTTAATTCATTGAATGAAAATTGAAAATTGCATCTCATTGAATTAAATTTGTAAAGATTCAAGTTTTCAAATCAGTAGAAACAAATATAATCCAATGTTACCTTTTGCCACGTTCCTTGAAACAGAAAGATGTAACAGTTAAGGATATCACCTGAGAAGTGTGAGTTCTAAACTGATTTGTTTAGAAGTCTTAGTCTTTGAAGTACGGGTCCTGAACTGAGTTGTTCAGAAGCCATAGTCGTTGAAGCACGGGTTTTGAACTGATATGTTCAAAAGCCAATTAATATTTGTCTCCCCCTTAATAGTACAAATATTCTTCAAAAAATACGCCGCTTCTCTTCTGTTTTCAGTCATGTGTGTGGTATGTATCTACAATTCAGTACAACACATGATGAACCTGCAAAACAGATTAAGCAGATTTTGGTACCCAATGGCACTTGGGTCCTAGTGGGTTAGGTGTAGATTTCTTACAAGGAATACTGTAAGAACCATACCAATAAGAAGTATAATCTTTATGCACAAAATCATTTGATCCACAGTAAGAACAACAGATTTTCTTATGTGCCAACCTAATCAGATGATTTACAGAATGAATAGGATTAGGTATAGCATTAGATTTACCTTTTGGCGCATTGTTCTTCTTTGCATTTGATGTGGATACAGATGATTTTGGCACATCTTTCTTTGGAACTGTTGTGCCTTTTACTCTCCATTCCATCTTCACCCTCTTGAAGACTGGAACTTCTTCAGGTTTGGAAGTATTAACTTTAGGCACTTTTGTTTTGTTATCTGATTTATCATACAGAGGATTATAGAAGAGATTTGTTGAACGAATCCGACCTTTTGAGAAATCTGTTGATCTATTAAATTGTTTAGAAGAAATGTTTTTAAAACTTGAACTTGAAGCAGTTTTAAAAGAGCATTCAGAATCATTTGAATCAACAAATGGAGTCTGAAAGATAGAATTATGACCGGTCTGCTTTGAGACATCAAATTTAAAAATGACGTCTTCAAGTTCTTTGACTTTGTTTATTAAAACATTTTTCTCTTTAGAAATTAGATCAAATTTCTTTTGGAGATCAGATTTGATCAACTGATCCTTCATAATATCAGCTGATAAACCAGATAATCTTTTGGTAAGATTAAGAATCACATCTTCAAAATATTCGCGTTCCGATTCAAAATCTTTTTCCAAAAACTTTCTTTTATCAGTAATCTCTTTGAAAATTTCCATATTTTTCTTTTTAAGGGTTTTACTTTCCTTTTCAAAGAGATTTTGCTTTTCCGTGAAATCTTTTCTTTCCTTTTCCAAAATATTTTCTAATTCAGAGATTTTCACGGAAAGTTCAGAACTTTTGATCTCAAAAAAATTTCGTTCAATTTCAAATTTAGCTCTTTCTTTTTCGAGCTTGTCTTTTTCTAAAAATAAAACTTTCTCAAAGTCTGAAACTTGTTTTGAAAGTTTTATACATTTCAGCTCAGTCTCTTTCTTTTCTTCAAAAACTTTCTTTTCTTCAAAAGAAAAATTAGACAGTTTTCTCTTTAGATCGGCATTTTCACTGTCCAAAATTTTCCCTATATCTTTAACTTCTTTTAATTGAGCATGTAACTTTAAGTTCCACTTCACTCTCTTTTCTTCTCTACTCTTCAAATCGGCATTTTCTTTTTGAAGAGTTGTTACTTTTTCTTGAAGATTCTCGATTTGATCGTGCAGACTTGAGTTGTCTTTCTTTGCTTCAAGATCTGCAATATAAACTTCAAGATCAGTTATTCTTTTAGTAAGTTTAGCATTTGAAGAAGAAATGTCTAAAATTTGTCTTTTCAGATCAACATTTTCTTCTTCCAATGCTTTATTTAAAATAGGAGTTGAAGAATTTAAAGCATTATCTTTAACAGGAGTTTCTGATATAGGAGATGTTTCTGATAAAATAACTTGTTGCAAAATTCCATTATTTGCCTTAGCTTTTTCAAGTGGCTTTGGAGGTGTTTTTGTTATTATGACTTGTTGCAACACTTCATTATTTGGTTTAACAGATACATGTGAATTAACAGATGTTTCTGTTATAATGACTTGTTGCAACTTTACATTTGGTTTAACAAAAACTTTTGCAATTGGAGGAATCTCCTTTTTCAGAGTTTGCTTCAAATCTTCACCACTGCTTTTAACAATAACTTGTTGTAAAACCATTTTGAATATTGCTAGAAATTGATCGTTCAGAAGATCAAGCAGACAGTGTATGAAAATACACAAAAAAATATATAATTTTTTTTTTGAAAAGCTCTTACAGTGTATGAAATACACTATAGAAAAAATTTCGGGATAAAAATTTTTCTCAAAAAACTCTTTTTTTTTTTTTTTTTTTTAATTCACAAGAATTCGGATGAGTAAGGGTTCGAATTCAACGAATTCGGATGAAGAAGGGTTCGAATTCAATGAATTCGGATGAAGAAGGGTTCGAATTCAATGAATTCAGATGCTGAAGGGTTCGAATTCACTCAATTCGGACTTAACTTGGTTCGAATTCAATGAATTCGGATGCTTAAGGGTTCGAATTCCATGAATTCGGATGCTTAAGGGTTCGAATTCCATGAATTCGGATGCTTAAGGGTTCGAATTCCATGAATTCGGATGCTTAAGGGTTCGAATTCAACACTTGGAAAATTTAATCAACTCAATTCGAATCTAACACAGTTCGAATTCTCCTCAATTCGAATCTAACACGGTTCGAATTCTCCTCAATTCGAATCTAGCTGGGTTCGAATTCAATCAATTCGAATCCTTCTTGAGTCGAATTCTACACTTGTATTTCCAAGAACACTCCGAATTCTTCTTTGAATGATCCGAATTCACCAAGAATGATCCGAATTCACCAAGAATGATCCGAATTCTGCACTTCGAACACGAAAATCACTAAATCAGCCATAACTTTTTCAATTCTTGATCAATTGTTATGAAATTTGCACAGATTTGTTCGAAATTTGATTCCACACACTTTCTTAGTTAATCACAAATCCTAATTCGATCAATTTAATCGAATTTTGATCCAAAAATAGTAGAAAAAGTTTTCGAACAAAAATGATATAAAATGATCAGATCTGCAAATTCTATGCAGATTTTGGTGTTGATCCAAGAATTAAAGATGTTCAGGAATCAAATCCGAGTGCAATGATGTCAAGAAATTGATTCAAAAGATCAAAATTTAAAAAAAAATAGATGAATAGTGATGAACACCCAATCCGAATTCTTCAGCTTTAGTGTAAAAATTCTTCAATTTGGTCTTCGATCTGCTTGAATCTTCTGTTTAGCTCTGATACCAATTGTTAAATCCCAGATCTCTAGCAATAAGATATGAATGTAGTGAGAGAGAATCTAGAGAGCAAATATGTCATCCATGTATTGAGCTCAAAGGATTACTAAAGGTTTCTAAAATATTACTAAAGCTTTTTTAAGTGTTTCGAAGTGTTACTAACAAATGGTCTAGACAAGCCTATTTATACCCATAACATACAAGGTATAAAGGCATTCACAATACTGTATAGACTCATACAGTACATTGACTTTACAGTAAATCTTGAATACAACAATGCTCTAACAGTTTTGTCAATGGTAATCTCAAAATGGACCTTTTCAGGTCTCGATGGAATGTGTAGAGACAAATACTCTAAGTGTTTTTAAATACACCAACTAGTTTGCCTACTACTCCAGTGGGTTGAGATTAGCTCACTGTGCCGACCTCACTTTCGCAAGTGTCATAAGAATTCTTTCGAATCCCCTGCCATTATCCAAGCTCGGGTCACTGCGTTCTACTCATTTCTGAGTTAAGAACTAGACTTTAGATCCTTACAAGTGATCGGCTTGTTCGCATCATTGGGCAATAATCGAGAGTGAATAACCAAAACAACAAATATTCCAAATATAAAGATTACTCAAGCATTTTTCATAAAATCCAGGTACTTCTCTTTCCTACATCCCAAATGATGCTTAGCCTAACATTTTCGAAGTAAAGAAAACAAAAGATGAATAGATGAACATAAATAAACTGAAAATGACTTGTATTAAAACCGCAGTGGGGAACGAAGGTACGTCACTACCACTGATTACGAGAAACTAGCGATTACACTAAGGAAATTAAATGCCAGAAATTAATAACTACAACAGTAAACTAGAGAGCAAAAACTATCACTACAATGTGGTAGTTGGAGGTATTCAAGATTTCCAAGATGAATTAAATGGAACCCAACACCCCTTTTTATACTTAAAGGAAAGTTTGGGTTTTACACAAAAAATGGGTTATCTAGTGAATAAATCCTGAAGTATCAACATGAAATTCTGCTCTTTGAACAATTCTTTTATCCACCATCTTGTAGCTCTTTTACCCAATGGACCATTCATCTTTTCATCAAGTCAACTTTAAAGTACCATGGGTGTACTTGATGCCATCTTCAAGAAAGATGGTTGTACTTCTTAACTTCATATTTCTGCCATTGAACCTTCCATTCTCCAGAGCATTTACATCCCAACTAAGAGTTTCTTTTCTTTTGTCTTCTTCTTCTGCTCGATAGTGGGGAGTGGAGTGGGATGCGTAAGTCACTGCGAGATTTTCGTGAAAAAGCAACAAACTCCACCAAATAATTTATTAAAGACTATGGTTCACTCTTTTTGTTCATTTTCGTTAATGTTACCAAGAATGGGGGTTTTGAGAAGTGAAATGGCTAAAATTTGACAAAATAAAATAAAAATAAAAGGAAATAATAACTCTAAAAATAGAGTTATCACAACCTCAAACTTAAATAATTACTTGTCCCCAAGTAATAAAAAGAAAGAAAAAATAAAAAGAATAATGCACTTGAGCTTTTAGGGACTTACCGACTTCTCACTCTGACTGGATGTTGAGCTCCCTCCACAGATACTTCTTTCGATTCCAAAATTAAAGATTCACTTTTGTACTTGACGAAATCTTTCCCTTGTTCACATTTGATCAATAGGACTTTCTTGGGTTCGAAGGGTTTATGGCTTTGAATATTTTCCCAAGGGGTTCGACAAGTAGTTCCAAACATGGACCGAAGATCTCGCTTTGAGATTTTTATTTGAAGAAGTGAGTGATTTGTATTTTGCAAGGGTAAGTACGTACACTTTCAGGCTTTATTTGAGTATGGCTATTTTTTTGTGAGAGTGGGTATTCTGATGGTCCAGAATAGGCACACCATCTTTTTATGGGAGTGGGTGTTGGTTCTATATGCTCAAGAATAATTATAAAATAATATTACCGGTAATATATGATCCTATAGGGTCACACCGAACAACAAGTAGACAACGAATTAATATTTATAAGAATTTGATTCTTGATAAATATTATTATTTCTTGATAAATATTATTAATTATATTATTGAATATAATTCATAATATTAGATGCAAATGAAAGTTTCTTATTGATTAAAATAAGATAAGTTCATATTTAACTAGAAGTTAAAAGTAGGGATTATATATAATAAGTTTAAATAGTTAAAATAGCGATTTTAACAAATTTAAAACTAGAGGGGACCAAAGTGCAAATATGCATGGAAGGGTCAAATTTCATTGGACCATTTTGTGGTCCAATAAAAAGGCTCAACTTGTCTTTTGCTTTTGGATAAAAAGAGATGAGAAATTTTAAAAGAAGGATGACACTTGATTTTGCTCTCTCTCTCTCTCTCTCCCTCCTCTCCTTGGTTTCGGCCAAAACAAGAACACACACAAGTGTGTGTTTTTCTTCTCTTTTATTTTCTCATCTTCAAGTATATTGTATACTTGGAGTAGAAATTGTTTTTGCATCAAACTTTCAAGAAGGTACTAGCATACTACAAAGGTGTTGGAGCTTGTTGGTGGACTTCTCTAGAGGGACTCTTTTTGGGTTCTACATTCTTCATCAACTTCCAACCTCCCAAGAGGATCCAAAGGACTACAAAGGTTGTAAGCTTTAAACTCTCTTATGTTCTTATTTATCTTTTCTTGCATGTAACAAGATCCTTGGTGGGAATAAAACGGTTTTATGTTTTTGTTCAAATTTTTGCTTCCGTTGCGTAAATAATTTTTATCTCCTATGAGTTTTTGAAACCCATGTTTTGAACATAAAATCCCAACAAGTGGTATCAGAGCCTATGTTATAATGCATGATTAGTAAATAAGTTTTTTTTTTTGGGTAAAACTTGGTTTTTGGAAGCCATGGATAAAATTTCATTTTGGTATGAAAAGTTCATGCATGGCTTCTTTGGCAACTTGTTTGTGAAAATTTTATATTTTATGTAACAAAATTTTAACATGCATTTTTGTTACATAAAAGTTGCCTAACAAAAACAAAGTGTTGTTTTATGTTATTTATGAGTAATATGTGCATAAACAAGCCATGGACCAATGTGTTGGTTGTTGTGTTGTTTCCTTTAAATTTGTTATAATTTTTATTATTATTAATGTTGGTTTGTAATAGTAAATAGGTTTTATTATTTAATGTTCTCTTGTTCATTTTGTAAGTATTAGATTAGTTGCTAGAACTAGTTTTTTATTTTATAAAATGTAACAAGAAGAAGGCCAACATGGAGCTTGAAGATGGAGCTTGATGTTCTTGTTTGCATGGAGATGCTAAAGCAAGTGGGAGCTTGAAGTTTTTTATATTTTTTTTGTCTCTTAGGAATGGACTTGGCATTTCTTGTTTTGGCTCACAAGAAATGTCATTAGAAATAGCTTTGTTTTATGCACATTCTTTTGCATGTTTTATGGTTGATTATGTTCTTTTGGATGCGTTAAAATATAGGATATTGCATGCTAGTAAAGAACATAAAATTGGTTCAAATGCACTTATTTAAAATTGTTTAAAGTTGAAGCGAGAAATTTTAAAATTAAATTTTAAATGAACCAAGTTTTAAAATAGAGATTTAATATCAACCAATATTTAAAATGGAGATTTTAAAATTGATAACATGCAAATTGGTTCAAATACGTTTTATGTAAAATTGTTTATTTAAAAATGAATTTTAACTATCTCAAAACTAGAAGGGTTTGTTTGGTAAATATGCATGATCTTCCTCCCTTTGATTGGTCATATTGGGTGGCAAAAAGGAGAGCACATGCTCTTGATTTAAATAAATGGATTTTAATTGAGCCAAATTATTTAAAATGGATATTTTAAATTTATTCATTTTTGATGAAAATTTCTTTTTCTTAAAAAGGGAGTACCTTGATTATTGGATGCATGCAATAATATGTTACTATGTTTTTAAGACAAAGAATTGAGATTTTGAGTTTTATAGAAGAATTTAAAATGGAGTTTTCAAAACTCTTACAAACTCATAGTCTTAATAATAAAAGTGTTTTTTAAAAGACTATAAATGGTTCTTATTATGATCAAACTCAAACGTTAATATTAACATATGATCATATATATAATTAGTTGATAAAATAGAGATTTTATTTAACTAAAAGAAACCTTTTGATGAGTAGTAAGATTTTAATTAAATACCATGTATTATTAAATGCATGCAAAATCACATGATACTAAAAATGTTTTCAAAACTAGAATTGTAAAACATCTAAAATCCCTTTTATAAACACAAGTCATATGCCGTCCTTTTGAGAAACACTCAATACATCACTATGACATCCTTGTGGGATAAAGGTCACCTAACCACTTGGATTGCCTTGAGACGGATGAGGTGATTCTTATGTCTTTGTGGGATAAAGGTCACCTAACCGCATAGATGTGAGTTTCACATGTTGTTTCAAGTAGGATGACTTGATTGAGAATCTTTTACGATAAAGGTCACCTAAGCATTAGAAACCCAAGGCATAGATGGGATCAAACATGCCAATTAACAAACAAGTTGTTAAGGATCCCATAACGCTAGGAATTACATTCGATGTAATCGATAAACGTTATCTACCTTGTTGGATTAAATGGACGGGATAAAGGTCACCTAACCGTTTCATTTGTTTTGCAACGTTGGATCCTAGATTTTATGCAAATTAATGTTTTTAGAAAACTAAAGGGTAATTAATTTGCTAAAAATTAATATTGAAAATACTATATTAACTTTGTTAAATTTTGTAGATGGCCTAAAATGCAAACACTACAATTAACACATCCCTAAGACCTTTTCTTTTGGAAGAAAAGTTAACCACTCAGAACTTCCCAATTTGTTTTCAAAACATTGAGACGCGTTCTCAGACGTGAAAACAAATTATACGTACTCCTCGTACCTATTCCTCAAGAACCTCCTCTTACCTCCATAGAAGCTAACTATACTTGATTGAAACATAATGATGATTCAATCAATGTATCACGTCTTATGCTTGAAACCATGGTTCCATCCTTACTAGAAAGAATGTAAACGTTTCCACTGAGGGCATTTGACATGGTAAACCGATTACCAAAATATTACCAAATGTATATGGTTCGTGAACGCTTCGATACAATTGGACAAAGGCTAAAACGTAAGCCCTCATATTCAACTAATGAGGACACACCTTGACTATTTGGATAGACTTGACTATCCTTATTCCAATGGGAGAGACGTAGATGTGATCCTCAAATATCTGACCAACGCATTTGATGTTTTTGTCGAGAATCTGAATGTAGTGATAGATGAGGCAACATTGGTCATAGACGAGGAGATTGTCCTTCTGAGAAATAAATGTTTTCTAACGAAGGAAAGTCCTTCAAGTATCAATATTTAAGATAGAACTTTTACCTTTCTATCTTACACTTGTGTATTTGATACTAAGTATAGAACTCACTTTTGTAATATGTTACAGATAATCAAGAAAGGTAAATGACTGAAAGACAAGCAAAATGGTGATCCATATAAGCAAGGAAGCAAGATTGCGTACCAAGCTTATAGGAGATTTTATTATGAAACATATGGCTTGTATTGTTAAACAAGTTTGTTTCGAACAATGTTTAAATTTAGTTTGATTAAATTATTGTTTTTCAGTCACATGTTTATTGATTGAATGAAATTCACTTAACCGTTTTGGAAACGATTATATTCATATTCAAAATGAATTATTCTATTTCGAGAAATAGTTCTCTTAATTGAATAATAAAGTGAATCTCAAAACCCTTCTAAAACATAATTCTATATAAACACCATAAGACTCAAATGTGTTTTGAATTAAGTCTACACATGAAATAGTCAACTTAATCAAGTAGACCTTAAACGCATATCTAAATTTCAAAACTGTGGTATTTTTGAAACTAAATATAAATATTTTCATTTGAAATATGCGATCTTGATAAAGTTGAATGTAACTTCTTTTCTCTAATTCATAGAGAAGGAGAAAAAGTTTTTTTTAGAATTGATACATGTTGATGTATATGGTCTCTCAAAACCAAGTCTAGATATGGTGATAGATAATACCTTCACTGACGATTTCAATTGTTGAAGTTTATGGAACATAAAGATGAAGCATTTGATGTAATTTAAGTTGTTTCAAAGTCAAGATTAAGAAAACAACTCAGCAGGACCATTAAAGTCTTTTATGATATATGAGGATAGTAACTAAACCAAGAACTGTTGGATCATCATAGAAATTGTGTACATCCGAAAGGATGAACCGAACCTTATTAAATATGGTTCGCTCTATGATGAGTAGAAGTACTATTCCTATATCAATTCGGATTTATGCCCTAGTTAAAGTAAACCGTACTTTATGACACCAACCAAAAGGTAGACATGATACCTTATAAGATTTCGTATGAAAGTTTTTCATCCTTAGTCTTAATTAAAGGTATGGGTTTTAAGAAGCTCATGTAAGACAATAAGCTTCAAGTAAACTCAACTCAAAATCTACCAAATGCATATATTGTAGATTATAATATAAATTATCTTATATATCGATTCTACAATCCCACAAACAATAAAATTATTTATTGTTCCAAAGCCAAGTTCTTAGAAAGCAAGTTTTTTTAATGGGCAAGGCAAGTGGGAGTGTTAAGGAACTTGAAGGGAATCAAAAACTTCATAACCTAATGCACTTATTGGTTGGCACTAGTTATCAAACAAAGGTCGTTGAAACTGAGCGATTTGATTGATCAGAAACTTAGTAAAAACACCAAGTGTTCGCAAATCTAGTAGAATCATTCAGAAATTCGAGAGATATCGATTTCTTATAAAGAATGATGTATGACTGGGTTCTAGTAAACCCATCAACTGCTAAAGTGCTATGTCAGATTCTGAATCTGGCGAGTGGCTTAGAGTCATGAACATTTAGATACAATCTGTTCATGGATCAGTACAAGTATCACAAAGCATAAGTCTTCATTTTGACAGGAAAATTAAAAGTTTAATTTTTATCAAAATAAAAGATGACTCATGTATTTGCTAAAACTAGTGGGAGCGCAGTAAAATTCCTAATCCTGTATGTGCAAGACATACTAGTATTTGGAAATTGACTTTCCGACATAGCAAGACATCATGTCTTGGCTCGGACAGTATTTCCTTAATAAAGGACTTAGAAAAGGCTAATTTTATTCTTGAAATAGAGATCTTTAAAGATTGGATCAAGACGACTTATAGGTTTAAGTCAAAGTGCATATGTAGACATGATCTTGAAAGATTCAAGATGCAAGGCTCTAAAGGTAGTTTCTTGCAAATATGATATGGTATCATTTTGAGCATGTCTCAATATTCTAGCACAAAAGATGAGCTAGATAAAATGAGTAGTATTCCATACGCTTCGGTAATTGGATCTATCATATATGCCATGACATGCACTAGATCGAGCGTGTCAAAATGCTTTAGAGCATTAGAAAACGATACCAACGAAAAATGAGGGAAGGTCATTGGATGACTATAAAGAACGATTTAAGGTACTTACAAAGAACCAAGGAAGTGTTCTTTAACTGAGGGATGGAAGAAGATCAAAGCAAAATGCTGCACTAATGATAGCTTCCATAAAGATTGAGAAGGTTCTCAATCACAAAAGGGAAATGTCTTCATTGTGAATGAAGAACTAGTTCGTTTTGAAAAGGTTCAAGGCGAAGGTAAAAGTTGCATAATACACTACAAAATAAGAATACATTGCTGCTTTAGAGGCCGCAAAAGAAAGATGCTTGGATGAAAGAGTTCATTGAAAAGCTAGGTAGATGCCTCCCATTCAGGATCATCTAGAAATCCTTTATGAGAATGTGGGTGCCATTACGCAAGCTAAAGGACCCTATCTCACATCAGAGTACCAAGTATCTACTCCAAACATTTAACTATATTTGGAATAAAGTTAAAAATGGAGATGTTAGTGTTCACAAAGTTTACTCAAATCAAGTTTCTGGATAAACCCATTCACGAAGCTCCTTTCATAAGCTAAACTTAAAGTGTCATATTTGAGCTATAGGACTTCGTCATTCTAGTGATGGGATTTGATTTGAATTTAGTATTTGGATATTGGAACAGGTTAAGCAACAAGTACAGTATTTAGTTAGATATATAGGATATAATCTTTTCATACTCGTTGTGTTCTATATTAGCATGTTTAAATCCTTGAATAAATTAGTTATTCTAAAATGTCCATAGTCGATCATAGTTGTGGGAGCAACTATGAAGTAAGACTAATGTGAATTGGATTGGTTGACTTTTAAAAGTAAAAGTGGCAAAGTGTTGCAACCAAGTTTATAGGTACTTGTTAGGGAATGAGTAATGGACCTGACCCGCTTCAAGATCACTTCATGGATCGTCGTCATAAGTGATTCTTGAATAAAAGGTAGTATCTTTGTATCCTTCGACCTGAGATGCATATTTGGGACTCAAGTGTAGGAACTGTTATGTTTTGATATGGTTAACCGTTGTTCTTGAAAAAGACAGCTATAAAGGCCATTATTGGGCATGGCATGAACTGCATAAGAGGCGTATGTAGTCAAGATGGGATTTGTTTCTCTAAATATGTTAAGAGTGAGACATCTAAGGTGCCTTACCAAAAGTTGAACAATAGATGAGAATGATAGTGATCCATGTCTCATGTTCAACATGATGTCTAAACAAAGGGATAACTGATACCACACCTAATACATCAATTAAAGCTATGAGCTCGTGGGAATTGGATGTTGTTGAATGGCACTTATAGTCATACGTTGCTGGGGGCAGTGAGATGTTGCTAGACGTCCACCACTGTCTATATCATTCTATAATGTAATCTTGAGCAAGTGGGAGATTGTTGGTTCTATATGCTCAAGAATAATTATAAAATAATATTACCGGTAATATATGATTCTATAGGGTCACACCGAACAACAAGTAGACACCGAATTAATATTTATAAGAATTTGATTCTTGATAAATATTATTATTTCTCGATAAATATTATTGAATATAATTCATAATATTAGATGCAAATGAAAGTTTCTTATTTATTAAAATAAGATAAGTTCATATTTAACTAGAAGTTAAAAGTAGGGATTATATGTAATAAGTTTAAATAGTTAAAATAGTGATTTTAACAAATTTAAAACTAGAGGGGACCAAAGTGCAAATATTCATGGAAGGGTCAAATTTCATTGGACCATTTTGTGGTCCAATAAAAGGCTCAACTTCTCTTTTGCTTTTGGATAAAAAGAGATGAGAAATTTTAAAAGAAGGATGACACTTGATTTTGCTCTCTCTCTCTCCCTCCTCTCCTTGGTTTCGGCCAAAACAAGAACACACACAAGTGTGTGTTTTTCTTCTCTTTTATTTTCTCATCTTCGAGTATATTGTATACTTGGAGTAGAATTTGTTTTTGCATCAAACTTTCAAGAAGGTACTAGCATACTACAAAGGTGTTGGATCTTGTTGGTGGACTTCTCTAGAGGGACTCTTTTTGGGTTCTACATTCTTCATCAACTTCCAACCTCCCAAGAGGATCCAAAGGACTACAAAGGTTGTAAGCTTTAAACTCTCTTATGTTCTTATTTATCTTTTCTTGATTGTAACAAGATCCTTGGTGGGAATAAAACGGTTTTATGTTTTTGTTCAAATTTTTGCTTCCGTTGCGTAAATAATTTTTATCTCCTATGAGTTTTTGAAACCCATGTTTTGAACATAAAATCCCAACATTAGGCACTTTGATGGTCCTGAAAAGTCACACCATCAATCTTTTGTAGTGACACTCCGATTTTTTTCTATTTTTGTGTTTTTTTGGGAGGGGTATATTCTAACCACCTAAAACTTAGGACCTCACAGTGTCCCCACTGTGGAAAGACTGGAAGTCACTATGGAAGTCCCCACCTCAAACTTAAGATTGCACAGTGTCCCCACTGTGATTTGGAAATTGGTGCGGAAGAGGTGGTTGGGGGTACAAAAAGGTCGTGTTTGGATGCAAAAATGGCCTATATCATTTCATGGTGACAAGTTGAGATTCGTACTTACAAAAGGGACCTTTTAAGTCGGAAGCCGAAAGTTGTACCTTGAAATGGAAACGAGATCAAACAAGCATTCAAACAAGACGTGAGTTAGTATCCAAAATTACCAACTTAGCAGTAGGATTTCATGCATCATTAAATAAAAAGTAGCAAATATTGTCGTATGCCTAGCCATAGGCAGAATACGAAACCAAACATAAAACATAAATTGTTTTTGAGAGAATCAAAAGTGGGGACCATAGTCCCAACAAACCATTAGTGGGTCGGAGTTGCTTGTGGTAAGCATGCGGCGGAGTCTTCATCGAAACCATCTTCACTGTCATTCGAGGGGCAAATAACTTCGGGAAATTCAGGGAGTTGTGCGTGCAACTCGGGATCAGCACCTTGTAACATTTGGTTCACAACCGCATCTTTATCCCTTGTATACATCCAGAATGATTCGGTAGCTAGGTTCATATGCTTCTGCTGGGCTTCCATGAGATCGACACGATAGGTGAGGGCTGTCAATGCTTGCAAAATGGCCGTCATGGGATTGCTTGTGCTTCCTGGAGTGGACTGTCGGAGTGGGGTACCAGTGGATCTCACTGTGGGTTGTTCGTGAAAAAGCAACAAACTCATCCAAATAATTTATTAAAGATTATGGCTCACTCTTTTTGCTCATTTTCGTGAATGTTACCAAGAATGGGGGTTTTGAGAAGTGAAATGGCTAAAATTTGACAAAATAAAATAAAAATAAAAGGAAATAATAACTCTAAGTGGGTTGCAAACTGTCCACAGTGCGAAGTGCAAGTGTACACTGTCCACTATGATCGTCACAGCAAGTAATAGTTGGTAAAATACCAGAATCGAATCCACAGAGACTGGGCAATCAAGACAATACGGTTCTCATGAGCTCCTTTTACAGGTTTCAATTACAGAAGAAGCAATATTTTGGTTTGTTCGGTGAAATAGCTATTTTAACGACTTTACTAAAGATTTAAAAAGAGGAATGTAGGTTGGATTTTCCCTAGATTTTATATTAAATACCTGATCCTAAAAAGTGATCCTTGTACTCGAGGTAGGCATTTTCGCTAGAAAAACCCGGTTACAAAATACTCACACCCTTAAGCAAAAATCCCATACTCTTAGTATTTATTGTTTTGTCAATGGTAATCTCAAAATGGACCTTTTCAGGTCTCGATGGAATGTGTAGAGACAAATACTCTAAGTGTTTTTAAATACACCAACTAGCTTGCCTACTACTCCAGTGGGTTGAGATTAGCTCACTGTGCCGACCTCACTTTCGCAAATGTCATAAGAATTCTTTCGAATCCCCTAGCATTATCTAAGCTCGTGTCACTGCGTTCTACTCATTTCTGAGTTAAGAACTAGACTTTAGATCCTTACAAGTGATCGGCTTGTTCGCATCATTGGCAATAATCGAGAGTGAATAACCAAAACAACAAATATTCCAAATATAAAGATTACTCAAGCATTTTTCATTAAAATCCAGGTACTTCTCTTTCCTACATCCCAAAGGATGCTTAGCATAACATTTTCGAAGTAAAGAAAACACAAGATGAATAGATGAACATAAATAAACTGAAAATGACTTGTATTAAAACCGCAGTGGGGAACGAAGGTACGTCACTACCACTGATTACGAGAAACTAGCGATTACACTAAGGAAATTAAATGCAAGAAATTAAGAACTACACCAGTAAACTAGAGAGCTAAAACTATCACTACAATGTGGTAGTTGGAGGTATTCAAGATTTCCAATGGACCCTTCACCTTTACATCAAGTCAACTTTAAAGTTGTAGGTTCCCAGATTCACGTTGCATCACATTAATGGTAATAATATAGACAGCGGAAGCATTTAAATATAAAGCCATTAAAGTGAGTGATTAAGTAAATGATATTGTAGTAGTGAGAATCAAATATAGAACAGGATAATGATAACAAGATCAAGTAAGAAACGCTGCTCGTATATTGATAATGGATAGCACCAAGAACAAGATCAATAGTGTATCATGAAATCTTACAGGGAACAATATCGTACAGAGGTAGTGCTCTGGATTACTGCAGTGTGTGCTTAAACAATTGTGGAAAACTATTCTTCCAAAAGCTTACAATCGTTTGTTCCACTACCTCTCTATTTATAGCCCTGATAAAGTGTAGATAGTGTACTATCGTACCCTAGAATGACACGTGGAAAGTGTGTCTATTACTTTTAGGGCATACGTGGAAAGTATGGACACTTGTCTAACACTTAGGATTTCTTACGAGACTTAGGCTAACAAATGTCTTCAGTCACCAGAGCTCTTTCACTAGAACTCTGTTTGTCTTTTGTTGATGCGCGGTTCTTCTGTTCGAAGTCTTCTGACAGAGCTCTGTTGAGCTCTGTTAATTCACCAGAGCTCTGTTGAGCTCTGTTGGTCTTCTTGTTGAACTTCTTCCAAGTCGTGTCTGATCTCTGTTGGTCTTCTGACTTGATAATATTTTCAATACTTTTACATAACATATTCTTGGGGCTAACAATCTCCCTCTAAGTATTGAAAATAAAAAAATACAACTAACAGAGATTAAACAAAAGAACATAGAATTGACCTCTGTTAAAGCCTTGCACTATTCTTTTAGAATGTTACAATGCAGGGTAAGAAATAGTACATTTAAGCGTAATTATCTCCCCTTAGAATCTTGTCGAATCTTCTGATTAGCCCTCGGAAGTCAAGCATGCGATCAATCTGTTCAATGTAGAGTCTGAATTTCTCTTCCGGACATTTTTCTCTTGGGAGATTCTGGATGATATTCTTGAGATACTGCAGCGACTCACTTGTGTACTTCTGGGTTTCAGCAGCTCTGATGGCCTTATTTGTGCCCTTCTGTCGGCAGACAAAGACTGGAGGATCTTCTACAACGGTTCCAGTTCTATAATGGCCATAACCCACAAGACTTTCGTTCGGAGGTGCAATCGCCAGTTTCTCAACTTTGAACTCTATGCCTAGCTGGAAATCTATCTGTATTCTGAGATTGATGTGCTCTTGCATAGCGAATCGAACTTCTGGTAGCGCAGTTCTTGCTGGTGTGTATCTTTCTGAGAAGTTCAAGCAATAGGAGTGAAGTAAGATCAGGTCATATGGGTTCAGAAGAACAAGATCATTGTCATTGAAGAGTTCATTTCTGCCTTCTGTTGATTCCACAGTATACTCATGGTATATGACTCTGTCATGTTGAAACTTCTTGTGCTTGATGTCCAAGATTCTGCGGATACCGAAGTTTATGTTAATGGATCTGTTCAGATTTGACTTGGTTTGAATGAACTTTAGCCTTGATTCAGAAATAGTGTTTATTCTGATTGGGTTTAGGTATGGGTTAATGGGTACGGCATTGACAGGGATGATGTCTATGTTAGCATATAGAAATGCAAATACCGTTTCTAAGGCAGGTTTTTCGGTGTGATAGGTAGAGGTTTCTGGGTTCTGTTCAGGTATCATTGGGTTTGGGTCATCGTGGGTTTCTACCATAAGTATGTCGATGTGAGCAGATTCTTGAGTAGCTTGAGGTTGGGCTTGGCTTGTTTGTCCTTCAGCAGAGGATGGGTCTTCCTCTCTGGTTCTTTTCTTGGAGATGTAGGAGGGGTATCTAGGCAGATGATCTCTGGTGGTTCTTGTGTTGACTCTTCTGTCGGTTTGATGACTCTATCCTTGAACATGTAGTCAAATGCCACCACAGTCATTTCTGGCATGAATTCCTCTGTTATCCCCTTATCTCCTCCTCCTGTAGCCTCTGCCTCAGTTGCTTCTGTTACTTACTCTTTACCCTTAGCCTCTCTCTCTCTCTTTCAATCTCTTTCTCTTTCTCTGCCTCTTTCTCCTTCTCTCTCTCTTTTTCCTTTTCTCTCTCTTTCTCCTTCTCCCTCTCTTTCTCCTTCTCCCCCTTTTGTTGTTCTGAGGACTCACCCATCTGACTGTCTGAATGACCTTCTTGAGCATCCTCAAAATCATCATCATCGTCAGAAGCGTCAATTCGAGCTGTTGGTGAGGGCTGAACAACAAAATTCAGATCGGCTTTGTGTCTCTTTCTTAAAGGTTCTCCTGTAGGTGCTTCTTCAGCAGGTCTTTTCGATGTAGAGATAGCCTGTAAAAGAATGTTAGAAAAACTTGAGGCTGCCTTCTTTATTACATCCTCTACCTCTGTTACGGCACCTCTGATCTCTTCTACTTGAGCTTCAAAGTTGACCTTGTGAGTATCAAGAGACGCTTTCACATGTTGTTCTGTCGCCTTAGCTTTCATCACAAATTTTGATGAAATCGTCATCATTCGGCTAAGAATTGATCTTCTGAAGTCTCCCATTTGGCCAACTGTCATGGGTAGGTCATTTGGGTTAGGGCTGGAGATGTTGAGTGGAGTAGCAGATGATGTTGTTGCTTCTTTGATGGATTCATTAACAGAGTTGGTAATGATCTCTGTCAAGGTTCTGACGTTAGATTCTGATAGAATAAATGTAGGGATGGGAAGGGTTCTGTTCATCTGAGCATTGTGGTGCTCTGTCATGAGTCGCTTTAGCTCTGTTAGATATGTCGAAATCTTTTTAGCTTCCTCTGCTCTGACTGTTTTCAGCTCTACTATCTCTGTTGTCATCTTGGCAATCTCTTCTCCTCTGACTCGTTCAGACTCTATTCTTGGTGCTTCAGCCTCGGCATATTCCAGAGTTATCTCTGTATGTTTGTTAGAGATCTGTTGTAATTCCTCTTTAAGAAGAGCATTCTCCTTGCGAATCAGCTCCTCCTTCTGTTCATTGATAAGTTTATACTCATTCAAGGAGTTGTTGATACTATCACAGAAGCTTTCGAACTCTGCTCTTGTGACAGTGTCAACGGGGGTATCCTCGGTTCCAACACATGGATCAAATTCTGCCTCGAGTTCAGAGGTGCCTCCGTCAAGAGGTGTGTTGATGTTGGCTCTTGGAGGACTTCCACCTGATCCTTGATGTTCCCTTTGAGGGGAAACGATTACAGGTGTTCTGACCAGATTTTCCTCTTCCAGCTCAGGTTCTGAAGAAGGAAATCTGATGTGATGAGAAGCATTTGGATCAAGCAAAGTTTTCCCTTGTTCTACTATGGTCTCCCATTGTCCCTGAGTCGGACAGATGCTACGTGAGATTACAAAGATCTCTGGTCTATTTTGTGTTATGTCTATATGAGCCACAGAGGCATCATTATGTGGAGGTGACCTATTGATGTTCTGGGGCGAATGAACATCACTACCAAAGATAGCTTCCCCAGATATGTGCGTACCAGAGGCATGAAGAGTTGCTTCTGGTGGTTCTTGCTAGTTGGGGTTCGAGGTGTGCACCTCTGTTTCAATAATCCTTTGGTCTTGATCACCAGGATTAGATTGTGTGGTAGCACTGGGATTTTGGTTAAGGATACGCTCAAGTGTGCTCTGTTGAACATATTTTTCTATCCTCACATTCTCCTCGGCTCCTACGGCTGTAGAACTCTCTGGATTCTCTTTGTCATTTCCCTCTTTCTCACCACTATCAGAGGAAATGGTTTCCACCTCTGGTGTTTCCTGAACTTCCTCATGGACAGCCTCCCTAGGAGATGCTCTGTCCTCTACTTCCTTCTCCATCACTCTAGAGGAAGACCCCACTTCGGGTGCTCTTACCTCTGGTCTGTTAGCTTCCTCTCCTATTTCCTCACTCAAGATTTCAAAAGAAGGCTCAGATCCTAAGTATGCTGGGGTTCTCACCTCAGGTTCTTGAGGTTGAGCAGCACTCTGATAGTTTTGGATAGAGATGCGGTCTTGAGGGATAAGAGCAAGCATTGTACCTGGAATTCTTCGAATGAAGGGATATTCACCTGATGTAGTGGGAAGGAATTTGGACATTACCCAAACAGGTGTGGAGCGTCCCTAATGAGTTAATTCTAGTCTGTCGAATGCTCTTCTGATTACCAGACTGATAAAACGCGGAAACTTGATCATCTTTAAGAACTTGTGAGTTCCAACAACTCCTCCTCTTGCGATGGATGAGGTCTTTGTGTTAACAGCGGTAAGAAGATCATTGTATAGTATGCTGGCGTAGTCAAAGTTTCGGTTAAAGAACAATCCATACATGATCTATAGGATTTCCGTTGTTGCTTGATCTTGACTACCAGATTTGCTGGTAAAGGTTCTGTTCAAGGTGGAGAACATGAAGTTCCACATAGTGGGTAGATTATGTCTTTTAAATTCTCCTATCCTATTCAGATCTTTGTTGTAACCCAAGAATTTCATGAAGTCAAGAAGAACAACTACTTTTGGTGGTTTCTCATAGGCTTCTATTCCTAGCTGTCTTTTGGTCTTCATTCTGAAGATTCTTCTTAAGGTGCTTGCTCGAATACGGATTGTTCCCGCTCCTCCATTTCTCGAGTTGACACTCCCAACAATCCCATCTTGTTCTTCTATGTACTGGCACGTGGTCCACCATTGTTGGACGTAGATTGCAGGAAGATGGTCATCGAATTCTGTTAGGGCTCTAAAAATTTCAGAGTTCCTGAAAAACTCAATAAAAACATGATATAGGGGTAGATAGAGTCCTGGAGTGGGATCGAGTCTATAGTTGTTGTCAGCAAACTCGTAAGGAAGAACAACAATTTCATCAGTGGGTTCTATTCGGCTAGAATCATCAGAGTTTTGAGGTTCCGCCATTGTTGCAGGTTTTGGGTTTTTCTTGAAGAACAGAGAGGATTTGAATAGCGGAGGGAAAGGTGAAAGGTTTTTGAAGTGTTAAGGAAGTTTAAAAAATGAAATAGGTCAAGGGTATGGATATTTATAGTCAAAACATGTGGCTGGGTAATCGTCGTAGGTACTGTAGGCACTCAAGTGACAGAAGGTGGAGTGGCCTGAACAGTGTATTGTGGGAACAGCTAGTGGTTTAGCTTTCAATTAGAGAGTGCCACGTGGATTTTGTTCTGACCACTTTCGTGCAAGTAAACCGTCGCGGTTAGAGATGTGAGGGTGACAAGTGGTTGACGCTTGGAAATAACCCGCACCTCTGATGACGTTACCTCTGATGACGTGGCATAAAAACCGACAGAGCTCTGTTGGAGCTATGCAAGTTTTGCCTCCGATGAGTAGACATTTTCCATTCTTTTCAAGTATCCCTTGGTGTTTCACCTTTACCCGAAATTATTTAAAATTCTGTATCTGATGTGGAAATGGTCAAAGAACGATAACAGAACTGACTCAGAAATTTCACAGAGTTCTGGTGAGAATCAACAGAGGCTCTGGTGAAATATCAGAGTTCTGGTATGTTCTTGACGTTATCAAAGGATTTTCATCAGAACAGGTTTTCCCTCTTTCTTCAAAAAGATTTTTCTTTTCAGAACAAAGAGCAAAGTCATTTTGATTTTAAAAGGATTTGACTTGCTCCCCCTAAAACCATGCGCAAAATACTTTACAAGCTCCCCCTTGAAATATGAGCAAAAAAAACTTTTTACAAAAAGAAAAAAATTACAACACAAGAGATATATATACAGACAGATTCACTAAGCTTGTTGAAAAAGTATGCGTGACAGAGTTCTGGTGAACGTCAGAAGCTCTATTTGAACTATCCTACCCAACTACTTGACAGAGCTCTGTTGGAACATCAGAGGCTCTGTTGAGTTTGAACAGAGTTAGGAGGACATGTTCAACATACCCATTTTGCTGATTAATAAGTTAAATCTCCTTTCATCAAGGGCTTTTGTAAACAAGTCAGCAAGCTGGAAGTCGGTTGAAACAAAGTACATTTCAATCGTCCCTTTTTCAACATGATCCTCTATGAAGTGGTACCTTATGTCGATATGCTTTGTCTTGGAGTGCTGAACTGGATTAGCTGTGATTGCTATGGCACTCTTAGAGTCACACAGAATTGGAATTTTTACATACTCCAGGCCATAGTCTTTGAGCTGGGTTTTCATACATATCACTTGAGAGCAACAACTAGCAGCATCAACCTACTCTGCTTCTGCTGTAGAAGTTGATACGCAATTCTGTTTCTTGGATGTCCAACTCACCAATTTTTCACCAAGTAATTGGCAGCTACCAGACGTACTCTTTCTGTCATTCTTGCATCCTCCGTAATCTGAGTCTGTATATCCTACAAGCTCGAAACCAGAGTTAAGAGGATACCAGAGACCCAAAAATTGAGTCCCTTTAAGATATTTAAATATGCGCTTGACAACAGACAAATGAGATTCTTTAGGATTTGCTTGGAATCTGGCACAGAGGCAGGTTGCAAACATTATATCAGGTCTGCTAGCAGTTAAGTACAGAAGTGATCCTATCATGCCTCTGTAGTTCTTGACATCTGTAGGTTCACCATTAAGGTCAGAGTCAAGTTTAACTCCAGTGTTAATAGGAGTTTTTATTGGATTTGAATTGTTGAACTTGTATTTTTTCAAAATATCAGAGATGTATTTCGACTGACTTATAAAAGTCCCTCTGATGGATTGTTTTACTTGTAAACCAAGGAAGAATGAAAGTTCTCCCATCATGCTCATTTTGAATTCACTTTTCATCAAGTCCTCAAACCTATCACAGTACTCTTGTAGAGTAGACCCAAAAATAATATCATCAACATATATTTGCACCAGAAGTATATCATTCTTATACCTTCTAAAGAATAGAGTTTTATCGACATTATCTTTCTCGAAGTGATTTGTCAACAGAAAGTTGGACAGAGTTTCACACCATGCTCTGGGAGCTTGCTTAAGGCCGTACAGAGCTTTGTCTAACTTGTAAACGTGGTCTGGAAACTCTGAACTTTCAAAACCAGGTGGTTGTTGGACATAAACTTCCTCTTGTAGTTTGCTATTCAGAAAGGCAGACTTTACATCCATCTGATAGACCTTAAAACTTTTGTGAGCAGCATAGGCTAAGAAGATTCTGATGGCTTCTAGTCTAGCCACAGGAGCAAAAGTTTCGTCATAGTCGATACCTTCTTCTTGGCAATATCCTTTTGCAACCAGACGGGCTTTGTTTCTGATGATAATCCCATCTTCATCCTTTTTATTCCTAAACACCCACTTGGTTCCAATGGCCGTTTTGCCTTTTGGAAGTGGAACCAAGGACCAAACTTTGTTTCTTTCGAATTCCAGAAGCTCTTCTTGCATAGCTTCGATCCAGTTTCGGTCTTCAAGGGCTTCAGAAATCTTCTTCGGCTCAATCATGCTTAAGAAGTTTACAAAGAAGGCTTCATTGATTGTGGCCGATCTCGTCTTCACACCATCTTCAGCAGCACCTATAATTTGATGATGAGGATGATCCTTTGTCCATCTAGTCATTAGGGCATGGACAACAGGAGGGGTTTGTGCTTCTGATGGGAAAAGACGATCTTCAGAATCAGAGCTCTGTGGCACACAACTCTGGAGAGTGGCCTCATTGATCTGTGAAGGTGATCTTTCAAATAGGGAATCTCTGCCAATATTGGTTAGCAGAGGTGATGATGTCTCTTGCACAGGTTCTCTTTGTGGTTCCTCATTTCTCTGAATGACACCTGTAGACAGAGAAGTAGATGGTGAAGTATTGGAGGGACCAGTAAGAGTTGTACCTGTCAGATTATGTTCTGTTGAATTCTGAGCTTGGTCGCCTCTGTTGATGTTGACAGAGGAAACACCATCATCGAAGAAATCACCGAACGCAAGATTGATATCTTCTTCTCTTGTCTTTGAAGAACTTGGTTTCTTCTGTTCTGTTTGTGTCCCCTCTGTTGATTTGCAATCAGAGGCACTTGATGTACTTTCATTAAAGGACACACTAACGCTTTCTTGAATGACATGGGTTCTGGTGTTGTAGACTCTGTAGGCTTTAGAGGTTAAGGAATAACCAATAAAGATTCCTTCGTCCGCCTTTTTGTCGAATTTACCCAAATGTTCTTTGTCATTCAAGATGTAGCACTTGCAGCCAAAAATATGAAAAAATTTCACATTTGGCCTTCTATTGTTGATGAGTTCATAGGGAGTCTTTTTAAATCTTTTTACAATGACAGCTCTGTTTTGGGTAAAACAGGCTGTTGAGACTGCCTCTGTCCAGAAGTTGATGGGAAGGACAGAACCGGCCAACAAGGTTCTGGCGGCTTCTACCAGAGTTCTGTTCTTTCTTTCCACTACACCATTCTGTTGTGGAGTTCTAGCAGCTGAGAAGTTTTGGGAGATTCCTTCTTCTGAAAGATATGCATCTATTCTTGCATTTTTGAATTCTGTCCCGTTATCACTTCTCAACTTTTTCACTTTCAATCCTAACAGAACCTGTATCCTTCTCAACAAATTTATTAGAATTTCTGGGACATCAGATTTTACTCTGATGAACTCAATCCAAGTATATCTAGAAAATTCATCAATTAGCACAAGAATATACTTCTTGCCAGACATACTTTGCACAAAGATAGGACCACAGAGATCCACGTGAAACATATGCAAAGGTCTGGGACAACTATGATCACTCTAGTTCTGTGTGAATATCATTTCATCTTACCCAATTCACGTGCAGAACAGAGATGGTCTTTGTCAAATTTCAGCGGAGGAAGTCCTTTTATTAGCTTTAATTTCACAAGCTTGTCAAGGTTTTGAAAATTCAAATGGGCAAATCTTTTATGCCATAGCCAGGCATCTTCATTTTTCAAAGACACTAAACAGAGTTTTTTTGTTGTAGAGTTTTGGTTAGGATTGAAATTCATTTTATAAAGATTGCCTTTTCTGTCGGCTCTTAAGGGTTCTTGACCAGACTCGGAAAGCAACAGAGAACAGTATTCTTCCTAAAATTAACATCGAACCCATGATCACAGAGTTGACTTATGCTAAGCAGATTATGGTTTAATCCTTCACCATAAGCAACCTCAGAAACTGAAACACCACCATTGACTAAAGTACCGTAGCCTCTAATCTGTCCTCCATTATCTCCTCCAAAGTTTACTGCACTTCCATTTTTATCCTTGAAAGAAGTAAGCAGCACCTTATTCCCCGTCATGTGCCTTGAGCATCCTGAATCTAAATACCAGATCTGCACATGGGGTTTCTGCAAGACAGATTAGTTTCTTTTAGGTACCCATTGCATAATGGGTCATTTCTTGTTAGACTTCGGTGGGTTACCAGACTTTCCTTCAGGCTTTTCATTCTTTGATGATGTGCCAGAGGTTTTTATTTTTTGTGCATTCTGAACAGTCTTGGGATTTTTTTCTTTGAGACGACTGATTCAGAACACAGTGGGGACCATTCATATGGTTCTGTAATTGTAACAGGAGTTGAATACAATTGCATTTGATAGAACATGAAAGTTGATGCAAATTGTTGTTTTTATTAAAAACCTGTTGTTTGAAGGGAGTTTGATTTTGAAAAGCTTTAGGACAAGATGTCTTTACATACATTCTGTCCTGTGACGGCTTTTTGAAATTGTTGTTTCTCGGAGCAAACTCTCTTGATACAAAGCTATTTTTCTTTTGATTTACAACAGGTGCAAATAGATTGGTCATTGACTTTCCATTTTCCTTTCTGCTCTGTTGTAAATTTGACTTGATCATAGGCGTATGTGTTGGTTCCCAGATTCACGTTGTATCATATTAATGGTAGTGAAATAGACAGCGGAAGCATATTAAATAAAGCCATTAAAATGAGTGATTGTGTAAACGATAAATGAACTATGAGAATCAAATATTGAACAGTAAAATGATAACAGGATCAGATATAAAAGCTGCTCATATATTGATAATGAATCACACCAAGAACATGTTCAAGTGTGTTCGGAAATCTCATAGGACAACAATATCGTACGGAGGTAGTGCTCGGGATTGCTGCAGTGTGTACTTAAACAATTGTGGAAAAACTACTCTTCCCAAAGCTTACAATTGTTTGTTCCACTACCTCTCTATATATAGCCCTGAAAAAGTGAAGGCAGTGTACTATCGTACCCTAGAATGACACCTGGAAAGTGTGTCTCCTATTTTTAGGGCATACGTGGAAAGTATGGACATTTGTCTAACACTTGGGATTTCCTACGAGACTTAGGCTGACAGAGGTCTTCACTTCACCAGAGCTCTGTTGAAAGAGATCTGTTGGTCTTCTTTTAAATACTTGTTCTTCTGTTGGAAGTCTTCGACAGAGCTCTGTTGAGCTCTGTTGGTCTTCTTGATGAACTCCTTCCAAGTCTTCTGTCTGATCTCTGTTGGTCTTCTGACTTGAACTATTTTCAATACTTTTACATAACAGATACTTGGGGCTAACAATCTCCCCCTAAGTATTGAAAATAAAAATTTACAATTGACAAGAGATTAAACAAAAGAACAGAGAACTTTTACCTCTGTCGAAGCCTTGCACTAATCTTTTGGAATATTACAAAAAGATTAAAAGATCAGTACATTTAAGCATAATTATCTCCCCTAAGAATTCTGTCGAATCTTCTGATTAGAGTACGGAAGTCTAGCATCAGATCAATCTGGTCGATGAAGAGTTTCTGCTGTTCTTCTGGACACTTGTTTCTTGGGAGATCTTGGATTATGTTCTTGAGGTATACTAGCGACTCACTTGAGTACTTGTGGGCTTCAGCTGCTCTGATGGCCTTCTTTATGCCCTTCTGTCGGCAGACAAAGACTGGAGGATCTTCTACTACGGTTCCAGTTCTGTGATGGCCATAACCCTCAAGGTTTTCATTTGGTGGTGCAATCGCTAGTTTTTCTACTTCAAACTCTATGCATAGCTGATAATCAATCTGTATTATGAGATTGATGTGCTCTTGCATAGCGAATCTGACTTCTGGTAGTGCAGTTATGGCCGGTGTGTATCTTTCTGAGAAGTTCAAGCAATATGCGTGGAGTAAGATCAGGTCATATGGGTTCAGAAGGACGAGATCATTGTCATTGAAGATTTCATTTCTGCCTTCTGTTGATTCCACAGTATACTCATGGTATGTGACCCTGTCGTGTTGAAACTTCTTGTGCTTGATGTCCAGAATTCTACGGATACCAAAGTTTATATTGATGGCTCTGTTCTGATTTGACTTGGTTTGGATGAACTTTAGCCTTGCATCAGAAATGGTGTTTATTCTGATTGGGTTGAGGTATGGGTTAATGGGTACGTCATTTACAGGGATGATGTCTATGTCAGCATATAGAAATGCAAATACCGTTTCTAAGGCAGGTTTTTCGGTATGAAAGGTAGAGGTTTCTGGGTTCTGTTCTGTTACCGTTGGGTTTGGGTCATCATGGGTTTCTGCCATAAGAATGTCGATGTGAGCAGATTTCTGAGTAGCTTGAGGTTGGGCTTGACTTATTTGTCCTTCAGCAGAGGATGGGTCTGTCCTCTCTGGTTCTTTTGTTGGAGAAGTAGGAGGGGTATCTAGGCAGATGATCTTTGGTGGTTCTTGTGTTGACTCTTCTGTCGGTTTGATGACTCTGTTTTTGAACATGTAGTCAAATGCCACTTCAGTCATATCTGTCATGATTTCCTCTGTTATCCCCTTTTCTCCTTCTCTAGTCTCCTCCTCAGTTGCTTCTGTGATTTTCCCTTTACCCTTGGCTTCTCTTTCTTTTTCAACCTCTTTCTCATTCTCTGCCTCTTTCTTATTCTCTCTCTTTCTCCTTCTCCTTCTCCTTCTCCTTTTCCTTTTCCTTCTCCTTCTCCTTCTCCCCTTTTTGTTGTTATGTGGACTCACCCAGTTGATCGTCTGATTGACCTTCTTGAGCATCCTCAAAATCATCATCATCGCCAGAGGAGTCAATTCGAGCTTTTGGTGAGGACTGAACAACAAACTTCAGATCAGCTTTGTGTCTCTTGCTTGATGGTTCATCTGTGGGTGCTTCTTCTGCATGTCTTTTTGATGTAGAGGTGGCTTGTAAAATAATATTAGTAAATGTTGAGGCTGCCTTTGTCATCACATCTTCTACCTCTGTTGCAGCACTTCTGATCTCTTCTACTTGAGCCTTGAAGTTGACCTTGTGAGTATCAAGAGATGCTTTCACATGTTGTTCTGTTGCCTTAGCTTTCATTACAAATTTTGATGAGATCGTCATCATTCGGCTAAGAATTGATTTTCTAAAGTCTCCCATTTGTCCAACTGTCATGGGTAGGTCATTTGGGTTAGGGCTGGAGATGTTCAGTGGAGTAGCAAATGAGGTGGTTGCTTCTTTTATGGATTCCTTAACAGAGTTGGTAATTATCTCTGTCAAGGTTCTGATATTAGATTCTGAAAGAATAACCGTGGGGATGGGAAGGGTTCTGTTCATCTGCGCTCTGTGGTTCTCTGTTATGAGTCGCTTTAGGTCTGCAAGATTTGTCGAAGTCTTTTGAACTTCCTCTGATCTGACTGATCTTAGGTCGGCTATTTATGTTGTCAGCTTTCCAATCTCTTCTCCTCTGACCCGTTCAGACTCTATTCTGAGTGCTTCAGCTTCGGCATATTTTCGAGTTAATTCAGCATGCTGGTATGAGATGTTCAGCAGTTATTCCCTAAGAGAAGCATTTTCCTTGCGGATCAGCTCCTCTTTTTGTTCATTGATAAGTTTATACTCGTTCAAAGAGTTGTTGATACTGTCACATAAACTTTCGAACTCTGCTCTTGTGACAGTGTCAACAGGGGTCTCCTTGGTTCCAACATATGGATCCAATTCTGCCTCGAGTTCAGAGGCGCCTCCGTCAAGAGTTGTGTTAATGTTGGCTCTTGGAGGACTTCCACCCGATCTTTGATGTTCCCTTTGAGGGGAAACAACTACAAATGTTCTGACCAAAATTTCCTCTTCCAGCTCAGGTTCTGAAGAAGGAAATCTGGTGTGATGGGAAGCATTTGGATCAAGCAATGTCTTCCCTTGTTCTACTATGGTCTGCCATTGTCCTTGAGTCAGACAGATACTACGTGAGATTACAAAGATCTCTGGTCTATTTTGTGTGGACTCTAAATGAGCCACAGAGGCATCATCGTGTGGAGGTGACCTATTGATGTTATGGGGCGAATGAACATCACTATCAAAGATAGTTTCCCCGGCTTCGTGCGTACCAGAGGCATGAAGAGGTGCCTCTGATGGTATAGGCTGGTTGGGGTTCGAGGTGTGCACCTCTGTTTCAATAATCCTTTGGTCTTGATCATTAGGATTAGATTGTGTGGAAGCACTGGGATTTGGGTTAAGGTTACCCTCAGATGTGCTCTGTTGAGCATCTTTTTCTATTCTTCCAATATCCTCGGCTCCTATGGCTGTAGAACTCTCTGGATTCTCTCTGATGTTTCTCTCTTGCTCACCACTATCAGAGGAGATGGTTTCTACCTCTGGTGTTTCTTGTACTTCCTCATAGACAGCCTCTCTAGGAGATGCTCTGTCCTCTACTTCCTCTCTTCTAGAGGAAGACCCCACTTCGGGTACTCTTGCCTCTGGTCCGATAACTTCCTCACCTATTTCCTCACTCAAGTTCTCAAAAGAAGGCTCAGATCCTAAGTATGTTGGGGTTCTCACCTCAGGTTCTTGAGGTTGAGCAGCACTCTGATAGTTCTGGATAAAAATATGGTCAGGGGCGATAAGGGCAAACATTGTACCTGGAATTCTCCTTATGAAAGGGTATTCGCCTGATGTAGTGGGGAGGAATTTGGACATCGTCCAGACGGGTGTTGAGCGACCCTGATGAGTTAGTTCCAGTATGTCGAAGGCTCTTCTGATCACCAGACTGATAAAGCGTGGAAACTTGATCATCTTCAAGAATTTGTGGGATCCAACGACTCCTCCTTTTGCGATGGAAGAGGTTTTTGTGTTGACAGCTGAAAGAAGATCGTTGTAGAGAATGCTGGCGTAGTCAAAGTTTCGATTGAAGAATAATCCATACATGATTTGTAGGATTTCTGTTGTGGCTTGGTCTTGACTACTAGATTTGCTGGTAAGGGTTCTGTTTAAGGTGGAGAACATGAAATTCCACATAGAGGGTAGATTCTGTCGCTTGAACTCTCCAATCCTATTCAGATCCTTGTTGTAACCCAGAAATTTCATGAAAGCAAGAAGAACAGTTGTTTTTGGTTGTTTCTCATAGACGTCTATTCCTAGCTGTCTCTTGGTTTTCATTCTGAAGATTCTTCTTAAGGTGCTTGCTCTTATGCGGATTGTTCCCGCTCCTCCATTACTTGCGTTGACGCTCCCAACTATCCCGTCTTGTTCTTCGATGTATTGGCATGTAGTCCACTATTGTTGGACATAGATTGCAGGAAGATGGTCGTCGAACTCTGTTAGGGCTCTAAAGATGTCAGAGTTTCTGAAGACATCAATAAAGACATGATACAGGGGTAAATAGAGTCCTGGAGTGGGATCAAATTTGTAGTTGTTGTCAGCAAACTCATATGGAAGAACAACGATATCATCAGTGGGTTCTATTCGGCTAGAGTCAGAAGAGTTCTGGGGTTCCGCCATTGTTGCAGGTTTGGGTTTTCTTGAAGAACACTGAGGATTTAAATAAAAGAGGGAAAGGTGAAAGGTTTAGGAAGTTTTAGAAAAGAAATGGGTCAAGGTTTTGGATATTTATAGTCAGAGCTTGTGGCTGGGTAATGGCCGTAGATACTGTAGGCACTCGAGTGTCAGAAGGTGGAGTGGCCTGAATTGTGTATCGTGGGGACAACTAGTGGTTTAGCTTTCAATTAGAGATTGCCACGTGGATTTGTTCTGACCACTTTTGTGCAAGTAAACCGTCGCGGTTAGAGATGTGTGAAATAACCCGCACCTCTAATGACGCTTAGAAATAACCCGCACCTCTGATGACGTGTTCTGATGACGTGTTCTGATGACGTGGCAGAACAAACTAACAGAGCTCTGATGGGGCTTTGTTAAGTTCCCTCTGTTGAGTGAACTCTTCATTTCTTATCAAGTAACCCAAGATGTTTGTACCTTTACCTTAAAAACATTTAAAATTCTGTTCTGATGTGAAAAGAAAAGAACAGAGAACTTAGACAAACAACAGAGCTCTGGTGAGAAACAACAGAGGTTCTGGTGATAAGTCAAAGTTCTGGCAGATTCATGACATTATCATAAAGATTTTCATCAGAACATGTTTTCCTCCTTTCTTCAAAACGATTCAAAAAGCAGAGTCAATTTGGATTTGGACGTTTGAGTACTGACTTGCTCCCCCTAAAACCATGCATTATTTTTCTTTTAAGCTCCCCCTAGAAAATTGAGCTCCTTTTTTTTATATATATACACAGAATGTTCACTGAGTGTTGAAAAAAAATATGCTTAACAGAGTTCTGGTGAACAACAGAAGCTCTGTTGAACTATCCTACCCAATTATTTGACAGAGCTCTGGTAGGATCATCAGAGGCTCTGTTGAATTTGAACAGAGTTAGGAGGACAGGTTCAGCATACCCAGTTTGCTGATTAAAAAGTTAAATCTCCTTTCATCAAGGGCTTTTGTAAACAAGTCAGCAAGCTGGAAGTCTGTTGAAACGAAGTACATTTCAATAGTCCCTTTTTCAACATGATCGTTTATGAAGTGGTACCTTATGTCGATGTGCTTAGTCTTCGAGTGCTGAACTGGATTGGCTGTTATGGCAATGGCACTCTTGGAGTCACACAGAATTGGAATTTTACCATACTCCAGACCATAATCTTTGAGTTGTGTTTTCATCCATATCACTTGAGAGCAACAACTAGCAGCAGCAACGTATTCTGCTTCTGCTGTAGAGGTTGAAACACAGTTCTGTTTCTTGGATGTCCAACTCACCAACTTTTCTCCAAGCAGTTTGAAGCTACCAGAAGTACTCTTTCTGTCATTCTTGCATCGTCCATAGTCTGAATCTGTATATGCTACAAGCTCGAAACCAGAGTTAAGAGGATACCAGAGACCCAAAAATTGAGTCCCTTTCAGATATTTAAAGATACGCTTGACAGCTGTTAAATGAGTTTCTGTAGGATTTGCTTGAAATCTGGCACAGAGACAGGTTGCAAACATTATATCAGGTCTGCTGGCAGTTAAGTACAGAAGTGACCCTATCATGCCTCTGTAGTGCTTGACATCTGTTGGTTCACCCTTAAGATCTAAGTCAAGTTTAACTTCAGTGGCAATAGGAGTTTTCATTGGTTTTGAATCATTGAGCTTATACTTTTTCAACATATCAGAGATGTATTTAGACTGACTTATGAAAGTCCCTCTGTCTGATTGTTTAACTTGTAAACCAAGGAAGAAAGAAAGTTCTCCCATCATGCTCATTTTGAATTCGCTTTTCATTAAACTTTCAAACTTATCACAGTACTCCTGCCTTGTAGACCCAAAGATAATATCATCAACATATATTTGTACCAGAAGTATATCATTCTTATACCTCCTAAAGAATAGAGTTTTATCGACGGTACCTTTCTCGAAGTGATTGATCAACAAAAATTTGGACTGAGTTTCATACCAGGCTCTGGGAGCTTGCTTAAGGCCGTACAGTGCTTTGTCTAACTTGTAAACGTGTTCTGGAAACTCTGAACATTAAAAACCAGGTGGTTGCTGGACATAAACTTCTTCTTGCAGTTTGCCATTCAGAAAGGCAGACTTGACATCCATTTGGTAGACCTTGAAACCCTTATGAGCAGCATAGGCTAGGAAGATTCTGATAGCTTCTAGCCTAGCCACAGGTGCAAAGGTTTCGTCATAGTCAATTCCTTCTTCCTGTCTGTATCCCTTTGCAACCAGACGGGCTTTGTTTATGATGATAATCCCATCTTCATCCTTTTTGTTTCTAAACACCCACTTGGTTCCAATGGCCGTTTTGCCTTTTGGGAGTGGAACCAAGGACCAGACTTTATTTCTTTCGAATTCCAGAAGCTCTTCTTGCATAGCTTCGATCCAATTTGGGTCCTCTAGGGCTTCAGAAATCTTCTTCGGCTCAATCATGCTTAAATTTTTTACAAAGAAGGCTTCATTGATTGTGGCCGATCTTGTCTTCACACCATCTTCAGCAGCACCAATAATCAGATGATGAGGATGATCCTTTGTCCATCGTGTCATGGGAGCATAGACAATAGGCGAGGTTTGTGCTTCTGATGGGAAAAGACGAACTTCAGCGTCAGAGCTCTGTAGGTTGGGGCCAGGGCTCTGTGGCACACAGCTCTGAAGAGTGGCCTCATTGCTCTGAGAGTCATTAACAGAGCTTTGTGAAGGTGAGCTTTCAAACAAGGAGTCTTTGCCAATATTAGTTAGCAAAGGTGATGATGGCTCTTGTTCAGGTTCTCTCTCGCTCTGATGTGGTTCTTCATTTCTCTGAATTATTCCTGTAGACAGAGAAGTAGATGGTGAAATATTAGAGGGACCAGTGAGAGATGTACCTGTCAGATTCTGTTCTGTTGAGTTCTGAGCTTGATCTCCTCTGTTGATGATATCAGAAGAGTCATCATCATTGAAGAAATCGTTGAACATGAGATTGATATCTTCTTCCCTTGTCTTTGAAGAACTTGTCTCCTTCTGCTCTGTATGTGTCCCCTCTGTTGATTTTCGATCAGAGAATCTTGAAGTACTTTCATCAAAGGACACATTCACACTTTCTTGAATAACCCGACATCTGGAGTTGTAGACTCTGTAGGCTTTAGAGGTTAAGGAATAACCAATAAAGATTCCTTCGTCTGCTTTCTTATCAAACTTTCCCAGTTGATCTTTGTCATTCAACCGAAAACATGAAAGAATTTCACGTTTGGTCTTCTATTGTTGATGAGTTCATAAGGAGTCTTCTTAAATCTTTTCACTATTACAGCTCTGTTTTGGGTAAAACAGGCTGTTGAGACTGCTTCTGCCCAGAAGTTCATTGGAAGGACAGAGCCAGCCAACATGGTTCTGGCGGCTTCTATCAGAGTTCTGTTCTTTCTCTCCACAACTCCATTTTGTTGTGGAGTTCTTGCTGCTGAAAAGTTTTGGGAAATACCTTCCTCTGTTAGGTAGGCATCAATTTTGGCATTCTTGAATTCTGTCCCATTATCACTTCTCAACTTATGTACCTTCAGATCTAACAGAACCTGTATCCTTTTCAACAAACTTATCAGAATCTCTGGGACATCAGATTTTACTCTGATGAACTCAATCCAGGTATATCGAGAATATTCATCAATTAAAACAAGAATATATTTCTTGCCCGACAGACTTTGCACAGAGATTGGACCACAGAGATCCACATGAAGCATATGCAAAGGTCTGGGACAACTATGATCACTCTTTGTTCTGTGTGAAGATCTTTTCATCTTACCTAGCTCACAAGCAGAACATAGATGGTCTTTGTCAAACTTCAGAGAAGGAAGTCCTTTTACTAACTTTAGTTTAACGAGCTTATCAAGATTTTGAAAGTTCAAATGGGCAAATCTTTTATGCCAGAGCCAGGCATCTTCTTTTTTTAAAGACACTAAACAGAGTTTCTCTGTTGTAGAGTTTTGGTTTGGTTTAAAATTCATCTTATAAAGATTGCCTTTTCTGTCGGCTCTTAAAAGTTCTTGACCAGACTCTGAAAGTAGCAAGGAACAATATTTCTTCCTGAAATTGACGTCGAACCCATGATCACGGAGTTGACTTATTCTGAGAAGATTATGATTTAATCCTTCAACGTAAGCAACTTCAGAAACTGAAACATCACCATTTACTAAAGTACCATAACCCTTAATATGTCCGCCATTGTCTCCTCCGAAGGTTACTGCACTTCCCATCTTGTTTTTAAAAGAAGTTAACAACTCCTTATTCCCCGTCATGTGCCTGGAGCATCCAGAATCCAAATACCAGATCTGCACATGAGGTTTCTGCAAGACAGATTAATTCCTTTTAGGTACCCACTGCATAATGGGTCCTTTCTTGTTAGGCTTTGGTAAATTAACAGACTTTCCTTGGGATTTTTCATTCTGAGATGGTGTGCCAGAGGTTTTCCTCTGTGTATTCTGAACAGTCTTAAGATTTTTCTTTTGAACCGACTTATTCAGAATACAGTGGGGGCCATTCAGATGATTTTGCAATTTTAGTAACAGTTGAATACAATTGCAGTTTATGGAGCATGACTGTTGCACATTGTTTTTATTCAAAAACTGTTTGATTGGTGCTTGATTTTGAAAGGTTTTAGGACCAGATGTCTATGCATACAATCTGTCCTGATTTTGTTTCTTTGAAACAGACTCTGTTGACATGAAGTTCTTTGGATTTGACTCTTTTGACCAGACAGAATTTCCTCTTTGATTTACACCAGAATTTGGAATAGATTTGTTGTTTGCTATCCATTTTCCCTTCTGTTCTGGTGTGAACTTTACTGGTTTGAAAGCAAGAGGAACATTTTGGTTTACAAAAACACTTTTGTTTTTCTCTCTCTTCTCCACTTCTACTGCATTAGAAGCAAGAATCTTAAAACCTTTGTTGTTAAACTCAGTTACCGGTATAAACCTTGATTGTTTCTTGAAGAAAGAAACATCATCTTTTAGATCCGTAGATTTTATCGGTGTCTGCTTTAACTTGTGTAAGATTTTCTTTTGACCACAAAAGATCTGTTCATCTACCTCGGAGTCAGAGTCACAGTCAGAGGCTAGAAAGTCTTTGGTGGCTCTGTTGGAGGTATTAGGCTTGATTGGTATAACAGAAATGTTTGGCTTAACAGTTCTGAACCTTCTCAACTTGGGTTTTAAAGAATCTAAAACAGCATTTTCTTCGATAACTTTCAACAAATCCTCCTCGAAAGATGTTCTTGTAGATTCAGAGGTAGGAGAGAAGGCTAGGACTTCTGGATTTAGTTTGCTCTGTGTTATTTCAACGGAGGGCTCTGTCACAGAAGTAACAGACTTCTGTCCTAAGAATGAGTTGAAGTTAAAAATCTCTTTTGTATCCAAGTTCTTGACAGAGTTAGGAAGTATGATTTTAGCTCTTCCTTGATCAAGAATAAACTCTGAGGATGGTTTTAAAACCTTCTTATGATCAGAGGAGTCATAGCTGACGTTCCTAAAGTCAAGATTTCTTTGTTTTGAGAAAGCATCTGAAGTTTTGGTTCTTTTGATAACAGCATTACCAGATATCACGTCCTCTTGGATTTTCCCAACACAAAAGGCAGAGGACAGAGATGTCTTCTTCCTTTCGTCATAGGGAGCAAGGTCATAGAAACCAAGACCTTGCGTATCCATCTGTGAATTTATCTTGATGTGCACATCTTGTGCGTCCTGGTATTTTTTAATCTGAATTTCTTTTCTCTGTAGAGATTGATGCAGAATTTCCGTTTCTCTTTGAAAATAATCAGTTAGAGCAACAGAGTTAAGTCTCTCGGTTTCAGACTTTTTCAATTTTTCAGACTTCTGTTTCAAAATGTTTTCATATTCGTTAATTCTGTAAGAAAACATGCTCTCTTTCTTCTTTTGCAAGATTTCTAGCTGAGAATTTTCTTTGAAGATTTCTTCCTTTTCTTGTTCTAAGAGAGTTTTCTCTCTCTTGTAAAAGGACAGATCCTTCTGAGCTAGCTTTCTAAGTTCCTTTTCTTCAGAAAGTTTTTGTTTCAGAAGTTGAAATTCCTCATTCAGCATAGAAACATGCATTTCTAACTCTGAGTCAGATTTAGATTCAGATGAACATACCTTGGCACTGGGTCTGGTGGTTTCCAGCGCTCTGTCGTCAGACTCTGTCGTGGTAAGAGCAAATGCATGATCTAGATCTTCTTCTTCTGTTGTTCCCTTCGTTATTTCTGGTTCTCCAGTCATCCAGTCAACAGCTTCTTCTAAACTTTCATCATCCACATCAACTCCATAGAAGTTGGCTTGTTCTGGTTCATCATCAGAGGATGAATCAGAAACCCAGTTCTCCATTTCAGCCACGTAGCTTCTTTCTCTGTAGTTGTACTTGTATTTGTTCTTGTAGTAGTCCTGGTCTTTTACCAGTTTGCCTCTACAATTAACAGAGAAGTGCCCAGGTTTGCTACATCTGAAGCAACGTTCATCATTCTGATTGATGGGTTGAGCAACATCGGCCTTCTGTTGTGCTGGTGGATTTTCTCTTCTGTTTTGTGAAGGTTGTCTTTGTTCTGTGGTAACTCTGTTGTTACTTTGTTCCGGTGAAGCGTATTCTCTTCTGTCTTCTTTTCTCCCATATCTACCTCTTCTGTCAAACTTATTGCCAAATCTCTTGTTAAATTGCTGAGTTATTAGAGCAAAAGATTGAGCAAAAGCTTGAATGTCATCATCCTCTGATGAGCTTTCCTCTGTATCACTCTCTGCAACTAAACATTTCTTTCCTTTCTTTTTAACTGACTTATCTTTCTTTTTCTCTCTGTTTGAACTCTCTCTGTTTGACTTTTCTGAAGTGGTTTTCTTAGAATCAGAAACTAAAGCGATTGGGCCTGCAATGGTGGATTTGCCTTTTTGCTTGACAACATCCTTCTCTTGTGCGGCCAAAGTGCCATACACATATGTTAGAGACCTGGTTAGCTTGTAAAGACATGGATAGATTTAACCACTCATCATTCAAACTTTTCAAAAACAGAACATTGTTATCTTCCTTCGACCTAACAACTCCACATTTTTTGCATTTGTTGATCAACACATTAAATCTGTTGTAGGTTTGTTGTAAGGTTTCCTCAGGAAGTGCTTTGAAATCGTTGTATTCATTTATACATTGGGTCCTTCTGTTCTTTTGGGTCTTGATACCACCCTCAAATTGATTAAGAAGTTGATCCCAGATTTCCTTAGCAGTAACACATGAATCTAGTTCTTGAAATATTTCGTTTGGAATGGCCATTATCAGTAGTCTAACTGCTTTAAGATCATTTTCCATTTTAAGATTTTCCTCATCAGTAAAACCTGTGGTTTTAATCTCATAATGAGCTGGAATCTCAGTAGTAGTTCCTGTTGCGGGTACACGAGGAACAAAAACCATGGGTTGGAATGGTCCGTCCGTGACAGATCGCATTAAGTCTTTATCCATGCCATCGAAAAAGTTAACCATCCTGATCTTCCACTGAGCATATTCATCTCTCAGAAGAGTAGGAGGTTTTGTTAAAGAACCAGCAGTATAGATAGCATTTATACCGTTGTTCGCCATTTTGAGAAAAACAGAGTACAGTTGTTGGAAAAAGAGTTTCAACAAGAAGATGAGTTTAAACAGTAACCAATGGAACAGTAACTTTTGAGAGAAATGTTTAAACTATACTAGAAAGCTTTAAACACAGATATATGAGCTATGAAAGCTTGTTTAGACTAGGAAGCAGTAAAAACAGAGTATGTAATGAAGCTTTTAAAGACACACAAACACAATCAACAACAGTGAGTCAACCTTGGTAGATTGGATCGTTTGGTTTAAAAAAACCAAAGAATCTCTGATACCAATTGTTGGTTCCCAGATTCACGTTGTATCATATTAATGGTAGTGAAATAGGCAGCGGAAGCATATTAAATAAAGCCATTAAAATGAGTGATTGTGTAAACGATAAATGAACTATGAGAATCAAATATTGAACAGTAAAATGATAACAGGATCAGATATAAAAGCTGCTCATATATTGATAATGAATCACACCAAGAACATGTTCAAGTGTGTTCGGAAATCTCATAGGACAACAATATCGTACGGAGGTAGTGCTCGGGATTGCTGCAGTGTGTGCTTAAACAATTGTGGAAAAACTACTCTTCCCAAAGCTTACAATTGAAGGTAGTGTACTATCGTACCCTAGAATGACACGTGGAAAGTGTGTCTCCTATTTTTAGGGCATACGTGTAAAGTATGGACACTTGTCTAACACTTGGGATTTCCTACGAGACTTAGGCTGACAGAGGTCTTCACTTCACCAGAGCTCTGTTGAAAGAGCTCTGTTGGTCTTCTTTTAAATACTTGTTCTTCTGTTGGAAGTCTTCGACAGAGCTCTGTTGAGCTCTGTTGGTCTTCTTGATGAACTCCTTCCAAGTCTTCTGTCTGATCTTTGTTGGTCTTCTGACTTGAACTATTTTCAATACTTTTACATAACAGATACTTGGGGCTAACAGTATGGAACTGAGGTATAGTCTTCATGAATGATTTTAGCTTTCCCTCTTTTGTTTTCTTCTATCTCATTAGAAGAGAGAATTTTGATACCCTTATTTTTCAAATTTGGCAAAGGTATAAATCTGTTCTGTTTCTTAAAGAATGAGACATTTTTCAGAGATCCAGATTCAACAATTGCCTGTTTAGGTTTGTGTAAAGCAGTGTTAGGAGCACAGAAAATTTGCTCATCTACCTCAGAGTCAGAGTCACTGTCAGAGCACAGAAAGTCTCTGTTGTCTCTGATAGAGGTGTTAGACTCTTTGGGTATCTCAGAGTTGTCAGCTCTGGTGAGTTTGAACTTTCTTATCTTGGGTTTTAAAGCATTACAAGCAGCATTTTCTTCAATAACTTTCAGAATGTCCTCTTCAAAAGTTGTTCGAAAGGTTTCAGAGGATGGAGAGAAGACTGGAGCTTCAGGATTGAGTTCTCTCTGTGTTGTAGCACAAGAGGGTTCTGCAATAGAAGCAACAGATTTCTGTTCCTTGAAAGAGTTGAAGTTAAAGATTTCTTCCGGATCAAGACTTTTGATAGAATCAGTAAGCTTTATTTCAGCTCTTCCCTGATCAAGAATAAACTTTTCAGATGGTTTTGTAACCTTTTCCTGATTCAAGGAGTCATAGCTGACATTCCTTAAGCTGAGTCTCTTTGCCTTTGTAAAATCTGATATTTTGGCTCTTTTGAAAACAGTAGTTCCGGAGATCACATCCTCTTGTATTTTTCCAATAGAGAAGGCAAAGGGATAAGATGCCTTTATCCTTCTTTTGTATGGAACAATGTCATTAAAGACTAGACCTTGCTTGTCCTCTTGAGAATTGATCTTGGTATACACATTCTGTGCATCCTGTATGTTTTGATTAAAATCTCTTTTTTCTGCAGGAATTGATGTAAAATTTCCCTTTCTCTTTGAAAATAGTCTTTTAAAGCAACAAAGTTTAATCGTTCATTTTCAGATTTAGCAACTTCTTCAACTTTTTGTTTCAAAATATCTTCAAACTCTTTAACCCTTTTTGAAAACGTGCTTTCTTTCTTTTGTTGTAAGACTTCTAGCTCAGATTTCTCTTTGAATATTTCTTCCTTTTCCTTTTCCAAGAGAGTTTTCTCTGTCTTGTAGAAGGACAGATCCTTCTGAGGTAGCTTTGTTAACTCTTTTTCCTCAGAAAGTTTTTGTTTTAAGAGTTGAAACTCTTCAGTTAGTAATGACACATGCATCTCAAGTTCTGAGTCAGACTTGGATTCAGAGGAATGTACCTTGGCAGTGGGTCTGGTGGTCTCCAGCGCTCTGTTGTCTGGCTCTGTTACAGTTAGAGCAAATGCATGAGCTATATCTTCTTCTTTAGACCTTTCTATTCTTCCTCCGGTCATCCAATCAACTTCTCCCAGGCTTCCATCATCCACAGCAACAATGGCTTGCTCTGGTTCATCGTCAGAGGATGAATCAGAGATCCAATTCTCCATCTCAGCAAAATAGCTTCTTTCTCTGTAGTTGTATTTGTATTTATTCTTGTAATAATCTTGATCTTTTACAAGTTTTCCTCTACAATTAGCAGAGAAATGGCCAGGTTTGCCACATCTAAAGCAACGTCCATCATTTTGATTGATGGGTTGGGCAGCATCAGCCTTCTGTGGAGCAGGAGCATTGAACTTCTGTTGTGGTTGCTGTCTTTGTTCTGTCGATGCTCTGTTGTGTTGGTTTTGTTATGGGGGCGCAGCATAAACTTTGTTCTCATCTTTCTCATATCTACCTCTTCTGTCGAATGCTCTGTTGCCAAATCTCTTGTTAAATTGTTGAGTGATTAATGCAAGAGATTTAGCAAACGCATTTATATCGTCATCCTCATCTGATGAGTTTTCTTCAGCATCACTTTCAGCTACCAAACTCTTCTTACCCTTCTTTTTCTTGCCTCTGCTAGAACTCTCTCTGTTGGACTTTCCTTCTATGGATTTCTTTGATTCAGAAACTAACGCAATTGGTCCTGCAATGGTGGATTTGCCTTTTTGCTTGACAACATCCTTCTCTTGTGCGGCCAGAGTGCCATACACATCAGTAAGAGACCTCGCATCTAGATCCTGGTTAGCTTGTAAAGACATGGACAGATTCAACCATTCATCATTCAAACTTTTCAGGAACAAAACATTGTTATCTTCCTTCGACCTAACAACCCCACGCTTTTTACATTTGTTTATTAAAACATTGAATCTGTTGTATGTTTGTTGTAAGGTTTCCTCAGGAAGTGCCTTGAAATCGTTGTATTCATTTTTACATTGGGTCCTTCTGTTCTTTTGGGTTTTGATACCACCCTCAAGTTGATTAAGAAGTTGATCCCAGATTTCTTTAGCAGTAACACATGAATCTAGTTCTTGAAATATTTCATTAGGAATGGCCATAATCAGAAGTCTAACTGCTTTTAGATCATTTTCCATTTTTAATGTCTCTTCATCAGTGAACCCGGTGGTTTTGGGTTCAAGGTGAGCAGGAATCTTAGCAGTAGTTTGTGTTGCGGGTACACATGGAACCAAACCATGGGTTTGAATGGTCCATCTGGGACAGAACGCATTAAATCTCTGTCCATCCCATCAAGGAAGTTAACCATCCTAATCTTCCATTGAGGATATTCATCTCTCAGAAGAGTAGGAGGTTTGGTCAGAGAATCAGCAGTATAAATGGCATTGATATTGTTATTAGCCATTTTCAAAAAAAAAAACAGAGTATGAAAGTTTTCAAGGGTTTTAAACTAAAGTAATCTGAAAGTTTGATGACCAGTGTCCAATGGAATAGTAACTTTGAGTAGATAAGATATTTACACTAGACTTTGAAAGTTTAAGATGACATTAAATAAACTCTGAAAAACTCGTAATAAACTTTAAATAGTAAAAACAGAGTATATTGAAGCTTTGAGACACACAATTAATCAACAACAGTGAATCAACCTTGGTAGATTGGATGCCTTGATTTGAGCAAATCAAGCAAGCTCTGATACCAATTGTAGGTTCCCAGATTCACGTTGCATCACATTAATGGTAATAATATAGACAGCGGAAGCATTTATATATAAAGCCATTAAAGTGAGTGATTAAGTAAATGATATTGTAGTAGTGAGAATCAAATATAGAACAGGATAATGATAACAAGATCAAGTAAGAAACGCTGCTCGTATATTGATAATGGATAACACCAAGAACAAGATCAATAGTGTATCCTGAAATCTCACAGGGAACAATATCGTACAGAGGTAGTGCTCGGGATTACTGCTGTATGTGCTTAAACAATTGTGGAAAACTATTCTTCCAAAAGCTTACAATCGTTTGTTCCACTACCTCTCTATTTATAGCCCTGATAAATTGTAGACAGTGTACTATTGTACCCTAGAATGACACGTGGAAAGTGTGTCTCTTACTTTTAGGGCATACGTGTAAAGTATGGACACTTGTCTAACACTTAGGATTTCTTACGAGACTTAGGCTAACAAAGGTCTTCAGTCACCAGAGCTCTTTCGCAAGAGCTCTGTTTGTCTTTTGTTGATGCGCGATTCTTCTGTTGGAAGTCATCTGACAGAGCTCTGTTGAGCTCTGTTGGTCTTCTTGTTGAACTTCTTCCAAGTCGTGTCTGATCTCTGTTGGTCTTCTGACATGATAATATTTCCAATACTTTTACATACCATATTCTTGGGGCTAACAAAAGTACCATGTGTGTACTTGATGCCATCTTCAAGAAATATGCTTGTACTTCTTAACTTCATATTTCTGCCATTGAACCTTCCATTCTCCAGAGCATTTACATCCCAACTAAGAGTTTCTTTTCTTTTGTCTTCTTCTTCTGCTCGATAGTGGGGAGTGGAGTGGAATGCGCAAGTCACTGCGAGATTTTCGTGAAAAAGCAACAAACTCCACCAAATAATTTATTAAAGACTATGGTTCAATCTTTTTGCTCATTTTCGTGAATGTTACCAAGAATGGTGGTTTTGAGAAGTGAAATGGCTAAAATTTAACAAAATAAAATAAAAATAAAAGGAAATAATAACTCTAAAAATAGAGTTATCACAACCTCAAACATAAATCATTACTTGTCCCCAAGTAATAAAAAGAAAGAAAAAATAAAAAGAATAATGCACTTGAGCTTTCAGGGACTTATCGACTTCTCACTCTGACTGGATGTTGATCTCCCTCCACAGATACTTCTTTCGGTTCCAAAATTAAAGTTTCACTTTTGTACTTGCGAAATCTTTCCCTTGTTCACATTTGATCAATAGAACTTTCTTGGGTTCGAAGGGTTTATGGCTTTGAATATTTTCCCAAGGGTTTCGGCAAGTAGTTCCAAACATGGACCGAAGATCTCGTTTTGAGATTTTTATTTCAAGAAGTGAGTGATTTGTATTTTGCAAGGGTAAGTACGTACACTTTCAGGCTTTATTTGAGTATGGCTATTTTTTGTGAGAGTGGGTATTCTGATGGTCCAGAATAGACACACCATCTTTTTCTGGGAGTGGGCACTTTGATGGTCCAGAAAAGGCACACCATCAATCTTTTGTAGTGACACTCCAATTTTTTTCTATTTTTGTGTTTTTTTTGGGAGGGGGTATATTCCATCCACCACAAACTTAGGACTTCACAGTGTCCCCACTGTGGAAAGACTGGAAGTCATTCTGGAAGTCCCCACCTCAAACATAAGATTGCACAGTGTCCCCACTGTGAGTTGGAAATTGGTGCGGAAGAGGTGGTTGGGGGTACAAAAAGGTCGTGTTTGGATGCAAAAATGGCCAATAACATTTCATGGTGACAAGTTGAGATTCGTACTTACAAAAGGGACCTTTTAAGTCGGAAGCCGAAAGTTGTACCTTGAAATGGAAACGAGATCAAACAAGCATTCAAACAAGACGTGAGTTAGTATCCAAAATTACCTACTTAGCAGTAGGATTTCATGCATCATTAAAAAAAAGTAGCAAATATTGTCATATGCCTAGCCATAGGCAGAATACGAAACCAAACATAAAACAGAAATTGTTTTTGAGAGCATCAAAAGTGGGGACCATAGTCCCAATAAACCATTAGTGGGTCGGAGTTGCTTGTGGTGAGCTTGCGGCGGAGTCTTCATCGAAATCATCTTCACTGTCATTCGAGGGGCAAATACCTTCGGGAAATTCAGGGAGTTGTGCATGTAACTCGGGATCAGCACCTTGTAACATTTGGTTCACAACCGCATCCCTATCCCTTGTATACATCCAGAATGATTCGGTAGCTCGGTTCATATGCTTCTGCTGGGCTTCCATGAGATCGATACGATAGGTGAGGTCTGTCAATGCTTGCAAAATGGCCGTCATGGGATTGCTTGTGCTTCCTGGAGTGGACTGTCGGAGTGCCCACTCCCAGAAAAAGATGGTGTGCCTATTCTTGACCATCAAAATACCCACTCTCACAACAAAAAAAATAGCCATACTCAAATAAAGCCTGAAAGTGTACGTACTTACCCTTGCAAAATACAAATCACTCACTTCTTGAAATAAAAATCTCAAAGCGAGATCTTCGATCCATGTTTGGAACTACTTGCCGAAACCCTTGGGAAAATATTCAAAGCCATAAACCCTTCGAACCCAAGAAAGTCCTATTGATCAAATGTGAACAAGGGAAAGATTTCGTCAAGTACAAAAGTGAAACTTTAATTTTGGAACCGAAAGAAGTATCTGTGGAGGGAGATCAACATCCAGTCAGAGTGAGAAGTCGATAAGTCCCTGAAAGCTAAAGTGCATTATTCTTTTTATTTTTTTCTTTCTTTTTATTACTTGGGGACAAGTAATTATTTAAGTTTGAGGTTGTGATAACTCTATTTTTAGAGTTATTATTTCCTTTTATTTTTATTTTATTTTGTCAAATTTTAACCATTTCACTTCTCAAAACCCCCATTCTTGGTAACATTCACGAAAATGAGCAAAAAGAGTGAACCATAGTCTTTAATAAATTATTTGGTGGAGTTTGTTGCTTTTTCACGAAAATCTCGCAGTGCCTTGCGCATCCCACTCCACTCCCCACTATCGAGCAGAAGAAGAAGACAAAAGAAAAGAAACTCTTAGTTGGGATGTAAATGCTCTGGAGAATGGAAGGTTCAATGGCAGAAATATGAAGTTAAGAAGTACAAGCATCTTTCTTGAAGATGGCATCAAGTACACCCATGGTACTTTAAAGTTAACTGGATGAAAAGGTGAAGGGTCCATTGGGTAAAAGAGCTACAAGATGGTGGATAAAAGAATTGTTCAAAGGGCAAAATTTCATCTTGATACTTCAGTCTTTATTCACTAGATAACCCATTTTTTGTGTAAAACCCAAACATTCCTTTAAATATAAAAAGGGGTGTTGGGTTCCATTTAATTCATCTTGGAAATCTTGAATACCTCCAACTACCACATTGTAGTGATAGTTTTAGCTCTCTAGTTTACTGATGTAGTTCTTAATTTCTTGCATTTAATTTCCTTAGTGTAATCGCTAGTTTCTCGTAATCAGTGGTAGTGACGTACCTTCGTTCCCCACTGCGGTTTTAATACAAGTCATTTTTAGTTTATTTATGTTCATCTCTTCATCTTTTGTTTTCTTTACTTCGAAAATGTTAAGCTAAGCATCATTTGGGATGTAGGAAAGAGAAGTACCTGGATTTTATGAAAAATGCTTGAGTAATCTTTATATTTGGAATATTTGTTGTTTTGGTTATTCACTCTCGATTATTGCCCAATGATGCGAACAAGCCGATCACTTGTAAGGATCTAAAGTCTAGTTCTTAACTCAGAAATGAGTAGAACGCAGTGACCCGAGCTTGGATAATGCTAGGGGATTCGAAAGAATTCTTATGACACTAGCGAAAGTGAGGTCGGTACAGTGAGCTAATCTCAACCCACTGGAGTAGTAGGCAAGCTAGTTGGTGTATTTAAAAACACTTAGAGTATTTGTCTCTACACATTCTATCGAGACCTGAAAAGGTCCATTTTGAGATTACCATTGACAAAACAATAAACACTAAGAGTATGAGATTTTTTCTTAAGGGTGTGAGTATTTTGTAACCGGGCTTTTCTAGCGAAAATGCCTACCTCGAGTACAAGTATCACTTTTTAGGATCAGGTATTTAATATAAAATCTAGGGAAAATCCAACCTACATTCCTCTTTTTAAATCTTTAGTAAAGTCGTTAAAATAGCTATTTCACCGAACAAACCAAAATATTGCTTCTTCTGTAATTGAAACCTGTAAAAGGAGCTCATGAGAACCGTATTGTCTTGATTAGCCAGTCTCTGTGGATTCGATTCTGGTATTTTACCAACTATTGCTTGATGTGACGATCATAGTGGACAGTGTATACTTGCACTTCCCACTGTGGACAGTTTGCAACCCACCGCGATTAAAACACATATTTCGCACGTACCAAGTTTTTGGCGCCGTTGCCGGGGACTCTATTTTTAGAGTTATTATTTCCTTTTATTTTTATTTTATTTTGTCAACTTTTATCCATTTCACTTCTCAAAACCCCCATTCTTGGTAACATTCACGTAAATGAGCAAAAAGAGTGAACCATAGTCTTTAATAAATTATTTGGTGGAGTTTTGTTGCTTTTTCATGAAAATCTCGCAGTGACTTGCGCATCCCACTCCACTCCCCACTATCCAGCCGAAGAAGAAGACAAAAGAAAAGAAACTCTTAGTTGGGATGTAAATGCTCTGGAGAATGGAAGGTTCAATGGCAGAAATATGAAGTTAAGAACTACAAACATCTTTCTTGAAGATGGCATCAAGTACACCCATGGTACTTTAAAGTTGACTTGATGAAAAGGTGAAGGGTCCATTAGGTAAAAGAGCTACAAGATGGTGGATAAAAGAATTGTTCAAAGGGCAGAATTTCATCTTGATACTTCAGTCTTTATTCACTAGAAAACCCATTTTTTGTGCAAAACCCAAACCTTCCTTTAATTATAAAAAGGGGTGTTGGGTTCCATTTTAATCATCTTGGAAATCTTGAATACCTCCAACTACCACATTGTAGTGATAGTTTTAGCTCTCTAGTTTACTGTTGTAGTTCTTAATTTCTTGCATTTAATTTCCTTAGTGTAATCGCTAGTTTCTCGTAATCAGTGCTAGTGACGTACCTTCGTTCCCCACTGCGGTTTTAATACAAGTCATTTTCAGTTTATTTATGTTCATCTCTTCATCTTTTGTTTTCTTTACTTCGAAAATGTTAGGCTAAGCATCCTTTGGGATGTAGGAAAGAGAAGTACCTGAATTTTATGAAAAATGCTTGAGTAATCTTTATATTTGGAATATTTGTTGTTTTGGTTATTCACTCTCGATTATTTCCCAATGATGCGAACAAGCCGATCACTTGTAAGGATCTAAAGTCTAGTTCTTAACTCAAAAATGAGTAGAACGCAGTGACACGAGCTTGGATAATGCTAGGGGATTCGAAAGAATTCTTATGACACTTGCGAAAGTGAGGTCGGCACAGTGAGCTAATCTCAACCCACTGGAGTAGTAGGCAAGCTAGTTGGTGTATTTAAAAACACTTAGAGTATTTGTCTTTACACATTCCATCGAGACCTGAAAAGGTCCATTTTGAGATTACCATTGACAAAACAATAAATACTAAGAGTATGGGATTTTTGCTTAAGGGTGTGAGTATTTTGTAACCGGACTTTTCTAGCGAAAATGCCTACCTCGAGTACAAGGATCGCTTTTTAGGATCAGGTATTTAATATAAAATCTAGGGAAAATCCAACCTACATTCCTCTTTTTAAATCTTTAGTAAAGTCGTTAAAATAGCTATTTCACCGAACAAACCAAAATATTGCTTCTTCTGTAATTGAAACCTGTAAAAGGAGCTCATGAGAACCGTATTGTCTTGATTGCCCAGTCTCTGTGGATTCGATTCTGGTATTTTCCCAACTATTACTTGTTGTGACGATCATAGTGGATATTGTATACTTGCACTTCCCACTGTGGGCAGTTTGCAACCCACTGCGATTAAAACACATATTTCACACGTACCAACTTTTTGGCGCCATTGCCGGGGACTGACGTGATTTTAAATCTCAAGACTTTAGTTTTTGTTCGAGCCCGAGTAACTCGTTTTTCTTAGCCGTTCGTGTTGCATGCCACGGCAACAACACGAACCTTTGGTGCCAATCGATCTTGAAATAGAGAAAACTTTTCGAAGAAGACGTAGAAACAAGAACACAAATCGACAACCCCCTGTGAACCCCACTATAAACATGGCAGGTGTAGGAGGTGAAAGACCCATCAATCCACCACCATTAGTGGAGACCACAGTGACGATTGCCGATAGCAAAGATCGAAAAATACGGGACTATGCTACTTCCGGAGTTGGTGATTTAAGCTCCGGAATTTTGAGGCCCAATATTGTTGCAACTCATTTTGAACTCAAACCGGTGATGTTTCAAATGATCCAAGCCATGGGTCAGTTTGGAGGATCACCATCTGAGGATCCACACTCACACTTAAAATCTTTTTGGAAATGACTGATTCCTTTCAATTGCAAGGTGTGAGCGATGAAGCATTAAGGCTAAGGCTTTTCCCTTTTTCACTAAGGGATAAGACAAAGACTTGGCTGAACTCACATGCACCTCATTCAATAACCACTTGGCAAGAACTTGCTGATAAATTTTTGCAAAAATACTTTCCTCCCACAAGGAATGTAAGGTTTCGAAATGATATTATTTTGTTTAGGCAAGAAGAAGATGAGGCTGGTTCGGATGCATGGGAACGATTTAAAGATTTACTTCGAAAATGCCCACATCACGGCATCCCACATTGCATCCAATTGGAGACCTTTTACAATGGTCTTTCCAATGCGGCCAAAATCATCTTAGATGCAACAGCCGGTGGAACATTCACGAGTAAAACCTACAATGAAGGATATCAAATCTTAGAAAAAGTGTCCAACAACAATACCGAGTGGTCCAATCCGAGAGCACCCACGCCAAAGACCAACACCATTGACTCTGAGGCACTTAAAACCATGAATGCGCAATTAGTGGCCTTAACCAAATTAGTTTTGAATCAAAATAGCGACCAAGTCAATTCTGCAACACATCTCCCTGAGAACTGTTCCCTCCGTGGAGAAGAACATGTTTTTGACTATTGTCCAGCAAATCCCGAGTCCGTTAATGTTATAGGGACCAACCCAAGGAACAACCCGTATTCACAGACTTATAATCCAGGATGGAGAAATCACCCAAATTTCTCTTGGGCTGGTAATCCAGGACTCCAACCCCACGGGGCGAGTCATGTCCAGCAAAGACCACAAAACCCCCTGGATTTCAGCAACATCACAGTGGGCATCACCCACAGAACTTTCACCAAGGACAATCCTCACAACAGTTCCAACCTAGATCAACTCAGCCCGTTGAGGCTCAAACATCACTTGAATCAATTCTTAAAGGTTTCATGAATCAAACTCAAGCAGCCATTAGGAACATAGAGACCCAAGTAGGAAAACTAGCCGTCGAAGTCAAGAATAGACCACCAGGGACATTACCTAGTGACACCGAACACGCTAGGGTAATAGGAAAAGGATCTGAACAAGTCAAGTCCATAACACTTAGGAGCGGAAAGGATCTGAAAGATATCGTTTTTGAATCTGATGATCCGCCTCAAATGCCCACTAACCCCACAGTGGCCACTCGTCAAGTCACTGTTATTCCCACTTTTGGACCTATACCAAAACCTACTATTCCAAAGCCAACACCACAACAAACTAAAATTGACCCACGAAATGTACCTTTTCCAGAAAGAATGAAGACTAAAAATGTCGATGTTCAATTTAAAAAATTCTTAGACATTTTTAAACAACTTCATATTAACATACCCTTGGTAGAAGCTCTCGAGCAAATGCCAAGCTATGTTAAGTTTTTAAAGGATATTTTGAACAAAAAGAGGAAGTTGGGTGAGTTTGAGACTGTGGCGTTGACCAAGGAATGTAGTGCCCTCCTTACTAGCAAGATTCCGCCTAAGTTGAAAGACCCAGGTTGTTTCACCATTCCATGCACAATAGGAGGACAAGAAGTAGGTCAAGCACTTTGTGATTTGGGAGCTAGTATAAACTTGATGCCATTGTCCATTTTTACCAAGTTAGGTATTGGAGAGGCTAGACCCACAACCGTGACATTACAATTAGCCGACCGATCCATTGCCTACCCCAAAGGAAACATAGAAGACGTTTTGGTCCTAGTGGATAAATTAATCTTTCCTGCCGATTTTCTAATTCTAGATTATGAGGCCGATAAAGATATCCCAATCATCTTAGGGCGTCCGTTTCTTGCAACCAGACGTACTTTGATCGATGTGCACAAAGGGGAACTCACTATGAGAGTCAATGGCCAAGAGGTAACTTTCAATGTTTCCAAATCCCTTAAGTTCATAGAAACCAAAGACTGTTTTGCTTTAAGTTCGATTAGTGGAACCCACAGTCTTGATACAGTGCCCACAATGGGGAGTGAGAGTGAGCACTCTGATTTTGAGAGTGATGACACTTTTGAGGGTGAGTGTAACGCAATAGTGGCAGCCTTTGAACCTCTGGATTTTAAGGACAGAGATGTTCAACCCCCTTCAATAGAACAACCTCCCGAGCTAGAGCTTAAACCATTGCCTTCCCACTTGAAATATGCTTATCTCGCTAAGGATAATAAACTTCCCGTTATTATCTCTTCCAAACTTAGCGAGAAACAAGAACAACTTTTAATTGATTTGTTGATGAAGCATAAGAAGGCAATTGGTTGGACCATAGCAGACATTGGAGGTATTAGCCCCTCCCTATGTCAACATAAGATTAACTTGGAAAGTGACCACCCTGGAAAAGTCCCACCTCAAAGAAGGATGAACCCCATCATGAAGGAGGTAGTTAAGAAAGAAGTTTTGAAGTGGTTAGACGCCGATATTATCTACCCAATAGCTAGTAGTAGTTGGGTGAGCCCCGTCTAATGTGTCCCTAAAAAGGGAGGGACGACCGTAGTCAAGAACGAAAAGAATGAGCTCATTCCTACTAGGACTGTCACGGGGTGGAGAATATGCATGGACTATAGACAACTCAATCTAGCCACTAAGAAAGACCATTTTCCCTTACCTTTCATCGATCAAATGCTTGATAGGTTAGCATGAAAAGAATTCTATTGTTTTCTAGATGGATACTACGGATACAACCAAATCCATATCGCACCCGAGGACCAAGAAAAGACCACCTTTACTTGACCCTACGGTACTTTTGCATTCCGGAGGATGCCATTTGGATTGTGTAATGCCCCAGCCACTTTCCAACGTTGTATGATGGCCATTTTCACCGACATGATAGAAGACACCATAGAAGTTTTTATGGATGACTTTTCTGTGATAGGGACATCGTTTGACAACTGCCTGGGAAATTTAGAGAAAAGCCTAGTGAGATGTGAGACCCACGACCTTATTTTGAATTGGGAAAAATGCCATTTTATGGTAGAAGAGGGTATTGTCCTAGGTCATCTTGTCTCAACAAGAGGGTTGGAAGTTGACAAAGCCAAGCTTGAGGTAGTGGCACAACTTCCCGAACCCACAACGGTGAAAGGTATTCGAAGCTTCTTGGGTCATGCAGGTTTTTATAGGAGGTTCATCAAAGATTTTTCAAAAATAACAAAACCCCTATGTAACCTATTGCAACATGAAAAAGAATTTATTTTTACCCAAGAATGCCGAGATTCTTTTGAAACAATCAAGGAAGCCTTAGTTACTGCACCCATAGTGACCACTCCTGACTGCTCACCCCCATTCGAAGTGATGTGTGACGCCAGCGAGTGGGTTGTGGGGGCTGTTCTCGGACAAAGAAAGAACAAAGTTTTTCACCCCATTTATTATGCAAGTAAAACACTGATTGAGGCTCAGATTAATTATACTGTCACTGAAAAAGAATTACTTGCGGTGGTGTTTGCTTTTGATCGTTTCAGGTCGTATTTGATAGGGACGAAGGTCATTATACATATTGATCATGCAGCAATAAAATATTTGATCAACAAGGCCGATTCCAAGCCATGTTTGATTAGATGGGTGTTATTGCTGCAAGAATTCGACCTTGAGATCATTGATAGAAAAAGAAAAAGCAATCGGGTAGGTGACCATTTGTCCAGGCTCGAGAAGATAGTGACCACTGCAGATCCCACTCCGGTCAAAGAGAATTTTCCCGACGAACAATTGTTATCAGCCCAACATCATGAGAATAATGTTCCTTGGTATGCTGACATTGCAAATTTTTTAGCAAGTGGACTAAAACCCCACGGGATGAGTGGACAACCATTTAAAAAGATTTTACATGATACACGACAATATGTTTGGGATGACCCTTTCCTATATGAGATAGGAGCGGACCAAATATTGAGGCGTTGTGTCCACGGGGGTGAGCAACATCAAATACTCCATGGTTGTCACACATCCCACTACGGTGGCCACTTTGGTGGAAACCGCACTGCTGCAAAAGTCTTGCAAAGTGGGTTCTTTTGGCCCACTGTGTTTAAAGACTCTTTCGAATTTGTGAAAAATTGTGAGCAATGTCAACGCACCGGGAACATTTCGCAAAGAAACGAGATGCCTCTTAATAACATCCTAGAGGTAGAACTTTTTGATGTTTGGGGGATCGATTTCATGGGTCCTTTTCCAAACTCAAACAATAATTTTTATATCTTGGTTGCGGTAGACTATATTTCGAAATGGGTGGAAGTCATTGCTTGTCACTCTAATGATGCCAATACCGTGGTGAAATTTTTGCATAAAAATATTTTCACTCGATTTGGAACACCACGGGCATTGATTAGTGACGAAGACACCCATTTTGTGAACAAAGTCATGAGCTCGGTCCTTGCTAAGTATGATATACATCATAGAGTAGCCACTGCATACCATGCGCAAACCAACGGTTTAGCCGAACTTTCAAACCGTGAGATAAAAGGTATTTTGGAGAAAGTCGTTAAACCACATCGCAAGGATTGGTCAATCAAACTTGATGATGCTCTTTGGGCCTATCGTACGGCCTATAAAACTCCCTTGGGAATGTCTCCATTTAAATTAGTTTTTGGCAAAGCTTGCCATTTACCGATTGAATTGGAGCACAAGGCGTTTTGGGCCCTTAAAGAGCTTAACATGAGTGAGGATGTTGCGGGAATTAAGAGATGTTTGCAAATGCATGAACTAGAGGAGTTGCGATATCACTCCTATGAAAATGAAAAGTTATACAAAGAAAAGACCAAGATGTGGCACGATCGTAGGATCAACCATAGGGAGTTCTTTGAAGGCCAACATGTACTATTGTTCAATTCCCGTCTTAAACTCTTTCCAGGTAAGCTAAAATCACGATGGACGGGACCATACACCATTGTAAAGGTGAATCCCTTTGGAACAGTGGAGTTAAAGTCCCCACAGTCTGGTCAAACGTTTAAAGTCAATGGGCAGAGAGTGAAGCATTTTCTGAGCGAGATTGCTCACATTCCATCCCACTCTCTACCCCACTCTGGTTAAATAACATCGGGACCACTTGTAAATATTTTATTTAAGTTATTTGTTGTCTTTTTATTATTTTTGGTATTTTTAATTCTGCATGGTAGTTTATTTTGCATGTGTGTAGGAGAGATTGCAAATTTTTGAAGAAAAGTCAAGAAAATGCTTCGCAGTGACTTCGCACAAGTCACTACGCTTCCCACTGTCGAACTGACGAGAGGATGGGACGGTTTTTGGGGGCCCAATGACTGACACACATCACCTTTTTTCTTACACACAAGTCTACTTTTGCTGCCACTTGTCCTCTCTCACCATTTTTCAATAAAAGCCATCATATCCTCTCTCTCTCTCTCTCTCCAAAAGTAACGGTTCCCTCCATTTTTTATTACCCAAAAGATAAACCTTTTCAAATCCTAAATTCCAAATACCACCTTAACTCCTAATATTTAGAAACATATACTCTCTCTTCTTCTCCATTCTCCCTCACGAACCAAACCAAAGAGAAAACCCTTCCAAGAAAACCCTAACAATGGCAAAAAGCAAAAGATTGAACACCCACCCGGAGGAGTCCAGCCGTGCGGCGGTCCGCCGCATAACCACTGAAGCCAACCCGCCGGAAACCATCACCGGCGACTTGAACGAACCGCCGCCATCCTCCGGCGAATATCCGACAGTACCCGACATTCCAGATGCCGGGTCATCCAAGCAAGAGGGTTCGAAGGCTGCTACTTCTTCAAGGGTTTCGGATTCTAGTCAAAGCCATCTTGATGAGGAAGCATTGCAGGCTGAAGAAGAAATGCAAAAGTTGGAAGAAGAGTACAACCTAAAACTTTCTGCAATCCGGAAAAAGAAGGAAGAGGTTGAAAAGAAACGCAAAGAAGAGGAAGAAAGGCTGAAACGAGAAGAGGAGGACAGGTTAAGGAAAGAAGAGGAGGAGAGGAAACAACGAGAAGAAGCCGAACGATTGGCAAGAGAGGAAGAGGAGAGGAAAAAGATTGAACAAGAGAAACTTCTTGAGGAAGAGAGGAGACGGGCAGAGGCTGAGAAAAAAAAGGTTGAAGAAGAAAGGATGAGAAAGGAAGAACAAGACCGAAAAAGACAAGAAGAGGAAAGTCGAAAGAAAGAGGCAGAGGATGCGGCACTCAGGAACAAGGAGCAGATTCAAACTGATGAAAACCTACAAGTCTCAAACACTGTTGATTTGGAGGCACTTAAGAAGGTTCCCCACAGTGAGGAAGAACCTATGAGAAGAGCATTACGAAAGAAAGGAATGGTCACCAGATCTGGGGTGACCATTTCGCAGAAAACACCGGCCAAGAAACCAAGGAAGCAACCATCGGGGAAAGGTTAGGGTCTTGAACCCTCTTTAAGTTCATCATCATGTTGATTATGATGTTGGGGATGAACAAACCCAATATGAAAACCCATATCAGTCCACAGTGGGGACTGAGCATGCACCCAGTGGGGTGCCCAGGCAGTTTACAACCCCAGAGGCCGCTGCCCACTATGACTGCATTTCCAAGCACAAGTTGAACCTAGAGAGGGGTTTTGACCCCGACTTTGTAGAGGCCAACCCATTTATCAAGGATAGGGTTATACAGCATGATTGGACGACATTGGAATCTGCCAATCGTCGAGGCAATGCTTCTTTGGTTAGGGAGTTCTATGCTGAGGCCTCTTAGACGAAGGACCCTTTTGTAAAAGTCCGGGGTCGGACCGTGTATTATCATGCCACTACTATCAATACGGTCCTTGGAATAAGGGCCCCGACTACATGTGCCTTTGCGCAATTCCTCAAAAAGATGGGCCCAGCAGATGAAGATGTTATTTTAAAAGTTTTGGCAATTGAAGGCAAGCCTTGGGACAAAGATGGCAGTACACGGTGCCTACACGCTAGCTCCCTCACTACCGAGGCCGATGTGTGGTTCCAGTTTTTACGACCCTATCAATGCACAAGTTATAGGACCCTATCAATGCACAGTTTTTACCGAGGCCGTTGTGTGGTTCCAGGAAGCACAAGCAATCCCATGACGACTATTTTGCAAGCATTGACAGCCCTAACCTATCATATCGATCTCATGGAAGCCCAGCAGAAGCATATGAACCGAGCTTCCAAATCATTTCTGGATGTATACAAGGGATAGGGATGCGGTTGTGAACCAAATGTTACAAGGTGCTGATCCCTAGTTGCACGCACAACTCCCTGAATTTCCGGAAGGTATTTGCCCCTTGAATGACAGTGAAGATGGTTTCGATGAAGACTCTGCCGCAAGCTCACCACAAGAAATTCCGACCCACTAATGGTTTATTGGGACTATGGTCCCCACTTTTGATGCTCTCAAAAACAATTTATGTTTTATGTTTGGTTTCGTATTCTGCCTATGGCTAGGCATATGACAATATTTGCTACTTTTTTTTATCATTTTATTATTTTTAATGATGCATGAAATCCTACTGCTAAGTAGGTAATTTTGGATACTAACTCAAGTCTTGTTTGAATGCTTGTTTGATCTCGTTTCCATTTCAAGGTACAACTTTCGGCTTCCGACTTAAAGGGTCCCTTTTGTAAGTACAAATCTCAACTTGTCACCATAAAATGATATAGGCCATTTTTGCATCCAAACACGACCTTTTTGTACCCCCAACCACCTCTTCTGCACCAATTTCCAACTCACAGTGGGGACACTGTGTAATCTTAAGTTTGAGGTGGGGACTTCCAGAGTGACTTCCAGTCTTTCCACAGTGGGGACACTGTGAGGTCCTAAGTTTGAGGTGGGTAGAATATACCCCCTCCCAAAAAAAACACAATAATAGAAAAAAATCAGAGTGTCACTACAAAAGATTGATGGTGTGCCTTTTTTGGACCATCAAAGTGCCCACTCCCAGAAAACGATGGTGTGCTTATTCTAGACCAACAGAATACCCACTCTCACAAGTGTACACTGTCCACTATGATCGTCACAGCAAGTAATAGTTTGTAAAATACCAGAATCGAATCCACAGAGACTGGGCAATCAAGACAATATGGTTCTCATGAGCTCCTTTTACAGGTTTCAATTACAGAAGAAGCAATATTTTGGTTTGTTCGGTGAAATAGCTATTTTAACGACTTTACTAAAGATTTAAAAAGAGGAATGTAGGTTGGATTTTCCCTAGATTTTATATTAAATACCTGATCCTAAAAAGTGATCCTTGTACTCGAGGTAGGCATTTTTGCTAGAAAAGCTCGGTTACAAAATACTCACACCCTTAAGCAAAAATCCCATACTCTTAGTGTTGATCCAAACCCTCAGTGATTTGATAATGTCCCTCTCTTATATACTTAGTGAAAATTGTAAGTAAACAATATGTATCAGAGTTTCACTGTCGCTGATAAGTACTAAGATCTTACAGTACCGCTGATAAGAACTCTCGCTCTTTAAGTTAAACATTCAGCGAAACTGTTCATCATTAATGCTCTGAGTCTGTTCAGTCATTATGATGATCGCTGATAAGTTAGTTGTTTACTTATGATCCCTGAAGACAAATTTCACGTCAACAAAGGTTCTACGCTGAAGTCGAAGATCAAGCTCAAGAACCAGCGACAAGTCTCCTAATGAACTGATGCGGATCAGCGAAGACTCAGATTTGTCCACTCAACGTGAAGTATCAAGTACAAGACTTCAGCTATCGCTGAACTCTATCATTCGCTGATATGAAATGATAGATCGCTGAATCAACGAAAGCTGATCATGAAGTCCTCCGTACAAAGTACCTTTGTCTTAACCTCCCTTGCACGACTCCGTACGAAATGTCAGAAAAGAACCTCCGACTGTCTGAAATCGTACAACCACTCTGATACTACACTGTTCATCCATGCGGCTACTAAGGTTGTCAACAAAGGTCAATGACATGCAACCAACCAGCTGATGACACGTGTAAAGTGTATACTGACTTGCATTAAATGCATGCAGTATATAAAGAGATGAACCCACTTCATTTGAAGTAACTTGCTAACTCTGGACAAGTTCAATCTCTTATCTCAAGATAGGTTATTATTAGTAATTTCCTTATCTCTCTTAGTGCAAGAAACCTTAGTGTTCCAACTTGTTTAGATTTAGGTTTATCCTTAATCTTGTTTCCGCAACAACCTGTAAATTGTTAATGATTTATCAATAAACAATTTAGAAAAGTAAAATCTGTGTGTTTGTATTCAACCCCCCCCCCCCCCTTCTACAAACTTGTATAGGCCTTCGGGACCAACAAGTGGTATCAGAGCGGATTTGTTTAACCTCATAAACAAGATCTAATCTAAGATATTTCTCTTCCTTGCTATTATCTGAAAATGGCCACCAACACAAACACAAATTATATAGACAATGGTTCTCTTGCTAAACCCCCTAGATTTTCCAAAGATAACTTCAACTTATGGAAAAATAGGATGACACTCTTCTTAGAAGGTGTAGACCCTACTATGCCTTACTATCTAGAAAATGGTCCATTCATCCCTGTAAGAATTGATGCTGCTGTTCCAGCCGCTGAAAATAGACCTGCTATTCCAGAAAGGCTGGTACCTAAGGAAATCTTTCAATGGACTGACGAAGATAAGAAGAAAGTGGCTATAGATACAAAAGCCAGATCCATACTATCCATGGCTCTTCCTGACGAAGTCTACCATTCCGTCATGAACCTGAAAACATCAAAGGCCATGTGGGACACAATATGTGTTCAGTATGAAGGAACGTCTGAAGTCCAGGACTCAAGAAAGATCAACCTGGTAAGACAATATGAAAGCTTCATTTCTGGTAAGAATGAATCTCTCTCTGAAGTTCACCAACGTTTTAATTGTTTAATTATAGATCTGAAACTGTTGGTAAGGAATATTCTAACTTTGAAGTGCTGACAAAGTTTCTAGAATGTTTACCTGAAAGCTGGGACAATTATGCTATGTGTCTCAAGCTATCAAAGGATCTAAAATCAATGACCCTTTCAACCTTATATGGCACGTTGCTGAATCATGAGCAATCGAGCCATCATAAGAAGAATCTTGTAAAAGATTCCAAAAGCACCCCTGTTGCTTTAATCTCAGAGGAACCTTCTACTCAGCGACCCTCGGTCACTATCACTGAGTTAGAAAGTAACTCTGAAAGGTCATCAGATTCTGATTATTCGGATAATGATGAATCTTTGGCTCTCCTAACTAAGAAGTTCAGGAGATTTGCCAAAAAGAAAATGTTTAGAAAGAACAAACCTCTTTCCATAACTGACAAGCCTAGATCATCAGTGTTTGTTGATAAGGCTACTGCTACTTGTTTTAACTGCGAAAAGACAGAACATTTCGCTAACGAGTGCAGGTCAAAGAAAGTTTCTAGACCCTCAGCTTTTGCAAAGAAACCCTTTGTTCCAAGAAATAAAGATGACAAATATTCAAAGCTGAAAGAAAAATATGCAAAGCTGAAAAGCTTTAAGAAGAAGAATAAAGGCCTGATGGCTGACTATGATTGGGCTGCTTCTGATGAAGAAGCATCATCATCTGACTCTGAAGATGATGAAGCAAATCTATGTCTTATGGCCAAGATTGAAGAAGAGGAAGAAAGTTCAGACATTCCCTCCACTTCAACATCTGCTATTCAGGTATCACCTTCTTTCTTTACCAATATTGCAAATATTAATGAAGCTGATAAGATCGATCTCTTGACTAGAAGTTTATACGAAGCCATGAACGGCAAAACTGTGGTTGAAAACCAAAATCTTGATCTCGCTGAAAAGCTTAAAAACTGCCACCTTCAAATAGAAAAGCTTTCTAAAATTGAAGAAGATTTTAAAGATCAAGTATATTTAAATCTGTTGGATCCCAGATACACTTAATCAAGATTAACAATCTATTAGTAGAGTTTAGAGTTTGATGCGGAAGCGTATTAAACTAACAAATATGTTTGATAGATATTAGAACGCACATATATAAAGAAAACAGTAAAGAATGAAAAGGATTTCTTGAACAGTTACTGTTATTCAATATATAATAACAACACGAAGAACAGATTAAGAACTGTTGGTGTGTGTGAGAATATAACACTCAGATATTTGACAATAAAGCTTGAGAGTATTAGTGATTCCTTGTGTTTTCGTCGTTAGGAAGATCTCAACATGAGACTTCCTTTTATACTACTCTTAGAAGACTATGAAGTAGGTCACTGTTCCTTTTACGGCATGAATAGTGAACTGGATGGTGTGAGCAGTTGTTTGAGCCATGCGTATTTAATGAAGCAGATGTACTTTTGGTAAATGCATTAAATGGCGCAGACGTCTATTTTGTACCATGCCCTATTGAGTCCACTCAGAGCTTGACACGTGTTTTGACAGTACTTTTCCATGCAAGTTGACGAACAGGTTTTGGAACAGTGGCAAGATATTATGAATATCTTCAAGTCTCAGTGAGGACCACAGAGGCTCTGTAATGAGTTACAGAGGTTCTGCGGTCTGGTCCTCTGTGGAGCAGTCTTCGCCGGATTCCGAGTCTTTGGTCTTCTTTGTGCGTATGACAGAGCTTCTGTAGGAAGCCTCTGCTGCTTCTGTAGCTTCTTGACCTTGATTTCTCGGTAATGTCGGCAGAGCCTCTGTAAGAGGCTTTCTTCACTTAGCCTATTTTTCACTACTTCTAAATAATTCTATGATTAGGAAGATTGAAGCTAACAATCTCCCCCTAAGTAGTGAAAAATAAAAATTTGAACTTGAGTTAAGTTTGGCTAAGTTAGATAAGACAGAGGTTAAACAATACCTCGAAATTTCTTTCATTTAGAAATATGCCAGAGGCATTTTACATTTGAGTACAATGAAAGATAAACTTTAACTTTGTTTGCAGAGATTGGAGGTCTGAGAATCAGATTTTGGCATCTTTGAAATCGTTGTAGCTTCTGTTGTCTCTGCCGACTTTTCTGATCTCTTTGTAGAATCTGATGCAGAGTTCTCTTAGGCGGATTGTTGAGTCTATTTCTCTGATGAAAGTATCTGCATCATCTCTATCCATTTTCTCTGTACCTTTGTATTTTACAAGGCTTGCTCTGAATTTGCTCAGAGTACTGGTTGCGTACTTCTGACAATCCATGAGTACAAAAAGTTTAACCTGGTGTTGTGGGTTTTGAAATACTAACCCAAATCTTGGTTCTCTGATGATTGAGTTGGGCACAGCGTCTGGTGGGCAGCGATCTTCTGGTGGTCGTAGATCTAGATGTTTGAGACCAAGATCCTTTCCCAGCTGAAAATCTATCATGCTGTATAGCAGAAGCTTTTCCCTCATCGCTTTTCTCAACACTTGATAGAGTCTGGTATTAGGCTCTGTGTTGTAGTTGTCTTTTGTCCATTGCAGAAGGCCAGGTAGATCGTAAGGATTGATGTTTCTTAAGTCAGCATCAGCGAAGGTAGATTCTGAATTGTTCTCTCTTCTGACTTTGTAAAGATTGTACCTGACCCTTGGATAGGTTCTTGTGAAGGAGAATCTGCAGGAGATCACTTTTTTGATTTTGTGAGTTGAGAAGACATCTGCTTTGGTTCTTGGCTTTGTTCTTGTGAAGATGTTCTCAAATTCTTCTCTGATCCTTGGATCTGTCACATGATCTACTGGATGATTTGTCTGATAGGATTGTTTGTAGAGGTATTTGTATACCACTTCTTCCATCTCTTCATGTGTTGGACCAGGTCGTGGAATTTGTCTTCTGAGACTCTCCATCTGTTGAACAACTTCTGCAGCTCTACCAGTTAGAGGAATTTCTGACAGAGGCTTCAATCCATGTGCCCAGTCAACTTCTTCGGGTTTTGGGGTTTGAAAGGCGTCAAACGCACTCTTCATCAGTTTTTCTGTTGGCTTTGGCAATGTTTTCTTCTTCTTTGGCTCTTCTGTCAGTATCCCTTTGCCCTTATCTTTTGCTATTGTCGTGGCAGAACCTGTTGCTTCTGTGGGTTTTGAGGTTGGCACTTCTGTTGGTTTGATGGAGGTTGCCTCTGTGGATTTTGACGATTGTGATTTAGAGGACTTTTGTGGCGATGGTTCTGTTGGCTTGACTTGCTCTGTAACCTCTATTGGAGGTTGTTTGATGACTTCTTCTGTGAGCTCAGTTTCTATTGATGAAATATTGACATTGAATCTTCTTGCCATTCTGAAAGCTAAAGTGAACCTGTGCCTTTCTTCTTCTCTCTTCACCATACGATCACTCATTGTTGTGTGCATCCTTTTCAGAATGTCAGAAGCAGAGGTCGTTGCTCTTTTTGGTTTGGTGGCAATCGACTTTCTTCTGGGTATGGTTTGGGGTGTTTCCACAGAGGTGGGTGTTTTCTCTGTGGTTTGTTCATCTGTTTCTTCAAAAATGATTACCTCAGGGGCGGTTGTTGCCTCTGTGGCTTGCTGTTCTGCTTCTGGAGTTTTGGTTTCGTCAGATGATTCCACAGAGATGGGTGTTGTCTCTGTGGTCTTTTGGGTTTGTTGTTGTCGGGTCTGTTCTGGAGGTGCTTGACTCAGAGGTTCTGCGGCTATTGGTGGACCTGTAAGTCCTCTGCTTGCAGCTTTCTCTGTAGTTTTCTCCCCCTCAGGATGATCTGATGGACCAGGATGGTCATCATCATCAGAGTCATCCTGACCCTTATCTGATGTACCCTCTGCTCTGCAGGAAGCATCGGGTTTCTTTGGCATTGTGGCTCCAGCAGCGATCAGTTTCGCGCAGACATCATCACAGAGGCCAAGAAGAATTGCTAGCTCTGCCTCTGTTTTGAAGCTCATCCTTCCTACACTTTCTCTGAAATCTTTGACGAAGTTAGCATTGGCAGTGGTGAAGGAAAGGATGACTTCTGTCACTTGATTAATCACGTTCTGCCCAAGCTCTGTCAGTTGTGCTCTTGTCATGTAGTCTTTGGGTTGCATCAGCATGGTATTTCGCATGGCTTCTTCTTGAACTTTTTGTAGGGCCTTCTGTAGATCTGCAGGAGTGATGCCCGTTGACACTAAATTCTGTTTGTTCAATTGATCAAGGAACTTGTTGATGGAGTTCTCAATCGAAGAAGGAGTAGTTGTTGCGGCAGAAGTGGTGGATGCGGTTGCAGCAGACTTCATCTGTGAGATGGCAGTTTTCACCTCTGTGGACAGGTTGTCCATTTTGGTGTTCAGGTTTAGCAATGCCAGTGATGTTGTCTCTGCAAAAGAATTGAAAGAGCTTTGCAACTCTTTCAAGGTTTGGTTCACAGAGGTCTCAAGGGTTTGGAACTCATCCCTTGTAACTTGTGTTCCGGTGGTAACCTCTGGAGGAACACATTCGTCTCCAGAGTGAATCCCTGTTCCTGGGATACCTTCTTTCATTCCTGTTTGTACGTTGAGAATGGAAGGATTTCCTTCTGATCCTTGAGAAGAAACATGAGTTTCAATCCCTACAGAAGTTCTGAGAAGAACATTGTCCAAATCCACTCCAGATGTGGGTATTGGAATATCCTTCTGTTGACTAGGAGACTTGTCTAGAGTCTCTTTGTCTTTGTGCTCTCTACTTCTCTCTGAAAGAAGTGTGGGTCTTAATAAGTGCGTGGCAGAGGAAACAAATTCCTCTGTTGGGCGTTCTTCTGTGATCTGGGGCAATTGATCACGAACTATAGGTAAGTCTCTTTGAGGAGACTCCCTAGGAATGGATTCCCCGGTTTCTGTGGGCACAGAGGTTGAAAGAATAACCTCTGGCTGGATGGTTTGGGTGAGGTTCGAGCTGTGCTGCTCTTTTTCAATAACTCCTTCTGCAGCTAGACCTGCGGAGTTAGAAATGTGGGTTGCACTGGGAGTTGGTTTTGGTTGTGTGCCTCTATTTATCCAGGCATCTTTTCTTGCTTCTTCCCTAAGTTCTGTGGAAGTTTCTTGCTCTGGTCGTAATTGGTCATACACTTGATGAGATCCAAATAATCTCATGACATGTGGATGATAAAGACCCTTACGTATCCAGATAGCTTCTTCTTCATCTGAATCTGTCTCTAAGATCTCTATTTCTGTTTCCGTTGTTGCTAATCCCTCTTTTTGTACAACTTCGGCCCCTTTTTCTCTCTCTTCTTCCATCATGTTCTCAGAAGCCTCTGTAATTTCACCTCTGTTCCATTCAACTTTAGTTTGTTCTATTTCTTCTGAAGCTGGGTTTGGACTTCTTCTGTGGACATCCAATCCTTGAATGAAAGGGTTTTGTAAAATAACAGGGGTTTCGGCTGGTTGATTTCTGGGTGTTGTGTCATCTTCTTGCAGATGTGTGTCAATGCCAGAAATGAAGAAATCTTGTTCTTCTGGAGAGTGGTGGTCGAGAGGTTGTGCCGTCCACCCTGCTGTATTTAGGGTGTTGGCAATTTCAGGGTTCTGTAAGAAGTCGTTCAGGTTTCCTTGGTGAGCAAATCTATCTGGAGATTGATAGGGTGATTGATATCTTTCTGTAGCCATTTCTTCTTCTGCAACTTCTTCTTCAGCAGTTTCCTCTTCTGCAATGGTTACCAACTTTGCAAGTGATTTACCATGCCTCTTTTTGGTTTTCCTCCTCTTAGGATTTGGTGCCCCTTCTTCTGTTGATTTTGATCTTTTCTTCTTCATTTTTGGGGAGGATGGAGGAGCAGAGGAGCCAATTTCTGTGGCATGAGGAGGTGAGGGTTGATCTTCTGCAGCGCTTGTCGAGGTGCCTTCTGCAGTTTTCCTCTTCTTAGCTTTTGGAGTAGATGCAGAGGTTCTTGATGAAGACTTCTTTCCCATTAGTTCTGCACGTTTGGCTATAAAGCTGAGTTGAATAGCCATGTGCTTTGCTAACTTCTGATCCTTTTCTTTTTGAGTGGAAAGAGGTTTTGCTATTTTTGTTCCTAGGGGGACACCTAAACGCGGGGGTGTCATAGGACTCGGTTTAGGAGTTCTATGATCGCGTTTATACTCTTTCTTAAGGGATTTATTCGATGCGTATTGCAGAAGCTTCTTTGACAGAGGTCTGCAGTGTGAGTAGCCATCAACATGATCAGTGGGGGTATTCTTGTTCATCGGGAACTGTTTGGGAGTTGGCCCTTCCATTGGCCAATTTTGGATTAGCAGCAGAGGTTCGAACAGTACTCCTAATATTCTTTGGAATTGCAGAGGTGGTAGAAAGTTGGGATCGTTCTCTTTGACCCTTTTCGAGTTGTTCTTTCTGTCGATGGTGTTTATGATCTCTTGCATCATTATGGTCGCATAATCTAGTGGAAGATCATAGTAAACCCCATACATGATGCTCAAGATTTGATGTGAGCTCTGGTCAATACTGCCTATCTTTCCTGTCAGGCATCTGTTAAGAATAGAGAACAAAGTGTTCCACAGAGGTGGTAATCGGCCTCTGCGGAAGTCATTTCTCTTTCGTAGTTGGGTGTTGTACCCAAGCATTTCCACGAATCGACAGAGCTCTTCGTCTGTTGGTTGCTCTGCATAACTCTTCAATCCCAGAAGACCCCTTGTTGGTAGGTTGAATTCAAGGGAGAACATTGTTCTGTTGAACTTGATTTCAAGATGCTCAGATTTATCAGGTCTTGAAATGTACCCTTTGATAAGAGAATCGTCTTTATCAAATCGGCAGCTTTGCCAAAATTGGTTCAAATAACGGACTGGAATTTTGTTCGGGGTTCTTGATAGTAGAGGGAAGAGGACATGATTCTCCATGATGTTCAGAAGTATGGCATGGGCTTCGCCGAAAGTAGTGGGTGAGGGGACCAAATAGCAGTTGTTGGATTTGATAGGAAGAGTGGCTTCGAAATGATCCTTTGCTATAAAGTTTTGCAAGTGTGTCGTCGGAGCAAAGTCTGCTGAGTCCCCGGAATCTTGTTGTTCAATATTTCTTGCAAGGCTGGGGTTTTCAGAATGTTCTGAATGTGCAGGGGAGTGTTCCGGTGAGTTCGCCGGAGAGAGTTCAAAGGATGTAGCTCGAGAAGATGAAGCCATTTGATTTTATGAATAAGATTTTGCAAGCTTTTTGCAGGGTTTCGCCGGAGAAGAAGATGAGAGTTTGTAAAAGGTTTTATGAGAGGGTAAGCTTTGTTTTTATAGGATGGTAAAACGGTAGAATTCGAAAGAGTAAAATATATGGCAATGGATTAAAGTTTGGAATCCGCTCTCGAGTTTGAGCGGTGGGTTCAACTTTCCAAATAAAAACGTTCCATGTACGCCCAATGAAAATGTGACACGTAGGCCTTGTCAGAATATGACAGGACGTCATGCGCGGCCCATTAATGCTAGGCGCGTGAGGTTGATTTTAGCCATATGAGTTTCACTCGCAGTAAAAGTAACCGTTATTACTACAGAGATGCCCAAGTAATCAGATTGACAGAGCTTCTGTAGTTTACAGAGGCTCTGTGATCTTGAAAATCTTTGATGTTTATCCCTTTTTCATATATCTCATTGTTATCATGACTTCTGTGGGGTTCTTCTTTAACCAAAACATTTGTAAAGGCATTGGAGAGGATAAAATCGGATTTTTGTGAAGAAATTTGCTTCGCAGAGGTTTTGTGGCTCTGTTGGAACTTGCAGAAGTTCTGTGAGGGCCAGCAGAAGCTCTATGAGAGAAAAAATCTCATAACAAAAATTTTATTAATTTTTTGATCCTCCAATTTTTGATTTGGTTTAAGAGATGTTTTTCGGACATATTTGAAAGTTTGTGTCCGAGAAAACTGTTAAAAAAAACGGTTTGTTCGAGAAGGTCATGGTCTGCGTTTTCGGTTTCCGAGATAACATTCCAAAAGATCGACAGAAGGTTAATTTGTGATCACAGAGCATATTTCCTGCAGAAGCTCTGTTGAGCTCAGCAGAAGCTCTATGACCTTAAATTTCTCCTAATTCGAATTTTTGTGAAACTTTTTGAGCTTTTGATTTTTGAAATGTTATTCACAGTATATTTAGGACATATTTGACAATTCTTGTCCTAGAAAATTGTTTTCCAAAAACCTTTTGTGCGAGAGACATACCTTTTGGTTCTTCTTTTCTCGGCAGTGATATCTGACTTCTGTCGATATGGAGTCATCGACATTTTTCTTTGGCTTTCCCTTGAAAGTTTTATCTCTTTAGATCATTTCAGGGTTCCCTTCTGCTCCCCCTTGATCTAATCACCTCTGTAGATCAAGTAACTTCCTTTTGCTCCCCCTTGACCTAATCACCTCTGTAGATCAAGTAATTTCCTTTTGCTCCCCCTTGACCTATGCTTGGATCAAAGAATGATAAGTTTTGCATAGAACATAGGTCATGTTTTTTTTTTTTTTTTTTGAGAGGTTCTGTAGGGGTCCTCAGAGGTTCTGAGTTGACTTACAGAAGCTCTGTGATTTTTAAGAACTATTTAAGGTTTTAAGAATTTACATATAGAAGTAGAATCAATCAAAGCAATAAATTTAAGCAATGTATTTACTTATTATTTACAGAAGATAAAGCTATACTTACAGAGGATTTTCACACCATGTTAATCATTCCTAACTTACCCACCAAGAAGTTGAATCTTTTCTCGTCTAATGCTTTGGTGAATAAGTCAGCGAGTTGATATTCTGTGGGCACGAAATGCATTTCGATTGTACCGTATTCAACATGATGTTTCAAGAAATGATACCTTATATCGATATGCTTGGTTTTTGAGTGTTGCACAGGGTTGGCAGAGATAGCAATAGCACTTTTGGAATCACAGAAGATGGGTATTTTGAACAGAATGTGGCCGTAGTCTTTTAGCTGAGTCTTCATCCATAGAACCTGAGAACAACAGCTAGCGGCAGCAACGTATTCAGCTTCTGCAGTGGATGTGGAGACACAATTCTGCTTCTTGGAGGTCCAACTGACTAGTTTACCACCTAGGAATTGACAACTCCCAGAGGTACTCTTTCTGTCGAGCATGCATCCTCCATAGTCTGAATCTGTATAAGCTTTAAGACTAAAACCAGAGTTCTGTGGATACCAGAGACCAAGATTGTTGGTCCCCTTCAGGTATCTAAAGATTCTTTTTACAGCATCATAATGTGATTTCTTTGGATTAGCTTGATAACGTGCACAAAGACATGTGGCATGCATAATGTCAGGTCTGCTTGCTGTTAAGTATAACAGAGATCCAATCATGCCTTTGTAGAGAGTACATTCTACAGAAATACCATTTAGATCTAAGAATAACTTATTTCCAGTGGCCATTGGAGTCTTCATTGCAGAGGTATCAGAGAGACTATATTTTAAAAGTATGTCAGAGACATATTTGGCTTGATTTATAAAAATTCCCTCTGAAGATTGTTTGACTTGAAGTCCGAGGAAGAATGTTAATTCTCCCATCATACTCATTTCAAACTCACTCTGCATGAGTTTTTCAAAAATTTTGCACTCTTCTGAATTTGTAGACCCAAAAATTATGTCATCTACGTATATTTGTACAAGCATTATCTCACTATTTTTGCGTTTATAGAATAAGGTAGTATCTGTTGTACCTCTGTTGTAGCCATTGACTAGAAGGAAGGTAGAAAGTCGTTCGTACCATGCTCTTGGAGCCTGTTTCAGTCCGTATAGAGCCTTTTCAAGGTAGTATACATGCCTTGGAAACTTTGAGCTTTCAAAACCTGGTGGCTGATTTACGTAATCCTCTTCTTGGATTTCACCGTTTAGAAAAGCTGATTTTACGTCCATCTGATAGACTTTAAAACCTCTGTGGGCTGCGAAGGCTAAGAATATTCTTATAGCTTCGAGACGTGCGACAGGGGCAAAAGTATCATCGTAGTCTATGCCTTCTTCTTGTCTATATCCTTTTGCTACTAATCTTTCTTTGTTTCTGACGACCACTCCATCTTCATCCTTCTTGTTTCTGTAGACCCATTTAGTCCCAATGGCCTGTTTCCCTCTTGGCAGAGGTACTAAAGTCCATACTCTGTTACGCTCAAATTGCAGAAGTTCTTCTTGCATGGCGTCTACCCAGTTTGGGTCATCTAGGGCTTCAGAAGTCTTCTTTGGTTCTATAACACTAATAAAATTTGTAAAGAAACAAAAATTAGCAGTGACAGACCTTGTTTTTACTGAGTCAGAAGGTTCTCCAATTATTTGGCTTGGAGGATGGCTTTTTGTCCACTGAGTTGTGCGTGGAAGATGATCATCAATGTCATCAAAACTTTCTTTAGAGGCTTCTTGTGTTTCTTCTTGTGCAGCCTCTGATGTTCTTCGTGCCTTGGTAGTTGATTCTACCGTTTGTGGAATGATTGGTACGAGTGGTGGTGGAGTTTGTTCCTCTGAGGATGTATAGTCTTGGTCCTCGATCTCCTCTATAATTGGTTCTTCTGTGGTTTGTGCAGCTTATGTGGTCGTTTTTCTTGATGTTTCATCTTCTGCACTTTCTTCTGCTTCGGCAATTGCATCTGTAGTATTTATAGAAGAAGATGAAGCATTATTTGGACCAGTTAGAGTCATACCTGTAGGATTTTGTCCGACAGAGGATGGTTCTTTAGAAACTCTGATGGTTCCGACAGAAGGATCAATGTCATTGTGGAACATCTCCAAAAATAGAAGATTCAAATCTTCTTTTGTTCTTGAGATGTCAGAGAATTTCCCTTTAATTCCGAGTTCTGAACTTATTTGCTCAGAAGTCATTTGGAATGAATCATCAAAATAAACATTGATGCTTTCTACAATCTTGTGAGACTTTGTAAGGAATGTTCTGTAGGCTTTGGAAGTGGCAGAGTATCCAATGAATTTGCCTTCATCTGCTTTTACATCAAACTTTCCTCTTGAATCTCTGTCGTTTAAGACGAAGCATTTGCATCCGAATACATGGAAAAATTTGATGTTTGGCCGCCGTTTGTTAAGCAATTCGTAAGGCGTCTTGAGGTGTCTTTTCACAATGGTTGATCGATTTTGAGTATAACACGCAGTAGAAATTGCTTCTGCCCAAAAGTTCATTGATAATCCGCATGCTGACATCATAGTTCTTGCGGCTTCCACAAGTGTTCGATTCTTTCTTTCGACAACACCGTTCTGTTGTGGAGTGCGAGCTGCAGAGAAGTTCTGTGAAATTCCTTCTGTTGAAAGATAAGTTTCAATGACACAGTTTTTAAATTCTGTGCCGTTGTCACTTCTTAACTTCTGTATTTTGCAGTCATAAAGAACTTGGATTCTTTTCATTAGATTTATCAATATAATTGGAACATCTGATTTCTTTCTGATAAATTCAACCCATGTGAAACGTGAATACTCTTCAACTAAGACAAGTATATATTTCTTGCCACCTAGGCTCTGTATTGCAATGGGACCGCAGAGGTCGACATGAAGCATGTACAGAGGCCTGGTGCAAGACACATCTGTTTTGCCTTTGTGGGAAGCTCTTTTGAGTTTTCCCATCTCACAGGCAGAACATAAATGATCCTTGTTGAATTTAACATTTGTCAAACCTTTAACTAGATCAAGTTTGACCGGTTTTTCCAATGTGTGAAAATTCAAGTGACAGAACCTGTTGTGCCATAACCAGGCTTCTTCACTTTTGCAGGCAACAAGGCAAACTTTGTCCTTGTTCTTTGAGTTGAAGTTCATTAGATATAGATCACCTATTCTTTCAGCTCGCAGAAGTTCCATACTTGTTTCTTCACTTTGTAGAGAGCAGAAAGTTCTTTTGAACAACACATTGAATCCTGTATCACAAAGTTGACTTACACTGAGTAGGTTGTGTTTAAGGCCATCCACATATGCAACTTTGTATACAGAAACGTCTTCTTTCCTTATGACTCCATAGCCTTTTATGTGTCCTTTCTTGTTGTCTCCAAAAGTCACAGATCCACCATCTTGTGTTTCTTTGTACGTGGATAGTGCACTTCTGTCACCAGTCATGTGCCTTCAGCATCCGGAGTCTAGATACCAGATTGGCACATACTTCTTCTGCAGGACAATCACAGAGATTTAGGTACCCATATCCATATGGGTCCAATATTGTTAGAGTTTTTCAAGTTTGCCTTGGCATTCTTGAAATACATTTTGTTCTCTGCAGAAGAGTCAAATTGTTTCTTTGTGGGATTTGACTTTTGAATTGTCGTAGAGAGTAAACAGACTTGACTTGAAAAATGATTATTAAGTTTAGACATAAGATCAAAGCAATGACAGTATTGAATATGAGATGTAATTTGTTTGAACTTTTCATTGAACTTTTTAAACTCAGCCACAGAGGCATTACATTCTTTCTTTACATTAGATTTCCTATTACTAGAAGATCTATGAATACTCGAATGTTGTTTGCAAAAGCTCTGTTTAGGGCCTGCCTTCTGTGGGTTGCTTCTGTGGTGAACTTCTTTCATCACTGTCACAGAAGAAAAAGATTTATTAACCTTGGGTTTTGAAAATCTAAAACTTATAGGATCAATAGAGGTCTTCTGTAAGTTTTTAAGCTCAGCAGAGGTTTTGATATGTAGATTCAAATTTAGAAAATCTTGGCAGATTGGAATCTCTGTGAGTTTCTCTTTTGGAGAAATAGTTCTGTGAGGAACTTCAGAGGAGAATTTGACATCCTCTGTGTCACAGTGAATTATCCCTGATTTGAAATCAGTATCTGAGTTGTCAGAGGATGAATCGTCCTCGTATACAGAGGTTGAGTCAATTCTTTCAATAGAGGCTGGATTTTCTGAGCATGTATCGTACGAGCTTTCTTCCTCTGTAGAATAGTTTTCATAGATTGCAGAGGTTTCTAATAAGATTTCTTCAGTGAGAGTTTTATCTATAGAAGATGTACAGAAATTTTCTAAAATGCTTGATTTCCATATTTCCAAAATTTCTTTTTCAATTAAATTTTTAAAGTTTTCTTCTGAAAAAATGGGTTTAAACTCAGGAGCTTCTGCTGATAATTTCTTTTCAACGTTTATCAAACAGACAAAAGCAACCTGTGTTTGGGTCTCTGGTTTACCAAACTTGAAGATACCAATCTGATCTTGTGTTTTCAGATATTTCTTTGGTTTGATACCTCTATTGACAGAGGTTGAAGATGATGAGTCTGTGTTTTCAAACCACACGTTAATCATCTTCTTATGTTTCTTCAAGTAAGGATCCACAGAGATTTTCGCCCGTTTGCTTACAGAGATTAGATTTGGAAAATCTGGTTTTTTTGTTTTTCCAATCACAAATAACGAGGACAGAGGTTTGTTTCTTTTGCCTTCAACACCTAGGGTGATATCATCATACCCTATACCTCGTCTTCCTATTTGTGAGTTTATTTTTTCATAAACTTTCTGTGCATCTTTATAGTTTTTAAGCAAAACTTCTCTTCTGAGTAAATCTTGCCATAATACCTCTCTTTCTCTTTGAAAGTATTCTTTAAGAGCTCTTATGTCAGTAGTTTCGCTCCTTGAAACTGAAAGTTCTTTTGTTTTATCTTTTAAAGTATTGGTTAATTCAGAAATTTGTTTTTTTAAAGGATCTAGAGTTTTGTTCCAATTATTTTCTATTCTTTCTTTTTCCTCAAAAATCTTTGCTTTTTCTTGAGTGAGAAGCCGTACTTCTCTCTCATTGAAAGTGAGTCTTTTCTGAATACTTTGATTTATCTCTTTCAGTTCAATTAATTCAATGTTAATTCTAAGTGTATTATCATCTACAGAGGTAATACAAGAGTTGGAATTTGAAGTAGATACCTCAGAGTCAGTGCAGGAGTCGACTTCTGCCATGCCACAGAAGAGGGCATTGGCGGTATGTTCATCGTCAGAAGTAGAGTCGGACTGGAAGTCTTCTGTGTTCTCCTCAGAATGTCCTTTTGCCATTAAGGATTTTTGAGCATAATATTCGGCTTTCTTTTTGTAGAAAGCAGAGTCCCTCTGTGGGCGATTTGATCTGCTTCTGCATTCATTCGCAAAATGGCCTGGTTTTCCGCAGTTAAAACACCCTTGAGGAGTGTTTCCTGTTCGATCATTGGACTTCTGTAGGTCTCCGCCTTTCTCTGATCTACATTCATTTGCATAGTGACCAGGTTTGCCGCACTTGTAGCATTCTTGTTGCGTGTGGCTTACCGAGTCATCTGACCTCTGTCGGTCATTTCCTCTGTAATTTCTATCGCTTGACCTCTGTCGGCCACTTGATTCTTCTCCTCTTCTGTCATCTCTTATGTTGTCTCTTCTGTCAACCTGGTTGTCTCTATCATATCTTTCATTTTCGGAACCTCTTCTGTTTCCTCTGAACTCTTTTGTCAATAGAGCTAAAGATTTAGCTAGTGACGCAAGAGTTATTTCCTTTTCTGCTTGCTCTTCTTCTTCACTGTCAATTATCACCATCTTCTTCTTCTCCTTCTTCTTCTCCTCTGTGGCTTTATCATTTCTTGGTCTCTGTGCATCCTCTTTAGTTTTACTAACCAGTGCATATGGTGCAATGGTTAGTGTTTTAGCCTGTGCTATCTGAGGTTCTTGTGCGGCTAATGTTCCGTAAAGATCAGAGAGAGTCCAGGTGTCTAGATCCTGATTTGTCTGTAGGGACATAGACAGCTGGAGCCATTCTTCATTTAGACTTTTTAAAAACATGACATTGTTTTCTTCAGAAGTTCTGTCAATGCCTGATTTTCTGCACTTGTTGATTAGAGAGTTGAATCTGTCGTATGTTGTTTGCAGAGATTCTGTTGCAGAGGCTCTGAATGCATGATATTCATTGATGTACTGTGCTCTTCGGTTTTTTTGTGTTTTAGCACCTCCTTCCAACTGTCTTTCCAGTTCTTTCCACAGATCATGCGCTGTTTCACATGAATCCAAGGATTGAAAGAGTTCGTTGGGTATTTCCAAAATTAATGTCCTCTTGGTTTTCTGAGCAACTTCATCTTCTGCTTTATCTTCGGTTGACCACTCCCCTTTTGGCTTTGGTTTTTGATGTTCGGGGATTTCGGCAGATTCAGCAGTAGCAGGTACACGAGGTACTACTGTCATGGGAATAGGAGGAGGATTGTACATATATTGTACTTGATTTTTTTCAGTGCCCTCGAAAAAATGGACCATTCTTATTTTCCACTGAGGATACTCATCTCGAAAGAGAGTAGGAGGTTTAGTGAGAGAACCAGTAGTAAAGAAATTATTTGTATTTGTCATTTTTGAAGATTTTAGAAAAAAAGTATGACTAAAGAGTTACTTCGATGAACTTGAAGATTTTATGGGTTTAAGCAGTTTCCAGACACAATTTTAAATCTCAATAATATCTATCACGAATCTTGATAAGTGGATCACTTGATATTGAAAATCAAGGAAGGCTCTGTTACCAATTGTTGGATCCCAGATACACTTAATCAAGATTAACAATCTATTAGTAGAGTTTAGAGTTTGATGCGGAAGCGTATTAAACTAACAGATATGTTTGATAGATATTAGAACGCACATATATAAAGAAAACAGTAAAGAATGAAAAGGATTTCTTGAACAGTTACTGTTATTCAATATATAATAACAACACGAAGAACAGATTAAGAACTGTTGGTGTGTGTGAGAATATAACACTCAGATATTTGACAATAAAGCTTGAGAGTATTAGTGATTCCTTGTGTTTTCGTCGTTAGGAAGATCTCAACATGAGACTTCCTTTTATACTACTCTTAGAAGACTATGAAGTAGGTCACTGTTCCTTTTATGGCATGAATAGTGAACTGGATGGTGTGAGCAGTTGTTTGAGCCATGCGCATTTAATGAAGCAGATGTACTTTTGGTAAATGCATTAAATGGCGCAGACGTCTATTTTGTACCATGCCCTATTGAGTCCACTCAGAGCTTGACACGTGTTTTGACAGTACTTTTCCATGCAAGTTGATGAACAGGTTTTGGAACAGTGGCAAGATATTATGAATATCTTCAAGTCTCAGTGAGGACCACAGAGGCTCTGTAATGAGTTACAGAGGTTCTGCGGTCTGGTCCTCTGTGGAGCAGTCTTCGCCGGATTCCGAGTCTTTGGTCTTCTTTGTGCGTATGACAGAGCTTCTGTAGGAAGCCTCTGCTGCTTCTGTAGCTTCTTGACCTTGATTTCTCGGTAATGTCGGCAGAGCCTCTGTAAGAGGCTTTCTTCACTTAGCCTATTTTTCACTACTTCTAAATACTTCTATGATTAGGAAGATTGAAGCTAACAAAATCAGCTAGTCAAAATCGAACGAGCAGAAGCTATCGCTGCATTAAAGGCTGAAAAGCTACTGTTGAAAGATGGTGTAATTCTTCAACAAAGATCACTGAGATAATAAAGTCTCAGATTCCCCTGAGTGATAAACGTGGTTTGGGTTACAAATATGAAACTCCAAAACCAACCACTGAGCGTTCAATGCTTAAATTTGGAACGTTCGTATCCTCAGTCGCTGATACTTCATCTTCTCAGTGCTCCTCGTCCGTTACACCAATCCCTGAGGAAACTCATACCTCCTCAAAAGGCAAGGAGAAAATGGTTTATTCAAAACCTACCTCTGTCTTTAAAGACAAAGGTAATGGAATTGTTTTTACCAGAATCCTCAGAAGGGCACCTTAGTACCAAAGCTGAATGCTTCTAAAGCTTCAGTGGCTCATCCCTCTGGATCAAGGAAGCAGATCTCTGGATCTATTCAGCGATCTACTCCTAGACTCGGAGTGGATGTCATTGGTAAGAAATCTGAAGAACTGAATGTTCGTCCCATTTCTAAAGCCAATAGTTTACTTGGTGCTGGCACTTATAATTTGAAATTAAAAGCTCAGCATTCAAATGGTCCTAGAACTACTTTTAGTTATAGGAAATGTTATCACTGTGGACTTACCGATCATATTGCTAGTAAGTGCCCCACAGCCACCAAAGCTGAAAAGATAGCTAAGGTGAAGATTGCCCCCAAGGCAAAGAAGACCAACCCTGGTGCAAATCAGGTCAAGGTGAATTCTACCACTGAGGTTAAGAAATTAACCAAAGTGAAGAAAGACAAAGCTGAATCTTCAAATGCTGCGAAGACTGCTGAACCTTCCATTCCAACTACTTCCACTACCAAACGTGTATACATGGTTATGTGGGTACCCAAGAAAAACTAATCTTCCTTTGTATTGCAGGTTAAGAACGGTATCTGGTATCTTGATAGCGGATGCTCTAGACACATGACTGGAAAGAAAAGCTTGCTCGCTGAATACAAAGAAGAGAAGGGTCCCACCGTGACTTTCGGTGGAAATGGAAAAGGACATACCCGAGGGTATGGTGTACTTTCAAATGGTACAACCTCCTTCAGAAGAGTCGCATATGTTGAAGGGCTGAAGCATAATCTTCTAAGCATCAGTCAGCTTTGCGACATGGATAACAAGGTAATCTTTACTAAGGAATCCTGCTTTGTCTCTGACAAAAAGGAGAAGATAGCTCTCAGCGGTTATCGTTTGGAAAATGTTTATGTAATAAACATGGACTCAACAACCACTGAGAACTCCTGTTTCTTCTCAAAAGCCTCATCTGATGTCAACTGGCTATGGCATAAGAGGCTATCTCATCTAAATTTCAAGACACTGAACACTCTTTCTTCAAAAGAGTTAGTCATTGGTCTACCTCAGCATTCATACGCCAAAGAGTCGTTATGTTCAGCGTGTGAAAAATGGAAGCAGACCAAAGCAAGCTTTAAGTCAAAGCAAGTTTCTTCAGTGTCATCTCCTCTACAACTACTCCATATGGATTTGTTTGGCCCTGTTAACCAACAATCCATCGCTGGAAAGAAATATACGCTGGTCATAGTTGATGAATTCTCTCGCTTCACTTGGGTAATGTTTCTCCGTTCTAAGAGTGACACCCCTGAAGAACTCATCAATTTTGTTCGGAAGATGGAAACCCTGAACAATCTGACCGTTCGCTCAATAAGGAGTGATCATGGGACTGAATTCAAAAACAGTTCTCTTGATTCCTTCCTTGAGAGTAAGGGTATTTCTCACAACTTTTCTTCAGTGAGAACACCGCAACAAAATAGAGTCGATGAAAGAAGAAATAGAACAATTATTGAAGCTGCACGTTCAATGCTCAGCGATTCTCACCTGCCTACTCAGTTTTGGGCAGAAGTCGTGAACACTGCTTGTTTTACGCAAAACAGGTCGCTGATAGTCAAAAGATTCAAAAAGACAGCCTATGAACCTTTTCATGGGAGAAAGCCTTCAATCAGCTTTCTTCACATCTTTGGATGTCAGTGTTTTATACTGAACAACAGAGATGCCCTTGGAAAGTTTGATCCTAAGGCTGATGATGGAATCTTTCTTGGATACTCCTCAGTTTCCAAAGCCTTCAGAGTCTTCATTCGTAGAAGACAAACTGTAGAAGAAACTATTCACGTCACGTTTGACGAATCCCGTTCAGCGAACTCTAAACCGTCCGCTGATACTGAAGAACTGAATCAATGGATGTTTTCTCATCTTGGTGATTCAGAAGATATTCCCACTAATGCTCATCCAGTAGAATATGATAGTCCTATCATTCCAAATATGCAGAACAGTGAAGCTGAAACTTCTTGGGTCTCAGCTGTTCCTATAAACACTATACCTAACGCTGAACCAAATGTCTCAGACATTCCATCTACTTCTCAGCCATCAGTGAATATAATGACAACTGCATCCATTCCTCTCTTGGCTGATACTCCTGACGTCGCTGAAGCTTCATCTTCTGCTCCTCCAGTTCAAGTTGAGTCAGCGTCTCACGCTCCGGCTCAGCGATGGACTATAAATCATCCAATTGATCAAATTCTTGGTGATCCAAACGCTGGGATTCAGACTCGACGAAGTGCAGGTAATATTTGTTTATTTGTAAACTTTATTTCACTAACTGAACCAAAGAAAGTAGATGATGCCCTTAAAGATCCAAACTGGGTCAGCGCCATGCAAGAAGAGCTGACTGAATTCGAAAGAAACAAAGTTTGGAAACTTGTTCAGAAACCAACTGATAAAACAGTAATAGGCACTAAATGGGTCTATCGAAATAAGTTGGACGAACATGGTACTGTAACCCGCAACAAAGTTCGACTTGTTGCTCAGGGATACAGACAAGAGGAAGGTATAGATTATGACGAAACATTTTCTCCAGTAGCAAGACTTGAATCTATTCGTCTATTCTTAGCATATGCTGTACACAAAAACTTCAAAGTACATCAGATGGATGTTAAGTCAGCGTTTCTGAATGGAAAGCTGAATGAAGAAGTGTATGTGGAACAACCTCCAGGATTCTCAGATTCTAAGCGTCCAGGTTATGTTTATAAACTGGATAAGGCACTTTATGGTTTGAAGCAAGCTCCTCGTGCATGGTATGACACGTTTTCTACTTATCTCCATATTGAAAAATTTGAGCGAGGTAAGATTGACAAAACTCTATTTTTTAGAAAAGTGAAAGGTCATATCATTTTAGTTCAAATATATGTTGATGACATTATATTTGGTTCTACTAACCCTGAGCTTTGTACTCGTTTCGCTGATAGAATGAAAGATGAGTATAAAATGAGCATGATGGGTGATCTAACATATTTCCTTGGTCTTCAGATTAAGCAAACTGAGAAAGGAACTTTCATAAATCAGGGAAAATATGTTAAAGATATGCTGAAGAAATTCGACTTAACTGAAAGTTCAGCTATGAAAACCCCTATGGCACCACCGCTGACACTTGATAAGGACACTAAGGGTGTTCCTGTCAATGTCACGCTGTACCGTGGGATGATCGGCTCTCTATTGTATCTAACAGCTAGCCGACCCGATATTATGTTTGCAATATGCTTGTGTGCACGATATCAAGCTGAACCTAAGATATCTCATATGAAAGCTGAAAAACGAATCTTTCGATATCTTAAGGGTACAGCGAATCTAGGTCTTTGGTATCCCAAAGATTCAGGATTCGATCTAACCGCCTATTCAGATAGTGATTTTGCAGATTGCAAAATGGATAGGAAAAGCACCACAGGAGGATGTCAGCTCCTGGGTGGAAAGCTGGTAAGTTGGACAAGTAAAAAGCAAAATTCAGTGTCCACTTCCACAGCTGAAGCTGAATATGTAGCTGCTGGAAGTTGTTGTTCTCAAGTCTTGTGAATGAGAAATCAGCTACTAGACTATGATCTTCAGCTCTCCAAAATTCCAATCTATTGCGACAGCACAAGTGCCATCGCTATAGCAAACAATCCAGTACTACATTCAAAGACCAAACATATAGAAATCAGATATCATTTTATCAGAGATCATGTGATGAATGGTGATATAGAACTTCATTTTATCCCAACTGATTATCAGTTAGCTGACTTATTTACCAAACCTCTTGATGAGACAAGATTCAACTTTCTCATCAGCGAGCTTGGAATGCTGAACTTTGAAGGATAAAATCTTCAGCGGTTCACATTGATCAGCGAAAGGATAAAATCAACTTGTATAACCCATTCTATCATCTTCTCTTTGAATAAACTTGATTCACTGATATCAAGGTATGTTCTCTCTCTGACAATCGCATGAAAATGCAAGATTTCAAAACAAAATGCATCGCTGAATATCTCTTCCTTAACAGCGATATTTTGAAATTTCTTAAAACCTTCAATGAATATTTTCATTCAGTGCTTCATGTTTTCAAAAGAACTTCTGAGTTTTTCAAAACCTCAGAGACAACCAAGAATATGAAAGGACAGTTGTGACGTCATTACAACGGATAAAACCCCGACACGTTTTCTCTTCCTGACACACGTTTGCACGTCTCGTTCAAACTTCCAATCAAATGCAAACACGTGTCCGTGTCATGATGAAAATCTTTTCCCGCTCAAGATTTTCTCTTTCTAAAATCTCTATATAAACAAATTCTTTGTTTATATTTTTCTTTTACGCGATCAATCTTCCTCCGCAAGAAAGAATTCACTGTTGCATTTGTGATTTCAAAAACTTCAAGAACTGTTCATCATCTTCTTCATCAAACTCAAGGTTAATATGTTCTTATTTATTACCAAATGCGTATAACTTGTTTCCGATCTTCTCATTGTTTTAACAAGATCAAACAAAAGAACTTCGTAAAATGAAATCATTTTCTTTCGTGGTTTTATGAACACAACCATTTCATGGTTGTTCTTCAAGTTTAAATGCAAAATCTTAAACTTGTTCTTCATTCGTTTCCAGAATCTATTTCTTCATAGAAAACTGGAAAACAAGAAAATGGGTTTTACATTTCGTTTCAAAAACATGAAAAACCCTAATCTTCATTAAGACATTTGTGTCTGAATGAAATGGATAAAATTCGAAACATCTTATTGGAAATTCTTTCCACATTAAGATTATTCTTATTTGTTAACATCTTTGGTTGAACTGTTAACACAGAGAAATGGCCTCGTCTAACATTCCTGCTACCGCTGAGAACATCTCCTCTGACTCTGAGGAAGTGGAAATCCTCAAGGCTCCACAAGTCAAGTTCAATCTTGATCAACTAGACTGGACTAAGATAAACAACCTTTCTGCGCTTCTCGAGTTTCCTCCTCGAAAGCAAGTCACACATCTGACAGATGCTGTGAATTTCCTGAAGAATTGCTGCATTTCAACAACCCTGACCATTTCACCCCCTGCAAGTCAGCTGCTACTATCTCAGTTCTGGTACTCTGCCAGACACTCTCAGCTACCATCCGCCAAATATCCCTCCAAAACAGTTGATTGTATCCTCTGCGATACTGAATATGGCACGATAAAGATCACACCCGCCATCATTCGCAAAGCTCTGAACTTTCCCATCGCTACAAAGGAAAAACCTTTTGTTCCTTTCCCTAACCATAAGAAGATCGCTGACAAAGAAGCTCTTATTGCATTTTTTGATGCAATGGGCTATGTATGGGAAATGGGCAGAGACAAGAAGCCTGAGAAGAAGCTAACACTGCTGAAGAAATCGAAAATGCCCAGCGAGATGAACTTCATCTTCGCTCACCTTATCAGCTGCATGACTGCCAAGACCGGCTCTTCTGATCAAGCCGCTCAACCTCAGCAAGCTATGGGATACGCTCTGCTGAAAGGTCTACACATTGACTGGGCATCTCTCATCTATGATGACTTGCTGCAAAGAGTAGACTCTGCCGCTGACAGGCCTGCTTGGGTTCCCTACCCCCGATTCATCAGCGTTGTCTTTCAATATGGCCTGAAGGACAGCTACCCGCAAGAGGGCGATCTAAAACTCTCACAGATTGGCCCTAAGGTACTCGACTTCAAACATGTTGAAAATGAGGTACATCTTTCTACCCTCTTAACTCTTCTCAACCCTTCTTCTTCTACTTCTGTGGCTCCTTCAGCGACAATACCCATCGCTGATACCCTGGCCACAAAATCCTCTCCTTCTAAGAAAAGGAAACATTCATCTACCCCACTTGATTCTAAAAGGATCAAGAAAACAAAGGAGCAACCCCAGCAATCTCATGCTGAAGACTCCTCAGCTCTTTCTGCAGAGCTGAAGGAACGTTCGGTGGTACGCTCTGCCACACCGGAACAAGCCATCCCTTTTATCCCAACTTCAACGTCTCTAAACGCTGAGGTTACAAACTTGGAACCGACCCAACCTCCTTCAGTCTCTCAAAAGACTGATGAAGTGATTCTCAGCGAATCCAACGCTGAACTCATAACCCAACCCCCACTCTTATCCTTCGCTCCTCCCTCCACTCATTTGGTCTCTACTCCATATCTAACTGGAGCTTCCATCATTTCCTCGGAACATAAAGCTGATTCTCCAGGAATGATGAAGACAGGACCTGCAGAAAAATCCATGGGCACTTTTGAAGATGACATGGAACTTTACTCAGGAACCCGTGATTTCGATGAATTCACCAATCCTCCTGCAGGTAAACAACAACCCATAAACACTGTGACTAAACCCCAAACTTCTGAGCTTTCCTCTGTTCACAAGTTTTTATATGTTACAGGTCCTAATTTGGGAGATATCAACGCCTCTCTAAAGTCTGTGGAGACAAAGCTGACAGGTCTCACCACTACTCTCTCCAATAACTCTACAGGTGTAACAAACGCTGGAGAGAATCTGAACAAACTGACAACGGTGGTGGAGAAGAAGTCTTCCACAGATGACTTGAAGCAAGTTGATAAAACTCTCAGCGACTTCGCCAAGGTGCTCGCTGATATCTACACAGACTACACCTCTCTCAAAAATTCAGTTTCATCCATGTCCAGCGAGGTAACAACGCTGAAGACATCAGTTGGAACACTAGAGGGAGATATGTCTGCTGTGAAGACAAATGTCAACACTCTGACGACTGACTTAAGCTCTGTAAAGACTGACGTTGGTTCGATGAAGACTATGATCGAACAGCTGCTGCACAAGGCGAATACTCCTGCTCCTGCTCCTGCCCCTGCCCCTGTCCCTGAATCTGAACATTTTACAGCGGCGGATCGCATTGAGCTCGGGAAGATCAATCCTGCTATTTCTGGCCTTGAAGACAGATTAGCAAAGATTGAAGTTTGTGTAGGTCTCTCTGGCCAAGAAGACAGAGAACCTACCAACGCTGCTGAATCTAGCCATTCCTCCCCCAGTCATCATGAAAAAGAGGGGGTGAAGAGCGCTGAAGACCTCGCTAAGAGCGCTGAAGACCTTTCCCATGATGAATCTATCAGGGGAGAGAAGATGAATACTGAAGAAACCACCGCTGGACCTCAAGGAGATGAAAACCCTGAGGAAACCGAGAAGCGCGCCTCTGTATCTGAGGGGAAGCAACTCGAAGAAGAAGCTGAGAAAACTGAATCCGAAACAGAAGATGATGAAGCCGTCGACATCCCTGATGATGAACCATCTTCTTCTCCAAAGAATGATGATGATGATGACGAAGATGATGATGACGATGACTTCTTTATCGTCAAACCTGCTCCAAAGATCAAAGCTCTTAAGGGAATCTCGATAAATGAACCTTCAGGGGAGCGGACAAAGACAAAGCCCTCAGCCTCTGGAGCTGAGAAAGGCAAAGGCAAAAGCGTCGCTGAAGATGACAATCTGATGATATTGCTTGAAAAGCCGGTTTGTCAGGTACACTAATCATCTCTCACTCCATCCCTCCTCTATCATACACTACCAGTTCCTTTACCCAAGCCTATACACTTGAACCAATTCTCTCTATCTGATTCTACCCAAGTTCTTACTTGTAAGATCGTTGTGTTTCAGCTAGTCCTCTCCCCTGTTTGAGGATATCGCTGAAGGCTCCACAACTGCGACTTCACCAAAAATACCAGCTGCTGCTGAAGAAATAATCCCAGTCTTAGATTTAATCTCTGAGACTGATGAACCAGAAGAACAGCAACTCTCGCACAGAGGCAGACCTTCCTTAGCTCCTCAAAAGCTAAGTGAAGAGGATCAGAAAAGAAGAGAGGAGATAATAAAGAGATTCGAGGATCAGCGAATCATTCTGAGGCGTGATCAACTTCCTTCAGTTCCTCCAAAGTTCAGAATTTCCAAAGCTGAATACCAGGAACACCTCAGAGCTGAACGCCTACTCGCTGAAAGAAAGGAAGCTGAAGAAAAAGACAGAGAATACGCCATCAAACTTACTCAACGATCAATAAAAGACCCCAAGCTGAAAAGAGTTCCCATTGATGTTCAACGTCAGCTATGGGATGATGCTCAAGAGATCGTTAGAGAAAAGACTAAGGTCTCTGATACGACTTTGGAATGGGCTAAACAAATGCTGACCTATCGATCTAGACCATCCAAAATCGTCAAGGCAAACATCAGAGGAGGACTGTACGCTGAAGTTCCTGTTGTTGAAGTGGATGTCTACAGAGATGACGAAACCAAGCAAACTTTCTATGCTACTACCTTAGAAAAGTTTGGTCTCTCTGAATGGTGAGAAACAAAATTATCCATTCAGGGATCGTGCTCAAAGTTCAAAAGCCATGTCGAGAAGATCTTAAACAAACAGATCGACCTGCTTTCATCTGCTGTGGATATTCCTCCTACTCTTCCTCAACCAAGAAAAGTCCCTGATAAGAAAAAGAAAGCCTCTAGTTCAGGTCCTCATATTCGGAATGAAACGGGCATTGGTTTCTCTCGTGCTGAAATTGTTGGCCCTGATGCCGATCTCTCAATGCTTGACACCTCTCTACCACCTGGAGAAACATTCATTCCTGGCACAGTTGTAAGTGATCCCTATGGTATATTCTTTTTAGACTACTATGGAAATCATCACTTTCAACGTATCTCTGAGCTAGACATCGCTCCCATCGAACAACTCAGAGATCTCGTATACTGGTGTGAAGTCAGACGCAACATCAAAGCTAGACACCTGAAGCCCTTGATTTTTGAAGCAGCTCTGAAGAAAAAGAATCAAGGAGAAGATGTCCCTGACTGGATGATCCCCACATCAAAGACCCTTGATGAACTTCTCATCAAGGAAGAACCTTTATAAGCTGATATGATCACCTTTTTCTCTATTGTATCAGTTATTCTTCTGTACTTGTAATTTATTTCGCTCGTACTTGTAATCTTTCCATTTCTCTTTGTAACCTGATTCAAAGTTTTAAAGAAAGATTTCAGCGAATGTACTTTACTCCATCAGTACTGAAAAGATCCCAGAAAATAGTAAAAGGGACAAATATTTTATGAGTTCTTTTTATCCTTATGTTTTCATTTAAATAGCAATTTTCGTTGTTGCTATGTCATAATCTGTAACATCCCAAAAATTTCAAGCAAATTTAAGTTTTTTTAACATAAACAATTCATTTATAACAACTCATTAATTGATACCAACGTTTCGTTTGAAAACACATAATTAATATCTTTATAAATTAAAACCAGCGGAAACAATGTTTAATTATCAAAACCATAAGTCAACCAACTCTCCTCGCGCGCCAGTGTGTACTTATCACGCCTTGGAGCCGCTCGGACCTGAAACCACAGTTTATGGGAAAGGGTAAGCACGAAGCTTAGTGAATTCAACACCATAAATAATACAGTTATTCCACACTACCCCTAAAATAGATAGTGACACATAAACGATCATACAGGTCTACGAGCAAAATCATAAACATGTATATTCACACACACCCACCAAAAAGGCACAAGTCGGTCCCACCAACTAGTCGGTCCCACCGACCACATGATAACATCTTCGGCCCCGCCGAATCCCCGGTCCCACCGAGTCTCTACGCCCCGCGTATAAAACCTTCGGCCACGCCGGACCCTCGGTCCCACCGAGTCAACATGGCAACATAGTATCAACTAGACACCCCACTATCTAGTTCCACAACACAAGCACATAGAGCTACCACACACGTACTATAGCAATGATAAAACAACTAATATTAGATATGGTGAGAGAACTCACCTCAATGCGCGCCTAGCTTAATCAACACAAATCAAACTTCACAAAAACGGTCACTTCCCAGCACCTAAACGCATGTTAAAATGTGTCAATACGAGACTCGGACCCTATGACACGACACACGCTTAAACCGTCACTAAAACTAACTTCCGTTCTCACAAAACAGGTCTGTTCGGGACCTGCTTCGACCCCTTTAAACCCAGAAAAATCCCAATATTAAAACGTGACCAGAAAGTCCTCTGAGTTAGGGTTCCAAGGACATATTATACGCCTCCTAACGATTTTTCTACAATTTACTACGAAATAATTACGAACGGTTACCAAAACTGCCAGTTTTCGGTCCAGCCTGAACAACCAGCCCAAAACAGCCTAGCTACGGGATTAATCAGACTTCCGGCAAAACACGAAAAACCTTCCCAACTCGATTAGGGAACTTTGGGCACCAATTTCACCTCAAAACAAGTTATGAGCAGAAAGTTATGGTCTACATAAAACAGTGGCAGATTCCATAATTTTACACATAAAATGACGAATCGCCGAACTTGCGACCACTTCTTCGGCCAGTTAGAGACCGAACCAGTTTTCCGCTAAAACACAGAAAACGTGCCCGACCCCGAACTTGAACCGTGGGCGCCAGTTTCGGCTCAAACGGAGTTACGACGGAAAAGTTATGGTCACACGAAAACTGGACGGCACACTTAGAATTTCATAAAATCACGATTTATAAAACGGTTTGTACGATTCGGCTTAATCGAATAAGTCACGGGTTAAGGGCTCTATAGTGACAATGGTCTGGTCACACCACGCGCCACCCACTGCCATCTCTGGCAGTGGCGGTCGCCGGTGGCGACCGGCGGCGGCTCTCCGGAGATGATTTCACAAACACACTCCGCATCCCTCTCGCACCTCCGACCTCTCTCTTTCTCGATCGTCTTACTTCAACCCTACAAGGCTCACCACCACACCACCATCTCCGGTGGTGGTGCAGTAGCCACCGCCTACAGCGGCCAAGGCCGCCACGTCGCGGCTGTTACGGGGGGAGACCGACGAGAGGCAAGGAAAACAAGAAACGGAAGAACGGAACTTACCTACGATGATGCCACGTTGTTGCGCCCGATTCTCACCCTCACGAACTCCGACGAACAACAGGCTCCGGCAACAGCAGGCTCCGGCAACAGCAGGTGGCTCCGGCAACAGCAGGTGGCTCCGGCAACAGTTTCTTCTTGCCGCCGGTTCACTATCTCTTTCTAATCTCCTCTCGGCTCTCCTCTATTTCTCTCTCGTTCTTTCCCACGGCTGCTCTACCAAAACAAGGAAGGTATAATAGGGTTGAGGAAATTCGTTTGGGTTGCTTGGCTAACAAGGAAATAAGAAAACGAATGTGGGATCCGGCCATGGGCCGAGACCCATGCAAATTATTTCCCAAAAAATGCACTTTAGCCCCTCAATTTCACCTATCTCACAATTTACACTAAAAAGACATGAATTCTAACATTTTTGGTCCTTTTTGACACCAAACCACTAACCAACAACAATTAAAGGTAAACACTTTAATTAATTAAAATTAAACAATAACGTACCGGGACACAGGCTTTACAACTCTCCCCCGCTTGGATTAGACTTCGTCCCCGAAGTCCACGCCCGCAAACAGCTCCGGGTAATTCTCCCGCATCTCGGCTTCTGGTTCCCACGTCCATTCTGAACCTTTCCGGTGCTGCCACTGGACCTTCACCAATCCAATGACTTTGTTCCGCAGAGTCTTCGTCTTCCTCTCGACTATGGCTATTGGCCTTTCCACATAGGTGAGTCGTTCGTCAATCTGAATATCTTCAAGGGGAACTACCGCAGACTCATCCATCACACACTTCCGCAACTGAGAGACATGAAAAGTGTTGTGGATCAGGCTCAGCTCCTCTGGTAGCTCCAATCGGTAAGCTACTTTCCCCACACGCGCGATGACCTTGTAAGGTCCAATGTATCGGGGACCCAACTTTCCCCGCTTGCGAAAACGGATTACCCCTTTCCAGGGTGACACTTTCAAAAGAACATAGTCCCCGACTTGGAATTCCAAGTCCGATCGTCTCTTATCGGCGTAACTCTTTTGTCGACTCTGAGCAGTGACTAACCGATCCCGCACCATCTGAATCATTTCCGTCGTCTTTAGCACAACGTCGGTGCTCCCCAGCACTCTGTGACCAACCTCGCCCCAGCAAATGGACCTCAAGGAGATGAAAACCCTAAGGAAACCGAGAAGCGCGCCTCTGTATCTGAGGGGAAGCAACTCGAAGAAGAAGCTGAGAAAACTGAATCCGAAACAGAAGATGATGAAGCCGTCGACATCCCTGATGATGAACCATCTTCTTCTCCAAAGAATGATGATGATGATGATGACGAAGATGATGATGACGATGACTTCTTTATCGTCAAACCTGCTCCAAAGATCAAAGCTCTTAAGGGAATCTCGATAAATGAACCTTCAGGGGAGCGGACAAAGACAAAGCCCTCAGCCTCTGGAGCTGAGAAAGGCAAAGGCAAAAGCGTCGCTGAAGATGACAATCTGATGATATTGCTTGAAAAGCCGGTTTGTCAGGTACACTAATCATCTCTCACTCCATCCCTCCTCTATCATACACTACCAGTTCCTTTACCCAAGCCTATACACTTGAACCAATTCTCTCTATCTGATTCTACCCAAGTTCTTACTTGTAAGATCGCTGTGTTTCAGCTAGTCCTCTCCCCTGTTTGAGGATATCGCTGAAGGCTCCACAACTGCGACTTCACCAAAAATACCAGCTGCTGCTGAAGAAATAATCCCAGTCTTAGATTTAATCTCTGAGACTGATGAACCAGAAGAACGGCTACTCTCGCACAGAAGCAGACCTTCCTTAGCTCCTCAAAAGCTAAGTGAAGAGGATCAGAAAAGAAGAGAGGAGATAATAAAGAGATTCGAGGATCAGCGAATCATTCTGAGGCGTGATCAACTTCCTTCAGTTCCTCCAAAGTTCAGAATTTCCAAAGCTGAATACCAGGAACACCTCAGAGCTGAACGCCTACTCGCTGAAAGAAAGGAAGCTGAAGAAAAAGACAGAGAATACGCCATCAAACTTACTCAACGATCAATAAAAGACCCCAAGCTGAAAAGAGTTCCCATTGATGTTCAACGTCAGCTATGGGATGATGCTCAAGAGATCGTTAGAGAAAAGACTAAGGTCTCTGATACGACTTTGGAATGGGCTAAACAAATGCTGACCTATCGATCTAGACCATCCAAAATCGTCAAGGCAAACATCAGAGGAGGACTGTACGCTGAAGTTCCTGTTGTTGAAGTGGATGTCTACAGAGATGACGAAACCAAGCAAACTTTCTATGCTACTACCTTAGAAAAGTTTGGTCTCTCTGAATGGTGAGAAACAAAATTAGCCATTCAGGGATCGTGCTCAAAGTTCAAAAGCCATGTCGAGAAGATCTTAAACAAACAGATCGACCTGCTTTCATCTGCTGTGGATATTCCTCCTACTCTTCCTCAACCAAGAAAAGTCCCTGATAAGAAAAAGAAAGCCTCTAGTTCAGGTCCTCATATTCGGAATGAAACGGGCATTGGTTTCTCTCGTGCTGAAATTGTTGGCCCTGATGCCGATCTCTCAATGCTTGACACCTCTCTACCACCTGGAGAAACATTCATTCCTGGCACAGTTGTAAGTGATCCCTATGGTATATTCTTTTTAGACTACTATGGAAATCATCACTTTCAACGTATCTCTGAGCTAGACATCGCTCCCATCGAACAACTCAGAGATCTCGTATACTGGTGTGAAGTCAGACGCAACATCAAAGCTAGACACCTGAAGCCCTTGATTTTTGAAGCAGCTCTGAAGAAAAAGAATCAAGGAGAAGATGTCCCTGACTGGATGATCCCCACATCAAAGACCCTTGATGAACTTCTCATCAAGGAAGAACCTTTATAAGCTGATATGATCACCTTTTTCTCTATTGTATCAGTTATTCTTCTGTACTTGTAATTTATTTCGCTCGTACTTGTAATCTTTCCATTTCTCTTTGTAACCTGATTCAAAGTTTTAAAGAAAGATTTCAGCGAATGTACTTTACTCCATCAGTACTGAAAAGATCCCAGAAAACAGTAAAAGGGACTAATATTTTATGAGTTCTTTTTATCCTTATGTTTTCATTTAAATAGCAATTTTCGTTGTTGCTATGTCATAATCTGTAACATCCCAAAAATTTCAAGCAAATTTAAATTTTTTTAACATAAACAATTCATTTATAACAACTCATTAATTGATACCAACGTTTCGTTTGAAAACACATAATTAATATCTTTATAAATTAGAACCAGCGGAAACAATGTTTAATTATCAAAACCATAAGTCAACCAACTCTCCTCGCGCGCCAGTGTGTACTTATCACGCCTTGGAGCCGCTCGGACCTGAAACCACAGTTTATGGGAAAGGGTAAGCACGAAGCTTAGTGAATTCAACACCATAAATAATACAGTTATTCCACACTACCCCTAAAACAGATAGTGACACATAAACGATCATACAGGTCTACGAGCAAAATCATAAACATGTATATTCACACCCACCCACCAAAAAGGCACAAGTCGGTCCCACCGACAAGTCGGTCCCACCGACCACATGATAACATCTTCGGCCCCGCCGAATCCCCGGTCCCACCGAGTCTCTACGCCCCGCGTATAAAACCTCCGGCCCCGCCGGACCCTCGGTCCCACCGAGTCAACATGGCAACATAGTATCAACTAGACACCCCACTATCTAGTTCCACAACACAAGCACATAGAGCTACCACACACGTACTATAGCAATGATAAAACAACTAATATTAGATATGGTGAGAGAACTCACCTCAATGCGCGCCTAGCTTAATCAACACAAATCAAGCTTCACAAAAACGGTCACTTCCCAGCACCTAAACGCATGTTAAAATGTGTCAATACGAGACTCGGACCCTATGACACGACACACGCTTAAACCGTCACTAAAACTAACTTCCGTTCTCACAAAACAGGTCTGTTCGGGACCTGCTTCGACCCCTTTAAACCCAGAAAAATCCCAATATTAAAACGTGACCAGAAAGTCCTCTGAGTTAGGGTTCCAAGGACATATTATACGCCTCCTAACGATTTTTCTACAATTTACTACGAAATAATTACGAACGGTTACCAAAACTGCCAGTTTTCGGTCCAGCCTGAACAACCAGCCCAAAACAGCCTAGCTACGGGATTAATCAGACTTCCGGAAAAACATGAAAAACCTTCCCAACTCGATTAGGGAACTTTGGGCACCAATTTCACCTCAAAACAAGTTATGAGCAGAAAGTTATGGTCTACACAAAACAGTGGCAGATTCCATAATTTTACACATAAAATGACGAATCGCCGAACTTGCGATCACTTTTTCGGCCAGTTAGAGACCGAACCAGTTTTCCGCTAAAACACAGAAAACGTGCCCGACCCCGAACTTGAACCGTTGGCGCCAGTTTCGGCTCAAACGGAGTTACGACGGAAAAGTTATGGTCACACGAAAACTGGACGGCACACTTAGAATTTCATAAAATCACGATTTATAAAACGGTTTGTACGATTCGGCTTAATCGAATAAGTCACGGGTTAAGGGCTCTATAGTGACAATGGTCTGGTCACACCACGCGCCACCCACTGCCATCTCCGGCAGTGGCGGTCGCCGGTGGCGACCGGCGGCGGCTCTCCGGCGATGATTTCACAAACACACTCCGCATCCCTCTCGCACCTCCGACCTCTCTCTTTCTCGATCGTCTTACTTCAACCCTACAAGGCTCACCACCACACCACCATCTCCGGTGGTGGTGCAGTAGCCACCGCCTACAGCGGCCAAGGCCGCCACGTCGCGGCTGTTACGGGAGGAGACCGACGAGAGGCAAGGAAAACAAGAAACGGAAGAACGGAACTTACCTATGATGATGCCACGTTGTTGCGCCCGATTCTCACCCTCACGAACTCCGGCGAACAGCAGGCTCCGGCAACAGCAGGCTCCGGCAACAGCAGGTGGCTCCGGCAACAGTAGGTGGCTCCGGCAACAGTTTCTTCTTGCCGCCGGTTCACTCTCTCTTTCTAATCTCCTCTCGGCTCTCCTCTATTTCTCTCTCGTTCTTTCCCACGGCTGCTCTACCAAAACAAGGAAGGTATAATAGGGTTGAGGAAATTCGTTTGGGTTGCTTGGCTAACAAGGAAATAAGAAAACGAATGTGGGATCCGGCCATGGGCCGAGACCCATGCAAATTATTTCCCAAAAAAATGCACTTTAGCCCCTCAATTTCACCTATCTCACAATTTACACTAAAAAGACATGAATTCTAACATTTTTGGTCCTTTTTGACACCAAACCACTAACCAACAACAATTAAAGGTAAACACTTTAATTAATTAAAATTAAACAATAACGTACCGGGACACGGGCTTTACAACTCTCCCCCGCTTGGATTAGACTTCGTCCCCGAAGTCCACGCACGCAAACAGCTCCGGGTAATTCTCCCGCATCTCGGCTTCTGGTTCCCACGTCCATTCTGAACCTTTCCGGTGCTGCCACTGGACCTTCACCAATCCAATGACTTTGTTCCGCAGAGTCTTCGTCTTCCTCTCGACTATGGCTATTGGCCTTTCCACATAGTTGAGTCGTTCGTCAATCTGGATATCTTCAAGGGGAACTACCGCAGACTCATCCATCACACACTTCCGCAACTGAGAGACATGAAAAGTGTTGTGGATCAGGCTCAGCTCCTCTGGTAGCTCCAATCGGTAAGCTACTTTCCCCACACGCGCGATGACCTTGTAAGGTCCAATGTATCGGGGACCCAACTTTCCCCGCTTGCGAAAACGGATTACCCCTTTCCAGGGTGACACTTTCAAAAGAACATAGTCCCCGACTTGGAATTCCAAGTCCGATCGTCTCTTATCGGCGTAACTCTTTTGTCGACTCTGAGCAGTGACTAACCGATCCCGCACTATCTGAATCATTTCCGTCGTCTTTAGCACAACGTCGGTGCTCCCCAGCACTCTGTGACCAACCTCGCCCCAGCAAATGGGCGTCCGACACTTCCTGCCATACAACACTTCGTACGGCGCTCTACCGATGCTAGCGTGATAGCTGTTATTGTAGGAGAACTCAGCTAGTGGAAGATATTGATCCCAACTACCCCCGAAGTCAAACACACATGCTCGCAGCATGTCCTCAAGTGTCTGAATAGTACGCTCACTCTGCTCGTCGGTCTGAGGATGAAATGCTGTACTGAAATGCAACCGCGTACCCATTTCATTCTGAAACTTCTCCCAAAACCGGGAGGTGAAACGAGTATCCCGATCCGAGACAATCGAGACTGGCACCCCGTGCCTAGTTACAATCTCTCGGATGAAAACCTCCGCGAGCTTATCCGCCGAGAAGCTCTCTTTAATCGCCAAGAAGTGAGCGCTCTTAGTCAGACGATCCACAATTACCCAAATGGTATCATTCCCTCGCTGAGTTTTGGGAAGCTTCGTGATGAAATCCATCGTAATCTGCTCCCACTTCCACACCGGAATCTCCAAAGGCTGCAATTTCCCGTGCGGTCGCTGGTGCTCCGCCTTGACCTTCCGACAGGTCAAACATACCTCAACACATTTGGCTACATCCCGTTTCATGCCGGGCCACCAATAGTCTTCCCGTAAGTCTCTGTACATTTTGGTAGCTCCCGGATGAATCGAAAACTTGGACTTATGCGCCTCGTCCAAAAGTACCTGTCGGTTCCCACCGGTGAATGGGACCCAAACTCTACCATATCGGGTCAATAATCCTCGACTATCCCGTACTAATTTCGGAATTTCTCCCGAAACTCTCTCACGTTTTGCATTTTCCGCCAATACGGCCACCTCCTGAGCGACACCTATCGACTCCAGAAGAGGTGCAACTACTGTCAATCGCTGACACAGACCCTTCAGCGGTCGCCCAACCGGATGTCGGCTAAGTGCGTCCGCGACTACATTCGCTTTACCCGGGTGTTAAAGTATCTCGCAGTCGTAATCCTTGACCACATCAAGCCATCTTCGCTGACGCATATTTAGATTTTGCTGATCCATCAGGTATTTAAGGCTCTTATGATCGGTGTAGATAGTACACTTGACACCATAAAGATAGTGTCTCCAAATTTTTAGAGCAAACACCACTGCTCCCAATTCCAAGTCATTAGTCGGGTAGTTCGCTTCGTGTGGCTTCAGCTGCCTCGAAGCGTAAGCTATGACCTTGCCGCGTTGCATAAGCACGGCACCCAACCCCTGATATGAAGCATCACAGTAAACCACCAAATCCTCCATACCCTCAGGCAAAGTTAACACAGGAGCCTCGCATAAACGTCTGCGTAGCTCCTCAAATGCTTTATGCTGCTCTTCACCCCAACTGAACGCTGCAGTCTTCTTCGTCAGTCGAGTCATAGGCAAGGCAATCTTGGAGAAATCTTGGATAAATCTCCGATAGTATCCTGCTAACCCGAGAAAACTCCGCACCTCGGTAGGAGTTTTCGGCACCTCCCACCGCATTACCGCTGAGATCTTGGCCGGATCGACCATGATACCATTCTGATTCACGACATGTCCTAGGAATTGGACCTCTCGTAACCAGAATTCACACTTGGAGAACTTAGCATAAAGCTTCTCCCGCCTCAAAACCTCCAAAATTTCCCGCAAATGCACCTCGTGCTCTTCCTCCGTCTTCGAATATACGAGAATATCGTCGATGAACACAATCACCGAGCGGTCCAACATCGGGCTACATACCCTGTTCATGAGGTCCATGAACGCTGCGGGTGCGTTGGTGAGCCCGAAAGGCATCACCACGAACTCGTAATGGCCATATCGCGTACGGAAGGCCGTCTTCTCCGTATCCTCACTTCGTACCTGCATCTGATGATACCCAGATCTCAGGTCAATCTTAGAGAACCACGAGGCTCCCTGCAACTGATCAAACAAGTCGTCAATCCTTGGCAGAGGATAACGATTCTTTACCGTAAGCTTATTCAGCTCCCGGTAATCAATACACATCCGCTGAGATCCATCCTTCTTCTTTACGAACAAAATCGGAGCTCCCCACGGTGAACAACTCGGCTTAATGAACTCTTTCTCAAGAAGTTCCTGCAACTGATCATACAGCTCCTTCATTTCCGGTGGAGCCAGGCGATAGGGTGCCTTGGCCACCGGAGCAGCACCCGGAATCAGATCGATTCGAAACTCCACCTGTCGTTCGGGAGGTATCCCCGGTAACTCGTCGGGAAACACATCGGCAAACTCCCTCACGACTGGCACATCTTCGGCAGTCTTCTTCGCCTCGTCAACACGCGTATCTATCACATACGCCAAGTACCCCTGACCACTATGCTGGAGGTGTCTCCGAGCCCTCGCCGCGGAACATATTGCCGTAGTCCGTCTGGGCGAGTCTCCCTGAATCAACAACTCTCCCCCGCTTGGGGTTCGAACCCGCACTTGTTTGTGGCGACAAACAATTTCCGCATCAAACGCGTCCATCCAATCCATGCCCACAATCACACAAAGCTCTCGCATAGCTATCGGAATCAAGTCTATGGGAAACCTCACACCCGAGATTTCCAACGTGCATCCCCGATACACATCTGCAACCGTCAAGGTTCGATCATCGGCAACCTCGACTACCAAGTCTATGATGATGCCACGTTGTTGCGCCCGATTCTCACCCTCACGAACTCCGGCGAACAGCAGGCTCCGGCAACAGCAGGCTCCGGCAACAGCAGGTGGCTCCGGCAACAGCAGGTGGCTCCGGCAACAGTTTCTTCTTGCCGCCGGTTCACTCTCTCTTTCTAATCTCCTCTCGGCTCTCCTCTATTTCTCTCTCGTTCTTTCCCACGGCTGCTCTACCAAAACAAGGAAGGTATAATAGGGTTGAGGAAATTCGTTTGGGTTGCTTGGCTAACAAGGAAATAAGAAAACGAATGTGGGATCCGGCCATGGGCCGAGACCCATGCAAATTATTTCCCAAAAAAATGCACTCTAGCCCCTCAATTTCACCTATCTCACAATTTACACTAAAAAGACATGAATTCCAACATTTTTGGTCCTTTTTGACACCAAACCACTAACCAACAACAATTAAAGGTAAACACTTTAATTAAATAAAATTAAACAATAACGTACCGGGACACGGGCTTTACAATCTGTAACATCCCAGGCCAACCGTATCAGATATTGTCCGCTTTGTCCGCACACCTGGACTCACGGTTTTAAAACGCGTCTGATAGAGGAGGTATCAAGTTCCTCTTATAAGGCAACCTTTGTTCCCCTCCCCAACCATTGTGGGATCTTACAATCCACCCCCCTTGGGAGCCCAGCGTCCTCGCTGGCACACCAGTCCGGTTCCCGACTCTGATACCATCTTGTGTAACACCTTAGGCATATCCCACATCGGCCGTGGACAGGAGAGATGCTGGGTATATTAGTAAACCTTGGCCTTACCATACACAACGTGTTTTGGGGCCACAAGCATGCGGGTTCCTTGGGAACTTTGTGGTTAAGCGTGCTTGGGTGGGAGTAGTACCAGGATGGGTGACCTCCTGGGAAGTCCTTGCGAAGTCCTTGCCAGGCCGCCAAGAACAAAGCCGTGAGCCAGTGGGGCAAAGCGGACAATATTGTGTGGTGGTAAGCGGGGTGTTAAAAATGGTATCAGAGCCACTCATGTGCCGTTCGGGATGGTGGGGCAAACCTCATCGAGGACGATGAGTCCCTAAGGGGGGGTGTGTGTAACACCTTAGGCATATCCCACATCGGCCGTGGACAGGAGAGATGCTGGGTATATTAGTAAACCTTGGCCTTACCATACACAACGCGTTTTGGGGCCACAAGCATGCGGGTTCCTTGGGAACTTTGTGGTTAAGCGTGCTTGGGTGGGAGTAGTACCAGGATGGGTGACCTCCTGGGAAGTCCTTGCGAAGTCCTTGCCAGGCCGCCAAGAACAAAGCCGTGAGCCAGTGGGGCAAAGCGGACAATATTGTGTGGTGGTAAGCGGGGTGTTAAATAATCAAATAGGGGGAGATTGTTGATCCAAACCCTCAGTGATTTGATAATGACACTCTCTTATATACTTAGTGAAAATTGTAAGTAAACAATATGTATCAGAGTTTCACTATCGCTGATAAGTACTAAGATCTTACAGTACCGCTGATAGGAACTCTCGCTCTTTAAGTTAAACATTCAGCGAAACTGTTCATCATTAATGCTCTGAGTCTGTTCAGTCATTATGATGATCGCTGATAAGTTAGTTGTTTACTTATGATCCCTGAAGACAAGTTTCACGTCAACAAAGGTTCTACGCTGAAGTCGAAGATCAAGCTCAAGAACCAGCGACAAGTCTCCTAATGAACTGATGCGGATCAGCGAAGACTCAGATTTGTCCACTCAACGTGAAGTATCAAGTACAAGACTTCAGCTATCGCTGAACTCTATCATTCGCTGATGTGAAATGATAGATTGCTGAATCAACGAAAGATGATCATGAAGTCCTCCGTACAAAGTACTTTTGTCTTAACCTCCCTTGCACGACTCCGTACGAAATGTCAGAAAAGAACTTCCGACTGTCTGAAATCGTACAACCACTCTGATATTACACTATTCATCCATGCGGCTACTAAGGTTGTCAACAAAGGTCAATGACATGCAACCAACCAGCTGATGACACGTGTAAAGTGTATACTGACTTGCATTAAATGCATGCAGTATATAAAGAGATGAACCCACTTCATTTGAAGTAACTTGCTAACTCTGGACAAGTTCAATCTCTCATCTCAAGATAGGTTATTATTAGTAATTTCCTTATCTCTCTTAGTGCAAGAAACCTTAGTGTTCCAACTTGTTTAGATTTAGGTTTATCCTTAATCTTGTTTCCGTAACAAGCTGTAAATTGTTAATGATTTATCAATAAACAATTTAGAAAAGTAAAATCGGTGTGTTTGTATTCAACCCCCCCCCCCCCCTTCTACAAACTTTTATAGGCCTTCGGGACCAACACTTAGTATTTATTGTTTTGTCAATGGTAATCTCAAAATGGACCTTTTCAGGTCTCGATGGAATGTATAGAGATAAATACTCTAAGTGTTTTTAAATACACCAACTAGCTTGCCTACTACTCCAGTGGGTTGAGATTAGCTCACTGTGTCGACCTCACTTTCGCAAGTGTCATAAGAATTCTTTCGAATCCCCTAGCAATATCCAAACTCGTGTCACTGCGTTCTACTCATTTCTGAGTTAAGAACTAGACTTTAGATCCTTACAAGTGATCGGCTTGTTCGCATCATTGGGCAATAATCGAGAGTGAATAACCAAAACAACAAATATTCCAAATATAAAGATTACTCAAGCATTTTTCATAAAATCCAGGTACTTCTCTTTCCTACATCCCAAATGATGCTTAGCCTAACATTTTCGAATTAAAGAAAATAAAAGATGAAGAGATGAACATAAATAAACTTAAAATGACTTGTATTAAAACCGCAGTGGGGAACGAAGGTACGTCACTACCACTGATTACGAGAAACTAGCGATTACACTAAGGAAATTGAATGCAAGAAATTAAGAACTACAGCAGTAAACTATAGAGCTAAAACTATCACTTCAATGTGGTAGTTGGAGGTATTCAAGATTTTTCAAGATGAATTAAATGGAACCCAACACCCCTTTTTATACTTAAAGGAAGGTTTGGGTTTTACACAAAAAATGGGTTATCTAGTGAATAAAGACTGCAATATCAAGATGAAATTCTGCCCTTTGAACAATTCTTTTATCCACCATCTTGTAGCTCTTTTACCCAATGGACCCTTCACCTTTTCATCAAGTCAACTTTAAAGTACCATGGGTGTACTTGATGCCATCTTCAAGAAAGATGCTTGTACTTCTTAACTTCATATTTCTGCCATTGAACCTTCCATTCTCCAGAGCATTTACATCCCAACTAAGAGTTTCTTTTCTTTTGTCTTCTTCTTCTGCTCGATAGTGGGGAGTGGAATGGGATGCGCAAGTCACTGCGAGATTTTCTTGAAAAAGCAACAAACTCCACCAAATAATTTATTAAAGACTATGGTTCACTCTTTTTGCTCATTTTCGTGAATGTTACCAAGAATGGGGGTTTTGAGAAGTGAAATGGCTAAAATTTGACAAAATAAAATAAAAATAAAAGGAAATAATAACTCTAAAAATAGAGTTATCACATAACAAAAAGGAAGTTACATTTTAGTCGTGTGTTTGCGCTTATATTCCTCAGTTTCCTCTTCCTTTTCCGGTTCAAGAGGACCAGTCCATTTTATCCCATATTCTGGATACTTTTTGTCTATTCCAAGACATCCAAAATCATACAGTGTAGGTCTTTTGGATATACCCTTTTTCAAGTAGTGTGGGTTATCGTATCTGATTCCCAATTCCTTGTTAAAGTAAGTGAACTCCTTGGGTTTATTCATGTGTATGGTCTGATCAGTTTGACCTCTTTTGTGGAGTTTGGTTTCAAGATCAGTTATTTTGGTGACAAACTCCTTGTGTTGAATTTGAAGAGCAGAGCATTGATAAACAATTTATGCTTTCTCATTCTCACACTGATCTAGTTGTGACTGTAGTTCAGATATTTTGGCCCTTAAGTCCTTAGGTGCTATTGAAAGATTTTTGCATTTCTCTTTTAAATTAGCATTTTCGGACTTGTGTTTCTCAGTTATCCACTTTTGAACATCTAGCTTTTCAGATACTGATTTAAACTCAAGCAGTTGTTCATTAGTGGTGGCCTTGTAGGAATCTATCTGTTCAACAAGTGGTTGTGTTTGGTCTAGTGTTCGGTTATAAAGATCTTGATAGATGGGTTCACATACCTGACATAACTTTGCCTTTTCTTCATCAGCAGGAGAGTGGTAGCCCATAAAAGCATCAGCACCTTCAGAGTCGCTTTCATTATCAGATCGACCTAGCCAATAGTCATCTTCAACAAATAAGGCTTCTCCACCTTCCTTTTGTTCCGCCAATGCGAGCTTTGCCTTGTAATAATGAGCATTCTTCACAACAGGCTTTCTACATTCTTTCGCAAAATGACCAAGCTTCCCGCAGTTATAACATGTCACGGGTTCGTCTTTCTTCTTTGTTTCAGACTTGCGGTCATCTTTCTCGGTATTCTCCTTCTTGTCAGACTAGTTGGGCTCATCGGACTTCTTCTTACCTTCGTATTTATCCTAATAATCATGACGCTTGTTGGAGGAGGTGGAATAGCGCTGATTATTGGATGCGGGCTTCTTGTAGAACTTCTGTTGTTGGAAGGATTTGGAGAGCAGAGCCATTGCTTTCTTAATGGCTGTTGCTTTCTTAATGGCTGTTAATTCAGGATCAGAATCACTGTCCTCCTTTTCTTCAGATTCAGGCTCAGATTCACTTGGCTCTTGGGCACGTTTGGAGCGACGGCCAGAAGATTTGCATCGTTTTAAAGACATAAGAGCTAGTGGATCAGCATGCGGCTTTGATGCAGACTTCTTTTCATTCATAATTTCCATCACTTCATCTTCGTCCTGAAGAAGCATCTCATAGAGTTCGTGTATGCCAACGTTCTCCATCAAGTGATTGTGCTTAACATGAGATGCAAATACTTTCCATTCAGGCAAGAGATTGTTGAGGAACTTGAGCGCATTCTCCGTGTTTGATCGAGTGATTTGGTTCTTGTGAAGCTCGTTGAGAAGGAGACAAAAACGTTCATAGGTATGGGTGAGGGATTCGCCGGTGCGCTGCTTAAACCCATCGAACTTGGTTATGCAGCTTTTGATTTTCAGTTGGTTCCCGACTTTGCTCCCGCGCATCATTTTCTCCACCTGATCCCATATGCCCTTTGCTGTCTTTTTGTAGCTGTCTATGGCTGTCTAGATCGTGTTAGGTAGAGCCTGAACAAGGTACCTCTTAGCATGCTTTTCTCCCTCAAGCATGCCTCTTTCGTCGGCAGTCATATCGGAGTATGTCTTAACCTCGTAACGAACTTGACCACCTTCTTCAGTTGCTGGTATAGTTTTCATGGGTTGAGGGATTGGCCCGTCAGTTAGAGCTCGCCAGATAAACTCGAAGTTATCCTTTGACTCAATGAAGATCAAGAATCTATCTCGCCACTGGCTGTATTTACCTTGGTAGAGACATGGCGGCTTGGAGTCGGTGCCGATAGCGAGAGCGTCGCGCGAAGACATCTTAAGTTGCACTAATGTGATCGTCAGACGATGAGTTCGATTCAAAGTGAGATCCTAACGCAAGGCACTAAGAGTGGTGTCCTAACGCAGGTTCTAAGAGTGGTTTATGCTAAAACATGTAAGAAATTGACTAGACTGAACTTACTGGATAGGAATCCGGATGTAAGATATCTGATCTGGAAGTATCTGGATCAGATTGTGAAAAATAGATCAATTTGCAGAAGTGTCCGGATAATAAAAAAAGTGTCCGGATAAACAGAGGTTTCCGGATAACTAGAGGTTACCGGAAGATCTCAGTTTACCGGATAGAGTATAGTTACCGGATAAAATGTAGGTTTCCGAATGAGAAGAACTTACCGGGTACTGAAGTTGTTGTCCGGAAAGTGTGACTTACCGGATGTGAGGTGACCGGATAAGAATGAAGTTACCGGTAATAAATGAATCCGGATAGATGTCAAGAAAGATTAGAGTACCCGGAAACTTTGTGTTACCGGGTGAGATTTGTCCGAATACTACCAGTATCCGGAAAGTTACCGGATACTTTTGATTTACCCAGAAAGTAACGAAAAGAATCAACTTACCCGGAAAGATTTAAGGATGTTCCGAAAACAACTGCTGTGTGTTCGGAAACTGCGGCTGAGGTTCAAAAGATCGACTGGAATGCGATTAGGGTTGACAATATATTTCCTGAAGAAAATAACAAAATAACACGGTTTTGAAGAAAAAATTTGATTTTTGATATGAAAAGAGACCAAAAACCAACAACTTGATTTCACTTAAAAAATTAACCAGATGATCGAATTAGGCTTCGAAAAATTGCAGAAACGTTTATAATGATGATGTGAATCGAATGCAATAAACGAAAACGAGCAAATTTTACCAGAATCAAAATATGAAATATCTAGTCAAGAACACATTCGATAAACTGAACATAATTCTTACCAGAAGCCTTTTTATCACCTTGAATCGAACCGTCCGCTTGCTCTGATACCAATTGTGAGTTCCAGATTAATGCAACGAATAGTAGAAATCAATATGTGTAATACGATCAGTATGATTTCAATTGGTCATCCATATACTTTCATTCAAATCAGAGAGTTACAATAAGTTCTTGAAACTGTAATATGACAAACTAGCCTAAAATTCTAAGGCAAATAAAAATTATATACCATGGGCCCATGATTTCAAGCCCATGGCCCGTTACACAAAAAAGGCTCAAAATGATAAATAACAGATTAGCCCTTGAACTTCTATTCAACTTGATTTTGACCCTAACAGGTTAGAACTTGTTCATCACCAGCATCAGACTCATTTGATGATGCACTTGAAGAGGGAGCAAGACCCTTACCTTTTCCAAATGGTGCCTTCTTTGCTTTTCTGGCCAGTGATTTCTCTGAAATGGTCACCACAGATCGGGTGACCATGCCTCTCTTTCTCGAAGCCTTCTTAATTGGGTTCTCCTCACTGTGGGCTGCCTTTTGAAGGGCCTCCAAATCGATAGTGTTTCCGATTTGGAGGTATTGATTGTGGTAATCCTCCTCTTCCTTTCTTCTCAACTCCTCTTCTTCTCTGAACAATTCGGCCTCTGCCTTTTTCCTCTCTTCTTCGAGCAGTCTCTCTTTCTCAACCCTTTTTCTCTCCTCCTCCTCTCTTAGCAACCGTTCGGCTTCTTCTTTCTTTAGTCTTTCCTCCTCTTCCTTTTTCAATCTTTCCTCTTCTTCTTTCCTTTTCTTCTCGACTTCCTCTTTCTTTCTTCGAAGTGCTAGGAGTTTTTGTTCAAACTCCTCCCGTAATTTTAGCATTTCTTCCTCTGTTTGTTGCTCTTCCATGTCGAAATCACTCAGACTGGCGTCTGAGGCTTTCGACGATGATGCGGCTTTCGAACCCTCCTGCTTCGACGACTCAGCATCCGGTGCGACGGTCGTTATTGTGTGCTCGTCGGAAGATGGCGAAGGATGGGTTAGATCGCCGGTGATATTTTCCGGCGGGTTATCGGTGGTGCTCATGCGGCAGCGCGTGGCGCGCCTGGGTTCGTTTGGGTTTGGTTTTGGCCGTTTGCTCCTTGCCATTGAAGAGGGTTTTCTTTTCTGGTTCTTGAGAGAAAATATGAGAAGGAAGAGAGTGTTTTTGAATTATGAGAGCAAAATGGTATCTTTTGGGTTTTTAGTGTAGCAAAGGATTATTCAATGGGTAAGGGTTTAGGAGGGAACGGTTATTGAGAGGTTATTAGGGGTTATGAGTGTTTTTCTTGGAAATAGGGGTTTTAGGGTGAGGTGGCAGAAAAAGGTGATGGAGTGTAAGAAAAAGGTGATGGATATTCAGTTTCTTGGGCCACCAAACCGTCACATCCATTCGTCAGTCACGAAGTGGGATGCGCATTGACTTGGTTGATGTCACTACGAAGCATTTGTTGACTTTTTCCTCAAAAATTGGCAAATCATCCTACACACATTCAAAATAGACTACCAAAAGGAATTAAAAATACCAAAAATAATAAAAAGACAGCAAATAACTGAAATAAATTATTTACACGTAATTTGGACTTTTCTTAACCAGAGTGGGTTGGAGAGTGGGCACTGTCGCTCAAAAAGTGCTTCACTCTTTGCCCATTGACTTTAAAAGTCTGACCAGATTGTGGGGACATTAGTTCCACTGTTCCAAAGGGACTTACCTTGACCACTGTGTATGGTCCCTTCCATCGTGATTTGAGCTTACCAGGAAATAGTTTTAGACGGGAATTGAACAATAGTACTTGTTGGCCTTCGATGAACTCCCTATGGTTGATTCTTCGGTCATGCCACATCTTGGTCTTTTCCTTGTACAACTTTGCATTTTCATAGGAATGGTATCGCAATTCTTCCAACTCATGCAATTGTAGAAACCTCTTGGTTCCCGCAGCATCCACACTCATATTAAGCTCTTTAAGGGCCCAAAATGCCTTGTGTTCCAACTCAATTGGTAAATGGCAAGCTTTTCCAAAAACCAACTTGAATGGAGACATTCCCAAAGGGGTTTTATAGGTCGTACGATAGGCCCAAAGAGCGTCATCAAGTTTGGTTGACCAATCTTTGCGGAGTGGTTTAACGACTTTTTCTAAAATGCCTTTGATTTCTCGGTTTGAAAGTTCGGCTAAACCGTTGGTCTGCGGGTGGTATGCGGTGGCCACTCTATGATGTATATCATATTTAGGAAGGACCGAGCTCATGACTTTGTTTACAAAATGGGTGCCTTCGTCACTAATTAATGCCCGTGGTGTTCCAAATCGAGTGAAAAATATTTTTATGCAAAAATTTCACCACGGTGTTTGCATCGTTGGAGTGACAAGCAACAGCTTCCACCCATTTTGAAACATAGTCCACCACAACCAAGATATAAAAATTATTGTTTGAGTTTGGGAAAGGACCCATGAAATCGATCCCCCAAACATCAAAAAGTTCTACCTCTAGAATGTTATTGAGAGGCATCTCGTTCCTTTGTGATATATTTCCGGTACGTTGACATTGCTCGCAATTTTTCACAAATTCGTAAGAGTCTTTAAACACGGTGGGCCAAAAGAACCCACTTTGCAAGATTTTTGCAGCAGTGCGGTTTCCACCAAAGTGGCCACCATAGTGGGATGTGTGACAACCTTGGAGTATTTGATGTTGGTCACTCTCGTGGATACAACACCTCAATATTTGGTTCGTCCCTATTTTATATAAGAAGGGTCATCCCAAACATATTGACGAGTATCATGTAAAAACTTTTTAAATGGTTGTCCACCCACCCCGTGGGGCTTTAGTCCACTTGCCAAAAAGTTTGCAATGTCAGCGTACCAAGGAATATCATTGTTGTGATGTTGAGCTGCTAACAATTGTTCATCGGGAAAACTCTCCTGGACCGTAGTGGGTTCCACAGTGGTCACTACCTTCTCGAGCCTGGACAGATGGTCAGCTACCTGATTGCTTGTTCCTTTCCTATCAATGATCTCAAGATCGAATTCTTGCAGCAATAATACCCAACGAATCAAACGTGGCTTGGAATCAGCTTTATTGATTAAGTATTTTATTGTTGCATGATCAGTGTGCACGATGACCTTCGTCCCTATCAAGTAAGACCTGAAACGATTAAAAGCAAACACCACTACAAGTAATTCTTTTTCAGTGACAGTATAATTGATCTGAGCTTCAATTAGTGTTTTACTCGCATAATAAATGGGGTGAAAGATTTTGTTCTTCCGCTGTCCTAAAACAACCCCCACAGCCCACTCGCTGGCGTCACACATGACTTCGAATGGGAGTGACCAGTCAGGAGTGGTCACTATGGGTGCAGTAACTAAGGCTTTTTTGATTGTTTCCAAGGCATCTCGACATTCTTGGGTGAATTTAAATTCATTTTCATGTTGCAAAAGGTTACATAGGGGTTTAGTTATTTTGGAAAAATCTTTAATGAACCTCCTATAGAAACCGGCATGACCCAAGAAACATCGAATTCCTTTCATAGTTGTGGGTTCGGGAAGTTGTGCCACTACTTCAAGCTTGGCTTTATCAACCTCTAACCCTCTTTTTGAGACAAGATGACCTAAGACAATACCCTCTTCGACCATAAAATGACATTTTTCCCAATTTAAAATAAGGTCATGGGTCTCACATCTCACTAGACTTTTCTCCAAATTTCCCATGCAGTTGTCAAATGATGTCCCTATCACAGAAAAGTCATCCATAAATACCTCTATGGTGTCCTCAATCAGGTCGATGAAAATGGCCATCATACAACGTTGGAAAGTGCCTGGCGCATTACACAATCCAAATGGCATCCTCCGGAATGCAAAGGTACCGTAGGGACAAGTAAAAGTGGTCTTTTCTTGGTCCTCGGGGGCGATATGGATTTGGTTGTATCCGGAGTATCTATCTAGAAAACAATAGAATTCATTTCCCGCTAACCTATCAAGCATTTGGTCGATGAAAGGTAAGGGAAAATGGTCTTTCTTAGTGGCTAGGTTGAGTTTTCTATAGTCCATGCATATTCTCCACCCAGTAACAGTCCTAGTGGGAATGAGCTCATTCTTTTCGTTTTCCACTACTGTTGTTCCTCCCTTTTTAGGGACACATTGAACGGGGCTCACCCAACTACTACTAGCTATTGGGTAGATAATACCAGCGTCTAACCACTTCAAAACTTCTTTCTTGACTACCTCCTACATTATGGGGTTCAACCTTCTTTGGGGCTGGACTTTTCTAGGGTGGTCACTCTCCAAGTTAATCTTATGTTGACATAGGGAAGGGCTAATACCTCTTATGCCCGCTATGGTCCAACCAATTGCCCTCTTATGCTTTATTAACAAATCAATCAGAAGTTGTTTTTGTTTCTCACTAAGTTTGGAAGAGTTAATAACAGGGAGTTTATTATCCTTAGCGAGATAAGCATACTTCAAGTGAGATGGCAATGGTTTTAGCTCTAACTCGGGAGGTTGTTCTATTGAAAGGGGTTGAACATTTTTGTCCTTAAAGTCCAGAGATTCAAAGGCTGCCACTATTTCGTTACACTCATCCTCAAAAGTGTCATCGCTCTTAGAGTCGGAGTGCTCACTCTCACTGCCCACTGTGCTCACTGTGTCAAAACTTGGGGTACCATGAAACGAACTCAAAACAAAACAGTCTTCGGTTTCTATGAACTTAAGGGACTTGAAAACATTGAATGTTACCTCTTGGTCGTGGACTCTCATAGTGAGTTCCCCTTTGTGCACATCTATCAAAGTACGTCCGGTTGCAAGAAACGGACGCCCTAAGATGATTGGGATATCTTTATCGGCCTCATAATCTAGAATTAGAAAATCGGCAGGAAAGATTAATTTATCCACTTGGACCAAAACGTCTTCTATGTTTCCTTTGGGGTAGGCAATGGATCGGTCGGCTAATTGTAATGTCACGGTTGTGGGTCTAGCCTCTCCAATACCTAACTTGGTAAAAATGGACAATGGCATCAAGTTTATACTAGCTCCCAAATCCCAAAGTGCTTGACCTACTTCTTGTCCCCCTATTGTGCATGGAATGGTGAAACTATCCGGGTCTTTCAACTTAGGTGGAATCTTGCTAGTAAGAAGGGCACTACATTCCTTAGTCAATTCCACAGTCTCAAACTCACCTAACTTTCTCTTTTTGTTCAAAATATCTTTCAAAAATTTAACATAACTTGGCATTTGCTCAAGAGCTTCTACCAAGGGTATGTTAATGTGAAGTTGCTTAAAAATGTCTAAGAGTTTTTTAAATTGAACATCGACATTTTTACTCCTCATTCTTTCAGGAAAAGGTACACTTCGTGGGTCAATTTGAGTTTGCTGTGGTACTTGCTTTGGAATAGTGGGTTTTCGTGAGGTCTCAAGAGTGGGGAGCTCAGGGACATTGGTCCTCACTGTGGGTTTGTCAGTGACTTTAGGAGTGGCCACTACGGTTTTAGGGGCAGCGGGTATTTGAGGCAGATCCTCAGAATCAAAAATGATATCATTCAGATCCTTTCCACTCCTAAGCGTTATGGACTTGACTTGTTCTTTTCCTATCACCCTAGCGTGTTCGGTATCACTAGGTAATGTCCCTGGCGGTCTATTCTTAACTTCGACGGCTAGTTGTCCTACTTGGGTCTCTATGTTCCTTATAGCTGCTTGAGTTTGATTCATGAAACCTTTGAGAATTGATTCAAGTGATGGTTGAGTCTCAGTGGGGTGAGTTGGTCGTGGTTGGAACTGTTGTGAGGACTGCCCTTGGTGAATGTTTTATGGGGGGTGTCCACTGTGATGTTGGTGAAATCCAGGGGGTTTTGTGGTCTTTGCTGGACATGACTCGCCCCATGGGGTTGGAGTCCTGGATTACCAGCCCAAGGGAAATTCGGGTGATTTCTCCAGCCTGGATTATAAGTCTGTGAATACGGGTTGTTCCTCGGGTTGGTTCCTATAACATTTACGGCCTCAGGATTTGCTAGACAATACTCAAAAATATGTTCCTCTCCACAGAGAGAACAGTTCTTAGTGAGATGTGCTGCGGAATTGACTTGTCCTCTATTTTGATTCAAAACCAATTTGGTTAAGGCCACCAACTGTGCATTCATGGTTTTGAGTGCCTCGGAGTCAATGGTGTTGGTCTTTGGCATGGGTGCCCTAGGATTTGACCACTCGGTGTTGTTGTTGGACACTTTTTCTAAGATTTGATATCCTTTATTGTAAGTTTTACTTGTGAATGTTCCACCTGCTGTTCCATCTAAGATGATTTTGGCTACATTGGAAAGACCATTGTAAAAGGTCTCCAATTGGATGCAATGTGGGATGTCGTGATGTGGGCACTTTCGAAGTAACTCCTTAAAACGTTCCCATGCATCCGAAACAGCCTCATCTTCTTCTAGCTTAAACAAAATAATATCATTTCGAAACCTTACATTCCTTGTGGGAGGAAAGTATTTTTGTAGAAATTTGTCAGCAAGTTCTTGCCAAGTGGTTATTGAATTAGGCTCATGTGAATTTATCCAAGCCTTCGCCTTATCCCTCAATGTAAAAGGGAAAAGTTTCAGCCTTAAAGCTTCATGACTCACACCTTGCAATTGAAAGGAATCAGTCATTTCCAAAAAAGATTTTAAGTGCGAGTGTGGATCCTCAGATTGTAACCCTCCAAACTGACCCATGGCTTGGATCATTTGAAACATTACCGGTTTGAGTTCAAAGTGTTGTGCAATAATGTTGGGCCTTAGAATCCCGGAGCTTAAGTCACTAACTCCGAAAGTAGCATAGTCCCGTATTTTTCGATCATTGCTATCGGCAATCGTCACTGTGGTCTCCACTACTGGTGGGTTAATGGGTCTTTCACCTCCCACACCTGCCATGTTTATAGTGGAGTTCACAGGGGGTGTCGATTTGTGTTTCTGTTCTTACGTCTTCTTCGAAAAGTTTTCTCTATTTCAAGATCGATTGGTACCAAAGGTCCGTGTTGTTGCCTTGGCATGCAACACGAACAGCATAGAAAAACGTGTTACTCGGGCTCGAACAAAAACTAATGTCTTGAGATTTAAAATCACGCCAGTCCCGACAACGACGCCAAAAACTTGGTACGTGCGAAATATGTGATTTAATCGCAGTGGGATGCAGATTGTCCACAGTGGGAAGCGCAAGTGTACACTGGCCACTATGATCCTCACAGCAAGTAATAGTTGGTAAAATACCAGAATCGTATCCACAGGGACTGGGCAATCAAGACAATACGGTTTTCATGAGCTTCCTTTTACAAGTTTCAGTTACAGAAGAAGCAATATTTTGGTTTGTTTGGTGAAATGCTATTTTAACGATTTACTTAAGATTTAAAAGAAGGAATGTAGGTTAGATTTTCCCTAGATTTTATATTAAATACTTGATCCTAAAAGTGATCCTTGTACTTGAAGTAGGCATTCTCGTTAGAAAAGCCCGGTTACAAAATACTCAAACCTTTAAGTAAAAATCCCATACTCTTGGTACTTACTGTTTGTTAATGGTAATCTCAAAATGGACCTTTTCAGGCCTCGATGGAATGTGTAGAGACAAATACTCTAAGTGTTTTTTTTATATACATAAACTAGCTTGCCTACTACTCCAGTAGGTTGAGATTAGCATACTGTGCCGACCTCACTTTTGCAAGTGTCATAAGAATTCTTTTGAATTCCCTAGCATCATCCAAGCTCGTGTCACTACGTTCTACTCATTTCTGAGTTGAGAACTAGACTTTAGATCCTTACAAGTGATCGGCTTATTCGCATCATTGGGCAATAATCGAGAGTGAATGACCAAAACAATAAATATTCGAAGTATGAAGATTACTCAAGCATTTTTCATAAAATCCAGGTACTTCTGCTTCCTACATCCCAATGGATGTTTAGCTCATTATTACCGAAGTAAAGAAAACAAGAGATGAAAGGTTGCACATAAGTAAACTGAAAGTGACTTTGATTAAAACCGCAGTGGGGACCGATAGTACAACACTGCCACTAATTACTTCAAACTAACGATTACACTAAGAATTGAAATACAGAAAATTAAGAGCTACTGCAGTAAATTCTAGAGCTAAAAACTACAACTAACTTGCACTAAATGTGGTAGATGGAATGATGAATTAAATGAAACCCAACACCTCTTTATATACTTAGAGGAAAAGTTGGACCAACAAAAGATGGGTAATTGTCTAGATGCTAAAGATTTGAAGTGGAAGACATAAAATTCAGTTTCCATGAGTAAAGCCTCTTTCCACAAGTTTGTAGCCTTTTACCCCAAGGTCTCTTCACCTTTTCCAAAAAGTCCACTTTAAGTACCATGGGTTTTAATAAACAATTCATTTTGCCATCTTCAAGGGAACATGCTGTTGCTTTTCACCCCATGCCTCTGCCATTGATCCTTCCATTCTCCAGGATTTTCTTCCATGCTAAGATTTGATTTTTTTTCTTTGTTTTCTTCTTGGTTCGCCAGTGGGATCCGGAGTGGGCACTCCACAAATCACTGCAGATTTTTGTGAAAAAACAACAAAACTCTACCAAATGGTTTATAAAAACTGTGGTTCACTCTTTTTGCTCATTTTTATGAAAATTATCAAGAATGGGTGCTTTAAGAAGTGAAATGGCTAAAATTTGACAAAATAAAATAAAAATAAAAGGAAATAATAACTCTAAAATTAGAGTTATCAATGAACACAAAGGTTCATATATGAATCACACAGATTCATATATGAACTCGTCCTGCGTATTTTTTACGAAAGTACCCCTCTATCTTGTGTAGGCCACGCGAGGAATTATCCGTTGCTTCTCGGTCAAAGTCGCCGATCTTGACCGAATAAATGGCCAAGATCACTTCTCTGTTTCTCAAAAAATTGCACTTCTCATTTGAACCTCTCCCTGTATATATATATATATATATATATATATATATTGATGATTGTGGGGTTTAGGTTTGATTTGTGCAATCTCGACTAATCATATGGGCCTCTAGAGAACAATCAAGAAAATCCTTATTGGCATGTTGGGAAATGGGGTCATGTAACCGAATACGATGAACGTGTAGCCTCGATAAAACTTAAGATCGCGTGATAATTCGCTTTCATTAAGTTGTATTTCGGTCCTAATATGGAAATCAACTCGAGATTGATCTCAAATTTTCGTAGTCATTTTGGCAGAAATCGTTACCTTGTAACCAAAAGAATTGATAATTGACTGTACGTCAATACCGAGAATACTCCGTATTATAAAAGAAATAGGGTAAAATAAATCACCAAAATGCTTCTCAACTTAACATTTCTTAGAGGCATGAACGAATTAATAATATAAGCAAATTGAAAACTTAGAGCATCATCAAAAACTTCTCTAAAATGGAGAAGTAAAATGTCAAAATCCGTGGAAAAAAAATCATCTTCATCTCCAACAGATTCTCAAATTTGGAGATTACACAATTAATTATATTACTAAAATATACGAATATAACTCATAAAATAATGTTTCTCTCTTCTAATTATTTAATTCGAAGCAATTATATTGGTAGAAAGAGTAAAAATTTATTTTTCTTTCATAAGTAATATTTTTTGCAATTTTTTCAAATTTGAAGATTTTATTATCTATCTCATATTTTTATTTTTATTTTGGAGAAGGTTCTGAGCAATTTATTATAACAAAAGATCCTAAAATCTCTATTTTAAAAAAGATGGTGGAGATAGAGGTGGCCAAAAAACCAGGCCAGGCCGGGTCAGATCGGGCCACGTGATGAAGCGGGACGGAAAACTATTACAAAGCCCGAGTTTTGGTTGGGCCAGCGCCGGGTCGGGTTGGGCTTGAGCACAAATATTTGGGCCCGCTTAGGCTTTTATAAAACCGGGCTTTCAGGCCGAGTCTTAAATCGGGCTCTAACCGGGCCTTCACAAAAAATATTTTTTTTAAATTTATAAATGTTATTCTAATTATCTAATACACTTAAAAATGTGTAATTGGATCGCTCAAATATACTTAAAATTACGTTTTATTATAATTTGTTCGTTTGATGCATCACCGCCGGCCATTTTGAGCGGAAGATGGAAGAATTGAGAGATTGAGAATTGCAAAAAAACGAACACAAGGTAGCGAGAAATCGAAAATTGTGAGCGAGAATTGCTTTTTTTGCGTTTTGTAACTTGGTATGTAACCCCATACACCAACTTTCCTATTTATAGTATTGAGACACCATTAAAAACCTAAAAAAGGGTCACAAATCATCAAAAACGGTCATATAGTCGTTATATAAGGGTCATATTTTCAAATTCAAAACGGGTCGGGTCGTACCGGACTTGGGTCTGGGCCACAATCGTGCTTCAGTTATATTCGAAGATTTTATTAATTGACAAACAAACATGCTCAATGTTCTATAATAATAATAATTAGTGTTATACTCGTCCGTTGGTCGGGTATACGTGTAAACATGTAATCTCCCTTGTTATTATTCCTCCATAAACAACATTTTAAGATAAGAAAGAATTCAGGATAGAGTACAATACAAATAAATTTTTTACGATGTAAATTTGCCGGTTAAGCTAGCCGTCAACGCTTGTTTCCCATTGGCGTGGAATTATCTAAACAGGGTTATGAAAATAATAATTCACGAACATAGAATTGAGGGAGAAGAGGATAAATAGACAAAATTGTCCTTCACTAACGGAAACTTAACTGAAGAAAGTTAATAGGAGGGACCATATTCATTATAAAAATGAATTATAGAGAAGTCCCTTATTAATAATTCTTGTAAGGGCTCTTACTTGTTAATTTATGTAAACCACATTGAACCATATTTGCATTTAAGCTTTTTATTAAGTAGTTGAGTCTATTATAATAACAAATTTATATATAATATATGTTGTATTAAAATATTTTAAGAAAGTTACATAAAATAGTATTTTCTTGATATAAATAAATATTTAGGGAAATTAATTAAAATACCCTAAGTCAAACATTGAGTTACCAAAATACCCTAAATTTTTTCAATTTTGCAAAAATACCCAAAATACCCGCGATGGATCCCGCGATCGCGGGCTAGGGCTGACGTGGCACGTATTTTGGCCCCAAATGCCCCGCGAAGCCCCTAAACTTTGGCCGCGGTGCACTTTTGGTCCCTGCCCGCGATCGCAGCCCGCGATGGCCCGAAATTTTACACTTTTGGTCCCTGAAATTTACACTTTCAGCCCCTAAACTTAGACGAATTTTGCATGTTTTTACTGTTTTTTTCCACAATTATTGCACTTTAAAGACCGATTTGTGGTTGAAATTCATTTGCATGTTAAATCAATGTTTTTGGAATACCAGTTTGTGGATGAAATGAGAGATTGGTTTTCTGATATGTTGGTTGTTTCATTGATAAATAGACGTAAAATGCAAGCCATAATCCCCACACAACGATTTCATTGTTGCAATATTTCTTTCTGCAATATTTTGTGTTTGAGATACTACTGAAAAAATGAGTTCATCTGTTGCAAAAGCTAAGCTATATTTCTGTTTTGATGGTGAATGGGTGCAAGATAACAATGAGTTGAATTTTGCTTATAAATCTAAGCATGGTGTAAAAGTGTCAGTAAACTATACTTATCAGAAGTTTGTTGCATACCCCATGCAAAAATGTGGAATCAACTCTTCTGATGTTTGCAAGTTAGTGTTTAAAAATGGCGATGGGTCATTTGTGGATTTATCGAACGATGGGGATATCTCTACTTTTCTGCACCTTGCAGTCGATTCAGAAAGACCCCCATTACTCTTTGTGTATCCCGGCGTATCCCACGGTGACGACGACGGTGACGAGGAGGGTGACGACGACGAAGACCTCCAAATAGAGCAACCTGATTCTCAACAACAACAACCACCACAACCACACGAATGGCGTACTGCTGGAGTTGCTGATGACGAAACCCACGTTTTCAGAACGGGTAATTCTGAAATAGACAGATCAGACACCGATAATGATGATCACGAAGAATATACCCCTAGTAGAAAATCATGTAGTCAGATAAATGACTTTTTTGATATGCCCCCTATTCTTCCAGACTCCCATACCCAGACACAAAGCTACGAACCTACACCTTATATTTGCAGTGAAAGTTTAACAGCAGGTCAGATATTCGATTCGAATGATCTCTTAGCAAGTCAGATCGGACTCAAGTTCTTGGAAGAGGGTTTCCAAAGTCGCGTGCGGGCATCTGACAAAAGCAAATACGTAGTTGAATGTGCTAGAGAAAAGTGTGAGTGGAGGTTGTACGCGATTCACACGGGTCCCAAAGGAGGGGCGATAATGATTAGAAAGTTGCACGACGTACACACTTGTACGAGGACGCAACTTAATCCCCACCACAAACAAGCCGGCAAAAAGACTTTGGGTGCGATCCTGAAAAACAAATTTCTTGATGTTAGCAGGTCATTGCGTCCAAAGGACATCGTCCACGACGTTCACTGGCAGTTCGGCGTCACGATTGATTACCACCAAGCGTGGCGTGCGCGCTGCCATGCACTGTTTATGGTGAGAGGAACATTCGAGAAGTCGTATGAACGACTCCCGACATATTTATATAATTTGCAGCTGCAGAACCCTGGTACTGTCACGCAGCTACGGACCGATTCACGTGGACGGTTTGAGATGTGCTTCGTGGCCCTTGGACCCGCGGTACGTATTTTAACACGTCATATGTTTACACATTATAAACTATAACATTTACACATTATAAACTATAACATTTTAACCTATGTTTTTGCAGATCCGCACATTTGTGGCAAATCTACGTCGTGTCCTGATAATAGACGCAGCCCATTTAAAGGTCCGTTACTTGGGTATGATGTTCCTGGCGTTTGCCATGGACGGGGATAACTCCATCGTTCCAGTAGCTTTCGGCGTAGGCAAGTCTGAAACCGGGGACGAGTGGACTTGGTTTATGTCCATGTTGAGACAAGCTATCGGAGACCCGTAAGGGTTGGTGTTTATGTCTGACAGGGCTCCTTCCATAAGCGCCGCAATCTCTTCCATGTACCCAAACGCCCCTCACGCCATATGCTGTCGACATTTGGAGATGAACGCCAAATCCAAGGACAAACGTATTACCACCTACAAGGATGTCTATTGGGCGGCATGCAGAGCATATACGGATCGGGAGTTTAACAAGTACATGAATATGCTACGATACAGTGTCAAGGAAGCAGCCAAAGTCTTTGACGATGCTGGACCGGAGAGGTGGTCCGCGGCCAATTTTCCTGGACAACGGTATGACATTCTGACCTCGAATAGTGCAGAGTCTGTAAATGCACTCTCCCGTTTTGTGCGTAGATGTCCGATTGTTAATCTTATGGACTACTTTCGGGCCTTTCAACAAGAGTGGTACCAAATTCGACGCCTAAAAGAAGCTGAGATGCAAAATGCACTCACACCAACGACGGAGAATATCGTTCAGTACAGGGCGCGTCGTGCGGCGACATGGCCGGTAAGAGCAATCGGGTATGGGAAGTACGAGGTGCATGATGACTATATTCACGCGATTGTGAATATGGAAGACCACCTTTGTTCGTGTCGCGAATGGGATAAATCTGGGTTACCGTGCGGCCATGCCATCGCTGCAGCAACATATATGGGTCGTACAGATTGCAGCGACTTGGCTGTACCTTTCTTCACGTCCGAATATTACCGGAAAACATACGTAGAGGTAATAAACCCAGCTGGACCCCCTGCAGCATGGGTGTATCCACCCGACCCGCTTCCACCATGCTATCCACCTTTAATGGATAAGAACAGGGCCGGGAGACCGAGAAAGAACGACCGACGTCCATCACGTGGTGAAAGTTCGATACAACGAAGATGTACTCGGTGCCAATGCGTAGGACACACTCGTGGAGAGTGTCCAAATCCCGCCCCTTCAACCGTGCCAAGGAGACATTCTGTCAGTCACACCCCGGGCCCGTCACAGCTTGAACCATATGGAACAAACCCATATGATACTGTTGATCTAAACACTGATTTGTAAATGATATATATACACACATACATATGCTTCTAAATGAACATTGATAACACAGCTAGTTTGTAAATGATATATATATTCGTATTATATATTTACACACATAAAGAAAATAGAAGTTTGATATGATAAGCGAAAGAAAGAAGAAAGGTTGATTGTTACCATGGCAGTGAATGTTAACTCTGAGTACACATGTCTGTTTATATAGCAAGAAAGATTAGTAGCAAGAATGGAAATAGGTTTCTAGCTTTTTAGATATATATATATATATATATATATATATATATATATATATATATATATATATATATATATATATATATATATATATATATATATATATATATATATATATTATATGTATATATGAAGAAGAAGAAGACTTAAAAAAGGAGACCTTTATCTGTAAGATCTGGAAATGATCATTTCTTGACATTTTTGTTGGAACAAACACATATGATACTGTTGATCTAAACACTGATTTGTAAATGATATATATACACACATACATATGCTTCTAAATGAACATTGATAACACAGCTAGTTTGTAAATGATAAATATATTCATATTAGATATATACACACATACATATGCTTTTAAATAAACATTGATAACACAGCTAGTTTGTATTTCATCCAACATGCTCTTCATCTTCAATCTTTCTGACCCTTCTTCAACGGCTTCTGCTTTTGCAACCACGTATGGCCATTGTGTACCACAACCACACTTTAGCAAATGAGTTGAGGGTTGTCATATATTCTACAAGAGGAGTAGGCCCACGAATGAGGTAACCTCTGACTTGACCTTGCATGATGTATCCAACCTAACCGTGGTTCAGCGGCTTAAAAACTACTTTTCAGAAAAATTAACAACAACAAAAAATACAAAACAACAACACAGTAAAAAATACAAAACAAGAAAAAAAATACAAAACAACTAAAACAACCACCACCTACTTAAAAATTGATTTAGTTTCATCAATCCAAGCTTGCTTCTCGTTTACCTTCGTTTGAATAATTGCAAAGTCTTGCAGAATATGGTGAATTGCTTCTTGTTCTCGACGAACACGAGCCTCCCTAGCTTTTATATCCCCTTTCATCCTTTTGATCTCCCTGTCTTCCTCTTCGATCTTTCTCAAATGGACTGCCTTCCTGTCCATCATTTTTTTCCACTCTTCTGTTAGTTCATCTATCTCCTTTTCCTTTTTTGCTATGGCGACCTCGATTTGAGGTGGCATTTTTTCAGGAGTAGACTTAGGGTTTGATGACGATGCCATTTGTGGATGAAATGAGAGAAGAGAAATCAAGAGAGAAAGCAATTCAAAGAAAGAAAGCAAGAGAGAAATCAAAAAGAAAGCAAGAACAAGTGTGAATTGTGAATTGCATATTACTGATATTTATGGATGAAATCTCAAACATGCAAATGAATTTCAACCACAAATCGGTCTTCAAAGTACAATAATTGTGGAAAAAAACAGTAAAAGCATGCAAGATTCGTCTAAGTACAGGGACCAAAAGTGTAAATTTTCAGGGACCAAAACTGTAAATTTTCAGGGACCAAAACTGTAAATTTTGGTTCATCGCAGGCTGCGATCGCGGGCAGGGACCAAAAGTGCACCACGGCCAAAGTTGAGGGGCTTCGCGGGGCATTTGTGGCCAAAATACGTGCCACGTCAGCCCTAGCCCGCGATCGGGGGATTCATCGCGGGTATTTAGGGCACTTTTGCAAAATGGAAAAAATTTAGGGTATTTCGGTAACAGTTGGTCAAACTTGAGGTATTTTAATTAATTTCCCAGTATGTATTTGTATAAGATTTTTATAAATAAAAATATAAATAATATAAAGTTAAAATAGTGGGATCCAGAGAAGTTTGAAAAAATTGTGAAAAAGATATTTTTGCTCTAGTAAAGATATGTTGAAGTTTTTAAATTGTTGAAGTATGAGATATATATGAAATGAAAAATATGTAAAAACCCAGCATTGAAGTACCTACTTTTCCAAAACAAAGTCTCGACCAACTTTTAGTTTAGGGTAGGTAATGGATCAACAGAAATCCAGATTCATCTTGTTCACAAATTGAAGGCTTAAAGAAGATATTTCACCTGCGATTAGCAGCAATGGCAGCAAGTCCATCAGTACTGAAACTCTCACATGACGACAAAACCAAAATCTCAAAATTCTCCAAGCTCTCATCTGTAACCACCATCCAGCGACATGAAACCCGAAACAAAGTGGTAAAGATTTAGCAGTCAAATTGGAGGAGGGAAGGGAAGTGATTGCCATGAAAAAAGATGAAATCTAAAACCATAGAAATGAATTTGAAAAGATAATTGAGGAAGGTAAATCATTGGAAATAATTAATGGCGAATTGGAGTTAAAAACGCATGAACATGATCATGATCATAATCGTCATACCTCACCAAAGTGATGAAAGGCTTGAAGCAAGAGAAGAAATGAACAACCACATAAATTCTTTATCTCGATCATAGTCGGTTCTTCCCGGCAACCGTGATGCAATGGCTGCCCACATCAAGGAATAGATCGATCTGTGATGAAGGGAGCGATTGGGGAAGTGATAACCTTAATCGGTAACAACATATATATAAATAAATAAAAATTGTTTCCTATCCTAGCTAGAGCTCTTGTATTGAGTAAAAATTGTAAACAACAGCTAGTTTATAAAGTACCATTACACCAAGAAAGAATTCACTTACCGCACAACATCTAGAATGCAAAAATAGCAACTTGTTTTTTTATAAAAAATAAATTATACCGAGTAAGAAAAAACAAATGTACCTACAAAGCAAATCCCTTCAAATACTCAGGATCTCATTTCTTAAACCACCTATCCACCAGCTTGCTCCGGCCCATCAACTCCATAAAATCAAACAAATTCTCCCTGCTGGATCGGGCCAAGGGAGGGAGAGGACAGCGCGCGGAGGGGCGGGCTAGGGTTACTGCACCAACGAATAAGAAAGGGGAACCAGGAGACTGGATGTAGACAGCTAGGGCTTTGTCAGGAGGAAGATGCAGACTTGGCGGATTGAATCGTAGGCCTCGCCTGCAAATAAATGCATATCAGAATCTTCAAGACATTTTACAAAATTTCAAAATATAAAGATGAAAATCGTAATTAAAATTTTCAAAAACTCTTTATAAATATAAAAACTTAAGAAAAATTAAACATTAATCGTAAATCTCTGAATAAAAAATGTACTAAATAATTTAATAAAATACTTGAAAAGATGTAATATAGTTTGTGGATATATAGAAAAACGGCGAAAAAGTAAATAAACATAAATGTTGGTGGATATATACATACATATCTTCACAGGGTCAACAATTTAAGTTTGTTGCCACCACTTTTAAGAAAAATGTTGCAGAAGACAGAGTGAGGCTCGCTATTTAAACTCCACCACCCTCCTCCACCATTTACTTCATCCATTTCCTAGGCTCCTACTTAGTTTTTATCGCCATCAATCTCTTTAATTTTCTTTAAAGTCATTTATGGACGACACTGCCATCGGTCATCATCACCTTCCCCAAGATCACTTCACAGACCGACCACCACATCGATACCAATTACCAATAATAATAATATTACTGATAACCACCTCCACTCTCCCAATTCTCCTCCTCTGACCACCGCCACACTTGAGACTCGATCTTCTCCGAACAGAAAAGGTAAAGGGAATGAAAATAAGCAGGAACAGAAAAGGTAGGGCTACTCATCTTTACACTAACTACCCCCGTATTATGTCCCGAATAAGAAAGGTTTAGGGCAATGGCGGTGGTTTTGGGGAGTATGTTTTGATTAAATACTCAATTTATAAGGGGAGGGGGGAGAGGATTTAGGGGCAGTTTTTGCATGAACATGGGGAGTGGGTGTCAGTTTAAGAGATATTTCAGGGAGTTGTGGGTGTCGTTTGAAGGTGAAGAGGGTTCGTGGAACGGAAATCGTGAGTGGGACACAAACCTGCAAGTGAGAGAAAGCTTGCAGACAAACCAGGAAGTTCAACTCCTCCATGAACGTGGAGTTGAAGGTTGGAGGCGAAGTCGTGCATGGAGTGAAAAGAGAAATCAGGTAGGGGTAATAGTGGGTTGGGTTTGGGCAGTTATAAGGTTAAATTGATTTTGAATGGCCCAGATTATAAGTTGGGATGAATTTAAACGGTGTAGATGTAACAAAAAACGATTACACTCAGCTGGGTCCATAGTATATATAATACATCGAGGCTTATATTTTTGTGTTCTGACAGCTGAAAATGGTGCATCACAAATCGACGAATTGTTGAACTTGGATTTCATATCTTAATATTTTACACTAGTATTGTGCACCGCGCGTTGCGCGGTGACGATAAACATTTTTCGTTTTTTTTTGTAGCAAGTTAAATAATTTGATCCTTTACGTATTAGATGTTTTTCTTGTAAAACATTTTCATATTAGATATTAAACTAATAAAAAACAGTATTTCACTTTATATATATGAAACTACCTCATCATTTCATGTTGTTCTTTTGGCCAAAATGTAGTCAAAGTTATCTCATCCGTTTTCCCCAACCATCTATTATGACTTCAGTTTCACCTAAGTCACAAATACACGTTACAATATCTACATGAAAATATATATTACATAGAAATATTACTAAGGTTACATTCAAAAATTGGAACCACTAACAATACATATGAAATTAAAAATACAAATAGATTAATCTAATAAGTTTTTTACATGAATAAAAAATGAGAGGTTTTATCAATTAATGGGAGGTTTTTAAAATACAATAATTTTTTTAAAACTATATTTATATAGAGTCCTAGTTGAATGAAAAATCAAAGATTTTAGATTAAATGAGAAGTTAAATAAAGATTTAATAATATTGTATACATAAAAAGGTAACAAAATAAATCAAAAGACTGATGCATGTGATGAAACTATTGATTTATAATCATTGTTACCATACAATTAACAATTTAAGTTATCTATAATCATTAGTAAGCTATTGATTATGAAAAAATAAAAGTAATAAAAATATAAAGTATTGATTTATAAACATTTATTACCTTACTAAATAAATAAATAAAGTTTAAATTTATAAACATTGTTAGTATACAAAACAAAAACAAAAACAAAAACAATAAGATTTATATATTAATTATTTAATTGTTTAATGTATATATTGATGTTAAAACCATTAAACTTTGGTTGAAATAATTTTAAAATAAACCAAAAAGAATAATACAAATTTAACTTAATTATCCATGGGTTTTGCTATATTTAGCCAAACACCATTTCACATTTTCAACAACATCAAGCAATCCTTTATATACATATCTTCATTACCTATGTTTCCATCTTCCTACCAATGTGGGACATCCTAAATAATACTATTATTCCATCTTCACCAAGGCTAACCTTTAAAAAAATCAAAATGATGAGAAATTAGAAAATGGCAATGGAAGCTTCTCGTTGTGTCATGTCATCATGTTAAGGTTTTCTTTTATAGATATAAAACAGTTGATTTATAATAATTGTTAGCTTATAATTAACAAATTGAATTATCTATAATCATTGATTAAGTTATTGATTATGGAAAAATAAAACTAAATAAAAATATGAAGTATTGATTTATAAACAATTGTTACCTTATGAGAAATTAGAAAAATGGTCTCTCATTGTGCCATGTCAACATGTTAAGATTTTCCTTTATATATACTAGTCATTGTACCCATGCGATGCAGCGGGACACAACATCCGAATAAGTATAAGTAAAGTTTGCATGATACAATTATGTTTTTTCAAAGCAACACATAGTTTGGTTTATCTCATGTAGTGTGAAAAATTGTGATTAGGATGTCAAAAACATATTCCGTTAGATTGAATGCATATGTTTGCATACTATTTCATGCATCAAAGAGTATCATCATGCTATTATATGATCCTAATGTTAAACCAAGATCTAATCAAGATAGAGAAGATATGAATTCGTCATCCATTGATCAAGAACACATTGTATACAAGATATGAGTTTAGCACTTTCTCTCTCTAAGATATGAGTTATGAATAATGAGAGTGTTTCCAAGAGTCTTCTAAACTAACACACAACAAAACCTATTTATACTAAACACAATACAAGGTGTAAACAACACAATACAACTCAATACGTTGACTTTGACTTTGACCTTTCTATATTTAAACCTTGAAGACATATTGCACTAACAATCTCCCCCTTGGATTCAAGGTTTAAACAAATGCGATCAGCAAGCTTTAGCTTTCTTGAATCTTCGGACTTCATCAAAGCTTGTCAAAGTCAAAAACGTCATCCAATCTTCAAACGGCAAAAAACGAACTTCTTTCTTCGAACAAGAGAATATGAATCTTCACACAAAGCTTTTTAACACAATTAAGCACAAGTTCAAGAAAAAGAGATCACAGAATGGATCAATCGATTTTCCTCAAACTCTTGAAGAATTCTCCCCATTTCCATTGACTTGAGAATTTTATTCTTCAGTGTCGATCTTCATAAACGCGCGAGTTCAAAAGAAAGAGATCACTGAAATGATCAATCGATTTCTTAAAAACTCTTGAAGAATAAAACTCCCCCTATCATTTCTTGAAACGACGTCTTCTTTCTACAAATCTCCCCGTTGACATTAAAACGAATCTTTGATTTTAAACTTTCTTTGACATGAAATTGATGTAGACATTCTCCCCCTTTTTCGATGAAAGTGAGCATCACGAGCATCGAAAATCTTTTCAATTTCAGTCACGGACAATCTCCTTCTTCAAAAACATTTATTCCCCTTGAAAAACACGAACAATCTCCCCATAAACGAAAGATCTTGCTCCCCCTAAAAATAAGAATTGTAGAGCAAGTTGATTTTCTCCCACTGAAAATTTGCATAAAAATCATATAAGCGCACATTTTAACAAACTTATATAAAGAAAATAGAATTCATTGAACGACATTTTATAACTACTAACATTTAATCATTTGAACACCAAACAAAAGAAATTCAACTTAATGAAATGTAACAGATATTTCCATCAAGTGAAATCAAATGCATGCGTTTGGATTAAAAAACAAGACATCATTGCATATCAAGTTAAAAATGTTCAGTTTCAACTCCTTTATTAAATCTATTTGGTGGACTAGCATGCGAAATATGATTACCAACAAGCAAATGCACCTCTAAAACCTATAAGAATACTTTGCTCTTACTCACACTATTTGTCCAAAAACAGAATTTTCACAAATTTACAGGTTTATCGCGACTTTGTATTTTCCCAAGTTTCAAGAGATGTGTGCTCTTAGGCATCTTTTCATATTGTGCACATTGGCAACTTTTATTATGTGCTCATTGGCATCTTTTATAATCAAGCAGTTTATTAAGACTAAGATACACCGTAAACGTAACTTTCTAACTGGTCCTATAGCAGGATTTGGGCCAGCCGATCCCAGACCAGTTGGCCTTAGGGGCTAGGTGTCGAGCACCCCTTGGGACTTACTCTCCCGAACCAGAAAGGCTACATCGATATACCTTAATCCCATCTGTACCAGTAGAACATGGCTTTCTACCTGGTTCCATAGCAGTATTTGGGTCAGCCAATCCCAGATCAGTTGATCTTAGGGGCTAGGTAACGAGTACCCCTTGGGACTTAATCTCCCAAACCAGATAGGCCACAGGCACAGACTATCAAACTGAATGATTTTATTATATATATATATAATTTTTTTTAATTATTATTATAGCATCTCATTCACTTGGTTCAAAAACGTAGTGCTTCCCCCATATTTTCGTTTCCATTCATGATTAAGACGAATAGGCTTTGTGAGCATTGTATTCTGTATAAGTCTAGATTTACACAATTTTGCGTTTATATCAAAATTTCAAACATGTTTCGCTGACCTTTCGACTTATTTTAGAAGCGAAAGTAGAAACAAATATAACTCCGACGATACAAGAATGCTCGTAAAATCATCCTTAACACACATTTTATTCATTGAATGAAAAATTGAAGAATTTTTCACTTCATTGAATTAAATTTGTGAAGGTTCAAACTTTTAACGTTAGAAGAAATAAAATATAACACAACGTTACCTTTTTATCACTTGATTTGAGAAACAAAAAGATATGGCAGTTAAAGTTCAAAAAGATATCACCTGATAAGTACGAGTTCTAAACTGATTTGTTTAGAAGTCATAGCCTTTGAAGTACGGGTTCTAAACTGATTTGTTTAGAAGCCTTTACCGTTGAAGTGCGGGTTCTAAACTGATATGTTTAGAAACCAAAACTCTTTACTCCCCCTTAACGGCACAAGTAATCTTCTTCCGAGAGTTCAACGCTTTGCTTCTAAATCTGCAAAAATAGATTAAGTAGATTTTGGTACACAACATGTTTTGGGTCCTGGCTTGTTAAGCGGAGCTCTATAGGAAAGAAAATGATAAGTACCATACCAATATTGAATACTATCATTTTTAACAAAATCGTTAGTACCACAATAAGAACAACAAAAATTCTTTTGTGCTAACCTGATTAAATGATTTGCAGAATATAATGAATCAGGTTTAGCAAACGATTTACCTTTCAGGTTAGTATTCTTTTTGGGAACAAACGATTTTGGTACATCTTTTTCAGGAGTCGTACCTTTTACTCTCCATTGCATGTTGACTTTCTTGTATGAAGGAAGATCAGCAAATTGATACTTGGAAGAATTATCCACTGAATGATAATAGAAAAGATTAGACGGTCGAATCGGACTTTCTGAATAGCTTTTGGATTTGTTGAGTGACTTCACTTTGTTTGATAAGTCATTCCGTTCCTTGGTCATCAAATCAAGCTTCTTCTGAATGTCACAATTAACCCTCTTCTCTTTCATAATATCAGTCGATAACACGGCCAAATTCTTTGTCAGCTTTCGTATTTCTTGCTGAAATATCTTCCTCTCTTTAGAAAATTCGTCTTTATCGCACTTAGCTTGAAAGTCAGCTTTCTTCATCTTTTCTAGCTCATGACTTTCCTTATCTAGCTCTTGTCTTTCCTTTTCTAAATCCTTTTGAAGATCAAAAATTTTCTTTGACAGTTTCGCATTCTTCGATTCAAAGCTTTTCCTTTCTTTTTCATACTCAACCCTTTCCTTTTCCAATTTCTCTTTTTCAAGAAATAAAACCTTCTCAAAATCTGCATTTTGTTTAGAAAGTTTTATGCATCTGAGTTCAAGAGCTTTCTTTTCTTCATTTTCTTTCTTCTCCGTCTTTGAAGCTTGTTCAAGTTCAGAAACTTTCTGTGAAAGAGATAAAATTTGCTTTGCATAGCACTTTTTGTCATTTGTACGATTCGCTCTTTCCTCTTTTAGCAACTTTTCCGTGTCAGAAAGTCTCTTTGTAAGCTCTATAACCTTTTCCTTGAGTTCTTCATTTTCAGCATTTGATAATTTCTGTTCCGTATCCTCTTTTTCAGTTTTCTTTTCTTCTTCCTTTCTCTTAAAAGCAACTTCAGATCCAAGCATTTGCTTTGTTAACTCGTTCCACATAAGCATTGGATTGTTTTTGAAACATTCAACGCGTTTGAAGATGTGTTGTGGAAGTTTGTAAGGTGCGAAGATCAAGTTGGATGAAGCTTCCTTGTCGGCTTTCTTTCTTTTAATCTCTTCTTCTGTAAAATCATTCTCCATTTTATATCTGATCATTGGACCTTCGGAGAAAGATTTTATCATATTCTCTCCATTTTCGCTACTCGCAATAAAGTCTATGAACGAAATACTCCATCGTTCAAAATCAGATTCTTTGATCAGCACTGGAAGTCGGTTCATGTTCGCTTGACAATTAGAAAAAAATATATAAAACTTTTTCTTGAAAAACTCTTAAAGTGTATGAAATACACTATAGAATAAATTTCAGTATAAAAAATTTTCTCAAATTTTTTTTTTGATATAACTAAGTATCAGTTTTCGCAAGCAACAGTTGCGAAAATTCAAAGTTTTCGCAAGCAACGGTTGCGAAAAGTTGACTTAGAAAATTTTGAAGATATCTGAGGTTTGCGTGCCTTTGGGTTGCGAAAACTCACTGTTTACGTGACAGAGGGTTGCGAAAATTTACTGTTTGCGTGACAGAGGGTTGCGAAAAGCTACACTTAGAATCTGATGATCTTCAAAAATGATGAACTTGCGAAAAGTTCGATGAGTCTTGCGAAAAGTTCGGATCTTGCGAAAAGTTCACAAAAAATCCCAAACACGACTGAAATCACTGAAAAACTTAATCCAAACTGTGCAGATTTGTTCGAAAACTGAATTCGAACACTTCTTCTTCAATTACAAACCTCTGAAAACCTCTAAATCAGAAAAATGAAGAACGAACAGTAGCAAAATATCGAACAGTCCAAAAACTCAGAAAAATGCAAAATTGATCTTGAAATCCTTCGAATTAGCTCTCGATTCTCGAACGAAAAGTGTTCCTCTATTAAAAACGAATCCAACGAACTAAATCTTGATCAAATTCGACCAAGAATCACACAAATTTGACAAAAATCCAAGAAAACGAGATTTTCTTGAAAAATCAAGAAAATCGATCAAATTTCCTTGAGAATTCCGCAAATTTGATGTGTTAGATCAGTAGAAATTCTCCTCTAAATCTTGATTCCGCTCTGATACCAATTGTTAAACCCTAAAGATCAATCAAGATCGAGAAGATGTGAATTCGTCATCCATTTCATTCAAGAACACATTACAAGATTAGGAGTTCTGTACAAGTGTTTCTCTCTCTAGAATATAAGAATGTGAGTTAAGTATGTCTAGAGTCCTACCAACTAATACACAACAAAACCTATTTATACTAAACACTTTACAAGGTGTAAACAACACAATACAACTCAATACATTGACTTTGACTTTGACCTTTCTATATTTAAACCTTGAAGACATATTGCACTAACACCTAAAAATCATTAAAAGGTAATATTTTATTCTACCACAACATTCTGTCATGATCATAACCATTGAATTTGATTCTCTCCTTGTTTTTGGATCGGTTTATGTGCATTGATAAATCCTTTGATCAACCTCGAATAGGTAGTTATTTCCATTAGTGATAGAAGGGCAAGCTTTTTTGAATGTCAATCACCTACACAAGCAAAAAAAAATTTGGAAAGGACCTACACAAGCAATTTAGTAAGTCGGTAAATATATATTCCAACAAATATTAAGTGAAAGTAAAATATTCCCATACATTTGCAATGGAAAAAAGAAAAGAAAAACAGTAATTTAACTTTTTGTTGCCTTCAGGCAAATAAATAACATTCAATTATATATAACTTGTACAATTTGTATCAAATATAAAACATTCAATTATAGTATATTCAAGACCAATATTTCAGGACATATATACTACGAAAACTAAACCTTCCATGCTATAAAAGCTACTTTAAAGAAGAAACATATCCGTCGGGAAGCTCAACCTCCGACATAAATTCCCATCAGTCTTTGCAAAGATCTGCATTGGTCTTCGCAATATGGAAGGAACGAAAAAAACGAAAAGCAAAAAATGATAATTGGGAATTATGGATAAAAACGAAAATAAAAAGATCGGCCATGACATTGTTAATGGTATCGAAACTGATGAGGTTTTCACAAAAACTGCATCTAAACGCACAATCACAACAAATCAAAACCGGCAAACCCGAAATTTACGAAACATGAGTACTGCCTTTGACTCATAATTTACAAACATTATTTAAAATACAAACATTATAACACATAATTTAAATGAGTGTAGCGACTCTTACCGGTATTTTGTTGCATATGGTACCTTTTTTATGTAATACGATCTTACCCGGAAAGTAATCGAACGAAAGGCAAAAAATGATAATTGGGAATTATGGATAAAAACGAAAATAAAAAGATAGGCCATGACATTGTCAATGGTATCGAAACTGATAAGGTTTTCACAAAAACTGCATTTTAACGCGCAATCACAACAAATAAAAACCGGCAAACCCGAAATTTACGAAACATGAGTATTGCCTTTGACTCATAATTTACAAACATTATAACACATAATTTAAATGAGTGTGGCGACTCTTACCGGTAATTTGTTGCATATGATACCTTTTTTATGTAATACGATCTTACCCGGAAAGTAATCGAGAGTGTTGCCTCTTGCTGGTAATGAAGATACAAGCATGAGTAGTGCACTACTAATGGATGCTCTAATTTATATTGGTGCCTTTGACTTATAATCAGTTGTCAAGTTCAACATGCAATGACAAATTGGATTGTGTTAATTCCATATATAACTAAAATAAATATCCAAAAATCCATCCAAATTCTTATATAATAAACACTAAAGTTAACAAAACCTTCTCAACACATGAACTAAAGAAATTATGTGATAAGCTATGATATAAAAAAGATAGATCACTCACTGAATAAGATGAAACCCATGTCGTCATCAGATTCCTCAGATGGCTCTTACTTCTTCTCTTCAGCCGGAACAAAAGCTGCTACAGTCTGGAGCACCACCACCGCCACCAGAAACAGGAGCAGCCACAACAAACTTGCTTGGATCCTGCTGGTCCTAACCAACCTTGGGCTAGTTATTTGCCCGCTGCAATGCAGCGAGATGTCAAGTTTGTTGAAAGGGAATAACTTGAAATGTTTGATGATTCTTATTTTATTTTGCCACACTCGATTTTAACTTTATGTTTTTGTGTGGTATATAAATTTATAGCTCGTATGAAACAATAAAAAACTACCATCACATATTTCAGACTAATAGTGATTTCATATTACAAGTCTACTAATAATAAAATGAAAGGTAATTTTGGTATATCAAACAAATGAAAGAAACAAAAAAGCATTGGGCAATTTTTTTTACAGGCTTGGAAACTACAAAGTGCTTTCTTCTCTTAGTTGTGAACATTATTGGTCCAAATATCAGTTCATTCATCTCAGTAGAAACCTCACTTTGATATTTGGCACTGGTTTTGATCTGCATGATAACATAAAAAAAGTAAAAACATTAAATAGCAACTTCAAAATACAATTAAGATTTATTTGTACCTTTGTTGATCTTCTTGCTGATCAACCAATGAAGCACTGGTCTCTACGCAAAAAGCACCACAAACCATTGTTAAATGGCACAATCACCCAAAAAAAATTAGTTGCCATTAGTTTTGGTAGATGGCCAAAAATGTAAGTCAATAAAAGGTTGCAAATCCTATTACATCGGGAAAAGACGCAACTATAGTAGCGGGATCATCTCGTACTGCAATCATAGCAACACAAACGAAATGAATAGATCTATTATTCACATATGTCGCAACAACCTAAAGCGTTGAAGCTTCTCCATTGCAACTAAAAATTATTATTCAAATTAAAATAGAGTTTAAAAGTGCAACCAGATTTAGTTGAAGTGCATATTAGATCAGCAAAAGTAGCAACAATAAACCACCAATGAAGCAGTAACACGGAAAGGAGTAAGTCTCACTACACCTGCACAAAATAACAAGCAAGACAACATATAGTCACTTACCCATCCATGGGTGTGCATCTCTGATATTAGGATTACCTAATAACATATATACAAAGTGCAAGCACAAATTGGCATATGCATGAGTGTGACATGATGTGGCGTGTTAGGGACAAAATCGAGACTAAGGTCTAATTTCTTTAAATCAAACGACTCAACTCAACGTGGTTTTTGTCTAGAAATGAAACCACAGAGAAATGTCATGTTTCAAGTTCCTTTTCATCGAACTGCATGGGTTATTCACTTTCAGTTTCATTCGGTCAATTTATTGAATTATATAATCTACAACTTTTTGCACAAAACTTCATAAACACTTATTAAGGAATCCATTTTTTCATGAATACAAAGCAGCATAAACAATTTGGGAGTCAAAAGCATGCACATACAAAATAAAAACTAATGCTAAAGCTTGTGCCCCCTTGATATAGTAATTTTTGTTTTTGTTTTTTTCACTTCTTAAGGGGGCATGAACTTTAGCATCAAAACGCCATCCAATCAAACTTAGTTCTCACACCAACAAATATGGGTTAATATATGACCTACACAAAGTCCAATCTATGTTGAGTGCATTCTAATCTGGGGGGACAAAAAAAATAGAGACTTAAAAGTAGTGTTTCAAAGACTAACCTAAACACTTTGTTGTATAAAGCAGTGTTTCAAAGCCATTAAAATGTGTCTAATATCATGATCGTCATCCTCCTGTTCTAATAAAACAAGCTTTAGTATAAAAAACATGTAAAATAAATCAAACTGATGACCTAACATCTCGACTCAAAACCTGCTCACTGTTTCCCGAAGCAACTCTTGCTACAATCATCTTCTATGCATTGCTAGAGATTTTTTACCCTAAATCATACACAAATATGAGTAATCGCATATCAAGATAGCCGAAATTGGCCGGTATTTGATAATTGAATGAATCTAATTCCATGTAACAAATCCATCAAGGAACATTTCATATATCTTAACTCAAAAAGAATACAACATATCAATCACCTACAATTTCCAAACAAATTTTGACTACATAAGTTGTAACAAAAATGCCTTAGGATTCGGCTCACTAAAGTAATGCATCACAGGGTGGTGAGTGTAAAAATGTGGCATAAAAAGGATACAAAATGAAGGTTAATTCTAATTGCATGATTCCAGAATACTCAAGTTTTGGCATTGAATCAATGAGCATTAGACATAAAAAAATATGGTGAACTACACTTGAATTCCCCAAAATTGGTGAAGATAATATCTCCTCAACTAACTCAAATTGTCCAAATAAATAATATATAGCTCATATCAATGAAAGAATTGTCAAGTTCAGTTGAATTGTTGTGGAAAATACATATTGTGCTGGTACGTCAACACATTTGTTGTTTTGCTTGCCAAGCTGTACTCGCACCTAGAGCACAAGAGGCCATGCCAACACTTTATTTTGGTAAAAGGAATTTTGAGTATTGAAAATGTGAGGAACATGACTTGGGGATCAACCAACTAACCCAATGCATGACAGGTTAGTGAGTGCACATAATGCGTCATAAAGTGACATGGAGAGAAGCTTAATCCTAATCCTATGATATCAACACACTTCAACAGGTATGTAGAATTACTTGCTGCCTATCATAAAACTTGGATGATTATAGTATATTTAAAAAATCATCATTTGCATATAAGAAAACATGATAAACAACTTTCATGATGAATTCATTTGCTGCAAAGTACTTTTGTCTACTATAACCTCTCAATAACATTAATGTTATTCTTAGATGCATTTAGCATGAAGATGTCACAATGCTTATATAGATATTTATGATGCATTCATACTCCATCATACATATATGCATAGGAAAAGACGAGGTATCACACAAAAATAACACTACAAGATGCTAGTGTACAACAAAGAGCTATCACCAATGCATAATTTTGACCCTCAGAGTTTAAATGACAAAATAAGGTGAAAACAATGCATACCTTCTCCCTTGCCCAAGTAAATGCAAAAAAATAAAAATCTCCTTGTTCCTTCTTGGACAAAACAATGATCAAGATTAGCAAGAAAGCATAACATGATGCCTTGACGTTTTATCAGGCTCATAAAAAAGATAGCAATATACAATCTGGAAGTTACCTTTGCCTACCTTTGATATGACAGTCCGAGAATCTCCAACATTAGCAACATACAGATGACTACCAACCAAAACGGTTGTTGAAGCAGTAGAACCATCAACACGAAAGGTATCATTTTCAGACTCCAGGAAAGTCTGAGTCAGTCTGTTGATAGGTCTCAATTGTAAAAACACATAATCAAATTATTTCAGATTATTTGAAACCCGACGTTGAGAAATGTATGTCAAACTCTTGATTTAAAAAAAATGGATTCCATTTGTTTGATTAAAACACAACACATAGAAACCAAATGTGATTTCATATTATTTGAAAAACCTAAAATGAGAAAAATTAGGTGAAACTTTGAGTACTATCGAAAATGTAGAGAGGTATAAAACTCAGGACCCAGTCGAAAATCTTGAAGATGAACAAAGTTTGAACTCGATATCATGATCGAAGAAAGATAAGATGAGGAACAATCGAACCGTGATTTTGATTTTGAGGAGAAAGCGAGAAATGGAACCTGGTACCTAATCATATAAGGGTTTGAATATCATCGTGGGGGGTTGAGGTAAGCAAACAGAGCGGGAATCGAATGACAGGAATTATCAAAGAGGAAACAAAGCGTGAATCTATAGGTGAGTTTAAACTGCAGAGAAATCAGCAATCGTGGGGGTGGGGAAAGAGAGAAATGAGGGAATCGTGGAGAAGGAGACGTATGAGAGAAGTAGCAAGGAGAACTGATTTCAGATCATGCTTTAAAAGTCTGTACATTAAGCTAAAATAGAAGTAATTCTAAAATGTTGAAATTAACTGCCCTGAGCCCTTATTCTTTTTATAAAGGAGAATAGATATATATATTGATTGTTACCTTACTAAAAAAATAAAGAAAATAAACAATAAAAAATTATTTAGTAAAAGTTTAGATTTATAAGCATTCTTACTATAGCAAAATAATAAAAATAATAAAAACAATAAGATTTATATATTGATTATTTAATTGTTTAATGTATATATATATATAGATGATAAAACCATTAAACTTTGGTTAAAATTATTTTAAAATAAACCAAAAAGAATAATATAAATTTAACTTAATCATCCTTGGGTTTTGCTATATTTAGCCAAACACCATTACACATATTTCAACAACATCAAGCAACCCTTTATATGCACATCTTCATTACCTAAGTTTTCATATTTCTACCAATGTGGGACATCCTAAATAATACTATTGTTCCATCTTCATCAAGGCTAATCTTTAAAAAAATCAAAATTATGAGAAATTAAAAAAATGGCAATGAGAGCCTCTCATTGTGCCATGTCATCATGTTAACATTTTCCTTTATATATATATATATATATATATATTGATGATTTATAAACAATTATTACCTTATGAGAAATTAGAAAAATGGTCTCTCATTGTGCCATGTCAACATGTTAAGATTTTCCTTTATATACATATATATATATATATATATATATTGATTGTTACCTTACTAAATAAATAAAGAAAATAAACAATAAAAAATTATTTAGTAAAAGTTTAAATTTATAAGCATTGTTAGTATAGCAAAATAATAAAAACAATAAGAATTATATATTGATTATTTAATTGTTTAATGTATATATATAGATGATAAAACCATTAAACTTTGGTTAAACTTATTTTAAAATAAACCAAAAAGAATAATATAAATTTAACTTAATCATCCTTGGGTTTTGCTATATTTAGCCAAACACCATTACATATATTTCAACAACATCAAGCAACCCTTTATATACACATCTTCATTACCTAAGTTTCCATCTTTCTACCAATATGGGGCATCCTAAATAATACTATTGTTCCATCTTCACCAAGGCTAATCTTTAAAAAATCAAAATTATGAAAATTAGAAAAATGGCAATGGAAGCCTCTCATTGTACCATGTCATCATGTTAACATTTTCCTTTATAGATAGATATATATTGATTTCTTATATATATATATATTGATTGTTACCTTACTAAATAAATAAAGAAAATAAACAATAAAAAATTATTTAGTAAAAGTTTAGATTTATAAGCATTGTTAGTATAGCAAAATAATAAAAACAATAAGATTTATATATTGATTATTTAATTGTTTATTGTATATATATAAATGATAAAACCATTAAACTTTGGTTAAAATTATTTTAAAATAAACCAAAAAGAATAATATAAATTTAACTTAATCATCCTTGGGTTTTGCTATATTTAGCCAAATACCATTACACATATTTCAACAACATCAAGCAACCATTTATATACACATCTTCATTACCTAAGTTTCCATCTTTTTTACCAATGTGGGACATCCTAAATAATACTATTGTTCCATCTTCACCAAGACTAACCTTTAATAAAATCAAAATTTTGAGAAATTAGAAAAATGGCAATGGAAACCTCTCATTGTGCCATGTCATCATGTAATACCCCGGGTAAGTTCGTTAGTTAAATCCTAATTCCGTTAAATCTAGTTAACTTTATAAAACGAGGTTAAGGGTAAGTTAGGGTAAAATAATAAGTAAAAGGGGTGTTGGAAATTAGTTGATAGTTGAAGGTTCATTTGGTAAATGGGGATTTGATATTACCCCTTTAGGATTTTCAGATATTTCATAACTCAAAATATCAGTGTGTGTGTGTGTGTGCGTGTTCTTGAGGAGAAAAGAAGCAGAAGAAGGAAGTACGGTTAAGGCTCCGATTGAGTGTGTTGGAATCAAAATTAAGGTATGTATTCTTTAGGTTTTGTGTTTGTAATCATCAGTAGTAAATTCCTATCGGTTTAGAATTTCCAGTTTCGTGTTTTGTATAGATTTCAATCGCATCTGGGAAAGTTTAGACCGACTGTGTTCTTGAGACTCCCGGTGGAGTCCCAGTACTGTCGACTCCCGGTGGAGTCCCGGTACTGGAGATTCCCGGTACAGTGGAGTCCCGGTACAGTGGAGTCCCGGAGCAGCGAGTTTCGGTAGTTTTGGTAGTGTCCGGATATAGTTTCTGATTGTATTTTTGGATTAAGTTGCTCCAAAAACTTCCTGGGGGCCGCCCCCAGACCCCGCAAGGGCGTTGCCCCTTGACCCCATCCGCTATCCGGGTAGCGGAACCCCCGTGATAAGTCGCTGAAGGGAGAACTGTTGAGGATAAGATTTTAGCAGGCTTTATGTGTTTGACTAGTAAGGCGATATTTGTATTTAATCTGTTACAGATTCCGTGGATTTGGATTTAAAGACTGAATCTTTTGGAGAAAAGCTTGGAAGTGTTTATGGATAAGCGATCGAGGTGAGTTTTGCTTTAAAACGTTTTTGAACTGGGATACATATATATGTGTATATATATATGAGATGATTATGTGGTAGGAATATGATTATGTGTATATAAATGACAATATGATGTAATGAGATATATATTGTATTTATATAAGCTTTGCACTACATGAGTGCACTTTTTGCCAGGTTCCGGTGAGCGGACCGGTGTGTTTCCAGGTTCCGGTGTGCGGACCGGTGTATTGTCGGGTTCCGGTGTGCGGACCGGTGATGTGTCGTAGTTGTTGTACGGCGTTGATTTATTAGTTGGCTTGCTACCAACTAATATGGCCATGGTAACGAGGAATGAGGAGGAGTTGAGCACGATGCACGAGTCTTGATGTAGTAATTAAAATACGTGTGGTATATATATGTGACGTTTATATACTTATGGTATATGTGTGTGTATTGGCAAAGGTTGTATTTAAACTATTTTGATTGACGAAAGGTTTTTTAATGAATTTTGGAAAGGACCGGGATTAACTCACTAGACCCGTTTGGTCTAACCCTCATTTTGTTTTCAAAAATATGTTTTCCAGGTTAAGGATCGGCAAAGGAGAGGATAAAGTGAAAGAAGCTTTTATATATATATTTTTTGTAATTTAGGAGACCAAAGGAACCGTACTTTGTTTGTTATGTAACTTTCGTTGTAAATCAATGATATATATGCAGGTTATGTTATATGTTGTATGTTATGGGAACTGGGTTGTTACACATCATGTTAACATTTTCCTTTATAGATATATATTGATATTGATGTTAGTATAGCAAAATAATAAAAACAATAAGATTTATATATTGATTATTTAATTGTTTAATGTATATATATAGATGATAAAACCATTAAACTTCGGTTAAAATTATTTTAAAATAAACCAAAAAGAATAATATAAATTTAACTTAATCATCCTTGGGTTTTACTATATTTAGCCAAACACCATTACACATATTTCAACAACATCAAGCAACTCTTTATATACACATCTTCATTACCTAAGTTTCCATCTTTCTATCATTGTGGGACATCCTAAATAATACTATTGTTCCATCTTCACCAAGGCTAACCTTTAAAAAATCAAAATTATGAGAAATTAGAAAAATGGCAATGGAAGCCTCTCATTGTGCTATGTCATCATGTTAACATTTTCCTTTATAGATATATATTGAATATTGATGATATCTAATTGTTTAATGTATATATAGATGATAAAACCATTAAACTTTGGTTAAAATTATTTTAAAATAAACCAAAAAGAATAATATAAATTTAACTCATCATGTTAACATTTTCCTGTATATATATAGATGATAAAACCATTAAACTTTGGTTAAAATTATTTTAAAATAAACCAAAAAGAATAATATAAATTTAACTTAATCATCTTTGGGTTTTGCTATATTTAGCCAAACACCATTACACATATTTCAACAACATCAAGCAACCTTTTATATGCACATCTTCATTACCTAAGTATCCATCTTTCTACCAATGCGGGAGATCCTAAATAGTACTATTGTTCCATCTTCACCAAGGCTAACCTTTAAAAAAATCAAAATTATGAGAAATTAGAAAAATGGCAATAGAAGCCTCTCATTGTGCCATGTCATCATGTTAACATTTTCCTTTATAGATATATATTGATGATTTATAAACAATTGTTACCTTATGAGAAATTAGAAAAATGGTCTCTCATTGTGCCATGTGTTGGTCCCAAAGGGGTTATACAAGTTTGTAGCCGGGGGGGGGGGGGGGGTTGAATACAAACACACAATTTTTTTCTTTGTAAATTATTTATTGATATGTATCAAACAATTTACTGTTTGTTGCGGAACAAGATTAAGGAATAAACCTAATCAAAACAAACTATGAGAATCACTAAGAGTTCTTACACTAGAAATAGAGATTAAGAAAATCTAGAATACTAAGGAGAGTATTCTATCACACAGTAGTTCAGCAAGAGAGGAAATGGCCGAGTACTTCTAAAATGAAGTAGGGTTTCCTTTATATACTGCATGCATTTAATGCATGTCAGTATACCTTTACACGTGGCAGCCTCTGGTTGGTTGCATGTTTTGACTTCAGTAGACAACCTAGTGGCCGCATTAAGATCAGAGTTGGTTGTACGATTCTGGACAAAAGGGATATCCGTTTTGACAAAATCGTACGGAGGCGTGCAAGGGGATAAGACAAAAGTTGCTTGTAGAGGAGGCTTCATGATCAGCGTTTGCTGAATGATTCTTTATCAGTGAATGATAAAGTTCAGCGTTCGCTGAAGTCTTCTACTTGAAACTTCACGTTGAGTGGACAAGTCTTGGCTTCGCTGATATCCGCATCAATTCATTAGTAGACTTAGTCGCTGGTTCTTTGGCTTGATCTTCGACTTCAGCGTAGAACATAGTTGACGTGAATCTTGTCTTCAGGGATCATAAGTAAACAACTTAAACTATCAGCGATCATCAGTGAGACTGAACAGGCTCAGGGCTCACTGATGAACAGTGTTCGCTGAATGCGTAATTTAAAGAACATGAGTTTCCTATCAGCGGTATTAAACAGACTTAGTATTATATTTGATAGTGAAACTCTAATACATATTGTCTACTTACAATTTTCACTATGTGTTTCTTAGGGTCATTATCAAATCACTGAGGGTTTGGATCAACAATCTCTTGATAACGCCACTTTTTGGCGTTATTTTCGGGCCTAAAACCAATGAGATTGGCTTGTATTTAAGCAAAGAGGCGGAATTTGATGTTTTATCAAGTGAAATGTGCATGTAATCTAAAAGGCGGCAATCATCGAGAAAAGAAGCGAAAAAGAGCCCAAAACGAGTATAAAACGAAGCCAACGGAAGCCCGAGTGCCTGAACAACGAAACGAACCTGACCCGGAGAGCATCAGAAAACCGCGCGGTTTTGTGCGCGGTTTGCAAGTCGCGGCACAAACCGCAGGTGTCTCTGTTTCAGCCCTATACCTTTGTGTTTTCCGGATTTTAGGTCATATCTCGCAGACGACGACTGACAGCGACTTAGGGGCAATTTCCAGAGGTTTTTCAGAGCTTTTGGAGCAATGATTGAGGAGGAAGTCATGACGCAAAGCAGATTATAGCCGAGAGAAGGGAGTTCGTTATTACATTCACCACGATCACGTTTACTATGTTTACATTGATTGTTTCCTTTCCTTCTCTTATGTTTTTATCCACCACCAACATGAACTAATCCTTAGATGTTGGGGGTTGGAATGAATTTGGTTTAAACTTATGAATAGATGACGAGATTCTTTTACCAGTTTTCCTATTTTAATGAAGCATGTAATTTGGGTTTTAATGCTTTTGTGAGTTTAGCTAGCTTCCAATTGTTTTGTTGTTTTCAGTTAAGTTTGAGAGAATTAATTGTGGACTAGAACTAGAAATTGCATGCCTAAGGTGAGAAATTGGATAGAGATATACCAGTGTAAGCCTTAGCCCCGTTTAAATCCTACTTTTAATGTGTTTTGAGTGTCATAGGTTGAGATCGAGAGATAAAACTTGTGCTTTCAAAATAAAACCCGTTGTTGCTCGAAAGAGAACAACGGTGATTTTAGAGATTTGGTATTCATTAAAGGGAATAACTGGTAATTGTTTTAAGTCAAGTGTTGGTCCCGAAGGGCTATACAAGTTTGTAGAAGGGGGGGGGGGGTTGAATACAAACACACGTTTTTACTTTTCTAAATTGTTTATTGATAAATCAAGACAATTTACAACTTGTTGCGGAACAAGATTAAGGATAAAAGAAGAGTATAAAATGGGCATGATGGGTGAGCTAACATATTTCCTTGGTCTTCAGATAAAACAAAATGAAAAAGGAACTTTCATTAATCAGGGAAAGTATGTTAAAGATATGCTGAAGAAATTCGATTTAACTCAGAGTTCAGCTATGAAAACCCCTATGGCACCACCGCTGACACTAAACAAGGATTCAAATGGAGTACCTGTCAATGTCACGCTGTACCGTGGGATGATCGGCTCTCTCTTGTATCTTACAGCTAGCCGACCCGATATTATGTACGCAACCTGTTTGTGTGCATGATATCAAGCTGAACCTAAGGAATCTCATATGATCGCTGTAAAGCGAATCTTTCGTTACTTTAAGGGTACTATGAACCTAGGTCTTTGGTATCCCAAAGACTCGGGGTTTGATCTAATCGCCTATTCAGATAGTGATTTTGCCGGTTGCAAATTGGATAGGAAAAGCACCACAGGAGGCTGTCAGCTCCTAGGTGGAAAGCTGGTGAGTTGGACAAGTAAAAAGCAAAACTCAGTGTCCACCTGAACTGCTGAAGCTGAGTATGTAGCCGCTAGAAGCTGTTGTTCTCAGGTCTTGTGGATGAGAAATCAACTACTAGACTATGACCTTCAGCTCTCGAAGATTCTAATCTATTGCGACAGCACAAGTGCCATCGCTATAGCCAACAATCCAGTGCTACACTCAAAGACCAAACATATCGAAATCAGGTATCATTTTATCAGAGATCATGTGATGAATGGTGATATATGTTAGGAATATTTCATATAGATTTGATGTGTCAAAACTTCAACTTACAAGGGTTCGAATTGTAATTTGTTTATTTTATAGTTATCCTTGTAAATTCTAGTTTATCTAGGATTCCTAGTTTATCTAGGATTGGTATTTATCTAGTTTCTAGTTTATCTAGGTTTCTAGTATATAAAGAAACCTAGAGATATAGAATTAGACGCTCTTGAAACCCACGTTTAAACAAAAACGTGTAGATGTGTGTGCATGAGCCCCAAGGTTCTTAATCCTAATACTTGAGAAGAAGTATTCGTTTGTTGATAACTTAGGTCAACAAATTGGGGCGTGAGTATGTAATCAGTATGTTTAAATTAATGAACCTTGTTAGCTATACAAATCTGTCGTTTAATTCCGCTGTTCATGTTGTGATTTGTATATGTTTATTCCATGATCTAGAACTAATCATTCTTGAGCTTAAAGATCCGGTTTAGGGTTTATATAAACCCTAAACCGGATCTTTAAGCTCAAGAATGATTAGTTCTAGATCATGGAATAAACATATACAAATCACAACATGAACATCGGAATTAAACGACAGATTTGTATAGCTAACAAGGTTCATTAATTTAAACATACTGATTACATACTCACGCCCCAATTTGTTGACCTAAGTTATCAACAAACGAATACTTCTTCTCAAGTATTAGGATTAAGAACCTTGGGGCTCATGCACACACATCTACACGTTTTTGTTTAAACGTGGGTTTCAAGAGCGTCTAATTCTATATCTCTAGGTTTCTTTATATACTAGAAACCTAGATAAACTAGAAACTAGATAAATACCAATCCTAGATAAACTAGGAATCCTAGAAAAACTAGAATTTACAAGGATAACTATAAAATAAACAAATTACAATTCGAACCCTTGTAAGTTGAAGTTTTGACACATCAAATCTATATGAAATATTCCTAACAATATAGAACTTCATTTTATCCCAACTGACTATCAGTTAGCTGATCTATTCACCAAACCTCTTGATGAGACAAGATTCAACTTTCTCATCAGCGAGCTTGGAATGCTGAACTTTGAAGAGTAAAATCTTCAGTGGTTCACATTTTATCAGCGATAGGATAAAACAATTATATAACCCATTCTATCATTCTCTCTCTTAACATAATTGATTTGCTGATATCAAGGTATGTTTTCTCTCTTGCTCGCTAACGTTCGCATGTGAATGTAAGATTTCAAAACATATTGCATCGCTGAATATCTCTTCCTTAACAGCGATACTTTGAAATTTCTTAAACTAACACTGATATTTCTATTCAGTGCTTCGTGTTTTTCAAAAATAGTCCCTGAGCTTTCAAAACCTCAGAGACATCCTAAAATATGAAAGGATGTTTGTGACATCATCACAACGGATAAACCCTGGCACGTTCTTTTTCTGACACACGTTTGCACGTTTCATTTACCTTCCAATCAAATGCAAACACGTGTCCGTGTCATGATGAAAAACTTTCCCGCTCGAGTTTTTCTCTCTCTTAAATCTCTCTATATAAACTATTTCGGGTTTATATTTTTTTCTTTACGCGAACTTCTTCTCCAAGCAAGAAAAGATTTACTATTGCTTATTTCCAGAAATCTGTTCATCTCCTTCTTCCATTACTAGGTTAATATTCTTATTATTTACCTACATAACTTGTTTCTGATCTTCTTATTGCTTTTAAAAGATCAAACAAAAGAAACCTTTTCTAAAATGAAATCATTTCTTTCATGGTTTTATGAACACAACCTTTTCATGGTTGTTCTTCAAGTTTAAAACTCAAAATCTTAAACTTGTTCTTCATTCGTTTTTCCAGAATCCTTATCTAAAGGAAAATGGAAAACAAGACTTTACTGGGTTTGTTTTTCTTTTACAAACAAGAAAACCCTAATCTTCACTAAGACATTTCTGTCTGAATGAAATGGACAAAATCGGAAAACATCTTATTGGAAAACCTTTCACATTAAGACTATTATTTATCTATGTTCATGGTTGATATATTAAACAGAAATGGCATCTTCTACTCCTGCTCCTACCGCTGAGAAATCTACGGCTGCAAAGAAACTGACTCTTGTCAAAGCTCCTCAGGTCAAGTTCAAGCTTGAGGAAATCGATTTTTCAAAATCAAACAACCTTCATGCGCTTTTTGAGTTTCCTCCTCGAAAGCAAGTCACACATCTGGATGATGCGGTGAACTATCTAAAAACATGTTGCTTATCCACAGCCCTGACCATTACACCCCCTGCTCATCAATTCCTACTTTCTCAGTTCTGGTATACTGCCAGAAGAGCTCAGGTACCCCATGCCAAAGACCCAACGAAGTTCGTTGACTCCATTATGTGTGACACAAAATTTGGCACCACCAAAATCAACCCTGCCATTATTAGGAAAACACTGAGTCTTCCTACCTCTACCAAAGAAAACCGCTTTGTTCCTCTCCCAAACCACAAAAACCATGCTGATAGGGAAGCCATCATTGCATTCTTCGATGCAATGGGTTACGCATGGGACACTGGAAGGGACAAGAAGCCTGAGAAGAAAATGACAATGATCAAGAAGTCCAAAATGCCCAGCGAGATGAACTTCATCTTCGCACATCTGATAAGCTGCATGACAGCGAAGAGTGGCTCCTCTGATCAATCTGCTCAACCTCAGCAAGCAATGGGCTATGCATTGCTGAAAGGTCTAAATGTTGACTGGGCCTCAATCATCTACGACGACCTTGCGTTCAGAGTGGATATGGCTGAAAGATCTGCATGGGTTCCTTATCCCAGATTCATCAGCGCCGTCTTTCAACAAGGACTTGGCGAAAGGTACCCAACAGAGGGTGATCTGAGACTCTCTCAGGTTGGCCCTAAGGTACTCGACTTCAAGCCGCTGAAAAACGAGGTACGTCTTTATACTCTCTTATCTCTTCTCAATCCTCCTTCTTCTACTTCTGCAGCTCATTCAGTGGAAATCCCCACCGCTGATACCCACGCTGCACCCTCTACTCCTTCTCGAAAAAGGAAACAATCTACTTCCCAACTTGGTTCCAAAAGAATCAAGGAAACCAAGGAGCAACCCCCCCCAGCATTTACATGCTGAAGACTCCTCAGCTCATCTTGAAGAGCTGATGGAAACTTCAGTGGTACGCTCTGCCACAGCTGATCAAGCCACACCTTCCATCCCAGCTTCAGCGTCTCTAAACGCTGAAGTTATAAACTTGGAAATGAACCCACCTCCTTCAGCCTCTCTACAGACTGAAGTGATTGACAGCGGATCCAACGCTGAACCCCGCACCCAACCATCATTCTCATCCCTCATTCCTCCTACTCAATCTTTGGTCTCTCCATCAATTTTCCCAACTTTCTCAGGGACACCCTTCATCGTACATGACTCAGCTGCAGACACTCTAAATATGATGTTCGATGCAAACTTAGGATCTGCAGGCACCTCCATTCGCCAAGGTACTCTTGAAGGCGACATGGAATTTCATTCAGGACACAAAGGGTTCGACAACTTTGCCAACCCACCTGCAGGTATAAACACAATCCAAAACACTCCTCTCTCTACCCCAAACTTCTGAGCTTTCCTCTGTTCATAAGTTAATAACTGTTTCAGGTCCTAATTTGGGGGATATCAACACCTCCCTGAAGGCCCTGGAAACAAAGGTGGAAAATTACAACACCATTCTCTCCACAAACTCTTCAGCGGTTACAGACGCTGGAGAGAAACTCAAAAAGCTGACCGAGATCGTCGATACAAAAGCCTCCAAAACTGATCTGGAGAAGGTGGATGGTAGCATCGCTCAATTTTCTACCACCCTCGCTGACAATTCAACCACCACCACCTCTCTTTCAACAAACTTCACCTCTCTGTCCAATGAAGTCACATCATTGAAGACAGAGGTTGGTTCTCTTAAGGGTGAAGTTTCCACGATCAAGGCTGACGTCTCCGCCGTCAAAGAAATTGTTCAGAAAGTGCTCGATCGCCTGAACGTCCCAACTTCAAATTTTTCTCAGGTCGATCGCGAAGCTCTTCAAAAGATCAATCCTGCTATAACTGGCCTGGAAGTCAGATTAGCAAAGATTGAACACTGTGTTGGGATCTCTGGCCTAGAAGACAGGGACCAAATACACACTGCTGCTGTTGAACAATCTGTTACCTCCCCCCAACCATAATGTGGAAGAGGGGAGAAGACTAAAGAAGACCTTCCCCATAATGCTGAAGGGGAGGGTATTGAAACTGCTGCTGTTGCTGGTACTTCTACTTCACAACCTCAGGGAGTTGAAAGCCATGAGGAAACCGAGAAACCTTCCTCTGTATCTGAGGGGGAGCAACTCGATGAGCAACTTAAGGAAGCTGCTGCTGACGTGACCGAACCTTATGCTGAAGAGGTCGAGTCTGAAGAAGAAACTGATGATGATGAACCTGTCGACATCTCTGATGAAGAACCATCATAATCCCTCAAAGATGATGATGATGAAGATGATGATGATGATGATGATTTCTTCTACGTCCAGCCTATTGCAAAAGCTCCAGCTCAAAAAGGGATCAAGATAAAAGAACCTTCAGGGGAGCGGACCAAGACAAAGCCTGCAGCGTCTGAAGCTGACAAAGGCAAAAACAAAGGCCTCGCTGAAGAAGACAATCTGACGATCTTGCTTCAAAAGCCAGTTTGTCAGGTACACTACCTTCTATTCCCTTACACTGCATCCCTCCTCTATCCCTTCTCAATCTCAATCCTTCTATCCTTAAAACCTCTATACACTTAACCACATTCTTTTCTCTATCTCTTTCTTCCCAACTTTTCTTACTTAAACAACCGCTGTGTTTCGGCTAGTCCTCTCCCCTGTTTGAGGATCCCGCTGAAGCTCCCACGACTACACCAGAAATAATCCCAGCCACAAGAGCTGAAGAAATAATCCCAGTCTTGGATTTAACCACTGAGACTGATGAACCTGAAGAACATCTGCTCTCTCACAAAAACAGACCTTCCTTGGCTCCTCAAAAGCTAAGTGAAGACGATCAAGAAAAGAGAGATGCAATGATCAAACAGGTTGAAGATCAGCGAATCATTCTTCCTCGTGACAAAATCCCTACTCCCACAAAGTTCAGGATTTCAAGGAAAGAATACGAGGATCATCTAAGAGCTGAAAGATTACTCGCCGAAAAGAAGGAAGCTGAAGAAAAAGATAAGGCTCTCGCCATCCAGCTAGTCCAAAAATCCGTGAAAGACCCCGCGTTGAAAAGAACTCCCATTGATGTCCAACGTCAGCTATGGGATGATGCCCAAAGGATCATTGAAGAAAAGACTAAAGTATCTGATACGACTTTGGAATGGTGTAAAGAAATGCTGAACTATCTATCTCGACCATCCAAAATCATCAAGGTAAATATCAGAGGAAGACTGGTCGTTGACGTTCCTGTTGTTGAAGTTGATGTATTCAGAGAAGAAAAAATAAAGCAAACCTTCTATGCTGCTACTTTAGAGAAGTTTGGTTTCTCTGAATGGTTGGAAGTGAAATTAGCCATTCAGTGATCGCGCTCAAAGTTCAAGAGCCATGTCGAGAAAATTTTAAATACTCAGATCGACTTGGTTTCTTCTGCTGTGGATATTCCTCCTTCCACTCTTCTTCCTCCTCAATAAAGAAGAGTCTCTGCAAAGGAAAAGAAAGCCTCATACTCAGGACCTCCTATACGGAATGAAACATGTATTGGTTTCTCTCGTGCTGAAGTTCTTGGCCCTGATGCTGATCTCTCAGCGCTTGACACCTCCCTACCACCTGGTGAAACTTTCATCCCTAGCAAAGTCGTAAGTGATCCCTATGGTATATTCTTTCTAGACTACCAAGGAAATCAACACTTTTAACGCATCTCTGAGCTTCCAATCACTCCCATCGAACAGCTCAGAGATCTCATATACTGGTGTGAAGTCAGACGCGACATTCAGGCACGTCACCTCAAGCCCCTGATCTTTGAAGAAGCAAAGAACAAAAAGGATCAAGGTGTCACTGTCCCTGACTGGATGATTCCCACATCAAAGACCCTCGATGAACTTCTCATCAAGGAAGAACCTTTTGACAGATAGGATCGCCTTGTAATTCTTTCTATCCTTATCTGTCTACATCTTTTATACTTGTAATTTTATTTGCTGTACTTGTAATTTTTTGATTTCCCTATGTAATCTTTACGAAGTTTAAAGAAAAATTTCAGCGAATGTACTTTACTCCATCAGTACTGAAAAGATCACAGAAAACAGTAAAAGGGACAAATATTTTATGAGTTCTTTTTATCCTTATGTTTTCATTAAATAACAATTTTCTCTGTTGCTATGTCATAATCAAATAGGGGGAGATTGTTGATCCAAACCCTCAGTGATTTGATAATGACCCTCTCTTAAACACTTAGTGAAAATTGTAAGTAAACAATATGTATTAGAGTTTCACTATCGCTGATAAGTACTAAGACTTTACATTACCTCTGATAGGAACTCTCACTCTTTAGATTAGATATTCAGCGAACACTGTTCATCATCTTATAACTCTGAGCCTGTTCAGTCTATGAGATGATCGCTGATAAGTTAGTTGTTTACTTATGATCCCTGAAGACAAGTTTCACGTCAACCAAAGTTCTACGCTGAAGTCGATGATCAAGCTCAAGAACCAGCGACAAGTCTACTCATGAACTGATGCGGATATCAGCGAAGCAAGACCTGTCCATTCAACGTGAAGTATCAAGTAGAAGACTTCATCATTCGCTGAACTTTATCATTGCTGATAAAGATCTGACTCAACGAAAGCTGATCATGAAGTCTCCCTGCATGTTACTATTGTCTTACCTCCCTTGCACGTCTCCGTATGAATTCTCAGAACGGACATCCCTTTTGTCTGCAATTGTACAACAACTCCGATTCTACACTGTGCACCATGCGGCTACTAAGGTTGTCTACAAAGGTCAATGACATGCAACCAGTCAGCTGCTGCCACGTGTAAAGCCATACTGCCATGCATTAAATGCATGCAGTATATAAGAAGAACCTTACTTCAGTTTTGAAGTGTGCTCGGACCATCTTCTTATCTCTCTCTTATTGTTAAGTTATTATTCGTAATTTCTTTAACTCTTTCTAGTGCAAGAAACTTAGTGTTTCTCAAGACTTGTTAAGATTAGGTTTATCCTTAATCTTGTTCCGCAACAAGTTGTAAATTGTCTTGATTTATCAATAAACAATTTAGAAAAGTAAAAACGTGTGTTTGTATTCAACCCCCCCCCCCCCCCCCCCCACCGCCCTTCTATAAACTTGTATAGCCCTTCGGGATCAACACTTGACTTAAAACAATTACCAGTTATTCCCTTTAATGAATACCAAATCTCTAAAATCACCGTTGTTCTCTTTCGAGCAACAACGAGTTTTATTTTGAAAGCACAAGTTTTATCTCTCGATCTCAACCTATGACACTCAAAACACATTAAAAGTAGGATTTAAACGGGGATAAGGCTTACACTGGTATATCTCAATCCAATTTCTCACCTTAGGCATGCAATTTCTAGTTCTAGTTCACAATTAATTCTCTCGAACTTAACTGAAAACAACAAAACAATTGGAAGCTAGCTAAACTCACAAAAGCATTAAAACCCAAATTACATGCTTCATTAAAATAGGAAAACTGGTAAAAGAATCTCGTCATCTATTCATAAGTTTAAAACAAATTCATTCCAACCCCCAACATCTAAGGATTAGTTCATGTTGGTGGTGGATAAAAACATAAGAGACGGAAAGGAAACAATCAATGTAAGCATAGTAAACGTGATCGTGGTGATTGTAATAACATACTCCCTTCTCTCGGCTCTAATCCTCTTTGCGTCGTGACTTCCTCCTCAATCGATCCTCTATCTTGGCTCCAAAAGCTCCGAAAAACCTCTGGAAATCGCCCCTAAGTCGCTGTCAGTCGTCGTCTGCGAGATATGACATAAAATCCGTAAAACACAAAGGTATAGGGCTGAAACATAGACACCTGCGGTTTGTGCCGCGACTTGAAAACCGCGCACAAAACCACGCGGTTTTCTGATGCTCTTCGGGCCAGGTTCGTTTCGTTGTTCAGGCACGGGTCTTGGGCTTGGATCTCGGGCTTCTGTTGGCTTCGTTTTATACTCGTTTTGGGCTCTTTTCGCTTCTTTTCATGATGATTGCCGCCTTTTAGATTACATGCATATTTCACTTGATAAAACATCAAACTCCGCCTCTTTGCTTAAATACAAGCCAATCTCTTTGGTTTCAGGCCCGAAAATAACGCCAAAAAGTGGCGTTATCAACAACCACAAACCGAGCATTGCTTGTCCCCAAGCAAATTAGCGATAAAATAGAATAAAAGCACACCTCAGTGAAATAATAACTGCACAATTCCCAATCGGTCCCATGCAATGCACTGGTGATTTCCCATACCCGTGAATGTCTATCTCACTCTCGCCTCATTCTTATTCTGTTTGATCTTTGGCATTCCATTGTGAGTTGAACTCGTGACTGCCCCGATTCCATTAAGGTTGTACTAGGTCCAAACATACTAGGGAAAACATTTCGCCTCGACCCTACCTCACGGGGGACTCTCATTTCACTCGAACCTAGGTTATCGCACATGTTGTCATGTATATGGAAGTTATGTACAAGAATACTCGAAGGTCACATGACAACTCTAATGAAAGACGAACAAATGTCCAAAAAGTTGATATCAGAAGGGAATCAAGTAGCAAGACAAGGAATATTGGTAAAGGTGGTAGTATACCCTAATCACATTTTCCAGAAGATCATCCAGGTCTTTACAAGGGTTGTAACGGGGCTAGGGTTATGGCTGAGAAACGAAACGTAAGCGGATCAAAAATCCTCGGTGTGTTAACTATTAGTAGCTCTAAACTTCTTTACTTCACTTTCTATCACTTGGCCCTATTTGTCACTACTGGAGTCGCTTTGACTCTCTTATTGAGCTGTTGTAAAGCTATCTAAATAACTGTATTTATTTTCTTTTTGTATTTTTTTTTCAAGTTGGGACTTCATTGGTCCTCTTTATTTGATTGGGCTGCATAGGCCCTCTTTTCTATCTATTTTCATGATTGGCCTGTACTGCTTCTAATTGACACACTTTCGGATAAGGGTTCGCTAAAGCTTTTGGCTAGGGTTTAATGGTGGGTCTGTAATAAACAAAGGTAAGTGTTTGGTTACAAATGGGTTTTGGAACACATATAAAGGGTCAAAACGAACGATAGCTAAAAACAGGTAAAATGCACACAATGCCTGGAATCATCTCTTAAGGTCCACACGATATGGTCTACTATACCATTACCCAACATCTCGATGGTTGTCTTTGCTACTCAATGCAATAATATAGCGAGATCACTCTATATCCACGACAAGGAATTCGAAAAAGTGTATATGAATTAAGTGTTGAATCCCTCGAAATGAAAGGCCTCATTTAGGCTCAAATCTCTCTATTGGGTGGTCTCCACTAATGTCCCTAGTCATGTCTTTTCCCGGTCCTTCCCTAATGGTCACGTTACTATCACAAGATTCTTCCCATAATGGTTGGTCTCGATCATTCAAAACAATTTTTTTTTATCTAATGTGATCTAGACACTCAGAAATGCAGGAAATCTACGTGCATAAACGTGGGCCCGATTGGGCAACCCCAAACCTTACCCATACATTGACCCCAATGTGCAAGTATTGGTGTAGGCGATACGCAAGTGTGACACATATCATTGTGCAGTTATCGCAGTTCTCATACAGGAAAGACAAAGCATTAACACAACATAACTAATAGCGAACCCAGAGTTATTCAAATATGGCCACCCCAAACCTAGGCCGTGGCCTAGGTTTGCCAACTAAAGACAAACCCAAACCTCGGTGAAACCGAGGTTTGCACAGGGTTAAAAGTGAGTGTGTAGATGTTTAAAGATGAGGCACCCCAAACCTAAGTGAAACTTAGGATTGTTGCATCTCGTTTAACTCAAAGGAACCAAAATATCATACACCACTCGTTAATAGACAAAGTTAGAGCATACCTGTTTGCCCGGACGAAGGAGGTTCTTTTGAAGGATATGAGCGACCGGTTGGGAGAATTCAGAAAAGATGGAGAGAGAAAGCAACAACAAAAGAGATCAAAGCAAAAGACGAAAAACGCAAAGAAAATGAAAACACAAGAAAGAAAGGAACAAAAACTGCACGAAAAACACATAGAAACATCAGGGGGGACCCCCGCGGTTTTGGCCGCGGTTTGGAAGTCGCGGGATAAACCGCGCAACATTCTATTTCGAAAACCAGCCAGGGAGTCCCGCGGTTTTGGCCGCGGTTTTGGCCGCGGTTTACAAACCGCGGGGTAAATCTCTTAAGTCCCTGTTCCCCAATTTGTTTTTGTAAATAAAATCACTCCAAAACATAAATTAAAAACAAAACATGCAAAAAAAAAACTAAATGAGATCAAACCTTGGTGGGTTGCCTCCCACCCAGCGCCTTGGTTAAAGTCGTGGCACGACTATGTGGCTCTCAACTTGGATCGGTATCCGCGGAGTTGACTCGCCCACACTTACGGTCCTCCGCAGTTTCTTCCACATCTGGTCTTCCTTGACCATCTCCGGGCTCCTTTCCACTTTGACCTCGTACATTATCGAACATCTTGAATGTTACCCTTTCGCCGCCAACCCTCAATGTCATCTCACCTTCTTCCATGTCGATCAGTGCTCTGCTCGTGGCCAGAAAAGATCTTCCCAATATTAGCGGGACCTCTATGTCTTCATCAACATCCAGCACCACGAAGTCCATCGGAAATTAGAACTTGCCAACCTTGATGAGCACATCCTCTGTCACTCCATATGGGTACACTATAGATCTATCCGCGAGCTTAAGGGTCATGTATGGTGGCTTCACCTCTCCCAAGCCAAGTTTCCTGAAAACAGATAAAGGCATTAAGTTAATACTTGCTCCTAAATCACATAACACTTTATCAAAATTAAGCTTCCCAATTTGAATAGGGATTGAAAAACTCCCTGGATCCTTAAGCTTCGGGGGAAGCTTGTTCTGGATGATCGCACTACACTCTTCAGTAAGTGCAACTGTCGCGTGGTGTTCGACTGCCCTCTTCTTGGATAAGATCTCTTTCATGAATTTGAGATATGTTGGAATTTGGGCAAGTGCTTATGCGAAGGGGATGTTGATGTGTAGCTTCTTGAAGATGTCAAGGAACTTCTTGAACTGTTCCTCATATTTATATGCCTTTACTCGACTCAGAAATGGTAGCGGTGGCACATACGGGTTGACTGGTGGTTATTTCTTCTTCTTTTCTCCATCCTCCGGGTTTTCCTTCGTCATACCTTCTACACCGGCTTCCATCCCATCCAATTCTATGATCTCGACATCCTGCATTTTGAGCTCGGTTTCATTTGATGACGCTTCTCGTGTAGGCTCATTGATCAGCTCCTTGCCACTTCTCAAATAAATGGCATTGCATTCTTCTCTTGGTTTCCTTTCGGTCTGACTCGGAAACGTTCCTGGGGCTCGGTTTTGTAAGAATTCAGAAATTTGCCCCACTTGTCTTTCGAGGATCTTGATGGATGCGGTGTTCTGTTCAGTAGCTTCCTTGACCGTGTTAACCGTGCTCGCTAACTCTCCAACCGTGATGTCCATCTTGGTCATGAACTTCATCATCATATCCTCCAGCCCCGGTTTTTTCTCCCCAGATTGTCCCTCATTGAAATTCCTTTGGTTGAAACCTGGAGGACGGTAAACATTGTTAGCATTAGAAGAATTAGAAAAGTTGGAGTTATTACCTTGTGGTAGTTGACCAGGTTGACTCCATGAGAAGTTAGGGTGTTTCTTCCACCCCGCATTATACATGTTAGAGAAAGGGTCGTTCCTCGGCTGGTTATTCCGGTTCTGTAAAAACTGAACTTGTTCGTGTTCTTCCAGACTGCCACCTTTCAGATGATTCATGATTGCAGCTAGTTGAGCTTTTATCACCTTCAACTCATCATTTTCTTGCACACTAGTGACCCTTCTAACAGATGATCTCGGAGTAGAAAAGCTATGCTCAGCCAAGTTTTCGATTAAATCGCATGCCTCTTCATAGGATTTATCCATTAGAGTTCCACCCGCTGCAGCTGTAATATCATTTTTGAACTGCGGGTGAAGTCCACTAAAGAAAGTCTGTATAATAACCCAACCATGCAATCCATGATGAGGGCACTTCTTTAGCATGTCTTTATACCGCTCCCAAGCCTCATATAACGTCTCTTGGTCCCATTGAGCGAAATGGGTGATCTCGGCCATGAGTTGGGCGGTTCTGCTTGGTGGAAAGAATTTTTGAAGGAAAGCAGCCTTCAGTTGCACCCAGGTGGTGATCGAGTCCGGTTGGATACTCTCGGTCCATGTTTCGGCTCGGCCCTTGAGAGAGAAGCTGAACAGTTTTAGCTTGATGGCGTCCTCGTTCACCCCATTGATCTTGAATGTGTTATAAATTCGTTCAAATGCACGAAGATGTGCATGGGGGTCTTCAGTTGGCGCTCCCCCAAACTAGTTCTGCTGTACCATCACGATGGTACCTGGTTTGATCTCGAAGTAATTCGTCCCAGTTGTGGGTGGTTGAACGCCTATTCGTGCGGCTGCCACATTAGGATTGGCAAACGACCGCATAGGCCGTCTTTCCGGAGGTGGTGGAGGTAGGTCATTGCGAGGAGGAGCTTCGTCGCCCATCTTCAATTGCCTTTTAACTTTTGATTCTTTGAGTAGTCGACGGGCAGTTCTTTCGATTTCCGGATCGAGTGGTTCGACTCCTTCCCCTCGGGTTTTTCTTGGCATAAACCAATTAATACCTGAAAAGAAAGTAGGCGAAGTTAGTAATCCAGAACTGAAAGTGATGGAACAAAATAATAAAAATAAAGAAAAATGTTCAATATAATAGCGCTTATAGCTGGTAGTGCTATCAGTTGCAACTAGTTCCCCGACAACGGCGCCAAAAACTTGATAGGCGGGTTCACCCCCCCCCTAAATCTATCCGCAAGTGTACGGGTCGAAATCAAGTAATAGTACAAAAGTACGAGTATCGAACACAGAGAACTAGGAACTAAGTATCACAATGACTATAATAACTATTAACTGAACGATCGCAATTTTGAGTAGTTGGTATGAGTTAATTAATTGCAACAAAACAAATCACAGCGGGAAAGTAAACAACTTCGGAAACTTTGATAGAGGAAACAGTTGAGGGTTGGAAATCCTAAGGTTTTCACATACAAACAGTTGACTTAAAACAATTACCAGTTATTCCCTTTAATGAATACCAAATCTCTAAAATCACCGTTGTTCTATTTCGAGCAACAACGGATTTTATTTTGAAAGCACAAGTTTTATCTCTCGATCTCAACCTATGACACTCAAAACACATTAAAAGTAGGATTTAAACGGGGCTAAGGCTTACACTGGTATATCTCTATCCAATTTCTCACCTTAGGCATGCAATTTCTAGTTCTAGTTCACAATTAATTCTCTCGAACTTAACTGAAAACAACAAAACAATTGGAAGCTAGCTAAACTCACAAAAGCATTAAAACCCAAATTACATGCTTCATTAAAATAGGAAAACTGGTAAAAGAATCTCGTCATCTATTCATAAGTTTAAACCAAATTCATTCTAACCCCCAACATCTAAGGATTAGTTCATGTTGGTGGTGGATAAAAACATAAGAGAAGGAAAGGAAACAATCAATGTAAGCATAGTAAACGTGATCGTGGTGAATGTAATAACGAACTCCCTTCTCTCGGCTCTAATCCGCTTTGCGTCGTGACTTCCTCCTCAATCGATCCTCTATCGTGGCTCCAAAAGCTCCGAAAAACCTATGGAAATCGCCCCTAAGTCGCTGTCAGTCGTCGTCTGCGAGATATGACATAAAATCCGTAAAACACAAAGGTATAGGGCTGAAACAGAGACACCCGCGGTTTGTGCCGCGACTTGCAAACCGCACACAAAACCGCGCGGTTTTCTGATGCTCTCCGGGTCAGGTTCGTTTCGTTGTTCAGGCACGAGTCTTGGGCTTGGATCTCGGGCTTCCGTTGGCTTCGTTTTATACTCTTTTTGGGCTCTTTTTCGCTTCTTTTCTTGATGATTGCCGCCTTTTAGATTACCTGCACATTTCACTTGATAAAACATCAAATTCCGCCTCTTTGCTTAAATACAAGCCAATCTCATTGGTTTCAGGCCCGAAAATAACGCCAAAAAGTGGCGTTATCAACAACCACAAACCGAGCGTTGCTTGTCCCCAAGCAAATTAGCGATAAAATAGAATAAAAGCACACCTCAGTGAAATAATAACTGCACAATTCCCAATCGGTCCCATGTAATGCACTGGTGATTTCCCATACCCGTGAATGTCGATCTCACTCTCGCCTCATTCTTATTCTGTTTGATCTATGGCCTTCCATTGTGAGTTGAACTCGCGACTGCTCCGATTCCATTAAGGTTGTACTAGGTCCAAACATACTAGGGAAAATATTTCGCCTCGACCCTACCTCACGGGGGACTCTCATTTCACTCGAACCTAGGATATCACACATGTTGTCATGTATATGGAAGTTATGTACAAGAATACTCGAAGGTCACATGACAACTCTAATGAAAGACGCACAAATGTCCAAAAAGTTGATCTCAGAAGGGAATCAAGTAGCAAGACAGGGAATATTGGTAAAGGTGGTCGTATACCCTAATCACATTTTCCAGAAGATCATTCAGGTCTTTACAAGGGTTGTAACGGGGCTAGGGTTATGGCTGAGAAACGAAAGGTAAGCGGATCGAAAATCCTCGGTGTGTCAACTATTAGTAGCTCTGAACTTCTTTACTTCACTTTCTATCACTTGGCCATATTTGTCACTACTGGAGTCGCTTTGACTCTCTTATTGTGTAAAGCCCGTATCCCGATATGTAATTTATTAGTCTTATTTATTTTCTTTCAAGTTCGTATTATAGTGGTTCACGTTAATGGGGTTAGCCGAGTTCGGTCAATTCGTTAAGTACTGAAAATTGTGGCTAGTTGCGAGAGAAACGTAAGTTGAGGGGCTAGTTATGTCAAAGGGCCAAACACCCTTTTTGAGTTTCGGCCCATGCAGCATTTTGCCGAGACCCATTTTGTTCTTTTGGTATGTTGTGTCGTGAGGTGGTAGTAAAGAAAAGAAAACTTTAACCCAAAACCCTACTTGCAATGCTTCTTCTTTTTTTTTCTCCTTGCGCCGTGAACAACCATCTCTCCTCCCCCATCCCGTTTGCTGCTGCCGCCGGCCAAACCCAAGACCACCACCACCAGCACGCCGCTGCTGCCACCACCCGCTGCCGGTGTGCAACGAGAGAGAGTGAAGCCGAGAGAGAGAGATCAGCGAGAGGGAGAGATCAGCAGAGAGAGAGAGACGATCGGAAGGGGTCGAGTTGTCGTCGTGGTCTCGTTGTCATCGCCAAGGTAAGGTTCCGTTCTTCCATTCTTTTCATTCTTTGTCGTCGCCGCCGCCGGCGACCACCACTGCCGGAGATGGCAGTGGGTGGTGCCGGGTGTTGTTCAGTTTTCGTTAACCCGTAATAGCTAAACCCTAACCCAAAACCTTAATCACGTTACCGTTTATAAAATCGTTATTTTATGAAAATTAAAGTGTGCTGTCCAGTTTTCATGTAACCATAACTTTTCCGTCGTAACTCCGTTTGAGCCGAAACTGGCGCCCACGGTTCAAGTTCAGGGTCGAGCACATTTTCCGTGTTTTAGCGAAAAACTGGTTCGGTCTCTAACTGGGCGAAAAAGTGGTCGCAAGTTCGGTATTTCGTCATTTCATGTGAAAACTTCTGGAATCTGCCTTGATATTGCGAAAATCATAACTTTCTCCTCGTAATTCGGATTGGGGTGATTTCGGTGCCAAAAGTTCCCTTTTTGAGTCTATAAACTTTTCTGTGTTTTGTGCAAAACCCAGTTCGGGACGTAGCATGGGTCGATTTGTCGATATATACTGAAAGGTGCTGAATTTCGCTGTTCCGGAAGCTGTTTTTGTAAAATCCGTAGTAAATTGTAGAAAAATCATTAGGAGGCGTATAATATGTCATTGGAACCCTAACTTAGAGTACTTTCTGGTCATGAAATAAAATTGGGAATTTTCTGGGTTTAAAGGGGTCGAATCAGGCCCCGAACAGACCTGTTTTAGGTGAACGGAATTTAGTTTTAGTGACGGTTTAAGCGTGTGTCGTGTCATAGGGTCCGGGTCTCGTATTGACACGTTTTAACATGCGTTTAGGTGCTGGGAAGTGACCGTAATTGTGAAGCTTGAATTGTGTTATTAAGTTGGGCGCGCATTCGAGGTGAGTTCTCTCACTGTGTAGTTAGGGGTTGTATGCATGTCATAATAGTTTGTATGTACTACTGTCTTTGTGGTGTGAACTAGTTGTTTGTGGTGTGTAATATTTGATTGGTTTGAATGCTTAGTATAAATGTATTACATTACAATTCGGTGGGACCGAGGAAGTGGAAAGAAACGTTGTGGGAACTCGGTGTGACGAGTGTGTTACATTACAATTCGGTGGGACCGAGGATGTGGAAAGAAACGTTGTGGGAACTCGGTGTGACGAGTGTGTTACATTACAATTCGGTGGGTCCAAGGATGTGGAAAGAAACGTTGTGGGAACTCGGTGTGACGAGTGTGTTACCTTACAATTCGGTGGGACCGAGGGCTCGGTGGAACCGAGGTGTTGGATACATAATTACTTGTAGATGTTTACTCGTTTTATGTAACTGTGATGTTGTTGCTTATGTGCGGATAGGGGTGATGTGTATATAATTCCTATCTGCGCATGTGTTGGAATTCACTAAGCTTCGTGCTTACCCTTTCCCAATAAACTGTGGTTTCAGGTCCGAGTGGCTCCAAGGCGTGACAAGTACACACTGGAGCGCGAGGAGAGCTGGTTGTTTTATGGTTTTATTAATTAAACGTTTATTCCGCTGGTTTTTATTATAAAGATATTAATTATGAGTTTGCAAACGAAACGTTGGGATTCATTTAATGAGTTGTTATAAATGAATTGTATGTTTAAAAATTTAAATTTGTTTGTAATTTTTGGGACGTTACAACTTGGTATCAGAGCACGACTTGAGTGAATCAAACGCATTTCGGTGTGTTTGATCTCAAGTTTGGGACTATAAAAATTTTCTTTAAAGGTTTTGGAAAATAAAAGAAAGGAAAACCCGTTTGAGAAACGGTGATCGACGGCGCAGTGTGTACAGTCAGCCGGAGCCAGGGGAAAAGGTACAGTACTTAGTGTTTTATTGCTTTCTAGATCATAGAGTATGCATGCTAGATTGCCTGTTGTGGACACTATGCTGTATGTTGAACTACTTGCTATTAGGAATTTATGCTAATTATGATAGGTTACTAAGTGGATGCCCTCTAGGTTGTATGCAGTAAGAGATTTATAGCCTTAGAATATTCGATTTAGTTTTATTGCGCAGCTCTTGTTTGAGTCCAACCGTTCTAGGATAGAGTCTTGTATTCGACTGTCTATTTGTTTCGCACTGCATATAATCGGGTATTCGCGAGGTCACCCGTTATAATTAGTAGGGATTCGGTAGTAGCAAGGGTAGTGGGATAAGAGGAAGTTCCTAGAGAGCTGGGAAGGGTGTTTATGTATGAGTACGTGTGCTAGATTGCTTTCTAGAACATAGGAGTATGTATGCTAAATTGCTTGGTGCTTGTTACACTGTATTGCATGTCTGCTGCTTGCTATTAGGATTTTGGCAGTAGCAAGGGTAGTGGTTTGGATGGAATTCCTAGGGAGCTAGGAAGAGTGTGTACATATGCCGGTGCGGGTATATGTGTATAGTTTCGGCGAGAAACTACTTGGACCCCTTGGGATGGAACTCGGAACGGGCGATGATAGGTGTGGATGGTAGTAGTAGAGCTCCTACTACCGGAGGCACAGGATAAATGCTCGAGTCGGGGAAGTCACGAGGAATCCAAGGAGTTGAGCGTAAGTGTTGTTAGTATGAGTTATTATGTGCTAATAACGCGTTGTAATATCTACCCAGAATAGCCATCACAAGGAGGAACAACTATAGTAAACCTGCTAGTACAAGTGTGTACTTGATTTGCTTGAGGTGATGATCGTTGGGGTAGTGATGAAGGTTCTATACTAGTAGTCGTTGGGATAGAAGGACGTGTCTAGTATCAATCACTTGGGGTGACGATAAGGATGTGGTTTGTTTTAAGTAGACCATTTCGGGTCAAAAATTGGCAATTGTGCTAGAATCATAGGCTTTTGAGCCGACTTTGATTTGAGGAAAACCCGCAAGATGATTTGATGTGATTTCCCAACTTGCCGTAAGAGATTTAAATGTCCGGGTGACGATTGTGGATCGGGGAGTTTTGGAGGGATATGAGTCGAGACATCGAATGCCGACTGAGTCATGCACAGAGTTATTTTGAAAATAGGATTGCATTAACTAACCCTTGTGTTTCCAATCCTTATATGGATTGTGTTTTGAAACTTTGGGAAATGTCTAGCACACACACAAGATTTCGAATTATAATTTTGAAAATGCTTGAAACCGTTTTATCACGGGAATTGAAAACCTTGTAAAAGATTGTTTCATTTGATTATTTTCCAACGGTTCTTTCGGGTACGATAATATCCGTGTTGTGGCGGTTAAGATGTTGGGTAAGTGACTACGGCTTGAGACTCTAACATTGGAACTCCTCCACATGTGTTAGAGTTGAGACGGAAAGTTACATTCCACGATGTCTGTTTAAAGGCTATTTTAGTGATTTGTCTAAAATAAGTTTGGAATTCTTGTGTCGCTTAACTTTTCGTTCGAGAGTTTGTATTACTAAGTGTTTTATTGCAAATAGTTCAGTGTGTGGATTGATTCATGCGTGACATAAGTGATGCATGGAGGAATTTTGGTAACATTTCATAAGGAGTTGTTTTGTGCGCTTTTTAGTCTAAAGGATTTTTTTGACATTTCCATGAAAATGCGATTTATCGACTTAGGGGTATGCATACTGGGGTAACCTTTGTTCTCGACATTTTGATGAACGAGTCGTGCATGAAAATGTTTTTAGTTCCTTTTTGTCGAAATGAAAGGCCATTTGATCCAAGGAGTGTTTTAATATTGTGAACATCATGCATACGATTACAATGTGTTATATTTTGGAAATATAAATGCGTAGATTTTTGACATTCGGTTAATTTAGAATTACCGATCATTTTTGGAAATTAAAAACTTTTGCTTTGGAGGAAACGAGTATTTTGAGCATTTTCGATAAATACATTTTTAAACTATAATGTTTGATGTTATATGTCCCAAGTACGAAACTTGAGGAAGTGTTACAAGCTTGCATGCCTGCCCCCAGTTTGAGATTTTATGAGGTTTTAGTCGATATTTCCAATTAATAGAAGCGGACTGGTTTCTGTCTTCAAGTTTGAAACTTATACGAGACAGTTGTGTTTTAATAAAAATATATTTGTAAACCGTGTCATCGTTTTGTGTGACTAGCTGACGCGCGAAAAATTTGTGGCGAACCCTGTGCCACGTCATTTTATGATTAAAAAGAAGAATTTTTGAATCAAATGTCGTGAAACTTATTTTGAATTATGTGCACACCTTTGTCGCACCCTGTTTAAGGTCAAGCGGGTACTTTAAGTGCACGTCGTGAGTCAATCCATACTGGAATCGAGGCGGTTCATTTTTAAAGAAATTATTTATTACGCTTTGCTTTTGTGTGAGTAAACTGAACTGCAATGGAACGATTTTCAACATGATTATCCTATGTGGGACGAGCGTGTCCAGCTTTGCGTAACTATCGATCAGGTAATAGTAGTTTTATTACATACGATCTTTTTGAGATGAAAATCCTGATGTTGAAAATATTTTATAAATGATTTTGTAAACCATTTGGGGAAATGTGCTTTTAAGTGTCATGTGTCATTTCGAGAATTTTTAGGGTGTGAGTCCTTTTGGAAAACTCTTTTGGTTAACCCGTATTGAGTCTGGGACTAAGGTTGATTTCAGAGTATTGCTTGCTTAAACTTTGTTTAAACGTATTTTCCGACCTATGGGTCTAGCAAGCGTGGAGCATTTTGCTCGGTTTTGACTTGGAGTTAGTCATGGGCCAATTGCCCGGTTTTAATGGCTCGATGTGGAGTCTAGTTGATGAGTTGTTTTTGTCGCACCGTTTGGCATTCTTTGCAGTTGAGTGGTTACATGTTTGGGTGAGTGAGTCAATCCGGAATAGGCATGTCGTTGGTAGGCTGTTTGCTTTGGATCCTTAGACACGTCAGTCAGTCGTTGGTAATGGTCGGTTGGGTATCTCGGGGTGGCACCCCGGTATTCATGTGTTTTAACCTAGACTTTCCAGTAGGTACTAGGAGGATATAGTTGTGGGCACTTACCTGGGAGGTAGTTCCGGTGTGCTGGGTCTTGAGGCGTTACCTGGGAGGTAGACGTCAAGGTGTATCCTCGATATGGTGTGACTTGGCTTCGTAGAGCAAGTGTAGATGATAAGTAGACGGTGGAAGGTTGGGTATTCCACGCGTGTTGGTACTATAGGCCGAATGGTATCGATTAAGGGAATGATGCCCTTTGTATTAAAGAGAATAAATGCGTAGAACCTTTTGAGGTAAGTGGTATATTTAGGTGTCGACTTTTGGGCTTGAGGCCAAACACCTTTAGTATAATCGGAGAGTTGTAGCCGATTTTAAGATAATCATGGTGATGGTAGTAGTAACCCTGAAATGATCACTTGTGATGGATGGTTATGGTGGAATGACCTACGTGAGTGTTAGTTGTTTTGGTTGTGGGGGACATCTATTGGTGTTAGTGTCTAGGATAATACCACGTTTATGTTTGTTATTGTAATCGGTTGGACCGATGTTCGGCGGGTGGCCGATGTTTGTTATTGTAATCGATTGGACCGATGTTCGGCGGGTGGCCGATGTTTGTTATTGTAATCGGTCGGACCGATGTTCGGCGGGTGGCCGATGTTCGGCGGGTGGCCGATGTTTGGTATTGTAATCGGTTGGACCGATGTTCGACAGGGGGTCGATGTTTTGTTAATATAAGTTATTGAAAGCTTTGGAGTCTTTTGGAATTCGTGGAAGTTAATCGGCAGTTAAGGGTAGGAATGATCGTAGTCGAGTATCCTGTAGGGTATACTGGTGAGCAGCTTTAGAATGGGTAGAGCTTGAAAGTGGATTGAGTTTGGGATATCATCAAATGCGAGAGAATTATTAAGAGCTGTTTGTGGACGTAGACTTCGGGGACGAAGTCTAATTCAAGTGGGGGAGAGTTGTAAAGCCCGTATCCCGGTATGTAATTTATTAGTCTTATTTATTTTCTTTCAAGTTCGTATTATAGTGGTTCACGTTAACGGGGTTAGCCGAGTTGGGTCAATTCGTTAAGTACTGAAAATTGTGGCTAGTTGCGAGAGAAACGTAAGTTGAGGGGCTAGTTATGTCAAAGGGCCAAACACCCTTTTTGAGTTTCGGCCCATGCAGCATTTTGCCGAGACCCATTTTGTTCTTTTGGTATGTTGTGTCGTGAGGTGGTAGTAAAGAAAAGAAAACTTTAACCCAAAACCCTACTTGCAATGCTTCTTCTTTTTTTTTCTCCTTGCGCCGTGAACAACCATCTCTCCACCCCATCCCGTTTGCTGCTGCCGCCGGCCAAACCCAAGACCACCACCACCAGCACGCCGCTCCTGCCACCACCCGCTGCCGGTGTGCATCGAGAGAGAGTGAAGCCGAGAGAGAGAGATCAGCGAGAGGGAGAGATCAGCAGAGAGAGAGAGAGACGATCGGAAGGGGTCGAGTTGTCGTCGTGGTCTCGTTGTCATCGCCAAGGTAAGGTTCCGTTCTTCCATTCTTTTCATTCTTTGTCGTCGCCGCCGCCGGCGACCACCGCTGCCGGAGATGGCAGTGGGTGGTGCCGGGTGTTGTACAGTTTTCGTTAACCCGTAATAGCTAAACCCTAACCCGAAACCTTAATCACGTTACCGTTTATAAAATCGTTATTTTATGAAAATTAAAGTGTGCTGTCCAGTTTTCATGTAACCATAACTTTTCCGTCGTAACTCCGTTTGAGCCGAAACTGGGGCCCACGGTTCAATTTCAGGGTCGAGCACGTTTTCCGTGTTTTAGCGAAAAACTGGTTCGGTCTCTAACTGGGCGAAAAAGTGGTCGCAAGTTCGGTATTTCGTCATTTCATGTGAAAACTTCTGGAATCTGCCTTGATCTTGCGAAAATCATAACTTTCTCCTCGTAATTCGGATTGGGGTGATTTCGGTTCCAAAAGTTCCCTTTTTGAGTCTATAAACTTTTCTGTGTTTTGTGCAAAACCCAGTTCGGGACGTAGCATGGGTCGATTTGTCGATTTATACTGAAAGGTGCTGAATTTCGCTGTTCCGGAAGCTGTTTTTGTAAAATCCGTAGTAAATTGTAGAAAAATCATTAGGAGGCGTATAATATGTCCTTGGAACCCTAACTCAGAGTACTTTCTGGTCATGAAATAATATTGGGAATTTTCTGGGTTTAAAGGGGTCGAATCAGGTCCCGAACAGACCTGTTTTAGGTGAACGGAATTTAGTTTTAGTGACGGTTTAAGCGTGTGTCGTGTCATAGGGTCCGGGTCTCGTATTGACACGTTTTAACATGCGTTTAGGTGCTGGGAAGTGACCGTAATTGTGAAGCTTGAATTGTGTTATTAAGTTGGGCGCGCATTCGAGGTGAGTTCTCTCACTGTGTAGTTAGGGGTTGTATGCATGTCATAATAGTTTGTATGTACTACTGTCTTTGTGGTGTGAACTAGTTGTTTGTGGTGTGTAATATTTGATTGGTTTGAATGCTTAGTATAAATGTATTACATTACAATTCGGTGGGACCGAGGAAGTGGAAAGAAACGTTGTGGGAACTCGGTGTGACGAGTGTGTTACATTACAATTCGGTGGGACCGAGGATGTGGAAAGAAACGTTGTGGGAACTCGGTGTGACGAGTGTGTTACATTACAATTCGGTGGGACCGAGGATGTGGAAAGAAACGTTGTGGGAACTCGGTGTGACGAGTGTGTTACCTTACAATTCGGTGGGACCGAGGGCTCGGTGGAACCGAGGTGTTGGATACATAATTACTTGTAGATGTTTACTCGTTTTATGTAACTGTGATGTTGTTGCTTATGTGTGGATAGGGGTGATGTGTATATAATTCCTATCTGCGCATGTGTTGGAATTCACTAAGCTTCGTGCTTACCCTTTCCCAATAAACTGTGGTTTCAGGTCCGAGTGGCTCCAAGGCGTGACAAGTACACACTGGCGCGCGAGGAGAGCTGGTTGTTTTATGGTTTTATTAATTAAACGTTTATTCCGCTGGTTTCTATTATAAAGATATTAATTATGAGTTTGCAAACGAAACGTTGGGATTCATTTAATGAGTTGTTATAAATGAATTGTATGTTTAAAAATTTAAATTTGCTTGTAATTTTTGGGACGTTACATATTGAGCTGTTGTAAAGCTATCTAAATAACTGTATTTATTTTCTTTTTGTTGTTTTTTTTTCAAGTTGGGACTTCATTGGTCCTCTTTATTTGATTGGGCTGCATAGGCCCTCTTTTCTATCTATTTTCATGACTGGCCTGTACTGCTTCTAATTGACACACTTTCGGATAAGGGTTGGCTAAGGCTTTTGGCTAGGGTTTAATGGTGGGTCTGGAATAAACAAAGGTAAGTGTTTGGCTACAAATGGGTTTTGGAAACACATATAAAGGGTCAAAACGAACGATAGATAAAAACTGGTAAAATGCACACAATGCCTGGAATCATCTCTTAAGGTCCACACGATATGGTCTACTATACCCTTATCCAACATCTCGATGGTTGTCTATGCTACTAAATGCAATAATATAGCGAGATCACTCTATATCCACGACAAGGAATTCGAAAAGTGTATATGAATTAAGTGTTTGAATCCCTCGAAATGGAAGGCGTCATTTAGGCTCAAATCTCTCTATTGGGTGCTCTCCACTAATGTCACTAGTCATGTCTTTTCCCGGTCCTTCCCTAATGGTCACGTTACTATCACAAGATTCTTCCCATAATGGTTGGTCTCGATCAATTAAAACAAAAAAAAATAGCTAATGTGATCTAGACACTCAGAAATGCAGGAAATCTACGTGCATAAACGTGGGCCCGATTGGGCAACCCCAAACCTTACCCACACATTGTCCCCAATGTGCAAGTGTTGGTGCAGGCGATACACAAGTGTGACACGTATCATTGTGCAGTTATCGCAATTCTCATACAAGTAAGACAAAGCATTAACACAACATAACTAATAGCGAACCCAGAGTTATTCAAATATGGCCACCCCAAACCTAGGCCGTGCCTTAGGTTTGCCAACTAAAGCCAACCCCAAACCTCGGTGAAACCGAGGTTTGCACAGGGTTAAAAGTGAGTGTGTAGATGTTGAAAGATGAGGCACCCCAAACCTAAGTGAAACTTAGGTTTGTTGCATCTCATTTAACTCAAAGGAACCAAAACATCATACACCACTCGTTAATAGACAAAGTTAGAGCATACCTGTTTGCCCGGATGGAGGAGGTTCTTTTGAAGGATATGAGCGACCAGTTGGGAGAATTCAGAAAAGATGGAAAGAGAAAGAAACAACAAAAGAGAACAAAGCAAAAGATGAAAAACGTAAAGAAAATGAAAAACACATAGAAACATCAGGGGGACCCCAGCGGTTTTGGCCGCGGTTTGGAAGTCGCGGGATAAACCGCGCAACATTCTGTTTCGAAAACCAGCCAGGGAGTCCCGCGGTTTTGGCCGCGGTTTACAAACCGCGGGGTAAATCGCCTAAGTCCCTATTCCCCAAATTTTTTTTGTAAATAAAATCACTCCAAAACATAAATTAAAAACAAAACATGAAAAAAAACTAAATGAGATCAAACCTTGGTGGGTTGCCTCCCACCCAGCGCCTTGGTTAAAGTCGTGGCACGACTATGTGGCTCTCAACTTGGCTCGGTATCCGCGGAGTTGACTCGCCCACACTTACGGTCTTCTGTAGTTTCTTCCACATCTGGTCTTCCTTGACTATCTCCGGGCTCATTTCCACTTTGACCTCGTACATTATCGAACATCTTGAATGTTACCCTTTCGCCGCCAACCCTCAATGTCATCTCACCTTCTTCCATGTCGATCAGTGCTCTGCTCGTGGCCAGAAAGGATCTTCCCAATATTAGCGGGACCTCTATGTCTTCATCAACATCCAGCACCACGAAGTCCACCGGAAAGTAGAACTTGCCAACCTTGATGAGCACATCCTCTATCACTCCATATGGGTACACTATAGATCTATCCGCGAGCTTAAGGGTCATGTATGTTGGCTTCACCTCTCCCAAGCCAAGTTTCCTGAAAACAGATAAAGGCATTAAGTTAATACTTGCTCCTAAATCACATAACACTTTATCAAAATTAAGCTTCCCAATTTGAATAGGGATTGAAAAACTCCCTGGATCCTTAAGCTTCGGGGGAAGCTTGTTCTGGATGATCGCACTGCACTCTTCAGTAAGTGCAACTGTCGCGTGGTGTTCGACTGCCCTCTTCTTGGATAAGATCTCTTTCAAGAATTTGAGATATTTTGGAATTTGGGCAAGTGCTTATGCGAAGGGGATGTTGATGTGTAGCTTCTTGAAGATGTCAAGGAACTTCTTGAACTGTTCCTCATCTTTATATGCCTTTACTCGACTCGGAAATGGTAGCGGTGGCACATACGGGTTGACTGGTGGTTGCTTCTTCTTCTTTTCTCCATCCTCCGGGTTTTCCTTCGTCATACCTTCTTCACCGGCTTCCATCCCATCCAATTCTATGATCTCGACATCCTGCATTTTGAACTCGGTTTCCTTTGATGACGTTTCTCGTGTAGGCTCATTGATCAGCTCCTTGCCACTTCTCAGATAAATGGCATTGCATTATTCTCTTGGTTTCCTTTCGGTCTGACTCAGAAACGTTCCTGGGCTCGGTTTTGTAAGACTTAAGAAATTTGCCCCACTTGTCTTTCGAGGATCTTGATGGATGCGGTGTATTGTTCAGTAGCTTCCTTGACCGTGTTAACCGTGCTCGCTAACTCTCCAACCGTGATGTCCATCTTGGTCATGAACTTCATCATCATATCCTCCAGCCCCGGTTTTTTCTCCCCAGATTGTCCCTCATTGAAATTCCTTTGGTTGAAACCTGGAGGACGGTAAACATTGTTAGCATTAGAAGAATTAGAAAAGTTGGAGTTATTACCTTGTGGTTGTTGACCAGGTTGACTCCATGAGAAGTTAGGGTGTTTCTTCCACCCCTCATTATACGTGTTCGAGAAAGGGTCGTTCCTCGGCTGGTTATTCCGGTTCTGTAAAAACTGAACTTGTTCGTGTTCTTCCGGACTGCCACCTTTCAGATGATTCGTGATTGCAGCTAGTTGAGCTTTTATCACCTTCAACTCATCATTTTCTTGCACACTAGCGACCCTTCTAACAGATGATCTCGGAGTAGAAAATCTATGCTCAGCCAAGTTTTCGATTAAATCGCATGCCTCTTCATAGGATTTATCCATTAGAGTTCCACCCGCTGCAGCTGTAATATCATTTTTGAACTGCGGGTGAAGTCCACTAAAGAAAGTCTGTATAATAACCCAATCATGCAATCCATGATGAGGGCACTTCTTTAGCATGTATTTATACCGCTCCCAAGCCTCATATAACGTCTCTTGGTCCCATTGAGCGAAATGGGTGATCTCGGCCATGAGCTGGGCGGTTCTGCTTGGTGGAAAGAATTTTTGAAGGAAAGCAGCCTTCAGTTGCGCCCAAGTGGTGATCGAGTCCGGTTGGATACTCTCGGTCCATGTTTCGGCTCGGCCCTTGAGAGAGAAGCTGAACAGTCTTAGCATGATGGCGTCCTCGTTCACCCCATTGATCTTGAATGTGTTACAAATTCGTTCAAATGCAATGCACGAAGATGTGCATGGGGGTCTTCAGTTGGCGCTCCCCCAAACTAGTTCTGTTGTACCATCACGATGGTACCTGGTTTGATCTTGAAGTAATTCGCCCCAGTTGTGGATGGTTGAACGCCTATTCGTGCGTCTGCCACATTAGGATTGGCAAACGACTGCATAGGCCGTCTTTCCGGAAGTGGTGGAGGTGGGTCATTGCGAGGAGGAGCTTCGTCGCCCATCTTCAATTGCCTTTTAACTTTTGATTCTTTGAGTAGTCGACGTCAGTTCTTTCGATTTCCGGATCGAGTGGTTCGACTCCTTCCCCTCGGGTTTTTCTTGGCATAAACCAATTAATACCTGAAAAGAAAGTAGGCGGAATTAGTAATCCAGAACTGAAAATGATGGAACAAAATAATAAAAATAAAGAAAAATGTTCAATATAATAGCGCTTATAGCTGGTAGTGCTATCAGTTGCAACTAGTTCCCCGGCAACGGCACCAAAAGCTTGATAGACGGGTTCACACCCCCTAAATCTAACCGCAAGTGTACGAGTCAAAATCAAGTAATAGTACAAAAGTACGAGTATCGAACACAGGGAACTAGGAACTAAGTATCACAATGACTATAATAACTATTAACTGAACGATCGCAATTTTGAGTAGTTGGTATGAATTAATTAATTGCAAGAAAACAAATCACAACGGAAAAGTAAACAACTTCGGAAACTTTGATAGAGAAAACAGTTGAGGGTTGGAAATCCTAAGGTTTTCACATACAAACAGTTGACTTAAAACAATTACCAGTTATTCCCTTTAATGAATACCAAATCTCTAAAATCACCGTTGTTCTCTTTCGAGCAACAACGGGTTTTATTTTGAAAGCACAAGTTTTATCTCTCGATCTCAACCAATGACACTCAAAACACATTAAAAGTAGGATTTAAACGAGGCTAAGGCTTACACTGGTATATCTCTATCCAATTTCTCACCTTAGGCATGCAATTTCTAGTTCTAGTTCACAATTAATTCTCTCAAACTTAACTGAAAACAACAAAACAATTGGAAGCTAGCTAAACTCACAAAAGCATTAAAACCCAAATTACATGCTTCATTAAAATAGGAAAACTGGTAAAAGAATCTCGTCATCTATTCATAAGTTTAAACCAAATTCATTCCAACCCCCAACATCTAAGGATTAGTTCATGTTGGTGGTGGATAAAAACATAAGAGAAGGAAAGGAAACAATCAATGTAAGCATAGTAAACGTGATCGTGGTGAATGTAATAACGAACTCCCTTCTCTCGGCTCTAATCCGCTTTGCGTCGTGACTTCCTCCTCAATCGATCCTCTATCATGGCTCCAAAAGCTCCGAAAAACCTCTGGAAATCGCCCCTAAGTCGCTGTCAGTCGTCGTCTGCGAGATATGACCTAAAATCCGGAAAACACAAAGGTATAGGGCTGAAATAGAGACACTCGCGGATTGTGCCGCGACTTGCAAAACGCGAACAAAACTGCACGGTTTTCTGATGCTCTCCGCGTCAGGTTCGTTTTGTTGTTCAGGCACGGGTCTTGGGCTTGGATCTCGGGCTTCCGTTGGCTTCGTTTTATACTCATTTTGGGCTCTTTTCGCTTCTTTTCTCGATGATTGCCGCCTTTTAGATTGCCTGCATATTTCACTTGATAAAACATCAAATTCCGCCTCTTTGCTTAAATACAAGTCTATCTCATTGGTTTCAGGCCCGAAAATAACGCCAAAAAGTGGCGTTATCATCTCCCCCTATTTGATGATGACATGGCAATAAAGGAAAATTCCTAAGTAAGAAAACATAAGGATAAAAAGGACTCATAAAATATTTGTCCCATTTAATGTTTTCAGAGATCTTTTTAAGTACTGATGGAGTAAAGTACATTCACTGAAATTTTTCATTAAACTTCATATAGATTACAGAGGGAAGTGGAAAAATTACAAGTACAAAAAGATACAAGCTGATAAAGATAGAAGAATTACAAAAGATGATCTTATCAGCTACTCAGGTTCTTTCTTGACGAGTTCATCAAGAGTATCAGTCTTTGGAATCATCCAATCAGGGATTGTGACTCCATGTTCCCTTCTTTTCTTAGCTTTGCGGTAGATGTGGGGTTTTAAGAGTGATCCAAGTAGATTGCGTCTGTATTCGCACCAGTAGAGTAAATCTCTGAGTTGTTCGATTGGAGTTTTGTATAACTCAGAGATACGTTGAAAGCATTCGCGGCCAGTGAAGTCATAGAAGAAAATGCCATAAGGTTCGCTGATAACCTTACCAGGGACGAAATCTTCAGCGGGAGGTAGAGATATGTCGAGTCTGGAGAGATCAGGGTTGGGGCCAAGAACTGCTTCACGAGAGAAATTAAGCCCTGTCTCGTTTCTTATTGTCGGGCCTGGAAAGGAAGGAGTCTTCTTCTTCTTTGGAGCAGCTCGTTTCTTCTGAATTGGTGGAGGGGGAATATCAACCGCTGAGGTTACCAAGTCGATCAGCCTGTTTATGGCTTGTTCAACATAGGTCTTGAAAGTAGAGCGGGATCGCTGAATTGCGATTCTCATTTCCAACCATTCAGGGAAACCGAATTTATCCAGGTCTGACATGTAGCAGGTTCTGAAGTAGCCGTTTTCTCTGACTACTTGGACACGAACAATTGGTACCTTTTTAGCAAATTTCATAGCAAATCTCCCTTTTACGTTTACAGCGCTTATCCTTGATCCAGGACTTCTGTAGTGGCACATCTTCTTGCACCAGTCCAGTATGGTGTCACTGACTTTGGTCTTTTCCTAGTTGATCTTCTGTGCGTCCTTTATCAGTTTTCTTTGAACAGCAACGGGGAACTTCTTCAGGGCTGGATCATCAACTGAACGCTTAGCAAGTTCTAAGGCATATTCTTTTTCTTTTTCTTCAGCCTTCTTTCGTTCAGTCAGGAGTTTCTCAGCTCTGAGGGATTCAACGATTTCTCTTTTTGATAGAATGCTGAGATGATGAGGAACAATGCGCTGATCCTCAAGATTTTGAATCATGGCTGCTCTCTTTTTCAGTTCTTCGTCACTTGGCTTTTGAGGAACCAAGGAAGGTCTTTTCTTGTGCGAGAGCAGTTCTTCTTCAGGTTCATCAGTCTCAGCGAAGTCTAAGACCGGGATTATTTGTAACTCATCAGCACTCGGGGCTGGAATTATTGGTGATGTAGGAGGAGCTTCAGCATGACCCTCAAGCAGGGGAGAGGACTAGCTGAAACAAAATGATCACAGAGGTAAGATCATTTGGGAGAAGAGATAGAGAAAAAATGGGTTAAGTGTTTAGAGGTTTGATGGAGAGTAGAACTGAGGTTGACAAGGGATAGAGGAGGGATGCAGTGTAAGGGAAGAGAGTATATATTACGTGACAAACTGGCTTTCTGAGAAGGATAGTCAGATTGTCTTCAGCAGCGATGCCTTTGTTTTTGCCTTTATCGGTCGCAGTCGCTGGAGGTTTAGTTCTGGTCCCCTCCCCTGATTCTTTTATGACACCCCTTTAAGAGCTGGGGTCCTTCTGGGTTTGGGCTGGAAGGAGAAGTCAACATCATCATCATCCTTGGGTGATGATGAAGGTTCTTCCTCCTGAAGATCCAGGTCTTCTTCCTCTTCTTCTTCTTCTTCAGCTTCTTCTTCATCATCTGAAGAAGCAACATGCATTGGAGATTCAGCATGTTCTTCGAAATTCTCCCCCTCATATTTTGCGCTTAAGGAGAATTCGGTTCCCTCAGGGTTTTCAACTCTCTGAGGTTTAGCAGCATTTTCCTCCCCCTCAGAAGTATGGGGAAGGTCTTTCTCAGTCTTCTCCCCCTCTTCCTCATGCGAAGGAGGGGAGGAAACAACAGCAACAGCATCAACAGAGTGTCTAGGCTCCCTGTCTTCTTGGCCAGGGGAACCTAAACGATGCTCAACCGCTGCTAGTCTGTCTTCATGGCCAGACACAGCAGGGTTGGTCTTCTGAACGTGATCCGCCATCTTTTCCAGCTTTTCCCGGTCATCTTGAGAAAAGTGGGATAGTGGAACGGTTGGAGCATTCAGGCGTTCCAACATCTGTTGGAGCAGATTATTGGAAGTACCCACTATTTGGGTAAGGGTGCCCATGTCCGTCTTCAGGGACGACACCTCTCCCTGAAGGTTGCCGACCACTGTCTTCAGCGATGTGACTTCGCTGTACAGGGTAGCAAAGTTATTGGAGAGGTTGTCGTTGGTGGCGTTCAAGGTGTTGAGGGACGAGGAGTTGTCGGCGAGAGCTGTAGCAACAGTGGAGAAGCCACCTTCCGGCTTTTGCAAGTCAGCGCTGGAGGCCTTCTTTTTCACCTCAGTGGTGAGTTTCTTTAAAGTTTCCCCAACGTCTGTAACCGCTGTGGAGTTCGAGGAGATGGTGGTGGTGAGATTTTCCACCTTATTAGCAATTTCCTTGAGGGATTTGCAAATGGTGCCCAAATTAAGACCTGTAACAGAGAGAGACTTGTGAACAAAGGAAAGCTCAGAAGTTGGGGGTTCAGAGAGAGAGGTGTCGTGTATACCTGGGGGCGGGTTGGAGAAAGTGTGGAAATCACAGTGTCCAGTTAAGTGCTCCATATCGTCTTCCATATTTGGTTGACGCTGATAGCCCTCATGTCCTAAGTTTTGATCTATCCGATGCTGAAGATCAGCAGCCGCTGTGTCACTCAGGTGAATGGCGCCTGAGCTGGAGAATGGAAGAATTAAGAAGTTTGGAGAGACCAAAGAAGATGAGGGAGGAACAAAGGTTGAGAAGAGGGTGTAGGTAGCAGATTTAGCGTTGGATCCGCTGAGGAAAATCTCTTCAGTACTTATAGGTACTGAGAGTGGGGGGTCCTGATCCAAGATAAATTCAGTGTCTTGAGGCACTGAAGTGGGTATTGAAGAGGTGGGTTCAGCGGATGTGGCGGAGCGTGCCACGAAACCATCCAGTGTCGTCTGTAGAGAGACAGACATTGAGTCTTCAGCCTGGGAAGGCTTAGGGGGTTGCTCCTTAGAGATCTTCTTGGTATTATAGATGCTAAGTGGGGTTTCAGATTGTTTTCTCTTTCGAGATGGAGTGGTTGGTGCGGCCTGGGTACCAGCGGTTGGGACGACCGCTGCCGAGGAGGTAGCCGCAGAAGTAGAAGAAGTAGAGGGGTGGAGAAGAGGTAAAAGAGTAGAAAGACGTACCTCGTTGGCGAGTGGTTTGAAGTCCAGTACCTCGTTGGCGAGTGGTTGCCGACCTAGGACAGCCTCAGGTCTCCCTCTTTAGGGTACTTATCCTGAAGTGCTTGCATGAAGATAGCACTTAGGAAGCGAGGATAGGGGACGTTCGCGGATCACTTCGGTTCTTCGACCCTCGCCGTCAAGTCTTCAAAGATTAGCTTGGCCCAATCTACATGGAGCCCTTTCATCAGCGCATAACCCATAGCAGTCTGGGCTTTGAGGCCTGATCAGTTGACCCCATCTTAGCTGACATGCAGCTGATGAGATATGCGAAGATGAAGTTCATCTCGCTTGGCATTTTGCTCTTCAGCATGGTTGTTATCTTCTTCTCAGGGAGGTCATCTCTCCCTGTGTTCCATTTGTACTTCATTGCATCCAGAAAGGCAATGATTTCAGTTTTGCCTTCCTGGGACTTGACGTCAGGTAAGGAAACAAAACGTCTTTCTCTTGAGCTGCTAGGAAGATTTAGAGCAGACCTGATCGCCCCGAGATTGATCTTTGCTTCCCTAAACTCGGTTTCAAAGAGGATTACGTCCACCATTTTGTCAGGATTCTTGGTGGAGGCAACCTGAGATCTTCTGGTAGTGTACCAGAATTGGGCAAGTAAGTTCTTGTGGGCTGGGGGTTTGATTGTCAGTGTTGTCGCCAGAGGACATGTCTTTAGGAAGTTTATAGCGTCATCGAGATGAGTGACCTGTTACCTTGGTGGGAAATTGAATAGGGCGTAGGGGTTGTTCGAGTGGAATGTGATTTGTTCCATGGAGAAGCTCATGTTGGGAGCTTTCAGAAGTTCAGCTGAGGAGGTGTTGGAAGTAGGAGACACAGCGTTTGATGCCATTTCTGTTTAATACATGAGAAATGAAGAAGATGAAGAAAATTTCTAAAAAATGGAAAAGTTTCCAAAATAAGGGTTTTTAGGGTTTTTCAGTTTCCATTTAGAGAAAGAAATGGAAAACTAGGGTTTTCTAGTTTTGAAAAGAAGTACAAAACATAGTGAAAATTCTTGTTTTCCAGTTTCCTTTTATGGAAAGGATTCTGGAAAAACATATGAAAGTGTCAAGTTTAAGATTTTTGTTAAGAACTTGAAGAACAACCTATAAACAGATTGTGTCTTTTAAAACCATGAAGAAGATGATTTTAAACTTTAGAAAAGTACATTGTTTGATCTTGTAAAAACAAGAATAAGATCAAAAATGTTGTTTAAGATAGATTAAGGAAGAGAAATGTAACCTGTTTCGTGAATAGAGATGATAGTTCAGTGATCTACAAGAGTGGTAGAGGTCCCGATCAGGTTGTTTTAACAAGCTAATTAACACAGGTTCTTGAAAAATCCGAATGCAAAGAAAATATGTGAATTCTTTTTGCCTTAAGAGAGTTCGTATGTGTAAAAGGTAAAAATATAAACTCAAAGGGTTTATATAGTGAGAGTAGAGAGAGAAAAACTAAGAGCGGGAAAAGTTTTTCATGATGAAACGTGACACGTCCCTTGAAGCTTATTGGACAAGGAAACGAAACGGGCAAACGTGTCAGACGAAAAGGAGTGCCATGGTTTATCCAAAGGATGACGTCACACACGTCCTTTCATATTTTAAGGTGTCTCTGAGGGTTTTAGAAAAGCTCAGGGACATTTTAAAAAATAGAGAAGCACTGAATAGAAATATCAGTGTTAGTTTTAGAGTTTCAAAGTATCACTGAAAGGAAGAGATATTCAGCGATGTAAATTATTTTGAAATCTTGCATGCTGAGGTGAACGTCAGCGATTAAGAGAGATAACATACCTTGATATCAGCGAATCAATTTTGTTCAGAGATTAGATGATTAATAGGGATATATCAGTTCATATTATCACTTATCTAATGTGAACCACTGAAGATTTTACTCTTCCAGGTTCAGCATTCCAAGCTCGCTGATGAGAAAGTTGAATCTTGTCTCATCAAGAGGTTTGGTGAAAAGATCAGCTAACTGAAAGTCAGTGGGAATAAAATGAAGTTCTATATCACCATTCATCACATGATCTCTAATAAAATGATACCTGATCTCGATGTGTTTGGTCTTTGAGTGTAGCACTGGACTATTTGCTATGGCGATGGCACTAGTGCTGTCGCAATAGATTGGAATTTTGGAGAGCTGAAGGTCATAGTCAAGTAGTTGATTTCTCATCCACAAGACCTGAGAACAACAGCTTCTAGCGGCTACATACTCAGCTCCAGCGGTTGAAGTGGACACTGAATTTTGCTTTTTACTTGTCCAACTCACCAGCTTTCCACCCAGGAGCTGACAGCCTCCTGTGGTGCTTTTCCTATCCAATTTGTATCCTGCAAAATCACTATCTGAATAGGCGATTAGATCAAACCCTGAGTCTTTGGGATAGCAAAGACCTAGGTTAGGAGTACCATTAAGGTATCGAAAAATACGCTTTACAGCGATCAAATGAGATTCCTTAGGTTCAGATTGATATCGTGCACATAAACAAGTTGCATACATAATATCAGGACGGCTAGCTGTAAGATACAGAAGAGAGCCAATCATCCCACGGTACACTATGACATTAACAGGTTTCCCAGAAGGATCTTTATTAAGTGTCAGCGGCGGTGCCATTAGGGTTTTCATAGCTGAGCTTTGAGTTAAATCAAACTTTTTCAGCATATCTTTAACATACTTACCTTGGTGAATGAAAGTGCCTTTTTCATTCTGCTTGATTTGAAGACCAAGGAAATATGTCAGTTCACCCATCATACTCATTTTATAGTCATCTTTCATTCTTTCAGCGAAACGAGTACATAATTCAGGGTTAGTAGAACCAAATATAATATCATCGACATATATTTGAACAAGAATGATATGAACTTTTACTTTCCTGAAAAATAGAGTTTTATCGATTTTAACACACTCAAATTTTTCAATATGGAGATAAGTAGAGAGAGTGTCATACCATGCACGAAGATCTTGCTTTAAGACATAGAGTGCCTTATCCAGTTTATATACATAACCTGGATGCTTAGGATCAGTGAATCCTGGAGGTTGTTCAACATAGACTTCTTCATTCAGCCTTCCGTTGAGGAATGTTGATTTTACATCCATTTGATATACCTTGAAGTCTCTGTGAACAGCGTAAGCTAAGAATAGATGAATAGCTTCGAGTCTTGCCACTGGGGCAAATGTCTCGTCGTAGTCTATGCCTTCCTCTTGTCTGTATCCCTGAGCAACAAGACGAGCCTTGTTGCGGGTTACTGTTCCATGTTCATCCAACTTGTTTTGATAGACCCATTTAGTGTCTATCACTGACTTATCAGATGGTCTTGGAACGAGTTTCCAAACTTTGTTTCTTTCAAATTCAGTCAGCTCTTCTTGCATAGCGTTGACCCAGTTTGGATCTCTAAGGGCATCATCTGTTTTCTTTGGTTCAATCAGGGAAATAAAGTTAACAAATAAAAAAATATTACCTGCACTTCGCCGAGTCTGAATACCAGCGTTTGGATCACCAAGAATCTGATCAGTGGGGTGATTAATAGTCCATCGCTGAGCCGGAGCATGATTCGCCGAGTCGATTTGAACTTCTGAAGGAGCTGAAGAAGAAGCTTCAACAACTTCTGGTATTTTAGGCAAGTGTGGAAGAGGTTCAGATGTCATTTCATTAACTGATTGTTGAGAAGTAGATGGTTCAGAACCAGGCTTAGTGGTGAGAGGAACAACTGAAACCCATGATGATTCAGCTTCACTTGTCTGCATGCTTAGGAAGATGGTAGGATCATCATCAGCGGTAGAAGTGTTGACTTGAGGGATAGGAGCAGCATCTGAATCACCAAGATGAGAAAACATCCATTGATTCAGTTCTTCAGTATCAGCAGAAGGTCTTGAGTTCGCTGAGCGAGATTCGTCAAAAGTGACGTGGATTGTTTCTTCTACAGTTTGTCTTCTACGATTGAAGACTCTGAAGGCTTTTGAGACTGAAGAATATCCAAGAAATATTCCATCATCGGCCTTGGGATCAAAATTTCCAAAGGCATCCCTATTGTTCAGTATGAAACACTGACATCGAAAGATGTGAAGAAAGATAATTGAAGGCTTTCTCCCATGGAAAAGTTCGTAGGTTGTTTTCTTGAATCTTTGACAATCAACGACCTGTTTTGAGTAAAACAAGCAGTGTTGACAGCTTCTGCCCAGAACTGAGTAGGTAGATGAGAATCGCTAAGCATTGAACGTGCAGCTTTGATGATAGTTCGATTTCTTCTTTCAGCGACTCCATTTTGTTGTGGTGTTCTTACTGAAGAAAAGTTGTGAGAAATACCCTTGCTTTCAAAGAAGTTTTCAAGGGAACTGTTTTTAAATTCAGTTCCATGATCACTCCTTATTGAGCGAACGGTCATATTATTTAGGACTTCCATTTTCCTGACGAAAGTGATGAGTTCTTCAGGGGTGTCACTCTTAGAACGGAGAAACATAACCTAGGTGTAGCGAGAGAATTCATCAACTATGACCAGTGTATATTTCTTTCCAGCGATGGATTGTTTGTTGACAGGACCAAACAAATCCATGTGAAGAAGTTGAAGAGGAGATGATACTGAGGAAACTTGCTTAGCTTTGAAGCTTGCTTTGGTTTGTTTCCCTTTCTCACACGTTGAACATAAAGATTCCTTAGCGTATGAATGTTGAGGAAGACCAGTGACCAACTCTTTTGAAGAAAGAGTATTCAGTGTCTTGAAGTTTAGATGAGAGAGCCTCTTATGCCATAGCAAGTTGACATCAAATGAGGCTTTTGAGAAGAAACAGGAATTTTCAGTGGCTGTCGAGTCCATTTTATAACATAAACATTTTCCAAACGATATCCGCTGAGAGCAATCTTCTCCTTTTTGTCAGTGACAAAGCAGGATTCCTTAGTGAAACACACTTTGTAATCCTTGTCACATAGCTGACCGATGCTCAGAAGATTGTTCTTCAGTCCTTCAACATATGCGACTCTTCTGAAGGTTGTTGTACCATTAGAAAGTACACCGAACCCTCAGGTATAGCCTTTTCCATTTCCACCAAAGGTTACAGAGGGACCTTTCTCTTCCTTATATTCAGTGAGCAGGTTCTTTTTGCCAGTCATATGTCTAGAGCATCCGCTATCGAGATACCAGATACCCTTCAGGACCTGCAAACAAAGGAAGGTTAGTTTGACTTGGGCACCCATTTCACTATGGGTCCACATTTGTCAGTGGTGGTAGAGGAAGTGGAAGGATTAGCAATCTTAGCAGCATTTGAAGATTCAGCTTCAGGACTAGTCTTCACTTTGGTTAATTTCTTAACCTCGGTGGTTGGTTTCACCTTAACCTGATTTGCACCAGGATTGGTCTTCTTTGCCTTGGGGGCAGTGATCTTCACCTTAGCTAACTTTTCAGCTTTGGTGGCTGTGGGACACTTACTAGCAGTATGATCAGTAAGTCCACAGTGATAACATTTTCTATAGCTAAAAGTAGCTTTAGGACCATTTGCATGCTTAGCCGAAATTTTTAAAGGAGCAGGGCCAGGACCAAGAATACCTTTGGCATTGGAAATTGGAGGAAATATCAGTTCTTCTGATTTCTTACCAATTACATCCACTCTGATTCTAGGAGTATATCGCTGAACGAATTCAGGGATCTTGTTCTTAGAAGTAGAGGGATGATTCACTGATAGCTTAGAAGCATTCAGCTTAGGTACAAAGGTACCCTTCTGATGTAAAGCACGTGTCCCGGTATGGATTTATTGTGCTTATTTAATTATTTGTTTAATATTTATCTTTCTCTTATCGAATTTGCATTAACGAGAATTGACGGAATAGACCAAAATGTTAAGAAATTGTGGATGAGGGGCTAAATAGGTTAAACTTGTTTTCTTTTGCAAGAGTTGGAAAGAGAGGGACTAAAAGAGTAAATTTGCATAAGTTGCATGGGGATCGGCCCATAAGGGAACCGACCCCCTCCCCTTCTCGTTTTAATTTCGTCCCACACAAAAACCAGCGAAAAGAAACCCTAGTGTTCCCTTCCCTTTCTCCCCTACCTGCTGCCACCACCGCCGAATCACTCCAGCATCGCCGGCGCCGTCGCCGCTGCTCCTGCCGGCGAAAGAGTAGGGTAGCGAGAGAGAGAGAGAGAGGGAGAAGGAGAGTGAGGAAGAGCCGACGATCAGGTAGCGGAGGGAACCGGGAGTTCGTTGTGTTGGTGTTGCGTTGCCACCGTCGAGAAGTAAGTCCTCTTCCCGTTTCTTTTGTTTTTCCTTTTGGTTGAAGAACCGCAAAACCACCGCCGCCGCAGCAGCCATGGCTGCCGGCGGTGTGCGCCGCCGCCGTGCGCCACCAGTCCGGTGGCTGTGATGGGCGGGGTTGTTCCTGTTTAGGACGTGGGTGGTGTGCGCGTGTGACCCAAGAGTCGTTAGTGGGATCGTCCCTTTGCATCGCCGGATTTTTTTTGTAGCAAACCATCACCACCGCCGGCGGCGGCTGCCGCCTCCACGCCGCCGCTGACCGCCACTGCTTGGGGTGGCAGTGGGTGGTGGTGTGCGTTTAGTAGCCTAAAACCCTAAGCCATAGTATAAATTGCAGGTCTGATTGTATTAAGTCATAGCTTAATGGAAGTTTAACCCATGTTATCATTTTATGTGTAATTACCAGATTTGTCCCTGTTTTGTAAAATCCGTAGTTTATTCAAGGAAGCTCGGATTGAGGTAAAACCAGTTCCCAAATCTCCCAATTTGGGTCTAGTATGTTTCGTATGTTTTGCAGAAAAATCAATTCAGCCTCTAGCTAGGGCCAATATGGCAGTTAGTACAGACTGGTCCGGAATTCCTGTTTCGGGTTGTCTGTCTTAAAAAATTCGTATAAAATAGTAGGGACCTCGTATGAACGCGTGCGATACGTCCCTGGAAACCTAAGACATGGAACCTTCTATTCATGGAGTTATCTTGCTGGTTAGATGGGTTTAAAAGTGGCTAAACAGGTCACGAACAGACCTGTAGTTTTAGACTAAAAACCGGGAAAGTGCACGTTTAGACTTGTAGTTGTATTTCGGGTTGGGACTTCACTTTAACGCTTGTTAACACTTATTTAGGTGGAAAGAAGTGAGTTGGAGTGGAAGGGCTCTTATTGCTATTCGTGGAGTTCTACATTGCTTTCTGAGGTGAGTTCACTCACTGTGTATGATAGAGATTGTATGCGCGCTACTATAGTTCGTGTGTGTTAATTGTTTTGTGTGTGTGTTGAACTAGGCCGAGTTAGTGTCTAGTATGAGATCTTGGGTGTCGTATAAATCTCGGGGAGACCGAGGACTCGGGGAGACCGAGGAATACGTACTCGAATGTGGTATGAACTCAGGAAGACCGAGGGATGTTTACTCTAGTGTGGTATGAACTCGGGGAGACTGAGGGATACGTACACGAGTGTGGTATGAGTTCGGGGAGACCGAATGATGTATGCATAGGGATTATTGCATGAGTTTGCTTGTATCACTAAACTGCGTGTATTGGTTGTTATATCTATCTGCTGGTAGGGGTGGTGTCGATATAATGGATATCTTATGCATGTGTTTGAATTCACTAAGCTTCGTGCTTACCCTTTCCCTATAAATTACTGTTTCAGGTACGAGTGGCAGTAAGGCGTGACGGTACACACTGGCGCGTTGAGAAGACCTTTGTCATTAATTATTTTGAGACTTAAGTTTAGACTTATTACATTTTTCCGCTGTGTTATTTGGATTGGTTATTTAACTTAACGGTGTTGATGAAACGTTATTTGGGCCTAAAAATTTATGGTTTTATTTAAGAAAATGGTATTTTAAAAAGTTCAAATTTATTGTAATTTTTGGGACGTTACAAGTTGGTAAGTTTGAGCGAATCGAACACATTTCGGTGTGTTTGAACTCAAGTTTGCGGCTCGGGATTTTCTTTCCTTTCAAAATTTTTTGAGAAAATAAAAGAAAGGGAAAGTACGTTTGAGAAACGGTGACCGAAGGCGCAGTGTGTATAGTCAGCCGATGCCAAGTGAAAGGTAGAGTACTTAGTGTAATTTATTGCTTTCTAGAACATAGGAGTATGTATGCTAGATTGCCTAGTGCTGATTACACTGTACTGCATGTTGTTGCTTGCTAGTGGAAATTTATGCTAGTCTTGATAGGTTGTTAAGTGAATGCCTTATAAGTTGTATGCAGTAGGAACCAAATAGCCTTAGAATGTTGGATTTAGTTTTATTGCGCAGCTCTTGTTTGAGTCTAACCGTTGTAGGATAGAATCTTTTAATCGAATGTCTATCTGATTTCACACTGTATGCAACTGTGCATTCGCGAGGCGACTCGTCGTGACTAGTGGAGATTTCGTCATAGCAAGGGTAGTGGGATGGGGTGAATTTCCTAGTGAACTAGGAAGAGTGTTGACATATGCTGGTACGGGCATATGGGTTAAACTGTCGGCAAGGAACTACTTGGGCACTTCAGGATGGGAATCGAAACGAGTAAGGATAGGTGTGGAAGGTAGTAGTAGAGCTCCTACTATCTGAAGCACAGGATCCGTGCTCGAGTCGGGGAAAGTCACGGAGAATCCGAGGAGTTGAGCGTGAGCGTAGTTAGCAGGATTTAGTGTGTGCTAATAGCTCGTTGTATTAATTACCCAGAATGGCCATCACAAGGAGGAACAACAATGCTGAATCCGATGTTGGTACAGGAGTTACTGTCGAGCAGATTCGTGAGATGATTGCGGCTGAGGTGACTCATGCTATTGGGGAGGCGATCCCCGAGATTATTACTGCCATTCGTAACGAGGTAGTAGTGATGATGGAGGAGCGCATCGCGGCGATTCCACCCCCTGCTGGTGGGCAGCCTCGAGCACGAGAGTTTCAGTATCGGGATCTCTCTGCTTGTTCTCCTCCTGCGTTCAAGGGAGACTCGAACCCGATCGTCAGTATGCGCTGGATCTCGGATATGGAGTGCGCACTCCTTACTAGTGATTGTCCTGAGAATTTGAAGGTTCGTTTCGCGGTGAACCTGTTACGAGATGGAGCGAAAGACTGGTGTGCTACTGCCTTGACGCTTGCTGAGCGCACTACTTTGACGTGGGAGGAGTTCGTTGTACGATTTCGTGTCGAGTATGTGCCTCCAGTGGAGATGGAGAGGATTGCTAAGGAGTTCTTGGAGCTCACTCAGACTACGGAGACTGTGAAGGAGATGAACCGAAAGTTCACGGAGATGGCACTATTCTGTCCTCAGCATGCTGCTTCTGAGGACATGAAGATGACGCGGTACAAGGATATGTTACATATCGAGATCAGGGAGTTCGTGAGTACTGCGCAGTATGCTTCACTTGCTGCGATGATGGAGGCTGTCCAGAGACGGGAACTTGAGTTAGAGACGCAGGCTAAGAAGAGGAAAGCGGCGCAGGCCGTGGCACCAGTATCGGCTGTTCCAGCGAAAACGAGGTTTTTGGACTCGCGCTCGAGGCAAAGAAGCAGTGAGTTTAAGCCCAAAGATAGTAACGGAAGGAGAGATGACAAATGTTTCAAGTGTGGCCAGGTGGGACACCACGGTCGTGACTGCAGGGTAGCACTGATGGTCTGTTTTAACTGCAAACAGACGGGACACGTGAAGGCCAATTGCCCGAATCCGAGGGTTGCCGATGGGGGTGGGGCACAAGGGGCTCCTGCGGCTGCTCCTTTGCGTATTACTGACGGTCGAGTGGGTCAGGCTGAAACCGAGGCAGCCCAAGGTAGAGTTCATCAACTGAAGGCGGATGAGGCACAGGCTACGCCTAAAGTGGTGACAGGTATATTTCATCACTTGAATTTATTGGTTACTGATTTTATATGTGGTTACATTTTGCTTAAACTGTATGATCAAGTACGTTCTTAGTTAACTCAGTGCCTGGTGTGGTGATGTTTGATAGCGGGGCTTCTCATTCTTTCGTGTCTCACACTTTTAGTGAGCGCTTGGGCCGTAGTGTAGGACGATTAGGCTGTCCACTTATAGTCGAGGTTGCTGATGATAGGACCTTGTCGGTTGCTGACGTGTATCGAGGGTGTACTTTGGAAATCTTTGGTGTGAGATTCCCTATTGATCTGATTCCGATCGCTATGCGCGAGTTGTGCGTGATTGTGGGCATGGGTTGGATGGATGATTTTGATGCAGAGATTGTTTGTCATCGCAAACAAGTACGAGTTCGAACCCCAAGCGGGGGAGAACTATTGATTCTGGGCGACTCCCCCGGGCGGACCTCAGCAATATGTTCGGCTGCGAGGGCTCGGAGGTACTTGCAGCGCAGTGGTCAGGGATTTTTAGCGTATGTGATAGACACGCGCGTCGACGGAGAGAAGAAGACTGCGGAGGATGTGCCAGTTGTACGAGAGTTTGCTGATGTATTTCCCGACAATTTACCGGGGATACCTCCCGAGCGACAGGTAGAGTTCCGCATTGACTTAATCCCGGGTGCTGCTCCGGTGGCCAAGGCACCTTACCGCCTGGTTCCACCGGAAATGAAGGAGGTGTACACTCAGTTGCAGAAACTTCTCGAAAAGGAGTTCATCAAGCCGAGTTGTTCACCGTGGGGAGCCCCGATTCTATTTGTGAAGAAGAAGGACGGGTCCCAACGGATGTGTATAGACTACCGTGAGTTGAATAAGCTTACGGTGAAGAACCGTTATCCTCTACCAAGGATTGATGACTTGTTCGACCAGCTACAGGGAGCCTCGTGGTTTTCTAAGATTGATTTGAGATCGGGGTATCATCAGATGCGGGTGAGAAGTGAGGATACGAAGAATACGGCATTTTGTACACGTTATGGCCATTACGAGTTTGTAGTGATGCCTTTCGGGCTCACCAATGCACCAGCCGCGTTAATGGACCTCATGAACAGGGTGTGTAGCCCGATGCCGGATCGGTCGGTGATTGTGTTCATCGATGACATTCTCGTGTATTCGAAGTCGAAGGATGAGCATGAGACGCATTTGTGAGAAGTGTTGGAGGTTTTGAGGCGGGAGAAACTTTATGCTAAGTTCTCCAAGTATGAGTTCTGGTTACGAGAGGTCCAATTCCTAGGACATGTCATGAATCAGAAGGGTATTATGGTCGATCCGACCAAGATTACCACAGTGATGCGGTGGGAGGTGCCGAAGACCTCCACTGAAGTGCGGAGTTTTCCTACAACAACAGCTTCCATTCCAGTATTGGCATGTCGCCGTACGAGATGTTGTATGGTAGGAAGTGTAGGGCGCCCATTTGCTGGGACGAGGTTGGTCAGCGAGTATTGGGGAGCACTGTTATTGTGCCGAAGACAACTGAGAAGATACAAATGGTGCGGGACCGTTTAGCTACTGCACAGAGTCGGCAGAAGAGTTACGCCGACAGGAGACCATCAGACTTGGAGTTTCAGGCAGGAGATTATGTTTTGTTGAAGGTTTCACCCTGGAAAGGGTGATTCGGTTTCGTAAACGGGGAAAGTTGGGACCCCATTACATTGGACCTTACAAGGTCATTGCTCGAGTGGGAAAGGTAGCATAACGCTTAGAGTTACCGGACTAGCTGAGTTTAATTCACAACACTTTCCATGTGTCTCAATTGCAGAAGTGTGCGGTAGATGAGTCTGCGGTGATCCCCCTCGAGGATATTCAGATTGATGAGCGGCTTAACTACGCGGAAAAACCGATTGCCATTATTGACAGGAGGACGAGGACCTCGCGTAACAAGGTAGTCGGTTTGGTGAAGGTTCAGTGGAAGCATCGAAAGGGTTCCGAGTGGACTTGGGAACCCGAGGTTGAGATGCGGGAGAACTATCCGGAGCTGTTTACGGACGTAGACTTCGAGGGCGAAGTCTAATTCAAGCGGGGGAGAGTTGTAAAGCCCGTGACCCGGTAAGGATTTATTGTGCTTATTTAATTATTTGTTTAATATTTATCTTTCTCTTATCGAATTTGCATTAACGGGAATTGACGGAATAGACCAAAATGTTAAGAAATTGTGGATGAGGGGCTAAATAGGTTAAACTTGTTTTCTTTTGCAAGAGTTGGAAAGAGAGGGACTAAAAGAGTAAATTTGCATAAGTTGCATGGGGATCGGCCCATAAGGGAACCGACCCCCTCCCCTTCTCGTTTTAATTTCGTCCCACGCAAAAACCAGCGAAAAGAAACCCTAGTGTTCCCTGCCCTTTCTCCCCTACCTGCTGCCACCACCGCCGAATCACTCCAGCATCGCCGCCGCCGTCGCCGCTGCTCCTGCCGGCGAAAGCGTAGGGTAGCGAGAGAGAGAGAGAGAAGGAGAGTGAGGGAGAGCCGACGATCACGTAGCGGAGGGAACCGGGAGTTCGTTGTGTTGGTGTTGCGTTGCCACCATCGAGAAGTAAGTCCTCTTCCCGTTTCTTTTGTTTTTCCTTTTCGTTGAAGAACCGCAAAACCACCGCCGCAGCCATGGCGGCCGGCGGTGTGCGCCACCGTCGTGCGCCACCAGTCCGGTGGCTGTGACGGGCGGGGTTGTTCCTGTTTAGGACGTGGGTGGTGTGCGCGTGTGACCCAAGAGTCGTTAGTGGGATCGTCCCTTTGCATCGCCGGATTTTTTTTGTAGCAAACCATCACCACCGCCGGCGGCGGCAGCCGCCTCCACGCCGCCGCTGACCGCCACTACTTGGGGTGGCAGTGGGTGGTGTTGTGCGTTTAGTAGCCTAAAACCCTAAGCCATAGTATAAATTGCAGGTCTGATTGTATTAAGTCATAGCTTAATGGAAGTTTAACCCATGTTATCATTTTATGTGTAATTACCAGATTTGTCCCTGTTTTGTAAAATCCGTAGTTTATTCTAGGAAGCTCGGATTGAGGTGAAACTAGTGCCCAAATCTTCCAATTTGGGTCTAGTATGTTTCGTATGTTTTGCAGAAAAAATCAATTCCGCCTCTAGCTAGGGCCAATATGGCAGTTAGTACAGACTGGTCTGGAATTCCTGTTTCGGGTAGTGTGTCTTAGAAAATTCGTATAAAATAGTAGGGACCTCGTATGAATGCGTGCGATACGTCCCTGGAAACCTAAGACATGGAACCTTCTATTCATGGAGTTATCTTGCTGGTTAGATGGGTTTAAAGAGGGCTAAACAGGTCACGAACAGACCTGTAGTTTTAGACTAAAAACCGGGAAAGTGCACGTTTAGACTTGTAGTTGTATTTCGGGTTGGGACTTCACTTTAACGCTTGTTAACACTTCTTTAGGTGGAAAGAAGTGAGTTGGAGTGGACGGGCTCTTATTGCTATTCGTGGAGTTCTACATTGCTTTCTGAGGTGAGTTCACTCACTGTGTAGGATAGAGATTGTATGCGCGCTACTATAGTTCGTGTGTGTTAATTGTTTTGTGTGTGTGTTGAACTAGGCCGAGTTAGTGTCTAGTATGAGATCTTGGGTGTCGTATAAATCTCGGGGAGACCGACGACTCGAGGAGACCGAGGAATACGTACTCGAGTGTGGTATGAACTCGAGGAGACCGAGTGATGTTTACTCGAGTGTGGTATGAACTCGGGGAGACCGAGGGATATGTACACGAGTGTGGTATGAGTTCGGGGAGACCGAATGATGTATGCATAGGGATTATTGCATGAGTTTGCTTGTATCACTAAACTGCGTGTATTGGTTGTTATATCTATCTGCTGGTAGGGGTGGTGTCGATATAATTGATATCCTATGCATGTGTTTGAATTCACTAAGCTTCGTGCTTACCCTTTCCCTATAAATTACTGTTTCAGGTACGAGTGGCAGTAAGGCGTGACGGTACACACTGGCGCGTTGAGAAGACCTTTGTCATTAATTATTTTGAGACTTAAGTTTAGACTTATTACATTTTTCCGCTGTGTTATTTGGATTGGTTATTTAACTTAACGGTGTTGATGAAACGTTATTTGGGCCTAAACATTTATGGTTTTATTTAAGAAAATGGTATTTTAAAAAGTTCAAATTTAATGTAATTTTTGGGACGTTACATCTGAGGTTTTTGATTAAAAACTTTTTCTTTACCTTTACCTTTAGAGTTTAAGGTAGGTTTTTCCTCAGGAATGGGAGTTTTAGAAGAGGAACACTAAGACGAAGAAGTGTCAGGGATTGAGGATACGAACATTCCAAACTTGAGCATGGAACGATCAGTGGTTGGTTATATAGTATCAACTTTATAACCCAGACCACTTTTATCACTCAAGGGAATCTGAGCACGAATTATCTCAGTGATCGTTGTTGTGGATTCACACCATCCTTTAACAGTATCTTTTTCAGCTTTTAATGCAGCGATAGCTTCTTCTCGCTCAATACTAATGATTTGATTTATACAGACCTGATCTTTCAAATTTTCTTTGATTTTAGAAAGCTTTTCAATTTGCAAATGCCAATTTTTAAGCTGTTCAGCGAGATCAATATTTAGTTTTTCAGCTTTGGTCTTGCCATTCATGGCATCATATAAATCAATAGTCAAAAGATCGACGGTTCGTCGTCTATCAGCGTCATTATCAGCTGAAGTAGAAGTATCAGTGAAAATATTTGATACCTGAGAGGTGGAGGTAGAAGTAGAGGGAATTTCAGCTGTTTCTTCCTCTTCTTCTATTTTGGCCATGAGGCAGAGATTGGCCTCATCATCATCTTCAGAGTCAGATGATTCTTCATCAGAAAGAGCCCAGTCATGATCTTCAGCGATCATGCCTTTGCCTTTCTTCTTAAAGCTTTTCAGCTTTGCATATTTTTCTTTCAGTTTCTTGTACTTGTCATCTCTAGCCCCGGGGTTAGAGGATTTCTTGTTGAAAGAATATGAGGGTTGAAAGAAGATGAGGGTTATACAAGTTTGTAAAAGGGGGGTTGAATACAAATATACGATTTTTATCTTTCTAAATTGTTTATTGATATGTATCAAACAATTTACAGTTTGTTGCGGAACAAGATTAAGGAATAAACCTAATCTAAACAAACTATGAGAACCACTAAGAGTTCTTACACTAGAAATAGAGATTAAGAAAATCTAGAATACTAAAGAGAGTATTCTATCACACAGCAGTTCAGCAAGAGAGGAAATGGCCGAGTACTTCTAAAATGAAGTAGGGTTTCTTTTATATACTGCATGCATTTAATGCATGTCAGTATACCTTTACACGTGGCAGCCTCTGGTTGGTTGCATGTTTTGACTTCAGTAGACAACATGGTGGCCGCATTATGAACAGTTTAAGATCAGAGTTGGTTGTACGATTCTGAACAAAAGGGATGTCCGTTCTGACAAAATCATACGGAGGCGTGCAAGGGGATAAGACAAAAGTTGCTTGTAGAGGAGGCTTCATGATCAGCGTTCGCTGAATGATTCTTTATCAGTGAATGATAAAGTTTAGTGTTCGTTGAAGTCTTCTACTTGAAACTTCACGTTGAGTGGACAAGTCTTGGCTTCGCTGATATCCGCATCAGTTCATTAGTAGACTTAGTCGCTGGTTCTTTGGCTTGATCTTCGACTTCAGCGTAGAACATAGTTGACGTGAATCTTGTCTTCAGGGATCATAAGTAAACAACTTAAACTATCAGCGATCATCAGTGAGACTGAACAGGCTCAGGGCTCACTGATGAACAATGTTCGCTGAATGCGTAATTTAAAGAACATGAGTTTTCTATCAGCGGTACTAAACAGACTTAGTATTATCTTTGATAGTGAAACTCTAATACATATTGTCTACTTACAATTTTCACTAAGTGTTTTTCAGGGTCATTATCAAATCACTGAGGGTTTGGATCAACACCATGTCAACATGTTAAGATTTTCCTTTATATATATATATATATATATATATTGATTGTTACCTTACTAAATAAATAAAGAAAATAAACAATAAAAAATTATTTAGTAAAAGTTTAGATTTATAAGCATCGTTAGTAAAGCAAAATAATAAAAACAATAAGATTTATATATTGATTATTTAATTGTTTAATGTATATATATAGATGATAAAAGCATTAAACTTTGGTTAAAATTATTTTAAAATAAACCAAAAAGAATAATATAAATTTAACTTAATCATCGTTGGGTTTTGCTATATTTAGCCAAACACCATTACACATATTTCAACAACATCAAGCAACCCTTTATATACACATCTTCATTACCTAAGTATCCATTTTTCTACCAATATGGGACAATCTAAATAATACTATTGTTCCAACTTCACCAATGCTAACCTTTAAAAAAATCAAAATTATGATAAATTAGAAAAATGGCAATGAAAGCCTCTCATTGTGCCATGTCATCATGTTAACATTTTCTTGTATATATATAGATGATAAAACAATTAAACTTTGGTTAAAATTATTTTAAAATAAACCAAAAAGAATAATATAAATTTAACTTAATCATCATTGGGTTTTGCTATATTTAGCCAAACATCATTACACGTATTTCAACAACATCAAGCAATCCTTTATATACACATATTCATTACCTAAGTATCCATCTTTCTACCAATGTGGGACATCCTAAATAATACAATTGTTCCATCTTCACCAAGGCTAACCTTTAAAAAAATCAAAATTATGAGAAATTAGAAAAATAGCAATGGAAGCCTCTCATTGTGCCATGACATCATGTTAACATTTTCCTTTATAGATATATATTGATTGTTACTTACTATAATTAATATTTATTTTATTATATACAACAATTATTTTGTTCTTATAGTTGAATGTTTTTCTTTGATCCGCCTCTCTTTAACTAATTAAGTACATATGACTTTTTACTTTTTAATATTATTTATTTATAGTGAAATACTCGTTTGGTTCATATACTTTACATCTTTTAACACAATGTTTCCTTGAAATAAAATAAATTATGGGAAAGAGCCTTTGTTTACAATTTTAATGCTTTAGGCCCTGGCTCAAATTCTGTTAAGTTAACTCAGTTAACTTAGGGTGTGTTTTAGTCTTTTTATCCATTTCCCTACTTTTCTTATTAAAAAATATTTTATATTTTTATATTATATATATTTATATAAAATACACATATGATAAGAACCTTTTCATCCCGTTCTTGACGCCGAGCATCCTCATCTCTTCTTCTTTAGAAACTTCAAACGTGTACCTTCTTTCATTCTTATTACCCATGAGAGGGATGGAGATGGTGCCCATGGTACAATAAACATTTCAAAAGATACAATAACAATAACAATGTAGTCAATGTTCAAGAAATGGAGATGTGTTTTTATTAGAGGGAGAGATTAAAATCTTGCAAAAATGCATATCAAGAGTACCATTCTTGTATTTAAAATTGATTTTGAGATCACTGTGGGTAGAAAGTATAAAATACAAGGACCAAATCTGTAATTTACCCCGATTTATAATGTCTTAAGTTCCTTGCTTTACGCCCTTAACTTTGGTATAATTTATAGAGTAAACTACAAATCTGGTCCATGTGGTTTGTTGTTTATAACACATTTGATCCATACAATTTAAAAATTACAGTTTAAAAACTAGGGTATGCAAATTCGTTCGGATTTGGTTACTGGCTCTAACAGCCGTTAATAAATTATGTTAGACTAGGGTTATTTTCGTCCTTTTTACACTTTATCTCAATTTTACTTAATAAATAAACAAATATATAAATCACAGGGACCAAAAGTGTAACTTACTCTAATATAATATATAGAAATATAGTAATTACCAAATATAAACACACACACACACACACATATATATATATATATATATATATATATATATATATATATATATAGTGTCAGAGGAAAACCTCAAAAAAACGAAAACTGAAGAACACCCTGGTAGCCCTTCATCTAGACGGTATGCATTTGTGCATACTGTTGAACCAAACCCTCAGTGATTTGATAATGACCCTCTCTTAAATACTTAGTGAAAATTGTAAGTAAACAATATGTATCAGAGTTTCACTATCGCTGATAAGTACTAAGACCTTACAGTACCGCTGATAGGAACTCTCGCTCTTTAGATTAAACATTCAGCGAACACTGTTCACCATAATGCTCTGAGCCTGTTCAGTCCTTATGGTGATCGCTGATAAGTTAGTTGTTTACTTATGATCACTGAAGACAAGTTTCACGTTAACATAGGTTCTACGCTGAAGTCGAAGATCAAGCTCAACAACCAGCGACAAGTCTCCTAATGAACTGATGCGGATCAGCTGTAACAACCCGGTTTCCCAAACATACAACAAATAACATACATTGCATAACTTCATTACATTCAATATAAAGATACATCACAAACCAAGTACGGTCTCATTAGTCTTGACATTACAAAATATATAAAAGCTTCCTAATCAACATCCATCAAAAGCTTCCTACACTTCATCCTCTCCTGCCGATCCTTAACCTGGAAAACATATTTTTGAAAACAAAATGAGGGTTAGACCAAACGGGTCTAGTGAGTTAATCCCGGTCTTTTCCAAAATCAATATAAAACTCTTTTCACATAATTTTTTGTATCAAAATAGTTTACATAAAACCTTTCGTATAAGCACGCACATACCACACATATATAAATACCACATTAGGACTCGTGCACCGTGTATCTCTCCTCGTCTCATCTTCTTTCCCCTGGCCACATTAGTCGGTAGAAAGCCAACTAATCATCGTCACTGTACAATACAGTCGACTCCACTGTAATTACATACAGCCCCGCTGCAATTACCTACAGCTCCATTGCAATTTCATGCAGCCCCGCTGTATTTCCATACAGCCCCGCCGAACAATAATTCGGCTCCCCTATACTCGTTTCGTGCAATATAAACACAACATATATCTCAATATATTATCAATCACGTACACCATACATATAAGCACATTAATCACTAATTATCACATTCCCAAACCATACGTATGTATTCCAGTTGAAAATACTTTTAAAGTAAAACTCACCTCGAATTCTTAAAATATGCTTCCAAGCCTTTTCCAAAGATTCAGTCTATCAATCCCAATCCACAGAGTCTGCAAATAGATTAAATACAAATATCCCCTTACTAACTGATCACATAAAACATACTAGAAGACCAAGGACTCTAGATAACTCAAATCCTCAAAAGTGACCAAAACAGCTAAAGTATCCGGACAACCCAAACAACCCGGACAACACCACCTTTTCCGGACAACATGACTTTTCCGGACAACCTCAGTAATCCAGACAGCAAGACTAATCCGGACAATACGATTTATCCAGACATTTGACTTGTCCGGACACCTTTAAACATCATCCGGACACCACAGCTATATTACCCGGACACTACCAACCAAACCACCCGGACACATTCATGGTGTCCGGAAACTGCTGCTGTTCATCCCTATTTTTAGCCAGAAATCAACAGAACTAACCCATATACGAAATCAGTGTTTCTACTCCGATAGGAACCATTAACTAGTAATTACCAACACAAAATACACAGGGAACATACCTTAAATCGTTTCCAAGCAATCCAATTGAAGCCTTAACCCTAGCTTTCTTCTTTTCTCTTCTTTTGCCTCACAAACACACACTCACACACTCTAATGTTTCTGGACAGTTGTTGTAAATGAAAATATCTGGATATAGCTTAAGGGATAATATCTATCCATACTTACCATATAGACCTTGAACTTCTCAATAATGACCCAAACACCCTTAACTTATAAATTAACCCAAACTTACCCTAAACATCCAACTTTAAAGTTAACTAAATTTAACGGAACTAGGATTTAACTAACGAACTTACCCGGGGTATTACATCATCTCCCCCTCAAAAGAATTCCGTCCCGGAATTCGGTTAAGTGAAAAGGTAAGAATACTTATCACTACTACTTCGAACTCAATCAAAACCATAGAAACTAAATGAATAGCCACCCACACCCACCTATGTCTCTAACACAGATCAGCAATATAAGCACAGAAATACCAAGAACCACTTCGCACCGAAGTCAGATAACACCTTAGCAAGTATAGAGTTTATTAGAAATGTACTTGTATCCTCATCCGAAATTTCCTCCTCATCCTGCGTTGTCATTTGGAATACTCGTCCCTTTGCTTTCGGTTGTTCAGACCCTTGTATCTCTCCCGTCCTGACACTTATTGGTTTCCCCGTTGTACTACCCCGTCGTACCTTCCATTGTGGACAGTCTGACTGAATATGATCAGGGGAATTGCAAACGAAACAAAATCGATTTGCGCGACAATTCTTAGCGACGTGTCCAGCCCTTCCACACTTGTAACAACTTCTAGGATCAACATAACAATTTCCTTGATGTACGCGGTTGCATTTTGGACATAGTTTTTCATTTGGTCTAAAAGGTAGGCGACTATCGAACCTCTGAATTTCGTACTCCGTTGAATCATGTGTCATCTCTTCCGATTTTCTTTTCCCAGCACTCTTATCATTTGCATCTCTCTTAATATCTCGTTCTACATTTTCCGCGGCATTTACTGCGGCTGAGAAGTTATCAGGTCTTGTTGCAGTCACTAACTTTCTAACTTCCGAATTTAACCCGAAAATAAACCTTTCTGTCTTCATTGCCTCTGTGGCCACATAGTATTCTGCGAAACGTGACTTTTCCAGAAAACGGGCAGTATAGTCCCTAACTGATAAATTTCCTTGCCTCAAATTCATAAACTCTCCTTCCAATTGTTTAACTGCGGCTTGGGAACAAAACTGTTTCTTAAATGCTATAACGAATTCCTTCCAAGAGAAAGTGGAGTATATATCAGATCCTTCAGAATGAATATGAGCTTCCCACCAGTATAATGCATTCCCCTTTAACATTGCTGCTCCATATAATACTTTATCTTCTTCGGCGCACTTGCTCGTCTTAAAGATAGCTTCTATCTCCTTCAACCATTTCATCGCATTCACGGGATCCCTGTCCCCAGAGTAGGTCGGAGGTCTACAGCTTAAGAACATTTTGTAGTCGCACCTCCTTGGCACCTGTACAACAATTGGTGTAATTGGCATTTCAGCTTTCGTTTCAGGATCCGGTGTTTCAGCTTCACCGTGACGATTCTGATCAAACATTGCCTGAATACTGGCTTGTAGCCTTCCCATCTCTGCCATTAAATCACCTCTCGTAACGAACTCTGTATCTTGTTGCTGAGTTCTGCCTCCAGTTCGGCCTCCAGTCCTACCCCCAGTTCTACCTCCGACTCTGCCCCCAGTTCTTATTGGCGGATTAGTTCTATTCGGATTTCTTCCTCCTCCTCGATTCGAATTTCGTGTTCCGCTTGCCATTCTGTAGATTTAAACAAGGTTAACATACACATAAGCACATACCCCATATAACAAGGTATTCCAGTTCAAACATGTACATGTAAGATCACAATTACACTGGCCAGGTGTAATCTGAAATTACCTTACATGATGTTCCTTCTACCTTTTATACTTAGCATTCCAAGGTTCTAATATATCAAGGACATCCTACTTCACATGCAGTTTAAGTCTAGGTACGGGTACAAATACCTAAATCCCTTAAACTAGGGCTCTGATACCATTTGTAACAACCCGGTTTCCCAAACATACAACAAATAACATACATTGCATAACTTCATTACATTCAATATAAAGATACATCACAAACCAAGTACGGTCTCATTAGTCTTGACATTAAAAAATATATAAAAGCTTCCTAATCAACATCCATCAAAAGCTTCCTACACTTCATCCTCTCCTGCCGATCCTTAACCTGGAAAACATATTTTTGAAAACAAAATGAGGGTTAGACCAAACGGGTCTAGTGAGTTAATCCCGATCTTTTCCAAAATCAATATAAAACTCTTTTCACATAATATTTTGTATCAAAATAGTTTACATAAAACCTTTCGTATAAGCACGCATATACCACGCGTATATAAATACCACATTAGGACTCGTGCACCGTGTATCTCTCCTCATCTCATCTTCTTTCCCCTGGCCACATTAGTCGGTAGAAAGCCAACTAATCATCGTCACTGTACAATACAGTCGACTCCACTGTAATTACATACAGCCCCGCTGCAATTACCTACAGCTCCATTGCAATTTCATGCAGCCCCGCTGTATTTCCATACAGCCCCGTCGAACAATAATTCGGCTCCCCTATACTCGTTTCGTGCAATATAAACACAACATATATCTCAATATATTATCAATCACGTACACCATACATATAAGCACATTAATCACTAATTATCACATTCCCAAACCATACGTATGTATTCCAGTTGAAAATACTTTTAAAGTAAAACTCACCTCGAATTCTTAAAATACGCTTCCAAGGCTTTTCCAAAGATTCAGTCTATCAATCCCAATCCACAGAGTCTGCAAATAGATTAAATACAAATATCCCCTTACTAACTGATCACATAAAACATACTAGAATACCAAGGACTCTAGATAACTCAAATCCTCAAAAGTGACCAAAACAGCTAAAGTATCCGGACAACACCACCTTTTCCGGACAACATGACTTTTCCGGACAACCTCAGTAATCCGGACAGCAAGACTAATCCGGACAACATGATTTATCCGGACATTTGACTTGTCCGGACACCTTTAAACATCATCCGGACACCACAGCTATATTACCCGGACACTACCAACCAAACCACCCGGACACATTCATGGTGTCCGGAAACTGCTGCTGTTCATCCCTATTTTTAGCCAGAAATCAACAGAACTAACCCAGATACGAAATCAGTGTTTCTACTCCGATAGGAACCATTAACTAGTAATTACCAACACAAAATACACAGGGAACATACCTTAAATCGTTTCCAAGCAATCCAATTGAAGCCTTAACCCTAGCTTTCTTCTTTTCTCTTCTTTTGCTTCACAAACACACACTCACACACTCTAATGTTTCTGGACAGTTGCTGTAAATGAAAATATCTGGATATAGCTTAAGGGATAATATCTATCCATACTTACCATATAGACCTTGAACTTCTCAATAATGACCCAAACACCCTTAACTTATAAATTAACCCAAACTTACCCTAAACATCCAACTTTAAAGTTAACTAAATTTAACGGAACTAGGATTTAACTAACGAACTTACCCGGGGTATTACATCAGCGAAGACTCAGATTTGTCCACTCAACGTGAAGTATCAAGTACAAGACTTCAGCTATCGCTGAACTTTGTCATTCGCTGATATAGAATGATAAAGCTCTGATTCAACGAAAGCTGATCATGAAGTCCTCCGTACAAAGTACTTTTGTCTTAACCACCCTTGCACAACTCCGTAAGATATGTCAGAAAAGAACCTCCTATTGTATGAAATCGTACAACCACTCTGATACTACACTGTTCATCCATGCGGCTACTAAGGTTGTCTACTCAAGTCAGATCCTACAACCAATCAGCTGCTGCCACATGTAAAGTATAAACTGCCATGCATTAAATGCATGCAGTATATATGAAGACGACCTCACTTCATTTTGAAGTAACTTGTTAACTCTGGTCAAATTGTCTTTCTTGAGATAGGTTATTATTAGTAATTTCCTTCTCTTTCTTAGTGCAAGAAACTTAGTGTTCCAACTTGTTTAGATTTAGGTTTATCCTTAATCTTGTTCCGTAACAAGCTGTAAATTGTTAATGATTTATCAATAAACAATTTAGAAAAGTAAAATCTGTGTGTTTGTATTCAACCCCCCCCCCCCCCCCCCCCCTTCTACAAACTTGTATAGCCCTTCAGGACCAACAAGTGGTATCATAGCGGATTTGTTTAATCTCATAAACAAGATCTGATCTATACTAAGATTTCTCTTACTAGTTATTTCCTAAAATGGCTACCAACACAAACACAAACTATATTGACAACGGTTCTCTTGCAAAACCCCCTAAATTCTCCAGAGATAATTTTAATCTATGGAAAAATAGGATGATTCTCTTCTTAGAAGGTGTAGACCCTACTATGCCTTATTATCTTGAAAACGGCCCATATATTCCTGTAAGAATTGATGTTGCAGTTCCAGCCACTGAGAATAGACCTGCTATTCCAGAAAGACTGATTCCTAAGGAAGTTCATATGTGGACTGATGAAGATAAGAAGAAAGTGGCTATCGACACCAAAGCCAGATCCATACTCTCCATGGCTCTTCCTGACGAAGTCTACCATTCCGTCATGAACCTGAAAACCTCAAAAGCTATGTGGGACACAATCTGTGTTCAGTATGAAGGTACTTCTGAAGTCCATGACTCTCGAAAGATCAACCTGGTAAGACAGTACGAAAGCTTCATTTGTGGTAAGAATGAAACTCTCTCTGAAGTACACCAACGTTTTAACTGTTTAATAATAGATCTGAAAGCTGTTGGTAAGGAATATTCTAACTTTGAAGTGCTGACAAAGTTCTTAGAATGTTTACCTGAAAGCTAGGACAGTTATTCTATGTGTCTTAAGCTGTCAAAGGATCTAAAATCAATGACCCTTTCTACCTTATATGGCACGATGCTGAATCATGAGCAATCGAGTCATCTTAAGAAGAATCTTGTAAAAGATTTCAAAAGCACCCTGTTGCTTTAATCTCAGAGGAACCTTCCACTCAGCGACCCTCGGTCACTATCACTGAGTTGGAGAGTAACTCTGAAAGGTCATCAGATTCTGACTCTTCAGATCTTGATGAATCTTTGGCTCTCCTCACTAAAAAGTTTAGGAGATTCGCCAAAAAGAAAATGTTCAGAAAGAATAAACCTCTATCCATTACTGACAAGCCAAGATCATCAGCTCCTGTTGATAAGGCTACTGCTACCTGTTTTAACTGTGAAAAGATAGGACATTTTGCTAACGAGTGCAGGTCAAAGAAAGTTTCTAGAAACTCAACGTTTCCCAAGAAATCCTTTATTCCCAGGAATAGAGATGGAAAATACGCCAAGCTGAAAGAAAGGTATTCAAAGCTGAAAACCTTTAAGAAGAAAGGCAAAGGCCTGATGGCTGACTATGATTGGGCTGACTCTGATGAGGAAGAAACATCTGACTCTGAAGATGATGAAGCCAATCTCTGTCTTATGGCCAAACTTGAAGATGAGGAAGAAAGTTCAGACATTCCCTCTACTTCAACCTCTGCAAATCAGGTATAACCTTCCTTCTTTACCAATATTGCAAATATTGATGAAGCTGATAGTCTTCGTAAAATCGAACTCTTGACTAGAAGTTTATATGAAGCCATGAATGGCAAAACTGTAGTTGAAAATCAAAACCTTGATCTCGCTGAACAGCTTAAAAACTGTCACCTTCAAATAGAAAATCTTTCTAAAATTGAAGAAGATTTTAAAGATCAAGTTCACTTAAATCAGCTAGTCAAAATCGAGCGCGAAGAAGCTATCGCTGCATTAAAAGCTGAAAAAGCTACTGTTGATGGTTGGTATAATTCCTTAACAAAGATCACTGAGATAATTAAGTCTCAGATTCCCCTGAGTGATAAACGTGGTCTTGGTTACAAAGTTGATACTCTAGAACCAACCACTGATCGTTCCATGCTCTTATTTGGAACTTTCGTATCCTCAGTCGCTGATACTTCATCCTCTCAGTGTTCCTCTTCTAAACCGCCTATCCCTGAGGAAATTTCTACCTCTTCAAAAGGTAAAGAGAAAATGGTTTATCCAAAACCTACCTCTGTCTCTAAAGATAAAGGTAAAGGAATTGCTTTTAACCAAAATCCTCAGAAGGGTACCTTAGTACCTAAGCTGAATGCTTCTAAAGCTTCAGTGACCTATCCCTCTGGATCAAGGAATCAGATCTCTGGATCTACTCAGCATGGATCTATTCAGCGATCTACTCCTAGAATCAGAGTGCATGTCGTTGGTAAGAAATCCGAAGAACTAAATGTTCCTCCCATTTCAAAAGCCAAAAGCTTATTTGGTGCTGGTCCTTCTAATTCAAAATCTAAAGCTCAGCATTCAAATGGTCCTAGAACTATTTTTAGTTATAGGAAATGTTATCACTGTGGACTTACAAATCGTATTGCTAGTAAGTGCCCCACAGCCACCCAAGCTGAAAAGATATCTAAGGTGAAGATCATTGCCCCCAAGGCAAAGAAGAGCACTGAGGTTAAGAAATTAACCAAAGTGAAGACTGACAAAGCTGAATCTTCAAATGCTGCGAAGACTGCTGAACCTTCCATTCCAACTACTTCCACTGACAAACGTGTACACATGGTTAAGTGGGTACCCAAGAAAAACTAATCTTCTGTAACGTCCCAAAAATTACAATAAATTTGAACTTTTAAAAATAACATTTTATTAAAAATAACATTTTATTAAAAATAAACCATAAGTAATTAAATCCAATTAAACGTTTATCAAAAACCTCGTTAAGTTAAACCACCAATCATAAATAAAACAACGGAAATCGTAATAGTTCTAATCATAATGCCTCAAAGTAAAAAGTGGTGAAGGTCTTCACAACGCGCCAGTGTGTACCGTCACGCCTTACTGCCACTCGTACCTGAAATAGTAATTTATAGGGAAAGAGTAAGCACGAAGCTTAGTGAATTCAAACACGTACGTAAAATAGCAATCATATGAACACCACTCCTATCAGCAGATAGATATAACAATTAACACATGCCAGTCTAAGAACACAAGCAAACTCAAGCAAGAACACATGTGTATGTATCCATCGGTCTCCCCGAATTCATACAACACCGGTACACGTATCCCTCGGTCTCCCCGAGTTCATACAACACCCATGTACGTATTCCTCGGTCTACCCGAGTCCTCGGTCTCCCCGAGTCTTATACAACACCCAAGGTATTATACTAGACATTATTTCAGCCTAGTACTACACACAACAATTCAGCTAATACACACAAGCTACCGTAATGCACATATAACTCCTATTCTACGCAGTGAGAGAACTCACCTCGAAAAGCAAAGCAGAACTCCACGAACAGCGACAAGGACCTGTCAACTCCAACTCACTTCTTTCCACCTAAAGAAGTGTTATTAAGTGTCAAAGTGAAGTCCTAACCCGAAATTACAACTACAAGTCTAAACGTGCATTTTCCAGCTTTTGGTCTAAAACTGCAGGTATGTTCGTGACCTGTTTAGCCCCCCTTAAACCCATCACACCAGAAATATAATTCCATAATTAGAAAGTCCTATGTCTTAGGTTTCCAGGGACATATCGTACGCGTTCATACGAGGTCCCTACTATTTTATATGAATTTTCTAAGACAGGCTACCCGAAACAGGAATTCCGGACTATTCTGTACTAAACGCCATTTTGGCCCTAGCTAGAGGCCAAAATTATTTTTCCACAAACCATATGCAACATACCAGACACAAATTGTGAGATTTTTGCACTGGTTTCACCCCAATCCGAGCTTCCTAGAATAAAACGGGCGTTTCACATCAAATGATAACATTGAAACGGTTTAGGGTTTTCGCGATTAGGGTTAGGATTGCGAGTTAGGGTTTGCAACTAGGACTGAACCCAACATGTACCACCCACTGCCACCTCCGGCAGTGGTGGTCGGCGGCGGCGGCGGCAGCAGCCACCACCGGCGGTGGTGGTGATTCGGTTAAAGAAACCGACGAGACCCCAAAGGGATGGTTCGGCTAACATCTTACGGACCAGACACCCACACCCGACCAGCCCTAACCGCGCACGACACCACCACCCTATTGGCGGTGCACGACGGCCACACACACCGACAGCAACCAAGGTCGCGGCGGCGGTGGTGGTTTTGTGGTGGTTCATCGACGACGAAAGAGAGAAAACAATGGGAAGAGAGGACCTTACCTTGACGAAGACGCAACAGCGACCAGAAGTCTGGCTCTCTTTCTCTCTCTCTCGCTACTCTCTCTCTATGCACTTCACTTTCGCCGGCGAGAAGCAGCGGCGACGGCGCCGGCTTGGGTGGATCAGCGGCGGCAACAAGAGGAAGGGGAGGGTGGTTCGGCGATGACAGAAAAATCGAGAGGAAGAGAGGTGCTAGGGTTTCCTTGCGTGGGACGAAAGTAAAACGAGAAGGGGAGGGGGGTCGGTTTCTTAAGGCCGATCCCCATGCAACACTTTCAAAAAAAAAACATAATTAGCCCCTCTCTTTTCAATTCCGTACAAACTAGTTAAGGTATTACCCATTTAGCCCCTACATCATAGTGTGTAACATTTTTGGTCATTCCCGTCAATCCCGTTAATAAACATTCATTTAAAGGAAACATTAAACAAAAATATAAATCCATACCGGGACACGGGCTTTACAACTCTCCCCCGCTTGAATTAGACTTCGTCCTCGAAGTCTACGTCCGCAAATAGCTCTGGATAGTTCTCCCTCATCTCAACCTCGGGTTCCCAAGTCCACTCGGAACCCTTTCGGCGCTGCCACTGGACTTTCACTAAGCCAAGTACCTTGTTACGCGAGATCCTCATCCTCCTGTCAATAATGGCGATCGGCTTCTCTACATAATTAAGCCGCTCGTCGATCTGAATATCCTCGAGAGGAATCACCGCAGACTCATCTACCACACACTTCCGCAACTGAGACACGTGGAAAGTGTTGTGGATCAAACTCAGCTCGTCCGGTAACTCTAAGCGATAAGCTACCTTTCCTACTCGAGCAATGATCTTGTAAGGTCCAATGTAACGGGGTCCCAACTATCCCCGTTTATGAAACCGAATCACCCCTTTCCAGGGCGAAACCTTCAGCAAGACATAATCCCCCACCTGAAACTCCAAATCTGATCGCCTCTTGTCGGCATAACTCTTCTGTCGAGTCTGTGCAGTAACTGTTGGCCCCAAGTATCTGTTATGTAAAAGTATTGAAGACCAACAGAGATCAGACAAGATTCGGAAGAAGTTCAAGTCAGAAGACCAACAGAGCGCAACAGAGCTCTGTCGAAGACTTCCAACAGAAGAACAAGTGTTTAACAGAAGACCAACAGAGCTCTTGCGAAAGAGCTCTGGTGAAGTGAAGACCTCTGTCAGCCTAAGTCTCGTAGGAAATCCCAAGTGTTAGACAAGTGTCCATACTTTCCACGTATGCCCTAAAAAATAGGAGACACACTTTCCACGTGTCATTCTAGGGTACGATAGTACACTGCATTCACTTTTCCAGGGCTATAAATAGAGAGGTAGTGGAACAAACAATTGTAAGCTTTGGGAAGAGTAGTTTTTCCACAATTGTTTAAGCACACACTGCAGCAATCCCGAGCACTACCTCCGTACGATATTGTTGTCCTATGAGATTTCCGAACACACTCGAACATGTTCTTGGTGTGATTCATTATCAATATATGAGCAGCTTTTATATCTGATCCTGTTATCATTTTACTGTTCAATATTTGATTCTCATAGTTCATTTATCATTTACACAATCACTCATTTTAATGGCTTTATTTAATATGCTTCCGCTGTCTATTTCACTACCATTAATATGATACAACGTGAATCTGGGAACCTACAATTGGTATCAGAGCTTCTTTGGTTTTCTTAAACCAAACGATCCAATCTACCAAGGTTGACTCACTGTTGTTGATTGTGTTTGTGTCTTTAAAAGCTTCATTACATACTCTATTTTTTTCTGCTTCCTAGTCTAAACAAGCTTTCAGAGCTCATATAACTGTGTTTAAAGCTTTCTAGCTTAGTTTAAACGTTTCTCTCAGAAGTTACTGTTCTATTGGTTACTGTTTAAAACTCATCTCTGAGTTGAAAATCTTTTTGTAACAACTATACTCTGTTTTTCTCAAAATGGCGAACAACGGTATAAACGGTATCTATACTGCTAGTTCTTTAACAAAACCTCCTACTCTTCTGAGAGATGAATATGCTCAGTGGAAGATCAGGATGGTCAACTTTTTCGATGGTATGGATAAAGACTTAATGCGATCTGTCACGGATGGACCATACCAACCCATGGTTTTTGTTCCTCGTGTACCCGCAACAGGAACTACTGCTGAGATTCCAGCTCATTATGAGATTAAAACCACAGGTTTTACTGATGAGGAAAATCTAAAAATGGAAAATGATCTTAAAGCAGTCAGACTACTGATAATGGCCATTCCAAACGAAATATTTCAAGAACTAGATTCATGTGTTACTGCTAAGGAAATCTGGGATCAACTTGTTAACCAACTTGAGGGTGGTATCAAGACCTAAAAGAACAGAAGGACCCAATGTATAAATAAATACAACGATTTCAAGGCACTTTCTGAGGAAACCTTACAACAAACCTACAACAGATTTAATGTGTTGATCAACAAATGCAAAAAATGTGGGGTTGTTAGGTCGAAGGAAGATAACAATGTTCTGTTTTTGAAAAGTTTGAATGATGAATGGTTAAATCTGTCCATGTCTTTACAAACTAACCAGGACTTAGATGCATGGTCTCTAACAGATGTATATGGCACTTTGGCCGCACAAGAGAAGGATGTTGTCAAGAAAAAAGGCAAATCCACCATTGCAGGCCCAATTGCTTTAGTTTCTGATTCTAAGAAAACCACATCAGAAAAGTCCAACAGAGAGAGTTCAAACAGAGAGAAAAAGAAAGATAAGTCAGTTAAAAAGAAAGGAAAGAAAAGTTTAGTTGCAAAGAGTGATACAGAGGAAAGCTCATCAGAGGATGATGACATGCAAGCTTTTGCTCAATCTCTTGCTCTAATAACTCAGCAATTTAACAAGAGATTTGGCAATAAGTTTGACAGAAGAGGTAGATATGAGAGAAAAGAAGACAGAAGAGAATACGCTGCACCAGAAAAAAGTAACAACAGAGTTACCACAGAACAAAGACAACCTCCACAAAACAGAAGAGAAAATCCACCAGCACAACAGAAGGCCGATGCTGCTCAACCCATCAATCAGAATGATGGACGTTGCTTCAGATGTGGCAAACCTGGGCACTTCTCTGTTAATTGTAGAGGCAAACTGGTAAAAGACCAGGACTACTACAAAAACAAATACAACTACAACTATAGAGAAAGAAGCTATGTTGCTGAAATGGAGAACTGGGTTTCTGATTCATCCTCTGATGATGAACCAGAACAAGCCAACTTTTGTGGAGTTGCTGTGGATGATGAAAGTTTAGAAGAAGTTGTTGACTGGATGACTGGAGAACCAGAGATAACGAAGGGAACAACAGAAGAAGAAGATCTAGCTCATGCATTTGCTCTTACTACGACAGAGTCTGACGACAGAGCGCCGGAGACCACCATACCCAGTGCCAAGGTATGTTCATCTGAATCCAAGTCTGACTCAGAATTAGAAATGCATGTTTCTATGCTGAATGAGGAATTTCAACTTCTTAAACAAAAACTTTCTGAAGAAAAAGAGCTAAGAAAGCTAGCTCAGAAGGATCTGTCCTTTTACAAGAGAGAGAAAACTCTCTTGGAACAAGAAAAGGAAGATATCTTCAAAGAAAAATCTGAGCTAGAAATATTGCAAAAGAAGAAAGAGAGCCTGTTTTCTGACAAAATTAACGAATATGAAAACGTTTTGAAACAGAAGTCTGAAAAATTGAAAAAGTCTGAAACAGAGAGGCTTAATTATGTTGCTCTAACTGATTATTTTCAAAGAGAAAGGGAAATTCTGCATCAATCTCTACAGAGAAAAGAAATTCAGATTAAAAAGTACCAGGATGCACAAGATGTGCACATCAAGATAAATTCCCAGATGGATACGCAAGGAATTGGTTTCTCTGACCTTGCTCCCTATGACGAAAGGAAGAAGACATCTCTGTCCTCTGCCTTTTGTGTTGGGAAAATCCAAGAGGACGTGATATCTGATAATTCTGTTTTCAAAAGAACCAAAACTTCAGATGCTTTCTCAAAACCAAGAAATCTTGACTTTAGGAACGTCAGCTATGATTCCTCTGATCATCAAAAGGTTTTAAAACTATCCTCAGAATTTATTCTTGATCAAGGAAGAGCTAAAATCATACTTCCTAACTCTGTCAAGGACTTGGATACAAAAGAGATTTTTAACTTCAACTCATTCAAAGGACAGAAGTCTGTTACTTCTGTGACTGAGTCCTCTGTTGAAATCCCACAGAGCAAACTCAATCCAGAAGCCCCCGTCTTCTCTTCTACCCCTGAATCCATAAGAACGTCTTTTGAGGAAGATTTGTTGAAAGTTATCGAGGAAAATGCTGTTTCAGATTCTTTAAAGCCAAAGTTGAGAAGGTTCAGAACTGTCAAAACAAATATCTCTGTCATACCCATTGAAACTAAAACTTCTGACAGCGCCACCAGAGACTTTCTAGGCTCTGACAGTGACTCTGACTCTGAAGTAGATGAACATATCTTTTGTGGTCAAAATAAAATTCTACACAAGTTAAAGAAGATACCGATATAATCTACGGATCTAAAAGAGGATGTTTCTTTCTTCAAGAAACAATCAAGGTTTATACCGGTAACTGAGTTTAACAACAAAGTTTTTAAGATTCTTGCTTCTAATGCAGTAGAAGTGGAGAAGAGAGAGAAAAACAAAAGTGTTTTAGTAAACCCAAATGTTCCTCTTGCTTTCAAACCAGTAAAATTCACACCAGAACAGAAGGGAAAATGGATAGCAAACAACAGATCTATTCCAAATTCTGGTGTAAATCAAAGAAGAAATCCTTTCTGGTCAAATGAATCTATTCCAAAGAGCTTCATGTCAACAGAGTCTGTTTCAAGGAATAACAGTTTTAAGAAATAGAACCAGGACAGATTGTATGCAAAGACATCTGGTCCTAAATTCTTTCAGAATCAAGCTCCATTCAAACAGTTTTTGAATAAAAACAATGTGCATCAGTCATGTTCCATCAATTGCAATTGTATTCAATTGTTACTAAAATTGCAAAATCATCTGAATGGTCCCCACTGTGTTCTGAATCAGTACGTTCAAAAGAAAAATCCCACGACTGTTCAGAATACACAGAGGAAAACCTCTGGCACACCATCAAAGTATGGAAAGCCCAAAGGAAAGTCTGTCAACCCACCTAAGCCTAACAGGAAAGGACCCATTATGCAATGGGTACCTAAAAAGAACTAATATGTCTTGCAGAAACCTCATGTGCAGATCTGGTACTTGGATTCTGGATGCTCCAGGCACATGACGGGGAATAAGGAGCTGTTAACTTCTTTTAAGAACAAGATGGGAAGTGCAGTAACCTTCGGAGGAGACAATGGCGGACAGATTAAAGGTTATGGTACATTAGTAAATGGTGGTGTTTCAGTCTCTGAAGTTGCTTATGTTTAAGGATTAAATCATAATCTTCTCAGTATAAGTCAACTCTGTGATCACGGATTTGATATCAATTTCAGGAAGAAATATTGTTCCTTGTTACTTTCCGAGTCTGGTCAAGAACTTTTAAGTGCTGACAGAAAAGGCAATCTTTACAAAATGAATTTTAAACCAAACCAAAACTCTACAACAGAGAAACTCTGTTTAGTGTCTTTGAAAAATAAAGATGCCTGGCTCTGGCATAAAAGACTTGCCCATTTGAACTTTCAAAACCTTGACAAGCTCGTGAAACTGAAATTAGTAAAAGGACTACCTTCTCTGAAGTTTGACAAAGACCATCTCTGTTCTGCTTGTGAACTGGGTAAGATGAAAAGATCTTCACATAGAACAAAGAGTGATCATAGTTGTCTCAGACCTTTGCATATGCTTCACGTGGATCTATGTGGTCCAATCTCTGTGCAAAGTCTGTCGGGCAAGAAGTATATCCTTGTTTTAATTGATAAATATTCTAGATATACTTGGATTGAGTTCATCAGAGTAAAATCTGATGTCCCAGAAATTTTGATAAGTTTGTTGAGAAAGATACAGGTTCTGTTAGGATTAAAAGTGCAAAAGTTGAGAAGTGATAATGGAACAGAATTCAAGAATGCCAAAATTGATACCTACCTATCAGAGGAAGGTATTTCCCAGAACTTTTCAGCTGCAAGAACTCCACAACAGAATGGAGTTGTGGAAAGAAAGAACAGAACGCTGGTAGAAGCCGCCAGAACCATGTTGGCTGGCTCTGTCCTTCCAATAAACTTCTGGGCAGAAGCAGTCTCAACAGCCTGTTTTACCCAAAACAGAGCTGTGATAGTAAAGAGATTTAAGAAGACTCCTTATGAACTCATCAACAATAGAAGACCAAACGTGAAATTCTTTCATGTTTTCGGTTGCAAGTGCTACATATTGAATGACAGAGATCAGCTGGGAAAGTTTGATAAGAAAGCAGACGAAGGAATCTTTATTGGTTACTCCTTAACCTCTAAAGCCTACAGAGTCTACAACTCCAGATGTCGGGTCATTCAAGAAAGTGTAAATGTGTTCTTTGATGATAGCACATCGAGCTTCTCTGATCGTAAATCAACAGAGGGGACACAGACAGAACAGAAAAAGACAATTTCTTCAAAAACAAGGGAAGAAGATATCAATCTCATGTTCAACGATTTCTTCAATGATGATGATTCCTCTGATAACATCAACAGAGGAGATCAAGCTCAGAACTCAACAGAACAGAATCTGACAGGTACATCTCTCACTGGTCCCTCTAATATTTCACCATCTACTTCTCTGTCTACAGGAGTGATACAGAGAAATGAGGAACCACATCAGAACGAGAGAGGACCTGAGCAAGAGCCATCATCACCTTTGCTAACTAATATTGGCAGAGACTCCTTGTTTGAAAGCTCACCTTTACAGAGCCCTGTTAATGACTCTCAGAGCAATGAGGCCACTCTCCAAAGTCGTGTGCCACAGAGCCCTGGTCCCAATCAACAGAGCTGTGATGCTGAAGTTCGTCTTTTTACATCAGAAGCACAAACCCGCCTGTAGTCCATGCTCCCATGACACGATGGACAAAGGATCATCCTCATCATCTTATCATTGGTGCTGCTGAAGATGGTGTGAAGACAAGATCGGCCACAATCAATGAAGCCTTCTTTGTAAATTTTTTAAGCATGATTGAGTCGAAGAAGATTTCTGAAGCCCTAGAGGACCCAAATTGGATCGAAGCTATGCAAGAAGAGCTTCTGGAATTCGAAAGAAATAAAATTTGGTCCTTGGTTCCACTCCCAAAAGGCAAAATGGCCATTGGAACCAAGTGGGTGTTTAGAAACAAAAAGGATGAAGATGGGATTATCATCATAAACAAAGCCCGTCTGGTTGCAAAGGGATACAGACAGGAAGAAGGCATTGACTATGACGAAACCTTTGCACCTGTGGCTAGGCTAGAAGCCATCAGAATCTTCCTAGCCTATGCTGCTCATAAGGGTTTTAAGGTCTACCAAATGGATGTCAAGTCTGCCTTTCTGAATGGCAAACTGCAAGAAGAAGTTTATGTCCAACAACCACCTGGTTTTCAATGTTCAGAGTTTCCAGACCACGTTTACAAGTTAGACAAAGCTCTGTACGGCCTTAAGCAAGCTCCCAGAGCCTGGTATGAAACTCTGTCCAAATTTATGTTGGTCAATCACTTCGAGAAAGGTATAGTCGATAAAATCTATTCTTTAGAAGATATAAGAATGATATACTTCTGGTACAAATATATGTTGATGATATTATCTTTGGGTCTACAAGGCAGGAGTACCGTGATAAGTTTGAAAGTTTAATGAAAAGCGAATTCAAAATGAGCATGATGGGAGAACTTTCTTTCTTCCTTGGTTTACAAGTTAAACAATCAGACAGAGGGACTTTCATAAGTCAGTCAAAGTACATCTCTGATATGTTGAAAAAATATAAGCTATATGATTCAAAACCGATGAAAACTCCTATTTCCACTGGAGTTAAGCTTGACTCTGATCTTAATGGTGAACCAACAGATGTCAAGTACTACAGAGGCGTGATAGGGTCACTTCTGTACTTAACTGCCAGCAGACCTGATATAATGTTTGCAACCTGTCTCTGTGCCAGATTTCAAGCAAATCCTACAGAAACTCATTTAACATCTGTCAATCGTATCTTTAAATATCTGAAAGGGACTCAATTTTTGGGTCTCTGGTATCCTCTTAACTCTGGTTTCGAGCTTGTAGCATATACAGATTCAAACTATGGAGGATGCAAGAATGACAGAAAGAGTACTTCTGGTAGCTGCCAACTGCTTGGAGAAAAGTTGGTGAGTTGGACATCCAAGAAACAGAACTGTGTTTCAACCTCTACAGCAGAAGCAGAATATGTTGCTGCTGCTAGTTGTTGCTTTCAAGTGATATGGATGAAAACACAACTCAAAGATTATGGCTTGGAATATGGTAAAATTCCAATTCTATGCGACTCCAAGAGTGCCATTGCCATAACAGCCAATCCAGTTCAACACTCGAAAACTAAGCACATCGACATGAGGTACCACTTCATAAAGGATCATGTTGAAAAAGGAACTATTGAAATGTATTTTGTTTCAACTGATCTTCAGCTTGCTGCCTTGTTTACAAAAGCCCTTGATGAAAGGAGGTTTAACTTCTTAATCAGCAAACTGGGTATGCTGAACTTATCCTCCTAACTCTGTTCAACTCAACAGAGCCTCTGATGATCCTACCAGAGCTCTGTCAAACAGTTGGGTAGGATAGTTCAACAGAGCTTCTGTTGTTCACCAGAACTCTGTCAAGCATACTTTTTCAACACGCTTTCGGTGAACATTCTGTTTGTATATAAACTTTTGTTTGTACAAAAGTTTTTTTTTGGTTTAAGCTCAATTTTCTAGGGGGAGCTTAAAAGAAGGATATGCATGGTTTTAGGGGGAGCAAGTCAGTACTCATACTTCCAAATCCAAATTGACTTTGTTTTTTTTTCATTGACAAATCTTTTTGAAGAAAGAGGGAAAACCTGTTCTGATGAAAATCCTTTGATAAAGTCAAGAACCCAACAGAACTCTGATATTTCACCAGAGACTCTGTTGTTTCTCACCAGAACTCTGTGAAATTTTCAAAGTCAGTTATGTTATTGTTCTTTGACCATTTCCTCATCAGATACAGAATTTTAAATGTTTTTTGGGTTAAGGTGAAATACCAAAGGAGTACTAAAGGGTCACTCATCAGAAGCAAAAACTTGCAAAGCTCGAACAGAGCTCTGTCAGTTTTATGCCACATCATCAGAAGTAACGTCATCAGAGGTGCGGGTTATTTCTAAGCGTCAACCACTTGTTACCCACACATCTCTAACCGCGACGGTTTACTTGCACAAAAGTGGTCAGAACAAATCCACGTGGCACTCTCTAATTGAAAGCTAAACCACTAGTTGTCCCCACGATACATAATTCAGGCCACTCCACCTTATGACACTCGAGTGCCTACAGTATTTACGGCGATTACCCAGCCACAAGTTCTGACTATAAATATCCATAACCTTGACCCATTTCTTTTCTAAACTTCCTAAACCTTTCACCTTTCCCTCTTTTACTTAAATCCTCAGTGTTCTTCAAGAAAACCCAAACCTGCAACAATGGCGGAACCCCAAAAATCTGCTGATTCAAGCCGAATAGAACCCACCGATGATATCATTGTTCTTCCATACGAGTTTGCTGACAACAACTACAGATTCGATCCCACTCCAGGACTCTATCTACCCCTGTATCACGTCTTCATTGAGTTCTTTAGAAACTCTGACATCTTCAGAGCCCTAACAGAGTTCGATGACCACCTTCCAGCGATCTATGTCCAACAATGGTGGACCACATGCCAATACATCGAAGAACAAGACGGGATAGTTGGGAGCGTCAACGCAAGTAATGGAGGAGTAGGAAAAATCCGCATTAGAGCAAGTACCTTAAGAAGAATCTTTCGAATGAAAACCAAACGACAGCTAGGAATAGACGCCTATGAGAAACCACCAAAAACAACTGTTCTTCTTGATTTCATGAAGTTTCTAGGTTACAACAAGGATCTGAATAGGATTGGAGAGTTCAAGCGACATAATCTACCCACTATGTGGAATTTCATGTTCTCCACCTTAAACAGAACCCTTACCAGTAAATCTGGTAGTCAAGACCAAGCCACAACAGAAATCCTACAAATCATGTATGGATTGTTCTTCAATCGAAACTTTGACTACGCCAGCATTCTCTACAACGATCTTCTTACGGATGTAAACACAAAAACCTCATCCATCGCAAGAGGAGGAGTTGTTGGATCCCACAAGTTCTTGAAGATGATCAAGTTTCCACGCTTTATCAGTCTGGTGATCAGAAGAGCCTTCGATAGACTGGAACTAACTCATCAGGGTCGCTCAACACCTGTTTGGACGATGTCAAAATTCCTCCCCACCACTTCTGGCGAATACCCCTTCATAAGAAGAATTCCAGGTACAATGCTTGCCCTTATCGCCCCTGACCACATCTCTATCCAAAACTATCAGAGTGCTGCTCAACCTTAAGAACCTGAGGTGAGAACCCCAGCATACTTAGGATCTGAGCCTTCCTTGGAGAGCTGGAGTGAGGAGATTCGTGAGGAAGTTAACAGACCAGAGGCAAGAGTACCAGAAGTGGGGTCTTCCTCTAGAAGAGAGGAAGTAGAGGACAGAGCATCTCCTAGAGAGGCGGTCCATGAGGAAGTACAAGAAACACCAGAGGTAGAAACTATCTCTTCTGATAATGATGAGCAAGAAGGAAACATCAGAGAGAATCCAGAGAGTTCTACAGCCATTGGAGCCGAGGAAAATGTGAGAATAGAAAAAGATGCTCAACAGAGCACATCTGAGGGTAACCTTAACCAAAATCCCAGTGCTTCCACACAATCTAATCCTAGTGATCAAGACCAAAGGATTATTGAAACAGAGGTGCACACCTCAAACCCCAACCAACCTATACCATCAGAGGCACCTCTTCATGCCTCTGGTACGCACGAAGCCGGGGAAACTATCTTTGGTAGTGATGTTCATTTGCCCCAGAACATCAATAGGTCACCTCCACACGATGATGCCTCTGTGGCTCATTTAGACTCCACACAAAATAGACTAGAGATCTTTGTAATCTCACGTAGCGTCTGTCCGACTCAGGGACAATGGGAGACCATAGTAGAACAAGGGAAGACATTGCTTGATCCAAATGCTTCTCATCACACCAGATTTCCTTCTTCAGAACCTGAGCTGGAAGAGGAAACTTTGGTCAGAACACCTGTAGTTGTTTCCCCTCAAAGGGAACATCAAGGATCAGGTGGAAGTCCTCCAAGAGCCAACATCAACACAACTCTTGACGGAGGCGCCTCTGAACTCGAGGCAGAATTGGATCCATGTGTTGAAACCAAGGAGACCCTCGTTGACACTGTCACAAGAGCAGAGTTCGAAAGCTTCTATGACAGTATCAACAACTCTTTGAACGAGTGTAAACTTATCAATGAACAAAAAGAGGAGCTGATCCGCAAGGAAAATGCTTCTCTCAGGGAAGAATTGCCGAACATCTCAAACAAGCATGCTGAAATAACTCGAAAATATGCCGAAGATGAAGCACTCAGAACAGAGTCTGAAAGGGTCAGAGGAGAAGAGATCGCAAAGCTGACAACAAAGATAGCCGACCTAAGATCAGTCAGATCAGAGGAAGTTAAAAAGACTTCGACAGATCTTGCAGACCTAAAGCGACTCATAACAGAGAACCACACATCGCAGATGAACAGAACCCTTCCCATCCCAACGGTTATTCTTTCAGAATCTAATGTCAGAACCTTGACAGAGATAATTACCAACTCTGTTAAGGAATCCATAAAAGAAGCAACCACCTCATCTGCTACTCCACTCAACATCTCCAGCCCTAATCCAAATGACCTACCCATGACAGTTGGACAAATGGGAGACTTCAGAAAATCAATTCTTAGCCGAATGATGACGATCTCATCAAAATTTGTAATGAAAGCTAAGGAAACAGAAAAACACGTGAAAGCGTCCTTTGATACTCACAAGTTTAACTTTGAGGCTCAAGTAGACGAGATCAGAGGTGCTGCAACAGAGGTAGAAGATGTAATAGCAAAGGCAGCCTCAAACTTTACTGATATTATGTTACAGGCTACCTCTACATCGAAAAGACCTGCAGAAGAAGCACACACAGACGAACCATCAAGCAAGAGACACAAAGCTGGTCTGAAGTTTGTTGTTCAGTCCTCACTAGCAGCTCGAATTGACGATTCTGACGATGATGATGACTTCGAAGATGCTCAAGAAGGTCAATCAGACAATCAACAGGGTGAGTCCTCAGAACAACAAAAGGGGGAGAAGGAGAAGAAGAAGGAGGAAGAGAAAGAGAAGGAGAAAGAGAAAGAGAAGGAGAAAGAGAATGAGGTTGAAAAAGAAAGAGAAGCCAATGGTAAAGGGAAAATCACAGAAGCAACTGAGGCAGAGACTACCGAAGGAGAAAAGGGGATAACAAAGGAAATCATGACAAATATGACTGAAGTGGCATTTGACTACATGTTCAAGAACAGAGTCATCAAACCGACAGAAGAGTCAACACAAGAACCACCAAAGATCATCTGCCTAGATACCCCTCCTACTTCTCCAACAAAAGAACCAGAGAGGACAGACCCATCCTCTGCTGAAAGACAAACAAGTCAAGCCCAACCTCAAGCTACTCAGAAATCTGCTCACATCGACACTCTTATGGCAGAAACCCATGATGACCCAAACCCAACGGTAACAGAACAGAACCCAGAAACCTCTACCTTTCATACCGAAAAACTTGCCTTAGAAACGGTATTTGCATTTCTATATGCTGACAGAGATATCATCTCTGTAAATGCCGTACCCATTAACCCATACCTCAACCCAATCAGAATAAACACCATTTCTGATGCAAGGCTAAAGTTCATCCAAACCAAGTCAAATCAGAACAAAGCCATCAATATAAACTTCGGTATCCGCAGAATTCTGGACATCAAGCACAAGAAGTTTCAACACGACAGGGTCACATACCATGAGTATATTGTGGAATCAACAGAAGGCAGAAATGAAATCTTCAATGACAATGATCTCGTCCTTCTGAACCCATATGACCTGATCTTACTCCACGCATATTGCTTGAACTTCTCAGAAAGATACACACCGGCCAGAACTGCACTACCAGAAGTCAGATTCGCTATGCAAGATCACATCAATCTCAGAATACAGATTGATTATCAGCTAGGCATATGTAACACCCCAAAACAGGGGTTAACAAAAACTTCCATAAAACGGAAGAGTGGTACGCATTACTAAAGCAAAAGTAATCATAATTATCTTTACATAACCATTAATACTAAGATTTAGATAATTATAACTACTAATTGACCACTAGCTTATCTAATCTCTACTAAAGAAATCATATTACAAAAGATGTCGGAAAGTTCTATCATAAATCTTCTAATCTTTAGCTCTCCAACAATGATTCCATGCTCACAACCCATGTCTAAACCTTCTTGTGTCCGGAACCACTAATATCTGTAACACATAAAACACATAACATGTGTTAGGCTTTTAAAGCCTAAGTGAGATTTACACATAGCACATAGCGCATAATCATAACATGTAGAAATAACAATTCGGTACATTCACAAATTGGATTCCATGGAGAAGGTCCATATCGCTACCCAGTTACATCATAATCGAAGATATACCTTGATCGGTACCCCACGGTATTGTCACATGGCATAACACAACGGAAAACCCCACGGTATCTGAGGTATGAATCAATTACACTTACCCCATGGTGTGTAAGAATATATCCTCCAATGCCTACTAGGTGCTCCTCCAATTATGTGAATACCAAATATGTTAATCCAAATAATATTCCAAGCATATTTAGCACTTAACAATGGTCCAACCATTTAACATATCAATACTACTTCCATGTGGTTCATGTACATCCATATGTATCAATTCACATTCTATATAATATCAATAATAAACATCCATGTTTACAATTCAATAACAAGTCCATATTGACCATTAAGCCATCTTTGCTTCATTAAGACATATATTAAGCCATCATCATAATCATATACCAATGATGTAAAATCAGACCCAAACCTTTAACACTAACATTTACCATGGCATTCTAAGTAATAAAACACAATTAATCCACCATAACTTACTTGAACTCTTCTTGTTCCCTCTTAACCATTAAGAGCTTATAAATCAAGATTTCTCATTAACAATACCAAAATCGAGATAAAGAATGGTAGATAAGTATAATACAATCAATTAGATACAAGTTACTCACCTTAATTCTTCAATTGGTATAACCCTAACTTGAAGACTTGAACCCAATTACTCCAATCAAGATGAAATGAAGATGCAAAGCCCTAATTGAAGTTTAATTGGTAAGATTCATCTACTAATTGCTTGAATTGGATTATGATTGAGAGATGTGAGTTTACCTTAAGCTTAGATGGAAATCGTCTGAGAAGGAGAGAGCCAAAACCTGATTTGAGAACTCTAAATGAAAAGGATAAATGACTAAGGGTCAAGAGGTGGGTTTAATCCCCTTTTAGCACGTCAGGTGCTCGGCGCCGATCACCCGCGCCGATGCATCGGCGCCAACCATCGGCGCCAACCATCGGCGCCAGCCTCTATTTGCTTGCTTCTCATTTTCCACTAATTTGGCCGTAACTTCTTCGTTAGAACTCGGTTTTTACCCCGGAAAGTACCGTTGGACTCGTATTCAAATTACCCATCCAACTAATCCATAAAATCTAATATTTAACTTTATCATCTATTTTTCATTAATTTCCTTAAGGAATAAACTTATAGATTTCTATCGGAAGTTCTCAAATAACAAGTAACAATCACGGAAATTACTTAGGAAATCAATTCTAATCTAAGAAGTCAAAATATAAAGAAATATTAGGACTATTATTACTTACAAGGATTTTCCGGGTGTTACAGCATAGAGTTTGAAGTAGAGAAACTAGCGATTGCACCACCAAATGAAAACCTTGAGGGTTATGGCCATCACAGAACTGGAACCGTAGTAGAAGATCCTCCAGTCTGTCTACCGACAGAAGGGCACAAAGAAGGCCATCAGAGCAGCTAAAGCCCACAAGTACTCAAGTGAGTCGCTAGTATACCTCAAGAACATATTCCAAGATCTCCTAAGAAACAAGTGTCCAGAAGAACAGCAGAAACTCTTCATCGACCAGATTGATCTGATGCTGGACTTCCGCACTCTAATCAGAAGATTCGACAGAATTCTTAGGGGAGATAATTATGCTTAAATGTACTGGTATTTTAAATCTCAATGTAATATTCCAAAAGATTAGTGCAAGGCTTCGACAGAGGTAAAATTTCTCTGTTCTTTTGTTTAATCTCTTGTCAATTGTAAATTTTTATTTTCAATACTTAGGGGGAGATTGTTGGCCCCAAGTATCTGTTATGTAAAAGTATTGAAAATAGTTCAAGTCAGAAGACCAACAGAGATCAGACAAGATTCGGAAGAAGTTCAAGTCAGAAGACCAACAGAGCTCAACAGAGCTCTGTCGAAGACTTCCAACAGAAGAACAAGTGTTTAACAGAAGACCAACAGAGCTCTTGTGAAAGAGCTCTGGTGAAGTGAAGACCTCTGTCAGCCTAAGTCTCGTAGGAAATCCCAAGTGTTAGACAAGTGTCCATACTTTCCACGTATGCCCTAAAAAGGAGACACACTTTCCACGTGTCATTCTAGGGTACGATAGTACACTGCCTTCACTTTTCCAGGGCTATAAATAGAGAGGTAGTGGAACAAACAATTGTAAGCTTTGGGAAGAGTAGTTTTTCCACAATTGTTTAAGCACACACTACAGCAATCCCGAGCACTACCTCCGTACGATATTGCTGTCCTATGAGATTTCCGAACACACTCGAACATGTTCTTGGTGTGATTCATTATCAATATATGAGCAGCTTTTATATCTGATCCTGTTATCATTTTACTGTTCAATGTTTGATTCTCATAGTTCATTTATCGTTTACACAATCACTCATTTTAATGGCTTTATTTAATATGCTCCCGCTGTCTATTTCACTACCACTAATATGATACAACGTGAATCTGGGAACCTACAGTAACTAAACGGTCCCGCACCATCTGTATCATCTCGGTCGTCTTCAGCACAATATCAGTGCTCCCTAATACTCGTTGACCAACCTCGCCCCAGCAAATGGGCGTCCTGCACTTCCTACCATACAACATCTCGTACGGCGGCATGCCAATACTGGAATGGAAGTTGTTGTTGTAGGAAAACACCGCCAAAGAAAGATACTGATCCCAGCTACCTCCAAAATTGATAGGACATGCCCGAAGCATATCCTCAAGTGTCTGAATAGTACGCTCACTCTGCCCGTCGGTCTGTGGATGATAAGTCGTGCTAAAATGTAACCGCGTACCCATCTCCTCCTGAAACTTCTCCCAAAACCGGGAGGTAAAACTGGTGTCCCTGTCTGAGACAATCGAAACTGGCACCCCGTGCCTGTCTACAATCTCTCGCACGAAAATCTCTGCGAGTTTCTCCGCCGTGGAGCTCTCCCTGATGGCTAAAAAGTGAGCACTCTTGGTCAGACGATCGACGATCACCCAAATAGCATCGTTCCCACGTGGAGTCCTTGGGAGTTTCGTAATAAGATCCATCGTGATCTCCTCCCATTTCCATACCGGAATCTTCAAAGGTTGCAACTTCCCATGCGGTCGCTGGTGCTCAACTTTGACTTTCCGACAAGTCAAGCACTCCTCTACACACTTGGCGACATCCTGCTTCATGCCGGGCCACCAATAATCCTCTTGTAGGTCGCGGTACATCTTCGTAGCTCCAGGATGAATAGAAAACTTGGAATTATGCGCCTCATCCAACAATATCTGCCTGCTCCCACCAGATAAACCTCGACTATCACGGGCAAAATTCGGAATTTCACCCGAAACTCTCTCGCGTTTGGCATTCTCGTCCAAAATCGCCACTTCTTGAGCTTTACCTATTGACTCAAGGAGAGGTGTAACCACTGTCAACCACTGACACAAACCCTGAAGTGGCTCACCAACCGGATGTCGACTAAGTGCGTCCGCAACAACATTCGCCTTACCCGGGTGGTAAAGTATCTCACAATCGTAATCCTTGACCACGTCAAGCCACCTCCTTTGTCGCATATTGAGATTTTGCTGGTCCATCAAGTATTTGAGGCTTTTATGGTCAGTGTAAATTGTACACTTGACGCCATACAAGTAATGCCTCCAAATCTTGAGAGCAAACACCACCGCTCCCAACTCTAGGTCATGCGTCGGGTAGTTCGCCTCATGAGGCTTCAACTGCCTCGAAGCGTAAGCTATAACCTTACCACGCTGCATGAGCACGGCGCCCAATCCCTGGTGAGAAGCGTCACAATACACTACCAGATCCTCCATACCCTCGGGCAAGGTCAACATCGGAGCCTCGCATAAACGTCTACGCAGCTCCTCAAAAGCCCTCTGCTGCTCCTCACCCCAACTAAAAGCCGCAGATTTCTTCATCAATCGGGTCATAGGTAAATAAATCTTAGAGAAATCCTGAATGAATCTCCGGTAGTACCCTGTTAACCCAAGAAAACTCCGTACTTCAGTGGGAGTCTTCGGCACCTCCCACCGCATCACTGCTGAAATTTTGGTCGGATCGACCATAATACCCTTCTGGTTCACGACATGTCCTAGGAATTGTACCTCTCGTAACCAGAACTCACACTTGGAGAACTTAGCATAAAGTTTCTCCCGCTTCAAAACCTCCAAAACCTCTCGCAAGTGCGTCTCGTGCTCTTCCTTTGACTTCGAATACACAAGAATATCGTCGATGAACACAATCACCGACCGATCCAGCATCGGGCTACACACCCAGTCCATGAACGCTGCTGGTGCATTGGTGAGCCCGAAAGGCATCACCACAAACTCGTAATGTCCATAACGTGTACGAAATGCCGTCTTCTCCGTATCCTCACTTCTCACCCGCATCTGATGATACCCCAATCAATCTTAGAGAACCACGAGGCTCCTTGTAGTTGGTCGAACAAGTCATCGATCCTTGGCAGAGGATAACGATTCTTCACCGTAAGCTTATTCAACTCACGGTAGTCTATACACATCCTTTGGGACCCGTCCTTCTTTTTCACAAATAGAATCGGGGCTCCCCACGGTGAACAACTCGTCTTGATAAACTCTTTTTCGAGAAGTTCCTGTAACTGAGTGTACAACTCCTTCATTTCCGGTGGAGCCAGGCGATAAGGTGCCTTGGCCACCGGAGCAGCACCCGGAATCAAATCAATGCGGAACTCTACCTGTCGCTCGAGAGGTATCCCCGGTAAATCATCGAAAAATACGTCGGCAAACTCCCGTACAACTGGCACATCCTCCGCATTCTTCTTCTCTTCGTTGCCGCGCGTGTCTATCACATACCCTAAAAATCCTTGGCCACTGTGCTGCAAGTACCTCCGAGCCCTCGCAGCAGAACATATCGCTGAGGTCCGCCTGGGCGAGTCGCCCTGAACTAGCAGTTCTCCCCCGCTTGGGGTTCGAACTCGTACTTGTTTGCGACGACAAACAATCTCTGCATCAAAAGCATCCATCCAATCCATGCCCACAATCACACACAACTCGCGCATAGAGATCGGAATCAGATCAATAGGGAATCTCACGCCAGAGATTTCCAAAGTACATCCATGATACACGTCGGTAACCGTCAAAGTCCTATCATCAGCAACCTCAACTACCAGTGGACAGCCTAACCGTCCTACACTACGGCCTAAACACTCACTAAAAGTGCGAGACACGAAAGAATGAGTAGCCCCGCTATCAAACATCACTACAGCGGGCACCGAGTTAACTAAGAACGTACCTGATCATACAGTTTAAGCAAGATGTAATTACATATAATAATCAATAATCAGTAAAATCAAAGTGATGAAATATACCTGTCACCACTTTAGGCGTAGCCTGTGCCTCCTCCACTTTCAGTTGATAAACTCTACCTCGGGTCGTCTCGGGTCCAGCCTGGCCCACACGACCATCAGTAATACGCAAGGGGGAAGCCACAGGAGCTCGTTGTGCCCCACTCCCATCAGCAACCCTCGGATTCGGGCAGTTGGCCTTCACGTGGCCCGTCTGCTTGCAGTTAAAGCAGACCATCAGTGGTACCCTGCAATCACGACCGTAGTGTCCTACCTGGCCACACTTGAAACATTTGTCGTCTCTCCTTCCGTTACCATCCCTAGGCTTAAACCCACCGCTCCTTTAACTCGAGCGCGAGTCCGAAAACCTCGTTTTCTTCGGAACAGCCGATACTGGTGCCACGGTCTGCACCGCCTTCCTCTTCTTAGCCTGCGTCTCCAACTCAAGTTCCCGTCTCCTGGCAGCCTCCATCATCGCAGTAAGTGTAGCATACTGCGCAGTACTCACGAACTCCCTGATCTCGGTACGTAACATATCCTTGTACCGCGTCATCTTCATGTCCTCGGAAGCAGCATACTGAGGACAGAATAGTGCCATCTCCGTGAACTTTCGGATCATCTCCTTCACGGTCTCCGTAGTCTGAGTGAGCTCTAGGAATTCTTTAGCAATCCTCTCCATCTCCACTGGAGGCACATACTGTAACATCCTAATTTTCGTTGTATTATTTTTGTGAATTACAAATTAACTTGGGGTTAAGTTTGTAATTGTTTAAAAGTGTTGCTTGAGATAGCTTTTCATTTGGAGGGTTGGTTGGGTAAGTCCTTGAAAGTTAGAGGTTTACTTGATAAGAGTCCTATGACTCACCAAGTTAAACATGAGGTGTCACACAATTAGTTTTAAAATGACTAATTGTGTGTAAGTGTGGGTTGATTTTCGGTTTTGAGAAAAGGAAAAGAAGCCGAGAGAGAGTGAAATCGAGAAGAAAATAGCAAGGAGAAACAAGATTTTTCAGTAGAAATTTGGAAGTAATTGAAGAAATCCAAGGTAAACCACTCTTAACTTTTATGTTTATAATTGTTAAGATAAGTTGAGAAAATGGGTTTTTATGACAAATAGATGTTTTGGGAAATTTGAGTACATGAGTAGGTGTGGTTTATAGCCTTAAACATATCTGCAAGATTTCATAAACAAACATGGATTAAAAGTATAAAAATCTGGGTTTTAGGATGAACTTAGTGGACTGAGACTTGGATGAATATCATCGAAATCGCAATCTTGAGTTGTGACATTCATGATTGTCGCAATAGACCATTGCGACTTGGATTTGGAGTCGCAACAGTTGGTTGCGATTCGGAGTGAAATCGCAATGGTGAGTTGCGACTTGGCACTGTAGTCGCAACAGTTGATTGCGACTTGGGTCGAAATCGCAATGGAGGGTTGCGACTTGGTACTGTAGTCGCAGCAGTTGGTTGCGATTTGGAATTGGAATCACAATAAGTGATCGCGACTTCAGTTCATTGCGACTTGAGGTGTATTTTTAAGAGATTAAGGATTTTTAGCTGTGAAGGGTTCTGCTTATAAATTAATATCAGTATGTGTAAATTGGATATTACAGTAAACAGTGGTAGTAAGAGAAGGGAGTCTCTACAAGTTTAAAAAGGATTTAAAAGAAGTGTGATTTCATACCAGGTGAGTTTATTCAACTCTCTTTAAAATTCAGTAATTAATATTGAAATAGATGTTTTATATGCATGCTTGATTATGTTTATAAAGACTTGAATAAGTCAGAGATAAATCCAAGAGGGCGATTAAAAGTTATGCTATAATGATCCCTGTGCTAAATTGCCATGAGGGGATAGTTAAGAAGTAGTTGAACCAGAGTTTTTAATATTCCTGATAATGAGTATGATTATTTGCTATATGCAATCTGTTATATGATTATGAACTCTGAATATGATTTAAAGATTTATTGAGATATTTAACTTCTGTGTTAAGTTGTAAAGAGGAGATAGTTCAGAGATCGAGATGAGGAGATAATAATATTCTTTATTTTTATATATAGAATATGTTTGGAGAAATGATATATTATATGCTGGACGCATATAGTAATATCGATTATTATGTGTATATATTATGTGCTTTCACTAAAATAGGCATCCGGTCATCGGGGGCACTTGGGTACGGTATAATGGGAACCGATTACTCGTCGTTGACCAAAGGGATGTAATTTTAGTAATTGGGTGTACCTTGAATCATTGGGAGATCCCGCTTGAGCATCGCGATATTATAACCCCATTGGGACCATTGATTCTGAGGTGGAATGTGGAATAAACAGATTTGTTTAAATAATTCCCATTTCGATTTGGGAAGATCGGAGATTTCCCAGTGATGAGAGGAAGATCTGAGATAGGCATAAAGTAATTTGTAATCTCTACTTCCGGATTATGAAATAGGCAAGTTTTGACTTGTAATTTCTTGTGTGAAGAGTAAGTAGTTGTGAATCTGAGATGGTTCATAGTAAACTCTTAATTTTGTTGTTATGATTAAACGAGTTAGTCATATGTACGAGAGTGGGGTAGATTTCCCCGATTTGGAAAAGAGCTGTCGTACGGTAAGATGGGTGAGAACAGGTTTGAGTTATCTGTTCATGTTTTAATTATTAAATTTTATTTTGATTTGAGTATTCTCACTAGGCGAAAGCCTAATGTTTCAAGTTGAATCTTCTTACCAGGTACAAGCTCCGGGAAGTAAGTGGGAATGAGAGAATAGCACTTTTGGATATATTCAGACTTAAAGATAATGGAGGATCTAGTTTCTTTCTTTGAAGCTTTTGGGACAGTTGATTAGATAACTTGATTAATCTGATTGTCTTGATGTGATTAGATTAATAGGTTATTTAAGAATGAGTTGTAAGTTTATAGAAATCTTACATTTGATCCTCAAGTTATATAAGTTTGAAGTTTTTGATCATAACTTGGAGTAATTTTTAAGGTTTAAATTGACCCTATTTTTAGGGTGTTTCAGTATGGTATCAGAGCTTTAGTTTAAGCGAACTAGGTATGAATTTGAGATACCTAGACTTAAGCTGAGATGAATTAAGTTATGATCCGCGAGATATGGGTAGAAGTACTAAGATTGGGTAGTCTTAGAGTCGACAGATATACGCGAAGTTGGTACTGTAACAATGGTAATGAGAATCCTCATGTATGATATGTTTGCAATTTCAATTAGCTACTGTTATTATGAATATATTATTACACAAGCATACTTGTTTCTAAATTGTTACAGTGACTAACGATCGGTAAAGTACATTTTGTATGTATGTAAGTGCATAACCATTTCTCGTGGTTATCCCTGTAAGTTATAGTAGAGTGATGGTGAATACGCCACCAAGATCCTTTAGAGGACAGAGCAGTAAATGGTTGGGGGTTTGAAAGGACAACCTGGAATTGGCGAGGCTCATGAAAGTCCGCCAAGGCAACCTTTCATAGGTGATTTGGTATGTGCAGAGATAGAGTAGGAGATGATTGATTAAGACGGAATTAGTATGACATGGTTGAGCATGGGGGCCATGGAATGCATGTATAGCAATTCTTATAAGGCCGAGAAGGCGACCTCTGGTCGGAAGTAGAGTGTCAATAATAAGTTACGTAAGTAAAACGATTGACCTTGTTTGAGTAAGTAGCCTTCATTGCGAGTAAGTTTTGTGCATGGTGTTTTAGTGTGTGTTACATGAGTTATCTTGATTTTAAACCAAGTACATAAATAACAGTTTTATTCAAGGATGAATTAGTATGTGCAAGTATGTATTTAAAGAAAAAGGGCAGTTTCAATTACGCTGCCTAACGAAATTTTGGAACTTAGCAACTTGCAAAATACTTCAAACTTTACATAAAAATTGTATGATAGCAAACAGGTCAAGAAAGTGTTGATCAGTAAATTTTTTTATAACCAACAAAGGTATTGATTTGATGATATTATATAAATGAGTGTGAGAAACGACTAGTTTACTTTGTGTCAGTAAATTTTAAACTTTTGTCGTATGAAAAGATCTTCATTTAAAATATTACTGTTGTAACAACATCTTTTGGTTGAGAAAGATTGAGTTTTACGGAAATTTGTATACGAACGATTTTTGAGATCGTTGTGTAGTACATGGGAGTTATGAAAATGATTGGGGTCGTGTGTGCCCACGTTGTTCCGAATGTTGTTTATTTAAATGAGAAAAGTGTGGATTGAGTTATTTATTATATTGTCATGCATGAAGGCTATGAACTCGCTTAGTCGTAGAGTATTACGTTTTAAGCTAAGAAAGAACTCCAAGAATGGAGAAGTGTTGGATAAACCCTGGAGAAAAAGTTTGTAGTTTTGGTGATTGTGTTAAAATGAGAGATGATCAATGTGAGAGTCGAAAATAGACTTTAGTGTCGGTTGCATGAAGTCTGTATCTTTGTTCGTTGACTAGGAATACAGTTGCCGAGGGACGGTTGTGTCCAGAGGAAGAATTAGGTTCAGTTAAGGACCTTAAGGTTAAGGAAATGTCGACATGTCAAGGATTGACTTTGAAGTCGATGGTGGTGTAAGGTGTATGAGACCTTTCGTCTGTCATTGGGTGCGGTCTGGGTGCGTCCTGCGTATGCCCGTGCGGACAGGAACAAAGACTGAGAGCGGTACCGGTATGCTGTTATGCAAAGGCTATGCGCAAATCAAATATTATTGTATACGATATGGTTAAGGATTTTGAGTAATTGACGGAAAAAAATCACTAATGAAAGAAGTTCCGAATTATTGTTGCACAAGTGAAAGTTATGTAGTCAAAACACGCTTTTAATATTTTTATGGGTGTGCAATATTTATGAGGTATTACGTTTTAAAAATGTGAACATGTGAGTTGGGGGATTTTGGTAAATCCGATCATGTAAAGTTTTTTAAGAGTGATAAAACTTTGTTTTGGGGCCGATGGCTAATTAAGGGATTAAAAAGGTAAAGAATTGGGTAACAAGGTATTTTGGGTTATATAATCGTGCGCGTGATACATGTTTAATCAAACGTATATTTTGGCCCTAAAGGCTTGATTGTTATTCAAATGAGTCTTTTGAATGTTTGTCAGTTTTAATGACTCGAGATGGAGTCTTGGTTGTGTTATATACTTAACTGCATTCTATTTAAATAAGTGTCGGTCTTAAGTGTAAAGACTGTCTGATAATTCTCGCGTTTTAATATCGTTGGAACTAACAAACCTTGGTGAAGTATATAAGAGTTGCATATACCTACATAAATTGACTTTGTTGAGAAAGTAGCAGTGAAGGAGTCATAGATTTATCATGCCTTGGAACGTATGTTGCTTAATGATCAATGATCCTTGGAGTAGATGGTTCGGTTTTGAACTCAGTTGAGTCTTAAGAGCATTGACCTGATTTAATAAGCTCGTTGTAGGCTTGGGTTGGGATTACATGGATTGTATTAAAATAGAAGTTTGCATGATGTGAATGTTTTGGGTATTCTTTTGGATTTAATTATTGTTAAGTCTTAAATCAGAAGAATAAAAGCTGAAGGACCACTTTGTAAGAATGTTAAGAGTATGAAAGACTGTTGTGTTATAGAAGTGTTTTACTTGCGATGTGGATGGTTTACAAAGGAGAAAGTATTAGGCATAAATGGAGTGAGGTAGGGAAAATGTTGAAGCTGCGAAGGATTGTACCGTGTTTTGGTTTTGGTTTGGAATCATAAGGAGCTAGTATGAACGAATAAGTTCAAGTTATTTAGCAAATCGAGAGTGGTAGTTCAACTAAAGTTGGGGAGGAAATATTGACTGAAATGACTCGGGTATTATGTGTATGAATGATTGTGAGAAACCTGGTCTGTGGTGAAAGGTTATGTGTGGAGAATGTACGATTGAGTATTGGTACCAACTGCCAAGATAAATGTGTTAGTTAGTATGTATTAGGAGGTTAGAACTAGGAAGCATTTGATGGAAGTCTTTTTGGGGATTTCGGATGAAAAGTACTACTTTGTCATTAAAGTTGTTGGGGCATGTAAATTGTAAGATGGAATAGCGATATGGCTAATATCGAAACTGAATGTCGGAAAGGGTATTGGGTGTTTGCCCAAAGTGATTTGATTGAGTGAGTTGATTCCTATGATAGAAAGATTTGACTTAAGAATGTAATCATATTACAGGTTCAATAAAGTTATCACTTTTGATGTTCAATACTTTGGTGCTTAATTGTATTGTGGTTGTGCGATGAGATAGTGATGTGAAGAAGTGATAGCATGCTATACCAAAGAAGCGTGTAAGTCAAGGATGTAATAATGGACTGCCGTGGTTGTTGAAGTATTTAATAGTAACGAGTATGCTTAATTTACAGTGTACGTGGAAATTTCAGGAAGTACATGTTAATGTTATTTTGAGACCTGGAGAGTGAGTTGTGATGATGATGGGGTGAAAGGAAGACTCTTGTTCTTCTCAATCCCATTGGTTTTAGGTGAAGAGGATACTGTAACCATTAAGCTTTAGTATTAAAATATTCTGTAAATGTAAAAGAAATACGTCGAATGCAGTTCTCGGTGTTACAAAGTTTTGGCTAGAGAATCCTAACTGACGTTTTTAGAAAAACTGCCATTTTGGACTGTAGTTGTATGGTGAATATTCCGTATAAACAAGAGAGAAATAATAACGGTATGCTAGACTAAGAAGTAGTCAAGACATGGTATACCGGTATCGATAGTGTCAGATCGTGATAGTCGGTTTACTTCGAGGTTTTGGCGATCACTACAAGAAGAATTGGGTACTAAAGTTAATCTGAGTACGGCTTTTCATCCACAAACCGATGGATAGAGTGAGCGGACCATTCAAACTTTGGAAGATATGCTCAGGTGTTGTGTTTTAGATTTTGATGGTAACTGGGATACGCATCTACCATTAGTAGAATTTGCGTATAACCATAGTTATATCGGAAGAGCACCCTTCGAAGCGTTGTATGGTCAAAAGTGTAGAACAACGGTATGTTGGTTAGAGGCCGGAGAAAAACAGTTTGCTGGTCCAGAGTTGGTACAGCAAACAGCGGATAAGATGAAAGAAATTCGGCGGCATATGAAAGCAGCCCAAGATAGACAGAAAAGTTATGCTGACCCGAAGCGGAGACCAAAGGAATTTCAAGTTGGGGAGCGCGTGATGCTCAAAGTATCCCCATGGAAAGGTGTAATAAGGTTTGGAAAACAGGGGAAGTTGAGTCCTCGTTTTCTAGGACCTTTCACCATTTTTGAGAGAATTGGATTACAAGCCTACAAGTTAGATCTTCCACCAGAGTTGGAAGGGGTTCATAATACTTTCCATGTATGTTATCTTCGGAAGTGTTTGGCCGAAGAGGAAGATGTGATTCCACTCACCAATGTGAAAATGGATGAAAAGAGCCGATGTGTAGAAGAACCAGAGGCAATTTTGGAAAAATCGATTAGAAAGCTACGTAGTGGTATAGAGGTAGCTATGTTGAAAAGTGCAGTCGAAACACCATAGAGGTACTAATGTAACTCTAGAGTCGGAAGAGAGTATGAGGGATAGATATCCTCATTTGTTTACTTGACTTTGATTTCAGGGACGAAATCATTTTCAAGTTGGGGAGTATTGTAACATCCTAATTTTCGTTGTATTATTTTTGTGAATTACAAATTAACTTGGGGTTAAGTTTGTAATTGTTTAAAAGTGTTGCTTGAGATAGATTTTCATTTGGAGGGTTGGTTGGGCAAGTCCTTGAAAGTTAGAGGTTTACTTGATAAGAGTCCTATGACTCACCAAGTTAAACATGAGGTGTCACACAATTAGTTTTAAAATGACTAATTGTGTGTAAGTGTGGGTTGATTTTCGGTTTTGAGAAAAGGAAAAGAAGCCGAGAGAGAGTGAAATCGAGAAGAAAATAGCAAGGAGAAACAAGATTTTTCAGTAGGAATTTGGAAGTAATTGAAGAAATCCAAGGTAAACCACTCTTAACTTTTATGTTTATAATTGTTAAGATAAGTTGAGAAAATGGGTTTTTATGACAAATAGATGTTTTGGGAAATTTGAGTACATGAGTAGGTGTGGTTTATAGCCTTAAACATATCTGCAAGATTTCATAAACAAACATGGATTAAAAGTATAAAAATCTGGGTTTTAGGATGAACTTAGTGGACTGAGACTTGGATGAATATCATCGAAGTCGCAATCTTGAGTTGTGACATTCATGATTTTCGCAATAGACCATTGCGACTTGGATTTGGAGTCGCAACAGTTGGTTGCGATTCGGAGTGAAGTCGCAATGGTGAGTTGCGACTTGGCACTGTAGTCGCAACAGTTGATTGCGACTTGGGTCGAAATCGCAATGGAGGGTTGCGACTTGGTACTGTAGTCGCAGCAGTTGGTTGCGATTTGGAATTGGAATCGCAATAGGCGATTGCGACTTCAGTTCATTGCGACTTGAGGTGTATTTTTAAGAGATTAAGGATTTTTAGCTGTGAAGGGTTCTGCTTATAAATTAATATCAGTATGTGTAAATTGGATATTACAGTAAACAGTGGTAGTAAGAGAAGGGAGTCTCTACAAGTTTAAAAAGGATTTAAAAGAAGTGTGATTTCATACCAGGTGAGTTTATTCAACTCTCTTTAAAATTCAGTAATTAATATTGAAATAGATGTTTTATATGCATGCTTGATTATGTTTATAAAGACTTGAATAAGTCAGAGATAAATCCAAGAGGGCGATTAAAAGTTATGCTATAATGATCCCTGTGCTAAATTGCCATGAGGGGATAGTTAAGAAGTAGTTGAACCAGAGTTTTTAATATTCCTGATAATGAGTATGATTATTTGCTATATGCAATCTGTTATATGATTATGAACTCTGAATATGATTTAAAGATTTATTGAGATATTTAACTTCTGTGTTAAGTTGTAAAGAGGAGATAGTTCATAGATCGAGATGAGGAGATAATAATATTCTTTATTTTTATATATAGAATATGTTTGGAGAAATGATATATTATATGCTGGACGCATATAGTAATATCGATTATTATGTGTATATATTATGTGCTTTCACTAAAATAGGCATCCGGTCATCGGGGGCACTTGGGTACGGTATAATGGGAACCGATTACTCGCCATTGACCAAAGGGATGTAATTTTAGTAATTGGGTGTACCTTGAATCATTGGGAGATCCCGCTTGAGCATCGCGATATTATAACCCCATTGGGACCATTGATTCTGAGGTGGAATGTGGAATAAACAGATTTGTTTAAATAATTCCCATTTCGATTTGGGAAGATCGGAGATTTCCCAGTGATGAGAGGAAGATCTGAGATAGGCATAAAGTAATTTGTAATCTCTACTTCCTGATTATGAAATAGGCAAGTTTTGACTTGTAATTTCTTGTGTGAAGAGTAATTAGTTGTGAATCTGAGATGGTTCATAGTAAACTCTTAATTTTGTTGTTATGATTAAACGAGTTAGTCATATGTACGAGAGTGGGGTAGATTTCCCCGATTTGGAAAAGAGCTGTCGTACGGTAAGATGGGTGAGAACAAGTTTGAGTTATCTGTTCATGTTTTAATTATTAAATTTTATTTTGATTTGAGTATTCTCACTAGGCGAAAGCCTAATGTTTCAAGTTGAATCTTCTTACCAGGTACAAGCTCCGGGAAGTAAGTGGGAATGAGAGAAGAGCACTTTTGGATATATTCAGACTTAAAGATAATGGAGGATCTAGTTTCTTTCTTTGAAGCTTTTGGGACAGTTGATTAGATAACTTGATTAATCTGATTGTCTTGATGTGATTAGATTAATAGGTTATTTAAGAATGAGTTGTAAGTTTATAGAAATCTTACATTTGATCCTCAAGTTATATAAGTTTGAAGTTTTTGATCATAACTTGGAGTAATTTTTAAGGTTTAAATTGACCCTGTTTTTAGGGTGTTTCGCATACTCTGCACGAAAACGTACGACGAACTCCTTCCAGGTCAAAGTAGTTTGCTCAATAGGCGTCAAAGCAGTAGCACACCAGTCTTTCGCTCCGTCTCGTAACAGATTCACCGCGAAGCGAACCTTCAGGTTCTCAGGACAACCACTGGTAAGGAATGCGCACTTCATATCCGAGATCCAGCGCATACTGACGATCGGGTTCGAGTCTCCCTTGAACTCAGGAGGAGAACAAGCAGAGAGATCCCGATACTGAAACTCCCTCGCTCGGGGCTGCCCAGCCGCAGGGGGTGGAATCGACGCGATGCGCTCCTCCATCATTACTACTACCTCATCACGAATGGAGGTAATAATCTCGGGGATCGCCTCCCCAATAGCATGCGTCACCTCAGCCGCAATCATCTCACGTATCTGCTCGGCAGTAACCCCAGTACCAGCATCTGGAGCAGCATTGTTGTTCCTTCTTGTGATGGCCATTCTGGGTAATTATTACAACGAGCTATTAGCACACAATAAATCCTGCTAACTACGCTCACGCTCAACTCCTCGTATTCCCCGTGACTTTCCCCGACTCGAGCACGGATCCTGTGCTTTAGATAGTAGGAGCTCTACTACTACCTTCCACACCTATCCTTACTCGTTTCGAGTCACATCCCGAAGTGCCCAAATAGTTCCTTGCCGACAGTTTAACCCAAATGCCCGTACCAGCATATGTCAACACTCTTCCTAGCTCACTAGGAATTCACCCCATCCCACTACCCTTGCTATTGACGAAATCTCCACTAGTCGTGACGAGTCGCCTCGCGAATGCACAGTCGCATACAGTGTGAAACCAGATAGACATTCGAATAAAAGATTCTATCGCACAACGGTTAGACTCAAACAAGAGCTGCGCAACAAAACTAAATCAAACATTCTAAGGCTATTTGGTTCCTACTGCATACAACTTATAAGGCATTCACTTAACAACCTATCAAGACTAGCATAAATTCCTACTAGCAATTAATAACCATACACTCATGCAGAACAATGTAATAAGCACCAGGCAATCTAGCATACATACTCCTATGTTCTAGAAAGCAATAAATTACACTAAGTACTCTACCTTTTCCCTTAGCATCGGCTGACTGTACACACTGCGCCTTCGGTCACCGTTTCTCAAACGTACTTTTCCTTTCTTTTATTTCTCCAAAAATTTTAAAAGGAAAAAGATAATCCCGAGCCGCAAACTTGAGTTCAAACACACCGAAATGTGTTTGATTCGCTCAAGCTGTGCTCTGATACCAAGTTGTATGTAAGGCCCATATCCCGGTATGTATTATTTTATTTAAATAAATCCTTTGCCTGCTGTCCTGTTAAACTTTTGATTTATTATCGGGATTATCGAGAGTTAGCATCGTTAGCATTCTTAAGCTATCTTGGATTTGTGTAAGGTGTTAAATTGTTGAGGGGCCATTCTTGGCCTTAGGCAAATTTTGGGTATGGGTTTGGCCCATGCAATTAGGAACCAAACCATGCTTCTTCTCGTTTTTCTTTTTCCACGGTCGCTTCACCATCATAAACCCTACTTCTTCTTTTTCTTGTGAACCACTCAAAGCAACCCTATGATTTCTTTCTCTTTTCCTTGTGGAGGTGCGGCCGGAAGAGAGAAACGAAGAGAGAGAGAGAGAGAAGAACCGGGAGTAAGAAGAGAGAGGAAGCCGCCGGAGTTGCTGCTGATGTTCGCCGGAGTGCCGCTGCTGTTCGCCGGAGTTTTCAAGAGGGGGAGTATCGAGTGCTGTCGCGTGGCATCGTCGCAAGGTAACTCTCCGCCCTTCTCCTTTACTTTTCGTTTGTCCGGCGAGACAACCACCGCCGCACGCCGCCGCTACGGTGGCTGTGGGTGGACGATGGTGGCAGTGGGTGACACTCGTGGCGGAACCCTAAACACACCTGGCCTAAACTCTAAATCATCGTAGCGTAAATCCCAAACCTTTTAGTATCGTAAATCGTTTATAAAATCGTCAATTTATGTGAAAAGCGTCCTTCTGCCACTGTTTTGCGTCAACCATAACTTTTCTGTCGTAACTCCGTTTGAGCCGAAACCGGCGCCCACGGTTCAAGCTCGGGGTCGGGCATGTTTTCCGTGTTTTAGCGGAAAACTGGTTCGGCCTCTAGATAGGTGGAAAAGTGGTCGTAAGTTCAGTGAATCGTCATTTTATGTAAAAGAAACTGCAGTTCTGTCACTGTTTTGCGTAAGCTGTAACTTTCTTCTCGTAACTCGGTTTGGGGTGAAACCGGTGTCAAAAGTTCCCTTTTTGAGTCTAGAAACTTTTCTGTGTTTTGTGCAAAACCCAGTTCGGGACGTAGCATGGGTCGATTTGTCGTTTTATACTGAAAGGTGATGAATTTCGCTGTTCCGGAAACTGTTTTTGTAAAATCCGTAGTAAATTGTAGAAAAATCGTTAGGAGGCGTATAATATGTCCTTGGAACCCTAACTCAGAGTACTTTCTGGTCATAAAATAATATTGGGAATTTTCTGGGTTTAAAGGGGTTGAAACAGGTCCCGAACAGACCTGTTTTGGGTGAACGGAATTTAGTTTTAGTGACGGTATAAGCGTGTGTCGTGTCATAGGGTCCGGGTCTCGTATTGACACGTTTTAACATGCATTTAGGTGCTGGGAAGTGACCGTAATTGTGAAGCTTGATTTGTGTTATTAAGCTGGGCGCGCATTCGAGGTGAGTTCTCTCACTGTGTAGTTAGGGGTTGTATGCATGTCATAATAGTTTGTATGTACTACTGTCTTTGTGGTGTGAACTAGTTGTTTGTGGTGTGTAATATTTGATTGGTTTGAATGCTTAGTATAAATGTTTTACATTACAATTCGGTGGGACCGAGAAAGTGGAAAGAAACGTTGTGGGAACTCGGTGTGACGAGTGTGTTACATTACAATTCGGTGGGACCGAGAAAGTGGAAAGAAACGTTGTGGGAACTCGGTGTGACGAGTGTGTTACATTACAATTTGGTGGGACCGAGGAAGTGGAAAGGAACGTTGTGGGAACTCGGTGTGACGAGTGTGTTACATTACAATTCGGTGGGACCGAGGTGTTGGATACATAATTACTTGTAGATGTTTACTCGTTTTATGTAACTGTGATGTTGTTGCTTATGTGCGGATAGGGGTGATGTGTATATAATTCCTATCTGCGCATGTGTTGGAATTCACTAAGCTTCGTGCTTACCCTTTCCCAATAAATTGTGGTTTCAGGTGCGAGTGGCTCTAAGGCGTGACGGGTACACACTGGCGCGCGAGGAGAGCTGGCTGCTTTCTGATTTTAATAATTAGACGTTTATTCCGCTGGTTTTATTTATAAAGATATTAATTGTGAGTTTGCAAACGAAACGTTGGGATCATTTAATGAGTTGTTATAAATGAAATGTTTATTTTAAAATTTTAAATTGCTTGTAATTTTTTTGGGACGTTACAACTTGGTATCAGAGCACAGCTTGAGTGAATCACACACACCTCGGTGTGTTTGATCTCAAGTTTGCGGCTATAAGATTCCTTTAAAATCGTTTTTAGAAAATAAAAGGAAGGAAAATTCCGTTGAGAACGGTGATTGGAGGCGCAGTGTGTACAGTCAGCCGGAGCCAAAGGGGAATGGTGCAGTACTTAGTGTTTTATTGCTTTCTAGATCATAGAGTATGCATGCTAGATTACCTGTTGTGGACACTATGATGTATGTTGAACTACTTGCTATTAGGAATTTATGCGAATTATGATAGGTTACTAAGTGGTTGCCCTCTAGGTTGTATGCAGTAAGAGATTTATAGCCCTAGAATATTCGATTTAGTTCTATTGCGCAGCTCTTGTTTGAGTCCAACCGTTCTAGGATAGAGTCTTGTATTCGACTGTCTATTTATTTCGCACTGCATATAATCGGGTATTCGCGAGGTCACTCGTCATAATTAGTAGGAATTCGGTAGTAGCAAGGGTAGTGGGATAAGAGGAAATTCCTAGGGAGCTAGGAAGGGTGGATGTATATATATGCTGGTGCGGGCATATGGTTAATTATATATTTAATTGTTGTTGTATGATCGGGGTGACCGATGGTTTATTATGTATACAATTGTGGTTGTCTGATCGGGGAGACCGATGGTCTTATATATACAGTAGTTGTATGAGTTTGCCTGTTTAGGATATGTTCTTGAACTGGCATGTGTGGATTAATTATGTTATGTGTATAGTTTCGGCGAGAAACTACTTGGACCCTCGGGATGGGACTCGGAACGAGCGATGATAGGCGTGGAAGCTAGTAGTAGAGCTCCTACTACCGGAAGCACAGGATCAATGCTCGAGTCGGGGAGGTCACGAGGAATCCAAGGAGTTGAGCGTGAGTGTTGTTAGTATGAGTTATTATGTGCTAATAACGCGTTGTATTATCTACCCTGAATAGCCGTCACGAGGGGAGACAATTATAGTAGATCCACTGATACATGTGTGTGCTTGACTTGCTTTGATGGGATGATCGTTGGGGTAGTGTCGAAGGTTCTAAACTAGTAGTCGTTGGAATAGAAAGACGATTATAGTATTAGTCACTTGGAGTGACGATAAGGATGATATTTGTTGTAAGCAGATCATTTCGGGCCGAGATGGGAGATTGTGCTAGAGCCATAGGCTTATAGAGCCGACTTGGATTTGAGGAAAAATCGTAGGGATTATTTGACGTAATTTCCCAACTTGCCCTAAGAGGTTAAATGTTCGGAGGACGATAGTGGATTGGAGAGGTTTGGAGGAGTATGAGTCGAGACGTGGAATGCCGACTGAGTCATGCACGAAGTTTATTTTGAAAATAAAATTGCATTAACTACTTCTGGTGTTTCAAATCCTTTTAGGGATGGTGTTTTGGAATTTTGGGAAATGTTTAGTACACACACAAGATTTCGAATTATGGTTTTGAAAGTGCATGAAACCTTTTTATCACGAGAGTTGCAAACTTTGTTAAAATTGTATCATTGATTATTTCCAACGGTTCTTTCGGGTATGATGATATCCGTGTTTTGTGGTGTTTAAAATGTTGGGCAAGTGACTACGGTTTGCGACTTTAACATTGGAATTCTTCCACATATGTTAGAGTTGAGACGGAAAGTTACATCCCGCGGTGTCTGTATAAGACTATTTGGGTGATTTGGTTAAAATAAGTTGGTTAAACAATGTTGTTTTATGGTTTTACCGTGGGAAGAGATTTTTGGGATTTTGGCGTCTCATTCATGTTTTTGCTTTTGGCAATTTGACTTTGGGGGCACAATGTATGGTGCTATTTTTTTGACTTGGAGTCATTGAGTTCATTAGGGTCCATGAAGTTTTGTTTTACGGCATGTTGAGTCGTGTGGGTTTAATTTTGCGAGGTGCATATCTTATTTGTTTATGTGACCATTTGGGGAAATTTTGGAAATTAATTTAAAGAACCCCACCTTTTGAGATTTGGTGTGAGTTAATTGGAGCTTTTGTGTCATTGCAAGAAAATTTTAAGGAAGTGTTACAAGCTTGCACGCCTACCCCAGTTAGAGATTTTATGAGGTTTTAGTCGATATTTGCAAATGATAAAAGCGAATTGATTTCTATCTTTAAGTTTGAAAATTTCTCAAGACAATTGTGTTTTAACAAAAATATATTTGTAAACCGTTTCATCGTTTTGGATGACTAACTGACGCACGTAAAAATTTGTTGGTGGACCCTGTGCCACGACATTTTATGATTTAAAAAGAGAAATTTTGGGGTCAAACGTCGTGGAACCGATTTTGAAATTTTGTGCACACCTTTGTCGCATCCTGTTTAAGGTTAAGCGGTTACTTTAAGTGCATGTCATGAGCCAATTCATACTAGAACCGTGAAGGTTCATTTTCACAGAAATTATTTATTTCGCTTTACTAAGCTGCAATGAAAGGATTTTTAACATGATTTTCATATGTGGGACGAGCGTGTCCATTTTTGCGTAACTACCGACCTGGTAATAGTAGTTTTATTGCTTACGGTCTTTTTGAAATGAAAAATCTTGACGTTGAGAATATTTTGTAAATGATTTTGTAAACCATTTGGGAAGTGCATTTATAAGTGATATGGGTCATTTTGAGAATTTTAAGGGTGTGAGTCCTTTTGTTTAGCTCGTGTCGAGTTTGGGACTAATGCTATTTAAGAGTATCGCTTGCTTAAACTTTATTTAAATGTGTTTTTGACCGACTTATGGGTCTAGCAAGCGTGGAGCATTTTGCTCGGTTTTGATTTGGAGTTTGTCATGGGCTAATTGCCCGGTTTTAATGACTCGAGGTGGAGTCTTGTTGATGAATTGTTTTGTCGCACCGTTTGGCATTCATTGCACGTCGAGTATTTACATGTTTGGGTGAGTGAGTCAATCCGGAATAGGCATGTTGTTGGTAGGCTGTTTGCTTTGGATCCTCAGGCACATTAGTCAGTCGTTGGTAATGGTCGGTTGGGTATCTCGGGGTGGGACCCCGATATTCATGTGTTTTAACCTGGACTTTCCAGTAGGTACTAGGAGGAGATGGTCGTGGGCACTTACCTGGGAGGTAGTTCTGGTGTGCTGGGTCTTGAGGCGTTACCTGGGAGGTAGACGTCAAGGTGTATCCTCGATACGGTGTGACTTGGCTTCGTAGAGCAAGTGTGGATGATACGTCGACGGTGGAAGGTAGGTATTCCATGCGCGTTAGTACCGTAGGCCGAATAGTATCGGTTAAGGGATTGATGTCCTTTGTTATTAAGAGCATAAATGCGCATCCACCATTTTGAGGTAGGTGGTATATTTAGGTGTCGACTTTTGGGATTGAAGCCAAACACCTTTAGTATAATCGGAGAGTTGTAGCCGATTTTAAGATAATCCTGGTGACGGTAGTAGTAACCCTGAAATGATCACTTGTGATGAATGGTTATGGTAGAATGACCTCCGTGTGTGTTAGTTGATTTGGTTGTGGGGGATATCTTTTTGTGTTAGTGTCTAGGATAATACCACGCTGATGCTTGTTATTGTAATCGGTGGGACCGATGTTCGGCGGGTGGCCGATGTTTGTTATTGTAATCGGTTGGACCGATGTTCGGCAGGGGGTCAATGTTTGTTAATGTGATTCATTGTGAATTTTGGGAGTCTAGTAGAACTCGTAGAAGTTAATCGGCAGTTAATGGTAGGAATGGTCGGATTCGAGTATCCTGTGGGGTATATTGGTGAGCATCTTTAGAATGGTTAGAGCTTGGAAAATTTAATCGGGAGGTATGAATCATCTAAGGTTGGGAGACAACCGAAGTCGTTTAACTAGGAATGATTCCGATTGTTGAAGTGTTCTTCCAATCGCGTTTTCAGTGTTCTTGAATGAGTGTTGTTAGTAAGGAAGTATTCGGGAGATTCTTAGACGGTGTGAGAAATTAGGTTCCAGTTAGTGAAAGTTCAGTGGCAACTCAGAAAGGGTTCTGAGTGGACTTGGGAACCTGTGGCTGAGATGCGAGAGAGTTATTAGGAGCTGTTTGCGGACGTAGACTTCGGGGACGAAGTCTAATTCAAGCGGGGGAGAGTTGTAAGGCCCATATCCCGGTATGTATTATTTTATTTAAATAAATCCTTTGCCTGTTGTCCTGTTAAACTTTTGATTTATTATCGGGATTATCGAGAGTTAGCATCGTTAGCATTCTTAAGCTATCTTGGATTTGTGTAAGGTGTTAAATTGTTGAGGGGCCATTCTTGGCCTTAGGCAAATTTTGGGTATGGGTTTGGCCCATGCAATTAGGAACCAAACCAAGCTTCTTCTCGTTTTTCTTTTTCCACGGCCGCTTCACCATCATAAACCCTACTTCTTCTTTTTCTTGTGAACCACTCAAAGCAACCCTATGATTTCTTTCTCTTTTCCTTGTGGAGGTGCGGCCGGAAGAGAGAAACGAAGAGAGAGAGAGAGAGAAGAACCGGGAGTAAGAAGAGAGAGGAAGCCGCCGGAGTTGCTGCTGCTGTTCGCCGGAGTTGCTGCTGCTGTTCGCCGGAGTTTTCAAGAGGGGGAGTATCGAGTGCTGTCGCGTGGCATCGTCGCAAGGTAACTCTCCGCCCTTCTCCTTTACTTTTCGTTTGTCCGGCGAGACAACCACCGCCGCACGCCGCCGCTACGGTGGCTGTGGGTGGACGATGGTGGCAGTGGGTGACACTCGTGGCGGAACCCTAAACACACCTGGCCTAAACTCTAAATCATCGTAGCGTAAATCCCAAACCGTTTAGTATCGTAAATCGTTTATAAAATCGTCAATTTATGTGAAAAGCGTCCTTCTGCCACTGTTTTGCGTCAACCATAACTTTTCTGTCGTAACTCCGTTTGAGCCGAAACAGGCGCCCACAGTTCAGCTCGGGGTCGGGCATGTTTTCCGTGTTTTAGCGGAAAACTGGTTCGGCCTCTAGCTAGGTGGAAAAGTGGTCGTAAGTTCAGTGAATCGTCATTTTATGTAAAAGAAACTGCAGTTCTGTCACTGTTTTGCGTAGGCTGTAACTTTCTTCTCGTAACTCGGTTTGGGGTGAAACCGGTGTCAAAAGTTCCCTTTTTGAGTCTAGAAACGTTTCTGTGTTTTGTGCAAAACCCAGTTCGGGACGTAGCATGGGTCGATTTGTCGTTTTATACTGAAAGGTGCTGAATTTCGCTGTTCCGGAAACTGTTTTTGTAAAATCCGTAGTAAATTGTAGAAAAATCTTTAGGAGGCGTATAATATGTCCTTGGAACCCTAACTCAGAGTACTTTCTGGTCATGAAATAATATTGGGAATTTTCTGGGTTTAAAGGGGTCGAAACCGGTCCCGAACAGACCTGTTTTGGGTGAACGGAATTTAGTTTTAGTGACGGTATAAGCGTGTGTCGTGTCATAGGGTCCGGGTCTCGTATTGACACGTTTTAACATGCATTTAGGTGCTGGGAAGTGACCGTAATTGTGAAGCTTGATTTGTGTTATTAAGCCGGGCGCGCATTCGAGGTGAGTTCTCTCATTGTGTAGTTAGGGGTTGTATGCATGTCATAATAGTTTGTATGTACTACTGTCTTTGTGGTGTGAACTAGTTGTTTGTGGTGTGTAATATTTGATTGGTTTGAATGCTTAGTATAAATGTTTTACATTACAATTCGGTGGGACCGAGAAAGTGGAAAGAAACGTTGTGGGAACTCGGTGTGACGAGTGTGTTACATTACAATTCGGTGGGACCGAGGAAGTGGAAAGGAACGTTGTGGGAACTCGGTGTGACGAGTGTGTTACATTACAATTCGGTGGGACCGAGGTGTTGGATACATAATTACTTGTAGATGTTTACTCGTTTTATGTAACTGTGATGTTGTTGCTTATGTGCGGATAGGGGTGATGTGTATATAATTCCTATCTGCGCATGTGTTGGAATTCACTAAGCTTCGTGCTTACCCTTTCCCAATAAATTGTGGTTTCAGGTGCGAGTGGCTCTAAGGCGTGACGGGTACACACTGGCGCGCGAGGAGAGCTGGCTGCTTTCTGATTTTAATAATTAGACGTTTATTCCGCTGGTTTTATTTATAAAGATATTAATTGTGAGTTTGCAAACGAAACGTTGGGATCATTTAATGAGTTGTTATAAATGAAATGTTTATTTTAAAATTTTAAATTGCTTGTAATTTTTTTGGGACGTTACATTGTAACGTCCCAAAAATTACAATAAATTTGAACTTTTAAAAATAACATTTTATTAAAAATAAACCATAAGTAATTAAATCCAATTAAACGTTTATCAAAAACCTCGTTAAGTTAAACCACCAATCATAAATAAACAGCGGAAATCGTAATAGTTCTAATCATAATGCCTCAAAGTAAAAAGTGGTGAAGGTCTTCACAACGCGCCAGTGTGTACCGTCACGCCTTACTGCCACTCGTACCTGAAATAGTAATTTATAGGGAAAGAGTAAGCACGAAGCTTAGTGAATTCAAACACGTACGTAAAATAGCAATCATATGAACACCACTCCTATCAGCAGATAGATATAATAATTAACACATGCCAGTCTAAGAACACAAGCAAACTCAAGCAAGAACACATGTGTATGTATCCATCGGTCTCCCCGAATTCATACAACACTGGTACACGTATCCCTCGGTCTCCCCGAGTTCATACAACACCCATGTACGTATTCCTCGGTCTCCCCGAGTCTTATACAACACCCAAGGTATTGTACTAGACATTAATTCAGCCTAGTACTACACACAACAATTCAGCTAATACACACAAGCTACCGCAATGCACATATAACTCCTATTCTACGCAGTGAGAGAACTCACCTCGAAAAGCAAAGCAGAACTCCACGAACAGCGACAAGGACCCGTCAACTCCAACTCACTTCTTTCCACCTAAAGAAGTGTTATTAAGTGTCAAAGTGAAGTCCTAACCCGAAATTACAACTACAAGTCTAAACGTGCATTTTCCAGCTTTTGGTCTAAAACTGCAGGTCTGTTCGTGACCTGTTTATCCCCCCCTTAAACCCATCAAACCAGAAATATAATTCCATAATTAGAAATTTCTATGTCTTAGGTTTCCAGGGACATATCGCACGCGTTCATACGAGGTCCCTACTATTTTATATGAATTTTCTAAGACATACTACCCGAAACAGGAATTCCGGACTATTCTGTACTTAACACCATTTTGGCCCTAGCTAGAGGCCGAAATGATTTTTCCGCAAAACATATGAAACATACCAGACACAAATTGTGAGATTTGTGCGCTGGCTTCACCCCAATCCGAGCTTCCTAGAATAAACTATGGAGTTTACAAGACAGGGGTAAAACGGGCGTTTCACATAAAATGATAACATTGAAACGGTTTAGGGTTTTCACGATTAGGGTTAGGATTGCGAGTTAGGGTTTGCAACTAGGACCGAACCCAACATGTACCACCCACTGCCACCTCCGGCAGTGGTGGTCAGCGGCGGCGGCGGCAGCAGCCACCACCGGCGGTGGTGGTGATTCGATAAAAGAAACCGACGAGACCCCAAAGGGATGGTTCGGCTAACATCTTACGGACCAGACACCCACACCCGACCAGCCCTAATCGCGCACGACACCACCACCCTATTGGCGGTGCACGGCGGCCACACACACCGATAGCAGCCAAGGCTGCGGCGGCGGTGGTGGTTTTGCGGTGGTTCATCGACGACGAAAGAGAGAAAACAATGGGAAGAGAGGACCTTACCTTGACGACGACGCAACAGCGACTAAAAGTCCGGCTCTCTCTCTCTCTCGCTACTCTCTCTCTCTGCACTTCACTTTCGCCGGCGATACGCGGCGGCGACGGCGCCGGCTTTGGTGGATCAGCGGCGGCAGCAAGAGGAAGGGGAGGGTGGTTCGGCGATGACAGAAAAATTGAGAGGAAGAGAGGCGCTAGGGTTTCCTTGTGTGGGACGAAAGTAAAACGAGAAGGGGAGGGGGGTCGGTTTCTTAAGGCCGATCCCCATGCAGCACTTTCAAAAAAAACATAATTAGTCCCTCTCTTTTCAATTCCTTACAAACTAGTTAAGGTTTTACCCATTTAGCCCCTACATCATAGTGTTTAACATTTTTGGTCATTCCCGTCAATCCCGTTAATAAACATTCATTTAAAGGAAACATTAAACAAAAATATAGATCCATACCGGAACACGGGCTTTACATCTTCCTTTGTAATGCAGGTTAAGAAGGGTATCTGGTATCTTGATAGCGGATGCTCTAGACACATGACTGGAAAGAAAAGCCTGCTCGCTGAATACAAGGAAGAGAAGGGTCCCTCTGTGACTTTCGGTGGAAATGGAAAAGGACATACCCGAGGGTTTGGTGTACTCTCAAATGGTACAACAACCTTCAGAAGAGTCGCATATGTTGAAGGGCTGAAGCATAATCTTCTAAGCATCAGTCAGCTTTGTGACAAGGATAACAAAGTAATCTTTACTAAGGAATCCTGCTTTGTTGCTGACAAAAAGGAGAAGATAGCTCTCAGCGGTTATCGTTTGGAAAATGTTTATGTAATAAACATGGACTCAACAACCACTGAGAACTCATGTTTCTTCTCAAAAGCCTCATCTGATGTCAACTGGCTATGGCATAAGAGGCTCTCTCATCTAAACTTCAAGACACTGAATACTCTTTCTTCAAAAGAGTTAGTCACTGGTCTACCTCAGCACTCATACGCCAAAGAATCCTTATGTTCAGTGTGTGAGAAAGGCAAGCATACCAAAGCAAGCTTTAAGTCAAAGCAAGTCTCCTCAGTATCATCTCCTCTACAACTTCTCCATGTGGATTTGTTTGGCCCTGTTAACAAACAATCCATTGCTGGAAAGAAATATACGCTGGTCATAGTTGATGAATTCTCTCGCTATACATGGGTTATGTTTCTCCGTTCTAAGAGTGACACCCCTGAAGAACTCATCACCTTTGTTCGGAAGATGGAAACCCTGAACAACTTGACCGTTCGATCAATAAGGAGTGATCATGGGACAGAATTTAAAAATAGTTCTATTGATTCCTTCTTTGAGAGTAAGGGTATTTCTCACAACTTTTCTTCACTGAGAACACCACAACAAAACGGAGTCGCTGAAAGAAGAAATAGAACAATTATTGAAGCTGCACGTTCAATGCTCAGCGATTCTCACCTGTCTACTCAGTTTTGGGCAGAAGCTGTCAACACTGCTTGTTTTACGCAAAACAGGTCGCTGATAGTCAAAAGATTCAATAAGACAGCTTATGAACTTTTTCATGGGAGAAAGCCTTCAATTAGCTTTCTTCACATCTTTGGATGTCAGTGTTTCATACTGAACAACAGAGATGCCCTTGGAAAGTTTGATCCCAAGGCTAATGATGGAATCTTTCTTGGATATTCTTCAATCTCCAAAGCCTTCAGAGTCTTCAATCGAAGAAGACAAACTGTTGAAGAAACTATTCACGTCACTTTTGACGAATCCCGTTCATCAAACTCTAAACCGTCTGCTGATACAGAAGAACTGAATCAATGGATGTTTTCTCATCTTGGTGATTCAGAAGATATTCCCACTCCTCATACTCATACAGTTGAAGATGATAGTCCTTTAAACACTATACCTGCTTCTGAACCAAATGTCTCAGACATTCCATCTACTTCTCAGCAATCAGTGAATGAAATGACATCTGCACCTACTCCTCTCTTGGTTGATATTCCAGAAGTTGTTGAAGCTTCATCTTCAGCTCCTCCAGTTCAGGTTGAGTTAGCGTCTCACGCTCCGGCTCAGCGATGGACTGTAAATCACCCAATTGATCAAATTCTTGGTGATCCAAACGCTGGTGTTCAGACTCGACGAAGTGCAGGTAATATTTGTTTATTTGTTAACTTTATTTCTCTGATTGAACCAAAGAAAATAGATGATGCCCTCAAAGATCCAAACTGGGTCAGCGCCATACAAGAAGAGCTGACTGAATTCGAAAGAAACAAAGTTTGGAAACTTGTTCGAAGACCAACTGACAAAACAGTGATAAGCACTAAATGGGTCTATCGAAACAAGTTGGACGAACATGGAACTGTAACCCGCAATAAGGCTCGTCTTGTTGCTCAGGGATACAGACAAGAGGAAGGCATAGATTACGACAAAACATTTGCTCCAGTAGCAAGACTAGAATCTATTCGTCTATTCTTAGCATACGCTATACACAAAGACTTCAAAGTATATCAGATGGATGTTAAGTCAGCGTTTCTAAATGGAAAGCTGAATGAAGAAGTCTATGTGGAACAACCTCCAGGATTCTCAGATCCTAAGCGCAGGTTATGTTTATAAACTAGATAAGGCACTTTATGGCTTAAAGCAAGCTCCTCGTGCATGGTATGACACTCTCTCTACTTATCTCCATATTGAAAAATTTGAGCGAGGTAAAATCGACAAAACTCTATTTTTCATAATAGTGAAAGGTCATATCATTCTTGTTCAGATATATGTTGATGACATTATATTTGGTTCTACTAACCCTGACATTTGTACTCTTTTCGCTGATAGAATGAAAGAAGAGTATAAAATGAGCATGATGGGTGAGCTAACATATTTCCTTGGTCTTCAGATAAAGCAAATTGAAAAAGGAACTTTCATTAATCAGGGAAAGTATGTTAAAGATATGATGAAGAAATTTGATTTAACTCAGAGTTCAGCTATGAAAACCCCTATGGCACCTCCGCTGACACTAAACAAGGATTCAAATGGAATACCTGTTAATGTCACGCTCTACCGTGGGATGATTGGCTCTCTCTTGTATCTTACGATATTATGTACGCAACCTGTTTGTGTGCACGATATCAAGCTGAACCTAAGGAATCTCATATGATCGCTGTAAAGCGAATCTTTCGTTACCTTAAGGGTACTGTGAACCTAGGTCTTTGGTATCGCAAAGACTCAGGGTTTGATCCAATCGCCTATTCAGATAGTGATTTTGCAGGTTGCAAATTGGATAGGAAAAGCACCACAGGAGGCTGTCAGCTCCTGGGTGGAAAGCTGGTGAGTTGGACAAGTAAAAAGCAAAACTCAGTGTCCACCTCAACTGCTGAAGCTGAGTATGTAGCTGATGGAAGTTGTTGTTCTCAGGTCTTGTGGATGAGAAATCAACTACTAGACTATGACCTTCAGCTCTCGAAAATTCCAATCTATTGCGACAGCACAAGTGCCATCGCTATAGCCAACAATCCAGTGCTACACTCAAAGACAAAACACATCGAAATCAGGTATCATTTTATCAGAGATCATGTGATGAATGGTGATATAGAACTTCATTTTATCCCAACTGACTATCAGTTAGCTGATCTGTTCACCAAACCTCTTGATGAGACAAGATTCAACTTTCTCATCAGCGAGCTTGGAATGCTGAACTTTGAAGAGTAAAATCTTCAGCGGTTCACATTTGATCAGCGACAGGATAAACCCAACTTGTATAACCCATTCTATCATTTTCTCTCTGAATAAACTTGATTCGCTGATATCAAGGTATGTTTTTCTCTCGCTGACAATCGCATGTAAATGCAAGATTTCAAGACAAATTGCATCGCTGAATATCTCTTCCTTAACAGCGATACTTTGAAATTTCTAAAACCAACACTGATATTTCTATTCAGTGCTTCATGTTTTCAAAAGTGTCCCTAAGCTTTCAAAACCTCAGAGACATCCTAAAATATGAAAGGACAGTTGTGACGTCATGTAACAACCAGCAAACAAAATATACATATAACATGTAATCCATAACATGTTTACAACAAATTACTTCATAATTCACATTCGGTCCCCAAAGTCTGACTAATATAAAAATTCAGTACAAACTTAATCCACTTTAAATGACAATAAAATTCTAAGTACAAAAGCATCCATAGTATCATGATGATCGTCTTCTCAAAAGCTAGCCAACAAGTACTCAATTTACTTGTTCTTACTGGAACCATCACCTGGAATACATAATTTTTAAAACAGAAAATGAGGGTTAGACCTAAGGGTCTAGTGAGTAAATCCCTGACATTTTTAAATCATTAAAATTCATTTATATAAAACACTCTTTATATAAATACACATACATCACACGTAAATTAGCACCAACTACAATTTACACAACATACCTGTCTCATTCCCCTTATCCCTCCACCAATGGCCAATATCAATTGGTTGCGAGCCAATTTATCACACCGGTCCCAAGCCCGGCCACGTATTATATTTGCATATAATACTCACGTAATTATAATATCTCAATATATTATAATCACCCACGTATGACATATTCATACACTTTATCAAACATTAACTATTCACATAATGTATTTCAGTAAAATACTTTTTGAAGTAAAACTCACCTGATTTGTTTTATCACCAAAAGTCTTCCCAAGTTAATATCACGTACGTTGATCCTTCACAGAGTCTGAAATCACACAAATTACCAAGTATTTCTGTTTAAAACTAAACTCATGAAATCCTCGACTAAAGTCACAACCCATTAAAATATATTAAAAATCGCAATGAACAGTACCAAGTCGCAACCTCCTACTGCGACTTCATCCCGAAGTCGCAACCCACTATTGCGACTTCACCCCCAAGTCGCAATCAACTACTGCGATTCCAAACCCAAATCGTAATCAACTACTACGATTCCAAACCCAAATCGCAATCAACTACTGCGATTCCAAACCCAAATCGCAATCAACTACTGCGATTCCAAGCCAAGTCGCAAACGACCATTGCGACTTCATAACCAAGTCGCAACCAACCATTGCGACTTCGATGAATGTCGCAGTCGTCCATTGCGACTTCGATGAATATCTCAGTCTACTGTTCATCCTAAAACCCAGATTTTTGCAGTTTTATACTATGCATGTTACTGATACTTAGCAGATATGTTTAAGACTAATAACATGACCTAACCATAAGCTTAGATTCCTCAAAACATCCATTTTTAACAAAACCCACTAAGAACTTACCTAGTATATTCAAGAACACTTTAAGGAATTAAAACACAAATAAGGTATGGATTGTTTACCTTGATTACTTCAGATTGTTCCTTGAATCACAGCAACAATTTCTTAATTTCTTCCTTCTTCTTTCCTTTAGCTTTTCTATCAATCTCTCTCTCAACCGAATACCACACACACACACACACACTAGTACTTTGAGATATTACTTTCAATTGGACACCTCATCCATAATAGAAAGAAAGTCGGTTTGGCTAAAGGAGGTGTCAATTAATTACCAAATAAACCCTAAACTTGTTTCACTTGTCAAAATATACCCCTAACTTCTATTATAAAAATTAAAACTTACCCCTTAATTTCTCACTCCATAAAATACCCACATAAACTTATAAATTTTTTATATTTTAACTTAGATAAAATACCTGGTTATTACAACATCTCCCCCTTAAAAGAATTCCGTCCCGGAATTCAGTTAAGAGAACAGATGAGGGTATTTGGTTCTCATCTCCGACTCTGATTCCCACGTCGCATCCTGACCTCTATGATGTTTCCACTGAACCTTTACCTGTCTGATCTCTTTATTCCTCAATACCTTGACCTTGTGATCAACTATGGCTTCCGGTTCCTCCACATAGTTTAACTTTTCATCAACCTGAATATCTGGTAAAGAGACTGCCTGGTCTGGTGTAACTAAACATTTTCGAAAATTCGATACATGAAACGCGTTGTGAATCCTGCTCAATTCCGATGGAAGATCCAATCTGTACGCTACTTCACCGATCCTTTCTGTAATTTCAAATGGCCCAATATACCGCGGACTAAGTTTACCTTGCTTCCCAAAACGTATGACTCCTTTCCAGGGCGATACTTTCAACATTACAAAATCCCCAACCTGAAACTCTAACGGTTTCCAACGTCGATCAGCATAGCTTTTCTGTCTGTCTTGAGCTGTTTTCAATCTATCCCGAATCTGAGTAATCTTATCCGCTGTTAAATGTACTATTTCTGGCCCTGCTAATTGTTTCTCCCCTACTTCATTCCAACACAAAGGCGTTCGGCATTTTCTACCATACAATACTTCAAACGGTGCCGCCTGAATGCTAGAATGATAACTGTTGTTATAGGCGAATTCTATCAAAGGCAGATGATTATCCCATGATCCCCCAAAATCAACTATACAAGCCCGAAGCATATCTTCTAAAGTCTGGATTGTTCTCTCACTCTGCCCGTCAGTCTGTGGATGATATGCTGTGCTCAACTTTATCTGCGTTCCCATCTCTTTTTGAAAGCTTCTCCAGAATCTAGAAGTAAAACGACTATCTCGATCGGAAATAATCGAGATTAGAACTCCGTGCCGAGTTACTATTTCATTAATGTACAATTTAGCTAAACGTTCCAAGGAATCAGTTTCTTTTATTGGTAAGAAATAAGCAGACTTTGTCAATCTATCCACAATCACCCAAATAGAATCGAATCCCTTTGAAGCTCTTGGCAACTTGGTAATGAAATCAGTAGTGATCTGATCCCATTTCCACATTGGTATATCCAGTCGTTGTAACTGACCAAACGGCTTCTGATGCTCAATCTTTACTTTCTTGCAGGTAGTACAATCTTCCACATATTTAGCAACACTTCTCTTCATTCCCGGCCACCAATAGAATTGTTTCAAATCTCTATACATCTTATTCGTACCTAGGTGAATAGAAAATCGAGATTGATGAGCTTCTTGTAATACACGATCACGTAATCCAACCAAACGAGGTACCCAAATTCTGTTTCCCATACACAATAAACCACGATCGTCTTTCCCAAGCAATGCTGATATTCCCACTAACCGTTCTGACTTCAAACTTTCTTCCTGATAAGCATCTATTTGGCCTTTTAGCAATTCGTCAATGATATTAGGAAGAAGTTCAGCTCGTAGCGATATTGCTTTTATCGTTCCACTTCTTTCTTGACGACTTAGCGCATCCGCCACCACATTTGCCTTCCCGGGGTGATAAAGGATTTCACAGTCATAATCATTTACCAATTCTAACCATCGTCTTTGCCTCATATTCAGTTCCTTCTGATCGAAAAGATGTTGGAGACTCTTATGGTCAGTGAAAATTTGACATTTAGAACCATAAAGATAATGTCTCCAAATCTTCAATGCGAAGACAACTGCTGCAAGCTCCATATCATGAGTAGGATATTGTCTTTCGTGATCCTTTAATTGACGAGAAGCATAGGCAATCACCTTTCCACGTTGCATAAGTACACATCCCAGTCCCAGCTTAGAAGCATCACTGTAGACCACAAAATCGTCGGAACCTTCTGGCAATGCTAATATCGGCGCGCTGCAGAGTTTCTCCTTCAATATTCTGAATGCCTCATCTTGTTCTGCTTTCCATTAAAACTTTAGATTCTTCCTAGTTAGCTTAGTCAATGGCGTCGCGATTCGAGAAAAGTCTTTTATAAATTTCCGGTAGTATCCAGCTAGACCCAGAAAACTACGTACTTCGGTTGCCGTCTTCGGCGGTTCCCATTTTTCAATTGCTTCCACTTTCGCTGGATCAACTTGTATACCCTTTTCTAAAACTACATGACCCAAAAACTGAACTTCCCGCAACCAGAATTCACATTTAGAGAACTTAGCGTACAACTTTTCTTTCTTCAATAACTCCAAAATCAAACGAAGATGTCGCGCATGATCCTCTTTGGATCGGGAATAAATAAGTATATCATCGATAAATACTATGACAAATTTATCGAGATAAGGCTTACATACCCGATTCATTAGATCCATAAAAGCGGCTGGAGAGTTTGTCAATCCGAAAGGCATTACCAAAAATTCGTAGTGGCCGTATCTTGTGCGAAAAGCAGTCTTTAAAATATCCTCTTCCTTAACCTTCAACTGATGGTAGCCAGATCTGAGATCGATCTTGGAGAAGTAACAAGCTCCAACTAATTGATCGAAAAGATCATCAATTCTTGGAAGTGGATACTTGTTCTTGATCGTACGCTTGTTCAGTTCCCGGTAATCGATACACATTCTCATTGAACCGTCTTTCTTCTTCACGAATAGAACTGGTGCACCCCACGGTGAAGAACTGGGTCTGATGAAACCCTTATCAGATAAATCTTGAAGTTGTGCCATCATTTCTTTCATTTCTGGAGGTGCTAGTCTGTACGGCGCACGAGCAATTGGAGTGGCTCCGGGTACCAGGTCTATACCAAATTCTACTTGCCTAACAGGAGGAAGACTATTCAAGTCTTCTGGAAAAACTTCTGGGTATTCACTAACAATGGAAATATCTTCCAACTTAGTCTTTTCAGGCCTACTATCTATCACATAGGCTAAATAACTCGAGCAACCCTTACTAACACATTTACGGGCTTTTATCATAGATATAAGATTGGACTGATGATTCTTACGATCACCATAGATCACTACTGCCCTCTTATCAGGTAAAACAACGTTAATTATTTTCTTATCGCAAACTATGTTAGCCCGATTTTCAGCTAACCAATCCATTCCTACTACCACATCAAATTCGATCAATTCTATTGGGAATAGTTGTATCGGTACTCCACACCCCTCTATATTTATCATGCAACAATCAAAAACCTCTTTAACTGCCACTTGGTTATCATTTGCGGTGTCTACTAATAAAGCATGTTTTAACATTTTAGGCTCTAAATGCATGTGAGCAGCAAAGGAGGGAGACACAAAAGATCGGTTTGCACCGGAATCAAATAACACCTTAGCACGCGTGGAGTTTATGAAAAATGTACCTGTGACCACATCTGGAGTTTCCTCCGCCTCTTTAGCTGTCATTTGGAATGCACGGCCCCTCGTTTTTGGCGGTTCTATTCTCGGGACTACTGGTCTAGTAATGGTTGGTTTCCCGGATGTACCCCCTTGTTGTATTCTACCTCGTGGACAGTCTGATTGAAGGTGATCCGGAGAATTACACAAAAAGCAAAACCGCGTTGATCGACAATCTTTAACAACATGACCGGTTTTCCCACACTTAAAACAAACTCGAGATTCCACTTGACAATTTCCCTGATGGTAGCGATTACATCTCGGACATGGTCTTTCCGCTGGTCGGAACGACGGGCGGTTATCAAACCTCTGGAATCTAGACTTCTTTGGATCCTGTGGCGGTCCTTCCCATTTCCTTTTCCCCAAGCTCTTATCACCGGCATCCCTTTTATTGTCTCGCTCGACATTTTCTGCAGCATCCACTGCAGCTGTAAACGTATCTGGCCTCGTTGCAGTCACCAGTCTTCGAACTTCTGAATTTAACCCATAGATAAATCTCTCCATTTTCATCTTTTCTGTAGCAACATAATATCCTGCAAAACGAGATTTTTCTAAAAATCGAGCAGTATAATCTCTGACTGACAAATTCCCTTGCAGTAGATTCATAAATTCTTCTTCCAATTGTCTGACAGCAGCTTGTGGACAGAAGTGTGTTGTGAAAGCTAACACGAATTCCTCCCATGAAAAAGTAGTATATACATCCGCTCCTCTCGATTCTGTATGAGCCTCCCACCAATACAGAGCATCACCTTTTAGCATTGCAGTTCCATAAAGTACTTTATCTTGTTCAGCACATTTACACGTCTTGAAGATGGCCTCAATTTCTTTCAGCCATCTCATTGCTTTTACTGGATCCCTATCTCCTGAATATGTAGGGGGCTTACAACTAAGAAACATTTTATAGTCACACCTTTTCATCACCGGTAAAACAGTAGAGGTAAGTGGCATTTCAACTTCGTGTTCCGGATTCGGTCTTTCAGTTTCGTTGTGGCGATTATGTTCAAACATAGCTTGTATATTATCCTGTAACCTCCCCATTTCAGCCATCAGGTCATCCCGTGTAACAAATTCCGTACCATGCGATTGTGTTCTACCTCCAGTTCGGCCCCCAGTCCCCCTTCCGGTTCTGCCTCTACCACGATCTCCTCCTCTTCCCCTTGTTCCTATTGGTGGATTTTCTCCACCTGAATTTCTTCCTCCTCTCTGATTTCTTTGTCTAGTGCCACTCGCCATTCTGTGGATTCAAACAAAGTTAATACACATATAAGCACATACCCCATATAACAAGGTATTCCAGTTCAAGCATGTACCTGTAAGATCATAATTACACTGGCCTGGTGTAATTTGAAATTACCTTACATGATGTTCCTTCTACCTTTTATACTTAGCATCCCCAGGTTCTAAAATACTAGGGACATCCTACTTCACATGCAGTTTAAGTCTAGGTACAGATACTAATACTTAAATCCCTTAAACTAGGGCTCTGATACCATCTGTAACAACCCGCAAACAAAATATACATATAACATGTAATCCATAACATGTTTACAACAAATTACTTCATAATTCACATTCGGTCCCCAAAGTCTGACTAATATAAAAATTCAGTACAAACTTAATCCACTTTAAATGACAATAAAATTCTAAGTACAAAAGCATCCATAGTATCATGATGATCGTCTTCTCAAAAGCTAGCCAACAAGTACTCAATTTACTTGTTCTTACTGGAACCATCACCTGGAATACATAATTTTTAAAACAGAAAATGAGGGTTAGACCTAAGGGTCTAGTGAGTAAATCCCTGACATTTTTAAATCATTAAAATTCATTTATATAAAACACTCTTTATATAAATACACATACATCACACGTAAATTAGTACCAACTACAATTTACACAACATACCTGTCTCATTCCCCTTATCCCTCCACCAATGGCCAATATCAATTGGTTGCGAGCCAATTTATCACACCGGTCCCAAGCCCGGCCACGTATTATATTTGCATATAACACTCACGTAATTATAATATCTCAATATATTATAATCACCCACGTATGACATATTCATACACTTTATCAAACATTAACTATTCACATAATGTATTTCAGTAAAATACTTTTTGAAGTAAAACTCACCTGATTTGTTTTATCACCAAAAGTCTTCCCAAGTTAATATCACGTACGTTGATCCTTCACAGAGTCTGAAATCACACAAATTACCAAGTATTTCTGTTTAAAACTAAACTCATGAAATCCTCGACTAAAGTCATAACCCATTAAAATATATTAAAAATCGCAATGAACAGTACCAAGTCGCAACCTCCTACTGCGACTTCATCCCGAAGTCGCAACCCACTATTACGACTTCACCCCCAAGTCGCAATCAACTACTGCGATTCCAAACCCAAATCGCAATCAACTACTGCGATTCCAAACCCAGATCGCAATCAACTACTGCGATTCCAAACCCAAATCGCAATCAACTACTGCGATTCCAAGCCAAGTCGCAAACGACCATTGCGACTTCATAACCAAGTCGCAACCAACCATTGCGACTTCGATGAATGTCGCAGTCGTCCATTGCGACTTCGATGAATATCTCAGTCTTCTGTTCATCCTAAAACCCAGATTTTTGCAGTTTTATACTATGCATGTTACTGATACTTAGCAGATATGTTTAAGACTAATAACATGACCTAACCATAAGCTTAGATTCCTCAAAACATCCATTTTTAACAAAACCCACTAAGAACTTACCTAGTATATTCAAGAACACTTTAAGGAATTAAAACACAAATAAGGTATGGATTGTTTACCTTGATTACTTCAGATTGTTCCTTGAATCACAGCAACAATTTCTTAATTTCTTCCTTCTTCTTTCCTTTAGCTTTTCTATCAATCTCTCTCTCTCAACCGAATACCACACACACAAACACACACTAGTACTTTGAGATATTACTTTCAATTGGACACCTCATCCATAATAGAAAGAAAGTCGGTTTGGCTAAAGGAGGTGTCAATTAATTACCAAATAAACCCTAAACTTGTTTCACATGTCAAAATATACCCCTAACTTCTATTATAAAAATTAAAACTTACCCCTTAATTTCTCACTCCATAAAATACCCACATAAACTTATAAAATTTTTATATTTTAACTTAGATAAAATACCTGGTTATTACACGTCATCGCAACGGATAAACCCCGGCACGTTCTTTTTCTGACACACGATTGCACGTTTCGTTTACCTTCCAATCAAATGCAAACACGTGTCCGTGTCATGATGAAAAACTTTCCCGCTCGAGTTTTTCTCTCTCTAATCTCACTATATAAACACTTTTTGGGTTTATATTTTTCCTTTACGCGAACAACTTCTTCCTCAAGAAAACTACTGTTGCATTTTTTGCTCTCAAGTTTTCAAGAACTGTTCATCTTTTTCTTCTTCAACGAACCAGGTTAATATTTCTTTTATTTACATGTTTCTTAAAACTTGTTAATGATCTTCTCATTGTTTTTACAAGATCAAACAAAAGAACTTTTTCAAAAATGAAATCATTTCTTTCATGGTTTTATGAACACAACCTTTCATGGTTGTTCTTCAAGTTTAAACGCATATATCTTAAACTTGTTCCTCATACGTTTTTCCAGAATCCTAATCTTCAAAGGAAACTGGAAAACAAGACTTTTTATTGGGTTTGCTTTTCTTTTTCAAAAACAAGAAAACCCTAATCTTCATTAAGACATTTTTGTCTGAATGAAATGGACAAAATTTGAACCATCTTATTGGAAAATCTTTCCACGTTAAGATTATTCTTATTTGTTATATCTTTGGTTGAACTGATAATACAGAAATGGCATCTTCTACTGATATTCCTACTGCTGAGAACACTGATGCTGCTGAGGAACTGGAAATCACCAAGGCTCCTCAGGTCAAGTTCACACTTAAGGAACTTGATTGGACAAAAAAAACAATCTCTATGCGCTTTTCGAGTTTCCTCCTCGAAAGCAAGTCACACATCTGAATGATGCTGTGAAATTCCTCAAAACCTGTTGCCTCTCTACAACCCTGACCATAACACCCCCTGCTAATCAGCTACTACTATCTCAGTTCTGGTATTCTGCCAGACACACTCAGCTAACATCGACCAAAGATCCCACGAAGAAAATCGATTGCATCCTCTGTGACACTGATTTTGGCACCATAAAAATCACCCCTGCCATTATCTGAAAAGCACTGAGCCTTCCCAACGCCACAAAAGAAAAACCCTTTGTTTCTCTCCCTGACCACAAGAAACATGCTGATAGGGAAGCCATCACTGCATTCTTTGATGCAATGGGTTATATATGGGAAACAGGGAGGGACAAGAAGCCTGAGAAGAAGCTGACCCTCATCATAAATCCAAAATGCCCAGCGAGATGAACTTCATCTTTGCACATTTGATAAGTTGCATGACTGCAAAGACCGGCTCCTCTGATCAAGCCGCTCAACCTTAGCAACAAATGGGATATGCTTTGCTGAAAGGTCTTCATGTTGATTTGGCCTCGATGATCTACGATGATCTTATACTCAGAGTAGACTCTGTCGTTGACTGACCATCATGGGTTCCATACCCAAGATTCCTCAGCGCCATCTTCCAGACTGGCCTGAAAGACAACTACCCCAAAGTAGGAGACCTGAAACTCTCTCAGGTTGGTCCTAAGGTACTCGACTTCAAGCCAATGGCAAACGAGGTACGTCTCTCTACTCTCTTAACTATTCTCAATCCTCCTTCTTCTACTTCTGCAGCTCCTTCAGTGGAAATACCCACCGCTGATACCCCAGCTGCAACCTCCTCTCCTTCTAGAAAAAGGTAACATTCTACTACCCAACTTGGTTCCAAAAGAATCAAGAAAACCAAGGAGCAACCCTCCCAGCATTCACATGCTGAAGACTCCTCAGCTCATTCTAAAGAGCTGATGGAAAGTTCAGTGGTACGCTTTGCCACAGCTGAACAAGCCACCCTTTCCATCCCACTTCAGCGTCTCTAAACGCTGAAGTTATAAACTTGGAATCGACCCAACCTCCTTCAGTCTCTCAAAGGACTGAAGAAGTGATTCTCAGTAGATCCAACACTGAATCAGCTCCACCTCAAACCTTCTCAACCTTCGCTTCTCTCTCTACTCCATTGGACTCTAATCCAGTTTTCACCACGATCACTGGAACACCAGTCATTCTTCCAGAAGCTAAAGCTGATACTCTTCAAGAAATGATGGATGCACGACCTGCACAGATGTCCATGCGTACACGCACTCTAGCTGACGACATGGAACTATTTTCAGGACACAGAACTTTTGACGACTTCACCAACCCTCCTGCAGGTATACACCAACCCATATACACTGTAACTAAACCCCAAACTTCTGAGCTTTCCTTTGTTCACAAGTACTTATCTGTTACAGGTCCTAATTTGGGAGACATCAACGCCTCTCTGAAGAACCTGGATACAAAGCTGACAGGTCTCACCACTACTCTCTCGGACAACTCTTCAGCTGTAACAAACGCTGGAGAGAATGTCAACAAGCTAACAACAGTGGTTGAACAGAAAGCCTCCAAAACTGATTTGGAGAAGGTTGATGGTACTCTTGATAATTTTGCCAAAGTTCTTGCTGACATCTACACCGACTACACCTCTCTCAAAACAACAGTTCAAACCATGTCCAGCGAGTTCATAACGCTGAAGACATCGGTTGGAAATCTTCAGGGATCGATGACTGCTGTAAAGACTGACGTAAGTTTAGTGAAGACATCGGTTGGAAAACTTGAGGGAGAGATGTCTACTGTAAAGACTGACTTAAGTTCAGTGAAGACAATGGTGCAGCAGATCCTGAATAACATGACCGCCCCTGCCCCTGCACCTTCACATTTTACTCCGGCGGATCATGCTAAACTTTTCAAGATCACTCCTGCTATTGCTGGCCTAGAAGACAGAGTAGCAGAGATTGAAAAGCATATTGGGATCCATGGCCAAGAAGACAGGGAACCAAAACCATCTGCTGAGTCATCGCATTCCTCCCCCACTCATCATGAGGAAGGGGGGAGAAGAACTCTGAAAACCTTCCCCATGATAAATCTATCGAGGGGGAGAAGACTGAAGACCTTCCCCTTACTGAAGAGGGGGAGAAGACAAATGAAGAAACAACTGCTGGACCTCAGGGAGATGAAAACCCTGAGGGAACCGAGAAGCTTACCTATGTATCTGAGGGGGAGAAACTCGAAGAAGCTGATGAAGAATCTGAATCCGAAGCTGAAGACGATGAAGCTGTCGACATCTCTGACGATGAACCATCATCCAGTGATAAGGGTGATGATGACGATGATGATGATGATGACTCCTTTATCGTCAAGCCTGCTCAGAAGACTACACCTAAAGGGATTTCGATAAACGAACCTTCAGGGGAGCGGACCAAGACAAAGCCTTCAGCGTCTGAAGCTGACAAGGGCAAAGGAAAAAGTGTCGCTGAAGACGATGAAAATCTGATGATCTTGCTTCAAAAGCCAGTTCGTCAGGTACACTATATCTTACTTCCTTACACTGCATCCCTCCTCTATCTATACACATTATCAGCTCTACTCTCCACAAAATGCCTATACACTTAAACCCATTTCTTTTCTCTGTTCTACCCAAGTTCTTATTCATAAGATCGCTGTGTTTCAGCTAGTCCTCTCCCCTGCTTGAGGATTCTGAAGTACAACCAGCTGCTGTTGAAGAAATAATCCCAGTCTTGGATTTAATCACCGAGACTGATGAACCTAAAGAACAGATTCTCTCTCACAAAAACAGACCTTCCTTGGTTCCTCAAAATCTAAGTGAAGAGGATCAGAAAAAGAGAGAGGAAGTAATCAAGAGATTCGAAGATCAGCGAATCATCCTGAAGCGTGATCAACTTCCTTCTATTCCTCCAAAGTTCAGACTTTCACAAAAGGAATACCAGGATCACCTCAGAGCTGAAAGGTTAATCGCTGAAAGAAGGGAAGCTGAAGAAAAAGACAGAGAACTCGCCATCCAGCTTACTCAATAATCAGTGAAAGACCCCAAGCTGAAAAGAGCTCCCATCGAAGTTCAACGTCAGCTATGGGAAGACGCCAAGAAGATCGTTGAAGAAAAGAGAACTGTGTCTCAATCTACTTTAATCTGGTGCAAAGAAAAGGTACACTTCAGATATCGACCTGCCAGAATCAACAAGGTACATATCACTGGAAAATCAACCCTCAAAGTTTCAATCGCTGAAATCGAGATATTCAGAGAGAACGGACAGTACCAAAAATTCTATGCTGAAGCCATCACGAAGTACGGTCTCTCTGAATGGTTGGAGATCAGATTAGCCATCCAGAAGTCTCAATCTAAGTACAAGGATGATGTTGAAAAGCTGATAAATCGACAGATCGACTTAGTATCTTCTTGTGTGGATATTCCTCCTCCCCCTCCTCTCGCAAATCAGAAAAGAAGTGTCTCTGCAAAGAAAAAGTCTAAATATTCAGACTCAGGTCCTGTTATACGGAACGAAACAGGTATTGGTTTTTCTCGTGATGAAGTTCTTGGTCCAGAACCTGACCTTTCCGTACTTGACACATCTCTTCCTCCTGATGAGACTTTTATCCCTGGGAAAGTCATAAGCAAACCCTATGGGATATTCTTAATTGACTATGGTGGACGACAACGTTTTCAACGTATCTCTGAGCTTCCCATCACTCCCATCGAACAGCTGAAAGATCTCATCTTTTGGTATGATTTCAAATGCGACATTCAGGCAAGGCATCTTAAACCCTTGATTTTTGAAGAAGCTCTGAACAAAAGGAATCAAGGAGTAACGGTTTCTGACTGGATGATTCCCACATCAAAGACCCTTGATGAACTTCTCATTAAGGAAGAACCTCTATAAGCTGATAAGATCGACTTATTCTTCTATTTTATCAGTTATTCTTTTGTACTTGTAATTTATTTCGCTTGTACTTGTAATCTTTCCACTTCCCTTTGTAATCTTATACGAAGTTTAAAGAAAGATTTCAGCGAAAGTACTTTACTCCATCAGTACAGAAAAGATCCCAGAAAACAGTAAAAGGGACAAATATTTTATGAGTTCTTTTTATCCTTATGTTTTCATTAAATAGCAATTTTCTCTGTTGCTATGTCATAATCAAATAGGGGGAGATTGTTGATCCAAACCCTCAGTGATTTGATAATGACCCTCTCTTAAATACTTAGTGAAAATTGTAAGTAAACAATATGTATCAGAGTTTCACTATCGCTGATAAGTACTAAGACCTTACAGTACCGCTGATAGGAACTCTCGCTCTTTAGATTAAACATTCAGCGAACACTGTTCATCATAATGCTCTGAGCATGTTCAGCCCTTACGGTGATCACTGATAAGTTAGTTGTTTACTTATGATCCCTGAAGAAAAGTTTCACGTTAACATAGGTTCTACGCTGAAGTCGAAGATCAAGCTCAAGAACCAGCGACAAGTCTCCTAATGAACTGATGCGGATCAGTGAAGACTCAGATTTGTCCACTCAACGTGAAGTATCAAGTACAAGACTTCAGCTATCGCTGAACTTTGCCATTCGCTGATATAGAATGATAAAGCTATGATTCAACGAAAGCTGATCATGAAGTCCTTCGTACAAAGTACTTTTGTCTTAACCACCCTTGCACAACTCCGTACGATATGTCAGAAAAGAACCTCCTATTGTCTGAAATCGTACAACCACTCTGATACTACACTGTTCATCCATGCGGCTACTAAGGTTGTCTACTCAAGTCAGATCCTACAACCAATCAGCTGCTGCCACGTGTAAAGTATAAACTGCCATGCATTAAATGCATGCAGTATATAAGAAGACGACCTCCCTTCATTTTGAAGTAACTTGTTAACTCTGGTCAAGTTGTCTTTCTTGAGATAGGTTATTATTAGTAATTTCCTTCTCTTTATTAGTGCAAGAAACTTAGTGTTCCAACTTGTTTAGATTTAGGTTTATCCTTAATCTTGTTTCGCAACAAGCTGTAAATTGTTAATGATTTATCAATAAACAATTTAGAAAGGTAAAATCTGTGTGTTTGTATTCAACCCCCCCCCCCCCCCTTCTACAAACTTGTATAGCCCTTCGGGACCAACACATACAAGTAATTTTTAACATGCACTTGTGCACAAAAACCAAAAAACAACATAATTTACCAATATGCAAATGTATACCGTCCAGATGAAGGGTCACCAATGTGTTCTTTAGTTTTTCATTTTTTTTTAGGTTTTCCCCTAAACCTCCCTATATATATTTATATATATGGAGTAACCCCTTTCCCGACACCTTTCCTTCTATGACAGAAATAGTGCTCCTCCACCACCCAGGGCCGTCCTGGTGGAGGGCGGGTCGGGTGCACGCCTAAGGCCCAAAAGAAATAGGGGCCCAATTTTTTAAGTATATACTATATACTAGTAGTTAAAAAATTGTAAAAAAAAGACAAAAAATAATTAAATATAGTATATAGTATGACCAAAAGAATTTAGCATTATATAAAGGACTCAAACATCTATTAATTAATTACATTAGACAATAAATTTTGTAAAAAGTTAATTGGTCTTTCTATTCATAGTATTGTTTATTATTTCTTTAAAAAAAATTATCTAGTACTGATATCTAACAATTATTTTCGCCTAAAAACCTTGACATATATACTCCATTAGTCATATTCTACATACTCTGTTGGTTATTTCATTCGCATAAATTTTATTTTTGTGTTAAAATATAGTAGATTTTTTGTTATTAATTAAAAAAACTCTTACTTTTTGAAAACAATTGTCAACTATATGAGACGACCTAACTTATATCTATATTTAGGATTACAAAAATTATCTTCTTCTTTTTCATACATTATTGACTCCTTAGTACCTAATATTAAGTGCATGAATCTTAAATACTCTCTTATCTCTAAAGCAAGAATAAGATCTCAAACTATAACCAACATTGACCTTTATTCTAAGATTGATGGTTCATAAAAAGTATGTTTCAACTCTAAAAGTTTAAAATGTTAATGAAAACCATTAACATTAGGTAATATGTGGAAAATTCAACTGATTTATATTGATTTACTTAAAGTGTTACTACGAATGATCAACATAGTGAACTCAAATGATTTCAATCTATATATTAAAAGGTAAATGCCTTTGATGGTGAAATAGATTAACAATGCTATATAAATATGATATGATAGATAATATTAATTTAGAAATAGTTATTGTTTGATCTTACACTAGGAATATAGGGAAAAGCGATTTTATATAAATTAATATTTCTTGGATTAATTTTATTTTTGATGATATAAACAATAATTAATGAGAAATAAATGGAAACCAAAAAATCACGATAGAGGGGATGAAATAATATATCAATCTGTAGGTCAAATTAATGAGAAAAATATAATCGTTTTTAGTGAAGTTCATTTATTTCGAATTTTGTTTATTGTTTGTCTCTTTTCAAGTAAATCATGGGGGTTGAGTTCTTTTTTCTAATTTAAAATATTGTTGTAATCGTTAATCTAATCACATCCATTGTATCATCTAATTTTATGGTTAATAAGTTATTTTCTAATTTTTCATTTATTTAAAGTTTCTCCCCTCCCCATTGGAACCCTGCCTTCAACACCCATTCCGAGAATCTCAACCCTAACAACATTTAAATAACCCAAATTAATTCCAAATAAACATGGAAACATCAATCCTAAGAACATTCAACCATAAACATCATGAACACAACGACAAATTGATGTAAATCAGCAAATCCTTTTAAAAGGTTTGTGATACAAAAATCATATAAAAAAAACTAAATCCAAATCAAACAAACAAAAACCCTAAAAATATTAAACACTTCATTGATGCTTCCCAAAGAATTTTTTCAAAATCGAAGTTGTAAAACTGAATATGGAAATAATGCAGTTGTAAACCGGATATGGTGGTAGCATGGTGGAGATCGAACATGGCCTCGGTAGTCATGTGTGCACATATGGGGAGGGGAGGAGTCACGTTGCATCTGTATCTCGTACCTATATGGTATCATAAAAAACCATTTGAAGTCATCAAAACCTTCAAGACACTAAAACATATAAAACAAAATTTGATTTTTTTGCGGGTTGGTGTACTATCTAAAAATTAAATTTAAAAGAAAATCGAACATGTGGAGGCCGAATGTTGGATCTGCTGTTGCTTGGATTTGAAATTGTAGACTAGGGAAAGAGGGATGCCGAAAAACCATGGATCTGCTCCTGCTTAGATTTCTCGGTGAGATGGTTTGGAGGTCGATGGTGGTAGTGGCCAAATCGGGGAGGGGTAGAGGAGATTAAAACGAAGGAAGAAAAGGAAAAGGGGGTAGGTACTTGTAACATCTCAGGCCAACCGTACCAGATATTGTCCGCTTTGTCCGCACACATGGACTCACGGTTTTAAAACTCGTCTGATAGGGTATCAAGTTCCTCTTATAAGGAAACCTTTGTTCCCCTCCCCAACCAATGTGGGATCTTACAATCCACCCCCCTTGGGAGCCCAACGTCCTCGCTGGCACACCAGTCCGGTTCCCGGCTCTGATACCATTTGTAACATCCCAGGCCAACCGTACCAGATATTGTCTGCTTTGTCCGCACACCTAGACTCACGGTTTTAAAACGCGTCTGATAGGGGACGTATCAAGTTCCTCTTATAAGGCAACCTTTGTTCCCCTCCCCAGCCAATGTGGGATGTTACAGTACTTGCCAGAGATGAAGTGGGGACAATCGAAGCGAAGGTGGTGATAACTGGAGATGGAGGCGACTGCTCTTTATTTTGGGACGGCCGAGCAAATGTATATGTATATATATACACATTATTCAACAATATACATAATGTTGATTTAACTTTTAATAAATTTAGCGAATATTGTGAAATGACCAAAATGACAACTCAATTGACAACTTATTTTTACTTCATCAAGATATTGTCCCAAAGCGTCATAGAATGCATACCACAAGCTCAAATACATAGTTACTTATTTTACTATTTTAGGGACCCCAGACATCAAAACGTATAACCACATGGACCAAGAATGTAATTTACTCTTTATTATTATTATAAGAGTCAATTGCGGATTTAGTCTTATGGTTTGGTGATTATTACAGAAATGGTCCATAAACTTCGCTTATCATAGAACACTACATCAAAATTGTGTTTATAGGACGCTAAAACTTTGTAAGTGTCCTAGTAGATCTTTTCATAAGATTTAATTTATATGACCAAAAAATAGTGTCATTTCTAAAGGCGTTGTAATAAATTTATGAGACGTTTTTTGGGTATCATAACAAGTTTTGTAGGACGTATTTACAAAAAAAACGTCGTATTAACTATTTTGTAGGACTCTAATTGAAACAAATGTCTTGTAAAAATAAGTGTCATAAAAAGATAGGTTTATAGGAGCTAATGTGATACGTTGTATTAAAAGTGTACTAAAACTTTGTTAGGACCCCAAAATGTCTTATAAACTTATTATATCGCCTTTAGATACGATACTTTATTTTTTGGTCTTATAAATCTTATAAAACAACATAACATATTAGGACGCTTAGAAGTTGGTGCATTCTATAAATCCAATTTTGTTGTAGTGGAAAACCCCTTAGGGTGCGTTTGGTATACTGGACAAGACAGGACAGAACAGAACAGAACAGAACAGGGATCACTGTTCCACGTTTGACATGACTTTAATGTGGATCAGACAGGAACAAAGTGGAACAAACCTGTTCCACTCCCACCCCATGGAACAAGCTGGAACAAGCTGGAACAAACATATGTTTTACCAATATAACTTCAAAATAAAATCTAATTCTTTTCTAAAACATCAAATACACATTCTATTTTATATTTTATTCATTCTTTAAATTTTATTTATTGTATTTTATCTAATGTTATCTGTTATGTTCAGTTATGTTTACCAAACGCTGAACAACTGTTTTGTCTTGTTCTGTTCTGTTCTGTCTTGTCCCATCCTGTCCTGTTCTATCATGTCTGCGTACCAAACGCACCGTTAAAGTTCACATTTTGTTTTGAATTTGGTTCCTCGCACTAAGGGTTCGTTTGGTTTGCAGAAATATAATGGATTACATTGGATTTCAATCATTTCATGTAGGGGTTTGGATTTAGAGGAGTTTGGATTGGGGGGTTTGGAATATTTTTTGTGTTTGGTTCGTAAGATTTGAAATGGATTTAAATTTCATTATGTATAAAAAAATCATTAAAAATCATAAAAATAATTAAATTAGCTTTTATTTTATTGATTATTAGAAAACAAATGCTTTTAACATATTTTTAAATATTATTATATATAAATCTGATAAAATCCAAGCCATTGGAATTTCAAAATCTTATGTTTGAGAGATTTAAAAAAAAAACCTTAAGAGGATGTTTGGTTTGCGAAATTCAAAGAAATTTGATAGAAATGGAATGACAAATTTCTTTGACCAAATTTCAAATCCTATGTTTAGTTCACATAGTGAAAATGATGGTATCTTTTGAATTCCATTGAATTCCACAATTTAAGGAATTCGTCGTCCTTTGGCATAAGTGAATGAATAGAATTCCTACCAACCAAACGCATGATCAAATTCCTTCAAATTCAAATTCCTGCGATAGATTCCGATTCCATCAAACTCCATTCAGCGAACCAAACACATTCTTAGGATTTCAAATCCGGATAATCATATAAATCAAATGCAGGATTAAAATGGATTTGAAGTTCAAATCTCCGAAATCCATTTCATCCCTAAAAATCAAACAGACCCTAATAGTTATATACTATCTTCGTTAGATATAAATAAAATAGAGATCCACTGTTTTACCATTTTGCTTAATTTCTGTATTTTTTTATATTTTTTTCTTGAATCTTTAGCTTCTACACCTATTTTATGTGTCCCCTATTGAAGACCTATAATACAAAGCTCCAGGTATTTAAGGGTATAATTGTTGCTCCTAAAACGTATTGGCGAGTTTCTACATCTAGTTCATCAAGTTAATCTATGAAATCAAAGCCCCCCCTCCAAATACGAAAATATTCGCCTAAACCCATCGCCATCTTCCAAATCTCCATTGAGTTTCTACATCCCAGTTAGAGATGGTCAAATAGGTCTAGTCTGACCCAGGACCGACGGTGGACCGGGAGCAGAACCGGTTATGGTGCGGCGATTATTAACCGGTTACGGTTTTCATCCAAGAATAATATATTTGTTATTGCATTTTTGATTGACCCAATTATAATAAAGTGTATCTTTTTAAATGTAAGTATTTTTTTAATGTATTCGATTGACCCAATTATAATAAAAACGTATTTCTTAGTGTATTTGATTGACCAAATTCTTCAAAAAATGTTTTTTATAAGTTAAAAATCGATTTAAAAAATAAAAAAATAAGTGGGATCGGTTTGGGCCAGGCCAGGACCGATTCTCATAACCGTGCCATATAAAGCTTAGTCGTGCCTTTGAATTTGGGTCGGGACTGGGACCAGGAACGGTTATACCGGGACTAGGACCAGGAACGGTTATACCGGGAAAGATTACAATATTACTATTTAGGACTGAGACCGATTTCACTACTAAACAAAACCTGATTTTCGGCGGATAATTTCGGCGGATTTTCCGCCGGAAAAGTTCAGGCGGATTTCCGGCGGAAATTAAAAAAGTCAAAACCCGTTGACTTCCGCCGAAAATCCCAATAAAGAATTTTTTTTTAAATCGCGACATTTTTTCGGCGGAATATCATTAATTATTTTTTAATTATGATCCGTCGGAAATCCGCCGGAATATTTTTAATTAATTAAAAAATAATTAAGAAATAAAAAAAATTAGTAAATCCGGCAAAAATCCGCCGAAAATAATTTTAAAAAAAATAAAAAAATAATTTTTAAAATCCGCCGAAAATCCTCCGAAAATATAAATCTAATAAATTTAAATGAAATTTTTTTTTTAAATCCGCCGAAAATAATTTTAAAAAAAATAAAAAATTAATTTTTAAAATCCGTCGAAAATATAAATCTAATAAATTTAAATGAAAATTAATTTTTTTTAAATCCGCCGAAAATAATTTTAAAAAAAATAAAAAATTAATTTTTAAAATCCGCCGAAAATATAAATCTAATAAATTTAGATGAAAATTAATTTTTTTTAAATCCGCCGAAAATATAAATCTAATAAATTTAGATGAAAATTAATTTTTTTTAAATCCGCCGAAAATAATTTAAAAAAAATAAAAAATTAATTTTTAAAATCTGCCGAAAATAAAAATCTAATAAATTTAAATGAAAATTAATTTTTTGTAAATCCGCCGAAAATAATTTAAAAATAAATAAAAATGTAATTTTTAAAATCCGCCGAAAATATAAATCTAATAAATTTAAATGAAAATTAATTTTTTTTAAATCCGCGGAAAATTTTTTAAAAAAATAATTTTTAAAATCCGTTATGGGCTTAATGGGCCGTATTGGGCTTTAATGAACCACATTAGGCTGCCAAATGGATCTAGCAGGGCTTCAATGGACCGTTATGGGCCTAATGGACCGTATTGGGCTTCAATGGACCATTATGGGCTTTAATGGACCGTTACGGTTATATGTAGAGGGAGTAACATGTATACATATATGTTTATGGGCTTAATGAACCGTATTGGTTTTAGTGAACCGTATTTGGCTGCCAAATGGATCTGACAGTGGTTTATTGGATCCAAATGGTCGTTAATGAATCCAACAGGGGTTTATTGGATCCAAATGACCGTTAATGGATCCTATTGGGGTTTCGGTGATCTACTAGGTGTTTAATCAACTCAGTTGAACTTTAATGGGCTTATGGAACTGTTTGGGCTTTAATGGACTGTATTGGGCCTTTATGAATCGTATTGTGCTTTAATGGATCGTATTGGCCATTAATTAATCGTTTTGGGCTTCAATGGACCCTTGTGGGCTTAATGTACCGTTATGGGCTTAATGGGACGTATCGGGCTTTAATGAATCGTATTGGGCTTTAATGGACCGTATGTAACGTCCCGAAAATTACAAGCAAATTTAAATTTTTAAATTAACAATTCATTGATAACAACTCATTAAATGATCCCAACGTTTCGTTTGCAAACACATAATTAATATCTTTATAAAATAAAACCAGCGGAATAAACGTTTAATTATCAAAATCATAAAGCGACCAGCTCTCCTCGCGCGCCAGTGTGTACTCGTCACGCCTTGAAGCCGCTCGGACCTGAAACCACAGTTTATTGGGAAAGGGTAAGCACGAAGCTTAGTGAATTCCAACACATGCGCAGATAGGAATCATATACACATCACCCCTATCCGCACATAAGCAACAACATCACAGTTACATAAAACGAGTAAACGCCTACAAGTAATTATGTATCCAACACCTCAGTACCATCGAGGCCTCGGTCCCACCGAATTGTAATGTATCCAACACCTCAGTACCATCGAGGCCTCGGTCCCACCGAATTGTAATGTATCCAACACCTCAGTACCATCGAGGCCTCGGTCCCACCGAATTGTAATGTATCCAACACCTCAGTACCATCGAGGCCTCGGTCCCACCGAATTATAATGTAACCAACACCTCAGTACCATCGAGGCCTCGGTCCCACCGAATTGTAATGTAACCAACACCTCAGTACCATCGAGGCCTCGGTCCCACCGAATTGTAATGTAACCAACACATTTATACCAAGCATTCAAACCAATCAAATATTACACACCACAAACAACTAGTTCACACCACAAAGACAGTAGTACATACAAACTATTATGACATGCATACAACCCCTAACTACACAGTGAGAGAACTCACCTCGAATGCGCGCCCAGCTTAATAACACAATTCAAGCTTCACAATTACGGTCACTCCCCAGCACCTAAAAGCATGTTAAAACGTGTCAATACGAGACCCGGACCCTATGACACGACACACGCTTAAACCGTCACTAAAACTAAATTCCGATCACCCAAAACAGGCCTGTTCGGGACCTGTTTCGACCCCTTTAAACCCAGAAAATTCCCAATATTATTTCATGACCAGAAAGTACTCTGAGTTAGGGTTCCAAGGACATATTATACGCCTCCTAACGATTTTTCTACAATTTACTACGGATTTTACAAAAACAGTTTCCGGACAGCGAAATTCAGCACCTTTCAGTATAAAACGACAAATCGACCCACGCTACGCCCCGAACTGGGTTTTGCACAAAACACAGAAAAGTTTATAGACTCAAAAAGGGACTTTTGACACCAGTTTCACCCCAAACCGAGTTACGAGCAGAAAGTTATGATTTTCGCAAGATCAAGGCAGATTCCAGAAATTTTCACATGAAATGACGAAACACCGAACTTGCGACCACTTTTTTGCCCAGTTAGAGACCGAACCAGTTTTCCGCTAAAACACGGAAAACGTGCTCGACCCCGAACTTGAACCGTGGGCGCCAGTTTCGGCTCAAACGGAGTTACGACGGAGAAGTTATGGTCAACCGAAAACTGGACATTACACTTAGAATTTTCATAAAATCACGATTTATAAAAACGGTAACGCGATTAAGGTTTCGGGTTAGGGTTTAGCTATCACGGTTTAACGGAAACTGGACAACACACGGCACCACCCACTGCCACCTCCGGCAGGGGTGGTCGCCGGCGGCGGCGGCTGTTTTTCCGGTGACGCAGCGACGACAAGGAAAACGAACGGAAGGAAGATTTACCTCTCGTTAAAACGTAGCAGCAGTAGCATAAATGAATCGTCGGTTTCTTCTTCTTCCCGTCGTCCTTCTCCCTCTCTCTGCTCCTCTCTCTCTTACACGCTCTTCTCTCTCTTTCTCGCTCGCCGGCGAAAACAGCGGCGCCGGCTGCTGCTGTTGCAGTCCGACGATGGCAGCGGCGGCTGCTGGTGGGATTCCGGCGGTCTCGTGGTAGAAGACAAAAACAGTAGCAGCAGTAAGAAAGGTAGAGTTCTCCGATGGGGGTTGCTTGACACCAAAGAAAACGAGCGAAGGGAAGGGGAGAAGAAGTTACGGCCGAGAGTGAAAGGGGTAAGACTTTAGGGTTTCTCTTTTCTTTCCTTTTCTCACCAAGGACCGAACCACACCAAAGCTTAAGTGAAAACAACCAAAAACGAAGGAATGGGGAGGGGGGGTCGGTCTCTTTGGCCGATCCCCATGCACTTCTACCAAACTGTCAATTTTGGTCCCTGGTCTTCCAACACTTGCTAAAAACACTAACGTCCACCATACACTAACATTTTGGTCGTCCTCGCTAAGTCCTGATTTAAATAAAAAAAACATAAAATAAAATAAAGTAACCACAAATGCACCGGGACACGGGCTTTACAACTCTCCCCCACTTGGATTAGACTTCGTCCTCGAAGTCTCTGCCTACGAATAGCTCCGGATAGTTCTCCCGCATATCAACCTCAGGTTCCTAAGTCCACTTGAAACCCCAACTAAACTTCTCGAATACTATTCTTACTAACGTACTCTTTCTAAGACACTGGGATTATGATCGGCAGAACACCCCAACAATTGAAATCATTCCTAGCCAAGCGACTTCGGTTGTCCCCAACCTTAGATATTCCATACATCCCGAGTCAAATCTCCAGTTCTACCCATTCTAAAACTGCTCACCAGTATACTCCACAGGATACTCGATTACGATCCCTCCTATAATTAATTGACGATTAACTTCTACGAATTCTAATAGACTCCAAAGATTTTCAATAACTTATATTTAACAAAACATCGACCCCCTGCCGAACATCGGTCCAACCGGTTACAATAACAAACATCGGCCACCCGCCGAACATCGGTCCAACCGATTACAATAACAAACATCGGCCACCCGCCGAACATCGGTCTCACCGATTACAATAACAACATAAGCGTGGTATTATCCTAGACACTACACAAATAGATATCCCCCACAACCAAATCAACTAACACACACGTAGATCATTCCACCATAACCATTCATCACAAGTGATCATTTCAGGGTTACTACTACCATCACCATGATTATCTTAAAATCGGCTACAACTCTCCGATTATACTAAAGGTGTTTGGCCTCAAGCCCAAAAGTCGACACCTAAATATACCACCTACCTCAAAATGGTTGATGCGCATTTATTCCCTTAATAACAAAGGGCATCAATCCCTTAACCGATACTATTCGGCCTACAGCACTAACGCACGTGGAATACCTACCTTCCACCGTCGACGCATCATCCACACTTGCTCTACGAAGCCAAGTCACACCGTATCGAGGATACACCTTGACGTCTACCTCCCAGGTAACGCCTCAAGACCCAGCACACCGGAACTACCTCCCAGGTAAGTGCCTACAACTATATCCTCCTAGTACCTACTGGAAAGTCTAGGTTAAAACACATGAATACCGGGGTCCCACCCCGAGATACCCAACCGACCATTACCAACGACTGACTAACGTGACTAGGGATCCAAAGCAAACAGCCTACCAACAACATGCCTATTCCGGATTGACTCACTCACCCAACCATGTAAACACTCAATGTGCAAAGAATGCCAAACGGTGCGACAAAAACAACTCATCAACTAGACTCCACATCGAGCCATTAAAACCGGGCAATTGGCCCATGCCTAACTCCAAGTCAAAACCGAGCAAAATGCTCCACGCTTGCTAGACCCATAGGTCGGAAAATGCGTTTAAACAAGGTTTAAGCAAGCAATACTCTGAAATCAACCTTAGTCTCAGACTCAACACGGTTTAAACAAAAGAGTTTTCCAAAAGGACTCACACCCTAAAAATTCTCGAAATGACACATGACACTTAAAAGCACATTTCCCCAAATGGTTTACGAAATCATTTACAAAATATTTTCAACATCAGGATTTTCATCTCAAAAGATCGTATGTAATAAAACTACTATTACCTGATCGATAGTTACGCAAAACTGGACATGCTCGTCCCACATAGGAAAATCATGTTGAAAATCGTTCCATTGCAGTTCGGTTTACTCACTCAAAAGCAAAGCGTAATAAATAATTTCTTTAAAATGGACCGCCTCGATTCCAGTATGGATTGACTCATGACGTGCACTTAAAGTAACCGCTTGACCTTAAACAGGGTCCGACAAAGGTGTGCACATAATTCAAAATAAGTTTCACGATAATTGATTAAAAAATTCTCCTTTTTGATCATAAAATGACGTGGCACAGGGTTCGCCACAAATTTTTTTTTCGCGCGTCAGCTAGTCACACAAAACGATGACATGGTTTACAAATGTACTTTTGCTAAAACTTAACTGTTTCGTGTAAGTTTCAAACTTGAAGTCAGAAACCAGTCCGCTTCTATTAATTGGGAATATCGACTAAAACCTCATAAAATCTCAAACTGGGGGCAGGCATGCAAGCTTGTAACACTTCCTCAAGTTTCGTACTTGGGACATATAACGTCAAAACATTATAGTTTAAAAAATGTATTTATCGAAATTGCTCAAAATACTCGTTTCCTCCAAGCAAAAGTTTTTAATTTCCAAAAAGAAATGATCGGTAATTCTAAATTAACCGAATGTCAAAAAAATCTACGCATTTATATTTCCAAAATATAACACATTGTAATCGTATGCATGATGTTCACAACATTAAAACACTCCTCGGATCAAATGGTCTTTCATTTCGACAGAAAGGAACTAAAACATTTTCATGCACGACTCGTTTATCAAAATGTCGAGAACAAAGGTTACCCCAGTATGCATACCCCTAAGTCGATAAATCGCATTTTCATGGAAATGTCAATAAAACCTTTAGCTGACTAAAAAGCGCACTAAACAACTCCTTATGAAATGTTACCAAAATTCCTACATGCATCACTTATGTCACGCATGAATCAATCCACACACTGAACTATTTGTAATAAAACACTTAGTAATACAAACTCTCAAACGAAAAGTTAAGCGACACTGGAATTCCAAACTCATTTTAAACAAATCACCAAAATAGCCTTTATACAGACATCGTGGAATGTAACTTTTCGTCTCAACTCTAACACATGTGGAGGAGTTCCAATGTTAGAGTCTCAATCCGTAGTCACTTACCCAACATCTTAACCACCACCAAAACACGGATAACATCGTACCCGAAAGAACCGTTGGAAAAATAACGAAAATGAGACAAATTCTAACAAAGTTTTCACTCCCGTGATAAAACGATTTCAAGCATTTTCAAAACTATAATTCGAAATCTTGTGTGTGTGCTAAACATTTTCCAAAGTTTCAAAACACAATCCATATCAGGATTGGAAACACAAGGATTAGTTAATGCAATCCTATTTTCAAAATAAACTCTGTGCACGACTCAGTCGACATTCAACGTCTCGACTCATGCTCCTCTCTACCTTTCCAATCCACTATCGTCCTCCGGACCTTTAAGCCTCTTAGGGCAAGATGGAAAATTACGTCAAATAATCCCTACGATTTTTCCTCAAATCAAAGTCGGCTCTATAAGCCTATGACTCTAGCCCAATCTTCCATCTTGGTTCGAAATGATCTGCTTACAACAAATATCATCCTTATCGTCACTCCAAGTGACTAATACTATAATCGTCTTTCTATTCCAACGACTGCCAGTTTAGAGCCTTCGACACTACCCCAACGATCATCCCATCAAAGCAAGTCAAGTACACACATGTACCAGTGGATCTACTATATTTGTCTCTCCTCGCGACGGCTATTCAGGGTAGATAATACAACGCGTTATTTAGCACATAACAACGCACACTAACAACACTCGCGCCCAACTCCTTGGATTCCTCGTGACTTCCCCGACTCGAGCATTGATCCTGTGCTTCCGGTAGTAGGAGCTCTACTACTACCTTCCACACCTATCATCACTCGTTCCGAGTCCCATCCCAAGGATCCAAGTAGTTTCTCGCCGAAACTATACACATGATACAATTAATCCACACATGCCAGTTCGAGAACATATCCTAAACAGGCAAACTCATACAACTACTGTATATATAAAACCATCGGTCTCCCCGATCAGACAACCACAATTGTATACATAATAAACCATCGGTCACCCCGATCATACAACAACAATTAAATATATAAATAACCATATGCCTGCACCAGCATATATATACATCCACCCTTCCCAGCTCCCTAGGAATTTCCTCTTATCCCACTACCCTTGCTACTACCGAATCCCTACTAATTATGACGAGTGACCTTGCGAATACCCGATTATATGCAATGCGAAATAAATAGACAGTCGAATACAAGACTCTATCCTAGAACGGTTGGACTCAAACAAGAGCTGCGCAATAGAACTAAATCGAATATTCTAAGGCTATAAATCTCTTACTGCATACAACCTAGAGGGCATCCACTTAGTAACCTATCATAATTCGCATAAATTCCTAATAGCAAGAATTTCAACATACCGCATAGTGTCCACAACAGGCAATCTAGCATGCATACTCTATGATCTAGAAAGCAATAAAACACTAAGTACTGTACCTTTCCCCTTTGGCTCCGGCTGACTGTACACACTGCGCCTCCGATCACCGTTCCTCGAACGGGTCTTTACTTTTTCTTTTAATTCCAAAAAGGTTTAATAAAGAATTTGAAAATTTCCCAGCCGCAACTTGAGACCAAACACACCGAGGTGCGTTTGATTCACTCAAGCTGTGCTCTGATACCAAGTTGTAACGTCCCGAAAATTACAAGCAAATTTAAAATTTTAAATTAACAATTCATTGATAACAACTCATTAAATGATCCCAACGTTTCGTTTGCAAACACATAATTAATATCTTTATAAAATAAAACCAGCGGAATAAACGTTTAATTATCAAAATCATAAAGCGACCAGCTCTCCTCGCGCGCCAGTGTGTACTCGTCACGCCTTGAAGCCGCTCGGACCTGAAACCACAGTTTATTGGGAAAGGGTAAGCACGAAGCTTAGTGAATTCCAACACATGCGCAGATAGGAATCATAAACACATCACCCCTATCCGCACATAAGCAACAACATCACAGTTACATAAAACGAGTAAACGCCTACAAGTAATTATGTATCCAACACCTCAGTACCATCGAGGCCTCGGTCCCACCGAATTGTAATGTATCCAACACCTCAGTACCATCGAGGCCTCGGTCCCACCGAATTGTAATGTATCCAACACCTCAGTACCATCGAGGCCTCGGTCCCACCGAATTGTAATGTATCCAACACCTCAGTACCATCGAGGCCTCGGTCCCACCGAATTATAATGTAACCAACACCTCAGTACCATCGAGGCCTCGGTCCCACCGAATTGTAATATAACCAACACCTCAGTACCATCGAGGCCTCGGTCCCACCGAATTGTAATGTAACCAACACATTTATACCAAGAATTCAAACCAATCAAATATTACACACCACAAACAACTAGTTCACACCACAAAGACAGTAGTACATACAAACTATTATGACATGCATACAACCCCTAACTACACAGTGAGAGAACTCACCTCGAATGCGCGCCCAGCTTAATAACACAATTCAAGCTTCACAATTACGGTCACTCCCCAGCACCTAAAAGCATGTTAAAACGTGTCAATACGAGACCCGGACCCTATGACACGACACACGCTTAAACCGTCACTAAAACTAAATTCCGATCACCCAAAACAGGCCTGTTCGGGACCTGTTTCGACCCCTTTAAACCCAGAAAATTCCCAATATTATTTCATGACCAGAAAGTACTCTGAGTTAGGGTTCCAAGGACATATTATACGCCTCCTAACGATTTTTCTACAATTTACTACGGATTTTACAAAAACAGTTTCCGGACAGCGAAATTCAGCACCTTTCAGTATAAAACGACAAATCGACCCACGCTACGCCCCGAACTGGGTTTTGCACAAAACACAGAAAAGTTTATAGACTCAAAAAGGGAACTTTTGACACCAGTTTCACCCCAAACCGAGTTACGAGCAGAAAGTTATGATTTTCGCAAGATCAAGGCAGATTCCAGAAATTTTCACATGAAATGACGAAACACCGAACTTGCGACCACTTTTTTGCCCAGTTAGAGACCGAACCAGTTTTCCGCTAAAACACGGAAAACGTGCTCGACCCCGAACTTGAACCGTGGGCGCCAGTTTCGGCTCAAACGGAGTTACGACGGAGAAGTTATGGTCAACCGAAAACTGGACAGTACACTTAGAATTTTCATAAAATCACGATTTATAAAAACGGTAACGCGATTAAGGTTTCGGGTTAGGGTTTAGCTATCACGGTTTAACGGAAACTGGACAACACACGGCACCACCCACTGCCACCTCCGGCAGGGGTGGTCGCCGGCGGCGGTGGCTGTTTTTCCGGTGACGCAGCGACGACAAGGAAAACGAACGGAAGGAAGATTTACCTCTCGTTAAAACGTAGCAGCAGTAGCATAAATGAATCGTCGGTTTCTTCTTCTTCCCGTCGTCCTTCTCCCTCTCTCTGCTCCTCTCTCTCTTACACGCTCTTCTCTCTCTTTCTCGCTCGCCGGCGAAAACAGCGGCGCCGGCTGCTGCTGTTGCAGTCCGACGATGGCAGCGGCGGCTGCTGGTGGGATTCCGGCGGTCTCGTGGTAGAAGACAAAAACAGTAGCAGCAGTAAGAAAGGTAGAGTTCTCCGATGGGGGTTGCTTGACACCAAAGAAAACGAGCGAAGGGAAGGGGAGAAGAAGTTACGGCCGAGAGTGAAAGGGGTAAGACTTTAGGGTTTCTCTTTTCTTTCCTTTTCTCACCAAGGACCGAACCACACCAAAGCTTAAGTGAAAACAACCAAAAACGAAGGAATGGGGAGGGGGGGTCGGTCTCTTTGGCCGATCCCCATGCACTTCTACCAAACTGTCAATTTTGGTCCCTGGTCTTCCAACACTTGCTAAAAACACTAACGTCCACCATACACTAACATTTTGGTCGTCCTCGCTAAGTCCTGATTTAAATAAAAAAAACATAAAATAAAATAAAATAAAATAAAGTAACCACAAATGCACCGGGACAAGGGCTTTACACCGTATTGGGCTTTAATGGACTGTATAACGAGTCACATACCTATAACGGTTCACATATATATATATATATATATATATATATATATATATATATATATATACATTCACTTTATATATATCGTCACATACATACTTATTGATCTTTATGGGGTTTCAATGGACCGTTATGGGCTTTAATGGAACGTATTGGTCTTTGATGAACCGTTTTGGGCTGCCAAATTGATCTGACAGGGGTTTATTGGATCCAAATGGTCGTTAATGAATCCAACAGGGGTTTATTGGATCCAAATGGTCTTTAATGATTCCAACAGGGGTTTATTGGATCCAAATGACCGTTAATGGATCCTATTGGGGTTTCAGTGATCTACTAGGTGTTTAATCAACTCAATTGAACTTTAATGGGTTTATGGAACGGTTTGGGCTTTAATGGACCGTATTGGGCCTTTATGAATCGTATTCTGCTTTAATGGACCGTATTGGCCATTAATTGATCGTTTTGGGCTTCAATGGACCCTTGTGGGCTTAATGAGACGTATCGGGCTTTAATGAATCGTATTGGGCTTTAATGGACCGTATTGGGCTTTAATAGACCGTATCGGGCTTTAATGGACTGTATAGCGAGTCACATACCTATAACGGTTCACACATATATATATATACATTCACTTTATATATATCGTCACATACATACTTATTGATCTTTATGGGCTTCAATGGACCGTTATGGGCTTTAATGGAACGTATTGGTCTTTGATGAACCGTTTCAGGCTGCCAAGTTGATCTGACAGGGGTTTATTGGATCCAAATGGTCGTTAATGAATCCAACAGGGGTTTATTGGATCCAAATGACCGTTAATGGATCCTATTGGGGTTTCAGTGATCTACTAGGTGTTTAATCAACTCAATTGAACTTTAATGGGCTTATGGAACGGTTTGGGCTTTAATGGACCGTATTGGGCCTTTATGAATCGTATTGTGCTTTAATGGACCGTATTGGCCATTAATTGATCGTTTTGGGCTTCAATGGACCCTTGTGGGCTTAATGTACCGTTATGGGCTTAATGAGACATATCGGGCTTTAATGAATCGTATTGGGCTTTAATGGACCGTATTGGGCTTTAATGGACCGTATTGGGCTTTAATGAACTGTATCGGGCTTACTGTACGGTTATGGGCTTTAATGGAACGTATTGCCTTTAATGGATCGTTTATACATATATATATATATACATTCACTTTATACATATATATATATATATATATATATATATACATTCACTTTATACATATCGTCACATACATACTTATTGATCTTTATGGGGCTTCAATGGACCGTTATGGGCTTACTGGAGGTTATGGGCTTTAATGGAACGTATTGTCTTTAATGGATCGTTTCGGGCTTTAACTGTATCATAATAATGTGAATATATATTAATAATAATATATAAATAATATAATATGATATTAATAATATATTAATAATAATAAATAAATAATATTAAATATATATTAATAATATAATAATAGTAATAATAAATAAATAAATAATATTAATAATAATGTCAAATAAATAATAATAATATATATATATATATATATATTAATTAGAAGCGCTACCCGCTGGGTACCCGCCGGGACCGGGTTCCCGGCCCCGGTGGGTACCCAGAACCGGAACCGCTGGGTACCCGGTATGTTTTAATATAATTTAAATATCTATATATTTAACATTTATTACATATAAATATTAAATTTAAGTAAAACAATTAATAAAGTAACAATTAACAAATGTTAGGGTTACTCTTGCATTCCATTTCTTCACAATCACAGCCGCCTCACGAACTCACATTTCTTCACCTGCCTCACGAAGTCACCATTGTCAATTTGTCACCAAGGTCTGCTCAGGCAGCTGCTACGCCACAGCCGCCGTTGGCCGCGACGCCACAGCCGCCGTCCGCCACGACGCCACAGCCGCCGTCCGCCGTCCGAACTCACGAAGCTCACCGGCCTCACGAACTCACGAAGGTATGCTTCCTCTCTATTTCCTGATTTCAATTTCGCTTTAACTAGGTTAGGTTTTACTTTAATTTGATGATTTCGTTCGATTTGAAGTAAAATCAAGTTTAGATTTTACATAATAGCTTTTACTGATTTTACAATTTTACTGATTTGATGATTTCGTTCCCTTTGGTTGTCCCAAAATTTAATGTGTTGCTCTTTAACAGGAATTTTTTGTGTTCATATATTGATTTTGAGTTCTGACCATATCTTGTTTTTACGGTTTTGACCATAGCATGTAATAGCTTTAACAGAAATTTTTTGTGTAAATAAATTTAATGTGTTTCATTCCCTTCATTCATAAATGATTATAATCATGGCATCTTGTTTTTGGTTGTTGTTGTGATTTGTGAACTTAATACTTATCATCGCTCAAAATCAGTGTTTATACATTTAGTCCTGCAAATATACATTTAGTCCTGCAATTAGCTTGAATGCAAGTATTTCTTGAAAATTTGGATTATTTTGTTATACAAGATGCAAATGTCAACAACTCCGAGATTCTTCAAAGCTCCATTTTCACACAGGTAAGTTTTATTATGTTGTTGTTGGTCCCGAAGGCCTATACAAGTTTGTAGAAGGGGGGGGGGGGGGGTTGAATACAAACACACAGATTTTACTTTTCTAAATTGTTTATTGATAAATCATTAACAATTTACAGCTTGTTGCGGAAACAAGATTAAGGATAAACCTAAATCTAAACAAGTTGGAACACTAAGGTTTCTTGCACTAAGAGAGATAAGGAAATTACTAATAATAACCTATCTTGAGATAAGAGATTGAACTTGTCCAGAGTTAGCAAGTTACTTCAAATGAAGTGGGTTCATCTCTTTATATACTGCATGCATTTAATGCAAGTCAGTATACACTTTACACGTGTCATCGGCTGGTTGGTTGCATGTCATTGACCTTGGTTGACAACCTTAGTAGCCGCATGGATGAACAGTGTAGTATCAGAATGGTTGTACGATTTCAGACAGTCGGAGGTTCTTTTCTGACATTTCGTACGGAGTCGTGCAAGGGAGGTTAAGACAAAAGTACTTTATACGGAGGACTTCATGATCAGCTTTCGTTGATTCAGCGATTATCATTTACTATTCAGCAAATGATAAAGTTCAGGGATAGCTGAAGTCTTGTACTTGATACTTCACGTTGAGTGGACAAATCTAAGTCTTCGCTGATCCGCATCAGTTCATTAGGAGACTTGTCGCTGGTTCTTGAGCTTGATCTTCGACTTCAGCGTAGAACCTTTGTTGACGTGAAACTTGTCTTCAGGGATCATAAGTAAACAACTAACTTATCAACGATCATCATAATGACTGAACAGACTCAGCGTTAATGATGAATAGTGTTCGCTGAATGTTTAATTCAAAGAGCAAGAGTTCCTATCAGCGGCACTGTAAGATTTTAGTACTTATCAACGATAGTGAAACTCTGATACATATTGTTTACTTACAATTTTCACTAAGTATATAAGAGAGGGTCATTATCAAATCACTGAGGGTTTGGATCAACAGTTGTCAGCGGGTACCCGGAACCGGTTCCCAGCGGTTCCGGGACCGTTTCCAAACAAATGAGAACCGACGGGAACGGTTCCGGTTCTTTCTTTCTAGGAACAGGCGGTTCCGGTTCCGGTTCCATGAAAATAGGGCGGGTACCCGGTATTGCTCACCCCTAAATTATATGTTATGTATGTATGTATGTGGATGTATATGAACATATGTTTTTTGTTTTTTATACTTCATAATCAACTGTTAAATTGTTTCTTGATGTATATATATATATATATATATATATATATATATGTGTGTGTGTGTGTGTGTGTGTTTAATCTTGATGTATGTATATATATATATATATATATATATATATATATATATATATATATATATATATATGTGTGTGTGTGTGTGTGTGTGTGTGTTTAATCTTGATGTATATATATATATATGTGTGTGTGTGTGTGTGTGTGTGTGTTTAATCTTGATGTATGTGTTTAATCTTGATATATGTATATATATATATATATATATATGTGTGTTTAATCTTAATGTATATATATATATGTGTTTAATCTTGATGTGTGTGTATATATATATATATATGTGTATGTGTGTTTAATCTTGATGTATATATATGTGTGTTTAATCTTGATTTATGTGTTTAATCTTGATGTATATATATATATATACATGTGTGTTTAATCTTGATGTATATATATATGTGTGTGTGTTTAATCTTGATGTGTATATATATATCTATACTACATATATAAGCATATACACCTAATGTCTTAAAGACAAATTTTAATGCATACATTACCATCATTTTATGCATAAAATGTAAAAATCTCTTAAAGACAAGTTTTAATGCACAATGTACAAGTATTTTATGCATAAAATCAAGAAAACTTTTAATTACAAGATTTATTGCATATTGTACAACTTGAAAGACTTTTGCTTACACACACAAAGGTCGGCCCCCTCACCACATCCGCTTCTACCTCTATACCATACCGGCAATACCATTCCCTTACTTCTTCTTCTACCTCTACACCATGCCGGCATTACGATTCGCTTGCTTCTTCTTCTACCTCTAGACCATACCTACAGTACATACGACCATACCTTCAGTACTTGCAGACCATACCTTCAGTAGTTACATTACAGGCATAAAATTGCATATAAATCAAGAGTTAGGGTTCATATCTCTAAAATCTCCCCTCTCTCTCAAATACATCGTAAAACAACCCTGTCCGATTTTGATTTGAGGTATGGTCTGATTTGGGTTCACAATTGATCCGTGTTGCAGGTGAAATACGCATTAATCGGGTATGTTGCTTCTTTTGCTCTTCATTTCGCTTTATGCTCTTCAAATTTTGATTTTGAACATCGCTTTATGCTCTTGAAATCAAGAGTTAGGGTTCATATCTCTAAAATCTCCCCTCTCTCTCAAATACATCGTAAAACGACCATGTCCGATTTTGATTTTAGAGAGCATCTGATTTGGGTTCACAAGTACTGTATTTGTTACCAAGGTTGACTTGTTTTGTGAAAGAGATTTTGAATATATGAACAAGTCGTACAAAACTTGATTACATGATAATTTTGAAAATATGAACAAGTTTACAGAGGTTCTTTGTATTGCTTCTTACCATGGTTTGGTTACTGTTGGTAAAGGTATTCCTTCAAGACGCCATCCCTGTTCAACACTAGAAATGTTGGCAAAACCCTTGTTACACGTACTCAGGGTACAAAGGTAAGTCAGTATTCCTGTTTTTTTGTTTAAGATGTGTTATTTATTTATCATCAGTAAGTTTTTGGTAAACTGATTTTAGCAAACTCAAATTTGATTTTAGGTAATTTCTATATTTAGCATTTGATTTTGGAAGGATATTTGTGTTATTCAAAATTCGAACCTGGAATTTGGATTTTCCAAATCAAAATGTTTTTTGTTTTTTGTTTTTTAAGCTTTTTTATGGCACCATTCACATGTCAAAGATGAATATTTGGTCAGAGGGTAATAATTGTTTCTGGCACTCTCTTTCACAATTTCACATTTCCTCACACTTGTGTACAGGGGTTCGTTATGGAGAAGGAACAAGTTTGATGTGGTGTCTTTTTAATTCCAATAAGATGCCAAATGTGTGGTTCAAATGAGTTGTGTTCGTTAATTTATTTTGAAAATAGACATGTTCTTGTGAATTGTTATATTAATCGTTTTTCTCACTTGATTGGGTTTGAAAGCTTGATTTTTATATAATCAACTTAACTCATATCTTTAACTGTAATCAAGCTTTGATGGGTTTCATTTTAACCTGAAAGGGGAAATCATTAAGTAGATTCATATATAGAAGTTATAGATGGTCTGTTTCTTTGACTTCCCTTTGGAATAAAAGTTGTCACAAGTGCTACTTTTTGTTCACATGCTAGATGAAGACGTGGATGGATTTCTACCCGGGAAAGAGTAGAAAACAAGTTGCTTTATGGGCTTCAATCTTGATAATCAATCTTGGAGGATTACGATTTTAAGGGTCAGTTTAGATTTCTCTTTTCAATTGAAAGATGTCGAGCATGAGGGAGATTGATCCATTATTGAGGGATTTAAGTAAGAAGAAACAGATCTTCCGTCAGAAAATGGTCTCACTTGCTGCTGAGCTCAAGGAGGGGTCCGAAGCCGTCTTTCTTCCCAGGAAGAATCATTTGCTAAGGAATCGCTAACTAGACAAGCCTGTGTTCATGGTTCTTGATTTTAGAACTGAATCATTTCAAACAAACTTGTCATTCCGGTGTTGTTCTCTGTAGCCAGGCGGAATGAATATTTGTAGATCTGATCCAGTTTTTTCTAACATTTATATTTTATTACAGGAAGCAAGAAGAGATTTCTAGATTGCAGAAGAGTTTAGATGAGAGAAATCTACAGCTTCAACCAAAAATCGAGCTACTGCTTGTGGTACATTTTTCTTTGGCTTGGACTAAATATAACATGCATGGTTTTACCTGTTAAAAACTAAAAATATTAGGTTGAATAATCTGCAAGATATGATAAAAACACCTAGATTTGTTTGCTAACCTCATCTCTTTCACACGCTGATGCAATTATGTTTGTGATGACATTTAATTATTTGTCATGTCCTTGATTTAATTGTATGTCTACATATATGTTACCTTGAGAAAGTCACGTTGTGAAATCTTACTTAGGGGCCGTTTACCCGATCACTTACCTGGGTAAGTGCTTACCGGTAAAACTCAACACTATCATTTACTTCCCGGGTAAGATTTTAGTCCACCAAAATGGCATCATATGCAACAATTTAGCCGGTAAGCGCTAACCGTGGTAAGAGCCGTCGCATTCACTTACCAGGTAAGACTCTCGGTCCTTGCTTTCGACTCTCCGTCCTTGCTTCCGCTCTTACCGGGTAAGATTTTTAGTCCTTGCCATATTCATCTGGTAAGGTAATGTGACTTGGTAAGCACTTACCCGGGTAAGCGTTTTGTAAACGGCCCCTTAATAAATCATATGCATGTGTAGGTAATCGTTTGTAACCAATCTTTGGTGTGGGATGCAGTCATGCGGTATTTGTGTCAAGAAAGACGGTCTTTTTAGAATATGGCAGTACAGTTTGATGACAATCTCATGTATGGGAGACATGTTTTATATCAATTTGTAAAAGTTAGTATTTATTTCTTAAATGTATTCATTAGAATTCTTTTTTGTTCGTCGTACAATAATATGAGAAACACATTGCATTTTCTTGGCTGTGTTTGGTAAACTTTGAATAGTAACTGAGATTCAAAGTGGCTTAATTAACTTATAGTTTTGCGATGAATGGCCTAATCCATGGAATCTGGTCTTTGGTGCTTAATTAAATTGGGATGAACATCAATATTCTTCATTTGGCGGTTGTTGTCGAGGGGCTCTCAACAATTTTTTTAAATGATAATTGCATTAGGCCTATGATGATTTTTGAAGGCAGATTAGATTGTTTATATGTTAGCAGTATGGGTCGTTGAACATTACTATGGTTACTTATCAATGGTTCTTCAAATCAATATAGGAGTGAATGGTCTCAATTTGGTGGTTTCATATTCTTGCAAATGGGATTAAGCGTTTATTTTAAGTGGTTTCTTTGGGTTTTTTACATTGATTTTGGGCATATAAGGAGGTCAAGTTTTGGAAATTGCAAGAGTGGTTTCCTTCCTTATCACATAAGACCATCATTATGATCATACTTACCGGGTAAGATTTTTGGTCTTTCTCGTGCTCAAAATCGTTTACATTTGTGACTCCCGCCGCATTGCGCGGGTACACAACTAGTATATATATATATATATATATATATATATATATATATGTGTGTGTGTGTGTGTGTGTGTGTTTAATCTTGATGTATATATATGTAAACAAGTTAATATATGTATGGACTTTTTTCTAATATGTGTATATATTATGTGTTTGTAGCTATGTCGACTAATACAGATAGAGGATGGATGTATAAACGAGTAAATAGGAGTGGTGAAATAAATCCTGTTTTTAGATGTGAAGTAGAACGATTTTTGGATTTTGCTTTCACATATGTAGGTTTGATTATGATCAAGCGAGTCGAGTTGCGACGAGCCTTAATCGGCTATACACTACCGGGGCATGTCGGACTTGGTCCCACATCCCTCTTTCTACTCGGAACCAAATGTTTGAGCGGTTCCAGGTTCGTAGTGTATATTTAAGTAATTAAATCCTTGGTAGTATTCTTGTAAACTTAAAAATAACTAAACATGTACGTTCAGCAATACTTCCAATGGGACCCGACGTTAGACTCTCGAATTCGTCTAATCTGGGAGAAGAAATCTTGGAAATGCTACAATGACAATCTTTCATCTGCACGAACTAGAGCCGCCAATTTGTGCAACAAGAATGGACGTCGTTATGACCGGAACGACCCAAATAGAGATATGGACTTGTTGCGGCCGTTCATACCCAACTGGTTAGATGCGAATCAGTGGAACGCAATGATCGATGGCTGGAACTCTGATCATTGGAAGTCGGTTTCAGTGACGGCGCGCTCGAACCGGATGACTGAGGTTGATGGAGAAATATCGAAGCACACTAATGGCTCGATTTCTTTCGGGCAGACAGCTTCAAGATTGGTATGACCTTCATATGTTATAATTAACCAATTGCGTTACTAGTTTGTTATTTGCTTAACATGTTATAATTCGCCATTGTTTGTATTATTTGATCTTTGCAGACGAGAGCAAAAGGAGGCGTGCCACCGTCGGGTATTGAGCTCTTCGACCATACCCATAAGAAGCGGCGGTCGGGAGTGAATAGCACATCTTCCGAATCCGGGGAGTATGTGACATCGCGGTGTAGCCGTTTTGCGGTAAGTGTTTTTTGACCAAGACTTTATAATAACTACATAGTTTGTGTTTAACTATAAACTTTATAACTAGGTAACTAGCTATCTTATATATCTAGTTTGTGTTGCCATTTTTTGGCAAACGTTAGGATTGTTATATATACGGCATGCACTTTATTGTTTAACTTTAAGCTTTATAATTGTTTTGTAATATATCTTGCCGTTAATATCTATCTAGTTTGGGTTGCCATTTGTTGGGCAAACGTTAGGATTGTTTAACTTTAAGCTTTATAATTGTTTTCTTATATATCTTGACGTTAATATATATCTAGTTTGGGTTGCCATTTGTTGGGCAAACATTAGGATTGTTTAACAGGAAAATAGAAACGTCCTATTTACAGCCGTTATGCTGTCGAAATTGACTTGTATGATTTTGTAAATACCACAGAGTGAGTATCGGACAGGCGCCATAGAGAGATACGGCGAGGACCCTGCCAATCATCCGCCACTTGATACCCAGTTATGGCATGACGTGACCGGGGGAACGAAGAGAGGTCGTTCGTTTGGGTTTGGAAACCATCCAGATCCCACTGCGATCTTGGGTGGGTCATCATCGTCAGGTGGTGCGTCGTCTTCCTCCTAGCAGGTGTGTACCAATTTTTTCCATCAAATGATGTTTATCAATTTGATTTTTAATTCATATTAAATATTCTAACGTCTTTTTTATTTTGTAGCACATCGTTGAGAACTTAATGAGCCAAGTGCAAGAGTTGAAGAAAGAGTTGGAGGAACGTCGGGCAGAGGATGAGAAGCGTCGGGAAGAGGATGAGAAGCGTCGGGAAGAGGATGAGAGGCGTCGGCCAAAATGATTTAAAATATTTTCGGCGGATTATTCCGCCTGAAATCCGCCGAAAACATTTTGTCCAAATTAATTTTTTTTCTAATTTATAAATAAATAAATAAAAATATTTTAGACGGAATAATCCGCCGAAAATATTATTTTTAATTAATTTATAAATAAATAAATAAAAATAGTTCAGGCGGAAAAATCCGCCGAAAATTCGTCGAAAATATATTTTTTAATTATGTATTTAATTAAAGTTTTGTTAATTATGCCTATTGTTTTCCGACGGATTTTCGGCGAAAAAATCCGCCGAAAACAGTATCCGCCGAAAAATCCGCCGAAAACAGTCAATCTCGGCGCCACTTTTCCCGGCGACCGCATCCGCCGAAAAATCCGCCGAAAACAGTGTTTTCCGGCGGATTTTTCCGCCTGAAATCTAGTTTTTTTTAGTAGTGTTTAGTGTCGGCCCGACCCGGGACCGATTTTTGACTATCTCAAATCCCAATTGTATTATAGTGATTTAATTTAATATTTTACATATTGAATTAGGGTTTTGATTGAAGTTTTTTGGGTTTGGTTTTAATGGAAAAGATGAAGATTCTATACCATGAAAAATGAATAATCAAAAAGATGTTACATAAATCGCCAAAATGCCTTCGTAGTTAACGAAAGTGGTAGCTAACCATTAGGATGCGAGGGTAAGGTTATGTTTGGCAAACTAGCTGATAAGCTAGCTGATAACTGACAAGCTAGCTGATGAAGAAGTCATGTTTAATAAAACTAGCTTATAAACATCTAAAATGACCAAAAACTGAATCTTCAATAAATTATCAATTACAATATTTAATTATATAATTAAAACAAACTTATAGCAATATTATACGTTAATTAATACAACCAATGTAGTAAAAACATTAAATAACATAACATGTTAATTAAAAGAATTTAAAAGTTATTACTACATAGTACATATATACTATAATTTTTTAATTTGTTAAAACAAGTTTTAGAAAAAATATATATTAATTTATGATTTTAAATAACTGTTACATACAATATGAAAAAAAATGATCAAATAATAATTGAAAAGATAAATAGTAATTCATAATTAAAATATATTGATTAATATTAAAAAATAAATAAAAATAATTTATATGATTAACAATAACTCTAAATAAATAAAAATTAATATTAATGTATAATTAAAATTTAATTTAATAATTTTCAATTAATATTAATTAATATCTATTAATTAATAATAGTTATATTTAAAAAATTAATATTTATTTATGATAATAGTTAATAAATAATAAGTGATATTAATAAGGGTACTATTGGAATATTTACAAAAAACTACTGAAAAATCTACTCCAAGTAGCGTTTCAAAAAGCTAGCTTATAAACTAGCTTTTGTCATCCAAACATGTGCCCAAAAGAAAGCTAGCTTATAAGCTAGTTTTTTCTTTTCTTTTTTGCCAACCAATGCCTAATTCGAAAAGAAAGAAAATTCAAACCTTGAATTTTTTTTTTCTGTAAATAACTAATACTCATATTAAAATAAGTGAATTGAATCCATCCAAAATCAAAATGCAAGATTGCGTACAAGTGAAAAAGAATGTTAGTTACTTGTATGTGCTCCAATCAATTACTTGTAGAATCAAGAGATTACCATAAACGTACAATCTTATCACAATTAAAACCCTTTACATCAAAGTTTTCACCACATTTCCGTCATTACGTTGGTATCGTTCATGTCTTTAAACTCAAATAATTATGGGTTTAAAGATTCTGCATATTCTTTCTTTTCCGGTTGAGTGTGTGTGTTTCATTCTAGTTGTTTTTTCATTCAAGAATAGAATATTTTTCGACCGATGAATAATTAGTTTTGGTAAATGTGATGAAATGATTGAGTCAGGTGAATTGGGTAATAAATAGTTTTGGAAGATGGGTTCAAACAAATTGAACTAGTTAGTTTTATGAACTATAACAAATTATCCAACCTTTAAAAAGCTAACAGCATCTCCAACAACTTCCCTATTTTTGTAGAAAAAATAGAGAATATGAGGATTTTGAGCTATAATTTTGCTCCAACACCTTTCTCAAAACTATCTTCAAAATAGTGAAAGTAACAGAGAGAAGAAGTTTTTCCTTCAAATATGGAGATAACCCAAAAAATGATTACTAGATAGGAGCACCAATAGAAATCTTTGAAAATAAATATTTAAAGAGAGAAATAATATTTTAATAAATGAATGTAATATTTTAATATTATAATCAATGTTTGTTTCTCCAAAATGGGAAATCTGTTGGAGATGAATGTAATTTATTTTGAAGATTTTGAGTTTTGATTTTCCACTTTAAGTTTTTTTTGAAAAAACTATTGGAGATGCTCTAAGTCTATCGATTACCAAAAAATATTTTCAATAAACTCAGAAAATAAACTAACTTATAAACTAGTTATTAAACATGTATTTAATACAGGTCTCGTTGATACACTTAGAGCATCTCCAATGCTAAAGTTTTTAATGACTTTTTACTATTATAAAAAGTCTTTTAAAAGCTTTTTTGGCATTGGAGTGAAAAGTTTTTTGATGAAAAGCTTTTAAATCACCAACCTTTTGGATGACCGACTTTTTTCAAACAATTTTTCATTTTATCCCCTTTCTAACTCTACCTTTTCATATAAATTTTCACATTAACCCCTTCATACAACCATATTTTCAATTTAAACCCTTTTTAATCTTTATTAATTAATCTAATTTATTAATAGAAGTAATATTTATAATAAAACCAAATATATTTTATAACAAAATACATTATTAAAGATCTTTTGTCAAGACGATCAAAATGATACTAATATCGAATACCTAAAAAGAATATAAAAATCATAGAATATATTTATCGTCTTTAATTTTTTTAACGAATTCATTTTTTTATAAGTTAAGTAATTTTTATTTTTGGAGAATATTACATGGACTTTGAAATGAAAAATTAAATAAGGAGCTTTTATAAAAAATTATAAATAGATGATGATACATTATAATAAATTACAATAAAATTGATAAAAAGGCTTTTGAAAAGGTTTTTGCATTGGAAAAGGTTTTTAATGATGAGTTTTTGTTAAAAAAAAAGTTAGTGAAAATGTGATGCGGCAAAAATAAAAAGTCATTGAAAGGGTTATGCATTGTGCATGCTCTTAGGACGTTTTGTCTAATTTGTTTTTTAAATTTTCATAAAGAACAAATATATATAGAGTAAATTACGGATTAGGTCTCTGTGGTTTTGAATTTTTCTAGGACTTGGTCCTTCGAATTTGTTTATTTCAAGATAGACCCTATATTTTATATTTTCGTTACACATTAGTCACTGCCACTAACAAGCGTTAACTCCCATCCATCAAGTGAAGGACATTTTGGTCGTTTTGCAGTTCTTACCAATTTCTTATTAAGAAATATTATATTAAATACTTTACATTGTTTTAAAAAACAAAAAAATGTAAATTACCCCACCCCACTCTTTCCTCTCATCCAAAAAACCCGTCGTCACCCTACCTTTAAACCCACCGCACGTCTCATTTTTTCCCCTCAATCTCGTCGGAGACCCAACACTCTTAAACCATTCTAAACACTAACCCCATATTCATCTCTTATAGCCTCCCTAGGAAACAAAACCATTGCCGACAACTTCCCTTGAAACCTGTGATCCCAGAAACAAGTAATCAACAACACAATTGTATACCAATGGTCATCCTCTATTAATCTTCAATAGGTAAGTACAAAGTGTAGAGAAAAGGCTTATCATCAACTTGTTAGGAAATAAGCTAACAATGACTATTTATACCTGTTGGGTCACCAAGGATTTGAAATTGACTCACCGATGTTTTCCCTAAAACTCCTACTTAGAATATTTTAGTTCAGTTCTTTGAATGACTTGTACAAGATATCAAATATTCGGTGAAGTCGAAGATCAACCGAAACCAAGCTTGAAGACTCTCTACTTGTGGAAAATAGAAGAATCTCGGCAACATTCAAACAAGTCATCACCACCGAAATTCCTTGACATTTCGGTGGCCTTCTCTCCACCGAATTTATAAGACAATTTCGGTGGCCTCTTCCACCGAAGTACATGGACAAATTCGGTGGTCCCCTTCTCCCACCGATGACCCTTTCGGTGGCCCTCTCACCACCGAAATATATATGTAACTTCGGTGGTCCTCTCACCACCGAAATATACATGTAACTTCGGTGGTCGCTTCACCACCGAAGTATACTTGTAATTTCGGTGGTCCTTTCACCACCGAAACATGCTCGCAATTTCGGTGGACTAGTTACCACCGAAACATGCTTGCAATTTCGGTGGACTAGTCTTCTTTCCACCGAAGATTTCTCAATCTCGGTGGAAACCACTTCGGTGCTAAAGGCTCAAGACAGAAGATCATTTATTATGGGACAATATCCTCCAGCAGAGAAAAGTGACAGTTTGTCTTTTTATCCACCTTCAGCTAAGGTCCCTTTTATCTGCTCAAGCTACTCTGTCTGCACCTAGTGAAAAGTGACAAGGACTTCACAGTTCTCCTGAAGTCAACATTATCAGCATATGTGAAGATGACAAGTGTCCCAAGCATTTAATGCTTGGGCACTCCTTGGCACTATAAAAGGAGAAGTGCTCTTCTTGCAAATACTAACGCTTTCAAGAAATTCTCTCAGTGCAAGAAACCTTCTTTTAAGCCTTAAAACTCAATAGCTTTGCTCTTAGTGTTCTTAGTTGTTTTGTTGTATACTTTGTGTAAGATTGTTAGAATAGTTTATCTGTTCTTTTCCGCAACAATCTTAAGTTTTCTGTGTGTAATTCTTTTGAAAATTTTTCAAATATAAGAATTAAAATTGTGAAATTTTTGTGTATTGTATTCAACCCCCCCTTCTACAATACTTGTTAAGCCATCTGGGACTAACAAGTGGTATCAGAGCAGAAAGTTTAATTCCATAAACTTGATCTGCGATGGCTGCCTCTTCTTCTTCTACTGTTGAAAACTCTTTTCAAAACAACTTCTCTGAAAACGGCTCTATTTCAAAACCTCCTAAGTTCAATCCCAACAACTTCTCTTTGTGGAAAAGCCGCATGATGCTATTCATGGAAGGAGTGGATACTAGATATCCAACCATTCTCAACGAGGGACCCATTATCCCCAGAGTTTGGGCTCGCTATGACACGCAGAGGCCAGGCAAAGAGGCCTTTGAAAAGGAAATCTCAAGTGATTCTGATGAGGAAAAATCCAGTGCTACTGGTCGGTATATTCTCAAAAATCCTAAAAAGTATACTGATGAGGAGAAACGTTTAGTTACTCTTGACTCCAAGGTAAGAGCTATTATTGCTCTCTCTCTTCCTGATGAGGTCTACCACTCTTTGGTGAACTTTGAAACTGCCAAAGAAATGTGGACCACTCTATGTGTTCTGTACGAAGGTACAGAGGAAGTCAAGAAATGCAAAAAGATTGGTCTTATCAGAAAGTATGAACTTTTTTCTTTTGAAAAAGGAGATTCTCTTCCTAGCTTCTATAACCGCTTCAACTCTCTTTTAAATGATCTTAAGTTGTTGGGCAGAGTCTATGATAATGAGGAAGTCTTGTGCAAGTTCATGGATTGTCTCCCAGATTTTTGGGAAAATATATGTACTTGCATCAAAACTACCAAGGACCTTGAGTTCATGCCCTTAACCGTACTATATGGTACTCTTTTCAACTTTGAGCAAACCAAGCTTCAACGGAAATCTTTCATCAAGGAAATAAAGAGCTCCTCCATAGCTCTTGTTAGTGAAAGTTCCAAGAATTCTCAAAATCTTCCTAGAATCACCTATCCTTCATCTGACTCTGACAATGACAGCCAAACAAATGTAACCCACCAAACGGAAGCATATCTTAGTGATGCTGATGATGAAGGTGAGGATATCATGGTTGAACAGTTGTCGGATGAGATGGCAATGATGGCCGGTTCTAAACACAAGTTTCGTCCCTTCAACAAATCTCGAAGTCTTAGAAAAACTTCATCTTTCAAAACCTCTTCTGACAAGTCCAATGAGGAATGCTACAACTGTGGCAAGAAAGGACATTTTGCATCTGAGTGTAGAAGCAAGCGTATCTCCAAGTCCAAATTTACTTCTTCTGACAATCCCTCTTCAAAAAGGGAAAAATCCAAACACATGCCTTTCAAATCAACCTTTCCCAAAAAGGAGTCCCCACCATCCTTCTTAAATCATCAGGAGCGTGCCGAGAAATATAAGGCCAAGTACAAGAAAGAGAAGGAAAGGAGTGAGGGTCTAGAGAGAAAAGGGAAGGGTCTCATGGCAGAAACCCACGATTGGGACGACGAAGACACCTCCGACAGTGATTCTCAGAATAGATGCTTTGTGGCCATCTCAGAAGAAATGGAAGTTTCCGAAAGTGCCACTTCACCTATGGCTCTAGTGGCAACTGGGTGCTCCACAGCCTACGCTCAGGTACATCCCTTCAATAATATGTCTGATATTGAAAAGATCAATGCTTATGAATCTTTAACTCAAGACTTTTATTCTGTTAAAGACAGTAAGAATAGAAAATCTGTTCAAGTAAAAGAGCTCAAAGCTGAACTTGAAATTTGCATGTCTAAGCTTAAAAGGTTTGAGGAAATAAAAATTGAGCTTGAGGACTTGAAAACAATAAATCATCTGATCTCAAAAGAAAAGAACTCTCTCTTTAAGAAACTAAAAAGGGAACAAGAAGTCATTAAAAAATGGTCAAGCTCTTCCAAAAATCTTGAACAAATCTTTCAAAGTCAAATCTGTAGTACAAACAAGTTCGGTCTAGGATTTGGAAAAACTGATGTTTGTAAGTCCACTTTTGCTCGTGTTCCCCCCACCAATGCTTGTGATAATCTCTCTGATTCCAGCTCTTGTGATTCCATCTCTTTGAACTCGTTAGATCTGTGTGAAGCCTTAAAATATGGGATATCCTTAAAGGCCAAAGACTCCTCATTGCAAATTACTGAGAAGCAAGATTCAAATGACGTTTCCAAACCCATCCATGATCAGCTCAAACTTTCAGTCATGGATGAAGCCTCCTCCTCAAACTCTGCAAAAGCTAATACTTCCAAAAGATCTAAACCCACCGATCTCATCTCCTTTGTGCCCACCGATCCCACAATCTATGACCCTCCAATCCCTCTTCATGAAGTGTTGAAATCTATTCACATAGACACCTACACCGAACCTAAGCCCTCAAAGATCCCCAAAAGGGAAACTCCTGTTCATTCAAAAAGGATTTCCTGTGCTGACAAAGGAAAATCGATAGTCAACTGCATGGCAAGCTCTCATCCCAAAAGTTCTACCCCAAACATTCCCCTTTACAACACCTATGTACCTAGATCTGTGCTTTTGAGAAAATCAACTCCCAAAGATTTATCCAAAGGAATCCTTGGGTCCAAGCCCCCTGCTCTGTTCTCCTCTAACAAGGTTATAAGAACAAATGATAAAAGCCAAAACATGAAAAATGCTAAAAAGGTTTTTATCTATAGAAAATGCTATAACTGTGGTGACACTTTTCATATGGCTAAGGACTGTCCCAAGGATAGGATTGATAGATCCAAGCTTAAGGAATCAAGCTCTTCTAACCCCAAAGGACCCATTACAAAATGGGTACCAAAGAACTAATATGTGTTTGCATGCAGGCTTTTGAGCACCATCAAATTTGGTATTTAGACAGCGGGTGCTCACGCCATATGACGGGAAACAAGTCTCTTCTCATCAACTATGTGCCGGGAAAGGGTCCATCTGTAACCTTTGGTGATAATTCTAAGGCTTACACCAAAGGATACGGGACCCTCTCTAACGGATCTGTAACTTTCAACAAAGTGGCTTTTGTGGACGGCCTCATGCATAACCTTCTCAGCATTAGCCAACTGTGTGATCTTGGATACAAAGTTATCTTTGAACTTTGTGTCTGCTCCGTGGTAGACAAACATTTCAATGTGGTATTATCGGGAAGACGGATGGAAAATGTCTACGTCATAGATATGGGGCAATCCAACTCTTCTCCAAATGTCTGCTTTGTGTCAAGTGATGCATCCAAAAGAAACTGGTTGTGGCACAAACGTCTTTCTCATCTAAACTTCAAGACCTTGCATAAAATTTCCAACAAAGAGCTGGTGACAGGCATGCCAAAGTTGAACTTTGTCAAAGAGAAGCTGTGTGATGCATGTGAAAAGGGAAAGCTCACCAAAACATCCTTCAAGACGAAGCAATGCTCTTCCATCACTCTTCCTCTTCAATTGCTGCACATGGATCTATGTGGACCAGTCAGCACTCCAAGTCTTGGAGGCAAAAGGTATATTCTTGTTATTGTTGATGAATTTACCAGATATACTTGGGTGTTCTTTCTCAGGTACAAAAGTGATGCTACTGAAGAAATCATCAACTTTGTCAAGAAAAATGAAGTTCTCAATGGCCAGCTTGTCCGCTCGGTAAGAAGTGACAATGGCACTGAATTCAGAAATAGTGCTCTCGAAGACTTCTTCACCGAAAAAGGGATCTCTCAGAACTTCTCCGCTGTTCGTACTCCTCAGCAAAATGGAGTGGTGGAAAGGAAAAACAGAACACTGTGTGAGGCCGCTAGATCCATGCTGAGCGAATCAAATCTTCCCACCTATTTTTGGGCCGAAGCTGTAAATACTGCCTGCTTCACTCAAAACAGGTCAGTAATATCCAAAAGACATGATAAAACCCCGTATGAAGTTTTTCATGGTAGAAAACCAAATATTGGCTTTCTTCATGTCTTTGGGTGTATCTGCTTTATTCTTAATGATCGTGAAAATCTTGGGAAGTTCGATCCCAAGGCAGATGAGGGAATATTTGTTGGATACTCCTTATCCTCCAAAGCTTATAGGGTGTACAATCTCAGAAGAAAAAGCATTGATGAGTCCATCCATGTCAAGTTTGATGATCTCAGATGTTCCTCACTCTCAAGTGATGAGGATGATTTACACAGATGGATTTCATCATGTATTGGTGATACTCCCTTAGTCACTTCCACCGATATCTCCTCTATTCCCTCAAATCCTTCCATCTCAAAAAACCCAGCTGGATCACTCTCTCCCACTGAAATTGATCAACCCATCTCTCACACCAAGCTCCCCATTTCCACCGAAAATCTACTCCAAAGCCCTTCTTCCATCCCTAATCCCACCGAAAATCTCATGGGTCCCACTACCGAAAATCCCACTTTACACCAAACCTCTGATCCTACTACTCCATTTCACTCTACTCCTCATACCCCATCACCTTTACCCCCTGCTCTAAAATGGACCAAAGATCACCCCATAGATCAAATTATTGGTGATCAACAAGCAGGTGTCCAAACCCGCAGAGGAGTTGGAAATATCTGTCTCTACGTGAATTTCCTCTCTCTCTCTGAACCCAAGAAAGTGGATGAAGCTCTATCAGATCCTTGTTGGATCACTGCCATGCAAGAAGAACTTTCTCAGTTCCAAAGAAATAAAGTTTGGAGATTGGTTCCCAAACCCAGAAACAAGACAATCATTGGAACCAAGTGGGTATTCAGGAACAAAATGGATGAAGATGGTACTGTGATCAGGAACAAGGCCCGATTGGTAGCTCAAGGATACAGACAGGAAGAAGGCATTGACTATGATGAAACATTTGCCCCTGTTGCAAGACTTGAAGCTATAAGGATCTTTCTGGCTCATGCTGCCTACCGAAATTTTAGGGTTTTTCAAATGGATGTTAAAAGTGCCTTTCTCAATGGGGAACTTACAGAAGAAGTCTACGTGAAACAACCTCCTGGCTTTGAAGACCCAGCTCATCCAAACTTTGTGTACAGACTTGACAAAGCTTTGTATGGTCTCAAGCAAGCTCCACGTGCTTGGTATGACACTCTTGCCAACTTTCTTCTCAAGCATGGATATTCCAGAGGTAAAATTGACAATACTCTCTTCATCAAAGAAACCTCAGGTAATATAATTCTTGTTCAAATCTATGTTGATGACATCATCTTTGGTGCCACTGATGAATGCCTATGTGATGAGTTTGCCTCTCTCATGATGAGTGAATATGAGATGAGCATGATGGGAGAGCTTACATTTTTCTTGGGCCTTCAAGTCAAACAATCTTCAGAAGGAATTTTTATAAATCAAAGCAAATATATTCGGGACCTTCTGAAGAAATTTAACTTTCTAGACAGCTCTCCTATGAAAACTCCCATGGCACCTCCCTTGAAATTGTGTGCCGATCTAAAAGGTGAATCTGTGGATGTTACTCTTTACCGAGGTATGATAGGCTCTCTTCTTTACCTAACTGCTAGCAGACCGGATATTATGTTTGCTACCTGTCTATGTGCTCGTTATCAGGCCAATCCTAAAGTATCACATTTAAAGGCTGTAAAACGAATTTTTCGGTATCTTAAGGGCACACTGCACTTGGGTCTTTGGTATCCCAAAGACTCAAGTTTTGAACTAATTGGCTATTCAGATTCAGACTTTGCAGGTTCCCAGATTGATAGAAAGAGTACTACAGGAAGCTGTCAGCTCCTTGGGGGAAAATTAGTAAGTTGGTCCAGCAAGAAACAAAACTCTGTATCCACCTCTACTGCTGAGGCTGAATATGTAGCTGCCGGGAGCTGCTGTGCTCAGATTCTATGGATGAGAAACCAACTAAGGGACTATAATCAATTCTTTTCTAAAGTCCCAATTCTGTGTGATAATTCCAGTGCTATAGCTATAGCAAATAACCCTGTTCTTCATTCTAGATCTAAACACATCGATATCAGATATCACTTCATAAGAGATCACATTTCCAAAGGTGACATTGAACTACACTTCATTCCCACCGATTTGCAGCTTGCCGATATTTTCACCAAACCTCTTGATGAAACCAGGTTCAACTTTCTCATCAGTGAACTTGGGATGTGCAATTTCCAAGAATAAATATGTGTTCATGCTTCACCGATCTCACATCGGTGGACACCTTCGTATCTACTTCTCTCTCTCCACCGATCTCTCATCGGTGGACAACCTATGTGTCAAATCTTTTCTATCTCTTTTCATTTCGGTAATAATCTCGAGTATCGGTGAAGCGTGCCTACCACCGAAGCACGTTTCGGTGAAAATTTCCAGAATCGGTGGAAATCTGTCCACCACCGAAATCTCATTTCGGTGGTCATCTCAAATCGGTGAAACTTGTCCACCACCGAAGTCTCAAATCGGTGGTCATCCCAAATCGGTGAAATCTGTTCACCACCGAAGTCTCAAATCGGTGGTCATCTCAAATCGGTGAAAACTGTCCACCACCGAAATCTCAAATCGGTGGTCATCTCAAATCGGTGAAAACTGTCCACCACCGAAATCTCAAATCGGTGATCATCTCATTTCGGTGGTACTATCCAAATTCGGTGAACCTTTCTATCACCGAAGCCCCATTTCGGTGGTACTATCCAAATCGGTGAAACCTTTCTTCCACCGAAGTTCCACCGAAGTCCCACCGAAGTCCCACCGATCGTCCACCGAGCGAACACCGATTCCTCCACCGAAGCATCACCGAGCCTACACCGATTCACACGGTTCCCAAAGCCCACTTGTGACCACTCAATTGCTTTTGCGTCAGACCCTTCGCCTATCCGCCGCTCCTTGTCCCGATTTCCAATAACTCTTTCACCTCAAGAGCCGCATGTCCCCTCTTCCCATACAAAAATCATCATCACCGTGCCCTTCCATTTCCCTATATATACACATACCCCCTTCATTTCTTCCCCACTCCTCACAATTCAAACCTGCAACTCTCTCCACTCCAAACATATCTCTCTCATGGCATCCTCTCGATATCAAATTCCTACACGTTTTGAAGACCTCCGCTTCAACCAATGCAATCACGTTGCCCGCCTTGAATCCGATCCCGCTCATCCCGAGTTCTCTACTATCGCTAAATTTCTGTCTCGCTCTCCTCTTCTTCATGCCTTCTCATGCAACCCCAGGATGAGCAAAATGCTCATTAGTCAATTCTGGCTATCCTCCGTGTACGATCCCTCCAATGAGGCCATTCACGCCTCCATCTTCACCAATGCCGAAGGTGATCACGACCTCACTTTTGGGGTCGATGATGTTCGTCTAGCTCTCAAGATCGATGCCTTTCCCGACTATGAAGACATGTATTTGGATACCATCCATGAAGACATTGTTCTTACCACCGGTTATGTGCTCGACGACTCCTCCAAAAGCTCCAAAGGCCCCGGTACTCTTCTTCGCAGCAAAATGGGAGGCATTTGGAATTTCTTCTTCGCTCACGTTATCCATTGCCTCTCACGCAAAACAAGTGGACATGACCAATCGCCCTCACACGTAAACAAACTCGCTCATGCCCTCATCTTCCAAAGGAAAGTTGACTTCGCCCAATATTTCTTCTCAGAACTTGTCGAGGTCATCAAAACTCCCAAGAAGTGTTATGTTGCTTTTCCCCGCTTCATCTCCATGATTCTACAACACAAGCTTTCCAAAGCTTTGGAGACCGATCGCCGCTCTTCCTCGCCCCGGTTCTCGTATGAATGGTCATCTCCCGTTGTGGGCACCAAAACCCTCAACGTCAAGCCGCTCGCCACCGATCGCCCATTACGCCCAGGTATGATTTCCTTCGCTCTATCTCCCGAACTTCGTTGGGGTGACGCGGAAATTCCCGGGTTTCGCCACTTGGAAATTCCCGAGGTCACTCCAACTGTTGTGGTCCCTTCTCCCCGGTCCCGAGTGACGTCGGGTGGCACTCAAAAGAAACGACAGAAAGCCACCGGCACCTCCGCTCCCGCTTCTCGAACCACGTCACCGAGAGATCCCTCGGAGACTTCCCCGGTTCACACCCCTTCTCACAAGCGGAGGCACTCACCCTCCCCTTCGGGATCTCTTCCAAAGAGGTCTCGGAAACCATCGGCCCAACCGACTCATCCAACCGTCGATTCTCCAAAATCGCCGGTTGTTGAACTTCATCCCTCCGGGCCAAGGGTACCCGCTACACACCCCACCGTCCCCTCTGTTGCCTCTCGAAAGGCCTCAGTTACATTTCAGGAGAACACCCCGCATACCTCCCCACTCGACTCCTTGGGTGGTGGGGATGACCTCGAGATCTCTCCGCTCGAGGGTTCTGACTTCACACTACACAGCTTTACACCCGATCAGTTTTCGATCGAAGACATTGCACAACCCTCTAAGGGTTCCCCCCCAATTGCACCCTTTGATTTCTTTGATTTTCTTTTAGCGGACACTGGTTCTCCCCAAACCATCCCGTCCACCGAAGAACATCACACCGAGTCTCCCTCGTCCTCGCAACAATCACCCCCCCGATCCCCTGCTCCCCCCCGATCATCTGCTCCCCCCCGATTGCTACAACCCGACAACTTGGTGCCTTACCTCCATATTCCCATTCCCGAGCCTGACCCCCACCGACTACTCTTCCAGTTTCCCGAAATCGGTGGCCACACTTCCCCGCCCATTGACCGCACCTCTACCTTTCTTAAATCTACCATCGCCTTAATCTCCCAAGCCAATTCCCGCATCTCTACCCTCGAGACTCAGCTACCGCATCTTCTTCTTGATGCCATCACCGAAGCCCTACGGCCCGTTCAAGAAAAATTATCTGCCCTTTCTACCACAGTGGAGTCCCTCTCCAAACCTTCCACTGACTCACCCAGTCCTGAACGTTCCCAGTGGGAAATGGATCTCGGTGATTTTGCTTTGGTTCCCCATACCACCGAAACGAGTCTAGCCTTCCTACACTCCAAGTTTGATAAGGCCTTCTATGAGTTAGGTTTCAAGTTGCCGGCTGTTCCTGAGGGGGAGAAAACCACGGCTCCACCGAAACTTCCATCCATAAAGAAAATTTCCAGTAACCAGCCTCCACCGAAACCCTCACCACCGAAACCCTCTCCACCGAAACCCTCACCACCGAAACCATCCTCACCACCGAAACCACCCTCACCACCGAAACCATCCTCACCACCGAAACCATCCTCACCACCAAAACCATCCTCATCACCGAAACCTTTCTCTCCACCGAAACCCTCTTCTCCACCGAAACATGTCTCACTCTCACCGACCAATACTGGCTCCACCGAAGCTCTTGACCTTAATGCATCAGTTGAGGGGGAGCAGTCCAGCAATGCTCCCGAAGACAAAGGGAAGAGAATTCTTTCGGCCGAAGAATTGGCCAGAGAAGCAAAGAAGAAAAAGGATCTGACAAAATATGGGGCTCGACCGAAGGACGCTGAAATTCTCAAACTCAAGCCTGCTTCTCAACCAATCACCACCGAACTTGGCCTCTCTGCTCAAGAAATTGAGGAAGCAAGAATAGCTCAAATCGACTTAGACAAATCCAGAGATCTTTCTCTCAAAGCTGCCACAGAAGAAGCTTCAAAAGTCAAGTCCACCGATGCCATCCAAACACAGAGATCGGTGCTCAGTGCCTTGGAACAACAAAAGAATGAAGAAATTAATTGGTACAAAAAGACCATGCACCACCGGAGCTATAGGTCACAAATTTCTTCAGTAAAGATTGCCACCTCCAAAGCAAATCCTCAAGACATCAGATTAATTATTAGCTGGGATGATGGTTCTATGAAGAGTGTGAAAGAAAGCCATCTCCAACTCTTCGGTCTCTCGGAATGGTATGAAATCACTCAACACCTCGTCAAGAGTCCAAATCCAAGGAAAGACATCTTTGTAAAATACATTGATGGTCTAATGAATAAGATGAAGGAGATCAAAAGAAAACATAACATCATTCTCTCCACCGAAGAAAGAGCCAAACTGCTGTCTCTGAAGGAGAAGATCATCCTCCCCAAAGTCAAAAATCCTCCTGACTCAGTCTTCAAGGAAATGGCAAGAGAAGGTAAAATCCCAAATGTAAGCAATCTTAACCTTACCATTCCCACCTCTGTTCCCTATCCTACCACAACCTTGAGCCTCTCACCAATACCAGGATTATTCTTCAACGACGGTCTCGGTCGTCGGGCATTCTTCAGATTTGCCCAGATGTCCATAGCCGATACCATATTTCTGGAAGGCATTCACAACCTCTTTCCAAACATCCCCGAAGCTCAACCGTTCTATAGAAACTTACTGGATGAAATCAAGCGCCGCAAAACCTCAAAGAAGTAAGTTCTCTCCAGTTAGTACTTGTAAAAGTTAATTTCTCTTTTTGTAAAAATTGTACGAGAACTTATCTTAATACAAGTATCTCTATTTGAATTTTATTTCCGTACATACTTCATTTTTTGTTCCCTGTAAATACTGTACATAGTATACATACACATACAAAAGAAAAAGGTCAAAAAGATCAAAAAGAATAGTCTATGTGAAAAGAACCCAAAAGAGTAAAAAGGGTCAAAAACGCACTTACTTTTGTTTACTCTTGAATATTCTAAGATAAGGAGCTCAAATTCAAATAGGGGGAGATTGTTGGGTCACCAAGGATTTGAAATTGACTCACCGATGTTTTCCCTAAAACTCCTACTTAGAATATTTTAGTTCAGTTCTTTGAATGACTTGTACAAGATATCAAATATTCGGTGAAGTCGAAGATCAACCGAAACCAAGCTTGAAGACTCTCTACTTGTGGAAAATAGAAGAATCTCGGCAACATTCAAACAAGTCATCACCACCGAAATTCCTTGACATTTCGGTGGCCTTCTCTCCACCGAATTTATAAGACAATTTCGGTGGCCTCTTCCACCGAAGTACATGGACAAATTCGGTGGTCCCCTTCTCCCACCGATGACCCTTTCGGTGGCCCTCTCACCACCGAAATATATATGTAACTTCGGTGGTCCTCTCACCACCGAAATATACATGTAACTTCGGTGGTCGCTTCACCACCGAAGTATACTTGTAATTTCGGTGGTCCTTTCACCACCGAAACATGCTCGCAATTTCGGTGGACTAGTTACCACCGAAACATGCTTGCAATTTCGGTGGACTAGTCTTCTTTCCACCGAAGATTTCTCAATCTCGGTGGAAACCACTTCGGTGCTAAAGGCTCAAGACAGAAGATCATTTATTATGGGACAATATCCTCCAGCAGAGAAAAGTGACAGTTTGTCTTTTTATCCACCTTCAGCTAAGGTCCCTTTTATCTGCTCAAGCTACTCTGTCTGCACCTAGTGAAAAGTGACAAGGACTTCACAGTTCTCCTGAAGTCAACATTATCAGCATATGTGAAGATGACAAGTGTCCCAAGCATTTAATGCTTGGGCACTCCTTGGCACTATAAAAGGAGAAGTGCTCTTCTTGCAAATACTAACGCTTTCAAGAAATTCTCTCAGTGCAAGAAACCTTCTTTTAAGCCTTAAAACTCAATAGCTTTGCTCTTAGTGTTCTTAGTTGTTTTGTTGTATACTTTGTGTAAGATTGTTAGAATAGTTTATCTGTTCTTTTCCGCAACAATCTTAAGTTTTCTGTGTGTAATTCTTTTGAAAGTTTTTCAAATATAAGAATTAAAATTGTGAAATTTTTGTGTATTGTATTCAACCCCCCCTTCTACAATACTTGTTAAGCCATCTGGGACTAACAATACCTATTCTAAGATATTACAAAATAGGTCCCTCAATTTGATACAATTAGATATTTTGGCACTAACAAAACCCATTGTCTGTGTCTTCCCTTGAAAACCCATCGCCGACTATCGACTTCCCTTGAAAACCATCGTCAGCCTCTTTACTTGAAACCCATATGTTTCGTCTATGGTTTGTCAAAACATATTTCGTCTTTGTTTCCACCCCATTGGACCATCAAGAATGAATCGTCCCTGTTTCCATCCCCTTGGACCACCTTGAATGAAGCAAATTGCCCGCATTTTGTCTATACCACCATGCAACCATGTTGATATCCAAAAACTAGGTACAAGTTCTCATGTAGCAAGGTCTCATCCCTGTTTAGCAAGGTTTCACAATTGTACAAGATGCAAGTCTAGCCGATTTAGCAAAGTTTAGTCCCTAATTTTTCTCGATCTAGTGATGGTTATTTGACATTGGTGAGGATTAGCGACTAGGGTAACAACCTGCGTTTGATATTGATATTGATATTGGGGTTTGAACTTGGGTTTGATTTTGATATTAACGTTTGGATGTGAGTTTTCTGGCATGTGTATGTTATGGTGTTTGTTGGCCGGAGAAGATGTCTAGAATAAAGATTTAGACGGAGAAAATGAAGATAGATGGTGGTCGTTTTGGTTTCTGGCTCTAAAAGAGAGGTGTAGAGGTGTACCAGTTGGGGAGGGGGAGTTAATATAATTTTTAGTTTTTTAAATGAGAAAATAAACAAAAGTTAGTAAAGTACTAAATTGGCCATCAGTTAAAGGATGGGATTTAACGGCTCTTAGTATTATAGGCCAATATGTTAGTACAAATTCTGAAAGCTATTTTAGAATAAACAAATTTGGAGGACCAAATTCAAGAAACTTTAAAACCACATGTACCAAATTGGTAATTTACTCATATAAATAGTATTATTGCAACAAATAGATGTATGATTATCGGATACTGTTGGATAACCTAAGAATCATTAAAATAAAAAATATAATTTAAGTCGATCTGTTTTTAAAAGTATGCGTAGAATTTCCCTTTCCATGCTTTAGGAATGACATCTACAAGGAGATTAGGTTCCTTTAGTTCATGTAATACTTTTTTTAGTTTTTATATTTTATGTTTAGTTTTCACATAAAATAAATAATACCTAAGTGACGAGAATTTAAATCGGTTCTCATGGACTAGGTCAAATGAAAATAAGTCCAAAAGTCATCTAGATGAAGTGGAGCCGGACTGATAATCATTTAGGTAGCGTTTGGTATGTAGATATGATTGTACGTGATTGGACATGATAGAATTGGATATACTGGACGACAAGAGAGCAGGACATGGACATGGACATGACCTGATAATACAAGTGTCTGTCTTGTGTTTGGTACGACTATGACTGGATAGGACATGACTAGACAATTTTTGTTAAAGTTGTTTGATGATTTTTATATATCATATAATAGCGCTATAAATGACCAAAACAAGTATATATTTAAATAACTTATATAAAAGTAATTTTAGTTTTTTACACAAATTTCGTACACATAAATACATACAAAAATAATAGTATGAAATTTGAATGAAAAATATCTGAAATAATTGACGGTATTTTGAAAAAAACTTGATTCATACGGAGAAAATATAATATTTGATTCAATTTGGAAGATCTTTATAACTTGACGGATGCATGGTTGCAACGACAGGTACAGATAAAGGTGATGGTGGTTGGTGAATGACGGTAGTTGTGAATGACATGAAGATGGTGGATGGTGGCGGCAATGGGTGGTGGTGATCGGTCGAGGTGGAGGCCGCGATGGCCGGTGGTTGTGGAGGTGGTGGAGGAAGAGGTGGAAATGTCCGATGATGATTGGCGGTTTCTACCGGTGGTTGTCGATGGTGATGGCACCATGGGTGGTGGTGATCGGTGTTATTGGAGGTGGTCGACCATGGTAGTGGTGGTGGCTATGGACGGTGGTTGTGGAAGTGGTGGATTAATCACATTTTTTGGACACATACCAGATCAAAATTGATATTTTTTTGAACCGGATAAAAACCGGTTCATATTTTATAAGTCAATTAATTGCTATTTCTGACACTTTTTTAAATGGACCTGACCAAATAAACAATAGACTTTTTTCATCCTCGAATGTAGAGTAATCGTTCTTCAAACTAAACTGGAGTAATATACAAATAATTCATCGTTTTTATATTATATAAAAGTAAGACTCGTAAATGACAAGTATTAATCAACGAAAAAGCAAGATTTGAATGTCTTTTTTATAATCTAAGATTTTGATTCCAATATAGAATTAATTTCGTAAACGTGACAAAGAACGTACAAAACAAGTGGGGAATGCAAAAAGAGCGCAGTGTGCGTGCATTCACCATGTTTTACCGATCATAATTACGAATCAAACTTAATCTCAATTAAAAAATTACTTTTCATCCGCCTATATAATCATCAACTCTTATTCAATTTCATTTTTTTTATTGTCCATTAATAATTCAATTCAATCTAACCTAAAATATTATTTTATAAAAAAAGGCAAAACTTAATATACAACCAATGATATTATGTCATGTGTCAATCTCATAAAAAACGATTTTAGGTCGTGGGGTGAGTTACATTGCTTGAGATTGTTCTATTAAATATTTTTTTTTTCAAAAAACAATTTTATCTTTTTCATAATTTGATTGTGAGGATCATAGTTAATCATAGTCTTAAAGATGATTCAAATAAGAAGGTTAAATATTGGGAGAAGGTTAAGTAAAGATTCATATATGAATTTATTTAAAAAAATCAGAAAACATGTATTTAAAGATACGTATGCGAACTAACTAACGTTACAAATTATTCAGATGAGTTCATATATACATCTTCAAATAATTTTTATAATGATTTATATATGATCATTCTTTTATTACCTTATCATGATATTAATCTTCTTATTTAAACCTTCCACTATGATGCTAATATACATTTTTCTATATTCTTGAATGTTGGTCCCAACTATATAATAGCAGAAGTACCAAGTATTGTAGAAAGGGGGTTGAATACAATACGCAAAAATTTTCACTTTAATTTAATTCTTATTAATATAAAATCAAGAATTACACAAATAAAACTTTTGATTGTTGCGGAAGAGAACAGATAAAATCCGTTCGAACAATCTTACACAAAGAGAATAAAGAACTATTGAAAATTACACTTAGAAAGATCAATAAAGATTCTTTTGAACAGAGAGAGAAAAACTCTGCTGATGGAGCACCTAGAGAACTTGTGAGCTGGTGAATTAGTAATCTTGCATGGGAGGGTCTTCCTCTTTATATAGTCCCATGTGCATTAAATGCATGGGACACTTGTCAAGTAGGGGTAGGAGAGCAGGTTGTCCTTGTATCATACAGGATGTCCTTTTTGTCTTGAAGTGTTGACCTGCAAACTTTGGTGTGGACATTTCCTGAGATGAATGTAAAAACCAAACAACCTTTTTCTGAACTCCAGAGAATATCCCCATCAATGCAAGATATCACAAATATACTTTGCACGAAAAGTACAAGTGCATGTGCCGAAGGAATTCCCACCAATTTATCAAAGACAAAATTGGTGGAGAAAATGAATGAACAGATTGGCACATACACACATACATCGGCGCACAACATCGACCGATGATGTTGCGATCGGCGGTGATCTGGCCGATCTCATCATGGTCGATGAGATCCTGGTCGATCACTCATGGCCGATGTTGATCTCCAAATCAGCTCGGGCAACTTAGTTTTTGGCTGAGAAGTCCATCTTCAATCCGCTTTGACAGATACACTTCTTCTTTGTTTTTCGGCTGATCTTCGACTTCAACGAACATTTGTAGTACAACTAAGCTGCTATAAATAACCCAAAATATTCTAAGTATGGGATGTTGTAAAAACAAAAGATCGGGAGGTCATCTTCAAATCTTAGGTGACCCAACAATCTCCCCCTATTTGAGGACGATATCCATACTTAAAGGAGTATATACTGAATATTTCATTTTGACCCTTGTTTACTTTTTTTGGGTTCTTTTCACATAGTCCATTCTTTTTGTTCTTTTTTATATTTTTTAAGTATATCCGACATTTACAAAGGAATGAAAAAATAAAGTATAGCTTTACAAACTAAGTAAACCAAAAGTATACTTGTATTAAGGAAACTTGACGTTGCAGAATTGAAAATTACAAGTACAAAATAAAAGACATGAAAATAAAGTGACAAGATCATTTCTTCTTTCTTCTTTGGAGTTCAACCTGAATGTCTTGTCGGAGAGCAGCGGCTTCGAGAAAGTCGGGGAGGATGGCGAGAATACCTTCCAAGAAGATGGAGTCGGCCATGAGGATTTCCTCGGCACTGAAAAAGCTAAGAATACCTTTTGGGTTATGAAAGTAAACACCCCGAACTGACCGGAAGATCACTGTGGAGGAGGGGTAGAGCTGTATGGTCGGAACGTTCAGATTTAAATTTTTGACATTTGGCACAATTCCTTTAGCTGCAAGATCCCTGAAGACGGTTTCTTAAGCTGATTTAGAAGAGGGAGAAGGCACATGGAAGTAAGTCTCTTTGAATCTTCTGATTTGGGCTTCTTCAGCTCGAGTGTGAACTACTTCATGGTCTATTTTTATTCTCTTCACTCTATCAAGAAGCCCATTGAGATAATTGTTTGCTTCAACTCGGTACTGACTCTTTGACAATTTTATGCACTCAATAATTTCATACCACTTGCAGAGACCATATAAATCAAGATTGTAAAATCTTATGTTGTTCTTAGTCCCATCAGCCCAAGTCAGTATCATTCGAATGTCCTTGAAGCCTTTGAGTGTGCCGAGTTTTGCTTTAACAATTTTTGGCTTGTTGGCCCTCTCCATCAAAATTCTTTTGTACCATTTCAAGTCTATTTCCTTTTGGGCAACAGTATCCTTAGCCGAACCGTCTAAGTTTTGAAGCTCTGAGAATTAGGCTATGATAGCGTCTTCCTTTTCAGGAGCTTCCTCACTAGCAACTTTAAGTGAGAGCTCCTTATCAGCATCCAGTCTCCTTTGAAGCTCAACAGCTTCTTTCAGTTTTGTTTCAGAGAGACCAAGTTCAGAAGTTACCTTGGAAGGAGGAGGTTGGAGTTTAAGTTTGTCAGCATCGGAGGGTCTGGCCTAGTACTTTGCAGCTTTTTCTTCCTTGACCCTTTTTGCCTCTTCCTCAGCTGAAAGAAAAAACCTTTGTCTTTTTCTTTCTTCCCTTCGGCCGGTCCAGATTGCTCCCCTTTAGATGGACAGCCAGTTCCTTCCTCTTTGTTTGGTTTCTCCCCCTCAGATGGAGGAGCGGTTTCACTGGGCTTCGGGGCATCGGCCACAATTAGTAGAAATTGATCGACAACAGCCGATAGGTTGGAATCGTCGGTAGGGGCCGATGGATGTTGAAGATCGTCTATGGCCGAAGTGGGGAGATCGGCGACCGCCGATTGCTGATCGGCCACCACCAACAGTGTCTGATCGGCAGGCCCCTTTAAGGCGAGATCGGCCACCGCCGATTTTCGTTGCTTGGCTCGAGCTGCGTGCCAATTTCAAGGAGGTTGTTCCTGTTGGCCGCTGGAATATACAGGTTTAATGACGTGTTTTTGAGTTGCCCTTTTAGGCTTCTCCCCCTCGGCGGTTGACGAGGACGAAACATTGAGAAAGTCAGAAACATTATCCAAACATTCAGAAACATTATCCAGACGGCTAGCCATTCTCTAAAGAACACCCCGGTCTTCATCCCCAAACACATATCCTTCCAACTAGACATCTCAATCCTTAGCTTTGGGAATAGAATCCACTATCTGATGAAGAGACTGAAGAGAAGCTAAGAGATGGGAGTTAATATCCTTTTGAGTCTGAGCCTCAGATTGTAGTCGCCGAACCTCAGCATCGCGAGCGTCAGAAGCAACTTTCAAGGCTACTACAGATAAAGTGAGGTTGGTATTGAAGTCTAAGAGGGATTGTAGTTGAGAACCCATAGTGTTCATAGAATCTGCTAACGGTTGGGCAACATTGCGAAGGGAAGCATCCAAATCGGCCCGTGAAGGCTGATCCTCCAAAGACCGTACCTGCTCATTTGTTTGAGAAATAAAGCTGACAAGAGCAAGTTTGAAAGTCTCAAACTGACTCCCAACCAACATATGTTACCGATTAGCATCACGAACGTCTTCAAGGAGATCGGTTGGAAAGCGGGTAGTAGTATATAAGGGTTGTTTTTAATTTTGGTGAGGGAGAGGGAATATGGGATGAGTGGAAGTAGGTGGGTAATGTGGTAGAGTTCTTGAGGAGTGAACAGGAGAGGTTGGCAATCAACCAACAATTGGGTCGACGGGGCTGGGTGGTGGACTTGATCCATCGATGGAGGATTAGGGTGCGTGTGATTGGCGGGGGGTAGGTGATCGGTGGGAGGGTGAACTTTGGCGTGGGCTGGCCGATCAGCGGGGCAAAGCAGATCGGTAGTGACGCTCTTGATCGGCGGGATCGGCTGAGGAGCTGGATCGACGGGATCAGCGGGGACGCTCTGCCAATCAGCGGGAAAGCTCTGTTGATTTCTGAGGTCTCTCAGCCGAAAGTTGAGGGGATCGGCTTGGAGAAGAAAGTTACTGAACCTCTTTGTGTATAACCAGAAAGGGATCCCGTTCTTCAAACATGAGAAATCCGTTGAGTATCCTGAACAAGATAATCAAAATTGAGTCGAAACCCTCCAGACCAGTTTCGTGAGTAACCGAACCTTCATGGGATTGTTCAGATACATCGACCAAGGGACGGTCGGGTGTGATGCCGTGCAGTGAGAAAGCGGCTCCTTGGACTGGAGAGACATCCAAGTCATCTTCATCCCTTAAAGAGTAAGTGGGTGAAGGAGTTTTGCGGGTCTCCGTTCGTACAACCGCAACCTTTCGAGAGGCAACAGAGGAGCTAGGATTTGGCTTAGCAGATTCCTTGGGCCCGGTAGGGACAATTTCAACAGCCCCCGATCGTTGAGAACCGGTGGCTGGATGAGATGGTGTGCCCCCCAAGGTTTTCTAAATCTTTTCGGAGAAGGCTTAGAAAGGGATTTTGAGTGCCTCCGCTTATTTGAAGGTTTGCTGACCGAGGGAGCCACCGAAGGTTCTTTCGGTGGCATGGTCGTAGAAGTGAGTGCGGAGGTACTGGGAGCTTTTGATTTTTTCTTTTTGCTCACCGGTTTCACTCGGGTCTCGGGAGGAGGGTCTACTGCAGTAGAGGGAGCCGAGGACACAGTTGGTCGGAGACTAGGAGTGTCCCAGGCATCTCCTCATTGCAGATTGGGAGAGTTAATGAAAGAAGTCATACCTGGTAAAAGAGACCAATCGGTGTCGTTTGGATCACGGTTGAGAATAGGTTTGCTCACCGTTGGTGGGATGTAATCATAAGTGAACTTCGGGTGAGCCTTCTTTCGATCGGCTTCGAGTGCTTTCGCCATTTTTTGGTGAATAATGAGTGAGATAAACCGAGGATAGGCAACATTTGGCCTTTTGGGAGGCGTTATAACACTGACCAACTCCTCAAAGAAATAGTGATCAAAATCTATCCTCATTTGAAAACTAAGTGCATGGGCAAGTTGGGTAATATACGAAGGAGATTGGTCGTGACCCCCGGTTTTGCGAAGAATAATTTCCATACCCCGCCCATGTGTTTGCGAAGAAGAGTGCCAGGACTTTTGTCATTTGCGCTCGGTTTATATATGAGAGCATGCACCACGTCCTCAGGTTCCGTCCCGAGAGGAAATAATTCATATGATGGATAAGTTGGTAGATGAAGAGAGGAACGAACATCTTCGGCCCCAAAAGTAAGGTCGTGCTCGTTTGAGTCTGAGAGGATAGAAGCCGAGATTTGCAGGTTTGATCATCATAAACACAAGATAACCAAAAGTTACCAATGAGCATTTTGCTCATTTTTAGAGATTTTGTGAAAGCATATTGTAGAGGAGATTTTTGCAAGAAGAATGATATGGGTGAGTGATCCTTGTGGTTTGGGTCGACCTTAAATCTTGCAACATGATTGCATGGGCTGAAGATTAGGTCATCGTGGGATGTAGGAGGAGGAACAATTGTGACTTTGTGGGTTTTGGAAGCTTTTACTGGTGTGGAGGATGATGCCATTGTAGAGAAAAGGGTTAAAGAGATGGAGTTGCAGGTTTTCTTTTGAGAGAGAAAGTTGAGACGTTGAAGATGATAAAATGAGAGGCAAAGCGTGAGTGTGCATATATATGTATGTGAGGGTGGTAAGGAAGGTGAAAAGGTGAGTGACTTAAGGTTTGTAGGCAATAATGGTAATAATTTCAAAAGGGACGGTTAGAGTAATTTTAGGGTAGTAGGGTAGTGGTAAGGTCGACATGAGGGATGTCATCCTTGAAAAGTGCAAGAGGATAGGGACGTGTGTGAGAGAAATTGGTAAGAGAGAAGTACCGTTGGTGAGTGTCGGCCGAACAAATTATCGACGATGATGGTGTTCGGCTGAGAGACGGATCGGCTGAGGTCAATCGACAGAGTGAATCGGTGATACTATCGGAGGCTTTGACGACCGTTGGTAGTGCCAAATATCGGCAAGAGATGAGGGTTCAACAAGGACTCCGCCGATGGTTTCTTTGGTCGGTACTAGCGTTCGACGTTTGTATCGGCGGCAACGGCAAGAACCAAAGACAGTGGCGAAGCAAGGGAGTTCGACGGCTCGGTGGCGAGAGGTCGGCATCGCCGCAGTTCGGCCGAAGGTGAAGGAGTCGAGGCGATCGGTGACGAAGGTTTTGGTGGTGAAATCGGCGGTAGAAGTTGCCGATTGGAGGCTCGGCGGGACGAAGGCGATGTCGGCAACAGAAGGGTTTCGGTGGAGAAGCGCCGACGGTTTCTTCGTGGAGTGGTTTAGCAGCGACGGGGAGAGGTGATGGTGATATAGGGTATCAGCAGAGTGTGGGCCTATATATATATCGACGAGGGATTCTATAGGAGTGGTCGACAGTGGGTTTTAGCCGATTAGGAAGAGAGAAATGAGGGTTGATGGAAAAGGTGTGATTTTTAGGCTAAGGGTTTAAATAGCCAAACTTTAGGGTTGGTCAATACCCCTTGGACATTTTTGCACAAATACCCCTTAGGTATTAAAGTACAACATACCTAGTTCCCCAATGAGAAAATCGAACCTAGTTTCATCCAAAGGTTTGTGAAGAGATCTGCTAGTTGAAGGCCAGTGGGGATAATATGCAGTTCAATATCACCCTTAGAGATGTGATATTTTATGAAGTGATATCGGATGTTAATGTGCTTTGATCTGGAGTGAAGCACCAGGTTATTTGCAATAGCAATTGCACTTCAGTTGTCACACAGAGTTGGTACATGAGAATATATTTGATTATAGTCTCTTAGTTGATTTTTCATCCAGAGGATTTGAGCACAACAGCTACCATCAACTACATAATCAGCTTCAGCAGTGGAGGTGGAAACTGAATTTTGTTTCTTGCTAGACCAACTAACAAGTTTACCACCAAGGTGTTGGCAACTTCCAGTAGTGCTTTTTCCATCAACTTTGGATCCTATAAAATCAGAATCTGAATACCCGATTAGATCAAAATCTGAGTCTTTGGGATACCAAAGACCCAGATTCATGGTACCTTTTAGGTACCGGAAAATGCATTTAACCTCAGCCAGATGAGATTCGTTGGGATAGGCTTGGTAACGCGCACAAAGACAGGTAACAAACATTATATCAAGTCTACTAGCAGTAGAATAAAGAAGAGACCCAATCGTACCTCTAAAATTTGTAACATCAACAGATACACCATCTGGATCAACATCAATTTTAAGAGGTGGCGCCATAGAAGTTTTCATGGGGGAGAAATTGTCAAATTTAAACTTTTAAAGGAGATCACGAATGTATTTACTTTGATTTATAAAATTCTTTCAGAAGTTTGTTTTACTTGAAGTCCTAAGAAAAATGTCAACTCTCCCATCATACTCATCTCATATTGACTTTTCATGAGAGAAGCAAACTCTTCACATAGTGATTCATCAGTAGCACCAAAAATGATATCGTCCACATAAATTTGAACAAGAATGAGATTACCTGTAGTTTGCTTGATTAAAAGAGTGTTGTCTATCTTACCCCGAGTATATTTATTTTTCAGGAGGAAATCGGTCAGAGTATCATACCACGTATGAAGCTTGTTTAAGGCCATAGAGAGCCTTATCCACTCTATACACATAGTCAGGATGAGACGGATCTTCAAATCCAAGAGGTTGTTTCACATAGACTTCTTAAGCTAATTCTCCATTGAGAAATGCACTCTTGACATTCATCTGGAAGAATATGAAATTCTTGCAGGCAACATGAGCAAGGAATATTTTGATAGCTTCAAGTCTGGCAACCGAAACAAAAGTTTCATCATAATCAATTCCTTCTTCTTGCCGATAGCCTTGAGATACTAGCCTGACTTTATTCCTGATCACAGTGCCTTCTTCATCCATCTTGTTTTTGAAGACCCACTTGGTTCCTATAACGGTTTTTTTGGAAGGATGAGGAACCAGTCTCCATACTCTATTTCTTTCAAACTGAGAGAATTCTTCCAAGTTTTAAAGTGATCCAACATGGACCAAATGAGCTTCTTAAATTTTCTTTGGCTCTATAATGGACATGAAATTCACATAGAGACAAATGTTGCCTATTCTTCTTCTGGTTTGGACACCATCTAGTTGATCACCAATTAGTTGATCAATAGGACGATCCTTGGTCCATTTGATGGCAAGAGGTAATGCTGGAGGAAAAGATGGTTGTGACTGAGAGGTATAAGGCAAGTGTTCTAAGGTGAAAGGTGGTAGATCGGCTGGACCAGATGAAGAGGGAATGTCTGGTGGTTATGAAGCTAAGGTGATTGGGAGAGTATTTTGGTTTTGGAAAGTTTGGATCTGCTGAGAATTTTCTTCTTGATTTGGAGAAGGGTTAGAAGATGTGTAAGGGTCATTGTTTTGGGAGAGAGAATTTTGAGGAGAAGGTAGAGTAGGAGTTAGGCCTGGTGATGTAGAGTGGGGACCATCACCAATACAAGAGGTGGTCCAACTGTTCAATTCATCATCATCACATGAGAGAGATGATACCTTGAAGTCATCAAACTTATCATGAATTGATTCATCTATACATTTCCTCCGAATATTGTACACTCTAAAAGCTTTTGAGGTGAGAGAATATCCCACAAAGATTTCTTCATCAGCTTTAGGATCAAATTGTTCCAAGTTTTTCTCTATCATTCAAGATAAAGCAAACACACCCACAAACATGAAGAAAACTAATGTTTGGTTTTCTGCCATAGAAGACTTCATAAGGAGTTTTATTGTGTCTTTTTACAATGATGGACCTATTTTGGGTAAAGCATGCAGTGTTAATTGATTCTTCCCAAAAGTAGGTAAGAAGGTGAGATTCACTAAGCATAGACCTGGCAGCTTCACATAGGGTCATGTTCTTTCTTTCCACCACACCATTTTGTTGTGGAGTCTTGACAGCTGGTAAATTCTGAGAGATGCCCTTTTCATTGAAGGAGTCATCCAAAATACTGTTTTTGAATTCAGTACCATTGTCACTTCTTACAGATCTTACCAACTTCCCATTCAGTACTTTAGACTTTTTGATGAACTTTATGATTTCTTCGGTAGTGTCACTTTTATACTTGAGAAAGAATACCCAAGTGTAACGTGTAAATTCATCAACAATAACTAAAATGTACCTTCTTCCACCAAGACTGGGAGTGCTGACTGGTCCACATAGATCCACTGTTTGGACTTGAAAGATGATTTTGTGAGTTTTCCTTTCTCACATGCAGCACACAACTTTTCTTTCACAAAGAATAACTTTAGCATTCCAGTAACAAGTTCTTTATTGGAAAGAACATTCAGAGTCTTGAAGTTGAGATGTGAGAGACGCTTGTGCCAAAGCCAACTTCTTTTAGCAGAATTTTCAGAGACAAAACAAATGTTTGTTCCGAAAAAACTTTGTCCCATGTCTATAACATGGACATTTTCTTTTCTATAGCCAGGTAGTAGAACTTTCATACTTTTGTTAGTAACGGTACACACATACAGCTCAAAGGTTACTTTGTACCCCATATCACATAGTTGACATATGCTCAAGAGATTGTGCATCAAGCCTTCAACATATGCTACTTTATTAAAAGTAACAAAACCAATTGTGAGAGTACCATAGCCTTTAGTACTGCCTATGGAGTTGTCACCAAAGGTAACAGAAGGACCTTTAGCAGACACGAAGTTAATAAGAAGAGATTTATTGCCAGTCATATGTCGCGAACATCCACTATCCGGATACCAGATCTATTGATGTCTGTAGACCTGCAGTCACAGAAAACTTAGTTCCTTGGTACCCATTTGTAGATGGGTCACTTTGGGTTAGAAGAAGAAATAGAAGAGTTTTTAGCGGTATATCTGTCAATTCTTTCTTTTGGACAATCTTTAGCAATGAAAAGCGTCTCCACAATTATAGCATTTTCTATACATAAAAACCTTTTTGGAGCTTTGACCAACTTCCATGTTTTGACTTTTCACATCAACTCTGATGGTTTTTACAGAAGAGGTAGAAGATGAATGAGGTTTGAAACCTAAGATTCCTTTAGTCATGTTTGGATAAGAAGAGAAGGAGGAATATTTAGATTTGGATTTCTTTGTGTTCAAGGATCGGGTAGTTGATTGGTTTGGAAAATGAACATTTTTAGAAAGTTTTCTTTTTGAAGGAAAATCAAGAGGTGCAGATGATTTACCTTTTTTCAGCTACAGACAATCTTTTACCCAAAGACTGAGACTATCTTTTAGGAATTTTAGCGGGCTTAGGTTCAGAAGAAGAGGCTACATCTATGGTTAAGGATTTCATCAGCTAAATTAATGGGTTTGGAAGGGTCATTTTGATCCTTATGCTTCCTCATCTTCAAGATGTGAAGTATTGCCTTTGGCTTTAATGAACATTCCAAACTTCAAAGCTTCAGAAAGGTCAGTAGTGTCCATAGACTGAGAGTTGTTAGAATTATTGTCAGACGACTCATAGAAACAAGGAAGAGCAATGGAAGCATGGACATGGACATCTGAAGAAAGATCTAGGTCCATTTTTCCAAAACCGAGTTCAGATTTGTCATCACAAGGCATTTGGTCTTGAAAAATCTTTTCTAAATTTTTAGAAGAACTGGTCCATCTTTTTACAGTCTCTTCTTCCTTTTTAAGACATTTTAGCAGTTTATTTTTATCTTTGGCAAGAGTGAAATTAATGGTTTTCAGATCTTCAAGCTCTGCCTTGATTTTATCAAAATGCTTGAGTTGAGAAAGACATATTTGAAGTTGAGAGGAGAGAAATTTTATGTGAGCATTTGCCTTTTTCTTAGCATCTTTAGCATCATAGAAGTCAATAGTTAAAGAATCAAATGCTTCAATCTTTTCATCATCAGAAAGAGATAGAAAGGGATGTTGTTAGGACAATAAATGTCCTACATATTTGAAAGATATATAAATAATTATATAGTGCTTAATTAGAATTAATTAGATTAATTAGTTTAATTAATCTTCTTGTAAAAGCCTTAATTGTTAAATGGGCTTAGTTAATTGTGTTTAATGGGCTTAGGCCTTATTGTCTAAAACCTAGGTATTTAAGGTTAGTGTTAGCCTTAGTCTTAGAGTTAGACGATTCATTATTATTCATGAGAGCTTAATTGTTTAGAGAGAGATAGTTAGGATTTTCATTCAAACCTTTGTAACTATCTTGATTAATGAATATGAGAGGGATGACAGCTTGAAATCATTATCTGTTATTGTTATTCCTCTCTGAATCGTTGTTACCTGTTAAATCTGGAACTAACAATTGGTATCAGAGCCGAATCGGTGATTTGAAGATACGAAAGAAATCGAACGAAAGCGAGAAAAGGCAAGAAAATTCGCAGCAATTTTTCTGGAAAATTACAGCCAGCCGTTTCACCTATTCCCGGAGATTGAACCGTCGGATCGTCGCGATTTTTGGACAGTAACTTCGGGACATCTTGTTTCATATTCTGACCGGTTGGATTAATCGTTTTAGGTCCAGAAGGCATCCAAACGATTTTCGTAAAACTGCAGTATTTTTTTTTGAAGAAAATCGTTCTTCAATCGGTTTGCAAAGTTCTTTCATTGTTTTAATAATTCGTTAGTTATATCTCGATTGGTTAATTGCCTTAATCTAGACTTTATCTGCAATTACAATGACTCAAAGCTATTAATTTTGCACGTTAAAAAATCAAATCTTTAGTTTTTGGTGTTCTTGAAGTTTCTGTGGTGATTATTGATAAAAAGGACATATTTTGCTTAGAAATCGATTTTGGTGTGTTTGTTTCTGTGTGTTTTGGTCAAAATTTAACCCTACAGGAGTGAAATCAAGCAACCCTATCGATTCCAGATCCGAATTGCTACACCAGCCGCCGTGTCCGGATAAAACATCAAGTTACCGGGTAAGCTTTGTTTTCTCTCAATGTTCCCGGATGAATCACCTCCTTTCCGGGTGATTTTTTTAACTTTCCGAGTAAACACACTTTTCCGGTCAAAAACCATCTTTCCGGCCAAACTCTTTCCGGACATTACACTTTCTTCCCGGACACGTGAACTCAATTCCAGCCGTAACATTTGACCTTCTGTTTTCTTTGTTTGACTTTGCATTCAATTTGTTTTTGCATTCATTCGTAGGAAATCTTTTTTCTCTTAGCTGCACATTTACATTTCATATATATATATATATATATATATATATATATATATATATATATATATATATAGGGGTGGGTTCAAATTAAAACTCAAATTCAATTGTAAACGTGAGGACAAACCACAGTCGTTGATTAATAATCTGGTGAAGAGATCAATGGCAAAAAAACACGGTGACAATTTTGTAAATAAGTTGAAAACTCTGTCCATGGCTTAATGAATATTTAGTGCGCAGGGGTAAAATTGGAAAGATTAGAATCAACGCTTATTTTTGTTGAATTTTTATTTTCTTTTTTAATTAAAAAACTTTTACCCCCTTAAATTTTAAAATAAATTATCTCAAAAATTACTAACATTTTAATCAAACAAATTACATCAAAAAAACGAGAATTTCGTGCTCTTCGATATGACATTCATCATGATATAGTTTTTTTTCGATTTAACCGTTTTTTACGTGAAATCGTGTATATATGTTATATTCAGACTGAATATAACACATATTCAGACTGAATATAACACATATTCAGACTGAATATAACACATATTCAAACTGATGTATTTATATCAAAGAAAGGTAAGCATGAAAATGAGGTTTGAATAAACAAAAATGGTGTAATTATTCAAAAGGTCCTCCTAAACTACCCATCATTGAGGCTTTTGATCCATATACATTCTGCTGCTCATCATCCAGTATTCTCCTCCATTAAAAGGTGTACCTCATTGACAAACATCATACTTGCACAGTTAACATTTAATGGAACATAATAAACGAAATCAAATACGAGATCTTGGTTACTTGAATGATCATAATAGATCACTTGCAGAGGGGCATGCTAAAATGATTCCCGTTTGAGTTTTAATTTATTCCTAAGTTCATAATCTTTTATATATATATATATATATATATAGTGGTTTGTATAGTTTGTTAGAATTGTTTGGTTTACAATTGAAACGCACAATATATATATATATATATATATATATATATATATATATAGAGAGAGAGAGAGAGAGAGAGAGAGAGAGAGAGAGGGAGGTTCAAAGAAAAACCTAAAAAAACGAAAAACTGAAGAACACATATAAATACATCAGTCTGAATATGTGTTATATTCAGTCTGAATATGTGTTATATTCAGTCTGAATATGTGTTATATTCAGACTGAATATGTGTTATATTCAGACTGAATAAAGGTAGATATTCAAAACGAATAAATGTTTAAATTTTGTACCTTTATTCAGTCTGAATAACTCTATATATTCAGACTGAATAAAAGTAAATATTCAAAACTGAATAAATGTACCTTTATTCACTCTGAATATAACACATATACACGATTTCACGTAAAAACGGTTAAAACGAAAAAAAACTATATATCATGATGGATGTCATATCGAAGAGCACGAAATTCTCGTTTTTTTGATGTAATTTGTTTGATTAAAATGTTAGTAATTTTTGAGATAATTTATTTTAAAATTTAAGGGGGTAAAAGTTTTTTAATTAAAAAAGAAAATAAAAAGTCAATAAAGGATGCGCTCATTCTAATTTGACGAAAATACCCCTAAAGCTGAATTTTAGGAATGACTTAAATATGGCTGCGATCAATGGACGAGATTTGTCCTCATGTTTACAATTGAATTTGAGTTTTCATTTGAATTTTCCTATATATATATATATATTGCATGTTTGTTTAATTGTTAATCTCACTTATCCGGTAACTTCAACCAACTTCAATTTTCGTCCGGTAAGCTAATTTTCACCCGTAACCGCAATCATCCGGTAAGTGCAATCTCCATCCGGAATCTCTCACCCGGTAAGGTTCTTATTTTTTCATCCGGTAACCGCAACCCCATCCGGTAACCAATTTTGACCGGAAACTCCGATCATCCGGTAAGTGCTAATTTTCGTGAAAATCTTAAACACCCGGTAAGCCATCTTGTCCGGACTCCATCCGGTATCTTCGTACCCGGTAAGTTTCTTTTTCTTCACACCCGGTAAGTTGTTTTTTTGGAAATTTTTTGTTTCGTAAGTTCTCGGAGTTTGATTTCGTTCCTATAATAATCAGATTTTAAAATTTTAAAACAAATTTATTTTATAAATTTGTTTTTCTGACTTAATTTTTTGATTGTCTTCCGCATTTTTGATTCTTCAAAATCAACACCGATTAACGATCATTTTTTCAGGTAACAATGTCGTCTTGTTATAATTCTGAGTGTGCAAAATTTCAAAGGCTATATGAACACAACATGAAGCAACAAGAGGAATTCTGCAGCAAGTTGAACAACGAACATAAATTGCAAATATCTGAATATTCTGATAGGCTTGCCAAATCTGAAGAAAAGGCAACAGCATTAGAGTCTGAAAACTCTGAGCTGAAAAGGAAGCTTTCTGAATTGCCATCACCAGACGAGATAAAGGCACTTGAAAAGAAAGCGCGTCAAAGACTATGTGAAAAGAATATCAGGCAGGCAGATGATTTGTGCAGCAAGTACATCAAGGAGCTGAAGGAACTGAAATCTCAAATCTGGAACAGTTCTGAGAAGCTTGCTGAAGAAGAAGAGAAAGGTAAACTTCTCAACTGTGAAAACCTTGAGCTCAAATGTAAACTATCTTCTCTTGAAAAGACTCTTGAAAAGGAAAAGGAAAGTTTTGAAAAAGAAAGACAATTGCTTAATCAAAAGCAATCTGGGCTTTCAACCAAATCTCTTGAAGAGAAGAAGAGACTTGAGTTTATGTGCTTAAAACTTTCAAAACAGATCTTCGACTTTGAAAGGATTTAATTTCAGAAAGAGAGAAGTTTGAAATAGAACGCAATTCTTTTACTAAAACGAATGGAGAATTTTCTTTGAAAATATCTAATTTTGAAAAAGAATTGGACGTTCTAATCAAAGAGTATGAATAAGGGAAAGTTGAGGGCTTTAGGGCTAAATGCTTGAAAGATGATTTTCAAAAAGAGAGAAAGATCTTTCAAACTGAGATTTCTAAACTTACAAATAGATTATCTGGATTAGCAACCGATATTTTGAAAGAACAAATGGTTAAATCTAATTTACAAAAGAAATTTGATTTAATTCTCGAAGAACGAAATGCCTTAGAAAGCAAGATCAAAGGTGTTCAACCTTCTTATGCTTCAAGTTCATTTTCTACAATTCGTTCTTCAAAGAATTTTGTCAAATCAAATGATTTTTCAAAAAATCAGATTCGACCTTCCAATCTTTTCTATAATTCTCGTGTTGACAAATCAGATAATCAATTTTTCAAGAAAGTAAAAATGGAGTGGAGAGTTAAAGGAACCACTCCTGATCCAAGGTCATTTGTCGATGTTAAGAGTGACAAGAACAACAAAGCTTTTCATGCTAAACCTTTTGTGAAAACTGATCGTGTTTATTTTGTTAATAAACTGATCAGTTTATCTGCACAAACGTTGTGTTGTTCTTATTGTGGAACAAATGACTTTGTGAAGAAAGACCATGCTATGTATTGATATGGTACTTATAGTATCCCTGGTCCTCATAGGGCATCTAACCGTTAAGGATCCATCAAAAGATGGATACCAAAATCTGTCCAATCTGTTTTGCAGGAATGTCATGTGCGGTTTTAATTTCTATTATTCACATCACATGACGAGCATTCAAAGGTTATGCCACATTCGAGGGGGAGTACTATGAAAGGTAAGTGAACTTCAACTGAATTCAAATACTGTGGTAAATCATTCTGAATAACTTACTTGTGTTTGTTATTCTCCAATTCTAATCTTCATGATTGCCACGTCCAATACTTTCTTGACTTAGTTATTTCCATGTCTCAAATGTTTGCCGAATTTTTGATGGAAATACACTCGTTTGAATTCATAGTTGTTTTTCAAAGTTCGCTATTTCTTGCAATGATTCAATTCTTATCTGATATATTAATTGTGACTTGTTCTTCACAATTAAACTTTCTGATCATTGTCTCTTTCATTTTTGCAAATACTGTGCTTACTGAGTCAATCTGTTCTGCGTTTGATCTTGTTTATTGAACCTCCGGTATTTTAAATAATGACTTCTGAATAATTCAGTTCATAACTCGTTTTTAAATGTCATGACTTCTGAATACTTCAGTTCAGAACTCGTTCTTAAAAGCATGACTTCTGATTACCTCAGATCAGAACTCCAACTTAATTTTTACGACTTCTGATTATCTCAGATCAGGACTCGGACTTAAATGTTGTGACTTCTAAACATTTCAGTTTAGAACTCGAACTTCAACTGTTTTTTCTAAACTATTATTCTCGATGCATGAAAGGAGTGTTAGGTCTTACATCGTTTCTATGGTCAAGCCAGAACCGGAAGGACCTACCCAAGAAACACATCCTTTATAGACAACAGTGAGGGGTCTAGATGATAGATGAGTTTGGAGAGAAAAGAATATGGTGAGGCTGTGACAGGACTTAAAAGAATTATTGGTCCTTACCAAACCGAGTCAGTTATCCGGGTAACCACACAATCTATTCATTCTCGTTCTTTAGAGATGAGTATTGAAACAGACATGGACCCAGTGTCGATAACTCGTGTCACCCCACCCAGCCACTCAAGTATCTCACAACAGATGCTTGTTTCATATATTCACGGAGACTTAGCACATAATCTATCTATTCCTCACTCGGAGGTCTTAGATATTGAAACAGGAAGACATCAGCTCCGGTCTCCGAACTTCATATTCTTATCACTGTGTCAATTGATTTTAACTTGAGTCCCAGGTTAAGTCAATCTTTGAGCCTAATAGATAGAATTTATTCTTTCACACATGCACGAGTCTTTGTGATTCCCATCGCATATCTTCGTGATATTGCCGGAACAGTTTGAGAAGTAATTTTAAAATTTTAATTCAGTGATAACTGGAAGTCCTATCAGAGATACCCCCTTGCCAGCTCTGAACATAGGCCACACAATTTTTTAAATTGTTGTGATAACAGTTACTTCTGTGTTTCTGTGTTAGTTGATTACCCTGATTACTATAATGCTTTATCTGGATTGTTTGCTACTCGTTACTATTGTCTTTGAACATGCATGATGCTCCGGATGCTCCTACTCATCATGAGGGGGAGAAAGGGTACAGATTCAAAGACGCGGATTATCAAGTTGAGGGGGAGTTAGCAAAAGCCGAGGGGGAGTAAATAAGTCCCTATGCAAAAGCCGAGGGGGAGTATCATCCGAGGGGGAGTAACAGTTCCGAAAAGTGCTTAAAGCGAAAAGAGTTCAAAGTTCCCACAAGTGGTAAATTCTTCTCATCCTTCATCAAGTGGTGTTCGCTACAAATCTCTATTTCCTCCATCGAGCATACTGGTTCTACAAGTTCTTAAAGCTGAAGACATGAAGATCAAGAGCTTTATTCATGGGGGAGCGTTGAAAAGACATGAAGTCAAGCAACACCGAAGTTTTCAAAGATTCAAGAAGAAGAGAAGATCAAGACCTGAAGGTTTCAAGTCCAATTTTTATTTATATATCTTTAGGGGGAGATTGTTAGGACAATAAATGTCCTACATATTTGAAAGATATATAAATAATTATATAGTGCTTAATTAGAATTAATTAGATTAATTAGTTTAATTAATCTTCTTGTAAAAGCCTTAATTGTTAAATGAGCTTAGTTAATTGTGTTTAATGGGCTTAGGCCTTATTGTCTAAAGCCTAGGTATTTAAGGTTAGTGTTAGCCTTAGTCTTAGGGTTAGACGATTCATTATTATTCATGAGAGCTTAATTGTTTAGAGAGAGATAGTTAGGATTTTCATTCAAACCTTTGTAACTATCTTGATTAATGAACATGAGAGGGATGACAGCTTGAAATCATTATCTGTTATTGTTATTCCTCTCTGAATCGTTGTTACCTGTTAAATCTGAAACTAACAGATGTACCTGAGGGGATGAGGAAGAACACTCTGTTGAGACCAAATCCATAGAGGAAGGAGGTTCCTCACAATCATTCATGTCATTAGTTTTTTCCATGAAGAAAATGTTGGCGATGTTCTTATCACTGTCAAATGTGGGTTCATCTACCCTGTCATGAGATTCGGCCAGCAGACCTTTTCCCTTTTTGGAAAGAAATTAATCTCTTTCTTATATTTAGCTTTGTACTTTTCAACACGTTCAGAGTTTGCAGAAGAAGTGGGTTGGCCAAATTTTTGTGAAGAAGAGAAATTTGTTTCTGGCCTGGATCTGTTAGATTTTGAAGAAAATCGGCCAGAGGAGGAGGTCTTAGATTTTTCAGAAAACTTGCTTTTACACTCAGAGGCAAAATGACATTTCTTACCACATTTAAAGCATTCCTCATTTGATTTATCATTTGAAGAGTGCTTGGGGAAATTTTGAGAAGACTTTCTAGAAAATTTAGATTTACCAGAAGAAAAGCGAGATTTAGGCTTAGAATAACCTGCCAGCATGGCTATACCATCTGACAGTTGATCAACAAAGGTTTCCTCACCTTCATCATCAACATCACTAAGATATGATCATTAGGATCTTCCTGACTGTTGTAGTTAGAATCAGAAGGGTAGGTGATTCTTGGGATACACCCAATTCTTTTGGAAGTATCACTTATGAGAGCTATAAGAGAGCTCTTTATATCTTTAATGATAGACTTCCGTTGCAACTTAGTTTGCTCATAATTAAAGAGAGTTCCTTAAAGAGCAGTGAAAGTGTAGATCCCAGATTGATCAGGTAACAATGAATAAAACAAAACGATTAATCTTATTGAATGATTCAAGAGAGTTACAAGTGTTTGAATGATGAACTCTCTCTCTAAACAATTAAGCTCACAAATTAGAATGATTAGTCTTCACCTAATTTCTAAAGAAAACAATCCTTATATACTTGGACCTATTACAACCAAGGCCCAAGCCCATTAACACAAATAAGCCCAATAATCAATATTAAGGCTTTTACAAATAATAATTTAAACTAATTAAGCTCTATATAATTCTTTATAATATGTAGGACATTTATGGTCCTAACAATCTCCCCCTAAAGATATATAAAGAAAAATCGGTCTTTGAAAACTTCATGACTTGATCTTCTCTCCCTTTGGAATCTTTGGAACGCTATTGTGTTGTTTGTCTTCATGTCTTTTTCAGGCTCCCCCTTGAATAAAGCTCTTATCTTCATATCTTCAACTTTATAACCAGATTCAACGAATCTGTCTTTGAACTTCAAGTTGAATTTGCTTTCAGCTTTAGCTTTAAGAACTTGTAGAACCAATATGCTCGATGGAGGAAATAGTCTGTAGCGAACACCACTTGATAAGGAATGAGAAGAATTGATCACTTGTATGCCCTTTGAACTCTTTTCGGATTTCGGAACTTGACCAAATAACGGAACTGATCAATCAACAGTTACTCCCCCTCGGCTTTTGCTAACTCCCCTCCAACTTGATATTCGGTGTATTTGAATCTGTACCCTTTCTCCCCCTTATGATGAGTAGGAGCATCCGGAGCATCATGTTCGTTCAAAGACAATAGTGACAAGTAGCAAAAAATCCAGATCAAAACATTAAGTAATCAGAATGAGCTAAATATCTAACACAAAAACACAAAAGTAACTGTTATCACAACAATTAAAAATTTGTGTGGCCTATGTTCAGAGTTGGCATTGGGGTATCTCTGATAGGACTTCCAGTTATCACTAAAGTAAAATTTTTAAAAAATTACTTCTCAAACTGTTCCGGCAATATCACGAAGATATGCGAGTGGAATCACAAAGACTCGTGCATGTGTGAAAGAAATGAATTATATCTGTGAGGCTCAAAAATTGATTTAACCTGGGACGCAAGTTAAAAATCAATAGACATAGTGAATAGAATGTGAAGTTCGGAGACCGGAGCTGATGTCTTCCTTTTTCAATATCTAAGACCTCCGAGTGAGGAATAGATAGAGTATGTGCTACATCTCCGTAAATATATGAAACAAGCATCTTTTGTGAGATACTTGAGTGGCTGGGTGGGGTGACACGAGTTATCGACACTGGGTCCATGTCTGTTTCAATATTCATCTCCAAAGAACGAGAATGAATAGATTGTGTGGTTACCCGGATAACTGACTCGGTTTGGTAAGGACCAATAATTCTTTTAAGTCCTGTCACATCCTCACCATATTCTTTTCACTCCAAACTCATCTATCAATCTAGACCCCTCACTGATGTCTATAAGGGATGTGTTTCTTGGGTAGGTCCTTCCGGTTCTGGATAGACCATAGAAACGATGTATTTCTAACACTCCTTTCATGCACCAAGTAGAACAGTTTAGTAAAACAGTGAAGAACGAGTTCTAAACTGAAATATTTAGAAGTCATAGCGTTTAAGAACGAGTCCTGATCTGAGATGATCAAAAGTCAAAAAGATGAATTCGAGTTCTGATATGAGGTAATCAGAAGTCAAAGTTTGAAATAACGGGATTTCAAGAAATAAGATCAAGCGCTAAACAGAATGACTTAGTAAGCACATGATGTTCAAAAATGAAACAATGATTAGAAAGTTTAATTGTGTAGAACAAGTCACAATTAATGTGTCAGATAAGAATTTAATCATTAACATGAAATGACGAACTTTGAAAAACAAATAGGAATTCAAACGAGTATATTTCCATCGAAAAATCAACAAACATATGAGACATGGAAATAACTGAGTCATGGAAATATGACACGTGGCAATCATGGAAGTTGAAATCAGAGAATAACAAACACAAGTAAGTTATTCAGAATGAATTACCACTGTCTTTGAATTCAGTTGAAGTTCACTTACCTTTCATAGAATAGTACTCCCCCTCAAATGTGGCATAACCTTCGAATGCAGTCATGTGAAAATAATGTTCTGAACTAAGCGCACATGATATTCCTGCAAAATAAATTAGAAGGATTTGGTATCCATCCATTGATGGATCCTTGACGGTTAGATGCCTTATGAGGACCAGGGATACTATAAGTACCGTACCAATGAGATGAATATTTACGGTCAACAAAATCATTCGAACCACATGTAGAACAACAAATACAATCATGCGAGAGTTGAAGCAACTGTTGAATTGAATAAAGTTTTAAAGGAAACTTCACACATTGTTCAACAGAAGTTTGAGAATTAAAAGCATCATGATTATTATTGTATGTCCTAGCATGCAACACTGGCTTAAATGACTTTGTACTCGTTTTGCTTTCATTAGACTTTTTCACCACCCAAACTTGTTTGAACCCTTTTCTTCGGCCATTATTATCTGAATTACCATTAAATGTATAACCTGTAGAGTTTGAGTAGGAAGGATGTCTATCAGTCGATCGACCGGTCTTTTGTCGGGGCTGTGATTGTTTTTTAGAACAAGAATCAGTTTTAGGAACCTTGATCACATCCGGGGTCTTAGGTTTTGTAGAACATTCGCCTTTTTGAAAATTGACCGGGCGATTGACCGCTTTTGAAATAAAGTCGGTATGACTTGGAAGAGGTTTGTCAAATGGAAACGATTCAAACTCTTCATCTGAATTACCATCGAAATTCATGAATTTAGAAAAGTCAACATCGGGAATTGATGGACTAGGATTGGTCGAGGGAGGTGAGGAACACTTTGTGTCGGTGTGTTTAGGTGAATCTGGTGCGAAAGCTAAGAAAAAATCAGAGTTTAAATTCTTTAAAACACACTCATCTTGAGACTCTTTACCGCTTCGTGAAGAGGTTTTGCCCATGAAAGCTTTGCACGAAGATGTGTCAGACGAGTCCGAGGAAGGTTCGGGTGAAATCGTCTTTTCTTCTTGGAGTAGGTCAATCTTCTCTTGAAGTTGACCATTTCTCACATGCTCCTTCATCGCTTCTGTTGCCAAAGCAAACAGTTTTGATGTGAGCCGATCGATTTCATTTCGAAGGAATTCCTGTCCTTCATCCGACACAGACTCGGTTTTTACGGATTTAAGTGCCTCAAGTTCAGTTACGAGCGCTTGCTTTTCCTTTTGAAAACATGATCTTTCCTTCTCGAGTGACTCCTCTAATTCGACTATTTTAGCTTCCAAAATGAGAGGCGGGACATAGAGTTTAAACTCGTCCGTCTCAGTTTTGGGTTCAGGTGCTTGGGCCTCATCCTTTTTGGAGGAATCATTGGGCGTTTCAACCTTATAGCCATCAAAGTAGTCATTCGAGAGGTATTTCTTTGGATTTTTCTTGTACGAGTAGTTCAAAGGCTCGTAGCAAAAAGGAAGTTGCATTTTGGTGGTATGTTTGCGTTTGTATTCCTTAGTTTCCTCTTCTTTCTTTAGTTCAAGAGGACCAGTCCATTTGATTTCGTATTTAGGATACTTCTTAGCTATATCGAGACAATTAAAGTGATAGAGTATCGGTCTTTTGGCTATACCCTTTTTCAAGTACCGAGGGTTGTCATATCCGATTCCCCATTCCTTGTTGAAGTATGTGAATTCGTTGGGTTTATTCATGTGAATAGTCTGGTTTGTTTGACCTCTTTTTTGGAGTTTGGTTTCAAGATCTGTTATTTTGGAAACCATTTCTTTATGCTGAATTTGAAGAGAGAGCATTGATAAACAATCTCTATGTTCTCATTCTTACACTGATCCAGCTGTGAATTCAGTTCAGATATTTTGGCCCTTAAGTCCTTAGGTGCTGTTGAAAGATTTGTACATTTTTCTTTTAAGTTAGCATTTTCGGACTTATACTTTTCAGTTATTCGTTTTTGAACATCTAGCTTTTCAGTTAAGGATTTGATTTCAAGCAGTTGTTCATTAATGGTGGCCTTATAGGAATTTGTTCGTTCAACAATAGGTTCAAACTGTTTGATTAAGCCTTGATAGATAGGATCACATACCTGACACAGTTTTGCCTGTTCTTCTGGAGGAGAATGGTAGCCCATGAAAGCGTCGGCATCTTCAGAATCGCTTTCGTCATCAGAACGAGCCAGCCAATGGTCATCTTCGACAAAGAGAGCTTCTCCTGCCTCTTTCTGTTCTGCCAGCAGGAGTTTGGCCTTGTAGTAATGTGCGTTCTTCACGACAGGCTTCCTACAGTCCTTTGCAAAATGACCCAGTTTCCCGCAGTTGTAGTAGGTGACGGGTTCGTCCTTCTTCTTCGTTTCGGGCTTGCGGTCTTCTTTCTCACCCTTCTCCTTCTTGTCAGGCTGCTTGTGCTCATCTGACTTCTTCTTGCCTTCGTACTTATCCTGATAATCATGGCGCTTGTTGGAGGAAGTGGAGTAGCGCTGATTATTGGATGTGGGCTTCTTGAAGAACTTCTTCTGCTAGAAAGATTTGGAGAGCTGACCCATTTCTTTCTTCACAGCAGTCAATTCAGGATCAGAATCACTGTCCTCTTCTTCCTCAGATTCTGGCTCATATTCACTTAGCTCTTGGGCACGTTTGGAACGACGGCTGGAGGATTTGCCTCGCTTTGAAGAAACAAGAGCTAGTGGGTCAGCTGGTGACTTGGGAGCGGACTTCTTGTTGCTCAGAATCTCCATCACTTCATCTTCATCCGGGAGAAGCATATCATAGAGTTCGTGAATTGGAACGTCCTCCATCAAGTGGTTGTGTTTGACGTGAGAAGCAAACACTTTCCATTCAAGAAGGAGGTTGTTCAAGAATTTGAATGCATTCTCCGTATTTGAATGATTGATTTTATTCTTGTGTAGCTCGTTCAGTAGTAGACAAAAACGTTCATAAGTCTGGGAGAGTGATTCGCCAGCGCGCTGCTTGAAACTATCAAACTTTGTAATGCAGCTATTGATCTTCAGTTGGTTGCCGACTTTGCTCCCACTCATCATTTTCTCCACCTGATCCCACATGCCTTTTGTTGTATCCTTGTAGCTATCTATGGCTGTGTAGATCGGATTCGGTAGAGCCTGAACAAGATACCTCTTGGCATGCTTTTCACCATCATGGATGCTCTTTTCGTCCTCGCTCATTTCTGAGTATGACTTGTCCTCATAACGAACTTAACCATCTTCAGCTGATGCTGGTATAGTCTTCATGGGTTTAGGTTGTGGGCCATTAGTTAGAGCGCGCCAGATGAACTCGAAGTTATCCTTCGACTCGATGAAGATAACGAATCTATCCCGCCATTGACTGTATTCTCCCTGGTAGAGAGTCGGCGGCTTGGAGTCGGTGCCGATAGCGAGTGCGTCATGAGACATCTTTGTTGATTGCACTAATGTGATCGTCAGACGCTTGTTCAATTCAAAATGGTTTCCTAACGCAAGGCACTAAGAGTGATGTCCTAACGCAGGTTCTAAGAGTGATGTGGGCTAAACAGGTAAGAACCTAGCTAATCAGAACTTCACGGATAGGAATCCGGATGAAAAGTGTCTGATCTGGAAGTGTCCGGATCAGATGTGTGTGAAACTGTTCAGATAGCAGAAGTGTCCGGGTAATCAGAAGTTACCGGATAATAGGAAGTTACCGGATAAAATTAGGCTTACAGGATAGATAATAGTTACCTGATGAAATGAAAGTTTCCGAATGAAATTGACAAAACTTACCGGATGAATGTACTTACCGGATAGCTGAGTGTCCCGGAAGTATTGGGTTACCGGATGGATAATTTGTCCGGATACTTTGGTATTCTGGATAGATTTCCGGAAACTTTGTTGACCGGATGATTCGTCCGAAAAGATACAAAAGAAAGTGACTTACCCGGATAGTTTTAAGGAAGTTCCGGAAACTGTTGCTGTTGTCCGGAAACCGCGGCTGAGGTTTAATGGATCGACTGGAATGCGATTAGGGTTGACGAAAACTTTTCTGAAAGATTAGAAACCTTCCAAAATAGCAAAATAACAATACCCTAATCAATTATCAAGCAAAATAGCAAGGTTTTGAGAGAAAAATTTTGATTTTTGATATGAACAGAAACCCAAAACCACAAACTTTATTTTGCTTAAAAACAACTCAGATAACCGAATTGGAATGAGAAAAATTGCAGAATCGCTAATAAAGATGATGCTAATCGAATGCAATAAACGAAAACGAGCAATTTTTACCGAATCAAAATATGAGTTTTGAAGGCTAAGAACACAGCCGACTAAAAGGAATAAATCTTACTAGAAAGCTTTGAATTACCTTGAATCGAATCGTCTGTATGCTCTGATACCACGTGTAGATCCCAGATTGATCAGGTAACAATGAATAAAACGAAACGATTAATCTTATTGAATGATTCAAGAGAGTTACAAGTGTTTGAATGATGAACTCTCTCTAAACAATTAAGCTCACAAATTAGAATGATTAATCTTCACCTAATTTCTAAAGGAAACAATCATTATATACTTGGACCTATTACAACCAAGGCCCAAGCCCATTAACACAAATAAGCCTAATAATCAATATTAAGGCTTTTACAAATAATAATTTAAACTAATTAAGCTATATATAATTCTTTATATACCTTTCTAATATGTAGGACATTTATGGTCCTAACAGAGAGGCATAAAGTCAAGATTCTTGGTTGTCTTGATGCAAATACAAATGTTTTCCCAAAAATCAGGAAGACAGTCCATAAACTTGCACAACACTTCCTTATTATCATAAACGCGACCCAACAGTTTGAGATTGTTAGGGTAATATTTGGTTGATTAGAAGTTCAAGGGGATAATTGTAATAGATTAACTTAGGCCTTGTTAGTGAACGGGCCGTGGGCTTGTTAACCACGGGCCCACCATATATAAAGCAATCTAGCCTTAGAAAATTAGGCTAGTTGTCTCATTTGCTTTCCTACACTTTTATTGTAATCCTCTCAATATTGAAAGCTAATACAGAGATGACCAGTTGAAATAGTATACTTTACTGTTTAATCATTTGATTTCATTATCGTTGCACAGATCTGGAACTAACAATTGGTATCAGAGTAGACGGACACGATCGATTCAAAGTGCTCATATTGATTTCTGGTAAGATTTTGACTTTCACGTTTGTGTTCATCTTGGAAAATCAAAATCTTGATTCTGGTAAAATTGTTCGATTTTGCTTATTGGGTTGTGTTAGTATTATTGTTATTGTTGATTCTGCAAATTTTCATAACCTAATTCGTTCATTTGAGTGGTTAATTAAGCAAATCAAATTCAAAAGTTTTGAGTGTGTTCTTCATCAAAAATCAAATTTTTACTATCAAAACTTGTTGTTTTTGCTTTAAAATCCATTGGGTTAGTGTTATTTTTGTGTTTGGAAGTGTTTCTAATCATTCAGGAACGCTTTTGTGCAACCCTAATCGAGTTTCAATCGAGCTTGAAAAGTCAGCCACAGTTCCCGGACACAGCAGCTGCAGTTTCCGGACACTTCTCAAGTTTCCGGATAACTGTGCATCCTTTCCGGGTACATCCAACAATCCGGGTAAGTCCAACAGTCCGGGTAATTCCAACAATCCGGGTAAGTTCAACTTTCCGGGTAAGTCTTATTTTCATAATCTATTCGGGTATATTTGTTCCGGAAACCCAAAGTTTCCGGTAACCAATCTTCCCGGACAATTCTGCCTCCGGAAAGTGTTTCATCCGGTAACCAATACCATCTGGAAAGTAGTTTCTCTGGACACCTTATTTATCCGATAAGTTTCGTGTTATTTAATTTCATCCGGAATCCATTTCATCCGGTAACCTTTTGTTACCCGGTAACTTGCACCTCAGCCGGTAAGCCTATTTCTAAGTCGCAGGAGGGGGACATTTAAGTATCCTTGATACTGTTCCACTTTCAATCGAACCAACGTCTGACGAGCACATTAGTGCAACCATCAAAGATGTCTAGAGATGCTTATGCTATAAGCAACCACACCAAGCCTCCAGCTCTTGGAGAATCTTGTCAGGTATGTCTACCAGCCCATAATGCTTTAGTTGATAAGGTTCAATTGCTTGGTCAAAAGGTAGAGTCATATATGTTTTCCTCAAATGAACAACTACTTGAAATTAACTCGTTAAAAGTAAAGTTAGATGCTCAATTAAAGATAACAGAAAAGCTTAAATCTGAAAACACCTACCTAAAGGAAAAGTGTGCTAATCTTTCGATAGCACCAAAAGACATTCGAGCTAAGATATCTGATCTGACCTTGAAGCTTGATCAGTGTTTGAATGAGAAAGCGGAAATTGTTTATCAATGCTCAACTCTTCAAATTCAACACAAGGAGATTGTTGCTAAAATTCTTGATCTGGAAACCAAACTCCACAAAAGGGGTCAAACTGATCAAACCATCTTTCTGAATAAACCTAAAGAGTTCACCTATTTTAACAAAGAGTGGCGAATCGGATATGATAACCCACACTATTTGAAAAAGGGAAGATACCAAACTCCTACTTTGTATGATTTTGCATGTTTTGGGTTAGACAAAGAGTATCCGGAGTATGCCATTCAATGGACTGGTCCTCTTGAACCCGAAAAGGAAGAGGAAACCGAGGAATATAAGCGCGCACACAAACGAGGGATACAACTTCTGTTTTGTTATGAACCTTTGAACTATTCCTATCAAAAGAACAAAACGCATCTCTCAAATGACTACTTCGACCCTTACAAGGTTGCGAAGCCCAAGGATTCCTCTAAAAAGGATGAGGACCAAGCACCCGCAACCAAGACTGAGACGAACGAGTTTAAACTCTATGTTCCCCCTCTCATCTTGGAGGCAAAGATTGTCGAGTTGGAGGAGTCACTTGAGAAAGAAAGGTCTGTTTTTCAAAACGAAAAGAAAGCGCTTGTCCAGGAACTTGAGAATCTTAAATCGGTTAAAACCGAATCTGTATCAGATGAAGGACAGGAAATCCTTCATGGTGAAATAAACATGCTCACATCAAAACTGGCTGCTTTGGCAACAGATGCGATGAAGGAGTATGCAAGAAATGGTCAGCTCTAAGAGCAGATTGACCAACTCCAATCTGAAAAGCAGATTTCACCCGAACTTTTCTCAAGTTCATCTGATACGTCTTCGTGCAAAGCTTTTATAGGCAAGATTTCTACTTCACAAGACGGTAAGGATTCTCAAGACGAGAGTGTTTTAAGGAATTTGAACTCTGATTTTTTCTTAGCTTCCGCACCAAATTCCCCAAAGCACACTGACACTAAGTGTTCCTCGCCTTCCTCGACCGATCCAAGTCCAGTAATTCCGGAAGTCGATTTTTCAGAATATATGAACTCTGAAGGTGATTCTAATGGAGAATTTGAGTCGTTCCCTTTCGACAAACCTCTTTCGAGCCATACTGATTTTCTATCCCCCGTAGTCAATCAACGGGTCAATTTTGAAAAGGGTACTTGTTCTAACACCAAGGCCCCATCTGTGATTAAGATTACTGAATCTAAACCTGTTTCTCAAAACCAATCACAGCCGAGGCAAAAGACCGAGCGATTGCCTATCAAAAATCCTGTTTCTTCCAAAGTCACTGACCATGCTGTTAATGTGGGTTCAGATAAAACCGGCCAGCCTAAACAAGATAAACCAAAGAGGCTAGCTAGCGAATCTATTGAGAAACAGGCATCGAAGTCATTTAACACTGTTTTCTATCCTAGGATGCATAAGCATGATTGCGCATGGAATCATAGGAATAATTTTATTAAACGAGATGTTAATTTTCCAATTAAACTCTATTCCATGCAGCAACTGATTCAATTATCGCATGATTGCTTATGCTGTTCTAGTTGTGGTTGGAATGACTTTGATGATATCAATAACAATGATTGGTTTGGGTCATATCACATGTATAATCATACACCCAAACGCAAACCCCGTAATAACAAGAGAAAATATCATAAACAACGGGGTTCTCAAACAGAGGTTAAACCACAGCGGGAGACCAAACCCATTCCAAAACGGGCTTCTCCTACTAAGGTTAAAACTACACCTAAGAGGCAACCTGCGTCAAATCAGGCTCCTCCGAAAGGTGTGAAACCTAACCCTCCGGGACCCAGGCAAATCTGGGTACCCAAGGTCCGCTAAACTTGTTTTGCAGGACGGTCATGTGTGGTTCTTAGACACTGGATGCTCCACACACATGACCAGAACGAGGGAGCTGCTCACAATCTACAAGGAACAATATTACGAAGACGTGAGGTTTGTCTATACCTGAGCTTTCACGAGCTGCTCATGTGTTTAGGGGGAGCATGATCAGGTATCAAGTAAGTTTACTCACCTGTTGAGGGGGAGCGTCACACACAGTTTTTTTTCTTTCATCTGTCAAAAAGGTTTGTGTGTGTGTGTGTGTGTGGGCACTCCTGTGTGTTTTTCAACTACTGTTCATCATTTGAGGGAGAGCAACACAATGTTTTTCTTTAAATGCTCAAAAGTTTTTATGTGTCGAACTCTCCATTGCACAATTTTTGCACTATTCGAGGGGGAGCAAAGCCATCCCCATGCTCAGTTTGAGGGGAAGCGAGAGAAGGATCATTTTTGTGATCCCAGATTCAAACAGGTAACAATGATGTAATTCAAGAACACTTCAATAGAATGAGAAAGATACAAGATTAGGATTCAAGATCTACTTTCTCTCTCTAGCAAGTCATCCCTCTCTCTATTTCTCATATATGAATTACACGTATGAATGACTTACACACTTGACAACCTCTTTACAAATCCTATTTATACACTTTGACTAACTCCCTTAATACCTTGACTTTGACCCTTTAACACCCTTACTTTGACTTTGACAAATACATTTGACTCTTTACATTTATACAAATACATATTAAATCTTGAATACATTTTATGCACTAACAATCTCCCCCTATGGATTCAAGATTTAAAAAAATTGATGACGATAGTCTTCAGCTCTTTGTATCTTCAGATCTTCAACACTTTAGCTCTTTGAACAGTCTTCCTCTTCGCTTTGAAGAAAGATCAATCTTCGAAAAATAACTCTGAAGAATCTTCAAATAAGCATTGTCTTCAGAAATCCAATCTGACTGCTTTAGTCTTCAACTGGATCTACAAAATCAAATAGTCATCAAGGTCTTGAAATATAATCTTCACAGCTTTGTGGTGTTGGTCAAAGTCTTCATATAAAATCATCATATCTTTGAATCACTGAATCAATAATCTTTGAATCGTTGTAGCACAGATCTTTGCATCTTTGAGAAATATCTTCAGTCTTTGATTATGAACTGATCTTTGAGCTTTAACTGGGTTTTGAGCTTTGAAAACATTCTCGAATGAGCTTTGAATCTTTGTAGCTTTGAAAATCTTGAACTGTGTATCTTCACTCTCGAAACAATAACAATCTTTGAACTTTTGAACTTTCTCGAATCATCTCGAAACATCTTGAAACATCTTGAAACATCTTGAACTTTTCATCTCGAGCTTCTTGACTTTAACAAAATTTTTCATTATTCTGAAATTGAAACTTTCAAATCTTCTCCCCCTTTTTGATGATTGTGAGCATCATGATCATCAAAATTCTTTTCAATTTTAGCAGTCTTTGAATATACCCATAACAATCTCCTCCTTTCGATCTGAATACCATCAATTCCAAAAATATTTATCCGAATCTTTTCAAATTCAGACAAAATGAAAGTGGTAACCCTGAAACAACTAATGAATCAGTTAAAATGCCTGTAAGTTACACGGAGCCACTTAGTACAACGAATGCACTTTGGAAATGAGCTTTTTGATGTTCACTCCCCCAGGGCTTCCATTCAATCATCGAAAAACCACAAAGGAAATTCTATGAACGTTATGACAAGAAAACCTATTCCTTGTGTGTACGTGCTTGTGTAGAAATGATTGAAGCAACTTATGCTTGAAAATTAGGCTCAAAGTGTGTAAACTGTTGAGACAGCAACAAGTTTCTACAGACTCAATGTGCATGAATGAAGAGCGAAGGTGGGACAAACTTCCTTCCTTTTCAATATCTAGACCTTTCGAGTGAAGATCAGATAGATAATATGCTGCTTCCCCAAGAAAATTGAAACATTCCTTTGTTAGGAAAGAAATGAGTAGCTAGTGGGGTTAATGCAAAAGTTGGCATGGGCTAGTTGCCTGTTTCAATGATGGTCACCAAAGAATGTGAACCAATCAGTAATGTGGCTGCCCGGCTCAGAAAGTAGCTGGTGCAGAGTTCTCTTATTCTTTTAACTCTGTTCTCACACCCTCTTTCTTTTTTTAATCAGCTCACTTCTACCCACTCTCATTTACATTTTACCTCGGCACAATGAGATACTCAACCGTATGAGTAATCTCCCCCACTCTTTGATTTCGACCCTTCACCCCTCAATCACTCAAGTATAACTTCTTGGGTAGGAAACACTGGTTAACGTGGATCCATAGAAGTTCTTTAAAATCTCACACTGATTCCCATGAAATTTTGTCTTAAAATGATGTGTTGTTCAACAGTTTAGCTTGAACAAATATGGATATCGGCATTTGATTAACATTGCCATCAGAATGTATGCTCCTGAATAATATCATGAAGATTTGAGCATTTGATCTTTGAAGATTTCTCAAAACAAAAATATTGAAAGAATGAAATGAATTCGGAAGACTTGTTTGAGAATCTGACAATGTATCAATCAGATCAAATCAGGTGAATGATAATCATGTAAGGTTTAGGGTATCAAGGAATTGGATATTTTGTTTATATGAACAAATATAAACAATCTTTGAATGAAACGCTTAATTCTCTTACGCTGAAATAATATGATGCTCAACAAAATTGAAATGCAAACGGGAGTATTACCATCGAAAAATTGTTACGTTTTGAGACATGGTAATAACAAAGTCAATAAGAAGCTGAACCGATGTGTATGAATACTTGAAAATATAGAAAAGATAATACGCAAGTATTAATCTTTAGAAACATACGGTCAGAATTGATGTTACGATAATCCGAGATCTATATATGTATATATATATATATAGGAAAAACATTTAAAATCGCACTTCTAAAATTCATAAAATTTGTTTGAGAATCGAGAAGTGGTTTGAACATTTAGCAAAATGCTTTTCATGCTTGAAAGTCGTTCTTCTTTCAAACAATCTCTGATTACTTTCAGAAGATACATACCATTAGATTTTTAAGCTCCCCCTCAAATCATGATAGACTGATTTAATATCAGATAAGCTCCCCCTCAAAATCTGCAAAAGATCTTAACAAAACAAGATCAGTAGATGAAACAGTCAAAGAATAAAACAATGAATTACGAGTTCTAAACTGATATGTTTAGAAGCCATTGTTTCTTTGATGTCCGGGTTCTAAACTGACGTGTTTAGAAACCACTGTTTCTTTGAAGTACGGGTCCTAAACTGATGTGTTTAGAAGTCAAACACGTTGAAGTGCGGGTCCTAAACTGATATGTTTAGAAGCCATAGTTTCTTTGAAGTTCGGGTTCTAAACTGATGTGTTTAGAAACAATAGTTTCTTTGAAGTTCGGGTTCTAAATTGATGTGTTTAGAAACCATAATCTCTTTGCTCCCCCTTAATGGCACATATACTTCTTCAAACATTTGCCCCGCTTCTCTTCTGTTTTCAGTCAAGTGTGTGATATATATGTAACATTCAGCACAACACATGATGAACCTGCAAAACAGATTAAGTAGATTTTGGTACCCAATGGGACTTGGGTCCTAGTGTGTTAGGTGTAGATCTCTTTGAAGGAATATTGTAAGTACCGTACCAATAAGAAGTATAATCTTTATGCACAAAATCATTTGATCCACAGTAAGAACAACAAATTTTCTTATGTGCCAACCTAATCAGATGATTTGTAGAATGAATAGGATTAGGTTTAGAAGAAGAAAATTTACCTTTCGGAGTGTTGTTCTTCATGGCATTTGATGTGGAAGCAAATGATTTTGGTACATCATTCTTTAAAGGTGTTGTACCTTTAACTCTCCATTCCATCTTCACAGGCTTGTAGATAGGTGTATTTGAAACAACAAAAGATTTAGAATTAGAACCTTTAGAACTTTGAACATGATTTATCTTTGACCTTTTACTCTTCTTTCTTTTCTCTAAAGGTGGATTCTTTGTGTTTGAACTCTCACCTTTATAGAAAGTACTTGAAGATTTTTCTTCAGATATAATAAAATCAGCATGGTCCTGAAGTTTCTTTGAGAAATCATATATACAACCCTTTCCTTTTTCATTTTCTATTGGTTTTGACTTGGTTTCGAAACCTTGATCATTATGTTCAAAGTCACAATCAGAATCAGAATCGACATTGTGAACTTCAAAGTCCATTTTGGAATCCACTTTAGAAGCTGGTGTAAACCAAGTTTTGGAAGCAAACTCTCTTCGCTATTTTGCTAACTTCTTTTCTAACTCATCCACATCTTGAGAAAGCTCAATTATTCTCATTTCATAAGAATGTTTTTCATTTTCAAAACTTGCTTTCTCAAATTCAAACTGTGCTCTTTCAAGATTGAAAGAATTTTCAAAATCAGACATTATATTAGGTTTTCCTTCTTTCAAAGATTTTTCTAATGTTATCACTTTTTGAGAAAGCTCACAGTTTTGATCTTTAAGAAAGTTGATTTCTTCAAGATTGAACCAGTTTTTCAAAGCAAATTCTTTTCTTTCGTTTTCTAACACAATTTCTAATTCAGCTTTTGTCTTTAACAAATCAGTCAACTTCTTTTCAAATGAATTGATTTGGTTTACAAAGTTGACTTTCTCATTTTCCAAATTGGTATGCTCAGAAAGAAGAATATTCTCAAGATCTACCACTTTCTTTGACAGTTTGATACATTTTTTATCAATCTTTTGTTTTGAATCAAAGATACTCTTTGTTGACTCAGAAAACTTTTTGATCAAGCCATGTTCAATCTTAATAGTTTCCTTTTTCACCTCGTCATTGAAACTAGAAGATATTTCCTTAAAAGTAGTTGAGAAAATAGTTGAAAGGAGATCATTTTCATAATCATATTTGATCCTTTGTTCTGTAAGAGAGATTTTCAGTTCAACAATTTTCCCTTCAAGAACTAATGTAGGAACATATTTCTTTGTTTCAACGACTTGATTGTTAGTAACTGGCTTTGTAGCATTTATGTCAAAATAATTGTTTGGAATTGGTTTATCTAGATTGTTGAGAATCTTCAACGTCTCATTAGTATAGCAAAATGGAAGTTGGATATGAGTTGTTAAAGCTCTTTTTCTATGTTCCTATCTTTGTGTTTCCTTTTCATCAGTCCAATGAATTTCAAAATCGGGCCACTATCGTGCGTACCTTAAACATTCGAAATTATATACTGTCGGTACTGCAGCGATAGCTTTGGCTCCATATTTTGGACATTCGTAACCAAGTCCCCAATATTTATTGACATTGTTTAGATGTCTTGGCTTGTTCATGAAAATTGTTTGAGAAGATTGATCTCTCAAATACAGCTTCTTTTCCAAATCTTTGATTTTGTCCAAAAATTCTGTGTTTTGAGAGGTTATATTTTTCAAAGAAAGTTCGCTCTCATTATGGTTTTCTTTTAGAATAACGTTTTCAGCTTCCAAAGAATTTGCTTTTTCCTCAATCTCCTTGAAAACACCTCATGATGACAATTCAGATATCCTCTTTTTCAGCTCAATGTTTTCAGTTTCCAAAATCTTTGCTTTTTCCTCTGATTTGTCAAGTTTCACAGAACATTCAGATGTTTGAAATTTCTGTTTTTGAAGATCTTTGTGAGACGTTGTAAGACAACTTTTAAACATCTCAAGACGCTGTGTGAGTTCTTCATGTTGCTTTTGTAAATAGCATATCTTTTGTTAATCACACCACCGATTTTGAAATTCAGTCATTGTTACCTGTAAAAGATTGAAAATTGATCGTAGTCAGATACTTCGTGAGAAGTAGAATTATGCACACACGATAATCAGAGAAAAATCGATTAAAGTCAGAAAAAATTTCAAAATTAAATTTTGAAAAAGACTTTAAATCGGCAAACCTGCAAAAAATAAGATAAATATATCAGTCTCGAGCAAAAGCAGGTAAAAGTCAATAAAATTGACAAGAAATGGAAAAATACTAAAAATAGGGACTAAAAATGACAAAATACGAAACTAAAACGAAAAATAAGGACTAAAAGTGCAAAAGACTAACACTTATAAAAGACAAGGACTAAAAATGACAAAAGTCTAAAACTTAAGACTCAAAGGACTAAAAATGAAAACTCCTAAAAACATAAAAAGTCTAGGGACTAAACACTTAAAACTAGAGGGACTAACATTGACTCAAACTAAAATCAGAAACTACAAGGACTAAAAGAGTAATAATCCTAAAGTCTATACTGCAGGGACTAAAAGAGTAATAAACCGAAACTTAAAACTACGGAGGCTAAAACTGTAAAAACTTGAAACCTAAACTATAAGGACTGAAACTGTAATAAACTCAAACCTAAACTACATTTACTGTTCATCATCAACTTGAAAAACACGACCTGTACAATTTCAGCTTCGATTTTCCAGCTTCTAATCACGTTAAACTCGAATTCTTTTGGTTGCTTTGTGTTATACGATCAACAAACAAGATATGTAATCACCAAAATCGAATGCATGCATCTAAAAATCGAACATGGCATCACATGAAACACACACCGACGAGAAGTTTTTGTCCGACTAGGAGATGTTCTCGGACAACTTTTATCCGACAGTTATGAGTATTTGTGCGATAGTTATGAGTATTGTCTTGTACGAGAGTTATGATGCAAGTGTTGTCCGACAGTTTTGAGTGTCCGAGAGTTATGAATCGTCCGAGAGTTATGAACTCCGGCGAGTTATATGCATAATCCGGCGAAGTAGCAGTTTCCGGCGAAGTTTTCAACACCTCAAAACGACATTCTCTGGCTGTTTTTCATATCCAAAAGCTGCAATCTGTTCAAAAACTCAAAACATATTGATCTGTGGTAACACAACAGGTTAAAAATGCATCAAATTATGGATCGATTAACGATTTCTCTCGTGAACCTTCGATGAACTTTTCAACTTGCGAACTGCAGAAACATTAACACACTGATTTTGATGATGTTTTCCAAAACTAAATGTGGAAATTTGATCGAAAACAACATTTAAATCGATCTGTTGAAGTTTTTAACAGCCATATTGATCCAAACTTTCAGATCTGCCATCATCTTCACGAAAGATTTCCAAGAACACACTGTTGATCACAAGCTTCTCAACTTCACTGAATTGATGATGAAATCTGAAACTGTAAGTTGAGATCTGTTAGAAATCGAGAGTGAAACTGATCTGTGAAACTTAAGAACTATCAAAACCAATCTGAGAATCAATTTCAATCAACCTCTCGATGAACAGTAAACCTAACCAAAAATTTTAAAATCAAAAATTTGTTGTTTAAAAACAAAACATTTGATTTAAAAACGTTTCAAACAACAAATTGTATCAAATTGTGAATTGAAATCAATCAAAAACACAAAAAAATTCCGAAATTTTGAAGATTTTTTCAAGAAAAATCTCAAAAACTCAAGAACTTAAATTATCTTCAAAAATTGACAAAAATTTCTTCAATTTGGACTGATTTGTGCATAATTCGGCCTGATCTAGCTCTTATACCACTTGTGACCCCAGATTCAATCAGGTAACAATGATGTAATTCAAGAACACTTCATTAGAATGAGAAAGATACAAGATTAGGATTCAAGATCTACTTTCTCTCTCTAAGTTCTCTCTCTAGCAAGTCATCCCTCTCTCTATTTCTCATATATGAATTACACGTATGAATGACTTACACACTTGACAACCTCTTTACAAATCCTATTTATACACTTTGACTAACTCCCTTAATACCTTGACTTTGACCCTTTAACACCCTTACTTTGACTTTGACAAATACATTTGACTCTTTACATTTATACAAATACATATTAAATCTTGAATACATTTTATGCACTAACAGTTTTAAATCCAAATAATCCTATTTTTGCAAAATCTACAAGGACAGAGCTATTTTTTGTGAAAATCCCAGAGTATCTGGACAGGTATCCGGAACCTCTATCTATCCGGATAGGTTTCCGGACCGGGTCCTTATCCGGATTGGATAGGAACCCGGACACCATATCCGGACTCTTGGCTTCATATAGCATCCGGACTCCATTTTCCTTCATTTATCCGGGATATTCAAAAACCCACCGGATACCCCAGCTATGCATATACCTGAAGCCCTACCTGTGATATCATATAGACGAGAGTTAGGGAATCCCATGGTCCAGCCAGCGCCGGAGGGACCTTCCCCGGGACATAGAACATGTGAGAAGGAGGGAATAACGGTCGAAAGCGAACCAAGAAAGATTGAGCCGTAAAGATAAAGAGGCTCCTGAGCGACCCCAACCGAGTGTTATCCGGGTTGCCACATCTGCTATTCCGTCTCATTTGTTGGGACGGAGTATTGAAGAATCCTCCGTGGACCCAGCGGAGCAATTGCACGACCCCCTTATCCACTCATCCATCTCTCAAAAGACGGATGTTTCAGTTTCTCACGGGGATATAGCACAACTTCCACCGGTCTCTCATTCGGAGAGTGCTGGTGTTGAAATAAGCGACTAGCAGCCTCCGTCGTGACTTCATTTCGTGCACAATTTAGTCTAGAGCCACTTGATATTATACATTCTTCGGCTAGGACACATGAAGAGGAACAACAAATCGAGGCTCTTCGTGACCCGATCGGAACGTCCGTAGTGTCTCCGTCTGGCGGAACACGAGGATCGGACGGAAATCCTACCATAGCTACCACTTTGCCAACTGTGAACGTAGGTGGCTCTGCCTCTATGGTAGATGCCTTAACGGGAAATCTATGTGATCCCGGAGTTATCTTACACGACTTTGTGTCACCAGGGTCCCTGGACAGCACCCTTAAGGCTGTCCGCGAGGCAATGGAGCATCACATTGCCACCCAGATCGACACCGTTAAGCGCCTAATCAAAGGTAAAGATAAGATTGTCGACGCTGAAACCGCACCTACACCTCCACCGGCTCCTACTCAGCCTACCTACTCGGTGGACACCCTCAAGACGATGCTTCTAGCCCAGTTGCTCCAACAATCTGAAACCGACGCCTCAACCGAAGCAGACCTGATATATGTTCTTAAATCCCAGGTCCCTGCTCCTTCATCATCCATTACTACTCGCCTGGATACTATTGACTCGACTCTTAAGGACTACAACCAAGCGCTATCTACGCTGTCCGAGAGAGTCCGCTCACTCGAAGATACCTGTAAAAGTCAAGCAGGCGGTCTGAAGCGCAAGCACGATGACCAGGATGATCCTGATCACCGTGAGGGGGAGAAACGACTAAGACCTACCGAGACCGCCCCTATCCTCACAGAATTTACAACTGTGGTTCATCTAGAACCAGCAACTGCGGCAACAACAACCGACGCCGAACCTGAAGCCGAGTTGCCATTAGCCGAGATGGTAATAGATATGGACATCTCAGATGATGAAGACCCGACGGTTGAAAAGCCCGAGGGTTCAACACAGGAACTGGTCGACTTTGACTCATCAGACAGACCATTACTGGATATGATCGATCCAGACTGCGAAGCCAACCCGGAGACCGAATATGCATGGTACGAAAAAGCCGCCAGTGCTGTAAATCTCCAGGTAAACATGGTTTTCCCGACTGATGAAGACGAAAACATCGACTATGATCAGTTCCTGCTACAGAATTTTTATGGCACTTCTCCCGTTCACTCAAGCAAAGCCGCCGAAACTTCTGAAAGACCCCAATTTGCAACTGTCAATCCTACGACATCTCCTCTACAACAACAGACAGCTCCTGATCTTCCTCCCCTTCCTCAGCAACAAATCCGTTGGGAGAAGATCCCTGTATTTATTCCTCACCTGGAGGAATCCATGAAGAAGTTGTTTGTTCACAAGCTACGCACGATCGAGCCGACCTTTTGCCTTGGTATTTACAACTACAACCCTGAATACCAACGCCGATACATCTGCGCAATGAAACGGTGTCTACCAGTCAGCCAAGTCAGAACCAAGCATCAGATCACAGAGATACTCAACATACAGTCCATCCGTATCATGAAAATTGTCTATCCAGTATTCACCGTCCGACGAGAAGATGGTAATGAATGGAGATTTTTTGAAGCCGACTTCCAGCACCTCCAACCGTTCAACTTCCTGGCTCTTCTGAAAGACCTTCGCAGTAGAACCATCCGACCGCTTACCATTACAAAGGCGTTCGAAGCTGTTCGTCGATTGCTGGTCCGCACAATTATGATGTCTTATCTAACGGACTTCCAAATGGCTATCGAGAATAGGGCGAAGAAGGTAAATCTGATAAAGCCGAATCTGCAAGCTCCTGAGTTGAATATGTATCCCGAGAACGCTATGCTTCTAGAATCAGAATTTGGGATCGTCTACGTCAACGAACAGAAAGAGAAGAAATTTATGCGCTTCAGTCAGATAGATAGATTCTGCGACGGCACACACTTCAAAGTTCAAGATGCTCTTTGAAAGATCATTCAGCACGAGTCTGAAAATCCAAGGGTTTCGTATGTTCCTAATCCGAATGAAATAACTGCTCGGAATGCCTTGGAAATGGTTGAAGAACGCATCGACTATCGCCGTGATATCAGATGGTTCGAGATCCACTTCGCGCTTCGAAATAGATATGTCACGAACTGGCGCCAAATCGAACTTCAAATCAAAGGGGGAGATTGTTAGGGTAGTATTTGGTTGATTAGAAGTTCAAGGGGCTAATTGTAATAGATTAAATTAGGCCTTGTTAGTGAACGGGCCGTGGGCTTGTTAACCACGGGCCCGCCATATATAAAGCAATCTAGCCTTAGAAAATTAGGCTAGTTGTCTCATTTGCTTTCCTACACTTTTATTGTAATCCTCTCAATATTGAAAGCTAATATAGAGATGACCAGTTGAAATCGTATACTTTACTGTTTAATCGTTTGATTTCATTATCGTTGCACGGATCTGGAACTAACAGAGATTATTAAGAAGACTATTAAAACGATTGTAGTAGTCTGATAGTGATTCACCTTTCTCATAAGAGAAGAGTTCATAGTTTCTAACAAGAGCAATCTTTCTGCTCCTTTTCACTTTAGACGTACCTTCATAAAGAACACATAGAGTAGATCACATTCCCTTAGCAGTGGGAAAGTTCACAAGAGAGTGATAGACCTCATCAGGCAGAGAGAGGGCAATGATGGCTCTGACTTTAGTGTCAAGAGCGACAAGACGCTTGTCATCATCAGTGTACCTACTGGGATCTTTGATGATATATCTCCCAGTGGCTGTTGTTCTTTCTTCCTTAGAAGAATCATCAACACCCTATCCTTTATCTGGCTTTTGGGCATTATAACTAGGGGTGAGCATCGGGCGGGTCGGGTGGGTTCGGGTGGAAAAATCAATAACCCGATCGGATTTCGGATATGTAAACCGAGCCCCGAACTCTGGGTTTCGGATTTCGGATTATTCGGGTTAGGGTTCGTCGGGATTTCGGGTTGGGTTCGGTCGGGTTTCGGGTATTATTATATGCAAAAAAAATTATAATATTCAATCACTTTTGAAAATAAACTCAATTGGTTGAGATGATTGATAAATTGATAGTAGGTTTAGTCTCTAGAAAAGAGTTAGACCGACAAGAATTTGAGATTTTGAAAGATAATTAGATAAATAAATTTATTTATATAATATATACATATATATGTCGGGTTGATCGGGTGGCGAGAAATCAAACCCAACCCAAACCCAAATATCCCCCAAAAATTCGGGTTTCATATTCTCAGATTTCGGGGCATTCGGTTTTTACGCAAACACCTCATTTACGGTTCGGGGTCGGTTCAGGTTTTTGGACCATTCGGGTTTTGCACACCCCTAATTATAATGATCCCAGACTTTAGGAATAAGGGGTCCTTCACTAAGTATGGTGGGATATCCGCTTTCAACTCCTTCTAAGAAGAGCATCATACGACTTTTCCACAGAGAGAAGTTATTGGGGTTGAACTTTGGTGGTTTGTCTATGGAGCCATTGTCGTATGATCCAGCAATGGAGTATTGAGAGGAAACATTGTTAAAAGAAGAAGATGACGCCATTACAGATCAAGTTTATTAGATTAAACTGACCTGCTCTGATACCACTTGTTGGTCCCAACTATATAATAGTAGAAGTACCAAGTATTGTAGAAGGGGGGGTTGAATACAATACACAATTTTTTTCACTTTAATTTAATTCTTATTAATATAAAATCAAGAATTACACATAGAAAACTTTTGATTGTTGTGGAAGAGAACAGATAAAATCCGTTTGGATCCCAGATTAGTGCAATATCAATAAGATTAATCAACAATCAATAACAAAGAATGATTCAATTGTTGTCATCAATATGATTCTCATCAAAGGTTTAATGTCGTTCAGAGAATTTTACAATGATAATAATGAAGGATTAACCTAATAACTAGGTTTAAGCAAACTATTTATACCTATTGAAGGAATTTACAAAATACACCCTTGAACTTCCATTCAAACATTTTGACCCTAACAATCTCCCCCTTTGAATTGAAGTTCAATGTCGTGCCAGTTTGGAACATATCTTTTACGAATGGCAAAAATAATTTCAAAGCTTTTGATGGATCTGCGTTACTCAAGTCGGTCTTCAACTATCTCCAAGGCTTCTCGGGCATTCAGCTCTTTAAGACTTCCCATAAACGTTTTCGGGATCAGTTCTTCCTTGGCGATAGTCTCTCTTAGCGCTTTTCTGACCATCATCAAAGTTCCATCGCAGTAACGGTTAACTTGACTGAATCTAAGAAATTTCTTTTCATCTTGAGCGTTGTGGTAGATGATTCCAAATTCTGGTTCGAACAACATCGTGTTTACCGGGTATATCTTCAATTATGGAGCTTCCTAATCGGGTTTAAGCAAATTTATCTTCTTCGACTTGTTCTCAATTCCCATCTGAAAATCTGTGATGTAAGACAGTGAGATAGTGCATTTCAGGAATCGTTTAACAGCTTCAAGTGCTTTGGTGACATGGAAAGGTCTAATGGTTCTGGTTCGTAGGTCTCTCAGAATGTCGTGGAAATCACTCAGTCGCAGGTTTTTGAAATCGGCTTCGGAGAATGTCTAATCTTTCCCGTCTTCCCTTGTAATGGAGAAAATTGGGTACCACACTTTCAGAATACGACCTGACTGAATATTGGTGATCTTGGTTATCATGTGCTTCGTTTTGACACTCTTGACTGATTGACATCTCTTCACGATCTCCAGATATTGCATTCGACGAGTGTCATCAAAAGCTAAGATTCCGTGTCACAGAATTGGGTCGAGAGGCCTTAACCAGTGAACAAAGAGACTCTTCAGGGAGTCTTCTAGATAAGGAATAAAGATAATGATTTTCTCCCATTTCACTGGCTGTTTGGGTTGATTCGATGCTGATTCAGGTTGAGGAGATGTTGGATGAACTGGTTCAGAAGTTTCGGGCTGATCAGGGATAGTGGATGGAGTGCTCTGAATATCTTGAAGAAGATACTGATCATAATCCATGTCTTCATCAGCTGCGGTCGGGAAAATCATGTCGACCTCGGAGTTGATTGCATTGAAAGCCTTTACGTGCCATAAGTTTTGGGTTTTCGGGTCGATCTCTGATTCTGGGTCGATAATTTCTTGTGCGGGCCGCTCCATAGCTGTGAGTTCGATCAGTCTTTGTTTTTCTCCCTCAGGCCCTTCAACCGTTGGGTCCTCTTCATCTGAAATGTCCATGTCAACTACCATGTTGACCAAACTTTACCGACTTTGTGGCTGTTCTTCAGTGGTTGCCACAGTTGATGGTTCCGGTTGAACCTCTAATACAATGTCGACATTTACCGACTCGGACTCGGATAGATGTTGTCACTTTTTCTCCCCCTCATGGTAATCAGGATCATCCTGGTCATCGTGCGTGCACTTGAGTCCTTGAGATTGACTTTTACATGTGTTCTCAAGATTAGCGACCCGTTCAGATAGTGTTTCAAGAGTATGATGTACATTCCGAAGGGTCGAGTCAATCTGTCGAGGTGGGTGGTGAGTTGTGGTGGTTGAGAGGATACCTGGGTACGTAGCAAGGACAACAGACTGGCTTCAGAAGATGAGGCGGTGTTGGATTGCTGAAGTAGTTGGGCTAGAAGCATGGCTTTAAGATCATCCACCGAATAGGATGTGTGAACAGATTCAGATTTATGAGATGGATATGTTAGGATAGTTTCGGCTTCGACCACCTTCTCCTTTCCTTTCAATAAACTTCTAATGTCATCCAATCCTGCTTTGAAGTCCTTGGTCAAGTCGGCTTGGACAGCCTTTAAGGCGCCGTCCATGTATTTCCTTGAAACGAATTCAGGTAACCTAACACCGGGATCACATAGATTACCCGTTGAGGTAACTGCTGTTGAATCAATAGTAGTACCGCCTACGTTCACGGTTGGCATGATGATAGCCGTGGTAGGACTTCCACCCGATACTCGTATTCCACCAAGCGGTAGAGATACTCCCGGTGTTCCGATCGGGTCATTTATATCATCGATAGTAGCAGTAGTAGATGGCAGTTTCCTAGCGAAAGAAAATATGTCATTAATTGGCCCTAGACTCGATTGTACAACGTAAGAAGTCGAGAACGGGGGAAACTGTTTTCTTGTTTCAATACCGAAGCTCTTCGAGTGAGAGAACGATAGATTATGTGCTAAATCCCCGTGCGAAGTTGAAACAAGTGGCTATTGAGAGTCACTTGAGTGGCTAAGGAGGCGTGCAATTACGTCTCTAGGTCCACAATGTCTTCTTCAATACCCCGTCCCAACGAATGAGACGAGATAGCAGATGTGGCTACCTGGCTGACACTAGCTCGGGCTAACTCACGCGTTTGTTTTTCTAACAGACTAGGTCTCTCATTATTCTTTTTTGATCTCTATTCTCTCCGTCTCGCACTTTCGATATTTTCGAGTGTATCTCCCTCCGCTCTCCTTATAACTCCCGTATTAGGCTCGAGTTCAGAGGTGGCAGAGGGTGTGGTTGAGGTCGATGGAGATTCCTTGATAGGAGGTGGACGACTTCCGATACGAGGTGGAATTTTAGTTAGGCGAATGGCGTAGTCGGTGTCAGAGTTGGTACTTTCAGAGTCAGACAAAGGATGTCTGATTAAGGGCGACTGTGGCTCATTGGTTTCCGTGTTTGCATCTCTTTCGAGGAGAGGGTCATTTATTACCGGAACCTCGTGTAGGATAGTCGACGATTCGGTGGTTTGGATGGGTATGGTGTGGGTAGTGGAGGTGGTGATAGAGGGTTGGGGTTGTCGGCTTGTGGATGTAGAGGGTCGGGTTTGTTGTCTTATACCGGCGCACAAGTCTACAACACCCCCCGCTTCTGTTCCCCTTCCCATATTTTCTCTCATCGCACTCCGTCCGGGAGCCCCAGTAGGGCTTCGGAATGACGCATGGGTTATGCGTTTGATGGGTTGCGAATTACTAAGTAGTGTAGGCTAAAAGATGGACACACCGGGTGGTTAGGTCGACGAGGAATGGCAAGTGTGGCATCCATGTGTTGACGGATTGCCAGTTGAAGGAATCAGATGAATGGTATTGTTGGTCCCAAAGGAGTTATACAAGTTTGTAGAAGGGGGGGGGGGGGGGGTTGAATACAAACACACGATTTTTATCTTTCTAAATTGTTTATTGATATGTATAAAACAATTTACAGTTTGTTGCGAAACAAGATTAAGGAATAAACCTAATCTAAACAAACTATGAGAACACTAAGATTTCTTGCACTAGAAATAAGAGAGAAGATAATAAGAACACTTAAGACAAGTATTCTAACACCCAGATTCAACAAGAGAAGGAATGGCCGAGCACTTCAAAATTGAAGTAGGGTTTCCTTTATATAATGCATGCATTTAATCCATGTCAGAGTTGGTTGTACGATTATGGACCAAAGGGATGTCCGTTCTGACAAAATCGTACGGAGGCGTGCAAGGGGATAAGACAAAAGTTGCTTGTAGAGGAGGCTTCATGATCAGCGTTCGCTGAAGTCTTCTACTTGAACCTTCACGTTGAGTGGACAAGTCTTGGCTTCACTGATATCCGCATCAGTTCATTAGTACACTTAGTCGTTGGTTCTTTGGCTTGATCTTCGACTTCAGCGTAGAACATAGTTGACGTGAATCTTTTCTTCAGGGATCGTAAGTAAACAACATAAGGTATCAGCGTTCATCAGTGAGACTGAACAGGCTCAAGGCTCACTGATGAACAGTGTTCGCTGAATGCATAAATTAAAGAGCATGAGTTCCTATCAGCGATACTAAACAGACTTAGTATTTATCAGCGATAGTGAAACTCTAATACATATTGTCTACTTACAATTTTCACTAAGTGTTTCTTAGGGTCATTATCAAATCACTGAGGGTTTGGATCAACAATCCCCCCCTATTTGATGATGACATAGCAATAAAAGAAAATTGCTAAGTAAGAAAACATAAGGTTAAAAAGGACTCATAAAATATTTGTCCCATTTACTGTTTTCAGGGATCTTTTTAAGTACTGATGGAGTAAAGTACATTCACTGAAATTTTTCATTAAACTTCGTATCAGTTACAAAGGGAAGTGGAAAAATTACTAGTACAACGAATAATAATTACAAGTACAAAAGTTACAGTTGATAAAATGAAGAAGAATTTACAAAAGGAATTCTATCAACTATTCAGGTTCATCCTTGACAAGAAGTTCACCAATGGTGTTTGTGGTAGGGATCATCCAATCAGGGACTTTTTCTCCAAGTTCCCTTATTCGCTGTGCTTCTTTAAAGATCAGGGGCTTCATGAAGTGTCCGAGAAGGTCATCTCTGAAACCGCACCAGTAGACAAGATCTCTGAGCTGTTCGATAGGGGCAATGCATAACTCAGAGACGCGTTGGAAGCATTTTCGTCTAGTGCAGTCATTGAAGAAAATACCATGAGGTTCACTTAAGACTTTTCCAGGGATAAAGCGTTCACCAGGGGGCAGTGAGACATCGAGTACTGAGAGATCAGGGTTAGGACCAAGGACTTCTTCTCGTGAAAAGCCAATTCCGGTTTCATTTCTGATAGGAGGACCTGAAGCTGAAGATGTTTTCTTTTTCTTTGCAGCAGGCCTTCTTTGTTGAACTGGAGGAGGAGGAGGAGGAATATCCACAGCTGATGTAACCAAGTCGATCTGCTTGTTTAGAGCCTTGCGCTGTACGATCAAACCGACGATTTAGCGATATATATATATATATAGCTCAAAACGTTTCACGGTCAAATAGGTTTACCAATCAACACTTACCAACCAAAACTTACCGAATGATTGAGATTCCCACACAAAAGAATACTTACCAGATGAGATTGTCAGATAAGATTGTTTCCCGGTTGATGTTGTTTCTGGATGAAAAAGCTTAGGACTATTTCCCGAACAATGTGATTCCCCGAAAAAAAAATATCTTCCGCATAAAAGGAGTTTCCGGAAAAATTTATTTTCCAGAGACAATTATTTCCGGATAAAAATGAAATCCGGACAAAGGTTTTCTGGTAACAATTGTTTTCTGGATGAGACTAGCTTTCCGGATAGAAACTTTGTTTCCTGTTAGGGTCAAAATTATAGTTGAATAGAAGTTTAAGGGTGAAATGTGTAAATTCCTTAAAAGGTATAAATAGTTAGCCTTAATGTCATTATTAGGTTAATCGTTCATTCTCTTAATTGTAAAACTCTCTGAACGTGTTGAATACTTTGAATGATATAGATGGATGACAACTTCAAATCTTCGATTGTTCTTGCGATTGATTGTTGATTTTATTGTTATTGCACTAATCTGGGATCCACAATTGGTATCAGAGCAGACATACATCGATCGATTCAAGGTTTTAAAAGTATCCTGGTAAGTTTTTTTTTATCGACTGCTACTTGTCTAGAAAATTCATTCTTGTGATTTTTTCCAAATCGTTAGATTCCACTCATCAAAATCGCTTTCCTCTAATCTCGTTAAGGTTTCTGCAAAGTTTTAGAGTGTGATTTGATCTTTAGAGTGATTTTTGTGCAAAGTTGTGTTCTTGAGTTCTTAGCCTTTGTTCTTAAAAATCATCAATTTTTTTGCATCAAAATCGATTGTTTTGCTTAGAAATCGATAGGTTCGATTGGTTTTGTGTTTTTGGTCATCTACGAATCTTTCAGGAGCAGAAACAAGAACCCTAATTCGTCCCTCGATCCGAATTTCACGCGCAACCGCTCTATCCGGAAGTCAGCCTTAATCCGGGTAAGTCTGTATATCAATCTATCCGGACGAATTCTATCCGGTTAGTTCAAGTTTCCGGGTAAGCCATTGCTTTCCGGGCAACCTCAGTATCCGGATGCCTCCTATCCGGTCAGTCCAACTTCCCGGGTATTTCAGTTTCCGGATCTCACCTGTCTGGTAAGTTATTATTTCCGGATCTCACACTATCTGGTTCGCTCACGTATCCGGATACCATCTACATCCGGTAAGTAATTCTTCCCAGTTACTTATTTATCCGGTAACCTATTTATCCAGTTACCCCATTTGTTTTGTTCGGACACTTCAATCACATCCGGATCCGGACACTTTCGATCCGGACACCACTATCCGGATTCCTATCGGGGTACTCTCTAAGTAATTTCAAACTTACCTGTTAGCACCTGTCACTCTTAGATTTTGCGTTAGGATACTCACTCTTAGTTCCTTGCGTTAAGTCACTACCTTGAATCGAACCTACACTGTCTGAAGATCACCTTAGTGCACATCACTATGTCTCGCGACACACTTGCAATCGGTACCGACTCTAAGCCTCCTATCCTCTATCGAAGCGAATACGCATAATGGCGAGACAAATTCCTAATCTTCATCGAGTCCAAGGACAAATACGAGTACATCTGGCAAGATCTTATAGAAGGTCCTCATCAGACTCCAATGCAAGTTGTTCCAGCCCAAGCCGGTGGTACCCAAGAACAACCAACACCAAAGCTTTACGCCCAAATGACCGACGATGAGAAGAACAAATACAATGGGGAGAAGCACGCCAAGAGATATCTGGTTCAGAGTCTGCCGAATGAGATATACACAACAATTGATTGCTACAAAGACACTTCTAAAGGCATGTGGGATCAAGTTGCAAAGATGATGAGCGACAGTAAAGTTGGGAATCAGTTGAAGGTAAACAGTTGCATCACTCGCTATGATGGTTTCAAATAGCGGAAGGGTGAATCATTGACCGAGACATATGAACGCTTCTGCCTGTTACTGAATGATCTCCAAAAGAACTAAATCTCGAGGTCTAATACTGAAAAGTATCTAAAATTTCTAAACAACCTTCTGCCCGAGTGGAAAACCTTCGCATCTCATATAAGACACAACCACCTCATAGAGAACGTTCCCATCAACGAGCTGTACGAAATGCTCATGCAAGAGGAGGATGAAGTTCTGGAGTTGATGGGCCCTCAGAAGTCAACCACAAAGCATCAAGATGACCCCCTCGCCCTCGTATATGACAAACGCGGCAAGTCGTCTAGCCGAAGCTCAAGAAGAACCCCAGTATCCAGTGAACCTGAACCCGAAGAGGAGGAACCAGTGGAAAGTGATTCAGACCCCGAGCTGACTGAAATCAAGAAAGCCATGGCCTTTATCTCCAAGTCCTTTCAAAAGAAGGATTTCTTCAAGAAACCGTCTTCCAACAATCAGCGCTACTCAACCACTCCTAACAAGCGACATGATTACAAAGAAAGGTACTAAGGAAAAAGAAGATCTGGCGAGGCCAAACAATCTGATCACAAGGAGAAGTACGAGCGCAAACCTGAAGTAAAGAACAAAGACGAGCCGGTCAAGTGCTACAACTATGGCAAACTGAGCCATTTTGCCAAAGACTGCCGAAAGTCTGATAACGCCAACCTAAAAGAAAAGTGCGTGAACCTTTCTATAGCACCTAAAGACTTTCGAGCCAAAATATTTGATTTAAACGCAAAACTTGATCAGTGTGAGAATGAGCTTGTTTAAAAAATAACAGACCTTGAGCTCAAACTTTATAAACGAGGTCAAACTGATCAAATGATCCATCTGAACAAACCTAAGGATTTCCGGTACTTTAACTCAGAATGGGGAATTGGGTACGACAACCCACATTATTTGAAAAAGATTTTATCAATGGTGCCTACTTTATACGAGTTTAATTTTCTAGGCCTTGATAAAAGATTTCCCCAATATAAAATCAAATGGACAGAACCTCTCAACGAGAAGGAAGAGGAACGTGAGGAATATAAACGCAAAAATACAACTAAAATGCAATTACCTTTTGCATACAACGTTCTTAACACATCTTATGAAACAAAGAAATCCAAATACCTCTCAAATGACTACTTTGACGGCTACAAAGTTGCAAAGCCCAAAGATTCCTCGAAAAAGGATTCGGTCCCAACAACTGAAACTAAAACAGAGAAGGACGAGTTTAAACACTATGTTCCACCTCTTGTTCTAGAAATGAAAATAGTTCAGTTAGAGGAGTCATTTGAACAGGAAAAAATCAAATTTCAAAAGGAAAAACAAGAGCTTTTATCCAAACTTGAGGGTTTCAATTCCACAAAAAAAGAATCTGTATCTGTTGAGGAAAGGGAAGCCCTGCATGCAGAAATCAAACGGCTCACATCCAAATTGTCTGCCTTGGCAACAGAAGTGATGCACGAGCAAGTGAGTAAGGGTAAACTTCAAGAGAAGTTTGACCAACTTCAAAACGAGAAAGTCACTCTGCCTGAACCTTCCTCAAACTCGTCAGATACATCTTCCTGTAAGGCTTTCATAGGCAAAATTTCTTCCAGAAAAGGAAAAGAACCTCAAGTGACGTGTCTGTAAAAGAATCTAAATTCTGATTTCCAAAAGCTTCCGCAACTGATTCTTCGCAAAACACTGTTCCAAAATGTTCCTCACATCCCTTGACCAATGATGTTCTATCCGAAAGTGAACTTGATTTTTCCGCATTTATGGAATCAAACGTTTGTTCAGATGAGGAGTTTTTGAAGTTTGAATTCGATAAACCTCTTCCAAGCCATACCGATTTTCTCTAAAAAACGGTTGATCGACCGGTAAAATTTCAAAAGGGTGAATGTTCTACATCTGCACCTAAATCCCGATTTGTAAACGATGTTCATACAAACAATTCTAAGTCCAAAAGACGTTCACAGAAACGGAAACAGACCGGTCGACCCCAAGATAGACATCCTTACTACTCAAGCTCTACTGACCATGACCTTAATGATTTTTCAGATAAAAATGGTCGGGCCAAAAACATAATACAAAAGTGGGTAGCTAAAGGATCGAAAGAGAACAAGTCGCAGTCAAAGTCATTTAATTTCGTTTTTAGTTCTAGGAAAAACATTAATAATCATGGTTGGATTGATTCAAATAATTTTGTTGAACAAAGTATTGATTTCCCGTTATGACTTTATTCAATCTAGCAATTGATTCAGCTATCTATTGATTGTCTATGTTGCTGAAATTGTGGATTGAATGACTTTGTTGATCACCATTATGCATCTGCTTGGTTTGGCTCATATCATGTTTTTAATTCACGTACTAAGCGTAAATCACGCAAACCCAAACAGAAGCCCAATTCAAAATGGATTCCCAATACAGGTGCTAAACCTAACCCTCCAGGACCCATTTTCAAATGGGTACCAAAAAATGCTTAACTCGTTTTTTGCAGAACGGGCATGTGTGGTACTTAGACTCTGGATGCTCCAAGCACATGATCGGAAGGAGGGAGCTTTTCACGAACTTCACCGACAAATACTATGGCAACGTGAGGTTTGGGAATGACGATACCCTTTATTATATTTCGTTATTTATATCTTTGCATGCCACACGTATGTTTCACTTGTTTGTTAATGTGTTCAGGGGGAGCACAATCAAAAGAAAGCGCATAAGTAAGTACGTTCACACTTTGAGGGGGAGTGTCACACATTTTTTTTCTTCTACCAACGGTTTTTTTGTGTGTGTGTCAAAAGGTTTCGGTGTGCAAATGTTCGCTTTTTCACATTATGTCGTGCACATTTCGAGGGGGAGTAATCTTATCGGTGAGCACATCTCGACGGGGAGTATTTTTAAGTTCATTTAAAGAGTTTTGGGTGAAAACAGTTAACTTTCATGAGTCAAAAGTCAAATTTGGCTACTTTTCAAAAGTTCCCAGATGGTACCCGAATAAGTTTCCGGATGAGGTGTCCGGTAAGTGGAAGTCTCCGGGTGAGGTATCCGGTAAGTGGGAGTTTCCGGAAGCGTTGTCCGGACACCCCACCCGGACACCGGTTCGATGCTATAAATACACGGACACCTCTTCACTTTCACTTTTTTCCGGAAACTCTCTCAAAACCCTCTCGAAAACCCTCTGTCGCACACATATTCGCACGGACAAATCTCGTCTCCAAATCAAGGTACGTTGTTCCACTTCTTCTCCTAGTCCATTTTAGTTAACACTCTCACACAATCACATCGAAATATCGATCGATTTCTCGACCGATTACATCGTCTTTTCGACTGAACCCCCTGTTGGTTCGTCATCCGAGTGTTTCTGACCGATTTCTTGCTATTGTCCTTCGATTATTGTCCCTATGTATTTCCTTTTTGCTACTGTTTACTTGTTGGACTCAATTGTTGGATGTGTCTTTCGATTTGATTGTGACGGACCTCGTCCTGATAGTTTCAAACTATCCGGATAGTTCTCCCGGGAACCTACGCTATCCGGTCACTTTTCGTATCCGGTAACCCTTGGCTATCCGGTAACTTTAAGGCATCCGGTAGCTTTTTTTTTAAATGTATCCGGTAACCTCTTGGTACCCGGTAACCCAAGTATCCAGTAAGTTGTTCCCATCCGGTAACCATTGGTTTCCGGTCACTCCAATTTCCATCCGGTAAGTGTGTTTGTCCGGTAAGTTCTATGTATCCAGAAACCATTACGTATCCGGTAAAGATTCATCCGGATTTCTCTTGTCCCGGACACCTTTGTTATCCGGATACACTTATTATCCATAAACCCTTATTATCTGGAAACCCTAGTTCATCCGGAAACCATATACAATCCGGATACTCTGCCTCACTGCCGAATATTTGAATTTCCGCGATTGAGTCAATTTACGCCAAGGTATGTGCCATTGTGTTGCTCACCATTGTTTAGTAACACTCTGTTCATAAGGTACCACAATAGCTGACGAACAACAGATCTATGCCGATGCTAATCCCAAAGAATTCATCAACGAGGCGGCTGACAATGCACTTCATCCGTCAGACGAGTTCCTCGAGATCGAAGGGAACAACCACCATCTCGACGTCACCGAATTTCGGCCCCAACATCGGGTCGTAGTGGACATTCTGACGGACCATCCACTACATCACGCCTTAACAGCCGCAACGGACGTCCCTGAACTTTATCTAAAATAAGCGTGGCACAACATCCGTGTAGTCACCGACGACAACACCCAGAGGATCGAGTCACGCCTCGACCACTATCCGTTCACGCTCACACCCGAGTCCTTCTATCAGCTACTTCAGCTACCGGAAGCAACCGCCAACGGACAAGCCGGCTATGATCCTTCAGTCGACAATGATGTACTACATGCCGACATCCGCTCCTTGGGATACAATCACGCGCTGAACCGACCTTCCGCCTTCAACCGCAAGTACCTAGCGCCTCTATGGTACACTATGTTTACTATTGTGCATCGATGCCTTTCATCCAAATGGAAGGGTATCGACCATTGTAGCGGAAATTTCGTACGCATATTCCATGCCGTAGCCTTCGACCGCCATGTCAACTATGCAGCGTTGATTTGGCACAAACTCGTGAAGAACATTCGTGACAACGGAGGCACGAAGGAACGCCAATTCATACCATACATCCGCTTCCTTCAGCTGGCGATCTGTCAGCATATGAACGCCAACCAGGCTATTCCTCGACGACCCAATCACCTGGTATGTCCTCAATTCAGTGTACATTACCTGGTAATCCGTAACCCTTCAAACGCACAACCCATGCGTCTTTCCGATACCTTACTGGCCTACGCAAATCCAGCAGCACCAAGTGTGATAGAGTATAGGCATGAGTTAGGATTAGATGCTCTGATGGTCCAGCCAAAGCTGGAGGGAACTCCCCACGGAGCTAGACCCATGAGACGTGAGGGTCCAAGAACGTGAGGAGGGAGAGTTCGGGTAGATGGGGCTCCCGGACAGGGTGCAATGAGAGAAAATATGGGGAGGGGAACCGGAGCGGGCGGTGCTGTGGATTTGCGTGCCGGTACAAGCCAATCAACCCGACCATCCACGAGCCAACACACCCGACCCTCTACAAGCCGACAATCCCATCCTTCCCAAACTACCTCTACCACTCGAACCATACCTGTCCAAACCACCAAACCGTCGACTATCATACACGAGGTTCCGGTTATCAACGACCCGTACTTGAACGAGACCCAGACTCGGAGACCAATGAACCCCAATCTCTGATAATCAGACATTCCTCGTTGGATTCCGAAAGCACCAACTCCGATACGGAATGCGCCATTCGCCTAACCCAAATACCACCCCGTATCGGCAGTCGTCTACCTCCAGTCGAGGAATCTCCATCTACCTCTACCACACCCTCTACCACCTCCACCCCTGAGCCTAATACGGGAGTCCTAAGGAGAGCGGAGGGAGAAATAGTCAAAAATTTAGAACATGCGAGAAGGAGGGAATGGAGATCGAAAAAGAATAATGAGAGACCGAGCTTATTAGAAAAGCGAGCTCGTGAGTTGTCCCAAGCCCGTGTCAGCCAGGTAGCCACATCTGCTATCTCGTCTCATGTGTTGGGACGAGGTATTGAAGAAGCCGTCGTGGACCTAGCGACGCAATTGCATGCCCCCTTAAGCCACTAAAGTGACTCTCAAAAGTTGATTGTTTCAACTTCTCACGGGGATATAACACAATCTACCGTTCTCTCACTCAGAGAGTTTCGGTATTGAAACAAGAGAACAACTGCCCCCGTTCTTGCCTTCTTTCACTACACAATCGAGTCTAGGGCCAATTGATGAAATACTCTTTTTTGCTAGGACACTACCACTGACTACTGCTACCATCGGTGATATAAGTGACCCGATCGGAACACCCGTACTATCTCTACCACTTGGTGGAATACGAGGATCGGGTGGAAGTCCTACCATGACTATCATCATGCCAACCGTGAACGTAGGCGGTACTACTGTTGATTCAACAGTAGTTACCTTAACGGGCAATCTAAGTGATCCCGGTGTTATTTTACACGGATTTGTTTCAAGGAAGTACATGGACGGTGCCTTAAAGGTTGTCCAAGCCGAATTGTCCAAGGAATTCAAACCGGAGCTGGCTAACATCCGAAGTCTGTTGAAAGGAAAAGAGAAATTGGTCGAAGCTAAACCTGCTACAACAGTTCCAGCACCTCGGTCTACACATGCCCAAGCATCATAATCGGTGGACGAGCTCAAAACCATGCTCCTTGCCCGGCTACTTCAATAGTCCAACACCGATTCATCCTCAGAAGCCGATCTACTATCCTTGCTCCGCACACACGTATCCTCTCAGCCACCTCAACTCACTACCCGACTCGACCAGATTGACTCGACCCTACGAAACGTTCAGACCGTTGTTGAAACTTTATCCAAACGGGTCGCCTCTTTGTAGAACACCTGCAAAGGTTAATCTGGGAGAATCAAGCGCACACACGAAGACCAGAAGGATCCTGATCACCGTGAGGGGGGAGAACAATCGCCAACGCTTATCTGAGTCCGAGCCGATAAATGTCGAAAGCATATAAGAGGTTCAACCGGAACCGTCTACTGTGGCACCCACCGAAGATCAGCCGCAGAATCAACTAAGTTTGGTCGACATGATAGTCGATATGGATATCTCAGACAAAGAAGACCCAACGGTTGAAAAACCCGAGGTATAAAAACAAACACTGATCGAACTCACAGCTATGGAACGGCCAACACTTGAAATCATAGATCCAAAATCAGAGATTGACCCGGAAACCGAAAAGTTGTGGCACGAAAAGGCCTTCAGCGCACTAAATTTCGAGGTTAACTTGATCTTTCCGACCGAAGCTGATGAAGACGTAAACTATGCTCAGTATCTTCTTCAAACCGATCAGAGTACACCTTACACGATTCACGATCAGCCCGAGACTTCCGAATCTGTTCATCCGACATCTCCTCAACCCGAATCCCCTTCTAATCAACCAAGGCAGCCAGTGAAATGAGAGAAAATCATCATCTAGATTTCTTATCTAGAAGACTCCCTGAAGAATTTCTTCGTTCCCCGGCTAAGACCTCTCGACCCGATAATGTGCCATGGAATATCAGATTTTGATGAAACCCACAGAATGCAATATCTGGAGATCATGAAAAGATGCCAGTCAGTCAAGTATGTCAGAACGAAGCACAAGATAACCAAGATCACCAACATTTAGTCAGGACGATTTTTGAAAGTCTGGTACCCAGTTTTTACCGTTACAAGGCAACACGAGAAAGGTTGGACATTCTCCAAAGCCAACTTCAAGAACCTGCGACTGATTTATTTCCACGACATCCTGAGAGATCTCCGAACCAGAACCATCAAACCGCTCCATGTCACTAAATCCCTCGAAGCCGTAAAACGTTTCTTGAAATGGACTATTTCTTTGTCTTATATTACAGATTTTCAGATGGGTAGCAAGAACAGGTCAAAGAAGATTAATTTACTCAAACCCGATCAGAAAGCTCAAGAATTGAAGATCTATCCGGTCAACAAGATGCTATTCGAACCAGAGTTCAGAATTATCTACTACAATGCTCAAGATGAAAAGAAGTTTCTCAGATTCAGTCAAGTGAACCGTTACTGCGATGGAACGTTAATGAAAGTCGAACAATCGTTAAGAGAAATTATAGCCAAGGAAGAACTGATCCCGAAAACGTTCTTGGGAAGTCTTAATGAGCTAAATGCCCGAGAAACCTTGGAAATAGTTGAAGACCGACTTGAGTTTCGCAGATCTATCAGAAGCTTTGAGAAACTTTTTGCCATCTGAAAGAGATACGTTCCGAACTGGCGCGACATTGAACTTCAATTCAAAGGGGGAGATTGTTAGGGTTGTAAATCTAAGATCTTTCAAGATAGAGAGAGAAATTCTAGTGAGAGAAAGTTTGTCATCTGTATTAAGAACTGTTATGTTGCAAAAGCTTACAAAGGGTTTATATACCCTTGACTATTACAAAGTCAAACTATAGGAAAGTAAGCTAATAAATAAAAAGCCTTGATTACAACATATTATAGCATTAACAATCTCCCCCTTTGTAATCAAGGGCGCTCGAATCTTCTGTGTTGGCGATTCTTGCCAATCAAAATCTTCAAGCGTCTTAGAGTCAACCGAAAGTTCAATCTTGTATCAATCGTCTCTATTGCTCTCCTCAAAAGTCTGATCTCAGCATTATCAACCTGGTACAAATTTCTTCTTGTCTCCAAAAACTTCTTCATAGCTTCCTTCAATCTTTAATCTAGTGGTAATCGGATAATCTTCAAAGTACCATCTGAATACTTACAAATTTCATCAAATCTGAGAAAGCGTCTAACACCAGATTGATCTCTATACACGACTCCGTAAGGATTTTCAAGAATAGTGAATAGTAGATAGCTGTCAATATTTGGTAAATCTCTATCAGGTCTTCTTACATTGACAACCGGCTGGAAGCTTTCGATAGCAAGATGGAAGTCAAAGCATCTATAGAATCTAACTTGTCTTCGTAAGAAACGCTTGACTCCTTCCAAAGCCCTGAGGATATCATCAGTGCGAACAGGAATATCTCGAAATTGATGATACATTACCTCAAAGTCATCAATAGAAAGATCATTGAAGTCTGCTTCAGAAAACTGATATCTCTGACAGTCTTGACGTTCAACGTAAAATATAGGATACCAAATTCTGACAAAACTAGCTATCTCCACTTTAAGAACCCTTACGATTCCATGCTTTGAGAACACCAGAAGTCTTCCTTTACGAATACATTTGATGAACATCAAATATTCGTATTGATACCAGGCCGATTCCTTCTCAATCCCCAGAATGGCATGAACATTAACTCTCCTTCTTTTCTTGACATAAAAGTTGCGTTCTGAGTCTTCAAGACAAGCAGATCTCATTCTGGTGACTTGAAATTTTTCTTCAAGTCTTTGCAAACGTTGTTGTCTATTCAAAGCTGGACCTGGTTGAAGAATGCTAGGTGGAACATTCAGAAACGGATCAGGAACCTCTTGATTTGCTCTAGACGACCCACCCTGAACAAAAGTACTTTCCGGAATAGTGGTGGTCGGAGCTGGAGAGTCAGAAACAACTGAAGGAATTGGTTGAATAGAAACTTCGGGACCTTGAACTGGTGACTGTACTATAGAAGATTGATGACTCACATCTTCATTATCAGAAAGATCTCCATATAGCATATTAACAATGTTAATGTCTTTTTCATCCACTTCAGAATCTGAGATGAAGATTATATCATCTTGATCTTCTTCTTTTATCTTCCAGAACTTATCAAACTTTCTCTGAACGTCATCATCAGAATCTATCTCGACATAGTTGGAGAAGAAGTTGCGCATATCATCATAATCTTCAGACTCATGCACGTGAGAAGTTTCCGGATTTTCTTTAGACACCGGTGCAGAATCTGGATCTATATAAACCACGAGTTGCAAATTATTTACAATTTCTAGCTCAACATAATTAATCTCGGAAGCCATTGCCGTCAAATCTATTTCATCTAACAACTCATCAACAATACTTTATGGATGAGCTTCTTTATCTCTTTCTTCGTTTGCTCTATCCTCGTTTGCCGTATCTTCAACAACCTTTTCAGCAGATTCAACATGTACAATTTCTTCTACTCTTTGTCTCTTTGAACTCTCCCCCTCATGACCTTGATGGTCTGGATCATCTTTGCTTAAGAGACGAAAGAGCGGCAGTCTGACAGGTTTCTTCATGCTTTGCTACACGATTAGAAAGTGTAGAAAGTGCTTCCGTCATCTAATTTATAACTGTCTTAATATCGGATAAGCTAGTATAGACTTCAGATCTGAATGAGTGAAATTCTTCTGCCAAGGAAGAAACTCGAGTTTCAAGTACTGATGTCTGAGTCGTAGAAGAAGGCTGAGGCTGATTCGGTTGGAAATTTCGAAGCAGAGTAATCAAGTCCTTGTCTTGATGCTCCGGAGGTGAAACCGACAATAAACGTGCATAGAAAGCATCCGAAAGTTCCGTCAACGAAATATCCGCAAGATTTTGATGAGAAGAAGGTGGATCTTGAACAGAAGGAATGATATGCGGTTGAGAAACTGGACGACCCGACGGTTGAGATGACGGTTCCTGAATAACAACTCCAGTCGGTCTTCTTAAAGGAATCTCCAAAGGAATTTCAGGAATTTCTGACATCTTCCCTTTGCCTTTCAGCATCGCCTTCGTTCTAAGTAAGTGTTCATCTCTTTCAGCATCCATCCGTTCTCGCATCTGTCTTAAAAACTCATTACCTGTCATAGTACCTGACGTTCCTTGAATTGTATTCGTTGCTTCTTGAATTGAATCAGTGACTTCTTGAACTGTAGTAGTAACTTCTTGAACTGATGCCTTGGCAGCTCGAAGATCGAGCTCATCTACTTCAATATTCACCACTTTTGGGTTAATCGGAATAGTCTCTGATGTATCAACCGTGTTACCTTCCGAAAAATCTCTTACGGATGAATGTTCGGCCTCAACAATAGGTTCTCGAAACACCGATTCACCGAAATTCATACCACCACCATTTCCATCATTATCATCATCATCATCTTCATCATCTGCTTCATCTTCATCATCTGCTTCTTCATTACTATCATCATCTTTAGACCTGCTCGATTCAACTTCTTCTTCACTTTGATATTCTTGATCTTCTTGTGCAGTTTCATCCTGAACGTTCTGAGGCTGAAGTTCTATGTCATGTTCTTCACAGTAGTCAATAACCGCTTCATCTTCTGGATCAGCATATTTATGAATAAGCTCCGGAGGAATAGGCATGAAATGATCAAACAGTCGTTTTAGCTTGTTAATGTATCCCATAGCAAAATCAGGAGGAATAGGCCAGTTAGATCTTCGTGGAATCTCCTTGTTACTTCTTAACATACTCTATACGATAAGCTCAAGAAACCGAATACAAGGTAGGAAGCTACGATGCTTGTTCGTAAAATTTGAGTGTACAATCTCACTCAGCTCGGTCCAAAATACAAGAGCATAATCGACATGAAGATCATGTATGATGGCATAGAAAAGACGTAAGAAATGAAGACTGGCATTGTCTGTACCAGAATGCTTAGCAGTCAAACATCTGATGATAACGGAGAATAACGTATACCATACTGGTGGAAGACGATTCTTCTCAAAATCACTCACCATCGTCAAATTACCAACATAACCTAACTCCCGAATACCAGCTAACACATCTTCTTCCGGAGGAAAATCTTCAAAGTCTGAAAATCCTGGTCTTGAGTTAGCTTCTGGAAGGCGAAAAATTAACCGAAGACGTCTATAATCCAGAAACGTCTCAAATTGATCTATCTCAATCACAAAACGAGGAGGTGTAGCATTATCTATCTTCCGTATTGTGTGCCACGCTTGTTGTAGATAGACTTCAGGAACTCCATGTCGTGCTGTTAACGCATAACTGATCGGATAACCTCGAAGAATTGAGAGAATAATCGGATCAATACGTATTCTGTCAAGATCAACATAGTGGTTATTTGGAAGATACCGAATAAATCTATCTCGCGGGAATACATCTTCCGGAGTACTTCTTCTTGCAGACAACTCAGCACCTGTAGATCTAATAGATGGAAGAGGTTGGTCTCGAGAAGCATGATCTGAAGGCTCATTTTCACCTTCTTGAACTTGATGATCTTGCTCATCATCTGAAGCCATTTATCCCCTAGAAACTGTGGACACAGAATAGAAACAGTAAATAAAAAAAAAATTAGAAAAGAAACATGAAAACAATATAACAAAACTGAAAAACAAACAACAAAAAATATTTCATAAAAAAATGACCAAGTCAGAATTGCGCAAGCCAAAGAGACGCAAAGTAAACATTTCGCAAGCAACAAAGGCGAAAAGTGAACTTTTCGGGTCCTGAAGAAATGAGATTTGGACTTGGAAGATTTGCAGAAGTAATTCGCCTTAGTTCATAGCGCAAAGTGAGAATTTCGCAATTAACGGTTGCGCAAAGTGAGAATCTCGCAACCTATACTTGCGCAATTTTCACTTGAACCAGATACAAAAATCGCAAAAACTTCAAAAACAAATCGAATCCAAAATTGAACTAATATATATATGATTAATAGATGTCGAATCAGTATCTAAGAAGAGTATAAACATAAATCGACCCTATTTAACCACATAATCAGTCCAAATTTCATACAAAACCTAGAAATCGAGAAACTGATGAAGATGAACAATCGCAGCACTCGATTCAAATACAATCCCAACTCAGACGGGATATATGAAGTAAGATATGAAATCGATTACCAAATAATGTTCTAAACAAATATTAAAAGTCGAAATCATTCCTGATTCGAAGATATGCACTGAATCACTCGAAATCAGAAGAAAAGCGCAAGAAATGTATACGAAATGCTCTCAGAGGGAAAATCGCAAGAAGAAAGAGTCAAAATTAGGTCAAACTAGAATGTATACCCTTAAAAAAATCATTATTTTAAAAAAAATTCAAAAATGAATTTTTTTGAACTTTTAAAAAAATGAATTTTCTCAAGTTAGACTCCTTTCACTCCCCCTACACAAATGCATTAGATATTTTCAGTTTAAAATGGCATTTGGAGAACATACCTGAAAAGTATTTCTCAGAAACTCATACCTGAACCAGTTATCTAATTTGAAAATCGTGCACTGTCAGATATGTACCAATCATCTGAAAATTTCTCCCCCTCAAATTGAGAACTATGAAATTCTTCCCTTCAAAATAATAATCCATGAATTCTCTCCCCCTCAAATTTTTCTTAGCTTTCGAACTCACTCCCCCTCAAAAACAACATTAACTCCACACATGACAGTATGAAAAATTTCACGAAAAGATCAGTAATGGAAATTGAAATACATTAAATTATATAACATAACTACTAACTATAGAATGTTTGAACACCGAACAAAAAAAATTCAACTTAGTGAAAGTAGACATGATTTTTCAAACAAATGACATCAAATATATGCTTTCGGATTCAGAAACAAGTTATGCTTGCATATCAAGTTACAATTTATTCAGTTTCAACCACTTATTAAATCTATTTGGTGTGCTAGCATGTGAAATATGATTAGCAACAATCAAATGCACATCTTCAACTTATAAGAATACTTTGATCTTACTCACACTATATGACTGAAACCAGAATTTCCACAAATTTATAAGTTTATCGCGACATTGTAATTTCCCCAAGATTTAAGAGATGTGTGCTCATTGGCATCTTTTATTTTGTGCACATTGGCATCTTTTTATCAAAAGGTTTATTAGGACTAAGATACAACGTAAACGTAACTTTCTATCTGGTTCTATAGCAGGATTTGGGTCAGCCAATCCCAGACCAGTTGGCCTTAGGGGCTAGGTGTCGAGCACCCCTTGGAACTTACTCTCCCAAACCAGAAAGGCTACATCGATATATCCTAATCCCATCTGTACCAGTAGAACATGGCTTTCTATCTGATTCTATAGCAGGATTTGGGTCAGCCAATCCCAGACCAGTTCATCTTAGGGGCTAGGTATCAAGTACCCCTTGGGACTTAATCTCCCAAACCAGATAGGCCATAGGCACAGACTTTCAAACTTAATGAAAGTTTTTTTTATTGCATCTCAATCACTTGGTTATAAAACTTTGTGCTTCCCTCATATTTTCATTTCCATTCTTCATCCTGACAAATAGGCTTTGTGAGCATCGTATTCTATATAAGTCTAGATTTACACAGTTTTGTGCATGTATCAAACTTACAATCATGTTTTGCTGACCTTTCGATTTATTTCAGAAGCGAAAGTTGAAGCAAATGAAACTCAGATATCACAAAACTACTTGTAAAATCACCCTTGACACACATTTTATTCATTGAATGAAAGTAGAAATATTTTCACTTCATTGAATTAAATTTGTGAAGGTTCAAACTTTCAAGTTCAACATGCCGAGTTTTGATAAAAGAAAATTAAAGCGTTTTTCATCCAATGCCTTGGTGAAAATATCGGCAAGTTGATAGTCAGTAGGTACGAAATATAATTCGATTGTACCGTTCTCCACATGATGTTTTATGAAATGATATCGCATGTCGATGTGTTTAGTCTTTGTGTGCTGAACCGGATTGACTGAGATGGCGATTGCGGATTTCCTATCACAATTGTTGATCCAAACCCTCAGTGATTTGATAATGACCCTCTCTTATACTTAGTGAAAATTGTAAGTAAACAATATGTATCAGAGTTTCACTATCGCTGATAAGTACTAAGATCTTCCAGTACCGCTGATAGGAACTCTCGCCTTTTAAGTTAAACATTCAGCGAAGCTGTTCACCATAAATGCTCTGAGTCTGTTCAGTCATTATGATGATCACGGATAAGTTAGTTGTTTACTTATGATTTCTGAAGACAAGTTTCACGTCAACAAAGGTTCTACGCTGAAGTCGATGATCAAGCTAAAGAACCAGCGACAAGTCTCCTAATGAACTGATGCGGATCAGCGAGGACTCAGATTTGTCCACTCAACGTGAAGTATCAAGTACAAGACTTCAGCTATCGCTGAACTCTATCATTCGCTGATATGAAATGATAGATCGCTGAATCAACGAAAGCTGATCATGAAGTCCTCCGTACAAAGTACTTTTGTCTTAACCCCCCCTTGCACGACTCCGTACGAAATGTCAGAAAAGAACCTCCGAATATCTAAAATCGTACAACCACTCTGATACTAACCTGTTCATCCATGCGGCTACTAAGGTTGTCAACCAAGGTCAATGACATACAACCAACCAGCTAATGACACGTGTAAAGTATATACTGACTTGCATTAAATGCATGCAGTATATAAAGAGATGAACTCACTTCATTTGAAGTAACTTGCTAACTCTGGACAAGTTCAAATCTCTTATCTCAAGATAGGTTATTATTAGTAATTTCCTTATCTCTCTTAGTGCAAGAAACTTTAGTGTTCCAACTTGTTTAGATTTAGGTTTATCCTTAATCTTGTTTCCACAACAAGCTGTAAATTGTTAATGATTTATCAATATACAATTTAGAAAAGTAAAATCTGTGTGTTTGTATTCAACCCCCCCCCCCCCCCCCCTTCTACAAACTTGTATAGGCCTTCGGGACCAACAAGTGGTATCAGAGCGGATTTGTTTAATCTCATAAACAAGATCTAATCTAAGATATTTCTCTTCCTTGCTATTATCTGAAAATGGCCACCAACACAAACACAAATTATATAGACAATGGTTCTTTTGCAAAACCCCCTAGATTTTCCAGAGACAACTTCAACTTATGGAAAAATAGGATGACACTCTTCTTAGAAGGTGTAGACCCTACTATGCCTTACTATCTTGAAAACGGCCCATACATCCCTGTAACAATTGATCCTTCAGTTCCAGCCACTGCAAATAGACCTGCTATTCCAGAAAGGCTGATTCCTAAGGAAATACACATGTGGACCGACGAAGATAAGAAGAAAGTGGCTATAGATACAAAATCCAGATCCATACTATCCATGGCCCTTCCTGACGAAGTCTACCATTCCGTCATGAATCTGAAAACATCAAAAGCCATGTGGGACACAATATGTGTTCAGTATGAAGGAACGTCTGAAGTCCAGGACTCAAGAAAGATCAACCTGGTAAGACAATACAAAAGGTTCATTTCTGGTAAGAATGAAACTCTCTCTGAAGTTCACCAACGTTTTAATTGTTTAATTATAGATCTGAAAACTGTTGGTAAGGAATATTCTAACTTTGAGGTGCTGACAAAGTTTCTAGAATGTTTACCTGAAAGCTGGGACAATTATTCTATGTGTCTCAAGCTGTCAAAGGATCTAAAATCAATGACCTTTGCTACCTTATATGGCACGTTGCTGAATCACGAGCAATCAAGCCATCTTAAGAAGAATCTTGTAAAAGATTCCAAAAGCACCCGTGTTGCTTTAATCTCAGAGGAACCTTCTACTCAGCGACCCTCGGTCACTGTCACTGAGTTAGAAAGTAACTCTGAAAGTTCATCAGATTCTGATTTTTCAGATGATGAATCTTTGGCTCTCCTAACTAAGAAGTTCAGGAGATTTGCCAAGAAGAAAATGTTTAGAAAGAACAAACCTCTTTCCATAACTGACAAGACTAAATCATCAGTTTTTGTTGATAAGGCTACTGCTACTTGTTTTAACTGCGAAAAATAGGACATTTTGCTAACGAGTGCAGGTCTAAGAAAGTTTCTAGACCCTCAGCTTTTACAAAGAAATCCTTTGTTCCAAGGAATAAAGATGACAAATACTCAAAGCTGAAAGAAAAATATGCGAAGCTGAAAAGCTTTAAAAAGAAAGGCAAAGGCCTGATGGCTGACTATGATTGGGCTGCTTCTGATGAAGAAGCATCATCATCTGACTCTGAAGATGATGAAGCAAATCAATGTATCATGGCCAAGATTGAAGAAGAGGAAGAAAGTTCAGACATTCCCTCCACTTCAACATCTGCTATTCAGGTATCACCTTCTTTCTTTACCAATATTGCAAATATTGATGAAGCTGATAGTCTCCGTAAGATCGATCTCTTGACTAGAAGTTTATACGAAGCCATGAACGGCAAAACTGTGGTTGAAAACCAAAACCTTGATCTCGCTGAAAAGCATAAAAACTGCCACCTTCAAATAGAAAAGCTTTCTAAAATTGAAGAAGATTTTAAAGATCAAGTATATTTAAATCAGCTAGTCAAAATCGAACGAGCAGAAGCTATCGCTGCATTAAAGGCTGAAAAAGCTACTGTTGAAGGATGGTGTAATTCTTCAACAAAGATCACTGAGATAATAAAGTCTCAAATTCTACTGAGTGATAAACGTGGTTTGGGTTACAAATATGAAACTTCAAAACCAACCACTGAGCGTTCAATGCTTAAATTTGGAACGTTCGTATCCTCAGTCGCTGGTACTTCATCTTCTCAGTGCTCCTCATCCATTACACCAATCCCTGAGTAACTCCTACCTCCTCAAAAGGCAAGGAGAAAATGGTTTATTCAAAACCTACCTCTGTCTTTAAAGACAAAGGTAAAGGAATTGTTATTTATCAAAATCCTCAGAAGGGTACTTTAGTACCTAAGCTGAATGCTTCTACAGTTTCAGTGACCCATCCCTCTGGATCAAGAAAGCTGATCTCTGAATCTATTCAGCGATCTACTCCTAGACTCAGAGTGGATGTCCTTGTTAAGAAATCTGAAGAACTAAATGTTCGTCCCATTTCTAAAGCAAATAGCTTACTTGGTGCTGGTACTTCTAATTCTAAATTAAAAGCTCAGCATACAAATGGTCCTAGAACTACTTTTAGCTATAGGAAATGTTATCACTGTGGACTCACTGATCATATTGCTAGTAAGTGCCCCACAACCACCAAAGCTGAAAAGATAGCTAAGGTGAAGATTGCCCCCAAGGCAAAGAAGACCAACCCTGGTGCAAATCAGGTCAAGGTGAATTCTACCACTGAGGTTAAGAAATTAACCAAAGTGAAGAAAGACAAAGCTGAATCTTCAAATGCTGCGAAGACTGCTGAACCTTCCATTCCAACTACTTCCACTGACAAACGTGTATACATGGTTAAGTGGGTACCCAAGAAAAACTAATCTTCCTTTGTATTGCAGGTTAAGAAGGGTATCTGGTATCTCGATAGCGGATGCTCTAGATACATGACTGGTAAAAAAAGCCTGCTCGCTGAATACAAGGAAGAGAAAGGTCCCTCTGTGAATTTCGGTGGAAATGGAAAAGGACATACCCGAGGGTATGGTGTACTTTCAAATGGTACAACCTCCTTCAGAAGAGTCGCATATGTTGAAGGGCTGAAGCATAATCTTCTAAGCATCAGTCAGCTTTGCGACATGGATAACAAAGTAATCTTTACTAAGGAATCCTGCTTTGTCACTGACAAAAAGGAGAAGATAGCTCTCAGCGGCTATCGTTTGGAAAATGTTTATGTAATAAACATGGACTCAACAACCACTGAGAACTCCTGTTTCTTCTCAAAGGCCTCATCTGATATCAACTGGCTATGGCATAAGAGGCTCTCTTATTTAAATTTCAAGACACTGAATACTCTTTCTTCAAAAGAGTTAGTCACTGGTCTACCTCAGCATTCATACGCCAAAGAGTCGTTATGTTCAGCGTGTGAAAAAGGGAAGCAGACCAAAGCAAGCTTTAAGTCAAAGCAAGTTTCTTCAATGTCATCTCCTCTACAACTACTCCATATGGATTTGTTTGGCCCTGTTAACAAACAATCCATCGCTGGAAAGAAATATATGCTGGTCATAGTTGATGAATTCTCTCGCTTCACTTGGGTAATGTTTCTCCGTTCTAAGAGTGACACCCCTGAAGAACTCATCACCTTTGTTCGGAAGATGGAAACCCTGAACAATCTGACCGTTCGCTCAATAAGGAGTGATCATGGAACTGAATTCAAAAACAGTTCTCTTGATTCCTTCTTTGAGAGTAAGGGTATTTCTCACAACTTTTCTTCAGTGAGAACACCGCAACAAAATGGAGTCGCTGAAAGAAGAAATAGAACAATTATTGAAGTTGCACGTTCAATGCTCAGCGATTCTTACCTGCCTACTCAGTTTTGGGCAGAAGCTGTCAACACTGCTTGTTTTACGCAAAACAGGTCGCTGATAGTCAAAAGATTCAATAAAACAGCCTATGAACTTTTTCATGGGAGAAAGCCCTCAATCAGCTTTCTTCACATCTTTGGATGTCAGTGTTTCATACTGAACAATAGAGATGCTCTTGGAAAGTTCGATCCTAAGGCTGATGATGGAATCTTTCTTGGATACTCCTCAGTTTCCAAAGCCTTCAGAGTCTTCAATCGAAGAAGACAAACTGTAGAAGAAACTATTCACGTCACGTTTGACGAATCCCATTCAGCGAACTCTAAACCGAACGCTGATACAGAAGAACTGAATCAATGGATGTTTTCTCATCTTGGTGATTCAGAAGATTTTCCCACTCCTCATGCTCATCCAGTAGAAGATGATAGTCCCACTATCATTCCAAACATGCAGAATAGTGAAGCTGAAACATCATGGGTCTCAGCTGTTCCTATAAACACTATACCTGCAGTTGATCCAAATGTTTCAGACATTCCATCTACTTCTCAGCAATCAGTGAATATAATGACAACTGCATCAATTCCTCTCTTGGTTGATACCCCCGACGTCGCTGAAGCTTCATCTTCAGCTCCTCAAGATCAAGTTGAGTCAGCGTCTCACGCTCCGGCTCATCGATGGACTATAAATCACCCAATTGATCAAATTGGTGATCCAAACGCTGGGATTCAGACTCGACGAAGTGCAGGTAATATTTGTTTATTTGTAAATTTTATTTCACTAAATGAACCAAAGAAAGTAGATGATGCCCTCAAAGATCCAAACTGGGTCAGCGCCATGCAAGAAGAGCTGACTGAATTTGAAAGAAACAAAGTTTGGAAACTTGTTCGGAGACCAACTGATAAAACAGTAATAGGCACTAAATGGGTCTATCGAAACAAGCTGGACGAACATGGTACTGTAACCCGCAACAAAGCTCGACTTGTTGCTCAGGGATACAGACAAGAGGAAGGTATAGATTACGACGAAACATTTGCTCCAGTAGCAAGACTTGAATCTATTCGTCTATTCTTAGCATATGCTGTATACAAAAACTTCAAAGTACATCAGATGGATGTCAAGTCAGCGTTTCTAAATGGAAAGCTGAATGAAAAAATGTATGTAGAACAACCTCCAGGATTCTCAGATCCTAAGCGTCCAGATTATGTTTATAAACTGGATAAGGCACTTTATGGCTTGAAGCAAGCTCCACGTGCATGGTATGACACTCTTTCCACTTATCTCCATATTGAAAAATTTGAGCGAGGTAAGATTGACAAAACGCTATTTTTTAGAAAAGTGAAAGGTCATATCATTCTAGTTCAAATATATGTTGATGACATTATATTTGGTTCTACTAACCCTGAGCTTTGTACTCGTTTCGCTGATAGAATGAAAGATGAGTATAAAATGAGCATGATGGGTGAACTAACATATTTCTTTGGTCTTCAGATTAAGCAAACTGAGAAAGGAACTTTCATTAATCAGGGAAAGTATGTTAAAGATATGCTGAAGAAATTCGACTTAACTGAAAGTTCAGCTATGAAAACCCCTATGGCACCACCGCTGACACTTGATAAGGACACAAAGGGTGTTCCTGTCAATGTCACGCTGTACCGTGGGATGATCGGCTCACTATTGTATCTTACAGCTAGCCGACCCGATATTATGTTTGCAACATGCTTGTGTGCACGATATCAAGCTGAACCTAAGATATCTCATATGAAAGCTGTAAAGCGAATCTTTCGATATCTTAAGGGTACAGCAAATCTAGGTCTTTGGTATCCCAAAGACTCAGGATTTGATCTAACTACATATTCAGATAGTGATTTTGTAGGTTGCAAAATGGATAGGAAAAGCACCACAGGAGGATGTCAGCTCCTGGGTGGAAAGCTGGTAAGTTGGACAAGTAAAAAGCAAAATTCAGTGTCCACTTCCACAGCTGAAGCTGAATATGTAGCCGCTGGAAGCTGCAGCTCTCAGGTCTTGTGGATGAGAAATCAGCTACTAGACTATGATCTTCAGCTCTCTAAAATTCCAATCTATTGCGACAGCACAAGTGCCATCGCTATAGCAAACAATCCAGTACTACATTCAAAGACCAAACATATAGAAATCAGATATCATTTTATCAGAGATCATGTGATGAATGGTGATATAGAACTTCATTTTATCCCAACTGATTATCAGTTAGCTGACTTATTTACCAAACCTCTTGATGAGACAAGATTCAACTTTCTCATCAGCGAGCTTGGAATGCTGAACTTTGAAGGATAAAATCTTCAGCGGTTCACATTAATCAGCGAAAGGATAAAATCAACTTGTATAACCCATTCTATCATCTTCTCTCTGAATAAACTTGATTCACTGATATCAAGGTATGTTCTCTCTCTGACAATCGCATGAAAATGCAAGATTTCAAAACAAAATGCATCGCTGAATATCTCTTCCTTAACAGCGATATTTTTGAAATTTCTTAAAACCTTCACTGAATATTTTCATTCAGTACTTCATGTTTTCAAAAGTATCTCTGAGTTTTTCAAAACCTCAGAGACAACCAAGAATATGAAAGGACAGTTGTGACGTCATGGCAACGGATAAACCCCGACACGTTTTCTCTTCCTGACACACGTTTGCACGTCTCGTTCATACTTCCAATCAAATGCAAACACGTGTCCGTGTCATGACGAAAATCTTTTCCCGCTCAAGATTTTCTCTTTCTAAAATCTCTATATAAACAAACTCTTTGTTTATATTTTTCTTTTACGCGATCAATCTTCCTCCGCAAGAAAAAATTCACTGTTGCATTTGTGCTTTCAAACTTCAAGAACTGTTCATCATCTTCTTCATCAAACTTCAAGGTTAATATGTTCTTATTTATTACCTAATGCAAAATAACTTGTTTGTGATCTACTCTTTGTTTTTAACAAGATCAAAACAAAAGAACTTCTTAAAAATAAAATCATTTTCTTTCATGGTTTTATGAACACAACCATTTCATGGTTGTTCTTCAAGTTTAAATGCAAAAATCTTAAACTTGTTCTTCACATTCGTTTTTCCAGGATCTCAATCTTCAAAGAAAACTGGAAAACAAGATTTTTTTGGGTTTGAAATTTTCGTTTTCAAAAACATGAAAAACCCTAATCTTCATTAAGACATTTGTGTCTGAATGAAATGGATAAAATTCGAAACATCTTATTGGAAATTTCTTCCCACAATAAGATTATTCTTATTTGTTAACATCTTTGGTTGAACTGTTAATACAAAGAAATGGCCTCGTCTGACATTCCTGCTAACGCTGAGAACAATTCCGCTGACTCTGAGGAAGTGGAAATCCTCAAGGCTCCACAAGTCAAGTTTGAACTTGACAAACTGGATTGGACTAAGGTGAACAACCTCTCTGCGCTTCTCGAGTTTCCTCCTCGAAAGCATGTCACACATCTAGATGATGCTGTGAAATTTCTGAAGAATTGCTTCATCTCCACAGCCCTGACCATAACACCTCCTGCACATCAGCTTTTGCTCTCACAATTCTGGTACTCAGCGAGACACACTCAATTACCTTCAGCCAAAGACCCCTCCAAAATAATAGATTGCGTCCTCTGCGATATCGAATATGGCACCATAAAGATCACCCCAGCCATTATTCGCAAAGCTCTCAGCCTTCCCATCGCCACCAAGGAAAACCTTTTGTTCCCCTCCCTGACCCCAAGAAAAACTCAGACAGGGAAGCCATCATTGCATTCTTCGATGCAATGGGCTATGTATGGGAGATAGGCAGAGACATGAAGCCCGAGAAGAAGCTGACGATCATCAAGAAATCGAAAATGCCCAGCGAGATGAATTTCATCTTCGCTCATCTGATAAGCTGCATGACTGCAAAGAGTGGCTCCTCCGACCAAGCCGCTAAACCTCAGCAAGCAATGGGTTATGCACTGCTGAAAGGTCTCAACATAGACTGGGCATCAATCATCTATGATGACCTGGTTCTACGAGTGGACACCGTCGCTGACAGACCTCCATGGGTTCCTTACCCACGGTTCATCAGCGTCATCTTCCAATGTGGCCTGAAGGAAACCTACCCAACTGATGGTGACATGAAACTTTCTCAGGTCGGTCCAAAGATACTCGACTTTAAACCAACCGTAAATGAGGTACGTCTTTCCCCACTCTTAACTCTTCTTAACCCTCATACTTCTTCTACTTCTGCAGCTCCTTCAGCGGACAAACCCACCGCTGATACCCCAGCTGCTACTTCCATTCCTCTTAAAAGGAAACACTCTCACACCCCACTTGATTCTAAAAGGATCAAGAAAACAAAGGAGCAACCCCGACAATCTCATGCTGAAGCCTCCTCAGCTCTTTCTGCATAGCTAAAGGAACGTTCAGTGGTACGCTCTGCCACACCTGAACAAGCCATCCCTTCAATCCCAATCTCAGCATCTCCAAACGTTGAGATTACAGACTTGGAAACTTCCCAACCTCCCTCAGTCTCTTAAAAGACTGATGAAGTGATTCTCAGCGATTCCAACGCTGAACTTAGAACCCAACCTCCAATCTTATCCTTCGCTTCTCCCTCCACTCATTTGGTCTCTCCTCCAGTTATCACTGGAGATGCCATCATTTCTACGGAAGCTAAAGCTGATAATACAGAAATGATGAAGACAGGACCTGCAGGAAAATCCACGGGCACGTTCGAAGACGACATGGAACTTTACTCAGGCACCCGTGACTTTGATGAGTTCACCAATCCTCCTGCAGGTAATCAACAACCCATAAACACTGTGACTAAACCCCAAACTTCTGAGATTTCCTTTGTTCACAAGTTCTTATCTGTTACAGGTCCTAACTTGGGAGACATCAACGCCTCTCTGAAATCCGTGGAAACAAAGCTGACAGGTCTCACCACCACTCTCTCCAACAACTCTTCAGCTGTAACAAACGCTGGAGAGAATCTTCAAAAGCTGACAACGGTGGTAGAGAAGAAGGCTTCCACAGATGACATGAAGCAGCTTGACAAAACTCTCAGCGACTTCGCCAAGGTGCTCGCTGATATCTACACAGACTACACCTCTCTCAAAAGCTCAGTTTCGTCCATGTCCAGCGAATTTACAATGCTGAAGACATCGGTTGGAACACTAGAGGGAGATATTTCTGCTGTGAAGACAAATGTCAACACTCTGACGACTGACTTAAGCTCTGTAAAGACTGACGTTGGTTCGATGAAGACTATGATCGAACAGCTGCTGCACAAGGCAAATGCTCCTGCCCCTAACCCCGTCCCTGAAACCGAAAACTTCACAGCGGCAGATCGCAAAGAGCTGGAAAAGATCAATCCTGCTATTTCTGGCCTTGAAGACAGATTAGCAAAGATTGAAGTTTGTGTAGGTCTCTCTGGCCAAAAAGACAGAGAACCTACCAACGCTGCTGAATCTACCCATTCCTCCCCCAGTCATCATGAAAAAGAGGGGGAGAAGAGCGCTGAAAACCCTTCCAAGAGCGCTGAAGACCTTTCCCATGATGAATCTATCAGGGGAGAGAAGAACGAAGACCTCACCTTCACTGAAGAGGGTGAGAAGACTATTGAAGCTGAAGCAGCCGCTGGACCTCAGGGAGATGAACACCCTGAGGGAACCGAGAAGCTCGCCTCTGTATCTGAGGGGGAGCAACTCGAAGAAGACGCTGAAGAATCCGAAGCAGAAGATGATGAAGCCGTCGACATCCCTGATAATGAACCATCTTCTTCTCCAAAGAATGATGATGATGATGGCGAAGATGACGATGACTTCTTTATCGTCAAACCTGCTCCAAAGATCAAAGCTCTTAAGGGAATCTCGATAGATGAACCTTCAGGGGAGCGAACAAAGATAAAGCCCCCAGCCTCTGGAGCTGAGAAAGGCAAAGGCAAAAGCGTCGCTGAAAATGACAATCTGACGATCTTGCTTGAAAAGCCGGTTTGTCAGGTACACTAAACATCCCTTACTCCATCCCTCCTCTATCATACACTATCAGTTCCTCTACCCAAGCCTATACACTTGAACATTTTTTCTCTCTATCTGATTCTACCCAAGTTCTTACTTGTAAGATCGCTGTGTTTCAGCTAGTCCTCTCCCCTGTTTGAGGATATCGCTGAAGGCTCCACAACTGCGACTTCACCAATAATACCAGCTGCCGCTGAAGAAATAATCCCAGTCTTGGATTTGATCTCTGAGACTGATGAACCTGAAGAACAGACTCTCTCACACAGACACAGACCTTCCTTAGCTCCTCAAAAGCCAAGAGAAGAAGAACAGAAGAAAAGAGAGGAAATAATAAAGCGATTCGAGGATTAGAGAATCATTCTAAGGCGTGATCAACTGCCTTCAGTTCCTCCAAAGTTCAGAATTTCAAAAGCTGAATACAAGGAACACCTCAGAGCTGAACGCCTCATCGCTGAAAGAAAGGAAGCTGAAGAAAAAGACAGAGAATACGCCATCAAGCTTACTCAAGAATCTGTCAAAGACCCCAAGCTGAAATGTGTTCCCATTCAAGTCCAACGAAAGCTTTGGGAAGAAGCCCAGAAGATCGTGGAAAAGAAAACTGAAGTTTCTCAGACCACCCTGATATGGTGTAAAGAGAAAATACACTTCAGATATCGTCCAGCGAAGATCAACAAGGTATTCATCTCTGGAAGAACCTCTATCGGAGTACCTATTGTTGACATCAAACTTTTCAGAGAAGATGGCCAATCTGAAACCTTTCGCGCTGACACTGTAAAAAGGTATGGTCTCTCTGAATGGCTGGAGATGAGGTTAGCTATCCAAAAATCACAATCTAAGTACAAGGATCATTTCGAAAAGCTGATAAACAGACAGATCCTGTCATACGAAATGAAACTGGAATTGGTTTCTCTCGCGCTGAAGTGCTTGGTCCTGACCCTGATCTATCTGCCCTTGACATTTCTTTGCCACCATGTGAACTTTTCGTCCCTGGTAAAGTCATCAGTAATCCTTATGGAATATTCTTTCTCGACTACGACGGACGTAAATGTTTTCAACGGATCGCTGAGCTTCCAATCACTCCAATCGAACAGCTCAGAGATCTTATCTACTGGTGTGACTTCAGAAAAGACATTCAGGCACGACACCTAAAACCCTTGATTTTTGAAGAAGCGCTGAACAAAAGAAAATGAGGTGTAACGGTTCCTGACTGGATGATCCCCACTGAAAAGACCCTTGATGAACTTCTCATTAAGGAAGAACCTCTGTAAGCTGATAGGATCGCCTCTTTCATCTATTTTATCAGTTATCCTTTTGTACTTGTAATTTATTTCGCTTGTACTTGTAATCTTTCCATTTCTCTTTGTATCCTGATTCAAAGTTTTTAAAGAAAGATTTCAGCGAATGTACTTTACTCCATCAGTACTGAAAAGATCGCAGAAAACAGTAAAAGGGACAAATATTTTATGTGTTCTTTTTATCCTTATGTTTTCATTAAATAGCAATTTTCTCTGTTGCTATGTCATAATCTAATAGGGGGGGATTGTTGATCCAAACCCTCAGTGATTTGATAATGACCCTCTCTTATACTTAGTGAAAATTGTAAGTAAACAATATGTATCAGAGTTTCACTATCGCTGATAAGTACTAAGATCTTCCAGTACCGCTGATAGGAACTCTCGCTTTTAAGTTAAACATTCAGCGAAGCTGTTCACCATAAATGCTCTGAGTCTGTTCAGTCATTATGATGATCGCTGATAAGTTAGTTGTTTACTTATGATTTCTGAAGACAAGTTTCACGTCAACAAAGGTTCTACGCTGAAGTCGAAGATCAAGCTCAAGAACCAGCGACAAGTCTCCTAATGAACTGATGCGGATCAGCGAATACTCAGATTTGTCCACTCAACGTGAAGTATCAAGTACAAGACTTCAGCTATCGCTGAACTCTATCATTCGTTGATATGAAATGATAGATCCCTGAATCAACCAAAGCTGACCATGAAGTCCTCCGTACAAAATGTTAGAAAAGAACCTCCGAATATTTGAAATCGTACAACCACTCTGATACTACACTGTTCATCCATGCGGCTACTAAGGTTGTCAACCAAGGTCAATGACATACAACCAACCAGCTGATGACACGTGTAAAGTATATACTGACTTGCATTAAATGCATGCAGTATATAAAGAGATGAACTCACTTCATTTGAAGTAACTTGCTAACTCTGGACAAGTTCAAATCTCTTATCTCAAGATAGGTTATTATTAGTAATTTCCTTATCTCTCTTAGTGCAAGAAACCTTAGTGTTCCAACTTGTTTAGATTTAGGTTTATCCTTAATCTTGTTTCCGCAACAAGATGTAAATTGTTAATGATTTATCAATAAACAATTTAGAAAAGTAAAATCTGTGTGTTTGTATTCAACCCCCCCCTTCTACAAACTTGTATAGGCCTTCGGGACCAACAACAATATATCGGAATTGTCTTGTACAACAACCCATAATCTTGTAACTGTGTCTTCATCCAAAGAACCTGAGAATAGCAACTGGCGGCGGCCACGTATTCAGCTTCGGCCGTTGAAATTGATACACAGTTCTGTTTCTTTGACGCCCAACTAATCAGCCTATCTCCTAGTAATTGTACACGACCCGATGTACTTTTCCGGCCCAGTTGACTTCCACCATAATCTGCATCAGAATAAGCAGTTAGTTTATAATCTGAACTCTTTGGATACCACAAACCTAAATATGGAGTTCCTTTTAGATATCTGAAAATTCGCTTGACTGCCATCCGATGAGATTATTTGGGTTTTGCTTGAAATCTGGCACACAAACATGTAGAAAACATGATGTCTGGCCTACTAGCTGTTAAGTACATTAACGATCCAATCATTCCTCGGTATTCTCGAACATCAACTTCTTTACCATCTGGATCTAAACCAAGCTTTGCACCATGAGCCATCGGAGTGCGAATTGTAGTGCTCTTATCCATTTTGAATTTCTTCAAAATATCAAAGACATACTTTGACTGGTTGATAAAGATTCCATCAGGTAATTGCTTGACTTGAAGTCCAAGGAAGAAATTAATTTCCCCCATCATGCTCATTTTAAACCTGGAAGTCATGAGATCAGAAAACCATGTACTCAAAGATTTGTTAGTAGCACAAAATATAATATCATCTACATAAATTTGTACTAAGCAGATATCATGATTTTCACGATAAATGAATAAAGTTGTGTCAATAGCTCCCTTGATAAACCCGTATTTTATCAAAAAGGTTGACAATTCGTCGTACCACGCGCGCGGTGCTTGTTTCAGACCATACAATGCCTTATCAAGACGATACACAAAATCAGGTTTATCTTGATCAATAAACCCCTCTGGTTGAGATACATAAACTTCTTCTTTAAGTCCACCATACAGAAAAGCTGTCTTGACATCCATCTGATATACGGTAAAGTCTCGATAAGCTGCAAAAGCAAGAAACATTCTGATAGCTTCTAATCTTGCAACCGGCGCGTATGTCTCATCGTAATCTATACCTTCTTGTTGTCGATAACCCTTCGCTACCAAACGAGCTTTATTTCTCACAACAATGCCATCTTTATCCTTTTTGTTCTTGAAAATCCACTTAGTGCCAATTATGCTTTTTCCTTTCGGCCTTGGAACAAGTCTCCACACCTTCAATGCTTCAAAGTGATTTAGCTCTTCCTGCATGGCAATAATCCAATCCGGATCATTCAATGCTTCAGATACCTTCGAAGGTTCAATATTGCTTAAAAAACAAGCGAATAAGCATTCATTTGGAGTCGCGGACTTGGATCTTGTAGAAACACTTGAAGATGGATCACCAATGATTTGATGAATTGGATGTGCTTGTGTCCATTTTGCTGTGTGAGGGAGAGGATCAACTGTCTCTTGAACACTTTCCAAAACTTGAGAAGGAGGTTCAGGTATTTCTGTTTCGCTTGAAGAAACAGGTATCACTTCTGGAGTTGGAGGAGATAACTCAACGACACTCTCAGATTCAGATTCTAGAACTGACGGATGATCAACAATCGGATTTTGGATCACTCCTTCATTAGGTTGAACAACATCAGTTTCTTCTTGAGTCTGTGGTGAATTGATTTCATCGTTTGTCACTAGCTCCACAACTTCAGGAGTCACTTGTGGTTCTTCAGTAACCACTGTTTGATTTTCAGGAACAGTTGCCTCGTGTTCAGGAACGACTGGAACTACATCATTGACAGAGTTAGTTGCAGCGGAATTAGAAGTAGATGCAATCACAGTTTCCTGATTTGACACATTAGAATTAACATCAGTATTAGTAGGAGGCACATCATTATAAAAATACTCAAATAACAAATCAAGATCAGAAAGTGTATTAGAAATCAAATTCGGATCCTGAGTTGTTGATTGTGAAACAGGTTCTGAACCGATTTGTCCAGAAGATAAAATTCCTGTTAAGTCGGGTTCTGGTCCTGTTTGGCCAGAAACCATCTCTTTAGATTCATCAAATTTGACATTTACGCTTTCCACCACCTTTCTAGTTGAAGTTAGATACACTCTGTATGCGGCTGAAGTAAGAGCATAACCAAGAAAAAATCCTTCATCTGCTTTCGGACTGAACTTGTTCAGATTTTCCCGATCATTCAACACAAAACATTTACACCCAAAAGCTCGGAAATATTTGACATTCGGTTTGATGCCATTCATTAGCTCATAAGGAGTTTTGTTGAATTGTCGATGAAGGATAGATCTGTTTTGTGTGTGACATGCTGTAGAAACTGCCTCAGCCCAATGAGATAAAGGAAGATCGGAATAAGCAAGCATAGTACGAGCATCTTCAACCAAGGTTCTATTCCGTCTCTCCACAATACCGTTCTGTTGAGGGGTTCTTGCGGCAGAAAACTGTTGAGAAATACCATTTTCTTCATAGAACGCTTGTAGAACACTGTTCTTGAATTCAGTACCGTTGTCGGATCTGACGACTTTCACTGCCTTTTGCTTATTAGTCTGGATGGTCTTGATAAGATTGATAAGGATTGCTGGAGTTTCATCTTTTGACTTCAGAAACTTCACCCAAGTATATCGTGAGTAATCATCAACCACCACCAACACGTACCTTTTCTTCCCAATACTTTTAGTCTTCATTGGCCCACACAAATCAACATGTAAAATATCAAGAATATCCTTCATGCAAAAATCAGGTTTCGGCTTATGAGGAACTTTCTTCATTTTGCCCTTTTCACAATCTTGACAGAGATGATCTTTTTCAAATCTCAGTGATGGAAGACTTCGAACTAATTCATTCTTGGCTAACATATCCATGTATCGAAAATTGAGATGAGCCAGTCTTCGATGCCATAGCCATCTTTGTTGAGTTGTTGCTTTTGACAAAAGACAGATATCGGAGGGGGTGTTAATAGTTGAGAAATCAATGGTGTATAAATTGGATTTCTTTTTTCCAACTAATAACTCTTTTCCATTGTCATTCTTCACAGCAACTCTTTTGGACTTGAAGCTAACTTCTAAATCTTTGTCGCAAAACTGTCCAATGCTGAATAAATTGTGGCTTAGACCTTCAACATAGCTCACTCTTTTCACAATGATGTTTCCTTGAACGAGATCTCCATATCCAAGAATGGGTGATGTTGCGCAATTACCAAACTTGACACGTCCACATGACTTTTCTTTAAAGTTAGATAATAAAGACTTATTGCCAGTCATATGTTTGGTGCATCCAGAATCAAGATACCACAAACGACTTGGCTGCAATTAAGCACATCAAACAGATTTAGGTACCCATATAGATTTGGGTCCTTTCTTGTTAGTTCTTTTCTTTTTAAAGTCTTTATTTTTATAATATGCATGTGAATTATAAAACGAATCGTGAACAGAATCGGAATCGGAATTATAAAAATTACCACCAGAATCACAACTTGATGAGTAACACAAACCATCATTTGCAATTTGAATCATTTGCTTTATTGAATAACGCAAAGAATTATTACAATTCTTATTATTACAAGCAATTGAATTCTTATTACAAACATTGTCATCTATGTCACTCGAGTCAGTAGTTGAACATTCTGGAGGTATGCTTTTGATTTTCCAGATTTGCTTTTGCCGCTTGTTCACAACCCTATCTGAAAAAGTAGAAGAAGAAGAATCAGAGACATTTTCAAGAAGAAGAATCAGAGACATTAGAATTATAAAAATTTGTATTTATCGTAAAAGAATCATCTATTTTCTCCGATTTAATTACAGATTCAGAAGAAAGAATTTTATTTAAAAAATCAATCTTTGAAACAGTTTCCTTCTCTTTTTACTCAGAGTTATCTTCTTTCTCATTTTCAGATTTATTGGTCTCAGATTCAGTTTCAATATTAGAAGAGGAAATTTTTTGGTTTTGATCAGCATCTATTTTATCATCTTTAGAATCTGCTTGTACATTTCTTTTATTTAAAATTTCTAGCTTAGATTCAAGATCAACGATTTTATTTTCAAGACTAACGATTTTAGCTTCTAATACTAAAGGAGGAATATATCTTTTAGTATCATAAAATACTTCGGATTTATTCTCCTTATTAGTATTAATAGCATATATATCAAAATAATCGTTTGATAAAGAATATTTGTTAGAATTTTTAGACTTAGAATTGTACTTCTCATTTTCTCGAGTATAAACAAATGGAAGTTGCATTTTAGTAGTAAGTTTCCTTTTCTCTTCTTCTATTTTTGAAACTTCCTCATCATTTGTCCAATTAATCTTAAATTGAGGAGCATATCTAGCAAGATGTAAAAAATCAAATTCATATAAAGTGGGAACTTTCGTTTTAGCCTCATCTAAAAAATGAGGATTTTCAAATCCGAGTCCCCATTTCTCCTTTATTGACGTATAACTCCTTGGTTTATTTAAATAAACTGTTTGTTCCGATTGACCTCTTACATACAATTTCTCTTCTAATTCTGAAATTTTGTCAGAAAAAGTATCTTTCATTTCGGTCATAGTCTTCAAAGATTCAATACATGATCTGTTTGTCTCTTCTAATTCTTCTATTTTCTTTTGCATTTTATCTTTTGTGTCAACCAAAATCATCTTTTCATCTTGAAGATTTTCATTAAGCTTTTTAATTGATTTTGATTGATCATTATTAATTTCTTTTTCAGAAATAAGTTTTGAACGAAGCATACGAATAGCATTTACGATCATGTTCATTTGAGATAAAAGAAAGTCATAATCAAACTTAGAAGGTACCTCAGATTCATCGCTTGAGCTCTCTTGATCATCCACCTCATCATCACTTGCATCATCTCCAATAAAGCACAAATCGGCCGTTTCCTCATTTTGGGTTTCATCATCAGAATAATCCAAGAAGTATTCTTCTTCAACAAGCAAGGTTGTTCCATTCTCCTTCTTCTCGGCCAACTCCAACTTCTTCTTATAATAAGATGAGTCACGAGCCACTTTGATTTTGCAATCTCTAGCCATATGCCCCGTTTTGCCACATTTAAAGCAAGTAACTACCTTTTTCTCATCTTCCTTCTTTTTCTCAAACTGATTGGTAGTATCGAATTTTGGGACATAAGGTTTTCCACCACCATTCTCTTGACCAAACTTCCTTGAACCCGAAGTATATCTCAGATTGTTCGATCTCGATCTATTTTGATACTTCTTCTGAAAGTGTTGAGTAAGAAGTATCATGGCTTTCTCTAGCTCTTCACCATCATCTTCTACATTCCCATCATAAGCACTTTCCATCAAACTCTTTTCGGCTAACTGACTCCCTAGTAAAGCAATCGGGTCAATCGTCTTTCCTTTGTTTTTCTTTTCCATCTTAGCTTTCTTTCCCTTGACCATCTCTTCATCAGTCATTAGAATCTCGTATAACTCTTGAATCTGCATTGTTGAAATCCTCACATCATTTCGATGCCTATGACAAGATTTGTTCCACACCGGTTGAAGAGCATTTAAGAACTTCAAGTTCGCCTCTAACTCAGTCTTGGTAACTTTGATCTTATAAAGATCATTCATTACCGCCCAAAATCTATCAAAGACGCTCTTCAAAGACTCATTCTCTTTGGCTTTAAAACCTTCAAAATTATTCATGAACCGTGTTTGTCTAAGTTGTGTAGCAACCGCAGATCCTAGCATAATCTTCTCAAGTTGAGACCACATCATTGTTATATTATTCTTATAACAATCGATTCTATTATAGATGTGATTTAGGAGAGATAGAATGAGGAATGACTTTGCCTCCCTATCTCCTTGAGATCGCAAACTTTCTTCCGGCGTATAATCTTCGGGTTTCTTAAGAGATCTTGAATCCTGAGTGGTTGTGGTTGCCGGAACATTCACATACGGTTTGACAAACGGACCTTCCAAAAGAGAACGCATGATGTTTTCTCCATTGTTTTGCGTCTCAACAAAGTTAATAAATCGGTCTTGCCATTGAGAGAATTCGTTTTCGTTAATAAGAACCGGAGGCCTCGTGTTAGACCCCAAAGACATCATGATATCGTTCTTATATAAACTCTCTTGGTTAGCCATGGTCAACAGAAAGTCAACACTGGAAATCGTCTGAAAATAACCAAGTCAGAAACTCGCAACAGGTAGTAGCGAGAAGAAAGAAACTCGCAAGCAAAGGTAGCGAGAAGTAAGAATTTCGCAAACAATGGTTGCGAAAAGTAGACTTGGACAAAATGAGGGAATCTGAAAGTTCACTTTTCGCAAAAGAAGGTTGCGAAAAGTTTGGCTATTTGGGTCAGATGGTTGCGAAAAGTAGACTTTCGCAACAGAAGGTAGCGAGATACTTAGCGAAAAGTATACTTGGATGATGAAAAATGCTAGAAACACTGAAGGTTGCGCAAAGTGATGATGAATGTTGCGAAAAGTTCAGATCTAGAGAGATACGATCAAAATCTTCAAAAATCCTCTGAAATCCAAAAATATTGAACCAAACTTGTATAGAAATGCTCGAAATCAAGATTCTGACACTTTTTCTTCAACAAACAATGTCTGAAAACCTCTGAATTTGAGTCTGAACAGATCGACCAGAGAACAAAATCGCACAGATCAAATTTTTTGAAAAACTCAAAATTGATGCTTAAAACCTTCGAATTAGTCTTCGATCCTTGAACAAAAGATGGTCTTCTCAGAAAAACGAATCTAGACAACCAAATCGCAGAATAATTCGATCAAAAATCAGAAAAATTTGATCAAATTTCAAGAAAATGAGATTTTCTTGATAAATCAAGAAAATCGATCGAATTTTCTTGTAGAATTCACCAAAATTTTCGTGATTGATCACTGAAAATCTCCTCTAAATCTCGAATCCTGCTCTGATACCAATTGTAAATCTAAGATCTTTCAAGATAGAGAGAGAAATTCTAGAGAGAGAAAGTTTGTCATCTGTATTAAGAACTGTTATGTTGCAAAAGCTTACAAAGGGTTTATATACCCTTGACTATTACAAAGTCAAGCTATAGGAAAGTAAGCTAATAAATAAAAAGCCTTGATTACAACATATTATAGCATTAACAAGGGTCAAAATTATAGTTGAATTGAAGTTCAAGGGTGAAATGTGTAAATACCTTAAAAGGTATAAATAGTTAGCCTTAATGTCGTTATTAGGTTAATCCTTCATTCTCTTAATTGTAAAACTCCCTGAACGTGTTGAATACTTTGAATGAAATAGATGGATGACAACTTGAAATCTTTGATTGTTATTGCTATTGATTGTTGATTTTATTGTTATTGCACTAATCTAAGATCCACATTTCCGGATGAAAATAAGATTTCCGGATGAACGTAAATCCGGATGATGATGTGTGATGCCAGCAATTAAAGTCACAAACTCACCGACCCAAAATAGAAATTGTTCTCACAATTAATTTCCATGCATCATCAATCATCACATATGCACGTGTAACTCAAGAACATCCTTTGCTTTCAAATTATTTAAATGAAGCCACATATTACTCAACAACCGAATGAACAGTAGCATGCAACTCTTTAGAATAATTAATTCAACAATAAATGCACACCACTGTAATGATTTAGTAAATGATGACAAAAATGAGTTTTCCGAATGAGTCTTTTCCGATTAAAGTGTTTCCGGTAAAGTTAAAGTTTTATCCGGAAGGAATTTTTGTCCGGAAAGCTTGTCCGGGAAAATTATTATCCGGAAAATAAGAAAACTTACCGAAAAAGTCAATTGTCGATTTTTTCGGATCTGGAACTCAACACAGATGATTTTAATACTCATTGGAAATAAAAAATAGTATAGAAACACCAAACACACTAACCCAATTCAATTAGTACCAAAATATATTCTATTTTTTCAAGAATCACCAAAAATATTTAAGAACAACACCAAAAACTCAAGAACCGATTTTTCTAAATTGATGCTTTAAACTTCGAATCTGGATCTAAATCTTTTCCAAACATGATTAATGACTCAAATAAATCGAATGGAACAACTATTGATCAACAATTTAAACAAAAATCGAAAAACTCATAAATCTTACCAAACAGCGTCGTTCTTAAAAACGCAGAATGAAAAGATGTAACCTTTGAAATCGAAGTCTCTGTCTTTCTTCAAATCACTGATTCTGCTCTGATACCAATTGTGGATCCCAGATTAACAGGTAACAGATGATGAAACGATTCTTTGTATTGATGATTAACGAGAGTTACAAGTATTGGAATGAATAACTCAACTCTCTCTGTGAACATTTAAGCGTGCCAAAACTATTATCAATCATTCTAACCTAATTTTCACATAAAGTAAACTATTTATACATAGGGCTTAATCCTTAAAGCCCATGGCCCATAAGCTAAACTAAGCCCATTAAACATTATTAAGGCTTTTAAAAATAATAATTAATCTCTATAATTTTTTATATAACTTTTTAATTAATAGGACATTTATGGTCCTAACAATCCGTTCAAACAATCTTACACAAAGAGAATAAAGAATTATTGAAAATTACACTTAGAAAGATCAATAAAGATTCTTTTGAAGAGAGAGAGAAAAACTATGCCGATGGAGCACTTAGAGAACTTGTGAGCTGGTGAATTAGTAATATTGCATGGGATGGATCTTCCTCTTTACATAGTCCCATGTGAATTAAATGCATGGGACACTTGTCAAGCAGGGTTAGGAGAGTAGGTTGTCCTTGTATACTACAGGATGTCCTTTTTGTATTGAAGTGTTGACTTGCCGACTTGGGTGTAGACCTTTCCTGAGAAGAATGTAAAAACCAAACAACCTTTTTCTGAACTTTAAGAATGTCCCCGTCAATGCAAGATATCACAAATATACTTTGCATGAAAAGTACAAGTGCATGTGCCAAAGGAATTCCCACCAATTCATCAAAGACAAAATTGGTGGAGAAAATGAAGGAACATATTGGCACATACACACATACATCGGCGCACAACATCGGCCGATGATGTTGCGATCGGCGGTGATCTGGCCGATCTCATCTTGGTCGATGAGATTCTCGCCGGTCACTCCTGGCCGTTGTTGATCTCCAGATCGACTAGGGTAGCTTAGTTTTTGGCTGGGTAGTCCATCTTCAATCCTCTTGGACATATACACTTCTTCTTTGTTTTTCGGATAATCTTCGACTTCACCGAATACTTGAAGTACAACTAAGCTGATATAAAGAACCTAAAATATTCTAAGTATGGGATGTTGTAAAAATGAAAGACCGGGAGGTCATCTTCAAATCTTAGGTGACCCAACATTGAATCATGTTTGATCACTCATTTTTTTTGTGAAATTGGTGAAATATTTTGGAGTTACTGGATACCGACTCTTACTGGTTTTAGCAATCACCATGTGTAATTTTTCTTTGACCCGACGATTGAATATTTTATAAAACTATTATTTTTGGTAATTTTAAATTAAGAATTTAAAGAATGGCCATTGATGGTATTTTATAAAGGGAATTGACTAAAATATCCAATCTATACAACCATATTGGTCTCCTAGCTATCTCTCTTGGATTTTGTTGGTCCCGAAGGGTTATACAAGTTTGTAGAAGGGGGGGGGGGGTTGAATACAAACACATATTTTTATCTTTCTAAATTGTTTATTGATATAATCAAACAATTTACAGTTTGTTGCGGAATAAGATCAAGTTAAAAACCCAATCTAAACAAACTATGAGAACACACAGAGTTCTTGCACTAAAAATTAGAGAAAAAGAAAGATAAGAAAACTAAGGATAGTTTTCTAACACACATCAGTTCAGCGAGAAGGAATGGCCGAGTTACTTCAAGAATGAAGTAGCGTTTCTTTTATATACTGCATGCATTTAATGCAAAACAGTACACCTTTACACATGGCAACCTCTGGTTGGTTGCATGATTTGACTTCAGTAGACAACCTAGTGGCCGCATGATGAACAGTGTAGTTGGAAGAGTTGGTTGTATGATTCTGGACAAAAGGGATGTCCGTTCTGACAAAATCGTACAGAGGCGTGCAAGGGGATAAGACAAAAGTTGCTTGTAGAACAGGCTACATGATCAACGCTCGCTGAATGAACCTTTATAATGATAAAGTTTAGCGTTCACTGAAGTCTTCTACTTGAAACTTTGCGTGGAATGGACAAGTCTTGTCTTCGCTGATATCCGCATCAGGTCACTAGTAGACTTAGTCACTTGTTCTTCAGCTTGGTCTTCGATTTCAGCTTCGAACTTGGTTGACGCGAATCTTGTCTTCAGGGATCATAAGTAAACAGTTACATAATAAACATTCAACGATCATCAGTGAGACTTGAACAGGCTCAGGGCTCACTGATGTACAGTGTTCGCTGAAGTATAAATTAAAGCTTGTTTTCCATCAACGATACTAAACAGATTTAATATATTTTCTTTGATGGCAAAACATTAATACATATTGTCTACTTACAATTTCATGAAGTGTTTCTTAGGGTCCTTATCAAATCATTGAGGGTTTGGATCAACAATCTCCCCCTATTTGATGATGACATAACAATAAAGGAAAATTGCTAAGTAAGAAAACATAAGGATAAAAAGAACTCGTAAAATGCGTGTCCCATTTACTGTTTTCAGGGATCTTTTCTAGTACTGATGGAGTAAAGTACATTCACTGAAATTTTTCATTAAATTCGTAAAGGTTACAGAGGGAAGTGGAAAAATTACAAGTACAATGAATTATAATTACAAGTACAAAAAGATATAAGCTGATAAAATAGAAGAATACAAAAGGTAGATCCTATCAGCTATTCAGGTTCTTTCTTGACGAGAAGTTCATCAAGAGTATTAGTCTCTGGAATCATCCAATCAGGGACAGTGATTCCCTGATCCCTTCTAACTTTTGCTTCGCGATAGATTGAAGGCTTCAGGAATGATCCAAGAACATCACCTCTGTAGTCGCACCAATAGATTAGATCTCTGAGTTGTTCGATTGGAGTTTTGTATAACTCAGAGATGCGTTGAAAGCATTCGCGACCAGTGAAGTCATAGAAAAATATTCCATAAGGATCACTGATAACTTTACCAGGGACGAAGTCTTCAGCTGGAGGTAAGGAGATGTCGAGGTTGGATAGATCAGGATTGGGCCCAAGAACTGCTTCACGAGAGAAATCAATCCCTGTCTCGTTTATGATTACCGGGCCTGAAGAGGAAGGAGTCTTCTTCTTCTTTGGAGCAACTCGTTTCTTCTGAATAGGAGGAGGAGGTGGAATATCAACCGCTGAGGTTACCTTGTCGATCAGCCTATTTATGGATTTTTCAACATAGGTCTTGAAAGTTGAGCGGGATGGCTGAATTGCTATTCTCATTTCCAACCATTCAGGGAAATCAAGTTTGTCCAGGTCTGACATGTAGCAAGTTCTGTTGAATTCGTTTTCTCTGACTATCTGGACATCAACAATCGGTACATCTTTAGCAAATCTCCCTCGTATGTTCACAGCGCTTATCCTCGATCCATGGCTTCTGAAGTGGCACTTTTTCTTGCACCAGGTCAGTGTGGAGTCACTGACCTTGGTCTTTTCCTGGCTGATCTTCTATGCGTCCTTTATCAACTTTCTTTGAACAGCCACAGGGAAATTCTTCAGGTCTGGATCCTTGACTGAACGCTGAACAAGTTCTAAGGCATATTCTTTATCTTTTTGTTCGACCTTCTTTCGTCCAGCAAGGATCTTCTCAGCTTTCAGGGCTTCAGCGATTTACCGATTGGACAAGCAACTTAGGTGCGGAGGAACAATACACTGATCTTCTAGCTGTTGGATCATCGATGCTCTCTTTCTGCTTTCATCTTTACTTGTCTTTTGAAGAGGCAAGGAAGGTCTTCTTCTATTGCAGCTTGTTCTTCGGTCTCATCAAAGTTCAGGACCGGGATTATTTGCATTTCTTCAGCTCTTGCAGCTGGGATTATTGGTGATGAAGGTTGAGTTGCTTCAGCTGGAACCTTAAGCAGGGGAGAGGACTAGCTGAAACAAAATGATCGATGGAGTTAGATCACTTGAGGAAAAAAGAGATAGAAAAAAATAGAGCTAAGTGTTTAGAGGTTTGAGAATGAGAAGGGTTGAGATTGAGAAGGGGTAGAGAAGGGATGCAGTGTATGGAAATAGAAAACAACATACGTGACAAACTGGCTTTTTCACGAGAATGTCCATGTTGTCAGCGGCAAGGCCCTTTTGTTTTTCTTTGTTGGCCGGCTTCGCTGGGGATTTCGCCTTGGTCCCCTCCCCTGGTTCGTTTATAGATACCCCTATCTGAGCAGGGGTTCTTATAGTTTTGCGTTTGAAGTAAAATCCGTCGTCGTCTTCTTCATTATCATCATCATCATCTTTTGGAGATGATGATGGTTCGTTGTCAGCAATGTCGACGTCTTCATCATCTACTTCCTCATCCTCACCCTCGGAAGAAAGATTCACAGTGTTGTCCGCTGAGGCATGGGTAAGGACTTCGCATCGCTCCCCCTCATATGGATAGGGACTTTCAGCGGTTCCCTCAGGATGATCAGATTCTGTTGGTCCAGAAGGGTTATACAAGTTTGTAGAAGGGGGGGGGGGGTTGAATACAAACACACGATTTTTACTTTCTAAATTGTTTATTGATAAATCAAAACAATTTACAACTTGTTGCGGAACAAGATTAAGGATTAACCTAATCTAAACAAGTTAAGAACCCTAAGTTTCTTGCACTAGAATAAAGACAGAAAGGAGATAAGGAAATTACGAATAATAACCTAACACACAGTAGTAAGGAAGAAGAAGATGGCCCAAGCACTTCATTTCTGAAGTAGGGTTCTTCTTATATACTGCATGCATTTAATGCATAGCAGTGTTACTTTACACGTGGCAGCAGCTGAGTGGTTGCATGTTTTGACCTTTATAGACAACCTTAGTAGCCGCATGGTGCATAGTGTAGAATCAAAGTTTGTTGTACGATTCTAGACATAATGGAGGTCCGTTCTGACGTTTCGTACGGAGACGTGCAAGGGAGGTAAGACAATAGTACTTTATAAGGAGACTTCATGATCAGCTTTCGTTGAATTAGTACTTTATCAGCAAATGATAAAGCTCAGCGATTGCTGAAGTCTTCTACTTGATACTTCACGTTGAATGGACAATTCTGTGACTTTGCTGATATCCGCATCAGTTCATTAGTAGACTTGTCGCTGGTTCTTGGGCTTAATCTTCGACTTCAGCGTAGACCCTTTGTTGACGTGAAACTATCAGCGATCATCACAGAGACTGAACAGGCTCAGAGCTACTGGATGAACAGTGTTCGCTGAATGTCTAATCTAAAGAGCGAGAGTTCCTATCAGCGGTACTGTAAAGTCTTAGTACTTATCAGCGATAGTGAAACTCTAATACATATTGTTTACTTACAATTTTCACTAAATGTCAAAGAGAGGGTCATTATCAAATCACTGAGGGTTTGGATCAACAATCTCCCCCTATTTGATTATGACATAGCAACAAAGAAAATTGCTAAGTATGAAAACATAAGGATAAAAAGAACTCATAAAATATTTGTCCCTTTTACTGTTTTCTGGGATCTTTTAAGTACTGATGGAGTAAAGTACATTCGCTGAAAATTTTCTGTTAACTTCGTATAAGATTACAGAGGGAAGTAGAAAAATTACAAGTACAGCAAATTTAAATTACAAGTACAAAAGAGGTAAGCTAATAAGGATAGAAGAAATACAAGGAAATCCTATCAGCCTTCATGAGGTTCTTCCTTAATGAGAAGTTCATCAAGGGTCTTTGTTGTTGGGATCATCCAGTCAGGGACCGTTACTCCTTGATCTCGTTTATTCTTTGCTTCAGCAAAGATCAAGGGTTTGAGATATCGTCCCTGAAGATCGCGTCTGAATTCACACCAATAGATGAGATCCCTGAGCTGTTCAATGGGAGTGATGGGAAGCTCAGAGACACGTTGAAAACGTTGTCCTTCATAGTAGTCGAGAAAGAAGATACCATAAGGTTCCTTATGACTTTACCAGGGACGAGACGTTCACCAGGTGGCAGAGAGGTATCCAGCGCTGAGAGATCAGGATCAGGACCAAGTACTTCAGCACGTGAAAAACCAATACTTGTTTCGTTCCGGATAGGAGGACCTAAATCTGATGGTTTGGACTTTTTCTTTGCAGAGGCCCTTCTTTGTTGAGTCGCAAGGGGAGGAGGAGGAGGAATATCCACAGCAGAAGAAACCAAGTCGATCTGAGAATTTATGATTTTCTCGACATGGGTCTTATATTATGAGGTAGATCGCTGAATGGCTATTCGCATCTCCAACCATTCAGAGAAACCGTACTTATTGATCGTAGCAGGGTAGATATTTTCCTTAGTACCATTTTCTTTGAATAGATCGACCTTAACAACTGGAACATCTATGGTCGATTTTCCTCTGATGAATACCTTGTGAATTTTGGCAGCCCGATATCGATAGTGCAGTCTTTCTTTGCACCATTCTAAGGTAGAATCAGATACCTTGGTCTTTTATTCAACGATCTTCTGGGCGTCTTCCCATAACTGACGTTGGACTTCAATGGGAGCTCTTTTCAGTTTGCGGTCATTCACCGATTCTTGGGCAAGCTGGATGGCGAGGGCCTTATCTTTTTCTTCAGCTTCCTTCTTTTCGGCGAGTAATCTTGTGGTTGTAAGATGATCATCGAACTCTTTCTTTGATAATCTGAACTTTGTAGGAACAGGGACTTTGGAGCGAGGGAGGATGATTCGTTGATCCTCGAATTTCTTGATCATTTCTTCTCTCCTTTTCTGATCCTCTTCACTTAGCTTTTGAGGAGCTAAGGAAGGTCTGTTTTTGTGAGAGAGAAGTTTTTCTTCAGGTTCATCGGTCTCAGTGATTAAATCCAAGACCGGGATTATTTCTTCAGCTCTTGTGGCTGGGATTATTGTTGGTGCAGCAGTGGGGACTTCAGCTGGATCCTCAAACAGGGGAGAGGACTAGCTGAAACACAACGATTGTTTAAGTAAGAACATGGGAAGAAATTGATAGAGAAAATAATGGGGTTTAAGTGTATAGAGGTTTTATGGAGAGGAGAACTGAGATTGAGAAGGGATAGAGGAGAGATGCAGTATAAGGGAAGAGAAGATATTATACCTGACAAGCTGGCTTAATCTGAAGGATAGCCAGATTGCCTTCTGCAGCGAGGCCTTTGTTTTTGCCTTTGTCAGCTTCAGACGCTGCAGGCTTTGTCCTGGTCGTCTCCCCTGAAGGTTCATTTATTGAAATCCCTTTCACAGGGACCTTCTTGGGCTCAACGAAGAAGAAGTCATCATCATCATCATCATCATCATCTTTAGGGGATGATGATGGTTCTTCATCATCGATATCGATGGGTTCTTCGTCTTCAGCTTCTTCTTCTTCAGACTCGACCTCATCAGCGTAAGGTTCAGTCACATCAGCAACAACTTCCTTGTGTTGCTCTTCGAGTTGCTCCCCCTCAAATTCAGAGGGAGGTTTCTCGGTTCCCTCAGGGTTTTCAACTCCCTGAGGTAGTAAAGTAGAAGTAGCAGCAGCATTTTCATTTTTCTCCCCCTCCGAATTATGGGGAAGATCTTCAGCTTTATTCTCCCCCTCTTCCACATTATGAGTGGGGGAGGAAACAGATTGATCTGCAGCAGCAGCAGTCATAGGATTACTGTCTTCCAGACCAGTAAGTCCCATGAAGGTTTCAATCACAACTATTCTTGCTTCTAGGCTAGAAATAGTAGGACTGATCTTCTGGAGATCATCTCGATCGGCCTGAGTAAAGTGAGACTTTGGGGCATCCAGGAGATTGAGTATCTGCTGAAGGAGATCTTTGACTGTGGTGACCTCACCCTTAAGAGTAGCAACCTTTGTCTTCAATGATGTGACTTCATTGGACCGAGTGGTGAAGTTTGTTGCCAGGGTGGTGTTGGTGAGGTTGAGATTGTTGATGTTTGTGGAAGTTTCAGCGAGAGTGGTAGCAAACGTTCCTATGCTGCCATCCACCTTCTCTATATCAGCTTTGGAGGCTTTTTCATCAACGACCTCGGTCAACTTTTTAAGGTTCTCTCCAGCGTCTGTAACCGCTGAAGAGTTTATGGAGAGAGTGGTGTTGTAAGATTCCACCTTTGTTTCCAGGGCCTTCAAGGAGGTGTTGATATCCCCCAAATTGGGACCTGAAACAGTTATTAACTTATGAACAGAGGAAAGCTCAGAAGTTTGGGGTTTTGAGAGAAGAGTTGGTTGACTTATGTGTATACCTGCAGGCGGGTTTGCGAAGTTGTCGAAACCTCGTAAACCTGAGAAGTGTTCCATATCGTCGTCGAGAGTGCCTTGGCTCATGGAGGTGCCTACAGATCCTAAGTTTGTCTCCATCATCGCATGTAGAGTATCTGCAGCTGAATCATGAACGATGATGGGTGTCCCTGAGAATGTTGGGAAAATTGGTGGAGTGTCCAAAGAATGAGTGGGAGGAGTGAAGGATGAGAAGATTGGTTGGGTGCGAGGTTCAGCGTTGGATCCGCTGACAATCACTTTAGTCTGTAGAGAGGCTGAAGGAGGTGGGTTCAGTTCCAAGTTTATAACCTCGGTGTTTAGAGACGCTGAGGTCGGAATTGAAGGGGTGGCTTGATCAGTTGTGGCAGAGCGTACCACGAAACTATCCATCAGCTCTTCAAAGTGAACTATGGAGTCTTCAGCATGTGAATGCTTGGAGGTTTGCTCCTTGGTTTTCTTGATCCTTTTGGAATCAAGTTGGGAAGATGATTGTTTCCTTTTTCGAGAAGGAGTGCAGGGTGCAGCTTGGGTATTAGCGGTGGGGATTTCCGCAAAAGTAGCCGCAGAAGTAGAAGAATGAGAATTAAGAAGAGATAAGAGAGTAGTAAGACGTACCTCGTTTGGCAGAGGCTTGAATTCGAGCACCATAGGGCCAACCCGAGAGAGTCTCAGATCACCCTCTTTTGGGTATTTGTCCCCAAGGCCAAGTTGAAAGATGGCACTTATGAATCGGGGATATGGAACCCATGACGGTCTATCAGCCATATCAACTCTGAACGCAAGGTCGTCATAGATGACTGAGGCCCAGTCAACAAGGAGACCTTTCAGCAATGCATAGCCCATTGCTTGCTGAGGTTGAGCAGCTTGATCAGAGGAGCCAGACTTCGCTGTCATGCAGCTTATCAAGTGAGCGAAGATGAAGTTCATCTCGCTTTGGACTTCTTGATCAGGGTCAGTTTCTTCTCAATCTGCTTGTCCCTCCATGTGTCCCATGCGCAACCCATTGCATCAAAGAATGCAGTGATGGCTTCCCTATCAGCATGGTTTTTGTGGTTTGGGAGAGGGACAAAGCGTTTTTCTTTGGTAGCGACGGAGAGGCTCAGTGCACGTCGGATGATGGCAGGATTGATTTTGGTGGTGCCAAATTTGGTGTCACGGAGAATGACATCAAGGAGTTTCTTAGGGTCTTTGGTTGAAGGAACCTGAGCTCGTCTGGCAGTATACCAGAACTGAGATAGAAGGAATTTATGGGCAAGGGGTACGAAGGTAAAGGCTTTGAATAAGCAGCAGGTTTGGAGAAAATTCACATCATCATCCAGATGCCTGACTTGCTTTCGTGGAGGAAAATCGAAAAGCGCATAGAGGTTGTTTGATTTTGAAAAATTTACTTCCTCAAGCGTGAACTTGACCTGAGGAGCCTTGATGAGATTCAGTTTCTCCGTAGCAGGAGATTTCTCAGCGGTAGGAGCAGCAGTAGAAGATGCCATTTCTGTTTAACATATATAAACATGAAGAAGAGATAAAGAACAATGTCTTAATGTGGAAAGAATTTCCAATAAGATGTTGTCGAATTTTGTCCATTTCATTCAGACAAAAAATGTCTTAATGAAGTTTAGGGTTTTCTAGTTTTGACAAAAAGATACAAGAACTAGTGAATGTCTTATTTTCCAGTTTCCTTTAAAGATAAGGATTCTGGAAAAACATATGAAGAACAAGTTTAAGATTTTGAGTTTTAAACTTGAAGAACAACCATGAAGGTTGTGTTTATAAAATCATGAAAGAAAATGATTTCATTTTTAAAAAGTTCTTTTGTCTGATCTTGTAGAAACAATGAAGAGATCAAAAACAAGTTAGAAACAGGTAAATAATAAGAATATTAACCTTGTTGTCGAAGAAGGAGATGAATAGTTTTCTGGAAAAACTCGAGTTCAAAAAGCAACAGTAATTTCTTGCTTGGAGAAGAAGATGTTCGCGTAAAGGAACAATATAAACCCGAAATAGTTTATATAGAGAGAGTAGAAAGAGAAAATCTTGAGCGGGAAAAGATTTTCATGATGACACGGACACGTGTTTGCATTTGATTGGATGAAAAACGAAACGTGCAAACGTGTGTCAGAAAAAGAACGTGCCAGGGTTTATCCGTTAGGATGACGTCATAAACGTCCTTTCATATTTTTAGGATGTCTTTGAGGTTTTGAAAGCTCAGGGACATTTTGAAAACACGAAGCACTGAATAGAAATATCAGTGTTAGTTTTAGAAATTTCAAAGTATCGCTGTTTAAGGAAGAAATATTCAGCGATGCAATTTGTTTTTGAAATCTTGCGATCATTTGCGAACGTCAGCGAGTAAAGAGAGAACATACCTTGATATCAGCGAATCAACTTTGTTCAGAGAGAAGATGATAGAATGGGTTATATAAGTTGGTTTTATCCGGTCGTTGATCAAATGTGAACCGCTGAAGATTTTACTCTTCAAAGTTCAGCATTCCAAGCTCGCTGATGAGAAAGTTGAATCTTGTCTCATCAAGAGGTTTGGTGAAAAGATCAGCTAACTGAAAATCAGTTGGGATAAAATGAAGTTCTATATCACCATTCATCACATGATCTCTGATAAAATGATACCTGATTTCGATATGTTTGGTCTTTGAGTGTAGTACTGGATTGTTGGCTATAGCGATAGCACTAGTGCTGTCGCAATAGATTGGAATTTTCGAGAGCTGAAGGTCATAGTCCAGTAGTTGATTTCTCATCCACAAGACCTGAGAACAACAGCTTCCAGCGGCTACATACTCAGCTTCAGCGGTGGAGGTGGACACTGAGTTTTGCTTTTTACTTGTCCAACTCACCAGCTTTCCGCCCAGGAGCTGACAGCCTCCTGTGGTGCTTTTCCTATCCAATTTGCAACCTGCAAAATCACTATCTGAATAGGCGATTAGATCAAACCCTGAATCTTTGGGATACCAAAGACGTAGGTTTGGAGTTCCCTTAAGGTAACGAAAGATTCTCTTTACAGCGATCATATGAGATTCCTTAGGTTCAGCTTGATATCGTGCACACAAACAAGTTGCGTACATAATATCAGGTCGGCTAGCTGTAAGATACAAAAGAGAGCCGATCATCCCACGATATGTCATGACATTAACAGGTATTCCAGAAGAATCCTTGTTTAGTGTCCGCGGCGGTGCCATAGGGGTTTTCATAGCTGAACTATGAGTTAAATCAAATTTCTTTAGCATATCTTTAACATACTTTCCCTGATTAATGAAAGTTCCATTTTCATTTTGTTTTATCTGAAGACCAAGGAAATATGTTAGCTCACCCATCATACTCATTATATACTCTGCTTTCATTCTATTAGCGAAACGAGTACAAAGGTCAGGGTTAGTAGAACCAAATATAATGTCATCAACATATATCTGAACAACTATAATATGACCTTTTACTTTCCTGAAGAATAGAGTGTTATCGATTTTACCACGCTCCAATTGTTCAATATGGAGATAAGTAGAGAGAGTGTCATACCATGCACGAGGAGCTTGCTTTTAGCCGTAAAGTGCCTTATCCAGTTTATAAACATAACCTGGATGCTTAGGATCTGAGAATCCTGGAGGTTGTTCCACATAGACTTCTTCATTCAACTTTCCATTAAGAAACGCTGACTTAACATCCATTTGATAAACTTTGAAGTCTTTATGTACAACGTAGACAAAGAATAGACGAATAGATTCTAGTCTTGCTACTGGAGCAAATGTTTCGTCGTAGTCTATACCTTCCTCTTGTCTGTATCCCTGAGCAACAAGACGAGCCTTGTTGCGGGTTACAGTTCCATGTTCGTCCAACTTGTTTCGATAGACCCATTTAGTGCCTATCACTGTATTGTCAGTTGGTCTTCGAACAAGTTTCCAAACTTTGTTTCTTTCAAATTCTGTCAGCTCTTCTTGCATAGCGCTGACCCAGTTTGGATCTTGGAGGGCATCATCTGTTTTCTGTGGTTCAATCAGAGAAATAAAGTTAACAAATAAACAAATGTTACCTGCACTTCGTCGAGTCTGAACACCATAGTTTGGATCACCAAGTATTTGATCAATTGGGTGATTAATAGTCCATCGCTGAGCCGGAGCATGAGTCACTGACTCAACCTGAACTGGAGGGGCTGAAGATGAGGCTTCAGCAACTTCTGGTATATCAGTCAAGAAAGGAGTAGGTGCAGATGTCATTACATTTACTGATTGTTGAGAAGTAGATGGAATGTCTGAGACATTTTGTTCAGAAGAAGACATAGTGTTTAGAGGAACAACTGAGACCTATGAAGTTTCAGCTTCACTAGTCTGCATGTTTGGGATGATAGTGGGACCATCATATTCAACGGTATGAGTATGAGGAGTGGGACTATCTTCTGAATCACCAAGATGTGAAAACATCCATTGATTCAGTTCTTTAGTATCAGCAGAAGGTCGAGAATTTGCTGAACGGGATTCGTCAAAGGTGACGTGAATAGTTTCTTCAACAGTCTGTCTTCTTCGATTGAAGACTCTGAAGGCTTTGGAGACTGAGGAGTATCCAAGAAAGATTCCATCATCAGCCTTAGGATCAAACTTTCCAAGGGCATCTCTGTTGTTCAGTATGAAACACTGACATCCAAAGATGTGAAGAAAGCTAATTGAAGGCTTTCTCCCATAGAAACGTTTGTAGGCTGTCTTGTTGAATCTTTTCACTATCAGCGACCTGTTTTGCGTAAAACAAGCAGTATTGAGAGCTTCTGCCCAAAACTGAGTAGGCAGGTGAGAATCGCTGAGCATTGAACGTGCAGCTTCAATGATAGTTCTATTTCGTCTTTCAGTGACTCCGTTTTGTTGCGGTGTTCTCACTGAAGAAAAGTTGTGAGAAATACCCTTACTCTCAAAGAAGGAATCAAGAGAACTGTTTTTAAATTCAGTCCCATGATCACTCCTTATTAAGCGAACGTTCAAGTTGTTCAGGACTTCCATTTTCCTGACAAAGGTGATGAGTTCTTTAGGGGTGTCACTCTTAGAACGGAGAAGCATTACCCAGGTATAGCGAGAGAAATCATCAACTATGACCAGTGTATATTTCTTTCCAGCGATTGATTATTTGTTAACAGGGCCAAACAAATCCATATAGAGAAGTTGTAGAGGAGATGACACTGAGGAGACTTGCTTTGATTTAAAGCTTGCTTTGGTCTGCTTCCCTTTCTCATACGCTGAACACAAGGACTCTTTGGCGTATGAGTGTTGAGGTAGACCAGTGACTAACTCTTTAGAAGAAAGAGTGTTTAGTGTCTTGAAGTTGAGATGGGAGAGCCTCTTATGCCATAACCAGTTGGCATCAGATGAGGCTTTTGAGAAGAAACAGGAGTTCTCAGTGGTTATTGAGTCCATGTTTATAACGTAAACATTTTCCAAACGATAACCGCTGAGAGCTATCTTCTCCTTTTTGTCAGTGGCAAAGCAGGATTCCTTAGTAAAGATTACTTTATTATCCATGTCGAAAAGCTGACTGATGCTTAGAAGATTATGCTTCAGCCCTTCAACATATGCGACTCTTCTGAAGGTTGTTGTACCATTAGAGAGTACACCAAACCCTCGGGTATGTCCTTTTCCGTTTCCACCGAAAGTTACAGAGGGACCCTTCTCTTCCTTATACTCAGTGAGCAGGTTCTTCTTACCAGTCATGTGTCTAGAGCATCCGCTATCGAGATACCAAATACCCTTCTTAACCTGCAAACAAAGGAAGATTAGTTTGACTTGGGAACCCATTTCATCATGTGTACACACTTGTCAGTGGAGGTAGATGGAATGGAAGGTTCAGCATTCTTCGCAACATTTGAAGATTCAGCTTTATCAGTCTTCACTTTGGTTAATTTCTTAACCTCAGTGGTCTTCTTTGCCTTGGGAGCAATAATCTTCACCTTAGCTATTTTTTCAGCTTTGGTGGCTGTAAGGCACTTACTAGCAATATGATTTGTAAGTCCACAGTGATAACATTTCCTATAACTAAAAGTAGTTCTAGGACCATTTGCATGCTTAGCCGTTAGTTTTAAATGAGCAGGGCTAGCACAAAGTATACCTTTGGCATTGGAAATGAGAGGAACTTTCAGTTCTTCAGATTTCCTACCAGTTATTGTAACGACCCAGAATGCCATACATAGTTCAAATAGCATACATTGCATAACGTCGTTAAAACAAGAGATACATTATATAACAAATACGGCCCCTTAGTCTTTTACAAACATTCAGTACATCTTTACCAACGTTTACATAGTAAATTACATCATTACTAACAACATGCTATATCTACTAAACACATCATAGTCTTCAACTACATAGTCCTCCAAAAGCTATTCGCGGTTTAACCTTCTTATTTGCTCTTACTCGATCCACGACCTGGAATACATATTTTTAAAACAAAATGAGGGTTAGACCTTGAGGTCTAGTGAGAAAATCCCCGTTAGTTCAAAATAATTTGCACAACATTATACACATAATTCACATAGGAATACCAATTAAAACTCATGCATCATATATCTTCCATCTCATTCTCTTGGCATATTAATTGGTTGCGAGCCAATTAATTAATTTACACCGATGTACTGAATACAGCCAACACCACTGTCCCTCTGTACAGCCAACATACACCGGTCCTAAGCCCGGCCAACTAGCACCCATGCAGTGTAATACTCATATAAACATAGTATGCACATTATTACACTCATTCCACATATATGTATTCCAGTTGAAAACATTTTAAATAAAAACTCACCGGTTTGCTTTATCAAAACTCTTTCTAACCCTCCACAAAGAATTCTGCTTTCACCTTCGATTCACAGTATCTAAAACAAATAGATGCAGATATCTCTTTACCATACAAAACACATAAGTCTTACTAAAGCTAAGAACTCTAAAGAACTCAAATCCTCAAATGTTGCCCCCAAACCCGAACTTAAGTCAAGTCCACAGTACATTCGGTCCTCATTCATTCCCTATCCATGAATTAACAAACACAGGCTACTGGATACTTAAAAGCATCTAAACTCACCAATTTGACCAAACAGCAAAAGTATCCGGACAACACACCCTTTCCGGACAACATTAATATTTCGGACAACACCACTTTTCGGATAACATTACCAATCCGGATAACACATCTTTCCGGATAGCAAAGCAACCCGGATACCATCCGGTATCCCATTCCATCCGGAAACTTATAACAAAAAGGAACTTACCCGGATACTTTACACGTCCGGACACCTTAGAACATCATCCAGATACTGTTAATCAAAATCATCCAGATACATTCAACTTATCCGGAAACCACTGTCTGTTCATGCATTTTCTACCCAGATTCGACTATAATTACTATCAGGCTTGAAATCAACTATTCTAATCCGATAGAAACCTTCTAAATACAATTATACACATAAAATGTAAAGGGACATACCTTAATTTCACTTCCGAGCACACCAAATTGAATCCCTAGCCTTTTATCTTCTTTCTTCTTCTTTTGGTCTCAAAACACACACACTACACACACTGATTTTCTGGATAATATCTGACTTTATGAAATATCTGATTTCATCAAGAGGTATGATAACTCTATTTTTAGAGTTATTATTTCCATTTATTTTCCACTTTATTTTGTCAATTTTAGCCATTTCACTTCTAAAAACCCCCATTCTTGGTATGATTTACGAAAACGAGCAAAAGGAGTGAACCATGGTCTTTAATAAATTATTTGGGGAAGTTTTGGGTGTTTTCTCGATTTTTCATCCGCAGTGACGTATACAGTGCCCACTCCGGTTCCCCACTCTTCGAGCTGATCAAAAAGAAATCAAAAAGAAACTTTTAGTTGGGATCTAATTTTCTGGAGGAGGAAGGTTCATATGGCAGAGAAATGGCTGGAGAAGTACAAGGTAGTTCTCATTGAAGATAGCATCAAGTACACCTCTTTGTACTTGGAGATTGACTTGGAGAAGGGACCATTGGATAAAAGAATTGCACAAGGAGCTGAATTCTGCCACAACTCAGCAGTCTTTACCCATTGGAAGACCCACCTCTTTTGTGTAATACCCAACTCCTTCTCCTAGTATATAAAGGAGCACTTGGGTGCCATTAAATGCATGCTTGGTTTTCATCCTTGAATACTTTTAGTCTCAAATTCTCTCAACTACCACATTAGCTTTAGTCTTTTATTTACTGCAGTAACTAGCTTTAATTTTCAGTAATTTACTTTCTTAGTTTAAATTGTAGTTCGTATTACACAGTGCAGGGACGACTTCTCGTTCCCCACTGTGAGCAGTTAATTCAAATCACTTTCAGTTTTATTATGTGCAAATCTTCATCTTTTGTTTTCTTTACTTCGGAAATGTTAGGCTAAACATCCTTTGGGATGTAGGAAGGAGAAGTACCTGGATTTTATCAAAAATGCTTGAGTAATCTTTATACTTAGAATATTTGTTGTTTTGGTCTTTCATTCTCAATATTTACCCAAGGATGCGAACAAGCTGATCACTTGCAAGGATCTAAAGTCTAGTTCTTAACTTAGAAATAAGTAGAGCGCAGTGACACGAGCTTGAATGATGCTAGGGGATTCGAAAGAATTCTTTTGACACTTATGAAAGTGAGGTCGGCACAGTGAGTTAATCTCTGCCCACTGGAGTAGTAGGCAAGCTAATTTGTGTATTAAAAACACTTAGAGTATTTGTTTCTACACATTCCATCGAGGCCTGAAAAGGTCCATTTTAGAGATTACCATTGACAAAACAACAAGTACTAAGAGTATGGGATTTTTATCTAACGGTGTGAGTAATTTGTAACCGGGCTTTTCTAGCGAAAATGTCCACCACGAATACGAGGATCACTCTAAGGACCGAGTATTTGAGATAAAATTTAGGGAAAATCCAACCTACATTCCTCCTTTTTAGCATTTAGTAAATCGTTTCAAGTAGCTATTTTACCAAACCAAACCAAAGTATTATTTTCCTCTCTAGTTGAAACTTGTAAAAGGAGCTCATGAGAACCGTATTGTCTTGATTGTCCAGTCTCTGTGGATTCGATTCTGGTATTTTACCAACTATTACTTGCTGTGACGATCATAGTGGACAGTGTACACTTGCACTTCCCACTGTGGACAGTTTGCAACCCACTGCGATTAAAACACACATTTCGCACGTAACAAGTTTTTGGCGCCGTTGCCGGGGACTGGCGTGATTTTAAATCTCAAGACATTAGTTTTTGTTCGAGCCCGAGTAACTAGTTTTTCTAAGCTGTTCGTATTGTATGCCACGGCGACAACTCGAACATTTGGTTCCAATAGATCTCGAAATAGAAAAAACGTTGCGAAAAACACGAAGAAGCAAGAAAACAAATCGACAACCTCCTGTGATCCCCACTGTGAACATGGCTGCAGTACCGCCACCTATAGTGGAGACCACAATCACGATTGCCGATAACAAAGATCGAAAAATACGGGACTATGCTACTTCCGGAGTTGGTGATTTAAGCTCCGGAATTTTGAGACCCAATATTGTTGCAACGCATTTTGAACTCAAACCGGTGATGTTTCAAATGATCCAAGCCATGGGTCAATTTGGAGGATCGCCATCTGAGGATCCGCACTCGCACTTAAAATCTTTTTTAGAAATGACCGATTCCTTTCAATTGCAAGGTGTTAGTGATGAGGCATTAAGACTAAGGCTTTTCCCTTTTTCATTAAGGGACAAAGCAAAATCTTGGCTGAACGCACATGCACCTCACTCGATAACCACTTGGCAAGAACTTGCCGATAGATTTTTGCAAAAATACTTTCCTCCAACAAGGAATGTTAGATTTCGAAATGATATAATTTTATTTAGACAAGAGGAAGATGAGGCTGTTTCGGATGCATGGGAACGATTTAAAGATTTACTTCGAAAGTGCCCACATCATGGCATCCCACATTGCATCCAATTGGAGACCTTTTACAATGGTCTTTCCAATGCAGCCAAAATCATCTTAGATGCAACAGCCGGTGGAACATTTACGAGTATGACTTACAACGAAGGATATCAAATCTTAGAAAAAGTGTCCAACAACAATACCGAATGGTCAAATCCGAGAGCACCCATGTCTAAGACCAACACCATAGATTCCGAAGCACTCAAAACCATGAATGCACAATTAGTGGCCTTGACAAAAATCGTTTTAAATCAAAATCGAGGCCAAGTCAATTCCGCAACCCATCTCGCTGATAACTGCTCCCTTTGTGGAGAGGAGCATGTTTTCGACTTTTGTCCAGCAAACCCCGAATCTGTTAATGTCATAGGGACCAACCAAAGGAACAACCCTTATTCGCAGACTTATAATCCAGGTTGGAGAAATCATCCGAATTTCTCTTGGTCCGGTAATCAAGGACTCCAACCCCAAGGACCGAGTCACATCCAGCAAAGACCATACAATCCCCCGGGATTTCAGCAACATCACAGTGGGCAATCCCCACATCACAGTGGGCAATCCCCACATCACAGTGGGCAGTCCCCACAACCATACCAACCACGATCCAACCAACCAGCTGAGGCTCAACAATCGATCGAGTCGATTCTCAAAGGTTTTATGAATCAAACCCAAGCAGCCATTAGGAATATAGAGACCCAAGTAGGACAGCTAGCCGTTGAAGTTAAGAATAGACCACCAGGAACGTTACCGAGTGATACCGAGCAAGCTAGAGTGATAGGAAAAGGACCAGAACATGTCAAGTCCATAACTTTAAGGAGTGGAAAGGATCTGAAAAATATCATTTTTGAATCTGATGATTCGCCTCAAAAACCCACTGTGAGCACCTCAGTGGGCACTCCTCAAGTCACTGTGATCCCCACAGTGGGGACCGACATCCCTGACCTTCCCACTTTTGGACCTGTCCCAAAGACTACTGTTCCAAAGCCAATACCACAGCAAACTCAGATTGACCCACGAAACATTCCATTTCCTCAAAGAATGAAGCCTAAAAATGTCGATGTTCAGTTTAAAAAATTCTTAGACATTTTTAAGCAACTTCACATTAACATACCCTTGGTAGAAGCTCTCGAGCAGATGCCAAGCTATGTTAAATTCTTAAAAGATATTTTGAACAAAAAGAGGAAGTTGGGTGAATTTGAAACTGTGGCTTTGACCGAAGAATGTAGTGCCCTCCTAACAAGCAAGATTCCACCTAAGTTGAAAGACCCGGGTAGTTTCACCATTCCATGCATTATAGGAGGACAAGAAGTAGGCCAAGCACTCTGTGATTTAGGAGCTAGTGTCAACTTGATGCCTTTGTCCATTTTTAACAAGTTAGGGATTGGAGAGGCTAGACCCACAACCGTGACATTACAACTAGCCGACCGATCCATTGCCTACCCCAAGGGAAAAATAGAAGACGTTTTGGTCCAAGTGGATAAATTTATCTTCCCCGCCGATTTTCTTGTTTTAGATTATGAGGCCGATAAAGAAATCCCAATCATCTTAGGACGTCCGTTTCTTGCAACCGGACGTACTTTGATCGATGTGCACAAAGGAGAACTCACGATGCGAGTTAATGACCAAGAGGTAACTTTTAATGTTTTCAAATCTCTCAAATATATAGACACCGAAGATTGTTTTGCCTTAAGTTCGATTTATGAAACCCACAATTTTGGCAATTTGCCCACAGTGGGGAGTACAGTTCCCACAGTGGGGATTGACAGTGAGCACTCTGAATCAGAGAGTAATGACACTTTTAAGGATGAGTGTAATAAGATGGTTGCAGCTTTTGAACCTCTGGACTTCAAGGATAGAGATGTTCAATCCCCTTCAATAGAACAACCTCCCGAGTTAGAGCTTAAACCATTGCCTTCCCATTTAAAGTATGCTTATCTCGCTAAGGATAATAAACTTCCCGTCATTATCTCTTCCAAACTTAGTGAGAAACAAGAACAACTTCTGATTGATTTGTTGATAAAGCATAAGGGAGCAATTGGTTGGACCATAGCGGACATTCGAGGGATTAGCCCCTCTTTATGTCAACATAAGATTAACTTGGAGAATGACCACCCGGGGAAAGTCCAACCCCAAAGAAGGTTGAACCCCATCATGAAGGAGGTAGTTAAGAAAGAAGTCTTGAAATGGTTAGATGCCGGTATTATCTATCCCATTGCCAGTAGTAGTTGGGTGAGCCCCGTTCAATGTGTCCCTAAAAAGGGAGGAACAACAGTGGTCAGAAATGAAAAGAACGAACTCATTCCAACTAGGACTGTTACGGGATGGAGAATATGCATGGATTATAGGCAACTGAATCTAGCAACAAAGAAAGACCATTTCCCGTTACCTTTTATTGATCAAATGCTTGATAGATTAGCGGGAAAGGAATTTTATTGTTTTCTAGATGGATACTCCGGATATAACCAAATCCACATCGCACCCGAAGACCAAGAAAAGACCACCTTTACTTGTCCATATGGTACTTTTGCATTCCGGAGAATGCCTTTTGGTTTATGTAATGCTCCCGCTACTTTTCAACGCTGTATGATGGCCATTTTTACTGATATGATAGAAGATACCATAGAAGTTTTTATGGACGATTTTTCTGTGATCGGCACATCATTTGATAACTGTTTGAGGAATCTAGAAAAAAGTTTGGTGAGATGTGAAACCCACGACCTTATTCTAAATTGGGAAAAATGTCATTTCATGGTCGAAGAGGGCATCGTTTTGGGTCATCTTGTGTCGAAAAAGGGTTTGGAAGTTGATGAAGCAAAACTAGAAGTAATCTCCCAACTTCCCGAGCCCACAACGGTAAAAGGCATTCGCAGTTTTTTAGGTCACGCAGGTTTCTATAGGAGGTTCATAAAAGATTTTTCCAAAATAACTAAACCCCTATGTAACCTGCTGCAACATGAAAGAGAGTTTGTTTTTACCAAAGAATGTAGAAACGCATTTGAAATAATCAAAAATGCCTTAGTTACTGCACCCATAGTGACCACTCCTGACTGGTCACTCCCATTTGAAGTCATGTGTGACGCCAGCGATTGGGCTATAGGTGCAGTACTAGGCCAACGAAAAGATAAGATTTTTCATCCAATATACTATGCAAGCAAGACTTTGATCGAGGCTCAAATCAACTACACTGTAACCGAAAAAGAACTACTTGCAGTAGTTTTTGCTTTTGATCGTTTCAGGTCTTACTTAATTGGAGCAAAGGTCATAGTACACACCGATCACGCAGCCATCAAATATTTGATCAACAAGGCTGACTCTAAACCGAGGTTGATCAGATGGGTGCTGTTGCTGCAGGAATTTGACCTCCAGATCGTCGACAGAAAAGGAACAAGCAATCAGGTTGCTGATCATCTGTCCAGGCTCGAGAAGACAGTGGGCACTGTTGACCCCACTCCTGACCCCACTCCGGTAAAAGAAACTTTTCCCGATGAACAATTATTATCTGCGCAACATCATAATGAAACTCCTTGGTATGCTGATATTGCAAACTTTTTAGCAAGTGGACTTAAGCCCCACGGGATGAGTGGACAACCATTCAAGAAATTTTTACACGACACACGACAATACGTTTGGGACGATCCCTTCTTGTACAAGATAGGGGCGGACCAAATATTAAGGCGTTGTGTCCATGGGAGTGAACAACATCAAATACTCCATGGTTGTCACACATCCCACTACGGTGGCCACTTCGGTGGAAACCGTACCGCAGCAAAAATTTTGCAAAGTGGATTCTTTTGGCCCACTGTTTTTAAAGACTCATTTGAATTCGTGAAAAATTGTGAGCAATGTCAACGTACGGGGAATATATCGCAAAGAAATGAAATGCCTCTTAACAACATTCTAGAGGTCGAACTTTTTGATGTATGGGGGATAGATTTTATGGGACCTTTTCCAAATTCCAACAATAACTTTTACATCTTGGTTGCGGTAGATTATGTTTCAAAATGGGTAGAAGCCATTGCTTGTCACTCCAATGATGCTAACACTGTGGTGAAGTTCTTACACAAAAATATATTCACTCGCTTCGGAACACCACGAGCATTAATTAGTGACGAAGGCACCCATTTTGTAAACAAAGTCATGGCCTCGGTTCTTGCTAAATATGATATTCATCATAGAGTGGCCACCGCATACCACCCACAAACCAATGGGTTGGCCGAGCTTTCAAATCGTGAGATCAAGGGAATTTTGGAAAAAGTTGTTAAGCCACACCGTAAAGATTGGTCAATCAAACTCGATGATGCTCTTTGGGCCTATCGAACAGCCTATAAAACTCCTCTGGGAATGTCTCCATTCAAATTAGTTTTTGGCAAAGCTTGCCATTTACCGATTGAATTAGAGCACAAGGCGTTCTGGGCCCTTAAAGAGCTTAACATGAGTGAGGATGCCGCGGGAATCAAAAGGAGTCTGCAAATACATGAGCTAGAGGAGTTGCGATATCACTCCTATGAGAATGCAAAGTTGTACAAGGAAAAGACCAAGATGTGGCACGATCGTCGAATCAACCATAGGGAGTTCATGGAAGGACAACAGGTACTATTGTTCAATTCTCTTCTCAAACTCTTTCCAGGTAAACTTAAATCAAGATGGACGGGACCATACACCATTGTCAAGGTGAGTCCTTTCGGAACAGTGGAGTTGAAATCCCCACAATCGGGTCAAACCTTTAAAGTCAATGGGCAAAGGGTAAAGCATTTTTTGCATGAAAGTGCCCACATCCCTGCCCACTCTCCGCCTCGCTATGGTTAGAGAAATTCACAACCGTGTGTAAATATTTTATTTCACTTATTTGTTGTCTTTTTATTATTTTTGGTCTTTTTAATTCTGCATGGTAGTTTGTTTTAATGTGTGTAGAAGAACGTGCCACCTTTTGAAGAAAAATCAAGGAAAGTACTTTGCAGTGGGGAAGGCTCAGGTCACTGCGCTCCCCACTCCCCACCTGACGAATGAAAGGACTATTTTTGGGGCCCAATGCTGACAAGCTTTCACCTTTTGCTGACATCAAGTCTACTTTTAGGCCATGGTGTCATAGTTCATCATTTCCCAAGCAAAGCTATCATTGTCAATCCTCTCCCTCTCTCCTAAAACCGGCGGTTTCCCCCCAATTTTGAAAAGAAAACATTTCCAAAAACCACCTTAACCTCCTTTGCTTCCAAAATTTACCCAACAAACTTTCTCTTCTTCATTTCTCTCTCTACGAAAAACCCACCAGCAAAACCCTTCCAAAACCCTAAAAATGGCAAGAACCAAGAGAATGAACACCAACCCCGATGCACTCACACGTGCGGCCGTCCGCCGCAGGACCGCCGAGGAACAACCACCGGAAGCCGTCACCAATGACCTGAACGAACCGCCACCGGTCTCCGGCGAAAACCCGATCATCTCCGGTGCAGCCGACGAGGGTTCTTCAAAGCACGAAAGCCCAAAAGCTACTTCATCATCGCAAGTCTCAGACAACAGTATCACCCATTTCGAGACCGAGACACTTCTAGCCGAAGAAGAAGAGAGACGGTTAGCAGAGGAGTTCAAACAGAAAATGGAAGCCATTAGAAAAAGAAAGGAAGAGGTCGAGAGGAGGCGTCGAGAGGAAGAAGAAAGAATCAGAAAGGAAGAAGAAGAAAGAATCAAAAGAGAGGAGGAAGAGAGATTGAGGAGGGAAGAAGCCGCAAGATTGGCTAGAGAGGAGGAGGAGCGATTGAAAGAGGAAGAACGAAAGAAGGATGAAGAAGCAAGGATATTCGAGCAGAAAAAGAAACAAGCAGAGGAGGAGTGTTTGGCTCGTGAGGAAGAAGAAAGACAGAAGAAGATTAAGGAGCAGGCTCAGACATTAGACATTCCCCAGAACAAAAATGCTGATAGTGTGGAGGATGTCCACACCACTGCCCACAGTGAGGAAACCCCAACCAGAGCACTCCAGAGGAATAGGGGAATGGTTACACGATCTGGTGCATCCAAGAAGGCATCGTCTGCAAAACCAAAAAGAAAAGCGTCGAGGAAAGGTAAGGGTATCGAACCCTCTTTAAGTTCTTCTTCTAGTGATACTAATACGGGAAGTGAACAAAACCTTTCTGAAAATCCACATCTGTCCACTGTGGGGACTGCTCATGCCCCCAGTGGGATACCGAGGCAATTCACTTCCCCAGCTGCTAGAACCCACTTTGAGTGTATTTGCACTCGGAAGTTGAATTTAGAGAGGGGTTTCGACCCCGACTTTGTAGAAGAAAATCCCTTTGTCAAAGATAAACTTGTAGCGCAAGATTGGGCAACCATTGCCACTGCCAATCGCCGCGCTAATGCATCATTAGTCCGAGAATTTTATGCTGAGGCCTCCCAAGCCAAAGAATCATTTGTTAAGATCAGAGGAAAGGTTGTGGACTTTACTCCAGGCAATATAAACCGAGTGTTAGGTAGAGGAGCTCCGGAACCTTGTGCTTTCGGACAGTTCCTGGCAAAGATGACTCCGGCTGATGAGGAATTGATTTTAAAAGAAATAGCAGTTGAGGGAAGGCCATGGAATCAGGATGGCCAAAGAAGGTGTCTATATGCTGGCAGCCTCACCACTGAGGCTGCTGTGTGGTTCCAATTCCTAAGGGCCTCGGTGGCCCCAACATCGCACGACACGACTCTCTCCATGCATAAGTGTGCCATGCTTTACTGCGTTCTCACTAAAAAGAAGATCAATCTGGGAATCATAATGCATGGTGCCATCCATCAGGCCAGAACACGAACCAAGGTAATCCTACCCCTTCCTTGCCTTATTACACTATTGCTAATAGATGCCGGAGTGCCCACAGCTGAAGAAGACCAGTGGATCATTTCCACGAAAAACATCAGTATTCAGACAATTAAGAAGATGAGAAGAGAGATAGGAGGCCCGTCTGTTGAGCCTGCCCAGGTACAGCCCAATGTGCGAATAGCCGACGAGCACATAGTGGGCACTGAAGTGCCCACTGTGGGGAAGAAGGGTACCCCACTCCATTCAACCGAGGCCGGATCATCAAGCAACCAAATGGGAGAGATTTTGGCAGCTTTAAAGAAGCTCACATACAGGATCGAGTTGCTGGAAAGTGAGCAGCGATACCAGAACCGGGCCACGCAGAAATTTTGGATGTATACAAGAGAACGAGATGAGGTGACGGGCCTGATGATGAAAGAGGCCAACCCAATGCTAGCTGCTCAGCTACCAGAATTCCCGAAAGATATCTGCCCGGTTAATGACAGTGAGGATGAGTTCGATGATGATGATGCGGATCTGTCACCGCAAGCCACCCAAACCCCGTGAATGGTTTGTTTTTAAAACAATGGTTTCGCTCTTTTGCTCACCAAAAACAATTTTATTTTGTTTGGTTGATCTTTTTGTGCCTATGGCTAGGCATTGACACTATTTGCTGTTTTAACTTTTTAAATATCGATGCATGAAAATCCTACCGGTAGGTAGGTACTTTTGGGTACTAACATATTGATTGTTTGAATGCTTGTTTGACCTCGTTTCCATTTCAAGGTACAACTTTCGGCTTCCGACTTAAAAGGTCACTTTTGTAAGTACAAATCTCAACTTGTCCCGTGAAATGATATAGGCCATTTTTCGCATCCAAACACGATCCTTTTTATACCCCCAAACCACCACCTTTGTTCATTAATTCAATGTCACAGTGGGGACACTGTGAGATTTTAAGTTTGAGGTGGGAACTTCCAGAGTGACCTCCAGTTTGCTCACAGTGAGGACACTGTGAAGTCCAAGTTTGAGGTGGGTAAGCCGTACCCCCCTCCAAAAAAAAAAGAAAACACAAAAATACAAAAACATAAGAAAATAGGAGTAGCACTAACAAAATTGATGGTGTGCCTTTTCTGGACCATCAAAGTGCTCACTCCCAGAAAACGATGGTGTGCCTATTCTGGACCATCAGAATACCCACCCTCACAAAAAAAATAGCCATACTCATTATACCCAAATAAAGCCTGAAAGTGTACGTTCTTATCATAGCAAAATACTAAACACCCACTTCTTGAAATAAAAATCTCAAAGCGAGATCTTCGGTCCATGTTTGGAAATTTTTGCCAAAACCCTTGGGAAAAGATTCAAAGCCATAAACCCTTCAAACACAAGAAAGCCCTATTGATCAAAAGGTAAACAAGGGAAAGGTTTCGTCAAACACAAAAGTGAAATTTTCAAGTTTGGAACCGAAGGAAGTATCGAAGGAAGGAGATCAACGCCCATTCAAGTCAAGAAATATGTAAGTCCATCAAAGACCTTTTATGCATTGTGTTTCATTTTATTTCTTTCTTTTTATTACTTGGGGACAAGTAATGATTTAAGTTTGAGGTTGTGATAACTCTATTTTTAGAGTTATTATTTCCATTTATTTTCCACTTTATTTTGTCAATTTTAGCCATTTCACTTCTAAAAACCCCCATTCTTGGTATGATTTACGAAAACGAGCAAAAGGAGTGAACCATGGTCTTTAATAAATTATTTGGGGAAGTTTTGGGTGTTTTCTCGATTTTTCATCCGCAGTGACGTATACAGTGCCCACTCCGGTTCCCCACTCTTCGAGCTGATCAAAAAGAAATCAAAAAGAAACTTTTAGTTGGGATCTAATTTTCTGGAGGAGGAAGGTTCATATGGCAGAGAAATGGCTGGAGAAGTACAAGGTAGTTCTCATTGAAGATAGCATCAAGTACACCTCTTTGTACTTGGAGATTGACTTGGAGAAGGGACCATTGGATAAAAGAATTGCACAAGGAGCTGAATTCTGCCACAACTCAGCAGTCTTTACCCATTGGAAGACCCACCTCTTTTGTGTAATACCCAACTCCTTCTCCTAGTATATAAAGGAGCACTTGGGTGCCATTAAATGCATGCTTGGTTTTCATCCTTGAATACTTTTAGTCTCAAATTCTCTCAACTACCACATTAGCTTTAGTCTTTTATTTACTGCAGTAACTAGCTTTAATTTTCAGTAATTTACTTTCTTAGTTTAAATTGTAGTTCGTATTACACAGTGCAGGGACGACTTCTCATTCCCCACTGTGAGCAGTTAATTCAAATCACTTTCAGTTTTATTATGTGCAAATCTTCATCTTTTGTTTTCTTTACTTCGGAAATGTTAGGCTAAACATCCTTTGGGATGTAGGAAGGAGAAGTACCTGGATTTTATCAAAAATGCTTGAGTAATCTTTATACTTAGAATATTTGTTGTTTTGGTCTTTCATTCTCAATATTTACCCAAGGATGCGAACAAGCTGATCACTTGCAAGGATCTAAAGTCTAGTTCTTAATTTAGAAATAAGTAGAGCGCAGTGACACGAGCTTGAATGATGCTAGGGGATTCGAAAGAATTCTTTTGACACTTACGAAAGTGAGGTCGGCACAGTGAGTTAATCTCTGCCCACTGGAGTAGTAGGCAAGCTAATTTGTGTATTAAAAACACTTAGAGTATTTGTTTCTACACATTCCATCGAGGCCTGAAAAGGTCCATTTTAGAGATTACCATTGACAAAACAACAAGTACTAAGAGTATGGGATTTTTATCTAACGGTGTGAGTAATTTGTAACCGGGCTTTTCTAGCGAAAATGTCCACCACGAATACGAGGATCACTCTAAGGACCGAGTATTTGAGATAAAATTTAGGGAAAATCCAACCTACATTCCTCCTTTTTAGCATTTAGTAAATCGTTTCAAGTAGCTATTTTACCAAACCAAACCAAAGTATTATTTTCCTCTCTAGTTGAAACTTGTAAAAGGAGCTCATGAGAACCGTATTGTCTTGATTGTCCAGTCTCTGTGGATTCGATTCTGGTATTTTACCAACTATTACTTGCTGTGACGATCATAGTGGACAGTGTACACTTGCACTTCCCACTGTGGACAGTTTGCAACCCACTGCGATTAAAACACACATTTCGCACGTAACAAGGTAATATCAACCCATTTTACTACTTTAGTCCTTGAACTTATCACTAATGACCAAAACACTCTTAACTTATAAATTAACCCAAACTTACCCTAAACATTAATTATATAGATAAATAAATTTAACGGAACTAGGATTTAACTAACGAACTTACCTGGGGTATTACAGTTATATCCACTTTAAGTCTAGGAGTAGATCGCTGAATAAATCCTGGGATCTTGTTCTTAGAAGTAGAGGGATAAGTCACTGACGCTTTAGAAGCATTCAGCTTAGGTACACAAGTACCCTTCTGAGGTTTTTGGTTAAAAGCAATTCCTTTACCTTTGTCTTTAGAGACTGAGGTAGGTTTTGGATAAATAATTTTCTCTTTACCTTTCGAAGTTAAGGTAGAGATTTCCTCAGGGATGGGAGGTTTTGAAGAGGAACACTGAGATGAGAAAGTGTCAGGGATTCAGGATACGAACATTCCAAACTTAAGCATGGAACGGTCAGTGGTTTGTTCTAGAGTATCAGCTTTGTAACCAAGACCACGTTTATCACTCAGGGGAATCTGAGACTTAATTATCTCAGTGATCTTTGTTGAGGAGTTATACCATCCATCAACAGTAGCTTTTTTAGCTTTTAATGCAGCGATAGCTTCTTCGCATTCGATTTTGACTAGCTGATTTAAATGAACTTGATCTTTAAAATCTTCTTCAATTTTAGAAAGCTTTTGTATTTGAAGGTGACAGTTTTTAAGCTGTTCAGCGAGGTCAAGGTTTTGATTTTCAATAACAGTTTTGCCATTCATGGATTCATATAAACTTCTAGTCAAGAGATCGATCTTTCGAAGACCATCAGCTTCATCAATATTTAAAATATTGGTAAAGAAGGAAGGTGATACCTTAGTAGCAGAGGTTAAAGTAGAGGGAATGTCAGAATTTTTTTCCTCATCTTCAAGTTTGGCCATGAGACATAGATTGGCTTCATCATCATCTTCAGAGTCAGATGATTCTTCTTCGTCAGAGGCAGCCCAATCATCTTTGAATACCTTTCTTTCAGCTTTTTGTATTTTTCATCTCTAGTCCTAGGAGTAAAGTTTTTCTTGGGAAAAGTTGAGGATCTAGAGACTTTCTTTGACCTGCACTCGCTAGCAAAATGTCCTATCTTTTCACAGTTATAGCAAGTAGTAGTAGCCTTATCAACAGGGGTTGATGATCTTGGCTTGTCAGTAATAGCAAGAGGTTTGTTCTTTCTGAAATTACTCTTTCTAGCAAATCTCCTGAACTTATTAGCCAGGAATGCCAGAGTTTCATCATCATCTGAAGCGTCAGAATCTGATGAACGTTCAGAGTTAGTTTCCAACTCAGTGACAGTGATAGTATATCGCTGAGTGGAAGGTAACTCTGAGAGTAAACAACAGGGGTGCTTTTGAAATCTTTTACAAGATTTTTCTTAAGATGACTCGATTGCTCATGATTAAGCACCGTGCCATATAAGGTAGAAAGAGTCATGGATTTTAGATCCTTTGATAGCTTGAGACACATTGAATAACTGTCCCAGCTTTCAGGTAGACATTCTAAGAACTTTGTCAGTACTTCAAAGTTAGAATATTCCTTACCAACGGTTTTTAGATCTATTATTAAGTAGTTAAAACGTTGGTGTACTTCAGAGAGAGATTCATTCTTACCACAAATGAAGCTTTCGTACTGTCTTACCAGGTTGATCTTACGTGAGTCCTGAACTTCAGAAGTACCTTCATACTGAACACAGATTGTGTCCCACATGGCTTTGGAGGTCTTCAGGTTCATAACGGAATGGTAGACTTCGTCAGGAAGAGCCATGGAAAGAATGGATCTGGCTTTAGTGTCGAGAGCCACTTTCTTCTTATCTTCATCAGTCTACATATGAATTTCCTTGGGAACCAACCTTTCTGTAATAGCAGCTCTATTCTCAGCGACTGGAACTTCAGGATCAATTCTTATAGGAATATATGGACCATTTTCGATGTAATAAGGTATAGTTGGGTCTACACCTTCTAAGAAGAGAATCATCCTATTTTTCCACAGATTAAAGTTATCTCTGGAGAATCTAGAGGGTTTTGCAAGAGAACCGTTGTCAATATAGTTTGTGTTTGTGTTGGTAGCCATTTTAAGAAATGGCAAGGAAGAAGAGATTAGTAGATAAGATCTTGTTTATGAGATTAAACAAATCCGCTCTGATACCACTTGTTGGTCCCGAAGGGTTATACAAGTTTGTAGAAGGGGGGGGGGGGGGGGGGGTTGAATACAAACACACGATTTTTACTTTCTAAAATGTTTATTGAAAATCAAAACAATTTACAACGTGTTGCGGAACAAGATTAAGGATTAACCTAATCTAAACAAGTTAAGAACACTAAGTTTCTTGCACTAGAATAAAGACAGAAAGGAGATAAGGAAATTACGAATAATAACCTAACACACTGTAGTAAGGAAGAAGAAGATGGCCCGAGAACTTCATTTCTGAAGTAGGGTTCTTCTTATATACTACATGCATTTAATGCATAGCAGTGTTACTTTACACATGGCAACAACTGAGTGGTTGCATGTTTTGACCTTTGTAGACAACCTTAGTAGCCGCATGGTGCACAGTGTAGAATCATAGTTTGTTGTACGATTCTAGATAGAAGGGAGGTCCGTTCTGACGTTTCGTACGGAGACGTGCAAGGGAGGTAAGACAATAGTACTTTGTAAGGAGACTTTATGATCAGCTTTCGTTGAATCAGTACTTTATCAGTGAATGATAAAGATCAGCGATTGCTGAAGTCTTCTACTTGATACTTCACGTTGAATGGACAATTCTGTGACTTCGTTGATATCCGCATCAGTTCATTAGTAGACTTGTCGCTGGTTCTTGCGCTTAATCTTCGATTTCAGCGTAGAACCTTTGTTGACGTGAAACTTGTCTTCAGGAATCATAAGTAAACAACTAAACTATCAGCGATCATCACAAAGACTGAACAGGCTTAGAGCTACTGGAAGAACAGTGTTCGCTGAATGTCTAATCTAAAGAGCGAGAGTTCCTATCAGCGGTACAGTAAAGTCTTAGTACTTATCAGCGATAGTGAAACTCTAATACATATTGTTTACTTACAATTTTCACTAAGTGTCAAGGAAAGGGTCATTATCAATTCACTGAGGGTTTGGATCAACAGATTCCTGAGGGTCTTCATCCTTTTCCTCCCCCTCAACATTTAGGGGAAGGCCTTGTTCTTCAATCTTCTCCCCCTCTTCCGCTGAATGGCCGGGGGAGGGAATAGTAGCAGCAGCAGCATCAGTTGTGTCATTGTCAGGATCCTTGCCTTCTGGGCCATAGATCCCAACTTGGTGTTCCACCACTACCATTCTGTCTTCGAGGCCAGAAATAGCAGGGGTGCCTTAAAAGATAAAGTCCACTGCCATCTCCACCTTGTCCCGGTCAGCCTGGGAGGAGTGAGATGTAGGAACAGTGGGAGCATCTATTTTTTCGAGGATCTTGGTGAGTAGGGCTTTAACATCAGCGACTTCTTTGGTAAGGCTGCTCACCTCACCTTGTAGACTGGTGTAGTTGGTCTTCAGAGAGCTTACCTCACCACTGAGAGATGAAACCCAGTGGAGAGATCAGTGATGGCGGTGTTGAGTTTATTGATGTTGGAGGTGTTGTTGACGATGGCGGTCTTTACTGTCGTTAGTCCTGCATCAACTTTGATGAAGTCAGCGGAGGAGGCTTTGTCCTTGACAGCAGTTGAGAGCTGCTTCAGCGTCTCTCCAACGTCTGTAACCGCTGAAGAGTTGTTTGAGATGGTGGTGGTGAGAGTCGTCACTTTATCAGCAATATCCTTGAGCCCTTTTGGCCTTCTTTCCCATCTCATATTTTTCCCAATCTTGAGGAGACTAATCATCTAATGCCTTTGGTTTTTCATATTCAGGTTGTGTCAGTTGCAGGAACACGTGGAACAGTGACCATTGGTACATATGGTTTGTTCTTAACACAGTCTACAAGTCCTTTCTCAACACCCTCCAGAAAATGTATCATTCGTATTTTCCATTGAGAATATTCATCCCTCAATAAGGTTGGAGGTTTTGTCTGAGATCTAGATGTATAAATAGCATTGAAGTTTGCCATTTTTTAAAGAAAAGAGGTTTGATGAAAAGAAAGATGAAAATATGAATGAAAAACAGGGGAAAGGAGTTTAACAGGTTTTGAAAGAGATGAAAGTTGAATAAACTGAAGACTAGTCTATAAAAGAGGTTTATATAGCAAAGGATACGCACAGGAATGCTTTCAACAAGAAAACAGATCCTAGAGATGAGCTAGATTCAAACAGGTTGAAAATAACTCAAAACAGGGACTATTGATAAAAGTGAAAAACAAGTTTTGAAATCAAACCAAAAATCTACCAATGAGATAAGATCAATTGCATAGATGATCCTTTGATTATAGAAATCAAAGTTTGCTCTGATATCAAATGTTGGTCCCAGTTTATCTCAACAATGATAAACTCAAACAAAAATGCTTAAAACAGAGTATGAAAATGAACAGGTGCGGAAGCTTTGATTAAAACAAATATGTTTGAGTATTGGTAGATTTAACACATAGAAGTAGGAAGAAATAACATAAGATATTAAGCATTCAATGAGTCATCTCTCATTAGATCTTCTAGAAAGCATTACACCAAGAACACACATTAGTGTGTGAATTACTCTCCAAGTTTCTCCCTCACTATATTGAACCTATGTGTGTGCTTGCCGAAAAATGCAGGGTAGTGCTCACTACATATAGTGGCGTGGTTGTACAAACTAAAAGCTGCCACCAATGAAATTGTGACACCTGGAAAGTTATACAACGTGTTGTACTATGAGGATCTTCGTACGATTTACCCACGTGAGAGGCATGAGCTTCTTTGTCTTGAAATGCACAAGTCCAATCTTCACAGAGGTTAGCCACACAAAGGCTCTGTGAGGCTTCACAGAAGCTCTGTGGTCCGAGGTTGATCTTCAGGTTAGGCTTAAACTTTCGGAAGACTGGACGACAGAGGCTTGAAGCTTGTACGGATAGGTCTCGATGTAATACCCTGGGTAAGTTCGTTAGTTAAATCATAATTCCGTTAAATCTAGTTAACTTTATAAAACGAAGTTTAGGGTATATTAGGGTAAAATACTAAGTTAAAGGGATATTGGACATTAGTGAATAGTGCAAGGTTTAAATGGTAAAATGGGATTTGATATTACCCCCTTAGGATCTCAGATATTTCATTCAGCAGAAATATCAGTGTGTGAGTGTGTGTTTGGAGACGAGAAGAAGCAGAAGAAGAGTTCGTACGGTTAGGGCTTCAATTGGCTTGGTTGGAAGCGATTTTGAGGTAAGTCCTTTATGTTTTATGTCTATAATCAGTAGTGTTAGACTTCTATCGGATTAGAATGTTTAAATTGTAGTTGTATAGGTTTAATTTGGATCTGGGTAAAATGGAACCGACTGTGTTCTTGAGAGTTCCGGGGAAGTCCCGGTAGACTCCCGGTAGTGTCGACTTCCGGTATAGTGAACTCCCGGTATTACCAACTCCCGGTACTGGAGAGTCCCGGTACTGTGGAGTCCCGATACTGTGGAGTCCCGGTACTGTGGAGTCCCGGTACTGTGGAGTCCCGGTACAGTGGAGTCCCGGTACAGGAGTTTCGGTAGTTTTGGTGGTGTCCGGATATAGTTTCTGATTGTATTTTTGGATTAAGTTGCTCCGAAAACTTCCCGTAAGGGCGTTGCCCCTTGACCCCATCCGCTATCCGGGTAGCGGAACCCCCGTGATAAGTCGCTGAAGGGAGAACTGTTGAGGATTAGATTTTTGTAGGCTTTATGTGTTTGACTAGTAAGGCGATATTCGTATTTAATCTGTTACAGATTCTGTGGATTTGGATTGAAAGACTGAATCTTTTGGAGAAAAGCTTGGAAGTGTTTTTGGATAAGCGATCGAGGTGAGTTTTGCTTTAAAACGTTTTGAACTGGGATACATATATATGTGTGTATATATATATGAGATGATTATGTGGTAGGAATATGAGTATGTGTATATAAATGACAATATGATGTAATGAGATATATATTGTATTTATATAAGCTTTGCACTACACGAGTGCACTTGTTGCCGGGTTCCGGTGTGCGGACCGGTGAGTAGTCGGGTTCCGGTGTGCGGACCGACGGGTAGCCGGGTTCCGGTGAGCGGACCGGTTGTTGATTTATTAGTTGGCTTGCTACCAACTAATATGGCCATTTGTGGAGGAATAAGGTGAATGAGATGTACACGATGCACGAGTCTGGATTGGTATTTAAATACGTGTGGTATGTTTATATTTTACGAAAGGATTACCAAAGGTTTATCTCAACTATTTTGATACAAAGGTGTTGATCCAAACCCTCAGTGATTTGATAATGACCCTCTCTTAAAAACTTAGTGAAAATTGTAAGTAAACAATATGTATCAGAGTTTCACTATCGCTGATAAGTACTAAGATCTTCCAGTACCGCTGATAGGAACTCTCGCTCTTTAAGTTAAACATTCAGCGAAACTGTTCACCATAAATGCTCTGAGTCTGTTCAGTCATTATGATGATCGCTGATAAGTTAGTTGTTTACTTATGATCCCTGAAGACAAGTTTCACGTCAACAAAGGTTCTACGTTGAAGTCGAAGATCAAGCTCAAGAACCAGCGACAAGTCTCCTAATGAACTGATGCGGATCAGCGAAGACTCAGATTTGTCCACTCAACGTGAAGTATCAAGTACAAGACTTCAGCTATCGCTGAACTTTATCATCTGCTGAATAGTAAATGATAATCGCTGAATCAACGAAAGCTGATCATGAAGTCCTCCGTACAAAGTACTTTTGTCTTAACCACCCTTGCACGCCTCCGTACGAAATGTCAGAAAAGAACCTCCGAATATCTGAAATCGTACAACCACTCTGATACTACACTGTTCATCCTTACGGCTACTAAGGTTGTCAACAAAGGTCAATGACATGCAACCAACCAGCTGATGACACGTGTAAAGTGTATACTGACTTGCATTAAATGCATGCAGTATATAAAGAGATGAACTCACTTCATTTTGATGTAACTTGCTAACTCTGGACAAGTTCATATTTCTTATCTCAAGATAGGTTATTATTAGTAATTTCCTTATCTTTCTTAGTGCAAGAAACCTTAGTGTTCCAACTTGTTTAGATTTTGGTTTATCCTTAATCTTTTCTCCGCAACAAGCTGTAAATTGTTAATGATTTATCAATAAACAATTTAGAAAAGTAAAATCTGTGTGTTTGTATTCAACCCCCCCTTCTACAAACTTGTATAGGCCTTCGGGACCAACAAGTGGTATCAGAGCGGATTTGTTTAATCTCATAAACAAGATCTAATCTAAGATATTTCTCTTCCTTGCTATTATCTGAAAAATGGCCACCAACTCAAACACACATTATATAGACAATGGTTCTCTTGCAAAACCCCCTAGATTTTCCAGAGACAACTTCAACTTGTGGAAAAATAGGATGACACTCTTCTTAGAAGGTGTAGACCCTACTATACCTTACTATCTTGAGAACGGCCCACACATCCCTGTAACAATTGATCCTTTAGTTCCAGCCACTGCAAATAGACCTGCTATTCCAGAAAGGCTGATTCCTAAAGAAATCCATCAGTGGACCGACGAAGATAAGAAGAAAGTGGCTATAGATACAAAAGCCAGATCCATACTATCCATGGCCCTTCCTGACGAAGTCTACCATTCCGTCATGAACCTGAAATCATCAAAAGCCATGTGGGACACCATATGTGTTCAGTATGAAGGAACGTATGAAGTCCAGGACTCAAGAAAGATCAACCTGGTAAGACAATATGAAAGGTTCATTTCTGGTAAGAATGAAACTCTCTCTGAAGTTCACCAACGTTTTAATTGTTTAATTATAGATCTGAAAACTGTTGGTAAGGAATATTCTAACTTTGAAGTGCTGACAAAGTTTCTAGAATGTTTACCTGAAAGCTGGGACAATTATTCCATGTGTCTCAAGCTATCAAAGGATCTAAGATCAATGACCCTTGCTACCTTATATGGCACGTTGCTGAATCATGAGCAATCTAGCCATCTTAAGAAGAATCTTGTAAAAGATTCCAAAAGCACCCCTGTTGCTTTATTCTCAGAGGAACCTTCTACTCAGCGACCCTCGGTCACTATCACTGAGTTAGAGAGTAACTCTGAAAGGTCATCAGATTCTGATTCTTCAGATGATAATGAATCCTTGGCTCTCCTAACTAAAAAGTTCAGGAGATTCGCCAAGAAGAAAATGTTTAGAAAGAACAAAACTCTTTCCATAGCTGACAAGCCTAAAACATCAGCTTTTGTTGATAAGGCTACTGCTACTTGTTTCAACTGCGAAAAGACAGGTCATTTCACTAATGAGTGCAGGTCAAAGAAAATCATGAGACCTTCAGCTTTTACAAAGAAATCCTTTGTTCCAAGGAATAAAGATGACAAATACTCAAAGCTGAAGGAGAAGTATGCAAAGCTGAAAAGCTTTAAGAAGAAAGGAAAAGGCCTGATGGCTGACTATGATTGGGATGCTTCTGATGAAGAAGCATCATCATCTGATTCTGAAGATGATGAAGCAAATCAATGTCTCATGGCTAAGATTGAAGAAGAGGAAGAAAGTTCAAACATTCCCTCCACTTCAACATCTACCATTCAGGTATCACCTTCTTTCTTTACCAATATTGCAAATATTGATGAAGCTGATAGTCTCCGTAAGATCGATCTCTTGACTAGAAGTTTATACGAAGCCATGAACGGCAAAACTGTGGTTGAAAACCAAAATCTTGATCTCGCTGAAAAGCTTAAAAACTGCCACCTTCAAATAGAAAAGCTTTCTAAAATTGAAGAAGATTTTAACGATCAAGTATATTTAAATCAGCTAGTCAAAATCGAACGAGCAGAAGCTATCGCTGCATTAGAGGCTGAAAAAGCTACTGTTGAAGGATGGTGTAATTCTTCAACAAAGATCACTGAGATAATTAAGGCTCAGATTCCTCTGAGTGATAAACGTAGTCTGGGTTATAAATATGATACTCCAAAACCAACCACTGAACGTTCAATGCTTAAATTTGGAACGTTCGTATCCTCAGTCGCTGACACTTCATCATCTCAGTGCTCCTCGTCCATTACACCAATCCCTGAGGAAACTCCTACCTCCTCAAAAGGTAAGGAGAAAATGGTTTATTCAAAACCTACCTCTGTCTCTAAAGACAAAGGTAAAGGAATTGTTATTTATCAAAATCCTCAGAAGGGTACCTTAGTACCAAAGATGAATGCTTCTAAAGCCTCAGTGACCAACCCCTCTGGACCTAGAAAGCTGATCTCTGGATCTATTCAGCGATCTACTCCTAGACTCAGAGTGGATGTCCTTGGTAAGAAATCTGAAGAACTGAATGTTCGTCCCATTTCTAAAGCCAATAGTTTACTTGGTGCTGGCACTTCTAATTCAAAATTAAAAGCTCAGCATACAAGTGGTCCTAGAACTACTTTTAGTTATAGGAAATGTTATCACTGTGGACGTACCGATCATATTGCTAGTAAATGCCCCACAGCCACCAAAGCTGAAAAGATAGCTAAGGTGAAGATTGCCCCCAAGGCAAAGAAGACCAACCCTGGTGCAAATCAGGTCAAGGTGAATTCTACCACTGAGGTTAAGAAATTAACCAAAGTGAAGAAAGACAAAGCTGAATCTTCAAATGCTGCGAAGACCGCTGAACCTTCCATTCCAACTACTTCCACTGACAAACGTGTATACATGGTTAAGTGGGTACCTAAGAAAAACTAATCTTCCTTTGTATTGCAGGTTAAGAAGGGTATCTGGTATCTCGATAGCGGATGCTCTAGACACATGACTGGTAAGAAAAGCCTGCTCGCTGAATACAAGGAAGAGAAAGGTCCCTCTGTGACTTTCGGTGGAAATGGAAAAGGACATACCCGAGGGTATGGTGTACTTTCAAATGGTACAACCTCCTTCAGAAGAGTCGCATATGTTGAAGGGCTGAAGCATAATCTTCTGAGCATCAGTCAGCTTTGCGACATGGATAACAAAGTGATTTTCACTAAGGAATCCTGCTTTGTCTCTGACAAAAAGGAGAAGATAGCTCTCAGCGGTTATCGTTTGGAAAATGTTTATGTAATAAACATGGACTCAACAACCACTGAGAACTCCTGTTTCTTCTCAAAGGCATCTTCTGATGTCAACTGGCTATGGCACAAGAGGCTCTCACATCTAAATTTCAAGACACTGAATACTCTTTCTTCCAAAGAGTTAGTCACTGGTCTACCTCAGCATTCATACGCCAAAGAGTCTTTATGTTCAGCGTGTGAAAAAGGGAAGCAGACCAAGGCAAGCTTCAAGTCAAAGCAAGTCTCCTCAGTGTCATCTCCTCTACAACTACTCCATATGGATTTGTTTGGCCCCGTTAACAAACAATCCATCGCTGGAAAGAAATATACGCTGGTCATAGTTGATGAATTCTCTCGTTACACATGGGTAATGTTTCTCCGTTCTAAGAGTGACACCCCTGAAGAACTCATCACCTTTGTTCGGAAGATGGAAACTCTGAACAATATGACTGTTCGCTCAATAAGGAGTGATCATGGAACTGAATTCAAAAACAGTTCTCTTGATTCCTTCCTTGAGAGTAAGGGTATTTCTCACAACTTTTCGTCAGTAAGAACACCGCAACAAAATGGAGTCGCTGAAAGAAGAAATAGAACAATTATTGAAGTTGCACGTTCAATGCTCAGCGATTCTCACCTGCCTACTCAGTTTTGGGCAGAAGCTGTCAACACTGCTTGTTTTACGCAAAACAGGTCGCTGATAGTTAAAAGATTCAAAAAGACAGCCTATGAACTTTTTCATGGGAGAAAGCCTTCAATCAGCTTTCTTCACATCTTTGGATGTCAGTGTTTCATACTGAACAACAGAGATGTCCTTGGAAAGTTTGATCCTAAGGCTGATGATGGAATCTTTCTTGGATACTCCTCAGTTTCCAAAGCCTTCAGAGTCTTCAACCGTAGAAGACAAACTGTAGAAGAAACTATTCACGTCAGGTTTGACAAATCCCATTCAGCGAACTCTAAACCGAACGCTGATACAGAAGAACTGAATCAATGGATGTTTTCTCATCTTGGTGATTCAGAAGAAATTCCCACTCCTCATGCTCATCCAGTAGAAGATGATAGTCCCACTATCATTCCAAACATGCAGAATAGTGAAGCTGAAACATCATGGGTCTCAGCTGTTCCTATAAACTCTATACCTGCAGTTGATCCAAATGTCTCAGACATTCCATCTTTTTCTCAACAATCAGTGAATGAAGTGACAAATGCAAACATTCCTCTCTTAGCTGATAATCCAGAAGTAGCTGAAGCCTCATCTTCAGTTTCTCCAGTTCAGACTGAGTCAGCGACGTATGCTCCGGCTCAGCGATGGACTGTAAATCACCCAATCGATCAAATTCTTGGTGATCCCAACGCTGGTATTCAGACTCGTAGAAGTGCAGGTAATATTTGTTTATTTGTTAACTTTATTTCTCTAACTGAACCAAAGAAAATAGATGATGCCCTCAGAGATCCAAACTGGGTCAGCGCTATGCAAGAAGAGCTGACTGAATTCGAAAGAAACAAAGTTTGGAAACTCGTTCGTAGACCAACTGACAAAACGGTGATAGGCACTAAATGGGTCTATCGAAACAAGTTGGACGAACATGGTACTGTAACTCGCAACAAAGCTCGTCTTGTTGCTCAGGGATACAGACAAGAGGAAGGCATAGATTATGACGAAACTTTTGCTCCAGTAGCAAGACTCGAATCTATTCGTCTTTTCTTAGCATATGCTGTACACAAAAACTTCACTGTACATCAGATGGATGTTAAGTCAGCATTTCTGAATGGAAAGCTGAATGAAGAAGTGTATGTGGAACAACCTCCAGGATTCTCAGATCCTAAGCGTCCAGGTTACGTTTATAAACTGGACAAGGCACTTTATGGCTTAAAGCAAGCTCCTCGTGCATGGTATGATACTCTCTCTACTTATCTCCATATTGAAAAATTTGAGAGAGGTAAGATTGACAAAACTCTATTTTTTAGAAAAGTGAAAGGTCATATCATTTTAGTTCAAATATATGTTGATGACATTATATTTGGTTCTACTAACCCTGAGCTTTGTACTCGTTTCGCTGATAGAATGAAAGATGAGTATAAAATGAGCATGATGGGTGAACTAACATATTTCCTTGGTCTTCAGATTAAGCAAACTGAAAAAGGAACTTTTATAAATCAGGGAAAATATGTTAAAGATATGCTGAAGAAATTCGACTTAACTGAAAGTTCAGCTATGAAAACCCCTATGGCACCACTGCTGACACTTGATAAGGACACAAAGGGTGTTCCTGTCAATGTCACGTTGTACCGTGGGATGATCGGCTCACTATTGTATCTTACAGCTAGCCGACCCGATATTATGTTTGCAACATGTCTGTGCGCACGATATCAAGTTGAACCTAAGATATCCCATATGAAAGCTGTAAAGCAAATCTTTCGATATCTTAAGGGTACAGCGAATCTAGGTCTTTGGTATCCCAAAGACTCAGGATTCGATCTAACAGCCTATTCAGACAGTGATTTTGCAGGTTGCAAAATGGATAGGAAAAGCACCACAGGAGGATGTCAGCTCCTGGGTGGAAAGCTGGTAAGTTGGACAAGTAAGAAGCAAAACTCAGTGTCCACTTCCACAGCTAAAGCTGAATATGTAGCCGCTGGAAGCTGTTGTTCTCAAGTCTTGTGGATGAGAAATCAGCTACTAGACTATGATCTTCAGCTCTCCAAAATTCCAATCTATTGCGACAGCACTAGTGCCATCGCTATAGCAAACAATCCAGTGCTACACTCAAAGACAAAACACATAGAAATCAGATATCATTTTATCAGAGATCATGTGATGAATGGTGATATAGAACTTCATTTTATCCCAACTGATTATCAGTTAGCTGATTTATTTACCAAACCTCTTGATGAGACAAGATTCAACTTTCTCATCAGCGAGCTTGGAATGCTGAACTTTGAAGGGTAAAATCTTCAGCGGTTCACATTTGATCAGCGATACGGTTATACAATCTTGTATAGCCTTCGGGATAAAATCAACTCACATAATCCATTTCATCATCTTCTCTCTGAATAAACTTGGTCAAACTGATATCCAGGTATGTTTTTTTCTCTCTGACAATCGCATGTAAATGCAAGATTTCAAAATAAATTACATCGCTGAATATCTCTTCCTTAACAGCGATATTTTGAAAGTTCTTTAAACCTTCACTGATATTTTCTATTCAGCGCTTCATGTTTTTCAAAAGAGTCCCTGAGTTTTTCAAAACCTCATAGACATCCTAAAAGAATGTGAAAGGACAGTTGTGACGTCATTGCAACGGATAACACTAGGCACGATTTCTTTCTGACACACGTTTGCACGTTTCGTTCAAACTTCCAATCAAATGCAAACACGTGTCCGTGTCATGATGAAAACCTTTTCCCGCTCAAGGTTTTCTCTCTCTAAAACTCCCTAAATAAACAACTCTTGGTTTATATTTGTCTTTTACGCGAACAATCTTCCTCCGCAAGAAAGAATTCTCTGTTGCATTTGTGCTCTCAAAAACCTCAAGAACTGTTCATCATCTTCTTCATCAAAACATCAAGGTTAATATGTTCTTATCTATTATCAAATGCGTATAACTTGTTTTCGATCTTCTCTTTGTTTTAACAAGATCAAACAAAAGAACTTTGTAAAATAAAATCATTTCTTTCATGGTTTTATGAACACAACCATTCATGGTTGTTCTTCAAGTTTTAAATCTAAATCTTAAACTTGTTCTTCATTCGTATCCAGTTTTCTTTTAGAAACTGGAATACAAGACTTTATGGGTTTTACATTTCATTTCAAAAATCATGAAAAACCCTAATCTTCATTAAGACATTTATGTCTGAATGAAATGGACAAAATTCGAAACATCTTAATGGAAATTTCTTTCCATACTAAGACAATTCTTATTTGTTAACATCTTTGGTTGAACTGATAATACAGAGAAATGGCATCTTCAAAGATCAATGTCACCGCTGAGTCCATCTCCGCTGACTCTGAGGAAATGGACATCATCAAAGCCCCTCAGGTAAAGTTCAAGCTGGATCAACTAGATTGGACTAAGGTGAACAACCTCTCTGCGCTTCTCGAGTTTCCTCCTCGAAAGCAAGTCACACATCTGGATGATGCTGTGAATTTCCTGAAAAACTGCTGCATTTCAACAGCCCTGACCATCACACCTCCCGCAAGTCAGCTACTACTATCCCAGATCTGGTACTCTGCCAGACACTCTCAGCTACCCTCCGCCAAAGACCCCTCCAAAACCATCGATTGCATACTCAGCGATACTGAGTATGGCACAATTAAGATAACCCCCGCAATCATTCGAAAATCCCTGAACTTTCCCAATGCCACCAAAGAAAAACCCTTCGTTCCATTCCCTGACCATAAGAAGCAAGCTGACAAAGATGCCATCATTGCTTTTCTCGACACAATGGGTTACATCTGGGACATTGGAAGGGACAAGAAGCCCGAGAAGAAGCTGACGCTGATAAAGAAGTCTAAAATGCCCAACGAGATGAATTTCATCTTCGCTCACCTGATCAGCTGCATGACAGCGAAGTCCGGCTCTTCTGATCAAGCCGCACAACCTACGCAAGCTATGGGATACGCACTGCTGAAAGGTCTAAACATTGACTGGGCCTCTATTATATATGATGACCTAGTACAACGCGTGGATTCTGCCGCTGACCGACCAGCATGGGTTCCCTACCCCCGTTTCATCAGCGCCATCTTCCAATATGGCCTGAAGGACATCTATCCTGAAGAGGGTGACCTGAAACATTCTCAGGTTGGCCCTAAGGTGCTCGATTTCAAACCTGTCGCCAACGAGGTACGTCTCTCTACTCTTCTCACTCTTCTAAATTCTCCGCTTTCTGTGGCTCCTTCAGCGACAATACCCATCGCTGATACCCCGGCCACACAATCCTCTCCTTCTAAGAAAAGGAAACCCTCTCACACCCAACTTGATTCCAAAAGGATCAAGAAAACCAAGGAGCAACCCCAGCAATCCCATGCTGAAGACTCCTCAGCTCACTCTGAAGAGCTGAAGGAAAGTTCCGTGGTACGCTCTGCCACACCCGTTCAAGCCATCCCTTCAATCCCGGCTTCAGCGTCTCCAAACGCTGAGGTTAGAAACTTGGAAACTACCCAACCTCCCTCAGTCTCTCAAAAGACTGATGAAGTAGTTCTCAGCGATTCCAACGCTGAACTCAGTACCCGAATCCCAATCTTATCCTTCGCTCCTCCCTCCACTTCTTTGGACACTCTTCCAGCTAACACTGGAGATGCCATCATTCCAGAAGCCACCGCTGACGCTTCTCAACAAATGATGAAGACAGGACCTGCAGAGATCACCATACCTCACCGTACTTTCGAAGAGGATATGGAACATTATTCAGGAGTCCGCAACTTTGACGATTTCATCAATCCTCCTGCAGGTACAAATCAACCCATATACACTGTAACTAAACCTGAAACTTCTGAGCTTTCCTTTGTTCACAAGTACTTATGTGTTACAGGTCCTAATTTGGGAGACATCAACGAGTCTCTGAAGTCCGTGGAAACTAAGCTGACTGATCTCACCACCACACTCTCCAACAACTCTACAGTTGTAACAAACGCTGGAGAGAATCTGACGAAGCTGACAACGGTGGTGGAAAAGAAAGCTTCCACAGACGACATCAAGATTGTTGATAAGACTCTCAGCGATTTCGCCAAAGTGCTCGCTGACATCTACACAGACTACACCTCACTCAAACAATCAGTTTCCTCCATGTCCGGCGAAGTAACAACGCTGAAGACATCGGTTGGAGCACTAGAAGGTGATATGTCTGCTGTGAAGACAAATGTTCAAACTCTAACGACTGACTTAGGCTCTGTAAAGACCGACGTTGGTTCGATGAAAACAATGATTGAAGAGCTGCTCAACAAGGCAAGAACTCCAGCTCCTGCTCCTGCCCCTGCCCCTATTTTGGAATCTTTCACAGCGGCGGATCGCACAGAGCTGAAGAAAATCACACCTGCTATTTCTGGCCTAGAAGACAGAATAGCAAAGCTTGAAGGTTGTGTGAAAATCTCTGGCCCAGAAGACAGAGATAACACCAACGCTGAGTCTACCCATTCCTCCCCCAGTCATCATGAGAAAGAGGGGGAGAAGAGCGCTGATCATACCGCTGAGAAGAGCGCTGAAGATCTAAACAAAAGCGCTGAAGATCTGAACAAGAGCGCTGAAGACCTTTCCCATGATGAATCTATCAGGGGAGAGAGGAATGAAGATCTGATCGCTGAAAAACCTCAGGGAGATGAAAACCCTGAGGGAACCGAGAAGCTCGCCTCTGTATCTGAGGGGGAGCAAATCGAAGAAGATGCTGAAGAATCCGAAGCAGAAGATGATGAAGCCGTCGACATCCCTGATGATGAACCATCTTCTTCTCCAAAGAATGATGATGATGATGACGAAGATGACGATGATTTCTTTATCGTCAAACCTGCTCCAAGGATCAAAGCTCTTAAGGGAATCTTGATAAATGAACCTTCAGGGGAGAAGACAAAGACAAAGCCCTCAGCCTCTGGCGCTGAGAAAGGCAAAGGCAAAGGCCTCGCTGAAGATGAAAATCTGGCGATCTTGCTTGAAAAGCCGGTTTGTCAGGTACACTAAACTTTACTTATATTCCTTCCCTGAACATCTCTATACACAATCAGTTCTCTACTCCACAACCTCTCTACACATCCACATTCTTTTTCTATCTTTTCTACCCAAGTTCTTCTACCCAGTTCTTATTTGTAAGATCGCTGCGTTTCAGCTAGTCCTCTCCCCTGTTTGAGGATATCGCTGAAGGCTCCACAACTGCGACTTCACCAATAATTCCAGCTGCCGCTGAAGAAATAATCCCAGTCTTGGATTTGATCTCTGAGACTGATGAACCTGAAGAACAAACTCTCTCACACAGAAACAGACCTTCCTTGGCTCCTCAAAAGCTAAGAGAAGAAGAACAGAAGAAAAGAGAAGAAATAATAAAGCGATTCGAGGATCAGCGAATCATTCTAAGGCTTGATCAACTGCCTTCAGAATTTCAAAAGCTGAATACAAGGAACACCTCAGAGCTGAACGCCTCATCGCTGAAAGAAAGGAAGCTGAAGAGAAAGACATAGAATACGCCATCAAGCTTACTCAAGAATCTGTCAAAGACCCCAAGCTGAAACGTGTTCCCATTCAAATCCAACGAAAGCTTTGGGAAGAAGCCCAGAAGATCGTGGAAAAGAAAACTGAAGTTTCTCAGACCACCCTGATCTGGTGTAAAGAGAAAATTCACTTCAGATATCGTCCAACGAAGATCAACAAGGTATTCATCTCTGGAAGAACATCTATCGGAGTACCTATTGTTGACATCAAACTTTTCAGAGAAGATGGCCAATCTGAAACCTTTCGCGCTGACACTGTAAAAAGGTACGGTCTCTCTGAATGGCTGGAGATGAGGTTAGCTATCCAATCGTCACAATCTAAGTACAAGGATCATTTCGAAAAGCTGATAAACAGACAGATCGATTTGATATCTTCTTGTGTGGACATTCCTCCTCTTCCTGATCTAAAGCTGAAAAGAAAAAGGGGCTCTCCAAAGAAGAAACGTCAAGATTCAAACTCAGGTCCTGTCATACGAAATGAAACTGGAATTGGTTTCTCTCGCGCTGAAGTGCTTGGTCCTGACCCTGATCTATCTGCCCTTGACATTTCTTTGCCACCATGTGAACTTTTCGTCCCTGGTAAAGTCATCAGTAATCCTTATGGAATATTCTTTCTCGACTACGACGGACGTAAATGTTTTCAACGGATCGCTGAGCTTCCAATCACTCCAATCGAACAGCTCAGAGATCTTATCTACTGGTGTGACTTCCGAAAAGACATTCAGGCACGACATCTAAAACCCTTGATCTTTGAAGAAGCGCTGAACAAAAGAAAACAAGGCGTAACGGTTCCTGACTGGATGATCCCCACTGAAAAGACGACCCTTGATGAACTTCTCATTAAGGAAGAACCTTTTGAAAACTGATATAATCTCCTTTTTCTCTATTGTATCAGTTATCCTTCTATACTTGTAAATTATTTCGCTTGTACTTATAATCTTTCTGTTCTTCATTGTAACCTGATTCAATATTTTAAAGAAAGATTTCAGCGAACGTACTTTACTCCATCAGTACTGAAAAGATCCCAGAAAACAGTAAAAGGGACAAATATTTTATGAGTTCTTTTTATCCTTATGTTTTCATTAAATAGCAATTTTCTTTGTTGCTATGTCATAATCAAATAGGGGGAGATTGTTGATCCAAACCCTCAGTGATTTGATAATGACCCTCTCTTAAAAACTTAGTGAAAATTGTAAGTAAACAATATGTATCAGAGTTTCACTATCGCTGATAAGTACTAAGATCTTCCAGTACCGCTGATAGGAACTCTCGCTCTTTAAGTTAAACATTCAGCGAAACTGTTCACCATAAATGCTCTGAGTCTGTTCAGTCATTATGATGATCGCTGATAAGTTAGTTGTTTACTTATGATCCCTGAAGACAAGTTTCACGTCAACAAAGGTTCTACGTTGAAGTCGAAGATCAAGCTCAAGAACCAGCGACAAGTCTCCTAATGAACTGATGCGGATCAGCGAAGACTCAGATTTGTCCACTCAACGTGAAGTATCAAGTACAAGACTTCAGCTATCGCTGAACTTTATCATCTGCTGAATAGTAAATGATAATCGCTGAATCAACGAAAGCTGATCATGAAGTCCTCCGTACAAAGTACTTTTGTCTTAACCACCCTTGCACGCCTCCGTACGAAATGTTAGAAAAGAACCTCCGAATATCTGAAATCGTACAACCACTCTGATACTACACTGTTCATCCTTACGGCTACTAAGGTTGTCAACAAAGGTCAATGACATGCAACCAACCAGCTGATGACACGTGTAAAGTGTATACTGACTTGCATTAAATGCATGCAGTATATAAAGAGATGAACTCACTTCATTTTGAAGTAACTTGCTAACTCTGGACAAGTTCATATCTCTTATCTCAAGATAGGTTATTATTAGTAATTTCCTTATCTTTCTTAGTGCAAGAAACCTTAGTGTTCCAACTTGTTTAAATTTAGGTTTATCCTTAATCTTGTCTCCGCAACAAGCTGTAAATTGTTAATGATTTATCAATAAACAATTTAGAAAAGTAAAATCTGTGTGTTTGTATTCAACCCCCCCCCCCCCCCCCCCCTTCTACAAACTTGTATAGGCCTTCGGGACCAACAAAAGGATTTACATAAAAGGTTTTATAACGATTTTGGAAAGGACCGGGATTAACTCACTAGACCCGTTTGGTCTAACCCTCATTTTGTTTTCAAAAATATGTTTTCCAGGTTAAGGATCGGCAGGAGAGGATGAAGTGTAGGAAGCTTTTGATGGATGTTGATTAGGAAGCTTTTATATATTTTGTAATGTCAAGACTAATGAGACCGTACTTGGTTTGTTATGTAACTTTTGTTGTAAATCAATGATATGTATGAATGTTGTGTATTATGATGTATGTTATGGGACTTGGGTTGTTACAAATGGTATCAGAGCCCTAGTTTAAGGGATTTAGGTATTTGTACCCGTACCTAGACTTAAACTGCATGTGAAGTAGGATGTCCTTGATATATTAGAACCTTGGGATGCTAAGTATAAAAGGTAGAAGGAACATCATGTAAGGTAATTTCAGATTACACCTGGCCAGTGTAATTGTGATCTTACAGGTGCATGTTTGGACTGGGATACCTTATTATATGGGGTATGTGCTTATGTGTATATTAATCTTGTCTGAATCTACAGAATGGCAAGCGGTACTAGAAATACGACTAGAGAGGAAGGAAGAAATCCTAATAGAACGAATCCAACAGTCGGGACAAGGGGAAGAGGAAGAGAAAGATGTAGGGGCAGAACCGGAGGTAGAGTTCAGGGGCAAGGTACGGAGTTTATTACAAGAAACGATCTGGTGGCGGAGATGGGAAGACTTCAAGCAAATATCCAGACTATGTTCGACCAAGCTCGTCATACTGAAACACCAGATCCTGGTTTGGAAGACGAAATGCCCATTACACCTACGGTCATATCAGTGTCAAGAAGGTATGATTACAAGATGTTCTTAAACTGTAGACGTCCAACTTACTCAGGAGATAGAGACCCAGTGAAGGCGATGAGATGGTTAAAAGAAATAGAAGCCATCTTCAAGACCAGTAAGTGTGCGGATGAGGACAGAGTATTATACGGAACGACGATGTTGAAGGCAGAAGCTCTGTACTGGTGGGAAGCTCACATTGATTCCACAAGGTCGGATGTATACTCTACTTTTACTTGGGACGAATTCACAACAGCATTCAAAGGACAGTTTTGTTCTCAAGCAGCAGTTAGACAATTGGAAGAGGAGTTCATGAACCTACACCAGCGAAGTTTATCGGTTATGGATTACACTGCTCTCTTTCTGGAGAAGTCTCACTTTGCAGAGTACTATGTTGCCACGGAGGCTCTAAAGATGGAAAGGTTTATTTTTGGATTAAATGCAGAAATTAGAAAGCTGGTGACTGCAAGAGGACCCGATACCTTCTCAGCCGCAGTGGATGCCGCGGAAAGTGTGGAACATGATAACCGGAGAGACGTTGGTGATAAGAGTGCTGGGAAAAGAAAACTGGAAGAAACGATGTACGATTCGGAAGAATACGAATCCCCGAGGTTTGATAGTTATTCACCTTTCAGACCAGTTGAAAGACCATGCCCAAAATGCAATCGTGTTCATCGAGGAAACTGTTATGTGGATTCCCGAAGTTGTTACAAATGTGGAAAGACTGGTCACATTGTTAGAGACTGTCGGGTAACTCGATTATGTTTCGTTTGCAATTCCCCAGATCATATTCAGTCAGATTGTCCGCAATGGAAAGCACAACAGGGTAGTATGGCGGCGAGACCAACAGGTGTTAGGCCGGGAGAGGAACAAGGGCCTGAGGTATCGAAAGCAAAGGGCCGTATTTTTCAGATGACGGAACAAGAGATGGAGGAAAGTCCTGATGAGGTTACAGGTATATTTCTATAAACTCTATACGTGCTAAGGTGTTATCTGACTTCGGTGCGAAATGGTTATTGGTATTTCCGTGCTTTTGTTGCTTATCTATGTTAGAGATATAGGTGGGTGTGGGGTGGCTATTCAGTTAGTTTCTATGGTTTTGATTGAGTTCGAAGTATTAGTGATAAGTATTCATACCTTTTCGCTTAACCGAATTCCGGGACGGAATTCTTTTAAGGGGGAGATAATGTAATACCCCGGGTAAGTTCGTTAGTTAAATCCTAATTCCGTTAAATCTAGTTAACTTTATAAAACGAAGTTTAGGGTAAGTTAGGGTAAAATACTAAGTTAAAGGGGTATTGGACATTAGTGAATAGTGCAAGGTTTAAATGGTAAAATGGGATTTGATATTACCCCCTTAGGATCTCAGATATTTCATTCAGCAGAAATATCAGTGTGTGAGTGTGTGTTTGGAGACGAGAAGAAGCAGAAGAAGAGTTCGTACGGTTAGGGCTTCAATTGGCTTGGTTGGAAGAGATTTTGAGGTAAGTCCTTTATGTTTTATGTCTATAATCAGTAGTGTTAGACTTCTATCGGATTAGAATGTTTAAATTGTAGTTGTATAGGTTTAATTTGGATCTGGGTAAAATGGAACCGACTGTGTTCTTGAGAGTTCCGGGGAAGTCCCGGTAGACTCCCGGTAGTGTCGACTTCCGGTATAGTGAACTCCCGGTATTACCAACTCCCGGTACTGGAGAGTCCCGGTACTGTGGAGTCCCGGTACTGTGGAGTCCCGGTACAGTGGAGTCCCGGTACAGGAGTTTCGGTAGTTTTGGTGGTGTCCGGATATAGTTTCTGATTGTATTTTTGGATTAAGTTACTCCGAAAACTTCCCGCAAGGGGGTTGCCCCTTGACCCCATCCGCTATCCGGGTAGCGGAACCCCCGTGATAAGTCGCTGAAGGGAGAACTGTTGAGGATTAGATTTTAGTAGGCTCTATGTGTTTGACTAGTAAGGCGATATTCGTATTTAATCTGTTACAGATTCTGTGGATTTGGATTGAAAGACTGAATCTTTTGGAGAAAAGCTTGGAAGTGTTTTTGGATAAGCGATCGAGGTGAGTTTTGCTTTAAAACGTTTTGAACTGGGATACATATATATGTGTATATATATATGAGATGATTATGTGGTAGGAATATGAGTATGTGTATATAAATGACAATATGATGTAATGAGATATATATTGTATTTATATAAGCTTTGCACTACACGAGTGCACTTGTTGCCGGGTTCCTGTGTGCGGACCGGTGAGTAGTCGGGTTCCGGTGTGCGGACCGACGGGTAGCCGGGTTCCGGTGAGCGGACCGGTTGTTGATTTATTAGTTGGCTTGCTACCAACTAATATGGCCATTTGTGGAGGAATAAGGTGAATGAGATGTACACGATGCACGAGTCTGGATTGGTATTTAAATACGTGTGGTATGTTTATATTTTGGAAAGGTTTTATAACGGTTTTGGAAAGGACCGGGATTAACTCACTAGACCCGTTTGGTCTAACCCTCATTTTGTTTTCAAAAATATGTTTTCCAGGTTAAGGATCGGCAGGAGAGGATGAAGTGTAGGAAGCTTTTGATGGATGTTGATTAGGAAGCTTTTATATATTTTGTAATGTCAAGACTAATGAGACCGTACTTGGTTTGTTATGTAACTTTTGTTGTAAATCAATGATATGTATGAATGTTATGTATTATGATGTATGTTATGGGACTTGGGTTGTTACACTCGATGAATGATCGGCAGAGGTCTTCTGCGGTCTTGTCCTTATCTACTTTTTCAATACTTTTACAAAATAAGAAATGGGACTAACAATAATGATACTTCCCAAAACTTTTGTCTACTAAATTTCCATGTCGTTATTATAATTATAAATACAAATATAAATCTAAAATGTTAACATGACACATATTTTTTTAGTTGAGAACTAAATATTCACCTCATATTATAAAATAGAAAATAATTATACAATTAATTATACAATTAAAATTGACTAAAAATCTTTTTATTTAAAAAAAAATATAAAAAATGCAATAAAATTAATTTTTATATTCCATTTTTTAAATTCAAATATCAAACTAAGAATTGTTTTTTTATTAAAGCAATAAAATACTAATGTGATAAATATTAATTGTGCATTAAAAGTTGATTTAAAAAATACTTAATGCTCGGATATATCTCAAAAGACGATGGAGGCAGAAGCGAGAGGGAGGGCTAGGGCTGCGACGAAGGGAGAGAGAGGTAGCAGACAATCACAATTTGAAAACCTAAAGCAGGAGGGAGGCGATTCGTTTTATGATTTTAATTTGTTAATGTTTTAATTTTTTTAATAATAATGATGATTGGGCAAAATAATATCCATCTAATATTTTTTAAAATAATTATTTGTCAAGTCATATCAAATATTACCGGTTACATATTGAACGAGTTAACCAGACACTTAAATAAACATAAAGTTTGATACATACCCCTAAAAGACGATTTTGAAAGTTGGTTGTTGGTTCCCCAAAATAGGAATCATGTGAAAGTTGGTTTTATTTTGATAATATCAAATATTACCGGTTACCTGCTGAACACAGGTTAACCAGACCCTTAAATAAACATAAAATTTGGTATAGACACCTAAATGCCGATTTTAAAAGTTAGTTCCCTAAAATAGAAATTAAGGGAAATTTTGATACAATTTTCCGGATTATATATACTAAATTTGACTAGTGTTCAACATTACATATTGTACGGTAATCAAATCAAATGTCAAGTATGATATGTTAAAATTATAATGCAAGATCACTATCCTTGTTACTTCAACTCAAATTTTGAGAATAATAAATTTTTGTACTTTTGTCAAATATTTCAAGGCATTTCTCTTCCTCTCATATACTCAAATACTTCTTCCATCCGCTGAGATGACCCTCTTTTTGTTTTGTTTATTCACCACGACACAAAATCATAAAGAAGCTAGGTTATTTTGTGTTTCATCAATGTAGAATAAATAAAACTTACTTACAATTTATTATTGAAGAAAATACTAATTTTCACATGTGTCATTTTAATACCTTATGACCTTCTTAATTTTATATTGATTTATATTTATATCGATGATTTTATTGATTTTAATTATCATGGATATTCTACATTTAAGCAAATCGAAAGTCAAAAGGGACTATGTTTAATAAAAATATATTTAGCATGGAACTTAAATATAACCTTTTAGTCTAAAAATTAGATCGCAAATGTTGCCAACCGACTCTTTTAATTCTCAAGTATTCGCCATCCTTTTATATAAGTAATTACCTTTTACCAACGTTTCTATTATTTGATGATGACATGTGAATCGCTAAAAATATATGAAGTGTATGGCTAACTCAATAATGTAACTTTAATAGCATTCTTTATATATTTAGTATTGATCAAGGCTCTAAATGGCGTGAGGCATGACATGGAGGCGAGACCAAACCTCAAGCCTTAGGAGCCACGATGTTTTTCAAGGCGTGACTTACGATGACAAATCTCTAGATCATATATAATATGATAGAGAAAACATATGTTTTGTACTATTACTCAGTGTGTTAATCATAATAAATAAATTAAATTAGGTTATATATATATATTAAAAATTAGTAAATAAGACATTAAAACGTAAAGAAAAATCATATATCACGTAACAAAATTGCACATTAGGTCATGGCATGCAACGAGCTTAACGTGGCGTGAGACACAAGCCTTAAGCCATGGCGCGCCGTGCTAGCTTTGCGGCAAGCCTTTTAGAACGATAGTATTGATATTGATTTTCTAGCCACCCCCTCCTTTCATATACACTACTAGGATAACCCAACTCAACCACAATTCATGATTCGAGAATACTAAATTCTCATTATGTCGTGTTAATATTTTACGACCTTCATTTATGTATTCGCGTTGCCTTGTAACAAAAATTTATATATTGTTACAAAACTCTTACTAAGTTATTAACAGGTCCCGGAATAGGTTGCACATAAAATAGTATGATGGGTCCACGCAAAATATTGTTAAAGTGTTACTAAGTTATTAACGGATTCCTTATGTTATCGTTGCAAATTAGTGTTTTGATATTAAAATTAAAATTTGCATAAAAATGATTAGTTGCAATCATATTTGCAATATTAAACATTATGATGAGTGTACACAAATTTAGTGTATCCAATTTTTCATTTTAGCTTATAATTTTGAAAGTGACGGGATGAACATTCTGGCTCTTAATTTTTTTTTCCAAAAGGAAAGAGAGGTTTCACAGCAAGACTTGCTCGACAGAGATCTAATGATCAAGAAGTACCAAGATGCACAAAAAGTACATGATAAAGTAAACACCTAAATTGGCAGAAGAGGAATAGGATTCATTGATTTGGATCCTTACACTGGAAATAAAAGAAACAAATCTTTATCCTCTTTGTTCTGCATTGGGAAAACTCAAAAACCCAGTTTTCCAAAGTTGCTTTCTGTACATAAGAGGCGAAAAACCTCCAGTGAACCTTATATGAAGAGCCCTCTGAAGATGATGAATGTGTGGTATCAAAACACAGATCCCTCACCCTCAAATTCTATCTGTAGGACTTCATCTTTAAACCAAAGAAATACCAGAAGACTCAGACACAATTAGGACTCTTCAAATTTGGTTATCCAGATACTCAAGCTCATGTTGCCTTTGTTTGTAGAATAACCCATTAAAAGGAGTTATGCTCAGAGGCAACTGAATTTGTTCACTCTTCGACAGAGGCAAGCTGCAAAAACTCTTTGAATTTGACTCGATAGAAACCTTTGAAAACTGCTTATTCGATAATCCAGAAACAACCTCTGCCATGCAAGACCTTTTTGAGAAAGATTTACTGAAAGTTCTCAATGAGTGCAAGCCTCTTGATAATCTTGAAATTGTCCCATGTATTTCAAAAGATTTAAATCTCTTAAAGAACAAAGACGGAAATGGGTGTGATACATGTCCAAACAATCAAGCCTCTGATAAGGAAAACATATATTTTCTTGATTCAAACTCAGATTATTAGGATGACTCAATCTCTGTCACATCAGAGACTGGTTCTATAGAACCAGAGGTAGTTTTTTGCAAACTAGATGGAACAAAACTCCCCTCTATCATTTTTAATAGAGTAATTCCTCACAAGGAACTAAATGCAAGAATACCCATCTGTCCTGATTTTATAGACATGTGTATACAAGCCAAAACATCTCTTGAACTTGAGAAACTCCAAAAATAGAAAGAGATGTCCTCTAAAAATCCTAAAGCTTTTGGTTCCTCTAGGACAATCATGAAAGGTTTACTTGGCAACAAAAAGAAAAATAGATTAAAAACGAAAAATCTTTTGCTTCTGTGGCAGTGAGACCAAGGGAAGGTTAGCACAGAGGAAGATGGGTACAAAAGAAGGCTCTTCTAGAGAGGAGTTTTTGTCCAAATAAATCTAGCCTAGATAGGACTTTTAGTAAAAAGTCTGATGCTAGGAGAGATTACTTTCATAAAGCCTCTGTACCCATTTTCAATGAATTTAATGAGAAGTTTAAGCAAATTGCCTCTAATGTTCATTATTGTGTTTGTTTTGAGCTCATGTTCCAATTGAAATTCATTTCTCTAGCCTCACTGTTTCCTCTCTAGACCCAAACCAAAGAATGCAAAATTCAAGGGTCAGAGAAACAAAATGGTCCTTCTGTCAAAGAAGCTAAATCTAAACCAAAGGCTGCTAAGGCACCTTTAAAGACTCCTAACAAAAATGGACCCATTTTGAAATGGGTACCTAAATCCCGTTAATTGGTGTTGTAGAAGCAGCATGTGCCCGTGTGGTATCTAGACTCCGGGTGCTCAAGGCATATGACTGGCGACAGAGGGTTACTCTCCTCGTACAAAGAAAAATCAGGAGGGCGATCAGTAACCTTTAGGGACAATAAAGGGAACCATTAGAGGGCATGGAGTCATTGCAAAAGAAGATGTTGATGTGTCAAGAGTTGCATATGTGGATGACCTCAAGCACAACTTACTAAGTGTGAGTCAACTCTGTGACAACGACTTCGATGTAAAGTTCAACAAAATATATTGTTCTCTGTTAAGTGAAGGAACAAGCATAGAGCTGTTAAGAGCCAACATAAGATGTGATCTATACCTCATGAACTTCAAGGATAAAAGCAGAGATGAAAAACTTTGCCTTATCTCAAATAAGGATGAAGAGGCATGGCTCTGGCACTACAGGTTTTCTCGTTTAAACTTTGATACATTAGATAAACTTGTGAAGCTAAATCTGGTAAGTGGTCTACCCAATCTCAAATTCGACAGAGATCACCCCGGCTCTGCTTGTGCAATGGGAAAACTCAAAAGAGCTTCCACAAAACCAAGTCAGATGTGTCGTGCACTAAGCCTCTACACATGCTTCATGTCGACCTCTGCGGTCCCATTTCTGTGCAGAGCTTAGGAGGCAAAAAGTATATCCTTGTTCTAATTGATGAATTTTCAAGGTATACGTGTGTTGAATTTGTTTGAAAGAAGTCTGATGTTCCCCTTATACTAATCAATCTTATGAGAAAAATCCAGGTTCTGTATGACTGTAAAGTTTAGAAATTGAGAAGTGACAATTGCACTGAGTTCAAAAACTCAACCATAGAAGCCTATCTCTCTGAAGAAGGAATTTCACAAAACTTCTCTGTTGCACGAACTCCACAGCAAAATGGCGTTGTAGAAAGAAGAAACCGAACGCTTGTGAAGCCGCCAGAACCATGCTCACAGCATCAGGATTACTGACTTCTTTTTCGTAGAAGCAGTTTCAACCTCATGCTTCACACAGAATCGTTAACTTGATTGTGAAACAACACACGAAAACTCCATACCACTTGATCAATCAAAGAAAACCAAACATAAAGTTTCTTCATGTATTTGGTTGCAGATATTTTGTTCTAAACGACAGAGAACAACTTGGAAAGTTCGACAAGAAAGCCGATGAGGCAAAATTTATTGGCTATTCATCCACATCTGAAGCCTACAGAGTCTTCATCCTGAAATCAAGAATGACACTGGAAAGTATCAATGTATGTTTTGATGATTCATTTCAGGAGACTTCTGAGCAAATCAACTCAGGACTGAAGTCGAACAAGTAAACCTCTGGTGCATCAATCTCACAATAAACTAAACTAAATCTGCTATTTGAAGATATGTTTGATGATGAAGAACCCATTGTGAATGGTTACAGGAATCCAAAACTCTACGGACCAGGATCCACAAGGTATATCTCTCACTGGTCCTTTGAATACTTCACCCTTTTTAGCTACGTGTGTAGGTCCAACAATTGAGGGGGAGCATGCAGAAGATACTGCAGAAAATGACAAGGATTCCACACTAGACCAAGCAGAAAATCCAACACCTGTGACCACAGAGGATTCCCCACCAAAGCACGATGAGAACTCTACATCAATAACACCAGAGGTCTCGACTCCAACTTATGCTGAGAATTCAACTCCTGTGCTGAGCACCAATGACATACCTTCTACAACATAGGTGATGCATGAACCGACAAATATACCTACAGAGGTAGAACTTGATGCTGCTAATGACCATATCCCTCGGATGACCAAATGGAAAAAGAGTCATCCACAGAGCCAAATCATTGGTGATCCTTTTGAGAAATTGAAGACTCGGTCAGCCACTGCTAATTTTTGTTTTTACACAAACTTTATCAGTGTGATCGAACCAAAAAAGGTCTCTGAAGCCCTAGAAGATCCAAATTGGGTAGAAGCTATGCAAGAAAAGCTTTTACAATTTAAGCGAAACAAAGTCTAGCCCCTTGTACCTCTGCCAAAAGGCAAATCTGCTATAGGGACCAAATGGGTTTTCAGAAATAAGAAGGATGAAGATGAAGTTGTCATTAGGAACAAAGCAAGATTGGTGGATAAAGGATACTAACAAGAGGAAGGGATAGATTACGAAGAAACCTTTGCCCCTGTCGCACTCTTGGAGGCCATAAGAATATTTCTAGCCTTTGAGCCCACAGAGGTTTTAAGGTGTATCAAATGGATGTGAAGTCTGTCTTTCTCAATGGTCAACTTCAAGAAGAAGTATATGTTCAACAACCACCAGGATTTGAGAGTTCCAAGTACCCAAACCATGTTTACTTTCTGGATAAGGCCCTCTACGGATTAAAACAGGCCCCAGAGCTTGGTATGAACGAATCTCTAATTTCTTGCTTGAAAATCAATTCGAAATAGGTACAACCGATACCACTTTGTTTTATAAAAGAAGGAAAGGTGAGATTTTACTCGTACAAATATATGTGGATGATATTATATTTGGATCTACCAGTGAAGAGTACTGTAAGAAGTTTGAAAAACCTATGAAGAGTGAGTTTGAAATGAGCATGATGGGAGAACTTAACTTTTTCCTCGGGCTTCAGGTCAAACAAACAACATAGGGTATTTTCATATGTCAATCAAAATATGTTTCTAATATTTTGTCAAAATACAAACTCTCTGACTCTTTGGATATGAAAACCCTTATGTCCATTGGATCTAAACTATATTCAGATCCAAAGGGTAAATCTGTTGAGTGTAAACTCTATAGAGGCATGATAGGATCTCTCCTGTACTTAACAGCCAGTAGACTAGATATTATGTATGCTACATGTCTTTATACGAGGTATCAAGCAAATCCCAAAGAATCTCATCTTTATGCAGTAAAGAGGATCTTTATATACCCCAAAGGGACCAAAAATCTTGGCCTCTGGTATCCAAAGAACTCTGGCTTTGATCTAATGGCTTATACAGACTTAGATTACGGAGGATGCAAACTAGACAGAAAAAGTACCTCTGGAAGGTGCGAATTTCTAGGAGGAAAACTTGTAAGCTGGACCTCCAAGAAACAAAATTGTGTCTCAACCTCTATGGCAGAAGCAGAATATGTTGTTGCTGCTAGTTGTTGCTTTCAAGTGCTATGGATGAAAACCTAGCTCAGAGACTATGGTCTCTAGTGCCATCGCCATCTCTGCAAATCCAGTACAACACTCCAAAACAACGCATATCGATATAAGGTATCACTTTCTGAAGCATCATGTTGAAAAAGGCACCATCGAGATGTATTTCGTGCCTACAGAGTATCAACTTGCTGACATTTTCACCAAAGCCTTAGATGAGAAGAGATTCTTATTTTTGGTTGGCAAGTTGGGTATGCTAAACATGAGTTGATCTACAGATCCTCTGCACCTTGGTACAGAGCTTCTGATCTTGTAAATATGTACCTTGTTTTTACTTCAGTATGTATAGTTATTTTTTTCCTAGAACTTAATGCTACAGAGCTTATGTGACATTGCACAGAGCCTAAGGCCCTTGTCACAGAACCTCTTCTGGTTGATTGATCTATGTTTTGTGCACTACATATCATATATGAGCCAAGCATAGATCAATGGGGAGCAGAAGAAGACATCTAATTGAAGGAGAGCCAAAGTAAGGTAATAGTTAAAGGGGGAGCAAAAGATGTTCATTGTTCAAGTAAAATTTGAAGAAGGTGATCATTCTAGTAGGAGCAAGTCACTTTTGGTAAGTTCGATGCATAAATCCATTTTCAAAACACTTTTCTCGGACAAAACTTTTCTAAATACGTCCCAATTTACCGATTTAAGCAAATCAAAACTTTGGTTGGTCAAAATTTTCTGAGAACTTTCCTTTATTAGAAATTTTGGGTCAAAGAGCCTTTGTGACCATTCACAGAGCCTTTGTGCCACAGAGCCTCTAAGACCATAAGTTTCTTAGAAGTAACTCTCTCTCGACCAGATCAATGATTTTCAAACGGTTTACGTAATGAAAAGGTGTAATCAATGTGCGAGGTAAATCCGACCACAGATCACAGAAGCTCTTTCTTCCATAGAGCCTCTGTCCCATTCCTACACTTGTGTGTTTATGGAATTTCCTTTAGGATGCGGGTTCTTTTGTAAGTGACAGTCATTTATCTTTAACTTCTCTCACGCGCGTGCGCGGTGATGGAGGCGCACGTCTTCTCGTCCTGAACCGTCAGAACACACATGGCGTTTTGTGAGTGGTTGTGCATTGTAGCGTCGTTTTTGAAACAGTTCAAACTTGAGTACGGATTTCAAAACTTATCCAAAATTACTTTTTATTTCCGTAATTTCATTTAAAACCCTCCTTTTCACCATTCTTATCCACTTTTCACTCTCAAGAACCCTGAACGAACCAGCAACTTTTTGCTCAAGAACACTCCAAACTTCATCTTTTTATCCAAAAATCATCAATGGCATCTCCTGCTCCATCCCACCACTCCGAAAACCTAGTTCCTCATAGGAACAACCATGAAAACCATTCTGATAGTGAAGGGTTAGTGAACCACGTCCCATCAACAAACCTGCAATCGTTCATTAACAACGATTGGTACCCAAATCCCTTACCCCTGAAGCAGAACAACCACTATGCCATTTTGAACCTTCAAGCATTTTCCCAGGATTATGCTCCAGTGATAAATATGCTTCAAAACCACCCACTAAACTAAATACTGACAATGAACACCAAGAACTTTCCAAGCAGATACGTGCACACCAATTTTGGTAAAATGCCAGATTTGACCTAGAACTTATGTCTGTCATTGGGTATATGTCCACCCCAGACAATTCCAAAAACCTAGCCATAGGGATCAACAGAGCCATGATCTCTCAGACATTTGAAATTCGTACCCATAACCAACTTGGCATAAAGAAGTATGCCACAGAGCCCACTGACGAAGAACTTGTGGAATTCGTTACTATGTTGGGATACAACGAACCCTTAGCCAAAAGAATAAACTTCAGAAGGAACGGGCTTCCACCTTTGTGGAACGTTCTGTTCAGCATTCTCAACGGATGCTTAACGGGCAAAAGAGGGAGTCCAGATCAGAGCTCTCACCGGATACTATCCATCATGTATGAAGTATACTTCGATCTTCCTCTTGACTACGCCAGACTTATTCTACAAGAGATGTCCTCTGCCATGGAAAACAAGAAGGGTCTCCATGTTGCAAATCAAGGTCTGCCCTCCATACAGTTCCAGAGAATACTAGCCATCATTCTTGAACCTCTGCTACATGAAGAAAAGTAGAGTATGGTAGGACCAACCATAAAAACCTATCCTCTGTCAACCTTAAAACCCACAATTAACCCAAACGGTTACCCCTTCTACAAACCCCTCTCCGAGAAGATGCTGGAGTATGTGCTAGATGAATAAAACCTAGGGAAGTATACACGTGAGTTCAGGACTCCAAAACCGAGTCCTGAAACCCCACCACGTATATATGTGCCCATAGGAGTAGAAGTAGTAGAGAGGATGAGCGAAGATGAAAGAATGAGAGCCCTAGAGAAGCTTAGGAAACCCAAGGAAGATCCCTCTGCAAGCACCCAAGAGCAAAGAGTCACAGAAGAAGAGATTCCTCAAACCGTAGAACCATCTAAACCGAGGAAAGAGAAGAAAAAGGAAAAGAAAACCCAAGACCCTGAAACCACAAAAGCTGAAATTTCTGTAACCATAGAGCCCCAAACGAGTGAAGAACCCCAAGACAACATCCCCCAAACCACAGAAGCCTCCAAGCCAAAGGAGAAGAAAAAGAAAAGAAAAACCTCCGAACTAGAGGATACCCCTAAACCGAAGAAGAAAAGGAAATCAAAGAAGAAACCTTCCACCCCTCTCTAAACCATTCATGAAGAACCCGATCAAATCCCCACAGAAGAACGCATGCCCACACCACTATTCTTTGTTGAACCACATAGCCAAATCCTTGAGGATCCCCTACACCAATCTTCTGCAGATCCACAGAACGATCCCCATACCTCTTCTTTTGAAAACTCCCTAGATGTTGGAGGAATGAATGCCTCCCTGGATACACACGATGGATATTACGATACCCCGAAGATGGTCGATCACCCTTAGTTACATAGGGAGACTCTAACGAATTAGAATATATTGTCTAACCGGTTTTCATATCGCTCTGGGCCTTGGAGTGAAGAAGATCAGGCTGACTGCACCAGATGAATATTACCCCAGGCTCTGAGAACCTAATTCCCAAAACCATCATCACCTCTCCTAAATTTGGCTACGTCATTAAGAATGAACATGGACAGAAAAGACTATTTGTGAGCTATGATAGCCAAAAGTACGCGACAAAGACTCTGCTAAAATTCAAGAAATCCATCACGAAGCGCAGAGGATCCGAGTTCGTCAACCCATAAGCCGCAGACCAAATGATCTAAGAGATTGATGCCACTTTGCGATTCAGAGACATTGTCATTTACTTCTACAACGAACTCAAGACCAACAGCTTTGGAAAGAAGATAAATGATTTTCCCGATGCCAGAATTTAGCCTTTTTGCTCTTTTGTCTTTGATTAACATGTAATTTTTCGTTCTCTGTAATGCCTTTGGCAAGTAAACTCAATGAAAACATCTTTTTACAGAGGTTGAAATTTACACCTTTTGTTCCTTTTAGCTTAAGTTCCTTTCACGCTATAATTTTTCATAATTCAATACTTAGGGGGAGATTGTTAGCTCCATTTCTTATTTTGTAAAAGTATTGAAAAAGTATCTAAGGACAAGACCGCAGAAGACCTATGTCGATCATTCACCGAGACCTCTCCGCACAAGCTTCAAGCCTCTGTCGTTCAGTCTTCCGAAAGTTTAAGCCTAACTTGCAGATCAACCTCCGACCACAGAGCCTCTGTGAAGCCTCACAGAGCCTCTGTGTGGCCAACCTTTGTAAAGATTGGACTAGTGCATTTCAAGACAAAGAAGCTCGTGCCTCTCACATGGGTAAATTGTACAAAATCCTCATAGTACAACACGTTTTATAACTTTCCAGGTGTCACCATTTCATTGGTGGCAACCTTTACTTTGTACAACCACGCCACTATATGTAGTGAGCGCTACCCTGCATTTTTAGGCGAGCACACACATAAGTTCAATATAGTTCGAGAGAAACTTGGAGAGTAATTCACACACTAACGTGTGTTCTTGGTGTAATGCTTTCTTGAAGATCTAATGAGAGATGACTCATTGAATGCTTAATATCTTATGTTATTTTTTCCTGCTTCTATGTATTAAATCTACCAATACTCAAACAGATTTGTTTTAATCAAAGCTTCCGCACCTGTTCATTTTCATACTCTGTTTTAAGCATATTTGTTTGAGTTCATCATTGTTGAGATAAACTGGGATCAACAATTATTAATACGTAAATACGTTAATCGGATACTTAAATAATAAAGTTTGATACAGACCCTTTAATGACGATTTTAAAAGTTGGTTCCCTAAAATAGGAATTAGATGGAAGTTGGTTCCATTTTGATAATATCAAATATTATTGTTACTTGTTGAACAGGCCGGTTACCGGACCCTTAAATAAACATAAAGTTTGATAGAGACCCTAAATGACAATTTTAAAAGTTGGTTCCCCAATATAGTAATCAGGTGAAAGTTAGTTCTATTTTAATGCAATTCTCCCTATATAATCACACATCAATCTTATAAAGTATTTAGTCAAAATTATTAAAAAATAATATATAAAATATTAAGTATTACTTTTTGAAGCATATTTTCATAAAAATAATTAATTACAATATTTAAAATACGATGTGCAAATTAATAATACATGCTAGATGTTTGCTTATCACTCCCTCAAATGGATATTTCCTTAATTGAGTGTGATTCGTTCTTTCAAGACTATGATTCCCTGAACCGAGGTGTGATTCCTAATTTCCTATGTATAATTTCCCAATCTATTGAACGCTTTTCTCCGTTTTTTCTTTCTCTATTTTAATTTATACGGAGTTCTAGCTTATTAGTTTTTAAAATTAACTCAATCACAAATATGTTGCAGATAAAAATATTTTATTTTCACCTGTCTAATGTATTTTCATTGAATACACATGTACTTTTTTTATAAGTCATTCTTGGTTTAATGTGAATTTTGGCTTAGAACATGGAAAGGAATATCGAATTTTGCGTTTTCTGAATACTGGTTTTTGTTTATGTTGGCGCAAATGGCAAGTTTAGGTTGGACAAGGATTAGACCACTCTTTTTGTGTGTGTGTGTGTGTGCGCGCGCACGCGTATGCGTGTGCGTGTGAGTGTGTCTGGTATACCTAATATAGCAAGCTAAAATTCATTTTTTGCAGGCTTGTTAACTTATTCAGATCCACCATGTAAGTGGGCTAAATCTTTCCATGAATAATGGGCTTAAAAATAAACAAGGAATACACAAAAATACAACATTGGCAATCAGACCCATGAACATGTGGTTGGTTATATCATTAAATGCTTTTTGAAACTTGAAGTTTTTTTAAATTAAAAAACTCGATTTTTCCATTAAAAACAATTTAGCTAATTTTATTTCCTAAACCGGCTCCTCGTATCTGCCAGGGATTAGATGGGGTCGGGGGTGCATTCCCGCCTATTACCCGCCGTGTTTCCATCACTAATTTTAATATATCCAAAGTCAGAGAACACAAGTCAAAAGAACCAAAAATAGTAGATGCGTATATCCAAAACCAAATCCGAACACACATGCTGGCTATATATAATGTCTAAATATGAAGTTTGAGCAACTAGAACCTCAAGTGGCAACTACAAGACTGATGCATCCAATTCCTGGAACATGACAAGCAAAACAATCAAGTCCATTATGAATATATTATCAGTTAAATAAATTACAAAATCAAACATAAATAAATGGATTAAACTAATGATTCTAGTCATAAATTCTCTTTTGGAATGTTCCCTTAACATTAGCCATATTACTTATAACATTGCAGAAAATAAATAGTAACACCAGTCATATTACTTTTGTTTCTTTATGTCAAAGAGTGGACATGATTGAAAATGTTGGATGATCATGTAATGTTTGGTAAGCAAGTGCATGTTAATACTTGGTCAAGTGTTGATCCAATATTTTCAAGTACTGTAAGACTTTTTGTCCAATTAAATATTTCTCTATTAAGACTCTTGGATTAGGCTTAAAGTTCACATTTCTCAAGCATACACGGGCATAGGATAATTTTCCATGTAGTTGTGGTCCTTGTCCTAATAGTTATTTTCTTCTTTACCAATTTTCAACAAATATAATAAAGGTCAACTAAAGCAGTGAAAATTGAGTTACAAGCATCTAATCAGTATTAGTTCTTCAGATGTTTTATATAAGCATTTGAAAATCGTGTACCCCATGTCCCAGCAATCCCGTTCAACATCCTTTCGGTAAGAGAGTTGTATCATTCCATGCTACCTAGATGCATCTTAAAACCAAAATTGTTATTTAACTACAGAGAAGAGTGCAACGAATGTAATTAATGAAAACAAATATAACAATACATACTTTGTATGTGAATAGTGATTGTTGATCCATCACAAAGTTGAACATAAAGTACAAAAGATAATAGCCACATTCTCATCCAACTTTCTGTTGATTGTACTGAATTGGGAAAAATGAGTATGTATTAGACAACTGAGCATTTGAAAATCGTGTACCCCATGTCCCAGCAATCCCGTTCAACATCCTTTCGGTAAGAGAGTTGTATCATTCCATGTTACCTGGATGCAACTTAAAACCAAATTGTTATTTGACTACAGAGAAGAGTGCAACGAATGTAATTAATGAAAACAAATATAACAATTGTTGGTTCCCGTTTTGCTTAGACAAGATTAACAGATCTATTAGTTCGAGTTTATGTTTGATGCGGAAGCGTATTTAAAGAACTAACAGATATGTTTGATAGATTTAGAACACACAATATAAAGAAACAGTATTTTAAGAACAAAATGATATCTTGAAGATTACTGTCGTTCGATATATAATAAGAACACCAAGAACAGATTAAGAACTGTTTGGTGTGTGTGAGAGAGTGTAATGCTTAACAGGTTTGATGATATAAAGCATAAGCATGAAACTCAGATTCTTCGTTAAGTCCTTAAGATTGTTAAGGAAGATCTCAACAAGAGACTTCCTTTTATACTACTCTAGGGGACCATAAAGCATGAGCTACTGTTAGAACGGATGGCATGAATAGTAGAACGGATGGCATGAATAGTTGTACGTGCTGTATTGCATTTAATGCCGCAGACGTCTATGTTGTACTAAGCCCTATTGAGTCCACTCAGAGTTTGACACGTGTTGAAGTTGGACAGAGCATGCTATCATGCAAGTTGATGGACATGTCCTAGGAACAGTAGCAAGATATTTCTTCAACACTGGCAAGATATTATAAATATCTTCCAAGTCTTCAGTCTGAACCACAGAGGCTCTGTAAAAGGTTACAGAGGTTCTGAGGTCTGGTCTTCTGTAGAGCAGTCTTCACCGGGTTCCGAATCTTTGGTCTTCTTTGTGCGTAAGACAGAGGTTCTGTAGGACACCTCTGTAGCTTCTGTAGCTTCTGTAGCTTCTTGACCTTGATCTTTCGGAAGTGGCAGAGCCTCTGTAAGAGGCTTTCTTCACTTAGCCTATTTTTCACTACTTCTAAATACTTCTACGATTAGGAAGATTGAAGCTAACAATCTCCCCCTAAGTAGTGAAAAATAAAAATTTGACATTGAAGTACTTTAGGCTAAGTTAGATAAGACAGAGGTTAAACAATACCTCGAAATTTCTTTCATTCAGAAATATGCCAGAGGCATTTTACATTTGAGTATTATGAAAGATAAACTGAAAATGGTTTGCGGAGATTTTGTTTGAGAATCAGATGTTGGCGTCTTTGAAATCGTTGTAGCTTCTGTTGTCTCTTCCGACTTCTCTGATCTCGTTGTAGAAACTGACGCAGAGTTCTCTTAAGCGAATTGTAGCATCAATCTCTCTGATGAAAGCATCTGCAGCGTCTCTATCCATTTGCTCGGTATCTCTGTATTTTACAAGGTTTGCTCTGAACATTTTCAGAGTACTGGTTGCGTACTTCTGACAGTCCATGGTCACAAAAAGTTTGACTTCGCCTTGTGGGTTTTGAAATACTAACCCGAACCTTGGTTCTGTAATGATTGAGTTGGGCACAGCGTCAGGTGGGCAGCGATCCTCTGGTGGTCGAAGGTTTAGATGTTTGAGACCAAGATCCTTTCCTAGCTGAAAGTCTGTGAAACTGTAGATCAGAAGCCTTTCCCTCATTGCTTTTCTCAACACTTGATAGGCTCAGGTGTTTGGCTCTGTGTTGTAGTTTTCCTTCGTCCATTGCAGAAGGTCAGGTAGATCATAGGGATTCAGATTCCTTAGATCAGCATCAGCGAAGGTGGTTTCTGAATTGTTTACCCTTCTGACTCTGTAAAGATTGTACCTGACCCTTGGATAGGTTCTTGTAAAGGAGTACCTACAGAAGATTACCTTTTTGATTTTGTGGATTGAGAAGACGTCTGCTCTGGTTCTTGGCTTTGTTCTGGTGAAGATGTTCTCAAATTCTTCTCTGATCTTTGGATATGTGACGTGATCTATTGGTCTGAAAGGGTTGTTTGTAGAGGTATTTGTATACCACTTCTTCCATTTCTTCGTATGTTGGACCAGGTGGTGGTACTTGTCTTCTAAGACTCTCCATCTGTTGAACAACTTCTGCAGCTCTACCTGTTAGTGGAATGTCTGACAGAGGCTTCAATCCATATGCCCAGTCCTCTTCTTCAGGCTTTGGAGTTTGGAAGGCATCAAAGGCGTTCTTCATCAATTTCTCTGTAGGCTTGGGCAATGATTTCTTTTTCTTGGGCTCTTCTGTCAGTTTCGCCTTTCCCTTGTCTTTGGCCTTTGGAGGTTCAGAACCTGTTGCCTCTGTAGGTTTGGGTGTTGGCGCTTCTGTTGGAATGATGGGTGTTGCCTCTGTAGGTTTTGACACTTGTGTTTGATAGGACTTTTGTGGCGTTGGTTCTGTTGGCTTGATTGGCTCTGTAACCTCTATTGGAGGTTCTTTGGTGACTTCTTCTGTGAGCTCGGTTTCTGTGGGTTGAGGAATGTCGAATCTTCTTGCCATTCGGAAAGATGATGTAAACCTCTGTCTTTCTTCTGCTCTTTGCGCCATTCGTTCAGGCATTGTGTTGTGCATATTTCTTAGAACAGAAGAAGCAGAGGTCTTTGCTCTTTTTCGTTTGTGGGCAATAGACTTTCTTCTTGGGATGGTTTGGGGTTTTTCTGATGGTTTTGTAGTTGGGGAGGGAAGATCTTCTTCTGAAGAGGATGACAGATGTTGAGCATCTACTCCAAACATTGTAGGGAATTCCACAGAGGTGGGTGTTTCCTCTGTGGTCTTTTGAGCTTCTGTTCCTCCGGGTTGTTGGTTTGTTGAAGGACTTTCTTCCAAGATGATTACCACATGTGTGGTTGTTGCCTCTGTGGTCTGTTGAGCAGTTTCTGGTACATGGGTTTCTTCAGCAGTTGATTCCACAGAGATGGGTGTTATCTCTGTGGTCTGTTGAGTTTGTTGTTGTTGGGTTTGTTTTGGAGGGGCTTGGTTGATGGGTTCTGCGGCTATTGGTGTAGCTGGAAGTCCTCTGCTCGTAGCTTTCTCCCTTGTATTCTCCCCCTCAGGATGATCTGATGGACCAGGGTGGTCATCATCAGAGTCATCCTGACCCTTATCAGAAGTACCCTCTGCTCTGCAAGAAGCTTTGGGTTTCTTTGGTAGTTCTGCTCCTGCGGCCATCAACTTTGCGTATACATCATCACAGAGGCCGAATAGAGTTGCAAGCTCTGCATCTGTGTTGAAGCGCATTCTGCCGACACTTGCTCTGAACTCTTTAACGTAGTTGGCATTTGCAGTAGTGAAGGAGACGATGACTTCTGTGACCTGGTTTATCACATTCTGCCCGAGCTCTGTTAGCTATGCTCTGGTCATGTAGTCTTTAGGCTGCATCAGCACAGTGTTGTGCATTGCTTCTTCTTGTACGTGTTTCAGGGCCTTCTGTAGATCTACAGGTGTAATTCCCTTTGCTTTGTTGGATTGCTTGTTCAGTTGTTCAAGGAAATGTTTGACTGATTCCTTGAACGCAGAAGTTGCGGCTATCCCGAGTTCTTTGGCGGCAGAAGTGGCAGTTGTTTCAGTAGAAGACTTCATCTGGGTAATGGCGGATTTCACCTCTGTGGACAGATTGTCCATTTTGGTGTTCAGATTTAGTAAGGCCGTTGATGTTGTCTCTGCAAAAGATTTGAAAGAGCTTTGCAACTCTTTCATGGTTTGGTTCACAGAGGTGACAAGGGTTTGGAACTCATCCCTTGATACTTGTGTTCCTATGGTAACCTCTGGAGGAACACATTCGTCTCCAGAGTGAGTCCCTGCTCCTGGGACACCTTCGTTCACCCTTGTTTGTACGTTGGGGGTGGAAGGATTTCCATCTGATCTTCGAGAAGATATTTGAGTTTCAATCTCTACAGAAGTTCTGCGAAGAACAGTGTCCAAATCCACTCCAGAGGTGGGTATCGGAATGTTCTTCTTTTGACTTGGAGACTTGTCTAGTGTCTCTTCGTCTTTGTGCTCACTACTTCTCTCTGAAAAAGTTTTGGCCCTAAATTGTGCGTGGCAGAGGAAATGAATTCCTCTGTAGGGTCTTCTAGTGTGATCTGGGGCGATGGATCACGAACTATAGGTGAGTCTCTCTGAGGAGACTCCCTAGGAATGGATTCCCCGGTTTCTGTGGGCGCAGAGGTTGAAAGAATAACCTCTGGCTGGATGGGTTGGGTTTGGATCGAGCTGTGCTGCTCTTGTTCAATAACACCTTCTGCAGCTAGACCTGCGGTTAGAAGTGTGGGTTGCACTGGGAGGGGTTTGAGGATGTGTGCCTTCTACTTCTACGACATCTTTTTCTATCCCTTTTTCTTTTCCTCCCATTCTATCTAAAGCCTCTTTAACCTCATCTCTATTCCACTCAGCTTCTGCTTGTAGCCTAATCCTTTCCTTAGTGACATCATCTGACATATCGATTTCTTCTATACCTTCTTCTGAAGCTGGGCTTGGACTCCTTCTGTGGACGTTCAATCCCTGTTGGATGAAGGGGTTCTGTAGAATGTTTGGAGTTTCAGCCGGTTGACCTCTTGGGGTTTGGTCATCATCTTGCAGATTTGTGTCAACGCCAGAGATAAAGAAGTCTTGTTCTTCTGTGGTGTGGTGGTCAAGTGGTGGTGCATTCCACCCAGCTGTATTTAGGGTGTTAGCAATGTCAGGGTGTTGAAGGAAATCGTTTAAGCTACCTTGATGAGCGAATCAATCTGGGGATTGATAAGGTGATTGATATCCCTCTTCTGCAACTTCTTTTTCTGCAGTCTCTTCCTCTGCAGTTTCTTCGACCCGGGTCTCTGCGACCTCTTCTTCAACAACTTCTGCAGCTGCCTCTTCTGCGATGGTAACCATTTGATCAAGTGGTTTCCCATGCTTCTTTTTGGTCTTCCTCCTCGTGGGTTTTGGTGCCCCTCCTTCTGTGGGTTTTGATTTCCTTTTCTTCTTTTGTTTTGGAGAAGAGGGAGGAGCAGAGGAGCCGACTTCTGTGGCATGAGGAGGTGAAGGTTGAGTTTCTGTAATGCTTGTAGAGGTGCCTTCTGCAGTTTTCCTCTTCTTTGTTTTTGGGGTAGAGGCAGAGGCTTTAGAAGAAGACTTCTTTCCCATCAGCTCGGCTCGTTTGGCTATAAAACTAAGTTGGATTGCCATGTGTTTTGCTAGTTTCTTCTCCTTCGCTTCTGTAGAGAGGGGTTCTGCAACTATTGTTCCTAGGGGGACACCTAAACGCTTGGGTGTCACAGGGCTCGGTTTTGGAGTCCTATGATCGCATATATACTCTAACTTAAGGGTTTTGTTCTTGGCATAGCTCAGAAGCTTCTTTGACAGAGGTCTGCAGTGGGTGTAGCCATCTACATGATCGGTGGGGATGTTTTTGTTCATTGGGAACTGTTTGGGAGTTGACCCTTCCATTGGCCAATTCTGCATCATCAGCAGAGGTTCGAACAGGACTCCCAATATCCTTTGGAATTGCAGAGGCGATAGATACTTAGGATCGTTCTCTCTTGCTTTTTTGGTGTTGTTCTTTCTGTCGATCGTATTGATGATCTCCTGCAACATGATGGTCGCGTAATCGAGTGGGAGATCGTAGTAGACCCCGTACATGATGGTTAAGATCTGGTGCGAGCTCTGGTCAATGCTGCCTATCTTCCCTGTAAGGCATCTGTTGAGGATCGAAAACAAGGTGTTCCACAGAGGTGGTAGTCTGCCTCTGCGGAAGTCATTTCTCTTCCTTAGGTGGGTGTTGTACCCAAGCATTTCTACAAAACGACAGAGCTCGTCGTCTGTTGGTTGTTCTGCATATGTTTTCAGTCCAAGAAGACCCCTTGTTGGTTGATTGAACTCAAGAGAAAACATTGTTCTATTGAACTTGAGTTCCAAATGGTCAGATTTTTCTGGCTTTGAGATGTACTCTTTGATAAGAGATTCATCTTTATCATATCGGCAACTTTGCCAATATTGGTTCAAATACCTAACAGGTATTTTCTTTGGGGTTCTTGAGAGTAAAGGAAAGAGAATATGGTTTTCCATGATGTTTAGAAGAAGGGCATGGGCTTCGCCGAAAGCAGTGAGTACCAAATAGCAGTTATTGGATTTGATGGGTAGTACCTTTTCAAAGAGCTCATTTGCGATAAAGTTTTGGAGATGGGTGGTCGGAGCAAAGTCTGCTGAGTCGCCGGAATCTTCTTGTTCGGCATTTTTGGCGAGGTGGGGGTTTTCTGAATGTTCAGAATGAGCAGGGGAGTGTTCCGGTGAGTTCGCCGGAGAGTGTGCAGGGGAGATAGCTTGAGAAGATGAAGCCATTGGTAATGAGAATAAGATACTTGCAGGTTTTTGCAGGGTTTTGCCGGAGAAAAATGAGGGTTCGTAAAGATTTTATGAGAGGGTAAGCTTGGGTTTTATAGATGGGTAAAACGGTAGAATTCGAAAGGGTAAAAATATTTGGCAATGGATAAATATTTGGAATCCGTACTTGAGTTAGAACGGTGGGTTCAACTTTCCATAAAAAACGTCCATGTACGCCCAATGAAAATGAGACACGTAGGCCATGTCAGAGGATGACAGGACGTCGTGCGCGGCCCATTAATGCTAGGCGCGTGGGGTTGTTCTTAGCCACATGATTTTCACTCTCAGTAAAAGTAACCGTTACTGTTTACAGAAATGCCCAAATACCAAATTCACAGAAGCTCTATGGTTTACAGAAGATCTGTGATTTTGAAAATCTTGGATTTCACCCTTTTCTCATTGTTATCATGACTCTGTAGGTTCTATTTTGACAAAAACATTTGTAAAAGCATTGGAGAGGATTAATAGGATTTTAGTGAAGAAATTTCGTTCACAGAGGTTTTGAGGCTCTGTAGGAACTTGCAGAAGCTCTGTCAGGGCCAGCAGAAGCTCTGTGAGTGAAAATTTCTCATAACTAAAAATCTATTAACAATTTTGATCATCCAAGTTTTGATTTGCATTAAGAATTGTTTTTCGGACATATTTGAAAGTTGGTGTCCGAGAAAACTGTTTTGGAAAACATTTTGTGCGAGAAGGTCATGGTGTGTGTATTTGTGCGTATTCGGTTTCCGAGTTAAATTTGCGATTACAGATCAGTGTTCTGGCAGAACTTCTGTTGAGCTCAGCAGAAGCTCTATGACCTCAAATTTCTCATAATTCAAAAATTATTAAAAGTTTTAATAATTTTATTTTTTGAAATGTTATTCCCAGTATTTTTAAGACGTATTTGACAATTTTTGTCCCAGAAAACTGTTTTCAAAAACCTTTTGTACGAGACATACCTTTTGGTTCTTCTTTTCTCGGCATTGATGTCTGACTTCTGACGATATAGATTCATCGACACTCTTCTTTGGCTCCCCCTTGAAAGATTAACCTCTGTAGATCATTTCAAGGTTTCTTTTGCTCCCCCTTTATCTAACCATTTCTGTCGATCAAGTTACTTTCTTTTGCTCCCCCTTGATCTAACCATCTCTGTAGATCAACTAATTTCCTTCTGCTCCCACTTGACCTATGTTTGGATCAAAATAGGATAAGTTTTGCATAGTACATAGGTCATGTTTACCAGAGGTTCAGTAGGGGTCGTCAGAGGTTCTGAGCAGACCCACAGAAGCTCTGTGATTTCAAGAACTATTTAAGATTGAGAATTTACATACAGAAAGAAATCAATCAAAGCAATAAATAAAGCAATATATTTATACACATATTTACAGAGGATTTTCACGTCATATTGATCATTCCTAACTTACCCACCAAGAAATTGAATCTTTTCTCGTCTAAAGCTTTGGTGAATAAGTCCGCGAGTTGGTATTTTGTGGGCACGAAATGCATCTCGATTGTACCGTATTCAACATGATGTTTCAAGAAGTGGTACCTTATATCGATATGCTTGGTTTTTTAATGTTGCACATGATTGGCAGATATGGCAATGGCACTTTTGGAATCACAGAAGATGGGTATCTTGAGTAGGATGTGGTCGTAGTCTTTTTGCTGAGTCTTCATCCACAGAACCTGAGAACAACAGCTAGCAGCAGCAACGTATTCAGCTTCTGCCGTAGATGTTGACACACAATTCTGCTTCTTGGAGGTCCAACTGACTAGCTTACCACCTAGGATTGACAACTCCCAGAGGTACTCTTTCTGTCGAGCATGCATCCTCAATAGTCTGAATATGTATAAGCTTTAAGACAAAAGCCAGAGTTCTGTGGATACCAGAGACCAAGATTTTTGGTCCCCTTTAGATATCTAAAGATTCTCTTAACAGCATCATAATGTGATTTCTTAGGATTAGCTTGATAACGTGCACAAAGACATGTGGCATGCATAATGTCAGGTCTGCTAGCAGTTAAGTATAACAGAGATCCAATCATGCCTCTGTAGAGAGTGCATTCTACAGAGATGCCATCTGGATCTAAGAATAACTTATTTCCAGTGGCCATTGGAGTTTTCATGGCAGAGGTATCAGAGAGGCTATACTTGGAAAGAATGTCAGAGACATATTTGGCCTGATTTATAAAAATTCCCTCTGATGATTGTTTGACTTGGAGTCCGAGGAAGAATATTAATTCTCCCATCATACTCATTTCAAACTCACTTTGCATGAGTTTTTCAAAACTTTTGCACTCTTCTGTATTAGTAGACCCAAAAATTATGTCGTCCACATAGATTTGTACAAGCATTATTTCACTGTTTTTACGTTTATAGAATAAGGTAGTATCTGTTGTACCTCTGTCGTAGCCATTGACTAGAAGAAAGGTAGAAAGTCGTTCGTACCATGCTCTTGGAGCCTGTTTCAGTCCGTACAGAGCCTTTTCAAGGTAGTACACATGCCTTGGGAACTTTGAGCTTTCAAACCCTGGTGGCTGATTTACGTAAACCTCTTCTTGGATTTCACCGTTGAGAAAAGCTGATTTCACGTCCATCTGATAGACTTTGAAACCTCTGTGGGCTGCGAAGGCTAAGAATATTCTTATCGCTTCGAGCCGTGCGACAGGGGCAAAAGTCTCATCGTAGTCTATGCCTTCTTCTTGTCTATATCCCTTGGCCACTAATCGTGCTTTGTTTCTGATGACCACTCCATCTTCATCCTTCTTATTTCTGTAGACCCACTTAGTCCCAATGGCATGTTTCCCCCGTGGCAGAGGTACTAGAGTCCAGACTTTGTTGCGCTCAAACTGCAGAAGCTCATCTTGCATGGCGTCTACCCAGTTTGGGTCGTCAAGGGCTTTAGAAATCTTCTTTGGCTCTATCACACTAATAAAGTTCGTAAAGAAACAAAAATTAGCAGTGGCAGACCTTGTTTTTACCGTGTCAGAGGGTTCACCAATTATTTGGCTTGGAGGATGGCTTTTTGTCCACTGAGTTGTGCGTGGATGATGGTCACCAATGTCATCGAATTGTTCTTCAGAGGCTTCTTGTTGTTCTTCTTCTTCTTCTGGTGTAGCCTCTATCGTAGTGCGTGCCTTTGTAGTTGATCCTACAGTTTGTGGAATGATTGGTATGAGTGGTGGTGGAGTTTGTTCCTCTGAAGGCGTATAGACTTGGTCCTCTATATCCTCTGTTATTGGTTCCTCTGTGGATTGTGGAGTTTGTTCTTCAGCAGCTTCTATGGTCGTTTTCCTTTGTGTTTCATCTTCTGTAGACTCTTCCTCAGCATTTGCATCTGTAGTATTTACAGAAGAAGATGAAGCATTATTTGGACCAGTTAGAGTCATACCTGTAGGATTTTGACCGACAGAAGATTGTTCTGCAGAAGCTCTGATTGTTCCAACAGAGTGATCAATGTCATCGTGGAACATCTCTAGAAATAGAAGATTTAAGTCTTCTTTTGTTTGTGAGATGCCAGAGGATTCCCCTTTAAGTCCGAGTTCTGAACTGATTTGCTCAGAAGTCTTTTGGAATGAATCATCAAAAGAAACATTGATGCTTTCTACGATCTTGCGAGATTTTGTAAGGTATACTCTGTAGGCTTTGGAAGTGGCAGAGTATCCAATGAATTTTCCTTCGTCAGCTTTTACCTCAAAATTTACTCTGGAATCTCTGTCGTTTAAAACAAAGCATTTACATCCAAACACATGGAAAAACTTGATGTTTGGCCGCCTTTTGTTGATCAGTTCGTAAGGAGTCTCGATGTGTCTTTTCACAATGGTTGAACGATTCTGTGCATAACAAGCGGTAGAAATCGCTTCTGCCCAAAAGTTCATCGATAATCCGCATGCTGATAGCATAGTTCTTGCGGCCTCCACGAGCGTTCGATTCTTTCTTTCGACTACGCCGTTCTGCTGTGGAGTGCGTGCGGCAGAGAAGTTCTGTGATATTCCTTCTGTAGAAAGATAGGCTTCAATGACAGAGTTTTTAAATTCTTTGCCATTGTCACTTCTTAACTTCTGTATTCTGCATTCATAAAGAACTTGGATTCTTTTCATTAGATTAATCAAGATGATTGGAACAGCTGATTTCTTTCGGACAAATTCAACCCATGTGAATCGCGAATACTCATCAATTAAGACAAGTATGTATTTCTTGCCACCTAGGCTCTGTATGGCAATGGGAACACAGAGGTCGACATGAAGCATGTACAGAGGCCTAGTGCAAGACACATCTGTTTTGCCTCTGTGGGAAGCTCTTCTGGGTTTTCCCATTTCACAGGCAGAACACAAATGATCCTTATTAAATTTAACATTAGGCAAACCTTTAACTAGATCAAGTTTGACCAGTTTATCCAAGGTGTGAAAGTTCAAGTGACAGAACCTGTTATGCCATAACCAGGCTTCCTCACTTTTGCAGGCTACAAGGCAAACTTTGTCCTTGTTCTTGGAACTGAAATTCATCAGATATAGATCACCTCTTCTTTCGACTCGCAGAAGTTCCATTCCTGTGACTTCACTTTTCAGAGAGCAGAAAGTTCTTTTGAATAACACATCGAATCCTGTATCACAAAGTTGGCTTACACTGAGTAGGTTGTGTTTAAGGCCATCCACATATGCAACTTTGTATACATAAACGTTTTCCTTCTTTATGACTCCATAGCCTTTGATGTGTCCCTTTTTGTCGTCTCCAAAAGTTACAGATCCACCATCGAGTGTTTCTTTGTACGTGGATAGTAAACTTCTGTCGCCATTCATGTGCCTTGAGCATCCGGAGTCTAGATACCATATTGGCACATACCGCTTCTGCAAGACAATCACAGAGACTTAGGTACCCATATCCACATGGGTCCAATATTGTTAGAATTTTTCAAGTTTGGCTTAGCATTCTTGAAATACATTTTATCTTTTGTAGAAGAATCAGATTGTTTCTTTGTAGGTTGACTTTTGAATTTGAGTAGAGAGTAAACAATCTTGACTGGAGAAGTGATTATTTAGTGTGAACATAAGATCAAAGCAATGACAATATTGAATATGAGACGTGATTTGCTTGAACTTTTCATTGAATTCGTTGAACTGAGCCACAAAGGCATTACATTCTTTCTTAACACTAGACTTCCTATTACAAGAAGATCTATGAATACTAGAATGTTGTTTGCAAAAGCTTTGTTTAGTTCCTGCCTTCTGTGAGTCTCTTCTGTGGTGAACATCTTTCTTCACTGTCACAGAGGAAAAAGATTTGTTAACTTTAGGCCATTTTCCCTTTTGTTGCCAAGTGGGATTTTCGTTAATTTGCCTTAAAGGTTTTGAAAATTTTGAACTTTTAGGATCTACAGAGGTCTTCTTTTTAAGATTTAACATATCAAGCTCAGCAGAGGTTTTGACTTGTAAATACAAGTTTAGAAAATCTGGGCAGATAGGTATCTCTGTGATTTTTTCTTTTGGAGAAATAGTTCTGTTAAGAACTTCAGAGGAGAATTTAACATCCTCTGTGTCATAGTGAACTATCCCTGATGTAACATCTGTCTCTGAGTCGTCAGAAGATGAATCGTCCTCATATACAGAGGTTGAGTCATCTCTTTCGACAGAGGCTGGATTTTCCGAACGTGTATCGTACGAGCTTTCTTCCTCTGTAGAATAACTTTCATAGACGGCAGAGGTTTCTGATAAGATCTCTTCTGCGAGAATTTTATCTACAGAAGATGTACAGAAGTTTTCTAAAAAGTTTATTTTCCATACTTCCAAAATTTCCTTTTCAATTGTTTCTTTAAGTTTTTCTTCTAAAAAGGTGGGTTTAAACTCAGGAGCTTCTGCCGATAATTTCTTTTCGACATTTATCATACTGACAAAAGCAACCTGAGTTTGAGTCTCTGGTTTACCAAACTTAAAGATACCAATCTGATCTTGTGTTTTCATATATTTCTTTGGTTTGATTCCTCTATTGACAGAGGTTGAAGATGATGAATTTGTGTTTTTAAACCACACATTGATCATCTTCGTATGTTTCCTCAAGTGAGGTTCCACAGAGATTTTAGCCCTTTTACTTACAGAGAGTAAGTTTGGAAAATCTGGTTTGTTCGTTTTTCCTAACACAAACAGAGAAGACAGAGGTTTAATTCTTTTGTCTTCAACACCTAGGGTAATATCATCGTACCCTATACCCCGTCTTCCTATTTGTGAGTTTACTTTCTCATACACCTTCTGTGCATCTTTATAGTTTTTAAGTAAAACATCTCTTTTGAGTAGATCTTGCCAACGTATCTCTCTCTCTCTCTTTGAAAGTATTCTTTGAGAGCTCTTATGTCTGTTGTTTCACTCCTAGAAACTGAAAGTTCTTTTGTTTTGACTTTTAGAGCAGAGGTTAATTCAGAAATTTTCCTTTTTAAAGGATCTAGATTTTTGTTCCAATTCTTTTCTACTCTTTCCTTTTCTTCAAAAATTTTGGCTTTTTCTTGAGTGAGAAGCCTTACTTCTCTCTCATTAAAGTTGAGTCTTTTCTGAATGCTTTCATTTATCTCTTTTAGTTCAATCAGTTCAATGTTAAGTTTAAGTAAATTATCATCTACAGAATTAGTACAAGAGGTAGAGTTTGAAGTGGATACCTCAGTGTCAGTGCCGGAGTCGACTTCTGCCATGCCACAGAATAGGGCATTGGTGGTGTATTCATCGTCAGAGGTAGAGTCTGACTCGAAGTCCTCCTTGTTCGCCTCAGAATGCCCTTTGTTCGCCATTAGGGATTTTTGCGCATAATACTCAGCCTTCTTTTTGTAAAAAGCTGAGTCCTTCTGTGGGCGATTTGGTCTACTTCTGCATTCATTTGCGAAATGGCCTGGCTTCCCGCAGTTGAAACAACCTTGGGAAGTGTTTCCAGCACGATCGTCGGACTTCTGTCGGTCTCCACCTTTCTCTGTTCGGCATTCGTTTGCGTAATGACCAGGCTTGCCACACTTGTAGCATTCTTGTTGTGTGTGGCTCACCTTGTCATCTGACCTCTGTCGGTCATTACCTCTGTAGTTTCTGTCACTTGACCTCTGTCGGTCATTTCTATCATCTGACCTCTGTCGGTCACTCGATTCTTCTCTTCTTCCATCATCTCTTCTATCACCTCGGTTGTCTCTGCCATATCGATCAACTCCTGAACCCCTCTGGTTTCCTCTGAACTCTCTTGTCAACAGAGCTAAGGATTTAGCTAATGACGCAAGAGTTATCTCTTCTTCTACCAGCTCGTCTTCTTCGCTATCAACCATCACTATCTTCTTCTTCTCCTTCTTCTTCTCCTCTGTTGCTCTCTTATTTCTCGGTCTCTCTGCAGCCTCTGTAGATTTACTAACCAATGCGTATGGTGCAATGGTTAGTGTTTTAGCCTGTGCTATTTGAGGTTCCTGTGCGGCTAGTGTTCCATAGAGATTAGAGAGTGTCCAGGAGTCTAGATCTTGGTTTGTTTGTAAAGACATAGACAACTGGAGCCACTCATCATTCAGGCTCTTTAGAAACATGACGTTATTTTCTTCCGAGGTTCTGTGAATGCCAGACTTTCTACATTTGTTTATGAGAGAGTTGAACCTGTCGTACGTCTTTTGCAGAGATTCTGTTGCAGAGGCTCTGAAGGCATGATATTCATTTATGTATTGTGCCCTTCGGTTCTTCTGCATTTTAGCACCCCCTTCCAACTGTCTTTCTAATTCTTTCCAAAGATCGTGCGATGTTTCGCATGCATCTAAGGATTGAAAAAGTTCGTTGGGGATAGCCATGATCAATATTCTTTTTGTTTTCTGTGCAACTTCATCTTCTGCCCTATCTTCATCTGACCATTCTCCTTTTGGCTTAGGTCTTTGACATTCAGGGAATTCAAGAGATTCAGCAGTAGCTGGTACTCGTGGTACTATTATCATGGGAACTTGAGGAGGGTTGTAAAGATCTTGTACGAGAGTTTGTTCAGTACCCTCAAAGAAATGGATCATTCTTATCTTCCATTGAGGATACTCATCTCGAAGGAGAGTAGGAGGCTTGGTTAGTGAACCAGCAGTGAAAAAGTTATTTGTATTTGTCATTGTAAGAGTTTCGAAGGTTCTGAAAAGATAATATGATGAAAGAGTATGAGTCTGATGATCTGGAAGGTTTTCTGGGTTTTAACAGTTCCCAGAGTGCACTTTAATGGAGTTTTAACCTGTAAAAAATAGTTTCTTTTAAGAATACCCCTTTCGAATAAATCGAAAAATGATAGGAAAATAGAAACTTTTCAACGAAATGAAGAACAGGTTAAAACAGAATGATGTCTATCACAAATCTTGTAACAAATAGGATCACTTGATATTAAAAATCAAGGACATCTCTGATACCAATTGTTGGTTCCCGTTTTGCATAGACAAGATTAACAGATCTATTAGTTCGAGTTTATGTTTGATGCGGAAGCGTATTTAAAGAACTAACAGATATGTTTGATAGATTTAGAACACACAATATAAAGAAACAGTATTTTAAGAACAAAATGATATCTTGAAGATTACTGTCGTTCGATATATAATAAGAACACCAAGAACATATTAAGAATTGTTTGGTGTGTGTGAGAGAGTGTAATGCTTAACAGGTTTGACGATATAAAGCATAAGCATGAAACTTAGATTCTTCGTTAAGTCCTTAAGATTGTTAAGGAAGATCTCAACAAGAGACTTCCTTTTATACTACTCTAGGGGACCATAAAGCATGAGCTACTGTTAGAACGGATGGCATGAATAGTAGAACGGATGGCATGAACAGTTGTACGTGCGGTATTGCATTTAATGCCGCAGACGTCTATGTTGTACTAAGCCCTATTGAGTCCACTCAGAGTTTGACACGTGTTGAAGTTGGACAGGGCATGCTATCATGCAAGTTGATGGACAGGTCCTAGGAACAGTAGCAAGATATTTCTTCAACAGTGGCAAGATATTATAAATATCTTCCAAGTCTTCAGTCTGAACCGCAGAGGCTCTGTAAAGGGTTACAGAGGTTCTGAGGTCTGGTCTTCTGTAGAGCAGTCTTCACCGGGTTCCGAATCTTTGGTCTTCTTTGTGCATAAGACAGAGGTTCTGTAGGACACATCTGTAGCTTCTGTAGCTTCTTGACCTTGATCTTTCGGAAGTGGCAGAGCCTCTGTAAGAGGCTTTCTTCAATTAGCCTATTTTTCACTACTTCTAAATACTTCTACGATTAGGAAGATTGAAGCTAACAACAATACATATTTTGTATGGGAATAGTGATTGTTGATCTATCACCAAGTTGAACATAAAGTACAAAAGATAATAGCCACATTCTCATCCAACTTTCTGTTGATTGTACTGAATTGGGAAAAATGAGTATGTATTAGACAAATGAAACAAATATATAAGTTATGGATTTATAGGTAGATGAATTACACGAGCGATCTCTCATCTAAATGGCCTTGTTTTATCAATATAACATAACACTCCTTTTTCGTGATATCTTGTTACAACCCTACAAGAAAACATAAGCAATAGTAGTGTTAAAAGTTATAGAAAGATAGGTCAATAATAAGAATTTAGGAATTGCTTACGCCTCCACGTGATGTTTGATAATGTAGGTGTCGCCGGTCTTTTATTACTATAAACGACTAGTTACGTACCCGCGCGCGATGCAACGCAAAACTTCTCGAAATTTTACAACATTAAAAACCTAAAAAGAAAAAAAAAACTTAACAATATGTTTACAATGACATGTTACATATGTAGATTAACTTTCGGTACGAACCTCATTCGCTTCATTACGACAAACATTTAAAGATACACAAATCGAAAAACAGACACAAAAATTAAGAATCAGTGATGAATAACCGATTGCAGGGTGTTGGAATTGAAAATTTGCTGCAAGAAACTGATAGGTTTAATTATAATAATCCGAAAAAGATAATAGAAATGCATCACATATTCAAATCAAGAGGTGCTCATGGAAGCATTTATAGCATGTGAAACAGGTCAAAAATCCAAGAGTGCAAGAAATATATTTGAGTCCGTACGTTTATCTTTTTTGAGTATCTGATTGGCAATGCCCACAACATGGTGCATAAATCTGCATAAAAACATTAGGTTGTTTAACAATGAAATCCCTCTAACTCCCATCAACAATCATTTAAAGAAAACACTATCTATAATCGCCTTTATAAAAAGTTTACTCACTGTAAGAAAAATAATATACAAATCAGAAGCCCCAACGAAGAACTTATATGCTTAGGAATTGGATCCGATTTGTAGAAATCTTTAAGCTCGTCGTCCTAAAAGTCATCCCCAAAAGCCTGCCAAATACAAAAAAGACATCAAGAGACACCACATAAGAATTGTGCAATGTTCATTGTAGACCAATGCTAGGCTAAATGTTTTTGTTCAACACTGCCCAACTGATTATATGAGTGACCCAGAAATTTTCTTGCTCGAGGATAATTGTACCTTAATTGTCTTGCCATCGCCACATGTGACAATACACAATTGCTTATTAGGATGAGCAATAGCAATATCATTTACACCACCTACATGGGCATCTATCTGTAATATGCAAGATCAATCACACACATATGAATCAATGTTTCAAGAAAAAGGCAGAAAGAAAGAAGAATAGAGTTTACTTCCAAGTGCTGCCTTAACTCCCCTGATGGGTTGTACGTATATATTTGAACGATGTGCTTGGAGAAGGCAACACCTATGGCAGGGGAAATAATCAACAAAATATATATACCCGGAAAAAATGACAAGTGTCAAAAAAATTTACAACAGATAATAGGACTTTCAATTATACCAAGTATTGATTCATCTGGTCCCATATGGATCGATTAACAGATACTGCTGCATCCTTTACCAAAGTTGTCTGGACAAGATGTAATAGTCATTCATATTAGATTTTTAGATCAATACAAAAATCTTAAGAATGATGTTGTAAACAAGAGACATGCATCTATGAACACAAATAAAACACCATACATGTGTAATAATATGGAAATAAGCACTTGCTAAAGGATCCTTACCTGAAATGGCATAGAGCAAGCAGATATATCCCAAACCTTGAAGGGTTTATTAATACTACCTTAAGGTTTTGACGGGTCAGATCTCCATCAAATACCAACTTCTTCACATCATCATTTCCGGGTTAACTCAATAACCTGATTAAGACATCTAGTATATACTTTATTACAATAATGATTCAATTGAAATGGTGAATAATCAAGTTGTAGACTTAAAATCAAACAAATTGAAATGAAATAAATCAAGATATTGAAAGGAAAATTAAGAAAACAAAAATTAATATCGCCATGAACAGTATCTCGAAAGCAAACCTAACGTGACCAACATATAAATCTTGCATCCTGAATACTCCATACCACCAACTAACCCCCAATTATTTCAACCTTCAAATTTCGGAAAAAAAACCCACAAAAATTAATTTGATTACTTGAGAGAAAAACCCACAAAACAATATGTAACACAATTACACAAATTAATTTAGGGAAAACGAAGCACATACAATGATGCCAAATGAAAACTTAAGAGCAACCATTTGGAATCGGAAGAAGCAGATACATCATTCTAATCCATCGTAAAAACGAAGACCATACGTCTGAAGCAGTTGAGCAATTGAAGCAAGAAGAAAAATGGAGGAAGGGGAAAGAAAATACCTGAGCAATTCTTGAACAAATAAGAAACGATGCTTGAGGTTCAGGAAAGAAAATGGATCGAAGGGGAAGTCTGAGATAAGAAGAAAGTGGTCTTGAGGATATTTAAAATCAAGAGCTTGAACGATTAGGAGAGCAATTTTTGTATAGTGACTGCCACTAAAATCAGCTATAAGAGAAGATTTGCTTACCTTTTAAATATATGAAATTGCTTCTTCCTCTTCTCTTTATCTGAAAAATCAAATACCACAATCTCTCCCTCCTTTGATTGAGAGAGCAAATTGGACCTCTTCGGATTTATTTGTCTATGACGATATGGATTCTTTGGAGTCGACTATAGAGGGAGGGAATTTTGTAGGGAGTGGCCGAGTGGGAAAGGGTAGGAGTTGGGAGATCGTGGGGAGAAAATTTTGGGTGGGAGGCTGGGAAGGAAAAGATGATAGGTGTGTGGCTTAAAAAGCTTGTACATAATGCATAAAAAAGATACGACTTAATTTTCAAACTATCCTTTCATGCTTATATATATATATAGTTAAGGGTGTAAAATGACAATTAAAAATGTAGGGGATATAAAAACAAATTAATTCGTACATGTTCATGATATTTAATAACATGATTAAATCAAAAAATATTCAATATTGGGCTCATTTCGAATGTATTGACGAGACGATTACAATGGTATAATTTGTAAGAAAGAAATGTATTTTTTTATGCATTCTAGTTCATATACGATTATTTATGTTAATACGATAAGAGTGTAAAATAATAAATGAAAAAGTAAGGGATTAAAAGTAAATTGAATAACTAATTCTAAGGGTATAAAGTGTAACTTAGAAATTGAAAATTGTTTTATCTTTTAAACAACGTGGGAGAGTTAGCTTCTAAGATTGTACATGATGCTTTTTTTTATTGTACGTGTTGAAAATGTTAGAAAATAACCATATGTTAGAAAATAACCGTTATATTCTTTTTATAAAGTAGTATAGATTAACATATAAATCGTAATCCCTATAACAATAAAGATGGTAGTATGGATATGATACCTCTGTAGGTATGGTGCAAGAAAAAACCACAATTATTTATTGTGAGACATTGCACTAGCCATATTACTTATAACATAATCATTGTCTGAGTTGCATTTTGTGGCCCAAATTGATGTCGGGAAAATGAAACCACATCAGTTCTCTTTTTTTTTGCACAATGCCATGTAAATAAAATCACAAAAATATAAAAAAGTTATATATATATATATATATATATATATAAAGAAAGAGAGAGAGAGAGAGAGAGAGAGAGAGAGAGAGAAGTTCATGGAAAAACATCAACAAAATGGAAAACTAAAGATCACCTTGGTGGCCCTTCACGGTACTGCACTTGTGCATACAGGTAAATTATGTTGTTTTTTTGGTTTTTATGCACTTGTGCATATGCGCGTGTGCATGTTACAAATTCGTTATATGCACAAGTGCATACCATCCAGATGAAGGGCTACGAGGGTGTTTTTCAATTTTCCTTTGTTTTGAGGTTTTCCCTATATATTTTTGTCTTTTTAACTGATCTTTTTTATAATTACTAATTCTTTAAATATATTATTCGGTTACCATATATAACCGACTCCGTATTTTTGGGAATAATTCAATTGTCTTTTAAAAATTATTAATTGCTTAATAAATGAACCATTCATAACTTTACATATTCATTCATAATCTGGTTACCATATGTAACCATTTATAAAAAATTCATAACTGTAATACAAGAACAATTCATACTCATTCATAATCATTTATAAAGTTTCATAACCATTTAAAAAGAATCATAATTGTAATACAAGAGTAGTTCATACCCATTTGGCCATTCATAATCCTTCATAAAATTTCATAACCTTTAAAAAATCATAACTGTAATACAATAATAGTTCATATGCATTAATACAATTTCATAATCACTCAAAAAAAAATCATAATGTCATACAAGAATAATTCATACTTATTTATAATCATTCATAAAATTTCATAACCATTTAAAAAATGCATAACTATAATACAAATACAGTTCATACCCATTCATCAAAATTTATGTTTAGATTGTCGGTTAACCGCCTACGGGTCGGAGAAACTTGTTGTGGATCAGCTACCATGTCGTAAGAAATTTCATACATTTGAATACGAATAGCAACCATATGACATGCATGTCGTCGGAGAAACCTGTTGTGGATACGAGCCACCATGTTGAAGATGATGCGTAAGAAAACATTCCTCCATTGTTGAGCTCCGTTTTAGAGAGAAGGGAGGGAAGGAGAGAGAGTGATAAAAGGGGGGGGGGGGGGAATGGAGAAAATTGTGGAGATTTGAAGAAAATAATTGATATTTAATAACCAAAAATAGATAATTCAAATTATAATTAAAATTAAAGTTTAAAATAATTAAAATATATTCCTAAACTACCATTTCCTTAATATTTTAATAAGTTTACATCTGAAAAATTCTCAACCGCCGATCAAGAAAAATGACGGCTAAGATCAAGTTTCATTGTGCACGTGAGGACGAATCTCGGCCACTTCATCTCTATTGATCCAAGAACTCATATTAAATAGAGTTTTGAATTAGGGTGATTAGGGGTAAAAAAAGAAGATAATTTAAACTCACGTCTGCCATCTTTGACTTTTTATTTTCTTTTTAATTAAAAACTTTTACCCCCCTTAAAGTTTAAAATAAATTATCTTAAAAATTACTAATATTTTAATCAAGCAAATTACATCAAAAAAACGAGAATTTCGTGCTCTACGATATGACATACATCTCAATATAGTTTTTTTTATCGTTTAACCGTTTTTTAACGTGAAATCTTATATATGTGTTATATTCATTATGAATATTTATGTACGTTCAAGTGTGTACAAGACCTCGACACCGTAAGTCCGTAACTCAACATCATCTTCTTCAACACTTTTTTCAACATCGTAAGCCATCGCGTTCTTTATCACCGTAACCCAACACCCATCGAGAAGAATCGAGAACCTATCGAGTTTCGGTTGTGAATCGGGGAACAAAAGATAGCGTGCCACGTCTCCACACCTTCATGGGTCATTCATGTATTATTCATTATGAATAATGTATCATTCAAGATGAATAATACATCATTCAGGGCGAATAATACATGATTCATGAATTTGTGTATTATTCATCCTGAATGTTGTATAATTCATCCTGAATACTCTATTATTCGTCATGAATAGTGAATGAACATCCACCTTTGTTATTCATACTGAATGTGGACACCCGGGAATGTGCATACATATTCATAATGAATAAAATCATGTTTCGGTTGTGAATTGGGGAACAAAAGAGAATGGTCCATGTGTTCACATCTTCACGGGTATATACTATTTATCATGAATAATGTATCATTCATGATGAATAATACATCGTTCATGATGAATAATACATCATTCAGGGTGAATAATACACGATTCATGATGAATAATGAATGTTGTATTATTCATCCTGAATATTGTATTATTCATCTTGAATAGTGAATGAAGGTTAACATTTGTTATTCATACTGAATGTGAACACCCGAGGACGTGCATACATGTGGATCCCAGATTAACAAGTGCAAATCAATAAATCAACACAATATAGTATGAATGTCCTAAATCTCACTTGTATTGATTAGTAGAAAACTGTAGAACACAGTAGCCGTACGTAAGGTAATTAGAAACTATTGATTAGGTCATTAACCCTAATCACAAAACAAAGCAAACTATTTATATCCCAAAAGGGATGGTTACAAGAATTGGCAAAACTAGTCCCTACACTTCGATTCAACTAACTTGAGACCTAACAATCTCCCCCTTTGAATTGAAGTTCGATCTCACGCCAGTTAGGGACATACCGCTTCCTGATTGCAAAAAGGATTTCAAAGTGCCGGATGGATTTTCTGAATTCCAGCCTTTCTTCAATCGCTTTGAGGAGCTCTTTAGCAATATATTTTTTGACATTTGCGTAATTATTTGACGAGTCTCTTTCTTCTTCTTCAATGATCTTCTTCAGCACATTCTGAATCTTCATCAAAGTCCCTTCGAAGAATTTATGCACCTCACTGATCCTCATGAAACGTTTCTCCCCTTTTTCATTCAGATACACAATCCCTGTTTCTGGTTTGGGCAGGAGAGTATGCACCTATAAGTCTTCGGTATCAGGAAGAGTTAGATTGGGCTTCAGAATATTCACTTTCTTCTGATTGCTTTCTATCCCCATCTAAAAGTCGTTGATGTAAGCGAGGGTAGTGGTGCACTTCATGAATCTCTTTATGGTCTCCAGGGATTTGGTGTATGGTAGTGGTCGGATAGTACGAGTCTTCATCTCTTTAAGTAGTACTGGGAAGTCGTTCAGATTTAGGTGTCTGAAGTCGGTTTCTGAGAATACCCATTCCTTTTCATTATCCCTTTTAACTGTAAAAGTTTGGAACCATACCTTCAGAACTCTATCGGACACGATCTCTACGATTTTAGTTATTCTGTGACTGGTTCGAACTTCATGGACATTTCTGCTTCTTTTCATAACTTCCAAATATTGAGAACGCACCGATTCTGATAGATCAGAGACCCCGTGACACAAAACCGGGTCATGTGGTCTAATCCAGTGTACGAATATCTTCTTGTGTGATTCTTCTAAGTATGGAACCAGAATTCGGACTCTCTCCCAACGAACTGGTTGAATCTATTAAGGTTGAGTCATTTCCGGGTCAGGAGTTGGAAGTTCGGATGTACCTGCAGTGTCGTGTAAGTCATGCTGAGAAACTGATACCTGTTCGCTTTAAAGAAGGAACTGATCATAGTTTTCGTCGTTCATAAACTCGTCATCATCTGAGAAATTCCAAAGAGCATCCGTCTCAGATTGAATAGCCGAAACTGCTTTCTCTCTCTATTCTCTTTCCATTTTCGGATTGCCATCGGAGTCCTCATCTATCAATTCTAGGACTACCCTTTCCGAAACTGTCAGCATCATTAGATCTTCTGGTTCTCCCTCGGGCTTTTCAACCGCCGGGTCTGCTGACTCTGGCACTTGATCTCTGACCGGTATAGATAGCTCCATGTCCAGAACCATCTGTGAGTCGTCTGGCTGTTGGTGTGGTTCAGTTTCAGCTGGAGTGTCGGTTAAAGGTTCTGTCGCTGAGGTTGACAGCTCGGTCAGTCTTTTTATTTTCTCCCCCTCATGTTGGTCAGGATCCTCCAGATCATCATGTCTTCGTTTCGAGCCCTGGACTTGACCCTTGCAGGTGTTTTCGAGGCTGGCAACCCTCTCGGATAAGGTTTCGAGGGTGCGCTTAACATTAGTTAAGGTTGTGGTAAGGGTATCAAGCTTAGTGTTTATCTGGGTTTAGGCATCTAAATGAGTGACTGGGGGTTGAGTTTGGGATTGTGAGGGGAGTATTCTCACTAGATCTGCTTCTGAGGATGCGTCGGTGTTTGATTGTGACATAAGCTTATCGAGGAGAGCGGCTTTTAGTGCCTCAATGCTCATGTTCTGCAGGTTTGGGGTTGGGTGAGGAAGTATAATCTGTGGTTGTGTAGGGAGAGCTGCTGTTACTTCCTTTCCTTTGATGGACCTCTTGATAAAATCCATCTCCTCTGATAGCTTCTTCAAAATCTCTGATTGGACAACCTTTAAGGCGTCGTCCAGAGTTTCCTTGGAGACGAACTCCAGGACACTAACACCTGGAGCACTTAGCTTACCAGTTGTGGTGACTACGGTGGATTGCACCGCAGTATCGCCTGCGCTCACGGTTGGTGTAAGAGTAGCCGTGGCAGGACTTCCACCCTATCCTTGCAAGCCATCAGAAGGTAGACTTACTCAGGGTGTTCCAGTCGAGTCACGAAGAATCTCGACGGTAGCAGTAGATATGTTTTGTGTCCTATCCAAAGAAATAATATCAGCAAATGGCTCTAGACTCGATTGTGTGCCCAAAAAATTGAGAACCGGGGCAGGAGTTCTCTTGTTTCAACACCGAAACTCTCCAAGTGAGACCGGTGGCCGTTGTGCTACGCCCCCTTGTGAAAATGAAACAATTTCCTTTGGAGATGAAACCGAGTGGCTGGTTGGGGAGTGCAATTGCGTCGCTAGGCCCACGGCGTGTTGTTCAATACCCTGTCCCAACACATGAGACGGGGTGGAGGCAACCTGAATAGGTGGCCTTTGCCCGCTCACTGTCTCATTCTTTTTCTTACTCCACCTTTCTTGCACTTGCTCACCAGTATTTTCATTTTCGACCTCAACTCTCTCCGCTCTCCTTATCTCTCCAGATTAGGCTTGAGGTATGCGGATGGGTTCCATGCGGAACTGGTCATCGTTGTTGTCGTATGATTCCATGGATTTCGAAGACCCTAATTCAGAACCGGACGTCGAACCTGATTCAGAACCAGATTCGGAACCCGACTCTGAGCCAAAGCTCGTCTCAGAGCTGGAAGAGGAGGCTGTCTCTTCTTTTTGTACCTTTTCCTGTTCACGCATGATATCTACTACCTCCACCTCATGTAATTCAGGTTCTTCTTGTTGTGGTGAAGGAGGTGGAGTGGGTTGGCGATAGGACGAGCTAGCTTCGCGTATAGACCTTTCAGCACTGCCCACTCCTTGTCCCCTCACTATATTTTCTCTCATCACGCACTGTCTGGGAGCCCGTGCTCTCCGGACCCTACCACCTCTAGTACGGGGACCCTCATGTCTCTCGGGGCGCGCTCCTTGGGCAGGTCCTGCCGGATCTGGTTGGACCATCGGGGCTACTAGATGGTGCTCACGCGTATATTCTATCACACTCAGTGCCCATTGGTCAGCGAGAGCTAGCAAGTCGTTGGGTAGGATCATCGGGACTAGGTCTGGTATCAGCTGTTTATTCTGAATCCTAGTCATTCGGGTTGAGATGAGTACCTCGTGATTAGCGCGATGTGGAATCGTAGGGTCGGCGGACATGAAATGAGCAATGATGAGCTGCAAGAATCTCGGGAATGGAAGGAAAGTTAGTCGTTTGTTGCGTTCCTTCTTCTAGACCTTCTCAAGCAGTTCGGTCCATAGAATTGCAGCATAATCAATGTGGCGGTTGTAGGCCACGCCGTGAAAAAGTCTGAGTAGGTTGACGGTCGTCTGATCAATGCCTTTGATTATGAATGATAGACACCTGTTCAGGATAGTGAACAGGGTGTACCATATGGGTTGGAGGTGGGCGCAATTCCTGGCATAAGACAGCATCGGGTACGACAACATCAAAGTTTATTCGGCCTGTAACTGAATTTTCCTCCGGAAGATTGAGAATTTGTCGTAGGAGGTCGCATGAAATGAGCACCGGTGTGTCAGCAATGCGACCTTGGAGGTCGAACTCTTGGACACGTGCAACTGAGGTGAGGGACCTCTAGAGTTGATGCACGTAAATAGTTGGAACGTTGGTGGTGGCCGTCAGTGCACGGTTGATCGGGTGGCGTTTCAAGATTTCCACAATGACATGACATTGGAAAATGATGTTGGCCGTGTCCAAATGGAAATTGTTCGGTTGGATCGGTAAGTTTGGACCAACGGGTAGGAGCGGGGCATTGCCTTGTGGTTGGTTTGGTTGAGCCATGAGAGTACCTGTTGAAAGCCTGATAGTGTTGAGTTTTCATGGCAAATCTAAACCAAATGCATGTTTCGGGGCTCGTATTCTCGGATTTGAGAAGAACCGAGAGTCGAGGACGGTCCGAAACAGGTCACTACGTGGGTCTTAACGAGCCCGGAGTGAGTGTACAATTTCAAGTGGAAAACAACCTACCAAACAGACTCAATAAAAATTGATTAAACAGTGCTCCCGGTATGAACATGATCAGGAAACCGGAATACAAACCGGAACCGGACTTGGGACCGGGACCCAGAATGGAATCCGGAATCGGGACCGGGACCCGGAAACAGATCCGGAACCGAGGCATTCCGGAACCAGGGCTAAACAAACCAGTACTCAACAAGGAACCGGAACCGGATCCGGGAGAGGCGGAGCCCGGAACTCGATTGAGACCGGGACTTCGCGACCCCGGAACCCAATCCGGGAGACCCAATTCAGGAACTCAATCGAACTTAACCAAAAATTGACCCATCTCGATGCTAAATCGAGGGTCGCAATCGATTCTAACAGCCGATTTGAGTTCGAATACAAGCGTAATGCATCGATTGTAGTCCGATTGGACGAACCGAAAGGTCTAGAAACCCTAGCGGCGCCGATTCGAACAAAATCAATCAAGTCGATCGAATTTCGGGACTGGAGTGATTGATTCGAAGCCTTGAATACGATTAAGTGTAGATTAGAACACATACCTTTTGATTTGAGCGAGGATCAGAGACTGATTGGGGAAAAAATCACAAGTTTGAGTGATGAGTGGTTTTGGAGAGTATTGGCGCGAAAAATTCGAACTTATGAAATATGATGACAAGAAATCCGATATATATATATATATATATATAGAGAGAGAGAGAGGAAGACTATTTTGCAACCCACAAAAAGGTTACAACCCGTGCAACCCTCATCCAAACCATTCATTTAGCCTCATTCATCATGTAGACACTTGATTAATAACTGAATTGCATCAATGATTAATGGTTTCATGCAATAATCTTTCATGCAATGCATAGTATTTCATTAAATGTCATGAAATGCATACTTATTCATGAAAGTATCACCTTCATCCATACATCGCATGAACCGTTATGTGCATCGACATATTTTGCAGAAATTCAATGAAATTCGACAAAATCAGGTAAATTCATTTAGAGAATCAATGAAAATTCAAATGCAATGGACGGTTTAGATGAAAGTTGCACGTGTTGTAACCTTTTTGTGGGTTGCAAAATAGTCTTCCTCTCTCTCTCTCTCTCTCTCTCTCTCTCTCTCTCTCTATATATATATTTATATATATATATATATATATATCGGTCGATACCGGGAGTGAACCCGGTACCGGATCCATAACTCTCCCGGTTCCCACTTAACTCAACTTTTAGAAAGTGACAGAAATTACCCCTGCGTTTAATAATTTACATTTTGACACCTCAGGTTTAGAAAATCTAATTTCTCCCCCTCAACTTTTCAAATTAACAACTCTCCCCCTTAACTTTTCAAAATAACAACTCTCCCCCTCAACCTTTCAAAATGACAACTCTCCCCCTAAACTTTTCAAAATGATAATTCTCCCCCTCAACTTGTCAAAATTATACTTTCTCTCCAGCGAAGAAAGAGGAACTTACCTTGGAGACATGGACTTTGGTGAACAGCCTTCAGAACAGTAGGTTAGTAGCTCGGGAAAGTAAACGAAAACAAAAGACGGAACTAATAAACATAAAGAAACATGCAGAAAATTAAAAAACAAGACGAAACACTATAAAATAAATACAGAAGATGAGTCACCGATGTGCTTGAAACACCGAGACTTCACGACGAGACAAGTGTATCTTTTAAAGAGACAGGTGTCCCGGGGTGAAGAGATGGTGTGGCAAGTACAAGGGGAATTAGACTTTCAAGTTCAACATTCCAGGTTTGGAAACGAGTTCATTGAACCGTTTTTTGTCCAAAGCTTTGGTAAACAAGTCAGCCAATTGATTTTATGTACTTACAAAATAGAGTTCCACCGTACCTCGTTCCACATGATCTTTGATGAAGTGATAGCGCACGTCAATATGCTTGGTTTTCGTATGTTGGACCGGATTGCTAGTAATGGCTATGGCACTCTTGGAATCACAATAGATCGGGATGTTCGAGTACTGGAACCTGTAATCCTTCAGTTGAGTGTGTATCCAGATGACTTAGGAACAGCAACTAGCCATGGTCACGTACTCCGCTTTCGCCGTGGATGTAGAGACACACGTTTACTTCTTGGAGGCCCAGCTAACCAACTTGTCGCCTAGGAACTCGACGTGACCCTTGGTGCTCTTCCGGTCGAGCATACTTCCCGCATGATCTGCACCTGAGAATGTCGTGAGTTCGAAACCTGTGTCCTTAGGATACCAAAGGCCAAGATCAGCAGTACCTTTTAAATAGCTAATAATACGTTTAACTGCTATAAGATGTGACTCTTTCGGTTTAGACTGAAACCGAGCACACAAAAAGGTAGAGAACATTATATCTGGCCTACTTGCCGTTAAATACATCAACGAACCTATCATTCCTCTATAGGTAGTAGTATTCACGTCCTTTCCGGTGTAACTTCGTACCTGGTGACATTGGAGTTTTTATGGGTGTACACTGTTCCATCTTGAATTTCCGAAGAATATCCGCGATGTACTTAGATTGATTGATGAATATCACGGTCGACAGTTGTTTAACTTGTAGACCGAGGAAAAAGTTCATTTGACCCATCATACTCATTTTAAAATGGGCTTTCATGAGGACTGAAAAGTTGTGACAGTATTGTGGGTTCGTAGAGCCGAAGATAATGTCATCGACGTAGATTTGAATTAAAATAATGTCCTTACCTTCTCTCTTAATGAAGAGAGTAGTGTCGATTTTCCTTTCGAGAAGCCCGCGTTTACGAGAAATGTAGATAAGGCGTCATACCAGTCTCTCGGTGCTTGCTTGAGTCCGTACAACGCTTTGTCGAGAAGATACACATGGTTAGGGTGAGATGGACTGACGAACCCGTCTGGCTGGGAGACGTAGACTTCCTCCTTGAGTTTGCCGTTGAGAAACGCCGTTTTCACGTCCATTTAGAAGACGGTGAAATTCTTGTGAGCGGCGTATGCGAAGAACATCCGGATAGCTTCGATCCGAGCAACTGGTTAAGATGAACTTACAATTCGTTTTTAGGAAGAAACTCACAAACTAGGTCAACAATGATGGAAATGGTTATTTGGGGAAGATGAAGATGGTGAAAGTGAATCTTGAAGCTTTTATCTCTCACGCTTGGATCCAAGAGTTAAATATTCTAAATGTTAATGAAGGCTTTGGATTGGTGCCAAAAATATATGAGATGGAGAAAAATAAATAAATAAAAGGTCATGATGGTGGAGGGTTAATGTGGGTCAAGAAATCGGCGCATGAAAGAGTAGATTAGGGTGGAGAGGATAACATGTGAGAGGGAGATTTAATTGGAGAAGTAAGTAGAGGTGATGAGAATGAAAAAAAATCAAGGCTTAGCCCCCCTTCACAAATGCACGTGACCTCCTCCCCTCACTTAGTCAAACTTTCAAATACATAAATTTGAAATCAATGTAAAGGAAATAAATATAAAACTAGATATTTTACTTACCCAAATTTTGTGGGTGTTACAATCCTCCCAACCTTAGAATGATTTCGTCCTCGAAATCTAGTGTTGATCCAAAACATCGAATGTCATACGCAACGAAAGGTTTGATACCCAAACAATCTAACCTTTCCTTAAACCACATGAATTCCGACCCAAAATTACCTCCTTTATCAATATGATAACTTCTTTTTTCTTGCAAGGCGCTTAAACCATAAGAGACACATGGGACAACACAAAAGAGCGACACGTTACTCGACCTACAATTCTGACACATGGCTCGTCACCCACCTTACCAAAAAGATCACAACATAAGAATGCAAAACTCATATAAATGCATTTTCATAAATCAATTTGTTTCCCCCTCCCCATGGAGTGTTTTTCTACCCAACTCAAACTTTAACTGAAACTTGATGCCTTCATGCCCAAACTGTTATGTCGATTTCCATGATGGTTTCTACATTTGACCGTACTTCAAAACATACATCAATATCAGGTGTAGACATTGAACCTTGTTTGAGCAATCCCCAACAATACGGTCTCGGTTGTCTCCCAACCGTAGGTGACTTGTGCTACTTTGAGAATGGTCTATGACATCAGTTATTCACTTACCCAAATTTTACGGGTGTTACAAGTTACGTCACATGGTTGAATTAAGGGTAAAATGGGTAGTTCAATGTAATACTTTTTCCCATATATCTCTCAAATACTTAAGCGATTCCACATTCCTTGTTTTTCTTCCATTTTTTCTCTTAATTAATAAACAAAGTTATCTAAATCCTTGATTTTTGAAATCATATTTATTCACAATATTTTTTAATATCAAAGAAGACATCAATCAGGATATCTTGACTGTATTCTATGTCTGTTTTTAAGTTTGTGCATGTATGCACAAATTAAGGTTTGATATTATGTAATAATTTATATGAACTTGTGCGTGAATGCACAAATTAAAGTTTGATATTATGTATTAATTTATATGAATTTGTGCATGTATGCAAAAATTATGTAAATGATTTAATGTCTGTTTTTGAATTTGTGCATGTATGTAAAAATTTAGTTTTGATATTTTGTATCAATTTATTTATTTATTTACAAATTTCAAGTAATGGTGTAACACCCGTGTTTGCATTAGCGACGTAGTAGTTGTCGAGTCCTAATTTTGATTTATGCTTGGTACCAAGCTGTAAAGTTATTAATCATTTCCTTATATTCGAGTCTTTCATGCAACGTAGTGGAGTTGGTCAATTTTGGTCTCGGTACCATTTGTGTGAGAGTGACAGACGATTGTGCCACTGGGCACTTTCGCCATTCACAATCGCTGGCTTGTCATGGCTTACGGTACAAATCCATCGAAAGTGACAGTGATTGTGCTCTTGGGCATTTCCGCATGTCACAATCGCGAGGATTGTACCAAGACTCGGGGGAGATCGGCGAGAGTGCTGACGATAGTGCCATCGGGCACATTCGACGAGCATAATTGGCCGCGTACTCTGAGGGTTTAAAAACCCCTTTTTAGCCGATTTTAACTCATTATTTCTGGGAGCATTCAAGTCACTTAATCACTTCTTCACCTACCAACACCACAAATTCAAATCAAAACTGGTTGGAAGTATTTAAGGGCCGATCTAGAGCATCTCAAGAGCTTCTACCGTGGAACCAACCTACCTTTCAAGCGTCAAAACAGCATCTATCACAACTTTTAGGGTTAAACCATTTTCTAGATTTTGTTCTAATAACCTAGATTGTAAGTTCTCTAACTCTTGCAAAACTAGATACATGTCAAATATTTGTTATTTATATCTTCTCTATTTATTTTTATGTAAACCCTAATTTTGACAAAAATTGTATTTGACACATTTGTGTGTGTTTATGGTTCTTGTTGGTGGAGATGCTATGTTTGCTAAGTCTAGACCTGTTAAATCCTATGACTATGATAACTGAAGTTTTATGAATTAATGTTATGGGTGGATAAGTTAGGGTTTTGACCCAATGGTTAAATATTTTGACATATATATATATATATATATGATGGTTAAGTGTCTTCTTGGTAACTCTTGGCTCAATTTATTTGGTTTAATGGACATGTTAAGCATGAGATGGAATTTTTGGATACTTATATGTGGTAAATATGTGCCTAAATGTTTAGTTGTACATTTTGAGCTATCATGGAGATCCCTCACTTGAAATGGAATTTGTACCACGTGTTGCCTATGATGGCTTTGAAATTGGGATATTACATGTTTACGTGCCTTGTGGCCAAATTGATCTTTTGAATAATCAAGTTAAGTGTTCACTAGGAGGACATAGTCTTGGGCGCCACCGTGCGGGTATGTGCCTACACCTCCGCCATTGGGGCAATGCCTTTGTTGTAACCCCAAGTGTGCCTGCCCTTTTGGTGTCGCTAAGGTATCTCGACTCTTTGGATGGAACCTAATTAGTGTTATGGGTCTCCCCCATTGACTTCAAATATGGTTGTGGAATTTGGAATAATTGCTCTTTATGTATAATTCTTGCATATTGTTATTTGTTCAAGATCACTAGGCTTTCTTGCCTAACACTTGTTTGGTGTCGACATATGTTAATGCCAAATATCACCCAAAAGAACAACTTAAGGTTGATGTGGACTTTTAACAACTAAAGAAACGTATCGCAAGACCAAGCAACACAATCGCAAGGAAAAAGTAAGCAAGACAAGAGATTTGGTGACACGGAAAACCCCAAAACGTGGGAAAAACCGCGGTCGACTTGTGAGAGTCGACGGTGCACTATAGTCGCCAAACAGGGGCGAAAGTCCTTTTGTAACAAGTATTTTGTGTACAAAAAATTACAATTAAATGTAGAAATAGACTTAGTCGTGTGTAAATGTCATGTGTCATGTGTAAATCGTGCGAAAAAGTCTGCTGTCGTGCGGTTCGAACTGTTGTCGTGCGAAGGTAGCTTTAGCGATATTCGTTCGAATGCTCTGTAGATTTTTGTGTTTTCGATGTGTAATTGCTTAGAAAATAGATGGAGTAGATGTAGATTCCGTAAGATCAGATAGCTTTTTCGGTTGCAGAACAGGTCTTTATATAGCTTCCGTTGGTCATTAAATGTGTCTTGATGGCTTGCTTTGTAACCACTGTCGGGCTTTAAATGCTATTGATGACTTGTCCGTTACTGGCCGTTTGCACCATGAATGCTCGTGGACCTGCATTAATGAACAAAAGAAACGGGTGTTGACTGTTAACAGTTAGTGTAATCGTACGACCGTCTTGAGTCTCATACGTCGGTCGTACGGAACGTACGACCAGCATAGAAACGTACGACCTAGTACTCATCCGTAAATAACCTGTAAGACCTTATCTTAATACAAGAGTGGTCTTTTGGAAATGTTATCTGCGTTTTCTAGCGTCGGTCGTGAGGTGTGATTTTTTACCCAAACAGTTTGCCCCCAAAATTTGAATTTTAGGCGTGAAATTCGAATTTCAAATCTGACGAAGTGTTTCGACACGTGTCGCGTGGGAAGAGAGTCTGGTCGGATTCCAACCGTCTTGGTTTGATTCAGATTGGAGGAAATGATAAGGTCGTGACGTCACGACGGCGTGTCAGAGGCGAAAAGACGTTTAGAGGACAGGTGTCGTCCATCGGCATGATGCATGTGAAAAGGCGAAGGACAAGTGTCGACCATCCAGGGGGTCGATCTGACACGATCTTTGCCATAAATAGAGCCATTCAGGGAATTGTTTCCTTTTCACGCTCACTTGTGTTTTTAGGAAAGGATTTCAGAGATATTTACTTGCCATTGTTACGTGTGCTTTGAGTGTTTATAAATTTAGAAGAAAATCTTTCGTTCTTCTCATAGTTTTTGGAAAAAATGTCGATCGAACCAGCGAGCACCATTGATGGTCGGGAGAGTTTAGAGGCCTTTAGGGCCTTGTCCGGTATTCCTGATGCCGTTCAAGTATACTCGTCGGGTCAGTTCCGATTGGCCGATTGTCCGAATGGACACATTATCCTGTATGAGTACCCATTTAAAGTGGGTTTCAAATGGTCATTTTCTTCCTTGGCAAGGGAATTTTTGACCAGGTTTTCCTTGTCTCCTGCCCAAATGATGCCGCAATTCTGGCGAATCATTTTTGTGATCGACAGGGTCACTAACGAGTGGGTGCCGTCGTTCAATGAGGATGATATGTTGGCGACGTACATGGTGAAGGTGGATGGCTACCACCGGTATAGTTTATCCTCCAAGCATAGGGGTACTCAAATTTTGGTGTTGAATACCCAGGTTAGTGACCGAGGGTGGAAGGAGAGATACGTATTTGGAAAGAATCAATCTCTCGACCTGTTGGCTGAGGACACGACGTGGGTCGTGGCCGGATGGAACGTCGATTGTGAGTATTTTCTTCCGAATCGAATATTTGTTTGTTAGCTGTGCGTTTGGATTGATATTGTTTTTGTTTTGCAGCCCTCACGTTTCCTGACGCTGGTCTTCTTGAATCTGCGGCGATGATCGACAAGTTTCGAGACTATTCTCTAGACGAGAGGTCTTTTTTTGTTCAGCGTAATGTTAGGGACGACGAGGTCGTCATCCTTGAAGGAACGGAGATTCCTGCTGAGGAAGAACCGGAGAGGAGGGAAGAGGAAGAGAAGGCGGAAGGTAGTAATTTTTTAGCTTGTCGTACGTTTCTGTCGTATGACTTTTAATACTTCCTCTTACTCTCGTCTTTTGTGTTTTTTGTAGGCGGGTCAGGTGATATTCCTACCAATGGTTTATCGAAGAAGGAGTCTCAACTCCTTTTGGCTCGTCAGGCCAAGGAGTTGAAACGAAATGCTACCTTATCCCCGTCGTCGGGGATAAAGAAGCAACAGACGACTGTCTGGAAGGGACCGTCGTCGAAGGGTGGCGACTCGTCTGGAGTCGTTGCCGCCGAGAAGGCAAAGATGCCATCGGTCACGATTGATTCGACACCGGTGAGCATGGTTGGACCTCTGACAGGAGAGGTCGCCCCTTCCCCTTCTTCAGCCGATAAAGGGAAGGAGAAGGGGACGGGGGAGTCCGCTGGCGTTATTCGTAAGGTTACACCCACTGCAGTAGAGATGATGCGCAAGGCGCAGGAGGAAACTCGAATGGCACGGGAGAAGGAAAAGACAGCGATGGAGAAGGCGGAGGTCCTTTATGAAAAATTTTGCGAAGTACAGGACTTGTATGCAGAATCGTCGAGGGAAAAGGAAGACCTCCAGCACCATCTGAGGGAAGCCTTGGAGAAGTCCTATGCGGCGGAGGCAGAATTAGGAGCAACTAAGGCTTCCGTGGCCAAGAGCGAAAAATAGGTCGGGGACCTTACTTTACTCGTCAAGGCTAAGGGGAAGGAGGTCATCTCCTTGGAGGAGCGACTCCTGTCCTTTGTAGCTTTAACCCGTTTGAGGGTTAAAGCGGCGATTATGCGTCGCCATTTACGATGATTAAACCCTATGGCCGGAGCCGAAGAGGAGGTCAAAACCTTCTTAGAGCAAGTCGGGGACGAGGAGAAACTCGACCAGGAAGACAATCTTGAAAAAGAGGACCCGACGGACGCTGAGGTCGACATAACTGGCGACGAGGAGGTCGCTGAGGACTCTCCTCTGCCTTGACTTTTGTCTTTGCTCGATTTTTAATGTGAGGCGACTATAATCGGTCGTGCCCTTTACTTGTATAGTTTTAATCGTATAAATACAAGTGAGATTTTGTTATACTTTTGTCGTATACTTTTTACTTTGTTGCGAACGAACAAAATAAGACGGAAAGATAACAAGACTTAATGAACGGGTGTAATTAAGCATAAAACGTATGTAAAATTGTATGACTGAGATACTTAGAATCTTTGAAGTAATTGGGCGACTGAGGCCGAAGGAGTATTCTAAGTATGGAATTCAAGTCATAAGACTTGTATATCCAACACTTAGTTTAAAGAACACCGGTGATGGTTATAAGACCTGTATGATGAATCATACGATTCCGTTTGTGATATGCAAGTCTTAGAGACTTTGTTCCTCACGACGAAGATCGTGGAACTTGTATCTAAGTCGTAGAGACTTATATTTCATAAAATATGCGTCTGAATTACCATAAGATTTATGCTTTGAGTCGCAGAAACTTCATTTGAATCGTAAGAAAATAATGACTTTGGAAGTGATCGGACGACTGGGCCGAATATACAGTCTAAACCACAGAGTCTAAGTCATAAGACTTTTGTATTTATGACTCAAATTTGAATGCACCTGTTGTGATTGTAAGATCTTTTTACTGAATCGCAAGATTCGGTTTACGTCGTATGAGTCATGAGTTATGGGTCATGACTTTATCGGTTGTGACATATTTATCGTAACCTTGCAGTCTGAAAGACTTTGTCTTCTCATGATATAGATCGTAAGACTGACGTTCGTGCAATCCTGCGAACGGTTAATGCCAAAAATCGTCCAAATGGATAACTTAAAGTTGATTGTGGAATTTAACAACTAAAGAAAGGAATATTTCGACAAAGCGTACGACAAAGGTGAAAAACGTAAATGAGACAGAGATTTGGTGACGCGGGAAAAACCTCAACGAGGAAAAAACCCGTGGACGACTGTGGAAGTCGTCGCTGCACTATGGTCGCCAAACAGGGGTGATATCCTTATGTTTCGGGTGTCAATCGTACAATGATTACAATACAGATGAAAGGAAATACTTTAAATGTAAAGTAACAAGTGTTTTGAATATGAAAACAATGTGCGTCGTGTGTAAAAACCGTGTGTCGTGCGTCGAGAGCGATTCTTCGAGAGAGAGTTCCTTGCTTTGTGTGTTCTTCAGAGTTCAGATGATTGTGTGATGCAATGCGATGCCCTGAATTGTTGATATAGCCTTTGCTTTTATAGTATTCGGGTGCATTTATAGACTTCTTAAATGCTTCTGGTAATTGCTGTAACGGACGTTGTCTTTGTTGGTTCCTGTGTTGCTTAACAATGATGATTCTATCTAATTAGTTCAAACAATATATAATGCGGAAGTGTTTTAACGAACTAACAGATATAATGAGGTAGAATAACACACAATATCAAATATAAGAAGTGTAAATAACACAGATAAATAGCTCAATGATTCACTGTATTTGATATAATAAGAACACCAAGAACACCGAAAGGTTTGATAAGAATCTGCTCTAAAGCTGTGTGTGTCGTGCAAAGCTTAATAGAAGAACTCAACATGAGTCTTCTATTTATACTACTTCTAAACGGGACAAGATCTGGACAACAAGGACTGAAGGTACTAAAAAAACTATTCATGTATTGTTGATAGTACAACGTTAATTTAATGTGTCGGCTTCTACTAAGGCTATGACCCATCAGAGTTTGACACGTGGAGTTGTCAGGTCATGCCTTGTCCGAATGATCTTGAGTATCTTCGTACAGTCGAAATCGTGAGAAGCACGATTGTCTTTGTATAGATCTTTGGTCTTTTATACCACAAAGGCTCTGTGGCCTTGTCCGCATTGAAGAGTCTTTAGGCGATTCTTCAATTCGGTCTTCTCGGTTGCGCGATAGAGCCTCTGTCGAAGACTTCTATGCTTCTGTCTTCTCGGTGACTCGGCAGAGCCTCTGTCGAAGACTTCTATACTTAGCCTATTTTTCAATACTTCTATAATCATAAAGATTGGAGCTAACAATCTCCCCCTAAGTATCAAAAAATAAAAAAATTGAAAAGTGCAAGGTTTTCTAGGCTAAGTACATGACAAGAGGTATTTTTCCTCTGTAAAAACTTCTTTCATTTTAAAGTTATTCCAGAGGCAATTACATTCGTTTACATGATGAGAGTAAAGTTAACAGAGGTTGGTAGAGGTTATCAGACGTTGGCGTCTTTGAAGTCGTTGAAACTTCTGTTGTCGAATCCTAACTCTCTAAGCTCGTGATAGAAGCTGATGCAGAGGTTTCGGAAGTTGATTGTTGAATCGATGACTTCTATCAGTCTATCTGCATTACCCTGATCCATTTGCTCTGTTCCGCTGTGCTCCACGAGGCTTGCTTTGAACTCTGTCAAAGTACTTGTTGCATACTTCTGACAGTCCATCTCTATGAATAGTCTTGACTTCCCAACAGGATCTTGATAGACTAACCCAACTCTTGGAGATGTAATGATCGAGTTTGGTATGGCAGAGGATGGGCAGTCGTCTTCTAGTGGTCGGAGAGCGAGGTTTCTTACTCCGAGATCTCGTGCTAATTGGAAGTTGACAAGGCTATACAACAGAAGCTTCTCACACATTGCTTTCCTGATCACCCTGTATGCCCTTCGATGTGCATCTGTTGTGAAGTTCTCTTTTGTCCAGAGGAGAAGGTCGGGTAGGTCGTAGGGATATAGATTTCTCAGATCAGCATCTGAGAATTGATTCATTGTTCTGTTCTCCCTTTTGACCTTATATATGTTATAGGAAACCTTAGGTGTAGTTCTGGTTTAAGAAAATTTACAGTATATGACCTTGTCGATTTCTTCGATTGAGAAGACTTCGTGTTTTGGCTTGGGTTTTGTTCTTGTGAAGATGTTTTCGAGGTCAGCATGAAGTTCGGGATCTTGGACCATTTGTGGCATTGGATCTCTGGCAGTTCTGTTGTAGAGATACATGTACACCACTTCTTCCATTTGAGGTGGAGGTGCACCAGGTGGAGGCATGGGTCTGCGCAGAGCATCCATTTTCTTCTTAATTTCTGCCACTCGATCCTCTGTGAGTTTTTTCTTTGGATCCAGAACAGGTATGTTTGACAGAGGGGTGGCACCTAAAGCCCAGTCTTCTTCTTCTGGTTTTGGTGTAACATAAGCATCGAAGGAGCTTTTCATGAGTTTCTCTGTTGGTTGATGCTTATGTTTCTTCTTCTTGGGTTCCTCTGTCATTATCCCCTTGCCTTTGCCTTTTGCCTTCGGCTGAAGATCTTCTTGTAGAGATGGGGTTGCCTCTGTGGGATTTGTCTTTTGGATTTCTGAGGGTGCCTCTGTAGTTTTGGGGGTTGCCTCTGTAGGTTTTGGCACTTGTGTTTCTGAGGACTTGGTTGGTGATGTGGGTTTTGTTGGTGAGGCTTCTGTGGTTTTGCTCAGATGTTTTCTTTTGTGAGCAATGGTTTTGGTTCTGGTTTTGGGTGTGGGAGATGGGGGTTTTGTTGTTGCAGCTTCTGGTGTTTTTGGTGTTGGAGAGGGGAGTTCTTCTGGTGATTTTGGTTTTGGTGATTGGGATGGTTGATCTTCTTCGGAGGATGTTAGGATTTGAAATTCTTCACGGGTTGGGACATCTGCTCTGAATACAGAAGTTGATTCCACAGAGGTCGGTGTTGCCTCTGTGGTCTGTTGCTGTTGTTGGTTTTCCGTGGTTTCGGGTACGTGGGTTTCTTCATGGGTTGTTTCCACAGAGGTGGTTGTTGCCTCTGTGGACTGTTGTTGTCTTCCTTAGGTTTGAGTTGGGGGTACTTGTTTTAAGGGTTCTGCTGATACCGGTGGAGCTGGTAGACCTCTGTTTGCAGCTTCTTTCCTTTGTTTCTCCCCCTCAGGATGATCTGATGAATCGTCAGAATCATCATCAGAGTTATCCTGACCCTTATCTTCAGTACCCTCTGCTCTGCATGAAGTTTCTGGCTTCTTTGGTGGAGTTGCCCCTGCGGCTATTAGTTTTGCGCAGAGTCATCACAGAGACCAAGAAGAGTGTGGAGCTCTGCTTCTGTGTTGTAGCGCATTCTGCCGACGCTTTCCCTGAAGTCTTTGACATAATTTGCGTTGGCAGCTGTGAAGGCTTTGATGAGCTTTGTGACCTGGTCGATTACCCCTTGTCCAAGTTCTGTGAGCTGAGCTCTGGTCATGTAGTCAGAAGGTTTCATGGCCAGAGTTGCATTTGTGGTTTGTTCTTGGACATGCTCAAGGGCTTTCTTTAGATCTTCTGGGGTGATGCCCATAGAGGTTGGGGTAGATGCTTTCTTCATCGTATCTAGCAGGTCTTTCATAGAGCTTTGGAAGGCTGAGGTTGTGGCCTTCTCGAAATTAGCAGCAGCAGAGGTGGCAGAGGTTGTTGCAGCTGTTCGCATCTGGGCTAGAACATTTTGCACCTTTGTGGACAGGTTGTCCATTTTGATGTTCATATCAGTAAAGGCCCGCGTAGTAACTTCTGCAAAAGAATCAAAATAGCTTTTCAACTCTTTCAATGTGGTGTCCACAGTGGTGACAAGGGTTTGCAACTCATCCCTTGATACATGTGGACTTGGTGTAACCTCTGGGGGAACACATTCATCCCCAGAGTGTGTCTCTGTTCCTGAGACGCCTTCTTTCGCTCCTGCTCCTGTTTTTATGTTGAGAGCGGAAGGACTTCCCTCTAATCATCGAGCAAAGGCTTTTTCAGCTTCATACTCTATAGAGGTTCTGTTAAGTACATTGTCTTGATCCACTACAGAGGTGGGTACAAGAGTATCCTTAAGTTGACTCGGGGATTTGTCTAGAATCCCTTCGTCTTTGTGCACTCTAGGCCCCTCTGAAGGGCCTGTTGGACTTACGTGTGTGTGCGTGTCAGAGGAAACAAATTCCTCTGTTGGGATTTCTGTTGTGATCTGGGGCAATTGATCACTTACTAAGAGCAAGTCCTTTTGAGAGGACTCCCCTGGAATGGTTTCCCTGGCTAAGATTGGCACAGAGGTAGAAAGGGTTACCTTTGCCCGGTCAGTTTGGGTTGGGGTCGAGCCGTGCTGCTCTTGTTCAATATTACCTTCTGCCACTGGACTGGCGGTAATAGACATGTGGGGTGCACTGGGAGTTGGTTGTGGGTGTGTGCCTCTGTTAGGTCTAGAGTTTTGTCAAAAACACAAGTGTTGAGTTCTGAGTAAGAAGACTCAGAAGACTCAGAAGTTCTGAGTAGAAGACTCAGAAGTTCTGAGTGAGAAATCTCAAAAAGATTCTAAGTGTTGGATTCTGACTAGAAGGTTCAGAGTTCTGAGTAGGAGACTCAGAACTTCTGACTATGAAGACAAATGTTCTGAAGCGCTTATTCAGAAGTATGTTCAGAAGTTCTGAACAACATGTTCAGAACTTATGACTTGGATTTTCTGTTATATTCAGTTACTAATTAGGACACGTGTAATTGTTCTATTAGTCTGTTTCTCATATGTACTGTAGCTTTAGCTTTTCTCTACAGTATATATAGGAGTTAGCAACTGTAGCTAACTGAATTTTTTTTTGGAGAACCTTTTAGATAACTCTTTACGCATAAATTTGTTAGATCTATTGAGAGAGAAATTCATTGTAATATCTTGTAATTCACAGATTGTTAATAAATCATATGACCAGTTGCTGTGAATACGATCTTAATTGTTCATATTTGATTGTAAGAGTGTATCCTGGACTCACAATTGGTATCAGAGCCAATCAACAAACAAATTCGTCCAAGAGTGTGTTTGATCGCGTTCTTGAAGTTTCTTGATCAATTCGACAATTGATTCCGCTGCTGCTAACAATTCTTGAATTCCTAACAATTCTTGAATTCGTTTCTATCATTGATTCAAGAAATTTGAATTTGTCTTTCTGTTGAATCGATATCTTACAATCAAGTCATCCAAAGATTTTCTCTCTATGCTGATTAATTCTCGAAATTAAACAGAGATCACATGTATGTTTTCGAAATTCTTGATTGGTTTCTTGATCAAGGTGATTATATCTGCTGCATGTTGATTAGTACTCGTTGATGTATTGGGCTCTGCGGTTCTTCTGAGTTTTGGCCCCACCCTCCAGTTGTTTTTCCAGTTCCTTCCACAGATCGTATGCAGATTCACACGCATCTAAGGATTGGAAAAGGTCATTGGGTATGGCCATTATCAGAAGTCTCTTAGTCTTCTGAGCAACTTCATATTTTGCCCAATCAGGATCTGACCACTTGTCCCTGGTCTTTGGTTTCGTGTGCTCAGGGATTTCAGGAGTGTCGTCTGTGGCAGGTACACGGGGTACTATGATCATTGGTACGAAAGGAGGATTGTTGATATAGTACATGAGTTCTTTGTCAGTACCCTCGAAGAAGTGAATCATTCGTATCTTCCATTGAGGGTACTCATCTCTGAGTAGTGTGGGTGGCTTGGTTAAAGAACCAGCGGTGAAGAAGTTGTTTGTGTTTGTCATTTTGAAAGGGTTTGAGAAATAAAGAAAAATAGGGTATGAATAGTAAACCTTCAGAGAATGAAGTGGATGTTTCTAATGATTTTTATAAGCTTTAAAACCTTTGAACAAAGCACTAAAATGGAGATTTAACCGAAGAAACAGATTCTGTAAGTTTACCAAAGTCGAAACAGGTCGAGAATGGCAGAAAAACAGATGTTGTTTTGAAAGATATGAAAAATAGGTTAAAAGTCCAAGTTTCTACCAAAAATCATTGTAAGTGAGGATCTCTTGATATAGAAAATCAAGAACCGCTCTCATACCAATTGTTGGTTCATGTTTTGCTTAACAATGATGATTCTATCTAATTAGTTCAAACAATATATAATGCGGAAGCGTTTTAACGAACTAACAGATATAATGAGGTAAAATAACACACAATATCAAATATAAGAAGTGTAAATAACACAGATAAATAGTTCAATGATTCACTGTATTTGATATAATAAGAACACCAAGAACACCGAAAGGTTTGATAAGAATCTGCGCTAAAGGTGTGTGTGTCGTGCAAAGCTTAATAGAAGAACTCAACATGAGTCTTCTATTTATACTACTTCTAAAGGGGACAAGATCTGGACAACAAGAACTGAAGGTACTAAAAACACTATTCAGGTACTGTTGATAGTACAACGTTAATTTAATGCGCCGGCTTCTACTTAGGCTATGACCTATCAGAGTTTGACACGTGGAGTTGTCAGGTCGTGCCTTGTACGAATGATCTTGAGTATCTTCGTACACCAGAAATCGTGAGAAGCACGATTGTCTTTGTATAGATCTTTGGTCTTTTATACCACAGAGGCTCTGCCAAGTATGACAGAGGCTCTGTGGCCTTGTCCGCATTGAAGAGTCTTTAGGAGATTCTTCACTTCGGTCTTCTCGGTTGCTCGACAGACCCTCTGTCGAAGACTTCTATGCTTCTGTCTTCTCGGTGACTCGGCAGAGCCTCTGTCGAAGACTTCTATACTTAGCCTATTTTTCAATACTTCTATAATCATAAAGATTGGAGCTAACAGTCTTTATTGATGTTAATGGCCTTCGTCGGTTATAGCCGTTGGTCATCAGTGACTTTGATTCCTGCATTAATCACTGAAAAACGTAACAGTAATATCGTACGTTAGTCGGTCGAGGTCGCAAGGTTTCATACGACAGTCGTGTGAACTAGGCGACGTTATGGTCGAGTGTCGTGAGGTGAATAGCTTTCGATTTTACCTTTGATCAGGGGATAAAGTACTATGAATTTACCTTGCTATGAAAGAGCGTAATAAATGTTTCCTTACCTTGGTCGTGGTCGAGACTGGTGAATTTTTACCCAAACAGTTTGCCCCCGAAATTTAAAATGAAGAAGCAATTTTTGAGTTTTGAATTTTGACAGTCGGATGTCTAGGGTCGTGACACGTGTCGAAAGTTACCTTAGAACTAGATCGGTTCAATTTCAACTAGGGAGGAAGTCGAAAAAGGGGAAGAGGTCGTGACGTCACGCTGACGCACGATTATGCTTAGCAGCTGTCATTGCCAGGTGTCGGCGATTCGTGTGGTCATATGAAAAGACAAGTGCACGTGTCGATCATCGAGGGACTCGACCTAACACGATCCTTTACATAAATAGCGACCCTTGACGGATCCTTTCCTTTTTACGATTTCAGAGAGTGAGATTTTCTTCCCAATTTCTTGCGATTCTTCAGCGAATCTTTTCTAAACCTGCAGGAGTTAGAGATTTCGAGGATTTATTGTTTTCGAAGGTTTAGAGCGTTTATAAAAAAGGTACGACATATTCTTCTTTGTATGCGCCGTAAATCTATCGCGAGAAAACCTAGGAAAAACTGGGACATTTGGGGCTTTTTCGATCGTCAAGTTTGGTTAACGGGATTAGCGATGTCGACAGAGCCTAGAAGTACCATTAGAGATCAGGATGATATTGATAGCTTTAGGAGTCTAGCGAAAATCCCGGCGGGGATTACAGTGAGCAAGGCTGGCAACATTCGACCGGAGATGTGCATAGAGGGGTACGTCGTGATCTATGAGTACCCATTCAAGATAAGATTCCACTGGCCATATTAGCCTCTAGCTAAGGCGTTTATGTGTGAGTTTGATTTATCGCCGGGGCAACTGATGCCCCAATTCTGGCGCGTTATTCAGGTCATCGAGCGACTTACTTCACATTGGGATTCGCCGATGAATGTACGCGACCTGCTTACGGCCTATCAGGTCAAGAAAGATACGTACCGTCGCTACAGCCTGTTCTCCAAACACAAGGGTGATCGTACCTTGGTTTTGAAAACCTCGATCAATGATCGAAAATGGAAGACTAGGTGTGTATTTGTGAGGGTAGCGACGCTGGACACCGAAAGCGATTGGATCAGGTCTGGTTGGAACATGACGGGTGAGTCTCCTGCTTTGGTCGAGCGTTTTTATTATCTGTTTTGCTTTGTACTCCGACTAACCCTCTTTCTTTTATGTTCTCAGACATTAACTTCGACAAGGTGAAGCCTAATGATGACTCCAGGGCCAAGATAGAGAGGTTCCTTGAGATCAGTGCTGACGATCGATCTTTCGTCGTTCGTCATCTGGTGGACGAAGGCGACGACTTAGTCTTCCTGAGCGAGAGACTTCAAGGAGGTCGAGGGGGCAAGGAGGAGGAAGAGGAGACAGAGGAGGAAGAAGAGGACGAGGAGGAAGATGAGGTAGAAATAACTGGTAAGTGTACCCTACTCCGCTCATATTACTCTTTCCAGTACTTCAGTTGTTTGATCGTCTTCCTTTCTTGTTCTACAGGAGAATCCCAACCGAGGATGTCGTCTACGATGTCTAAGAAGGCGGCTCAGGCTGAAATGGCTCGCAAGGCGAGAGAAAAGAGGATGGAGGTCCCGACAGCTGGATCGGGAGTTTTAAAAAGAAAGGAGGTCCCAACAACTGGGTTGGGGGTCCTAAAGAGGACGAGGGCGATGGTCCTGAGGGAACCGTCTTCGAAGGTAGGCGGCTCGTCGAGAGTCGCTAGTCCTGAGAAGGCAAAGGCGGCGATCGCGACTCCTGAAAGTTTCAGGATACACTCTTACAATCAAATATGAACAATTAAGATCGTATTCACAGCAACTGGTCATATGATTTATTAACAATCTGTGAATTACAAGATTTTACAATGAATTTCTCTCTCAATAGATCTAACAATTTATGCGTAAGGAGTTATCCAAAAGGTTCTCCAAAAGATTATATCAAAGATCAGTTAGCAAACTGTTGCTAACACTATATATACTGTAGAGAAAAGCTAAAGCTACAGTACATATGAGAAACAGACTAATAGAACAATTACACGTGTCCTAATTAGTAACTGAATATAACAGAGAATATCCCAAGATATGAATTCTGAACATACTTCTGAATAAGCGCTTCAGAACATTTGTCTTCATAGTCAGAAGTTCTGAGTCTCCTACTCAGAACTCTGAACCTTCTAGTCAGAATCCAACACTTAGAATCTTTTTGAGATTTCTCACTCAGAACTTCTGAGTCTTCTACTCAGAACTTCTGAGTCTTCTGACCAACTTCCATACTTGTAATCTTTTCATTATTCTCTGATCAGAACTTCTGAGTCTTCTTACTCAGAATTCTGATTCTTCAGATCAGATCTTAACAGTTGTGTTTTTGACAAAACTCTAGACCTAACAATCTCCCCCTTTTTGTCAAACACACTTGTATTTTTCATCATCAAATTCTTAGAGCAGGAACAATCTTCAGAAGGAGCTCTTCTGAATGCTTTGACAACTTTTGCTCAGAATTCTGAATAATCTAAGTTAATAATTTCTGGTCAGTCTTTAATCAGCAGCAGCAATGATTTCCAAACTGATTTCTGTTACATATTTGCTTTTTCTTTGCTCCCCCTTGAAATGACAAATCTTATCTTCATGTGATCAAGTCAAATTTCTGTCTTTTTATGACTTTCTGACTTTCTTCTCCTTTTTTTTAATCAATCAATCATATTTTTCAATCATATCAATCTTCAAAATCTTTATCTTTTCTCCCCCTAAAGTTTTGGAAAGCAAAATCATCTTCAAAATCTTTAGCTTTTCTCCCCCTTGATTTTCAAAACTTTAGCGATGAAGTCTATGCTTTTTCTCCTCCTTAATGAATAACCTTGCTCCCCCTCAAAATAAGAATTATGGAGCAATTTGTTTTCTCCCCCTGAAAGTATGCATATATTTCACTAAATTATTCATTTAAAATATATTTATACAAGGAAAATAAGATTCACTGAATTACACTTGATAACTACTAACATTTGATCATTTGAAAATTTTACAAAAGAAATCCAACTTAATGAAATTTATCAGATTTTTCAATCAACTGAAATCAAATGCATGTGTTTGGATTCAAATACAAGTCATCATTGCATATCAAGTTAAAAATGTTCAGTTTCAATCCCCTTATTAAATCTATTTGGTGTGCTTAGCATGCGAAATATGAATAGCTTCAAGAATATGCAATTCTAAAAACATATACGAATACTTTGCTCTACTTACACTATTTGTCCAAAAACAGGATTTTCACAAATTTACAGGTTTATTGCGACTTTGAATTTTCCCAAAGTTTCAAGAGATATGTGTTCATTGGCATCTTTTAAATTTGTGCACATTGGCATCTTTTAATTTTGTGCCCATTGGCATCTTTTAATCAAAAAGTTTAGTAAGAATAAGATACATCGTTAAACATGACTTTCTATCTGGTTCTATAGCAGGATTTGGGTCAGCATATCCCAGACCAGTTGGTCTTAGGTGCTAGGTGACAAGCACCCCTTGGAACTTAATTTCCCAAACCAGAAAGGCCACATCGATATATCTTAAACCCATTTGTACCAGTAGAACATGGCTTTCTTATCTGGTTCTATTGCAGGATTTGGGTCAGCCGATCCCAGACCAGTTGATCTTAGGGACTAGGTGTCGAGCACCCCTTAGGACTTACTCTCCCAAACCATAAAGGCCACAGGTACAAACTTTCAAACTAAATAATTTTATATATATATATATATAATGCATCTCAATCACTTGGTTCTAAAACGTAGTACTTCCCCCATATTTTCGTTTCCATCCATCATTCTGACATTTAGGCTTTTTGAGTATTATATTCTATATAAGTATAGATTTCATAACATTGAGCATTCGGCATAATTTCATTCATGTTTTGCTTACCTTTCGATTTAATTCAGAAGTGAAAGTTGAAACAAATATAGCTCAGATAATACAAAATACTTGTAAAATTACTCTTTGACACACATTTATTCATTGAATGAAAATTAAAAAAATTCATATCATTGAATTAAATTTGTTAAGATTCAAACATTCAAAGCAATAGAAATAAACGTAATGCAATGTTACCTTTCACCACTTGTTCCTTGAAACATAAAAATATGACAGTTAAGGATATCACCTGAGAAATATGAGTTCTAAACTGATTTGTTTAGAAGTCTTAGTCTCTGAAGTACGGGTCCTGAACTGAATTATTCAGAAGCCATTTTCATTTAAGTACGGGTTTTGAACTGATATGTTCAAAAACATAAAACTTTGAAGCATGGGTTTTGAACTTTATCTTGAAACAATCAGATCAAATTTTGAGTCAATACTTTCTCTGAAATCAAGATAATCCTGCAAAATCAAGAGATTTTGGTAATCATCTACGATGATTCCTCATTAGTTATCAAAAAAAAAATCTGAGTAGTAGAGTCAGAATTCTGAATAGAAGAGTCAGAATTCTGAGTAACTTGCTCAAAATTCTAAGTATCAGAGTCAGAATTCTGATTAGTTGAGTCAGAATTCTGAGTAGTAGAGTCAGAACTTCTGAGTAATAGAGTCAGAACTTCTGAGTAACAGAGTCAGAATTCTGATAAAACTATCCAGAGAAAATGCCTTAGAAAAATGTTTGGATTTTGTGATTTTTGAACATTCTGAACTTCAAATCACCATAACTTGCTCAAAAATCAGAATTTTTCAACCAAAATTTGCAGGGTTGCTCAAAATGTGATTCTGAACATATTCTCTGGAAATGTTTTCTACTAAAAACACCCACAACTATGAGTTCGATTACACCACAGTAAACTGAACCTTTTTTAAAAAAATGCTTCAAAATCAACAAATTGATCTGTATGAATCAGAAATCCACAATTACATTCAGATCGAGTTTTGGACTGAATTATCCAAAAGTCAAGATTCTCAATTTAAGCACAGCATCGGTTTTAAGTCATGTGTCAGTATTATCATTCAGCTCTACACATGAATAACCTGCAAAACAGATTAAGTTGACTTTGGTACCCATATGAACTTGGGTCCAGGTTTGTTAGGTGCAGTAGCATATGCAGATATTCTATAAGAACCATACCAGTGCTGAATAAAATTCTTGTTCACAAAATCATTAGTCCCACAATATGAACAACAAAGTTTCTTTTGTGCAACTATGACTAATTGATTTACAGAATAAATCACATCAGGTTTAACAAAAGATTTTCTTTGAAATGTATTGTTCTTCTTGACATTTGAATTAGGAACTTTTGATTTTGGCACTTCTTTCTTGGAAGTTGTTCCTTTAACTCTCCATTCCATTTTTATCTTTTTAAAAGAACAATTATAAGATTTATCAATAGCAGAATCATAAAACAGATTAGAAGAACGAATCTGATCTTTTGAACTATGATTTGATTTGTCAACAACTTTCGTTTCAAATTCCCTAAACTTTTTAACATACAAATCAAACATTGACTGCAAATCAGATTTGGACTTCCTCTCTATCATGATTTTAGTTGATAAATCAGATAATTTCTTAATAAGCCTCCTTATCTCCAAATGAAAAACTTTCTTTTCCTTCTCAAACTCATCTTTTAAGCATTTTTCTTTAAAGCCATTTACCTTCTTCTTTTCAGTCTCTTTCCTTCCATCTTCTAACTCTTTCTCCAACTCATTTATTTTTACAGAAAACTCATTTAACATTCCTGATTTGATTCTATTTTCAGACTCTGTCAACATCTTTCTTCTAAAATTGCCTTTCTCTTTCAAATCAACATTCTCTTTTTCTAACAACTTTATGTTTTCTTGAACCTTTTCAAAATCCTTTAGAAAATCAGATTTCTCTTTTTTCAAAATCTTTATAACTTTTGCATATTCGTCTTGTTTTGCTTGAAGATTAGCAATCTTGCTTTCAAAATGAACAATCTCAGTTTTTGGTTCAGAAATTGTTTCTTTTGCTTTTACAGGACTTAATTTTTGTAAATTGTCTGAACTGGTTATAGAAATTGCAGGTCTCACAAAAACTTCAATAATCTCAGGCATGATGAAATGACAAATTCGAATATCAACTATGAATTATGATCAAAAATGAGAATCAACACAAATCTAGAACATGCAAGAATTAATCAAATCTGTCACATGCATTTCATCAAACAGTTAGAGTACATGAATTAATGAAATCTTATTTGAAAACAAAAAATTTGAATACTAATCAACATGCAGCAGATATAATCACTTTGATCCAGAAACCAATCAAGAATTTCGAAAACATACCTGTGATCTCTGTTTAATTTCGAGAATTAATCAGCATAGAGAGAAAATCTTTGGATGACTTGATTGTAAGATATCGATTCAACAGAAAGACAAATTCAAATTTCTTGAATCAATGATAGAAACGAATTCAAGAATTTTTAGGAATTCAAGAATTGTTAGCAGCAACGGAATCAATTGTCGAATTGATCATGAAACTTCAAGAACGCGATCAAACACACTCTTGGACGAATTTGTTTGTTGATTGGCTCTGATACCAATTGAAAGTTTCAGGATACACTCTTACAATCAAATATGAACAATTAAGATCGTATTCACAGCAACTGGTCATATGATTTATTAACAATCTGTGAATTACAAGATTTTACAATGAATTTCTCTCTCAATAGATCTAACAATTTATGCGTAAGGAGTTATCCAAAAGGTTCTCCAAAAGATTATATCAAAGATCAGTTAGCAAACTGTTGCTAACACTATATATACTGTAGAGAAAAGCTAAAGCTACAGTATATATGAGAAACAGACTAATAGAGCAATTACACGTGTCCTAATTAGTAACTGAATATAACAGAGAATATCCCAAGATATGAATTCTGAACATACTTCTGAATAAGCGCTTCAGAACATTTGTCTTCATAGTCAGAAGTTCTGAGTCTCCTACTCAGAACTCTGAACCTTCTAGTCAGAATCCAACACTTAGAATCTTTTTGAGATTTCTCACTCAGAACTTCTGAGTCTTCTACTCATAACTTCTGAGTCTTCTGACCAACTTCCATACTTGTAATCTTTTCATTATTCTCTGATCAGAACTTCTGAGTCTTCTTACTCAGAATTCTGATTCTTCAGATCAGATCTTAACAGTTGTATTTTTGACAAAACTCTAGACCTAACAACTCCCGAGAAGACGAATGTGTCTTCCAATGCGATCGACGTGACGCCATTTAGCCTGGCGCTTCAGGCAAAAAAGACGGCATCTGCGTCTGCGATGTCGACCCGTACAGTGGCCGACAAGGGCGAGGGTCATACGGCCACAGAGAAAGAAGTCACGACGGTCAACTTTACATTGCCGTCGGACTTCTTAGCTGACAAAGTCCTAGACGGGACGAAATTATTTCCCAATCTGGGGAAGTTTCAGCTCCGGTCTTTCAAGGAGCGTTTTAAAGGAGATTTCGTCGAGGATACGAGCGCGCATGTTGCCGGACTGGCGTTCATGGTAAGTCTCTCTTTCAAAACTTAGATTATTTTTCCGTTGTTTAACTTGGTCAAATGTTCGTGTAAGTTCAGGATACACTCTTACAATCAAATATGAACATTCAAGATCGTATTCACAGCAACTGGTCATATGATTTATTAACAATCTGTGAATTGCAAGATATTACAATGAGTTTCTCTCTCAAAAGATATGCGTGAAAAGTTATGTGAAACCAAAGATTAGCCAAAAAGTTCTCTTAGCATACAGTTGCTAACTCCTATATATACTGTTTAAGGAAAGACTAAAGCTACAGTACATAAAAGAAACAGACTAATAGAACAATTACACGTGTCCTAATTAGTAACTGAATATAACAGAGAATATCCCAAGATATGAATTCTGAACATACTTCTGAATAAGCGCTTCAGAACATTTGTCTTCATAGTCAGAAGTTCTGAGTCTCCTACTCAGAACTCTGAACCTTCTAGTCAGAATCCAACACTTAGAGTCTTTTTGAGATTTCTCACTCAGAACTTCTGAGTCTTCTACTCAGAACTTCTGAGTCTTCTGAGTCTTCTTTAGTCTTCTTACTCAGAACTCAACACTTGTGTTTTTGACAAAACTCTAGACCTAACAGTTCGCTAACATGTATCTTACATTTTTTCAGACGTTTCAGTCTTCTTTGGCCCTGCATGCCGAGACGTCAAAGATCAAAGATCTCGTGTCCTGCGCTCTTAAGAGAGAGGACGCGGCGTTGGAGAGGGAGAAGTCCGCCCTAGCACGTGTTGAGGGCATGTCGAAACAACTCGACGATGCCCTGGACGAGCTAGAAGCCGTTGGACATGCGAGGGACAATGTGAACTGTTGGTCCCGAAGGGCTATACAAGTTTGTAGAAGGGGGGGTTGAATACAAACACACAGATTTTACTTTTCTAAATTGTTTATTGATAAATCATTAACAATTTACAGCTTGTTGTGGAAACAAGATTAAGGATAAACCTAAATCTAAACAAGTTGGAACACTAAGTTTCTTGCACTAAGAAAGAGAAGGAAATTACTAATAATAACCTATCTCAAGATAAGAAGGATGAACTTGTCCAGAGTTAGCAAGTTACTTCAAAATGAAGTGAGTTCTTCTTCTTATATACTGCATGATTTAATGCAGTGCAGTTTACACTTTACACGTGGCAGCAGCTAATTGGTTGCATGTCATTGACCTTTGTTGACAACCTTAGTAGCCGCATGTTGAACAGTGTAGTATCAGAGTGGTTGTACGAATTCAGACAATAAGGAGGTTCTTTTTCTGACATATCGTACGGAGACGTGCAAGGGTGGTTAAGACAAAGTACTTTGTACGGAGGACTTTATGATCAGCTTTTCGTTGATTCAGCGATCTATCATTCTTTATCAGCGAATAATAGAATTCAGCGATAGCTAAAGTCTTGTACTTGATACTTCACGTTGAGTGGACAAATCTGAGTCTTCACTGATCCGCATCAGTTCATTAGAAGACTTGTCGCTGATTCTTGAGCTTGATCTTCGACTTCAGCGTAGAACCTATGTTAACCTGAAACTTGTCTTCAGGGATCATAAGTAAACAACTAACTTATCAGCGATCACCATAAGTACTGAATAGGCTCAGTATTATGGTGAACAGTGTCCGCTGAATGTTTGATCTAAAGAGCGAGAGTTCCTATCAGCGGTACTGTAAGATCTTAGTACTTATCAGCGATAGTGAAACTCTGATACATATTGTTTACTTACAATTTTCACTAAGTATTTAAGAGAGGGTCATTATCAAATCACTGAGGGTTTGGATCAACAATCTCCCCCTATTTGATTATGACATAGCAACAGAGAAAATTGCTATTTAATGAAAACATAAGGATAAAAAGAACTCATAAAATATTTATCCCTTTTACTGTTTTCTGGGATCTTTTATGTACTGATGGAGTAAAGTACGTTCGCTGAAATTTTTCTTTAAACTGTGTAAAGATTACAGAGGGAAGTGGAAAAATTACAAGTGCAGCGAATAAAATTACAAGTACAAAAGATGTAGACACATAAGGATAGAAAGAATTACAAGGCGATCCTATCCGTCAAAAGGTTCTTCCTTGATGAGTAGTTCATCGAGGGTCTTTGATGTGGGAATCATCCAGTCAGGGACATCTACTCCTTGATTCTTTTTCTTCAGAGCTTCTTCAAAAATCAAGGGCTTCAGGTGTCTAGCTTTGATGTCGCGTCTGACTTCACACCAGTGTATGAGATCTCTGAGTTGTTCGATGGGAGCGATGTGGAGCTCAGAGACACGTTGAAAGTGATGATTTCCATAGTAGTCTAGAAAGAATATACCATAGGGATCACTTACAACTGTGCCAGGAATGAAAGTTTCTCCAGGTGGTAGGGAGGTGTCAAGCGCTGAGAGATCGGCATCAGGGCCAAGAACTTCAGCACGAGAGAAACCAATACCTGTTTCATTTCGTATAAGAGGACCTGAATCTAAGACTTTCTTTTCCTTAGCAGAGACTTTTCTTTGAGGAAGAAGAGTAGAAGGAGGAATATCCACAGCAGAAGAAACCAGGTCGATATGTTTGTTTAAGATCTTCTCGACATGGCTTTTGAACTTTGAGCGTGATCCCTGAATGGCTAATTTCTTTTCTAACCATTCAGAGAGACCAAACTTTTCTAAGGTAGCAGCATAGAAGGTTTTCTTGGTCTTGTCTTCTCTGTAGACATCCACTTCAACAACAGGAACGTCTGCGTACAGTCTTCCTCTGATGTTTACTTTGATGATTTTGGATGGTCTAGATCAATAGGTCAGCATTTGTTTAGCCCATTCCAAATTCGTATCAGATACCTTAGTCTTTTCTATAACGATCTTTTGAGCATCATCCTATAGATGATGTTGAACATCAATGGGAACTCTTTTCAGCTTGGGGTCTTTTATTGATCGTTTAGTAAGCTGGATGGCGTATTCTCTGTCTTTTTCTTCAGCTTCCATTCTTTCAACAATTAGGCGTTCAGCTCTGAGGTGTTCCTTGTATTCCTTTTGGGAAACTCTGAACTTTGGAGGAACGGAAGGAAGTTGATCACGCTTCAGAATAATTCGCTGATCTTTGAGTCTCTTGATCATTTCATCTCTCTTTTCTTGATCCTCTTCACTTAGCTTTTGAGGAGCCAAGGAAGGTCTATTTTTGTGAGAGAGAGTCTGTTCTTCAGGTTCATCAGTCTCAGAGATCAAATCTAAGACCGGGATTATTTCTTCAGCGCTGGGAGCTGGGATTATTGTTGGTGAAGTCGCAGCTGTAGGAACTTCAGCGATATCCTCAAACAGGGGAGAGAACTGGCTGAAACACAGCGATCTTACAAGTAAGAACTTGGGTAGAACAGAGATAGAGAAAGAGTGGGATGAAGTGTATGGAGGTTTAGAGAGTGTAGAACTGATAGTGTATAGAGGAGGGATGTGGAGTAAGGAAGAGGTTAATGTACCTGACAAACCGGCTTTTTAAGCAAGATCATCAGATTTTCATTTTCAGCGACACTTTTTCCTTTGCCCTTGTCAGCTTCAGATGCTGATGGCTTTGTCTTTGTCCGCTCCCCTGTAGGTTCATTTATCAGAATACCTCTAAGAGCTTTAGATTTCTGAGCAGGCTTGACGATAAAAGAGTCATCATCATCATCATCTTCATCATCATCATTCTTCGGAGAAGAGGATGGTTCATCATCAAACAAGTCGATGGCTTCTTCGTCTTCAGCTTCATACTTAGTTTCTTCAGCGTCTTCTTCGAGTTGCTCCCCCTCAGATACAGAGGTAAGCTTCTCGGTTCCCTCAGGATGTTCATCTTCCTGAGTCCAGCGGCTGCTTCAGCTTCAATTGTCAGCTTCAATTGTCTTCTCGTGTGGTTTCCCTGTCCTCTTGGCCAGGGATCCCCACACAGATTTCAATCGCTGATAATCTGTTTTCTATGCCAGAAATACCAGGATTGATTTTCACGAGTTCAGCACGATCCGCCGTTGTAAAAGATGGTGAAGGTGCAGGGGCGGTCCTGTTGGTCAGGATCTGCTGCAACAAAGCGTTCATAGAAGTGATGTCATTCTTCATCGTGTTGACATCAAACTTCACAGAACTCATGTCAGTTTTTACAGAACTGACATCAGCCTTTACAACAGACATATCACTCTCGAGTGTGCCAACAGATGTCTTCAGCGTTGTGACCTCGCTGGACATGGTGTCAACTGACTTCTTGATGGCGAGGTAGTTGGTGTAGATGTCAGAGAGAACCTTGGCAAAGTCGGTGAGTGATTTATCAACCTTCTCCAGATCGGCTTTGGAGGCATTCTTTTCGACGACAGTTGTCAGCTTTGTAAGATTCTCTCCAGCGTTTGATACAGCTGAAGAGTTGCTGGAAAGAGTAGATGTGAGACCTGTCAGCGATGTCTCTATTGTCTTCAGAGAGGCGTTGATGTCTCTCAGATTAGGACCTGTAACATATAAAAACTTGTGAACAGAGGAAAGCTCAGAAGTTTGGGGTTTAGTAACAGTGTATAGGGATTGGTGTATACCTGCAGGAGGATTTGTGAATTCATCAAAATCTCGGGTTCTTGAATAAAGTTCCATATCATCAGCGAGAGTACGTGGACGTATGGTCAGCTCTGCAGGTCCTATGCCCATCACTCCTTGAAGAGTATTTTCTTTAGCTTCTAGAGGAATGACAGGTGCTTCAGTGATAACTGGAGTGGTGTCCAAATGAGTAGAGGGAGAAGCGAAGGGTAAGAATGGAGGTTGGGTACTGAGTTCAGCGTTGGATTCGCTGAGAATCACTTCATCAGTCTTTTGAGAGACTGAAGGAGGTTGGGTAGATTCCAAGTGTGTAACCTCAGCGTTTGGAGACGCTAAAGTTGGGATAGAATGGGTGGCTTGTTCAGGTGTGGCAGAGCGTACCACTGAACTTTCCTTCAGCCCAACAAGAGGAGCTGAGGAGTCTTTAGCAATAGATTGTTGGGGTTGCTCTTTGGTTTTCTTAGTTCTTTTGAAACCAAGTTGGGTGTCGGAATGTTTCCTTTTAAGAGAAGGAATGGTTGTTGCAGCTGGGGTATCAGCAGTGGGTTTGTCCGCTGAAGGAGCTGCAGAAGTAGAAGAGGTAGGATTTAGAAGAGTTAGAAGAGTAGAAAGACGTACCTCATTTTTCATCGGCTTGAAGTCGAGAATCTTGGGGCCGACCTGAGAGAGTTTCAGGTCACCCTCTGTTGGGTAGCTGTCCTTTAGGCCCTTTTGGAATACGGCGCTGATGAAACGAGGATAGGGAACCCATGGAGATCTGTCAGCGACGGAGTCCACTAGGAGTACCAGGTCATCATAGATAATCGATGCCCAGTCTATATGTAGACCTTTCAGCAGTGCATATCCCATCGCTTGATGAGGCTTTGCGGCTTGGTCAGAAGAGACGGTCTTGGCAGTCATGCAGCTGATCACATGGGCGAAGATGAAATTCATCTCGCTGGGAATTTTCGACTTCTTGATAATGGTCAGCTTCTTCTCGGGCTTCATATCCCTTCCAGTTTCCCATACGTAGCCCATTGCATCGAAGAATGCAATGATGGCTTCCCTGTCTGAGTTTTTCTTTGGGTCAGGGAGGGGAACGAAGGGTTTTTCTTTGGTGGCCAAGGGAAGGTTCAGGGCTTTGCGAATGATGGCAGGGGTGATCTTTATGGTGCCATATTCGATATCGCAGAGGATGCAGTCGATTGTTTTTTAGGGGTCTTTGGCTGATGGTAGTTGAGAATGTCTGGCAGAGTACCAGAATTGTGATAGCAAAAGCTGATGTGCAGGAGGTGTTATGGTCAGGGCTGTAAAGATGGAGCAGTTCTTTAGGAAATTTACAGCATCATCTAGATGTGTAACTTGCTTTCGATGAGGAAACTCGAGAAGCGCATAGAGGTTATTTATCTTTGTCCAATCCAGTTTTTCAAGAGAGAACTTGACCTGAGGAGCCTTGAGGATATCCACTTCCTCAGCAGTATCATCAGCAGCAGTGTTTTCAGCGATGATGTTCTTGGGAATGTCAGAAGATGCCATTTTCTGTATTATCAGTTCAACCAAAGATTAACAAATAAGAATAATCTTAATGTGGAAAAAGTTTTCCAATAAGATGGGTCGAATTTTTGTCCATTTCATTTAGACAAAATGTCTTAATAAAGATTAGGGTTTTTCTTGTTTTTGAAAAACGAAATGCAAACCCAAAAAAAATCTTGTTTTCCAGTTTCCTTTGAAGATTGGGATTCTGGAAAAACGAATGAAGAACAAGTTTAAGATTTTTGCATTTAAACTTGAAGAACAACCATGAAATGGTTGTGTTCATAAAACCATGAAAGAAAATGATTTCATTTTTAAGAAGTTCTTTTGTTTGATCTTGTTAAAACAATGAGAAGATCAGAAACAAGTTATTTGCATTTGGTAAATAATAAGAACATATTAACCTTTGATGTTTGAAGAAGATGAACAGTTGTTCTTGACAAATTCGAGAGCAAAATGCAACAATGAATTCTTTCTTTGCTTGGAGGAGAAGTTCGCGTAAAAGGAAAATATAAACCAAGAAATTGTTTATATAGAGAGATTAGAAAGAGAAAATCTTGAGCGGCAAAAGATTTTCATCATGACACGGACACGTGTTTGCATTTGATTGGCGAGTAAACGAAATGTGCAAACGTGTGTCAGAAAGAAGAACGTGCCAGGGCTTATCCGTTGTAATGACGTCACAATTGTCCTTTCATATTCTTGGATGTCTCTGAGGTTTTGAAAACTCAGGGACACTTTTGAAAACAAGAAGCACTGAATTGAAATATCAGTGATGGTTTTAGAAATTTCAAAGTATCGCTGATAAGGAAGAGATATTCAGTGATGTAATTTGTTTTGAAATCTTGCATTTACATGCGATTTGTCAGAGAAAGAGAAAACATACCTTGATATCAGCGAGTCAAGTTTATTCAGAGAGAGGATGATGGAATGGGTTATACAAGCTGATTTTATCCTATTGCTGATCAAATGTGAATCGCTGAAGATTTTACTCTTCAAAATTCAGCATTCCAAGCTCGCTGATGAGAAAGTTGAACCTTGTCTCATCAAGAGGTTTGGTGAACAGATCAGCTAACTGATAATCAGTTGGGATAAAGTGAAGTTCTATATCACCATTCATCACATGATCTCTGATAAAGTGATACCTGATGTCGATGTGTTTTGTCTTTGAGTGTAGCACTGGATTATTTGCTATAGCGATGGCACTTGTGCTGTCGCAATAGATTGGAATATTTGAGAGCTGAAGGTCGTAGTTCAGTAGTTGATTTCTCATCCACAAGACCTGAGAACAACAGCTTCCAGCGGCTACATACTCAGCTTCAGCTGTGGAGGTGGACACTGAGTTTTGCTTTTTACTTGTCCAACTTACCAGCTTTCCACCCAGGAGCTGACATCCTCCTGTGGTACTTTTTCTATCCATTCTGCAACCTGCAAAATCACTATCTGAATAGGCGATTAGATCGAATCCTGAGTCTTTGGGATACCACAGACCTAGATTCGGTGTACCCTTTAGATATCGAAAAATTTGCTTTACAGCTTTCATATGAGATATCTTAGGTTCAGCTTGATATCGTGCACACAAACATGTTGCACACATAATATCGGGTCGGCTAGCTGTAAGATACAAAAGAGAGCCGATCATCCCACGGTACAACGTGACATTAACAGGAACACCCTTAGTGTCCTTATCAAGTGTCAGCGGTGGTGCCATAGGGGTTTTCATAGCTGAACTTTCAGTTAAGTCAAATTTCTTCAGCATATCTTTAACATACTTTCCCTGATTAATGAAAGTTTCTTTTTCATTTTGCTTTATCTGAAGACCAAGGAAATATGTTAGTTAACCCATCATGCTCATCTTATACTCATCTTTCATTCTATCAGCGAAACGAGTACAAAGATCAGGGTTAGTAGAGCCAAATATAATGTCATCAACATATATCTGAACAGGAATGATATGACCTTTTACTTTCCTGAAAAATAGATTTTTGTCGATTTTACCTCGCTCAAATTGTTCAATATGGAGATAAGTAGAAAGAGTGTCATACCATGCACTTGGAGCTTGCTTTAAGCCATAAAGTGCCTTATCCAGTTTATAAACATAACCTAGACGCTTAGGATCTGAGAATCCTGGAGGTTGTTCCACATAGACTTCTTCATTCAGCTTTCCATTTAGAAACGCTGACTTAACATCCATCTGATATACTTTGAAGTCTTTATGTACAGCATATGCTAAGAATAGACGAATAGATTCTAATCTTGCTACTGGAGCAAATGTTTCGTCATAATCTATGCCTTCCTCTTGTCTGTATCCCTGAGCAACAAGACGAGCCTTGTGGCGGGTAACAGTTCCATGTTCGTCCAACTTGTTTCGATAGACCCATTTAGTGCCTATCACTGTTTTGTCAGTTGGTCTTCGAACAAGTTTCCAAACTTTGTTTCTTTCGAATTCAGTCAGCTCTTCTTGCATGGCGCTGACCCAGTTTGGATCTTTGAGGGCATCATCTACTTTCTTTGGTTCAGTTAGAGAAATAAAATTAACAAATAAACAAATATTACCTGCACTTCGTCGAGTCTGAATACCAGCGTTTGGATCACCAAGAATTTGATCAATTGGGTGATTTATAGTTCATCGCTGAGCCGGGGCGTGAGACGCTAACTCAACTTGAACTGGAGGAGCTGAAGATGAAGCTTCAGCGACGTCTGGAGTATCAGCCAAGAGAGGAATGGATGCAGTTGTCATTATATTCACTGATTGCTGAGAAGTAGATGGAATGTCTGAGACATTGGGTTCAGAAGCAGGTATAGTGTTTATAGGAACAGCTGAGACCCATGATGTTTCAGCTTCACTATTCTGCATATTTGGAATGATAGTAGGGCCATCATCTTCAACTGTATGAGCACGAGGAGTGGGAATATCTTCTGAATCACCAAGATGAGAAAACATCCATTGATTCAGTTCTTCAGTATCAGCGGACGGTTTAGAGTTCGCTGAACGGGATTCGTCAAACGTGACGTGAATTGTTTCTTCAACAATTTGTCTTCTTCGATTGAAGACTCTGAAGGCTTTTGAAATTGAAGAATATTCAAGAAAGATTCCATCATCGGCCTTAGGATCAAACTTTCCAAGGGCATCTCTGTTATTCAGTATGAAACACTGACATCCAAAGATGTGAAGAAAGCTGATTGAAGGCTTTCTCCCATGAAATAGTTCATAGGCTGTTTTATTGAATCTTTTGACTATCAGCGACCTGTTTTGCGTAAAACAAGCGGTGTTGACAGCTTCTGCCCAAAACTGAGTAGGCAGGTGAGAATCGCTGAGCATTGAACGTGCAGCTTCAATAATTGTTCTATTTCTTCTTTCAGCGACTCCATTTTGTTGCGGTGTTCACACTGATGAAAAGTTGTGAGAAATACCCTTACTCTCAAAGAAGGAATCAAGAGAACTGTTTTTGAATTCAGTCCCATGATCACTCCTTATTGAGCGAACGGTCAAATTGTTCACGGTTTCCATCTTCCGAACAAAGGTGATGAGTTCTTTAGGGGTGTCACTCTTGGAACGGAGAAACATAACCCATGTATAATGAGAGAATTCATCAACTATGACCAGTGTATATTTCTTTCCAGCGATGGATTGTTTGTTAACAGGGCCAAACAAATCCATATGGAGAAGTTGTAGAGGAGATGACACTGAGGAGACTTGCTTTGACTTAAAGCTTGCTTTGGTCTGCTTCCCTTTCTCACACGCTGAACATAAAGACTCTTTGGCGTATGAGTGTTGAGGTAGACCAGTGACTAACTCTTTTGAAGAAAGAGTGTTCAGTGTCTTGAAATTCAGATGAGAGAGCCTCTTATGCCATAGCCAGTTGACATCAGATGAGGCTTTTGAGAAGAAACAGGAGTTCTCAGTGGTGGTTGAGTCCATGTTTATTACATAAACATTTTCCAAACGATAACCGCTGAGAGCTATCTTCTCCTTTTTGTCAGTGACAAAGCAGGATTCCTTAGTAAAGATTACCTTGTTATCCTTGTCGCAAAGCTGACTGATGCTTAACAAATTATGCTTCAGCCCTTCAACATATGCGACTCTTCTGAAGGTGGTTGTACCATTAGAGAGTACACCAAACCCTCGGGTATGTCCTTTTCCATTTCCACCGAAAGTAACAGAGGGACCCTTCTCTTCCTTGTATTCAGCGAGCAGGCTTTTCTTTCCAGTCATGTGTCTAGAGCATCCGCTATCGAGATACCAGATACCCTTCTGAACCTGCATCACAAAGGAAGATTAGTTTTTCTTGGGTACCCACTTAACCATGTGTACACGTTTGTCAGTGGAAGTAGTTGGAATGGAAGGTTCAGCAATCTTCGCAGCATTTGAAGATTCAGCTTTGTCAGTCTTCACTTTGGTTAATTTCTTAACCTCAGTAGTCTTCTTTGCCTTGGGGGTAATCTTCACCTTAGCTATCTTTTCAGCTTTGGTGGTTGTGGGGCACTTACTAGCAATATGATCAGTGAGTCCACAGTGATAACATTTCCTATAACTAAAAGTAGTTCTAGGACCATTTGAATGCTGAGCTTTTGATTTAGAATTTGAAGGACCAGCACCAAATAAGCTTTTGGCTTTTGAAGTGGGAGGAACGTTTAGTTCTTCAGATTTCTTACCAAGGACATCCACTCTGAGTCCAGGAGTAGATTGCTGAATAGACCCACGCTGAGTAGATCCAGAGATCTGATTCCTTGATCCAGAGGAATATATCACTAAAGCTTTAGAAGCATTCAGCTTTGGTACTAAAGTACCCTTCTGAAGATTTTGGTTAAAAGCAATTCCTTTACCTTTATCTTTAAAGGCAGAGGTAGGTTTTGGATAAACCATTTTCTCTTTACCTTTTGAAGAGGTAGAAATTTCCTCAGGGATAGTTGGTCTGGACGAGGAACACTGAGAGGATGAAGTGCCAGCGACTGAGGATACGAAAGTTCCAAATAAGAGCATGGAACGATCAGTGGTTGGTTCTTGAGTTTCATATTTGTAACCAAGACCACGTTTATCACTCAGGGGTATCTGAGACTTATTTATCTCAGTGATCTTTGTTGAAGAATTACACCATCCTTCAACAGTAGCTTTTTCAGCTTTCAATGCAGCTATAGCTTCTGCTCGTTTGATTTTGACTAGCTGATTTAAATGCACTTGATCTTTAAAGTCTTCTTCAATTTTAGAAAGCTTTTCTATTTGAAGGTGACAGTTTTTAAGCTGTTCAGCGAGATCAAGGTTTTGGTTTTCAACTATAGTTTTGTCATTCATGGCTTCATATAAACTTCTAGTCAAGAGATCGATTTTACGGAGACTGTCAGCTTCATCAATATTTGCAATATTTGTAAAGAAGGAAGGTGATACCTGAATTGCAGAGGTTGAAGTAGAGGGAATGTCTGAACTTTATTCCTCATCTTCAATTTTTGCCATAAGACAGAGATTGGCTTCATCATCTTCAGAGTCAGATGATGATTCTTCTTCTTCAGAAGCAGCCCAATCGTAAACCATCAGGCCTTTGCCTTTCTTCTTGAAGCTTTTCAGCTTCGCATATTTTTCTTTCAGCTTAGCAAATTTGTCATCTTTATTCCTGGGAATAAAGGATTTCTTTGGAAACGCTGAGTTTCTCGATACTTTCTTAGACCTGCACTCGTTAGCGAAATGTCCAATCTTTTCGCAGTTAAAACAAGTAGCAGTAGCCTTATCAACAGTAGCTGATGATCTTGGCTTATCAGTTATAGAAAGAGGTTTGTTCTTTCTGAACATTTTCTTTTTGGCGAATCTCCTGAACTTTTTAGTTAGGAGAGCCAAAGATTCATCATTATCTGAAGAGTCAGAATCTGATGATCTTTCAGAGTTACTCTCTAACTCAGTGATAGTGACTGAGGGTCGCTGAGTAGAGGGTTCCTCTGAGATTAAAGAAACAGGGGTGCTTTTGGAATATTTTACAAGATTCTTCTTAAGATGGCTTGATTGCTCATGATTCAGCATCGTGCCATATAAGGTAGCAAGGGTCATTGATCTTAGATCCTTTGACAGCTTGAGACACATAGAATAACTGTCCCAGCTTTCAGGTAAACATTCTAGAAACTTTGTCAGCACATCAAAGTTAGAATATTCCTTACCAACAGTTTTCAGATCTATTATTAAGCAATTAAAACGTTGGTGAACTTCAGAAAGAGTCTCATTCTTACCACAAATGAAACTTTCATACTGTCTTACCAGGTTGATCTTTCGAGAGTCCTGGACTTCAGCAGTACCTTCATACTGAACACATATTGTGTCCCACATGGCTTTTGAGGATTTCAGGTTCATGATGGAATGGTAGACTTCGTCAGGAAGAGCCATGGATAGTATGGATCTGGCTTTGGTATCGATAGCCACTTTCTTCTTATCTTCGTCAGTCCATGTATGAATTTCTTTGGGTACCAGCCTTTCTGGAATAGCAGGTCTATTCTCAGCGGCTGGTACTACGGCATCAATTCTTACAGGAATGAATGGGCCGTTTTCAAGATAATAAGGCATAGTAGGGTCTACACCTTCTAGGAAGAGAGTCATCCTATTTTTCCATAGATTAAAATTATCTCTGGAGAATATAGGGGGTTTTGCAAGAGAACCATTGTCGATATAATTTGTGTTTGTGTTGGTAGCCATTTTCAGAAATAGCAAGGAAGAGAAATCTAAGTATAGATTAGATCTTGTTTATGAGATTAAACAAATCCGCTCTGATACCACTTGTTGGTCCCGAAGGGCTATACAAGTTTGTAGAAGGGGGGGTTGAATACAAACACACAGATTTTACTTTTCTAAATTTTTTATTGATAAATCATTAACAATTTACAGCTTGTTGCGGAAACAAGATTAAGGATAAACCTAAATCTAAACAAGTTGGAACACTAAGTTTCTTGCACTAAAAAAGAGAATGAAATTACTAATAATAACCTATCTCAAGATAAGAAGGATGAACTTGTCCAGAGTTAGCAAGTTACTTCAAAATGAAGTGAGTTCTTCTTCTTATATACTGCATGCATTTAATGCAGTGCAGTTTACACTTTACACGTGGCAGCAGCTGATTGGTTGCATGTCATTGACCTTTGTTGACAACCTTAGTAGCCGCATGTTGAACAGTGTAGTATCAGAGTGGTTGTACGAATTCAGACAATAAGGAGGTTCTTTTTCTGACATATCGTACGGAGACGTGCAAGGGTGGTTAAGACAAAGTACTTTGTACGGAGGACTTTATGATCAGCTTTTCGTTGATTCAGCGATCTATCATTCTTTATCAGCGAATAATAGAATTCAGCGATAGCTAAAGTCTTGTACCTGATACTTCACGTTGAGTGGACAAATTTGAGTCTTCGCTGATCCGCATCAGTTCATTAGGAGACTTGTCGCCGATTCTTGAGCTTGATCTTCGACTTCAGCGTAGAACCTATGTTAACGTGAAACTTGTCTTCAGGGATCATAAGTAAACAACTAACTTATCAGCGATCACCATAAGTACTGAACAGACTCAGTATTATGGTGAACAGTGTTCGCTGAATGTTTGATCTAAAGAGCGAGAGTTCCTATCAGCGGTACTGTAAGATCTTAGTACTTATCAGCGATAGTGAAACTCTGATACATATTGTTTACTTACAATTTTCACTAAGTATTTAAGAGAGGGTCATTATCAAATCACTGAGGGTTTGGATCAATATGAACTCTCACCTGAAGCAGTCCTTCTCTGTGATTTCCAACCAAAGAGAGGAGTTGGACAAGAGGCAGGCGTTCTTGGACATGAAGGAGAAAGAAATCGAGGAATCCAAGTCTAAGGTGGGGAGCTTGGAGAAAGAAGTCGGGGAGCTGAAGGACGAGGTTAAGTCTACTTTTGCTTTAGGTCGACTTACTGTGCGTGCTGCGATCATGCGATGTCACCTTGCGGGCAAAAATCCCTTGGTTTCGGCGTTGGACGAGCTGGACCTCTTCTACAAGGAAGTCGGGACCGAGAGAGATCTCGATTCGGACGATGAGAAGGAGGTTGAGGAGGAGGAAGGTCTCCAGGGCGAGGTGTCAGGCAAGGATGTGACCGTTACGACCGACACTCCTCCCCAGCTTTAGACAATATCTTTGTTTATTTTTGCTGCTCGACCGTTGGTTGTTGAGTTTTTTAGGATGTAAACGATAGTTTGTTCAATGAATGAAACTTTTAAATTTCTTCTGGACTTGTGTCTTATACATTTTGTGAATAAATACAACATCAATTGTGAAATTCACCAAATATAGAATGAACAGGAAATCGTGCAACTTAGGCATCCATCGTAATACGTAAGTCATAAGACTTTTAAATCACGTTGGCAAACATAGGCACATGCGATCACATCATTCATTCAGAACATGAATTCTTTCTAAGTTAGAAAACTGAAATCATGGGGTCGTTAGCTAGACCTCATGGTCGTCCGACTAGATCATATGATGAATTTGAATCACGCGTTCCTGTGGTAGGATAATCGAGTTATACACCCGACCGCTTATGTCGTGAGATCTTGCGAGACTAAAGTCGTATAGTAGACTTAGCAACTTATGTCGTGCGATCTGCGATAAAACAATGTCAGAGATTAACGACCCTCCGATGCTTAAGTCAGTAACCGCCGTGATAAAAAATCATATGAAAGAAGGAAAAGGATTCGAAAAAATTACCTTCTCAGATTTTTCCTGTCTAAGAGGGGATATTTGCCCTCGTCATTTAACACCTTTTTCCTTTCAGAAGCAAATAGGTTTAAATGACGGGTTCGACACTGAGTTGTTGGGAATTGATGCCAAGGTCTATGTCGACCATGTCTTCGTGCGACCGGGCGAAACAGTCGGTATATTCCTGTAACTCCTCTAGAAATTTCTGAGAATAGCCAACAGTACTATCTTCTTCTCCCATCAGATCAATAGGCCTTACTGTTTTCACAACTTTTTGAATTTTCTGAACATTTAGAGCTTTGACTAATTCACTATGCATCCTTCTGATCAAGACTTCATTCAGTCTCCTTTCTTCTAACTCAGAGTTCAACAAGCCAAATCTGACATAGGGAACAATGTCTATACAAATGTTTTCAACAACTGAACTCTCAACTGTTTCCTCTGACCTCAAAACAGGTTCCTCAATGGCTTCAGTTTCATCAGAATTTACTTCCATCTCTGTATCTAAGTTCAATTCTTCTGTTTTATCAGAATCACCACCATCTATACATTCAACCTCCATTTCCTCTGTATCTGAACTTTCAATCTGAACTATCTGAGTATCCACTATCTGAAAATTTTCATCTGTCTGAACTTCTGTGCACTTTGTATTGACTAACTGCATATCTGCCATTTCAAAATCTTCTATACCAATATCATCATCAGAACTCAACCTTTGCTTTTTCTCCCCCTTTTGATGATTATGAAAGTCATTATCATCAAACTTCCTTTTGGAGTTCTGATCAGAAACACCTTCAAGTTTAGCTTATGCTAGTGGAACAATTTCAAGTGGCTTTGACGTAGAAGCCAAAGAAGTGCTCATAGCTTTAAATACAGATTCTTGCATACTCTGCATTTGTTTAAACAAATCCTTCTGAAATTCAGACATAATATCCTTGATCTCCTTTTTATGAGATTCCAAAGATACCTTCACATCATCCATCTTAGTCTCAACAGATTTTATCCTTCCCTCCAACATATTTTTCAACTCCTTCACCTCATCATTCAGTCCATCCACCTTTCTCTCCAATTTTTCAACTTTATCCCCCATCACCTTGTTTTGATTCTGAATCTTTACAAATTCAGAAGAGTCTAACTGTGAACCTGAACCAACAGATGGTCCAGTTTTCATGTGCCCAGAGGGCTCATGGCCTGTAGATAATACTAAGTCATCTTGTACAACAGATGCACATTTTAATGAGGCTTTTGAAAAGTTCACCTCACCAGGTCTTCCATCCAATCCTTGACATCCAAAATTAGGTATGTCTATGAATGTTTTGTCAGGAATACGAAATTCCTGATTTGTGCAAGTGTTAGAAGGAATTTCAGGCTCAAATTGGATAGGACTGTGAGATCCAGACTCAATGTGATGAATAACAGGTTGGGATTTATCACCTCCCTCCAAATGAGTTTGGGATGGTTCCCCTGATTTATGTGAAACAGTAGCATGTTGAAATGCTTCTGAGTGGGTATGGATGGGTTGTTCAAGTTCCACCACTAGGTCCATGGTGTTTGTTTCAATATTGGACACCAAGAATTGTGAACCAATAGCAAATGTGGTTACCTGGTTAAGATTAGCTAGTGCAGAGGCATCTCTTTCTGTTTGAACCTCTGGTGACAATCTCTCATCCTCACCACCCTCATTCTGTTTTTCCTCACATATTCTAACCGAGCTCTCAGAATTTTGCCCCTCATTTCTCTCAGAATGTTCACCCACTTGAACATCCTCCCCCTCTCTAACTTGACTAGACCCCTCACCTCTCTTCTCAGGTTGGTCCTCTTGGGTAGGGATTTGAGGTTCTTCAATTCCCACAGAGGTGCAATATGCTTTTAAAATCTCACTTTCCCTTGGTATGTAATTCTAAGTGATCTTGGCAAAATTTTATGATTAGGATAATGCTGGATTTTAGTAACTGAAGACATCTTACCCAAGTAGAAAATAGGACCATGTTGTTCATTTGATCTTCTAGGAATGGTTCTGTTTTCTTGCATTGCATACCAAATCATAATTTGCCAATACCTTGTGTAAGGTATGTATGACAGAGGTGTATCCTTTGTTTTCTTTTGAATAGCCTTCTGATTTTTCTCAAAAGTGTTCTTCATGTCTTCCCAAAGTATAGCAGTGTAGTCATAATGCCTATTCTTCACTAAAGCCTGAAAAATTTGAAGAATCTGTTTTGAACCTTGATCTGCAGAACAATTATTCCCTGACAAACACTTATTCACCACATGAAAGAAACATGCCCAAATTGGTGGCAATTTGTTCCTTCTGAACAAACTAAGAGTCCTTAATCCTTCATTGTACCCTAACTTCATAAACTCTGCAATTAATTCTTCTGTTAAAGGTGAGTCTTCAAAATCTGACCTTCTTTGCACATCATCTTTCTCTGGAAGATTTAGCATTTCTCTCAGTGCAGAGATTGATAAAGCAAATGTTACTCCTCCAATTTCAGATATAAACTTGTTTCCTTCTAACCTAAGATGTCTCCACCATTGTTGAATATACTGAACAGGGACTGTTTTGCACCTTGTAAACCATTTCCTATAAGGATGATATTTGAATAATTCCATTATGATTCTGTGTTCAGGCTTAAATCTACTCTCCTCAAATAGTAAGACACAATTGTTCTCTGACAATTTCAACCATTCGCCTTCAGGTACAACTCTTTCCACTAAATTTGGTCTATTTGACATTATCGACCCTGCAGCACTCTGTTCATGTTCAACATTCATGTTTTCCTCATCTGCATTTCCTTCTGATTCAGCCATTTGTTCATCTCCTGCATTTATTTCATCATTTCTTATTGCTTCTTCTTCAACAGCTCTATTTTGCACTTCATCATCATCCGAATCGGATGAATCCATTAAAGACTTAGCAGAATGCAGAGATATTTGACTACTTCTTCGGAAACCAGACATGATTAAGAAGAAAACAAACTCAAAGAACTCTAGATTGATTCGTATCTCACTTTTCGCTCTAAAATTTGAAAGAATTTGAAAGAGGGATTTTAAGATCTATTTAAAATCCGCGAAGTTGAACGGTTTGACGGAAAAACGAGGTCAAAGTTATAACGGAGTCAACACATTTGATATGCCACAGAGGATTTAAATGAAATGCGTGGCATAATCAACCAAATACGAAGCTGACACGTGTTATTGGATAGAATATTGACACAAGTCAAAGATCTGAATAACACGCTCAGAAGATTGACTTTCCTTTATCAGAGATCTGATTATTCTACTCAGAGTTCTGAATCCATGATTCAGAAGAATTTTGCCTTGTAACCAAAATTTATTTAAAATCAACTTCTGATAAATGTAAAACCTTTAATTATTCAGAAGAGGTTTGAACAGATAGAAAAACATTTTATCATCAGAATTCTGTTCAAATAATGATGATTTGAGATATTTGAAAAAAAAAATCATTTAAAATCTTATATCTGAATATGAAATTTTTTTGAAATTCAGACATAGTTTGAACAAGTAATCAAAAACTATTATCATTAAAAGCTTGTTCTTCTTAGAATGATCAGAGATAAGAAATGAAAACAAACCTTTTAAGCATCATGAAATGATTTCCAAAAGATATTAATGCTCCCCCTTGACTTTAGCATGTACTTAAACATATATGAGACATAAAGATGAGATAGAAAAATAATAGAAAGAAAATAATCCACAAGATTGAAGTACTTGTATTTCTCAGAAATGAATTCTTGAAAGTTAGATTTCTGAAGTATTGACTCAGAATATCTGAACTCAAGACTCAGAAGTTCTGAACTCAAGAGTCAGAATTCTGAATACAAGATTCAGAGTTCTGAGTACACTACTCAGAAAATCTTACTTAGAAAAATTTTATCATTTCAAAAAAAAACAAATATAATCAATTAGTTAGATTAAGCATTCCTATTTTACATATGAGAAAAGAGAACCTTTTGTGATCAAGAGGCTTTGTGAACAAGTCAGCCAATTGATACTTTGTATGCACAAAGTGCATCTCTATAGTTCCCTTTTCCACATAGTCCTTTATAAAATGATACCTCACATCTATGTGTTTAGTCTTTGAATGTTGAACAGGATTCTGAGTAATGGCAAATGCACTTTCTGAATCACAGTAGATGGGAATTTTGTTGAGCTTATACCCATAATCCATGAGTTGTGTTCTCATCCATAAAGTTTGAGAGCATGAAGCAGCAGCAGCAACATACTCTGCCTCAGCAGTTGATGTGGACACACAATTTTGCTTCTTTGATGCCCAACTCACTATCTTATCCCCCAAAAAGTGACAAGCACCAGAAGTACTTTTTATGTCCAACCTACTTCCTGCATGATCAGCATCAGTGAAAGCAGTCAATTTAAAGTCAGTTTCTTTTGGATACCATAAACCTAGATCAGGTGACCCTTTGAGATATCTTAGAATCCTTTTGACAGCCAACATATGTGATTCTTTTGGGGTAGATTGAAATCTAGCACAGAAACAAGTAGAAAACATGATATCTGGCCTACTTGCAGTCAGATAAAGTAAAGATCCAATCATGCCTCTATAAAGTTTGTTATCTACTGAAACTCCATTGAGATCAACATCTAACTTTATGTTTGTTGCCATAGGTGTTCTCATAGAAGCACAATCAGACATTTTGAACTTTTTCAGAATGTCTCTGACATATTTTCCTTGATTTATAAAAATACCATTTGGTAATTCTTTAACTTGAAGACCAAGGAAAAAATTCAGTTCACCCATCATGCTCATTTCAAATTCAGATTTCATGATTTTAGAAAAATCATCACATAATTCTGCACTAGTAGAGCCAAATATTATGTCATCAACATAAATCTGAATAAGAATTAAATCCTCACCCTGTTTCTTTAAACACAAAGTTGTGTCAATCTTACCTTTCTTGAACCCTGAAACTAACAAGTGTTGAGTAAGAGTGTCATACCAGGCTCTTGGTGCTTGTTTTAGACCATATAAAGCTTTATCTAAAATATAAACATGGTCAGGAAATTCTGGATCAACAAAACCTTCAGGTTGATGAACATACACCTCTTCATTAAGTATACCATTCAGAAAGGCTGATTTGACATCCATCTGATATACTTTGAAATTCTTGTGTGCAGCATATGCCAAAAATATACTGATTGCCTCTATTCTTTCCACTGGTGCAAATGTCTCATCATAATCAATTCCTTCTTGTTGACAGTATCCCTTAGCAACCAATCTTGCCTTGTTTCTGATAACAACACCTGACTCATCCTTTTTGTTTCTGAACACCCATTTAGTTCCAATGATAGATTTACCTTCAGGCTTTGGAATGAGTCTCCAGACTTTGTTTCTTTCAAATTGGAGCAATTCCTCTTGCATTGCTGAAATCCAATATGGATCCTCTAGGGCTTCATTAGCTTTCTTAGGTTCAATCACACTTAAGAAACCAGCAAACATTGCTTCATTTGTTGTAGCTGGTCTGGTTTTTACTCCTGCTGATGGATCACCTATCACTTGATGAATAGGATGATCTTTAGTCCACTTGTTTGAACTAGGAAGCACATCAATCTCTGAAAAATTGTTGTTTGTATCATTCTCATCAATGATGGCTTGTAATTCTGAGATGTCCCCTTGTTCTGATATATGTGTAGGTGTCGCATCCAAGTTTGGATTCTGAGCAATGAAGTCAGAATTCTGAGTGACTTGTTCAGAGTTCTGAATATAAGGTTCAGAATTCTGAGTACAAGGTTCAGAATTTTCATCACTTGTATTTATCAAATTTGGACATTCCTCAGATGGACTGTTGATTCTCGTTTTGCTTTAAACAAGATTATCAGATCTATTAGTTCAGGTTTAAGGTTTGATGCGGAAGCGTATTTAAAGAACTAACAGATAAGTTTGATAGATTTAGAACACAATATAAATAAACAGTGAACAGGAAATAATATCTCAAAGTTTACTGAATATATATATATCAAGAACAGATTTAAGAACAGTGAGTATGCAAAGCTTTAAACATATATGACTCTAAATGTGCATAAGCTATGTGTTCTTATGTGTTGATTTTAACTGTCGTCGTGATTGTGTTCTTGTTAGGAAGAACTCAACATGAGTCTTCCTTTTATACTACTACAAGGGGACCATAAAGCATATGCTACTATTCAAAAGGTACGTATGAATAGTTGAGAGGATGTCGTGAACAGTTGCAAGGATGGCATGAACAGTCAGACGTGCTGTATTGCATTTAATGCAGCAGACGTCTAATATGTACTAAGCCCTATTGAGTCCATTCAGAGTTTGACACGTGTTGAAGTTGGACAGGGCAAGTTGCCATGCAAGTTGATGAACAGGTCTTGGAACAGTAGCAAGATATTATAAATATCTTCCTAGTCTTTAGAGGACCACAGAGGCTCTGTAATGTGTTACAGAGGTTCTGCGGTCTGGTTCCTCTGTAAAGTAGTCTTCACCGGATTCCGAGTCTTTGGTCGTTTACTTCTGCAGAGCTTCTGTCAAGGGTGGCAGAGGTTCTGTGGCTCGGTCCTCTGTGAGAAGTCTTCTTGGTTCCTTGTCTTCTGATGTTGTCCGCAGAGGCTCTGTTATTGGTAACAGAGGTTCTGCGGTCTTGGTCTTCTGAAAGCGTCCTTCTGTAGTTTCCTCGGTCTTTGATCACTCTTGATCAAACTTCCTTTGATTCTTCTGAGATGCCCGGCAGAGTTTCTGTTGCACTCAGCAGAGCTGTTGGTCCCGAAAGGCTTAAACAAGTTTGTAGAAGGGGGGGGGGGGGGGGTTGAATACAAACACACTATTTTACTTTTCTAAATTGTTTATTGATAAATCATTAACAATTTACAGCTTGTTGCGGAAACAAGATTAAGGATAAACCTAAATCTAAACAAGTTGGAACACTAAGGTTTTCTTGCACTAAGAAAGATAAGGAGATTACTAATAAAATCCTATCTTGAGAGATTTGAACTTGTCCAGAGTTAGCAAGTTACATCAAATGAAGTGAGTTCATCTCTTTATATACTGCATGCATTTAATGCAATTCTGTATATACTTTACACGTGTCATCAGCGGATTGGTTGCATGTCATTGACCTTTGTTGACAACCTTAGTAGCCGCATGAATGAACAGTGTAGTATCAGAGTGGTTGTACGATTTCAGTTTTTCGGAGGTTCTTTTCTGACATTTCGTACGGTGGCGTGCAAGGGAGGTTAAGACAAAAGTACTTTGTACGGAGGACTTCATGATCAGCTTTCGTTGATTCAGCGATTATCATTTACTATTCAGCAGATGATAAAGTTCAGCGATAGCTGAAGTCTTGTACTTGATACTTCACGTTGAGTGGACAAATCTGAGTCTTCGCTGATCCGCATCAGTTCATTAGGAGACTTGTCGCTGGTTCTTGAGCTTGATCTTCGACTTCAGCGTAGAACCTTTGTTGACGTGAATCTTGTCTTCAGGGATCATAAGTAAACAACTAACTTATCAGCGATCACCATAAGGACTGAACAGACTCAGCGATATGGTGAACAGTGTTCGCTGAATGTTTAATCTAAAAGTGCGAGAGTTCCTATCAGCAGTACTGTAAGATCTTAGTACTTATCAGCGATAGTGAAACTCTGATACATATTGTTTACTTACAATTTTCACTAAGTATTTAAGATAGGGTCATTATCAAATCACTGAGGGTTTGGATCAACAATCTCCCCCTATTTGATTATGACATAGCAACAGAGAAAATTGCTATTTAATGAAAACATAAGGATAAAAAGAACTCATAAAATATTTGTCCCTTTTACTGTTTTCTGGGATCTTTTCAGTACTGATGGAGTAAAGTACATTCGCTGAAATCTTTCTTTAAATCTTTGAATCAGGTTACAATATGAATAAGAAAGATTACAAGTACAAGCGAAATAAATTACAAGTACTGAAGGATGACTGATACAATAGAGAAAATGGTGATTGTTGTCAGCCTTCAAAGGGTTCTTCCTTAATGAGAAGTTCATCAAGGGTTGTCTTTTCAGTTGGAATCATCCAGTCAGGAACCTTTTCTCCTTTATTCTTTAGCTTCAGAGCAGCTTCAAAAATCAAGGGTTTTAGGTGTCGTGCCTGAATGTCTTTTCTGAAGTCGCACCAGTAGATGAGATCTTTGAGCTGTTCGATTGGAGTGATTGGAAGCTCAGCGATCCGTTGAAAGCATTTACGTCCGTCATAGTCAAGAAAGAATAGTCCATAAGGATTACTGATGACTTTACCAGGGACGAAAAGTTCACATGGTGGCAAAGAGACATTAAGGGCAGATAGATCAGGATCAGGACCAAGCACTTCAGCGCGAGAGAAACCAATTCCAGTTTCATTTCGTATGACAGGACCTGAGTTTGAATCTTGACGTTTCTTCCTTGGAGAGTCCTTTTTTCTTTTCGGCTTTAGATCAGGAACAGGAGGAATATCCACACAAGAAGATATCAAATCGATCTGTCTGTTTATCAGCTTTTCGAAATGATCCTTGTACTTAGATTTTGATGGTTGGATAGCTAACCTCATCTCCAGCCATTCAGAGAGACCATACCTTTTACAGTGTCAGCACGAAAGGTTTCAGATGAGTCATCTTCTCTGAACAGTTTGATGTCAACAATAGGTACTCCGATGGAGGTTCTTCCAGAGATGAATACCTTGTTGATCTTTGCTGGACGATATCTGAAGTGGATTTTCTCTTTACACCAGATCAGGGTGGTCTGAGAAACTTCAGCTTTCTTTTCCACGATCTTCTGGGCTTGTTCCCAAAGCTTTCGTTGGATTTGAATGGGAATACGCTTCAGCTTGGGGTCTTTGACAGATTCTTGAGTGAGCTTGATGGCGTATTCTCTGTCTTTATCTTCAGCTTCCTTCCTTTCAGCGATGAGGCGTTCAGCTCTGAGATGATCCTGGTATTCAGCTTTTGAAATTCTGAACTTAGGAGGAACTGAAGGTAGTTGATCGCGCCTTAGGATGATTCGCTGATCCTCGAATCGCTTTATCATTTCTTCTCTCCTCTTTTGATCTTCTTCACTCAGCCTTTGAGGAACTGAGGAAGGTCTGTTTCTGTGCGAGAGAGGTTGTTCTTCTGGTTCATCAGTCTCAGAGATTAAATCTAAGACTGGGATTATGTCTTCAGCGGTAGCTGGAATTATTGGTGAAGTCGCAATAGAAGATCTTTCAGCGATATCCTCAAACAGGGGAGAGGACTAGCTGAAACGCAGCGATCTTACAAATAAGAACTGGGTAGAAGAACTTGGGTAGAAAAGATAGAAAAAAATGTGGATGTGTATGGTGTTTGTGGAATGGATAACTGATTTTTTTTCAGAGATGATCAGGGAAGGAAAAATAAGTTTAGTGTACCTGACAAATCGGCTTTGCAAGTAGGATCGCCAGATTATCATCTTCAGCGATGCCTTTGTCTTTGCTTTTCTCAGCGCCAGAGGCTGAGTGCTTTGTCTTTGTCTTCTCCCCTGAAGGTTCTTTTATTGAAATACCTTTAAGAGCTTTGGTTCGAGGAGAAGGTTTGACAACAAAGAAATCATCGTCATCTTCATCATCATCATCATCATCATCATCGTTCCTTGGAGAGGAGGATGGTTCAGCTTCAGGGATGTCGAAGTCTTCGTCTTCTTCTGCTTCGGATTCCTCAGCATCTTCTTCGAGTTGCTCCCCCTCAGATACAGAGGCGAGGTTCTCGGTTCCCTCAGGGTTTTCATCTCCCTGAGGTCCAGTAATCCGATCTTCATTACCCTCTCCCCTGATAGATTCATCATGGGAAAGGTCTTCAGCGCTCTTGTTTTGATCTTCAGCGCTCTTCTCCTGTTCAGCGCTCTTCTCCCCCTCTTTCTCATGATGGGCGGGGGAGGAATGGGTAGATTCAGCATTGGTGTTGTCTCTGTCTTCTGGGCCAGAGATTTTCACACAACCTTCAAGCTTAGCTATTCTGTCTTCTAGGCCAGAAATAGCAGGCGTGATTTTCTTCAGCTCTTGGCGATCCTCTGCGGTGAATGAGTCCAAAACAGGTGCAGGGGCCGGAGCAGGAGCTGGATTATTTGCCTTGTTCACCAGCGTCTCGATCATTGTCTTGACAGAACCAAGGTCGGTCTTCACTGAGCCCAAGTCGGTCTTGACCACTGACATATCACCTTCGAGTGTACCAACCGATTTCTTCAGCGTTGTAACCTCGCTGGAAATGGTGGAAACTGATGATTTGAGGTTGGTGTAGTCAGTGTAGATGTCGGAGAGCACTTTGGCAAAGTCGGCGAGAGTTTTATCAATGTCTTTGATGTTATCAGAGGAGGCCTTCTTTTCCACCACAGTAGTCAGCTTCGTCAGATTCTCTCCAGCGTTTGTTACAGCTGTAGAGTTATTTGATAGACCGGTGGTGAGATCCGTAAGTTTCATCTCCATAGACTTCAGAGACTGGTTGATGTCTCCCAAAAAAGGACCTGTAACATATAAGTACTTGTGAACAAAGGAAAGCTCAGAAGTTTCAGTTTTAGTTACAGTGTTTAAGGTGGGATCTGTACCTGCAGGAGCGTTGACGAACTCATCAAAGTTTCGAGTCCCTCCATAGTGTTCCATATCTCCCTCAAAAGTTCCGTGAGGGATGGAGATCTCTGCAGGTCCTTTCTTCGTCATTCGCTGAGAAGCTTCAACGGCTTCTTGAATGATGGCATCTCCAGTTTTGACTGGAGGAGTGTCCAAAGAAGTAGAGGGAGGAGCGAAGGATAAGAATTGGGGTTGGGGTTCAAGTTCAGCGTTGGATTCGCTGAGAAGTACTTCATCAGTCTTTTGAGAGACTGACGAAGGTTGGGTAGATTCCAAAGTTCTAACCTCAGCGTTTAGGGACGCTGAAGTAGGTTTAGAAGGGATGGCTTGAATAGGTGTGGCAGAGCGTACCACGGAACTTTCCTTCAGCTCTTCAGAATGAGCTGAGGAGTCTTCAGCATGCAACTGCTGGGGTTGCTCCTTGGTTTTCTTGATCCTTTTGGAATCAAGAGGGGTAAGAGATTGTTTCCTTTTCTTAGAAGGAATGGATTTTGTGGCCGGGGTATCAGCGATGGGTATTGTCGCTGAAGGAGCCACAGAAAGCGGAGAATTTAGAAGAGTGAGAAGAGAAGAGAGACGTACCTCGTTGGCGACAGGCTTGAAGTCGAGAACTTTAGGGCCAATCTGAGAGAGTTTCAGATCACCCTCTTCAGGATAGCTGTCCTTCAGGCCATATTGAAAGATGGCGCTGATGAATCGCGGGTAAGGAACCCATGCTGGTCGGTCAGCGGCAGAATCAACACGTTGAATGAGGTCTTCATAGATGATGGAGGCCCAGTCAATGTTGAGACCTTTCAGCAGTGCGTAACCCATGGCCTGCTGAGGTTGAGCGGCTTGATCAGAAGATCCGGATTTCGCTGTCATGCAGCTGATCAGGTGAGCGAAGATGAAGTTCATCTCGCTGGGCATCTTGGATTTCTTTATCAGCGTCAGCTTCTTCTCAGGTAGCTTGTCTCTTCCAGTCTCCCAGATGTAACCCATCGCATCAAGGAAAGTAATGATTTCTTCCCTGTCAGCGTGCTTCTTGTGGTCAGGAAATGGAATGAAAGGATTTTCTGAGGTAGCGTTAGGGAATTTCAGAGCTTTGCGGATTATTGCGGGGGTTATCTTGATGGTGCCATACTCAGTATCGCTGAGTATGCAGTCGATGGTTTTAGATGGATCTTTGGCTGAGGGTAGGTTGGTATTTCTGGCAGAGTACCAGAATTGGGATAATAGACGCTGACTGGCAGGAGGTGTGATTGTCAGTGCTGTGTATATGGGGCTATTCTTCAAAAAATTCACAGCGTCGTCTAGATGGGATACCTGCTTCCGAGGAGGAAACTCGAGAAGCGCTGAAAGGTTGTTTGCCTTTGTCCAGTCTAGTTGATCCAGCTCAAACTTAACCTGAGGAGCTTTGGTGATTTCCAGTTCCTCAGAATCAGTGGAGATGGACTCAGCGGTAACATTCAGCTTTGAAGTTGCCATTTCACTGTATTATCAGTTCAACCAAAGATGTTAACAAATAAGAAATATCTTAATGTGGAAAGAGAATTTCCATTAAGATTTTTCGAATTTTGTCCATTTCATTCAGACAAAAAAGTCTTAATGAAGATTAGGGTTTTTCTTGTTTTTAAAAAAAACGAATATAACACCTATAAGCCTTGTATTCCAGTTTTTAAAAAAAATGGATACGAAAGAAGAACAAGTTTAAGATTTTAGATTTAAAACTTGAAGAACAACCATGAAATGGTTGTGTTTATAAAACCATGAAAGAAAATGATTTTATTTTTGAGTTCTTTTGTTTGATCTTGTGTAAAACAATGATAAGATCGAAAACAAGTTATTTGCATTTGAAAATAGATAAGAACATATTGACCTTGAGTTTGATGATGAACAGTTCTTGAAGATCGAGAGCACAAAATGCAACAGTGTTCTTTTCTTGCGGAGAAAGATTGACTCGCATAAAAGACAAATATAAACTTTGAGAGAGTTTATATAGGAAGAGAGTAGAGAGAGAAAAACTTGAGCGGGAAAGTTTTTCATCATGACACGGACACGTGTTTGCATTTGATTGGATAGACAACGAAACGTGCAAACGTGTGTCAGAAAAAGAAACGTGCCTGGTGTTATCCGTTGCAATGACGTCACAACTGTCCTTTCACATTCTTTCGTTGTCTCTGAGGTTTTGAAAAAAAAAACTCAGGGACTCTTTGGAAAATATGAAGCACTGAATAGAAATATTAGTGAGGGTTTTAAGAAATTTCAAAATATTATTCAGCGATGAAAGAATTTGAAATCTTGCATTTTCATGCGTTTTGTCAGAGAAAACATACCTTGATATCAGTTTAACCCAATTTATTCAGAGAGAAGATGATGAAATGGATTGTACTAGTTTATTTTATCCAGAGCCTATACAAGAGTATAAACGTATCGCTGATTAAATGTGAACCGCTGAAGATTTATCCTTCAAAGTTCAGCATTCCAAGCTCGCTGATGAGAAAGTTGAATCTTGTCTCATCAAGAGGTTTGGTAAACAAATCAGCTAACTGATAATCAGTTGGGATAAAATGAAGTTCTATATCACCATTCATCACATGATCTCTGATAAAATGATATCTGATTTCTATGTGTTTTGTCTTTGAGTGTAGCACTGGATTGTTTGCTATAGCGATGGCACTTGTGCTGTCGCAATAGATTGGAATTTTGGAGAGCTGAAGATCATAGTCTAGTAGTTGATTTCTCATCCACAAGACTTGAGAACAGCAGCTTCCAGCGGCTACATACTCAGCTTCAGCTGTGGAAGTGGACACCGAGTTTTGCTTCTTACTTGTCCAACTTACCAGCTTTCCACCCAGGAGCTGACATCCTCCTGTGGTGCTTTTCCTATCCATTTTGCAACCTGCAAAATCACTGTCTGAATAGGCGGTTAGATCGAATCCTGAATCTTTGGGATACCAAAGACCTAGATTCGCTGTACCCTTAAGATATCGAAAGATTCGCTTTACAGCTTTCATATGAGATATCTTAGGTTCAGCTTGATATCGTGCGCACAGACATGTTGCAAACATAATATCGGGTCGGCTAGCTGTAAGATACAGTAGTGAGCCGATCATCCCACGGTACAGCGTGACATTGACAGGAACACCCTTTGTGTCCTTATCAAGTATCAGCGGTGGTGCCATAGGGGTTTTCATAGCTGAACTTTCAGTTAAGTCGAATTTTTTCAGCATATCTTTAACATACTTTCCCTGATTTATAAAAGTTCCTTTTTCAGTTTGCTTAATCTGAAGACCAAGGAAATATGTTAGTTCACCCATCATACTCATTTTATACTCATCTTTCATTCTATCAGCGAAACGAGTACAAAGCTCAGGGTTAGTAGAACCAAATATAATGTCATCAACATATATTTGAACTAAAATGATATGACCTTTTATTTTTCTAAAAAACAAAGTTTTGTCAATCTTACCTCTCTCAAATTTTTCAAGGTGGAGATACGTAGAAAGAGTGTCATACCATGCACGAGGAGCTTGCTTCAAGCCATAAAGTGCCTTATCCAGCTTATAAACATAACCTGGACGCTTAGGATCTGAGAATCCTGGAGGTTGTTCCACATAAACTTCTTCATTCAGCTTTCCATTTAGAAACGCTGACTTAACATCCATTTGATGTACAGTGAAGTTTTTGTGTACAGCATATGCTAAGAAAAGACGAATAGATTCAAGTCTTGCTACAGGAGCAAAGGTTTCGTCATAATCTATACCTTCCTCTTGTCTGTATCCCTGAGCAACAAGACGAGCTTTGTTGCGAGTTACAGTACCATGTTCGTCCAACTTGTTTCGATAGACCCACTTAGTGCCTATCACTGTTTTGTCAGTTGGTCTCCGAACAAGTTTCCAAACTTTGTTTCTTTCGAATTCAGTCAGCTCTTCTTGCATAGCGCTGACCCAGTTTGGATCTCTGAGGGCATCATCTATTTTCTTTGGTTCAGTTAGAGAAATAAAGTTAACAAATAAACAAATATTACCTGCACTTCTACGAGTCTGAATACCAGCGTTGGGATCACCAAGAATTTGATCGATTGGGTGATTTACAGTCCATCGCTGAGCCGGAGCATGCGTCGCTGACTCAGTCTGAACTGGAGAAACTGAAGATGAGGCTTCAGCTACTTCTGGATAATCAGCTAAGAGAGGAATGCTTGCATTTGTCACTTCATTCACTGATTGCTGAGAAATAGATGGAATTTCTGAGACATTTGGATCAACTGCGGGTATAGTATTTATAGGAACAGTTGAGACCCAAGATGTTTCAGCTTCACTATTCTGCATATTGGGAATGATAGTAGGACCATCATTTTCAGTTGTATGAGTATGAGTAGTGGGAACATCTTCTGAATCACCAAGATGAGAAAACATCCATTGATTCAGTTCTTCTGTATCAGCGTTCGGTTTAGAGTTCGCTGAACGGGATTCGTCAAACGTGACGTGAATAGTTTCTTCTACAGTTTGTCTTCTTCGGTTGAAGACTCTGAAGGCTTTGGAAACTGAGGAGTATCCAAGAAAGATTCCATCATCAGCCTTAGGATCAAACTTTCCAATGGCATCTTTGTTGTTCAGTATGAAACACTGACAACCAAAGATGTGAAGAAAGCTGATTGAAGGCTTTCTCCCATGAAAAAGTTCATAGGCTGTCTTTTTGAATCTTTTGACTATCAGCGACCTGTTTTGCGTAAAACAAGCCGTGTTGACAGCTTCTGCCCAAAACTGAGTAGGCAGGTGAGAATCGCTGAGCATTGAACGTGCAGCTTCAATAATTGTTCTATTTCTTCTTTCAGCGACTCCGTTTTGTTGTGGTGTTCTCACTGACGAAAAGTTGTGAGAAATACCCTTGCTCTCAAGGAAGGAATCAAGAGAACTGTTTTTGAATTCAGTTCCATGATCACTCCTTATTGAGCGAACAGTCATATTGTTCAGAGTTTCCATCTTCCGAACAAAGGTGATGAGTTCTTCAGGGGTGTCACTCTTAGAACGGAGAAACATTACCCATGTATAACGAGAGAATTCATCAACTATGACCAGCGTATATTTCTTTCCAGCGATGGATTGTTTGTTAACGGGGCCAAACAAATCCATATGGAGTAGTTGAAGAGGAGATGACACTGAGGAAACTTGCTTGGACTTAAAGCTTGCCTTGGTCTGCTTCCCTTTTTCACACGCTGAACATAAGGATTCTTTGGCGTATGAATGTTGAGGTAGACCAGTGACTAACTCTTTGGATGAAAGAGTATTCAGTGTCTTGAAGTTGAGATGTGAGAGCCTCTTGTGCCATAGCCAGTTGACATCAGAAGATGCCTTTGAGAAGAAACAGGAGTTCTCAGTGGTTGTTGAGTCCATGTTTATAACGTAAACATTTTCCAAACGATAACCGCTGAGAGCTATCTTCTCCTTTTTGTCAGAGACAAAGCAGGATTCCTTGGTGAAAATCACTTTGTTATCCATGTCGCAAAGCTGACTGATGCTCAGAAGATTATGCTTCAGCCCTTCAACATATGCGACTCTTCTGAAGGATGTTGTACCATTTGAAAGTACACCATACCCTCGGGTGTGTCCTTTTCCATTTCCACCGAAAGTCACAGAGGGACCCTTCTCTTCCTTGTATTCAGCGAGCAGGCTTTTCTTTCCAGTCATGTGTCTAGAGCATCCGCTATCGAGATACCAGATACCCTTCTTAACCTGCAATACAAAGGAAGATTAGTTTTGCTTGGGTACCCACTTCACCATGTATACGCGTTTGTCAGTGGAAGTGGTTGGAATGGGTTCAGCAGTCTTCGCAGCATTTGAAGATTCAGCTTTGTCTTTCTTCACTTTGGTCAATTTCTTGACCTCAGCGGTAGGAGTCACCTTGACCTGACTTGCAACTGGTTTGGTCTTCTTTGGTGCTATCTTCACCTTAGCTATCTTATCAGCTTTGGTGGCTGTGGGACACTTACTTGCAATATGATCGGTAAGTCCACAGTGATAACATTTCCTATAACTAAAATTAGTTCTAGGACCACTTGTGTGCTGAGCTTTTAATTTGGAATTAGAAGTGCCAGCACCAAGTACACTATTGGTTTTTGAAATAGGACGAACATTCAGTTCTTCAGATTTCTTACCAAGGACATCTACTCTGAGTCTAGGAGTAGGTCGCTGAACTGATTCAGAGGTCTGATTTCTAGAACCAGATGAATGAATCACTAAGGCTTTGGAAGCATTCAGCTTAGGTACTAAAGTACCCTTCTGAGGATTTTGATAAATTACAATTCCTTTACCTTTATCTTTAGAGACAGAGGTAGGTTTTGAATAAACCATTTTCTCCTTACCTTTTGAGGAGGTAGGAGTTTCCTCAGGGATTGGTGTAATCGACGAGGAGTACTGAGATGAGGAAGTGTCAGCTACTGAGGATACGAACGTTCCAAATTTAAGCATTGAACGTTCAGTGGTTGGTATTGGAGTATCATATTTATAACCCAGACCACGTTTATCACTCAGAGGAATCTGAGCCTTAATTATCTCAGTGATCTTTGTTGAAGAATTACACCATCCTTCAACAGTAGCTTGTTCAGCTTTTAATGCAGCGATAGCTTCCGCTCGTTCAATTTTGACTAGCTGATTTAAATGGACTTGATCTTTAAAATTTTCTTCAAATTTAGAAAGCTTTTCTATTTGAAGGTGGCAATTTTTAAGCTTTTCAGCGAGATCAAGATTTTGGTTTTCAACCACAGCTTTGCCGTTCATGGCTTCGTATAAGCTTCTAGTCAGTAGTTCGATTTTACGGAGACTATCAGCTTCATCAATATTTACAATATTGGTAAAGAAGGAAGGTGATACCTGAATGGCAGATGTTGAAGTGGAGGGAATGTCTGAACTTTCTTCCTCTTCTTCAATCTTGGCCATGAGAAATTGATTTGCTTCATCATCTTCAGAATCAGATGATGAGGCTTCTTCATCAGAAGCAGCCCAATCATAGTCAGCCATTAGGCCTTTTCCCTTCTTCTTAAAGCTTTTCAGCTTTGCATACTTCTCCTTCAGCTTTTGATACCTGTCATCTCTATACCTGGGGTTAGAGGATTCTTTAGGAAAAGTTGAGATTATCATCCTATCGTTCCATAGATTTAAACTATCTTTGGAGAATTTAGGGGATTGTGCAAGAGAACCATTGTCGATATAGTGAGTGTTTGTGTTTGAGTTGGCCATTTTCAGATAATAGCAAGGAAGAGAAATATCTTAGATTAGATCTTGTTTATGAGATTAAACAAATCTGCTCTGATACCACTTGTTGGTCCCGAAAGGCTTAAACAAGTTTGTAGAAGGGGGGGGTTGAATACAAACACACTATTTTACTTTTCTAAATTGTTTATTGATAAATCATTAACAATTTACAGCTTGTTGCGGAAACAAGATTAAGGATAAACCTAAATCTAAACAAGTTGGAACACTAAGGTTTTCTTGCACTAAGAAAGATAAGGAGATTACTAATAAAATCCTATCTTGAGAGATTTGAACTTGTCCAGAGTTAGCAAGTTACATCAAATGAAGTGAGTTCATCTCTTTATATACTGCATGCATTTAATGCAATTCTGTATATACTTTACACGTGTCATCAGCGGATTGGTTGCATGTCATTGACCTTTGTTGACAACCTTAGTAGCCGCATGAATGAACAGTGTAGTATCAGAGTGGTTGTACGATTTCAGTTTTTCGGAGGTTCTTTTCTGACATTTCGTACGGTGGCGTGCAAGGGAGGTTAAGACAAAAGTACTTTGTACGGAGGACTTCATGATCAGCTTTCGTTGATTCAGCGATTATCATTTACTATTCAGCAGATGATAAAGTTCAGCGATAGCTGAAGTCTTGTACTTGATACTTCACGTTGAGTGGACAAATCTGAGTCTTCGCTGATCCGCATCAGTTCATTAGGAGACTTGTCGCTGGTTCTTGAGCTTGATCTTCGACTTCAGCGTATAACCTTTGTTGACGTGAATCTTGTCTTCAGGGATCATAAGTAAACAACTAACTTATCAGCGATCACCATAAGGACTGAACAGACTCAGCAATATGGTGAACAGTGTTCGCTGAATGTTTAATCTAAAAGTGCGAGAGTTCCTATCAGCAGTACTGTAAGATCTTAGTACTTATCAGCGATAGTGAAACTCTGATACATATTGTTTACTTATAATTTTCACTAAGTATTTAAGATAGGGTCATTATCAAATCACTGAGGGTTTGGATCAACAAGAGCTTCTGTGGAAGTTCTTCTGTACTTGGCCATTTTTCAATACTTCTAATATTTCAGAATATTGGAGCTAACAATCTCCCCCTAAGTATTGAAAAATAAAAGGTTGAATTTATGCATTTTAACCTAAGTAAAGAAGAGGTTAAACAATACCTCAGAAGATTATTTCATTCATTTTGGAATTTATGCCAGAGGCATTTACATTTAAGTACACAAAAATAAACGTTGACATAGATTCTTTGAAGAGACTCAGATTTTTGCATTTGGGAAGTCGTCGAACTTTCTGTTGTCTTTTCCTACTTCCTTGAGTTCTTCATAGAATTTGAGGCAGAGATTTCGTAAGCCGAGTGTAGCATCAATCTCTTTGATCATCATCAGAGCAGATTCTTCGTCCATAAGCTCTGTTGCTTTATTCTCCTCTAGTATCTTTCTGAACATGTTCAGAGTACGGGTTGTGTACTTCTGATAGTCCATTGTCACAAACAGTTTCAGTTGATCAGCAGGATTCTTGAATACTAACCCGTACCTTGGAGTTTTGATGATTGAATTGGGTATGGCATTGGGTATGGCATTGGGTGGGCAGAAATCCTCTGGTGGTCTGATACTTAGAGTAGTTATGCCCAGATCGATGGCTAGTTGAATGTCGAGCATGCTGTAGATTAGGAGCTTTTCACGCATCGCCTTTCTGAGAACTCGATAAGACCTTTTGTGGCAGTCGTCATTGAAGTTGTCTTTTGTCCATTGCAGAAGGTCAGGTAAGTCATAGGGATTGAGGTTTCGGATATCAGCATCAGAGAATTGATTCTCTGATCTGTCAGACCTTTTGACTTTCCAGATTGTATACACCGTATGAGGATAGGTTCTCATTTTGGAGTATTTGCAATAGATTACCTTCTTTATATCGTGAATGGAGTAAACTTGATTGACTGGTTTTGACTTTGTAGAGGTGAAGATTGCATCAAATTCCTCTCTTAGCTTCTGATCTCGGACATGGGCTGGCAGATCGCTCTGGAAGTGCTGTCTGTAGTGATAACTGTAGACTTGTTCTTCCATTTGTTCAATGGTTGAAGTAGATCTTGGAATTGGTCTCCTTAGCTCATCCATCTTTCGAGTGATGTCTGCTACTCTACCTTCTGTTACCTTAGCTGTGGGATTCAGGGATGTGTTTTCTGACAGAGGATTCAAGTTGAATGCCCAGTCTTCCTCTTCGGGTTTAGGAGTGACGAAGGCATTAAAGGCACCTTTCATCAATTTCTCTGTAGCAACTGGCATCTTCTTCTTTGGCTCTTCTTCTGTCATTATTCCCTTGCCTTTATCTTTTGGCTTTGAGGTTTCAGATATTGGGTTTTGGATTTGTGTGGGTGGAACCTCTGTTGATTTGACAGTTGGAGGTTCTGTGGGTTTTGGGGTTGGATGCTCTGATGTTTTGGTTGTTGCCTCTGAAGGTTTTGATACTTCGGGTTGTGAGGACTCTGTTGGTGAAGAGTTTTTGGGTCTTAGAGGTGGGATGTCAAAACGCTTTGCTGATTGAAAAGCAGATACAAATTCCATTCTGCGAAGAATGAATTCTGCAGTGCGTTTTGGTCTTTTGGGTTTTCGAGCTATGGATTTTACTCTTGTTTTGCGCAGGATTGGTTGTGAGGTTGGTGTGAGGTTTTTTGGGTGAGGGTGGAGTTTGTTCTGAGGATGAGGATGCGGGATTGGTTGTGCAGGATTGGTTGTGCAGGATTGGTTGTGCAGGATTGGATTTTACTCTTGTTTTGCGCAGGATTAGTTGTGAGGTTGGTGTTGGTTCTTTGGGTGAGGGTGGAGTTTGTTCTGAGGATGAGGATGCAAGATTGATTACCTTAGGTTCTGTGGTTGGTGCATTCTCTGGTGAGATAGAGGTGTTTTGCCTCTGATGTTTTCCCTTCTGGGTTTCTGTTGTAGAGGGTTCTGCAGTTTTCTATGTAGTTTTTGCAGAAGCAGCCTCCGTTGTTTCCTTTGTTTTCTCCCCCTCAGGATGACCAGATGCTCCATCATCAGGATCATCCTGCCTTCTTTTAGCAGCAACTTCTGTTCTGCAGGTGTCTTGAGCTGCTTGCCTTGCTGCATTTTTCTTCATTGTTTCAAAGTAGATTGCGATCGAAGTTTTGAAGGCTTTGGTCGCACTTTTCTCGAACTCTGCAGCGGTTGTTTTGGCAATGTTAGTGGCAGAGGCGATGGCAGCAGTAGCAGAAGTTTCTGTAGATGACTTCATTTCTTCAAGGGCTGTTTTAACCTCTGTGGATAAGGTATCCACTTTGGTATTTAATCCCGTAAGCGCGTTTGAAGTTGAATCTGAAAAAATCGTGAATGAGCTTTGCAACTCATTCAATGTTTGAGTTACAGAGGTTACAAAGGCTTGGAACTCATCCTTCGTAACATGTTCCTCTTGGGTAACCTCTGGAGGAACAACTCCTTCTCCAGAGTGAGTCCCTGTTCCTGGGACACCTTCGTTCACCCTTGTTTATACGTTGGGGGTGGAAGGATTTCCATCTGATCCTCGAGAAGAAACCTGAGTTTCAGTCTCTACAGAAGTTCTGTGAAGAACATTGTCCAAATCCACTCCAGAGGTGGGTATCGGAATATTCTTCTGTTGACTCGGAGACTTGTCTAGAGTCTCTTCGTCATGGTGCTCTCTACTTCTCTCTGAAAGAAGTTTTGGCCCTATATTGTGCGTGTCAGAGGAAACGAATTCCTCTGTAGGGTGTTCTAGTGTGATCTTGGGCGATGGATCACGAACTATAGGTGAGTCTCTCTGAGGAGACTCCCTAGGAATGGATTCCCCGGCTTCTGTGGGCGCAGAAGTCGAAAGAGTGACTTCTGGCTGTTTGGTTTGGGTAAGGATCGAGTTGTGCTGCTCTATTTCAATGACACCTTCTGCAGCTAGACCTGCGGTGTCAGATGTGTGGGTTGCACTGGGAGGGGTTGAGGGATGTGTGCCTTCTGCATCTTCGGCATCTTTTTCTTTTTCATTTTGTTTTCCTCCAGACGTTTCTACCCTATCCTCTAAACCTATTTGCACCTCTTCTTCTGCAGTCTCTTGTCTTGGCAGAAGTGAATCATGAACCTCTGTGAAGATTGGAGTTTGCAGAGGTGGTTCGATTCCTTCTGTTATTGTTTGCAGAGGAGAAGATGGTTTCGTCTTTGATTTTCTTTTCTTTGGTTTTGGTGCCCCCTCCTCTGAAGATTTTGACTTCCTTTTTCTTTTGGAAGAGGGAGGGGCAGAGGGTGGTTGGATAGCAGAGGCAAGTGGTTCCTCTGTAGGGGTCTTGGATTTCTTTCCCTTTTTCTTCTTTTCTTTAGATTCTTCAGAAGACTTCCTTTTTGAAGGATAAAGGTCTTTCCTTAGATTTCTGAAGTTCTTCTGGTTGGCCTTGTGTTTAGCCAACTTTATCTTCCATTCTTCTTCTGTAAGTCTCTCTATTATACTTACTCCTATTGGCACTCCTATACGCGGGGGTGTTACAGAACTGGGTTTAGGAGTTCTGTAAACGCGTATGTACTCACTAACTAGTTCCTCATCACTAGCATAACCTAACATTACCTTTGACAGTGGCCTGCTGTGCGGGTAGCCGTCTTCATGTTCTGTAGGGGTGTTCTTGGACATAGGAAATTGCTTAGGTTTGGGACCGTCCATTGGCCATTTTTGGATAAGGAGTAGGGGTTCGAAAAGTACATTGAGGATTCGCTGGAACTGCAGAGGGGGTAACCAGTTGTGATCAGACATTTTGGCTTTCTGGGAGGCGATTTTGCGATCGATGGTGTTGATGATCTCTTGCATCATTATGGTGGCATAATCTAGGGGTAGATCATAGTACACACCATACATGATTGAGAGAATTTGAGGTGAGCTTTGATCGATGCTTCCGATTTTGCCCGTGAGGCAACGATTTAGGATGGAGAATAAGGTATTCCACACAGGGGGTAGTCTTGCTCTGCGGATATCGTTCCTCTTTTTCAACTGTTGGTTGTACCCTAACATGTGCAGAAAGTCGACAAGTTCTTCATTTGTTGGTTGGGGTGCATACTTTTTGATTCCCATGAGTCCTCTTGTTGGAAGGCCAAATTCTAATGAGAACATGGTGCGATTGAACATCAGTTCAAGGCTCTTACTTTGGTCAGGTTTAGAAATGTAGCCTCTGATCAAATCGGTGTCAGCGTCATAACGGCAAGATTGCCAAAACTGATGTAGGTAACGTACTGGTATTTGTTCAACGGTTTTGCTCAGAAGAGGGTAAAGAAAGTGGTTCTCTAGGATGTTTAGCAGGATGGCATGTTCTTTGCCAAATGCCGTAGGAGAAGGAACAAGATAACAGTTGTTCGATTTAATGGGAAGGGTTTGCTCGAAATGGTCATTTGAGAAAAATTGTTGCAGGTGGGTAGTGGGTACGAAGGATGCCTCGTCGCCGGAGTCATGTCTGTCGGCATCGGCGGCGATGTGTGGGTTTTGGGAGTGCTCAGAATGCACTGGAGAGGGTGTCGGAGAGTTCGTTGGTGAAACGTGAGCAGCTTTGGAACTGGAAGCCATTTGTAGGTTTGAAAGTTCTAGGTTTTCAGAAAGAAATAAGCAAGTTCGCCGGAGAAGATGAGAGAATAGTAAAGTTTTGAAAGTGATTTTAACTTGGGTTTTATACTGTGGTAACGGATAGAATTCAGAACGGTGAAAATGTGAGAAAGTTAATAAAATTTGAGGTCCACACTCGAGTTCATTCGGCGTGGTGCAAGTTTCTAGGACGACGTGATATGTACGTCAATGAAAACTTGACACGTCATCAATGTCAGTGACGACGAGACGTCGTGGGCGGCCACATTAAATGAAAAACGCGTGGGTTTTAAATTTTCACCACAGAAAAGTTACCGTTACAGATACAGAAATTCCCAAGTGGAAATCTTTACAGAGGCTCTGTGGGTACAGAAGCTCTGTGATTTTGAAAAACGTTTATCTCTGTAGATTGTATCTTTAATGAAAATCGTTTGAAAAACACGGAGAGGATCAATAAATTTTTAGTAGAGAGAAATTATCCTACAGAGGTTTTTGGACCTCTGCCAGAGCCAGCAGAGGCTATGTGACAGGAAATTTCTAATAACTAATAATTTATAAACATTTTTAATCATCCAAGTTTTTGATCAGTTTTAACAATGTATTTAGGACTTATTTGAAAGTTGGTGTCCTAGAAAATTGTAAATCTCAAAGATTTTGTGCAGCAGAAGTCATTTGAATGATTTGAGTGATCTACAGAGGTTCTTTGGTTGAAAGAACTCTGTGGCTTATGACTTCTGTGGCATTTTTTTGAGTGCGAGATACCAACCTATTTCTTTTTTATCGGCGAATGTGATCTCTTCTGTCGCATTCTTAGCTCCCCCTTGACTTATGAATCTCTGTAGATTCAGCAAGGTCTCCTTTTTCGCTCCCCCTTGATCTAACAACCTCTGTAGGATTGATCTCTGTGGTTTGAAACCTGCCTTTTTATCTCTTGAAGCTTGTACTTTTACCAAAAACGTTTGAAAAACATTGGAGAGGATCGATAAATCTTTAGTAGAGAGAAATTATCCTACAGAGGTTTTTTGGACCTCTGCCAGAGCCAGCAGAGGCTCTGTGACAGAAAATTTCTAATAACTAATAATTTATAAAACGTTTTGATCATCCAAAGTTTTTATGGTTTTAAACATTGTTTTTAGGACATATTTAGAAATTTTTGTCCTGGAAAACTGTTTTGGAAAAAGATTTTGTGCGACACATACCTTTTAGAGTGTCTAGTTTGGACGACAGAGACTCTTGTTGATCATAATCCTCCCTTGGCTCCCCCTTGAATGATCAACCTATGTAGATCAATTTGAGGTCTCCTTCTGCTCCCCCTTGACCTATGCTTGAATCAATAGAGATAAATAATGCACAGAACATAGGTCAACCTCATCAGAGGTTCTGTGGAGATTGTCATAGGCTCTGAGCAATTCCACAGAGGCTATGTGAAGTATAGAACCTTTGAAGGATGAGTCTTAAACAAAGTGTTTAAGAGTCATAGTGAACTTTGAAGCATGAGTCCTTAATAGAAGTATTAAGGAGTCCATTGTTTGCTGAAGAGTGAGTCCTGATCTGTAATGGTCAGAAGTCATTTTCTGATGAAGCTCGAGTCTTAAACTGGTTTGTTTAAGAGTCTATTTCACTAAAGTGCGAGTCCTAAACTGATGTGTTTAGGAGTCCTTTTCTCCTCTGAAGAGCGAGTCCTGATCTGTAATGATCAGAAGTCCGTGTACCTGCAAGACAGATCAAAGAACTTTTGGTACCCATATCCAAATGGGTCCTTTTTTGTTATGATTTGGAGCTGTCTTTAGGTCCTCTGGTTTGCCAATCTCTGTTGGTTTGCCAACTTTCTTTCTATGACCTTTCTCATTTTGGGTCTTTGGATTTTTCTTTTGTAATGACCCATTTTGTACACAGAAAGATTTAGAGAAAAGGTTTCTTAATTGAAGCAGAAGATCAAGGCATTTATTTGAATGAAAAAGATGAAACCTTAGTAGAAACAAATGGCTTTGGAGCAATTTTGTCAGGAATAGTGTTTTTGACTTTCCAAACCATTTTCATCTTTTTGTAAACAAGATTATTTGAATTTTCAGCACAAGAGTTTGCTAAGACAAGGTTCTTAAGCCTTTTAGCTAAAACATCTTTTTCTTTAAGGTTTAAATCAAACTTCCTTAGAAGATCTGATTTATACCTCTTCTCCAACATAATCTTGTTTGACAAATCGGATAGTCTCTTTGTTAAATTGGACATTTCAGCTTTAAAGACTTTTCTTTCCTTCTCAAACTTGTCTTTCAAACACTTTGTTTGAAATCCTTCTCTCTTCACCTTTTCAGATTCTTTTCTTTCAAAATCCTGCTCTTTCCTCTCTTTTTCAAGAGATTTCTGTAATTTTGAGATTTTGAAAGAAAGTTCCATATTCTTTGTCTCAAGAAAAGTTCTCTCTTTTCCAAACTTTTCATTTTCACTGATTATAAGTTTTTCAAAGTTGGAAATCAGTTTAGAAAAGTTTAGACACTTAAGCTCAAGACTTTTCTTCTCTTCTTTAAAAACAATCTTAATTTCCTCAAACTTCTTTTTCTCCTTTTTACAAAGCTCTTCTGACTCAGATAGTTTCCTTTTCAATTCAAGATTTTCACAGTTTAGGAGTTTACCTAATTCTTCAAGCTTGGCAATGTTGTCTGAGTCAATAAGAATACTCTTGTTTCTCTCCTCTAATTCTTTCTCAAGAGTAGGAATTATTTTCTTAAAATTTGTGTTGAGTTTGAAATAATAATGAAAATCAGCATCAGCACTAAATTTTAGTCTTGACATATTGAATGAAGTTTTTAACGAAAGAAACAGTTTCTAGGATGTTACCAGATCGAATAAATCGAAAATGGCAGTGAAACAGAATCTGTTTGAAGGAATGAAGTATAGGTTAAGAACAGACAGTTTCTATCAAAAATCTTGTCTAAACGAGGATCACTTGATATTGAAAACCAAGCTTTGCTCTGATACCAATTGTTGGTTCCCGTTTTGCTTTAAACAAGATTATCAGATCTATTAGTTCAGGTTTAAGGTTTGATGCGGAAGCGTATTTAAAGAACTAACAGATAAGTTTGATAGATTTAGAACACAATATAAATAAACAGTGAACAGGAAATAATATCTCAAAGTTTACTGAATATATATATATATATCAAGAACAGATTTAAGAACAGTGAGTATGCAAAGCTTTAAACAGATATGACTCTAAATGTGCATAAGCTATGTGTTCTTATGTGTTGATTTTAACTGTCGTCGTGATTGTGTTCTTGTTAGGAAGAACTCAACATGAGTCTTCCTTTTATACTACTACAAGGGGACCATAAAGCATATGCTACTATTCAAAAGGTACGTATGAATAGTTGAGAGGATGTCGTGAACAGTTGCAAGGATGGCATGAACAGTCAGACGTGCTGTATTGCATTTAATGCAGCAGACGTCTAATATGTACTAAGCCCTATTGAGTCCATTCAGAGTTTGACACGTGTTGAAGTTGGACAGGGCAAGTTGCCATGCAAGTTGATGAACAGGTCTTGGAACAGTAGCAAGATATTATAAATATCTTCCTAGTCTTTAGAGGACCACAGAGGATCTGTAATGTGTTACAGAGGTTCTGCGGTCTGGTTCCTCTGTAAAGTAGTCTTCACCGGATTCCGAGTCTTTGGTCGTTTACTTCTACAGAGCTTCTGTCAAGGGTGGCAGAGGTTCTGTGGCTCGGTCCTCTGTGAGAAGTCTTCTTGGTTCCTTGTCTTATGATGTTGTCCGCAGAGGCTCTGTTATTGGTAACAGAGGTTCTGCGGTCTTGGTCTTCTGAAAGCGTCCTTCTGTAGTTTCCTCGGTCTTTGATCACTCTTGATCAAACTTCCTTTGATTCTTCTGAGATGCCCGGCAGAGCTTCTGTTGCACTCAGCAGAGCTTCTGTGGAAGTTCTTCTGTACTTGGCCATTTTTCAATACTTCTAATATTTCAGAATATTTGAGCTAACATGGACCTTTATCAGAAATTACAGTTGATTGAGCTACTTCTGGAGTTCTTCTTTTCATCTCTTTGACCATCTTTGGGTTTTCAAATTTTGCATAAGAATCAGAAATTAGTTCTAGAAAAGCATCCTTAAACAGTAAATTGAGTTCTGAACAAATAGGATTAGAATTTGTATCAGAAGTCATTTTTGTCTTGTTCGGCATGAGTTCTGAACTGTCTTGTTCAGAAGTCTTCATCCTGGCTTCATCAAATGTTACATTGATGCTTTCCATCATCCTCTTGGTTCTTCTGTTGTAGATTCTGAATGCTTTGGAAGTTAATGAATAACCAACAAAGTATCCTTCATCTGCCTTTTTATCAAATTTACCAAGATTTTCTCTGTCTTTAAGAACATAGCATCTGCAACCAAAAACATGAAAGAATTTGATTAATGGTTTTCTTTTATTTATCAGTTCATAAGCAGGCTTATTTAATCTTTTATTGATTAAAGTTATGTTCTGTGTAAAGCAAGCAGTTGCAATTGCTTCAGCCCATAAGAAGGTTGGAAGATTTGAATAAGCCAACATGGTTCTTGCAGCTTCAACTAGAGTCCTGTTTTTCCTTTCAACAACACCATTTTCTTGAGGAGTTTTGACAGCAGAGAAGTTGTGAGAAATCCCAGAACTTTCTAAAAAATTCAGAAGAGTCTCATTTCTGAACTCTGTTCCATTATCACTTTTGATTTTCTGAACTGGAAGTTGTAAGAAAAATTGAATTCTTTTGATAAAGTTTATCAAGATAGTAGCAGCTTCTGACTTAGCTCTTAAGAATTCAACCCATGTGTATCTGGAATATTCATCAACAATTACAAGCATATACTTCTTTCCTCCCATAGACTGAACTGAAATAGGACCACAAAGATCAGTATGAATCATTTCCAATGGTGCTTTGCAAGATGAGTCCATTTTTAATTTGTGAGAACTCTTTTTCATCTTGCCCATTTCACAAGCTGAGCATAATGATTCTTTTTCAAGTTTAATCTTTGGTAAACCTTTAACCAGATGTTTTGCAACATGATTATTCAGATCTTTGATGTTTAAATGAGAACATCTTCTGTGCCACAGCCAGCATTCATTTGCAGTTGAATTTGATAAAAGACAAACAGGATTTAATGTTTGTAATTTTGAAAAGTTAACCACAAATAAGTCCATATGTCTTTTGGCCCAGAAGACTTTAATGTCATTCTCAGTTAAAATCATGCAACCTGTTATTTTGAACTTGATTTGACAAAGACTGTCTAAAAACTGACTTATGCTGAAAAGATTATGTTGTAATCCTTCAACATAGAAAACTTTTTGAGTTGTTAGATCTCCTTTTGTTAAATCCCCATAACCTTTAACTTGCCCTTTGCTGTTATTGCCAAAGTTTACTTCTCCTCCAGCCTTTTCTGTGAAATTTGATAGAAAAGACTTCTGACCTGTCATGTGTCTTGAAACTCCTGAATCTAAAAACCACACATGACAGCCCTGCAAAAACAATCAGTTAGTTTTAGGTACCCATTTTGGAATGGGTCCTTCTTTGTTAGCTTTGTTATCTGATTTAACAAAAGTGTCTTTTACTTTCCATTCAAAATCTTTCTTTAAACACCATTTTCCTTGAACTTTTATGAAGTCATAACATTTTCTGTTCACAAACTTGTTCAATTTCTTCTTGAAAGTTTTAAATTTGGATGTTGAAGTGTTTTCAACTTTCTTTTCTTTCACGTTAAGCTCTTTCTCATTCTTTCCTTTGATTTTAGTTTGAGGCTTCACTTCTTTTATCTTTTCTTTTCTCTGAGTTTGAGGAACAGAAACATTCTTCTTTTCTGTATTCTGAATATCTTTTCTTATAAAAGAAACAGATGTTATTGTGATTGGACATTTCTGAGAATATTGAAAAGAATCACTACCACATTGAACACAAATGAGATTTTTCTTTGCAAGTAACAACAGATCTGTACCATAAGTCTTTTCACTGTTATTGCTATTTTTCAAAGTACATGTGCATTTATTACAAAAACTATGTGCTTTTGGTACAGAAGCAGAATTCAATCCAATCTTCTCAGAGACTCTTTTCAGATCATCTTTCCTTTTGCTTTCCTCTTTTTCTGAAAAGTTCAACCTGTTTGTGTTAGAGGATGAAGTAGATGATTCACCTTTTTCATATGTACTTGATTCATTAAGGAATTTATCATTATCTTTTAGAGCATTAATCTTGAAAAGATCATATTCAGCTTTCAGTTTCTCAAGCTCTGTTATTTTCTGAATAAAGACACTCTTTTCTTTTAAAGATTCTTCAAGTCTAACATCCACATCACAGTAATCATTTTCAAGTTCATCAAAAGATTTCCTTAAGTCCTCAAGTTCTTGACTTACAAGATTAAATCTCTTTTCAAGTTCTAAAAAGTCTTCTGACTTTGTTTCAGAATTTTCAGTTGACTCAGAATTCTGACTCTTTGAATCAGAATTCTGATTAACAGACTCAGACTTCTGACCTTCAGACTCAGAGATCTGACTTAAGCAATCATAATTCTGATTAGAAGATTCAGATTTCTGACTAACTGTTTCAGAAACCTTACTAGTATCAAATATACTTTCTATGTCAGAATGTGAAAAACATTGTTGTTTATTTTTGTAACTGACATTTAGAGAGTCATATTTGAATTTAGTGTCATTGTATCTTGGTTTCACTTCTGTTGGTTTAGAAATTTCTTTCTTAACCTTATCTTTTGAAACATCTGACTTTTCTGTTTTTGATTCAGAAACTGTTTCCTTTGTCTTTTTAGAACTTGATTTCTGCAAACTATCAGAACTTGTTATAGAACTTGCAGGTCTGATAAAAACTTCAATAATTTCTGGAATTTTTGGTTTAGGAACTTGAAGCTTTTCAAAATCATACAAGTTGACTGGAGCTCTTTTCAAAACAACATTTTCTTCCAATCCCAAACCCTTCTTTGGATTGTAAAACCTTGTATCTTTAACATTGCTTGTTAGAAGATTTAATGTTTGCTGAGTCTGACCTCTTTTCAAATTAAGATCTTCTAATTCTTTGATTTTGGTGTACAAATTCTTTCTTTCCTCAAATAGCATATCAAACTTTATTTGTAAATTACCCTTTTCATCTTTAACTTTTGAAAGCTCATTTTTTAATTCAGAATTTTCAGTTTTAACTTTCTGTTTCTCAACCTCAGATTCCTCATACTTTTCTCTTATTACTTCTTTTTCAATTCTGAATTTGTTAACCAGACTTCTTTCACCTTTTATCTGTTTTCTGAGTTTATCAAATTCAGCTTTCATGTCACCAATCTGTGTCATTAAATCAATTTCAAGTGCAGAATGTACCTCAGTGGATGACTCAGAATCAGCATCTTCAAAGTCAGAATCATCCTCATTCTTCATCTTTGCCATGTAACTCTGCATCTGTGAAAAGTGAATGCATTCATCTTCATCTGAAGTGTAGTACAACCAATTTTCCTGTTCAGCTAACATTGCCACTTCATCGTCTCTTTTCTTGGCTAGCTGAGCTTTCTTGATGTAGTAATCATAATCCTTCACAATCTTCACTTTACAATCCTTTGCATAGTGGCCAGATTTTCCACATTTGAAGCACAAATCCTTTTCTTTTCTTTCTTCCTTCTCTTCTCTCTTTTCTTCTTTTCTCTCTACCTTCTTCTCATATTTACTTTCTCCTCTTTCTTCTCTTTTCTTGAAATCTGAATTTCCCTGCTCTCTCTTGTAATTTCCCTGAAATTTACCCTTTCCATACCTCTTGTTGAAAGTGTTAGTCAACAAAGCCAACTTCTCAGCCATTATTTTGATATCTTCATCTTCTTCTAATCCCTCTTCCTTATCAGATTCCTCCAGCTTTGGTATCTCAGATAGATATGCAGTCTTCTTGGGTGCTTTGACGATTTTGGACTTTGACAGAAAAGCTAACTGTTCTGCAACATTTTTCTTTTCTTCAACAACAATCTTAACAGAATCTTCATGCTTATTAAGAACACAAAATAGATCATTGAGATCTTCTTCACACATATCCTTATTCATTTGCAGACTGATAGCAAACGATGACCATTCTGAATTTAGACTGTTCAGAAACTTGTAGTTTATTTCTGACTTTGTCTTTTTCAACCCATTTCTTCTCAAATCATTCAGTATGGTGCAAAATTTACTGTACGTCTGAGTCAAACTTTCTGATTCTTTTGCCTTGAACCTTTCATAAGCATTTATGCTTTGATTTAACTTTGCTTGTATTGACCTGACAGTTCCTAACATCTGTCTTTCCAGTTCATCCCACATTTCCTTAGCAGATGATCCACTGTCAATTCTATTTAGAACTTCATTTGGGACGGCCAATGTCATCAATGTGATGGCTCTTTTGTCTATAGCATGCATGTTTTTCTGTTCTGCTGTGTATTGAGAGAAATTCTTCTTCACCCTTGTAGCAGGAATTTCTGGAGTTGTCTCTGTTTCAGGAGTTGCAGCAACATCGACATAGACTTCGATAGGATCTTCTTGGATAGAAACCATCAAATTTTCATCTATGTTATCCAAGAATTGGATCATTCGGATCTTCCATTGCTGATATTCTTCAGGTATGAGAACAGGTGGCTTGGTTTCAGATCACATGGCTAGATACTCTTTTGAAGACGTGATTGTAAGATATTTCAACAGAGAGACAAATTTGAATTTCTTGATCGAAAAACAACAATTAATTCAAGAATTGCTAAGAATTCAAGAATTAGAACTAGCAGCGGAATCGATTTTTGAACGAATCAAGAAATCTTCAAGAAATTGATCAATAACCTTCACGATCACAATCTCGAACAAATTTGTTTGTTGATTGGCTCTGATACCAATTCTAAGATCAGGATTCACTCTTACAATCAATATATCAATGTATAGAACAGTAATTGAGAAGTAATATGATCAAACCAACTTGTATTCAATGAAGAACAGATTTACAGATCTTAGAGAGAGAGTATCTCAAAGATTACAAAAGATGAATACAAATATATGCAGGAAAGTTAGTTAGCGTAATAGTGCTAACCACTATATATACTGTAACAGAAATACTAAAGCTACAGTACATATATGAAAGACTAATAGGAACAATACACGTGTCCTAATTAGTTAACTAAATACAAAGTAAAGCATCTAGTTATAAGTTCTAAACATGTTGTTCAGAACATCTGAACATTATTCTGATTAAGCTTCTCAGAACTTCTGACTCTTCTTCTCAGACTTCTATACTTGGCAAACTTTTAGAGCAATACTTCTGAGCCTTCTTAGTCAGAACTATGACTCTTCACTTCAGAACTTCTGAGCCTTCTTAGTCAGAATTCAACACTTAGTTTATTGACAAAACTCAGATCTAACAAGTGGGCCGGCTGCCCTATAGGCCGGTTCCACCTTCTTTTTTTGCTACATCTTGTGCGCTTTTTGTTACCATCTCCTTAGGCCCCATATGTTAAGGCCCATTTCCACTTCATTAAGCACTATATATATAAATGCTTAGTGCTTAGTATAACCATCTCTCAAACACTTCTTTGATTGATCAAGTAGTTAGTTTACAATAGTGTAAGTGAACCGATAGTTCACGGTTTCAATACCGAAGCTAAGGTTCACGGCTCGAACCATTCTGTTCAGTCTTAGTTGGTTAATCTCTATCTTATCAAGTTCCGTTACATTTCCGTCTAATCTTTTATTGCTTATTCGTTACTTATATGCATGCTACTTACTTTCGGTTGTTAACCACGGTTACCATCGTTGGCTTTATAATTTCCTACGGGTTTTTTAAGCTTTTACTTGCAATTTACGGTTTCTCCTATATTACTCCCAATTCCATTTTCGTTACTTTTATTCATCGGAAGTCCGACTAATACTTTCGGATTCCCAATCTCGATTGGTTCACGATTGAATATAGTTTACGGAATTGTAAGAGGTTTTGCTATAGAGAAATTCGTTACTTGCTTGTCAATTTTTTCCTTATAATTCACCTAACGTTCTTTGGTTTCGTTACTATTAATTCTAATCCGATTCCATTATTATTATTCACCCGAAGTCCGACTAATACTTTCGGGTTCCTAATCTCGATTGGTTCACGGTTGAATATAATTTATGGAATTGGAGAGGTTTTAATACAAAGAAATCCGATTACTTGCACGACAAGTTTCGTTCTATAAATCATCAACTTTCAGTTTTATAATAGTTCTTTGTTGTTAATTGATTCGCGGGCTTTTTAAGTAACCAAATCCATAGCTTAATGGTTGAAATCTATTTCAACCATGACCGGTGGTGGTTTACTTAAGGATTCCGTATGTTTTGAGTTCACATTTGAAACAAGATTTTCCTTGCAATCTAAAGTTGTCGTTAACTTCTCAGTATTTAACTCTTGTTTTTATTAGTCTGGCAATTTAATTTTCACATTTTAATTTCTGTACTTTGATTACTGCAATTTACATTTTCTGCAATTTACTTTACGCAATTTAATTTTATCGTTCTTTAATTTATGCACTTTATTTCCTGTCATTTACATTTCTGTACTTTAATTATTGTCATTTACATTTTCTGTAATTTAATATTCGCTTTATTTTCGGGAGTTGATTACTTGCATAACAAGTTACGTAATTTCATTAAGATTTATTGTAAATTTTTTGTGCATTGTCCATCTCCATTATTTGCTTTTTAGTTCATACATCCTTTATAATTAGAATCCGAACGATGATGGGCTAAACGTCCTAGTTCGGGGTATAAAGTGAAGTTGGGACCGAAACCGATAATAAAATAAAAAGGTGTATCGTACTGCATGATTGTCCAAAGTTGTTTAAATCAAGGTTATATTTTATGGTGGGTCACAATTGACCAATTGACACCCGGTACGTTGTATCATAAAATAGTGGACTCTTGACATAACCGAGGAATGTCGTCTCATCTTTTTATCTAGTTATTAATTTCAACCCAACGGAACTTTATACCTTGTGCTTCTCTTTATAATTGATTTAGTTTAATTGTTAACCAAACCTCCCACAAAAATATTGTTTTCGAATTCGCCATCTGAAACTCGCTTTTACGAACTGGACTTTTAAAGAGAAACCTTTCCACGCTTCCCCGTGGGATCGATATTCGGTACTTTGTACCTGTATTACTTGTTTTAAGACGATAATAGGCCAAGATGTATACTTGCATCAAGGTTTATTTATAAGGAGTTTTATTTTAAAGGATACACCAATCTAGTTTTCAACAAGTTTTTGGCGCCGCTGCCGGGAAAGCACGCTAGAAGTTTTTCTTTTATTTAAGTAAAGTTTTTAAAAGCAAGTTTTTCTACCACCTTTTCGAAAAACTAAAAAATAGTGTATGCCAAGATTGCCTCACGGTGAACTATTCCAATTTGATCCCGATATTGAACGAACGTTTAGACAACGAAGAAGAATCCAAGAGCTAATCGAGTCTTATATTCTCTCGAGATGTCTGAACAAGAGTATATGACGGACAGTGAGGATGAAGTTCCCCCGGTCAAGCTTAATGGGCAGCCCAATAATGATGGAAATCCAGAAAACCCGCCAATAATAAATAATATTGATGATGAGGAACAAAGCATCTTTCGGTTGGCTAATTCCAAGGATGGTGGTATTATGTCTTACGTTGTTCCTGTTTTAACTCACTTACATTTAGGAATTCTTAAACCAACACTACAAGCCCACCATTTTGAATTAAAACCGATAATGTTCCATATGTTACAAACTAACAGCTAGTACGCTGGTTTGGCAACTAAAGATCCTCATTCTCATTTACAGTCTTTTATGGAAATTACTGTTTCTTTTAAGCTTCCTGGTGTAGAAGATGATGCACTGAAATTAAAACTTTTTCCATGCTCATTAAGAGACAATGCAAGGTCTTGGTACAACTGATGCATGGTCTTGGTACAACTGATGCGGAGAAATTTTTAAAAAAATATTTTTCACCCACGAGGAATGCTAAGTCCAGAAATGCAATCTGTACTTTTAAACAAATGGACGATGAGGCAGTTCCTGATGCATGGGATAGTTACAAGAGTTTTTGAGAAAATGCCCTCATCATGGCATTCCGTATTGCATTCAGTTAGAGACGTTTTACAGTGGTTTAAATATTACTGCAAAACAAATGCTCGACGCTACTACAAACGAAGCTTTCTCATCTTGTACCTATAATGAAGGTTATGATATCCTTGAGAGGATTTCTAACAACAATGGTCAGTGGGCTGATCCATGTGCATTGCCACTGAGAAAGACAGCAGGAGTGCAAGATCCTGATGCTTATGCATTGATATCAACATAGTTGAGTGACATGGCATCTTTGATTAGAAACCTTAATGTTGTGTCAGTCAATTCTGTTGCACCACCTCCTACTGTCCAATCTATACAATGCACATATTGTGGTGATGGTCATAATTTTGAACATTATCCTAGAAATCCTGAGTGTATTAACTATGTTGGTAATAATAATAATAATAATAACAATAACAAAGGAGGACCCTTTTCTCAAACTTACAACCCTGAGTGGAGGAACCATCCTAATTTTTCGTGGCACAGTCCATCTTTAAATCCAACACCACCTAAATTGCAAGGTCAAAACCAGCAATTTCAGCATAGACCTCAAGACAATCAGCACGCAAATTCTCAACAAAATCAACATGTTTTTCAAAAGTCAAACCATCATGCTGAGTCATCTACTTCTTTGGAAGCAATGATGAAGGGATTTATATCCCAAACTCAGGCATCAATTAAAAATATGGAGACCCAAGTGGGTCAATTGGCTTTAGAAATGAGGAAACGTCCTCCCGGTTCTCTGCCTAGTGATACTGAGGTACCCCCGAGAATCGGGGAGGAGCATGTAAAAGCTGTAACTTTGAGGAGTGGTAAGGATTTACCAGAAAATATACAAAAAGATTTAATAAAAACAAATAAAGCAGAGCCAGAAAAGAAAAACACAGTTTCAAACTCTGCTTAGTCTAGTGGAATTGTTGGCCAGAAAACACTATTGTGCCCAATAACACCACTGCCATTCCAACCATCCCATTGTTAATCCCAGATTCACAAACCAAAGACAAGCATGTTGGGGATGTGTCACAAGCTGGTGACAGTCCCAAAGGTCCTAGTGATACTAAGATAAACAAAACCTTACCATGGACATCAGCACCTACTCTTCAAAAGACTATATCTCCTACAACACTTCCTCTCTGTATTCCTTATCCCCAAAGGATGAGGAATGAGAGAGAAGAATTGCAATTTAAAAAGTTTTTAGATGTTTTTAAAAGTTGAAGCTATTGAACAAATGCCAACTTATGCAATGTTTTTGAAAGACATTTTAAGCAAAAAGAAAAGGTTGAATGAGTACAAGACTGTAGCTCTGACTGAAGGTTGTAGTGCTATGTTGTCTAATAAAATCCCTCCAAAGATGAAAGATCCTGGAAGCTTTACAATCTCATGTTCCATAGGAGGAAAAGAAGTAGGACAAGCCCTATGTGATTTAGGTGCCAGTGTAAACCCCATGCCTTTATCTGTTTTTAACACTTTAGGCATATGTGAGGCTAGACCCACAATTGTTTCACTCTTATTAGCAGATAAGTCCATAGCTTGGCCTAAAGGTAAGATTGAAGATGTCCTTGTCCAAGTTGATAAGTTTATTTTTCCTGCAGATTTTATTATCTTAGACTTTGAAGCTGACAAAGACATTCCTAATATTTTAGGAAGACCTTTTCTAGCAACAGGCTGAACTCTGATAGATGTCAAGAAAGGTGAACTCACCATGAGAGTTCAAGACCAACAGGTGACTTTTAATGTGTTGGACTCCCTTAAATATCCTAAAGAGAAAGAGGGGAATGTTCTACCTTAGGTTGGATTGAATCTTGGTGTCAAGACCAAAGTTTTGGGGAGGTCATGGGAATTGGAGAATCTGATAATGAAGATGATAAAGCAGAGACTTAGAAGACATACAGGTCACCTCTGCTGTTGAAGTTTTAGAAAATAAGGACCGAAAAACTCTTGTTCCTTCCTTAGAGTGTGCTCCTGACTTAGAGTTAAAATAACTACCCTCACATTTGAAATATGCCTTTTTAGGAGATCCAGGGAAGTTACCAGTCATTATTTCATCATCTTTAGAATCTGATCACGAGGAAAAGTTGGTTAGAATGTTAAAACAACACACCAAAGCCATAGGATGGACTATTGCTGATTTAAAGGGTATAAGCCCTACCATTTGTCAACATAAAATCATTTTAGAAAACAAAGATTATACCTCAGTTGAGCCTCAAAGAAGACTTAATCCAATGATGAAAGAGGTTGTGAAAAAAGAGATTTTGAAATGGCTTGACGCTGGCATAATTTATCCTATTGCTAGTAGTACATGTGTCAGTCCAGTGCAATGTGTACCCAAGAAGGGTGGAGTTACTGTGGTAACAAATGAGAAAAATGAACTATTACCCACTAGAGTAGTGTCAGGATGGAGGATATGTATGGACTACATGAAGCTTAACCAAGCAACCCAAAAAGACCATTTTCCATTACCCTTTATAGACCAAATGTTAGACAGACTAGCTGGAAAAGATTTTATTGTTTCTTAGATGGTTACTCAGGTTACAATCAAATTGCCATTGCACCAGAAGACCAAGAGAAAACCACTTTTACTTGCCCTTATGGCACTTTTGCTTTTAGAAGAATGCCTTTTGGACTTTTTAATGCTCCTGCCACTTTCCAAAGATGTATGATGTCTATTTTTTTAGACATGCTTGAACAGTCCATGGAAGTTTTCATGGACGACTTTTCTGTTTATGGTACATCATATGATCTGTGTTTAGAAAACCTTGAAAAACGTCTTAAAAGATGTGAAGAAAATAGATTTGGTTTTAAACTGGGAAAAATGTCACTTTATGGTTAGGGCATCTCATTTCCAATAGAGGTATTGAGGTTGATAAGGCAAAGTTGGAAGTATTGCAAATTTGCCTGAACCAACCATTGTGAAAGGGATCAGAAGTTTTTTAGGACATGCAGGTTTTTACCAGAGGTTTATAAAAGATTTTTCCAAAATATCCAAACCTCTGTGTTCACTACTACAACATGACCATGCTTTCAACTTTGATGAAGATTGTAAAAAAGCTTTTAAAATCTTAAAGGAAGCATTGGTCACTGCTCTTGTAATAGTGGCACCTGATTGGTCCTTACCTTTCGAAATTATGAGTGATGCTAGTGATTGGGCTGTAGGAGTTGTTCTAGGCCAAAGAAAGAATAAAGTTTTTCATTCCATTTACTATGCTAGTAAAACCCTCAATGATGCTCAAATCAACTACACCACCACGGAAAAAGAATTATTAGTTGTGGTTTTTGCTTTTAAAATTCACATCATACTTGATTGGTGCCAAAGTAACTGTGCACACTGATCATGCTGCCATCAAGTATCTTATTTCCAAAAAAATATGCAAAACCTAGGTTAATCAGGTGGGTCTTGTTATTACAAGAATTTGATTTGGAGATTGTTGATAGGAAGGGTATAAATAATCAAGTGGCTGACCACTTGTCAAGGATGGAAAAACAAGACACAAAGAAACACACTGGTGATGTCTGTGAGGTTTTTCCAGATGAAAGAATTTTAGTTGTACAACATGCTGCATTACCTTGGTTTGCAGACATTGTTAATTATTTGGCTTGTGGGATCATTCCCAAGGAACTTAACAAGCACCAAAGGAAGAAACTCATTTTTTATTTTAAGAAGTTCCTGTGGCATGATCCGTATTTGTTTAAAATTTGTGTAGATTAGGTGATAAGAAGGTGTATCCCAAAAGAAGAAGTGGCATCTGTCTTACATCATTGTCACACTGGACCCTGTGGTGGTCATTTTGGTGGATATAGGACAGCTGCAAAAGTCCTACAATCAGGATTCTACTGGCCTACCTTAAACAATGACGCTCACAACTTTGCAAAAAGTTGCAATGAGTGTCAGAGAAGTGGAAACATCTCTCAGAAGAATAAAATGTCATTAAATGGAATTTTAGAAGTAGAATTATTTGATGTCTAGGGCATTGACTTCATGGGACCTTTTCCATTGTCCAACAACTGTGCCTACATTCTGGTAGTTGTAGACTATGTGTCTAAATGGGTGGAGGCTATGGCCAGCCACTCTAATGATGCTAAGACAATTGTCAAGTTTCATCAAAAGTACATCTTCACTAGATTTGGTACACCCTGTTCCTTAATTAGTGATGAAGGCACTCATTTCATAAACAACTTATTAGAAGAAGTCCTAGAGATATACAATATTCAGCACAGGGTGGCCACTGCTTACCACCCACAAACCAATGGTTTGGCTGAATTGTCCAATAGGGAAATCAAAGGAATTTTACCTAAGGTAGTCAAGCCACACCGAAAAGACTGGGCCTCCAAATTGGATGATGCCTTGAGGGCCTACCGGACTGCTTACAAAACCCCTATAGGCATGTCTCCTTATAAGTAGGTTTTTGGAAAGGCCTGTCACCTGCCTGTCGAACTAGAGCATATGGCCTATTGGGCCATTAAGGAGCTTAACATGAGTCTAGATGAAGCTGGAAGAAAAAGAACTCTACAACTTTGTGAATTAGAAGAACATAGAAAATTTTCTTATGAAAATGCCAAACTTTACAAAGAAAACACCAAAAAATGGCATGACAAGAAAATTGTCCCAAAAGAGTTCTTTGAAGGACAACAAGTCCTATTATTCAATTCTAGACTCGGGTTATTTTCAGGTAAGTTAAATTCTAGGTGGATGGGATCATATCAGATTGCAAAAGTTTACCCCGATGGTGTTATTGAACTCATTGATCCAGAAAAGGGGACCACTTTCAAGGTAAACGGACAAAGGGTAAAGCCTTTTATCGAACCCTCTACACTGATACAACTACCCCTTGAGGTTGTTCACCTCCTAGAATGATGACATCTTTGAGATCTTGGATTTTTAACTAAATCCAATATAGTGTAAATATCTATATATATAAAAAAAGTAAATACTTCCTTATTTGTCTTTTATATAAGAAAAGAAAAATAAAATATTCAATCATTTTAGGATAAAAGTTTTGGGAGAGGATTTTAGTTGTGAAAAAGGAAAGTTGTATCAAAGAGATTTGGTGTTTGAAGCAATATATGAAGGAATAAAAAATTTCGGCCCATGGGTAAGTTTTAAAAAAAATCAACAGAGGAATTTAAATGTGTTTTCTTTTGGATTAAGGATCTAAATAACTGATTTTTTTTATTAGAATCCAAACCAAATACTGATTTTGGCCCAAATGAGATTAATAAAAATTCATGACATGAACAGTGCAGCTGAAGCCCAAGACGGCTATATCTCGGCCTAGCTAAGAAATAAAATAAAAACTGAATTTTTGGCCCAATGCAATTCTTGGATTAATCTCAATTTCTTGGCCCACGTATTTTTTGGAATAGCCCAGTTGATTTTTTTTTGTAATTCGACCAACTCAGTATTTCAAGGTTTGTAATGACAAAGTTAGATTTCAACTAAATTGGTTTAAGATTTTAGATTATCTACCTAATTTAGTTTGTATATGATTTTTCGGTATATTGTACTGAATCGCACTGGTCATGCAGCGTCATTCTTAACCAAACAAAGTTACAACTCTTCTTCTGCTTCGGTCTCCTTCCCCATGACTGAACACCCATCACTTTCGCCGGCATCTGCAGCTTCGATTCTGACAGAGGATCTTTAGGCCACCATTCTATCTTCTCCTAAATCCTCTCTGTACTTGCTGCCCTTTCGATTTCTACTATAAAATCACCGCCGGTGGTGATGTCGAAAATCACGAAGAACCACCCAACACCACCTCTTCGTATTCTGCATCAATTCACTCGGTTTTGCCTCCAATCAACGCACATGAACCGAAAGTTAACCTTCGGTCCATTTCCTGATCACTCGCAACCAAAACCCCAACACTTTTCTTTACTCACTCTCGCGTCCATCGTTGATTCGCTGTCGAAGCAACCTCACATACTCTCTAATCGCACCTATCTCGAAACCCCACACTCAATAACATGTATCGACGATCGATGACGCCAGACCTGAACTCTCCTGTCGAGTAATCATCGGCGGTACGCCACCCTGTCGCCGGTTGTTTTGACCGAACATTTATGTCGACGGTGAACTTCCTTGATAGGTACGACCACGTTTCTCTAAATCTTCGAAGACCTGTTTTGCCTCCTCCAGGGTTTCCACCGTTGAAAAATCCCCAACCAACTCCTGCAAGTCAATACCCTTGTGTTATTGTTCTAAAGTCGCGAGGAGAACCGATTCCGAGCCAGAATTCGGCGTTTCGACAGGTGAGATCATCAAGACCTAACCCTCTTTATCCTCCGGTCGCCTCCGAAATCGCACCTATGAGTCATCGACAGAACCCTAATCCAACGTTTTCACACCCTCAACCCACGATTTCTCAACCCTCTCACCATACCCACGGTTCGACCACTGCACCCATCCAGTATAAACGGCGTTTTAAATCGATGGCAGTAACGACCATTGAGGCAGTAAAGAGAAGGAGGGTCGATATTGAAGAAGGAGAAGGATTGAACGAGGCAGGTGATGAGAACACAGTGAGGATTGAGGAAGAAAAACAACCTCAGCAGTCTCCACCACCTACTGCGTCTGAAAAAGGAAAAGCTAAAGTGGGTAACTCATCCAGTATTCCTCTTTCACATTCTGAATTATTTAGTTGCCATGAAGCTTTAATTCAACATGCAAATTTTGCCTCTAAAATATGTCATACACCTAAATCTTTCCATGTGAGTGCACTGTTAGCATACCCGAAATTTGGATATACAATCACTAATATGGGTTGGGAAAAGTTGTGTGAAATGAATACAAAGTTTAATTTAGACTGGGTTCATGATTTCTACACCGAGTCGTCTGTAACTAATGGCATAGAAATCAAAGTCCGACAAACAACTGTTAATTTTTCGGCAACTGCCATAAATCAAAATTTGGGACTATAACCACCTAGGTATTCTGAATTTCAAAGATTAGTTGATTGTGCATCTGATGAGTACCTCCAAAATATTTTAAATGTTATTACTCATAGAGGGTCCGAATGGGATTTTAAGGGAAATACACATATTTTACGTACACACTGTCTCAAACCCGAGGCCAATGTGTGGTTTTATTTTCTTAGACACACGTTATTTCCCACATCACATGATGCATCACTTTGCATGACTAGGGTGTTCATTTTATATTGCATTATGACCGAGTTAAAGTTTGATGTTGGTCGTTTTATTTCTGATATAATTGTTGGGGGCATTGACAGATCTAATGCACGTATGTCATACCCCACAATTATTCATGAGTTAATGGAAAATGCTAATGTCATCACTCTACCCACGGACGAATTTTCAAATGATAAAATGGTTTTAGATAAAGTAAACGTGGATAGATTGATGAGAAATAATACGCACTTTAGACCTGAATGTGATATTGATGGATTTGCTTCCTTGGAAGCAAGTATCCGATCACTAAACGGTGAAATCAAAGCAACCCTAAGAGAACAAAGGGGTTTTGATAACTAAGCAGATAAGACGACAGGCTGCGAAGATGACAGATCAGAATGCGGAGTTAAGAGGTATGCTGAAGGACGTTGTTGGAAAGGTTGATTGTTGGTTTCAATATGATAAGTCAAAGGAGGATTTCATGAGAGCTGTCTGGATTAAGGAGCATCCAGAGTTGGTGAAGAATCTACCCCCATTCCCCATGGACTTGTTGTGGCAGCCAGCAGATCGCCAGCCTACTCACCGCGAGTAGGGCATGTTTCATTTTCTATCACACCCCTTATCTCGAGAATAAAAGTTTTAAATTTTCATAGTCTTGCATGCATGTTAGTTTAATGGAGTATGGGATTGTTGAGTATTGAGGAATTGTTATTTTTTCATGCCATCTTACACACAATTCACACTTGGTTTCATTTGTTCATTGTTTTGCGTTGATAGCCTGAATAAAATGATAAGTCTCAAATCTTACATTTGTGTATCATTAGAACTAGCCTTGTAATTCTTTGATTCACCAAATTTTGGTTAGAATCCATGCAACACCCATGTTCACCACCTTTCTCCATGCAAAAACACAAAGTCTAAACACATAATGTTCAATGAGGACATTGAACCCTTGAAGTTTTGGGAGGGGGATGATATGGTAAATATTTCACACCTATTTCCATATCATCTCATAAACACATCTCTTTGCGCAAAGTGCACATAAATTCAAGAAAAAAATGCACCAAATTTGAAAATTTTCATAAAGAAGCAAAGCTTCGGTAAAATTTTCAGTGCATTCCATACAAAGTGTCAAAGACACAAAAGAGACCAATGTGTCTATTTCAATTCTCACAAAGAGAAGATGGCAGAAAAATTGTGCCATAAAGTCTCGAAACCTTGGAAAAGGCATGCATAAATCTCAAAGAAAAAGCCTAATGCATGATCATCTCATTGTTACATTCATGGATTCTAATTAGTCAAGGAATTAGTTGGCTAGCTTATGGTTGGTAATTTTTGATGTAAGGTGTTGAGAAATTATTTTATGTATGGCTATCGAGTTGCATAAAATGAACAGAATGAGAAAAGTGTGTTTGTTGGTATAATGGTTATGGAAGAATAATAGTTTTTTGATAGTCGAAAATTTTATAGCTCAAAATTGTGTTCTTAATAAAGTTGTTTGAGGACAAGCAACAGTTAGAATTTGCGGTTGTGATAGGGTTATTTTATTAACCCTGTTTTAAAGCGTTTAATTCCAATTTTGAGCTAGTTTTTGTTCCCCATTGAGTCATTTACGTAATATTTCCTATAATTATAAGCATAAAATAAAATTTAATGTTTTTATATAAAAATGAGAAAATTACAACAAAAAGCTAATTTATCTATGTGCACATTTCAGGTTTGATGATCAGGCCGTGTCGAATCAAGTTTTGACAACTTGTAGTTAAAGAAAGATCGGGCTGCAGTTTTGGACTTCACGAAGGGGATTCCTATTTTGGGCCGTGTGCATATTTCGGACTCTAAAACAATTAACTTTTGGGCTCGGTTTTTGGCCGAGTGGGCCGGCTGCCCTATGTGCTGGTTCCACCTTGTTTTTTTGCTAGATCTTGTGGGCTTTTTGTTACCATCTCCTTAGGCCCCCATATGTTAAGGCCTATTTCCACTCCATTAAGCACTATATATAGAAGTGCTTAGTGCTTAGTATAACTATCTCTCAAATACTTCTTTGATTGATCAAGTAGTTAGTTTACAATAGTGTAAGTGAACCGATAGTTCACAGTTTCAATACCGAAGCTAAGGTTCACGGCTCGAACCATTCGGTTCGGTCTTAGTTGGTTAATCTTTATCTTATCAAGTTTCGTTACATTTCCGTCCTATCTTTTATTGCTTATTCGTTACTTATCTGCATGCTACTTACTTTCGGTTGTTAACCAAGGTTACCATCGTTGGCTTTATAATTTCCTACGGTTTTTTAAGATTTTACTTGCAATTTACGGTTTCTCCTATATTACTCCCAATTCCATTTTCGTTACTTTTATTCATCGGAAATCTGACTAATACTTTCGGGTTCCCAATCTCGATTGGTTCACGATTGAATATAGTTTACGGAATTGTAAGAGGTTTTGCTATAGAGAAATCCGTTACTTGCTTGTCAAGTTTTTCTTTATAATTCGCCTAACGTTCTTTGGTTTCGTTACTATTAATTCTAATCCGATTCTATTATTATTATTCACCGGAAGTCCGACTAATACTTTCGGGTTCCCAATCTCGATTGGTTCACGGTTGAATATAATTTATGGAATTGGAGAGGTTTTAATACAAAGAAATCCGATTACTTGCACGGCAAGTTGTGAAAACCCAGATCTCTAGCAATAAGATATGAATGTAGTGAGAGAGAATCTAGAGAGCAAATATGTCATCCATGTATTGAGCTCAAAGGATTACAAAAGGTTTCTAAAAGATTACTAAAGCTTTTTTAAAGTGTTACTAACAAATGGTCTAGACAAGCCTATTTATACCCATGACATACAAGATATAAAGGCATTCACAATACTGTATAGACTCATACAGTACATTGACTTTACAGTAAATCTTGAATACAACAATGCTCTAACACAAGTTTCGTTCTATAAATCATCAACTTTCAGTTTTATAATAGTTCTTTGTTTTTAATTGATTCACGGGCTTTTTAAGTAACCAAATCCATAGTTTAACGGTTGAAATCTATTTCAACCGTGACCGGTGGTGGTTTACTTAAGGATTCCGTATGTTTTGAGTTAACATTTGAAACAAGATTTTCCTTGCAATCTAAAGTTGTCGTTAACTTCTTAGTCTTTAACTCTTATTTATATTAGTCTGGCAATTTAATTTCCGCATTTTAATTTCAGTACTTTGATTACTGCAATTTACATTTTCTGCAATTTAATTTTATCGCTCTTTAATTTATGTATTTATTTCCTGTCATTTACATTTTTGTACTTTAATTATTGTCATTTACATTTTCTGTAATTTAATATTCGCTTTATTTTTTGGAGTTGATTACTTGCATAACAAGTTACGTAATTTGATTAAGATTTATTGTAATTTATTTTGTGCATTGTCCATCTCCATTATTTGCTTTTTAGTTCATACATCGTTTATAATTAGAATCCGAACAATGATGGGCTAAACGTCCTAGTTCGGGGTATAAAGTGAAGTTGGGACCAAAACCGATAATAAAATAAGAAGGTGTATCGTACTGCATGATTGTCCAAAGTTATTTAAATCAAGGTTATATTTTATGGTGGATCACAATTGACCAATTGACACCCGATACGTTGTATCATAAAATTAGTGGACTCTTGAGATAACCGAGGAATGTCGTCTCATCTTTTTATCTAGTTATTAATTTCAATCCAACGGACTTTATACCTTGTGCTTCTCTTTATAATTGATTTAGTTTAATTGTTAACCAAACCTCCAACAAAAATATTGTTTTCGAATTCGCCATCTGAAACTCGCTTTTACGAACTGGACTTTTAAAGAGAAACATTTCCACGCTTCCCTGTGGGATCGATTTTCGGTACTTTGTACCATTATTACTTGTTTTAAGACGACAATAGGCCAAGATGTATACTTGCATCAAGGTTTATTTATAAAGGAGTTGTATTTTAAAGGATACACCACTTATATTTCATCCTTGTTTATGCATAGCCTTAATATTTGCACATCATACATGATGTGACATCAATATTACATGCTCTAAATGGAATAGTAATTAACTAGTAAGTAACACCATGTAATTTCGGAGTAATCGAATATGAATGAACATATAGTTGCTCATATATGAACAATCTGTTGTTTGCATATAATTGAACAATTATGAACATATAATTGAACAAATATGAACATATAATTGAACAAATAGGAAAATTGGATTGAACATAAGAGCAATATGTTCAACTATAGGAACATTAATTACACGACTTAATTAATGGAAAAAAGTAGGTTGTGTCAAATTCCAAAATTACCCTCTTCATTTGTGTTCAATGAGAGAATTAATTACACGACTTAATTTCTTAATTAATTAATAAATGGTTTTAATCTCAACCATTAACAAGAAAATGAATGGCTAAGATGAATTTAATAAAGTTAATACAAAATGGGAGGTTAACAAATGAACCTCCCTATATATATATATATATAGAGAGAGAGAGAGAGAGAGGAAAGTTCAAATGAAAACTCAAATTCAGTTGTAAACGTGAGGACAAATCTCGTCCATTGATCACAGTCATATTTAAGTCATTCCTAAAATTCAGCTTTAGGGGTATTTTCGTCACATTAGAATCAGCCCTAATTTGTTGACTTTTTATTTTCTTTTTTAATTAAAAAACTTTTACCCCCTTAAATTTTAAAATAAATTATCTCAAAAACTACTAACATTTTAATCAAACAAATTACATCAAAAAAAACGAGAATTTCGTGTTCTTCGATATGACATCCATCATGATATAGTTTTTTTCATTTTAACCGTTTTTACGTGAAATCGTGTATATGTGTTATATTCAGACTGAATATATGGAATTATTCAGTCTGAATAATTTACCTTTATTCAGTCTGAATAATTATATTCGTTTGAATATCTACCTTTATTCAGTCTGAATAATTCTATATATTTAGACTGAATAAAGATAGATATTCAAAACGAATAAATGTTTAAGTTTTGTTCTTTTTCATATCTACCTTTTGCATATGGCAAGTCCAAGACCTGCACCACTACTGGTTCGGGATGAATAATATTTACATCCAAAAGATCAAGGTTTGGGCATTTTAGACTTAGCTAAAGAGGCATCCCAACCATCATTGCTCCCTGGTTCGCCATTACATGAACCCATTGTCCCACCAACTGCACCATCTTTCGCCCCTAGTTCGCCATTGGATGAACCCATAGACCCATCTTTCGCCCCTGGTTCGCCATTGGATGAACCCATAGACCCACCAATTTCGTACCCAAATTCAATCGCGGTGACTCCATCGCCTTCAGGGTTCTTTGAGCATGACGTTGCTTTAGCCATTGAGTCTCGCATCAAACAAAGCCAAACGGATACACAGTTAGCGATGGATGAGGCTAAGAAGCTTCTAGATGATCCGAATATTGCTTCTTCGGAAACGGGGAAATGTCTAAGCAAATGCGTGGAGAAGTATCTACATTCGTTTTGAATATCTATTCGATATAAAAAAGAACAAAACTTAAACATTTATTCATTTTGAATATCTATCTTTATTCAGTCTGAATATATAGAATTATTCAGACTGAATAAAGGTAGATATTCAAACGAATATAATTATTCAGACTGAATAAAGGTAAATTATTCAGACTGAATAATTCCATATATTCAGACTGAATATAACACATATACACGATTTCACGTAAAACGGTTAAAACGAAAAAAAAAACTATATCATGATGGATGTCATATCGAAGAGCACGAAATTCTCGTTTTTTGATGTAATTTGTTTGATTAAAATGTTAGTAGTTTTTGAGATAATTTATTTTAAAATTTAAGGGGGTAAAAGTTTTTTAATTAAAAAAGAAAATAAAAAGTCAACAAAGGAGGGCTGATTCCAATTTTACCCATGCGCGCTAAATATTCATTAAGCCATGGACAGAGTTTTCAACTTATTTACAAAATTGCCACCGTATTTTTTTGCCATTGATCTGTTCACCGGATTATTAATCAACGGTTGTGGTTTGTCCTCACATTTACAATTGAATTTGAGTTTTCATTTGAACCCACCCCTATATATATATATATATAGAGAGAGAGAGAGACCCACTATTTTGTAAACTTTTTTTCGTGTAAACTTTGGATTTCATAGGTTTTCTTGATGAAATTGTTTATTTTGATGAAATTGTTTCGTATTATTCATTTCTTGATAAAATTGTTTCATATATTTGTGTTTTTATGTAGTTTCATATATTTTTTTCATTCCTATGAAACTGTTTCATATATTTTCTCAGTTTGATGAAACTTTGTCGTTTTTACATAAAAAAACACAAATATATGAAATAATTTCATCATGAAACGAATGATATGAAACATTTTCATCAAAATAAACAATTTCATGAAACAATTTTATCAAAAAAACCTATGAAATCCAAAGTTTACAAAGTTTACACACATTTAGAGGTTTACAATTTATTATTCCTCTATATATATATATATATATATATATCTATATATATATATATATATATATATATATATATATATATAGGGTCAGGTTCAGGGGAAAATCCTAAATAACTGGAAAACCAGAAAACCAAAAAAATACGAAGAAAAAAGTATATCAATATGGATGTCAAATTAACGAGAAAAATATGATCGTTTATTTGGTGCAATTTATTTCATTCGAATTTTGTTCATTTTTCGTATTTTTTCGAATAAAAAACAAGGGGGTGAGGTTTTTTAATTTAGATAATATTGTTGTAACCGCCCGTCTAATCACATCCATCAGATCATCTAATCCAACGGTTAATAAAGTGTTTTTTAGTTTTCCATTTATTTGAGGTTTTCCCCTGAACCTCCCTCTATATATATATATATATATATATATATATATATATATATATATATATATATACTAGCTGTGAACCCGCACAATACGGCAGGGGACATGAATGTAAATGATTTAGATTGCGTTGGGGGTTATGTTAAAGGAGAGTTTTTAACATGACGATCTTCTAATATAGATATTTAATTTGAAAATTTATCCTTGGCTGCATTTGGAAGAGAACCTTCCATCGATCTTTTCAATGTTAAAAGTCTGTGCACCTAGGACTGTAAAAGATTATGATAAATCAATTGATTTGAGCAAAGTTGTTTTAATTTAAATTGGGTGATTCTAAATAGACATCATCTACTTGTTAAATAGAGTAATTATTATGTTTTTTTGTTACTTTTTGCATTTCCAATGCTCCTCTGTTAGAGTAGCCCCATCAACAAACCAAACCAAACCAAACTATTTTATAATAAGGCAAAAAAATCAATTAAAAGAAAAGAAAAATAAAAAATGGCAAACCAAACCAAACTATTTTATAATAAGGCAAAAAAAATTCAATTTATAATAAGGTATAAATTGTAAATATTAAAAATATTTTGATGTAGTGTATAACTGTATATGATATATATTAAAATATATAAATCAAAAAAATTCAAGATTGGGCTCATTTCGAACGTATCGAAGAGACGATTATAATGGTGTAACTTGTTAAAATTAAAACGTATTTTTTTAACGTATTTTTGTTGATATACGATTATATGTGTTAAATGTAAAATTAAATTATGAAAGTAAAAGGTATAAAGTAAAGTTAGTAAATAAGTATAGGGGTTGAAAGTGTAAATATCAAATCAAAATCACAATTTCGAATTGAAATGTTATACTTTCAACCCCTATACTTATTTACTAAATTTACTTTATACCTTTTAGTTTCATTATTTTAATTTTACATTTAACACATATAATCGTTTATTAACTAAAATACGTTAAAAAATACGTTTTAATTTTAACAAATTACACCATTATAATCGTCTCTTCGATACGTTCGAAATGAGCCAAATCTTGAATTTTTTTGATTTATATATTTTAATATATATCATATACACTACATCAAAATATTTTTAATATTTACAATTTATATCTTTATAGTTAATTATTTAATTTACGGTACTTTTAGGTAGCGTTTGGTACGCATACTAGATGGGACGGGACGGAACTGGACGGGACTGAACTGGATGAGACGGGACGGGACTGAACTGAAGGAGATAATTTTAATCTAAGTTACGTTGGAAATACATCGATCATTTTGTGCATACTCTGTAACTGCAAATACTTCAGCTCCAAACACACATGAATCATCATTCGCCAAATACTCATTTTCACAATTCTTAAATGAGTCCAGTAATACCAACTTGTCAAAACCCCATTTAATATTCTTCTCGTGAAACCTTCTCCTATTGTCATTCACGATATCTATAAACACATTCAAATAATAATAATTTAAAACGATTTAATGAATTAGTTAATATATGATTATTATGTTAATGCGATAGGAGTGTAAAACAAAATTGAAAAAAAAAAGAGATGTACCATAAATTAAATAATTAACTATAAGGGTATGAATTTTAAATATAAAAAATATTTTTTTATGTAGTGTATAACTGTATATGATATATATTAAAATATATAAATCCAAAAAAATTCAAGATTGGGCTCATTTCGAACGTATCGAATAGACGATTATAATGGTGTAATTTGTTAAAATTAAAACGTATTTTTTTAACGTATTTTAGTTAATAAACGATTATATGTGTTAAATGTAAAATTAAAATAATGAAACTAAAAGGTATAAAGTAAATTTAGTAAATAAGTATAGGGGTTGAAAGTGTAATATTTCATTTTAAATTCATTAAATTTGACGAAACACGGGTGAACAGTGGTAAAAAAATGGTCAAACGCGGTTCAAATTTTCAAAAATGGTCCCTAGAATTTTTAAAAAATGGTCCCTTGCAATTGAAAAGTCACAAAAAACATACCATCGCGGGATTAGCCCGCGGTCGCGGGATTCAATTTTTCAAAAATGGTCCCTGCAAATTTAAAAAAGTGTCAGAAATGGTCTCTGGCCCGCGATCGCGGACTCCTATCGCGGAAAAAAGGGTATTTTTGCAAAGTGGGAGAAATTTGTGGTATTTTGGTAACACGAAGTTGGACTTAGGGTATTTTAATTAATTTCCCATTATTATGTGGTTTGTTTACTTTTTGCATTTCCAATACTTTTACTGTGTAATTATATTTGTATTATTATTGTTTTATAATTAATTTTATTACTGTTGTTTTTATTATTATTAATAATAACTAAATTATTATAATTATATGTTACTTATTTTTCTTTAATATTTTGTTATTAGTTATTATAACAACAATACTAATTATTACACGTATATAAAAATTATACTATTTTTTGATAATATTTTATATTGTTAAAACTTACTAAATATATATACTTGTTATTTAAAAAAAATTAATCAACATACATTATTCTTTTATTTTTCTAACAAATCACGTTATATTTATAATTTAATCATATTATCATATTAGCTAATCTTCTTTATTACGTAGTTAAATTTAAGATAATTAAAAAGGTATATCTTTTTAACTTACAAATTCATATATTTATATCTTAAATGATATTAAAACTAAAACTAGGTAAAATTATACAATTATTATAATACATTACATAGTTATCATATTATTTTCTCAAACAAATATCATTAATTAATAAAGTAAGTAGAAACCGTGAATAATAAAAATAAAAAGCATAAAAAAGTCTAATTGTGGTCACTGAGGTTTAATCAGGATTAATGTCTTACAGTCATAAATTGCCAAGTGATTAATCTAGGCATAGTCTAGAACACCCTTCCAACAAAAAATAAAATAAAAAAGTCACCTGATTTGTGTTAATGTATATACAAAAGCAATCCTAAAATAAATAGTAACAATTACAATTATTATTATTAAAGTATGTAATAAAAAATAAAAATAGTTTAGAGTGATTGAGAGATAAATTAGTGATGATTTTATAATGATTGGATAAATAATAATTTTAATAATAATTATAATAATAATTATATGGGCTATAGGCACGTAGAGGGGTGTTCCTATAGCAACACCCTTTAAATTTCTTATCTATAAAAACTTGAAAGGTTAAATGACCTATCAATATCTTAAAATGACCAATCAAATAGGATGCTCTATATATTTTCTCAGGTGAGCATTAACAACACAAACAAATACACATATAGCATAAAAATTTAAAAAGCTCGACTATAGAACCACGTCTTATTGAAACCAATTTTATCAGGCTAATTTTATGCCCCGTAGCCATAATTCTTCCGTAAGTAAGTATCCTTTTTTACATGGCAGCCAGTCGGACCAGTTTTGGAAATACACTATTTCGAGCCCCTTAAAGTCACAATTAGATCTCGTTGTAAACTAGAATGTGTTCTAGACACAAAGAGCTTTCCATCGATATAACTCGTTTTTACATAAACAAGTTGATGTGATCTTTTCCAACTGCTATAACGACCACAGTGTAAACATGTTGATGCTTTAATTTCTCATACAATCGTTTGTAACAAGTTTTAAATTCATAACTTTAATGAAAATGTAAGTGGGACCAAATTATGAGATTTGCTATTTGAAGTGACTAGATTTTATAAGTCTTTTGTGAATCGAAGGTGAAAGCTGAGTTCTTTGTGGAAGGATTTTTGGATAAACAAACAAGTGAGTTTTTTTTTACTTTAAAACGTTTTCAACTGGAATACGTATATGTGTGGTTCGAGAATGTGATAAATGAGGTGATTAAGTGAACTCCTCCCGCATATTTGTAAAAGTTACGAAACTACCCTTCTATCTTCTGCAGACCATGCGAGGATAGGTTACCATTGAGGCATTTCAGCCCTCGACTGTCTTCTACCAAGGAGTCCACATTCCCCACTATCCTCTCTTTCTTGAGATTCTCCCCCGCAGACGCTTCCACAAAATAAATGCTCAGCCTTGAGTAGTAGGCACACGTTTGAAAGTGGACTCTTATCTTTACTGTTGGGTCTTCACAGATTTGAAATTGACTCAATTAAACCCTCTTAGGTACTTAGAATATTTTTGGATTCTTTTGTGTAACTTGTACTCTCATATCAATTGTTCGGTGAAGTCGAAGATCAACCGAAACCAAGTGCGAAGACTATCTCATTGCGGAAGTGAGAAAATCGGCAGCAACTCTCTACAAGTTACACCACCACCGATATGCTTGTGCTATCGGTGGACAAGCATCACCGAATTGAGGAAATTCGGTGAGAAGCTCAAGAAGACTCTCACCGATATGACTTCAGAAATCGGTGGAAGTTCAAGAAGATTTCCACCGATATATGTTCAAAGATCGGTGGGAATTTGAGAAGACTGCACCGAAATATTCTACACTTCGGTGAAGGATCTCTATTCTCCAAAGAAGTGAGATTTCAAATTGGTGCAGTTTCCAATACAGGGGGTCGGTAGCCTTATTCTCTGAAGACAAAAGAAAAGATCATTTATTATGAGGCAATATCCTATTGTCAGATAAAAGTGGCAGTTTGTCATCTTATCTATTCTCAGATAAGATCCTTTTCTGGTACGACTGTCCTCTTGGTTCTTTGGATAAGTTAAAAAGGAGATATCAGCTTTTCAGAAGTCAACCTCTACAATGAATGGAAGAGTGACAAGTGTTCCAAGCATTAAATGATGCATGGACTATAAATAGAGGTAAAGACTCCCCATGCAAATTACGCTTCTGCAGATTACTAAGTGCAAGCTCCTTTCTTACTGAAACTGCATCTTGTGTCTAAGTGCTCAATTTGTTCTAAGTGTTTTTCAGTTTACTTTGTGTTAGATTGTTAGAATAGTTTAACTGTTCTTTTCCGCAACAATCTTTTGTTTTCTATGTGTAATTCTTGTTGAAAGATTTTCAATAAATTGAATTAAAAACTTGTGAAAAATATAAGTATTGTATTCAACCCCCCCTTCTACAATACTTGTTGAGCCATTTTGGGACCAACAAGTGGTATCAGAGCGGAAAGTTTAATTCATAAACTTGATCCGCAATGGCTGCCTCATCCTCATCCCTAACTGTTGAAAACACTGGTCAAAACAATTTTGCTGAAAATGGTTCCATTTCAAAACCTCCCAAGTTTAATCCTAACAACTTTTCTCTATGGAAAAGCCGTATGATGCTATTTATGGAAGGAGTGGGTACTAGATATCCAACCATTCTCAAGGAGGGACCTATCATCCCGAGAGTTTGGGCTCGCTATGAAAAGCAGAGGCCTGGTAAGGAACCAGTCGATAAATCAAGTGACTCTGATGAATCTGAACCTTCCGACATAGAAAAAGCAAAGGCTACTGGTCGTTACATTCTCAAAAACCCAAGAAAATATACTGATGAAGAAAAACGATTAGTGTCTCTGGATTCTAGGCTTAGAGCAATTATTGCTCTCTCACTTCCTGATGAAGTCTATCACTCTCTTGTTAACTTCGGTACTGCTAAAGAGATGTGGACTACTTTGTGTGTACTTTATGAGGGTACAGAGGAAGTAAAGAAAAGCAAAAAGATTGGTCTCATTCGAAAATATGAGCTCTTTGCCTATGAAAAGGGAGAATCTCTTCCAAGCTTTTATAACCGGTTTAACTCTCTGTTAAATGATTTGAAATTACTAGGTAGAGTTTATGACAATGAGGAAGTTCTATGCAAGTTTATGGATTGTCTTCCTGACTTTTGGGAAAACATTTGCACTTGCATTAAGACTACCAACGACTTGGAATACATGCCTTTAACTGTTTTGTATGGAACTCTGTTCAACTTTGAACAAACCAAGCTTCATAGGAAAACCATCTTCAAAGAGATAAAGAGCTCTTCAATAGCTCTTATTTGCGAAAGTTCCAAGAAAAGTCAAAATGTTCCTTGTATCACATATCCCTCATCAGACTCTGATACCGAAAATCAGAACAACCCTTCTCACCAAACGGAGGCATATCTGAGTGATGCCGATGATGAAGGTGATGAAATTTTGGTAGACCGAATGACTGATGAAATGGCTATGATGGCTGGTTTTAAAAATAAATCTCGAAATTTCAACAAACCCAGAAGTTTCAGAAAACCATCATTTTCAAAAATGTCTTCGTCTGACAAGACAAATGAGGAATGTTTCAACTGTGGTAAGAAAGGACACTTTGCAACTGAGTGCAGAAGCAAGCGTGTGTCAAAAGTCAATTCCACGTCCTCTGACAAATATCCTTCTAAAGTTGAGAAATCCAAAGATAAATCCTATTTCAAGAAAGATTCTCAATCCTCCACAGTCTCACATCAGGAGCGTGCTGAAAAGTACAAGGCAAAGTACAAGAAGGAAAAATAAAGAAATGAAGGATCTCAAAGAAAAGGAAAAGGATTGATAGCAGAGGCTCATGACTGGGAAGAAGAAGAAACCACTGACAGCGATTCTCCAAATAAGTGCTTTGTGGCCATATCTGAAGAGGTGGAAGAAGAGGAAGAAGAAAAGGCCAAATCTCCAATGGCATTAGTTTCTACTGAAGGCTCATCATCATACTCTCAGGTACATCCCTTCAATGACATGACTGATATTGAAAAGATAAATGCTTATGAATCTTTAACTCAATACTTTTACACTGTCAAAGATAGCAAGAGAAGAAAATCTGCTCAAGTTAAAGCTCTTACATCTCAACTTGAATCTTGCTTGTCTAAACTCGAAAAATTTGAAGAAATAAAAGCTGAGCTTGAAAATCTAAAAGTCATAAATCATGTAATTGAAAAGGAGAAAAATAAACTGTTCAAAAAGTTAAAGAAAGAACAAGAAGTTGTCAGAAAATGGACAAACTCTTCAAGGAATCTTGAACAAATCTTTCAAGATCAAATCAGTGGTGGTAACAAGTCTGGGTTAGGATATGAAAAATCCATGCTTGATGCACTTGTCCCCATCACCGATACCTGGGAAGATGACTCTGAGACAAACTCTTGTGATTCCATTTCTTTAAACTCTATTGATCTTGGTGAAGCCTTGAAATATGGAATGTTCATAAAAGCCAAAGAATCTTCATCAGATCAAACCCATAAAGTACAAGATGTGGTCAAACCTATTCATGATGTGTTCAAAGGTCTAGCCATTGACAACAACTCTTCTAGTCTTACAAAACCACAATCTTTCAAAGAAAACCACACCACCGAAAAACCCCTCGCCGATTGTGTGCAAAAGGGAAAGTCCAAAGCTTTTTCAAGAGAGATCCCTGACCATGCTTCAACCTCAAGAACCAAACTTTTTAGAGGTCCTCGCAATCCTCTTCTCGGTCCAAAGATTAAGGTTTATATAATTGGAAAGGAAAAAGGAAAGGCACAAAAACCCAAAATAACTTTCATCTACCGAAAATGTTATAATTGTGGTGATACCTTTCATCTTGCTAAAGACTGTCCAAAGGAAAGAATTGACAGATCTAAACCCAAGGTTTCTCACACTTCTAACCCAAAAGGACCCATTACCAAATGGGTACCTAAGAACTGATTTGATGTTGTTTGTAGGTTTTTGAGCACCAACAAGTTTGGTATTTAGATAGTGGGTGCTCACGTCACATGACTGGAAACAAACATCTTCTTGTAAACTATGTGTCAGAGAAGGGTCCTTCTGTAACCTTTAGGGACAACTCCAGAGGTCATACTAAAGGATATGGAACTCTCACAAACGGAACCCTCACCTTCAATAAAGTGGCATTTGTTGAAGGTCTCATGCATAACCTCCTTAGTATTAGCCAACTGTGTGATCTTGGATACAAAGTCATCTTTGAACTGCGTATCTGTACTGTTGTTGACAAGAATATGAAGGTTGTCCTCTCTGGAAGAAGGCTAGATAATGTGTACATCATTGATATGAGTCAAAACAACTCTTCAAATGTCTGCTTCGTGTCTGACGATACAGTCAAAAGAAACTGGCTGTGGCATAAACGTATGTCTCATCTTAACTTCAAAACCCTTCATAAGTTATCAAACAAAGAGCTGGTGACCGGCATGCCTAAGTTAAACTTCGTCAAAGAAAATCTATGTGATGCATGTGAAAAAGGGAAGCTCACCAAATCCTCTTTCATAACCAAGCAATGCACTTCCATCAATCTTCCACTTCAGATGCTGCATATGGACCTATGTGGACCAGTCAGCACTCCTAGTCTAGGAGGAAAAAGGTACATTCTTGTTATTGTTGATGAATTCTCTAGATATACTTGGGTATCTTTTCTCATGTACAAAAGTGATGCAACTGAAGAAATCATCAACTTTGTCAAAAAGAATGAAGTTCTGAATGGTCAGCTTGTCAGATCAGTAAGAAGTGACAATGGCACCGAATTCAGGAACAACAGTTTAGAAGGTTTTTTTAATGAAAAAGGAATCTCTCAAAACTTCTCTGCTGTCAGGACTCCACAACAAAATGGCGTTGTGGAAAGAAGAAACAGGACACTATGTGAAGCAGCAAGGTCTATGCTGTGTGAAGCAAATCTGCCAACCTATTTTTGGGCCGAAGCTGTCAACACTGCCTGTTTCACTCAAAACAGGTCGGTGATAACGAAAAGACATGAGAAAACTCCATATGAAGTCTTTCATGGAAGAAAGCCAAACATTGGTTTCCTTCATGTCTTTGGCTGTGTGTGCTTTATTCTAAATGACAGGGAAAATCTTGGGAAATTTGATCCTAAGGCAGATGAAGGAATCTTTGTGGGATATTCCTTGACTTCCAGAGCCTACCGAGTTTACAATCTTCGGAGAGAATGCATTGATGAATCTATCCATGTAAAGTGTGATGACTCAAGATCATCTTCTCTGACAAATGATGATGAAGAACTACATAGATGGATATCATCATGCATTGGGGAATCTCCCATTTCAGGGGGAGCAACCTCCACCGATCCACCCTGCATTCCAAATATTCCTTATGTTCCAAACAATCAAGCTGGGTCATCGTCTTTAACACCTGAAACCCCCCCTGCCGAAATTGCCTCCACCGAACCCTATCCATTATCCACCGAAATTAACCTCATTACCGAAACTCTTCCTGCCGATAATCCCTCTGACAACCCTCCTTCACCACATCCTGCCAACACCCCAGCCTCGAACTTTCCTTCCACTTCAACTATTCCTCTACCGATGCCTCCTGCTCTTAAATGGACCAAAGATCACCCCATTGATCAAATCATCGGTGATCAGCTAGCTGGTGTTCAAACAAGGAGAGGCACCAGTAACATCTGTCTCTATGTGAATTTCCTATCTCTTGTTGAACCTAAAAATATTGAAGAAGCCCTAAGTGACCCATGTTGGGTTTCGGCCATGCAAGAAGAACTCTCCCAATTTCAAAGAAACAAAGTTTGGAGGCTTGTGCCTAGACCTTCAAGAAAAACAATCATCGGCACAAAATGGGTCTTCAGAAACAAAATGGATGAAGATGGTACTGTCATCAGAAACAAAGCCAGACTCGTAGCTCAAGGCTACCGACAGGAAGAGGGTATTGACTATGATGAAACATTTGCTCCAGTTGCCCGACTTGAAGCTATCCGGATCTTTCTTGCTCATGCTGCTCACAAGAACTTCAGGTTATTTCAAATGGATGTAAAGAGTGCTTTCCTGAATGGAGAACTAGCTGAGGAAGTATATGTAAAGCAACCTCTAGGCTTTGAAGATTCCACACACCCAGACTATGTGTACCGACTTGACAAAGCTCTGTATGGGCTCAAGCAAGCTCCTCGAGCCTGGTATGACACTCTCGCCATATTTCTACTCAAGCATGGCTATACTAGAGGTACAATTGATAACACTCTCTTCCACAAGCAATCCTCAGGTAATCTCATCCTTGTTCAAATTTATGTGGATGACATTATTTTCGGTGCCACCGATGAGTCTCTGTGTGATGACTTTGCCTCTCTCATGAAATGTGAATATGAGATGAGCATGATGGGGGAGCTAACTTTTTTCTTAGGTCTTCAAGTGAAACAAATTTCAGAAGGAATCTTCATAAACCAAAGCAAGTACATTAAAGACCTTCTGAAGAAATTTGGCTTTGAAAACTCCTCTCCCATGAAAACTCCCATGGCACCACCTTTGAAACTTGACACCGATTTAAATGGTGAATCTGTGGATGTTACTCATTATAGAGGCATGATTGGCTCTTTGCTTTATTTAACTGCTAGCAGACCAGATATCATGTTTGCTACTTGTCTGTGTGCCCGTTATCAGGCAAATCCAAAGAAGTCTCATTTGGATGATGTGAAACGGATTTTCAGGTATCTAAAGGGTACCATGCATCTGGGTCTTTGGTATCCCAAAGACTCAGGTTTTGAACTCATGGGATATTCAGATTCTGACTTTGCAGGTTCCAAAAATGATAGAAAAAGCACTACAGGCAGTTGTCAATTCCTTGGTGGAAAACTGGTAAGCTGGTCCAGCAAAAAGCAAAACTCAGTCTCAACATCCACTGCCGAGGCTGAATATGTTGCTGCTGGAAGTTGCTGCGCACAGATTCTATGGATGAAAAAACCAGTTGAGAGACTACAATCAGTTCTACTCCAAGATACCCATCCTATGTGATAATTCAAGTGCAATTGCAATTGCAAACAATCCTGTTCTCCACTCAAGGTCCAAACACATCGATATCCGATATCATTTCATCAGGGACCATATCTCCAAAGGTGACATTGAGCTGCATTTTATTCCAACTGATCTTCAACTTGCAGATTTGTTTACTAAACCTCTGGATGAAGCCAGGTTCACTTTCCTCGTCGGTGAACTTGGCATGTTGTACTTAGAATAGGTTCCAAAAAAAAATCGGTCTGATAACTTTCGGTGGATTCACCTCTCGGTGACTCATCCTTTCGGTGATTCATCTTTCGGTGCTTCTTCCTTTCGGTGAGTCATACTAAGTGATCTTCTCGGTGATTCATCCTTTCGGTGGATTCATCTCTCGGTGATTCATCCTTTCGGTGATTCATCTCTCGTCCTTTCTCGGTGTCTCAACGCCTCGGTGGATCCGCACCGACTACCGATACTTCTGTGTGTTTCCCACCGATATCCACCGATCGTCCCCTCACCTTCCTCAACGATGTCCACCGAAGTTCAAACCTATCTACACGTCACCCCTACCCCTAGCCTGTCAGAATCGTTTCACCTCCCCGTTTCGTGAAACGGATTCCTGACCACATTTTCGAGGTTGTCATCATTACCTCCTTTTTATTATTTTATTCTCTTTTATTTTTTAAACCGTTCCCCCTTTTTTTTGAAACCCTATATATTCTCGAACATCCATCTCATTTTTCCTTTACTTTTTCTATTCTCCTTCGTGCTTCCTCTATAACCTGCAACCACACCATCCTCGTGCTCTCTCCCTTGTTCATCCATGGCGTCCTCGAAGAACATCTCCCCTACATGTTTTGCTGATCTCAAGTTCAACCCTTGCAATCACGTTTCCAGATTTGAAACCGATCCCACTCATCCTGAATTTACCCATGTGATCAAGCTCCTCACTCGATCTCCCCTCCTTCATGCCTTCACTTGCAATCTCAAAATGAGCAAAATGCTCGTTGGGACATTCTGGCTCTCCTGTGTGTATGACCCCTCCAATGATGCGATTCATGCATCCATACTTTCTGGAGACAAGGATGATCACGACCTCAGTTTTGGGGTCGATGATGTTCGCTCTGCCCTGAAGATCGATGCTTTCGATTTCTATGACGATTGGCATTCCGATACTGTTCTCGACGATGTTCTCAGTGCCACAGGATACATGGTCGACGATAACTCCAAAAGCTCCAAAGGTCCTGGAACTCTTCTTAGGAGTCGAATGGGTAGTATATGGAATTTCTTCTTTGCTCATGTGATCCACTGCCTCTCTCGAAAAACGAGCGGCCATGATCAATCCCCCTCATACATCACCAAACTGGCCCACGCCCTCATCTTTCAACGACGAGTTGATTTCGCTCAGTACTTCTTCACCGAATTAGTGGAAGTAATCTCCCATCCACGGAAGTGCCACGTTGCCTATCCCCGATTCATCTCCATGATCATCCAGCACAAACTTGGAAAGTCCCTGGACGAAGATCGTAAGTCCCGCACTCCCCGATTCTCCTATGACTGGGCTCCACCGATCGTCGGCAGCAAAACTCTCAACGTCGGTGTTCTAGACACCGACCGTCCTTTACGCCGAGGTATGATCACTCTAGCCATCTCTCCAGAGCTTCAATGGGGTGATTCTGAAATTCCAGGGTTTCACCACCCCGATATCCCCGAAGTCCTTGCTGCTGCGGTGACATCTTCCCCCCGTTCCAGAGCAAAGTCAGTTGGCGCGAAGAAGAAATCGGCCGCCGACACCTCCGCCGCTGCTTCCAGGACCATGACACCGATTAACCCATCGGTGACTGCCCCGGTCCAAAAACCTTCTAAGCGGAGGCACTCTTCATCCCCCCCGAAAAGTCGTTTAAAACGATCTCGGGGCCCTGTCCGTGAGTCATCCCCTTCCGAATCCTTTTTGTTCACCACCGACCATTTGGTCATCCCTAAGGCAACTCTAAATATACCTCTTCCAACACATTCTCTGAGTGACCATGCTGCTTCTCCCGCCGAATCTCTAGAATCTCCCTCCGACAGCATGGACCTTGCACTGCACGCCCTTTCACCCGGTCAGTTCTTGATCGATGATGATGCACAACCCGATCAGGGTTCCCCCCCATTAGATCCCCCCCATGACTTCTTTGCAGGTCTCTTTGACGACACCGGTTCTCCCCGAACCTCCCCGTCTGACGGAGCGATCCTCATTGAGTCCGCTTCCCCCTCCCCGATGAAGTCTCCTGTGAACCAAACATCTCCTCGAAGTTCCCCCCGAGTTTACTCTCCCCGAAGGTCGCCTACGCCACACCGATCTCCCTCCCCGGTTCAGGAATCTCCCCGACGATCTCCCACTCCGCCACCGAGACCGCTTTTCCCCGATGAAATGTTATATCCCAGCAACATTCCCATCTCGGCGGAGGATCCTCTTCGCATCCGCTACATCGTTTCTGGGGATATCGGGGGTCGCACAACTGTTCAAGAACCCTCTCTCATTGAAGACTTACAGGAAAGTGCTCGACAGTGTCGGCTTGTCGGCACCCAATTTGAATCCTTCAAACTAGAGGTGGCCAAATCGACCCGACCCGACCCGACCCGACGGGCTGACCCGAACCGAAACCGGCCAAGAACCGGTTCTGGCCCGACCCGGTCAAGAACCGGTTTCAAGCCCGAGAGCCGGGACCGGTTCGCGTATATAGGATTTTCCTCGGCCCGACCCGGCCCGACCCGGGACCGGTTCGTGACCCGGTTCGTGACCCGACCCGGCCCGACCCGGTTTTTTTCAAAAAACAATATGACCGTTAGAGAGCCGTTAGAGAGCCGTTGGGACCCCTTTTTGACCGTTTTTTGCCTCAAAAAACACCCTCCAAACCCCATATAAATACTAGGGGTGTTATGGAGTGATCACCACCTTACAATTGCTTACAAAACGCAAAAAACGCTTACAATTCTAATTTCTCGGCTCTCGTTATATTCGTTTCTCGCAAAAAACACATACAATTCTCATTTCTCGGCTCTCGTTATATTCGTTTCTCGCAAAAAACACATACAATTCTCATTTCTCGGCTCTCGCTATATTCGTTTCTCGCAAAAAACGCATACAATTCTCTAGTCTCTACTCTCTACTCTCTACTCTAGTCTCTACTATCAAAAAAATGGCCGAACAAAATTACACCATTATTGTCGATCATTCACGAAAATCACCGGTTTGGGATAATTTCAACTTGGTAAAATTTCCCGACGATACAAAAAAGGCGCAATGCAAACGGTGTGGAGATTTCCTAAAACCCGAATCAAATAGCACGTTAAAGCGCCACTTCGAGGAAAGATGCAAGAGGTTGAAATCGGGTCCCGATCCAACTCAACCCATACTTGACAATTCCGGTCAAGTATGGTCGTATGATAATGATCTCGCCCGAGAAATGCAAATGAAATGTGTCATTCAAATGGCGTTGCCGTTCGGACATTTCGACAATCCTCACATTACAAACATGATCAAAAATGGGTTCCAACCACGCTACAATGGTTCGGTAAGTCGTCAAACTCTTAAGCGTGATGCTTTAAAATATTGGAATAAGGTTCAAAAAATTATGCGAGAAATGTTTTTAAACTTACCCAACAAAGTTTCTTTAACTTGTGATGTATGGAGCGCACCATGCGGATTGCCAGATTCTTATATATGCATAACGGCACATTGGATTGTGCCGGGATCGTGGCAATTATGCAAACGTGTAATCACGTTTGAGCTCTTTGGTTCGCCACATTCGGGTGAACGTCAGTTTTCTATAATTATGAGATGTCTTCAATATTATAATTTAAAAAATAAAGTTATTAGTATTTCGTTTGATAATGCTAGTAATAATACGGCATGCGTAGACCGATTACGTTTGGCTTTATCCCCTATTTTAGAGGGAAAATTATTTCATACACGTTGTTGCGCACACATAATAAACTTAGCCGTTCAAGACGGCTTAAGTAAACTTAATGAGCCTTTAACTAAGTTTAGGCTTATGTTACGCCGAATTTTCACAAGAAATAAAAAAATGCAAAACTTATATAGAGATTATTGCAAACAAGTCGGTTTTAAAGCTTTGGGACCGGCGCACGATATGCCGGTTCGATGGAATTCGACTTGGAAAATGATGGATAATTTATTAAGACAACAACAATATATTCAAGCATTTTATAACATTCATTACCCGGATAACACGATAACTCAGGATGATTGGACAAGGATTCATGGCTTTCACGATATTTTGGGCGATTTTAAAACTGCAACAACTATGTTATCCGGTGTTTATTATCCAACGAGCCCTTTACTTTTAAATCAACTTTATATTTTGGCAAGTAAAATTGCTCAATACGAACAGGATTTGCACTTTCACGACGTGGTGAAACCAATGAAAGAAAAATTGGTAAAATATTTTAAAAAGATCCCCTTCACTTTTCTTTGTGCCGCGGCATTAAACCCGTTTTTAAATGTTACGGGTGTCGAAGTTTTAATACAAGCAATATGTTTATCGTTTGGTTTGGATTCTCTTACAAATTCTAGCTTTTCAAGGAAACGCATACAACAATTTAATACTGATTTTCATCAATTATATGAAATTTATAGAGTTAATTATGGGGGAGGAAGCCAACAAACCCCTACACCTCAAATGTTTTCACCGGGTTCTAGTAGCAGTCGTGGCCGAAACCGAGAAGACTTAATGCAAACTTTAATGCAATCGGTTGTCATGGAATCTTCTAAAAAAGCTAGATATGATGGGGATAATTTGGGTGAATTCAATCAATACGTACGTACTAATTTTATAACAACATCCTTCACAAACGTCGTAGATGTTGAATCCCTAGATTTATTAGAATGGTGGAAAAGTAAACAATCAAGTTTCCCAATTATGGCCACTATTGCACTTGATGTACTAACAATCCAAGCTAGTACTGTAGCTTCGGAGTCGGCCTTTTCTCTTAGTGGCAGGATCATATCGGAGCGTCGGACAAAATTAACCCCAAAATCGGTGGAGTGCTGCGTATGTCTGAAGGATTACTTGGATGGAGAAGACCGCATTCAAAATCGAACGAACCTGGAGGATGATATAGAAGGCGTGGAAGAAAACTTATTCGAAAACGACACGGATGAACTACTAAGTACGCCGTCCGTAACCGATAGTTCTGATGTTAGTAGTGTCGTAGATGACGAAGATGTAGACACCGACCGCCTTGACGATCAGACGGCTATTACACGACTGATGCAGTACAATACTCTTGAAGACTACAATCCAAATCAAAATCCATACTACGCTCCATACAATCCATTCAATTATAATCCATTCAATTACTATCCGGGTGATGGGAGTGGAAGTTCGGGAGCGGGACCTTCGAATGTTTAGAATTTATGTATTGTAACTTGTAACTTGTAACTTGTAAGTTTGTAACTTAAAATTATATATAAATTATAAAACGTAAAAGTGTATTTTAGTGATATATATTATAAATAAAACGTATTTTAAAGTGTATTTTACTTATCCAATGATTCCAATCCAATTTTTCTTTGTTAAAGTTTAGTAATTAATTATTATACAAAGAAAGCAGTTAAAAAACAAAAAAATCCCCGGCCCTACTCCGACCCGGTTCTTGGCCCGGCCCGGCCCGGCCCTCCCGAAACCGGTTCTACATACAAGTAAACGGGTCAGGGGATTTCGGTTTAAACCCGGCCCGACCCGACCCGGTTCTCACCTGACCCGGTTCGCACGGTTACTGTGCAGAACCGGGTTGTCCCCCGACCCGGCCCGGCCCGGCCCGAACCCGACATTTGGCCACCTCTACTTCAAACAGGCCACTCTTGCAATGATCGCCATGACAAACTCCCGAATGTCCACCATCGAGTCTCGGCTGCCACAGATTATTTCAAATGCTATTACCGATGCTATCAGGCCTCTTACCACCGACATCTCCACTTTGATTCCCAAGGTGGACTCCTTGTCCCGATCTCATGGGGACCTTGCCTTCTCTTTCGGTGCCTTCAAGGCGGCCTCCACTGTCAAGGATTCTGAACTTCAGAGGTTGCTTCAAGAAGCTAAGTCTCATCAAGATTTCGGCCAGGCCGCTGCCGACTCTCTTCGTGATATCAATACCAAACTTCGGGAATTCGGTCACCTGGAGATGGATCTCGGTGACTTCACCATGGTCTCTGATGAGGTACCAAATCGTCTTTCCCTTCTTCATGATAAATTCGACTACATTTTCCGACAGATGGGTTTGAAGATTCTGGCTGGTGCTGAGGGGGAGAAAAAGATAACCCATCCCAAGTTGCCATCCCTTAAACAAACGGTCATCCCCAAGCCTCCATCTTCCACCGAAACCCACGCTGAAACCGCCGATATTGAGGGGGAGCAACTCTCCAGAGAAAAAGAGTCGAAAGACAAGTCAACTACTGAGGGGGAGAAGCTCTCTGCGGCCGAAACCGATAAGGGTAAGAAATCTCTCACTGCCGAACAATTGGCCGAACAAGAAAGACTAGAGAAAGAAAAGGTGAAGTATGGGATTCGCCCCACCGATGCAGACAAACTCAAGCTTAAACCTCCATCGCATCCGCAGGAACCCAATCTCGGTCTGACTCCTCAAGAAATTGAGGAAGCCAGATTAGCCCAAAAAGCCCTTGATGATACCAAGGCCCTCTCTCTAAAGGTTGCAGAGGAAGAAGCCAAGAAAGCCAAGACCACCGATGCCGTGTCGGCACAGAAATCGGTACTAAGTGAATTTGAACAAGAGAGAAATGAAGAGGTTAGATGGTACAAGTTGAAGATGCACCACCGATCCGACAGATCCCCAATCTCAGGTGTCAAAATCGTAACCTCCAGATCCAATCCAAAAGACATCAGACTTATCATTGATCGGGAAGATGGCTCCTTAAAAAGTGTGAGAGACTACCAACTCAGAACCTACGGTCTCCCCGAATGGTACGAAATCTCTCGACACTTGGCCAAAAATCCAAACCCAAAGAAGGACATCTTTGTCAAATACATTGATGATCTAATGGCAAAGATGAAGGAGATAAAAAAGAAGTATAGCATCGTGCTTACCACCGATGAAAGATCGAAACTGCAATCCTTGAAGGAAGAAGTGTGCCTTCCGAAAGTTCAGAATCCCCCCGACACTGTCTTCAAGGATATGGCAAAGGAAGGAAAGATACCGAATGTAAGTAACCTAAGTCTTTCCCTTCCCTCTTCGGCATCATATCCCACGACAACTCTGGGTCTTTCACCGATCCCTGGACTATACTTCAACGATGGATTCGGCAAACGAGCCTTCTTCAGATTCTCTCAAATTCCTGTTGCCGACACCATGTTTCTTGAAGGCCTCCACAACTTGTTCCCTCACATCTCCGAAGCTCAACCCTACTACCGAATCTTAATGGACGAGATCAAACGCCGACAATCGTCAAAGAAGTAGGTCAATTTTTTTGGTAGTTGTGATAATCTTTTGCTTACCGATGTATGAGAATGACTTATGAAATTCAAAGTGCTTCTCTTGTTTATATTTTGTACATACCTTTTATTTCCCTGCTTTACATACACTGTATAGATATACTCAAACAAACATAAATCAAAAAAAAAAGGCCTATGTGAAAAAGAACCCAAAAGAGTAAAAAGGGTCAAAATGCACTTATTTTCATTTACTCTTTAATATTCTAAGGATAAGAGATCAAATTCAAATAGGGGGAGATTGTTGGGTCTTCACAGATTTGAAATTGACTCAATTAAACCCTCTTAGGTACTTAGAATATTTTTGGATTCTTTTGTGTAACTTGTACTCTCATATCAATTGTTCGGTGAAGTCGAAGATCAACCGAAACCAAGTGCGAAGACTATCTCATTGCGGAAGTGAGAAAATCGGCAGCAACTCTCTACAAGTTACACCACCACCGATATGCTTGTGCTATCGGTGGACAAGCATCACCGAATTGAGGAAATTCGGTGAGAAGCTCAAGAAGACTCTCACCGATATGACTTCAGAAATCGGTGGAAGTTCAAGAAGATTTCCACCGATATATGTTCAAAGATCGGTGGGAATTTGAGAAGACTGCACCGAAATATTCTACACTTCGGTGAAGGATCTCTCTTCTCCAAAGAAGTGAGATTTCAAATTGGTGCAGTTTCCAATACAGGGGGTCGGTAGCCTTATTCTCTGAAGACAAAAGAAAAGATCATTTATTATGAGGCAATATCCTATTGTCAGATAAAAGTGGCAATTTGTCATCTTATCTATTCTCAGATAAGGTCTTTTTCTGGTACGACTGTCCTCCTGGTTCTTTGGATAAGTTAAAAAGGAGATATCAGTTTTTCAGAAGTCAACCTCTACAATGAATGGAAGAGTGACAAGTGTTCCAAGCATTAAATGATGCATGGACTATAAATAGAGGTAAAGACTCCCCATGCAAATTACGCTTCTGAAGATTACTAAGTGCAAGCTCCTTTCTTACTGAAACTGCATCTTGTGTCTAAGTGCTCAATTTGTTCTAAGTGTTTTTCAGTTTACTTTGTGTTAGATTGTTAGAATAGTTTAACTGTTCTTTTCCGCAACAATCTTTTGTTTTCTATGTGTAATTCTTGTTGAAAGATTTTCAATAAATTGAATTAAAAACTTTTGAAACAATACTTGTTGAGCCATTTTGGGACCAACATTTACTACATCACTAAGAAAAATATTTATTTGAAACACTAATTGAAAATCTAATTGGTCATTTGCTCAACGTTTATCCAGTAGGTGCTTACCGATAATAGTCAGCACTTTCATTAACTTAACGGGTACTCAGACCAAATAAGATTTCAATCATTGTCATATTTATTCCATAAGGTAAAGTGACCCGATAAACACTTATCGAGTAAAAATTTAGTAAACGACCACGATAGTATATAATGTTTTAAAGGTTGTTTTTATGTAAATGTGTAATAAGGTATTACATAATGTTTTAAGGGTTGTTTTTATGTAAATGTGAAATAAGGTAGTATATATTGTTTAAAAGGTTGTTCCTTTTTAGGTAAATATGTAACAGGTGTTGGAGCCAAAAATTGCTAATAATCAATATTTTTCTTCATTTTAGCATATGTTTTCATACTTTCTCCGCTTTAGAGAGTGGAGATGCTCTATCAAACTTTGATGGATTAAAAAACAAACTTGATCGTTAAAAGAAATTAGATATCATAAACCTTAAGGGTGCGTTTGGTATGCATACAAGATAGTACAGAACAGGACGAGACATGACAGAACAGAACAGTTGTTCAACGTTTGGTAGACAGAACAGAACATATAACATAAGATAAAATACAAATAAATAAATATTAAAGAATGAATAAAATAAAAAAAAGAATGTGTATTTGATGTTCTAGAAGAGAATTGGATTTTATTTTAAGGTTATATTTGTAAAAAAATAAGTATGTTCCATCTTGTTCCATGGGGTGGAGGTGGAACGGGCATGTTCCAGCTTGTTCCACTTTGTTTCTGTCTGTTCCACATAAAAATCATGCCAAACATGGGACAGTGATCTCTGTTCTGTTCTGTCCTGTGTACCAAACACACCCTAAGTAAAACAAGTTTACTTTATTAAATAAACTGATTCCAAGTCCCTCTTACATATTTAAAAAAAGACCTCGTCTAGGTGTCACTTTTAATAGTAAAATTGATCATATAAACTAATTAGTTTCTAAGTACATGATTAATTCAAATTCAATTTTGAAAAAGGTCCAATATTAAAATAATAATTTGGAATTCAAAATCTCCGCCACAAAGCACAAATGGTTTACATTAATTGTTTTAACTGAAATGAAAATCTTTTTTTTTTCTCTCTCTCTCTCTCTCCTTCAGGAGGAAACACGAAGACTAAATTAACCCTTTTCATAAAAACCCTAGAAAAATACCATGGACCCAGTCTTCAGACAATCTTTGACCATAAATTTATCAAACCCGATCACCAATTCTACTCCGCCGTCTTCCGCCGTCTGCATCCAATTGAAACCCCTGCAAACATACAATCAAAGAGGAAGAAGACCACCACGCGAAGGTGAACGGGAGAGTCAGGCCCGGTGTGGTGTACTACTCGCATATTCCAGAGTCGGGCCCGGTGTGGTGGCTGCACCGACAGTTAGACCATCGAATGGCTACTTCACTGCACCGACAGTCAGACCATCGAATGAGATAAATGAGGATTCTTGGATGATTTAGATGGGCTGGATGCCTGTATCTATACTGTAGGTAAGTGCTAGAACCATGTTTGAAAATTCTTTGTGTGAATCGATTTTAATAAAAAAAAAAAGTCTTCATAATCCCAACTTTCAAAACAAAACTACAGTAAAACAAAAGCCAAATAACCTCAAGGACTTCCTCAATCTGGACGGTCTAGCACAGATTTATCGACCAACAAGCTATCAATGAATCACAACAACCAAACAACAACTCACAAGGGCATCCACTGAGCCAAAAATTTCCATCACCTGCATGAAACAAATAAAAGCGACTTTTTCTTAGCTTTCTTCTCAACTTCCTGAGAAAAATAAAACCTTAAAACATAGATAATAAAAAAACAAATAAGATGTGAACACTAACTTTAAACAAACCACTAATCCTTGCCCACATATTATCATTTGTACAAAAAAAAACTCATATACAAAATACAAGCAGATCCATATTTGAAGCTAACAAATCTAAAATATAGATACAAATAGTATCAAAACTCACATTTGACACTAATAAATCAAAACTCATATACACAAGATAGCTTATACGGAAATCTACCATGTCAATAACGGTGCTTGAATCAAGTTTGATTTGTCAATAGCGGTGTTCATAACCATAGTTTACCTAGCTTCTCAACCTCTTCCGATACCTGCACATAAACCGAATTAGAGAAAGAGAAAACAAAAACAAGAATCTTGAGGTGGGTACAACAAACCTTCTTGAAAGAACTCCTACTCGTACAATTTTAGTGAAGATGAAGGAGATGGGTCTCATAATGGAGTCAAGATTTCAAATTTGAAATTGGTGTGTACAAGATGGAGAGACTGGATTTTAGGGATGAGTTTTAGGGCGTGTTTGAGATTGAGAGAGTATGAAGAGATTTGAATTCAAATAAATTCTGAAAAGCAAGTGGTCTTTAGCACCAAAATAGAAAAAGGGATCACTGTTGGAGAAAAGGGATGGCTGGAGGTACCAGAATCAGTAGCGGTGGTGATAGGGGTTCACAAGTACCAACAATACCATACTTGAAGGTGGTAAGAGGGTTTAAAAGCAAATCACTTGTACATTGTGCATTGAGAGAGGTAATTCATAGATTTTCAAATTTAATGCTTAAAAAAGTTGTACTCCATGCTTTAATGGTTATTAAAGATTGATGGAAAATCTGTGTATCTTCTCATTGACAGGTAAAGGGTATAAATACAGGTATTAATAGAATCCCAATAATAAAGGGATAATCACAACTATAATTACAGATAATCACTACTATAATTACAATGGAAACATGATCGCTAATAGCCCCCCTCAGTTGGAGCAGGAGGTGGTCGGATGCTCAAACTGGATCGGAAGTCAAGGAATAGGTGCCGGGGGAGACCTTTGGTGAAGATGTCAGCGTACTGAAAAGCGGATGGAACATGCAAAACCCGAATGTGGCCGAGAGCAACTTTTTCGCGAACGAAATGGATGTCCATTTCGATGTGTTTGGTCCGTTGATGCTGTACGGGGTTTCCGGAGAGGTAAACGACGGAGACATTGTCGCAATAGACCAGTGTCGCCCGTTTTAAAGGCGTGTGGAGCTCGAGTAGAAGGTTTCTTAGCCAGCATGTTTCAGCGACGACATTGGCCACGCCCCTGTATTCAGCCTCGGCACTAGATCGGGAAAGGGTGGGCTGGCGTTTGGCGGACCATGAGATTAAGTTGTCCCCTAAAAAGACGCAGTAGCCCGAAGTTGAGCGACGGGTGTCCGGACACCCCCCTCAATCGGCATCGGTGTAGGCAATGAGCCGAGATGGACTGGAGGGGTACAAGTGAAGTCCAAGGTCAAGTGTACCCTTTAGGTACCGTAGGATACGCTTGAGGGCGTTGAAGTGTGGTTCGCGTGGGGCATGCATAAATAAACAGATCTGCTGGACTGCGTAGGCGATATCCTGTAACAACACGGTTCCCAAACATACAACAAATAACATATTTTACATAACACTGCTTCAGAACAAAAGATATATCATATAACATGTACGGTCCCTTAGTCTTTACAATCATAATAAGTAATTCATTACAAACTTTTCGCTAATTAATTTACATTATAACTAATAACAAAGTTATAAGTACAAAGCACATCACGGTCTTCAAAACATAAGTCTTCCCAAAAGCTAGTCATAGATTAACCTTTTCACTTGCTCTTACTTGATCCATGACCTGGAATACATATTTTAAAACAAAATGAGGGTTAGACCTAGTGGTCTAAGTGAGAAAATCTCTGTCAGTTTAAAATCATTTTCACAAACACCATATACATAACACGAATATGGATACCAATCATGACTCATACATTGTGTACTTTCCTGTCGTTTTCCCATGGCCATATTAGTTGGTTGCGAGCCAACTAATCAGTTTACTCCGCTGCACTAATATACAGCCAACTCCGCTGTCCCTCCGTACTGCCAAACTCCACCGGTCCTAAGCCCGGCCAACGTGTACTCGTGTAGTGTAATACTCGTATAAATATAATATACATCTCAATATATCATACTTCATACATATGCACATAATTACACTACTTATCACATTCTCAATCCACATATATGTATTCCAGTTTGAAAACATTTTAAAGTAAAACTCACCTGATTGCTTATCAAAACGCTTCCAAGCCTTTTCCAAAAGATTCAGTCTTTCACCCAGAATTCACAGAATCTGAAATAATTTACATACAATTATCTCCTTACCAACTAAACATATAAGACTTACTAGAAGACTAAGAACTCTAGATAACTCTATCTAACTCTTATCCTCAAATGTTTCCCCCAAACCCGAACTTATGTCGAGTACACAGTGTTCCTAGTCCTCAATCATACTCCATCCAAGAGTCGACAAACCACAAAGTTATCGGATACTCAAAAGTATCTGAAATCTCAGAAGTGACCAAACAGCTAGAGTTTCCGGATACAACAAAACTATCCGGACAACATGACCAATCCGGACAGCACAACTTTCCGGACAACCTATACAATCCGGACAACACAACTTTCCGGACAACATAAACAATCCGGACGACATCCGGAAACCAAAGCAATCCGGACACCATCCGATATCTAATTTCATCCGGAAACCATAGAAAATAGAACTTATCGGGTAATTGACTCGTCCGGATACCATTAACCAAAAACTAACGGACACTATAGAAAGGATCTACCGGACACATTCAAATTGTGTCCGGAAACCTCTGTCGGTTTACCCCATTTTTACCCAGAAATCGACTGAAATTAACACCAGTCAGAATTTGATAATTCTAATCCGTTAGAAACCTTCTACTAACAATTACACACATAAAATGTAAAGGAACATACCTCAATTCACTTCCAATGAATCCAATTTGAAGCCTTAACCTTTCTTTTCTTCTTCTTCTTCTTTTGTCTCAAAACACACACACACACACACACACACACTGATATTTTCTGTTTTGAAAATATCTGAAGTCCTAAAGGTGTATATTAGACTAAATTTACAATCTTGACTTAAACTATTCAATAATGACCAAAACACCCCAAAACTTATAATTTAACCCAAACTTACCCTAAACATCCAAATTTAAAGTTAACTAAATTTAACGAAAAGAGAATTTAACTAACGAACTTACCCGGGGTATTACATCATCTCCCCCTTAAAAGAATTTTGTCCTGGAATTAGGTTAGGCAAAGAGGTACGGGTACTTAGTTCTCATTTCTGATTCTAGTTCCCAAGTAGCATCCTGCCCTTTATGATGTCGCCATTGTACTTTTACTTGTCTGATCTCTTTGTTCCGCAAAACTTTGACTTTACGGTCAACAATGGCTTCAAGTTTTTCCACATAATTCAGCTTTTCATCAACTTGTATATCTGATAGAGAAACTGCCTGATTTGGTGTAACCAAACACTTTCGAAAATTTGAAACGTGAAAAGCGTTGTGGATACTGCTTAACTCTGGCGGATGATCCAACCTGTAGGCTACTTCACCAATTCTTTCTGTAATTGCAAAAGGTCCGATGTACCTTGGACTAAGCTTACCTTGTTTCCCAAATCGAATGACTCCTTTCCAAGGTGAGACTTTTAACATTACAAAATCTCCAACTTGGAATTCTAACGGTTTTCGGCGTCGGTCAGCGTAGCTTTTCTGTCTGTCTTGAGCCACTTTCAATCGTTCCCGAATCTAAGTAATCTTATCCGCAGTCAACTGCACTATATTTGGCCCCGCTAATTGTTTCTCTCCCACTTCGTTCCAACACAGAGGAGTTCGACATTTTCTACCATACAGAACTTCGAACGGTGCCGCTTGTATGCTGGAATGATAACTGTTATTGTAGGCAAATTCAATCAACGGCAAATGCTTATCCCATGATCCCCCAAAATCAACAATGCAGGCCCGTAGCATATCTTCCAAAGTTTGAATCGTTCGTTCACTCTGGCCGTCAGTTTGAGGATGATACGTTGTACTTAACTTTATTTGCGTCCCCATTTCTTTTTGAAAACTCCTCCAGAACCTTGAAGTAAAACGACTATCACGATCAGAAATAATCGAGATTGGAACTCCATGTCGAGTTACTATTTCATCGATATACAAATTGGCTAGTCTATCTAATGGATAGGTTTCTTTTATCGGTAGGAAATGAGCAGACTTTGTCAATCTATCAACGATCACCCAAATGGCATCAAACCCTTTCGGAGTCATTGGTAACTTCATGATGAAATCTGTAGTAATCTGATCCCATTTCCACATAGCTATTTCTAAACGGTGTAACTGACCAAAAGGCTTTTGATGTTCAATCTTTACTTTCTTACAAGTGGTACAACCTTCCACATGCTGGGCAATACTTCTTTTCATTCCCGGCCACCAGTAAAATTGTCGTAGATCCTTATACATCTTATTTGTACCTGGATGAATAAAGAAACGAGATTGATGATCTTTTTGTAGTACCCGATCACGTAAACCTCCTAAACGAGGCACCCAAATTCTGTTTCCCAAACACAGTAACCCACAATCATCTGTTATGAGTGTTGCTGATATCCCTACTAACCGTTCTGGTTTCAAGTGTTCTTCTTGAAAAGCTTCTACCTGACACTTCTTCAATTCGTCAAAGATGTTAGGTAGAAGTTCAGCTCGTAGTGCAATGGCTTTTATTGTTCCACTCCTTTCTTGACGACTCAGTGCATCAGCTACCACATTCGCCTTTCCCGGATGATAAAGAATTTCACAATCGTAATCATTCACCAGTTCTAACCATCTTTTTTGCCTCATATTCAATTCTCGTTGATCGAAGAGATGTTGGAGACTCTTATGATCGGTATAAATTTGACATTTATAGCCGTATAGATAATGTCTCCAAATCTTCAGCGCGAAAACAACTACTGCAAGTTCCACGTCGTGTGTAGGATACTGTCGTTCATGATCCTTCAATTGACGAGAAGCATAAGCAATAACTTTCCCACGCTGCATTAATACACATCCCAGTCCTAGTTTGGAAGCATCACTGTAAACAACAAAGTCATTGGAACCTTCAGGTAGTGACAGTATCGGCGCGCTATAGAGTTTCTCTTTCAATATTCGGAATGCTTCATCCTGTTCTGCTTTCCAGTCGAACTTTATATTCTTTCGGGTCAGCTTGGTCAGGGGCATAGCGATACGAGAGAAATCTTGTATAAACTTTCGATAGTAGCCGGCTAAACCCAGAAAACTTCGTACCTCGGTTGGTGTTCTCGGCGGTTCCCACTTTTCAATTGCCTCTACTTTCATCGGATCAACTTGAATGCCTTTATCGGAAACTACATGCCCAAGAAATTGAACTTCCCGTAGCCAGAATTCACATTTAGAAAATTTAGCATACAACTGTTCCTTTTTCAACAATTCCAGAATCAATCGAAGATGTTGTGCGTGCTCTTCTTTGGATCGGGAATAGATAAGGATATCATCGATAAACACAATAACAAATTTATCGAGATATGGCTTACATACCCGATTCATTAGATCCATAAAAGCAGCTGGGGCGTTCGTCAGTCCGAAAGGCATCACTAGGAATTCGTAGTGACCATACCTTGTGCGAAAAGCAGTTTTCAGAACATCTTCTTCTTTAACCTTTAGCTCCAGGAATCAGATCTATACCAAACTCTACTTGTCTAACGGGCAGAAGACTATTCAAGTCTTCTGGGAAAACTTCCGGAAATTCACAAACAACAGGAATATCTTCCAACCTATTCTTTTCTAGCTTAGCATCTATCACATAAGCTAAATAACTCGGGCAGCCTTTGCTAACACACTTACGAGCTTTCATCATAGAGATAAGGCAAGACTGATGATTTCTACGGTCACCGTAAATCACTACCGGTCCCTTCTCAGGTAAGACAACATTAATCAACTTCTTATCACAAACTATACTAGCCTGATTCTCGGCTAACCAATCCATTCCCACTACCACATCAAACTCGATCAAAGCTATAGGAAATAACTGAATAGGTACTCCACACCCATCTATATTTATAACACAACTATCAAATACCTCTTTAACCGGTACTTGATTATCATTTGCAGTATCTACCATTAACGCATGATCTAACATTTTAGGCTTTAAATGCATATAAGCAGCAAATGAAGGAGACACGAATGATCGGTTTGCACCGGAGTCAAATAACACCTTAGCACGTGTAGAGTTTATTAAAAATGTACTTGTAACCACATCAGGAGTTTCCTCCGCTTCTTGCGCTGTTATTTGGAAGGCACGACCCCTTGCTCTTGGTAGCTCTAGCCTTTGTACTACCGGCCTAACACCCGCTGGTCTCACTGACGTACCACCCTGCTGTACTCTCTCCCGTGGACAATCAGACTAAATGTGATCAGTAGAATTGCATGAGAAACAAAATCGAGTTACCCGACAGTCTTTAACAATATGCCGGTCTTTCCACACTTGTAACAAACTCGAGGATCAACTTGACAATTTCCTTGATGAATACGGTTGCATTTTGAACAAGGTCTTTCAGCTGTTCTGAAAGGTGGACGACTATCAAATCGCTGAAATCTGGACTTCTTTGGATCATAATGTGGTCCTTCCCATTTTCTTTTTCCAGTACTTTTATCCCTAGTATCTCTCCCTTTATCCCGTTCCACATTTTCTGCTGCATCTACTGCGGCTGAGAAAGTATCTGGTCCCTTTGCAATCACTAGACTTCTGATTTCTGAATTTAACCCAAAGATAAACCTTTCCATCTTAAGTGCCTCCGTGGCAACGTAGTACTCAGCGAAACGAGACTTCTCCAGAAAACGAGCAGTATAATCCCGAACTGATAAACTTCCCTGTTGCAGGTTCATGAACTCTTCTTCCAGTTGTCTTACTTCTGCTTGAGGACAAAACTGTCTCTTGAAAGCTATAGTAAATTCTTCCCAAGAAAAAGTAGAATACACATCAGATCCTCTAGAGGAAATAAGAGCTTCCCACCAATATAACGCATCAGCCTTCAACATCGCGGTCCCATATAACACTCTATCTTCATCGGCACACTTACTAGTGTAGGATCCCAGATTCAACAAGTAACAATAATAATAGCAAGGATCTTTGTATTGATTTATAAAGAGAAGAGTTTACTTGATATTGGAAATGAAGAACAACTCTTTCTTGTATGAAGCTCTCTCTTTCTCTCTTTCTATACGTATGACTGATGAAAATGGAGGAAAGGAAAAATAGAGGCTTAACCTAAATAAACTCTAATACAAGACTTTATAACCAAAAACAACAATTGGTTATTTACAATATTAGCCCTTGACACTCAACAAATACAAATAAACCCTTACACCACTTTAAAGTGTTTCTTTATAAAACATTCATATAAATTGGGGGCTAAATAAAGCTAACAATCTCCCCCTAATGTTTTATAAAGAAAGCATCATCTTGTAGTCTCCCCCTTGCTTTCTTTAGAGGCGTTGGAGTGTCAATATTCATGTCTTGTGAGAGTCTTCTTTTCCTGATCTTCCACGATGTCAGTTGCTTCAATTCCTTCTTTGACTCCCCCTTGATCGTTAGATACTCCTCCTTGATCTTTGCGTACTCCCCCTTGACTGTTGCATTACTTTTCTGGTCTCAGTTATCTCTCAAACGATCAGAGAACGATTTGATGTGCGGAAGCTTGTATAACCAATTTGAGTAGTAACCGATAGTAGATAAACAGCTATGAGATGAAGAGTAGCAAATACATTCTGCTCATGAGAATCTGCATTAAAGAATAAGTAACCAGGGGTAATCATCTAACACAAAAGCACATAGCAACTGTTATCACAACAATTAAAATAATTGTGTGGCCTATGTTCAGAGTTGACAAATATGAAGCTCTGATAGGACTTCCAGTTATCATAGAAGTAAAATTATAGAAATCAAACCTCTCAAACTGTTCTGGCAATATCACATAGATATGCATGTGGAATCACAAAGATTCGTGATATTGTGTGGAAGAAAATAGAATATTATCTATTAAGCTCAAAAGTGTGTAAACTGTTTGGACATAACAGGTTTCCACAGACTCAATGTGCATGAGTGAAGTGTGAAGGTGGGACAAATTTCCTTCTTTTCAATATCCAATCTTCCAAATAAAGATCAGATAGCATATGTGCTGCTTCCCCGTGGAAAAGTGAAGTATTTCCCTGTTGAGAAGGAAATAAGTAGCTAGTGGGGTTAATTCAAGAGTTGGCATGGGCTAATTGCCTGTTTCAATGATAATCACCAAAGAGTCGTGATAAATCAGTAATGTGGCTTGCCCGGCTCAGAAAAAGATAGTGCAGAGTTATATATTTCTTTTGACTCTGTTCTCACACCCTCTTTCTTTTTATCATGTAGCTCACATCTAACCAAACTCTCTTTTCAATTTTTACCTCTTAAGCACAATGAGAAAAACTCAGATGAGTTATCTCCCCCACTCTTTGATGTAGACCCTTCACCTCTCAAACACTCAGTGTTTACTTCTTTGGTAGGAAACACAGGTTTAGGTGATCCATAGAAGTTCTATAAAGCTCACACATTTATCCCATGAAATTTTTGTCCTTGATGTTCGATTGTTCCACACACTGACTACTTGTAGTCTCAGAAAAGCATTTAAAATCCAACTTCTATATTTGAAAAAGCATTTTGGCATCTAGAAGTGGTTTGACCATTTGATCCCATGTTTTATCATTCTAAAGATGGCCTTTCTCTAAAAATGATGATGAGTTTAAAGGTTTAGAAAATTTACCTTTACACGAACATGGTCAGATTGGCATTCTCCCCCTCAAATTGAGCATTAAATCTCATTTAAGCGCAATTTGAAATCAGATATCCTGTAAAAATAAAAAGGTGTTGGTAATCATCTTTGATGATTCCTCATTTGTTAGGAATATCAAAAGCACAGTTAATTCAAATAAAAAGGAAACATGGTGCTGGGGGTTAGAGATTAGAAATGCCAGTCAAAGTCTGATTTGTTGAGGTACTGGTCCTACACTGATGTGTGTAGAAACAACATTCAGTTGAAGTCCTGGTTCTATACTGATGTGTATAGAAGCAACCTCAATCTGATCTGATTATGGCAATAGAGATAGTAAAGTGTTGCTTTCGATCCAGCAACCGTTTATTGACTTTGACACAGATTCTGACAATTAAGCACACTGATTCAGACCAAACGCAAATCATAAAAAAGTTTCATCTTTGTCTTACGAGTTCAACGCAACTGGACTCATGCGAATCCGAGCACCGAGTAAAAAGATGTGTGTGTTTTTCTGAAGCAACACAAAGCTGACAGTTAGTAAACAAAAATTGGGCTCTGATGTTCGGTCGCAGAGGTTCAGTCCACAGAGGCTCTGTCGGGTTTCACAGAGGCTCTGTGGTGAACAGTACCACAGAGGTTGGTCGACATAGGTTTGGCGGCAGAGGTTGATCGTAGTGCCGACGGAGCTCTGACGATGATTTTAGTGAAACACCTCTGTCCAGCAGATGTATACTGACTTTAGCAGAGGTTCTGACCAAGAAGAACACCGATTCAGACCAAGATCAAAACACGAAAAGTGTTCATCTATGTCTTAGGAATCCAACGCATCTGGACTCATCAAATTTGGAGCTTCGAGGAGGGAGTTATGTTGAAAATACGACAGGTGCACAAATCTGACAGCAAGAACTAAGACGTTGCGCTATGGGCTCTGAGGTTCGGTTGCAGAGGTTTAGTCCACAGAGGCTCTGTCGGGTTTCACAGAGGTTCTGTGGTGAACAGTACCACAGAAGGTGGTCGCAAAAATTCTGGGCCAAAGATTATGTTGTCGCTCGGCAGAGGTTGATCGAGGTAAGACAGAGACTTATTGCTCACAGAGGTTCTGCACATTAGTGCAGAGGCTCTGGACAGACTCACAGAGGTCTCTGTGATCTGCCTCTGCGTTTCGAATCTACAGAACATCTTCTGCAGAATGCCAACTTTAAACTGCACAATTTCTGATGGCTTATTGACAACCTTTATCAACATCATCAGAGACATCTGTGATTACCCTTTGTGATCAACATCCATGCATCCTCGGTACTGCCTTATAGAGCTTCTGCCCATATACAAACCTTCTGGATAGATTAAGGAACAGCTTTGCATCTGATTGATCACAAAAGTATCTTCTGAATAACATGAAACCATCTATGGATATACAAGTCTGTAACTTATGCCCTTTTAAATCTGGATGGACACCTCTGCAATCGAAGCAATCTGCCTCTGGACAGACGTCCACTTCTAGAATCTGTCTTAATTTGCTGTTATCAAGAGCTAGATCTGGATAGCCACAGAGGTTCTGTGATTTGTCACAGAGGCTCTGTGAACTGCCCAGAGGCTCTGATCAATCTTCTGTGCAAATTTGGAAAGCTCATGATCTGCACTTCGAGTACTAGCCTATTTCAGCATGACAACAACATTAAACATTTTTCACAGCAGAAGATCCTTGTAGATATCCTTCGTTCAACACAGATCTGGACAGTCACATCGAACACATCTCTGCACACAGCTCCATCTAATACAACAACTGCACTTCTGGGTAGTTTCTTCGGCTGTCTATGCTTCTATTATTATCCTTTCAACTTCTGAAATAGCAACTTCTGCATAGACATTAAACTGAACCATCTCTGCACATGTACAAAGCTTCTCTGTCAACGACCAGAGCCTTTGGACAGAACACTATGCATATGGACGACGTCTTGACTAAAGCACTGGTAAGTATGTGCGTCAGAAGCATCTGTGCACTTTTCAAATGCAACTGTAATCTGGAACCTTTTTTGTTTTGTTTTAAGCTCTGTCAATGACTCTTTGATTCAGCAAGGTTCCAATTCTGCATCTTTTGGTTTATGACAGCATCCCTTATGTTTTGATTCTGCATATACACAGCAGCAGAAAATTTATGAGCACAACCTCTTAATCAGCAGTTGCAGCTTAATCAACATCTGGACAGCAGTAGCCATGAACCTGCTGCATACTTAAGTCTGCATCAATCGAAGTTTGTACACTTCGATTAAGCTCCCTACAGCAACAGCAGCTTAATCTATTTTGAGCAAACTTTCTGCTGCATACTTCAAATTATGTTTTTCAAAGTGGTTAACAGCAACTTAATGTGTTTTAAATTCTATTGGACAACACATGTTGAACAGTAGCAATTTGGTCTTTGGATAGCAAGGATATTATGAACTTTGACAGCAGCTTTCTGATTTTTGCTGCACAAAACAGAAGCCAAACAGCAGCCAAACTGCAGCTGAAACAGCAGCCAAATAGGAGCTTAAACTGCAGCCAAACAGCAGCTTAAACTGCAGCCAAACAACGGCTTAAACTACAGCCAAACAGCAGCCAAACTGCAGCCAAACAGCAGCTTAAACTGCAGCCAAACAGCAGCCAAACTGCAGCCAAACACAGCTTAAACTGCAACCAAACAGCAGCTGAAACAGCAGCCAAGCATCAGCTTAAACAGCAGCCAAACAGTCTACATATTCCCTTTTTTTGTTTATGACAGCATTGGGTATCAAGCTGTAAACTCTGAATGGATCACAATCTGCTGTATTTATGCAAACCACAACAGTAGCAACATTTTGACAGCAAAACATGTGATCACAGAGGGTGCTTTTGTAGTCTCTGCATGGTATCAACTGATGTGCATTAGACTTGACTTGAGACATCAAATAGCTAGACCACATCTGATCTGATCAGCTTCTGATTTGCACACAGATCACACATATCAGCTTATTTGCACACTAATTTGTACACAGATCAACTTATTAATATTCAAACAATTGAGTACACATAAGGTTGAAAAACGAGCATAGTTGAGTCTGTTCATAAGCTCTGTAAGACTAGATTACAAAAATCTGATGTTTGCTTTGACTTTACTCCTGATCTGAAGTATGCAAGTAGTGTAAATTTGCATTAAGCTTCTTCATTAAGTTGTATGCACAGTCACAAACACCACCAGGACAGCAACTATCTTTCTGTTTTTAAGATTTAACCACAGCAAACATGCTGAATTGAGCACATAACAACTGCTCATTATTCTGAAATCACTTCTGACTTAAGTACATCTGAACTCAACATAATTAAGCACAACTTATCAGTTTTGACTTGTTGTTGCACAGGTCTGTACAGTTGCTGAACTGGCTGTTAATTCAATCTTTGAAGAACGAGTCCTAAACTGATGTGTTTAGGAGTCCATTATCCACTGAAGTGTGAGTCCTTAACAGATGTATTAAGGAGTCCAGTATCCCTGCAAGACAGATCAAACAATTTTTGGTACCCATTCCCAAATGGGTCCTATTTTGTTAGGATTTGCAAGAAGTGCTTTGCTGATCTTCTTATGTTCAACAGAAACAAATGGCTTTCGAACATTTTGAACAAGTGAAGAGCCTTTGACTATCCAAACCATTTTTACTCTTCTAAAAACTTGATTAACTGATTGATCTAGCCTACGATAATAGAAAGGATTAGGAGTAGAGATCTGATTTGTTGAAAACTTGTTTGGCTTAAAGAACACCTTTGTTTTAACAGAACTTTCAGAACTTCAGAATTTAATTTGAGAACCAAATCATTTCGTTCTTTAATGCACATATCAACTTGTGATTGTAAATCAGATTTCAACTTCCTCTCTTTCCTAATCTCAGCAGATAAATCAAAGAACCTTATTGTCAGTCTCTTTACTTCAGATCTAAAGTATAATCTCTTTCTTTCAAAGTCATCTTTTAGGCATTTCACTTGAAATCCTTGAACCTTCAACTTTTCGGACTCTTTTCTTTCAAAATCACTCTCTTTCAAGAGTTTTATGTAATTCTGAGATTTTGCAAGAAAACTCCACAGACTTTGTTTCAAAAACAGATTTCTTCTTTTCAAAATTCTCTCTTTCACAGACCACAACCTTTTTAAAATCTGAAACCAGATTAGAAAATGTTAAACATTTAAGTTCAAGTCTATTTTTCTCTTTTTCAAAAAACTTTTCTGAACCAGACAGTTTTCTCTCCAGCTCAATATTTTCACAGGTTAAGAGTTTACCTGATTCTTCAAGCTTTGTAATCTTTTCTGAATCGATCAGATTGCTTTTGTTCCTTTCATCCAACTCTTTCTCAAGATTAGGAATAATTTTGCGAAAGCTGGAACTAAGTTTAGAATAGTGTTTATAATCTGCATCACAACTAAATCTTAGTCTTGGCATACTTACTTCAGCAATTCTAATCTTATCCCTCTTGTCTTTTTCAAGAACAAGCTTGGTTTTTTCAAGAATAAGCTTTTCTTTCTCCTGAGTCAAAAGTCCACATTCTCTTATATAGAAATTGAGATCAAGAATATTATAACGACCTGATGTGGAGCATTTAGAGTCTGCCATTTAAATGAAAACAGGGAATAAAAAGATAAGCACTCTTTTAAAAATGTTACTTGAGAGATCGTGAGACAATTTTAATGGTGATTCAAAGGTTTAAAACACAGATATAATGTTGATATCACAAAGGTTCAAATTTACAGTTCAAACACAGATTAATTTCTGACTTTTTAAACACAGTTAGGTCAAACTCAGCAGTTTAGGTTAACTTATTTGAACATAAGAATTCAAGAGTTAAACTCAAAAGTTCGAACCTGTGATGAATCAGCCTAGAAATCTACTGTTCGCGCTTACCAGGGCTGCTGTAGACAGATTCTGGGATGAAGTAGCAAAAATCGAATTGAGCTTCCTCTTACTTCTGCGTTTATTGAACTGATCAGGGGCTGAATTCGAAGAGGTTGTGTCTGGACTTTGAATCAATAATTGTCTTTGCTCTGATACCAATTGTAGGATCCCAGATTCAACAAGTAACAATAATAATAGCAAGGATCTTTGTATTGATTTATAAAGAGAAGAGTTTACTTGATATTGGAAATGAAGAACAACTCTTTCTTGTATGAAGCTCTCTCTTTCTCTCTTTCTCTCTTTCTATACGTATGACTGATGAAAATGGAGGAAAGGAAAAATAGAGGCTTAACCTAAATAAACTCTAATACAAGACTTTATAACCAAAAACAACAATTGGTTCATTTACAATATTAGCCCTTGACACTCAACAAATACAAATAAACCCTTACACCACTTTAAAGTGTTTCTTTATAAAACATTCATATAAATTGGGGCTAAATAAAGCTAACAACTAGTTTTGAAGATAGCTTCTATCTCTTTTAGCCACCTCATAGCCTTCACCGGATCTCTTTCCCCTGAGTAAGTTGGAGGTTTGCAACTCAGAAACATCTTATAATCACACTTCCTTGGCACCGGTATGACAGTAGGTGTAATGGGCATCTCGTCTTCCAGACTAGGATCTGGTATTTCAGTTTCAGTATGACGAGTTCGGTCGAACATAGCTTGTATATTTGCTTGTAGTCTTCCCATTTCAGCCGTCAAATTGTCTCTTGTAACAAATTCGGTGCCTTGCGACTGAACTCTACCTCCAGTTCTGCCCCTACCTCTATCTCCACCTCTTCCCCTTGTACCGATTGTTGGATTTGTTCTATTAGGATTTCCTTCTCCAACTCTATTCGTACGTCGAGTACCATTTGCCATCCTATTGACTTTAACAAGGTTAATATACACATAAGCACATACCCCAATATAATAAGGTATTCCAGTTCAAACATGTACCTGTAAGTTCAAGATTACACTGGCCAAATGTAATTTGCAATTACCTTACATGATGTTCCTTCTACCATTTTATATTTAACATCCCAAGGTTCTAAAATAATAGGAACATCCTACTTCACATGCAGTTTAAGTCTAGGTATGGATCCGAATACCTAAATCCCTTAAACTAGGGCTCTGATACCATCTGTAACAACCCGATTCCCAAACATACAACAAATAACATATTTTACATAACACTGCTTCATAACAAAAGAGATATCATATAACATATACGGTCCCTTAGTCTTTATAATCATAATAAGTAATTCATTACAAACTTTTCGCTAATTAATTTACATTATAACTAATAACAAAGTTATAAGTACAAAACACATCACGGTCTTCAAAACATAAGTCTTCCCAAAAGCTAGTCATAGATTAACCTTTTCACTTGCTCTTACTTGATCCATGACCTGGAATACATATTTTAAAACAAAATAAGGGTTAGACCTAGTGGTCTAAGTGAGAAAATCCCTGTCAGTTTAAAATCATTTGCACAAACACCATATACATAACACAAATATGGATACCAATTATGACTCATGCATTGTGTACTTTCCTGTCGCTTTCCCGTGGCCATATTAGTTGGTTGCGAGCCAACTAATCAGTTTACTCCGCTGCACTAATATACAGCCAACTCCGCTGTCCCTCCGTACAGCCAAACTCTACTGGTCTTAAGCCCGACCAACGTGTACTCGTGTAGTGTAATACTCATATAAATATAATATACATCTCAATATATCATACTTCATACATATGCACATAATTACACTACTTATCCCATTCTCAATCCACATATATGTATTCCAGTTTGAAAACATTTTAAAGTAAAACTCACCTGATTGCTTATCAAAACGCTTCCAAGCCTTTTCCAAAAGATTCAGTCTTTCACCCAGAATTCCCAGAATCTGAAATAATTTACATACAATTATCTCCTTACCAACTAAACATATAAGACTTACTAGAAGACTAAGAACTCTAGATAACTCTATCTACCTCTTATCCTCAAATGTTTCCCCCAAACCCGAACTTAAGTCGAGTACACAATGTTCCTAGTCCTCAATCATACTCCATCCAAGAGTCGACAAAACACAAAGTTTTCGGATACTCAAAAGTATCTGAAATCTCAGAAGTGACCAAACAGCTAGAGTTTCCGGATACTACAAAACAATCCGGACAACATAAACAATCCGGACGACATCCGGAAACCAAAGCAATCCGGACACCATTCGGTATCTAATTTCATCCGGAAACCATAGAAAAGAGAACTTACCGGGTAATTGACTCGTTCGGATACCATTAACCAAAAACTACCGGACACTATAGAAAGGAACTACCGGACACATTCAAATTGTGTCCGGAAACCTCTGTCGGTTTACCCAAATTTTACCCAGAAATCGACTGAAATTAACACCAGTCAGAATTTGATAATTCTAATCCGATAGAAACCTTCTACTAACAATTACACACATAAAATGTAAAGGAACATACCTCAAATCACTTCCAATGAATCCAATTTGAAGCCTTAACCTTTCTTTTCTTCTTCTTCATCTTTTGCCTCAAAACACACACACACACACACTGATATTTTCTGTTTTGAAAATATCTGAAGTCCTAAAGGTGTATATTAGACTAAATTTACAATCTTGGCTTAAACTATTCAATAATGACCAAAACACCCCTAAACTTATAATTTAACCCAAACTTACCCTAAACATCCAAATTTAAAGTTAACTACATTTAACGGAAAGAGAATTTAACTAACGAACTTACCTGGGGTATTACATATCCGGTCTCGTAAAGGTGAGATATTGAAGAGCCCCGGCAAGGCTTCGATAAAGTGTGGGTCCGTAATAGGCTGTCCAGCCAAGGTGCTTAATTTGGAGGTGGTTTCGACGGGTGTAGAAGCCGGTTTGCATGTGGACATGTTTGCATGGTGAAGGATTTCCTCCATGTACTTTCGTTGGTGGAGGAACATGCTCGTCTTGGTTCGTTTTACGGACACACCCAAAAAATAGGTGAGAGAGGTCCGAGGTTTGTCATTTCAAACTCGCGTTTGAGGCCGTGTATGATATCGCTTTTGAGAGTGTCGGAAGAAGCAGTAAGAACGATATCATCAACGTAAAGAAGGAGAAAGGCAGACCCCGAGCCGCGTCGTAGGATAAACAGTGAGGTGTCGCTTTTGCTGCAAGAAAAACCAAGACATAAAAGATATTTAGCAAAGCGTTGATACCAAGCCCGGGGCGCTTGCTTAAGTCCGTAGAGAGATTTACGAAGCCGACAAACATGAGTCGGATATGAGGCATTGAAGAAGCCTGGTGGTTGATGCATGTAGACTGTTTCTTGAAGATCACCGTGAAGGAAGGCATTTTTGAATTCCAATTGATGGATTGGCCAGGCGTGACTTAGGGCAAGGCTTAGGACCGTGCGAATGGTTGCTGGCTTGACAACGGGACTGAATGTTTCATCACAGTCGATGCCGGCAACCTGTGAATTCCCATTAACCACTAAACGAGCTTTATATCTTTCAAGTGTGCCATCTGCTTGAAATTTATGTTTGAAAATCCAGTGACACCTAATGATGTTTGCATCCGTAGGACGCGGAACAAGTTCCCAAGTATTTTGTTTAAGTAAGGCGTTAAATTCAGTTTGCATGGCATTAGTCCAATTTGGATCACGGAGAGAAAGTTTGTGGTTGGAAGGGATTGGTGAAAGATGTTCGGTGTGAAGAGAGAAGAGAGGATTGGGTTTGAAGATCCCGGTTTTAGATCGGGTTTGCATTGGGTGTTGCGGGGGTGGGGGTGGGGGTGGTGGTGTCGGTGGTGGTGTAGCGTTTATAGTAGTTGGATTGGGCGACGGTATGGTAGGGCCGTGAGTTGGGGATGGGGGGTCGGACCGAGTGTTGGTTGTGGAGTTTTGTGGCGATGTGGAAGGTGACGGGGATGGGGGTTCGGTCGAGATTTGAGAGTGATGAAGAATATATGGAGAGGGTGGTACGTTGGTTAAGAAGTCGTATGTCTTATGAAGAGGAGTGTAAGAGGAGGAGAAGGGGAAGATGGTCTCATTAAAAGTGACATGACGGGAGATAATAGATTGGTTGGTGGATAGAGAATGGCACAAGTAACCCCGATGGTTCGGGGGATAGCCGAGAAATATGCACGAGATCGATTAGGGAGCGAGTTTGTGAGGGGTTGTGGATGAAATATTGGGGTAGCATAGACAACCGAAAGTCCGTAGGTGTATGTATGTGGGTTTGCGACGGTATAGGAGTTCGGTGGGTGTTTTGTTATTTATGGTGGTAGATGGCAAGATGTTAAGTAGGTATGTTGAGACAGATAGAGCGTAGTTCCAAAAGGAGAGAGGGAGGGAAGCGTGAATGAGGGAGGTTTGAATCATGTTATTAATGGTATGAAGAATTCGTTCGGCTTTGCCATTTTGAGGTGAAGTGTATGGACAGGAAAAACGGAATTGTATACCATTTGTTGCGCAAAAGTGGTGAAATTGTGTGTTGTTAAATTCTCGTCCATTATCACATTGGAGAGACATGATTTGTTTTCCAAATTGGGTCTTAATATATGTATGAAACTGGGAAAAGATTGGAAAAACTTGGGTTTTGGTTTTTATTGGAAAAGTCCAAATAAAATGGGTGAAATCATCCAAAAGAACAAGATAATATTTATGACCAAGTCTGGATGTAATTGGGGAGGTCCATAAATCGGCATGAATGATGTCAAACGGAGAATAAGTAGATGTATTAGAAAGGGAAAAATGTAAACGACAATGTTTGCCTAAAGAACAAGAATTACAAGAAGATGTATGTTTATTGCTAAAGGAAAAATCACTAGACGAGATAGAGTGTGAGACGCCCGGACCGGGATGACCAAGGCGGTTGTGCCATGTTGTGGGGGATATCGAGTAGAGAGCGACGGGGGAGGATGGTGGGCCGGGTGGTAGAGGAAACGGATAGAGTTCACCGGTACTGTTGCATCTCTTGAGAACCTGCTTCGTTAATAGATCCTTCAAGGTAAAACCAAAAGGGTCAAATTCGATTGAAACGTTGTTATCACGTGAAAATTGTCTAACGAATATTAGGTTTTTGATTATATGTGGTACGTGATAGACTTGTTTGAGAAAATAAGGACGGTCGGGCGAGGGAAACGTGAGTGATCCGTGACCATGGATTGGGACGTGATGACCATTGCCAACTAGAATAGAACGTGGTTTACTTAAAGAAAATAAATGAGATAAGTTACCAGCGTCGTTTGTGAGATGATTTGTGGAAGCCGTATCCATATACCAAGTGTTGTCAGGAGGTTGAAGTTGCATGGTGTGGAAAGCGCTTGCAAGGTCGGTAGGCGTCATCGTGGGTCCATGCATGTTGTTCGGATCGGCCATGTAGTGGGCTTGAGGAAGTGTTGGTTGTTGGACTCGATACGGAAGACGTGGACTTGGGCTTGGGCCGAGTAGGTTCTGTTGGGCTGGAGAAGATGCAGCCGTCGGATACGGGCACGGGGGGTGCGGCCCACTTTTGAGCGAGGTACCAAGCCGCTTGTTGCCAAGGGTTCGGTGGCTGGAATTGGGATCGACCACGCCCGCGTCCGCGACCACGACCTCGAAAATTAGATGAGCGTCCACCCCGGTAGCCACCACGAGTGCCGCCGCGGCTCGTGTTGTGATGGTTATTGTCGCGCCCGGAATTGAAGTTATCGGAAGACGGGTTGTGAGTGTCCGACGATTGAGTGACAAGAGCTTGTGGGGTGTGAGTTTCTTGTTTGGCCCGACGAGTTTCTTCCAAAATAAGTTGATAGCGCCTTGTTAAAACTGGGAAGGGGATCGGATTGTTGAATGAAGGTGGCGATGGTGTCGTAGTCCCCTTTTGTGAGTCCGGAAACGAGTTGTAGCACCATTTTGTTTTCAGAAATCGGGCAGCCGACATTGGCAAGTTGATCGGCAATGCTTTTGAGGCGGGCACGGTAATCGGTGACATTGGAAAAGGCATCAAGGCGGATGTTGTTGAACTGTTCTTCCAGGTAAACAGCGCGAGTGGCTTTGTTGTCTTGAAAGATTTCAGCAAGACGGGTCCATAATTCTTGGGCGGAGGCTCCGGGTTTCATGATTGTTTAAAGAAGATCGCTTGAGATAGTAGCATAAATCCATTGTTTGACAATGGCATCGAGACGCTTCCAAGTGGCGTCGTCGACAACGGGTGGTCTAGCGATGGTGGGATCGATGTGGTCTAGAAGGTTGTAAGTACACGCTTGGATATGGAAGAGTTCCACCCAAGATGCGTATTGGCTGTCGGTTTGGTCGAGAACGAGAGGGATGGAGTTTTTGATGTTGTTTACACCAAAAGCGGGATGAAAAGTGGTTTTGTTGGTGGCGGTAGTGTCATCGGAACCTGTCATTGTAGGAGAAGAGGGATGTGAGAGAGGATGGCCGAAGGCGTGAGGAAGAGAATTTCGAGATTAGGGTTTTACGGCTCTGATACCATAAAGATTGATGGAAAATCTGTGTATCTTCTCATTGACAAGTAAAGGGTATAAATACAGGTATTAACAGAATCCCAATAATAAAGGGATAATCACAACTATAATTACAGATAATCACTACTATAATTACAATGGAAACATGATCGCTAATAGTTATAATTAAGAGTTTAGGTGTATATGCATTATAAGGTAGTAATAGATAATATATATATATATATATATATATATATATTTATATATATATATATATATATATATATATATATATATATATATATATATATATATATATATATATATATATATATATATATATATATATATATATATATATATATGTGTGTGTGTGTGTGTGTGTGTGTGTGTGTTCTAAGTATTATTCTAATCAGATAATGATATTAAAAATATACATTAATTATTAGAATAAGAAAAACATTATAGATGCTTAGAGCATCTCCAATGGTCATTTGAAAATGACTTGGAGAATGACTTGAGGATGGGTTGACCATTAGAGTAAGGACTTGAGGATGGGTTGACCATTGGAGTAAGGACTTGAGGATGGGTTTACTGGTCAAAGACTTGGTTAGTCTCAAGTCTTTGAAAATTTGTTTCTGAGAGGCAAGAGAAAGATAGAGTACATTATGGTGGGACCTAGATAACTTTTATATTTTTTTTATTATTATCAAGTCATTCATCTTATTTTACTATTGTGGATGCCCTTATTATAAAAATAGTTTAGATTGGATATTTAAAATAAAACTTAGAATGGAAAATTTAATAACTTCCTTTTAATCTTGATTCCATAACGATGAAGTCGTGAAACTGGGAGAGATGTGATTAGATAACTCTATAAAAATGTAAAATATAAAGTGAAAAGTGAAAAAACACAAGATAAAAAATTTAAATTGTTTTTAAAAAATCACGTCTTATAAAAAACGCATGTCGCGGCGTTCCATGGCGCCATCAAGGCACCATGATGTGAGCCACACCTTACAAAAAACGCTATGGATCATTTCGTAACGACGGAGATACGTGTTGCGTCATATTGCGCCATGACAATTATGTTCCCAAATCTCAATAATTTCCAAATCAATTTCTCTTTTGGCCAAACTAGTCCCTCTGTTCCGTTTTGAATTCTTGTCTCAAATCGATTAAATTAAAAATATTTAATTTCTCTTTTATTGATTTTATTTATTTATTATAATAAAATCATGTTTTGTGAATATTGACACTCTAATCCCTTATATCGTTTACTCTTTAAATTTCTTATCCTCAATATTTATTTATGTTATAAATCAATCTTCTTCCACAATATATAAACGAGGTTCAAATAGATTACATGGTCAAATACTATGATTAATGTATCTTTGAAAATATTATTCTTAATTAAAAGTAAAATAGATTATTTAATTTCTTAAATAAAATTATGGTTGTAGAACTTTTCGGAAGCGGATAAACAAGTGCACATATGAAATGACGAGAGTAACCCTAACATGCGAACTCCATTCTTAGAAGAGACATCATTCATTTGATTTGGAAGGAAAACCACATGTATATTTTCTATTTTTAGGGCATGTTTACTAGCTGCTGACCGGGCTGACTCGGTCAGTAAATCTGACTCGGTCAGCAGTCAGAGCGTTTACCAAATCTCGGATCTGACTGAGATCTGACCGAGAATCTGACCGAATGCTGTCCGAACCCGCTTCAAAAAGATGCTGACCCAGATCAGTTTCTTTTTTTCCATGTTTGCCCCCTTTTTTAGGGTTTTTTTGGGTAAATATGGTGCACCCACTAAAGTTCAAGGGGTGCTCCAGAAAATTTGAAAACTTAAAGGGTTAAAGGAGCACAAAAAGCAATTCTAGTGCTGGAGCAATTCAATTAAAAAAGCAAAGGTGCTGTGGATATATATATATATTAAAGGTTAAAAGAAAACTTTCTAGTAACCCACCTATGTGGGATGGAATGAAGTTTGTCATCCTCACTTCTCATCTCCTATAGTTTATTAAATATTAAAAAAAAGTTTATTAAATATTATATAAAAATGAGTATAATTTTTGTTAAAAAATTATTTAAAGTATGAAGTTTGTTTTTTTCTTCCATTAAATGATTTGTAATAAAAATAATTACATTTAATTTAGAATATAATTATAAAATGGTTAAAATGGTCATTTTTTGTCGGTAAGCACTTACCAAAAAACACTTGGTAAACACTCTTATCCGGATAGCACTTACCGAGGACAGCACTTACCCTGGACAGCACTCTTACCCGGACAACACTTACCCAGAAAGAGTTGGTAAACGGCCCCTTAGTGTTCCTTTTCTAAAACAAAGAAGCTCGCATGTTGCATGTTTTTCTTCAACTGACATTTCAATTTTCAATCAACTACTCTTCATTCTATTTCAATTACCTGTATTTAACGTCTTAGAGCATGTTACGTTATCATTTTAACGCCAAAACAAACAAAAAATTGGGTATTTTACAAATAATGATTGTGTGTTTACATAACCTTACGAATTTATTAAAAATATATTCACTTATGATATCGAACTTTAGAATATTTAAATTACTATGATATCATATTACATGCTAAAACCAATTTATTATATACTAGTGTTAAAAAAGGTGTGTCATTGCGTGTCTCGTGACGCGATATGACGTAAGACGTGTCTCCGCCGTTACGGAAGAACCCATAGCGTTTTTGTAAGGAGTGACTCACGCCATGGCGTCTTGAGATACGTTGTGGCCTGCGTTTTTTATAAGACATGACTTTTTTCAAAAAAAAAAATGTAAATTTTTTTTATAATCTTTTGTGCTATTTTACATTTTTAACTTTATATTTTACACTTTTATATATTTATCTAATCACATCATTCACATTTTCAATAGAATCACAATTAAAATGACGTTATAATATTTTTTATAAAATGAAAAAGCAAAATATATTTTTGCGCATTTCAAACACGGAAACAAAGTCGGAGTCCAAATGTTAACTAAGAAAAGGTTGTATAGCCCTTTAACTGAGAGACCACGATTTTATTATATATATATATATATATATATATATATATATATAGAGGAAAGTTCAAATGAAAACTCAAATTCAATTGTAAACATGAGGACAAATCTCGTCCATTGATCGCAGCCATATTTAAGCCATTCCTAAAATTTAGCTTTAGGGGTATTTTCGTCAAATTAGAATAAGCGCATCCTTTATTGACTTTTTATTTTATTTTTTAATTAAAAAACTTTTACCCCCTTAAATTTTAAAATAAATTATCTCAAAAATTACTAACATTTTAAGCAAACAAATTACATCAAAAAAACGAGAATTTCGTGCTCTTCGATATGACATCCATCATGATATAGTTTTTTTCTCGTTTTAACCGTTTTACGTGAAATCGTGTATATGTGTTATATTCAGAGTGAATAAAGGTACATTTATTCAGTTTTGAATATTTACCTTTATTCAGTCTGAATATATAGAGTTATTCAGACTGAATAAAGGTACAAAATTTAAACATTTATTCGTTTTGAATATCTACCTTTATTCAGTCTGAATATAACACATATTCAGACTGAATATAACACATATTCAGTCTGAATATAACACATATTCAGTCTGAATATAACACATATTCAGACTGAATATAACACATATTCAGACTGATGTATTTATATGTGTTCTTCAGTTTTTCGTTTTTTGAGGATTTTCTTTGAACCTCCCTCTCTCTCTCTCTCTCTCTCTCTCTCTATATATATATATATATATATATTGTGCGTTACAATTGTAAATCAAACAATTCTAACAAACTATACAAACCACTATATATATATATAAAAGATTATGAACTTAGGAATAAATTAAAACTCAAACGGGAATCATTTTAGCATGTCCCTCTGCAAGTGATCTATTATGATCATTCAAGTAACCAAGATCTCGTATTTGATTTCGTTTATTATGTTCCATTAAATGTTAACTGTGCAAGTATGATGTTTGTCAATGGGGTACACCTTTTAATGGAGGAGATTACTGGATGATGAGCATCAGAATGTATATGGATCAGAAGCCTCGATGATGGGTAGTTTAGGAGGACCTTTTGAATAATTACACCATTTTTGTTTATTCAAACCTCATTTTCATGCTTACCTTTCTGTGATATAAATACATCAGTTTGAATATGTGTTATATTCAGACTGAATATGTGTTATATTCAGTCTGAATATAACACATATTCAGTCTGAATATAACATATATACACGATTTCACTTAAAAAACGGTGAAATCGAAAAAAAACTATATCATGATGGATGTCATATCGAAGAGCACGAAATTCTCGTTTTTTTGATGTAATTTGTTTGATTAAAATGTTAGTAGTTTTTGAGATAATTTATTTTAAAATTTAAGGGGGTAAAAGTTTTTAATTAAAAAAGAAAATAAAAAGTCAACAAAAGAGGGCTGATTCCAATTTTACCCCTGCGCGCTAAAAATTCACTAAGCCATGGACATAGTTTCAAGTTATTTACAAAATTGCCACCATGTTTTTTATTCATTGATCTGATCTCCGATTTTTTAATCAAGGGCTGTGGTTTGTCCTCACGTTTACAACTGAAATTTGGTTTTTATTTGAACCCACCCCTATATATATATATATATATATATATATATATATATATATATATATATATATATATATATATATTGGACGATAATCAAATTAGAACCACAAATATGTTACAAACCCGTGAGAACCAATATAAAAATATTTTTTTACATGATTTTTTTACATCAAAACCTATGATTTAAGATATTGTTACACATATGTTCGTGTTCACCTAGTGAAAAGATTACATGTGAAAAACGAATTTTGTTTCACCTAGTGAAATGTAAAATACTCGTAAAAAATATTCACATGGTGAAACAAATCAATGTGAAACTATCATATTATGAAACAAACATATATGAAGCAAAATATAATAAATCCTAACATTTGAAGAAAAAATATCATGTAAAAAAATATTTTTTATATCGGTTCTCACGGTTTATAACATATTCGTGGTTCTCATTTGATTTAACCCCTGTATATATATATATATATATATATATATATATATATATATATATATATATATAGGGAGAGGTTCAAATGAGAAGTGCTAAATATTTGAAAAATAAAGAATTGTTAGTGCTATATTGTGATTGTACCATGTAGAGGGACCTATTATGTAATAGTGTCAAACTTGTCTAGGTATATAATGTTTGTATTGCCTAGCTTTTCTAATTAGGTCATCCAATACACACACACACAAGTACATACATAGTCATTCTCTCTACATTCTCTTTGTACTTGGTATGATTTGATCTTCATTGAATATATATTGGTGGCCATCTTAATGCTAAATATGGATTGATTACTTGTTCTGGGATCACAATTGGTATCAGAGCATAGTATTTCATCTAGATCATATTAGTTTTTGAGAGTTTTTGCATTTTGAGTGTTCTTCATATTTTTCATCTATTTCTTATTGATTCTAGCCATTTGAGTGCTTCAAATGGATTAGAATTGATCTAGGAGTATTTGATTTTCATTCCTGCGTGTTTTGATTCCGCAATTACACCAGGATCTGTCTCATTTTGTGCAAAAATCGATTTTCGGACTTTTATAGAAAAACTCACTGTTGCGATAAGACCACTTTTTAACTTTGCGACAAGAATTCCTTATTGCGACAAGACTTTCTTATTGCGACAAGATTTTCCTTTTGCGACAAGTTGTTGTGTTGCGACAAGTTCTTGGTTGCGACAAGGAGTGCATTGCGACAAGTGTGGGTTGCGACATCAGTGGGTTGAGACAAGTCAGTTTGAAGTTATTTTGTTTGCTAATCGAATCTAAGGAATACTTAACGATCATCAACAAGTAATCTAATATGACAGCGAGAGACATCTTAACTATTGGGTCGAAGGACAAACCACCTGTTCTTTTTCCCAAGGAGTTTAAGATTTGGAAAGACAGATTCATCGATTATGTTGAACAACAAGAGAACGGGGAGTTTATTTCTAATTCTCTTAAGAATGGTCCCATGGGGAAACAAACAAGAAGAGGAATTATTACTGATGGTGACCCAATTCCAGACTTGGTTGAGCTTCTACCAGCACATTATAGTCCTGAACAAAAGAACAAAGCATATGGAGACAAAATGGCAAAGTCTCTTGTTATTCAAGCCTTAACCAACGATATTTATCGAAAGGTGGATAGCAAGAATTATTCTGGAAAGGCCATGTTTGATGAACTGACAAAGCTATATCAAGGATCTGAAATAGAGAATCAGATGAGAATCTCTAATGTTATCAACTTGTATGAAAATTTTAAACAGAAGGAAGGAGAGGCTCTTGATTCTGCTTATGACCGTTTCACTACTATCCTGAAAGAGCTGAATAGGTACAATATAAACAAATCTATAATCGAGCATAATGTGAAATTCCTGAGTGTTCTTCAACCGGAATGGAAGAAGTATGCTCACCGAATGAAACAGAATGCTAAGTTAGCTGATTTGCCTCTACAAGAGATGTACGAAACCTTGAAGCAGGATGAAGATGATGCTGATGAAAAGAGAGCTAAGAAAAAGAAGAAAGAGAAGAAGGAAGAGAAAAGAGAGGTTAAGGAAGAAGAGTTAGATCCACTCGCTTTATTGCCTAACAGGAATTACTCCAAGAAGGTGGGTAATCAGTCTGATGAGGAACAGAATGAAGCAGGTGCGATGGATGATATTGAAAGTATGAAGAATTCTTTGATACTCCTTACCAGATCTTTTCAGAGACAGTTTGGGAAAAGCCCCAGTTCTAATAGCCAAAGGTATGCTTCTGGCTCCAAGAACTTCGAGCACAAAGCACAAGTTGAATCGGGCAAGAAGTTTGAGGACAAGAGGGCTGAGTATAAAAGGCCAGATGAGTATAAGAGGCCAGATGAGAAGAAAGTTTTTGAGAAGGATGAAGCACCGAAATGCTATAATTGTGGGAAGACTGGTCATTTCTCAAAAGAATGTTGGAAGCCGAAAGTGAGGGATTCCAGTTACTACAAGAACAAGTTAATGCTTGCTGAGTAGAAAGAATCGGGGATTGCGCTGTTGGTTGAAGAAGAATACTGGCTTGATCAGACTGATGATGAAGCAGATGAGAAACCAGCTCAAAACAAGATGTGTCCCATGACTAGAAATTCCGATGATGAAGGGTCAGAGTCTACATCAAATGAGGTACATCCCGATCTCTATAGTCAATTTCTTATTCAACAAGCATATTTAACAACGAGGTTAGAAGAACTAATAACTGACAAAAACACAGTAGATGAAATAATTTCCACTCTAAGAATGAAACTAATTGAACAAGACAGTCAAATTCAAGAATTAGAAAAGAAAAAGACTGAGTTTGATATTGGTTATGCGTATTTTCAAGATCAAATAACTGAACTATCAAATAAATTAATGAGTTCGGAAACCAAGAGTAATGAGTTTGAAAGTCTTTTACATGCTTATAAAGATAGAAATGATGAGCTGTGTGAAAATGTCAAAGATCTGGAAAATAAACTGTACAAAGCAGGTCAAACTGAACAAACAATTCACATGAATAAGCCAAGTAAGTTCAGATATTTCAATTCAAAGTGGGGAATCGGGTATGACAATCCACAGTACCTAGAAAATGCTTTAATAAAATCCCCCACTCTTTATAAATTTGAATGGATTGAACTTGCAATACATTCTAACTATCAGATTAAATGGCTTAAAATGGATGGTGAAGACTATGAGGTTGAGGAAGACATAAAAAAAAACCACTGTTAAAATGCAACTTCCTTTTTTGGTATGGTCCTGATAATGCAAAAGTATTAAATAACGAAAGAACCTTGCCAAATGATTACTTTGAGAGTTATGTTGTTAAAGAACCGGAGGAAACGAAAAATACACAAAAAGATAATACTGAAAACCCAATTTTGGAAGGTAAAAGGTATTTTCCACCAATGGTTCTTGAACAAAAACTCATGGACCTCGAAAGCAAGATTAAAAGTACTATTGAAGAAGTCAGAAATGACGAGAAGCTTGCTTTCGAGATCGAAAAGGAAGTAATGATCACAGTATTTTCGGAAAGTTTAAAAGAAATGAAAACAAAACTTTAGGAAACATCTGAAGAAAAGGTTTAAAAAAAAAACATACTTCAGATTCAGATGCTTCCTCATGCAAAGCTTTTGTGGGAAATACTTTCTTGAGGAACTGGACAGTTGATGACAAAGAAGATTTTGAATCTTGGGATTTGGATAGTCAATTTGTCAAAGATCCTCCTGAAATGCAATTTTATACAGAAGAAGATAAAGCTATTGAAAAAGAAATAAATGATTTTCTTTATCCGAAGTCTTATGGTATTTTTCACACTTCATTGGACAGTCTGTCTGATTGTGATAGTGAGAAGGTTAGTGAGGACAAAGGTAAAGCGGTATGTGAAGTGCCTGTTCAATTTGACTTTAGTGCCAAACTTCCAGATCACACTGACTTTCTAATAAAAGAAGAGGAACCTGAAAAGATTATCTTGAAAGGGGAATCTTCAACATCAGCTGAGAAAATTTCTGTTAATGATTATTACTCTAAATCTAAATCAAAACAATCATTACAGAAAAAGAAAACAAAAACAAAAAGAAAGAAGCATGTTAATTCTTTTCAAGCTCAGAATTCAAAAGCTTACGACTCTTATTTGTCTGGTTTTTTAGATTGTAATTTGAGAAACAACATGCGCCTTGAGTGGAGAATAAAGGAGTCCACATAGGATGTGGCCCAGATCAAATCATCCCACGTTACTTCAAATGTTTTAAATTCCAAGAAAGACAATTTTGTTTCAAATGTTAATAATTATGATGTTGGCAAGGGACAAAAACTTGTAGTTCCTTACAAGGTTTATTCAATGCGAAAACTGATTAATTTGGCACGTGATCAAATTTGTTGTGCTTCTTGTGGTGTGGATGATTTTATCTGCAAACCTGACTATAATAATTGGTTTTATTCAAATGCTTACTTTAATACCGGTTATAGAAAACAGAATGCCAAATCCAAAAATACTAATTAGAAAGGACCCAATTGGCAATGGGTACCTAAAACCGTTTAATTTCCATTTTGCAGGCCAGTCATGTCTGGTATTTAGATTCAGGCTGCTCAAAACACATGACTGGAAGAAAGGAGCTGCTGGTTAACTTTGTGGAAAAGGATCTTGGCAAAGTAAAGTTTGGAAACGATTAATATTCTCCAATTTTGGGTTACGGAGATATTGTCAAAGATAATGTGAGAATTACGAAAGTCAATTACGTCGAGGGCTTAGGACATAATCTGTTTAGTATAGGTCAATTTTGTGATAAAGACCTAGAAGTCCATTTCAAGAAGACCCGTTGTGCAGTTCTTACCGACGGAGGAGATGAGCTTCTTGTTGGGTCTAGGAAGTCCAATTTGTACACTATTGACCTGTCAACTCTCAAGCCGAAGAATGACGTATGTCTGATGTCGAAAGCGTCTTTGGAGAAAAGTTGGTTATGGCATAGACGACTATCTCATCTCAACTTCCGTTATATTCAAAAGTTAACGTTGGGTGAATTAGTCATAGGTCTACCAATTCTGAAGTTTGAGAAAGATAATTTCTGTATCGCGTGTGAGAAGGGGAAGATGAAGCGTGTTTCTCATCCACCGAAACCCGAGCCCATCACAAGCAAAGCTTTAGAAAACCTTCATATGGATCTCTGTGGTCCGATGAAGACTCAGAGTGTTAGTGCCAAATGTTACGTGTTAGTTGTCGTCGATGATTACTCGAGATACACATGGGTCAAGTTCCTACGCTCAAAAGATGAAACACCAGACTTGATCATCTCGTTAATCAAACAGCTTCAAGTGAATCGTCAACAAACAGTTCAGACTGTCAGATCAGACAACGGGACAGAGTTTAAAAACAGAACTCTTGATGATTTCTTCAAGTCATTAGGAATTACTCATCAATATTCAGCGGCAAGAACACCTCAGCAGAACGGTGTCGTTGAAAGACGTAACCGTACACTCGTTGAAGCTGCCAGAACGATGTTGTCTTATGCTGATCTACCTCTGTTTCTGTGGGTTGAAGCTATTGCAACGGCATGCTATACACAATACCGTTCAATCATACATCGACGGTTTGGCAAGACTCCATATGAATTGATTAATAATAGAAAACCTGTAATACACTACTTTCGTGTTTTTGGTTGCAAGTGTATTGTGCTGAACAATAAGGACAACTTGAACAAATTTAGTCCTAAGGGTATTGAGGGCGTGTTCATCGGATACTCGCTCACATCTAAAGCATACAGAGTCTACCTCAAGTCATCCAGAACTCTGATGGAAAGCATTAATGTCAAATTCGACGAATCTGAAGAGATGGCTTCTGTGCAAAACAGTACAGAACCCGCGATCTCTGGAATTCGAGCATCTGGACAGATCCGTCCTATGATGACTAGATCTTCAAACAACGATCAAGCTTCCACTTCGAATACTAATCCTAATGAACTTGATGTTTTGTTTGAACACTTTTATGATGACTATTTTGGTCCTGATAAATCTTCTACATCTGCCATTAACAGGATACATGTTGATACACCACTAGTGCAAGCTACTGTGTCAGGCCCTTCGCCGGTGCTGACCTCATCAAATACTGGTGCAACTACTCCTGCAACTTCTCCAAGGAACACAACGATGGCATCTACACAAGCAAGATCACATGCATCTACAAGTGGCGCTTCTTCATCTGGAACATCTTCGAATGTCGGTGATCAGGGTAATTACAACTTTAATGACCAATCTACTGAATCAGTTCCCGAGGTTGTGCCAATTGTCAACTCTGACAAGCAACCTGTCTCACAACCGGAACCGACGCTGACGATCGAGTTGAACTTTGATAAGGATCCTACCCTTTTAGACCCCAATGAAAATGCTATATCTCTCCATCCACACTCCACAAAGTGGACATGCAGTCACCCAATTGATCAGGTGATTGGTGATGTTTCTGAACCAGTGAAAACAAGATCTGCATCCGCTTCCGCCAACGAAGTTTTATATGCACTCTTCTTAAGTCAAATTGAGCATTCATGTAACGTCCCAAAAATTACAAAAAATTTTAACTTTTAAAAATAATCATTTAATTGCATAAGACACCATTAATAATCCAAATAACCGTTTCGTTTGCAAATTTAAATAATAAACGTTCTCATTAAAACTAAACAGCGGAATTAAATTGTTTTTAAGTATAAATTAAATCTCATGACTGCAAAGAGCCCTTCGTACGCGCCAGTGTGTACCGTCACGCCTTGGAGCCACTAGTACCTGAAACCACCGTTTATAGGGAAAGGGTAAGCACGAAGCTTAGTGAATTCAACACCACATACAACACAATTATATAACACTACCCCTAAAACAGGTAGATACACATAACCAAGCATGCAAGTCTAAGAACGCATCCTAAACAAGCATTCTCATACCAACCCACCTAAACAAGCATTCATCGGTCTCCCCGGTGACACACGATAACCGTGCACGTATCCCTCGGTCCCACCGAGTTCCTACGCCACTCGTGTACACAATCCTCGGTCCCACCGAGTCCTCGGTCCCACCGAGTTTACACGAAACCCAAGGTCCATACTAGACACAACACTATCTAGTACCCCACAACAAGTAATACCACTTAGCACACGCGACCTATAGTAATGTAAATATAACCATAGTTCTATGTAGTGAGTGAACTCACCTCAAAAGCGATGTAGAAATCTCGAACGATCACACGAGCTAGCCAACTCCAAAATCACTTCTCGACACCTAAATAAGTACTATAAAGTGTCAACTCGAAGCCCGGGATCCTTAATTATAAACATAAGATTAAACGGGTGATATTTCGCCTTTTCGGCCTAAACTGCAGGTCTGTTCGGGACCTGCTTAGCCCCTTCTAGACCCACAATTCTAGAGATCACTTTTTTACAAACAGATAGATCTAGGTCTTAGCTTTCCAGGTACATATTATACGCGTTCTAACGATTTTCCTACAATCTTAAATGAATTTTCTAAGACGGACTACCCGAAACAGAAATTTCCGGACCAGTCCACACTTATTGACATTTTGGCCCTAGTTAGAGGCCGAATTGATTTTTTGGCAAAACATAAGAAACCTACTCAACACAATTTGTGAGAGTTTGGCACTGGTTTCACCTCAAGCCGAGCTTCCTAGAATAAACTACGGATTTTACGAGACAGGGAAAGATTTGGTAAACTTCACATAAAATGATAACATTAGCCTAACTTCCATTAAGCCATGACTTAATCCAATCAGACCTGTAATTAAACTTTGGCTTAGGGTTTTAGGATTACCAAGGGCTGGACTAAACCACGCACCACCCACTGCCACCTTCGGCAGTGGTGGTCGGCGGCGGCGGCAGCCACCACCGGCGATGGTGGTGGTTTGAAAGGAACTCCGGCGAGACCCGAAAGGGACGGTTTCACCACTAACATCCGACCACCCACCCCTCGCACACACAAACAGTCCCTAACCCGCTTTTATAGCCACCACAAGGGTGGTTCACGGGGCAGCACACCGCCGGCAGCCATGGCTGCGGCGGCGGTGGTTGTTTCATGGGTAAACGACGGCAACAACAAGAAAACGAAACAAACCACTACCCTATCTCACCCCACACACCCACACACACCTACGACCACTGTCCCGCCACCACAACCACCGGGCTGGAGGCGCACGACGGCAGCAGCCGGCGGCAGCCATGGCCGCACACAACGGCAGTGGTGGTGGTTTTTGCGGTTGAAACGACGACGAAAGAAACAAACGGGAGGGGGGGTCTTACCTCGTCGACGACACAACTGTAACCTACTTCCGGCTCCTCTCTCTCTTTCTTTCTCTCGCTTCACCACACACTCGTCGGCAGGAAAAACACGCCGGCTATGGCTGCTGTTGGGTGGTCGACGGTGGCAGCCAAGAAAAGAAGAAGAAGCCTCACGATGGGGGGGGGGTCTCACGGCCCAGCAATGAAAAACGAGAAGTAGGGTTTTTGTTTTATTTGCTTTGGTGCTGTTTATGTTCGACGCAGGAAAAACGAGAACAAAAGGGAGGGGGATCGGTTCCCTTCATGGGCCGACCCCATGCACATCACTTTGCCAAAATGCCCATTTAGTCCCTAGGTTTTTAAAACTACTTCATTCTAATCCCAACTAGATTAGGATATTACTATCTAGCCCCTTATAGACAATAACTTTTCATATATGGTCTTCCCCGTCAAAACTTGTTAGCACAGATTCGTTTAGAGAAAAGTATATTTTAAATAATTAATTAAGTAAAAAATTAAAGTAAAGCCATACTGGAACACGGGCTTTACAACTCTCCTCCGCTTGGATCAGACTTCGTCCCCGAAGTCTACGCCCACGAATAATTCCGGATAGTTCTCCCGCATCTCAGCTTCGGGTTCCCAAGTCCACTCGGAACCCTTTCGGTGCTTCCACTGGACTTTCACCAAGCCAATTATTTTGTTGCGTGAAGCCCTAGTCTTCCTGTCAATAATGGCAATCGGCTTTTCTACGTAATTAAGCCGCTCATCAATATGAATATCCTCAAGAGGGATCACCGCAGACTCATCCACCACACACTTCCGCAATTGAGAAACGTGAAAAGTGTTGTGAATTAGGCTCAGCTCATCCGGTAACTCCAAACGGTAAGCTACCTTCCCCACACGCGCAATGACCTTGTAAGGTCCAATGTAACGGGGCCCTAACTTTCCTCGCTTGCGAAACCGGATCACCCCTTTCCAGGGTGACACCTTCAGAAGAACATAATCCCCGACCTGAAATTCCAAATCCGATCGTCTCTTGTCGGCGTAGCTCTTCTGCCGGCTTTGTGCAGTAACTAATCGATCCCGGACCATCTGAATCATCTCAGTTGTCTTCAACACAACATCGGTGCTCCCCAATACTCGATGACCAACCTCGCCCCAGCAAATGGGCGTCATGCACTTCCTACCATATAACACCTCGTAAGGCGGTCTGCCGATACTGGAATGATAGCTGTTGTTGTAGGAGAACTCAGCTAAAGGAAGATGCTGATCCCAACTACCCCCAAAATCAAAAACACATGCCTGAAGCATATCCTCGAGTGTCTGAATAGTACGCTCACTCTGCCCGTCGGTCTGAGGATGAAAAGCCGTACTAAAATGCAACCGCGTACCCATCTCACCCTAAAACTTCTCCCAAAACCGGGAGGTAAAACGAGTATCCCGATCAGAGACAATTGAAACTGGCACCCCGTGCCTGGTCACAATCTCTCTGATGAAAATCTCTGCGAGCTTCTCCGCCGAGGAGCTTTCTCTGATGGCCAAAAAGTGAGCGCTCTTAGTCAGACGATCGACAATCACCCAGATAGCATCATTCCCGCGTGGAGTCCGGGGGAGTTTAGTGATGAAATCCATCGTGATCTGTTCCCACTTCTATACCGGAATCTCTAAAGGCTGCAGTTTCCCATGCGGTTGTTGGTGCTCCGCCCTGACTTTTCGACAAGTCATGCATACCTCTACACATTTAGTAATCCTCCCGCAGGTCTCGGTACATCCTTGTAGCCCCGGGATGAATCGAAAACTTGGACTTGTGCGCCTCGTCCAACAATACCTGCCGGTTCCCGCCAGTGAAGGGAACCCAAATTCTACCGTACCGAGTCAATAAACCTCGACTATCACTGACAAAATTCGGAATTTCCCCCGAAACCCTCTCGCGTTTGGCATTCTCATCTAGAACCGCCACTTCTTGAGCACTACTTATCGACTCGAGAAGAGGTGGAATCAATGTTAATCGTTGACACAAACCCCGCAGTGGTTCGCCAACCGGATGTCGACTAAGTGTGTCCGCAACCACGTTTGCTTTACCAGGGTGGTAAAGTATCTCACAATCATAGTCTTTGACCACATCGAGCCACCTTCTCTGACGCATATTGAGATTCTCCCGATCCATCAGGTATTTGAGGCTCTTATGGTCAGTGTAAATCGTACACCTGACACCATACAAGTAATGCCTCTAAATCTTGAGAGCAAACACCACTGCTCCCAACTCTAGATCATGAGTCGGGTAATTCGCCTCATGAGGCTTCAACTGCCTTGAAGCGTAGGCTATAACCTTACCGCGCTGCATAAGCACGGCACCCAAACCCTGGTGAGAGGCGTCACAATACACCACCAGATCCTCCATGCCCTCGGGCAAGGTCAACACCGGAGCCTCGCATAAACGTCTGCGTAGCTCCTCAAAATCCCTCTGTTGCTCCTCGCCCCAGCTGAAAGCCGCAAATTTCTTTGTCAATCGGGTCATGGGCAACGCAATCTTGGAGAAATCCTGAATAAATCTCCGGTAATACCCCGCTAACCCAAGGAAACTTCGCACTTCAGTGGGGGTTTTCGGCACTTCCCACTGCATTACAACTGTAATCTTGGCCGGATCGACCATAATACCATTCTGATTTACGACATGTCCGAGGAATTGGACCTCTCGTAACCAGAACTCACACTTGGAGAACTTAACAAAAAGCTTCTCCCACCTCAAGACTTCCAAAACTTCTTGCAAATGCATCTCGTGCTCTTCCTTCGACTTCGAATACACAAGGATATCGTCGATGAACACAATCACCGACCGATCCAGCATCGGGCTACACACCCTATTCATGAGGTCCATGAACGCTGCTGGTGCATTGGTGAGCCCGAAAGGCATCACCACAAACTCATAATGGCCATAACGTGTACGAAAGGCCGTCTTCTCCGTATCTTCACTTCTCACCTGCATCTGGTGATATCCTGATCTCAGATCAATCTTAGAGAACCACGAGGCTCCCTGAAGCTGGTCGAACAAGTGATCAATCCTTGGCAGAGGATAACAATTCTTCACCGTAAGCTTATTCAACTCACAGTAGTCTATACACATCCGTTGGGACCCGTCCTTCTTTTTCACAAACAGAATCGGGGCTCCCCACGGTGAACAACTCGGCTTGATGAACTCCTTTTCGAGAAGTTCTTGAAACTGAGTGTATGAAAGTACAGGATCTAATCTTACAATCAATATAGAAAGCAGTAATTGAGAAGTTGTATGATCAAGCCCAATTGTATTCAATGATGAATAGGATTACAGATCTAAGAGAGAGAGAATCTCAAAGATTACAAAGAATGAATACAAAGATATACGGGAAAATCAATCAGTTAGCAACGTAGTGCTAACCACTCTATTTATACTGCAACGGACATGTTAAAGCTACAGTACAAATAAGAAAGACTAATAAGAACATAACACGTGTCCTAATTAGTTTACTAAATACTAAGTAAAGTATGTAGTCATAAGTTCTGAACAGGTTGTTCAGAACTTCTAAACATTCTTCTGATAACGCTTCTCAGATCTCTGACTCCTCTACTCAGAACATCTGAGTCTTCTTATCAGATCTTCAACACTTGGTTTATTGACAAAACTTCAGATCTAACAATCTCCCCCTTTTTGTCAAATAAACTTGAATTTAGCATCATCCAGGTCTTTCAGAGCAGGAACGATTTTCTGAAGTAGCACATTTCTCAGATTAAGCCTCTTATCAATTTTGACAATGATTTCTTGAATAATTTCAACTTGCTGATTGATTACTTCTTGAGTTATGTTTGCTTCCTTCACTTTCAACATCTTTTTCTCCAAATTATGCTTTATGATTCTTAAAGTTCCAGAACAGTATTTTGCAGTTTCCTTTGCTCTGAAGAAGATCTTTCCACTTTTGTTTTTCAAAAATACTCCCAACTCTGGATATTTGTGAACACTTCCAGTCTTTAACATCCGTTTCTGCTCATGATCTGTATTGGGATTTGCCAGATAAACACATGACTTTTGTAAATACAGAGCTATTTGGAAATCTGTATAACAGTGCCACCTTAAGATGTAGAACATGGCCTCAATCACCACACTTCTTGCCTTCCTTTCATTTCTGTCTTTGCTTGACTCTTTGAAGCATAGAAAGCTGTGTAATCTGTAGAAGTCAACCACTGATAGTTTCTCAAAATCTGCATCAGTAAAGTAATAAACCTTGCCATCTTCTCTCAGAACTTCAAAGGATAAGTACTCCATCTTTCTGAATTGTTTGACTTTCAGTTCTCTAATTCCTATGATTAAGAAATCTGAATAAACAGCTTGCTTTGATTTGCCAAGACATCTTGATTTTTCAGCCAACCAGATCTGAGTCTCCTTAGGTCTATCATAATACACATCCAAAAATTGTACTTCTTTTGGTTTGAAGAACTCAGGCAAATCAAATTCAAGAAAGTATCCATTTAGATCAATGGATATTTCATCTTCTTTGGGTTCAGACTGTTCAGCTTGATCAAAACTAGTTATCTGCACATTCTGAGGTGTTGTGTCCTGGACTTCTTCAACTTCATCTGACAGAATTTCATTCACTTCATACTCAGCATGAAACACAAAATCACTATGTAACATCTTCTTGGGATTAACTTCAGATAGCAACCATTCACCACAACTTCTGATCTTTCTTCTGAAATTCAACCTTCTTTTCATAGAGTTTACACACCTTTTCTTTAAATTCTTTCTTTCAGTTTTAGCACTTACTTCGATTTCAATCAGTAACCAACTCAGAGTTGCATCACTATATTTTACCAGTTCTTTCAGTTTGAACATTTCAAGTCTCTCTTGAACTTTATATGCAAACCCTTCAGATTCCATTCCTTCATTTACAAATCCCTTCATACACACATCAAATCCTGCAATATTTGTTGGACACCTCAGATTGCACTTCTCTTTTCTTCCTTCAATGGCTAGTTGAAAATCATATAGGTACATGTTTCTGACATAGATACCCAGAAGTCTTCTGCATTCAATTTCCATCAAGGCTTCTTCAGTACTAGAGAAGAACTTGACTAGAAAGATCTGATCATCAAGTGTTAGTCTGTGGAAATCAAAACTAGACATAAAAACCTTTGTATTCCTTTCTTTCAGCACTTCCATTCTTACAAATATCAAACCATTGAATTCTTCTTGTTGGAACATTAGAACTTTCTCAATTCTTTTCTGGATATGCAGTCTTGAGTCAGGAATTCTGAATCTGGTTGAGGCTTCTGTATAAATCATCCGAGCTCTTTCATCCATGAAACCATCAACATTGCTCTCTAAAAGCTCATATTCTCCTCAGGAAAAATGTCATCATGAAATTGTCTGGCCAAAGGTACATCACTTAATTCCAGGATAAAATCACAGATAGGTTCTTCTAAAATCTGTAAGTCAATCTTGGGAATCTCAATTGGTTTTCTGAATACATACTCAGAAGGCATAAAGTAATCTTCTAGTTTCTCATATTCTTCTTTTGTGTTCATCTCATCAGCATAGTTATATCTGAACTCATGCTTAAAATTCTGAGAATAATCAACAGTTCTATCTTCTTCTCCCAACAGATCAATAGGACTTATCAGTTTTATTCCTTGCTGAACTTTTTGAACATTCAAAGCTCTGACTAAATTATTATGCATCCTTCTGATCAACTCTTCACTTAACCTCCTTTCTTCTGATTCAGAATCCGTCACATTTTCTTTGTTATACACCACAATATCTGTACACATGTTGACCACTTCACTTTCCACTGTCTTTTCTGATCTCAATACAGATTCCTCAATAGCTTCAGTTTCATCTGAGTTTCCTTCCATTTCTGTGTCTAAGTTCAATTCCTCTGTTTTATCTGAATCACCACCATCTGTACTTTCCAACTCCATTTCCTCTGTATCTGAGCTATCAATCTGAACTATCTGAGTTATTGCCTTTAACTTTTCTTGTGTCTGATCTTCTGAACTTTTTGTACTGGCTAAGTGCATATCTGCTATCTCAAAATCTTCTATGCCAATGTCATCATCAGAACTTAACCTCTGTCTTTTCTCCCCCTTTTGATGATCATGAGGCTCATTATCATCAAACTTTCTCTTCAAGTTCTGATTAGTAGTACCTTCAGGTTCAGCTTCTGCAATAGGAACAGGATCAAGAGGCTTTGAAGTAGAAGCCAGTGATACACTCAGTGCTTTCAGTATAGATTCCTGCATACCTTGCATTTGGTTTAACATATCTTTTTGAAAACCAGACATTATATCCATGATCTCCTTTTTGTGAGAATCCAAGGATTTCTTTACATCATCTACTTTGGTTTCAACAGAAATCAACTTTTTCTCCAACACAACTTTCAAATCTGACATCTCATCATTCAAATCCTCCACCTTCTTCTCCAAATTTTCTACTTTTTCCCCCAGCTCCTTGTTTTGTTTCTGAATCTTTTCAAATTCAGAAGTTTCTAACAGTGAACCTGAACCAACAGATGGTCCAGTTTTCATGTGCCCAGAGGGCTCATGGCCTGTAGATAACACAAAGTCATCTTGTACAACAGATGCACGTTTGAATGAGGCTTTTGTAATGTTCACCTCACCAGGACTTCCATCCAATCCTCGACACCCAACATTAGGTATGTCTATGAATGTTGTTTCAGGAATACGAAATTCCTGATTTGTGCAAGTGTCAGAAGGAATTTCAGGCTCAATATGAATAGGACTGTGATATTCAGACTCAATGTGTTGAAAAATAGATTGGGATTTATCACCTCCCTCCAAATGAGTTTGGGATGGTTCCCCGGATTTGTGTGAAACAGTAGCATGTTGAAATGCTTCTGAGTGGGTATGGATGGGTTGTTCAAGATCCACCACTAGGTCCATGGTGTTTGTTTCAATATTGGACACCAAGAGATGTGAACCAATAGCATTTGTGGTTACCTGGCCACGATTAGCTGGTTCAGAGGCATCTCTTTCTGTTTGAACCTCTGTTGACAATCTCTCATCCTCACCACTCTCATTCTGTTTTCCCTCACCAAGTCTAACCAAGCTCTCAGAATTTTCCCCCTCAAGTCTCTCAGAATGTTCACCCATCTGAACATCCTCCCCCTCTCTAATTCGACTAGACCCCTCACCTCTCTTCTCAGGTTGGTCCTCTTGGGTAGGGATTTGAGGTAATTCAATTCCCATAGAGGTGAAATAAGCTTTTAAAATCTCACTCTCCCTTGGAATATAATTCCTAAGTGATTTTGGCAACAGTTTATGATTGGGATAGTTTTCAAGTCTTGTTACTGAGGTCATCTTACCCAAATAAAATGTGGGACCATGCTCTTCATTTGTTCTTCTTGAGATTGTGCTGTTTTCCTGCATGGCATACCAAATAACAATTTGCCAGTACCTTATATAAGGAATGTATGTCAGTGGAGCATCCTTTGTTTTCCTCTGAGTTGCGTTCTGATTCTTCTCAAATGTATTCTTCATGTCTTCCCAAAGTATTAAAGTATAGTCATAATGCCTATTCTTCACTAAGCCCTGAAAGATCTGAAGAATTTGTTTAGAACCTTGATCAGCAGAACTATTCTTCCCTGACACACATTTATTTACCACATGAAAGAAGCAAGCCCAAATAGGTGGTAATTTGTTTCTTCTGAATAAACTGAGAGTCCTCAATCCTTCATTGTATCCTAATTTCATAAATTCTGCTATTAATTCCTCTGTTAGGGGTGAGTCTTCAAAATCTGTCCTTCTTTGTACATCATCTTTCTCTGGTAGATTCAGCATTTCTCTTAGTGCAGAGATAGATAAGGCAAATGTCACTCCTCCAATTTCAGACACAAACTTATTATCTTCTAACCTCAGATGTTTCCACCATTGTTGTATGTACTGAACAAGAACATTTTTGCTTCTTGTAAACCATTTTCTATAAGGATGATGTTTGAATAACTCCATGATAATTCCGTGTTCAGGTTTAAATCGACTTTCCTCAAACAATATAACACAGTTATTTTCAGACAATTTCAACCATTCACTCTCAGGAACAGCCCTTTCCACGAAAATAGGTCTATCTGACATAATCGACCCTGCAGCACTCTGTTCATGTTCAATATTAATGTTTACCTCATCTGCATTTCCTTCTGATTCATCCATTTGTTCATCTTCTTTATCATTTCTTATTGCCTCTTCCTCTACAGCTCTATTCTGTACTTCATCATTATCCGAATCAGATGAATCCATTATCGATTTTGTAGAATGTAGCGAAATTGGATCACTCCTTCGTATTCCAGACATGATTTAAGAAGAAAACAAACTCAAAGAACTCTGGATTTGATTCGTATCTCACTTTTCGCTCTGGAATTTGAAAAGATTTGAAATAGGGATTTTAAGACCTATTTAAAATCCGCGAAGTTGAAAGGTTTAACGGAAAAGCGAAATCAATGTTATAATGGAGTCAACACATTTGAAATGCCACAGAGGATTTAAATGAAATGCGTGGCATAATCAAACAAATATGAAGCTGGCACGTGTTAGTGGATAGAATTTTGACTCAAGTCAAAGATCTGAATAACACGCTCAGATGTTTTGACTTTTCTTTATCAGATATCTGATTGTTCTACTCAGAGTTCTGATTCCATAACTCAGAAGAATTTTGCCTTGTAACCAAAATGTCATTTAAAATCAACTTCTGACAAATATAAAACATTTTGATTATTCAGAAGAGGTTTGGACAGATAGAAACACTTTTTATCATCAAAATTCTGTTCATATTATGACGATTTTAAAAAATCATTTAAAATCTTATATCTGAATATGAAATTTTTTAATTCAGATATAGTTTGAACAACAAAAAAAATTTATCATTAAAAGCTGGTCCTTCTTAAAATGATCAGAGATAAGAAATGAAAACAAACCTTTTAAGCCTCACAAAATAATTTCCAAACAGAAAATTTTGATACTCCCCCTTGACTTGAGCATGCATTTGACTATTTATGAGATAAAAAGATAATAGAAGAAGCATAGTCCACACAGTTGAAGTATTTGTATTTCTCAAAAATAAATTTTTAGAAGTTAGATTTCTGAAGTATTGACTCAGAATCTCTGACCTCAAGACTCAGAAGTTCTGAACTCAAGACTCAGAAGTTCTGAACTTAAGACTCAGAAGTTCTGATCTCAGTACTCAGAAGTTATGAACTTAAGACTCAGAGTTCTGAGTACACTACTCAGACAATTTTACTTAGAAAAATTTAGCATTTTTAAGAAAAAACAAATATTTTCAATTAGTCAGATTAAGCATTCCTATTTTACATATGAGAAAAGAGAACCTTTTGTGATCAAGTGGCTTTGTGAACAAGTCAGCCAATTGATACTTTGTATGCACAAAGTGCATCTCTATAGTTCCTTTTTCCACATAGTCCTTTATAAAATGATACCTCACATCTATATGCTTAGTCTTTGAATGTTGAACAGGGTTCTGAGTAATGGCAATTGCACTTTCTGAGTCACAATAGATGGGAATCTTGTTAAGCTGATATCCATAGTCCATGAGTTGTGTTCTCATCCACAATGTTTGAGAGCATGAAGCAGCAGCAGCAACATACTCTGCTTCAGCAGTTGAAGTGGACACACAATTCTGCTTCTTTGATGCCCAACTCACTATTTTATCTCCCAAAAAGTGACAAGCACCAGATGTACTCTTTCTGTCCAACCTACTTCCTGCATGATCAGCATCAGTGAAAGCAGTAAATTTGAAGTCAGTTTCTTTTGGATACCATAAACCTAGATTAGGTGTTCCTTTGAGATATCTTAAAATCCTTTTGACAGCCAACATATGTGATTCTTTTGGGTTAGATTGAAATCTAGCACAGAAACAGGTAGAAAACATGATATCTGGTCTATTTGCAGTCAAATAAAGTAATGATCCAATCATGCCTCTATAGAGTTTGATATCTGCTGAAACACATTTGAGATCAGCATCTAACTTTATGTTAGTTGCCATAGGTGTTCTCATAGAAGCACAATCAGATATTTTGAACTTTTTCAGAATGTCTCTGACATATTTTCCTTGATTTATAAAAATACCTTTTGGTAATTGTTTGACTTGAAGACCAAGGAAAAAATTCAGCTCACCCATCATGCTCATTTCAAATTCAGATGACATGATTTTTGAAAAATTATTACATAATTCTGGACTGGTAGAACCAAATATTATGTCATCAACATAAATCTGAATCAGAATTAAATCATCACCCTGTTTCTTTAAAAACAAAGTTGTGTCAATCTTACCTTTCTTGAACCCTGAACCTAACAAGTGTTTAGTAAGAGTGTCATACCAGGCTCGTGGTGCTTGTTTTAGACCATATAAAGCTTTGTCTAAAATATAAACATGATCAGAGAATTCTGGATCAACAAAACCTTCAGGTTGATGAACATACACCTCTTCATTAAGTTTGCCATTTATAAAGGCTGATTTGACATCCATCTGATACACCTTGAAGTTTTTATGTGCATCATAGGCCAAAAATATTCTGATTGCCTCTATTCTTGCCACTGGTGCAAATGTCTCATCATAATCAATTCCCTCTTGTTGACAGTATCCCTTAGCAACCAATCTTGCATTGTTTCTGATGACAACACCTGATTCATCCTTTTTGTTTCAGAACACCCATTTAGTTCCAATAATAGATTTACCTTCAGGCTTTGGAATGAGTCTCCAAACTTTATTTCTTTCAAATTGAAGCAATTCCTCTTGCATTGCCGAAATCCAGTCTGGATCCTCTAGGGCTTCATTAGCTTTCTTTGGTTCAATCATACTCAAGAAACCATCAAACATTGCTTCATTTGCTGTAGCTGATCTGGTCTTTACTCCTGCTGATGGATCACCTATTACTTGATGAATAGGATGACTTTTAGTCCATTTATTTGCACTAGGGAGTACATCAATCTCTGAATAATTGTTGTTTGCATCATTCTCATCAATGATTGCTTGTAATTCTGAACTGTCCCCTTGTTCTGATGTATGAGTAGGAGTTGCATCCAAGTTTGGGTTCTGAGCAATGAATTCAGAATTCTGAGTGACTTGTTCAGAGTTCTGAGTACAAGAATCAGAATTCTGATTACAAGGTTCAGAATTTCCACCACTTGTATTTATTAGATTTGTACATTCTTCTGATGGACCTTTGTCAGAAATTACAGTTGATTGAACTATTTCTGGAGTCTTATTTTTCATCTCTTTGACCATCTTTGGGTTTTCATATTCTGCATAAGAATCAGAAATTAGTTCACTAAAAGCATCCTTAAACAGTAAATTGAGTTCTGAACAAATAGGATTAGAATTTGTATCAGAAGTCATATTTGTCTTGTTCTGCATGAGTTCTGAACTGTCTTGTTCAGAAGTCTTCATCCTGGCTTCATCAAATGTTACATTTATGCTCTCCATCATCCTCTTGGTTCTTCTATTGTAAATTCTGAATGCTTTGGAAGTTAAAGAATATCCCACAAAGTATCCTTCATCTGCCTTTTTATCGAATTTGGCAAGATTTTCTCTGTCTCTTAGAATATAGCACCTGCAACCAAAAACATGAAAGAATTTGATTAATGGTTTTCTTTTATTTATCAGTTCATAAGCAGGCTTATTTAATCTTTTATTGATTAAAGTTATGTTCTGTGTAAAGCAAGCAGTTGCAATTGCTTCAGCCCATAAGAAGGTTGGAAGATTTGAATAAGCCAACATGGTTCTTGCAGCTTCAACTAGAGTCCCGTTTTTCCTTTCAACAACACCATTTTGTTGAGGAGTTTTGACAGCAGAGAAGTTGTGAGAAATCCCAGAACTTTCTAAAAAATTCTGAAGAGTCTCATTTCTGAACTCTGTTCCATTATCACTTCTGATTTTCTGAACTGGAAGTTGTAAGAGAACTTGAATCCTTTTGATAAAATTTATCAATGTAGTAGCAGCTTCTGACTTAGCTCTTAGGAACTCAACCCATGTGTATCTGGAGAATTTATCAACAATCACAAGCATATATTTCTCTCCTCCCAAAGATTGAACTGAAATTGGACCACAAAGATCAGTATGAATCATTTCTAATGGTGCTTTGCAAGATGAGTCCATTTTTAATTTGTGAGAACTCTTTTTCATCTTGCCCATTTCACAAGCTGAGCATAATGATTCTTTTTCAAATTTAAGCTTTGGTAAGCCTTTAACCAGATGTTTTGCAACAAGATTATTAAGATCTTTGAAATTTAGATGAGAACATCTTCTGTGCCAAAGCCAGCATTCATTTGCAGTTGACTTTGATAAAAGACAAACTGTATTTAATGTTTTCAATTTTGAAAAATTAACTACAAATAAGTCCATATGTCTTTTGTCCCAGAAGACTTTAACATCATTTTCAGTTAAAATCATGCAACCTGTTATTTGAAACTTGATTTGACAAAGACTGTCTAAAAACTGACTTATGCTGAAAAGATTATGCTGTAATCCTTCAACATAGAAAACCTTTTGGATAGTCAGATCCCCTTTAGTTAAATCCCCATAACCTTTGACTTGTCCTTTGCTGTTATTTCCAAAGTTTACTGCTCCTCCAGCCTTTTCTGTGAAGTTTGATAGAAAAGACTTCTGACCTGTCATGTGTCTTGAAGCTCCTGAATCTAAAAACCACACATGACAACCCTGCAAAAGGATCAGTTAGTTTTAGGTACCCATTTTGGAATGGGTCCATCTTTGTTAGCTTTGTCATTGGATTTAACATTAGTACCTTTTACTCTCCACTCAAAATCTTTCTTCAAACACCACTTTCCTTGAACTTTTATGAAGCCAGAACATTTTCTGCTTACAAACTTGTTCAAATTCTTTTTGAGAGTTGTAACTTTTGGTTTTGCAATATTTTCAACTTTCTTTTCTTTTATCTTTTCTTTTTTCTGAGTCTGAGGAACAGAAACTTTCTTCTTTTCTGTATTCTGAGGAATAGAAACATTCTTCTTTTCTGTTTTCTGAATATCTTTTCTTATGAAAGAAACAGATGTTATTGTGATTGGACATTTATGAGAATATTGAAAAGAGTTACTTTTATAACGAACACAACTAAGATTTTTCTTTGCAAGTAACAACAGATCTGTACCATAAGCTTTTTCATTTTTATTGCTGTTTTTCAAAGTACAAGTACATTTATCACAATAACTATGTGCTTTTGGTACAGTTGCAGGAACCTCTTCATTCATCTCAGAAGTTCTTTTCACACCATCTTTCCTTTTGCTTTCTTCTTTTTCTGAAAAATTCAACTCCTTTTTGTTAGAAGAATTAGATGATTCACCTTTTTCATATGTACTTGATTCATTAAAGAATTTATCATTTTCTTTTAGAGCATTAATTTTAAAAAGATCATACTCAGTCTTCAGTTTTTCAAGCTCTGTTATTTTCTGAATAAAAATATTATTTTCTTTCAAAGCTTCTTCAAGTTTAATATCCACCTCACAGTAATCATTTTCAAGTTCATCATAAGCTTTCCTTAAGTCCTCAAGTTCTTGACTCACAAGATTAAATCTCTTTTCAAGTTGTAAAAATTCATCTGACTTTGTTTCAGAAAATCCAGTTGAATCAGACTTCTGACTACCTGAGTCAGAGTTCTGATTTACAGACTCAGATGTCTGATCTTTAGACTCAGAGTTCTGACTACAAAGTTCAGAATCCTGACTAGAAGTTTCAGACTTCTGATTGACTGTTTCAGAATTTTTACTTGTGTCAAATATGCTCTCAATGTCATGATATGAAAAACTTGGTTGTTTATTTTTGTAGCTGACATTTAAAGAATCATACTTGAATTTAGTATCATTGTATTTTGGCTTCTCATCTGTTGGTTTAGAAACTTCTTTCTTAACCTTTTCTTCTGAAACAACTGACTTTTCTGTTTTAGACTCAGAAATTTTCTCATCTGACTTTTTAGAGTTTGGTCTTTGCAAATTGTCAGAACTTGTTATAGAACTAGCAGGTCTTATGAAAACTTCAACAATTTCTGGGATTTTTGGCTTAGAAACTTGAAGTTTTTCATACAAGTTGATTGAAGCTCTTTTTAAAGTGACATTTTCTTCCAATCCCAATCCCTTCTTTGGGTTATAAAATCTTGTATCTTTAACATTGCTTAATAAAAGATTTAATGTTTGCTGAGTCTGACCCCTTTTCAAATTCAGATCTTCCAATTCTTTGATTTTGGTGTATAAATTCTTTCTTTCCTCAAATAACATATCAAATTTTATTTGTAAATCACCTTTTTCATCCTTTATTTTTGAAAACTCAACTTTTAGTTCAGAGATCTTTTTCAATAATTCAGAATTTTCATCTTTAACTTTCTGTTTCTCAGCCTCAGATTCTTCATATTGTTCTTTTATTACTTCTTTTTCAATTCTGAATTTGTTAACCAAATTTCTTTCTCCTTTTATCTGTTTTCTTAGATTAGCAAATTCAGTTTTCATTTCACCAATCTGTGTCATTAACTCTATTTCAAGTGAAGAGTGTACCTCAGCAGATGACTCAGAATCAGCATCTTCAAAATCAGAATCATCCTCATTCCTCATTTTTGCCATATAGCTTTGCATCTGTGGAAAGTTGATATGATCATCTTCATCAGAAGTGTAGTACAACCAATTCTCCTGTTCAACCAATAAAGCAATTTTATCATCTCTCTTCTTTGCAAGCTGAGCCTTCTTGGTGTAGTACTCATAGTCTTTCACAATTTTAACTCTGCAATCCTTAGCATAGTGGCCAGATTTTCCACACTTGAAACACAAATTCTTTTCTTTTCTCTCATCCTTCTCTTCTTTGTTTTCTTCACTTCTCTCTACTCTCTTTTCAAACTTATTTTCTTTTCTGTCTTCTTTCTTCTTATAATCTGAACTCCCAATTCTCTTATAATTTCCTTGAAATCTACCCTTCCCATACCTTTTGTTGAAAGTATTTGTCAACAAAGCTAGTTTCTCAGCCATTATCTTGATATCTTCATCATCTTCTGATCCTTCTTCCTTGTCAGATTCTTCCAGATTAGGTATCTCTGATAGATATGCAGTCTTTTTGGGTGCTTTGATTGCTTTGGACTTTGATAAGAACGCTAACTGATCAGCAACATTTTTCTTCTCTTCCACAACTAACTTGACAGAGTCTTCATGTTGATTAAGAACACAAAACAGATCATTTAAGTCTTCTTCACACATATCCTTGTTCATTTGCAGACTTATGGCAAATGATGACCATTCTGAATTTAGACTGTTCAGAAATTTGTAATTTATTTCTGACTTCGTTTTCTTCAGTCCATTTCTTCTCAAGTCATTTAGAATAGTGCAAAATTTACTATATGTCTGTGTCAAACTTTCTGACTCTTTTGCTTTGAATCTTTCATAAGCATTTATGCTTTGATTTAACTTTGCCTGAGTAGATCTCACAGTTCCTAACATCTGCCTTTCCAATTCGTCCCACATTTCTTTAGCTGATGATCCACTGTCAATCCTGTTAAGAACCTCATTTGGGACAGCCAAAGTCATCAAAGTAATTGCTCTTTTGTCGATAGCATGCCTATTCTTCTGTTCAGCTGTGTATTGGGAATGATTCTTCTTCACCCTGGTCGCTGGAATTTCTGGAGTTGTCTCTGTAGCAGGGATTGCGGCAACATCGATATACACTTCAATTGGACCTTCTCGAATGGAGATCATAAGATTTTCATCAATGTTGTCTAGGAATTGGATCATACGAATTTTCCATTGCTGATACTCTTCTGGTATAAGAACAGGCGGTTTGGTTTCAGATCCCATCAAGAAATCTTTAAGAAATTGATCAATCGATCTTCGCAATCACAATCTTGAATGAATTTGTTTGTTGATTGGCTCTGATACCAATTGAAAGTACAGGATCTAATCTTACAATCAATATAGAAAGCAGTAATTGAGAAGTTGTATGATCAAGCCCAATTGTATTCAATGATGAACAGGATTACAGATCTAAGAGAGAGAGAATCTCAAAGATTACAAAGAATGAATACAAAGATATACGGGAAAATCAATCAGTTAGCAACGTAGTGCTAACCACTCTATTTATACTGCAACGGACATGTTAAAGCTACAATACAAATAAGAAAGACTAATAAGAACATAACACGTGTCCTAATTAGTTTACTAAATACTAAGTAAAGTATGTAGTCATAAGTTCTGAACAGGTTGTTCAGAACTTCTGAACATTCTTCTGATAACGCTTCTCAGATCTCTGACTCCTCTACTCAGAACATCTGAGTCTTCTTATCAGATCTTCAACACTTGGTTTATTGACAAAACTTCAGATCTAACAGTGTACAACTCCTTCATTTCCGGTGGAGCCAGGCGGTAAGGTGCCTTGTGTAATACCCCGGGTAAATCCGTTAGTTAAAAATCTAATTTCGTTAAGTTTATTTAACTTTAAAGTTTCTATTTAGGGAAAGTTTGGATAAGTTTATAAGTTAAGGGTGTTTGGGTCATTATTGAGAAGTTCAAGGACCAAAGTGGTAATTAAGTTTGATATTATCTCTTAAGCATATCAGATATTTCATAACTCAGATATTATCCAGATTTCAGTTTAGTGTGTGTGTGTGTGTGTGTGTGTGTGTTGAGAGAGCAAGAAGGAGAAAAGAAGAAAAGCTAGGGTTAAGGCTTCAATTGGTATGCTTGGAAGTGAATCTGAGGCATATCTCTTTGTATTTTATGTTTGTAATTGCTTTTAGATAGTTCCTATCGGAGTAGAATAGTCAAAATCACATCTGTTAATGATTCAGTCGATTTCTGGGTGAAAATGGGATAAACAGTCAGAGGTGTCCGGATGATATGAATGTGTCCGGGTAGATTCTTGGGTGTTGTCCGGGTAAGTTGTTGATAGAGTCCGGACGATTTGATTGATGGTTTCCGGATGATTTAGAGTCCAGATGGCATCCGGATTCCTTGTGTTGTCCGGATAAATCGTGTTGTCCGGATTAGTCTTGATGTCCGGATTACTGAGGTTGTCCGGAAAAGTCATGTTGTCCGGAAAAGGTGGTGTTGTCCGGGTTGTTTGGGTTGTCCGGATACTTTAGCTGTTTTAGTCACTTTTGAGGATTTGAGTTATCTAGAGTCCTTGGTCTTCTAGTATGTTTTATGTGATCAGTTAGTAAGGGGATATTTGTATTTAATCTATTTGCAGACTCTGTGGATTGGGATTGATAGACTGAATCTTTTGGAGAAAAGCTTGGAAGTGTTTATGGATAAGCGATCGAGGTGAGTTTTACTTTAAACGTTTTCAACTGGGGAACATATATATGTGTTTATATATATATATATGAGTATGTGTGGATTGAGAATTTGTGAAATATATATATATATATATATATATATATATATATATATATATATATATATATATATGTGTGTGTTTATATATATATATATATGAAAAGGATATGTGTGATGATGTGGTTTATCGTATATTGAGATACGATTGAGTATATGCTTTTAAATATAAAATAATGAGATGTTATATTTATGTAAGTATTATACTACACGAGAGCACGCCGAACTATGCCGGCTGAAGTGTGTGTCGTAGTTGTTGTACGGCGTTGTTGGTCGTAGATGTTGTACGGCGTTGTGTGTCGTAGTTGTTGTACGGCGTTGATTTATTAGTTGGCTTGCTACCAACTAATATGGCCATGGGAACGAGGATGAGGATGAGTGGAGCACGATGCACGAGTCTTGTTTGGTATTTATATACGTGTGGTATGTTTATATTTTACGAAAGAATTACCAAAGGTCTATCTAAACTATTTTGATACAAAGGATTTACATAAAAGGTTTTATAATGATTTTGGAAAGGACTGGGATTAACTCACTAGACCCGTTTGGTCTAACCCTCATTTTGTTTTCAAAAATATGTTTTCCAGGTTAAGGATCGGCAAAGGAAAGGATTAAGTGTAAGGAGCTTTTGATGGGCGTTGATTAGGAAGCTTAATGTATTTTGTAGTTTCGAGACCGAAGGGACCGTTTGTGGTTTATTATGTATCTTTTATTATGAATGTAATGAAGTTATGCAATGTATGTTATTTGAAGCATGTTTGGGAAACCGGGTCGTTACAAATGGTATCAGAGCCCTAGTTTAAGGGATTTAGGTATTTGGATTTATACCTAGACTTAAACTGTATGTGAAGTAGGATGTCCTTATTATTTTAGAACCTTAGGATGTTAAATATAAAAAGGTAGAAGGAACATCATGTAAGGTATTTTCAAATTACACCTGGCCAGTGTAATCATGAACTTACAAGTACATGTTGAACCAGAATATCTTGTTATATTGGGTATGTGCTTACGTGTATATTAACCTTGTTGAATCAACAGAGTGGCAAGTCGAACTCGACGTATGGATAGAGATGAAGACAGGTATATTTCTATAAACTTTATACGTGCTAAAGTGTTATCTGACTTCGGTGCAAACCGATTCTTTTGTGTTTTCAATTTTATTATTTGTGTTAGAAAAATATTTGATAATTGTGTTAGAGATATAGAAGGGTGTGTTTAATTATTGTTGTTCTAATTTGTTAGTGTGTGGAGTGTGATGGCTTGAGTGTAAAGAATAATAGCAATATGTAGAACGTGATGAATTGTGTGTGGAAGGTAACGATAGTGCGTGAAGTCTTGACCTAGTCATGAAGGCGACAGTTTAGTATGTTGTGTAGATTATACTTAATGTGATTGTTGACGCTATCAAGAAAGGTATTGTTTAAATGTGTGGGGTAATGTGGATAAGATGGTGACAGTTTATAATTAGTGAATGTGCGAGGTGTAGTAGTAATGAATTTCGTGAGATTAAGTGGTGGATTTGTGATGATATGGGGTGAGTATAAGTGGAAACCTCTGCTCGGGATTTTGTTTATAAGTTGTTTAGATGTGCCAAAAGTATGTGTGGAGAGGCATGGATGTCGAGGTGGTGTGTAGTAGTGTTATTCAAGAATAAGAGAATGGAGTGGCAATAGATGGTTAGCTAAAGAATAGAGTATTACCGTTTGAGAAATGGAAAATGTGAAGTTATTTTGAGCATTGAGTGTGATTTTGGATTGACTCGATTAAGTTTCTGATATGAGGTATGGTGAAGTTGTTAGTAAAGTATAGTAATTGTTGAAATTGGGTGCGTGCAATTGGTTTGGAGGTGAAAGAAAGCTAGCTCATAGGATCCGTTAAGAGTGAGTACCTCCTAGTGAGCTATCCTTGGGAAAACGTGTGTTATGTTGAGAAGAGAGTGGGAGAAAGTAGACGAATGTAATGATCAGAGTGAAGGACCATTGGGTAGGACGTGATAAGTAGTTACCCTCGTTTATTGCTTAACCAAATTCCGGGACGGAATTCTTTTAAGGGGGAGATAATGTAATACCCCGGGTAAATCCGTTAGTTAAAAATCTAATTTCGTTAAGTTTATTTAACTTTAAAGTTTCTATTTAGGGAAAGTTTGGATAAGTTTATAAGTTAAGGGTGTTTGGGTCATTATTGAGAAGTTCAAGGACCAAAGTGGTAATTAAGTTTGATATTATCTCTTAAGCATATCCGATATTTCATAACTCAGATATTATCCAGATTTCAGTTTAGTGTGTGTGTGTGTGTGTGTGTTGAGAGAGCAAGAAGGAGAAAAGAAGAAAAGCTAGGGTTAAGGCTTCAATTGGTATGCTTGGAAGTGAATCTGAGGTATGTCTCTTTGTATTTTATGTTTGTAATTGCTTTTAGATAGTTCCTATCGGAGTAGAATAGTCAAAATCACATCTGTTAATGATTCAGTCGATTTCTGGGTGAAAATGGGATAAACAGTCAGAGGTGTCCGGATGATATGAATGTGTCCGGGTAGATTCTTGGGTGTTGTCCGGGTAAGTTGTTGATAGAGTCCGGACGATTTGATTGATGGTTTCCGGATGATTTAGAGTCCGGATGGCATCCGGATTCCTTGTGTTGTCCGGATAAATCGTGTTGTCCGGATTAGTCTTGATGTCCGGATTACTGAGGTTGTCCGGAAAAGTCATGTTGTCCGGAAAAAGGTGATGTTGTCCGGGTTGTTTGGGTTGTCCGGATACTTAAGCTGTTTTAGTCACTTTTGAGGATTTGAGTTATCTAGAGTCCTTGGTCTTCTAGTATGTTTTATGTGATCAGTTAGTAAGGGGATATTTGTATTTAATCTATTTGCAGACTCTGTGGATTGGGATTGATAGACTGAATCTTTTGGAGAAAAGCTTGGAAGTGTTTATGGATAAGCGATCGAGGTGAGTTTTACTTTAAACGTTTTCAACTGGGGAACATATATATGTGTTTATATATATATGAGTATGTGTGGATTGAGAATTTGTGAAATATATATATATATATATATATATATATATGTTTATATATATATATGAAAAGGATATGTGTGATGATGTGGTTTATCGTATATTGAGATACGATTGAGTATATGCTTTTAAATATAAAATAATGAGATGTTATATTTATGTAAGTATTATACTACACGAGAGCACGCCGAACTATGCCGGCTGAAGTGTGTGTCGTAGTTGTTGTACGGCGTTGTTGGTCGTAGATGTTGTACGGCGTTGTGTGTCGTAGTTGTTGTACGGCGTTGATTTATTAGTTGGCTTGCTACCAACTAATATGGCCATGGGAACGAGGATGAGGATGAGTGGAGCACGATGCACGAGTCTTGTTTGGTATTTATATACGTGTGGTATGTTTATATTTTACGAAAGAATTACCAAAGGTCTATCTAAACTATTTTGATACAAAGGATTTACATAAAAGGTTTTATAATGATTTTGGAAAGGACTGGGATTAACTCACTAGACCCGTTTGGTCTAACCCTCATTTTGTTTTCAAAAATATGTTTTCCAGGTTAAGGATCGGCAAAGGAAAGGATTAAGTGTAAGGAGCTTTTGATGGGCGTTGATTAGGAAGCTTAATGTATTTTGTAGTTTCGAGACCGAAGGGACCGTTTGTGGTTTATTATGTATCTTTTATTATGAATGTAATGAAGTTATGCAATGTATGTTATTTGAAGCATGTTTGGGAAACCGGGTCGTTACACCTTGGCCACCGGAGCAGCTCCCGGAATCAAGTCAATGCGGAACTCGACCTGTCGCTCGGGAGGTATCCCCGGTAAATCGTCGGGAAATACATCAGCAAACTCCCGTACAACTGGTACATCCTCCGCAGTCATCTTCTCTTCGTCGCCGCGCGTATCTATCACATACGCTAAATACCCCTGGCCACTCTGCTGTAAGTACCTCCGCGCCCTCGCAACTGAACATACCGCTGAGGTCCGCCTGGGCGAGTCGCCCTGAACTAGCAGTTCTCCCCCGCTTGGGGTTCGAACCCGAACTTGTTTGCGACGGCAAACAATCTCTGCATCGAATTTATCCATCCAATCCATGCCCACGATCACGCACAACTCCCGCATAGCGATTGGAATCAGGTCGATAGGAAATCTCATGCCAGAGATTTTTAAAGTACATCCACGATACACATCGGTAACCGTCAAGGTCCTATCATCAGCAACCTCAACCAGAAGTGGACAGCCTAACCGTCCTACACTACGGCCCAAACGCTCGATAAAAGTGTGAGACACGAAAGAATGAGTAGCCCCGCTATCAAACATCACCACAGCAGGCACTGAGTTAACTAAGAACGTACCTGATCATAAAGTTTAAGCAAAATCCTGCTAACTACACTCACGCTCAACTCCTCGGATTCTCCGTGACTTTCCCCGACTCGAGCACGGATCCTGTGCTTCGGATAGTAGGAGCTCTACTACTACCTTCCACACCTATCCTTACTCGTTTCGAGTCTCGTCCCGAAGTGCCCAAGTAGTTTCTTGCCGACAGTTACACCCATATGCTCGTACCATCATATGTATACACTCTTCCTAGCTAACTAGGAATTTCACCCCATTCCACTACCCTTGCTATAACGAAATCCCCACTAGTCATGACGGGTCGCCTCGCAAATGCACAGTTGCATACAGTGTGAAATCCGATAGACATTCGAATAAAAGATTCTATCCTATTACGGTTGGACTCAAACAAGAGCTGCGCAATAGAACTAAATCCAACATTCTAAGGCTACTTGGTTTCTACTGCATACAACTTATAAGGCATTCACTTAACAACCTACCAAGACTAGCATAAATTTCTACTAGCAAGTAACAAACATGCAGTAGAGTGTAATAAGCACCAAGCAATCTAGCATACATACTCCTATGTTCTAGAAAGCAATAAATTACACTAAGTACTCTACCTTTTCCCTTGGCATCGGCTGACTGTACACACTGCGCCTCCGGTCACCGTTTCTCAAACGTACCTTTCTTTTATTTCTCAAAAACCTTTAAAAGAAAAATCCCGAGCCGCAAATTTGAGTTCAAACACACCGAAATGTGTTTGATTCGCTCAAGCTGTGCTCTGATACCAACTTGTAACGTCCCAAAAATTACAAAAAATTTTAACTTTTAAAAATAATCATTTAATTGCATAAGACACCATTAATAATCCAAATAACCGTTTCGTTTGCAAATTTAAATAATAAACGTTCTCATTAAAACTAAACAGCGGAATTAAATTGTTTTTAAGTATAAATTAAATCTCATGACTGCAAAGAGCCCTTCGTACGCGCCAGTGTGTACCGTCACGCCTTGGAGCCACTAGTACCTGAAACCACAGTTTATAGGGAAAGGGTAAGCACGAAGCTTAGTGAATTCAACACCACATACAACACAATTATATAACACTACCCCTAAAACAGGTAGATACACATAACCAAGCATGCAAGTCTAAGAACGCATCCTAAACAAGCATTCTCACACCAACCAACCTAAACAAGCATTCATCGGTCTCCCCGATGACACACGATAACCGTGCACGTATCCCTCGGTCCCACCGAGTTCCTACGCCACTCGTGTACACAATCCTCGGTCCCACCGAGTCCTCAGCCCCACCGAGTTTACATGACATCCAAGGTCCATACTAGACATAACACTATCTAGTACCCCACAACAAGTAATACCACTTAGCACACGCGAGCTACAGTAATGTAAATATAACCATAGTTCTATGTAGTGAGTGAACTCACCTCAAAAGCGATGTAGAAATCTCGAACGATCACACGAGCTAGCCAACTCCAAAATCACTTCTCGACACCTAAATAAGTACTATAAAGTGTCAACTCGAAGCCCGGGATCCTTAATTATAAACATAAGATTAAACGGGTGATATTTCGCCTTTTCGGCCTAAACTTTAGGTCTGTTCGGGACCTGCTTAGCCCCTTCTAGACCCACAATTCTAGAGATCAATTTTTTACAAACAGATAGATATAGGTCTTAGCTTTCCAGGGACATATTATACGCGTTCTAACGATTTTCCTACAATTTTAAATGAATTTTCTAAGACGGACTACCCGAAACAGAAATTTCCGGACCAGTCCACACTTATTGCCATTTTGGCCCTAGTTAGAGGCCGAATTGATTTTTCGACAAAACATAAGAAACCTACTCAACACAATTTGTGAGAGTTTGGAACTGGTTTCACCTCAAACCGAGCTTCCTAGAATAAACTACGGATTTTATGAGACAGGGAAAGATTTGGTAAACTTCACATAAAATGATAACATTAGCCTAACTTCCATTAAGCCATGACTTAATCCAATCAGACCTGTAATTAAACTTTGGCTTAGGGTTTTAGGATTACCAAGGGCTGGACTAAACCACGCACTACCCACTGCCACCTCCGGCAGTGGTGGTCGGCGGCGGCGGCAGCCACCACCGGCGATGGTGGTGGTTTGAAAGGAACTCCGGCGAGACCCGAAAGGGACGGTTTCACCACTAACATCCGGCCACCCACCCCTCGCACACACAAACAGTCCCTAACCTGCTTTTATAGCCACCACAAGGGTGGTTCACGGGGCAACACACCGCCGGCAGCCATGGCTGCGGCGGCGGTGGTTGTTTCATGGGTAAACGACGACGACAACAAGAAAACGAAACAACCCACTACCCTATCTCACCCCACACACCCACACACACCTACGGCCACTGTCCCTCCACCACAGCCACCGGGCTGAAGGCGCACGCCGGCGGCAGCCATGGCCGCACGCAACGGCAGTGGTGGTGGTTTTTGCGGTTGAAACGACGACGAAAGAAACAAACGGGAGGGGGGTCTTACCTTATCGACGACACAACTGCGACCTACTTCCGACTCCTCTCTCTCTTTCTTTCTCTCGCTTCACCACACACTCGCCGGCAGGAAAAACACGCGGACTATGGCTGCTGTTGGGTGGTCGACGGTGGCAGCTAAGAAAAGAAGAAGAAGCCTCACGATGGGGGGGGGGGGGGTCTCACGGCGCAGCAAGGAAAAACGAGAAGTAGGGTTTTTGTTTTATTTGCTTTGGTGCTGTTTGTGTTCGACGTAGGAAAAACGAGAACAAAAGGGAGGGGGGGGGGGTCGGTTCCCTTCATGGGCCGACCCCATGCACATCACTTTGCCAAAATGGCCATTTTGTCCCTAGGTTTTTAAAACTACTTCATTCTAATCCCAACTAGATTAGGATATTACTATCTAGCCCCTTATAGACAATAACTTTTCAGATATGGTCTTCCCCGTCAAAACTTGTTAGCACATAATTGTTTAGAGAAAAGTATATTTTAAATAATTAATTAAGTAAATAATTAAAGTAAAGCCATACCGGAACACGGGCTTTACACTTCAACAGTTCAACAAGCCTTAGAAGACCCTGATTGGTTGGTTGCGATGCAAGAAGAACTGAATCAGTTTGAAGGTGTGGAGACTAGTTCCGCGACCCAAAGGTAAGACAGTCAATGGTACCAAGTGGGTCTTAAAGAACAAGAAAGACGAAGAAGGAATAATTGTGCGCAACAAAGCTCGTTTGGTAGCAAAAGGGTATAGGCAACAGGAGGGGATAGATTATGACGAGACATACGCGTCGGTTGCTCGACTTGAGGCAATTCGGATGTTTCTTTCGTATGCCGCTTTCAAGAACTTCACCGTTTATCAAATGGACGTGAAGACCGCTTTCCTGAACGGTGTCCTTAAGGAAGAACTGTATGTGTCTCAACCGGAAGGCTTTGTGGATAAAGATTATCCAAATCACGTATACATACTCGACAAAGCTCTCTACGGTCTCAAACAAGCCCCCCCGTGCTTGGTATGAAAGATTATCTACCTCTCTACTAAACGATGGCTTTGTGAAAGGTAAAATCGACACAACTTTGTTTACTTTACGCGACAAAGGTGATATTCTTTTAGTTCAGATTTACGTTGACGATATTATTTTTGGTTCGACTAACCCTGGACTTTGTACTTGGTTTTCGAGCATTATGATGACTCAGTTTCAAATGAGTATGATGGGAGAGATTAATTTCTTTCTCGGATTACAAGTAAAACAATTCTCTACGGGTATCTTCATCAACCAGTAGAAGTATGTGTTTGATATCTTGAAGAAATTCAAGATGGAAAACTGTACGTCGATCGGTACGCCTATGGCTCCTGGATCTAAGATAGGTCCAGATCCAGATGGTATTGATGTTGATGTCAAGCTTTATAGAGGAATGATCGGGTCTCTAATGTACCTAACCGCTAGTCGTCCAGATATAATGTTTTCGACTTGTCTCTGTGCTAGATTTTAGGCCAAACCCAAAGAGTCACACATCAGAGCCGTCAAAAGGATCTTTCGGTACTTGAAAGGCACTTCGTACCTTGGACTGTGGTATCCCAAGGGAATCGGCTTCGAACTCACTGCATATTCAGATGCTGATAACGGAGGAAGCATGCTGGATAGAAAGAGCACTTCTGGGCACGTCCAGTTTTTGGGAGACAAGCTTGTGAGTTGGTCGTCCAAGAAGCAAAATTGTGTTTCAACATCAACCGCGAAGGCAGAATATGTTGCCGCAGCGAGCTGTTGTTCACAAGTCCTTTGGATGAAGACCCAACTCATGGACTATGGGTATAAATACGAGGTATAGGGTACGATGATATTACTCTAGGTGTGTAACACCTTAGGCATATCCCACATCGGTCGTGGACAGGAGAGATGCTGGGTATATTAGTAAACTTTGGCCTTACCAGACACAACGCGTTTTGGGGCCACAAGCATGCGGGTTCCTTGGGAACTCTGTGGTTAAGCGTGCTTGGGTGGGAGTAGTACCAAGATGGGTGACCTCCTGGGAAGTCCTTGCGAAGTCCTTGCCAGGTCGCCAAGAACAAAGCCGTGAGCCAGTGGGGCAAAGCGGACAATATTGTGTCGTGGTAAGCGGGGTGTTACAAATGGTATCAGAGCCACTCCTGTGCCGTTCGGGATGGTGGGGCAAACCTCATCGAGGACGATGAGTCCCTAAGGGGGGTGTGTATAACACCTTAGGCATATCCCACATCGGCCGTGGACAGGAGAGATGCTGGGTATATTAGTAAACTTTGGCCTTACCAGACACAACGCGTTTTGGGGCCACAAGTATGCGGGTTCCTTGGGAACTCTGTGGTTAAGCGTGCTTGGGTGGGAGTAATACCAGTATGGGTGACCTCCTGGGAAGTCCTTGCGAAGTCCTTGCCAGGTCGCCAAGAACAAAGCCGTGAGCCAGTGGGGCAAAGAGGACAATATTGTGTCGTGGTAAGCGGGGTGTTACAAGGTGTTGAAGGCAAAAGACTTAAACCTCTGTCTTCTCTGTTTGTGGTAGGAAAAACAAATAAACCAATTTTTCCAAACTTACTCTCTGTAAGTAAGAGGGTTAAAATCTCTGAAGAACCTCACTTAAGGAAACATACGAAGATGATCAATGTGTGGTTTGAAAACACAGATTCATCATCTTCAACCTCTGTCAACAGAGGAATCAAACCAAAGAAATATCTGAAAACACAAGATCAGATTGGTATCTTTAAGTTTGGTAAACCAGAGACTCAAACACAGGTCGCTTTTGTCTGTATGATAGATGTCAAAAAGAAATTATCTGCAAAAGCTCCTGAGTTTAAACCCATCTTTTCAGAAGAAAATCTTAAAAGATCAATTGAAAAAGAAATTTTGGAAGTTTTGAAATCAAATGTTTTAGAAAATCTCTGTACATCTTCTATAGATCAAATTCTCGCTGAAGAGATCTCATCTGAAACCTCTGCCATCTATGAAAGTTTTTCTACAGAGGAAGAAAACTCGTACGATACATGCTCAGAAAATCCAGCCTCTGTCGAAAGAAATGACTCAACCTCTGTATATGAGGACGATTCATCCTCTGACGACTCAGAGACTGATTCTAAATCATGGATAATTCACTCTGAAACAGAGGATGTTAAATTCTCCTCTGAGGTTCTTAACAGAACAATTTCTCCAAAAGAGAAAATCACAGAGATACCTATCTATCCAGATTTTCTAAAAATGTGTATACAAGTCAAAACCTCTACAGAGCTTGATAATTTGAAAAAGGCCTCTGAAAATCCTAAAAGCTCAAAATTTTCAAAACCTTTAAGGCCTGAAGCTAACAAATATCTTTCCTCTGTGGCAGTGAAGACAGACGTTCACCACAGAAGAAACTCACAGAAGGCAAGACCTAAACAAGATTTTTGCAAAAAAACATTCTAGTATTCATAGATCTTCTTGTAATAGGAAATCTAATGCTAAGAACGAATGTAATGCCTCTGTGACTCAGTTCAATGAATTCAATGAAAAGTTCAAACAAATCACGTCTCATATTAAATACTGTCATTGTTTTGATCTTATGTTCAGATTAAAAAATCACTTCTCAAGTCCAGATTGCTTACTCTCCACTAAAACTCAAACTCAAAAGTCAAAACCTAGAGAGATACAATCTGATCTTTCTACAAAAGATAAAATGTATTTCAAGAATGCTAAGGCAAACTTGAAAAATTCTAACAATATTGGACCCATATGGATATGGGTACTTAAGTCTATGTGATTGTCTTACAGAAGCGGTATGTGCCAATTTGGTATCTTGACTCCGGATGCTCAAGGCACATGACTGGCGACAGAAGTTTGCTATCCACGTACAAAGAAACACATGATGGTGGATCTGTAACTTTTGGAGACAACAAGAAGGGACACATCAAAGGCTATGGAGTCATACAGAAGGAAACGTCTCTGTATACAAAGTTGCATATGTGAATGGCCTTAAACACAACCTACTCAGTGTAAGTCAACTCTGTGATACAGGATTTGATGTCTTGATCAAAAGGACTTTCTGCTCTCTGCAAAGTGAAGACACAGGAATGGAACTTCTGCGAGCCAAAAGAAAAGGTGATCTGTATCTAATGAACTTTAGTTCAACAACCAAGGACAAATTTTTCCTTGTAGCTTGCGAAAGTAAAGAAGCCTGGTTATGGCATAACAGGTTCTGTCACTTGAACTTTCACACCTTGGATAAATTGGTCAAACTTGATCTAGTTAAAGGTTTGCCTAATGTTAAATTTAATAAGAATCACTTGTGTTCTGCCTGTGAGATGGGAAAACTCAGAAGAGCTTCCCACAGAGGCAAAACAGATGTGTCGTGCACTAGGCCTCTGTACATGCTTCATGTCGACCTCTGCGGTCCTATTGCCATACAGAGCCTAGGTGGCAAGAAATATATACTTGTCTTAATTGATGAGTATTCGCGCTTCACATGGGTTGAATTTGTTCGAAAGAAATCGGATGTTCCAATCATCTTGATTAATCTAATGAAAAGAATCCAAGTTCTTTATGAATGCAGAATACAGAAGTTAAGAAGTGACAATGGCACAGAATTTAAAAACTCTGTCATTGAAGCCTATCTTTCTACAGAAGGAATATCACAGAACTTCTCTGTCGCACGCACTCCACAGCAGAATGGCGTAGTCAAAAGGAAGAATCGAACGCTCGAGGAGGCCGCAAGAACAATGCTATCAGCATACGGATTACCGATGAACTTTTGGGCAGAAGCAATTTCTACCGCTTGTTACACACAGAATCGGTCAACTATTGTGAAAAGACACATCAAGACTCCTTACGAACTGATCAACAAAAGGCGGCCAAACATCAAGTTTTTCCATGTGTTTGGATGTAAATGCTTTGTTTTAAATGACAGAGATTCAAGAGGAAAGTTTGAAGTAAAAGCTGACGAAGGAAAATTCATTGGATACTCTGCCACTTCCAAAGCCTACAGAGTATACCTTACAAGATCTCGCAAAATCGTAGAAAGTATCAATGTTTCTTTTGATGATTCTTTCCAAATGACTTCTGAGCAAATCCGTTCAGAACTCGAACTTAAAAGAGAAACCTCTGGCATCTCGCAAACGAAAGAAGACTTGAATATTCTATTTTTAGAGATGTTCCACGATGACATTGATCCTTCTGTTGGAACCATCAGAGTTTCTGAAGAACCATCCTCTGTTGGACAAAATCCTACAGGTATGACTCTAACTGGTCCAAATAATGCTTCATCTTCTTCTATAAATACTACAGATGCAAATGCCGAAGAAGAAAATGCAGAAGATGAAACATCAAGAAAAACGACCACAGAAGCTGCTAAAAAACAAACTCCACAATCCACAGAAGAACCAATTACAGAGGTAATTGAGGACCAAGACTATACGTCATCAGAGGAACAAACTCCACCACCACTCATACCAATCATTCCACAAATGGTAGAATCTTCTACCAAGGTAAGAAGAACGAAAGAGGCTATACAAGAAGAAGATCCACAAGAAGCTTCTGAAGAAAGGTTCGATGACATTGATGACCATCTTCCTCGCACCACTCAGTGGACAAAAAGCCATCCTCCAAGCCAAATAATCGGAGAACCTTCTGACTCAGTAAAAACCAGGTCTGCCACTGCTAATTTTTGTTTCTTTACAAATTTTATTAGTGTGATAGAACCAAAGAAGATTTCTGAAGCACTAGATGACCCAAACTGGGTAGACGCCATGCAAGAAGAACTTCTGCAGTTTGAGCGTAACAGAGTATGGACTTTAGTACCTCTTCCACGAGGGAAACAGGCCATTGGGACTAAGTGGGTCTACAGAAATAAGAAGGATAAAGATGTAGTGGTCATCAGAAACAAAGCACGATTGGTGGCCAAGGGATATAGACAAGAAGAAGGCATAGACTACGATGAGACTTTTGCCCCTGTCGCACGGCTCGAAGCAATAAGAATATTCTTTGCCTTCGCAGCCCACAGAGGATTTAAAGTTTATCAGATGGACGTAAAATCAGCTTTTCTCAACGGTGAAATCCAAGAAGAGGTTTACGTAAATTAGCCACCAGGGTTTGAAAGCTCAAAGTTCCCAAGGCATGTATACTACCTTGAAAAGGCTCTGTACGGACTGAAACAGGCTCCAAGAGCATGGTACGAACGACTTTCTACCTTTCTTCTAGTCAATGGCTACGACAAAGGTACAACAGATACTACCTTATTCTATAAACGTAAAAACAGTGAAATAATGCCTGTACAAATCTATGTGGACGACATAATTTTTGGGTCTTCTAACACAGAAGAGTGCAAAAGTTTTGAAAAACTCATGCACAGTGAGTTTGAAATGAGTATGATGGGAGAACTAACATTCTTCCTCGGACTCCAAGTCAAACAAACATCAGAGGGAATTTTTATAAATCAGGCCAAATATGTCTCTGACATTCTCTTCAAGTATAACCTCTCTGATACCTCTGCAATGAAAACTCCAATGGCCACTGGAAATAAGTTATCCTTAGATCCAGATGGCATCTCTGTAGAATGCACTCTCTACAGAGGCATGATTGGATCTCTGTTATACTTAACTGCAAGCAGACCTGACATTATGCATGCCACATGTCTTTGTGCACGTTATCAAGCTAATCCAAAGAAATCACACTATGATGATGTGAAAAGAATCTTTAGATATCTAAAGGGGACCAAAAATCTCGGTCTCTGGTATCCACAGAACTCTGGTTTTAGTCTTAAAGCTTATACAGATTCAGACTATGGAGGATGCATGCTCGACAGAAAGAGTACCTCTGGGAGTTGTCAATTCCTAGGTGGTAAACTAGTCAGTTGGACCTCCAAAAAGAAAAATTGTGTCTCAACATCCACTGCAGAAGCTGAATACGTTGCTGCTGCTAGCTGTTGTTCTCAGGTTCTATGGATGAAGACTCAGCTAAAAGACTACGGCCACATCCTATTCAAAATACCTATCTTCTTTGATTCCAAGAGTGCCATTGCTATCTCTGCCAATCCTATGCAACACTCAAAAACCAAGCATATCGATATAAGGTACCATTTCTTGAAACATCATGTTGAATACGGTACAATCGAGATGCATTTCGTGCCCACAGAATACCAACTCGCGGACTTATTCACCAAAGCTTTAGACGAGAAAAGATTCAATTTCTTGGTGGGTAAGTTAGGAATGATCAATATGACGTAAAAATCCTCTGTATGTATAGCTTTATCTTCTGTAAATATGTATATATTTCTAATTATTTTTGCTTTAATTTATTTATTTATGTATGTAAGTTCTCAATCTTAAATAGTTCTTAAAATCACAGAGCTTTTGTAAGTCTACTCAGAACCTCTAACAACACCGACAGAACCTCTGGAAAATATGACCTATGTTCTATGCAAAACTTATCATTCTTTGATCCAAGCATAGGTCAAGGGGGAGCAAAAGGAAAATTCCTGATCTACAGAGGTGATTAGATCAAGGGGGAGCAAAAAGGGATCCTGAAATGATCTACAGAGGTAAAACTTTCAAGGGAAAGCCAAAGAAGAATGTCAATGAATCTATATCGACAGAAGTCAGACATCACTGCCGAGAAAAGAAGAACCAAAAGGTATGTCTCTCGCACAAAAGGTTTTTGAAAACAGTTTTCTAGGACACAAATTGTCAAATATGTCCTAAATATAATGTGGATAACATTTCAAAAATCAAAAGATCAAAAAGTTTCATAAAATTTGAGTTATGAGAAATTTATGGTCATAGAGCTTCTGCTGAGCTCAACAGAAGCTCTGCCAGAAATATGCTCTGAGATCGCAACTTTAACCTCTATCGATCTTTTGAAATGTTATCTCGGAAACCAAACAGACTCACCATGACCTTCTCGAACAAAACTTTTTCCATAACAATTTTTTCGGACACCAACTTTCAAATATGTCCGAAAAACATCTCTTAAAACAGATCAAAAATTGGATGATCAGAAAAGTTAATAGAATTTTCGTTATGAGATTTTTTCCCTCACAGAGCTTCTGCAAGTTCAAACAGAGCCACAAAACCTCTGCGAGTAAAAACTCTTAACTAAAAATCCTATTTGATCTTCTCCAATGCCTTTACAAAACGTTTTTGGTTAAAAAGGAACCCCACATAAGTCATGATAACAATGAGATATATGAGAAAGGGATACACATCAAAGATTTTCAAATTCACAGAACCTCTGTAAACTACAGAAGTTCTGTCAATCTGTTACTTGGGCATTTCTTTAGTAATAACGGTTACTTTTACTGAGAGTGAACTACATGTGGCTAAGAATAACCCCACGCGCCTAGCATTAATGGGCCGCGCACGACGTCCTGTCATCCTCTGACATGGCCTACGTGTCCCATTTTCATTGGGCGTACATGGAACGTTTTCTGTGGAAAGTTGAACCCGCCGCTCTAACTTGAGTTCGGATTCCAAATTTTAATCCATTGCCATATATTTTACTCTTTCGAATTCTACCGTTTTACCCTCCTATAAAAACCAAGCTTACCCTCTCATAAACTTTTTCCAAACTCTCATTCTTCTCCGGCGAAACCTGCAAATTTCTTATTCTCAGTACCAAATGGCTTCATCTTCTCAAGCTATCTCCCCTGCACACTCTCCGGCGATGTAACGTCCCAAAAAACAATTCATTTATAACAACTCATTAATTGATCCCAACGTTTCGTTTGCAAACACATAATTAATATCTTTATAAAATCAAACCAGCGGAATAAACGTTTAATTATTAAAACCATAAAAACAACCAGCTCTCCTCGCGCGCCAGTGTGTACTCGTCACGCCTTGGAGCCGCCCGTACCTGAAACCACAAACTATTGGGAAAGGGTAAGCACGAAGCTTAGTGAATTCAAACACCATAAATAATACAGTTATTCCACACTACCCCTACAACAGATAGTGACACATAAACGATCATACAGGTCTACGAACAAATCATAAACATGTACATCCACAACCACCCACCTAAAAGGCACAAGTCGGTCCCACCGACCACATGATAACATCTTCGGCCCCGCCGAATCCCCGGTCCCACCGAGTCTCTATGCCACCCGCGTATAAAATCTCCGGCCCCGCCGGATCCTCGGTCCCACCGAGTCTCTACGCCACCCGCGTATAAAATCTCCGGCCCCGCCGGATCCTCGGTCCCACCGAGTCTCTACGCCACCCGCGTATAAAATCTCCGGCCCCGCCGGATCCTCGGTCCCACCGAGTTAACATGACGACAAAGTATCAACTAGACACCCCACTATCTAGTTCCACAACACAATCACATAAAGCTACCACACACGTACTACAGCAATGATAAAACAACCGTTATTAAATATAGTGAGAGAACTCACCTCGAATGCGCGCCTAGCTTAACAACACAATTCAAGCTTCACAAATACGGTCACTTACCAGCACCTAAACGCATGTTAAAACGTGTCAATACGAGACTCGGACCCTATGACACGACACACGCTTAAGCCGTCACTAAAACTAATTTCCGTTCTCACAAAACAGGTCTGTTCGGGACCTGTTTCGACCCCTTTAAACCCATAAAAATCCCAATATTAATTCATGACCAGAAAGTCCTCTGAGTTAGGGTTCCAAGGACATATTATACGCCTCCTAACGATTTTTCTACAATTTACTACGGATTTTATAAATCAGCCCGCAGAACAGCGAAAAACAGCACTTATCAGTATAAAACGACGATTTGGCCTAAGTTACATTCCGAACTGGATTTTTCACAAAACACAGAAAAGTTTATAGACTCAAAAAGGGAACTTTTGGCACCGAAATCACCCCAATCCGAGTTACGAGGAGAAAGTTACAGCTTACGCAAAACAGTGACAGAACTGCAGTTTCTTTTACATAAAATGACGATTCACAGAACTTACGACCACTTTTTCGCCCAGCTAGAGGCCGAACCAGTTTTCCGCTAAAACACGGAAAACGTGCCCGACCCAGAAAGTGAACCGTGGGCACCAGATTCGTCTTAAACCGAGCTACGACGAAAACGTTAAGGCCAACGCAAAACAGGGGCAGAATGTGATTTTTACATAAAATGACGGTTTTTAAACGGTTTAATGTTTTCGAGACTCGGGTTACGGTTTAGCTATCAAGGGTTTACGAAGGCTGGGAAAACACCTAGCACCACCCACTGCCACCTCCGGCAGTGGTGGTCGGCGGCGGCGGCAATAAAGGTTTCGGCAAAACAAACCGATGAGGCTAGTGGAAACGATCCCATCAACAAACTCGATCGTACCCACACCCACGCATGACTAACCACCGATCGGCTCGTGACAACCACTGACTGTGGTGTACGGCGGCGGCGCCATGCCGTCGTCAGCCACGGCTGCGACGGCGGCGATGGTCTCACGGCGGTCCGACGATGACGAAGGGAAGAACAAGAAAAAAAAAAGAGAAAGCTTACCTCTCGCTCAAAACGCAGCAGCAACCAACGCAAGAACCCGACTTCCGACACGTCCCGCCCGTCGGCTCTCTTCCTCTCCCTCTCTCTCTCGCTCTCGCCGGCAGGAACTCACCGGCGGCGGCTGCTGTTAGGGTGGTCGGCGGCAGCAGAAAAGAAGGAAAAAGAAAAAGAAGTGGTTCGGTGGTGTTGGTGGTTCACGGCACAAGGGAGAGAAAAACAAAAGAGAAACAATAGGGTTTTTGATTTCTAAATGATTTCTTTGTTTGCTTCCCATTCACGCCACAAACACACAGGCACAACATATGGAATTGGTTTAAGAAAATCATGGGCCAAAATATGGTTTAAGTTTTGGCCCTTGACACAAATGGTCCCTCAACTTAACTTTCTCGCAACTAACCAAAAGACACGAATGCTAACATTTTGGTCCTATTTGACACCAAACCACTAACCAAAAACAATTAAAGGTAAACATTTTAAATTATTAAAATTAATTAATAAACGCACCGGGACACGGGCTTTACAACTCTCCCCCGCTTGAATTAGACTTCGTCCTCGAAGTCTACGTCCGCAAACAGCTCCTAATAACTCTCTGGCATTTGATGATATCCCAAACTCAATCCACTTTCAAGCTTTAACCATTCTAAAGCTGCTCACAGTATACCCTACAGGATACTCGACTACGATCATTCATACCCTTAACTGTCGATTAACTTCCACGAATTCTAATAGACTCCAAAGATTCTCAATAAATTATATTAACAAAACATCGTCCCCCTGCCGAACATCGGTCCAACCGATTACAATAACAAACATCGGCCACCCGCCGAACATCGGTCCAACCGATTACAATAACAAACATCGGCCACCCGCCGAACATCGGTCCAACCGATTACAATAACAAACATAAGCGTGGTATTATCCTAGACACTAACACAAAAAGATATCCCCCACAACCAAATCAACTAACACACACGTAGGTCATTCCACCATAACCATTCATCACAAGTGATCATTTCAGGGTTACTACTACCATTACCATGATTATCTTAAAATCGGCTACAACTCTCCGATTATACTAAAGGTGTTTGGCCTCAAGCCCAAAAGTCGACACCTAAATATACCACCTACCTCGAAATGGTTGATGCGCATTTATTCTCTTAATAACAAAGGGCATCAATCTCTTAACCGATACTATTCGGCCTACAGTACTAACGCGCGTGGAATATCTACCTTCCACCGTCGACGTATCATCCACACTTGCTCTACGAAGCCAAGTCACACCGTATCGAGGATACACCTTGACGTCTACCTCCCAGGTAACGCCTCAAGACCCAGTACACCGGAACTACCTCCCAGGTAAGTGCCCACAACTATATCCTCCTAGTACCTACTGGAAAGTCTAGTTTAAAACACATGAATACCGGGGTCCCACCCCGAGATACCCAACCGACCATTACCAACGACTGACTAACGTATCTAAGGATCCAAAGCAAACAACCTACCAACAACATGCCTATTCCGGATTGACTGACTCACCCAAATATGTAAACACTCAACGTGCAAAGAATGCCAAACGGTATGACAAAAACAACTCATCACTAGACTCTACATCGAGCCATTAAAATCGGGAAATTGGCCCATTACTAACTCCAAGTCAAAACCGAGCAAAATGCTCCACGCTTGCTAGACCCATAGGTCGGAAAATGCGTTTAAACAAGGTTTAAGCAAGCAATACTCTGAAATCAACCTTAGTCTCAGACTCAACACGGGTTAAACAAAAGAGTTTTCCAAAAAGGACTCACACCCTAAAAATTCTCGAAATGACACATGACACTTAAAAGCACATTTCCCCAAATGGTTTACAAAATCATTTACAAAATATTTTCAACATCAGGATTTTCATCTCAAGAGATCGTATGTAATAAAACTACTATTACCTGATCGATAGTTACGCAAAACTGGACACGCTCGTCCTACATAGGAAAATCATGTTGAAAATCGTTCCATTGCAGTTCGGTTTACTCACACAAAAGCGAGGCGTAATAAATAATTTCTTTAAAATGAACCGCCTCGATTCCAGTATGGATTGACTCATGACATGCACTTAAAGTAACCGCTTGACCTTAAACAGGGTGCGACAAGGTGTGCACCTAATTCAAAATAAGTTTCACGACATTTGATTAAAGAAAATTCTTCTTTTTAATCATAAAAAATGACGTGGCACAGGGTTCGCCACAAATTTTTCGCGCGTCAGCTAATCACACAAAACGATGACACGGTTTACAAATATATTTTTGTTAAAACACAACTGTCTCGTGTAAGTTTCAAACTTGAAGACAGAAACCAGTCCGCTTCTATTAATTGGAAATATCGACTAAAACCTCATAAAATCTCAAACTGGGGGCAGGCATGCAAGCTTGTAACACTTCCTCAAGTTTCGTACTTGGGACATATAACGTCAAAACATTATAGTTTAAAAATGTATTTATCGAAAATGCTCAAAATACTCGTTTCCTCCAAAGTAAAAGTTTTCAATTTCTCAAAAAAATGATCGGTAATTCTAAATTAACCGAATGTCAAAAATCTACGCATTTATATTTCCAAAATATAACACATTGTAATCGTATGCATGATGTTCACAACATTAAAACACTCCTTGGATCAAATGGTCTTTCATTTCGACAAAAAAGAACTAAAACATTTTCATGCACGACTCGTTCATCAAAATGTCGAGAACAAAGGTTACCCCAGTATGCATACCCCTAAGTCGATAAATCGCATTTTCATGGAAATGTCAATAAAACCTTTAGCTGACTAAAAAGCCCACTAAACAACTCCTTATTAAATGTTACCAAAATTCCTCCATGCATTACTTATGTCACGCATGAATCAATCCACACACTGAACTAATTGCAATAAAACACTTAGTAATACAAACTCTCGAACGAAAAGTTAAGCGACACTGGAATTCCAAACTCATTTTAAACAAATCACCAAAATAGCCTTTATACAGACATCGTGGAATGTAACTTTTCGTCTCAACTCTAACACATGTGGAGGAGTTCCAATGTTAGAGTCTCAATCCGTAGTCACTTACCCCACATCTTAACCACCACCAAAACACGGATAACATCGTACCCGAAAGAACCGTTGGAAAAATAACGAAAATGAGACAAATTCTAACAAAGTTTGCACTCCCGTGATAAAACGATTTCATACACTTTCAAAACCATATTTCAAAATCTTGTGCGTGTGCTGAGCAGTTCCCAAAATTCCAAAACACCGTCCATACAAAGATTTGAAACACAAGAATTTGTTAATGCAATCTTATTTTCAAAATAACTTCGTGCATGACCCATTCGGCATTCAACGTCTCGACCCCTACTACTCCGAAACTCTCCGGTCTACTATTGTCATCCAGACATTTAAACCTCTTAAGGCAAGTTGGGAAATCACATCAAATCATCTTACGGGTTTTCCTCAAATCAAAGTCGGCTAAAAAGCCTATGATTCTAGCACAATTGCCAATTTTCGACCCGAAATGGTCTACTTAAAACAAACCACATCCTTATCGTTTCCCCAAGAGATTGATACTAGACACGTCCTTCTATCCCAACGACTACTAGTTTAGAACCTTCAACACTACCCCAACGATCATCACCTCAAGCAAATCAAGTACACACTTGTACTAGCAGGTTTACTATAGTTGTTCCTCCTTGTGATGGCTATTCTGGGTAGACAATACAACGCGTTATTAGCACATAATAACTCATACTAACAACACTCACGCTCAACTCCTTGGATTCCTCGTGACTTCCCCAACTCGAGCATTGATCCTGTGCTTCCGGTAGTAGGAGCTCTACTACTACCATCCACACCTATCATCGCCCGTTCCGAGTTCCATCCCAAGGGGTCCAAGTAGTTTCTCGCCGAAACTATACACATATGCCCGCACCGGCATATGTACACACTCTTCCTAGCTCCCTAGGAATTCCATCCAACCCACTACCCTTGCTACTGCCAAATCCCTAATAGCAAGCAGCAGACATGCAATACAGTGTAATAAGCACCAAGCAATTTAGCATACATACTCCTATGTTCTAGAAAGCAATCTAGCACACGTACTCATACATAAACGCCCTTCCCAGCTCTCTAGGAACTTCCTCTTATCCCACTACCCTTGCTACTACCGAATCCCTACTAATTATAACGGGTGACCTCGCGAATACCCGATTATATGCAGTGCGAAACAAATAGACAGTCGAATACAAGACTCTATCCTAGAACGGTTGGACTCAAACAAGAGCTGCGCAATAGAACTAAATCGAATATTCTAAGGCTATAAATCTCTTACTGCATACAACCTAGAGGGCATCCACTTAGTAACCTATCATAATTAGCATAAATTCTTAATAGCAAGTAGTTCAACATACAGCATAGTGTCCACAACAGGCAATCTAGCATGCATACTCTATGATCTAGAAAGCAATAAAACACTAAGTACTGTACCTTTCCCATTTGGCTCCGGCTGACTGTACACACTGCGCCTCCGATCACCGTTCCTCAAACGGATCTTTCCTTCGTTTTATTTCCCAAAAACTTAAAGAAAATTTTTATAGCCGCAAACTTGAGATCAAACACACCGAAATGCGTTTGATTCACTCAAGCCGTGCTCTGATACCAAGTTGTAACGTCCCAAAAATTACAAGCAAATTTAAATTTTTAAATAAACAATTCATTTATAACAACTCATTAATTGATCCCAACGTTTCGTTTGCAAACACATAATTAATATCTTTATAAAATCAAACCAGCGGAATAAACGTTTAATTATTAAAACCATAAAAACAACCAGCTCTCCTCGCGCGCCAGTGTGTACTCGTCACGCCTTGGAGCCGCCCGTACCTGAAACCACAAACTATTGGAAAAGGGTAAGCACGAAGCTTAGTGAATTCAAACACCATAAATAATACAGTTATTCCACACTACCCCTACAACAGATAGTGACACATAAACGATCATACAGGTCTACGAACAAATCATAAACATGTACATCCACAATCACCCACCTAAAAGGCACAAGTCGGTCCCACCGACCACATGATAACATCTTCGGCCCCGCCGAATCCCCGGTCCCACCGAGTCTCTATGCCACCCGCGTATAAAATCTCCGGCCCCGCCGGATCCTCGGTCCCACCGAGTCTCTACGCCACCCGCGTATAAAATCTCCGGCCCCGCCGGATCCTCGGTCCCACCGAGTCTCTACGCCACCCGCGTATAAAATCTCCGGCCCCGCCGGATCCTCGGTCCCACCGAGTTAACATGACGACAAAGTATCAACTAGACACCCCACTATCTAGTTCCACAACACAATCACATAAAGCTACCACACACGTACTACATCAATGATAAAACAACCGTTATTAAATATAGTGAGAGAACTCACCTCGAATGCGCGCCTAGCTTAACAACACAGTTCAAGCTTCACAAATACGGTCACTTCCCAGCACCTAAACGCATGTTAAAACGTGTCAATACGAGACTCGGACCCTATGACACGACACACGCTTAAGCCGTCACTAAAACTAATTTCCGTTCTCACAAAACAGGTCTGTTCGGGACCTGTTTCGACCCCTTTAAACCCAGAAAAATCCCAATATTAATTCATGACCAGAAAGTCCTCTGAGTTAGGGTTCCAAGGACATATTATACACCTCCTAACGATTTTTCTACAATTTACTACGGATTTTATAAGATCAGCCCGCAGAACAGCGAAAAACAGCACTTATCAGTATAAAACGACGATTTGGCCTAAGTTACATTCCGAACTGGATTTTTCACAAAACACAGAAAAGTTTAAAGACTCAAAAAGGGAACTTTTGGCAACGAAATCACCCCAATCCGAGTTACGAGGAGAAAGTTACAGCTTACGCAAAACAGTGACAGAACTGCAGTTTCTTTTACATAAAATGACGATTCACAGAACTTACGACCACTTTTTCGCCCAGCTAGAGGCCGAACCAGTTTTCCGCTAAAACACGGAAAACGTGCCCGACCCAGAACGTGAACCGTGGGCACCAGATTCGTATTAAACCGAGCTACGACGAAAAAGTTAAGGCCAACGCAAAACAGGGGCAGAATGTGATTTTTACATAAAATGACGGTTTTTAAACGGTTTAATGTTTTCGAGACTCGGGTTACGGTTTAGCTATCAAGGGTTTACGAAGGCTGGGAAAACACCTAGCACCACCCACTGCCACCTCCGGCAGTGGTGGTCGGCGGCGGCGGCAATAAAGGTTTCGGCAAAACAAACCGATGAGGCTAGTGGAAACGATCCCATCAACAAACTCGATCGTACCCACACTCACGCATGACTAACCACCGATCGGCTCGTGACAACCACTGACTGTGGTGTACGGCGGCGGCGCCATGCCGTCGTCAGCCACGGCTGCGACGGCGGCGATGGTCTCACGGCGGTCCGACGATGACGAAGGGAAGAACAAGAAAAAAAAAGAGAAAGCTTACCTCTCGCTCAAAACGCAGCAGCAACCAACGCAAGAACCCGACTTCCGACACGTCCCGCCCGTCGGCTCTCTTCCTCTCCCTCTCTCTCTCGCTCTCGCCGGCAGGAACTCACCGGCGACGGCTGCTGTTAGGGTGGTCGGCGGCAGCAGAAAAGAAGGAAAAAGAAAAAGAAGTGGTTCGGTGGTGTTGGTGGTTCACGGCACAAGGGAGAGAAAAACAAAAGAGAAACAATAGGGTTTTTGATTTCTAAATGATTTCTTTGTTTGCTTCCCATTCACGCCACAAACACACAGGCACAACATATGGAATTGGTTTAAGAAAATCATGGGCCAAAATATGGTTTAAGTTTTGGCCCTTGACACAAATGGTCCCTCAACTTAACTTTCTCGCAACTAACCAAAAGACACGAATGCTAACATTTTGGTCCTATTTGACACCAAACCACTAACCAAAATCAATTAAAGGTAAACATTTTAAATTATTAAAATTAATTAATAAACGCACCGGGACACGGGCTTTACAGGCGACCTCACCAGAACATTCACCTGCTCATTCTGAACATTCAGAAAACCCCAACCCTGCCCAAAACATTGAACTAGAAGATTCCGGCGATTCAGCAGACTTTGCTCCAACCACACATCTTCAAAACTTCATAGCAAAGGATCATTTCGAAAAAGTACTACCAATCAAATCCAATAATTGCTATTTAGTCCCCTCACCCACTGCTTTCGGCGAAGCCCATGCCATTCTTCTAAACATAATGGAAAATCATATCCTCTTCCCTTTACTCTCAAGAACCCCAAAGAAAATTCCAGTAAGATATCTGAACCAGTTTTGGCAAAGTTTCCGATTTGATAAAGATGATTCTCTTATCAAAGGATACATTTCAAAACCCGACAAATCTGAGCATCTGGAAATCAAGTTCAATAGAACAATGTTCTCACTTGAATTCAACCTACCAACAAGGGGTCTTCTTGGATTAAAGAAGTACGCAGAGCAACCAACAGACGACGAGATATGTCGTTTCCTAGAAATGCTTGGGTACAACACACCACTGAGGAAGAGAAATGACTTCCGCAGAGGCAGATTACCACCTCTGTGGAACACCTTGTTCTCAATTCTTAACAGATGCCTGACAGGGAAGATAGGCAGTATTGACCAGAGCGCACATCAGATATTAACCATCATGTATGGGGTTTACTATGATCTCCCACTGGATTACGCGACCATAATGATGCAAGAGATCATTAACACCATCGACAGAAAGAACAACACAAGAAGGGTCAAAGAGAATGATCCTAAGTTTCTACCACCTCTGCAATTCCTAAGAATACTGGGAGTCTTGTTCGAACCTCTGTTGCTAATACAGAAATGGCCAATGGAAGGGCCAATTCCCAAACAGTTCCCAATGAGCAAAAATATTCCCACTGATCATGTAGATGGCTACACACACTGCAGACCTTTGTCAAAGAAACTTCTGAGGTATGCCAAGAATAAAACCCTTAAGAAAGAGTATATACGCGATCATAGAACTCCTAAACCGAGTCCTATGACACCCCCGCGTTTAGGTGTCCCCCTAGGAACAATGATTGCAGAACCTCTTTCCACTCAAGAAGAAAAAGATAACAAATTAGCAAAACACATGGCTATTCAACTCATCTTCATAGCCAAACGTGCAGAGCTCATGGGAAAGAAGTCCTCTTCAAAATCAAAAAGGAGGAAAACTACAGAAGGCACCTCTACAAGCGCTGCAGAAGATCAACCTTCACCTCCTCATGCCACAGAAATTGGCTCCTCTGCTCCTCCCTCTTCTCCAAAACAGAAGAAGAAAAGAAAATCAAAAACCACAGAGGAAGGGGCACCAAAACCAAAGAGGAGGAAATCCAAAAAGAAGCATGGTAAACCACTTGAAAAATTGGTTACCATAGAAGAGGAAGCAATCGCAGAAGAAAGAACTGCAGAAGAAGAAGATGCAGAAGAAGAAATGACAGAAGAGGGATATCAATCGCCCCATCAATCCCCAGATCGATTTGCTCACCAAGGAAACATTAATGATTTCCTACAGAACCCCGACATTGCCAACACTTTAAATACAGCAGGATGGACGGCACAACCTCTCGACCACCATTCCCCAGAAGAACAATACTTCTCTATTTCCGGCATTGACACACATCTGCAAGAAGATGATCAAACACCCAGAGATCAATCAGCTGAGACACCTATTATTCTACAGAACCCCTTCATTCAGCAAGGATTGGACGTTCACAGAAGGAGTCCAAGCCCAGCTTCAGAAGAAATAAGACAAACAGAAGCTCAGTGGAATAGAGATGAAGTAACAGAGACAAGAATGGAGGTCTCAGAGATAGATTCAGACGAAGAAGAAGCTGTCTGGATACGAAAATGCCTCTATCATCCACATGTCATGAAGTTATACGGATCTCATCAAATGTATGACTTCTTAGGCACAGAGCAAAGAATTTCAACAGAGGATAGGATAGAAACATCTGGAGGAAAAGAAAATATAAAAGAAAAAGATGCCGCAGATGAAGAAGGAACACATCCCTCACCCCCTCCCAGTGCAAACCACACATCTAACTCCGCAGGTCTAGCTGCAGAAGGAGTTATTGAAATAGAGCAGCACAGCTCGATCCAAACCCAACCCATCCAGCCAGAAGTCACTCTTTCGACTTCTGCGCCCACCGAAACCGGGGAATCCATTCCTAGGGAGTCTCCTCAGAGAGACTCACCTACAGTTCGTGATCAATCGCCCCAGATCACAACAGAACACCCTACAGAGGAATTCGTTTCCTCTGCCACACGCACACAACTAGGGCCAACCCTTCTTTCAGAGAGAAGTAGTGAGCACAACGACGAAGAGACTCTAGACAAGTCTCCGAGTCAACAGAAGGATAATCTAGTACCCACCTCTGGAGTGGATCTAGACAATGTCGTTCACAGAACTTCTGTAGAGTCTGAAGCACTAGATGCTTCTGCTCGAAGATCAGATGGAAATCCTTCCACCCCCAACGTACAAACAAGGGTGAACGAAGGTGTCCCAGGAGCAGGGACTCACTCTGGAGACGAATGTGTTCCTCCAGAGGTTACACCAGGGACACAAGTATCAAGGGATGAGTTCCAAACCCTTGTCACCTCTGTGAACCAAACCATGAAAGAGTTGCAAAGCTCTTTCACATCTTTTGCAGAGAAAACATCAACGGCCATGCTGAATCTGAACACCAAAATGGACAATCTGTCCATAGAGGTGAAAACAGCCATCACAGAGATGAAATCTTCTGCGCAAACAACTGCAACAACAACAGCCACTTCTGCTGCTAAAGATTTTGGAATAGCTGCAACTTCTGCATTCAAGGAATCAGTAAAACATTTCCTTGAACAAATGAACAAGCAATCCAACAAATCACAGAGCATCACACCTGCAGAACTACAGAAGGCTCTGCAAAACGTTCAAGCATAAGCAATGCGCAACACAATACTGATGCAGCCTAAAGACTACATGACCAGAGCACAGCTAACAGAGCTCGGCCAAAATGTCATAAACCAGGTCACTGAAGTCATTGTCTCCTTCACTACTGCAAATGCCAACTACGTCAAAGAGTTCAGAAAAAGTGTCGGCAGAATGCGCTTCAACACAGAAGCAGAGCTCGCAACTCCTTTCGGCCTCTGTGATGATGTATGTGCGAAGTTGATGGCCGCAGGAGCAGAACTACCAAAGAAACCCAAAGCTTCCTGCAGAGCAGAGGGTACTTCTGATAAAAGTCATGTTGATTCTGATGATGACCATCCTGGTCCATCAGATAATCATGAGGGGGAGAATATAAGGGAGAAAGCTACGACCAGAGGAATACAAGCTCCACCAATCGCAGCAGAACCAATCAGTCAAGCCCCTCCAGAACAAACCCAAGATAAACAACAAAATCAACAGACCACAGAGACAACATCCACCTCTGTGGAATCAAGTCCTGAAGAAACCAATATTCCAGAAGCTGATCAGCATACCACAGAGGCAACAACCACCCCTGTAGTAATCAACTTGGAAAAGAGTCCTTCAACAAAATCAACAGAAAAACCCCAAACCATACCAAGAAGAAAGTCGATTGCCACCAAACCAAAAAGAGCAACGACCTCTGCGACCTCTGCTTTTTCTATTCTGAGAAAGATGCACAATACAATGACTGATCGAATGTCGCAGAGAGAAGAAGAAAGGCACAGGTTCACATTAGCTTTCAAAATGGCAAGAAGATTCGATGTCCAATCTTCACCAACAGAAATAGAGCTCACAGAAGAAGTCACCAAAGAACCTCCAACAGAGGTTACAGAGCAACTCAAGCCAACAGAACCATCGCCACAAAAGTCCTCTAAAACACAAGTGTCAAAACCTACAGAGGCAACCATCAAGCCAACAGAAGCACCAACCTCCAAACCTACAGAAGAAACAGGTTCTGCACCTCCAAAAGCCAAAGACAAGGGCAAAGCAATACTGACAGAAGAGCCCAAGAAAAAGAAATCATTGCCCAAGCCTACAGAGAAATTGATGAAGAGCGACTTTGATGCCTTCCAAACTCCAAAGCCTGAAGAAGTTGACTGGGCATATGGATTGAAGCCTCTGTCAGACATTCCACGAACAGGTAGAGCTGCAGAAGTTGTTCAACAGATGGAGAGTCTCAGAAGACAAGTACCACAACCTGGTCCAACACATGAAGAGATGGAAGAAGTGGTATACAAATACCTCTATAAACAAACCTTTCAGACCAATCATCCAACAGATCATGTGACAGATTCAAGGATCAGAGAAGAATTTGAGAACATCTTCACAAGGACAAAGCCAAGAACCAAAGCAGATGTCTTCTCAATCCACAAGTTCAAAAAGGTAATCTTCTGCAAGTTCTCCTTTACAAGAACCTATCCAAGGGTCAGGTACAATCTTTACAAAGTCAGAAGAGAAGACAATTCAGAAACCACCTTCGTTGATGCTGACCTAAGAAATATCAATCCTTATGATCTACCTGACCTTCTGCAATGGACAAAGGACAACTACAACACAGAGGCAAACACCAGAGCCTATCAAGTATTAAGAAAAGCAATGAGGGAAAAGCTTCTGATCTTCAGTATGATAGATTTTCAACTGGGAAAGGATCTTGGTCTCAAACATCTAAATTTACGACCACCAGAAGATCGTTGCCCATCCGACGCCGTGCCCAACTCTATCATTACAGAACCAAGATTCGGGTTAGTATTTCAAAACCCACAAGGCGAAATCAAACTATTTGTGTGCATGGATTGTCAGAAGTACGCAACTAGTACTCTGAACAAATTCAGAGCAAGCCTTGTAAAATACAGAGGTACAGAGAAAATGGATAGAGATGCTGCAGATACTTTCATCAGATAGATTGATGCCACAATTCGCCTAAGAGAACTCTGCATCAGTTTCTACAAAGAGATCAGAAGAATCGGAAGAGACAACAGAAGCTACAACGATTTCAAAGATGCCAAAATCTGATTCTCAAACCTCAAATCTCTGCAAACCAAGTCAAAAGTTTATCTTTCATTGTACTCAAATGTAAAATGCCTCTGGCATATTTCTGAATGAAAGAACTTTCGAGGTATTGTTTAACCTCTGTCTTATCTAACTTAGCCTAACTAAACTCAAGTTAAATTTTTTATTTTTCACTACTTAGGGGGAGATTGTTAGCTTCAATCTTCCTAATCATAGAAGTATTTAGAAGTAGTGAAAAATAGGCTAAGTGAAGAAAGCCTCTTAAAGAGGCTCTGCCGAACTTACCGAGAGATCAAGGTCAAGAAGCTTCAGAAGCTAAAGAGGCGCCCTACAGAAGCTCTGTCATACGCGCAAAGAAGACCAAAGACTCGGAATCCGGTGAAGACTGCTCTTCTAAGGACCAAACCGCAGAACCTCTGTGGCACTTCACAGAGCCTCTGCGGTCTTCAACAAAGACTTAAAAGATATTTATAATATCTTGCTACTGTTACAGGACCTGTTCATCAACTTGCATGGTAGCATGCCCTGTCCAACTGCAACGTGTCAAACTCTGGTTGGATTCAATAGGGCTTAGTACATAATAGACGTCTGCTGCATTAAATGCAATACAACACGTCCAACTGTTCATGCCATCCGTCCAACTATTCATACCGTCCTTTGTGAATAGTAGCATATGCTTTATGGTCCCCTTAGAGTAGTATATAAGGAAGACTCATGTTGAGTTCTTCCTATCTATCTATCCATCGATCGATCAATCGAACAATCGAAACAAGAATTCAAGAGAGAAAAACATCACAAGCTTTAAACACTTTAAGAGTCATATCTGTTTTAAAAAGGTTTGCTTACTCACTGTTCTTGAATCTGTTCTTAATATATATATTCAGTAAACTTTGAGATATTATTTCCTGTTCACTGTTTATTTATATTATGTTCTAAATCTATCAAACATATCTGTTAGTTCTTCAAATACGCTTCCGCATCAAACTCAAACTTGAACTAATAGATCTGATAATCTTGTTTAAACAAAACTGGGAACCAACATGTTTGATATCTTGAAGAAATTCAAGATGGAAAACTGTACGTCGATCGGTACGCCTATGGCTCCTGGATCTAAGATAGGTCCAGATCCAGATGGTATTGATGCTGATGTCAAGCTTTATAGAGGAATGATCGGGTCTCTAATGTACCTAACCGCTAGTCGTCCAGATATAATGTTTTCGACTTGTCTCTGTGCTAGATTTTAGGCCAAACCCAAAGAGTCACACATCAGAGTCGTCAAAAGGATCTTTCGGTACTTGAAAGGCACTCCGTACCTTGGACTGTGGTATCCCAAGGGAATCGGCTTCGAACTCACTGCATATTCAGATGCTGATCACGGAGGAAGCATGCTGGATAGAAAGAGCACTTCTGGGCACGTCCAGTTTTTGGGAGACAAGCTTGTGAGTTGGTCGTCCAAGAAGCAAAATTGTGTTTCAACATCAACCGCGGAGGCAGAATATGTTGCCGCAGCGAGCTGTTGTTCACAAGTCCTTTGGATGAAGACCCAACTCATGGACTATGGGTATAAATACGAGAAGATCCCCATTTACTGCGACAGTAAGAGTGCTATTGCCATATCTGCTAATCCTGTTCAGCACACCAAAACCAAACACATTGACATAAGGTATCATTTCATAAAAGATCATGTTGAGAAAGGAACTGTTGAATTGTATTTTGTTACAACTGAGTATCAGCTTGCCGATCTCTTTACTAAAGCCTTGGATGAAAAACGTTTCAATTTTCTAGTATCCAAGCTCGGCATGTTGAATATGAAAGTTTAACTTCCATATATTGATCATATAATAGTTGGAAATATTTGTATCTCAATCTAGACTTCGTCTCTAGGTTGATACACTCAAGTTTTCATCATATTCTATTCTCAATATCTGTTATTTAAATTTTCATATCTTAGTTGTATTTCAAATATTTCTTCAACTTGTTCTTTCTTTCTCTTCTTTTAATTTTCTTATCTATGATTTGTTATGATACATGTATCTGCACAAATGTATGTTCTTGGTTTCAGGGGGAGTTATAGAACAGATCATATGCACAAATTTAGGGGGAGTGTGCATAACTGTTAGATCATGTAAGTATAGTTCCATTGTGATTGTTGCTTCCGAGAAGTCAAGGTAAGTGTTCTGATTTGTTTTTTAAACACTAACTCTTAAATGATGAAACCATTTTTTTAAATCTATGCATCATTTAAGGGGGAGTGAAAACTGTGTTTTAAAAACTTTGAGTGCTGAATCAATTGGAAGTTGGACATCTTCCAATGTGATAAAATCTTTTAAAATTTTATTTGAAAAATGTCCAAGTTTCACTTTTATCGCAACCTTCACTTGCGATTTTACAGTGAACAGTGTGTTATCGCAACCTTCACTTGCGATATCTCTATGAATAGTGTCTCATCGCAACCCTTAGTGGCGATGAAACCAAGTGGATTCCACATCGCAACCGTGCATTGCGATATGGGCGTGTGAATAGTATCTCGTCGCAACCTTCTATTGCGATCAGATTCTGAGGTTATCGCAACTCGTTCATTGCGACAACCTGACACGTGGCAGATTAAACCTTTGGACCAATCTTGTTTTGCCACATGTGTGTCACTGATTTCAAATTCGTTTAAATAGGGTTTAGGGGTTTTCCAACTTATCTCAACTCAAAACCACTCGAACTCTCTCTCCAAACTGCTATTTTGCATTTCGTTTTTCAAGCCGATTTCGTGATTTCGTTCCATGCATTCATCTCAGACCTACATCGAGGTACACTCTTTAAAGTTTCATTCGTTTTTATCTCCAAAATCGCATGCTACATCTGTTTTAGGGTTTTAGGTTCGACTTTTCTGTATATCTGCTTAAAATCGATGTGTTTGTGTGTTTAGGTTGTTAGAAATGATTAGGGTTTACTCACGTAGGTATTGCGAGCCTAGTAGTATAGATTTTAACATGATTTGAGAGAAAAATAGATTATCTGGGCTGAACACTTAGGTTATTTTCGGTGTTCATTCATATCGCAACTAACATGCATTCATAAACTCATAACTATCGCAATGGTCTTTGTTCTTCAATATCGCAACTGTGAGTTGCGACAAAACCTTATCGCAACCTTGAGTTGAGACAACATCTTGTCACATACTTCACACTGCGATAACCCTTTACTTGCGATATCCTTTTGATGTGGGTTGCGATATGCCCAAGACTTAAGGATTTTTTGGAAAAAATTTCAAAGCAAAACTCAACTTTGGCACTATACTAAATCGTTAAGTGGTTCAGATGGCTGATCATGATGGCAATGCTTCGGATGACAACACCATCATTCGTTCACATCGTTCATCCCACCCGTCCGTAAATGCTCGGGACCGGGATGAGGAGATCTTTCCAAGGGCCTTGTTTCTGAGTTTCCTTGACAACAACCATCATCTGGATCTCGAGGTTCCTTTCGATTATCAAATAATCATAGAGATCATCTGCGGCCATCCTCTACAAACTGCGCTTACCAGAGTTGAACTCGTGCCAGTTATTTATCTTCAACAATTCTGGGGCACACTTCATTCTCATCCAACTGCTCGTACACCACATTTCTTGGCCAAAGTTGACCATTTCGATGCCAGAATCACCCTACGAGGAATCAGACGTGCACTAAACCTTCCTTATTCCGAGAACTTTGAGGATCCGGTTCCTGAAGAACAACTATTTGCCGATATCCGAAGTCTTGGATATCAACCTCCAGACAACCATGTTCTTACCGGTTCATCACAGTTCAGACGCAACTATCTTCCGAGAGTATGGTACACACTATGCTCTATCTTTAATCGCTGTATGACTTCTAAACACACAGGCATTGACAAGACGAATCTGCCTTTCCTTCGGATGTTTCACGCCTTCACATTTAACTGAAACATCGACTACGCTGTCCTACTTTGGAATGAATTGATTGAGCTAGTCGCGGAACAGGCTCGCCCGAAAAAGAAACGCAACTTTATACCTTATCAGAGGTTCTTACAGATTTTGATTCATCAAGCCATGGTAGACAACGACCAAATTCCAGGACGTGCTGATGCTCCACGAGGCGCAAGCCAATACATACATTACATACGGATGCCTAAGCACATAAATTTTGCTCATATTGCTGTCATCCGAGAAGACTTACTCGCATTTGCTGACCAACAGTCCGGGGTAGTTAGGCAGTATAGGCTAGAAAACGCATTGGTGGTCCATCTAGAACCGGAGGGACTTCCCTAAGATGCAAACCCACTAGGAGGTGAGGGTCAGAATGTTGAGGGGGTTCAGGAACACGGGGTTCCTGAACAACGAGAGGTGAGGAGACGTAAAAGAAAGAGAGTCGGGAGAAGATTACGGACTGTTGGCCAAACATCTTCCTCAAGACCAGCTCAACTACCACCTCGACTTCGTCCACTTAAGATTTTTGATGACGATGTGTCCTGGAACTCAGCCGATGCCGCTGCTGCATCATCTTCTGATGATGATGTAGCTTCTATGATACCGTTTGATGATGATGATGATGATGACTCCGACCATGACCCTAAAGCCGATCTTATTCCAAGACACATGGGTCGGAGACCACGACGTGTCGTGAGTTCTGATGCGGGTTCCTCTTGGAACATGGAACTCTTAGACACTGCTACTGATGCCGCCGGTCCTTCACATGTACACGAAGAGGTAGAAGTAGAAGTGGAATATGTAGTTAGTGGCGAGAAACGAGGGAGAAAATAATTGAGTGAAGCTGTGATAGAGTCGGATAAAGTTTTAATTACCGACTCTCCCCAAACTGATCCAAGCCGGGTAGCCACATCATCTACCAACGAGCGTACGTCGCCGTTGCGCATTGAAATAGACATGGTGGACCCAGCCATGCATAGCACAGCCCCACTCATCCACTCAGCGGTCTCTCAACAGGCCGGTGTTTCATCTTCCACAGGGGATAAAGCACAACTGCTATCGGCGACATATTTGGTGTCTGCTGATATTGAATCAGGTAGGCTCCTGCCCCGGACACCGCCTTTCGTTCAAAGCTCATTGAGTCTAGGACCATTTGGTACAACTTCCTTTCCTAGGACACGAATGATGGCACCTCAACAAGTTGCGGGCTTTCGTGCCCTAACCGGAACACCCCGAGTTAGGCCGCCATTCGTTGGTGCCTCGCGAGGACCGGGTGGAAGTCCTGTCACAACTAACACTATGCCAGCGGTGAGCACAGGCCGTGTAGTTATTCCAACTACTACGATAACCGAGAACCTACGTGGCTCGGGTGTTAGCGTAACCCTTCAGTCCTTATCAGATCAGTAGGTGGCACAGTATCTTGGTTCTTATCCGCACTACATCACACTTGAAGTCCTTCGTGCGTCTCTTGCCTCAATCAACACAACGTACACAAATCATGCGACTCAACTGCAAGGTATAGTAAGAACTCTATCTGAAGAAGTAAAGAGAGCAATGAAAGGTAAAGGGATATCCGAGTCATCTTCCACACCAGAACCTCCACCACAGAGAACTCAATCAAACCCACAACAACCACCATCTGTACCATTACATCTTATACCTGAAGACCAGCTCAAATCAGAGTTGTTAGCCTGACTCCTAGCCAAAGGTAACTCTAGTACGGCTGAAGAGGTAGATCTAGCTGGCTTACTCTGACTACACCTACAACCTTAAACCCAAACACCAACCCAACCAACTTCTAGCATTGACTTCCAGCGCTTAGCAGACTCAATGGCAGACATGACGAATGCCATAATGGCAGGATTCAGCTCCATCACTCAAAGACTTAAAGTTGTAGAAGAGAAGTGTGGGATCCAAGCTGAAGCGTCACAAAAGAGAAGACATGATGATCAGGATCCACCTAATCAACATGAGGGGGAGAAGAGAGCAGGGGTTGGTGAATATAGTGGGGCAACTACTGGAAATATTGGGGGCTCAGATCAGCCAGCAGGTGAACAGGAAACGGGGATAGGTGGAACTGATACGGTTATGGAGGATGTGGAGGAAACACATGTTCTAGCTGATGTCATAACTGGGGTTGAAAAGCCTTCGGTTGTTGACAATAGAACGGAGGATGAACGAATGGCGGATGAATTGGTCAATGACTATATCTACATTGATTCGGATGAGGAACCTGAGAAGACATCTGTTCTTATCAAAGAGGAACTAGATGAAGTATTTGACACCACCGGGGTTGTTATGGCTGTTCCGGATTCCGACAACGAAACTCCTGATGATCCTACTCAATCCCAGACGATTATTGATCAGAATGCTAGTACTTTCGCTCCTCCGGCTCCAGTGGTACAGGAAATTGCTCCGATTGTTCGATTGCATGCTGATGGCAGAATCAGAGATTCAATACTCGAAGCAGAACTGAGACACTTTCAAGAGATAATTGCTGATGAGCCAAGGTATGTGGCTACAGGTCAACGAGTTAGGATTCTGACTCCTTATCAAGAGAGCATAAGGAGAGATTTGTATGTTAGAGACGTTCAGAGAATCAGCTGGGAGAAAGTGTACGGGATTGAGGAATGGCCATCACTGAGCAAAATCGAGTTTCTACATGTCATGGGAAATGAATGTCTGAATACTAACATGGTAAGATCAGATAAACCTATCATGAAAGTGCTGAAGATTGATTCCCACAAGCTATCCAAAATCTGGTTTCCACAGTTTACCGTTCACAGGTCAGATGACTCCGCACACGTCTTCTCAGAGGCAGATTTCAAGAGTCTAAAGCTTGAAGACTTATGTAATTTGTATGAAATCTTGTCTCGTGCTCCTGAAAAGAAGATTGATTGGTCGTCTGCATATCAAAGTGTGAAGAGGTTCATGCGGAATATCCTGAAATTTTCTTATCTTAAGGATTTCCAAATGGCCTTGGAGTCACACCAAGAACGCCTAAACATCAGACCACCGAACCGGCATCTTCCTGACATTCAAGGTATTCCTGCTTACACTGTACTGAATAAACCAGAGCTTGGAGTTGTTTACTTCGATAGAGACTCAAAGAAGAGATTCATGAGAGTTATTGAAGCAAACAAGTTCAGTGACGGAACCTTCAAGATGATTCAGATCCACCTTGAGAGTAGATTGCGTCTGGATGCAAATGGGGAAGTGAAGCTGAAAGACAAGGAGAGAGAACTGATCAAGCAAGCCTTGAAGGCTATCATATACTGGAGGGAGTACCGGAATGCGCTAAGGAGATTTGAACTCACATTTGGGATTCGGAAGAAGTTTGTGACTCCTGTGGACGCTTAAATCTTTTTTCCTCTACATTGGTACAAAGGGGGAGATTGTTAGTGCTATATTGTGATTGTACCATGTAGAGGGACCTATTATGTAATAGTGTCAAACTTGTCTAGGTATATAATGTTTGTATTGCCTAGCTTTTCTAATTAGGTCATCCAATACACACACACACACACAAGTACACACATAGTCATTCTCTCTACATTCTCTTTGTACTTGGTGTGATTTGATCTTCATTGAATATATATTGGTGGTCATCTTAATGCTAAATATGGATTGATTACTTGTTCTAGGATCACAAGAAGTGATCTTAGCCTTTCATTCGGTCAAGATCGGCGGCTTTGACCGAGAAGCAGCGGATAATTCCTCGCATGGTCTACGCGTGGTCTGCACAAGATAGAGGGATAGTTTCGTAAAAAAATACGCGGGACGAGTTCATATATGAACCTTTGTGTTCATATATAAACCTTTGTAATTCACATATAAACTCATTTTAACTAATTCATATATGAACCTTTGTGATTCATATATGAATCAGTTAATTTGTTCATATGGGAATTAGTTAAAAAAAATTCATATATGAATCACAAATGTTCATATATGAATCAGTTAATTAGTTTCATATATGAATCACAAAGGTTCATATATGAATCAGTTAATTGGTTCAACTGATTCACATATGAACCTACAGTTAATTAGTTTCATATATGAAACACAAAGGTTCATATATGAATCACAAGATTCATATATGGAGATTCATATATGAATTATTTATAAAGAATTCATATGTGAATTACAAAGGTTCATATATGAACGTATAGTTCATATGTAAATCACACATATTCATATATGAACTCGTCCCGTGTTTTTTGTAAAAGTTACAAAATTGCCCTTCTATTTTTGGAACAGCCGCAACTTTTGACCAGTCAAAGCCGCAACTTTTGACCAATTATAATCGATCTTGACCGAATAAATGGCCAATATTACTTCTCTACTGCTCAAATATTTAGCACTTCTCATTTGAACCTAAGGCTATATATATATATATATATATATATATATATATATATATATATATATATCCTTAGGTTCAATAGAGAAGTGCAAATATTTAGAGAAGTAGAGAAGTAAAAAAACACGGGTCCGTTCATATATGAACGTTCATATATAAACAGTCATATATGAACGTTCATATATGAACGTTCAGATATGACTGTTATATGAACGTTCATTTATGAACGTTCATATATGACTGTTTATATATGAACGTTCATATATGAACGGACCCGTGTTTTTTTACTTCTCTACTTCTCTAAATATTTGCACTTCTCTATTGAACCTTTCCCTATATATATATATATATATATATATATATATATATATATAGGGTGCGTTTTATTTACAAACCAAATAGATTGTACAAACCCTGCAAATTATATATTAATGAAGCCAAATTATATATTCATGAAGCCAAAATATAGATTCATGAAGTCAAATTAAAAAAATTGCAAATTCATGAAGATAGATTGAGTTTGTACGGGTTTGTACAAACTAGTTGGTTTGTACCCGATACCACCCCTATATATATATATATATCATGTGTGTAAAACGAAGATATGGTGAATGACGGATTCATTTTCTCAAAATTAATTTGCAAATGAATTGAATGATTGTGTGCAAAAACGATATGATTGTTCCACATAGGTGGGAAATTAAACAGCTACGAGTTATTTACTTTTTTTATTTCATGTTTTGTATGGATTAAATTGTTTGAATTAATCTGTCTAGGAACCAGAGATCAATGGATTCGACGGAGAAAAATAGAGAGGGTTGAGTCGTTTTTGGGCACTTCTGGTATTAAATTGTTTGAGACGGCTTAATTGGAGCAAATGAGGGGTCCTTGTTTATTCCATATAGTCATTTTAGCTTAATAGCTTAAAAGACACACATGTACGGTTAAATGAATAAATACTCTAGACTATTAAGCTCAATAAAATCAATCAATGAGTTTGTTTTAGTTGAAAGAAGTAAATCACTATTGCTAAAAGTCTCTCTCCACGTGCGCACAAAGAGGTGGCGCAAATCTTGGACTAAAATAGCTTTGAACCACTGAATATTTGTGCAAACGTACTTCCTATGGGTGAACATTGATCGAGGCCAATCAGATAAGTTTTGTAATGTTTTAGAATAATCCGTGCTTATTTACTTTGTGAATGTAACTTATGTATTGATTTTGTAACCCCCCAATATTTATGAATTAAATTTCTGCCTATTTATGCATAATCATACCAAGGTATAGCTCATGCGTGGTTGAGTTTGACGGTTCATCATGGACGAATCTGTTTTAATGATACAGCGTTAGTTAATCATGATCCACACGACTCAATTATTTTTATGTCTTTTGTCATTTTTCATAACAGAAGTCTCCTAACTACTTTGTCTTTCTCTTTCTCTGAATTCAATCTTATCTTTGCCTAAGAACCCTACTAAATATGAATACAATCCTAATGAATGTAGGTCTGCTTGAACAAATGACCCAAAGTCCCAAACAATTTATACCTGAAATAGTTTACAGAATCCAAACCTATCGATCTATAATACAACAACTGCATGGTGGTTGCTTGTCCCATAAGTTTTTTTATTATTATTATAACTGCCATTAATGTCCATCTTCTAGCACACGAAAATGAGGCCCAATTCCTGCTCTCTTGTATTCTTCCATATTTTTATTCATTTCTATATCTAGAAAACTTTCCTTATCTACATCCCATTATAAGTACCCACTTTACCTATCAACTCATGCATTCAAACCTTCCACCACCAATGGCTACTTACATCAGAAACGATCATCTTTCATGGGGATTTCTTCTTGCTGTTCTATACCTAGCTCTTCTTGGCTCATGTGCTTCTGAAGCTAGGGTTTACATGGGCAAAGGAGGCGGCTTCGTTGGAACCAAAGGAGCAAACTTTGTTCTCGATGGTTCACCATTTCTATTCAATGGTTTTAACGCATATTGGATGATGAATGTAGCCACTGATCCAAGTGAGAGGCACAAAGTAACCGAAGTCCTACGAGATGCTGCGAATTCTGGTTTATCGGTTTGCCGCACTTGGGCTTTCGCTGATGATGGCGATAAAGCACTGCAAATTTCTCCAGGAGCGTATGATGAACGTGTTTTTCAGGTAGTTTTAACACAACTATATATGAGTTGGGATCATGTTTTCTTTTATATAGAAGGGTTTTCTTACAAGCGAAAAATGTTTTATTGTATTTAGGGACTGGATTTCGTGGTGGCAGAAGCAAGAAAACTCGGTGTTCGATTGATATTAAGTTTTGTTAATAATTATAAAGACTTTGGAGGGAGATCGCAATACGTTCAATGGGCTAAAAGTATGGATGTGCAGGTCAGCAGCGACGACGATTTCTACACAAACCCTATAGTTAAAGGGTATTACAAGAACCATATTCTAGTAAGTTCAACACCAAATTTTATGGGTATGCACCATTTTGTGTTTTATAGTGACTCATAAGTATAACAATGGCTGCAGAGAGTTATAACAAGAGTCAATACCATCACCAAGATTGCGTATAGTGAGGACGCCACGATCATGGCATGGGAACTCATTAACGAGCCACGTTGCCAAGTTGATTACTCGGGACAAACAGTTAATGTGAGTGCTATACAAAGACAAAAAGAGTCTTTTAACCGTCCTAATAAAGTAGTAATTGACATGACTTTTAGGTTTTAGGACCAACAACTATAAGTTGTCAATCGTTACAATAAGTTTTGAGGATGAATTTAGGCGATCAAAGAAGTAGTGTAATTTATCGACGATAATCTATTAGGACACAAGATATAATAAATTATCGTATTAGCATTTTATACTGCCACTTATAAAAAACCTCGTATGAAAAACTCTAATAAGTCCTATACAAAGCATAAGAAGACCTTTTATTTCTTCTTTCATTTTATATTGGCCAGCCTTCGTCGATATATTATCTTGTTAGGTCGTTTAACTTGTCCAAACAACTTATTGTAAGACCATTATATATGAATCAAAGTTTTGGGCTTATTCTTTTACATACTTTATTATGTTGTCCAAGTACGGTCAACCGTCCTTAAAAACCAATTTCATTGAATAAAAACCCTATAAAATCTTTATAAGACTGATTTATTTCTTGTATCATTTAATAATTCGAACTTGCGTTCTTTTCTTTGTAGGGCTGGGTTCAAGAAATGGCTTCATTTGTGAAATCATTGGACCGCAATCATCTGCTAGAGATCGGAATGGAAGGGTTTTATGGAGACACAATGCCTGAACGGAAGCAAATAAACCCTGGTTATCAAGTTGGAACTGATTTCATCAGCAACAATCTCGTTAGGGAAATCGATTTTGCCACAATACATGCATATCCTGATCAATGGTATATATATAATATATATTACTTATGGTCACATACATATATATATATATATATACAATATTAGCCATTTGGTTTATCTTCTTTCTATAAATAGACATAAATGGCCATATTCACCTTCTTAATTTCTAACTAATTTAAGGAAAACCGATTAACTTTTTCGTTCATGCATGGATCTCTGTTGCAGGTTATCTGGGAAAAACGAAGATTCACAAATGGCATTTATGCAACGATGGATGTTAAGCCATTATCAAGACTCAAGAACTGTTCTACAGAAGCCACTTGTGATTGCCGAATTCGGAAAGTCGAACAAAGATCCAGAGTATAATATTAACAAAAGGGACTCGTATATGAATGTTGTTTATAGAAACATGTACATGATGGCAAGGAGTGGTGGAACCGTTGGTGGTTGCTTAGTGTGGCAGCTTATGGCGGAGGAAATGGGTCCTTACTGTGATGGATATTAAATTATCTTGCCGCTGTTAATATATATTTCTGTATTTGTGTATTTGTAGCCCATTTATGTAGCCTAGTTTGTTTGGCCCATTGGCCTTATTCGCGTGTATATATGTCGTGTATCATTCTTTGGTTGGATTAAGGGAATTGAATGGGAATTCCATAAGATATCATGGTATCAGAGACTCTTTCTCTTCTTCCCTAAAAACTCCCCTGTCTTTTCTCCTTCCCTCTCTCGATCTTCTACCTCCTTCGCCGGCCAAGTCTGCCCTCCTCCGCCACCATGTCCGACGACAAGAACCCTTCTCCTACCCATAAGGCATACGCTATCACCAACATCAAAACGTATGTCCCTTTAATTCTTGATCTCACAACCCGTAACTACGATCCCTGGCGAGACCTGTTTACCGCCCATTGCATCGCCTATGATGTTCTTGATCACATAGACGATTCCTATGATGCCCCGAACAAGCCTCCTACGGATCCCGAATGGGAAAAACTAGATGCCATGGTTAAACTGTGGCTCTTCGGAAGTATCTCTCAATCTCTCATCACCTCCGTTCATTCTACCAACGCTACTGTCCGGAAAATTTGGCTCAACATTGATGCTCTCTTCTGTGAAAACAAGGATGCCACGGCCTTGCAACTCGAAAGTGAACTCCGGACTATCTCAATGGGGGATCTTTCGGTCCATGATTATTGCACCAAGGTCAAAAAGATTGCTGATATGCTGGAAGGTCTTGGCGAGAAGGTGAAGGAAAAGCACGTTGTCATTCACGCAATCAATGGTTTGTCGAGTAAGTTTGACGGTGTTGCCAATATCATCCGCCACAGCAAACCTTTTCCCACATTCTCTGAAATGCGGTCCATGCTAGGGGTGGAAGAACAACGCCTCCTCTCTGCTCGGGTTCCCTCTCCATCTCACGATCACCACTCATCAGCCCCGTCTCTATTACATGTCGGTAATTCATCATCAAACTGTGGCGGTGGCAATAACAATAACTTCCGCCGGAACAATCGACGAGGAGCTTACAACAATTTTAATCGTCGTCGCCAATCACCGCCTAACACCACCAGCGCACCTCCGTCACGCAATAATAATTACGGATGGGTTTATTTCCCACCATCGACGCACTCACAGAACCACTCGTGGGCTGCACGACAGCAGCAACCTCAGCCCACTTCTTCCTGGAGTCGGCCCATTTCAACGTCCACCGGACTCCTTGGCCCCAGACCTCAACCGGTCCATCCAGCAGCCGACACCAGCCCACAGGCCTACGTGCAGCCCAGCAGCTCTGATCAGCCCCCTTGGGCTTGGTTGGGCACCTCGGATCAACCCACCTCCTTACCGAGCATGTTTAACACGATGACCTTGAACGACCCGGGCAATGGCGGATGGGTTATGGACACTGGGGCGACCGATCATGTTCACGCAAACGCAGGTATCCTAAATTCCGTTTGTAATAATCATCATACTCCTCGTTCTATTTATGTTGGTAATGGTTCTGCAATACCTGTTACGACTTCGGGACACACAAACTTTCCAATCCCGAATTTATATCGACCTTTACGCTTACAAAATGTCCTTATAACACCCAATATTATTAAAAATCTTATCTCTGTTCGCAAATTTACCACCCAAAATAATTGCTCTATCGACTTTGACCCGTTTGGTTTCACTGTTCTTGATTATCAGACACGTCGACCTCTCATCTGATGTGACAGTTCCGGGCCTCTTTATCCAGTCACGAGCTCCACAAGCCATGCCTTCGTCCCCACCAGCTCTACCACTTGGCATCAACGACTCGGTCATCCAGGCGACCAAGTCTTGAAACATTTATTTTCTAATAGTTCTATTTCCAGAAGTTTTCCAAAAAATAATGTAATTTGTCAAGCTTGTCAACTTGGCAAACATACTAGACTTCCGTTTTATCTTTCTAACTCCCATGTTTCTGCGCCTTTTGAAATTATTCATTCCGACTTGTGGACATCTCCTATTTCTAGTATTGGTGGTTTGCGATATTATGTCTTATTTCTTGATCATTACACCCATTATCTTTGGGTCTACCCTCTTAACCATAAATCAGAAGTCTTTCAAAAATTTCTCCATCTTTCTAACATCATTAAAACCCAATTTCAAGGCACCATAAAACATTTTCAATGTGACAACGGGGGAGAATACAACAACACCATGTTTCATGACCATTTTGCATCCAATGGCATCAACCTTCGATTTTCTTGCCCTCACACTTCTCAACAAAACGGGAAGTCCGAACGAATGATTCGCACTGTGAATAATATGATGCGCACCCTCCTCCTTCACTCTCACCTTCCACCCACCTTTTGGCCTGAAGCCCTTCACATGGCATCTCACCTCCTCAATATCCTTCCTTATGTGTCCATCTCCAATGACACACCTCACTATCGTCTTTTTCGTCGTCACCCAACTTATGACCATCTCCGCGTCTTTGGGTGCTTATGTTTCCCGCGTCTACACCCCACTCACAAACTCCAGCCCCGCTCATCTCCCTGCATATTTATGGGTTATCCCACCTTTCATCGTGGGTTTCGTTGCTACGATCTCTCCACTCGGAAGATCATCATCTCTCGTCACGTCACCTTTGACGAGACCGTATTTCCCTATGGTTCTGTTACACCCACCGAGCCACCCTCTTATGACTTCCTCTCTGACACGGAGGTCTAACCTATCCTCCGCCAAATCCTTCAGCCATCTCAACCAAATCACATCACCTCTCCCAATACCGATCCCGATCCCCCTATTCACGTCCCAGCTCCAGACCCAGCTCCAGATCCAGCTCCAGATCCGGCTGTCGAGGATGAGACCCTCATTCCCTCTCCCCCTCCCTCCCCTTCCCCATCTCCGCCACATGGTCATCCTATGAACACCCGCTCTAAAAGTGGCATTTTCAAACCCACACATCGACTTAACCTTCACTCCACATCCATATCTTCTGTCCCGACGTCCCACCTACAGGCTTTGAAAGATCCAAACTGGCATAAAGCCATGGATGAGGAATATAATGCCCTTATTACAAACGGCACTTGGGTGCTTGTGCCACGACCACCGGGTACTAATGTGGTTCAATCCATGTGGTTGTTTAAACGGAAGTTCAATGCTGATGGTTCTCTCTCTCGCTATAAGGTGCGTTTGGTGGTCAATGGGCGTAGTCAACAGCAAGGGATTGATTGTGATGAAACTTTCAGTCCGGTTGTTAAACCGGCTACTACTCGCGCTGTTCTCAGTTTGGCTATTTCTACACACTGGCCGATACACCAGCTAGATGTGAAGAATGCTTTTCTTCACGGGCACCTACAGGAGACTGTCTATATGCACCAGCCACCGGGTTTCAGGGACCCACAACATCCAGACTATGTATGTCATCTTCAGCGATCTCTATATGGCCTTAAACAGGCCCCCCGGGCCTGGTACCAGCGTTTTGCTCAGCATGCTCTTCGCATGGGGTTCCAACACAGTCGGACCGATTCCTCTCTCTTTACATATCACCAGGCCACTGGTACAGCCTACCTTCTCTTGTATGTTGATGACATAGTGTTGACGGCTTCCTCTTCTTCACTGCTTCAGTCTATCATTGTCCAGCTCAGCCGTGAGTTTGCTATGACCGACCTCGGTGCCCTTCACTACTTTCTGGGTATCTCTTCCACCCGCACATCACAGGGCCTATTTCTCTCACAGAGAAAATACGCCACCGAGATTCTGGAGCGTGCTAATATGCTTCAGTGCAACCCTACACGCACTCCAGCTGAGCCTATTCTCAAGTTGGATAACACTGGTCCTCCGGTTGCAGATCCATCGATGTACCGCAGTCTCGCCGGAGCTCTTCAGTATCTCACATTCACACGCCCCGACATCTCTTTCGCAGTTCAGCAGATCTGCCTATGCACGATCCACGGGAACCCCATCTCCATGCTCTGAAGCGCATTATGCGTTACATTAGAGGCATGATAACGCCACTTTTTGGCGTTATTTCCGGTTCTCAAACCAATGAGATTGGCTTGTATTCAAGTAAAAAGGCGTGTATTTTACGGTTTATCTAGTGATTTACACAGGGTATCTAAAAGGCAGCATTCCTCAAGAAAAGAAGCTAAAAAGAGCCCAAAACGAGTCCAAACGAAGCCTAACGAGAGCCCAAAAGTCAAGCCCAAGACCCGCGACCGAACCAGGACCCGACCCGCGAACCAGAAATCGATCCAAGCAGCATTTAAGAAACGCGCGACTTACCACGCGACTTGCAAGTCGCGTGGCAGGTCGCTTAACCCTCTGTTTCGCGACTTTCAACTTTAAATTCGATTTTAGGTCATTGTTTTCGGGATCGAGTTTTCACGTTACGGCCAGAGCAGTCCCGGGGGCGATTTTTGAAGCCAAGAGACACTCGTTGGAGCGGAGATAGAGAGAGGATCAGATACACATTCATCGCGCGACGTAGAGACGACCACGATAGAAGGGAGTAACCATTACATTCACCGTTATCACGATTATCATGTTCACATACTTATTTTCATCTTTTTCTATTGTGTTTGAATCCACCACCGATATGAACTAACCGGTTCATGTTGGGGGTTGGAATGAATGTGGTTTGAACTTATAAACAGATGACTTGAAACTTTTATCAGTTTTCTTATTGAATGAATGAATGCAATTTGGTGTTTAATGCTTTTGTGAGATTAGCTACCTTGCAACTGTTTTATTGTTTTCAATTAATGTTCGAGAGAAGTAATTGAGAAACAGAATTAGGAATTGCATAGCTAAGGTAAAAAGGATCGAGAGATACTGAGTAAATCTTAGTCCCGTTTGAATCTTAATCTTAATGCATTTTGAAACCTGTATGTTGAGATCGAAAGATAAAACTATTGTTTTCGAAATAGAAATTACGGTTGCTTGAAAAAGGAATCGTGCTTTATAAATAAAATCGGTGTTACTTGAGAGAGAACAACGATTAGATAAAGATTGGGCATTCATTGATAGGAATAACTGGTAATTGAATTGAGTCAGACGTTTGTATGTAAGAACCATAGGAGTTCCAACCCTCATCTTTTCTCTCTATCAAAGTTTTCAAAGCTGTTCTGTTTTGTCTTGTGTTGATTTGATCTCATTTATTGCAATTTAATTAGTCTATAAACCAATCTCTAATTTCGACAGTCCAGTTAATAGAATCTATAGTAATTGTGATATTTAGTTCCTAGTTCCCCGTGATTCGATACTCGTACTTTCCAAGTACTATTACTTGACTTCGACCCGTACACTTGCGGTAAGAATCCTCGGGGTGTCAAAACCCCCTGTCAAGTTTTTGGCGTCGTTGCCGGGGAACTAGTTGTAATTAATAGCACTACCATCTATAAGAGCTATTAGATTGGACATTTTTTATTTCGTATTTTGTTTCATTCTGTCACTTCCAGTTTCTGGATCACTAATCTTGCTTACTTTTTTTTCAGGCACTAATTGGTTTATGCCAAGGACAGCCCGAGGGAAGGGAATCGAATGGGAATTCCATAAGATATCATGGTATCATTCTTTGGTTGGATTAAGGGAATTGAATGGGAATTCCATAAGATATCATGGTATCAGAGACTCTTTCTCTTCTTCCCTAAAAACTCCCCTGTCTTTTCTCCTTCCCTCTCTCGATCTTCTACCTCCTTCGCCGGCCAAGTCTGCCCTCCTCCGCCACCATGTCCGACGACAAGAACCCTTCTCCTACCCATAAGGCATACGCTATCACCAACATCAAAACGTATGTCCCTTTAATTCTTGATCTCACAACCCGTAACTACGATCCCTGGCGAGACCTGTTTACCGCCCATTGCATCGCCTATGATGTTCTTGATCACATAGACGATTCCTATGATGCCCCGAACAAGCCTCCTACGGATCCCGAATGGGAAAAACTAGATGCCATGGTTAAACTGTGGCTCTTCGGAAGTATCTCTCAATCTCTCATCACCTCCGTTCATTCTACCAACGCTACTGCCCGGAAAATTTGGCTAAACATTGATGCTCTCTTCTGTGAAAACAAGGATGCCACGGCCTTGCAACTCGAAAGTGAACTCCGGACTATCTCAATGGGGGATCTTTCGGTCCATGATTATTGCACCAAGGTCAAAAAGATTGTTGATCTGCTGGAAGGTCTTGGCGAGAAGGTGAAGGAAAAGCACGTTGTCATTCACGCAATCAATGGTTTGTCGAGTAAGTTTGACGGTGTTGCCAATATCATCCGCCACAGCAAACCTTTTCCCACATTCTCTGAAATGCGGTCCATGCTAGGGGTGGAAGAACAACGCCTCCTCTCTGCTCGGGTTCCCTCTCCATCTCACGATCACCACTCATCAGCCCCGTCTCTATTACATGTCGGTAATTCATCATCAAACTGTGGCGGTGGCAATAACAATAACTTCCGCCGGAACAATCGACGAGGAGCTTACAACAATTTTAATCGTCGTCGCCAATCACCGCCTAACACCACCAGCGCACCTCCGTCACGCAATAATAATTACGGATGGGTTTATTTCCCACCATCGACGCACTCACAGAACCACTCGTGGGCTGCACGACAGCAGCAACCTCAGCCCACTTCTTCCTGGAGTCGGCCCATTTCAACGTCCACCGGACTCCTTGGCCCCAGACCTCAACCGGTCCATCCAGCAGCCGACACCAGCCCACAGGCCTACGTGCAGCCCAGCAGCTCTGATCAGCCCCCTTGGGCTTGGTTGGGCACCTCGGATCAACCCACCTCCTTACCGAGCATGTTTAACACGATGACCTTGAACGACCCGGGCAATGGCGGATGGGTTATGGACACTGGGGCGACCGATCATGTTCACGCAAACGCAGGTATCCTAAATTCCGTTTGTAATAATCATCATGCTCCTCGTTCTATTTATGTTGGTAATGGTTTTGCAATACCTGTTACGACTTCGGGACACACAAACTTTCCAATCCCGAATTTATATCGACCTTTACGCTTACAAAATGTCCTTATAACACCCAATATTATTAAAAATCTTATCTCTGTTCGCAAATTTACCACCCAAAATAATTGCTCTATCGACTTTGACCCGTTTGGTTTCACTGTTCTTGATTATCAGACACGTCGACCTCTCATCTGATGTGACAGTTCCGGGCCTCTTTATCCAGTCACGAGCTCCACAAGCCATGCCTTCGTCCCCACCAGCTCTACCACTTGGCATCAACGACTCGGTCATCCAGGCGACCAAGTCTTGAAACATTTATTTTCTAATAGTTCTATTTCCAGAAGTTTTCCAAAAAATAATGTAATTTGTCAAGCTTGTCAACTTGGCAAACATACTAGACTTCCGTTTTATCTTTCTAACTCCCATGTTTCTGCGCCTTTTGAAATTATTCATTCCGACTTGTGGACATCTCCTATTTCTAGTATTGGTGGTTTGCGATATTATGTCTTATTTCTTGATCATTACACCCATTATCTTTGGGTCTACCCTCTTAACCATAAATCAGAAGTCTTTCAAAAATTTCTCCATCTTTCTAACATCATTAAAACCCAATTTCAAGGCACCATAAAACATTTTCAATGTGACAACGGGGGAGAATACAACAACACCATGTTTCATGACCATTTTGCATCCAATGGCATCAACCTTCGATTTTCTTGCCCTCACACTTCTCAACAAAACGGGAAGTCCGAACGAATGATTCGCACTGTGAATAATATGATGCGCACCCTCCTCCTTCACTCTCACCTTCCACCCACCTTTTGGCCTGAAGCCCTTCACATGGCATCTCACCTCCTCAATATCCTTCCTTATGTGTCCATCTCCAATGACACACCTCACTATCGTCTTTTTCGTCGTCACCCAACTTATGACCATCTCCGCGTCTTTGGGTGCTTATGTTTCCCGCGTCTACACCCCACTCACAAACTCCAGCCCCGCTCATCTCCCTGCATATTTATGGGTTATCCCACCTTTCATCGTGGGTTTCGTTGCTACGATCTCTCCACTCGGAAGATCATCATCTCTCGTCACGTCACCTTTGACGAGACCGTATTTCCCTATGGTTCTGTTACACCCACCGAGCCACCCTCTTATGACTTCCTCTCTGACACGGAGGTCTAACCTATCCTCCGCCAAATCCTTCAGCCATCTCAACCAAATCACATCACCTCTCCCAATACCGATCCCGATCCCCCTATTCACGTCCCAGCTCCAGACCCAGCTCCAGATCCAGCTCCAGATCCGGCTGTCGAGGATGAGACCCTCATTCCCTCTCCCCCTCCCTCCCCTTCCCCATCTCCGCCACATGGTCATCCTATGAACACCCGCTCTAAAAGTGGCATTTTCAAACCCACACATCGACTTAACCTTCACTCCACATCCATATCTTCTGTCCCGAGGTCCCACCTACAGGCTTTGAAAGATCCAAATTGGCATAAAGCCATGGATGAGGAATATAATGCCCTTATTACAAACGGCACTTGGGTGTTTGTGCCACGACCACCGGGTACTAATGTGGTTCGATCCATGTGGTTGTTTAAACGGAAGTTCAATGCTGACGGTTCTCTCTCTCGCTATAAGGTGCGTTTGGTGGTCAATGGGCGTAGTCAACAGCAAGGGATTGATTGTGATGAAACTTTCAGTCCGGTTGTTAAACCGGCTACTACTCGCGCTGTTCTCAGTTTGGCTATTTCTACACACTGGCCGATACACCAGCTAGATGTGAAGAATGCTTTTCTTCACGGGCACCTATAGGAGACTGTCTATATGCACCAGCCACCGGGTTTCAGGGACCCACAACATCCAGACTATGTATGTCATCTTCAGCGATCTCTATATGGCCTTAAACAGGCCCCCCGGGCCTGGTACCAGCGTTTTGCTCAGCATGCTCTTCGCATGGGGTTCCAACACAGTCGGACCGATTCCTCTCTCTTTACATATCACCAGGCCACTGGTACAGCCTACCTTCTCTTGTATGTTGATGACATAGTGTTGACGGCTTCCTCTTCTTCACTGCTTCAGTCTATCATTGTCCAGCTCAGCCGTGAGTTTGCTATGACCGACCTCGGTGCCCTTCCCTACTTCCTGGGTATCTCTTCCACCCGCACATCACAGGGCCTATTTCTCTCACAGAGAAAATACGCCACCGAGATTCTGGAGCGTGCTAATATGCTTCAGTGCAACCCTACACGCACTCCAGCTGAGCCTATTCTCAAGTTGGATAACACTGGTCCTCCGGTTGCAGATCCATCGATGTACCGCAGTCTCGCCGGAGCTCTTCAGTATCTCACATTCACACGCCCCGACATCTCTTTCGCAGTTCAGCAGATCTACCTATGCACGATCCACGGGAACCCCATCTCCATGCTCTGAAGCGCATTATGCGTTACATTAGAGGCATGATAACGCCACTTTTTGGCGTTATTTCCGGTTCTCAAACCAATGAGATTGGCTTGTATTCAAGTAAAAAGGCGTGTATTTTACGGTTTATCTAGTGATTTACACAGGGTATCTAAAAGGCAGCATTCCTCGAGAAAAGAAGCTAAAAAGAGCCCAAAACGAGTCCAAACGAAGCCTAACGAGAGCCCAAAAGTCAAGCCCAAGACCCGCGACCGAACCAGGACCCGACCCGCGAACCAGAAATCGACCCAAGCAGCATTTAAGACACGCGCGACTTACCACGCGACTTGCAAGTCGCGTGGCAGGTCGCTTAACCCTCTGTTTCGCGACTTTCAACTTTAAATTCGATTTTAGGTCATTGTTTTCGGGATCGAGTTTTCACGTTACGGCCAGAGCAGTCCCGGGGGCGATTTTTGAAGCCAAGAGACACTCGTTGGAGAGGAGATAGAGAGAGGATCAGATACACATTCATCGCGCGACGTAGAGACGACCACGATAGAAGGGAGTAACCATTACATTCACCGTTATCACGATTATCATGTTCACATACTTATTTTCATCTTTTTCTATTGTGTTTGAATCCACCACCGATATGAACTAACCGGTTCATGTTGGGGGTTGGAATGAATGTGGTTTGAACTTATAAACAGATGACTTGAAACTTTTATCAGTTTTCTTATTGAATGAATGAATGCAATTTGGTGTTTAATGCTTTTGTGAGATTAGCTACCTTGCAACTGTTTTATTGTTTTCAATTAATGTTCGAGAGAAGTAATTGAGAAACAGAATTAGGAATTGCATAGCTAAGGTAAAAAGGATCGAGAGATACTGAGTAAATCTTAGTCCCGTTTGAATCTTAATCTTAATGCATTTTGAAACCTGTATGTTGAGATCGAAAGATAAAACTATTGTTTTCGAAATAGAAATTACGGTTGCTTGAAAAAGGAATCGTGCTTTATAAATAAAATCGGTGTTACTTGAGAGAGAACAACGATTAGATAAAGATTGGGCATTCATTGATAGGAATAACTGGTAATTGAATTGAGTCAGACGTTTGTATGTAAGAACCATAGGAGTTCCAACCCTCAGCTTTTCTCTCTATCAAAGTTTTCAAAGCTGTTCTGTTTTGTCTTGTGTTGATTTGATCTCATTTATTGCAATTTAATTAGTCTATAAACCAATCTCTAATTTCGACAGTCCAGTTAATAGAATCTATAGTAATTGTGATATTTAGTTCCTAGTTCCCCGTGATTCGATACTCGTACTTTCCAAGTACTATTACTTGACTTCGACCCGTACACTTGCGGTAAGAATCCTCGGGGTGTCAAAACCCCCTGTCAAGTTTTTGGCGCCGTTGCCGGGGAACTAGTTGTAATTAATAGCACTACCATCTATAAGAGCTATTAGATTGGACATTTTTTTATTTCGTATTTTGTTTCATTCTGTCACCTCCAGTTTCTGGATCACTAATCTTGCTTACTTTTTTTTCAGGCACTAATTGGTTTATGCCAAGGACAGCCCGAGGGAAGGGAATCGAACAATTTGATCCGGAGATCGAAAGAACCGCTCGTCGGCTGCGCAAGGAAGCTAAAGCTAAGAGGAATCTGAAATTCAAAATGTCCGACGACGAGAGACCACCTCGCCGCAACAATCCACCACCACCTCCGGAAAGAGTTCCGATGCGGTCATTCGCCGATCCGAATGTGGCGGCCGCACGGATAGGCATCCAAGCGTCCACTACCGGGGCGAACTATTTTGATCTTAAACCGAGCACCATCGTGATGGTGCAACAGAACCAATACGGAGGGACGCCAACCGAGGATCCTCACGCACATCTCCGTGCATTCGAGAGGATCTGCAACACGTTTAAGATCAATGGCATGAGTGAAGACGCCATCAAACTGCGACTATTCAGATTCTCACTTAATGTCCGAGCCGAGACATGGACCGAGAGCATCCAACCAGATTCAATCACTACTTGGGCACAGTTGAAAGCAGCCTTCCTTCAGAAGTTCTTCCCACCGAGTCGGACCGCCCAACTAATGAAGGAGATCACCCATTTTTCTCAATGGGAGCAAGAAACGCTATATGAGGCGTGGGAACGTTACAAGGACATGATCAAGAAATGTCCGCACCATGGGCTACAAGGCTGGGTCATCATCCAGACCTTCTTTAGTGGGCTCCACCCACAATTCAAAAATGATATCACTGCTGCCGCGGGTGGAGCATTGATGGATAGATCATACGAGGAAGCATGCGAGCTGATTGAAAACTTGGCCGAGCATAGTTTTTCTACACCGAGATCAGCCGTTAGAAGAGTGGCAAGTATTCAAGAGTCAGAAGAGATGAAGGAACTGAAGGCTCAACTAGCCTTTATCACAAATAGGCTGAATGGTGGAAATCTTCAAGAACCTGATCAGGTCCATTTTGTGGCAAACCAGAACCAACCGAGAAACGATCCGTTCTCGAATACGTATAACGAGGGGTGGAAAAGGCATCCCAATCTTTCATGGAATTAGTCGGGTCAACTACAGTCAGGTAATTTCCCTAACTCTTCTAATTTCTCTAATACTAACAGTGCTTATCGTCCTCCAGGTTTTCAGCAAAGAAACGAAGGACCATCCGGGGAGAAGAAGTCGGGACTCGAGGACATGATGATGAAGTTCATGTCGAAAATGGACAGCACAGTCGAGGGATTAGCAAGCACAATCAATACTGTCAAAGCCGCAACTGAGCAGAATACGGCCGCAATCAAGATTCTCGAGAGGCAAGTAGGGCAGATTTCTGAAGCCCTACAAACCCGACCTCCCGGAGCATTTCCAAGTATGGCCGAAAAGAGGAACCAAGAGAATTGCAACGCCATCTATCTGAGAGATGGCAAGGAACTGAATAAGGAGCCAGCAAAGGAAGCCGAGAATGAGGCGGAGATCATTGACATGGATGCATTAGAGGCTGATGAAGAGCGTATGAGGAGAGAAGAGAAAAAGAAAGAAGTGACACCGCCGGTCAAGCCGGAAATCCCACAAGTGCCTTACCCGAGCAGGCTGAAAGCAAATAAGGATCAGGTTAATTTTTCCAAATTTATTGAGGTGTTTAAAAAGCTAACGATTAATATTCCTTTTGCAGATGCTCTCACCCAAATGCCCTCTTACATGAAATTCATGTAAGAAATCCTTTCCAAAAAGAGGGCAATCGATCATCAGGCCACCGTTGCACTCACTGAAGAGTGCAGCGCCATCTTCCAGAATAAGCTTCCCCAAAAGCTCAACGATCCAGGGAGTTTTTCTATCCCTATCCAAATTGGGAAATTTTCATTTAATAAAGTGTTATGTGATTTAGGGGCGAGTATTAACTTGATGCCCCTTTCTATTTTCAGGAAACTTGGATTGGGCGAGGTGAGCCCCACATTCATGACGCTTAAGCTGGCTGATCGATCGATAAGGTATCCTTATGGAGTGATAGAAGATGTGCTCGTCAAAGTCGGTAAGTTCTACTTTCCGGTACACTTTGTGGTGATAGATATAGATGAGGATGAGGAGGTCCCGATGATCTTGGGACGATCATTCCTAGCCACCGGGAGAGCGTTAATTGATATGGAAGAGGGAGAGATCACGTTCAGAGTCGGCGGTGAGAACGTGAGATTCAAGTTGCTGGAAAGAAGAGGAGGTCAGAGAGAAGAAGAAGGTGGAGCTGGTCATGGAAGACCAATTGTGAAAGAGTCCGCGGGGAATCGCAAGTGTGGGCGATTCGAGTCTGCGGATACTGAGCCGAACTGAACCCACATAGTCGTGCCACGACTTTAAATACGGCGCTGGGTGGGAGGCAACCCACCAAGGTTAGTTTCCATTTATTATTTTTCTTCTTGTGTGTGTTTTAATTCCAGAAAAACCATAAAAATCGAAAAATTGAAAAAACCAAAAATAGCTGGAACAGGGACATACGCGACTTTCCACGTTGTTTGCATACCGCGTGGTAAGCCGCGGGACCCTCTATTTGGTTTTCTGAAACAGTGAGTTACGCGGGATGTTACGCGGCTTGCAAGCCGCGCAGCAAACCGCGGGTGTCCCATGTTCATTTTTTTCGTGCAGTTTTTGTTTCCTTTCTTGCTTTGTGTGCTTCTTGTTTTTGTTTTGTGTCTTTCCCTTGTTTTGCTTGTTCTCTCCGTCTCCCCTCCGTCTCCAAATGCTCAGTCTTTCAAGAATCTCCTCTGGCCGGGCAAAACAGGTATGTTCTAATCATTTCTCTGCTAAAAGAGTGGTGTTTGATGTGTTGTTCTATTTTAATTGCACGAGATGCAACAAACCTAAGTTTCACTTAGGTTTGGGGTGCCTCATTTTTGAACCATCTACACACTCACATTAGATCCTGTGCAAACCTCAGTTTTACCGAGGTTTGGGGTTGGCTTCTTTTTGGCTTTTATTTGGCAAACCTAGGCCACGGCCTAGGTTTGGGGTGCCTAGTTTTAGAAAATTTGGGTAGTCTTTTTATGCTATATATGTAATGCCTTGCCTGTTCTTTTAATAACTGCACAATGAGTCGCATCACCCACGACTTTACTTGCACATTGGGGACAATGTGTGGGTAAGGTTTGGGGTTGCCCAATCGGGCCCAAGTTATGCACGTAGATTTCCTGCACTTCTGAGTGTCTAGATCAAAGTAGCTAAATTTTTTGTTTTGAATGATTGAGACCGACCATTGTGGGAAGAATCTTGTGATAGTGACGTGACCGTTAGGGAAGGACCGGGAAAGGACATGACTAGGGACATTAGTGGAGACCACCCGATAGTGAGTTTTGAGCCTAAAAGACGTTTTTTCATTTCGAGGGATTCATACACCAAATTCATACACACTTTTTCGAATTCCTTGTCGTGAATGTAGAATGATCTCGCTACATCATTGCATTGAGTAGCAAAGACGAACATCGGGATTAGGTAAGGGTATAGTAGACCATATTGTGTGGACCTTAAGATATGATTCCAGGCATTGTGTGTTTTATTTAACCTGTTTTTAGCTATCGTACCTTTTACCCTTCTGCGTGTACCCTTAGCCCCTTTGCAGCCAAACACTCACCTTTTCGTTTCTAAACCCATCATTAAACCCTTAGCCATAAGCCTTAGCCAACCCAATCCGAAAGTGTGTCAATCGGAAGAAGTAATGAACTTACAAAAGACAAAGCAGAAAAGAATAGAACAGGCCAGTCAGGAGAATAAAATGGGTCAATGTAACCCAGGAAATGGAAAAGAGGACCAATGAAGTCCCAAACTCAAAAAAAAATTCGAGTTAATTTAGATTTTATCTATAGCAGTAAATAAGAGAGTCAAAGCGACTCCAATAGTGACGAAGAGGGCCAAATAATAGAGCGAAAAGCTATAGAGTTCGGAACTGCAAATGATTGACACGCCAAGGATTTTTGAACCATTTTACCCTTCGTTTCATAGCCTTAACCTTAGCCCCATTACAACCCTTGTAAAGACCTGGATGATCTTCTGGAAAATGTGATTAGAGTCTATGACCACCTTTACCGAGATTCCCTGTCTTGTTACTTAATTCCTTCGGAGATCAACATTTTGGACAATTGTGCGTCTTTCTTTAGAGTTGTCATGTAATTATTGCGTATTATTGTACATAACCTCCATACACATGACAACACGAGCGATAACCTAGGTTCGAGCGAAAAGAGAGTATCCTGAGAGGTAGGGTCGAGGCGAAATGTTTTCCCTAGCATGTTTGGACCTAGTCTAACCTTAGCGTAATCGGAACGATCACGAGTTCAACTCCCAATGGAAGGTCATAGATTGGACAAAATAAAAATGAGGCGAGAGTGAGATAGATATTCACGGGTATAGGAAATCACCGATGCATCACTTGGTACCGATTGGGAAGTGTGCAGTTATTAAATTTTCACTGATATGTACTTTAATTCTGTTTTATCGCTAATTTGCTTGGGGACAAGCAACGCTCGGTTTGGGGTTGTTGATAACGCCACTTTTTGGCGTTATTTCCGGTTCTCAAACCAATGAGATTGGCTTGTATTCAAGTAAAAAGGCGTGTATTTTACGGTTTATCAAGTGATTTACACAGGGTATCTAAAAGGCAGCATTCCTCGAGAAAAGAAGCTAAAAAGAGCCCAAAACGAGTCCAAACGAAGCCTAACGAAAGCCCAAAAGTCAAGCCCAAGACCCGCGACCGAACCAGGACCCGACCCGCGAACCAGAAATCGACCGAAGCAGCATTTAAGACACGCGCGACTTACCACGCGACTTGCAAGTCGCGTGGCATGTCGCGTAACCCTCTGTTTCGCGACTTTCAGCTTTCAATCCGATTTTAGGTCATTGTTTTCGGGATCGAGTTTTCACGTTACGGCCAGAGCAGTCCCGGGGGCGATTTTCGAAGCCAAGTGACACACGTTGGAGCGGAGATAGAGAGAGGATCAGATACACATTCATTGCGCGACGTAGAGACGACCACGATAGAAGGGAGTAACCATTACATTCACTGTTATCACGATTATCATGTTCACATACTTATTTTCATCTTTTTCTATTGTGTTTGAATCCACCACCGATATGAACTAACCGGTTCATGTTGGGGGTTGGAATGAATGTGGTTTGAACTTATAAACAGATGACTTGAAACTTTTATCAGTTTTCTTATTGAATGAATGAATGCAATTTGGTGTTTAATGCTTTTGTGAGATTAGCTACCTTGCAACTGTTTTATTGTTTTCAATTAATGTTCGAGAGAAGTAATTGAGAAACAGAATTAGGAATTGCATAGCTAAGGTAAGAAAGGATCGAGAGATACTGAGTAAATCTTAGTCCCGTTTGAATCTTAATCTTAATGCATTTTGAAACCTGTATGTTGAGATCGAAAGATAAAACTATTGTTTTCGAAATAGAAATTACGGTTGCTTGAAAAAGGAATCGTGCTTTATAAATAAAATCGGTGTTACTTGAGAGAGAACAACGATTAGATAAAGATTGGGCATTCATTGATAGGAATAACTGGTAATTGAATTGAGTCAGACGTTTGTATGTAAGAACCATAGGAGTTCCAACCCTCATCTTTTCTCTCTATCAAAGTTTTCAAAGCTGTTCTGTTTTGTCTTGTGTTGATTTGATCTCATTTATTGCAATTTAATTAGTCTATAAACCAATCTCTAATTTCGACAGTCCAGTTAATAGAATCTATAGTAATTGTGATATTTAGTTCCTAGTTCCCCGTGATTCGATACTCGTACTTCTCCAGTACTATTACTTGACTTCGACCCGTACACTTGCGGTAAGATTCGCGGGGTGTCAAAACCCCGTGTCAAGGCACACTTGACCATGGTCTTCAGCTTCATGTGTCTCCCAGCTCAGACTTGATCGCCTATTCTGACGCAGATTAGGGTGGGTGTCCAGTCTCCCGCCGTCCGACCTCTGGATATTGTGTATTTCTTAGAGATAACCTTATATCTTGGTCCTCTAAACGACAAGGAGTTATTTCTTGATCAAGTGCCGAGGCAGAGTATCGCGGCGTTTCAAATGCCGTTGCTGAGACATGCTGGGTTCGTAACCTCCTGCGTGAGCTTCGGTGTCCCCCGGCCAAAGCTACCATTGTCTACTGTGACAACATCAGTTCTGTTTACATGTCATCAAACCCGGTTCAGCACCAATGCACTAAACACATTGAAATTGATATCCATTTTGTGAGGGACCAGGTTGCTCGAGGTCTTGTTCGTGTTCTACACGTTCCGTCTTCGGCTCAGTACGCTGACATCTTCACCAAAGGCCTTCCGTTTACGCTATTCAACGAATTCAGGACCAGTTTGAACGTTCGCCACTCTCCTCCCGATCAAACTGCGGGGGGATGTTAATATATATTTCTGTATTTGTGTATTTGTAGCCCATTTATGTAGCCTAGTTTGTTTGGCCCATTGGCCTTATTCGCGTGTATATATGTCGTGTATCATTCTTTGGTTGGATTAAGGGAATTGAATGGGAATTCCATAAGTTATCAGCCGCAAAACCCATCAACCGCTGGCATCATTTCTCAGCAATCTCATGCCATGAGCACTTTATCTCATTTGTTAAGCACCGGAACTCAAAGAGTTCCTGTAAGCCATGTGCAAGATCTTAAACTCGATCACGCTGAACGTCAGGATCATCATGTAAATCATGCTCAGAGTCCACAAAGCGTTAAAACTTAGAAAGGTGGTGCCTTGAAAATGTGTAGAACGATTGAAGCTGGTCGGAGGGTTAATTAAGGTCGTCTAATAATTTAATTATTTCTAAATTGTACCACATTTTATCGCGGTCGCATTTGAATGGAAGTGTACGTATTGATATATTATTTATTAATTATAAATGGCTATTTATCAAATGTTCTGTATTAAATAGGCCAAAATGCACGAAAATGTAACAAAGTTTGACTTAGTTCCTATTTAATGTAACAAACATTTTTTTTCTCAATTAATTACAAAGTTTCATCTTTTCCTATTTTCTACATATTTTACCTTTTAAACAAGTTATTAGCTTATGTGGCATTTTTCTATTTCTTTTTAACTCCAAATCAGCTTATGACATGGCATTTTTCTATTATTGTTACTAGTGTGTGCCCCGCGCGTTGCGCGGTAGCGAGTAATATTTTAAGGAATTACTTGATCGCATTAAGATAAAAGGTAATTCATCGGTTAATACTAATGAGATACGATTTAAAACGAAAAATGCAATTCCATAAGTGGTTCATTTTCATCTACTTATTACCATTTGTTGTTACGAATAAATTGAGATTTATTGGTAATAATTTTGTTGTTATATTGTTTAGAACTCAAACGACACACCAAACATATTGTTGTTAGAATGGTTTGAAGAATTGTTTTTCCCAAAAAGGGTTTGACTAAACTTAGTGAACTCTATGAGTTTCCAGAAATTAAACATGTATCCCTCTCTTGTTGTCAATATATGTTAACATGTTTCATAAAAATGTCAATCTTCTTATCAATGTGAGATTACCAAACTCATTTCAAATTTATATACAACTTTCCTTCATCATTTCTTGTAGTCCATTTCATTCTTGAATCTAGCATTCCCTCATCAATGTGGAATGACTAAAATAATACCACAATGCAAGATTTAAGAATAAAAAATCTTACAATGTCATTTCAAATACCTTAGATTATTTCTTTTATACATTTATAAATAAAGAAAGATAGAAAATGTAAATATTTTTCAATTTATATATGTTATCTTTTGTAAAATATCTATTGAGGTATTAGTCAAAAGACGTTTCACAATGGTACCTCAAATTATTTTTGGTTATTTCTTATATATATATAGATAGATAGATTGTTTTATTCAATATTTGAAAATTTTATAATCTTATGGCTTTTGGGTCGTACCTTATTGATTGTTTAAGGGAAATTAATTAAAATACCCAAAGTTTGACTTTGACTTATCAAAATACCCATTTCTCTCTGATTTTACCAAAATACCCATTTTTTCCGCGAAGGGCCCCGCGATCGCGGGCTAGGGCCTACGTGGCACCCCTGTTGAGCCAAAGTGTCCCGCGGAGCCCCCCAACTATGGCCGCGGTGACACTTTTGGTTCTTCCCCGCGGAGGTTGTCCGCGATAGGCCCGCGGTGGGCAAAAAATTACAATTTTGGTCCCTGTATTTGAACGAATCTTGCATGCTTTTACTGTTTTTTTTCAACAATTATTGTACTTTGAAGACCAATTTGTGGTTGAAATTCATTGGCATGTTTGAGATTTCATCCATAAATATCAGTAAAATGCAATTCACAATTCACACCATTCTATCCTTCTTTCTTGCTTTCTTTCACTTGCTTTCTTTCTTGCTTTCTTTCTTCAGTAAACAAATGGCATCGTCATCTAACCCCTCGTCTACACCTGAAAGAATGCCACCTAAACTCCAGAAGGCGATTGCAGCAAAGGAAAAGGAGATAGACGAACTGATAGAAGAGTGGAAACAGATGATCGCCAGGAAGAATGTCCACTTGATAAGGATCGAAGTGGAAGAAAATGAGATCAAAAGGATGAAAGGGGATATAAAAGATAGGGAGGCTCGTATTCGTAGAGAAAAAGAAGAAATTCACCACATTACGCAAGACTTCGCAATTCTTCAAGCGAAGGTAAGCGAGAAGCAAAGTTGGATTGATCAAACTAAAGCAATTTTTGAGTAGGTGGTGGTACGGGTGTTACTTTAGTACTTTGTTGTTTATGTGTTGTTGTTTTGTACTTTTCCAGTTTGACATTGTTGTTTCGTTCCTTTCATATTTGTATGTTGTTGTTTAATTTGTCATGAATAAATGTCTTTAATTTGTCTGAAAAGTAGTGTTTAAGTAGTCAGAATGTCATACCGTTATGCAGGAAAATGGGCTGCAGACCACCTCTCCGATCCAACATCGTCCATGACTTTGGCTGCTTTGTCTGCACTAACTCGTAGAAGATTCATGTACCGGTCAAACTCCCGATCCGTATATGCTCTGCATGCCTTCCAGTAGACATCCTTGTAGGTGGTAATACGTTTGTCCTGGGTTTTGGCGTTCATCTCCAAATGTCGACAACAATAGGCGTGAGGGGCGTTTGGGTACATGGCAGAGATTGCGGCGCTTATGGAAGGAGCCCTGTCGGACATAAACACCAACCCTTGCGGGTCTCCGATAGCTTGTCTCAACATGGACATATACCAAGTCCACTCGTCCCCGGTTTTGGACTTGCCTACTCCGAAAGCTACTTGAACGATGGAGTTATCCCCGTCCATGGCAACCGCCATGAACATCATACCCAAGTAAGGGCCCTTTAAATGGACAGCGTCTATTACCAGGACACGACGCAGATTTGCCAGAAATGTGCGGATCTGCAAAAACGTAGGTGGTTTCCCTTTGTAAATGTTATAGTTTATAATGTGTAAACATATGACGTGTTAAAATACGTACCGCGGGTCCAAGGGCCACGAAGCACATCTCAAACCGCCCATGTGAATCTGTCCTTAGCTGGGTGACAGTACCTGGATTCTGCATCTGCAAATTATATAAATATGTTGGGAGTCGTTCATACGACTCCTCAAACGTGCCTCTCACCAATAGCAGTGCCCTGCATCGTGCACGCCAAGCTTGGTGGTAATCAATCGTGACGCCGAACTGCTGGTGTACATCGTCTATGATGTCCTTTGGACGCAATGACCTGCTAGCATCAAGAAATTTGCCTTTCAGTATCGCACCCAAAGTCCTTTTGGTGACTTGTTTGTGGTGGGGATTCAGATGCGTCCTCGAACAAGTGTGTACGTCGTGCAAATTTCTAATAAGTAACGCCCCTCCTTTCTCTCCCGCAGGAATCGCGTACATCCTCCACTTACAGTTTTCTCTCCCACATATAACTTCGTATCTGGTTTTGTCGGATCTCGGCGTGTGACTTTCGAAACCCTCTTTCATGAACTTAAGTCCGACCTGACTTGCCAAGTGATCCTTCGAATCAAATATCTGACCTACTTTTAACCTTAAACTGCGATTATAAGGTGTAGGTTCGTAGGTTTGTGTATGGGTATTCTGGTCTGGAAGAATATGGGCCATATCAAAATAGTCATTTAACTGACTAAATGATTTATTACTAGGGGTATATTCTTCGTGATCATCACTATCGGTATCTGATCTGTCTATATCAGCATTACCCGTTTTGAAAACATAGGTTTCGTCATCAGCAACTCCAGCACAGCGTCCTTCTTGTGGTTGTTGTTGTTGCGTCTCCGGAACAAAATCAGGAATACAGTCGTTAAGACCATATGCATGATCCAAATGAACTGTTGGGCCGTTGGACGGCTGAAATTGAGAATCAGGCTCTCTATTTGGAGGTCTTCGTCATCAGCGTCGTCATCACCTTCGTCGTCACCGTCGTCATCACCGTTGTCATCGTCTTCGTCGCACACCGAGGATTCGGCATACACAAAAAGTAATGGCGGTCTTTCTGATTCGCCTGCAAAGTGCAGAAAACCAGAGATATCCCCATCGTTGGATAACTCCACAAATGACCCATCACTCTTCTTAAACACTAACTTGCAAACAGCAGAAGGGTTGATTCCACATTTTTGCATGGCGTATGCAACAAACTTCTGATAAGTATAATTTACTGACAATTTTACACCATGCTTAGATTTATAAGCAAAATTCCACTCATTGTTGTCTTGCACCCATTCACCATCGAAACAGAAAAATAGCTTAGCTTTTGCAACAGATGAACTCATTTTTTCAGTAGTATCTCAAGAACAAAATATTGAAGAAAGAAAGCAAGAAAGAAGTATGGAATGGGTGTGAATTATGGATTGCATTTTACTGATATTTATGGATGAAACAACCAACATTGATGAAACAACCAACATTGATGAAACAACCAACATAAATTGCAACCACAAATTGGTATTCCAAATACAATGATTCAACATTGATGAAACATGCCAGTGAATTTCAACCACAAATTGGTCTTCAAAGTACAATAATTGTGGAAATAAACAGTAAAAGCATGCAAGATTCGTTCAAATACAGGGACCAAAATTGTAATTTTTTGCCCACCGCGGGCCTATCGCGGACAACTTCCGCGGGGAAGGACCAAAAGTGTCACCGCGGCCATAGTTGGGGGGCTTCGCGGGACACTTTGGCCCAACAGGGGTGCCACGAAGGCCCTAGCCTGCGATCGTGGGGCCCTTCGCGGAAAAAATGGGTATTTTGGTAAAATCAGAGAGAAAATGGGTATTTTGGTAAGTCAAAGTCAAACTTTGGGTATTTTAATTAATTTCCCATTGTTTAATTATGTTTGTAAACAAACTTCGTTTTAACAATCGTTAATCACTTTTTAATTTTCAATGACACCTTCTTCTATTAATACACTCTAATTTTCTAATATATCACAATTCACTATTTGAGAATACTAAAATCTTATGGTTTGACATAATGTCATCACATCCATCTTTTTTATACAAACATATTTATTCCAATGTTTCAACTTCTTACCAATGTAGGAAAGCTACAACTAAACCACAATCCAATATTTGATACTCAACTCTCATGGTGCTAACTCATATCTTTTGGATTTTCCTTTTATCTATTTAAAGATATGAAATGTTTACTATTACATGAAATGTTTTGTCATGTAAATAAAAAATAACTATTTAACCCAAAAATGGATCAAATTTTGTTTGAACCTTCAAGCCATATCCTATCCTTTATATAGCCATTCACACTTCCAATTTTTTACTTTTGTCACCAATGTGGGACAATGAAGAATAAACCACAATTCACCATTTGATGAATACTTGATTCTCATGATGCCACCTCATTACTCTTGGGGTTTCCTTTAAGGATATGAAATGTTTAACTATTACATGAAATGTTTTGTCATGTAAATAAAAAATAACTATTTAACCCAAAAATGGATCAAATTTTGTATGAACCTTAAAGCCATATTCTATCCTTTATATAGCCACTCACACTTCAAGATTTTCACTTTTGTCACCAATGTGGGATAATGAATAATCAATCACAATTCACCATTTGATGAATACTTGATTCTCATGATGCCACCTCTGCAACCATTGATTCTCCTTTTACATATATAAAGATATAAAGATTAAAGGATATGAAATGTTTAACTATTACATGAAATGCTTAATTATTACATGAAATGTTTTGTCATGTAAATAAAAAATAACTATTTAACCCAAAAATGGATCAAATTTTGTATGAACCTTCAAGCCATATCCTATCCTTTATATAGCCACTCACACTTCCAAATTTTCACTTTTGTCACCAATGTGGGACAATGAAGAATCAACCACAATTCACCATTTGATGAATACTTGATTCTCATGATGCCACCTCATTACTCTTGGGTTTTCCTTTAAGGATATGAAATGTTTAACTATTACATTAAATGTTTTCATGTAAATAAAAAATAACTATTTAACCCAAAAATGGATCAAATTTTGTATGAACCTTCAAACCATATCCTATCCTTTATATAGCCACTCACACTTCCAACTTTTCAATTTTGTCACCAATGTGGGACAATGAAGAATTAACCACAATTCATCATTTGATGAATACTTGATTCTCATGATGCCACCATATTACTCTTGGGTTTTTCTTTAAGGATATGAAATGTTTAACTATTACATTAAATGTTTTGTAATGTAAATAAAAAATAACTATTTAACCCAAAAATGGATCAAATTTTGTATGAACCTTCAAACCATATCCTATCCTTTATATAGCCACTCACACTTCCAACTTTTCACTTTTGTCACCAATGTGGGACAATGAAGAATCAACCACAATTCACCATTTGATAAATACTTGATTCTCATGATGCCACCTCATCATTCATTGATTCTCCTTTTATATATATAAAGATTACATGAAATGTTTTGTCATGTAAATAAAAAATAACTATTTAACCCAAAAATGGATCAAATTTTGTATGAACCTTCAAGTCATATCCTATCCTTTATATAGCCACTCACACTTCCAACTTTTCACTTTTGTCACCAATATGGGACAATGAAGAATCAACCACAATTCACCACTTGATGAATACTTGATTCTCATGATGCCACCTCATTATTCTTGGGTTTTTCTTTAAGGATATGAAATGTTTAACTATTACATTAAATGTTTTGTAATGTAAATAAAAAATAACTATTTAACCCAAAAATGGATCAAATTTTGTATGAACCTTCAAACCATATCCTATCCTTTATATAGCCACTCACACTTCCAACTTTTCACTTTTGTCACCAATGTGGGATAATGAAGAATCAGCCACAATTCACCATTTGATAAATACTTGATTCTCATGATGCCACCTCATCAACCATTGATTCTCCTTTTATATATATAAAGATATAAAGATTACATGAAATGTTTTGTCATGTAAATAAAAAAAAATATTTAACCCAAAAATGGATCAAATTTTGTATGAACCTTCAAGCCATATCCTATCCTTTATATAACCACTCACACTTCCAACTTTTCACTTTTGTCACAAGTGGGACAATGAAGAATCAACCACAATTCACCATTTGATGAATACTTGATTCTCATGATGCCACCTCATCAACCATTGATTCTCATTTTACATATATAAAGATATAAAGATTTAAGGATATGAAATGTTTAACTATTACATGAAATGTTTAACTATTACATGAAATGCTTAACTATTACATGAAATATTTTGTCATCTAAATAAAAAATAACTATTTAACCCAAAAATGGATCAAATTTTGTATGAACCTGCAATCCATATCCTATCCTTTATATAGCCACTCACACTTCGAACTTTTCACTTTTGTCACCAATGTGGGACAATGAAGAATCAACCACAATTCACCATTTGATGAATACTTGATTCTCATGATGTCACCTCATCAACCATGGATTCTCCTTTTATATATATATAAATATAAATATATAAAGATTTAAGGATATGAAATGTTTAACTATTACATTAAATGTTTAACTATTACATGAAATGTTTTGTCATGTAAATAAAAAATAACTATTAAACCCAAAAATGAATCAAGTTTTGTATGAACCTTCAAGCCAAATCCTATCCTTTATATAGCCACTAACACTTCCAACTTTTCACTTTTGTCACCAATGTAGGATATGGAAGAATCAATCACAACTCACCATTTGATGAATACTTGATTCTCATGATGCCACCTCATCAACCATGGATTCTCCTTATATATATATAAAGATAAAGATAAAGAAGATATGAAATATATAACTATTATACAATTATAATAATAAAGAGCATTAAAGTTATAATTTAAATTGATGCAATGCTTATAATTATAAGATTAAATAAGCTACATGTTGGCTCGTCATTGAGTTTTGAATACCAAAAGAATAACAAATACAATCACTCGAAGAATATAACAAAATGGCGTAATAACAATATGCAACTGATGAACCTTCAAACCGCATCCTATCCTTTATATAGCCACTCACACTTTCAACTTTTCACTTTTGTCACTAATGTGGGACAATGAAAAATCAACCACAATTAACCATTTGATGAATACTTGATTCTCATGATGCCACCTCATTACTCTTGGGTTTTCTTTTAAGTATATGAAATGTTTAACTATTACATTAAATGTTTTGTCATGTAAATAAAAAATAACTATTTAACCCAAAAATGGATCAAATTCTGTATGAACCTTCAAACCATATCCTATCCTTTATATAGCCACTCACACTTTCAACTTTTCACTTTTGTCACCAATGTGGGACAATGAAGAATCAACCACAATTCACCATTTGATGAATACTTGATTCTCATGATGCCACCTCATCAACCATTGATTCTCCTTTTATGTATATAAAGATTTTCTTGACATTCCTGGTCTTTCACCACCTATTTCCTTCTATTTTCAAACATCTACTTTTTCAATAATGTAATTTCTCTTTTTCCATTCATTTCACATGCACAAATGAAACAACTAATCACCATTCAAGTGCTTTATTTTTCTAATTTTTTTGTAACAAAAGAGATCACACGGATTCGAACAACAAACTCTTTTAGCAACCAAACAATAGTTAGGCAACTTAAATTAACATAAGCATCAAATTCTTTAAAATCTCTTAACATCCAAAATAGAACTATAGTAGTAAGTCTTTCAAATCTCTTAACAATCAATTCGGAGCATTCGAGAAAATAGCAATCAATTCTTTCATTTTGATCCATTTTCATACCCCTCCTTTGAAGTGTTGTCTTTTCGTGGCCTACCAACCGGATTCTTTGGATGCATCGGAACATCTTTCTTCTGGTTTTTGCAACTCCTAGAGTTGTGCCCAGGTTCTAAACAATTTGAACATGTCACTTTTTTCCCGTCTTGATTACCACTTTATTGCCAAATGCACTAATCCTTGAATTTGAACTTTGACTACCGCGTTCACTTGCATCTTTCTTCCTTGCTCTTCTAGGTCTACCTGACATTCTTCTAGCCATTGGTGGCAAAGGTTTCTGAAAATTGGTCTTCGGCCAAATCTTTTCTCCATTCAATGGGTTCAATGTGTGATTGTATGTTGCCACAAAGTTTTCCCGTGAAAATGAGGGAGAAACAAAATTACATGAGTCTTGGTGTAGGAAGTAAAGAGTAGCAACCGCATGACGGCATGGAATACCAGAAAGTTGCCAAATCCTACAAGTGCACGTCCTTGTTGTTGTGTCACCACATAACCTTCAAACCCTTTCCTTACCTCAAACATATTCCCACCATTGGGAACCACATGCCAAAACCTATGCACTAGTACAAAAATGGGCTTTTGCCACGGTTTTGAAAATTGAAGTTAGTCACGGTTGGGTTTAGAACCGTGGCTAAAAGTTATAAATAAAGTTTGAGTATTGGATTAGCCACGACTTAACTCAAAAACCATGACCATTACAAAAAGTGTTTAAACATAGTGTCATGGTTTAGATAAAACCGTGACTAAATGGTTCTTTATGGCCACAATTTTTTCCTGTGGCAAGTAACGACTAAAAATCGTGGCCATAGACAGATATATAGCCGTGGTGTTTTCTAAACCATGGTTTTATATTGTGACAGTTATTATTCGTGGCCATAGACTGACATATGGCCACATCATGCCAAATTTCCGTGACCAAAAGAATGTATATATAGCCAAAAAAATATGGAAATTGTGGCCAAATGGCACAGTTGTTATAGCCATTGTTTTTATTATTTTGTGTGGTCAAAAGGTAATCAATAGTCACTCTTATAAATATTAAGCGTAACTACATGTGATGATTTCGCCACATTTAATATGAAATGTGTGTAACTATATGCCATGAATTGACCACTACTTTGTTATTTTGTGTGACCAAAATGTAACTTATAGCCACGTTTCTAAAAATTAAGTATAACTATATGCATAGAATAAGCCTCCCAAACCATTAAGCTCTGTATATAAGTAAACAGCCCCTAAAGACACTCCACAGAGCATATCATAAAACCATATCAATCATAAAATACACAACAGTTAATGTAAACAGATTTCACATCCTCAAATCAAGCATTATACCAAAATTCAAAGCCATGAAGTTTGGCATGAACCAAAATAATCTAACTAACATTGCCTGTATTAATTAGCATCATCAAAATTCATGGTAGAAGTATAACTCATAACAAGGTTAAACATACAGGAAAGCCAAGCAATCAATCATTTGGCTCTATTAGTATATATATAAATGATGCTGAATTGAATTTATAGTAAGCTTTATTCCTAAAATCGATTCTCAGTTTTTTCCTCTTAATTTACCTCCTCAAAATTTCTCTTCAAAATCATTGAGTTTTCTGTTTCTGTTCCTCTGAATTAGAAGATGTTGCAGCTGCTGCAATGTTTTGTTTCTCCTCTTGATGTAATCGATTACTGACTTGTTGTTCAGTGTCCTTTTCTGCTTGCAAAATGACCCCGTAGTAATCCGGATGAGCTTCCAAACATTTCTTCAAAGCCGAAGTAGCATCGAAACACTTGTCCACGATATTCTCGTTGTTCTTCTCGCCTTCTTCATACACACTTTTCCCAATTGAAGAATGCACACACAACTTGTTACATCGAAACATATGTAACAGTTCATAATAAATCCATTGATTGTTGTCATCAATTTGTTGTAGTTTTAATTAGTAACATTATCTTGATGGCCATTTGTTTGAAATTATCTAGGTAGTTTTATTTTTCCTTCCAGTTTTTTGTGATAAAGCACATATATACATATATTATGCATCTGCCATACTTACAATGTTGTAATAAGAGTTTTCAGTTTAATGCATAAAAAAGCACTGCCTAATAAATGTTGTAAACTCTTGGCTATTGGATAAAGGCTAGAAGTTTTGACATATATCATTAAATAAGAAAACACTGAAACTTATCATGGTTTTGCTTGTGCATGTGATGTCTTAAACTACCTTCATCTTCATGTCTCACTGCTCCAAAACTGCCATTTTCCAAGAAAAATGGTCAGTTTCTTTGTTCCTTTTCATTTTCACTTCCATACTTTGAAGGAATTTGCAAAATTCTAGGCGACTTTTGCAAATTATTATCCTTGATGGATGGTTTCTACAATCCCTCTTAAAATCTTATTCAACGGTTCCTGATGCTGAAGAGGGGAAGATGGTGATTAAGAAAGAGAAAAACTGGTGGATTGTTGGTTTTATGGTTCAGATCATTATCTTTCATTTACTTTTATGAGATTTTTCTTTACTATGGAGATATATGAACATTTACATTGATTAAGAAGGCTATAAGGAAAAACCAGAGAAGGTATACATCATTTTATGGTTTTTTACCACTTTGTAAGAATTGTTATTTTAAGCAAATATTATATGGTCTTCTCACCCTTATGTTTTGCGGCTTCATGGAGCTTGTTTCATTTTTGTATTTTGAAAGAGTATATGCATTAAACTTGGCGCTTGGTTTTTGTTCAGGAATTTGACCCATCTTCATGACATGATAGGATGCGTGAAATGGCAGAGCAGCTTATGATATAATGGTAAGTGTTTTGTTTTACATTTCGCAATTGGAGATACCATTTTATAGTTTTTTTAGTCGTAACTGTAACCGAAAACCCGACTTCTACTATTGATATCAATAACACGGGGACACCATGTGTTATCCTTAACCTAGACGTGGAGCATTGATCACTCCAAAATCCTTTCCATTCAATTGGGTCGCTTCTATAAGAAACGTCATCTTTTAGTCCCTGTGGGTAGTGTTTTTAAGGATGTTTTATGTTTGTCTATGGGTAATAAGATGCAATTTTTATTATTGTTGCAGGCACGACAAGTCGACAACCAATTCTCAACAATATGACCGAGAAACAAAATTTTAAGAAGGGAGAAGAATTATACAACTATCAGCAAAACATGCGAGGAAAAACTTTGATAAGCAAAACTCTAATATATTAAAGAATTAGTAGTGACAAGTTTGCCATTGATGTTCTTGTACCTTGTATGAATTTTAATGTTTATAACTTTAGATTTTTAAATTTTTATTTTTCATTTTTCACGTATTATTAAAGTTGTTGCCAAAGACCGATTATAGTCATGGTCAAGTGCTACAATGGCCACGAAATATACAATTTAAAACAAATTTATTATGACCGTATTTTTAACAATTCATGTTAAATATGTCATAAATTTGTCACGATTAATATAAATTTGCATGACTATACGTATCTTATGACCATCGTTTTGTTATTTAGTGTAACCAAAAGGTAATCAAAAGCAACGGTTTTATAATTTAGTGCAACCATATATCAAAAATTAGCCACGGTTAATATAAAATTATGTGCTGTAAATGGTTTATTGTCACAGTTTTAGTTATTTAGCGTGACTAAAAGGCATTCAATAGTCACGGTATAAAAGTTTAACATAACCATACATCATGAATTGGCCACGTTTACTATCAAATTTGTGACTATAACTAGTTTATTCCCATGATTTTGGTAATTTCGTGTTACAAAAAGGTAATCAATGGCCACGGTTAATATAAAATTATGTGGCTGTAAATGGTTTATTGTCATAGTTTTAGTTATTTCGCGTGACTAAAAGACATTCAATAGTCATGGTATAAAAGTTTAACGTAACCATACATCATGAATTGACCACGTTTACTATCAAATTTGCGACTATAACTAATTCATTCCCATGATTTTGGTAATTTTATGTGACAATAAGGTAACCAATGGCCACGTTTTTAACAATTTAGTGTAACCATGTGTCATGAATTAGCCATGATTAATATGAAAATTTTGTGGCTATAAGTAGTTTACGGCCACGAATTTAGTTATTTCATGTAACCAAAAGGTAACCAATAACCACAATTTTAACAATTAAGTGTCGCCATATGTCATGAAACAATGCTTAATGTAAAGATTGTGTGGCTATAAGTAGTCTACGGCCACACTTTTAGTTATTTCATGTAACCAAAAAGGATACTAATAGCCACGTTTCTAACATTTATGGTAACCATGTCGTGAATTGGTCACAGTTAATATAAAATTTATGTGACGATAAGTAGTTTATAGCCACGACTATAGCAAAAATGCCCCAATACCATAAAAACTGGATACATTTATGGTCACGGTTTTTAGGCTATGGCTACGATTTATCATGTGATATGGTGACGGATTTTAAACGTGGCCACAAGGGTATCAAAAGTAACGGCAAAATAGGCTACGGTTTGATTGAAAAATAAAACCGTGGCTAAAGGCCTACGACCACGGTTTTTAAGCGTGGCCATTGCGAGTTTTTGTACTAGTGATGCAAACATTATGAAATCGTTAGTGTTTTTTTCTTGTGTGTGAGACACAACAAAACAATTATTTGTTTTTTGTGTGAGACAATGAAACAATTAATTTGTGCAACATGCCTCATCAACTCCTTGTTTTGTTCTATTTTCTTCCATATGACGGGACAAGAATCATGTGTCTGTTTAGATGCTTTTTCGGTCATTTTACTAATTCTTTCCATCACAAAGACACGTATCTCCTCAAGCATTGTTATGATTGGCTTCCTCCTAGATGACACAATCAAAGAGTTAAAGCATTCACTTTCACCATTCTCAACAGCATCACATGCAACATCCGTTCTGAAGAAAGCCCGTGACCATGTACTTGGTTGCCTTTCCATCAAATAATCATAAGCTTGGCGAGATAAATCCTTTATCTCTTGCATCACACGCTCAAACTCTTCTGGTGTCCCCGCCTTCGAGGCAGCCCAAAATAATGATCTATATTCAATACCGTTAAACTTTTTCCTAAAGTTTGCGTATATATGTCTTGCACATTGTCGATGTTCGGCAAGTGGTAATACATCTTTTACAGCTTCCACAAGACCCTGCAATGACAATTTATGTTAAGATAAGAAATTGAATAAGTTAATATACAACATGCAATTAGTAGTTAAGATACCTTATGTTGATTAGACATTAAGGTCACCCCTAGCCCATTTGTGATGCCAATGTCTTCAAGTAGGTTTTCCAAAAACCATTTCCATCTATATTTGTTTTCCACCTCTACCACCGCCCATGCAATAGGGTAGATTTGGTTGTTCGCATCTTTTCGCACTGCACTCAACAACTCTCCCTTGCATATTGTTTTCAAAAAACAACCATCTATCCCAATAAATCTCCTACATCCTAATAACCAACCATCCTTTAAATCCTTAAAGCATACATAAAACCTTTGGAAGGAAGTTTTGTCGTATGGCCCAATCTTCACACTGATTCTCACAATTGATCCAGGATTGCTTCGCCTAATCTCTCCAGCATATTCCCACAACCTACCATAATGCTAAATCAAGGAAGTTTCCACTTCGCCCAACGCCTTTGCCTTCGCTCTTGCACACTGACTAAGATATACTATGCATTTGTACTTCTTAAGTGTTGATTCTTTTAATTCAACTAATTTGATCGATGGGTTTTGTCTAATTTTCCGACCATATTGCATGGCAATCCAATTCGAAGTCACAAGTGGCCCTAGGTTATATTGCCGCTCACATCTATGTTCATCATGCAAGTATTTTACCCTGAAATGATCTTTCATCGCTCATCCAAGTAGCCCACAATCTCCATGGACAACTGTTACTTTTTTGCTCTTCTTTTTGTGGTCCACATACAACAAGTATCTCATTCTTGCTACTTCTCTTGTACCTACATAAGATAATTAATAGAAATGAAAATAAAATAAGTAATCGAGATGAAAATAAGATAAGTAATAATTATGAAAAACGACAAATAATCAAATAACCTTAGTTGAAGACCATTTGCAAGTGCATAGTTAGTGAGACATGTTTTTAATTTCGTAACTGAAGCATATCTCTCACCAACAATTGGTTTCATTGCATTCCAATGAACGTTTGGGTTGTGAATGGGAAAAGCATTGGTTTTGGTCTCGACATCATCCACAATTTCGTTTTCATTATCAGAGTGAACCTCATCTTCGCTATGGGACTCTCGTTCATACTCATCACATAACTCTGTTAGAAATTCATCATGTGCATAGGTAAACTGTTATGTAACTTGTGGTTGCTGATTTTCTTAGGCACTTGACTCCCGTTCCCTTGGCGTATTGAGTTTTTTCTCCCTTACTTGTCTAATTTCATCATCATCTTCAGATAAGTGATCGACACTAGCAACCTCTACATCATCGTCATCAGAAAACGTATAATCTACCATAACATCATTCAAGTCATCATCGTTGCTCTCCCGATGTTCCTCTTTCCATTGTTCATCCGTGTTCAAATATTCTTCAATATCAACATCAAAGTGATCCACAAATATTTCCAACAATTGCGATGAATTACCGTAACTAAGGAATCTAATAACATCATCATCATTGTCAAGAGGTTTCAATCCATTTTCTAAGTCCATATTTGGAATCCTATAGTACATTCGAGTCATATCAAAAGAAATAACATCTTGTACTAGTTGTCTTACCTTGCTAATATCAACATTGCTAACATCAAAATCATTCATCACCATAGAAATTTTACCTCCATAATATAAAGGATTTTTTTGAAACATACCATTGTAGTTAATTGCAAGGGATATCCTCATATTAACATATTCTGCATAAAAAAAATACATTGAGGTTAGTGATTAAAAGTGCCATCAATTTGACTATTAAATTGTGGTTTAATCCTTTAAAGTACCAAAAGTGCCATCGATTTTGAAACACGCCATGGAGTATGGTGATTTGACTATTTTTGTCAAAGTGCCATCAATTTGACCATCGATTTTGCACCACAATAAAATCTTGTTGCACCACACAAAAATCTAGTTGCCAAATGGTGTACCACACACCAAAATTTTGTTGCCAAATGGTATCAAGTAAAAAACCCTAAAGTTGATTCTATGAACAAGGTGATTAGGGAAAGAAATTTGTAAACTTACCTGTAATTGCAAAGAAGAATCACGAAAAGTCACTGTTTAGCAACAAAAAAAAATTGTATTTGAGGATGCTCTTAGATACTAACTAAAGATATATTCTTATCAAATCATTTAATAAGTGTATATGCATTCAAATTTTTTAAGCTTATAAAAATATATATTGTTCAATATAATATAACCAATCTATATATCTATAAAAAAATATGAAGTTTGTAATGTGGCATTAATGAGAAGCATTTATTCATCTTTTTCTAACTTTTCATAATTTTGAATTTCTTTTAATTAAAAATACTTTTCATTAATGGTGTTTAATTTTTCATCTAACCTCTCATTTTGTTATTATTATTATTATTATTATTATTATTTTGACAACATAGATACATCAACAAGTATATTTTATAGGGAAATTAATTAAAATGCCCCAAGTTCATTTTTCACTTACACAAATATCCCATCTCTTTCATGGTTTGCAAAAATGCCCCAAGATCCCTCGATTTAACCTGTGATCGCGGACCCGTGCATTTGGTCCCTCTATCACGAACTCCAAACAAAAAAAATGGAATTGTTAGTTCCATTATTAGCACCTTGTATCAAGTAGAGGGTCTATTCCGTAACTTTCCTATTTACAAACTATATATTGTTCTTAGCATTGTAAGTTTTCAGGGTGTCATTCCATATTCTACTTAGAGGATTTATGCTTAATGAGAGGGATGACAACTTGATCTTCATTGTGATATATTGAATGCTTGTTCTGGGATCACAATTGGTATCAGAGCATAGCAATTTATTTTGATCCAGATCTATTTTTCATGAATTTTTTAGCTTCATTTAGTTTTCTTCATTTTCTATCATTTTTTTATTGATTTTGGTCATTTGAGTTCTTCAAATGGATCAAAATTGATCAAGGATTGTTTGGTGATTGTTCCTACTTGAATTTATTCTGCAAATTCACATAATCCAATCCAGATTTGATAGATTTGTCAAATTTTCGTGAAAATGAGTTTAGGCACTGTTTTGTGATTGGACTTCCTATTTCTGATTGTTTTTGGATTAGATTCAAGCATTAAAAGTGTTCAGTTTTTCATCGCGCACCTACGTACAAATTTACAGATCATTTGGACTTGATTTGAAGATTTTACATAAGTTCGATCTGATTATCATCTTTATCGCACACGTGAGAGTTCATCTTTATCGAACTAAACTTGTTCTTTGTTATCGCACAAATTTCATCGCAAGGATTTTTATCGTACAAAGTATCGTGCGACAAAGCATTTTATCGCACTCGTTGCCTGCGATATATTCATTTTATCGTGTCCTTCTTCTCGTGAACAGTATCTTATCGCACCCCTCTTGTGCGATAAAACTGAGTTTTCTTTTATCGCGTGGTTGTGTCTGCGATAAACCTTCATCGCAAGGAGTGTATGCGATTACCCTGAGATAACCTTTCTAGTTTGGTGTTCGACAAAGTGTTGCTTGCGACAAAGTGTTGTGTGCGACAATCAGTGTTGTGCGATAAAATAGTATCTGAGTTGATTTTTTTAGTCTGATCAGAAGGTTGCTAAACGATCGTAAACAAGTATTCTCACAATGACGACTATGGATATGTTAGTCATAGGCTCTAAGGATAAACCACATGTCCTGTTTCCTAAAGACTTTAGAATATGGAAGGATCGGTTCATGGACTATGTAGAGAGACAAGATAATGGGTATTACATTGTACAGTCCTTAGAAGATGGTCCTATGGGTGTGGTTAAAAGAGCAGCTCCAGTTGGTGATGGTGGAGGACCTGGAGAAGAGGTTGAAATTCCGCCTCATCTTTATGATGCAGAACAAACAAAGAGATACAATGCAGACAAAGCATCCAGATCTTTAGTTATGCCATCTTTAACTAATGACATCTATCAGAAGGTTGACAGTAAAAATGTATCTGGAAAGGCGATGTTTGATGAATTAGTTAAACTCTATCAAGGATCTGATGTTGAAAGCCATATGAGAGTATCCAATGCTATCAATAAGTATGAGAATTTTAAACAAAAAGAAGGCGAGACACTGTTTGGGTAAACAATTACAAGTCACGACCACGACCGAAAAAGGGAAAGACACTTCTTACACGACAGATCTTACGTTAAGACCTAACGACCGTACACACTCGACAACTCTATCGTCAGACCTAAGTTCAGGTCGAGGGTCACACATAACACTCGACCACGACACTATCAAGTTCACATGACTGTCGATCGCGATTGGCTAACATACGTCACGACTGTTACTTTTTCTCTGTTTAATGCAGGATCAAAGCCATTAATGAATAACGGCTATAACCGACAAAAGATCATCATGAGCATTGAAACCCAAAAAACGTTATGATCGTTATCCTGCTTTGATGGGATCATTTAAGGCTACGAAGGCTATATAAACGAAGACATCAACCTCATTTGCGGACATCTGAGCTCAAGAACAAACATAGCATACCGAAAGTATTAAAACGAAGAAACATTTCCTCTCGAAGAATAGTCCACGACACATACACGCGACACGTTGTTTTTCACACACGACACACAGTTTTTAACTTAAGTTCTTTCTATTTCAAATTGTAACCGCCTGTATTACCACCGACTGCACTCTCGACATTTGAAACATAACGACGTCTCCCCTGATTGGCGACCGTAGTACAGCGACGACCACCACTGTCGTCCGCGGGTTTTTTCCTCGTTGAGGTTTTTCCCGCGTCACCAAATTCCTCTCGTCTCTTTTATTTTTTGTCTTTGTCGCATAGTTTGTCGAACGATTTCTTTTTCTTTAGTTGTTAAGCTCCACATCAACCTTAAATTGTATTTTTGGACGATTTTCGGCATTAACAGTTTGGCGCCCACCGTGGGGCCCCATCTAGAGAAAGTCTTCGACAAACGTGCGTCCGACTAACAGATTCTTGGAGTTTTCTCTCTTTTCTCTTTTAGGAAAATGGCAGGTCAGGGAAATCAAAAGCAGATCATCGCCCAGATGCATTGGGAGCTGGAAGCTGCGCGCAGTCGCATCGATGCCCTTGCCGATCAAAGTTGAAGGGCAGCTGAAGAAATCGCGCGATTGAGGAATCAAAATCCGAATGGATCATTCGGACAGCAGAACGGTCCAGGAGCATTCGTCCATAATCCGCAACAAGGACCATTCGTCCAGAATCCGCAGCAGGGACCGTTCGTTCACAATCCTCAGCACAGGCTGATTCCCCCTCAGCATTTGAGGCCACCGCCTCTACATAACGGGTTTCAGCCGTACTTCGTCCCTCTCAATGGAGACGCCAGTGGTTCGTCGTACGGAAATGGCACAAATTCAGGGATCAACCCTCCAACAAGTGTAGATCTCGTCGCTTAGCGACTGAAGATGTTGGAAGACCAGAATGAACGTGTCCTGTCTTTACTCGCAAAGCTGCCGGGGGCAGCCGTACCCGTCAATGTCGAGCCTCACACAGGGTTTCAGCCTTCCCCTTTCATCGACGAGATTGCTCTAGTCGACGTCCCCAAGAAATATAGTATCCCAACCTTCACACCCAAATATTCTGGTATCTTAGATCCCACAGAACACGTCGCTCAGTACAAACAACTGATGTGGACTGTGTCGATCCCTTACCAGTATCAGGAGGTTTGTATGTGCAAGAGTTTTAGGGCGACCCTCACAAGTGCCGCCCTCCAATGGTTGATTAACTTCAAGCCTAAATCCATCGGGTCCTTTGCTAAGATTCAATGCGGAGTTATTTCAACAGATTCAATGCAGAAATGATTAGTGTCCGTAACTACGACGTCAAGACCGCGATCGAAGCCTACAAACGTGGTCTAGACAACAGTTCGGGTCTTTACACTGATTTAACAAAGTATCCTCCAGAGAATTTCGAAGACGTCCGAGCAAGAACCCTAGCTTACATGAGGGTAGAAGACGACGCTTCCTTCCGTCGGAAGCATTCTGACGACAAAAGATCACTGAGTGTAAAGAAGTCAGAATTCAAGATGAAGGCGGTATCCAAATCGGAGCCCGCACAACAGATCTCGAATGTCCGATTCGAGAAAAAGAAGACCGCGACCCCGACCAAATTTCCTCAATATCCCAAGATATCCTCCTACGGATTCAAGGGAACTTCCAAGGATTTGGCCGAGGCCTTGAAGACTGTCCAGGCGACCATCCGGTGGCCGAAGAAGACCGACAGAGATGACGACAAAAAAGACAAATCGAACTGGTGCGATTTCTACGTCGATCATGGTCATATGACGGACGATTGCATAGCCCTTAAAAAAGAGCTAGCATACCACGTCCCGAAGGGCAATCTCAAGGATATCATCGACAACGTCATTACCCCAGTTAACGACGTTCGGCCGCCATCTCCCGACCACGCAAGGGTCGTTAATTGCATAACTGGTGGGTTCGACGTCTGTGGACTGACATATTCCGCAACCAAACGTCATGCCAGCCGAGCGCCTAACGATCGACCTACCCCTCGCTCATCAAGACCCAAAGGAGATCTGGAGCTAGAAGCCATGAAGATTACATTCGACCAAGACGACCTCGACGACTCGCATCAAAAGCATCTTGACGGGTTGATCATTCAACTCATGATTGGTAATTTCCTGACCCGACGAGTCTTGGTCGACGGGGGCAACTCAGCGAACGTCATATTCCTTGATACCATCAAAGACATGGGAATCGATCGATCAGAAATTACCCGACGCTCGAAAACCTTGGTAGGGTTCAATAGAGACACGGCGAGTACCTTTGGAGAAATTACTCTGCCTGTCTACTCCCGAGGGATCAACAAGCAGACAAAGTTCAACGTCATCGATTGCTCGTCGGCCTATAATGTTATCTTAGGTCGACCTTGGATCCATGACATGAAAGCCGTCCCTTCAACATATCATCAGACCATGAAGTTCCCTACGCCATGGGGAGTCCAGGAGATCAAAAGTGAGCGGAAAGTTGCCCGCGACTGCTACAAGACGACCCTGAAACCGCAAAAGCAGGCCATCTAGCAATTACAGGTCCAGGATGCTCCTGGGACAGCCAACGACTATCGCCTGGAGGAAGTCGTCCTGGACCAGAGCAAGCCTGAACAAACCGTCTTTATAGGTTCATCCCTCGACCCTTGTCTTAGAGAAATGTTAATATCTTTTTTGCAGGAACATGCCGACTGCTTTGCTTGGTCGCACGAAGACATGGTTGGTATAGATCCCGACGTAATTTCTCATAAGATCAACGTCGACCCATCTTTCAATCCTATCAAGCAAAAGCGACGAAAATTTGCACCTGAACGGAATAAGGTAATCAACGACGAGGTCGACAACCTCTTCAAGACATGAAAGATACGAGAAGTAAAATACCCCGACTGGCTTGCAAATGTCGTGGTCGTGCAAAAGAAGAATGGCAAATTGAGGGTTTGTATCGACTTCACAGATCTCAACAAAGCTTGCCCAAAAGACCCTTTTCCATTGCCACATATCGACGCCATGGTCGACGCAACAACATGACATGAACTATTGACGTTCATGGATGCTTATTCCGGATACAACCAGATCCTGATGCATGTCGAGGACCAAGAAAAAACTGCCTTCATGACAGATTGAGGTATTTATTGCTATAAAGTTATGCCCTTTGGTTTAAAAAATGCAGGTTCTACCTACCAACGACTGGTGAACAAGATGTTCAAAGATCACCTTGGTGACACGATGGAGGTGTATATTGACGACATGCTCGTCAAGTTAAAGCAAGCAGTCGACCACGTCGAGCATCTAAGGCAGTCGTTCGACATCCTCCGAAAGTATAACATGAAACTAAATCCGGCGAAGTGCTCCTTTGGCGTCAGCGCCGGGAAGTTCCTAGGCCATATGGTCACGCAACGAGGGATCGAGGCCAATCCAGATCAGATCAAGGCCATTATCGAGATCAAATCTCCAAGGAATTTTAAGGAAGTCCAAAGGCTCACTGGTCGAGTGGCAGCCCTGAACAGATTTATCTCTCAATCATCGGATAGATGCCATCTATTTTACAACGTCCTACGAAAAAATAAAGGCTTCAACTGGACGGACGATCCGGAGCGAGCACTGCAGAAACTGAAGGAGTACATGACGTCGCCACCTCTGCTGTCAAAGCCTCATGATAATGAGGTCTTGCAGCTATATTTAGCCTTCAGTCCTAATTCGGTAAGTGTCGTTCTGACACGAGAAGACGAAAAGCAGCAACTGCCGATCTACTATATAAGTAAATCCCTTTTGGACGCCGAAACCAGGTACTCCTCTATGGAAAAATTACTTTTGTCGCTAGTTACAGCTGCAAAGAAATTGCGACATTATTTCGAATCACACCCTATTACTGTCGTGACTAGCTTTCCTCTTAAGTCTGTCTTGAGGAAACCTGAGTTGACAGGTCGATTGGCGAAATGGAGCATATATCCCAGTAGTTACGACATCGACTTCAAGCCCAGGACAGCGATCAAATCCCAAGCTTTGGCCGATTTCATCGCTGATTTCAGTCCTGAACTGGAAAAAGAACTAGAGCTCGAGGTGCTCACTGTGGCGACTCACGACGACGTGCCCTGGACTCTACATGTCGACGGGTCATCCAACATTAGGGGTTCAGGACTAGGCGTCGTCTTAAAGTCGCCACAGAGGGGCAAGATGGTATACTCCGTACGATGTGACTTTAAAACTACCAACAATGAAGCCGAGTACGAAGCCCTGATCGTGGGAATGAGTATGGCCCACAACTTGGGGGCAACCGCACTAGATGTCAAAAGCGATTCTCTCCTGGTCGTAAACCAGATGAACGGAGAATTCGCGGCCAAAGATTCAAAGATGACAGCGTACCTAAAGGTAGCAAAAGCAAAATCAGAAGTTTTTAAACCATTCTCAATCGAACAGATTCCAAGGGACCAAAATACTCAAGCCGACGCTTTAGCAAACCTTGGATCTGCATTCAGCAAACCTTTATTCGATAACATTCCTATTATCCACCTAACGACATTATCCCTTGAGAATGATGAGGTCGTCCAAATCAAAGACCAAGAGGATGATTGGTCGTGTGACATCAAAAATTTCCTTATGCACGACCAACTCCCAGAAGACAAATGGAAGCTCGGAAGATCAGATTCAAGGCATCCAAGTATGTCGTGATCGGAGATAGACTCTATCGACGATCATCGACAGGCTTGAACCTGAGATGTGTTACCAATAAAAGTCAAGTTCAAAGAATCCTTCAAGAAATGCATGACGGAGAGTGTGGCAACCACTCAGGAGGTCGCAACCTAGCCAACCGTATCGCTCGACAAGGCTACTTTTGGCCGACACTACGACAAGACGCCGTCAGGTATGTCCAGAATTGTGATCCTTGTCAACGACATTCAGGTACGTCCCACAAACCTTCTGAACCTTTACATTCGACACTAATCCCATGGCCCTTCATGAGATGGGTATGGATATTGTCGGCAAGTTACCACCTGCCCCCGGGCAAAAGGTATTTCTTCTCGTACTTACAGATTATTTTTCTAAGTGGATAGAAGAAGCTACCTTTTCCCAAGTCTGGGATAAAGTGGTCGACTCTTTTATCCAGACTAACATCATATGCAGGTTCGGGATTCCATCTGAAATTGTCTGCGACAATGGATCCCAGTTCATAAGCAACAGGACTCGACAGTTCTGTGAAGACCGCAATATCAAGCGGACGACCTCGACACCTAGGTACCCTCAGGCGAATGGACTTGCAGAATCGAGTAATAAAACCATTATTGCTTCGATCAAGAAGAGGTTAAAAGTTGCGAAAGGAAAGTGGGTCGAAGAACTCCCTTCAGTCATGTGGCAAATCGCACGACGCCACGCACGTCCACAGGACAAACCCCTTTCTCGTTAGTCTATGGTTGTGAAGCAGTTTAACCGGTCGAGGTCCAGCTCCCAACCTCGAGGCATACTTCTGTTGACCATAACTTGGTAGATCTAAGTTACGACCTCGACGCCCTTGAAGAACTTAGAGAATCAGCACTGATCAGAATGGCGTCACAACGACAAGAGATCGAGAGGCATTTTAACAAGAACGTTAAGGCCAAAGTCTTCCAAGAAGGCGACTACGTCCTCCGACGAGTGTTCCAGAGCACTCAAGAGCTCAATGCAGGTAAACTTTCCACCAAGTGGGAAGGTCCTTATCGTATCTCAGAAGTCGTGGGTAAGGGTGCTTATAGACTCCAAGCCCTCGACAATCGAGATATCCCACGCAGCTGGAATGCAACACATCTGAAAAGGTATTTCTTCTAAGCCCTTTTTTCATATGATTTTTATTACCACGTCGATTACTGACTTAAGCATTGGAGGGTCGTTGGTTAGCCAACGACCAACCTCTGACCTTGTTTTATCGCAGGATCGCACGACATAAGTTGCCAAGTCTATTACACGACTTAAGTACATTTTTCGCAGGATCGCACGACATAAGCAACTAGGTCTACTATATGACTTGATTGCACGATCACAGGATCGCATGACGTAAAAGACCAAGTCTGTCGCATGACGTAATTATACGATCATAAGGTCCAAAGATCTCACGATCTAAATTTTATAACTTAGGAAAATTATCATGTTTTGGGTGAGTGCCTTAGTCGCACGTGCCCGTGTTTGCTTTACACGACTTAAAGGTCTAAAGATCTTACAATCTATGTTCTAACTTGGAATAATCAGTGTATTATAATGAAGGCCTATGTCGCAAGTCTTTATGATCATTTTATACGATGTATGTTTACTTGATGAGTCTCGTGATTGATATTGTATTTGTTATCTACATACAAATATGAATAAGAATTAATGCATAAGTTCAAAAAAGAGAAATTTCATTCACGTTCAATAGACGAGTACATCAAAAGACTCGACCCCCAACGGTCGATCGGTAAAAAACAAAACAATAGGATTTTCTAAGGCTGGGGTGGGTCGTCAGCTGTTTTAGGACCAGTAGATTCGCCCTTAAAGACCTCGTCCTCCTCTACCTCCTCGATCTCCTTCTCGTCGTCCGAGTCGAGGTCCCTCTCAGATTCGACACTCAACAAGTAGAAGGCCAGATCGTCAGACGCAGAAGCAAGAGGATTCTTGTCCGACAAATGTTGTCGCATGATCGCCGTCCGCGCGGTCAATTGAGCAAGAGCGAAAACGGACTTCAGCTCGTCCCTTAGCTCCTTCACCTCCCCCTCCAGCTCTGACACCTTGGACTTAGAATCTCTGGCTTCTTTTTCATTCACAGCCAAAGACTCCTTGGTCCTGTCCAACTCGGCCATTGAATCGACTATCAGGTCCATGGGCTGCTTGAGATGGCGGTTCACATCCTCCTTCTCATGTTCAACGACCTCAAGGTCACTCTGAACATCGTCGAGTCGCATGGACAAAGCCTCGACCCGGGCCAACGCGACCTTCTCCTTTTCTAGTGTCGCCTTCTCTCTTTCGAGAGCTGAGGACACTCGACGCCTTGTCTCCCCCATTTCGGAGTACAAGGCTAGAGAGGACTGGAACGCCTGAAACACAAAGAAAAACATGAGTTAAGAAACACTCGACGAAAACTACAGAAAGCACTAAAATAATTACTTACCGTGAAGGTGAGTCCAGCGACGTGAGAACCTGTGTCGTCGACCGACACCCCCTGGAATTGCTCCCTGAAAGACGGGAGCTAAAATTTCCCCAGATGAGGAAAGATCTTTGCAGCGTCCAGGACGTTGTCAGCCATGAAGTCCGCTGGCAACGTGAAGTTGACCGTCGTGACCTCGGCTTCCTCCTCCATGTGACCCTTTCCCTTATCAGCTGACGAAGGGGTCGACGTGGCAGATAGAGGCACCGTCGTTGTCGTCGGAGGCGTTGAACTGACCGGCGTTGCGTCGATCGCATCAGAAGACGTCCTTGTCTTCCCAGGAGATGCGACCGACACCTTCACCTTCTCAGGAGTGACGACTCTCGACGAGTCGCCCGCCTTTGAAGACGGTTCCCTCGGGACCGTCATTTTGGTCCTCTTTAAAATCCCCGACCCAATGGTCGAGGCCCCTTTTCTCTTCTCTCTGCCCTTGGGGGCAAATTCAGCTTGGGCTGCCCTCTTGGCAGCAACAGACGACACCTTCGCTTGAGATTCCCCTGAAAAACGAGAAGAAAGGAACGTTACACGATTGGAATAATGAAAGGGTCACATCAAGAAAGGAAAGTACACTTACCAGTGATCTCTCCTTCTTCTCTCGGCTCCTCTTCTCCTCCTTCCTCTTCTTCCTTCTCTTCCTCTCGATTCTCTCCCAGAAGCACCACGTCCTCGTCGTCCTCGTCCACAAGATGTCGTGTAAAGAAGGATCGTTCGATAGCACTAAACTCCAAAAATTTGTCGATCTTGGCCTGAGAATCGGCGTTGGGCTTCACTTCCTCGAACTTGATATCTGTCGACACAAAAAGAGAAGATCAGTTAGAAACAAATCAATAAATCCAGCATAGGACGTACGACAAAAAGTTAAAAAAAGCTCACCCGACGTATTCCAACCGACCCTAATCCAGTCGCTCTCCGGGTCCAGCGTCCCTACACAAACGAACGCATACCTGGCCTTCCACTTGCGGTCGTTAACCGCAGTTTTCAGGACCAAGGTACGGTCGCCCTTATATCTCGAAAAGAGACTGTAGCGACGCCATCCGTCCATCTTGACCTGATAGGCCAAGAGGAGATTGTTCACGTTAATGCGAGACTCCCAATCCTTAGTAAGTCATTCGACGATTTGAATGACGCGCCAGAATTGGTGCATTAACTGACCCGACGATAGGTCGAACTCACACATAAACGACTTGGCCCGAGGAGATTATGGCCATTGGAAACCGATTTTGAATGGATATTCGTATATAACGAAGAACCCGTCTGGACATATGTCTGGTCGAACCTGACCAACCCTGCTAAGCTTAATCCCCACGGGAATCTGTGCCAGTTTTCTACGAGAGTCGAGATCATCTTGATCTCGAATGGAACTCTCAGGCTCGGTCGACATCGCTAACCTAGTAAGCCAAATCTTCAAGTCAGATAGAGCAAAGATATCCCAATTTTTCCTAGGTTTCCTAGCTATTGATTTGCGACGCATAAAAGGAAGAAAAAGTCGTACCTTAAATAGACGCTCTAATCCTCGAAAATACTAAATCGATTCGAGATTTTTCAGGTTTAGGAATGGATTCGCTGAAAGAAAGCAAGGATCGAAGAAAGAAGTACGCTCTAAGAGTTTTTCAGAAAGTGTAAAATGGAAAAAATCGGTCATGATCTCTATTTATACCAACTATCATGTCAGGCCGAAGTCGTCGATGATCGCCACATGTCCATGCCTCTTCGAAAACTCGATGGATCGTCGACACCTAGCATCCACAACTGTCAAGCACAATCGCACGTCAGCATGACGTCACGATCTTATCCACTTTTCAACTTCCCACGCCTTAAACCAGTTGGAATCGAACCGATTCAGTTCCCAAGCCAACGACTTTCGACACGTGTCGCACCCCATGATATTCTTTTAAACAAAGATTTACAAAGATTTTCTTCTGACAAAAATTTAAAAATTCAAAATTTGAATTTGCCACTTTATTTTTAAATTTTGGGGGCAAACTGTTTGGGTAAAAATTTACAAGTCACGACCACGGCCGAAAAAGGGAAAGACACTTCTTACACGACACATCTTACGTTAAGACCTAACGACCATACACACTCGACAACTCTATCGTCAGACCTAAGTTCAGGTCGAGGGTCACACATAACACTCGACCACGACACTATCAAGTTCACATGACTGTCGATCGCGATTGGCTAACATACGTCACGACTGTTACTTTTTCTCTGTTTAATGCAGGATCAAAGCCATTAATGAACAACGGCTATAACCGACAAAAGATCATCATGAGCATTGAAACCCAGAAACCGTTACGGCCGTTACCCTGCTTTTATGGGATCATTTAAGGCTACGAAGGCTATATAAACGAAGACATCAACCTCATTTGCGGACATCTGAGCTCAAGAACAAACACAGCATATTGAAAGTATTCAAACGAAGAAACATTTCCTCTCGAAGAATAGTCCACGACACATACACGCGACACGTTGTTTTTCACACACGACGCACACTTTTTAACTTAAGTTCTTTCTATTTCAAATTGTAATCGACTGTATTACCACCGACTGCACTCTCGACATTTGAAACATAAGGACGTCGCCCCTGATTGGCGACCGTAGTACAGCGACGACCACCACTGTCGTCCGTGGGTTTTTTCCTCGTTGAGGTTTTTCCCGCGTCACCAAATTCCTCTCGTCTCTTTTATTTTTTGTCTATGTCGCATAGTTTGTCGAACGGTTTCTTTTCTTTAGTTGTTAAGCTCCACATCAACCTTAATTATAAGAATTTGATTCTTTATAAATATTAATTATATTCTTGATAAATATTATTAATTATATTATTGAATATAATTTATAATATTAGATGCAAATAATAAATTCTAGTTTATTAATTAATATGATTGGCTCATCTGTAACTAGAATTGAAATGAAGGACTTTAGTGATAAAGTTTAAAATAGTTAAAATTATGATTTTAACCATTTTAAACTAGGAGGACTTAAAATGAAATTTTGCATGGAAGGCTTGACTCTCATTGGCCCTCTTGGGTGGCAATGTTATAAGCCTTGAATATGTAAACTACCTTTTCATCTCATTTTTGAAATGCACATGCAAAAACCAACAAAAGAAAGAAGAGTTTTTTTTCTCTCCCTCTCCTCTCTCCATTTCGGCCGAAATACACACTTTGTGTGTGTGTTTTATTCTTCCAAATTCAAGTATATTGTACACTTGAATAAGAAGTTCTCTTTGCATCAAAGTTCAAGAAGGCACTAGCATACATCAAGGTGTTGGAGCTTGTTGGTGGACTTCTCTAGAGGAACTCTTCCTTGAGTTCTTGCCATCTCCATCTTCATCAAACTAGAAGACTTTGCAAAGGACTACAAAGGTTGTACTTTCTAAAACCCCCTATGTATGTGTTTTAATCTTTCATGTTCATGCAAATGGATCCTTGGTGGGTGTAAAAATGTTTTAATGTTGTTCAAAGTTTTTAAGCTTCCGTTGCAAATATTATGATTCTTGAAATCATGTTTTGAACAAAACCCAACATAACAATCACACCTATGATAGGTTCGCTACCATACTGAATGAGCTGAACAGACACAAAATTGATAAGAAAGTAATAGAGCACAACGTGAAATTGTTGAGTGTTCTCCAACCAGAATGGAAGAAATATGCTCATCGGATGAAACAACATTCTAAGTTGGATGAGTTGCCGTTACAAGAGATGTTTGAGATGCTCAAACAAGATGAGGATGATGCAGAGGAAAAACGAGAGAAGAAGAAAAAGAAAGAAAAGAAGGAAGATAAGAAAGAGAAAAAGGAAGTAGAAGAAGAGATTGATCCAATCGCCTTGATGTCCAGCAAGTCTGGAAAGCGATCTTCAAAGAAAGAGAGCACCGGGTCTGATGAATATAATGATAGGTATGAAAGTGATGGTTTAGACGAAGCCGAGACTCTGAAACAAGCAATGATTCTTTTGACAAAGGCTTTCCAGAAACAATTTGTCAAGAAGACAGGCTCTAACAATCAAAGATATTCATTAGGCTCCAAGAACTTTGAACACAAGGATCGTATAGAATCAACGAGAAGATTTGGTGAGAAAAAAGGATGAGAGCAAAAGGGAGGATAAGAAGTTTGAGGAAAAGAGAGTGTTCGAGAAACGAGAAGAAGAGCCAAAGTGCTATAACTGCGGGAAAACTGGTCACTTTGCAAAGGAATGTTGGAAGCCAAAGGTTAGAGATTCAGATTATTACAAGAACAAGATGCTTCTTGCTAAACAAAAGGAATCAGAGAAATCCTTAATGGCTGAAGAGGAGTACTGGTTGGATGAAACCGATGATGATGAGGAAGAGGAAACATCAGCTCTTGCAAAGTTGTGCTTCATGAGCACAGACACCGAGGAAGCTGAGCCAGAATCACAGTCAGAGACAAATGAGGTACATCCCGACTCTCTTGTTAAATTTCTTCAAATTCAAAAAGTTCAACAAAATAAGTTAGATGATTTGACGGAAAAACTGAAAAAATCAAAAAAATCAATTGTTTATCAAAATGATAAATTGAAAGTACAAGTGATTCTAATTGATAATTTTAAAAAGTAAAACGTTGAGTTTGATGACCACCAAGCGTATTTTAGGAAGAGAATGACTGAATTGTCCGAGAAATTTGAGAGTTCCGAAGCAAAGAAGAATGAGTTTGAAAATCTCTTACATGCTTATAAAGACAGAAACACAGAGCTTAGTAATAAAGTTAAAGGATTGGAAGAAAAACTTTACAAAATCGGTCAAACTGAACAGACAATCCACATGAATAAGCCAAGTGAATTTAGATATTTCAACTCCAAGTGGGGTGTAGGATATGATAATCCTCACTATTTGCAGAATGCCTTATTAAGAGCCCCTACCCTTTATAAATTCGAATGGTTTATACTTCCATCACTGCATCCTTGTTACAAGATCAAATGGCTTAAAATGGATGGTTAAGATTATGAGGCTGAAGAAGAAGTTAAAAGAAAAACAACTGTTAAAATGCAACTTCCGTTCTACTATGGCGTAGAAAATAGGAAGGCATTAGAAAACCAGAAATCGTTGCCTAATGATTATTTTCAAAGCTACATTGTTGAGCAACCAAAGGATAAGGAAAATAGTCAAAACGAAACTAAAATTAAACCTGTTTTTGAGGCAAAGAGATATTTTCCACCCATGGTTCTTGAACAAAAGCTAGTAGAACTAGAAAGAAAAATTGAAGACATCAGAAATGATGACAAGCTTGCTTTCGAGATTAAAACGGAAGTTATGTTGACAGTATTTTCAAATGGCCTAAAAGAAATGAAAGCTAAACATAAGGAAATGTCTGAAGAGAAAATTTCAAAAGAAAAACATTCTTCAGATTCAGATGTTTCCTCCTGTAAGGCATTTATGGGAAATACTATCTTCAGAAGCACAACTATTGATGACCAAGAAGATTCTGAATCTTGGGACTTGGAAAATCAATTAGTTAATGCTCCTCCTGAGAAATATTTTCGTATAGAAGAAGATAAAGATTTTCGAAAAAACAAAATGATTTTTTTATCCTAAGTCTTAAGGTATCTTTCATACATCCTATGATAGTCAGTCTGATCTTGATAGTGAGAATGTTTGTGAGGACAAAGGTAAAGGTGTAAGTGAAGTGCCTGTTCAATTTGATTTCAATACAAAACTTCTAGATCATTCTGATTTCATAATCAAAGAAGATGAACCTAAGAAGAGTTTCTTCGAGGGTGAATCCTCAAAGTCTGTTGAAAAACCTCCTGTTAACGATTATTATTCCAAATCCAAATCCAAAAGATCGTTACAGAAAAAGAAAAGAAAAACAAAAAGAAATAAGAACAACAACTCTTTCCAAGCTCAACATTCTAAAGCTTACAACTCTTATCTTTCTGGCATTTCAGATCGTTATCTGAGAAACAATACGAGACTTGAGTGGAGAATAAAGGAGTCCACACAGGATGTGGCCCAGACAAAATCATCCAACGTTGCTTTTAATTCCATGAAAAACAATTTTGTTTCTGCTGTAAGAAATCAAGTTGTTTGTACTAAACAAAAACTTGTTATTCCTTACAAGGTTTATTCAATGCAACAATTGATCAATTTAGCACATGACCAAACTTGTTGTTCATATTGTGGTGTGGATGATTTTATCTACAAGTCTGATTATTCTCATTGGTTTGGTTATGATACTTATGGTCCTAAACGTTTTTATTCAAATGTTTATCATAAAAGAAGTTTTAGAAAGAATGGTACTAAATCCAAATAAGTACCATCTACTAACCCAAAATGACCCATTTACAAATGGGTACCTAAAACCACTTGATTTCCTTTTTGCAAACCAGTCATGTGTGGTACTTGAATTCGGGCTGCTCAATAATTATGTAGAAAAATATGGTGGTCAAGTGAAATTCGGGAATGATCAATACTCACCGATTTTGGGATTCCGTGACAAAGATCTAGAAGTCAACTTAAAAAAGACACGGTGTTCAGTTCGAACTGAAGGAGGAGATGAACTTCTAGTGGGTATGAGAAAGTCAAATATTTACACCATTTACTTGTCAAAAATCAAACCCATGAACGACGTGTGTCTGATGTCTAAAGCATCTATGGAAAAGAGCCGGTTGTGGCATAAACGATTATCTCGTCTCAATTTCTGCTATATTCAAAAGTTGATGATAGGTGATTTAGTCAAAGGTCTACCAGTTCTGAAGTTTGAAAGAGACAATTTATGCATGGCCTGTGAGAAGGGAAAGATGAAACGATTTCCTCATCCGCCAAAACCTGAGCCAAGTACACACAAAGTTTTGGAAATTCTACACATGGATCTCTGTGGGCCGATGAAAACTCAGAGTATAAGTGCCAAGCGGTATGTCTTGGTGGTCGTTGACGATTACTCAAGGTATACATGGGTAAAGTTTCTACGCTCCAAAGATGAAACACTCGAGTTGATCATATCTTTAATCAAGATGCTTCAAGTCAATCTTCAACAATCAGTTCAAACAATCCGGTCAGACAATGGGACATAATTCAAGAATAAGACTCTAGATGATTTTCTTAAATCATTGGGAGTGTCACGTCAATACTCTGCGGCAAGAACAAAAAAAAATGGGATAGTTGAAAGACGAAACCGTACTCTAGTTGAAGCTGCAAGAACAATGTTGTCCTATGTTGATCCTCCTTTGTTTCTGTGGGCTAAAACGGTGTCAACGACTTCCTACACACAAAATCGTTCTATCATACATCGACGGTTTGGTAAAACACCATATGAGATTATAAACAATAGAAAACCAGTCATAAACTACTTTCGTGTCTTTGGTTGCAGGTGTATCGTGTTAAGTGACAAGGACAACTTGAACAAATTCAGTCCTAAGGCAAATGAGGGCGTGTTCATCGGATACTCATCAACCTCAAAGGCATACAGAGTCTACTTCAAATCTTCAAGAACTGTGATTGAAAGCATAAATGTCAATTTTGATGAGACAGAAGAGATGGCTTCTGTGCAAAGCAGTACAGAACCCGCAATATCTGGAATTCTAGCATCTGGACAAATCCGTTCAACGTCTACTGAGTCAACAAAGATCAAGCTTCCACTTCTAATTCTAATTCTAATTCTAATTCTAATGAACTTGATATTTTGTTTGAGAATTTTTATGATGAGTTCTTTGGAAGTAATAACTCATCTTTAAATGTGTCTGACAGGAATAAAGTTGCTCAATATCTAGTACAAGCTACATTGTCAGGTCCTTCATCGGTACCAACACGTCTTCCCCAAGCAATCCGAACATGACATCTACACAAGCAATACAACCAGTATCAACTAATGGTGCTTCTTCATCAAGTACGACTTCAAATGTTAATGACCAGAGTACTGTCAACATACCTGAGGCATCTACTGACGCAGTTCCCGAGGCAGTGTCAGTTGTTTCTTCTGACAACCAACCAGCCTCACACCCAGAACCGACATTGACAATTGAGTTGAATTTTGATAAAGATCCTACCTTAGTAGACCCCAATCAAGATGTCATATCTCCACATCCACATTCAAAGAAATGGACATGCAGTCACTCGTTAAATCAAGTAATTAGTGAAGTGTCTGAACCTGTAAAGACCAGATCAGCAACTGCAAATGAAGTTTTGTTCGCGCTCTTTCTAAGTCAAGTTAAGCCAACCACAGTTCAATAAGCCTTGGAGGATCTGGACTAGATAATTGCTATGCAGGATGAGCTGAATCAAATTGAAGCTTTGAAAGTGTGGAGATTAGTTCCTCGAACCAAGGGTAAAACAGTCATTGGTAGAAAGTGGGTCCTGAAAAATAAGAAAGATGAAGACGGTATAGTCGTGAGGAACAAAGCACGACTAGTAGCAAAAGGGTATCGAAAACAAGAGGGTATAGACTACGATGAGACGTACGCTCTGGTTGCTCGCTTAGAAGCAATTCAGATGTTCTTAGCATTTGCCGCCTACAGGAACTTCACAGTCTACCAAATGGATGTGAAGACTGCATTCTTGAACAGCGTATTGAAAGAAGAAGTGTACGTGTCTCAACCTGAAGGTTTTGTAGACAAAGATAAACCAGATCATGTGTACATCCTTGACAAAGCTCTTTACGGTCTCAAGCAAGCCCTATGTGCCTGGTATGAAGTTTTATCCACTTTTCTACTAGGATCCGACTTTGAGAAAGGTAAAACTGACACGACTCTATTTATCAAGCATGAGGAAGGTGAAATTCGTCTCGTACAAATTTATGTTGATGATATAATTTTGGTTCGACTAATCCTTCATTATGTACCTGGTTCTCTAACATTATGGTGACCAGAATCCAGATGAGTATGATGGGAGAGATTAACTTCTTTCTTGGACTACAAGTTAAGCAATTCTCAACCGGAATCTTCATAAATCAGTCCAAGTACGTGTTTGATATCTTGAAGAAGTTCAAGATGGAAAACTGTACGACGATTGGTACTCCGATGGCACCGGGATCTAAGATCGGTCCAAATCCTGACAGTAAGGATGTTGATCTTAAGACATATAGAGGTATGTGTTGGTTCTATATGCTCAAGAATAATTATAAAATAATATTACCGGTAATATATGATCCTATAGGGTCACACCGAATAACAAGTAGACACCGGTTTAATATTTATAAGGATTTGATTCTTGATAAATATTATTATTTCTTAATAAATATTATTAATTATATTATTGAATATAATTTATAATATTAGATGCAAATAATAAATTTTAGTTTGTTAATACATATGATGGATTAATTATGTAACTAAAATTAGAAGGAGGGACTTTGAAGAAAAAAATTAAAATAGTTAAAATGAGATTTTAACCATTTTAAACTAGAAGGGTTAAATTGAAAGATTGCATGTTATCTCATTGGTCAATTTGGGAGGCAATGTGATGGCATGTGCAAGTATATTTTATTAATATACTTGCTAGACACTTGTTTATAAAAGACACTATTGACCAACACATTAAAACTTGGTTAAAAACAACTAGCAAAATATATCTCTCTCTCACTCTCTCCCTCCTCTCCTTGGTTTCGGCCAAGAACAAGAACACACACAAGTGTGTGTTCTTCTTCCTTTTATTTTCTCATCTTCAAGTATATTGTATACTTGGAGTAGAAATGATTTTTTCATCAAACTTTCAAGAAGGTACTAGCATACTACAAAGGTGTTGGAGCTTGTTGGTGGACTTCTCTAGAGGGACTCTTTTTGTGTTCTACATTCTTCATCAACTTCCAACCTCCCAAGAGGATTCAAAGTCTACAAAGGTTGTATTATCTTGAACTTTATTTATATGTTTTATTATAATCTTTTCATGTTCATGCAAATGGATCCTTGGTGGGTGTTAAAGGTTTTTAATGTTGTTCAAAATTTTAAGCTTCCGTTGCAAATATTATGATTTTCGAAATCGTTTTTTTGAACAAGACCCAACAAGTGGTATCAGAGCCTCTTTTGCATGCATGTTTAGATTTTTGTTGATATGAAAAATGCTTGGTTTTTGGAAGCCATGGATGATTTTTCATTTTGTATGAAGAAGTTCATACATGGCATCTTTGGCAATTTTTTTAGTCTATAATTGTTATTTTATGTGACCAAAATCCACATGCATTTTTGGTCATAAAAGTTGCCTTAGAAAAACTTAGAAAAACAAAGTGTTTGTTTATTTTTATTATATGTAATTGTTGGGTATAAACAAGCCAAAGACCTTTTGTGATGTTGTGTTGTTTATATTTTTGGTTATTTTTATTCATAATATTTTGTAATAGTAAATAGGCATTTTCTTTTGTTATTTTTGTATTAAATAGATTAATGTTAGATTAGTTTATTTTAGAGTGAATTACATCGATGGTCCCTGTGGTTTGTCCAAATTTTGGATTTGGTCCCTGAAGTAAGCTATCTACGGTGCTAGTCCCTAACTATTTAATTAACTTTCACTCATTGTCCTTCTATAGTTAACGGTGTTAGTATCATCCAAACCCTTGTTTAAATCAAGGGACAAATCAGTCATTTAATTAAAAAATTATTTAATCTAATTAAAAAAAATCAACGCAAGTTGCCTAAAATGATCCAACCTCTTTCCTTTGTTTAAAAATAAAAAAACTAAAACCTAAATCACCCCACCATACTCATCGTCCCCACCCCAACCCTTCTAAGGCACCCACTAGAACCAAGCTCTGGCAACCCCTGTAAGATGGCAACAAATCTTTCAAAGCAATATGCGGATGAAAAACTTTCTAGTCATGGAAAAAATTGGATATATTTTGAATTTCAAAAACCCCAATTATTAAAATACTTTAATTAATTCATTTCTCTTTCAAAATCCCTAATTATTAAAATACTTTAATCAATTCATTTCTCTTTCAAAATCCTTACAAACCCTACAATTGCTTCTTCTCCATGAATTAATCATCTCATAATTTCTTCACGTTAATTCCCCATATTTATCGATGAGTTTTTCTTGAATTTTTTTATCTGGTTAATTTTGTATTCGTATTTTCGGTAACTATAAGATTGTGAAAAAGAAAATCATTTCTGAATCTTCGAGCCGCCAATAACGCCGGTAACATCTCAGCCGCCGGTCAATAGCATCCGTATGATGTACACTCCCGGCGTTACTGGTGCATAAAATGTTGTGACAGATTTGATGCCTAGCAGCGGTGGCGGTGGTGGGAGTGCAGGGTTCCACCGGAACATCAACGAGCACGTACATGGTGAATCAATGAAGAAAAAGAGGGGGAGGCCGAGGAAGTTAACACCTCCCAGTGTTACTGCCGCTGCTTCGTTGAATGGAGCTTTCAAACAGCAGCAACCTCAATCAGTTGCTCCTTTTATTTCTACGGTGTCTGTTAGTTCTATTCCTATGGATGAAGGATTTGCATCAGCAAAGAAGGCAACTCTTATTTCTATAGACCTCCTGGTTCATCAACAGGAAACAAAAAAGGGAATACAGGAAACAAAAAAGGGAACCTCTGGGTAATTAAAATTTCCCTAAATATCGATAACTCATCAGTGGAAATCATTTTAGGCAACTCATTCTTGGTGACAATATCTGAGTGGGGTTGAAGGTTAGAACTTAGAAGCGTTGGGTGGGGACGATGGGTAGGTGGTGGGGTGGTTTAAGTTTAAGTTTTTTTATTTTTAAACAAATGAAAGAAGTTGGATCATTTTAGGTAACTTACGTTCATTTTTTTTTTAAATTAGATTAAATAACTTTTTAATTAAATGACTGATTTGTCCTTTGATTTAAACAAGGGGTTGGATGATACTAACATCGTTAACTATAGAAGGACCATAAGTGAAAGTTAATTAAATAGTTAGGGACCATCACCGTAGATAGCTTACTTTAGGGACCAAATCCAAAATTTGGACAAACCACAAGGACCACTGGTGTAATTCACTCTTTATTTTATATAAAAATGTAACAAGTTGAAGAATGGAGTCTATGAAGGAGTATCACACTCACCATAGAGTTAGCAACTAAATGGTTGTTATGGCAAGTGGGAGCTAGAAGATTTTTTTTATGAAAGTTCTTTTTGGTCCATTAGGAATGGACTTGACATTCTTGTTTGGTTCACAAGAATAGTCACTAGTTTTTGGCTTGGTTTATACACCTTTTACATATTTTTGATATTTTTATGTTGATATTATCATGTATGGTTGAAATAGGTTCTTGCATGCTAGATAATATTTTGAACATAAAATAAATCATCTTTTGGAGTTTGGCTTTTCAAAATAACATTTTAAATAAAAGGTGTTTATTTTAATAGATAACATTTTAAAAGTAAAATGGTTAAAATAGGTTTTATAAATAAAATGAGTTTTATTCTAAAAACCCGTAAAATTTTGAAATATCAAAGTAAGTTAAAATGGCGATTTTAAAACTCATACAAACTCCAAGTGTCATGTGATATTGGATGCATGCAATATACATGACATTATATGTTTATAAAACTCTAAATTTTTATTTGCTTTAAAATATAGGATATTTTAGAGGAACATAAAATTGGTTCAAATGCGCTTATTTAAAGATCGTTTAAAATTGAAGCGACAAGTTTTAAAATTAGATTTTAAGATGAACCTAGTTTTAAAATAAAGATTTTAAATTGACCAAATTATTTAAAATAAAGATTTTAAATTTAATGTGAGAAATAGTTTCTTATTGGATGCATGCAATAATATGGTACTAAAAGTTTTGTATAAATAAATTAAGATTTAAAATAGGATTTCAAAACTCATACAAACTCATAGTCTAAATTAATAAAGATGTTTACTAATAGACTATATATGCTTCTTATAGTGCTCAAACTCAAATATTAATATTTGATATTAATAATTGATGACACATAATTAGTTGATAAAATTGAGATTTATCTAAACTAATAGGAACCATTTGAGGAGAAATAAGTTTCAAATTATTAAAGTACCATGTATTGTTGAATGCATACAATAAAATGTTTTAAAACTAGAATTATAAAACATTATAAATCCCTTTTTCAAAATGCAAGTCTATGCCGTCCTTTTGAGAAACACTCAATACGTCGTTACGACACCCTTGTGGGATAAATGTCACCTAACCACTTGGATTGTCTTGAGATGGATGAGGTGATTCTTATGTCTTTGTGGGATAAAGGTCACCTAACCGCATGGGTGTAAGTTTCACACGTTGTTTCAAGTAGGATGACTTGATTGAGAATCTTTTGTGATAAAGGTCACCTAAGCATTAGAAACCCAAAGCATAGATGGGATCAAACATGCCAATTAACAAACAAGTTGTTAAGGATCCCATAACGCTAGGAATTACATTTGATGTAATCGATAAACGTTATCTACCTTGTTGGATTAAATGAACGGGATAAAGGTCACCTAACCGTTTCATTTGTTTTGCTACGTTGGATCCTAGATTTTATGCAAATTAATGTTTTTAGAAAACTAAAGGGTAATGAATTTGCTAAAAATTAATATTGAAAATACTATATTAACTTTGTTAAATTTTGTAGATAATGCAAACACTACGATTAGTACACCCCTAAGAGCTTTTCTTAACGAAGAAAAGTTAAACACTCAGAACTTCCCGATTTGCTTTCACAAATTGAGACACGTTCTCAGACGTGAAAACAAATCATACGCACTTATCGTACCTCGTCCCCAAGAACCTATTCTTACCTCCAAAGAAGCTCACGATACTTGATTGAAACATAATGATGATTCAATCACGTCTTATGCTTGAAACCATGGTTCCATCCTTGCTAGAAAGAATGTAAACGTTTCCACTGAGGGCATTTGACATGATAAACCGATTACAGGAATATTACCAAATGTATATGGTCTGTGAACGCTTCAATTGGAGGAAGGCCAAAACGTAAGCTCTCATATTCACAAAATGAGGACACACCTTGACTATTGGATAAACTTCGCTATCCTTATCCCAATGGGAGAGCCGTAGATGTGATCCTCAAATCTCTGACTAAAGCATTTGATGTTTTTGTCGAGAATCTGAATATAGACCTCGAGAAGATTTCAGTTCCAGAATTGCATACGATGAAATGAATCTTCCCATGGTAACAGTTACATATGATAAATGTGGCAACATTGGTCATAGAAGAGGAGATTTCCCTTCTGAGAAATAAATGTTTTTCTAACGAAGGAAAGTCCTTCAGATATCAATATTTAAGATAGAACTTTTACCTTTCTTACATTTGTGTATTTGATACTAAGTGTAGAACTCACTTCTGTAATATATTACAGATGATCAAGAAAGGTAAATGACTGAAAGACAAGCAATATGGTGATCCATATAAGCAAGGAAGCAAGATTGCGTACCAAGCTTATAGAAGATTTTATTATAAAACCATATGGCTTGTATTGTTAAATAAGTTTGTTTCGAACAAGGTTTAAATTTAGTTTGACTAAATTATTATTTTTTCAGTCACATGTTTATTGATTGAATGAAATTCACTTAACCGTTTTGGAAACGATTATATTCATATTCAAAATGAATTATTCTATTTCAAGAACTAGTCCTCTTAATTGAATAATAAAGTGAATCTCAAAGCCTTCTAAAAACATAGTTCTATATAAACACCATAAGACTCAAATGTGATTTAAATCAAGTCTACACATGAAATAGTCAACTTAATCAAGATAATTAAATGCATATCTAAATTTCAAAACTGTGGTATTTTGAAACTAAATATAAATATTTTCATTCAATATATGCGATCTTGATAAAGTTGAATATAGCTCTTTTCTCTAATTCATAGAGAAGGAGAAAAAGTTTTTTTTTGAATTGATACATGTTGATGTATATGGTCTCTCAAAACCAAGTCTAGATTTGGTGATAGATAATACCTTCACTGACGATTTCAATTGTTGAAGTTTATGGAACATAAAGATGAAACATTTGATGTAATTCAAGTTGTTTTAAAGTGAGGATTAAGAAAACAACTCAGCAGGACCATTAAATTCTTTTCTAATATAGGAAGATAGTAACTAAACCAAGAACTCTTGGATCATCATAGAAATTGTGTACATCCGAAAGGATGAACCGAACCTTATTAAATATGGTTTGCTCTATGAGTAGAAGTACTATTCCTATATCAATTCGGAATTCTGCCCTAGTTAAAGTAAACCGTACTTTTTGACACCAACCAAAAGGTAGACAAGACACCTTATAAGATTTCGCATGAAAGTCTTTTCATCCTTAGTCTTAGTTGAAGGTGTGGGTTTATGAAGCTCATATAAGACAATAAGCTTCAAGTAAACTCGACCCAATATCTACCAAATGCATATATTGTAGAATATACTATAAATTGTTTTATATACCGATTCTACAATCCCACAAACAATAAAATTGTTTATTGTTCCAAAGCCAAGTTCTTAGAAAGCAAGTTTTTTAATGGGCAAGGCAAGTGGGAGTGTTAAGGAACTTGAAGGGAATCAAGAACTTCATAACCTAATGCACTTATTGGTTGGCACTAGTTATCAAACAAAGGTCGTTGAAACTGAGCGATTTGATTGATCAGAAACTTAGTAAAAACACCAAGTGTTCGCAAATCTAGTAGAATCATTCAGAAACTCGAGAAATATCGATTTCTCATGAAGAATGATGTATGATAGGTTTCTAGCAAGCCCATCAACTACTAAAGTGCTATGTCAGATTCTGAATCTGGTAAGTGGCTTAGAGTCATGAACACTGAGATACAATCCATTCATGGATCAGTACAAGTATCTCAAAACTGGAATCTTCATTTTGACAGGAAAATTAAAAGGTTAATTTTCATCAAAATAAAAGACGACTCATGTATTTGCTAAAACTAGTGGGAGCGCAGTAAAATTACTAATCCTGTATGTGCAAGACATACTAGTATTTGGAAATTAACTTTCCGACATAGCAAAACATCATGTTTTGGCTCAGCCAGTATTTCCTTAATAAAGGACTTAGAAAAGGCTAAATTTATTCTTGAAATAGAGATCTTTAATGATTGGATCAAGACGACTTATAGGTTTAAGTCAAAATGCATATGTAGACATGATCTTGAAAGGTTCAAGATGCAAGGCTCTAAAGGTAGTTTCTTGCAAGTATGATAACACATCCTTTTGAACATGTCTCAATGTTCTAGCACAAAGGCTGAGCTAGATAAAATGATTGGTGTTCCATATGCTTCGGTAATTGGATCTATCATATATGTCATAACATGCACTAGATCGAGTGTATCATAATACTTTAGATAATTAGAAGAAAATACGAGGAAAGGTCATTGGATGACCATAAAGAACAATTTAAGGTACTTACGAAAAACAAAGGAAGTGTTCCTTAACTGAGGGTTGGAAGAAGATCATAGTAAAATGTTACACTAATGATAGCTTCCACAAAGATCGAGAAGGTTCTCGATCACAAAAGGGAAATATCTTCATTATAAATGAAGAAGTAGTTCACTTGAAAAGGTTCCAAGTGAAGGTAAAAGTTGCATAATACACTACAAATAAGAACACGCTGCCGCTTTAGAAGCCGCAAAAGAAAGATGCTTGGATGAGAGAGTTCATTGAAAAGCTAGGTAGATGCCTCCCATTCAGGATCATCTAGAAATCCTTTGTGAGAATGTGGGTGCCATTACTCAAGTTAATTGACCCTATGTCACATCAGAGTACCAAGCATCTACTCCAAACATTTAACTGTATTTTGAATAAATTAAATATGGAGCAGTTAGTATTCACAAAGTTAAACAAATCAAATTTATGGTTGAGCCCATTCACGAAGCTCCTTTTATATGCTAAACTTGAAGTGTCGTGTTTAAGCTATAGGACTTCGTTATTCTAGTGATGGGATTTGATTTAAAATTAGTATTTGGATATTGGAACAAGTAAAGCAACAAGTATAGTATTTAAGTAAGATATATGGAATATGATCTTTTAATATACTCGTTGTGTTCTATGTTAGCATGTTTAAATCCTTGAATAAATTAGTTATTCAAAATGTCCATAGTCAATCATAGTTGTGGGAGCAACTATGAGGTAAGACTAATATGAATTGGATTGGTTGACTTTTAAGAATAAAAGTGGCAAAGTGTTGCAACCAAGTTCATAGGTACTTGTTAGGGAACAAGTATTGGATATGACCCGCTTCAAGATCACCTCATGGATCGTCGTCATAAGTGATTCTTGAATAAAGGTAATATCTTTGTATCCTTCGACCTGAGATGCATATTAGGGACTCAAATGTAGGAACTGTTATGTCTTGATATGGTTAACCGTTGTTCTTGAAAAGGAGCAGCTATAAAGACTATTATCAGGCATGGCATGAACTGCATGAGAGGCGTATGTAGTCAAGATGGGATTTGTTTCTCTAAATACGTTAAGAGTGTGACATCTAAGGCGCCTTACCAAAAGTTGAACAATAGATGAGAATGATAATGATCCATGTCTCATGTTCAACAGGATGTCCAAACAAAGGGATAAATGATACCACACCTAATACATCAATTGAAGCTATGAGCTCGTGGGAATTGGATGTTGTTGAATGGCACTTACAGTCATACGTTGCTGGGGGCAGTGAGATGTTGCTAGACGTCCACCACTGTCTATATTATTCTATAATACAATCTTGAGCAAGTGGGAGATTGTTGGTTCTATATGCTCAAGAATAATTATAAAATAATATTACCGATAATATATGATCATATAGGGTCACACCGAATAACAAGTAGACACCGGATTAATATTTATAAGGATTTGATTCTTGATAAATATTATTATTTCTTAATAAATATTATTAATTATATTATTGAATATAATTTATAATATTAGATGCAAATAATAAATTTTAGTTTGTTAATACATATGATGGATTAATTATGTAACTAAAATTAGAAGGAGGGACTTTGAAGAAAAAGTTTAAAATAGTTAAAATGAGATTTTAACAATTTTAAACTAGAAGGGTTAAATTGAAAGATTGCATGTTATCTCATTGGTCAATTTGGGAGGCAATGTGATGGCATGTGCAAGTATATTTTATTAATATACTTGCTAGACACTTGTTTATAAAAGACACTATTGACCAACACATTAAAACTTGGTTAAAAACAACTAGCAAAATATATCTCTCTCACTCTCTCCCTCCTCTCCTTGGTTTCGGCCAAGAACAAGAACACACACAAGTGTGTGTTCTTCTTCCTTTTATTTTCTCATCTTCAAGTATATTGTATACTTGGAGTAGAAATGATTTTTGCATCAAACTTTCAAGAAGGTACTAGCATACTACAAAGGTGTTGGAGCTTGTTGGTGGACTTCTCTAGAGGGACTCTTTTTGTGTTCTACATTCTTCATCAACTTCCAACCTCCCAAGAGGATTCAAAGTCTACAAAGGTTGTATTATCTTGAACTTTATTTATATGTTTTATTTTAATCTTTTCATGTTCATGCAAATGGATCCTTGGTGGGTGTTAAAGGTTTTTAATGTTGTTCAAAATTTTAAGCTTCCGTTGCAAATATTATGATTTTCGAAATCGTTTTTTTGAACAAGACCCAACAGTATGATCGGGTCATTATTGTACTTAACTGCAAGTCGTCCAGATATTATGTTTGCAACTTGTTTGTGTGCGATATTTCAGGCTAATCCAAAGGAATCACACCTTGGAGCCGTCAAGAGAATCTTTCGATATTTGAAAGGCACACCGTATCTTGGTCTGTGGTATCCAAAGGGGACGAGATACGAACTCACCGCATATTCAGACGCTGATCATGGAGGAAGCATGCTAGACTGGAAGAGCACATTCGATCATGTACAGTTTTTAGGAGATAAGCTCGTGAGCTGGGCGTCTAAAAAGCAGAATTGTGTGTCGACATCAATTGCGGAGGCTGAATATGTATCCACGGCCAGCTGTTGTTCACAAGTCCTGTGGATGAAAACCCAACTCATGGACTACGGGTTTAAATATGAGAAAATCCCCATCTACTGTGACAGCAAAAACGCCATTGCCATATCTGCTAATCCTGTCCAACACACCAAGACAAAACACATTGATATCAGGTATCATTTTATTAAGGATCATGTTGAGAAAGGTACAATTGAATTATTCTTTGTTACAACTGAGTTTCAACTTGCCGATCTTTTCACAAAAGCCTTGGATGAAAAACGCTTTAATTTCCTAGTATCTAAGTTTGGCATGTTGAACATGAAAGTTTAACTCTCATATATTGATCATATAATAAATGGAAATATTTGTATCTCAATCTAGATATGTTATCTAGATTGATACATTTAAATTTTTATCATATTCTATTCTCAATATATGTTATTTAAATTTTCATGATTCTATTGTATTTCAAATGTTTATTCAATTTGTTATCTATTTTCTTTCATTGATTTATCTATGATTAAATATGATACTTGTGTCTGCATAAGGTGTGTTCATGGTCTCAGGGGGAGTATATTATTTTTTATATATGCATGAGTCTAGGGGAAGTATGCATAACTGACAGAATATGTGAGTTTAGATGCCATCGAATATACCTGAAGACATTCAGGTAAGTATTCTAATATGTTTTTTAACACACTCCTAAATGATGGAAAACTTCTTTGAAAAACTCTATGTATCGTTTTAGGGGGAGTGAAAAAAACCTTGTTTTCAAAACATGAGAGCTTAATCAATTGAAAGTTGGACATCTTTCAATGTGATAAAATCTTTGAAATTTCTTGAAAAATATTTTGAAAAATGTCTAAGTGTTGATGTTATTGCACGTAGTTATGCACGATAACATGTTTCATCGCACGTGCCTTCATGCGATAACACATTAACAATTTTAATCGCACGATGCCTCATGCGACAAAACCGCGATAACCTTTTTTTTATCGCAACTGTGGTGTGCGATTAAACCCCATGAACAGTGTTTTCGTGCCCTTCGTGTGCGATTAAACATTTGGCCCTGTTATCGCACCATGTTGTGCACGATAACATTGAAGGTTTATCGTACCTTTGTTCGTACGACAACCTGACACGATGGCAGGTCAACCGTTGGACCAATCTTTGAATGCCACGTGTCATCATCCTCGGGTTCCTATATATAGAGCGTATATATAGAGCGGTTTTTCAAACATATTATCTTTTCTCGAACCATAAACCCTCTCAAGCCTATTAGTGCGAATCTGAGATTTTCGAAGTTTCAAGTGCTCAAATCGATTTCATTTTGTTCAGACTACTTTCGAGGTAAGATTCTATTGTTTTTTCAATCCTTTTTATGCATTTATCATCGATTTACAGTCAGTTTTAGGGTTCTAGGGTCGAACCCATGGGGGTCTGTTCATATTCGCTTCTGCCGATCCACTCTAGTGTCTGTTTTAGGAGTTAAAAATGATAGAATATGCTTCTGTTAGATAGGCGAGCCTAGTGTACTAGTTGTAAAATCGTTTTATGCGAAAAATTTGAAATTTGGGTTGAACACTTAGTATTTTCATCGTGTGCAAGTTTATCGCATGCTATAGTGTTCTTCATGTTCATCTTTATCGCACCCTTCACGTATTCAACTTTATCGAACATGCTTGTGTGCGATAACTTTTTGTTGCATACAGTTCCATGTGATAAAGTGTGATGTGCGATAAACCCTTGATATACCATGCGATAAAACCCAGACTTAGGCTATTTTTGAAATGTTTTTCAACAAAACCATTTTTTGAGCACTTCACTGATATCATTCTATCCAGCTGGCAGCCTTGAGATAAAATGATGACAATTCGTCATACGAGAACACTGTGACTCCATCTCACCGATCCTCGTACCCCTCGGTGAACGCTCGGGATCTTGATGAAGAGTTATTGCCCCGAAGGTATCATCTTGCTTTGTCTGACAACAACCATACCTTAGACCTTCGTGTTAACTTTGACTAACGCATTATCGTGGAAATACTCAAAGGTCACCCACTCCTCACAGTCTTAACCAAAACCGTTACCATATCTGTCATATACCTACAACAGTTTTGGAATACCATACAGTTCCATCCCGTTCATCCCCGTGGCCAACACTTTACTGCTAAAGTCGACCATTTTGACACCAAACTCACTCTGAAGCGCCTTCGTACTGTACTTGATTTACCTTTCCAAAACGATTTTGAAGACCAAATTCCCAAAGCCGACCTATGTACAGATATCCACAGTTTGGGATATCAACCTGCTGATGGGGTCATGATTACTCAGTCTTCCAAGTTAAAATGACAGTACCTACCACGAATCTGGTACACCCTATTCTCCATAATCAACCGGTGCATGACTCCAAAACACACGGGTTTGGATAAGTGCAACATTGCTACCTTACGCCTATTCCATGTCGTGGCGTTCAACAGAAAAATAGATTATGCCATCATCATATGGAACGAGCTCATTGAACTGGTTGGTGACAAGACTAAGCCACACAAAGCCAGATAATTTGTGCCCTGTTAATGCCAAAAATCGCACAAAAGTACAACTTGAGGTCGATGTGGACATTTAACAACTAAAGAAACGTATCTCAAGCCAGATAACACAATCGCGAGGAAAAAGTAAAAGAGACAAGAGATTTGGTGACGCAGAAAACCTCAAAACGAGGGAAAAAACCGCGGTCGATTCTGTTAGAGTCGATAGTGCACTATAGTTCGCCAAACAGGGGCGAAAGTCCTTTTGTGACAGATGATATATGTACAATAGGTTACAAATGAAGTAAAAATACACTTAGTCGTGTGTAAAAAGTGTGCGTCGTGTGTTGAACGTGCAAAACAAGCTGCTGTCGTGCGGTTTAAACTGTTGTCGTGCGGAACTTGCGTTAGCGACGTGTGCTCGAATGCGAGAGAGAAAATGTAGAAGTAGATGAGAATGCAGTTGTATATCTAGATCAATTCGTGCCTCTGTTCGAGGTTAGAGCATGCCTTTATATAAGTTCCGCCGGTCATTAATGTGTCTTGATGGCTTGATTTCATAACCGCTGTCGGGCTTTTAATGCGCTTTGATGATTGGTTTTGTAATCGTCCTCGACTCTTTAATGTCATCAAAGAGATCGTCCATTACTAACCGTTTGTGCCATGAATGCTCGTAGACCTGCATTAATGAACAAAGGAAAACGGCTGTCGACCATTAAGGGTTAGTGAAATCGTAAGATCGTTTTAAGTTCTGGACGTTGGTCTTATGAAGCATACGACCGTCGCCGGAATATAAGATTACTGTAAATGTCTCGTAAGACCATATCTTAGTATAGGAATGGTCTTATAAAAATGTCGTAAGACCACTAGGTCGTAAGACCAAGATGACGATATCGCAGACCAGATCGTTAGACCAGGATGTCAGGACGATGCTGTCGCAGGACCAGAGCGATATAAGACTGATGACAGGAGACTGTCGACGTGAGTCTGACGAGTCGTAACTGGCGACATAAAACTGGCGACATAAGACTAGTGACGTAAGACTAATGTCGTAAGACTAGTGACGTGCGATCATTAGAGGAAAAACTGACTATTGACCCAATATGTCTTTTAATAACCAATTATCGTGTATCGGGGATATGGCAATAATGGGTATTATCTTTTGTTGATTGGGGATATGTAAAGTCCGTGTCCCGGTACGTTTATTAATTAACTTTAATTATTAAAAATGTTTACCTTAAATTGTTTTTGGTTAGTGGGTTGGTGTCAAAAATGACCAAAATGCTAAACATTGTATGTATTTGTAATTGTGAGAGTTTGGACAAGTCAAGGGGCCATTTGTGCATTTAAATGAAAGTCAAAAGGTCACGTTCGTTTTTTTTCTCCTTCTTGTTGATTCACAGCCACACCAAAAGAAAACCCCCAAGCAAACCCTATTCCTTCTTTCTCCTTTGGCTGCCAACGTGAAACCCCTCCCCATCCCCCCTTGCGGCTGCCGCTAACCCATTCCCCTCCCCCTTTTTGAGTGTTCGGCGACGAGAGAGAGAGAGAGCGAGAAGAGAGAAGACGAGAAGGCGAGAGAGAGAGATAGAGAGAACTCGCTGGCGGTCGCCGCTGTCTCCGGAGGTTGCCGCTATCACCTTTCTTCGCCGGAGAAGTCGAGAGGAGGAGGTTGCGGACACATTTGCGTGATATCGATAGGTACGTCGTTTGCGTTTCGTTCTCTTCGTTTCTTCCCTTCTTCCGGCAAGGACCGCCGTTCGTCGCCGCTGTGGTGGCCGGGGAATGGACGGCCGTGGTGGTGTGTGTAGGTGTGTGTGCGTTTATGGCGATCGAGAGAGAGGAGGAAGGTGGTGCGAGAGGGTGGTGAGGATGGTGTGCGTGTGTGTGTATTCGCTGCCGGAAAACGGCCGCCGTCGCCGGCGACCACCGCTGCCGGAGGTGGCAGTAGTGGTGCCGGGTGTTGTTTAGAACTCGTATCCCGATCGTTGGTTTAATCGCAAAACTCTAACCCGTAACCGTAACCGCGTAACCGTTTACAAAATCGTCATTTTATGTGAATATTATGGTTCTGTCCAGTTTTTATTTCGCGCATAACTTTCTCGTCGTAGCTCGGATTGAGGCGAATCCGGTGCCCACGGTTCACATTCTGTGTCGGTCATGTTTTTCGTGTTTTAGCGAAAGGCTGGTTCGGCCTCTAGCTAGGCGGAAAACTGCTGTTTTTACAGCAGGTCGGTAAACCGTGTGTTGTAATCTGTCACTGTCTTGCGTAAGCCATAACGTTTTGCTCGTAACTCGGATTGGGGTGAAATCGATGCCAAAAGTTTCCTCTTTGAGTCTATAAACTTTTCTGTGTTTTATGCGAAACCCAGTTCGGGACGTAGCATGGCTCAAAATGTCGTTTTATACGGAAAGGTGCTGATTTTCGCTGTTCGGGGAACTGTTTTTGTAAAATCCATAGTAAATTGTAGAAAAATCGTTAGGAGGCGTATAATATGTCCTTGGAACCCTAACTCAGAGTACTATCTGACCATGAAACAATATTGAGAATTTTCTGGGTTTAAAGGGGTCGAAACAGGTCCCGAACAGACCTGTTTGGTTAGACCGGAAGGTAGTTTTAGTGACGGTTTAAGCGTGCGTCGTGTCTTAGGGTCCGGGTCTCGTATTGATATGTTTAACGTGCGTTTAGGTGCTGGGAAGTGACCGTAATTGGGAAGCTTGAATTTGTATTGTTGAGCTAGGCGCGCATTCGAGGTGAGTTCTCTCACTATAACTAATGTCGGTTATTTTTACATTACATTGTGTATGTATGTGGTAGTTCTATTTGCTTTTGATGCGGGGTTAAATAGTGGGGTGTCTAGTCGCACCTTTATTGTTGTGACTACGCGGGTGGCGTAGGAGTTCGGCGGGGCCGAGGATCACATACGCGAGTGGCGTAGTAATTCGGTGGGACCGAAGGTTGTATACGCGGGTGGCGTATGAACCCGGGGTGCCGGGTTGCGTTTACACGATGGTCGTGTGGTCGGTGGGACCGACGTATGCCTATTAGGTGGGTTGGTGTGAGTATGCAGGTTTATGATTTGTTCATAGACTTGAATGCTGTTTATGTGCAAATATCTGTTTATGGTGGTGTGGAAATAACTATGTTACTTATGGTGTAGAATTCACTAAGCTTCGTGCTTACCCTTTCCCAATAGATTGTGGTTTCAGGTACGGGCGGCTCCAAGGCGTGACGAGTACACACTGGCGCGCGAGGAGAGCTGGTTGCTTTATAGTGTTTAATAATTAAACGTTTATTCCGCTGGTTTTTATTATGAAGATATTAATTATGAGTTTGCAAACGAAACGTTGGGATCATTTAATGAGTTGTTATAAATGAAATGTTTATTTAAAAATTTAAATTTGCTTGTAATTTTTGGGACGTTACAACTTGGTATCAGAGCACCGCTTGAGTGAATCAAACGCACCTCGGTGTGTTTGATCTCAAGTTTGCGGCTATGAAATTTTTTTAAATCTTTTGGAAAATAAAAGGAAGGAAAATTCCGTTTGAGAAACGGTGATGGGAGGCGCAGTGTGTACAGTAAGCGGGAGCCAAAGGGGAAAGGTACAGTACTTAGTGTTTTATTGCTTTCCAGATCATAGAGTATGCATGCTAGATTGCCTGATGTGGACACTATGCTGTATGTGGTATTGCTTGCTAGGCGGAATTAATGCTAGTCGTATTAGGTTGTTAAGTGAATGCCCTGTAGGTTATATGCAGTAAGAATCACATAGCCTTAGAATATTTGATTTAGTCCTAGTGCGCAGCTCTTGTTTGAGTCCAACCGTTCTAGGATAGAATCTTATATTCGAATGTCTACTTGTTTCGCACTGCATATAATCGGGTATTCGCGAGGCCACTCGTTATGATTAGTAGGGATTCGGTAGTAGCAAGGGTAGTGAGATGAGATGAAATTCCTAGAGAGCTGGGAATGGTGTTTACGTATGAGTATGTGTGCTAGATTGCTTTCTAGAACATAGGAGTATGTATGTCAGATTGTTGGGTGCTTATTACACTGTATTGCATGCTTGTTGCTTGCTAAACAGAGTTTATGCTAGCCTCGATAGGTTGTTGAGTGAATGCACTATAGGCCGTATGCGATAGGAACCGAATAGCCTTAGAATGTCGGATTTAGTCCTATTGCGCAGCTCTTGTTTGAGTCCAACCGTTGTAGGATAGAATCTTATATTCAAAAGTCTATCTGGTTTTACACTGTATGCGACTGTGCATTCGCGAAGCGACTCGTCAGGACTAGGGGGAACTTCGTCATAGCAAGGGTAGTGGAATAGGGTGAAATTCCTAGGGAGCTAGGAAGAGTGGGTGTATATATATGCTGGTGCGGGCATATGGTTTATTATATATATAATTGTTGTTGTATGATCGGGGTGACCGATGGTTTATTATGTATACAATTGTGGTTGTCTGATCGGGGAGACCGATGGTTTTATATATACAGTAGTTGTATGAGTTTGCCTGTTTAGGATATGTTCTTGAACTGGCATGTGTGGATTAATTGTATTATGTGTATAGTTTCGGCGAGAAACTACTTGGACCCTTGGGATGGGACTCGGAACGAGTGATGATAGGTGTGGAAGGTAGTAGTAGAGCTCCTACTACCGGAAGCACAGGATCAATGCTCGAGTCGGGGAAGTCACGAGGAATCCAAGGAGTTGGGCGTGAGTGTTGTTAGTGTGCGTTGTTATGTGCTAATAACGCGTTGTATTATCTACCCAGAATAGCTGTCACGAGGAGAGACAACTATAGTAGATCCACTGGTACATGTGTGTACTTGACTTGCTTAGATGTAATGATCGTTGAGGGTAGTGGTGAAGGATCTAATCCAGTAGTCGTTGGAATAGAAGGACGATTCTAGTGTTAGTCACTTTGAGTGACGATGTCGACGATGTTTGTGGTAAGTAGATCATGTCGGGCCAAGATGGAAGGTTGTGCTAGAGTCATAGGCCTATAGAGCAGACCTTGAATTGAGGAAAAATCGTAGGGATTATGTGACGTAATTTCCCATCTTGCCCTAAGAGGTTTAAATGTCCGGAGGACGATAGTGGATTGGGGAGGTTTGAAGGAGTATGAGTCGAGGCGTGGAATGCCAACTGAGTCATGCACAAAGTTTTATTTTGAAAATAGGATTGCACTAATTAATCCTTGTGTTCCGATCCTTATATGGATTGTATTTCGAAACTCTGGGAAATGTTTAGCACACACGAGATTTCAAATTATAGTTTTGAAAGTGCTTGAAACCGTTTTATCACGAAAATTGCAACTTTGTTAAAATTGTTCCAATTGATTATTTTCCAACGGTCCATTTTTTTTAAAGAAATTAGTTGTTGCGCTTTGTTTTTGTGAGAGTAAACTGAATTGCAATGGAACGATGTTTGAAATGATTTCCTATGTGGGTCGAGCGTGTCCAGTTTTGCGTAACTACCGGCTTGGTAATAGTAGTTTAACGGCATACGATCTTTTTGGGAATTTTAAGGGTGTTGCAATTAGTTTGTAAACAGTATTGTTTTATGGTCTTACAGTAGAAAGATATTTTTTGGGATTTTGGCGTCTCATTCATGTTCTTGCTTTTAGCAAGTTAACCTTGGGGGCAACATGTATGGTGTCATTCTGTTGACTTAGAGTCATTGAGTTCGTTAAGGTTCCCGAAGTTTTGTTTTACGGCATGTTGAGTCGTGTGAGTTTAACTGCACGAGGTGCATATCTTATTGTTTATGTAACCACTTGAGAAAAGTTTGTAAATCAATTTAAAGAACCCCACCTTTTGACATTTTAAGGGTATGAGTCCTTTTGGAAAACTCTTTTGTTTAAACTGTGTTGAGTTTTGGGGCTAATGTTGATTTAGAGAAGTGCTTGTTTAAAACATTTTTTTTTACGTATTTGTCCGACCTATGGGTCTAGCAAGCGTGGAGCATTTTGCTCGGTTTTGACTTGGAGTTAGTCATGGGCCAATTGCCCGGTTTTAATGACTCGAGGTGGAGTCTTGTTGATGAATTGTTTTGTCGCACCGTTTGGCATTCATTGCACGTCGAGTATTTACACGTTTGGGTGAGGGAGACAATCCGGGATAGGCACTTGTGGGTAGGTTGTTTTGCTCTGGATCCTTAGGCACGTTAGTCAGTCGTTGGTAGTGGTCGGTTGAGTATCTCGGGGTGAGGCCCCGGTGTTCAGGTGTTATAGCCTAGGCTCTCTAGTAGGTGCTAGGAGGATATAGTTGTGGGCACTTACCTGAGAGGTAATTCCGATGTGCGGGGCCCTGAGGCGTTACCTGAGAGGTAGGCGTCAGGGTGTATCCTCGGTTCAGATAAATTAGCTTTGTAGAGCGAGTGTGGGGGATACGTCGACGGTGGGAGGTTGGGTATTCCACGCGTGTTGGTAATGTAGACCGGGTAGTATCGGTTAAGGGAATGACCTACGTGTGTGTTAGTTGACTTGATTGTGGGGGATATCTATTTGTGTTAGTGTCTAGGATAATACCACGCTTATGTGATTCATTGTAATCGGTTGGACCGATGTTCGGAGGGTGGCCGATGTTTGTTATGGTAATCGGTTGGACCGATGTTCGGCGGGTGGCCGATGTTTGTTATTGTAATCGGTTGGACCGATGTTCAGCAGGGGGTCGATGTTTTGTTAATATAATTTATTGAAAATCTTTGGAGTCTATTAGAATTCGTAGAAGTTAATCGTCAATTAATGATAGGAGGGATCGTAATCGAGTATCCTGTAGGGTATACTGGTGAGCAGCTTTAGAATGGTTAGAGCTTGAAAGTGGATTGAGTTTGGGATATCATCAAATGCGAGAGAATTATTAGAAGCTGTTTGCAGACGTAGACTTCGGGGACGAAGTCTAATCCAAGTGGGGGAGAGTTGTAAATTTCGTGTCCCGGTACGTTTATTAATTAACTTTAATTATTAAAAATGTTTACCTTAAATTGTTTTTGGTTAGTGGGTTGGTGTCAAAAATGACCAAAATGCTAAACATTGTATGTATTTGTAATTGTGAGAGTTTGGACAAGTCAAGGGGCCATTTGTGCATTTAAATGAAAGTCAAAAGGTCACGTTCGTTTTTTTTCTCCTTCTTGTTGATTCACAGCCACACCAAAAGAAAACCCCCAAGCAAACCCTATTCCTTCTTTCTCCTTTGGCTGCCAACGTGAAACCCCTCCCCATCCCCCCTTGCGGCTGCCGCTAACCCATTCCCCTCCCCCTTTTTGAGTGTTCGGCGACGAGAGAGAGAGAGAGAGAGCGAGAAGAGAGAAGACGAGAAGGCGAGAGAGAGAGATAGAGAGAACTCGCCGGCGGTCGCCGCTGTCTCCGGAGGTTGCCGCTATCACCTTTCTTCGCCGGAGAAGTCGAGAGGAGGAGGTTGCGGACACATTTGCGTGATATCGATAGGTACGTCGTTTGTGTTTCGTTCTCTTCGTTTCTTCCCTTCTTCCGGCAAGGACCGCCGTTCGCCGCCGCTGTGGTGGCCGGGGAATGGACGGCCGTGGTGGTGTGTGTAGGTGTGTGTGCGTTTATGGCGATCGAGAGAGAGGAGGAAGGTGGTGCGAGAGGGTGGTGAGGATGGTGTGCGTGTGTGTGTATTCGCTGCCGGAAAACGGCCGCCGTCGCCGGCGACCACCGCTGCCGGAGGTGGCAGTAGGTGGTGCCGGGTGTTGTTTAGAACTCGTATCCCGATCGTTGGTTTAATCGCAAAACTCTAACCCGTAACCGTAACCGTAACCGCGTAACCGTTTACAAAATCGTCATTTTATGTGAATATTATGGTTCTGTCCAGTTTTTATTTAGCGCATAACTTTCTCGTCGTAGCTCGGATTGAGGCGAATCCGGTGCCCACGGTTCACATTCTGTGTCGGTCACGTTTTTTGTGTTTTAGAGAAAGGCTGGTTCGGCCTCTAGCTAGGCGGAAAACTGCTGTTTTTACAGCAGGTCGGTAAACCGTGTGTTGTAATCTGTCACTGTCTTGCGTAAGCCATAACGTTTTGCTCGTAATTCTGATTGGGGTGAAATCGGTGCCAAAAGTTCCCTCTTTGAGTCTATAAACTTTTCTGTGTTTTGTGCGAAACCCAGTTCGGGACGTAGCATGGCTCAAAATGTCGTTTTATACTGAAAGGTGCTGATTTTCGCTGTTCGGGGAACTATTTTTGTAAAATCCATAGTAAATTGTAGAAAAATCGTTAGGAGGCGTATAATATGTCCTTGGAACCCTAACTCAGAGTACTATCTGACCATGAAATAATATTGAGAATTTTATGGGTTTAAAGGGGTCGAAACAGGTCCCGAACAGACCTGTTTGGTTAGACCGGAAGGTAGTTTTAGTGACGGTTTAAGCGTGCGTCGTGTCTTAGGGTCCGGGTCTCGTATTGATATGTTTAACGTGCGTTTAGGTGCTGGGAAGTGACCGTAATTGGGAAGCTTGAATTTGTATTGTTGAGCTAGGCGCGCATTCGAGGTGAGTTCTCTCACTATAACTAATGTCGGTTATTTTTACATTACGTTGTGTATGTATGTGGTAGTTCTATTTGCTTTTGATGCGGGGTTAAATAGTGGGGTGTCTAGTCGGACCTTTATTGTTGTGACTACGCGGGTGGCGTAGGAGTTCGGCGGGGCCGAGGATCACATACGCGAGTGGCGTAGTAATTCGGTGGGACCGAAGGTTGTATACGCGGGTGGCGTATGAACCCGGGGGTGCCGGGTTGCGTTTACACGATGGTCGTGTGGTCGGTGGGACCGACGTATGCCTATTAGGTAGGTTGGTGTGAGTATGCAGGTTTATGATTTGTTCGTAGACTTGAATGCTGTTTATGTGCAAATATCTGTTTATGGTGGTGTGGAAATAACTATGTTAATTATGGTGTAGAATTCACTAAGCTTCGTGCTTACCCTTTCCCAATAGATTGTGGTTTCAGGTACGGGCGGCTCCAAGGCGTGACGAGTACACACTGGCGCGCGAGGAGAGCTGGTTGCTTTATGGTGTTTAATAATTAAACGTTTATTCCGCTGGTTTTTATTATGAAGATATTAATTATGAGTTTGCAAACGAAACGTTGGGATCATTTAATGAGTTGTTATAAATGAAATGTTTATTTAAAAATTTAAATTTGCTTGTAATTTTTGGGACGTTACAGGATATGACCATCGTAGATATCCTTGGTCATGTCAGGGGAATTTCCCAAGTCGGTCGAGGGTGTGATTTTTTACCCAAACAGTTAGCCCCCCCCGAGATCTGAATTTTAAAGCCATTTGAATTTCAGATCTCGCACTAAAGTAAAATAATGAATCGTGTCATTTCTGCTAATTGAATCATTAGAAGAAAACCGACTTGGTCAGCTAAAATCGCGAGACCATTCGATAGTATTAAGTAAGTTGCGGCGATCGAAAGATGATCTTTAATGCGCAAGATACTTGCGGTATTCATCCGCAAATGTGAAGGATGAAAAAATTTAACAACGATCGTAAGACGATCTCAAAATATAAAAATGAGACGTATGGATCGGGAGTTAATGATAAGACGATTGGGCCGAAATAAAGCTTGGCGATGATCATAAGATGATGTAACCAAGATAAAATTTAAGAATCTTGTGATACAGTCGTTAAAGACTTATATTCTGGCATTCTGAGCCGATATGTCGTTATAGACTTGTGATCTGGCGTTTTAAGCCGATACGGTCGTTAGGGACCTATGATCTGGCGTTTTGAGCCGATACGGTCGTTAGGGACCTATGATCTGGCGTTTAGAGCCGATATGGTTGTTAGGGACCTATGATTTGGCGTTTAGAGCCGATATGGTCGTTAGAGACCTATGATCTGGCGTTTCGAGCCGATACGGTCGTTAGGGACCTGTGATCTGGCGTTTAGAGCCGATATGGTCGTTAGAGACCTATGATCTGGCGTTTACAGCCGATACGGTCGTTAGGGACCTATGATCTGGCGTTTAGAGCCGATATGGTCGTTAGAGACCTATGAACTGGCGTTTACAGCCGATACGGTCGTTAGAGACCTATGTTATTTTAGCGATAATCAGTAAATATTTTACCTTACTCGTGATTATACGGTTAATCTTGTGACTTGCCTTTATTGGCAATCCTGAGATTTAAAATGTGCGAGTCGCACTTATTGGCGACTTTTGCGTTTTAACATGCGTCTTACCATGACTGGTGATTGTGAGATTCAATGTACAAGTTGTTTTTATTGACGACATATGCCACGACTAGCGATCATGGGATTTCAACATGTGAATTGCTTTTATTGGCGACCGAGAATATTAACTTGTGTTTGTCGTGATTGGCGATCACCAAAAATGTGAGTCGTCTTTTATTGACCACTGTTTAATTACGTTTTAAGTCGTGGAGACTTTATTTCTCACGATATTATTCGTAACACCTGTATTTAAGTCGTAGAGACTTTATTTTTCGCAAATGAATTGCAAGATTGATGTTTCTTACGATATGAATCGTAAGGAAGGAACTACTTTTGAAGTAACCTGGCGACTGGGCCGAACACATATTCTAAGCTCGAGAGTTTATCTTCAGAGCTTTAGCCTTGAATGTACCTATTGGATCCTATGATTCATGCAATGACTCGTATGATCTGTTTCATGACATGTCAGTCGTGAGAGGTCGACATGTACAGTCGTAACCTAATAGTCTTTGGAGACGTTATTTCTTATGACATGAATCGTAAGACTGACGTTCGTGCGCTCCTTCGTGCCTGTAGGTTATTGTCGTGTGTGATTTCGGAAGGAATTCCGAATTTGCATAGAACATTAGTATGGATAATTTTCTGTTCTAGGGCAAGAGGTAATTTATTAACGATGTCCGTTCTTTCCTTATGAAGGATCGGGGGATTAAGGACATATGTAAAAATTTATACCCGAGTGTCGTTCGACGTACGCTACGTACCTGGTGGGGTTTATAGAGAATTACCTCTATCGCGAAGTCCGTCTGCCCTCAGGTCGTGAACCTGAGTACCGTATGGGGTATATCATTTTGCCCTTTGCGGAGACTGCGAGATGATACAAAGTTCTGCCTTTTCTGGCGTATGGATCGGTTGGTCGTGTCGTGCACAGTTGCCACAATATTGGCCTTATTTTTGGGTTTAAAGGTTGCTTTATAGCAATCACGGGCGGTCTTCTGTTCACTTTTGATTTCCTGTAGCCCCCAAGGTGTTGGGAATCTGATCGTCGGATGGTAGGTCGAAGGGACTGCCTTCATATCGTGTATCCAAGGTCGACCGAATATAACGTCGTAGGCTGACGAATCAGTTGATAACGTCGAATTTCGTTTGTTTATTTACTCCCTTGACATACACTTGGAGAATGATCTCTCCCAAAGTGTTGGTAGAGTTTCTATTGAATCTTATCAGAGTCGCCGATCATCGGGCGATCTTTGATTCATCGATCCCCATAGCTTTGATAGTGCCCAGGGAAATGATATTAGTCGAACTGCTTCTGCAGATCAATACTCTTTCGGTCGAGCAGATGTCGATAGTGAGCTGGATAAGAATCATGATGGCTCTGTCAACTGTTCTGGAAGTCGTTATTGGCACTGTTTCCAGTTCCAACTCTTGGTTTGGCCGAGACAACCGAGGAATTTAGATATTCTTCTGACGAGTAATTGGTGTGTCGAATAGGTTAGTCTACAGACGTCTGATCCGTCCGTCATGCAGTCGACTACTGTTTTGTGGATGGTGATTCGGGTCGTATGTTACCGACGGGTGTAGATTCTTTTATCCCTAAGGCCTTGTAAATGACCTTTGGGGATGATCCAAGCTAGTTCTTTTTTGTAAAGCCAAGCAATTGTCTGTCGTATGGCCATGCATGACCAATAGTCGCATCATTTGGTCTTGTCCTTTTTGTCATCCATGCTTGGCGATCGTAAGGGAAAACGTAAGTCGTCGAGACCATGCTTGTAGGCTTCGATGGCGGTTTTGACGTCACAATTTCAGGCGATGATCATTTTCGCGGCTGAAATAACCACGGATGGGCCCTCCGGGTTTTTGGGCGACGTAGTATAGGTCGTTGATCTGCTTCTCCACCTTGCGACTGCTGGCGAATTGCTGTAAGAACTGGTTGATCACCCCCGCGAAGTTACTGATGGACTTGGGCTTGAGGTTGATCAACCGCTGGAGAGCGGGACCTGTAAGAGTCGCGCCAAGGCTTTGTGTGAAGCTTGAATTTGATTTCGAGCTGCATTCAACTCTGCGTGAAGCTGAGCCATAGGATCTTGTTGGTTTGCCACTTACCTGGAAACAACAAAAACTTCACCAAATCGTTAGAGCGATGTGTGTATTGGCTTGAGACTTTCTCTAGATGGGGTCCCACGGATGGCGCCAAACTGTTAATGCCAAAAATCGCACAAAAGTACAACTTGAGGTCTATGTGGACATTTAACAACTAAAGAAACGTATCTCAAGCCAGATAACACAATCGCGAGGAAAAAGTAAAAGAGACAAGAGATTTGGTGACGCGGAAAACTTCAAAACGAGGGAAAAAACCGCGGTCGACTCTGTTAGAGTCGACAGTGCACTATAGTTTGCCAAACAGGGGCGAAAGTCCATTTGTGACAGATGATATGTGTACAATAGGTTACAAATGAAGTAAAAATACACTTAGTCGTGTGTAAAAAGTGTGCGTCGTGTGTTGAACGTGCGAAACAAGCTGCTGTCGTGCGGTTTAAACTGTTATCGTGCGATACTTGCGTTAGCGACATGTGATCGAATGCGAGAGAGAAAATGTAGAAGTAGATGAGAATGCAGTTGTATATCTAGATCAATTCGTGCCTCTGTTCGAGGTTAGAGCATGCCTTTATATAAGTCATGCCGGTCATTAATGTGTCTTGATGGCTTGATTTCATAACCGCTGTCAGGCTTTTAATGCGCTTTGATGATTGGTTTTGTAACCGTCCTCGACTCTTTAATGTCATCTAAGAGCTCATCCGTTACTAACCGTTTGTGCCATGAATGCTCCTAGACCTGCATTAATGAACAAAGGAAAACGGCTGTTGACCATTAAGGGTTAGTGAAATCGTAAGATCGTTTTAAGTTCTGGACGTTGGTCTTATGGAGCATACGACCGTCGCCGAAATATAAGATGACTGTAAATGTCTCGTAAGACCATATCTTAGTATAGGAATGGTCTTATAAAAATGCCGTAAGACCACTAGGTCGTAAGACCAAGATGACGATATCGCAGGACTAGATCGTAAGACCAGGATGTCAGGACGATGCTATCGCAGGACCAGAGCGATATAAGACTGATGACAGGAGACTGTCGACGTGAGTCTGACGAGTCGTAACTGGCGACATAAGACTAGTGACGTAAGACTAATGTCGTGAGACTAGTGACATGCGATCATTAGAGGAAAAACTGACTATTGACCCAATATGTCTTTTAATAACCAATTATCGTGTATCGGGGATATGGCAATAATGGGTATTATCTTTTGTTGATTGGGGATATGACCATCATAGATATCCTTGGTCATGTCAGGGGAATTTCCCAAGTCGGTCGAGGGTGTGATTTTTTACCCAAACAGTTAGCCCCCCGAGATCTGAATTTTAAAGCCATTTGAATTTCAGATCTCGCACTAAAGTAAAATCATGAATCGTGTCATTTCTGCTAATTGAATCATTAAAAGAAAACCGACTTGGTCAGCTAAAATCGCGAGACCAGTCGATAGTATTAAGTAAGTTGCGGCGATCGAAAGATGATCTTTAATGCGCAAGATACTTGCGGTATTCATCCGCAAATGTGAAGGATAAATTTTTTTAACAATGATCGTAAGACGATCTCAAAATATAAAAATGAGACGTATGGATTGGGATGTTAATGGTAAGACGATTGGGCCGAAATAAAGCTTGGCGATGATCATAAGATGATCTAACCAAGATAAAATTTATGAATCTTGTGATACAGTCGTTAAAGACTTATATTCTGGCGTTCCGAGCCGACATGGTCGTTATAGACTTGTGATCTGGTGTTTTGAGCTGATACGGTCGTTAGGGACCTATGATCTGATGTTTTAAGCCGATACGGTCGTTAGGGACCTATAATCTGGCGTTTAGAGCCGATATGGTCGTTAGGGACCTATGATCTGGCGTTTAGAGCCGATATGGTCGTTAGAGACCTATGATCTGGCGTTTACAGCCGATACGGTCGTTAGGGGGCTATGATCTGGCATTTAGAGCCGATATGGTCGTTAGAGACCTATGATCTAGCGTTTACAGCCGATACGGTCGTTAGAGACCTATGTTATTTTAGCGATAATCGGTAAAATTTTTACCTTACTCGTGATTATACGGTTAATCTTGCGACTTGCCTTTATTGGAAATCCTGAGATTTAAAATGTGCGAGTCGCACTTATTGGCGACTTTTGCGTTTTAACATGTGTCTTACCATGACTGGTGATTGTGAGATTCAATGTACAAGTTGTCTTTACTGACGACATACGCCACGACTAGCGATCATGGGATTTCAACATGCGAATCGCTTTTATTGGCGACCGAGAATATTAACATGTGTTTGTCGTGATTGGCGATCACAAAAAATGTGAGTTGTCTTTTATTGACGACTGTTTAATTACGTTTTAAGTCGTGGAGACTTTATTTCTCACGATATAATTCGTAACACCTGTATTTAAGTCGTAGAGACTTTATTTTTCGCAAATTAATTGCAAGATTGATGTTTCTTACGATATGAATCGTAAGGAAGGAACTACTTTTGAAGTAACCTGGCGACTGGGCCGAACACATAGTCTAAGCTCGAGAGTTTATCTTCAGAGCTTTAGCCTTGAATGTACCTATTGGATGCTGTGATTCATGCAATGACTCGTATGATCTGTTTCATGACATGTCAGTCGTGAGAGGTCGACATGTACAGTCGTAACCTAATAGTCTTTAGAGACGTTATTTCTTATGACATGAATCGTAAGACTGACGTTCGTGCGCTCCTTCGTGCCTGTAGGTTATTGTCGTGTGTGATTTCGGAAGGAATTCCGAATTTGCATAGAACATTAGTATGGATAATTTTCTGTTCTAGGGCAGGAGGTAATTTATTAACGATGTTCGCTCTTTCCTTATGAAGGATCGGGGGATTAAGGACATATGTAAAAATTTATACCCGTGTGTCGTTCGACGTACGCTACGTACCTGGTGGTGTTTATAGAGAATTACCTCTATCGCGAAGTCCGTCTGCCCTCAGGTCGTGAACCTGAGTACCGTATGGGGTATATCATTTTTCCCTTTGCAGAGACTGCGAGATGATACCAAGTTCTGCCTTTTCTGGCGTATGGATCGGTTGGTCATGTCGTGCGCAGTTGCCACAATATTGGCCTTATTTTTTGGTTTAAAGGTTGCTTTATAGCAATCACGGGCGGTCTTCTGTTCACTTTTGATTTCCTGTAGCCCCCAAGGTGTTGGGAATCTGATCGTCGGATGGTAGGTCGAAGGGACTGCCTTCATATCGTGTATCCAAGGTCGACCGAATATAACATTGTAGGCTGACGAATCAGTCGATAACGTCGAATTTCGTTTGTTCATTTACTCCCTTGATATCCACTGGGAGAATGATCTCTCCCAAAGTGTTGGTAGAGTTGCTATTGAATCTTATCAGAGTCGCCGATCGTCGGGCGATCTTTGATTCATCGATCCCCATAGCTTTGATGGTGCCCAGAGAAATGACATTAGTCGAACTGCTTCTGTAGATCAATACTCTTTCGGTCGAGCAGATGTCGATAGTGAGCTGGATAAGCATCGTGATGGCTCTGTCAACTGTTCTGGAAGTCGTTATTGGCACTGTTTCCAGTTCCAACTCCTGGTTTGGCCGAGACAACTGAGGAATTTAGATATTCTCCTGACGAGTAATTGGCGTGTCGAATAGGTTAGTCTACAGACGTCTGATCCGTCCGTCACGCAGTTGACTACTGTTTTGTGGACGGTGATTCGGGTCGTATGTTACCGACGGGTGTAGATTCTTTTATCCCTAAGGCCTTGTAAATGAGCTTTGGGGATGATCCAAGCTAGTTCTTTTTTGTAAAGCCAAGCAATTGTCTGTCGTATGGCCATGCATGACCAATAGTCGCATCATTTGGTCTTGTCCTTTTTGTCATCCATGCTTGGCGATCGTAAGGGAAAACGTAAGTCGTCGAGACCATGCTTGTAGGCTTCGATGGCGGTTTTGACGTCACAATTTCAGGCGATGATCATTTTCGCGGCTGAAATAACCACGGATGGGCTCTCCGGGTTTTTGGGCGACGTAGTACAGGTCGTTGATCCGCTTCTCCACATTGCGACTGCTGGCGAATTGCTGTGAAAACTGGTTGATCACCCCCGTGAAGTTACTGATGGACTTGGGCTAGAGGTTGATCAACCGCTGGAGAGCAGGACCTGTAAGAGTCGCGCCAAGGCTTTGTGTGAAGCTTGAATTTGATTTCGAGCTGCATTCAACTCTGCGTGAAGCTGAGCCATAGGAACTTGTTGGTTTGCCACTTACCTGGAAACAACAAAAACTTCACCAAATCGTTAGAGCGATGTGTGTATTGGCTTGAGACTTTCTCTAGATGGGGTCCCACGGATGGCGCCAAACTGTTAATGCCAAAAATCGCACAAAAGTACAACTTGAGGTCGATGTGGACATTTAACAACTAAAGAAACGTATCTCAATCCAGATAACACAATTGCGAGGAAAAAGTAAAAGAGACAAGAGATTTGGTGACGCGAAAAACCTCAAAACGAGGGAAAAAACCGCGGTCGACTCTGTTAGAGTCGGCAGTGTACTATAGTTCGCCAAACAGGGGCGAAAGTCCTTTTGTGACAGATGATATGTGTACAATAGGTTACAAATGAAGTAAAAATACACTTAGTCGTGTGTAAAAAGTGTGTGTCGTGTGTTGAACGTGCAAAACAAGCTGCTGTCGTGCGGTTTAAACTGTTATCGTGCGGTACTTGCGTTAGCGACGTGTGCTCGAATGCGAGAGAGAAAATGTAGAAGTAGATGAGAATGAAGTTGTATATCTAGATCAATTCGTGCCTCTGTTCGAGGTTAGAGCATGCCTTTATATAAGTTTCGCCGGTCATTAATGTGTCTTGATGGCTTGATTTCATAACCGATGTCAGGCTTTTAATGCGCTTTGATGATTGGTTTTGTAACCATCCTCGACTCTTTAATGTCATCTAAGAGCTCGTCCGTTACTAATCGTTTGTGCCATGAATGCTCGTAGACCTGCATTAATGAACAAAGGAAAACGAATGTCGACCATTAAAGGTTAGTGAAATCGTAAGATCGTTTTAAGTTCTGGACGTTGGTCTTATGGAGCATACGACCGTCGCCGGAATATAAGATGATTGTAAATGTCTCGTAAGACCATATCTTAGTATAGGAATGGTCTTATAAAAATGTCGTAAGACCACTAGGTCGTAAGACCAAGATGACGATATCGCAGGACCAGATCGTAAGACCAGGATGTCAGGACGATGCTATCGCATGACCAGAGCGATATAAGACTGATGACAGGAGACTGTCGACGTGAGTCTGACGAGTCGTAACTAGCGACATAAAACTGGCGACATAAGACTAGTGACGTAAGACTAATGTTGTGAGACTAGTGACGTGCGATCATTAGAGGAAAAACTGACTATTGACCCAATATGTCTTTTAATAACCAATTATCGTGTATCGGGGATATGGCAATAATGGGTATTATCGTTTGTTGATTGGGGATATGACAATCGTAGATATCCTTGGTCATGTCAGGGGAATTTCCCAAGTCGGTCGAGGGTGTGATTTTTTACCCAAACATGCCCTATCAACGATTCCTTCAGATCATTATCCAGAGCATCATGGACTCAAACCCAGAGATTCCCCGCCGACCAAATGTTGTTCAAGGACCAAGACAGTGGATGAACTTTCTCAAGATGCCCGCTGAGATCAACTTTGCCCACACTGCCGTGATACCCGAAGCCATACTAGCCTATACCAACCAGCAGTCTCCGATTGTGAGAGAGTATAGGTTAGAAAATGTACTGATGGTCCAGCCAGATCCGGAGGGAACTTGTAACACCCCGAAAATTTGGGAAAACATTTTGAGACCACGGACGTCCGCGAAGGTGAATGTCGGACATCCGCGATGGGCGGACTTCCGCATGGCATCCGCGGAAGCAACATAAGTTTTTGGGGGAAAATAGTTCGGCCAAGGCCGGACGTCCGTGAAGGACCATGCGGACGTCCGCGACCTGTCTGATGGGTTATGTTGGGTATTTTAAGCCCTTTTCCTCTCTCTTCTCATTTTCACTTTCAAAACCCTAACTCAATCTCCCTCTCCCTCTCTCAGCCGATTTTCACCAAGAATAACACAAACCCTTCTCCTCTCCTTCATCTTCTCCACCCAAACCATACCCACTTCCACCATTGTTGAAGATATGGAAACTTGAAGTTTTTGTGGGTGATTAGGAGTTTTTGCTTGGAGATTCAAGTGATAAAGGTAATATTCCTCTACCCAAAAGCTAGGTTGTTGTGTTTTCATCTTCTTTCTATTTTGAGGTATTGTTGGATGATTTTGGTGGTGTTTGGTTGAGGTGATCTTCTCCTTCTTCATTTATAAAGAGTAGGGTTTTGATATATTTGGGATTTTTGGATGATAAATGTTTGGGGAATGATTGTACATGGTTGGATTGGGTTATTGATGGTTGGAAACTTATGGATCTAGGTTTTTGGAAGATTTGGCTTGAGGATTCATGTGCATCAAAGGAGCTTACGTTTGGGGAAAATCTAGATTTAGCCTAAATCTAGCAAGGTGAGTTCAAGTTGCTTTGAGAAAACTTTGTACATGCCAAAAATGTTATTTTCTAAGTATTTATGTGTTTACATGAAAATTATCTAATGTTAGGTTATTTGGTGGGTTTTAACCTTTGAAATGTTTAACTTGGTAAACGTGGTAAAATGCCATATTTGGGATTTTTGGGGAAACTTGATAGTAAATCATAAACAAAAATGTTTTGATGATTTATTGCATAAATGGAGATCGATTGGTGAAAATGCACTTCTAGTGCTTATTTTGAAATATGCATAAGTTATGTTAGGGGACGGATTGAAAGTGTAAACGATATGAGTTCCTTTGGAAAATGGGATATCCCACCCAATGTTGCGTTTTGGGTTATTCATGAATTTAAAACGGGTGTTCTCATAAACGTGTGTTGTTTACGTATAATTCATTTTATGACTTTTACAAATGGTCATTTGATTTATGGAGCCCATGGCTCGGTTTTGACTCCGTTGGGTCTTGGGGACATTTGTCCGATTTTGATAGCTCGATGTTGGGCGTTTGATTATGTTTTGCATTTAATGCATCTTATTTGAGAATTACATGTTTTGAATGCGCTAGTTCATTCGTTTGGGGTTATGTAATGTTATATTTGTAATGCCATGGATCCATAAGAACTATAGTCTTTATGCCGATGTTGGGACGCTAGTTCTCCACATCGCGACACGGTTAGGCATCGACGGTATGGTGTAAGTCCTACGTGCGAATACGTTATGGTCATTAGGCCGGTGATGGGACGATAGTTTTCCACATCGCGGCACGGTTAGGCATCAACGGTATGGTGTAAGTCCTATGTGCGAACACGTTAAGGATGTTGCCCTAAATTGGGTGTGGTTTTAAGTGGCCACACCCGACATCCGTTATATGTCTTACTAAGTGTTTGGCTTTACCAACTTGTCAAGTGGCTTACTTTTGTGTTCCGTCACTTGCGTTATTAAGCGGGTCTCCACCGTCGTCGAAATGTGTTGTTTTGGGTATTTACTTTTATTCGTGATTTCGGTGATGTAACTATATATCTAAATGGATTGTTTTCCATAATTTATGGGCAATGTATTATGTTTAATCCTTGTTGGAATGTTTTGAATAATGGAGTTTTATTCACGTTTATACCATTTGGGAATTTAATGTTTATTCACATTTCGGCGAGTTTTGGGTTTGAGCTTACATCTTAAAGGAATATTTTACGTGGCGTTGCCATCGTCTAAAATACGCATTCTTGAAAATCAAATCGTTTTCATATTCAATGTAAATCATTTTGGGAATCATGATTAGAGTCTTACTCTTTCCTTTTACGAAATACAAAATCATGATAAAACTCTTGAACTCACTAGGCGTTAGCCTAACCCTTTTTATTTGTCGGCATGTGCAACAGGCTCAGGTTGGGAGTATCTTTAGCTGCACTGTGAAGTGACGAGTGTTAGTAGAGTGCACGAGAGGTGACTTTGATTAGTGAAGTCTTCCGCATTTATTTGGGATTAGCAACTTGTGTTGTGTTAAGTAACGCCCGTCTTAAGTTGTTAATTGTGGAAATAATGATGTTTAAATTCCGAGGTATTTTTCAGGGATGATCTGTAGAAATGATTTTATCCTCTTTTGGTTATTTTATTGAAATTAAAGTTAGTTGCTCGTCCCAATTTTGAGGGTGTTACAGACCTCCCCACGGGGCAAACCTTTTAGGTGGTGAGGGTGTACAAGTCGAGCAGGTTCAAGAACAAGGGGTTCTTGAACGGGAAGAGGTGAGGGAAAATATTATTGAGAGGGGTACAGGAGTTGAGGGTACTGCTGGTTTGGCATCCACATCTCGAGCTAACCGAACCTAAATATTTGACGATGATGTTTCTTGGGATTCCCAAGACGATGCTGACAACGTTATATCCGCTTCCAGCTCCGAAGACGAGATTTCTACTAGACCGAAAGGCGATGCCGATGGTGCTTCCGATTCAGATTCGGACTCCGATCATGACCCAAACGTAAACATGATACCTAGACATGTCGGTCCACGACCTCACGTTGAGAGTTCCGATGCTGATTCCACTTGGAACGTCAGACTCTCGGGCGATATTGGTGACATAAGGCGGGATGAAGGAGTTGGAGTTGAAATTTGGAAAATGTGAGCCGAGAGAGTGTGAGAAAAGAATTGGGAGAGACTGAGAAAGAGTCAAAAAAAGTTTTAACTACTGACTCTCCCCAAACCGTGTCAAGCCGGGTAGCCACATCTACTGCCGACGTGCGTTTGTCGCCGTTGCGCATTGAACAAGACATAGTGGACCCAGCTATGCAAAGCACAGCCCCACCAAGCCACTCACTAGTCTCTCAACAGACTGGTGTTTCATTTTCCACAGGGGATCAAGCACAAAAGCTATCAGCAGCACATTCGGTGTTTGCAGATATTGAATCAGGTAGGCAATTGCCCCGCCACCGACTTTTATTCTGCGCACATCGAGTTTAGGGCCATTTGGTAGAACATCCTTTCCTAGGACACGAGCGCCGGTACCACCATTTGTTGGAAGCTTCCGCGTTGGTGCCTCGCGAGGACCGGGTGGAAGTCATGTCATAGCTAACACCACGCCAGCTATGAGCACAGGCCATGTCGTTGGCATGTCAATCGGTAACCTATGTGGTCCGGGTGTTACCATTTTCACCGTTGATCAATTGTTGGAAATGCTAGGACCGTCCCCGCATTATATTACTCTGGACTTCCTGAGAGCTTCTTTGGCGTCTATCAACAACTCATATAAGCTTCACGCCAAATAAATACATCAGATAGTCAATCAGTTATCATCAGAAGTTAGCAGAGCCATTAAAGGAAAGGGTATAGCAGAATCTCCGTCCATCCCAGAAATACCTCTATCCGAAGCCCAACCAAAATCTCAACCTCTACTATCCCAACCTCAATGAACCATTCCCATCCATGAACTCAAGTCTGAGTTATTAGCCCGGTTACTTGATCAAGGAGACAACGCTGATTCTGAAGAACAAGAGCTAGTATGTTTACTTAGAAAACAAACCGAAATACAAACCCGCCTACCTACAAGCTCAGATTTCCAAAATCTCCAAAAATCCATGCAAGATATGACTGAAGCCATGCAGTTAGGTTTCAAATCCTTATCTGATAGAATATTTGTTTTGGAACAGTCGTGTGGTGCTCAAGCCCAAGGTTCAAGGAAAAGAAGACATGATGATCAGGATGATCCTAATCAACATGAGGTGGAGAAGAGAGGACGAGTTGAAGCATCTACCCAAGATGCTACAGAAACTGTTGGGGGTCAGATCAAGTAGTAACAGAGGGGGCGGAAGGACACGGAAATGAGAATGTCTAAGTGGATGATGTTCTAGATGATATCACACCTACGGTTGAAAAGCCTCAAGGTGGTGATAATAGAACGGAGGAAGAGCAGATGGCAGACGGTCTGATAATGAATTATATTTACATAGATTCTGAGGAGGAACCGGAGAGAACAACTATTCAGATCAAAGAGGAATTGGATGACATTTTTGACACAACCGGAGCACAAGTGGTTGAATCCGATTCTAAAGATGATAACAATCCGCCGCAACAACCGAATGATCCAGGTACTGGTACTTCTGTGCAAAATATTCATGTGTCTACAGATGGTAAAATTAGAGATCCCGTCTCAGACGCCGAAATGAGATTCTATCAGGCTCTGATTGACGATGAACCTAACTTTGATGGAAGAGGACAGAGGGTAAGGATCTTGAATCCTTTTCAGGAAAGTGTGAGAAAGGATTTGTTTGTTAGGAACGTTCAGAGGATTGATATGATAAAACTGTATGGGATTGAGAAGTGGCTAACTCTACATCAAACCGAATTTTTGCACGTCATGAAGAACAAAGACCTGGAGATGGACATTGTTAAGTCTGATAAGGCAATTATGAAGGTTTTGAAGATAGAGTCGAAGAAATTGTTGAATATTTGGTACCCTCAGTTTACTGTCAAAAGATCTGATGGTAAAGAATGGTTCTTTATTGAAGCCGATTTCAAGAGCCTAAAGCTAGATGATCTATTGAGCTTATACCACATCCCTGCAAGCATTTCCGATAAGAAAATTGAATGGTCTGCTTCTTACTAGTCTGTCAAAAGGTTTATGAGAAATATGGTGAAGTTCTCTTACCTCACCGACTTTCAGATGGCACTAGAAGCAAATCAAACCCGAGTGAATCTCCGCAGACCCAACAAACGACTTTCAGATATCCAAGGTATCCCTGTTTACACCGAGCTAGGTAAACCAACACTCGGAGTTGTTTACTATAATAAAGAGAAGATGAAGAGATTTCTGAGAATCACCGAAGTAAACAAATACTGTGATGGGACGTTTAAATTGATTCAGATCCAGTTGGAGAGTAAGCTCAGACTAGATGAGAAGGAGGAGGTCAAGCTAAAGCCGAAAGAGAAGAAACTGATTAACCAAGCCCTGGAAGCCATCAAGTACCGACGAGAGTACCGGAACGCACTAAGACGGTTTGAGATCATCTTTGGGATCAGGAAACAACACGTTCCTCCAGTACATGCCTAAAATTTGCTGCCTCTACTTTGATACAAAGGGGGAGATTGTTAATGCCATTATTAGCACCTTGTATCAAATAGAGGGTCTATTCTGTAACTTTCCTATTTACAAACTATATATTGTTCTTAGTTGTGTAAGTTTTCATGGTGTCATTCCCTATTCAAAGTACACATTGCACTTTCTATCTATATTCACCATATTGTACTTAGAGGATTTATGCTTAATGAGAGGGATGACAACTTGATCTTCATTGTGATATATTGAATGCTTGTTCTGGGATCACAGGAATTGTTCCTCGATCGAGGACCAATTGTTTTGCATATAATACAAATGGTTGTCAAAGCTAAATTCTTGGTCAACAATGTTTACTGAGTCTGACAATCGAGGACCCATTTGTTTTTCTAAACTTTTCTATCGCGGACTCCAACCCCATTTGCTAGGGTGTGATTGATCAAATGGGTTTCAAGTGGGAGGATATTTAATGCATTCCTCGATAAAGATAATTTGGTCCGCGACCCACCCACCAAATACAAATCGAGGACTCCATTTCTTTAATAAACCCAATTTGGTCCACGATCGAGGACACCTTTTTGAAAAAATCGCGGATGTTTTTGATTTTTTTATTTTAATCCACGATAGAGAGTTAAATCGCGGGATCTTGGGGCATTTTTGCAAACCAGGAGAGAGATGGGGTATTTGTGTAAGTGAAAAATGAACTTGGGGCATTTTAATTAATTTCCCTATTTTATATTTGTCTTACATTTTTTAAATTATTCAAACATTTTATTTGATGAATCCAACAACTTTATAATTAAATTTATAGGGTTATAAATTATTGAGAAATTATACGAAATGCCCTTATTTCACAAATCTTTCATCCATTTGTCCTATCTCTCTCCCAATTAACCAAAATACCCTGAAAATCCGTGGGCTAACCCGTGGTTACATCCGTATATACATATATATATATATACATTACAATCAACAAATCATATAATAAATTTATTTATTTTAATTTGTTATTAGTAAACTAACATTGGTTATAAATAATAATGTTGGTTTTTTAACAAGACAATTTTTACATGAGAAATTTTGTCACCATGCAACACACTGTGCCATACATTAGTAAATATATTAAAGGAGAAACTAAAGACAATGATGTGGCTTATCCTAAGCATCATAAGACTATTTTCTAAGATTTTTTATTTTTTTAAAATATTTGATATGGTAAAGACTTTTCCGTCCCTATACTAAAAAGATAAAATTCACTGAGATAAAGTTGTTTTGGAAATTTTATAAAGTTTAACCTCCTAACTTTTTCATCTTCATTTCAAAGGTGAAACCTCCAAATCTTTGCATCTTCATTTCAAAGGGGAAACCTCTAAATCTTTTCATATTCTTTCTAGAATGTAAAAACCTCAAAACCCTTCCATGTTGCATCATGATTTTTCATCACTATATGTCTTCTTCTTTCTCTTCATATCATTTGATGTATTATTCATTTCACAAATCATTATTTTTCAACAAAATTATTTTTCAACAAAATTATTTTTCAACAAAATTATTTTTCAGGTAACAATTCCTTTTCCTCTCCATCAATCACTTGATTTTCTTCTTTCATTTCATAAATTGTTATTCTTAAACAAAATTGGTTTTCAGGTTTACTTTCAGAATACTAATCCGAGTATTATTTCTTATCGACTTTTGTTGAGATTTTAGATTTATTTTTACTTTTGTCTTCTATATTTTTCATAATTTTTTTCCAATGGAACCAGGAGTACGTTCATGGCAACAGTTTTAGAGTTCTGATGGCAACAATGGTTCAATAATCGAATCTTTCATGTACGTATTACAATCTATGACACAACCACAACAAACTTCAATATTTTCTTTTAATGGTTATTTTTATTTTTTTAGGTTTATTTTTAGAGTTCTTTTTTTCGTTTTCTATATATTTCCTTAAGCTTTAAATTTTACTAATCATTTTAACTCTGACTAAAATCAATATCTTTTATTTACAGACACTTAAAAATAATAATATGTGTATCTTTATTTAGATAACAATTGAATACAATAATAAACTGATTATAATATTGGATATCTATAAATAAAAATAAGATGAAGATGACGACTAATAACGTCAATTTAATAACTTTTAATTTACAAGTAACAAATCCTTATTGCAAGCAATATGCATAAATGAAATACTTATAATAATCTACTATAATATAACTTATCATTTATTATTATTTACACAATACTTCTTTATATATATATATATATATATATATATATATATATATAGTCCCACTAAATTGTAACCAATGAAAAAAATGTAAACTATGAAACTAGATCTAGACCATTGATTGTTTCTATCAATGGTTAATATTAGAACGGTGGCACGATTGTAAATAAGTATGAATCCGGTGGCATGATGGTCTGGATGAAAATATGAAAAGGGCATTCTGTGAATGATATGTACGAAAATCAAATTGGAAGATTTATCAAAAGCGTGAAATCAGGGACCACTTCGATTCTCTTCCTTATTCCACGGCCACGAAATACAAAATTGGAAACGATTATTCTATGAAACATACCTCGATTAAAGACGATTTGAATATTCGATTAAAGAACTGAAAGCGATGGAAGAAGAACACAGGGGTTTAAGAGGTTAGGGTTCCAGGTTCGATTTTTCATATAATTTTCTTTCAAAACGATTTTGTTCATATGATAATAAGACAGATTTTTTCATGTAGCAAGAAGGAAAAGCGAAAGAATAAAGGTGTTGACCTCGTTTTCCAATTTCAAGAATACGAAAGACAACCCAGTGGACGTGGATATGGAGGGAGTATCGACTGCTCTGCAACTTGAAGGTATGAATATACATATCGAATGTGGAAGACAAGTGTTTTTCATATGTTTTAGTGTTCTTGTTGGAAGTTTCATTAGGCTAAATCTTTGATGGGTATGAAAAACCCCAAAAAATTTGTGAACAAAAAATTACAATCGGTTGGAAACTGGAACATTTTTCTAACAAAAAAAAACATCGAAAAAATCAGCTGTTAAACTTACGAAAACTAAATACAAAAACTTGTTGTTGTGTATAATTTTATGACAATGGTTTTGGCCATGAAAATATTTTCATGGCCATAAAGGTGGGTAAAAGGGTATGAACTGTCAATGGAAAACCTGAAAAATATTAATAGTTTCAATGTTGTTAGACTGTTAAATAAATTTTTATGTTGGGTATTTTCTTTTAAAAGTTTAGGGGAATAAAGGGTATGAACGATATTAACAAACGAATTGTTTCTGTTGTTTATTTTTATTATCAATAGTCTCAATTTGTGTTTTGATATTACTAATGAAAAGTGAATTTATAAGTTGTATATAATTTTTGCCTCATGAAATTACATGATTCCATGTGCAAATGCACTAGTAAATAGGTTACATTGACATATAATGATGCTGTTCATGTTCAGTGTTGTCAACATTTAACAAATGATGTAACATTCGTGTGTATTTAACGATTTTATTGAATTTGCATAAGGAGCCAAAACAAGAAGTATATCTGCGAAAAAAGACGTAACTGAAAGGCGACACGAAGAAGGTAAATTTGTTATATCCAACGGAACTAATTTTTTACACTAAATTGATGTACATGTATTAATGACGTATATATCAGGCAATTTACCAGAGCAACAAACAGACGGACAAGATGACGAGATTATTATTATGGTCGAGGGGCGTGGTAGGAAACGAGCAAAGATAACAGGTATATACCAATTACTTATATGGTGAAATGAACATACATTGATGATTTTTCGTTAAACTGTGTGTGCCAACAACTATGTTATTGAATGACATAAGTCATTATATGCTTTAAGACCAACAAATTTGATTTTACTTGTTTTCACGTAAGGCGCTGACCGAGAGGATGCTAAAAAGTCAAAGGATAAGGCGAAAAAGGCAAAGGATAGAGGAAACATAAGGAAAAAAAGAAAAGGGCCAGGTATGACAACATTTTAAAAACACATACATGCTTGTTATGAACTTATACTGTTATAATGTTAACAACTTCACATTAACACCTGTAAAACAAATATTAACAAAAATTATAATGTTAGATCTTTCAAGGCCAAACCTGCGCGATGAATCAACGGACGACGATGATTTCGTAGAGCGAGTACCTCTAACAAAGTCGGGTAAGAAACTTAAATGCTAAAATTTACAATAAAATGTGTTACAATTTGTAGATATTAACAGATTTTCACTTTCTTTTCATTCAGTTGTTGCTGCCATTAAATCATCAAGTGCATTAAAGGAGGAAAAAAATGATGATAAAAAGAACAAAAGGGGGAGAAAGCCAACTAGTGTTAATGGAATTAGAACTCGCACGTCACCGGTAACGTTCCATCAGACGTGCCTTCTTCTAAATGATGATCAAAAGGCGGTTGTTAAAATAATGGGGCTTGAGTCAATGCTGCAATTGTCGGTTGATGGGATACCATCAAAGCTTGGTTATTACATGGTAGACAACTTAGATGCAGATAGATTGGAACTGGAGTTAGAGATGGCAACTATCCGAATTAACGAGGAAACAGTTCACAAGATTTTAGGACTTAAATTGGGGGGAATAAACTTGGACACAGTGGATGTGGACCCAAGAAGCTGTGATATGATAAAAAGATGGGAGGCTAATTACAAGAAAGATAGGCCGAGGCCGGTTGATGTGTCAAACGCAATAATTGATTCAAACGACTCCGGAGAGATGTTCCAGTTAAACTTCCCTGTACAATTTGTGAATTCAATGGCAGAATGCAACACATCTGGAAATTGCCATAATCTTTTTTTGAAAAAGATTGGCAGCACTGATATGATACCGAATATAAATTGGTGCTAGTACATCATCGAGAGTCTTCGCAGAAGCAACCAGAAGTGGAAGCGTGACACGTACGACAGCTTCTACTCGGGGCCACTGACATTCCTGACGGTAATTTTTTTTTATTTCATGTTGTTTTGTTCTCTTTTTTATTAATACACACTAACTGTATTATTCACTACACAGTTGCTTTATGTCCATATGACGTCGTGTCCATCAGTTGAAGTTGATCGGAGTATGCTACCATTACACACTTGGTCGATGGAAAAGCTTCGTGACAGAACGAAATACGGATTCGATAACGGGCGGTTGCATAAGGCCCAAATAACAAGTATTAGATCTGAAAAAAGGACGGCTTCTAAAGGTAGGAAGCGGAATGCTCCGGTAAAACATGTGGATAAGAGTACTTCAACGCTGGAAACTGCTCATACAAGTACAAATAATAAGGTACAGTCAGTTTATTACATTTTCATAATTTATAATCATACCTTCAATTATTGTATTTCATATTTATAACGGCCGTTTTGTTAAATATTGGACTTTGCTTTTGTAACATACAACAAAGTCAATTAAGATGCGAAGCGTTGTCGAGCCATATGAAAATGACGCTGAAGGATCCGCTTTAAACGATATGGTAATAACTAACTAGCTAGCTACCTGATTAAATAAGTGTATTTATATTGATAAAGTAAATTATGTATATTTCTATTATTTAAGGTTGATGATCAATTTGAAAAACACCATGGAGGAGACTGCGAGACAGAAGATGCAGCGCCAAGAGAATCTGGGGGGAAGGTATTGTCTCAAACTAAACGATTATAAGTATTAAAATAAAAAATTTGTGAATATTTTATAAAAAATGATATTTTTATGACGGTTCATATGTATTTCGTATTTAAAAATTTACGAATGTCCGTATGTTTTTATAACATAATGCATAATTATATTGTTTAAGGGTGGTGATGGATTTGCAAAACAACATGGAGGAAATGGCGAAACAATATATGCATCGACCACAGTATCTGGGGGGAAGGTATTGTCTCGAACTAATTGATTATAAGTATTGTAGGAAAACATTTATGATGATTTTATATAAACTGATATTGATATGAGGGTTCATGTGTATTTCTTATGTACAATTTTACCAGTGTTATTATGTTTTTTTAACATACAAAATGATTTTGTTATTTTAGGGAGATAATCGATTGGCAGAACAACATATAGGAGCTGTCGAAATAATGGATACTGCCACAGAATCTGCATGGAAGGTTCGATCTCGATTTAATTGTTTTTAACTTTCGTATGAAAAAAAGTATAATTAATTAATAAAAATGAATATTCATATGTGGGGTCTATTATTTCATATGTGCAAATTTACCCATTTTCGTATATTAATTAAAACAAAAATTAATTTTGTCATTTTAGGGTGATGCTCGATTGGAACAACAAGATGTGGGAGATAGCGATAAAAGATACGCATACAATGAATCTGGGGGAGAGGTATTGTCCTTGTTTAAGTCTCAATTGTGTTTATATGAAACAAATTATGATCATACTGGTCCAGTTCATGATGATATGCGGTTTTAATTTTAAAAGGTAACATTGAATACTCTCTAACATAGGTAAAAGAGTCATTGGTAATATCTTCAAACAAAGGGGATGCGGATATAACTGGTAAATCAGATACGAGAGAAAAGGTATATTACTGTAACACAGTTATACTTGCCATATCTAACCTTTTTAATAAAAAAATCACGAAAATACATATAAATTAAATAACTACATGTTTTTAGCTGCAGGAAACAGTGGGTGTTGTGGATGATGGGGGTGATGGGTTTGATATAACAGATGAGGATATCGCAATTGCATTTGAAGCGATTGAAAAGGTGGTACATGAAACAAACAATTCAGAAAAAGTTGAAGGTGGTGAAATCCGGGAACCAGATGGTGGGGTTGTGGATGATGAAGACGAATGCGAAGATTTTGAGGACGAATATGAGCTACGAAAGGTACTAGCTTAACAATTTTCGTATAAATAACATATGTCGAAAAATGATATAGATATCCGCAAATGTGAAAAATTTTACCAATTTTCTTAGCTTTTTCACAAAAATGAAACACATGTGAAAAGGTTATTCTCATAAATCATTAAACATAATCTGAAACGTACTTAAAATATATTTTCATATGTTTTTTTAAAACTTGATTCGTATGGAATTAAGAATTTTCATATAAAAATCATCATATTTCATAGTCTCAATATTTGCTATTCTGTCAACATAGCCGCTCAGAATAATAATTATTATCGTGTTATGTAAAAACAGGAGTACACGGCAAAAATCGAGGCACACTTGGAGCAGATATATTGCAGTAAGCATGACGTGAGCAAATTGATAAAGGAGGCAATGGATTTGTTCCCAGAAGAGATGAACTTCGACGACTACCAAGAAACATTCGATACGATTTTCAGAAACGATTCGAGGACAGATAACGACAGTGAGACGGGTAGCTATATGGAGGAAAAGGAGAATAATGATACCTATAAGGTGGTTACCCCAACAAAGCTGGACTTTGAAGTTACACCAACACCACTTTCACAGATATGGTGCACTCAGACATTCAACAAGATAGACGATGTCGTACTACAAAGATCTGTGAATTCGTCATCGAAAGATGCAGTTACAGCTTCGATGCACTGTGATGAGACAGCTCCTAGGTCGTCTAATAACCAACTGGTTCGGTACAACGCGGAAGAAAAGGGAAAAGGGACTACGGTAGGTGATGTGATACACCGTCGTGCTAGCAAATGAGAGACAAGACTTGGGGATCAGATGAGGTCACCGTACGCTAAGCGCTCAGTCGATGTTCGGATGGCATTGACAACTGACGAAAGGAAAACCCACGAATTCAGCTTGGCTGGATATGGTGGCCTAGAGTAAGTACAATTACATTATTAATTTTTTAACTTTAACACAATTTCAACGTAAACAGTTATGGTAGCATATGAAATTTGAATGACCTATTTATATTAATAAAATGTATACTACTCTGAAAATGTAGTGACATGTTGTACAGGTCAAGTACGGATCAAAAAATCTTACGGGCAGGAATGGAAAGGTTGGCTGCGAATGAGCATATACTGACCAACGTGATCGATGGGTGGGTGGACATATTGAACTACGAGGAGAAATACAGAAGCGTCTATTCCCCAAAATGGTTCTTCTTCAAAACATCAGTCCTGGTTAGTAGTGAGATCAACTTTAAAACATTAAACTTAAATTGATGTTTCCTATTCTAAGTCGTCAAAAATTTATCAGGAGGGGGGGTGTTATTGACCCACATATACAACTATAATAAGCGCTGCGAATGGTTCTTGAGGAACATTGCAGATGCAACAAAGCACCAAGTTGAAAACGTCAACATGAAAAACGTCGATCTGGTATGAAAGAAAAATAATTCAGTTATATTGATTTGTATGTTTTAAGCGTGACCTATTTATTTAAGTAACTAATGAATTAAATATGATCAGATATTCTTTCCGATTATACAAGATCGACACTATTACTGTGTGGTGTTCAATCTAAAAAGTTACTTGATTGAGATAATAGACAATAGACAACAAGCATCTTTGGGAAGCGGTATAGAAGATAAGTGCGAAAAGGATGTCAGTATGTTGGTAAGTATACATTTTTCATATCACACAATCAACACTGATTTAATGGGGCAAATGAATAATATAAATCAATATTTGTAATGTACAGCAAACGGTGATGTCGACCCACTTGAAAGACACACATCACCCGGCTGCAAGAGTTGTAGAAAGTTTGCCAAAGGTTAGGCTTGTTACAAGTTGGCAAACAAGGAATAACTTTGTGGATTGTGGTGTTTTCGTGATGAGGCATATGGAATGCTACATGGGTGGAGGAAGCAGGGGTTTAACAACGAATCTAGAAAGGGAAGGCCCGGCACAAGCGAGGCAATTGGAAGGACTGAGAAAAAAGTACATTGCAAAGATACTCTTGAGCGAGTGGAACATGAGACGTGATTATGTGCAATCGGAGATAACACGATTCTACAAGATGGACAATATAACACAAACACAGATTCTTGATCGTGCGAACGCAACTCGGACTGAAAGACTTGCTAAGTTTGGATAAATTTAGTAGATTTCCTCTGAAAACACATTAAAAATTGTGGGGTGTTTGTTTCGTATTTGCATAGTTGTTGTTGCTTTCGAATTTGGATATCTGTAAATACTTTGGAATTTGGGTTTTTGATACTGCTTTGGATTTTAAATATGTTTGTTTCATTTGGATATTATTGCTTTTTAGTATGAATAGTTTTTGATGTAACAATTTTTTGACATTTCATATATTTTAGGATATGTGTCTCAAAACTTTCTATAATGTTGATCAATTGTTTTTTGTTTTAAAAACCTATCATCATTAAACACAACCATATTATTATTCATGCGTTTATTAATGACTTGATTGACTAAACTATCTTGCATATAAACTTTTCATACTATGAACTAAAACATTACAAAACTCTGCCACATTGCACTTGAATAAAATTTTCATACTAAAATATGACATTAAGTCTATTTGAGAACTTCAGCCACATTGCACTTCAATAAAAAAATTTCATACCAAAATATGACATTAAGTCTATATTAAAGAACTTAGCAACCATGCAACAGCACGTCGATATTACAAGTACATGAACTAACACCACACACAAACAAAGGAAGTAAATATCTGAAACGTGAAAAACAAACACAACACACTACTAAACGAAAAGACAGACATACGGATCATGCCAAAAAGCCAAACCTAATCCGACGGGGGGCTGCACTTGCAGTTCCTCCTAAGAGCATCATACGAATCCCTAACAGTATTTATGTCGTTGTAGTACTTCCAAACCATCTCTTGAAGATCCTTATTTTGAGCTTCAAGGTCTTCAACACGCTTGCACCGATCGTCAAGATGATTTTTAGCCCATTCCAAATGATGAACGGTGTCTTCATGCCTCTCTTGCAAACGCTTCAACTCGTCCCTAAGAGCTCGGTTCTCTCGGATTAACGCATCAATGACAACCACTTGGTTGGAATGAGATCCAATGGGATTAACACCATTTTGGTTTCTTGGGTTGTTTGCCATGACTAGTGAGTGTATATGCAAATAAGTTTATGGAAAACTAAAAGAAGATAGATGGCTTAATATATAGATTAAAACTGAAGATATGCTTTTTCGTCCATATCCATATGGGGTTTCATAAAAGGAGGTTGTTTGGTCTTATTTGTAATGATGATACTAAACCCTATATACAACACCCAGCCTTTCCCTGCTAAATGACAAAAATGTAATTATTTCTACAAGCAATGTGTAAGACGATTTGCATGCAGATGGCTTTTCATATGTAAGGATAGGGACTCATGTGTTTGCATTGAATACATAAAACAAACAAAAAAAGCAAAATATACAATAAAATAAGATGCAGATACGTATAAAAAAATGAGAAAACATTAAATAATAAAATCTATGAAACAATATTAAATAAATTATGTCCAACAAAAATAATAAATCGGTTTGCATAACCAATATCTCAAGACCAGCAAAGAGTAGATTAAAGATGCAAAACATATGAAAAAAAATCAACAGACCCTAGCCATCATTTTTTCGCGTAGGACAATTCCTTGAATCATGTTCCTCGTATGTGTTACACCTCCTACACAAACGTTTCTTCTTCTTGCACTTCTTGGCCGCTTTCTCCAACGCATCTACCAACCGTTTTCTTGTACCGCATCCTTTGTTCCGTATACCAGCAGGTGGTAACACATTAACCTCCTTGGGAACATCTACACCATAACATTCCCTAAGCGCTTCGGCTCTGTCTGCAGAAGCAGATGGAATTATATTATCAAATTGGAACTCAGATTTCATGTTATCCAACATTTCGGTTAGCACGTTCAACTTGCTTTTATCGTTTCTAATACGACTAACCAACAAATCAAGCTTAGAATACAACTCGTTTATCAAACGCTCCTTCTCTACGTCAACCTCGCCATACTGTGCACGAGCGGCTTGAACTTCAACCGGGACAAGAGATCGAGTCCATCGACGAGATATAAGTATTTCTGGTATTGATACGAAGTCATAGTTCAGCAGAATCTTGAAGATATGGCGGCACGGGGTACCATTACGTGGAAAGAAATTACATTCACATTCCATCATGTCTGACGATGTGTTGTGAGAAACCTGTTAAACAAAGAAAAGAAAAATATTATAACTTACACATTTCATAAAATATTATTATTCAATATAAGGTAATCCGACAAGATTACAAAAAAACTATAAAACAAAAATAACCGTACCTTATATGAATACTTGGTAATAGCCTTTATATTTTTATGTAAAACCCTATACTTTCGGATATCACCCTCTTCTCCAAGATACACGACACCATAATGATACGCGGCTTTTTTTATCTCTTTTTGGACTCCTTTAAAAACAGTACGTGTATATATCTCCGAAGCATGCCTCTCAATAACCAACGGGGTAGCACATCGAGGGAAAGTGTTTCTTGAAATAAACTCGAGGATGCGATGCTTGTTCCTCTGCTTTTCGATAGCACCATCAAACGCATGTATAAACTTGACCAAATCATTTCGATAATATGCATATATACGGAAAAAGGCGTGAGCACTCTCAGATCGTGATGTTGTCCTCATTAACCCGGAAAAGGGAACATCCCTATAATACGCAGATATACATGATTGTCTAATCCGGTACATCTCTCTTAACGATTCGTTGTCATGTAGATCATAATCATCAATAATACTACCCCACTCCATCTCAAATTCCTCAGGACTCATATGGTCATTCCATACCAACTTGTTAAATCTTCTTTTAAAAGATACATTGGCATCAAGATCAGACGTTATCTACAACAGTGTAAATGTGATTAAAATGTTGAATGACTATACCTATTATAGTTTTAAAAATATTACGCATGCAAGAACATAATTATATAAAATATTTAAATAAAAATGGAAAACATACCTTGCCGGGGAGTTTTTTCATAATGTGCCACATGCACAAACGATGTTTCGATTCTGTGAATACGAAAGGATCTGCTTGTTTCATAGCCGTACATTGATCAGTAATAACAAAGGTAGGTTGCTTCTCATGTGCTCTCAAGAAGGCAGCCAACACCCACTTAAAATTCTCTATATTCTCGTGGCTTATCAACGCAGATCCAACAACAACTAACCGCTTATGGTTATCTATAGCTATGAACGGGACAAAATTCATAGCATGACTGATTTTTTTTTGAAATAATTACTAAAAATATCATGCGCAATGATGAAACATAAAGTAGCAAATAATATAATACGTACCGATTCATATGATACGTTGCATCAAATGATATAGTGTCACCGAACTCTTTATAGTTTAGTCTAGCAATCTCACCAGCCCAAAAAACAGCCTGTAACTCCCCATCAGTAACCAATATATCAAAGAAATATTCAGGAACGGCTGTTCTACGTTTACACAACAGATCAACCAACATTTGCGCATCTTTCTTGCCAACAAGTGTGCCCATAGCAGTCCTAGCATTTTGGTAGTCAACTTGAGTCTGACTAACATATTCGTAACCACCTTTGAGCGCAGCCTGGATATTATACGACTTTGCCCCACCAACAGAAGATGATGATCCATTGTACACGTTCCTAAAATCAGTATATTGCAACCGTCGTTTCGAGCGTGACATCGCCTTGTCAGCAGAGTTGTATAGGGCATGGTTATGCCTTTCTTCGAACTTATAAACAACATATGTGCCAGTTTCCTTCCTAAGCCGAAATTTAATACATGCTCTACAATTGGTACGTTTGACATTTGAACTCCTAGTCATGCACTCGACGACTCTACTCACAGGGATACCTTGCCTACTGCATAGTAGGTAACGTGATATCACCTGATCAAACTTATTTTTTTTCTTGTTCGATTGACGAACATCAAATCCAGCTTCTTCCGCGTATTTCATATACGCAATGTCAGCAAGGTCAATAGACTTAAATTCATATCCAAGACCAATCTTTACAGTGTCATCAACATATGGTATCCAATATTTCGTACCCCCAGGTGACACAAAAGTCTCATGATGTACTAAGACAAACAAATTAAAATATTATTTAATATTATAAATATTATAAAGTGCAATCCCAAAACAAATATACAAATAACAAACAGATAAATGGTGCATTAGTGATGTTTTTTTCATATAACAACCGGTAAGCAACCAGTTCCGTAAAAAAAATATTGTATAGTTTTTCATATATGAAAATTACAAAATATATAATTTCATAATAAATAACAACAAGTATATAATTTCATATTGTATAGTTCTTCATATAATTTCATATTAAGTAATAACAAAAATATAAAAGGTAAACGACTCAATTATCGATTTCGCATTGCATACCATTTTAGTCTATAAATCTAGAAAAAACAATTTTTCATATGAAAAAGCGTGTTTAATGTATGACTTGATGGAACTTAACAATAACCGTTTCCATGGCTAAACCGAAAGGTTAATAAAACAATAATTTTTAAACCCAGAAAGATGAGTAAAACATAAAAAACAATATCGTTGTCAAATTTCTCATATATTTTAACATTTACATTATGAAATATTGTAACACGTAGTGAAATTTAATATAACAGTTACCTTTCTTTTTGGGTGTACCGTCAATTGAATCATGAGCATCCTCTGGTAAAGTTTCATCACATTCGTCGTCTGACCCAAGCGCAATCACAAACTCGGCGATATCATCGTACAACTCCATTGGATCAGTACCGGTTTCTTCTTCATTATTTGCTTGTTCGTTATCGAAATACATCACTATGAACCATGCAAAAACTACAACACCGTATTTCTGAATAACTGCTTACACGAATGCAGTTATGTAGTTTTTCATATAAAAACAAACGGTTTCTTAATGAAAAAGATGTGTATCAAAAACGGATAGAATAAAAAACAATAAAAAATTAAACAAAATCAATCACTTCCTAAATTAACGCCTGTTATTTTTTTTATTAAAATTCCGAAAATAATAAATGTGTGAAATTGACGTAATTACCCTTAAGTATAACTAAATCAGGATTAGCAATCAATGGTCAAGATTTGGTTTCATAAGTTACACACATTTAATGGTTACAATTTATTATCTCTCTATATAACTGAATAACAGTTAAACATTTTTTATATATAATTGAAGAACCGTTAACATTAATTATTATTACACTAAAAAACCTCATTGCAATCAATATACATAAATGAACTACTTGTAATAATTTAACATAACTTATCATTTATTATTATTTACACAATACTTCTTTATATATATATATATATAAATATATATATATAAAGGTGAATAACAGTTAAACATTTTTTATATATAATTGAAGAACCGTTAACATTAATTATTATTACAGTAAAAAACCTCATTGCAATCAATATACATAAATAAACTACTTGTAATAATTTAACATAAGGTAATTTATCATCAATCTATATATAATCAATTCTCATTTACACAATGATAATTTATACCATAAAACCATATTGTATCTACTAATGATACAAGAAGTTATAAAATGCCTAAACATACACTTCTTTTATATTTGCATCTGCCATTGATATCGAAAAAATAAGAGGTGCCACCTCCTAATGCTTAGAATCTCATCTCCTTTATATTCTCAAATTTTTGATTTTTAAAAATGTTGAATATATGTGTATATATATATATTAAATATTTTTGCTACTATATGAAAAATATGTAATTCATTATTAACCCGAGTTTTTTTTTGTAATTCTACATACTTAAGTTTAAGGGAAATTAATTAAAATACCCCAAGTTTGACCATCTCTTACCAAAATACCCAAAATCTCTCCCAGTTTACAAAAGTACCCAAAAAATCCGCGATGGGCCCCGCGATCGCGGGCCCAGGCCCACGTGGCAAACTGTTTCGGCCAAAAGCCCCGCAAAGCCCCCCAACTTTGCCCGCGTTGGCAAGTTTCGTCCCTGCCCGCGATGGGCCAAAAAAATTTTACATTTTTGGTCCCTGTTTTTTGTGTCTTTGTTCAGTTAAAAAAAAATACAAACCGTTAAAAAGAAATTTTAGCAAAACCGAGCTGCGTGAGCACGAGATTTTGGAGCTGCATTCGTGTCCGCAGGTCGCACACAAGTTCGACGATTTTAGCTTGCGAAATCGTCAATCGACACCCCCCCCCCCCCCTGCGCGCGGGTAGGTGTTGGAGTAAAACCATGCAAGGAGCTTGTCAACTCCTCACACTTCTTTCCTTATAAACCAAATAATGTTCCTTCCTCCTTCCTATGTGGGACAACTTCCCACACCCAAATTGGTTTTTGCTAATTTCATGGTTTTTACTCAACTTTGAGCATCGATATCTCATTCACACATACTCCGTTTTCGACGCATTATATATCGTTTCGAAGCTCTCATATAGGAGAACATAAACCCACTATAAGTTAATTATATATACTACATATATATATATATATATATATATATATATATATATATATATAAATGTGTCTAAAGTTCCCTAAAAACCATTAAATATAAGAACTTTAGACACATTTAAATATATGTGTATTTAATTAGCTTTCTTTATTCTAGGGATACAATTTAAATACTAGTTGATGGTTAATTGTTAATTATTTGATTGTTAAATGTTAATCTTTTTGTATTGTATTTCATCAAACAAATGGAAAACTGCAGAGAAAAAAGGTGTATTTCTAAGTTGGTGGAGAATCTTTTTGTATTGTATTTCTAAGTTGCAATAATAAAAAAATGAAATTCTTGAAATTTACTTGGTGGAGAATGAAGAAGAAGAGAATTGAATAAGACATGGAAGATTCTAAATAGATATATGTAGAAGTTATATTATTGAAAAAAAATGCGATTGGTTATTACATATTTTTTCTTGGCAATATATCGTTGGAATTGTTGTTATCATATGACATGATTGTGCTTACAATTCAATCATATATATTCGAATAAAATTATGATATTTTGTGATTACAAGATTCGTACAAAAATTCAAATTTAAGCTTCATTGACAATACGTGATTGATAATTGCGTTAAGTTTTAACTACTTCAATATTTTTTCTACTGGTAGTTCGCAAGCATTCCCTGGGCGTATATGACTCTCCCTAGAGCCAGCTACGCTTTCCAAGGTCATGTTGCTATGTCACATACATTCCCTGGCGTGGACAGGTCACATAGAGCCAGTCACCTGTAATAACCCAAAAATCCAAGTAAGTTTTAGAGTTTGGTGGTCAAAGTATAATAAATGGAAGTTAACTTGAGGGACTAGATTGTTAATTTATGAAGGGTATATATAGACTCCAATCCCTAGGGCAGCCTCCATTTGGGCTGAAATCAGTATTTTGTGGGAAGCTCTTAGTGTTGGCGGCTAAGGAAGAAGGAAAGAGAGAAGGGAAGAAGGTTTGAGAAGAAATCAAGAGAGAAAGGAAGAATCAAACTAGAATCTGCAAGGTAATATATCCTAATTCGTTCATCTGATTAGATTAATGCTTCTCCTTCCTATTATTATGAATCCTTAGGACTGAGGTGGGTGATTACTTGAGTTTTCACCATTCTTCCCTTAAAATGAAGTTTTATGGGTTTTGTCATTTGGAATCGATTTTAAGAGATTAAAGTGGGATTAATTGGGTGTTTGGGGTTGGTGGATGAACCCTTATGGTTATCTAATCAAGCAAATGGCTAAAATCGGGTTAGAAATCACTTTTAAGAAATTTATTTTCGGACAGCAGTCGTATCCGGACACCTTCAGTTCTTGATGATATGGTGGTTTCCGGATACGGATGCTGGTGTCCGGGTAAAGCTCCATGGTGGTATCCGGACTAGGGTGGTATCCGGACAAGTGTAGTATCCGGACAAGTGTGGTATCCGGACATGTCAGTACCCGGAAATCATGTGCTGGACAGTAGGTTAAGCCGTTTTATCTGATGAGGATCTATTGCCCTTAGGTGTTCGATTGGGTTAGCTGGAAAGAGTTTAAGAAGTGCGTTCTACGATAATCAAAGGTGAGTTCTCTCACTCCTTTTTATGACGTACCATTTTTACTGAATGTGGTTTCTTTATCGAGCATGAATTGATTTATAAAGATTATGCATGCTTCCATGATTTACATGTTTACCCACAACACGAAATATGTTTTATGTTTTCATGAATGTGGTTTCAACGTATGTGTATGCTATGTGGATTCGGTTGCACGGTGGGGACGGGGTACCTTGGGATCTCTGATCCCTTGGGCATATGGAGGTTAGCTTGTAGGTTGGAATTTGTTTTCTCCTACATGAAGGAACGGGGAGTCCATTTGGATTCCGGCGTAGACGAGAGGGTGTATGTTAGGCCCCGATCGGAGTAGCTTATGCAATCCCCTGAACCCCGTGTTTAACCTTGGATGATGTTTATGAGAAAGATGTGAACGTATTTTCAATGAAATGATTTTATACTGTGATAAATGTTTACAAGTTGTTTTCGGAGGGAATTCACTAGACTTTTTGGTCTAACCCTCGCTTTTCAAAAACTAAACCATTTTCAGGTAAGCGCGCTATGGGTTCTTCTAGTAAGAACTAGGAGTGACTCAAGGAGGATTTGGAGACTAGAGCGACTCCAGAAGTTTTGGATCCTAATGACTATAGATGTAGCTCTCGGCTGTGGATTTAGAGATTTCTGCTGTCAAATTTTGTTTAGTATAGAAGAATTAATATTTATGGACAAGCTTAATTATGTAATCTGAATGCTTATTTCTGGTTGAATGCATGTTATGTTTTTGGGACGTTACATCACCTATTTCGGGGTCGTGCCTCCCCTTAAGTGTGACACATCTTATTGACTTCTCATTCTCTCAATAATGTAGCATTAGTACCATTTAAAATAACTAAAAACTCTAGCATGCGAGAAATGTTATAAACCAAAAACATTTAGCATGCATACCCATAAATCTAGATATACATGTAGTCATAAAAGCGAGAAAATGTAATTAAAACATCTTATCAAGCATAACATAAATTCCTCACATGGTCATACATTTAAAAATAAATTTTCATACTTATGTATACATCCCAATGAAATCTGATGAAGACTCACCTGAATAGCTCCCCTAGCTAAACCTCGTTCCTGAGTAATACCCTATAACACATAATTACATTTCCTTAACTAGTGTCTAGACTTTTTCCAAAAAGTCAAACAAATCAACCCATGGTCAAACCTAGGGTTTGCATGGTCAACGAGACTCAAATCTCTTCTTAGTAATCACAAGGAAATGACTCGATCCCAACCAAACATGACCCACGACAAAGTCGGCATCGGCCCAAATCTACGGCCCAACAAGTTGGTCCAGCCCTGACCGACTCAACATGATGCCCGACCAAACCCAGTCGCACCTTCGGTGTGGCTGTCGTGAACGACCCTCATTTGGGGTCGTTTCTCGACCGTTTTTCTTTTCATCAAACTTTTTACAGAAGTTTATAAACAATAATCATCCCAACTCATATCCCAGTTTACACCCCCTACAGTCCGTTATTACATTCGTATTGAGAGTTTTTGTACCCGAATCGTGTTGAGCTGCCGCAACAACAACTTCTAGCCCAAAGCGCTCGACGTACAGACCACCATAGCCCATGAAACTTATTTCATTGGAAAGGTAATTGAAAAACAAAGTCAATCATATATTATACATCAATTTTGGTTAAGTATTTTACCTCCAATCACCGTCTTAGTGCGGAATGACCCTACGTCGCTCTAAACTCGATATCTCTCTCGTTTCTTGATGAAATTTCGAAATTCCTAAGAGGTTTACTCCTTTACATGCTTGGGAGTGATCCCTCAAAATTGCAGACAAAAACCCCAACTTATAGGGCGTCAAATCTGCCCTGGTATCCAAAAAACACGATTTAGGAATGATTTTCCTAAATTCAATCATCTCCAAATCAATTTTTCTCCTTTGGCAAAACTAGTCCCTCTGGTTTTTCGTTTTGTATTCTTGTCTCAAATCAATTAAATTCAAAATATCTAATTTCCCTTTACTGATTTTATTCATTACAATAAAATCACATTTTTCGAGTATCGTCACTTTAATCCCTTATATCATTTACTCTTTAAATTTTTAACCTCAATAATTATTTATTTTATAAATCATAAATTTTAGTGTGTTACATCGTCTTCCACAATATATATATATATATATAGGGGTGGTATCCGATACAAACCAAATAGATTGTACAAACTGTACAAACTCATCTCCCCCAATCACGTAACTTCTTTTTTTATATCCATAAGGGTATTTTAGGGCTTTTAGCATATTTTTTCATCTCCACCAATCACATAACTTCTTTTTTTTATATCCATAACTTCTTTTTTTATATCCATAAGGGTATTTTAGGGCTCCACCGAAAAATATAGCTTCATGAAGCCAAATTATATATTCATGAAGCCAAAATATAGATTTATGAAGCCAAATTATCAGATTATCATATTCATGAAGCTAGATTGAGTTTGTAGGGGTTTGTACAATCCATTTGGTTTGTATTTGATACCCAGTCTATATATATATATATATATAGAGAGAGAGAGAGAGAGAGGTGGTTTCATGTAAACCCATATTTTAAAACTACCATTGGAAGGGATTTTCTTGGTCCGATTTTGAAGATGCTATCTAAACCCATATTTTTAAGATGCTATCTAATTTCTAATGCAATGATCATTTATATTCTACGATTTCATAAAAAGAAGGATAAATGGACTTTCCACGGTTAAATTGATACAATCCCTTTTAAATAAAATAATAATTATAATTAGATTAATACTAAATATAATATTCTATCATCAAATGACCAAAACACCCTTAAAAAAACAAAAAAGAAGAAGGAAATTTAATGATTGGTTGAGAGAAGTTTGTAAAGTTTGTAAAGTTTGTAAAATAATATTTGTTTTCAAAACATCCCTCATATATATATAAAGGAGGTTCCAAATTCCAAATTACATGGTCAAAAACCGTAATTGATGTATCTTTGAAAATATTATTCTTAATTAAAACTATAACAGATTATTTTAATTTCTTAAATAAAAATAAAAATAAAAATTAAAGTTGTGTTATATTTACTATATATATATAGAGAGAGAGGTTCAAGGGAAAACCTCAAATAACTGAAAAACTAAAAAACACCCTTACACACGTAGGATGAGATAATCTAATGGTTATTATCTCAATGGCAATTTTGTAAATAAAAAGAAGCTCATGGTATATTTCATAAGGGTATACAAACAATTAGAGGGTATAATTGGAATATGTATAAAAAAACCCAAACGTAAACATCCCCTTTCCCTTTTACATTGTAGTGTTTCAATCTCTAGGGTTTCAATCTCTTTATCTTCTCACCTCTCTTCTCAGCCGCCGCCACCACCTCCGGCCACCACCACCTCCGGCCAGATCATGGAGCACAGAGTATTCACCTTCCTGCCTTCATTCTTCTTGATATCATACAACACCACATAAAATGGCTTCCCTAATCTTCTCTCTGCAAATATCATCTCGCCGGAAAATGTAGTCCCCGCAAATTTAAATCTCCGACGATCGTTTATCTCACTGCAGATTGCCGGAATCTCCACACACTTCTGCTCCCATTTCTCATCTTCCTCATCCATCAATATCCACATCAACATCACGTTATCTTCACCGTTTTCAATTCCTTGATAGTCAACTATGGCCAAATTCCCATCGTATTCCATCAGAACAGCGTCTTCTGAGTTTGAAATCGTATCATCACACATCTGAATGAATCGGAATTCTTCGCTACTGACATCAAAAGCCACCATAACGGTTTTTTCCGAAGCTATCATACTCGGAAAAGCCCTAATTTAGATCTGGCCGTTTATACAGACACGCTCATTGAAAGGAAAGTACGGCGGGGCGCCGGCGATTCTCCGCCACTTGTTGGAACGACATCCGACGGTGAATACTCTGTGCTCCATGATCATCTCGTTCCCGTGGAATGTAATCCAAGTGTCGAGCACCTTGTGTTCATTGTAGGGTTTGGGTTTTTTTCGTATTCACCTTCGTATCGAACAGACCGTGCTTGGGATTTCCGTCTTCTTCTTTTTCACCGATCGCGTTTCAGTAGAAAAACGCCAGATCTGTGCATAATATGCACAAGTGCATAATATGCACAAGTGCATAATATGCACGACCAGATGCATAAGCTTTGTGGTGTGTTGGATCATAAGATTTGTGTCAGATATGTAATTGAGTATTTATTTAAAATATTTTTGATGATTTTTTATTTTAATTTAATTTATTTCTGCAGGTTCTGGATTTGTGTCACAAGACCTTTATTTTCATGGATTCTTCAGTGTCTCTATTAACAAAATCTAGATCTGTGCATAATATGCTACAAAATCCAGATTTGTGCATAATATGCACAAGTGCATATATATGCATTTGTGCATATCTACAAGTTTTTGCCGAAATCTGCAAGTTTTTGTAGGAATCTTCAAGTTTTTGGCCGGAATCTGCATGTTTCGTCGGAATCTGCAAGTTTTCGCCGGAGAACCGTCAACTCGCCGGAATCTGCAAGTGCTCGCCGGAAAACTGTGATCTCCATAATTATAGGGAAACGATTTATGCCTTTTTTGTATTTTTCATATCTGAAATAGTACTCAAATTACCTTAATACCCTTTTTAATTAATTATAATTAGTTTAATTGTTGATTTTTAATATCCTTTGGGTTATGTTGAATCAATGTTTATAAGGGTGTTCCTTAGTTTTCCGTTTATTTGAGGTTTTCCCTTGAACCTGACCCTATATATATATATATATATATATATATATATATATATATATATAGGGGAAGACTATTTTGAAACCCTCCAAAAGGTTGAAACCCTTGAAACCCACTTCATCACCATTGATCTAAAAATTTGACGGTTGAGATCAAGTGAGAGATAATGCACGATCCACTAACCTTAATTTTAGGAGATTATTTGCTTGATCTCAACCGTTAAATTTTTAGATCAATGGTGATGAAGTGGGTTTCAAGGGTTTCAACCTTTGAGAGGGTTTCAAATTATCCTCCCTCTATATATATATATATATAGGTTAAATCATGTGAGAACCAAAAATAGGTTAAAAACAAAAAAATTCATTCATAGGTTCTCACGGTTCTCAACCTATTTTTGCCTATAATAATGTCCATGTATTAAAATCAATTAACAGCTTAGATTAGTTTTCACGGTTATCAACCTATTTTAGGTTCTCATTTAATTAGCGTCCTATATATATATATATATATATATATATAGAGGAAGGTTCAAACGAGGAGCGCATCAATTTAAGAGAACGTGAGGAGCACTCCCATGCTTCTCATCACATATGATTTACAACCCTAAAAAATCGGATTTAACTCAAAAATTCGCGCAAAGGGTGGCGTGAGGCGTGGCGCGATGCTGCAGGTCGCGGATCACATGTGATTCAACACTGTAAATCATTAATGATTCATAACTGTCAATTCGAGTCCAGATCAGTTGTGAATCACATGTGATCCACAACTGCCAATCACATGTGATTCATAACTGTCAATTGCTCCTCACGTTCTCTTAAATTGGTACGCTCCTCGTTTGAACCCGCCTCTCTCTCTCTCTCTATATATATATATATATATATATATATATATATATATATAGGGGTAGTTTCATTTGCAAAACGCCCTAATATATAGGGGTAGTTTATTGACTTAACCACATAAATCGATAGTTTGCAAAATTAGGGCGTTTTGCAAATGAAACTACCCCTATATATATATATATAGAGAGAGAGAGAGAGGCGGGTTCAAACGAGGAGCGTACCAATTTAAGAGAAAGTGAGGAGCAATTGACAGTTATGAATCACATGTGATTGGCAGTTGTGGATCACATGTGATTCACAACTGATCTGGACTCGAATTGACAGTTATGAATCATTAATGATTTACAGTGTTGAATCACATGTGATCCGCGACCTGCAGCATCGCGCCACGCCTCGCGCCACTTTTGCGCGAATTTTTGAGTTAAATCCGATTTTTTAGGGTTGTAAATCATATGTGATCAGAAGCATGGGAGTGCTCCTCACGTTCTCTTAAATTGATGCGCTCCTCGTTTGAACCTTCCTCTATATAGAGGAAGGTTCATGTGAGGAGCGCGTCAAAACGTGAGAACGTGAGGAGCACTCCCATGCTTCTGATCACATATGATTTACAACGCTAAAAAATCGGAACTTTCTCGAAAATTCGCGCAAAAGTGGCGTGAGGCGTGGCGCGATGCTGCAGGTCGCGGATCACATGTGATTCAACACTGTAAATCATTAATGATTCATAACTGTCAATTCAAGTCCAGATCAGTTGTGAATCACATGTGATCCACAACTGCGAATCATATGTGATTCATAACTGTCAATTGCTCCTCACGTTCTCTTAAATTGGTACGCTCCTCGTTTGAACCCGCCTCTCTCTCTCTCTCTCTCTCTCTATATATATATATATATATATATATATATATATAGAGAGAGAGAGAGAGAGAGAGAGAGGTGAGAGAGAATTGGGATCATGTGAGACCAACAGGTTTTCGTGAGACCGGTGAGACCAAGTTTTTACACTTGAAAGTTCATAGCAAATATTGTGAAGGTAACCTTCACACTGTTTTTTGCTGTGAAGGTTTGTATCTTTTTTTACCTTCACAGTAAAATACTGTGAAGTTTCAAGTGTAAAAACTTGGTTTCACCGGTCTCACAAAAACAGGTTTGTCTCACGTGAACCCAACCCTATATATATATATATGTAGGCGGAGGATCGTGTGATAAGTTGAGGTTAACATGAAAACTATGAGAAGTGGATCTGAATCGTTGATCACTTTTAATCTCATGCTCCCATGAACTGCGGCTTATAAGGGAATTGATGAGGTGCATATCGGTGCTTCTTATCTCGGTGCATCGTATCCTAATGTGCATCCATTTCTCATCCAACGGTTGATAACCACTTCTCACGCTTCTCACATTTCTCACGTTAACCTCAACTTCTCACCGAAACTCTGACTTATATATACATATGCATACATATGTTGGAATAATCATGATTTGTATTTGATAGATAATAAGATGACAAGAAAACATACCCGATGATCCTGAGGATCCAGTGAAAGCATTAAACACATTTTGCCATTGATTGTCGGGTTCCCAGAACGAGGTGATCGTATTATGATGGGATGATGATCGATCTTGAGAGAGTCGATCTTAGGGGAGGCACACGGCGGTAGCAGTAGATTAGTGATAAGGCATTAGGGTTAAAGTGTGATTAGGGTACCCTATTTATAATAAGAGTATCTTACACTTTTAACCCTTGGTGTTTATTATGTGCCATATAATTCCCCATAGTTCCAATCACCTAATGGAAAACCCTATAGTATGTCAATAATAGTAAATACGCCCATCATATATTTACCAGACATAGGGATTTCAGTTATTGTCAATTATCATATCAGGAATGATAAACAATCAGTGACGGCCACTTTTAAGGTGGTTCCAACATTCTCCCACTTGACCAAGCGATCTTTTATCTATGAGCACCAATAAGTCCGGCCGGGATGATACTCATTTTGTTTTAAACTGAAATCATAGCTAATAAGTACAGCCGTAGAGAAGAATATCAACTCAGGGCCCCCACTAGTCAAACTATGACTCAAATTTAAAACTGAATAAGCAATGATCAATTGACTAAGACAAATTTCGTTATAATAATGTCCATACACCATTATGAGCTCAAAGCGTAACTAATGGACAAACAAAATCTGAATATAGAGGAAAATTTTATTAAGATAATAATAATGACCAATAAGTACAATATGCTATTAAATTAAGTCTTTTGTAAGCCCCATCTTCGACACGTGTCCTACGAAGACATTAGGAGGAAGACCTTTGGTCATCGGATCCGCTAGCATATTCTTTGTACTTATGTACTCGATACAAAGGACATTTTCCTCAACCCGTTCGCGCACAAACAGATACTTTGTATCAAGATACAGCCCAACGCCAGTTGAACTGTTACTGTTCGAGAAAGTTACGGCAGCTGAGTTATCACAATAAAGCTTCAATGGTCTAGAAATGGAGTTGACGATTTTGAGTCCACTAACCAGGTTCCTTAACAACATCCCATGACAAGAGGCATTATAAACGGCAACGTATTCAGCCATCATGGTGGACGTTGTAGTCAGCTTCTGTTTGTGACTCCGCCATGAGATAGGTCCACCAGCTAACATAAATATGTACCCAGAAGTAGATTTCTTATCTTCCTTGCATTTAGCAAAATCGGAATCAGAATATCCTACTACTTCTAAGTTGTCACTTCTTCTATAAGTTAATTTGTAGTCTTTGGTCCCTTGCAGATATCGTAGAACCTTTTTAGCCGCTTTCCAGTGTGCTATTCCGGGATTAGATAAGTAACGTCCCAGCATACCAGCGATATAAGCGATATCCGGACGAGTACAGACCTGAGCATACATAATGCTCCCTACTACAGACGAATAAGGTATCATCCTCATTTCATCCTTTTCAATCTCAGTGCTCGGAGCTTGGAAAGAACCAAACACGTCCCCTTTAACTACTGGAGCTACAGTGGGTGTACAGTGCTGCATGTTATAGCGTTTTAAGATACGCTCAATATATGCGTTTTGAGAAAGTCCCAAAGCACCATTATGCCTATCTCGATGTATTTCGATACCTATGACATAAGAGGCATCACCGAGATCTTTCATGTCGAAATTTTGCGAAAGCATCCGCTTCGACTCATGCAGCATATCCAAGTTGTTACTTGCTAGTAGGATGTCATCTACGTACAAGACAAGGATTATAAAGTTACTCCCACTGATCTTGAGATAGGTGCATTGATCCACTTGATTCTTTAGAAAATCATGCCCTTTTACGATTTTATCGAACTTGAGGTACCATTGTCGTGATGCCTGTTTCAACCCATAAATGGATTTCTTCAACTTGCAGACCATATGCTCTTTACCTTCTGGAATGAATCCTTCAGGTTGTCGCATGTATACGTCTTCTTGCAAGTCTCCATTTAGGAATGCGGCCTTGACATCCATCTGATGTAACTCTAAATCATAATGAGCTACAAGTGCCATAACAATCCTTAAAGAATCTTTACGAGAGACAGGAGAGAAGGTCTCTTGATAATCGATTCCTTCCTTTTGAGTAAAGCCTTTTGCAACCAGTCTGGCCTTATAGCGTTCGATGTTTCCTTTCGGGTCTAATTTGGTTTTGAAGACCCATTTACAACCGATAGTTTTGGATCCTTCAGGAAGTTCAACCAAGTCCCAAACATCATTGTGTTGCATGGAATTAAGCTCTTCAATCATGGCTTCATTCCACTGAGTGGCCTGATCACTATTAATGGCTTCTCGATAAGAGGTAGGATCAGTAAGCTTTCCAATGTCCTCAACTTCAGATAAAAAGGTTACGAAATCATCAAAATTTGGGGCCCTGCGAGCCCTAGATGATCTCCTGAGTTGATTATCCGGTTCAGTAACGGAAGGAGCAGAATCAGTGATATTAGGATCAGCGTTCGGAAGTGATGATGATGTTCCCTCGGTATTTTGGTTAGGAGGAGCAGGATCAGTGATATTAGGAGCAGCGGTGGGTACAAGAGGAATTATCGGAGGAATAAGTATACCGGAAGAATGGTTTCCCCCCGCTTCTTGTACTTCTTGCAAATCTGAGTCATGATTTGTCGTGCTCCCACTGATCTTTGAGTTCTCAAGAAATGTGGCATGCTGCGTGTCAATGATGCTCGTAGTGTGGGAAGGACAGTAAAAACGATAACCTTTTGAGTTATCAGGATAACCGATAAAGAAACATGTAAGGGTTTTAGGATCCAGTTTCTTTAAGTTAGGGTTATAGACTTTTGCTTCGGCAGGACAGCCCCATACTTTCATATATTTTAGACTCGGTTTCCTACCTGTCCAGATTTCATAAGGAGTTTTAGGGACAGATTTTGATGGAACCCTATTGAGTATATGAACGGCTGTTTTTAATGCCTCAGTCCATAGGAAAGTAGGTAAGTTAGTGTTAGCAAGCATACTTCTTACCATGTCCATTAAGGTTCTGTTTCTCCTTTCAGCAACACCATTTTGTTGAGGAGAACCAGGCATGGTGTATTGGTTAATTATGCCATGTTCCTTGCAAAAGTTATAGAAAGGACCAGGAGCTTGACCAATATCAGTATGTCTACCATAAAACTCACCTCCTCTATCTGATCTCACAACTTTTATTTTATGATCAAGTTGGTTTTCAACCAAAGTTTTAAAATCAATAAAAGTTTGTAAGGATTCAGATTTTTCCTTAATCAGATATAGGTGCATATAACGCGAATAATCGTCAATGAATGTAATAAATGATGTATGTCATGTGATTGATGCGGGATAAGGACCACTAATATCAGTGTGAATTATTTCCAACAAGTTGGAACTTCTAGTAGCTCCTTTCTTATTCCCTTTCGCCATTTTGCCTTTGAGGCACTTAATACATGTTTCAAAATCACTAAAATCAAGAGAATGTAAGATTCCATCCTTTACGAGTCGAGTCATTCGATCTCGTGAGATGTGGCCAAGACGTTTATGCCACAACATGGAGGAATTCTCTAATTGTTTAGGTGATTTTGTTATTTTAGTTACGTCATCAATATTAAGTGACAACAAAGACTGTGAGAAATTATGATCTAGTTCCAATTTATACAGTAATCCATCCAAGAAACCTCGACCAAGTAATTCATTATTATGAGTAATAGCAATCTTGCCGCAACCATGAATTATTACATAACCTTCAAGGTCTAGTCTAGATATGGATACAAGGTTCCGAGTAATTCTCGGTACATATAAGGTATCCACTAGTCTAATACACTTTCCGGTACTCATATGTAAATTTAAAGTTCCCATGGCTTCGACATCTAAGAGATCACCACTTCCAACTCTAAGTTTTCTTTGGCCCTTTGGTAGCTTCTGGATTGTAAGGAATCCCTGCATTGAGTTTGTCACATGGACCATAGAACCAAAGTCACCCCACCATGTATTAATAGGGACATCAGTAGTAAAGGAATCAAATATTACATAAAGAATGTTACCTTTCTTAGCTAGCCATTCCTTGAACTTAGGGCAATCTTTCTGTCCGTGCCCTTTGGCACGACAGAATTTGCAGCTAGGTTTGTTAGACAAGGATTTAGAGCCAGAGGCAACGGCACCATGATTATTATCCTTTTGGACTTTATTTCCAGTCTGATTACCGTGATTACCCTTCCTTTTCTTAAAATTAGCAGTGGTTGTCAGGTGAACAGCTTCAGGTTGTACCAGCTTTAGGCAATCCTCCTCTTGCACACACATTGCAATCAGTTCACTTATCGACCATTTATCCTTCATAGCGTTGTAGTTAACTTTGAAGGTGTCGAACCGAGCAGGCAAAGAGGTCATTATGAAATGCACAAGAAAATTATCAGAGACTTCCATCTCAAGACTCTTAAGCTTATGATCCATATCAATCATTTTCATAATGTGTTCACGGACACTGCTATTTCCTTCATATTTCAGAGTGAGCATCTGTAGCATTAAACTACTTGCATGAGCCTTAGACGATCCCTTGAAGTGATCCTCAACAGATTTGAGGTAAGTTTTGACTTTATCAGAGTCAGGGATAGCTCCTCGGATACTGAGGTTAATGGAGTTCTTGACCATCATTAGTGACAAGCGATTTTCCCTTTCCCACTTTTCAAAATCCGCTTTCTGAGCTGCAGTGGACGCAGCAGTAATAACAGTGGGTTCATCATGGCGAATAGCATGGTCAAGGTCTAGCATCCCTAGAGTAAGAAGTAATTGATCCTTCCATGACGCAAAGTTCGCACCAGTAAGTGGCTCAATGCCAAAGTTAGGTACTGATTAGGAAATGAGGAGGATATAAGCTATAGAAGACTATCATAGTGACGTAGTTAGCTATAAAAGGCAGACAAAGTAATGTTTCTTAAAGTAATGGAATCAAAGTAATGTTAAAGTAAGCAGGCCTAACAGTAATATTCCTTAGAGTAATGAAACTATGACCATTTTAGTGATGAAGTCAGTGATGAGTATACCTATTGTAAACACCAAAACAATAAGTCAAAGTAAGGCTCTACTTAGATGTTACATCACCTTTGGGCAGAAATAACTAATATCTAAGTAAACATGAGCGTTAGGGTTATGCAACGCAATGCTTATCTTTTGACCTTTGGGCACAAAATAGAGCATCGTGTGAATTATGCATGTAGAAAGTCCTTTTGACACACAGGTATATTAAATCACCTTTGGGCAGAATTAATATACTCAGTGTTCATTATGCAAAAGGAAAAAAAAAATGCATTATGAGAATCATACTTGACCTTTGGGCACAAATGATGAGACCATAAATATTAGTGCAAGGTTTTCGCTATGTACAGAAGCGAAAAGTAAGGTTTTCGCAATGTACAGAAGCGAAAAGTAAGGTTTTCGCTATGTACAGTAGCGAAAAGTAAGGTTTTCGCTATGTACAGAAGCGAAAAGTAAGGTTTTCGCTATGTACAGAAGCGACTTTTCGCTATGTACAGAAGCGAAAAGTAAGGTTTTCGCTATGTACAGTAGCGAAAAGTAAGGTTTTCGCTATGTACAGTAGCGAAAAGTAAGGTTTTCGCAATGTACAGAAGCGAAAAGTAAGGTTTTCGGTATGTACAGTACCGAAAAGTAAGGTTTTCGCTATGTACAGTAGCGAAAAGTAAGGTTTTCGCTATGTTCAGTAGCGAAAAGTAAGGTTTTCGCTATGTTCAGTAGCGAAAAGTAAGGTTTCGCTATGTACAGTAGCGAAAAGTAAGGTTCAACCGAAAAAAAAATTCCATACATTGATCAATTCGGGATAAATAACATTGATCAATTAACATGGCATAATTAGGGTTTAATACGATGGAAAAATAGCATTATAATTCGCTGGAAAATTTTTTCGGCGGCTGAATTGCAACTCAGTGCAAAATTTCGATGTTTTGAAATTAAACAGTACAGTTTATTATGATCATATTTTGCGAAAAGAAACAGATGATAGAACCATCAAAACGAACACAAATCATGAATGAATTTTGAACCTGGGGCTCTGATACCAGATGTTGGAATAATCATGATTTGTATTTGATAGATAATAAGATGACAAGAAAACATACCCGATGATCCTGAGGATCCAGTGAAAGCATTAAACATATTTGCCATTGATTGTCGGGTTCCTAGAACGAGGTGATCGTATTATGATGGGATGATGATCGATCTTGAGAGAGTCGATCTTAGGGGAGGCACACGGCGGTAGCAGTAGATTAGTGATAAGGCATTAGGGTTAAAGTGTGATTAGGGTACCCTATTTATAATAAGAGTATCTTACACTTTTAACCCTTGGTGTTTATTATGTGCCATATAATTCCCCATAGTTCCAATCACCTAATGGGAAACCCTATAGTATGTCAATAATAGTAAATACGCCCATCATATATTTACCAGACATAGGGATTTCAGTTATTGTCAATTATCATATCAGGAATGATAAACGATCAGTGACGGTCACTTTTAAGGTGGTTCCAACAACATATACATGAAATATTATGTGAGAAGAATAGTTAACGTGAGAAAGTTAGATGAGATTTGGACTCTTGATCACTTTTAATCTTAAACTCACACATGAATCAAACTTGATACAAGGATTGATTTGGCGCATTTCAGTTCATCTCATCCTAAATGCATCCAATCATTTTGGGGGCGTTTCCGGACAGCAGCGGTATGTTTTTGGCATTTAGGCAGAAGTTTGGGGGCGTTTCTCGCGGTTGGTTCGGTCTTAGATGAGTGAGTTTACATATGTTCGTCCTTTCATTATTTTCTTGGTTTTGCTTTGGTTTGTTAGATTTGTTCCAGTCGTACGCTAGGTTGGGATTTCCAACTCTAGTCTTGCTTGATAGTGTATATTTCATGTATAGTTGTAAATGTATTTATTGGAATAAAATATTGCCTTTGCAAAAAAAAATGCATCCAATCATAAAGATCCATTTTTACTTTTCTCAACTTGGTGAGAGGAGACCTATCAAGATAGAAGCAAGAACTCAACCTGGTGAGAGGAGACCTACCAAGATAAAATTGCTTCGTTTTTTAAAATAACATAAAAAGGAAGAGTTAAAGGAGAAATTGCATCAAAATAGAACTAACTTTTACGTTATTCTTATTTAAGATTTAACTTTTAAAATCGTTATATAGGGCCAATATCAAACTATATTTTTATTTAAAAGTCCTATTAACTTATTGATCCGTTAATAATTAAATCACCTAAAACTTTTGCCAATTGAGCTCCATGCTAAAATAAATAACCGTATTATTTTAGTTTAGTTGAAGATAATTGCCAACATATAAAAGCAAATGTGTGTTTTTACATTTACTTTTAATTTTGATATGGAGAAATTTTATTGTTTTATAATTAAGGATTAAATTATTTTTTTGTTAATTAAATAGTATGTTGGTTCTTGTTTTGCTTAACAATGAAGATTCTATCTAATTAGTTCAAACAATATATAATGCGGAGGCGTTTTAACGAACTAACAGATATAATGAGGTAGAATAACACACAATATCAAATATATGAAGTGTAAATAACACAGATAAATAGCTCAATGATTCACTGTATTTGATATAATAAGAACACCAAGAACACCGAAAGGTTTGATAAGAATCTGCTCTAAAGGTGTGTGTGTCGTGCAAAGCTTAATAGAAGAACTCAACATGAGTCTTCTATTTATACTACTTCTAAAGGGGACAAGATCTTAGATAATAAGGACCGAAGGTACTAGGATACAGTTGATGAACAGTTGTTGGAATGTACTAATACACTATTCTGTTACTATTGATACAACGTGTATTAAATGCTCCGTATTCTGCTTTAGGCTGAAACCTATCAGAGTTTGACACGTGGAGTTGTCAGGTCACGCCTTGTCAGAATGATCTTCAGAACCTTCGAATGGCAGATATTGTAAGAAGCATGTTTATCCTTGTTTAGATCTTTTGCGTAGATCTTCTTTTTACCACAGAGGCTCTGTCAAGTATGACAGAAGCTCTGTGGCCTTGTCCGCTTAGTAGAGTCTTTTATTGCTTCTTCACTTCGGTCTTCTTGGCTAACCCGGCAGAGCCTCTGTCGAAGACTTCTGTCTTCTCGGTTACTCGGCTACTCGGCAGAGCCTCTGTCGAAGGCTTCTATACTTAGCCTATTTTTCAATACTTCTATTAACAGAAAGATTGGAGCTAACAATCTCCTCCTAAGTATTGAAAATAAAAAATTGAAAAGTGCAGAGTTTTAGGCTAAGTACATAACAAGAGGTGAAACAATATACCTCAAAAGATTTTACATTTCTTTCATACATAAGATATGCCAGAGGCACTTACATTTGAGTACATTATGAAAGGAAAGATTTGTAGAGGTTGGTAGAGGATATCAGAAGTTGGCGTCTTTGAAGTCGTTGAAGCTTCTGTTGTCGAATCCTAACTCTCTAAGCTCGTGATAGAATCTGATGCAGAGGTTTCTGAAGTTGATTACTTGGTCGATGACCTCTATCAGTCTATCTGCGAGAGCCTGATTTATTTGCTCTGTTCCTCTGTGCTCCATGAGGCTTGCTCTGAACTCTGTCAAACTACTTGTTGCGTACTTCTGACAGTCCATCTCTATGAACAGTCTTGAGTTCCCAGTAGGATCTTGATAGACTAACCCAACTCTTGGAGATGTAATAATCGAGCTCGGTATGTGTTGATCCCATTTTTGAGCAACAATAGAAGAAATATAAAATCCATATTTAAATGTAGAGATAAGATATACATGAAGAACAATCATAAAGAAACTTATCTCATATTCATTGATGATTAAATATGGAGAGGATAAATGTTGAAGAACACCACACTTAACATGAAACGACTCTCATAAGAAACTAGTCTATGTGTGTTTTGTGTGCTTTCCATAATTCTCTCTACTTAAAAAGACATATGGACACCTCTTATATAGGGCCATATTTACATTAGATATTTAAGATATCTAAAATCTAGATAATATCTAAAATATCTATTAAAAACATCTAAGTAAAAATCTATAAGAAAATATCTAAAACATTTAAAATATCTTTATAAAACATTCCTTTAATTAGGGACTAATTAAAGCTAACAATCTCCCCCTAATGTTTTATAAAGAAAGCATCATCTTGTAGTCTCCCCCTTGCTTTCTTTAGAACCTTTGATGTTCCGTTCTTCAAGTCTTCAAAGCATCATGTGCTCCCCCTCAAATGTAGGCTCATCCACCGAGCTTTAAACGTGAATAACAGAGGATGGAGTGACATTTAAAATGTGACAAATGTAGCTTGACACCATGAAGAACCGTTGAGAGAACACCGTTCTTGAAAGCGGAAAGAGCATGAGTGAAATGCGATGCTTTCGGTGCAGCAAGAGTCCATTGACTTTGACACAGATTCTGACCATTAAGCACACTGATTCAGACCAAAATCAAAACATGAAAAAGTTTCACCTGTGTCTTAGGAATTCAACGCAAATGGACTCATGCGAATCGGAGCACCGAGTAGGAAGTTATGCGCGTTTTTCTGAAGCAGCGCAAAGCTGACAGCAAGTAAACAAAAATCGGGCTCGGAGGTTCGATCGCAGAGGTTCAGTCCACAGAGGCTCTGTCGTATTTCACAGAGGCTCTGTGGTGAACAGTATCACAGAAGGTTGTTTGCTGCTCGGTAGAGGTTTGGTCGTTGCTTGGTTGAGGTTGGTCGCCGCTTGGTAGAGGTTTGGCGGCAGAGGTTTCGTCGTGGCTCGACAGAGGTTGTCTCTGCTCGGCAGAGGTTTAGTCGTGGCTGACAGAGGTTTGGTCGTGTGCGGCAGAAGCTTGGTCGTGTGCGGCAGAGGCTTGGTCGCGTGCGGCAGAGGCTTGGTCGCGTGCGGCAGAAGCTTGGTCGCGTGCGGCAGAAGCTTGGTCGTGTGCGGCAGAGGCTTGGCAGAAGTGTTTACACTTACTTTGACACTAATTTAGACCATTTTACCTCTGGAGTTTGCAAAAACTCAAAACACAAACAACTTTAATTTGTTTGTTAGCTGTTCAGATCATCTTGAATCATCTCTTTTTGAGCTCGTACGACAAAGATATGGTTGTTTTACCACAGTCGCGCAGATCTGTCCATCAGCTTTCCATCAGCACACTGTTGTCTACTTCAATGATGCATATGAACTTTATAAATTTCGAATCTCTTAATTCTCAAAACACGAAATCTGTTCATCTGTGTCTTAGGAATCCAGGGCCTTTTGAATCGCATCAATCGGTGTTTTTATGAGTGAGATATGATCAGTTTAATACAGCAGCGCAAATTTGTCATTAAATCTGATTTGTTGTAAAAGATAAGACGATCTTCATATAATTTTTAAAACCGTGAGTGCAAATAATTCGATCTCTAATTGATCAAGTCAGAAAACTAATTAGAAGAATCCAAAGTTTAAAAAAAAACGTTTCAGATCAGACTTTGAACATGTAACAAAACATCAAATCTTTCTCAAACAACTTTCTCAAGACCCAAAAGATTTTGTTATCCATATATAAATGTTTATGAGCAACGGAAGACAAACAAAATCTGGATCAAAGATAGTCCAATCTTGAAAATAAAGGTCAGATCAAACAAAGATCAACAACCTTACTACCAAGATGCAAAAAGAATTGCTATGGACTTAAGCACACACAAGGATGAGATCATAGATCAACCATCTACTTAGTGCTTATCAAATAAAACCAATGAATGAGAAAGAATAAAACACACACACATGAAGTATATCAGAAACTAAACCCTCTAAAACTTCCATTGTTGCATAGATGATCGATTTTGAAGAAAAGTTTCTTCAATCGGCTCTGATACCAATTGTTGATCCCATTTTTGAGCAACAATAGAAGAAATATAAAATCCATATTTAAATGTAGAGATAAGATATACATGAAGAACAATCATAAAGAAACTTATCTCATATTCATTGATGATTAAATATGGAGAGGAGAAGTGTTGAAGAACACCACACTTAACATGAAACGACTCTCATAAGAAACTAGTCTATGTGTGTTTTTGTGTGCTTTCCATAATTCTCTCTACTTAAAAAGACATATGGACACCTCTTATATAGGGCCATATTTACATTAGATATTTAAGATATCTAAAATCTAGATAATATCTAAAATATCTATTCAAAACATCTAAGTAAATATCTATAAGAAAATATCTAAAACATTTAAAATATCTTTATAAAACATTCCTTTAATTAGGGGCTAATTAAAGCTAACAGTATGGCAGAGGATGGGCAGTCATTTTCTGGTGGATGGAGATTTAGGTTTCTTACTCCAAGATCTCGTCCTAATTGGAAGTCGACTAGGCTGTATAGCAGAAGTTTCTCTCTCATGGCTTTCCTTAGCACCCTGTATGCCCTTCGATTTGCATCTGTTGTGTAGTTTTCTTTGGTCCAGTGCAGAAGGTCGTGTAGGCCGTAGGGACTTAGATTTCTCAGATCAACATCTGAGAATTGGGTAACGCTTCTGTCCTCCCTTTTGACCTTATAGATGTTATAGGAAACCTTAGGTGTGGTTCTGGTTTGAGAGAACTTATAGTATATGACTTTGTCGATTTTGGACTCTGAGGAGACTTGGTATTTTGGCTTGGGAGTGGTTCTTGTGAAGATGTTTTCGAGGTCAGCTTGAAAGTTGGGATCTTGAATGGTTGTTGGCAGAGGATCTCTGGCACTTCTGTTGTACAAATATCTGTATACTACCTCTTCCATCTATTGTGGAAGTGCACCGAGTGGAGGAATGGGTCTGCGCATAGCATCCATTCGCTTCTTGATTTGGGCCACTCGATCCTCTGTGACTTTTGCCTTCAGATCTAGAACAGGTATATTTGACAGAGGGGTAACACCGAAAGCCCAGTCTTCTTGTTCTGGCTTTGGTATTACATATGCATTGAAAGAGCTTTTCATCAATTTTTCTGCTGGTTGATGCTTGGGCTTCTTCTTTTTGGGTTCCTCTGTCATTATCCCCTTGCCTTTGTATTTTGCCTTCGGCTGAAGATCTTCTTGTAGAGATGGGGTTGCCTCTGTGGGATTTGTCTTTAGGATTTCTGAGGGTGCCTCTGTAGTTTTGGGGGTTGCCTCTGTAGGTTTTGGCACTTGTGTTTCTGAGGACTTTGTTGGTGACGTGGGTTTTGTTGGTGAGGCTTCTGTGGTTTTACTCAGATGTTTTCTTTTGTGAGCAATGGTTTTGGTTTTGGTTTTGGGTGTGGGAGATGGGGGTTTTGTTGTTGCAACTTCTGGTGTTTTTGGTGTTGGAGAGGGGAGTTCTTCTGGTGATTTTGGTTTTGGTGATTGGGATGGTTGATCTTCTTCGGAGGATGTTAGGATTTGGAATACTTCACGGGTTGGGACATCTGCTCTGAATACAAAGGTTTTTTCCACAGAGGTGGGTGTTGCCTCTGTGGTCTTCTGTTGTTGATCTTGGTTGGTTTCAGGTACTTGGGTTTGGATTGGTGTTTCTTGAGGGGTTCCCACAGAGGTGGTTGTAGCCTCTGTGGTTTGTTGTTGGTTTCCTCCATGGGTTTGAGTTGTTGGGGGGACTTGGTTCAGGGGTTCTGCGGATACAGGTGGTTCTGGTAGACCTATGCTTGCAGCTTTCTCCCTTGGTTTTTCCCTTTGATTCTCCCCCTCAAGATGATCTGATGAATCGTCAGAGTCATCATCAGAGTCATCCTGACCCTTATCTTTAGTACCCTCTGCTCTGCACGAAGCCTTGGGTTTCTTAGGCGGTACTGCCCCTGCGGCTATCATCTTGGCGCATAGATCGTCATAGAGGCCAAGAAGGGTCTGGACCTCTACTTCTGTCTTGAAGCGCATTTTTCCCACACTTGTCTTGAATTCTTTGACATAGTTTGCGTTGGCAGCAGTGAAGGCTCGGATGAATTCTGTCATTTGATCAAGTATTCCTTGCCCAAGCTCTGTCAGCTGAGCTCTGGTCATATAATCAGAAGGCTTCATGGCCAGAGTTTGTTGCATAGTTTTCTCTTGAACTTTCTCTAATAGCTTCTTTAGGTCTTCAGGGGTAAGGCCCTTAGAGGTGGAGGCTTTGGCATTCATCGTTTCAAGGAAGAGTTTGATAGAGGTTTTGAATGTAGATGTGGCGGCTTTTCCGAATTCAGTGGCAGCAGATGCAGCAGAGGTATTAGCAGTTGTTCTCATTTGGGCTAAGGCATTTTGCACCTCTGTGGACAGGTTGTCCATTTTGGTGTTCATTTCGTTTAAGGCCCTGGATGTAGTACCTGCAAAAGAATCAAATGAGCTTTTCAACTCCTTCAACGTATTGTCCACAGAGGTGACAAGGGTTTGGAACTCATCCATGTTCCTTGGACACCTTCTTTCGCCCTTGTTTGTACGTTGGGGGCGGAAGGATTTCCCTCTGATCCTCGATGTTAGCTTCAATCTTCCTAATCATAGAAATACTTAGAAGTAGTGAAAAATAGGCTAAGTATAGAAAAGCCTCTCACAGAGGCTCTGCCACTTCTTCCAGAAGATCAAGTCCAGAAAGCCACAGAAGCTACAGAGGTAATCACAGAACCTCTGTAGTGCGCAAGAAGAAGATCAACTCGGAAACAAGTGGACTGCTCCACAGAAGGTCAGACCATAGAACCTCTGTAATGCCTTACAGAGCCTCTGTGGTCTGCTATGAAGACTTGGAAGATATTACTGGATACGTTCATCAACTTACATGGAAAAGTACTGTCAAAACACGTGTCAAGCTCTGAGTGGACTCAATAGGGCATGGTACAAAATAGACGTCTGCGCCATTTAATGCATTTACCAATAGTACATCTGCTCCATTAAATGCGCATGGCTCAAACAACTGCTCACACCATCCAGTCCACTGTTCACACCATCCAGTTTACTATTCATGCCGTAAAAGGAACAGTGACCAACTTCATAGTCTTCTAAGAGTAGTATAAAAGGAAGTCTCATGTTGAGATCTTCCCAACGACGAAAACACAAGGAATCACTAATACTCTCAAGCTTTATTGTCAAATATCTGAGTGTTATATTCTCACACACACCAACAGTTCTTAATCTGTTCTTCGTGTTCTTATTATATATTGAATAACAGTAACTGTTCAAGAAATCCTTTTTATTCCTTACTGTTTTCTTTATATATGTGCGTTCTAATATCTATCAAACATATCTGTTAGTTTAATACGCTTCCGCATCAAACTCTAAACTCCACTAACAGATTGTTAATCTTGATTAAGTGTATATGGGTTCCAACAATTGGTATCAGAGCCTTCCTTGATTTTCAATATCAAGTGATCCACTTATCAAGACTCTTGATAGATATTATTGAGATTTAAAATTGTGTCTGGAAACTGCTTAAACCCAGAAAATCTTCAAGCTCATCGAAGTAACTCTTTAGTCATACTTTCTTTCTAAAATCTTCAAATGACAAATACAAATAATTTCTTTACTACTGGTTCTCTCACTAAACCTCCTACTCTCCTTCGAGATGAGTATCCTCAGTGGAAAATAAGAATGGTCCATTTTTTCGAGGGCACTGAAAAAAATCAAGTACAATATCTGTACAATCCTCCTCCTATTCCCATGACAGTAGTACCTCGTATACCTGCTACTGCTGAATCTGCCGAAATCCCCGAACATCAAAAACCAAAGCCAAAAGGGGAGTGGTCAACCGAAGATAAAGCAGAAGATGAAGTTGCTCAGAAAACCAAGAGGACATTAATTATGGCAATACCCAACGAACTCTTTCAATCCTTGGATTCATGTGAAACAGCACATGATCTGTGGAAAGAACTGGAAAGACAGTTGGAAGGAGGTGCTAAAACACAAAAAAACCGAAGAGCACAGTACATCAATGAATATCATGCATTCAAAGCCTCTGCAACAGAATCTCTGCAAACAACATACGACAGATTCAACTCTCTAATCAACCAGTGCAGAAAATCAGGCATTGACAGAACTTCTGAAGAAAACAATGTCATGTTTTTAAAAAGTCTAAATGAAGAATGGCTCCAGCTGTCTATGTCCCTACAGACAAATCAGGATCTAGACACCTGGACTCTCTCTGATCTTTACGGAACATTAGCCGCACAAGAACCTCAGATAGCACAGGCTAAAACACTAACCATTGCACCATATGCATTGGTTAGTAAAACTAAAGAGGATGCACAGAGACCAAGAAATGATAAAGCCACAGAGGAGAAGAAGAAGGAGAAGAAGAAGATGGTGATAATTGACAGTGAAGAAGAAGAGCAAGCAGAAAAGGAAACAACTCTTGCGTCACTAGCTAAATCTTTAGCTCTATTGACAAAAGAGTTCAGAGGAAACAGAAGAGGTTCCGGAAATGAAAGATATGATAGAGAAAACCAGGATGACAGAAGAGACAACAGAAGAGATGACAGAAGAGGAGAAGAATCAAGTGGCCGACAGAGGTCAAACGATATAAATTACAGAGGGAATGACCGACAGAGGTCAGATGACTCGGTAAGCCACACACAGCAAGAATGCTACAAATGCGGCAAACCTGGTCACTATGCAAATGAATGTAGATCAGAGAAAGGCGGAGACCTACAGAAGTCCAATGACCGAACAGGAAACACTCCTCAAGGATGTTTTAACTGCGGCAAACCAGGCCATTTTGCGAATGAATGCAGAAGCAGATCAAATCGCCCACAGAGGGACTCTGCTTTCTACAAAAAGAAAGCCGAATATTATGCTCAAAAATCCTTAATGGCAAAAGGACATTCTGAGGAGAACACAGAAGACTTCCAGTCAGACTCTACTTCTGACGATGAACATACCGCTAATGCCCTCTTCTGTGGCATGGCAGAAGTCGACTCCTGCACTGACTCTGAGGTATCTACTTCAAATTCCAACTCTTGTATTACCTCTGTAGATGATAATACACTTAGAATTAACATTGAATTAATTGAACTGAAAGAGATAAATCAAAGTATTCAGAAAAGACTCACTTTCAATGAGAGAGAAGTACGGCTTCTCACTCAAGAAAAAGCAATGATTTTTGAGGAAAAAGAGAGAATAGAAAAGAATTGGAACAAAACTCTAGATCCTTTAAAAAAACAAATTTCTGAATTAACCAATACTTTAAAAGATAAAACAAAAGAACTTTCAGTTTCAAGGAGCGAAACTACTGACATAAGATCTCTTAAAGAATACTTTCAAAGAGAAAGAGAGGTATTATGGCAAGATTTACTCAGAAGAGAAGTTTTGCTTAAAAACTATAAAGATGCACAGAAAGTTTATGAAAAAATAAACTCACAAATAGGGAGACGAGGTATAGGGTATGATGATATCACCCTAGGTGTTGAAGGCAAAAGAAACAAACCTCTGTCCTCGTTATTTGTGATTGGAAAAACAAACAAACCAGATTTTCCAAATCTAATCTCTGTAAACAAACGGGCGAAAATCTCTGTGGATCCTTACTTGAAGAAACATAAGAAGATGATTAACGTGTGGTTTGAAAACACAGACTCATCATCTTCAACCTCTGTCAATAGAAGTATCAAACCAAAGAAATATCTGAAAACACAAGATCAGATTGGTATCTTCAAGTTTGGTAAACCAGAGACCCAAACACAGGTTGCATTTGTCTGTTTGATAAACGTTGAAAAGAAATTGTCAGCAGAAGCTCCTGAGTTTAAACCCATTTTTTCAGAAGAAAACTTTAAAAATTTAATTGAAAAAGAAATTTTGGAAATATGGAAATCAAGCGTTTTAGAAAATTTCTGTACATCTTCTATAGATAAAACTCTCACTGAAGAAATCTTATTAGAAACCTCTGCAATCTATGAAAACTATTCTACAGAGGAAGAAAGCTCGTACGATACATGCTCAGAAAATCCAGCCTCTATTGAAAGAATTGACTCAACCTCTGTATACGAGGACGATTCATCCTCTGACAACTCAGAGACTGATTTCAAATCAGGGATAATTCACTGTGACACAGAGGATGTCAAATTCTCCTCTGAAGTTCCTCACAGAACTATTTCTCCAAAAGAGAAACTCACAGAGATTCCAATCTGCCAAGATTTTCTAAAATTGAATCTACATATCAAAACCTCTGCTGAGCTTAAAATGTTACAGAAGACCTCTATTGATCCTATAAGTTCTAGATTTTCAAAACCTAAGGTTAATAAATCTTTTTCTTCTGTGACAGTGATGAAAGAAGTTCACCACAGAAGCAACCCACAGAAGGCAGGTCCTAAACAGAGCTTTTGCAAACAACATTCGAGTATTCATAGATCTTCTAGTAATAGGAAATCTAATGTAAAGAAAGAATGTAATGCCTCTGTGGCTGAGTTCAAAAAGTTCAATGAAAAGTTCAAGCAAATTACATCTCATATTCAATACTGTCATTGCTTTGATCTTATGTCTAAACTTAATAATCATTTATCAAGTCAAGTCTGTTTACTCTCTACGACAATTCAAAAGTCAAATCCCACAAAGAAACAATCTGACTCTTCTGCAGAGAACAAAATGTATTTCAAGAATGCCAATGCAAACTTGAAAAACTCTAACAATATTGGACCCATATGGATATGGGTACCTAAATCTCTGTGATTGTCCTGCAGAAGAAGTATGTGCCAATCTGGTATCTAGACTCCGGATGCTCAAGGCACATGACTGGTGACAGAAGTGCACTATCCACGTACAAAGAAACACAAGATGGTGGATCTGTGACTTTTGGAGACAACAAGAAAGGACACATAAAAGGCTATGGAGTCATAAGGAAAGAAGACGTTTCTGTATACAAAGTTGCATATGTGGATGGCCTTAAGCACAACCTACTCAGTGTAAGTCAACTTTGTGATACAGGATTCAATGTGTTGTTCAAAAGAACTTTCTGCTCTCTACAAAGTGAAGAAACAAGTATGGAACTTCTGCGAGCTGAAAGAATAGGTGATCTATATCTAATGAACTTCAACTCAAAGAACAAAGACAAAGTTTGCCTTGTTGCCTGCAAAAGTGAAGAAGCCTGGTTATGGCACAACAGGTTCTGTCACTTAAATTTTCACACATTGGAAAAACTGGTCAAACTTGATCTAGTTAAAGGTTTGCCAAATGTTAAGTTCAATAAGGATCATTTATGTTCTGCCTGTGAGATGGGAAAACTCAAAAGAGCTTCCCACAAAGGCAAAACAGATGTATCTTGCACTAGACCTCTGTACATGCTTCATGTCGACCTCTGCGGTCCCATTGCCATACAGAGCCTAGGTGGCAAGAAATACATACTTGTCCTAATTGATGAGTATTCGCGTTTCACATGGGTTGAATTCGTTAGAAAGAAATCAGATGTTCCAAATATATTGATAAATCTAATGAAAAGAATCCAAGTTCTTTATAATTGCAGAATACAGAAGTTAAGAAGTGACAATGGCACAGAATTTAAAAACTATGTCATTGAAGCCTATCTTTCAACAGAAGGAATATCACAGAACTTTTCTGCAGCTCGCACTCCACAACAGAACGGTGTTGTCGAAAGAAAAAACCGAACACTTGTGGAAGCCGCAAGAACTATGATGTCAGCATGCGGATTATCAATGAACTTTTGGGCAGAAGCAATTTCTACTGCGTGTTATACTCAAAATCGATCAACCATTGTGAAAAGACACCTCAAGACGCCTTACGAATTGCTTAACAAACGGCGGCCAAACATCAAATTTTTCCATGTATTCGGATGCAAATGCTTCGTCTTAAACGACAGAGATTCAAGAGGAAAGTTTGATGTAAAAGCAGATGAAGGCAAATTCATTGGATACTCTGCCACTTCCAAAGCCTACAGAACATTCCTTATAAAGTCTCACAAGATTGTAGAAAGCATCAATGTTTCTTTTGATGATTCATTCCAAATGACTTCTGAACAAATCAGTTCAGAACTCGGAACTAAAGGGAAATCCTCTGTCATCTCACGAGCAAAAAAAGACTTGGATCTTCTATTTTTAGAGATGCTCAACGAAAACATTGATCCTTCTGTTGGAACAATCAGGGTTTCTGAAGAACCATCCTCTGTCGGACAAAATCCTACAGGTTTGTCTCTAACTGGTCCTAATAATGCTTCATCTTCTTCTGTACATACTACAGATGCAATTGCCGAAGCAGAAGAAAATGCAGAAGATGAAACATCAAGGAAAACGACCACAGAAGCTGCACAAACCACAGAAGAACCAATTACAGAGGAAATCGAGGACCAAGACTATACGTCCTCAGAGGAACGAACTCCACCACCACTCATACCAATCATTCCACAAACGGTAGAATCAACTACCAAGGCACGAAGAACAACAGAGGCTACACAAGAAGAAACACAAGAAGTCTCTAAAGAAAGTCTGAATGACATTGATGATCATCTCCCACGCACAACTCAATGGACAAAAAGCCATCCTCCAAGCCAAATAATCGGAGAACCTTCTGACGCAGTAAAAACAAGGTCTGCCACTGCTAACTTTTGTTTCTTTACAAATTTTATTAGTGTGATAGAACCAAAGAAGATTTCTGAAGCCCTAGATGACCCAAACTGGGTAGACGCCATGCAAGAAGAACTTTTGCAATTTGAGCGTAACAGAGTATGGGCTCTAGTACCTCTGCCAAGAGGAAAACAGGCCATTGGGACTAAATGGGTCTACAGAAACAAGAAGGATGAAGATGGAGTGGTCATCAGAAACAAAGCAAGATTAGTAGCAAAGGGATATAGACAAGCAGAAGGCATAGACTACGATGAAACTTTTGCCCCTGTCGCACGGCTCGAAGCAATAAGAATATTCTTAGCCTTCGCAGCCCACAGAGGTTTTAAAGTCTATCAGATGGACGTAAAATCAGCTTTTCTCAACGGTGAAATCCAAGAAGAGGTCTACGTTAATCAGCCACCAGGATTTGAAAGCTCAAAGTTTCCAAGGCATGTATACTACCTTGAAAAAGCTCTATATGGACTGAAACAGGCTCCACGAGCATGGTATGAACGACTTTCTACCTTTCTTCTAGTCAATGGTTACAACAGAGGTACAACAGATACTACCTTATTCTATAAACGCAAAAGTAGTGAGATAATGCTTGTACAAATATACGTAGATGACATAATTTTTGGGTCTACTAATTCAGAAGAGTGTAAAAGATTTGAAAAACTCATGCAGAGTGAGTTTGAAATGAGTATGATGGGAGAATTAACTTTCTTCCTCGGACTCCAAGTCAAACAATCATCAGAGGGAATTTTTATAAATCAAGCTAAATATGTCTCTGACATTCTTTCCAAGTATAGCCTCTCTGATACCTCTGCAATGAAAACTCCAATGGCCACTGGAAACAAGTTATTCTTAGATTCAGATGGCATCTCTGTAGAATGCACTCTCTACAGAGGCATGATTGGATCTCTGTTATACTTAACAGCAAGCAGACCTGACATTATGCATGCCACATGTCTCTGTGCACGCTATCAAGCTAATCCAAAGAAATCACATTATGATGCCGTAAAGAGAATCTTTAGATACCTAAAAGGGACCAAAAATCTTGGTCTCTGGTATCCACAGAACTCTGGTTTTGGTCTTAAAGCTTATACAGATTCAGACTATGGAGGATGCATGCTCGACAGAAAGAGTACCTCTGGGAGTTGTCAATTCCTAGGTGGTAAACTAGTCAGTTGGACCTCCAAGAAGCAGAATTGTGTTTCCACATCCACTGCAGAAGCTGAATACGTTGCTGCCGCTAGCTGTTGTTCTCAGGTTCTATGGATGAAGACTCAGCTAAAAGACTACGGCCACATTCTGTTCAAAATACCCATCTTCCGCGATTCCAAAAGTGCTATTGCTATCTCTGCCAACCCTGTGCAACACTCAAAAACCAAGCATATCGATATAAGGTATCACTTCTTGAAACATCATGTTGAATACGGTACAATCGAAATGCATTTTGTGCCCACAGAATATCATCTCGCTGACTTATTCACCAAAGCACTAGACGAGAAAAGATGCAACTTCTTGGTAGGTAAGATAGGAATGATTAACATGGTGTGAAAATCCTCAGTAAGTATAGTTTTATATTCTGTAAATAATAAGTAAATACATTGCTTAATTTATTGCTTTGATCGATTCTACTTCTGTATGTAAATTCTTAAAACCTTAAATAGTTCTTAAAATCACAGAGCTTCTGTAAGTCAACTAAGAACCTCTGACGACCCCTACAGAACCTCTGAAAGACCATGACCTATGTTCTATGCAAAACTTATCATTCTTTGATCCAAGTATAGGTCAAGGGGGAGCAAAAAAAAAAAGAAAATTCTTGATCTACAGAAGAGATTAGATCAAGGGGGAGCAAAAGGGGCCCTGAGATGATCTACAGAGGTAAATCTCTCAAAGGAAAGCCGAAGAAGAATGTCGATAATTCTCCATCGACAGAAGAAAGACAAAACTGCCGAGAACAGAAGAACCAAAAGGTATGTCTCTCGCACAAAAGGTTTTTGGAAAACAATTTTCTAGGACAAGAATTGTCAAATATGTCCTAAATATACTGTGAATAACATCTCAAAAATCAAAAGCTCAAAAAGTTTCACAAAATTCGAATTAGGAGAAATTTAAGGTCATAGAGCTTCTGCTGAGCTCAACAGAGCTTCTGCAGGAAATATGCTCTGTGATCACAAATTAACCTTCTGTCGATCTTTTGGAATGTTATCTCGGAAACCGAAAACGCAGACCATGACCTTCTCGAACAAACCGTTTTTTTTAAAAACAGTTTTCTCGGACACAAACTTTCAAATATGTCCGAAAAACATCTCTTAAACCAAATCAAAAATTGGATGATCAAAAATACTAATAAATTTTTTTATGAGATTTTTTCTCTCATAGAGCTTCTGCTGGCCCTCACAGAACTTCTGCAAGTTCCAACAGAGCCACAAAACCTCTGCGAAACAAATTTCTTCACAAAAATCCGATTTTATCCTCTCCAATGCTTTTACAAATGTTTTTGGTTAAAGAAGAACCCCACAGAAGTCATGATAACAATGAGATATATGAAAAAGGGATAAACATCAAAGATTTTCAAGATCACAGAGCCTCTGTAAACTACAGAAGCTCTGTCAATCTGATTACTTGGGCATCTCTGTAGTATTAACGGTTACTTTTTCTGCGAGTGAAACTCATATGGCTAAGAACAACTCCACGCGCCTAGCATTAATGGGCCGCGCACGACGTCCTGTCATTTTCTGACATGGCCTACGTGTCCCATTTTCATTGGGCAAACATGGAACGTTTTTTTTTTGGTAAGTTGAACCCGCCGCTCAAACTCGAGTGCGGATTCCAAACTTTAATCCATTGCCATATATTTTACCCTTTCGAAGTCTACCGTTTTACCATCCTATAAAAACAAACCTTACCCTCTCATAAAACCTTTTACAAACTCTCATCTTCTTCTCCGGCGATACCCTGCAAAACACTTGCAAATGGCTTCATCTTCTCGAGCTACATCCTCTGAACTCTCTCCGGCGAACTCAACTGAAAACTCCCCTGCTCATTCAGAACATTCTGAAAACCCCAGCCTTGCAAGAGATATTGAACAACAAGATTCCGGGGATTCCGCAGACTTTGCTCCGACGACACACTTGCAAAACTTCATAGCTAAGGATCATTTCGAAGCCACTCTTCCTATTAAATCCAACAACTGCTATTTGGTCCCCTCACCCACTACTTTCGGCGAAGCCCATGCCATACTTCTGAACATCATGGAAAACCATATCCTTTTCCCTCTACTATCAAGAACCCCTAACAGAATACCAGTTCGTTATTTGAACCAATTTTGGCAAAGCTGCCGATTTGATAAAGACGGTTCTCTTATCAAAGGGTACATTTCAAGACCTGATAAAACTGAGCATCTTGAAATCAAGTTCAACAGAACAATGTTCTCACTTGAATTCAACCTACCAACAAGGGGTCTTCTGGGATTGAAAAGTTATGCAGAGCAACCAACAGACGAAGAGCTCTGTAGATTCGTGGAAATGCTTGGGTACAACACCCAACTACGGAAGAGAAATGACTTCCGCAGAGGCCGATTACCACCTCTATGGAACACTTTGTTCTCTATTCTTAACAGATGCTTGACAGGAAAGATAGGGAGTATTGACCAGAGCTCACATCAAATCTTGAGCATCATGTATGGGGTTTACTATGATCTTCCACTAGATTATGCGACCATAATGATGCAAGAGATCATAAACACCATCTACAGAAAGAACAACTCGAAAAGGGTCAAAGAGAACGATCCCAACTTTCTACCACCTCTGCAATTCCAAAGAATATTGGGAGTACTGTTCGAACCTCTGCTGCTAATCCAAAATTGGCCAATGGAAGGGCCAACTCCCAAACAGTTCCCGATGAACAAAAATACCCCCACTGATCATGTTGATGGCTACTCACACTGCAGACCTCTGTCAAAGAAACTTCTGCGCTACGCATCGAACATATCCCTTAAGAAAGAGTATATACGCGATCATAGAACTCCAAAACCGAGTCCTATGACACCCCCGCGTTTAGGTGTTCCCCTAGGAACAATGTTAGATCTGAAGTTTTGTCAATAAACCAAGTGTTGAAGATCTGATAAGAGAAGTCAGACGTTCTGAGAAGAAGAGTCAGAGATCTGAGAAAGAGAAGTCAGAAGTTCTGAGAAGCGTGATCAGAAGAATGTTCTGAAGTTCTGAACTACCTGTTCAGAACTTATGACGAGTTTCGTTATTTAGTAATGTGTAAACTAATTAGGACACGTGTTATGTTCTTATTAGTCTTTCTTATTTGTACTGTAGCTTTAAGATGTTTGTTGCAGTATAAATAGAGTGGTTAGCACTACGTTGCTAACTGATTGATTTTCCCATATTACATGTATTCATTCCTTGTAATCTTTGAGGTTATCTCTCTCTTAGATCTGTAATTCTGTGCATCATTGAATACAATTGGGCTTGATCATACAATTTCTCAATTACTTCTTTCTATATTGATTGTAAGAATAGATCCTGCACTTTCAATTGGTATCAGAGCCAATCAACAAACAAATTCGTTCAAGATTGTGATTGCGAAGATCGATTGATCAATTTCTTGAAGATTTCTTGATTCATTCAAAATTCGATTCCGCTGCTAGGGCTAGTTCTTGAATTCTTAGCAATTCTTGAATTACCTGCTACTTTTCGATCAAGAAAATCGAATTTGTCTTTCTGTTGAATTTTCTTACAATCATGTCTTCTAAAGAATATCTAGCCATGGGATCCGAAACCAAACCGCCTGTTCTTATACCAGAAGAGTATCAGCAATGGAAAACTCGTATGATCCAATTCCTTGACAACATCGATGAAAATCTTATGATTTCTATTCGAGAAGGTCCAATCGAAGTATATATCGATGTCGCCGCAACCCCTGCTACAGAGACAACTCCAGAAATTCCAGCGACCAGAGTAAAGAAGAATTATTCCCAATACACTGCTGAACAGAAAATTAGGCATGCTATTGACAAAAGAGCAATTACTTTGATGACTTTGGCTGTCCCGAATGAGGTTCTTAACAGAATTGACAGTGGATCATCAGCTAAAGAAATGTGGGACGAATTGGAAAGGCAAATGTTAGGAACTGTGAGATCTATTCAGGCAAAGTTAAATCAAAGCATAAATGCTTATGAAAGGTTCAAAGCAAAAGAGTCAGAAAGTTTGACACAGACATACAGTAAATTTTGCACTATTCTAAATGACTTGAGAAGAAATGGACTGAAGAAAACAAAATCAGAGATAAATTACAAATTTCTGAACAGTCTAAATTCAGAATGGTCATCATTTGCCATAAGTCTGCAAATGAACAAGGATATGTGTGAAGAAGACTTAAATGATTTGTTCTGTGTTCTTAATCAACATGAAGACTCTGTCAAGTTAGTTGTGGAAGAAAAGAAAAATGTTGCTGATCAGTTAGCGTTCTTATCAAAGTCCAAAGCAATCAAAGCACCCAAAAAGACTGCATATCTATCAGAAATACCGAGTCTGGAGGAATCTGACAAAGAAGAAGGATCAGAAGATGATGAAGATATCAAGATAATGGCTGAAAAGCTAGCTTTGCTGACAAATACTTTCAACAAAAGGTATGGGAAGGGCAGATTTCAAGGAAATTATAAGAGAGCTGGAAGTTCAGATTATAAGAAGAAAGATGACAGAGAAGAAAATAAGATTGAAAAGAGAATAGAGAGAAGTGAAGAAAACAAGGAAGAGAAGGAAGAGAGAAAAGAAAAGAATCTGTGTTTCAAGTGTGGAAAATCTGGCCATTATGCCAAGGATTGCAGAGTTAAAGTTGTGAAAGATTATGAATACTACACGAAGAAGGCTCAGCTTGCAAAGAAGAGAGATGACGAGAGTGCGCTATTGGCTGAACAGGAGAATTGGCTGTACTACACTTCTGATGAAGATGATCATATCAACTTTCCACAGATGCGAAGCTATATGGCAAAAATGAGGAATGAGGATGATTCTGATTTTGAAGATGCTGATTCTGAGTCATCTGCTGAGGTACATTCTTCACTTGAATTAGAGTTAATGACACAGATTGGTGAAATGAAAACTGAATTTGCTAACCTAAGAAAACAGATAAAAGGAGAAAGAACTTTGGTTAACAAATTCAGAATTGAAAAAGAAGTAATAAACGAACAATATGAAGAATCTGAGGCTGAGAAACAGAAAGTTAAAGATGAAAATTCTGAATTGATGAAAAGGCTTTCTGAACTAAAAGTTGAGTTTTCAAAAATAAAGGATGAAAAAGGTGATTTACAAATAAAATTTGATATGTTATTTGAAGAAAGAAAGAATTTATACTCCAAAATCAAAGAATTGGAAGATTTGAATTTGAAAAGAGGTCAAACTCAGCAAACATTAAATCTTTTATTAAGCAATGTTAAAGATACAAGATTTTACAATCCAAAGAAGGGATTGGGATTGGAAGAAAATGTCATTTTAAAAAGAGCTCCAATACTTCAAGTTTCTAAGCCAAAAATCCCAGAAATTGTTGAAGTTTTCATAAGACCTGCTAGTTCTATAACAAGTTCTGACAATTTGCAAAGACCAAACTCTAAAAAGTCAGATGAGACAATTTCTGAGTCTAAAACAGAAAAGTCAGTTGGTTCAGAAGAAAAGGTTAAGAAAGAAGTTTCTAAACCAACAGATGAAAAGCCAAGATACAATGATACTAAATTCAAGTATGATTCCTTAAATGTCAGCTACAAAAATAAACAACCAAGTTTTTCATATCATGACATTGAGAGCATATTTGATACAAGTAAAAATTCTGAAACAGTCAATCAGAAGTCTGAAACTTCTAGTCAGGATTCTGAACTTTGTAGTCAGAATTCTGAGTCTAAAGATCAGACATCTGAGTCTGTAAATCAGAACTCTGACTCAGGCAGTCAGAAGTCTGATTCAACTGGACTTTCTGAAACAAAATCAGATGAATTTTTGCAACTTGAAAAGAGATTTAATCTTGTGAGTCAAGAACTTGAGGATTTAAGGAAAGCTTATGATGAACTTGAAAATGATTTCTGTGAGATGGATATTAAACTTGAAGAAGCTTTGAAAGAAAAGAATATTTTTATTCAGAAAATAACAGAGCTTGAAAAACTGAAGACTGAGTATGATCTTTTTAAAATTAATGCTTCAAGAGAAAATGATAAATTCTTTAATGAATCAAGTACATATGAAAAAGGTGAATCATCTAATTCTTCTAACAAAAAGAACTTGAATTTTTCAGAAAAAGAAGAAAGCAAAAGGAAAGATGATCTTGCAAAGTTGAATGATCTGAAAAGGGAACTTGAGAAGCTTAGAATGAAATCTACTTCTGAACTAAACGCTAGAAATTCTTGTAATAAGGGCAATTGTACTCTGAACAGTATAAATAAAAATGAAATGATCTATGTTTCAGATTTATTGTCACTTGCAAAGAAAAATCTTGTTTGTGTTAGATGTAAAAATGATTCATTCCAATATTCTCACAAATGTCAAGTCAAAATAACTTCTGTTTCATACATAAGAAAAGATATTCAGAAAGTTTCTGTTTCTCAAAATACAGAAAAGAAGAAAATTTATGTTCCTCAGACTCAGAAGAAAGAAAAGATAAAAGAAAAGAAAGTTGAAAACATAGCAAAACCAAAAGTTACAATTCTCAAAAAGAATTTGAACAAACTTGTAAGCAGAAAATGTTCTGACTTCATAAAAGTTCAAGGAAAGTGGTGTTTGAAGAAAGATTTTGAGTGGAGAGTAAAAGGTACTAATGTTAAATCCAATGACAAAGCTAACAAAGATGGACCCATTCCAAAATGGGTACCTAAACTTAACTGATCCTTTTGCAGGGCTGTCATGTGTGGTTTTTAGATTCAGGAGCTTCAAGACACATGACAGGTCAGAAGTCTTTTCTATCAAACTTCACAGAAAAGGCTGGAGGAGCAGTAAACTTTGGAAACAATAGCAAAGGTCAAGTCAAAGGTTATGGGGATTTAACTAAAGGGGATCTAACTATCCAAAAGGTTTTCTATGTTGAAGGATTACAACACAATCTTTTCAGCATAAGTCAGTTTTTAGACAGTCTTTGTCAAATTAAGTTTCAAATAACAGGTTGCATGATTCTAACTGAAAATGATGTCAAAGTCTTCTGGGCCAAAAGACATATGGACTTATTTGTTGTTAATTTTTCAAAATTGAAAACATTAAATACAGTTTGTCTTTTATCAAAATCAACTGCAAATGAATGCTGGCTTTGGCACAGAAGATGTTCTCATCTGAATTTCAAAGATCTTAATAATCTTGTTGCAAAACATTTGGTTAAAGGCTTACCAAAGCTTAAATTTGAAAAAGAATCATTATGCTCAGCTTGTGAAATAGGCAAGATGAAAAAGAGTTCTCACAAATTAAAAATGGACTCATCTTGCAAAGCACCATTAGAAATGATTCATACTGATCTTTGTGGTCCAATTTCAGTTCAATCGATGGGAGGAAAGAAATATATGCTTGTGATTGTTGATGAATTTTCCAGATACACGTGGGTTGAGTTCCTAAGAGCTAAGTCAGAAGCTGCTACTACATTGATAAATTTTATCAAAAGGATTCAAGTTCTCTTACAACTTCAAGTTCAGAAAATCAGAAGTGATAATGGAACGGAGTTCAGAAATGAGACTCTTCAGAATTTTTTAGAAAGTTCTGGGATTTCTCACAATTTTTCTGCTGTCAGAACTCCTCAACAAAATGGTGTTGTTGAAAGGAAGAATAGAACTCTAGTTGAGGCTGCGAGAACAATGTTGGCTTATGCAAATCTTCCTACTTTCCTATGGGCTGAAGCAATTGCAACTGCTTGTTTTACACAAAATAGAACTTTAATCAATAAGAGATTAAATAAGACTGCTTATGAACTGATAAATAAAAGAAAACCATTAATCAAATTCTTTCATATTTTTGGTTGCAGATGCTATGTTCTCAGAGACAGAGAAAATCTTGCCAAATTCGATAAAAAGGCAGATGAAGGATACTTTGTGGGTTATTCTTTAACTTCCAAAGCATTCAGAATCTACAATAGAAGAACCAAGAGGATGATGGAGAGCATAAATGTAACTTTTGATGAAGCCAGAATGCGGACTTCTGAACAAGACAGTTCAGAACTCATGCTGAACAAGACAAAAATGACTTCTGATACAAATTCTAATCCTATTTGTTCAGAACTAAATTTACTGTTTAAGGATGCTTTTAGTGAACTAATTTCTGATTCTTATGCAGAATATGAAAATCCAAAGATGGTCAAAGAGATGAAAAATAAGACTCCAGAAATAGTTCAATCAACTGTAATTTCTGACAAAGGTCCATCAGAGGAGTGCCCAAATCTAATAAATACAAGTGGTGAAAATTCTGAACCTTGTAATCAGAATTCTGATTCTTGTACTCAGAACTCTGAACAAGTCAATCAGAACTCTGACTTCATTAATCAGAACTCAAACTTGGATGCAACTCCTACTCATACGTCAGAACAAGGTGACAATTCAGAATTACGAGCAATCATTGATGAGAATGATGCAAACAACAATTATTCAGAGATTGATGTACTCCCTAGTGCTAATAAATGGACTAAAAATCACCCTATTCATCAAGTAATAGGTGATCCATCAGCAGGAGTAAAGACAAGATCAGCTACAGCAAATGAAGCAATGTTTGCTGGTTTCTTGAGTGTAATTGAACCAAAGAAAGCTAATGAAGCCTTAGAGGATCCAGACTGGATTTCAGCAATGCAAGAGGAATTGCTTCAATTTGAAAGAAATAAAGTTTGGAGACTCATTCCAAAGCCTGAAGGTAAATCTATAATTGGAACTAAATGGGTGTTCAGAAACAAAAAGGATGAATCAGGTGTTGTCATCAGAAACAAGGCAAGATTGGTTGCTAAGGGATACTGTCAACAAGAGGGAATTGATTATGATGAGACATTTGCACCAGTGGCAAGAATAGAGGCAATCAGAATATTTTTAGCCTATGCTGCACATAAAAACTTCAAGGTGTATCAAATGGATGTCAAATCAGCCTTTCTAAATGGCAAACTTAATGAAGAGGTGTATGTCCATCAACCTGAAGGTTTTGTTGATCCAGAATTCCCTGATCATGTTTATATTTTAGACAAAGCTTTATATGGTCTAAAACAAGCACCACGAGCCTGGTATGACACTCTTACTAAACACCTGTTAGGTTCAGGATTCAAGAAAGGTAAGATTGACACAACTTTGTTTTTAAAGAAACAGGGTAATGATTTGATTCTGATTCAGATTTATGTTGATGACATAATATTTGGTTCTACCAGTCCAGAATTATGTGATAATTTTTCAAAAGTCATGTCATCTGAATTTGAAATGAGCATGATGGGTGAACTGAATTTTTTCCTTGGTCTTCAAGTCAAACAACTACCAAAAGGTATTTTCATAAATCAAGGAAAATATGTCAGAGATATTCTGAAAAAGTTCAAAATGTCTGATTGTGCTTCTATGAGAACACCTATGGCAACTAACATAAAGTTAGATGCTGATCTCAAAGGTGTTTCAGCAGATATCAAACTTTATAGAGGCATGATTGGATCATTACTTTATTTGACTGCAAGTAGACCAGATATCATGTTTTCTACCTGTTTCTGTGCTAGATTTCAATCTAACCCGAAAGAATCACATATGTTGGCTGTCAAAAGGATTTTAAGATATCTCAAAGGAACACCTGATCTAGGTTTATGGTATCCAAAAGAAACTGACTTCAAATTGACTGCTTTCACTGATGCTGATCATGCAGGAAGTAGGTTGGACAGAAAGAGTACATCTGGTGCTTGTCACTTTTTGGGAGATAAAATAGTGAGTTGGGCATCAAAGAAACAGAACTGTGTATCCACTTCAACTGCTGAAGCAGAGTATGTTGTTGCTGCTGCTTCATGCTCTCAAACATTGTGGATGAGAACACAACTCATGGACTATGGATATCAGCTTAATAAGATTCCCATCTATTGTGACTCAGAAAGTGCAATTGCTATTACTCAGAACCCTGTTCAACATTCGAAGACTAAGCATATAGACGTGAGGTATCATTTTATAAAGGACTATGTGGAAAAAGGAACTATAGAGATGCACTTTGTGCATACAAAGTATCAATTGGCTGACTTGTTCACAAAGCCTCTTGATCACAAAAGGTTTTCTTTTCTCATATGTAAAATAGGAATGCTTAATCTGCCTAGTTGAAAATATTTTTTTTTCTTAAAAATGCTAAATTTTTCTAAGTAAACTTGTCTGAGTAGTGTATTCAGAACTTCTGAGTCTTGAGTTCAGAACTTCTGAGTCTTGAGTTCAGAACTTCTGAGTCTTGAGTTCGGAACTTCTGAATCTTGAGTTCAGAACTTCTGAGTCTTGAGTTCAGAACTTCTGAGTCTTGAGATCAGAACCTCTGAATCTTAAGGTCAGAAATTCTGAGTCAATACTTCAGCAATCTAACTTTCAAAAATTTATTTTTGAGAAATACAAATAACTTCAACTGTATGGATTATGCTTCTTCGATTATCTTGTTATCTCATCTTTATGTATCATTAATACTCAAATGCATGCTCAAGTCAAGGGGGAGCATCAAAATTCTTTTGGAAATCATTTTGTGATGCTTAAAAGACTTGTTTTCATTTCTTATCTGTTCAAACCTCTTCTGAATAATCAAAATGTTTTATATTGGTCAGAAGTTGATTTTAAAAGACATTTTGGTTACAAGGCAAAATTCTTCTGAGTCATGGAATCAGAACATCTGTGCGTGTTATTCAGATCTTTGACTTGAGTCAAAATTCTATCCACTAACACGTGTCAGCTTCATATTTGTTTGACAATGCCACGTATTTCATTTAAATCCTTTGTGGTATTTCACGTATGTTGACTCCGTTATAACATTGATTTCGCTTTTCCGTTAAACCCTTCAACTTCGCGGATTTTAAATAGGTCTTAAAATCCCTATTTCAAAGTTCTTTCAAATTCCAGAGCGAAACGTGAGATACGAATCAAATCCAGAGTTCTTTGAATCTGTTTTCTTCTTAAATCATGTCTGAAATAAGAAGAAGTGGTCCAATTTCTCTACATTCTACAAAATCGATAATGGATTCATCTGATTCGGAAAATGATGAAGTACAAAATAGAGTTGCAGAGGAAGGGGCAATAAGAAATGATGAAGAAGATGAACAAATGGATGAATCTGAAGGAAATGCGGATGAGGTAAATGTTAATATTGAACATGATCAGAGTGCTGCAGGTTCTATTATGTCAGATAGATCTATTCTAATGGAAAGAGTTGTTCCTGAGAGTGAATGGTTGAAATTATCTGAAAATAACTGTGTTATATTGTTTGAGGAAAGTCGTTTTAAGCCTGAACACAGAATTATCATGGAGTTATTCAAACATCATCCGTACAGAAAATGGTTTACAAGAAGTAAAAATGTGCCTGTTCAGTACATACAACAATGGTGGAAATATCTTAGGTTAGAAGATAATAAGTTTGTGTCTGAAATTGGAGGAGTGACATTTGTCTTATCTATCTCTGCACTAAGAGAGATGCTGAATCTACCAGAGAAAGATGATGTACAAAGAAGAACAGATTTTGAGGATTTACCCCTAACAGAGGAATTAATAGCAGAGTTTATGAAGTTGGGATACAATGAAGGATTGAGGACTCTCAGTTTGTTCAGAAGAAACAAATTACCACCTATTTGGGCTTGCTTCTTTCATGTGGTAAATAAATGTTTGTCAGGGAAAAATAGTTCTGCTGATCAAGGTTCTAAACAAATTCTTCAGATATTTCAAGGTTTAGTGAAGAATAGGCATTATGACTATACTTTAATACTTTGGGAAGATATGAAGAATACATTTGAGAAGAATCAGAAAGCAATTCAGAAGAAGACAAAGGATGCTCCACTGACATACATTCCCTACATAAGGTACTGGCAAATTGTTATTTGGTATGCCATGCAGGAAAACAGAACAATCTCAAGAAGAACAAATGAAGAGCATGGTCCTACATTTTATTTGGGTAAGATGACCTCAGTAACAAGACTTGAAAATTATCCCAATCATAAACTGTTGCCAAAATCACTTAGGAACTATATTCCAAGGGAGAGTGAGATTTTAAAAGCTTATTGCACCTCTATGGGAATTGAATTACCTCAAATCCCTACCCAAGAGGACCAACCTGAGAAGAGAGGTGAGGAGTCTAGTCGAATTAGAGAGGGGGAGGATGTTCAGATGGGTGAACATTCTGAGAGACTTGAGGGGGAAAATTCTGAGAGCTTGGTTAGACTCAGTGAGGAAAAACAGAATGAGAGTGGTGAGGATGAGAGATTGTTAACAGAGGTTCAAACAGAAAGAGATGCCTCTGAACCAGCTAATCTTGACCAGGTAACCACACATGCTATTGGTTCACATCTCTTGGTGTCCAATATTGAAACAAACACCATGGACCTAGTGGTGGATCTTGAACAACCCATCCATACCCACTCAGAAGCATTTCAACATGCTACTGTTTCACACAAATCCGGGGAACCATCCCAAACTCATTTGGAGGGAGGTGATAAATCCCAACTTATTTTTCAACACATTGAGTCTGAATATCACAGTCCTATTCATATTGAGCCTGAAATTCCTTTTGACACTTGCACAGATCAAGAATTTCGTACTCCTGAAACAACATTCATAGACATGCCTAATGTTGGGTGTCGAGGATTGGATGGAAGTCCTGGTGAGGTGAACATTACAAAAGCCTCATTCAAACGTGCATCTGTTGTACAAGATGACTGTGTGTTATCTACAGGCCATGAGCCCTCTGGGCACATGAAAACTGGACCATCTGTTGGTTCAGGTTCACTGTTAGAAACTTCTGAATTTGAAAAGATTCAGAAACAAAACAAGGAGATGGGGGAAAAAGTAGAAAATTTGGAGAAGAGGATGGAGGATCTGAATGATGAGGTATCAGATTTGAAAGTTGTGTTGGAGAAAAAGTTAATTTCTGTTGAAACCAAGGTAGATGATGTAAAGAAATCCTTGGATTCTCACAAAAAGGAGATCATGGATATAATGTCTGGTTTTCAAAAAGATATGTTAAAACAGATGCAGGGTATGCAGGAATCTATATTGAAAGCACTGAGTGTATCTTTGGCTTCTACTTCAAAGCCTCTTGATCCTGTTCCTATTGCAGAAGCTGAACCTGAAGTTGCTTTTAATCAGAACTTGAAAAGGAAGTTTGATGATAATGATCCTCATGATCATCAAAAGGGGGAGAAAAGACAAAGGTTAAGTTCTGATGATGATATTGGCATAGAAGATTTTGAGATAGCAGACATGCACTTAGCCAATACAAAAAGTACAGAAGATCAGACACAGGAAAATTTAAAGGAGATGATTCAGATAGTACAGCTTGACAGTTCAGATACAGAAGAAATGGAGTTGGGAAGTATTGATAGTAATGAATCAGATAAAACAGAGGAATTGAACTTGGATACTGAGATGGAAGGAAACTCAGATGAAACTGTAGCTATTGAGGAATCTGATTTGAGAATGGAAGAAATAGTGGAAAGTACAGTGGTAAACAGGTGTACAGATATTGTGGTTTATAACAGTGAAAGGGCAATGGAGTCTGAATCAGAAGAAAGGAGGTTGAATGAAGAATTGATCAGAAGAATGCATAATGAAGTAGTCAGAGCTTTGAGTGTTCAGAAAATTCATAAAGGAATAAAAGTGATAAGACCCATTGATCTAATGGGAGAAGAAGACAGAACTGTGGATTACACTCAGGATTTTAAAGATGATTTTAGGTTTAACTTTTGTGATGAGTTAAATTCAGAAGAAGAGTATGTGAAAGTGAAAGACTTCTTTATGCCTTCTGAATATGTATTCAGAAAACCAATTGAGATTCCAAAGATTAAATTGCAAAGACTAGAAGAACCTGTGTGTGACTTCATTCTAGAGTTAAGTGATGTACCTTTAGCCAGACAATTTCATGATGATATTTTTCCTGAGGAAATATATGATAATCTCTACTACACAGAAGGAGAGTATGAGCTTTTGGAAAGTAACATTGATGGTTTTATGGATGACAGAGCTCAGATGGTCTACTCAGAAGCTTCTAACATGTTCAGAGTTCCTGACTCAAAACTGCATATTCAGAAAAGAATCGAGAAAGTTCTGATGTTTCAACAAGATGAATTCAATGGTTTAATGTTTGTTAGAATGGAAATACTGAAAGAAAGAAATACAAAGGTTTCCATGTCTACATTTGATTTTCACAGATTGACTCTTGATGATCAGATCTTTCTAGTCAAGTTCTTTGCTAGCACTGAAGAAGCCTTGATAGAAATTGAATGCAGAAGACTTCTGGGTATTTATGTCAGAAATACATACTTGTATGACTTCCAGTTGGCTATCGAAGAAAGAAAAGAAAAGTGCAATCTGAGTTCTCCCACAAAGAAAACAGAAGTTGATCTGCATGTGAAGGGTTTTGTGAATGAAGGAATGGAGACAGAAGGGTTCACATATATGGTTCACGAAAGACTTGAATTGTTCAGATTAAAAGAGTTGGTGAAGTACAGTGATGCAACTCTGAATTGGTTGTTGATTAGAATGGAAGTAAGTATGGATGCTGAAAAAGAGAGTTTAAAGAAGAGATGCATAAACTGTGTGAAGAGGAGGTTGGATTTTAGAAGAAAAATCAGAAACAGTAGTGAATGGTTGCTATCTGAGGTGAATCCCAAAAAGATTCTACATAATGATTTTGTGTTCCCAGCTGAGTATGAAGTGAATGAAATTTTGTCAGATGAAGTTGAAGAAGTTCAGGACACAACACCTCAGAATGTGCAGATAACTAATATTGACCAAGCTGAACAGTCTGAACCCAAAGAAGATGAAATATTCATTGATCTGAATGGATACTTTCTTGAATTTGATCTGCCTGAGTTCTTCAAACCAAAAGAGGTACAATTCTTGGATGTGTATTATGATAGGTCTAAGGAGACTCAGATCTGGTTGGCTGAAAAATCAAGATGTCTTGGCAAAACAAAGCAAGCCGTTTACTCAGATTTTCTAATCACTGGAATCAGAGAATTGAAGGTTAAGAAATTCAGAAAGATGGAGTACTTATCCTTTGAAGTTTTGAGAGAAGATGGCAAGGTTTATTATTTTACTGATGCAGATTTTGAGAAACTGTCAGTGGTTGACTTCTACAGATTACACAGCTTTCTATGTTTTAAAGAGTCAAGTAAAGACAGAAATGAAAGGAAGGCAAGAAGTGTGGTGATTGAGGCCATGTTCTATATCTTAAGGTGGCATTGCTATACAGATTTCCAAATAGCTCTGTATTTGCAAAAGTCATGTGTTTATCTGGCAAATCCCAATACAGATCATGAGCAGAAAAAGGTGTTAAAGACTGGAAGTGTTCACAGATATCCAGAGTTGGGAGTATTTTTGAAGAACAAGAGTGGAAAGATCTTCTTCAGAGCAAAGGAAACTGCAAAATATTGTTCTGGAACTTTAAGGATCATAAAGCACAATTTGGAGAAAAAGATGCTGAAAGTAAAGGAAGCAAACATAACTCAAGAAGCAATAAATCAGCAAGTTGAAGTTATTCAAGAAATTATTGACAAGATTGATAAGAGGCTTAATCTGAGGAATGTGCTACTTCAGAAAATTGTTCCTGCTCTGAAAGAATTAGATGATGCAAAGTTTAAGTTTATTTGACAAAAAGGGGGAGATTGTTAGATCTGAAGTTTTGTCAATAAACCAAGTGTTGAAGATCTGATAAGAGAAGTCAGACGTTCTGAGAAGAAGAGTCAGAGATCTGAGAAAGAGAAGTCAGAAGTTCTGAGAAGCGTGATCAGAAGAATGTTCTGAAGTTCTGAACTACCTGTTCAGAACTTATGACGAGTTTCGTTATTTAGTAATGTGTAAACTAATTAGGACACGTGTTATGTTCTTATTAGTCTTTCTTATTTGTACTGTAGCTTTAAGATGTTTGTTGCAGTATAAATAGAGTGGTTAGCACTACGTTGCTAACTGATTGATTTTCCCATATTACTTGTATTCATTCCTTGTAATCTTTGAGGTTATCTCTCTCTTAGATCTGTAATTCTGTGCATCATTGAATACAATTGGGCTTGATCATACAATTTCTCAATTACTTCTTTCTATATTGATTGTAAGAATAGATCCTGCACTTTCAAACAATGATAGCAAAACCTCTTTCCACTCAAGCAGAAAAGGATCAAAAGTTAGCAAAACACATGGCTATTCAGCTCAGCTTCATAGCCAAACGCGCAGAAATAATGGGAAAGAAATCTTCAGCAAAGATCTCTGCTTCTACTCCAAAAGCTAAGAAGAGAAAAACTGCAGAAGGCACATCAACAAGCACTGCAGAAGATAGACCTTCACCTCCCCATGCCACAAAGATTGGCTCCTCTGCACCTCCCCTTTTCACAAAACAGAAAAAGAAGAGATCCAAATCAACAGAGGAAGGGGCACCAAAACCAAAAAGGAGGAAAACCAAAAAGAAGCATGGTAAAACACTTAAAAAGTTGTTTACCATTGCAGAAGAGGAAATCATAGAGGGAGAAACTGCAGAAGAAGAAGATGCAGAAGTAGGAATGACAGAAGAAGGATATCAATCACCATATCAATCTCCAGATAGATTTGCTCACCAAGGAGACCTGAATGATTTCCTACAGAACCCCGAAATTGCAAACACCCTTAATACAGCAGGGTGGACGGCACAACCTCTCGACCACCACACTCCAGAAGAACAAGATTTCTTCATTTCTGGCATTGACACACATCTACACGAAGATGACACAACACCCAGAAATCAACCAGCCGAAACCCCTGTGATTTTACAAAACCCTTTCATTCAAGGATTGGACGTCCACAGAAGAAGTCCAAACCAAGCTTCAGAAGAAACAGAACAAATCGAAGCTGAGTGGAATACAACTAAAGTTACAGAGGCAACGGTTGTAGAAGAAACCACAGAAACAGGGATAGAAATCTCAGAGGTAGATTCAGATGAAGAAGAGGCTATCTGGATACGAAAAGGTCTCTATCATCCTCATGTCATGAGATTATACGGATCTCATCACATGTATGACTCATTGCGCACAGAGCAAGGAACTTCCACAGAACCAGAAGAAGAAACAAGAAAAGATGTCGAAGTTGAAGAAGGCACACATCAATCACCCCCTCCCAGTGCAACCCACATTTCTAACTCCGCAGGTCTAGCTGCAGAAGGAGTTATTGAAAAAGAGCAGCACAGCTCGATCCCAACCCAACCCATCCAGCCAGAGGTTACTCTTTCAACCTCTGTGCCCACAGAAACCGGGGAATCCATTCCTAGGGAGTCTCCTCAAAGAGACTCACCTAATGTTCGTGATCAATCGCCCCAGATCACACAAGAACACCCTACAGAGGAATTTGTTTCCTCTGACACGCACTTATTAAGACCCACACTTCTTTCAGAGAGAAGTAGAGAGCACAAAGACAAAGAGACTATAGACAAGTCTCCTAGTCAACAGAAGGATATTCCAATACCCACCTCTGGAGTGGATTTGGACAATGTTCTTCTCAGAACTTCTGTAGGGATTGAAACTCATGTTTCTTCTCAAGGATCAGAAGGAAATCCTTCCATTCTCAACATACAAACAGGAATGAAAGAAGGTATCCCAGGAACAGGGATTCACTCTGGAGACGAATGTGTTCCTCCAGAGGTTACCACCGGAACACAAGTCACAAGGGATGAGTTCCAAACCCTTGAGACCTCTGTGAACCAAACCTTGAAAGAGTTGCAAAGCTCTTTCAAATCTTTTGCAGAGACAACATCACTGGCACTGCTAAACCTGAACACCAAAATGGACAACCTGTCCACAGAGGTGAAAACTGCCATCTCACAGATGAAGTCTGCTGCTACCGCATCCACCACTTCTGCCGCAACAACTACTCCTTCTTCGATTGAGAACTCCATCAACAAGTTCTTTGATCAATTGAACAAACAGACTTCAGTGTCAACGGGCATCACTCCTGCAGATCTACAGAAGGCCCTACAAAAAGTTCAAGAAGAAGCCATGCGAAATACCATGCTGATGCAACCCAAAGACTACATGACAAGAGCACAGCTGACAGAACTTGGGCAGAACGTGATTAATCAAGTGACAGAAGTCATCCTTTCCTTCACCACTGCCAATGCTAACTTCGTCAAAGATTTCAGAGAAAGTGTAGGAAGGATGAGATTCAAAACAGAGGCAGAGCTAGCAACTCTTCTTGGCCTCTGTGATGATGTCTGCGCGAAACTGATCGCTGCTGGAGCCACAATGCCAAAGAAACCTGATGCTTCCTGCAGAGCAGAGGGTACATCAGACAAGGGTCAGGATGACTCTGATGATGATGACCATCCTGGTCCATCAGATCATCCTGAGGGGGAGAAAACTGCAAGCAGAGAACTTACAGGTCCACCAATAGCCGCAGAACCTCTGAGTCAAGCACCTCCAGAACAGACCCGACAACAACAAACTCAACAAACCACAGAGAATACACCCATCTCTGTGGATTCAACCTCTGAAGAACCCAATACTACAGAAGCAGATAAGCAAACCTCAGAGGCAACAACCGCCCCTGAGGTAATCATTTTAGAAGAAACAGATGAACCAACCACAGAGAAAACACCCACCTCTGTGGAAACACCCCAAACCATACCCAGAAGAAAGTCGATTGCCACCAAACCAAAAAGAGCAACGACCTCTGCTTCTGACATTCTGAAAAGGATGCACACAACAATAAGTGATCGTATGGTGAAGAGAGAAGAAGAAAGGCACAGGTTCACCTTAGCCTTCAGAATGGCAAGAAGATTCAATGAAAACACTTCATCAACAGAAACTGAGCTCACAGAAGAAGTCACCAAACAACCTCCAACAGAGGTTACAGAGCAAGTCAAGCCAACAGAACCATCGCCACAAAAGTCCTCTAAATCACAATAGTCAAAATCCACAGAGGCAACCTCCATCAAACCTACAGAAGTACAAACCTCAAATCCCACAGAAGCAACAGGTTATGCCACGACAACAAAAGATAAAGGCAAAGGGATACTGACAGAGGAACCTAAGAAGAAGAAAACATTGTCAAAGCCAACAGAGAAACTGATGAAAAGTGCGTTTGACGCCTTTCAAACCCCAAAACCCGAAGAAGTTGACTGGGCACATGGATTGAAGCCTCTGTCAGAAACTCCTTTAACTGGTAGAGCTGCAGAAGTTGTTCAACATATGGAGAGTCTCAGAAGACAAATTCCACGACCTGGTCCAACACATGAAGAAATGGAAGAAGTGGTATACAAATACCTCTACAAACAATCCTTTCAGACAAACTATCCAATAGATCATGTGACAGATCCAAGGATCAGAGAAGAATTTGAGAACATCTTCACAAGAACAAAGCCAAGAGCCAAAGCAGATGTCTTCTCAATTCACAAAATCAAAAAAGTGATCTTCTGCAGATTCTCCTTCACAAGAACCTATCCAAGGGTCAGGTACAATCTTTACAAAGTCAGAAGAGAGAACAATTCAGAGTCTACCTTCGCTGATGCTGACTTAAGAAACATCAATCCATACGATCTACCTGACCTTCTGCAATGGACAAAGGACAACTACAACACAGAGGCAAACACCAGAGCCTATCAAGTATTGAGAAAAGCGATGAGGGAAAAGCTTCTGCTATACAGCATGATAGATTTTCAGCTGGGAAAAGATCTTGGTCTCAAACATCTAGATCTACGACCACCAGAAGATCGCTGCCCACCAGACGCTGTGCCCAACTCAATCATCAGAGAACCAAGATTTGGGTTAGTATTTCAAAACCCACAACACCAGGTTAAACTTTTTGTACTCATGGATTGTCAGAAGTACGCAACCAGTACTCTGAGCAAATTCAGAGCAAGCCTTGTAAAATACAGAGGTACAGAGAAAATGGATAGAGATGATGCAGATACTTTCATCAGAGAAATAGACTCAACAATCCGCCTAAGAGAACTCTGCATCAGATTCTACAAAGAGATCAGAAAAGTCGGCAGAGACAACAGAAGCTACAACGATTTCAAAGATGCCAAAATCTGATTCTCAGACCTCCAATCTCTGCAAACAAAAGTTTATCTTTCATTGTACTCAAATGTAAAATGCCTCTGGCATATTTCTAAATGAAAGAAATTTCGAGGTATTGTTTAACCTTTGTCTTATCTAACTTAGCCTAACTAAACACAAAGTCAAATTTTTATTTTTCACTACTTAGGGGGAGATTGTTAGCTTCAATCTTCCTAATCATAGAAATACTTAGAAGTAGTGAAAAATAGGCTAAGTATAGAAAAGCCTCTCACAGAGGCTCTGCCACTTCTTCCAGAAGATCAAGTCCAGAAAGCCACAGAAGCTACAGAGGTAATCACAGAACCTCTGTAGTGCGCAAGAAGAATATCAACTCGGAAACAAGTGGACTGCTCCACAGAAGGTCAGACCATAGAACCTCTGTAATGCCTTACAGAGCCTCTGTGGTCTGCTATGAAGACTTGGAAGATATTACTGGATACGTTCATCAACTTGCATGGAAAAGTACTGTCAAAACACGTGTCAAGCTCTGAGTGGACTCAATAGGGCATGGTACAAAATAGACGTCTGCGCCATTTAATGCATTTACCAATAGTACATCTGCTCCATTAAATGCGCATGGCTCAAACAACTGCTCACACCATCCAGTCCACTGTTCACACCATCCAGTTTACTATTCATGCCGTAAAAGGAACAGTGACCAACTTCATAGTCTTCTAAGAGTAGTATAAAAGGAAGTCTCATGTTGAGATCTTCCCAACGACGAAAACACAAGGAATCACTAATACTCTCAAGCTTTATTGTCAAATATCTGAGTGTTATATTCTCACACACACCAATAGTTTTTAATCTGTTCTTCGTGTTCTTATTATATATTGAATAACAGTAACTGTTCAAGAAATCCTTTTTATTCCTTACTGTTTTCTTTATATATGTGCGTTCTAATATCTATCAAACATATCTGTTAGTTTAATACGCTTCCGCATCAAACTCTAAACTCCACTAACAGATTGTTAATCTTGATTAAGTGTATATGGGTTCCAACACTCGAGCAGAGGCATCTTGTGCCTCAGACTCTAAAGAAGTTCTGGTAAAGACATTGTCTTGATCTGTTAGCTTCAATCTTCCTAATCATAGAAGTATTTAGAAGTAGTGAAAAATAGGCTAAGTGAAGAAAGCCTCTTACAGAGGCTCTGCCGGACTTACCGAGGGCTCAAGATCAAGAATCTACAGAAGCTAAAGAGGCGCGCTACAGAAGCTCTGTCATATGCACAAAGAAGACCAATATCTCGGAATCCGGTGAAGACTGCTCCACAGAGGACCAGACCACAGATCCTCTGTAACTCATTACAGAGCCTCTGTGGTCCTCACTGAAAGACTTGAAGATATTTATAATATCTTGCTACTGTTACAGGACCCGTTCATCAACTTGCATGGTAGCATGCCCTGTCCAACGTCGACGTCTCAAACTATGATTGGACTCAGTAGGGCTTAGTACATATTAGACGTCTGCTGCATTAAATGCAATACAACACGTCTTACTGTTCATGCCGTTCTTGCAACTGTTCACGACATCCGTTCAACTATTCATCAGTACCGTCTGAATAGTAGCATATGCTTTATGGTCCCCTTTAGAGTAGTATATAAGGAAGACTCATGTTGAGTTCTTCCTTAATAATCATCAATCAATCTCATAAATCAACCATCATAAGAACACAAAAAGCTTATTCACCTTAAGAGTCATATCTATTTTGAAGCTTTTCTTACTCATTGTTCTTAAATCTGTTCTTAATATATATTCAGTAAACTTTGAAATATTATTTCCTGTTCATTGTTTATTTATATTTTGGTCTAAATCTATCAAACTTATCTGTTAGTTCTTCAAATACGCTTCCGCATCAAACATTAACTTGAACTAATAGATCTGATAAATCTTGTTTAAAGCAAAACGGGAACCAACAATTGGTATCAGAGCGAAGCTTAACTTTCAATATCAAGTGATCCTCGTTTTACAATTTTTTCTGATAGATTATTTTCTCTCTTCATCACCAGATTTCTGGATATTAGTTATACCCAGAAAAACTTTCAGATCTTCATACTCATAAATCCTCCATCAGATTATCCTTTTCTCAAAATGACAAATACCAATAACTTTTTTACTGCTGGCTCATTAACTAAACCTCCTACTCTTCTTAGAGATGAGTATCCTCAATGGAAAATAAGAATGGTTCATTTTTTTGAGGGTACTGAAAAAAATCTCAAACAATATCTTTATAATCTTCCTCCGGTTCCTATGGTAACTATGCCACGCGTACCAGCCACTAACGAATCTCTTGAAATCCCTGAACATAAGAAACCTAAGCCGAAAGTAGACTGGTCAGATGAACATAAGGCAGAAGATGAAGTTGCCCAGAAAACGAAAAGAATATTAATCATGGCTATCCCCAACGAATTATTTCAATCTTTAGATGCATGCGAAACAGCGCACGATCTTTGGAAAGAATTAGAAAGACAACTGGAAGGGGGTGCTAAAACACAGAAGAACCGAAGGGTACAATACATAAACGAGTATCATGCCTTCAGAGCCTCTGCAACAGAATCGCTGCAAACAACATACGATCGGTTCAACTCTCTCATAAACAAATGCAGAAAGTCTGGTATTCACAGAACCACGGAAGAAAATAACGTCATGTTTCTAAAGAGCCTGAACGATGAGTGGCTTCAGTTGTCTATGTCTTTACAAACAAATCAAGATCTAGACTCCTGGACACTCTCTGATCTCTATGGAACACTAGCCGCACAAGAGCCTCAAATAGCTCAAGCTAAAACACTAACCATTGTACCATACGCATTGGTTAGTAAATCTACAGAGGCTACGGACAGACCAAGAAATGAGAGATCTACAGAGGAGAAAAAGAAGGAGAAAAAGAAGATGGTAATGATTGATAGCGAAGAAGACGAGCTGAAAGAGGAAGAAATAACTCTTGCGTCATTAGCTAAATCAATGGCTCTATTGACAAGAGAGTTTAGAAATAACCAAAGGAATTCCGGTAGAAGAGATGATGGTAGAAGAGATGAAGGAAGAAGAGAAGAAACAAGTGACCGACAGAGGTCAGACTACAGAAATGATGACCAACAAAGGTCGAGCGAAAGAAGCTACAGAGGAAATGACCGACAGAGATCAGATGACAAGGTAGGCCACACACAAGAATGCTACAAATGTGGTAAGCCTGGTCATTACGCAAACGAATGCAGAACAGAGAAAGGTGGAGACCAACAGAAGTCCGAAGATCAAACTGGAAACCCCTCCCAAGGTTGTTTCAACTGCGGCAAGCCAGGTCACTTCGCTAAAGAATGCAGAGGTAGACAAAATCGCCCACAGAAGGACTCAGCTTTTTACAAAAAGAAGGCTGAGTATTATGCGCAAAAATCCCTAATGGCGAACAAAGGGCATTCTGAGGCAAGTAAGGAGGACTTCGAGTCAGACTCTACCTCTGACGATGAATTCCCCACAAATGCCCTGTTCTGTGGCATGGCAGAAGTTGACTCCGGCACGGACACTGAGGTATCCATTTCAAACTCTACCTCAAATATTAATACTGTAGATGATGATTTATTTGAACTTAACAATGAACTGAAAGAAGTAAATAAAAGCATTCAAAAAAGGCTGACCTTTAATGAGAGAGAAGTAAGGTTTCTCACTCAAGAAAAGGCCAAAATCTTTGAAGAAAAAGAAAAAATCGAAAAATATTGGAGCAAAAACGTAGATCCTTTAAAAATACAAATTTCTGATCTAACCTATGCTTTAAAAATCAAAACAAAAGAACTTTCAGTTTCAAGAAGTGAAACAACAGACATAAGGGCTCTCAAAGAATACTTTCAAAAGGAAAGAGAGGTACTTTGGCAAGATCTTTTAAGAAGAGAAGTTTTACTTAAAAACTATAAAGATGCACAGAAGGTGTATGAAAAAGTAAACTCTCAAATAGCAAGACGAGGTATAGGGTACAGTGATATTACCTTAGGAGTTGAAAATAAACAACTAAAACCTCTGTCTTCTCTATTTGTTTTGGGAAAAACTAACAAACCAAACTTTCCAAACTTACTTTCTGTAAGTAAAAGGGTTAAAATCTCTGCAGAACCTCACTTGAGGAAACATACGAAGATGATCAATGTGTTGTTTGAAAACACAGATTCATCATCTTCAACCTCTGTCAATAGAGGAATAAACCCAAAGAAATATCTGAAAACACAAGATCAGATTGGTATCTTTAAGTTTGGTAAACCAGAGACTCAAACACAGGTCGCTTTTGTCTGCATGATAAACGATGAAAAAAAATTATCAGCAGAAGCTCCTGAGTTTAAACCCATCTTTTCAGAAGAAAAACTTGAAAATCTATTGAAAAAGAAATTTTGGAAATTTTAAAATCAAATGTTTTAGAAAATCTCAGCACATCTTCTATAGATCAAATTCTCGCTGAAAATATCTCATCAGATACCTCTGCCATCTATGAAAGTCATTCTACAGAGGAAGAAAGCTCGTACGATACTTACTCAGAAAATCCAGCCTCTGTCGAAAGAGATGACTCAACTTCTGTATATGAGGACGATTCATCCTCTGAAGACTCGGAGACTGATTCTAAATCAGGGATAGTTCACTATGACACAGAGGATGTCAAAATCTCCTCTGAAGTTCTTAACAGAACTATTTCTTCAAAAGAGAAAATCACAGAGATACCTATCTGCCCAGATTTTCTGAACATAAATTTAAAAGTCAAAACCTCTGCTGAGCTTGATATGTTAAAGAAGACCTCTGTATATCCTAAAAGTTCAAAATTTTCAAAACCTTTAAGGAAAATTAAAGAGAATCTCACTTGGCAACAAAAGGGAAAATGGCCTGAAGCTAACATATACTTTTCCTCTGTGACAGTGAAGAAAGATGTTCACCACAGAAGAGAGTCACAGAAGGCAGGACCTAAACAAGACTTTTGCAAACAACATTCTAGTATTCATAGATCTTCTTGTAATAGGAAATCTAATGTTAAGAAAGAATGTAATGCCTTTGTGGTTCAGTTCAATAAATTCAATGAAAAGTTCAAACAAATCACGTCTCATATTAAATATTGTCATTGCTTTGATCTTATGTTCAAATTGAATAATCACTTCTCAAATCCAAATTCTTACTCTCCACTAAAATGCAAACTCTAAAGTCAAAACCTCGAGAGAAACAATCTGATCCTTCTACAAAGGATAAAATGTATTTCAAGAATGCTAAGGCAAACTTGAAAAATTCTAACAATATTGGACCCATATGGTTATGGGTACCTAAGTCTCTGTGATTGTCTTGCAGAAGTAACATGTGGCAATTTGGTATCTTGACTCCGGATGCTCAAGGCACATGACTGGCGACAGAAGATTACTATCCACATACAAAGAAACACACGATGGTGGATCTGTAACTTTTGGAGACAACAAGAAGGGACACATCAAAGGCTATGGAGTCATGCAGAAAGAAAATATCTCTGTATACAAAGTTGCATATGTGAATGGCCTCAAACACAATCTACTAAGTGTAAGTCAACTCTATGATACAGGATTCGATGTGTTATTCAAAAGAACTTTCTGCTCTCTACAAAGTGAAAACACAGGAATGGAACTTCTGCGAGCTGAAAGAAGAGGTGATCTATATCTAATGAATTTTACTTCAAAATCTAAGGATAAAGTTTGCCTAGTAGCCTGCAAAAGTGAAGAAGCGTGGTTATGGCACAACAGGTTCTGTCACTTAAACTTTCACACCTTGGATAAACTAGTAAAACTCGATCTAGTTAAAGGTTTGCCAAATGTTAAATTCAATAAGGATCACTTGTGTTCGGCCTGTGAAATGGGAAAACACAGAAGGGCTTCCCACAAAGGCAAAACAGACGTGTCTTGCACTAGGCCTCTGTACATGCTTCAGGTCGACCTCTGCGGTCCCATTGCTATACAGAGCCTAGGTGGCAAGAAATACATACTTGTTCTAATTGATGAGTATTCACGTTTCACATGGGTTGAATTTATTAGAAAGAAATCAGATGTTCCAATTATACTGATAAATCTAATGAAAAGAATTCAAGTTCTTTATGACTGCAGAATACAAAAGTTAAGAAGTGACAATGGCACAGAATTTAAAAACTGTGTCATTGAAGCCTATCTTTCTACAGAAGGAATATCACAGAACTTCTCTGCCGCTCGAACTCCACAACAGAACGGTGTAGTCGAAAGAAAGAATCGAACACTTGTGGAGGCCGCAAGAACTATGCTATCTGCATGCGGATTATCAATGAACTTTTGGGCAGAAGCAATTTCTACTGCGTGTTATACACAGAATCGTTCAACCATTGTGAAAAGACAACTCAAAACGCATTACGAATTACTTCACAAAAGGCGGCCAAACATCAAGTTTTTCCATGTATTCGGATGCAAATGCTTTGTTTTAAACGACAGAGATTCGAGAGGAAAATTTGAAGTAAAAGCTGATGAAGGCAAATTCATTGGATACTCTGCCACTTCCAAAGCCTACAGAACCTTCCTTACAAAGTCTCCCAAGATTGTAGAAAGCATTAATGTTTCTTTTGATGATTCATTCCAAATGACTTCTGAACAAATCAGTTCAGAACTCGGAATTAAAGGGAAATCCTCTAACATCTCAAAAACAAAAGAAGATTTGGATCTTCTATTTTTAGAGATGTTCAACAATGACATTGATCCTTCTGTTGGAACCATCAGAATTTCTGAAGAACCATCCTCTGTCGGACAAAATCCTACAGGTATGACTCTAACAGGTCCAAATAATGCTTCATCTTCTTCTATAAATACTACAGATGCAATTGCCGAAGAAGAACATGCAGAAGATGAAACATCAAGAAAAACGACCAAAGAAGTTGCTGAAAAACAAACTCCACAATCCACAGAAAAACCAATTACAGAGGAAATCGAGGACCAAGACTATACGTCCTCAGAGGAACAAACCCCACCACCACTCATACCAATATTACCACAAATGGTAGAATCAACTACCAAGACACGGAGATCGACAGAGGCTACACAAGAAGAAACACAAGAAGCCGCGGACGAAAGGTTCGAGGACATTGATGATCATCTTCCACGCACAACTCAGTGGACAAAAAGCCATCCTCCAAGCCAAATAATCGGAGAACCTTCTGACTTAGTAAAAACCAGGTCTGCCACTGCTAATTTTTGTTTTTTTACTAACTTTATCAGTGTGATAGAACCAAAGAAGATTTCTGAAGCCCTAGATGACCCAAATTGGGTAGACGCCATGCAAGAAGAACTTCTGCAGTTTGAGCGTAACAAAGTATGGACTTTAGTACCTCTGCCTCGAGGGAAACAGGCCATTGGGACTAAATGGGTCTACAGAAACAAGAAGGATGAAGATGGAGTGGTCATCAGAAACAAAGCAAGATTAGTAGCAAAAGGATATAGACAAGAAGAAGGCATAGACTACGATGAGACTTTTGCCCCTGTCGCACGACTCGAAGCAATAAGAATATTCTTAGCCTTCGCAGCCCACAGAGGTTTTAAAGTCTATCAGATGGACGTAAAATCAGCTTTTCTAAACGGTGAAATCCAAGAAGAGGTTTACGTAAATCAGCCACCAGGGTTTGAAAGCTCAAAGTTTCCAAGGCATGTATACTACCTTGAAAAGGCTCTATACGGACTGAAACAGGCTCCAAGAGCATGGTACGAACGACTTTCTACCTTCCTTCTAGTCAATGGCTACAACAGAGGTACAACAGATACTACCTTATTTTATAAACACAAAAAGGGTGAGATAATGCTTGTACAAATCTATGTGGATGACATAATTTTCGGGTCTACTAATTCAGAAGAGTGTAAAAGTTTTGAAAAACTCATGCAGAGTGGATTTGAAATGAGTATGATGGGAGAATTAACATTCTTCCTTGGACTTCAAGTCAAACAAACTTCAGAGGGAATTTTTATAAATCAGGCCAAATATGTCTCTGACATTCTTTCCAAGTATAGCCTCTCTGATACCTCTGCAATGAAAACTCCAATGGCCACTGGAAATAAGTTATTCTTAGATCCAGATGGCATCTCTGTAGAATGCACTCTTTACAGAGGCATGATTGGATCTCTATTATACTTAACTGCAAGCATACCTGACATTATGCATGCCACATGTCTTTGTGCACGTTATCAAGCTAATCCTAAGAAATCACATTATGATGCGGTGAAGAGAATCTTTAGATACCTAAAGGGGACCAAAAATCTAGGTCTCTGGTATCCACATAACTCTGGTTTTAGTCTTAAAGCTTATACAGATTCAGACTATAGAGGATGCATGCTCGACAGAAAGAGTACCTCTGGGAGTTGCCAATTCCTAGGTGGTAAACTAGTCAGTTGGACCTCCAAGAAGCATAATTGTGTCTCAACATCCACAGCAGAAGCTGAATACGTTGCTGCTGCTAGCTGTTGTTCTCAGGTTCTATGGATGAAAACTCAACTAAAAGACTACGGCCACATCCTATTCAAAATACCCATCTTCTGTGATTCCAAAAGTGCCATTGCTATCTCTGCCAACCCTGTGCAACACTCGAAAACCAAGCATATCGATATAAGGTACCATTTCTTGAAACATCATGTTGAATACGGTACGATTGAAATGCATTTCGTGCCAACAGAATATCAACTTGCTGACTTATTCACCAAAGCACTAGACGAGAAAAGGTTCAATTTCTTGGTGGGTAAGTTAGGAATGATAAACATGGTGTGACAATCCTCTGTAAGTATAGCTTTATCTTCTGTAAATATGTACAAATTTCCTTTATTTTTGCTTTAAGTTAATTTGTTGCTGTTTGTAAGTTCTCAATCTTAAATAGTTCTTAAAATCACAGAGCTTCTGTAAGTCAACTCAGAACCTCTGACGACCCCTACAGAACCTCTGGAAAACATGACCTATGTTCTATGCAAAACTTATCATTCTTTGATCCAAGCATAGGTCAAGGGGGAGCAAAAGGAAATTACTTGATCTACAGAGGTGATTAGATCAAGGGGACCCTGAAATGATCTAAAGAGATCAAACTGTCAAAGAAAAGACAAAGAAGAATGTCGATGACTCCATATCGACAGAAGTCAAACATCACTACCAAGAAAAGACGAACCAAAAGGTATGTCTCTCGCACAAAAGGTTTTTGGAAAACAATTTTCTAGGACAAGAATTGTCAAATATGTCCTAAATATATTGTGAATAACATTTCAAAAGTCAAAAGCTCAAAAAGTTTCACAAAATTTGAATTAGGAGAAATTTAAGGTCATAGAGCTTCTGCTGAGCTCAACAGAGGTTCTGCAAGAAATATGCTCTGTGATCACAAATTAACCCTCTGTCGATCTTTTGGAATGTTATCTCGGAAACCGAAAACACAAACCATGACCTTCTCGAACAAACCGTTTGTTTTTAATAGTTTTCTCGGACACAAACTTTCAAATATGTCCGAAAAACATCTCTTAAACCAAATCAAAAATTGGATGATCAAAAATTTTAATAAAATTTTTGTTATGAGATTTTTTCCTTCATAGAGCTTCTGCTGGCCCTCACAGAACTTCTGCAAGTTCCAACAGAGCCACAAAACCTCTGCGAAGCAATTTTCTTGACAAAAATCCGATTTTATCCTCTCCAATGCCATTACAAATGTTTTGGTTAAAGAAGAACCCCACAGAAGTCATGATAACAATGAGATATATGAAAGGGATAAACAACAAAGATTTTCAAATTCACAGAGCTTCTGTAAGGTACAGAAGTTCTGAAGTAATAACGGTTACTTTTACTGAGAGTGAATTTCACATGGCTAAGAATAACTCCACGCGCCGAGCATTAATGGGCCGCGCACGTCGTCCTGTCATCTTCTGACATGGCCTACGTGTCCCATTTTCATTGGGCGTACATGGAACGTTTTCTGTGGAAAGTTGAACCCGCCGTTCTAACTCGAGTACGGATTCCAAATTTTAATCCATTGCCATATATTCTACTCTTTCGAATACTACCGTTTTACCCTCCTATAAAAACCAAGCTTACCCTCTCATAAACCTTTTACAAACTCTCATTCTTCTCCGGCGAAACCCTGCAAAAACCTGCAAGTTTCTTATTCTCAGTATCAAAATGGCTTCATCTTCTCAAACTATCTCCCCTGCACACTCTCCGGCGACCTCACCAGAACATTCACCGGCTCATTATGAACATTCAGAAAACCCCAACCCTGCCCAGAACATTGAACTAGAAGATTCCGGCGACTCAGCAGACTTTGCTCCGACAACACATCTGCAAAACTTCATAGCTAAGGATCACTTCGAAAAGGTACTACCAATCAAATCCAACAACTGCTATTTGGTCCCATCACCCACTGCTTTCGGCGAAGCCCACGCCATTCTGCTGAACATAATGGAAAATCACATCCTCTTCCCTCTACTCTCAAGAACCCCAAAGAAAATACCAGTCAGATATTTGAACCAGTTTTGGCAGAGCTGCCGATTTGATAAAGACGACTCTATTATCAAAGGATACATTTCAAGACCTGACAAATCTGAACATCTTGAAATCAAGTTCAACAGAACAATGTTCTCACTTGAGTTCAACCTACCCACGAGGGGTCTTCTTGGTTTGAAGAAATATGCAGAGCAACCAACAGACGACGAGCTCTGTCGATTCGTAGAAATGCTTGGGTATAACACACAACTACGGAAGAGAAATGACTTCTGTAGAGGAAGATTACCACCTCTGTGGAACACCTTGTTCTCTATTCTTAACAGATGCCTGACAGGGAAGATAGGCAGCATTGACCAGACCTCGCATCAGATCTTAACCATCATGTATGGGGTGTACTATGATCTTCCACTCGATTACGCGACGATAATGATGCAAGAGATCATCAACACCATCGACAGAAAGAACAACACCAAACGGGTCAAAGAGAACGATCCCAACTTTCTACCACCTCTGCAATTCCAAAGAATATTGGGAGTATTATTCGAACCTCTGTTGCTGATACAGAAATGGCCAATGGAAGGGCCAATTCCCAAACAGTTTCCGATGAGCAAAAATGTCCCCACTGATCATGTAGATGGCTACACACACTGCAGACCTTTGTCAAGGAAATTTCTGAAGTATGCCTCGAATAAAACCCTTAAGAAAGAGTATATACGCGATCATAGAACTCCTAAACCGAGTCCTATGACACCCCCGCGTTTAGGTGTCCCCCTAGGAACAATAACAGCAGAACCTCTTTCGACTCAAGAAGAAAAGGATCAAAAATTAGCAAAACACATGGCTATTCAACTTATCTTCATAGCCAAACGTGCAGAACTTCTGGGAAAGAAATCTTCAAAAACCTCTGCATCTACTCCAAAAGCAAAGAAGAGAAAAACTGCAGAAGGAACCTCCACAAGCGCTGCAGAAGATCAACCCTCACCTCCCCATGCCACAAAAATTGGCTCCTCTGCTCCTCCCTCTTCTCCAAAACAGAAGAAGAAAAGAAAATCGAAAACCACAGAGGAAGGGGCACCAAAACCCAAGAGGAGGAAAACCAAAAAGAAGCATGGTAAATCACTCGATAAATTGGTTACCATTGCAGAAGAGGAACCCGAAGTAGAAGAAACCGCAGAAGATAGAACTGCAGAAGAAGATGCAGAAGAAGGAATGGCAACAGAGGAATACCAATCACCCTATCAATCTCCAGATAGATTTGCTCACCAAGGAGATCTGAACGACTTCCTACAGAACCCTAACATTGCCAATACCTTAAATACAGCAGGATGGACGGCACAACCTCTCGACCACCACTCCCCGGAAGAACAATATTTCTCCATCTCTGGCATTGACACACATCTGCAAGAAGATGACACAACACCCAAAGATCAACCAGCTAACACACCTGTTATTTTACAGAACCCTTTCATTCAGGGATTGGACGTCCACAGAAGAAGTCCAAACCCAGCTTCAGAAGAAAAAGAACTAACAGAAACTGAGTGGAATAGAGGTGAAGTAACAGAGGCTTCTGAGACAAGGATAGAGGTCTCAGAGGTAGATTCAGATGAAGAAGAAGCTGTCTGGATAAGAAAAGGTCTATATCATCCACATGTCATGAGATTATACGGATCTAATCAAATGTACGGCTTCTTACGCACAGAGCAAGGAACCTCAACAGAAGCAAGGGAAGAAGCACCAAGCCGTAGGATAGCTACAGAGGCTGAAATAATAGACGGTGATGTAGTGTTTGGGTGCTTAACAGAGGAAGAAACAAGAAAAGATGCCTGGATTAATAGAGGCACACAACAACAACAACCAACTCCCAGTGCAACCCACATATCTAACTCCGCAGGTCTAGCTGCAGAAGGAGTTATTGAAATAGAGCAGCACAGCTCGATCCAAACCCAACCCAACCAGCCAGAAGTCACTCTTTCGACTTCTGCGCCCACAGAAACCGGGGAATCCATTCCTAGGGAGTCTCCTCAAAGAGACTCACCTAAAGTTCGTGATCCATCGCCCCAGATCACAACAAAACACCCTACAGAGGAATTTGTTTCCTCTGCCACACACACACTAGGGCCAACACTTCTTTCAGAGAGAAGTAGTGAGCACAACGACGAAGAGACTCTAGACAAGTCTCCGAGTCAACAGAAGGATAATATAGTACCCACCTCTGAAGTGGATCTAGACAATGTCATTCACAGAACTTCTGTAGAGTCTGAAGCACTAGATGCTTCTGCTCAAGGATCAGATGGAAATCCTTCCACCCCCATCGTACAAACAAGGGTGAACGAAGGTGTCCCAGGAACAGGGACTCACTCTGGAGACGAATGTGTTCCTCCAGAGGTTACACAAGGAACACAAGTATCAAGGGATGAGTTCCAAACCCTTGTCACCTCTGTGAACCAAACAATGAAAGAGTTGCAAAGCTCTCTCAAATCTTTTACAGAGACAACATCAACGGCTATCCTGAAACTAAACACCAAAATGGACAATCTGTCCACAGAGGTAAAATCTGCAATCTCAGCGATGAAGTCTTCTTCCGAAACTACTGCCAAAGCTACAGCCACCTCTGCCGCTCAAGAAATCGGAACAAATGCAACTTCTGCGTTCAAGGACTCTGTCAAAAACTTCCTTGAACAAATGAATACGCAATCCAACAGAACAGAGGGCATTACTCCTGCAGATCTACAGAATTCCCTAAAACAAGTACAAGCAGAGGCAATGCGCAACGCGACAATGATGCAGCCAAAAGACTACATGACCAGAGCACAGCTAACAGAGCTAGGACAGAACGTCATAAACCAGGTCACAGAATTCATTGTCTCCTTCACAACAGCAAATGCCAACTTTGTCAAGGATTTCAGAAAAAGTGTTGGAGGAATGCGTTTTAAAACAGAGGCAGAGCTTGCGACTCTACTTGGCCTCTGTGATGACGTCTGTGCAAAGTTGATAGCAGCAGGAGAAGAATTACCGAAGAAAACCAAAGCTTCTTGCAGAGCAGAGGGTAGTTCTGATAAGAGTCAGGATGATTCTGATGATGACCATCCTGGTCCATCAGATAATCCTGAGGGGGAGAATACAAGGGAGAAAGCTACGAACAGAGGAATACAAACTCCACCAATCGCAGCAGAACCAATCAGTCAAGTTCATCCAGAACAAACCCAAGATCAACAACAAACTCAACAGCCCACAGAGACAACACCCATCTCTGTGGAATCAAGTCCTGAAGAAACAAATATTCCAGAAGCTGATCAGCAACCCACAGAGGCAACAACCACCCCTGTGGTAATCATTTTGGAAGAAAGTCCTTCAACAAAATCAACAGAAAAACCCCCAACCATACCAAGAAGAAAGTCGATTTCCACCAAACCAATAAAAGCAACGACCTCTGCAACCTCTGCTACTGACATTCTGAAAAAGATGCACAATACAATGACTGATCGAATGTCACAGAGAGAAGAAGAAAGGCACAGGTTCACACTAGCGTTCAAAATGGCAAGAAGATTCGACATACCTCAATCCACAGAAACTGAGCTTACAGAAGAAGTCACCAAAGAACCTCCTACAGAGGTTACAGAGCAAAGAAAGCCAACAGAACCAACGCCACAAAAGTCCTCTAAAAAACAAGTGTCAAAACCTACAGAGGCAACCCCCATAAAGCCAACTGAAGCACCAACCTCCAAACCTACAGAAGAAACAGGTTCTGCACCTCCAAAAGCCAAAGATAAGGGCAAAGCAATACTTACAGAAGAGCCCAAGAAAAAGAAGTCATTGCCCAAGCCTACAGAAAAATTAATGAAAAGCGCGTTTGATACCTTTCAAACTCCAAAGCCTGAAGAAGATGACTGGGCATATGGATTGAAGCCTCTGTCAGACATTCTTCTAACTGGTAGAGCTGCAGAAGTTGTTCAAAAAATGGTGAGTCTCAGAAGACAAGTACCACAACCTGGTCCAACACATGAAGAGATGGAAGAAGTGGTATACAAATATCTCTATAAACAATCCTTTCAGACCAATCATCCTACAGATCATGTGACAGATCCAAGGATCAGAGAAGAATTTGAGAACATCTTCACAAGAACAAAGCCAAGAACCAAAGCAGATGTCTTCTCAATCTCAAAGGTCAAAAAGGTAATCTTCTGCAAATTCTCCTTTACAAGAACCTATCCAAGGGTCAGGTACAATCTTTACAAAGTCAGAAGAGAAGACAATTCAGAAACCACCTTCGCTGATGCTGACCTAAGAAATATCAATCCTTATGATCTACCTGATCTTCTGCAATGGACAAAGGACAACTACAACACAGAGGCAAACACCAGAGCCTATCAAGTGTTGAGAAAAGCGATGAGGGAAAAGCTTCTGCTCTACAGCATGATAGATTTCCAGCTGGGAAAGGATCTTGGTCTCAAACATCTGGATTTACGACCACCAGAGGATCGCAGCCCACCGGACGCCGTACCTAACTCAATCATCACATAACCACGGTTTGGGTTAGTATTTCAAAACCCACAAGGCGAAGTTAAATTGTTTGTGTGCATGGACTGTCAGAAGTACGCAACTAGTACTCTGAACAAATTCAGAACAAGCCTTGTAAAATACAGAGGTACAGAGAAAATGGATAGAGATGCTGCAGATACTTTCATCAGAGAGATTGATGCCACAATCCGCCTAAGAGAACTCTGCATCAGTTTCTACAAAGAGATCAGAAGAGTCGGAAGAGACAACAGAAGCTACAATGATTTCAAAGATCCCAGAATCTGATTCTCAAACCTCAAATCTCTGCAAAACCAAGTCAAAGTTTATCTTTCATTGTACTCAAATGTAAAATGCCTCTGGCATATTTCTAAATGAAAGAACCTTCGAGGTATTGTTTAACCTCTGTCTTATCTAACTAGCCTAACTTAACTCAAGTTCAAATTTTTTATTTTTCACTACTTAGGGGGAGATTGTTAGCTTCAATCTTCCTAATCATAGAAGTATTTAGAAGTAGTGAAAAATAGGCTAAGTGAAGAAAGCCTCTTACAGAGGCTCTGCCGGACTTACCGAGGGCTCAAGATCAAGAATCTACAGAAGCTAAAGAGGCGCTCTACATAAGCTCTGTCATACGCACAAAGAAGACCAATATCTCGGAATCCGGTGAAGACTGCTCCACAGAGGACCAGACCACAGAACCTCTGTAACTCATTACAGAGCCTATGTGGTCCTCACTGAAAGACTTGAAGATATTTATAATATCTTGCTACTGTTACATGACCCGTTCATCAACTTGCATGGTAGCATGCCCTGTCCAACGTCGATGTGTCAAACTCTGATTGGACTCAGTAGGGCTTAGTACATATTAGACGTCTGCTGCATTAAATGCAATACAACACGTCTTACTGTTCATGCCGTTCTTGCAACTGTTCACGACATCCGTTCAACTATTCATCAGTACCATATGAATAGTAGCATATGCTTTATGGTCCCCTTTAGAGTAGTATATAAGGAAGACTCATGTTGAGTTCTTCCTTAATAATCATCAATCAATCTCATAAATCAACCATCATAAGAACACAAAAAGCTTATTCACCTTAAGAGTCATATCTATTTTGAAGCTTTTCTTACTCATTGTTCTTAAATCTGTTCTTAATATATATTCAGTAAACTTTGAAATATTATTTCCTGTTCATTGTTTATTTATATTTTGGTCTAAATCTATCAAACTTATCTGTTAGTTCTTCAAATACGCTTCCGCATCAAACATTAACTTGAACTAATAGATCTGATAAATCTTGTTTAAAGCAAAACAGGAACCAACATGATCCACTCCAGAGGTGGGTACAAGATTATCCTTAGGTTGACTCGGAGACTTATCTAGAGTCTCTCCATCTTTGTGCACTCTAAGCTCCTCTGAAGAGCCTTTTGGACCTTTAAGTGTGTGCGTGTCAGAGGAAATGAATTCCTCTGTTGGGATTTCTGTTGTGATCTGGGGCAATTGATCACTTACTAAGGGCAAGTCCTTTTGAGAGGACTCCCCTGGAATGGTTTCCCCGGCTAAGATTGGCACAGAGGTAGAAAGAGTTACCTCTGGCCGGTCAGTTTGGGTTGGGGTCGAGCCATGCTGCTCTTGTTCAATATTACCTTCTGCCACTAGACTGGCGGTAATAGACATGTGGGGTGCACTGGGAGTTGGTTGTGGGAGTGTGCCTCTTCTATTCCAGGCATCAGTTCTAGCTTCTGCTTCTGTGGAACATCCAACCACTTTTTCTCCATCTATAGTCTCAACCGCTTTTTCTATCCTAACTTATGTGGATGCTTCTACCCCAGTGAGTAAAGAGTCGTACATTGGATGAGAGCCAATTAATTGACGTACATGGGGATGCAAATGTCCTTCGTCTACTTGTTCAGCTTCTTTTTCATCAGAATCCACTTCTGCAACTGTGAAAGGTGGGGTTTTAACCTGATCCTCTGGACTTGCTCTTAGGACATCAAATCCTCTTTGGAGAAAGGGGTTCTGTAGTACTTCTGGCATTTCAATCTGAATATTTTGAGGAGTTTGTTCATCCTCTTCCAAGTCAGAAGAGATTCTGAAGTTTGGAGCTTCTGTTGATTGATTGGAGAGGGCTTCTGCGTTCCAGCCAGAAGTATCTAGGGAGTCAGCAATTCCGGGTTGTTGGAGGAAGGCAGAGAAGTCACCTTGATCTTCTGCATAGTGGATAGGTGAAGGAGAGAGTAGAGATTGTTCATTGGTTTCTTCGACCATTTCCGTATCCTCTGCAATGGTTCGCAGAGGAGTATGGGGCTGTTTGGAATTCTTCTTGCTCTTCCTTTTCTTTGGTTTGGGGACATCCTCCTCAGAAGACTTATGTTTTCATTTCTTCTTTTCTTTTGGAGGAGGGGGAGGAGCAGATGATCCAACTTCTGTTGTATGAGGAGGGGATAGTTGAGCAGCAGAGGTAGAGGTGTCCTCTGTAGTTTTCTTGTGGGTTTTCTTCTTCTTCTTCTTGGTAGAGGATTTTTTCTTTGTTGCAGGGGAGAGAATCGCTTCCCTCTGAGCTTGAAAGTTGGCCTGTACAACCTGATGTTTGGCCAAAGCTGCTGCCCATTGTTTATCTGTCATCCTTTCTACAACCCTAGTTCCTAATGGGACACCTAGACGCGGGGGTGTCACAGGACTCAGTTCTGGAGTCCTATGATCGCGTATGTAGTCTAACTTGAGGGTTTCGTCGGTAGCATAGGCCAGAAGTTTGGTTGGCAGAGGTCTGCAGAACGGATAACCATCTTCATGCTTTGGTGGGGAGTTCTTCGTCATGGCATACATTCTAGCAGTTGGTCCTTCCATAGGCCATTTTTGTAGAAGTAACAGAGGTTCTAGAAGAACACCCAAAATACGCTGATATTGCAGAGGAGGGAGAGTTTCTTTTGATCGTCCTTTGGCCTTCTGGGTAGAGATTCTTCGGTCGATGGTGTTTACCATTTCCTGCATCATGAGGGTGGCGTAGTCCAGAGATAGGTCATAATATACCCCGTACATTATGGCCAAGATTTGATGAGAAGGCTGGTCTGGACTACCCACTTTCCCAGTTAGGCACTTGTTAAGAATGGGAAAAAGAGTATTCCATATAGGGGGTAATCGATTTCTTCTGAAATCATTTTTTTCCTTAGGGTTGTGTTATACCCTAATATTTCAACAAACCTGCAGAGTTCAGTATCTGTAGGTTCCTCTGCGTATGCCTTTATCCCTAGTAGACCTCTGGTCGGTAGACTGAACTCCAGAGAGAACATTGTTCTGTTGAACATGAGTTCCAAGTGCTCGGATTTGTCTAGTTTGGAGATATAGCCCTTGATTTGTCTGTCTTCAGGGTCGAATCTGCTGCTTTGCCAAAATTGGTTGAGATACCTGGCAGGGATTTTACTGACGGTTTTGGTTAATAGAGGGTTGAGATAATGGTTTTCCAAGATGTGAAGAAGTATGGCATGATTTTCCCCAAAATCGGTTTTGGAGGGTACAAGGTAATAGTTGTTGGATTTTAAGGGTAGAACCTGCTCAAAATGTTCTTGAGCGATGAAGTTTAGAAGATGGGTTGTAGGTTCAAAATTTGCTTCATCGTCGGAGTTATCCTGTTCTAGGTTTCCGACCATATCTGGGTTTTGGGAATGCTCAGAATGAGCAGGGGAGTTCTTCGGAACGTTGGAGGTGGACGCCATTTCGATAATCTGGAAGAATGAGAGTAGATAAAAAGAGGTTGCAGGTTTTGCAAGGGTTCACCGGAGGTTATGAAGAGAGAAAGTTCGTAAAGTTGGAGAAGGAATGGTAAGTTGGGTTTATACTGAAGAGATATGGTAGAATCTGAAAGGATAAATAGGTGAAAGTTAATAATATTTGGGGTCCGCAATCGAGTGTATTTGGCTGGTTCAACTTTCCAGGAAAACGTGTGCCATGTACGCCCAATCAAATAGTGCCACGTCATCAGTGTTAGAGCACGATTAGATGGCGTGTGTGGCTCATTAATGCTAGGCGCGTGGGTCTTTCCTCTTTCAGATAACTGTTACTCGCAGTAGAAAATCTGTACTGTTACAGAATTTCCCTAACAAGCTAAGTATCAGAAATGACAGAAGCTCTGTAGTGGAATGGGCTCTGTGGTCTGAGACTTGCTCTTTTTGTCTCCTTTTCGCTTGTACCTTTTCCAAAAACGTTTGAAAGATCATTGGAGAGGATCGATAGATCTTTAGTACAAAATTTTCATTCACAGAGGCTTTGAGGCTCTGTCGAGGCCAACGGAGGCTCTGAGAGTGAAAATTTCTCATAACTAAAAATTTAGAGAACTTTTTGATCATCCAAGGTTTTCATTGTGTTAAACGCTGTTATTAGGACATATTTGGAAATTTGTGTCCTGGAAAACTGTTTTGGAAATGGATTTTGTTCGAGACATACTCTTAGAGTGTCTAGTTTGGGCGACAGAGACTCTTTTGTGGATTGAGCTCTTTGCCCATAAGACTTTCTTTCAATATTTTTGTGTTTGCATTTGTACGTACAAATCCTTAAAGAAGACATTTAAGGTTGATCGACAGAGTTTCCGTATGAAATTTGCAGTGCTAGAGGATCCGGCTTACAGAGGCTCTGTTGAGCTCAGGAGAAGCTCTATGACCTTAAATTTCCTATAACGGATAGCTCAAAAATCTTTTTGATCATTTCTTGTTTGGAATGTCTTAAACAATGTTTATAGGACGTATTTTGAAATTTATGTCCTATAAAATTGTTTTCAAAAAGGATTTGTACGAGTTACTTACCTTTGGTTCTCCTTTGTTCGGCAAAAATACCTGACTTCTGTAGATATGGTTGATCATATCTCTTCTTTTGCTCCCCCTTGAATGATCACCCTCTGTAGATCAGTTCAAGGTCTCCTTCTGCTCCCCCTTGACCTATGCTTGGATCAAATGAGATAAGTTGTGCACAGAACATAGGTCAAGGTTATCAGAGGTTCTGTGGCGATTGTCATACTCTGAGCAATCCCACAGAAGCTCTGTTGGTTACAGAACTTTTGATGATTAAGAATTTACATATAGAAGAGTTTAAATATATACATATTTACAAGAAGATCAAATCTTACTTACAGAGGGTTCAACCCATGTTTATCATTCCCAACTTACCCACCAAGAAAAGGAATCTTTTCTTATTTAGTGCCTTGGAGAATAAGTCTGCAAGCTGGTATTCAGTGGACACAAAGTGCATTTTGATTGTGCCATGTTCAACATGATGCTTCAGAAAGTGATAACGAATATCGATATGCTTTGTTTTTTAGTGTTGTACTGGATTGGCAGAGATTTCTATGGCACTTTTGGAATCACAGAAGATGGGAATCTTGTATATGTTGTACCCATAGTCCTTGAGCTGAGTTTTCATCCACAAAACTTGAGATCAACAGCTAGCAGCAACAACATATTCCGCTTCTGTTGTAGATGTAGACACTCAGTTCTGCTTCTTCGAAGTCCACCTGACTAGATTACCTCCCAGGAATTGACAACTCCCAGAGGTGCTCTTTCGATCAAGCTTGCATCCTCCATAATCTGAATCTGTGTATGCCTTAAGACCAAAACCAGAGTTCTTCGGATACCAGAGTCCAAGATTTTTGGTCCCTTTAAGATATCTGAGGATCCTCTTTACAGCAATATAGTGGGATTCCTTTGGGTTAGCTTGATATCTTGCACAGAGGCATGTGACATACATTATGTCAGGTCTACTTGCGGTTAAGTATAAAAGGGACCCAGTCATACCTCTGTAGAGTTTGCACTCTACAGATGTGCCATTTGGATCTGAGAATAATTTATTCCCAGTTGCCATTGGGGTCTTCATTACAGAGGCATCATTGAGACTGTATTTTGAAAGTATGTCAGAGACATATTTTGCTTGATTTATAAAAATTCCCTCTGATGATTGTTTTACTTGGAGTCCGAGGAAGAAAGTTAATTGTCCCATCATACTCATTTCAAACTCACTCTGCATGAGTTTTTCGAAATCTTTGCACTGTTGTGCATTTGTAGACCCAAAAATAATGTCATCCACATAAATCTGTACAAGCAGAATCTCATCACCTTTTCTTTTGTAAAACAAAGTAGTATCTGTCGTACCTCTGTCGTAATCATTATTGAGAAGAAAAGTTAAAAGCCTTTCGTACCATGCTCTTGGAGCCTGTTTCAGTCCATACAGAGCTTTGTCGAGATAATAGACATATTTTGGGTACTTGGAACTTTCAAACCCTGGTGGCTGGTGGACGTATACTTCTTCTTGGATTTCACCATTCAGAAAGACAGATTTTACATCCATCTGAAAGACTTTGAAACCTCTGTGGGCAGCGAAGGCTAAGAAGAACCTTATTGCTTCGAGCCGTGCGACAGGGGCAAAAGTTTCATCGTAATCAATGCCTTCTTCTTGGCGATATCCCTTGGCCACCAATCTTGCTTTGTTTCTAATGACCACCCCATCCTCGTCCTTTTTGTTTCTGAAGACCCATTTTGTCCCTATGGCTTGTTTCCCTCGTGGTCATTTAAGTCATCAAGATTAACTTCTGTGGTTGCACACTGCGGTTCTGGTGCAACCTCTGTTTTTGATGGTTCTTCTGTGCTTATGCTTGGTTCTTCAGCTTGTGGGAGGATTAGAATGAGAGTTGGAATTTGTTCCTCTGAGGAAGTAGAGACTGAGTCTTCATTTTCCTCTGGTATTGATTCCTCTGTAGTCGCTGGAGTAGGTATTTCAGGAGCCTCTATGGTTGAGTCCTTGGTTGTTTTATCTTCAGCTTCTGTTCGCTCCCCCTCAGCATGTGCATCTGTATGATTTACAGAAGAGGATGAAGTATTTAATGGACCAGTTAGAGAGATACCTGACTCAGTCTGGTTTGCAGAAGATGTTTCTCGAGAGGCTCTGACGTCTCCAGCAGAGGGATCAATATCATCATGGATCATCTCTTCAAATAGAAGATTTAAGTCTTCTTCTCTTGTCTTTGAGATGCCAGAGGATTCCTTCTTTAGACCGAGTTCTGAACTGATTTGTTCAGAAGTCTTCTGAAAGGAGTCGTCAAAAGACACATTGATGCTTTCTATGATGGTTCGTGATCGCAGAAGATAAATTATGTAGGCTTTTGAGGTTGCAGAGTACCCAATGAACTTGCCTTCATCTGCTTTTACTTCAAACTTTCCTGTTGCTTCTCTATCATTTAAGACGAAGCACTTGCATCCAAACACATGAAAGAACTTGATGTTTGGTCGCCTTTTGTTGATCAAATGATAAGGTGTCTTGATGTGCCTCTTTACAATGGTTGATTGATTTTGGGTGTAGCAAGCGGTTGATACTGCTTCTGCCCAAAAAACACATCGGTAATCCACATGCTGTTAGCATAGTTCTTGCAGCCTCCACAAGCGTGCAGTTCTTTCGTTCGACCACGTCGTTCTGTTGTGGGGTGCGTGCAGCAGAGAAGTTCTGTGAAATGCCTTCTTCTGTAAGATAGGCTTCAATGACAGAGTTTTTGAATTCTGTGCCATTGTCGCTTCTCAGTTTCTGAATCTTGCACTCATATAGAACTTGGATTCTTTTCATTAAATTTATCAGAATGTTTGGAACATCTGATTTCTTTCTGACAAATTCAACCCATGTAAATCTTGAATATTCATCGATCAGAACAAGTATATATTTCTTGCCACCTAGGCTCTGTGTAGCAATGGGACCGCAGAGGTCGACATGAAGCATGTACAGAGGCCTAGTGCAAGATATATCAGTTTTGCCTTTATGGGAAGCTCTTTTGAGTTTTCCCATTTCGCAAGCAGAGCACCAATGATCTTTATTAAATTTAACATTTGGCAGACCTTTAACTAGATCGAGTTTAACAAGCTTATCTAGAGTATGAAAGTTTAGGTGGCAGAACCTGTTGTGCCATAACCAGGCTTCTTCGCTTTTACAGGCTACAATGCAGAGCTTGCCTTCCTTGTTCTTGGCATAGAAGTTCATGAGGTAGAGATCGCCTCTTCGTTCGGCTCGCAGAAGTTCGACTCCTGTGTCCTCACCTTGTAGAGAACAGAAGGTTCTTTTGAACATTACGTCGAAACCCGTATCGCAGAGTTGGATTACACTGAGAAGATTGTGTTTAAGGCCATCCACATATGCAACTTTGCATACGGTTATGTTTTCCTTCTTTATGACTCTGTATCCTTTAATGTACCCCTTTTTGTTGTCGCCAAAGGTCACAGATCCACCATCGTGTTTTTCTTTGTATGTGGATAGAAGACCTCTGTCGCCAGTCATGTGTCGCGAGCATCCAGAGTCTAGATACCAGATCGGCACACACTACTTCTGCAAGACAATCAGAGAGTTTTAGGTACCCATATCCAAATGGGTCCAGCTTTGTTAGGGGTTTTTTAAGTTTGCCTTAGCATTCTTGGACTTTGTTTTAGCTTCTGTTGAAGAAACATTATGTTTCTTCTTACCCTTGAATTTAGCATTCTTGTTGGGTACATAGAGTAAACAATGTGGATTTGAGAACTGTTGGCTTAATTTATGCATGAGATCAAAGCAATGACAATAATGAATGTGCGAAGGGATTTGCTTGAATTTTTCATTAAAGACATTAAATGGGGGCACAGAGGCATTACATTTTATCCTAACATTTGACTTCCTATTACAAGAAGACCAATGTAGGCTAGATTGTTGTTTGCAAAATCCTTTGTTGAGAGCAGCCTTCTATGGACCCCTTCTGTGGTGAACTTCTGCAGGTTTCACTGTCACAGAAGAAAAAGATTTGTCATTATTAGCCCATTTACCCTTCTGTTGCCATGTTAGTTTTTCTTTAATAGGCCTTAAGGGTTTTAAAATCTTTGAACTTGTTGGATTTTGAGAGGACGTTTTCTTTTGTTGTTTGATTTTTTTAAGCTCAAGAGAGGTTTTGGCTTGTATACACATGTCTAAAAAATCTGGACAGATAGGAACTCTTGTGATTTTCTCCTTGGGAGGAATAGTTCTGTTAAGAACTCCAGAGGGTAGTTTAAAATCCTCTGAGTCACAAGGTACTATCTCTGACTTAGAGTCAGTCTCAGATTCGTCAGAGGATGAATCGTCCTCATATACAGAGGTTGAGTCACTTAGTTCTCTTTCGACAGAGGCTAGATTTTCAGAGCATGTGCCATACTCGCTTTCTTCCTTTCTTTCAGGGATATCTTCTAAGTCAACAAAAGTTTTCATCGAGGTTTCCTCAGAGAGATTTTGGCCATTTTTTAAAGTACTGGGACATTCATAAAAATTGTTTTCACCGATTTCCAATAATTCCTTTTCAGAAATATGAGTCAGTTTTTCTTCTGTTGAAGCAGGCAAGAACCCAGGTGCCTCTGCCGATAGTTTCTTCTCAGAATCTATAGTGCAGACAAAGGCAACCTGTGATTGAGTCTCGGGATTACCAAACTTAAAGATTCCTATCTGATCTTGTGTTTTCAGATATTTCTTAGGTTTGGACGCTCTTTTGACAGAGGCTGATGATGGTAGATCTGTGTTTTCAAACCACACATTCACCATCTTCAGAGGTTTCCTTCTGTGAGGTTCACCAGAGACTTTTCGCCTTTTGCTTACAGAGAGTAAATTTGGAAAACCGGGTTTTCTTGTACTTCCAATATAAAATAGAGAGGACAGAGACTTGTTTCTTTTATTTCCAGTGTATGGATCAATATCACAGAAGCCAATTCCCCGTCTCCCTATTTGTGTATTAATTTTCTCGTACACCTTATGTGCATCTTGATATTTCTTTATTAACAGATCTCTTCGGAGTAAATCTTGACAGAGGACTTCTCTTTCCTTTTGAAAATAATGTTTAAGAGCTAAAATGTTCATTCTGTCGGTCTCAACGTCCATAAGTTCTTTAGATTTTGTTTTTAATGTATAGTTAAGTTCAGAAATCTTTTCTTTCAAAGGATTTAGGTGTTTGTTCCAATTTGTTTCAATTTCTTCCTTTTCTTGAAAGATTTTAGCCTTTTCTTGAGTGAGAAGTCTAGCTTCTCTCTCAAAGAAGGTAAGCTTCTTTTGAACACTTTCGCAGGTCTTTTTAAGCTCTATGTATTCAATGTTTAGTTTAAGCAAATCAGCTTCTGCTTGACTAAAGTTAGAGTCAGAAGTGGATACCTCACTATCGGAGTCGGATGAGCTGACCTCTGCCATTCCACAGAACAAGGCGTTTTTGTCGCCTTCATCAGATGATTCGTCTGACAGCCTGTTCTCCTGATTCACCATTAGCGACTTCTGAGCATAAAACTCTGCTTTATTTTTGTAGTAAGCAGAGTCCCTCTGTGGGCGGTTTGATATGCTCCTGCAGTCAGCGGCATAATGACCGGACTTGCCACAGTTAATACATCTTTGGTTTTGGGAACCATTTCCAGCTCTGTTGTCCGACCTCTGTCGGTCACCACCTCTTTCAGTTCTACATTCATTGGCGTAGTGGCCTGGCTTACCACAGTTGTAACATACTTGGTTCTGTGGAGTGTTGCCAACTTTATTGTCTGACCTCTGTCGGTCACCACCTCTGTCAGTCGACCTCTGTTGGTCGCTACCTCTGTCGTTCCTTTCATTTTACCCTTCCCTTCCTCGATCATCTCTTCCATAGCGTTCATTACCAGACTTCTTCTGGTAACCTCTGCTGAATTCCCTTGTCAAAAGGGCTAACGATTTAGCAATAGAGGCCATTGATGTCTCTTCTTCTTCCACCACCTCCTCGTCTTCACTATCAACGATCAAGATCTTCTTCTTTTTCTTTTCTTCCACTGCTTTCTCCTTTTTCGGTTTCTCTTTATCTTCTGTAGCCTTACCAACCAGCGCAAGAGGTGCACTGATTTGAATTTTTGCTTGTGCATTCTGAGGCTCTTGGGCTGCCAACGTTCCATAGAGATCTGACAGAGTCCAGGAGTCTAAGTCTTGATTTGTTTGCAAAGACATAGACAACTGGAGCCATTCATCATTGAGACTCTTTAGGAACATGACATTGTTTTCCTCAGCAGTTATGTGGATTCCGAACTTCTTGCACTTGTTGATTAGAGAGTTGAACCGATCATATGTTGTCTGCAGAGGTTCTGTTGGCAGAGCTTTAAATGCGTAGTACTCGTTGATGCATTGGGCTCTGCGGTTCTTTTGAGTTTTGGCCCCACCCTCCAGTTGTTTTTCCAGTTCCTTCCACAGATCGTATGCAGATTCACACGCATCTAAGGATTTGAAAAGGTCATTGGGTATGGCCATTATCAGAAGTCTCTTAGTCTTCTGAGCAACTTCATATTTTGCCCAATCAGGATCTGGCCACTTGTCCTTGGTCTTTGGTTTCGTGTGCTCGGGGATTTCAGGAGTGTCGTCTGTGGCAGGTACACGGGGTACTGTGATCATTGGTACGAAAGGAGGATTGTTGTTATAGTACATGAGTTCTTTGTCAGTACCCTCGAAGAAGTGAATCATTCGTATCTTCCATTGAGGGTACTCATCTCTGAGTAGTGTGGGTGGTTTGGTTAAAGAACCAATGGTGAAGAAGTTGTTTGTGTTTGTCATTTTGAAAGGGTTTGAGAAATCAAGAAAAATAGGGTATGAACAGTAAACCTTCAGAGAATGAAGTGGATGTTTCTAATGATTTTTATAAGCTTTAAAACCTTTGAACAATGCACTAAAATGGAGATTTAACCGAAGAAACGGATTCTGTAAGTTCACCAAAGTCGAAACAGGTCGAGAATGGCAGAAAAACAGATGTTGTTTTGAAAGATATGAAAAATAGGTTAAAAGTCCAAGTTTCTACCAAAAATCATTGTAAGTGAGGATCTCTTGATATAGAAAATCAAGAACCGCTCTGATACCAATTGTTGGTTCCTGTTTTGCTTAACAATGAAGATTCTATCTAATTAGTTCAAACAATATATAATGCGGAAGCGTTTTATCGAACTAACAGATATAATGAGGTAGAATAACACACAATATCAAATATATGAAGTGTAAATAACACAGATAAATAGCTCAATGATTCACTGTATTTGATATAATAAGAACATCAAGAACACTGAAAGGTTTGATAAGAATCTGCTCTAAAGGTGTGTGTGTCGTGCAAAGCTTAATAGAATAACTCAACATGAGTCTTCTATTTATACTACTTCTAAAGGGGACAAGATCTTAGATAATAAGGACCGAAGGTACTAGGATACAGTTGATGAACAGTTGTTGGAATGTACTAATACACTATTCTGTTACTGTTGATACAACGTGCATTAAATGCTCCGTATTCTGCTTTAGGCTGAAACCTATCAGAGTTTGACACGTGGAGTTGTCAGGTCACGCCTTGTCAGAATGATCTTCAGAACCTTCGAATGGCAGATATTGTATGAAGCACGTTTGTCCTTGTTTAGATCTTTTGCGTAGATCTTCTTTTTACCACAGAGGCTCTGTCAAGTATGACAAAAGCTCTGTGACCTTGTCCGCTTAGAAGTGTCTTATGTTGCTTCTTCACTTCGGTCTTCTTGGCTAACCCGGCAGAGCCTCTGTCGAAGACTTCTGTCTTCTCGGTTACTCGGCTACTCGGCAGAGCCTCTGTCGAAGGCTTCTATACTTAGCCTATTTTTCAATACTTCTATTAACAGAAAGATTGGAGCTAACATAGTATAATAATTTATATCTTTCTAAAAATATGTGTTTTTCATGGTTGATAGTTATTTTAGGACTGATAGAGTATTATCAACTATATGTCATTTTGTTCTACTATTAAAGACATCGTACAATACATATGTATTCAATATATAGACGGACATATATATACAATTGAGGATCGCAATATTAATTGTTCGAAATAACACTCTATATATGTAAAACAATATAATAAAGTTAGGTTTCTATTCACCTATAATAATAATAATATTTTTTATCATCATTTTAAAATTTTCAAACTAAAACAAATATTTTAGGAAGCATCAGTTAAATTATCACAAACCCTTGATAGTTATACTTTGAGATCTTTTTCTTGTTTAATATGGATGTTATGATTTAAATTTTATGAGACGTGAATGAATTAACTGAGTACAAATTGTTTTTTGATCAATTACAAAACCGCAAAACAAGTCATAACTCACAAGAATAATGGAGGTCAAACAACAAATAACAATAACCGTGAAACAATAGTACAGTACCAACTACAAAAGCAAAGAGGGATATCAATAACAAACAGAGGCAGTTATGCAAACTACATAATCAAATAACAATTGATAGAAGCATAAACACACAACAAAAGCAAATGAAAAGACCATTAAAAACATAAGTAAATAACATGCCAACAGAAGCGTATAGCAATAGCAATAGCAATAGCAATAGCAATAGCAGACTCGTGACTTTAAAGATCAAAGTTTAAAGTCGGTGTTCGTTGAATTATTGAAGTACAAATCATACATAGTACTAAATAAGAAAAACTTAGAGAAGCAATATCATAAAAGGAATGAACATTTAACTTCTTACATATCTTCTTATTCAATGTAATTAATTAATACATTTATGGCCCCTTAATATATATATATATATATACCAACGTTAGGTTACAAAGAATCATTCAGGTTAAATATTTTGAATAGATAAATCCATCATTTGCCTCGGGGATCCAACATTAATCCTCCCACACCTACTATTATCTTAATACACCATGAAAGATGTATGGTCTAATGAGATATTTAAAATGAGTCCTATATGAATATTTTCTATCATTATTTTAAGTAAATTGAAATTAAATATTATCCTATTAGATAAAAGAAATTATATATTTCAAAATAGGTTTACATGGATATTAGCAGCCATTTTTGTAATCTGAAAATTAAATATGCGATTACGTGAAAGAATGAAAAATGAGGATGACGTAATGGAGAGGGATGGAAATGATATATTTATAAAGAGATCCCTCTACTATCATTAGTTAATAAAATGTTGACCAAATCAAAATCACATGGGTGGGCTGGCTGGCTACCCATGTGTTGTTTAGGGCAAATTACACTCGCCACCCTTGTGTTTAGCTATATTACAAGATGAGGACAGATTTTCTAAACAATAACGGGATAATCTCTGACTGGAAATTTGTTTGGTCAACACGTTCTGACGATTGCTTGAAGGTCAAGAAGCTAACACACTTCCCATGAGTTGACTACTTCCGATGTCAACAACCTCTTTTAAAAATGGAACACGTAAACATAATCTAATTTATCTAATAATAATTATTATTATTGATTTTTATCAAAAAAATATTTACATAAATTACATAAAAATTTTAATTGTATCTGTTTTGTTTCAATGATAATAAAACTTTGATTAATATTTTAATTAATATTTACTTTATTTGTTATTATTTTGAGAAATTAATTAAGATGAGTTACATTGATTAAATTTCTTTTTGTTCAAAATATATGTAATGTTATTTTTAGTCATCATTTAATGTAAATATTTATAATATTATATAAATTATAAACTCGTTATTATATATATATATATATATATATGCCACGGATATTTAGCAAACCAAAAAAAATGACAAACCATGCAAACCACTTTATAACCGTAGGATTAAATAGATTGAAGATCAATATTAGGTAGTTAATTAATTAATTATTAAGGGTAATTTAGGTAGTCCATAATTATTTTCATTTTATATATATTTGTTTAGAATCTGATCCCACGATTTTAGGGATTATGATTAGAATAATTAATTAATTTATTATGGAAGTTATTTCTTTCCTGGATTCATCTTCTTCATCGTGTATGCTTCTTCCAACTGCATACGGTCTCGTTTTTTTGCTATTCAACATACGAAGAAATCCAATTCGCCTGTGAAACTAATCATATTCCATGGGTTTCAGTATTTATCATTACAATGTTGCTGATAATGTATGTCTTGGTACTGGGTTTCAGTAAATTTTGTTATTTCATTGTGTGCGTGTTTTATAACTATTTGCTTTTCAGAATATTATGAGTTTCTAGAAGGTTGCATGGTTTACAATTGGTTGTGCTTCTCAAGGCAATTATGCCTAATTTGGGTATTTTAAATGTTTTTCTCTCTTTTATTATCTCTCATAAGCAACTAAATCCTGTTATAAGATTCTCTCCCAAAAATCCCTTTTCTACCTACTCTTATCTCTCTTCACATGTTCACCTTTTTGCCATGGAAGGAGATTGATCTAACACGTTGTTTATTAATGTGTTTATGACATGAATTTTTATTCATCTACTAAAAGTCACTGTTGTTAAGCAATTGCAAAAATAAAAACAAATCAATCAACAGGGTTCATAAACCATGTTAATTAATACTTAAAACAACCCAAAAAAGTTCGAATTCCAAAAACCATCGTACTAGTAATATTTGGTAAGGAATCATGTCATGTATTTGTTCATTGCTTCTCCGTCGATTTTCATCATTTATCCTTAGTTAGCAGTTTTCAAGTCCATTCTCCATTCTATGAAATGGCTTTAAGTAAGCAAGTATTTATTTTATTAATTGTACTTTCACCAACTGAATTTGTCATTATAATATAGATATTGACATGAATTTTTATTCATCAACTAAAACTCCATGTGTTAAGCACTTTCAAAAATTAAAGACAAACAAACCAATCAAAAGTGTTCATAAACCTAAATATTATATTGAAAACCAATCCCAAAAAATGTCAAATACCAAAAACCATCACAGCAGTCATACATCAAACGACATTAAACTGTAGGGTTCATGAAACTAACCAACATAGCAAAATCCATCTTAGAAGACATAATTCAAATGAAATGAAAGGTCTTTCATAGTGTGCATGATTGATTCAACAAAGATGCTAGAGTGTAAGCCTGTCAGAACGCGTGTTGCGTGCGGCTGTTATCAGTTGGTTACGGATTTTTTCATCGATAGAGAAAAACTTTTCAACTTCTCCTACCACGTAGTTCTTCCTCTTATTGCAGGCACTTAGAAGCATCTTGTTTGCGTATTTGATGCGAAGATCCCCCAGTTGCGTGTCTTGGACTGCTCCCTCTTTTGATAGCCCGACACGCCAATCTCGATTGTTGCCCATGTAACTTTCCATGTGTCTCATTGTGAAAATTCCGTAGTCTTCATAGTTACGATAAGTTTACCACTCCATCTCTAGTCTTTCTTGACCGATGCCATCGAATGTCCGTCCCGCTGGGTGGCTAATGTTAATCAGGTGCTTTATCATCAACATTTGCTATAAAATAGTGGTCATGTAAGAATCTGATTCCTATTGAATGATTATAATATCAATAAATGTAAAGACCATACTTATATGTATTCAACCATCTTACCAGAATGTCGGTGACGTATCCATAGCTTTTCATCATCTGTTTTGTAACATCCCTTAATCCCAACATACAAGTTTCATATAATTCACCACAAAATAACATATTATAATCCAAATACGGTCCCTTAAATTCTACAATTAGGTCTTTCAGTACAAACTTTTTCGAATAAAGAAAAAGACATAACAACTACTAATTATAACTGAAATCTTCATAATCATTCAACATCCACAAAAGCTAACATGATAAATCCTATCATTGTCTCTTGTTTGCTCCATGACCTGGAATACATATTTTAAAACAAAAATGAGGGTTAGACCTTGAGGTCTAGTGAGAAAAATCCCCGTTAGTAAAAGAAAACATTTGCACATAATTCACGTAAGAATACCAAATATGACTCAGGCATCATGTATCTTTTCATCTCTATCTCTTTTCTTTTCCTTGGCCATATTAATTGGTAGCAAGCCAATTAATTAATTTACACCGCTGTACTAAATACAACCAACACCACTGTCCCTTTGTACAGCCAACTTTCACCGGTCCTAAGCCCGACCAACTAGTACTCATACAATGTAATATTCTTATAAACACTATATGCACCATATTACATTAAATCACATATATGTATTCCATTTGAAAACATTTCAAATAAAAACTCACCTTGTTTTATCACAAAACCCTTCCAAGATAACTCACGTACGTCGATCTTTCACCAAATCTGAAATCAGATAAAATACCAAATATCTCTTTTAATACTTAACTCACGAAATCCTCAACCCAAGTCGCAACCCAAAAAGACATGAAATCGCAATGAACAGTACAAATCGCAACCGTGATGAACAGTACAAAGTCGCAACCTCTTACTGCGACTTCACCCCCGAAATCGCAACCCACTATTGCGACTTCACCCTAAGTCGCAATCCACCACTGCGATTCCACCCTGGAGTCGCAACCTACTATTGCGATCCCAAACCCGAATCGCAATCAACTACTGCGATTCCAAGCCAAGTCGCAGTCGTCCATTGAGACTTCGATGAATATTAGCCTACTGCGACTTCGATGAATGTCTCAGCCTACTGTTTCATCCTAAAACCCAGATTTTTACAGTTTTATTCTATACATGTTGCTATAAAGATGCAGTTATGATTAAGACTATAAACATAACCTAACCTTAAGCTCAGATTTCCCAAAACATCCCCTTTTTAACAAAACCCACCAAAAACTTAAACTAGAAAATTTAAGAACACTATGAGGAATTAAAACACAAAAGGTATGTATTGTTTACCTGGATTACTTCAGCTTGTTATAAACAATTCCAGCAGAAAACCTATAACTTTCCTTCTTCTTCTTTAGTTTTCCTTCTTCTCTCTCTTCTCTCTCTTTTCACGAAAAACACACACACACACTAGGATATTTGGGATATTTTGCTAAGAAGGAGACTTCATCTCCTAATTGTTTACTCAAGGGTCGGTTAAGGCAAGGAGGAGGTGTCACCTTATTACCAAATAAACCTTAAACTTGTTCCACCTATCAAAATATACCCCTAACTTCTATTAAAATTAAAACTTACCCCTTAACTTCTCATTCCTTAAAATACCCATATAAACTTATAAAATTCTTATATTTTAAATTAAATAAAATACCTGGTTATTACAACATCTCCCCCTTAAAAGAATTCCGTCCCGGAATTCAGTCAAGTGAACAGATGAGGGTATTTGGCTCTCATCTCCGACTCTGATTCCCATGTCGCATCCTGACCCCTATGATGTTTCCATTGAACCTTTACCTGCCTGATCTCCTTATTCCTCAATACTTTAACCTTGTGATCAACTATCGCTTCCGGTTCCTCCACATAGTTCAACTTTTCATCCACTTGTATATCCGGTAGAGATACTGCCTGGTCTGGCGTGACTAAACATTTTCGAAAATTCGACACATGAAACGCGTTGTGAATTCTGCTCAATTCCAACGGAAGATCCAATCTGTATGCTACTTCACCAATTCTTTCTGTAATTTCAAATGGCCCAATATATCGCGGACTGAGTTTACCTTGCTTCCCAAAACGTATGACTCCTTTCCAAGGTGAAACTTTTAACATCACAAATTCCCCAACCTGAAATTCTAACGGTTTCCGGCGTCGATCTGCATAACTTTTCTGTCTGTCTTGTGCCGTTTTCAATCTATCCCGGATCTGAGTAATCTTATCTGCTGTTAACTGTACTATTTCTGGCCCTGCTAACTGCTTTTCCCCCACTTCATTCCAACACAAAGGCGTTCGGCACTTCCTACCATACAATACTTCAAACGGTGCCGCCTGAATACTAGAATGATAACTGTTGTTGTAAGCGAACTCTATCAAAGGCAAATGTTTATCCCATGATCCTCCAAAATCAACTATACAAGCCCGAAGCATATCTTCTAACGTCTGAATTGTTCTTTCGCTTGTCCATCAGTCTGTGGATGATATGCTGTACTCAACTTGATTTGTGTTCCCATCTCTTTTTGAAAGCTTCTCCAGAATCTAGAAGTAAAACGACTATCTCGATCAGAAATAATCGAAATTGGTACTCCATGTCGAGTTACTATTTCATTAATGTACAGTTTGGCCAAACGTTCCAAAGAATCGGTTTCTTTTATCGGCAAGAAATGAGCAGACTTCGTCAACCTATCCACAATCACCCAAATAGAATCGAATCCCTTTGAAGTTCTTGGTAACTTGGTAATGAAATCAGTTGTGATCTGATCCCATTTCCACACTGGAATATCTAAGCGTTGTAACTGACCAAACGGTTTCTGATGCTCAATCTTTACTTTCTTGCAGGTAATGCAGTCTTCCACATGCTTAGCAATACTTCTTTTCATCCCCGGCCACGAATAGAATTGTTTCAAATCTCTATACATTTTATTTGTACCTGGATGGATGGAGAATCGAGATTGATGAGCTTCTTGTAGTACACGATCACGTAATCCACCCAAACGAGTTACCCAAATCCTATTCCCCAAACACAACAACCCACGGTTATCTTTCCCAAGCAATGCTGATATCCCAACCAACCGTTCAGATTTCAAACTTTCTTCTTGATAAGCATCTATTTGGCACTTCAGTAATTCGTCAAAAATGTTTGGAAGAAGTTCAGCTCTTAAAGATATCGCGTTTATCGTTCCACTTCTTTCTTGTCGACTTAGTGCATCTGCCACCACATTTGCTTTTTCCTGGGTGATAAAGGATTTCACAATCATAATCATTCACTAACTCTAGCCATCTTCTTTGTCTCATATTCAGTTCCTTCTGATCAAAAAGATGTTGGAGACTCTTATGGTCCGTAAAAATTTGACACTTGGAACCATAAAGATAATGCCTCCAAATCTTCAAAGCGAAAACAACTGCTGCCAGTTCCATATCGTGAGTAGTATATTGCCTTTCATGATCCTTTAATTGACGAGAAGCATAGGCAATTACTTTTCCACGTTGCATGAGTACACATCCCAAACCTAACTTAGAAGCATCACTGTAGACCACAAAATCATCTGAACCTTCTGGCAATGCTAAAATCGGCGCGCTGCAGAGTTTCTCCTTTAATATCCTGAATGCCTCGTCCTGTTCTGCCTTCCATTCGAACTTCAGATTCTTCCGAGTCAGCTTCGTCAACGGTGTGGCAATACGAGAGAAATCTTTTATAAACTTTCGGTAGTAGCCGGCCAAACCCAGAAAACTTCGTACTTCTGTTGCTGTCTTTGGTGGTTCCCATTTTTCAACTGCTTCCACTTTCATCGGATCGACTTGTATACCCTTTTCAGAAACTATATGCCCCAAAAACTGAACTTCCCGCAACCAGAATTCACACTTTGAAAATTTCGCATACAACTTTTCTTTCTTCAATAATTCCAAAATCAAACAAAGATGTCGTGCATGATCCTCTTTGGATCGGGAATAAATAAGTATATCATCGATAAATACGATGACGAATTTATCAAGATATTGCTTACATACCCGATTCATTAAATCCGTAAAGGCGGCTGGAGCGTTTGTCAATCCAAATGGCATTACTAGAAACTCATAGTGACCGTACCTGGTGCGAAAAGCAGTTTTCAACACGTCTTCTTCTTTGACCTTCAACTGATGATAACCGGATCTTAAATCAATCTTGGAGAAACAACAAGCTCCAACTAATTGATCGAAGAGGTCATCAATTCTAGGTAGAGGATACTTGTTTTTGATCGTGCGTTTATTCAATTCTCTGTAGTCGATACACATTCTCATCGAACCATCCTTCTTTTTCACAAATAAGACTGGTGGTCCCCACGGTGAAGAACTTGGTCTGATGAAACCCTTATCGGATAGATCTTGCAGTTGTGCCATCATTTCTTTCATTTCCGGAGGCGCCAAACGATACGGTGCACGGGCTACAGGGGTGGCTCCAGGAATTAGATCTATACCGAACTCTACCTGTCTAACGGGCGGAAGACTGTTCAAGTCTTCAGGAAATACTTCTGGAAAATCACTAACAATTGGAATGTCTTCCAACTTACTCTTCTCTAGCTTAGTATCTATTACATAAGCTAAGTAACTCTGACAACCTTTACTAACACACTTACGGGCTTTTATCATGTTAATAAGATTATACTGATAATTCCTACGATCGCCATAAATCACTACCGGCCCTTTTTCAGGTAACACAACGTTTATTAACTTCTTATCACAATTTATATTAGCTTGGTTATCGGCTAACCAGTCCATTCCCACTACCACATCAAACTCTACCAGGGCTATTGGAAATAACTGAATCGGTACTCCGCACCCTTCTATATCTATCACGCAACTATCAAATACTTCTTTAACTGATACTTGATTTTCATTTGCCGTATCTACCAATAAAGCATGATCTAACACTTTCGGCTTTAAACGCATGTAAGCAGCAAATGAAGGAGACACAAACGATCGGTTTGCACCAGAATCAAATAACACCTTAGCACGTGTGGAATTTATTAAGAATGTACCTGTAAGTACGTCCGGAGTTTCCTCCGCTTCCTTTGCTGTCATCTGAAATGAACGGCCTCTTGCTCTTGCTGGCTCTGACCTCGGTACTGCTGGTCTAACACCCGATGCTCTTGTTGACGTGCCACCCGATGGTATTCTTCCCAGTGGACAATCTGATTGAAGATGATCTGGCGAATTGCATGAATAACAAAATCTAACCACCCTACAATCTTTAGCAATGTGCCCAAACTTCCCGCACTTATAACAGTTTCTAGGATCTACCTGACAGCTTCCTTGGTGAAGACGGTGGCACTTTGGGCAAGGTCTTTCAGCTGCTCTAAAAGGTAGACGACTATCAAATCGCTGAAATCCAGACTTCTTCACATCGTGTGGTGGTCCTTCCCATTTTCTCTTTCCCGCACTCTTATACCCAACATCCCTCTTATTGTCTCGCTCCACATTTTCCGCAGCATTGACTGCTTCTTTCCATCTTCATCTTTTCTGTGGCAACATAATATTCTCCGAAATGAGACTTTTCCAAGAAACGGGCAGTGTAGTCTCTTACCGATAAATTTCCTTGCTGTAGGCTCAGGAATTCCTCTTCCAACTGTCTAACTGCGGCTTGTGGGCAAAACTGTTCCTTAAATGCTCTCGAGAATTTGCCCCAAGTAAAAGTTGAATACACATCAGGTCCTTCAGAGTCAATAAGGGCTTCCCACCAATACAAGGCATCTGCTTTCAACATTGTTGTTCCATATAACACTTTATCTTCTTCCGCGCATTTACTGGTCTTAAATACAGCTTCAACCTCCTTCAGCCATCGCATTGCTTTTACTGGATCTCTGTCCCCTCCATAATTGGGTGGTTTACAGCTTAAAAACATTTTATAATCACACTTTCTGGGTGCTGATGTGACAATAGGTGCGATAGGCACTTCGTTTTCAAGGGTAGGGTCTGGTATTTCTGTTTCCGAATGGTGAGTCTGGTTAACATAGCTTGTATATTTTCCTGAAGTCTTCCCATTTCATTCGCTAGGTCGTCTCTCGTAACAAACTCTGTGCCTCGCCCCTGTACTCTGCCCCCTGACCTACCTCTACCTCTTTCTCCCCCTCTTCCCCTTCCACCGGCTGTTGGATTAGATCTATTCGGATTCCCTTCCCCTTCTCGGTTTGTTCGTCTCGTTCCACTTGCCATTCTGTTGATTCCAACAAGGTTAATATACACATAAGCACATACCCCATATAATAAAGTATTCTGGTTCCAACATGTAACTGTAAGATCATAATTACACTGGCCAGGTGTAATCTGAAATTACCTTACATGAGGTTCCTTCTACCTTTTTATATTTATCATCACAAGGTTCTAAAATAACAAGGACCTCCTACTTCGCATGCAGTTTAAGTCTAGGTACAGATACTAATACCTAAATCTCTTAAACTAAGGCTCTGATACCATTTGTAACATCCCTTAATCCCAACATACAAGTTTCATATAATTCACCACAAAATAACATATTATAATCCAAATACGGTCCCTTAAATTCTACAATTAGGTCTTTCAGTACAAACTTTTTCGAATAAAGAAAAAGACATAACAACTACTAATTATAACTGAAATCTTCATAATCATTCAACATCCACAAAAGCTAACATGATAAATCCTATCATTGTCTCTTGTTTGCTCCATGACCTGGAATACATATTTTAAAACAAAAATGAGGGTTAGACCTTGAGGTCTAGTGAGAAAAATCCCCGTTAGTAAAAGAAAACATTTGCACATAATTCACGTAAGAATACCAAATATGACTCATGCATCATGTATCTTTCCATCTCTATCTCTTTTCTTTTCCTTAGCCATATTAATTGGTAGCAAGCCAATTAATTAATTTACACCGCTGTACTAAATACAGCCAACACCACTGTCCCTTTGTACAACCAACTTTCACCGGTCCTAAGCCCGACCAACTAGTACTCATACAATGTAATATTCCTATAAACACTATATGCACCATATTACATTAAATCACATATATGTATTCCATTTGAAAACATTTCAAATAAAAACTCACCTTGTTTTATCACAAAACCCTTCCAAGATAACTCACGTACGTCGATCTTTCACCAAATCTGAAATCAGATAAAATACCAAATATCTCTTTTAATACTTAACTCACGAAATCCTCAACCCAAGTCGCAACCCAAAAAGACATGAAATCGCAATGAACAGTACAAATCGCAACCGTGATGAACAGTACAAAGTCGCAACCTCTTACTGCGACTTCACCCCCGAAATCGCAACCCACTATTGCGACTTCACCCTAAGTCGCAATCCACCACTGCGATTCCACCCTGGAGTCGCAACCTACTATTGCGATCCCAAACCCGAATCGCAATCAACTACTGCGATTCCAAGCCAAGTCGCAGTCGTCCATTGAGACTTCGATGAATATTAGCCTACTGCGACTTCGATGAATGTCTCAGCCTACTGTTTCATCCTAAAACCCAGTTTTTTACAGTTTTATTCTATACATGTTGCTATAAAGATGCAGTTATGATTAAGACTATAAACATAACCTAACCTTAAGTTCAGATTTCCCAAAACCTCCCCTTTTTAACAAAACCCACCAAGAACTTAAACTAGAAAATTTAAGAACACTATGAGGAATTAAAACACAAAAGGTATGGATTGTTTACCTGGATTACTTCAGCTTGTTATAAACAATTCCAGCAGAAAACCTATAGCTTTCCTTCTTCTTCTTTAGTTTTCCTTCTTCTCTCTCTTCTCTCTCTTTTCACGAAAAACACACACACACACTAGGATATTTGGGATATTTTGCTAAGAAGGAGACTTCATCTCCTAATTGTTTACTCAAGGGTCGGTTAAGGCAAGGAGGAGGTGTCACCTTATTACCAAATAAACCTTAAACTTGTTCCACCTATCAAAATATACCCCTAACTTCTATTAAAATTAAAACTTACCCCTTAACTTCTCATTCCTTAAAATACCCATATAAACTTATAAAATTCTTATATTTTAAATTAAATAAAATACCTGGTTATTACATGTTTGAGCCACAAACTTGTTGTCTAGTATCTCTACTGCAGGAGTTTTCAGGTAGAAAAAACTACATACCAGTGGTTGGTGCAAACAATTGGAAAGAAGGCCTATGTTTGACAATTTATGAGCATCGTTAAATACGTATAATATTATAACTATTCTGCATTAAATTAACAGAAATAAGTTGTTTGATTAAGTATTACCTTCCATATGCATTTCATTTGCAAGTTCTTTTTCTCCTGTGAATTTCACAAGCAAATCAACAAGAACAAACTCAAACAGAAGCATGTAGGGACTTGAAAGGAATAAAAACACATCGTTTGATGTTTTTTTGTACATAATTTGTAGAATTTGTCATTAGGTGCAACAGTTTTCATTAATTTTACCTACCCCATTAAACATTTTCTACTTCAGTTTGCATATCATGAATAAGCCACATATGAATTACATGAATTTGGAATTAAAAGACAAGTTTTATACTACAGTTAATATATGAAACAATCTGCATCGCCATTTGCTTTTTTTTGCAAAGCATTACAACCATAAGTACCAAAACATCCCAATTTCATCACTCAACAGTAGACACTATATTTTAGTTTATGCAAACCAACAAGAAGAAAGTCAAACAGAAGCATGCATTTAATTTCAAGGAATAAAAACACATTCTTTTATGCTTTGTTATAGTATTTTTTACATACCCCTTGAAACATTTGATGCATAAGTTTACACAAAATGAAAAAGGAAACAAAACATCACTCTTTCATCACTCAACAGTAGCCACTAGTTTTTATTTTATGCAAACCAGCAAGAAGCAAGCCAAACAGAAGCATGCATTGAACTTCAATGAATAAAAACACATTGTTTTATGCTCTGTTACAGTATTTTTTACATACATGTTGAAACATTTGATGCATAAGTTTACATAACATGAATACGCCCAAAATGCATTACGTGTATTCTGTTTCATCAAATTCTCGACTATCCTCAAACCACAAAATGCATTTTAGTTTATTATTCAATTTTGAAATGTTTAAATTGAGTAGCAAAACTTTCGAAAACCGAATTTGCCTTTTTGGATGAAATCGTAATTTCTTAATTTAACCCTAAATTGCAAATCGCAACTTTTTTATATGAAATCGTAACTTCTTAATGAAATCCTAATCTTACCGTCAACAGAAGATGTGGTTCCTGCGATTTTTGGTTCTGGACTCTCGTTTTTTACATCCTTCATATCTTCTCTTCCAAATCCAGGAGAATAGGGGATGCAGCGGTGTTTGTGAATTTTGCAAAAGGCTTCAGTATCCGCAGTCTTCCTTCTCTGTTTAGCCCTGAAATAGTATACGAAGAATGAATATGACGAAGAACAAATATTCATTACATGATTTTCACGATACACATTGAATCTTACCATTCTTGCGTTCCATAGCTTCAAACGATCTTTGATTTTCTGAAGAAACTGATAATCACATAATGAAAGATAATATCTGATGAAATGGGGTAATCTTCTTAATCTCATCAGCGGATTCTGGGGGATTTTGGTTAACAAGAATCCAGTTACCTTCTTTAACGGGGTGGTTTTCGTGATGAAATTCCCTATTTTGCCCCTGCATCGTAATTTTTATGGAAATTATACTAATAATTAATTATTAGTATAATTAAATAATCAGTAAAAATTAAGGAGCGTGGATTGAAATATGTAGGGTCTAGATATGGGTTGCACAGTTTGCTAGTTTTTTTGGCTTGCTAATTAAACCAACCTGAAAGTGACAGGATCAATCAAAGACAGAAAGCATTTCACACAGAGAAAAATAAGAACTCTGATATCTCTCAATTAGGCAAAAGGTCTGTAAAACAAGGAGTTCTAAGGGTATTTATACCCTAGACATAAAGTCAAAGTCAAACTAATAACTAGCTACATGCTTAAATAAATAAGACATTGATTACAATATAATTTGCATTAACAATCTCCCCCTTTGTAATCAATGGCGCTCAAAAAGAGTTCGTTGGCGGTTCTTGCCAATCAAAATCTCTAAGCGTCTTAGCGTTCTTCTGAATTACAATCTTTCATCAATCGTCGCGATCACCCTACGCAGAAGTCTGATCTCTGGAGTCTCTAACTAAATTCTTCGCCTTGTCTCTAAGAAAATCTTCATCGCAGTATTCAGCTTGTTCATCACTTGAAGTCTTATCACCTTCAATGTACCATCTGAGTACTTCCCAACTTCATCAAATCTTAGAAATAGGCGTTCTCTCAACTGATTCTGATACACAATACCATAAGGATCTTCAAGAATAGAGAAAAGCGGAAAGTCGTTGATGTTAGGAAGATTTCGATCCAGACGAGTGATATTAACAACGGGTTGATGGATTTCAATTGCGAGCTGAAAATCAAAGAACCTATAAAAACGTACTTGTCTCCGAATAAATCTTCTGACAGCTTCCATCGCCCTGAGAACATCATCCGGTCGAATAGTCATCTCCCGAAACTGTTGGTATAATACCTCAATGTCGTCTATCGAAAGATCACTGAGATCCGCTTCTGAGAAATCATATTTGTTGCAGTCGCGTCGTTCTACATAGAAGTACGGATACCAAATCCTAACAAAGGTACGCATCTCCACTTTTAAGATCCTAACAATACCATGTTTTGAATAGGAGAAGAACTTACCACGTCGATTGCATTTGATGAACATGAAGTACTCATACTGAAACCAATCCTTTTCTTTCTCGACTCCCAGAATAGCAAAGATATTCACTCTTCTCCTTTTCCTGACAAAGAAGTTTCGTTCAGAATCTTCAAGAAAAGCAGATCTTATTCTGGTAATCCGATGTCTTTCTTCAAGCAATTGAAGACGTTGCGGTCTGTTTAGCCCGGGACCTGGTCGAAGAATACTAAGAGGAACACCAGTAAAATCAGGAGTCTCCTGGTTAGCTCTAGATGACTCACCCTGTTCAAACGTACTTTGAGGAGCCGTGGCGGTCGGAGCTTGGGTAGACGAAACAACTGGAGGAACTTGTTGCTCTGGAACTTCAGGAATAGAACTATCTGGAATAGATGACTCAGGAACTGGAGATCGAGGTCTAGCAGTGTCGAGAAGACCTCCGTATAACATATCAACTTCCTCTAAGCCTTTCTCATCAATTTCTACTTCAAATTCTGAATCTAAGATGACAATAATATCATCTTGGTCTTCTTCTTTTATCTTCCAGACTTTGTCAAACTTCGTCTGTTCGTCATCTTCAGAATCTATCTCTATAAAGTTGGCGAAGTAGTTTCTCATGTCTTCATAAGCTTCAGACTCATGTACATTAGAAGATTCTGGAACTTCCATGGAAATCGGTGCAGATTCTGGATTCACATACACTACTAGCTGAAGGTTGTTGACAATCTCCGACTCTACATAGTTTATCTCTGACGACATAGCCGAGAGATCAACTTCATTAATTAGTTCATCTACTATCAACTCAGGATGTGCTTCTTTCAATCTTTCAACTTCAGCATTAGCAACAGAATCCATCACTGAGTCAATAAGTAAATCTATCACATCTCCAACTACAGAAATAACCTCTTCATCTCTTACTTCTTCATTACTCTCAACCATCACTGTGACTTCATCAGCATTTTCAGCTCTTTCGGTCTGTATGACTTCTTCAACCCTTCGTCTCTTAGAATTCTCCCCCTCATGGCCTTGATGATCCGGATCATCTTGGTCATGTCTTCGCTTGAGAGACGAGGACGCCGCAGTTTGACAGGTCTCTTCGTGTTTTGCTACACGATCAGATAGAGTCGATAACGCGTCTGTCATCATAGAAATTCCCTTTTCGATGCTAGAAAGACTGTTCTGAATAGTAGTCGTGAAAGTATGAAATTCACCTGTAAGAGAGTTAACTCTATCCTCAAGCCTAGAAGTGCTTGTTTCAGAAGGATGCGGAACCGGAGTCGGTGTTGGACGTGGCTGAAAATTTCTCAACAGAGACATAAGATCTAAATCCTGTTGCTCTGGCGGAGAAATAGATAATAATCTGGCATAGAACGCATCTGAAAGCTCTGTAAGAGAAGAGTCTTCAAGAAACATACCCTGAGAACCTTGAGAAGCCGGCTGATCTCTGAGAGAAGGACGAACTGACATAGAAGGTGGAGGTTGAATAATTGGAGGTGAAGTGCGAATAACAGGACGAACCGACGGCTGATCAGATGATTCTCGTATAATAACCCCTGTCGGACGTCTGAAAGGAGGCACAACTGGGATGTTCGAAGCCTCAGATAGCTTACCTTTGCCTTTCAAAAAGGCTCTTGCTTTAGCTAACTGGTCTTGCTTATCCTTTTCCATACGTTCTTCCATCTGTCTAACAATATCTGCCCCAGACATCATATCAGTGCCTTCGATAGAATCAATCAGTTGCTGTATATCATCCCTTGGTGAAGCCACTGAAGTAGTAACATGTGCAGAAGCAATACCCGTTTCCTGAGCTGCCCGAATATCAAGCTCATCCACATCTAAATGACCAACATGAGAATCTATGGGTACCGTCTCGGAAGTCTCAGCAGTATGAGCTACTGAACTCCCTTCTGCAATAGGTTCTCTATATGAGGATTCTCCAGTATCCATAATATTTCCCCCATGTCCATCATCATTATCACCATTAACATCATCACCATCATCATCATCATCACCTGTTGTGTCTTCTTCATCTGCAGGTTCTGACTCAGAGCTACTGGACGCAGCATGTTCTTCTTCAGCTGGATTTTCTTGTTCTGTTTCTTCATTCACATCTTGAGCAATTCTAGATGGAATCACAATCCCGTGCTCTTCACAGTAAGATTCAACAGCTTCATCATATGGATCAGCGTAATTCTGAATGAGTACAGGAGGAATAGGCATACAAACATCAAAAGACCGCTTCTGCTTTTGAATATAAGCCATTCTATAGTCTGGTGCAGAGATCCAGTTATTCCTGCGAGGAATCTCTCTGTTGCTTCTAAGCATACTCCACACAATCAGAGATAAGAATCTGATGTTCGGTAAGAATTTCCTGGACTTGTTAGTCTCCTTCCAATGAACTATCTCACTGATCTCGGTCCAAAAAATGATGGCATAGTCTACATGGAGATCGTATATGACAGCGTGAAATAACCGAAGAAAATGCGTACTTGCATTATCTGTACCCGTAGCCTTGGCTGTCAAACATCTGATGATTACGGAGAATAGCGTGTACCACGGAGGTGGAAGTTTGTTCTTCCTGAATTGACTTACCATCGTTAACTCTCCGGCGTACCCCAATGCTCTAATCCCAGCTAGTACTTCTTCCTCAGGTGGATACTCTTGAAACCCCGTCATTCCTGCTCTGGAATTTGCTTCTGGAAGATGAAGTATCAGACGAAGACGAGCGTAATCCAGATAAGTCGTGAACTGATCGATCTCAATGCTAAATCTAGGGGGCGTGACATTTACAATCTTCATAATCGAATCCCATGCCTGCTGAACGTAAACTTCTGGTACGTTGCATCGAGCCGATAAAGCATATGAGAGAGGATGCCCTTGAAGAATCGAACGAATGATCGGATGAATATCTATCTGATCAAGTTCCACATAATGGTTGTTTGGAAGATAATTGAAGTATCTGGCTCTTGGAAATACATCATTTGGAGTGCTTCTTCTTGTAGAGAGATCAGCTCCAGACGATCTTTGTGAAGGAAGGGGTCTCTCCCTCGATATTTGTTCTAAAGGATCATGTTCTCCTTCCTGGACGTCGTGTTCATGTTCTTGTAAATCATCAGAAGCCATGAAATCTGTGAATGATATACAGTTAAGACAAAAAGATATTAGTAAAAAAAATAAAACCAAAATGGAAAAGAAAAAAAAAATACTTAGAATTTTTTTTTGAGAAACTTGAAAAAATTCCGAAGTGTTGGTTTTCGCAATTCTTAGTGGCGAAAAGTGAAGTTTTCGCAAGTAACTGTTGCGAAAAGTAGGGAATTCGTAACCAACAGTTGCGAAAAGAGTGGTTTGCGTAATGCACAGATGCGAAAACTAAGACATGGAAAAATTTCAACACACAAAACAAAGGAATTCGCAAAAGACCATTGCGAAAAGTGAGGAATTCGCAACAGGCCATTGCGAAAAGTGAGGTTTTCGCAACAAGCCATTGCGAGTTCTTCACTTGAATCTTGCGAAAATCAAAAATCAGAACCAAAAATCAAAATTAACCTTCAATTATTGAAATAAGCAGTCCGAAAATTAATCTAAATGCATTTACACACAAAATCGATCACTAAAACACACTTTTAAACAACTAATTTGAGACAAACCCTAAAAAAATGAAATCTGATCATATGAACAGTCTCGAAATCGAGTCATTGTTGGAGGAAATCGAACATAAAAACGAATACAAAAATATATGTTATCAAGGATTAATGGTTCGAAATCTTACCTGATTTGATGCACACACGAAATCACACTGAATAAAAGATGATCAGATGAAGAGTTCGCAATCCAAAAACGTGAATAGTGAAAGCACAGAGAAAACCGGGAAGATAAAGGTCAACGAAGGTCAACAATCCCTTTTAAAACCCTTATTTTATTTGAAAACAAATTTTATTTTTAAACAAAATACAAAATGTTTTTGAAAAATCAAGAACACAAATATATTTATAATTTTTGAAATTTTCAAATAATATAAATTTTCTTAATTAAAGAAAAATTTATAAATTTTCAATATTTCAAAAATTAGTAATATATTTGATTTTAGAACTTTTTCAAGAACAATGAGTATTTTGTATAAAAATAACATTTCTCTCTTTCTCTCCCCCTACACAAATGCAAAAAAAAAAAAATTCCTTTTAAAATAGCATTTAGAAATCATACATGTGTAGATATCTCAGGGAGTCATACCTGAACAAGTAATGTCAATTGAAGTACAGTCAGCTATTAATCAGATATCTGAATTTTCTCCCCCTCAAAATATGAATCTATAAACTTCTTCATTCAGATAAGCCATCATGAAGTCTCTCCCCCTCAAAATCAGCTTGGATCTTTTGCAATTTTCCCCCTTGAATAAAGCACAGACTCCACACATGACAGATAAATACAACACGTAAAAGAATCAAACATGATCAAGGAAATACAATGATTTATATAACATGTCTACTGATTAAAAAAAATTGTTTGAACACCTAACAAATAGAATTCAACTCCGTGAAACTAATCATGTTTTCCATCACAGATGAAATCAAATGCATGTTTCCAGATTTAAAATCAAGTCATGTTTGCATACCAAGTTAATACATGTTCACTTTCAGACCCCTTAGAAAATCTATTTGATGCGTTAGCATGTGAAATAAGATTAGCAACAAGTAAATGCATCTCATAGACCCAAAAGAATACTTTGCTCATACTCACACTATATATTTGAAATCTGAATTTCCACAAATTTATAAGTTTATCGCGACATTGTAATTTTCCCAAAGCTTATAGAGATGTGTGCTCATTGGCATCTTTTATTTTGTGCACTTTGGCATCTTTTTATCACAAGGTTTATTAAGACCTAGATATACCGTAAACGTAACTTTCTAACTGGTCCTTTAACAGAATTTGGGTCAGCCGATCCCAGACCAGTTGGCCTTAGGGGCTAGGTGACGAGCACCCCTTGGGACTTACTCTCCCGAACCAGAAAGGCTACATCGATATACCTAAATCCCATCTGTACCAGTAGAACATGGCTTTCTACCTGGTTCTTTAGCAGGATTTGGGTCAGCCAATCCCAGACCAGTTGATCTTAGGGGCTAGGTATCAAGTACCCCTTGGGACTTAATTTCCCAAACCAGATAGGCCACAGGTACAGACTATCAAACCAAATGATTTTTTTTATTGCATCTCATTCTCTTGGTTCAAAAACTTTGTGCTTTGCTTATATTTTCATTTCCATTCATCGAACAAACACATAGGCTTTGTGAGCATCGTAATCTTAAAACGTCTAGATTTACACTAATTCGTGCTTATATCTATGTTTCAAGCATGTGTCACTGACCTTTCGATTTGTCTTAGAAGCGAAAAATGAAACAAATATAACTCAAAAATATCGCAAGTCTACTTGAAGGAAAATCCTTGACACACAATTTATTCACTGAAATGAAAATAGAAAAATTTTCACATCATTGAATTAAATTTGTGAAGGTTCAAACTTTCAAATTCAACATACCGATCTTTGATAATAGAAAACTAAATCTCTTTTCATCCAAAGCTTTTGTGAAAATATCGGCAAGTTGGTAATCAGTAGGTACGAAATATAATTCAATTGTACCTTTCTCCACGTGACTCTTTATGAAGTGGTATCTCATGTCAATGTGCTTCGTCTTCGTGTGCTGGACCGGGTTGACTGAAATGGCAATCGCGGACTTGCTATCACAGTATATAGGAATGGTCTTGTATAGCAATCCGTAATCCTGTAACTGCGTCTTCATCCATAAGACTTGAGAACAGCAACTAGCCGCGACAACATACTCCGCTTCGGCCGTTGAGATAGATACGCAGTTTTGCTTCTTTGAAGCCCAGCTGATAAGCCGATCTCCAAGAAACTGGATATGTCCTGAAGTGCTTTTCCGGTCCAGTTGACTGCCACCATAATCTGCATCAGAATAAGCAGTAAGTTGATAGTCAAAACTCTTAGGATACCATAAGCCTAAGTACGGAGTTCCTTTTAAGTATCTAAAAATCCTAGTTACTGCCGCCTTATGAGATTCCTTTGGTTTGGCTTGAAATCGAGCACACAGACATGTAGAAAACATTATGTCTGGCCTACTAGCTGTAAGATACATCAGTGATCCGATCATCCCTCTATATGTGCGAACATCCGTAGCTTTTCCGTCTGGATCTAAGCCAATCTTTGACCCATGTGCCATTGGTGTTCTTATTGTAGAACACTTGTCCATCTTGAATTTCTTCAAAATATCAAAGACGTATTTAGACTGATTGATGAAGATCCCATCCGGAAGCTGTTTCACCTGTAGTCCGAGGAAGAAATTGATTTCTCCCATCATGCTCATTTTAAATCTAGAGGCCATTAGATCTGAAAACCAATTAGATAAAGATTTATTAGTAGCACCAAATATAATATCGTCTACATAGATCTGTACTAAACAAATATCAAGATCTTTGCGAAAAATAAACAAAGTAGTATCAATTGCACCCTTGCAAAACCCGTTTGTCAACAAGAAGGTTGACAACTCGTCATACCACGCCCGTGGTGCCTGTTTCAAACCATATAAAGCCTTGTCTAAAACATAGACATATTCAGACTTGTTCGGATCGACAAACCCCTCAGGTTGAGACACATAGACCTCTTCCTTGAGTGCTCCATAAAGAAACGCGGTTTTGACATCCATCTGATAAACCGTGAAATTCCGATAGGTTGCGAAGGCAAGAAACATCCGAATGGCTTCTAGTCGAGCCACTGGCGCGTATGTCTCATCGTAATCAATTCCTTCTTGTTGTCGGTAGCCTTTTGCCACTAGGCGAGCCTTGTTCCGAACAACGATACCGTCTTTATCCTTCTTGTTCTTGAATATCCATTTAGTGCCTATGATGCTCTTTCCTTTCGGTTTGGCCACTAGTCTCCACACCTTTAACGCTTCGAACTGATTTAGTTCCTCTTGCATTGCGATTATCCAATCTGGATCCTTTAGTGCTTCTAAAACTGTAGATGGTTCAATGTTGCTCAGAAAGCATGCAAAAAGACATTCATTCGGAGTCGCAGATTTTGATCTAGTAGACATGCTAGAGGAAGGATCTCCAATAATCTGATGAAGTGGATGCACTTTCGTCTATTTAGCGGTATGTGGGAGAGGATCAACATTTTCTTGAATGTTTTGTAAAATTTGAGGTGGAGGATCAGGAATGTCACCTTCAGAGGAAGAAATAGACACGACTTCAGGTATCGGAGGAGATACTTCAACAACATTATCTGAAATTGAAGCCTCGATTGGCGGTTGATCAACAGATGTGGTTGGAAAAACTTCTTCGTTCGGTTGAACAACTTCAGCTTCTTCTTCATGAATTTGTGGTGACGGGATGTCATCGTTTGTCACTGTTGTTTCAACCTCAGGTATTCCTTGTGGTGCGACAGTAATCACAACTTCTGCCTCAGAATTAGGTGCCTCTTGTTCAGGAAAAATAGGAACAACATCATCATTTGTGTGATTTGCAGCGGAAGTAGAATTTGATGTGTTAACCTTTTCCTGGTTTGACATATTAGAAACAACACTCGTGTTAGTTGTAGGCACATCATCATAGAAATTTTCAAATGATAAATCAAGATCAGAGAAATTATTAGAGTTAGAAATTTGATCCTGATTTAGCATTTGAGGAACAACTTCTGAGTTGTTAAGTTCAGAAACTAAAATCCCTGTCAGATCGGGTTCTGGTCCTGTTTGGCCGGAAACCATTGCTTCAGATTCGTCGAATTTGACGTTAACGCTTTCAATCACCTTTCTTGGAGTGGACAGGAACACACGATATGCCGCAGAATTAGAAGAATATCCCAGAAAAATTCCCTCATCAGCCTTTGGACAAAACTTGTTAAGATTGTCCCGGTCGTTCAAAACATAACACTTGCAACCAAAAGCCCTAAAATATTTCACGTTCGACTTTATCCCATTCATGATTTCGTATGGTGTCTTATTGAAGCGCCTATGAATGATTGACCGGTTATGTGTATGACAAGCTGTGGAAACTGCTTCAGCCCAGTGAGAAAGAGGAAGTCCCGAATAAGCAAGCATCGATCTGGCCGATTCTACAAGTGTTCTATTTCTTCTCTCCACGATTCCATTTTGCTGAGGAGTTCTTGCGGCAGAGAATTGCTGAGTAATTCCGTTTTCTTCATAAAATGCTTGTAGAATACTGTTCTTGAACTCAGTTCCGTTATCTGTTCGGACAGTCTTAACCGGTTTCTGCTTATTTGTATGTATCGTCTTGATGAGAGTGATGAGAATCGCCGGGGTTTCATCTTTTGACTTTAGAAATTTGACCCACGTATATCTGGAATAGTCATCAACCACCACCAACACATAGCGTTTCATCCCAATGCTCCTAGTCTTCATCGGTCCGCACAAATCAACATGTAAAATATCAAGAATATCTTTGGTGCAGAAGTCGGGATTAGGTTTGTGGGAAGCTTTCTTTATCTTTCCTTTCTCACAGTCTTGGCATAAATGATCCTTTTGCCTTTTGCCTTTTGCCTAATGGTCCTTCCATTAGGGACTTCATTATGTTAGCGTCGTTGCTTTGGGATTCGATGAAATTGATAAAACGATCACGCCATTGTGGAAATTCACGTTCATTAAAAAGCACGGGTGGTCATGTATTTGAGCCCAAAGTCATCATGATGTCGTTTTTGAACAACATATCTTGATTAGCCATGGTAAACAGTATGTTTTGGGTAGAAAAAGACAGATTCGAAAAAAACAGAAAAATGGCAGAAAGTCGGGTCGAATGAACAGTAAAAAAATGACCAAGTGTCAGTTTTCGCAAGCAACAGTTGCGAAAAGTCAAAGTTTTCGCAAGCAACGGTTGCGAAAAGTTGACTTAGAAAATTTTGAAGATATCTGCGGTTTGCGTGCCTTTAGGTTGCGAAAAGTCATTGTTTGCGTGCCTTTGGGTTGCGAAAAGTCACTGTTTGCGTGCCTTTGAGTTGCGAAAACTAACACTTAGATTCTGATGATCTTCAAGGATGATGAACTTGCGAAAAGTAAGATGAATATTGCGAAAAGTTCTATGAGTCTTGCGAAAACTTCAGATCTTGCGAAAAGTTAAAAAAATCTCAAAAACGTCTGAAATCTGAAAAATCTCAGCAAGAAATTTCACAGATAAGCTCGAAAACAATGTCTGAACACTTTATCTTTGAACAACAACCTCTGAAAATCACTGAATCTTCGAATTGACGATTGAACAGAACTTCGAACTACAACATTCAAACACTGACAAAAACTCAAAATTGAAGCCTCAAATCTTGAAATCAGCCTTCGAATCCTTCTTTAATCTTGTTCCAACACAGAGGACGAATCTACTGAGCACAATCTCAAAACAATTCGATCACAAACAAGGAATTTTTGAAAAAATCTCAAGAAAACGAGATTTCTTGAAAAAAATTCAAGAATTCGATCAAATTTTCTTGATGATCTTCACAAAAATTTGAGTATGATCACAAAAACACAATCTGAATCTAAGATCCTGCTCTGATACCAATTGAAAGTGACAGGGTCAATCAAAGACAGAAAGCATTTCACACAGAGAGAAATAAGAACTCTGATATCTCTCAATTAGGCAAAAGGTCTGTAAAACAAGGAGTTCTAAGGGTATTTATACCCTAGACATAAAGTCAAAGTCAAACTAATAACTAGCTACATGCTTAAATAAATAAGACATTGATTACAATATAATTTGCATTAACACAACCCTATATATATATAGGGATAATAAATTGTAAACCGCTAAATGTGTGTAAACTTGTAAACTTTTGGATTTCATAGGTTTTTTTGATGAAATTATTTTATGAAATTGGTTATTTTGATAAAAATGTTTCATATCATTCATTTCTTAATGAAATTGTTTCATATATTTGTGTTTTTTATGTAAAACGAAAAAGTTTCATCAAGTTTCATAGGAATGAAATAAAATATATGAAACTACATAAAAAAACACAAATATATGAAACAATTTCATCAAAATATGAATGATATGAAACAATTTCATTAAAAAACCTATGAAATCCAAAGTTTACACGAAATTTTTTTTTACAAAATAGTGAGCCTCTCTCTCTCTCTCTCTCTCTCTCTATATATATATATATATATATATATATATATATATATATATATTTAAAAGGGTCCCCATCTTTTGTTAACCTTACTTTTATTGTTAACCATGTTAACCTATCAGAATCATTGATCTTGAAAATCAATGGCTAAGATTAAAACATATTTTATTCCATAATTAACTAAATTACACGGTTGAATAATAGAAAAACATTTATGAAAAGGGGTAAATATGTCAATTGTCAAATAAGACTAGTTTTTTTGGAAGGGTGTCCTAGGCTATGCCTAGACTAATCCCTTGGCAAATTATGACTGTAAGACATCAGCCCTGATTAAACCTCAGTGGCCACAATTGTTGTGTACGCCTAGATTAGAACCATGGGCAGATGGGATATTCCACCACATCCTTCAGGGCCTTAACCAGTACGCCACAACTCTTGTGGTTCAAATAAGACTAGTTCACAGATAATGAAACCTTTCTTATCTCACGACACTCCCAAAAAACAAGATTCTCATTTCGTCTCTCAAGGAAACTGTCTTTATTTCTAGTTTGTGCATACGGGCACAATGTTCCATATTGTGCAAGTGCACAACGTCTCTCAAGGAAACCGTCCTTATTTCCAGTTTGTGCATACATGCACATCATGTGCACCGTGTGCATAAGTACACATTGTTTGCATTTTGTGCATAAGTGCACAATGTTTCCATTTTGTACATAAGTGCACAATGTTTCCAGTCTATGTATAAGTGCTTATTATTTTCATATTGTGCAAGAGTGCATATGTGCACATTATTTCCGGTTTGTGCATTTGGGTATTAAATAATTATAAAAAATAACAATAACTTAAATATCCTAACGTGATAATAAGAAAGTAAATATATATTAAATAATCAAAATAACAATAACTACCATAAATATCCCAACGTGATAATAAGAAAGTAAATTTATATTAAATAATTAAAATACTAAAACCCCTAAACTACCCCTAATAAAATCAGATTCCTATTACTAAAACAAAAAAAATTCCAGATATTTTATTGGTCCAAATTGGTTAGGGTGGTTAACACTAAAAAGAAGCTTAACAAAAGAATGATTCTCTCTCTCTCTCTATATATATATATATATTCCTCTATATATATATATATATATATATATATATATATATATATATATATATATATATAGGCTAGGTATCAAATACAAACCAGTTAGTTTGTACAAACTCGTACAAACCATACCTAGCTTCATGATTTTGTAAATTTGGCTTCACGAATATATATATATATATTGGCTTCATAAATATATAATTTGGCTTTATGAATATATCATTTGACATTTTTAACTAATTTTTTTACAAAAATACCCTAAAATACCCTTATTTTTGTAAAAAAAATTAGTTAAAATGCCAAATGATATATTCATGAAGCCAAATTATATATTCATGAAGCCAAAATATATATATATATATATATATATATATTCATGAAGCCAAATTTACAAAATCATGAAGCTAGGTATGGTTTGTACGAGTTTGTACAAACTAACTGGTTTGTACCCGATACCACCCCTATATATATATATATATATATATATATATATATATATATATATATATATATATATATATATATATATATATATATATGTGTGTGTGTGTGTGTGTGTAATAAATCAAATTAAAATTTTATTAGTTAAAATATTTTATTATAGCATTTTTGTTATCATCTGATTTGTATTAATTAACGTGCGTATTATATAATTAGTGATTGGTTATTTTTGTTATATTTATTAAGAATTTTTTATATTAAATTATATTCGTTTATTTTGATGTACTTTACCCTTTACTTAATTTCAAATACAAATGTGATTTTCCTCTCAAAAAAACACATCTAAATGTTAGGCATGTTCAAAATATTGTATAACGTGTTTGCACCGTATCAAATCATACGGTTTAGAAGGTTTGTGATATAATTTGTGGTTTATATAATATCGGTAGTTGATTCCATATTATTAACAGCTAATAACATTTATTCGTATTTGCCACATTTCAAATTTTCTATATTTTTTATAATATTTTAAATAATAATAAATATTATATTAATCTATGTATTTAATGGGATTTCATATATTTTATATAAGGTCTCTAAAGACGTCTATTTCAATTTTGTATTCAATCAAGTTAATACCAATGCCATTGGATATTATTAAGATGTTTTTGTGACATGTACATAAATACTACACGTATTTGTTTTAATAATCGAATTTATAAACAATATAAATAAAAATTTGACCAAACACTTGAAATCTTATTCTTACCTGTTGCCTTAAAAAGAGGGTAGCAGATGAACTACATTCATCGGATATAACTCAAATATTATATCACTCGAACCTTTACTTTGTTTAGAAAAATTTATATAGGATATATTGGGGTCATCAGTTCTAAGACTAAGAATGCTTTTGAAGTGATCAAATCATGGATCTCATCAAGGTACTAATATAATAAAGAACTATGTATATATATACTTCTTGATATTGGATCGTAATTCGTCCTAAAAAATAACCTGAGTATTTTAACGTACATCCGATAGAAATACTTCATAAAATTCTACAGATGAAATCCGTTATATAACTTATATTTCGAAATAGACAAAGTCAGGATCTTTACTTATAAAAGTTTTGTAACCATCAGTATTGATTCAAAGAGCACACAACCTTCAATGAAATGGAAGACTAGTTGAAGTGAGGTCAAGATACACCAAAGCGGTTTGGTTTGTCATCTAGTTGAAAGAAGATCATTACAAGCTAAAGTCAACTACTATTCTGAAAAATACAACTATTAGCAAACCGAATTTTAGAGTGCCGACTTGTCCAACAAGGGTTGGCTCACCAACTATCCCAAACTCTCATTCTAGTTTGGGAACATGCAATATCATGTCAGCCAAAGTAAATTCTAAAGTACTATTTTATTAGTGTCATGTTTTTTTACTATTCTATCTACATACGAAAAGATGAGATAGGTTAACAAGTATATATGTTAACTACAAAGGCTGAAGTGAAAAATACAAACATTCATATATCAGTAAATCAGATGAATACACGTGTAAAAGTTGGAAGATTACATTTACTGCAATCATGGCTATGAAAGGACACATTGTCATTAGTTGCAACTCACTCGTTTTGAAAGAACTTATTTGGGAAAGTTTGTTTGGCAAAATCTGCATCACCATCTAAAGACTATCTTAGTAGTCTTCAAATCTGAAAAGATAACTTTCTTTCTTCTCTCTTTCAGTGTTAGTAAAATTGTCACCAGTCAGATTGTTTAGGATCATTGGTCTTCCTGGTTTCTGCAACAAAACATGTGGCATATATCTCTTTTATTAGGCCTATGGTCCTCGCTAGGAAACAGGGTTTAAGAGCTCTTAATAAAATTAAAAGTGAAAATTTGTTGTATTTGTATTCAACCTCTTCTATAAACAAATTCTATGTAAATCATTGTATTCCAGGACCAACAATATAGTTATTGTTAAATAATGTTAGTAATGAAGTTTTGATGATGTCACTTATTATGATAATTTTTGCAATCAATTCAACATAATTTTTGTTATCAATAATCCATGTATTTTATTATATAAATTAATGAGTATTTTGATATACAAATGGGTATTTTATTTTGATATGCAAGTAGGTATTTAATTTTCATGTATATATACATATATGGAAACTTTATACGCATCATATTTTGACTGAAACTGCCTAAACCGCTTCGTCCATCTCATTATGCGGTGCGATATTTTTCTAGTTTAAGGCATCTACATTTAAGTTTGTGGTTTATAAAAATGTTTAAATGGTACATGCAATCGATTTTAGTTCTAAACCACACTCAGACCCGTCCCTCAGCAAGTTAAATGTGGGTTTCAGAACAGGGCCCCCAATTTTTTGGGGTCCAATTTTTACATCTGTTTGGGGTATTGATTTGTAGCGGACATTAACCTATAACCCTTCTCTATGATGTTATTATGTAGACCATGCCTTATGTTTGGTTATTTTCATTGTAAGGCTTTCAATATAATATGAACTTTTCTACTTAATTTCTATTCGTTATTTGTTTTGTTGTCCAATTAACTCGTATTTTTAATACATGTGTAACAGGGCCTCCAAAAAGGTTGGAACGACCCTGACCACACTGAGATCTTGTTTGGAAGTAACTTAATGAGCTTAATAAGGGTTTCATCTTATTCGGTCCGCCATATTGATGTGTTTGCAAGCAACTTATTGATTTAGGTAACAACTTATTCGCTCAACTTTGAGGGATACCCTTTATAGACACATACATGAGGTCTCCATCTCATCATTGTGCCTAACCGGAGCGTTCCCTACAGAGGCCTCCATTACCTCCCATACAACCTCCCTCTCGCCAGAGCATCTCGTCGGAGCATCTCTCATTCCTCTCGTCGTCGCCCTCCTCTCTACTCTTCTCATAGCACAGGTATTCCTCCTCTACCCCTCTCTTTCAATTATTTTGGTGGTAGAAACCTACAAGCGGTGGATTCATACTTGTTGTTCGTATCTCTATCACAATCATCGTTGGACTAGTGTTTGATTTTTTATATTTTAGTTTAAGGATTATATTTTGTTATGCTTCAAGAACCATTAACTTTCTTGGAAAAGATTTATGCTCATATTTCAATAGTATTTTAGGGTTCTAACTAGTAGTAGTTGTGATTTTCATGGGTGCTAGTAGTCAAACATTTGTGTTCAAATTTTTGTTTGAAATTTTTCTGAGGCTCTGTAGATATGGAGGTGCAGGGGGTAAAGGGGCAGCAAATTGGGACAACTTTAATCACATCTTCATGTTTGTATTTGTTTTGAGGATTCATTTTTTTATGTTCTTGAGATTTTTTATCGAATTTGTGTTTAGATTTTGATTTTTGGAAATCAATTCATTCATCTATAATGAATTTTGTTTTAGTTGCAATGGTGTCAAGAGATCAATAAAACAAGAAACAAATAGAAGGGTGATAGCGGAAAATCGTATAGTTCCATAAAGTGGCCACAATGTTCCCACAGTGGGGGCGCAAGTATATACACCTCAACTATGGTCGCTATAAGTAATAAAACGGTAAATATACCGAGATCGTATCCACATGGATTGGACTTCTATGTTTCGAGTCCTAAGTCGAGAATACACCGATTTCAATGAAAGAAGAATAAAATATTTTGAGCGAGTTTGGTGTTTTTTTAATAATAATAAAATCTAAACAAGTAACTAAAATGAGTATAGGTGTAAGTTTCCTTGAGACGAACGTAGTAACAAAATGGTCACTTACTTTGTAACACGAAGTGTCTATAAAAACCCCGATCTCTCGAAATGATGATTTTTATAAACCGGTCCTACAAAGTTCCCATAAAGTGTCCATTGTTACCGACTCTAGATCTTGCCGATTTAATTAAGTTTGACTCTAAACATCAAGTTCTACCAATATGGAGATTTATACCTAAATCTCTTTGTGATATAAATCTCGACCGGCGTTTGAACCATAATAAATCATAAAAAACCCACACGCCTCTCGGCATGGTTATCAAAGACTCTCTCAAATCTTTGTGCATCACTTAAGCCGTATTTCGAATCCGCCCCTCTCGAGGTCAAGATCTAATATTAACACTTCAAAGTGATCGGCTTATCCGCGTTGAGTTTAAGTCCCGACTCAAGTGACCAATCTCGAGAGTTAGTAACGATGGCCACACCCAAGTGTTGCCTACTAGTCTCAAGTTTGGTCACACCCACACCCAATGGAGTGCTTAGCTAATAAAAATGAAAGACATAGTAGAAGAAGATAAACACTTAAAAGATAATTTCATTAAAGTAAAGAGAAGAAAATAAATTACAACTACAACTACAACTAAGAAAAACATATTGTTGGAACCTACATTGTTCAAGCGCTCCTCAAAGTGAATGGCCAAAGTTCCATTAAATAGCCCCACAAAGTTAAAAGGACCATTGGTCAAAAGCTTCTTTCAAACCCTTGGGCAAAAACCAAGCATGCTGCTTTGAGGATTTTTAGGGATTGCTCCATGTTAGCTCCAACTTCTGTTAAAAGAAGTATTAAAAAATAGGCTAAGAGGACAATGGCAGAAGCCTCTGCCAGACACCAAGAATATCAGAACCTTCACTTGACATCAACCAGAAGACCATCAGAGGACAAGGTCACAGAGCCTCTGTCACACTTGACAGAGCCTCTGTGGTACGAAGACTTAGAAGACAAAGAGCTTGAAGAACAAAGACAAGGACAAGCGTGCCACTCACGTGCCTCTATTGTACGAAGATCCTGAAGATCAATAGTACAAGGCATGCCCTTCTACTTTCCACGTGTCATCTTCTGAAGGGTCACAACTTTTGCAGATGGCGGCGCACTACATCAACGTGTACTAGGATCTGTCCCACGACCTTGTCTCTTGTACCCTTGTACTTATTGTCTACTGTTTGTCCCCTGTCATCTAGTATAAATAGAAGGTTCTACCAGAGCTTTTCTGGTAACATCTGCACAATACACACACCAGTTAGAGCGCATATTCTGTAAACACACATTTCACGGTGTTCTTGGTGTAACCTTGAAGAATCAGTTAGAGATGAATTGTTGAGCTACAATCTTGTTATTTACAACTTTATTCATCTATTTTGTGTGTTATCTACCATCTCAATCAAACCCAATTTGTTCTTAAATCGCTTCCGCACTTAACTTCATTATACTCTGTTTTTAGAACTATTGCGGTTTGCATCATTGTTGAGTCTTAAAGTGGGATCAACAATTGGTATCAGAGCGAACTTTGATTCTCAATATCAAAGGATCCACTCTGCAATGATCTCGACTCATTTTGGTAGATATATGGATTGATTTTGACCACTTATTAAACTGTTACAAAACAGCCCCTGTTTTTCTGTTATTTTTGACAAGTTCGACTCTAACAAACTAATAGACAATGTTTCCTTGGAAAAATCATTCCATTCAGTGCTTTGTTCAAGTATTTGAAGATCTAAACTCATACCTGAAGTCAATCCCATCGATTGAAGACTTTTTCTTCATACTCTGTTTTCTGTTTCTCGAAACATCACTCAAAAATGGTCAATGCAGCTAGTTTCTTCACTGCTGGTTCCTTGACCAAACCCCCAACTCTGCTCAGAGATGAGTATCCTAAGTGGAAAATCCGTATGATTCACTTTTTCGAAGGTGTTGACAAGGAACTAATCGCTTATCTCTACAATCCCCCATATGTTCCCATGGTTACAGTACCTATATTACCTGCTACAGAAACCACACCAGAGGTTGGTGAATACGATAAACCAAAGGAAATTGAAAAATGGTCCCCACAAGATTAGGAAAAATACGAATGGGCAAAGAATGCCAAATGACTTCTGATAATGACCATACCCAACGACCTCTTTCAGTTCTTAGATGCCTGTGAATCTGCTTGTGATCTGTGGAGAGAGCTGGAAAAACAGCTCGAAGGTGGAGCCAAAACTCAGAAGAATAGAAGGGCTTTGTATAAACGAATACTATTCCTTCAAAGCTCTGTCGTCAGAAACTCTGCAGAACACTTATGATAGGTTCAACTCCTTAATAAACAAATGCAAGAAGTTCGGAATCCACAGAACCTCTGAGGAGAACAATGTCATGTTCCTCAAGAGCCTAAACGACGAGTGGCTCCAGCTGTGCATGTCCTTGCAAACAAATCAGGATTTGGACACTTGAACTCTGTCGGATCTCTATGGCACCTTGGCTGCACAAGAAACTCAGATAGCCTGGACTAAAGCCCAGATGGGTGGACCTCTGGAACTTGTAGGCAAGGCTATAGAGGTGAAAGAAAAGCCCAAGAAGGAGAAGGCTCTGAAAGAGAAGAATGAGAAAAAGAAGAAGGTTCTGGTGGTTGATAGTGAGGAAGAGGATCTGGTGGATGAGTAAGAGGCAACGATGGCCTCCATAGCTAAATCTTTAGCTTTGTTGACGAAAGAGTTTGGGAATAGAGGTTACAGGAAGAAGACTGTGTATGAAAGAGATAGGAGAGATGACAGAGCTGTGAAGTATGAACAGAGGAACCAAGGGAGAGAAGATTCACATGACAGAGCTTACGAACAGAAGGGAAGTGGTGATCACCAACAGAGACAGGGTGACAGAGCTGGCAATGCACCATAGAACTCAGGGTGTTTTAACTGTGGCAAGCCAAGCCACTATGAAGCTGACTGCAAGAGCAAGCCCAACAGGCCACAGAGAGACTCTGTTTTTTACAAAAAGAAGGCAAAGTACTACGCTTAAAAGTCACTCATGGTTGAGCAATAGAACTGGGTGTCAGATGAATCCTCTGACGAGGAAGAGAAAAAGAATGCCCTGTTCTGTGGGATGGCAGAAGTCAGCACTTCAGACTCTGATAGTGAGGTATCCACTTCTAACTCACCCTCTAATGAAACAGAAGCTAATCTGCTTAAACTAACAGAAGATTACCTTGAACTTGAAAAGACTTGTGTTGATGTTCAGAAAAAGCTTGCCTTCTATGAGAGAGAAGCCAGACTTCTCACTCAAGAAAAGGCAAAAATAACTTTAGAAAAGGAAGATCTTGAATCAAACTGGTATAAAGAACTAAAACCTTTAAAAGAGAAGATTTTTGATCTTAACTTTGCCTTAAAAGCCAAATCCAAAGAACTTTCGGATAATGAGAGTGATAGACTTAATATACTTGCTCTTAAAAACTTTTTTCAAAGAGAAAGAGAAGTTCTTCACAAAGATCTACTCGACAGAGATATTTTAATCAAAAGGTGTACGAAAAGATAAATACACAAATAGGAAGAAGAGGAATTGGCTTCTGTGATGTGGATCCTTATACAAGAACCAAAAAGGACAAGTCCCTGTCTTCTCTATTCTGTGTTGGAGATACTCGAAAACCAGGCTTTCCAAATCTACTCTCTGTAAGCAAAAGGCAGAAAACCTCTGCGGAAGGAAACCTCTGAAGATGATTAATGTGTAGTATCAAAACATAGATTTGTCACCCTCAGACTCTGTCAAAAGAGACTCCAAACCAAAGAAATATCTGAAAACTCAGGATCATATAGGAATCTTCAAGTTTGGTGATCCAGAGACTCAGACCCAGGTTGCCTTTGTATGCACTACAGATTCTGAAAAGAAGCTATCGGAAGAGGCACCTGAGTTTATGCCTGCTTCTACAGAAGAAAAATTGCAACATATTTCTGAAAACGAGTTGAAAGAAATTGGCAAAAACAACTTTTACTAAAGTCACGATACACCCTTTGCAAAACAAGATCTCTATGAGCACATCTCAGTAAACACTTCTATAGTTTTAGAAGATATTCCCAAAAGCAAGGAAGAAAGTGAGAATGACACATGCACAGAAAGTCCTGCCTCTGACGACAGAGATCTCTGTGACTCAACCTCTGTATACGAGGATGACTCAACCTCTGACAAATCTGAGACTGACTCTGATGAGTCAGAGATAGTTCCTTTTGAATCAGAGGGATTTAAGCTTCCCTTTGGCATTCTTAACAGAACTATTCCTCCAAAGGAGAAATTCACAAGTGTTCCTATCTGCCCAGACTTTCTGGATATGTGTATACAAGCTAAAACCTCTCTTGAGCTTGAGAAAATTAAAGAACAAAAGGAAAAGTCCTCTCAAAATGCAAAAGTTTCAAAACCTTTAAGGCCAAATCAAGAAAAACTAACTTGGAAACAAAAAGGTAAATGGATTGAAAATAAAAAGTTTTTTTTCTTCTGTGACACTGAAATCGGCAGAGGTTCACCACATAAGATGGGCACAACAGACGGCTACTCCAAAGAGAGATTTTCCAAAAACTCAATCTAGCCTAGATAGGTCTTTTTGTAATAGAAAGTCTAATGCTAGGAAAGATTGTAAACATAAAGCCTCTGTGCCCATGTTCAGCGTTTTTAATGAAAAGTTTAAGTAAATTTCTTCACATGTCGATTACTGTCATTGCTTTGAGCTTATGTATCAACTGAATCAACACTTCTCCGGTCCTCACTATTTCCTCTCTAAACCCAAAGAAAAGAATGCAAAATTCAAGGGTAAGAAGAAACAAAATGGTTCTTCAAAGAAAGTTAAAATCAAACCTAAGGATGCTAAGGCAACCTTAAAGCCCCCTAACAAAACTGGACCCATTTGGAAATGGGTACCTAAATCTCTCTGATTATGTTGCAGAAGCAGTATGTGCCGATTTGGTACCTAGACTCCGGGTGCTCGAGGCACATGACTAGCGACAGAGGTTTACTCTCCTCATACAAAGACAAAGTTGGAGGAGGATCAGTAACCTTTGGAGATAACAAGAAGGGGTACATCAGAGGCTATGTAGTCATACAGAAAGAAGATATAACTGTATGCAAAGTTGCATATGTGGATGTCCTCAAGCACAACCTTCTGAGTGTAAGCCAACTTTGCGATACAGGTTTTGATGTTAAGTTCAAAAGAACCTATTGCTCTTTGCTATGGGAAGACACAGAAGTAGAACTTCTGCTAGCCGAAAGAAGAGGTGACCTGTACCTCATGAACTTTAAAGCCAAGAACAAAGATGACAAGATCTGCCTTGTCTCATGCAAAAACAAAGAAGCATGATTATGGCACAACAGGTTCTGCCATCTAAACTTCCATAATCTCGATAAAATTGTTAAGCTTGATTTGGTTAAAGGTTTACTTAATGTTAAATTTAACAAAGATCATTTGTGTTCTGCCTGTCAAATGGGAAAACTCAAAAGAGCTTCCCATAAAGGCAAGTCTGATGTGTCTTGCACTAGACCTCTGTACATGCTTCATGTCGACCTCTGCGATCCCATTGCTACACAAAGTCTAGGTGGCAAGAAATATATGCTAGTGTTGGTCGATGAATATTCAAGATATACATGGGTAGAATTTGTCCGAAAGAAGTCAGATGTTCCAAACATCTTGATTAATTTAATGAAAATAATCCAGGTTCTTTATGAGTGCAGGATACAGAAGCTAAGAAGTGACAATGGAACAGAATTCAAAAACTCTGTCATTGAAGCTTACCTTACAGAAGAATGCATCTCACAAAACTTCTCTGCTGCACGCACCCCACAAAAATCGCAAAAATCGCAAAAACTCTTGTTGGTCCCGAAGGGTTATACAAGTTAGTAGAAGGGGGGGGGGGGTGAATACAAACACACGTTTTTACTTTTCTAAATTGTTTATTGATAAATCAAGACAATTTACAACTTGTTGCGGAACAAGATTAAGGATTAACCTAATCTAAACAAGTTAAGAACACAAAGTTTCTTGCACTAGAAGGAGATAAGGAAATTACGAATAATAACCTAACACACAGATAGAAAGAAGAAGATGGTCCGAGCACACTTCATTTCTGAAGTAGGGTTCTTCTTATATACTGCATGTATTTAATGCATGGCAGTATTGCTTTACACGTGGCAGCAGCTGAGTGGTTGCATGTCATTGACCTTTGTAGACAACCTTAGTAGCCGCATGGTGCACAGTGTAGAATCAGAGTTGTTGTACGATCATAGACAAAAAGGATGTCCGTTCTGACAGTTCGTATGGAGACGTGCAAGGGAGGTAAGACAATAGTACTTTGTAAGGAGACTTCATGATCAGCTTTCGTTGAAACAGTTCTTTATCAGCGAATGATAAAGTTCAGCGATTGCTGAAGTCTTCTACTTGATACTTCACGTTGTGTGGACAAATCTTGGCTTCGCTGATATCCGCATCAGTTCATTAGTAGACTTGTTGCTCGTTCTTGAGCTTGATCTTCGACTTCAGCGTAGAACATATGTTGGCGTGAAACTTGTCTTCAAGGATCATAAGTAAACAACTAACTTATCAGCGATCATCTCATAGACTGAACAGGCTCAGAGCTACTCGATGAACATAGTTCGCTGACTATTTAACTTTAAAGAGCGAGAGTTACTATCAGCGGCACTGAAACAGTCTTAGTACTTATCAGCTATAGTGAAACTCTAATACATATCATTTACTTACAATTTTTACTAAGTGTTAAGAGATGGTCATTATCAAATCACTGAGGGTTTGGATCAACAATCTCCCCCTATTTGATTATGACATAGCAATAGAGAAAATTGCTATTTAATGAAAACATAAGGATAAAAAGAACTCATAAAATATTTGTCCCTTTTACTGTTTTCTGGGATCTTTTCAGTACTGCTGGAGTAAAGTACATTCGCTGAAATTTTTCTTTAAACTTCGTAAAGATTACAGAGGGAAGTGGAAAAATTACAAGTACAACAAATAAAATTACAAGTACAGAAGATGTAGACAAATAAGGATAGAAAGAATTACAACGCGATCCTATCCGTCAAAAGGTTCTTCCTTAATGAGAAGTTCATCAAGGGTCTTTGATGTGGGAATCATCTAGTCAGGGACCGTTACACCTTGATCCTTTTTGTTCTTTTCTTCTTCAAAGATCAGGGGCTTGAGGTGACGTGTCTGAATGTCGCGTCTGACTTCACACCAGTGTATTAGGTCTCTGAGCTGTTCGATGGGAGTGATTGGAAGCTCAGATATGCGTTGAAAGTGTTGTTGTCCATAGCAGTCTAGAAAGAAGATGCCATAGGGTTCACTTACGACTTTTCCAGGGATGAAAGTTTCACCAGGAGGCAGGGAGGTGTCAAGTACTGAGAGATCAGGGTCACGACCAAGTACTTCTTCGCGTGAGAAACCTATACCTGTGTCATTCCGTATAGGAGGGTCTGAGTCTGAGGTTTTCTTTTTCTTTGCAGAGGCCCTTCTTTGCTGAGTGTTGGTCCCGAAAGGCTTAAACAAGTTTGTAGAAGGGGGGGGGTTGAATACAAACACACTATTTTACTTTTCTAAATTGTTTATTGATAAATCATTAACAATTTACAGCTTGTTGCGGAAACAAGATTAAGGATAAACCTAAATCTAAACAAGTTGGAACACTAAGGTTTTCTTGCACTAAGAAAGATAAGGAGATTACTAATAAAATCCTATCTTGAGAGATTTGAACTTGTCCAGAGTTAGCAAGTTACTTCAAATGAAGTGAGTTCATCTCTTTATATACTGCATGCATTTAATGCAATTTAGTATACACTTTACACGTGTCATCAGCGGATTGGTTGCATGTCATTGACCTTTGTTGACAACCTTAGTAGCCGCATGAATGAACAGTGTAGTATCAGAGTGGTTGTACGATTTCAGATTTTCGGAGGTTTTTTTCTGACATTTCGTACGGTGGCGTGCAAGGGAGGTTAAGACAAAAGTACTTTGTACGGAGGACTTCATGATCAGCTTTCGTTGATTCAGCGATTATCATTTACTATTCAGCAGATGATAAAGTTCAGCGATAGCTGAAGTCTTGTACTTGATACTTCACGTTGAGTGGACAAATCTGAGTCTTCGCTGACCCGCATCAGTTCATTAGGAGACTTGTCGCTGGTTCTTGAGCTTGATCTTCGACTTCAGCGTAGAACCTTTGTTGACGTGAATCTTGTCTTCAGGGATCATAAGTAAACAACTAACTTATCAGCGATCACCATAAGGACTGAACAGACTCAGCGATATGGTGAACAGTGTTCGCTGAATGTTTAATCTAAAAGTGCGAGAGTTCCTATCAGCAGTACTGTAAGATCTTAGTACTTATCAGCGATAGTGAAACTCTGATACATATTGTTTACTTACAATTTTCATTAAGTATTTAAGATAGGGTCATTATTAAATCACTGAGGGTTTGGATCAACAATCTCCCCCTATTTGATTATGACATAGCAACAGAGAAAATTGCTATTTAATGAAAACATAAGGATAAGAAGAACTCATAAAATATTTGTCCCTTTTACTGTTTTCTGGGATCTTTTCAGTACTGATGGAGTAAAGTACTTTCGATGAAATCTTTCTTTAAATCTTTGAATCAGGTTACAATATGAATAAGAAAGATTACAAGTACAAGCGAAATAAATTACAAGTACTGAAGGATGACTGATACAATAGAGAAAAATGGTGATTGTTGTCAGCCTTCAAAGGGTTCTTCCTTAATGAGAAGTTCATCAAGGGTTGTCTTTTCAGTTGGAATCATCCAGTCAGGAACCTTTTCTCCTTTATTCTTTAGCTTCAGAGCAGCTTCAAAAATCAAGGGTTTTAGGTGTCGTGCCTGAATGTCTTTTCTGAAGTCGCACCAGTAGATGAGATCTTTGAGCTGTTCGATTGGAGTGATTGGAAGCTCAGCGATCCGTTGAAAGCATTTACGTCCGTCGTAGTCAGGAAAGAATATTCCATAAGGATTACTGATGACTTTACCAGGGACGAAAAGTTCACATGGTGGCAAAGAGATGTCAAGGGCAGATAGATCAGGATCAGGACCAAGTACTTCAGCGCGAGAGAAACCAATTCCAGTTTCATTTCGTATGACAGGACCTGAGTTTGAATCTTGACGTTTCTTCCTTGGAGAGCCCTTTTTTCTTTTCGGCTTTAGATCAGGAACAGGAGGAATATCCACACAAGAAGATATCAAATCGATCTGTCTGTTTATCAGCTTTTCGAAATGATCCTTGTACTTAGATTTTGATGGTTGGAGAGCTAACCTCATCTCCAGCCATTCAGAGAGACCATACCTTTTTACAGTGTCAGCACGAAAGGTTTCAGATGAGTCATCTTCTCTGAACAGTTTGATGTCAACAATAGGTACTCCGATGGAGGTTCTTCCAGAGATGAATACCTTGTTGATCTTCGCTGGACGATATCTGAAGTGGATTTTCTCTTTACACCAGATCAGGGTGGTCTGAGAAACTTCAGCTTTCTTTTCCACGATCTTCTGGGCTTGTTCCCAAAGCTTTCGTTGGATTTGAATGGGAATACGCTTCAGCTTGGGGTCTTTGACATATTCTTGAGTGAGCTTGATGGCGTATTCTCTGTCTTTATCTTCAGCTTCCTTCCTTTCAGCGATGAGGCGTTCAGCTCTGAGATGATCCTGGTATTCAGCTTTTGAAATTCTGAACTTAGGAGGAATTGAAGGTAGTTGATCGCGCCTTAGGATGATTCGCTGATCCTCGAATCGCTTTATCATTTCTTCTCTCCTCTTTTGAGGAACTGAGGGTCTGTTTCTGTGCGAGAGAGGTTGTTCTTCTGATTCATCAGTCTCAGAGATTAAATCTAAGACTGGGATTATGTCTTCAGCGGTAGCTGGAATTATTGGTGAAGTCGCAATAGAAGATCTTTCAGCGATATCCTCAAACAGGGGAGAGGACTAGATGAAACGCAACGATCTTACAAATAAGAACTGGGTAGAAGAACTTGGGTGGAAAAGATAGAAAAAAATGGATGTGTATGGTGTTTGTGGAATGGATAACTGATTTTTCAGAGATGATCAGGTAAGGAAAAATAAGTTTAGTGTACCTGACAAATCGGCTTTGCAAGTAGGATCGCCAGATTATCATCTTCAGTGATGCCTTTGTCTTTGCTTTTCTCAGCGCCAGAGGCTGAGTGCTTTGTCTTTGTCTTCTCCCCTAAAGGTTCTTTTATTGAAATACCTTTAAGAGCTTTGGTTCGAGGAGCAGGTTTAACAACAAAGAAATCATCGTCATCTTCATCATCATCATCATCGTTCCTTGGAGAGGAGGATGGTTCAGCTTCAGGGATGTCGAAGTCTTCGTCTTCTTCTGCTTCGGATTCCTCAGCATCTTCTTCGAGTTTCTCCCCCTCAGATACAGAGGCGAGGTTCTCGGTTCCCTCAAGGTTTTCATCTCCCTGAGGTCCAGTGATCCGATCTTCATTACCCTCTCCCCTGATAGATTCATCATGGGAAAGGTCTTCAGCGCTCTTATTTTGATCTTCAGCGCTCTTCTCCTGTTCAGCGCTCTTCTCCCCCTCTTTCTCATGATGGGCGGGGGAGGAATGGGTAGATTCAGCATTGGTGTTGTCTCTGTCTTCTGGGCCAGAGACTTTCACACAACCTTCAAGCTTAGCTATTCTGTCTTCCAGGCCAGAAATAGCAGGCGTGATTTTCTTCAGCTCTTGGCGATCCTCTGCGGTGAATGAGTCCAAAACAGGTGCAGGGGCCGGAGCAGGAGCTGGATTATTTGCCTTGTTCACCAGCGTCTCGATCATTGTCTTGACAGAACTAAGATCGGTCTTCACTGAGCCCAAGTCGGTCTTGACCACTGACATATCACCTTCGAGTGTACCAACCGATTTCTTCAGCGTTGTAACCTCGCTGGAAATGGTGGAAACTGATGATTTGAGGTTGGTGTAGTCAGTGTAGATGTCGGAGAGCACTTTGGCAAAGTCGGCGAGAGTTTTATCAAGGTCTTTGATGTCATCAGAGGAGGCCTTCTTGTCCACCACAGTAGTCAGCTTCGTCAGATTCTCTCCAGCGTTTGTTACAGCTGTAGAGTTATTTGATAGACCGGTGGTGAGATCCGTAAGTTTCATCTCCATAGACTTCAGAGACTGGTTGATGTCTCCCAAATAAGGACCTGTAACATATAAGTACTTGTGAACAAAGGAAAGCTCAGAAGTTTCAGGTTTAGTTACAGTGTTTAAGGTGGGATCTGTACCTGCAGGTGCGTTGATGAACTCATCAAAGTTTCGAGTCCCTCCATAGTGTTCCATATCTCCCTCAAAAGTTCCATGAGGGATGGAGATCTCTGCAGGTCCTTTCTTCGTCATTCGCTGAGAAGCTTCAACGGCTTCTTGAATGATGGCATCTCCAGTTTTGACTGGAGGAGTGTCCAAAGAAGTAGAGGGAGGAGCGAAGGATAAGAATTGGGGTTGGGTTTCAAGTTCAGCGTTGGATTCGCTGAGAAGTACTTCATCAGTCTTTTGAGAGACTGACGAAGGTTGGGTAGATTCCAAAGTTCTAACCTCAGCGTTTAAGGACGCTGAAGTAGGTTTAGAAGGGATGGCTTGAATTGGTGTGGCAGAGCGTACCACGGAACTTTCCTTCAGCTCTTCAGAATGAGCTGAGGAGTCTTCAGCATGCAATTGCTGGGGTTGCTCCTTGGTTTTCTTGATCCTTTTGGAATCAAGAGGGGTAAGAGATTGTTTCCTTTTCTTAGAAGGAATGGATTTTGTGGCCTGGGAATCAGCGAGGGGTATAGTCGCTGAAGGAGCCACAGAAAGCGGAGAATTAAGTAGAGTGAGAAGGGTAGAGAGACGTACCTCGTTGGCGACAGGCTTGAAGTCGAGAACTTTAGGGCCAATCTGAGAGAGTTTCAGATCACCCTCTTCAGGATAGCTGTCCTTCAGGCCATATTGAAAGATGGCGCTGATGAATCGCGGGTAAGGAACCCATGCTGGTCGGTCAGCGGCAGAATCAACACGTTGAATGAGGTCTTCATAGATGATGGAGGCCCAGTCAATGTTGAGACCTTTCAGCAGTGCGTAACCCATGGCCTGCTGAGGTTGAGCGGCTTGATCAGAAGATCCGGATTTCGCTGTCATGCAGCTGATCAGGTGAGCGAAGATGAAAAACTTGAGCGAAGATGAAAAACTTTGAGAGCGTTTATATAGGAAGAGAGTAGAGAGAGAAAAACTTGAGCGGGAAAGTTTTTCATCATGACACGGACACGTGTTTGCATTTGATTGGATAGACAACGAAACGTGCAAACGTGTGTCAGAAAAAGAGCGTGCCTGGTGTTATCCGTTGCAATGACGTCACAACTGTCCTTTCACATTCTTTCGTTGTCTCTGAGGTTTTAAAAGAAAAACTCAGGGACTCTTTGGAAAATATGAAGCACTTAATAGAAATATCAGTGAGGGTTTTAAGAAATTTCAAAATATTATTCAGCGATGAAAGAATTTGAAATCTTGCATTTTCATGCGTTTTGTCAGAGAAAACATACCTTGATATCAGTTTAACCCAATTTATTCAGAGAGAAGATGATGAAATCGATTGTACAAGTTTATTTTATCCAGAGCCTATACAAGAATGTATAAACGTATCGCTGATTAAATGTGAACCGCTGAAGATTTATCCTTCAAAGTTCAGCATTCCAAGCTCGCTGATGAGAAAGTTGAATCTTGTCTCATCAAGAGGTTTGGTAAACAAATCAGCTAACTGATAATCGGTTGGGATAAAATGAAGTTCTATATCACCATTCATCACATGATCTCTGATAAAATGATATCTGATTTCTATGTGTTTTGTCTTTGAGTGTAGCACTGGATTGTTTGCTATAGCGATGGCACTTGTGCTGTCGCAATAGATTGGAATTTTGGAGAGCTGAAGATCATAGTCTAGTAGTTGATTTCTCATCCACAAGACTTGAGAACAGCAGCTTCCAGCGGCTACATACTCAGCTTCAGCTGTGGAAGTGGACACCGAGTTTTGCTTCTTACTTGTCCAATTTACCAGCTTTCCACCCAGGAGCTGACATCCTCCTGTGGTGCTTTTCCTATCCATTTTGCAACCTGCAAAATCACTGTCTGAATAGGCGGTTAGATCGAATCCTGAATCTTTGGGATACCAAAGACCTAGATTCGCTGTACCCTTAAGATATCGAAAGATTCGCTTTACAGCTTTCATATGAGATATCTTAGGTTCAGCTTGATATCGTGCGCATAGACATGTTGCAAACATAATATCGGGTCGGCTAGCTGTAAGATACAGTAGTGAGCCGATCATCCCACGGTACAGCGTGACATTGACAGGAACACCCTTTGTGTCCTTATCAAGTATCAGCGGTGGTGCCATAGGGGTTTTCATAGCTGAACTTTCAGTTAAGTCGAATTTTTTCAGCATATCTTTAACATACTTTCCCTGATTTATAAAAGTTCCTTTTTCAGTTTGCTTAATCTGAAGACCAAGGAAATATGTTAGTTCACCCATCATACTCATTTTATACTCATCTTTCATTCTATCAGCGAAACGAGTACAAAGCTCAGGGTTAGTAGAACCAAATATAATGTCATCAACATATATTTGAACTAAAATGATATGACCTTTTATTTTTCTAAAAAACAAAGTTTTGTCAATCTTACCTCTCTCAAATTTTTCAAGGTGGAGATAAGTAGAAAGAGTGTCATACCATGCACGAGGAGCTTGCTTCAAGCCATAAAGTGCCTTATCCAGCTTATAAACATAACCTGGACGCTTAGGATCTGAGAATCCTGGAGGTTGTTCCACATAAACTTCTTCATTCAGCTTTCCATTTAGAACGCTGACTTAACATCCATTTGATGTACAATGAAGTTTTTGTGTACAACATATGCTAAGAAAAGACGAATAGATTCAAGTCTTGCTACAGGAGCAAAGGTTTCGTCATAATCTATACCTTCCTCTTGTCTGTATCCCTGAGCAACAAGACGAGCTTTGTTGCGAGTTACAGTACCATGTTCGTCCAACTTGTTTCGATAGACCCACTTAGTGCCTATCACTGTTTTGTCAGTTGGTCTCCGAACAAGTTTCCAAACTTTGTTTCTTTCGAATTCAGTCAGCTCTTCTTGCATAGCGCTGACCCAGTTTGGATCTCTGAGGGCATCATCTATTTTCTTTGGTTCAGTTAGAGAAATAAAGTTAACAAATAAACAAATATTACCTGCACTTCTACGAGTCTGAATACCAGCGTTGGGATCACCAAGAATTTGATCGATTGGGTGATTTACAGTCCATCGCTGAGCCGGAGCATGCGTCGCTGACTCAGTCTGAACTGGAGAAACTGAAGATGAGGCTTCAGCTACTTCTGGATAATCAGCTAAGAGAGGAATGCTTGCATTTGTCACTTCATTCACTGATTGCTGAGAAATAGATGGAATTTCTGAGACATTTGGATCAACTGCGGGTATAGTATTTATAGGAACAGCTGAGACCCAAGATGTTTCAGCTTCACTATTCTGCATATTGGGAATGATAGTAGGACCATCATTTTCAGTTGTATGAGTATGAGTAGTGGGAACATCTTCTGAATCACAGAGATGAGAAAACATCCATTGATTCAGTTCTTCTGTATCAGCGTTCGGTTTAGAGTTCGCTGAACGGGATTCGTCAAACGTGACGTGAATAGTTTCTTCTACAGTTTGTCTTCTTCGGTTGAAGACTCTGAAGGCTTTGGAAACTGAGGAGTATCCAAGAAAGATTCCATCATCAGCCTTAGGATCAAACTTTCCAAGGGCATCTCTGTTGTTCAGTATGAAACACTGACAACCAAAGATGTGAAGAAAGCTGATTGAAGGCTTTCTCCCATGAAAAAGTTCATAGGCTGTCTTTTTGAATCTTTTGACTATCAGCGACCTGTTTTGCGTAAAACAAGCCGTGTTGACAGCTTCTGCCCAAAACTGAGTAGGCAGGTGAGAATCGCTGAGCATTGAACGTGCAGCTTCAATAATTGTTCTATTTCTTCTTTCAGCGACTCCGTTTTGTTGTGGTGTTCTCACTGACGAAAAGTTGTGAGAAATACCCTTGCTCTCAAGGAAGGAATCAAGAGAACTGTTTTTGAATTCAGTTCCATGATCACTCCTTATTGAGCGAACAGTCATATTGTTCAGAGTTTCCATCTTCCGAACAAAGGTGATGAGTTCTTCAGGGGTGTCACTCTTAGAACGGAGAAACATTACCCATGTATAACGAGAGAATTCATCAACTATGACCAGCGTATATTTCTTTCCAGCGATGGATTGTTTGTTAACGGGGCCAAACAAATCCATATGGAGTAGTTGAAGAGGAGATGACACTGAGGAAACTTGCTTGGACTTAAAGCTTGCCTTGGTCTGCTTCCCTTTTTCACACGCTGAACATAAGGATTCTTTGGCGTATGAATGTTGAGGTAGACCAGTGACTAACTCTTTGGATGAAAGAGTATTCAGTGTCTTGAAGTTGAGATGTGAAAGCCTCTTGTGCCATAGCCAGTTGACATCAGAAGATGCCTTTGAGAAGAAACAGGAGTTCTCAGTGGTTGTTGAGTCCATGTTTATAACGTAAACATTTTCCAAACGATAACCGCTGAGAGCTATCTTCTCCTTTTTGTCAGAGACAAAGCAGGATTCCTTGGTGAAAATCACTTTGTTATCCATGTCGCAAAGCTGACTGATGCTCAGAAGATTATGCTTCAGCCCTTCAACATATGCGACTCTTCTGAAGGATGTTGTACCATTTGAAAGTACACCATACCCTCGGGTGTGTCCTTTTCCATTTCCACCGAAAGTTACAGAGGGACCCTTCTCTTCCTTGTATTCAGCGAGCAGGCTTTTCTTTCCAGTCATGTGTCTAGAGCATCCGCTATCGAGATACCAGATACCCTTCTTAACCTGCAATACAAAGGAAGATTAGTTTTGCTTGGGTACCCACTTCACCATGTATACGCGTTTGTCAGTGGAAGTGGTTGGAATGGGTTCAGCAGTCTTCGCAGCATTTGAAGATTCAGCTTTGTCTTTCTTCACTTTGGTCAATTTCTTGACCTCAGCGGTAGGAGTCACCTTGACCTGACTTGCAACTGGTTTGGTCTTCTTTGGTGCTATCTTCACCTTAGCTATCTTATCAGCTTTGGTGGCTGTGGGACACTTACTTGCAATATGATCGGTAAGTCCACAGTGATAACATTTCCTATAACTAAAATTAGTTCTAGGACCACTTGTGTGCTGAGCTTTTAATTTGGAATTAGAAGTGCCAGCACCAAGTACACTATTGGTTTTTGAAATAGGACGAACATTCAGTTCTTCAGATTTCTTACCAAGGATATCTACTCTGAGTCTAGGAGTAGGTCGCTGAACTGATCCAGAGGTCTGATTTCTAGAACCAGATGAATGAATCACTAAGGCTTTGGAAGCATTCAGCTTAGGTACTAAAGTACCCTTCTGAGGATTTTGATAAATTACAATTCCTTTACCTTTATCTTTAGAGACAGAGGTAGGTTTTGAATAAACCATTTTCTCCTTACCTTTTGAGGAGGTAGGAGTTTCCTCAGGGATTGGTGTAATCGACGAGGAGTACTGAGATGAAGAAGTGTCAGCTACTGAGGATACGAACGTTCCAAATTTAAGCATTGAACGTTCAGTGGTTGGTATTGGAGTATCATATTTATAACCCAAACCACGTTTATCACTCAGAGGAATCTGAGCCTTAATTATCACAGTGATCTTTGTTGAAGAATTACACCATCCTTCAACAGTAGCTTGTTCAGCTTTTAATGCAGCGATAGCTTCCGCTCGTTCAATTTTGACTAGCTGATTTAAATGGACTTGATCTTTAAAATCTTCTTCAAATTTAGAAAGATTTTCTATTTGAAGGTGGCAATTTTTAAGCTTTTCAGCGAGATCAAGATTTTGGTTTTCAACCACAGCTTTGCCGTTCATGGCTTCGTATAAACTTCTAGTCAGTAGTTCGATTTTACGGAGACTATCAGCTTCATCAATATTTACAATATTGGTAAAGAAGGAGGGTGATACCTGAATAGCAGAGGTTGAAGTGGAGGGGATGTCTGAACTTTCTTCCTCTTCTTCAATCTTGGCCATGAGACATTGATTTGCTTCATCATCTTCAGAATCAGATGATGAGGCTTCTTCATCAGAAGCAGCCCAATCATAGTCAGCCATTAGGCCTTTTCCCTTCTTCTTAAAGCTTTTCAGCTTTGCATACTTCTCTTTCAGCTTTAAGTATTTGTCGTCTTTATTCCTTGGAACAAAGGATTTCTTTGTAAAGGCTGAAGGTCTCATGATTTTCTTTGACCTGCACTCGTTAGCGAAATGACCTGTCTTTTCGCAGTTAAAACAAGTAGCAGTAGCCTTATCAACAAAAGCCGATGACTTAGGCTTGTCAGCTATAGAAAGAGTTTTGTTCTTTCTAAACATTTTCTTCTTGGCGAATCTCCTGAACTTTTTAGTTAGGAGAGCCAAGGATTCATCATCTGAAGAATCAGAATCTGATGATCTTTCAGAGTTACTTTCTAACTCAGTGATAGTGACCACGGGTCGCTGAGTAGAAGGTTCCTCTGAGATTAAAGCAACAGGGGTGCTTTTGGAATCTTTTACAAGATTCTTCTTAAGATGGCTAGATTGCTCATGATTCAGCAATGTGCCATATAAGGTAGCAAGTTCATTGATCTTAGATCTTTTGACAGCTTGAGACACATGGAATAATTGTCCCAGCTTTCAGGTAAACATTCTAAAAACTTTGTCAGAACTTCAAAGTTAGAATATTCCTTACCAACCGTTTTAAGATCTATAATTAAGCAATTAAAACGTTGATGTACTTCAGAGAGAGTTTCATTCTTACCAGAGATGAAACTTTCATATTGTCTTACCAGGTTGATCTTTCTTGAATCCTGGACTTCAGACGTTCCTTCATACTGAACACATATTGTGTCCCACATGGCTTTTGAGGATTTCAGGTTCATGACGGAATGGTAGACTTCGTCAGGAAGGGCCATGGATAGTATGGATCTGGCTTTTGTATCTATAGCCACTTTCTTCTTGTCTTCATCGGTCCAATGATGGATTTCCTTTGGAATCAGCCTTTCTGGAATAGCAGCTCTAGTTGCAGTGGCTGGAACGGCAGGATCAATCGTTACAGGGATGTGTGGACCGTTTTCAAGATAGTAAGGTATAGTAGGGTCTACACCTTCTAAGAAGAGTGTCATCCTATTTTTCCATAAGTTGAAGTTGTCTCTGGAAAATCTAGGGGGTTTTGCAAGAGAACCATTGTCGATATAGTGAGTGTTTGTGTTTGAGTTGGCCATTTTCAGATAATAGCAAGGAAGAGAAATATCTTAGATTAGATCTTGTTTATGAGATTAAACAAATCTGCTCTGATACCACTTGTTGGTCCCGAAAGGCTTAAACAAGTTTGTAGAAGGGGGGGGGGTTGAATACAAACACACTATTTTACTTTTCTAAATTGTTTATTGATAAATCATTAACAATTTACAGCTTGTTGCGGAAACAAGATTAAGGATAAACCTAAATCTAAACAAGTTGGAACACTAAGGTTTTCTTGCACTAAGAAAGATAAGGAGATTACTAATAAAATCCTATCTTGAGAGATTTGAACTTGTCCAGAGTTAGCAAGTTACTTCAAATGAAGTGAGTTCATCTCTTTATATACTGCATGCATTTAATGCAATTTAGTATACACTTTACACGTGTCATCAGCGGATTGGTTGCATGTCATTGACCTTTGTTGACAACCTTAGTAGCCGCATGAATGAACAGTGTAGTATCAGAGTGGTTGTACGATTTCAGATTTTCGGAGGTTCTTTTCTGACATTTCGTACGGTGGCGTGCAAGGGAGGTTAAGACAAAAGTACTTTGTACGGAGGACTTCATGATCAGCTTTCGTTGATTCAACGATTATCATTTACTATTCAGCAGATGATAAAGTTCAGCGATAGCTGAAGTCTTGTACTTGATACTTCACGTTGAGTGGACAAATCTGAGTCTTCGCTGATCCGCATCAGTTCATTAGGAGACTTGTCGCTGGTTCTTGAGCTTGATCTTCGACTTCAGCGTAGAACCTTTGTTGACGTGAATCTTGTCTTCAGGGATCATAAGTAAACAACTAACTTATCAGCGATCACCATAAGGACTGAACAGACTCAGCGATATGGTGAACAGTGTTCGCTGAATGTTTAATCTAAAAGTGCGAGAGTTCCTATCAGCAGTACTGTAAGATCTTAGTACTTATCAGCGATAGTGAAACTCTGATACATATTGTTTACTTACAATTTTCACTAAGTATTTAAGATAGGGTCATTATTAAATCACTGAGGGTTTGGATCAACACTGAGGTGGAAGAACAGTGGAAGGAGGAATATCCACAGCAGAAGAAACCAAGTCGATATGAGAGTTTAAAATTTTCTTGACATGGCTCTTCAACTTTGAGCGAGATCGCTGAATGGCTAATTTCACTTCCAACCATTCAGAGAAACCAAACTTCTCTAATGAGGTAGTGTAGAAGGTTTTCTTGGTTTTGTCTTCTCTGAATACGTCAACTTCAACAACAGGAACGTCTACAAACGTTTTTCCTCTGATATTTACCTTGATGATTTTTGATGGTCGAGATCGATAGTTCAACATTTCTTTACACCATTCCAAAGTCAAATCAGATACCTTAGTCTTTTCTTCAACGATCCTTTGGGCATCATCCCATAGCTGACGTTGGACATCAATGGGAGTTCTTTTCAGCGCGAGGTCTTTCACCGATTGTTGGACAAGCTGGATGGCGAGAGCCTTATCTTTTTCTTCAGCTTCCTTCTTATCGGCGAGTAATCTTTCAGCTCTTAAATGATCCTCGTATTCTTTCCTTGATATCCTGAACTTTGTGAGAGCAGGGATTTCGTCACGAGGAAGAATGATTCGCTGATCTTCAAGCTGTTTGATCATTGCATCTCTCTTTTCTTGATCCTCTTCACTTAGCTTTTGAGGAGCCAAGGAAGGCCTGTTTTTGTGAGAGAGCAGCTGTTGTTCAGGTTCATCAGTCTTAGTGGTTAAATTTAAGACTAGGACTATTTCTTCAGCACTTGTGGCTGGGATTATTGATGGTGTTGTTGTAGGAGCTTCAGCGGGATCCTCAAACCGGGGAGAGGACTAGCTGAAACACAACGATTGTTTAAGTAAGAACATGGAAAGAAAAAGATAGAGAAAAGAATGGGGTTAAGTGTATAGAGGTTTTAAGGATAGAAGGATTGAGATTGAGAAGGGATAGAGGATGGATGCAGTGTAAGGGAATAGAAGGTAGTGTACCTGACAAACTGGCTTTTGAAGCAAGATCGTCAGATTGTCTTCTTCAGCGAGGCCTTTGTTTTTGCCTTTGTCAGCTTCAGACGCTGCAGGCTTTGTCTTGGTCCGCTCCCCTGAAGGTTCTTTTATCTCGATCCCTTTTTGAGCTGGGGCTTTTGCAACAGGCTGGACGTAGAAGAAGTCGTCATCATCATCGTCATCATCATCATCTTTGGGGGGTGATGATGGTTCTTCATCAGGGATGTCGACAGGTTCATCGTCTTCAGCTTCTTCTTCAGACTCGACCTCTTCAGCATAAGGTTCGGTCACGTCAGCAGCAGCTTCCTTAAGTTGCTCATCGAGTTGCTCCCCCTCAGATACAGATGGAGGTTTCTCGGTTTCCTCAAGGTTTTCAACTCCCTAAGGTCGTGAAGTAGAAGTAGCAGCAGCAACAGTTTCAATACCCTCCCCCTCAGCATTATGGGGAAGGTCTTCTTTAGTCTTCTCCCCCTCTTCCACATTATGGTTGGGGGAGGTAACAGATTGTTCAGCAGCAGCAGTGTGTATTTGGTCCCTGTCTTCCAGGCCAGAGATCCCAACACAGTTCTCAATCGTTGCTAATCTGATTTCCATGCCAGTTATAGCAGGATTGATCTTTTGAAGATCCTCTCGATCGACCCGAGTAAAATGAGAAGTTGGGGCGTTCAGGCGATCGAGTACTTTCTGAACAATTTCTTTGACGACGAAGACCTCAGTCTTGATCGTGGAGACTTCACCCTTAAGAGAACCAACCTCTGTCTTCAATGATGTGACTTCATTGGACAGAGTGGTGAAGTTTGTTGAAAGAGAGGTGGTGGCGGTTGAATTGTCAGCGAGGGTGGTAGAAAATTGAGCAATGCTACCATCCACCTTCTCCAGATCAGCTTTGGAGGCTTTCGTATCAACGATCTCGATTAACTTTTTCAGTTTCTCTCCAGCGTCTGTAACCGCTGAAGAGTTCGTGGAGAGAATGGGGTTGTAATTTTCTACCTTTGTTTCCAGGGCCTTCAGGGAGGTGTTGATATCCCCCAAATTAGGATCTGAAACAGTTATTAACTTATGAACAGAGGAAAGCTCAGAAGTTTAGGGTAGAGAGAGAGGAGTGTTTGGAATTATGTGTATACCTGCAAGCGGGTTGGCGAAGTTGTCGAACCCTTTGTGTCCTGAATGATATTCCATGTCGCCTTCAAGAGTACCTTGGCGCATGGAGATTCCTGCAGATCCTAAGTTTGCATCCATCATCGTATTTAGAGTGTCTGCAGCTGAGTCATGTACGATGAAGGGTGTTCCCGAGAAAGTTGGGAAAATTGGTGGAGAGACCAAAGATTGAGTAGGAGGAATGAAGGATGAGAATGATGGTTGGGTACGATGTTCAGTGTTGGATCCGCTGACAATCACTTTAGTCTGTAGAGAGGCTGAAGGAGGTGGGTTCAAATCCAAGTTTATAACTTCAGCGTTTAGAGATGCTGAAGCCGGGATGGAAGGGGTGGCTTGATCAACTGTGGCAGAGCGTAGCACGGAACTTTCCATCAGCTCTTCAAGATGAGCTATGGAGTCTTCAGCGTGTGAATGCTGGGGGGGGGGGGGGGGTTGCTCCTTGGTTTTCTTGATTCTTTTGGAACCAAGTTGGGAACATGAGTGTGTCCTTTTTCGAGAAGGAGTGGAGGGTGCAGCGTGGGTACCAGCGGTGGGGATTTCCACTGAGTGAGCTGCAGAAGTAGAAGAAGGAGGATTGAGAAGAGATAAGATAGGAGAAAGACGTACCTCATTTTCCAGTGGCTTGAAGTCGAGCACCTTAGGGCCAACCTGAGAGAGTCTCAGATCACCCTCTTTTGGGTACTTCTCGCCAAGTCCTTGTTGAAAGACTGCGCTGATGAATCTGGGATAAGGAACCCATGAAGGTCTTTCAGCCATATCCACTCTGAACGCAAGGTCGTCGTAGATGATTGAGGCCCAGTCAACATTTAGACCTTTCAGCAATGCATAGCCCATTGCTTGCTGAGGTTAAGCAGCTTGATCAGAAGAGCCACTCTTCGCTGTCATGCAGCTTATCAGATGTGCGAATATGAAGTTCATCTCGCTGGGCATTTTGGACTTCTTGATCATGGTCAGTTTCTTCTCAGGCTTCTTGTCCCTTCCAGTGTCCCATGCGTAACCCATTGCATCGAAGAATGCAGTGATGGCTTCCCTATCAGCATGGTTTTTGTGGTTTGGGAGAGGGACAAAGCGGTTTTCTTTGGTAGAGGTAGGAAGACTCAGTGCTTTCCTGATAATGGCAGGGTTTATTTTGGTGGTGCCAAATTTGGTGTCACACAGAATGGAGGAAACGATCTTCGTTGGGTCTTTGGCATGGGGTACCTGAGCTCTTCTGGCAGTATACCAGAACTGAGATAGTAGGAATTGATGAGCAGGGGGTGTAATAGTCAGGGCTGTAGGTAAGCAACATGCTTTGAGGTAATTCACAGCATCATCCAGATGTGTGACTTACTTTCGAGGAGGAAACTCGAAAAGAGTATGGAGGTTGTTCGATTTTGAAAAATCGACTTCCTCAAGCTTGAACTTGACCTGAGGAGATTTGACGAGAGTCAGTTTCTTTGAGGAGTAGAAGATGTCATTTCTGTTTAACATATCAACCATGAACACAGATAAAGAATAATCTTAATGTGAAAGATTTTCCAATAAGATGTTTTCGAATTTTGTCCATTTCATTCAGACAGAAATGTCTTAATGAAGATTAGGGTTTTCTTGTTTTGAAAAAGAAAAACAAACCCAGTAAAAGTCTTGTTTTCCATTTTCCTTTAGATAAGGATTCTGGAAAAAAAACGAATGAAGAACAATTTTAAGATTTTGAGTTTTAAACTTGAAGAACAACCATGAAAAGGTTGTGTTCATAGAACCATGAAAGAAATGATTTCATTTTAGAAAGGTTTCTTTTGTTTGATCTGTTAAAAGCAACAAGAAGATCATAAACAAGTTAAAACAGGTAAATAATGAGAATATTAACCTGGTAGTCGAAGAAGAAGATGAACAGTTTTCTGGAAAAACTCGAGTTCAATAAGCAACAGTAAATCTTTTCTTTCTTGGAGAAGAAGTTCGCGTAAAGGAAAAATATAAACTCGAAATAGTTTATATAGTGAGATTTGAGAGAGAGAAAAACTAGAGCGGGAAAGTTTTCATCATGATACGGACACGTGTTTGCATTTGATTGGATGGTAAACGAAACGTGCAAACGTGTGTCAGAAAAAGAACGTGCCAGGGTTTATCCGTTGTGATGATGTCACAAACGTCCTTTCATATTTTAGGATGTCTCTGAGGTTTTGAAAGCTCAGGGACTATTTTAAAAAACATGACGCACTGAATAGAAATATCAGTGTTAGTTTAAGAAATTTCAAAGTATCGCTGTTAAGGAAGAGATATTCAACGACGTGATTTGTTTTGAAATCTTGCATTTACATGTGAATGTCAGCGACTAAAGAGAGACATACCTTGATATCAGCGAATCAACTTTGTTCAGAGAGAAGATGCTAGAATGGGTTATATAAGTTGGTTTTATCCGATCGCTGATCAAATGTGAACTACTGAAGATTTTACTCTTCAAAGTTCAGCATTCCAGGCTCGCTCATGAGAAAGTTGAATCTTGTCTCATCAAGAGGTTTGGTGAACAGATCAGCTAACTGATAGTCGGTTGGGATAAAATGAAGTTCTATATCACCATTCATCACATGATCTCTGATAAAATGATACCTGATTTCGATATGTTTGGTCTTTGAGTGTAGCACTGGATTGTTGGCTATAGCGATGGCACTTGTGCTGTCGCAATAGATTGGAATTTTCGAGGGCTGAAGGTCATAGTCTAGTAGTTGATTTCTCATCCACAAGACCTGAGAACAACAGCTTCCAGCGGCTACATACTCAGCTTCAGCTGTGGAGGTGGACACTGAGTTTTGCTTTTTACTTGTCCAACTCACCAGCTTTCCACCCAGGAGCTGACATCCTCCTGTGGTGCTTTTCCTATCCATTTTGCAACCTGCAAAATCACTATCTGAATAGGCGATTAGATCGAATCCTGAGTCTTTGGGATACCAAAGACCTAGATTCGCTGTACCCTTAAGGTATCGAAAAATTCGCTTTACAGCTTTCATATGAGATATCTTAGGTTCAGCTTGATATCGTGCACACAAACAAGTTGCATACATAATATCAGGTCGGCTAGCTGTAAGATACAGGAGAGAGTCGATCATCCTACGCTACAGCGTGACATTAACATGTATTCCATTTGAATCCTTGTTTAGTGTCAGTGGTGGTGCCATAGGGGTTTTCATAGCTGAACTCTGAGTTAAATCGAATTTCTTCATCATATCTTTAACATACTTTCCCTGATTAATGAAAGTTCCTTTTTCATTCTGTTTTATCTGAACACCAAGGAAATATGTTAGCTCACCCATCATACTCATTTTATACTCTTCTTTCATTCTATCAGCGAAACGAGTACAAAGGTCAGGGTTAGTAGAACCAAATATAATGTCATCAACATATATCTGAACAAGAATGATATGACCTTTTACTATTATGAAAAATAGAGTTTTGTCGATTTTACCTCGCTCAAAATTTTCAATTTGGAGATAAGAGGATAGAGTGTCATACCATGCACGTGGAGCTTGCTTTAAGCCATAAAGTGCCTTATCCAGTTTATAAACATAACCTGGACGCTTAGGATCTGAGAATCCTGGAGGTTGTTCCACATAGACTTCTTCATTCAGCTTTCCATTGAGAAATGCTGACTTAACATCCATTTGATATACTTTGAAGTCTTTGTGTACAACGTATGCTAAGCATAGACGAATAGATTCTAGTCTTGCTACTGGAGCAAATGTTTCGTTGTAGTCTATACCTTCCTCTTGTCTGTATCCCTGAGCAACAAGTCGAGCCTTGTTGCGGGTTACAGTTCCATGTTCGTCCAATTTGTTTCGATAGACCCATTTAGTGCCAATCACTGTCATGTCAGTTGGTCTTCGAACAAGATTCCAAACTTTGTTTCTTTCAAATTCAGTCAGCTCTTCTTGCATAGCGCTGACCCAGTTTGGATCTTTGAGAGCATCATATATTTTCTTTGGTTCAATCAGAGAAATAAAGTTAACAAATAAACAAATATTACCTGCACTTCGTCGAGTCTGAACACCAGCGTTTGGATCACCAAGGATTTGATCAATTGGGTGATTTACAGTCCATCGTTGAGCCGGAGCATGAATCGCTGACTCAAATTGAACTGGAGGAGCTGAAGATGAGGCTTCAGCAACTTCTGGAATATCAGCCAAGAGAGGAGTAGGTGCAGATGTCATCTTATTCACTGATTGCTGAGAAGTAGATGGAATGTCTAAGACATTTGGTTCAGAAGCAGGCATAGTATTTAAAGAAACAGCTGAGACCCATGATGTTTCAGCTTCACTATTCTGCATGTTTGGGATGATAGTAGGACCATCATCTTCAACGGTATGAGTATGAGGAGTGGGAATATCTTCTGAATCACCAAGATGAGAAAACATCCATTGATTCAGTTCTTCAGTATCAGTAGAAGGTCGAGAATTCGCTGAATGGGATTCGTGAAATGTGACGTGAATAGTTTCTTCAACAGTTTGTCTTTTTGGATTGAAGACTCTGAAGGCTTTGGAGACTGAGGAGTATCCAAGAAAGATTCCATCATCAGCCTTAGGATCAAACTTTCCAAGGGCATCTCTGTTGTTCAGTATGAAACACCGACATCCAAAGATGTGAAGAAAGCTAATTGAAGGCTTTCTCCCATGAAAAAGTTCATAGGCTGTTTTATTAAATCTTTTGACTATCAGTGAAATGTTTTGCGTAAAACAAGCAGTGTTGACAGCTTCTGCCCAAAACTGAGTAGGAAGGTGAGAATCGCTGAGCATTGAACGTGCAACTTCAATAATAGTTCTATTTCTTCTTTCAACGACTCCGTTTTGTTGCGGTGTTCTCATTGAAGAAAATTTGTGAGAAATACCCTTACTCTCAAAGAAGGAATCAAGAGAACTATTTTTGAATTCAGTTCCATGATCACTCCTTATTGAGCGAACGGTCAAGTTGTTCAGGACTTCCATCTTCCTGACATAGGTGATGAGTTCTTTAGGGGTGTCACTCTTAGAACGGAGAACCATAAGCCATGTATATCGAGAGAATTCATCAACTATGACCAGTGTATATTTCTTTCCAGCGATGGATTGTTTGTTAACAGGGCCAAACAAATCCATATGGAGAAGTTGTAGAGGAGATGACACTGAGGAAACTTGCTTTAACTTAAAGCTTGCTTTGGTCTTCTTGCCTTTCTCATACGCTGAACATAAGGATTCTTTGGCGTATGAGTGCTGAGGTAGACCAGTGACTAACTCTTTTGAAGAAAGAGTGTTCAGTGTCTTGAAGTTGAGATGAGAGAGCCTCTTATGCCATAGCCAGTTGACATCAGATGAGGCTTTTGAGAAGAAACAGGAGTTCTCAGTGGTTGTTGAGTCCATGTTTATTACATGAACATTTTCTAAACGATAACCGCTGAGAGCTATCTTCTCCTTGTTGTTAGCGACAAAGCAGGATTCCTTAGTAAAGATTACTTTGTTATCCTTGTCGCAAAGTTGACTGATGCTTAGAAGATTATGCTTCAGCCCTTCAACATATGCGACTCTTCTGAAGGTTGTTGTACCATTAGAGAGTACACCAAACCCTCGGGTATGTCCTTTTCCATTTCCACCGAAAGTTACAGAGGGACCCTTCTCTTCTTTGTACTCAGTGAGCAGGTTCTTCTTACCAGTCATGTGTCTAGAGCATCCGCTATCGAGATACCAGATAGCCTTCTTAACCTGCATTACAAAGGAGGATTAGTTTGTCTTGGGTACCTACTTAACCATGTGTACACACTTGTCAGTGGGGGTAGAAGAGGAGGTGGAAGGTTCAGCAGTCTTCGTAGCATTTGAAGATTCAGCTTTGTCAGTCTTCACTTTGGTTAATTTCTTAACCTCAGTGGTCTTCTTTGCCTTGGGGGCAATGATCTTCACCTTAGCTATCTTTTCAGCTTGGGTGGCTGTGGGGCACTTACTAGCAATATGATTGGTAAGTCCACAATGATAACATTTCCTATAACTAAAAGTAGTTCTAGGACCATTTGCATGCTGAGCTTTTGATTTTGAATTTGAAGGACCAGCACCAAGTAAGCTATTGGCTTTTGAAATGGGAGGAACATTCAGTTCTTCGGATTTCTTAGCAATAATTTCCACTTTGATTCTAGGAGTAGATCGCTGAATAGATCCACGCTGAATAAATCCAGGGATCTTATTCTTTGAACCAGAGGGATAAGTCACTGAAGCTTTAGAAGCGTTCAGCTTTGGTACAAAGGTACCCTTCTGAGGATTTTGGTTAAAAGCAATTTCTTTACCTTTATTTTTAAAGATTGAGGTAGGTTTTGGATAAACAACTTTTTCTTTACCTTTAAAAGTTAAGGTAGAGATTTCCTCAGGGATAGGCGGTTTAGAAGAGGAACACTGAGATGAGAAAGTGTCTGGGATAGAGGATACGAACATTCCAAACTTAAGCATGGAACGGTCAGTGGTTGGTTCTAGAGTATCAGCTTTGTAACCAAGACCACGTTTATCACTCAGGGGAATCTGAGACTTAATTATCTCAGTGATCTTTGTTGAGGAATTATACCATCCATCAACAGTAGCTTTTTCAGCTTTTAATGCAGCGATAGATTTTTCGCGCTCGATTTTGACTAGCTGATTTAAATGAACTTGATCTTTAAAATCTTCTTCAATTTTAGAAAGATTTTCTATTTGAAGGTGACAATTTTTAAGCTGTTCAGCGAGATCAAGGTTTTGATTTTCAACAACAGTTTTGCCATTCATGGCTTCATATAAACTTCTAGTCAAGAGATCGATCTTTCGAAGACTATCTGCTTCATCAATATTTAAAATATTGGTAAAGAAGGAAGGTGATGCCTTAGTAGCATAGGTTGAAGTAGAGGGAATGTCATAATTTTCTTCCTATTGATCCAAACCCTCAAGTGATTTGATAATGACCCTCTCTTTTATACTTAGTGAAAATTGTAAGTAAACAATATGTATCAGAGTTTCACTATCGCTGATAAGTACTAAGATCTTACAGTACCGCTGATAGGAACTCTCGCTCTTTAGATTAAACATTCACCGAACACTGTTCACCATAATACTCTGAGTCTGTTCAGTACTTATGGTGACCGCTGATAAATTAGTTGTTTACTTATGATCCCTGAAGACAAGTTTCACGATAACATAGGTTCTACACTGAAGTCGAAGATCAAGCTCAAGAGCCAGCGACAAGTCTCCTAATGAACTGATGCGGATCAGCGAAGACTCAGATTTGTCCACTCAACGTGAAGTATCAAGTACAAGACTTTAGCTATCGCTGAACTCTATTATTCGCTGATATACAATGATAGATCGTTGAATCAACGAAAAGCTGATCATAAAGTCCTCCGTACAAAGTACTTTTTGTCTTAACCACCCTTGCACGTCTCCGTACGATATGTCAGAAAAAGAACCTCCTTATTGTCTGAAATCGTACAACCACTCTGATACTACACTGTTCAAACATGCGGCTACTAAGGTTGTCAACAAAGGTCAATGACATGCAACCAATCAGCTGCTGCCACGTGTAAAGTGTAAACTGCAATGCATTAAATGCATGCAGTATATAATAAGATGAACTCACTTCATTTTGAAGTAACTTGATAACTCTGGACAAGTTCATCCTTCTTATCTTGAGATAGGTTATTATTAGTAATTTCCTTCTCTTTCTTAGTGCAAGAAACTTAGTGTTCCAACTTATTTAGATTTAGGTTTATCCTTAATCTTTTTTCCGCAACAAGCTGTAAATTGTTAATGATTTATCAATAAACAATTTAGAAAAGTAAAATCTGTGTGTTTGTATTCAACCCCCCCCCCCCCTTCTACAAACTTGTATAGCCCTTCGGGACCAACACTTCCTCATCTTCAAGTTTGGCCATGAGACATAGATTGGCTTCATCATCATCTTCAGAGTCAGATGATTCTTCTTCGTCAGAGGCAGCCCAATCATAGTCAGCCATAAGGCCTTTGCCTTTCTTCTTAAAGGTTTTCAGCTTTGAATACCTTTCTTTCAGCTTTTTGTATTTTTCATCTCTAGTACTATGAGTAAAGTTTTTCTTGGGAAAAGCTGAGGGTCTAGAGACTTTCTTTGACCTGCACTCGCTAGCAAAATGTCCTATCTTTTCACAATTATAGCAAGTAGCAGTAGCCTTATCAATAGGGGTTGATGATCTTGGCTTGTCAGTAATAGCAAGAGGTTTATTCTAGAAATTACTCTTTCTAGCAAATCTCCTGAACTTATTAGCCAGGAATGCCAAAGTTTCATCACCATATGAAGCGTCAGAATCTGATGACGTTCAGAGTTAGTTTCCAACTCAGTGACAGTGATCGTAGATCGCTGAGTGGAAGGTGACTCTGAGATTAAAGCAACAGGGGTGCTTTTGGAATCTTTTACAAGATTCTTCTTAAGATGACTCGATTGCTCATGATTCAGCATCGTGCCTATAAGGTAGAAAGGGTCATTGATTTTAGATCCTTTGACAGCTTGAGACACATAGAATAACTGTCCCAGCTTTCAGGTAAACATTCTAAGAACTTTGTCAGTACTTCAAAGTTAGAATATTCTTTACCAACAGTTTTCAGATCTATTATTAAGCAGTTAAAATGTTGGTGTACTTCAGAGAGAGTTTCATTCTTACCACAAATGAAGCTTTCGTACTGTCTTACCAGGTTGATCTTTCGAGAGTCCTGGACTTCAGAAGTACCTTCATACTGAACACAGATTGTGTCCCACATAGCTTTTGAGGTTTTCAGGTTCATGACGGAATGGTAGACTTCGTCAGGAAGAGCCATGGAGAGTATGGATCTGGCTTTGGTATCGATAGCCACTTTCTTCTTATCTTCATCAGTCTACATATGAATTTCGTTGGGAATCAACCTTTCTGGAATAGCAGGACTATTCTCAGCGGCTGGAACTGCAGGATCAAATCTTATAGGAATATATGGGCCATTTTCAAAATAGTAAGGCATAGTAGGGTCTACACCTTCTAAGAAGAGAATCATCCTATTTTTCCATACATTAAAATTATCTCTGGAGAATCTAGGGGGTTTTGCAAGAGAACCATTGTCAATATAACCATTGTTAAACAAATCTGCTCTGATACCACTTATTGGTCCCGAAGGGTTATACAAGTTTGTAGAGGGGGGGGGGGGGGTTGAATACAAACACACGTTTTTACTTTTCTAAATTGTTTATTGATAAATCAAGACAATTTACAACTTGTTGCGGAACAAGATTAAGGATTAACCTAATCTAAACAAGTTAAGAACACTAAGTTTCTTGCACTAGAGGAGATAAGGAAATTACGAATAATAACCTAACACACAGATAGAAAGAAGAAGATGGTCCGAGCACACTTCATTTCTGAAGTAGGGTTCTTCTTATATACTGCATGTATTTAATGCATGGCAGTATTGCTTTACATGTGGCAGCAGCTGAGTGGTTGCATGTCATTGACCTTTGTAGACAACCTTAGTAGCCGCATGGTGCACAGTGTAGAATTAGAGTTGTTGTACGATCATAGACAAAAAGGATGTCCGTTCTGACAGTTCATACGGAGACGTGCAAGGGAGGTAAGACAATAGTACTTTGTAAGGAGACTTCATGATCAGCTTTCGTTGAAACAGGTTTTTATCAGCGAATGATAAAGTTCAGCGATTGCTGAAGTCTTCTACTTGATACTTCACGTTGAGTGGACAAATCTTGGCTTCGCTGATATCCGCATCAGTTCATTAGTAGACTTGTCGCTGGTTCTTGAGCTTGATCTTCGACTTCAGCGTAGAACATATGTTGATGTGAAACTTGTCTTCAGGGATCATAAGTAAACAACTAACTTATCAGCAATCATCTCATAGACTGAACAGGCTCATAGTACTCGATGAACATAGTTCGCTGACTATTTAACTTTAAAGAGCGAGAGTTACTATCAGCGGTACTGAAACAGTCTTAGTACTTATCAACGATAGTGAAACTCTAATACATATCATTTACTTACAATTTTCACTAAGTGTTAAGAGAGGGTCATTATCAAATCACTGAGGGTTTGGATCAACAACTCTGTCGAACGCAAAAAGCGCACGCTCGTGGAGGCTGCAAGAACCTTGCTCACAACATCTGGATTGCCCATATCGTTCTGGGCAGAAGCTGTTTCAACTGCGTGCTTTAACCAGAATTGATCAACAGTGGTGAAAAGACACATCAATACACCATACCATTAGATCAACCAGAGGAAACCCAATATCAAGTTCTTTCATGTATTTGGATGTAAATGCTTTGTCCTCACCGACATAGAAACTCGAGGGAAGTTTGATGATAAGGCAGATGAAGGAAAGTTCATCGGGTACTCTGACACTTCCAAGGCCTACAGAGTATACGTTCTGCGGACCCGATCAATCGTGGAAAGCATTAATGTTTCTTTTGACGACTCTTTCCAAAAGGCTTCTGAGCAAAACAGTTCAGAACCCGGGCTGAACAAAGAAACCTATGGCATTTCTAAATCAAGAGAAGCACAGTTTAATCTGCTGTTTGAAGAAATGTTCAATGATGATATTGATCCCCCTGCTGGAGCTCCCAGAGCCCTTGGAGAGACATCCTCTATTGACCAGACAAGTTCAGGTATATCTCTAACTGGTCCCTCAAATTCTTCACCCTCTTCCATAAATTGTGTAGATACAAGTGTCGAGGGGGAGCAAGCAGAGGATAATGTGAACAAGAACTCCACAACAGAGGCACTGGAAACAACAACTCCTGTGACAACAGAGGAATTAATACTAGAGGAGAATGAGGATTCTGTCTCAACATCCTCAGAGGATTCAGTACCAACGCTTATTAAAATACCACCTCAAGCAGAAACTCCCTGTACAAGCACAGAAGTACCATCTACAACAGAAGTTGCACCAGAACTATCGTGTGCAACAACAGAAGTTCAACTCAATGATGCAAATGACCATCTTCCAAGGATGACCAAGTGGACAAAGACCCACCCTCATAGCCAAATCATTGGCAGCCCTTCTGATAATGTTAAGACAAGATCAACCACAGCTAATTTTTGTTTCTTTACAAACTTTATCAGTGTGTTCGAACCTAAAAGAGTTTCTGAAGCCCTAGAAGATCCAAATTGGGTGGAAGAAATGCAAGAAGAGCTTCTCCAATTTGAGAGAAACAAAGTGTGGACCTTAGTTCCCATGCCAAGAGGGAAAACTGCAATAGGGACAAAATGGGTATTCAGAAATAAGAAGGATGAGGATGAAGTGGTCATTAGAAACAAGGCAAGACTGGTGGCTAAGGGATACTGTCAGGCAGAAGGGATTGACAACGATGAGACCTTTGCCCCTGTCGCATAGGTCAAAGCAATAAGAATCTTCTTAGCCTTCGCAGCCCACAAAGGTTTCAAGGTATTTCAAATGGACGTCAAATCTGCCTTTCTAAATGGACAGATTCAAGAAGAAGTATATGTCCAACAACCACCAGGGTTCGAAAGTGCTAAGTACCCAAACCATGTCTACTACCTCGATAAGGCTCTGTATAGACTAAAATAGGCCCCAAGAGCATGGTATGCGCGACTTTCAACCTTTCTCCTTGATAATGAATTCGAAAGAGGTACTACCGATACAACTTTGTTCTATAAGAGAAAAGGTGAAGAGATTCTGCTTGTGCAAATATATGTGGACGACATTATTTTTAGCTCTACTAATGCAGAATACTACACTGATTTTGAAGAACTAATGCAGAGCGAGTTTGAGATGAGTATGATGGGAGAATTAAACTTCTTCCTAGGACTCCAAGTCAAACAGTCATCAGAGGGAATTTTTATAAATCAATCAAAATATGTCTCTGACATACTTTATAAATTCAAACTCTCTGATGCCTCTGCCATGAAGACCCCCATGGCCACTGGATCTAAATTACATTCAGATCTAGAAGGAAAATCTGTCGAGTGCAAGCTCTACAGAGGCATGATTGGGTCTCTTTTATACTTAACTGCTAGTAGGCCAGATATAATGTATGCAACATGTCTATGTGCAAGGTATCAAGCTAACCTAAATGAATCCCACCTATTTGTTGTCAAGAGAATCTTTAGATACCTCAAAGGAACCAAGAATCTTGGTCTCTGGTATCCAAAGAACTCTGGCTTTGATCTTATGGCTTATACATATTCAGATTACGGAGGATGCAAGCTTGATAGAAAGAGTACCTCTGGGAGTTGCCAATTCCTAGGTGGCAAGTTAGTCAGCTGGACTTCAAAGAAGCAGAACTGTGTGTCAACATCCATAGCAGAAGCCGAATACGTTGCTGCTGCAAGCTGTTGCTCCCAAGTTCTGTGGATGAGAACTCATCTAAGAGACTATGTTTTAGACATCCAAAAGATACCCATCCTCTGTGACTCCAAAAGTGCCATTGCGATCTCTGCCAATCCTGTGCAGTACTCTAAGACAAAGCACATAGATATCCGGTACCACTTTCTAAAACATCATGTTGAACAGGGCACCATAGAGATGTACTTTGTGTCCACAAAATATCAGCTTGCGGACTTATTCACCAAGGCACTTGATGAGAAAAGATTCCTATTCTTGGTGGGTAAGTTAGGTATGATAAACATGAGATGATCCCTCTGTAAGTGAGATTGCATCCTTCTGTATATATGTATATATTTCAATCTTTCAGTGTGTAAATTCTTGGCCTTTAAAAGTTCAATACCCGACTGAGCTTCTGTGGAATAGCTCAGAGCTTCTGTCTATTCTCACGGAACCCCTGATGTGTTTGACCTATGTTTTTGCTCTACTTATCAATATCTGATCCAAGCATAGGTCAAAGGGGAGCAGAAGAAGACCTTATATTGACCTACAGAAGTTAGTCATTCAAGGGGGGGCCAAGGAGGATATTTGGTCGAACAAATCAATAGAAGTCAGGGACTATGCCGAACAAAGGAGAATCTAAGAGCGAGTTCCTCGCACAAAACCTCTTTCCAAAACAATTTTCTAGGACACCACTTTCAAAATATGTCCTAGAAACACAGTTTAAAACAGTCAAAACTTTGAATGATCAAAAAGTTTTATGAGCTTCCCGCAATTAGAAATTTTTAGTCATAGAGTCTCTGCTGAGCTCAACAGAGCCTCTACAGGTCAGATCCTCTGTAATAGAAAATCCTCTACGGATACTCTATCAATCACTTCAATTGTATTTTACAAATGTTTTTGGTAAAGGTGCAAGTACAGAGATATTGAAAGAAGGTTTCAGATCACAGAGCTCATTCCACCACATATCTTCTGTCGATTCTGACACATGTCTTAAAGGGATCTGAGGTGCGGGTTATTTACCAAAGTGACAGTCATTCAGGTGTAGAGTCTCCCACGAGACTAGCATTAATGGGCGCCGCACGACATCACATCGTGCACCGCCATCTCTGACGTGGCACGTTTCTATTGGGCGTGCGTGCCACATGACGTTTTGAAACGTTGAATACAGTTGGGCATTCGAGTGCGGACCCCAAAACTTATCAATTTCACTTTTTACCGCTTCAAATTCTGTCCAAATTAACCCCCTATAAACTCCCATTTACCCTTCTTCTTCATCTTTTACGAATCTCTCTCTCTGTTTTCTCTGGTGAAACCCTGCAAGAACCTGCAACTTTCTGTTTTCTCCTTATTTCTTTGAAGAACATCACCAATGGCAACCACCAATACCCCGGTGAACTCCCCTGCTCATTCTGAGCACTCTCAGCATCCTTCAGCAGCTAGAAACGATGATGAAAAGTATAACAGTGGAAACTCAGTTGAGTTTGCTCCGACGACCCACCTGCAAAACTTCTTGGAAAACAATATGTTCGAAAAATTCCTCCCGTTAAATCCAAATAACCACTATCTGGTAATTTCTAGGTCTGCATTTGGGGAAGAACAGAACATTTTAATGAACATACTAGAAAACAAACCCCCTGAACACCCTTTTAACTAAGAATGTTACAAAGATGCCTGCCAGATACCTGAACCAGTTCTGGCAGAGCTGTTACTATGACTCTGTGTTGATCCAAACCCTCAGTGATTTGATAATGACCCTTTCTTAAACACTTAGTGAAAATTGTAAGTAAAACAATATGTATTAGAGTTTCACTATCGCTGATAAGTACTAAGACTTTACAGTACCGCTGATAGGAACTCTCACTCTTTCGATTACATATTCATCGAACACTATTCATCATCTTATAGCTCTGAGCCTGTTCAGTCTATGAGATGATCGCTGATAAGTTAGTTGTTTACTTATGATCCCTGAAGACAAGTTTCACGTCAACATATGTTCTACGCTGAAGTCGAAGATCAAGCTCAAGAACCAGCGACAAGTCTACTCATGAAGTGATGCAGATATCAGCGAAGCAAGACCTGTCCATTCAACGTGAAGTATCAAGTAGAAGACTTCAGCAATCGCATAACTTTATCATTCGCTGATAAAGATATGACTCAACGAAAGCTGATCATGAAGTCTCCCTGCAGGTTACTATTGTCTTACCTCCCTTGCACGTCTCTGTACGAACTGTCAGAACGGACATCCCTTTTGTCTGTAATCGTACAACAACTCTGATTCTACACTGTGCACCATGCGACTACTAAGGTTGTCTACAAAGGTCAATGACATGCAACCACTCAGCTGCTGCCACGTGTAAAGCCATACTGCCATGCATTAAATGCATGCAGTATATTAGAAGAACCTTACTTCAGGTTTGAAGTGTGCTCGGACCATCTTCTTATTTCTCTCTTATTGTTAAGTTATTATTCCTAATTTCTTTAACTCTTTCTAGTGCAAGAAACATAGTGTTTCTCAAGACTTGTTAAGATTAGGTTTATCCTTAATCTTGTTCTGCAACAAGTTGTAAATTGTCTTGATTTATCAATAAACAATTTAGAAAAGTAAAAACGTGTGTTTGTATTCAACCCCCCCCCCCCCCCTTCTACAAACTTGTATAGCCCTTCGGGACCAACAAGTGGTATTAGAGCAGATTTGTTTAATCTCATAAACAAGATCTGATCTATACCAAGATTTCTCTTCCTAGCTATTTCTTAAAATGGCTACCAAGACAAACACAAACTATATTGACAACGGTTCTCTTGCAAAACCCCCTAGATTCTCCATAGAAAATTTTAATCTATGGAAAAATAGGATGACTCTCTTCTTAGAAGGTGTAGACCCTACTATGCCTTACTATCTTGAAAACGGCCCATATGTTCCTATAAGAATTGATGTTGCAGTTCCAGCCGCTGAGAATAGACCTGCTATTCCAGAAAGGCTGATTCCCAAGGAAATTCATATGTGGACTAATGAAGATAAGAAGAAAGTGGCTATTGACACCAAAGCCAGATCCATACTTTCCATGGCTCTTCCTGACGAAGTCTACCATTCCGTCATGAACCTGAAAACCTCAAAAGCTATGTGGGATACAATCTGTGTTCAGTATTGTTGGTCCCGAAAGGCCTATACAAGTTTGTAGAAGGGGGGTTGAATACAAACACGCTATTTTAGTTTTCTAAATTGTTTATTGATAAATCATTAACAATTTACAGCTTGTTGCGGAAACAAGATTAAGGATAAACCTAAATCTAAACAAGTTGGAACACTAAGGTTTCTTGCACTAAGAAAGATATGGAGATTACTAATAAAATCCTATCTTGAGAGAGATTTGAACTTGTCCAGAGTTAGCAAGTTACTTCAAATGAAGTGAGTTCATCTCTTTATATACTGCATGCATTTAATGCAATTCAGTATACGCTTTACACGTGTCATCAGCGGATTGGTTGCATGTCATTGACCTTTGTTGACAACCTTAGTAGCCGCATGAATGAACAGTGTAGTATCAGAGTGGTTGTACGATCTCAGACTTTCGGAGCTTCTTTTCTGACATTTCGTACGGTGGCGTGCAAGGGAGGTTAAGACAAAAGTACTTTGTACGGAGGACTTCATGATCAGCTTTCGTTGATTCAGCGATTATCATTTACTATTCAGCGAATAATAAAGTTCAGCGATAGCTGAAGTCTTGTACTTGATACTTCACGTTGAGTGGACAAATCTGAGTCTTCGCTGATCCGCATCAGTTCATTAGTAGACTTGTCGCTGGTTCTTGAGCTTGATCTTCGACTTCAGCGTAGAACCTTTGTTGACGTGAAACTTGTCTTCAGGGATTATAAGTAAACAACTAACTTATCAGCGATCACCATAAGGACTGAACAGACTCAGCGCATTATGGTGAACAGTGTTCGCTGAATGTTTAATTTAAAGAGCGAGAGTTCCTATCAGCGGTACTGTAAGATCTTAGTACTTATCAGCGATACTGAAACTCTGATACATATTGTTTACATACAATTTTCACTAAGTATTTAAGAGAGGGTCATTATCAAATCACTGAGGGTTTGGATCAACAATCTCCCCCTATTTGATTATGACATAGCAACAAAGAAAATTGCTATTTAATGAAAACATAAGGATAAAAAGAACTCATAAAATATTTGTCCCTTTTACTGTTTTCTGGGATCTTTTCAGTACTGATGGAGTAAAGTAAATTCGCTGAAATCTTTCTTTAAATCTTTGAATCGGGTTACAATGAAGAACAGAAAGATTACAAGTACAAGCGAAATAAATTACAAGTACAGAAGGATAACTGATACAATAGAGAAAAAGGAGATTATATCAGTTTTCAAAAGGTTCTTCCTTAATGAGAAGTTCATCAAGGGTCGTCTTTTCAGTGGGAATCATCCAGTCAGGAACCGTTACACCTTGTTTTCTTTTCTTCAGCGCTTCTTGAAAGATCAAGGGTTTTAGGTGTCGTGCCTGAATGTCCTTTCTGAAGTCACACCAGTAGATAAGATCTTTGAGCTGTTCGATTGGAGTGATTGGGAGCTCAGCGATCCGTTGAAAGCATTTTCGTCCGTCGTAGTCAAGAAAGAATATTCCATAAGGATTACTGATGACTTTACCAGGGACGAAAAGTTCACATGGTGGCAGAGAGATGTCAAGGGCAGATAGATCAGGATCAGGACCAAGTACTTCAGCGCGAGAGAAACCAATTCCAGTTTCATTTCGTATGACAGGTCCTGAATTTGAATCTTGACGTTTCTTCCTTGGAGAACCTCTTTTTCTTTTCGGCTTTAGATCAGGAACAGGAGGAATATCCACACAGGAAGATATCAAGTCGATCTGTCTGTTTATCAGCTTTTCGAAATGATTCTTGTACTTTGATTGTGATGGTTGGATAGCTAACCTCATCTCCAGCCATTCAGAGAGACCATACCTTTTTACAGTGTCAGCACGAAAGGTTTCAGATGTGCCATCTTCTCTGAACAGTTTGATGTCAACAATAGGTACTCCGATAGATGTTCTTCCAGAGATGAATACCTTGTTGATCTTCGCTGGACGATATCTGAAGTGAATTTTCTCTTTACACCAGATCAAGGTGGTCTGAGAAACTTCAGTTTTCTTTTCCACGATCTTCTGGGCTTTTTTCCCACAGCTTTCGTTGGATTTGAATGGGAACACGCTTCAGCTTGGGGTCTTTGACAGATTCTTGAGTGAGCTTGATGGCGTATTCTCTGTCTTTCTCTTCAGCTTCCTTTCTTTCAGCAATGAGGCGTTCAGCTCTATGGTGGTCCTGATATTCAGCTTTTGAAATTCTGAACTTAGGAGGAACTGAAGGTAGTTGATCAGGCCTTAGAATAATTCGCTGATCTTCGAATCGCTTTATTATTTCTTCTCTTCTCTTTTGATCCTCTTCACTCAGCTTTTGAGGAACTGAGGAAGGTCTCTTATTGTGCGAGAGAGGTTGTTCTTCTGGTTCATCAGTCTCAGAGATCAAGTCCAAGACTGGGATTATTTCATCAGCAGCAGCTGGCTTTATTTGTGAAGTCGCAACAGTAGAACCTTCAGCGACATCCTCAAACAGGGGAGAGGACTAGCTGAAAAGCAGCGATCTTACAGATAAGAATTGGGTAGAAGAACTTGGGTAGAAAAGATAGAAAAATAATGTGGATGTGTATATAGGTTTGGAGAACTTAGTGAGCTGTTGAGAAGTTCAGGGAAGGAAAAAGTAAAGTTTTAGTTTACCTGACAAACCGGCTTTTCAAAGAGAATCGCTAGATTTTCATCTTCAGCGAGGCCTTTGTCTTTGCTTTTCTCAGCGCCAGAGGCTGAGGGCTTTGTCTTTGTCTTCTCCCCTGATGGTTCTTTTATTGAGATTCCTTTAAGAGCTTTGATCCTTGGGGCAGGTTTGACGATAAAGAAATCATCGTCATCTTCATCATCATCATCATCCTTTCTTGGAGAGAAGGATGGTTTGTCGTCAGGGATGTCGATGTCTTCATCTTCTTCTGCTTCGGAATTTTCAGCATCTTCTTCGAGTTGCTCCCCCTCAGATACAGAGGCGAGCTTCTCGGTTCCCTCAGGGTTTTCATCTCCCTGAGGTCCAGTGGTCAGATCTTCATTCCTCTCTCCCCTGATAGATTCACCATGGGAAAGGTCTTCAGCGCTTTTGTTGTTCAGATCTTCAGCGCTTTTCTCCTTGGAATGTTCAGCGCTCTTCTCCCCCTCTTTTTCATGATGACTGGGGGAGGAATGGGCAGACTCAGCATTGGTGTTATCTCTGTCTTCTGGGCCAGAGATTTTCACACAACCTTCAAGCTTTGCTATTCTGTCTTCTAGGCCAGAGATAGCAGGCGTGATTTTCCTCAGCTCTGTGCGATCCTCCTCTGTGAAAGATTCTAGAATAGGGACAGGGGCAGGAGCAGGAGCTGGACTATTTGCCTTGTTTACCAGTGTCTCGATCATCGTCTTCATAGAGCTAACGTCGGTCTTTACAGAGCCTAAGTCAGTCTTGACCTCTGACATATCACCCTCGAGTTTTTCAACCGATGTCTTCAGCGTTGTTACTTCGCTGGACATGGTCGAAACTGATGTTTTGAGGCTTGTGTAGTCAGTGTAGATGTCACAGAGCACCTTGGCAAAATCGCTGAGCGTCTTATCAAGACTCTTGATGTCTTCAGTGGAAGCTTTCTTCTCCACCACCGTTGTCAGCTTTGTCAAGTTCTCTCCAGCGTTTGTTACAGCTGTTGAGTTGTTGGAGAGTGTGGTGGTGAGACTGGACAGCTTTGTTTCCACGGACTTCAGCGAGGCGTTGATGTCTCCCAAATTAGGACCTGTAACATATAAGTACTTGTGAACAAAGGAAAGCTCAGAAGTTTCAGGTTTAGTTACAGTGTTTAAGGTGGGATTAGTAACTGCAGGAGGATTGATGAACTCGTCGAAGTTGCAAGTTCCTGAATAGTGTTCCATATCCTCTTCGAAAGTACGGTGAGGTATGGTGAACTCTGCAGGTCCTTTCTTCATCATTTGTTGAGAAGCATCAGCGGCGGCTTCTGGAATGATGGCATCTCCAGTGTTTGCTGGAGGAGTGTCCAAGTGAGTGGAGGGAGAAGCGAAGGTTAAGATTGGGGTTCGGGTTCTGAGTTCAGCGTTGGAATCACTGACAATCACTTCATCAGTCTTTTGAGAGACTGAGGGAGGTTGGGTAGTTTCCAAGTTTCTAACCTCAGCGTTTGGAGACGCTGAAGTCTGGATTGGAGGGATGGCTTGCACGGGTGTGGCAGAGCGTACCACGGAACTTTCCTTCAGCTCTTCAGAACGAGCTGAGGAGTCTTCAGCATGGAATTGCTGGGGTTGCTCCTTGGTTTTCTTGATCCTTTTGGAATCAAGTTGGGTGTGTGATGGTTTCCTTTTCTTATAAGGAGAGGATGTTGTGGCCGGGGTATCAGCGATTGGTATTGTCGCTGGAGGAGCCACAGAAAGCGGAGAATTTAGAAGAGAGAGAAGAGTAGAGAGACGTACCTCATTGGTGACAGGCTTGAAGTCGAGAACCTTAGGGCCAATCTGAGAAAGTTTCAGATCACCCTCTTCAGGATAGCTGTCCTTCAGGCCATATTGAAAGATGGCGCTGATGAATCGTGGGTAAGGAACCCATGCTGGTCTGTCAGCGGCAGAATCGACACGTTGAATCAGGTCTTCATAAATAATAGAGGCCCAGTCAATATTTAGACCTTTCAGCAGTGCGTATCCCATGGACTGCTGAGGTTGGGCGGCTTGATCAGAAGATCCGGATTTCGCTGTCATGCAGCTGATCAGGTGAGCGAAGATGAAATTCATCTCGCTGGGCATTTTGGATTTCTTTATCAGCGTCAGTTTCTTCTCAGGCTTCTTGTCCCTTCCAATATCCCAGATATAACCCATTGCGTCAAGGAAAGCAATGATTGCTTCTCTGTCAGCATGCTTTTTGTGGTCAGGGAATAGAATGAAGGGTTTTTCTTTGGAGGCATTTGGGAAGTTTAGGGCTTTGCGGATAATTGCGGGTGTGATCTTGATGGTGCCATACTCAGTATCGCTGAGTATGCAGTCTATGGTTTTGGATGGATCTTTGGCAGAAGGTAGCTCAGTGTGTCTGGCAGAGTACCAGAACTGGGATAAGAGCCGCTGACTGGCAGGAGGTGTTATTGTCAGGGCTGTGTAGATGGGGCTGTTCTTCAGAAAATTTACAGCATCGTCCAGATGTGATACTTGCTTCCGAGGAGGAAACTCGAGAAGAGCTGAGAGGTTGTTGGCCTTAGTCCAATCGAGTTGATCCAGCTCGAACTTCACCTGGGGGGCTTTGAAGATTTCCATTTCCTCAGAGTCAGTGGAGATGGATTCAACGGTAACATTCAACTTTGAAGATGCCATATCACTGTATTATCAGTTCAACCAAAGATGTTAACAGATAAGAATTATCTTAATGTGGAAAGAAATTTCCGTTAAGATTTTTCGAATCTTGTCCATTTCATTCAGACAAAAAATGTCTTGATGAAGATTAGGGTTTTTCTTGATTTTAAAAGAAAAGTAAAACCCATAAAATCTTGTATTCCAGTTTCTAAAAGAAAAAGGGATACGAATGAAGAACAAGTTTAAGATTTAGATTTAAAACTTGAAGAACAACCATGAAATGGTTGTGTTCATAAAACCATGAAAGAAATGATTTTATTTTAAAAAAGGTCTTTTGTTTGATCTTGTTAAAACAAAGAGAAGATCGAAAACAAGTTATACGCATTTGATAAAAAATAAGAACATATTAACCTTGAAGTTGATGAAGAAGATGATGAACAGTTCTTGAGGTTTTTGAGAGCACAAATGCAACAGAGAATTATTTTCTTGCGGAGAAAGATTGTTCGCGTAAAAGACAAATATAAACCAAGAGTTGTTTATATAGGGATTTTTAGAGAGAGAAAACCTTGAGCGGGAAAAGGTTTTCATCATGACACGGACACGTGTTTGCATTTGATTGGAAGTTTGAACAAAACGTGCAAACGTGTGTCAGAAAGAAATCGTGCCGAGTGTTATCCTTTGCAATGACGTCACAACTGTCATTTCACATTCTTTTAGGATGTCTCTGAGGTTTTGAAAAAACTCAGGGACTCTTTTGAAAAACATGAAGCACTGAATAGAAATATCAGTGAAGGTTTAAGGAATTTTCAAAATATCGCTGTTAAGGAAGAGATATTCAGCGATGCAATTTATTTTGAAATCTTGCATTTACATGCGATTGTCAGAGAGAGAAAACATACCTGGATATCAGTTTAACCAAGTTTATTCAGAGAGAAGATGATGAAATGGATTATAAAAGTTGATTTTATCCCGAAGCCTATACAATAATGTATAAACGTATCGCTGATAAATGTGAACCGCTGAAGATTTTATCCTTCAAAGTTCAGCATTCCAAGCTCGCTGATGAGAAAGTTGAATCTTGTCTCATCAAGAGGTTTGGTAAACAAATCAACTAACTGATAATCAGTTGGGATAAAATGAAGTTCTATATCACCATTCATCACATGATCTCTGATAAAATGATATCTGATTTCTATGTGTTTTGTCTTTGAGTGTAGCACTGGATTGTTTGCTATAGCGATGGCACTTGTGTTGTCGCAATAGATTGGAATTTTGGAGAGCTGAAGATCATAGTCTAGTAGCTGATTTCTCATCCACAAGACTTGAGAACAGCAGCTTCCAGCGGCTACATACTCAGCTTCAGCTGTGGAAGTGGACACTGAGTTTTGCTTCTTACTTGTCCAACTTACCAGCTTTCCACCCAGGAGCTGACATCCTCCTGTGGTGCTTTTCCTATCCATTTTGCAACCTGCAAAATCACTGTCTGAATAGGCGGTTAGATCGAATCCTGAGTCTTTGGGATACCAAAGACCTAGATTCGCTGTACCCTTAAGATATCGAAAGATTCGCTTTACAGCTTTCATATGGGATATCTTAGGTTCAGCTTGATATCGTGCACACAGACATGTTGCAAACATAATATCGGGTCGGCTAGCTGTAAGATACAATAGTGAGCCGATCATCCCACGGTACAGCGTGACATTGACAGGAACACCCTTTGTGTCCTTATCAAGTATCAGCGGTGGTGCCATAGGGGTTTTCATAGCTGAGCTTTCAGTTAAGTCGAATTTCTTCAGCATATCTTTAACATACTTTCCCTGATTTATAAAAGTTCCTTTTTCAGTTTGCTTAATCTGAAGACCAAGGAAATATGTTAGTTCACCCATCATACTCATTTTATACTCATCTTTCATTCTATCAGCGAAACGAGTACAAAGCTCAGGGTTAGTAGAACCAAATATAATGCCATCAACATATATTTGAACTAAAATGATATGACCTTTTACTTTTCTAAAAAACAAAGTTTTGTCAATCTTACCTCGCTCAAATTTTTCAATATGGAGATAAGTAGAGAGAGTATCATACCATGCACGTGGAGTTTGCTTTAACCCATAAAGTGCCTTGTCCAGTTTATAAACATAACCTGGACGCTTAGGATCTGAGAATCCTGGAGGTTGTTCCACATATACTTCTTCATTCAGCTTTCCATTTAGAAACGCTGACTTAACATACATCTGATGTACAGTGAAGTTTTTGTGTACAGCATATGCTAAGAAAAGACGAATAGATTCAAGTCTTGCTACTGGAGCAAAAGTTTCGTCATAATCTATGCCTTCCTCTTGTCTGTATCCCTGAGCAACAAGACGAGCTTTGTTGCGAGTTACAGTACCATGTTCGTCCAACTTGTTTCGATAGACCCATTTAGTGCCTATCACCGTTTTGTCAGTTGGTCTACGAACAAGTTTCCAAACTTTGTTTCTTTCGAATTCAGTCAGCTCTTCTTGCATAGCGCTGACCCAGTTTGGATCTCTGAGGGCATCATCTATTTTCTTTGGTTCAGTTAGAGAAATAAAGTTAACAAATAAACAAATATTACCTGCACTTCTACGAGTCTGAATACCAGCATTGGGATCACCAAGAATTTGATCGATTGGGTGATTTACAGTCCATCGCTGAGCCGGAGCATGCGTCGCTGACTCAGTCTGAACTGGAGAAACTGAAGATGAGGCTTCAGCTACTTCTGGATTATCAGCTAAGAGAGGAATGTTTGCGTTTGCCACTTCATTCACTGATTGCTGAGAAATAGATGGAATTTCTGAGACATTTGGATCAACTGCAGGTATAGTGTTTATAGGAACAGCTGAGACCCAAGATGTTTCAGCTTCACTATTTTGCATATTTGGAATGATAGAAGGACCATCATTTTCTACTGTGTGAGCATGAGGAGTGGGAACATCTTCTGAATCACCAAGATGAGAAAACATCCATTGATTCAGTTCTTCTGTATCAGCGTTCGGTTTAGAGTTCGCTGAACGGGATTCGTCAAACGTGACGTGAATAGTTTCTTCTACAGTTTGTCTTCTTCGGTTGAAGACTCTGAAGGCTTTGGAAACTGAGGAGTATCCAAGAAAGATTCCATCATCAGCCTTAGGATCAAACTTTCCAAGGGCATCTCTGTTGTTCAGTATGAAACACTGACATCCAAAGATGTGAAGAAAGCTGATTGAAGGCTTTCTCCCATGAAAGAGTTCATAGGCTGTCTTTTTGAATCTTTTAACTATCAGCGACCTGTTTTGCGTAAAACAAGCAGTGTTGACAGCTTCTGCCCAAAACTGAGTAGGCAGGTGAGAATCGCTGAGCATTGAACGTGCAACTTCAATAATTGTTCTATTTCTTCTTTCAGCGACTCCGTTTTGTTGTGGTGTTCTCACTGACGAAAAGTTGTGAGAAATACCCTTGCTCTTAAGGAAGGAATCAAGAGAACTGTTTTTGAATTCAGTTCCATGATCACTCCTTATTGAGCGAACAGTCATATTGTTCAGAGTTTCAATCTTCCGAACAAAGGTGATGAGTTCTTCAGGGGTGTCACTCTTAAAACGGAGAAACATTACCCATGTGTAACGAGAGAATTCATCAACTATGACCAGCGTATATTTCTTTCCAGCGATGGATTGTTTGTTAACGGGGCCAAACAAATCCATATGGAGTAGTTGTAGAGGAGATGACACTGAGGAAACTTGCTTTGACTTAAAGCTTGCCTTGGTCTGCTTCCCTTTTTCACACGCTGAACATAAGGACTCTTTGGCGTATGAATGTTGAGGTAGACCAGTGACTAACTCTTTGGATGAAAGAGTATTCAGTGTCTTGAAGTTGAGATGTGAGAGCCTTTTGTGCCATAGCCAGTTAACATCAGAAGATGCTTTTGAGAAGAAACATGAGTTCTCAGTGGTTGTTGAGTCCATGTTTATAACGTAAACATTTTCCAAACGATAACCGCTGAGAGCTATCTTCTCCTTTTTGTCAGAGACAAAGCAGGATTCCTTAGTGAAAATCACTTTGTTATCCATGTCGCAAAGCTGACTGATGCTTAGAAGATTATGCTTCAGCCCTTCAACATATGCGACTCTTCTGAAGGATGTTGTACCATTTGAAAGTACACCATACCCTCGGGTATGTCCTTTTCCATTTCCACCGAAAGTCACAGAGGGACCCTTCTCTTCCTTGTATTCAGCGAGCAGGTTTTTCTTTCCAGTCATGTGTCTAGAACATCCGCTATCGAGATACCAGATACCCTTCTTAACCTGCAATACAAAGGAAGATTAGTTTTGCTTGGGTACCCACTTCACCATGTATACGCGTTTGTCAGTTGAAGTAGTTGGAATGGGTTCAGCAGTCTTCGCAGCATTTGAAGATTCAGCTTTGTCTTTCTTCACTTTGGTCAATTTCTTGACCTCAGCGGTAGGAGTCACCTTGACCTGAATTGCAACTGGTTTGGTCTTCTTGGGTGCTATCTTCACCTTAGCTATCTTATCAGCTTTGGTGGCTGTGGGACACTTACTTGCAATATGATCGGTAAGTCCACAGTGATAACATTTCCTATAACTAAAATTAGTTCTAGGACCACTTGAGTGCTGAGCTTTTAATTTGGAATTAGAAGTGCCAGCACCAAGTACACTATTGGTTTTTGAAATAGGACGAACATTCAGTTCTTCAGATTTCTTACCAAGGATATCTACTCTGAGTCTAGGAGTAGGTCGCTGAACTGATCCAGAGGTCTGATTTCTAGAACCAGATGAATGAATCACTAAGGCTTTGGAAGCATTCAGCTTAGGTACTAAGATACCCTTCTGAGGATTTTGATAAATAACAATTCCTTTACCTTTGTCTTTAGAGACAGAGGTAGGTTTTGAATAAACTATTTTCTCCTTACCTTTTGAGGAGGTAGGAGTTTCCTCAGGGATTGGTGTAACTGACGAGGAGTACTGAGATGAAGAAGTGTCAGCTACTGAGGATACGAACGTTCCAAATTTAAGCATTGAACGTTCAGTGGTTGGTATTGGAGTATCATATTTATAACCCAGACCACGTTTATCACTCAGAGGAATCTGAGCCTTAATTATCTCAGTGATCTTTGTTGAAGAATTACACCATCCTTCAACAGTAGCTTGTTCAGCTTTTAATGCAGCGATAGCTTCCGCTCGTTCGATTTTGACTAGCTGATTTAAATGGACTTGATCTTTAAAATCTTCTTCAAATTTAGAAAGCTTTTCTATTTGAAGGTGGCAGTTTTTAAGCTTTTCAGCGAGATCAAGATTTTGGTTTTCAACCACAGCTTTGCCGTTCATGGCTTCGTATAAACTTCTAGTCAGCAGTTCTATTTTACGGAGATTGTCAGCTTCATCAATATTTGCAATATTGGTAAAGAAGGAAGGTGATACCTGAATGGCAGATGTTGAAGTGGAGGGAATGTCTGAACTTTCTTCCTCTTCTTCAATCTTGGCCATGAGACACTGATTTGCTTCATCATCTTCAGAATCAGATGATGAGGCTTCTTCATCAGAAGCAGCCCAATCATAGTCAGCCATCAGGCCTTTTCCTTTCTTCTTAAAGCTTTTCAGCTTTGCATACTTTTCCTTCAGCTTTGAGTATTTGTCATCTTTATTCCTTGGAACAAAGGATTTCTTTGTAAAAGCTGAAGGTCTCATGATTTTCTTTGACCTGCACTCGTTAGCGAAATGACCTGTCTTTTCGCAGTTGAAACTAGTAGCAGTAGCCTTATCAACAAAAGCTGATGACTTAGGCTTGTCAGCTATAGAAAGAGTTTTGTTCTTTCTAAACATTTTCTTCTTGGCGAATCTCCTGAACTTTTTAGTTAGGAGAGCCAAGGATTCATCATCATCTGGAGAATCAGAATCTGATGACCTTTCAGAGTTACTTTCTAACTCAGTGATAGTGACCACGGGTCGCTGAGTAGAAGGTTCCTCTGAGATTAAAGCAATAGGGGTGCTTTTGGAATCTTTTACAAGATTCTTCTTAAGATGGCTAGATTGCTCATGATTCAGCAATGTGCCATATAAGGTAGCGAGTGTCATTGATCTTAGATCTTTTGACAGCTTGAGACACATGGAATAATTGTCCCAGCTTTCAGGTAAACATTCTAAAAACTTTGTCAGCACTTCAAAGTTAGAATATTCCTTACCAACCGTTTTAAGATCTATAATTAAGCAATTAAAACGTTGATGAACTTCAGAGAGAGTTTCATTCTTACCAGAAATGAAGCTTTCGTATTGTCTTACCAGGTTGATCTTTCTTGAATCCTGGACTTCAGACGTTCCTTCATACTGAACACATATTGTGTCCCACATGGCTTTTGAGGATTTCAGGTTCATGACAGAATGGTAGACTTCGTCAGGAAGGGCCATGGATAGTATGGATCTGGCTTTTGTATCTATAGCCACTTTCTTCTTGTCTTCATCGGTCCACATGTGTATTTCCATTGGAATCAGCCTTTCAGGAATAGCAGCTCGAGTTGAAGTGGCTGGAACTAAAGGATCAATAGTTACAGGGATGTGTGGGCCGTTTTCAAGATAGTAGGTCATAGTAGGGTCTACACCTTCTAGGAAGAGCATCATCCTATTTTTCCATAAGTTGAAGTTGTCTCTGGAAAATCTAGGGGGTTTTGCAAGAGAACCATTGTCTATATAATTTGTGTTTGTGTGGGAGGCCATTTTCAGAAAATAGCAAGGAAGAGAAATATCTTAGATTAGATCTTGTTTATGAGTTTAAACAAATCCGCTCTGATACCACTTGTTGGTCCCGAAAGGCCTATACAAGTTTGTAGAAGGGGGGGGGGGGGGGGGGGTTGAATACAAACACGCTATTTTAGTTTTCTAAATTGTTTATTGATAAATCATTAACAATTTACAGCTTGTTGCGGAAACAAGATTAAGGATAAACCTAAATCTAAACAAGTTGGAACACTAAGGTTTCTTGCACTAAGAAAGATATGGAGATTACTAATAAAATCCTATCTTGAGAGAGATTTGAACTTGTCCAGAGTTAGCAAGTTACTTCAAATGAAGTGAGTTCATCTCTTTATATACTGCATGCATTTAATGCAATTCAGTATACGCTTTACACGTGTCATCAGCGGATTGGTTGCATGTCATTGACCTTTGTTGACAACCTTAGTAGCCGTATGAATGAACAGTGTAGTATCAGAGTGGTTGTACGATCTCAGATTTTCAGAGGTTCTTTTCTGACATTTCGTACGGTGGCGTGCAAGGGAGGTTAAGACAAAAGTACTTTGTACGGAGGACTTCATGATCAGCTTTCGTTGATTCAGCGATTATCATTTACTATTCAGCGAATGATAAAGTTCAGCGATAGCTGAAGTCTTGTACTTGATACTTCACGTTGAGTGGACAAATCTTAGTCTTCGCTGATCCGCATCAGTTCATTAGTAGACTTGTCGCTGGTTCTTGAGCTTGATCTTCGACTTCAGCGTAGAACCTTTGTTGACGTGAAACTTGTCTTAAGGGATTATAAGTAAACAACTAACTTATCAGCGATCACCATAAGGACTGAACAGACTCAGCGCATTATGGTGTACAGTGTTCGCTGAATGTTTAATTTAAAGAGCGAGAGTTCCTATCAGCGGTACTGTAAGATCTTAGTACTTATCAGCGATAGTGAAACTCTGATACATATTGTTTACATACATTTTTCACTAAGTATTTAAGAGAGGGTCATTATCAAATCACTGAGGGTTTGGATCAACAAGTATGAAGGTACTTCTGAAGTCCAGGACTCTCGAAAGATCAACCTGGTAAGACAGTACGAAAGCTTCATTTGTGGTAAGAATGAAACTCTCTCTGAAGTACACCAACGTTTTAACTTCTTAATAATAGATCTGAAAACTGTTGGTTAGGAATATTCTAACTTTGAAGTACTGACAAAGTTCTTAGAATGTTTACCTGAAAGCTGGGACAGTTATTCTATGTGTCTCAAGCTGCCAAAGGATCTAAAATCAATGACCCCTTCTACCTTATATGGCACGATGCTGAATCATGAGCAATCGAGTCATCTTAAGAAGAATCTTGTAAAAGATTCCAAAAGCACCCTTGTTGCTTTAATCTCAGAGTCACCTTCCACTCAACGATCGACTATCACTGTTACTGAGTTGGAAACTAACTCTGAAAGATCATCAGACTCTGACGTTTCAGATAATGATGAAACTCTGGCATTCCTGGCTAATAAGTTCAGGAGATTTGCTAGAAAGAGTAATTTCAAGAAAAATAAACCTCTTGGTATTACTGACAAGCCAAGATCATCAACCCCTGTTGATAAGGCTACTGCTACTTGCTATAACTGTGAAAAGATAGGACATTTTGCTAGCGAGTGCAGGTCAAAGAAAGTCTCTAGACCCTCAGCTTTTCTCAAGAAAAACTGTACTCACAGGACTAGAGATGAAAAATACAAAAAGCTGAAAGAAAGGTATTCAAAGCTGAAAACCTTTAAGAAGAAAGGCAAAGGCCTTATGGCTGACTATGATTGGGCTGCCTCTAACGAAGAAGAATCATCTGACTCTGAAGATGATGATGAAGCCAATCTATTTCTCATGGCCAAACTTGAAGATGAGGAAGAAAATTATGACATTCCCTCTACTTCAACCTCTGCTACTAAGGTATCACCTTCCTTCTTTACCAATATTTTAAATATTGATGAAGCTGATAGTCTTCGAAAGATCGATCTCTTGACTAGAAGTTTATATGAAGCCATGAATGGCAAAACTGTGGTTGAAAATCAAAACCTTGATCTCGCTGAACAACTTAAAATCTGTCACCTTCAAATAGAAAATCTTTCTAAAATTGAAGAAGATTTTAAAGATCAAGATCACTTAAATCAGCTAGTCAAAATCGAGCGCGAAGAAGCTATCGCTGCATTAAAAGCTGAAAAAGCTACTGTTGATGGATGGTATAATTCCTCAACAAAGATCACTGAGATAATTATGTCTCAGATTCCCTTGAGTGATAAACGTGGTCTTGGTTACAAAGCTGATACTCTAGAACCAACCATTAACCGTTCCATGCTTAAGTTTGGAATGTTCATATCCTCTATCCCTGACACTTTCTCATCTCAGTGTTCCTCTTCTAAACCACCTATCCCTGAGGAAATCTATACCTTAACTTCTAAAGGTAAAGAAAAAGTTGTTAATCCAAAACCTACCTTAGTCTTTAAAAAAAAGGTAAAGGAATTGCTTTTAACCAAAATCCTCAGAATGGTACATCTGTACCAAAGTTGAACGCTTCTAAAGCTTCAGTGATTTATCCCTCTGGTTCAAAGAATAAGATCCCTAGATTTATTCAACGTGGATCTATTCCGTGATCTACTCCTAGAATCAAAGTGGAAATTATTGGTAAGAAATCCGAAGAACTGAATGTTCCTCCCATTTCAAAAGCCAATAGCTTACTTGGTGCTGGTCCTTCTAATTCAAAATCAAAAGCTCAGCATGCAAATGGTCCAAGAACTACTTTTAGTTATAGGAAATGTTATCATTGTGGACTTACCAATCATATTGCTAGTAAGTGCCCCACATCCACCCAAGCTGAAAAGATAGCTAAGGTGAAGATCATTGCCCCCAAGGCAAAGAAGACCACTGAGGTTAAGAAATTAACCAAAGTGAAGACTGACAAAGCTGAATCTTCAAATGCTGCGAAGACTGCTGAACCTTCCACCTCCTCTTCTACCCCCACTGACAAGTGTGTACACATGGTTAAGTGGGTACCCAAGACAAACTAATCTTCCTTTGTAATGCCGGTTAAGAAGGGTATCTGGTATCTCGATAGCGGATGCTCTAGACACATGACTGGTATGAAGAACCTGCTCACTGAGTACAAAGAAGAGAAGGGTCCCTCTGTAACTTTCGGTGGAAATGGAAAAGGACATACCCGAGGGTTTGGTGTACTCTCTAATGGTACAACAACCTTCAGAAGAGTCGCATATGTTGAAGGGCTGAAGCATAATCTTCTAAGCATCAGTCACCTTTGCGACAAGGATAACAAAGTAATCTTTACTAAGGAATCCTGCTTTGTCGCTGACAAAAAGGAGAAGATAGCTCTCAGTGGTTATCGTTTGGAAAATGTTTATGTAATAAACATGGACTCAACAACCACTGAGAACTCCTGTTTCTTCTCAAAAGCCTCATCTGATGTCAACTGGCTATGGCATAAGAGGCTCTCTAATCTGAATTTCAAGACACTGAACACTCTTTCTTCAAAAGAGTTAGTCACTGGTCTACCTCAACACTCATATGTCAAAGAGTCTTTATGTTCAGCGTGTGAGAAAGGGAAGCAGACCAAAGCAAGCTTTAAGTCAAAACAAGTCTCCTCAGTGTCATCTCCTCTACAACTACTCCATATGGATTTGTTTGGCCCTGTTAACAAACAATCCATCACTGGAAAGAAATATACACTGGTCATAGTTGATGAATTCTCTCGCTATACATGGGTTATGTTTCTCCGTTCCAAGAGTGACACCCCTGAAGAACTCATCACCTTTGTTCGGAGGATGGAAACCCTGAACAATTTGACCGTTCGCTCAATAAGGAGTGATCATGGGACTGAATTAAAAAACAGTTCTCTTGATTCCTTCTTTGAGAGTAAGGGTATTTCTCACAACTTTTCTTCAGTGAGAACACCGCAACAAAATGGAGTCGCTGAAAGAATAAACAGAATAATTATTGAAGGTGCACGTTCAATGCTCAGCGATTCTCACCTGCCTACTCAGTTTTGGGCAGAAGCTGTCAACACTGCTTGTTTTACGCAAAACAGGTCGCTGATAGTCAAAAGATTTAATAAAACAGCCTATGAACTTTTTCATGGGAGAAAGCCTTCAATTAGCTTTCTTCACATCTTTGGATGTCAGTGTTTCATACTGAACAACAGAGATGCCCTTGGAAAGTTTGATCCTAAGGCTTATGATGGAATCTTTCTTGGATACTCCTCAGTCTCCAAAGCCTTCAGAGTCTTCAATCGAAGAAGACAAAATGTTGAAGAAACTATTCACGTCACTTTTGACGAATCCCGTTCAGCGAATTCTCAACCTTCTACTGATACTGAAGAACTGAATCAATGGATGTTTTCTCATCTTGGTGATTCAGAAAAATTTCCCACTTCTCATTCTCATACCGTTGAAGATGATAGTCCTACTATCATTCCAAACATGCAGAATAGTGAAGCTGAAACATCATGGGTCTCAGTTGTTCATTTAAACACTATACCTGCTTCTGAACCAAATGTCTCAAACATTCCATCTACTTCTCAGCAATCAGTGAATGAGATGACATCTGCACCTACTCCTCTCTTGGCTGATATTCCGGAAGTTGCTGAAGCCTCATCTTCAGCTCCTCCAGTTCAATTTGAGTCAGCGACTTATTTTCCGGCTCAGCGATGGACTGTAAATCACCCAATTGATCAAATCCTTGGTGATCCAAACGCTGGTGTTCAGACTCGACGAAGTGCAGGTAATATTTGTTTATTTGTTAACTTTATTTCTCTGATTGAACCAAAGAAAACAGATGATGCCCTCCAAGATCCAAACTGGGTCAGCGCTATGCAAGAAGAGCTGACTGAATTCGAAAGAAACAAAGTTTGGAAACTTGTTCGAAGACCAACTGACAAGACAGTGATAGGCACTAAATGGGTCTATCGAAACAAGTTGGACGAACATGTAACTGTAACCCGCAACAAGGCTCTTGTTGCTCAGGGATACAGACAAGAGGAAGGCATAGATTACGACGAAACATTTGCTCCAGTAGCAAGACTAGAATCTATTCGTCTATTCTTAGTATATGTTGTACACAAAGACTTCAAAGTATATCAAATGGATGTTAAGTCAGCATTTCTCAATGAAAAGCTGAATGAAGAACTCTATGTGGAACAACCTCCAGGATTCTCAGATCCTAAGCGTCCAGGTTATGCTTATAAACTGGATAAGGCACTTTATGGCTTAAAGCAAGCTCCACGTGCATGGTATGACACTTTATCCTCTTATCTCCTAATTGAAAATTTTGAGCGAGGTAAAATCGACAAAACTTTATTTTTTAGAATAGTGAATGGTCATATCATTCTTGTTCAGATATATGTTGATGACATTATATTTGGTTCTACTAACCCTGATCTTTGTACTCGTTTCTATGAAAGGATGAAAGAAGAGTATAAAATGAGCATGATGGGTGAGCTAACATATTTCCTTGGTCTTCAGATAAAACAAAACGAAAAAGGAACTTTCATTAATCAGGGAAAGTATGTTAAAGATATGCTGAAGAAATTCGATTTAACTCAGAGTTCAGCTATGAAAACCCCTATGGCACCACCGCTGACACTAAACAAGGATTCAAATGGAATACCTGTTAATGTCACGCTGTACCGTGGGATGATCGGCTCTCTCTTGTATCTTACAGCTAGCCGACCCGATATTATGTACGCAGCCTGTTTGTGTGCACGATATCAAGCTGAACCTAAGGAATCTCATATGATCGCTGTAAAGCGAATCTTTCGTTACCTTAAGGGTACTATGAACCTAGGTCTTTGGTATCCCAAAGACTCAGGGTTTGATCTAATCGCCTATTCATATAGTGATTTTGCAGGTTGCAAATTGGATAGGAAAAGCACCACAGGAGGCTGTCAGCTCCTGGGTGGAAAGCTGGTGAGTTGGACAAGTAAAAAGCAAAACTCGGTGTCCACCTCAACTGCTGAAGCTGAGTATGTTGCCGCTGGAAGCTGTTGTTCTCAGGTCTTGTGGATGAGAAATCAACTACTAGACTATGACCTTCAGCTCTGGAAAATTCCAATCTATTGCGACAGCACAAGTGCCATCGCTATAGCCAACAATCCAGTGCTACACTCAAAGACCAAACATATCGAAATCAGGTGTCATTTTATCAGAGATCATGTGATGAATGGTGATATAGAACTTCATTTTATCCCAACTGACTATCAGTTAGCTGATTTGTTCACCAAACCTCTTGATGAGACAAGATTCAACTTTCTCATCAGCGAGATTGGAATGCTGAACTTTGAAGAGTAAAATCTTCAGTAGTTCACATTTTATCAGCGATAGGATAAAACAATTATATAACCCATTCTATCATTCTCTCTCATAACATAATTGATTCGCTGATATCAAGGTATGTTTTCTCTCTTGCTCGCTGACGTCCGCATATGAATGTAAGATTTCAAAACAAATTGCATCGCTGAATATCTCTTCCTTAACAGCGATACTTTGAAATTTCTTAAACTAACACGGATATTTCTATTCAGTGCTTCATGTTTTTCAAAATAGTCCCTGACCTTTCAAAACCTCAGAGGCATCCTAAAATATGAAAGGGCGTTTGTGACATCATCACAACGGATAAACCCTCGCACGTTCCTTTTCTGACACACGTTTGCACGTTTCGTTTACCTTCCAATCAAATGCAAACACGTGTCCGTGTCATGATGAAAAACTTTCCCGCTCGAGTTTTTCTCTCTCTAAAATCTCTCTATATAAACTATTTCGAGTTTAATTTTTTTACTTTATGCGAACTTCTTCTCCAAGCAAGAAAATATTTACTGTTGCTTATTCCCAGAAATCTGTTCATCTACTTCTTCGATTACCAGGTTAATATTCTTATTATTCACCTGCATAACTTGTTTTTGATCTTCTTGTTGCTTTTAACAGATCAAACAAAAGAAACCTTTTCTAAAATGAAATCATTTCTTTCATGGTTTTATGAACACAACCTTTTCATGGTTGTTCTTCAAGTTTTAACTCAAAATCTTAAACTTGTTCTTCATTCGTCTTTCCAGAATCCTTATCTAAAGGAAAATGGAAAACAAGACTTTTATTGGGTTTGTTTTCTTTTTCAAAACAAGAAAACCCTAATCTTCATTAAGACATTTCTGTCTGAATGAAATGGACAAAAATCGGAAAACATCTTATTGGAAAATCTTTCACATTAAGACTATTCTTTATCTATGTTCATGGTTGATATAACAGAAATGGCATCTTCTACTCCTGCTCCTACCGCTGAGAAATCCACGGCTGCAAAGAAACTGACTCTTGTCAAAGCTCCCCAGGTCAAGTTCAAGCTTGAGGAAATCGATTTTTCAAAATCGAACAACCTTCATGCGCTTTTCGAGTTTCCTCTTCGAAAGCAAGTCACACATCTGGATGATGCTGTGAACTACCTCAAAACATGTTGCTTATCCACAGCCTTGACCATTACACCCCCTGCTCATCAATTCCTACTATCTCAGTTCTGGTATACTGCCAGAAGAGCTCAGGTACCCCATGCCAAAGACCCAACGAAGATCGTTGACTCTATTATGTGTGACACAAAATTTGGAACCACTAAAATCAACCCTGCCATTATTAGGAAAGCACTGAGCCTTCCTACCTCAACCAAAGAAAACCACTTCGTCCCTCTCCCAAATCACAAAAACCATGCTGATAGGGAAGCCATCATTGCATTCTTCGATGCAATGGGTTACGCATGGGACACTGGAAGGGACAAGAAGCCTGAGAAGAAACTGACAATGATCAAGAAGTCCAAAATGCCCAGCGAGATGAACTTCATCTTCGCACATCTGATAAGCTGCATGACAGCGAAGAGTGGCTCCTCTGATCAAGCTACTCAACCTCAGCAAGCAATGGGCTATGCATTGCTGAAAGGTCTAAATGTTGACTGGGCCTCAATCATCTACGACGACCTTGCGTTTAGAGTGGATATGGCTAAAAGATCTGCAAGGGTTCCTTATCCCAGATTCATCAGCGCCGTCTTTCAACTTGGACTTGGCGAAAGGTACCCAACAGAGGGTGATCTGAGACTCTCTCAGGTTGGCCCTAAGGTACTCGACTTCAAGCCGCTGGAAAACGAGGTACGTACTTCTACTCTCTTATCTCTTCTCAATCCTCTTTCTTCTACTTCTGCAGCTCATTCAGTGGAAATCCCCACCGCTGATACCCACGCTGCACCCTTCACTCCTTCTCGAAAAAGGAAACAATCTACTTCCCAACTTGGTTGCAAAAGAATCAAGAAAACCAAGGAGCAACCCCCCCAGCATTTACACGCTGAAGACTCCACAGCTCATTTTGAAAAGCTGATGGAAAGTTCAGTGGTACGCTCTGCCACAGCTGATCAAGCCACCCCTTCCATCCCAGCTTCAGTGTCTCTAAACGCTGAAGTTATTAACATGGAAATGAACCCACCTCCTTCAGCCTCTCTACAGACCGAAGTGATTGACAGCGGATCAAACGTTGAACCCCGCACCCAACCATCATTCTCATCCCTCATTCCTCCTACTCAATCTTTGGTCTCTGCACCAATTTTCCCAACTTTCTCAGGGACACCCTTCATCGTACATGACTCAGGTGCAGACACTCTAAATACGATGATGGATGCAAACTTAGGATCTGCAGGCACCTCCATGATCCAAGTTACTCTTGAAGGCGACATGGAATTTCATTCAGGACACAAAGGGTTCGACAACTTCGCCAACCCGCCTGCAGGTATAAACACAATCCAAAACACTCCTCTCTCTCTACCCCAAACTTCTGAGCTTTCCTCTGTTCATAAGTTAATAACTGTTTCAGGTCCTAATTTGGGGGATATCAACACCTTCCTGAAGGCCCTGGAAACAAAGGTGGAAAATTACAACACCATTCTCTCCACAAACTCTTCAACGGTTACAGACGCTGGAGAGAAACTCAAAAAGCTGACCGAGATCGTCGATACAAAAGCCTCCAAAACTGATCTGGAGAAGGTGGATGGTAGCATCGCTCAATTTGCTACCACCCTCGTTGACAATTCAACCGCCACCACCTCTCTTTCAACAAACTTCACCTCTCTGTCTAATAAAGTCACATCATTGAAGACAGAGGTTGGTTCTCTTAAGAGTGAAGTTTCCACGATCATGGCTGACGTCTCCGCCGTCAAAGAAATTGTTCAGAAAGTTGTCGATCGCCTGAACGTCCCAACTTCTAAATTTTCTCAGGTCGATCGCGAAGCTCTTCAAAAGATCAATCCTGCTATAACTGGCCTAGAAGTCAGATTAGCAAAGATTGAAAACCGTGTTGGGATCACTGGCCTAGAAGACAGGGACCAAATACACACTGCCAATGCTGAACAATCTGTTACCTCCCCCAACCATGATGTGGAAGAGGGGGAGAAGACTAAAGAAGACCTTCCCCATAATGCTGAGGGGGAGGGTATTGAAACTGCTGCTGCTGGTACTTCTACTTCACGACCTCAGGGAGTTGAAATCGAGAAACCTTCCTCTGTATCTGAGGGGGAGCAACTCGATGAGCAACTTAAGGAAGTTGCTACTGATGTGACCGAACCTTATGCTGAAGAGGTCGAGTCTGAAGAAGAAACTGAAGATGATGAACATGTCGACATCTCTGATGAAGAACCATCATCATCCCCCAAAGATGATGATGATGACGATGATGACGACGACTTCTTCTACGTCCAGTCTGTTGCAAAAGCCCCAGCTCAAAAAGGGATCGAGATAAAAGAACCTTCAGGGGAGCGGACCAAGACAAAGCCTGCAGCGTCTGAAGCTGACAAAGGAAAAAACAAAGGCCTCGCTGAAGAAGACAATCTGACGATCTTGCTTCAAAAGCCAGTTTGTCAGGTACACTACCTTCTATTCCCTTACACTGCATCCCTCCTCTATCCCTTCTCAATCTCAATCCTTCTATCCTTAAAACCTCTATACACTTAACCACATTCTTTTCTCTATCTCTTTCTTCCCAATTTTTCTTACTTAAACAATCGCTGTGTTTCAGCTAGTCCTCTCCCCTGTTTGAGGATCCCGCTGAAGCTCCCACGACTACACCAGAAATAATCCCAGCCACAAGAGCTGTAGAAATAATCCCAGTCTTGGATTTAACCACTGAGACTGATGAACCTGAAGAACAGTTGCCCTCTCACAAAAACAGACCTTCCTTGGCTCCTCAAAAGCTAAGTGAAGAGGATCAAGAAAAGAGAGATGCAATGATCAAACAGCTTGAAGATCAGCGAATCATTCTTCCTCGTGACAAAATCCCTGCTCCCACAAAGTTCAGGCTATCAAGGAAAGAATACGAGGATCATCTAAGAGCTGAAAGATTACTCGCCGAAAAGAAGGAAGCTGAAGAAAAAGATAAGGCTCTCGCCATCCAGCTTGTCCAAAAATCGGTGAAAGACCCCGCGTTGAAAAGAACTCCCATTGATGCCCAACGTCAGCTATGGGATGATGCCCAAAGGATCGTTGAAGAAAAGACTAAAGTATCTGATTCGACTTTGGAATGGTGTAAAGAAATGTTGAACTATCGATCTCGACCATCCAAAATCATCAAGGTAAATATCAGAGGAAGACTGTTCGTAGACGTTCCTGTTGTGGAAGTTGATGTATTCAGAGAAGACAAAACCAATCAAACCTTCTATGCTGCTACTTTAGAAAAATTTGGTTTCTTTGAATGGTTGGAAGTGAAATTAGCCATTCAGCGATCGCGCTCAAAGTTCAAGAGCCATGTCGAGAAAATTTTAAATACTTAGATCGACTTGGTTTCTTCTGCTATGGATATTCCTCCTTCCACTCTTCTTCCTCCTCAACAAAGAAGAGCCTCTGCAAAGGAAAAGAAAGCCTCATACTCAGGTCCTCCTATACGGAATGAAACAGGTATTGGTTTCTCTCGTGCTGAAGTTCTTGGTCCTGATGCTGACCTCTCAGCACTTGACACCTCCCTACCACCTGGTGAAACTTTCATTCCTGGCAAAGTCGTAAGTGATCCCTATAGTATATTCTTTATAGACTACCAAGGAAATCAACACTTTCAACGCATCTCTGAGCTTCCAATCACTCCCATCGAATAGCTCAGAGATCTCATATACTGGTGTGAAGTCAGACGCGACATTCAGGCACGTCACCTTAAGCCCCTGGTCTTTGAAGAAGCAAAGAACAAAAAGGATCAAGGTGTCACTGTCCCTGACTGGATGATTCCCACATCAAAGACCCTCGATGAACTTCTCATCAAGGAAGAACCTTTTGATGGATAGGATCGCCTTGTAATTCTTTCTATCCTTATCTGTCTACATCTTCTGTACTTGTAATTTTATTTGTTGTACTTGTAATTTTTCCACTTCCCTCTATAAACTTTACGAAGTTTAAAGAAAAATTTCAATGAATGTACTTTGCTCCATCAGTACTGAAAAGATCCTAGAAAACAGTAAAAGGGACAAATATTTTATGAGTTCTTTTTATCCTTATGTTTTCATTAAATAGCAATTTTCTCTGTTGCTATGTCATAATCAAATAGGGGGAGATTGTTGATCCAAACCCTCAATGATTTGATAATGACCCTTTCTTAAACACTTAGTGAAAATTGTAAGTAAAACAATATTTATTAGAGTTTCACTATCGCTGATAAGTACTAAGACTTTACAGTAGCGCTGATAGGAACTCTCACTCTTTAGATTAGATATTCAGCGAACACTATTCATCATCTTATAGCTCTGAGCTTGTTCAGTCTATGAGATGATCGTTGATAAGTTAGTTGTTTACTTATGATCCCTGAAGACAAGTTTCACGTCAACATATGTTCTACGCTGAAGTCGAAGATCAAGCTCAAGAACCAGCGACAAGTCTACTCATGAACTGATGCGGATATCAGCGAAGCAAGACCTGTCCATTCAACGTGAAGTATCAAGTAGAAGACTTCACCAATCGCTTAACTTTATCATTCGCTGATAAAGATCTGACTCAACGAAAGCTGATCATGAAGTCTCCCTGTAGGTTACTATTGTTTTACCTCCCTTGCACGTCTCCGTATGAATTGTCAGAACGGACATCCCTTTTGTCTGTAATCGTATAACCACTCTGATTCTACACTGTGCACCATGCGGCTACTAAGGTTGTCTACAAAGGTGAATGACATGCAACCACTCAGCTGCTGCCACGTGTAAAGCCATACTGCCATGCATTAAATGCATGCAGTATATAAGAAGAACCTTACTTCAGTTTTGAAGTGTGCTCGGACCATCTTCTTGTTTCTCTCTTATTGTTAAGTTATTATTCGTAATCTATTTAACTCTTTCTAGTGCAAGAAACTTAGTGTTTCTCAAGACTTGTTTAGATTAGGTTTATCCTTAATCTTGTTCCGCAACAAGTTGTAAATTGTCTTGATTTATCAATAAACAATTTAGAAAAGTAAAAACGTGTGTTTGTATTTAACCCCCCCCCCCCCCCCCCCCTTCTACAAACTTGTATAGCCCTTCGGGACCAACACCCTGAGATAAAACAAATAAACGGCAATCTGTCCAAACCTAATAACTCACAGAACCTCAACATCGGCTTCAACAGAACTATGCTTTCCTTTGAATTTGAATTCCCCACCAGAGGTCTGTTGGGAATCAAGAGGTATGTGGAAGAACCCTCTGACGCCGACCTCTGTGCCTTCGCAGAGATGCTGGGATACAACACTCCTTTGGCCAAACGAAATGACTTTAGAAGGAATAGGTTGCCTCCTCTGTGGAGTACCCTCTTTTCCATACTCAACAGATGCCTCACTGGCAAAGTGGGGAGCCCAGACCAGAGCTCCCACCAAATTCTCTCAATCATGTATGATATATACTATGATTTACCCCTGGATTATGCTGCTCTGATGATGCAGGAAGTGGTAGCAACAATAGAACACATACAGTCTACCCAAAGGGCAAAGGGCAATAAAGGTCAGCTTCCAACTCTGCAATTTCAACGAACAATCGGAGTTCTGCTAGAACCTCTTCTGATAGCCGAAGAATGGCCAATGGAAGGAGACGTGGTGAAGACCAATCCCGTGGTAAAGAACGTCCCAACCAAACATGCTGAGGGATACAGGTTCTGCAGACCTCTATCAAAGAAGATGCTGACATATGCTACAGATTTAGACCTTAAGAATGAGTACATACATGCACACAGGACTCCCCAACCGAGACCTGTGACCCCCCCCCCCCCCCCCCGGTCTAGGAGCCCCCATAGGATCTGAGGTAGTTGAGAGACTGAGTGAGGAAGATTGGGTTGTGGATCTGGAAAAGCATAGACAGAAATAGGAAAAGATCAGGTTGGCAAGATCAAAGGCAAGCACCTGTGCACCTTCACAACCAAAAACCACAGAGCAACCCCAAAAACCAAAGAAGGCTTCCAAAGCCAAGGCAGCAAAAGAAGGGACTTCTGCCAGCACTGAACAAACCCAACAACCACACAAAGAGGCAACCGTGGTAGCCTCTTCTGCACCCTCTCCTCAGAAGGAAAAGAAAAAGAAAAAGAAAAAGAAAAAGAGAAAGTCTAAAACTTCTGAGAAAAGCGCCCCCAAACCCAAGAAACAAAAGAAACCCAAGAAGCCAAAATCCCCTCTGCAGAGCATCGCAGAGGAAGCAGCAGAAGCAATCACAGAACAACCTCTGTAATCCCCCACTCCTATCCAATACGCAGACCTAAACGACTTTGTTGCGCTTCTTGAGCGTGCAGACATTGCCAATAGCCTGGATACTTCTGGTTGGGAAGCAGAAGCCATCCCAGAGTTCAACACTACAACAACCCCAAACTTTACAGTGGCAGGTGTTGACTCCGATTTGGAAGCAAGTGACAGAACACCCACCGGTAATCAAGCTGAAACACCAGAGGGTCCAATGAATTCAGACCTCTTTGCCTCTCCTCCAAGCTACGACCCAGAGCTAGAACACACAGTGGAAATGATGGAGGCAGATGACAACTGGGTAGAAGTAGAATCGAATATAGAAATCCCTGTAGTCTTAGGATGCCTAACAGAGAAAGAGAGCAGAAAATATGCCGAAGAAAGAAGAGGCACACATCCCTCACCCCCTCCCAGTGCAACCCACATTACTAACTCTGCCAGTCTAGTGGCCGAAAGAGTTATTGAATTAGAGCAGCACAGCTCGATCCCATCCCCATCAAATCGGGCAGAGGAACCTTTTTCCTCCTCTATGCCTGCACATACTGGGAAATCCCTTCAGAAGGTGTCCTCTCCAAAGGACACTCTTCTTATTCCTGATCACTTGTCCCAGATCAGATCTGAAATCCCAACAGAGGAATTCGTTTTCTCTGGCACACAAGCACACATAGAAACAAACCGCTCTTCAGAGGAGCGTAGAGTGCACGACAGCGAAAGGACTCTAGACAAGTCCCCAAGCAAACTCAATGATACTTCTGTCCCCACCTATGAAGTGGCTCAGAACAAGGTCCTTGACAGAACTTTTGTAGAGTCTGAGGCCTTAAAAACCTCTGCTCGAGGATCAGAAGGAAGTCCTTCCGTTCTCAACGCAAAAACATGAACGAAAGAAGGCGTCTCAGGAATAGAGACTCACTTTGTGGATGGATGTGTTCACCCAGAGGTTACTGTTGGGATTTTATGTTCAAAAACGGGTTTCAAAGACTCATAAGATGTAAAATAATTTATGCAACGGAAGCAAAAAAATAAAGTTTTTGAACAAAAACATAAAACCATTTTACTCCCACCAAGGATCTTGTTACATGCATGAAAAGATAAATCATACCAAGAGAGTTCAAGATTACAACATTTGAAGACTTTGAATCCTCTCGGGAGGTTGGATGTTGGTGAAGAATGTAGAACCCAAAGAGAGTCCCTCTAGAGAAGTCCACCAACAAGCTCCAACACCTTTGTAGTATGCTAGTACCTTCTTGAAAGTTTGATGCAAAAACAATTTCTAATTCAAGTGTACAATTGCACTTGAATATTAGAAGAAGCAAAAGAAGAACACACACTTGTGTGTGTTCTTGAATTCGGCCGAAAAAGCCAAGAGGAGAGGGAGAGAGTGAGAGCAAAAATGCAAGTATCATTTTCAAGTGTCTTTGCAAGCCTTCTCATCCCTTTTTATCTAAAAGCACTAGACATGGTAACCCTTTTCTATTGGACCATAAAAAAGAGGTCCAATAAAAACACATGCAATTTTACAAAACCAACCTTCTAGTTTTTAAGATGTTTAAAAACAAAGTTCAAGTATTTTAAACTTTCTCCTCAAGTCCCTCCTCTCAATTTTAGTTATAAAATAAATCCATCATATGTATTATTTTATATATAACCAAAATTTATTATTTGCATCTAATATTATAATTATATTCAATAATATAATTAATAATATTTATCAAGAATATAATAATATTTATTAAGAATCAAATTCTTATAAATATTAATTCGGTGTCTACTTGTTGTTCGGTGTGACCCTATAGGATCATATATTACCGGTAATATTATTTTATAATCATTCTTGAGCATATAGAACCAACAGTTACCCCTGGCTCATATGTCGCAAAGGATGAATTCCAAACCTTTGTCACCTCTGTGACCACTTCTTTGACAGAGTTGCAAAGCTCTGTCAAAGCTCTTGCAGAATCTACGCAGAATGCTCTAAATGAACTGACCACCAAAGTTGATAATCTTTCAACAGAGGTAAAAGATACAAATGCCCTGCTAAAGAAGACTCCGAGCAGCTCTGCACCAGAAACCACTTCCACCTATGCACTCGAAACCTTCGTCACCAACCTATCCAAATAATTGAAGAAGGCACGCAAAGTGGTCAAATCTCTATCTACTCAGACCCCTGCATCCCCTGGCATTATAGCAGAAGACCTTCGTCGGGCCCTAGAAAAAGTTCAAGAACAGGCCACAAAGCAAACGCAGGCCATGAAACCTTCAGACTACATGACCAGGGCATAACTTACAGAACTAGGCCAGGGTGTTCTAAATGAAATGACAGAGTTCATCAAAGCCTTTACCACTGCAAACGCCACATACGTAAGAGAGTTCCAGAGCAGCATGGGTAAGCTGCGATTCAACTCAGAAGCAGAGGTTGCATACCTGCTGGGAATATGCGACGACCTCTGTGCAAAAATGATTGCAGCAGGGGCGAGCCAGCCAAAAAGGAAACCACCTACGTCGTGCCAAGCAGAGGGTCGATCTGATAAGAGGTAGGATGATTCTGATAGCAATTCTGATGGGCCATCAAATCATCCTGAGGGGGAGAAGAGTACCAGAGCAAGCATAGCTATACTACCTAAGCCACTAGCCGTTAAACCTCTTGCACAAGTACCCACACAAATGCAATCATCCAGCCAATCTCAAGAGCAGAAGACCACAGAGGCAATACCCACCTCTGTAGAAACAGACAAACCCATAGAAGACTTGCCCTCACCCACACCTAAGCAAACAACAGAGCAAATCGAGCAAATCCAGATACTTTCATCTACTTCTGAAGAAGACTTACCCTCCCCAACTCCAAAGCCAAGAGAAGAGGAAACCAAACTGCCATCACCCACACCAACAACAGAAGAACAACCCAAATCCAAACCACGAACAAAAACCATAGCTCAGAAACCACAGAAATACCTGAGTAAACCCAAACCCACAATAGAAGAGATTGTGCATCAACTTCAAATGAAACAACTACAGAGAGATAAGTTCAGAGCTTCTAAGAAACAACACATAACATCTGCTGCAGTCCTCAACGTTGTGAAATCTCTATTTCCAGAAGCAACAACAGAAGAGCCTACGCCAACCAAACCCTCATCGCCAATCAAACCAACAAAAGATTCTTCATCCCAACCACCATCTAAACCAACAGAGGCAAAAATACCCAAAACCAAACCAACAGAGGCAACCCTACCCAAACCAACAGAAGCAACTGAGCCTAAGGCAAAGGACAAGGGAAAGTCCATAGCTACAGAGGAACCAAAGCCCAAGAAACCAAAGCCTCAAGTCGCAGAGAAGCTAATGAAAAGCTCTTTCGACGCCTTCATAACTCCAAAACCAGAAGAGGAAGACTAGGCTTATGGAATTTCTCTATCAACAAAACCCACCTTCGACCCTAAAGCCAAGCCAACAGATGACAGAGTGGCCAAAGTGATCAGAGACTTGAAGGCTCTGCGGAAACCTATGCCTCCACCCCCTGTGCCTCAACACCAAATGGAAGAGGTGGTATATAAGTATCTTTACAGCAGAGCCATAAATGATCCTCCACCACCTCCCACTCTGAACCGCGACCTTATTCAACAAATAAGGGAAGACTTCTTCAGAGATAAAGCCAAACCTGTCAAAGATGTCTTCTCAGATTCCAAAATCACTCAAGTCTTAAGTTGCAAGCTCTCACATACCAAATGCTGAAATTTATGGTACAACCTCTACCTTGTCAAGAGGGCAGATATATCAGAGACAAAGTTCTCCGATGCAGATTTGAGAAACCTCAGCCCCTATGATCTACCTGAACTCCTCAGCTGGCCAGAAAGAACTACAACGAGAGGCTTGAACACAGAAGTGCCTACGAAGAAATCAAGAAGGCAATGAGGGAAAAACTCCTACTCTACAGCATGATCGACTTTCAAGTGGCACTTGACCTAGGAGTGAGAAAAATCAATCTTCTACCTCCAGACGATCATTGCCCCTCCTCTGTCGACATTAAACCAAACTCCATCATCAGCAACCCAAAGGTTGGATATGTTTTCCTTGACCCTCAAGGATAAATGAAGCTATTTTTAGAGATTGATTGCCAGAAATATGCAACAAAGACGCTTCTCGAGTTTAGGACCAATCTCATGAACCACAGAGGAACGGAATTCATGAACCTGAACTCGTAAATAGGCTGATTCAGGTCATTGACTCGGTCATTCGCTTCAGAGACCTCTGCGCCTTCATGTATCGAGAACTTAAGGATGGAGGACTCACCAAGCTGATCAATGATTTCCCAAATGCAAGAATCTAACCTCTGCAACTATCTTACGCTTCTGCTTACTTTTCATGTTCTGTAACTTACTTTAAATCAATGTAAATGCCTCTGGCATAATAGTGAATGAAAAGCTACTTTCTTATAGAGGTCAAATGTTTCACCTCTTGTTCTTCTTAGTCTAAGGATACATGCAACTTTCAGTTTTTCATTTTTCAATACTTATGGGGAGATTGTTAGCTCCAATTTCTGTTAAAAGAAGCCTCTGCCAGACACTAAGAATGTTAGGACACTGAAGTTGTCCTTTATATTAGAAAGTTTTGTAAAGCAATAGTTGTGTTAAAGGGCTTATGCTTAACTGTTGTAACAAGAGATGTAGACTATAAATAGGACTTTACATGTAATATTGTAAAGTGTGAATTCATAATACAAAATGTAGCCTTCTAAACATCTTGTGTTCTCTCTAGTTTAGATTTACTTTTCTAATAATGTTTTAGTCATCTTCTACATCTTCTTGTTACTAGATCTTGGATTGTATGAAGATCATGGGCCTAACAAGTGGTATCAGAGCCAAATCGACGAATTCTCCATCGATACGATCATCGGATCTCATCAATTCAAGTGTTTTTAGCCCTATTTTGCTCAGATTTTGGATCTTTATGTTGTTTGTTCGAGAAAAAATGTCGAACTCGCTTTTTGGATCAAAATACTATCAAATCGATCGAATTACTACTTTTGATCAACTAGAAATCTGTTCATCTTCATTTTGCGAATCTGTTGGTGCAAGAATCACTGAAATTGGTCAAGAATTGAAGAAGTTATAATGATTTTAGTGATTTTCGGATGCTGATACATGGTTTCGGATCATTCATCATGGTTTCAGATGATTCATAGATGGTTTCAGATCCTTCATAATTTATTGTTGGTTTCGGATCATTCATCATTTACTGTTGGTTTCGAATCCTTCATTGTTTACTGTTCATCATGGTTTCGGATGCTACTGCTGCTTTTGATGGTTTAGATGGATTCGAATTGTTCTGAGTTGATGGTTTCGAATCTTGTGAAGTCAGAAATATTGCTGAATTTGGTCATCTTAGTTCTGTGTTTCAGAATGTGCTTACACCTAAAAGTTCAACAATGTGGATGGTTTCGCATCTCTCTATTCCTATCTCAAATGGTTTCGGATTCCATTTATTCAGATTTGGCATGGTTTCGCATCCTTTATGATACGAATTCTCATGATTTCGAACCCTTATTGATTCGAATTCCCATGATTTCGAACCCTTATTGTTTCGAACCCTTATTGATTCGAATCCCATGGTTTCGAACCCTTCTTGGTCCGAATCCCCATGGTTTCGAACCCTTCTACATCCGAATTCATGGTTTCGCACCCAACTACATCCGAAATCATATGGTTTCGCATCCTTCTTACATCCGAATCCATGGTTTCGAATCTAACTACATCCGAATTCTGATGGTTTCGGATCCAAGAAATTTATGTGAAAAATATTTCTTATTAAAAAAAAATATCCGCTAACCGGTTAGCGGAACCCCCGTGCTAAGTCTCAGGAGGGGGACATTGTTCTTGGACTTTAGCATAACGCGTGTGTGACATCATTCTGATATTCAGCTTGCCACATACATTTAGCAACTGTCAAAGTTTAAAAGGGCTCTAGTCTTTCAAGATTTTCATAAGTTGATTGTTGGAGTTCAGTCTTTGGTTGGATTGGAAGAGACGCTTGAGTATTTGCAATCATTATTCTGAAGCTTTGTTGATGATGCTAGACCGTTGAATGCTCTTAATCATTCTGCTGACCTGATCAATCAGAATTGTGAGTGCTTGCAATCATTGTTCTGGTGCTTTGATTGTGATTTAGACTGTTGAGTGCTTATAATCATCCATCTATTTCTTGAATATTGAAGTTCTGGATTCTCTTCATTCAGTGGTTTGAAGTATCTTGAAGATGAGCATTTCTCTACAGTTGCTGAACAATGTTATTTGCTTGGGTCGTCTCATCCCTACCGAGTAGCGTGTTGTGACAACTGTCAAATTTACACCTCAAGTTAGAACTGCACTGGATATTTCAATTATTCATGACATAGTTCACACAGTGCGATTTTAGCAGTAAACTCGGTACGGTAGGAAAATTTGAGAAATTTTGCCTAGGAACCCCTTGATTTAGGAAATTATCCATAAATCTCATAAAATGTCAACTTAAGCTACAATTATATCTCAAGTATATATATAATTAGTAACTAAATCACTTCAACTAAATTTTATATAAATACTTTACTTTTTTATTGTATTATTTAAATTTATAAGAAAATACTTTATACTTTAAAAATAAATCAAAAAGACAAGATTAGACTTTTATATTTTGCAACACCCCCCCCCCCCCCTCACTACCCTCTTTATGTAGTTTTTTTATTAAACCATTTCACTCATTTGCAAACTACTCACACTCTCTCTAAATTCTCTCACACTAGAGTTCTTCCTTTCTCTCTCCATCTTCATCCATCTTCATCCAAGTAAAATCATAAAACTTCAGCCCCTAAACACATCTCTTCCAAGAGATCAAAGTGTTCAAGGTAACTACAAGTGTGTTGGGTGAAATCCACACACTCCCTTTTTTCTAGTTTTCATTTCTTTGCACTTTTCTTATGAATGTTCTTCATCTTTTTCTACATTTCTTTAATATTGTTAAAAAATCATCTTTACACATCTTAATGTTTGTAGATTTACCACCATAACACTTGCATGTTAGTAAAAGGGTGGTGAATCCATAATCAAACTCATGTTAAGATCAAAGATGAACTTTTAACAAACATGCATGTAGTTTTCTTGAAAAATCCATACCTTTTGATTCAAAGGTTTCATGAGTGGATCTTTAAATCCATTAAAAACATGTTTTAACCAACATGCATGAGCTAAAAATACACAATTTTATGATACATGATGAATATCTTGACATAAACACCAAAAAGAACCATTTTCAAGATTTATAAAAGATGAGATGATGGGTAACTTGCAAGTAGTTTAAATGGCTCAAAAACATGTTTTGGAACTGAAAATAATTGTATGGGGATGAGTCAAATCGTATTGCATGCAAGGGGAATGAGAATATTGCTAAAAAGTCAAGAGAAAAATCCAGATTCCACACCTTTTTTCAAAAGGTCATATATCACTCAATACTACTCCAAATTAAGTAATTCTTTTTCTAGAAATTATTTTTATGTGTTAGGATTCAAACCCAAGTGGTTTCACTCAAAACCTCAAATATTTCGTCTACCAAACAGTCTTCACAAAAACACTGTGCAAACAGCAACGTTTTCTGTCGAGTTTTACGTCAAGTATTTTTTCACGTACTTAAACACTTCTAAAAATTATGAAACTTATGCCAAAAGTTTCCTAACTCATTAAACCACTTGGACATAAAATATCTTTACCTAACTATACTTGGAAGTTATCCAAAAATGGACACAAAGTGACACCAAAATCTGGACAGCAAAGGACAATTTTCTTGTTATGATTGAAAGTTAATTCTTGATCCCATTTCATCATTTTATGATGAAATTATGGAATACATATATACTACATATTCATATAATTATGAAATTTATATATACGTTAAACCCTTTTCATCATTATTATGATGAAATTGTGGTATATATAAATATATATATGTACTATACATTTATAAATTTATGCACTTTAAATACTTCTTCTTTACATATTGAACCCTTTTTATCATTCTTATGATAAAATTTCGGTATACATATATATGATATATATAAAGTCTTTGGACCCTTTTCGTTACTTATTATGACGAAATTGCGGTAACGTTAACCTAACAAGAATGAAGTATACATATGTTACGATTACTAATTTCAGTAACTCTTTATGATTTATAATAATTAAATCACAACAAAGGCATTTTATGACGATTTGGATAGTTAGTAACGAACCTCTGAGATTAAAACTCACTAGTGACCTTACGTTCATAGGTTTGAAGTAGGATCACACCGAAGTATCTTGTGGGAGATTCCCGGATTTCTATCGTGTATCAAGTGAGTTTTCACAGCCCCTTTTTACTATTTTATACATTTTGGGGTGAAAAGCATGTTACGATTTATTTCGCACCGATTGTACTGTTTACTCAAAATGCTGAATATTTTTCCGTATACTTATGCGCTACGGTATGTATGCTTATGTTAGTTGATTCTAAGTTTTGCTAATAAGTCCCCGGTTACTCTACATTACCCATTAACTCATGTTTTGAGCCGTTAGTATTATGGATAACGTTATTTGGTTGACACCCACTCACGTCGCGAGTGCATAATTACTATTTTCCGTAATTCCGTAATTTCGTAAGCATGTTTGTGAGGAACATGCAGTTTGGGGCATTCCATAACTAGGTTTGGGTAGTGGGCTCATTACTTTAACATATAATTGCATACGATATTATACCTTGCGCATGTTGACATACGCACTTGTGCGGATTTTATAAAAGTGTTTTCATAACCGGTTGACATATCACTTGTGCGGATTTTATAAAAGTGTTTTCATAACCGGTTGACATATCCACTTGTGTGGATTTTATAAAAGTGTTTTCATAACCGGTTGACATATCCACTTGTGCGGATTTACAAAGGTGCTTTAAAAACTGTTTCTATGACAAACTTTGTTGTACTCATTAAACCTGTGATCTCACCAACTATTCAATAGTTGACCCTCTCATTTACATGCTTTTCAGGAAATATCAAGTAAGGTTGAACTTTAGATGGCACCTCAAGTTGCTGCATTCAACACGTTTTTCCTTATCATGTCGATTTGTGTTTTGGACAAATTATATATTTTTGGAACAAGATGTATCTTTTGTAAACTTTTTATGCTATGACGATTATGTGTTGTCTTCTACCTTATGCAATGAAATCTTAAGCTGTGACATCCCGTATTTCCGCTTTAGCGGGGTGTGATAGATTTACGGAATGCCCCAAACTGCATGTTCCTCACAAACATGCTTACGGAATTACGGAATTACGGAATATAGTAATTATGCACTCGCGAGGTGAGTGGGTGTCAACCAAATAACGTTATCCATAATACTAACGGCTCGAAACGTGAGTTAATGGGTAATGTAGAGTAACCGGGGACTTAATAGCAAAACTCAAAATCAACTAACATAAGCATACATACCATAACGCGTAAGTATACGGAGCAATATTCAGCATTTTGAGTAAACAGTACAATCGGTGCGTAATAAAATCGTAACATGCTTTTCACCCCAAAACGTATAAAATAGTAAAAAGGGGCTGAGAAAACTCACTTGATATGCGATAGAAATCCAGGAATCTCCCACAAGATACTTCGGTGTGATCCTACTTCAAACCTATGAACGTAAGGTCACTAGTGAGTTTTAATCTCAAATGTTCGGTACTAACTATCCAAATCGTCATAAAATGCCTTTGTTGTGATTTAAATATTATAAATCATATGGAGTTACTGAAATTTGTAATCGTAACATATATACTTCATTCTTGTTAGATTAATGTTACCGCAATCTCGCCACAATAAGTAGCGAAAAGGGTCTAAAGAAGTTATATATAATATATTCCACAATTTCATCATAAGGATGATGAAACGGGTTCAAAATGTAAAGTTAAAATATATAAAATGCATATACATATAGTATATATATTTATTCCACAATTTCATCATAAGAATGATGAAATGGGTTCAAGAGTTAGTTTTTAACCATGGCAGAAAGTTAGTCTTGCTGTCAAGAATTTGTTGTCACTTTCGGTTCGTTTTTGGATACCTTCCAGAAACATTTAGGTTATGATATTTCTATCGCGTATCAAGTGAGTTTCCACATACCCTTTTTACTATTTTGTACGTTTTGGGGTGAAAAGCTTGTTACGATTTTACTACGCATCGGTTGTACTGTTTACTCAAAATACTGAATATTTTATCTGTATACTTATGCGCTATGGTATGTATGCTTATGTTAGTTGATTCTGAGTTTTGCTATTAAGTCCCCGTTTACTCTACATTACCCATTAACTCACGTTTTGAGCCGTTACTATTATGGATAACGTTATTTGGTTGACACCCACTCACCTCGCGAGTGCATAATTACTATTTTCCGTAATTCCGTAATTCCGTAAGCATGTTTGTGAGGAACATGCAGTTTGGGGCATTCCGTAACTAGGTTTGGGTAGTGGGCTCATTACTTTAACATATAATTGCATACGATATTATACCTTGCGCATGTTGACATATCCACTTGTGCGGATTTTATAAAAGTGTTTTCATAACCGGTTGACATATCCACTTGTGCGGATTTTATAAAAGTGTTTTCATAACCGGTTGACATATCCACTTGTGCGGATTTTATAAAAGTGTTTTCATAACCGGTTGACATACCCACTTGTGCGGATTTTATAAAAGTGTTTTCATAACCGGTTGACATATCCACTTGTGCGGATTTACAAAGGTGCTTTAAAACTACAACCGGATACTCAATCCACTGGTGCGGATTAAAAACTGTTTCTATGACAAACTTTGTTGTACTCATGATCTCACCAACTATTCAATAGTTGACCCTCTCATTTACATGCTTTTCAGGAAATATCAAGTAAGGTTGAACTTTAGAAGGCACATCAAGTAGCTGCATTCAACACGTTTTTCCTTATCATGTCGATTTGTGTTTTGGACAAATTATATATTTTTGGAACAAGATGTATCTTTTGTAAACTTTTTATGCTATGACGATTGTGTGTTGTCTTCTACCTTATGCAATGAAATCTTTAGCTGTGACATCCCGTATTTCCGCTTTAGCGGGGTGTGACACGTGTGCTTTTTACCGTTCCTCCTTCGAGCAAATTTGGACCAAGCTCTTAAGCTGAATTCTTACTCAACTCATAGTCCAATGACGAATTCTCTGTTTTACACTAAGATGCATGATAGGCGGGTATCACCCCCCTAAATCTGACCGCAAGTGTACGGTGGCGAAATCAAGTAATAATGTACGGAAGTACGAGTATCGAATCCATGGGAAGTAGGAACTAAGTATCACAATTACTATAAATCTATTAACTGAACTATCGAAAATTGAGAGATGGTTGGTATTAAACTAATTAATTGCAATAAGAAAATCACAAACGGAACAGTAGACAACTTGAGGAAAATTGGATAGAGAAAACAGTTGAGGGTCGGAAATCCTTAGGTTTTCACATAGGAATATCAGACTTACAACAATTACCAGTTAATCCCCTTAATGAATACCCAATCTCTAAAATCACCGTTGTTCTCTTTCGAGCAACATCGGGTTTTATTTTGAAAAGGACAAGTTTTATCTTTCGATCTCAACCTATGGATTTCAAAACACATTAAGTGCAAGATTTATATTTGAACGGATAGATTTAATCTCTCGATCTCAACCTAAATGGTTCACTTAGGACTAAGGCGTATTCGGTATATCTCTATCACCAAATTCTCGCCTTAGGCATGCAATTCCTAGTTCTATCTAACAGTTAATTCTCTCGAACTCAACTGGAAGCAACAAAACAATTGGAAGCTAGCTAAACTCTCAAAAGCATTAAGAATCAAATTACATGCATTCATTAAAAAGGAAAAACTGATAAAAGTCATTCGTCATCCGTTCATATATTCAAACCTAATTCAATCCAACCCCCAACATCTAAAGATTAGTTCATGATGTTGGGGGACAAAAACATAGGAGAAGAAAAGGAAACAATGAACGAAAACATGGTAAAAGTGATCGTGGTGAATGTGGTAGATGTACTCCCTTCTCCCGGCTCTAATCCGACTCTCGTTGTGAACTTCTCCTCGATCTGTCCTCTATCGCGGCTCTGAAAGCTCCGAAAAGTCTCTAGAAATCGCCCCTAGACTGCTGTCGTTCGTCGTGTGTGAGTTGCGTCCCGAATAATGACCTAAAGTTGGAATAACATAGCTGAAAAACTTGAAACAGAGGGTTGCGTGGTTTGCTGCGCGGCTTGCAAACCGCGCCAGAAACCGCGCGTGTTCCTGAGCTCTTCTGGGTCGGTTTCTGGTTCGCGGTTCGGGTCCTGGTTCGGGCGCGGGTCTTGGGCTTCCGTTGGCTTCGTTTTGGCTCTCTTTTGGGCTCTTTTAGCTTCTTTTCTCGGAGATTACTGCCTTTTAGAAAACCTGCACCTTTCACTTAATAAAGCGTAAAATCTCGTCTTTTTGCTAGAACACAAGCCAATCTCATTGGATTGAGGACCGAAAATAACGCCAAAAAGTGGCGTTATCAACAACCCCAAACCGAGCGTTGCTTGTCCCCAAGCAAATTAGCGATAAAAATAGAATAAAAGCACACTTCAGTGAAATATAATAACTGCACAACTCCCAATTGGTCCTACGTGATGCACTGGTGATTTCCTATACCCGTGAATGCCTATTTCACTCTCGCCTCATTCTTATTCTGTTTGATCTATGGCCTTCCATTGTAGGTTGAACTCGTGACTGCTCCGATTACACTAAGGTTGTACTAGGTCCAAACATACTAGGGAAAACATTTCGCCTCGACCCTACCTCACGGGATTCGCTCAATTCGCTCGAACCTAGGTTATCGCACACGTTGTCATGTTTAGGGAATTTATGTACAAGAATACTCGAAATTCACATGACAACTCTAAAGAAAGACGCACAATTGTCCAAACATTGATCTTAGAAGGAATCAAATAGCAAGACAGGGAATATCAGTAAAGGTGGTCGCATACTCTAATCACGTTTTCCAAAAGATCTTCCAGGTCTTTACGGGGGTTGTAACGGGGCTAGGGTACCGGCTAAGAAATAAAAGGTAAAACGGTTCAAAGATCCTTGGTGTGTCAAACATTAACAGTTCTGAACTTCATCACATTCTATGTTATCACTTGGCCCTTTTGTCGCTATCGGAGTCACTTTGACTCTCTTATTTTCTGCTGTAAATAAAATCTAAACTAACTGTTTTTGTTTTTTTTGGGACTTCATTGGTCTTCTTTATTTGATTGGGGCTGCATTGGCCCTCTTTTCTATTTATTCTCATGACTGGCCTGTACTATTTTCTTTTCCGCTCTATCTTTCATAGTTCATTACCGCTTCTAGTTGACACACTTTCGGATAGGGTTGGCTAAAGGCTTTTGGCTCGGGTTTAAAGGTGGGTCTGAAATGAAAAGGTGAGTGTATGGCTACAAAGGGGGCTATGATTACACACATATGGGTGAAAAGGTACGATAGCTAAAAACGGGTTAACACTGCTCACAATGCCTGGAATCATCTCTTAAGGTCCACACGATATGGTCTACTACACCCTTACCTAATAACCCGATGGTCGTCTTTGCTACTCAATGCAATAATATAGCGAGATCATTCTATATTCACGACAAGGACTCGAAAACTGTATATGAATTAAGTGTATGAATCCCTCGAAGTGAAAAACGTCTTTTAGGCTCAAATCTCACTAATGGGTGGTCTCCACTAATGTCCCTAGTTATGTCCTTTCCCAGTCCTTCCCTAATGGTCACGTCACTATCACAATGGTCGGTCTCAATCATTCAAAACAAATTTTTTTCCTATTGTGATCTAAGCATGCAGAGGTGCGGGAAATCTACGTGCATAACGTGGGCCCGATTGGGCAACCCCAAACCTTACCCACACATTGTCCCCAATGTGCAAGTGTTGGCGTAGGAGATACTAAAACAAGTATCGTTGTGCGGTTATTACAGGTATTAGACAGGCAAGACATAACATTTAAGCACAAGCATCAAAGAGTTATTCTCATTCAAATGTGGCCACCCCAAACCTAGGCCGTAGCCTAGGTTTGTCAAATAACGCCAACCCCAAACCTCGGTGAAACCGAGGTTTACACAGGATTAAAATTGAGTGTGTCGATGATGAAATTTTAGGCACCCTAAACCTGAGTGAAACATTAAGGTTGTTGCATCTCGTTTAGCTACTACGAAACCAAACATCATACACACTCGTTACATATAAAATTTAGAGCGTACCTGTTTGCCCGAACGGAGGAGATTATCTTGAAAAATTTGAGCGCCAATCAGGGGAGATGGAGAGCGAGAATGCAAACACACAAGAAACAAAGCAAAAGACGAAAGAAAAACAGAAAAACGAAACACACTAAGCAAGAAAACGAACACGGCATGAAAACAGGGGAACCTGCGCGGTTTGGCGCGCGGGTTGTCAGTCGCGCAAGAAGTCGCGTAAATCCCTGTTTCGAAAACCCACTGAGAGCCCCACGGTTTGGCGCGCGGTTTCTAAGCCGCGGCCAAAGCCGCGTAAGTCTCTGTTTCAGATATTTTTTGACTTTTCATTTTTTTTCCATTTTTATTGTTTTCGTAATTAAAAAAAACACACTTAAAAATAAAATTCTAAAGGAAAACAAACCTCGGTGGGTTGCCTCCCACCCAGCGCCGTAGTTAAAGTCGTGGCACGACTATGTGGTTCTCAATTCGGTTCGGTATCCGCGGAATTGAACCGCCCACACTTGCGATTCTTCGCGGATTCTTCTACGTCTGGTCTTTCATGACCCTCGGCCTCCTCGTTTCTTCTATCTCTTCTATTCTCGAACATCTTGAAAATAACCTTTTCGCCGCCAACTCTAAAGGTCATCTCACCTTCTTCCATATCGATTAGAGCTTTGCTCGTGGCCAGAAATGGTCGTCCCAAAATCAGTGGTGCCTCTACATCTTCATCGATATCTAACACCACGAAGTCTACCGGAAAATAGAATTTGCCGACTTTGATCAATATGTCCTCGATGACTCCATATGGGTACACTATCGACCTATCCGCGAGCTGAAGGGTCATTTTTGTCGGCTTCACTTCCCCGAGGCCAAGTGTCCTGAAAGCAGATAAAGGCATTAGGTTAATACTAGCTCCTAAATCACATAATACCTTATCAAAAGAAAACTTCCCAATTTGAATAGGGATTGAAAAACTCCCTGGATCTTTGAGCTTCGGGGGAAGCTTGTTCTGAATAATTGTGATGCACTCCTCAGTAAGTGCAACGGTGGACTGGTGATCGATCTTCCTTTTCTTGGATAAGATGTCTTTCATAAATCTCGCATACGAGGGCATTTGTGCCAAAGAATCTGCAAAGAGAATGTTAATATGCAGCTTTTTAAATATATCAAGAAACTTAGAAAAATTAACATCGTCCTTATGCGATTTAAGTCTGCTCGGGTATGGCACTCTCGGTTCCACCGGTTTGACCGGTGATTGCTTTGGCTTCGTCGCTTCACTCTTCTTGTTCCCTTCGATCACAGTATCTTTATCGGCTTCTAGCTCATCCATGTCTATGATCTCGACCTCTTTTTCTTTAGGATCGGCTTCCTTCGATGACGGCTCTCTTGTAAGATCTCCATTCAGCTCCTTGCCACTTCTCAGATAAATGGCATTACACTCCTCCCTTGGATTCTTTTCAGTCATGCTCGGGAATGTTCCGGGAGCTCGGTTTTGTAGGGCTTCAGATATTTGCCCCACTTGTCTCTCGAGGATCTTGATGGAGGCGTGTTCTGATCAGTTGCCGCCTTGACCGTGTTGACCATGCTCGCTAACTCTCCAACTGTGATGTCCATCTTGGTCATGAACTTCATCATCATATCCTCCAGCCCCGGCTTCTTCTCCCCGGATGGTCCTTCGTTCCTTTGGTTATAACCTGGAGGACGGTAAACATTGTTAGCATTAGACGAATTGGAAGAATTAGAAGAATTACCTGGCTGTTGACCGGGTTGACTCCAAGAGAAGTTCGGGTGCTTCTTCCACCCCTCATTGTAGGTATTCGAGAACGGGTCGTTCCTCGGCTGGTTGTTTCGGTTCTGTAAGAACTGGACTTGCTCGGGTTCTTGTGGGATACCCCCTTTCAAATGGCTTGTGATCGCAGCCAGGTGAGCCTTTATTTCTTTCAGCTCATCCGACTCTTGAATACTCGCGACTCTTCTAACGGCTGATCTTGGAGTAGAAAAACTATGCTCCGCCAGTTTGTCGATCAAGTCGCATGCCTCCTCGTAGGACTTATCCATTAGTGCTCCACCCGATGCAGCGGTGATGTTGTTTTTGAACTGTGGGTGGAGTCCACTAAAGAAGGTTTGAATGATGACCCAACCTTGCAACCCATGATGAGGGCACTTCTTGATCATGTCTTTGTATCTCTCCCATGCTTCATACAAGGTTTCTTGGTCCCATTGCGCGAAATGTGTGATTTTGGCCATGAGTTGGGCGGTTCTGCTCGGAGGAAAGAACTTCTGAAGAAACGCAGTTTTCAACTGCTCCCACGTAATGATCGAGTCCGGTTGGATACCCTCGATCCATGTTACAGCTCGGCCCTTGAGAGAGAATCCGAATAACCTCAGCTTGATGGCATCCTCCTTCATGCCATTGATCTTAAATGTGTTACAAATCCTCTCGAATGCACGGAGATGTGCATGAGGATCTTCAGTCGGCACTCCTCCATATTGATTATGTTGTACCATGACGATGGTACTCGATTTGAGCTCAAGAGAATTCTCCCCCGTGGCAGGTGCTTGAAGGCCTATGCGTGCCGCTGCCACATTCGGATTGGTAAACGACTTCATAGGGCGTTGCGCTGGAGGTGCTTCGTCGGCCATCTTGATCTTGATGTGTTCTTTAGCTTTTGCTTCCTTGCGTAATCGACGGGTGGTTCTTTCGATTTCTGAATCGATCGGTTCGAGTTTCTCCCCTCGGGTTTTCCTTGGCATAAACCAATTAGTTCCTGAAACGAGAAACAACAAAATTAGCAACCCAAAAACTGAAAGTGATGGAAAAAGGTAAATAAACAAAATGTTCAATCTAATAGCGCTTATAGCTGGTAGTGCTATCAGTTGCAACTAGTTCCCCGGCAACGGCGCCAAAAACTTGATAGGCGGGTATCACCCCCCTAAATCTGACCGCAAGTGTACGGTGTCGAAATCAAGTAATAATGTACGGAAGTACGAGTATCGAATCCACGGGAACTAGGAACTAAGTATCACAATTACTATAAACCCTATTAACTGAACTATAGAAAATTGAGAGATGGTTGGTATTAAACTAATTAATTGCAATAAGAAAATCACAAACGGAACAGTAGACAACTTGAGGAAAATTCGATAGAGAAAACAGTTGAGGGTCGGAAATCCTTAGTTTTTCACATACGAATATCTGACTTACAACAATTACCAGTTAATCCCCTTAATGAATACCCAATCTCTAAAATCACCGTTGTTCTCTTTCGAGCAACATCGGGTTTTATTTTGAAAAGGACAAGTTTTATCTTTCGATCTCAACCTATGGATTTCAAAACACATTAAGTGCAAGATTTATATTTGAACGGATAGATTTAATCTCTCGATCTCAACCTAAATGGTTCACTTAGGACTAAGGCGTATTCGGTATATCTCTATCACCAAATTCTCGCCTTAGGCATGCAATTCCTAGTTCTATCTAACAGTTAATTCTCTCGAACTCAACTGGAAGCAACAAAACAATTGGAAGCTAGCTAAACTCTCAAAAGCATTAAGAATCAAATTACATGCATTCATTAAAAAGGAAAAACTGATAAAAGTCATTCGTCATCCGTTCATATATTCAAACCTAATTCAATCCAACCCCCAACATCTAAAGATTAGTTCATGATGTTGGGGGACAAAAACATAGGAGAAGAAAAGGAAACAATGAACGAAAACATGGTAAAAGTGATCGTGGTGAATGTGGTAGATGTACTCCCTTCTCCCGGCTCTAATCCGACTCTCGTTGTGAACTTCTCCTCGATCTGTCCTCTATCGTGGCTCTGAAAGCTCCGAAAAGTCTCCAGAAATTGCCCCTAGACTGCTGTCGTTCGTCGTGTGTGAGTTGCGTCCCGAATAATGACCTAAAGTTGGAATAACATAGCTGAAAAACGTGAAACAGAGGGTTGCGCGGTTTGCTGCGCGACTTGCAAACCGCACCAGAAACCACGCGTGTTCCTGAGCTCTTCTGGGTCGGTTTCTGGTTCGCGGTTCGGGTCCTGGTTCGGGCGCGGGTCTTGGGCTTGGATCTCAGGCTTCCGTTGGCTTCGTTTTGGCTCTCTTTTGGGCTCTTTTAGCTTCTTTTCTCGGAGATTACTGTCTTTTAGAAAACCTGCACATTTCACTAAATAAAGCGTAAAATCTCGCCTTTTTGCTAGAACACAAGCCAATCTCATTGGATTGAGGACCGAAAATAACGCCAAAAAGTGGCGTTATCAATGCATACCCTTTGAAGATGATTTTAGTGCACTTAGTCAGGGTTATGGAGTACATTGGATCCGATTTTTCAAAGTTGAAAATATGATGAATAAGAGCAACATTCAAGGGGGAGCCGAGCCTATATTTGAAGAATGCACCGCTAAAGTTTTTACAAGTAAATCAAGGGGGCGAGGATCTAAAGATTTGAAGATGATTTGCTTTCCAAAACTTTAGGGGGAGAATGTTAGGACACTGAAGTTGTCCTTTATATTAGAAAGTTTTGTAAAGCAATAGCTGTGTTAAAGGGCTTATGCTTAACTGTTGTAACAAGAGATGTAGACTGTAAATAGGACTTTACTTGTAATATTGTAAAGTGTGAATTCATAATACAAAATGTAGCCTTCTAAACATCTTGTGTTCTGTCAGGATCGAATCTTAACAAGACTAATAATACTTAGAATTCAGAATTAAAGAATCTGCGGAATAGAACTTTAATTCACACAATCAAAGAACAATATATCAGAAAAACACTCAGCTGTTTGTATTCACTGATTCAACTCACAAGCTTACAACCAAACCTCAATCTTGATGAACAGGCTCAATCAAGACGACTTCTACTTCTCTAGAAATAGGGTTCTAAACCTTGAGGTTAATTCTTTCTAAAACGTATTCTGAAACTCTCGTATATTGCATATCTCGTATCTTGTGTATCTTGAATAACTATCTATCAACATCTATTTATACTAAATAATTACAAGATAACTATCAAAAATAAATTGATCTTCTGAATCTTCTTTAAGCATATCTTCATCCATTCCATCTTTATCTCCAACATTCTCGCATTCCAAACTTATCATCACAAGTAGCATTAACATCTTTATGCATGAGCAATATTAACTTCATTCAGCATGAGCAGTACTAATGTTCTCCAGCAGCATTAATTCATTCCAGCAGCATTAACTAATTCCAGCAGTACTAACCTTGCTTTAGCAGTATTAATCTTGACAAGCAGTACTAACCTTGTTCCAGCAGCATTAACTTTGTCTTGCAGTAGTAATTTTGTTCTGGCAGTAGTAACTTTGTTCTGGCAGTACTAACCTTTACTGGCAGTAGTAACTTTGTTCTGGAAGTAGAAATGTTGTTCTGGCAGTATTATCCATACTTAGCAAATCTTCAGTTCCCAACAATCTCCCCCTAACTTGACTTTTAGAAATAGAAGTCAAGTTCTTCAGATGATGATGCTTCCAAAACTTAATCTTGAACACACAAGTCAGGATTCAATCCCAAACTTTGATTGATGATCCTTCTTACCAGGTATCTTGCCATCTTAGAATCTTTGTTACCCACCAACTTAGTTTTTAGCATTCCTTTCAACCTTGTCATGCTGTGCTTGTATACTTTATCCACCAAATAATACTCATGATATGCATAGTCAAGTGTTATGACATACACACCACAGTTTTCAATAAGCATCCAGTTGGTAACAACTTGAAATTGCCTTTCTGTCAAATACTTAACTGCTTCTGTATTGAACATTAGACACAAGTATTCAAGTACCATTTTGGTGATGGACATTCCATTCTCAGTCAGCATATTTCCATAAAGTTTCATTCCCACCTTGAACATCTCTTCCAAGTCTGGTCTAGAGCACATCCTTAAAAGTCTTCCCCATGTAGAACTGACCTCAAATTTCCCATCTGCTCTTTTTATTCTAATGTACTCCTTTCTCTGATCTCTCAAAGTATCCCAGAAGATGATCTCAGGAGCCATAGAAGCTAATGGTTTAACTTTGATTAGACTAGAATCAACCACAGTAATATATATATCACATTGAGCATTTGTTGGTGACTGTACATTGCTTGGTTGACCTGATGGAGTTGCCACTTCTTCTTCAGCAACTTTATGATCAGCTTTCTCTTTCACAACTTCCTCCTTAGCTTCTTCTACACTGGGTTCCACCCTAGGCTTCTTTACAACTTTCTTCTTTGAAGCTATAGACTTTGTTCTTGGTCTTTTGTTTGACACCATCTTGGTTCTTTTGAGTGATTTAACAGCTTCAGGAATGGTTTCAGCTGTTTCCTTTGTTTCTGCTGCTTCAGGGATGGTTTCTGCTGCCTTATGTTTTTCAGCAACATTAACCATTTCTGCTGCTTGAATGGTTTCTGCTGCTTTTTGACTAGCAGCATTAACCATTTCTGCTGCTCTATCTGTTACTGCTTCTTTTATAATCTTTGATACTGCTGCTTCAACACTATTCTTCACAATCTCAAATACCTCTGCTTCAATCTCAGATTTAGTTACTGTAGATACATATACTGTTTCCTTCTCACTTTCAGATATTGCTGCATCCACAAGACTCTTAATAATTTCAGCTACTGCTGCTTCAATCTCAGATACTGCAGCATTAACTGTTTCTACTGCTTTTTCTGTGGTTTCTGCTGTTTTCTCACTTTCTGCTTCCTTTGCAACTTCTGCAACCTGCTTAGCCTCCCCCTCAACCTTATGCTCATTCTCCCCCTCAACCTTTGCATCCTCCATGTTTAGTTCAGTTTCTAACTCCCCCTTTTTGGAAGCATCAGTGGTTGATCTTCTCCTTTTCAGAACATACGGAGCTTTCTTCCTTCTTTGCAGCAGCTTGGTGATCATCTTCTTATTCTTCTCTATCTTGGTGTGTTGATAAAGAACCACCTTCTTAAGCTCATCAATCTCCTTCTGCTGATTCATGACATCAATGTTGATGTTGGCAATAGTTTCCATCAATTCCTCATAAGTATATCTATCCTCACCTGGTTTAGAAGTGTTTACCTCCCTTTCAGGATCATTGGAAGTTTTAGTAGGTGTCTCTTGCCTAGCAAAAGAACAACCTGCTCCCATGGTTTCTTGGCGCTTGGGTCCTCTGAATGTTTTCACATTCTGAGTTGCCGTGGGGAAGGTCTTAGTGATGTTACCACTGTCCTTCTCTTTGCTAGCAGAAGTAGTGGCAGCCTTGCAGCCCACATGCTCATCCTTCTCCTTAGAGAGCACCTTCTTGGGGTTCGGAGACACCCCTATGGTTACCCTTTTGATATTCTCTATTGGAGAATGCTCCAATAGAGGGCTTGTAGGCTTTGGGCTATTAGGAGATACACCAAGGGAAGGAACCTTGTGTACCTTTCTTCTTTCAAACTTCTTGGTGATTTTGGGAGTGGGTCTTAAAAGAATGGACTGTGGGATATCTTTGGTGATGGAAGGTTGGGATTGGTCATCAGTGGGTGTGTCTAATGGGGGCCTTGACCCTGATGCCATACCTTCAGTGGTGTGGGACACAACCATCATTGTAGAGAACAATGGTGTGTCAACTCCTTCCGAGTCCCTAGGAATTCTTCTCATATTTGAGAAAACCTTCCCTTTAGGGGGTTTTGGCACATATACCTCAGCAGACTGAGGTAAATCCGTCAATTCATGGTTAATTACTTCTTGGACAAACCTGGGATACATGTAAAAGCGCTTTTTGGATTCTAGGTTTGCTACAAGATCATTAAAAATCATGGCTGAAAATTTGAACTTTCTGGCAGTGGCTAAGCAGACCAAGGCATAAGCAATGGTACTGCTAAACTCACTCCATCCAGTTGTTTTCTTTGAAATACAGTGCATAAGAGTATGAACAAAAAATCGCCATTGGGTGAAAAACTTTGACTTGTAGAATTTAAAAATTCCAATGGGACCTTCATACCCCATTCTTTGTAAGGTCGAGAAAAGTTCATCATTAGAGAGATAGGTTATACCTGAGGCATCATCTAAGTGAAGAGTGATGCGAATAACCTCCTCTGTGACCTTCAAGGGTTTGTCACAAACCCTTGTTCGAATGATTTTCTGCCCATCTTCGAGTATAACAGTAGCATTCTCCCAAAATTGCTTTTGATGCTCGATATATATGGTTGGGCACACTGTTAGGGCATGAGAGATGTGTGTGGACTTGAGAAAATCCACAATATCATGAAATCCTGCGGCCTGCTTTGGCTTCTGAAGCATCGCAATCTCATTGTGCTCATCGACAAACTCCATTGTCGTCATTCTTCCTGAGGATTTGGATAGAAAACACAGAGATTCTAGGGAAAAAAAGATTAGAACGAGAGAGAGATGAATTGAATGCAAAGAGACGTTATGAACTTTGGCGGGTTGAAAGAGTATTTATAGTAGTACTAGCCCTGATTTTCTTTAAAAGCAGTATTAACGACTTAGCAGTATTAACGACTGAGCAGTATTAACTGTAAGGCAGTATTAACTACGCAGCAGTATTAACTACACAAGCAGTATTAACTACTAAGCAGTATTAACAACAAAGCAGTATTAACTACTCATACAGTATTAACTACTAAGCAGTATTAACTACAAAGCAGTATTAACTACTAAGCAGTATTAACTACAAAGCAGTATTAACTACTGAGCAGTATTAACTACAAAGCAATATTAACTACTAAGCAGTATTAACTACAAAGCAGTATTAACTACTGAGCAGTATTAACTACAAAGCAGTATTAACTACTGAGCAGTATTAACTACAAAGCAGTATTAACTACTAAGCAGTATTAAGTACAAAGCAGTATTAACTACTGAGCAGTATTAACTACAAAGCAGTATTAACTACTAAGCAGTATTAACTACTAATTGGCAGTAGAAAAATATGTACTAGCAGTAGTAACTCTGCACTGGCAGTAGTAACTATACTTACACTTTGCAGCACTTGTCAATCTGAGTCATACTGAGGTTCTGAGAAAACTAGTTAGTAACCCCAAATATACAAAGAAATACAGGTAAAAAAATCATGAACTTATTCAAGGTTGATCAAGCCCACACTTGTTACCAAGAAAGTGAATCTACCCACATCAAAAGCTTTTGTGAATAGATCTGCAAACTGGTCATTGGTATGAACTTTAGCAACTTGAATCAATTTCTTTTCATTACAGTCTCTAATAAAGTGATACCTGATCTCTATGTGCTTTGTTTTTGAGTGCTTGACAGGATTGTTAACAATGCTAATGGCACTGTTGTTGTCAATGAAGATTGGAGTGTGAAGAAATGTTACCCCATAGTCCAACATCTGATTCTGAATCCATAACACCTGAGAACAGCAACTTGCAGCAGCTATATACTCAGCTTCTGTTGTAGATAAGGACACTGTGGTTTGTTTCTTACACTGCCATGATACAAGTCTTGCACCCAAAAACTGACATCCACCTGAAGTAGACTTCCTATCCATGTTAGCTCCACCTAAGTCACTGTCTGAGTATGCAAGCAAGTCAAATGAAGATTCATAAGGATACCAAAGACCTAATCTAGGTTGCCCTCTTAGGTATCTAAAAATTCTTTTGACTGCAAGAAGGTGTGATTGCTTAGGTGTAACCTGAAATCTGGCACAAACACATACTGGAAACATAATGTCTGGTCTAGAGGTTGTGAGATACATGAGTGATCTAATCATAGATCTGTAATGATGGACATCCACATCCTCCCCCTCAAGATCTGCAGTGATCTGTTTGTGTGTCTCCATTGGTGTGCTTGCTGGCTTTGAGTCTGTTAAACCATACTTGTCCAGGATGTCTTTCACATATTTGGATTGGCTTATAAAAATCCTATCTTTCCTCTGTTTCACCTGAAGCCCAAGGAAGAAAGTAAGTTCTCCCATGGAACTCATCTTGAAGCTCTTGTGCATTAACTCTTCAAACTCTTTACACATGTGATCATTTGTGGATCCAAAGATGATGTCATCCACATAGATCTGAACAAGTAGTGTGTCTTTCTCTCTCCTCTTAATGAACAAGGTCTTGTCAATGACTCCTCTTTCAAAGTCATTTTTCAAGAGATAGGTAGACAGGGTGTCATACCATGCTCTTGGGGCTTGATGTAAACCATAAAGTGCCTTCTTCAACTTGTACACTCTGTCAGGGTGCAATGGATTCTCAAATCCAGGAGGTTGACAGACATATACTTCTTCATCAATACTTCCATACAGAAAAGCACTTTTTACATCCATTTGGTAGACCTTGAACTTCATGTATGAGGCATAGGCTAGAAATAGCCTAATTGCTTCAATCCGTGCCACTGGGGCAAAGACTTCCTCATAGTCTATGCCCTCTTCTTGAGTATACCCTTGTGCAACCAGCCTTGCTTTGTTTCTGATCACAATTCCTCTGTCATCCTTCTTGTTTCTGAAAATCCACTTGGTGCCAATTGCTCTATGACCTTTTGGAAGGTCCACCAAGTCCCAAACATCCTGTAATTTAAACTGTAGCAGCTCCTCTTGCATTGCTTCTATCCAACTTGGATCTTTCATAGCATCATAAGCCTTTTTGGGCTCAATTTGGGATAGAAAGCAAGTAAGTACAGTATTAACTGTATTCTGCTGATCTTGTAGCTCTTGAAGTCTGCTTTGATTCCTAGTCATCATGGGAGAAGCAATATCTCCTATAACCAACTCAGAGGATGATTTTTCTGAGTTCTTGATGGATGACCAGGTTCCTCAACTAAGTTCCCATCCAGATTTGACTCATTTAAGTCTGGATCTTCTGCAGCTTCTTCAGTCACTTCAGACTCTCTGGAATTTGGACTTGAAGGCTGATTTTCCTCTATTCTTCTCTCTTCTTCATTCTGAATGGGTTCAGCTTCCTCTTCTTGTGCACAGAAGTCAACAGGATCAATGGTAGGGAGTGGAAATATCACAGACTGAATACTGTTATCTGATGGTGGTGCATCCCTTTGTCCTGCATTTACATCACTACCGAAACCCAAAGAATTAGTGAGTGAATCAATGTCAAATAGCCAATCAGGACCTGAACCAATAGGATTTGGTGTGTTCTCATTGCATTTGACATTGTCACTTTCTTCAATTATTCTAGAAGAGGTATTAAACACTCTGTAAGCCTTACTCTGAGATGAGTAACCAACAAGAAAGCCATCATCTGCTTTGCTATCAAGCTTACCTAAGTGAGATTTGGTATTGAGAATTGTACAAGGACACCCAAATGGTTTGAAAAATCCAATAAATGGTTTCTTTTTCAGAAAAGGCTCATAAGGTGTCTTGTTTTTAGGCTTTATGACCAAAACTCTGTTTTGAACATAACAAGCAGTATTAACTGCTTCTGCCCAAAAAGTAGTGGGTAATTTTGAATCAGCTAACAGAGATCTAGCAGCCTCAATCAGTGTCCTATTCCTTCTCTCAGCAACACCATTCTGTTGTGGAGTCCTAGGAGCACTGTATTGTCTCTCAATTCCTTTTTCCTCACAAAAGGTGTTTAGATCAAAGTTTTTAAATTCAGTCCCATTATCTGATCTAATGACTTTCACTTTTTGATTTGATTGGTTTTCAATTCTAAGAATAAAAGATTTGATCAGTCCACTTGTCTCATCTTTAGTTCTCAGAAAATATACCCAAGTAAATCTAGAGTAATCATCAACAATAACTAAACAGTATGACTTCTTGCCAATGCTCATGACATTTGTAGGGCCAAACAGATCCATATGCAACAACTGAAGAGGATTTGAGATAGTGTTTATCTCTTTGGACTTATGAGAAGTTTTGTGTTGTTTGCCTTTGAGACATGCAACACAATGATCATCACATGAATAGACTTTTGATGGAAAACCCCTAACAAGATTATTTTTAACAAGTTTATTCATTGTTTTAAAATTCATGTGACACATCCTTCTGTGCCAAAGTGAAGATTCATCTATTGAAGCTTTTGAAACCAAACAATTTAGAGATGAATCAGATGAAACACTTTCTAAATCTAAACAATACACATTATCTTTTCTAGGAGTTCTCAATAGTATCATGTTTTCATCTACTACTTTGAATCCAGGAGCAAGAATAATGCATTCAGAATCAGTAAATAATATACTATGTTTCTTGTCACAGACCTGTGATACACTTAACAGGTTGTATCTCAATTGCTCAACATAGTAAACATCCTCAAATGTCATCTTACCTTTTGACACATCACCTTTACCACTTATCTTACCTCCTGCAGGATTATTTCCAAAAGCAACATGTCCTCCATCAATTCTTTTGAAATTCTTGAGGCAGGCCATGTTACCTGTCATGTGCCTGGAGCAACCACTATCAACATGCCAGACGCTCTTCCCCTTGAGCTGTTGGTTGCCCTGCACATCAGATAAATCAGTTAGTTTTTATTGGGAACCCAAGCCGAAGTGGTTTTGGGTCTCCCTTGCTCATCAAAGTACTTGCACTGTGTTTTGATGAGATTTTCAAACTTAGGTACTGCAGAACTGGAGTACTTTGTCAATATGATTGGTCTAGCAGCACAAAAACTAGAAGCAGTATTAACCTTGGAAGAAGTACTAACAGTGTTAGCAACACTAACACAACTAGCAGCAGTATTGTTCTTAGAAGAGGTACTAACAGAGTTAGCAGCATTAACACTGCTAGCAGCAGTATTGTCTTTAAAAGAAGTACTAACAGTGTTAGCAGCATTAACACTGCTAGCAGCAGTATTGTCTTTAAAAGAAGTACTAACAGTGTTAGCAGCACTAACACTGCTAGCAGCAGTATTGGCAGTAGTATTGCTTCTAGCAGCACTATCCTTGTCAGCAGTACTAACTGAGGTAGCAGTACTAACATTAGTGCTTTTGGGGATCCACATATTGACACATTCCTTTTCAGTCTGTTTTCTCATGTGGCTTTTGGATTCAGCTTGTTTCTTAGCCACATTATTCCTTACAGGCTTCCTATAACCAGAAGACTTTTGAAAACTTCTTTGAAAACTTTTCCTTTGGTTAATAGGATTGAAATAACAGTGTTTGGCAAGATGATTCAATCTGCCACAAATAAAACAAGGTTTTGGTCTGTTAATCCTTTGCAGATCAACTCCTTGCTTTTGTGCCCACTGGTTATTCCAATTTCTTTGATTTCCCCTCTTTTTATCATGTTTTTGGGGGTTATTCTCTTGAGATTTCTTGCAAGAACAATGTTCACAAGTATTAGAGTTCACAACAGTGGTCTGTGTATAATGAACTCCCTTTCCCTTTCCAGTCCTTTTCATCTCATTGTTCTTAACACATGGACTTACACATTCCTCACCAGATCCTTCTTTTTCAGTCTTATCCTCAACAACTACTTTATCTAATGGATCTACTTCAGTGGCTCCTTCAGGTAAGTCCTTCCTATCCTTGGTTTCTAATAGGTCTGACTTAGGAGGGATGTAGTTGTTGTTGTAGGGTGGGGGTGTGGCATTGTACCCTAGGCCTGTTTTCATCTTACTGTGGATTTGAGTATTTATTATGGTGTCCATGACTTTAGAAGCTTTTGAAAACTTTTCTACATCAAGTTTAACTTTCTCAAGCTCTCCTTTTAGTTTCTCACACTCTTCCCTGGATTCCCTAAGCTGGAACTCTAGACCATCCTTTTCCCATTTCCAGTAGTTTGTATCATAGGAGTGTTGAAGTTCATTGGCTTGAAAAGCCCTAATCTGTTCTTCAAACTTCTCAACAATTACTACATAGTCTTTTATGTCCTTTTCTAATCTCTTAAGGTCATCACACATTCCCTGATTGTGATTTCTATACCTTTTAACAGTGTCTATACAAGCTTGAGTACAGAGATTAGATTTTACCTCAGTGGGAATATCTGAAACTTCAGCCATAAGTGCTTGATTTTGGATGGCCTCTTCTGCTTGATCACTCCAATCAAATCCCATTCCTTGTTGAGAGACAAGAGCTTGAATAGAGTTTCTGTTTTGATTGGAGCTTCCAGCCTGAGTTTGTTGATGGCTGTTGTGAGATGTTCCACCTCTGCATTCCCTGGCAAAGTGTCCCATCTTGTGACACTTGTAGCATTCAACTTTGGACTTGTCAAATCCAGCACCATCTTCTCTTCTTTGGGAAAAGTTGTTTCTCCCTGTCCTCTTTATGAATCTCTTCACCCTCATAGACAGCATAGCCATCTGCCACTTGATATCCATCTCTTCAAGATCATCAGCATTAATCTGTTCTAAGTCATCATTAATCAATGAGGAATTAACATGACTAGAAAAGAAGTCTTCTAGTACTGAATCATTGGTCTTTTCCTGATTGAATCCTCCAGCAGCACTAACTGATTCAGGGTTAGCAGTAGAATCAGGTGATGCTGAAAGGAGTGCAGCATTATGTATATATCCAGATGGCTTCTTTTTGGCTTCAACCTCTGCTTCAAAGACTCTAAGATCATTGTAAAGATCATCAAGCTCTTTATCTTCCAATTGGTCATTCTGTCTGAAGGACACAGTATACATTGTCCACTCTTCACCTAATGATCTTAAGAACTTTCTGTTAACATCATCAGCCTCCATCTTGACTCCTACTGTGGCCAATTCTCCAATCAGCTTATTAAATCTATCAAAAGTTTGAGTCATAGACTCATTCTTAGTAGAAGTAAAGTTTTCATACTGCTGCTTGAGAATTGCCTTCTGATTCCTCTTGGTGCTTTTGGTGCCAGTGAATCTCTTTTCCAATGCATTCCACAGAATCTGAGCATCAGTGCAGTGATGAAATTGATGCTGATATTCATTGGGGATAGCCAAAAGCAGAGTGCTTAATGCCTTCATCTCTATTTGTCTGACTTTTCTCTCTGCATCAGTCTTTGAAGGAGGTCTTTTGCCTTCTGGTCCAATTCTTCCTTCAGCACATGGACCATTCTCTATGATATCCCAGATGGAATAATCAGTAAGCAGAATATACTGCTTGATTCTAATTTTCCACATGTCAAACTCATTGGGTCTGAGCATGGGAACCTTAGAAACAAGAGTACTCTTTGATTCAATAGAATTATCCATAATGATTGTAGAATTCTAAGAAACACAAGCTCTGATACCACTTGTCAGGATCGAATCTTAACAAGACTAATAATACTTAGAATTCAGAATTAAAGAATCTGTGGAATAGAACTTTAATTCACACAATCAAAGAACAATATATCAGAAAAACACTCAGCTGTTTGTATTCACTGATTCAACTCACAAGCTTACAACCAAACCTCAATCTTGATGAACAGGCTCAATCAAGACGACTTCTACTTCTCTAGAAATAGGGTTCTAAACCTTGAGGTTAATTCTTTCTAAAACGTATTCTGAAACTCTCGTATATTGCATATCTCGTATCTTGTGTATCTTGAATAGCTATCTATCAACATCTATTTATACTAAATAATTACAAGATAACTATCAAAAATAAATTGATCTTCTGAATCTTCTTTAAGCATATCTTCATCCATTCCATCTTTATCTCCAACATTCTCGCATTCCAAACTTATCATCACAAGCAGCATTAACATCTTTATGCATGAGCAGTATTAACTTCATTCAGCATGAGCAGTACTAATGTTCTCCAGCAGCATTAATTCATTCCAGCAGCATTAACTCATTCCAGCAGTACTAACCTTGCTTTAGCAGTATTAATCTTGACAAGCAGTACTCACCGTGTTCCAGCAGCATTAACTTTGTCTTGCAGTAGTAATTTTGTTCTGGCAGTACTAACCTTTACTGGCAGTAGTAACTTTGTTCTGGCAGTACTAACCTTTACTGGCAGTAGTAACTTTGTTCTGGAAGTAGAAATGTTGTTCTGGCAGTATTATCCATACTTAGCAAATCTTCAGTTCCTAACATGTTCTCTCTAGTTTAGATTTACTTTTCTAATAATGTTTTAGTCATCTTCTACATCTTCTTGTTACTAGATCTTGGATTGTATGAAGATCATGGGCCTAACAAAGAACATCAGAACCTTCACTTGACATCAACCAGAAGACCATCAGAGGACAAGGTCACAGAGCCTCTGTCACACTTGACAGAGCCTCTGTGGTATGAAGACTTAGAAGACAAAGAGCTTGAAGAACAAAGACAAGGACAAGCGTGCCACTCACGTGCCTCTGCTGTACAAAGATCCTGAAGATCAATAGTACAAGGCGTGCCCTTCTACTTTCCACATGTCATCTTCTGAAGGGTCACAGCTTTTGCAGATGGCGGCGCACTACATCAACGTGTACTACGATCTGTCCCACAACCTTGTCTCTTGTACCCTTGTACTTATTGTCTATTGTTTGTCCCCTGTCATCTAGTATAAATAGAAGGTTCTACCAGACCTTTTCTGGTAACATTTGCACAACACACACACCAGTTAAAGCGCATATTCTGTAAACACACATTTCACGGTGTTCTTGGTGCAACCTTGAAGAATCAATTAGAGATGAATTGTTGAGCTACAATCTTGTTATTTACAACTTTATTCATCTATTTTGTGTGTTATCTACCATCTCAATCAAACCCAATTTGTTCTTAAATCGCTTTCGCACATAACTTCATTATACTCTGTTTTTAGAACTATTGCGGTTTGCATCATTGTTGAGTCTTAAAGGGGGATCAACACCCCATGCTTCCAGCTATGATGAACATCTTTTAATATTATATCTCTTGCCCAGATTTAAGCATTGTCCGATGATGAAAAGAAGTGGTCCGCATGTGCCCGCAGTGGGATGCCTTCGTGGTCACAGTGGGCAAAATCGCTGCTCAATATTAAACCCAAAATTTGATGCAAATAGCCATAAAATAACCATAAAACGTCCTTAACAACTCCAAATAAAAAATAAATTAATAAAAGGAAAAACACGATTACATAAACTGAAATCACAACTAAAACGGAAGAAAAACTCACACAAATGATGTGTAAATAACGCTCAAAACGAGAGTTATCACACCCCCAAACTTAACTTGTTACTTGTCCCCAAGTAACGAAAAGGACAAATATAAAAACAACTGAAGTTACAAAATACCCAAAAATACTAACTATCACAAATAGAATCTTCAAATTTTCTCTTTTTTTATTTTTTTTATTTAGCATCGTAAATCCCTTTGATTTAAAGTATCCATAAATTTTTGTAAATTTTCCACTTTGTTCTTTTTTATTGCACTTTGATTTCCATAAACTAAGTTATAATTCACCCATCTTATGATAACTGACTTTGCAAACTTAGATCTACAGGACTTTGAAGGGTTAGTGTTTATGGTTTCTCACTTTTCTTACATTTTTCATCTTCCCCCAAACTTGTCTTTTTGGGTTACACAAAAAAAAATTCTACTACTCGTTTGATGTGTTATGCCCAACTTTTTTTCCACCTCAACGTGTCAATTTCAGCTATTTGTATTTTTTTTATCCTTCCAATTTTTCGAAGGATGTACCTCTTTTTTTCAACACTTGAGTTTCCTCCCCAAACTTAAAATACTCAATATCTTCATTGTGGAGAGAATAGTAAGACTCAAAGGCTCGGGTAAGGAAACAAAGACACAAAATTAGAGTTGAGAGTAAGAATATAAGTTTGCATCAATGTTAGGTAGGATGCGATTCACCACCCCACGAGTGCATCTTCAAAAAGTGGAGTGGTTTCAAGATAATAGACACCTCCACCATACCAAAGCTTCTTCCAACATTCCATCACCCAAAGAACACGATCTAGGCAAAATTCCCGAGCTCTTGATCACACAAATCCTCCCAACGGTCCATGACATGAGCCCGGTAGGAGCATTGTGGTCACAAAAAGAAGGCTGCACAATATGAGAAAAAATAATTAAGTTAGGAAATTTAGCATCTGAAGCACTTCTTCACTATTAGGGAGTAAAGAAGGCTTGCTCATGTGCTCAAAATTTGCCTAAAAAATCTCCAACCCTTTCTTAACACCACTCTCATCCTTACCAACACATTTTGATTTTTCATTATCACTTGGTACGGAACCTTAACTTAGATTTTTCAACTCGTCGACGAGTTGTCCCATCTTAGTATTTAAGGCTTCAAAAGATGATGTGAAATTTTCCAAAAATGTTGTAAAATTTTCTGTTAAGCTTGGGGAAAAAGTTTCAAAAGAGTGAGACGGTTCAGGTTGTTCAAAAACATTCTCGGGTGGGTTGTTGGAAACAAAGAACGTGAATCCATGGTGAGGATCACTCCCTTGAAAATCATAATAATCAAAATTCCCCTCCCATGATTGGTTAAATGTATTTATAAACGTGTCATTCCAATCTTGACTGGGAGGTTAAAATGAAGTGTAGGTGTCATCATCTTGAATATGTTCCCATGAATAATCGAAAAACTTAAAATACGGGGCATCCCAACTAAAACTTTACATTTTGGTGAAAGAAAAACCAATGAAAAACTCAACTTATAACTCAAGAAACTCCGGAAATACGCCAATCCCCGGCAACGGCGCCAACAACTTGATAGCGGAAAATCATATAGTTCCACAAAGTGGCCACAATGTTCCCACAGTAGGGGGCGCAAGTGTGCACCTCAACTATGGTCGCTATAAGTAATAAAATGGTAAATATACCGAGGTCGTATCCACAGGGACTGGACTTCTATGTTACGAGTCCTAAGTCGAGAATACACCGATTTCAATGAGAGAAGAATAAAATATTTTGAGAGAGTTTGGTGTTTTTTTAATAATAATAAAATCTAAACAAGTAACTAAAATGAGTATGGGTGTAAGTTTCCTTGAGATGAACGTAGTAACAAAATGGTTAGTTACTTTGTAACACGAAGCGTCTATAAAAACCCCGATCTCTCGAAATGATGATTTTTATAAACCGGTTCTACAAAGTTGTAACACCCTCAAAATTGGAAAGAGCAACTAAATAAAATGTCGATATAATAACCACTTAAGGAATAAAATTCCTTCTACAAACCATTCTTTGAATAACCTCAAGATAAAACATCACAACTCCCAGAATTAATAACCTGTTGCACATGCCGACAAATAAAAAGGTTAGGCTAACGCCTAGTGAGTTCAAGAGTTTTATCTTGATTATATAATTCATAAAATGAGAGAGATGCAATTTAAATCATGGGTTCAAAAAGAGTTTACTTTAGATGCAAACCACCCATTTATCAACGCACACAAATCCCGTGATGAACGCTCTAATATAAAACGATTCTCTTAATGGACTCATCTCAAAACTTACTTGAAAAGTGTAATAGTATTTGATTTCCAAAATGATTGAAATCATGAATAAATCGCTATTATTCAAAACATCCCAAACACGGATGAAGCATAACCCATAACTCATATATTGTGGAAAACAATCCATACAAATATTAAACGTCACCGAAAACATGGATAAAGACAAATACCCAAAACAACACCTTTCGGTGACGGGGGAGACCCGGTTCCATCGAATGTGACAGACACACAAAGTTAGGTCACTTATCGATGTTATTGAGATTCAAGTATTGGATGACGAGTGTGGCTACTTAAAACACACACCCATGAAATGTCGACATCCAAGAACGTAATAACACGTAGGACTTATACCATACCGTCGATGCCTAACTGTGCCTCAATGTGGAAAACTAGCGTCCCATCATCGGCATAATACCCGAATCAATATATTAGCACATAGGTCTTACACCTTACCATCGATGCCTATTCTGTTGGAATATGCTCAAGTCATAATAGAAAATTATATGGCTAGATACACGTGGGCCTATAGGGTCACACACAATACACTGAGATACCATTTAATATAATGTAATTATTGTATTTACATTATATAAATAACCTAAGTAACGTGGGGCAATTAGATGGGCACAAATCATTAAGTTTGGCTTAATGGGTTTGTATTGGATTTAAGTTAATAGCAAGCCTATTACGTTTAATTAAATCTTAGGCCCATAAAGATTTAGAAGGGAGAACCTTTAAGAAGCCCAAGGAAGCTTTAGCGTTCATTAATATATAGAGATGTTAATGACCTAATTAAGTTTAACCTAATACTCTTTCTTCTCTCCTAAAATCGGCGCCCCTCCCCTAGGCCTCTCTAGGGTTTTTCCGCTTTGATCTTCTAGATTGTTTCTTGTCTAATCGAAGCTATAAGATCCGTTACTAAGGAGGACTAGCATCCGGTGGTGATCAAGGAGGTGTAGTGTGGACTACTCTAGAGGTATTCTCCATTGAATACTTGGTTTCAAAAGAGCACACAAGTAGATCCGGATTAGTGTACAAATCACGCTACAAAGGTATATCGTTATTTGTATTCTTCGTTTAACCATATTGGCAATACGTTGATCCTGTTTGGTGATTGTTCCGCTGCGTTCTTATATATGTTTATATTTGTGTTTCTTTACATAATCACCAACAGTGGTATCAGAGCCATCGTATGTTCCATATGATTAACATGTATATGTAAAAGTGGCTAAAAGTAAAGTTTTTTTTTCTGAAAATTTCAACCATCGTTGGGGTCTTGAATAATGTATTTTAAGATCTTATAGCCACAAGTTACATATATACTTATCATAGATTAATTATTGTAGTTTTTCTTCGTTTTTGTTGGCTTGTTTTATTTCTTATTGTAAGTGTTTTAGATCCATGGTAAAACATGCATTTTTACCATGGACCAAGCCAACACTCTTAATGATATTGTATTATTATGTTGATGTGCAAAACCGATGAAAACATTGACCGTTTGTGTGCCTTGTTTCATTATTTGTCGAGTTTTTGGGTTGTAATAGTTTAGGCAATTTTTTACTTTGTTTAGTAGTAGATTAATGTATTTTATCAAAAATTGTAACCATTGCTCGGAATCGAATGGCGACAAAGTTAAAGACGAGAAGACATTTTCGGAGCTGCTGGACAGCCGGCACGAAAATTGGATTTCCCGGAGTTTGGCACATCGGATTGTGCTGATTCTTGTTGCTGAAGTTCCATAAGTCGTAGGGGCACAAGTTTGCAGAAGGATATTTCGATTGGGGAAGACTCCTTCCATGACGTTTCGGGCCCCGAAGCTCTGCGTTTTTCCGGATAGATTTGTGTTCGAATGTTCTTGTGGGTTCTACTTGCTCTTGGTGGTCTTGGAGCAAGTGGGAGCCCATAAAGGGTTTATGCTGGCCCGTCCTTAGTTGCCCTCTTGGTCCGTGTGATGGCTCACGGGATCAAGCATGGGTTTTTCATCGGTTGAGGTTTTGCACATTTTGGTTGTGTGTTTTAATTTTTCTTGTATGTTGCATTGTTATAACTTGCAAATGGGTTTTTCAAACCAAAATTAAACACATACCATTTTTGAAACTAAATCCTTAGATTTAATTAATATAAGTTTAAATTGGATTTGAAACTTAAAACTATTGTTTTATATAAATAACGCTTAAAAGGGTTTTATCGGTTATTTAATTTATGTAATGTCCAAGCTAATTGATATCTCATGTAGGTAATATATTAGTCTCTAAATGGACATCTCGACACACATGAAATAAAACAAATTAGACTATAAGTTAAGAAATGTTTTAACTTATGTTACGAATGAAGAATGCATGCTTCTTTCGTACTTTTTTTTACACGCTTTATCAAAATACTATACCCGTCACAATTTTAAGTCATGTCATCCAATCGGCTTGAAATCCCTCGCCATTATTTTTTGCCTATGCGTGAGACCTAAGTTGAATTGTAATCCCGAGGTGATTATTGTCTATGCGTGAGACCTAGATCTATTTTCACATGATTTCAAATTGGATGACTTAATCGAGTTAAGCAGGTAAGACCTTAACCCGAGGAAAGGATGGGACTAAACATGCCAGCTTGACACTAGTTGCTCGGCCACTAGATGCCATGGGTCCCATAAGGATCTAAGAATTGCACTTGTAATGCAATTGGTAATCGTCACCTACCTATTGAATCTATCATTGCTAGCAGATCAACTGATGTGATGATAGAACCTCAATGAGGATCTTAGCCTTTTTCGTACAAAATTATTTGTTTTAAAAGTAAAACTTGGGTAGTTAATTTAAAAAGGATTAATTATTGAAATTACTAATCTTGAACTTTGTATGTTTGTAGATGTCAACAACAAATCAAACCCTAAGCAACTCAACTATCAGGTCAGTTCTTGAAAAAGAGAAACTGACAGGAATCAACTTTATCGACTGGTATCGAAATCTGAGGATCGTCCTCAGAGCTGAAAATAAGTTGATCCATCTGGAAGAGGCCTTACCTGAGGCACCTCCTGCCACTGCTTCTGCTGCAGTTCGCGCAGCCTACACCCGTAGGTTTAACGAACAACAAGAAGTAGCTGCTCTCATGCTGGTGAGCATGACCCCCGAGATCCAAAAGAACTTGGAGGAACTCACAACTTTTGAGATGCTACGAGAGTTGAAAACTATGTTTCAACAACAGACAGAACAGGAACTGTTTGAAACAGTCAAAGCATTCCACGCTTGTAAACAGGAGGATGGCCAGTCGGTTAGCTCTTACGTCTTGAAGATGAAAGGCTATCTTGATCGTATGGAGCGTCTTGGTTACCCCATGCCACAAGTTCTTGGAGTGAGCTTGATTCTTACCTCACTATCCAAGGACTATGACCAGTTTGTTATGAACTATAACATGCATAGCATGGGGAAGACTATCTCTGAACTGCATGCTATGCTAAAGCTTGCAGAGCAGGGGATGCCCAAGAAAGCTCCTGCTGTTCTAGCAATCAGGGAAGGAAAAATCCAGAAATCCAAACCGCAAGCACTGGGCAAGGGTCGTGGCAAGGGTAAACATGTTTATAAACCCAAACCTAAGATCCCCCCCCCCCCCCCCACCTGCTAAGAAGGAGCACCCTGCAAAGGACGCCACCTGCCATCACTATGGAGTGATAGGCCACTGGAAGAGGAACTGTCCTGCTTACCTGGCAGAGTTGAAGAAGAACAAAGCTAGCCCGGCTAGCATATCAGGTATCTTCACTATAGAACTCTATGCTTTTCCTAGTAAATCCTGGGTCTATGACACCGATTGTGGAACTCACATTTGTAATAATGTGCAGGGACTAAGGCGAAGTAGAAAGCTAAACGACGGAGCTTTGGACCTGTATGTAGGCAATGGAATGCGTGCAACTGTTAAAGCTATATGGAGCTTTGATCTTATCCTCCCTAATGGATTGATTATTGTTTTAGACAATTGTCATTGTGCACCTACTATTACTAGGGGTATTGTTTCGCTTTCTCGTTTGAATAAAAATGGTTTTATCCATGTTTTTACGGATTATGGTATTTCGGTTTCTAAGGATAATATATTTTATTTTAATGCTATTCCTCGTGATGATATTTTTGAAATTGACATGCATAATCTTGTTTCAAACGATAGTTCTATATACACATGTAGCACTAAGAAATCCAAACGGAATTTGGATTCAACTTACCTATGGCACTGCCGTCTTTGCCACACAAGCAAGAAGCACATTATGAAGCTGCAACACGATGGGCTTCTAAAGTCAACCGATGATGAGTCGTTTGATAAATGCCTCTCTTGCATATCTGGGAAAATGACAAGAAAACCTTTCTCCCATATAGGTGAAAGAGCCAAATATCTACTTGGACTCATACATACTGATGTATGTGGTCCATTTAGAACTGTGTCTAGGGAAGGTTCTAACTACTTCATCACTTTCACTGATGATTTCAGTCGCTATGGTTATGTGTACTTGATTAAACATAAACATGAAGCCTTTGAAATGTTCAAAGCCTTTCAAAGTGAAGTAGAAAATCAACTCGGCAAGACTATTAAAGCTCTCCGATCTGATCGAGGAGGAGAGTACATGAGTCAAGAGTTTTTAGACCATCTGACTAAGTGTAGGATTGTCTCACAATTCACTCATCCATACACTCTACAACATAATGGTGTATCTGAAAGGAGAAATCGAACTTTGCTAGACATGGTTCGATCCATGATGAGTCTAACTACCTTGCTACTGTCCTTTTGGGGTTGTGCTCTAGAGTCTGCTGCTCGCATACTCAACATGGTTCCGACCAAGAAGGTTGATAAGACACCATATGAAATATGGCACGGGAAAGTCCCTAATCTGTCTTACTTGAAGGTCTGGGGTTGTGAGGCTCTCGTGAAACGAGACACACCGAACAAACTTGAGCCTAGATCTATCAAGTGTATCTTCGTAGGGTACCCAAAGAAAACGATGGGTTACTATTTCTACTACCCACCCAAAAACAAAATATTTGTTGCTCGGTATGCTGAGTTTCTTGAGAACAGTCTCATTTTACATGAAGCAAATGGGAGCACAGTAGAACTTGACGAGATTCAAAGCGAAGATGCGCAACCTCCTGGTGACACTAGCGAACATCATGCTGAGGCTGAACATGCAGATGTTGAACCACATAATGATGTAATTCCCATTCGTAGATCCGCAAGGACACCTCAAGCACCTAAACGATATAGTTATTATATCGATGCTAAGGAGCAGAATTTGGGGGATCATGGTGAACCCTCTAACTATCAAGCTGCATTGTTGGATCTAGAATCCAATAAATGGCTTGAAGCTATGAATGCTGAAATGCAATCCATGAAAGACAATCAAGTATGGAACTTGGCTGATCTTCCTCCGAACAGCAAGACTGTCGGAAGCAAGTGGATCTTCAAGAAGAAGACCGACATGGATGGCAATGTACACACCTATAAAGCTCGTCTAGTAGCAAAAGGTTACACTCAAACCTACAGGGTTGACTATGAAGAAACCTTCTCGCCTGTTGCTGACATTAAAGCTATTAGGATTCTTATAGCCATAGCAGCGTACCATGACTATGAGATTTGGCAAATGGATGTCAAAACCGCTTTCTTGAACGGTCACCTTGATGAAGATGTTTACATGGTGCAACCTGAGGGTTTTGTGAATCCAAAACATCCCGAGAAAGTATGCAAGCTTCAAAGATCCATTTATGGACTGAAGCAAGCATCCAGAAGTTGGAATAAAACGTTCGATGAGGAAATCAAAATGTATGGTTTCACTCAAAACCTTGATGAGCCATGTGTGTATATGAGAGCTAGTGGGAGCATCGTCGTTTTTCTAATATTATATGTTGATGACATATTGCTCATGGGGAACAACGTTCCAATGCTACAAGATGTCAAATCTTGGCTTGGAAAATGTTTTGCCATGAAAGATTTAGGCGAAGCGGCATACATCCTAGGAATCAAGATCTATCGGGATAGATCGAAGCGGTTAATTGGTTTAAGTCAAAGTGCGTACATTGACAAAATTCTAAAATGGTTTAGAATGGATGCTTCCAAACGTGGAAGTCTTCCAATGCAACACAATGTAAACTTGAGTAAGACTCAGGGACCCTCCACACCTGATGAGGTGAAGCGGATGAAGGGAATCCCCTATGCTTCGGCTGTGAGATCCATCATGTATGCAGTGAGGTGCACTAGACCTGATGTAGCGTTCTCTCAGAACCTTACAAGTAGATACCAACAGAATCCAGGAGAGAGTCACTGGACTGCTGTTAAGAACATACTGAAGTATCTTTGAAATACTAGAGATATGTTCCTTGTTTATGGTGGTGATGTAGAAAGGGAGCTCAGTGTTACTTGCTACACTGATGCTGGTTTCGAAACAGATCGAGATGACACTCGATCTCAGACTGGATACGTTTTCGTCATGAACGGAGGCGCTGTTGACTGGAAGAGTGCTAAGCAAAGCACTATTGCGATGTCTTCTACAGAAGCTGAATACATAGCTGCTTCCGAAGCTGCAATAGAGGCTGTTTGGATACGGAAATTCATTTCTGGGCTTGACGTTGTCCCCAGTAATGAAAGACCCATGGATATGTACTGCGATAATTCTGGTGCCATTATCATAGCCAACGAACCTGGAGTTCAAAAGGGTGCCAGACACTTCCGCGGGAAGACTCACTACATTCGTGAATGAATATTAATGATGATGCCACCAAACTCACATGTTGTTCATTGGTGATGAACATTGGACTGACCCAACCTACGAGAGTTCACTGCATGGATCGGCGTCACCAGTGAATCTCGCAAATGGTTATGTCACTCGTCCTTAGACTTGAGATGCAAGAAGGTTTTGTATGGGTGGAATGTCGGTCTTTGATATGGTTAAACGCTGTCCTGAATAAGGCTGCTATAAAAATCATCTTCAGGAGTGATGTGAAGCACATGACAGGCACGTGCAGTCAAAAATAGGATTTGTTCCTCTACAGGTAATGGAGTTAGATACTACTGGGCCCCTCGATGAATTGAATAGATGTTTGTACGGCCGTACCCAAATGTAATTAAGATGATGCTTGATTAATTTGGTAATCTAATTCAACAAACAGATCGAGAAACAGAATCGTTGAACAATTAGAATGACATATGATCCATGTCTAGTATTCAACAAGGTATTTGTAACAAAGGGATGACTGATTTAATAAACCATTTAAAATGAGACGTTTAAGAAACTAGCCTCATGTGTCTCAAGGGGCATTGGCGTGTTGCTAGACGCTAACCTTTGCTTGTATGATTACTTGTCACTATGACATGCACAAGTGGGAGCTGTTGGAATATGCTCAAGTCATAATAGATAATTATATGGCTAGATACACGTGGGCCTATAGTGTCACACACAATACACTGAGATACCATTTAATATAATGTAATTATTGTATTTACATTATATAAATAACCTAAGTAACGTGGGGTAATTAGATGGGCACAAATCATTAAGTTTGGCTTAATGGGTTTGTATTGGATTTAAGTTAATAGCAAGCCTATTACGTTTAATTAAATCTTAGGCCCATAAAGATTTAGAAGGGAGAACCTTTAAGAAGCCCAAGGAAGCTTTAGGGTTCATTAATATATAGAGATGTTAATGACCTAATTAAGTTTAACCTAATACTCCTTCTTCTCTCCGAAAATCGGCGTCCCTCCCCTAGGCCTCTCTAGGGTTTTTTCGCTTTGATCTTCTAGCTTGTTTCTTGTCTAATCGAAGCTATAAGATCCGTTACTAAGGAGGACTAGCATCCGGTGGTGATCAAGGAGGTGTAGTGTGGACTACTCTAGAGGTATTCTCCATTGAATACTTGGTTTCAAAAGAGCACACAAGTGGATCCGGATTAGTGTACAAATCACGCTACAAAGGTATATCGTTATTTGTATTCTTCGTTTAACCATATTGGCAATACGTTGATCCTGTTTGGTGATTGTTCCGCTGCGTTCTTATATATGTTTATATTTGTGTTTCTTTACATAATCACCAACATATTCCGTTCTACAATGGGATAAACTAGCGTCTCACCATTGAACGTAAAAACTCTAGTGCATATGGATCCATAGCAAGTAAGGTCTAAAACATTACATGACTCCAAACGAATGAACAAATGCATTCAAAAAATGTAATTCTCCAATAAACATAAATCATAACCAAAACTCGACTTTAAGCTATCAAAACTGGACCAATGTCCCCAAGACTTAACAAAATCCATTACCGAGCCATAAACTCGACTAACTCAAATGATCAATCGTGAAAAGTCACAAAATAAAATTAAACGTAGCAACACACACTTTTGTCACTAAATATTTCAAATCCATGAAAACCCGAAACAAGACGTTGGGTTAGGGCAACCCTCTTTTCCAAGGAACTCACACTGTTACATTTCCAAATCGTCCTATAACGTACTATATGCATATTTCCAAAATATACACTAAAATGAATTTTCGTATCAAGTAAACTCCATTTATAAAATAGATTATAAAAACATTCTCATTTATGATTTATCTATCAAATTTCCCAAAATCCCAAATATAGGCGTTTTACAATATTTACAAAGTTAAATACTTCAAAAAGTCAAAACCCACCAATTAACTCAACAATTGATAAGTTCCATGTAAAACACATAAGTACTTGGAAAAATAACATTTTTGGCATGTACAACGTTTTCACAAATCAACTTGACCTCACCTTGCTAGATTTAGGCTAAATCTAGATTTTTCCCAAATTTGAGCTCCTTTGAAGAAAACTTGAATCTTCAAGCCAAATCCTCCAAAACCTAGATCCATAAGTTTCCAACCATCAAAAACCATATTCAACCATACAAAATCGTTCCCAAAACATTTCCATTAATAATCTCAACTTATATCCAAAACCCTAATTTCCAAAAATGAAGAGAAAAGAAGATTACCTCAACCAACATATGAATCCACCACCCAAACACTTCTTGTGTTACCAAAGTGAGCTTCAAACTTCATTTCATCCAAAGAAAGGGAAAGATTTAGGTGAGGGTTGGGTAAAAACCCTAGAAAGCTTGGAATCTCCAAACACGAGGGCAAGATGAAGAGCTTCAACCCTTGATTTCTAAATCTGTGCTAGGATATGAAGAATCACTCTTCAATGTAGTAAAATGCACAAAGAAAGCTTCAAAATCCGACTTTGGGGTTTTGGGTTCGGTCCTTGGGAGAGAAAAACGAATTGGTTCAAGTGGAAATGAGGGAAAAGGTAAGAAACCCGTTTTTATGGTCCAGGGGGTCTCGGGCGATAATGACCAGCGACCTTGCCATGGGCATTCTTGCTGGAATTGTCGCGGGTTCTCACCACCTCTCGGTACCAGCGCATCGAGAGTGCCATGCGAGTTTGCCCTTGGGCATTCTCGCTGGTCACAATCGCGTCGGGCGTACCGTGCCCTACTCCATGACCACGACTTTGCCCCGCGACTATGACACTTTGTCATAGTCGCATGTCACTATCGCCCGAACATGCCGACGCCCGCTTTCGTTCCTGCTTAACCCGAAATGCACCCGATCTGCTGAGTTCCTTTCGTAGACATTTTCCCGACTTTAAACCTTCGTCAAAACCTTTTCAAGAGTCATGCAAACAGATTATTTATCTTAATGAAATTTCGGGTGTTACAAAAGTTCCCATAAAGTGTCTATTGTTACCGACTCTCGATCTTGCCGATTTAATTAAGTTTGCTTCTAAATGTCAAGTTCTACCAATATGGAGATTTATACCCAAATCTCTTTGTGATATAAATCTCGGCCGGCGTTTGAACCATAATAAATCATACAAAACATGCCCGCCTCTCGGTGTTGTTATCAAAGACTCTCTCAAATCTTTGTGCATCACTTAAGTCGTATTTCGAATCCGCCCCTCTCGAGGTCAAGATCTAATATTAACACTTCAAAGTGATCGGCTTATCCGCGTTGAGTTTATGTCCCGACTCAAGTGACCAATCTCGAGAGTTAGTAACGATGGCCACACCCAAGTGTTGCTTACTAGTCTCAAGTTTGCTCACACTCACACCCAATGGAGTGCTTAGCTAATAAAAATGAAAGACATAGTAGAAGAAGATAAACACTTAAAAGATAATTGTATGAAAGTAAAGAGAAGAAAATAAATTACAACTACAACAACAACTACAACTAAGAAGAACATATTGTTGGAACCTACATTGTTCAAGCTCTCCTCAAAGTGAATGGCCAAAGCTCCATTAAATAGTCCCACAAAGTTAAAAGGACCATTGGTCAAAAGCTTCTTTCAAACCCTTGGGCAAAAACCAAGCACGCTTCTTTGAGGATTTTTAGGGATTGCCGCATGCTTCCAGCCATGATGAACATCTTTTAATATTATATCTTTTGCCCAGATTTAAGCATTGTCCGATGATGAAAAGAAGTGGTCCGTCCGTGCCCGTAGTGGGATGCCTTCGTGGTCACAGTGGGCAAAATCGCTGCTCAATGTTAAACCCAAAAATTGATGCAAATAACCATAAAATAACCATAAAACGTTCTTAACAACTCCAAATAAAAAATAAATTAATAAAAGGAAAAACACGAACACATAAACAGAAATCGCAACTAAAACGGAAGAAAAACTCACACAAATGATGTGTAAATAACGCTTAAAATGAGAGTTATCAAAGGGCAAAATGGTCATTTTAATATGTCAAACAGTTTATTCAGTACAATAAACAAACAACAATTTTATTAACATACAATCAACTTTATGCATAAAGTTAACTTTATCCATACAGGACTTAATGAAAAATCAACCAAACATCCTCCTGAACCATAAACACTCTTTTTAAAAATTCAGCAGACAACGTCTAAATAAAACATATTATTTTTTTAGTTTTAAAATAAATAAAAGATTTGACCTAAAAATAATCTTCATTAAGGTGTATAAACCTTAGTCAAATAACTAAACTACTTATATTAAAAAAGTGTACATCAAAATCATTGTTACAAATATATTATGAAAAAACGATTCAAACAAAAATAGCTAGAATTGGATTAAGACCTTGTATACCTAAATAAAAGTTATGCTTACTATAAGTTTAAATGCCATGTAATTGTTGAATTTATTTAGCAATTACTAGGATAAGTGAAGTAAGATAGATGACGATTTGTATGAAAATATAAGGTAACATTTGGGTTTCATCTTCAAGTAACATATTTTTAATACCTTCATTATTTAACAAAATATTATTTCTTTCTAATAATTTAAATCAATGTTTCTTAATAATAAAAATATAATAGAAAAAAACAGTATTCTCTCATAACATTAATTTTTGTGGAGTTCTTTAAATTTGGGAATTTTATGTTTTCTTCTATTTTTTTTTGTTTTGGAGAAACTATTAGGAGATGTTTAGTTTATAAAATGTTTTCTGTAAGAATAGAATTTCTAAAAATAATTAAAAATTAGAAGAAATTTGAATGAAATCTCTAAAAAAATTGAAATTTGGAAGAAATTTGAGTGAAGACACTCCAAATAATTGAAATCTGGAATGAATGAAACCAAATAAACTTTTATTAGGTTTTACCAAGTGTTTGGTTGGCAGGTAATGAAATATTGTAACATGTTAAATGAATTATCGAATTTTGTTTCTTTGGTTTAGCTGTTTATGAAATAGATGAGAGTTTATTTATTATGAGTTAGATATGTATGAAAGATTAGAGTTTATTCAATATAATTAACAATTTAGATCATAAAATAACTGATATTTATGCAACCGGACAGGGACGGACCCAGAAAATTTGTTCATACAGTTTTTATCGAAGTGTCTTTCATCTTTTTACCAATGTTCAATATCGTCCGATGTGTTTTTAGCCAAATTCCGGCGTTTCGAGAGATTTTTAACGTTTTTTACTTGATTTTGGGGGATTTTTTAAGTTTTTTATCGATTTCGAGATATTTTTTCGGTATTTTTTTGTTGATTTCAAGAGATTTTTTTTCGGGTTTTTGGGTTGAATGGGTATAAGATTTGGGCATTTTTTTCAGTTTAGGTGCACCCCTTGTAGTTTCTAAAATAATACGGTAGCACCTTCTAAATCGATACGGTAGCACCCCTGAAATGTAGAATGTGTCGGATTTTACCGTCGGTAAAGCCTCTTTATTTTATATCGAACATCTATGCAGTCACGTTCTCCGAATCAAAATAAAAGTTGTAAAAACAGCTAAAATTAAAGCCAAGATAGATGGGTATAATATTTGATTAGGGGTTTTGTTAATATTGTCAAATATGAAGGGGGAGAGCGTAATTTTTTATTTTTGTTGGATAAGTACTGGAAATATTCCAAGATAATATTTGTTTTTTGAGTCTCAGAAAGTTTACCAACACTTCCCCCTTAAATCCAAAGTCAAAACTTTCACCTTTGACTATTCCAGCACTTGGATTTAGTCTTCAAGATAGACCCTCCTTCATATATATTAATACAGCTCTCTCACCATTTTTATACCCAAAATTGTCACACACACACATTCCACATAACTACTTAAAATCTCTCAAATCAACATATTCTGCAACAAAAAAAGAGATGACTTTCATTTGTGGTTCTTTCCATAACCAAGAAGAAGAAGATGATTATGAAGTTCTTTGGCCATTTCCTTCCACATCTCCAAAAAAACCAGCAAAAAGACGACACATTTTTGGAAGCCGAACCAACAAAAACGCCACAAACCCATATGCGGATCGTGGGCTTGACAAGTTTGAAGCGCTTTTAGCTGATCTTGATCACAAAAGACAGAAGATTTTGACTCAGAAAGGATCAGAAGATGTCTCCATGGTTAAGTTCGTTTACAGAAGCCCCAATGAAGAAGTCAAACCGATCATTATTAAGTTAAGACATCAAAAAAAGCGCGATAAAACAAGTTTGTTGCAGCCTCCAAAATGGGAACAACATCAAAATAAAAATGGTGGCAATGAAATTGAAGAAGGGACAAAAGCAAAACAAGCAGTTGTTGTTAACGAGTCTAAGATGAAGAAGATTAATTGTGATGAATGGGAAAGAAAGGTTAGAGAATGGTGGAAGCCTTCTTGTTATTTGGCTTTATTTGTGATGTTGATCTTGGTGTTATTGATGTTTTCTGGACGATCTTTCGCGATATTATGCATTTCTTTTGGATGGTATTTAGTGCCTATGATTAATGCGACGTTACATCTTCAAACGAGTCGAAGAAGATCGCGAAGAAAGGTCAACAACAAACAAACGAAACCATAAGCAAAGAGCAGCAAAAAACGAAGCTTCAATTGCTCATTCTTTGATTTCGATGATGACCCAAATTAACAACTTTCTTTTTCCGGTTTGTTTTATGGGGTTTTGTTCATAATTTTTTCTTTTTAGATTTTGATTTTTTATAGTGGCGTGTCTGCTGAAAGCCCTTCGAGAGGAAGATGAATGTCAATGTTCCATTTTTCTTTGGACATAACAGAAAGTATAGTAATGTTTACATATGGAATCTCAAATATGTCTCGTTTCTGTATATTTTTTCATTTTAATTGTTTGCTTATTTGTTTTTGTTGTTGTATTTCATAAATGTAAATGGAGGCATTTTTATGAGCTCGTGTTAAAATAAAAGACTGGCCTATACGATCGTCGTTTACCTTTCTTAGATTAAATTTATTAGATTTTAAACTATAATCCAAAAGAAATGCAAAATATCAATTATAAATAAGTTATATTTTATAAAAAAACCTGACTTTCTCTCTTTATATATATAGAATTTCAGATGCAAACATCATTTTCATATTTACATAGTTTGTTATTAATTAACTGAATACATAACTCATTACATAACAAAGGATTATCACCAACGGAAAAATCCGTCAATAAAAGGCGTGGGCAATTGTATCACTGACGGATATCACCTACAGATCCATCGACGGATTTCGGCCGTCCGTAATATTCATAGGTGATAGTTATTTGTTTTGTAGTGACTTTATTAATCGATTAATTATAAAAGAAATTATATATTATAAGAAAACCCGGCTCTCTCTCTATATATATATTATGTGTGTGTGTGTCTATATATATCTATATATATATAGAGAGAGAGAGAGAGAGGTCTAGTTGGATTCCAGAGAGAATAGAAAGTTATGATGATAAGCGTAGAAAGATATCTAGACCCTTGGATCAATCCTAATTGAAGATCAACATTAATGAGATGTACCAAATCAATTCTCGTGACAAGCACGATTCATATATAGGGGGTGAAATTAGAAGTGATCAAGAGTTTAGACCCTTCTTGCGCTTCTTACCTTAACTCTTTTTTTCACACGATCCTTCGTCTATACATAGAAAGATCACTTTAAAATACAAATAATGTTATTTATGCAAACCATATAAGTTAATCTTAACTATCATATGTTGTGAATTGTGAGAACTAGCTAGTAACCGTGTGTTGTTTTACATTCACTACAAGAAATCGTTTCTATAGCAACAAACACTATAGCAACGACATGGAAATCGTCGCTGAAGGTATTAAATTATCCTTCACAACTTAAATTGAATACTTAAAAATCATTTTCTAAAAAAGAAATCTACAGCCACAACATGTTGTGACAATAGGTGTCACGAGTGAATTTACGGACCGAGATAAGGTTTTTGATTATCTTAGGGACATGATAAATATTATTTAAAAGGTAAGATCGGGAAGTGTGAGGAATGGTTGTGGAACCTAAACCGATAACCGGAAGACTACTGCCATTACCTACTAAAATAGAATGCGGATTACTTAAAGAAAATAGGTGAGAGAAGTTACCCGCGCTGCTAGCAACGTGAGAAGTGGAACCCGTATCCATGTACCAAGAGTTATCCGGCGTGTGAAGATGCATGGTGTTGAAAGCACTGTCCAATTCGGTGGGAGTCATAGGGGCACCGTGCATGGGGTATGGGGCAGCCGAGTAGAGTGCATGCTGTTGGGCCGACGGGCGTGGGCCTGGTCCGAGAAGGCCCGGTTGCGGATGTGGAGAGGCCGTTGGGTAGGGGCAGGGTGGCGGTGACCAAGAATTGCCGGAAAACCAGGAGGACGGATACCACGGATGTTGATGACTGTATGGTGGTCGCCCCCCACGGCCACGACCGCGGCCACGCCCACGGCCACGGCCACGGTAGCCACCACGACCGCCACGGTCACTGGAAGAAGAAGGATCACGAGCAGCGGGCTGGGCATGTGAAACAGCGGCAACAGGAGCATCAGGACGTTGAGTGATCAGGGCCTGGGGAGTATAGGACTCCTGTTTAGATCGTCTCGTTTCTTCAAGAGTAAGCTGAGAACGGGCTTTGATGAAACTGGGCAAAGGCTCGGTTTGCTGAATAAACGTGGCAATAGTATCGTAGTCCTTAGGAAGGCCAGCCACGAGTTGCAAAACCATCTTAGCATCAGAAACGGGGTGTCCGACATTGGCAAGCTGATCGGAGAGACTTTTGATACGGTTGCAATATTCAGTGGCGTTAGGAAACGCATCCATGCGGGTACCGTTGAGTTGTTCTTCAAGATAAACCGCACGGGTGGCGCGATTATCTTGAAAGATTTCAGCAAGACGATTCCACAATTCTTGAGCCGAAGCACCGGGCTTCATAATAGTTTGAAGAAGATCCGTAGAGACGGTAGCAAGAATCCATTGTTTTACGATTGCGTCAAGACGGTTCCACGTAGCGTTGTCAACATTGGTAGGTTTAGGGGCGTTGGGATCGATGTGATCAAGAACATCATAGGCACACGAGTGAATGTGAAAGAGTTCTACCCACGATGCGTAGCGGTCATCGGTCTGATTGAGGGTGAGAGGAATAGCATTCTTTATGTTATTAACACCGAAGGCCGGATGAAAACCGGGTTTAGAGGCTGAAGCGGGATCATCGCCGGCCATCTATAGGGAAGAAAGAAGCCGATTTGCAGGGAAGAAAGGGAAGAAGGAGGGGAAGCAAGGGCCGGCTGGAAGAAAATTTAATCAAGGAAATGATCAATTTTGCTCTGATACCATGCTAATTGGGTATCAATCTTTCCGTTTTTCATTCCATTGATGAAATATATATATACAATGATGATAACCAACTTTCCTATAAACAAGGAAAGGATCACAAAGAATAAATACAAAATATCACAAGATAATACAAAATATATATATAGATATATATTCGGCTAACAATAATAAATAAAATTCAAGATATGTACACCAGCAATATGTTATCGCTAAAACTGATTAATATTTTTTTTTATTAAATAATAATATGTTTTTTTTTAAAAATAAAAATTATGAAATCAACAGCTACGACCTTTTCGTTGCTGTAGAATAAAATACCAATTATTTATGTAAATTAAATTACTTTTGTTTGTGTTTTTTTTTATAGAAAATGAGATTTATAGTTAAAATGTATCAACCCTCATTCTGCTCATTCTTTCAATACGTCTTCTCTCAAGCAAACGAACAGCCTGGTAATGATGCATACGAACAGGTTCTCTCAAGCAAACGAACAGGCTCATTCTCAATCTCAAGCGATTGATTAGGTTTCTCAATACTACAGAGATTGATTACTTCTCAATACTTCTCTCAAAACAGCGATTGATTACACAAGGTTTGTCAAATTGGTACTCTCAATCCGATTGATTACACATTCTAAGTGTTGATTTTCAATTTCATCACAGTCTCACGGCCTACTCTGAACAAAAATCGACTTTCAATTTCATCCCATTGCTGCTCTGAACGAAAATCGACTTTCAATTTCAATTTCTGAACGAAAACTCCTACCGAAACCACGTTCTATTACTGCTCTGCGTCACACAGTCTCCTTCTCGGTAAGTTGAAATTTCTAGGGTTTGGAATATACTTATATGCTTGATGCTTCTGGTATCGTGAATGATTATGTTGTATCCGATAACATCCTCCATAATTACACATTAGTTTGGATTTGGGAACTTAAACATTGACATTTTTTTTATGCTTTTGTTATCTTGAATTTTGACGATTTACACATTGACAGAGTAGACTTGTAATAAAAAAATGTGCAGGCTACCACAGACCCCCAGCAGCTCCACATCATCCTAGTACCGCATCTGCTGCTGGTAAATTCATTCTCCAAACCCTTAATTATGTATTTTACTATCGATATATACATATTAAGGTAAAAGGAAATGTTAGTGTTCCTTTTACCTTTTTTCCTTGCCAATTTGACTGATTGATGTTACTGTCTGTTGTGTTTATAATTAGTGTAAAAGCTTCTGAGTTATGGATATTTTCGTTTGTGTTAACTGCTATGCACTGTTAAGCTAAGTTTAGGGAGTTTTTGGTGCAAAGTTCTTTAAAAGAATTATTGAAGGCAGGCTGCATTTAATTAGGTGGCAGTTTAAAAGAATTATTGAAGGTTTTATTGTTTTTTGGATTTCAGGTTTACTACTTTACTTGATTCTTTTCTTTTGTGGGTTTGCTTTAACGGGATTTTGCCTCTTTTGCTTTCTGGTTTTAGTTTACTGTTTTCAACCTTCACTTGATTACGATTAGTGTTTTTCTAATTTGTGGATGATGGATTACTTGATTCTGGTTTGATGTCATAATCATTCACTTGTTTTGGACGGGTCTTCAAGCCTTTATCGAGATAGCAAAGAGATATGTCAATAGTGATGGAAAAGTGAGATGTCCATGCCAAAAGTGTTTGAACTTTGCACGTCAGACACCAGATGTGGTTGAGGCTCACATACATAGCTATGGGTTTCAAGCTGCATATAGAAAATGGGTTTATCATGGTGAAGTAGACACTCCTTCTCCAGTTGTAGCCAATGTAGCTCTAACAACCAATGAGATGACTGATGTGATTGATGACATTATCGGGGAGACAAATACAAATGAAGAAGATGCAGATGAAGGAACAGATGAAAGTGGCGTAGACAAAGAATTTGGTGAATTGTTTGAGGAGGTTGAGACTGAGTTATACCCAGGTTGTACTTGGTTGTCTTCCTTAAACTTTTTAGCAAAGCTTTTGCATATGAAGGTCTTGAATAAGTGGACTAATAGTTCATTTGACCAACTTTTAGAGTTTTTGAAATGTGCCTTCCCGAAAGAAAATAAGATTCCAGCTTCACATTATGAAGCTAAGAAGAGAATGAGAAAGATAGGGTTAGGGTACCAGTCAATCCATGTTTGCAAAAATGATTGTTGTCTCTTTTGGAAAGAGAATGAATTGAAGCATAATTGTCCGGTTTGTGGTGAGAGTAGATGGGTTGATAAAAATACAAAGGGGAAAAGAGTTGCACATAAAGTTTTGCGCTACTTCCCTTTGACTCCCAGGCTTAAACGTATGTATGGCTCGAGACATACTGCAAAGAATATGACTTGGCATACTACTGGACGATCAATAGAAGCCGGTATGATGCGACACCTGGTTGATGGGAGTGCGTGGAAAGATTTTGATGCAAGATATCCGGAGTTTGCCGCAGAACCTAGAAATGTTCGTTTAGGTTTGGCTGCTGATGGTTTCAATCCATATGGTAACATGAGTCTGTCTTACAGCATGTGGCCGGTTATATTGCCCACATACAACACGCCTCCATGGTTATGTATGAAAGAGTCTTCTTTCATGTTGACTTTGTTAATTCCAGGCCTTAAGTCACCTGGGAAGGACATGGATGTGTTTTTAAGGCCTTTGGTGGATGAATTGAAAATGTTGTGGGCTGAAGGAGTTAACATGAGAGATGCGGTAACAAACACCGTCTTCACAATGCGTCAAACAAGGGGAGATGTGTCACCAAAAATAACATCACTAGTATCAATGTCAATTCTGAATGGTACAAAGACGACCAGTTCATTTTTGCAACACAAGCAAAACAAGTGTTCTACATTGAAAATCCACATCTTATGTTGCTGCACGATATAAGAAGGTACGTAAATAACTTCAACTTGGTTGATCTGAGTTCCTGTAGCCTTGATGCTTAGTTTCATAAATGGGCCTTGAATCGGAATTTTTTTAGGACTGTTTAAACTTTAGAAGTTAGAAACAGAATGGTAAGTACTTGATGATTTCTAGAAATTGATTCAAACAATTAATCCCCTTGATGTCAATAATTGGTAAAAAAAATAATGAAAAATTTTATGTGTAAGAATCAAATGACATCTGAAGTAACAACAGATGGCATTCCATTTCTATGTGATATATATATATATATAATCTATGTTAGTGCACTTGTCTAAAAACTTGTCTGATTAAGTGGTTGGTTTGGAACTCTTTTTATATTGCCCAGTGAATTGCCAGAATGCATCAGTGGAATGACAAAAAGTTTCACCTATAGGAAGTAGAGAAAAATATTCAAAATCTAAAAATGGCTTTTAGCCACCACATGTCGTGGCAGTAGAGGAAAATAAATAAAAATTAAAAATTTGCTTTTAGCAACGACAAGTCGTGGCAGTAGGAAAAAATAATTGAAAATTTAAAAATTGGCTTTTAGCCACGACAAATCGTGGCAGTAGGAAAAAATAATTGAAAATTTAAAAATCGGCTTTTAGCCACGACAAGTCGTTGCTATTAGGAGCTACAACAACAGATCAACAGCCACAAAATCTTTAGCCACGACAGTCGTCGCAATATATCTACAGTGCCGAAAAAATAATCTTTAGCGACGACTTATGTCGTCGCAATAGAGCACATTTGTTGTAGTGATTGTAAAATAATGCATGTGAAAAACAATATTGTTTCACAAGGTGATTATCTTTAATGTGTGGTCTTTGTTTCACACACTACGTACATTAAAAAAACGCTTAAGCAAAAACTCTTAAATACAACTTTGTATGCATAAGGCACTCCATCTTAAAGTATAAAATGTGAAAAGTTGTTAATTACAACGTACCTTACTAGCTAGCAAGATGTACAAGCTCAATGCATACTCTTATACCCAGCTACCAGGCCACCAAAGAGTTTATATATAATGTATCCCTAGCTTATTGTTTTCCATCATGATTGATTAATCTACCTTTGTTGTTTCTTTATAATACATTTTCTTCCAGGTCTGATGCTGCATGCGAAAACTGTTCTTTATTGGGTGGTTTGCCAGGATCTTTAGAGCATCTCCAATGGCATTTGTAAAAGACTTGAGGAAAGGGTTGATGATTGGAGCAACAACTTGAGGATGGGTTTACTTCTCAAAGGCTTGAGAAAGCTCAAGTCTTCGAAGTAATGGTTGTGAGAGGGAAGTTTAAGTCTTTCAAGTCTTTGGTGGGCCCCACATATTTTTTTTATTTTTCTCAAGTCTTTATGAAAGACTTGATGATTGTGGATGCCCTTACAACTTTAAACTTAACTGTTGTGTTTTTTGTATCTAAAAACATATTTTAAGTATCTTTTTTACCAAGGAATTTACATTTGTATAGTTTTATATTTTTTTTGCTTATCTATCAAAACATGTTTAGGGAATACATTAATTTTGTATTGTTTCTGTCCCGTTCAAAATGTTTTGTTTTTTTCAAGTATGGGATTTTCTTGTTGGCTATTGTTTTGGGTTTCAGATCAGTCTTGTTATTCTTATTATTTTTTAGCACTTAGACGGTTTATTGCAAAATGGTCTATTGGTTTACATAGAAAATGGTACGTCTTATTTCTGGCGGTATCAATTTTTTTTGTTTTACCAGTTGACTTCTGAGATGAATAATTAAGGGTTCTGATCAAAGGCTTAATTTCTCGATTGGATTAGAGTATGACGTCGATATCAAATGGATTATGGTGACTAAAATAGATGGAATAAGGTGGATAAGGTCTAAATTAAATTAACTCTGATGGGCTTCTGCTTCTAATTTAGACTCAATTAATATTGTGATCAACCCATGTGGTTTTTGATTGAAAATTTGATACAGATTGGATACTGTGACTATAAAATTTAGTTTAGGTCTCGATTTATAATCCACAGGTGCAGTCAATCGATCGGATTCTGGGACTTCAAGGTATGGATTTGGACGTGGTATAAGCTTCTGGATTTTTTTACCTTATTCCTGCAGGTCTGAAATAGGGAGCATTATTTTGGGGATTTGGATGAAGCTTGGGTGTAATAGATGTTTAGGTTTGGGTATGATAGATTTTGATGCAAATGTTTTCGCGGGCTCAGTAGTCGGTTCTGCATTGCAACCGTTTCCCTTGTCTAATAGGTTTCAGTTTCTGGCCTACTGCAACTTCATCCGACCAAGTGAACCTCTTTCAGACAATCGACAATATTGCAAGGTGATCTTGTTATACATACTTTACTCATCCACATTGTATACATCTTTGTAGAGTGTTTCTACAACGAGTTGTTTGTGTTAGAAAAAATCTTCCTCGATATACATCTTTTCTCGATCAACTAATCAGCTACTAAAATCTTCCTCGATATATATATATATAGAGGGCTATTCAAGGAAGAACTAGTTATTTTGTAGTAACTGTAAGAACCAATGTGAGCCACATATTAAGCTATAAATTAGGAAATTATTAATTTTGGTAATTTTGTTTGAAATTTAAATAAAAGGGCATTTTAGGTATTTTTAAAATCTCCTCTCCTCTCTCCTCTCTCCTCTCTCCAGCAGATATATCCATTATGATAATGATATCACAAGTGATACCAGTTGTGATACCCTGAAACAACGATGCAGACCTTCAATATCCAAAATACATGCTAAGACTAAATGTGATACCACTGTGATCCCAGTTGTGATGCCATTGTGATACCCTAAAACAACGATGCAAACCTTCAATATCTAAAATACATACCAAATGTGATAACACTGTGATACCAAAATACATACAAAAAAACAAATGTAATACACAAAATACAAACATCTATCCTCAATGTGATACCCAACAATACATAGAAAACACACACCTTTATCCTCATTGTGATACCCAGAATACATCCAAGAACAAATGTGATATCACTGTGATACCCACTATGATACCATTGTGGTACCCAAAACCAAAAACCTGGAACCATGAAGGGTGAAGTGTGTTGTTACTCTTGGGTGGGATATGAAGTACCCACAGGTGTCCCTTCTCCGGCGAATCCCAACCCCCTTCCCCTTTTGTTTCGTCGTGTAGATCCACCACGACCGCCGCCGCCGCCAGGGGCTCCACGTTCGTCACGACGGTGGCCTTCTCCTTTTGTTTCGTCGTGTAGATCCACCACGACCGCCGCCGCATACTCCCTGTTGCCGATGGTGTAGATCCACCACGACCGCCGCCGCCGCCGCCGCCAGGGGCTCCACGTTCGTCACCGACGGTGGGAGAAATGGATGGGAGAAATGACGCCATCCACCACCGTTGCCGGGTCGATTTAGGGATTTTGGAGAGGTGTTGGCTTGATTTAGGGTTTCTAGAGAAGAGAGGCAATTGAGAAGAGAGAGAGAGAGATGTAGAGAAGATAGGCAATCGAGAAGAGAGAGAGAGAGAGATGCAGAGGCGTAAATGAATCAAATTAGATTTTAATTTGGTATAAAAAATCTAAATTATCAAATTACCATATTATCCTTTTACTTTATTTTAAAAATAATATTAATTATTTTAAATGAGTGGCTAATATTGGTTCTTACAGTTACCACAAACTAAATAGTTCTTATTTGATTAAGCCCATATATATATATATATATATATATATATATATATATATATATATATCAATTTGAACATTTAGAATATTTTCCAAATTTTACATCTACTTATTTTTATCAACAAAACGATCCTGTGCAGAATGGTATCAGAGCCAAAAACGGTGGTAATTGGTAAATGAATACTAAACTTTGTATATTTTTACAAGGTATATTTAAAGATAGTTTTAAATTTAAGAAAATAACTTCTTTTAATACGAACTGGATGTCAGTGTTGGTCAGCCTTTTTATGTCGGTGTTGGTCAGCCCAGTCAGTTGGAGTAGCGTAAGTGGCGCAGGTGGTAAGCCGCCCAGCCGGACCACGACTATTCACGGGTGGTCCCTCCGAAGGTGGTCCCTCTGATTATTCAAGAAGTATTTAAAGAAAGTATTACTCTTTAATTTTAAAACAACCCTTTAAATAAATTTTGTTAAATAGAAAAGTTATGAATTTATTCACTAAGAAACATTCTTCTGAAGCTGATAACATAGAAGAAAATGATTTAAATATGAATTCTTCTGAAATTCATATTTCTAATATCGAGCAAAGTCTAACAAATTGGACAATTCCTAAACAAGATGTTAAAACAGTTTATAAAATAGGAACTTTTGACTATTTTCAAGGATACTCAATCAAAACCACAGAGCAAACTGTTTCAATCAATAGTGATTACAATAATCTTACCCTCTTATCCAAATCATCCATAATACGACATAGACAAAAACATAAATTTTTACATGTTGGATTAGTTCAAATTGCTATCAAACCTTTGTTTAGATTAGGAATAGACGCCCCAGTTTTGTTAGTACTTAGAGATGCTAGACATACAAATTTCCAAAATTCCATCTTAGCTATGGTAGAAACCAATGTATCAAATGGCCCAATCTACTTCAATTGTTATCCCAACTTTTCAGTAGGTTTATTTGATCCAAATATTTTAGATACTTTAGTTCTTACTATTAAAACAAAAAACTTAGAATTCAAATAAGACACTAAAGCTGTAGCCATAATCTACAGAGTTTGTTACAAAACCATGACTTCCCATTGAACCAGAAACTAGGTTATCAAGCCCTAGAGATGAAACAATAATATATGAAGCCAATCCTCAACATACTAAGATTCAAACACCTAAACGTCTTAAATGGAATGAAATTACTCAATCTTGTAATTGGAATCTTCAAGATATTAGTATCCCAAAACCCATAAATAATTCAAATCACATATCCGATATCATTGAACATGAAGACGGGTCAGTTGATATTAATTTCAACAATTTCAATAATCTCCGATCTGTTTCTTCAAGATTATCGACAGGATCAATAAGTGGTATAAAAACCCCTTCTATTAAAAAATCTCAATCATTAAAATTCAAAAATGTAGATTTCAGTAAATCAATTCCTCAAACCCTTTATCATGAAGGATCAGATGATTCGCAAAGTTATATTTACGAACCAACTCCTTCTGAAATTCAAACCGAGATTAATCAATATAAAACCCAAATATGAGGGAATAAAAAATGAGTAATTCAGAGATTAATATGAAATATCTTAAAGAAGAATTTTACTATGACCATAATGAAGAAGGAAATTTTTTTTATTATTCATCTGTTAATAATTCAAACGAAGAATTCAAACATCAACTCTTATGGAGAAAATATATCATGAAAAATAATGTTCACATAACCTTTTTTAATTGGTATGAAATGTATTGTAAAGAACAAAATATTCCAAACCCGTTTATCAATATTTATGATACCCCAAAAATAACTCAAGATTATAAAATAATAAAGAGTGATGAAATCATAACTACAACACATCCCCAAAAGATGCAGTTTTAATAAATAATAAATATATAGGAATACCTCTAGTTATACCAAAAACTGATAAGGATGAAACCCTTAAAACACTTGTACACCAAAATAATTACTCAAATGAAATTCTTAACACTATGAGCCAACAACTAAATACATTAGAAAATAATCAAAATAATAATAAACAAAAAGATAAGATTCCTTCTTCTAAAGATAAGGACGAAGAAAATAATAAAAACCCAATTTTTATATCACACCAAATTGATTCCAATGCCAATTTAGGCTACAACAAAAAATTAGTTAATGAATTAGAACAAAAGTTAACCAAATTAAATATTAATGTACTTAATCAAGAATCAGATTCGGATTCAGAATCTAAAGATATATCCCAAATTTATGAACAATTTGCTAATAAGTTAACCTTCAAAGGCAATTCTACTAGTACCAGTCGCCCTCAAACAAGAAACTATTATAATAGACCATCTTTCCCAGATCTTCAATTCGAAGATAGAGAATATGCCACTACTAGATGTGCATATGATGGTATGTCTGTTTATGAATGGAACATTGATGGACTTACTGAACACCAAATTATTAATTTTGCTACAGAACTTAACATGGCCTCAAATGCCTATCTTACTAAAGGCAATACTCAAAGACAAATTGCAGATATGCTCATTTCTGGTTTCACAGGCAATTTAAAAGGCTGGTGGGATTCGTACGTTACTGCAGAAGAAAAACATTTAATCCTCAATTCAATGAAAACTTTCGTCAAAATTGAGAACAATCAACAAATTCAAACTCAAGAAGATGACATAATCACTACTCTTATCTTTAGCATTATAAAAAACTATATAGGAGATCCATCTCTTTTTCAAGAAAAAGTTCCGCAATACTCTTAAATATCACTTGTAGAAAACTACAAGATTACAGATGGTATAAAGACATGTTTTTATCAAAGGTAATGTTAAGACCTGACTGTAGAGAAGCCTACTGGAAAGAAAGGTTCATCGCAGGATTACCAAAACTTTTCGTAGAAAGAATAAGAGAAAAATTAAGAGAAGAATATAATAATCAAATTCCTTACAAAGAATTAACTTCTGGTGACTTAACCAGTTATGTTAATCGAGAAGGATTATCTATCTGTTCAGATTTAAAACTTAAAGCCAAAATAAAAAAGGACAAAATCAATAGTAAAGATGAACTTGGTAATTTCTGTCAATAATATGGATATGAAAGCATATCTGCTCCTACGTCATCAAAATCTAAAAGATATTCAAAGAAATACTCTGGCAAAAGATTTAAGACAAAATATGATAAAACTAACAAATACGACAAAACCAATAAGTACCATAAGAAAAAACCTTATAATAAATTTAACAAAAAATCTCATAAACAAACAGATTCAAGAGATATAATTATTTGTTATAAGTGTGGCAAAAACTGGTCATATGGCTAAGGATTGTTATGTTAAGAAAAAGATAAATGAATTACAAATCTCTGATCAACTAAAAACTCAGATAAGCAAACTAATCCTCAATGATGATTATTCAAGCTCAGATTATGAATCTAGTATCCCAGATTATGATAAAAATGACTTAAATGTTTTAGAAGATTGTTCAACTACCAGTTCAGACTCCGAAACATGTGAATGTTTAGGAAACTGTACTTGTAATAAAATTAATGTCATAACAAAAGAAGATAGAGAGATCCTTGAACTTCTAGATAAAATCCCTAATCAAACCATTAAAGAAGAAGCCACAATTTTTTTTAATTACAATCCAAAAATTGAAGCAAACACTTCAAAAACAAACGAACCTTTTAATCTTTAAGAAGTTTTTAACAGATTTTCTCAACCAATTAAACCTATATCTACTCAAGAACTTCAAGAAGAATTAAATTCAGTTAAAACGGAAATTAGAATTATAAAATAAACGCCTCTCAAAAATCGAAAAGGATAAAACCAATATTTCAAACGAAATCCCAAAAGTCACAATCATTTCAAATAAAGAGTCAAATATTAATAAAATTAAAATTCCTAAAAACATTTCATATCAAAGATGGCATACAAGTATTAATCATTATGTAAAAAATAACTTCAAAATAACCGTCATCGCCCTTATTGATAGTGGTGCTGACATGAATTGCATCCAAGAAGGGATCATCCCCACAATTTATTATGAAAAAACTTCAAATCGATTATCAACCGCTAGTGGAGGAAAACTTAACATTTCGTACAAAGTTTCCGATGTTCATATTTGTAAAGATGACTATTGTTACAAAACATCTTTAGTCCTTGTCAAAAACTTAACATCTACTTTGATTTTAGGATCCCCATTTATTTCCCAACTTTACCCAATTACGGTAAATGAAGAGGGTATTAGTACAAAAGTTTTAAATAAAGAAATAATATTTAAATTTACAGATCCAATTATTTATACAGAACTAAATACTCTAAACAACAAAGTTAATCAAGCAAAATATTTAATTAATGAAATTAGTAATAAAAGAATTCTTGATAATCTCCAAGATCAAAATATTCAGAATAGAATTAAAAAATTAAAGGAAAGATTTGAAAATAATGTTTGTTCCACTTTCCCTAATGCCTTTTGGAAAAGAAAACAACACATTATTAAATTACCTTATATAAAAGATTTTAATGAAAGAGATATTCCTTCAAAATCAAAAGCTATTCATATGTCAAACGATTTGCAAGAACATTGCAAAAAAGAAATTCAAGATTTATTAGACAAAAAACTTATAAGACCTTCAAAATCACCTTGGTCTTCTTGTTCAGCTTTTTATGTTATGAACGCAGCCGAATTAGAAAGAGGTTCCCCAAGACTTGTTATTAATTATAAACCTTTAAACATAGTTTTAGAATGGATTCGATATCCAATACCAAATAAAAGAGATTTATTAAAAAGACTTTACGATGCAAAAATATTTTCAAAGTTCGACATGAAATCTGGATTTTGGCAAATACAGATTCATGATCAAGATAAATACAAAACAGGCTTTAATGTTCCTTTTGGTCATTATGAATGGAACGTAATGCCTTTTGGTCTAAAAAATGCCCCTTCTGAATTTCAAAATATTATGAATGATATCATTATCCCTATAAGCAATTTTTCTGTTGTTTATATTGATGATGTTTTAATCTTTTCAAAATCCATAGAACAACATTTCAAACATTTAAATATATTTTATGACTTAGTTCATAATAACGGACTAGTCATCTCTTCCACAAAAATGAGCCTATTTCAGACTAATATTAGATTCTTAGGTCATGATATTGTTCAAGGAACCATCAAGCCAATTCAAAGGAGCCTAGAATTTGCTAACAAATTTCCAGACGAAATTAAAGATAAAACTAAACTCCAACGATTTTTAGGATGTCTAAATTATGTTCATGATTTTTTTAAAGATTTAGGTATTATATGCAAACCCTTATATCAAAGACTCAAAAAGAATCCACCACCATGGACTCAAGAACATACAAATGTTGTTAAACATATTAAAGAAAAAGTTAAATACTTACCTTGTCTTAATATACCACAACCAAATGCTAATATTATTGTTGAAACCGATGCTAGTGATTTAGGATTTGGAGGAATATTAAAACAAAAAATTAGTAAAGATTCTAAAGAAGAACTTGTAAGATTTTTTTCAGGCGCTTGGAACGATACTCAAAAGAATTATTCAACCGTTAAAAAAGAAATTTTAAGCATTGTTTTGTGCATCAAAAAATTTGAAGATGATTTATATATGAAACCTTTTTTATTATGCATAGACTGTCAATCTGAAAAACCCATTTTAGAAAATGATATAAAAAATGTTATTTCAAAACAAATTTTTGCAAGATGGCAAGCATTGTTGAGTAATTTTGACTTTCAAATAGAATTTATTAAAGGCGAAAACAATTCTCTTCCAGATTTCTTATCGAGAGAATTTTTACAGGGGAAATGAATCAAAAGGATGTTAAAAATTCTATTGTTCAAAGGATACAAGATCCAGATCAAAAGAAGAAAATGCAACTTTCCCCTTTTAAGGCAGTTACTAGCCCTGCCCCTGCTTCTTCATCATCTATTTTCCTACCCAAAATAGATTTGCTCCATTTGCTCCAATCACCCCTACCAAGGCTCAGCCTTCTTATTCTTCCCTAGTCCAAAAACCAGTCATTATTTCTCCAAGCTACACCCCCAAAAAGCTATTATATTATCCAATACCCAGACTATCACTCCTCAAAAATCCAAGACTACCGGACATTCTTCTTCAAAAAGTAATAGTAGTTCCTACATCCCAAACCCTAATCATCAGCTTATCAAGATCCTTGAAGAATGCGAACTACAAATCTACGACAAGGGATTTCATGCCCTAGTAGATTTTCTCTTTCCAAAAGATTCTCTGTTCATAGGAAGTAATTTAAAATCAAGAGAATATTATCAAGCAATCTTAGAAGACACGGGTTCCATCAAAGTTATTCATAACTTTAATCATTCTGATCGATCCATCATAACTTTCAGCAAGGTCCATATTTTTCATATCCTTTCTATTCAAGAATGGAAAGCCCGTCCCTACGCAGAAAAACCTCTTTCAAATTATCCAAAATACCCTTGTTACAATTATTATGATTATCAAGATGCTTGGTTCAATCTTTTCTATCTTAGAAACTACACTCATTCGTGGTTTCTATTATTTGACAAGAATTTTGAATGTTCATACCCAAGATAGTTTGTACGATGGTTCAAATTCATGGGTAACATTCCGGATACCCTTCCAGTTCCTATTTTAAAAGGATTTCAAAAACTCAAAGAAATCTTTAATCAGGACATTCCAGAGTTCGAACACCTTCTCCAATTTACCATCTTATTCAAAATTCCATGGATCATTTCCTGGACCTTTAGCATCATCCCTGCAGTTGGCATTTCTCCAAGTTTGTTACAAAGAATGGTTCGAGTTAAATGGTGGGTTAATCTACCTTCTGATCAGATTCAAAAAATGACGGTTCAAGGAGTCTTAGAGTTCTACTCAACAAACTACCTCAATACGGCCCCAATTCCCAGAACCCTCAATGTTATTCAAGATGAAGACGATGAAGATAAGGAATTAGAACAATTCCTTGCTGTTAATTCAAAAGAAGAGATCAAGAGATTGATTAAGGAAATCAAGCAAAGTTCTCAAAGCAGTTCCAGTATGTCTCAAGACACAGAGTTAATTCAAGATGCTCAAGATCCATATTCAGACATTAATCTTTATGATTAAATTTTGATTTGTGTGAGTTTGGTGAATTGTCTTTGTAGACAAGTTTTTGATTGATCAAAACGTGTAATGGCTCAAATGTAGAAAATACACTTTTTCGTATTTTTGATATTATCTTTATCAAAAAATGATCAAACAAAATATGATTTACTACTGACATTACAGGTGTGACAACAATCAAGAAAAACAAAAGGGTTAGTAGCATGAAAGTCAAAAGAGAGCTATTTTTCTTTTGAGATGGTCGACCATGCAAAGATACCTTTTTGACAAATATCACAAAAAACCAAACTACTTTTTAAAAAGATGAATGTAAAGAGAGTCGACATCCACATTACCGGATAAAAATTCAATCAATGAAAGAAGACAGACAACTACCGGTTACTTTCAATTATTCAAGAACCTCAAATGCCTATATAAGGAGACATCAGCAGAGAAGAGAAGACATCAGTTTTTCTACAACATTTCTCTATAATCTTTCTTCTCATAAAATGTTATGTCTAAGAAATCCACTCTTAGATTTTCATCTTCAAGATGTTCAAAGTCTTTAGACTTCCAAATTTTCATTTCTCCCGATGTTTGCAAAGCTTGTCGTGAAGACAATTGTACAATCAATCATTTAATCAAAGAAGGTATATTTTAATCATGCTTCGTGTTATTGTATTTAATAATGGTTGCCTTATCTTGCAAAGTTTTAGCATTATTCATCATATAAAATATTTATTCAAAATTATAATCCAATGAGACTTCTTAATGAACTTGTAAACTTTTTTTTATAGGAAACGATTTATGTTTTAGTATAATTTATCAATTTGAACATTTAGAATATTTTCCAAATTTTACATCTAGTTATTTTTATCAACAAAACGATCCTGTGCAGAATGGTATCAGAGCCAGAAACGATGGTAATTGGTAAATGAATACTAAACTTTGTATATTTTTACAAGGTATATTTAAAGATAGTTGTTCGTATTAAAAGAAGTTATTTTCTTAAATTTAAAACTAAATCCTTTTAAAATAGGAACTGGAAGGGTATCTGGAATGTTACCCATGAATTTGAACCATCGTACAAACCATCTTGGGTATGAACATTCAAAATTATTGTCAAAGAATAGAAACCACGAATGAGAGTAGTTTCTAAGTATATATATATATATATATATATATATATATATATATATATATATATAGGGTGCGTTTCTTTTGCTAACCAAACAATTTGTACAAACTTCGCAAACCACTATATTAGGCAACAACGTATATATTTATGGTAATTATTGTCATTCATTAATAATGATTGTGATATATACGGAAGATGATTAAGTTCATTAATTATGATCATGACTTTATATTAGGAAACATAATAAAATCAGATATTTATTAGACTTGATGAACGACTAAGATTGGTTTGTATAGTTTGTACGAATTGCTTGGTTTGCAAAAGAAACGCACCCTATATATATATATATATATATATATATATATATATATATATAGAGAGAGAGAGAGAGAGAGAGAGAGAGAGAGACACCACAGAGACTCCGAGAGAAAGAAAACAAAGGAGGAAGAAGAGATGAAGTCTAAGATGAGTTCACCCTTTTACAAGTGTTTGAGATGTTTGGTGTAGGTGTATTTTCCTCAAACAAACTCCCCCTTTTATAGATGAAATTCAAGAGAATATTCCATGGAATATTCTTGCAAGTTGGCAATTGGTTGGCATTGGTTGGCATGCTATAGCATGTGGAAACATATGGATGCTATAGCATATGGTAGCATGAAAATGTCTTCTACTTGGAGCCCAAAGAAAGATGTGGCTCTAATTAATCCACATTTCCCATGCATCACAACTTGTACATCGTGCTTCGAGAATTGCACAACATCTTAAATGAAAAACTGATTTGTTTTTCAACACTCCACCATGATGTGCAAATATCCTGACGAAAACAAAGCACGAACGATCTTGAACGATTAGCTGATAGAGATTGACACGAGGTAACCAAATTCATTTTGACCGTAACGAGCTTCGGCTCGGCCATCACCCGTCAAATCCAAAAGCAAAATCCTCAAGTGTGGAATCTCAATGAAACAAATGAGTTCAACAACACGAAGAACACGTTCCAAGTAATAACTCCCCAAAGATGTCGTTTTGTCACCTGTGGTAATAGCTTCTCTCTCTCACAAAGTACCCAACAACACTAACACAAACGGAGCTGGATCAAGATTGAGCAATGCCCAAACTTAGTTGGCGGTAGCGACTTAGTGAACATATCAGCAGCATTGTCGTCTGTCAGGACTTTCTTCAAATAGACGACCTTCGCTTCATGTAATCTAACAAGATATGCATCACGCACATTTATGTGCTTTGTCCGGGAGATGAAAGCCGAATTAGTTGCCAAATGGATGGAACTCTGATTATCACAAAGAATGCGTATAGAAGTTTGCTCGAAGCCCGAGTCATTTATCAGTTCTTTCAAATAGACCGATTCCTTTGCAGATTCAACCGCCGCAACAAGTTCAACTTCTGTGGTCGACAATGCAACAATAGACTGTAACCGTGATATCCAACTAACGGCCGTTCCACCCAAGGTAAATACATAACCGGATGTGGATCTCCAACCTACTCGATCACCTGCATAGTCAGAATCACAATATCCAACAATATCCAACAATTTCACAATCATTGTGCAAACCAAATATAAGACCATGTTTCGCGGTTCCCTTCAAATATCAGAATGTCGTTTTAACGGCGGACCAATGTGATCGACCCGGATTCGCGAGAAACCGACTCACCACTCCGACACAATGTGCGAGATCGGGACGGGTACACACCATGGCATACATATGGAACCTTTGACATTTCGGCCTTCTCCTTGTCGTCCTTCGGACAATCTTCACTTGTAATCTTGATGTGCTTTGATAGCAGAGTGCTAGACTTCTTGGCACCATCAAGATTGAACCGCTTCAGAATTTTCCGAATATACGCTCGTTGTGTCAACCTGAGTGTTTGGGACTTTCTGTCCCGCACGATTTCCATGCCCAAAATCTTCTGTGCCACGCCAAGATCCTTCATTTCAAATTCTGACTTTAACTTATCTTTCAGACGTTCGATCTCTGACCGGTTCTTGCAGGCAATAAGCATGTCATCTACATAAAAAAGTAAGTAAGTGAAAATACCACCGCTTTGTCTATGATAGACACAAGCGTCCTTTTCACTGCGCTCAAATCCCAGAGTGAGCATAAACGAATCAAACTTCTTATACCATTGACGAGGCGACTGTGTAAGTCCATAGAGGGACTTCTGGAGTGTAACACCTATGATTTTTGGATAAGTACAATTTCGAGTCGGTGTGGAATCAATCTTTTAAGATAAACATGAAAATAGGATTTTGGATTGAATCTTAGATTTTATGGTCTAGTTGGATATAGAATCAAAATACGAATCCAACGGGCCTTTCCGGAGCGAAAACGGAGCTAAAACGAAGAAGTTATGACCAAAACAGTGATCGGGCAACAAATCGGGAAACCAGGGTCAAGTGGACGTCCGCATGGTGCAAGTGGACGTCCGCATTAAGTGGACGTCCGCATGGTGCAAGTGGACGTCCACATTAGTGGAAGTCTGCTTGTGCTTCCGCGAAAGCAGCAGAAAGTTGGCCCGAGTGCAAGTGGACGTCCGCATAGGACTCCAAGCGGACGTCCGCATTGTGTTAGATGTGATTTTTTCACCTTTTCACCCTCAACCTTCCCTCCTCTCTCTCCTACCTTTTATAAACCAAATTAAATCTGATCCCTCTCCTCTCCCACTCGATTTTCTCCCCAAAAACCCTAAATCCTCCATTTCTCTCATCCCATCTCCCTCTCCTTCAAGAACACTAAGGTGGGTTGAGGAAATAAGCTTCAAGGGTTTTAAAGCTTCGAAATCTTCATCTTCTTCACCACTTTTCCACCATTGTTGAACTAACTTGGGGTTTTCTTCAAATACCCATTTGTGAGTTCATCTTAACTTCCCAAACCTTTATTTTGGTATCCTCAGAGATGTTTTGTGGGTGGATTCAAGTTGTGGTAAGGTAATCTTCTCTTCTCTTCATCTATGGAAAATTAGGGTTTTGGTATAAGTTGAGATCTTGACGTGAAAATGTTTGGGGAATGATTCTTTATGGTTGGAACTTATGGATCTAGGTTTTTGGAAGATTTGGGCGTGAAGGTTCGTGTTTCTTCAAAGGAGCTTACGTTTGGGAAAAATCTAGATTTACCCTAATCTATCAAGGTGACTTCAAGTTGATTTGTGAAAACGTTGTACATGCCAAAATGTTCATTTTAAAGTGTTTTTAAGTGTTTTACATGAAAATGTGCATTGTTGGGTTATTTGAATGATATTGATTACTTGGAGTATTTTATTTTATAAAACACCAACCTTTGGGATTTTCGGATAACTTGATAAAATAAGCACTAATGAAAGTGTTTTGATATTTAATGCATACTTGAAGGTTATCTAGTAAAAATACACTTTTAGTGTTTTGTTGGAGATATGCATAATTTTATGTGGTGGTACGTTTTGAAGCATGAAAGCGTGGGCCATTGGGTTTTGGGTCATTTCCGACCGTGTGAGCATTTTAGAATCTGTAAACCTTTCAGTTTGAGAAATGATGTAATTTGGGTATTTTGATAGATAAATCTTAAGTATTGTTATTTTAAATGATTATTCTTACAATTGTAAATCTTTTGATATAAATGCACTTTGATGTGTACTTTGAAAATGACGTGACTTAAATTAAGGGTGTGTCGAGTAATTCGTGGCTATGGAGCATGTTTCGCCTAAACGTGGGTTACATACGCCTTAATGCATTATTTGACTTTTATGAGTGGTTAATTGGTTTTGGTTGAGCTTATGGCTTAGTTTATGGCTTTAATGAGTTGTTAGGACATTTGTCCAGTTTTAATAATGTAATGTAGAGCTTTGGGTGTGAGTCGCATTTACTGCCTTTTATTTGGAGAGTACATGTGTTGAGTGTATGTGTGTTATTCAAGTGGAGTCATGTACTTTTATACTGTAATGCATTGGATCCATAGGCATTGTAAGTCAGTCATTTTTAATAGTGAGGAGTCTTGATTTCTCACTTTGGGAATTATGCCCGAACTGGCGTTGTTGATGTCTCGTTTCTTTTGTGGAGAGGAACCGTTATGGGTTGTACTCCGGGACTATGAGTTATTTGGTGTCTATCTCTTTGTGCACGAGGAGTGGACTATTGGAACGCATGGGTATATGCGGTACGCCGTTCGGGGCCACTAGCGAGTAGGCAATAAGGGACATTGAAGTCCTTGAGGTGTAACTCGACGGAGTAGGCAATAAAGGCATGTATATGGTTTGAGGTTGTGATGTCTTCATGGCATGGGAACTAAAACCGAGAGTTGAGGTGTAATCCAATAACATCATAGGTGACCCCACTCACGTGTTCTTGTCACCTTGATGGATACGGGTCTCCCCCATCATCGGAAGGTGTTGTTTGGGTATTTGTTTTATCCATGTTTTCGGTGACGTGTTATATTTATATGAATTGCTTTCCATATTTTATGGGTTGTGTATTATGCCTCATCCGTATTTGGGATGTTTTGAATAATGGATATTTACCCCTGTTTTTATGATTTTGGAAATCAAATAATGGTTCACTTTTCAAGTGAGTTTGGGTTGAGTCCATTTTTTAGAATCATTTTATATTGGAGTTTTCATCACGGGATTTGTGTGCGTTGGAAAATGGGTGGTTTGCATTTAAAGAAATCATTTTTGGAACTCATGATTTAAATTGCACCTTTCTCATTTTACGAATTATATAACCATGATAAAAACTCTTGAACTCACTAGGCGTTAGCCTAACCTTTTTATTTGTCGGCATGTGCAACACGTTCAGGTTGGAAATAGTTCTAGCGACACTATGAAGAGATGAGTGCTAGTAGTGTGCTAGAGAAGTGAATTGCTTAGTGAAGTCTTCAGCACTTATTTTGGGATTAACAACTTGTACTTGGGTTAAGTAGCACCCGATATGGATTTAGTCTTTGTAATAAGACTTGGGTTATGAATTGTCTGAGGTTAATTATAGAACTTAATTTGAGATATTTCCAGTATTGGTTTATAGGAAGAAATTCTATTCATTTTGGATGTATTATTGAAAATTTTAGTTAGTTGCTCTTCCCAAATTTTGAGGGTGTTACAAGTTGGTATCAGAGCTTAAGTTTGAGACATTTAGGTGTTGATTTTGGATACCTAGACTCAAACTAGCGTTCTTTTAGTGAATGAGAGTGAAATTTCACCATTAGGCACCTTAAGATAGGATATTTTGAGGTCAATGGAGTCACTAGAAACAAGAATCACGTCGAGGGAAGCAAGGATGATCATGTACGGTACATTCATAATTGTGCCTGACCAGTGTTATGGTGAACCTACAAGTTACATGTGAGTACTTGGTCAACTTTAATGCGATGACCTTTTGGGTAGTGAAGAATTTCTAAGCAAGTAGCCATTAGAAGAGGTTGATGATTTTAGCATCTGCCATATGGAGTGGCAGTAAGCAATGTGACTGCATTAGGTGGACCATTCCGAGTCGAAATTTATGGTTGGATTAGAACCATAGGCTTATTGAATCGACTTTAATTCGAGGAGAAATTGTAAGGTTAAGCGTTGTAGCTTTCACTTTGCCTTAAGATGTTTGGACCCCCGGGTGTTGATTGTGTGACTGTTAGTCCCGTAAGGGTTATACAAGTTTGTAGAAGGGGGGGGGGGGGGGGGGTTGAATACAAACACACAGATTTTACTTTTCTAAATTGTTTATTGATATGTATCAAACAATTTACAACTTGTTGCGGAACAAGATTAAGGAATAAACCTAATCTAAACAAGTTTAGAGAATCACTAAGATTTATTGCACTAGAAATAAGATAGAAAGAAGATAAGAATATTAAAGACTAATATTCTAACACACAGAAATAGTAAGAAGGAGATGGCCGAGAACTTCATTTCTGAAGTAGGGTTTCCTTTATATACTGCATGCATTTAATGCACAACAGTACAACTTTACACGTGGCAGCAGCTGATTGGTTGCATGTTTTGACCTTGGTAGACAACCTAGTTGCCGCACGATGAACAATGTAGAATCAGAGTTGGTTGTACGATTCTGGACAAAAGGGATGTCCATTCTGACATTTCGTACGGAGACGTGCAAGGGGTAAGACAAAAGTAACTTGTAGAGGAAACTTCATGATCAGCGTTCGCTGAATAGATCTTTATCAGCGAGTGATAAAGTTCAGCGTTCGCTGAAGTCTTCTACTTGAAACTTCACGTTGAGTGGACAAATCTTGGCTTCGCTGATATCCACATCAGTTCATTAGTAGACTTGTCGCTAGTTCTTTGGCTTGATCTTCGACTTCAGCGTATAACCTAGTTGACGTGAAACTTGTCTTCAGGGACCATAAGTAAACAACTAAGATTATCAGCGATAATCAACAAGACTGAACAGGCTCAGGTCTCTTTGATGAACAGTATCGCTGAATGTGTATTTTAAGGCATATGTTTTCATCAGCGATACTAAACAGCCTTAGTATTTTCTTTGATGACAAAACATTGATACATATTGTCTATTTATGATTTTCACTAAGTGTTTCTTAGAGAGTCATTATCAAATCATTGAGGGTTTGGATCAACAATCTCCCCCTATTTGATTATGACATAGCAACAAAAGAAAATTGCTAAGTATGAAAACATTAGTATAAAAAGGACTCATAAAATATTTGTCCCATTTTCTGTTTTCGGGGATCTTTTAAGTACTGATGGAGTAAAGTACATTCACTGAAATTTTTCTTTAAACATCGTAAAGGTTATAGAGGGAAGTGGAAAAATTAAAAGTACAACAAATAATATTTACAAGTACAAAAGATACAGCTGATAAAATAGAAGAATTACAAGGAATCCTATCAGCTAATCAGGTTCTTTCTTGACGAGTTCATCAAGAGAATTAGTCTCTGGAATCATCCAATCAGGGACTGTGACTCCCTGATCCCTTCTTTTCTTTGCTTCGCGATAAATGTGAGGTTTCAGGAGTGATCCGAGAAGACTTTGTTTATACTCACACCAGTATAGCAAATCTCTGAGTTGGTCGACTGGAGTTTTGTATAACTCAGAGATGCGTTGAAAGCATTCACGACCATTGAAGTCATAAAAGAAGATGCCATAACGATTACTGATTACTCTGCCAGGGAAGAAAGTTTCAGCAGGAGGTAGGGATACGTCAAGTCCAGAGAGATCAGGGGCAGGGCCAAGAACTGCTTCACGAGAGAATTCAATCCCTGTCTCGTTTCTTATTGTCGGGCCTGGAGAAGAAGGGGTCTTCTTCTTTAGAGCAGTTCACTTCTTCTGAATTTGTGGTGGACGAGGAATATCAACCACTGAGGAAACCAAGTCGATCTGCCTGTTTATTTCTCGTTCGACATAGGTCTTGAAAGTTGAGCGGGATCTTTGAATTGCTATTCTCATCTCCAACCATTCAGCGAGACAAAGGTGTTCAGGATTGACACGTAGACAGTTATGTTGTGGTCATTTTCTCTGACTATTTGGACATGAACGATCAGTACCTTTATGTTATTTTTCAAAGCATATCTTCCTCTGACGTTTACAGCTTTTATCTTTGAGGGATGTTGTCTGTAGTGGCACATCTTCTTACACCACTCGAGTGTGGTGCCACTGACTTTGGTCTTTTCCTGGTGAGTCTTCTGTGCGTCCTTCATCAGTTTCTTTTGAACGCAACAGGAAATCTTTTCAAGTCTGGATCGTCGAAAGAACGTTGAGCGAGCTCTAGGGCATATTCCCTGTCTTTCTCTTCAGCCTTCTATCTTTCAGCGAAGAGTTTTTCAGCTCTGAGGGATTCCATGACTTCATCTTTTGAAAGAATGTTAAGATGAGCGGGAACGAATCTTTGATCCTCTAGCTATTGGATCATAGCTGCTCTTCTTTTCATTTCTTCTTCACTTGGTGTTTGAGGAACCAAGGAAGGTCTATTCTTGTGAGAGAGCGGTTCTTCTTCCTATTCTTCTTCAAAAATGTCATCAGTCTCAGCGAAGTCTAAGACCGTGATTATTTCATCAGCACTAGGGGTTGGGATTATTGGAGTTGCAGCAGGAGGAACTTCAGTTGGATCCTCAAGCAGGGGAGAGGACTAGCTGAAACGTAACGATCGTTTAAGTAAGATCATTTGGGAAAAAGAGATAGAGAAAAGAACGAGGTTTAAGTGTGTAGAGGTTTTATGGAGAGGATAACTGAGGTTGAGAAGGGATAGAGGAGGGATGCAGTGTAAGGGAAGAAAATATATTGTACCTGGCAAAGTGACTTTCGAAGCAAGATAGTCAGATTGCCTTCTGTAGCGGCGCCTTTGTTTTTTCCCTTGTCGGCTTTGGTCGCTGCAGGCTTTTTCTTAGTCCCCTCCCCTGAAGAATCGGTGATGATTATCCCTTTGAGATCAGGGGTCTTTTTGAATGGCTGGAAGGAGCAGTCAATATCTTCATCATCATCATCATCATCATCATCATCATCATTAGGGGATGATGATGGTTCATCATCAGCGATATCGACGTCTTCGTCGTCTTCTTCTTCTTCTTCAGCTTCGTCGTCATCAGTATATGGTTCTAGGACATCAGCTTCAGCTTCCTCTTCGAGTTGCTCCCCCTCAAATTCAGAGGGAGGTTTCTCGGTTCCCTCAGGGTTTTTAACTCCCTGAGGTTTATCAGCAGCGTCAGAAATAAAGCCCTTCCCCTCAGAGTTATAGGGAAGGTCTTATTGAGTTTTCTTCTCCCCCTCAACATTATGGGGAAGATCTTCTTGATTCTTCTCCCCCTCTTCCACATGATGGATGGGGGAGGTGATGGTAGTAGCAGCAGCAACAGCATTATCAGCATGCTTTGGGTCACTGTCTTCCAGACCAGTGATCCCAATGCAAGTTTCAATCCTTGCTATTCTGTCTTCCAGGCCAGAAATAGCAGGACTGATTGGGAAGCAGGTTCAGCGTTGAGAAGAGGGATTGGGAAGCAGGTTCAACGTTGGAATCGCTGAGAATTACTTCCACAATACTTGGAGGTACTGAGGGAGGGAGGTTCTGTTCCAAAGCAACCTCAGCGTTTAGAGACGCTGAAGTAGGTATTGAAGGGGTGGTGGCTTCAGCAGCTGTGGCAGAGCATACCACTGAACTTTCCAGCGACTCTTGTAGAGAAAGAGTCGTGGAGTCTTCAGTCTGGGTAGACTTAGGGGTTGCTCTTTGGTTTTCTTGGGCTTAGGAGTGCCAAGAGTGGTTGATGAGTGTTTTCTCTTTCGAGGAGCGGATGTTGCAGCCTGGGTACCAGCGGTTGGGATTACCGTGGAGGTAGCTGCAGAAGTAGAAGAAGTGGGAGGTCTAAGAAGAGGTAAAAGAGTAGAGAGACGTACCTCGTTTGGCAGGGGCTTGAAGTAGAGCACCTTAGTACCAACCTGTGAGAGTTTCAGGTCGCCTACTTTTGGATAGTCATCCCCGAGCCCTTGTAGGAAGAGAGCGCTGACAAACTGCGGATATGGAACGACTGTTGGCCTCTCTGTTGAATCCACCCTGAGCATCATATCATCGAATATGATCTTTGCCCAATCAATGTGAAGGCCTTTCAGCAGTGCATACCCCATAGCCTGTTGGGGTTTGGATGCTTGGTCAGTAGAACCAACTTTAGCTGTCATGCAGCATATCAGATGAGCGAAGATGAAGTTTATCTCGCTGGGCATTTTGGACTTCTTGATGGCAGCCAACTTCTTCTCAGGGAGTTTGTCTCTCCCTGTTTCCCATACGTATTGCATTGCATCAAAGAATGCAATGAGGGCTTCCTTATCAGCGGGGTTCTTGGGATTTGGCAGAGGGACGAATTGTTTTTCTTTGGAACTACCAGGGAGGTTTAGGGCAGACCTGATAGAGCCAGGAGTAATCTTGGAGGAACCATGTTCGGTGTCAAAGAGGATGACATCGATCTTTTTGTTTGGGTCTTTTGTGGAGGTGATCACAGCTCTTCTGGCAGTATACCAGAACTGAGCGAGAAGGTATTTGTGAGGAGGAGGAGTTACGGTCAGGGCTATCGATAGAAGACAAGTCTGGAGGAAGACAACAACTTCGTTCAGGTGTGTAATCTTCTTCTTCGGAGGAAAGTTGAAGAAGGCATAGGGATTGTTTCCTAGAAAGGTAACTTCCTCGAGTTCGAAGTCGACACGAGGAGCTTTGATGAGTTCGATACTCTCAGAGGTAGTGGGGGACTGAGCAGTGGGAGCTTCAGTAGTTGCCATTTCTGTTTATAATGTACAAACATGAAGAATATAAAAAAAATTCTTAAAATGGATAAAAGTTCCAAAATGAGGGTTTTTAAGGTTTTGAAATTTCCATTTTATAGAGAGAAATGGAAATTAGGGTTTTTCTAGTTTTGAAAAAGAACACAAAACATAGTGAATAATCTTGTTTTCCAGTTTCCTTTTAAAGAAGGGATTCTGGAAAAACATATGAAAAGTCAAGTTTAAGATTTTTTGTTTTAAACTTGAAGAACAATATGTTTCCAGATTGTGTTCATAAAATCATGAATAGAAAATGATTTCATTTTAAGAAAGTTCTTTTGTTTGATCGTTTAGAACCAAGAATAAAATCGAAAACAAGTTTATGCAAGGAAAAAATAATAAGAATATTAACCTTTGATGTTTGAAGAAGATGAAGATGAAGATGAACAGTTTCTGGAGAAAATGAGTTCAAATGCAACATTTGTTCTTGCATGAGAGAGATGATGTTCGCATAAAAGGTAAAAATATAAACTCAAATGGGTTTATATAGTGAGAGTAGAGAGATAAAAACTATGAGCGGGAAAGTTTTTCATGATGACACGGACACGTCACTTGAATTTGATTGGTCAAGGAAAACGAAACGGGCGAACATGTCAGAGAAAAAGCGTGCCATGGTCTATCCGTTGTGATGACGTCACAAACGTCCTTTCATATTTTAGGATGTCTCTGAGGATTTTGAAAACTCAGGGACACTTTGAAAACATGAAGCACTGACTAGAAATATCAGTGTTAAGTTTTGAAATTTCAAAGTATCACTGAAAGGAAGAGATATTCAGCGATGCAATTTGTTTTGAAATCTTGCATTCATATGCGAACGTCAGCGAGTAAGAGAGAACATACCTTGATATTAGCGAATCAATTTTGTTCAGAGAGTAGATGATTAATGGGGTTGTACAAGTTCATTTTATTATCGTTGATCAAATGTGAACCGCGGAAGATTTTACTCTTCTAAGTTCAGCATTCCAAGCTCGCTAATGAGAAAGTTGAATCTTGTCTCATCAAGAGGTTTGGTGAAAAGAACAGCTAACTGAAAATCAGCTGGGATAAAATGAAGTTCTATATCACCATTTATCACATGATCTCTGATAAAATGATACCTGATTTCCATGTGTTTGGTCTTTGAGTGTAGCACTGGATTGTTGGCTATAGCGATGGCACTTGTGCTATCGTAATAGATTGGAATTTTTGAGGGCTGAAGGTCATAGTCCAGTAGTTGATTTCTCATCCACAAGACCTGAGAACAACAGCTTCCAGCGGCTACGTATTCAGCTTCAGCGGTTGAGGTGGACACTGAGTTTTGCTTTTTACTTGTCCAACTCACCAGCTTTCTACCCAGGAGCTGACAACCTCCTGTGGTGCTTTTCCTATCCAATTTGCATCCTGCAAAATCACCATCTGAATAGGCAATTAGATCAAACCCTGAGTCTTTGGGATACCAAAGACCTAGGTTAGGAGTACCCTTAAGGTAACGAAAGATTCGCTTTACAGCGATCAAATGAGATTCCTTAGGTTCAGCTTGATATCGTGCACACAAACAGGTTGCGTACATAATATCAGGTCGGCTAGCTGTAAGATACAGAAGAGAGGTGATCATCCCACAGTACGCTGTGACATTAACAGGTTTTCCTGAAGGATCCTTGTTTAGTGTCAGCGGTGGTGCCATAGGGGTTTTCATAGCTGAGCTCTGAGTTAAATCAAACTTTTTCAGCATATCTTTAACATATTTTTCTTGGTGAATGAAAGTTCCTTTTTCACTCTACTTGATTTGAAGACCTAGGAAATATGTTAGCTCACCCATCATACACATTTTATATTCAACTTTCATTCTATCAGTGAAACGAGTACATAAGTCAGGGTTAGTGGAACCAAATATAATATCATCGATATATATTTGAACAAGAATAATATGACCTTTTACTTTCCTGAAAAATAGAGTTTTATCGATTTTACCTCGCTCAAATTTTTCAATATGGAGATAAGTAGAAAGAGTGTCATACCATGCACGAGGAGCTTGCTTTAAGCCATAAAGTGCCTTATCCAGTTTATAAACATAACCTGGATGCTTAGGATATGAGAATCCTGGAGGTTGTTCCACGTAGACTTCTTCGTTCAGCTTTCCATTGAGGAACGCTGATTTAACATCCATTTGATAAACCTTGAAGTCTTTGTGTACAACGTAAGCTAAGAATAGACGAATAGCTTCGAGTCTTGCCACTGGGGCGAATGTTTCGTCGTAATCTATACCTTCCTCTTGTCTGTACCCCTGAGCAACAAGACGAGCCTTGTTGCGGGTTACAGTTCCATGTTCATCCAACTTGTTTCGATAGACCTATTTAGTGCCTATCACTGACTTATCGGATGGTCTAGGAACGAGCTTCCATACTTTGTTTCTTTCGAATTCTGTCAGCTCTTCTTGCATAGCGCTCCCATTTTGGATCTCTGAGGGCATCAACTGTTTTCTTTGGTTCAATCAGAGAAATAAAGTTAACAAATAAACAAATGTTACCTGCACTTCGTCGAGTTTGAACACCAGCGTTTGGATCTACAAGAATCTGATCAATAGGGTGATTAATAGTCCATCGCTGAGCCGGAGCATAAGTCGCTGACTCAACCTGAACTTCTGGTGGAGCTGAAGATGAGGCTTCAGCAACTTCTAGTATATCAGCCAAGAGAGGAAGAGGTTTATATGTCATTTCATTCACTGATTGTTGAGAAGTAGATGGTATATCTGAGATAAAAGGTTCAAAAGCAGGCTTAGTGTTTAGAGGAACAATTGAGACCCATGATGTTTCAGCTTCACTTGTCTGCATGCTTGGGATGATAGTAGGATCATCACCTTCAGCGGGATGAGTATGAGATGGAGGAGTGGGAACATCTTTTGAATCACCAAGATGAGAAAGCATCCATTGATTCAGTTCTTCAGTATCAGCAGAAGGTCTGGAATTCGCTGAACGGGATTCATCAAAAGTGACATGGATTGTTTCTTCTATAGTTTGTCTTCTTCGATTGAAGACTCTGAAGGCTTTGGAGACTGAGGAGTATCTAAGAAAAATTCCATCATCAGCCTTAGGATCAAACTTTCCAAGGGCATCTCTGTTGTTCAGTATGAAACACTGACATCCAAAGATGTGAAGAAAGATAATTGAAGGCTTTCTCCCATGGAATAGTTCATAGGGTGTCTTCTTGAATCTTTTGACAATCAGCGACCAGTTTTGAGTAAAACAAGCAGTGTTGACAGCTTTTGCCAAAAACTGAGTACGTAGATGAGAATCGTTGAGCATTTAACGTGCAGCTTCGATGATAGTTCAATTTCTTCTTTCAGCGACTCCATTTTGTTGTGGCGTTCTCACTGAGGAAAAGTTGTGAGAAATACCCTTTCTTTCAAAAAAGGAATCAAGGGAGTTGTTTTTGAATTCAGTCCCATGATCACTCCTTATTGAGCGAACTGTCATGTTATTAAGGGCTTCCATTTTCCTGACAAAGGTGATGAGTTCTTCAGGGGTGTCACTCTTATAACGGAGAAACATTACCCAGGTATAGCGAGATAATTCATCAACTATGACCAACGTATATTCTTTCCAGCGATGGATTGTTTGTTAACAGGGCTAAACAAATCCATATGGAGAAGTTGTAGAGGAGATGACACTGAGGAAACTTGTTTAGATTTAAAGCTTGCCTTGGATTGTTTCCCTTTTTCACACGCTGAACATAGAGACTCCTTAGCGTATGATTGTTGAGGTAAACCAGTAACCAACTCTTTAGAAGAAAGAGTATTCAGTGTCTTGAAGTTTAGATGGGAGAGCCTCTTATGCCAAAGCCAGTTGACATCAGATGAGGCTTTTGAGAAGAAACAAGAGTTCTCAGTGGTTGTAGAGTCCATGTTTATAATGTAAACATTTTCCATACGGTATCTGCTGAGAGTTATCTTCTCCTTTTTGTCAGTTATAAAGTAGGATTCCTTAGTGAAAATCACTTTGTTATCCTTGTCACATAGCTGACTGATGCTTAGAAGATTGTGCTTCTGTCCTTCAACATATGCGACTTTTCTGAAGGTTGTTGTACATTTAGAGAGTACACCAAACCCTCGGGTATAGCCTTTCCCGTTTCCACCGAAGGTCACTGAGGGACCCTTCTCTTCCTTATATTCAGTGAATAGGTTTTTCTTTCCAGTCATATGTGTTGGTCCCGAAGGCCTATACAAGTTTGTAGAAGGGGGGGGGGGGGTTGAATACAAACACACAGATTTTACTTTTCTAAATTGTTTATTGATAAATCATTAACAATTTACAGCTTGTTGCGGAAACAAGATTAAGGATAAACCTAAATCTAAACAAGTTGGAACACTAAGGTTTCTTGCACTAAGAAAGATAAGGAGATTACTAATAAAATCCTATCTTGAGAGAGATTTGAACTTGTCCAGAGTTAGCAAGTTACTTCAAATGAAGTGAGTTCATCTCTTTATATACTGCATGCATTTAATGCAAGTCAGTATATACTTTACACGTGTCATCATCTGGTTGGTTGCATGTCATTGACCTTGGTTGACAACCTTAGCAGCCGTATTGATGAATAGTGTAGTATCAGAGTGGTTGTACGATTTCAGATATTCGGAGGTTCTTTTCTGACAATTCGTACGGAGTCGTGCAAGGGTGGTTGAGACAAAAGTACTTTGTACGAAGGACTTCATGATCAGCTTTCGTTGATTCAGCGATTATCATTTACTATTCAGCAGATGATAAAGTTCAGCGATAGCTGAAGTCTTGTACTTGATACTTCACGTTGAATGGACAAATCTGAGTCTTCGCTGATCCGCATCAGTTCATTAGGAGACTTGTCTCTGGTTCTTGAGCTTGATCTTCGACTTCAGCGTAGAACCTTTGTTGACGTGAAACTTGTCTTCAGGGATCATAAGTAAACAACTAACTTATCAGCGATCATCATAATGACTGAACAGACTCCGAGCATTAATGATGAACAGTGTTCGCTGAATGTTTAATTTAAAAAGCGAGAGTTCCTATCAGCGGTACTGGAAGATCTTAGTACTTATCAGCGATAGTGAAACTCTGATACATATTGTTTACTTACTTTTTTCACTAAGTATTTAAGAGAGGGTCATTATCAAATCACTGAGGGTTTGGATCAACAATCTCCCCCTATTTGATTATGACATAGCAACAAAGAAAATTGCTATTTAATGAAAACATAAGGATAAAAAGAACTCATAAAATATTTGTCCCTTTTACTGTTTTTTGGGATCTTTTCAGTACTGATGGAGTAAAGTACGTTCGCTGAAATCTTTCTTTAAAATATTGAATCAGGTTACAATGAAGAACAGAAAGATTACAAGTACAAGCGAAATAATTTACAAGTACAGAAGGATAACTGATACAATAGAGAAAAGGAGATTATATCAGTTTTCAAAGGGTTCTTCCTTAATGAGAAGTTCATCAAGGGTCTTTTCAGTGGGGATCATCCAGTCAGGAACCGTTACACCTCGTTTTCTTTTGTTCAGCGCTTCTTGAAAGATCAAGGGCTTTAGGTGTCGTGCCTGAATGTCTTTTCTGAAGTCGCACCAGTAGATGAGATCTCTGAGCTGTTCGATTGGAGTGATTGGAAGCTCAGCGATCCGTTGAAAACATTTACGTCCGTCGTAGTCTAGAAAGAATATTCCATAAGGATTACTGATGACTTTACCAGGGACGAAAAGTTCACATGGTGGCAAAGAAATGTCAAGGGCAGATAGATCAGGGTTAGGACCAAGCACTTCAGCGCGGGAGAAACCAATTCCAGTTTCATTTCGTATGACAGGACCTGAGTTTGAATCTTGACGTTTCTTCTTTGGAGAGGCCCTTTTTCTTTTCAGCTTAAGATCAGGAAGAGGAGGAATGTCCACACAAGAAGATATCAAGTCGATCTGTCTGTTTATCAGCTTTTCGAAATGATCCTTGTACTTAGATTGTGACGATTGGATAGCTAACCTCATCTCCAGCCATTCAGAGAGACCATACCTTTTTACAGTGTCAGCGCGAAAGGTTTCAGATTTGCCATCTTCTCTGAAAAGTTTGATGTCAACAATAGGTACTCCGATAGAGGTTCTTCCAGAGATGAATACCTTGTTGATCTTCGCTGGACGATATCTGAAGTGAATTTTCTCTTTACACCAGATCAGGATGGTCTGAGAAACTTCAGTTTTCTTTTCCACGATCTTCTGGGCTTCTTCCCAAAGCTTTCGTTGGACTTGAATGGGGACACGTTTCAGCTTGGGGTCTTTGACAGATTCTTGAGTAAGCTTGATCGCGTATTCTCTGTCTTTCTCTTCAGCTTCCTTTCTTTCAGCGATGAGGCGTTCAGCTCTGAGGTGTTCCTTGTATTCAGCTTTTGAAATTATGAACTTAGGAGGAACTGAAGGCAGTTGATCACGCCTTAGAATAATTCGCTGATCCTCGAATCGCTTTATTATTTCCTCTTTTCTCTTTTGATCCTCTTCACTCAGCTTTTGAGGAGCTGAGGAAGGTCTGTTTCTGTGTGAGAGAGGTTGTTCTTCTGGTTCATCAGTCTCAGAGATCAAATCTAAGACTGGGATTATTTCATCAGTAGCAACTGGCTTTATTGGAGAGATCGCAGTAGTTGAGCCTTCAGCGAAATCCTCAAGCAGGGGAGAGGACTAGCTGAAACACAACGATCTTACAAATAAGAACTGGGTAGAAGAACTTGGGTAGAAAAGATAGAAAAATAATGTGGATGTGTATGGTGGGTGTGGAGTAGATAACTGATTGTTTAGAGATGTTCAAGGAAGGAATATAAGTAAAGTTCAGTATACCTAACAAACCGGCTTTGCAAGCAAGATCGTCAAGTTGTCGTCTTCAACGACTCCTTTGCGTTTGCCTTTTTCAGCGTTGGAGGCTGAGTGCTTTGTCTTTGTCTTCTCCCCTGTGGATTCAGTTATTACGATTCCTTTAAGAGCTTTGGTTCGAGGAGCAGGTTTGACAACAAAGAAATCGTCATCTTCATCATCATCATCATCATTCCTTGGAGAGGAAGATGGTTCATTATCAGCGATGTCGATGTCTTCATTTTCTTCTGCTTCGGATTCCTCAGCATCTTCTTCGAGTTGCTCCCCCTCAGATACAGAGGCGAGCTTCTCGGTTCCCTCAGGGTTTTCATCTCCCTGAGGTCCAGCGATCAGTTCTTTAATTTCCTCTCCCCTGATAGATCCATCATGGGAAAGGTCTTCAGCGCTTTTCTCCTGGTCTTCAGCGCTCTTCTCCCCGGTATGTTCAGCGCTCTTCTCCCCCTCTTTCTCATGATGGGGGGAGGAACGAGTAGACTCAGCGTTGGTGTCATCTCTGTCTTCTGGGCCAGAGATTTTCACACAACCTTCAAGCTTTGCTATTCTGTCTTCAAGGCCAGAAATAGCAGGCGTGATTTTCTTCAGCTCTGTGCGATCCTCTGCTGTGAATGAATCCAAAATAGGGATAGGGGCAGGAGCAGGAGCTGGATTATTTGCCTTGTTTACCAGCGTCTCGATCATCGTCTTCATAGAACTAACGTCGGTCTTTACAAAGCCTAAGTCAGTCTTGACCGCTGACATATCACCCTCGAATTTTCCAACCGATGTCTTCAGTGTTGTTACCTCGCTGGACATGGTGGAAACTGAATTTTTGATGCTGGTGTAGTCAGTGTAGATGTCGGAGAGCACTTTGGCAAAATCGGTGAGAGTCTTATCAAGTCCCTTGATGTCTTCAGTGGAAGCTTTCTTCTCCACCACCGTTGTCAGCTTTGTCAGATTGTCTCCAGCGTTTGATACAGCTGTAGAGTTATTTGATAGAGTGGTGGTGAGACCTGTAAGCTTTGTCTCCACGGACTTCAGTGAGGCGTTGATATCTCCCAAATTAGGACCTGTAACATATAAGTACTTGTGAACAAAGGAAAGCTCAGAAGTTTCAGGTTTAGTTACAGTGTTTAAGGTGGGATTTGTACCTGCAGGAGGATTGAAGAAATCATCAAAGTTGCAGGTTCCTGCATAATGTTCCATATCTTCCTCAAAAGTTCGGTGAGGGATGGAGATCTCTGCAGGTCCTGTCTTCATCATTCGCTGAGAAGCATCAGCGGTGGCTTCTGGAATGATGGCATCTCCAGTAATTTTTGAAGGAGTGTCCAAGGGAGTGGGAGGAGAAGCGAAGGATAAGAATGGGGTTCGGGTACTGAGTTCAGCGTTGGAATCGCTGAGAATCACTTCATCAGTCTTTTGAGAGACTGAGGGAGGTTGGGTAGGTTCCAAGTTTCTAACCTCAGCGTTTGGAGACGCTGAAGTCTGGATTGGAGGGATGGCTTGAACGGGTGTGGCAGAGCGTACCACATAACTTTCCTTCAGCTCGTCAGAATGAGCTGAGGAGTCTTCAACATGGAATTGCTGGGGTTGCTCTTTGGTTTTCTTGATCCTTTTGGAATCAAGTTGGGTGTGAGAGGGTTTCCTTTTCTTAGAAGGAGAGGATTTTGTGGCCGGGGTATCAGCGATAGGTATTGTCGCTGAAGGAGCCACAGAAAGCGAAGAATTTAGAAGAGTGAGAAGAGTAGAGAGACGTACCTCGTTGGCGACAGGCTTGAAGTCGAGAACCTTAGGGCCAATCTGAGAAAGTTTCAGATCACCCTCTTCAGGATAGCTGTCCTTTAGGCCATATTGAAAGATGGCGCTGATGAATCGTGGGTAAGGAACCCACGCTGGTCTGTCAGCGGCAGAATCGACACGTTGAATCAGGTCATCATAAAGAATGGAGGCCCAGTCAATGTTTATACCTTTCAGCAGTGCGTATCCCATGGACTGCTGAGGTTGGGCGGCTTGATCAGAAGAGCCGGTCTTTGCTGTCATGCAGCTGATCAGGTGTGCGAAGATGAAGTTCATCTCGCTGGGCATTTTGGATTTTTTTATCAGCGTCAGCTTCTTCTCAGGCTTCTTGTCCCTTCCAATATCCCAGATATAACCCATTGCGTCAAGGAAAGCAATGATTTCTTCTTTGTCAGCGTGCTTCTTGTGGTCAGGGAATGGAACGAAGGGTTTTTCTTTGGTAGCATTTGGGAAGTTCAGGGCTTTTCGGATTATGGCGGGTGTGATCTTGATGGTGCCATACTCAGTATCGCTGAGTATGCAGTCGATGGTTTTGGATGCATCTTTGGCAGAGGGTAGCTCAGTGTGTCTGGCAGAGTACCAGAACTGGGATAAGAGCCGCTGACTGGCAGGAGGTGTTATGGTCAGGGCTGTGTAGATGGGGCTGTTCTTCAGAAAACTTACAGCATCGTCCAGATGTGATACTTGCTTCCGAGGAGGAAACTCAAGAAGAGCTGAGAGGTTGTTGGCCTTAGTCCAATCTAGTTGATCCAGCTCGAACTTAACCCGAGGGGCTTTGAAGAATTCCACTTCCTCATATTCAGAAGATATGGTTTCAGCGGTAACATTCAGCTTTGAAGATGCCATTTCACTGTATTATCAGTTCAACCAAAGATATTAAAAAATAAGAGTTATCTTAATGTGGAAAGAATTTCCATTAAGATGGTTCGTATTTTGTCCATTTCATTCAGACAGAATGTCTTAATGAAGATTAGGGTTTTTCTTGTTTTTGAAAAATGAATTTTACACCCATTAAGTCTTGTATTCCAGTTTCTTAAAAAAACTGGATACGAATGAAGAACAAGTTTAAGATTTGGATTTAAAACTTGAAGAACGACCATGAAATGGTCGTGTTCATAAAATCATGAAAGATATGATTTCATTTTAAAAAGTTCTTTTGTTTGATCTTATTAAAGCAAGGAGAAGATCAGAAACAAGTTATTTGCATTTGAAAAAGAAGAACATATTAACCTTGAAGTTGATGAAGAAGATGATGAACCGTTCTTTGAAGATTGAGAGCACAAATGCAACCGTAATTCTTTTCTTACGGAGAAAGATTGTTCGCGTAAAAGACAAATATAAACGATGAAATTGTTTATATAGGAAGAGAGTAGAGAGAGAAAAACTTGAGCGGGAAAGTTTTTCATCATGACACGGACACGTGTTTGCATTTGATTGGAAGTTGAACGAAACGTGCAAACGTGTGTCAGAAAGAAGTCGTGCCTGGTGTTATCCGTTGCAATGACGTCACAACTGTCCTTTCACATTCTTTAAGGATGTCTCTGGGGTTTTGAAAGCTCAGGGACTCTTTGAAAAACATGAAGCACTGAATAGAAGATATCAGTGAAGGTTTTAAGAACTTTCAAAATATCGCTGTTAAGGAAGAGATATTCAGCGATGCATTTGTTTTTGAAATCTTGCATTTTCATGCGTTTGTCAGAGAGAGAAAGCATACCTGGATATCAGTTTAACCAAGTTTATTCAGAGAGAAGATGATTGAATAGGTTATACGAGTTGATTTTATCCTATCGCTGATTAATGTGAACCGCTGAAGATTTTACCCTTCAAAGTTCAGCATTCCAAGCTCGCTGATGAGAAAGTTGAATCTTGTCTCATCAAGAGGTTTGGTAAACAAATCAGCTAACTGATAATCAGTTGGGATAAAATGAAGTTCTATATTACCATTCATCACATGATCTCTGATAAAGTGATATCTGATTTCGATGTGTTTCGTCTTTGAGTGTAGCACTGGATTGTTTGCTATAGCGATGGCACTTGTGCTGTCGCAATAGATTGGAATTTTGGAGAGCTGAAGATCATAGTCTAGTAGCTGATTTCTCATCCACAAGACTTGGGAACAACAGCTTCCAGCGGCTACGTACTCAGCTTCAGCTGTGGAAGTGGACACTGAGTTTTGCTTTTTACATGTCCAACTTACCAGCTTTCCACCCAGGAGCTGACATCCTCCTGTGGTGCTTTTCCTATCCATTTTGCAACCTGCAAAATCACTATCTGAATAGGCGGTTAGATCGAATCCTGAGTCTTTGGGATACCAAAGGCCTAGATTCGTTGTACCCTTAAGATATCGAAAGATTCGCTTTACAGCTTTCATATGAGATATCTTAGGTTCAGCTTGATATCGTGCACACAAGCATGTTGCAAACATAATATCGGGTCGGCTAGCTGTAAGATACAATAGTGAGCCGATCATCCCACGGTACAGCGTGACATTGACAGGAACACCCTTTGTGTCCTTATCAAGTGTCAGCGGTGGTGCCATAGGGGTTTTCATAGCTGAACTTTCAGTTAAGTCGAATTTCTTCAGCATATCTTTAACATACTTTCCCTGATTTATAAAAGTTCCTTTTTCAGTTTGCTTAATCTGAAGACCAAGGAAATATGTTAGTTCACTCATCATGCTCATTTTATACTCATCTTTCATTCTATCAGCAAAACGAGTACAAAGCTCAGGGTTAGTAGAACCAAATATAATGTCATCAACATATATTTGAACTAAAATGATATGACCTTTCACTTTTCTAAAAAATAGAGTTTTGTCAATCTTACCTCTTTCAAATTTTTCAATATGGAGATAAGTAGAGAGAGTATCATACCATGCACGAGGAGCTTGCTTTAAGCCATAAAGTGCCTTGTCCAGTTTATAAACATAACCTGGACGCTTAGGATCTGAGAATCCTGGAGGTTGTTCAACATAAACTTCTTCATTCAGCTTTCCATTCAGAAACGCTGACTTAACATCCATCTGATGTACAGTGAAGTTTTTGTGTACAACATATGCTAAGAAAAGACGAATAGATTCAAGTCTTGCTACTGGAGCAAAAGTTTCGTCATAATCTATGCCTTCCTCTTGTCTGTATCCCTGAGCAACAAGACGAGCTTTGTTGCGAGTTACAGTACCATGTTCGTCCAACTTGTTTCGATAGACCCACTTAGTGCCTATCACCGTTTTGTCAGTTGGTCTCCGAACAAGTTTCCAAACTTTGTTTCTTTCGAATTCAGTCAGCTCTTCTTGCATAGCGCTGACCCAGTTTGGATCTCTGAGGGCATCATCTATTTTCTTTGGTTCAGTTAGTGAAATAAAATTAACAAATAAGCAAATATTACCTGCACTTCGTCGTGTCTGAATACCAGCGTTTGGATCACCAAGAATTTGATCAATTGGGTGATTTGCAGTCCATCGCTGAGCCGGAGCATAAGTCGCTGACTCATCTAGAACTGGAGGAGCTGAGGATGAGGCTTCAGCTACTTCTGGATTATCAGCTAAGAGAGGAATGCTTGCATTTGTCACTTCATTTGCTGATTGCTGAGAAATAGATGGAATTTCTGAGGCATTTGGATCAACTGCAGGTATAGTGTTTATAGGAACAGCTGAGACCCAAGATGTTTCAGCTTCACTATTCTGCATATTTGGAATGATAGTAGGACCATCACTTTCTACGGTGTGAGCATGAGGAGTGGGAACTTCTTCTGAATCACCAAGATGAGAAAACATCCATTGATTCAGTTCTTCAGTATCAGCGGACGGTTTAGAGTTCGCTGAACGGGATTCGTCAAACGTGACGTGAATAGTTTCTTCTACAGTTTGTCTTCTACGGTTGAAGACTCTGAAGGCTTTGGAGACTGAGGAGTATCCAAGAAAGATTCCATCATCAGCCTTAGGATCAAACTTTCCAAGGGCATCTCTGTTGTTCAGTATGAAACACTGACAACCAAAGATGTGAAGAAAGCTGATTGAAGGCTTTCTTCCATGAAAAAGTTCATAGGCTGTTTTTTTGAATCTTTTGACTATCAGCGATCTGTTTTGCGTAAAACAAGCAGTGTTGACAGCTTCTGCCCAAAACTGAGTAGGCAGGTGAGAATCGCTGAGCATTGAACGTGCAACTTCAATAATTGTTCTATTTCTTCTTTCAGCGACTCCATTTTGTTGCGGTGTTCTCACTGACGAAAAGTTGTGAGAAATACCCTTACTCTCAAAGAAGGAATCAAGAGAACTGTTTTTGAATTCAGTTCCATGATCACTCCTTATTGAGCGAACAGTCATATTGTTCAGAGTTTCCATCTTCCGAACAAAGGTGATGAGTTCTTCAGGGGTGTCACTCTTAGAACGGAGAAACATTACCCATGTGTAACGAGAGAATTCATCAACTATGACCAGCGTATACTTCTTTCCAGCGATGGATTGTTTGTTAACAGGGCCAAACAAATCCATATGGAGTAGTTGTAGAGGAGATGACGCTGATGAGACTTGCTTTGACTTAAAGCTTGCCTTGGTCTGCTTCCCTTTTTCACACGCTGAACATAAAGACTCTTTGGCGTATGAATGTTGAGGTAGACCAGTGACTAACTCTTTGGAGGAAAGAGTATTCAGCGTCTTGAAGTTGAGATGTGAGAGCCTCTTGTGCCATAGCCAGTTAACATCAGAAGATGCCTTTGAGAAGAAACAGGAGTTCTCAGTGGTTGTTGAGTCCATGTTTATTACATAAACATTTTCCAAACGATAACCGCTGAGAGCTATCTTCTCCTTTTTGTCAGTGACAAAGCAGGATTCCTTAGTGAAAATCACTTTGTTATCCATGTCGCAAAGCTGACTGATGCTCAGAAGATTATGCTTCAGCCCTTCTGAAGGACGTTGTACCATTTGAAAGTACACCATACCCTCGGGTATGTCCTTTTCCATTTCCACCAAATGTCACAGAGGGACCCTTCTCTTTCTTGTATTCAGCGAGCAGGTTTTTCTTACCAATCATGTGTCTAGAGCATCCGCTATCAAGATACCAGATACCCTTCTTAACCTGCATTTACAAAGGAAGATTAGTTTTGCTTGGGTACCCACTTCACCATGTATACGCGTTTGTCAGTGGAAGTAGTTGGAATGGGTTCAGCGGTCTTCGCAGCATTTGAAGATTCAGCTTTGTCTTTCTTCACTTTGGTCAATTTCTTGACCTCAGCGGTAGGAGTCACCTTGACCTGAATTGCAACTGGGTTGGTCTTCTTGGACTTGGGTGTTATCTTCACCTTAGCTATCTTATCAGCTTTGGTGGTTGTGGGGCACTTACTTGCAATATGATCGGTAAGTCCACAGTGATAACATTTCCTATAACTAAAATTAGTTCTAGGACCACTTGTATGCTGAGCTTTTAATTTTGAATTAGAAGTGCCAGCACCAAGTAAACTATAGGCTTTAGAAATGGGACGAACATTCAGTTCTTCAGATTTCTTACCAAGGACATCTACTCTGAGTCTAGGAGTAGGTCGCTGTACTGATCCAGAGGTCTGATTTCTAGAACCAGATGAATGAATCACTAAGGCTTTGGAAGCATTCAGCTTTGGTACTAAGGTACCCTTCTGAGGATTTTGATAAATAACAATTCCTTTACCTTTGTCTTTAGAGACAAAGGTAGGTTTTGAATAAACCATTTTCTCCTTACCTTTTGAGGAGGTTGGAGTTTCCTCAGGGATTGGTGTAATGGACGAGGAGCACTGAGATGATGAAGTGTCAGCGACTGAGGATACGAACGTTCCAAATTTAAGCATTGAACGTTCAGTGGTTGGTTTTGGAGTATCATATTTATAACCCAGACCACGTTTATCACTCAGAGGAATCTGAGCCTTAATTATCTCAGTGATCTTTGTTGAAGAATTACACCATCCTTCAACAGTAGCTTGTTCAGCTTTTAATGCAGCGATAGCTTCTGCTCGTTCGATTTTGACTAGCTGATTTAAATAGACTTGATCTTTAAAATCATCTTCAATTTTAGAAAGCTTTTCTATTTGAAGGTGGCAGTTTTTAAGCTTTTCAGCGAGATCAAGATTTTGGTTTTCAACCACAGTTTTGCCGTTCATGGCTTCGTATAAACTTCTAGTCAATAGATCAATTTTACGGAGACTATCAGCTTCATCAATATTTGCAATATTGGTAAAGAAAGAAGGTGATACCTGAATGGCAGATGTTGAAGTGGAGGGAATGTCTGAACTTTCTTCCTCTTCTTCAATCTTGGCCATGAGACATTGATTTGCTTCATCATCTTCAGAGTCAGATGATGATGCTTCTTCATCAGAAGCAGCCCAATCATAGTCAGCCATCAGGCCTTTTCCTTTCTTCTTAAAGCTTTTCAGCTTTGCATACTTCTCCTTCAGCTTTGAGTATTTGTCATCTTTATTCCTTGGAACAAAGTTTTTCTTTGAGAAAGCTGAAGGTCTCATGACTTTCTTTGACCTGCACTCATTAGCGAAATGACCTGTCTTTTCACAGCTAAAAACAAGTAGCAGTAGCCTTATCAACAAAAGCTGATGATTTAGGCTTGTCAGTTATGGAAAGAGGTTTGTTCTTTCTAAACATTTTCTTCTTGGCAAATCTCCTGAACTTTTTAGTTAGGAGAGCCAAGGATTCATCATCATCTGAAGAATCAGAGTCTGATGACCTTTCAGAGTTACTTTCTAACTCAGTGATAGTGACCGAGGGTCGCTGAGTAGAAGGTTCTTCTGAGATTAAAGCAACAGGAGTGCTTTTGGAATCTTTTACAAGATTCTTCTTAAGATGGCTAGATTGCTCATGATTCAGCAATGTACCATATAAGGTTGAAAGGGTCATTAATTTCAGATCCTTTGACAGCTTGAGACACATGGAATAATTGTCCCAGCTTTCAGGTAAACATTCTAAGAATTTTGTCAGCACTTCAAAGTTAGAATATTCCTTACCAACAGTTTTTAGATCTATAATTAAACAATTAAACCGTTTGTGAACTTCAGAGAGAGTTTCATTCTTACCAAAAATGAAGCTTTCGTATTGTCTTACCAGGTTGATCTTTCTTGAGTCCTGGACTTCAGACGTTCCTTCATACTGAACACATATTGTGTCCCACATGGCTTTTGAAGACTTTAGGTTCATGACGGAATGGTAGACTTCGTCAGGAAGGGCCATGGATAGTATGGATCTGGCTTTTGTATCTATAGCCACTTTCTTCTTATCTTCATCGGTCCACATGTGTATTTCCTTTGGAATCAGCCTTTCTGGAATAGCAGCTCTAGTTGCAGTGGATGGAACTAAAGGATCAATTGTTACAGGGATGTGTGGGCCGTTTTCAAGATAGTAAGTCATAGTAGGGTCTACACCTTCTAAGAAGAGTGTCATCCTATTTTTCCACAAGTTGAAGTTGTCTTTGGAAAATCTAGGGGGTTTTGCAAGAGAAACATTGTCTATATAATGTGTGTTTGTGTTGGCCATTTTCAGATAATAGTAAGGAAGACAAATATCTTAGATTAGATCTTGTTTATGAGATTAAACAAATCCGCTCTGATACCACTTGTTGGTCCCGAAGGCCTATACAAGTTTGTAGAAGGGGGGGGGGGTGAATACAAACACACAGATTTTACTTTTCTAAATTGTTTATTGATAAATCATTAACAATTTACAGCTTGTTGAGGAAACAAGATTAAGGATAAACCTAAATCTAAACAAGTTGGAACACTAAGGTTTCTTGCACTAAGAAAGATAAGAAGATTACTAATAAAATCCTATCTTGAGAGAGATTTGAACTTGTCCAGAGTTAGCAAGTTACTTCAAATGAAGTGAGTTCATCTCTTTATATACTGCATGCATTTAATGCAAGTCAGTATATACTTTACACGTGTCATCATCTGGTTGGTTGCATGTCATTGACCTTGGTTGACAACCTTAGTAGCTGTATTGATGAATAGTGTAGTATCAGAGTGGTTGTACGATTTCATATATTCGGAGGTTCTTTTCTGACAATTCGTACGGAGTCGTGCAAGGGTGGTTGAGACAAAAGTACTTTGTACGGAGGACTTCATGATCAGCTTTCGTTGATTCAGCGATTATCATTTACTATTCAGCAGATGATAAAGTTCGGCGATAGCTGAAGTCTTGTACTTGATACTTCACGTTGAATGGACAAATCTGAGTCTTCGCTGATCCGCATCAGTTCATTAGGAGACTTGTCGCTGGTTCTTGAGCTTGATCTTCGACTTCAGCGTAGAACCTTTGTTGACGTGAAACTTGTCTTCAGGGATCATAAGTAAACAACTAACTTATCAGCGATCATCATAATGACTGAACAGACTCAGAGCATTAATGATGAACAGTGTTCGCTGAATGTTTAATTTAAAAAGCGAGAGTTCCTATCAGCGGTACTGGAAGATCTTAGTACTTATCAGCGATAGTGAAACTCTGATACATATTGTTTACTTACAATTTTCACTAAGTATTTAAGAGAGGGTCATTATCAAATCACTGAGGGTTTGGATCAACAATATGTCTAGAGCATCCGCTATCAAGATACCAAATACCCTTCTTAACCTGCAAACAAAGGAAGATTAGTTTGACTTGGGCACCCATTTTACCATGGGTCCACATTTATCAGTGGTGGTAAAGGAAGTGGAAGGTTCAGCAATCTTCGCAGCATTTGAAGATTCAGCATCGGAACTAGTCTTCACTTTGGTTAATTTCTTAACCTCAGTGGTAGGTTTCACCTTAACCTGATTTGCACCAGGATTGGTCTTCTTTGCCTTGGGGGCGGTGATCTTCACCTTAGCTAACTTTTCAGCTTTGGTGGCTGTGGGGCACTTACTAGCAATGTGATCAGTAAGTCCATAGTGATAACATTTCCTATAGCTAAAAGTAGCTTTAGGACCATTTGCATGCTTAGCCAATATTTTTAAATGAGCAGGGCCAGCACCAAGAATACCTTTGGCATTGGAAATGGGAGGAACAATCAGTTCTTCATTTTTCTTACCAATAATATCCACTCTGATTCTAGGAGTAGATCGCTGAATAAATCCAGGGATCTTGTTCTTAGAAGTAGAGGGATAAGTCACTGAAGCTTTAGAAGCATTCAGCTTAGGTACAAAGGTACCCTTCTGAGGTTTTTGGTTGAAAACCTTTTCTTTTCCTTTACCTTTAAAGATTAAGGTAGGTTTTTCCTCAGGGATGGGAGTTTTTGAAGAGGAACACTGAGACGAAGAAGTGTCAGGGATAGAGGACACAAACATTCCAAACTTAAGCATGGAATGATCAGTGGTTGGTTCTTCAGCGTCAGCTTTATAACCAAGACCACGTTTGTCACTCAGGGGAATCTGAGACTTTATTATCTCAGTGATCGTTGTTGAGGATTTACACCATCCTTCAACAGTAGCCTTTTCAACTTTTAATGCAGCGATAGCTTCTTCACATTCGATTTTGACTAGTTGATTTATATGGACCTGATCTTTTAAATCTTCTTCAATTTTAGAAAGCTTTTCTATTTGAAGGTGACTGTTTTTAAGCTGTTCAGCGAGATCAATGTTTTGATTTTCAACTATGGTCTTGCCATTCATGGCGTCATATAAATTTATAGTCAAGAGTTTGATTTTCCGAAGACTATCAGCTTCATCAATATCTGAAATATTGGTAAAGAAAGAAGTTGATACCTTAGTGGTAGAGGTTGAAGTAGAGGGAATGTCAGAATTTTCTTCCTCTTCTTCGATTTTTGCCATGAGGCAGAGATTGGCCTCATCATCATCTTCAGAGTCAGATGATTCTTCTTCATCTGAGGCAGCCCAGTCAAAGTCATCCATCAGGCCTTTGCCTTTCTTCTTAAATCTTTTTAGCTTTGCATACTTTTCTTTCAGCTTTTGATACTTGTCATCTCTAGCCCTGGGGTTAGAGGATTTCTTGGAGAAAGCTGAGGGTTTAAAGACTTTCTTTGACCTGCATTCACTAGAAAAGTGTCCTACTTTCTCACAGTTAAAGCAGGTAGCAGTAGCCTTATATCAACAGGGGTTGATGATTTTGGCTTGTCAGTGAGTGCAAGGGGTTTGTTCCTTCTGAAGTTACTCTTTCTAGCAAATCTCCTGAACTTATTAGCCAGGAGTGCCAGAGATTCATCAAGATCTGAAGACTCAGCATCTGATGAGCATTCAGAGTTAGTCTCCAACTCAGTGATTGTGATAGATGATCGTTGAGTGGAAGGTGACTCTGAGAGTAAAACAACAGGTGTGCTTTTGGAATCTTTTACAAGATGACACGACTGCTCATGATTGAGCCTAGTGCCAAATAAGGTAGAGAGAGTCATAGATTTTTGATCCTTTGATAGCTTGAGATACATTGAATAACTGTCCCAACTTTCAGGTAGACATTCTATAAACTTTGTCAGGATCTCAAAGTTAGAATATTCCTTACCAACAGTTTTTAGATCAATAATTAAATAGTTAAACCATTGATGTACTTCAGAGAGAGATTCATTCTTACCACAAATGAATCTTTCGTACTGTCTTACTAGGTTGATCTTTCTTGAGTCCTGGACTTCAGACGTACCTTCATATTGAACACAGATTGTGTCCCACATGGCTTTGGAGGTTTTCAGGTTCATGACGGAATGGTAGACTTCGTCAGGATGAGCCATAGAAAGGATAGATCTGGCTTTAGTGTCGATAGCCACTTTCTTCTTGTCTTCATCAGACTAATTATGAATTTCCTTGGGAATGATTCTTTCAGGAATGGTAGCTCTAGTAGCAGTGTCTGGAACTTCAGGATCAATTCTAACAAGGACATATGGACCATTCTCGATGTAATGGGGCATAGTAGGGTCTACACCTTCTAAGAAGAGTATCGTCCTATTTTTCCATAGATTAAAGTTATCTCTGGAAAATCTAGGGGGTTTTGCAAGAGAACCATTGTCAATGTAGTTTGTGTTTGTGGTGTTAGCCATTATGGAAAATAGCAAGGAAAAGAAAAGATTAGTATAAGCAAGATCTTGTTTATGAGATTAAACAATCTGCTCTGATACCACTTGTTGGTCCCGTAAGGGTTATACAAGTTTGTAGAAGGCGGGGGTTGAATACAAACACACAGATTTTACTTTTCTAAATTGTTTATTGATATGTATCAAACAATTTACAACTTGTTGCGGAACAATATTAAGGAATAAACCTAATCTAAACAAGTTTAGAGAATCACTAAGATTTCTTGCACTTGAAATAATATAGAAAGAAGATAAGAATATTAAAGACTAATATTCTAACACATAGAAATAGTAAGAAGGAGATGGCCGAGCACTTCATTTCTGAAGTAGGGTTTCCTTTATATACTACATGCATTTAATGCACAATAGTACAACTTTACACGTGGCAGCAACTGATTGGTTGCATGTTTTGACCTTGGTAGAAAACCTAGTAGCCGCATGATGAACAGTGTAGAATCAGAGTTGGTTGTATGATTCTGGACAAAAGGGATGTCCATTCTGCCATTTCGTACGGAGACGTGCAAGGGGGTAAGACAAAAGTAACTTGTAGAGGAAACCTCATGATCAGCGTTCGCTGAATAGATCTTTATCAGCGAGTGATAAAGTTCAGCGTTCGCTGAAGTCTTCTACTTGAAAATTCACGTTGAGTGGAAAATCTTGGCTTCGCTGATATCCGCATCAGTTCATTAGTAGACTTGTCGCTGGTTCTTTGGTTTGATCTTCGACTTCAGCGTAGAACATAGTTAACGTGAAACTTGTCTTCAGGGACCATAAGTAAACAACTAAGATTATCAGCGATCATCAACAAGACTGAACAGGCTCAGGTCTCTTTGATGAACAGTATCGCTGAATGTGTATTTTAAGGCATATGTTTTCATCAGTGATACTAAACAGACTTAGTATTTAATTTGATGACAAAACATTAATACATATTGTCTATTTATGATATTCACTAAGTGTTTCTCAGAGAGTCATTATCAAATCATTGAGGGTTTGGATCAACAGTGACCGGAGGAATTTGAGGAGTGTGGTTTGAGACGTTGAGTGCCGACCAAATTCATGCACATAATAATTTTTGAAATAAATTGCATCAATTGTTTCTAGTGTTTCAAATCGTCATGTGACTTGCGTTGCGAAATCTTGAAAAGACGTTTAGCACACACAAAGTTTTAAACCATGATTTTTAGCATGCGTGAAATTCTTTTATTACAGGAATTCGCAAACTTTGTCGAGGCTTGTTCTACCCCTTGTTATTGTTCAATGATTACTTCCGAATACTATGATATTTGTATTTTAATGTTGTTTATGGTTTTGGACAAGTAACTACGGCTTATGACTTTAACATTGGATCTCGTCCACATATGTTAAGGTTTGGACGAAGAGTTTCCTCCCGTAATTTTGGTGTTTAGCTTTATTGAGAAATTTACTTAATGCGAGTTTTGTTAAGAGGTGTTGTTTTATATTGTACTTCAACAAGTGGGAATTTTTAGAATTATGACATTTTAGTCATAACTTTGCTTTATGCAATTTGATATTTGGGAAAGAAAATTTTGGTACCATTTGATTGATTGGATGCCGTTGAGCCTTATTGAGTTTTATGAATGTTTTGTTTTACGACGTTTGTGTCTCGTGGGTGCGACTTTGAAATATGCATATTTTAATTATTATGTGCGCTAATTTATGGACCTTATTGGGTATTTTGTCTCATGTGGGTTTCGATGGGAAATGTTATTTTATGGCGTAGAAACCAAAAGGAGTAGCTTTTGCAAGTTTGGTGTCACATGGTTTTCCCTTTTGAGATTTGTGTTAGCACATTTCGTTACAATTGGTTTAGCGTACGAATTGATTTATATGTGGCGTGAGTAATATATTTAAGAGCATCATGACTGTTGTCTTAATTTTTTGCTTTATGAGCTTTCAATGAATTGGTTCTTTCGTTGTCATTTCATGCAAATGCGTTATATTGATTTATTGGTAGGCATAGCATTGTCGCCGCTACTTTTGGAACATGCACATTATTTGTATGATTCGAAATTTGAAGGATTTTTAGGTGTCAACCAATTACAAGCACTTACTATTTCAGTTTTGAGAAATACATTAATGTGTGTGAGTCTTGCCAAGAAGGCTTTAACTCCTATGTCATTATATGACTAAATGAGAAAATTTTGAAATTTGATTTAACGAAATTTTCTACTTTAAAAAAAATTGAGTATGGAATACCTGTTACACATTTTATCATTTCAGAGAGACTACTAGGAGAGTGTTAAAAAATTTGCACGCGTATTATGATTTGAGATTCCTTCACGATATTTTAACCGATGTTCTTAAATTATGAAAGCATGTTGTTATTTTGCTTTAAACTTGAAGCCGGCACAAATCATTCCACATTTTAAGCAAGGCGTATATATATATATACACACACACATATATCATTAAACCATTTTAAGAGATAAATTGACACGTGCGACTCTTGTTGGTGAATCTTAGTGCACGTCATTTTTGGGCTAAGGAAGAAAACTTTGAAGTTTGATGTCATTTTAAAATTTCTTTTCGAAGTTTCGTACTAATGTTTTGTTGCACACTAATTTGAAGTAGGAAATTGCTTTACGTGCATGACATAAATAAATCCATGCTAAGACCGTAGCGGTTCATTTTAAAAGGTTGCTAAGCATGCTTTTGCGTTTCGTTAGTAACTTGAATTGTGATGAAATAGTTTTCAAGATGATTTTCATATGTGGGACAAGTGTGTCCATTTTTGCATAACTACCGAGTAGGTAGTAGTAGATTTTATGTGCACGGTTAATTTGATATGAAAACCTTCATGTTGAAATTTTTTATAAACGTTTTCGATTGGCATATTTGTCGAGTATTTCACTTGAAAACCTTGAAATCATTAGAAACTTGGAAAGGTTAAGTAACCCCGGTTAAGAGTAAGTGTGTGTAGAACTTCGACAGTGGAAGGTGGGGTATTCTAACGCCTGATAGTACCATAGACCAAATAGTACCGTTTGCAGAGTCGACATATTTTTGTAACTGGAAGGTTAGACTTGCGGTATCTTCTGTTAATGTTGGTGGTAACCGTTCTTATCGACAGCCTTGTTTTGGTTCTTGGTAAATTTTCGCATAAGGGACGTGCAGGACCCTTTAGTCACCCCATTGATAACCTTGGTTTTGTGGGGGATATTCGACGAATGGAGTTAGGGTGTGGAGTACTGCAGTGGTTTGAATCTTGGTGGTATAGTTAAGTGTCAATTTTGGATTTTTAGGCCATGATCCGTTGGAGTATTTGGAGTGTTGTTGTCCAATCTGAAAGGACAATCGTATCGCTTGTAGCGATTTTAAGAAGTTCGGAGTGTAATAAGTGGATTTTAGTAGGACGACCTTCCTTGATTGGTGAAAGAATCTGTCGATTGAATGATTGATATTTGGACGTATTTTTGGAGTTGTATAATCGATGGGTCAGTGACGACCGTATGTTTTGGAGTCTTTTAGGGCTCGTTAGAATTAAGTGACAGTCAGCAGTGGGAACAATTAGGTTTGGAGAGAAAGTTTAAGAGCATGTGGACATGGATTGATTGGGAGTTGGGATCTGCCGTTGGGGAAATATGGAATACCTAAGGTTGGGAAGCAACCGAAGCCAGGCGGTTAGAAACTACTCTAGCAAGTTGAACATTCATTCGGATGTAAGGGTAATGTATTTGGGTGTACATTGGTTGTAGGAGCACTAGATTTCGAAGACGAAATCTCTTTAAGGTTGGGAGGATTGTAACACCCGTGATTTTTTGATAAGTACAATTTCGAGTCGGTGTGGAATCAATCTTTTAAGATAAACATGAGAAATAGGATTTTGGATTGAATCCTAGATTTTATGTTCTAGTTGGATATAGAATCCAAATACGAATCCAACGGGCCTTTCCGGAGCGAAAACGGAGCTAAAACGAAGAAGTTATGACCGAAACAGTGATCGGGCAACAAATCGGGAAACCAGGGTCAAGTAGACGTCCGCATGGTGCAAGTGGACGTCCGCATTAAGTGGACGTCCGCATGGTGCAAGTGGACGTCCACACTAGTGGAAGTCCGCTTGTGCTTCCGCAGAAGCAGCAGAAAGTTGGCCCAAGTGCAAGTGGACGTCCGCATAGGACTCCAAGCGGACGTCCGCATAGGACTCAAAGCGGACGTCCGCATTGTGTTAGATGTGATTTTTCACCTTTTCACCCCCAACCTTCCCTCATTTCTCTCCTACCTTTTATAAACCAAATTAAATCTAATCCCTCTCCTCTCCCACTCGATTTTCTCCCCAAAAACCCTAAATCCTCCATTTCTCTCATCCCATCTCCCTCTCCTTCAAGAACACTAAGGTGGGTTGAGGAAATAAGCTTCAAGGGTTTTAAAGCTTCAAGATGTTCATCTTCTTCACCACTTTTCCACCATTGTTGAACTAACTTGGGGTTTTCTTCAAATACCTATTTGTGAGTTCATCTTCACTTCCCAAACCTTTAGTTTGGTAACCTTAGAGATGTTTTGTGGGTGGATTCAAGTTGTGGTAAGGTAATAATCTCTTCTCTTCATCTATGGAAAATTAGGGTTTTGGTATAAGTTGAGATCTTGATGTGAAAATGTTTGGGGAATGATTCTTTATGGTTGGAACTTATGGATCTAGGCTTTTGGAAGATTTGTGCGTGAAGGTTCGTGTTTCTACAAAGGAGCTTACGTTTGCGAAAAATCTAGATTTAGCCTAAATCTAGCAAGATGACTTCAAGTTGATTTGTGAAAACGTTGTACATGCCAAAATGTTCATTTTAAAGTGTTTTTAAGTGTTTTACATGAAAATGTGCATTGTTGGGTTATTTGAATGATATTGATTACTTGGAGTACTTTATTTTATAAAACACCAACCTTTGGGATTTTTGGATAACTTGATAAAATAAGCATTAATGAAAGTGTTTTGATATTTAATGCATACTTGAAGGTTATCTAGTAAAAATACACTTTTAGTGTTTTGTTGGAGATATGCATAATTTTATGTGGTGGTACGTTTTGAAGCATGAAAGTGTGGGCCATTGGGTTTTGGGTCATTTCCGACCTTGTGAGCATTTTAGAAGCTGTAAACCTTTCGGTTTGAGAAAAGATGTAATTTGGGTATTTTGATAGATAAATCTTAAGTATTGTTATTTTAAATGATTAATCTTACAATTGTAAATCTTTTGATATAAATGCACTTTGAAAATGACGTGACTTAAATTAAGGGTGTGTCGAGTAATTCGTGTCTATGGAGCATTTTTCGCCTAAACGTGGGTTGCATACGCCTTAATGCATTATTTGACTTTTATGAGTGGTTAATTGGTTTTGGTTAAGCTTATGGCTTGTTTTATGGCTTTATTGAGTCGTGAGGACATTTGTTCAGTTTTAATAATGTAATGTAGAGCTTTGGGTGTGAGTCGCATTTACTGCATTTTATTAGGAGAGTACATGTGTTGAGTGTGTGTGTCATTCAAGTGGAGTCATGTACTTTTAGACTGTAATGCATTGGATCCATAGGCATGTAAGTCAGTCATTTTTAATAGTGAGGAGTCTTGATATTCTCACTTTGGGAATTATGCCCGAACTGGCGTTATTGATGTCTCGTTTCTTTTGTGGAGAGGAACCGTTATGGGTTGTACTCCGGGACTATGAGTTATTTGGTGTCTATCTCTTTGTGCACGAGGAGTGGACTATTGGAACGCATGGGTATATGCGGTAGGCCGTTCGGGGCCACTAGCGAGTAGGCAATAAGGGACATTGAAGTCCTTTAGGTGTAACTCGACGGAGTAGGCAATAAAGGCATGTATATGGTTTGAGGTTGTGATGTCTTCATGGCATGGGAACTAAAACCGAGACTTGAGGTGTAATCCAATAACATCATAGGTGACCCCACTCATGTGTTCTCGCCACCTTGATGGATACGGGTCTCCCCCGTCATCGGAAGGTGTTGTTTGGGTATTTGTTTTATCCATGTTTTCGGTGACGTGTTATATTTATATGAATTGCTTTCCATATTTTATGGGTTGTGTATTATGCCTCATCCGTATTTGGGATGTTTTGAATAATGGAGATTTATTCATGTTTTTATGATTTTGGAAATCAAATAATGGTTCACTTTTCAAGTGAGTTTGGGTTGAGTCCATTTTTGAGAATCGTTTTATTTTGGAGTTTTTATCACAGGATTTGTGTGCATTGGAAAATGGGTGGTTTGCATTTAAAGAAATCATTTTTGGAACTCATGATTTAAATTGCACCTTTCTCGTCTTACGAATTATATGACTATGATAAAAACTCTTGAACTCACTAGGCGTTATCCTAACCTTTTTATTTGTCGGCATGTGCAACAGGTTCAGGTTGGAAATAGTTCTAGCGACACTGTGAAGAGATGAGTGCTAGTAGTGTGCTCGAGAAGTGAATTGCTTAGTGAAGTCTTCCGCACTTATTTTGGGATTAGCAACTTGTACTTGGGTTAAGTAGCACCCGATATGGATTTAGTCTTTGTAATAAGACTTGGGTTATGAATTGTCTGAGGTTAATTATAGAACTTAATTTGAGATATTTCCAGTATTGGTTTATAGGAAGAAATTCTATTCATTTTGGATGTATTATTGAAAATTTTAGTTAGTTGCTCTTCCCAAATATTGAGGGTATTACAAGTTGGTATCAGAGCTTAAGTTTGAGAGATTTAGGTGTTGATTTTGGATACCTAGACTCAAACTAGCGTTCTTTTAGTGAATGAGAGTGAAATTTCACCATTAGGCACCTTAATGTACGGTACGTTCATAATTGAGGGTAGCAAGGATGATCATGTCGATGGAGTAGCAAGAAACAAGAATCACGTCGAGGGTAGCAAGGATGATCATGTACGGTACGTTCATAATTGTGTCTGGCCAGTGTTGTGGTGAACCTACAAGTTACATGTGAGTACTTGGACAACTTTGATGCGATGACCGTTGGGGTAGTGAAGAAATTTCTAAGCAAGTAGCCGTTAGAAGAGGTTGATGATTTTAGCATCTACCATATGGAGTGGCAGTAAGCAGTGTGACTGCATTAGGTGGACCATTCCGAGTCGAAATTGCTGGTTGGATTAGAACCATAGGCTTATTGAATCGACTTTAATTCAAGGAGAAATTGTAAGGTTAACCGTTGTAGCTTTCAATTTGCCTTAAGATGTTTGGACCCCCTGATAATGTCGATTTTCGACATTATTTTTAATCTCAAACTAAGTGGTTGACGCATGTCTTCAAGTGAAATACGAGTTTTTAACGGGTTTTTGTTGAGAAAGTACAGGTATAAGCATTTTTGTCCAAAAGAGCAGCAGAGTTGAGTTCCGGAGCTGAAAATGAGAGAAACCGAGGAATTGTCAAACATAAGTTGGCGCTAGTGAACTGGCGCCACAATCCGCGCCAAGATACGAAACAGAAGCCGGCGCCAGTCTTGGCGCCACAATCCGCACCGACAATTTAAACAGAATCTGGCGCCATTCTTGGCGCCAGTACTGGCCCCGACGCCCAGTTTTATAAAACACTTTCTGCAGCTAGGTTTTGACGGAGAATTCACACACGGACGACGACAGACGGCTGTAGGGCGATTTTTAGAGGATTTTCGGAGACTTTTGAGCGACAAAAGAGAATCGATCGAGGAGGAGTTCACGAAGATAATCGGATTAGAGCCGAGAGAGGGGAGTCCATCATTACATTCATCACGTTCACGATCATTATGTTTGCACACACTAGTTTCCTTCCTTTTCTTATGTTTTTATCCACCACCAACATGAACTAATCTTTAGATGTTGGGGGTTGGAATGAATTTGGTTTAAGCATGTGAACATTTGACTTGAGATTTTTATCAGTTTGCCTATTTTAATGAAGCATGTAATTTGGTTTTTAATGCCTTTGTGAGTTTAGCTAGCTTCCAACTGCTTTGTTGTTTTCAATTAAGTTTGAGAGAATTAATTGGTAACTAGAACTAGAAATTGCATGCCTAAGGTGAGAAATTGGTGATAGAGATATACCAAGTAAGCCTTAGTCCCGTTGAAATCTTGAGTTTAATGTGTTTTGAATCCCATAGGTTGAGATCGAGAGATAAAAGTTGTGCTTTTCAAGATAAAAACCGTGGTAGCTTGAGAAAGAACCACATGTTAGAATAAAACTCGTTGTTGCTTGAGAAAGAACAACGGTGATTTAAAGATTGGGTATTCATTGAAGAGAATAACTAGTAACTATTTTGAGTCAGATGTTTATATGAGAGAACCTTAGGACTTCCAACCCTCAGCTGTTTTCTCTATCCGAAGTCCTTAAGTTGTTTATTGTCTTGTGTTTGATTTACATATTAGCAATTAATTACTTTAGTATAAAACAACTCAAAATTGCGACCGTTCAGTTAATAGTTTTTATAGTAATTGTGATACTTAGTTCCTAGTTCCCGTGGATTCGATACTCGTACTTCCGTACGTATTACTTGATTTCGACACCGTACACTTGCGGTTGGATTTAGGGGGGTGATACCCGCCTATCAAGTTTTTGGCGCCGTTGCCGGGGAACTAGTTGCAACTGATAGCACTACCATCTATAAGCGCTATTACATTGAACATTTTTCTTTTATTATTTTATTTCATCACTTTCAATTTCTGGATTGCTAATTTTGCTGATTCTTCTTTTAGGTACTAATTGGTTTATGCCAAGGAAAACCCGAGGGAAGAACATCGAACCACTCGATCCGGAGATTGAAAGAACCGCCTGTCGTTTACACAAAGAATCAAAAGTCAAAAGGCAGTTGAAGATGGGTGACGAGAGACCTGCCAACGAGAGACCACGTAACAATCCACCACCACCTCTTGAAAGACGTCCTATGCGGTCGTTTGCCGATCCAAACGTGACAGCCGCACGCATAGGAATCCAAGCACCCACCACTGCGTCGAATTACTTCAAGATCAAGCCGAGCACCATCGTAATGGTGCAACAAAATCAGTTCAGGGGAGCACCAACTGAAGACCCCCATACACATCTTCATGCATTTGAACGGATCTGCAACACGTTCAAGATTAATGGGATGGAGGAGAACGCGATAAAACTGAGGCTATTCAGCTTTTCCTTAAAGGGTAGAGCTGAAATTTGGATAGAAGGCCTACCATCGGATCTTATCACCACATGGGCCGACCTGAAGGCCGCATTCCTCCAGAAATTCTTTCCACCAAGCAGAACCGCCCAGCTCATGGCTGAAATCACCCATTTCGCTCAATGGTTTCAAGAAACACTGTATGAAGCTTGGGAGAGGTATAAGGACATGCTAAAGAAGTGTCCTCACCATGGGTTGCAAGGTTGGGTCATCATCCAGACATTCTTTAGTGGACTCCACCCGCAGTTCAAAAACGATATCACTGCCGCATCGGGTGGAGCACTAATGGATAAATCTTATGAAGAAGCATGCGAGCTGATCGATAATCTGGCCGAGCACAGTTTTTCTTCTCCAAGATCAGCCGGAAGAAGAGTCGCGAGCATTCAAAAATCGGATGAGCTGAAAGAACTAAAAGCTCAACTAGCTTTTATCACGAACCATCTGAAGGGAGGCAGTCCTCAAGAACCTGAACAGGTCCAGTTCTTACAAAATCGCAACAATCAGCCGAGGAACGACCCGTTCTCAAACACCTACAATGAGGGTTGGAAGAAGCACCCGAACTTCTCATGGAGTCAACCTGGTCAACAACCACAAGGTAATTCTTCTAACTTTTCTAATTCTTCCAATGCTAATAATGTTTACCGTCTCCAGGTTTCAACCAAAGGAATTTCAATGAGGGACCATCTATGGAGAAGAAACCGGGGTTAGAAGACATGATGATGAAGTTCATGACCAAGATGGACAACACGGTTGGAGAGTTAGCAAACACGGTGAGCATAGTCAAGGCGACTACTGAACAGAACACCGCATCCATCAAGATCCTTGAAAGGCAAGTGGGGCAAATTTCTGAAGCCCAACAAAACCGACCTCCTGGAACATTCCCGAGTATGACCGAAAAGAAAAACCGAGTAGAATGTAATGCCATCTATCTAAGAAGTTGCAAGGAGCTTGTTAGCTCCAATATTCTGAAATATTAGAAGTATTGAAAAATGGCCAAGTACAGAAGAACTTCCACAAAAGCTCTGCTGAGTGCAACAGAAGCTCTGCAGGGCATCTCAGAAGAATCAAAGGAAGTTTGATCAAGAGTGATCAAAGACCGAGGAAACTACAGAAGGACGCTTTCAGAAGACCAAGACCGCAGAACCTCTGTTACCAATAACAGAGCCTCTGCGGACAACATCAGAAGACAAGGAACCAAGAAGACAAGAAGACTTCACAGAGGACCGAGCCACAGAACCTCTGCCACCCTTGACAGAAGCTCTGCAGAAGTAAACAACCAAAGACTCGGAATCCGGTGAAGACTACTCTACAGAGGAACCAGACCGCAGAACCTCTGTAACACATTACAGAGCCTCTATGGTCCTCTAAAGACTAGGAAGATATTTATAATATCTTGCTACTGTTCCAAGACCTGTTCATCAACTTGCATGGAAAAGTACTGTCAAAACACGTGTCAAGCTCTAAGTGGACTCAATAGGGCATGGTACAAAATAGACGTCTGCGCCATTTAATGCATTTACCAAAAGTACATCTGCTCCATTAAATGCGCATGGCTCAGACAACTGCTCACACCATCCAGTTTACTATTCATGCCGTAAAAGGAACAGTGACCTACTTCATAGTCTTCTAAGAGTAGTATAAAAGGAAGACTCATGTTGAGTTCTTCCTAACACAAAAAAACAACACAAAAACAGAAAAACAAGAACACTTCAATCAAACATCAAGAACACTTAGCTTATGCACATTTAGAGTCATATCTGTTTAAAGCTTTGCATACTCACTGTTCTTAAATATGTTCTTGATATATATATATTCAGTAAACTTTGAGATATTATTTCATATTCACTGTTTATTTATATTGTGTTCTAAATCTATCAAACATATCTGTTAGTTCTTCAAATACGCTTCCGCATCAAACATAAACTCGAACTAATAGATCTGATAATCTTGTTTAAGCGTATCAGGGAACCAACAATTGGTATCAGAGCAAAGCTTGGTTTTCAATATCAAGTATCCTCGTTTAGACAAGATTCTTGATAGAAACTGTCTGTTCTTAACCTACTCTTCATTCCTTCAAACAGATTCTGTTTTACTGCCATTTTCGATTTATTCGATCTGGTAACATCCTAGAAACTGTTTCTTTCGTTAAAAACTTCATTCAATATGTCAAGACTAAAATTTAGTGCTGATGCTGATTTTCATTATTATTTCAAACTCAGCACAAATTTTAAGAAAATAATTCCTTCTCTTGAGAAAGAATTAGAGGAAAGAAACAAGATCATTCTTATTAACTCAGACAACATTGCCAAGCTTGAAGAATCAGGTAAACTCCTAAACTGTGAAAATCTTGAACTAAAAAGGAAACTATCTGAGTCAGAAGAGCTTGGTAAAAAGGAGAAAGAGAAGTTTGAGGAAGTTAAGACTGTTTTTAAAGAAGAGAAGAAAAGCCTTGAGCTTAAGTGTCTAAACTTTTCTAAACTGATTTCCAACTTTGAAAAACTTATAATCAGTAAAAATGAAAAGTTTGGAAAGGAGAAAACTCTTCTTGAGACAAAGAATAAGGAACTTTCTTTCAAAATCTCAAAATTACAGAAATCTCTTGAAAAAGAGAGGAAAGAGCAGGATTTTGAAAGAAAAGAGTCTGAAAAGGTGAAGAGAGAAGGATTTCAAACAAAGTGTTTGAAAGACAAGTTTGAGAAGGAAAGAAAGGTCTTTAAAGCTGAAATGTCAAATTTAACAAAGAGACTATCCGATTTGTCAAACAAGATTATGTTGGAGAAGAGGTATAAATCAGATCTTCTAAGAAATTTGATTTAAACCTTAAAGAAAAAGATGTTTTAGCTAAAAGGCTTAAGAACCTTGTCTTAGCAAACTCTTGTGCTAAAAATTCAAATAATCCTGTTTACAAAAAGATGAAAATGGTTTGGAAAGTCAAAAACTCTATTCCTGACAAAAATGCTCCAAAGCCATTTGTTTCTACAAAGCCTTCATCTTTTCATTCATATAAATGCTTTGATCTTCTGCTTCAATTAAGAAACCTTTTCTCTAAATCTTTCTGTGTACAAAATGGGTCATTTCAAAAAAAAATCCAAAGACCCAAAATGAGAAAGGTCATAGAAAGAAAGTTGGCAAACCAACAGAGATTGGCAAACCAGAGGACCTAAAGACAGCTCCAAATCCTAACAAAAAAGGACCCATTTGGATATGGGTACCAAAAGTTCTTTGATCTGTCTTGCAGGTACTCGGACTTCTGATCATTACAGATCAGGGCTCGCTCTTCAGAGGAGAAAAGGACTTCTAAACACATCAGTTTAGGACTCGCACTTTAGTGAAATAGACTCTTAAACAAATCAGTTTAAGACTCGAGCTTCATCAGAAAAGGACTTCTGACCATTACAGATCAGGACTCACTCTTCAGCAAACAATGGACTCCTTAATACTTCTATTAAGGACTCAGGCTTCAAAGTTCACTATGACTCTTAAAACACTTTGTTTAAGACTCATCCTTCAAAAGTTCTATACTTCACAGAGCCTCTGTGGAATTGCTCAGAGCCTATGACAATCTCCACAGAACCTCTGATAAGGTTGACCTATGTTCTGTGCATTATTTATCTCTATTGATTCAAGCATAGGTCAAGGGGGAGCAGAAGGAGACCTCAAATTGATCTACAGAGGTTGATCATTCAAGGGGGAGCCAAAGGAGGATTATGATCAACAAGAGTCTCTGTCGTCCAAACTAGACACTCTAAAAGGTATGTGTCGCACAAAATCTTTTTCCAAAACAGTTTTTCCAGGACAAAAATTTCTAAATATGTCCTAAAAACAATGTTTAAAAAAAAACATAAAAACTTTGGATGATCAAGAAGTTTTATGAATTATTAGTTATTAGAAATTTCCTGTAACAGAGCCTCTGCTGGCTCTGGCAGAGGTCCAAAAACCTCTGTAGGATAATTTCTCTCTACTAAAGAATTATCGATCCTCTCCAATGTTTTTCAAACGTTTTTGTTAAAAGTACAAGCTTCAAGAGATGGATAGGCAGGTTTCAAACCACATAAATCAATCCTACAAAGGTTGTTAGATCAAGGGGGAGCGAAAAAGGAGACCTTGCTGAATCTACAGAGATTTATAAGTCAAGGGGAAGCTAAGAATACGACAGAAGAGATCACATTCGTCGATCAAGAAGAAAAATAGGTTGGTATCTCGCACACACAATGCCACAGAAGTCATAAGCCACAGAGTTCTTTCCACCAAAGAACCTCTGTAGATCACTCAAATCATTCAAATGACTTATGCTGCACAAAATCTTTGAGATTTACAATTTTCTAGGACACCAACTTTCAAATAGGTCCTAAATACATTGTTAAAACTGATCAAAAACTTGGATGATTAAAAATGTTTATAAATTATTAGTTATTAGAAATTTTCTGTCGCAGAGCCTCTGCTGGCTCTGGCAGAGGTCCAAAAACCTCTGTAGGATAATTTCTCTCTACTAAAAATTTATTGATCCTCTCCGTGTTTTTCAAACGATTTTTCATTAAAGATACAATCTACAGAGATAAACTTTTTTTAAATTCACAGAGCTTCTGTACCCACAGAGCCTCTGTAAAGATTTCCACTTGGGAATTTCTGTATCTGTAACGGTAACTTTTCTGTGGTGAAAATTTAAAACCCACGCGTTTTTCATTTAATGTGGCCGCCCACGACGTCTCGTCGTCACTGACATTGATGACGTGTCAAGTTTTCATTGACGTACATATCACGTCGTCCTAGAAACTTGCACCGTGCCGAATGAACTCGAGTGTGGACCTCAAATTTTATTAACTTTCTCACATTTTCACCGTTCCGAATTCTATCCGTTACCACAGTATAAAACCCAAGATAAAATCACTTTCAAAACTTTACTATTCTCTCATCTTCTACGGCGAACTTGCTTATTTATTTCTGAAAACCTAGAACGTTCAAACCTACAAATGGCTTCCAGTTCCAAATCTGCTCACGTTTCACCAACGAACTCTCCGACATCCTCTCTAGTGCATTCTGAGCACTCCCACAACCCACACATCGCCACCGATGCCGACAGACACGACTCCGGCGACGAGGCATCCTTCGTACCCACTACCCACCTGCAACAATTTTTCTCAAATGACCATTTCGAGCAAACCCTTCCCATTAAATCGAACAACTGTTATCTTGTTCCTTCTCCTACGGCATTTGGCAAAGATCATGCCATCCTGCTAAACATCCTAGAGAACCACTTTCTTTACCCTCTTCTGAGCAAAACCGTTGAACAAATACCAGTACGTTACCTACATCAGTTTTGGCAATCTTGCCGTTATGACGCTGACACCGATTTGATCAGAGGCTACATTTCTAAACCTGACCAAAGTAAGAGCCTTGAACTGATGTTCAATCGCACCATGTTCTCATTAGAATTTGGCCTTCCAACAAGAGGACTCATGGGAATCAAAAAGTATGCACCCCAACCAACAAATGAAGAACTTGTCGACTTTCTGCACATGTTAGGGTACAACCAACAGTTGAAAAAGAGGAACGATTTCCGCAGAGCAAGACTACCTCCTCTGTGGAATACCTTATTCTCCATCCTAAATCGTTGCCTCACGGGAAAAATCGGGAGCATCGATCAAAGCTCACCTCAAATTCTCTCAATCATGTATGGTGTATACTATGATCTACCCCTAGATTATGCCACCATAATGATGCAAGAGATCATCAACACCATCGATCGCAAAATCGCCTCCCAGAAAGCCAAAATGTCTGATCACAACTGGTTACCCCCTCTGCAGTTCCAGCGAATCCTCAGTGTACTTTTCGAACCCCTACTCCTTATCCAAAAATGGCCAATGGACGGTCCCAAACCTAAGCAATTTCCTATGTCCAAGAACATCCCTACAGAACATGAGGATGGCTACCCACACATCAGGCCACTATCAAAGGTAATGTTAGGTTATGCTAGTGATGAAGAACTAGTTAGTGAGTACACACGCGTTTACAGAACTCCTGAACCCAGTTCTGTAACACCCCCGCGTATAGGAATGCCCATAGGAGGTAATGTAGTAGAGAGACTTACAGAAGAAGAATGGAAGATAAAGTTGGCTAAACACAAGGCCAACCAGAAGAACTTCAGAGATATAAGGAAAGACCTCTATTCTTCAAAGAGGAAGTATTCTGAGGGATCTAAAGAGAAGAAGATGAAGAAAAAGGGAAAGAAAACCAAGACCCCTACAGAGGAACAACTTGCCTCTGTTTCTGCTATCCAACAAACTCCTGCAGAACCGTCTTCTCCACCCACTGAACATCCCACAGAACCCTCATCTCCACCACAAATCCAAGGTCCCTCTGCCCCTCCCTCTTCCAAAAGAAAAAGAAAGTCAAAATCTACAGAGGAGGGAGCACCAAAACCAAAGAAGAGGAAATCAAAGAAGAAGAAACCATCTTCTCCTCTGCAAACAATAACAGAAGGAATCGAACCACCTCTGCAAACTCAAAACTTCACAGAGGTTCTTGATTCACTTCTGCCAAGACAAGAGACTGCAGAAAAAGAGGTGCAAATAGGTTTAGAGGAGAGGGTAGAAACGTCTGGAGGAAAAGAAAATGAGAAAGGAAAAGATGCCGAAGTTGCAGAAGGCACACATCCCTCAACCCCTCCCAGTGCAACCCACACATCTGACACCGCAGGTCTAGCTGCAGAAGGTGTCATTGAAAAAGAGCAGCACAGCTCGAACCTCACCCAACCCATCCAACCAGAGGTTACTCTTTCAACCTCTGTGCCCACAGAAGACGGGGAATCCATTCCTAGGGAGTCTCCTCAGAGAGACTCACCTATAGTTCGTGATCAATCGCCCCAGATCACACTAGAACACCCTACAGAGGAATTCGTTTCCTCTGACACGCACAATATAGGGCCAAAACTTCTTTCAGAGAGAAGTAGAGAGCACCATGATGAAGAGACTCTAGACAAGTCTCCGAGTCAACAAAAGAATATTCCGATACCCACCTCTGGAGTGGATTTGGACAATGTTCTTCACATAACTTCTGTAGAGACTGAAACTCAGGTTTCTTCTCGAGGATCAGATGGAAATCCTTCCACCCCCAACGTACAAACAAGGGTGAACGAAGGTGTCCCAGGAACAGGGACTCACTCTGGAGAAGGAGTTGTTCCTCCAGAGGTTACCCAAGAGGAACATGTTACGAAGGATGAGTTCCAAGCCTTTGTAACCTCTGTAACTCAAACATTGAATGAGTTGCAAAGCTCATTCACGTCTTTTACAGAGTCAACTTCAGGCGCGCTTACAGGATTAAATACCAAAGTGGATACCTTATCCACAGAGGTTAAAGCAGCCCTTGCAGAAATGAAGTCAACTACATAAACTTCTGCTGCTGCTGCCATCGCCTCTGCCACTAACATTGCCAAAACAACCGCTGCAGAGTTCGAGAAAAGTGCGACCAAAGCCTTCAAAACTTCGATCGCAATCTACTTTGAAACAATGAAGAAAAATGCAGCAAGGCAAGCAGCTCAAGACACCTGCAGAACAGAAGTTGCTGCTAAAAGAAGGCAGGATGATCCTGATGATGGAGCATCTGGTCATCCTGAGGGGGAGAAAACAAAGGAAACAACGGAGGCTGCTTTTGCAAAAACTACAGAGAAAACTGCAGAACCCTCTACGACAGAAACGCAGAAGGGAAAACAACAGAGGCAAAACACCTTTATCTCACCTGAGGATGCACCAACCATAGAACCTAAGGTAATCAATCTTGCATCCTCATCCTCAGAACAAACTCCACCCTCACCCAAAGAACCAACACCAACCTCACAAACAATCCTGCGCAAAACAAGAGTAAAATCCATAGCTCGAAAACCCAAAAGACCAAAACGCACTGCAGAATTCATTCTTCGCAGAATGGAATATATATCTGCTTTTCAATCAACAAAGCGTTTTGACATCCCACCTCCAAAACCCGAAAATTCATCACCAACAGAGTTCTCTCAACCCGAAGTATCAAAACCTTTAGAGACAACAACCAAAACATCAGAGCATACAACCCCAAAACCCACAGAACCTCCAACTGTCAAATCAACAGAGGTTCCACCCACACAAGTCCAAAACCCAATATCTGAAACCTCAAAGCCAAAAGATAAAGGCAAGGGAATAATGACAGAAGAAGAGCCAAAGAAGAAGATGCCAGTTGCTACAGAGAAATTGATGAAAGGTGCATTTAATGCCTTCGTCACTCCTAAACCCGAAGAGGAAGATTGGGCATTCAACTTGAATCCTCTATCAGAAAACCCATCCCTGAATCCCACAGCTAAGGTAACAGAAGGTAGAGTAGCAGACATCACTCGAAAGATGGATGAGCTAAGGAGACCAATTCCAAGATCTACTTCAACCATTGAACAAATGGAAGAACAAGTCTACAGTTATCTCTACAGACAGCACTTCCAGAGCGATCTGTCAGCCCATGTCCGAGATCAGAAGCTAAGAGAGGAATTCGATGCAATCTTCACCTCTACAAAGTCAAAACCAGTCAATCAAGTTTACTCCATTCACAAAATAAAGAAGGTAATCTATTGCAAATACTCCAAAATGAGAACCTATCCTCATACGGTGTATACCATCTGGAAAGTCAAAAGGTCTGACAGATCAGAAAATCAATTCTCTGATGCTGATATCCGAAACCTCAATCCCTATGACTTACCTGACCTTCTGCAATGGACGAAAGACAACTTCAATAACGACTGCCACAAAAGGTCTTATCGAGTTCTCAGAAAGGCGATGCGTGAAAAGCTCCTAATCTACAGCATGCTCGACATTCAACTAGCCATCGATCTGGGCATAACTACTCTAAGTATCAGACCACCAGAGGATTTCTGCCCACCCAATGCCATACCCAATTCAATCATCAAAACTCCAAGGTACGGGTTAGTATTCAAGAATCCTGCTGATCAACTGAAACTGTTTGTGACAATGGACTGTCAGAAGTACACAACCCATACTCTGAACATGTTCAGAAAGATACTAGAGGAGAATAAAGCAACAGAGCTTATGAACGAAGAATCTGCTCTGATGATGATCAAAGAGATTGATGCTACACTCGGCTTACGAAATCTCTGCCTCAAATTCTATGAAGAACTCAAGGAAGTAGGAAAAGACAACAGAAAGTTCAACGACTTCCCAAATGCAAAAATCTGAGTCTCTTCAAAGAACCTCTGTCAACGTTTATTTCTGTGTACTCAAATGTAAATGCCTCTGGCATAAATTTCAAATGAAAGAAATAATCTTCTGCGGTATTGTTTAACCTCTTCTTTACTTAGGTTAAAATGCATAAATTCAACCTTTTATTTTTCAATACTTAGGGGGAGATTGTTAGCTCCAATATTCTGAAATATTAGAAGTATTGAAAAATGGCCAAGTATAGAAGAACTTCCACAGAAGCTCTGCTGAGTGCAACAGAAGCTCTGCAGGGCATCTCAGAAGAATCAAAGGAAGTTTGATCAAGAGTGATCAAAGACCGAGGAAACTACATAAGGACGCTTTCAGAAGACCAAGACCACAGAACCTCTGTTACCAATACCAGAGCCTCTGCGGACAACATTAGAAGACAAGGAACCAAGAAGACAAGAAGACTTCACAGAGGACCGAGCCACAGAACCTCTGCCACCCTTGACAGAAGCTCTGCAGAAGTAAACAACCAAAGACTCGGAATCCGGTGAAGACTACTCTACAGAGGAACCAGACCGCAGAACCTATGTAAAACATTACAGAGCCTCTATGGTCCTCTAAAGACTAGGAAGATATTTATAATATCTTTCTACTGTTCCAAGACCTGTTCATCAACTTGCATGGAAAAGTACTGTCAAAACACTTGTCAAGCTCTGAGTGGACTCAATAGGGCATGGTACAAAATAGACGTCTGCGCCATTTAATGCATTTACCAAAAGTACATCTGCTCCATTAAATGCGCATGGCTCAAACAACTGCTCACACCATCCAGTTTACTATTCATGCCGTAAAAGGAACAGTGACCTACTTCATAGTCTTCTAAGAGTAGTATAAAAGGAAGACTCATGTTGAGTTCTTCCTAACACAAAAAAACAACACAAAAACAGAAAAACAAGAACACTTCAATCAAACATCAAGAACACTTAGCTTATGCACATTTAGAGTCATATCTGTTTAAAGCTTTGCATACTCACTGTTCTTAAATCTGTTCTTGATATATATATATTCAGTAAACTTTGAGATATTATTTCATATTCACTGTTTATTTATATTGTGTTCTAAATCTATCAAACATATCTATTAGTTCTTCAAATACGCTTCCGCATCAAACATAAACTCGAACTAATAGATCTGATAATCTTGTTTAAGCGTATCAGGGAACCAACAGAGCTGATCAAGGAGACTACACGAGAACCGCCATCAAAGGAAACCGGTCCTAAAGAGAAAGAGGTTGAGGCTGTAGACATGGATAAGTTGGAGGCTGATGAAGAGGTTGTGACTGAAGAGAACAAGAAAAGTGAAGAGAAAAAACCGGTAGTCAAACCGTTTGTACCACCACTACCATTCCTTAATCGAGTGAAGGCACGCAAGGATGAGGAACAATTCAAGAAGTTCCTCGACATCTTCAAGAAGCTTGACATCAACATCCCATTCGCGGAGGCACTTGCTAAAATGCCGACATACCTCAAGTTCATGAAGGAGATCTTATCAAAGAAGAGGGCGATTGAGCATCAGTCTACCATTACACTTACTGAAGAGTGTAGTGCAATCATCCAGAACAAGCTTCCCCCGAAGCTTAAAGATCCAGGGAGTTTTTCGATCCCTATTCAAATTGGGAATATTTGTTTTGATATGGTATTATGTGATTTAGGAACGAGTATTAACTTAATGCCTTTATCTGTTTTCAGGAAACTCGGATTGGGAGAAGTGAACCCGACATACATGACGCTTAAACTCGCGGACAGATCGATAATATATCCGTATGGAGTGGTAAATGACGTCTTGATCAAGGTTGGCAAGTTCTACTTCCCGGTGGACTTCATGGTGATCGACATAGATGAAGACGAAGAAGTCCCGCTGATACTGGGAAGATCCTTCTTGGCCACGAGTAGAGCGTTGATAGACATGGAAGAAGGATAGATGACCCTAAGGGTTGGTGGCGAGAAGGTAGTATTCAAGATGTTCGGGAGGGAAAGAGGCAAAGGTGAAGAGAAACCGGATGATTTTATTGTTACATCATTAAATTTATATGTTATACATAGTATTTAATCCTTTGTACCATGTTTTATAATTCCTTACTCACCTTGTGTTTTAATCCAAGTTAAAATTCTTATAAATTTCTTACTTATTAAGGCATCATTTATACATTCACATACCTGTATATGTTGTTTTAATTTGGTGTTTTTAACAAATTCTACAATTTATATGCTTTTTTTTAACTTTTAATATTCCTAAAATCTCTTTTTCTTGAATTAGAGCTTTTACTATTCTGCTGGCAGAAATATTTTTGGTCCACAAATGGTCATAATTAAGTATTTTCTGGAATAGTTTACTTAACCAAATTTTTATATATATTATTTTAAGGTCTTAGGGAACTTTTGACATAGATATCATGATTTTTAGAGGTGGTTAGCTATTTTAATCATTACACTTAAGTTTAAGTGTCACAGTTACCAAAACAGTCTGCACCATCTTTTTGTCAAGTCCATTTGGAGGGTCAAATCTCAACATTTTTCGGTGATTCAAATTGGGTTTTAAACCTAACTCATAAAAGTATCTTCCAGAAAACTTTCATCATTTGTAGTTACATATTGAGGGATATATGACGATTTTAAGTTAGGTCTTCCATTCTGCCAGATTCTGATTTCTTGCACACCAGTCTTGGTTTGAGTGTTTGAGACCCCAAATCTTAATATTTTTGAGTGAAACCAATTTTTTTCGATTCATAACTCATTAAAGAAATTTCCAGAAGAAAAATCAAGAATTTTAGTGGAATATAAAGAGACCTATAACTGATTAAAGTATAGAATTTTCTCTGTCAGATTTTCTTTGCACACTTAATTTCATATGAGTAGTTGAAGGGTCAAATCTTCGAGTTTTTACATGAAACCACGTGGGTTTGAAACATAACACAATAAACAAAGTTCCAGAAAAAGATTCATATCATTTGGTTAAGTATATTTCAAGATATGGTCGGATAAAATGCATGCAAGTAATCTGCCAGAAACTAAAATGCTATTTCATGAAAAATGAGTGTTTTAAATCCATATTTTCACTCATATGGTTGGTTCTTTGATTGAACACTCATTTACCACTACTTTGACAATGTTCTTAGATAAGAAAATCTATTTTTGTCCTTTAAAAACTCATGCATGAACTCACACATTTCAGATTATGACGAAAATACACATGCATGTAGTTAAAACATCATCTTCTTGAGTTCTAGTTGTATGGATTTTGGATGGTCACCATTTGTTCGACATATAATATGTCATTGGTGATTAACCTTCCATTAAAAAGGTCCCTTAGGGTCCTTTTTCCAGAAACTCAAGAGCAATGCAAATAAGTTGAGAAAAAAGATGAAGAAATTACAAGAAAAGGAAGAAAATGAAGGAGAGTACAAGAGGGATGAGTTTTACTCATCCTAGGGGTGATTTTACCTTCAAGGATCTTCAAGGATGGAACTCTTGTGATGTTCTTGGGGCTGAATTCGGCCAAGACTAGGAGGGAAGGGAGAGAAGAGAGAGGATTTGAATATAGAGAGAGAGAGTGAGGTGTAGGAAGTGAAGAGTTTTCTTGAAAATCAAGAAAATTAATACTTGGGTATTATGGGTCATAAAGAGGGCCGAATTTTTGGGCAAAAATCTGCATTTTTTTTTAAGTGTTAATTAACATTGTGTAAGTATTTATATTATGTAATTTTTATAAAAGCTTGATTTAAGTAGCTAAAACCTCTTTAATCTACTTAATTTTTGGTTTGGTTAAATAAAGTGTTAGGATTTAGAATTGGGTATATATATAAACTACATATTTACTCCTCTTGTTATTAATATTGTTAAAATTAAATGTTACAGTTCCAATCGGCATTTTAAAGACAGCTTAAGCAGTTCCGTGCGGTAACAGGATTTTCTAAGCGTACTGTTGGAGTTCTTAGGATTCTAAACCTTAGCCATCAAACTTAAGTCATAATAAGTTATTTCTACATGTTAAGACATGTATTAAGCTATTCAGTTGCTAACCTGAGTGGTTTGGTTGACGGGTGTCACAGTCTCCCCTTGTTAGAAGAATTTCATCCCGAAATTCGTTGATTGCTATTCCCCGCCTGGTCCTTTGTAAATAGGTGAGGGTACTTATGCTTCATGTAATCTTCTCGTTCCCATGTATACTCAGGTCCATGCCTCGAATTCCAACGAACTTTTAAGATCGGGATCTTACTACGCCTTGTTCGTTTGACTTCTTGATCGAGGATTTCAATTGGTTCTTCTATGAAGTGTAATCGCTCGTTGACCTGAATATCCTCTAGGGGTAGAACCAATGATTCATCACTTAGGCATTTCTTAAGGTTTGACACATGGAACGTATTGTGGATGGCACTCAGCTCTTGCGGTAAACTGAGTTTATATGCTACTGGGCCAATCCGTTCAATTATTTCAAACGGGCCAATATATCTTGGACTCAACTTGCCTCTTTTTCCGAAGTGTATTAATCCTTTCCAAGGCGATACCTTTAGAAGCACTTTATCACCCACTTGAAATTCTAATGGCTTCCTACGGTTATCTGCATAACTCTTCTGACGATCTCTTGAGGCTTTAAGTCTATCCTTGATAATTGAGATTTTGTCAGTAGTCTCTTGAACGATCTCGGGCCTAGTCAATTGTCTGTCGCCAATTTCCAACCAACTATGTGGCGACCTACACTTACGTCCATATAAGGCTTCATACGGTGCACACTGAATGCTGGTATGATAACTATTGTTGTAGGAGAACTCCACTAATGGTAGGTGAGTATCCCAACTTCCACCAAAATCTATCACACATGCACGCAGTATATCCTCTAGCGTTTGTATAGTTCTTTCTGACTGGCCGTCCGTTTGAGGATGGTAGGAAGTGCTCAGATACAAACGCGTACCCAAAGCTTTCTGGAGTGATCGCCAAAACCGTGACGTAAAACGACTATCTCTATCCGAGATGATGGAAATAGGCACTCCATGACGCATAACGATTTCATTGACGTAATTTGTGCAAGTCTTTCTATCTTATAATCTTCCCGAATAGGAAGAAAATGCGCAGATTTCGTAAGTCGGTCCACTATAACCCATATTGCGACGTGTCCTTTCCTAGTCCTAGGTAGCTTAGTTACGAAATCCGTAGCTATTTGTTCCCATTTCCATTGGGGAATCTTGGGTTGTTGTAATAGACCAGATGGTTTCTGATGTTCGGCCTTAACCTTTGCACAATTTAAGCACTTGTTTACGTACAAAGCAATGTCTCTCTTCATACCCGACCACAAGTAGTATTCCTTTAGATCTTTGTACATCTTATCAGCTCCTGGGTGAATCGAATATCTTGATTTATGGGCTTCATCCATAATTGTTGATCGTAGGCTATTAACCTTTGGTATCCAAACTTTGTCTTCAAAGTAACGTACCCCATCTGACCTTGTTTTAAATTTAAGTTCCCATTGATGTAGGGCCTCTCCCTTCAAGTTCTCTGCTTTCAACGCTTCTTCCTGAGCTTCAAGAATTTGTGTCTTTAGGCTCGTCTGAACGAACGCACCCATTGCTCGCACTCTTGACTGCTTCACCCTTTCCTTCCTGCTTAGTACGTCGGCTACCACATTAGCCTTGCCTGGGTGGTACTTTATTTCACAGTCATAGTCGCTAAGCAGTTCAACCCATCTTCTTTGCCTCATGTTAAGCATTTTCTGGTCAAAGATATGTTGAAGACTTTTATGATCGGTGTAGATGGTGCATTTCGTGCCGTAAAGATAATGTCTCCAGATCATAAGTGCGAACAATACTGCTCCTAACTCAAGGTCGTGAGTAGTATAGTTCTTCTCATGAACTTTAAGTTTCCTCGAAGCATACGCAATGACCTTGTCCTTCTGCATCAACACACACCCCAATCCTTGGTGTGATGCATCGCAGTAGACTACGAAATTTTCCGCGCCTTCTGGTAACGCCAGAATTGGTGCATTACACAACCTATGCTTAAGTGTTTGGAACGCCTCTTCTTGTTTCTCTCCCCAAATAAACTTCTTATCCTTTTGGGTTAATGCCGTTAGTGGTTGCGCACTTTTTGAGAAATTCGCAATGAATCACCGGTAATAGCCTGCTAAACCGAGAAATTGACGGATTTCTGTCGGGGTCTTCGGGGCTTCCCATCTCTTGATGGCCTCAATTTTTGCCGGATCTACATGAATTCCCTTCTCATTAATCACGTGGCCAAGAAATTGTACCTCTCGAATCCAAAATTCGCATTCGGAGAACTTTGCATACAATTTCTGGTCTCTGGGCAATTCTAGTATCAACTTTAGATGTCGCCCATGATCCTCCTTGCTTTGCGAATAAATTAGTATATCCTCTATGAACACGGTCATGAACTCGTCCAGGTACGGTCTACAAACCCTGTTCATTAAGTCCATGAAGACAGCTGGTGCGTTGGTTAGCCCGAAAGGCATAACCAGGAATTCGTAATGGCTGTATCGAGTCCTAAACGCCGTCTTGGGAACATCCTATTCACGGACCCTCATTTGATGATATCCAGATCGAAGATCAATTTTTGAAAAGTAGGTAGCACCTTGGAGTTGGTCGAACAGGTCGTCGATTCGGGGAAGAGGGTATCGGTTCTTGATAGTTAGCTTATTGAGTTCTCTATAATCGATGCACATCCGCAAGGATCCATCTTTCTTTTTAACGAAAAGAACTGGGGCTCCCCATGGTGAAGAGCTAGGTTTTATAAGTCCTTTGTCGAGCAGCTCCTGGAGTTGTCCTGACAATTCCTGCATTTCTGAAGGTGCTAACCGGTAAGGTGATTTCGCCACGGGTGCCGCTCCCGGAATTAAGTCGATATGAAATTCAACTTGTCTTGGTGGGGGTAATCCAGGTAATTCATCTGGGAATACCTCGGGAAAATCTCGTACTACTGGGAAGTCTTGAATATTCTTCTCTTTGATCTCCTTATCCACTACGTGTGTCAGAAACGCAACACAATCTTTCCGCAAATATTTTCGCATCTTCATACTCGACACTATTTTGAATTTCCTCCCCGAGCTTTCTCCCTGTATTTCCAGTACTCTTCCTTCGGTTTGAGGTATCCGGACAATCTTTTCGGAGCAAACGATCTCAGCGCGATTCTTTGATAACCAATCCATACCTACGACTATATCGAAGCTTCCTAATTTGATTGGAATTAAATCTATGCTAAAATCTTTTTCCGCCAGTTTTAGGGTACTGTTTTTAATTACATCTCTGGCCCTAACTTCCTGTCCATTAGCAAATTCAATAACGTAGACCTCTTTCAACTTTTGGGGGTTTCAAGTTAATTTTTGGCCTAAACTCTAGTGATACAAAGCTTCTATCCGCTCCAGAATCAAATAGTGCTGATGCATAGTTCTAAGGCATAGTTTCAAACAGGAATTTGGTCATATTTTTGACACAAGTTCTACTCAACTAGGTGATGAATATCATATGGTATGTCTACAACTAATCATTCGAGCATATAAATATAGTAACATATAGTAACTTCATAATCATGGATTTTAAAACACTTGGTTCAAACAAACACGGTTCAACCATCACATAGGTTCAATAAACAACAAAATGTTTTCTCTAAAAGATACCTAGTACTTAGAGTCCTAATAGTCAGCTACATGCCACCAAAATAAGTTTCCAACTTTAATCATCGAAAGTAGTCAAAAGGTTCTTTCACTAACGCCACTTTCTTGGAACCATTTCTTCACAACTATCCCTAATGCATAGTTACTAAGCGTGCTATTGTAAGTGCCTAGGATATGCAATGTTTATGTATGCACACACAATTATTATGCTTCTGTGTTTAAGTAGAAAATTTATTTTAAGCATACTTCCATTATGACCAACCCGAGTCTCTCATTATATTTACCCGAATTAAACATAGGTGATCAGGCTTTGTTTAATTGAGGTATAATAATGTGACATTCGACTTGGTTATATTAGCAATATACTTCAGATTTTAGACAATCATTTCGAAAACCGTTTTGAAAATAGTTTGCGTTATGGTTGGGTTATAGTTTGTGGTTCCCATAAGAAAACCAGCATTCTCTATAACCTTAGGCTCTGATACCAAATCTGTCACACCCCGCTAAAGCGGAAACACGAGGTATAACAGTGTAGGGTTTCATTTCAAAGGTAACAGACAACACCAACCACAAGTTTAATACAATAGTATGAAATATTACAATACAACGTCTTCAACCAAAAAGTTCCAAAAGAAAACGACGGATACAAAAATTAATAATAGAAATTTTTAAGGTTCTTGATGTTGATGTCATCAACCAAAATACACCCTACGTGCCTTCACTTACTTCTTATTCCCTGAAAAGCATGTTTAAAACGAAAAGGTCAACTACAAAGAGTTGGTGAGTTCACGGGTTTTTCATATCCAAACAGTTTTCAACCAAAGATTATTTTCGTGAGTCTTTTGTCACGACAAGCTTTAAATTTAAATCTTATGAGTACACATTACAATACATGACTTTCGCAAGATATATGATTGTTGAGCCACTACTAAGCCTCCGACAACTTACGCCCCGCGGACTACCTCAGAGGTGGTATGATGGCCACATGAGTAGAACATTATTACCAGATAAAGTGCACCCCTACTCGTCAGTTTAAGGTGGGTTTGTCAAACCAAATAGCGCTATCCACAAATATCACCGGCTCGTTATGAGTTAATAAGTAGTGTACCTATTGGGGACTTAACATTTTTATTATCACTCAACATATCTTTGTCACTTATGTAAAGTTGTACATTCATTTGTACTCATTTCTTAAATCACAAATATCCATAATTTTACTATCATGAATCATTTAGCATTTTAAAATCATAACATGCTTTTCACCCCAAACATTTAAACAAGTAAAACGGGGCTGTGAAAACTCACAACGTTGAAATAATAGTAACATGCTTTTCACCCCAAAACGTATAAAATAGTAAAAAGGGGCTGCGAAAACTCACGATGTTCCGCAAGGATGTCCAAGGGTTGCCGCACGGATGCACAGTTTCTCGATCCTAGGTCCTTCCTAAGGAGTGAAACACATCATCAGTTTCGGTCTAACCCTTATGGCTAAAGCATTGCTTAGCCCATCATGTCTTATAAAATGCCTTGATATTAGTTACTAGGTTCAAGTATTATTTTGCATTGTCGTTTATATGTTATTTATTGGTTTTAAAAAGGTTTGTAGGATTTTATTGTTACATCATTAAATTTATATGTTATACATAGTATTCAATCCTTTGTACCATGTTTTATAATTCCTTACTCACCTTGTGTTTTAATCCAAGTTAAAATTCTTATAAATTTCTTACTTATTAAGGCATCATTTATACATTCACATACCTGTATATGTTGTTTTAATTTGGTGTTTTTAACAAATTCTACAATTTATATGCTTTTTTTTTAACTTTTAATATTCCTAAAATCTCTTTTTCTTGAATTAGAGCTTTTACTATTCTGCTGGCAGAAATATTTTTGGTCCACAAATGGTCATAATTAAGTATTTTCTGGAATAGTTTACTTAACCAAATTTTTATATATATTATTTTAAGGTCTTAGGGAACTTTTGACATAGATATCATGATTTTTAGAGGTGGTTAGCTATTTTAATCATTACACTTAAGTTTAAGTGTCACAGTTACCAAAACAGTCTGCACCATCTTTTTGTCAAGTCCATTTGGAGGGTCAAATCTCAACATTTTTCAGTGATTCAAATTGGGTTTTAAACTTAACTCATAAAAGTATCTTCCAGAAAAATGTCATCATTTGTAGTTACATATTGAGGGATATATGACGATTTTAAGTTAGGTCTTCCATTCTGCCAGATTCTGATTTCTTGCACACCAGTCTTGGTTTGAGTGTTTGAGACCCCAAATCTTAATATTTTTGAGTGAAACCAATTTTTTTCGATTCATAACTCATTAAAGAAATTTCCAGAAGAAAAATCAAGAATTTTAGTGGAATATAAAGAGACCTATAACTGATTAAAGTATAGAATTTTCTCTGTCAGATTTTCTTTGCACACTTAATTTCATATGAGTAGTTGAAGGGTCAAATCTTCGAGTTTTTACATGAAACCACGTGGGTTTGAAACATAACACAATAAACAAAGTTCCAGAAAAAGATTCATATCATTTGGTTAAGTATTTTTCAAGATATGGTCGGATAAAATGCATGCAAGTAATCTGCCAGAAACTAAAATGCTATTTCATGAAAAATGAGTGTTTTAAATCCATATTTTCACTCATATGGTTGGTTCTTTGATTGAACACTCATTTACCACTACTTTGACAATGTTCTTAGATAAGAAAATCTATTTTTGTCCTTTAAAAACTCATGCATGAACTCACACATTTCAGATTATGACGAAAATACACATGCATGTAGTTAAAACATCATCTTCTTGAGTTCTAGTTGTATGGATTTTGGATGGTCACCATTTGTTCGACATATAATATGTCATTGGTGATTAACCTTCCATTAAAAAGGTCCCTTAGGGTCCTTTTTCCAGAAACTCAAGAGCAATGCAAATAAGTTGAGAAAAAAGATGAAGAAATTACAAGAAAAGGAAGAAAATGAAGGAGAGTACAAGAGGGATGAGTTTTACTCATCCTAGGGGTGATTTTACCTTCAAGGATCTTCAAGGATGGAACTCTTGTGATGTTCTTGGGGCTGAATTCGGCCAAGACTAGGAGGGAAGGGAGAGAAGAGAGAGGATTTGAATATAGAGAGAGAGAGTGAGGTGTAGGAAGTGAAGAGTTTTCTTGAAAATCAAGAAAATTAATACTTGGGTATTATGGGCCATAAAGAGGGCCGAATTTTTGGGCAAAAATCTGCATTTTTTTTTAGTTTTTTTTAAGTGTTAATTAACATTGTGTAAGTATTTATATTATGTAATTTTTATAAAAGCTTGATTTAAGTAGCTAAAACCTCTTTAATCTACTTAATTTTTGGTTTGGTTAAATAAAGTGTTAGGATTTAGAATTGGGTATATATATAAACTACATATTTACTCCTCTTATTATTAATATTGTTAAAATTAAATGTTACAGTTCCAATCGGCATTTTAAAGACAGCTTAAGCAGTTCCGTGCAGTAACAGGATTTTCTAAGCGTACTGTTGGAGTTCTTAGGATTCTAAACCTTAGCCATCAAACTTAAGTCATAATAAGTTATTTCTACATGTTAAGACATGTATTAAGCTATTCAGTTGCTAACCTGAGTGGTTTGGTTGACGGGTGTCACAGCTTTGGAAGTAGTCAAGCGTTTCTTACGAAGACAAGTTAGATTTTATCGATGCTTTGACTTCCAGCTTGCTGTTGAGAGCTTCCAGCCTGTAGTCAATGTGAGAAGACCGGATAGAGAATTGCCGAACATTGACAGCTATCCACCATTTTCTATTGTAGAAGACCCTTATGGGATTGTGTATAGAGATCAGTCAAGTGTCAGACGCTTCCTCAGATTTGATGAAATCGGTAAATATTATGATGGAACTTTGAAGATCATCCAATTTCACCTAGATCACAGACTGAAGGAAGCTATGAAGAAGTTATTGGAAACAGTGAGAACTCTTTACCAGGTTGATAATGCTGAGATCAGACTCTTGAGGAGAGCAATAGAGACAATCGATACAAGGCTGAACTTCCGGAAAACACTAAGACGCTTGGAGATCTTAATTGGCAAGAATCGTCAACACAGAAGATTCGAGCGCCCTTGATTACAAAGGGGGAGATTTTTAATGCTACTTTTAGTGTTGTAATCAAGGCTTATCTATTTTAAGCTTGTAATTAGTCTAGTTTGACTTTCTATAGTCAAGGGTATATAAACCCTTGTGTAGCTTTTGTAATCAACAGTTCATATTTTGAGAGTAACAGATGGCATATTTCTCTCTCTAGATTATCTCTCTCTAATCTTGATAGATCTTGGTTTATCAATTGGTATCAGACTTAACCCTATAGCTTTTTATGAATGTCAGACTTAACCCTCTTCTCTGTCATAATATCAGTTGATAACACTGCCAAATTCTTTGTTAGCTTTCGTATTTCTTGCTGAAATATCTTCCTTTCAACAGAAAATTCATCTTTGACGCTCCTGGCCTGAAAGTTAGGTTTCTTTCTCTTTTCTAGTTCATGTCTTTCTATATCCAATTCCTTTTGAAGCTCGGATATCTTCTTTGACAATTTCACATTCTTTGCTTCAAAGTCTTTGCTCTTATTTTCATTCTCAACCCTTTCCTTCTCCAATTTTTATTTTTCAAGAAATAAAACTTTCTCAAAATCTGAATTTTGTTTGGAAAGTTTTCTGCATTTGAGTTCAAGAGCTTTATTTTCTTCATTTTCTTTCTTCTCCGTCTTTGAAGCTTGTTCAAGTTCAGAAACTTTCTGAGAAAGAGAAAGAATTTGCTTTTCATAGCAATTTTTGTCATTTAACCGATTAGCTCTTTCTTTTCTGAAATCCTCTCTTTCTACTTTAAGCAGCTTTTCCATGTCAGACAACTTCTTTGTAAGCTCAATGACCTTTTCCTTAAGATCTTTATTTTCAGCTTCTGACATGTTCTGTTCCGTGTCCTTTTTCTCGACTTTCTTTTCTTCTTCCTTTCTCTTTGTAAATGCAACTTCAAAATTGTTCATAAATCTTGTCTGTCTTAGCTGAGTAGCAACCGCCGATCCTAGCATTATCTTTTCAAGTTGTGACCACATCATCGTCGGATTATTCTTGAAACAATCAATTCGGTTGTAGATGTGATTCGGGAGAGCTTGTATAAGAAAGGACTTTACTTCTCTATCCGCTAGAAATCTCAAATTCTCTTCAACCGTATAATCATCTGTAGATTTAAGAACCCTTGAAGCAGGAACAGTAGTTGTTGCTGGAATCTCTACATAAGGTTTGACAAAAGGACCCTCAGTAAGAGATCGCATTATATTCTCTCCGTTTTCTCTACTTGCAATAAACTCGATGAATGCAACTCTCCATCGTTCAAAATCAGAATCTTTGACCAACATTGGTGGAAGGTTCATGTTTGCTTGACTATAAAAGATCTTTATAATGAAAATTATCTACTGAAAAATCGAACAATTAAAGTCAGAAAAAAATTCAAAAATAAAATCTGAAAAACAAATTAGATATTTGCCTTCCAAAAAATTAATTTTGAAAAGTTTACGCGGATATGTTGGACTTTAATCGTCAAACCTGCAAAATAGAAGAAAAAATGATCAGTTATGAGTAAAAGCAGGTAAAAATATAGGGACTAAAAATGTAAAATTCTAAACTATAAACTACAAGGACTAAAATTGTAACAAAACTAACGACTCTAACGGAAAAAGGACCAAAAATGTCACAAAACTAACGTAACTAAAGAAACCCCGTTAGTTTACTATTCATCATCATCTTCATTGAAACCCAATCTGCAAAAGTCGATATGGAATCAAACTTTTCGATCAAAATTGTTCCTTTATAATCCCTTAAGCTCCCTTAACTGATTAGAACTCAAAACACGCTTTCAAACTCTCAAACGAAGCAACCGAATGTTTTCGATTAAAACCGAACGAACGCTTTAAACGTTGATATCTTCCTCGTTTCTCGACGAAAATCGCTGATTTTTGTTGCGTAGAGATCGTAATTCGAATACCAATCAAATGCAATGAACAAATCTCGATCACACGACGAATTTCGAAGACCCACTTTTTCCGGGGATAAACGTTTTCCGGCGAAAACTCCGGTGAGCTATATTGAAGAAGGTTGCGAGTTCTTTGTTGCGAGTTCTTTGAGTTAGCCTGATGCAAAAACCCGGTTTAGTTGGATACGAAAAATATCTGAAGTAGCAAAACATAGATCAAGAAGGTGGCGCAAACCAGAGGTTTTCGTGAGCAGCTATTGGCGCAAACTGAGGTTTGCGTGATCAGTGAGTGGTGCAAAACTGAATTCTCTTGAATTGAACGTGGCGCAAAGATGATGTTTACTCCAGCTATGTATGGCGCAAAGCTGAAACTTTACTCCATATGTTGATGGCGCAAAAATTCAAATTAGCCGCAAAATTTGACTTTGTTATGTGAAGCATGAGGTGGCGATCCTTGAATTCATTTCAGCATAAAGATGGCACATTTCATAATTCTCTTCATGAGGTGGTGCAATTAATGATGGAGTAAATGGTGAAGCATGAGGTGGCGATTATGTAAGAATTTCTTTTGTGAATCAGGTGGTGCAATTAATGATATTTCCTTTGAAAAGTAGGTGGCGAGAAAAATCAGAATTCTTCAAACAATTGTGTATGGAGTAAACCATATGATGTTCTTGAGTTGATGAATGTGGCGCAAAACAGCTATGAACTGGCGCAAAAATTAGATTTGGCGCAAAACGATTATCAAACTCAAAAATCTCTTCAAATCCTAATCAAAACATCGAATTAAGCTTCCAAATTTTGCAGACATGTTACAAAATTGGTTTCTAACACGATTATGTTAACCAATTTCGCTGAAAAACACTGAATTGAAATCTGAATGGTTGATCAGACCGATTTTGACGAACTGAACAAAAACTTGAAAATCTTCAAATTACACTCCAAATTGATGAAATAAGCTCCCGATTCTTGAAGAAGATTTGTTCCAAAATAGATTCCTAACACAATGAATCCAAAATCCAGTCGAAAAACTTTCAAAAATTGTAAGAATTTGAGAAAAATAGATTTTCTTGAAAAAATCAAGAAAATCAATCGATTTTCCTCAAAAACCTAACAATTTTGATCTCAAATCGTGCAAATTCTTCAGAAGATCTTCAATAACGTGCTCTGATACCAATTGTGTGTCCCAATGATCAATCAACCAAGAATTCACACAAGATCTAGAGAGAGAGTGTAGAGAGAGAAAGTAGATCTTGTATTATTAGCTCTCTGTATTTTACAAGATATGAGTTATGCTCTCTTAGTTAGTTACATGATTAGTCTAAACAAAGCTATTTATACCTAAGATCTATACAAGACATTAAGGTAAGTTTGACTTTCACAAACACATAATACATTGACTTTGACTTTGACTTTATCATTAAATCTTGAAGACATATTTTAGACTTAACAATTCGCAAACTTTGTTGAGGCTTGTTCTACCCCTTGTTATTGTTCAATGATTACTTCCGAATACTATGACATTTGTATTTTAATGTCGTTTATGGTTTTGGACAAGTAACTACGGCTTATGACTTTAACATTGGATCTCCTCCACATATGTTAAGGTTTTGGACGGAGAGTTACCTCCCGTTATTTTGATGTTTAGCTTTATTGAGAAATTTACTTAATGCGAGTTTTGTTAAGAGGTGTTGTTTTATATTGTACTTCAACAAGTGGGAATTTTTGAAATTATAACATTTTAGTCATAACTTTGCTTTATGCAATTTGATCTTTGGGAACGAAAATTTTGGTACCATTTAATTGATTGGATGCCGTTGAGCCTTATTGAGTTTTATGAAAGTTTTGTTTTACGACGTTTGTGTCTCGTGGGTGCGACTTTGAAATATGAATATTTTAATTATTATGTGCGTTTATTTATGGACCTTATTGGGTATTTTGTCTCATGCGGGTTTCGATGAGAAATGTTATTTTATGGCGTAGCAACCAAAAGGAGTAGCTTTTGCAAGTTTGGTGTCACATGGTTTTCCCTTTTGAGATTTGTGTTAGCACATTTCGTTACAATTGGTTTAGCGTACGAATTGATTTATATGTGGCGTGAGTAATGTATTTAAGAGCATCATGACAGTTGTCTTAATGTTTTTCTTTATGAGCTTTCAACGAATTGGTTCTTTCGTTGTCATTTCATGCAAATGCGTTATATTGATTTATTGGTAGGCATTGCATTGTCGCTGCTACTTTTGGAACATTAATGAGCATTGTTTGTATGATTCGAAATTTGAAGGATTTTTAGGTGTCAACCAATTACAAGCACTTACTATTTCAGTTTTGAGAAAATACATTAATGTGCGTGAGTCTTGCCAAGAAGGCTTTTACTCCTATGTCATTATATGACTAAATGAGAAAATTTTGAAATCTGATTTAATGAATTTTCGACTTTAAAAAAAATTGAGTATGGACTACATGTCACACGTTTTATCATTTCAGATAGACTACTAGGGGAGTGTTACAAAATTTGCATGCATATTATGCTGTGAGATTCCTTCACGATATTTTAATCGATGTTCTTAAATTATGAAAGCATGTTGTTATTTTGCTTTAAACTTGAAGCCGGAACAAATCATTCCACATTTTAACCAAGGAGTATATATATATATATATATATATATATATATATATATATATATATATATATATATACATATATCATTAAGCCATTTTACGAGATAAATTGACACATGCGACTTTTGTTGGTGAATCTTAGTGCACGTCATTTTTGGGCTAAGGAAGAAAACTTTGAAGTTTGATGTCATTTTAAAATTTCTTTTCGAAGTTTCGTACGAATGTTTTGTTGCACACTAATTTGAAGTAGGAAATTGTTTTACGTGCATGACATAAATAGATCCATGCTAAGACCGTAGCGGTTCATTTTAAAAAGTTGTTGAGCATGCTTTTGCGTTTCGTTAGTAACTTGAATTGTGATGAAATAGTTTTCAAGATGATTTTCATATGTAGGACAGGTGTGTCCATTTTTGCATAACTACCGAGTAGGTAGTAGTAGATTTTATGTGCACAGTTAATTTGATATGAAAACCTTCATGTTGAAAATTTCTATAAAAGTTTTCGATTGGCATATTTGTCGAGTATTTCACTTGAAAACCTTGATCTCATTAGAACCTTGGAAAGGTTAAGTAACCCCGGTTAAGAGTAAGTGTGTGTAGAACTTCGACAGTGGAAGGTGGGGTATTCTAACGCGTGATGGTACCGTAGACCAAATAGTACCGTTTGCAGAGTCGGCATATTTTTGTAAATGGAAGGTTAGACTTGAGGTATCTTCTGTTAATGTTTGTGGTAACCGTTCTTATCGACAACCTTGTTTTGGGTCTTGGTAAATTTTCGCATAAGGGACGTGAAAGACCCTTTAGTCACCCCATTGATAACCTTGGTTTTGTGGGGGATATTCGAGGAATGGAGCTCGGGTGTGGAGTACTGCAGTGGTTTGAATCTTGGTGGTATAGTTAAGTGTCAATTTTGGATTTTTAGGCCATGAACCGTTAGTGTATTTGGAGTGTTGTAGTCCAATCTGAAGGGACGATCGTATCGCTTGTAGCGATTTTAAGAAGTTCGGAGTGTAATAAGTGGATTTTAGTAGGACGACCTTCCTTGATTGGTGAAAGAATTTGTCGATTGAATGATTGATATTTGGACGTATTCTTGGAGTTGTATATTGGATGGGTCAGTGACGACCGTATGTTTTGGAGTCTTTTAGGGCTCGTCAAAATTAAGTGACAGTCAGCAGTGGGAACAATTGGGTTTGGAGAGAAAGTTTAAGAGCATGTGAACATGGATTGATTGGGAGTTGGGATCTGCCGTTGGGGAAATATGGAACACCTAAGGTTGGGAGGCAACCGAAGCCAGGCGATTAGAAACTACTCTAGCAAGTTGAACATTCATTCGGATGTAAGGGTAACGTATTTGGGTGTACATTGGTTGTAGGAGCACTAGATTTCGAAGACGAAATCTCTTTAAGGTTGGGAGGATTGTAACACCCGTGATTTTTGGATAAGTACAATTTCGAGTCGGTGTGGAATCAATCTTTTAAGATAAACATGAGAAATAGGATTTTGGATTGAATCCTAGATTTTATGGTCTAGTTGGATAGAGAATCCAAATACGAATCCAATAGGAATTTTAGGAGCGAAAACGGAGCTAAAACGAAGAAGTTATGACCAAAACAGTGATCGAGCAACAAATCGGGAAACCAGGGTCAAGTGGACGTTTGCATTAGTGGAAGTCCGCGGAAGCAGCAGAAAGTTGGCCTAGGTGCAAGTGGACGTCCGCGTAGGACTCCAAGCGGACGTCCGCATTGTGTTAGATGTGATTTTTTCACCTTTTCACCCTCAACCTTCCCTCCTCTCGCTCCTACCTTTTATAAACCAAATTAAATCTGATCCCTCTCCTCTCCCACTCACTTTTCTCCCCAAAAACCCTAAATCCTCCATTTCTCTCATCCCATCTCCCTCTCCTTCAAGAACACTAAGGTGGGTTGAAGAAATAAGCTTCAAGGGTTTTAAAGCTTCAAGATCTTCATCTTCTTCACCACTTTTCCACCATTGTTGAACTAACTTGGGGTTTTCTTCAAATACCCATTTGTGAGTTCCTCTTCACTTCCCAAACCTTTATTTTGGTAACCTTAGAGATGTTTTGTCGGTGGATTCAAGTTGTGATAAGGTAATCTTCTCTTCTCTTCATCTATGGAAAATTAGGGTTTTGGTATGAGTTGAGATCCTGATGTGAAAATGTTTGGCGAATGATTCTTTATGGTTGGAACTTATGGATCTAGGTTTTTGGAAGATTTGGGCGTGAAGCTCGTGTTTCTTCAAAGGAGCTTATGTTTTGGAAAAATCTAGATTTAGCCTAAATCTAGCAAGGTGAGTTCAAGTTGATTTGTGAAAACGTTGTACATGCCAAAATGTTCATTTTAAAGTGTTTTTAAGTGTTTTACATGAAAATGTGCATTGTTGGGTTATTTGAATGATATTGATTACTTGGAGTATTTTATTTTATAAAACACCAACCTTTGGGATTTTTGGATAAGTTGATAAAATAAGCATTAATGAAAGTGTTTTGATATTTAATGCATACTTGAAGATTATCTAGTAAAAATACACTTTTAGTGTTTTGTTGGAGATATGCATAATTTTATGTGGTGATACGTTTTGATGCATGAAAGTGTGGGCCATTGGGTTTTGGGTCATTTCCGACCTTGTGAGCATTTTAGAAGCTGTAAACCTTTCGGGTTGCGAAAAGATGTAAGGGTATTTTGATGGATAAATCTTAAGTATTGTTATTTTAAATGATTATTCTTACAATTGTAAATCTTTTGATATAAATGCACTTTGATGTGTACTTTGAAAATGATGTGACTTAAATTAAGGGTGTGTCAAGTAATTCGTGTCTATGGAGCATGTTTCGCCTAAACGTGGGTTACATACGCCTTAATGCATTATTTGACTTTTATAAGTGGTTAATTGGTTTTGGTTGAGCTTATGGCTTGGTTTATGGCTTTATTGAGTCGTGAGGACATTTGTCCAGTTTTAATAATGTAATGTAGAGCTTTGGGTGTGAGTCGCATTTACTACATTTTATTTGGAGAATACATGTATTGAGTGTGTGTGTGTGTGTGTGTCATTTAAGTGGAGTCATGTACGTTTAGACTGTAATGCATTGGATCCATAGGCATGTAAGTCAGTCATATTTAATGGTGAGGAGTATTGATATTCTCACTTTGGGAATTATGCCCGAACTGGCGTTGTTGATGTCTCGTTTCTTTTATGGAAAGGAACCGTTATGGGTTGTACTCCGGGACTATGAGTTATTTGGTGTCTATCTATTTATGCACGAGGAGTGGACTATTGGAACGCATGGGTATATGCGGTAGGCCGTTCGGGGCCACTAGCGAGTAGGCAATAAGGGACATTGAAGTCCTTGAGGTGTAACTCGTCTAGATTGGATTGGGAATATGGTCCCATAAGTCCTTGAGGTGTAACTCGACGGAGTAGGCAATAAAGGCATGTATATGGTTTGAGGTTGTGATGTGTTCATGGTATGGGAACTAAAACCGAGAGTTGTGGTGTAATCCAATAACATCATAGGTGACCTCACTCACGTGTTCTCGTCACCTTGATGGATACGGGTCTCCCCCGTCATCGGAAGGTGTTGTTTGGGTATTTGTTTTATCCATGTTTTCGGTGACGTGTTATATTTATATGAATTGCTTTCCATATTTTATGGGTTGTGTATTATGCCTCATCCGTATTTGGGATGTTTTGAATAATGGAGATTTATTCATGTTTTTATGATTTTGGAAATCAAATAGAGGTTCACTTTTCAAGTGAGTTTGGGTTGAGTCCATTTTTTAGAATCGTTTTATATTGGAGTTTTCATCACGGGCTTTGTGTGCGTTGGAAAATGTGTGGTTTGCATTTAAAGAAATCATTTTCGGAACTCATGATTTAAATTGCACATTTCTCGTCTTACGGATTATATAACCATGATAAAAACTCTTGAACTCACTAGGCGTTAGCCTAACCTTTTTATTTGTCGGCATGTGCAACATATTCTGGTTGGAAATAGTTCTAGCGACACTGTGAAGAGATGAGTGCTAGTAGTGTGCTCGAGAAGTGAATTGCTTAGTGAAGTCTTCCGCACTTATTTTGGGATTAGCAACTTGTACTTGGGTTAAGTAGCACCCAATATGGATTTATTCTTTGTAATTAGACTTGGGTTATGAATTGTCTGAGGTTAATTATAGAACTTAATTTGAGATATTTCCAGTATTGGTTTATAGGAAGAAATTCTATTCACTTTGGATGTATTCTTGAAAATTTTAGTTAGTTTCTCTTCCCAAATTTTGAGGGTGTTACATGGAGCATACATACATATTCTGGTTTGCTGTCGGAAACGAAACCATCAGGTTGCTTCATATAGATAGTTTCCTCCAAGTCTCCGTGTAGGAAGGCAGTCTTCACATCTAGTTGTTCTAGCTCCGAATCGTTAATAGCCACGATTGCTAAAAGAACACGGATAGATGTATGTCTAACAATGGGAGCAAAAATATCGTCATACTCGATACCTTTCCGTTGTGCAAAGCCTTTAGAAACGATACGAGCCTTGTACCGGTTGTCATCTTTGACTTTGATAACCCACTTGCAACCAATAGCACGGATGCCCTTTGGCAATGGACATAAGTCCCAAGTGTTTTTCTTCGAGAGAGCTTCCATCTCTTCTTACATGGCTCCAAGCCATTTCGAACTATGGGTTGAGGCCAACGCATCCTTTACATCAAGCGGCTCTTCTTGCCCTACATGCAAAACAAACTCCAGCTAATCTGTAAAACTCATGTTAGCAAAATCCCAATCTCCATACCTGTTAGGCGGATGAATAGTCCTTTGACTACGCCTGGTAGGTGCAATAACTGGGATTGTATCGCCTTGGTCTCCACCATCATTCAGAATCTCTTTTTCAGAATAACTAGTAGAAGTCACTGGCAGAATGACTTATTCAACAGTATCGGGTGATTCTGGCACAATATCAGGAACGGATGAACTGGGATTATTATGTAACACCTCAAAATTTTCCATAATTAGTATACTTTTATTTTGGGAGAATGTTTAAAATAATGGAAGATATTATTTTAAACGTTGTGTTATGATTTTATGATTGAAGGGTCAAATAGAAATTGACCAAAGTATACGTGATTCGTGAAATTGTAAACCTTGGGGGTTACTTTTGCCAATTGATAATAGTTCTCTATATATATATTAGAAGTCGGTTTAATTTGAGAAATATCTCAGATTATCATCAGAGTGAGTCGATTTCTATCTATAAGGGAGAAAATAGAAATTGAGTTCTTGGAAATTCTGGTAAGGGTTTTCATCTTCTGTTGATTAAAATTCTCTTAAGATTGATATGCTTATCAGTGTGATTACTGATCTATTGGTGAAATAGGTTTGGATCTGGATCTTCTAGTTGAATTTGAATTTCACAGACTCTATATTGGATTTCTATTTCTAGGTGAGTTCATCTGTCCATTTTGAGTTAATATAATCGAATTGTTGTATTGATATCTATTTGAAATGATTAATAAAGGATTTTTGAAAAGATTTTGAATGGAAATTGTATGAATTGAACTGGGTAGTACAGAATCCGGAAGATGGATAATCCGGACAGTTCCGGATTCGGGTGGTTTTCCGGATTGGTTCCGGATACCGGATGATTCCGGATTCCGGACAGTTGTCCGGATGTACCGGTTACCGGATTGATTCCGGATACCGGATGGTTTTCTGGATAGAATACCGGATATGTTTCTCGGATGGTTCCGTACTTGGAGTCCGGATATTCTTTCCGGATGTTACCGGATTCCTTTGAATTCCGGGTTTTTCGGATAAATGTTCCGGATTTGGTTTCCGGATAGAATTCCGGACTGTTTCTGGACTTTGTTCCGGATTAGTATACTGGACAAGTTTTCTGTATATAATTTCTGTGTAATGTTGTACTGTTCAAATGTTTTATGAAAATGAAAAATATTGTGATTTTAACGGTACAAACATAGTTATAACTCGACTGAGATTATGATACGAGTTATTATGTGTTTTGATTGATGTACACATATGTTAGAAAGGGTAATGGATCCATATACACTAGTATTATGTGAACACGTGGAATAGGCGTGGACTAATCGTAATTCCCGTGTGTTTGATAAACGTGGAATAGACGTGGACTAATCGTAATTCCCGTTTGTTTGAAATGAGGAATAGGCGTGGACTAATCGCAATTTCCATTTCGTACTGAGATGTGAAATCGTGGGATAGGCGTGGACTAATCGTAATTCCCGATTTCTACTGGAAGGAAAGAGACAGGCATGACTTAATTGTAATCTTTACTTCCTCTCCAAGAAATAGGCATGGACTAATTGTAATTTCTTGGACATGAGCAATGATCTAGAATCCGTGGAGATTCGTAGTGGGCTCTTGAACATGATGCTATGACTTACTCAGTGTTTGTCATACTCATGGAATCGGGTATGATTCCCGTCATCGAAAGATGTTATGTGTGCGGTAAGAAATATTGTGAACCGGTTAACTTATATGCTTTGTTTACAGTTTTGGTTTTCAAAGCTTATAAAGTTTTAATTTGAAAACTGGATGTTCTCACTAGGCGTAAGCCTAATCTTTTCAAATTAAATTTTCTTACTAGGTAATAGCTCGGGAAGGGATAAGCAGGGATGAGTGTCGAGAAGTCCCAGAGTTATGCTTTTGGCGATGTAATGGAGAACTTAGTGGAACTGATGATATTTTGGAGATATTATAGACAACTAATATAATCTGATGTTATTGGTTATGAATTAGATTAGTCGGTTGTTTGTGATATTTCAGTTATAATTAGACCTTGTCACAAATTCTCCGTTTATGAATGAAAACTTTTGGGAAGATGTTGTAAATTAAGGTTTAAATTTATTGTGGTTTTTAGGGTGTTTCAGTTTGGTATCAGAGCTGTAGTTTAAGTGAACTACGTATGATCGTGAGATACCTAGACTTAAGTTGAGATGATTAAGATATGATTTGTGAGATTGGGTAGAAATACTAAGACGGGATAGTCTTAGAGTCGACGGAAATACGTGAATTAAGAACTGTGATGATGGTAACGAGGATTCTTATGTATAGTATGTTCATAATTTCAATTAGCTACTGTTATTATGATTATATTGTTACGTAAGCATATTTGTTTCTAATTGTTATGTCGATTAATGAATGTTAAAGTACGTTTCTTATGTTTAAGATCGTGTATAGCCATTTCTTATGGTTATCTTTATGTGCCTCGACAGAATACGATGGTGAATACACCAACCAGATCACGTACTTCTTCAAAAAAGAGGGCGACAAATAAATGAGTGGAGAAGCAACCCGAAAGGGGTGGAACTTATGAGAGTCTACCAAGGCCATCTATCTTGGGAGGAGGAGGAAGTCAAGAACAACGAACGAATGTCGGTACTTCTAACCCGATGACGACAGAATCCACCATGGAATCTCGCATGATGGAGAACATATTGTGAGTTATGAATAATGCACTGACTCAACAACAAGAGATGTTTATGAAAATGTTTAATGACCGAAACGTTGAGTCGCAAAGACCGGAGATGAGTAATGGTACGGTAACTCCACCTGTTAATCCGGTGCAGAATGTGAATAGAAAGATGGAGAAAGTTTGTTCTTATAAAATGTTTTTGAGCTGCAAGCCACCGGAGTTTGCTGGATCTGACAATCCAATTGCTTGAATGAATTAGATTAGAGAAATGGAACAGGCTTTTAGAGCTTGTGAGTGTGACGAAGAATCGAAGGTCATATGTTACGCGGAATACTCGTTTTGAGCCTCGACGAGAACCGAACTGGTGCCAGAAATGTAGAAGCAAACATTTTGGCTCGTGTCGTGTGACCACACCAGAATGTTACAAGTGTGGTAAAAGTGGGCATACTTTGAGTAACTGTCCTATCCAAGGGCCAACATGTTTCGAATGTAAGCATCCAAGTCACTACCGAAGAGACTGCCCAAAGTTAAGGAAGAGTGGGAATCAAGAAAAGAAGTTGAATACTCCAGAGCCAACGGGCAGGGCATTTCATATGACGGCTGATGAAGCGAAGGAAATGAAGGATGTGGTTTCTAGTACTTTTTTTATTAACTCTATTCCCGCACGAGTATTATTTAACTGTGGTGCCAACCTGTCTTTTATATCGAAATCATTTTATCCAAAGTTAGCTATGCCTGTCACTACCTTGGAAGATGCCTTAGTAGTTGAAATATCTAACGGAGGTCAAGTCTTAGTGCGAGAAAGACTTGAAAGTTGTACAATTATGATAGAAGGGAAGGAATTCCCGATTAATTTGATTTTGATGGAGATTGGGGGGTTTGATATAGTCTTTGCCTCGTTGGTATGGATTGGTTGACGATCAATCAAGCAGAAATTTTTTGTGCCAAGAAATTAATACGGATCCGTATGCCCGAAAATGATGTTGTATTCATCTATGGGGAAAAGAGAAAAGGGGAGGTTCCATTGATTTCTATTACCAAAGCGCGTAAATGCCTAGTAAAAGGATGTTCATCCTATCTAGCATACGTTTTGGATGCTAAAGAAGAAAAGAAGCGAGTGGAAGACATAAAGATAGTAAGTGAATTTCCAGATGTGTTCCCTGATGATCTTCCAGGCTTACCGCCAGAACGACAGGTAGAGTTTAGAATTGATCTTATTCCTGGAGCGGCGCCGATAGCACGAGCACCGTATCGTTTAGCACCGGCTGAAATGAAAGAGATGATGTCTCAATTGCAAGAGCTGCTCGAAAAGGGATTTGTTAGGCCAAGTTCTTCACCTTGTGGAGCTCCAGTGTTATTTGTCAAGAAAAAGGATGGCACTATGTTAGATCCAATCTTTCTGTTTATAGAAGTATTGAAAAATAGGCTAAGTATAGAAGTCTTCGACAGAGGCTCTGCCGAGTCACCGAGTAGACCAAAGCATAGAAGTCTTCAACAGAGGCTCTGACCAAGTAACCGAGAAGACCGAAGTAAGAGAATCGCCAGAAGACTCTTCAATGCGGACAAGGCCACAAAGCCTCTGTCATACTTGACAGAGCTTCTGTGGTATACAAGGACAATCGTGCTTCTCACGATTTCTCCTGTACGAAGATCCTGAAGATCATGCGTACAAGGCGTGACCTGACAACTCCACGTGTCAAACTCTGATGGGTCTTAGCCTTAGTAGAAGCCGACGCATTTAATTAACGTTGTACCTGCAACAGTACCTGAATAGTGTCCTTATACCTTCATTCCTTGTTGTCCAGAACTCGTCCCCTTTAGGAGTAGTATAAATAGAAGACTCATGTTGAGTTCTTCTATTAAGCTTTGCACGATACACACACCATTAGAGCAGATTTCTTGTATAACTTTCGGTGTTCTTGGTACTTTATTTATATCAATATACAGTGGGTTATTGAGCTAATCATCTAAGTTATTTCCACTTTATATATTTGATATTGTGTGTCTTCTACCTTATCATATCTTTTAGTTCGTTAAAACGCTTCCGCATTATATCTTGTTTGAACTATTAGATAGAATCATCATTGTTAAGCAAAACAGGAACCAACAATTGGTATCAGAGCGGTTCTTGATTTTTTATATCAAGAGATCCTCACTTACAATTATTTTTGGTAGAAACTTGGACTTTTAACCTATTTTTCATATCTTTCAAAACATCATTTGTTTTTCTGCCATTCTCGACCTGTTTCGACTTTGGTAAACTTACAGAATCTGTTTCTTCGGTTAAATCTCCATTTTAGTGCATTGTTCAAAGGTTTTAAAGCTTATAAAAACCATTAGAAACATCCACTTCATTCTCTGAAGGTTTACTGTTCATACCCTATTTTCTTGATTTCTCAAACCCTTTCAAAATGACAAACACAAACAACTTCTTCACCGCTGGTTCTTTAACCAAGCCACCCACACTACTCAAAGATGAGTACCCTCAATGGAAGATACGAATGATTCACTTCTTCGAGGGTACTGACAAAAAACTCATCTACTATATAAACAATCCTCCTTTCGTACCAATTATCACAGTACCCCGTGTACCTGGCACAGACGACACTCCAGAAATCCCTGCTCACGATAAACCAAAGACCAAGGACAAGTGGTCAGATCCTGATTGGGCAAAATATGAAGTTGCTCAGAAGACTAAGAGACTTCTGATCATGGCCATACCCAATGACCTTTTCCAATCCCTAGATGCGTGTGAATCTGCATACGATATGTGGAAGGAACTGGAAAAACAACTTGAGGGTGGGGCCAAAACTCAGAAGAACCGTAGAGCCCAATGCATCAACGAGTACTATGCATTCAAAGCTCTGCCGACAGAATCTCTACAGTCAACATATGATTGGTTCAACTCTCTAATCAACAAATGCAAGAAGTTCGGAATCCACAGAACTTCTGAGGAGAACAATGTCATGTTCCTAAAGAGTCTCAATGAAGAATGGCTCCAGTTGCCTATGTCTCTGCAAACAAATCAGGACTTAGACTCCCGGACTCTGTCAGATCTCTATGGAATGTTGGCAGCCCAAGAGCCTCAGATTGCACAAACAAAAGCTCAAATCAGTGCACCTCTTGCGCTGGTTAGTAAAGCTACATAAGCAAAAGAAAAACCGAAGAAGGAGAAAGCTGTGGAAGAAAAGAAGGAGAAGAAGAAGAAATAGTGAAGAGGAGGAGGTGGTGGAAGAAGAAGAGGCAACTATGGCCTCGATAGCTAAATCGTTAGCTCTTTTGACAAGGGAATTCAGCAGGGATATTAGAAGAAGTCTGGTAATGAACGCTACGGAAGAGATGATCGTGGAAGAGAAGGATCAAATGACAAGAACGACAGAGGTGTCGACCAACAGAGGTCGAATGAAAGGAATGACAGAGGTGGTGACCGACAGAGGTCAGACGACAAAGCTGGCAACGCTCCACAGAACCAAGGATGTTACAATTGTGGCAAGCCAGGCCACTATGCCAATGAATGCAAGAGCAGATCAAACCGCCCTCAGAGGGATTCTGCTTTCTACAAAAAGAAAGCAGAATATTATGCTCAGAAGTCACTCATGGTGAATCAAGAAAACTGGCAGTCAGATACATCCTCTGACGAAGAAGAAAAAAAGAACGCCCAGTTCTGTGGCATGGCAGAGGTCAGCTCCGACTCCGACAGTGAGGTATCCACTTCTGACTCTTACACTAATCAAGCAGAAGCTGATTTGCTTAAACTAAACATTGAACATACAAAACTTAAAAAGACCTGCGAAAGTGTTCTAAAGAAGCTTACCTTCTTTGAGAGAGAAGATAGACATCTCACTCAAGAAAAAGCTAAAATCTTTCAAGAAAAGGAAGAAATTGAAACAAACTGGAACAAACACCTAAATCCTTTGAAAGAAAAGATTTCTGAACTTAACTCAGCCTTAAAAGAAAAATCTAAAGAACTTATGGACGTTGAGTGCGACAGAATGAATATCCTAGCTCTTAAACATTATTTTCAAAAGGAAAGAGAAGTCCTCTGTCAAGATCTACTCAGAAGAGATCTTTTAATCAAGAAATATCAAGATGCACAGAAGGTGTACGAGAAAATTAATACACAAATAGGAAGACGGGGAATTGGCTTCTGTGATATAGATCCATACACTGGAAACAAAAAAAACAAGTCTCTGTCCTCTCTATTTCATATTGGAAATACAAGAAAACTTGAATTTCCAAACTTACTCTCTGTAAGCAAAAGGCGAAAAGTCTCTGGGGAACCTCACCAGAGGAAACCTCTGAAGATGATAAATGTGTGGTTTGAAAACACAGATTTGTCACCTTCAATCTCTGTCAAAAGAGAATTCAAACCTAAGAAATATCTGAAAACTAAAGATCAGATAGGTATCTTCAAGTTTGGTAACCCCGAGACTCAAACACAGGTTGCCTTTGTCTGCATGATAAACTCTGAAAACAAATCATCGGCAGAGGCACCTGAGTTCAAGCCTAACATTTCAGAAGAAAAACTTAAAGATATATATGAAGATGAGTTGATGGAAATCGGGAAAAATAACTTTTACGAAAATCTCTGTACACTCTCTATCGATCAAAATCTCTCTGACGAAACCTTAATATACTTCTGTTGACTTGGAAAATAATCTCACTAAAAAGGATGAAAGCAAGTATGTCACATGCTCTGAAAATCTAGCCTCTGTCGAAAGAGAACTAAGTGATCCAACCTCTGTATATGAGGACGATTCATCCTCTGACGAATCTGAGACTGACTCTAAGTCAGAGATAGGGCCTTGTGACTCAGAGGATTTTAAACTACCCTCTAGAGTTCTTATAAGAACTATTCCTCTCAAGGAGAAAATCACAAGAGTTCCTATCTGTCCAGATTTTTTGGACATGTGTATACAAGCCAAAACCTCTATTGAGCTTGATAAAATCAAACAACAAAAGAAAACGTCCTCTCAAAATTCAACAAGTTCAAAAACTTCAAAAACTTCAAAACCATTAAGGCCTATTAAAGAAAAACTAACATGGCAACAAAAGGGTAAATGGGCTGAAAATAACAAATCTTTTTCTTCTGTGACAGTGAAACCTGCAGAAGTTCACCACAGAAGGGTCCACAGAAGGTTGCTCTCAACAAAGGATTTTGCAAACAACAATCTAGCCTACATAGGTCTTCTTGTAATAGGAAGTCAAATGTTTGGATAGAATGTAATGCCTCTGTGCCCCCATTTAATGTTTTCAATGAAAAGTTCAAGCAAATCTCTTCACACATTCATTATTGTCATTGTTTTGATCTCATGTATTGATTAAATCAACACTTCTCAAGTCCACACTGTTTCCTCTCTACACCCAAAAAGAACACTAAATTCAAGGGTAAGAAGAAACAAAATGGTTTGTCAAAAGAAGCTAAAGCCAAACCCAAGAATGTTAAGGCAAACTTGAAGACCCCTAACAAAGCTGGACCCATTTGGATATGGGTACCTAAAACTCTCTGATTGTCTTGCAGAAGCAGTATGTTGCATTCTGGTATCTTGACTCCAGATGCTCACGGCACATGACTGGCGACAGAGGTCTACTATCCTCCTACAAAGAAAAACTCGATGGAGGATCTGTGACCTTTGGTGACAACAAAAAGGGGTATATAAAAGGCCACGGAGTCATCAAAAAGGAAAATATAACCGTATGCAAAGTTGCATGTGTGGATGGCCTTAAGCATAATCTTCTCAGTGTTAGTCAACTCTGCGATACGGGTTTCGACGTAATGTTCAAAAGAACCTTCTGCTCTCTACAAGGTGAGGACACATGAGTCGAACTTTTGCGAGCCGAACGAAGAGGCGATCTTTACCTCATGAACTTCTGGGCCAGGAACAAGGAAGACAAGCTCTGCCTTGTTGCTTGTAAAAGCGAAGAAGCCTGGTTATGGCATAACAGGTTCTGCCACCTAAACTTTCATACACTAGATAAGCTTGTTAAACTTGATCTAGTCAAAGGTCTGCCAAATGTTAAATTTAATAAAGATCATTTGTGCTCTGCGTGCGAAATGAGAAAACTCAAAAGAGCTTCCCATAAAGGCAAAACTGATGTATCTTTCCATAGTGTTAAACCAAGATCTAATCAAGATAGAGAAGATATGAATTCGTCATCCATTTCACTCAAGAACACATTACAAGATTAGGAGTTCTTTACAAGTGTTTCTCTCTCTAGAATATAAGAATATGAGTTAAGTATGTCTAGAGTCCTCTAAACTAACACACAACAAAACCTATTTATACTAAACACAATACAAGGTGTAAACAACACAATACAACTCAATACGTTGACTTTGACCTTTCTATATTTAAACCTTGAAGACATATTGCACTAACAATCTCCCCCTTGGATTCAAGGTTTAAACAAATGCGATCAGCATGCTTTAGCTTTCTTGAATCTTCGGTCTTCATCAAAGCTTGTCAAAGTCAAAACGTCATCCAATCTTCAAACGGCAAATAACGAACTTCTTTCTTTGAACAGGAGAATATGAATCTTCACACAAAGCTTTTTAATACAAGAAGCACAAGTTCAAGAAAAAGAAATCACTGAAAGGATCAGTCGATTTTCCTCAAACTCTTGAAGAATTCTCCCCATTTCCATTGACTTGAGAATTTCATTCTTCAGTGTCGATCTTCATAAAAGCGCGAGTTCAAAAGAAAGAGATTACTGAAATGATCAATCGATTTCTTAAAAACTCTTGAAGAATAAAACTCCCCCTATCATTTCTTGAAACGACGTCTTCTTTCTACAAATCTCCCCGTTGACATTAAAACGAATCTTTGATTTTAAACTTTCTTTGACATGAAATTGATGTAGACATTCTCCCCCTTTTTCGATGAAAGTGAGCATCACGAGCATCGAAAATCTTTTCAATTTCAGTCACGCACAATCTCCCTCTTCAAAAACATTTCTTCCCCTTGAAAAACACGAACAATCTCCCCATAAGCGAAATATCTTGCTCCCCCTAAAAATAAGAATTGAAGAGCAAGATGATTTTCTCCCCCTGAAAATTTGCATAAAATCATATAAGCGCACATTTTAACAAATTTATATGAAGAAAATAGAATTCATTGAACAACATTTTGTAACTGCTAACATTTAATCATTTGAACACCAAACAAAAGAAATTCAACTTTATGAAATGTAACAAATATTTCCATCAAGTGAAATCAAATGCATGCGTTTGGATTCAAAAACAAGACATCATCGCATATCGAGTTACAAAAGTTCAATTTCAACCCCTTTATAAAATCTATTTGGTGAACTAGCATGCGAAATATGATTAGCAACAAGCAAATGCACCTCTAAAACCTATAAGAATACTTTGCTCTTACTCACACTATTTGTCCAAAAACAGAATTTTCACAAATTTACAGGTTTATCGCGACTTTGTATTTTCCCCAAGTTTCAAGAGATGTATGCTCTTAGGCATCTTTTCATATTGTGCACATTGGCAACTTTTATTATGTGTTCATTGGCATCTTTTATATATTGTGCACATTGGCAACTTTTATTATGTGCTCATTGGCATCTTTTATAATCAAACAGTTTATTAAGACTAAGATACACCGTAAACGTAACTTTCTAACTGGTCCTATAGCAGGATTTGGGTCAGCCGATCCCAGACCAGTTGGCCTTAGGGGCTAGGTGACAAGCACCCCTTGCAACTAACTCTCCCGAACCAGAAAGGCTACATCGATATACCTTAATCCCATCTGTACCAGTAGAACATGGCTTTCTACCTGGTTCTATAGCAGGATTTGGGTCAGCCAATCCCAGATCAGTTGATCTTAGGGGCTAGGTAACGAGTACCCCTTGGGACTTAATCTCCCAAACCAGATAGGCCACAGGCACAGACTATCAAACTGAATGATTTTATTATATATATATATATATAATATTTTTTTATAGCATCTCAATCACTTGGTTCAAAAACATAGTGCTTCCCCCATATTTTCGTTTCCATTCATGATTAAGACGAATAGGCTTTGTGAGCATTGTATTCTGTATAAGTCTAGATTTACACAATTTTGCGCTTATATCAAAATCTCAAACATGTTTCGCTGACCTTTCGACTTATTTCAGAAGCGAAAGTAGAAACAAATATAACTCCGACGATACAAAAATGCTCGTAAAATCATCCTTAACACACATTTTATTCATTGAATGAAAAAAATTGAAGAATTTCACTTCATTGAATTAAATTTGTGAAGGTTCAAACTTTCAACGTTAGTAGACATAAAATATAACACAATGTTACCTTTAAGCACATGTCCTAAAAATAGAAAGATATGACAGTGAAAGGATATCACCTGATAAGTACGAGTTCTAAACTGATATGTTTAGAAGTCATAGCCTTTGAAGTACGGGTCCTGAATTGATGTATTCAGAAGCCATTACCGTTGAAGTGCGGGTTTTGAACTGATGTGTTCAAAAGCCATTACCGTTGAAGTGCGGGTTTTGAACTGATTTGTTCAAAAGCCATTGCCGTTGAAGTGCGGGTTTTGAACTGATTTGTTCAAAAGCCATTATCTTTTATATCTCTCCCCCTACAAAATACCAAAAGATTTACCAAATATCCCATGTATATATATTAAAAGATAGAAAACTCCCTGAAATCATGTGATGTTCAATGTCTTCTTTGAAAGCACAAGTACTTCATCTTCCGAGAGTTCAACGCTTGTCTCTAAGTCTGCAAAACAGATTAAGTAGATTTTGGTACCCAACGAGTCTTGGGTCCTGACACGTTAAGCGGAGCTCTATAAGAAGGAAAATGGTAAGTACCATACCAATATTGAACATAATTATTATTAACAAAATCATTATTTCCGCAATAAGAATTAACAAAAGAATTTACCTTTTACCTTCCATTGCATGTTGACTCTTTTGTAGGAAGGAAGATCAGCATAGTATTTGGAAGACATATCCACAGAATGCTCGTAAAAAATGTTAGAAGGACGCATCGGACATTCTGAAAAATACTCGGAGTTGTTGAACGACCTCACTTTGTCTTTTAAAGCATTTCGTTCCTTTGTCATCAACTCAAGCTTCTTCCGAATATCACAATTCACTCTCTTTTCCTTCATGATATCTGTGGATAAACCTGCCAAATTCTTTGTGAGTTTCTGAATTTCCTGTCGAAATATCTTCCTCTCTTTAGAAAAATCGTCTTTAATACACCTGGCCTGAAAATCAGCTTTCTTCATCTTTTCAAGCTCTTCACTTTCCTTATCTAACTCTTTTTGAAGCTCAGAAATTTTCTCTGACAGCTTTCCATTTATAGCTTCAAAATCTTTCCTTTTCTCTTCAAACACAAGTCTTTCCTTCTCCAATTTTTCTTTCTCTAAAAATAAGACTTTCTGAAAATTTGAATTCTACTTGGAAAGTCTCATGCATTTGAGTTCCACTTCTTCCTTATCATCAATTTCTTTAGATTTCATCTTCAAAGCTTTCTCAAGTTCTGAAACCCTTAGAACTAGACCCATTCTTTCTTTCTTGTGATCTTCTCTTTCATCTGTTATTAATTTTTCTAAATCTGATAGTCTATTTGTAAGCTCGATAATCTTCTCTTTATTATCTTCCCTTTCAACTTTCTTCTCTTCTTTTCTCTTGAATTCAACCTTTGATCCATGCATAAGCTTCGTTAATTCATTCCACATCTGCATCAGGTTGTTTTTGAAAGCTTCAACGCGTTTATAAATGTGTTGTGGAAGTGCAAGAATCAAGTAGTACGAAGCGTCCTTATCAGCTTTCTTTCTTTTATACTCTTCTTCTATAAAGTCATTCTCCATTTTATATATGATCAATGGACCTTCGGAGAAAGTTTTTATCATATATTCACCATTTTCTCGACTTGAAATGAAATCGATAAACGAAACACTCCATCGTTCAAAATCAGATTCTTTGATCAGCACTGGAAGTCGGTTCATGATCGCTTAACGATTAAAAGATCTTTATAAAGAAAAAAAATTATATAAAACTTTTTCTTGAAAAACTCTTAAAATGTATGAAATACACTATAGAAAAAATTTCATTATAAAAAATTTTCTCAAAATACTCGCAACTCAAAGAAGCGAGAAGTAAGAAACTCGCAAGCCAAGGTTGCGAAAAGTAGAGAAACTCGCAAGCAACAGTTGCGCAATGTGGAGAAACTCGCAAGACACAGTTGCGAAAAGTAGCCTTGGACACTGAAAGAAATCTGACAGATCACTTTTCGCAAAAGAAGCTTGCGAAAAGTTTTAAAATTCGGGTCAGTGGGTTGCGAAAAGTAAGAATTTCGGGTCAGTGGGTTGCGAAAAGCTGTAAAATTCGGGTCTTAAGGATGCGAAAAGCTATGCGAGATGTAGACTTGAATGAAGAACAACACTCAGATCGAAGAAGCTTGCGAAAAGTAGGATGAATGTTGCGAAAAGTTTAGATCTTGCGAGATTCTTCCAAAAACGACAGAAATCACTTAAAACTCAAAATATCTGAAATCAAAATGTGCAGATAAGTTCGAAATATAAATTCGACCACCTCTTCTTCATACACAAACCTCTGAAAACCTCTGAATCAGAAATTTGAAGATCGAACAGTAGCAAACTTCGAACAGTCCAAAAACTCTGAAAATAGCAAAATTGATCTTGAAATCCTTCGAATTAGTTCTCGATTCTTGAATAAGAATTATTCTCCACACAAAAACGAATCCAAAGAACCAATTCACGAACGAATTCGATCAAAAATCAACAAAATTTGATAAAATCTCAAGAAAACGAGATTTTCTTGAAAAATCAAGAAAATCAAACAAATCTTCTTGAAAAATCCTCAAATTCTACTGATTGATCAACAAAATTCTTCTCTGAATCTTGATCCTGCTCTGATACCAATTGTTAAACCAAGATCTAATCAAGATAGAGAAAATATGAATTCGTCATCCATTTCACTCAAAAACACATTACAAGATTAGGAGTTCTTTACAAGTGTTTCTCTCTCTAGAATATAAGAATATGAGTTAAGTATGTCTAGAGTCCTCTAAACTAACACACAACAAAACCTATTTATACTAAACACAATACAAGGTGTAAACAACACAATACAACTCAATACGTTGACTTTGACTTTGACCTTTCTATATTTAAACCTTGAAGACATATTGCACTAACACATAGGCCTCTGTACATGCTTCATGTTGACTTCTGTGGTCCAATCACTACACATAGCCTAGGTGGCAAGAAATATATACTTGTTTTGATCGATGAATATTCAAGATTTACATGGGTTGAATTTGTCAGAAAGAAATCTGATGTTCCAAACATTCTGATAAATTTAATGAAAAGAATCCAAGTTCTGTATGAGTGCAGGATTCAGAAACGAAGAAGCGACAATGGCACAGAATTCAAAAACTCTGTCATTGAAGCCTATCTTACAGAAGAAGGCATATCACAGAACTTCTCTGTTGCACGCACCCCACAATAGAATGGCGTGGTCGAACGAAAGAACTGCAAGAACTATGTTGACAGCATCTGGATTACCAATGTCTTTTTGGGCAGAAGCAGTATCAACCGCTTGCTACACCCAAAATCGATCAACCATTGTAAAGAGGCACATTAAGACACCGTATCATTTGATCAACAAAAGGCGACCAAACATCAAGTTCTTTCATGTATTTGGATGCAAGTGCTTTGTCTTAAATGATAGAGATGTAACAACCCAAATCCCATATACACAACATATCACATAATGTAACACAACATAGATATAACAAACGAACTTCACATTACAAGTACGGTCCCGTAGTCTTTTACAATCGAAAGAAAACTATTCTACTACAATCTTTGTACTATTTACATACATAACATTTAATATTATGGTACAACTGCTAAACAAGCCAAAATCTTCATCTTATAATTCTTCACACAAGCCATCCATCAGTTACTCTAGTTACTTGCTCTTACTTGATCCACCACCTGGAATACATATTTTTAAAACAAAATGAGGGTTAGACCTGATGGTCTAAGTGAGAAATCCCTGTTAGTTTAAAAACCATTTATATCAACTTCATTCATATAATTCACGCAACACAATCATATACATCCAAATAAGCTCACATATCTTATACTTTCCCTTTTCATTCCTCCTGGCCATATTAGTGGTACCAAGCCAACTAATAATATACAACGCTGTACAACATTTACAGCCAAACAACGCTATAGGGAGTCTATAGCCAAACACACCGGTCCTAAACCCGACCAACGTATTATAACACATTATAATACTCATGTAAATATAATACCTCACTATATTATAATTCACATATAAACACATAGTCATCAACTATTTCAATCCCAATCCACGCATATACGTATTCCAGTTAAAAACGTTTTCAAAGTAAAACTCACCTGTTTTGGTTATTACACACGTTCGCAAGCTTCTTTCAAAACGATTCTATCTCTTACCACGACTCCACAGAATCTGAAACAAGTTAAGATACACACATCGCTTTACTGACCAAACACATAAAGCCTAACAATTTCCCATCCTCAACTATCTCATTACACACTGTGCTTAACTCACTACCGGGACTACAGGGTACCGGGACTTATACAGTACCGGGACTCTTAGGACCGGGAGTTCCTATACCGGGAGTTCCCATACCGGAAGTTCCCATTACCGGAACTCTCACTACCGGAAGTCTGCTATACCGGGATTTATACTACCGGGAGTCTTCTATACCGGGACTCACTACACCGGGAGTCTATCACACCGGGAGTCGACAGCACCGGGAGTCTACCGGGACTTCCCCAGGACTCTCAAGAACACATTCGGTTCCATTTCTCAGAAATCGATTGAAATCTATACCAATTACTGAAATCATAACTTCTAAACCGATAGATATCTTCTATTACAAATTACCAACACAAAATATAAAGGGACTAACCTCAAAATCGTTTCTAACCCAATCGATTGATGCTCAAACCGTAACTTTCCTTCTTTCTCTTTCTTCGCCTCCAAAACTCCCACACACACATACACTTTCTAATTTCAGTATAAGAAAACCATCTGAAGACTTAAGGGGTAATATCAAACCATATCTTACCAAATAGACCTTGAACTTCTCAAATTTAACCCAAACACCCATAAACTTATAACTTACCTCCAACTTACCCTAAACATTAAATCTTAAGGTTAAATATTTTAACTGATAGGGAATTTATCTAACTGACTTACCCGGGGTATTACATCATCTCCCCCTTAAAAGAATTCCGTCCCGGAATTCCGTTAAGTAAAAAGATGAGGGTATTTGGCTCTCATTTCCGTCTCTGATTCCCACGTAGCATCTTGACCTCTATGATGCCTCCACTGAATTTTCACTTTCCTGATATCCTTACTCCACAGCACTTTAACTTTACGATCAACTATAGCTTCCGGCTTTTCCACATAATTCAGTTTTTCGTCGACTCGGATATCTGGTAGAGAGACTGCCTGGTCTGGAGTGACCAAACACTTTCGGAAGTTCGATACATGAAACGCATTATGGATTCTGCTCAATTCTGGCGGAAGATCTAATCGGTAAGCGACTTCACCGATCCTTTTTGTTTTTGCAAACGGTCCAATATACCTAGGGCTAAGTTTACCTTGTCGTCCAAATCTGATGACTCCTTTCCACGACGAAACCTTTAACATTACGTAATCCCCAACCTGAAATTCCAATGGCTTTCGGGGTCGATCAGCGTAGCTTTTGTCTGTCTTGAGCCACTTTCAATCGTTCACGAATCTGAGTAACCTTATCGGCGGTTAACTGAACTATTTCCGGCCCCGCTAACTGTTTTTCTCCCACTTCGTTCCAACACAGAGGCGTTCGGCATTTCCTACCATACAGTACTTCGAATGGTGCCGCTTGTATGCTGGAATGATAACTGTTGTTGTAAGCGAATTCAATCAATGGTAAATGCTTATCCCACGATCCCCCAAAATCAACAATGCAAGCCCAAAGCATATCTTCTAGGGTCTGAATTTTTCGTTCACTCTGCCCATCTGTTTGGGGATGATACGCCGTACTCAACTTTATCTGTGTGCCCATTTCCCTTTGAAAACTTCTCCAAAATCTTGAAGTAAAACGACTATCACGATCAGAAATGATAGAGATTGCAACTCCATGTCGAGTTACTATTTCATCAATGTATAACTTAGGCAATCGCTCCATCGAATCGGTTTCCTTTATCGGTAGAAAGTGTGCAGACTTTGTCAATCTGTCGACGATCACCCAAATAGAATCAAATCCCTTAGGAGTCCTTGGTAGTTTGGTGATGAAATCTGTGGTAATATGCTCCCACTTCCACATAGGTATTTCTAGCCGTTGTAGTTGACCAAACGGCTTTTGGTGTTCGATCTTTACTTTCTTACAAGTATCGCATCTTTCCACATACTGTGCAATCCCTCTTTTTATCCCCGACCACCAATAGAATTGCTTTAAGTCTTTATATATCTTGTTTGTACCTGGGTGAATAGAAAAACGGGATTGATGGGCTTCTTGTAGAACACGATCACGTAACCCACCCAAACGAGGTACCCACACTCTGTTTCCCAGACACAATAACCCACGATCATCTTTTACTAACAATGCTGACATCCCCGCTAACCGTTCTGATTTCAGATGTTCATCCTGATATGCCTCCACTTGACACTTCTGCAATTCGTCGAATATGTTGGGTAGGAGTTCAGTTCGTAGCAAAATAACTTTTATTGTCCCACTCCTTTCTTGACGACTCAATGCATCAGCTACCACATTTGCCTTTCCCGGATGATAAAGGATTTCACAGTCATAATCATTCAGAAATTCTAGCCATCTTCTTTGTCTCATATTCAGTTCCTTTTGATCAAAGAGGTGTTGGACACTCTTGTGATCAGTATAAATCTGACATTTGGAACCATACAGATAATGTCTCCAAATCTTTAACGCGAAGACGACTGCTGCAAGTTCCATGTCATTCGTAGGATACTATCTTTCATGATCCTTTAATTGACGAGAAGCATATGCAATAACTTTCCCACGCTGCATAAGCACACATCCCAATCCCAGTTTAGACGCATCACTATAAACAACAAAGTCTTCCGTACCTTCAGGTAGTGATAGAATCGGCGCACTGCACAGTTTCTCTTTCAATATCCGGAATGCTTCGTCTTGTTCTTCTTTCCACTCAAACTTCAGGTTCTTCCGGGTCAGCTAGTCAAAGGCGTTGCGATACGAGAGAAGTCTTTTATAAATTTCCGATAGTAGCCGGCTAAACCCAGAAAACTACGTACTTCGGTTGCTGTCTTCGGCGGTTCCCACTTTTCAACTGTTTCCACTTTCATCGGATCAACTTGTATACCCTTCTCAGAAATGACATGCCCCAGAAACTGAACTTCTCGCAACCAGAATTCACATTTAGAGAACTTAGCGTATAACTTTTCTTTCTTCAGAAACTCCAGAACTAAACGAAGATGTTGTGCGCGATCCTCTTTGGATCGGGAATAGATAAGGATATCATCAATAAATACAATAACGAATTTATCAAGATACGACTTACATACCCGATTCATTAAATCCATAAAGGCAGCTGGAGCGTTTGTCAGTCCAAACGGCATTACTAAGAATTCGTAGTGGCCATACCTTGTACGAAAAGCAGTCTTTAGAACGTCTTCTTCTTTAACTTTCAACTGGTGATAACCGGATCTTAGATCAATCTTGGAGAAATAGCAAGATCCAACTAACTGATCGAAGAGGTCATCAATTCGAGGTAACGGATACTTGTTCTTTATCGTGCGCTTATTCAATTCTCGGTAGTCGATACACATTCTCATCGAACCATCCTTTTTTTTCACAAATAACACTGGGGCTCCCCACGACGAAGAACTAGGTCTGATGAAGCCTTTATCTGATAGGTCTTGTAATTGTGCCATCATCTCTTTCATCTCTGGAGGTGCCAGACGATAAGGTGCACGAGCAGTAGGAGTGGCTCCAGGAACTAAGTCGATACCAAATTCCACTTGTCTAACCGGAGGAAGACTATTCAAGTCTTCAGGGAAAACTTCAGGGAATTCACTAACAATAGGAATATCTTCCATCCTATTCCTTTCAGGCCTACTATCTATCACATAGGCTAAGTAACTCTGACAACCCTTGCTAACACATTTACAGGCCTTTATCATAGATATTAGGCTAGACTGATGATTCCTACGATCACCATATATCACTACTGGTCCCTTCTCAGGTAATACCACATTTATTAACTTCTTATCACATACTATGTTAGCCTGATTCTCGGCTAACCAGTCCATTCCCACTACGACGTCAAACTCTATCAAAGTCATAGGAAACAATTGTATCGGAACTTTACACTCCTCTATATTTATCACACAGTTATCAAACACTTCTTTAACTGACACTTGATTATCATTTGCCGTATCTACTGACAGAGCATGTTCTAGCATTTTAGGTTTCAAACACAGACAAGCAGCAAATGTAGGAGACACAAACGATCGATTTGCACCGGAATCAAATAACACCTTAGCACGTGTAGAGTTTATCAAAAATGTACCTGTAACCACGTCCGGAGTTTCTTCCGCTTCTTTCTCAGTCATTTGGAATGCGCGACCCCTGGTTACTGGTGGTTCCAGTCTTGGTATTACTGGTTTAACAATCGCTGGCCTGCCTGAAGATCCGCCTTGCTGTATCCTTCCCCTCGGACAGTCTGACTGAAGGTGATCTGGTGAATTGCATAAGAAACATAGCCGCGTTACCTTACAATCTTTGATGACATGTCCGGTCTTCCCACACTTATAACATGCTCGTAAATCACCTCGGCAATTTCCTTGGTGGACACGGTTACACTTCTGACATGGTCTTTCCGCTGGTCGAAACGGCGGACGGTTATCATACCTCTGAAATCGGGACTTCTTCGGATCGTATTGTGGTCCTTCCCACTTTCTCTTCCCGATACTTTTATCGCCAACATCTCTTCTCATATCTCGTTCAACATTCTCCGCGGCATCAACTGCAGCTGAGAAGGTATCGGGTCCTTTTGCAGTCACTAGTCTTCTAACCTCTGAGTTCAGCCCGAAGATAAACCTTTCCGTCTTTATCGCCTCCGTAGCAACGTAGTATTCTGCGAACCGAGACTTTTCCAGGAAGCTAGCGGTGTAGTCTCGAACGGATAAGTTTCCTTGTTGTAAGTTCATAAATTCCCCTTCCAATTGTTTGACGGCTGCTTGGGGACAAAATGCGTTCTTGTAGGCTATCACAAATTCTTCCCAAGAGAGGGTAGAATAAACATCAGATCCTTTAGAATGAATAAAAGATTCCCACCAATACAAAGTATCCCCCTTTAACATTGCCGCTCCATACAATACTCGATCTTCGTCAGCGCACTTACTCGTCTTGAAAATAGCTTCTATTTCCTTCATCCATCTCATTGCTTTCACTGGATCCCGATCTCCTGAGAATGTTGGAGGCCTGCAACTAAGAAACATCTTGTAATCACATTTTCTCATTACCGGTAAGACCGTAGGGGTGATTGGTAGTTCGACTTCATGTTCCGGATCTGGTCTATCAGCTTCATTATTACGACTTCGATCAAACATTGTTTGTATGTTAGCCTGCATTCTTCCCATTTCCGCCATTAGATCAGCCCTGGTAACGTATTCCGTACTATTTGGCTGGACCCTGCCCCCGGCTCGACCTCCAGCTCTACCCCCGACTCTGCCCCCTGTTCTTCCTCCCCTGTCTCCTGTTCTTATTGGCAGATTAGTTCTATTTGGATTTCTTCCTCCTCCTCGATTCAAATTTCGCGTACCGCTTGCCATTCTGTAGATTTAAACAAGATTAATATACACATACGCACATACCCCATATAACAAGGTATTCCAGTTCAAACATGTACCTGTAAGATCACAATTACACTGGCCAGGTGTAATATGAAATTACCTTACATGAAGTTCCTTCTACCTTTTTATACTTCATCATCCCAAGGTTCTATAATGATAAGAACATCCTACTTCACATGCAGTTTAAGTCTAGGTACAGATACAAATACCTAAATCCCTTAAACTAAGGCTCTGATACCATTTGTAACAACCCAAATCCCATATACACAACATATCACATAATGTAACACAACATAGATATAACAAACGAACTTCACATTACAAGTACGGTCCCGTAGTCTTTTACAATCGAAAGAAAACCATTCTACTACAATCTTTGTACTATTTACATACATAACATTTAATATTATGGTACAACTGCTAAACAAGCCAAAATCTTCATCTTATAATTCTTCACACAAGCCATCCATCAGTTACTCTAGTTACTTGCTCTTACTTGATCCAGCACCTGGAATACATATTTTTAAAACAAAATGAGGGTTAGACCTGATGGTCTAAGTGAGAAATCCCTGTTAGTTTAAAAACCATTTATATCAACTTCATTCATATAATTCATGCAACACAATCATATACATCCAAATAAGCTCACATATCTTATACTTTCCCTTTTCATTCCTCCTGGCCATATTAGTGGTAGCAAGCCAACTAATAATATACAACGTTGTACAACATTTACAGCCAAACAATGCTATACGGAGTCTATAGCCAAACACACTGGTCCTAAACCCGGCCAACGTATTATAACACATTATAATACTCATGTAAATATAATACCTCACTATATTATAATTCACATATAAACACATAGTCATCAACTATTTCAATCCTAATCCACGCATATACGTATTCCAGTTAAAAACGTTTTCAAAGTAAAACTCACCTGTTTTGGTTATTACACACGTTCGCAAGCTTCTTTCAAAACGATTCTATCTCTTACCACGACTCCACAGAATCTGAAACAAGTTAAGATACACACATCGCTTTACTGACCAAACACATAAAGCCTAACAATTTCCCATCCTCAACTATCTCATTACACACAGTGCTTTACTCACTACCGGGACTACAGGGTACCGGGACTTATACAGTACCGGGACTCTTAGTACCGGGAGTTCCTATACCGGGAGTTCCCATACCGGGAGTTCCCATTACCGGAACTCTCACTACCGGAAGTCTGCTATACCGGGATTTATACTACCGGGAGTCTTCTATACCGGGACTCACTACACCGGGAGTCTATCACACCGGGAGTCGACAGCACCGGGAGTCTACCAGGACTTCCCCGGGACTCTCAAGAACACAGTCGGTTCCATTTCTCAGAAATCGATTGAAATCTATACCAATTACTGAAATCATAACTTCTAAACCGATTGATATCTTCTATTACAAATTACCAACACAAAATATAAAGGGACTAACCTCAAAATCGTTTCTAACCCAATCGATTGATGCTCAAACCGTAACTTTCCTTCTTTCGCTTTCTTCGCCTCCAAAACTCCCGCACACACACACACTTTCTAATTTCAGTATAAGAAAACCATCTGAAGACTTAAGGGGTAATATCAAACCATATCTTACCAAATAGACCTTGAACTTCTCCAATTTAACCCAAACACCCTTAAACTTATAACTTACCTCCAACTTACCCTAAACATTAAATCTTAAGGTTAAATATTTTAACTGATAGGGAATTTATCTAACTGACTTACCCGGGGTATTACAAGAGAAGCAAGAGGAAAGTTTGAGGTAAAAGCAGATGAAGGCAAGTTCATTGGATATTCTGCCACCTCTAAGGCATACAGATTTTATCTTCTGCTGTCACGAACCATTGTAGAAAGCATCAATGTATCTTTTGACGATTCCTTTCAAAAGACTTCTGAACAAATCAGTTCAGAACTCGGTCTAAAGAAGGAATCCTCTGGCATCTCAAAGACAAGAGAAGAAGACTTGAATCTTCTATTTGAAGAGATATTCCATGATGATATTGATCCCTCTGCTGGAGCCGTCAGAGCCTCTGGAGAAACATCTTCTGCAAACCAGACTGAGTCAGGTATATCTCTAACTGGTCCATTAAATACTTCATCCTCTTCTGTGAATCATACAGATGCACATGCTGAGGGGGAGCGAACAGAAGCTGAAGATAATACAACCAAGGACTCAACCACAGAGACTCCTGAAATACCTACTCCAGCAACTACAGAGGAATCAATACCAGAGGAAAACGAAGACTCTGTCTCCACTTCCTCAGAGGATCAAATTCCAACTTCAATCCCTATAGTCCCACAAGCTGAAATACCTAGCACAAGCACAGAATTGCCATCTACAACAGAGGTTGCACCAGAACCATAGTGTGCAATTACAGAGGTTTATCTTGATGAATCAAATGACCATCTACCAAGAACAACACAATGGACGAAAAGTCATCCTCCAAGCCTTATAATCGGCGACCCTTCTGAAAAGGTCAAGACAAGATCAGCCACTGCTAATTTTTGTTTCTTTACAAATTTCATCAATGTGATCGAGCCAAAAAGAATCTCTGAAGCCCTAGATGATCCAACTGGGGAGATGCTATGCAAGAAGAGTTTCTACAGTTTAAGAGAAACAAGGTATGGATCCTAGTACCTCTGCCACGAGGGAAAGAAGCAATAGGGACAAAATGGGTCTTCAGAAACAAGAAGGACAAGGATGGAGTGGTCATTAGAAACAAAGCGAGATTGGTGGCCAAGGGATATCGCCAAGAAGAAGGCATTGATTACGATGAGACTTTTGCCCCTCTCGCACGACTCGAAGCAATAAGGATCTTCTTAGCCTTCGCAGCCCATAGAGGTTTCAAAGTCTTTCAGATGGATGTAAAATCTGCCTTTCTGAATTGTGAAATCCAAGAAGAAGTATACGTCCAACAGCCACCAGGGTTTGAAAGTTCCAAGTACCCAAAATATGTCTATTATCTCGACAAAGCTCTGTATGGAATGAAACAGGCTCCAAGAGCATGGTACGAACGGCTTTCAACTTTTCTTCTCAATAATGATTACGACAGAGGCACGACAGATACTACTTTGTTTTACAAAAGAAAAGGTGATGAGATTCTGCTTGTACAGATTTATGTGGATGACATTATTTTCGGGTCTACAAATGCACAATAGTGCAAAGATTTGGAAAAACTCATGCAGAGTGAGTTTGAAATGAGTATGATGGGAGAATTAACCTTCTTCCTAGGACTCCAAGTAAAACAATCATCAGAATGAATTTTTATAAATCAAGCTAAATATGTCTCTGACATACTTTCAAAATTCAGTCTCTCTGATGCCTCTGTAATGAAGACCCCAATGGCCACTGGAAATAAATTATTCTCAGATCCAAATGGCACATCTGTAGAGTGCAAGCTCTATAGATGTATGATTGGGTCTCTGTTATACTTAACCGCAAGTAGGCCTGATATAATGTATGCCACATGCCTATGTGCAAGATATCAAGCTAAACCAAAGGAATCCCACTATATTGCGGTAAAGAGGATCTTCAGATACCTTAAAGGGACCAAAAATCTTGGGCTCCGTTATCCGAAGAACTCTGGTTTTGATCTAAAGGCATACACAAATTCATATTATGGAGGATGCAAGCTTGATCGAAAAAGCACCTCTGGGAGTTGTCAATTCCTAGGAGGTAAACTAGTCAGCTGGACTTCGAAGAAGCAGAACTGTGTGTCCACATCTACAGCAGAAGCTGAATATGTTGCTGCTGCTAGCTGTTGCTCCCAAGTTCTGTGGATGAAAACTCAGCTAAAGGACTATGGCCCCAACATATACAAGATACCCATCTTCTGTGATTCAAAAAGTGCCATAGCCATCTCTGCAAATCCAGTTCAGCACTAAAAAAACAAAGCATATCGATATCCGTTACCACTTTCTGAAGCATCATGTTGAATATGGAACAGTAGAAATGCACTTTGTGTTCACTGAATAACAGCTTGCAGACTTATTCACCAAGGCACTTGATGAGAAAAGATTCCTTTTCTTGGTGGGTAAGTTGGGAATGATTAACATGTGTTAAATCCTCTGTGAGTAAGATTTGATCTTCTTGTAAATATGTATATATTTAAACTCTTCTGTATGTAAATTCTTAATCATCAAAAGTTCTGTAACCAACAGAGCTTCTGTGGGATTGCTCAGAGCATGACCATCTCCACAGAACCTCTGGTAAGCATGACCTATGTTATGTGCACTACTTATCTCATTTGATCCAAGCATAGGTCAAGGGGGAGAAGAAGGAGACCTTGAACTGATCTACAGAGGTTGATCATTCAAGGGGGAGCCAAAGAAGATATATGATCAACCATATCTACAGAAGTCAGGTATTTTTGACGAACAAAGGAGAACCAAAGGTGAGTAACTCGTACAAATCCTTTTTGAAAACAATTTTCTAGGACACAATTTTTAAAATACGTCCTAGAAACACTGTTTAAGACATTCCAAACAAGAAATGATCAAAAAGATTTTCGAGCCTTCCGTTATGAGAAATTTAAGGTCATAGATCCTCTGCTGAGCTCAACAGAGCCTTTGTAAGCCGGGTCCTCTAGAACTGCAAATTTCATATGGAAACTCTGTCGATCAACCTTAAATGTCTTCTTTAAGGATTTGTACGTACAAATGAACACACAAGGATACTGGAAGAAAGTCTTATGGGCAAAGATCTCACTCCACCACAGAGTCTCTGTCGCCCAACCTAGACAATCAAAGAAAGTATGTCTCGCACAAAATCTTTTTCAAAACAGTTTTCTAGGATACAAATTTCCAAATATGTTCTAATAACAATGTTTAAAACAATTAAAACTTTGGATGATCAAAATGTTTCATGAATCTTTAGTTATGAGAAATTTTCACTCATAGAGCCTCTGCTGGCTTTGACAGAGCCTCAAAGCCTCTGTGAATGCAAATTTTGCACTAAAGTTCTATCGATCCTCTCCAATGACTTTTCAAACATTTTTGGTAAAGGTGCAAACACAGAGGATATATTAAAGGTAGGTTTCAGAATCACATATCTCACTCCACTACAGAGCCTCTGTTGATTCTAACACTTTAGTCTTTACGGAAATTCTGTAAAAGGAGTTATTTACCGCGAGTGACAGACCCCACACAGAAGAAATGCCCATGCACCAAGCATTAATGAGCCGCGCACGACATCTAATCGTGCTCTGACACATCCGACGTGGCAGATTTTCATTGGACGTGCATGCCACACGATCCTTCTGAAACGTTTTCCCGTGCTGTAAAACTCGAGTGCGGACCCCAAATGTTTATTGAATTCAATTTTACCACGGAATTCTATCCGTTTCCACCCTCACTATATAACCCCGTTCCCATTCTTTCTTAAACCTTTTACGAATTTATCTCAATCATCTTCTCCGGCGAACCTAGCAATAACCTGCAACTTCTATTTTTCTACTCTTTCTTCAAAGAAATCTCAAATGGCTTCTACTTCCAACGCTACGGTGAACTCCCCATCTCATTCTGAGAACTCCCAGAATCAAGAAATAGCCGGAAACCTACAACAGGACAACTCCGGTGACACAGCAGACTTTGCCCCTACAACCCATCTTCTAAACTTCATCGCACATGAACACTTTGAAAGTGTTCTTCCTTTGAAACCAATAACTACTACCTGGTTCCCTCACGAACCACATTTGGGGATGAACATGTCATTCTTCTTCACATTCTGGAAAAACATTACCTCAACCCCCTATTAACCAAAACTGTCGACAAAATCCCTGCCAGATACCTCAATCAATTCTGGCAAAGCAGCAGATTTGACCCAGAAGATAGACAAATAAAAGGCTACATCTCAAAACCAGATAAATCCGAGCACCTTGAACTCAAGTTCAATAGAACCATGTTCTCACTTTAGTTTAGTCTACCAACAAGAGGTCTTCTAGGGATAAAGGCATACGCAGAAGAACCAACAGACACAGAGCTCTGCAGGTTTGTTGAAATTTTGGGATACAACACAACCTTAAGAAAAATAAATGATTTCAGAAGAAATCGATTACCCCCTCTGTAGAACACGCTCTTCTCCATCCTAAATCGGTGCCTAATAGGGAAAGTGGGTAGTCCAGATCAATCTTCTCATCAAATTTTTACCATTATGTACGGAGTGTACTACGATCTTCCTCTGGACTACGCCACCCTCATGTTGCAGGAAATGGTTAACACCATTGATCGCAGAATCTCCTCCCAGAAGGCCAAAGGACGCAAAACCGATGCTTTACCTCCTCTACAGTATCAGCGAATTCTGGGTGTCCTTCTAGAGCCTCTGCTCCGTCTAGAAAAATGGCCAATGGAGGGACCAACGGCCAGAATGTATCCCCTGAACAAAAACACCCCAACAGAGCACGAAGACAAATACCCTTTCTGCAGACCTCTGCCAACCAAGATTTTGGGATATGCTACAGACGAAACCCTTAGGTTAGAATACATACGCGATCATAGGACTCCAGAACCGAGTCCTATGACACCCCCGCGTCTAGGAACCTCTATAGGAGATCAGGTAGTTGAGCGGATGACAGATGAGGAATGGGCAGTGGCCTTGGCTAAGCATCAACAAGTACAAGAGAAGTTTCATGCTCAACGAAACTCAATTCTCTCCTTTGCTTCCAAGAGCAAATCCTCTGCCACCACTCCCAAGAAAAAGAAGAAAGCCCACAAGAAACGGAAAGCTACAGAGGGCACTTCAACCAGTGCTGCTGAAGCTCAAAAATCCCCTCCACATGCAACAGAAGTTGGATCCTCTGCACCTCCCCCTCCTCCAAAAGACAAAAAGAAGAAAAAACATAAGTCTTCTGAGGAGGGTGCCCCCAAACCAAAGAAAAGGAGGAGCAAGAAGAAATCCAAGAAACCCCACACTCCTCTGTAATCCATCGCAGAGGAAGCATATATGGTCGAAGAAAACCAAGACCAACCTCTGCAATCACCTTCACCCATCAATTATGCAGAAGATCAGGGTGATTTTTCTGTCTTCCTCCAACAACCTGGGATTGCACACTCTTTAGATCCTTCTGGATGGACTGCAGAAGCTCTATCTCATCATTCAATAGAAGCTCCAAACTTCATAATCTCTTCTGACATGGATGATGATGATGACCAAACCCCACAGAATATTCAGTCTGCAACTCCAGAAGTACTACAGAATCCCTTCACCCAACCCGGATTTCATGTGCTAAAAGCAAGCCCAGAAAATCGGGCAAAAGCTACCACCAAAACCCCACCAGTCCTAGTCTCAGAAGTGGATTTTGATGAAGAAGATGATCAGATAAACTACGCATCTCTACACCAAGATCGTAGGCATTTGTCCTCATATCATCCCCAAGTACAGCAAATGGTTGGAACTCATCCCTGCTTTGACATGCTAGGAAAAAGCCCATAAGCTAGAACAGAGGTAGGTGATGTGAGCCACAGAAAAGAGAAGGAGGCTGAGACAATAGATCAAGAAGAAGTGATAGGATGCCCAACAGAGAAAGAATCCAGAATAGATGCCTGGAATAGTAGAGGCACTCAATCCCAACCAACTCCCAGTGCAACCCACATTTCTGTTACCGCCAGTCTAGTGGCAGAAGGTAATATTGAACAAGGGCCGCACAGCTCGAACCCACCCCAAACTGACCGGGCAGAGGAAATTCCTTCCACCTCTGTGCCACTAATAGCCGGGGAAACCATTCCAGGGGAGTCCTCTCTAAAGGACTTATCCTTAGTTCGTGATCCATCGCCCCTGATCACAACAGAAATCCCTACAGAGGAATTCGTTTCATCTGACACGCACACACATATAGGTCCAACAGGCTCTTCAGAGGGGCCTAGAGTGCACGCAGACGAAGGGATACTAGACAAATCCCCAAGTCAACTTAAGGATACTCCTGTACCCACCTCTGGAGTGGATTCGGACAATGTCCTTAACAGAACCTCTATAGAGTCTGAGGCTGATAAAGCCTCTGCTCAAGGATTAGAGGGAAATCCTTCTGTCCTCAACATCAAAACAGGGACGAAAGAAGGTGTCCAAGGAACAGGGACTCACTCTGGGGACGAATGTGTTCGCCCAGAGGTTACACCAGGTCCACATGTATCAAGGGATGAGTTCCAAACCCTTGTCACCTCTGTGGACACCACATTGAAAGAGTTGAAAAGCTCTTTTGATTCTTTTGCGGATACAACTTCCAGGGCCATTACAGATCTGAACACCAAAATGGACAATCTGTCCATAGAGGTGCAAAATGCCCTAGCCCAGATGAAGTCAACTGCTACAACCTCTACCACATCTGCTGCTGCTAACTTCGAGAAAGCTACTACCTCGGCTTTCCAAAGCTCTGTGAAAGCCCTACTTGAACAACTGAAGACAGCTCAAACGCCAACTTCTGAGCCCCTTACACCAGAAGATCTGAAGAAGGCCCTCGAGCAAGTTCAGGAGCAAACTACAAGGGAAACTCTGGCCATGAAACCCTCTGACTACATGACCAGAGCTCAGCTCACAGAACTCGGCCAAGGGGTAATCAATCAGGTCACAGAGCTCATCACATCCTTCACTGCTGCCAACGCAAATTATGTAAAGGACTTCCAAAAGAGCGTCGGAAAAATGCGCTTCAACACAGAGGCAGAGGTCCATACCCTACTTAGCCTCTGTGACGACCTATGCGCAAAGATGATCGTTGCCGGTGCCACACCGCCCAAAAAGCCAGAGGCGTCTTGCAGAGCAGAAGGCACAAAAGATAAGGGTCAGGATGACTCTGATGATGACTCTGGTTATTCATCAGATCATCCTGAGGGGGAGAAACCAAGGGAGAAAGCTGCAAGCAAAGGTCTACCAGAACCACCAATATCAGCAGAACCGCTAAACCAAGTTCCCACAACTCAAACCCAAGGAGAAAACCAACAACAGACCACAGAGGCAACAACCACCTCTGTGGAAATACCCTCTAAAGAAACCCCAATTCAAACCCAAATACCCGAAACAACTACATATCAACAACAGAAGTCCACAGAGGCAACACCCACCTCTGTAGAAACAACTTCTGTATTCGGAACAGATGTGCCAAACCGTGAAGAATTCCAAATCCTAACATCCTCCGAAGAAGAACAACCATCCCAATCACCAAAACCAAAATCACTAGAAGAACTCCCCTCTCCAACACCAAAAGAAACCAAGATACCATCTCCCACACCCAAAACCAGAACCAAAACAATTGCTCACAAAAGAAAACATCTGAGCAAAACCACAGAAGCCTCACCTACAAAACCCACATCACCAACCAAGCCCTCAGAAGCACAAGTGACAAAACCTACAGAAGTACCTCCGTCAAAGCCCTCAGAACCCCAAAGGACAAAACCCACAGAGGCAACCTCATCTCTACAAGAAGATCCACAGCCGAAGGAAAAAGACAAAGGCAAATGGATCGAGTGGCCCAAATCCAATTCAAGATCCGAAGGTAAAAGTCACAGAGGATCGAGTGGCCCAAATCCAGAAACAAATGGATGCTCTGCGCAGGCCCATGCCTCTACCCGGTACACCTCCACAACAGATGGAAGAGGTGGTGTACAGATATCTGTACAACAGAAGTGCCAGAGATCTTCTGCCACCAACCATTCAAGATCCAAACTTCCATGCTGACCTCGAAAATACCTTCACAAGAACAACACCCAAGCCAAAATGGCAAGTCTTCTTAGAGTCCAAAATCGACAAGGTCATATACTTTAAGTTTTCTCAAACCAGAACCACACCTAAGGTTTCCTATAACATCTATATGGTCAAAAGGGAGGACAGAACCGTGACCAAATTCTCAGATGCTGATCTGAGAAATCTAAGTCCCTACGACCTACCCGACCTTCTCAACTGGACGAAAGAGAAAACATAAGTCTTCTGAGGAGGGTGCCCCCAAACCAAAGAAAAGGAGGAGCAAGAAGAAATCCAAGAAACCCCACACTCCTCTGTAATCCATCGCAGAGGAAGCAGTTATGGTCAAAGAAAACCAAGACCAACCTCTACAATCACCTTCACCCATCAATTATGCAGAAGACCAGGGTGATTTTTTTGTCTTCCTCCAACAACCTGGGATTGCACACTCTTTAGACCCTTCTGGATGGACTGCAGAAGCTCTATCTCATCATTCAATAGAAGCTCCAAACTTCAGAATCTCTTCTGACATAGATGATGATGACCAAACCCCACAGAATATTCAGTCTGCAACTCCAGAAGTACTACAGAATCCCTTCACCCAACCCGAATTTGATGTGCTAAGAGCAAGCCCAGAGAATCAGGCAAAAGCTACCACCAAAACCCCACCAGTCCTGGTCTCAGAAGTGGATTCTGATGAAGAAGATGATCAGATAAACTACGCATCTCTACACCAAGATCGTAGGCATTTGTCCTCATATCATCCCCAAGTTCAGCAAATGATTGGAACTCATCCCTGCTTTGACTTGCTAGGAAAAAGCCCATAAGCTAGAACAGAGGTAGGTGATGTGAGCCACAGAAAAGAGAAGGAGGCTGAGACAATAGATCAAGAAGAAGTGATAGGATGCCCAACAGAGAAAGAATCCAGAATAGATGCCTGGAATAGTAGAGGCACTCAATCCCAACCAACTCCCAGTGCAACCCACATTTCTATTACCGCCAGTCTAGTGGCAGAAGGTAATATTGAACAAGGGCCGCACAGCTCGAACCCACCCCAAACTGACCGGGCAGAGGAAATTCCTTCACCCTCTGTGCCACTAATAGCCGGGGAAACCATTCCAGGGGAGTCATCTCTAAAGGACTTATCCTTAGTTCGTGATCCATCGCCCCTGATCACAACAGAAATCCCTACAGAGGAATTCGTTTCCTCTGACACGCACACACATATAGGTCCAACAGGCTCTTCAGAGGGGCCTAGAGTGCACGCAGACGAAGGGATACTAGACAAATCCCCAAGTCAACTTAAGGATACTCCTGTACCCACCTCTGGAGTGGATCGGGACAATGTCCTTAACCGAACCTCTATAGAGTCTGAGGCTGATAAAGCCTCTGCTCAAGGATTAGAGGGAAATCCTTCTGTCCTCAACATCAAAACAGGGACGAAAGAAGGTGTCCAAGGAACAGGGACTCACTCTGGGGACGAATGTGTTCGCCTAGAGGTTACACCAGGTCCACATGTATCAAGGGATGAGTTCCAAACCCTTGTCACCTCTGTGGACACCACATTTAAAGAGTTGAAAAGCTCTTTTGATTCTTTTGCAGATACAACTTCCAGGGCCATTACAGATCTGAACACCAAAATGGACAATCTGTCCACAGAGGTGCAAAATGCCCTAGCCCAGATGAAGTCAACTGCTACAACCTCCGCCACCTCTGCTGCTGCTAACTTCGAGAAAGCTACTACCTCGACTTTCCAAAGCTCTGTGAAAGCCCTACTTGAACAACTGAAGACAGCTCAAACGCCAACTTCTACGCCCCTTACACCAGAAGATCAGAAGAAGGCCCTCGAGCAAGTTCAGGAGCAAACTAAAAGGGAAACTCTGGCCATGAAACCCTCTGACTACATGACCAGAGCTCAGCTCACAGAACTCGGCCAAGGGGTAATCAATCAGGTCACAGAGCTCATCACAGCCTTCACTGCTGCCAACGCAAATTATGTAAAGGACTTCAGAAAGAGTGTCGGAAAAATGCGCTTCAACACAGAGGCAGAGGTCCATACCCTACTTAGCCTCTGTGACGACCTATGCGCAAAGATGATCGCTGCAGGTGCCACACCGCCCAAAAAGCCAGAGGCGTCTTGCAGAGCAGAAGGCACTAAAGATAAGGGTCAGGATGACTCTGATGATGACTCGGGTGATTCATCAGATCATCCTAAGGGGGAGAAACCAAGGTAGAAAGCTGCAAGCAAAGGTCTACCAGAACCACCAATATCAGCAGAACCGCTAAACCAAGTTCCCCCAACTCAAACCCAAGGAGGAAACCAACAACAGACCACAGAGGCAACAACCACCTCTGTGGAAATACCCTCTAAAGAAACCCCAATTCAAACCCAAATACCCGAAACAACTGCAGATCAACAACACATGTGCCAACCCGTGAAGAATTCCAAATCCTAACATCCTCCGAAGAAGAACAACCATCCCAATCACCAAAACCAAAATCACCAGAAGAACTCCCCTCTCCAACACCAAAAGAAACCAAGATACCATCTCCCACACCCAAAACCAGAACCAAAACAATTGCTCACAAAAGAAAACATCTGAGCAAAACCACAGAAGCCTCACCTACAAAACCAACATCACCAACCAAGCCCTCAGAAGCACAAGTGACAAAACCTACAGAAGTACCTCCGTCAAAGCCCTCAGAACCCCAAAGGACAAAACCCACAGAGGCAACCTCATCTATATAAGAAGATCCACAGCCGAAGGCAAAAGACAAAGGCAAATGGATAATGACAAAGGAACCCAAGAAGAAGAAGCCAAAGCATCAACCAGCAGAAAAATTGATGAAGAGTTCTTTTGATGTATATGTGACACCAAAGCCAGAACAAGAAGACTGGGCTTTCGGAGTTACCCCTCTGTCAAACATACCAATTCTAGATCCGAAGGTAAAAGTCACAGAGGATTGAGTGGCCCAAATCCAGAAACAAATGGATGTTCTGTGCAGGCCCATGCCTCCACCCGGTGCACCTCCACAACAGATGGAAGAGGTGGTGTACAGATATTTGTACAACATAAGTGCCAAAGATCTTCTGCCACCAACCATTCAAGATCCAAACTTCCATGCTGACCTCGAAAATACCTTCACAAGAACAACACCCAAGCCAAAATGGCAAGTCTTCACAGAGTCCAAAATCAACAAGGTCATATACTGTAAGTTTTCTCAAACCAGAACCACACCTAAGGTTCCTATAACATCTATATGGTCAAAAGGGAGGACAGAACCGTGACCCAATTCTCAGATGCTGATCTGAGAAATCTAAGTCCCTACGACCTACCCGACCTTCTCAACTGGACGAAAGAGAACTTCACAACAGATGCACCTCGAAGGGCATACAGGGTGATAAGGAAAGCCATGCGTGAGAAACTTTTGCTATACAGCCTTGTCGACATCCAATTAGGACAAGATCTTGGAGTAAGAAACCTAAATCTCCATCCACCAGAAAATGACCGCCCATCCTCTGCCATACCAAACTCGATCATTACATCTCCAAGAGTTGGGTTGGTCTATCAAGATCCTGCTGGGAAGTCAAGACTGTTCGTAGAGATGGACTGTCAGAAGTATGCAAGAAATACTTTGACAGAGTTCAGAGCAAGCCTCATGGAGTATAGAGGAACGGAGCTCATGAATCAAGCTCTCGCAGATAGATTGATAGAGGTCCAAGTAATCAACTTCAGAACCCTCTGCATCAATTTCTATCAAGAGCTTAGAGAACTAGGATTCGACAACAGAAGTTTCAACGACTTCAAAGACGCCAACGTCTGATATCCTCTACCAACCTCTGCAATCTTTCCTTTCATAATGTAATCAAATGTAAGTGCCTTTGGCATAATTCTGTATGAAAGAAAAGTAAAAACTTATGAGGTATTTTATTTCACCTCTTGTCATGTACTTAGCCTAGAAAACCTTGCATTTTTCAATTTTTTATTTTTCAATACTTAGTGTGAGATTGTTAGCTCCAATCTTTCTGTTTATAGAAGTATTGAAAAATAGTCTAAGTATAGAAGTCTTCGACAGAGGCTCTGCCAAGTCACCAAGAAGACCAAAGCATAGAAGTCTTCGACAGAGGCTCTGACAGAGTAACCGAGAAGACCGAAGTAAGAGAATCTCCAGAAGACTCTTCAATGCGGACAAGGCCACATAGCCTCTATCATACTTGACAGAGCTTCTGTGGTATACAAGGACAATCGTGCTTCTCACGATTTCTGTTGTACGAAGATCCTGAAGATCATTCGTACAAGGCGTGACCTGACAACTCCACGTGTCAAACTCTGATGGGTCTTAGCCTTAGTAGAAGCCGACGCATTTAATTAACGTTGTACCTGCAACAGTACCTGAATAGTGTCCTTGTACCTTCAGTCCTTGTTATCCAGAACGTGTCCCCTTTAGGAGTAGTATAAATAGAAGACTCATGTTGAGTTCTTCTATTAAGCTTTGCACAATATACACACCATTAGAACAGATTTCTTGTATAACTTTCGGTGTTCTTGGTACTTTATTTATATCAATATACAGTGGGTTATTGACCTAATCATCTAAGTTATTTCCACTTTATATATTTGATATTGTGTGTCTTCTACCTTATCATATCTTTTAGTTCGTTAAAACGCTTCCACATTATATCTTGTTTGAACTATTAGATAGAATCATCATTGTTAAGCAAAACAGGAACCAACACACTATGAGAATGTGCATCGACTATAGGGACTTAAATAAGGTGACAATTAAGAATAAGTATCCGCGATTGATGACTTATTCGATCAACTTCAAGGCGCGGGATGCTTCTTAAAGATTGATTTAAGGTCGGGTTATCATCAAGTAAGAGTAAGGGATGAAGATGTTCCCAAGACGGCGTTTAGAACAAGGTATGAGCATTATGAATTTCTCGTGATGCCTTTTGGTTTGACAAACGCTCCTGCTGTGTTCATGGATTTAATGAACAGGGTGTGTCGACCATTCTTAGACAGGTCTGTCATCGTGTTCATTGATGACATACTTGTTTATTCAAAGAATGAAGTCGATCACAAATGTCACCTTCGTGAAGTTTTAGAGGTTTTGAGAAAGGAGAAATTGTACGCCAAAATTTCAAAGTGTGAATTTTGGTTAAAGGAGGTACAGTTTCTCGGCCATGTAATTACTTCGGAAGGAGTTAAAGTAGATCCGGCAAAGATAGAAGCAATGATGAATTGGGAGATACTGAAGAACGCATCGGAGATACGGAGTTTCTTGGGGTTGGCACGCTATTACCGGAAATTTATAAAAGATTTCTCTAAGATCGCTTCTGCCTTGACAAGTCTGACACGGAAGAATGTAAAGTTTGTGTGGACTGAAAAGCAAGAGTTAGCCTTTAGAACTTTACAAAAGAAGCTATGTGAAGCACCTGTTCTTACATTACCGAAAGGGACAGAAGATTTGGTAGTATACATTGTTGCGTCAAAGATGGGTTTAGGGTGTGTATTGATGCAGCGTGGCAAAGTGATTTCTTACGCATCAAGACAACTTAAGGATCATGAAAAGAATTACCCTACCCATGATTTGGAACTGGCAGCAGTTGTGTTTGCTTTGAAGTTGTGGCGGCACTATTTATATGGAACGAAGTGCACTCTTTTCACTGGCCATAAGAGTTTGAAGCATGTACTTGAACAGAAAGAGCTAAACATGAGGCAACGGCGTTGGTTAGAACTACTTAAGGACTATGATTGTGAATTGCATTACCATCCTGGTAAAGCAAATGTTGTGGCTGATGCCTTAAGTAGAAAAGAATACAGTGGATATTTGAAAATGACTAATTCCAGGATTGATGTGACGTCAAGTCTAATTGAAAGGATCAAAGTGGCACAAGCGGAAGCATTATTAGAAGAAAATCTGAAAAACAGGAAGTCATGGTTAAGCAACGTCTTCAACTGACTGAAGATGGTCACAGAGTTAAAATGTTTCAAGGCCGCGTTTGGGTGCCAAAGGTTGGGGGAAACCGAGAGCTAATTATTGAAGACGCCCACAAACCTAAATAATCTATACATCCTGGTAGTACTAAGATGTATAGAGAACTGAAACTACACTATTGGTAGTCATCTATGAAGTTAGATGTGGCACAATGTGTAGAGAAATGTGTTACATGTTCGTTGGTAAAGGTTAAACATCAACGACCTTATGGGAGTCTACAATCTTTGGAGATTCCTGAATGGAAGTGGGATAAGATTACCATGGATTTTGTTACTAAGTTACTAAGGACGTTGAAAGGTAACGATACTATTTGGGTCATCATGGATCGTTTAACCAAAAGTGCTCATTTCTTAGCAATGAAAGAAGCTTCACCGATTGATAAGTTAGCCAAGTTATACATTGATGAAGTGGTGTCGAGACATGGTATACCCGTATCTATAGTTTCTGATCGTGACAGCCGATTTACTTCAAGATTTTGGCAATCATTGCAAGAAGAATTGGGCACAAGAGTGAATTTGAGCACATCATATCATCCACAAACGGACGGGCAAAGTGAAAGAACCATTCAGACTTTGGAAGACATGCTCAGGTCTTGTGTAATTGATTTTTGAGGTAACTGAGATACGCATTTACCCTTAGTGGAGTTTGCGTACAATAATAGTTATCATTCCAGTATCGGAAGAGCACCTTTCAAAGCCTTATATGGACAGAAATGTAGAATTCAGTTTGTTGGTTGGAAGTTGGAGAAAAATAGTTTGTTGGTCCTGAAATTGTGCAACAAACGGCTACTAAAGTAAAGGAAATTCGGAAACATTTTTTAAGGCGGCTCAAGATCGACAAAAGAGTTACGCCGATCCAAAAAGAAGACCAAAAGAGTTCCAAGTTGGGGAGCGGATAATGTTAAAGGTATCATCGTGGAAGGGTATTATAAGATTTGGAAAGCATGGAAAGTTGAGTCCTCATTTTTTTGGACCTTTCACTATAACCAAGCGAGTAGAGTTTCAAGCGTATCAATTGGATCTTCCACCTGAATTGGAAGGAATCCATAATACCTTCCATGTCTGTTATCTTCAGAAATGCTTAGCCGAAGAGGAAAATGTTATACCACTTTCTGAAATAAGAGTGGATGAGAAGAGACATTGCGTGGAGGAATCAGAAGCAATTTTGGAGAGAACGACTAAGAAGCTACGACATAAGGAAGTGGTCATGGTTAAAGTTCAATGGAAACATCATATAGGTGCAAATGTGACATGGGAAGCGGAAGAGGATATGAAGAATATATATCCTCGTCTATTTACCTAACTTTGATTTCGGGGAGGAAATCATTTTCATGTTGGGGAGATTTGTAACACCTCGAAATTTTCCATAATTAGTATACTTTTATTTTGGGAGAATGTTTAAAATAATGGAAGATATTATTTTAAACGTTGTGTTATGATTTTATGATTGAAGGGTCAAAGAGAAATTGACCAAAGTATAAGTGATTCGTGAAATTGTAAACCTTGGGGGTTACTTTTGCCAAATGATAATAGTTCTGTATATATATATATATATATATTAGAAGTCGGTTTAATTTGAGAAATATCTCAAATTATCATCAGAGTGAGTCGGTTTCTATCTAGAAGGGAGAAAGGAGAAATTGAGTTCTTGGAAATTCTGGTAAGGGTTTTCATCTTCTGTTGATTAAAATTCTCTTAAGATTGATATGCTTATATGTGTGATTACTGATCTATTGGTGAAATAGGTTTGGATTTGGATCTTCTGGTTGAATTTGAATTTCACAGACTCTATATTAGATTTCTATTTCTAGGTGAGTTCATCTGTCTATTTTGAGTTAATATAATCGAATTGTTGTATTGATATCTATTTGAAATTATTAATAAAGGATTTTTGGAAGGATTTGGAAAGGAAACTGTATGAATTGAACTGGGTAGTACAGAATCCGGAAGATGAATAATCCGGACAGTTCCGAATTCGGGTAGTTTTTCGGATTGGTTCCGGATACCGGATGATTCTGGATTCCAGACAGTTTTCCGGATGTACCGGATACCGGATTGATTCTGGATACCGGATGGTTTTCCGGATAGAATACCGGATATGTTTCCCGGATGGTTCCAGACTTGGAGTCCGGATACTTTTTCCGGATGTTACCGGATTCCTTTGAATTCCGGGTGTTTTCGGATAAATGTTCCGGATTTGGTTTCCGGATAGAATTCCGGACTGTTTTTGGACTTGGTTCCGGATTAGTATACTGGACAAGTTTTCTATATATATTTTCTGTGTAATGTTGTACTGTTCAAATGTTTTATGAAAACGAAATATATTGTGATTTTAACGGTACGAACATAGTTATAACTCGATTGAATACGAGTTATTATGTTCTTTGATTATTGTACACATATGTTAGGAAAGTGTAATGGATCCATAGGCACTAGTATTATGTGAACACGTGGAATAGGCGTGGACTAATCGTAATTCCCGTGTGTTTGATAAACGTGGAATAAGCGTGGACTAATTGTAATTCCCGTTTGTTTGAAATGAAGAATAGGCGTGGACTAATCGTAATTTTCATTTCGTACTGAGATGTGAAATCGTGGGATAGGCGTGGACTAATCGTAATTCCCGATTTCTACTGGAAGGAAAGAGATAGGCATGGCTTAATTGTAATCTCTACTTCCTCTCCAAGAAATAGGCATGGACTAATTGTAATTTCTTGGACATGAGAAATGATCTAGAATCTGTGGAGATTCGTAGTGGGCTCTTGAACATGATGCTATGACTTACTCAGTGTTTGTCATACTCATAGAATCGGGTATGATTCCCGTCATCGAAAGATGTTATGTGTGCGGTAAGAAATATTGTGAACCGATTAATTTATATGCTTTGTTTACAGTTTTGGTTTTCAAAGCTTATTGTTAGGTCTAGAGTTTTGTCAAAAACACAAGTGTTGAGTTCTGAGTAAGAAGACTAAAGAAGACTCAGAAGACTCAGAAGTTCTGAGTAGAAGACTCAGAAGTTCTGAGTGAGAAATCTCAAAAAGATTCTAAGTGTTGGATTCTGACTAGAAGGTTCAGAGTTCTGAGTAGGAGACTCAGAACTTCTGACTATGAAGACAAATGTTCTGAAGCGCTTATTCAGAAGTATGTTCAGAATTCATATCTTGGGATATTATCTGTTATATTCAGTTACTAATTAGGACACGTGTAATTGTTCTATTAGTCTGTTTCTTATATGTACTGTAGCTTTAGCTATTCTCTACAGTATATATAGGAGTTAGCAACTGTAGCTAATAGAATCTTTGGAGAGAATCTTTGGCTAACCTTTTGGATAACTCTTTACGCATAAATTGTTAGATCTATTGAGAGAGAAATTCATTGTAATATCTTGTAATTCACAGATTGTTAATAGATCATATGACCAGTTGCTATTAATACGATCTTAATTGTTCATATTTGATTGTAAGAGTGTATCCTGAAACTTACAATTGGTATCAGAGCCAATCAACAAACAAATTCGACCAAGAGTGTGTTTGATCGCGTTCTTGAAGTTTCTTGATCAATTCGACAATTGATTCCGCTGCTGCTAACAATTCTTGAATTCCTAACAATTCTTGAATTCGTTTCTATCATTGATTCAAGAAATTTGAATTTGTCTTTCTGTTGAATCGATATCTTACAATCAAGTCATCCAAAGATTTTCTCTCTATGCTGATTAATTCTCAAAATTAAACAGAGATCACAGGTATGTTTTCGAAATTCTTGATTGGTTTCTTGATCAAGGTGATTATATCTGTTGCATGTTGATTAGTATTCAAATTTTTTGTTGAAAAGAAGATTTTATTAATTCATGTACTCTAACTGTTTGATGAAATGCATGTGACAGATTTGATTAATTCTTGCATGTTCTAGATTTGTGTTGATTCTCATTTTTTATCATAATTCATAGTTGATATTCGAATTTGTCATTTCATCATGCCTGAGATTATTGAAGTTTTTGTGAGACCTGCAATTTCTATAACCAGTTCAGACAATTTACAAAAATTAAGTCCTGTAAAAGCAAAAGAAACAATTTCTGAACCAAAAACTGAGATTGTTCATTTTGAAAGCAAGATTGCTAATCTTCAAACAAAACAAGACGAATATGCAAAAGTTATAAAGATTTTTGAAAGTGCAGGATCTATTCTTACAATCAATATAGAAAGAAGTAATTGAGAAATTGTATGATCAAGCCCAATTGTATTCAATGATGCACAGAATTACAGATCTAAGAGAGAGATCACCTCAAAGATTACAAGGAATGAATACAAGTAATATGGGAAAATCAATCAGTTAGCAACGTAGTGCTAACCACTCTATTTATACTGCAACAAACATCTTAAAGCTACAGTACAAATAAGAAAGACTAATAAGAACATAACACGTGTCCTAATTAGTTTACACATTACTAAATAACGAAACTCGTCATAAGTTCTGAACAGGTAGTTCAGAACTTCTGAACATTCTTCTGATCACGCTTCTCAGAACTTCTGACTTCTCTTTCTCAGATCTCTGACTCTTCTTCTCAGAACTTCTGACTCTTCTTCTCAGAACTTCTGAACCTTCTTATCAGATCTTCAACACTTGGTTTATTGACAAAACTTCAGATCTAACAATCTCCCCCTTTTTGTCAAATAAACTTAAACTTTGCATCATCTAATTCTTTCAGAGCAGGAACAATTTTCTGAAGTAGCACATTCCTCAGATTAAGCCTCTTATCAATCTTGTCAATAATTTCTTGAATAATCTCAACTTGCTGATTAATTACTTCTTGAATCATGTTTGCTTCCTTCACTTTCAGCATCTTTTTCTCCAAATTGTGCTTTATGATCCTTAAAGTTCCAGAACAATATTTTGCAGTTTCCTTTGCTCTGAAGAAGATCTTTCCACTTTTGTTCTTCAAAAATACTCCCAACTCTGGATATCTGTGAACACTTCCAGTCTTTAACACCTTTTTCTGCTTATGATCTGTATTGGGATTTGCCAGATAAACACATGACTTTTGCAAATACAGAGCTATTTGGAAATCTGTATAGCAATGCCACCTTAAGATATAGAACATGGCCTCAATCACCACACTTCTTGCCTTCCTTTCATTTCTGTCTTTACTTGACTCTTTAAAACATAGAAAGCTGTGTAATCTGTAGAAGTCAACCACTGACAGTTTCTCAAAATCTGCATCAGTGAAATAATAAACCTTGCCATCTTCTCTCAAAACTTCAAAGGATAAGTACTCCATCTTTCTGAATTTCTTAACCTTCAATTCTCTGATTCCAGTGATTAGAAAATCTGAGTAAACGGCTTGCTTTGTTTTGCCAAGACATCTTGATTTTTCAGCCAACCAGATCTGAGTCTCCTTAGACCTATCATAATACACATCCAAGAATTGTACCTCTTTTGGTTTGAAGAACTCAGGCAGATCAAATTCAAGAAAGTATCCATTCAGATCAATGAATATTTCATCTTCTTTGGGTTCAGACTGTTCAGCTTGATCAATATTAGTTATCTGCACATTCTGAGGTGTTGTGTCCTGAACTTCTTCAGCCTCATCTGACAAAATTTCATTCACTTCATACTCAGCTGGGAACACAAAATCATTATGTAGAATCTTTTTGGGATTCACCTCAGATAGCAACCATTCACTACTGTTTCTGATTTTTCTTCTAAAATCCAACCTCCTCTTCACACAGTTTATGCATCTCTTCTTTAAACTCTCTTTTTCAGCATCCATACTTACTTCCATTCTAATCAACAACCAATTCAGAGTTGCATCACTGTACTTCACCAACTCTTTTAATCTGAACAATTCAAGTCTTTCGTGAACCATATATGTGAACCCTTCTGTCTCCATTCCTTCATTCACAAAACCCTTCACATGCAGATCAACTTCTGTTTTCTTTGTGGGAGAACTCAGATTGCACTTTTCTTTTCTTTCTTCTATAGCCAACTGGAAGTCATACAAGTATGTATTTCTGACATAAATACCCAGAAGTCTTCTGCATTCAATTTCTATCAAGGCTTCTTCAGTGCTAGCAAAGAACTTGACTAGAAAGATCTGATCATCAAGAGTCAATCTGTGAAAATCAAATGTAGACATGGAAACCTTTGTATTTCTTTCTTTCAGTGTTTCCATTCTAACGAACATTAAACCATTGAATTCATCTTGTTGAAACATCAGAACTTTCTCGATTCTTTTCTGAATATGCAGTTTTGAGTCAGGAACTCTGAACATATTAGAAGCTTCTGAGTAGACCATCTGAGCTCTGTCATCCATAAAACCATCAATGTTACTTTCCAAAAGCTCATACTCTCCTTCTGTGTAGTAGAGATTATCATATATTTCCTCAGGAAAAATATCATCATGAAATTGTCTGGCTAAAGGTACATCACTTAACTCTAGAATGAAGTCACACACAGGTTCTTCTAGTCTTTGCAATTTAATCTTTGGAATCTCGATTGGTTTTCTGAATACATATTCAGAAGGCATAAAGAAGTCTTTCACTTTCACATACTCTTCTTCTGTATTTAACTCATCACAAAAGTTAAACCTAAAATCATCTTTAAAATCCTGAGTGTAATCCACAGTTCTGTCTTCTTCTCCCATTAGATCAATGGGTCTTATCACTTTTATTCCTTTATGAATTTTCTGAACACTCAAAGCTCTGACTACTTCATTATGCATTCTTCTGATCAATTCTTCATTCAACCTCCTTTCTTCTGATTCAGACTCCATTGCCCTTTCACTGTTATAAACCACAATATCTGTACACCTGTTTACCACTGTACTTTCCACTATTTCTTCTATTCTCAAATCAGATTCCTCAATAGCTACAGTTTCATCTGAGTTTCCTTCCATCTCAGTATCCAAGTTCAATTCCTCTGTTTTATCTGATTCATTATTATCAATACTTCCCAACTCCATTTCTTCTGTATCTGAACTGTCAAGCTGTACTATCTGAATCATCTCCTTTAAATTTTCCTGTGTCTGATCTTCTGTACTTTTTGTATTGGCTAAGTGCATGTCTGCTATCTCAAAATCTTCTATGCCAATATCATCATCAGAACTTAACCTTTGTCTTTTCTCCCCCTTTTGATGATTATGAGGATCATTATCATCAAACTTCCTTTTCAAGTTCTGATTAAAAGCAACTTCAGGTTCAGCTTCTGCAATAGGAACAGGATCAAGAGGCTTTGAAGTAGAAGCCAAAGATACACTCAGTGCTTTCAATATAGATTCCTGCATACCCTGCATCTGTTTTAACATATCTTTTTGAAAACCAGACATTATATCCATGATCTCCTTTTTGTGAGAATCCAAGGATTTCTTTACATCATCTACCTTGGTTTCAACAGAAATTAACTTTTTCTCCAACACAACTTTCAAATCTGATACCTCATCATTCAGATCCTCCATCCTCTTCTCCAAATTTTCTACTTTTTCCCCCATCTCCTTGTTTTGTTTCTGAATCTTTTCAAATTCAGAAGTTTCTAACAGTGAACCTGAACCAACAGATGGTCCAGTTTTCATGTGCCCAGAGAGCTCATGGCCTGTAGATAACACACAGTCATCTTGTACAACAGATGCACGTTTGAATGAGGCTTTTGTAATGTTCACCTCACCAGGACTTCCATCCAATCCTCGACACCCAACATTAGGCATGTCTATGAATGTTGTTTCAGGAGTACGAAATTCCTGATCTGTGCAAGTGTCAAAAGGAATTTCAGGCTCAATATGAATAGGACTGTGATATTCAGACTCAATGTGTTGAAAAATAAGTTTGGATTTATCACCTCCCTCCAAATGAGTTTGGGATGGTTCCCCGGATTTGTGTGAAACAGTAGCATGTTGAAATGCTTCTGAGTGGGTATGGATGAGTTGTTCAAGATCCACCACTAGGTCCATGGTGTTTGTTTCAATATTGGACACCAAGAGATGTGAACCAATAGCATGTGTGGTTACCTGGTCAAGATTAGCTGGTTCAGAGGCATCTCTTTCTGTTTGAACCTCTGTTAACAATCTCTCATCCTCACCACTCTCATTCTGTTTTTCCTCACTGAGTCTAACCAAGCTCTCAGAATTTTCCCCCTCAAGTCTCTCAGAATGTTCACCCATCTGAACATCCTCCCCCTCTCTAATTCGACTAGACCCCTCACCTCTCTTCTCAGGTTGGTCCTCTTGGGTAGGGATTTGAGGTAATTCAATTCCCATAGAGGTGCAATAAGCTTTTAAAATCTCACTCTCCCTTGGAATATAGTTCCTGAGTGATTTTGGCAACAGTTTATGATTGGGATAATTTTCAAGTCTTGTTACTGAGGTCATCTTACCCAAATAAAATGTAGGACCATGCTCTTCATTTGTTCTTCTTGAGATTGTTCTGTTTTCCTGCATGGCATACCAAATAACAATTTGCCAGTACCTTATGTAGGGAATGTATGTCAGTGGAGCATCCTTTGTCTTCTTCTGAATTGCTTTCTGATTCTTCTCAAATGTATTCTTCATATCTTCCCAAAGTATTAAAGTATAGTCATAATGCCTATTCTTCACTAAACCTTGAAATATCTGAAGAATTTGTTTAGAACCTTGATCAGCAGAACTATTTTTCCCTGACAAACATTTATTTACCACATGAAAGAAGCAAGCCCAAATAGGTGGTAATTTGTTTCTTCTGAACAAACTGAGAGTCCTCAATCCTTCATTGTATCCCAACTTCATAAACTCTGCTATTAATTCCTCTGTTAGGGGTAAATCCTCAAAATCTGTTCTTCTTTGTACATCATCTTTCTCTGGTAGATTCAGCATCTCTCTTAGTGCAGAGATAGATAAGACAAATGTCACTCCTCCAATTTCAGACACAAACTTATTATCTTCTAACCTAAGATATTTCCACCATTGTTGTATGTACTGAACAGGCACATTTTTACTTCTTGTAAACCATTTTCTGTACGGATGATGTTTGAATAACTCCATGATAATTCTGTGTTCAGGCTTAAAACGACTTTCCTCAAACAATATAACACAGTTATTTTCAGATAATTTCAACCATTCACTCTCAGGAACAACTCTTTCCACTAGAATAGATCTATCTGACATAATAGAACCTGCAGCACTCTGATCATGTTCAATATTAACATTTACCTCATCCGCATTTCCTTCAGATTCATCCATTTGTTCATCTTCTTCATCATTTCTTATTGCCCCTTCCTCTGCAACTCTATTTTGTACTTCATCATTTTCCGAATCAGATGAATCCATTATCGATTTTGTAGAATGTAGAGAAATTGGACCACTTCTTCGTATTTCAGACATGATTTAAGAAGAAAACAGATTCAAAGAACTCTGGATTTGATTCGTATCTCACGTTTCGCTCTGGAATTTGAAAGAACTTTGAAATAGGGATTTTAAGACCTATTTAAAATCCGCGAAGTTGAAAGGTTTAACGGAAAAGCGAAATCAATGTTATAACGGAGTCAACACACGTGAAATACCACAAAGGATTTAAATGAAATACGTGGCATTGTCAAACAAATATGAAGCTGACACGTGTTAGTGGATAGAATTTTGACTCAAGTCAAAGATCTGAATAACACGCGCAGATGTTCTGATTCCATGACTCAGAAGAATTTTGCCTTGTAACCAAAATGTCTTTTAAAATCAACTTCTGACCAATATAAAACATTTTGATTATTCAGAAGAGGTTTGAACAGATAAGAAATGAAAACAAATCTTTTAAGCATCACAAAATGATTTCCAAAAGAATTTTGATGCTCCCCCTTGACTTGAGCATGCATTTGAGTATTAATGATACATAAAGATGAGATAACAAGATAATCGAAGAAGCATAATCCATACAGTTGAAGTTATTTGTATTTCTCAAAAATAAATTTTTGAAAGTTAGATTGCTGAAGTATTGACTCAGAATTTCTGACCTTAAGATTCAGAGGTTCTGATCTCAAGACTCAGAAGTTCTGAACTCAAGACTCAGAAGTTCTGAACTCAAGATTCAGAATTTCCGAACTCAAGACTCAGAAGTTCTGAACTCAAGACTCAGAAGTTCTGAACTCAAGACTCAGAAGTTCTGAATACACTACTCAGACAACTTCACTTAGAAAAATTTAGCATTTTTAAGAAAAAAATATTTTCAACTAGGCAGATTAAGCATTCCTATTTTACATATGAGAAAAGAAAACCTTTTGTGATCAAGAGGCTTTGTGAACAAGTCAGCCAATTGATACTTTGTATGCACAAAGTGCATCTCTATAGTTCCTTTTTCCACATAGTCCTTTATAAAATGATACCTCACGTCTATATGCTTAGTCTTCGAATGTTGAACAGGGTTCTGAGTAATAGCAATTGCACTTTCTGAGTCACAATAGATGGGAATCTTATTAAGCTGATATCCATAGTCCAGGAGTTGTGTTCTCATCCACAATGTTTGAGAGCATGAAGCAGCAGCAGCAACATACTCTGCTTCAGCAGTTGAAGTGGATACACAATTCTGTTTCTTTGATGCCCAACTCACTATTTTATCTCCCAAAAAGTGACAAGCACCAGATGTACTCTTTCTGTCCAACCTACTTCCTGCATGATCAGCATCAGTGAAAGCAGTCAATTTGAAGTCAGTTTCTTTTGGATACCATAAACCTAGATCAGGTGTTCCTTTGAGATATCTTAAAATCCTTTTGACAGCCAACATATGTGATTCTTTCGGGTTAGATTGAAATCTAGCACAGAAACAGGTAGAAAACATGATATCTGGTCTACTTGCAGTCAAATAAAGTAATGATCCAATCATGCCTCTATAAAGTTTGATATCTGCTGAAACACCTTTGAGATCAGCATCTAACTTTATGTTAGTTGCCATAGGTGTTCTCATAGAAGCACAATCAGACATTTTGAACTTTTTCAGAATATCTCTGACATATTTTCCTTGATTTATGAAAATACCTTTTGGTAGTTGTTTGACTTGAAGACCAAGGAAAAAATTCAGTTCACCCATCATGCTCATTTCAAATTCAGATGACATGACTTTTGAAAAATTATCACATAATTCTGGACTGGTAGAACCAAATATTATGTCATCAACATAAATCTGAATCAGAATCAAATCATTACCCTGTTTCTTTAAAAACAAAGTTGTGTCAATCTTACCTTTCTTGAATCCTGAACCTAACAGGTGTTTAGTAAGAGTGTCATACCAGGCTCGTGGTGCTTGTTTTAGACCATATAAAGCTTTGTCTAAAATATAAACATGATCAGGGAATTCTGGATCAACAAAACCTTCAGGTTGATGGACATACACCTCTTCATTAAGTTTGCCATTTAGAAAGGCTGATTTGACATCCATTTGATACACCTTGAAGTTTTTATGTGCAGCATAGGCTAAAAATATTCTGATTGCCTCTATTCTTGCCACTGGTGCAAATGTCTCATCATAATCAATTCCCTCTTGTTGACAGTATCCCTTAGCAACCAATCTTGCCTTGTTTCTGATGACAACACCTGATTCATCCTTTTTGTTTCTGAACACCCATTTAGTTCCAATTATAGATTTACCTTCAGGCTTTGGAATGAGTCTCCAAACTTTATTTCTTTCAAATTGAAGCAATTCCTCTTGCATTGCTGAAATCCAGTCTGGATCCTCTAGGGCTTCATTAGCTTTCTTTGGTTCAATTACACTTAAGAAACCAGCAAACATTACTTCATTTGCTGTAGCTGATCTTGTCTTTACTCCTGCTGATGGATCACCTATTACTTGATGAATAGGGTGATTTTTAGTCCATTTGTTAGCACTAGGGAGTACATCAATCTCTGAATAATTGTTGTTTGCATCATTCTCATCAATGATTGCTTGTAATTCTGAACTGTCACCTTGTTCTGACGTATGAGTAGGAGTTGCATCCAAGTTTGAGTTCTGATTAATGAAGTCAGAGTTCTGATTGACTTGTTCAGAGTTCTGAGTACAAGAATCAGAATTCTGATTACAAGGTTCAGAGTTTTCACCACTTGTATTTATTAGATTTGGGCACTCCTCTGATGGACCTTTGTCAGAAATTACAGTTGATTGAACTATTTCTGGAGTCTTATTTTTCATCTCTTTGACCATCTTTGGGTTTTCATATTCTGCATAAGAATCAGAAATTAGTTCACTAAAAGCATCCTTAAACAGTAAATTGAGTTCTGAACAAATAGGATTAGAATTTGTATCAGAAGTCATTTTTGTCTTGTTCAGCATGAGTTCTGAACTGTCTTGTTCAGAAGTCCGCATTCTGGCTTCATCAAAAGTTACATTTATGCTCTCCATCATCCTCTTGGTTCTTCTATTGTAGATTCTGAATGCTTTGGAAGTTAAAGAATAACCCACAAAGTATCCTTCATCTGCCTTTTTATCGAATTTGGCAAGATTTTCTCTGTCTCTGAGAACGTAGCATCTGCAACCAAAAATATGAAAGAATTTGATTAATGGTTTTCTTTTATTTATCAGTTCATAAGCAGTCTTATTTAATCTCTTATTGATTAAAGTTCTATTTTGTGTAAAACAAGCAGTTGCAATTGCTTCAGCCCATAGGAAAGTAGGAAGATTTGCATAAGCCAACATTGTTCTCGCAGCCTCAACTAGAGTTCTATTCTTCCTTTCAACAACACCATTTTGTTGAGGAGTTCTGACAGCAGAAAAATTGTGAGAAATCCCAGAACTTTCTAGAAAATTCTGAAGAGTCTCATTTCTGAACTCCGTTCCATTATCACTTCTGATTTTCTGAACTTGAAGTTGTAAGAGAACTTGAATCCTTTTGATAAAATTATCAATGTAGTAGCAGCTTCTGACTTAGCTCTTAGGAACTCAACCCACGTGTATCTGGATAATTCATCAACAATCACAAGCATATATTTCTTTCCTCCCATCGACTGAACTGAAATTGGACCACAAAGATCAGTATGAATCATTTCTAATGGTGCTTTGCAAGATGAGTCCATTTTTAATTTGTGAGAACTCTTTTTCATCTTGCCCATTTCACAAGCTGAGCATAATGATTCTTTTTCAAATTTAAGCTTTGGTAAGCCTTTAACCAAATGTTTTGCAACAAGATTATTAAGATCTTTGAAATTCAGATGAGAACATCTTCTGTGCCAAAGCCAGCATTCATTTGCAGTTGATTTTGATAAAAGACAAATTGTATTTAATGTTTTCAATTTTGAAAAATTAACTACAAATAAGTCCATATGTCTTTTGGCCCAGAAGACTTTGACATCATTTTCAGTTAGAATCATGCAACCTGTTATTTGAAACTTAATTTGACAAAGACTGTCTAAAAACTGACTTATGCTGAAAAGATTGTGTTGTAATCCTTCAACATAGAAAACCTTTTGAATAGTTAGATCCCCTTTAGTTAAATCCCCATAACCTTTGACTTGACCTTTGCTATTGTTTCCAAAGTTTACTGCTCCTCCAGCCTTTTCTGTGAAGTTTGATAGAAAAGACTTCTGACCTGTCATGTGTCTTGAAGCTCCTGAATCTAAAAACCACACATGACAGCCCTGCAAAAAGATCAGTTAGGTTTAGGTACCCATTTTGGAATGGGTCCATCTTTGTTAGCTTTGTCATTGGATTTAACATCAGTACCTTTTACTCTCCACTCAAAATCTTTCTTCAAACACCACTTTCCTTGAACTTTTATGAAGTCAGAACATTTTCTGCTTACAAGTTTGTTCAAATTCTTTTTGAGAGTTGTAACTTTTGGTTTTGCTATGTTTTCAACTTTCTTTTCTTTTATCTTTTCTTTCTTCTGAGTCTGAGGAACAAAAATTTTCTTCTTTTCTGTATTTTGAGAAACAGAAACTTTCTGAATATCTTTTCTTATGTATGAAACAGAAGTTATTTTGACTTGACATTTGTGAGAATATTGGAATGAATCATTTTTACATCTAACACAAACAAGATTTTTCTTTGCAAGTGACAATAAATCTGAAACATAGATCATTTCATTTTTATTTATACTGTTCAGAGTACAATTGCCCTTATTACAAGAATTTCTAGCGTTTAGTTCAGAAGTAGATTTCATTCTAAGCTTCTCAAGTTCCCTTTTCAGATCGTTCAACTTTGCAAGATCATCTTTCCTTTTGCTTTCTTCTTTTTCTGAAAAATTCAAGTTCTTTTTGTTAGAAGAATTAGATGATTCACCTTTTTCATACGTACTTGATTCATTAAAGAATTTATCATTTTCTCTTGAAGCATTAATTTTAAAAAGATCATACTCAGTCTTCAGTTTTTCAAGCTCTGTTATTTTCTGAATAAAAATATTCTTTTCTTTCAAAGCTTCTTCAAGTTTAATATCCACTTCACAGAAATCATTTTCAAGTTCATCATAAGTTTTCCTTAAATCCTCAAGTTCTTGACTCACAAGATTAAATCTCTTTTCAAGTTGCAAAAATTCATCTGATTTTGTTTCAGAAAATCCAGTTGAATCAGACTTCTGACTACCTGAGTCAGAGTTCTGATTTACAGACTCAGATGTCTGATCTTTAGACTCAGAATTCTGACTACAAAGTTCAGAATCCTGACTAGAAGTTTCAGACTTCTGATTGACTGTTTCAGAATTTTTACTTGTATCAAATATGCTCTCAATGTCATGATATGAAAAACTTGGTTGTTTATTTTTGTAGCTGACATTTAAGGAATCATACTTGAATTTAGTATCATTGTATCTTGGCTTTTCATCTGTTGGTTTAGAAACTTCTTTCTTAACCTTTTCTTCTGAACCAACTGACTTTTCTGTTTTAGACTCAGAAATTGTCTCATCTGACTTTTTAGAGTTTGGTCTTTGCAAATTGTCAGAACTTGTTATAGAACTAGCAGGTCTTATGAAAACTTCAACAATTTCTGGGATTTTTGGCTTAGAAACTTGAAGTATTGGAGCTCTTTTTAAAATGACATTTTCTTCCAATCCCAATCCCTTCTTTGGATTGTAAAATCTTGTATCTTTAACATTGCTTAATAAAAGATTTAATGTTTGCTGAGTTTGACCTCTTTTCAAATTCAAATCTTCCAATTCTTTGATTTTGGAGTATAAATTCTTTCTTTCTTCAAATAACATATCAAATTTTATTTGTAAATCACCTTTTTCATCCTTTATTTTTGAAAACTCAACTTTTAGTTCAGAAAGCCTTTTCATCAATTCAGAATTTTCATCTTTAACTTTCTGTTTCTCAGCCTCAGATTCTTCATATTGTTCGTTTATTAATTCTTTTTCAATTCTGAATTTGTTAACCAAAGTTCTTTCTCCTTTTATCTGTTTTCTTAGATTAGCAAATTCAGTTTTCATTTCACCAATCTGTGTCATTAACTCTAATTCAAGTGAAGAATGTACCTCAGCAGATGACTCAGAATCAGCATCTTCAAAATCAGAATCATCCTCATTCCTCATTTTTGCCATATAGCTTCGCATCTGTGGAAAGTTGATATGATCATCTTCATCAGAAGTGTAGTACAGCCAATTCTCCTGTTCAGCCAATAGCGCACTCTCGTCATCTCTCTTCTTATAATCTGAACTTCCAGCTCTCTTATAATTTCCTTGAAATCTGCCCTTCCCATACCTTTTGTTGAAAGTATTTGTCAGCAAAGCTAGCTTTTCAGCCATTATCTTGATATCTTCATCATCTTCTGATCCTTCTTCTTTGTCAGATTCCTCCAGACTCGGTATTTCTGATAGATATGCAGTCTTTTTGGGTGCTTTGATTGCTTTGGACTTTGATAAGAACGCTAACTGATCAGCAACATTTTTCTTTTCTTCCACAACTAACTTGACAGAGTCTTCATGTTGATTAAGAACACAGAACAAATCATTTAAGTCTTCTTCACACATATCCTTGTTCATTTGCAGACTTATGGCAAATGATGACCATTCTGAATTTAGACTGTTCAGAAATTTGTAATTTATTTCTGATTTTGTTTTCTTCAGTCCATTTCTTCTCAAGTCATTTAGAATAGTGCAAAATTTACTGTATGTCTGTGTCAAACTTTCTGACTCTTTTGCTTTGAACCTTTCATAAGCATTTATGCTTTGATTTAACTTTGCCTGAATAGATCTCACAGTTCCTAACATTTGCCTTTCCAATTCGTCCCACATTTCTTTAGCTGATGATCCACTGTCAATCCTGTTAAGAACCTCATTCGGGACAGCCAAAGTCATCAAAGTAATTGCTCTTTTGTCAATAGCATGCCTATTTTTCTGTTCAGCAGTGTATTGGGAATAATTCTTCTTTACTCTGGTCGCTGGAATTTCTGGAGTTGTCTCTGTAGCAGGGGTTGCGGCGACATCGATATATACTTCGATTGGACCTTCTCGTATAGAAATCATAAGATTTTCATCGATGTTGTCAAGGAATTGGATCATACGAGTTTTCCATTGCTGATACTCTTCTGGTATAAGAACAGGCGGTTTGGTTTCGGATCCCATGGCTAGATATTCTTTAGAAGACATGATTGTAAGAAAATTCAACAGAAAGACAAATTCGATTTTCTTGATCGAAAAGTAGCAGGTAATTCAAGAATTGCTAAGAATTCAAGAACTAGCCCTAGCAGCGGAATCGAATTTTGAATGAATCAAGAAATCTTCAAGAAATTGATCAATCGATCTTCGCAATCACAATCTTGAACGAATTTGTTTGTTGATTGGCTCTGATACCAATTGAAAGTGCAGGATCTATTCTTACAATCAATATAGAAAGAAGTAATTGAGAAATTGTATGATCAAGCCCAATTGTATTCAATGATGCACAGAATTACAGATCTAAGAGAGAGATCACCTCAAAGATTACAAGGAATGAATACAAGTAATATGGGAAAATCAATCAGTTAGCAACGTAGTGCTAACCACTCTATTTATACTGCAACAAACATCTTAAAGCTACAGTACAAATAAGAAAGACTAATAAGAACATAACACGTGTCCTAATTAGTTTACACATTACTAAATAACGAAACTCGTCATAAGTTCTGAACAGGTAGTTCAGAACTTCTGAACATTCTTCTGATCACGCTTCTCAGAACTTCTGACTTCTCTTTCTCAGATCTCTGACTCTTCTTCTCAGAACTTCTGACTCTTCTTCTCAGAACTTCTGAACCTTCTTATCAGATCTTCAACACTTGGTTTATTGACAAAACTTCAGATCTAACAATTTTGCAAAAAGAGAAATCTGATTTTCTAAAGGATTTTGAAAAGGTTCAAGAAAACATAAAGTTGTTAGAAAAAGAGAATGTTGATTTGAAAGAGAAAGGCAATTTTAGAAGAAAGATGTTGACAGAGTCTGAAAATAGAATCAAATCATGTGAAATGAAAAATTGTCAACTCTTGAAACAGATCTATGATTTTGAACAAGTTCTTATACTTGAAAGAGTGAAATTTGAGAAAGAGAGAAGAGACTTTCAAACTGAGAGGAAAGGTTTTGAAACAAAGTCTGTTGAATTATCTTTGAAAATTTCTGATTTGGAGAAAATTCTTGCAAAAGAAAGAAAAGAGTTTGAATGCAAGAAAAATGTTTTTCAAAAAGAAAAGATTGGTTTTGAGAAAAAGAAAACAGGAATGTTAAATGAGTTTTCTGTAAAAATCAATGAGTTGGAGAAAGAGTTAGAAGATGGAAGGAAAGAGACTGAAAAGAAGAAGGTAAATGGCTTTAAAGAAAAATGCTTAAAAGATGAGTTTGAGAAGGAAAAGAAAGTTTTTCATTTGGAGATAAGGAGGCTTATTAAGAAATTATCTGATTTATCAACTAAAGTTTTAATTTGAAAATTGGATGTTCTCATAGGCGTAAGCCTAATCTTTTCAAATTAAATTTTCTTACCAGGTAATAGCTCGGGAAGGGATAAGCAGGGATGAGTGTCGAGAAGTCCTAGAGATATTCCTTTGGCGATGTAATGGAGAACTTACTGGAACTGATGATATTTTGGAGATATTATAGACAACTAATATAATCTGATGTTATTGGTTATGAATTAGATTAGTCGGTTGTTTGTGATATTTCAGTTATAATTAGACCTTGTCACTAATTCTCCGTTTGTGAATGAAAACTTTTGGGAAGATGTTGTAAATTAAGGTTTAAATTTATTGTGGTTTTTAGGGTGTTTCATATTATGACTGGCTACTGGCTCCACATCATCGGCAGTAGGAGCAACATTAGTGACGACTTCCAGATTTTGAGAGGACTGAGGATCCTGTGACTTCAATAGGACCGATTCATCAAACGTGACATGTCGAGAATGAATCACCTTACGAGTCAAGAGGTTCCAGATTCGGTAACCCTTGATGCCATCTGTATAGCCGAGCAAGAATCCTTTGGTGGCTTTAGGATCCAACTTGTCCTGACCTGAAACATGAACATAAACATGACAACCAAATACACATATGTATTTCAAACAGATGTTTCTTTTACCTCTCCAAACCTCTTCCAGAATCTTTCCCCCGATGACCGAACAAGATAACCTGTTAACAATGTGCACCGCAGTGTAAAGTGCTTCGGCCTAGAAAGTTTTGGGGAACTCCGATGTCGATAACATACATCGGACCTTTTCAAGCAAAGTCCTATTCATCCGTTCGGCTACCCCATTAGATTGAGGATCGCCCGGAGTGGTGTAGTAACGGTGGATGCCTTTACGCGAACAAAAGTCTTTGAGGTTACCACTAGTAAATTCTCCACCGTTGTCAGATCTAAGCACTTTCAACTTCTTGTCAGTCTCGACCTCTACTCGTGCCAACCAAGTCTTGAATGTATCGAAGACATCTAACACATACACCAAAAGCTTATGTGAGAAATCATCAATAAACGAAGTATTTACCTTAACTGAGGGATGGAGTACTGGATGGTCTCCAGACGTCTGTATGAACATAATCGAGGATTCCTTTAATGTTGTGTTTTCCAACACCAAAAAGAAACACGCGTCTACTTTTCTTTAACACATCCTGAACAAAACTCCAGGCTAGCAGGTACAGAGACTTTAGAGAGCTTTCGCTTGCGCAAAATCTCCAAGTTCTTCTCGGATGTGTGGCCCAAACGAAGATGCCATAAGCGAGCACCATCGAGATTCTGAGAAATATCGACCACACACGATTCAGAAGAAATAGTCTCACCAATCAAATGGAAAAGATTATTTTCTGCCCGTTCGCCTTTCATTACGATAATACTCCCTCTGGAGATGCGCAAACCCCCGTCTTAAATTCGAATGTTGCAGTCCAATTTGGACAGTTGTCCAACAGAGATCAAGGCACGAGTCATGGATGAAACAAATTTGACATTATTCAATGTCCGAATACACCCATCGAACATCTTGATCCGCGCAGTACCGATACCCTGAGTGACACACAAAGTACTGTTTCCCATATATATAAATACTGTTACCTTCAACTTTTTCAAAGGTAGAGAAACAGTCCCGGAATGAGGTCATGTGGCAAGATGCACCGGTATCTAACACCCATCGCCTGTCACCTTGCGGTGGTGTAACTGTGGCAGAGAAGCCATCTTGCTCCTCTTCGGTTGCAACGGCTGAGGTGTCCGCATTGTCTTTGTTTTTAAAACTCGGACAACCCTTAACCCAATGACCTGGCTTGTGGCAGTAATTACAGTTGCCACACGTCTTTGATTTTGACGGATGCCGAGTCCACCAAATAATAAATACCAACTATTCCCTTGTTAACAATTAAAATTGTAACAGTGGTAAGTCGGGTCGATTCCACAGAGACTCGGTTCAACTTATTACAACTAGACAATTCACACACAAGAATGGAACTTTAAAGTAAATACGAAAAGGGGGGTTTTAGATTTGATTAGTTAACTAAGCATACGATAAAACTAATTATAAACTTGCAATTAATTAAAAACCAACATTAGATCACTCTCGATTACGATGTGAACACTTATCATCGATCTCGCAAACGTAAACGGATAGGACAAGTTTAAGCCGGCTATCGCTATCAACAAGCTCTGAAAGCCTTTGTTTTCACTAAATTGAACATTAGCTAAAATAAGCTCTTTAGCCAAATCTTATCTACAATTGGATTATTGAATAACCTCTCAAACATCCTAATTGTAATTAGCTTTACGAATTAAGAAAACGCCAACTCAAAGAATTTAAACTCACAAGTTCGGTTTAATACCACTTTGATTATGAAATTTCAAGAACTCAAATTAAAAACCTTTTGAATTTAAACTCACAAGTTCAGTTACGTATTTCACGTTTTGACTAACAATCATTCAAAAGAAAATTAACTAATTGGCCATTTCAATTAACATTCCAATGAAATTAACATTCAACAAAGAAATCCCACAAATAAACTTGTCCAAAAACCAAAACAACGAAACCTCAAAGTGACAACATCAAAATCTAAAGTTTACTAATGTTGGAATGAGAAATTTAGCCACACATGGCTAAATTAGGTTACCAAATTGAAAAACTCAAGAAATTACCTAGGAAATTAAAAGGAATTGGATGAGAAATTGCTCCCCAATTGATCCTCTTGCTTTTCCTCCTCAAAATCGTTTCTTCCCCAGTGATTCCTCCTCCAATCGACGGTTTTTGGAAAGCTTTAAAACTCCTCACGAGAGAAACCGCCAAAAGAGAGACACACGTTCTGATTTAGAGACGCGCGTCTTAGGGCGCAGGGTGAGGCCGCATGATGGGTCGCGCAACTGTCTGAAGCCAAATCGAACAGAGACGCCAGCGGCTTGGGTCGCGGCTTGAGGCCGCGCAAGAGACCGCGCAGGTCTCTGTTTGCTCGTGATGTTGCTATTGCTACTCCAATTCCAGAAGACGTATGATGCGTTATCTTTTCTCTTGCTGGACTATTCTTGGGCCATCTTTCTATTTCTTTTTCTTTTCTTTATTGGGCTTCACCGCTGGGCTAAGATGAAATCAGGACCAAGTAATATAACTTATTCCTTTTTTTTATATTAGTTTCTCTTCTTGCTGCACTATCACGAGACCACAAAAAAACTAAAATTAGGAATCTTTTTTTTTCTTTTTCTTTAATTAAAAACACACACAACACTATTAAAATAATTATATAAAAAAACTATATTTCTTTTTTTTTCTTTACTCGAACAAAATATTAAACCAACAAATATTAAAAGATTTTTCTTTTTCATTTTTCATTTATTTACTTGTAGACAATAAAATACTAGAACTCGAATAAAAAGGGGAACTTTAGGGACCTAATCGACACTAAAAATAGGGGGTGTTGACGTAAAACTATGTGTATAAATCGCACATATCAAAAATAGGGAACTTAGACCATTGTATGTCTCGTCAAGGACTTACGTTAGCATGTAGTGAGCGAAATGAATCAAACGAGAGTGTTAACACATATAGCACATCATGAACTCGAGATTTGCAACTTAACATCAAATATAGCACATACCTATTAAAAGAGACATAAGCTAATCTCGAGAACTCTCACGGATGGGATAATTAAAACACCACTCAATTCACTCCTTGGGTTTAAAGGTGTATCGCTCAAACCGTCACTACACTAGCATGCACTTACCATAAGCTTGAATAATCTCTCACTCTCCACTACTCGGATAAATCACATGCAATTAAATCAAAAGGGCTTTTCGGGTGTAATGTAAAATAAGGATTTGGGTAAGGTAGGGATATAATTGGGGAAGAGTGGCTAATGACCGTACACCAAATGGGGAAATCGGTTCCTCGACAATGAAAATTTCTTTCAACCAAGGGATTTACATTTTTATCTTGAAGCACATTTCCCTTTCAATGATAGGGGATAAAGATTAAACGCTTATAATCAACCATATCATCAATTTTTTTCCGTCGTCTTATTTTATTTCTTTCTTGACGACATATTTTTTTTTCTTTCTCACATATTTATTTTTAATTTTCTTTTCGCTCTTTCTTTTCTTTCCCAACATATAATTCTACTTTTGAGCATATGGATATCGGAATCGTTCCATTGGTGATTGGTCGGTGAGTCGTGTTTGGTTGGGTTTAAGATGTGGGTGGCAAAGAACATAGGATAAGGCTCAAAGTGGTGAGCAAAAAGGTAATTATATCATAAAAGGGTAGGCTTAAGGCTAAATGGCTAAATAAAATTTATCAAATGATGGCCTTTATCATATTTATTAGCATGTGAATATCATGTAATCTTAAGGAAAGATAAAGAAAGTTCTAGAGGTACATATCTAGGCATGACGTAATTACACAAGAAATGAATTTGAGACTAATTTAAATGCTTAGTCTAATAGGCTCAAAGTCTCACGGTGTTAAAGCTAGTTCAAGAGATTAGCAAAAGTCTAACTTTAACTGGCATACTGCCACTAATTGACTCTAAGTGCTATCAATCAAATTCAATCATGCTATACATGTATCCAAACTCATTATCAACAATTAAGCTCATAAAAACATGCTAACACATCACCAAAACAGGCAAAGATCCACATTTAAGCACAAAATTTTGCAAAAATTTACCCCTAAAAAGCATAAACCCAAACCAAGCCCAATTCATGCAAACTCAACTCAAAATCAAAATACATCCCACCCCCACACTTAGACCATACATTGTCCTCAATGTATTCAAATAACGCAAAGGACATTCAAAGCAATTAAAGAATGAGGGGAAACAGTAAACTCCCCTGATTTGGTGAATAATCGTCTAATGTATGTGTCCATGAAGGTGGATGCGTCTATTTAGCTCCAAACTCCGGGGTGAAACCTGAGAATAAACACGGGAAGCACAAGAGTGAAATAGGAGAATCTCACGAAACTAAAGCAAATAAGAAATATAATTAAAAACAAATAAACGGAAATCCATGGGTTGCCTCCCATGCAGCGCCTTTCTTTAACATCTTTGGCTAGACGCCTTCCTGTCTAAGGTGTTCCCTCTTCCGGCACCTCCATCTTGAAAACCTCCACATCAAGAGGTTTGAAACCTTCATAAAATGGCTTTAGACGATGGCCATTAACCTTGAACACTTTACCCGTTTTCTCACTTTCGATCTCTATCGCACCATAACTGAAAACGTTAGTAACAACAAATGGTCCCATCCATCGGGACCAAAGCTTGCCAGGAAATAATTTAAGACGAGAGTGAAAAAGTAAGACCTTTTGACCTAAAACAAATGTCTTATGGGAAGAGCTTTGGTCTTTTCTTTATATAAGTAACTACTCTCGTACGCATCATTGCGTGTTAGATCTGAAGTTTTGTCAATAAACACAAGTTTTGGATCTGATAGAAGACTCAGAGTTCTGACTAAGAAGACTCAGAAGCTCTGACTGGAGAATCTCAGAAAGATTACTAAGTGTGAAAGTCTGAACAGAAGGGTCAGAATTCTGAGTAGGAGACTCAGAACTTCTGAAGACAAAGTTGAAAATGTCCAAGTGCTGAAGTATATGTTCTGAGAAGCTTTATCAGAAGAATGTTCAGAAGTTCTGAACAACATGTTCAGAACTTATGACAGGATATTTTCCTTTATATTATGTTATCTTATTAGGACACGTGTAATTGTTCTATTAGTCTTTCATATATGTACTGTAGCTTTAGTGTTTCCTTTACAGTATATATAGTTGTTAGCACTGTTTGTCTAACTAACTTTCCCGCATAACTTTGTATTCACTTTTGTAATCTTAGAGAGATTCTCTCTCTAGATCTGTAATTTGTTCCTGATTGAATACAAGTTTGTTTGATCCAATTCTCTATCATTTACTGTTTAATTGTTCATATTTGATTGTAAGATTGAATCCTGGACTTACAATTGGTATCAGAGATAATCAACAAACAAATTTGGTCAAGATCGTGTTCTTGAGGGTTTCTTGATCGCATTCTTGAAGATTTCTTGATCAATTCGTCAATTGATTCCGCTGTTACTCGCAATTCTTGAATTCGTTCTGTTTTGATTAAAGAAATTTGAATTTGTCTTTCTGTTGAATCGATTAAATTCAATTTTACAAATCATGTCTTCAAAAGAATTTCTCTCTATGGGATCTGAAACGAAGCCACCTGTTCTTATTCCGGAAGAATATCAGCAATGGAAGATTCGTATGATTCAATTCTTGGATAACATTGATGAGAACTAGATGATCTCTATTCGCAAAGGTCCTATTGAAGTCTATGTTGATGTTGCTGCTACACCTGCAACTGATACTACTCCGGAGATTCCTGCTACCAGAGTGAAGAAGAATTTTTCACAATACACAGAAGCGCAGAAACAGAGACATGCAATAGACAAAAGAGCTATTACTTTGATGACTTTGGCTGTTCCTAATGAGGTTTTCAATAGAATTGACATTGGAACATCTGCAAAGGAAATGTGGGATGAACTGGAAAAGCAGATGCTGGGTACTCTCAAATCAATTCAAGTAAAGTTGAATCAAAGCATCAATGCTTATGAAAGATTCAAAGCAAAGGAGTCAGAAAGTTTAACCCAGACTTACAGTAAATTTTGCACAATATTGAATGACCTTAGGAGAAATTGTGATCCCAGATTCAATCGACAATTCGAGATTTATTGAGAGATCGAGATACAAACCTCATCCTCATATCAGATTTAATATCATTTTAGTACAATAGGATGACTCTCTCTTTCTCTCTACAATTAGGCTCTCATATTGTGCCACTCTAACAAATGAGCCTCCTAACACTTTATATAGTCAAGCCCAAGGCCCACCAAGTGCTAAGCCCAAGCCCATTACAAATATAAGCCCTTTACAAAACTTTTATATAATTAGTACATTTTCGGTACTAACAGAAATGGGCTGAAGAAGACTAAGTCTGAGATAAACTACAAGTTTCTAAACAGTCTTAATTCAGAATGGTCGTCTTTTGCAATTAGTCTTCAGATGAACAAGGATATGTGTGAGGAAGATCTAAATGATCTATTTTGTGTTCTGAATCAACACGCGGATTCTGTTAAGCAAGTAGTTGAGGAAAAGAAAAGTGTCACTGATCAATTAGCTTTGCTTTCAAAATCCAAAATCACCAAACATCCAAATCATCCAAGAAATCTGGGTTTTTGTCTGAAATTCCAAAGATAGAGTAAGAGTCTGCTGAGGAAGAGAAATCTGATGAAGATGCTGATATCAAGCTGATTGCTGAGAAACTGGCCTTATTGACTAATACTTTCAATAAGAGATATGGAAAGAATAAGTTTCAGGGTAAGTACAGAAGAGAACAGGGAAGTTCAGAAGAGAAATACAAGAAGAAGGAGGATAGAGAAGAAAGTAAGAATGAGAAGAAAGAGGAGAAGGAAGAAAGAAATAAAAAGATCTTTGTTTTATGTGTGGAAAATCTGGTCATTATGCAAGGGACTGCAGAGTGAAAGTAGTAAAGGACTATGAATACTATACAAAGAAGGCTCAGCTAGCCAAAACCAAAGACAGTGGTATTGCAATGCTTGCAGAACTAGAAAATTGGTTATACTATACTTCTGATGAAGAGGACTGCATTCATTTTTCTCAGATGCAAAGCTATATGGCTAAGATGAAGAATGAAGATGATTCTGACTATGAGGATGCAGGTTCTGAATCTTCAACTAAGGTACATTCTGCACTTGAAATTGATTTAATGACTCAGATTGGTAATATGAATGATGAATTTGTTAAACTCATAAGACATATAAAAAATGAAAGGATTCTGGTTAACAAATTCAGAACAGAAAAAGAAATAATTAAAGAACAGTTTGAAGAATCTGAGGTTGAGAAACAAAAAGTCAGAAATGAGAATTCTGATCTTTTGAAAAAGATTTTTGAATTGAAAAGTGAACTTACAGAAGTTAAAGATGGAAAGGGTGATTTACAAATTAAGTTTGATATGTTATTTGAGGAAAGAAAGAATTTGTACACAAAAATCAAAGAGATGGAAGACCTTAATTTGAAAAGAGGTCAAACTCAACAAACCTTGAATCTTCTCACAAGCAATGTGAAAGACACAAGATTTTATAATCCAAAAATGGGATTAGGTTTGGAGGAAAATGTGGTTTTGAAAAGAACACCAACAAATCTTTATGATTTTGATAAACTACAAGTTCCTAAACCATAAATCCCAGAAATTGTTGAAGTTTTTGTGAGACCTGCAAGTTCTATAACAAGTTCAGATAGTTTGCAAAAATCAAGTCTTGTAAAAGCAAAGAAAACAATTTCTGAATCAAAAGCTGAGAAGTCAGAAGTTTCAGATGACAAGGTTAAGAAAGAAATTTCTAAACCAACGGAAGAGAAACCAAAATATAATGATGCTAAATTCAAATATGACTCTCTGAATGTCAGTTACAAAAATAAACAACCAAGTTTTTCATATCCTGACATTGAAAGTATATTTGATACAAGTAAGGTTTCTGAAACAGTCCGTCAGAAGTCTGAGTCTTCTAGTCAGAATTCTGACTCCATTAGTCAGAACTCTGAGTCTGAAGGTCAGAATTCTGAGTCAACTGAAAATTCTCAATTCACTTCTGAAAGTTTTTCAGAACTTGAAAAGAGGTTTAAACTTGTTAGTCAAGAACTTGAGGACTTAAGGAATACTTTTGATGAGCTTGAAAATGATTACTGTGATGTAGATTTTAAACTGGACCAAGTTTTAAAGGAAAACAACACTTATGTTCAGAAAATAACAGAGCTTGAGAAGTTAAAGGTTGAGTATGATCTTTTCAAGATTAATGCTTTAAAAGAAAATAAGAAACTCTTTAATGAATCAAGTACATTTGAGAATGGTGAATCATCCAAATCATCTACTAATTCTGAGAAGTTGAATGTTTCAGAAAAAGAGGAAAGCAAAAGGAAAGATGATCTGAAAAGAGTTTCTGAGGAGATTGAGATGAATACTACTGTTGAACCTAAAGTCAATAGTTCTTGTATTAAATGCAATTGTAATCTGTATACCAGCAATAAAAGTGAAAAGACTTATGTTTCATATTTATTGTCTCTTGCAAGAAAGAATATAAAATGTGTTCAATGTGGCAGTCATTCATTTCAATCATCACAGAAAAGTCAAATTATAATAACATCTGTTTCTTATATAAACAAAGCAACTCAGAATTCAAAAAGAAAGATTGTTTATGTTCCTCAAACTCAGATTAAAGGGAAGAAGATTGAAAACATTTCTCAATCTAAAGAAAAAGGAAAGAAGAATGAAAACATGTTTCAAACTAAAGAAAAGAAGACTGAAAATGTCTCTCACTCTCAACCTAAAGTTTTCAAGAAGAAAAGAAACAACTTTGTGAACAGAAAATGTTCTGATTTCATAAAAGTTCAAGGAAAGTGGTGTTTAAAAGAAGATTTTGAATGGAAAGTTAAAGGATCATTTGTTAAATCAGATATTAAAGCTAACAAAGAAGGACCCATTCCAATATGGGTACCTAAATCTAACTAATTGATTTTGAAGGGCTGTCATGTGTGGTTTTTAGATTCTGGAGCATCAAAACACATGACAGGTCATAAGTCTTCTCTGTCAAATTTCACAGAAGAGGCTAGAGGAGCAGTAAACTTTGGAAACAACAGTAAAGGACAGGTTAGAGGTTATGGGGATTTAACAAAGGAAGATCTGACTATTTAGAAGGTTTTCTATGTGGAAGGCTTACAACATAATTTGTTCAGCATAAGTCAGTTTTTGGACAGTTTTTGCCAAATCAAGTTCAGTATAACTGGTTGTTTAATTCTAACTGAGAAAGATATAAAGGTGTTTTGGGCCAAAAGACATATGGACTTATTTGTGGTTAACTTTTCAAAGATTCAAGCTTTAACTCCAGTATGTCTATTGTCAAATGCTGTGGCAAATGAATGTTGGCTCTGGCACAGAAGATGTTCTCATTTGAATTTTAAGGATCTGAACATTCTGGTTAGCAAATATCTAGTTAAAGGGTTACCAAATATCAAGTTTGAGAAGGAATCATTATGTTCAGCATGTGAAATGGGCAAAATGAAAAAGAGTTCTCATAAGATGAAAATGGATTCTTCATGCTTGTCACCATTAGAAATGATTCACACATATCTATGTGGTCCAATTTCAGTTCAATCAACGGAAGGAAAGAAGTATATGCTTGTCATTGTGGATGAATATTCAAGATACACATGGGTTGAATTCTTAAAAGCAAAATCAGAAGCTGCTATAACACTGATTAATTTTATCAAAAGAATTCAAGTATGCTTACAACTTCCAGTCCAGAAAATCAGAAGTGACAATGGAACAGAGTTCAGAAATGAGACTCTTCAGAACTTTTTACAAAGCTCTGGGATTTCTCATAATTTTTCTCCTGTCAGAACTCCTCAACAAAATGGTGTTGTTGAAAGGAAGAACAAAACTCTGGTTGAAGCTACAAGAACCATGTTGGCTTATTCAAATCTTCCAACCTTCCTATGGGCTGAAGCAATTGCTACTGCTTGTTTTACACAGAACAGAACTTTAATCAATAAGAGATTGAATAAAACTGCTTATGAACTGATTAACAAAAGAAAACCACTGATTAAATTTTTTCATGTTTTTGGTTGCAGATGCTATGTTCTCAAAGACAGAGAAAATCTTGGTAAATTTGATCAAAAGGCAGATGAAGGATACTTTGTTGGTTACTCACTAACTTCCAAAGCATTCAGATTCTACAACAGAATAACCAAGAGGATAATGGAAAGCATTAATGTGACATTTGATGAGTCAAGAATGAAGACTTCTGAACAAAACAGTTCAGAACTCAAACAGGATAAGACAAAGATGACTTCTGAAACAGCTTCTAATTCTAACTGTTCAGAACTCAATATATTGTTTAAGGATGCATTTCTGGAACTAACTTCTGAATCTTATGCAGATTTTGAAAATCCTAAAATGATTTAAGAAATAAAGAAGGGAACTTCAGAAGCGGTTCAAACAACTGTAATTTCTGATACTGGTCCATCTGAGGAATGTCCAACTTTGATCAATACAAGTGATGAAACTTCTGAGCCTAATACTCAGAATTCTGGGCATGGTACTCAGAATTCTGGACAAGTCAATCAGAATTCTGAACAAGATACTCAGACTTCTGGTCAAGGTACTCAGAACTCTAAACAAGTCATTCAGAATTCTGACTCTACTACTCAGAATCCAAACATGGATACTACACCTCAACAAGTCTCAGAACAATAGGACAGTTCAGAACTACAAGCTATTATTGATGAGAATGATACAAACAACAATTTTTCAGAAATCGATGTGCTTCCTAGTTCAAACAAATGGACAAAAGACCATCCTATTCATCAAGTGATAGGAGATCCATCAGTGGGAGTACAGACTAGATCAGCAATAGCAAATGAAGCAATGTTTGCAGGATTCTTAAGTATGATTGAACCTAAGAAAGCCAATGAAGCCTTAGAAGATCCAGATTGGATTTTAGCAATGCAAGATGAATTGCTACAATTTGAAAGAAACAAAGTCTGGAGACTTGTTCCAAAACCTGAAGGAAAATATGTTATTGGAACAAAATGGGTATTCAGAAACAAGAAAGATGAGTCAGGTGTTGTAGTCAGAAACAAGGCCAGATTGGTTGCAAAGGGATATTCTCAACAAGAAGGAATAGACTATGATGAGACATTTGCACTTGTGGCAAGAATAGAAGCAATCAGAATTTTCTTGGCATATGCTGCACATAAGAACTTCAAAGTGTACCAAATGGATGTCAAATCAGCTTTTCTGAATGGTATACTTAATGAAGAGGTTTATGTCTATCAACCAGAATGTTTTGTTGATCCTGAGTTTCCAGATCATGTTTATGTTTTAGATAAATCATTATATGGTCTAAAACAAGCACCAAGGGCCTGGTATGACACTCTAACTCAACATTTATTAAAATCTGGCTTCAAGAAAGGTAAAATTGACACTACTTTGTTTCTAAAGAAAAAAGGTGATGATTTGATTTTGATTCAGATATATGTAGATGATATCATATTTGGTTCTACAAGTGCAGAGTTGTATAATGAATTCTCAAAAGTCATGGAATCAGAATTTGAAATGAGCATGATGGGAGAATTGAACTTTTTCCTTGGTCTTCAAGTAAAACAATTGCCAAATGGAATTTTAATTAATCAAGGAAAATATGTAAAAGATATTTTGAAAAAGTTTAAGATGTCTGATTGTGCTGCTATGAGAACACCAATGGCAACAAATGTCAAGTTAGATGCTGATCTCTCTAGAGTTTCAGCAGATACCAAGGTTTATAGGGGCATGATTGGTTCTTTGCTTTATCTGACTGCAAGTAGGCCAGATATCATGTTTGCTACATGTTTCTGTGCTAGATTTCAATCTAATCCAAAAGAATCCCATTTGCTTGTTGTTAAAAGGATCTTAAGATATCTTAAAGGTTCACCTGATTTGGGCCTTTTGTATCCAAAAGAAACTGACTTTAAACTGACTGCTTTTACTGATGCTGATCATGCAGGAAGTAGATTGGACAGGAAAAGTAATTCTGGTGCTTGTCACTTTCTGGGAGACAAGATAGTGAGTTGGGCTTCAAAGAAGCAAAACTGTGTATCCACATCCACTGCTGAAGCGGAGTATGTAGCTGCTGCTGCTTGTTGTTCTCAAACCTTGTGGATGAGAACACAACTTATGGATTATGGATATCAACTCAATAAAATTCCCATATATTGTGATTCGGAAAGTGCCATTGCAATTACTCAAAATCCTGTTCAGCACTCAAAGACCAAGCATATTGATGTAAGGTATCATTTTATTAAGGATTATGTGGAAAAAGGAACAACAGAAATGCACTTTGTGCATACAAAGTATCAACTGGCTGACTTGTTCACAAAGCCCCTTGATCACAAAAGGTTCACTTTCCTCATATGTAAAATAGGGATGCTTAATATGACTAATTGAGTATATTTGTTATTTGTCAGAAATGAAATTTTTTTCTAAGTAAGATTTTCTGAGTAATGTACTCAGAACTCTGACTCTCTTGTTCAGAATTCTGACACTTAAGTTCAGAACTTCTGAGTCTTGAGTGCAGAACTTTTGAGTCAATACTTCATAAATTTGTCTTCAAATTTGTTACTTATGAATAGGTTAATCAGAACTTCTGACTACCTTTCAGAACACATTTCTGAGAATTACAAATGTTTCAATATGTTGTTAAGTTCTTTCTGTTTTATTTTTTCATATTCCTTATTTCTAACATGTGTTTGAGTATATGTTAAAGTCAAGGGGGAGCATTAAGATCTCTCAGATATCATTCTGAGGTGCTTATAAGGTTTGTATATTCTTTTCTTATCACTAATCATTCTAAGGAGAACAAGCTTTCAATGATAAAATTTTCACTTGTTCAAACTACTTCTGAATCCTTAAAATGATTTTCAAGGTCAGATGTTAGATTTTAAATGTTTTCCAGAAATTCCAAATTGTCAAAAGAGGGACAGAATTTTGATGATAAAATATTTTTCTATCTGTTCAAACTACTTCTGGATGATTAAATGTTTTATATAATGCGAAGTTGAGATTTAAATGAATTTTGGTTCAAAGGGAATTTTCTTCTGAACTGCGTACTCAGAACTTCTGAGTATGCACTCTCAGAACTCTGAGCGTGTTATTCAGAACTTTTAACTTGTGTTAATTTCTATCAAATAACACGTGTCAGCTTCTTGTACAATTGATGATGCCACGTTTCATTTAATATTTTTTGTGGTACTTCACAGTGTTCGAATCTGTTATAACTCTGACAAAAAGCAACTTTTCATCGTTTGAAACCTTTCAGCTTCGCGGATTTTAAATAGACCTTAAAATCCCTCTTTCAAATTCATTTGAATTCCAAGAGCGAAAAGTGAGATACGCATAAATCCAGAGTTCTTCGATTCTGTTTTCTTTCAATATTTCACATTACAATCATGTCTGGTTCGAGAAGAAGTAAACCTATTTCATTACACTCTACAAAATCATTGATGGAATCCTCGTCAGATTCAGAGGATGATGAAGTACAGAGTCCTGAGAATAGAGTCATAGAAGAAGGGGTAATAGGAGAGAACATTGTGCTAGGAAATGTTGAAGAAGAAGCAGGGGATGAACATATGGTTGAATATGAAGGGGATGTAGATGGGGGAAATGAAAACATTCAACATGAACAAAGTGCGGTTAGGTCAGTAATGTCTGGAAGATCTAATTCTGGTGAGAGGATTGTTCCTGAGAGTGAGTATTTGGAGTTGATTGAAAACAACTGTGTGTTAATACTTGATGAAACTAGGTTCAAGAAAGATCATAGGATAATCATAGAGTTGCTGAAATACCATCCTTTTAAGAAATGGTTTACAATGAAGAAATCGGTTCCTGTTCAGTATATTCTACAGTGGTGGAAACATTTGGAGTTACAAGGTAACAATTTTGTATCTGAAATAGGGGGAGTCACTGTAACTTTGAATATACAGTTTATGAGAACAATGCTTAGGCTACCAGAAAAGGATGATTTACAGGGGAGATCAGATTTTGAAGATTCTCCATTGACAGAGGAATTAATTGATGAATGTAAAAGATTAGGGTATAATGATGAATTAAAGACTCTAAGCTTATTCAGAAGGAACAAATTGCCACCAATCTGGGCATGTTTCTTCAATATAATCAACAAGTGTCTATCTGGGAAGAACAGTTCACTAGATCAAGGCTCAAGGAAAATCTTGTAGATCTTTCATGGGTTAGTGAAGAATATGCATTATGATTATGCTTCTATTTTGTGGGAAGACATGAAAAATACTTTTGAGAGGAATCAGAAGGCAAAAGAAGGAAGAACAAAGAAAAAGATACTCACTTATATACCTTATCAGAGGTATTGGCAGTTGGTAATTTGGCATGCAATGGATCAAGATAGAAACATTCCAAGAAGATCAAATGAGGAACATGGGCCAATCTTCTACATGGGTAAAATGATTTCTGCTCTTAAACTTGAAAATTTTCCAAATCTCATACCTCTTCCAAGGTCACTTAGACAATACATTCCAAGGGAGAGTGAGATATTAAAAGCATATTTCACCTCAATGGGACTTGATCAACCTCAAGCCCCTACCCATGAGGAACAACCTGAGATGAGAGGTGAGGGGTCTAATCAAAATAAAGACGGGGAGAATGTTCAGGTGGGAGAACATTCTGAGAGAATTGAGAGGGAAAATTCAGAGAGATTGGTTAGCATGGAAAGTGAAAAACAGAAAGAGAGAGATGAGGATGAGAGAATGTTAACAGAATTAGAAACAGAAAGAGATAATTCTGATCCAGCCATATTAATCCGGGCAACCACATCTACTGTTGGTTCACAACCCTTGGTGACCAACATTGAAGAAAACACCATGCAGCCCGTGGTGGAACTTGAACAACCCATCTCTAGCCACTCAGAAGCATTTCAACATGCTACTGTTTCAAAACAAACAGGGGAACCATCCTAAACTCATTTGGAGGGAGGTGATAAATCCCAGGATTTTATTCAACACATGGAGTCTGAATTGCATAGTAAAATTCAATTTGAGCCTGAAAATCCTTTCAACACTAGCACATCACAGGAATTTCGTATTCCTGTAACAACATCCATAGACACTCCTAATATTGGTTGTCAAGGATTGGATGGAAGTCCTGGGGAGGTGAACATCCTAAAAGCCTCCTTACACAGTGCATCTATTGTACATGATGTCTTTGTGGCATCTACAGGCCATGAGCTCCCTGAGCACATGAAAACTGGACCATTTGTTGTTCCAGGTTCACTGTTAGAAAATTCTGAATTTGAAAAGATTCAGAAACAAAATCAGGTGTTGGGGGAGAATGAAGTGAACGAACTCAAGATTATGTTGGAAGGGAAAGCAAATTCAGTTGAGACAAAAGTGGATAAAATGAAAGAATCCTTGGATGCTCACAAAAAGGAGATCAAGGATGAAATATCAGAATTTCAAAGGGAACTTTTCAAGAATATGGAGGATTTGAAATCTTCATTGTTACAAGCTGTCAGTTCAACTTTGGCAAGAGTTTCAAAGCCATTAGCCATTATGCCTGTATCTGTAGCTGAACCTGAATCATAATCAACTCGGCACTTAAAAAGAAATTTTGATGATAATGATCCTTATGATCATCAAAAGGGGGAGAAAAGGCAAAAGCAAAGTACTGAGGTTGATAAACAAAGCATTGATGAGTTAGAAAATGTTGAAAATTCAGCAGATATTGGGTTAGCAGATTTTTAGTTAGCAGATATGCAGTTAGCAGATGCAGAGGTTCAGAATTCAGAGAATGTTCAGAATTCACAAGTTATTGAAAAGATGGTTGATGAATTAGCAGATGTTGAAAAGTCAGTGGAGGTTCATGAAATAAGTTCGGATACTGAAGAAGCTATGGAAACTGAGAATGTGGGAAAAGAAAACTCTTCTGATAATGCTACTGACAAAACAGAGGAATTGGAAGTAAATACAGAAGTTGAAGTGAATTCAGATGAAACCGAAGTGATAATGGCAGAAGAGGAAATTGTGGCAGATGACAATATGATGAAAGATGATGTTATCATAGAAAAAGAAAAGAGCATTTTTGGATCAGATGAGGTTATAATGACATATCAGAATATAATGACAGAAGAAGTATTGACAGATTCTTCTGAAGAAGGTTGTGAGATCAGTATGGCAGATATTTCTGAGGAAAGTTTGATTGAAAGTACTGAAGTAAATACATGTACAGAAATTGTTCCTTATACCAGAGTTGATCTTCTTAACTCTGAGATGGAAGAAAGAAGGTTGAATGAAGTTCTGTTAAGGAGAATGCACAGTGAAATGGTTAGAGCTCTTAATGTTCAGAAAGTTCAAAGATGTATCAGAATGGTGAGACCTATTGACTTGTTGGGAGAAGAGGATCATTTAGTTAAATACACAAGCAAGTTTCAAGATGACTTTGAACTACATTTTCTGGATGAGTTGAATGTACTTAATGGAGAATATGAAAGAGTTGAAAACTACTTCATGCCTTTGGAGTATGTGTACAGAAGACGCAGTGTGATTCCAAGATTTGAATTACCAGTACTAGAAGAACCTTTGTGTGATTTCATCATTAGTCAGAGTGACACTCCTCTGGCTAAACATTTTTATAGAGAGATTTTTTCAGAAGAAACATATGAGAATCTTTACAGCACAGAAGGTGAATATGTTGACTTGGAGAATTTTATTGATGGCTTCATGGATGAAAGATTACAGATGATTTATGTGGAAGCTTCAAATAGACTGAGAAAACCTGATGAAAGGTTATATGTTCAGAAAAGAATAGAAAAGATACTGATGTTTAAAACTGAAGAGTTTGATGGCTTGAAATATATCAGTATGGAAGTTCTGGAGGAAGGGAATCTGAAAGTAATTATGACAAATTTTGACTTCCATAGATTGTTTTTAGATGATCAAATTTTGTAGAATCCAGATCCGTGCAACGATTATGTTTGTGAATAAGCAAATAGGAACAGTTGATATGATTCACAAAGGCTGCCCACTTAGCTATTGAATTAGAGAGAATTACAGTGTAAAGCAGAAAAGCTAAATGAGACAACTAGCTAATTTTCTAAGCTAATTGCACTTTATATATGTTGGGCCCGTGGTAACAAGCCCACGGCCCGTTCACTATGGACTAAGTTTAAACAAATACAATTCAAACCCTTGAACTTAAAATCAACATAAATTCTACCCTAACAATCTCCCCCTTTGATTTGAAGTTCGAGTTCGCGCTCGATCTCTTGCCAGTTGTAGACATAGCGTTTGCGCAACGCGAAGTGAACCTCGAAGTATCTGATGGCGCGGTGGTAGTCGAGACATTCTTCAACCATATCCAAAGCAGTCTGAGCAGTTCTTTCATTCAGATTGGGTACATAGGATACCTTTGGATTTTCGGATTCGTGCTTGATGATCTTCCGAATAGCGTCTTGAACTTTGAGCAATGTGTCGTCGCAAAATCGATCTACCTGACTGAACCTCATAAACTTCTTTTCTTTCTGAGCGTTGAGGAAGACGATCCCAAATTCCGGTTGAAGCAACATTGCATTCTCGGGATACATTGACAGTTCAGGAGCTTTCAGATTTGATTTGAGCTTATTTACCTTCTTCGCTCGGTTCTCGATTGCCATTTGAAAGTCCGTAAGATAAGAGATCATAATAGAACGGACGAGGAATCGACGAACCGCTTCGAGCGCCTTTGTTACAGCAAGCGGTCGGATGGTTCTGGTGCGAAGGTCTCTCAGAATAACCAGGAGGTCGAACGGATGGAAATGCTTAAAGTCAGCTTCAGAAAAAATCCATTCTTTTCCGTCTTCACGTCGAACAGTGAACACGGGAAAGACGATCTTCATAATTCGGTTTGACTGAATCTTTAGCACCTCTGAAATTTTATGTTTGGTTCGAACCTGGTCTCTCGGGAGACACCGCTTCATGGCTTCTACGTATCGGAGTTGGCGTGCTGGATCAGGACTGTAGATGCCAAGACAGAAGGTCGGCTCAATCGGGCGAATTCTGTGTACAAACAGCTTCTTCAGAGATTCCTCCAGATGAGGAATGAGGACCTTGATCTTCTCCCAACGGTTTTGTTGCTGAGTAGGGGGAGGAAGATCAGGAGCTGTCGTTTGCTGAGGAGATGTCAGGATTTCTGCATTTGAGCTTTCGGGTTGATCTGAAGTCGTAGCGGGTTGAGTCGAGTGAACGGGAGGCGTACCATAGAAATTCTGAAGCAGAAACTGGTCGTAATCAACGTTGTCGTCTTCATCAGTGGGAAACACCAAGTTTACCTCGAAGTTTACGGCTCTGGCAGCTTTTTCGTACCATGCGTCTTCGGTTTCCGGGTTGGTTTCACATGCTGGATCAATCATGGTGAGCATTGGCATGTCTAATGGTTCTTGTGCGACCAATTCCTATGTTGTACCCTCGGGCTTTTCAACCGTTGGGGCTTCATCATCTGAAATGTCCATGTCGATGACCATTTGTGCTAATGGCAACTCGGCTTCGGGTGTTTCTGTTGAAGTTGCCGCAGTTGGGGTTTCCTGATGAACCACAGTTGTAGTTTCGGCAGTCATGATCTGGGCGGTCTCGGTTTGGCGTAGACGCTTCTCTCCCTCACGGTGATCAGGATCATCCTGGTCATCGTGCTTGCGTTTAAGACCGCCGGCTTGACTCTTACAGGTGTCTTCTAGTGAGCGAACCCTCTCAGACAGTGTGGCGAGCGCTTTGTTGTAGTCGTTGAGGGTCGAGTCAATGGAGTCAAGACGGGATGTGATAGATGAAACTGGAGCAGTGACCTGGGAGCGAAGAACTGAAATCAGGTCTGCTTCAGTCGAGGCGGTTGTGTCGGATTCCTGGAGCAGTTGGGCCAGAAGTATAGTCTTTAAGGTATCCACCGAATAGATAGGTTGAGCAAATGTCGGTGGATGTGGTGGTACGGTTTCGGCGTCAACGGACTTTGCTTTGCCTTTGATGGCTTTGGCGATCTCGTCGGTGACATGCTGTTCCAGTGCCTCGCGGACAGCCTTGAGGGTGCTGTCCAGGGACCCTTGCGACACATAGTCGGGGTGAATAGCTCCGGGACCACTTAGGTTACCCGTTGAGGCGTCTACCACGGGGGTAGAGCCACCTACGTTCACAGTTGGCGTGATGTTAGCTGTGGTAGGATTTCCCGCCGATCCTTGTGTTCCACCAAGAGGTGAAGACACTACGGTGGTTCCGGTCGAGTCACGAAGAGTCTCGACTTGGTGTTGCTCAGCTTCGAGTGTCCTAGCCGAAGAATGTTCAATATCAAAAGGCGCTAGACTCGATGGTCCACGAAATGAAGGCGAGACCGGGGGCTGCTGGTCTCTTATTTCAACACCAACACTCTCCGAATGAGAGGCCGGTGGAAGTTGTGCTTGTTCCCCGTGTAATATTGAAACATCCGTCTGTCGTGAGACGGATGAGTGGATGAGGGGGTCGTGCATTTGTTCCGCTGGGTCCACAGAGTCTTCTTCAATACCCCATCCCAACAAATGAGACGGGATAGCAGATGTGGCTACCCGGATATGACGTGGCTGGTTTCGCTCAGGAGCCTCGTTATCTTTACGGCTCAATCTTTCTTGGTTCGCGTTCGACCGTAACACCCTCCTTCTCACAAGTTCTATGTCCCGGGGAAGGTCCCTCCGGCGCTGGCTGGACCATGGGATTCCCTAACTCTCGTCTATATGCTATCACAGGTAGGGCTTCAACTGAAATGAAAGCATGGATATTATCCTGCTCCCCTTCAAAACATACATGGGGATTGACTTGCTCCCCCTCGGAGTGAGAGTGATATCAACACAAGAAAAAAATATTTAGACTTTGTAACAAAAACAGTGTGACTCTTCCCCTCGGATTGAGGTTGTTGATCCACCATGGAATATCTGTAAAAAGACCCAAATTTAGAAACTGAGGCGGATAAACAAGTTCCGGTGCGTACCTTTGCATTAAGTGGCTCAATCTGGGACAGATTGAGGATTGGCAGTGACATAACAGGTACCGGACTAACAAACTCAGAGGTGTCCGGACAACATATTGGAAAACAACAGTATCCGGACAAACCATTGTATCCGGACAACAGGTGTCCGGACAGCAACAGTTTCCGGATGGCAAGATAGTTTCCGGATAAAGTTGAGTATTCCGGACAAGTTAGGACTGTCCGGATACTCTGGGATTTTCACAAAAAATTGCTCTGGCCTTGTACATTTTGCCAAAATAGGACTGTTTGGATTTAAAAATGAGCCTTCTCTCGCTCCCCCTCGAATTGAGCTTGGGAAGAAACTTGCTCCCCCTTGGATGATGCAGAGTTGCGCAATGGAGAGTCCGACACACAAAAACGTTTAGACATTTAAAGAAAAACTGGTGTCGCTCCCCCTCAAATGGTGAGCATAAGATGACATGCTCCCCCTCAGAATGTGCTCGTAGAGTGAGATGCGCACGGAAGTATCCACACACACAAAAAAACTTTTCAGCATTTAAAAAATTGCGTGTGACGCTCCCCCTCAAGAGTGGAGTATACTTACCTGATGGCTGATCATGCTCCCCCCAAACACATGAGCCGCTTGTTAAAGCACAGGTATGGACAAACCTCACGTCTTCGCAATATGATTCCTTGTAGATCGTGAGCAGCTCCCTCATTCCGGTCATGTGTGTGGAGCATCCAGAGTCTGAGTACCACACATGACCGTCCTGTAAAACAAGTTTAGCGGACCTTCGGTACCCAGATTTGCCTGGGTCCGGGAGGGTTAGGTTTGGCACCGTTTGAGAAAGCTTGCTTTGTCCCAGCTTTCCCTTTAGGTGTAGGATTGACACCGTTAGAGGGAACTGGTTTTGGCACTGGTTTCCTCTTCGGTGCAGAATTTACACCTTTAGGAGGAACATATTTTGTAGCAGCTTTCCACCTAGGTGCCGGTTTAACCCCAGTAGGAGCAACCCATCTAGGAGCAGGTTTGGTCTCCCGCTGTGGTTTAACCGCTGATTGGTAACCCCGTTTTTGATAGTGTCTTCGTTGGTTATTACGGGGTTTGCGTTTGGGTGTAGAATTATACATGTGATATGACCCAAACCAATCATTGTTATGGATATCATCAAAGTCATTCCAACCACAACTAGAACAACACAAACGATCGTGTGATAATTGAATCAATTGTTGAATGGAATAAATTTTCATCGGAAAATCAACATCTCTATTAACAAAATTATTCCTATGATTCTAGGCACAATCGTTTTTGTTCATCCTAGGATGAAAGACAGTATTGAACGATTTTGATGTATCATCCTTGATAGATTCCTTGGCTGGCCACTTTGGTTTTGTTTGTTTAGCTCGACCGGTTTTATCCGAAACAACAGGGACAGTACGGTCAGTGAATTTTGAGGAAGGAGGGGTTTTGACAGGTATCTCAGTAGATGGTTAACCGATCTTTTGCCTCGGCTGTGATTGTTTTTGTGAAACAGGCTTTGATATTGAAATCTTAATCACATCTGGGTCCTTTGTTTTAGAACAGTCACCCTTTAAAAAATTAACCGACCGATTGACTACAGGGGATAGAAAATCAGTATGACTCGGAAGAGGTTTGTCAAAGGGGAACGACTCAAACTCTTCTTCACAGTTACCTTCGGAGTTCATGTACTCTGAAAAATCTATCTCGGGAATTACTGGACTTGGATCAGGTGAGGAAGGCGAGGAACTCTTTGTGCTTGTGTGCTTTGGGGAATTTGGTGCGGAAGCTAAGAAAAACTCAGAGTTCAAATTCCTTAAAACACTCTCGTCTTGAGAATCTTGACCGTCTTGTAAAGTAGAGATCTTTCCTATAAATGCTTTACACGAAGACGTATCAGATGAACTTGAGGAAAGTTCGGGTGAAATCTGCTTTTCAGTTTGGAGTTGGTCAATCTGCTATTGAAGCTGACCATTACTCACTTTCTCTTGCATCACTTCTGTTGCCAAAGCAGACAGTTGTAATGTGAGTCGATTGATTTCAGACCGAAGAATCTCCTGTCCTTCATCAGACACAACTTCGGTTTTGACCAGTTGTTGATTCTCAAGTTTTTCAAGTAAAGCTTGCTTTTCCATTTGAAAATTGGACCTTTCTTTTTCTAATGACTCCTCCAACTCGACTATCTTTGCTTCCAAGATGAGAGGGGAACATAGAGTTTAAACTCATCCGTCTCAGACTTGGTTGCGGTTGCTTGGTCCTCATCCTTCTTGGAGGAATCCTTGGGCGTAGCAACCTTGTAAGGGTCGAAGTAGTCATTGGAGAGGTACTTTTTGTCCTTTTTATACGAATAATTTAAAGGCTCATAACAAAATGGAAGTTGTATTCCTCGTTTGTGTTTGCGTTTATATTCCTCGGTTTCCTCTTCCTTCTCAGGTTCAAGAGGACCAGTCCATTGGATTGCATATTCCGGATACTTTTTGTCTAACCCAAAACAAGCAAAATCATACAAAGTTGGTGTAAACCATCTTCCCTTTTTCAAATAATGTGGGTTATCATATCCGATACCCCATTCTTTGTTGAAGTAAGTGAACTCCTTGGGTTTATTCATGTGTATGGTCTGATCAGTTTGACCTCTTTTGTGGAGTTTTGTTTCAAGATCGGTGATTTTGTTAACAAACTCCTTGTGTTGAATTTGAAGAGCAGAGCATTGATAAACAATTTCTGCTTTCTCATTCAAGCACTGATCAAACTGACGTTGAAGATCAGATAATCTGGCCCTTAAGTCTCTAGGTGCTAATGAAAGATTTTTGCATTTCTCCTTTAAAATAGCATTTTCAGACTTATATTTTTCAGTTATTTTCTTTTGAACATCTAGCTTTTCGGTTAGAGACCTAATCTCAAGCAGTTGTTCTTTAGAAGTGGCCTTAAAGGAACCTACCCGTTCAGCAAGAGGTTTCACTCGGTCATAAAGTTCTGAAAGTATATGTTCACATACCTGACATGGCCTTTTCATGTCATCTTCAGCAGGAGACATCTTCAGTTGCACTGGAGTGATCGTCAGACGTGTAGATTGATTCAAAGTGTAAACCTAACGCAAGGCACTAAGAGTGGAATCCTAACGCAGGTTCTATGACTGGTATGAACTAAGAGTGATCTTACTGGATAGGAATCCAAGTAAGGGTCTGATCAGGAAGTGTCCGAATCAGATCAATTAAGAACAGTTCAATAAATCACAAAGTGTCCAGGTAAAACAAAGAATCTGGATGGCACAGATTCACGAATACTTAAATGAATCCGGGTGGTTTCCGGATAAGGAATCCGGAAAACAAGGTTACCGGATACAGTATTTACCGGATAACTAAAGAATTGATAAAGAATTATGTCCGGGTAAAAATTATGTCCGGATACGAGGATAAAGAATTATGTCCGGATAAAGAATTATGTCCGGATACGAGGATGTCCGGGTAAAAATTATGTCCGGGACCTTTAGGTTTTCGGAAACAAGTTTACCCGGATAGAGTGAAAGAATTGAAAAACTTACCCGGAATTCTTAACTTACCCGGAAGATTGACGAGTCCGGATGGATGGAAGAACCCGGATGAATTTAACACAATTATCCGGAAACATTGAAATTGTCCGGAAAAGTCGGTTGTGTTATCCGGACAAGTCGGCTGTGTGCTTAAATTCGATTGGATTTTCGATTAGGGTTGCCCAAAATCGATCCTGAAAGATTAGTAACAATGCCAAACACAAAATAACACTAATCCAATCGATTTCAATGCAAAAAGAACACGTTTTGATGGTAAAAAGTCGAATCTTTATCAAGAACACTACCAAAACCTTTGATCTTAAATTGCTAAATTGACCAACCAAACGAACGAATTAGGGTGTGAAAATTTGCAGAATTACTTATAATTATGATGATAACACAACCCAACAAGCAAAATTGTACAATTTACGCAGAATCGCAGATTTGAAAAATCAAGAAAAGTCAGACGTGGAAAAGTCAAACTAACCAGAAATCAATGAATTAGACTTTGAATCAAATCCGTCTGTCTGCTCTGATACCAATTGTAGAATCCAGATCTGTGCAACGATTATGTTTGTGAATAAGCAAATAGGAACAGTTGATATGATTCACAAAGGCTGCCCACTTAGCTATTAAATTAGAGAGAATTACAGTGTAAAGCAGAAAAGCTAAATGAGACAACTAGCTAATTTTCTAAGCTAATTGCACTTTATATATGTTGGGCCCGTGGTAACAAGCCCACGGCCCGTTCACTATGGACTACGTTTAAACAAATACAATTCAAACCCTTGAACTTAAAATCAACATAAATTCCACCCTAACAAATTTTCTTGGTGAAATTCTTTGCTTGCACAGAAGAAACTTGGGTAGAACTTGAGTGCAGAAGAATTCTGGGAATCTATGTCAGAAATATGCATGTGTATGACTTTCAGTTGACAATAGAATCAAGAAAAGACAAGTGCAATCTAAGTTGTCCAGTCAGAGATACAATACATAACATCAGTGCTCGTGGGTTTGTAAATGAAGGAATGGAGAATGAAGGATTCATCTATAAAGATACTGAAAGACTTATGTTTTTCAAGCTGAATGATCTTGTGAAATACAGTGATGCTACACTGCAATGGTTAATTGAAGAAATGGAAAAGATTGTTAGAGATCAAAGAGCAATCCTGAGGGAAAAATGTATAAGACACATTATTGAAAGATTGGATCTCAGAATCAGAATAAAGGAATGCAGTGAATGGATGTTGTCAGAAGAAAAATCCAAAGAAGTTATTACATAGAGACTTTGTTTTTCCTGCTGAGTATGAGGTAAATGAGGTTTATTCAGAAGAGATTGAGAAAGACATTCCAGATATGTTATCTTCACAAGATGTTCAAATGAAAGATGCAGATCAACCAGAAAAGTCTGAGGCTAATGAAGAAGAAATATCTGTTGATATCAATGGTTACTTTTTGGAGTATGACCTTCCCAACTTTTTTCAACCAAGAGAAGTCAACTTTTTGAGTGTGTATCATGACAGGCCAGAAGTCTCTCAAGTGTTTCGTGGTGAATTGTCAAGATGCATAGCAAAACCAAAAGAAGCAGTATACTCAGATTTCTTAATCACTGGAATAAGAGATCTGATGGTCAAGAAGTTCAGGAAGAATGAGTATTATGCTTTTGAGGTTCTAAGAGAAGATGGAAAAGTCTACTATTTCACTGAGGCTGATTTTGACAAGATCTCAGTAACAGATTTCTACAGGCTATGCAGTCTTTTGTCAAATAAAGACTGTAGCAAACATAAAAATGAGAGGAGCATTAGCTGCAGTAAGAAGTGCTATGTTTTATATTCTAAGATGGTATGGATATACAGATTTTCAAATTGCTCTGTATTTACAAAGACCATGTGTATATCTCTCAAAGCCAAACAATGATCATGAACAATTGAATCTTCTAAAGAGTGGAAATATTGTAAGATATCCAGAGTTGGGAGTTTTCCTGAGGAACAACAGAAAAGAAAAGATTTTCTTCAGACCAAATAAAGTGGCTAAATATTGTTCTGGAACTTTGAGGTTCATCAAACATAGTCTGGAGAAAAGGATATCAAGAGGAAAATAAGTTCAAGAGATACAAGAAATCATAGAAAAGATTGACAGAAGGCTTACTCTGAGAAATGTACTTCTTCTGAAGATTGTTCCTGCTTTAAAAGAATATGATGATGCAAAGTACCAGTTTATTTGACAAAAAGGGGGAGAATTTTAGATCTGAAGTTTTGTCAATAAACACAAGTGTTGGATCTGATAGAAGACTCAGAGTTCTGACTAAGAAGACTCAGAAGCTCTGACTGGAGAATCTCAGAAAGATTACTAAGTGTGAAAGTCTGAACAGAAGGGTCAGAGTTCTGAGTAGGAGACTAGAACTTCTGAAGACAAAGTTGAAAATGTCCAAGTGCTGAAGTATATGTTCTGAGAAGCTTTATCAGAAGAATGTTCAGAAGTTCTGAACAACATGTTCAGAACTTATGACATGATATTTTCCTTTATATTCTGTTATCTTATTAGGACATGTGTAATTGTTCTATTAGTCTTTCATATATGTACTGTAGCTTTAGTGTTTCCTTTACAGTATATATAGTTGTTAGCACTGTTTGTCTAACTAACTTTCCCACATAACTTGGTATTCACTTTTGTAATCTTAGAGAAGTTCTCTCTCTAGATCTGTAATCTGTTCCTGATTGAATACAAGTTTGTTTGATCCAATTCTCTATCATTTACTGTTTAATTGTTCATATTTGATTGTAAGATTGAATCCTGGACTTACATTGCGTATCTCTTCCAGTTCTTGGAGTTGGAGTTTTCGGTGAACACCGGCTTTATCAATGTCAAAGTTGACTTTTTTCACGACCCAAAAGGCCTTATGTTCCAACTCAACAAGAAGATGACAAGCTTTCCCGTAAACTAAACGAAAATGGGACATACCTATCGGGGATTTGTAGGCGGTTTGGTAGGCCCATAACGCATCGTGGAGCCTTAAGCTCCAATCTTTCCTACTCGGATTCACCGTTTTTTCTAAAATCTGCTTAATCTCCCGATTTGACACTTTCGCTTGCCCATTTGTTTGAGGATGGTAGGCGATGGATACCCGGTGCTTTACACCATACTTTTTGAATAATGCCGCCATAACTCCATTAACAAAATGGGTACCCCTATCGCTTATCACCACCTTGGGGACTCCAAACCTGCAGAAAATGTTCTCCTTCACAAAATCTGAAACATCTTTAGCACTGTTAGTCCTTGTCGTTTTCTCCTCTACCCACTTAGAGACGTAATCGACCGCAAGTAAGATTTAATAAAAACCAAAAGAACATGGAAATGGGCCCATGAAATCAATGCCCCAAATATCAAAACTAACAAGCATGAATAGGAGTTAAGGGCATTTGATCCCTACGGCTAAGATTTCCGGTGTGTTGGCAACGAGGACAAGTTTTACAAAACATGTATGCATCTCGATGAATATGTGGCCAAAAGTGGCCACTCTCGAGAACCTTACGAGTTATCCTTGTTGGGCCAAAATGGCCACCACATGCATAAGAATGACAAAATTCTAAAATAGAAGTTACCTCATCGTCACTTACACATCGCAGGATGATTTGATCGGATCCTTGCTTCCACAAATAAGGATCATCCCACATGTTGTACTTGGAGTCACTCTTGATCTTGTCTCTCTTTGACCTCAGTAGCTCCTTAGGTGTGGTCCTGGTAACTAAATAGTTGACTATATCGGCGTACCAAGGAACCGCGGTCTTCACCTCGAAAAGATGCTCATCCAGGAACTTGTCATCTAGCGGTAGCGGCTGTTCGTTGGAAACGATCCGGCTCAAGTAATCCGCTACTAGATTTTGTGCTCCACTTTTGTCTCTAATCTCCATGTTGAACTCTTGGAGCAACAAAATCCATCGGATGAGCCTTGGCTTGGCGTTCTTCTTTGTCATCAAGTACCGCAACGCCGCATGATCTGTAAAAACAACAACTTTAGTACCCAAGAGATATTGACGAAATTTTTCTAAAGCAAAAACAACCGCAAGCAATTCCTTCTCCGTAGTGGAGTAGTTTGCTTGCGCGCTATCGAGGGTCCTCGAGGCATAATAAATAACATGCGGGTCCCTTCCAACCCTTTGCCCGAGTACCGCTCCAATAGCGTAGTTGCTTGCGTCACACATAATCTCAAAGGGAAGGTCCCAATTTAGGTGGTTTCATGATCGGGGGGATGTGAGCATATCCTTAAACTTATCAAAAGCTTCCTTGCATTTCTCATCGAACTTGAACTCCACATCCTTTTGAAGTAGACTGCACATCGGCCGGGTAATGCGCGAGAAATCCTTTATGAAGCGCCTATAGAAACCTGCATGACCCAAAAATGACCGGACTTCCCTCACCGAAGTGGGGTAGGGTAAGCTTTTGATAACATTTATTTTAGCTTTGTCTACTTCAATACCCTTACTTGAAATTATATGTCCTAAAATCAGCCCGTGGTTTACCATAAAATGACACTTTTCATAGATTAAAACCAAATTGGTCTCTATGCATCTTTGAAGAATTTTTGTGAGATTTTCTAAACATTCATCAAAGGAGTTTCCATAGACGGTAAAATCGTCCATGAAAACTTCAATGATGTTTTCAACGAATTCTGAGAAAATACTCATCATACACCGCTGAAAAGTAGTCGGTGCATTGGATAGGCCAAAGGGCATTCGGCGATAAGCAAAAGGGCCAAAAGGACATGTAAATGTGGTTTTCTCTTGATCTTCCGGTGCAACCGGAATTTGATGAAAACCAGAAAAACCATCTAAACAACAATAATGGGACTTACCTGCCAATCTTTCGAGCATCTGATCGATAAAAGGTAAAGGGAAGTGATCCTTTCGAGTTGACGCGTTCAATCGCCGGTAATCGATGCACACTCTACAACCACTTTGTACTCTCGTTGGGACCATCACGCCATCAGCATTCTCCACTATCGTTACCCTGGCCTTCTTTGGAACAACTTGTACCGGGCTCACCCATTTGCTATCGGATATGGCAAAGATCATGTCCGCATCAAGTAGCTTTTGGATCTCCTTCTTCACAACCTCCATCATGGGCGGATTCAACCGCCTTTGAGCCTCACAAAACGGCTTGAAATCATCTTCCATCAAAATCTTATGCATGCAAGTTGATGGACTCAAGCCTTTTATGTCGGCTATCGTCCACCCGATGGCTTCTTTGTATCTTTTCAGCACGCCTATAAGCTTCTCCTCCTCGGATGTGTCTAGGCTACTTAAAATGATCACCGGTAGCTTATCTCCTTCTCCCAAATAGGCATACTTGAGATGATCGGGAAGTTGCTTTAGCTCTAATTCGGGTGCCTGCAAAATGGAAGGAAGTAGCTTTGTGTTAGACGGTGGTAAAGAAATTTGAGCAATATCATACCTTGTTGTCTTCTTTTGATCCATGGACGCTACTAGCTCGTGAAACTCGGGTCCGAGCTCAATCCTCTTCATTAGTTTAGTCACTCCCGCTTCATCTAGAGACCTACTCAAAGTTGTATCTAAAGCATCAAAATGTGTTAGTTCGAATAACTCTTGAGAAATAGGCTCAATAATATATATATGGCACAAATAGATGATACATCACTTGGAAAACTCATGGCTTCATAGATATTAAAATGAATGGTGTTACCATCGAATTCCATAGAAAGTGTGCCATTATGAACATCTATCTTTGTTTTCGAAGTTTTCAAAAAGGGCCTCCCTAACAAAATGGACGTGGATTTAGGATGAGAATCCTCCTCCATATCAATAACGTAAAAATCAGCGGGGTAAACAAGTTTATTCACTTGAACCAATAAATCCTCTAATACACCTTTTGGGTGTACTACGGATCTATCGGCCAATTGAATGACCACCTCGGTTTCTTGTAAGGGGCCTACATTTAAAGTCTTAAAGATAGAATATGGCATCACATTGATAGATGCACCCAAATCAAGCATAGCCCCATTAACGGTAACGTTCCCCAATTTACACGGAATGGTGAAAACACCGGGATCTTTGCACTTTGGGGGTAACTTCTTTTGAAGCACGGAGGACACATTTTCACTCATGTTAACCGTCTCGTTAACCCTAAGTTTTCGTTTATTAGTGCACAATTCTTTCAAAAACTTAACGTAACGAGGGACTTGCTTGATTGCATCTAAAAGAGATATATTCACCTCAACCTTCCTAAAAGTTTCTAAAATCTCTTTTTCTTCTTTAGCTTTGTTGGACATTTGAAAACGTGTAGGAAAGGGAGGTGGAATTACCTTTGCTTTCTTACTTACCTCAACAGTGGGTTCCGGTTGTTTCTCGCTTTGCACCGGCTTTTGAGTCACCTCTTTCTCTTTCTCTTTCTCCACTTCTTTACTCTTCACTAACTTTGGTTCTTCAAGCTCCTTTCTTCTCCTCAAGACTATTGCACTCACATTTTGCTTCAGGTTCGTTTCTGTTTGGGAGGGTAGCTTTCCTTGAGATTCTAACCGGCTCACGGAAGTGGCAAGTTGTGTCATTTGAGCTCCAAAATTTTGAATACTTGCATCCGTTTTCTATTGGAATTGAAGAGTATTAGTAGCTAAATTTTTAACAATGTCCTCAAGAGACATACCTGAGCTACTTGAAGAAGCTTGATTTGGATTGAAGGGTGCTCTTTGCTGAAATTGTTGTTGTGGCGGCCTTTGCACAAAATTCTGGAATTGAGGAGGTCTTTGGTTGCCGAAATTGTTGTTAAATACCTTTGTTGATGTTGTGGCTGACCTTGAAAACCTCCTATGGCGTTCACATCTTCGGCCGTCACCAATACATCTTCTTGAAGTTGTGGGCACGCATCGGTTGGATGGCCGGTTGCCAAACATAATCCACAAGCTTTTACCTGTTCTTTGCTAACCACAAGTTGTTTAACCAAGTTAGTAAGATCAAATAAACGACTCTCAATGCTCGCTACATTTACCTCATTGGCTTTTTGTGGCTCTCTCCTCATGTCACTCCTCACACTAAAATGTTGGGAATTTTCAGCCATGGTAGTGATTAGAGCTCTAACCTCGGTCGGGGTCTTGTTAAACATGGCACCACCACTTGCGGCGTCAACCATTTTTCTATCCATAGGCAAGAGACTCTCATAAAAATATTGCAAAAGTAATTGCTCCGAGATTCCGTGATGTGGACAACTCACACAAAGATGTTTGAATCTCTCCCAATACTCATGGAGAGTCTCAACATCTCGTTGCTTGATGCTACAAATCTCTCTACGGAGGTTAGCGGCTAGGGAGGCGGGAAAATTTTTATCTAAAAAGAGCCTCGCCATTTGGTTCCATGTCGTTACCGAATCGAGGGGTAACGAGTGCAACCAATCCGTCTCACGGTCCTTTAAAGAAAAAGGGAATGCCTTTAACTTTATAAGGTCCTCCGTAACCTCACTCTGTTTCATACTAAGACAGACTATGTGAAATTGCTTCAAGTGCTTATTGGTGTCCTCGTTCTCTAACCCGTGATATGTGGGTAAGAGATGGACCAAACCGGTCTTAAGAACAAAGTTTTTGTTACCTGTTGGATACTTGATACAAATAGGAGTCTGAGCAACATCGTGGGTTGCTACTTGACGTAGTGTCTGCTTGACCTTCGTCTCTTTCTCCTCTTCTTCTTCAGATTCCATCTTCATCTCCTCAACTTCTATTTTTGGGTTTTCTTCTTTTTCTTCGCCCGAATCGCTTGATAGGTTAATATCTTTCCAGATATTTACCCCTGGTGACGAAGGTCCCTCACCTAACTTCTTCCGAAGCTTGGCTTGTTTCCGTAGTCTTTTCGTGGTCCGTTCGATTTCAGAGTTTATTGGAATAGGTGTACCTGTACGTGAAGATCTAGGCATAAACCGTTAGAAATACCGAGTCCGGCAACGGCGCCAAAAATTTGACGGATGCCGAGTCCATAAAATAATAAATACCAACTATTTCCTTGTTAACAATTAAAATTGTAACAGTGGTAAGTCGGGTCGATTCCATAGAGACTCGGTTCAACTTATTACAGCTAGACAATTCACACACAAGAACGGAACTTTAAAGTAAATACGAAATGGGGGGTTTTAGATTTGATTAGTTAACTAAGCATACGATAAAAACTAATTATAAACTTGCAATTAATTAAAAACCAACATTAGATCACTCTCGATTACGATGTGAACACTTATCCTCGATTTCGCAAACGTAAAGGGGTAGGACAAGTTTAAGCCGGCTATGGCTATCAACGAGCTCTGAAAGCCTTTGTTTTCACTTAATTGAACATTAGCTAAAATAAGCTCTTTAGCCAAATCTTAACTACAATTGGATTATTGAATAATCTCTCAAACATCCTAATTGTAATTAGCTTTACGAATTAAGAAAACGCCAACTCAAAGAATTTAAACTCACAAGCTCGGTTTAATACCACTTTGATTATGAAATTTCAAGAACTCAAATTAAAAACCTTTCGAATTTAAAGAGTTCCATTGTCACTCTATCAAAACCATAAAACGATTACGTATTTCACGTTTTGATTAACAATCATTCAAAAGAACATTAACTAATTGGCCATTTCAATTAACATTCCAATGAAATTAACATTCGACAAAGAAATCCCACAAATAAACTTGTCCAAAAACCAATACAACGAAACCTCAAAGTGACAACATCAAAATCTAAAGTTTACTAATGTTGGAATGAGAAATTTAGCCACACATGGCTAAATTAGGTTACCAAATTGAAAAACTCAAGAAATTACCTAAGAAATTAAAAGGAATTGGATGAGAAATTGCTCCCCAATTGATACTCTTGCTTTTCCTCCCCAAAATCGTTTCTTCCCCAGTGATTCCTCCTCCAGTCGACGGTTTTTGGAAAGCTTTAAAACTCCTCACGAGAGAAACCACCAAAAGAGAGACACATGCTCTGATTTAGAGACGCGCGACTTAGAGCGCGGGGTGAGGCCGCATGACGGGTCGCACAACTGTCTGAAGCCAAATCGAACAGAGACGCCAGAGGCTTAGGCCGCGGCTTGAGGCCGCGCAGGTCTCTGTTTTCTCGCGATGTTGCTATTGCTACTCCGATTCCAGAAGACGTACGCTGCGTTCTCTTTTCTCTTGCTGGACTATTCTTGGGCCATCTTTCTATTTCTTTTTCTTCTCTTTACTGGGCTTCACCGCTGGGCTAAGATGAAATCAGGACCAAGTAATATAATTTATTCCTTTTTTATATTAGTTTATCTTCTTGCTGCACTATCACGAGACCTAAAAAAAACTAAAATTAGGAATCTTTTTTTTCTTTTTCTTTAATTAAAAACACACACAACACTATTAAAATAATTATACAAAATAAACTATATTTCTTTTTTTTCTTTACTCCAACAAAATATTAAACCAACAAATATTAAAAGATTTTTATTTTTCTTTTTCATTTTTCATCTATTTACTTGTAGACCATAAAATACTAGAACTCGAATAAAAAGGGAACTTTAGGGACCTAATCGACACTAAAAATAGGGTGTTTTGACGTAAAACTATGTGTATAAATCGCACATATCAGATTTCCCCCGAGAACCAGGTCGGCGAGACGGAGAGCGCTCACGGTTTCTTCCTCTTGAAGACTGTTGATCGTCCCGGCCTCTGTCAGCAAATAGGCCTTGACTGTAGTTGTTCTCTCTGGGATTGTTACCGATTCGCATCTGAATTCGTTGATCTTCAGAAATCATTCATGTTTTCACATAAAACAAAGAAAGAGTTTCTCTTCCATAAATAAAATTGTTAGTGAATTGGGAATATTTCTCGGGAAGTGATACAACAGGATCATAGCGAGTGCTTCTTCATCTTTTGCAAGAAGCGCATCTGTTGCCTTCAACTTCATGATGATGTCTTCCAATTCGGTCATGTGCGCTTTAATTGTTGTGCCTTCTCTCATTTTGAAGAAGAGGCACGACCGCATCAGTAACAATCTGTTGGTCAAAGTTTTCTTGAGATATAGATTCTCAAGCTTGCTTCAAATACCTGCAGCTGTCTTTTCAGACACAATCTCAGATATAACATTATCTCCCATAGCCATCTGCAAAGTAGTAAATGCCCATGCTTCCATTTCTTTAGCCTTAAGGTCAGATATATATTAGGGTCTAACTCATCTTTAGCAAATACTACGGGATGGACTCCATTTTTCATAAGTGTGAGGATGTTGTGAACTGCCATTTACCAAAGTCACCGTCCCCATTCCAAGTTTGTATACGAATCCCAGCCCCGGATAAATTAAAGGTACCTTCTTGGTATGGCTTTTGGGACTGGTTTGAGGGACCGACACCAAATGGGTTTTCTACTTCAGCCATAGAGAACATAAAATGTGCAAACTAGTTTATGTATATTTTCTACACAAACCCAAATCTAGATCCGAAGCTCTGATACCAATTGTTAGGAAAAAATTATCGTGCCAAAATACGAGAAGCTCACAAATGATTTCTAAGGTCCCAAAACGAGTAGAAATCCAAGTGCACAAAAAACCCAACAACAAATGCGGATAACAATAATTTAGATGTTGCACAATAATTCTCTAACATAGAAAAATAAACCCACACGAGATATATTTATATATATATATATATATATATATATATTTCGTCGATATAATATATATATATATATATATATATATATATATATATTTCGTCGATATATATATATATATATATATATATACTACCTTAATATTTGCTTTGACCAAAACTCTTAATTACAAGTCTTCATACATGAGGTGCAACTATTTTATGCACACAATTTGAAAAACTCTTAAGTACAACTTATAATGCATTGTGTACAACAATGCCAAACCATAACAAGGGTTTACTACTGGTCATACCCAAGACAAACACTACGACCCCTTGCTTTTTCCATCTCGATCCCTTCTCCTTCTGTTTTCATGTTTCTCTCCAATCTCAAACACTGCAACCCTTTGCTTTTTCCATCTCGATACCTTCTCCTTCTAATTTCATGTTTCTCTCTATTCTCAAACCTGTTTTGATACGTTCAAATAATGCTTTTCCTGTTTGTTGCTGCTACATCCTCTTTAATCACCAAAATGGAAGATCTGAGATCAAATTTCTCAGAGATATGCTTTGATTTCTCCGGTATAAATCCGACCATATGTGAATAACAATTTCTCCATAGCTTCTTCAAAACCCCAGCCGTGTTCTTTGAGGTAATGCTATCATTTCTCTTCAAGATTCTGCATTTTCATTTCGATTTTGCATTTCCATTTTGATTTTTGATTTCTTTGTTTTTGAATCAACATTTAGCTGTTTATTATGTTGGTCTAGGGTTTTGTATTAGGGGGTTTGTGGATGGGTTTGGCCACACCATGATGACCATGAAGGCATGAATCACCAGTGATTTAGAGTTCGATTTGTGGTTTGATTTCATGGTTGGGATCGATTTCTGATTCTCTTCCAACAAAAGTTTTAGTCAAGTTAGATTTCATCTTGCTAAACAACAACAGGTTCGATTTCTTCCTTTCTTGTTCACTTGTCCCTTCGTATGTTGTTCATGAAGTCTCGCACCTAATATTTTTTCTGCAACAGCCAACAGCTTCGCCCTTGGAGTTTGATTTCTTCCGTTTTTGGATTTTGGAGGTTGATTTCAGAAGGGAAAAGGTTCCTTCTCTTGCCTTTGAATGGGTTTTTGTAATTTTGTTCTTCCAACTTTTGCCTTAGAATGGGTTTTGGTTAAGTAGTTCGTTTATCAAAATTTTATCATCTGGGTCTGTTTGTTTTCTATATGGTTTTGTGGGATTCAGTCTTTTATGAATTATGTAATTTTCAAGTGGTAGAATCATGATTTTTACTGAATATTGTGGGATATTATTATATTAGGATATTGATACAATTTTGTGGAAGATACAGAGTTATTGGTGTAAAGTTTATATGATGGCATAAGTTGGATCTAGGCATTGTTATAAAAAGTTGGATGATGTTGTGTTGATTATTGCAATGAGGTAATTTTAATTGATTCATAAAAAAAAGTTTACCAGTTGTTTTTGTTAGCATGAATACATGTTTTTAGTTTTGTTGATTCGAACTTTTGAGGCAAGTCATATTTCTTAGAAGTGGATTGTCAAAGCTTTGTGTTTGTTTAATTATGTAGGGTGATGGTGAATTAAGCTGAAGCAAAAACAGCTGGTAACTGTAATTCAAGAGAGTTAGCTAACAATAAGTGCTTTCTTTTGAATTTGAGATTCTGAAGTTGCCAAAAATTCTGGATGGTAGAGGATAGCAAATGCATGATGACCCAAATTTATTATCAGGTTTGGGATGGGATGGGAGGCAGTGTTGGAAGAACTTTCTGAAAGTTTAAAAAATGAATGTTGCTCTAAAGTTTTTAACATCATCTTAGGCCATACATATTTTCAACTGATAATCTACTTTTTCAAGTTCTAATTATTTGCATGGAGTTGCTTCCTGCTATAAGAAAATAACATGGGTACAAAACCGATATAAGATTCATTTCGAGAGCTTGATTGATAATTACAGCTTTTTACTTTCTTACGTGAAAACTTTTCTTATATGTACTTGAAATGTTTTATGTAGGCCTTGGATAGAATTCATTTCGAGAGCTTGAATGATAAGAGCAAGTTGGATTCTCAACCATAGCTCTTCATCCACATTATTCCTGACAAGACCAGTCTGATTTCTTAAATTTCATGCATTGTGTAGATTTCTCCCCTCTTGTGTTTCTTATAACATATACATGTGTTTAGCTATAATTTTCATAATTTTAAGATTGGGACACATAATTAGATATTTAAGTCAAGTTATATGTACAGATTGGGACATGGACAAGTTATTCTATATAAGTTTTGTAGTTTATAGTTTATTAATTATCTTTTAGAGTAAAACCATCTTTTAGTTATTTAATATTTGTTTATTTATTTTCTTTCAACTTGTTTAAGGTAGTATAGATTTTTTTTCCTCCAAGCAATGACTAATTAACTTAATTGTTTTCGAGATTCGATGCACAACAACCAAAACCTTTGGTTTGCATGATCCTCATCCTCATTTTCACTTAAACAGTACAAATGCAACTATACATTGTTTTTTTTTGGTGTCATGGTTGGAGTTGCTGTTACTCGATCATTTTTTTTATAAATGCAACTATATATATTTTTCAGATCTTGTTGCTGCAAACAAGGACAGTGATCTCACGGAGAAGGGACAAAAACATTCGTTACTTTCTTACGTTTGTGCTACTGCAATTACATTTCCAGGTTAGGTTATGGTTTTGCGAGATTAGAAATCCATGTGATGGCTACTGTCAAGCATGGTCCCCAACAGTTAGGGGTTGTTTGCTTTTTTCAGACGTCTGATTACCTTTGAATACCTCTGAAGTCTGCTTATTTTTTGACGTCTGTTTACTATAGATTACCTTTGAATACCTACTGCTCTGTCTCTCATTTCTGCCATCAATCTCGACCTGCAGGTATGTGAATCATTTACTCTTTGATTGCTACACTCATCTCCTATAGTATGTGAATAGCACGTCTAGCTTTAAAGTTCTGGTTGCGTCTAAAAAACCTGTTTCCCTACTATTTTTGATCCAAAAAATTTGCTTTTAGATATTATTCATTAGTGAATGAGATTTCAACTAAGAGTATTTTGCTTCTGTTAAGTAAGAAAAGTAATGAGCCCTAACTTATAAATTGTGTGATTGGAATATTGTTGCGTTAATACCCTTACGTCCCGGCATATGTGGTTTACATCCCTATTTTTGTGGTTTTCGTTCCTACTTACTGTGGTTTTCGTCCCTTGTTTGCATCTTCTTAATTACGTTGAATAAGTATTTAAAAAAAATATAACTTATATTTTCATTATTTAATATAAAAATAATCATAGTTTTACAATCTTTTATCTATTTATTTACCGTTCTTCAAGATATAATATATAAAAAATAATACATTATATACTATAGAATGATTGAGAATAATACATTATATACTACAGTAAATGTTTACCGGCTCATTTTACCTTATCAGATGAATAGAATGATTGAGAATCTTACCGTATAAAAGCGATGATAAAGATCGAGAGTCTTACCCGATAAGTGATCGTGACATCTCTTACCCGGATAAAAATGTTGCATACGGTGTCGTTTTAATGGACTAAAAATTCTCCCGGTAAGTTAAGTGAAAGTGGTGACTATTACCGCTAAGCGCTCACCGGGTAAGCGTTAGGTTAACGAACCCTTAGTGTATGGTTTTATGTTCTATGATGGAAAATATGTGATTTAGTATATGTTTTATCGTTTTTGATTTCAAATTTGTAATTTGGTAACAATTTGGATGCTGATTTAGGAACATTATTTGAAAATTTTCAATTTGTAATCTATAAGTTTTAGCAAATGACAGGTAGTTAAATCTCTGTTGTGAACAATATGAAAAAACCAATTTGATTGTTTATAAAAAATCTCTGTTCTGGACTGGGTTACGTGGTTGTCAGGAGCTTTAAACTTGGGTAATGGACTGAACACAACACGTCGCTGAGTAAATTAGTGAGATGTTTCTGATCGAGTAACAGACCTGTTTCGGGCTGTTTGGGTCCAGCAGACTGCCTGGGCCGTTTGGGTCCATCGGCTCTTTCACTTTGGAGTCAGCAACGGCTGGTTCGATAAAGCTGCACAGCTGAGTTTCGTTTGCTTCTCGCAAACTGATTCACTGTTTTGGTTTTGGTTTTTCTTACGTTTCATGGTCTTGTACTTTTCTCATTCAGTTGGTTCGATATGGTCTGCTTATGTCGGATTGGATGTATGTACACTATTCGACACTGTTTGTGGTTGGTTGGTTGGTTAATATATTGATGCCTTTTCATAAAAAAAATAGAATTAACATATGAAGACTCTGATAAGTTTGACCAGTGATATGATTTTTTTTAAACTGTTGTTGATGCCTCATGCCTCCTTAAGGTTCACACAATACCATAAGTTTAATTCTTATTCGCTTTTATTTGTGCACTTTTGTTTCAAATCCAACAAATAATGTTGAGTTCAAATATTATCTTTCTATTTAAGACGATTGTCCACACTATTTTACTTGTAATTGTCAAGTGACCCATATATTTAGATATGTATCTTATAGTTCTTTTTCCAGTTTAATACATTGCTGGAAGATTAAGAGCATGATCTGTTTTCATATGGTTCTATCCGGCCACTTGTATGGTCTTCTTTTACATCCCGCCATTGGGTTTTATTGGGCAGGTCTTCATAATAGATGAAATAAATAATAAAAATTATAAGATCGTGTTGTCTATGATGAGTAGAATGAACCAAATAGATGTTCCATAGGGATTTCAAAAAAGAAACAAAACAGAATTAATTTACAATTGCTTGCTTGATGGCTTCAGCATGTCTTGTGTTAAATTACAATTAGTTTTGCTTTTGGGTTGTGCCAGATGAGATGAGTAGCTGCACGTAGTAGGTTGGTTTCCTTTGATTATTTTTACACCATAATGATCGTAAGATGGGTTGTTTGTGCTTAATGGATATGGGTTTGCCACTTGATGAAAAGCTGAATTGTTCGATTTGAACTAAGTAAACCAAAAAATATGAAAACCAAAAAAACTCAGTATTCACCGGCAACCGTGATCGGCCCATATGGAACCCACCCCTAGGAACCACAACTTACAAAACATTTCAAAGTTGACTAAGCGTCTGAGGCTAGCGGAAGGATTCAAGCCATCTCTTGCATGATTCGAACTTGAACATGTTGTGTATTTGAGAAAAACGTCACTCAACCCTGTTGTCGAACTCGAGACCTTTTCATATTTCATTTTGCGATAAAATTTTCACACTTTTCTCACCCCGTGCATTGCACGGGTACACCACTAGTATATATATATATATATGGGCAGGTTCAAACGAGAAGACAGTCCATTCGCGAGAAAGCGAGAAAGAATGTATAGGCCACATACTTCATGATTTAAAAAATAACTTAAGATAAAAAATATTTTAAAAATTAGGATAATTATCATTTTAAATTGGATAAATCCTTAAATATCTCATATATCTTTTAAATTTATTTATTTTTTTATTTTAATAAATTCATATTTTTATCAACTTTTATATCTTTTTTCTACATACACTTATGATTAAAAAATTATAATTTTCATCAAATATCACATGTGAGTTCCACCATCAATTTATTATCTTTTTCATCATTTTATATCAAGTTTTTTTATCCACGTTTTTAATCACATGTGATTAACTTTGTTTAATATATTATCTGTTATGTATAACATATGATCCAGTATGTGAATTTTTGTATATATCACATATGATAATATACCTCGGAATATAAAAGACGTATAATCACATATGATGATATTTGCATCATAAAAAGATCTATTAATATAAATATACATAATCACATATGATTAACTAAAATATCTACAATAATCACATGTGATAATATACATAATCATATGTGATAATATGCATAATCACATGTGATAATATGATATATATATATATATATATATATATATATATAAATTTACATATAGTGAATCATATGTGATACGTAATAAATCATTTGTTAACTTAAGTTAATCACATGTAATTCAAGATCCAAAAAATAGAGAAAAAAATTGTGAAAGGCAATAATGAATTGATTATGTATATCATATGTGATATTTGATCTAAATTGTGATTTTTTTATTAAAAGTGTATTCAGATTTTTTATTGCATAAAACTTAATTAAATAAACAATGAATTAATTGAAATTAAAATATAAATAAATCTAAAAGATATAATGAAACTTTAAGAGTTTATCTAATTTAAAATGGAAATTATCCTAATCTCTAAATTTATTTTTGATTTTTTTATTTATGATATTTTTTTAATTAATGGATTTTGTGGTTCATATTCCTTCTCGCATTCTCGCATATCAATTTGCTTCTCGCATGATCCTCCATCTCCATCTCTCTCTCTCTCTCTCTGTATATATATATATATATATATATATATATATATATATATATATATATATATATATATATATATATATATATAGAAAGAGCAAGATCACAACAAATAACACTGAGATTTAACGTGGTTCCTCTATCGATGTGATAGTGTACGTCCACCAAAGAGAGAGAGCAAGAATATTAAAACCAACTGGGAGAGATTACAACGTGTTATCGAGATTTTCTCGATCAACTAATCAGCTACCAAAGTCTTCCTCGATATATATATATATATATATATATAGAGAGAGAGAGAGAGAGAGAGAGAGAGACCATCGAGAGGAAGAAAACAAAGGAGGAAGAAGAGATGAAGTCTAAGATGACTTTACCCTTTTACAAGTGTTTGAGATGTTTGGTGTAGGTGTATTTTCCTCAAGCAAACTCCCCCTTTTATAGTTGAAATTCAAGAGAATATTTCATGGAATATTCTTGCAAGTTGGCAATTGGTTGGCATGCTATAGCATGTGGAAACATATGGATGCTATAGCATGTGGTAGCCTGATAATGTCTTCTACTTGGAGCCCAAAGAAAGATGTGGCTCTAATTAATCCACATTTCTCATGCATCACAACTTGTACATCGTGCTTCGAGAATTGCACAACATCTTAAATGAAAAACTGATTTGTTTTTCAACGGTTTGCTATGCGACAATTGGTTTCTGAAGGGGACTTATGTTAGTCAAATGATGGCCGCTCTGAGTCAAGAAAAGAATTTGCATAGATAATACTCCTTATGCTCCATATGATCAGGGTCTCACATTTGATGGTTTCATCTTTTGGTACACATTCCACGCTCTTTTCTCCAGCATCAATTGAATGTCATTTTTCTTTTACTTACGGTCGAATCTCAATCAAATTATATTATCTGTTTCTTTCTGCATACATCTTGTTTGTTTCATTGTCGTCCATTCGTTGCTTTTCTAGCCTTCTTGGACTCTCACAACACTCTTTTAGACCAAATAAGTTTGAAACAATGTCTTCTCATCCATCTTTCGAACTGTATGGCAACTATACATAATACGAAACTTTGAGGTCCCATCTGCATCCAATTTCGTTAGTGGTATTGTAGTGCACAATTCTGGAATAAAGATCTCACTAAGTTGAGTCAAAATGACATAAAGAAAAAAGAGGATGGTATTGCCTATTGTGATTGATTCAGATTGCTGAAGCATTAACTTTTAACACAAACTTAGATGATAATACAATATGAATAGTAAATAAATAAACATAGAGCAAAACCAAGTTTAGCATCAAAGTATGGCAATTCTGAACGCATTTGTTTATTGGTTGTAATCGATACTCTCACTTACATTCATACAAAATTTACACCCCATCGCATTACGCATGTATATAACTAGTCTTTTCATATACATTGTTTCACAATGTAAAACAACACATAATTAGTAATTCTCAACTTTTTTGAGGTTTTTATTTGATTATGCCCAATCGTATTTATATATATATATGTAGGCAAAAGATAGTGTGATAAAAAGGTTTAAGATGAGAAGCGTAACAAAGGATATGGACCCTTGACCACTTTTAATCTCAAACCCACCAATGAATCGTGCTTGAGCCTTGATATCGGAATTGATCTGGTGCATGATGGTGCATCTCATCCTAATGTGCATTCAGGGGTGGAGATCCCTTCTTACGTTTCTCACCAAAAAAATTCTTCTCACCGCAACTCAACCATTTATATATGATATGAAGTTATGGTAAGAAAGGTAAGAAGAGATATCCACCATTTGATTAATCTTAATTGAAGATCAAAAGAGTTAAGGTGCGCCGAGATGCACCGGATCAGTTCCTGTGAGAAGTGCAATTCATGGGTGGAGTTGAGATTAAAAGTGATCAAGGTCCAGATCCCCTATTACGATTCTCACCTTAACTCTTTTCCTTACACAATTCTTCGTATATAAAGCATGTAAATGCTACAAACCATATAAATCAATTTTCACTGTGCATCTAACCTAATCACATATTTGGTTTATTGAATTCTCAATTATTTCCTAATTTAAAGCAATGATCGTAATAAATAAACTCTATAATATTTTATAAATATCTCGATTAATAGAAATAAACCATAAATATTTCCATTATGTTTACATGTTCTATAACATCTACATTATTTATTTTATATTTGGATCCTCTCCTTCTCTATGTATATATAGATAAATAATTCAAACAAATATAGGTTAGTGACATTCATAGTATTAAGAAGCATGCATATCATGGGTAGTAATTAATATTCAACTCCTATAATTAAGTATATAATAAATATGAGAGTGTTAAACATGTATAGATTTTATGTATCTTATCCGGTTGTATCCTACTAAATGTATAAAACACATCCCATATATTTTAATTCTATTTATGAATATATATATATATATATATATATATATATATATATATATATATATATATATATATATATATATATATAGCCTTAGGTTCAATAGAGAAGTGCAAATATTTAGAGAAGTAGAAAAGTAAAAAAACACGGGTCCGTTCATATATGAACGTTCATATATAAACAGTCATATATGAACGTTCATATATGACTGTTATATGAACGTTCATATATGACTGTTATATGAACGTTCATATATGAACGTTCATATATGACTGTTTATATATGAACGTTCATATATGAACGGACCCGTGTTTTTTTACTTCTCTACTTCTCTAAATATTTGCACTTCTCTATTGAACCTTTCCCTATATATATATATATATATATATATATATATAGGGTTAGCTTACTTTTTGTGCTAACTTTGTTAACTCCAATCAACCAATAAGAAGTCTGTTAGCGCACAAAATTGTATTCAAGATTTATTGTAAATGTCTTGTAATAGTCAAATAGTATAAGTCAAAGTCAAAGTAGTTTAAGTGAAAGTCAATGTAATTAGATCTAATGCTTTGTAATCCTAGGTATAAATAGGATGAGTTTAGCTTTGTTGTTAAGCACGTCATTAGAAGAGATCTTAATTGTAAGATCTAGTGATAGAAAGTTAGAGAGCATTCTAGAGAGAGAAAGTTTGTAATTCACATGTAAACTCTAGAATTCTCAAGATCAATGAAGGTGATTTCATGATTACCTAATAGATCTGGTGTTAACAATTGGTATCAGAGCTTTGTGAGATTAATTTATGCACAATTCATCTAAAATTCGTCAAATTTGATGAAGATTTGAAGATTTTTTGAAAATTTTTGAAGAAAATCTCCATTGTTGAAGATTTCAAGAACACAAATGGGTTATGCATTTCTTGTGTGTTTTTTGTTTTGATTTTGATTGCAAAGTGCTTCTCCATTGTTTTAAATCTGATTTGCATCAAAAGTTTTTCAAAAACGAATCAAGATTTGAGGAATTTGATTTTTTTTTTTTAAATTGTGTTCTTGACAAAAGGTGTTCTGTGAAAATTTTTAGTGAGTGATTTTGCAATTTATTCATGTTTTGATCAATTTTTGTGCAAAATCATTTCTAAAAACATGTTTTAGACATGAATCAATCATTGTTTTTAAGTTTTAATCCATAAATTTCATTTTTGAAATTTTGGTGTTCTTGGTGTTCTTGAGAATCTTCAAAGTGTTCTTGGTAAAAAAAGTCTAAATCTGAGTTTTGATCTATTCTTGAGAATCTTCAAAGTTGTTTGGAACTGATCTTGATTCAAAATTAAAGAATTAATATTTTGTTTGTTGAGTTTGTGTTTGTGTTTTGCAGAAAAGTAACGTGGGAAGATGCATTGAAGAAGAGTCATCACAACAGCTACTGTTCAGTTTCACAAGAAACTTTTCGGATCACACTAAAAGGAAGTTCTCAGATCACAGTCGGATCTGACTTTCGGATCACTTGTGAAAGCTTCTCGGATCACACAGCAAGTAACTTTTTGGATCACCATATGCTTCAAACTTCTCGGATCAGAAAGCTACTGTGTGTGTGTATCAGGTGTGTGTGTGTGTGTGTGTGTGTGTGTGTGTGTGTGTGAGAGAGAGAGAGAGAGAGAGAGAGAGAGAGAGATTATCGTATGTGTGTGCTGTGTGTGTTAAAATCTGCGGTCAAAGTTTTCAGATCATGAACAGCAACTTTTCGAATCCAAAAGTTAAAAGTTTTCGGATCTCACAGCAAAGTTCTCGTATCATTCTCAAAACTTCTCGAATCTTCCTTTGTTTAAAAAAGTGTTTGAATTTTTTTTTGTTTTACTGTGTGTTTTCGTTTGACAGGAACTTCTCGGATCATTCTAACCATCTTCTCGGTTCCTTAAAAGAAGTTTTCGGTTCAGTCTTAATGAACTTTTCGGATCATTAAAAAAAACTTTTCGGATCCTTCAAAGTGCTTCTCGGATCCTTCATTAGAATTTTCGGATCCTCTTAAAAAGTTTTCGATTCCTTCCTACAAACTTTTCGGATCCTTCAAAGAACTTCTCGGTTCCTCTTGCATCCGAAAAGAAAGCTTTTCGGATCCTCTTTATCCGAAAACTAGAGTGTTTCGTCGCCTGAAATTGCCTCATCGTACAACCATAATCATCGCCAGAGTTGATTCATGTTCATGCCACCAGAGGCGGACCTCAAGGGAGGCTATTAGGGGCCATGGCCCTTGGGCTTTTCTTGAGTCCAACTAGTGAAAAAAAATTGTAGTGTAAATTAAGACAAGTTTTCTGTTGGGCCCCTCCACTCAATTCAGTCCAATATTAGAGATAGGTTTATCCAGTCTAATTAAAAAAAAGTTTTCTCACTTTCTGTCTCGCCCTCTCCCAGCCACGCATCGACACACGCACAACGGCACCGGCCCAGCCACAGCCGCACAGCTCTCGCCGTCGCCGGAATCTCCCTCTCCCGGCCTCCCTCACTCGCACTCTGTCAGTGACTCAGGTTCTCTAACTTCTCTTTCTCTCTGACTCTCACTCTCGGTAGTCACCTCGACGCCTAGTAAATCTGTAAATGAAGTTATGAAGATGAAGATGTTATATGAAATTCTTTAAATTTTGAGATAATGTTAATTGAGACTTGAGAAGTTGAGATACTGAGAATATGAGATTGTACTGACTTTGAACTTCAAAAATGATATGAAATTGAGAAATTCTTTAAATTTTGAAGAAAACTAATAAATTATGACAAGTGCTTACTGCTTTATTTTCATGGAAATGACTAGTCATTGGATGATTGGAAATAGGATTATGTTCCTGTTAAGTGATATCTTTGAGTGATATTTGATATTTCTGATGAAGTATTAGAAACAAGTTGCAATGTTTTTAATAGCAGTTAACTAATGGGCATAATCTGTGGATGGCTCATGGCTATACTATCTTTTAGGGCTGCAAATTACAATCAATGGAAGAGGAAGATCAATTACTTATTTGCTTATTTGAAATTGCTTGATTACAGGTAAAAGGGTTAGGTTTGTGAAAGTTACAACCCATCGGTTTAGAATGTGTAAACATATTATCTTAGAAGTGCAACCGACATTGTAATCAACCAAAAAACCAAAAAACCAAAAAACTCTTGAAATCAACCAAAAAAAACCCAAAAAGTCTCTCGAAATCGATAAGAACTTAAAATTCCCTCGAAATCAAGCGAAAACTTTAAAAATCCCTCGAAACACCGGAATTTGGCTAAAAACACATTGGACGATCTCTAGGTCCGGTCATCGGTTACAGAATCACTATTTGGGACCAGGACCGATTTTTGGCCATCTCTAGGTTCGGCCCCTGCGGTCGGAAAGCTTGTGCTCCGCCCCTGCATGCCACCATCAATTCTCGTTGCATGATCGTTTCATTTTGGTTGTATTTGATTTGGTTTCGATTGTGGAACACATAGAAACAAAAATCATCAGATTTGGTTGAGAAACGAAAAAGATATAGTAAGCTGAAACAAACAGATCGTTTTTAGTAAAGATGATGAACAGTAACAGCATTTAACGGTGTCCGTTAAGTCGCCATTAATTTTGTTACATTTTTTGTCCTTTCCGTTAATGCCGTTAGAGTTTGTTAGTTCCAGCTCGTTAGTTTCGTTACTTTTTTGGTTCTTTTTCTGTTAAAGTCTTGTTAGTTAGGTTAGTGTATTTTTGTTAACTTTTCGTTAGATTTTTCCATTAAGTTTCTTTCATTTTTAGTCCTTCGTTAGTTGGTCCGTTAAGTCTAGTTAAAAGTTTAGGAGTCTGTCATTTTTAGTACCTGGACTTATAGTTTCAGGATTGTGTCATTTTGGTCCCTATAGTTTGAGTTTAGATTTTTAACATTTTAGTCCCTGTAGTTTAACTTTTAGATTTTTACAATTTCAGTCCCTAGACTTGTTAGTTTTAGAATTTTACATTTTTAGTCCTTTGAGTATTATTTTTCATTTTTTGTCATTTTTAATCCTTGTTTTTGTCAAGTCTTAGTATTTTTCACATTTTAGTCATCTTAGTGTCAAATTTTTGTTATTTTACCTGTAATTGCTAGTAACTGATAAATTTTTCTCATGTTTTGCAGGTTTTGCCAATTAAAGTCCAACATTTCCGCGTAAATTTTTCAAATTTAATTTTTGGAAGACAAATTTATAATTTGTTTTTTAGATTTTATTTTTGAAAATTTTTCTGACTTTAATTGTGTTTCTCTGATTTTATATTTTACGAGTGTGCACATAATTCAACTTCTAAGCGAAGTTTCTCCTGACGATCACTCTATTAGGTATATTTTTGTTAATATTTTTGGTATTTTTCATCTAATTTTTTTTTGTGTGTTTCTTTTCAGGATTCTATCAAGATGTATCATTCATATGAAAAAGAGAGAAAATGGACTCTTCTTGAAGCTAAAGATGAGATCAAGCGTCTTGATAATTTGAATATTAGATACATGGATCTTTATAATCAAGTTGCAGATAAAAACACAAAGGTTAAGTCTGAGAAAGCTAAATTGGAAGATAAAGTCTCTTCTCTTGAATCTGAAATAAAAGATTTGAATGGCAAAATTGCAAATCTTGATGCCACACATGAGAAGGAAAACTCAAATCTTCGGGATCAATTGAAAAAGCTTCAGGAGAAAGGAATTATTGTAGAAAGTGAAAATGCTAAATTGAAGAAGATTTCTGGTCTTGAAAGGGAGCTACAAGATCTGAAAGGAGCTTGTGCTGAAAAAGACAAAGTTGCCAAGAAACTCGTTTTTGACAACACTGATTTTCAGGACAAGAAAATCTGTTTGGAAAAACCTTTCGAAGCTGAAAGAAAATCTTTCAAAGAAAAATCATTTGAATTTTCAAAAAGGATTTTTGATTTGGAAAGTGAAAATACTGTTTTAAAAGAAAAAAGTTCTGAATTCACATATGAGTTTACAAAAGAAAAAGAAAAGTTTTGTGTACAAAGGTTATCAAATTTTTCTATGAAATCTTTTGAAGAAAAGAAAGAGATTGAACTGAAATGTATAAAACTTTCAAAACAAGTCTCTGATTTTGAAAAAGTTTTATTTCTTGAAAAAGAAAAACTTGAAAAAGAAAGGATGGAATTCAATGAAAAAATAAAATCTTTTGAGACAAAAAAGTGTTGAGCTTTCCATTAAGTTATCTGATTTTGAAAATGTCTTAAAGAAAGAAAGAATAGTTTTTTTATGCTGAAAGAAAATCTTTTGAAGCTAAAAGTTTTAAACTGTCACAAAAGATATCTAATTTGGAAAAATAATTAGATATAGACAGAAACGAGCTTGAAAATATGAAAGTTGGAAGTTTTAGAGCAAAAAGTGTGAAAGATGGTTTTTCAGATGAAAGAAAGATTTTCCAAAATGAGATAAAGAAGTTAACAAAGAATTTATATGGTTTATCTGCTGAAATTATGCAAGAGAGGAAGGTGAAATCTGACATACAAAGGAAGTTTGATTTGTTATCCAAAGAAAGAAATGTCTTGGTCAACAAAGTTAAAGAACTTGAAGACATCATCTTCAAGGTTGAGGTTTCCAAACAAGCAAAGTCCTGACACGATTGTTCAGACTCCACTTGTTGACTCAACTGATTCTTAATGTTCGTTTAAGACGGCTTCAAGTTCAAACCATAAAGATGTCTCTTCAAAAGGATCTGACAGATCAAAGGATTTATCAAAGAATCAGATTCGTCCTTCCAATCTCTTTTATAATCCTCTATTTGATAAATTAGATAATGATTTGCATGTTCCCAAAGTTAATACTTCTTCTAAGTCTACAGAAAATCTTGTCTTCAAGAAAGTAAAGATGGAATGGAGAGTGAAAGGAACAACTCCTACCAAAGATGTGCGAAAATCAACGGTTCCCACGCCAAATACCAAGAAGAACAATGCTTTTCAAGGGAAATCTTTTGTCAAACCTGATTTAGTTTATTCTGTAAACCAATTAATCAGGTTACCACAAAAGAAAATTTGTTGTTCTTATTGTGGAACTAATGATTTTGTCCATAAAAAGTATGTTTATTATTTGTACGGTACTTACGGAATTTCTTCTAATAAAACTGAACCTAACAAACCAGGACCTAAGTTTCGTTGGGTACCAAAATCTACTTAATCTGTTTTGCAGGTCTATCATGTGTAGTGCTGATTGTGAGATGTATACGACACACATGACTGGAAAACAGAAGAGAAGTTGTGCAGACTTTTGAAGAAGAGTACATGTACTTTTAAGGCGGAGCACAATAGATTTTGACTTCTGAACAAAGCAGTTCGGAACTCGTTCTTAAAGAGATATATGGTTTCTAAATACCCCAGTTTAGAACCCGAGCGTTAAAAAGATCAATGGCTTTGAATACTTCAGTTCAGAACCCGTACTTCAAAGCAAATAGACTTCTGAGTAAATCAGCTCAGGACTCGTACGTCAAAGTTTTTGACTTCTGATCATATCAGATCAGGACTCGTTCTTCAACGACTATGACTTCTGAATTTACTTTTAATCCTGGTAATTTAGAACTCGTTTTAATGATTAAGGATATTATGATCCAAGTCTTGTTATTTGTGCAGATTTTGTTCAAGATAAAGATCTTTTGCACATGTTAAGGGGGAGCTTATAAGATTTTAAATCATTCTATCATGATTTGAGGGGGAGCTCAAACGTTTCTGAATGTAAGTATCTTCTGATCTTAATCTGCGATTGTTTGAAAGAAGAACAACTTTCAAGCATGAAAAACGTTTTGCCTAAATGTTCAAACCATTTCTCTATTTTAAACAGATTTTATAAATTTAGAAGTGTGATTTTAAATGTTTTTCGTGGAGATCTCGGATTATTATAACATTATTTCTGACCGTGTGTTTCCAAAGACTAATACTTGTGTATTATCTTTTCTATACTTTCAAGTATTCATACACACCGGTACAGCTTCATATTGACTTTGTTATTACCATGTCTCAAAACGAAACAATTTTTCGATGGTAATACTCCCGTTTGTATTCCAATTTTGTTAAGCATCATACATTCATTCAGCGTAAGAACTTAAACGTTTCATTCATAGATTTTTTATATTTGTTCGTATAAACAAAATTCGAATTCTTTGATACCCTTATCGTTGATGAATATATTCCAAAATATTTGATCCGATTGATACATTGTCAGATTCTCAAACAAGTCTTTCGAATTCATTTCATTCATTCATTATCCTTGTTTTGAGAAATTCTTCATCGTTCAAATGCTCAAATACTGAGGAGCATACATTCTGATGGCAATGTCAAAATGCTGAAATTCATAATTGTTCAAGTTAAACTGTTGAACAACAAACTTTTTAGGACAAAATTTCATGGGATCAGTGTGTGAGCATAAAGAACTTCTATGGATCCACGTTAACCAGTGGTTCCTACCCAAGAAGTTATCCTTGAGTGATTGAGGGGTGAGGGGTCTACATCAAAGAGTGGGGGAGATAACTCATCCGATTGAGTAATTTCATTGTGCTGAGGTAAAATGTAAATGAGAGTTTGGGTAGAAGTGAGCGGATTAAAAACAGAAAGAGGGTGTGAGAACAGAGTTAAAAGAATAAGAGAAATCTACACCAACCGTTTTCTGAGCCGGGAAGCCACATTACTGATTGGTTCACATTCTTTGGTGACCATCATTGAAACAGGCAGTTAGCCCATGCCAACTCTTGCATTTAACCCCACCAGCCACTCATTTCTTTCTCAACAAAGAAATGTTTCAATTTTCTTGGGGACGCAGCATATAATCTATCTAATCTTCACTCGGAAGATTTGGATATTGAAAAAGAAGGAAGTTTGCCCCACCTTCGCACTTCGATCATGCACATTGAGTCCGTGGAAAATTGTTGTTGTCTCAACAGTTTACACGCTTTGAGCCTATATTTTTTCTAGCATATGTTGCTTCAATTCTTTCTACACATGCACGTACACACAAGGAATATGTTTTCTTGTCATAACGTTCATAGAAATTCCTTTGTGATTTTCGATGATTGAATGGAAGCCCTGGGGGAGTGAACATCAAAAAGCTCCTTTACAAAGTACATCCGTTGTACTAAGTAGCTCCGTGCTACTTACAAGCATTTTAACTGATTCATCCGTTGTTTCAGGGTTACCACATTCTTTTGTCTGAATTTGAAAAGATTCGGATAAATTCTTTTGGAATTGACGGTTTATCAGATCAAAAAGGAGGAGAATGTTACTTGTGGTGAACAAAGTGCGTGCTGGAATTGATAAAGGTTTTGATGATCATGATGCTCACAATTATCAAAAAGTGGGAGAAATAATATACTAAAGAACAGGGGGAGAAATAATATATTGGAGAAATGGGAGATTGGTCAATGACAGATTAAGGGGGAGAGAAATGATGTGCTAAAGTCAAGAAGACATTCCGAGATGTTTCAAGAGAGTTCGTTATTCAAAGATAATTTAAAGGTCAAAGAGATGATGATACAAAGTTCAAGAAATCATTCAAAGTTTGAGTTCAAAGCTTCAAATACTAAAGCTTCAAAGATTTTAAAGATGCAAAGATCTGAAATTCATGTTCAAGACTTGAAGAAAATTTGTTGAAGATTATTTTCATGAAGATTGACTTTTCAAAAAGAAGACGAAGACTTTTCAAGTTTGACTGAAGACTTTTCAAGTTTGACTGAAGACTTTTCAAAGTTGAAAGTTTGAAGATTGTAAAGCCGTTTGAAGATTGTCAGAGCTTCAATGTTTAAAGCAGTCAGAGTTAAAGTTTTGAAGATCAAGAGCTGAAGACTGCTGCCATATTTTTTAAATCTTGAATCCAAAGGGTGAGAATGTTAGCGCACAAAATTGTATTCAAGAATTATTGTAAAAGTCTTGTAATAGTCAAATAGTGTAAATTCAAAGTCAAAGTAGTTTAAGTGAAAGTCAATGTAATTAGATTTAATGCTTTGTAATCCTAGTTATAAATAGGATTAGTTTAGCTTTGTTGTTAAGCAAGTCATTAGAAGTGATCTTAATTGTAAGATCTAGTGAGAGAAAGTTATAGAGCATTCTAGAGAGAGAAAGTTTGTAATTCACATGTAAACTCTAGAATTCTCAAGATCAATGAAGATGATTTCATGATTACCTAATAGATCTGGTGTTAACAAAGTCATTTTACATGGTGGTTACAAATGTTTATTAAACCATTAAATAGGGGTATGAATGGAAATCCATATATTTGTATTATGACATTCATTTATTGAGGGAGCTACAAACATCAAATCTTCATTGATTCTAGCTATATTATTAATTCTTAAATATTTTGTAAGTTTTTAGTATCAAATTAGTGTGTTAACACCAGATCTATTAGGTATACAACATGTCATACATTGATCTTGAAAGAATCTTGAATTACATAAGAGTTTGGAACTTTCTCTCTCTAGATTCTCTCTATAGATCTAACAATATGAGCTCTCTTCTAATCACTTGTTACAAGCTTGCTTACAAATTAAGCTTAACCAAACCATTTATACCTACAAGATTACAAGGCATTAACTCCTAATTACATTGACTTTCTATTTAACTACGTTGACTTTGACTTTTCTATTACATTGACTTTTACATAAATCTTGAATACAATAGAATACCCTACATAAATCTTCAACATTTTAACTGTGACCGCTTTAAACATTGAAGCTCTGACAATCTTCAAACAGCTTTACAATCTTCAAACTTTCAGCTTTGAAGAATCTTCAGTCAAACTTGAAAAGTCTTCGACTTTCTCTTTGAAAAGTCAATCTTCTTGAATATCAACTTCAACAAATTGTTATACAGTCTTTGAACACGAATGTCAGATCTTTGCAGCTTTGAACTTTGTAGCTTTGAAATCTTTGAAGCTTTGAAAACTTTGAAGCTTTGAACTCAAACTCTTTAAGCAGTTTCTTGAACTTTGTATCTTCATCTCTTGAATAAACGTTGAACAATAACAATCTTTGAACATCGAACTCTCTCGAATCATCTTGAAACATCGTCATCTTGTTATCTCGAGCTTCTGGACTTTGATAAAGATCTTCTCTTTATCTTTATGCTATTTCTCCCCCTTTATCTTTCATTGATATCTCCCATTTTCTTCAGTATGTTATCTCTTCCCCTTTCTGATGATTGTGAGCATCATGATCATCAAAACTTTCATCAATTTCAGCACTGTCTTTGTTCACCACTAACATTCTCCTCCATTTGATACGATATAGCCGTCAATTCCAAAATATGTTTATCCGAATCTTTTCAAATTCAGACAGAATGAATATGTTAACTCTGAAACAACATATGAATCAGTTAAAAATGCATGTAAGTAGCACAGAGCCACTTAGTACAACTGATGTACTTTGGAAATGAGCTTTTTGATGTTCACTCACCCAGGGCTTCCATTCAATCATCGAAAAACACAAAGAAATTTCTATGAACGTTATGACAAGAAAACATATGCCTTGTGTGTACGTGCATGCGATAGAAATGATTTAAGCAACTTATGCGTTATCAGGCTCAAATTGTGTAAACGGTTGAGACAGCAACAAGTTTTCCACGGACTCAATGTGCATGATCGAAGTGCGAAGGTGGGGCAAACTTCCTTCTTTTTCAATATTCAAATCTTTCGAGTGAAGATCAGATAGATTATATGTTGCGTCCCCAAGAAAAATTGAAACATTTCTTTGTTGAGAAAGAAATGAGTGACTGGTGGGGTTAAAGCAACAGTTGGCATGGGCTCACTGCCTGTTTCAATGATGGTCACTAAAGAATGTGAATCAATCAGTAATATGGTTGTCCGGCTCAGAAAATGGTTGGTGCAGAGTTCTCTTATGCTTTTAACTCTGTTCTCACACCCTCTGTCTGTTTTTAAACCGCTCACTTCTAACCAAGCTCTCATTTACATTTTACCGCTCAGCACAATGAGGTTGTTCAACCGGATGAACTTCCTCCCCCGCTATTTGATGTAGACCCCTCACCCCTCAATCTCTCAAGGATAACTTCTTGGGTAGGAAACACTAGTTAACGTGAATCCATAGAAGTTTTGTATGCTCACATACTGATCCCATGAAATTTTGTCCTAAAATTTGCGTTGTTCAACAGTTTAGCTTGAACAAATAAATCTCAACATTTGAATGACATTGTCATCAAAATGTATGCTCCTCAATAATATCATGAAATATTTGAGCATTTGAACTTTGAAGATTTCTCAAAACAAGGATAAAGAATGAATGAAATGAATTCGAAGGACTTGTTTGAGAATCTGACAATGTATCAATCAGATCAAATATCATACATGAGAATGCTCGTTACCATCGCTACAGTACTAATTTCACGTATTTCCATCGACTCTAAGACTATCCCGTCTTAGTACTTCTACCCAGATCTCACGAATCATAACTTAATTTATCTCAGCTTAAGTCTATGTATCTTACTAGCATACCTAGTTCACTTAAACTAATGCTCTGATACCATATCGTAACACCCTAAAATCAGGGCTAATTTAAACCTTAAATTTATAACAAGATTTCAACATAACCTTTTTAAACTTTATACGTAAGTGGAGAATTAACTATGAGGTTCATATTTACAAACATAGAATTCTTCAAATAACCTATTAATCTAATCAAGTCATTAGAATCAGATTAACTAGATTATCTAAGCAATCTATCAAAACCTCAATATTCATTAACTTCTCCGCTAATCCAAAAGCTCTCGTCCCACATCCCTTTACTTTCCCGAGCTAGTACCTGGTAAGAAAACATCATTTGAAACGATTAGGCTAATGCCTAGTGAGAACATTCGGTTTCAAAGTAATATTTATAAAAACAACGTAACCAAGGCATAACAAACCTGGTTTACCCTTTTTCTTACCACTCGTGTAACCATCTTTCGATGACGGGGTTAAACCCGATTCCATTACTATAACTGACCCTAAGTCATTCATTATATCATGTCCCAGAGCCCACACTACGAATCTTCACGGATTCTAGATTAATGCTCTTATCCAATAAATCGCAATAACACATGCCCATTTATTGGAAAGAAAGTAGAGATTACAATCACTCATGTCAATCCCTTTTCTTCCTTAGAAATCGGGAATAACGATTAGTACCACACGCCTATTCCACGATTTTTCCACACACACTGGAATAACGATTAATACCACACGCCTATTCCATGTGATTACCGAACACTAGGGTCCAGTTCAAGATTTTTCCACACACACTGGAATAACGATTAATACCACACGCCTATTCCATGTGATTACCGAACACTAGGGTCCAGTTCACCATCTCAAGGGCACACGGGAATTACATTTGTTTATTCCTCCCTTTCAACAAACACAGGAATAACATTTGTCTATTCCTTACGTTCCACTATAAACAAGAATAGCAATTATACTTCATCTATCCTACACTATCCAATAAATCTAGTGTATATGAATTCATTACCCTTAACCGTATTCGTACAGGTTATTATTTATTTATTGATTCCTCATATCATTTAGTATAAGCAAATCACATTTAATATGTCAATTTCTTATAACATAAGTATAACCATCAATATCATCACTCACGGTCTTTGATATAAATATTATTGTAACCCACTTGCCCATTAATCCAATAGTTAAAACTCATAAAATCGCTCATCCGAAATTCATTCAAAACAATTCATTATAAAAATGCACCTTACCATAATTTAAAACATTATAAAAAGGTAAGGTAAGAATGAACTCACCTGATACTAGTCGAGTTACTCTTACTTCACTTTCTTAAAGTCGTAGGAATTTCTGTCACCAACTTCACAAAGATCTGAAAAACTCAAATACATAATGTACCGGTATTAATCTACTGTACATGACCCTTTAAAGACTAAGAATCCTAAATATCCAAATGTCCAGACTCTTATCGCAACCAACTAGCTGCGATAACCCTTGTCGCAACCAACAGTACTTATCGCAACCAACAGTTGCGATATTCAACCTTATCGCAACCAACTGTTGCGATACACCTCTCATCGCAACCAACTGTTGCGATACAACCTACTTGTCGCAACTCAAGGTTGAGACATTCATAACTATCGCAACACTCATATCTGTCGCAACTAACTGCTGCGATATTCATAACTATCTCAACTAACTAAGTTCATACTTAACCCAGAAATTTATAGATTTAAGCAATGAATGATGCTGTAATTAAGCAGATATACTTAAGACTATTATCAGAACATAATCGTAAGCCCAGATTTCTCATAATCATCAGAAATATTCAAAACCCATTTCTAAACCATTTAGAAAACTTAATAAGCATAAGGAGAGCAATTTATAGAGAATCATACCTTGAAATCTCACAGGTTTGCACCTAAATTTCCAGCTTGGACAACTCAGCTTTCTTCTTCTCTTTTTCTTTCTTTCGATTCTTTCTCTCTCTCTCTCTCTCTCTCTCTCTCTCTGGTTTCTCTCTTTTGCCGTACACCATGCACACACACAATTTTGATATCTCAAAATGTGTTAATGAGTGACACCTCACTCAATTTAGAGGAAATGGGGCGGGGGTGATTATTTGTTTAATCACACTCACCAAACAAACCCCAAACTTCTATCAAATGGCAAAACACACCCTCAAATTTCTGAATTAAAATTAAAGTTTACCCCATAACTTATAATTCCACAAAACAACTAACGTAACTTAATCGGGGATAAACTCTAAAATTAATCTATCAAATAATCAATCCTACCTTATCAAAAAATTATACTCAAATTATTTAATAAACCCAAACATCATCTTTTATAAAAAAAAATCGAGATGTTACAATACTCCCCAACTTGAAAATGATTTCGTCCTCGAAATCAAAGCTAGGTAAACAAATGAGGATATTAAATCTTCTTATCCTCTTCCAATTCTAAAATCACATTAACATTTCAATGATATAGTACCATTGTACCTATAACCACATTCTTAGATTGTAATTTCTCAATAGATCTCTCTAAAATCGCTTTCAGTTCCTCCACACAACGACTTTTCACATCCATTATTACCTCAGTAAAGGGAATCACATCCTACTAACATAAATTATGTCATATATCTCTTTCAATTTCTAGTCTTATATACTTAATCACAGATAAAAGTCCAGAAAGAACAAGGACTCGGTTTTCCACATCTTCTGGATCTTACATCCTTCAACATTACCCGCTCCCCAACTTGAAAATGACCTAAAATTTATCAGTCTCCTTTGGTTATTAATCCAAATCCTATTACCGGTTATTAGGAGACAAATTAATCTCGAATCGGATTAGGTCACTATCCCTATCTGTAACATCCCCAGTCCACCGTACACGATATTGTCCGCTTTGCGCATACCCTCTGCATAACAGCATACCGGTACCGCTCACGGTTTTGCTCCTACTCACACAGGCATACGCGGGACGCACCCAGACCGCACCTTGTGACAGGCAAAAGGCCTCATGCAAGGAAGGTATCCATCCACCCTTATAAGGAGGACTTCGTTCCCCCTCCTAGCCGATGTAGGATCTCACACTTCCATTTGATATTGGTTTATTGCCATGAACACATCATAATACTAGTAAATTTCGTCTGAGGATTTCAACTTACTAACCAAATGCCACGAATTCGTCGTGCCATGCTTAAAATTCTTTTATGCGCATAACATCGTCATCAACCGGTTTGGCCATTTGAATATCACCACTCCCGTGCCCCAAGTATTGAGCATATTCAAATTTAATTCAATAAATTAAACTCAAATACTCAAATTAATAAGTAACCATTTAAAATCAAGATTAATAAAATCTTTGAGGATTTCAATTCATATAATCGGCCATAAATCTCAAAACATACCGGTAATGGTTCAAATTTCTTAAGTTCACAAATCGTTAAACCAAACATCACATAAAACATAAAAGAACTTCGTATGACTACATTCTTAGGTCCGATCTTTCTATTATTGCTTCCCCACGTTAGCGTGGAGCACCACCCTCCAAACATTACTTGCCTCTTTCTCCTAACCTTTCCACATGCTGATAACATTTTCTCATTACTATACATAACCAAACAGTTGCATCAAAAATCTAACTTAAGGCATTCAACCAAATCCTCTTGAAACGACACCACCGTTCGAAGTTATTACATATTCTTTGATCTTCAACTAATACCTTCTTGGACAATTCTTCCACACCTAAGAAGCAACTCACATTCCTTAAGGATTTTGCATCTACTACACCTCATTTTGACTAACACACCCATCATCTTCTTTAAATTTCCAATGATTCCAAAAATATACTTACTTAGCGAATCACACAACCAAAAAATACTTTGGATAAACACCCACTACCGCTCCGACATTCTATTCCGATATTATCCATATCACCACGCCATCTTACAAACCACTGTTTGGGCAAACACTCACGTCGCTCGACCGCGACCAGAACAGGTAAGACGTATGATTAAGGACTATATCTTGTATTAAGATAAGGTCTCGACAAAGACCCAAAACACCATCGTCGTCCCTCATAAAAGGTAAGTCGAGAGTTCCTTACGACGCTCGACCATAGCGTCGCCCGATCCGCACGACTATTATATAAGGACGTGCGACCTTGACCAAAGCTAACGTTCACCATGGCCGTTTGTGAAGTGTTTAATGCAGGAGTAAAAGTCATTAAGGAGCAACGACTATAACCGACGCAATCATTAAACAGCCGGAGACCGTAACGGACGAAGATCATTACTCCGGCGACCGTTTCCAACCGTTAAGGCCATTAAAGGAGCATTCATGGATGAAACTAAGGGCACAAAGACTATAAATATCAAGCTCAATCAACATTTCAAGACATTGAATATCCGGCGATTAACAACCAAAGCAATATTCAAGAACACCTGAAGTGAAGAACCATTATTCTAAGTATCGCTCTCGACGCACGACGACAGCCCTCGACCAGCAGTTCACACTTTGTTTCGTACACGACAAACACCTATTTTTACATTCAAACACTTGTACTTTACATTTTGAAGCATTTCCTTCATTTGTATTGTAATCTATGTATGATCGACACCAGTATCCAAGGACATCGCCCCTGATTGGCGACCATAGTGCAGCGACGACACCCCCTGTCGTCCGCAGGTTTTTTCCTCGATTGAGGTTTTTCCTGCGTCAGCAAATCCCTTGTTTCTTTATTTTATTCCTCGTCGCACGTCTCGTCGAAAGATCCTTTCTTTAGTTGTTTAAGTCCACATCGACCTTAAGTTGTCCCTTTGGTGCGATTTTTGGCATTAACAGTTTGGCGCCATCCGTGGGACTACATCTAGAGAAAATCCTCGACGAACGTGCATTCTACTAATAGTTTCTTGGAGTTTCTTCTATTTTCTGTTTCAGGAAAATAGCAGCCCCTGGAAATCCGCAGCAAGCCATCACTCAGATGTATCAGGAGCTCGAGGTTGCCAGGAATCAACTCAATGCAATCGCAGAGCAGAATCGCAGAGCAGCTGAAGAGATCGCGCGGCTAAGGAATCCTTTTGGACCCCATAATGGTCCTAGACCATTCATCCAGAATCCAGGTCCATTCATGCAGAATCAGCAGCCGGGTCCATTCATTCTGAATCCCAGTCTGGGCAGATTCCCCCTCAGCACATCCGACCACCACCCTTGAATAATGGATCCCAACCATTACAAGGTGGCGCCCAGCCATTTCAGAATGGATCCCAGTCGTTTTCCCAGCCGTTCCAAAGTGGTCCGCAACCTTTCCAGCAAGGATCGCAACCTTTCCAGCAAGGATCGCAACCTTTCCAGCAAAGATCGCAATCTTTCCAGCAGAGATCGCATCCATTTCAGCATGGACCACAATCGTTTCAGAATGGACCATAGCAATTCCACTATGGGTCGCAACCATATTTTGTTCCGTTCAACGGGGACACCAATGGTTCGTCGCATGGTAATGGCACTAGTCCAGAGACCAATCCCTCGACAGGGGCAAATCCTGATCTTAACGATCCCGTCGCCCAGCGTTTGAAGATGTTAGAAGACCAAAATGAGTGCGTCCTGTCCTTGCTCGCCAAGTTGCCTGGGGCAGCCGTGCCTGTCGACGTTGAGCCTCGCTCGGGGTATCAGGCGTCGCCCTTCATCGACGAGATCGCCACCGTCGAGGTCCCAAAGAAGTATAACATTCCTACCTTCACTCCCAAGTATTCGGGTGTGACCGATCCAACCGAGCATGTCGCGCAGTATAAGCAACTCATGTGGACAATCTCGATTCCACACATGTACCAGGAAGTATGCATGTGCAAGAGTTTCGGGGCGACTCTCACTAGCCCAGCTCTCCAGTGGTTGATCAATCTCAAACCCAAATCTATCGGGTCGTTCGCCGAATTGGTCAACCAATTCTCCCAGCAATTCGCCAGCAGTCGTAAGATGGAAAAGCAGACTAGTGATCTGTACTATGTCGTGCAGAAGACCAATGAGTCTATTCGAAGTTATTTCAATAGATTCAATGCCGAAATGATCAGTATCCGCAATTGTGACATCAAAACTGCGATCGAAGCTTATAAGCGTGGTCTAGACGATAGTTCAGGTTTATATATCGATCTGACCAAGTATCCCCCAGAGACTTTCGAAGACGTCCGAGCTCGAACCTTAGCATATATGAGGGTCGAAGATGACGCAGCCTTTCGTCGTAAACACACTGACGACAAGAAGCCGTTAGGTGTCAAGAAGCCAGAATTCAAGCCGAAAGCCATATCCAGAATAGAGCCAGCGCGTCAGATTTCAAACGTTTGTTTCAAGACGAAGGCAGAAGCTAAAACCGTGACTAAATTCCCCGTGTATCCCAAGATCTCCTCTTATGGTTTCAAAGGGTCAGCTAAAGACTTAGTCGAAGCTTTGAAGACCACCCAAGCAACCATCCGGTGGGCGAAGAATTCTGACTTGGACGATGCTAAGAAGGATAAATCAAAGTGGTGCGACTTCCACGTCGACCATGGTCATGCGACAGATGACTGTATCGCACTCAAGAAGGAATTGGCATATCATGTTCCACAAGTGCCCAAGCTTGCAAAGATCATCAATTGCATCACAGGTGGTTCGGACGTGTGTGGTCTGACGTACTCCGCAGCTACGCGTCATGCCAGTCAAGCGCCCGACGACCGGCCTATTCCTCGTTCATACAGACCCAAAGGAGATTTGGAACTAGAAGCCATGAAGATCGTGTTCGACCAAGTCGACCTCGGCGACTCGTACCAAAAGCATCACGACGGGTTGATCATTCAACTCACGGTCGGTAATTGTTTGACGCGTCGAGTATTGTAGACGGGGGCAGTTCAGCAAACGTCATTTTTCTCAACACTATCAAAGCCATGGGAATTGATCGCTCAGAAATCACCCGACATTCGACAACTTTGGTCGGTTTCAATGGAGAAGCGACGAGCACCTTTGGAGAGATAATTTTGCCCGTCTATGCCGGAGGAGTCAATAAGCAGACTAAGTTCAGTGTTATCGACTGTGCGTCAGCCTATAACATCATCTTAGGTTGACCATGGATTCATGAAATGAAAGTCGTTCCCTCGACATATCATCAAATCATGAAATTCCCTACGCCGTGGGGAATCCAAGAGATTAGAAGCGAGAAAAGAGTCGCTCGAGATTGCTATAAAGCCACCTTGAAGCCGCGAAAATAGACTGTCAAGCAGTTGCAAGAGACATAACTGCAAAATCTCGACAGGTTCATCCCTCTATCCCTGACTTCTTAGATAAATTGATATCTTTTCCGCAAGTCGACTATCTTGCCCTGTCGCACGAAAGCACGGTCGACGCAGACATAGACGATATTCTTCAAGATCTCTGTGTCGATCTGTCATTTAAAACCCACTTTCTCCCGAGAAGAATGGGATATTAAATGACAGGGGGCAGATACCCCACTAAAAACAGAACCTGAAAAGGTATGTTCCCTATCTCTTTTTCATTCCTTTCATACTATTTTTTATCACAAACGACTACTGACTTAAGCATCGATGGGTCGTTGGTTAGCCAACGACCAACCCATGACATTGTTTTATCGCAGAATCGCACGACAGTAGTCACCAAGTCTACTATATGATTTTAATTTCGCATGGTCGCACGACGTAAATAATCAAGTCCATGACTTGATCATTCTCCTGCAGGAACACATGATTCAAGTTTATCGTATCATCAAATCATACGATCGTAAGGTCTAACGACCCCACAATCTAAGTTCTTCAACTTAGAAAAATTTCATGTTCTGAACGAATGCTTTGATCGCATGCGCTTATGTTTGCTTATACGATATAGAAATATGAAAGTCTTATGACTTACGTTCTAATCGTAGTATTACAATGGATGCCCAAGTCGCACGACTCTTTGTACCTAATGAATATTTACAGTCTATATTACATATGTCCATGACATGTATGAGTCAAAATAATACTCAGGTTCAATAGAAAGGTAAACTTTTTTACCTTTCATCGCTAAAGCAAAACCTACACAACGTAACATAGGTCTCTAACGACCATATCGGCTCGGATCGCCAGACCATAGGTCTTTAAAATGACCGTATCGGCTGTGAACGCCAGATCACAGGACCACGTCAACCGAGAACATCAACCCGGCGACATGGGTCCCTGTCTCCTCGATAGGAAAACGTTCCCTGAAAGACGGGAGCAAATAGTTTTCCAGATGAGGAAACAACGTCGTCCCGTCTAGGACACCATCGGTCGATGACCCGTCCCCCTTGTCGGCAGACGCTGGGGACAACACCTTGGACACTAGCTTCGTCACTGTCGCCGGAAGCGCCGAACTTGCTGGTGTCGCGTCCATCGCGCCTGGACGGCTGGATGACGCCTTCACCTCTTTAGGCGTGACAATTCTCGACGAAATGTCAGCCCTAGAACTTCGTCTTCTTCAAAGATTCCCGACCCAACTTTCGGGGCATTCTTTATCCTTTCCCAGCCTCGAAGGGCAGGCATAACTTGTGTCACCTTCTTTGATGATCGACACGCGTCCATGTCCTTTCGTATATCCGCCCGGATCTTCGACACTTGTCTTCGACAGCTGGTAAGCATCATCGCGCGTCAGTATGACATCATAACTTTTCAACTTCTCGTTCAGTTAAAGGCGAACCGGTCTAGTTCCACGACAACCAGGTAAGTCCCTCAACCCAGGTCACAAGTCTAAGCGTTCGACAAGCAAAATTTGAAACTTAAACTTGACATTCAATTTTCAAATTTTGGGGGCAAACTGTTTGGGGAAAAAATCATGTCGCTCGACTGCGACCAAAACAGGTAAGACGTATGATTAAGGACTATATCTTGTATTAAGATAAGGTCTCGACAAAGACCCAAAACACCATCGTCGTCCCTCATAATAGGTAAGTCGAGAGTTCCTTACGACGCTCGACCATAGCGTCGCCCGATCCGTACGACTATTATATAAGGACGTGCGACCTCGACCAAAGCTAACGTTCACCATGGCCGTTTGTGAAGTGTTTAATGCAGGAGTAAAAGTCATTAAGGAGCAACGACTATAACCGACACAATCATTAAACAGCCGGCGACCGTAACGGACACAGATCATTACTCCGGCGACCGTTTCCAACCGTTAAGGCCATTAAAGGAGCATTCATGGATGAAGCTAAGGACACGAAGACTATAAATATCAAGCTCAATCAACATTTCAAGACATCGAATATCCGGCGATTAACAACCGAAGCAATATTCAAGAACACCTGAAGTGAAGAACCATTATTCTAAGTATCGCTCTCGACGCACGATGACAGCCCTCGACCAGCAGTTCACACTTTGTTTCGTACATGACAAACACCTATTTTTACATTCAAACACTTGTACTTTACATTTCGAAGCATTTCTTTCATTTGTATTGTAATCTTTGTATGATCGACACCAGTATCCAAGGACATCGCCCCTGATTGGCGACCATAGTGCAGCGACGACACCCCCTGTCGTCCGCAGGTTTTTTCCTCGATTGAGATTTTTCCTGCGTCATCAAATCCCTTGTTTCTTTATTTTATTCCTCGGCGCACGTCTCGTCGAAAGATCCTTTCTTTAGTTGTTTAAGTCCACATCGACCTTAAGTTGTCCCTTTGGTGCAATTTTTGGCATTAACAACCACATGCCCCAACAACTTTATTGACAAATAGTACACTTCATCTGAAATCCCCGAAAAGACTTCCATCTGATGCTTCTTCTTTCTAACGTCACATTACATACTGGTTGACACATTTATCTTGGCAATTGATGCCACTACTCGTCCGTACCCTCTCTACCCATAACATCTCACAGCAGACCAGGTCTCTCATGGTCATTCGTACACAATTCAAACTTACCTTCATGTTCTCCCGCATAATTAACCGAGTCTATTTCGCTACTTTATCCGTCCCCAACTTTAGTTAAACCATAACTCACGAGTTTCTATTTAACTCAAACTTACTCATTTTTTTCTAGCTCTTTGTGATTCCAAACTATTACATAGACAGGGTACATTCCCTCACAGATCGACATAGTCTATACACTCACTTTGTTCGTGCCTAATACTTCATCCCCTATAAACCAACCACCTCGTAAGTAAAATGCTTATTTAAAACAACAGTCTTTCACTATCCTAACACCCCTACAAGGTGGTCCTTCAACTTTCAACCTTCTGATTCAAGACTTCGACTTCATACACCAAACACAGCTGCCAACTTCAACGTCAATAGTCGACCTGTCGATACTTCCTTAACCTATTCTTCAACAAGGGTCCCTAACTGAACCTAATCCTTCCCACATATCATAATTCAACACATCCCATCGTCTTCATCTCAAACTTACTCGTGCAACGTTAATATCACAAGATCACCTTAAAACTCTTATTTGACGTCGAGGATATTTCATTCCTACTTCACCACACTACTCATAACGAGTTGCTAATACCAACGCATTGATGACTTCTAGTCTTTCCTCAGGATACAACCATCCTTTGACAACCGTATTTCCGTCATCGAACAAAAGTACTGACCCTCGTACAACCGGCACTAAAGTCCACTTCTAACTCTTCCATTGCCCACCTCTCTTATGGATCACGAATACCCAAAAAATACATTTTGTAACAAATCCATAGACTAGAATTGAAATTAGGGAATTACCTGATAGGTTTAATGTAGAATCAGATTATAATCCCACTTCCCCTTCCAAATAATGGTCAATGGTGATTTTCCTTCTTCAATTGCTATGGAACTCAATTAATGTCAAAATAGTCTTACCAATTTATCCTACTTTCGGAATAAGTAGATAATGTAGATAATGTTTAATTTATCCTACTTTCACTCAGAAATCTACAAAGGTTGTAAACCTTCATTTGTTAGATCGATTTACAAAATATCTTCCAAAAATAGTAACTGGTATAGCTAACTTTTAACAAAAGATTGTAGTACAAAAGATAAGTTAGCACCACTATCACATAATATATATATATATATATATATATATCCATATGTAGAATTAATAAAGACTATATCATGACTACATCCGTCCTTTCCTTAACGTCTTCCACCATTATGTGAAATATTCAACCTGTTGATGTTGGAGTGTTGGGTTTCTTATCTTTCAACCTTGGACAATCCCTCCGATAATGACCAAGCTTCTTACATTCATAGCAAGTTGATTCTTGGATATGGCAGTTTTTAATCGTGTGACCAGCTTCTCCGGACTTGAAACATTTAATATACGATTTGGTTTCTCGAAGGGATTCAATACAATGATTCTTAGCAAAAGTTTCCGGCTTCTGGCAAGGTTTTGATCTATCCACCCATTTTGTTTTCTCTCCCGCTCGAGTTATTTCAACTCTATTTCCAGCATAAACTTCTCCTATTCTATCATCAGTTTTAAGTATTGGATTAACAGATGAAGTTACAACACTGGTACTCACCTCTGGACTATGCAACTCAACGATATGATCATTCAACACTTTCATGAACATCTCTGTTTGTTGAGTCAGTGCAGCATTCATAACTCGCATCACGTTCTCTATTAAACGTGACTCCATAGTAGATTCTGTCATTACCGAATCAGAAGTACCAGTACCCGTTCTATGCGTTTGAATTTCCAATCCACCTATTAAAGGATGCCTCGGCAGACTTTCATGGGTCCCGCCAGTTCCAGGTTGTCCTTCCAACCTCCAATCATTTACTGATTTGTCCTCCAAAGAATTAGAGGACCTTGGTGGCGTATTCACCATCGTTCTGCTATAACACAAATAGATAACCATAAGAAATTGTTACACATATCTAAACATACGAAACACACTTTACCGATCATTAGTCATTGTAACAATTTATAAACAAGTATACTCGTGTAGTAATATATTCATAATAACAATAGCTAATTGAGATTGTGAATATATCATACATGAGAATTCTCGTTACCATCGCTACAGTACTAATTTCACGTATTTCCGTCGACTCTAAGACTATCCCGTCTTAGTACTTCTACCCAAATCTCACGAATCATAACTTAATTTATCTCAGCTTAAGTCTAGGTATCTTACTAGCATACCTAGTTCACTTAAAATAATGCTCTGATACCATATTGTAACACCCTAAAAAAAGGGGTAATTTAAACCTTAAATTTATAACAAGATTTCAACATAACCTTTTTAAACTTTATACGTAAGTGGAGAATTAACTATGAGGTTCATATTTACAAACATAGAATTCTTCAAATAACCTATTAATCTAATCAAGTCATTAGAATCAGATTAACTAGATTATCTAAGCAATCTATCAAAACCTCAATATTCATTAACTTCTCCGCTAATCCAAAAGCTCTCGTCCCACATCCCTTTACTTTCCCGAGCTAGTACCTGGTAAGAAAACATCATTTGAAACGATTAGGCTAATGCCTAGTGAGAACATTCGGTTTCAAAATAATATTTATAAAAACAACGTAACCAAGGCATAACAAACCTGGTTTACCCTTTTTCTTACCACTCGCGTAACCATCTTTCGATGACGGGGTTAAACCCGATTCCATTACTATAACTGGCCCTAAGTCATTCATTATATCATGTCCCAGAGCCCACACTACGAATCTTCACGGATTCTAGATTAATGCTCTTATCCAATAAATCGCAATAACACATGCCCATTTATTGGAAAGAAAGTAGAGATTACAATCACTCATGTCAATCCCTTTTCTTCCTTAGAAATCGGGAATAACGATTAGTACCACACGCCTATTCCATGATTTTTCCACACACACTGGAATAACGATTAATACCACACGCCTATTCCATGTGATTACCGAACACTGGGGTCCAGTTCACGATTTTTTCACACATACTGGAATAACGATTAATACCACACACCTATTCCATGTGATTACCGAACACTAGGGTCCAGTTCACCATCTCAAGGGCACACGGGAATTACATTTGTTTATTCCTCCCTTTCAACAAACACAGGAATAACATTTGTCTATTCCTTACGTTCCACTATAAACAAGAATAGCAATTATACTTCATCTATCCTACATTATCCAATAAATCTAGTGTATATGAATTCATTACCCTTAACCGCATTCGTACAGGTTATTATTTATTTATTGATTCCTCATATCATTTAGTATAAGCAAATCACATTTAATATGTCAATTTCTTATAACATAAGTATAACCATCAATATCATCACTCACGGTCTTTGATATAAATATTATTGTAACCCACTTGCCCATTAATCCAATAGTTAAAACTCGTAAAATCGCTCATCCGAAATTCATTCAAAACAATTCATTATAAAAATGCACCTTACCATAATTTAAAACATTATAAAAAGGTAAGGTAAGAATGAACTCACCTGATAGTAGTCGAGTTACTCTTACTTCACTTTCTTAAAGTCGTAGGAATTTCTGTCACCAACTTCACAGAGATCTGAAATACTCAAATACATAATGTACCGGTATTAATCTACTGTACAGGACCCTTTAAGGACTAAGAATCCTAAATATCCAAATTTCCAGACTCTTATCGCAACCAACTAGCTGCGATAACCCTTGTCGCAACCAACGGTACTTATCGCAACCAACAGTTGCGATATTCCACCTTATCGCAATCAACTGTTGTGATACACCTCTCATCGCAACCAACTGTTGCGATACAACCTACTTGTCGCAACTCAAGGTTGCGACATTCATAACTATCGCAACACTCATATCTGTCGCAACTAACTGCTACGATATTCATAACTATCTCAACCAACTAAGTTCATACTTAACCCATAAATTTATAGATTTAAGCAATGAATGATGCTGTAATTAAGCAGATATACTTAAGACTATTATCAGAACATAATCATAAGCCCAGATTTCTCATAATCATCAGAAATATCCAAAACTCATTTCTAAACCATTTAGAAAACTTAATAAGCATAAGGAGAGCAATTTATAGAGAATCATACCTTGAAATCTCACAGGTTTGCACCTAAATTTCCATCTTGAACAACTCAGCTTTCTTCTTCTCTTTTTCTTTCTTTCGATTCTTTCTCTCTCTCTCTGGTTTCTCTCTTTTTCCGTACACCATACACACACACAATTTTGATATCTCAAAATGTGTTAATGAGTGACACCTCACTCAATTTAGAAGAAATGGGGCGGTGGTAATTATTTGTTTAGTCACACTCACCAAACAAACCCCAAACATCTATCAAATGGCAAAACACACCCTCAAACTTCTAAATTAAAATTAAAGTTTACCCCATAACTTATAACTCCACAAAACAACTAACGTAACTTAATCGGGGATAAACTCTAAAATTAATCTATCAAATAATCAATCCTACCTTATCAAATAATTATACTCAAATTATTTAATAAACCCAAGCATCATCTTTTATAAAAAAATCAAGATGTTACAAAGACCGAGTCCTGATCTGATTTGATCAGAAGTCAAACATCTTTGAAGTACGGGTTCTGAACTGAATTATTCAGAAGCCAATTCTCTTTGAAGAACGAGTTTTAAACTGTTGTATTCAGAAGTAAAAAATCTTTGGAGAGCGAGTTCTGAACTGTTGTATTCAGAAGTCAATAATCTTTGAAGTACGAGTTCTAAACTGATATGTTTAGAAGTCATAATATCTTTTATACCCCTCATGTACTCTTCTTCAAATATTGCACACTTCTTTTATGTTTTCCATTCATGTGTGTGATATACATTGCACAATCAACACTACACATGATGAACCTGCAAAACAGATTAAGCAGATTTTGGAACCCAACGGAACTTGGGTCCTAGGTGCAGATCTATTTGAAGAAATTCTATAAGTACCATACCAATATTGAGTACAATCCTTATGAATAAAATCATTAGTTCCACAGTAAAAACAACAAATTTTCTTTTGTGCTGACCTGATTAAATGATTGATAGAATAAGTAAATCAGGTTTAACAAAAGATTTACCTTGAGAAACATTGTTCTTCTTTGCATTTGGTGTGGGAACGGATGATTTTGGTACATCTCTTTCATGTGAAGAGCCTTTCACTTTCCAAACCATCTTTACTCTTTTGAAGACAAGATTTTCTATAGGCTTTGAAATAGAATCATCCGAATTATCAGCAGAATGATTATAAAAGAGATTGGAAGGACGAATCTGATCCTTTGAGAAACCCTTTGATCTGTCAAATCCCTTTGAAGAAACATCTTTATGAATTGAACTTGAAGCCGTCTTAAACGAACATTCTGAATCAGTTGAGTCTACAAGTGGAGTCTGAACAATCGTATCAGGACTAACTTGTTTGGAAACCTCAACCTTAAAAATGATGTCTTCAAGTTCTTTAACTTTGTTGAACAAGACATTTCTCTCTTTGGATAACAAATCAAACATCCTTTGAATGTCATATTTAACCTTCTTCTCTTGCATAATTTCAGCAGATAAACCAGATAAATTCTTTGTCAACTTCTTTATTTCATTTTGAAAAATCTTTCTTTCATCTGAATAAACATCTTTTACACTTTTTGCTTTAAAATATGCAACTTTCATCTTTTCAATCTCTTTTCTTTCTATATCTAATTCTGTTTCCAATCAGATATTTTCAATGAAAGCTAATTACTTTTTGCTTCAAAAGATTTTCTTTCAGTTTCAAACACAGATCTCTCTTTCTTAAACTTTTCTTTTTCTAAAAATTAAACTTTTTCAAAATCTGAAATTTGTTTTGAAAGTTTTATATTTATAGTCTCACAAGAGAAATTTTTTCTTTTAAAATCATTTCTTTCAGAATCTAAGATCTTTTCTAAACGTTCTACTCATCTTGAAAACAACAAGTGTGCTTTTGGAATATTTTGAATCTTTTACAAGATTCTTCTTAAGCTGACATGATTGCTCATGATTGAGAAAAATGCCATAAAGAGTGCTTAAGGAGATATCTTTGAGATCCTTTGACAGTTTAAGACACATGGTATAACTGTTTGGGCAAATATTCACAGGTCTCGACCACGACCAGAAAAGGTAAGACGCATGTCATGAGATATACCTTGTATTAAGATAAGGTCCCGACAAAGACCCAAAGAACCTCCGCCATCCCTCCTAAAAGGTAAGTCGAGAGTCCCTCACGACACTCGACCTCGACGTCGCCCGTTCCGCACGACCGTCGCATAAAACCGTACGACCTCGACCGACTAACGCGTTATACAACTGCTATATTTGTTTAAGTGTTTAATGCAGGAGTCAAAGTCATTTATGGACAAACGGCTATAACCGAAGAAATCAGTTATGAGCATCTAAACTCACATTGAAGACGACGACCGTTAAAACAATCATCAAAGATCTTAATGATTCAATTAAAATCATCCAAAGACTATAAAATCCCAGCTCAATCATCAGTTCAGGACACCTGATCAACACCGAATAACATAGAGAGAGATAGAACAAGAGCATCGAACAACAGAAGCAAACACAAACACTCGAAGAATATTCATTCGAAGCAAAGAGATCATTCATAGAAGATCACTCTCGATGCAAGACTATCGCTCTCGACCAACAGTTTATACACAGTTTTCACACACGACACACACTGTTTTTACATTCCAAACACTTGTACTTTACATTTCGAAATCTTTCATTCATTTGTATTGTAATCTCTGTACGATCGACACCCAGAACACCAAGGACATCGCCCCTGATTGGCGACCATAGTGCAGCAACGACATCCACTGTCGTCCGCAGGTTTTTTCCTCGTTGAGGTTTTTCCTGCATCATCAAATCCTTTGTCTCATTTACATTTTTTTCTTTGTCGCACGCCTTTGTCGAAAGATTCCTTTCTTTAGTTGTTAAAGTCCACGTCGACCATAAGTTGTCCCTTTGGTGCGATTTTTGGCATTAACAGTTTGGCGCCATCCGTGGGACCCCATCTAGAGAAAATCTTCGAAAAACGTGCGTCTTGCTAACAGTTTCTTGGAGTTTTCTTTGTTCTCTGTTGTAGGAAAATGGCAGCCCCTGGAGATCAGCAACATGTCATTGCTCAGATGTACCAGGAGCTTGAAGTCGCCCGAAATCAAATCAACGCCATGGCGGAGCAAAGCCGTAGAGCAGCTGAAGAGATTGCACGGTTAAGGAATCCCTTTGGACCTCAGAGTGGTCCTAGGCCATTCGTTCAGAATCCAGGCCAAGGATCGTTCGGTCAGAATGGTCCTCGACCATTCGCGCATAATCCAGGTCCAAGATCAGGTCCGTTCGCTCAGAATCAGCATCCAGGTCCGACCATGCAAAAACAGCAGCCAGGACCGTTCAATCCAAGTCCCCAATTCGGGACGGTCCCTCCTCAGCATATAAGGCCACCACCCATGCAGAATGGATCGCAGCCATTTCAGAATGGGTCGCAGCCATTTCAGAACGGGTCGCAACCGTATTTTGTTCCTTTCAACGGAGATGCCAATGGCTCGTTGCATGTCAATGGCACCAGCTCAGGAATCAATCCGCAAGTAGGGGCAAATCTCAACCCCAATGACCCCGTCGCCCAACGATTGAAAATGCTAGAAGATCAGAACGAGCGCATCTTATCTTTGCTCGCCAAGCTGCCTAGGGCAGCCGTGCCCGTAGACGTCGAGTCCCGATCAGGATTTCAGGCGTCATCATTCATCGATGAGATCGCGACTGTCGAGGTCCCAAAGAAGTACAATGTCCCCGCCTTCACGCCCAAGTACTCGGGAGTGACCGATCCGACAGAGCACGTCGCGCAGTATAAGCAGCTCATGTGGACGATCTCAATCCCACACATGTATCAGGAAGTCTGTATGTGCAAAAGCTTCGGTGCAACTCTCACTGGTCCTGCTCTCCAATGGTTGATCAATCTCAAACCCAAGTCCATCGGGTCGTTCGCTGAATTGGTCAATCAATTCTCCCAGCAATTCGCCAGCAGTCGCAAGACGGAGAACCAGACCAGTGACTTGTATTACGTCATGTAGAAGACTAGTGAGTCTATCCGCAGTTATTTCAATCGATTCGTTGCAGAGATGATCAGCATTCGCAATTGTGACATCAAGACCGCGATCGAAGCCTATAAGCGTAGTCTGGACGACAGTTCAGGTTTATACACTGACCTGACTAAGTATCCTCCGGAGAATTTCGAAGACGTCCGAGCTCGAACCTTAGCATATATGAGAGTAGAGGACGACGTTGCCTTTCGTCGCAAGCATACCGACGATAAGAGGTCGTTAGGCGTAAAGAAGCCAGAGTTCAAGACGAAAGTGATTTCCAAAATGGAGCCCGCCCGCCAGATCTCGAACGTCCGATTCAAGACAAAAGTAGAGGCTAAGACCGTGACCAAATTTCCTCAATACCCCAAGATATCCTCTTACGGATTCAAAGGGTCCACTAAAGATTTGGTCGAAGCTCTGAAGACCGCCCAGGCGACTATTCGATGGCCAACGAAGTCCGGTCAGGACGATGCTAAGAAAGATAAATCTAAATGGTGCGACTTCCATGTCGACCATGGTCATGCGACAGATGATTGCATAGCTCTCAAAAAGGAGCTGGTGTATCACGTCCCAAAGGGAAACCTCAAAAACATCATCGACGACGTCGTTACCCCAGCTAACGATGTTCGACCGTCAACCCCCGAGCATGCGAAAGTCGTCAATTGTATCACTTGTGGTTCCGACGTATGCGGTCTAATGTATTCCGCAGCCAAACGTCACGCCAGTCAAGCGCCAGACAATCGGCCTATTCCGCGTTCATCAAGGCCTAGAGGAGATTTGGAGTTGGAAGCTATGAAGATCGTATTCGACCAAGTCGACCTCGGCGACTCGTATCAGAAGCATCACGACGGGTTGATCATTCAACTCACGGTTGGTAACTGTCTAACTCGTCTAGTCTTGGTCGATGGGGGCAGTTCAGCGAACGTCATCTTCCTTGACACCATCAAGGCCATGGGAATCGATCGCTCGGAAATCACCCGACGTTCGACAACTTTGGTCGGTTTCAATGGAGAAGCGACGAGCACATATGGAGATATCATCTTGCCAGTCTACGCAGGAGGAATCAACAAGCAGGCCAAGTTCAGCGTCATCGACTGTGCGTCGACCTATAACATCATCTTAGGTCGACCATGGATCCACGAAATGAAAGTCGTTCCCTCGACGTATCATCAGATCCTGAAGTTCCCTACGCCGTGGGGCATCCAGGAAATCAAGAGCGAGCCGGAAGTCGCTCGTAACTGCTATAAATCCACTCTGAAACCGCAAAAGTAAATCGCTTAGAAGATGCGGCACGACAGGTTCGTCCTTCTATCCTTAGAAACAAACACTAATGCTTCGTCTACAGGAATAAAACGACCGTATGGCCCTGTCGCGCGAAAACACAGTCGACGCAGACATAGATGGTATTTTCCAAGATCCCTGTGTTGATTTGTCATTTAAAACCTATTTTCCTCCTGAAAGGAATAGGATAATAAATGACAAGGGGCAAATACCCCGTCAAATAAAAGAAATAAATCTGAGAAGGTACATATCCTAATCTCTTCTCTCTTCCTTCATACGATTTCTCATTATGAACGATTACTGACTTAAGCATCGGATGGTTGTTGGCTAGTCAACGACTAACCTCTAATATTATTTTATCGCAGAAACGCACGACAATAATCACTAAGTCTACTATGTGACTTTAAATTCGCAAGGTCGCCCGACATAGACGATCACATCTACGACTTGATCATTCTTCTGTAGGGACACACGATTCAAGTTCGTCGCACAACTTAGTCATATGATCGCAAAGTCTACACGACTTTTTCTAAGTTTCTTAAACTTAGAAAAAATTATTACTCTGAATGTATGCTTTGGTCGCACATTCCTATGTTTGTTTACACGATTTACAAGCGCTATGTCTTACATTCTAAGCTATTGCGTTGCAATAGATGCATAAGTCGCATGATTTATATTATATTATACTCAGTAAATTTCATAATTGACATTTTACTTACTTACTGAATATACGAAACACGAGTACGACGGAAATTTAAATTTCATTCCCTGAATGGTTTGTCATTTACATTCAAAATAACTCGACCACTGACAGTCGAGCAGCAAAAGAAATGACAAATGACAAAGACATTTCCTAAGGCAAAGGGGGAGCGTCGGTCGCGTCCCTGCTTGACGCCTCACCCTGGAGACCTTCCTCCTCCTCCTCGCGATCCCATCTCTTCGATAGAGGTCCCTTGAAAACGCTCCTTGAAAGATAAGAGCTGATATTTCCCCAAATACGGAAATAACTTCGTCTCGTCAAGGACATAGTCAGTCAGGAGGATCGTCGACAACGTAAAGTTGATCATCATGGCTTCCTCCTCATCTTCTCCCGTCTTTACACCCTTGCCCCTGGCGGCTGACGAAAGGGTCGACGAGGATATAGAAGACATCGTCGCCGGTTGCGCAGTATGAGACATCATCGCCGGTTGCGCTGTATGAGACATCGTCGCCAGTTGCACAGTATGAGACATCGTCGCCAGTTGTGCAGTATCTACGGATCTAATCCAATCACTGTCCATATCCAGCATCGCCACCCGCACAAGTACATACCTCGTCCTCCATTTGCGATCATTGACATCAGTGTTCAAAAATAAGGTACGATCACCTTTAAGCCTTACTATAACGACGATATTGATCACTCGTGACTTTATACGCCACTCCAAGTGCGAAGTAAGTCGCTCGGTGACTAGAATGACTCGCCAAAACTGGGGCATCAGTTACCCTGGCGACAGGTCAAACTCACACAGAAATGCCTTGGCCAGAGGCAAATACGGCCAATGGAAGCCCATCTTAAACAGGTACTCATATATCGCGACATACCCCTCGGGATACATCTCCGGTCGAACCCCGCCAGCCCTACTTACAGTAATCCCCATGGGAATTTTTGATAGACTTCTGAAGTCATCTAGATCATCTTCATTTCTAATAGTACCTCTGGGCTCCGTCGACATTTCTAAAATAACAGCTGGTAAGCACAATCGTGCGTCAGTATGACATCACGACCTCGTTTTCTCTTCGACTTCTCATTCGGTTAGAATTAAACCAATTCGGTTCCGAAACAACCAAGGTATTTTTAACGCAGAACCCTAAACACCCGACGAGCAAAATTTAAAATTCGAATTTGCCATCCTACTTTCAAATTTTGGGGGCAAACTGTTTGGGCAAAATTTCACAGGTCTCGACCACGACCAGAAAAGGTAAGACGCATGTCATGAGCTATACCTTGTATTAAGATAAGGTCCCGACAAAGACCCAAATAACCTCCGCCATCCCTCTTAAAACGTAAGTCGAGAGTCCCTCACGGCACTCGACCTCGACGTCGCCCGTTCCTCACGACCGTCGCATAAAACCGTACGACCTCGACCGACTAACGCGTTATACAACTGTTATATTTGTTTAAGTGTTTAATGCAGGAGTCAAAGTCATTTATGGACAAACGGATATAACCGACGAAATCAGTTATGAGCATCTAAACTCACATTGAAGACGACGACCGTTACAACAATCATCAAAGATCTTAATGATTCAATTAAAGTCATCCGAAGACTATAAAATCCCAGCTCAATCATCAGTACAGGACACCTGATCAACACTGAATAACACAGAGAGAGATAGAACAAGAGCATCGAACAACAGAAGCAAACACAAACACTCGAAGAATATTCATTCGAAGCAAAGAGATCATTCATAGAAGATCACTCTCGATGCAAGACTATCGCTCTCGACCAACAGTTTATACACAGTTTTCACACACAACGCACACTGTTTTTTACATTCCAAACACTTGTACTTTACATTTCGAAGTATTTCCTTCATTTGTATTGTAATCTTTGTACGATCGACACCCGGAACACCAAGGACATCGCCCCTGATTGGCGACCATAGTGCAGCGACGACATCCACTGTCGTCCGCGGGTTTTTTCCTCGTTGAGGTTTTTCCTGCGTCAGCAAATCCCTTGTCTCATTTACATTTTTGTCTTTGTCGCACGCATTTGTCGAAAGATTCATTTCTTTAGTTGTTAAAGTCCACATCGACCTTAAGTTGTCCCTTTGGTGCGATTTTTGGCATTAACAATAACTGTCCCAACTTTCTGGAAGACATTCCAAGAATTTTGACAGGGTCTCAAAATTAGAGTATGTCCTACCAACAGTTCTTAAATCAATTAATAAGCAGTTAAAACATTGGTTTACCTCAGATAAATATTCATTCTTACCACAAATGAAACTTTCATATTGTCTTACCAGATTTATCTTTCTGGATTCTTGTACTTCAGATGTACCTTCATATTGAACACAGATTATGTCCCACATGGCTTTAGACGTTTTAAGGTTCATTACTTAAAGATAAACCTCATCAGGTATAGCCATAGATATCACTGATGTAGCTTTGGTATCAATGGCTACCTTCTTCTTGTCTTCATCATACCATGTGGAGATTTCATTAATGATCTCTCTTTTAGGTATGGCAGGAACTGCAGCAGATAGGACAGATGGAACATAGGGTCCATATTCAACATAGTAAGGCATAGTAGGGTCTACACCTTCAAGAAAAAGCAACATTCGATTCTTCCACAGATTAAAGTTATCTTTACTGAATCGAGGAGGTTTTGCAAGTGAACCATTGGCAATGTAGTGTGTGTTTGAGTTGAATTCCATTTAAAGAATTGCAAGGAAGAGAAAGGTATAAGCAAGATATTGTTTATGAGATTAAACAATATGCTCTGATACCACTTGTTGGTCCCGTAGGGGTTCTACAAGGGTGAAAGTTTGTAGAAAGGGGGGGTTGAATACAAACACAAATTTTAGTTTTCTAAATTGTTTATTCATAAATCAAAATACAATTTACAGTTTGTTGCAAAATAAGATTAAGTAGAACCTAATCTAAAAAAACTTGAGAATCACAAAGAGTTCTTCCACTAAGAAACTAGAGAGAAAAGATAAGTAGAAAAATAGAGGTTTTCTACAAGCACTAAGTAGATCAGGAGATCCTTCGAAAAGAAGGGGTATTGATTTTATTTATACCCCATGCATTAAATGCATGGCAAGAGCAATTTACACGTGTCAGATTCTCATTGGGCGCATGCTTCTGAATTTTATCAAGACATGCTTTGGGCCGCATGGTGAATAGTGTAGGTGGCAGAGTAGATTTACGAATATGGACAAAAGTAAACTTCCTTCTGTACCTTCGTACTTTTGTGCAAGAGGATAAGACAAACAATTCTTGAAGCACAAGCTTCATGATCAGCGATCGCTGATAAGATCTTCCATCAGCGAGTCCTGATGTAAGTCAGCTATCGTTGAAGCTTTGTTCATGAGTTGTCGCGAGTGTGTAGACTTGTCTTGGTTTTACTGATGTCCGCATCAGATCATGAGTAGACTTATCTTTGTTCATCAGTTTTGTCTTTGATGTCAGCGATGAACTCTTTAGTCGCGAAACTTGTCTTCAGGGATTACATCTAACATTATTACATTAGAACTCATCAGCGATACTGAACAGACTCAGTATGTTATCGCTGATGGTGAAATACTATTACATACAGATGTTAAATGCAATTTTCACTAAGTATTCTAAAGGTCGTCATCAAATCACTGAGAGAGTTTGGATCAACAATACGTAAAAAAGGTTATTTGGCTTTTATACGTTTTTAAGGAAAGGTCTACACCATTGCCTGCAGGTCAACTCTGTCCTAACACAAGACAAAAAAGATACTTTGTCTTGTTAAAAAACAACCTTACTTTCAATCCTATTTTGACAAGTGTCCCGTGCAATTAAGGCATATGGGAGTATTTAAGGAAGAAGACCCTCTATGTTTGGGTAAAATTTCACCAGTCTCGACCACGACCAAAGCAAGGAAAACATTTATTACACTTTTCCATAATGAGACAAAATCATAAATATTTTATCATCTGACCAAAGTTAAATCGAAGGTTACTCACGACACACGACCGTCGTATGGAACCTCACGACCTCGACCGACTAACATGCGATATTACTGTTATGTTTTCACTGTTTAATGCATGGTCAATGTCATTGATGATCAACGGCTATAACCGACGAAGGCCATTAACAGCATTAAACTCAGCGTCTGTTACAACTGTTACACGAAGCTTTTATGGAGTCAATAAAGGCATTCGAAGGCTATAAGTACAAGGACTCCATCTTCATTTGCGGATCATCTGAGACATCTTGGCAGAACTGAACTCTCAAGAACACTCAAAGCAAAGAATTCTCTCTCCAAAGATCGCTCACGACGCACGACTTACACGCACGACACGTTGTTTTTACACACGACGTACTTGTGTTTACATTCAATACACCTGTTTTACTTTACATTTAAAGTCTTTCTTTCATTTGTACTGTAATCATTGTACTCTCGACACCCAAAACATAAGGACATCGCCCCTGTTTGGCAACCATAGTGCAACGACGACCCCCAAAGTCGTCCGTGGGTTTTATCCTCGTTGAGGTTTTTCCCGCGTCACCAAAATCTTTGTCTCATTTATTTTTTTGTCTTTATCGCATTGCTTTGTCGAACGATTCCCATCTTTAGTTGTTAAGTTCCACAATCAACCTTAAGTTATTCTTCTGGACGATTTTTGGCATTAACAGTTTGGCGACCACCGTGGGGCCCCATCTAGAGAAAATCTTTGACAAACGTGCGTCTTACTAACGTTTTCTTGAAGTTGCCTCTCTTTTCTTTTTCAGGAAAATGGCAGGTAATGGAAACCCAGAGCAAGTCATCGCCCAGATGCATTGAGAGCTTGAAAATGCGCGCCGTCAGATCGATGCCCTTGCTGATCAAAGTCGAAGGGCAGCTGAAGAAATCGTGTGGCTGAGGAATCCATTCGGACCACAGAACGGTCCTAGACCATTCGTGCAGAATCCGGGTCCAGGACCATTCGGTCAGAGTCAGCAGCAAGTTCCGTTCGGTCAGAACCAGCAGCCGGGATCGTTCATCCCAAATCCCCAGTTCGGGCCAGTTCCTCCTCAGCATCTGGGACCTTCACCCATAAATAATGGGTCCCAGCCATACTTTGTCCCTTTTAATGGGGACGCCAATGGCTCGTCGTATGGAAATGGCACCAGTTCGGGGATTAACCCTCCAACCGGTGCGAATCCTGATCCTAACGATCCCGTCGCTCAGCGGTTGAAGATGCTGGAGGACCAGAACGAGCGTGTCATGTCCTTACTCGCTAAGCTACCAGGGGCAGCCGTGCCCATCGACGTTGAGCCTCGTCCGGGGTATCAGGTGTCGCCTTTCATCGACACGATCGCAACTGTCGACGTCCCGAAGAAGTATAATATTCCCTCTTTCACTCCCAAATATTCGGGGATAACCGATCCGACAGAGCACATCGCGCAATACAAGCAGCTAATGTGGACAGTCTCGATCCCACATATGTATCAAGAAGTCTGTATGTGCAAGAGTTTCAGGGAGACCCTCACAGGTCCTGCCCTCCAGTGGTTGATTAACCTCAAACCCAAATCCATCAGGTCGTTCGCTGAGTTAGTCAACCAATTCTCCCAGCAATTCGCAGCAGTCGCAAGATGGAGAAGCAGACCAGCGACTTGTACTATGTCGTTCAGAAGGCCGGTGAATCTATCCGGTGCTATTTCAGTAGATTCAATGCAGAAATGATTAGTGTCCGTAATTGTGACGTTAAGACCGCGCTCGAAGCCTACAAACATGGTCTAGACGACAGTTCGGGTTTATACACCGATCTAACCAAGTATCCCCCAGAGAATTTCGAAGATGTCGGAGCCAGAACCCTTGCTTATATGAGGGTGGAAGACGACGCTGCCTTTCGTCGTAAGCATACCGAAGACAAAAGGCCGTTAAGTGTAAGGAAGCCAGGGTTCAAGACAAAGGCAGTATCCAGGCCAAAATCTGCACGACAAATCTCGAACGTCCGATTCAAGACGAAAGCGGAATCCAAGACTGCAACCAAATTTCCTCAGTACCCTAAGATATCCTCCTACGGATTCAAAGGGACTACTAAGGACTTGGTCGAAGCTCTGAAGACTGTCCAGGCGACCATCCGGTGGCCAAAGAAGTCCGACCAAGATGACGATAAGAAAGATAAATCGAAGTGGTGCGACTTCCACGTCGATCACGGTCATATGACAAATGACTGCATAGCTCTCAAAAAGGAGCTGGCATATCACGTCCCAAAAGGCAATCTCAAAGACATCATCGACGACGTCGTTACTCCAGCTAACGACGCTCGTCCGCCAACCCCGGAGCATGCAAAGGTCGTCAATTGCATCACTGGTGGTTCCGACGTGTGCGGTCTGACGTATTCCGCAGTCAAACGTCACGCCAGCCAGGCACCCGACGATCGGCCTATCCCACGTTCATCAAGACCCAAAGGAGATCTGGAATTAGAAGCCATGAAGATTTCATTCGACCAAGACGACCTCGGTGACTCGTACCAGAAGCATCATGATGGGTTGATCATTCAACTCACGATTGGTAATTGTTTAACCCGGCGAGTCTTGGTCGATGGAGGCAGTTCAGAGAATGTCATCTTCCTCGATACCATCAAGGCCATAGGAATCGATCGATCGGAAATCATCTGACGCTCGACAACCTTGGTCGGTTTCAATGGAGACGCCACGAGTACCTTTGGATAGATCACCTTGCCCGTCTATGCAGGGGGGATCAATAACCAGACAAAGTTCAACGTCATTGATTGTCCGTCAGCCTATAACATCATCTTAGGTCGACCGTGGATCCATGAAATGAAAGTCGTTCCCTCGATGTATCATCAGACCATGAAGTTCCCTACGGCGTGGGGAATCCAAGAAATCAAAAGTGAGCCAAAAGTCGCCCGTGACTGCTATAAGACCACCCTGAAGCCGCATAAGTAGGTCGTCTAGCAGTTACGGGTCAAGGAAATCGTCCTGGACCAGAATAATCCTGACCACGAAGCCTTCGTAAGTTCGTCTCTCGATCCCTGCCTTAAAGATAAGCTAATATCTTTCTTGCAGGAAAATGCTGATTGTTTTGCCTGGTCGCACGAAGACATGATCGGCATAGACCATGGCGTCATTTCCCATAAAGCTCAATGTCGACCCGTCATTTAAACCTATCGAACAAAAGCGGTGGAAATTTGCTTCTGAAAAGAATAAGGTGATAAATGACGAGGTTGACAATCTCCTCGAGACAAGAAAAATTTGAGAAGTAAAACACCCCGACTGGCTTGCTAATGTCGTGGTCGGTAGGAAGGTCCTAGTCGTATCTCAGAAGTCGTGGGTAAAGGTGCCTATCGGCTCCAAACCCTCGACAATCAAGATACCCACATAGCTGGAATACAACGCATCTAAAAAGGTATTTCTTCTAAGCCCTTTTCCTATTTTCATACGATTTTTGTATCACGACGATTACTGACTTAAGCATCGGAGGGTCGTTGGCTAGCCAACGACCACCCTCTGACCTTAATTTATCGCAGGATCGCACGACATCGATTGCTAAGTCTACTACACGACTTTTGTTTCGCAAGATCGCACGACATAAATGATCGGGTCTATGACTTGGTTATTGTTTAGCAGAAACACATGATTCAAGGTCATCGTACGATCTAGTTGTATGATCGTAAGGTCTAGCGACCCCACGATCTAAGTTTTTAAACTTAGAAGAACTTCGTGTTTTAAGTGAATGCTTCGTTTGCATGTGCTTATGTTTGCCAATGCGAATTAAAAGTATAAAAGTCTTACGACTTATGTTATAATCGTTGTATTACAGTGGATGCCTAAGTCGCACGTCTTCTTGCTCATTTTTTAATGAATTTTACATATTTACTTATGAAATGTAATGATACGCAAGTTCAGAAGAAAGATAAATCCATTTATCAAATTTTCGGTTACATTAGACGACTCGACCACCAACGGTCGAGCGATAAAAGCAAAACTAAGAAAAATCTTCTAAGTCTGAGGAGGATCGTCTGTCACATCCTTGCCCGAGGCATCGCCCTGGAGGCCCTCGTCCACCTCTTCATCCTCGACTTCCTTCTCATCATCCGAGTCGAGGTCTCTTGCAGATCCGACTTTACTCAGGTAGAAGGCAAGCTCTTCCGACGCCGAGGCGAGAGGATTTTTCCCCGACAGGTGTCGTCGCATCATAGCTACCCGCACAGTGAATCGGGCAAAAGCGTAGATGGACTTAGTCTCGTCCTTCAGCTCCTTCACCTCTTCCTCCAGGCTTGCCACCTTAGACTTAGACTCCTCGGCTTCTTTTTCCTTCGTAGCCAAGGACTCCTTTGTCCTGTCCATCTCCTCCCTTTGGTCGGCGATCAAAGACAGGGATTGCTTCAGACGAGAGTTCGCCTCGTCCTTTGCATGTCCGACGGCTTCCAACTCGTTCAGAGCGTCGTCTAGTCGTATCGACATACCCTCGGCACGTTCCAGAGCAGACCTCTCCCTCACCAACGCCGCATCCTCTCTCTTAAGAGCAGAGGACACAAGACCTTCAATCTTCGTCGTCTTGGCGTGCAGGGCCAAAGAAGACTGAAACGTCTGAAAAAACGTAAGACACATGTTAGTAAACATTTGACAAAGTTAAACAACGATAAAATAATCTAAGTCTTGAAAGAGAGACTTACCAAGAACGCCAGTCCGGCAACATTGGACCCCGTATCTTCGATCGAGGCCCCCCTGAAGCGCTCCCTGAAAAACGAGAGCTGAAATTTTCCCAGATGAGGAAACAATTTTGTCCCGTCCAGGGCATTGTCAGCCAAGAAGTCTGAAGGCAACGTAAAGTTGACCATCGTGACTTCCTTCTCACCCTCCCCCGTCTTAGAGCCCTTGCCCTTGTCGGCAGACAAAGGGGTCGACGTGGCGGTAGGGGACATCGCTGATTTCGCCGAAATTGCAGAACTGATAGGAGTTGCGTCGATTGCATCAGAAGACATCCTCGTCTTCTCAGCGGACGCAATCGACACCTTCTCCTTCTCGGGCGGGACGACTCTCGACGAGCCACCCGTCTTCGACGACGGTTCCCTCAGGATGGACATCCTTGTCTTCTTTAGGACCCCCGACCCAGTTGTCGGGGCCTCCGTCCTCTTTTCTCTCGCCTTACGAGCCAATTCGGCTTAGGCCGCCCTCTTGGCCTTCGCAGATGACGTTTTCGGCTGGGATTCTCCTGTAAAACAAGAAAGGAAGAACGATTAAACAACTGAAGTATTGGAAAGAGCAAGTCGAGTAGAGTAGGGTACACTTACCAGTCATCTCTACCTCCTCCTCTTTCTCCTCTTCCTCTTCTTTCTCCTCTTCCTCCTCTGTCTTCTCTTCCTCCTCCTCTTCCTCTCGACTCTCCTGACGTTTCTCGCTCACGAAGACTAAGTCGTCGTCTTCGTCTATCAGATGAAGTGTGACGAATGATCGATCGTCAGTGTTGATCTCCAGGAACTTTTCGATCTTAGCCTTGGAGTCGTCGTTGGGCTTCACCTTGTCAAAGTTGATGTCTGAAGATACATAAAGGAGAAGATTAGACGAAAAGCAAATAAACAAATACAATAAAAGCGCTCGACCAGAGCTAAAACTCACCTGCCATGTTTCAACCGGACCTGATCCAGTCACTTTCAGGGTCCAGCGTCACTACCCGCACGAGTACGTACCTGGTCTTCCATTTGCGGTCGTTGACCGCAATTTTTAGAACCAAGGTACGATCGCCCTTGTGTTTCGAAAATAGGTTGTAGCGACGGTATGTATCCTTCTTGACCTGATAAGCCGTCAGCAGGTCCGTCACGTTCATCGGAGACTCCCAATTCGAAGTAAGTTGCTCGATGACCTAGATAATGTTTGGGCAAAAAATCACGTCGTACGACCACGACCAGAGCAGGTAAGACGCACGTTATAATCCAAATTTTGTATTAAGATAAGGTCTCGACAAGAACCCAGAAAACATCTGTCATCTCCCGTAAAAGGTAAGTCGTACGTCTCCCATGACGCTCAACCATAGCATCGCCCGTCCCGTACGACCATCGCGTAAGATCATTGCACCTTCGACCAAAGCTAACGTTAACCTTGACTGTTACGTTTGTTAAGTATTTAATGCAGGAGTCAAAGCCATTAACAGCAAGCAGCCGTAACGGACGAAGAGCATTATGGATAATCACTCCGGCGACCGTTTCCAGCCTTTGTAGCCGTTGATCAAATCATTAATGGAGCTAATTAATGACACGAAGACTATAAAAGTCAAGCTAAAGCCTCATTTCAAGGGACAGGAGTTAACATCTGATATACATCGACGAACATCACCAAACAGCAGAGAAAATCATCCAAACTCATAGCAAAGAACATTCAAACTCTGGAGATCAAGTACTGAAAGCCAGAACCTTACAATGAACTCAAGAACACTCGAAGGAAAGCTCAAGTATCGCTCTCGACGCACGGCAACAGCCCTGGACCAGAAGTTCACACTTTGTATTCACACACGACAAACACCTGTTTTTACATTTAAACACTTGTACTTTACATTTTGAAGCTTTTCCTTCATTTGTATTGTAATCATCGTACAATCGACACCAGTACCAAGGACATCGCCCCTGATTGGCGACCATAGTGCAGCGACGACACCTCTTGTCGTCCGCAGGTTTTTTCCTCGATTGAGGTTTTTCCTGCGTCATCAAATCCTTTGTCTCGTTTATTTTTTCCCTCGTCGCACGTCTCGTCGAAAGATCCTTTCTTTAGTTGATTAAGTCCACATCGACCTTAAGTTGTCCCTTTGGTGTGATTTTTGGCATTAACAGTTTGGCGCCATCCGTGGGACCTCATCTAGAGAAAATCCTCGACGAACGTGCACCCTACTAACAGTTTCTTGGAGTTTTTTCTGCTCTCTATTACAGGAACAATGGCAGCCCCTGGAAATCCGCAGCAAGTTGTTGCTCAGATGTATCAGGAGCTCGAAGTCGACAGGAATCAGCTCAATGCAATGGCAGAGCAGAATCGCAGAGCAGCTGAGGAGATCGCGCGGTTAAGAGATCCTCTTGGGCCTCAAAATGGTCCTAGGCCATTCGTGCAGAACCCAATTCCAAGATCGTTCGACCAGAATGGCCCTAGACCACTTGTCCCGAATCTAGGTTCATCCGCGCAGAATCAGCATCTAGGCCCATTCATGCATAATCAACAGCCAGGGCCGTTCAACCCAAATCCTCAGTTTGGGACAGTTCCTCCTCAGCACATAAGGCCACCACCCGTGAATAATGGGTCTCAGCCATTACAAGGGTCGCAGCCTTTCCAGCAGGGGTCGCACCCATTTCAGCAGCCATTTCAGAATGGACCTCAAGGTGGATCTCAGCCACTCCACGGTGGATCGCAGCCTTTCCAGCAGGGACCACAATCGTTTCAGAATGGACCGCAGCAATTCCAATATGGGTCGCAGCCATATTCTGTTCCGTTCAACGGGGACACCAATGGTTCGTCGCATGGTAATGGCATTAGCCCAGGGACCAATCCCTCGACAGGGGCAAATCCTGATCTTAACGATCCCGTCGCCCAGCGTTTAAAGATGTTAGAAGACCAAAATGAGCGCGTCCTATCCTTGCTCGCCAAGTTGCCTGGGGTAGCCGTGCCTGTCGACGTCGAGCCTCGCTCGGGATATCAGGCGTCACCCTTCATCGACTAGATTTCCACCGTCGAGGTCCCAAAGAAGTATAACATTCCTGCCTTCACTCCCAAATATTATGGTGTGACTGATCCGACTGAGCACGCCGCGCAGTACAAGCAGCTCATGTGGACGATCTCGATCCCATTTATGTACCAGGAAGTATGCATGTGTAAGAGTTTCGGAGCAACTCTCGCTGGTCCAGCTCTCCAATGGTTAATCAATCTCAAACCCAAGTCCATCGGGTCGTTTGCTGAGTTGGTTAACCAGTTCTCCCAGCAATTCGCCAGCAGTCGTAAGATGGAGAAGCAGACCAACGACCTATATTACATCGTGCAGAAAGCTAATGAGTCTATTCGAAGTTATTTCAATAGATTCAATGCTGAAATGATCAGCATCCGCAATTGCGACGTCACAACCGCGATCGAAGCCTATAAGTGTGGTCTGGACGATAGTTCGGGTCTATACACCGACCTGACCAAATATCCCCCGGAGAATTTCGAAGACGTCCGAGCTCGAACCTTAGCATATATGAGAGTAGAAGATGATGCCGCCTTTCGTCGCAAGCACACTGACGACAAGAAGTCGTTAGGCGTCAGAAAGCTAGAGTTCAAAACAAAGGTTGTTTCCAGAATAGAGCCAGCGCGCCAAATTTCAAATGTTCGTTTCAAGACAAAAGCAGAGGCCAAGACCGCGACTAAGTTCACTCAGTACCCCAGGATATCATCTTACGGATTCAAAGGATCTGCTAAGGAATTAGTCGAAGCTCTGAAAGGTACCCAAGCTACCATTCGATGGCCAAAGAAATCCGACCTGGACGATGCTAAAAAAGACAAATCAAAGTGGTGCGACTTCCATGTCGATCATGGTCATGCGACAGACGATTGTATCGCATTGAAGAAGGAATTAGCGTATCATTTCCCGAAAGGAAATCTCAAGGATATCATCGACGATGTCGCTGTTCCAGCTAATAGCCATCGACCGTCGACCCCCGAGCACGCGAAAGTCGTCAATTGCATCACCGGTGGTTCAGACGTATGTGGTCTGACGTATTCCGCGGCCAAGCATCATGCCAGTCAGGCGCCCGATGATCGGCCTATTCCTCGCTCGTTCAGACCCAAAGGAGATTTGGAGCTAGAAGCCATGAAGATTGTGTTCGACCACGTCGACCTTGGCGACTCGTATCAGAAGCATCACGACGGGTTGATCATTCAACTCACGGTCGGTAACTGTTTGACGCGTCGAGTATTGGTAGACGGGGGCAGTTCAGCAAACGTCATTTTTCTCAACACTATCAAAGCCATGGGAATTGATCGCTCAGAAATCACCCGACGTTCGACAACTTTGGTCGGTTTCAATGGAGAAGCGACGAGCACCTTTGGAGAGATAATCTTACCCGTCTACGCCGGAGGAGTCAACAAGCAAACCAAGTTCAGCGTCATCGACTGTGCGTCGGCCTATAACATCAACTTAGGTCGACCATGGATCCATGATATGAAAGTTGTTCCTTCGACGTATCATCAAATGTTGAAATTCCCGACGCCATGGGGAATCCAGGAGATCAAGAGTGAGCCAAAAGTCGCTCGTGAATGCTACAAGTCAACCTTGAAGCCGAGAAAATAAACTGAAGTCGCAAGATCAAGCTCCCGACAGGTTCGTTCTTCTATCCCTAAATCAATATCTTTTCCACAGGGATAAATCTACTATGGTGCCTCGTCGCACGACAACATAGTCGACCGCAGGACAATATTTCTTCGTGTCATTCTGTCATTTAAAACCTATCTTTTCCTCCCAAAAAGGATACGGTAATAAATGACAGGGGGCAGATAGAGAGGGTCTGAAATTGTACGTTCTCTAACTCTTTTTCATACGATTTTTTCTCACAAAACAGCTACTGACTTAAGCATCGGAGGGTCGTTGGTAAGCCAACGACCAACCCTCGACATCATTTTATAGCAGGATCGCACGACAATAATCACTAAGTCTACTATATGACTTTAAATTCGCAGGGGCGCACGACATACATGATCAGGTCTGTGACTTGATCATCCCTCCATAGGGGCATACGATACAAATTCATAGTACGGTCTCATCGTACAATCGCAAAGCCTTAGCTTTCATACCATGAATGGATGCTTTAATCGCATGTTTTTATATTCGTTTTACGTTCTTGTCATCGTATTACAATGAATACCTTAGTCGCATGATTTCATATGTATTTTATGTTCAAATTCATAATCAATATGATCTGAATAAAACATAAGATTCATAGCAAAAGATATATTCGTCGAGTAAACCATCATATACATACTCAACCCCCGATAGGTCAAGTGGCAAAAACAACAAGGAAAGAAAAAATTCTAGACGACAGGGGGAACATCGATCGTATCCCTGCTCGAAGTCCTGACCTGAGGGCCTTCATCTGCCACTCCTCCCGCACGAATCTCCTGCTGTTCATATTGAGTATCGAAAAGCTAGATGGCTAGCTCATCAGCACGCGCCAAGGCAAACTTCTCCCTATCTAAAGCCGCAGCTTCTCTTTCAATGCCGCAGCTTCTCTTTCAAGGGCAGACGCCATCAACCCTTCAACTTTCGACATCCCAATGTGTAATGCCAAAGACGACTGGAACGTCTGAAAAATAACACAAGAAAATATTAGATGACTAAACGAACGTGACAAGTCATGAAAGATTGACACTCACTGTGAACGCCAAACTGGGAACTTGAGATCCAATCTCTCCGGCCGGAACTCCACGAAAACGCTCCCCGAAAGACGGGAGCAAATACTTCCCCAGATGAGGGAACGACGCCGTCCCGTCTAGGACACCATCCGCCATAAAGTCAGACGGCAATGTAAAATTGACCGTCATAACTTCGGCCGACGATCCCTCGCCCCTGTCGGCAGATATTGGGATCGACACTTGAGACACCGGTTTCGTCACCGTCGCCGGAGGCGCAGAACTTGCTGGTGTCGCGTCCATCACGCCAGGACGACTAGATGACGCCCTCGCCTTCTTTGGCAGAACAACTCCCGGTGAGTTGTCAACCCTCGACGACGGTTCCCTCAAGACTGTCCTCTTGGTTCTCTTCTCGCTCGACCCAGCTGTCGAAACATTTTCACCCCGAAGGACACGCATAACCTGCTTTCCTCTCGCCCTAGAGACCGATTTCCTCTCGGTCGGCACTGATCAGGAAATACATGAAGCGTCAGACAGATAGAGTAAACGAAATAAAATAAACTATGGTACACTTACCAGTCGCCTCTTCCTGCACCTCCTCATCTCCTTCTTCTATCACGTCCTCATCCTCATCCTCGACCGCCGATTGCCACGAAACGAAAGATCGGTCATCAACACTAAGACTCAAGAACTTGTTGATCTTAGCCTGGGAATCCACAGTCGGTTTCACTTCGTCAAGCTGAATCTCTGAAGGCGACAAGAAGAAAATGATAAGTAAAAGTCATAAAGATAAATAAAACTCAGAAACAAACGAAGCATACCTGTCTTATTCCAGTCTGACCGCATCCAATTGCTGCTGGAATCCAATGACTCGGTAAGAACAAATACATACCTTGACTTCCACCCTCGATCATTGACGCCAGTTCCCAAAACCAAGGCACGATCACCCTTGAACTTAGAATAAGGACTATAACGCCAGTTCTTATCCTTTTTAACTTGGTACGCCGCCAAGAAATCATTCATGATCATAGGAGACTCCCATTTCGCGGACGCTCGCCCAATAACCAGCAAAACTCGCCAAAGTTGGGGCATCAATTGTCCCGGCGACACATCGAAATCCTGCATGAATGACTTGGCTAAACCAGAAAACGGCCATTGAAACGCTATCTTAAAAGGATACTCGTACAAAACGAGATATCCCTCTGGGCAATCCTTAGAACGAAAAATCCCCGGACACCGCAACTCTACTTTTGCAGGAATTTTTGCTAAACTCCTAAAAGCATCTAAGTCTACGTGATTCATGATAAGACTAGTAGGCTCCGTCGACATTGTGAATCAGAGGACAGAACAAGGTCTTATATAAACGCTCTCAACTGCGGGTTGAAGGTTTGCAACGATTCGAGTAAGTTCGGACGAAGAATGGAAAGGAATCAAGGAGAAATCTCTTCCCAAATAAACACTTCAAAGAATAGCAAGAAAAGATCTGTCGTGATCTTTATTGATACCAACAATCGCATCAAATCGAATCCCTGTATGATCGTCGCGCATCCCCGTCCTTTCACATGCCCGCCCGGATCTTCGACACATGTCCTCGGCAGTTGGAAAGCATCATCGTACGTCAGCATGACGTCCCGACCTCGTTCCTCTTTCGACTTCTCGTTCAGTTAAAGGCGAACCGGTCCAGTTCCACGACAACCAGGTAAGTCCCTCAACCCAGGTCACAAGTCTAAGCGTTCGACAAGCAAAATTTAAAACTTAAATTTGACATTCAATTTTCAAATTTTGGGGGCAAACTGTTTGGGAAAAAAAATCACGTCGTACGACCACGACCAGAGCAGGTAAGACGCACGTTATAATCCAAATCTTGTATTAAGATAAGGTCTCGACAAGAACCCAGAAAACATCCGTCGTCTCCCGTAAAAGGTAAGTCGTACGTCTCCCATGACGCTAGACGATAGCATCGCCCGTCCCGTACGACTATCGCGTAAGATCATTGCACCTTCGACCAAAGCTAACGTTAACCTTGACGGTTACGTTTGTTAAGTATTTAATGCAGGAGTCAAAGCCATTAACAGCAAGCAGCCGTAACGGACGAAGAGCATTATAGATAATCACTCCGGCGACCGTTTCTAGCCGTTGTAGCCGTTGATCAAATCATTAATGGAGCTAATTAATGGTACGAAGACTAGAAAAGTTAAGCTAAAGCCTCATTTCAAGGGACAGGAGTTAACATCTGATATACATCGACGAACATCACCAAACAGCAGAGAAAATCATCCAAACTCATAGCAAAGAACATTCAAACTCTGGAGATCAAGTACTGAAACCCAGAACCTTACAGCGAACTCAAGAACACTCGAAGGAAAGCTCAAGTATCGCTCTCGATGCACGGCAACAGTCCTCGACCAGAAGTTCACACTTTGTATTCACACACGACAAACACCTGTTTTTACATTTAAACACTTGTACTTTATATTTCGAAGTTTTTCCTTCATTTGTATTGTAATCATCGTACGATCGACACCAGTACCAAGGACATCGCCCCTGATTGGCGACCATAGTGCAGCGACGACACCTCTTGTCGTCCGCAGGTTTTTTCCTCGATTGAGGTTTTTCCTGCGTCATCAAATCCCTTGTCTCGTTTATTTTTTCCCTCGTCGCACGTCTCGTCGAAAGATCCTTTCTTTAGTTGATTAAGTCCACATCGACCTTAAGTTGTCCCTTTGGTGCGATTTTTGGCATTAACAGATAACACGCCAGAACTGGGCATTAGCTGCCCCGGCGAGAGGTCGAACTCACACATAAACGCCTTGGCTAAAGGAGAATATGGCCATTGGAATCCTATCTTAAATGGGTACTCGTATATCACGACATACCCCTCAGGACACATCTCCAGTCGAATCTGACCGTCCTTGCTCACTGTAATCCCCGCAGGGATTTTGGCTAAACTCCTAAAGTCATCGAGATCATATTGATATCGAATGGTACTTCTAGGTTCTGTCGACATTGCTAATCCTGTTAACCAAGTTTGTCGGTCAGAAAAACCCCAAATATCCCAATTCTTCCTAGGCTTCCTAGCTATCGACTTACGACGCATGCAAAGACTAAGGGATCGTACCTTATATAGGCGCTCTAAAAACCTCGAAGTTCCTAATGGAATAGAAGATTCTTGCAGGTTTGGAAAGAATATCGACGAAGAACAGCAAGAAAATCAGGAAGAAATCTCACTCTTAAAACTCTCTGCAAACGTAAAATAGAAAAGATCCATCGTGGGTCCCTATTTATGTAATCGATCGTGTCAGGTCGAGTCACCCGATGATCGACACGTGCCCTTGCCTCCTCAAAAGCACGACGGATCGTCGACACCTGGCGATGACAGCTGTTAAGCATGATCGTGCGTCAGCATGACGTCACGATCTTATCCCCTTTTCGACTTCCTCTTTAGTTATAATTGAACTGATCCAGTTTCAAGGCAACTGGAGTGACTTTCGACACGTGTCACGACCCTAGACGTACGACTGACAAAATTTAAAATTCGAATTTGCCACTCTATTTTTAAATTTTGGGGGCAAGCTGTTTGGGTAAAATTTTACCAGTCTCGACCACGACCAAAGCAAGGAAAACATGTATTACACTTTTCCATAATGAGACAAAATCATAAATACTTTATCATCTGACCAAAGTTAAATCGAAGGTTACTCGCGACACACGACCGTCGTATGGAACCTCATGACCTCGACCGACTAACATGTGATATTACTGTTATGTTTTCACTGTTTAATGCAGGGTCAATGTCATTGATGATCAACGGCTATAACCGACGAAGGCCATTAACACCATTAAACTCAGTGTCCGTTACAACTGTTACACGAAGCTTTTATGGAGTCAATAAAGGCATTCGAAGACTATAAGTACAAGGACTCCATCCTCATTTGCGGATCATCTGAGACATCTTGGCAGAACTGAACTCTCAAGAACACTCAAAGCAAAGAATTCTCTCTCTAAAGATCGGTCACGACGCACGACTTACACGCACGACACATTGTTTTTACACACGACGCACATGTTTTTACATTCGATACACCTGTTTTACTTTACATTTAAAGTCTTTCTTTCATTTGTATTGTAATCATTGTACTCTCGACACCCAAAACATAAGGACATCGCCCTTGTTTGGCGACCATAGTGCAACGACGACCCCCAAAGTCGTCCACGGGTTTTTTCCTCGTTGAGGTTTTTCCCGCGTCACCAAAATCTCTGTCTCATTTATTTTTTTGTCTTTATCGCATTGCTTTGTCGAACGATTCCCATCTTTAGTTGTTAAGCTCCACAATCGACCTTAAGTTATCCTTCTGGACGATTTTTGGCATTAACACTCTCCATGCAAGGTGATGCTTTTTGAAGAATTTACTTTGTGTGAAAGGCAGAATTAGGCAGGCTCTTTCTCTCTCAAAAACTTCATAGCTTTGTCTTAGTGTTCAAGTTGTGAAAATTTTGTTTGTATACTTTGTGTAAGATTGTTAGGATAGATTTTAATGTGTTCTTTTCTGCAACAATCTAAAAGTTTTCTGTGTGTAATTCTTGATTTTATATTGTTAGTCCCAGATGGCTTAACAAGTATTGTAGAATGGGGGGGTTGAATACAATACTCAAAAATTCACTTAATTTAATTCTTTTATTGAAAAGCTTCAACAATAATTACACATAGAAAACTAAAGATTGTTGCGGAAAAGAACAGTTAAACTATTCTAACAATCTACACATAGTATACTGAGAACAAAACAACTTTTAACTCACTAAGATTTAAAGCTATGGAGTTCTAAAAAAATGGAGAATGCTTGCACTGAGAGAGTCTTCAAGAAAGCGTAGTTTGCATGGATATCTTCTTCCTCCTTTTATAGTGCATGAAGCATTAAATGCTTAGGACACTTGTCATCAGGAGATTCAATAGTAGGTGTTGACTTCTGAAAAGTTGATGTGTCCTTTTCACCTTTTTCCTTGGTACTAGGAAGAATACCCATGCTGATTGAGACTTTATCTGATAATGGATAAAACGACAAATAGTCACTTTTACCTGGCAATAGATATTGTCCCATAATAAATGATCTTCTCATTGTGTCTTCTAAGAAGCATTCCACCGATTTAAACTTTCAGGTCGATGAGAATTCTTGATGAGAGTTGAGTATGAGAAACACCTTGTTCCCACCGATTTGAGCTTCTCATCGATGGGACTTGCTGACCGATCATAGGAGAGATCGGTGGGAGAGTGTCCACCGATTTTCATAAAGTCCATCGGTGGACAATGACTTGATATTGTTGAGAAGATTGTCCTTCACTTCCACATTGAGAACATCTTCAAGCTTCATTTCAGTTGGTCTTCGACTTCACAGAACATTTTGCTGTCTTGTCTAAGTCATTACAAAGAACCAAAGATAAATATTCTAAGTAGGATTTTAGGTGTAAAATCGGTGGGTCAAATTCAAATTTTTTGTGACCCAACAAACTCCCCCTATTTGAATTTGAGCTTCATACTTAGAATATTTAAGAGTAACTGAATGTAGAGAGCATTTTGACCCTTTTTACTCTTTTTAGGTTCTTTTCACATAGACCATTCTTTTTGTTCTTTTTGGTCTATTTTTCTTTTATGGATTTGTTCAGTATATCCAATATTTACAAGTAACTAAAAATTATGTGCAACAAAGAAATTCAAATAGAATCTAAGGATGAAGAAAAGTACTTGTATTTAAACAGTTTCATACATCGGAAAATAAAAGAGAGAAATACAAGTACTTAGACGACAGCTAGCATTTAAATCACTTTCTTGGCTTTTGAAGACGGCGCTTGATTTCGGCAGTTAAGTTCTGGTAGTATGATTGCACTTCATCAATGTATGGCATGAGGTTGGAGATGCCATGTAGGAAGACAATGTCAGCAAGATGGATTTGAGAGAATCTGAAGAAACGTCTTTGGCCGAGGGCATCGTTGAAGAAGAGACCTGGAACTGGTGAGAGGCAAAGTGTGGTAGATGGATAAGAGATGGAGGTAGGAATGGATAGGTCAAGATTATCCACATAGGGGATTTTTCCTTTAGCAGCCATGTCTTTGAACACTGTGTCCTTTACGGATTTTGTCTTTGTGTGGGGGAGTCTCACATCTTCCTTGAGAGTTTGGACACGAGCATTCTTCGGAGGAGAGAATAATGTTGTGTTTCTTCTTGATCTACTTCATTTTCTCCATCAGATCACCGATGTATTTGATAAAGATGTCCTTCTTTGGGTTGACACATTTTACCAACATCTTAGACAATTCCATCCATTCAGATAGACCGAATTGTTTAAGGTGGTATTCTTTGATATTTCTTGAAGACCCATTTTCCCTTTCAATGATGAGACGGACATCGGAGGGAGTGATTCGAGAGGTGGCAATCTTGACACAGGAGATCGGAGACCTATCAGTTCGGTGGTGCATCACCTTTTTGTACCATTTGATTTCTTCTTCTTTTTCTTCTTTAATTGTGCCCAACTCAGACTGTTGGTCTTGAATGGGATCAGAGGATTTAGCTTTGACAGCTTCTTCTTTTGCAACTTTTAAGGATAAGGCCTTTGAATCATCCAATGCTTTTTGAGCTAGCCGAGTCTCCTCAATTTCTTGAGGAGATAGACCCAAGTCAGAGACAACTCCTTTGGAAGGAGGTTTAAGTCTTAGAGTTTGTGCAACTGATGGACGAGTCCCATATTTGGCTAACTCCTTTTTCTTCTTTTCTTCCTTTGCCTCATCTTCAACCGATATAATCTTTTTGCCTTTATCTTTTGGGCCATCGGCCGGAACAGATTGCTCCCCCTCAACTGCTCCGCCGATTCCCTCCCCAGATGGGATAATAGAAGAAGTTTCCACCGATGGGATTAAAGTCGGTGTAGGTGTCGGTGTTGGTTTGTCTACCGATATGATGAGTGTCGGGTGGATGTAGTCACCGATATGATGGGTGTCGGCGTAGGAGTCGGTGTCGGTGATGAGGTTTTTGTTGCTTTGGCCACCGATTGGATCGGTGTAGGTGATGATGTTGGTGTTGATGTGGCCACCGATGGAGGAATGTTGTCAATGGGGGTTTAATGATACCCACAAATTTGGATGGTTCAACACTAATGGAAGAGGTTTGGATTTGGTGGAGAAGCGTATGGTTGAGGTGTCAGTGGGATCTGATGGAGGCCTGTTGCTGCCGACATGCCTAACAGAAGGCCTTCGGGGAGTCTTTGTTGGGCTTTTCTCCCCCTCAGCAACGGCCGGAATAGAGATGCCCAAGTGTGTGCAAATATGGTCAACCCGCTGATGAATGTGTTGAATTCGTACCCGATCAACGTTGTCAAAGGAGAAGTCCCCAAGGTCGAGATCCCAATCCAGATTATCATTAAGGAAATCGATCTTCGTGTGAAGGCGTTCGAGAGAATCACCAATAGAAGTATTGAGGGACTGTTGTTGAGCGTCCCTTGCACGAAGCCGAGAAATCTCAACATCTTTTACTTCAAATGAGGCTTTTAGTGCAGCTAAAGAGATGGCCAAATGAGAGTTATAGGTTGTGAAGTCCTCCAACTTTTGGCTAACACTAGCCAAAGTATCGGTGACTGGCCGTAGCAGAGACTGAAGAGTAGAAGTAATCAGTTGATGATGTTGATCTTCTAAAACCCGTAACCTGTCATTTATTTGAGCAATCATATAGATGGAGGCTTGTTTGAATGCCTCAAACTGGGTACCCACCAACCGACACTGGCGGGCACTTTCTTGGACTTCACTGATGAGATCACTCGGGAGACGAACATCGGTAGTAGAGGAAGTGCCGACAGTAGGAATTTGAAATCGGGGAGTAGTTGGAGATAGGGGATTGTGAGGAAGTGATCGTATATCAGGGATGGTGGAGGATGAGGGTTGGTCAGATAAGGGGTCAGGAAATAATGTTCTTGTCGGGGATGGAGAAGGTGATGGAGAGGAACTATCTTTAGAAGAATAATTATTTAGGGTTGCATGGGCTGCATGGGAAAGGGATCAGTGAGAGGGAGATCGGAGGGGAGTACGTTGCATTGGTGGGGTGGGGTGGGGTGCTTCGGTGGGGAGTCTACTGGTGAGTCTGTTTTGGTGGTGTGATGGTGGTGCTCTGTAGCAGGAGCATCGGTGGCATCTGTGAGCATGGGATTGATGGCATCGGTGGTTTTCTTTTGCTGAGGAGAGTTTGTATCTTGTAACAAGAAATCCAGAAAGTTCGAGCCCTCCGGAACGACCGCTGGATCAGCTGAACCCTCATTGGGTTGTGCATCATCGATCACAAAATGATCGGGTGTTAGGCTGTGTAGTGCGAAATCGTAACCTTCGAGGGGAGAGACCCCGAAGTCATCTGCACCACCCAAAGAAATGGGTGATGAGGTAAGATGTGGGTTCTCCTGTGATACAACTGAAGTCTTTGGAGAGGCTATGGAGGAGTCGGTTTGGGGTATAGCGGATTCCCGTGGCCTAGATGGGACAACTTCAACAGTTACCGATTTTTGAGAATCGGTAGCTGGTTTATTAGGCTTGGCCGAAGGTGTCCGAGACCTCTTTAGAGGAGATCTCAGAGGGGAATTGGAGTGCCTCCGCTTGTGAGAAGGGGTGGGGACTTGGGTAGCCTCCGAAGGTGATTTCGAAGGCGTGGTCCCGGAAGCGGACACGGAGGTGTCGGTAGCCCTTGATGATATTTTCTTGGTGCCACCCGACTTAACTCGGGAAGTGGGAGCAAGGGCCACTACGGCTGGAAGGTCCTCCGGAATCACCGGGTGTATAAACCCGTCGATTTCGGCGTCCCCCTAGTGTAGTTCGGGAGAGCACTGTTCTAAAAGGCTCGCCACGACAGCCGCCATGGCGCGCCGTGGCTTAAGGCTTGTGTCTCACGCCATGTTATGCCTGTGGCACGCCATGGCCTGATTTGCAATCTTTTATAACGCAATATTTGATTTTTCTTTACGTTCTTAATGTCTTGTTTGCTAGTTTTTAATATATAACCTAACTTGATGTGGTTATTGTCATTGACTCATCGATTAATAGTACAAAACATATGTTTTTATATATAATAGTATATACGGTATAGAGATTTGCCGCCAAAAGTCACGCCTTGATAAACGTCATGGCACGCCGTGGCTCAAAAGGCTTGAGGCTTGGCCTCGCCACCACGCCACGCCTCACGCCATTTAGAACCTTACGGGAGAGTGAGCAAAAGTAACCATACCTGGCCGTAGTGGTAGATCAGAAGCAAGAGCGGCTAAGTCAAGAGCTTTTTGGCCAATAATCGGAGCGGACCAATCATACACGAACTTGGAAGATTTGGACTTCCTATCGGCGTTCAAAGCAGCACCTAGCTTGTGCTGAATAATCATGGATATAAAGCGCGGGTAGGCCACATGACACTTTTTCGGGTGTTTGATCACCTCGGTCAGTTCGGTGAAAAAGTACTGGGCGAAGTCAATTTTGCGTTGAAAAATAAGGGCATGTGCAAGAGAGGTAATGTAGGAAGGTGATTGGTCATGGCCACTAGTCTTTCTTGATAGACAGTAGATAATATGGGAGAAGAAGTTCCAGATACCTCCCATTTTGCTTCTCACGAGTGTACCAGGTCCTTTAGATGATTTGGAAGGTTTGTCAGCACTTTGACGAATGTAGCCAATGGCACTCACCACCTCTGCATTGGCAGTGTCCACGTACATGTCTTCGTATTCAGGAAAGGTTGGGATCTTTAAAGCATTACGAACGTCGTCCACTCCAAAAGTAAGGTCGTGATCACCTTCTTCATCAGATAAAATGGAAGCATTGATAGACTCATTGGATGGGTCATAAATACAAGTAAGCCAAAATTTTCCAATGAGAATTTTGCTCATCTTGGTGTTGCATGTGAAGGCATGTAGAAGAGGAGAGCGAGTCAAGAATTTGGCAACAATAGAGAACTCGGGATGAGCAGGATCGGATTCAAACCTTGCAACATGGTTGCAGGGATTGAACTTCAGGTCATCGAAGCAGGTGGGTGTTTCCTTGACAACCTTGGTGGTTTTGGGTGCTTTAGACGGTGTAGAAGAAGCCATTGAAGAGCAGTTGCAGGTTTTCTTGGAAGAAAGAGAGAGAAGATGGGATCGTGGCTTTCAGGGTGCTAAAAGGATGAATGAGGAAGAAAGGTGGGTATTTATAGGGTTTCGAATTTAAAAAGACTTTGGGCGGCAACGGTTATGAATGGAAGATAAAGGGACTTCTTGGTTTAAACTAATATTAAAGTAAATTTAAAAAGGGTAATGATTATGGATGGAAATTATGTGGTCAAAAGTGGTTTTCATAAGAATGGAAAGAGTCAAGTTGTTTCTGACACCTAGGGTTTAGGATGATGTAATCATGGGAATTCGTGTAGGATAAGGATTGTAGGTTCGGTGGATGTATCGGTGATAGGAGTCACCGATTGAAGTGATGAGTCGGTGGGTGGGAGACACCGAAATAGTTTGAGGGGTTTCGGTATGGTATGTTCCACCGATAGGTAGGATTTTGGTGAGAGAGGATACCACCGATAGTTAGAGATTTCTCCGAAGAAGAGGGGTCGGTGGATAGAGGAGGTCACCAATAAGGGTGTTGTTGGTAGAAGAGAGAGATGTCGGTGAGGAGGATCGGTGAGATAGGAAATCACCGATAAGGTTTAGGACAAGGGTGTCAGTGGGAATGTCTCACCGATGGGTTTTGGTGAATGAAAAACTTCGGTGAGATGAATCGATGAGGGGAGTTGATTTGATGTCGGTGTAGAGTCACCGATAAGGATTGTATCGGTGAGAAAAGGATCGTCGATGAGGAGAAGGTTCACCGAATGAAGGAATATGGGTGAGTATTAGGAAGTCGGTGAGATATAGGCTCGCCGATGATCGGTGTGGATAGAGGATCGGGGACCTAAGGTTTTGAAGGTGGTAAGGGTTCCATCGATGGGTTTGAATCGATGAGAGAAGTCCACCGATTGAAGTATCGGTGAGAAGAGACACCGATATTTTTTTAAGAGTCTAGATACAACATGCCAAGTTCTCCTATCAGAAAGTTGAACCTGGCTTCATCCAAGGGTTTGGTGAACAGATCGGCAAGCTGAAGATCAGTAGAGATGAAGTGCAGCTCAATGTCACCTTTGAAAATGTGGTCCCTGATGAAGTGATATCTGATGTCTATGTGTTTTGATCTTGAGTGTAGAACAGGATTGTTTGCAATAGCTATTGCACTGGAGTTATCACATAGAATTGGGACATGAGAGTAGACTTTATTATAGTCCCTTAGTTGATTCTTCATCCACAGGATCTGGGCACAGCAACTTTGATAGAACCAGACCCGTGCAACAATATAGAAATCGTAATGATAAATCAATAAGAACAATGATTTCCAACTGTCATCCCTTTCATTAACTTTCAGAGAGAATTTACAATAAGAGTTTAGAAAGCTAAAGAGATGATTAGCTTGTTTTTCCAAGCTAATCTTACATTAAATACTATGGGCCCGTGGCTAGCAAGCCCACGGCCCGTTCACTAATAAGGCTCAAAATGAATTAATACAAATCAACCCTTGAACTTTAAATCAACTATAAAACCTGCCCTAACAATCTCCCCCTTTGATTTAAAGTTCTAGTTGGCGCTCTAGATCTCTCCAGTTGAAGACATATCTTTTGCGAAGCGTAAAGTGTACCTCGAACCATCTGATTGCACGGCGGTAGTCGATGCGATCTTCAACTATTTCCAAGGCATTTCGAGCAGTTACTTCATTCGGATTCGGAACATAAGAATACCTTGGATTCTCAGACTCGTGCTGAATAATCTTTCGAAGAGCATCTCTGACCTTTAGGAGTGTGTCGTCGCAGAATATTTCCACCTGATTGAAGCGCATGAATTTCTTCTCCTTTTGCTCATTGAGGTAAACAATCCCGAATTCTGGTTCCAGAAGCATAGCGTTTTCGGGATACATGTTTAACTCAGGTGCTTTCAGATTCGGCTTGATCAGATTTACCTTCTTTGCCCTGTTATCGACAGCCATTTGAAAGTCCGTTAGATATGACATCATAATGGTACGGACCAGATATCGACGAACAGCTTCGAGCGCCTTTGTAACTTCTAGCGGTTGGATGGTTCTTGTACGTAAGTCTTTCAGATTAGCCAGGAAGTCGAACGGTCGGAGGTGTTGGAAGTCAGCTTCAGAGAATTTCCATTCATTCCCATCTTCACGTCGGACAATGAATACTGGGTAGACGATTCTCATAATGCGTCTTGAATAGATACTGATTACCTCTGTGATCCGAAGTTTGGTTCTGACCTGGTTGACTGGAAGACACCGCTGCATTGTGCTGATATATCGGCGTTGAAATTCTGGGTTAAGGTTGTAAATACCCAGACAGAAGGTCGGCTCGATCGGGCGAAGCTTGTGGACGAACAGCTTCTTCAAAGATTCCTCCAAGTGAGGGATAAGTACAATGATCTTCTCCCAACATATTTGTTGTTGTTGAGGAGGGGGAGGAAGATCAGAAGCTGTCGTGGGAGGAGTAGTTGTCGAAAGATCAGAAGTAGTAGACTCGGGTCTTGTTGATGATGTTCCGGCGGGTTGAGCATAGTGAACGGGGGATGTTCCATACAAATTTTGGAGCAGGAACTGATCATAATCAATGTTGTCGTCCTCATCAGTGGGGAAAACCAAATTTACCTGGGATTTACGGCACTGGCGGCTTTTTCGTACCATGCATCTTCGGTCTTCGGGTTAGCTTCACAGTATGGATCTATCATGTCCAGAATCGGTATGTCTGATGAGTCAAAATAAATCAGTTCCTGTGTTGAACCCTCGGGCTTTTCAACTGTCGGGTCTTCTTCATCTGATATTTCCATGTCTATAACCATGTCTGCTAAAGGCAACTCAGCTTCTGGTGCTTCTGTTGTAGCTGCCGCAGTTGGGGGTTCCTGATGAACCACAGTTGTAGCTCCAGTCTGGATCAGGGAGGCGGTCTCGGTCAGACGTTGTCTTTTCTCCCCCTCACGGTGATCAGGATCATTCTGGTCATCGTGTTTCTGCTTCAGACCGCCTGCTTGACTCTTGCAGGTATCTTCGAGTGAGCGGACTCTCTCGGACAGCGTTGTGAGTGATAGGTTGTAGTCCTTGAGAGTCGAGTCAATGGCGTCTAAGCGAGTGGTAATAGATGAAGATGGAGCAGTGACCTGTGATCGGAGAACTGAGATCAGGTCTGCTTCAGTAGAGGCGGTTGTATCTGATTCCTGGAGCAGTTGGGCCAATAGCATCGTCTTCAGGGTGTCCACCGAATAGATAGGTTGCGGTTGAATCGGTGGTGGTACAGGGCCAGTTTCACTTTCGATGAGGTGGCCTTTACCTTTGATAGCGTGCATAGCTTTGGCAAGTTCAGCGGCTACATGTTGCTGCATCTGTTGCTCCATATCCTGGCGGACAGCCTTAAGGGTGCTGTCCAGGGACCCTGGTGACACAAAGTTTGGGTTACTAACTCCGGGACCACTTAGGTTACCCGTTGAGACATCTACCGCGGGGGTAGAGCCACCTACATTCACAGTTGGCGTGATAATAGCTGTGGTAGGATTTCCGTCCGATCCTCGTGTTCCGGCAGACGGAGACACTACAGACGTTCCGATCGGGTCACTTAGAGCCGCGACTTGGTGTTGTTCCGCATCAAGTGTCCTAGTCAAAGAATCTTCAATAACAAGTGGATCTAGACTCGATGGTGCACTGAAAGAAGTCGAGACCGGGAGTTGTTGGTCTCTTGTTTCAACACCAGTGCTCTCCGAGTGAGAGACCGGTGGAAGTTGTGCTATATCCTCGTGATGTACTGAAACATCCGTCTTTTGAGAGACGGATGAGTGGCTGAGGGGGTCGTGCATTTGCTCCGCTGGGTCCACGGAGGCTTCTTCAATACCCCGTCCCAACAAATGAGACGGGATAGCAGATGTGGCTACCCGGATGTCACTCGTTTGGGGTCGCTCATGAGCCTCTTTTTCTTTACGGCTCGATCTTTCCCTGGTTCAACTTTGAACGCAGTTCTCTCCGCCTCGCATGATCTAACTCCTATACTTGTTCTCCCTCAGATGTCCTAATAATAGGCCCGGTTCCAGTATGAGGATGTGAGTCAAGAGGGATTCCAATAGTAAAATCTGGGTTGGGTCCGATTCCATGAGGTATGTGTTTCAGGCGTACGGTACGGTAAGTATCGGAGTCCGTGGAGTCAGATTCCACGTCTTCAACATGGTGAGATGGGGAAGGGGGTTCAGTAACATTTGGTTCAGTCGAACGATGAAGTGCGGGTCTAGATTGGGGTTGGCTGGAACCGGGTCGCGATCCCGCTGCACCTCCTACACTCGCTCCCCTTCCTCTCACAACTAACACACCCCGCCCGGCAGCACCTGCTTGTCGGGCCCTTCCACCTCTCATCCTTGGACCCTCACGTTCCTCGGGTCTAGCTCCCTGGGCAGGTCCCTCCGGCTCTGGCGGGACCATGGGATTACCTAACACTCCCCTATAAGCAACTACCCCTGGTGCATTGGGATCAGCGACGGCTAATAGGGCTTCAGGGATGGGCATGGCTACCGCATTGGATGGGTTGCGGATAACCATGAACTAAAAATGGTGGATAGGGCATACCGGATGTGCAGCACGTCTGGGTATTGCTGGATTAGCGTCCATGTGTCGACGCACTGCGAGCGATAGGAAGCGCGGGTACGGGAGGAACTTCTTCTGTTTTGTTCCTCCGATGTGTCGGATGGCGGTAACAAGTTCACGCCAGATGATCATGGCAAAGTCGACATGGCAGTTGTAGCAGACGGCGTGAACTAGGCGTAGAAAGTCACCGGTGCACTGATCTATACCTTTCCATCTAGAGGATAGACACTTGTTCAGAATCGTAAACAAGGTGTACCAGATGGGGGCTAGGTATTTCCGGTTGAACGCTGAAGGTCTAGGAAGATCATGGTTGTAGCCGAGCGCGCGGATTTGTGCGCATAGCGTGTCGTCATTTACGGTAGGATCGTACCGTTCATGTCCTGCGGCGTCGGCAACCGGAAGAGAAAGGAGGCGGCGAAAGGAGTCAGGCGTCTGGGTGAACGGCTGGTTGTTGATCATTGCCATGATCGTCTGTGAAGTACCGGTCGTGCGGACCTGTGCCGTGAACAACACTTGAAGAACGTAGATCAACGGGACGTCGGTAGTGCGGGTGAGGGCCTCACGAATAGGATGGCGCGTGAGGATATCCAATATAACCTGGTGGTTAGGGTTGGATCTGAAGAGCGCCAGGTCCAGGTAGTGATTGTTGGCCTCCATCTCGGTTCCATGGTCAGGGTCAACCAAGGCAGCATCTGCTTCGTCGTTTATGATTTCCTCTTCTTGAGGTATCTGCTCTTTCGGAGGGTGTTGTGGATTTTGTTGATCCGCCATTGCAATATATGTAAAAGAACAGCACAGTTAGTTATTGAGACGGATGAACAAGTGTCGGCGCGTACCTGTGATTGGCTCAATCTGAGACAGATCGAGGACTGGTAGTGACAAAACAGGTACTGAAATGGACACAACAAGGGTTTCCGGATAAAGGGTGTCAAAGTGTCCGAACAGTATAAAGAGTTCGGATAAGATTGATGAACCCGGACAGAGGTTCCCTGATACACCATTTTTCCGGATAACATTAGAGTCCGAACACCAAAGTTCCCGGTAGTTGAACTTACCGGAAACCCTAAGGTTTCCGGACAACTAGGTTTCCGGTTGATATGTGTGTCCGGATGAAACAACATGTCGATGAATAAGTCCGGATAAAACCTCATGCGGATGAATGTTCCCGGACACTATGAAAGTATCCGGACGATATTTCAAATCTGCTGCAGATCGATCGAGAGTCCTAACCAGATGCAAAAGAATATACCAAGCATCGATGTGAGAATCTAATCACAGTGAGGGACTAAACAGTCGATGGAATGTCGTTCTAAGCTCAGAATCGAAGAAACCCATAAGGAGTGTTCGGTTACTATTGAATCGATCATCCGAGGGATCGATTATCGGCTGAAAGTGTGTGAAACTCTAATAAAGTGACTAGCATTGATTGACGAGACACATACCTGAGTTCGAGAGTGAGAACCAGAGAGAATAGTCGATTTCACGAGGGACCGAGCGAGAAAGAGAGTTCGAAGGGTTTTGGGGTGATTTTCTGGATAATGGAAATGAACGAACCCGAGTGGCTTATATATAACCGGGTGGTGTCCGGGTTCTTAGCCGACCCGGATGCATACCCGGTCCGGATACTGTCCGGAAACAATGAGGTGTCCGGATACTGTTAGGATAACTCAGAAAGGTCCTTTTCCTTTGAATTTGGCAGGAATCAGAACTGGAAGAGGACTTTCTCTCGCTCCCCCTCAAACTGAGCATGGGTATTCCCTTGCTCCCCATCGGATAGTGCGGTAGAGCAGAAACTTGTGTCGCTCCCCCTCAGATGATGACTATAACACACACGCAGGAGTGCCCACACACACAAAAACTTTGGACATTTAAGAAAAAACTGTGTGTGACGCTCCCCCTCAAAGGTTGAGAAAACGTACCTGATACTTCATTGTGCTCCCCCTGAACACGAGAACATATGGTGAAAGCACAGATATAGTGAAAGGAAATGCAGACGACAGTATGAAATAAGAGAAACACACGAAGAAAGAGAGAAAAATACTCGAAATCTACCTAATAAATACAGAGACTAAGATCTAATTGTGTAACTAAGACAAGTAGAATACATGTACGAGAAAGTGTATACCCAGCCATCAGGAGTGATAACACCGGATGATGAGTATTCAGTTGCTCGTAGATGTATGGAACTTGTAAGAGGCACACATTCGGATTAAGTCTTCAGATTTAGCATACCTAGCTTGAACACAAGAGTTTTAAAACGTTTTTCGTCCAAGGCTTTGGTAAACAGGTCTGCTAACTGATGCTCAGTATTTACGAAGTAGAGTTCGACTGTACCTCTTTCGACGTGATCTTTAATAAAATGATACTGAACGTCGATGTGCTTCGTCTTGGTGTGTTGGACCGGGTTGCTTGATATGGCAATGGCGCTCTTTGAGTCACAGTAGATCGGGACTTTGACATACGTGAATCTGTAATCTTTGAGTTGTGTCCTCATCCAGATTACTTGGGAACAGCAGCTTGCGGCGGCTACATACTCCGCCTCAGCAGTTGATGTTGAAACGCATTGTTGTTTCTTCGAAGCCCAACTTACCAGGCTATCTCCCAAGAACTGAATGTGTCCCGAGGTGCACTTGCGGTCCAACATGCATCCCGCGTGATCCGTATCAGAGTAAGCGTATAGGCCAAAACCTGTCTCTTTCGGGTACCAAAGGCCAAGATCAGCAGTACCACGTAAATAATGAAAAATTCGTTTAACGGCATTGTAATGAGACTCTTTAGGGTTTGACTGATAACGAGCGCAAAGAAATCTCGAAAACATGATGTCCGGTCTACTGGCAGTTAGGTACATTAAAGAACCGATCATTCCCCGATACAATTTGGTGTTGACTGCCTTTCCGTGAGGATCGGCGTCAAGCTTTGTATTGGTTGCCATGGGAGTTTTCATTGGTGAGGACTGGTCCAATTTGAATTTCCGAAGAATATCCCGAATGTATTTGGATTGGTTTATGAAAATTCCTGTCGACAGTTGTTTAACTTGAAGACCAAGGAAAAAGTTCATCTCACAAAGCATACTCATTTTAAAAAAAATTCCCATGAGAGTGGCAAAGTTCTTTGCATATAAAGGACTAGTAGAACCGAAAATGATGTCATCGACATATACCTGGACTAGAATTATGTGACCCTTTTCGTTCTTGATAAATAGAGTAGAATCAATGGTACCTCGAGTGAACTCGGCTTCTAACAAGAACTTTGACAGTGTGTTGTACCATGCTCGCGGAGCTTGCTTTAAGTCGTAAAGTGCCTTGTCTAAGATGTAGACATGATCAGGCTTCGAGTCGTCCACAAATCCGTCTGGTTGCGACACATAAACTTCTTCTTGGAGGTCGCCGTAAAGAAAGGTTGTCTTCACATCCATTTGGAAGACTGTGAAGTTCTTGTGCGCTGCATAAGCGAGAAACATACGGATTGCCTCGATGCGTGCGACCGGAGCATAGGTCTCATCATAGTCGATCCCCTCTTGTTGTCGGTACCCTTTGGCCACAAGATGCGCCTTGTTGCGAACAACGATGCCGTCTTCGTCCTTTTTATTTTTGAAGATCCATTTGGTGCCGATTACCGTCTTGTGCTTAGGACGTAGAACCAGTAGCCATACCTTTAGAGCTTCGAATTGATTTAGCTCTTCTTGCATGGTTATGATCCAGTCTGGATCTTCGAGCGCTTCGCGTACGTTCGTCGGCTCAATCTTGCTTAAGAAGCCGGAAAATAGACAGAAGTTGGCGGAAGCGCCTCTTGTACGAACAGGAGTCGAGGGATCACCGATGATCTGATGTAGGGGATGGGCCTTCATCCATTTGGTGGAGTACGGAAGCGGCTGCTGGGTGGAGTGAGACGCATCCGGATCCACATACGAACCAGATGGAAGGTCTTGAACCGCTTCAAGAGTAGCAGTCTTGTTTCTTGGAGGAAGTGGGGGAGGATTCGTCGATGGTTGAACAACTTCTGGTTCCGAGGAGTTCAGAGGTTGAGCATCGGTTGTAGCAGATGACGAATCAGTAGGAGCTATCTCCGAGATTATAGGTTCCTCCGGGGGGTTACAGTACCAGGTGCATTCGTATCTGATGATGACGGTTGAGTTGTCTCTATTGTTGTTGATGGCGTGCTCGTAGAAGGAGGCGGGCCAGATAAAGCGGCCGAATCTTTATTGCGAGCAGCTTCAAGTCGCGGTTGCGCTGAGACAGGAGCAGAAGAGTTAAGTATGTCATCATAGAAATATTGAAACAGTAAATCTAAATCAGAAGAGTCAGCATTCGATGAAGATGCATGATTCGGATTTACTGTGGCTTGTGCAGATCCCGAACTCGAAGGTCCGGAAGCTAGCACTCCAGTTAAAACGGGTTCTGAACTGAGTTGTTCAGAAGCCAAATCAGCGGCTTCGTCGAATGTCACGTTTATGCTTTCAACAACATATTTGGTCCGTTTGTTGTAAACGCGATACGCCTTAGCCTGCGTGGAGTATCCGATGAAAACTCCTTCGTCCGCCTTGGGGCTGAATTTCCCGAGATCATCCTTGTCGTTCAGCACATAGCAAGTGCACCCGAAGGCGTAAAAGTAGCCGATGGTTGGAACATGATTATTCATGATCTCGTACGGCGTCTTGTTGAACCGCTTGAGAAGGATAGAGCGGTTTTGCATGTAGCATGTCGTAGACACTGCTTCAGCCCAGAGATATAGCGGTAGATTTGCTTGGGAAAGCATTGTGCGGGCAGCTTCAACGAGAGTACGGTTCCGTCTTTCCACCACTCCGTTTTGCTGAGGAGTGCGTGCGGTAGAGAAGGTGTGTGTGATTCCCACTGACCTCAGATATTCATCCACCTTTTGAATCTTGAACTCCGTCCCGTTGTCAGTTCTGATGGACTGAAGGTGTTGAAGATTGTTCTTCTGGACAGTCTTCAGGTGATCAATAATGAGCTCCGGAGTTTCGTCCTTCGAGCGTAAGAACATCACCCAAGTGTAGCATGAGTAGTCGTCCACCATCACAAGCACGTATTTGCGCTTATTGATGCTCGGAACACGCATTGGACCACACAAATCCATATGAATGAGTTCGAGGGTCCGGGACGTGCTCGGAGTTGCCTTCGGCGGATGTGATGCGCGCTTCATCTTTCTCTTTTCGCATGCCCCACAGAGACGATCCTTCACGAACGGAAGTTGGGGCACGCCTCTGACGTGTCTACCTAACACTAGTTGATTGATACTTCTGAAGTTGAGGTGTGAAAGACGTCTATGCCAGAGCCAAACTTGATCAGAGTCGGCTTTTGACAAGAGGCAGACAGGTTTGTCGGATTTGATTGTTGCGAGGTCAATGGTGTAGATATTGGTCTTTCGAGTCCCAACCAGTAGCTCTTCTCCGTCGTTGTTGAGGATTCAACACCTTGTGGCTTTAAAGCTAACCTCGAGATCCTTGTCGCAGAATTGACCAATACTGAAGAGATTGTGTCCTAATCCTGCGACGTAGGATACCTTCTTGATTGTTATCTTGTCTTGGACGATGTCGCCGTAGCCCACAATCGGCGACTTCTCGTTATTCCCAAATCTCACGTTTTCGGTCATGTGCTTGGAGCATCCAGAATCTAAGTACCACACATGACCGTGCTGCAAAACAAGATTAGTGAAGTTTAGGTACCCAAATTTGCTTGGGTCCTGGAGGGTTAGGTTGGGCACCGTTTGGGGAAGCTTGCTTTGTCCCAGCTTTCCCTTTAGGTGTAGGATTTATACCGGTAGAGGGAACTGGTTTTGGCACTTGTTTCCTCTTCGGTGCAGAATTTACACCTTTAGGAGGAACAGATTTTGTGGAAGCTTTCCACCTGGGTGCCGGTTTAACCCCAGTAGGAGCAACTCGTGTAGGAATGAGGTGAGTCTCCCGATGTGGTTTAACCGCTTGATTGGTACCCCGTTGGGAATGGTGTTTTTGCTTATTATTGTAGGGTTTTCTCTTATGAAATAAGTTACCAACAAAATAAGGCGCATACCAATCATTATTGTGAATATTATCAAAATCATTCCAACCACAATTAGAACAACATAAACAATCATGCGATAACCGAATCAATTGATTAAGAGAATTAACTTTAACGGGAAAAGAAACATCAAAATGGTTCCAATGATTCCAAGCATAATTGTCTTTGTCTATTCTAGAATTAAAAATAGGTGGGGAAGACTTTGACGCATCCTTCTTGACAGATTCCCTCTTTAGTTTCTTTGGTGTTTCTTTATTAGCGCGACCGTTTTTATCTCAAACAGCAGGGACAGTATGATCAGTGACTTTTGAAGAAACAGGAGTTTTGACAGGCAATCGCTCGGTCTTTTGCCTTGGCTGTGATTGGTTTTGAGAAACACGTTTAGATTTGGAAATCTCAATCACAGTTGGGGCCTTAGTGGTAGAACATGTACCCTTTTCAAAATTGACCGGCCGATTCACCACTGGTGATAAAAAATCTGTGTGACTCGGAAGAGGTTTGTCGAAAGGGAACGACTCAAACTCTCCATCCGAATTGCCTTCAGAGTTCATGAATTCTGAAAAATCGACCTCCGGAATTACTGGACTTGGATCAGGTGAGGAAGGCGAGGAACACTTTGTGCTTGTGTGCTTTGGGGAATTTGGTGCGGAAGCTAAGAAAAAATCAGAGTTCAAATTCCTTAAAACACTCTCGTCTTGAGAATCTTGACCGTCTTGTGAACTAGAAATCTTGCCTAAGAAAGCTTTGCAAGAAGACGTGTCGGATGAATTTGAGGAAAGTTCGGGTGAAATCTGCTTTTCAGATTGCAGTTGGTCAATTTGCTCTTGAAGCTGACCATTTCTCGTGTACTCTTCCATCTTTTCTGTTGCCAAGGCAGACAGTTGTGATGTGAGTCGATTGATTTCACACCGAAGGATTTCCTGTCCTTCACCAGACACCACTTCGGTTTTGACCGGTTGTAGATTCTCAAGCTTTGTAATTAAGACTTGCTTTTCCATTTGAAACATTGACCTTTCTTTCTCAATTGACTCCTCCAACTCGACTATCTTTGCTTCCAAGATGAGAGGGGGAACATAGAGTTTAAACTCATCCGTTTCAGTCTTGGTTGCAGGTGCTAGGTCCTCATCCTTTTTGGAGGAATCCTTGGATGTAGCTACCTTGTAGGGGTCAAAGTAGTCATTGGAAAGGTACTTTTTATCCTTTTGATACGAGTAATTTAAAGGTTCATAACAAAATGGAAGTTGAATTCCTCGTTTGTGTGTGCGCTTATGTTCCTCGGTTTCCTCTTCCTTTTCAGGTTCAAGAGGACCAGTCCATTGAATTGCGTACTCCGGATACTTTTTATCTTACCCATAACACGCAAAATCATACAGAGTGGGAACTTGATATCTTCCCTTTTTCAAATAGTGTGGCTTATCATATCCGATTCCCCATTCTTTGTTAAAGTACGTGAACTCTTTGGGTCTATTCAAAAAAATGGTTTGATCAGTTTGACCCCTTTTGTGGAGTTTGGTTTCAAGATCAAGAATTTTGGCCACATACTCCTTGTGTTGAATTTTAAGAGAAGAACATTGATAAGAAATGTCTTCTTTCTCATTCAAGCACTGATCAAACTGACGTTGGAGATCAGATAATTTGGCCCTTAAGTCTTTAGGTGCTAATGACAGATTTTTGCATTTAATGGTCAAGTTAGCATTTTCAGACTTATACTTCTCAGTTAATTTCATTTGAACATTAAGCTTTTCAGTTATTGAACTAATTTCAAGCTTTTGTTCTTCATATGTGGCCTTGAGGAAGTTTGCCTTTTCGGTGATAGTTTGCAGTTGATGTATGAAGTTTTGTAGGCAAGAATAACATACCTGATTTGTTGTTGCCTTTTCTTCATCCGTAGACGATTGATATCCCATGAAAGCATCAGCACCTTCATAATCGTCCTCATCATCAAATCTTCCTAGCCAATACTCATTTTCAACGAACATTGCCTCCCCAGCCTCCTTCTGTCTGGCCAGTGCAAGCTTTGCCTCATAGTAGTGAGAGTTCTTCACTGTAGGCTGACGTCAGTCTTTAGCGAAGTGACCGAGTTTCCCGCAGATGTAGCATTTCACAGGTTCATCTCTCTTCTTCCGGTCACCTTTCTCTGTCTTCTCCTTCTTCTCAGATTGATCTTGCTCTTCTACCTTCTTCTTTCCTTCATACCGATCCTTATAGTCATGACGCTTATTGGAGGTAGTGGAGTAGCGTTGACTATTGGAAGATGGCTTCTTGTAGAACTGTTGTTGTTGAAAGGATTTAGTCAGAAGGGCAATGGCTTTCATTAGGTCTGATACGTCACCATCAGCATCACCGTCTTTCTCATCTTCAGGTTCTGACTCGGAGGAGCTTTGCTGTGGACCGCGTCTGGATTGGCTGCCCGAAGATTTCCCTAGTTTGGAAGTCATGAGGGAAATAGGATCAGCAGATGGTTTTGGCTCATTCTTCTTCTCTCCCAGAAGCTCATTCACTTCATCTTCGTCTTGGAGAAGTGTCTCATACAGTTCATTGATGCTGATGTTCTCTATCAAGTTGTTGTGCTTGACATGAGAAGCATACACTTTCCATTCAGGTAGCAAGTTGTTGAGGAACTTTAGTGCGTTCTCAGTATTGGAATGAACAATTTTATTCTTGTTCAGTTCATTGAGGAGTAGACAAAATCGTTCATAGGTCTGGGTGAGGGATTCACCGTTGCGCTGCTTGAACCCATCGAACTTGGTTATCGCGCTATTTATCTTCAGTTGATTTCCTACAATGCTCCCACGCATCATTCTGGCTACTTGGTCCCACATGCCCTTAGCCGTCTCTTTGTAACTATCTATGGCAGTGTAGATGGAATTAGGAAGAGCTTGAATCAGATATCTCGTTGCATGCTTTTCACCTTCAATCATGCCTCTTTCAAATTTTGTCATCTCAGCAAGAGTCTTGTCCTCACGTCGAGCTACTGCAGTTGAAGTTGCAGCTATGTCCTTCATTGGCTTGGGAATTGGGCCATTATCCAGAGCTCTCTTGATGTACTCATAGTTGTCCTTGGACTCTATGAAGATCATGAACCTATCTCGCCATTGGCTGTACTCGTTCGGATAGAGACACGGTGGCTTGGTGTCGGTGCCAATTGCGAGAGCATCACGAGAAGTAGACATCTTTGGTTGCAACGGAGTGATCGTCAGACGGGTTGATCGATTCAGAGTGTAAACCTAACGCAAGGTACTAAGAGTGATGACCTAACGCAGGTTATACGAGTGATTGGACTAAACTGAACTTACTGGATAGGAATCCAAATAAGTGATTTGATCTGGAAGTGTCCGGATCAGATTTGATGCAAGTAGATCAATAAGAAACAAAAGTGTCCGGATAAGAGGAAGTGTCCGGATAACTTGAGTTGTCCGGTTAACCAAGGTTACCGGATGGCTTAAGTTACCGAATAGAAAACTGAAACAAAATTTTTCCGGATACACTGAAGTTTCCGGGTACAATGGATTGTCCGGATAAGATATGTCCGGAAACACTGGGTTTCCGGATACAAATGTTACCCGGATAGTATAAGGAATAGTGACTTACCCGTATTGCAGAACTTACCCGAAAAAATGAGGAGTCCGGATGGAATTGGAATTATCCGGATGGAAATCACACAAACGTCCGGGAACTATCAACTTGTCCGGAAACCACGGCTGGGTTATCCGGAAAACTCGGCTGACTTTTTCAATACGATCGATTTTCGATTAGGGTTGCACAAGAAGGTTCCTGAAAGGTTAGAAACACTACCATACTCAAAACTAACACTAACCCAGTCGATTTTGAAGCAAAAAGAGCACTTTTTAATGGTAAAAATTCGATCTTTCTTGATGAACACGACCAAAAAACTTTAAACTTAATTTGCTAAATTGACCACTCAAACGATCGAATTGGAATGTGAAAAGTTGCAGGAATACTAACAAGTATAATGCTAACACAACCCAATAAACATAATTGAACAATTTAGCCAGAATCAAAGATTTGAAAATTTCAAGAATGGTCAGACGTGAAAAAGTCAAACTAACCAGAAATCAGTGAATGAATCTGTGAATCGAATCCGTCCGTCTGCTCTGATACCAATTGATAGAACCAGATCCGTGCAACAATATAGAAATCGTAATGATAAATCAATAAGAACAATGATTTCCAACTGTCATCCCTTTCATTAACTTTCAGAGAGAATTTACAATAAGAGTTTAGAAAGCTAAAGAGATGATTAGCTTGTTTTTCCAAGCTAATCTTACGTTAAATACTATGGGCCCGTGGCTAGCAAGCCCACGGTCCGTTCACTAATAAGGCTCAAAATGAATTAATACAAATCAACCCTTGAACTTTAAATCAACTATAAAACCTGCCCTAACAAACTTCCAGCTGCAACATATTCAGCTTCAGCAGTTGATGTTGAGACTGAGTTTTGTTTCTTGCTGGACCAGCTGACTAATTTGCCACCAAGAAGTTGGCAGCTTCCTGTGGTACTCTTTCTATCAACTTTTGAACCTGCATAATCTGAATCTGAATACCCAATTAGTTCAAAACCTGAGTCGTTGGGATACCAAAGACCCAAATGCAAGGTACCTTTTAGATACCGGAAAATCCGTTTTACAGCAGCCAAATGAGATTCTTTTGGGTTGGCTTGATAACGTGACCTTCAAAACTTAAACTATACCTTAATCTAATATAAATAACTAAAAGATAATTACTAAATAATGACCACTGGAAATAAAGGAACCACGTGAGAAGAATTAGTTTAGGAGATGAAGGTCACGTGAGCCATGTGTGAATGCCGCTAGTCAACCAGCGGTGCCATGCGCACCATCAGCATCAACAGTCCCTGGCGCGGCTCAACCAGCGCCGCCGTTAGCGCCGCCGGCGTTCTTGTATTTATTCTGTCCTCTTCGTCGCTCGATCTGACCCTCGATCTTTGTCGCTATCTCCTCTATATTTGGTGCTTTATGTTTGCTCTTTTTCTGACGCCAAATTCCGGGTTTCTTTTGGGCTCGTTTTCTTTTTCGAGTTCGTTTATTTATATTTGTAAAACCCTTAATTATCTCTCGAATTCTTCGAATTCTCCCTGTATCAGTCACCCTCACTTGAAAAGAACTCGTCCTCGAGTTCACTTGAAAAACAGCTTTACCCGGCTCGTAGAACATGCGTTTCGACAAACCGCTTGGATGCACAACTCGGTCACAATTTAAAATTTTCGAGCGGTCTTCAAATCCCAACGGCGGTCGTTGCAATTCCTTCCATATGAGTAATAATTTATTAAACTCGAAAGGGTAAGAAACGTGAGTAACTTTACCGGAAACTGTATCGGTTTGAGCCGAAGCCATGGGTGCTTGAATAACGAAAACATCATCCTTGGGATCATCGTTCTTGACCTCTTGTGAAAAGCGTTTCTTCGGCTCGAGAATATCTTCCATTACCTTGTCTTCGGCTTCTTTGACGGTTAGTTCGAAATCTGTTATCGGCTTTTTAGGATCGATACCGGTCTCGTGTTGTGTTTCAACGATAATGATTTCTTCTTCCATTTTGTTCGGCAAGACTTCCTCTTTTTCTGGTGGGTTTTCCGGAATCGGTGGTTGATTGGATAGGGAAGAAATTGAACTCATAATACGATCATTATCGTTGCCCTTCTTGTTGGTGCTTTCATCGAAGCGGTCAACTGGTCTCGTGGCAATTTTGAGTTCGCCCCAACGAAATAGTACAATGTCGTGTCGACGCTTGTAAGTGGCGTTGGTATCGAATTGCCACGGTTGACCCAATAGAATGTGGCAAGCGTCCATATCAAGGACGTCACATTGTACCTCTTCTCGATAATGTTTTCCAATTGAGATAGGTACCCGACAAGTTTGTGTGACTCTCACTTGAAAACCATACTTGATCCACCCAAGGGAATATGGAGCTTTATGGGGTTGAGTGGGTAGATTAAAGTAGTCGACAAATTTCTGGGACACGAGGTTCACGCAACTTCCGTCGTCGATAATTAGGTTACATACCTTTTTGTGCACCGAACAATGAGATCGAAAAAGAACTTCGTGCTGAGATTCTTCCTTTGATGAAAGCAATATTCGTTGGAGTACGATATCGATTCTCTCTTGAGGATCTTCTTCCTCCTCCTCGGATTCGGAATTCGATAGATTAACCCGGTTATGGTTGCTATCGTGCGAAACCCTAACCGGTCCTTCAAACCTGTCTCCTCTCCGACAATTATCGTTGACGATTTCAGGTTGAAGCCTATTTACACCCGCTGTCAGATTCGCAAGTGTTGTGGATAAAGCCACACCCGACTCAGCCAAGTCTGCTTTGGTAGCGAGTTGTTGATCTGTCATTGATGGTGAAAAGACAGGCGAATCCTGCTCTGATACCACTTGATGCAGCGTAGGTTTGCGGAAGGATCGACAAGCGTCTAAACCCTTTGATAAACGTGATTACGAATTGTAAAACACGAGAACTCAAGAGAAAACTCTCTAAAATAAGAACTTTTATTAATTGATCAACTTCCTAACAAAAGAAACCTAATACCCTATTTATAATCTAAAGTAATAAAACGATAAATACTAAACTATCAAAAGGATAATTACGAAACCTTAAACTAAACCTTAATCTAATATAAATAACTAAAAGATAATTACTAAATAAAGACCACGGGAAATAAAGGAACCACGTGAGAAGAATTAGTTTAGGAGATGAAGGTCACGTGAGCCATGTGTGAATGTCGCTAGTCAACCAGCGGTGCCATGCACGCCATCAGCATCAACAGTCCCTAGCGCAACAAGTGGCACGGCTCAACCAGCGCCGCCGGTGTTCTTGTATTTCTGTTGTCCTCTTCGTCGCTCAATCTGACCCTCGATCTTTGTCGCTATCTCCTCTATATTTGGTGCTTTATGTTTGCTCTTTTTCCGACGCCAAATTCCGGGTTTCTTTTGGGCTCGTTTTCTTTTTCGAGTTCGTTTATTCTTATTTGTAAAACCCTTAATTATCTCTCGAATTCTTCGAATTCTCCCTGTATCAGGTAGCAAACATAATGTCAGGTCTGCTAGCAGTTAAGTAAAGAAGGGATCCAATCATACCTCGATAATTCGTTACATCAACAGATTTACCATCTGGATCAGCATGAATTTTCAAAGGTGGTGCCATGGGAGTTTTCATAGGAGAGTTGTTTTCAAAATTAAACTTTTTCAGAAGGTCACGAATATATTTGCTTTGATTTATAAAAATCCCTTCCGAAGTTTGTTTGACCTTAAGGACCAAAAAGAATGTAAGCTCTCCCATCATGCTCATCTCATATTGACTCATCATGAGAGAAGAAAACTCATCACACAGTGATTCATCAGTGGCACCAAAGATGATGTCATCCACATAAATTTGAACAAGAATGAGATTACATGAGGTCTTATTGATAAAGAGAGTGTTGTCAATTTTACCTCTAGAGTATCCATTCTTCAAAAGAAAATCAGCAAGAGTGTCATACCAAGCACATGGAGCTTGCTTGAGACCATAGAGAGCCTTGTCCAATCGGTACACATAGTCTGGATGTGTTGGGTCTTCAAATCCAGGTGGTTGTTTCACATAGACTTCCTCAGCAAGTTCCCCATTGAGGAAAGCACTTTTAACATCCATCTGGAAAACTCTGAAGTTTTGGTAGGCAGCATGAGCCAGAAAGATTCTTATGGCTTCAAGTCTTGCAACAGGAGCAAATGTTTCACATAGTCAATACCTTATTCCTGTCTGTATCCTTGAGCAACCAGTCTGACCTTGTTTCTGACAACCGTACCTTCTTCATCCATCTTATTCCTGAAGACCCATTTGGTTCCAATAATTGTCTTCTTTGGAGATCTGGAAACAAGTCTCCATACCTTGTTTCTTTCGAATTGAGAGAGTTCCTCTTGCATGGCAGTAATCCATCATGGATCTGCTAAAGCTTCATCAATTTTCTTAGGCTTAATGAGAGATAGAAAATTCACATAGAGACAAATGTTTCCAATGCCTCTTCTAGTTTGGACTCCATCTTGTTGATCACCGATGATTTGATCAATTGGGTCTTTGGTCCATTTGGTAGCAGGAGGTAAGGGAGGTGGAATATTTTGTATAGGTGGTATTGAACAATTTTGGTTTATCGGAGAGGAATCTAGGATACCAGTGGGAGCAGTGATAGGGTCAATATCGGTGGTAGGGTGGTTTAATGGATCAATTTCGGTGGAAGTGAGGTTGATTGGGTCAATTTCGGTGGGAGTGGTTATTGGTAAGGTGGAAGGTGACCCAACTTGTTGATTGGATGAGGAGGGATCTGAGTGGGTGAAAGGAATAGAAGATGAATCGGTGGGGTTTGTTATAGGAGCATCACCTATGCATGATGAAATCCACCTATGTAATTCATCATCATCATTTGAGAGGGATGATGATCTCAGGTCATCAAATTTGACATGAATGGATTCATCAATGCATTTTCTTCTGAGGTTGTACACACGATATGCTTTTGAGGATAAAGAGTATCCACCAAAAATGCCTTCATCAGCTTTAGGATCAAATTACCCAAGGTTGTCACGGTCATTTAGAATGAAACACACACAGACAAAGACATGAAGAAATCCTATATTTGGTTTTCTGCCATGGAAAACTTCATAAGGAGTTTTCCCATGTCTTTTGGAGATCACCGATCTATTTTGGGTAAAACAGGCAGTATTAACAGCTTCAGCCCAAAAATAGGTGGGATGATTTGATTCACTTAGCATAGATCTTGCAGCTTCACACAGAGTCTGATTCTTCCTTTCAACCACTCTATTCTGTTGAGGAGTTCTGACAGCTGAGAAGTTTTGAGATATTCCTTTGTCATTGAAGAAGTCTTCCAAGGCACTGTTTCTGAATTCAGTGCCTTGTCACTTCTTACGGAACGAACAAGCTGGCCATTTAGAACTTCATTCTTTTTGACAAAGTTGATGATTTCTTCAGTTGCATCACTTTCATACCTGAGAAAAGAAACCTAAGTATATCTTGTAAATTCATCAACAATAACAATAATGTACCTTTTGCCACCTAGGCTAGGAGTGCTGACTGGTCCACATAGATCCATGTGCAGCATTTGAAGAGGAAGAGTGATGGAGGAGCATTGCTTTTTCTTGAATGAGGTTTTGGTGAGCTTCCCTTTTTCACATGCATCACATAGCTTTTCTTTTACGAAGTTTAGCTTTGGCATGCCAGTCACCAGATCTTTGTTGTAGATTATATGAAGAGTTTTGAAGTTGAGGTGAGACAAACGTTTATGCCACAGCCAATTCCTTTTGGCTGTGTCATCCGACACAAAGCATACATTGGATGAGTCATTTCTTTATCCCATGTCTATGATGTAGATATTTTCCATCCTTCTTCCAGAAAGAACCACTTTCATGTCTTTATCAACAATTGTATAGATACAAAGTTCAAAGATAACTTTATATCCCAGATCACATAGCTGACTTATACTTAGGAGATTATGCATGAGGCCTTCAACAAGTGCAACTTTGTTGAAAGTGGCAGATCCATTGGTGAGAGTCCCGTATCCTTTTGTGTAACCTCTAGAGTTGTCTCCAAAAGTTACAGACGGACCCTTTTCAGACACATAGTTAATAAGAAGAGATTTGTTTCCTGTCATGTGACGTGAACACCCACTATCCAAATACCAGATTTGATGGTGCTCATGAACCTGCAGGCACACACAGATTAGTTTCTTGGTACCCATTTGGTGGTGGGTCTTTTTGGGTTAGAGGAGGAAGAGTCCTTAGGCTTGGTACGGTCAATCCTATCCTTGGGACAGTCCTTTGCAAGATGAAAAGTGTCACCACAATTGTAACATTTTCTATAGATAAACATCTTTTTAGATTTTTGCACTTTTTCTTTTCCTTTGCCTTTGACATTAATTTGAATAGCTTTAGGACCAAAGGTAGAGATGAGAGGAGGAAAACTTAAAATCCCATTGCCAGAAGTAGTAGGAGCAAAACTAGTGGATGGATTCGTTGAAGATTTTTTTAGATGACTTTTTGCAAGAGCTGAAGATTTTCTTTTTAAAGAAAGATTTGTGGTGTTATCAATTTTGAAAATCTTTGAGTTTGTTGGATTAGGAGAAGAGACTTCATCAAGAGTTAAAACTTTCAAAAGATCATGAATGGGTTTTGGAACATCATTGGAATCTTGTGTCTCAATGTTTTGAACAGAGGAAGAATCTTTGGCTTTCATAAACATTCCAAATTTTAAAGCTTCATTCAAATCATCTGAGTTTAAAGAAACTGAGTCACTTGAGCTTGACTCTGAAGGTTCATGATGATTTGTTGGAGCACACGAAGTAGAGGCAAGAGCATGAGAAGAAAGTTCAAAACATTTTTCCAAAGCCTAGACCAGATTTATTATCACAAGAAATTTGGTCTTGAAAAATTTTCTCAAGATTTTTTGAAGAACTGGTCCATTTTCTGACAGTCTCTTGATCTCTTTTAAGTCTTTTGAAAAGTTTGTTTTTCTCTTTGGCGATAATATGATTTATGGTTTTCAAGTCCTCAAGCTCAGCTTTGATCTCCTCAAACTTTTCAAGTTTAGACATGCAGATTTCAAGTTGAGAAGAAAGATTTTTAACTTTAACAGATTTTATTTTCTTGGCATCTTTGATATTATAAAAGTCATTAGTCAAAGACTCATAGGCATCAATCTTTTCAGTTTCGGTCATAGAGTTGAAGGGATGTACCTAAGACTATGAAGTTGAGCACCCAGTTGACACCAGAGCCATTGATGAGACTACCTTTTCTGAATCATCTATTTCCTCAGATATGGCCATGAAACACATGTTGGGAGAATCTTTGTCACTATCAGAAGTTGGTTCATCACCCCAATCATGGATTTCAACCATTAGACCCTTTCCTTTTCTGAGAAGTCCCTCATTTCTTTCTTTCTCTTTCTTGTACTTAGCTTTGTACTTTTTAGCACGTTCTTGATGTTCTAGAGAAGAGGATTTATTACTTTTTCTAGGAAAGTTTGACTTAGAGGAGTTGTTTTTGGGTTTCTCATATTTAGAAGAAAATATGTCAGAGGAGGTGGTTCTAGTTCTTTCCACACGTTTACTTCTGCATTTAGAAGCAAAATGTCCTTTCTTGCCACAATTAAAGCACTCCTCATTTGACTTGTCAGAAAAGGGAGTTTTTGTGGAAGAGAAGGGTTTTCTGAAAGTTCTAGGTTTGTTAGAATGACGAGACTTGTTCTTGAATCCAGCCATCATTGCCATTTCATCAGTTATCTGCTCAACCGAGGTTTCCTCACCTTCATCATCAGCATCACTTAGATATGCCTCCGTTTGGTGGGTAGTGTCATTCTGGCTGTCATTGTCAGAATCTGATGATGGATAGGTGATGCGAGGAACACATTGAGTTTTCTTGGAAGTATCACTGACAAGGGATATAGAAGAGCCCTTTATCTCTTTAATGATAGACTCCTTTGCAGTTTGGTTTGTTCAAAGTTAAAGAGAGTTTCATACAAAACAGTTAAAGGCATGTATTCAAGATCCTTGGTTGTCTTGATACAAGTACATATGTTCTCCCAGAAGTCAGGAAGACAATCCATGAACTTTCATAAGACTTCCTCATTATCATAAACTCTGCCTAGTAACTTCAAATCATTTAGAAGGCTGTTGAAACGATTATAATAGCTAGAAATAGATTCTCCTTTCTCATGAGCAAAGAACTCATATTTCCTGATGAGAGCAATCTTTTTGCTCTTCTTAACTTCCTCTGTACCTTTGTACAGAACACACAGAGTGGTCCACATTTGTTTAGTTGTTTCGAAGTTTACTAAAGAGTGATAGACCTTATCAGGAAGAGAGAGAGCAATAATTGCCCTGACCTTAGAGTCAAGAGAAACTAGACGTTTTTATTCATCAGTATATTTCTTAGGGTTTTTTAGAATATAACGACCAGTAGCTTTGGATTTTTCTTCATCATCAGAATCATCTTTATCAGCAATTTCTTTTCCAGCCCTCTGCGTTTCACAGTGAGCCCAGACTCTAGGGATAATGGGTCCCTCTTTGAGAATGGTTGGATATCTAGTATCCACTCCTTCCATGAATAGCATCATACGGCTTTTCCAGAGAGAAAAGTTGTTGGGATTAAACTTTGGAGGTTTGGCTATAGAGCCATTTTCAGAAAAATTGCTTTGAAAAGAGATTTCATTGTTTGAGGAGGAGGCAACCATTGCAGATCAAGTTTATGAGTTAAACTTTCTGCTCTGATACCACTTGTTAGTCCCAGATGGCTTAACAAGTATTGTAGAAGGGGGATGGGGGTGAATACAATACTCAAAAATTCACTTAATTTAATTCTTTTATTGAAAAGCTTCAACAAGAATTACACATAGAAAACTAAAGATTGTTGCAGAAAAGAACAGTTAAACTAGTCAATCAGGTTGTAGCGTAGTGGTTGATCGCCCTGGGTGATGTGGTGGAATATCCCATCTACCCAGGGTTCGATCCCAGGCGTCCTCAACATTGATAAGACATATTTAAGTTTCAAAATTGCCAAGGATTAGTCCGGGTTGTGCCTGGGATACCCTTCCCAAAAAAAACAGTTAAACTATTCTAACAATCTACACAAAGTATACTGAGAACAAAACAACTTTTAACTTACTAAGATTTAAAGCTATAGAGTTCTAAGAAAATGGAGAATACTTGCATTGAGAGAGTCTTCAAGAAAGCGTAGTTTGCATGGATGTCTTCTTCCTCTTTTTATAGTGCATGAAGCATTAAATGCTTAGGACACTTGTCATAAGGAGATTCAATAGTAGGTGTTGACTTCTGAAAAGTTGATGTGTCATTTTCACCTTTTTCCTTGGTACTAGGAAGAATACCCATGCTGATTGAGACTTTATCTGATAATGGATAAAACGACAAATAGTCACTTTTACCTGACAATAGATATTGTCCCATAATAAATGATCTTCTCATTGTGTCTTCCAAGAATCATTCCACCGATTTAAACTTTGAGGTCGGTGAGAATTCTTGATGAGAGCTGAGTATGAGAAACACCTTGTTCCCACCGATTTGAGCTTCTCATCAGTGGGACTTGCTGACCGATCATAGGAGAGATCGGTGGGAGAGTGTCCACCGATTTTCATAAAGTCCATCGGTGGACAATGACTTGATATTGTTGAGAATATTATCCTTCACTTCCACAATGAGAACATCTTCAAGCTTCATTTCGGTTGGTCTTCGACTTCACCGAACATTTTGCTGTCTTTGTCTAAGTCATTACAAAGAACCAAAGATAAATATTCTAAGTAGGATTTTAGGTGTAAAATCGGTGGGTCAATTTCAAATCTTTGGTGACCCAACATATATCAATAAATAATTAAGTTAAGTAAAAAAAAATGTATTGTATTAAACCCCCCCCCCCTCCTACAATACTTAGTACTGTGTGTTATTTCATAGTTGGACCAACAATTTAGTAAATGAAGAAAACTTATTTGCTTGCCCCTAAATTTTAAGTTCTTTTTGGACGAATAGTTTTAGGATCAAAAGAAGGCTTTGGACCATGAAAGGTTTTGGGCCAAAAAATCCTTTTGCAAAAGATTTAAATGGAATGGAAGATTAAGCAGAATATTTTTTCCTTAGAGTAAGTGTATTTGAAAGTGTTGTGAACAAGATTTGTTGTATATCCTACAGATTCACAACCACTGTCATTTGACACATAGTCTTCCCATTTCTACTTTGAGGCTTTTACAAAGTTGTTTAGAAGATGATTTTCTTTTATGGGAGAAGAGGATTTTTGGGAAGAATCACAAAAGTGATGTTTTGGAGAAGAAGTTATTCCAAATAAGGTTAAATGATTTGACAAATTGTCATAATCTTTCAAAGAAGAAAAATAACCCAAACCAAACCCGTAAATTGGAATCTCATAGTCTACTATTTTTCTGTGATCAATAGAAGCTTGGTTCCAGTTGTTTAGAACTCCTTTTTCTTTGCAAGTTCTTGAACAACTTTGTGCTTTTCATCATTTAGATATTTGCAAATAATCTTTTGATCTCTAAGTAAATTCTGAATCTCGCTAAAATCTTTTACATTATCAAAACACTCTTGAAGTTGGGTAATGAGAGCTTTTACTTTGATTTATGAATTCTTTAGATTCTAACACATTAAACAAGTTAACATATATGTCATCATAGAAATTAGATGGAATTCATACCTTATTTTGTAGATGAGGAATGTTGGAGGAGATTAGTTTAAAAGGTGATGTAGAATTACCAACGTTGTCTTTGTCAGTTTTAGATAGATCCGTGAGATGATCCATGGAACAAAATATTTACTTTATCTCATTTTTCATTATTAAAGGAGGAGGAAGATGTTTCTACCCGATCATGTTCTTTAGCCATCATACCCTTTCATTTTATTTGAAATCTTTTTGAGTTTTCACTTCTAAATTTTTGCTTTCCATTATATGAAGATCTTGAGGCTCGAAATGACTTTGATAAAAAAAATGTTGGGGTTGACTTTTAGCCTCTACATTCGGCAACGAACTGACCTTTTTTACCACATTTAAGGCACTCATTATTAGATTTGTCATAGAAGATCATCTTTGGCTTATTAGAGGTCACTCATCTAGTGAATCTGCTTTCTATACTACCTGTAAAACCACCTCTTGTAGCAAATCTGTTAAAGTTAGACGAACCTAGATATATATATATATATATATATATATATATATATATATATATATATAGAGAGAGAGAGAGAGAGAGAGAGAGAGAAAGAAAGAAAGAGAGTCGTTAATGTCTTTCATTGATAAACCATCGGTCCCGCTATTGGAATCTCCATTAGGGTTGATAGTGACATTATCATTTTGATCCTTAGAATTTTTAAAATCTATGTCATAAGTAGGATATGAGAATGATGCAGACTTCTTGGAGTCGGATGAGACAAGAGCTCTATTTATGCTTTTAGGATTTTGAAGGACATTTTTGTTAAGTAGTTTTGTTTGCTTATGGTTATACATAGTACCATACAAAGCAATTCAACACATTTGATGTAGATCCTTAGAGATTTTTTAAACACACAACAATATTTTCCCAAGAATCTGGGAGACGGTTCATAAATTTCCGTAGAACTTCAGCATTATCGAAAAAATTATCATAAACATGAAGATCATTCAAAAGAGAGTTGAACTTGTTGTAGACACCAATGAGTGATTCATTCTTTCTGCATACAACCAATTCATATTCTCTAATGAGGTTGATCTTCTTGCTCTACTAGATTATAGAAATGCCCTCATGTTGAATAGTAATAGTGTTCCATATTGTAATACCCCGAGTAAGTTCGTTAGTTAAACCATCTTATCGTTAAAGTTAATTAAGTTTATAATAGTATGTTTAAGGTAAAAGTTAGTTAAATTATAAGTTAATGGAGTTTTTGGTCATTAATGGAAAGTTTGAGGGCTGAAATGGTAATTATGCTGGATATTATCTAGTAGTAATCAGATATTTTCATAAAATACAGAAATTCAGTGTGTGTGTGTAAGTGTGAGTATTGAGAGCAAAAAGGAGAAAGGAGGGGAAACTAGGTTAAATCATCAATTGGGAATTTGGAAGTAAATTCAGGTATGTTTCCTTTGTAAGTTATGTGTGTAATTGCTTATAGATTGTTTCTATCGGAGTAGAATAAGCGATTCCATGTCTGGTATTGATTTCTGTCAATTCTGGGTCAAAAATGGACAAACCGACAGAGGTGTCCGGACACGGGTTGAATGTGTCTGGGTAGTTTTGTTGGTAGTGTCCGGGTAATCTGGTTGCTAGTGTCCGGACGGATTCCTTATCCGGGTAAGTTACTTTTTCCTATGTTTTCCGGATAGAATTGGATATCGGATAGTGTCCGGATTACTTAGGTTTCCGGATGATGTCCGGATTACTTATGTTGTCCGGAAAAGTCTTGTTGTCCGGAAAAGTTGTGTTGTCCGGATAATATGTGGTATCCGGATACTTTAGCTGTTTGACCAATTTGGTGATTTTGGATACTTTTGAATGTCCGGATATAGTTTCCAAATATATTTTGAGTTAAGTTGTTTCGAAAACTTCCTGGGGGCGGCCCCCAGACCCCGCAAGGGCGTTGCCCCTTGACCCCATCCGCTAACCGGGTAGCGGAACCCCCGTGTTAAGTCGTCGTAAGGGAACAATTGAGGATAAGAGTTTGATAGGTTAATTAGGATTCTCAGTTGCTAAAGAGTCTTATGTGTTCTATATAGTAAAGAGATATTGTATCTGATTGTTACAGATTTTGTGAATCCTGAGTAAAAGACTGAATCTGTGGAAAAAGGCTTGGAAGCATTTTGTTAAGTTAACAGGTGAGTTTTACTTTAAAAACGTTTTTAACTGGAATACATATACGTATGGTTTGGGAATGTGATAATTGGTGATTATGTGTTTATATGTGCGATATATGTGAATTATAATATATTGAGGTATTATATTTACATGAGTATTATAATGTGTTATAATACGTTGGCCGGGCGTAGGACCGGGGTGTTGCTATAGAATCTGTATAGCGTTGTTTGGCTGTAGATGTTGTACAGCGTTGTAAATTATTAGTTGGCTTGCAACCAACTAATATGGCCAGGAGGAATGAGAAGGGAGGGTACACGATGTGTGAGCTCAAATTGATATATTTGATTGTGTTGTGTGATTTATATAAATAGGGTTTATATAAATGATTTCAAACTAACAGGGATTTATCTCACTTAGACCATTAGGTCTAACCCTCATTTTGTTTTAAAATATGTATTCCAGGTGGCGGATCGGGTAAGAGCAAGTAATTAGAGTAATCGAGGGATGGCTTTTGTGAAGGAATATATGTTGAAGATTTTGGCATGTTTAGCAGTTGTATTAAAATGATTAAATGTTGTGTATGTATTTAGTATGAAGTTTGTAGTAGAATGGCTTCTTCTGATTGTAAAAGACTATGGGACCGTACTTGTAATATGATGTTTCGTTTGTTATATCAATGTTATGTTACATTATGTGATTTGTTGTGTATATGGGATTTGTGTTGTTACACATATATCCTGGGCAATTGAGAGATTCTTGATTGCGTGATAAACATCGTACCGTAATTACATAACAATGATAGTTCTAACTTTAGTGTCTATAGAAATTTGTCTTTTATCATCAATTGTCCATTGATTTGGAGTTTATATGATTTGCCTTCTTATATCGACCACTTTGTCATTTTCATCATGAACTCTAGGGCTAAATTAAGGGAACATGAACAAATGGGCCATTTTTAAGGATGATGGGAATTTGATTATCTACCCCTTCAGAAAATAGGATCATATGATTTTTCAAAAGAGAAAACTTATCCTTTTGAAACAAGCAGGTTTGGATAGGGTGCCATTGTCATATTCATGTAAGTCATTATAGATGTTGTTACTGTTAAACCACTTTTTATATTGTAAAAGTATTGATAAATTCCTAAGTGTTGAGAATCCAGAGACGAAGACCAACCAAAGGGTGTTTAACCAGAAGATGATCTAACAAAGCAGAGCCCCTCAGGCTACCTATATACCAAGCTCTAGACTCAACATAGCTGCTTAACTCTCTAAGTATGATCCTCCAAGCCTAGAATATTTGCACCCAGAGTTTTTATCGCACTTTACACGTGGATTGACCCAAATGGTCAATGCATTGACTTTCCTAGATTTAGGCTATAAATAGAAGATTCGTTTGTACAATTGTAATCACTCACGCATATTGAGAGACTATTTCCATATCTTTGTTATAACCTTGTGAGATCCTTTTAGAGAGATTATTAAACACGCTACTATATGAATTCCATGAAGATCAACCTATAATCAATCTTTACTCAATACATATGACGATGATAATTCCTCAAATCTGGTGATATCTTCATATTCATTGTTTTACTATTTTTCCTAGTGATCTTACAAACTACTTTCGCTCACAGCTTCTTTATTTGATCACTACATTGAGGATCTGGGATCCAATAATTTGTATCAAAGAAGATTGATTAGGAATAATTAAATCGATCTAATCTGTGAAGATTGTTCCTCAATTTATCTAGGCAGTTTCTTCAAATTTGTCTTATTATTCTAAAACCATTTTTAACAAGGATATGTGATCTGGTCACTAAATTGAGGATATGGGATCCAACAATTGATATCAGATCAGATTGATTAGGATTAAGTAAATCGATATAACCTGTGAAGATTGTTCCTCGATTTATCTAGGCATTTTCTTCAAATTTGTCTTATCATTCTAAAACCTTGTTTTCAAAAGAATATGTGATTGAGTTCAATTTATGTGAGAGTTTGTGGTAATTTCAATTTAAAGAATCAATGTGTATTGAAACCTCAAAAGATATGGCAAACACAACCTGGAACGCTACCTACAGCGTAGGATCTCTCACCAAACCTCTAACTCTTCTCGGGGAAGAATACAGCCAATGGAAAATAAGGATTATCAGTTTTCTTGAAGGGATTGACATACAATTACTTCTAAATATTCCTGTTTAGGACTCAAGCACATACTGGAGACTTCTGATTCCTCATGTTCAAAGTCCAGAGAATCATGACTCAATACCCTATTTGAAGTCATCTTTGGTGATGAGAGTGGCTCTGATAATTCAACCAGAGATACTTCTGATCATGGCTCTTTAGAGGATTCACAAGTAATAGGTATTACTTCTTCTAAACCCTCTGATGCTTCACCTCTTAGTATTTTTGTCTCTAGAGGTCCAGAATCAACTTCCATACATGGACAACAATCTGAGAGGGAGCAAGCAGAGACATCATCATCATCAATCCTAAGCTCAAATGTTGAAATACCTCATCCTCGACAAGATAAAGTGACTCAGAATGTTCCAAAACCCTAACCCCCAATGACTAGATGGAGAAAAGATAATCCTCTAAACCAAATAATTAGGGATCTTTCTATCGGTGTCAAGACCAAATCCTCCACTTCAAATGAATGATATGAAACAATTTCATTAAAATAAAAATAAAAACCATGAAACAATTTCATCAAGAAAACCTATGAAATCCAAAGTTTACACGAAAAAAAGTTTACAAAATAGTGGGTCTATATATATATATAACATATCTTGAAGATATGATAAAATGAAGTCATATAGTGAGATCACAATGGGGGGTCCTTGGCATCAAATGAAAACTGTATATGAATGTGATAGTTTAGAAAGGGTTGAGAAATTCAGGACAATTAACATACTCCAAAAACTTCCACCTAACAATAAACCAAATCAACCTAACCTAATCCACTACGCTACAGTACTGCCGATTCAGGTTACACTACATACTCAACTCAATGGCAATTAAGCAAATTACTATTTTCATTCCATGCAACATTTGAGTAGTATCTCATAGTTTAAGAGAAATGTTCATCTCATGAAAGAAAAGAATAAATGACACAAATCAATGAATCAATTTATTTCTGATTATAATAATCATACAGATAGATAACCATATGACTCCTCCTATATTTGTTTCCATATATATATATACGTTCAATAAATGTGATCATGTAAATTAAGAAAAACAACTGAATGTGATATACGTACTTAAAAAGGAGTCTGGATTGGAAAAGCATCATATATTCAAGGTAACGAACATACGAGAATATTTTGATGTATCAAAGTTTCAATCCGACCCGACCCGTATGATTTGGGTCATATTGTTAAAATGTCTTTAACCTGATCAACCCAACCCATATTCACTCTACCATAGACGGTGAGATTGAGATTCACACTCGGACATAGACGGAGCCAACCTTGGCCTGGGTTAAGCTCGGACTCACTCTCAACTTTGCAAAAACAAGTTTTTTATACCTCAAAGCTAACCCTTCACAAAACCACCCCCTTCACTCACTTATCCTATATATCTCTATTATTATATGTAGGCAGCCTAGCAGAATTACGCCTCAAGTCTCTTCACATATAAAATTAAGGAACAAAGTCTCAAAGAAATTATAATATATATATATATATATATATATATATATATATGTTATAAATAATACAATTTTGTGCATGCATATTAATTAAATGTTTGGGATTTATTTAGTATAATTTGTATGTTGTTTTAAAATGTTTTATACTTTTATTATCTTCATTGAGTGAAAGGAAAAGAAATCTATGTATTGTTTTCTTGAAAATGGTTGGATTGAAAGTTATGTAACTTTAATATTTATAAATTAACGAGAACTCAACAACTGAATTACAGAAAATATAGTTAATCGAGTTCACTATTAATTAAATTCTCTAAAAAATATTAATGAACCACTTGTATAAAAAGTAGGTATATATTTATTTTTAATTGATTCTTTTTATCTATAAAATACTTTTATGTATTTATTTATTTTATTTAATAATTAAAGTTAAGAGGACGGACCATCCTCGTCATCGATAATCTTGGTTCCAGCGAGAAATTAGGAGATACCGACCGCTGTCTAGTTCAAGGGGTTCTCTTTAGGGCTGTAAACGAACCGAACGAACACGAACACGAACGAAGACTTGTTCATGTTCGTTCGTTTAACTTAACCGAACAAACGAACGAACACGAACGAGATTTGTTGTGTTCATGTTCGTTTGTTAAGAATTTTTGTTTGTTCGTGTTCGTTTATGTTCGTTCATTAAGAGTTAAACGAACGTAAACGAACGAACCTAAATGAACATACACGAACGTAAATGAACGAACTTAAATGAACATAAACGAACGTAAACGAACGAACGTAAACGAACGAACTTAAATGAACATAAACGAACGAACCCAAATGAACAAAAGCCAACCACCGTACTCATCATTTCGTTCGTAAAAAATATCTTAACAAAATGAAAAACCGGGTTAACTTAGGAGGTATAAAAAATAAATTCTAAAAGATCAATTTACTTGATGATTTTAGACATTAATTTCATATTATATAAATATTTGTATATATATAAACATGCATAAATGAACATAAACGAACATAAACGAACGTAAACGAACGAACATTAACGAACATAAATGAACGAACGTTCACGAACATAAATGAACGAACGAGACCATTGTTCATGTTCGTTCATTTAACTAAACGAACAAAAAACGTGTTCACGAACGGTTCGCTGAACGTTCGGTTCGTTTACAGCCCTAGTTCTCTTGGTAGGAAGCTCGAAACGAAAGCAGCTAGCTAAGCTGCTCATTGTGTAAGTCGATGATATTGTGGTCAACGGGCAGGCAGGATTGTAGTAATTACCAATTAATTAAGGTCACTGAATTTGATTTTGAATGAAACCCCCTCTTTTACTTTTACTCTTTTGCAAATCAATCCTCAAGCAATATACTACTACCATTCTTTGTTCATTCCAAAATAAATGAAACATACTTAACATATAGTTAAAACAAGGATACGAAACATGGAACTTAACATATAGTTAAAACAAGGATGATACGTAGGTGGTAATCAAAGATTGAAAATATATCTTAAAAAGGATAAGAAAAATAATCATTTTAACATGAAGCAACCATTAAGGAGTTGTTGATTAAACACTTATTATTTTTTGCTGAATAACTAAATATTTATTATCTCTTACCGGGTAAGAGACACTTACTAGTCATAGAATATATATGGTTTTTACCAACAATTTTGTTGTGTCTTTTTGTTGACTGAAAATCTTACATGATAAGTAAAGGTGGTGACTTTTACCCGATCAACGTACGGGGTAAAAGACACTTACTATTCAGAGATGATGGTGTTTACCAGGGACGGACCTGCACCTGCAGGTAGGCACGTGGTGGCACGTGCCACCGTATTAATTCTCTGGCGATGGGTAAAAATTTTCGTTTTCGTGAAGGTGTCACCATATCGATTTAGGAGGTGCTACCGTATTATTTTGGAAACTACAAGGGGTGCACCTAAACTGAAAAAAAAATACCCAAATCTTATACCCATTCAACCAAAAAACGAAAAAATCTCTTGAAATCAACAAAAAATCTCTCGAAATCGATAAAAAAAACTTAAAATCCCCCGAAATCAAGCAAAAAACGTTAAAAATCTCTCGAAACGCCGGAAATTGGCTAAAAACACATCGTACGATATTGAACGTTGATAAAAAGATGAAAGACACTTCGATAAAAACGGTATGAAAAAATATGGTGCCACCGTATGAAAAAATTTATGGGTCCGTCCCTGGTGTTTACCAATTATCTTACTATCTCATTTTAATGACCGGAAATATTACACGATAATGCAGATGAGATGGTGACTTTCATCTTATCAGTGTTTGTTTGTTGGTAAACGAATCCTAACTTACCTTGTGTGACATGGAAACATGTGTCATTCTCTAGATAGAGATGAGATTTGCATAATCTCACTTTCCTAGACTCCAGTCCCCACTCACAAGTAGGGCTGTAAACGAACCGAACGTTCAGCGAACCGTTCGTGAACTGTTCGGGGGGAAGTTCGTTTATGTTCGTTTATTTAATAAATGAACGAACATGAACACGTTTTTTTGTTCGTTTAGTTAAATGAACGAACATGAACAATGGTCTCGTTCGTTCATTTATGTTCGTGAACGTTCGTTCATTTATGTTCGTTAATATTCGTTCGTTTACGTTCGTTTATGTTCGTTTATGTTCGTTTACGTTCGTTTATGTTCGTTTATGCTTGTTTATATATAAACATGTTTATATAATATGAAATTAATGTGTAAAATCATCAAGTAAATTGATCTTTTAGAATGTATTTTTCATACCTCCTAAGTTAACCCGGTTTTTCATTTTGTTAAGGTATTTTTTACGAACGAAATGATGAGTATGGTGGTTGTTTTTTGTTCATTTGGGTTCGTTCGTTTATGTTCATTTAAGTCCGTTCGTTTATGTTCATTTAAAGTCGTTCGTTTACGTTCGTTTATGTTCATTTAAGTTCGTTCGTTTACGTTCATTTATGTTCATTTAAGTTCGTTCGTTTACGTTCGTTTATCTCTTAATGAACGAACATAAACGAACACGAACAAACAAAATTTCTTAACGAACGAACATGAACACAAAAAATCTCGTTCGTTTACCGTTCGTGTTCGTTCGTTTGTTCGGTTAAGTTAAACGAACGAACATGAACAAGCCTCCGTTCGTGTTCGTTCGGTTCGTTTACAGCCCTACTCACAAGTAAATCATATCTAGTTCGTTCAATTTGATCTTGTAATTTTTAATAAATTATGATGGTTGAATTTTGTTAAGTCCAAAATATTTATCAATCTTAAAGAAATATAATGTTGTTCTATAACTCTAAAATGATTAGTTTCAACATTAAAGCAAATATGATGATGAAAAAAGTCGATAACTTTCTGGATGAATTTGCTAATTTCTAAATAATCAGGGGGTGAAATGGAATTTCATTAAAGAAGAAGGTACTAGAAAGCTACATAAAATATTGGGAAATTAATTAAAATACCCTAAGTCAAACCAAGTGTTACTGAAATACCCCAAATCTCTCTCATGTTACAAAAATACCCCAAACATCCGCGATAGAGCCCGCGATCGCGGGCTCCAGGCCACGTGTCACCAAAGTTTGCCCACTTTGCCCGCGTTGGTCCCTCAAGAATGCCCGTGGTCCAGCTTTCCCCCCTCAAGAATGCCCGCGTGTGCAGTTTTGGTCCCTGCCCGCGTTTGACTCTCGTTGACCCCCGCGATCGCGGGCTACTGTTGGGTCATCAAGATTTGAAGATGACCTCATGATCTCCTTTTATACTTTGAAAAACATTTTATACTTAGAGAAATTTTGGATGCATGGTTCTTTGTAATGGCTTGTACAAGATAGCAAATGTTTGGTGAAGTCAAAGATCAACCAAAGTCAAGATTAAAGATTCTCTCATTGTGGAAGTGAAAGATCCTTTCTCAACACATACAAGTCATTGTCCACCGATGGTGTTCTCACACATCGGTGGACACATCTCCACCGAAATTACTCTATGTTTCGGCCAAAGAATCCCACCGATGGAAGTCCAATTTCGGTGGGATCTCAAAGAAGTCTCAAAGATGTTTTTCCTCCAAAGATGATGTCACATATCCCAAAGATGATGTCACATATCTCAAAGATGTGTCACATATCACAAGGCTATCATCGGTGGGATCTCAAAGAAGTTTCAAAGATGCTTTCTCCAAAGATGTGTCACATATCCCAAGCTTCCTTCGGTGGTGCAATCTTTAGAAGACAAATTGAGAAGATATTTTCTACATGGATAAAGTGACATTTTGTCTTGTTATCCATTTTCATGCAAAGCTCTTTTCTCATGCATGGGCTCTTCTGATTGTACCTTGTAAAAGGTGACAAGGACTTCACAACTCTCCAGAAGTCAACATCCTCAGCAAGTGTGAAGATGACAAGTGTCCCAAGCATTCAATGTTTGCACACTCCTTGTCACTATAAAAGGAAGACCTCTCCATGCAGAAAAGACACATATCTTGAGAGACTTGAAGATTATTGTGTGCTCTACGCAAACTGGAAGATTTCTCTAAGTGCAAGAATTTCCAGTTTGCTTGAAAAACTTTATAGCTTTGTTCTAAGTGTTCTTAGTTATTTTGTTAGTATACTTTGTGTAAGATTGTTAGAATAGTTTATCTGTTCTTTTCCGCAACAGTCTTAAGTTCTCTATGTGTAATTCTTGTTGAAAGATTTTCAATAATAGAATTAAAATTGTGAAAATTTTGAGTATTGTATTCAACCCCCCCCCCCCCCCCCCCCTTCTACAATACTTGGTTAGCCATCTAGGACTAACAAGTGGTATCAGAGCAGAAAGTTTAATTCCATAAACTTGATCTGCGATGGCTGCCTCCTCTTTCTCTACTGTTGAAAACTCTTTTCAAAATATTTTTTCTGAAAATGGGTCCATTTCAAAACCTCCTAAGTTTAATGCTAACAACTTCTCTTTGTGGAAAAGCCGCATGATGCTGTTCATGGAAGGAGTGGATACTAGATATCCAACCATTCTCAAAGAGGGACCCATCATCCCCAGAGTTTGGGCTCGCTATGAAACGCAGAGGCCCGGTAAAGAAACCATGGAAAAAGATAATTCTGATGATTCCTCTGATGAAGAAAAATCTGCTGCTACTGGTCGTTACATTCTTAAAAATCCTAAGAAATATACTGATGAGGAAAAACGACTTGTGTCTCTTGATTCTAAAGTTAGAACTATCATTGCTCTCTCTTCCTGATGAAGTGTACCACTCTCTGGTAAATCTCTCTACTGCCAAAGAGATGTGGTCCACTCTGTGTGTTTTGTACGAAGGTACAAATGAAGTTAAAAAGAGCAGAAAGATTGCTCTTGTTAGAAATTATGAACTCTTTGCTTTTGAAAAAGGAGAATCTCTTCCTAGCTTCTATAACCGTTTCAACTCTCTTTTAAATGATCTTAAGTTGTTGGGCAGAGTCTATGATAATGAGGAAGTCTTGTGCAAGTTCATGGATTGTCTTCCAGATTTTTGGGAAAATATATGTACTTGCATCAAAACTACCAAAGACCTTGAGTTCATGCCCTTAACTGTTCTATATGGAACTCTTTTCAACTATGAGCAGACGAAACTGCATAAGTTTATAAAGAACTCTTCTCTAGCTCTCCTAAGTGACTCTTCCAAAAAGACTAAGTGTTTTCCAAAAATCACCTACCCATCTGACTCTGACCATAATAGTCAAGAAGATCCCAATGATCATTCAGAAGCATATCTTAGTGATGCTAAGGATGAATGTGAGGAAACTTCAACTGATAAATTATCTGATGAAATGGCCATGTTGGATGGGTACTCTAAATCCAAATCTCATCTCCGTTCTGTAAAATCTAAGTTTGGTAGAAAATCCTCCTCTTCTCTCTCCAAACATTCTTCCTTGGACAAATCTAATGAGGAATGTTTTAACTGTGGTAAAAAGGGTCATTTTGCTTCTGAGTGCAGAAGTAAACTTCTTGAAGGACCCAAAACTTCTTCCTCGGGCCGATTTTCCTCAAAATCGGAAAGATCCAAACATGATTCCTCCAATCTCTCCTCTTCTGCTCATTCTGACCGGGCTGAAAGGTACAAGGAAAAATACAAGAGAGAAAAGGAAAGAAATGACAGACTTGTCAGAAATGCAAAAGGTCTGCCTGCTAAAACTCATGATTTGGCAGATGAACCCACATTTGAAAGCGAATGACACCTCAAATGTTTGTTTCATGGCCAAGAAAAATAACATGGATGATTCAGAAGGCCACAACTCCTCAACTGCTCTTGTATCAGCTAAGTGATTCTCCTCCTCACCACAGGTACATCCATTTCTATCTCTCTCTGATGCTGAAAAGATTGAAGCATTTAATTCCTTATCTATTGTCTTTAGATGATGCATCCTTCTCTTCCAACTCATGCAAAATATTTTCTATCTCTGAAAAAGGAAAGTATCTGGGTGCCAATTTTTTTTATTAAAAAGAAATCCTTCACTTTTTCTAAAAATACCTATGTGTCTTCTTCTACCGATTTTATTCACAGTTCTGTGTATCTCAAAATGTCCTTTTCAAAGGAAAAGTTTTTGGTCCTCCCAAAATTTGAAAAATGTATTTTAGGTGCTGCACCCCAAATCTTTGATTCCTCGTCAAATTCTTGAGGACATTTTTTTAAAAGCAAAAATAAAGAAAAATATCACAATTCTAAAAAGATCTTTCTTTATAGAAAATGTTATTTCTGTGGTGCTACTTTTCATTTTGCCAAAGACTGCCAGAAAGAAAGAACTGATCTAAAGTGACACCAACCCTTTTCTTCTAACCCAAAAGGACCCACCTTCAAAATGGGTACCTGGAAATTAAATTCTTTGTGATTGCAGATTTTGAGCTGGGCAGATGGATCTATGTGAACAAGTGAGAAAGTTGACAAAACCTTAGAATTCTTTACTCTCATGACATCATAAGCATGATGATGTCATTCTCATGACATCACCATCTCCAATCTCTTAAAATTCCATTTCTTTTCTAAACCTCACCACCGAAATTTTCCTTAACCACCGAACCAAAAATTCATCATCTTCCACCAAATATTCTTTTTCACCACCTTTTTTTCTCTCCTCCATTAATCAACTCCAAGACAATAACAATCCATCTTTTTGTGATGACACGTATGCATCCTTAAACATTGCATGCATTTCTCTTCTTTTCTTGATCATCTTTATCACCTCCTTTTCTTTCACTTTCAAGAAACCACTCATCTCCGTCTTCAGAACCCCATTCCACCGAACCTGCATGCTCTTCCTCCGAAAGTGCAACTTGTAGCAATTAATTCCCAAGCATACCATCCCATTCTTCTAACCTTCCACCGAAATCTAAATTCGGTGGGACCCCTCTAATTCGGTGGAACCTTTCAAATTCGGTGGAACCCTTCACGTATCCACCACCGATTCTTCTAACCTTCCACCGAAATCTAAATTCGGTGGAACCCTTCAAATTCGGTGGAACCCTTCACAGACACACCACCGATTCCACCGATTCCAAACCTTTCCATCTTGCCATGCACCAAACCTTCCCACCGATTCCAAACCTTTCCACTGATTCCATCTTTTCAAATTTTTTTACCGAAGACAATCACCCACCGAGTCTACACCGACCCACACCGATTCTACACCGAATCTCCACCGATCCACCACCGAATCTCCACCGATCCACCACCTCAAATCCCACCGATCTCTCCTCCTCAATAAGAATCTTTTTGACTCATGCTACCTACAGAAATTTCAGAGTCTTTCAAATGAATGTCAAAAGTGCCTTCCTCAATGAGGAACCTGCAGAGGAAGTCTATGTGAAACAACCTCCTGGCTTTGAAGACCCAACTCATCCAGACTATGTGTACCGACTAGACAAAGCTCTCTATGGTCTCAAGCAAGCTCTACGTGCTTGGTATGACACTCTTGCCAATTTTCTCTTAAAGAATGGATATTCCAGAGGAAGCTGCCAACTTCTTGGTGGCAAATTGGTAAGTTGGTCCAGCAAGAAACAAAACTCTGTGTCAACCTCTACTGCTGAGGCTGAATATGTAGCTGTGCTGAGATCCTGTGGATGAGAAATCAACTAAGGGACTCTGCTCAAATCTATTCCAAAGTCCCAATTCTGTGTGATAACTCAAGTGCAATAGCTATTGCAAATAATCCAGTTCTTCATTCCAGATCAAAGCACATAAATATCAGATATCATTATCAGATATCATTTCATCAGGGACCACATCTCCAAAGGTAACATTGAGCTTCACTTCATTCCTATAGATATTCAGCTTGCCGACTTGTTCACCAAACCTCTAGATGAAACCAGGTTTAATTTCCTCATAAATGAACTTGGAATGTGTAATCTTCAATAACTATGTGTCCTAAGTTTCCACCGAATTCTCATCGGTGGACACTATTCTTCTCTCACAAATCTCCTCTCCTATCTAGAAACATAGGAAAGAACCCCTCCAAATGATGTCATCCCATGCATGGTAGACACCTTTTTCTTTTAATGATGTCATCACCATGATCTCATCTCACCAAAGTTGTAGACCTCTACCAATTCCTCTACCGATTCTCTCCCCACCAATTTTATCTAGCTTCTCATATACTCTTCCTCTCACCTAACCCAACTTCCTATGTGTCATCTCCTCATCCCATCCCTTTTTCCATCTTTTTCACTCTTGGTTTGCAACCCATCTCTCCTTTCATAAAATCCACCCACTACAAACTCTTCTGCAGATGTCACCCCAAATCCTCAAACTCAATCTTTTTGGGTCATCAAAATTGGAAGATGAAATTCCAATCTTTTCTTCACTTTGAAGATTTTCTCCATAATGCCTTAGAAGACTTTCTCCACACTCTGCTGAAGATGTCTTAGAAGTTTTCCGTCAACCTCTTCAAGAAATTACACCGAATTTTTGTCTAACTCTTGCAAATTTTAGGTGGGAATATTAAAAAAAAAAAAATTCTTCTGATTTTCCACCGAAAATCCTACCGAAAATTGCCAATTTTCGGTGGGATCTCCTTAATTTTCGGTGGAATCTCCTTCATTTTCGGTGGAAAAGCAAAAAAAAAAATCTCTCCAGATTTTCCTACCGAAAATTGCCAATTTTCGGCCGATTTTTCATTTTCTCTTGGTGCTTTTCCTGCGTCGGCCGCTGAGGGGGAGAATTCATCTGAGGGGGAGAAACATCAACCCTCAGTACTCATATCCAGCGACCAACTTGAAAAAAAAATGAGGAAATCGACGGACCGGTTAAGGGGAGCACATCAGTCCGGGCGGATCTAACTGAGGGGGAGTAACACAAAGACCGACTGATCTAACTGAGGGGGAGCAAATAAAAGACAAGTCGATGATGCTAAACAGGAAAAGATGCCAAGATGCAACAGATGGGCAGATGCATCCTGAGGCTGATTCACTCAAACTCAACCCTCCTCAAAGTTTGTCACTATAATGGGTTGTCTCCTATCAAAACCCACAGATTCTCTTGGCTGAAATCTTTTGGAGTAAGTGAATGACTTGAAGATTTGAAACATCTGAAGAAAAGCAAAAGTGCCTGAAAGATAAAGTTCTTCAACACATCAACAGGCTGCTGATCAAAATGAAGAATCCTCAAGCCAGACACAAGTTTCAACTCGCCCCTCCAAAGATGCAAGTAATATTCATTCTGTTCATATTGTTTATACTGTTTATACTTCTTTCCTTTTCCTTTCAATTATTTGTACAGCTATACCTTTTTATTTTTTCTCATATGTAAATATCATATATACATACAAAAAAAATGGACTGTGTGAAAAAGAACCCAAAAGAGTAAAGAAGGGTCAACATGCATTATTCACTGTCTTACTCGTGTTTTTCTAAGTATGGATGTCATCATCAAATAGGGGGAGATTGTTGGGTCATCAAGATTTGAAGATGACCTCATGATCTCCTTTTATACTTTGAAAAACATTTTATACTTAGAGAAATTTTGGATGCATGGTTCTTTGTAATGGCTTGTACAAGATAGCAAATGTTTGGTGAAGTCAAAGATCAACCAAAGTCAAGATTAAAGATTCTCTCATTGTGGAAGTGAAAGATCCTTTCTCAACACATACAAGTCATTGTCCACCGATGGTGTTCTCACACATCGGTGGACACATCTCCACCGAAATTACTCTCTGTTTCGGCCAAAGAATCCCACCGATGGAAGTCCAATTTCGGTGGGATCTCAAAGAAGTCTCAAAGATGTTTTTCCTCCAAAGATGATGTCACATATCCCAAAGATGATGTCACATATCTCAAAGATGTGTCACATATCACAAGGCTATCATCGGTGGGATCTCAAAGAAGTTTCAAAGATGCTTTCTCCAAAGATGTGTCACATATCCCAAGCTTCCTTCGGTGGTGCAATCTTTAGAAGACAAATTGAGAAGATATTTTCTACATGGATAAAGTGACATTTTGTCTTGTTATCCATTTTCATGCAAAGCTCTTTTCTCATGCATGGGCTCTTCTGACTGTACCTTGTAAAAGGTGACAAGGACTTCACAACTCTCCAGAAGTCAACATCCTCAGCAAGTGTGAAGATGACAAGTGTCCCAAGCATTCAATGTTTGCACACTCCTTGTCACTATAAAAGGAAGACCTCTCCATGCAGAAAAGACACATATCTTGAGAGACTTGAAGATTACTGTGTGCTCTACGCAAACTGGAAGATTTCTCTAAATGCAAGAATTTCCAGTTTGCTTGAAAAACTTTATAGCTTTGTTCTAAGTATTCTTAGTTATTTTGTTAGTATACTTTATGTAAGATTGTTAGAATAGTTTATCTGTTCTTTTCCGCAACAGTCTTAAGTTTTCTATGTGTAATTCTTGTTGAAAGATTTTCAATAATAGAATTAAAATTGTGAAAATTTTGAGTATTGTATTCAACCCCCCCCCCCCTTCTACAATACTTGGTTAGCCATCTGGGACTGACAGCTACACGTGTCCAAAGTTTGCCCACTTTGCCCGCGTTGGTCCCTCAAGAATGCCCGCGGTCCAGCTTTCCCCCCTCAAGAATGCCCGCGTGTGCAGTTTTGGTACCTGCCCGCGTTTGACTTTCTTTGACCCCCCGCGATCGCGGGCAATAGTGTCACGTGTCGGCACAGGGTTAACCCTAAAGTCTGTTTGACGAACCAAACCCTAATTTTTCTTCGGCCGCACTATATAAGGGGGGGACCAAAAAACGGCACTCTCATTTTTTTAATCACTCTCTCAATTTTTAATCAAACTCTCTCAATTTTCTCCCACTCTCTCAATTTTGTCGTGTGGAATACGCGTTCGGGTTTTGTGAAGATGTCTCGTATTACCTCTATGGTATGTTTTCCTTATGTTTTTTGTTATTTTTTGTATGTTATTTTAAGTTAAGATATATGATTTGTAGGTTGTTATAGTGTTTATAACTTATGTTTGAATATGTTGTATGTTTAACATGATATGTATGGTTTTATGTTTGAATGTGATATCTGTATGTTATAATGTGTATGTTGTTATAGTGTGTTTTTTCATAAAAAAATTGTTAAGAGTGTTCTTTTATAAAAAAATTGTTAAGAGTGAGTTTTTATAAAAAAATTGTTAACAATGTTTTTTTTTTATAAAAACACACTCTTAACAATTTTTTTATAAAAACACACCCTTAACAATTTTTTATAAAAACAGTGTGTTTTTATAAAAAATTGTTAAGAGTGTGTTTTTATAAAAAATTGTTATAGTTTTATGGTTTTTATAATGTGTTTTTTAATAAAAAATTTGTTAATTTTTTTTTACAAAAACGGTTTTTATAAAAAATTGTTAAAAATGTGTTTTTTTATAAAAAATTGTTAAGAGTGTGTTTTTATAAAATTTTTTTTATAGTTTTATGGTTTTATGTTTGAATGTGATATTTGTATGTTATAATGTGTATGTTGTTATAGTGTGTTTTTTCATATAAAAATTGTTAAGAGTGTTTTTTTATAAAAAAATTGTTAAAAGTGTGTTTTTATAAAAAAAATTGTTAAAAATGTGTTTTTTTTTTATAAAAACACACCCTTAACAATTTTTTTATAAAAACACACTCTTAACAATTTTTTTATCTATATATAACACTATTATACGTTGAAATAAAATAAACCGCACTTTATCTATATATAACACTATTATACGTTGAAATAAAATACCACTGCACTTTATCTATATATAACACTATTATACGTTGAAATAAAATAAACCGCACTTTATCTATATATAACACTATTATACGTTGAAATAAAATACCACCGCACTTTATCTATATATAACACTATTATACGTTGAAATAAAATACCACCGCACTTTATCTATATATAACACTATTATACGTTGAAATAAAATAAACCGCACTTTATCTATATATAACACTATTATACGTTGAAATAAAATACCACCGCACTTTATCTATATATAACAATATGATACGTTGAAATAAAATAAACCGCAACATCTATATAAAATAAAATAAACTGCAACATCTATATATAACACTAACTATAACATCTGTGAATGACTATGTAGAAGGATTTCTTTAATATCGACTTGACGGTAAGGTGCAAAGTTTCCTACATCGAGGAATTAGGAACGCTCTTTAGGGGATTAGGTGATCGCGCGGATACCCTTGAGACCATCTATAGAGAGACACCGTTCGGGCCATGGATGGATGTGTCTTACTCTGGTGGCGACCCTACGCTAGTACACATGTTTCTACAGTTGGAGGTCGAGGGCGCCAACGCTGAGCCGGAGGAGATGCATTTTGATTTCTTCGGCTCTCAATTGCATTTTGGGCGTCGTGAGTTGTGTCTAATTACAGGACTACGTTTTGGAGAGGCTCCCCCTTCCTCCCTTAGAAGACTGCTCCTTCGTTCCTAGGGTTTGGGGCATTTCAGCATCTCGTTTGAAGCTGAAGGCAGCCCGGGACATGATGAAAGAGGGCCTTAGTGCCCTAACCGACGACGATGCTGTCCGTGTATGCTTGGTGGTGATCGTGGATATGGGCTTCCTGGGCCGTGAGTATAGCCAGTATGCTTCCGAGACGGTCCTTAGGGCCGTCGAGGACCTTGAGCTGTTTAACAGCTACCCGTGGGGTAGCCATATCTGGACACATTGCTACTCTATTCTGCACCGAGCCATAGCCAGACGCGTTGATCGACATGCAAAGATGAATCTTTGTGGTTTTACATACGCCTTCAAGGTTAGATACGTAGTATAACAATTGTTAATAATACATACAAACTGTTTGGCTTTTCTTTTTACGTACTTGCTCTTCTTGTCTAATTCCAGATATGGATCTTGGAGATGTTTCCCGCATCAATCCGATATTTCGTCAAGCGCGACGATCGAGTACTTAGGGGAACCCGTTGGGACAAGCGTGTTACCCTAAGTAGGTCGCTTTGGTTTTAGTTCTTCAATGCGTCTAGAAATGTAAGTTCTTTTACTATGTTTACAATTTGCATACGTTAGTCCCGCTTATTAATTTCTTTTATGTTTTATCATATATTTAGCAGCCACTCTTGCCTTTCGATCGCCTTGTGCCTACTGTCGACGAGATGGGCACAGATTGGTACAGAGACAGCGTGGCCTTTATTGACGCAGAGGCGGAAAGGGCTCGACGTCCCCCTACTTCCGAAGATGAGGAAGACGACGACAGGCCCCCTTCCGGTGGATACCAGCCGTCCCCTTCCTCCTCCTACCAGCCGGCCCGTTCCTCCTCCTACCAGCCGCCCCATTCCTCCTCTTACAATCCATATGAGGCGGCCCCTTCCTACGAGCCACAGCGTGGCTCTCATGAGCACCTGTGGGACTACGTCCACGGGCCGCTAGAGTCACGTGTACAGCTTCTGGAGGGATTCTACAGACAGTTTAGCGCTGTCAATGTTAGTGTTTAACTTAATTTGTTGGCCACGTTTATTTAGTTTGTATATTAATATTACGTTCTAAATTTGTTTTAGCTGTCGAGTACGACACCGATCCCCGCTCCGTTCGGACAGGGGGCACAGGCGACGTTTGCCACCACATCCTATCCGTCATTCCCTGAAAATGTAAGTGACATTGAGTAACCATTATAGTTATATGTTTGTTCCTAAGTTTGTAACTCTTATAATGATCAATGTCACGCAGGCCGGGATGTCGGGGGTCGGGATGTCGGAAACGCCGTTCGCCACCACATCCTATTCTACTATCCCGGAGAGTGTAAGTGACACTGAGTAACCATTATAGTTATATGTTTGTTCCTAATTTTGTAACTATTTTAATGATCAATGTCACGCAGGCCGGGATGTCGGGGGCATACACCTCGCAGATGCCGCCGCCGTTCGCCACCACATCATATTCTACTATCCCGGAGAGTGTTAGTGACACTGAGTAACCATTATAGTTATATATCGATAATCCTAATTTTGTAACTATTTTAATGATCAATGTCACGCAGGCCGGGATGTCGGGGGCATACACCTCGCAGATGCCGCCGCCGTTCGCCACCACATCAATCACAAACATCTTTGGCGGTTCGGCCGATGACTATTACAGGCCGGAAATGCATACTGTAAGTTATTTTTGTAGTTTTGGTTTAATTGTGAACATTTCCTAAACTGTACTTAAAACATTGAGTAACGTAATTTTCAGACGGGGTCTCCTATTATCCAGGATCACTTCTCGGAGCACTTCTCGGAGCCTGACGATGACTCGATGGATGTTGTAGATCCACCACCACAGGTGACCCCGCTCCCTCTAAAGCGGTCGCATAAAATTTCACAATGGTTTCGTCACCCGTTTGGCCAACAAGGATCTACGACACCACCGCCCGCTAAAAAACAAGCAAAGAAAGCGGGGGGAAAGAAGGGAGGAAAGAAAAAGGGAAAGGTGCCTTCACCGGAGCCTCAACCGGCATCAGAAATATTGAGGATGTGTCGGACTGGTCGCCTCCCCAACTTGACATTCACCCCTTACGGGGGCTTAGAAATCAACCCCTCGTTTTTTGAAACATTGTTTGCGGATGACTCTGTGAACTCTGACTTAGACGATACGGTTAGTATGAAGTTAAATTATAGTCATATATAATCAAATATATTTATATTACATGTCTAACCATCTATTTTTTATGCATAGCACGTCGATTCTTGGGTTAGCCTGTTGCAAAAACATCGTGGCGTAGACACGAGGTGGACCATCATGCACACTATGTTCTTTCAGTGTATACTGATGGACCATCAAGGTCCCGCCTTCGTGATCGAAATATGCAATGGCTCGGAAGGGACCTCTTGGACTCTCCTCGATAGGGTATGCAAATCGTTTTACTGTTATTTTATTTAATAACATATATGACATATATTGTAATATTTCAGGTGTACATCCCCATATGCTTGCATCCCAGACATTGGCTGCTTGGAGTGTTTGAACTAGACACTATGGTCATGACCCTATATGACAGCGAAAAGGACGGTCTCTGCAAACAACAATTGACAGAGCAGATGCAATCGTTTAAAACAAAACTATATACGTTCTTTTCATTGATCGGGGATCATAGACGTCGCGAAGTGTCAAGTATCTTTCGCACAAAGATGGCCGGCCAAGTACCCCAGCAGACCGGGTTATATGCGGATTGCGGTGTATGGGTATGCCGTAATGTCCAAAAGTTGATAAATAACGAGGAGATATGGGTACCCCCTAACGAAACCGACGATGAGGCAATGAATTTCCGCCGACATATGACGGAGTCAATTTATGCGCATTGTCTAATAGGGCCACGTTAGGTTGTTTATGTAACATTAAATAATTGTTATTTTTAGTATTAACTTATTTTGTTAAAGTATTGTGATTGACTTACTGTTTACTTCATTTGGTTTTTGCTAATTTCATCCATTTACTCAACTTTGAGTATCGATATCTCTTTCACACATACTCTATTTTGGACGCATTATATATCATTTCGAAGATCTCATATAGAAGAACATAAACCTACTAAAAGTTAGTTATATATAACACATATATATAAATTTAAATGCGTCCAAAGTTTAGTAAAACCCATATTTCCAACACCTAGTAAGTAGGTTTATGAAACTTGCGATAATCCTAATACAGAGATTATTGGATGAACAAGCATTTATTTCTTGATTATTGGGGTATTGGTTCTTGTTGTCTGGAAGTGATTCATATGATGCAAAAATTGGTATCATGTAATGTAGAACAATATTTATATTATAGAAACTTGCATTTGATAGTACCATATAAATCTGATCTAAATTCTCATTAATTAGCTATGTTTGACTACTTAAAGACTAATTTTCTGCCTAATGAAAGACCTTTATTCAAGAGCAGACGAATATTGCAGTTACTTTTTCAGTGGAATCATGCAGGCAACTTTTTCAGACGAAATTTATAAACACATTCAAATAATAATAATTTAAAACGATTTAATGAATTAGTTAATATATGATTATTATGTTAATGCGATAGGAGTGTAAAACAAAATTGAAAAAAAAATAAGAGATGTACCATAAATTAAATAATTAACTATAAGAGTATGAATTTTAAATATAAAAAATAATTTTTTTATGTAGTGTATAACTGTATATGATATATATTAAAATATATAAATCCAAAAAAATTCAAGATTGGGCTCATTTCGAACGTATCGAAGATACGATTATAATGGTGTAATTTGTTAAAATTAAAACGTATTTTTTTAACGTATTTTAGTTAATAAACGATTATATGTGTTAAATGTAAAATTAAAATAATGAAAGTAAAAGGTATAAAGTAAATTTAGTAAATAAGTATAGGGGTTGAAAGTGTAACATTTCATTTTAAATTCGTAAAATGGACAAAATGAGGTGAACAGTGCCAAAAATATCAAAATTTTCATAAATGGTCCCTGAAATTTTTCAAAAATGGTCGCTTCGCGGGATGAGCCCGCGATCGCGGGATTCCATTTTTCAAAAATGGTCCCTGCAAGTTTAAAAAAGTGTCAGAAAGGTCCCTGGCCGGCGATCGCGGGCTCCCATCGCGGATTTTTAGGGTATTTTTGCAAAGTGGGAGAGATTTTGAGTATTTCAGTAAAACATGGTCAAACTTAGGGTATTTTAATTAATTTCCCTAAAATATTTGGTTAGCCAAACCAAACCCGTATTTATATATGGCGGGTCCAAATTCAGACCGAAAAAAGGCGACATTTTCTTTGCAGAGAAGAGAGAGAAGAGAGAAAGAGATGGGTTGCTTGGATTGCTTCGATGGAGGTTTAGCGAAACAGGAGAGATTGGAGGAAGAACGCAGGGCTTCTCAAGAAGCTCGAGCTAAAGCCGCTGAAGCCGCCGAGAAAAGGCAATTCGTTTTTCTCATTTCATTTATTCCTTCTCACAATTTCTAAATCATTATTTGTTTCAACAGAATCTCCGTCTTTCTTAGCTGTTTTCATTTCATGGATTGCAATTTCAGTCAATTTTTCTTGTTTTGTGGCTTTTTTTAGTTACTGTCTAGAATAAATTGAAGGAGTGATGATTACTTTGATGTTTACGGTTAAGGAGGCAACTTATAATTGCTTCAATCTTTTTGAAAATTCGATAACTCTGTAAGACTTGTAATTCAGTTAATTCTTTAGTTCTTGAAAGTTAGAGCTATTCATGTCAATTTTGAAGTCCAGTATTAGTCTTTTTGACTTGGAGTTTTATAAACAAAAATCAAAGGGGGGCTCCAAGTGTTTTAAGCAGAGGGGCTAGGGTTAAATTTGTAGCTTAATTCTTGTTTTGCAAAACTGCTGGTTGTACAGTTGTTGTTTGAAAGAGGCAGCAGGGATTCAGAGGTTTTGTAAGATTTGATAGATTTGTCTATAGGGGTTGGGTTCCTGCGAGAAGTTGAGGTTAACGTAAGAAGCGTGAGAAGTGGTTATCGACCATTAGATGAGAAATGGACGCACATTAGGATGAGATGCATCAAGATAAGATGCACCGGATCAATTCACTTCTAAACCGCAATTCATGGGAAGGCATTTGATTAAAAGTGAGCAACGGTTCAAATCCACTTCTGATGCTTCTCTCGTTAACTTCAACTTCTCACACAATCCTGCGCCTTGTCTATAGATAGATAGATAGATAGATAGATATAATTCAGCATCAGGTTGCACAAATAGAAATTTGTAGCACAAACTAAACCCAATCACCAAGGCATTTAGAGGGCCCGTTTGGTTTGGAGGAATGGAATGGATTTGAGAGGATTTGGATTTCAAGTCCATCCGAATCCTGTGTTTGGTTTGCAAGATTGTCCGGATTTGAAATCCCTCAAACATAGAATTTTGAAATCCCAAGGGGGTGGCTAGGATTTCAAGGGATTTCGTAGGATTTGTATATAATAATGTTTAAAAGCTCGTTAAAAACATTTGTTTTCTAATACTTAGTTAAATAAAAGGTAATTTAATTATTTTTAGTGTTTTTTATAATTTTTTAATGATTTTTTTTAAATAATGGAATTAAAATCAATTCCAAATCCTACAAACCAAACACACAAAAGGATTCCAAATCCTCCCCAATCCAAATTCAAATCCCTACGTAAGTTCAATCCATTTCATTCCATTTATACAAACCAAACGGACCCTTAGGGGGGGGGGGGGTTGGTTCACAGAATGAAATTTGATGGAATTTGAATCCATCGAAGGAATTTGACTTTGAAGGAATTGGAATGGAATTTGACCACGCGATTGGTTGGTAGGAATTCAATTCCTTCACTTAAGCCAAAGAATGGTGAATTCCTTAAATTGTGGAATTCAATGGAATTTGAAGGATTCCATCGCTTTCATTGCATGAACCAAACTTTGGCATGGAATTTGGTCAATGGAATTGGTCATTCCAATTCTTTCAAGTTCCTTCCAATTCCATGAACCAAACAGCCCATTAGAATTTGGGAAATTGATTCTTGAATTACACTATTTATAAGAACAAAGATGAAAAACTGCTAACAACTAAACAAAGCTACTACCACTAACCCTTACAAAGCCATCTATAGCATAAAAGCATTTGGAAAATACTAGATGGAAATAATTCTATAAACAAACCACAGAAATAAAAACATTTGAAGTAACAAAACATAAATGCTTGTCGCTTTTTTGGAAAATATTGATTGAATTTTAAAAAACCAACACTGGACTTTTTATTTCTACAACATTAAAACTGAAATATTTGGCTTATTTGATATATCAAATGTCTAAATGTTTCTTTGTATAAAAAGATTACAGCACATAAAATGTGTCTCATTGATTAAACTTGCAGGCAAGAACAATATGCACAATCAGCTGCAGGTAGAGCTGCACGAGCTCAGATGCAGGCAGCTGCGAAACAGGCTTCTAACACTAACAAAGGCGAACCAACTCTGAAGGTATGCATTCTGTAAATTAGATCGATAATAAGATCATTGGGTTCAAATCCCCCTTGACTTTTTCTGAAAAGTCAATTGGTTTATTTTGTGGATGCAGTGGCAGATGGGATGACGATTAGCTTTTGGAAACGTAACATCTGCCGTTAAGTATATTTGTAAGTGGACATGTTGCCTTTAGCTTATCTGTTTCTTAGTTTCTCTTTTTGTGATCCTGAATACTCTATAAAAATGGTAGATTTCTGGTGTCCATAGAAGAGATGCATTTTGACTTTGTGTTGATGAAGCCGTCTTCATTCGTATTCTTGATGAATATAGAGGGACATCCATGATGAATGTTTGTATTCATTATGAATGTTGTAGAAAAATTCACATGGCAGGCTCTTGGTGGTTCCCCGCTTTTTGATCCATATAATCCAACTGTTATCTAAAGGCTCTTTAATTAACTTTCAATTGCTTAATGGTCGTCTTAAAATTAATGGCATGCATACTTAATACTTATATATAATATTTAACAGCTACTATTTTATCAATTGGATAAATGCAGTGCTTGTAGAATCATCATCAAGAAGTGCAAAGATGCGATTATTGAAGAGCAGGCTGTTTGTTGTGAAATAATTATATGCAGAAAAAGGTAATGAATATTGTGTAAAGTTTATTTATGCTTAGGACTTCCATCTATTTCATTGTGTACAGTTTAATAAAGTTCAAAGGTATAGTTGTTGCCCTTTTTTTGTATTCCCATACCCAAAACAAAAATCGAGAGAATGACAACCTTGCCCCTACAACTCCATTCATTCGCCTTGTTACTACTTACTAGTAGGGAAAATATGCTTTGAACCTAAAGAAAAATATGACGTGTTCTCAAATTAAAATCGACTTTGAACCCGATGTGTGGTGGTGTTTCTTTTAGCATACTCGTGTTGTGCGTATATTATAAGCCTAGCAATAGCAATAGCAATAGCAATAGCAGTAGCAGTGCAAGAAGGCTTAAACCAATTTGACACTAGTCTAGATAAGCTTGGATTAAGGTTAAAGTTGACTCACTCTAACGGTGAAAGAATCAATCAACACATAGGGGCATTACATGTCGGTTTTTCTCTTTAAAATCGGCATTTGATACACCTATAAGATGGAGTTAACCCACTTAATGCTTGAATGTATAAATAATACACAAAGAAGATCAACTGAAAGCAGTTTGGGACCATCTCATTGAAGGTTATGGAATCAGCAGGACAGTTGATAAATAAAGGTGCAATAGTGGATTGCGGTTCTAAAATTAAATGAATCCTCTATTTTACTCTCTATCTATACTTTACTCTCTAATGAATCATAGGTTTTACTCTCTATAATAGAGAAATGAATAGTAACTCTCTAAATATAGATAAATACTCAATAAATACCCAATGATAAAATTGAGTATTTAGTTGTGACATGATTTATCCTTGACGTTTAATAATTCTCGTATTTATTTATAAATGATAAATTTCGTATTTGTTTATATATGATAAATTACACAAACCAATTAGTTGACAATATAAAGTAAAAGCGCTAAATTACACAAACTTAACATAAAACCAATTAGTTGACAATATAAAGTCAAAGCGATAAATTACACAAACTTAACATAAAACCAATTAATTGACAATATAAAGTCAAAGCGATAAATTTTTTTTTTGGAAGGGTATCCGAGGACATTGCCCCGACTAATCCCGGCAAGGGGAGGCAATTGCCCCAGCTGCTAAAGCGTGCAGCCCTGAGTTTATCCTCAGTGGCCACAAGTTGGAAGCGTCTGGATTCGAACTTGGGGTAGATGGGTTACTAGCCACATCCCCACAAGCCTTAACCAGTACGCCACAAGCCTTGTGGTTTTGTTGGTTCACTAGTTCTACTTTAATATGAAAGTGGTATAGATTTAGGCATTGTTTGGCAAAAAAAAGCTAGCTTATTTTTTGGTACATGTTTGGATGACCCATAAGCTAGCTTATCAGCTAGCTTTTTGAAAAGCTACTTGGAGTAGCTTATGAGTAGCTTTTTGTAAATATTCCAATTATGCCCTCATTAATATTAATTATTATTTATTAACAATTTTTTTAATATGTCATTTTTGGTCATTTAAATGCTTATAAGCTACTTTTTGCCAAACGTGACTTTTTCATCAGCTAGCTTATCAGCTACCAGCTAGCTTATCAGTCAACAACATCTAGCTTATCAGCTAGTTTGCCAAACGTAGCCTAATATAGGAAAATGATGTTAGTTGGTATGAATTTGTTGTAATTATTTTAATTTTATTTATATATTAAAAAATTAATTCAAAAAATAGTTATCAATTAATAAAAAATGAAATTTTAAAGCTAGTTTAAAAATAACAAATTGATAAAAAAAAATATTGAAAATTGTTGAAATTTTTTATTTAAAATCGTATTTATTAATTTTTTATTAAAAAATTTATTTAAAATTTATTTAAAATTGATAAATTTTGGAAAAATATTATATTTAAAGTTAATGTATTTTAAAATTAATTAATTAAATCAAATTTAGATAAAAATTATTTTTAAAATTAAATAAAATTAAAGAATTAAAGAATAATTAAAAATTAAATAATTAAAATGTATTTTTAATTAATTAATTAAAATATCAGTTATTTCAAACAATTTATTCAATTAAAAAAATTAATTAATTAAAATTAAATTTAACTAATAGGATATTTAAAAAAAATTGTCGGTCAACGCCGGTCAAACATACGACCTTGCGCCGTCGGAGGAGGCTAGTGCCGGCCGGCGCGAGGTGGGGGTATTACCGAGATTTTTTTGTTTTTTTTTGTAAGTGTCTTGTCACATCAGTCAAATCATGAAATCTTATGTTACATCCATGGAATCTTATATCAAGTCATGAAATCTTACATCAATTCGAGCATATTCCGTCACATCAGTCAAATCCTAATTTCTTTATTGTTTTTTTTTTACTGAAAAATAGTCACATCATGGGTCATCTTTCCTCAAGCAATACTTGAGGGGAGGAGAGTGGTTAGTTTTGAAATTTTTTTAAGAAGTGGTTAATTTTGTAAATAGTTTTTTTAAATGGGCTAAAAAAATTAATGACCTTTTGTAATTGTGCTGAAAAATACCCAAGCCTTTGCACATGATCAAATCCAAAAATGATGGTAACGTATTTATGACTTTTTTAAGCATATAATGACAAATTATATTTTATTACGATATGATGTAGTTCACCTAACTTTGGCTACGTCCACAGCAAAATACATTTCCAGATCGATCCATTATAAGTCCTCTTTTTAAAGTAAGAACAAAACCGTTATAGACAATACCTTGAAAGCCTTGTACACTTCCCAATCTTCGGTTGGGTTTTACATGGATCACATAGACCACTTGCTAGTGAGGAGTATCAAATTAAAGCTCGGGTTTTGCTAATTCGCTCTTTAAATGAGTGTTTAAGTTTTGATTTTCACCCGGGTTTAAAGAGCAAAAATTATTTGCAACTTTGTCATCGAGAATGACTGGAATAATCCCCACTTTATAGTCAGAAAGGGCCTTCGGTGTGTCCGTCCAAAGATAGATCAAGTGTTCCAACTTCATCAAAGAGAGATGAAATATGTGTGTAAGTTTCAATTATCGTATAAATATTATAGAGTTAGTTTCAGGAGAAAACCGTTAAAAAATGAAAAACTAAGGAATACCATGGTAGTCGTTTATCTGGACGGTATGCACATGTGCATACAAGTAATCTGTAACATGCACAATTTATTTGTATAATACTGTCTAGACGAACGATTACTCGGATGTTCCTTGGTTTTTTATTTTTGTCAAGGGTTTTCCCCTTAAGCTCCCTCAAAATCAAATATTATATAATTAAAACATCCGATACAAAAGAGATTAGATTTTTTCAAAAGCTTTCCCAAATTGGCGACTTACTTGGTCTTTTGATTTTCAAAATTCAGGTTTTCTAAAATTGGAAGATATGAGATCCCAATGTTTTGATCAAAATGGAAGAGCACAATTTATGTAAATAGAAAACACATTTTGACTTTACAAAAGTTGTTTGAATTGAAAAATATTTCACCAAAATGGTTTAGATTTATTTGTACCATTTAAAGATATGTCATTTACAAATTGTTTGAAATTTTGACTACCCAAAGAATTATTTCCAATCTTTGAAAAAGTGGTAGATACATTTCATAAATTCATTTGTGTTGATGCACTTATAATTATGTTTATAACTGAGATTGATTTATTGTAACTTAACAACAAAATAAAATACTTAACAAGTCCAAATCGAACCCTTCACACATATAACCAGCCTACACCGCTCCTAGCCAATTTCAAACTCTTTATAACTGGTCTCGTATTATGAAACGATTTAAGCACCGACAAATCATAAGATCAAATTTAAAAAGAGATGGTAAGCAATCACTTACAAAATAAACAACAATTTATCAACGTTTTGATGTTCAAGTAGTCTTTGTCATTCAGAAATATATATAATTCATCTTAAAACAAAAAAAAACTACTTATCAAACAACGTCTAATTCATACCAAGGGGTAAATTGGTCATTTTTAAACTACTGGAAGAAGAAAAAAAGGTTAAACAGCAACACATTTTTATCCCGAAAAACAAATTACCAAAATTCTAATGACATTTCTTGCCTCATAAATGGATATACATATTTTTCTGAGTATTCACAAAATTCAGAAATCCAAGTAAACAACAACCAGTTTGCTAGATTTTCTAATCTAGTTATACAAAACTCTGAACTGGAGCTGATAACTTGAGTTCATGTGCAGCTTGGAAAAACTCTGCAGCTTGCTGCATTAGACCTTCTTTCTTGCAGATTAAACCCAGGTTAAACCATGCATCATGGTTCGTGGGTTCTAACCGCAATGTGTTCATCAAGAAGCTTCTTGCAATTGGGAGCGTTTCATTGCCACCCATTTTCATCAATGTTTCTGCCGTTGAAATGATACTTGGGACATAATCCGGTTCTATAGACAGTGAAATCGAGAACGCAACAAGTGCTTCTTTGTATAATGATTGGCCTTCAAACAACAAACCTGCAAGAACCCATGATCAGAACAACACACCAATGATCACGGATTTATCTGCCCATTATAATTTTACAAATTTACAGCATGTCCATTTAGGCCATTTTACATTACCATCTAGCTGTTATGAATTAGATGCCTAGTGATAATCAAGAATTCTAGGAGCCCTTTATGACTAACTATATTCTTCCGTAGTCACCTCAGAGAAGTTTTCACTTCAGGGTTTGTTTGTTTACAATTTAATAGTTTCATTAAGAGGCAACCTCTGAATCGCTAAGAGGTGAATCTTGTTTGGCAAAAAAGGTCTGCCTCTTAATGGTTCTAAAACCCTCTGAATAATTTTGTATCTTGGGCCTCGCTTAACCATTAAGCACCCTAATTTCTTTATGAACAATTACTAAACAACCATATTTCATTTTGCACTATATCATAAGAGCCTCTTAATCATTCTGCACCAAACCATTTAGCAACTGCCAAACAGCTTAACTTTTTTATGGAACGGAGGGTGTATTAGACAACTAGTTGACGAAATCATGCACAAACCTGTTGAATGCCAAGCTCGAGGATAGTAGAATTCCTTTGACTTGGCTTTGTTAACACAAACTTCAGAATCAGATAACGATCCAATCTTGGTATAAATATTGGCTAAATCTAGCCATGTTTCCATTTCCAGTTTTCTCTCCGTTGCCTGTTCAGACCATAATCAACATTCTCTTAAATTCTGAATCATATAAATATCAATTACAACTGCAACACTTTTGAAAAAACTCGACCATCAAAAGATAAGTTATTGGTTTGATTCTTTATCAGGAAATAAAAAATTAGAAATATACTTCCATGTCATCCATTGGCTTATAAGATCAAGAAATAATTCAATTCATACCTCAGAAACCAAGTTCTCTTTTTGAATTTCGCCGTGTGCCTGAATCAAGGCTAGTAAAATCCTGTAAGTTTCTATTGCTTTTTTGGGCTGTTCTTGAGCAATCTGAAGCACTGCTTTCAATCTAAGGAGTTCCAATTGGTCAATTCTTCCGGTTTCGTCCAAAGCAATGTCAACGATGGTTTCAGCATCTTCAAATCTTTGCTCAGCTGACACAATCAGAGCTAATAACTTGAAACCCGTTGCCGAGCTCCCAGCTAGCATTTCAGAATAAACCATCATCTTACCAAATGCTGCATCAAGATTTCTTTGTATCGCATTTTCTAGTCCCAGATTGAAAATAACTTCAGGATCATCATCAACTCCAATTGAAGCAGCTTTATTCAGGGAGTTGATAGATTCTCCATGATAAAACACTCTTCCCGAATCTGATACAGAAATCCGTGCTGCATTTCCGTAACAAACTCCAAGAAACTTATGAGCAATACTTAGAAAATGCCCATTTTCGTGATCACCCAATTCAATTGCTTTACGGGCAAAGTTGATCCCTTCATGAGCGTGATTAGGATCTTGAGAACATAATTTTGCCCCCAAAAGAAGAGAAGGGAGATGGGGTTCATGTTCTGATTCAGAAGACCCTGATATTTTCTTTAGGATATTTAACGCGGATTCAAGTTGACCAGCGGCACTATAACAAAGAGCGAGGAAAAACCACCTTTCGGTTCGTTTATACACACCAGGAAGAAGCTGCTCCACGTGAACAGCCAAACACTCGAATTGGCCACACGTTGACAATGCAAAAGTCAAATGGCTTATAATTTCAGGATCCCATTTTATTTCGCCACTTGATACCTTTCTCATGAGTATAAACAGCAAAAGAAGTGCTTCTTCTGTGTTGGTTTTTGGATTCGGTGGGTCCAGTGGTTTGGCGTGAGGAAGGGTTGTTGCTTCAACACCTCCATAGAGTAATATAGCAGCTAAGTCCTTTTGTAAAGTGGATAATCTTTGTGGGTCTAAATTCCATGGCTTAACTAGAGCCCTTCTGTATGCAATAATGGATTCATTCAAAAGACCAGCTTCTATCCATAACTTGGGAAGCAATTCTAATGCTTTGTGAAACATTTCCTGCAATTTGCAGTCTTCTGCAATGCACTCGGGGATTCCATTTGGTAATGCCGATTCAACTATGTCCAAAATCATCTTGCACTCCTTTGCGGCTTCTGAAAAACAACCCAAAATCAAATTCAACAGACAACAATTAGGCCTTGTTTGTTTTTTAGAAAAAAAAATCTTATTAGCCTCTTATGTCTGATTACTTAAGAGGTAGGGTCATTCAGACCGTTTGTTTTTTCCAAATTTTCAGAGCCACTTATGTCTTATCGTCCTCTTATCTGGTAAGAGGTAAACCAACCTCTTATTATTCTCAATGAATTAACCTTAATAGATCATTTCTCTCAATTGATACACTTGGATTATATTAAAACTCAATTTACTATAATTAGGTGACTTTCAAATTTAAATTTATATAATTTAAATATATTATTATCGATTAAAGGTATTCATTTAAATGAATGCTAATTTTATAATTTAGATGTAAATTTCGTAATGATAATGCATAAACATATGAAATTGTATAAATTTATATATATATATATATATATAAATTCAACACTATACAGACATTTATAAGTTTACAAAAACAAACGGATTTTGATTAAGATTTCAGACTTCAGCACCACCTCTTATCAATCAGAAGTGAAATAAGACTTCAGACTTTAGCGCCTCTTAAACAAACGCCACCTTATTATGATCTTTAGTATCATTATCAAATTCAAGAAAGCTTTCGATATGAGATCTGCTACTTTGTGTTGTAGACATTTCACATTTTCTAGAATGTGTTGGGTATTTTTGTAATTTGCACCAGATAATTCCTTATTTCAGAATACCCATGGAACAATTTCTCAAAAAGGTAAAACCAAGTCAAAGCATGAAGCCAATGAGCTATCTCTTGAGATAACAAAAGATAGAGATATCCTACCTTTAAATCTGCCCATTTCTTGCAGTGATTTTGCTTTAAGTAATATTGCTTCAAGAAGCAGGCTGACCGAATGCAGTGACATCACACCAACCACCGCATTTTCCCTTTTGGACTTTAAATTCCGTTCTAAGGCTCTGTCGCTAATCGCCTTAATCATCCTCGGTGACAAACTTCTAATATCGATTCCATAAAAAACTTGAAGAGCTGCATCAAAATTGCCCCTCTGGTACTCAAGTCTACCCAACAAAGCTCTGGCTTCCTTCATTTTCATATTACATAATTACATAGCAATGCATAATGTCACACATTTAATTCAATCCAACAAATTTGTATCAGAAATTTCCAAAAACATATTAAAATTTCACCTCATAGTTCAAAGAGAGGGCTTCTTTAAGAGTAGATTCAGCCTCATCCACCTGTGCATCTTCGAATTTTGAATCCCAATCTCCGGTGCCAGTTCGAGAAGAAATACCACTGGCTGAGAAATCTCTCGTAGCCAATGACTCTGGTGAACGAGATATGGGCTCTTCTACCTTAAATTGCTCTCCCGAACAAGCACACAACATATTGGTGGGATTTTTGATTTTGAGTTGGTAGAAACAACTATGAACTATATACTAGTTTAATGTGCAAATTCTCTCATGGATTCCACCTGAAAATCAATCAAAGTTCATGTTGACATTATAACAAACACCTTCAGGACTAAAATTAAAACGCACCAAATAAGCTAAAACCAGAAAAATCATGAACAATAATCCATTAGATTTGGCGTTTAGATCATAAAACAACAATGGAGGTCTGACAACTTGCGGAATCCAACGAGCACTGCAGAATATTAACACACACAAACAAAAACCATATGAAAGAAGAAGTTTGAAGAGGAAACAGTTGATGAAAGAGAAAACGAGAAGAAGAAAGCGACAAAGGTGTTAGAAAACAAACAAAGCAGGAAATGACGAAAGAAACAAGAGGGAGCTGGCGAGAGCTTAGGACTTACCACCCAAATTATAGCAAGGTGAGGTTTAACTATGCTTAAACGCCATGAAAACAAATTTGAAGAAGCTTGATTCCTTGAGGAAATGAGGAGTAAGATTCGACATTGAAAGCAGAAATTGAAATTGGGGATGAAGATTGAAGAAGATGAAAATAGGGATCTGTTAGCAAGTGATGATGATTGATGGTAACATGTGGTTGGTATGGGGGAGAAAGTGGGCAGAGCTTCTGTTATGTTCCCTCAATGGTCGATTTCAGGTTTCAGTTTCAAAATTTTATTGGATTCTCGATTCAAAAATAATATATAGAGTAAATTACATTCGGGTTCCTATGGTTTGCTGACATTTTGGATATAGGCATATCGTTTCTAAAACGCATTTACTACTTTGACCATCCTTAATTTAGGGGTAGACTTGGTATGGTACCGACTTGTTTTTGTCAATATCGTGTACCAACTAATTATAATTGGTATGCAAAATTTCATACCATGTACCAACCAATTGTATTTGGTACCGACTTTTTCGGTTGGTACATGTTGGTAATGGTTTGTACCAATATCAAGTTACATATACGAAACAAACAAAAAATTAATTCACAATTCCCAAATGATCAAACAAAATAGTTCAATGTAACAATGTTTAATATTCAATATATGAACTAGTTCAAAATAAGGGAGCGTTTCTTCATCCGTGGGATCTTCACACAAAGTACCAAACAAAAATGAAGTGGTTTGATTCTAGACATTAGACATCAGCGCATTACTTGTTGCCTCACACCCTTGATTATAAGCGTTCTCTACAAACAAAACACATATTTTTGTCAACAATAAATAACAAACAAATGACAACTCTTGTATTTTGGTTTAGGCCTTTAGGCGGTAATTTTCATCGTGAATTACTGAATTTCTAAAAAAGCTAAAAATTTCAAATTTTAAACTCAAAATTTATATCATTGATTTATATAATTAAATAATTAATAATTATATAAACTATTAAATATGTCGGTACGGTACTACCGTGGTACACAACATTCAATACCGTATATCAACCAAGTTCAAACACTTGGTACGGTACAACCAACCAATTATAATTGGTACGGCTGGTTCACATGCTGGCTGGTTTGATTTGGTACAAAATTGTCACCCCTAGTCCTTATGGTATGTAAAAACGCTCGCTTTGGATCCTTTCATCTAACTGAATCAAAAAGATTCTGTTAACTCACTTAAGTGACAGGTTATTTCCGTCTTTTCAACATTTTCTTGTCCTCCAAGACCAAAAACGCAATTCCCTCTTTCATATTAAATACATTTTTTTATTAACTACTTTGTCTTTTATTGAACCCACCTCCAACCCACGTAACTACCTGCAACCTACCTCCCCCCCCCCCCCTCTCTCTCTCTCTCTCTCTCTTATACACACATATGATCACAAGGACGATAACCCCTCTCTCTCTCTCTCTTATACACACATATATGATCACAAGGACGATAACCCGTAAGTTAACTCCTCCATTTTGTAGTCAACCTCTAACTCTATTTCCGTCTGTTAACTCCTCCCCCTCTGTTTTAGTTGTTTGTAATGTGAGTATACCGTAAATGGAGGTGCGTGAAGGAGGGGAGGCTGGAGATGGGTTTAATGGTGGGGGTTTCATTTGCAAACCACCCTTATTCAACAAACTATGCAACTCATCTATATAACCTAGATTTTATTAATCAATAGTTAAGATGCATTTGGGCTAATTATGTTAATAATGAAATTAATTTAATAGTTTAAATAAAAAAAATGACAAAAGGGTAGATTAGGACATTTGCATCCCAAATCAAATTAGGAAATGTCATATGCATTTCGAATGTTTAGTGTGTGAACCAAAATCTATTCCAAGCATCAATTCTAGTTTGTGATTTTCATCTTTTTCATCCCTACAAATCGGCTTGTAGCGTGTATTAAGATCACTTTCAATGATTTCATCCCTAAAATTCTATTCAAAAGCGAATATTGATAAGATCACCTTCATCGATTTTAGCCATGATTCGTATCAATGGAGGTACAATATGAGGGTTTGATTCATACAAGTGAAACGGAGATGCACCGGAGATGAAATAAAGATGCACCGGAGATGAAACGGAAATGAATAGAGGTGAACGTAGATGAAACGGAGATGAAATAGAAATGAACAGATATAAAACGAAAATGAACGGAGATAAAACGGATATGAACATGTTTGTTTTTGATGAAAACAGAGATGAACCTGTTTCATGAAATCGGAGATGACCTCCCTTTGATGTAGTTATCTTGACCATCATTGGTTCTCGAAAAATCCATATGATTACGAATGTTGTTCGATTTGATGCTAGGAATTTCATTAAGAGGTCGAATAAAGGACGATAAAAATACTTCATCATTTTCGAAAACATCTCGAACATGAATCTTATTAGCCGAACTTGGATCAAAATCTTCTCCATGATGTCGATAATGAACTGCTTAGTTTTTTTTAGAAAATAGAGTGTGAATCGGATGTTCACTAAAAAAAATCTTATGCGTCTCAAGATTAAAATCGGAATATTGGATTCACCCAATTAGATAATTATAATATAATTAATGTATCCTATAATAACTCATATATATATCATTTTCATATATAACTGTCTCCTACTTAAATTATCCACGCCCTTATAATTAAAAAAAACAAAGAAATTCATTGATTGGTTGAAACAAGTTTGTAAAGTTTGTTGTATAAGAGAGGTTTGCAAAAGATCCATCCCCTGTGTACATCCCCTATATATGTATAGTCATAGGTTCAAATGAGAAATGCTAAGTGTGTGAGAAATAGAGAAATAATTCTAGCCATTCATACAGTCAAGATCGGATTTGATTGGTAAAAAATTGCAGCTTTGACTGGTTAAGAATTGCGGCTTTGAATGATCAAAAGTTGCGGCTATTCCAAAAATAGAATGACAGTTTCGAAACTTTTACAAATATACGGGATGAGTTCATATGTGAACTTGTGTGATTCACATATGAACTATATGTTCATATGTGAAAACCCATGTAATTCACATATGAACTATATGTTCATATGTGAAAACCCATGTAATTCACATATGAACTTTTGTGATTCATGCATAAACTAATTATCTGATTCACATATGAACTAATTAACTGTAGATTCATATGTGAATCAGTTGAACTAATTAACAAATTCACATATGAACTAATTAACTGTAGGTTCATATGTGAATCAATTGAACTAATTAACCGCTTCACATATGAACCTTTGTAATTCGCATATGAACTTATTAACTGATTATCATATGAACTAATTAACTGGTTCACATATGAACGAATCACACTGGTTCACATATAAACTTGTCCTGCGTATTTTACAAAACAACCCATTTATCTTCTGCAAACAATGCGAGGAATTATCCGGTGCTTCTCGGTCAAAGCCACAAATGTTGACTAGATGATAGGCTAGGATCATTTATCTATTTCTTATACACTTAACATTTTTCATTTGAACCACTTCCTATATGTATATATATGAGTAACTCATTCATTAATAAATAAAACAATCGATAATAATTTTAAAAGAAGAAAAAATATAGTCAAAGATATATAGTTTGTTATAATTAAGGAAATAGAGAACTTCTAAATGAAATTTGGGTTCACTCTCCAAATTTGAAATAACTCCAAAAATCATGGTAATACCTTGTGTTTCTCATGCATCTAATAAAAAAAAACTTTGATTGTAAATGGTTGAAGTTAATTATAATCCTGTTAATAAATTTGACTTTTAGATTTCTAAATTTAAAGAAATTATTAGAGTATCTCTAACGTAATTCTCTATTTTATTCTTTATTATAGAGTAAAAGGTAGAAAATATGTTTTGACTTCTCTAACGTGTTACTCTACTTTTCACTCTAAGGCATTGTTTGTAAAAAAAAGCTAGCTTTTTGAAACGCTACTTGGAGTAGCGTTTCAGTAGCTTTTTGTGAATATTCTAATATTGCCCTTTATTATTATTTACGAACTATTATTATTAATAAATATTAATTTTTTAAATTTAATTATAATTAATTAATAAATATTAATTAATACTAACTGAAAATTATTAAATTAAATTATAGTTATACATTGATAATAAATTTTAATTATTTAGAATTATTGTTAATCATATAAATTATTTTTATTTATTTTTTAATATTAATAAATATATTTTAATTATCAATTAGTATTATTTTTTAATTATTATTTGATTAGTTTTTCATATTGTATGTAACGATTATTTAAAATCATAAGTTGATATATATTTTTTTCTAAAACTTGTTTTAACAAATTCAAAATTTATAGTATATATGTAATAATAAATTTTAAATTTCTTTTAATTAACATATTGTATTATTTAATTTTTCTTTATTACATTGGTTGTATTAATTAACATATTATATTGTTATAAATTTGTTTTAATTACATAATTAAATTTGTAATTGATAATTATTTGAATATACAATTTTTGGTCATTTTACATGTTTATAAGCTACTTTTGTCAAACGTGACTTTTTCATCAGCTAGCTTATCAGCTACCAGCTAACTTATCAGTCAACAGCTAACTTATCAGCTAGTTTGCCACACATAGCCTAAAAGAGAATATTCCAAGTATATACTCTTCTATTTTGATTACATATATTTTTAATAATACTCTTATATTTATTAACTTTATAAATTATACCCTTATTTTTTCACAATAACCTTATATTTATTAACATTATAATGTTATTTTCACGACGTTATAATTAAATTTAATTCCGCATGAATTCATAATTTTTATTTTCACAATAACGTTATATTTATTAACTTTATTATGTTAAAATATGTGTTAATGACGTGTTTTAATTAAATATGTTATGTTGAAAATTGTTAAACTTTTAGTTTTTAAAATTAGTTGAATAGATTTAAATTGAATTTACAACTCAAAGATAAATATAATTCTAGTTTATTAAAATTGGTATTAGACAACAAATAAAATAAAAATACAAAAATCTAAAAAATTGAAAGACCATTTTGTAATTATCAAAAACATTTTAAATAAATATAAGAGTATTATTGAAAATATATGTAATCAAAATAAAAGAGAATATACTTGAAATATTCTCTTTTAAAGAGTAAAATAAAATAATACATTGGAGAAGACATGACACATTCTTTATTTTTTACTCAATAATAGAGAATAAAATAGAGAAATACAATGGAGATGTACTAACTCTCTATATTTAGAGAGTTACTATTCATTTATCTATTTTAAAGAGTAAAATAGAGGGTTCATTAGAGGTGTTTTAGAGAGTAAATAAGAGATATAGAGTAAAATAGAGGGTTCATTGGAGATGGTCTAACATATATTCTACACAATGCATATTGCCATATGAATTTACATTTCGGGTTACCAAGTTTAATACGAAATATCGGAGAAAAAAATATTGTTTTTTTGGAAAATAAGACTTGGAAAATGGTTTAAGGATATTCTTTAAAATTATATAAATATCTATATACAATTTAATGATTAATAATAATAATAATAATAATAATAATAATAATAATAAATTTATGATAATACCTAGAAGTGAATAACGTAATTGGAAAGGAATATTGGGTTGATCGAGGGGTTGAATTTACTTTTATAAGAATTTTTGGAAACCAGGATAAATTGACCATCCTTCCTTTGTCCTTTTCCTCTCTTTTGTTACATAAAGTTAAAATTATTTCCCAATTTCTTCTTATGAAAAAACATTATCTTTTTATATTTAATTTTTGTTGTCTTTTTCCTCTGAATTACATAAACTTAAAAATATTTCCCTCTTTAATTAACTTTATGAAAACACATTATTTTATTTTTATATTAATGTGGTGTATTCATACAATATAATAAAGTGGAACGTAAAGTTTTAATAAATGTAAGGATTATTTATTATCTATCACGACAACTCATGTATGTAAAACTACTGATTGTGCAAGAATATTAACAAAAACTTAGGCTATGTTTGGCAAACTAGCTGATAGCTGATAAGCTAGCTGTTGACTGATAAGCTAGCTGGTGACTGATAAGCTAGCTGATGGAAAAATGACGTTTGACAAAAGTAGCTTATAAGCATGTAAAATGACCAAAAAGAACATCTTCAAATAATAATCAATTACAAATTTAATTATGTAATTAAAACAAATTTATAACAATATAATATGTTAATTAACACAACCAATGTAATAAAGAAAAATTAAATAATATAATATGTTAATTAAAAGAAATTTAAAAATTATTATTACATATATACTATAAATTTTGAATTTGTTAAAACAAGTTTAGAAAAAATATATATATATATATATATATATTAACTTTTGATTTTAAATAACCGTTACATAAATATGAAAAAATAATCAAATAATAATTAAAAAATAATATTAATTGATAACTAAAATATATTCATTAATATTAAAAAATAAATAAATATAATTTATATGATTAACAATAATCCTAAATAATTAAAATTTAATATCAATGTATAATTAAAATTTAATTTAATAATTTTCAGTTAATATTAATTAATTAATTATAATTAAATTTAAAAAATTAATATTTATTAATAATAATAGTTAGTAAATAATAATAAGGGACAATATTGGAATACAAAAAGCTACTGAAACGCTACTCTAAATAGCGTTTCAAAAAGCTAGTTTATGGTCATCCAAACATTTACCTCAAAAAAAACTAGCTTATAAGCTAGTTTTTTTTTATCAAACAATGCCTTAGTGATTGTAATATTAAAAGAGGGAAATGTTGGATATAAATTGATGGGGATGTTGGGGGAAGAAAGACCACCATTTTTACTCTTTCCTTTTTGGCCTTGAAAATTCGGTAGGACCCTCTCTTGAGCTGAGGCTAAGAGCATCCACAACAAGGATTTCATTTGGATATCATTTGGATTGCAGAAATGTCAACTAGGATTTCTATTTTAGAAATTGTAGTGGTTGTGAGTATGATTGCTAAATTAGAAATTGATTTTGGTAATTTGCAAATGTCAAATCAGTACTTTTTGCTGATGTGACAGTGAATAGTATAAGAAATTGTAGGAAATAATTTCTAAATTAGAAATTGCTTTATGTCAAATCATGTTTTGTGATGTTTTGTAGAGTATGTTTATGAAAAAATGTATGAATAATTTTATTTGTTAATAATTTTTTTTTTGAAAGGCATAAATATTAAAAAATGCAAAATATAATTTATATTAAAGTACAATAAAATAAATTACGTATTAAAAAAAATACAAACTTAACACATAAAAATACATCATTGTTCGTTTAGAAGTCCTTCAAGTTGATATTCGTACAATCTCCGTTGTGGTTCGCTCATTGTTGTGGGATCCATTTCCATCAACTTCATGATCATTTTCCGATTTTCCCGTTTGTTCTTAAGTTTTTCTGTTTCCACAAATGATGTGTGGAATTCTCTCATCACCTGAAATTTTTCTTTTTCAATATTCAGGCGTTCTAACATTGTCACTTGTTCGTTTTCGGTAGAACTTGATGAAAAATGACATTTTTTACCTTTATCCTTCGAGGCTTTCTTTCCCAACGTGCGGGAAGAAGGAGTTGACACCTCCTCAGGAATTGACGTATTAGCATTTGAAGATGATGAAGTGTAATGACCATCTTCTGTATTTTTATTCCTCTTTGACCCCCTATCTGAATATGAATCATTGTCTTTTGAGAAAACCTTGTTGGCTTCTCCATTTCTCCTCTTCACACAACACCTCAAATTTCTCGTAGCATACTTCCCGAGTACGAAACCTATCTCCAAAATCACATACAAGTACGTAATCGGTCAACGAATCATTGTTTACAATCATATTTGATTGAAGAGATTTGGCAAAGATTTAGAGAAGAATAAAATGACGATTAATGTAATATTTTTACTTTGTATTTTAATTTAATGTTTTATAAATTAAATATTTTATTTAATTAATTTATTTTATTTTATTATAATTATTTAATTAATAAAATATTTCGTATTAAATTATAGTAAAGGATATTTAATTGTGGTTGAAATTTTATTGTTGTGGAGGATAATTTCAAGATAATTGCAAAGTTGATGTGGCGCTGACATGGCACATTTGCAATTGTAATGAAATTTCATTGTTGTGGATGCTCTAACAACTAACAACTAACAACAAGTCATTTCATTTTTTCTTGTTTTTGTTTAAATTTTAATGAAGCCTACTTTTGAGTATATATATATATAGAGAGACACAGAGAGAGAGGTTCAAACGAAAACGCTAACTATTTAAGAAAACAAGAAAACAACAAATCATGTAGAAAATCACATGTGATTTTACATTAACTGCAAAAACTGGACATGCGCGACTTTGGCCGCGATTTAAAGTGGCGGGAAAAGTTGCGTAATCATATATGATTTTGTACATAGCGGCTATTTTCTTTTTTTCTTAAATAGTTAGCGTTCTCGTATGAACCCATCTCTCTCTCTCTCTATCTCTCTCTCTCTCTCTCTCTCTATATATATATATATATATATATATATATATAGGATGATAATAAAATGAGAACCACAAAAAGGTTGAAAACTGTGAGGACCAATCTAAGCCCTTATTTACTTTTGATCCTATGGTTTTAATTGAAAGTTGTTTCACCACATGAAAAGGGTATAATGGTCATTTTGGTAACAAAAATTCACCATATGAAACACATATTGACTATATATCCTATTTCACCTCATGAAGTAAAATACAATTTTCATTTATTTGCTATTTCACCACATGAATCCAACATGATTATCATATTTCACCACATGAATCCAACATAACTTTCATATTTCACCAGATGAATCCAACATAACTTTCATATTTCACCACATGAATCCAACATAATTTTCATATTTCACCACATGAATCCGACACAATTTTCTTCTATGTTTTAGTTCACCACATGAATCCAACATAACTTTCATATTTCACCACATGAATCCAACATAACTTTCATATTTTACCACATCAATCCAACATAACTTTCATATTTCACCACATGAATCCAACATAACTTTCATATTTCACCACATGAATCCAACACAATTTTCTTCTATGTGTTATTTCACCACATGAAATCAAAAACAAATCTGGAAAACAGAAAAAACCTAAATTTGTTACTCTACTATGGAATCAGCTATGGTTTTGATTTCACCTTATGAAATCAAACACAACTTTGAGAAATAAAAACCCCAAATCTGTTACAAAGCTAACTTATCGATTTTGTAGTAAACAAAAAGGATATGAACAAAACCTAGATGAAATTTAAAATCAACTCAAACAAAACAAAAAAACACTTAAACCAAACCGTCTCTGAAATTCAGATCTGAGAAACCAGAAATCGGCTTAGGGAGAAATCGATGATTACTCGGAAGAAACGAAACAATGTCGAAAAGCTTTGATAAAACTCGTCGTCGTTCAGATCACCGTCGACGATGAAGATCTCGCGCTGTTTCAAAACCTTTTGTCGAGCTTGTTTCAACGACAGATCATGAAAAAATTGAAATTATCGAGACCTAAATCGCCATCGTCGTGCTTCTTCAAAGCAGATTAGCAGCGAGTTTCGACGAATCCTCCGACAACGGTGACTAGAACTGAGAATTTGTTAGGTCGACGAGGAGTAGATGAATGGTGAACCTATTTTATCATGATGCACTCTTGCTGTAAAAAGTTGAGAAGAGCAGGTGAACAGTGGAAAGGACACAATAGGTGTGATTTGAATTTATAAATCTAATGTCTAATATACCCTTGATGTGTTTTTCAAATTCTCAAAACTACCCTTGTTGTTTGCTTTAATTACAAAAAATACTTTTTTTAATAGCCCTTGATTTATTCTAATTAATGGATTAGATTAGTCCTCAAGTTCTTAACCTTTTTTTGGTCCTTACTAGATTTAACCCCTATATATATATATGATTGGGTTCTCGTGAGACCATATTAATACACTTGAAAATTCACAACAAAACATTATGAAGGTAAAAAAAATCGGAACCTTAACGACAAAAACACTGTGAATGTTACCTTCACAGTGTTTTGTTGTGAAATTTAAGTGTAAAAATGTGATCTCACGGGTCTCACAAAAACAACTTGGTCTTACATGATCCAAAGGGTGTGTTTCAATTACAAAGCAAACAATTCTAACTAACTATACAAACCATTATATTAGGAAACAATAGAGACATTTATGGACAATTATCATGATTCATTAATTATGATTATGATATACATGGAAGATGATATGGTTCATTTATTATGATCATGACTTTAAATTAGGAAACAAAATAAAATAAGATATTTATTAGACTAGATCAACGGTTAAGATTGGTTTATATAGTTTGTTAGAATTGGATGGTTTGTAAATGAAACATCCCCTATATCGTGTGAGAAGTTGAGGTTAATGTACCACCCATAATTCTTGGTAAGTGAAAGTTACCCCGGAGTCCTTTGAGGTTTCAAATTGTTGGGATTATGTTTGTTGGTGTAACGTCCCAAAAATTACAAGGAAATTAAATTTTTTAAAAGTAATACATTTCATTACAATCAAACCAAAAGTTAACAAATCCCATTACAATAAGAATAAACGTCGTTATTTAAAACCGTCAACAAAGTTTAAGCAGCGGAAAGTTATATAATTAAATCCCCATTTACTAAAAATCAATTTAAACAATCTTCGCCTTGCGCCCGTGTGTACCGTCATGCCCGACTGCTACTCGCACCTGAAAACATAAGACATTGGGAAGGGGTAAGCACGAAGTTTAGTGAATTCAATCCTTACATAGGATCGCAATCATATCAGCATCACCCTTAAACATACCAGCACATAAATTTCTTGAAACATCCATCAAGAAAATATAACACGATTAATAATAATCCTTATGCTGCTTGGAACCACCATCAAGAAAACATAATCACAACACATTATACCAATACACCTACTCCTTGGAACAACCATCAAGAAGTGGCCTTATACTTCTTGGAACAACCCTCAAGAAGATATAATCACAACACATTATACCAATACACCTACTCCTTGGAACAACCATCAAGAAGTGGCCTTATACTTCTTGGAACAACCCTCAAGAAGATATAATCACAACTCATTATACAAACGCATATACCTCTTGGAACATCCATCAAGAAGTACATCAATCACAGTTCAATATATACACACAAATATATATATTCCACACCACAATAATATCAACAAACAATCATAATCAACACACTCGAACTATAGCAACACAAATATAATTCCCATCCTATATAGTGAGAGAACTCACCTCAAACGCACAGCTTATGACCTCAACCGCAACACGAACCGGCCGACACCAGTTCACCTTGTTCCACCTAAATAAGCGTTAACAATTGTCAAAGTGACGCCCCAACCAAAGCCACGACTACTAACTTCAAAAACACATTTTTCCAGTTTTTACTCTCAACACGCAGGTCTGTTCGGGACCTGTTTAACCCATTATAAACTGATTAAACCAGAAATATTTTTCCATAAACAGAAAGTCCCATGTCTTAGGGTTCTAAGGACATATCGCACGCGCTCTAACGATTTTTCTACAATTTACTATGGATTTTACAAAACCGGCTTGCTGCACAGTGAAAAACAGGACCTTTCAGTACAAAACATCAGTTTGACACTAGTTATGGTCCGAACTGGTTTTTCCGCAAAACATAAGAAACTTACTAGACTCAGAATTGGAGATTTTGGCACTAGTTTCATCCCAATACGACGTTCCTATAAAAAGTTTTGGCTTTCCCAAAAACAGTGACAGAAACTGCCAATTTCACATAAAATGACAACAAGGTTTAAAAATAAATCTTAACCCATTAAGCCGCGACATAAGCATTCCGACCTGTGATTCCAGCTGACTTATTGATCAAGAATAAATGGGCTGAGCAGCCCGAGCACCACCCTCTGCCACCTCCAGCAGTGGCGGCCGTTGGCGGCGGCGGCGGTAAAAAGCTTCCGGCGAAACCACACCCAAAACACACACCCCGACTTACCCACACACACACCCGCATACACGCGCACACACGCGCACGTACACCCCTCGGCCGACAAAGCGGCGGCACACGGCGGCAGCCATGGCTGCGGCGGTGGTGGGGTGGTTTTTGCGATCGAAACGACTAAAGGGAGAGAAACGAATGAAACTTCTTACCTCGAGACGACGACGACACGACGATAACCACACCGAAACCGATCGCCGGCTGATCCTCCCCTCTCTTGCTACTTTCGATCACTATCGCACCTCTCTCTCTCTAACCCTCTCAGTTTCTCTCTCTATCTCTTCTTTTTCCGGCCGGCGATAACGAAAAGGGGAAGGGGTAGAAGCCGTAGGTTAAGTTTTCTCTTCTTGTTTCTTCTTTTCTTCTAAGCCACGACACCACTCCACAATTACAATATGGGTTTTGGTCTTTGGTCTTTGGGATAGCATGGGCCGAAACTATGAAGTGTTTTGTCCCTTTAACACTTTTAGCCCCTCAACTACATCCTTCTCGCAATTAACCAAAATTCCGACATTTTTAACGATTAGGTCCAACTCGACTAACCCCGTTAACGGAAACCACATTAAATCAAACTTAAAAGAAAAGAATTAATAAAAGAAATTACATACCGGGATACGGGCTTTACAACTCTCCCCCACTTGGATTAGACTTCGTCCTCGAAGTCTATGCCCGTGCATAGCTAAAGATAGTTCTCCCACATCTCAACCTCAGGTTCCCAAGTTCACTTGAGACCCCTTCTAAAACTTCTCGAATACTTTTCTTACTAACGTACTCCTTCTAGGACACTGAAATTATGATCGATAGAACACTTCACCAATTGGAATCATTCCTAGCCAAGCGACTTCGGTTGTCTCCCAACCTTAGATATTCCATACCTCCCGATTCAAATCTCAAGCTCTAAACATTCTAAAGTTGCTTATCAATATACCCAACTGGATACTCGGATCCGATCATTCCTACTATTAACTGTCGATTAACTCTTACGAGTTCTAATAGACTCCCAAAACTTACCTTACACGCATCATCAAACCAGTAAATTTATAATCACCCACGAAGGTCATTCCGCCACAACCATTCATCACAAGTAGCCAGCTCAGGGTTACTACTACCGTCACCATAATTATTTTAGAAATCGGCTACAAATCTCCGATTACACTAAAGGTGTTTGGCCTCAAACCCAAAAGTCGACACCTAAACATACTACTTACTTCAAAAAGGTTACTGCGCATTTATTCTTTTAATTACAAAGGGCTTCAATCCCTTAACCGACACAATTCGGTCTACACTAACATCACGTGTGGAACACCCAATCTTCCACCGTCTACTTATCCTCCTCACCCGCCCTAGGAAACCTAGTTACACCGTAACAAGATACACCTTAACGCCTACCTCCCAGGTACGTCTCAAGTCCCGGCACATCGGAACTACCTCTCAGGTAAGTGCCCAAGACTGTATCCTCTTAGTGCCTACTGGAAAGTCAAGGTCATAACACATGGATACCGGGGTCCCACCCCGAGATACCCAACCAACCGTTACCAACGTCTGACTGACCTGACCAAGGATTTAATGCAAACAGTCTACCAACAACATGTCTATCCCGGAATGACTCACTCACCCAACATGTAAATACTCAACGTGCAATAAGCGCAAAACTGTGCAACAAAACAACCCATCAACAAAACTCCACATCGAGCCATTAAAAACCGTGCAATCGACCCATGACTATCTCAAAGTCAAAACCGAGCAAAATGCTCCACGCTTGCTAGACCCATAAGTCGGTCAAAAACGCGTTTAAATAAAGCTTAAGCAAGCAATACTCTAAAATCAACATTAGTCCCAAACTCGACACGGGTTAAACAAAAGAGTTTTCCAAAAGGACTCACCCCTTAAAATTCTCAAAATGACACATAACACTTATAAGCACACTTCCCAAATGGTTTACAAAATCATTCACAAAAATATTTTCAACGTCAAGATTTTTCATTTCAAAAAGACCGTAAGCAATAAAACTACTATTACCAGGTCGGTAGTTACGCAAAAATGGACACGCTCGTCCCACATATGAAAATCATGTTGAAAATCATTTCATTGCAGCTTAGTTTACTCACAAAACGTAAAGCGAAATAAATAATTTCTTTGAAAATGAACCGTCACGGTTCTAGTATGAATTGACTCATGACATGTATTTAAAGTAACCGCTCGACCTTACACCTGGTGCGACAAAAGTGTACACATAATTTCAAAATCAGTTCCACGACATTTGACCCCAAAATTTCTCTTTTTCAACATAAAATGTCGTGGCACAGGGTTCACCCACAAATCTTACGCGCGCCGGCTAGTCATACAAAACGATGAAACGGTTTACAATATATTTTTGTTAAAACACAACTGTCTCGTGCAAGTTTCAACTTAAAGATAAAAACCAATCCGTTTCCATCATTTGAAAATATCGACTAAAATCTCATAAAATCTCAAAAGGTGGGGTTCTTTAAATTGATTTCCAAGATTTCCCCAAATGGTCACATAAACATATGAGATATGCACCTCGTGAAATTAACCCACACGACTCAACATGCCGTAAGACAAAACTTATTTTAACCAAATCACTCAAATAGCTTTATACAGACATCGTGAAATGTAACTTTCCGTCTAAACTCTAACATATGTGGAGGAGTTCCAATGTTAAAGTCACAAGCCGTAGTCACTTGCCCAACATTTTAAACACCACAAAACACGGATATCATCTTACCCGAAAGAACCGTTGGAAAAATAACGAAATGAGACAAATTCTAACAAAGTTTGCACTCACGTGATAAAACGATTTCATACACTTTCCAAAACCATATTTCAAAATCTTGTGTGTGTGCTGAACATTTCCCAAAATTCCAAAACACCATCCATAAAATGATTTGAAACACAAGAATTTGTTAATGCAATCTATTTCAAAATCAAGCTTTGTGCATGACTCAGTCGGCATTCTACGCCTCGACTCCTACTCCTCCAAATCTCTCCGATCCACTAACGTCATCCGGACATTTAAACCTTTTAGGAAAGTTGGGAAATTACGTCAAATAATCCCTACGATTTTTCCTCAAATCAAAGTCGGCTCTATAAGCCTATGATTCTAGCACAATCATCCATCTTGGCCCGAAACAAACATCATCCTCATCGTCACTCCAAGTGACTAATACTAGAATCGTCCTTTTATTCCAACGACTACTAATTTATAACCTTCGACACTACCCCAACGATCATCCCATCAAAGCAAATCAAGTACACACCTGTACTAGTAGGTTTACTATAGTCGTTCCTCCTTGTGATGGCTATTCTGGGTAGATATTACAACGAGTTATTAGCACATAATAATTCACACTAACAATGCTTACGCTCAACTCCTTGGATTCCTCGTGACTTTCCCCGACTCGAGCATTGATCCTGTGTTTCCGATAGTAGGAGCTCTACTACTACCTTCCACACCTATCATCACTCGTTCCGAGTTCCATCCGATGGGTCCAAGTAGTTTCTCGCCGATAACTACACACATATGCCCGCACCGGCATATGTACACACTTCTCCTAGCTCCCTAGGAATTCCACCCAACTCCACTACCCTTGCTATGACGAAATCCCCACTAGTCATGACGAGTCGCCTCGCGAATGCACAGTCGCACACTGTAAAACCAGATAGACATTCGAATATAAGATTCTATCCTACAACGGTTGGACTCAAACAAGAGCTGCACAATAGAACTAAATCCGACATTCTAAGGCTATTTGGTTCCTACCGCATACAACCTATAGTGCATTCACTTAACAACTTATCAAGGCTAGCATGAACTCCTATTAGCAAACAACAAACATGCAGTACAGTGTAATAAGCACCAAACATTCCAGCACACATACTCCTATGTTCTAGAAAGCAATCTAGCATACATACTCATATGTAAACACTCTTCCCAGCTCACTAGGAATTTCATCTCATCCCACTACCCTTGCTACCACGGAATCCCTATTAGCCATAACGAGTTGCCTCGCGAATACCCAATCGAATGCAGCGTGAATCAAATAGACATTCGAATACAAGATTCTATCCTAGAACGGTTGGACTCAAACAAGAGCTGCGCAATAGAACTAAATCAAATATTCTAAGGCTATGTGATTCTTACTGCATACAACCTATAGGGCCTTCGCTTAACAACCTATTATAACTAGCATTAATTCCCACTAGCAAGCAATCATCATACAGTACAATGTAAACCACATAGGCAATCTAGAAAGCGATAAATACACTAAGTACTGTACCTTCCCACTTAGCGTCGGCTGACTGTACACACTGCGCCCTCAATCACCGTTTCCCAAACGGGTTTTTCCTTTTTCTTTCATTCAAAAAGATTTTAGTAAAAGAGTTTGAAATTTCATAGCCGCAACTTGAGACCAAACACACCGAGATGTGTTTCATTCACTCAAGCTGTGCTCTGATACCAAGTTGTAACGTCCCAAAAATTACAAGGAAATTAAAAATTTTAAAAGTAATACATTTCATTGTAATCAAACCAAAAGTTAACAAATCTCATTACAATAACAATAAACGTCGTTATTTAAAACCGTCAACAAAGTTTAAGCAGCGGAAAGTTATATAATTAAATCCCCATTTACTAAAAATCAATTTAAACAATCTTCGCCTTGCGCCCGTGTGTACCGTCATGCCCGACTGCTACTCGCACCTGAAAACATAAGACATTGGGAAGGGGTAAGCACGAAGCTTAGTGAATTCAATCCTTACATAAGATCGCAATCATATCAGCATCACCCTTAAACATACCAGCACATAAATTTCTTGGAACATCCATCAAGAAAATATAACACGATTAATAATAATCCTTATGCTGCTTGGAACCACCATCAAGAAAACATAATCACAACACATTATACCAATACACCTACTCCTTGGAACAACCATCAAGAAGTGGCCTTATACTTCTTGGAACAACCCTCAAGAAGATATAATCACAACACATTATACCAATACACCTACTCCTTGGAACAACCATCAAGAAGTGGCCTTATACTTCTTGGAACAACCCTCAAGAAGATATAATCACAACTCATTATACAAACGCATATACCTCTTGGAACATCCATCAAGAAGTACATCAATCACAGTTCAATATATACACACAAATATATATATTCCACACCACAATAATATCAACAAACAATCATAATCAACACACTCGAACTATAGCAACACAAATATAATTCCCATCCTATATAGTGAGAGAACTCACCTCAAACGCACAGCTTATGACCTCAACCGCAACACGAACCGGCCGACACCAGTTCACCTTGTTCCACCTAAATAAGCGTTAACAATTGTCAAAGTGACGCCCCAACCAAAGCCACGACTACTAACTTCAAAAACACATTTTTCCAGTTTTTACTCTCAACACGCAGGTCTGTTCGGGACCTGTTTAACCCCTTATAAACTGATTAAACCAGAAATATTTTTCCATAAACAGAAAGTCCCATGTCTTAGGGTTCTAAGGACATATCGCACGCGCTCTAACGATTTTTCTACAATTTACTATGGATTTTACAAAACCGGCTTGCTGCACAGTGAAAAACAGGACCTTTCAGTACAAAACAGCAGTTTGACACTAGTTATGGTCCGAACTGGTTTTTCCGCAAAACATAAGAAACTTACTAGACTCAGAATGGGAGATTTTGGCACTAGTTTCATCCCAATAAGACGTTCCTATAAAACGTTGTGGCTTTCCCAAAAACAGTGACAGAAACTGCCAATTTCACATAAAATGACAACAAGGTTTAAACCCATTAAGCCGCGACTTAAGCATTCAGACCTGTGATTCCAGCTGACTTATTGATCAAGAATAAATGGGCTGAGCAGCCCGAGCACCACCCTCTGCCACCTCCAGCAGTGGCGGCCGTTGGCGGCGGCGGCGGTTAAAAGCTTCCGGCGAAACCACACCCAAAACACACACCCCGACTTACCCACACACACACCCGCATACACACGCATGTACACCCCTCGGCCGACACAGCGGCGGCAGCCACACCGCCGGCAGCCATGGTTGCGATGGTGGTGGGGTGGTTTTTGCGATCGAAACGACAAAAGGGAGAGAAACGGATGAAACTTCTTACCTCGAGACGACGACGACACGACGATGACCACACCGAAACCGATCGCCGGCTGATCCTCCCCTCTCTTGCTACTTTCGATCACTATCGCACCTCTCTCTCTCTAACCCTCTCGGTTTCTCTCTCTCTCTTATTTTTCCGGCCGGCGATAACCAAAAGGGGAAGGGGGTAGAAGCCGTAGGTTAATTTTTCTCTTCTTGTTTCTTCTTTTCTTCTAAGCCACGACACCACTCCACAATTACAATATGGGTTTTGGTCTTTGGGATAGCATGGGCCGAAACTATGAAGTGTTTTGGCCCTTTAACACTTTTAGCCCCTCAACTACATCCTTCTCGCAATTAACCAAAATTCCGACATTTTTAACAATTAGGTCCAACTCGACTAACCCCGTTAACGGAAACCACATTAAATCAAACTTAAAAGAAAAGAATTAATAAAAGAAATTACATACCGGGATACGGGCTTTACAGTTGGTTCCTGTTTTGCTTAAACAATGATGATTATCCTTTCAGTTAGTTCAGATTGTATGGTGCGGAAGCGTATTTAAGAACTGAAAGATAATGTAAAGGTAGAAGAACACACAATATCAAATAACCAGTATGTAAGAACAGATGAATATCTCCAAGATTACTGTATTTGATATATATTAAGAACACCAAGAACATAACAAGAAAGAACTGATGGTGTGTGTGTTTGTGCGTAGCTCTTATTTGTTCTGATTCTTGTTGATGGAAGAACTCAACATGAGTCTTCCTTTTATACTACTACAAAGGGCACATACTTTAGACAATAAGGACTTATGCTACAGTAGACAGGATCGTATGAACAGTAGCAGGTACTACATGCATTAAATGCGCATGTTCCAACTTGGACAGAGCCCTATCAGAGTTTGACACGTGTTGTTGTTGTCAGGGCATGCCTTAAGCAAGTGGATGAACGGATCCTGGAACAGTAGAAAGATATTTATAAATCTTCTAAGTCTTCAGTATAAACCGTAGAGGCTCTGTCAAGGGTGACAGAGGTTCTGCGGCTCGGTCCTCTGTGAGCAGTCTTCTGCTGATTCTTGCCTTCGGTATTCTTAGGTTCTTCTTCAGAGCCTCTGTGGGTTATTTCTGTACTTAGACTATTTTCACTACTTTCACAAACAGAATGATTGGAGCTAACAATCTCCCCCTAAGTAGTGAAAATTAAAAAAATTGAAAGTGCAAGGATTTTCTAAGCACAAGAACAATTTTCTTTTTACATTAGATTATGCCAGAGGCATTTACATTTGATTGTATTGAAAAGAAAATATTACAGAGGATTTGTTTGACTGACTCAGACGTTGGCATCCTTGAAGTCATTGAGTTACCAGAAGGATCTAGAAATACTAACCCGACCCTTGGATTTGTGATGATTGAGTTGGGTTTAGCAGAGGGAGGGCAGTAGTCTTCTGGTGGTTGAACAACCAAGTTCTTCACTCCAAGGTCTCTAGCTAGTTGGAAATCAACCATGCTATATAGCAGAAGCTTCTCGCGTATGGCCTTTCTGATCACTCTGTAGGCTCTGCAAACTTCGTCGGTTGTGAAATTCTCTTTCGTCCATTTCAGAAGATCAGGTAGATCATAAGGATTGAGATTCCTAAGATCTGCATCTGCAAATTGGTTCTCTGATCTGTCCTCTCTTTTGACCTTGTAGATGTTGTAAGAGAGTTTAGGCCAGGTTCTGGTTCTAGAGAAATTACAATATAGGACTTTGACGATCTTGGATGTTGAGAAGACTTCGTATTTAGGCTTGGGTTTTGTTCTGGTGAAGAGGTTTTTGAGGTCAGCACAGAAATCAGGGTCTTGAATGGTTGGTTCGGATTGATCCATTATGCCCATTCTGCTGTATAAGTACCTATACACCACCTCTTCCATTTGTGGTGGTGGTGGTTGAGGTAAGGTTCTGCGCAGAGCATCTAATTGGTTCTTGACTTCTGTCACTCGATCCTTTGTTGGTTTACCCTTTGGATTCAGAACAAGTTTGTTTGACAGAGGAGCAACACCAAAAGCCCAGTCTTCTTCTTCTGGCTTTGGTGTCACAAAAGCATCGAAAGAGCTTCTCATCAGTTTCTCTGTTGGAGGTTGATGCTTGGGCTTTTTCTTTTTCGGTTCCTCTGTCATAATCCCTTTGCCCTTATCTTTTTCCTTCGTCTGATCTTCTTGTAGAGATGGGGTTGCCTCTGTAGGATTTGACGCTTGAGTTTCAGAGGGCTTTGTTGTTGCTGCTTCTTCTGTTGGTTTGGGGATTGTGTTGGTGCAAGTGTACCACATCTCTATATATTTATATATATTTATTTTGATGATTACAAACACAACGCATTATTGTTTATCTAACAATTTAATCCAAGTGTACAGTTGTTGAAGAACACGAAGATTTAATCTGAAGGGTTCAAGACGGAAGTGTTTACGTCGTCATTATTGTTTATAACTAATAATGATAAACACCCTAAAATAATATACCACTTGGATATTTCTAAAAACCCAACAATTATTTTTAATAAGGTTTTGAGAAGATCCAGCAAGATTTGGGTGCTGTCCTGGAAGCTGACTTTTCCTGACGGCGGTATACCGTGGGGAATACCCGGTATACCGCGGGTACACCAAGCCGGTATACCGCGGCTGTTCAGCCGGTATACCGCGGCAGTCCGTGTGCATCTCTGATTGGTTGAAGTGGTTTTTCCTGACGGCGGTATACCGCGGCGGTACATCCGGTATACCGCGGGTACATTTTCCTGCCAACTTTGCATGTAGCCGTTTTGTGTGTCAGCGCACTTTTCTGACGGCGGTATACCGCATGCTTTTGGCGGTATACCGCGGCTGCACAAAGCCGTTGGAGCTTCATGATATATATACATGCATGCTGGAGAAGAGAAGGCAGACCTTAGAATACAAGAACAGTAACAACAAGCTGCTACCACCTCTCAGCTCTCTCAACTATTTATAATATATATTTTATAAAATATTTTTTTATAAAATATCCAAGTGTGATTATTATACAAGAGTGATTACCCATTGTGAGTTATACTCCTCTTGTAAGTTTTTGAATAACGGGTGTGTGATCCTGTTTATCTCATAGCAGAGGCTTGAGAAACTATTACAATACCTTTGTACTTGGTTTGTATTTCTACCGTAAAGAATACATTTATTGGATCGTGTCGAGAAGTGTCTCGGCTGCTGGTTTATCACAGTTGGTGGTAAATCAGTAAATCTCTGTGTCAAGTATCTCTATCCCTTATCTCTTTTTATTCCGCTGTGCTTTATTATATTTATTTATATAAACTGCTTTGCATTTATATTTATTTATATAATCTCTGTGCATTTTAAATTATATCTGTTTATATAATTGTTGTATATTTACTTGTTTATACTCTGCTTTATTTTTACTGTATTGTTTGTACTGTATTTATTTGTTCAAAGAATTTTTTGAAAGAAAAAGATTTTAAATACAACCTTACCCCCCCCTTAGGTTGTACAACATTTGGTATCAGAGCAGGTCTTTCAAAATATTCTGCATATTTTTCTCTTATTCTTCTAAATGGCTCAACAAACTAATATCGTGTTTTCAAAACCTCCTTTGATAGATACTGAAAAGTTTGGCATTTGGGCCGAGCTATTTGAATGTCACGTTCGTGGCAAAAGTCAAAAAATTTGGGATATTATAGAAAATGGGAATTTTAACCCTACTATTATAAAAAATAATGTTATTGTTGATAAACCTGTTAAGGACTGGACTCCCGCTGAAGAATCTCTTTTTTGTTTAAATTTTGAGGCTAAAAATATATTATATGCTGCTTTAACTTCCGATGAAATAGAAAGAGTTTATACCTGTAAAACTGCTAACCAAATCTGGCAAAGCTTGAGTGACACTCATCGTGGAAATACTCAAGTTAAAAGTTCTAAAATAAACATTTTAGTTCATGATTATGAACTGTTCGAAATGTCAAAAGATGAGTCAATCGACTCAATGTTTAAACGTTTTAACCTCATTATGACTACTTTGAAGGGATTAGGTCGCACTTATCCTAACGAAGACTATGTAAGGAAAATTCTTCGAGCACTTCCTTCGGAGTGGATGGCAAAAATCACATCCTTGGAAGACTCCCGAGATCTCGCAACTATGAAGCTCGATGATCTCATCGGCAATCTTAAAGTGCACGAAATTGCACTAAAAAGAAATCAAGTCCGGGAGCAAGTCAAAAAGAAATCCATCGCTCTCAAGGTCGTTGCCTCAAAAGAAAAGGAAGAGGAGGAAGATGCAAGTTCATCCGATGATGAACCCGAAAATCTTGACGATTTAGTCAAGTTGGTAAGAAAACTTTCTAAACTTTTATCTAACAAAAAGTTTACTAATATTGATAGGTTTCAAGAAAATGAAGACTACCGTCGTGGTGGTAAAAACCAAAGTCGCAACGTCCACAAAAGTGAAGACAAATATGACGAATCTAGCGACGATGAAAAAGCCAATAAAAAGAAAGGCTTTTGCTATGTGTGTGGTGACAAGGATCACTATGCAAGTGTGTGTCCAAAACGAGCAAAACAAATCAACACACCAAAAGCTCTCGTTGGAGGCGCGTTGAGCGCAAGCATAGATGAAGCCAAAAATTTTTGTTTCATGGCCGACCATGATAATGAGGTATCTTCATCATATTCTTCTAAAAATAATTATGATAATAATTATAGTGATAATTACTATAGTGACGATGAAAATAATCTTGACGAATTATATAAATCATTTCATGCTATGGCCGCTCTCGCAAATAAATATAAAGATGAAATTTCTAATTTAAAAGAAACCGTATCTGTATATAAAAAGGAAATAGATGACGGTAAACAAAAATCTGCTTATGATTTAGATGTTATCACTAAATTAGAAAATAAATTAAGTGAAAAAGATATTTGTAAATCTTGTGTTATTTTAAATGATAAAATAGCATGCTTAAGTGAAAATAAAAATGAAAGTGTTGCATGTACAAAATGCGAGTCTCTTGAAAATAAAGTTGCATATTTAAATGCTAAATGTAAATCGCATGAGAAAGATAATCTGTTAGCTAATGCATTTCAAAATAGCAATGATAAAGTGCTTAAAATGCTAAATATGCCTAATCGTATAAATTGTCGTAAAGGCATTGGTTCCGATACATGTGTTGATAAATGTTCGTGTAAACCCATTAAAAGATTTTTTGCATCTCCTAAAGTTGATACGAGAAAACCTCCATATATGTCAAAAATAAAAAATGTGAATTATGGAAGGAAACCGTATGCTCGTATGTATAATGGTAATTTTTCTAGACCTAAAAATAATGCGAATATAAATGCTTCATTTTACGTCTATGATAAATACGATCGCAAAATTAAAATGGTTAGAAAATGGATTCCGAAAGGAATGTTTAATGTTGACAATCCCGGTGGGATGCGTTTGTGGTTTTAAACCATTTTTATGGTTTTATATGTTGTCGTATTTTGTTTTATGTCGACAACATATTTTTTTTTGCAGTTTATGTTGTATACTAACTGTTAAAAGGACCCATAAGAAAAGGGTACCACGAAATATTTTCTTTGCCTTTTGTAGGTGTTTCCTGGCGAGGATATAATACGTGGTTTCCTGACGAGGATATAATACGTGCTTCCTGACGAGGATATAATACGTGGTTACCTGCCGAGGTTATAATACGTGGTTACCTGCCGAGGTTATAATACGTGGTTACCTGCCGAGGTTATAATACGTGGTTACCTGCCGAGGTTATAATACGTGGTTACCTGCCGAGGTTATAATACGTGGTTACCTGCCGAGGTTATAATACGTGGTTACCTGACGAGATCATAATACGTGGTGATTTTTTTTTTCACATAAAATTAACCGAATATTGAAGCCTTAAGATCCGTTTTGGTGCAAGTGTTTCGTATTGGTTTGTATATCTTTGTCTCTATTGCTTTTTGCATTTTATTTTATCCCTCAAATTTTATAAAATCAAATTTGATATCGTTATTAATTTGAGGGGGAGCGTTTTAGCTCTTTTACCCATGAGTGTATGCTACCTCAATTATATGCATATTTTGAGGGGGAGCATCTCTCGAGGGGAAGCATACCGTCTTTCTTGACCCTTTTTGTTTCGACAAACGGGGGAGAGAAACCGCATATGCTCTTGCTTAGCGGTTGTGTTTGTCATCATCAAAAAGGGGGAGATTGTTGGTGCAAGTGTACCACATCTCTATATATTTATATATATTTATTTTGATGATTACAAACACAACGCATTATTGTTTATCTAACAATTTAATCCAAGTGTACAGTTGTTGAAGAACACGAAGATTTAATCTGAAGGGTTCAAGACGGAAGTGTTTACGTCGTCATTATTGTTTATAACTAATAATGATAAACACCCTAAAATAATATACCACTTGGATATTTCTAAAAACCCAACAATTATTTTTAATAAGGTTTTGAGAAGATCCAGCAAGATTTGGGTGCTGTCCTGGAAGCTGACTTTTCCTGACGGCGGTATACCGTGGGGAATACCCGGTATACCGCGGGTACACCAAGCCGGTATACCGCGGCTGTTCAGCCGGTATACCGCGGCAGTCCGTGTGCATCTCTGATTGGTTGAAGTGGTTTTTCCTGACGGCGGTATACCGCGGCGGTACATCCGGTATACCGCGGGTACATTTTCCTGCCAACTTTGCATGTAGCCGTTTTGTGTGTCAGCGCACTTTTCTGACGGCGGTATACCGCATGCTTTTGGCGGTATACCGCGGCTGCACAAAGCCGTTGGAGCTTCATGATATATATACATGCATGCTGGAGAAGAGAAGGCAGACCTTAGAATACAAGAACAGTAACAACAAGCTGCTACCACCTCTCAGCTCTCTCAACTATTTATAATATATATTTTATAAAATATTTTTTTATAAAATATCCAAGTGTGATTATTATACAAGAGTGATTACCCATTGTGAGTTATACTCCTCTTGTAAGTTTTTGAATAACGGGTGTGTGATCCTGTTTATCTCATAGCAGAGGCTTGAGAAACTATTACAATACCTTTGTACTTGGTTTGTATTTCTACCGTAAAGAATACATTTATTGGATCGTGTCGAGAAGTGTCTCGGCTGCTGGTTTATCACAGTTGGTGGTAAATCAGTAAATCTCTGTGTCAAGTATCTCTATCCCTTATCTCTTTTTATTCCGCTGTGCTTTATTATATTTATTTATATAAACTGCTTTGCATTTATATTTATTTATATAATCTCTGTGCATTTTAAATTATATCTGTTTATATAATTGTTGTATATTTACTTGTTTATACTCTGCTTTATTTTTACTGTATTGTTTGTACTGTATTTATTTGTTCAAAGAATTTTTTGAAAGAAAAAGATTTTAAATACAACCTTACCCCCCCCCCCCCCTTAGGTTGTACAACAGATTGCCTCTGTAGGTTTTGATACTTGAGTTTCAGAGGGCTTGATTACGGTTGCTTCTGTTGGAGAGGCTTCTGGTGACTTGCTCAGATATTTCCTCTGTTTTTGAGCAATTGTTTTGGTTCTTGGTATTTTGGGTGTTGGAGAAGGAAGTTCATCTTCGGAGGATGTTAGGAGTTGGAGTTCTTCTCTGGTTTGGACATCTTCTCCAAATACAGAAGGAAATTCTACAAAGGTGGGTATTGCCTCTGTGGTCTTCTGTTGTTGAGCTTGGGTTGTTTCAGGTATTTGGGTTGTGGCATGGGTTTCTTCAGAAGTCATTTCCACAGAGGTGGTTCTTGCCTCTGTGGACTGTTGTTGTTGTGTTCCTTGTTGGGTTTGGGTTGGGGGTGCTTGGTTGATGGGTTCTGCGGCAATTGGTGGAGCTGGTAGACCTCTTTCTGTCGCTTTCTCCCTTGGTTTCTCCCCCTCAGGATGATCTGATGGACCATGATGGTCATCATCAGAGTCATCCTGACCCTTATCAGTCGTACCCTCTGCTCTACATGAAGCTTCAGGTTTCTTTGGTGGAACAGCCCCTGCAGCAATCATCTTTGCACATAAATCATCACAGAGGCCGAGCAGTGTTTCAACCTCTGCTTCTGTGTTGAAGCGCAATTTGCCTACGCTCTTCTGGAAGTCTTTGACATAATTTGCGTTGGCAGCAGTGAATGTGACGATAACCTCTGTGACTTGATTTATAACCCCTTGCCCAAGCTCTGTCAGTTGAGCTCTGGTCATGTAGTCCGAAGGCTGCATGGCATGAGTGTTTCTGATTATTTGCTCTTAGACCTCTTCTAAGGCCTTCTTTAGGTCTTCAGGTGTAAGGCCCTTAGATTTGGAGGATTGCTCTTTCAGCTGTTGAAGAAAGTGCTTGACAGACTCTTTGAATGCAGAGTTTGCGGCTTTTCCAAATTCAGTTGCTGCAGAGGTGGCAGTGGTAGTAGTAGTGTTTGTTGCAGTGGACTTCATCTGGGCTACGACATTTTGTACCTCTGTGGACAGATTGTCCATTTTGGTATTCAGATTTGAGATGGCCGTTGAAGTTGTAGCTGCAAAAGAATTGAAAGAGTTTTGCAACTCTTTCAGTGTTTGGCCCACAGAGGTGACAAGGGTTTGGAACTCATCCCTTGAGACATGTGAACTAGTTGTAACCTCTGGGTGAACAGATCTATCACCAGAGTGTGTCTCTGTTCCTGAGACGCCTTCTTTCGCTCCTGTTTTTACGTTGAGAGCGGAAAGACTTACTTCTAATCCCCGAGAAGAAACTTTTTGAGTTTTAGTCTCTATAGAAGTTCTGTCAAGGACATTGTCCTTATCCACTCCAGAGGTGGGTAAAGGATTATCCTTGAGTTGACTCGGGATTTGTCTAGAATCCCTTCGTCTGTGTGCACTCTAATCTCCTCTGAAGAGATGTTTGGGCCTAGGTGTGTGCGTGTAGCAGAGGAAACAAATTCCTCTGCTGGGATGTCTGATGTGATCTGGGGCGACTGATCACGAACTAAGGGCAAATCCTTTAAAGAGAATTCCCCTGTTTCTAATGGTACAGAGAATGAATGAATTTCCTCTGTCCAGATGGTTTGGGTTGGGGTCGAGCTGTGCTGCTCTTTTTCAATATTGCCCTCTGCCACTAGACTGGCGGCAATAGAAATGTGGGTTGCACTAGGAGTTGGTTTTGGTTGTGTGCCTCTACTATTCCAGGCATATTTTCTTGCTTCTGCTTCTGTTAAGCATCCAACCACTTCTTCCCCATCTTTGGTTTCAACCTCTGTAGCTACCTTATGGCTTGGTGCTTCTACCCTGACTTCTATGCTTTTCCCTAGGTCATGATAGCAAGAGTGAGTCCCAACTAGTTGCATGATATGTGGGTGATAAAGACCTTTTCTTATTTGGTCTGCTTGTTCTTCATCAGAATCCACTTCTGAGACTTCTACCCTAGTCTCCCTAGATTCAAGCATTTCCTCTGTTGGTCCTCCTAACATGGTGTCCATGTGATGGTCTTCTGTAGCTACCTCTTCCACTGGGCTTTCCCTTTGTACATCAAATCCTGGTTGAAGAAAAGGATTCTGTAGTACCTCTGGTGTCTCACCATGAACATTTTGTGGCGTTTGATCATCTTCTTCTAGGTCAGATGAGATTCTAAAGTCTGCTTCTTCTGTATAGCTATGGGAGAGGGGTTCTGCAGTCCATCCAGAAGTGTCAAGAGTGTTAGCAAACTCAGGGCGTTGGAGGAAGTCAGAGAAATTCCCATGATGCGCATAATTGAGGGGATTAGGGGATTGCAGAGGGGATTCTTGTGCTACTTCTCCTACCACCTCTTCTACCACTATATCCTCTGCAATTGTTTGCATAGGAGACAGAGGTTTTCCAGTTTTCTTCTTGCTCTTTCTCCTCTTGGGTTTAGGTGTCCCTTCCTCTGAGGCTTTGGATTTTCTCTTCTTCTTTTCCTTTGGGGGGAGAGGGAGGAGCAGAAGATCCAACTTCTGTGGCATGAGGAGGAGAGGGTTGAGCTTCTGCGACACTTGTAGAGGTGCCCTCTGTGGTTTTCCTCTTATGAGTTTTCTTTTGAGGAGTAGAGGCAGAGGGTTTTTGTTTCTTTGAGGCAGAGTAGATGGATTTTCTCTGAGCACGGAATCTGGCTTGATTTTCTTCATGCTTCTGAAAAGCAGCTGCCCATTCTTCATCTGTCAACCTATCTAATACTTCTGTACCTATGGGGGCTCCTAGACGCGGGGGTGTCATAGGACTTGGTTCTGGAGTCCTACGATCGCGTATGTATTCTAATTATAGTTCTTCGTCCCTTACATATCCCAGAAGTTTCTTTGGCAGAGGTCTGCAGTGTGGGTATCCATCGACATGTTCTGTTGGGGTGTTTTTGTTCATAGCATACATCTTGGTTGTTGGCCCCTCCATTGGCCATTTTTCGAGCAAGAGTAGAGGCTCTAGCAGAACACCTAGAATTCTTTGAAACTGCAGAGGAAGTAGAGCTCCTGTTGTCTGTGACCTTTTCTGCTGGAAGGTGATCTTTATGTCGATGGTGTTAACCATTTCTTACATCATGAGTGTTGCGAAGTCCAGAGGTAGGTCGTAGTAGACTCCGTACATGATGGCTAGTATTTGGTGTGAGGATTGATCTGGACTCCCCACTTTCCCGGTTAAGCATCTGTTGAGTATTGAAAAGAGTGTATTCCACAGAGGTGGTAATCTGCCTCTGCGGAAGTCATTTCTCTTTCTGAGTGGTACGTTGTACCCCAACATTTCGACAAACTTGCAGAGCTCTTCATCTGTAGGTTCCTGTGAAAAGGTCTTTAACCCTAGAAGACCTCTGGTGGGTAGGCTGAACTCAAGAGAGAACATAGTTCTGTTGAACTTGAGTTCAAGATGTTCGGATTTATCGGGTTTGGAGATGTAGCCTTTGATCTGTCTATCTTCTGGGTCAAATCTGCAACTTTGCCAGAATTGATTTATGTACCTGGCAGGGATTTTATCAACGGTTTTGGTAAGGAGAGGGTATGTGATGTTTCAAAATATGGAGAAGAATGGCATGTACTTCTCCAAAAGCTGTTTTGGATGGAACAAGGTAGTGGTTATTGGGTTTTAAAGGTAGAACATATGCAAAATGTTCATGTTCTAAGAAGTTTTGGAGGTTGGTTGTCGGAGCAAAGTCTGCTTCATCGCCGGAGTTATCTTGCTCCAGGTTTCTTGCGATTTCAGAGTTTTCTGAATGTTCAGAGTGTTCAGGGTGTTCAGGGGAGTTCGCTGGTGAGTGTGCAGGGGAGATAGCTTGAGAAGAGGAGGCCATTTCTTGCATGAAGATAAGAATTTTGTAGGTTTTTACAATGGTTCGTCGGAGAAGAAAGTGAGTTCGTAAAAGTTTATGAGGAGAGGTAACTTGGGTTTTATAGTGAGAGGTAACGATAGAATCTGAAGAGGTAAATATATGGAAGTGTATAATATTTGGGGTCCGCACTTGAGTGTAAATGGATGGTTCAACTTTCCATACGAACGTGTGCCATGTACGTCCAATGAAAATGACACACGTCAGCAGTGTCAGAGTATGACAGGACTGTTGGTTCTATATGCTCAAGAATGATTATAAAATAATATTACCGATAATATATGATCCTATAGGGTCACACCGAATAACAAGTAGACATCGGATAAATATTTATAAGGATTCGATTCTTGATAAATATTATTATTTCTTAATAAATATTATTAATTATATTATTGAATATAATTTATAATATTAGATGCAAATAAGAATTCTAGTTTATTAAAATATGATGATTTTAATATATAACTAGAATTAGCTAGGAGGGATTAAAAGTAATAAGTTTAAGTAGTTAAAATAGAGATTTTAACTAATTTAAACTAGAGGGACTAAATGTGAAATGTTGCATGAAAGACTTAACATCTATTGGTCCTCCTTTTTGGTCCAATAAGATTAATGGTGCTTTCTTGTAAATAGAAGGGTTTCACAAGAATTGACATAACACTTGAAAATTAGAAAACACTCTCCTATCCCTCTCTCTCTATTTCGGCCGAAACCACACACATGGTGTGTGTGTGGTTTTGTGTTCTTCCTTCTCAAGTCTATTGTAGAGCTTGTTAGAGTTTTTTGCATCAAACGTCAAGAAGGTACTAGCATACTCAAGGTGTTGGAGCTTGTTGGTGGACTACTCTAGAGGAGCTCTAGTTTTGAGTTCTTGCCATCTTCATCTTCTCCAAATTGAAGTTCTTCAAAGGACTACAAAGGTCGTATTTTCTTAAACCCCCTATGTATGTGTTTTAATCTTTCATGTTTCATGCAAATGGATCCTTGGTGGGTAATGAAATGTTTTTCATGTTGTTCAAAGTTTTAAAGCTTCCGTTGCACATTTTATGATTTTAGAAATCTTGTTTTGAACAATACCCAACAAGTGGTATCAGAGCCTCTTTTGCATGCATGTTTAGATTTTTTTTGTTGATATGAAAAATGCTTGGTTTTTGGAAGCCATGGATGATTTTTCATTTTGTATGAAGAAGTTCATACATGGCATCTTTGGCAATTTTTTTAGTCTATAATTGTTATTTTATGTGACCAAAATTTTACATGCATTTTTGGTCATAAAAGTTGCCTTAGAAAAACAAAGTGTTGTTTATTTTTGTTGCATGTGGATGAAGTGTATAATCAAGCCAAGACCCCTTGTTTTATGGTTGTAATTTTGTTTGTTCATTTTTCATGTTGGTTATGTAATAGTAAATAGGATTTATTATTCTTCATTGTGTTCTTTTATAAATTTTAGATTAGATATTAGAAATAGTTTTTTTTATTTATAAAATTACAAAGAAATGGAGACCAACATGGAGCATGAAGATGGAGCTTGGTGACTTCTTTGCATGGAGATGACAAAGCAAGTGGGAGCATAAAGTTTTTTTTTGGTCCCTTAGGAATGGACTTGACATTCTTGTTTGGTTCACAAGAATTGTCACTAGATTTTTGGCTTGGTTTATACACTTTCTACATTTTTTTTATGTTGATATTTTATGTTGATATTATCATGTGTGGTTGAAATAGGATTTTGCATGCTAGATAATATTTTGAACATAAAAATAAATCATCTTTTGGAGTTTGGTTTTTCAAAATATCCTTTTATTGTAAAATGATGAAATAAAGTTTAAAATAGTAAAAAAAATGTGTTTTAACTATTTTATACTTGGAGGGTTAAAAGGAAAATATTGCATAAAAGACTCAAACCTCATTGGACCCTTTTGTGGTCCAATAGGAGTTGCATGTGATCTTGTGCTTTTTGAATTAAAAGAGAGAGAACTTTTATTTTAGAGGAAAATGTTTTTTTTTAAAATAAAAGGAGTTTTAGTATAAAAACTCTTTAAAATTTTGAAGTAGTAAAATGAGTTAAAATTGTGATTTTAAAACTCATCCAAACTCCATGTCTAAATAATAAAAGGTTGTTTTATTAAAAAGACTAAAATTGGTTCTAATGCGCTCAAACTCAAACTTTAATATAGGATATTAGTTTAAAATTGACCGCAACGAAATAGTTAATAAAATGGAGATTTTATTTTAGACTAAAAGAACCAATAATTTTTTTTTAAGTACCATGTGTTATTGGATGCATGCAATAATATGGTACTATGAGTTTTAAAAAATTAAAATTGAGATTTTAAATGGAAATTTTAAAACTCATACAAACTCATAGTCTAGTATTAATAAAAATGTTTATTAAGAGACTATAAATGGTTCTTATAGTGCTCAAACTCAAAAATTAATATTTGATATTAAAAATTGATGACACATACTTAGTTGATAAAATTAAGATTTTATTTAAACTAATAGGAACCATTTAATGAGAAATAAGTTTGTACCATATATTGTTAAATGCATGCAATACTAAAATGTTTTTAAAACTAGAATTATAAAACATTATAAATCCCTTTTTCAAAACGCAAGTCATATGCTGTCCTTTTGAGAAACACTCAATACGTCGTTACGACACCCTTGTGGGATAAAGGTCACCTAACCACTTGGATTGTCTTGAGATGGATGAGGTGATTCTTATGTCTTTGTGGGATAAAGGTCACCTAACCGCATGGATGTGAGTTTCACATGTTGTTTCAAGTAGGATGACTTGATTGGGAATCTTTTGTGATAAAGGTCACCTAAGCATTAGAAACCCAAGGCATAGATGGGATCAAACATGCCAATTAACAAACAAGTTGTTAAGGATCCCATAACGCTAGGAATTACATTCGATGTAATCGATAAACGTTATCTACCTTGTTGGATTAAATGGACGGGATAAAGGTCACCTAACCGTTTCATTTGTTTTGCAATGTTGGATCCTAGATTTTATGCAAATTAATGTTTTAGAAAACGAAAGGGTAATTAATTTGCTTAATAATAAATATTGAAAATACTACATTAACTTTGTTAAGTTTTGTAGATGGCCCAAAATGCAAACACTACAATAGATCACCCCTAAGAGCTTTTCTTAACGAAGAAAAGTTAAACACTCAGAACTTCCCGATTTGGTTTCACAAATTGAGACACGTTCTCAGACGTGAAAACAAATCATACGCACTTATCGTACCTCGTCCTGAAGAACCTCCTCTTACTTCCATAGAAGCTAACGATACTTGATTGAAACATAATTCAATCAAGGTATCACGTCTTATGCTTGAAACCATGGTTCCATCCTTGCTAGAAAGAATGGAAACGTTTCCACTGAGGGCATTTGACATGGTAAACCGATTACCAAAATATTACCAAATGTATATGGTCCGTGAATGCTTCGATACAATTGGACAAAGACCAATATGTAAGCTCTCATATTCACAAAATGAGGACGCACCTTGACTATTTGGATAGACTTGGCTATCCTTATTCCAATGGGAGAGCCATAGATGTGATCCTCAAATCTCTGACCAACGCATTTGATGTTTTTGTCGAGAATCTGAATATAGTGATAGATGAGGCAACATTGGTCATAGAAGAGGAGATTGTCCTTATGAGAAATAAATGTTTTCTAACGAAGGAAAGTCCTTCAGGTATCAATATTTAAGATAGAACCTTTACCTTTCTATCTTACACTTGTGTATTTGATACTAAGTGTAGAACTCACTTTTGTAATATGTTACAAATAATCAAGAAAGGTAAATGACTGAAAGACAAGCAAAATTGTGATCCATATAAGCAAGGAAGCAAGATTGCGTACCAAGCTTATAGGAGATTTTATTATGAAACCATATGGCTTGTATTGTTAAACAAGTTTGTTTCGAACAATGTTTAAATTTAGTTTGACTAAATTATTATTTTTCCAGTCATATGTTTGTTGATTGAATGAAATTCACTTAACCGTTTTGGAAACGATTATATTCATATTCAAAATGAATTATTCTATTTCGAGAAATAGTTCTCTTAATTGAATAATAAAGTGAATCTCAAAAGTCTTCTAAAACATAATTCTATATAAACACCATAAGACTCAGATGTGATTTGAATCAAGTCTACACATGAAATAGTCAACTTAATCAAGAAAATTAAACGCATATCTTATTTTTTCAAAACTGTGGTATTTTGAAACTAAATATAAATATTTTCATTTGATATATGCGATCTTGATAAAGTTGAATATAGCTCTTTTCTCTAATTCATAGAGAAGTTTTTTTTTTGAATTGATGCATGTTGATGTATATGGTCTCTCAAAACCAAGTCTAGATATGGTGATAGATAATACCTTCACTGACGATTTCAATTGTTGAAGTTTATGGAACATAAAGATGAAGCATTTGATGTAATTCAAGTTGTTTCAAAGTGAAGATTAAGAAAACAACTCAGCAGGACCATTAAAGTCTTTTATGATATATGAGGATAGTAACTAAACCAAGAACTCTTGGATCATCATAGAAATTGTATACATCCGAAAGGATGAACCGAACCTTAATAAATATGGTTCTCTCTATGATGAGTAGAAGTACTATTCCTATATCAAATTCGGAATTATGCCCTAGTTAAAGTAATCCGTACTTTTTGACACCAACCAAAAAGGTAGACAAAACACCTTATAAGATTTCGTATGAAAAGTTTTTTCATCCTTAATCTTAGTTGAAGGCGTGGGTTTATGAAGCTCATGTGAGACAATAAGCTTCAAGTAAACTCGACCCAATATCTACCAAATGCATATGTTGTAGAATATACTATAAATTGTTTTATATACCGATTCTACAAACCCACAAACAATAAAATTGTTTATTGTTCCAAAACCAAGTTCTTAGAAAGCAAGTTTTTTTAATGGACAAGGCAAGTGGGAGTGTTAAGGAACTTGAAGGGAATCAAGAACTTCATAACCTAATGCACTTATTGGTTGGCACTAGTTATCAAACATAGGTCGTTGAAACTGAGCGATTTGATTCATCAGAAGCTTAGTGCAAACACCAAGTGTTCGCAAATCTAGTAGAATCATTCAGAAATTTGAGAGATATCGATTTCTTATAACTAATAAAGAATGATGTATGAATGGGTTCTAGTAAACCCATCAACTGCTAAAGTGCTATGTCAGATTCTGAATCTGGTAAATGGCTTAGAGTCATGAACACTGAGATACAATCCATTCATGGATCAGTACAAGTATCTCAAACTGGAATCTTCATTTTGACAGGAAAATTAAAAGTTTAATTTTCATCAAAATAAAAGATGACTCATGTATTTGCTAAAACTAGTGGGAGCGCAGTAAAATTCCTAATCTTGTATGTGCAAGACATACTAGGATTTGGAAATTAACTTTCCAACTTAGCAAAACATCATGTTTTTGCTCAGACAGTGTTTCCTTAATAAAAGACTTAGAAAAACGCTAATTTTGTTCTTGGAATAAAGATCTTTAGAGATTAGATCAAGACGACTTATAGGCTTAAGTCAAAGTGCATATGTTGACATGATCTTGAAAGATTCAAGATGCAAGGCTCTAAAGGTAGTTTCTTGCAAATATGATATGACATCATTTTGAGCATGTCTCAATATTCTAGCACAAAAGATGAGCTAGATAAAATGATTAGTATTCCATATGCTTCGGCAATTGGATCTATCATATATGCCATGACATGCACTAGATCGAGCGTGTCAAAATGCTTTAGAGCATTAGAAAACGATACCTACGAAAAACGAGGGAAGGTCATTAGATGACTATAAAGAACGATTTAAGGTACTTAGAAAGAACCAAGGAAGTGTTCTTTAACTGAGGAATGGAAGAAGATCATAGCAAAATGCTGCACTAATGATAGCTTCCATAAAGATTGAGAAGGTTCTCAATCACAAAAGGGAAATGTCTTCATTGTGAATGAAGAACTAGTTCGTTTGAAAAGGTTCAAGGCGAAGGTCAAATTGCATAATACACTACAAATAAGAACACACTGCCGCTTTAGAAGCCGCAAAAGAAAGATGCTTGGATGAAAGAGTTCATTGAAAAGCTAGGTAGACGCCTCCCATTCAGGATCACCTAGAAATCCTTTGTGAGAATGTGGGTGCCATTACGGAAGCTAAAGGACCCTATCTCACATCAGAGTACCAAGCATCTACTCCAAACATTTAACTATATTTGGAATAAAGTTAAAAAAAAATGGAGATGTTAGTGTTCACAAAGTTTACTCAAATCAAGTTTCTGGATGAACCCATTCACGAAGCTCCTTTCATAAGCTAAACTTGAAGTGTCATGTTTGAGCTGTAGGACTTCGTTATTCTAGTGATGGGATTTGATTTGAATTTAGTATTTGGATATTGGAACAAGTAAAGCAACAAGTATAGTATTTAGTTAGATATATGGGATATGATCTTTTCATACTCGTTGTGTTCTATATTAGCATGTTTAAATCCTTGAATAAATTAGTTATTCAAAATGTCCATAGTCGATCATAGTTGTGGGAGCAACTACGAAGTAAGACTAATATGAATTGGATTGGTTGACTTTTAAGAGTAAAAGTGGCAAAGTGTTGCAACCAAGTTCATAGGTACTTGTTAGGGAACGAGTACTGGACCTGACCCACTTCAAGATCACCTCATGGATCGTCGTCATAAGTGATTCTTGAATAAAGGTAGGATCTTTATATCCTTCGACCTGAGATGCATATTAGGGACTTGAGTGTAGGGAGTACTATGCCTTGATATGGTTAAACGCTGATCTTTAACAAGGCAGTTATAAAGACCATCATTAGGCATGGCACGAACTGCATGAGAGGCGTATGTATTCAAGAGGGAATTTGTTCCTCTTAATGTTTTAAGAGTGAGACATCTAAGGCGCCTTACGAAAAGTTGAACAACAGATGAGAATGATAGCGATCCATGTCTCACGTTCAACATGATGTCCGAACGAAGGGATAATTGATACCACACCTTATATATCAATTGAAGCTATGAGCTTATGGGAATTGGATGTTGTTGAATGGCACTTACAGTCATACATTGCTGGGGGCAGTGAGATGTTGCTAGACGTCCACCACTGTCTATATCATTCTATAATGCAATCTTGAGCAAGTGGGAGATTGTTGGTTCTATATGCTCAAGAATGATTATAAAATAATATTACCGGTAATATATGATCCTATAGGGTCATACCGAATAACAAGTAGACACCGGATAAATATTTATAAGGATTCGATTCTTGATAAATATTATTATTTCTTAATAAATATTATTAATTATATTATTGAATATAATTTATAATATTAGATGCAAATAAGAATTCTAGTTTATTAAAATATGATGATTTTAATATATAACTAGAATTAGCTAGGAGGGATTAAAAGTAATAAGTTTAAGTAGTTAAAATAGAGATTTTAACTAATTTAAACTAGAGGGACTAAATGTGAAATGTTGCATGAAAGACTTAACATCTATTGGTCCTCCTTTTTGGTCCAATAAGATTAATGGTGCTTTCTTGTAAATAGAAGGGTTTCACAAGAATTGACATAACACTTGAAAATTAGAAAACACTCTCCTCTCCCTCTCTCTCTATTTCGGCCGAAACCACACACATGGTGTGTGTGTGGTTTTGTGTTCTTCCTTCTCAAGTCTATTGTAGAGCTTGTTAGAGTTTTTTGCATCAAACGTCAAGAAGGTACTAGCATACTCAAGGTGTTGGAGCTTGTTGGTGGACTACTCTAGAGGAGCTCTAGTTTTGAGTTCTTGCCATCTTCATCTTCTCCAAATTGAAGTTCTTCAAAGGACTACAAAGGTTGTATTTTCTTAAACCCCCTATGTATGTGTTTTAATCTTTCATGTTTCATGCAAATGGATCCTTGGTGGGTAATGAAATGTTTTTCATGTTGTTCAAAGTTTTAAAGCTTCCGTTGCACATTTTATGATTTTAGAAATCTTGTTTTGAACAATACCCAACAAGGACGTCGTGCGCGGCCCATTAATGCTAGGCACGTGGGATTATCAACTTGCAGAATATTCTTACTCGCAGAATTTTACCGTTACTATTATAGAATTTCCTAAGTTTAGAAAATTTACAGAAGCTCTGTAGAGTTAGGAACTCTGTGTTTTTGAAACTTTCCTTTTATATCCTCTGTTGCTTGTACCTTTACCAAAATCTTTTGAAAAGCATTGGAGAGGATCGATAAATTTTTAGTGCAGAAATTTAATTACAGAGGTTTTGAAGCTCTGTCAGAGCCAGCAGAAGCTCTATGAGTGGAAATTTCTCATAACTGAAAATTTATGAAACTTTTTGATCATCCAAGTTTTTAATTGTTTTGAGAATTGTTTTTAGGACATTTTTGGAAGTTGGTGTCCTAGAAAACTGTTTTTGATAAGGTTTTGTGCGAGTAACTCTTATAAGATGCCTAGGTTAATCAACAGAGGTTCTTGTGTTGGAATGGGCTCTGTGACTAACCCTTTTTGTGTCTTTAAGGCGTGCCATTGTTCAAGAGAATTCTGTGGAGGACATTCAAATAGATTGATAGAGTTTTTTTTTATTTTAAATTTATGATCATAGAGGATTTCCCTAGCAGAGCCTCTGTTGAGCTTAACAGAGGCTCTATGACCTTAAATTTCTAATAACGAAGAACTCATTAATCTTTTTGAATATTTGAAGTTTGGAATGTCTTTAGCAGTGTTTCTAGGGAATATTTGGAAATTTGTGTCCTAGAAAACTGTTTTCGAAAATGATTTTGTACGAGTAAACTTCAAATATCTTGATTGGTTAGCACAAGTTCTGTGGTGTATGGAACTTTTTGACTTGAGACCTTCTGTACGACATTCAAGATGATCGATCGAGTTCTTATATGTAATTTGTAGTAATAGAGAATCTGACTTACAGAAGCTCTGTTGAGCTCAGCAGAGGCTCTGGAACCTTAAATTTCTCATAAAGGGAGACTCATCAATCATTGTGATTATTTTCTTTTTGGAATGTCATAAGCAATGTTTCTAGGACATATTTGGAAATTTGTGTCCTAGAAAATTGTTTTTAAGAAGGATTTGTTCGAGATACTCACTTTTTGACTTTCCTTTGTTCGGCGAAATTCTTGACCTCTGTTGATTGTGGTTGATCACAATTCTTCTTTGGCTCCCCCTTGAATGATCAACCTCTGTAGATTATTTCAAGGTCTCCTACTGCTCCCCCTTGACCTATGCTTGGATCAAATAAGTTGTGCATAGAACATAGGTCAAGATCATCAGAGGTTCTGTGGAGGCCGTCAGAGGTTCTGAGCAGACCCACAAAAGCTCTGTGAATTAAAGAACTTTTAATGTTTTGAGAATTTACATACATCAAATAAAACAACAGAAGCATGTATATACATATTTACAGAGGATAGAATTATACTTACAGAGGTTTTAACTCATGTTAATCATTCCCAACTTACCCACCAAGAAAAGGAATCTTTTCTCATCTAGTGCTTTGGTGAATAAGTCTGCAAGCTGGTATTCTGTAGACACGAAATGCATTTCGATTGTGCCATATTCAACATGATGCTTCAGAAAGTGGTAACGGATGTCGATATGCTTTGTTTTTGAGTGCTGTACTGGATTGGCAGAGATGGCTATGGCGCTCTTTGAGTCACAGAAGATAGGTATCTTATATATGTTGTGACCATACTCTTTTAGCTGAGTTTTCATCCACAGAACTTGGGAGCAACAACTAGCAGCAACAACGTATTCAGCTTCTGCCGTAGATGTCGATACACAGTTCTGTTTCTTAGAAGTCCAACTAACTAATTTCCCACCTAGGAATTGAAAACTCCCAGAGGTACTCTTTCTGTCGAGCTTGCAGCCTCCATAGTCTGAATCTGTATAAGCTTTAAGACCAAAACCAGAGTTCTTCGGATACCAGAGGCCAAGATTTTTGGTCCCTTTAAGGTATCTGAAGATCCTCTTTACAGCAATATAATGGGATTCCTTCGGGTAAGCTTGATATCTTGCACAGAGGCATGTGGCATGCGTTATGTCAGGTCTACTTCCTGTTAAGTATAACAGAGATCCAATCATACCTCTGTAGAGCTTGCACTCTACAGATTTATCATTTGGATCTGAGTATAACTTATTTCCAGTGGCCATTGGGGTCTTCATTACAGAGGCATCAGAGAGACTGAATTTTGTAAGCATGTCAGAGACATATTTTGCTTGATTTATGAAAATTCCCTCTTATGATTGTCTTACTTGGAGTCCGAGGAAGAAAGTTAATTCTCCCATCATACTCATTTCAAACTCACTCTGCATGAGTTTTTCGAAATTTTTGCACTATTGTGCATTTGTAGACCCAAAAATAATGTCGTCCACATATATTTGTACAAGCATAATTTCATCACCTTCCCTTTTATAAAACAAAGTTGTATCGATCGTACCTCTATCGTAGTTGTTATCGAGAAGAAAGGTTGAGAGTCTTTCGTACCATGCTCTTGGAGCCTGTTTCAGTCCATATAGAGCTTTGTCAAGGTAATACACGTATTTTGGGTACTTGGAGCTTTCAAACCCTGGTGGCTGCTGGACATAGACTTCTTCTTGGATTTCACCATTTAGAAAGGCCGATTTTACATCCATTTGAAATACTTTGAAACCTCTGTGGGCTGCAAAGGCTAAAAATATTCTTATAGCCTCGAGCCGTGCGACAAGGGCAAAAGTTTCATCGTAATCTATGCCTTCTTCTTGGCGATATCCTTTGGCCACCAATCTTGCTTTGTTTCTGATAACCACCCCATCCTCATCCTTTTTGTTTCTGAAGACCCACTTTGTCCCTATAGCTTGTTTTCCTCGTGGCAGAGGAACTAGGGTCCAAACTTTGTTTCGTTCAAACTGTAGAAGCTCTTCTTGCATAGCATCTACCCAGTTTGGGTCGTCAAGGGCTTCAGAGATTCTTTTTGGCTCGATCATACTAATAAAATTTGTAAAGAAACAAAAGTTAGCAGAGGCTGATCTTGTTTTTACCTTTTCAGAAGGATCGCCGATTATAAGGCTTGGAGGATGGTTTTTCGTCCATTGAGTTGTTCTTGGGAGATGGTCATCGAAGTCATCAAGTTGATCTTCAGAGGTTGTGCTCTGTTGTTCCGGTGCACCTTCTGTTGTAGATGGGGCTTCTGTATTTGTGCTTGGTTTTTCAGCTTGTGGGATGATTGGTATGAGTGTTGGTATTCTTTCCTCTGAGGAAGTAGAGACTGAGTCGTCGTGTTCCTCTGGTATTGGTACCTCTGTAGTTGCTGAAGTTGGTATTTCAGTAGCTTTTGTGGTTGTATCCTTTGTTGTATCACCTTCTGTTGGCTCCCCCTCGGTATTTGCATCTGTATGTTTTATAGAAGAAGATGAAGTATTTAAGGGACCAGTTAGAGATATACCTTTCTCGATCTGGCTGACAGAAGATGATCCTCCAGAGGCTCTGTCGGCTCCAGCAGAGGGATCAATATCATCATGGAACATCTCTTGAAATAGAAGATTTAAGTGTTCTTCTCTTGTATTTGAGATGCCAGAGGATTCCCTTTTTAGCCCGAGTTCTGAACTGATTTGCTTAGAAGTCATTTGGAAGGTATCGTCAAAAGAAACGTTTATGCTTTCTACAATCGTTCGAGATCGTAGAAGATAAACTCTATAGGCCTTGGAAGTTGCAGAGTATCCTATGAACTTGCCTTCATCTGCTTTTACTTCAAACTTTCCTCTTGCTTCTCTATCATTTAAGACGATGCACTTGCATCCAAATACATGGAAGAACTTGATGTTTGATCGTCTTTTGTTGATCAAATGATAAGGTGTCTTGATGTGCCTCTTTACAATGGTTGATCTATTTTGGGTATAGCAAGCGGTTGATACTGCTTCTGCCCAAAAGGTCATTGGTAATCCACATGCGGTCAACATAGTTCTGGCGGCCTCCACAAGCGTGCGGTTCTTTCGTTCGACCACGCCATTCTGTTGTGGGGTGCGTGCAGCAGAGAAGTTCTGTGAAATTCCTTCTTCTGTAAGATAGGCTTCAATGACAGAGTTTTTGAATTCTGTGCCATTGTCGCTTCTCAGTTTCTGAATCCTGCACTCATACAGAACTTGGATTCTTTTCATTAAATTTATCAGTATGTTTAGAACATCTGATTTCTTTCTGACAAATTCAACCCATGTAAATCTTGAGAATTCATCGATCAAAACAAGCAGATATTTCTTGCCACCTAGGCTCTGTGTAGATATTGGACCGCAGAGGTCAACATGGAGCATGTACAGAGGTCTAGTGCAAGATACATCTGTTTTGCCTTTATGGGAAGCCTTTTTGAGTTTTCCCATTTCGCAGGCAGAGCAAAGATGATTTTTATTAAATTTGACGTTTGGTAGACCTTTGACTAGATCATGTTTTACAAGTTTATCAAGAGTATGAAAGTTTAAATGGCAGAACCTGTTATGCCATAACCAGGCTTCTTCGCTTTTACAAGCAACGAGGCATATTTTGTCTTTGTTCTTGGTATTGAAGTTCATAAGATATAGATCTCCTCTTCTTTCGGCTCGCAGAAGTTCAATTCCTGTGTCCTTGCTTTGTAGAGAGCAGAAGGTTCTTTTGAACATTACGTCGAATCCCGTATCGCAGAGTTGACTAACACTGAGAAGATTGTGTTTAAGGCCATCAACATATGCAACTTTGCATACGGTTATTTTCTCCTTCTGTATAACTCCGTAGCCTTTAATGTACCCCTTTTTGTTGTCTCCAAAGGTCACAGATCCACCATCGTTCTTTTCTTTGTATGTGGATAGAAGACCTCTGTCGCCAGTCATGTGCCTCGAGCATCCGGAGTCTAGATACCAGATCGGCACATACTGCTTCTGCAAGACAATAGAGAGTTTTAGGTACCCATATCCACATGGGTCCAGTTTTGTTAGGGGTCTTTAAGTTTGCCTTAGCATTCTTGGTCTTTGTTTTAGCTTCTGTTGAAGAAACATTTTGTTTCTTCTTACCCTTGGATTTATCATTTTCTTTGGGTACAAAGAGATGACAGTGTGGACTTTTGAAGTGTTGGTTTAATTTAAACATAAGATCAAAGCAATGACATTATTGAATGTGCGAAGAGATTTGCTTGAACTTTTCATTAAATACATTAAATGGGGACACAGAGGCATTACAATTTATCCTAACATTAGACTTTCTATTACAAGAAGGTTTATGTAGGCTAGATTGTTGTTTGCAAATTCCTTTGTTGAGTGCGGCCTTCTGTGGTGAACTTCTGTAGGTTTCACTGTCACAGAAGAAAAAGATTTGTTAATTTTAGTCCATTTACCCTTCTGTTGCCATGTTAGTTTTTCTTTAACAGGTTTTAAGGGTTTTAAAATCTTTGAACTCGTTGGAATTTGAGTGGACATTAACTTCTGTTGTTTGAAATTTTCAAGCCTCAGAGAGGTTTTGGCTTGTATGCACATATCCAAAAAGTCTGGACAGATAGGAATTCCAGTGATTTTCTCCTTGGGAGGAATAGTTCTGTTAAGAACTTTAGAGGTTTGTTTAAAATCCTCTGTGTCACTAGGTCCGATCTCTAACTTAGAGTCAGTCTCTGATTCATCAGAGGATGAATCGTCCTCATATACAGAGGTTGAGTCACTTGGTTCTCTTTCGACAGAGGCTGGGCTTTTAGAACATGTGCCATACTCACTTTCTTCCTTTTCTAAGGAACTATCTTCTAAGTTAACAGAAGTATCTTTTAAGTTTTCTTCAGAGAGATCTTGATCGCTGGAAGATGTAAAGAGGTTTTCTTCAGAGATATCAAGTTTTTCTTCTGTAATTCTTGGCTTGAACTCAGGTGCCTCAGCTGATAATTTCTTTTCAGAATTCATCATGCAGACAAATGCAACTTGAGTTTGAGTCTCTGGATTACCAAACTTGAAGATTCCTATCTGATCTTGAGTTTTCAGATACCTCTTAGGTTTGGATTCTCTTTTGACAGAGATTGAAGGTGACAAATCTGTGTTTTCAAACCACCCATCTGTCATCTTCAGAGGTTTTCTCTTGTGAGGTTCCCCAGAGACTTTTTGCCTTTTACTTACAGAGAGAAGATTTGGAAATCCAGGTTTTCTTGTATCTCCAAAGTGAAATAGAGAGGACATAGACTTGTCTCTTTTGGTTCCGGTATAAGGATCTATATCACAGAAGCCAATTCCCCGTCTCCCTATTTGTGTGTTTATTTTTTCGTACACCTTCTGAGCATCTTGAAATTTTTTAATTTGAAAATCTCTTCTGAGTAAATCTTGACAGATGACTTCTCTTTCCTTTTGAAAATAATTTTTAAGAGCTAGGATGTTCATTATGTCGCACTCAACATCCATTAGTTCTTTAGACTTTGTTTTCAAAGAAGAATTAAGTCCAGAAATCTTTTCTTTTAAAGGATTTAACTTTTTGTTCCAGTCCATTTCAATTTCTTCTTTTTCTTTAAAGATTTTAGCTTTTTCTTGAGTGAGAAGTCTAGCTTCTCTCTCATAGAAGGTGAGCTTTTTATGAATATTTTCACATGTCTTTTTCATTTCAGTGAATTCAATGTTAAGTTTAATCAAATCATCTTCTGCATTATTAGAGTTAGAGGTAGAAGTGGATACCTCACTGTCGGAGTTGGAGCTGACTTCTGCCATGCCACATAATAGAGCTTTCTTTGTTTCGCCTTCGTCAGAGGATGTGTCTGACTCCCAGATTTCTTTGTTCACCATTAGTGACTTCTGAGCATAGTATTCAGCTTTCTTTTTGTAGAAAGTTGCATCCCTCTAAGGGCGATTTGACTTGCTCCTGCATTCGTTGGCAAAGTGACCTGGCTTTCCACAGTTGTAGCATCCTTGGTTCTGTGTGGAGTTTCCAACTCTGTCATCTGACCTCTGTCGGTCACCACTTCTTTCGGTTCGGCATTCATTTGCGTAGTGGCCTGGCTTACCACATTTGTAACACTCTTGAATCTGTGGAGTGTTGCCAGCTTTGTCTTCCGACCTCTGTCGGTTATTTCCTCTGTCATTTCTGTCACTTGACCTCTGTCGGTCACCACTTCTGTCGTTTCTTTCGTTTGACCCTTCTCTCTCTCGATTATCTCTTTCATATCGTTCATTACCAGATTTCTTCTGGTATCATCTGCTGAATTCCCTAGTCAAGAGAGCTAATGATTTAGCTATCGAGGCCATGGTCGTTTCTTCTTCTGCTGCTACTTCCTCTTCTTCTTCAATTTCCACCATCATGTTTTTCTTCTTCTTATCCTTTCTTTCCTCTACTGCTTTCTCTTTCTTTGGTTTCTCTCTAGCCTCTGTAGTCTTACCAACCAATGCAAGAGGTGCAATGATCTGGGCTTTTGCTTGTGCTACATGAGGCTCTTGTGCTGCCAATGTTCCATAGAGGTCTGATAGGGTCCAGGAATCTAAGTCTTGATTTGTCTGCAGAGACATAGATAACTGAAGCCATTCTTCATTCAGAGACTTCAGGAACATAACGTTGTTTTCTTCAGAAGTTCTGTGGATGCCGAACTTCTTGCACTTGTTTATTAGAAAGTTGAACCTATCATACGTAGTTTGCAGAGATTCTGTTGACAGAGCTTTAAAGGCATAGTACTCATTTATGTATTGGGCTCTGCGGTTTTTCTGGGTTTTGGCTCCTCCTTCTAGTTGTTTTTCCAGTTCTTTCCATAGATCATATGCAGATTCACATGCATCCATGGACTGGAAAAGGTCATTTGGAATGGCCATAATCAGAATTCTCTTAGTTTTCTGAGCAACTTCGTATTTTGCCCAATCAGGATCAGACCATTTATCCTGGGTCTTTGGTTTTGTGTGTTCTGGGATTTCTGGTGTGTCGTCTGTGCCAGGAACACGAGGTACAGTTATCATGGGAACGAAAGGAGGGTTACGGATATAATTAACCAATTCTTTGTCAGTACCCTCAAAGAAGTGAATCATTCGAATCTTCCATTGAGGGTATTCCTCTCTAAGAAGAGTGGGAGGTTTGGTTAAGGAACCAGAAGAGAAGAAGTTGTTTGTATTAGTCATTTTAAGAGTGATAAAATTATCCAGAAAAGGGTATGAACAACAAGCTTTACAGAGTATGAAGTGGATGCTTCGTATGAAGTTTTTAAGCTTAAAAGCTTTAAGCTGAGCACTAAAATGGTGTTTTTAACCAGAATAACAGATTCTATAAGTTTACCAAAGTTCGAATGAATCGAAAATGGCAGAAAAACAGAAACTGTTTGATTAATATGAAGAATAGGTTAAAAATCCAAGTTTCTACCAAAGATCATTGTAGAGTGGATCCCTTGATATTAAAAATCAAGGTTCGCTCTGATACCAATTGTTGGTTCCTGTTTTGCTTAAACAATGATGATTATCCTTTCAGTTAGTTCAGATTGTATGGTGCGGAAGCGTATTTAAGAACTGAAAGATAATGTAAAGGTAGAAGAACACACAATATCAAATAACCAGTATGTAAGAACAGATGAATATCTCCAAGATTACTATATTTGATATATATTAAGAACACCAAGAACATAACAAGAAAGAACTGCTGGTGTGTGTGTTTGTGCGTAGCTCTTATTTTTTCTGATTCTTGTTGATGGAAGAACTCAACATGAGTCTTCCTTTTATACTACTACAAAGGGGACATACTTTAGACAATAAGGACTTATGCTACAGTAGACACGATCGTATGAACAGTAGCAAGTACTGCATTCAATAAATGCGCATGTTCCAACTTGGACAGAGCCCTATCAGAGTTTGACACGTGTTGTTGTTGTCAGGGCATGCCATAAGCAAGTGGATGAACGGATCCTGGAACAGTAGAAAGATATTTGTAAATCTTCAGTATAAACCGCAGAGGCTCTGTCAAGGGTGACAGAGGTTCTGCGGCTCAGTCCTCTGTGAGCAGTCTTCTGCTGATTCTTGCCTTCGGTATTCTTGGGTTCTTCTTCAGAGCCTCTGTGGGTTACTTCTGTACTTAGACTATTTTCACTACTTTCACAAACAGAAAGATTGGAGCTAACAATGTTGCTTATAGTCACTACGATAATCGAGAGTGTTCCGTGTGAGAAATGGCGATTTTCGGGATCCAAAGTGGGTGTGGAGTCTATGCCAGCGACTTTGCCCTGTGGCATTGTCGTTGGGCAATGTCGCTCACGGGTGCCAGATCCATATAAGTTGTGATTTTCTCCCATTTCTCACTTCTCCTTCTACACACGAAAGCGCAGGTAACGCCAGTTGGCGAAGTGGCGTTAAGGATCCCTAGCGGTATAAAAAGAGAGGTCGTATGATATCATCTACGCCCGTATCGCTCCTCGTGGAGTAGATCGCGCATCCAACCAAGTCTGTGACCAGGGAATAGGATAATTCCCAATTGAGTACTTTAGCAGGAGGATTCTTACTCGAATTGGTAATAAGGTGGGTAAAACAGTGCGAGTCGACGAACATACAACCAACAGGGGAAAATTTGCACCCTTTCTCTCCCAAATCACTTAACCTCCAACTCGAACCCTAGTGGTCAGTTTCGACAACCTTTATTATGGGTTTTGGTCAATTTATTGCATAAGGGATGTGTAGAACCCTTTGGACACCGTGATAATAACATTGGTTTTGTGGATAGGCTCGATGAATGACATTTGTGTATGGAGTTATGTAGTAGTTCGAATCGGGGTAAAATTGTTAGGTGTCAACTTTTGGGTTATGAGGCCAAGGGCCATTGATGAATTTGGAGTGTTGTCATCAAATCCTAAGGGATATTTGTATCGCATGTAGCAATTTTTAAGAAGTTCGGATTGTGGTAAATGGATGTAGTTGAATCACTTTTCCTGGTCTACTAAGAAGTTTGTCAATCGGATGATTGGTGCTTGGGAGTATTCTAAGAGTTGGATAAACCTTGGGTCAAAAACAACCGGCTGTTTTGGAGTCTGATTGTACTCGTTAAAGTAAGTGACAGTCCAATAGCGGGAACGATTGAATTTGAGAATTTTGTCGATTTCGGTGGTGATCGTACCTTGGGTTGGTTGGAGAAAGAGTTTGGGAAACAACTTTAAGCGTTTTGTTAGGGTAGAATTTATGTTGATTTTAAGTTCAAGGGTTTATTTTATAATAGATTAAACTTAGTCCATTGTGAACGGGCCGTGGGCTTGTTACCACGGGCCCATCGTATTTAAAGTGCAATTAGCTTAGAAAATTAGCTAGTTGTCTCATTTAGCTTTTCTGCTTTACACTGTAATTCTCTCTAAATCAATAGCTAAGTGGGCAGCCTTTGTGAATCATATCAACTGTTCTTATTTGCTTATTCACAAACATAATCGTTGCACGGATCTGGATTCTACAATTGGTATCAGAGCAGACAGACGAATTCGATTCAATGTATCATTCTTTGATTTCTGGTTAGTTTGACTTTTTCACGTCTGACTTTTCTTGAATTTTTGATTATGTGATTCTGCGTAAATTGATTGTTTTTGCTTATTGGGTTGTGTTAGCATTATCATTATAAGTGTTTCTACAAATTTTCACATCCAAATTCGTTCGTTTGATTGGTCAATTTCGCATAATAAGTTCAAAAACTTTTAGTTGTGTTCTTATTTAAAAATCGGATTTTTGATATCAAAATGTGTTGTTTTTGCTCTAAAATCGATTGGATTAGTGTTGTTTTTGTGCTTGGTATTGTTTCTAACCTTTCAGGAACACACTAGAGTAACCCTAGTTGAGTTTTCGATCGATTTTAGCAAAACAGCCGCAGTGTCCGGATAACCCTGCCGCGTTTTCCGGACAGATCAAGGTGTCCGGACGTTTGTGGTTCCATCCGGACTAGTTCGATTCTTCCGGACAAGTCAATCATCCGGGTAAGTCAGTCATCCGGGTAAGTTCTCTTTAATCTCAACTTTCCGGGTAATTTTGGTCCGGATAATTCAAAGTATCCGGAATTCATTTTATCCGGAAATCCTCGTTTTACCCGGAATCTTCGTAGTATCCTGACACATCACAGTTTCCGGAAACTTCAAAGTACCCGGAAATCTCATACTTTCCGGACTCTATTGTATCCGGTAACTATTGTATCCGGACATAATTTTTACCCGAAGTCTTTAGTTATCCGGTAAATACTGTATCCGGTAACCTTGTTTTTCCGGATTCCTTATCCGGAAACCACCCGGATTCATTATCCACTTAGCGGGACCCCCGTGCTAAGTCGCAGGAGGGGGACAGTTAAGTATTCGTGAATCTGTGCCATCCGGATTCTTTGTTTTACCCGGACACTTTGTGATTTATTGAACTGTTCTTAATTGATCTGATTCGGACACTTCCTGATCAGACCCTTACTTGGATTCCTATCCAGTAAGATCACTCTTAGTTCATACCAGTCATAGAACCTGCGTTAGGATTCCACTCTTAGTGCCTTGCGTTAGGTTTACACTTTGAATCAATCTACACGTCTGACGATCACTCCAGTGCAACTGAAGATGTCTCCTGCTGAAGAAGACATGGAAAAGCCGTGTCAGGTATGTGAACCTATCTTTTCAGAACTTTATGACCGAGTGAAACCTCTTGCTGAACGGGTAGTTTCCTTTAAGGCCACCTCTAAAGAACAACTGCTTGAGATTAGGTCTCTAACCGAAAAGCTAGATGTTCAACAGAGATTAACTGAAAAATACAAGTCTGAAAATGCTATGTTAAAAGAAAAATGCAAAAATCTTTCAATAGCACCTAAAGACTTAAGGGCCAAGTTATCTGATCTTCAGTCTCAGTTTGATCAGTGCATGAATGAGAAAGAGGATATTGTTTATCAATGTTCCTCTCTTCAGATTCAGCACAAGGAGTTTGTTGCGAAAATTCTTGATCTTGAAACCAAACTCCACAAAAGGGGTCAAACTGATCAAACCATCTTTCTGAATAAACCCAAAGAGTTCACTTATTTCAACAAAGAATGGGGAATCGGATATGATAACCCACATTATTTGAAAAGGGAAAGATGGTTTACACCAACTTTGTATGATTTTGCTTGCTTTGGGTTAGATAAAAAGTATCCGGAATATGCAATCCAATGGACTGGTCCTATTGAACCTGAGAAGGAAGAGGAAACCGAGGAATATAAGCGCAAACACAAACGAGGAATTCAACTTCCATTTTTTTACGAGCCTTTAAATTATTCTTATAAGAAAAATCCAAAGAAGTACCTCTCGAATGACTACTTCGACCCCTACAAGGTTGCTAAGCCCAAGGATTCCTCCCAAAAGGATGAGGACCAAGCACCAGCAACCAAGAATGAGACGGACGAGTTTAAACTCTATGTTCCCCCTCTCATCTTGGAAGCAAAGATTGTCGAGTTGGAGGAGTCGTTTGAGAAAGAAAGGTCTATTTCTCAAAACGAAAAGAAAGTGCTAATCTCTGAGATTGAGAAACTCAGATCTGAGAAAACCGACGGTGTGTCAAGTGAGGAAAAGGAAAAATATCAGTGGGAAATCAATACGCTCTAATCTAAGCTGTCTGAAATGACAAGAGAAACGTTGAAAGAGCACATGAGAAATGGTCAACTCCAAGAACAGATTGACCTTCTCCAGGCTCAAAAGCAGATTTCACCTGATCTTTCCTCCAACTCATCTGACACATCCTCGTGTAAAGCTTTCATAGGAAATATCTCGTCTCAAGAAAGTCAAGTTTCTCAAGATGAATGTGTTACAAGGAATTTAAACTCTGATTTTTCAAACGCTTCCGCACCAAATTCCTCAAAGCACACTACAGAAAGCACAAAGTGTTCCTCGCATCCCTCGACCGATCCAAGTCCTGAAATTCCGGAGATAGATTTTTCAGAATACATGAACTCCGAAGGAAATTCTGATAGAGAGTTTGAGTCGTTCCCTTTCGACAAACCTCTCCCAAGTCATTCTGATTTTTTGTCTCCAGTCGTTAATCGTCCGGTCAATTTTCAAAAGGGCGACTGTTCTCAATCCAATACTCCGGCTGTGATCAAGATTCTTAAAAATGCTTCAAATTCTCAAAAACAATCACAGCCGAAGCAAAAGACCGAACGACCGACCACTAAGATTCCTGTTTCCTCAAAGGTCACTGACCACACTGTCCCTGTTGTTTCGGATAAAACCGGTCGAGCTAAACAAACAAAACCAAAGTGGCCAGCCAAGGAATCTGTCAAGGATGATGCATCAAAGTCGTTCAATATTGTCTTTCATCCTAGGATGAACAAAAACGATTGTGCCTGGAATCATAGGAATAATTTTGTTAATAGATATGTTAATTTTCCGATGAAAATTTATTCCATTCAGCAATTGATTCAATTATCACACGATCGTTTGTGTTGTTCTAGTTGTGGTTGGAATGACTTTGATGATATCCATAACAATGATTGGTTTGGGTCATATCAAAGGTTTAATCATACAGCCAAACGCAAACCCCGTCATAACCAACAAAGACACTATCAAAAACGGGGTTACCAATCAGCGGTTAAACCACAACGGGAGACCAAACCTGCTCCTAGATGGGTTGCTCCTACTGAGGTTAAACCGGCACCAAAGAGGAAACCTGCTGCCAAACCTGTTCCTCCAAACGGTGTAAAATCTACACCTAGGAGGCAACATGTGCCTAAATCAATTCCCACAAAAGGTGTAAAACCTACACCTAAGGGGAAAGATGTGTCAAAGCAAGTTCCTCAAAGAGGTGCCAAACCTAACCCTCCGGGACCCAGGCAGATCTGGGTACCCAAAGTCCGCTAAATTTGTTTTGCAGGACGGCCATGTGTGATTCTCAGACTCTGGATGCTCCATACACATGACCGAAAGGAGGGAGTTGCTCACGATCTACAAGGAACAATATTACGAAGACGTGAGGTTTGTCTATACCTGTGCCTTCACAACTGCTCATGTATTTAGGAGGAGCATGATCAGCTATCAGGTAAGTATACTATACTGTTGAGGGGGAGTGTCACACACAATTTTTTTAACTGATGAAAAGTTTTTTTGTGTGTGGATACTCCCGTGTGCACTTCACACTATGCACACATTCTGAAGGGGCGCATATACCCTTATGTTCATCATTTGAGGGGGAGCGACACAAATTTTTCTTTTTAAACGTCAAAAAGTTTTTTGTGTGTCGGACTCTCCATTGCAAAAGTTTGCAATATTCGAGAGGGAGCAAGGTCTTCCCCACGCTCAATTTGAGGGGGAGCAAGAGAAGGTTCATTTTACATCCAAATAGTTCCATTTTATGCAAAATCTAAAGGAACATGGAATTTTTTTTTGACTTCCATTGTATCCGGACAGGTTTCCGGACCGAATAGATGTTGTCCGGACTCCTCTTTCATCCGGATAACCATGTTTGTCCGGTATCCCGGTTGTCCGGATACTTTGGTTATCCGGGAACTCCTGTTGTCCGGGAACTCCTGTTGTCCGGACCCCTGTTGTCCGGATACTTTGGTTTGTCCGGAAAGTTTTTTTTCCATCCTTTATCCGGATACCCCTGCTATGTCAATTCAGTACCTGTTTCATCAATGCCAGTCCTCAATCTGTCCCAGATTGAGCCCCTTAATGCAAAGGTACGCACCGGAACTTGTTTATCCGCCTCAGTTTCTAACTTTGGGTCTTTTTACAGATATTCCATGGCGGATCAACAACCTCAATCCGAGGGGAAGAGTCACACTGTTTTTTCTTACAAAGTCTAAATATTTTTTCTTGTGTTGATATCACTCTCACTCCGAGGGGGAGCAAGTCAATCCCCATGTATGTTTTGAGGGGGAGCAGGATAATATCCGTGCTATGCATATGCATGAAACTCTACCTGTGATAGCATATAGACGAGAGTTAGGGAATCCCATGGTCCAGCCAGAGCCGGAGGGACCTTCCCCGGGACATAGAACATGTGCAAAGAAGGGTGTTAAGGTCGAACGCGAACCAAGAAAGAACGAGCCGTAAAGAAAAAGAGGCTCATGAGTGACCCCAAACGAGTGATATTCGGGTAGCCACATCTGCTATCCCGTCTCATTTGTTGGGACGGGGTATTGAAGAAGCCTCCGTGGACCCAGCGGAGAAATTGCACGACCCCCTCATCCACTCATCCGTCTCACAACAGACGGATGTTTCAATATTACACGGGGAACAAGCACAACTTCCACCGGCCTCTCATTCGGAGTGTGTTGGTGTTGAAATAAGAGACCAACAGCCCCCGGTCTCGACTTCTTTGCGTGCACCATCGAGTCTAGAGCCTATTGTTACTGAACATTCTTCGCCTAGGACACTTGATGCGGAACAACACCAAGTCGCGGCTCTTAGTGACCCGACCGGAACGTCTATAGTGTCTCCGACTTCCGAAACACGAGGATTGGACGGAAATCCTACCACAGTTAATATCACGCCAGCTGTGAACGTAGGTGGCTCTACCCCTGTGGTAGGCGCCTCAGCGGGTAACCTAAGTGGTCCCGGATTTATTCACCCCGACTTTGTGTCGCAAGGGTCCCTGGACAGCACCCTCAAGGCTGTCCGCGAGGCACTAGAACAGCATGTCACCGCCGAAATCGCCAAAGCCATCAAGGGCAAAGCAAAGATCGTTGAAGCCGAAACCGCACCACCACATCCACCGACTTTTGCTCAACCTATCTATTCGGTGGATACATTAAAGACGATGCTATTGGCCCAACTGCTCCAAGAATCAGATACAACCGCCTCGACCGAAGCAGACCTGATCTCAGTTCTTCGATCCCAGGTCACTGCTCCATCTTCGTCCATCACCTCACGCCTTGACTCCATTGACTCGACCCTCAACGACTACAACAAAGCGCTTGCCACGCTGTCTGAGAGGGTCCGCTCACTAGAAGACACTTGTAAGAGTCAAGCCGGCGGTCTCAAACGCAAGCACGATGACCAGGATGATCCTGATCATCGTGAGGGGGAGAAGCGTCTATGCCAAACCGAGACCGTCCAGATCGTGACTGCCGAAACTACAACAGTGGTTCAACAGGAACCCCCAACTGCGGCAACTTCAACAGCAACACCCGAAGTCGAGTTGCCATTAGCACAGATGGTCATCGACATGGATATTTCAGATGACGAAGCCCCAACGGTTGAAAAGCCCGAGGGTACAACACAGGAATTGGTCACACAAGAACCATCAGACATGCCGACGCTCACCATGATTGATCCAGCATGTGAAACCAACCCGGAAACCGAAGACGCATGGTACAAAAAAGCTGCCAGAGCCGTAAACTTCAAGGTAAACTTGGTGTTTCCCACTGATGAAGACGACAACGTTGATTACGACCAGTTTCTGCTTCAGAATTTCTATGGTACGCCTCCCGTTCACTCGACTCAACCCGCTACGACTTCAGATCAACCCGAAAGCTCAAATGCAGAAATCCCGACATCTCCTCAGCAAACGACGGCTCTTGATCTTTCTCCCCCTCCTCAGCAACAAAACCGTTGGGAGAAGATCAAGGTCCTCATTCCTCATCTGGAGGAATCTCTGAAGAAGCTGTTTGTTCACCGAATTCGCCCGATCGAGCCGACCTTCTGTCTTGGCATCTACAGTCCTGATCCAGCACGCCAACTCCGATACGTAGAAGCCATGAAGCGGTGTCTCCCGAGAGACCAGGTTCGAACCAAACATAAAATTTCAGAGGTGCTAAAGATTCAGTCAAACCGAATTATGAAGATCGTCTTTCCCGTGTTCACTGTTCGACGTGAAGACGGAAAGGAATGGATTTTTTCTGAAGCTGACTTTAAGCATCTCCATCCGTTTGACATCTTGGTTATTCTGAGAGACCTTCGCACCAGAACCATCCGACCGCTTGCTGTAACAAAGGCGCTCGAAGCGGTTCGTCGATTCCTCGTCCGTTCTATTATGATCGCTTATCTTACGGACTTTCAAATGGCAATCGAGAACCGAGCGAAGAAGGTAAATCTGCTCAAATCGAATCTGAAAGCTCCTGAACTGTCAATGTATCCCGAGAATGCAATGCTGCTTCAACCGGAATTTGGGATCGTCTTCCTCAACGCTCAGAAAGAAAAGAAGTTTATGAGGTTCAGTCAGGTAGATCGATTTTGCGATGGCACACTGCTCAAAGTTCAAGACGCTCTTCGGAAGATCATCAAGCACGAATCCGAAAATCCAAAGGTATCCTATATACCCAATCTGAATGAAAGAACTGCTCTGTAACACCCCGCTAAAGCGGAAACACGGAATGCACAGCTCAAGTTTCATAGCAAAAGTTACAAGATCACGACAACCATCAAAATACATTCAAAGGTTAAACCTTGTCTTTTACAATTGTCTTTGCGAAAGGGAAATGAACATAAAATTTAAAGATAGTATAGAAAGCTTCATCACGTGTAGCCTTCCTAATCCCAACCTTAAGAACGTTCTCCTGAAAAGCATGTAAATGAGAGTGTCAACTAATGCACTAGTTGGTGAGATCACAGGTTTAATGAGTATAACATTGTTTGCCATCACAAAATAGTTTTAAATCCACACATGGGATAAAATAATACGGTTATAAAAACCACTTGCTCAAGGTAATCATATGTAAAAATGCTAAGTACTTGAGCCCGTTACCCGACCTATACCGACATACTTTGCCCCTACCACAGTGGTGGAATCATTCCACATACGCGCATGTTCTATCACCAACAATACGCAAATACAACAATAATTATGCACTCAAACAAGCGCTACTTGTGAGTGGGGTGTCAAACCAAATAACGTTATCCATAATTACCAACGGCTCAATCCATGAGTTAACGGGTAACGTATACGTGAACGGGGACTTTTGAATGATAGCAAAAGAAACTCAAACTTACAACATTTGCAACAACATAGATACCATAGAGCATAAATAAGCAAGCTTCGTATTTTCAAGAAAACGAAATAATCGGTGTGTAAAATAGTTGTAGTAACCACATGCTTTTCACCCCAAAATATGTAAAACATTGAAAAAGGGGCTGTGAATACTCACATGATACGCGATAGAATCCGGGAATCTCCCACAAATACTCCGAGATGATCCTACTTCAAACCTATGAACGTAAGGTCACTAGTGAGTTCTCAATCTCGAAGGTTCGGTACTAACTATCCAAATCATCATAAAATGCCTTGTTGTGTTTTAATATTATAACGTAATAAACGTATACATTGTTATTCTTAGATTAAAGTTTCCACAATTTCGTCCCAATAAGTAACGAAAAGGGTTTTAAAGAACATAAACATATTTAGTACATATTTATGTATAAACCGAAATTTTATCGTAACGACGATAAAATTAGGGGTCGTAAACGCAATGACAAATATTTAAATGTATAAATATGTAGACATAATATATATTTATACTCCACTATATCATCATAAAATGATGAAATGGGATCAAGAATAAAATGCATAAATATATATAAATATATTATATATATAAACATTCCACAATTTCATCATAAAAGATGAAAAGGGATAAAGAATAAATAAAATGCATAAATAAAAGACATAATTAAATTGCATAAATAAAAGATATACTTATATACTCCACTATTTCATCATGAAATGATGAAATGGGATTAGAAATAGTCCTTATGATAAATAATAAATTGTCCTTTACTGTCCAGAATTTGATGTCACTTTGTGTCCAACTTTGGGTAACTTCCAGGTATTATTTGATCATGAAATTTTATGTCCAGTTGGTTCAATGAGTTAGGAAACTTTTGGCATCCGTTTCATAATTTTTGAAGGAGTATAAGTACATGAAATAATACACGACGTAAAACCCGACAGAAAACTTTGTTGTTTGTACACGGATTTTGTGAGGACTGTTTCATAAATGAAATATTTGAGTTTTTGAATGAAACCACTTGGGTTTGAATCTTAACACAATAAAATAATTTCCAGAAAAATAATCACTCCATTTGGAGTTAAAATGAGTGAGATATGACTCTTTGAAGTGGGGTGTGAAATATGACAGCAAGCTGTCCAACCAACACCTTGTGCATGTGCTCTCCAATTGACCTTTAAACCAAAATTCTTATTCTTTTGCATGCAAAATCCGATTTGACTCTCACCCATACACTTATTTTCAGTTCCCAAACATATTTGTGATCCATTAAGAATGCATGCAAATTATCCATCAACTCAAACTTGGAAAACTTTTATAAAAGACCTATTTTGAAGATTGTTGATGTTCTTGCTAAAAACATCAACATGCAACTAAAAATTCAGTATTTTGAGCTCATGCATGTTGGTCTAAATATGTTTTTAATGATTTTAAAAGGTACATTCATGAGACTCTTGAACAAAAATGATGGATCTCTCAAGATCACCACATGCATGTGTTTAAAATGTTCATCTTTGGTCTTAACTTTGGTTTGATTTTGGATTCACCATCTTTTACTAATAAAAGATGTTATGATGGTAAATCTACAAACATTAAGACTTATAAAAGATGATTTTAGAAGTCATGATGAAAGTGTAACAAAAGAGGAAGATCATACTTTGGAAATGCAAGAACATAAAAAGATTTGAAAGAATGTGACCCATTTTTACCTTTGTTTAACTTGATATTCTTGAAGAAATGATTTTTAGGGGCTGGAGTTCATGATGAACTCTTGAAGATTTGAGGATGAATACTTGAAGGTTTGAAGATGGTGAGAGAAAGAGTGATAGCTAGTGAGAGAGTGAGATGAGAGAATGATTCAACAAGTGAGGTAAAGGGTTTATTTATGCAAAAATGAGAGGGGGGGGGGGGGGGGATGGCCGGCCTCACATGGGGGTGGGGTGGTGTGTGGTGTGGTGTGACAATTGTATTTAGTCACTTCATGTCTTTAAAAATTAAATTAAATACAAGTATTCTCTTTAAAGTTAAAATACAAGGTATATATATGTAAAATAAAGTATTTATATATATAATAAGATTGAAATATATAACTTATCAACTACATAAATACTTGTAGTATAAATATATATTAAGTTGGCATTTTATGAGATTTATGGATAATTTCCTAATTCAAGGATTTCTTAGGCAAAATTTCTCAATTTTTCCTATCGCACCGTGTTTACTGCCAAAATTGCACTGTGTAACTATGTCATAAAAATGAGGTATCCAAAACAGTTCTAACCTGAGATGTGAATTTGACAGTTGTCACATGCTCAGACTGCTTTGGATATGGTTGAAGAACGTCTCGACTACCGCCGCGCCATCAGATTCTTTGAGGTTCACTTCGCGTTGCGCAAACGATACGTATTCAACTGGCAAGAGATAGAGCGCGAACTCGAACTTCAAATCAAAGGGGGAGATTGTTAGGGTAGAATTTATGTTGATTTTAAGTTCAAGGGTTTATTTTGTAATAGATTAAACTTAGTCCATTGTGAACGGGCCGTGGGCTTGTTACCACGGGCCTAGCGTATTTAAAGTGCAATTAGCTTAGAAAATTAGCTAGTTGTCTCATTTAGCTTTTCTGCTTTACACTGTAATTCTCTCTAAATCAATAGCTAAGTGGGCAGCCTTTGTGAATCATATCAACTGTTCTTATTTTCTTATTCACAAACATAATCGTTGCACGGATCTGGATTCTACACGTTTTGATATGAATATTTATGGTTGGAAACTTGTGGATCTAGGTATTTTTGGAAGTTTTGGCTTGAGGCTTCAAGTTTTGTTCCAAGGAGCTGAAGTTTGGGTAAAATCTAGATTTAGCCTAAATTTAGTAGGGTGAGTTCAAGTTGATTTGTGAAAACATTGTACATGCCAAAAATGTCCATTTTAAAGTGTTTATGTGTTTTACATGAAATCATCAATTGTTGAGTTATTTGGTGGGTTTTGATTATTTAAAGTGTTTAATGTTACAAACCTTACAAAACACCCATATTTGGGATTTTTGGGTAATTTGTTAAATACATTATAAATGAAAGTGTTTTGATGATTTATTGCATGAATGAAGATTATTTGGTAAAAAAATCACTTTTAATGTTTTTTTGGAAATATGCACAGTGTCTGTTATAGTACGTTTTGAAAATACGAACGTGTGGGTCATCAGATTATGGTCATTCATGACCTTGTGAACATTTTAGAAAGTGTAAACCTTTGGTTTTGGGAAAATGCGTATTTTGATGAATAAATCTTAAGTATTGGTATTTTAATGATGTATCTTACGAATGTAAATCTTTTGGTATAAATGTGCCTCGATGTGTAATTTGGAAAATGATTTGTATTAATCTAGAGTTGTGTTGAGTTATTAATGTCTATGGAGCATGTTTCGTATAAACGTGGGTTATATACGTTTTATTGCAATATTTGATTTTTTATTAGTGTCAATTGATTTTGGTTGAGCTTATGGCTCGGTTTGTGACTGTATTAAGTCTTGAGGACATTTGTCCGGTTTTAATAATTTAATGTGGAGCTTTGGATGTAAGTTGCATTTATTGCATTTTATTTGGAGAGTACATGTTTTGAGTGTGTGTGTGTGTGTCATTCAAGTGGAGTCATGTACCATTAGACTGTAACGCATCGGATCCATAGACATAGGAGCCAGTCAGTTGCTTTAACTGGGAACTTTATCCCTGTTTTGGAACTGGAAATATTTAGGGTTACCAGGGCACTCGAGGTATAGATCGTGGGTGGTTGAACTCGATGACCATGTAACCCTTAGCGAAGGACTCAAGGTATAGATCATGGGTGGTTGAACTTGATGATCGCGTGAGCCGTAGCGGGGGACTCGACCTATCAACCGCAAGTGTTGGAGCTTGATGATCGTCAGGCCATAGTTGTTATTATTTCTAGTGAACGAGTATGGCTAGGATCGACGGGGACTCGGGCTATAGATCGTGGATGGTTGAACCCGATGATCGTGCGGTCCATATCTGTAATAACCAAGGCCCTATTTGGGAAGAGTAAGAGTTTGGTGGGGAATGTTGTAATTTGTAACTTCAAGGGGCTGATTGGTAAACTTGGGAAGAGGGTATAAAACCCTCAATTATTGGCACAAAACCCTAGGTTTTATGATATTCTTGGACTGGCTGTAAGAGAGAGCAAAGAAGAGACATCAGGCTACCGAATTGCAACGTTGGAAGGAGATCAAGGAGAGTGTCGGATTGTGGTGTACCAGTTCTTCGATTCAAGGTAATAACCTAGTCCCTATTCTTCTCGTCTTCTATCAGTTGATGTTTTTGAGTTAATATGAATGTTGGGAACTCTTGGGAATTTTGAGTGGTTATTGGAGGAATGAATGCTTGCAAATGAGTTAATATTAATTATGGATGTTCCGTGTAATTATTCTGGTTCTTGCGACTTGTTTGGGTTGACTTAGAATGGGGATTGGTTTTGCTGTTGTGGGTGTTCGGTGAAAACCCCGAGCGTCCAAAAATCGCCAAGCAGGGCGAAGTTTTTGGATATTGTGCGAAGTCCAGACAAGTTCCGGATAAGTCTCTTCCGGAAGTGGAGTCCGGATAGGATTCCGGAAGTGGAGTTCGGATAGGATTCTGGAAGTGAGTCCGGAATTGGATTCCGGAAGTGAGTCTGGAAGTGGATTCCAGAAGTGAGTCCGGAAAGGATTCCGGAAGTGTGTAGTCCGGAAATTTCCAGAAAAGCGTGATTCAGAATTCTGGTTTCGGATTGGGGGAATTCGGGTTAAGCAGGGATTATTTAGGGAGTGGTTTAGGAGTAATCTCGAGTGTCAGACAATTGACTTATCACTCTCGTTATCTTTAAATCATATGTGTCCCACCCAGAGGTCCGAAGCATAAGTGAGAAGTTTTGAGCAAGGACAACAGGTGAGTCGTTCTAACTGAAAATGTGTTGATTTATGAACTGTTTTAATCACCTGAGATGAAATAGAACTGCATGTTTTATCTTGTATATGAAATTATGTTTCGCTATATTTGAGGAAGTTGATATGATATGTATGCATACATTTGAATGTGGACATGATATGGTAAGTCAGGGGGTATGTCCCGGCAACTCATACCGGGGGGTGTGTCCCGTTTATTGTAACACCCGAAATTTCATTAAGATAAATAATTTGTTGCATGACTCTCGGAAAAAGGTTTTGACGAAAGTTTAAAGTCGGAAAAATGTTTACGAATGGAACTCAGCTAATCGGGAGCAACTCAGGAATTTTGGGCTTCGGCATGCAGGGCGCGACTATGCCCGACGATTGTGACATGGTTACTATCGCTGAGGGCAATGTCGTCGTGGAGCACCACCTCTTGGTATGCATGCGGCGAGTATGCCCGCGATTGTGCCAAGGGGGCACTTTCGCGGCGCACAGTCGCGAGGTGGGTGAGAGCCGTGGTACCAAGCCAGCGACTATGACACGCGAGTCGTCGGGCACTGTCGCGGTCGGGGTGCAAGGGGCTGTTATAAATCCGATTTTATCCCATTTCACTCCTCACTTTCTTCCCTTCATCCCTTTCTCTCCTAAAACCGAACCCTAACCCTCAAAATCGTTTTTGGAGCCTTTAGAGCCATAGATTTTGTGATTCAAAGCAAACCCCTTACCTTTTAGCAAAGATTCATGGTTAAAGATCAAAGCTCTCCATTTCACTTTCGTTTTGAGGGATTTCTACATTTATAGAGTTTTACCTAACCCTCTCCTAAACCCTTCCCTTTCTTTAGATGAAATGAAGATTGAGGCTCACTTTGGTAACACTAGAAGTGTTTGGTTGGTGGATTCACATGATGGTTGAGGTAATCTTCTATTCTCTTCATTTTGGAAATTAGGGTTTTGATCTATTGGTGATTTTAGATGTAATATGTTGGGGGAAATGATTCTAAGTGTTTGGGGATAAATATTTATGGTTGGAAACTTGTGGATCTAGGTTCTTGGAAGATTTGGGGCTTGAAGATTCGTGTTTCTTCAAAGGAGCTTACGTTTGGGGAAAATCTAGATTTATCCTAAATCTAACAAGGTGATTTCAAGTTGATTTGTGAAAACGTTGTACATGTCAAAAATGTTAATTTGCCAAGTATTTATGTGTTTTACATTAAATTATCAATTGTTGAATTATTTGGGGGATCTTGATTATTTGAAGTATTTAACATTATAAACATTTTAAAATACCCATATTTGGGATTTTTGGGTAATTTGATAAATGAAAATGTTTTGATGAATTATTGCATAAATGGAAGTTATTTGGTAAAGATGCATTTCGGTGTTTGTTCGAAATATGCATAGTTTGTGTTATGGTACACTTTGAAAATACGATCGTGTGAGTCATTGGATTTTGGTCATTCCCGACCTTGCGAACAATTTGGAAATTCTAAACCTTTTGGTTTTGAGGAAAAGATATATTTTGAGTATTTTGATGAGTAAATCTTAGGTATTGATATATTTTAATGATTTATCTTACGTGTATAAATCTTTCTGTATAAATGCACCTTAATGGGTGTTTTGAAAAATGATTTGTATTAACCTAAAGTTGTGTGGAGTCATTTACGCTTTTGGAGCATGTTTCGCATACACGTGGGGTATTTACGTTTTATTTTATTTTATGACTTTTAACAAATGGTCTTTTGAATTGTTGAGTTTGTGGATCGGTATTTGATTATGTTGGGTTTTGGGGGACATTTGTCCAGTTTCGATAGCTCAACGTAGAGCTTGGTCATGATTTATAATTATTGAGAATTACATGTTTTGAATGCGCTAGTTCATTCGTTTGGAGTCATGTAATGTTTTGACCTTAGTTGTTATGGATCCATAGGCACTTGATTTTTTACGTTCAATGATGAGACACTAGTTTCTCTCATTGTAGCACGAAATAGGCATCGGGTTTCATGGTAAGTAAAATGTGGACATATATGGTCGGGCATTGTCCCATGAGCAGTAAGGTGTAATTCCAATGTGCTTGGCACGGGATAGGCATCGGGTTTCATGGTAAGTAAGATGTGGGCCTATATGTGTAACACCCGTAATTTTCGGATAAGCATAATTTCGAATCAGTGAGAAACCGGTCTTTTAAGAAAAATATGAAAGGTAAGATTTTGGGTTAAATCTTATATATTATGGTCTTGTTGGATGAGGAATTCGTATATGAGTCCAACGGTTCTTTCCGGAGCAAAAACGGAGCTATAACGAAGAAGTTATGGCCATAACAGTTACGGTGCACTTTGTGCGACTATGACCAGCGACTATGACCGTGTCAATGTCGCGCCAAGGGTACAGCCTACGGTACACCTTGTGCGACTATGACCGTGTCATTGTCGCGTGTCATTGTCGCGTGTCATTGTCGCGTGTCATTGTCGCGGTCGGGTACCTGGTTGCTGTCAAATACGAAATTCACACCCCAAACTTCATTTCTTCATATCTCTCTCGTTTCACCTCCGTTTTTGGCGATTCAAAGTGCCATGGTTTCGGTTTTTAGAGCTCTTCAAGGATCTAGAAAGAGTTTTGAAGTTCATAGGAAGATTCAAGAGTGTTTGGTGGTGGTAAGTCTCTCAAATCTCTTCCCTTTCTCTCCCAAATCGTTTTCCCTTCCTCCCTCACGAACCCTAACTGATTTTGTGACTTTTTCTTGGAGATTAATGTGTTCCTTATCCACTTTATGCTAGTGATTTCATTTATTGATGCAAGAGCAAGTTTCATCCACAACACTAGAGATTTTTAGGGTTTTCTAGGTTTTCATCAAAACCTAAGTGGTGAGTTCATCCTCCTAACTTCTATACTTTTATATGAGTTATAAATGTTCCATTGATGATCTCCTAGTGTTTTCTTTCTCCAATTTCGGTTTGGATGATTTTGGAGAAGTTAGGTTAATATTGGGGGTTTTGGTCAAAATGGAGATTTTGATATAAGATGGTTGGGGAATGGTTTTAAAGTGTTGAATATGAATATTCATGGTTGGAAGTTATGAATTTAGGTTTTTGGAGGTTTTGGCTTGAGGATGCAAACTTCGTCAAGGGAGCTTACGTTTGGAGAAATTCTAGATTTAGCCTAAATATAGCAAGGTGAGTTCAAGTTACTTTGCGAAAACTTTGTACATGCCAAAATGAGTATATTTTCCAAATATTTGTGTGTTTTACTTGAAAATATCAATGGATGAATTATTTGGTTAGTTTAACTCTTTGGAAATATTTATCTTCATAAATGTGTAAAACACCCATATTTGGGGCTTTTGGTTATTTGGATGGTTAGAAATCATAATATGTCTTTAAAAGATTAATTGCTCAAAATGATGTCTATTTGATGATTTAATCATTTTAGTGTAATTGATTTTATAAACCATTTGGGAAATACACGATTTAGTGTCAAGAGTTATTTTGAGAATTATAAGGGTATGAGTTCTTTGGGAAACCCTTTTTGTTTAAACCGTGTCGAGTTTTGGAGTTAAGGATGATTTGGGGGTACTTGTTTACCTAAACAATGTTTATACACATTTTATGCAATGATGACCGTTATTGATGGGTCTAGCGAGTTTGGAGCATTTTGCTCGAGTTTGTCTTTGAGAAAGTTTGGGGACATTTGTCCGGTTTTAAATGGCTTAATGTGGGGTCTTATTTATGGTTTGCATTTATTGCAACTTGATGCATTTTATTGCTCATTAATGATATTTACATGCTTGGGTGCTTCTGTCATTTCGGGTTGAGCATGTTTTGGTAGACTGTGTTGCATTGGATCCATAGGCACGTGAGTCAGTCTTTATTTGATGGTCCATCTCTTTGTGCACGAGGAGTGGACTATGGGAACGCATCGGTATATGCGTCAGGCCGCGGGGCCACTAGCGAGTAGGCAATAGGGGACGCGGGAGTCCCTGAGGTGAAACTCGTCTAGACTGGATATGCACTATGGTCCTTGTAAGTCCTTGAGGTGTAACTCTACGGGGTATGCAATAAAGGCAATCTATTTATGGCTTGATGTTGTGATGTCTTTATGGCATGGGAACTAAGGTCGGGACTTGAGGTGTAATCCAGTAACATCACGAGTGACTTAACTTTGTGTGCCCGTCACTTTCGATGGAATCGGGTCTCCCCCGTCATCGAAAGGTGTGGTTTTGGGTATATGTTCTTATCCATATTTTCGGTGACGTACTTTATTTATACGAACTGTCTTCATGGTTCATTGGCAGAGTTCTACGCTTCATCCTATTTGGATGTTTTAAATATGGGAGTTTTGTCCACGTTTATATTTCTTGGGATATTTACGTTCAAACACGTTTTGAATGAGTTGGAGTTGGAATTCATTTTAGAAAACGCTTTATACCTTTTGGGAAATATTTCTCATGGATTTTGTGTGCGTTGGAAAACGAGTCGTTTACATCCTTTCATAAAACTTTTTTGAAAATCATGACTTATGTCGCAAACCTTCTTTCTACAAATCATATAAATCAGGCTATAAACTCTTGAACTCACTAGGCGTTAGCCTAACCCTTTTTATTTGTCGGCATGTGCAACAGGTCTCGGGTTGGGAGTAGTTCTAGTGACACGTGGGAAAGGTCGCGTGCTAGTATTGTGCTCGAGAGGTGATTTAGATTAGTGAAGTCTTCCACATTTATTTAGGGCTTGCAACTTGGGTTGTGTTAAGTAACACCCGTTTAAGTAATTTATGGTGAGAATTATAATGTTTTAAATTCCGAGGTATTTTAAGGAATGAATTGTAGAAGTAATTATATTTATTTTAGGTATTTTATTGAATTTTAAATTAGTTGTTCGTTCCAAATTTGAGGGTGTTACAAGTTGGTATCAGAGCATAAGTTTGAGAGATTTAGGTGTTGATTTTGGATACCTAGACTCAAACTAGTGTTTGTTTAAGTAAAAGAGAGTGAAATTCACCTTTAGGCACTTTTAAGATAGGATGTTTTGAAGTTGATGGATGTTATTAGAAACGAGAATCACGTCGAGAGTAACAAGGATAATCATGTACGGTGCGTTTATAGTGACACCTGGCCAGTGTCATGGTGAACCTACTAGTACATGTGCATACTTGAATTACTTTAATGTGATGATCGTTGGGGTAGTAAAGGAGGTACTAAGCTAGTAGTCGTTGGAATAGATGAACGATTTTAGTATTAGTCACTTAGAGTAACGATAAGCATGATGTTTGCTTTAAGTAGACCGTTTTGGGTCAAGATTGATGGTTGAACTAGAACCATAAGTTGATTGAGCCGACTTTGATTTGGGGAAAACCGTAAAGTTAATTGATGTAATTCCCAACTTGCCTTAAGAGGTTAAAGCATCCGGATGACAATAGTGGACCGGAGAGATTTGGAAGGGTATGCGTTGAGATGTTGAATGCCGACTAAGTCATGCACAAAGTTTATTTTGAAAATAAATTTCATCAGCTATTTCTTGTGTTTCCAATCCTTATATGGATTGTGTTATGAATTTTGGGAAATGTTTGGCACACACACAAGATTTTGAATCATGGTTTTAACGTGCATGAAACCATTTTATTGCGAGAGTCGCAAACTCCGCCGGGATTTGTTTTGCCTTATTCCATTATTGTTCAACATTTGTTTTGGATATAATGATAATCATATTTTATGATGTTTAAGATGTTGGGCAATAACTATGGCTTGTGACTTTAACATTGGATCTCCTCCACATATGTTAAAGTTTGGACGATAAGTTATTTTCCATTATGTCTATGTAAAGTTATTTTGAGAATTTGTCTAATGTGAGTTGTTAAACAATGTTGTTTATATGATATTACCCTAGAAGGGGATTTTTGGGATTTTGGCGTCGCATTTATGATTTTGCTTATAGCGATTTGGCTTTGGAAGCATGATGTTTAGTGCCGTTTTATTGACTTGAAGTCATTGAGTCCATTGAAGTTCATGGAGTTTTATTGTACGACGTTTTGTGTCATGTGGGTACAATTTTACTATATGCATACTCTATTTGCTTATGTGAAAAGTTTACGAGTTATGTTGGGCATTTGGTCCCACTCGAGTTTTGGTGAGAAAAGTTAATTTTATGTCATAAGGCGACTAAGAAGAGATGAGTTTGGAACTCTAGTGTCGCGTAACTTTTCTTTCAAGAGTTTGTGTTATTAAGTATTTAGTTGCAAATAGTTCAGTGTATGGATTGACTTATATGTGACTTAAGTAATGCATGAAAGAACATTTTGGTAACATTCATAATAATTTGTTTGGTGCGCTTTCGGTCAGTTAAGTGTTTTAGTATTATTTCCATGTAAATGCGTATATCGACTTAGGGGTATGCATAGCTTGGTAACCATTGTTTTCTCGACACTTTGCTAAACGAGACGTGCATGAAAATGTTTTATTAACTCCTTGTTTAAATGAGAGACCATTTGGTCAAAGCATGTTTTAGAGGTGTGAGGATCACGGATGGTTTACAATACGTGATATTTGAAAAAAAACATAAATGTATGAGTCGTTGACATTGGTCAATTTTGATTTGCCGAATATTTTTGGAAAATTGAAAACCTTTTGGTTTGAAGGAAATGTGTATTTTGACAAATACATTTTAAGCAATGACGTTTCGACGTTTTATGTTCCAAGTACGAAATTTTGAGGAAAGTGCTTCGTGATAAAGATTTTAGAAAACTTGTTTGTATAAAATTATGATGCGTGGAACTCTTATGTTTTGAACATTGATGCGCACCGTTGGCGCAATTTGGAATTTGAAAATAGGTTTGAACCCTTTTTGGTGTCAATAAATTATTAACACTAATTTCCTCATATGTTTTGGAAAAACGCATTGTTGTGTGCAAGTTTGCCAAAAACATTTTATTCAAATGTCATTATAGGACCAGATGAGAAATCTTGGGAAATCAATTTAAAGGATTTCATCTCTTGAAATTTTGGTGTGAGTTATTTGGTGCATGTGTGTCATTACAAGAAATTTCTAAGAAGTGTTACAAGCTTGCATGTCTACCCCAATTTGAAAATTTCTCATGATGTTTTAGTCGATAATTTCAAATGATGGAAACGTATTGGTGTTGTCTTAAATAAGGAACTTGCACAAGTTGTTTTGTGTTTTGATTGAGGTGTAATTATGAATCGTTTCCTTGTTTTGTATAATAAACTGACGCGCGCAAATTTTGATTGGTAAATCTTGTTCCATGCCATTTTATGGTTAGAAGGAAAATTTTGGAGTCAAATGTCGTTGGACTTCTTTTGAAATACGTGCACACATTTTGTTGCACCATGTTTAAAGTCGAGCAGTTACTTTACGTGCATGTCATGAGTCAATCCATACTAGAACCGTGACGGTTCATTTTAAAGAAAATTGTTTATTGCGCTTTTGCGTTTTGTTGATAATCTGAACTGCAATGAAATAATTTTCAACATGATTTTCATATGTGGGACGAGCGTGTCCATTTTTGCGTAACTATCGAATTGATAATAGTAGTTTTATGCGTACGTTTAAATTTGATATGAAATATTTATGTTGAAAGTTTCTATGAAAAGTTTTGTGAATGGCATATTTGTTAAATAACGCACTTGAAAACCTTGAACTCGTTAGGACCTTGGAAAGGGTAAATAACCCAGTTAAGAGGGAGTGTGTGTGGCACTCCGACGGTGGAAGGTGGGTATTTCAAGCGTGATAGTACTGTAGGCCGAATAGTATCGGTTAAGGGGATGATGCCCTTTGTACTTAAGGGAATAAATCGCGGTAACCTATGTTGAGGTAGGTGGTACATTTAGGTGTCGACTTTTGGGCTTGAGGCCAAGCACCTAGGTGTAATCAGGGGATCGTAGTCCGATTTTTTTTAAAAGAATGATGGTAATAGTAGTAGCAATCTTAAGATACTTTATGTGATAAGAGGATTTAGGGAAATGACTTTCCTTGTGTGGTAAGAGAAACTGTCGACTCGGTAAGTGTTAATTGGACACATTCTTGAGATTGTGTAACTGATGGGTCAGTGATGACCGTTCGTGTTAAAATTGGTGGAATCCGCTGAGAGTAAATGCTAGTTCATTAGCGGGATTAGTTGGGGAATTCTGAAGCTTGGGTTGATGTTGGTAGTGATTGAACGTCGGGTTGGTTTGGAGAGAAAATTTAAGAATGTGTAAATGTGGTATGATTGGGAAGCATGGAACATCTAAGGTTGGGAGACAACCGAAGTTGTCTGACTAAGAGTTATTCCAGCGGTTGGGGTGTTCTCCTGGACATAAGTACAGTGTACTTGAATGGGCTTTGTTGGTAAGAATTTGTTCGAGGACTTGTCTTAATAGACTGTATAATGGAAATTTAGATTCCAGTCAAGAGTTGATGGATCATGGTCAGCGTTGAGTCGGCTAACCTTTGGTTGTAAAGGATTTTAGATTTCGAGGACGAAATCATCCTAAGGTTGGGAGGATTGTAACACCCGTAATTTTCGGATAAGCATAATTTCGAATCAGTGAGAAACCGGTCTTTTAAAAAAAATATGAAAGGTAAGATTTTGGGTTAAATCTTAGATATTATGGTCTTGTTGGATGAGGAATTCGTATACGAGTCCAACGGTTCTTTCCGGAGCGAAAACGGAGCTATAACGAAGAAGTTATGGCCAAAACAGTTACGGTACACCTTGTGCGACTATGACCAGCGACTATGACCGTGTCAATGTCGCGTGTCAATGTCGCGCCAAGGGTACAGCCTACGGTACACCTTGTGCAACTAAGACCAGCGATTATGACCGTGTCATTGTCGCGGTCGGGTACCTGGTTGCTGTCAAATACGAAATTCACATCCCAAACTTCATTTCTTCATATCTCTCTCGTTTCACCTCCGTTTTTGGCGATTCAAAGTGCCATGGTTTCGGTTTTTAGAGCTCTCCAAGTATCTAGAAAGAGTTTTGAAGTTCATAGGAAGATTCAAGAGTGTTTGGTGGTGGTAAGATTCAAGCATTATATTGATTTATTGGTATGCATGACATTATAGCCACTATTTTGGAACGATTATGTGTATCGTTTGTATGACTCGAAATTTGAAGTCGATTTAAATTACGTTACGTATCAATCAAGTAATGCACTTATTGTTTTCCTAAGTTCTGAGAAAAGACCTTAACGTATGCGAGTCTTGAAAATTTTATTCCATGACATTATACGGCTAAATGAGAAAATTTTGGAAATTGATTTAGTGAATTTTCCTCTTTTGAAGTTTCGTATAAACTATCTGTTGTATGTTGTATGTTATGTTATTTCAGGAAAACTTTTATGTGTGCACGACATAAAATAAATACATGCTAGGACCATAGCGATTCATTTTAAAAGTTTGTTGAGCATACTGTTGTGTTTCGTTAGTAACTTGAAAAGTGATTAAGTAATTTTCAAAATGATTTTCATATGTGGGACGAGTGTGCCCATTTTGCGCAACTACCGAGTAAGTGGTAGTAGATTTTTACATGTATGACTAATTGTTATGAAAACATTCGTGTTGAAAAATCTTATGAAATTTTCGATTGATATAATTGTTGAGTCTTTCACTTAAAAAGCTTGAACTCATTAGGACTTTGGAAGGTTAAGCAACCCTAGTTAAGGGTGAGGGCGTATGGAACCTTGTCGGTAGAAGGTTGGGTATTCCCACGCGTGATGTAACACCCTTAAAGTTGGAAAGAGCAACTAATTTAAAATTTTCAATAATACATCGAATAAAGGATAATATCCATTTCTACCAATCAATACTTGAAATTACCTCAAATTAAATTCTATAATTAACCTCAACAATTACTAACTCAAGTCTTGCATAAAGACTAGTAAATGTCGGGTGTTACTAAAACTCCTTATTAGTCGCTATATTCGAATGCGGAATCATCACTCAATGGTTACCTTCTTTCGTGCATCTAACTAGCACTCCACTCTTCACGGTGTCTCTAGTACCAATTACCCAACAAGGACCTGATGCACATGCCGAAGAAATAAAAAGGTTAGGCTTAACGCCTAGTGAGTTCAAGAGTTTTCATCACTATATAATCAATAAAACGGAAAGATTATTGTTTAAATCACAATTCCCATACTGCAAAACGTTTAGAATGAATAGTGACGTCTTTCCCAAAAATCCCATTTTTCGTGGTAAAGCATTTAAATAGAAATACTATGAAAACATGGAACTAAACCCAATACTCACGCGAAACATAAATAGGATAAAAATCCGAATACCAAAGCATATAAATAATTAGCTCATGCAAACTTTAATAAATGTGGAGGGGTTCCAATATTAAAGTCATCAATTGCAATTACTCGCACAGGATCCAAACGATATTAAAGCATGGATATTACAATATCCGAAAATAATGTTTGACAACAACTGGGGAGACCCGTATCATTGAGAGTGGAGGAAACACATAAGTATGCCAGTCGTACAACGTTAATCGTATAACACTTCGCGACTAGACGTTCAAATGTTCCTACAACTCCTCAACAAGTTTCACCTCTAGAGTCGGTTGACCTTAGTGTCCATCCCCAGGAATTCCACCACAAGGCCCGATACACTTAAGGACTACCTCCAAGGCATTACCTCAAGCGGCGGAGGTCCTAGTACCCACCTCCAAGGTAGCACTTCCAGACTCAACCCTCCTAGTGCCTACTTGGAAAGTTTAATGTCACAAAACATGAGTCCCGAAGTTCAACCCCACAATACCCATTCGACCGTATAAAAAGACTGACTCACATGCCTATGGATCCAATGCATCATAGTCTAAAATTACATGACTCCCAAAAGAATGTACAACATCTTCAAAGCATTTAATTAATAAATAAATATGTCTGACATGCATATAATTTCAAAAACTCAATATAGAGTAGTTTACATCGAACTAAAGTCCTCAAGACTCATTTAGGTCAATTACGAGCCAAAGGCTCAACAATTCAATTGACCAATCAATAAAGGTCATCAAAACAATAAAATGCATTTAATCGACGTTTATGCAAATACATACCTCAAAGATATGATTAACCCAAAAACTCATCATTGGTTGAGACAAACCATTTTTTAAAATGAACTCATAACACGATAACATGCATTTTTTAAATGGTTTATAAAATCAAATACACCAAAAATTCATAAATCATCAAATAGAATCCCCTTGTACAATAAATCGCCAAAAGAACACATGTATGAGATTTACTCATCAAAATATCCCAAATCCAAATATAGGCATTACGTGAGATTTATCAACCCAATTTACCATAAATGAAAACTTTTTCAAATACTCAACACATTGAAATTACCGAGTAAACACATTTTTACATCAAAATACACATTTTTGCATGTACATAGTTTTCACAAAGCAACTTGGATTCACCTTGCTAGATTTAGGCGAAATCTAGATTTTTACTCCAAGCTTGAGTTTCCTTGGAGAATTTAGATCTTCAAGCAAATCTTCCAAACCTTAGATTCACAAGTTTCCAAACATAAAACATACATATCCAAGTGCTTAGAATCATTCCCTAAACTTCTTATATCAAAATCTTTGTTTTGACCAAAACCCTAATTTTGACCTAACTTTCCAAAAATCAACTAAACTGAAATATGCAAAATATGAATACTTAGAAATCACAAATGGAGCATTATTGACTCATACAAAAGTTTAAAAAAGAGGAGGATGAACTCACCACTTAGATTTTGATGAAAGCCTAGAAAACCCTAAAATCCCTTGAAGGTGAGAGTGAGATGGAGAACTCTTGATCTTTGCCTTCATTTCCTTGCTTGATGATGATGGAATACTTCAAAATCCAAGAAAATGGCCCCAAAAATGGTTAGGGTTCAAAGAAATGGTATGGGGTTCGGTTTGGGAGAGAATGGTGAAGAGGAAGAAGTGAGAAATGAAGAGAAAAGCTGAAAACCCGATTTTTATGTTACACTGCCCCCTTGTGCTACATTGCCATGCGACTATGACATGGAAAAGTCGCATGTCATAGTCGCTTGCATACTTTAGAGAGTGCATCTTCTTCTGCTACTATGCCAGGCTACTATGACATCTGTCATAGTCACTTGGCATTGTAGTCAGACCCGTACCGAGCCCCAAAATTCCACTTTTCTTGCACGGAAAACTCTCGATTTGCCTAGGGACTAAAATAATAATTCTCCATCCCAAAATCTATGATCTAGAAACCACAACCAAACACGGGGTCACTTTTACTTACCAAAATTTCTGGGTGTTACACATGATAGTACCGTAAGTCGGCTGGTATCGTTTGCAAGGTCTATGTACTTTTTGTAACTGAAGGGTTAGGTTCGCGGTATCTTCTGTTAATGCTTGTGGTAAATCGCTCGTTTCGACAACCTTTATTATGGGTTTTGGTAAGTTATTGCATAAGGGATGTGTAGAACCCTTTAGACGCCATGCTAATAACCATGGTTTTGTGGATAGGCTCGATGAATGAAATTCGTGTATGGAGTTCTGTAGTAGTTCGAATCGGGGTGAAATTGTTAGGTGTCAACTTTTGGGTTATGAGGCCAAGGGCCATTGACGAATTTGGAGTGTTGTCTTCAAATCCTAAGGGATATTTGTATCGCATGTAGCGATTTTTAAGAAGTTCGAATTGTGGTAAATTGACACAGTTGAATGATTTTTCCTGGTCTGGTAAGAAGTTTGTCAATCGGATGATTGGTGCTTGGGAGTATTCTAAGAGTTGGATAAACCTTGGGTTAAGGACGATCGGCTGTTTTGGAGTCTGATTGTACTCGTTAAAGTAAGTGACAGTCCAATAGCGGGAACGATTGAATTTGAGAATTTTGTCGATTTCGGTAGTGATCGTACCATGGGTTGGTTGGAGAAAGAGTTTATGAAAGTGCAGGATCTATTCTTACAATCAATATAGAAAGAAGTAATTGAGAAATTGTATGATCAAGCCCAATTGTATTCAATGATGCACAGAATTACAGATCTAAGAGAGAGATCACCTCAAAGATTACAAGGAAAGAATACAAGTAATATGGAAAATCAATCAGTTAGCAACGTAGTGCTAACCACTCTATTTATACTGCAACAAACATCTTAAAGCTACAGTACAAATAAGAAAGACTAATAAGAACATAACACGTGTCCTAATTAGTTTACACATTACTAAATAACGAAACTCGTCATAAGTTCTGAACAGGTAGTTCAGAACTTCTGAACATTCTTCTGATTACGCTTCTCAGAACTTCTGACTTCTCTTTCTCAGATCTCTGACTCTTCTTCTCAGAACTTCTGACTCTTCTTCTCAGAACTTCTGAACCTTCTTATCAGATCTTCAACACTTGGTTTATTGACAAAACTTCAGATCTAACAGTTTAAAAGTATGTAGATCTGGGCTGATTGGAAGTTGGGATCTACCATTGGGGATGTATGAGTCACCTAAGGTTGGGAGACAACCGAAGTCTTGCGGATTGAAGCTACTCCAGGAAGTTAAACGTTCGCTCGAATGTTTCTCCCCTAATTTGGATGTGGTGTGGGGAGTTAAAGCCTCATGGCATCGACGTCCAGGATGGATTCTTCGGCCAAGGTTAGTCGACACAAGAAATAAAATTTGAATTTCAGTTGGAAACCGAGGGAACATGAAAACTGTTGAGTTCAGTAACCACTGGGTGTATGGGAGCTAGATTTCGAGGATGAAATCTCTTTTAAGGTTGGGAGGATTATAACACCCGTAATTCATGGTAAGTAAAAGTTACCCGAAGTCCTTTGAGGTTTCAATTTGTTGGGATTATGTTGCTTATAGTCACTATGATAATCAAGATTGTTCCATGTGAGAAATGGTGATTTTCGGGATCCGAAGTGGGTGTGTTGTCTATGCCTGCGACTTTGCCACAAGGCATTGTCGCTGAAACATCCAATTCTCACAATAAATTTAAACCTTAAAATTTATCAGAGTTTACTACAACACTTTCTAAACTTTCCTTTACAACTGAAGAATTAGTGGTAAGATTCATAATTACAAATGATCTATTGTGAACAACCAACTAATCTAATCCAAAGCCACAAAATCATATTATAAGGTTGTCTACAATATCTCCAAAATATCATCGATGACACTAATTTCTCCATCACGTTTCCAAAAAAGCATAACTCTGTATCCCTCTTCACTCATCCCCTTGTATCCTTTCCCGAGCTAGTACATAGTAAGAAAATTTAATTTGAAAAGATTAGGCTTGCGCCTAGTGAGAACATCAAATTTTCAAATCAAAATCTTTATAAGCTTTGAAAACCAAATTTGTAAACAAAGCATATAAAATAACCTTTTCATAAACTTTCTTACCGTACACACAACATCTTTCGATGTCGAGAATCATACCCGATTCCATGAATATGAAAAACACTAAGTTAGTCATAATATCATGTTAAGAGCAACACTACGTATCACTAATGATTCTAGATTACAACTTATATCCAAGAAATTACAATTAAACCATGCCTATTTCTTGGAGTGGAAGTAGAAATAACAATTATACCTTGCCTATTCCTAATCCCCCAATAAAAGGAGAAATAGCAATTATACCTTTCCTATTTCTCATCTCCCAATAGAAAAACGGAAATAGAAATTATACCTTGCCTATTTCTCATTTTCACATCACAATACGAAAAGGGAATAACAATTATACCTTATCTATTCCTCAATTCCAAATAGAAACGAGAATAGCAATTATACCTTGCCTACTCTACGTTTATTGATTAATGCTAGTGTCTATGGATCCATTACACTTACTAGCATATGTGCATATAAGACCAAATCACACCTCAAATCGTATCATATACTTTAAGTCGAGTTGTAAGTATATTCATACTACTAAAATTGAAATCCAATGATCAAAATGTTCCCTGTTAGAAGTTACCAGAAATCAATACTGACCGGACACTTCCGATAAAAATATATGGACAAAGAGTCCGGAACTCACATCCGAAAACTACCAGAATCCGGGAACAGTTCGGAACTGGTATCCGGAAAGCACAGTAATCCGGTGACATCCGGAAACCAAGGTAATCCGGGTAATATCCGGATAACTAGCTATCCGGGAACTAGGATTTTGCCGGATACTACCGGGAACAAATTACTTGTCGGCTACTTTCAGTATTAACATCTATCCGGACACTAATAAATCTAAATTTACCGGACACTAAGAAACTTACCCGATATCTTCGACCTGCACATCGATTAACATCTCAAACCCACTGTAATTCAATTCTCAATCGAATTGATACCATTACAGTTTTTCTAAAACACTTAAATAGTTTAAAATCATATAAATAATCCAATTTCAACTTCAATTATTTCAAAAGTGAGATGGACTCACCTGATACGAATCCAAAATCGATGGAAGCCAAAATCAGGAATCAAAATTCAATTCTATTTCACCAACGCTAATCAGTAACCTAAACGAAAGAAAATCACTTGTGATTACCAATCTTTCAAGAAACTAACTGGAGAAGTCAATTGAATTTCTCTTACCAGAAGCAGACCTTGAATTCCCTTTCTTCTCTGCCTTGTTTAGAACCAACTTCAAGGAAGCAAATTGAGATATTCTCAATTTGTAACCGACTCCCACCATTTAATACTTCAGATTTTAACAAATACCCAATTCTACCCAAAAGTTTGGCTAAATTCCATTTCAACCCTTCCACCTTAATTTTTAACATAACAATTAGCATAACCCCTTCTAATATTTTAAATATTTCTCGTACAAAATTATGAAAACTTCGAGGTGTTAAAAATCTTCCCAACTTGAAAATGATTTCGTCCCCGAAATCAAAGTTAGGTAAATAAATGAGGATATCTATTCTTCATATCCTCTTCAGCTTGCCAAGTCACGTTGACACCTCGGTGATGTTTCCATTGTACTTTAACCATGATCACTTCCTTATGTCTTAACTTCTTAATCGTTCTTTCTAAAATTACTTCTAGTTCCTCAACACAACGACTTTTCCCATCCACTTTTATTTCAGAAAGTGGTATAATATTTTCCTCTTTGGCTAGGCATTTCCGAAGATAACAAACATGGAAAGTGTTATGGATTCCTTCCAATTCGGGTGGAAGATCCAACTGATATTCTTGAAGCCCTACTCGTTTGATTATAGTGAATGGCCCAAGAAAACGAGGACTCAACTTTCCACGTTTTCCAAATCTTATAATACCTTTCGGAGATACCTTTAGCATCACCCGCTCCCCAACTTGGAATTCTTTCGGTCTTCTTTTCGGATCGGCGTAACCCTTTTGTCGATCTTGAGCCGCCTTCATGTGTTTCCGAATTTCTTTCACTTTATCAGCCATTTGTTGTACAATTTTAGGACAGCAAATTGCTTTTCTCCAGCTTCCAACCAACATACTGGAGTTCTACATTTCCGTCCATATAAGGCTTCAAAAGGTGCCCTTCCAATACTGGAATGATAACTATTGTTGTATGCAAACTCCACTAAAGGTAAATGCGTATCCTAGTTACCTCCAAAATCAATTACACAAGATCTGAGCATGTCTTCCAAAGTATGAATGGTTCTTTCACTTTGCTCGTTCGTTTGTGGATGATATGCGGTACTCAGATTCACTCTCGTACCCAACTCTTCTTGTAGTGACTGCCAAAATCTTGAAGTGAATCAACTGTCACGGTCCGAAACTATAGACACGGGTATACCATGTCTTGATACCAATTCATCAATATATAACTTGGCTAGTTTATCAATCGGTGAAGCTTCTTTCATTGGTAAGAAGTGAGCACTTTTAGTTAAGCGATCCACGATTACCCAAATAGTATCATTACCTTTTAACGTCCTTGGTAACTTAGTCACAAAGTCCATGGTAATCTTATCCCACTTCTATTCAGGAATCTCTAAAGATTGTAGACTTCCATAAGGTCGTTGATGTTCGGCCTTCACCAACGAACACGTCACACATATTTCTACATATTGTGCCACATCTAGTTTCATAGCCGGCCACCAATAGTGTAGTTTCAAAACTCTATACATCTTAGTACTCCTAGGATGTATAGAATATTTGGACTTATGGGCATCTTCAAGAATTAACTCCCGGTTTCCCCTAATCCTTGGCACCTAAATACGGCCTTGAAACAGTTTAATTCCGCGACTATCTTCAATCAGTTGAAGACATTGCTTAATCATTACTTCATCTTTAATATTTTCTTCTAATAACGCTTCCGTTTGTGCCACTTTGATTCTTTCAATCAGACTCGACATCACATCAATCCTGGCATTAGTCGCTTTCAAACATCCACAATATTCTTTTCTACTTAAGGCATCAACCACAACATTTGCTATACCAGGATGGTAATGCAATTCACAATCATAATCCTTAAGTAGTTCTAACCAACGCCGTTGCCTCATATTCAACTCTTTCTGATCAAAAACGTGTTTCAAACTCTTATGATCAGTGAAAAGAGTGCACTTCGTTTCATACAAGTAATGCCACCATAATTTCAGAGCAAACACTACTGCTGCTAGTTCTAAATCATGGGTAGGATAATTCTTTTCATGCTCCTTGATTTGTCTTGATGCGTAAGCAATCACTTTGCCCCGTTGCATCAATACACACCTCAAACCCATTTTTGACACATCACTATATACTACCAAATCTTCTGTTCCTTCTGGTAGTGCAAGGACAAGAGCTTCACATAGCTTCTTTTGTAAAGTCCTAAAAGCTGATTCTTGTTTCTCAGTCCATACAAACTTTACATTCTTCCTGGTTAGAACTGTCAGGGAAGAGGGAATCTTAGAAAAGTCCTTTATGAATCTTCTATAATAGCCTGCCAAACCCAAGAAACTTTGTATCTCTGATGCGTTCTTCGGCGTCTCCTAATTCGTCATTCCTTCTATTTTCTCCGGATCCACTTTGACTCCTTTAGAAGTGATTACATGACCAAGAAATTGTGCCTCCTTTAACCAAAATTCTCATTTTGAAAATTTTGCGTACAATTTCTCCTTTCTTAGAATATCTAAGACTTCACGAAGGTGACATTCGTGATCGGCCTCATTCTTTGAATAAACAAGCATGTCATCAATAAATACGATGACTGACTTGTCTAAGAAAGGTCGACACACCCTGTTCATTAAATCCATGAATACAACAGGAGCATTTTTTAACCCAAAAGGCATCACGAGGAATTCATAATGCCCATACCTTGTTCTAAATGCCGTCTTGGGAACATCTTCATCCCTCACCTTTACTTGGTGATAGCCCGACCTCAAATCAATCTTAGAAAAACATCCCGCACCCTGGAGTTGATCAAACAAGTCGTCAATCATTAGAAGTGGATATTTATTCTTAATGGTCACCTTATTCAATTCCCTGTAATCTATGCACGTTCTCATAGTGCCATCCTTCTTCTTGACGAATAGTACTGGAGCTCCCTAGGGTGACGAGCTTGGCCTGACAAAACCTTTCTCAAGTAGTTCTTGGAGCTGAGACATCATTTATTTCATTTCGGACGGTGCTAAACGGTACGGTGCACGTGTTATAGGTGTCGCTCAGGGAACAAGATCAATCCTGAATTCTACTTGTCGTTCTGGTGGTAAGCCTGGAAGATCATCGGGGAACACCTCTGGAAATTCACGTACTACCTTTATATCCTCCGCTCGCTTCTTTTCTACTTTAGCATCTAAAACATATGATAGATGGGATGAACATCCTTTCATTAAACACTTACGCGCTTTGGCTACAGAAATCAACGGAACATCCCCTTTTCTCTTTTCCCCATAGATGAGTACAACACCATTTTTGGGTATGGGGATCCGAATCAATTTCTTAGCACAAATAATTTTTGCCTGATTGCTCACCAACCAATCCATACCAATAACTATATCAAACCCGCCTATTTCCATCAAAATCTAATCAATTGGAAATTCCTTTCCTTTTATCATAAGGGTACAACCTTCAAGTTTTCTCACGAACTAAGACTTGACCCCCGTTAGCTATTTCAACTACTAAAGCATCTTCTAAGACAGTGACAAGCATAGCTAACTTTTGATAAAACGATTGCGATATAAAAGACAGGTTGGCACCACAATCAAATAATACACGTGCAGGTATTGAGTTAATAAGGAATGTACCGGAAACTAGATCCTTCGGTTCCTTTGCTTCTTCCGTCGTCATATGAAATGCCCCGCCCGTTGGATTTGGAGTATTAGTCTTCCTCTCTTGATTTCCACTTTTCTTTAACTTCGGGCAATATCTTCGATAATGACCGGGCTGCTTACATTTAAAACAAGTCGGCCCTTGGATGGGACAGTCCTCAATCCGATGGCCACTCTTTCTGCACTTGTAACATTCCAGCGAAGTCACTCAACACGGACCAAAGTGTTTGCTTTTACATTTATGGCACCAATTCGGTTCCCGACGAGGTTCAAATCGAGTGTTCTTTGTAAACGATTTCGGTCTTTGCGAAGGTTCCGATCGACCTTCCCACTTTCTCTTCTCTCCTACTTGAGCCTTCTCAGCTTTATCTCTTGCGTATACCTCTTCTATAATCTTTGCTTCCTCAATCGTCTCTCTCAGAGTCAAGGCTTTGGAGTTTCTGACTCTGGACATCATATCCGCTTGTAAGCCTTTTAGATACGCCTTTATCTTTTCTTTTTCAGTTGGGACCACATGCCCCACTAAATTCAATTTCTCCAGGAATACGCGAGTGTACTCCCTTACTGAAGAAGTACCCTTCTACGAAACTCTTCTTCTATGCGATCCAGTTCATTCTCGTTGCAATATTCTTCTAAAATCTTCCTTTTAAACGACTCCCAGATCATGGCTGCCAAAACTGGAGTCGTCACCGTTGATGTCACGATATTCCACCAGGTCAAAGCATTTCCTCGTAACATTTGGGATCCGAATCTGACCTTTGATTCTTCATCACATTCACAAGCTCTAAATGCTTGTTCTATCTCTCTAATCCAATTCATGCACGCAACTGGATTATCAGAACCAACAAATTCAGGTGTCTTACAACTTAAAAACGTCTTATAGAAACAAACTTTCTCCATCCTCCTATTTACATTCTGCATCGGATTGACAGGGGGATTTACGGTACCAATACCCATCTCCGGTCTTTGTGACTTGGCACTTCTATCATTCAACATTTTCATGAACATCTCCTGTTGCTGAGTCAGTGCAGTATTCATAACCCGCATCATATTTTCCACATACGGGACTCCATCGTAGATTCCATTGTCACCGGATTGGAAGTACCGACATTGGTGCGATGTGTTTGACTTCCTCCTTCTCCCAAGATAGGTGGCCGTGGTGGACTCTTATAAGTTCCTCCTTCATTTGCCACCCTATCTTCTGAAAAAGTAGAAGATCTGTTTGGTGTATTAACCATCGTATTCTGTCGAAGCACTTAAAAATAACCATAAGAAATGGCTATACGCACCAAACACAGGAAACGTACTTTAACGTTCATTAATCACCATAAAAATTTAAAAACAAGAATGCTTACGTAACAATATATTCATAATAACAGTAGCTAATTGGAGTTATGAACATACTACACATAAGAATCCTCGTTACAACCATCACAGTTCTTAATTCACGTATTTTTGTCGACTCTTAGACTATCCCGTCTTAGTATTTCTACCCAATCTCAAAAATCACAACTTAATCATCTAAGCTTAAGTCTAGGTATCTCACTATCATACCTAGTTAACTTAAACTACAGCTCTGATACCAAACTGAAACATCCAATTCTCACAATAAATTTAAACCTTAAAATTTATCAGAGTTTACTACAACACTTTCTAAACTTTCCTTTACAACTGGAGAATTAGTGGTCAGATTCATAATTACAAATGATCTATTGTGAACAACCAACTAATCTAATCCAAAGCCACAAAATCAGATTATAAGGTTGTCTACAATATCTCCAAAATATCATCGATGACACTAATTTCTCCATCACGTTTCCAAAAAAGCATAACTTTGTATCCATCTTCACCCATCCCCTTGTATCCTCTCCCGAGCTAGTACCTGGTAAGAAAATTTATTTTGAAAAGATTAGGCTTGCGCCTAGTGAGAACATCAAATTTTCAAATCAAAATCTTTATAAGCTTTGAAAACCAAATTTGTAAACAAAGCATATAAAATAACCTTTTCATGAACTTTCTTACCGTACACACAACATCTTTCGATGACGGGAATCATACCCGATTCCATGAATATGACAAACAGTAAGTTAGTCATAATATCATGCTAAGATCAACACTACGAATCACTAATGATTCTAGATTACAGCTCATATCCAAGAAATTACAATTAAACCATGCCAATTTCTTGGAGTGGAAGTAGAAATAGCAATTATACCTTGCCTATTCCTAATCTCCCAATAAAAGCAGAAATAGCAATTATACCTTGCCTATTTCTCATCTCCCAATAGAAAAACGGAAATAGCAATTATACATTGCCTATTTCTCATTTTCACATCACAATACGAAAAGGGAATAACAATTATACCTTATCTATTCCTCAATTCCAAATAGAAACGAGAATAACAATTATACCTTTCCTACTATACGTATATCGATTAATGCTAGTGCCTAAGGATCCATTACGCTTACTAGCATACGTGCACATAAGACCCAATCACACCTCAAATCATATCATATACTTTAAGTCGAGTTGTAAGTATATTCATACTACTAAAACTGAAATCCAATGATCAAAATGTTCCCTGTTAGAAGTTACCGGAAATCAATACTGACCGGACACTTTCGATAAAACTATCCGGACAATGAGTCCGGAACTCACATCCGGAAACTACCAGAATCCGGGAACAGTCAAGAACTGGTATCCGGAAAGCACAGAAATCCGGTGACATCCGGAAACCAAGGCAATCCGGATAATATCCGAATAACTAGTTATCCGGGAGCTAGGATTTTTCCGGATACTACGGGGAACAAATTACTTGCCGGATACTTTCAGTATTAACATCTATCCGGACACTAATAAATATAAATTACTAGACACTAAGAAACTTACTCGGTATCTTCGACCTGCACATCGATTAACATCTCAAACCCACTGTAATTCAATTCTCAATCGAATTCATACCATTACAGTTTTTCTAAAACACTTAAACAGTTTGAAATCATATAAATAATCCAATTTCAACTTCAATTATTTCAAAAAGTGAGATGGACTCACCTGATACGAATCCGAAATCGATGGAAGCCAAAATCAGGAATCGAAATTCAATTCTATTTCACCAACGCTAATCAGTAACCTAAACGAAAGCAAATCACTTGTGATTACCAATCTTTCAAGAAACTAACAGGAAAAGTCAATTGAATTTCTCTTACCAGAAGCAGAACTTGAATTCCCTTTCTTCTCTGCCTTGTTTAGAACCGACTTCAAGGAAGCAAATTGAGATATTCTCAATTTGTAACCGACTCCCACCATTTAATACTTCAGATTTTAACAAATACCCAATTCTACCCAAAACTTTGGCTAAATTCCATTTCAACCCTCCAACCTTAGTTTTTAACATAACAATTAGCATAACCCCTTCTAATATTTTAAATATTTCTCATACAAAATTATGAAAATTTCGAGGTGTTACAGTCGCGGTGAAGGTACCAGCTTCGGTACTCTTGGCAACTTTGCCAGCGACTTTGCCCTGTGGCATTGTCACTGGGCAATGTCGCTCATGGGTGCCAGATCCATATAAGTTGCGATTTTCTCCCATTTTCTCTCATTTCTCACTTCTCTTTCTACACCCTTTGTTGGTCCCGAAGGGGTTATACAAGTACAACAATCTGTAGAAGGGAGGGGGTTGAATACAAACACATATTTTTGGTTTTCTAAATTGTTTATTGATAAATCAAATTACAATTTACAGTTTGTTGCGGAATAAGATTAAGTAAACCTAATCTAAACAAACTCGAGAATCACTAAGTGTTCTTGCACTAAGAAACTAGAGAGAAAGGAGAATGTAGAAAAACAAAGGTTTTCTACGCATTAAGTAGTTCAGGGGAGATCCTTCAAACTAAAGGGGTGTTTCTCCTATTTATATCCATTGCATTAAATGCATAGCATGAGCAATTTACACGTGTCAGCATCTGGTTGGGCGCATACTTCTGACTTTTTGAAAGACATGCTTTGGGCAGTATGGTGAACAGTGTAGGTGGAAGAGTGGTTGTACGATCTTGGACAAAAGCATGTATCTTCTGACAATCCGTACTTTGTGTGCAAGAAGATAAGACAAACAAACCTTGGAGTGTAAGCTTCATGATCAGGGATCGCTGAGGAAGTCTTCGATCAGGGAGTGCTGATGGTAGTCAGCTATCGCTGAAGCTTTCTTCTTGATTTGTCGCACGTGTGGACTTGCCTTGGTTTCACTAATATCCGCATCAGATCATGAGTAGACTTGTCGCTTGTTCATCAGCTTTGTGTTCGATGTCAGTGATGAACTTCTTTGTCGCAAAACTTGTCTTCAGGGATTACATTTAACATTATTACATTTGAATCCATCAACGATACTGAACAAACATTTTATTGCTGATGGTGAAACTCTAATACATACAGATGTTAAATGCAATGTTCACTAAGTTATTCTAAGGGTCGTCATCAAATCACTGAGAGAGTTTGGATTAACACCCTTTCTCTCCCAAATCGCTCAACCTCCAAATCGAACCCTAGCCATTTTTGGTGCCCCCTCTTGGAAATCAAGTGTTTCTTCACCATCCAAGTTTGTAATTACAACCTCAAGTGTTAAACTAAGGGTTTTGCTCAAAACCTTGTGGTGAGTTCATCCTACCCTCTTTGTAACTCTTCTACAAGTTATAAATGTTCCATTATTGACTTTCTAGTGTTTCTTTTCCTCACTTTTCGGTTTGGATGATTTTAAGAAATTAGGGTTTTGGTATAAATGGAGATTTTGATGTAAAATGTTTAGGAAACAATTTTAAGCATTTGGATATGAATATTTATGGGTGGAAACTTGTGTATCTAGGTATTTTTTGGAAGTTTTGGCTTGAGGATTCAAGTTTTGTTCAAAGGAGCTCAATTTTGAGGAAATTCTAGATTTAGCCTAAATCTAGTAAGGTAAGTTCAAGTTGATTTGTGAAAACGTTGTACATGCCAAAAATGTCCATTTTAAAGTGTTTATATGTTTTACATGAAATCATCAATTGTTGAGTTATTTGGTGGATTTGATTATTTAAAGTGTTCAATGTTATAAACCTTACAAAACACCCACATTTGGGATTTTTGGGTAATTTGTTAAATAAAATATAAATGAAAGTGTTTTGATGATTTATTGTATGAATGGAGATTATTTGGTAAACAAAATGCACTTCTAATGTTTGTTGGAAATATGCACAGTGTTTGTTATAGTACGTTTTGAAAATACAAACGTGTGGGTCATCGGATTTTGGTCATTCACGACCTTGTGAACATTTTAGAAAGTGTAAACCTTTAGTTTTGGGAAAACATGTATTTTGGGTATTTTGATGAATAAATCTTAAGTATTGGTATTTTAATGATTTAGCTTACGAATGTAAATCTTTTGGTATAAATGTACCTCGATGTATAATTTGGAAAATGATTTGTATTACTCTAGAGTTGTGTTGAGTTATTCATGTCTATGGAGCATGTTTCGTATAAACGTGGGTTATATACGTTTTATTGCAATATTTGACTTTTTATAAGTGTCAATTGATTTTGGTTGAGCTTATGGGTCGGTTTGTGACTGTATTGAGTCTTGAGGACATTTTTCCGGTTTTAATAGTTTAATGTGGAGCTTTGGATGTAAGTTGCATTATTGCATTTTATTTGGAGAGTACATATTTTGAGTGTGTGTGTGTCATTCAAGTGGAGTCATGTACCATTAGACCGTAATGCATCGGATCCATAGGCATACGAGTCAGCCAGTTGGTTTAAATAGGAACTTAATCCCTGTTTTGAAACTAGAAATATTTAGGGTTAGAAGGGTACTCGAGGTATAGATCGTGGGTGGTTGAACTCGATGACCGTGTAACCCTTAGCGAAGGACTCAAGGTACAGACCGTGGGTGGTTGAACTTGATGATCGTATGAGCCGTAGCGGGGGACTCAAGCTATCAACCGTAAGAATTAGAGCTTGATGATCGTCAAGCCATAGTTGTTATTATTTCTAGTGAACGAGTATGTCTAGGATCAATGAGGGACTCGAGCATTAGATCGTGGATGGTTGAACCCGATGATCGTGCGGTCCATAGTGGAACTTTATAACCTAGATATGTGACCTACTTTCGTGTTCCGTCACATTCAATGGAATCGGGTCTCCCTCGTCACTAAATGATGGATTTTGGATTTATTCTTTGGAGACAAAGATTAACTACGTTTTGACGTCTTCTATGTTATTTATCGTTTGTATTGGTTGTTTTGGGGTGTTAGGTATAATCCATGTTTTCGGTGACGTTTTATATTTATATGAATTGTTCTCTATGATTTATGGGCTGAGTGTTATGCCTCATCCGTGTTTTTGGATGTTTCTAATAATAGAGTTTTATTCACGTTTCCGTTATTTGGAAATTAAATGTGTATTCACGTTTTGAGTGAGTATTGGATCTAAGTTCATTTTGCGAAACACTATATATGATGGATCTTCGATCAGGTTATCACCAGTTAAGAGTCCGTGAGGAGGACATTCCTAAGACAGCTTTTAGGACTCGATATGGACACTACGAGTTTTTGGTTATGCCTTTCGGGTTAACGAATGCACCAGCTGTATTCATGGATTTAATGAACAGGGTATGCCGACCATACCTTGACAAGTTTGTGATTGTGTTTATCGATGACATTTTGATCTACTCTCGAAGTAAGGAGGATCACGAGCAGCATTTAAGAGTAATCCTAGAACTTCTCAAGGATCAGAAACTGTACGCCAAATTCTCTAAGTACGAATTTTGGATTAGAGAAGTACACTTTCTTGGTCACGTGATTGGAGAGAAGGGACTTCACGTGGATCTGGCTAAAGTGGAAGCCGTTAAGAAGTGGGAAGCTCCAAAAACCCCAACAGAAATTCGTCATTTTCTGGGTTTGGCGGGTTATTATAGGCGATTCATCGAGAATTTCTCAAAAATTGCTAAACCACTCACAGCACTGACCCAAAAGGATAGGAAATTCGTTTGGGGAGAACCGCAAGAGGAGGCGTTCCAGCTATTGAAGAAAAAGCTGTGCAATGCACCAATTCTAGCTTTACCGGAAGGAACCGATAACTTTGTGGTGTATTGTGACGCATCGCATCAAGGTTTGGGTTGTGTATTGATGCAAAAGGACAAGGTTATAGTGTATGCCTCGCGACAACTAAAGGTTCATGAGAAGAACTATACCACACACGATTTAGAGCTTGGAGCTGTGGTATTCGCTTTAAAGATTTGGAAACATTATTTGTACGGCACGAAATGCACTATCTTCACCGATCATAAAAGTCTTCAGCATATTCTAGACCAAAAAATGCTCAATATGAGACAAAGAAGATGGGTAGAACTACTCAGTGACTACGATTGTGAAATTCGCTATCACCTAGGTATGGCCAATGTAGTGGCCGATGCCCTGAGTAGGAAGGAAAGAGTAAAACCTTCACGTGTACGAGCAATGGGAGCGCTTGTGCAAACGAGTTTAAAGACTCGAATTCTTGAAGCTCATGCTGAAGCAATGAAAACGGAAAACTTGAAGGACGAGACCCTTCACGGCATGGAAAGTCGATTTGAAACTAAGGTTGATGGAGTACGTTATTTCAAGGACAAGGTTTGGATTCCAAAGGCTAACAACGTACGGGAAACAATTCTGGATGAAGCCCACAAATCTAGATATTCAATTCATCCGGGAGCGGATAAGATGTACAAGGACTTACGGGAATATTATTGGTGGCCAGGAATGAAGAAAGATATCGCCTTGTACGTGTGGAAATGTTTAACTTGTTCAAAGGTCAAAGCTGTATATCAAAAGCCATCTGGTTTGCTACAACAACCGGAGATTCCCCAGTGGAAATGGGAACAAATAACCATGGACTTCATAACCAAACTTCCGAGAACCGCCAAAGGGCACGACTCGATTTGGGTTATAGTAGATCGATTCACGAAATTTGCGCATTTCCTACCGATTCGGGGAGATTATAAGATGGAAAGCTTGCTCAGATCTACATCAAGGAAATTGTTACACATCATGGAGTTCCAGTCTCCATCATTTCAGATAGAGATAGCCGTTTCACATCACGGTTTTGGCAGTCACTTCAAAAAGCATTGGGTACGCAATTGAATTTGAGCACTGCCTATCATCCTCAAACGGATGGGCAAAGTGAACGAACTATTCAAACGTTGGAAGACATGCTTCGGGCATGCGTGTTAGACTTCGGAGGAAGTTGGGATAATCACTTGCCTTTGGTCGAGTTTTCTTATAACAATAGCTATCACACCAGTATTCAGTGTGTGCCATTTGAAGCTTTGTATGGACGCAAGTGTCGTTCACCACTTGCTTGGTTAGAAATTGGAGATAGACAGCTATCGAGACCCGATATTGTACTAGAAACTACCGACAAGATTGCAATCATTAGAGATAGGCTTAAAGCATCCAGAGATCGTCAGAAAAGTTACGCGGATAATCGTCGGAAGCCTTTAGAATTCCAAGTTGGCGATAAAGTGCTTCTAAATGTATCTCCATGGAAAGGAATAGTACGATTTGGGAAAAGAGGAAAATTGAGCCCAAGGTACGTCGGACCATTCGAGATCTCCGAAAGAATTGGTCCAGTAGCATATAGACTCATTTTGCCTAAGGAGCTAAGTGCTATCCATGATACGTTTCACGTATCGAACCTCAAGAAGTGTCTAGCCGACGACTCATTAATCATACCTCTGGAAGAAGTTCAAATTGACGATAAGCTACACATCATAGAAGAGCCAACTGAGATTCTCGATAGAGAAGTCAAACGTCTGAAACGAAAGAAAATCCCGATCGTGAAAGTTCATTGGAACACAAGGCGTGGGCCTGAATATACCTGGGAACGAGAGGATTACATGAAGCACAAGTATCCTCACCTTTTTGCTAACAAACCGGTTAAGGACGGAAGTTCATGAATTTCGGGACGAAATTCTTTTAACCGGGGGAGACTGTGACAATCGTCAAACTTGCGTCTCAGGTTAGATTTATACTGAGCTTTCCAGTTATCTATATTTTAGACAGCACAGTCAAACTTAGCAGTAAAAGCGATAGTGTTAGGAAAATTTGAGAATTTTGCCTAGCATTTGCCTCAATAAGGAATTATCCATAAATCTCATAAAATGTCAATCTAAAATACCCTAAATACATATGAATATATATATATATATATATATATGTACTTTGAATGATTTTATAAAAACAAGTATTATTATTATAATAAATTGTCTAGTTAATAATTAACAAATTAAAAATGAAATAAAGATAAAAATAAAAATAAAGATAAAATAAAAACACCAACATAATCATAATACCCAACATCACACTCCACCCCCTCCCCCTTCCCAAAACCGCCCCCTCCCCCCCCCCCCCCCCCCCCCCCCCTCTTAAACCCCTCACCCCTTTTCTTTTAACTCACTTCACCCACTTCATTTCTCTCATCTCTCACTTTCTCTCTTTTCTCTCTAAGAGTTCTTATTCTTTTTCTCTCTATTCTCTCTCAAATATTGTCCAAAGTCCAGCCACTTTAACCTCAAGAACATCAAGTGTTCAAGTCTTCACAAGGTAAAAAATTATATGTAGTGCAAAGCCTACACCTTTCTTTGTTATTTTTCTTTCATGTTTCTTTAAGTTTCTTCTCCTACTTCTACACTAGTTTGCATGTTGATTTGCTTTATCATATCTTTGAATCTTGATGTTTGGGAGATTCATCACCATAACATCTTGCATGTTATTAAAAAGGGGATGAATCCATGACCAAACCCATGTTAAGACCAAAGAAGAACTTTTACAAAGTTCTAACAAGCATGCATGTGTTCTTCATCAAAACCAACCCCTTAATCTCTAAGAAATTTTATGAAAAACTCTATATCACATCAAATACATATTTTAATCTCCATGCATGTGGAGTAAACTTTGTATTTTACATGGTAAAAACAAGCTCTAGGCTTGGTTAACAAAGAGATCTTCAAAAAGAAAGCAAGATGATAACTTTTGAGGTTTTGGAAAGATTGTTTTATTTGATAAGCATGCATGTAATTCTAGTGGTCTAAAAATAAGTTTTCATCTGAAAATGTTGGATTTGTTGTGTCAAAAATCGTGTCCAAGCAAAAAGAATAAAATCATTTAAAGAACCAATGGAAATAATGCATTTATTTAAAAAAGATTTCCAACAGCAATCTGTCAGATTTTTCCACTGACTTTGTATGGCCATATCTCACTCAAAAATACTCCAAATGAGGTGATTCTTTTTCTGGAATTTACTTTTATGAGTTAAGATTCAAACCCAACTGGAATCATTGAAAAATATTAAGATTTCTACCTTCAAACATTTTTCACAAAAACAGTACGCAAACAGCAAAGCCTTCTGTAGTGATGTTACGTCAAGAATTATTTCATGTACTTAAACACCTCCAAAAATTATGAATCTTATGTCAAAAGTTTCCTAACACATAAAGGTATATGGACATAAACTATCTTAACCTGAATGCCTCTGGAAGATATCCAAAAACGAACTGAAAGTGACAATACATTCTGGACAGCAAAGGATAACTTTCTGCTTTGATTACAAACTAACTCTTGAACCCGTTTCATCATTCTTATGATGAAATTGTGGAATATATATATATATATATATACTATATGTATATGCATTTTATATAATTTAACTTTACATTTTGAACCCGTTTCATCATTCTTATGATGAAATTGTGGAATATATATATATATATATATATATATATATATATATATATATATATATATATACTATATATAACCTCTAACTTTAGACCCTTTTCGTCACTCGTTATGACGAAATTGCGGTAGCTTCAATCTAACATATATATTGTATTATATATTGATTTCTAACTTCGGTTAATTTCTTATAACGTATAAACTTAATCACAACAAAGGCATTTTATGATGATATGGATAACTAAGCGATATCAAGGACTAAGGTTTACGCATAGAAACTTACTAGTGTCCTTACGTTCGTAAGATCGAAGTAGGATCGTGTTACGGATTTCATCGCGAACCTCTTGGAAACATCTTCACATACCACCGTGAGTTTTCACAGCCCCTTTTTACTATTTTGTACATTTGGGGGTGAAAAGCATGTTACGAATCACTTACGCATCGGTTGTATCATTTACTCAAACTGATTTACATTACTACAAACTTTTATGCGCTATGGTATATATGCTTATGTTAGTTGATTCTGAGTTTCACATTTATTTGAAAGTCCCCGGTACGAACTACATTACCCATTAGCTCATTGTGCGAGCCGCTTGGTATATTATGGATAACGTTATTTGGTAGACACCCCACTCACCTCGCGAGTGTATAATTGCCGACTAAACTTATCATGTTTGTGAGGAACATGTGTCTTTGGGGCGTGATGTACGGTCAAGTAGGTTTGGGTAGTGGGCTCATTGCTTGACATATTGCATATGATATTATACCTTGCGCATGTTGACAAACGAACTCTTAATCCATTGTGCGGATTTACAAAAATGCTTTATTATTACAACCAAATACTCGATCCACTTTGCGGATTTACAAACTTGCATGAAAACTTTTATGCATACCGAAAACCTGTGAACTCACCAACTATTCAATAGTTGACCCTCTCCTTACATGCTTTTCAGGAAATATCAAGTAAGGATGAACTTTAGAAGGCACCACACGTAGCGGCATCAAACGTTTTTCCGTATCATGTCAATTTTTTCTTTTGGACAAATTGTATTTTGGAACATGATGTACTTTTGTAAACTTTTATGATATGATGATTGTGTGTTGTCTTCTACCTTACGCATTGAAACCTTGAACTGTGACATCTCGTGTTTCCGCTTTAGCGGGGTGTGACAATCTCCTACCTCAAAACGAAATTACCCACATAAAAAACGGTGATGACATGACATAAAGCTGACCAAGTCAGCCCCGGTGTCAGCCGAATTCACGTAGGCGTGGGTGGATCGTGATTCCCGATGCAAAATTGCCCACTAAACCGGTTTCCTCCTTCCCAGTGCTATGACTTGACTTTTTAAAAATTTGACCGTTATTTTGTCTTTTATTTGCCGATTTTGTATATCACAATCCCAACACTTCAATATCAAACCAAATTTTCTCCATATATTCTCTCAATATAAATTGTTGGTTCACAGGTTTTTTTTGGAAGGGTATCCGAGGACATTGTCCCGACTAATCCCGACAAGGTGAGGCAATTGCCTCAGCTGCTAAAGCGTGCAGCCCTGAGTTTATCCCCAGTGGCCACAAGTTGGAAGCGTCTGGATTCGAACTTGGGGTAGACGGGTTACTAGCCACATCCCCCACAAGCCTTAACCAGTACACCACAAGCCTTGTGGTTTTGTTGGTTCACAGGTTCTACTTGTGATACAGGCAAACTAGAGTGATGAGTGGAAGCATAATATGTTTGCAAGTATCTTTCATCATATATAAACAATAGGAGAAGAGATGATCAAATAACATATAGTAGAATGAATTGAAAAGCTCGTATATATTATTGATAATAATGAAGAACACCAACAACACCGTTATGTGTGTAATTTTCAAATATCTCTCTCAGCTAAAATAGTACGATTACAAGAGTAGTGGAATTGCAAATTTACAGTACATCGTGTTGTGTATTGTGTGATTCACTTGTCCTATTTATAGCCAGATAAAGGTGAAACATTATACTATCAAACCCTGGTGAGACACGTGTAAAGTGGAAAGTTGTCCTTTAATACTGACGTGGCATGGGCTCATACTGCTTCAACACTTGAGAGAATTTGGAAGTCTTGGGATCTTCAGAGGCGACTATCTTCAAAGGGACTTCAGAGCTTCTGATGATCTTCTAAGATGGGTGTCTCTGAAGTGGTGTCTCTGAAGTTCTCTTCAGCGTTGCTTATGAGCTATCTCTGAAGTCTTCAGACGTTGTGAATTTTCAATACTTTTACATTATGATATACTTGGGGCTAACATAAATTCTCTCCATATCAGTACTTCTATCAAGAATCATTGACGACAAACATTGAGAAAGTTCGAGTACGTGTTTTGTTCGAGTACGTGTTTTTTTGGTGGAGGTTCGAGGCAGTTCGCTAACGGGGTGATGGATTATATTCAAGACATTTAAAAGGTGGTCGTGTTGTCGCCGATACAATTAGCATATTTAGGTTTGATTCATTATCTAGCGAGGAAATTAAACTTACCATATTTACAAATCGTTTTAGGTTAGCGTACAAATCTTTATCGTCTGGTGTGATTATAGACTTATTTTGACACCGAGGATGTGAGAAATTTTCTAGCTATTGGTGTGGAAATGTCATCACAATTCCTTAGATTGTATGTTTACGATCGTGGTGATGAAAATAATCAACTGAACCCTATCCAATAGATAGTTCTAGTCGCCCTATATGAGCTGGACCACCCCTAATATATACTTCCACTCGTTCCATATGAGTCGAATCAAAGCCAAGAGACAGTTGTAGTAACTTCATATGAGATGGGTCATAGTCAATACATACTTTAAATCCTTCCATACCAACCGTTCCAAAGTCATGATGCAGTTCCGAGCACTCCATATCAGTCGTACCAAACTCAGTATCAATCGTTTCATAATCCATATGAAGTGTACCAATCTTAGTATCACTCGTTTCAAAACAAGGGATGTAAGAAACTCAATATCAATCGTACTCTATATAAGGCACACGAAAATTGTAAGACGTACCAATACCAAGATCCACCAGATCCACCATTTGATTATGACATTCATACTTCCCAAATTCCTGTAGAAGAATATGACGCCGATTTAGATCACAATGAAAATGCATCTCAGAAATATAAGGTCGATTTGATCCTTATTATGGGTTGTTTCTAGGGGTTGTTTGTATCATCCCAATACAAATGAATATTTGGGTATAGAATCAGATGGTAGTAATAGTGAACCGAATGAGGAAGATAAAGAAGGATCGAATGAGGAAGATTAAGAAGGTGTAAATGGTGGTAATATTAGTGGTCTGATGGATTGTAATTTGTTTTGGGGCATGCTACCCCTGTTACAAACGCCAGTCCGTATTGTGAAGCCTAAAGAACAAACTGGCAATTATCAACGTTCTAAACGTTGCGAAAGTTGGACGAATATTCAAGTGTAAAGAAGACTTGAAACTAGCCCTAGGATTAAATGTCTTTAAGAGTGTTACTAGATGAAAATCAGTCAATCTACGTTTGAAGCGGTATGTTTATATGAAAGGTGTGAATGGCGAATAAGAGCAACCATAATTGAGGGTACAAAGTTGTTCTGGTTCACATATTTAAGCACATACACACATGTTCACGAATGTAAGTGTATCCCAATCACCTCTAAGTGAACAAGAAGGTGTTAGGTCATATACTGAAAGATGAAATGAATGACACTAGTAGAGTATACAAGAGCCATGACATCATCATCGATGTGAAGAACAACTACAAAATCTCAGTTAGCTATGCAAGCTTAGCGTGCAAAGTGTTATTCCATTTTGCTTTTAAGGGGTAACCTAGAGGAATCGTTTTCCAAACTCCCGATGTACTGCTACATTTTGGAGAAAGCCAATCTAGGGACCGTAGAGAAGATCGAGACGGATGAAAGGGCACACTTTGAATGGTTCTTTGTTGCCATTGGTTGTGCATAAAATTTTCATTGATTCTCTGTCAAATTTATATGTATGTGTGTATATATATATATATATATGTAACTCCTATTTTTTGCAGATTGGGTCATTCGAAATCACTTACTACCGTTGATTGTAATAGACGACGCTCATCTAAAGGGTCTCTACTTGGATATCATGTTTTTGGCAGTTGGTAGGGGTGAACATGGTACGGTACCATGTTTTTTCTTAATACTGTGTACCAACCAATTATAATTGGTACGTAAAATTTTATACCAGGTACCAACCAACTATACTTGGTACCAACTAAATTGGTACCAACGTTTTTCGGTTGGTACGGTTTAGGGATGGTGATTTGCCCCGACCCGGTGGGGCCGGGGATTCCCCGCTCAACGGGTACCGGGTCTGGGGATCCCCGTTCAATTGGAACTGGGTTTGGGGCCGGGGCCGAGTAACATACCCCCGCCCTGCCCCGTACCCGGTGTTTATATATATATATATATATGTGATACTTGTATTGTTTTATTAATAATTAGAAATTAGAAATTACTTTATTCTCATAGATGTATACACGATATATATACATATACATATATATATATATAGCAGTAATATATATAGATATACATATATATATTAATAATAGTTAACAATACATCGCCTATGGGAATTTACCAAATGCTTCACGCTGCTAGCCTACTCCTTTTTGCTTTCTTTTTCTAAAAATTCATCATGCAGCTGGGCATAATTCCCGATGGTAGATATGTGTATTTTGGAGATTTTTTTGAAATAAACCGGGGATTAACCGGGTTTGACCCCGGTTTGACCATTTTGTTGACCGGGGACGGGATTAGGATCCCCGTACCCGCCGGGGACCGGGACCGGCGCCGGGGTCCTTTACCATAAATCGGGGTCGGGGCTGGGTAATGTGAAACCCGCCCCAAACCCGCCCCGGTGCCATCCCTAGTACGGTTTTGTACCAACTTAAAGTTAAAGTTATAAATTTATTTATATTAACATTTTTACCAACTAGAGTTAGAAGCACTAAAAGCACCGATTATCTCTTGATATGTGTTGTACCATTTACCACTAGATATAGAAGCATTTAAATAATTTTCATATCATAGGCACTTATTAATAATCTAATACAAGCGGTCATTGAGAAGCAATGACGGAACGTGAAGGTTTGGACGAGTTACCATGGTTGTTAGAGTTGGACTGATGAATTCAATCAAGTTATATCTATCTATCCATATCATAATGTACTGTGGTATGCGACTTATAATACCACGTACCAACCAAGTTTAGATAGTTGGTACGGTACTACCAACCAATTAGGTTGGTACCAACTGCATTGGTACCAATTAAATTGGTACGGTTGGTATTGGAATTGGTTGGTTTGTCATGGTACAAAATTGACACCCCTAGCAGTTGGTATGAACAGAAACAACCAAATTTTGCCCATTGCTTACCGGGTGGGCAAGACAGAGAGTGGGGAGTCTTAGACATGCTCTTATCCAGGTTGAAAGGTTAAAATCATAATCAAAGAGAAGGTTTAGGGAAATATATTTACTAAGTTTTACGGGTGTTACAATCCTCCCCGCCTTAGAAAAGATTTCGTTCTTTGACGAACAATTGAGGGTGTTGCTTTTCCATGTCCTCCTCAACTTCCTAAGTCATGATAGCACCACAGTGGTGCTTGCATTGTACTTTGACCATAGTCACTTGTAACATCCTGAATTTTCAGTAATAGTATTTTAATGAGAATTGGGATTTATTTGTATTTTTAGTTTTAACTTTGGATCATGTTTTGATTTATATTTCAAAATGGGGTTAAAATATTTGTGATCAAAGTTAAGTGTCATTGTTGGAAAGTTGAAACTTGGAGGTGTTATTGGTCATTTTGGAAAGATAGTATGGATAAAATAGCTGAAAATCAGATATTTATCTCATTCTTGTGGTTGGGTCGGTCAAGAGGCAGAGAGAAAGAGAGAAAAAGGAGAAAAGAGAAAGAAAGGAAGAAAGCTAGATTTGTCTTCAAATTGGTAAGGAATTTATCATGTGTTTTGATGAAAATTGTTGTAGTTATAGAGTTGTAAAGGAATCTATGTTGTGATTAGGTTTTCGAAATCGTTTACAGCAGATTGTGATTGAATTTGTGCAACAAAGTGGGTTTTCTTCAAAAAGGTGAGTTCATTCACTTTCGATTAAATACATGCTTTCTGTCAAATTAAATGTTAAGACACATGTATAAACTGGTTATGAACTGTATGGGATGGTCTGGAATGAGCTGAATCAAACAGACATAGAATTAGATTGGATTTTAGGCTGTAGTTCGAAGGTTTCCGGATGAAACGTCGTATCCGGAAACCCTGGTGATGAATGTTCCCGGACAAGACAAAGTATTCGGTAAGTCTTAAGTTTCTTATAGTTTCCGGATAAATCGAGTTACCGGATGGTATCCGGATTACCTTGGTTTCTGGATGTCATTCGGATTAGTGAAATACCCGGTAAGTTAATGTATCCGGAAAAGTTGTGTGTATCCGGAAAAGTTGTATGTATCCGGTAAGTTGTGTGTATCCGGTAACCTTTGTTGTCCCGATAATTATGATGTCTGGATATAGTTTCTGGATGTGCTATCTGAATTAGTTTCTAAAAATAATTTCTAGGGGCACTGCCCCCAGACCCCGCAAGGGCGTTGCCCTTGACCCCATCCACTATCCGGGTAGCGGAACCCCGTGTCAAGTTGCCGAAGGGGAAACAATTGAGGAGGAAGACACGATAGGTTATTTAATATTCTTAAGATTGAGAATATGATACGAGAGTGGCATGATTTGTTGTTATGTATATACGTTAATAAGGTATAATGGATCCGTAAACATGAGTTGTATTGGATAACGTAGGATAAGCAAAGTATAATTGCTATTCCTGTTTATAGTGGAATGTAATGAATAGGCAAAGTAGAATTGCTATTCATGTTGAAAAGATTGAATAGGTAAAGTAGAATTACTATTCATATTACAATAATAGAATATGCAAAGTATACTTGCTATTCTTGTTGAAAGGAGGAATAGTCAAGGTATAATTGCTATTCCCGTGTATCCTTGGAAATGATTGAATAGACAAAGTAGAATTGTTATTCATGTGTATGATTGAATAGACAAAGTAGAATTGTTATTCATGTGTATGATTGAATAGGCAAAGTAGAATTGTTATTCATGGGTATGATTGAATAGACAAAGTAGAATTGTTATTCATACAGAATGTTGGAATAGGCATAGTATAATTGCTATTCAGGTTGAATGAGTTAATGGGCAAAGAGAGTTGCTATTGATAATTGAGAGATGGGAGTATGAATTGGATAAAGTGTAAGTGTTGTTTGAAGGATTTGAAATAGGCAAGGTACTTATATAAGTGCTATTTCTGTATTCCATTTCAAAGAGAAGGTATGATGTTTGAATATAAGTTTGTAAGATTAATTGATACACTAGAATTCGTGAGGATTCGTAGTAGGTTATTGGATATGGTGATACGAATTTATGAATGGTAGTTATACTTGTGGGATTGAGTATGGTTATTTCATTATGAGACAAGTATGAGTATAGTAAGAATGGTGATAAAGCAGGTTTGAATATATGCGTTGATTATCTAAGATTCCAATGTTGTTAATGTTTTAATTTAAATTGGATGTTCTCACTAGGCGTAAGCCTAACCGTTTCAAATCAACTTTTCTTACCAGGTACTAGCTCAGGAAAAGTAAAGGGAAGAGGTATGGGTGCTTTTGGGTATTCAACTTGTTGATGTTAAGAAGAGAAGTTAGCTTATGAGGATGTTTTGATGAATGACTTAGACAACCCGTTTAATCTTTTCATGGTGAACATTATTGGATTAATAGGTTGTTTCGGAGAATTCGAATTGTATGTATTAAACCTCATAGTTAATTCTCTAATTAAATATGAAAGTTGGATGATTCTATAGTTAACCTTGTTAAACTTAAGATTTAAATTGGCCCTGATTTTAGGGTGTTACATCACTTCTTTGTGGCGGAGTTTCTTTGACTTATTTTCTACTATAGACTTTGGTTCCTCCACACAACGATTACCGTTATCCACCAGAATTTCCAATAATGGTATGACACTCTCTTCTTTGACCAAACACGTACGTAGATAACAAATGTGGAATGTGTGATAGATTTTATCCATTTTCGATGGTAAGTCTAACGTATACGCTTGAAGTCCAATTCGCTCTAATATGGTGAAGGGTCCGAGGAAGCGAGGACTAAGCTTTCCACGCTTTCCAAATCAGATGATTTCCTTCCATAGAGATGCTTTCAACATGACTCAGTCTCCTACTTGAAATTCAATCCGTCTTCGCTTCTTGTTTACGTAACTCTTTTGTTGATCTTGAGCCGTTTTTAAGCGTTCTCGAATGTTCCTTACTTTATCCATCGTGTCTTGTATCATTTCCGGTCCGACGAATTGCTTTTGTCCCGCTTCAAGCCAAAAAACCGAAGATCTACCTTTCCGGCCATACAAGGCTTCGCATGGGGCCATTCTGATGCTCGAATGGTAGCTATTATTGTAGGCAAATACTACTAATGGTAGGTGTGAGTCCTAATTTCTTACAAAGTCTATGACACACGACCTCAACATGTCTTCAAGAGTTTGAATGGTCCTTTCACTTTGACCGACCGTTTGAGGATGATAAGCCATGCTTAACTTGATCTTCGTACCTAGCTCTTTCTATAGGTCGTCCCAAAATTTAGAGGTAAATGGACTATCCCTATCAAACCCAATGGATAATGGTACACCATCTCTTGACACTACTTCGTCAATATAGAGTTTAGCTAACTTGTCCATTGTCAACGTTTCTTGCATTGCCAGAAAATGTGCACTCTTAGTCAGCCGATCCACTACTACTCAAATCGTATTATGACCTCGTAAGATCTTTGGTATATTCGTCACAAAGTCCATTGTGATATGTTCCCATTTCCATTCCAGAATTGTCAAGGATTGCAAACTCCCATACGACTTTTGATGTTCCGCCTTGACTTGAAGGCATGTGACACATTTCTCCACGTAATTGGTTACATCAAGTTTCATCACCAGCCACCAATAATTTAACTTCAAATCTCTAGACATCTTCGTTCTACTGGTATAAATTGAATATTTAGACTTATGAGCTTCCTCTAGGAGTAGTTCACGATTTCCTCCTAACTTTGGTACCCAAATTCGACCTTGAGAGAGTTTGAGGCCACGACTATCTTCCGTTAGTAACTCTCGTTGCTTTACCATGACTTCGGCCTTGAGGTTTTCTTCTTGAAGTTCCTCCATTTCACACTCTTTGATGTTTTCCATCATACTTGACACCACGTCGATCCTAGTGAGATATAACTTGACACCACTCTTATGGCTCTTTCGGCTTAAGGCATCCGATACAACATTGGCTTTACCGGGATGGTAAAGTAATTCACAATTGTAATCCTTCAACAATTCAAGCCATCTCCTTTGACGTATATTGAGCTCCTTTCGATCAAATATGTACTTTAAACTTATGTGATCGGTGAAAAGGGTACATTTCGTTCCACAACGATAATACTGCCACAACTTAACGCGAAGACCACCGCAGTCAATTCCAAATCATGGGTGAGATAATTCTTCTCGTGTTCTTTGAGTTATCGTGATCCGTAGGCTATCAGTTTGCCCCTTTGCATCAACACACATCCGAGACCTATCTTGGAGGCATCACTATATACTACAAAATTTTCTGATCCCTCGAGTAGGGATAGAATTGGTGCTTCGCACAAATTCTTCTTAAGAGTCCTAAAAGCTTGCTCTTGAGTCTCGAGCCATAAGAACTTGACATCATTCCTTGTCAACGTCATAAGTTGTGAAGCAATCTTCGAGAAGTCTTGGATAAATCTTCGGTAGTAACCGACTAATCCCAAGAAGCTTCTAATTTCCGCTGGACTCATTGGCAGTTCCTAATTCACCATCGCCTCAATCTTTGCCAGATCCACCTTTACTCGTCCTGGGATACTACAAGACCCAAGAATTGAACTTCTTGTAGCCAAAATCACACTTGGGGAATTTCGCGAATAACTTTTCCTTTCGAAGAACTTCTATCACTTCCCGCAAATGTTGTCCATGCTCGGCCTAACTCCTTTAATAGACTTAGATGTCGTCAATAAAGACTATCACCGACTTGTCCAAGAAAGGATGACATACTAGATTCATCAAATCCATAAACATGGCCCGAGCATTCATCAAACCGATTGGTATGACTAAGAACTCGTAGTGACCATACCTTGTCCGAAAGTTTCTCTTCCAAATGTCATATTTCTTAAGTCTTACTTGATGATGTCCGAATCGTAGGTCCATTTTGGAGAAACACCCTGAGCCTTGCAATTGGTTGACGAGTCAATTCGAGGAAGTGGATACTTGTTTTTCATTGTAACCTAGTTTAACTCTCGGTAGTCTATGCACATCCGCATGGATCCGTTCTTCTTCTTCATGAACAATACTGGTGTTCCCCACGGTGATGTACTTGGTCTTATGAATCCTTTCTCCAAAAGTTCTTGTAGTTGAGTCATCATTTCTTGCATTTTCGTCGGTGCTAAACGGTAAGGAGCACGAGCAATTAGAGTCGCTCCCGGAGTAAGATCAATGTGGAACTCTACTTGGCGTTCCAGGGGTAAAGTAGGTAGATCTTCCAGGAAGACATTCGGGTAGTCCCGTACCACCTCCACATCTTCAATCCTTTTCTTTTCCAATTTTGCATCCACTAGGTAGTCCAAATACAAACATTATCCCTTAGATAGGCACTTGCACGCTTTAAGTGACAAGATGATCGAAGTGGTTTTCTTTCCCTTCTCTTCGTATATAGTAACCGTACTACCTCTCACCTAAGGTACTCTAATCATCGTTTTAGAGCAAAAGATGTCGACACTATTCCTAACCAACCAATCTATACCTACTACTACATCAAAACCTTCTATAGCCATAAGTAACAAATTCACCTCAAAGGATTTCCCATCGATCTCCAAAGTGCAATTATCATAGCATTCCCGAATCAACACTTGATCTCCATTGGATACTTCTACTACTAGGGCGTCAGATACGGTACTAACGAGAGTGACAAATTGTTTGCAAAAAGAACTCGACACGAAAGAGCGGTTCACACCTGAATCAAACAATACACGTGCAGGCAAAGAGTTTATTAGGAACGTACCCGATACCACATCGGCAGTCTCTCTTGCCTCTTTGGCGGTCATTTGGAAGGCTCGACTCGACGCCTTTGGCTCTCTTTCGTTAGCATGGGACTGCTTGAAACTCCCCGATTACCCTGCACTAGCTTTGGGCATTCTCTCTTCACGTGCCCCGGTTCACGACACTCAAAACATATCAGTCCTTTAATGGAGCAATCCCGGCTAATGTGGTCCTTTTTCCCATATTTGAAACACTCGAACGGACCCGAGCAAGGCCTCAAGTTGCATGGGCCATTGTGCTTGCCCTTGGACTTGTGGCACCATCTTGATTCACGACGGGTCCACATTTCTCCCTCCAGAAAATAATATAATCTAACAAGCGGGCCCGATCGGCCCTTCCTATTTTCTCTTCTCCCCAACTTGTTCCCGCTCCTTCCTTCCTTAAGCGAGGTCATCCTCCACCAATCGCGATTCCTCAATGGTTTCCTGTAATGTTGTCACCTTGGCGTTTCTTACTGTCGTCTTCATCTCAGTCGGTTACCCTCCTTTATACGCCTTGATCTCATCTTTTCATCGGTGGCTAGATACTCCACCAAGCTCAACTTTTCTACGAACTGCTTAGAGTAATCGGCAATAGTTATCCAACACCTTCTTCTTAAACGTTGGCCATGAGAGTTTAGCCAAAACTTTCGATCCAATAGCCGATCGGGTGAGGCTCCACCAAGTTAGAGCCTTGACCCTAAATAGTTGAGAGGCAAACCTAACCCATTGTGATTTGTCGTATTCTATTTCTTTGAATGCCATATACATCTCCTTAATCCAGTACATGCAAGTAACCAGGTTCGTAGTTCCCGAAAATTCCAGTGGCTTACTACACAAAAAGGTTTTGTAGGAACAACCTCCCTCTCTCTCCTCCTTTCACCGACTATTGCATGCTCTTTGGTGCCAACAACATTCACCGCACCTCCCGAACCATTCAAGAAATTTTCTGCAACCAACTCGTGCCTTCGGTGGCTGGAATCCCAATCTTCTAGTATTTTCATGAACTTCTCATCTCGTTTGTCCATGGCGGAATTCATCATCTTCAAGGAGTTGGCCATCATGATCGATTGAGGGTCCATCTCCTGCATCACCGGCTCTTCAGTCTCTAGGTTGACTCGGGGAACCACGTCAATTACATCTCTTAACAATTAGGGAATTGGAGGAGTAGGTGGATTGTCTGTTTGAACTTTTTGCCTTGGTGCTTCTCGAGCGGTCACACTACCTTCATTCCCATCGTCTTGGTTTACAACTCGGCTTCTGTGTTTACCATTGTGAACTGTTACACATGAAAATATCATACCGGTTAATTCTTTAAAATATTAACGGTTTGTAACGTACTACTACACTCATCAATTATCGTAATAATAATTTTCAAACACACTTACGTAACAATATATTCACAATAACACGGACCCTATGAGATTTTGAATATATAGTACACAAGGATTCTTTTCATCGTCACTACAACTCTCAATTGATGTAATACGGTAAGTCCCAATACTCTCCCCACCTCGGGATTCAACCCAAGGTTGACAATTTTACCACTAACATTCACACCTTAAGTCTAGGTATACTAGAGTCAACACCTAGTTCACTTAAACTAAAGCTCTAATACCAACTTGTAACACCCAAAAAATTGGGATAAACAAAAACTTCCATAAAACGGAAATGTGGTATAAATATGCCAAGGCATGAGCCATTCCCAAAAGGGGAAACAATATACACCTGTTAATTACAAGTTTGTAATCAAATAGGAAAAAGAGATAACAACTTATTAATCTAATTTCTCTAAAAACAAGATTACAATTGGGTGTCATCTATACTCCAAAATTTGTCCCTCAAAAGTATGTTGTCACAAAAGATGATTCCCCAAGCTCACTCTATCCGGGATAGACCTTTTTGGCGGTCACACCGCTAGAACCTGAGATACATGTCGACACCAAACAAGTGTTAGGCTAAAAATTCTAGTGAGTTTGAACAATTAATATATATATATATATATATATATCAATATTTAACGGTTAGGAATCACCAGCATATTTATATAATTCAACACTTGGAATCAATGGGGGAGACCCATAGCACAAAATCAAGTTTCACCTCAAGAGTCGATACACCATAGTGTCTACTCCCACGAGCAACACCACAAGACCCGACTAACCGAGGACCACCTCCAAGGCATTACCCCGAATGGCGGAGATGTAGGTGCATACCTCCAAGGTGGCACATAAGACTATATTATCCTCGTTCCTACATGATGGTTCATCCAAGTTTCAACATATCATAGTACACATTTACTCCAAGCAAAATGTACATAATATCAATAAGCGTAAGCTTATGGTTCAACCACTATATTCAACATAAAAGAAGCTTGTACATAATAATACCAAGACCTTCAAACTGGTCAAATAGACATATAATCCCACATGAAATATTCTCGAGTGATAAAGCTATATATAATGTACATTAAAGAAAAAGACCATGAACAATGAGTGTTTAAGTACTACAATGCCTCTTATTAGACCAAATCCTCAAGTTAGGTCAAACCCTAAAATATGGATTTTTGCATAGGAGAAATTAAAATACCAATGAGAATCCATCAATCTCTCCAACATAGTTTTTAAGCATGAAGTCATGTTTATCAATATACCAAGTAGGGTGATTTACACAAACAATCTTTATAATACTCATAATGTGCCAAATATGGGTATTTCACCAAATGGAAGAAACATGAACAAATAAAGCATGAAATGATGACATAAACACATTTAGACATGTCCCTAGTTTTTATAAAGTATTTTAAAACTCACAACTTAGGTTTGTAGAGAAAACCTAGAAAACTTGCAAACCCTATAAATGGAGAGGATGAAACTTGAAGCTTGAAAGACTTGAATCTTCACACTAGATGGTTCTAAGGAAGCCTTAAATGTTCAATAAAGGAACTATCAAACCCTAGCTTTGCATTTAATAGGAGAAGAGTTTTGAGGGAAGAAAATCACCCTAAATGCTCTAATAATCGTGTGCCAAATCGAGTTGGGAGAAAAAGAGAGAGTAAAATCGGTCAAGAGGTTAATTTATACCCATAAGCCCCGCATGTGACATTGGTGACTTTTCCATGGGGCATTGTCGTCGACATTCTCGCGGCCTTTGTCCCCCTCTCGGTACAACACCGACGGCGATGACACACGACTTTGCCTTGTGGCATTGTCGGTGTCAAAGTCGCCAGTATGTACCGTACACTTCAACCATACGGCGACCTTACCCAACGAATTTGCCATTGGGCATTGAGTCGACATAGTCGCATGGGGTGCCCCGATGCCCAAAATCCTCGTCTTTTCGATCCCTTGAGTCGACAAGTTAAGCCATGCATATAAAATTCATTACACAAGACTTAAGCTGCCTTCCGTATCAAGTCATGCAAGGTTAAAATCATAATCAAAGAGAGGGGTTGGGGAAATATACTTACTAAATTTAACGGGTGTTACAGTCCTCCCTACCTTAGAAAAGATTTCGTCCTCGACATTTTGCCTTACACGAACAATTGAGGGTATCGCTCTTTCATGTCCTTCTCGGCTTCCTAAGTCACATTAGCACCACGATGGTGTTTCCATTGTACTTTGACCATAGTCACTTCCTTGTGGCGGAGTTTCTTTGACTTCTTTTCCAATATAGCCTCCAGTTCCTCCACACAATGGTTATCGTTATCCACCCAGATTTTCGATAATGGTATGCCAGTCTCTTCTTCAGCCAAACACTTACGTAGATAACAAACATGGAAGGTGTGATGGATTCCATCCATTTCCGGTTGTTCTTTAGATTATTCCTTTGAGTAGTATAGATAGGTGGTGGACTCATTGGCTTAACATACCTCAAAGCATTTTTCTAAGCTCTCTTATAGTATTTCATTTAAGCAATATAAGTTTCCTTTACATTTCAATAATCTCTTTTGTTCTTGTGACTTGCCTTAATCGTTGGTTGTTTCGGAAGTTTGGCTGACTTAGTCCGAGAATTAAGGTCGCACGTGATCTTATAGAGACAAGTCTGTGACAATAAACTATATATTGTAGATTTACAAAAAACGTTTGACATCCTACCGTATTGGATAAACAACTAACTAGTATGCATGTATGTGTATACCAACATGTTTATGTCCTCTTAACTTGTCCTGGTATGATTGGGTTTGGTCAGTGCCAATTTCAAATGTTAAGCGGTTCCATAATTGGTTCTAACCTAAAATCATTTACAAAGGATCTTGTGAGAAGAAAAGTTAAGGTGAGAAGGCTTAGAAGGTAAAAAAGACATTTGATCACTTTTAATCTCACCCCAATCCCATGAATCGCGCTTAATGCAGGCATTGATATGGTGCATCACGGTGTACGTCATCCTAATATGCATCCAAGGGTGGAGATCTTTTCTTACCTTCTCACCATAACTTTCATTCTCACAAGAACCCAACCCCATATATATGGGTTCCGATGAGAAAAGAAGTTATGGCAAGAAACGTAAGAATGGATCTGGACCCTTGAATCAATCCTAATTAAAGATCAATACAAATGGAATGCACCATATCAATTTACTTCTAAAACGTAATTCATGGGTGGGGTGAACTTAAAAGTAATCAAGAGTCTAGATCCATCTTATGTTTTTCACCTTAACTTTTTTCTCACACGATCCTATATATATATAAACCGGACCTCCTCGTTTCTGCTTAATTCATTACCAGGAAGAGGCAAATTCTCTTTTTTAGCAAGCCCTATTAGCTAGTAAGGGTGGGTTTATTAGAATCCCATCCAACAGAGCAGGGATTCATGCTATTTGATCTATTGTGGTTAGTAAGATCGGTGAATTATCATGTGGGAATTATAATTAATTATGGTTTATCAGGGAAGAAACGTCTGTACTTAGTCATACAATTTATTTTGTACACAACGACATGTTCCATTTTTCTATTAATGGGAGTTATGGGTATCGGATTATATGGTTCTAATGAACCAACATTAAATTTTGAAACATCAGTTAATCATTCGTATCCTGTGACTTTGGAAATAATATTATATATTGCATTTTTTATTTGCTTTTGCTGTCAAATCATCAATTCTACCCCTACATGCATGGTTACCAGATACCCACGGAAAGGCGCATTACAATACTTGTATTCTTCTAGCCGGATAAATCAAACGAGAACTACAAATATGTTACAAACCAGTGATAACCGATATAAACATATTTTTTTACATGATATTTCTTCATCAAATTCTAAGATTTAAGATATTTTGTTGTAACAACCCAGCTCAACAATAAAAGCATAAACACCAAAAATTGAATGACTCACCGAAACGGCCTAAAAATAACATCTCACTACAACGAGTACAACACAAGGTTTGCGGAAACAACCTATTACACAGCTGAGAACATAAGCTACAAGTCTAAAATGAAAAGTGAAAGCAACTATCGCCTAGAAGCATTTTAACTCTAGATCTTCTCCTTGTTCTTGTCGGTGCTTCCTACTAACGGCTTTCCTGTAAAAAGGTTTAATTTGAAAATGCGAGGGTTAGACCATGAGGTCTAGTGAGCTCCCTCTAGTGACAACAGTTTCATCAACAAGTTTAAAATATTTTATAATCATTATAAACAACTTTGAACAACAAACTTTCACATAAACTGCACATGTAAGTGGCATACTGAAGTCCCGCAATGGCGACAACGTGTCAGTCTCACACTGCCTTACTGGGTCACTCCTCCCATGGCATAAACGGGACATGTCCCCCGGTATGAGCACTGGCGGGACACACCCCCGACTTAGCCATTACACCTCCATCAACAAATGTATGCATACACATTAAATTAACCTTCCGAACCCACACTTTCATGTAATATAAACATATCGATTCATATTCATTTCTCACTTCTGATATCACGTTTAAAACAAAATACGTATTTAGTTAGAAAACTCACTTGTCGTTACTCGGTGTACTCACTTTTACTTCAAGTTCTTGAGCCGAGACCTATGTAAAAGTAAATACAAGCTCGATAAGTTACTTAACCGAACCTCCCAATTGTCTAACTATCTTTCTGACAGCTTTCGCTTTCCGACTCTACTGTCCGGACAGAACCATCCGGACTCTCAACTATTCGGATTACACCTTCCGGAACTATCCGGACAACACCTTCCGAAAAACTATCCGGACTACCGTTCCTGAAAACTATCCGGGCTACACCTTTCGGAACTATCCGGACAACACTATCCGGAAAACTATCCGGACTACACCTTGTCCGGACTCTGAGCCTCATCTGGGAATGTACTTGTCCGGAATCCTTGTCCGGATTCTGGTTTCCGCTGCACACAGTCCCAAAACGGGATTCTCATACAGAAATGAGCCAAACGAGGACTTGCACAACAAGTAAAAATGATACGATCGACCCAAATTAAACTCAAACACCAACAAATGGTTCTCTCCTCTAAAACCCATTCAAACTCCCAAAAGTTTCCCCAAAACGTAACATTCAGGATTTCAATTAATAGAATGAGAGAGATTGATGGAGAATTGATGTTTACCTTGCAAACTTGCTGACCTTGATGATCTCAACCCGTCAATCTCTCCTGGACTTTCTTCAAACGTTGTAGCTAGAACTTGATTTCTTCAAATTACTCTCACACAGCCGCTCCTAAGGTAAAAAAGCAAGACCTAGGATTTTGGGCTATTCCTTGTGGGTTTTATACCCTCTCACACAATTTTCATAATCACCCCTGAAGTTCCGCATTTCCCATTTTTCTCCATAGAGTTCTTATTTCGACATACCGCGAGCCTCGGTTATTACATTTGTTTCACATATATTTGTTTCATAATATGATGGTTTCACATGGATTTGTTTCACCACGTGAATATTTTTTACGTGTAATTTTCATTTCACTAGTGAATCAATTTTGTTTTCCACATGTAATCTTTTCACAAGGTGAATCAATTTTTTTTCTTTCAAATGTAATATTTTAATAAGGTGAACACGAATATATGTGAAACATTATCTTAAGTCATGGGTTTTGATGAAAAAATATTATAAAAAAATATTTTTATATTAATTCTCAAGTTTGTAATATATTTATGATTCTCGTTTACTTATCATCTTATATATATAGAGGAAGGTTCAAACGAGGAGCGCACCAAAACGTGAGAACGTGAGGAGCAATTGACAGTTATGAATCACATGTGATTGGCAGTTGTGGATCACATGTGATTGGCAGTTGTGGATCACATGTGATTCACAACTGATCTGGAGGAGCAATTGACAGTTATGAATCACATATGATTAACAGTTGTGAATCATTAATGATCCGCGACTTGCCACCTCGCGCCACATCTTGCGCGAATTTTCGATTTGTTCCGATTTTTTAGCAGTTGTTGATCACATGTGATCAGAAGCATGGGAGTGCTCCTCACGTTCTCTTAAATTGATGCGCTCCTCGTTTGAACCCGCCTCTCTCTCTCTCTATATATATATAATATAGGGAAATTTATTAAAATGCCCCAAGTTCAAAAATCAGTTGCCAAAATACCTCAAATCTCTTTGGTTTTGCAAAAATGTCCCATTTTCCCGCGATTGGGTCCGCGATCGCGGACCTGGCCAATTGGCCCACGATTGGGAGGCCGCGATGGAACTTTGTCCCCCGATAAGTCCTAATTTGTTATATTTTGATTTGTAAGTTACATTTTATACCCCTATAATTATTTACTTAATTACTTTATATCTTTTACTTTTTTAATTTTAATTTTACACCTTCATCATATTAACACATATAATCGTATATTAACTAAAATACGTTAAAAAAATACGTTTTAATTTTAACAAGTTACACCATTATAATCGTCTCGTCGATACCTTCGAAATGAGCCAAATATTAAATGTTTTTGCAAAACCAAAGAGAATTGGAACATTTTGACAACTTATTTTTAAACTTGGGGCATTTTAATAAATTTCCCTATAATATATATGATAGACGAAGACAATGTGTGTTTATATGTCTCATTTTATTTGTGTAAGCATACATACATAAATGAATGATGATGATGATGATGATGATGATGAAAAAGATGGATGGATGCCATGGTTATAGAGACAAAATAAGGTACAGTGTCCATTTTGGCATGGGCAAACAGGCTGTCATTTTTACCTCTGCAAAACACACCTTCACGTGATAACCTCCCCTCAACAATTCATTTTTCTAAATAAATTTTATTAAAAATAAATTAATCTTATAAGGACATGAATTTTATTTACAATTTAGATAATATATCTTCAAGTGTGACAACAATATCCTCATACAATTTCCATACACGTGGCACATCCTTATCTCTAGCTGCGTAATCCAATCCCGTCACGCCATTGAAAAGTCTGGAATAAAGATTCCGAAGTTGAGCTCTTTCTGTTACAGGCTTCCCTTGAAGTATCGTATAAATGTCTTGTTTTAAATAAGAAGCACTCTTCCTCAATTCCTTTTGTGCTTCTTTCCATGATTCCAATTCCAACAACTCTTTCACTTGTACCAAACTGGTTGCGTGTTCTCTAATTCCGTTTTCTGCTTCTTCCACTGTTTGGTCAGGAACCGTCATTCTAAACATGTCTAGAATCGAGGATTCCGTTGCGGATGCCGGTTTGGTGTGGACTGGAATTGGAGAACACAATAGGAGGAATAGTGATGTTGCTTTTCTTCTTGTGACATGGGTGGTTTTGGAATGTGATTGAGGGGATCTGATTCTTGTTTCCTTCGGGTGACCATGTTTCCCTATGCATGAACATGTCAACATGTAACTATTTGTTGTCATCATGATTCGGTTTTAAGGTAAATGATGACGAGATTGTGTGTTTTGATGACGCGATGTTGTTGGAATTGAGAAAAGAGAGACGATTTGTGGTATTTATGGTCAGGGTTCTTGGGTAATTTGAAAGAAAAAGAAAGATATCAATAAATTTCAGTATTTCATTTTAGTGTCGTCAATTATAACATATAAAGTTATATTCATCAGAACGAGTATTTAAAATAAAGGAAAACACGAGCCTCTCCTTTATATGTATATATGATATGGACATTTTTGTTTGCATATTATATTAGAGTGTTGGGGCAATTGACCAAAGCATCACATGTGGCCATTGCAGTAAATTGTAGGGGATATCGATTTTAAATTGCGTTGAAATAAAATCAATTTTAGCTACGTTTCTATATATTTCAATATTTAAAACTTGTAATTTTAAAGAACCAACTTTAAAGCCTCTTGTTATTTAGAACCGAAATGGAGTATACTTTGTTTTCGTTTATATATTTGGGAACATAAATTTGATCATCTTTTCTTTTTTAATTTGTCCCCCAAGTTATAGATGAAAGCAACGTTATTCCATTTTGATATGATATCCTATATTTGATTATGTAGATCATATAAAAACAATAACTAATTTGAAAATGACAAATCGTGTAATTTTATATTAAATACACGTGTAAAATCACATGTAATTCAAGCAATTTTAGCTGCAACTGAGGTTACGAGCCATGTCACTCGCTCATTCTTGCATTGACCGTGTTTCATGTAAAATCACATGTATTTTTACCATTTTCTTGTTATCTTATTTTCATATGACGTTTTATAATTTGGTTCTATAAACTTAAGTTTTAGAAGTATATTTCATTCGTCAAGTTATATGTAACTACTAACCCCCAATCCAACCCGCCTCAACCCGTAAGGGTTGGATTTGGTTAGATTTTTGAATGAGTTGGGTTGAGATCTTTTCAAACTGTAAAAAGTAAGAGGCTATTTGGTAGTTGCTGAACGGTTTGGTGTAGAATGATTAAGTGGTTAGAATGATTAAGAGATTCCATGATACAAAATCATCCAGAAGGTTTTAGAGCCATTAAGAGAAAGACTCTTTTTTTGTCAAACAAGATTCACCTCTTAGCAATTCAGAGATTGCCTCTAAATGGAACTATTAAGAGCAAACAAACAACCCTTAAGTTTGGGTTGTAAAAATGTTTTAAATCAACCCACATACACCCTACCTCCTTTTTTATATATATATATATATATATATATTAATTGAAGGGAGTGATAAAAAAAGGGCAGAGATCAAATGCATTATAAAAATGAAAGTAAAAGAAATGATCAAATTGTTATGAAATTAAAAGTTAAAAACCATTATAAAGAAAAGATAATGGTTGAGATGAAAATACCCCTCACTATTGGAATTCTAGTTGATTATTAGAATGAACCATATCCATTAGAAAAATGGAACTATAGGAATGTTATTCGTTAAAAAATAAAATTCTTTTTAGGAACCTTACATGTTGATTTCTGTAAACTACAGGACCAAATTTACATTTAACTCTTTCAGTTTTAACTCGCATTGACTCGGGTCCGACATGACTTGTTGACCTGCATTTGGGCCCATTCCACTCGAACACGATCACCTTCTTCTCCAAACCTGCAAACCCCGCTCTCACGTTACGACTCTCTCGATTGCTCAATCAGAACCAAAATCCTTCGTTTCAATCTCTGAAATTTATAACTCGCATCAAAGAGATTTGTCGTGAATCAAACAAAAAATCGATTGGGGTAATAGGAAGAGGAAGATGCGAGGAGAATGTGGAAGGAGATCGGAGATAGAGAATCGGGAAAACTACGCCCTAATTCCTTCATCAATCGTATTCGATCGAATAGAGTATCCTCTCTTCAGCTCTCCAATCACAAAGAGATTGTCTCTCCTCACCGTGGCGCCGTTAATTCTCTTCAGGTATTTCTCCCCCTCTTTTATTCTACTTCTATTTATTCCGGTTTTGTATTACACCTTCATTTCAAAAAGGAAACTTTGTTTTTTGCTTAAAAGTGAAGATATAAAATAAGATATGTTAAGCACTGGCTTTCTGAGTGTCCATTGATTCACTCGTATGGAACCACTGTGTAGATTCAAGACTGCCTCTCATGTGCTAGTGTGCAATTGCCACTCAGCATATGGAGTCATATAGAGGTTTATGATAAATCCTGCAAATTGCAATTTCCGGAATGGGATGATTGCTAATTGGACGAATGCTTGAAATCAATAAATTGCAAAGCCTGAGTAAACAACTATGTTATGTAACCAACTTATCTATAAGCTAAGTGCAGATCGAGGAATCCACCTTTTTAGGCAATGCCGTACTTAGAACTTGAATAAATCTTTTCAGCCATTATCTGCTTCACACAGTTAGGCTAGTAGTGAAAGGGAGCTAAAACTTTCATTACCCGAAATTGCTAGATGCGCATGCATTTTAGCAACAACAATCGGAGAAGTATTAAAAATCATTAGTATACAAATCTTATCGGATGGTAGGAATTGGGTTTCTGAGTTTCTGTTCATGTGGACTTCAAGGTTTATAAATGAACACATGCAGATCTAATCTTGAACTGCCTTTGCTATAATTTCGATTCCAAGTCATGTCACTTTTAGTTTAACTAACATGTTTGAAGATGACGATTATTCATATACCCACAACTGGTATATACGATTGAAGATTGTTAACATATTGGACATCATTGATGTCCAAATAATTACAAGGATATTAATTACTTCAACAAAAAATTCCAAAACATTTCTTCTATTAATTTAGTATTTACATTTCTTTAAGTAAAATGACAGGAATAGTAAATTAGTTTAATGTTCAATGACACAACTATTTCCATAATATCAAGGGTGTTATCATGTTTAGGGTGTAAACATTACCCTAAATATCAAGGCACACCCTGTGTTAGTGGACAAATAATGTAAGTTGGAAGAAAGAGTCTATCAGCCTATACAAGTTTAGCATAAATATATAGTTTGAAAATAGGTGCATTGATGTCAAAACCTCCAAAATTAGGATGTACCTGCCAGACAGGTGGTAGCTAGCAGTTGAAAGAATTTTCTCTTTGAACATAGAGAAGGATTGTTCATTGTTGAATAAATAGATTGGGATAAAAGAAGCAACCAGACTATAGAGCAAGATTTGATAAGTAATAGTCAAGAAATTGGGTTCATATATTCACATATTTTTTTTCTTCGGTTTGAATTCATTTCAATAATTCTTTTAGTTGTGTTAATCAATGCAATTTATGTAGCTTAAGGTACATAGTTCGGTGCAATAAAAGAACTGTTACTTCACTTACTTGGTGAAGAAGAAAGAGACGCGGCAGGGAAAAACCTTTCATGGGATGCTTTACCCAACATAGGAATACCAAGGGAAAAAAATAATAATACATTTTATTGATTGAACTTGACCAGCTACTCATTATGGATTAAACTTGACCAAATACTCATTATGAATTGATGCAGGAGTGGACCTGGAAATTTTTTCAAACGGTGGCACCATTTGACTATAAGAAATAAATATAGAGATATTTTTCACAAAATCAATATTGGTCTGGTGGTTGGTTCCTTGCTTTTCAAATGTGAAGTCTCGTGTTCGAGTCTTGTTATTGCAAGTTTTTTTAAAAACATAATAAATCTGAAATTAAAAGCTAAAAACTTGGAAAATGACTCAAACAAGACTCGACCTCGGGTCTGAAGTGGAAGTAAAGGCTTGCAAACCAACTCTACCAAGGAAAACTAGTGTCTTTGTTATAGTTTGAAAATATATATGGTGGCACACAACAAATTGATACGATTGCACATTTCACAAGGCTAAACTATTTTACCCTTCAACGGAAGAATAATACGGTGGCAAGTGCCACCGGCGGCACCACTACAGGTCCGCCCATGGATTGACGTTTTTATAAATTCAATAGTATAACATTTTGAGGGACAAAATAGACAATTATACATTCAGACATTTGTCAGTTTACAAAAACAATCTTATTGATTCAGATTTCATACTTCAGCACCACCTCTTAGCACCTCTTAAAAATCAAACGCCACCTTAGAAACAAATTATGACATATGAGTATACAAACCCCGCACGTGGGACTTAAATTAATGTTTAAGCTTATATTTACTTGTGGGGCAAAAAAGAATTGTTCAATGATGTTATGGTTGTTACATAGCTCCAGAATATATGTCAGGTTACTCTACTTGCATAGCTTGTTTCTTATAGTCCCTGGATAAAAATAACAACAACATGAAATGGAGAGAGTGGTGGCATATTCTAGATGTTATCTGTGCAGAGGCCCAAAAAAAATATATATATATATATATATATATAGAGAGAGAGAGAGAGAGAGATAGAGAGGGAGGATCAAACAAGAACAATACCTATTTAAAAGAACACGAGAACCAACAAAATCATATATGATTTTACATTAACACGCGAAAAAGCCATGTGGATCTGAAGCCGCGGCCAAAGTCCTTTTTCGCGCCTTAATGTATAATCATATATGATTGTGTTCGTTCTCGTGCTCTTTTAAATAGGTACCGTTCCCGTTTGAACCAGTCTCTCTCTCTCTCTATGTGTGTGTGTATATATATATATAGGGGAATAGTCAAATGAGAATCAGTAGTTTGTGATAACCATGAGACCAACATGAACCAATCATTTAAGATAATTAATGTTATTTCTTCAAATAAAGTAAAAGGGGAAATTAGTAGTTTGATAATTCCATTTTGTATCAAGTTAAATTATTAACAACTTTGTCTCTCTCTCCATATTTAACAACTCTCTCTCTTTCCATATTCCCATTTTGTATTACCAAAATTTGCATTTGGTAGTGTGAACACGTTGTAAACAATAAGGATCACAATAGGTATCAACGTGTATACAATAGGTACACAACGTTGGTGTTATGAACACGTTGTAAACAATGCGTATCACAGTGAGTATCACAACGTTGGGGTTGTGAACAAAGTTGTTAAAGGCTCAAGGCGCACTTAGGCGCAAAGGGGTCTTGGGACCTAGGCGCAAGCGTGAGGCGCAGGCCTCAGGAATGCGAGGCGCATATTATAAAAATGTTTGTATATACATATAAACACACACACACATACAATTACACGACTCAATATGGAGCAAGTAGAAGCCTCCTATGCAACAATCAACAATACTTCGATAAAGGCAAAAGGGAGAAGGGTTTAAAGCGTGAGTTGTGAAGGAGAAGTTTTAAGGTCTTGGTATATTATGGTTTGACTTATGTCTTCTATTTAATAAATCTTTTTTTAAGAAGTTAGGAGATGAGATAACTTATTTAATATTATGGTTTGACTAGATATTTAATAACTCTTTATGAGGCGCGTCTAGGCGCACGCCGCACGGGGCGCCACAGCCAAGGCGCAAGGCCTCAGTAAGCCTCTTGAATACGATGGGCCTCGACTTCAAAAAAGCCCTAGACCTTGAGCCTTATGAGCCTCAGAGCCTAGGCGCCTCAGGCGCGCTTTTAACAACTATGGTCGTGAACACGTAAAAATGGGTATTACATTGGGTATCAACGTGTTGACAATGGGTATCACACTGGGTATCACATTGTTCATATTGTATGTATCTTTGGTATCACAGTGAGGATCATTTCTATTAACTTTTTTTATAAGTGGCGACGTTTTTTAGGTATTACATTGTGTATTTTGTGTTCACATGGTGTTTGGCAGAGAGAGGAGAGATATGATTTTTAAAACACCTAAAATGCCCTTTACATATATATTTAATTCAAAATTACTGAAATTATTAATTTCCTAATTTATCCGTTGATTTATGTGGATCTCAACGGTTATCACAAATTACTAAGTTCTCCCATGAATGACCCCTATATATAGGGAAGGATTCAAACGAGGATGATACTATTTTACGAGAACGCAAGAACACTTGAAGCAAGCAACCATCACATGTGATCAACCGGGTGATACACACATGATGGACACGGGCGAGCTTGGCTGCAACCTTGGTTGTTGTCCAAGTCGCCCACATGTTGTTTCGTCCACATACAATATCGCATCCTATTGTTGCCTCTTCAGGTGTTCTCTTGTTTTCATAAAATGGTACCGTTCTCATTTGAACCTCTACTTAATACACACACACACACACACACACACACATATATATATATATATATATATATAGGCATGGGATAATATGAGAAGTGCCATTTTTGGTGAGAAGTGTGAGAAGTGCTTTCAACCGGGTGATACACACATGATGGACACGGGCGAGCTTGGCTGCAACCTCGGTTGTGGGCCAAGTCGCCTACATGCTGTTTCGTCCACATACAATATCACATCCTATTGTTGCCTCTTCAGGTGCTCTCTTGTTTTCATAAAATGGTACCGTTCTCATTTGAACCTCTACTTAATACACACGCGCACACACACACACACACACACACACACACACACACACACACACACACACATATATATATATATAGGCATGGGATAATGTGAGAAGTGTGAGAAGTGCTTTTAAACCGTTGGATCACTTTTAATCAAATACCCTCCCATGAATTGCAGCTTAAAAGGGAATTGATCCGGTGCATCTCGGTGCATCTTATCTCGGTGCATCTCATCTAATGTTTGTCCTTTTCTCATCCAACGGTTGATAACCGCTTCCACCGGAACCCAACCCTATATATATAGGGGGAAGTTCAAGTGAAAAGTGCAAAAAAGTTGACAAGGTGCAAATCGAAGGTTCATATGTGACTCATTTGAACCTTCCACTCTCTATATACAAACTATTCTGTTTTTTTATCACCCATTTGCTTTTTAACATTAGAGATCTCATTACTTTGTTCTTGGAATACAATTGATATGGTAATAACTCTCGAATGCATCCGAGAAGGGTTTCATGTGAATCAGTTTGCAACTGATGTTGCTATCAACTCCTTCTAACACTTGTTTTCTTCAAATTTCATTCTTTGAAAATCATTCCAACATCACATATCCTTGCTTCTCGCCCATTTTTAATTATCCAATTATTATTACATTGAGATAAATACTCTGCATTTCGCTTCTTCCTGCTCGTAGGCTGGTGTTTTAAGAGAGTCCTCCCTAGTGGTTGCATATGATGAGATTCTCCTGTATATTTTTATTATTATGTTATTTATTAGATTAGATATTGCGGTGGTCAGTATGTTTGATGATTAAATCAGGTTGATTTGACAGAGGGAAGATATTTGTTATCTGGAGCATCTGATGCATCACTTGCTGTTTATGATATTCAACGTGCAACAGAGTATGAGGGAGGGGGTCTGATTGCTAAGCATAAGCCCATACTAGTTGTTGATAAGCAGCATCAAAATGGGCACAAATATGCCATTTCCACGGCCATATGGTATCCAATTGATACAGGTCTTTTTGTCACAGGTTCCTATGATCACCATGTCAACGTTTGGGATACCAATACCACACAGGTACCTATACCTATACCTATACATATCATTCTTTTCTCCTCAATCACACTGTTTTAATTAGTTATGTGTGTTTTAAATTTAACTTTTTATTATAATGTTTTGTTCTGCGTAGGTGGTGATGGATTTCAAAATGCCTGGAAAGGTGTACAGGACAGCCATGTCTTCGTTAGCCACGTCTCACATGCTTATTGCCACTGCAACTGAAGATGTTCAGGTTCGGCTTTGCGATATGGCTTCAGGGGCATTTTCTCACACGTTATCCGGTCATCGTGGTATGCTGACGGTGTTGCAGACGTATCATATATACTTATGTTAAAGTATTCTAGATTTAACTATTTCTTGCGAAATTCATGCGCTAGTGGAAAACCTAGGTCTGTATGAATAGCTAATATCTTATTCTACTAAGAGAAGAGATGCAGCATTAGATTACCACAGCTTTTTATGATAAAATGATTTAGTTTTAGGGCATTGAGATCCTTACAACATGATCTTGAAAACTCACTTTTTAGTACTTTTGTTAATGACAGATGGCATAATGGCAGTGGAGTGGTCTACTTCTAGTGAGTGGGTTTTAATGACAGGGGGTTGTGATGGAGCAATTCGATTTTGGGACATTAGACGTGCAGGATGTTTTTCCGTTCTAGATCAATCTCACTCTCAGCTCGGAAGACGCCCACCTTTACTTGAGCGGTCTACTACTAAGGTTGCATTCTTTCATCTCCACCTATTGCAATAAAAAATATTTGCTACAAGTTGAGAGTCACACATTGCATTTACCGAATAAAAGTCACACCGACACATAAGTAAAATAGTGGTTGTATGTTCATATTGATTGGTGTAGGAATGAATGAAATAAACACAATCAAAGTCCATCATATACTTTATCTTTCTTGTTTTTCTTTCTTTTTTTAACCTATTGAATGTTCTCTAATCTATATCTATACTATATTATAAAGCATTTGAGACAAAATCTTAAAAACCATTTTTATATGCATCAAGTACTGTTTATTGATGCATATTACTTAAAATACAAGATTACAAGTAAATGGTGCGTGAGTAAAACCTCTTAAAGCTGCATGCTCAAATTCATATAACAAACTGATAAGCATAATAAAAAAACAGAATAAACATCTCATTTTAAATTTTAAAAAATGTAAATATAATTAGGATATTCATGGAGTTCTAACAGAATACTTAATTATTATCTTTATGAAAAAACATTACATTTGCTCTATGTTGTTGGTCAGGTATCAACATCTAAATCCTCTTCGCCAGGTCAGACTTCATCTGCAAAGGCTCGAGCACCACAAAGAAAAGTTGCTTCTGGGAGTGGTTCAAAACACTCTGGTAGCAGTAGGCATTCCAAAGGTTCTGCTAATAAGCAAAGACTCCATCCAGGGTTGTTGTCTAGTCAAGATCGCGCTACTGCTCATTATGGCGCTGTTATTGGACTCAAAGCCACTGAAGATGGCATGTATCTTCTAAGTGCAGGTTCACCCTCATTTGCAAAATGGATAATCTTTTTGTTTTCTCCGAAATAACAAAAAGCTTATGTTCTCTCGATTTTTAGGTTAATACAAAAAATGGTACATATTGATGGCCACATCATGCAGAATAATATCGAAAGCTTGGGTGTTTCTTATTTTTGCAATATGTTATAAATGTTAGGGTCTGATTCAAGGTTAAGATTGTGGGACATACAATCTGGGTGCAATACACTTGTGCACTATGAGATTGTGCGACTGCAAAGTAGCAAGGCGATACAGTTGGCCGTGACTCAGGATTCAGCCCTTGTCTTCGTTCCATGCATGACATCTGTAAAAGTATGTCACTTAACGCTCACTCTATTTAGGTTTCTTGATGAATAGAGCAAGAAAGTGAAAAATGTATATGTATGTGTGTATATATGTATTTAAACAAGTTTTGTGGATCGTCCAGGCATTTGATGTGTGGACGGGGAAGGCTAGCATGACCCTTCAAGGACACTATGAACATGTAAACTGTTGTTGGTATGGTGCCCATGATCAGGTACATTTTATCTCGAAAATATACACAAATGTAATGTTTAAGCACCTTCCGCCTTCGAAAATAAACACAAGAATTTCCTATTCCGTGATGTCCCAAAATAAACGATTTTTTTTGGCGAAGCTTCAATCTAAGATAACCTTTTTCTTAATTGGCAATCATTGCAAAAGAGTGACAGTTGTCGATTTTGGTCCACAAGAACACCCTTATCTTGTCACAATGAAGGGTCATTTAGATAGTCAAACTCTATAATTAGTATGGGCCTAGCTGAAAGTTAGATTTATCCTGGGACTGAGGGTGTACAAATAGCACAGAGTTGGTATTTATGAAAGATTTATCGTATTTTGTTTCTTCCACTACTTTTCTGAGTATTCTGTATCATCATCTGTTTATATGAATTGAAAACACAGTTCTTTCAAGTTTCAACTACAAAAAGTAAGAAAAAGAAACCTCTGTTTTTTTGTAAATATGCTGTATAATAAAAGCTTATTCTGTCTGGTTGCATCACAGGAACTATACACAGGTGGTAATGACAGACAAATCCTCGTTTGGTCTCCTCCCAAGCTGATTTTTGAAGATGTGAGCCACGTTAACCCCAATATATATACACCTAAAAAAAATGAAAAACTGAGTAACACGCTAGTAACCGTTCATTTGGACTGTATGTACATGTGCATACAAGTAAATTTTTTGGTTTTTATGCACATGTGCATGTTACAAATTACTGTATGCAAGTGTGCATACCGTCCAGACGAACGACTGCCAGTATGTTCCTCATTTTTTCATTTTTTTGCGGTTTTCCCCAGATTCTGGCCCTCTCTCTCTCTCTCTCTATATATATATATATATATATATATATATATATATATATATATATCAAGTAGTGTAGTGGGGAGTTTGGAAGTAAATGATACATGGTTTTGTTGGTTTAGGATGAAGTGGATAGAAGAACAGGGAAGCCTCTGGCAGTTGATCAGGATAACTGGAGTGACTGAATCTTGCCCATATATCTCCATCCATTAACAGCTATTGCCGCATTTCCACTTTCATGGTTGATTAAATCTGTATATATATATATATATATATATATAGTACATTATGTTAAGCCTGTTGGATGTTCATTTATTCGTTTGTAGTTAGTTGGATTTGTAAAAGGTAGCTGAACTTTTCTCTTGCAAAGAACCCTATTTATACTTTCTAAGTTGCAATGGGAAAATGTAAGTTTCATGATGTCGACTGATATATTTGCATTTGAATCTTCGGTCGTTTTCTTGGGCTTTATTAACAATGTATCATACCAGTTGATGTTTTTTTTACACTTCATCTATTGAGGTAGAGGTAAGGTTTACCGAGTTTGTTTGATCATAACATAGGGCTTTTTTAGGCACTTCCGTTATTTTATTGTATGTATAGCGGGTAGTGAGACAACTGTTTTATGCTAAAAATAGCAACTTCGTTAATTATGAAGTTACGCTATATTCAGTAATGATGGATTCATCCTGGACTCATGTTTCTGCCATGTATTTAATGGAGGATATGCTTCATACCCTCTTCCTCCTATACGCACTTCTATCTCTCTCTCTCTCTCTCTCTCACACACACACACACATCTATATATATATATATACATATATACTTGAGATTATGTGAGACCAGACTATTTCCGTGAGAGCCGTGAGACACAAAAATAACACTAAATCTTCACAGCAAATAATTGTGAAAGTATTGTGAAGGTAAACCTTCACGGTGTTTTTGCTGTGAAGGTTCGCTGTTTTCCGTACCTTCACAATGAATCACTGTGAAGTCTCAGTGTTATTTTTTAGTCTCACGAAAACAGGTTGGTCTCACGTGAACCTGACCCTATATATATATATATATATATAGGGTTAGGTTCTGGGGAAAACTTCAAAAAAATGAAAAATTAAAGAACACCTTGGTAGCCTTTCATCCGGACGGTATGCACTTGTTTTCCTTAGTTTTCCGTTTTTTGAGGTTTTCCTTTGAACCTCTCTCTCTCTCTCTCTTATTGTTAGCTCCAATCTTTCTGTGTATAGAAGTATTGAAAAATAGGCTAAGTATAGAAGTCTTCGACAGAGGCTCTGCCGAGTCACCGAGAATACCGAAGCATAGAAGTCTTCGACAGAGGCTCTGACCGAGTAACCGAGAAGACCGAAGTAAAGAATCACCAGAAGACTCTTCAATGCGGACAAGGCCACAGAGCCTCTGTCATAGTTGACAGAGCCTCTGTGGTATAAAAGACTAGAGCTCTATACAAGGACAATCGTGCTTCTCACGATTTCTGTTGTACGAAGATCCTGAAGATCATTCGTACAAGGCATGACCTGACAACTCCACGTGTCAAACTCTGATGAGTCTTAGCCTTAGTAGAAGCCGGCACATTTAATTAACATTGTACTAACAACAGTACCAGAATAGTGTTTTAGTACCTTCAGTCCTTGTTGTCCAGAACTTGTCCCCTTTAGAAGTAGTATAAATAGAAGACTCATGTTGAGTTCTTCTATCAAGTTTTGCACAACACACACACCATTAGAACATAATTCTTGTTATATCATCGGTGTTCTTGGTGTTCTTATTTATATCAAATACAGTGAATCATTGAGTTATTTATCTGTGTTATTTACACTTCACGTATTTGATATTGTGTGTTCTTCTACCTTATTATATCTTTTAGTTCGTTAAAAACGCTTCCGCATTATATATTGTTTGAACTATAAGATAGAATCATCATTGTTAAGCAAAACAGGAACCAACAATTGGTATCATAGCGGTTCTTGATTTTCTATATCAAGAGATCCTCACTTACAATGATTTTTGGTAGAAACCTGGAGTAATTTTAACCTGTTCTTCACTTATTTCAAAACAGCCTATGTTTTTCTGCCATTCTCGACCTGTTCGACTTTGGTAAACTTACAGTCTGTTACTTCGGTTAAATCTCCATTTTAGTGCATTGTTCAAAGGTTTTAAGCTTATAAACACCATTCGAAACATCCACTTCATCTTCTGAAAGTTTACTGTTCATACCCTATTTGCTGGATTTCTCAACCTCTTTCAAAATGACAAACACAAACAACTTCTTCACCGCTGGTTCTTTAACCAAGCCACCCACACTACTCAGAGATGAGTACCCTCAGTGGAAGATACGAATGATTCACTTCTTCGAGGGTACTGACAAAGAACTCGTCTACTATATCAACAATCATCCTTTCGTACCAATGATAACAGTACCCCGTGTACCTGCCACAAACGACACTCCAGAAATCCCTGAGCACGAGAAACCAAAGACCAAGGACAACTGGTCAGACCCTGATTGGGCAAAATATGAAGTTGCTCAGAAGACTAAGAGACTTCTGATTATGGCCATCCCAAATGACCTCTTCCAATCCCTAGATGCGTGTGAATCTGCATACGATATGTGGAAGGAACTGGAAAAACAACTAGAGGGTGGGGCCAAAACTCAGAAGAACCGCAGAGCCCAATGCATCAACGAGTACTACGCATTCAAAGCTCTGCCGACCGAAACTCTGCAGACAACATATGATCGGTTCAACTCTCTAATCAACAAGTGCAAGAAGTTCGGAATCCACAGAACTTCTGAGGAGAACAATGTCATGTTCCTAAAGAGTCTCAATGAAGAATGACTCCAGTTGTCTATGTCTCTGCAAACAAATCAGGACTGAGACTCCTGGACTCTGTCAGATCTCTATGGAACGTTGGCAGCCCAAGAACCTCAGATTGCACAAGCAAAAGCTCAAATCAGTGCACCTCTTGCGCTGATTGGTAAGGCTATAGAAGCTAAAGAGAAGCCGAAGAAGGAGAAAGCTGTGGAAGAAAAGAAGGAGAAGAAGAAGAAGATCTTGATCGTTGATAGTGAAGAAGAGGAGGTGGTGGAAGAAGAGGAGGCAACTATGGCCTCGATAGCTAAATCGTTAGCTCTTTTGACAAGGGAATTCAGCAGAGGATATCAGAAGAAGTCTGATCGTGGAAGAGAAGGGTCAAATGACAAGAACGACAGAGGTGTCGACCAACAGAGGTCGAATGACAGGAATGACAGAGGTGGTGACCGATAGATGTTAGACGACAAAGCTGGCAACGCTCCACAGAACCAAGGATGTTACAATTGAGGTAAGCCAGGCCACTACGCCAATGAATGCAGGAGCAAATCAAACCGCCCTCAGAGGGATTCTGCTTTCTACAAAAAGAAAGCAGAATATTATGCTCAGAAGTCACTCATGGTAAATCAAGAAAACTGGCAGTCAGATACATCCTCTGATGAAGGAGAAAAGAAGAACGCCCTGTTCTGTGGCATGACAGAGGTCTGCTCCGACTCCGATAGTGAGGTATCCACTTCTGACTCTTACACTAATCATGCAGAAGCTGATTTGCTTAAACTGAACATTGAATACACAAAACTTAAAGGGACCTGCGAAAGTGTTCAGAAGAAGCTTACCTTCTTTGAGAGAGAAGCTAGACTTCTGTAACGTCCCAAAATTTCAAGCAAATTTAAATTTTTAAGATAGACATTTCATTCATAACAAACCATTAAATGATCCCAACGATTCGTTTGCAAACTCATAATTAAAATCTTTATAATAAAAACCAGCGGAATAAACGTTTAATTATTAAAATCATAAAAACAACCAGCTCTTCTCGCGCGCCAGTGTGTACTCGTCACGCCTTGGAGCCGCTCGGACCTGAAACCACAGTTTATTGGGAAAGGGTAAGCACGAAGCTTAGTGAATTCAAACACCATAAATAATACAGTTATTCCACACTACCCCTACAACAGATAGTAACATATAAACGATCATACAGGTCTACGAACAAATCATAAACATGTACATCCACAACCACCCACCTAAAAGGCACAAGTCGGTCCCACCGACCACATGATAACATCTTCGGCCCCGCCGAATCCCCGGTCCCACCGAGTCTCTATGCCATCCGCGTATAAAATCTCCGGCCCCGCCGGATCCTCGGTCCCACCGAGTCTCTACGCCACCCGCGTATAAAATCTCCGGCCCCGCCGGATCCTCGGTCCCACCGAGTTAACATGACGACAAAGTATCAACTAGACACCCCACTATCTAGTTCCACAACACAATCACATAAAGCTACCACACACGTACTACAGCAATGATAAAACAACCGTTATTAAATATAGTGAGAGAACTCACCTCGAATGCGCGCCTAGCTTAACAACACAATTCAAGCTTCACAAATACGGTCACTTCCCAGCACCTAAACGCATGTTAAAACGTGTCAATACGAGACTCGGACCCTATGACACGACACACGCTTAAACCGTCACTAAAACTAATTTCCGTTCTCACAAAACAGGTCTGTTCGGGACCTGTTTCGACCCCTTTAAACCCAGAAAATCCCAATATTAAATCATGACCAGAAAGTCCTCTGAGTTAGGGTTCCAAGGACATATTATACGCCTCCTAACGATTTTTCTACAATTTACTACGGATTTTACAAAAACAGTTTCCAGAACAGCGAAATTCAGCACCTTTCAGTATAAAACGACAATTTGACCCATGCTACGTCCCGAACTGGGTTTTGCACAAAACACAGAAGAGTTTCTAGACTCAAAAAGGGAACTTTTTACACCGGTTTCACCCAAAACCGAGTTACGAGCAGAAAGTTATGGTCTACGCAAAACAGTGGCAGATTCCAGAATTTTGTACATAAAATGACGAATCACCGAACTTGCGACCACTTTTTCGCCCAGCTAGAGACCGAACCAGTTTTCCGCTAAAACACGGAAAACGTGCCCGACCCCGAACTTGAACCGTGGGCGCCAGTTTCGGCTCAAACGGAGTTACGACAGAAAAGTTATGACTACACGAAAACTGGACAGCACACTAGAATTTTCATAAACTGATAGCTTTATAAAACGGTTCGCGTTTGGCTTAACGGTTCGGGTTTTACGCTACGAGTGTCACCCACTGCCACCGCCCTCCACCCACAGCCACTGCAGCGGCGGCGTGCGGCGGTGGTGGTCTCGCCGGAAAACGAAAAGGAAAAAGGAAACGAAACGAGACGAACGAGAGAGCAACTTACCTTACGACGACGTCTCACCACTACAACCAAACCTCTCACCCTCGACTCCTCCGACGACAGCCGGTGGTGGCGTTCCCCGGAGACAGCAGCAGCGGCGGCGACGGCTGCTGCGGTGTTCTTCCTTCTCTTCTCACCCTCTTTCTCGCGATCTCTCTCTCTCTCTTCGTTTCTCTCTCCCGGCCGCACAATCACAAGGAAAACGAGAGAGTGATAGGGTTTGGGGAATGTTTGAGTGGCTTGGTTTACAAGAAAAAAAAAGAACGGGAATAGGAATGCTGTCATGGGCCGAGACCCATGCAGCAAGTTTCCATGATTTGCACAAAAGGCCCCTCCATTACACCTTATCTCACAATCTACACCAAAAGACACGAAAGCTAACATTTTGGTCCTTTTTGACACCAATCCACTAACCAAGAATAATTAAAGATAACAATTTAAAATGGTTTAAAGATTTATTACGCATTTGGTCAAACTTGCTAACCCCGTTAGTAAAGATTCGCTAAAAGAACGATATTAAAGCAATCAATTAAAATATATATAAACATACCGGGACACGGGCTTTACAACTCTCCCCCACTTGGATTAGACTTCGCCCTCGAAGTCTCTGCCTACGAATAGCTCCGGGTAGTTCTCCCTCATCTCAACCTCAGGTTCCTAAGTCCACTTGAAACCTCTTCTAAACTTCTCGAATACTATTCTTACTAACGTACTCTTTCTAAGACACTGGGATTATGATCGGCAGAACACCCCGACAATTGAAATCATTCCTAGCCAAGCGACTACGGTTGTCCCCCAACCTTAGATATTCCATACATCCCGAGTCAAATCTCAAGCTCTAACCACTCTAAAGCTGCTCACCAGTATACCCTACAAGATACTCGATTACGATCCCTCCTATCATTAATTGACGATTAACTTCTACGAATTCTAATAGGCTCCAAAGATTTTCAATAAATTATATTAACAAAACATCGATCCCCTGCCGAACATCGGTCCAACCGATTACCATAACAAACATCGGCCACCCGCCGAACATCGGTCCAACCGATTGCAATAACAAACATCGGCCACCCGCTGAACATCGGTCCAACCGATTACAATAACAAACATCGGCCACCCGCCGAACATCGGTCCAACCGATTACCATGAATCACATAAGCGTGGTATTATCCTAGACACTACCACAAGTAGATATCCCCTACAATCAAGTCAACTAACACACACGTAGGTCATTCCACCATAACCATTCATCACAAGTGATCATTTCAGGGTTACTACTACCATCACCATGATTATCTTAACATCGGCTACAACTCTCCGACTATACTAAAGGTGTTTGGCCTCAAGCCCAAAAGTCGACACCTAAATATACCACCTACCTCGAAATGGTTGATGCGCATTTATTCTCTTAATAACAAAGGGCATCAATCCCTTAACCGATACTATTCGGCCTACAGTACTCACGCGCGTGGAATACTTACCTTCCACCGTCGACGTATCATCCACACTTGCTCTACGAAGCCAAGTCACACCGTATCGAGGATACACCTTGACGTCTACCTCTCAGGTAACGCCTCAAGACCCAGCACACCGGAACTACCTCCCAGGTAAGTGCCCACAACTATATCCTCCTAGTACCTACTGGAAAGTCTAGGTTAAAACACATGAATACCGGGGTCCCACCCCGAGATACCCAACCGACCATTACCAACGACTGACTAACGTGTCTAAGGATCCAAAGCAAACAGCCTACCAACAACATGCCTATTCCGGATTGACTAACTCACCCAAACATGTAAGCACTCAACGTGCAAAGAATGCCAAACGGTGCGACAAAAACAACTCATCAACTAGACTCCACCTCGAGCCATTAAAACCGGACAATTGGCCCATGACTAACTCCAAGTCAAAACCGAGCAAAATGCTCCACGCTTGCTAGACCCATAGGTCGGAAAATGCGTTTAAACAAAGTTTAAGCAAGCAATACTCTGAATTCGACCTCAGTCCCGGACTCAACACGGGTTAAACAAAAGAGTTTTCCAAAAGGACTCACACCCAAAAAAATTCTCGAAATGACACATGACACTTAAAAGCACATTTCCCCAATTGGTTTACAAAATCATTTACAAAATATTTTCAACATCAGGATTTTCATCTCAAAAAGATCGTATGTAATAAAACTACTATTACCTGATCGATAGTTACGTAAAACTGGACACGCTCGTCCCACATAGGAAAATCATGTTGAAAATCGTTCCATTGCAGTTCAGTTTACTCACACAAAAGCAACGCGTAATAAATAAAAATGAACCGCCTCGATTCCAGTATGGATTGACTCATGACGTGCACTTAAAGTAACCGCTTGACCTTAAACAGGGTCCGATAAAGGTGTGCACATAATTCAAAAATAAGTTTCACGACAATTGATTCAAAAATTCTTCTTTTTGATCATAAAATGACGTGGCACAGGGTTCGCCACAAATTTTTCGCGCGTCAGCTAGTCTCACAAAACGATGACACGGTTTACAAATATATTTTTGTTAAAACACAACTGTCTCGTGTAAGTTTCAAACTTGAAGACAGAAACCAGTCCGCTCTATTAATTGGAAATATCGACTAAAACCTCATAAAATCTCAAACTGGGGGCAGGCATGCAAGCTTGTAACACTTCCTCAAGTTTCGTACTTGGGACTTATAACGTCAAAACATTATAGTTTAAAAAATGTATTTATCGAAAATGCTCAAAATACCCGTTTCCTCCAAAGCAAAAGTTTTTAATTTCCCAAAAAAATGATCGGTAATTCTAAATTAACCGAATGTCAAAAATCTACGCATTTATATTTCCAAAATATAACACATTGTAATCGTATGCATGATGTTCACAACATTAAAACACTCCTTGGATCAAATGGTCTTTCATTTCGACAAAAAGGAACTAAAACATTTTCATGCACGACTCGTTCATCAAAATGTCGAGAACAAAGGTTACCCAGTATGCATACCCCTAAGTCGATAAATCGTATTTTCATGGAAATGTCAATAAAACCTTTAGCTGACTAAAAAGCGCACTAAACAACTCCTTATGAAATGTTACCAAAATTCCTCCATGCATCACTTATGTCACGCATGAATCAATCCACACACTGAACTATTTGCAATAAAACACTTAGTAATACAAACTCTCGAACGAAAAGTTAAGCGACACTGGAATTCCAAACTCATTTTAAACAAATCACCAAAATAGCCTTTATACAGACATCGTGGAATGTAACTTTTCGTCTCAACTCTAACACATGTGGAGGAGTTCCAATGTTAGAGTCTCAATCCGTAGTCACTTACCCAACATCTTAACCACCACAAAACACGGATAACATCGTACCCGAAAGAACCGTTGGAAAAATAACGAAAATGAGACAAATCCTAACAATGTTTGCACTCCCGTGATAAAACGATTTCATACACTTTCAAAACCATATTTCAAAATCTTGTGCGTGTGCTGAGCAGTTCCCAAAATTCCAAAACACCGTCCATACAAAGATTTGAAACACAAGAATTTGTTAATGCAATCTTATTTTCAAAATAACCTCGTGCATGACTCATTCGGCATTCAACGTCTCGACCCCTACTACTCCGAAACTCTCCGGTCTACTATTGTCATCCAGACATTTAAACCTCTTAAGGCAAGTTGGGAAATCACATCAAATCATCTTACAGGTTTTCCTCAAATCAAAGTCGGCTCTATGAGCCTATGACTCTAGCACAATCTTCCATCTTGGCCCGAAATGATCTGCTTACAACAAATATCATCCTTATCGTCACTCTAAGTGACTAATATTAGAATCGTCTTTCTATTCCCACGACTACTAGTTTAGGACCTTCATCACTACCCCCAACGATCATCACCTCAAAACACTTCGAGTACACACCTGTACTAGTAGGTTTACTATAGTTGTTCCTCCTTGTGATGGCTATTCTGGGTAGACAATACAACACGTTATTAGCACATAATAACTCATACTAACAACACTCACGTTCAACTCCTTGGATTCCTCGTGACTTCCCCGACTCGAGCATTGATCCTGTGCTTCCGGTAGTAGGAGCTCTACTACTACCTTCCACGCCTATCATCGCTCGTTCCGAGTCCCATCCCGAGGGGTCCAAGTAGCTTCTCGCCGCAACTACACACATATGCCCGCACCGGCATATATACTCGCTCTTCCTGGCTCCCTAGGAATTCCATCCAAACCACTACCCTTGCTACTGCCAAATCCCTAATAGCAAGCAGCAGACATGCAATACAGTGTTACAAGCACCAATCAATTTAGCATACATACTCCTATGTTCTAGAAAGCAATCTAGCACACGTACTCATACATAAACACCCTTCCCAGCTCTCTAGGAACTTCCTCTTATCCCACTACCCTTGCTACTACCGAATCCCTACTAATTATAACGGGTGACCTCGCGAATACCCGGTTATATGCAGTGCGAAATAAATAGACAGTCGAATACAAGACTCTATCCTAGAACGGTTGGACTCAAACAAGAGCTGCGCAATAGAACTAAATCGAATATTCTAAGGCTATTGTTAGCTTCAATCTTCCTAAATCATAGAAGTATTTAGAAGTAGTGAAAAATAGGCTAAGTGAAGAAAGCCTCTTATAGAGGCTCTGCCGACATTACCGAGAAATCAAGGTCAAGAAGCTACAGAAGCAGCAGAGGCTTCCTACAGAAGCTCTGTCATACGCACAAAGAAGACCAAAGACTCGGAATCCGACGAAGACTGCTCCACAGAGGACCAGACCGCAGAACCTCTGTAATTCATTACAGAGCCTCTGTGGTCCTCAATGAAGACTTGGAAGATATTACTGGATACGTTCATCAACTTGCATGGAAAAGTACTATCAAAACACGTGTCAAGCTCTGAGTGGACTCAATAGGGCAAGGTACAAAATAGACGTCTGCGCCATTTAATGCATTTACCAAAAGTACATCTGCTCCATTAAATGCGCATGGCTCAAACAACTGCTCACACCATCCAGTCCACTGTTCATACCATCCAGTTTACTATTCATGCCGTAAAAGGAACAGTGACCTACTTCATAGTCTTCTAAGAGTAGTATAAAAGGAAGTCTCATGTTGAGATCTTCCTAACGACGAAAAACACAAGGAATCACTAATACTCTCAAGCTTTATTGTCAAATATCTGAGTGTTATATTCTCACACACACCAAGTTCTTAATCTGTTCTTTGTGTTGTTATTATATATTGAATAACAGTAACTGTTCAAGAAATCCTTTTTCATTCTTTACTGTTTTCTTTATATGTGTACGTTCTAATATCTATCAAACATATCTGTTAGTTTAATACGCTTCCGCATCAAACTCTAAACTCAACTAATAGACTGTTAATCTTGATTAAAGTGTATCTGGGTTCCAACAATTGGTATCAGAGCCTTCCTTGATTTTCAATATCAAGTGATCCACTTATCAAAATTCGTAATAGATATTATTGAGATTTAAAATTGTGTCTGGAAACTGCTTAAACCCAGAAAATCTTCAAATTCATCAAAGTAACTCTTTAGTCATACTTTCTTTCTAAAATCTTCAAAAATGACAAATACAAATAATTTCTTTACTACTGGTTCTCTCACTAAACCTCCTACTCTCCTTCGAGATGAGTATCCTCAGTGGAAAATAAGAATGGTCCATTTTTTCGAGGGCACTGAAAGAAATCAAGTACAATATCTGTACAATCCTCCTCCTATTCCCATGACAGTAGTACCTCGTATACCTGCTACTGCTGAATCTGCCGAAATCCCCGAACATCAAAAACCAAAGCCAAAAGGGGAGTGGTCAACCGAAGATAAAGCAGAAGATGAAGTTGCTCAGAAAACCAAGAGGACATTGATTATGGCAATACCCAACGAACTCTTTCAATCCTTGGATTCATGTGAAACAGCGCATGATCTGTGGAAAGAACTGGAAAGACAGTTGGAAGGAGGTGCTAAAACACAAAAAAACCGAAGAGCACAGTACATCAATGAATATCATGCATTCAGAGCCTCTGCAACAGAATCTCTGCAAACAACATACGACAGATTCAACTCTCTAATCAACAAGTGCAGAAAATCAGGCATTGACAGAACTTCTGAAGAAAACAATGTCACGTTTTTGAAAAGTCTAAATGAAGAATGGATCCAGCTGTCTATGTCCCTACAGACAAATCAGGATCTAGACACCTGGACTCTCTCTGATCTTTACGGAACATTAGCCTCACAAGAACCTCAGATAGCACAGGCTAAAACACTAACCATTGCACCATATGCATTGGTTAGTAAAACTAAAGAGGATGCACAGAGACCAAGAAATGATAAAGCCACAGAGGAGAAGAAGAAGGAGAAAAAGAAGATGGTGATAATTGACAGTGAAGAAGAAGAGCAAGCAGAAAAGGAAATAACTCTTGCGTCACTAGCTAAATCTTTAGCTCTATTGACAAAAGAGTTCAGAGGAAACCGAAGAGGTTCCGGAAATGAAAGATATGATAGAGACAACCAAGATGACAGAAGAGACAACAGAAGAGATGACAGAAGAGGAGAAGAATCAAGTGGCCGACAGAGGTCAAGCGATAGAAATTACAGAGGGAATGACCGACAGAGGTCAGATGACTCGGTAAGCCACACGCAGCAAGAATGCTACAAGTGCGGCAAACCTGGTCACTATGCAAATGAATGTAGATCAGAGAAAGGCGGAGACCTACAGAAGTCCAATGATCGAACAGGAAACACTCCTCAAGGGTGTTTTAACTGCGGAAAACCAGGCCATTTTGCGAATGAATGCAGAAGCAGATCAAATCGTCCACAGAGGGACTCTGCTTTCTACAAAAAGAAAGCCGAATATTATGCTCAAAAATCCTTAATGGCAAAAGGACATTCTGAGGAGAACACAGAAGACTTCCAGTCAGACTCTACTTCTGACGATGAACATACCGCCAATGCCCTCTTCTGTGGCATGGCAGAAGTCGACTCCTGCACTGACTCTGAGGTATCTACTTCAAATTCCAACTCTTGTATTACCTCTGTAGATGATAATACACTTAGAATTAACATTGAACTATTTGAACTGAAAGAGATAAATCAAAGTATTCAGAAAAGACTCACTTTCAATGAGAGAGAAGTACGGCTTCTCACTCAAGAAAAAGCAAAGATTTTTGAGGAAAAAGAGAGAATAGAAAAGAAATGGAACAAAACTCTAGATCCTTTAAAAAAACAAATTTCTGAATTAACCAATACTTTAAAAGATAAAACAAAAGAACTTTCAGTTTCAAGGAGCGAAACTACTGACATAAGAGCTCTTAAAGAATACTTTCAAAGAGAAAGAGAGGTATTATGGCAAGATTTACTCAGAAGAGAAGTTTTGCTTAAAAACTATAAATATGCACAGAAAGTTTATGAAAAAGTAAACTCACAAATAGGGAGACGAGGTATAGGGTATGATGATATCACCCTAGGTGTTGAAGGCAAAAGAAACAAACCTTTGTCCTCTTTATTTGTGATTGGAAAAACGAACAAACCAGATTTTCCAAATCTAATCTCTGTAAGCAAAAGGGCGAAAATCTTTGTGGATCCTTACTTGAAGAAACATAAGAAGATGATTAACGTGTGGTTTGAAAACACAGACTCATCATCCTCAACCTCTGTCAATAGAGGTATCAAACCAAAGAAATATCTGAAAACACAAGATCAGATTGGTATCTTCAAGTTTGGTAAACCAGAGACCCAAACACAGGTTGCTTTTGTCTGTTTGATAAACGTTCAAAAGAAGTTATCAGCAGAAGCTCCTGAGTTTAAACCCATTTTTTCAGAAGAAAACTTTAAAAACTTAATTGAAAAAGAAATTTTGGAAATATGGAAATCAAGCGTTTTAGAAAAATTCTGTACATCTTCTATAGATAAATCTCTCACTGAAGAAATCTTATTAGAAACCTCTGCAATCTATGAAAACTATTCTACAGAGGAAGAAAGCTTATATGATGCATGTTCGGAAAATTCAACCTCTATTGAAAGAATTGACTCAACCTCTGTATACGAGGACGACTCATCTTCTGACGATTCAGAGACAGATGTTACATCTGGAATAACTCTCTATGACACAGAGGATGTTAAATACTCCTCTGAAGTTCCTCACAGAACTATTTCTCCAAAAGAGAAACTCACAGAGATTCCAATCTGCCAAGATTTTCTAAATTTGAATCTACATGTCAAAACCTCTACTGAACTTAAAATGTTACAGAAGACCTCTATTGATCCTATAAGTTCTAGATTTTCAAAACCCAAGGTTGATAAATCTTTTTCTTCTGTGACAGTGATGAAAGAAGTTCACCACAGAAGCAACCCACAGAAGGCAGGTCCTAAACAGAGCTTTTGCAAACAACATTCGAGTATTCATAGATCTTCTAGTAATAGGAAATCTAATGTAAAGAAAGAATGTAAAGCCTCTGTGGCTGAGTTTAAAAAGTTCAATGAAAAGTTCAAGCAAATTACATCTCATATTCAATACTGTCATTGCTTTGATCTTATGTCTAAACTTAATAATCATTTTTCAAGTCAAGTCTATTTACTCTCTACGACAATTCAAAAGTCAAATCCCACAAAGAAACAATCTGACTCTTCTGCAGAGAACAAAATGTATTTCAAGAATGCCAAGGCAAACTTGAAAAACTCTAACAATATTGGACCCATATAGATATGGGTACCTAAATCTCTGTGATTGTCCTGCAGAAGAAGTATGTGCCAATCTGGTATCTAGACTCCGGATGCTCAAGACACATGACTGGTGACAGAAGTGCACTATCCACGTACAAAGAAACACAAGATGGTGGATCTGTGACTTTTGGAGACAACAAGAAAGGACACATAAAAGGCTATGGAGTCATAAGGAAAGAAGACGTTTCTGTATACAAAGTTGCATATGTGGATGGCCTTAAGCACAACCTACTCAGTGTAAGTCAACTTTGTGATACAGGATTCAATGTGTTGTTCAAAAGAACTTTCTGCTCTCTACAAAGTGAAGAAACAAGTATGGAACTTCTGCGAGCTGAAAGAATAGGTGATCTATATCTAATGAACTTCAACTCAAAGAACAAGGACAAAGTTTGCCTTGTTGCCTGCAAAAGTGAAGAAGCCTGGTTATGGCACAACAGGTTCTGTCACTTGAATTTTCACACATTGGAAAAACTGGTCAAACTTGATCTAGTTAAAGGTTTGCCAAATGTTAAATTCAATAAGGATCATTTATGTTCTGCCTGTGAGATGGGAAAACTCAAAAGAGCTTCCCACAAAGGCAAAACAGATGTATCTTGCACTATACCTCTGTACATGCTTCATGTCGACCTCTGCGGTCCCATTGCCATACAGAGCCTAGGTGGCAAGAAATACATACTTGTCCTAATTGATGAGTATTCACGTTTCACATGGGTTGAATTCGTTAGAAAGAAATCAGATGTTCCAAATATATTGATAAATCTAATGAAAAGAATCCAAGTTCTTTATGATTGCAGAATACAGAAGTTAAGAAGTGACAATGGCACAGAATTTAAAAACTCTGTCATTGAAGCCTATCTTTCAACAGAAGGAATATCACAGAACTTCTCTGCAGCTCGCACTCCACAACAGAACGGTGTTGTCGAAAGAAAGAATCGAACACTTGTGGAAGCCGCAAGAACTATGATGTCAGCATGCGGATTATCAATGAACTTTTGGGCAGAAGCAATTTCTACTGCGTGTTATACTCAAAATCGATCAACCATTGTGAAAAGACACCTCAAGACGCCTTACGAATTGCTTAACAAACGGCGGCCAAACATCAAATTTTTCCATGTATTCGGATGCAAATGCTTCGTCTTAAACGACAGAGATTCAAGAGGAAAGTTTGATGTAAAAGCAGATGAAGGCAAATTCATTGGATACTCTGCCACTTCCAAAGCCTACAGAACATTCCTTACAAAGTCTCACAAGATTGTAGAAAGCATCAATGTTTCTTTTGATGATTCATTCCAAATGACTTCTGAGCAAATAAGTTCAGAACTCGGAATTAAAGGGAAATTCTCTGACATCTCAAGAACAAAAGAAGATTTGAATCTTCTATTTTTGGAGATGTTCCACAATGACATTGATCCTTCTGTCGGAACCATCAGAGTTTCTGAAGAACCATCCTCTGTCGGACAAAATCCTACAGGTATGACTCTAACTGGTCCAAATAATGCTTCATCTTCTTCTATAAATACTACAGATGCAATTGCCGAAGCAGAAGAAAGTGCAGAAGATGAAACATCAAGAAAAACGACCACAGAAGCTGCACAAACCACAGAAGAACCAATTACAGAGGAGATCGAGGACCAAGACTATACATCCTCAGAGGAACAAACTCCACCACCACTCGTACCAATAATTCCACAAACGGTAGAATCAACTACCAAGGCACGAAGAACATCAGAGGCTGCACAAGAAGAAACACAAGAAGCCTCTGAAGAAAGTTTTGATGACATTGATGATCATCTTCCACGCACAACTCAGTGGACAAAAAGCCATCCTCCAAGCCAAATAATTGGAGAACCTTCTGACTCAGTAAAAACAAGGTCTGCCACTGCTAATTTTTGTTTCTTTACAAATTTTATTAGTGTTATAGAACCAAAGAAGATTTCTGAAGCCCTAGATGACCCAAACTGGGTAGACGCCATGCAAGAAGAACTTCTGCAATTTGAGCGTAACAGAGTATGGACTTTAGTACCTCTGCCAAGAGGGAAACAGGCCATTGGGACTAAATGGGTCTACAGAAACAACAAGGATGAAGATGGAGTGGTCGTCAGAAACAAAGCAAGATTAGTAGCAAAAGGATATAGACAAGAAGAAGGCATATGAGACTTTTGCCCCTGTCGCACGTCTCGAAGCAATAAGAATATTCTTAGCCTTCGCAGCCCACAGAGGTTTTAAAGTCTATCAGATGGACGTAAAATCAGCTTTTCTAAACGGTGAAATCCAAGAAGAGGTTTACGTAAATCAGCCACCAGGTTTTGAAAGCTCAAAGTTTCCAAGGCATGTATACTACCTTGAAAAGGCTCTATACGGACTGAAACAGGCTCCAAGAGCATGGTACGAACGACTTTCTACCTTCCTTCTAGTCAATGGCTACAACAGAGGTACAACAGATACTACCTTATTCTATAAACGCAAAAATAGTGAGATAATGCTTGTACAAATATACGTAGATGACATAATTTTTGGGTCTACAAATTCAGAAGAGTGCAAAATTTTTGAAAAACTCATGCAGAGTGAGTTTGAAATGAGTATGATGGGAGAATTAACATTCTTCCTCGGACTTCAAGTCAAACAATCTTCAGAGGGAATTTTTATAAATCAAGCCAAATATGTCTCTGACATACTTTTAAAATATAATCTCTCTGATACCTCTGCAATGAAGACTCCAATGGCCACTGGAAATAAGTTGTTCTTAGATCCAAATGGTATTTCTGTAGAATGTACTCTCTACAGAGGCATGATTGGATCTCTGTTATACTTAACAGCAAGCAGACCTGACATTATGCATGCCACATGTCTTTGTGCACATTATCAAGCTAATCCAAAGAAATCACATTATGATGTTGTAAAAAGAATCTTGAGATACCTGAAGGGGACCAACAATCTTGGTCTCTGGTATCCACAGAACTCTGGTTTTAGTCTTAAAGCTTATACAGATTCAGACTATAGAGGATGCATGCTCGACAGAAAGAGTACCTCTGGGAGTTGTCAATTCCTAGGTGGTAAACTAGTCAGTTGGACCTCCAAGAAGCAGAATTGTGTCTCCACATCCACTGCAGAAGCTGAATACGTTGCTGCCGCTAGCTGTTGTTCTCAGGTTCTATGGATGAAGACTCAGCTAAAAGACTACGGCCACATTCTGTTCAAAATACCCATCTTCTGTGATTCCAAAAGTGCTATTGCTATCTCTGCCAACCCTGTGCAACACTCAAAAACCAAGCATATCGATATAAGGTATCATTTCTTGAAACATCATGTTGAATACGGGACAATCGAAATGCATTTCGTGCCCACAGAATATCAACTCGCTGACTTATTCACCAAAGCATTAGACGAGAAAAGATTCAACTTCTTGGTGGGTAAGTTAGGAATGATTAACATGGTGTGAAAATCCTCTGTAAGTATAGCTTTATCTTCTGTAAATAATAAGTAAATACATTGCTTAATTTATTGCTTTGATTGATTCTACTTCTGTATGAAAATTCTTAAAACCTTAAATAGTTCTTAAAATCACAGAGCTTCTGTAAGTCAACTCAGAACCTCTGACGACCCCTACAGAACCTCTGAAAAACATGACCTATGTTCTATGCAAAACTTATCATTCTTTGATCCAAGCATAGGTCAAGGGGGAGCAAAAGGAAATTACTTGATCTACAGAGGTGATTAGGTCAAGGGGGAGCAAAAGGAAATTACTTGATCAACAGAGGTGATTAGATCAAGGGGGAGCAGAAGGGAACCCTGAAATGATCTAAAGAGATAAAACTTTCAAGGGAAAGCCAAAGAAAAATGTCGATGACTCCATATCAACAGAAGTCAGATATCACTGCCGAGAAAAGAAGAACCAAAAGGTATGTTTCTCGCACAAAAGGTTTTTGAAAAAAAAAAAAAAAATTCTAGGACAAGAATTGTCAAATATGTCCTAAATATACTGTGAATAACATTTCAAAAATCAAAAGCTCAAATAGTTTCACAAAATTCGAATTAGGAGAAATTTAAGGTCATAGAGCTTCTGCAAGAAATATGCTTTATGATCACAAATTAACCCTCTCTCGATCGTTTGGAATGTTATCTCAGAAACCGAAAACGCAGACCATGACCTTCTCGAACAAACCGTTTTTTTTAACAGTTTTCTCGGACACAAACTTTCAAATATGTACGAAAAACATCTCTTAAACCAAATCAAAAATTGGATGATCAAAAATATTAATAAAATTTTTGTTATGAGATTTTTTCTCTCATAGAGCTTCTGCTGGCCCTCACAGAACTTCTGCAAGTTCCAACAGAGCCACAAAACCTCTGCGAAGCAAATTTCTTCACAAAAATCCGATTTTATCCTCTCCAATGCCTTTACAAATGTTTTGGTTAAAGAAGAACCCCACAGAAGTCATGATAACAATGAGATATATGAAAAAGGGATAAACATCAAAGATTTTCAAGATCACAGAGCCTCTCCAAAAATGAAGAAGAAAAGATCAAAATCAACAGAAGAAGGGGCACCAAATCCTAAGAGGAGGAAAACCAAAAAGAGGCATGGTAAATCACTTGCAAAGTTGGTAACCATTGCAGAAGAGGAAACTGCTGAAGAAGAAGTTGCTGAAGAAGAAATGGCTACAGAAAGGTATCAATCACCCTATCAATCTCCAGATAGATTTGCTCACCAAGGAGACCTGAACGACTTCTTACAGAACCCTGAAATTGCCAACACCCTAAATACAGCAGGGTGGACGGCACAACCTCTCGACCACCACTCTCCAGAAGAAGATTTCTTCATTTCTGGCATCGACACACATCTACAAGAAGATGACACAACACCCAGAAATCAACCAGCCGAAACCCTTGTTATTTTACAAAACCCTTTCATTCAAGGATTGGATGTCCACAGAAGAAGTCCAAACCCAGCTTTAGAAGAAATAGAACAAACTGAAGCTGAATTGAACAGAGGTGAAATTACAGAGGCTTCTGAGAACATGATGGAAGAAGAGAAAGAAAAAGGGGCCGAAGTTGTACAAAAAGAGGGATTAGCAACAACGGAGACAGAAATAGAGATCTTAGAGACAGATTCAGATGAAGAAGAAGCTGTCTGGATACGTAAGGGTCTTTATCATCCACATGTCATAAGATTATTTGGATCTCATCAAGTATATGACCAATTACGACCAGAGCAAGGAACTTCCACAGAACTTAGGGAAGAAGCAAGAAAAGATGCCTGGATAAATAGAGGCACACAACCAAAACAAACTCCCAGTGCAACCCACATTTCTGACACCGCAGGTCTAGCTGCAGAAGGTGTCATTGAAAAAGAGCAGCACAACTCGAACCTAACCCAACCCATCCAGCCAGAGGTTACTCTTTCAACCTCTGTGCCCACAGAAACCGGGGAATCCATTCCTAGGGAGTCTCCTCAAAGAGACTCACCTATAGTTCGTGATCAATTGCCCCAGATCACAGAAGAACGCCCAACAGAGGAATTTGTTTCCTCTGCCACGCACTTATTAAGACCAACACTTCTTTCAGAGAGAAGTAGAGAGCACAAAGACAAAGAGACTCTAGACAAGTCTCCTAGTCAACAGAAGGATATTCCAATACCCACCTCTGGAGTGGATTTGGACAATGTTCTTCTCAGAACTTCTGTAGAGATTGAAACTCATGTTTCTTCTCAAGGATCAGAAGGAAATCCTTCCATTCTCAACGTACAAACAGGAATGAAAGAAGGTATCCCAGGAACAGGGATTCACTCTGGAGACGAATGTGTTCCTCCAGAGGTTACCACCGGAACACAAGTTACAAGGGATGAGTTCCAAACCCTTGAGACCTCTGTGAACCAAACCTTGAAAGAGTTGCAAAGCTCTTTCAAATCTTTTGCAGAGACAACATCACTGGCACTGCTAAACCTGAACACCAAAATGGACAACCTGTCCACAGAGGTGAAAACTGCCATCTCACAGATGAAGTCTGCTGCTACTGCATCCACCACTTCTGCCGCAACAACTACTCCTTCGATTGAGAACTCCATCAACAAGTTCCTTGATCAATTGAACAAACAGACTTCAGTGTCAACGGACATCATTCCTGCAGATCTACAGAAGGCCCTACAAAAAGTTCAAGAAGAAGCCATGCGAAATACCATGCTGATGCAACCCAAAGACTACATGACAAGAGCACAGCTGTCAGAGCTTGGGCAGAACGTGATTAATCAAGTGACAGAAGTCATCCTTTCCTTCACCACTGCCAATGCTAACTTCGTCAAAGATTTCAGAGAAAGTGTAGGAAGGATGAGATTCAAAACAGAGGCAGAGCTAGCAACTCTTCTTGGCCTCTGTGATGATGCCTGCGCAAAACTGATCGCTGCTGGAGCCACAATGCCAAAGAAACCCGATGCTTCCTGCAGAGCAGAGGGTACATCAGACAAGGGTCAGGATGACTCTGATGATGATGACCATCATGGTCCATCAGATCATCCTGAGGGGGAGAAAACTATAGAGAAAACTGCAAACAGAGGACTTACAGGTCCACCAATAGCCGCAGAACCTCTGAGTCAAGCACCTCCAGAACAGACCCGACAACAACAAACCCAAAAGACCACAGAGACAACACCCATCTCTGTGGAATCATCTCCTGACGAAACCAAAACTCCAGAAGCAGAACAGCAAGCCACAGAGGCAACAACCGCCCCTGAGGTAATCATTTTGGAAGAAACAGATGAACCAACCACAGAGAAAACACCCACCTCTGTGGAAACACCCCAAACCATACCCAGAAGAAAGTCGATTGCCACCAAACCAAAAAGAGCAACGACCTCTGCTTCTGACATTCTGAAAAGGATGCACACAACAATGAGTGATCGTATGGTGAAGAGAGAAGAAGAAAGGCCCAGGTTCACTTTAGTTTTCAGAATGGCAAGAAGATTCAATGACAACACTTCATCAACAGAAACTGAGCTCGCAGAAGAATTCATCAAACAACCTCCAACTAAGGTTACAGAGCAAGTCAAGCCAACAGAACCATCGCCACAAAAGTCCTCTAAATCACAATCGTCAAAATCCACAGAGGCAACCTCCATCAAACCAACAGAAGTGCCAACCTCAAAACCCACAGAAGCAACAGGTTCTGCCACGACAATAGCAAAAGATAAGGGCAAAGGGATACTGACAGAAGAGCCAAAGAAGAAGAAAACATTGCCAAAGCCAACAGAAAAACTGATGAAGAGTGCGTTTGACGCCTTTCAAACCCCAAAACCCGAAGAAGTTGACTGGGCACATGGATTGAAGCCTCTGTCAGAAATTCCTCTAACTGGTAGAGCTGCATAAGTTGTTCAACAGATGGAGAGTCTCAGAAGACAAATTCCACGACCTGGTCCAACACATGAAGAGATGGAAGAAGTGGTATACAAATACCTCTACAAACAATCCTATCAGACAAATCATCCAGTAGATCATGTGACAGATCCAAGGATCAGAGAAGAATTTGAGAACATCTTCACAAGAACAAAGCCAAGAACCAAAGCAGATGTCTTCTCAATTCACAAAATCAAAAAGGTGATCTTCTGCAGATTCTCCTTCACAAGAACCTATCCAAGGGTCAGGTACAATCTTTACAAAGTCAGAAGAGAGAACAATTCAGAATCCTTACGATCTACCTGACCTTCTGCAATGGACAAAAGACAACTACAACACAGAGCCTAATACCAGAGCCTATCAAGTGTTGAGAAAAGCGATGAGGGAAAAGCTTCTGCTATACAGCATGATAGATTTTCAGCTGGGAAAGGATCTTGGTCTCAAACATCTAGATCTACGACCACCAGAAGATCGCTGCCCACCAGACGCTGTGCCCAACTCAATCATCAGAGAACCAAGATTTGGGTTAGTATTTCAAAACCCACAACACCAGGTTAAACTTTTTGTACTCATGGATTGTCAGAAGTACGCAACCAATACTCTGAGCAAATTCAGAGCAAGCCTTGTAAAATACAGAGGTACAGAGAAAATGGATAGAGATGATGCAGATACTTTCATCAGAGAAATAGACTCAACAATCCGCCTAAGAGAACTCTGCATCAGATTCTACAAAGAGATCAGAAAAGTCGGCAGAGACAACAGAAGCTACAACGATTTCAAAGATGCCAAAATCTGATTCTCAGACCTCCAATCTCTGCAAACAAAGTTTATCTTTCATTGTACTCAAATGTAAAATGCCTCTGGCATATTTCTAAATGAAAGAAATTTCGAGGTATTGTTTAACCTCTGTCTTATCTAACTTAGCCAAACTTAACTCAAATTCAAATTTTTTATTTTTCACTACTTAGGGGGAGATTGTTAGCTTCAATCTTCCTAAATCATAGAAGTATTTAGAAGTAGTGAAAAATAGGCTAAGTGAAGAAAGCCTCTTACAGAGGCTCTGCCGACATTACCGAGAAATCAAGGTCAAGAAGCTACAGAAGCAGCAGAGGCTTCCTACAGAAGCTCTGTCATACGCACAAAGAAGACCAAAGACTCGGAATCCGACGAAGACTGCTCCACAGAGGACCAGACCGCAGAACCTCTGTAATTCATTACAGAGCCTCTGTGGTCCTCAATGAAGACTTGGAAGATATTACTGGATACGTTCATCAACTTGCATGGAAAAGTACTATCAAAACACGTGTCAAGCTCTGAGTGGACTCAATAGGGCAAGGTACAAAATAGACGTCTGCGCCATTTAATGCATTTACCAAAAGTACATCTGCTCCATTAAATGCGCATGGCTCAAACAACTGCTCACACCATCCAGTCCACTGTTCATACCATCTAGTTTACTATTCATGCCGTAAAAGGAACAGTGACCTACTTCATAGTCTTCTAAGAGTAGTATAAAAGGAAGTCTCATGTTGAGATCTTCCTAACGACGAAAAACACAAGGAATCACTAATACTCTCAAGCTTTATTGTCAAATATCTGAGTGTTATATTCTCACACACACCAAGTTCTTAATCTGTTCTTTGTGTTGTTATTATATATTGAATAACAGTAACTGTTCAAGAAATCCTTTTTCATTCTTTACTGTTTTATTTATATGTGTACGTTCTAATATCTATCAAACATATCTGTTAGTTTAATACGCTTCCGCATCAAACTCTAAACTCAACTAATAGACTGTTAATCTTGATTAAAGTGTATCTGGGTTCCAACAATTGGTATCAGAGCCTTCCTTGATTTTCAATATCAAGTGATCCACTTATCAAAATTCGTAATAGATATTATTGAGATTTAAAATTGTGTCTGGAAACTGCTTAAACCCAGAAAATCTTCAAATTCATCAAAGTAACTCTTTAGTCATACTTTCTTTCTAAAATCTTCAAAAATGACAAATACAAATAATTTCTTTACTACTGGTTCTCTCACTAAACCTCCTACTCTCCTTCGAGATGAGTATCCTCAGTGGAAAATAAGAATGGTCCATTTTTTCGAGGGCACTGAAAGAAATCAAGTACAATATCTGTACAATCCTCCTCCTATTCCCATGACAGTAGTACCTCGTATACCTGCTTTTTATTTCCCAAAAACTCTAAGAAAATTTTTATAGCCGCAAACTTGAGATCAAACACACCGAAATGCGTTTGATTCACTCAAGCCGTGCTCTGATACCAAGTTGTAACGTCCCAAAATTTCAAGCAAATTTAAATTTTTAAGATAGACATTTCATTAATAACAAACCATTAAATGATCCCAACGATTCGTTTGCAAACTCATAATTAAAATCTTTATAATAAAAACCAGCGGAATAAACGTTTAATTATTAAAATCATAAAAACAACCAACTCTTCTCGCGCGCCAGTGTGTACTCGTCACGCCTTGGAGCCGCTCGGACCTGAAACCACAGTTTATTGGGAAAGGGTAAACACGAAGCTTAGTGAATTCAAACACCATAAATAATACAGTTATTCCACACTACCCCTACAACAGATAGTAACACATAAACGATCATACAGGTCTACGAACAAATCATAAACATGTACATCCACAACCACCCACCTAAAAGGCACAAGTCGGTCCCACCGACCACATGATAACATCTTCGGCCCCGCCGAATCCCCGGTCCTACCGAGTCTTTATGCCATCCGCGTATAAAATCTCCGGCCCCGCCGGATCCTCGGTCCCACCGAGTCTCTACGCCACCCGCGTATAAAATCTCCGGCCCCGCCGGATCCTCGGTCCCACCGAGTTAACATGACGACAAAGTATCAACTAGACACCCCACTATCTAGTTCCACAACACAATCACATAAAGCTACCACACACGTACTACAGCAATGATAAAACAACCGTTATTAAATATAGTGAGAGAACTCACCTCGAATGCGCGCCTAGCTTAACAACACAATTCAAGCTTCACAAATACGGTCACTTCCCAGCACCTAAACGCATGTTAAAACGTGTCAATACGAGACTCGGACCCTATGACACGACAAATACGGTCACTTCCCAGCACCTTAACCAGCAACCCAAATTTCATCATGTCTAGTGAACCACCGAGCACCATCTCCTCTGACGAGAGTCTAGAGGCTTTCAAGGTCTTATCTGAAATACATGAGAGCGTCGAAATGTTCCCCGCCGACCATATTCGTCCTGATGAATGTCCGGACGGGTTTTTCATTCTGTACGAATACCCGTTCAAAATAGGATTTAAGTGGCCTTTTTCGCCCTTGGCTAGGGCATTCTTAGAGGCTAGGGCATTCTTAGATGCGTTCGACCTGTCTCCGGGTCAGACGATGCCGCAATTCTAGCGAATCATCCAGGTGATCGACCGAGTCACCAAATATTGGGCCGCACCATTCACGATTCATGACCTTTTGACGGCCTATATGGTGAAGGATGACAAGAACCACCGCTACAACCTCTATCCGAGGTTTAGGGGTGAGAAAGTTCTTGTCAAGAACACTGCGGTCAACGATCGTGGGTGGAAAGCCCGATACGTCCTGTGTCGGCTGAAATCGCTGGACCAGACTAGGGGTTTAAATGATGCGAGTCGAGCTCGAGTATCAGTATACTCGACTCGAACTCGAAAACCAATACTCGAGCTCGAACTCGACTCGAAAACTCGCGAGTATTAAAAACCCAAACTCGAACTCGACTCGAAAACTAATTCCCGAGCTCGAACTCGTTTCAAGCTCGAATCAAGCTCGAACTCGAACTCGTTTCAAGATCGAATCAAGCTCGAACTCGAGCTCGAACCAAGCTCGAACTCGAGCTCGAACCAAGCTCGAACTTTTTTAATATATAACATTATTAGAAGTTCGAAATAAATCTAAATCACCAACTAAAAAATCCAGAAAATTTAAAATTTACAACCAAATACAAAATAAATCCGAAGCTAGTCGTAACTTGCAACCAAAAGCAAAACGAAGTCAAAAATTACAATATTAAAACCAAAGTACATTATAAATCCATCAAAAAGCAAAATACGATTTAATTTCAATTCAATGGTTGGGTTCCTTGAACGGTACTTTCGGGTTCCTTGAATGGTACTTGAATGAATATTTCTTTTGGTTGTTCTTCACTCTCCTACAATAAAAACAAAAACAAATTAGTATACTTAATAAAAGTGAAGATAATTAACTAAACATATTTAAATATTTACCTTGTTCTTCCTTTTCACTCCATGGAGGGATCTACACCAATCACCCGTGCATATCAACATTTGCACCGTTTTCGGAGCAAGAGAAGCTCTATAAGTATCTATTACACGACCACAGGCACTAAAAGTTGCCTCCGAAGCCACGGTAGTGATAGGAATCGCCAAGATATTTACGGCCATTCTAGACAAAATTCGAAACTTGTTTGATTTTTCCTTCCACCAAGCCAAGACATCAAATTTGTATTCTTGACTAAAGAAACACCCCTCTTCTAGATATCAAGCTCAGATTTCACACGAGTTACCGATGTCTCCCCACTAAACACATCTAACAAAAGTTCGGATAAACCACTAGATCCAACATTTCCTTCATTGGTATTTGATCCAAATTCACACTCTCCACTTTCATCCACAATAGAAGAAGAATACATTCTCACATATTCATCAAAAAGCTCATACATAACCTCTTTGACCTTATTAATATTTTCCCGAGCTACATTTGGAAGAAACATTTTTGGCCATGCAATCTCTATTGCCCTCATTTTCAGTCTAGGGTCTAACACGGTCCCTATTGACATTAACATGTTACATTCCCTCCAATATTTATCAAATCTCGCTTTCATGAAGGTTACCATAGTCTTAACAAAATCATCATGTGACTCAGATTGTTTATCCAACATAACTTTAATCCTTTGTACTCCAGCAAGATACAAGTTAGAAGTTGGATATTCATATCTAGACATGGAAGATACTTGTGGTCCACTAGACATCTCTAGAATAGAAATAAATTAAAAACATTCAAATTCCAACTAAAACATACTCCAACAGTCCAACTTAGTAACTAACACATCTCTAGAACAGAAATAAATTAAACACATTCAGTATTACAAATCAAATCAGATTTATATATAAACAGATTATATAAGTAGATTATATAAACGCAGTCAGATTATATATAAGCAGATTACAACTCAAATCAGATTTATATATAAGCAGATTATATAAACCCAATCAGATTATATATAAGCAGAATATATAAACACAATCAGATTATATAAACACAATCAAAAATATCGATTTATAAGCAGATTAATCAAGAGAGAGTAACATACTGAGAGAAAAAGAGAAAGAATTCGCTGGTCAAAACTCAAAAGAGAAAAATGTCGCTGGTCGTCGGCGTGGGCTCTGGTCGTCGTCGACGGCGTGGGCTCTGGTCGTCGGCGGCGGCGACGGCGTGGGCTCTGGTCGTCGGCGGCGGCGACGGCGTGGGCTCTGGTTGTCGTCGGCGGCCGACGTCTGAGAGAGGAAGGAGGAGAACTTTAGGGTTTCTTTCACTCAGCCGTAAATGGAAAATGGAAGAGAATTTAGGGTTTCTTGACTTTCTTCAGTTCTTTTACTGTTTTACACTTTTACTTAACTATTTTTATTTTAATCAAAAATAAAAATAATTTGACTTTAAAAATCCCTCCTTTAGTTAGGCCGTAGGCGGGTACATTTTTAGATTTAAATTTAAATTTAAATTTAATTTTTCTATAATTTTAGTTATTAAATATAATAAGTAAATAAGTAATAATATAAATTTTATTATATATAAAAATAATTCGAGTATCTCACGAGCTTATCGAGTCGAGCATATTCGAGTCGAGTGTTGACCGAGTTTTGACCGAGTCGATCTCGAGTAGCTCGCGAGTTGTCTCGTCTCATTTACACCCCTAGACCAGACAGACGAGGATACCTCCTGGATCACCACTGAGTGGAATGCCGGGGGTAGGATTTCTTATCATTCGTTTTTTTAATCTTTGAGCCTGATCTGTACTTATTGACGTTCTTTGCGTTTTTGAGCGATTGATTTTAACAAGATCACATCTCGCCCGGATACTCAGGAGAATATCGTTCCTTTTTCACTGCTTGCGCCTTAGTCGACGAAGACTCAGACGTCGAAGTGATCGGGGCGACTGAGGCCTCGACTGCCGGGAGAGAGGATGAAGAGGAAGTGAAGATGGCTGGTAAATATTTCACACCTTGTTATGCCTTTGGTCGTGCGACTTTTCGATCGTGCGATTTAAATTCCTTTTTTTTTCTCTCTAACCTTTTTCATTTTTTGTTCTCAGGTGGATCTAGTTCGGTGCCATCCCATGGCCTTCTGAAGAAGGAGGCTCAGCTCCTTTTGGCCAAGAAGGCCAAGGGGCTGAAGCGACAAGCTCCCCCCCGTCCCCTTCGTTGGGGATGAAAAAGACGAAGACGGTTCCCTTCTGGAGGGAACCGTCGTCGAAGGGTGGCAACCCATCGAGGGTCGTCACTCCTGAGAAGACGAAGGCATCTTCGGGTGCGATCGACGCTGAACCACTCAGTGTTGTGTTAGATTAAAATTAGGATCGGTCATCTATAGCAACAATAGAAGATTAGATGATTATTTGTTGTTTTGGTGCTTAGATTGATTCAATCACATGAGCCTAAACACAAATATCATTCTAATAGTTTATTTTCTGTTCTGTGCTTACTGGAAATCCAGTCTTTGATTTCATTAAGATTTGGATAAGTTTTGACAGAAAATTAGTGTATCTCTTCACAAAATCTGATTCTGCACACCACATGTTTGATGAAATGCCTAAGTGAAGATTTGGTTCTGTTTTGATCAAATCTGATCAGATTTAATACATGTGTGTGTTTTGATTCTTTCTCATTCATTGGTCTTATTTGATAAGCACTAAGTAGATGGTTGATCTATAATCTCATCCTTGTGTGTGCTTAAGTCCATAGCATTTCTTTTTGGCATCTTGGTAGTAAGGTTGTTGATCTTTGATATGACTTTATTTAAATCCAAGATTGGACTCTCTTTGATCCAGATTTTGTATATACTCCGCTGCTCATAATCATTTAAATGAAAACAAAATCATTTGGGTCTTGAAAAAAGTTGATTGAGAAAGATTTGGTGTTATGCTATGTATTCAAAGTCTGATCTGAAGAGTTTTTATAACTTTGAGTATTTTTAATTAGTTTTCTGACCTGATCAATTAGAGATCTGAGTATTTGCATTCACGGTTCTAAAAGTTATATGGAGATCGTCTTATTTTCTACATCAAATCAGATTTAATGACAGCATGCTGACAGATTTGCGATGCTGTAGTAAATTGATCATATCTCACTGATCAAGACACCAATTGATACGATTCAAAAGTCCATGGATTCAAAACACATTGATGAACAGATTTTGTGTTTTGAGATTTCATAGATTCGAAATTTAGAAGGGTCATATGCATCGTTGAAGTAGACAACAGTGTGCTGATACAAAGCTGTTGGACAGATCTGCGCGACTATGGTACATCAACCATATCTTATTCGTCCGAGCTCCAAAAGAGGTGGTTCCAGATGCTCTAAAAAGATAATAAACCAATGCACACTCTTTATGTTTTGAGTTTTTGCAAACTCCGGAGCTATCATGGTATAAAGTTGTGTCGAAGTTAGTGTGAAACTGTTGGCAGAGGACTTAGAGAAATTCAGCAAGAAGACCACCAGAGCTCTGGTAGAGCTCATCAGAGCTCTGGCAGAAAACTTTTGTTTCACCAGAGGTATACCACCAGACCAGAGGTACACCAGAGGTACACCACCAGAGCAGACGTACACCACCATACCAGAGGTACTTGCTGTCAGCTTTGCGCACATGTCGTATTTCCAACAGAAATCCCTCCTCGAAGCTCCAAATTTGATGAGTCCAGATGCATTGGTTTCCTAAGACAAAGAATAACAATTTTCATGTTTTGAGCTTCGTCTGAATCAGTGTTTGTCTTGGTCAGAATCTCTGTTAAAGTCAGTATATATCCGCTGGACATAAAGTTGTGTTTCTCTGAATCCATCATCAGAGCTCTGTGGAGTTTTCAGAGACTCAAAAGACCAGAGGCAATTGACAGAGCTTATCTCTGTTGATATTTCAGAGACACCAGAGCTCTGTTAATTTTTTCAAAGGCTGTCTACAGAGCTTATCAGAGCTCTGATCATCGACAGAAGCTGTCGAGAGCTCTGTTGATTTTTCAGAGACATCAAATCATACCAGAGCTCTGTTGATTTGTCAGAGGTTGTCCAGAAGTATTGAGCCATCTAAACAGCCACTAAGCCGCTGAATAAGCTGCTTCTGTTAAGACCATCCAGAGACTTAAAGATCAAAGTCTACTTGTGCAGAGTTTTGAATGAGAAATTGATTTTGAGTAGCTTCTGCACTAAAGAAAGATGTGGCTGTCCAAGTTAAGCCGCTGCTGTAAAGAGCTTATATGTGCTTAATTCATACAGAGGTGATGCACATTATCACTATACATGCTCAGAATTTCAAATGTTGTTTAGAGGACATGCAAGGCCTCTGAAAGTCAGTTCAGAGATGCTCATATGCACATCCAGAGAAGCCGGTTCAGAGCTTAATCAAGAGGCTCTCTGGATCAAATTTTTCAGAAATAAGAGCAATAACCAGAAGGAACCAGAGGCAGACTCAAGCATGTTTATCAGAGTTGTTGGTCCAGAAATCAAAACAAGCCAAAAGCCCGTAGCCCGAAATTTTTCAGTTTGTTTGACAGCTTTGCGCTGCTTCAGAAACATGCGCACAACCTTTTACTCGGTGCTCCAATTGACACGAGTCCAGTTAAATTGGGAAGATAATTCACGGACGCACGACTTTGATGCTCTGAGTTTTCTCAAATTATGTGAGTTGATATGCCAAAATCTGCTTCAAAGTCTGCTGTAAGGTGCTGGACCGAAAGCATTGCATTTAATTCATGCTCTTTCCGCTTTCAAGAACGGTGTTCTCTCAACGTTTCTTCACGGTTTCATGCTGCTATTGTGACATACTGATTGTCACTAACTCCTCTGTTATTCTTGTTTAATGCTCGGTGCTGAATGCTTACTCAACAGTGAAGTTGAGTCATGAAAACTGGACAAAATGGGGTTAATTGTCTCGGTTTTTCAAGAAGATGAGCCTACATTTGAGGGGGAGCTCGTGATGCTTTGAGGACTTGAAGAACGGAACGCCAAGGTTTCTAAAGAAAGCAAGGGGGAGATTATAAGATGATGCTTTCTTTATAAAACATTAGGGGGAGATTGTTAGATTAAATTAGCTCCTAATTTTAATTAAATGTTTTATAAAGAAAAAGTGTATGGCTTTTTAGTTAGTTTTATGGGCTTGAGCCTCTTATTGTAAATGGACCCTTTAAAAAGAAGTTTAGGGTTTTATTTATCATTTGAGAGAGGGTTTTAGAAGTTACACACATAAAACACACACTGACTTATTCTCATGAGAGTCATCTAATTGTAAAGTGTGGTGTTCTTCAACATTTCTCCTCCATATAATTCATCAATGAATATGAGATGAGTTATTTTATCATTATTCTTATTGTTCATCTTATCTCTTCATCTTAAATATGAATTTTATTTCTTCTATTGTTTGCTTGTCCAAAATGGGATCAACATGTTGCTCCCCCAATTCTTTAAGAATCGGGTCCTCGGTCGGGTGAGTTGATCCCTTCTGGGGTTGACAAGGGAAGTGGCCCTGAGGCCGAAGGATCGGCCAGAGTCTCGACGGTAAACTTCCCTTTACCGTCGAACTTTATGGCGGACAACGTCCTTGATAGGGCGAAGATATTTCCTCACCTGGGGAAATACTTAACCCTGTCCTTCCAGGAGTGCTACAGGGGCGTATTGGTCGATGAGATCGGGTCTCATGTCTTTGGACTGTCGTTTATGGTAAGCTCTTTTTGTCCTTTGTTATTTTCTAACTGACCGTCTTTTATTCTAATATGTTTTGTCATGTTTTAGGCGTTTCAGGCGTCCTTATGCTTGTACCAGCAGTAAGACAAAGCCTAGAAAGCTGCTTCCCGAGTAACGGAGGAAATGCGTAAAGCCCAAGATGGGGAACGGAGGGCGCAGGAGCAGGTACAGGTGACGAAGGCCAAGGTTGAATCCTTCTCATCAAGGCTTGATGATGCTCAGGACCTCTTAGAGGCTTCGATGACGGAGAATGACGACTTTAAAGTGCGTCTAGTGACGACTCAAAATAAGGCTTCTGCGTCTGAGGCGGAGGTTATGACGACTAAGGATCTTCTGACCATGCGCAAAAAACAGGTTGAAGATATTGAGTCGTCCGTCAAGGCGAAGGAGGAGGTGATCGCCGAACTGGAGGACAAACTCCTTAGCTTTGAGGCCTTAGCTCGTTTTAGAGTTAAGGCGGCGATCATGCGTGTTAGCCCCAAGTACTTCCATGTAAAAGTATTGAAAATCTTACAAGTCAGAAGACATCAGAGATAGCTCAGAAGACTTAGCAGAAGATCAACGGAAAAACGTCAGAGACTAAACGTCAGAGACCAGCCATCAGAAGACCATTAGAGCTCTAGCAAATTATCTCTGATGACCAAGACCTCTGTGAAGCCGAAGACTCGTAGATATTCTCTAAGTGTTAGATTAGTGTTTACACTTTCCACGCCGGCCCTAAAAGGACAACAACATACTTTCCACGTGTCATTCCAGGGTTTGATAGTACACTGATTTACACTTTATCTGGCTATAAATAGAGAGTTGTGGAGCACACAATTGTAAGAATTACTGTAAGAGCACACTCACTACACAATTCTATTCCACTATCTGTGTACGTTTTGTAGCCTAAGAGAATTCAGAAGAAACACACACACTAAGGTGTTCTTGGTGTTCTTCATATTAATATACGAGCAGTTTGTTTATTAGTTCATATCTTGTTCACTGTTCTATATTATTATTCTCTTATTGTTCTTATTTATGCAATCACTCATTATCAAAGTATTATGATTATGCTTCCGCTATCTTTGATATATATGTTTGAATGAGACAAGGTGAATCTGGGAACCTACAATTGGTATCAGAGCAGATTGATTTGCTTAAATCAAATCGATCCAATGTATACAGGTTGTCAGGTTGATTCACTCTTGTTGATTGTTAGTTATTCTTCAAGTTTCTTGTTATACCCTGTTTTCATCAAAAACCTGAAACTAGTGATTTCAAGCTTCAAATCTTTGTTCAAATCACAAAAGCAAGTTTAGAAAGTGCTCTTACATTAGATATACTACTATTTTCACTCTTGTTCATCTATTTTCAAGCTTATAACCCTTTTTCTGTTCAAAGAAAATCTTCACTCTGTTTTCTATAAAAATGGGAAATAACAACATCAATGCCATTTATACCGCTGGTTCTTTAACCAAACCTCCTACTCTTCTGAGGGATGAATACCCTCAATGGAAGATTAGGATGGTCAACTTCTTTGAAGGCATGGACAAGGATCTTATGCGATCTGTCACAAATGGACCATTCCAACCGATGGTTTTGGTTCCTCGTGTTCCTGCAACAGACACTACTGCTGAGATTCCAGCTCACTTCGAACTTAAAACCACTGGTTTTACCGATGAAGAGAAACTTAAAATGGAAAATGACTCAAAAGCAGTTAGACTTCTGATAATGGCCATTCCAAACGATATTTTCCAAGAACTAGACTCATGTGTTACTGCTAAAGAGATCTGGGATCAACTTCTGAACCAACTTGAAGGGGGAATAAAAACCCAAAAGAACAGAAGGAACCAATGTATTAATGAATACAATGATTTGAAAGCTCTTCCTGACAAAACTCTGCAACAGACCTACAACAGATTTAATGTCTTGATTAACAAGTGTAGAAAATATGGGGTTGTCAGATCAAAGGAAGATAACAATGTTCTGTTCTTAAAAAGTTTGAATGATGAATGGCTGCACTTATCTATGTATTTGCAAGCTAACCAGGACCTGGACACATGGTCACTCACAGATGTGTATGGCAATCTTGCTGCACAAGAAAATGATGTTGTCAAACAGAAGGGAAAATCCTCTGTGGGAGGACCTCTGGAATTAATCTCTGACACAAAAACACCCTCAGAAGGGAAATCTACCAGAGAGAAGAAGGGAAAGGAGAAGATCCTGAAGAAGAAGGTGAAGAAGAGCCTGATTGCTGAGAGTGAAGAAGATGACAGCATGTCTGATGCTGATGAGGATGATGATATTAATGCTTTTGCCCAATCTCTTGCCTTAATAACTCAACAGCTTAACAAGAGATTTGGCAAGAAAGTGTTTGACAAAAGAGGAAGGTTTGAGAGAGAGAGAGAAATAGGAGAAGATTGGTTATGAACAGAGGCCTGCATTTTTACCAGAATCACAGAGCTGCACCAGAACATAGACCACCTCAATACCAACAGAGGTATATCTAGCCAACACCACAGAAACCAACAAATGCTTCTCAACCCATCAACCAAAATGATGGAAGATGCTTTAGATGTGGCAAACCAGGCCATTCCTCTGCCAACTGCAAAGGTAGACTGGTAAAACACCAGGACTACTATAAAAAAAAGTACAAGTATAACTTCAAGGAGAGAAGTTATGTGGCAGAGATGGAAAACTGGATCTCTGACTCATCTTCTGATGATGAACCAGAGCAGGACAACTTCTGTGGGATGGCTATTGCAGAGAAGATGACAGAGACAAGCTATCTCTGAACCCAGTGCTAAGGTATGTTCCACCTCTGACTCCAAGTCTGATTCTGAACTTGAAATGAATGTATCTAAACTTGCTGAGGAATTTCAAGCCATGAAACAAAAACTTTCTGAAGAAAAAGAACTAAGAAAGCTAGCTCAGAAAGATTTATCCTTCTACAAGAGAGAGAAAGATCTGTTGGAAATGGAGAAGGAAGAAATTTCAAAAGAAAAATCTGAGTTAGAAGCTTTACAAAAGCAAAAAGAACTATCTTTTTCTGACAAATGAAAAGAATATGAGGAAGTTTTGAAACTGAAAGGTGAAGAGGTTAAGAGGTCAGAGTATGAAAGGTTAAACTCTGTGGCTTTGAAGAATTATTTTCAAAAAGAAAGAGAAGTTTTACACCAATCTTTATAGAGAGAAGAACTTCTGATAAAGAAGTACCAGGATGCACAAGATGTGCACATTAAAATCAACTCTCAAATGGACACTCAAGGTCTGGGTTTCAGTGACCTTGATCCTTTCACTGGAAGGAAGAAGACATCTCTGTCCTCAACCTTCTGTGTTGGGAAAGTCCAGATGCCTGACTGTACATCCTCTGGTACAAGTGTTTTTAAAAGAGCAAAAACTTCAGAAGGGTCAAGGGCCAAAAGGCTGAATTTCAGAAATATCTTCTATGACACCTATGATCATGAAAAGGTTATAGAACAATCTCTAAAGTTAATTCATGATCAAGGAAAAGCTGAAATCATCATTTCTAAACCTACTAAAAGCCTTGATCCAAAAGGGATCTTTAAGTTTGACTCTTTCAGAGCTCAGAAGTCTGTTACTTCTGTGAGTGGTTCCTCTGAAGTCAAACCTCAGAGTGAACTTAATCCAGAAGCACCAGTCTTCTCTCCCAACTTTGAGGATGTTAGTACAACATTTGAAGAGGATCTGTAAAAGAGTGCTTGAGGAAAAACTCTATTTCTGATGCCTTGAAACCAAAGTTCAGAAGATTCAAAACTTGCACCATTAAAGATCTGAACTTCTCTGACTCCAACAGAGCAAGCTTCTGTCACAATCCCTCAAAGACTCTCATCTCTGACAGAGTCACCAGAGACTTTCCGGACTCTGACTCTGTCTCAGAAGTTGAAGAGCAAATTTTCTGTGCACCAGAGAAGATCTTGCACAAACCAAAACAGACATTTATTGGATCTGGAATTTAAAATAATGTCATTTTTGTTCCAAAGAACAAACCCAGAGTTCCAATTTGTCTTGACTTTGAGGGTATGGGTGTCAGAACTTTATCTTCTGAGGAATTAGAAAAGAAGAAGAAAGAAAAAGCCATGAGTACTTCAACCACTCAAACCTCTGTGCCTTATGTTTATAAACCAATCAGATTCACTCCAGAACAGAAAGAAGAACGAAAAGTTAACGACTCGCCTATTTCTCTATCTGTAGCGAATCACAGAGTAAACCAACCTTTTTAGGCCAAGGAATCACATCATCAAAGGAATGCCAATTTCAAGAAAACACCTCTAGATAGGAAGTTTTGTAAAATCTCCGACTCTAGACATTTTAATTTCCAAAAGGCATGTAATCCAATGATGATGAATCAAAACAACAATTTGTCACAACCATTTCCATGTTCTGTTAATTGCAACACTTTTAAGCTTTTATTGAAACTTCAGAATCATCTCAATGGTCCTCTTTGCATTCTGAGCTGGTCACTAGAGAAGAAAGATTCTAAGACCAGGCATTAAAAAATGCAAGGAAAAGCCTCTGGCAAACCATCATAGAATGGAAAGCAAGAAGATAAATCAATCAAACCCAAGCCTAACAAGAAAGGACCCATTATGCAATGGGTACCAAAAAAAAGTCTAATCTGTCTTGCAGAAATAGCATGTGCAAATTTGGTACTTGGACTCTGGATGTTCAAGGCACATGACCGGAAATAAAGAGTTGCTGACCTCATTCAAAGATAAAATGGGAGGTGCAGTAACCTTTGGTGGAGATGGGCAAGGACAGATAAGAGGCTATGGGGTATTAACAAATGGAGGAGTATCAGTCTCTAAAGTTGCTTATGTATAAGGGTTAAATCATATTTTTCTTAGCATAAGTCAACTTTGTGATCATGGTTTTGATGTCAATTTTAAGAAGAAATACTGTTCTCTGTTAGTTTCAGAGTCTGGTCAAGAATTTCTCAGAGCTGACAGAAAAGACAATCTTTACAAAATGAATTTCAATCCAAATAAAAAATCTAACACATAAAGACTCTGTTTAGTTTCTTTGAACAAAGAAGATGCCTGGCTCTGGCATAAAAGATTTGCACATTTGAAATTTTCAAATCTTGACAAACTTGTGAAACTTAACTTAGTTAAAGGTCTGCCTTCTCTTAAATTTGACAGAGACCATCTATGTTCTGCATGTGAAATGGGTAATCTTAAAAGAGCTTCACACAGAACAAAGAGTGATCACAATTGCCCTAGACCTTTCCACATGTTGCATGTAGATCTCTGTGGTCCCATCTCTGTGCAAAGTCTCTCTGGCAAAAAGTATATCATGGTCTTAATTGATGAATATTCTAGATATACTTGGGTTGAGTTCATCAGAGAAAAATCTGATGTCCCAGAGTGTTGGTCCCGAAAGGGTTACACAAGTTTGTAGAAGGGAGGGGGGGGGATTGAATACAAACACACAGATTTTACTTTTCTAAATTGTTTATTGATATTTATCAAACAATTTACAACTTGTTGCGGAACAAGATTAAGGGTTAAACCTAATCTAAACAAGTTATGAGAAACACTAAGTTTTCTTGCACTAGAATTAAGTAAGAAAGGAGATAAGAATATTACGAATAATATTCTAACACAAAGTAGTAGAGAGAAGAAGATGGCCGAGCACTTCATTTCTGAAGTAGGGTTCTTCTTATATACTGCATGCATTTAATGCATATCATTATAACTTTACACGTGGCAGCAGCTGATTGGTTGCTTGGTTTGACCTTTTTAGACAACCTTAGTAGCCGCATGATGTACAGTGTAGAATCAGAGTTGGTTGTACGATCCTGGACAAAAGGGATGTCCTTTCTGACATTTTCGTATGGAGGGGTGCAAGGGGGTAAGACAAAAGTAACTTGTAGAGGAAACTTCATGATCAGCATTCGCTGAATAGATCTTTATCAGCGAGTGATAAAGTTCAGCGTTCGCTGAAGTCTTCTACTTGAAACTTCACGTTGAGTGGACAAATCTTGGCTTCGCTGATATCCGCATCAGTTCATTAGTAGACTTGTCGCTGGTTCTTGGGCTTGATCTTCGACTTCAGTATAGAACATAGTTGACGTGAAACTTGTCTTCAGGGATCATAAGTAAACAACTAAGATTATCAGCGATCATCGACAAGACTGAACAGGCTCAGGTCTTATGGATGAACAGTATCACTGAATGTATAATTTAAAGCATATGTTTTCATCAGCGATACTAAACAGACTTAGTATTTTCTTTGATGACAAAACATTAATACATATTGTCTACTTATGATTTTCACTAAGTGATTCTTAAAGAGTAATTATCAAATCACTGAGGGTTTAGATCAACAATCTCCCCCTATTTGATTATGACTTAGCAACAAAAGAAAATTGCTAACTATGAAAACATAAGGATAAAAAGAACTCATAAAATATTTGTCCTTTTTACTGTTTTCTGGGATCTTTTGAGTACTGATGGAGTAAAATACATTCGCTGAAATTTTTCTTTAAACTTCGTATAAGTTACAAAGGGAAGTGGAAAAATTACAAGTACAACAAATAAATTTACAAGTACAAAAGATATAAGCTGATAAAGATAGAAGAATTACAAGGAAATCCTATCAGCTAACTAGGTTCTTTCTTGACTAGATCATCAAGAGTATCAGTCTCTGGAATCATCCAACCAGGGACTGTAACTCCCTGTTCCCTTCTTTTCTTTGCTTCGCGGTAGATTTGGGGCTTCAGGAGTTGTCCGAGGAGATTTTGTTTGTACTCACACCAGTATAGTAAATCTCTGAGTTGTTCGATCGGAGTTTTGTATAACTCAGAGATGCGTTGAAAGCATTTTCGACCATTGAAGTCATAGAAGAAGATGCCATAAGGATTGCTGAGTACTCTGCCAGGGAAGAAAGTTTCAGCAGGAGGTAGGGATACGTCAAGTCCAGAGATGTCAGGGGCAGGGCCAAGAACTGCTTCACGAGAGAATTCAATCCCTGTCTCGTTTCTTATCAACGGGCCTAGAGAAGAAGGAGTCTTCTTCTTTGGAGCAGCTCGCTTCTTCTGAAGTTGTGGAGGACGAGGAATATCAACCGCTGAGGAAACCAAGTCCATCTGTTTTTTTATTTCTTGTACGACATAGGTCCTAAAAGTTGAGCGGGATCTTTGAATTGCTATTCTCATCTCCAACCATTCAGCGAGACCAAAGGTGTTATTGCTGACATGTAGACAGTTCTGTTGTGGCCATTTTCTCTGACTATTTGGACATTAACGATCGGTACCTTTATGTTGTTTTTCAGAGCATATCTTCCTTTGACATTTACAGCTTTTATCCTTGAGGGATGTGGTGTGTAGTGGCACATCTTCTTACACCATTCAAGAGTGGTGCCGCTGACTTTGGTCTTTTTCTGGTGAGTCTTCTGTGCGTCTATCAGCAGTTTCTCTTGGATAGCAACATGAAATATTCTCAAGTCTGGGTCTTCGAAAGAACGCTGGGCTAGCTCTAGGGCATATTCCTTGTCTTTTTCTTCAGCCTTCTTTCGTTCAGCGAAGAGTTGTTCAGCTTTGAGAGCTTCATCGATTTCTTTGTTTGTGAAATGCCTTAGATGATGAGGAACAAGGCGTTGAGCTTCAAGTTTCTGAACCATAGCAGCTCTCTTTTTCGTTTCTTCTTCACTTGGTGTTTGAGGAACCAAGGAAGGTCTATTCTTGTGAGAGAGCGGTTCTTCTTCCTGTTCTTCTTCAAAAATGTCATCAGTCTTAGCGAAGTCTAAGACTGGGATTATTTCTTCAGCACTAGGGGTTGGGATTATTGTTGATGCAGTAGGAGGAACTTCAGCTGTATCCTCAAGCAGGGGAGAGGACTAGCTGAAACATAACGATCATTTGAGTAAGATCACTTGGGAGAAAAAAGATAGAGAAAGAATGAGGGTTAAGTGTATAGAGGTTTTATGGAGAGGAGAACTGAGGTTGAGAAGGGATAGAGGAGGGATGCAGTGTAAGGAAAGAGATTGTATGTTACCTGACAAACTGGCTTGCTGAAGAGAATAGCCAAGTTGTCTTCAGATGAAACACCTTTGTTCTTGCCTTTGTCAGCTTCAGACGCTGCAGGCTTTGTCTTTGTCCCCTCCCCTGATGGTTCATTTATCATAACCCCTTTTTGAGCAGGTACCTTTTTAGGTTGGACGAAGAAGTCGACGTCATCATCATCGTCATCATCATCATCGTTTTTAGGGGATGATGATGGTTCGTTGTCCTCAAGATCGAGGTCTTCTTCATCTTCTGCTTCTTCAGCTTCAGATTCTTCCTCATCAGCGTAGGGTTCTGGGACATCAGCAACGGCTTCCTCTTCGAGTTGCTCCCCCTCAAATTTCAGAGGGAGGTTTCTCGGTTGCCTCAGTGTTTTCAACTCCCTGAGGTTTTTCAATGGCAGCAGCAGTTGTCTCCCCCCCTCAACATTATGGGGAAGACTTTCTTCATTCTTCTCCCCCTCTTCCACATGATGGATGGGGGAGGTAACATGAATTTCAGCAGTAGCAACATCAGTATGCTTTGGGTCATCGTCTTCTAGGCCAGTGATCCCAACGCATATTTCAATCTTTGCTAATCTGTCTTTAAGGCCATATATAGCAGGACTGATCTTTTGGAGATCCTCTCGATCCGTTTGAGTAAAGTGTGAGAGAGTGCAAGTTGGAGCGTTCAGACGGTCAAGGATTTGCTGCAGTAGACCGGTGCCAGTGCTGACATCCGTCTTCAGGGAAGACACCTCTCCCTGAAGGTTACCAACCGCTGTCTTCAGCGATGTGACTTCGCTGGACAGGGTGCTGTTGGTGAAGTTGAGATTGTTGATGGAGGTGGAGTTTTCAGCGAGAGTAGTAGCAAAATTTCTAATGCTACCTTCAACCTTCTCCAGATCAGCACTGGAGGCTTTGCCTTTCATCTCATCAGTGAGGGTTTTGAGAGCCTCTCCAACGTTTGTAACCGCTGAAGAGTTTGTGGAGAGAGTGGTGGTGAGAGATTCCACCTTTGTTGACAGATCTTTCAGGGAGTTGTCGATATCTCCTGTAACGACCCGGAATCCCATACATAGTTCAAATAGCATACATTGCATAACGTCATTAAAACAAGAGATACATTATATAACAAATACGGTCCCCTAGTCTTTACAAACATTCAGTACATCATTATAAACGTTTACATAGTAAATTACACCATTAACAACATGCTATATCTACTAAACACATCATAGTCTTCCACTACATAGTCCTCCCAAAAGCTATTCTCGGTTTAACCTCCTTATCTGCTCTTACTCGATCCACGACCTGAAATACATATTTTTAAAACAAAATGAGGGTTAGACCTTTAGGTCTAGTGAGAAAATCCCCGTTAGTTTAAAAGCCATTTGCACAACATCATACACATAATTCACATAAGAATACCAATTAAGACTCATGCATCATATATCTTTCCATCTCGTTCTCTTGGCCATATTAATTGGTTGCGAGCCAACTAATCAATTTACACCACTATACTAAATACAGCCAACACCGCTGTCCCTCTGTACAACCAACATACACCGGTCCTAAGCCCGGCCAACTAGCATCCATGCAGTGTAATACTCATATAAACACAATATGCACATTATTACACTCATTCACATATATGTATTCCGGTTGAAAACATTTAAAGTAAAAACTCACTTGTTTGCTTATCCAAAACTCCTTCCACAAAGAACTCAGCTTTCACCTTCGATTCACAGTATCTGAAATAATTAAACACAAATATCTCTTTACCAAATAGAACACACACGTCTTACTAAAGCTAGGTACTCTAGATAACTCTAATCCTCAAATGTTACCCCCAAACCCGAACTTAAGTCGAGTCCAAAATGCATTCATTCCTCATCCAATAATTAACAAGACACAGGTCATTGGATACCCAAAAGCATCTAAACTCTCAAAATTGATCAAACAACCACACTATCCGGGCAACACAAAACTATCCGGACAACAGGGCTTTCCGGATACATACTCAATCCGGATAACAGACATTCCGGACAACACAGACAATCCGGATAACACCCGAACACCAAAGAAATCCGGATACCATCTGGTATCTCATTCCACCCGGAAACCTTAAGGAAAAAAGGAACTTACCGGGTACTTGAATCTTCCGGACACCTTTAGAACATCATCCTGACACTAACAACAAAACTACCCAGACACCTTTAATCTATCCGGAAACTACTGTCAGTTCATCCGTTTTTCACCCAGAATTTGACTGAATTATTACCAGAGGTGTAATTGACTATTCTAATCCGATAGAAACTACCTAATAGCAATTACACACATAAATTGTAAAGGAAACATACCTGAATTCAGTTCCAAGTGCACCAATTGATGTCTTAGCCAAAAACCCTTTATTTCTTCTTCTTACTCTCTCAAACACACACACACATACACTAAACTGATATTTTCTATTTCTGGAAATATCTGAAATCTGAAGGAGATAATATCAAACCAAATTTACCATCTAGACCTTGAATTTCTCAATAATGACCCAACACCCCTAAACTTATAAATTTACCCAAACTTACCCTAAACATCCAATTTTGAAGTTAACTTTATTTAACGGAAAGGGAATTTAACTAACGAACTTACCCGAGGTTTTACATCATCCCCCCCTTAAAAGAATTTCGTCCTAGAATTCGGTTTAAGCAAAAAGGTGCGGGTACTTAGTCCTCATATCTGATTCTGATTCCCAAGTAGCATCCTGACCCCTATGATGTCTCCACTGAACTTTCACTTGTCTGATTACTTTGTTCCGCAACACTTTAACTTTGTGGTCAACTATGGCTTCAGGTTCCACCACATAATTCAGCTTTTCATCAACTTGAATATCTGGTAGAGAAACTGCCTGATCTGGCGTAACCAAACACTTTCGGAAATTCGATACATGAAACGCATTATGAATCCTGCTTAACTCTGGCGAAAGATCTAACCTGTAGGCTACTTCACCGATCCTTTCTATGATTGCAAACGGTCCAATGTACCTCGGGCTCAGCTTACCTTGTTTCCCGAATCGAATGACTCCTTTCCAAGGCGAGACTTTTAACATCACAAAATCTCTAACTTGGAATTCTAACGGCTTTCGGTGTCGGTCGGCGTAGCTTTTCTGTCTATCTTGAACTACTTTCAAACGTTCCCGAATCTGAGAAATCTTATCCGCAGTCAACTAGACTATATCTGGCCCTGCTAACTGTTTCTCTCCCACTTCGTTCCAACACAGAGGCATTCGGCATTTTCTACCATACAGAACTTCAAACGGTGCCGCTTGTATGCTGGAATGGTAACTGTTGTTGTAGGCAAAATCTATCAGTGGCAACTGCTTATCCCACGATCCCCCAAAGTCAACAATGCAGGCCCATAACATATCTCCCAAAGTCAACAATGTAGGCGTTCGTTCACTCTGACCGTCAGTTTGAGGATGATACGCTATACTTAACTTTATCTGCGTTCCCATTTCCTTTTGAAAACTTCTCCAGAATCTTGAGGTAAAACGGCTGTCACGATCAGAGATAATCGAAATTGGAACTCCATGTCTTGTTACTATTTCATTGATATACAGTTTGGCTAGTCTTTCCAATGAATAGGTTTCCTTTATTGGTAGGAAGTGAGCAGACTTTGTCAACCTGTCAACGATCACCCAAATAGCATCAAACCCATTCGGAGTCCTTGGTAACTTCGTGATGAAATCTGTAGTAATCTGATCCCATTTCCACATCGGTATTTCTAAACTCTGTAATTGCCCAAACGGCTTCTGATGTTCAATCTTCACCTTCTTACAAGTAGTACAACCTTCCACATACTGAGCAATATTCCTTTTTATTCCCGACCACCAATAAAATTGTTTCAGATCTTTATACATCTTGTTCGTACCTGGATGAATAGAGAAACGAGATTGATGAGCTTCTTGTAGTACCTGATCACGTAAACCACCCAAACGAGGCACCCAAATTCTGTTCCCCAGACACAATAACCCACGATCATCTTTCACTAGCAATGCTGATAACCCCACTAACCGTTCTGATTTCAAATGTTCTTCTTGAAAAGCTTCCACTTGGCACTTCTTCAGTTCATCGAATATGTTAGGTAGGAGTTCAGCTCTTAGTGCAATGGCTTTTATCGTTCCACTCCTTTCTTGACGACTTAGTGCATCAGCTACCACATTCGTCTTTCCTGGATGATAAAGAATCTCACAGTCGTAATCATTCACCAACTCTAGCCATCTTCTTTGCCTCATATTTAATTCCCGCTGATCAAAAAGATGTTGAAGACTCTTATGATCAGTGAAAATTTGACATTTAGAACCATAGAGATAGTGTCTCCAAATCTTTAATGCGAATACAACTGTTGCCATTTCCATGTCATGTGTAGGATACTGCCGTTCATGATCCTTTAGTTGACGAGAAGCATAAGCGATAACCTTCCCACGCTGCATTAGTACACAAACCAATCCCAATTTGGAAGCATCACTATAAACAACAAAGTCTTCGGAACCTTCAGGTAATGCTAGTATCGGTGCGCTACAGAGTTTCTCTTTCAATATTCGGAATGCTTCATCCTGTTCTGCTTTCCATTCGAACTTTAGATTCTTCCGGGTTAGCTTAGTGAGAGGCGTAGTGATATGAGAAAAATCTTTTATAAACTTTCGATAGTAACCGGCTAAACCCAGAAAACTTCGTACCTCAGTTGGCGTCTTCGGCGGTTCCAATTTTTCAATTGCTTCTACCTTTGTTAGGGCATTTTTGTAGCTATCAAGACAGTATTAATATCTTGTACTGTTCTTCTTAAGTAGAGGCATGGACATGTCATGGCCCTACTATATAAAGAAGACTCATTTGTAATCTTGGCAACAACTTAATCATTTTGTCATTTACACTTTGAAGATCAATATATGGATGACTTGTGTACTCTAGATTTTCTCTCTATATCATTTTTGATTTCTAGCTAGATTTGGGATTTCACATTTGGTATCAGAGCTAAACAGAAGATTCAAGCAGATCGAAGACCAAAATTGAAGATTTTTTACACTAAACTCGAAGAATTCGGATCTGGTGTTCATCACTGTTCATCTGAACACTTATCATTCAGACATAGATTTTTTCTGGATTTTGATTTCTTGGATCGTTTCTTAGCATCACTGAACTCGGAATTGATATCTGAACAACATTAATTCTTGGATCATCATCATTTTCTAAACAGAATCATCAGACTTTATCATTTCTTTGGATTTTGGTTCGAAAACCCTAATTCACTGTTTTGGACTTTAATTCGATTAAATTGATCGAATTAGATCTTGTGATTAACTAAGAAAGTGTGTGGATTTTGATTTCGAGCAAACCAGTACAAATTTCGTGTTAATTGATCAAGAATTGAGGAAGATATGGCAGATTCAGTGATTTTGATGGTCGAAGTGCAGAATTCGGATTATTCAAAGTGAATTCGGATTATTCATAGTGAATTCAGATCATTCATACGGATTATTCTTGGTGAATTCGCATCATTCAAGACTTTCGAAGTACTCAAATATTGGTTTCGGATCAAGTTAAGTCCGAAATCCGTGGTGTCGCACCCTGTTAAGTCCAAATTCCGGTGATTTCGAATTGGTGTACAAGTGTTGAATTCGTATCTGTTAAGTTCGAATTCCGTGATTTCGCACACATCTACATCCGAATTCTGAGTTGAAGAGTATAATTGGTTTTGATTTTGGCCAAGTATTGATTTCGCACCAAGCTAAATTCGAATTCAAGGATTTCGCATTCAGTTGCATTCGAATTCAAGGAATTCGTACTCAGTTGCATTCCAATTCAGGGAATTCGCACCGTACTACATCCGAAATCTGAATTCTAAAGCATCCGAAATCTGAAGGTTTCGCACCACTTAAAATTTGTCTAAGTGTTGGTTTCGGACCCAAGTGCTGATTTCTTTCTTGAACAGTTTATTCTAAGTGTAATCTCTGTTACACTTACTGCTTGATCTTCTGAACGATCAATTATCCTAGCTATTTGAAAAGATGTCGAGAGATTTAATGAGTATGGGATCAAAGAATAAGCCTCCAGTTCTTCTAGTGGAAGAATATGCCCAATGGAAGAAGAGAATGACTCAGTTTCTAAATCATCAGAACAGAGATTTAATGGTTTCAATCAAAGAAGGTCCTCACACACCACAAATGGATGTTGGTGGTCAAGCTGAAACTGCTACAAGTCAGTATATTGCTCCTAGAAGGATTGATAAAGAACCCAGATTTTTAATCAAAATGACAAAGATAGGATTGCAATTGATGAACTGGCTTTGACTTATTTGACTATGGCAATTCCAAATGATATCTACAATCGAGTAGATAGTCGTGACTCAGCGAAAGAGATATGGGATGAGTTAGAAAGGCAGTTTGAGGGATCATCAAAGTCTAAGAAGACCAAAAGGAATCAAAGCATCAATGCTTATGAAGGGTTTAAAGCAAGAGAAGGCGAACCTTTGAAAGAGACCTACAATAGATACAATATCATCCTTAATAATTTGAGAAGAAATGGAGTCGACAAATCAGAATCAGAAATAAATTACAAATTTGTCAAGAATCTTCTACCAGAATGGGATTCCTACTCCATTCAGCTCCAAATGTCAAGGGATATGGATGATGAAAAGTTGACCGACATTTTCAGTATTCTAAGTCAACACGAAGAAAAAGTAAAAGCTGTTAAAGAAAAGGATAAAAAGGTCGAAGAATCTTTAGCCCTTCTGAGTAAACATAAGAAGAGTGAAGCTATGAAAACAAAAGCTTTGATTTCTGGGATGAGCAAGAAGAAGATAAGTTCTGATGATGATGATAGTAGCAGTTCAGGAGATGAAATGACTGATATAGCTGAGAAGTTGGCTTTATTAACAAACAGATTTCAAAACAAGTTTGGCAAAAAGAAGTTTTATTCAAAAACCAAACCTGAATACAACAAAGCTAACAAGTATAAAAGATTTGAGAAGAAATATGAGAACAAGGAGGAAAAGAAAGAGGAGAAAGAGGAGAGAGTTGAGAAAAAGGAAAGAGAGGAAAGGAATGATAGAGATGACCGAAACTGTTTTAACTGTGGAAAGCCAGGTCATTATGCCAGAGACTGTAGCTAAAGAAGGTGAAGGATTCTGACTATTATCAGCGAAAGGCACATCTGGCAAAAGCAAAAGAAAGTGGAAAGCCAGTCAATGCTGAGGAAGAAATTTGGCTTATGGATTCCTCTGATGATGAAGAAGCTCACTTTACTCAAGTAAAGCATAGCTTAATGGCTAAACTAGATGAAGATGACCAGGAATCCGAGGTATCATCTCTTCATTCTTCTGATAATTCTGATAATTCTGATAATGAGTCTGAAACTGAAGATGACAGATATGAAGAAATGCAACTCGTGATAATTGAACTTAATAAGAAATTTGAAAAAGTTCAAAAGGAACTTGAAAATAAGAAAAGTTCAATGATGAAATATCACGATGAGGCACTTCTTTACAAATGTCTTGCTGAAGATAGAGAAAATGAAAAGGAAGTTATTAGAACAAAAGTTAAAACACTTGAATCTGAAATTTCTGAATTGAAGAAGAAAATGATTGATATAAGTGATGAGAATATAGACTGTCAATTTAAAATTAAGATTCTCACTGAAGAAAGAATAGAAGCTCTTGCAAAGATCAAAGAACTTGAAGAGTTAAACTATAAAAGAGGTCAGACTGAGCAAACTCTAAGATTATTAACCAATAATCCAAAAGATAAACGATTTTTTAATCCTAAAATGGGACTTGGTTTATCTGATGTAGAGGTATCAAAGAAAGCGCCTGGAAATTTTTATACAATTACAAAACTGGATGAAGATTTAAAGGAACCCATTAAAAAGGAAATACCTCTTATATCCAAAACTTTTGTTAAATCTGAATGTTCAACTCCGGATTCTAATAAAGATAAGGATAAGACGGATAAAGGTTCGGAAGAAAAGCCTAGATTCAATACGACAAACTTTAAATACGATGAACTAAATTCCAGTTACAAAACCAAAAAGGTTGAACTAACTGAATTTAGTTTATTATTCTCAAATGAATCTATGGCTAAAATATTTGATTCCAATATCAATGAACCTGAACCTGTTAAATCTGAATCTAATGTTGAAATGGGGTCAAATACAAATTCAGATTCTGACAAAAAGGAGTTTGTTCAAGAAACCTCTTCTGAATTTCCTGATTTGGATTCTGCTTTACGAAAAATTGTTGATTTAGAAAATCAAATTTCTAAATTACAATTAAATTTTGAAATATTAGAGAATGATCATGATAATATTGGGATAAATTTTGATCATAGTCAAAAAGTCAATCTTGAACTTCAAGTTGAGATTCGACGACTTGAATCCCGAATATTAGAATTATCAAAATCTAAAGATTCAATTACTTGTGAAAAGTGTTCAAATCAAAGTGAAACAACAGATCAATCTAATTCTTCAAGTTCGGTCAAAGTAAAAGAAAAATGTTCTTTCGAAGGTTATGAGAAAGGAGAATCATCCGGAACCAAATCTAATTCTTGTTCGAATGATTCTTCTAACTCTAAAAGCTCTAACATTTTTTCTTCAAGTAAAATTGATTCTGGTGTAAAAGTATCTTTAGAAAAAGATAAGCTTTTTGAAGAAAACAAAGCACTTGTTTTGAGATGTGCAAAACTTTCAAATCAAATTTTAGATTTTGAAAAAGTGCTTTTTCTTGAGAAAGAGAAGCATAAAAAGGAAAGAACTGAACTTGAAATTGAACTGAAATATTGTGAAGTATATCATACAAAGTTTTCATCAAATATATCTAATGTCAAAAAGGAACAAGAACTGAAAAGAAAAGAAAAAGAAAAATTATTCGAAACAAAATCAAATGTGTTTCCAAATAATGCTTCTAGTTCTAAGACTTCTAACAATGTTTCTCATTCTTTCTCAGAAATGGATGAAGAAAAGTGCGTGGATCTGAAGGAGAATATTTCGAATAGCGAGAATAGGAATACTGATACTGAGAAATGTATTTCTTCAAATAAAAATTGTATTCATTCGTGTAATGTTTACAAAGTTTGTGAAAATAAAAATTCTGCAATTTCAAATTCTATCTTGTTGACACAAGCAAAAAGAAGAATACATTGTGCTCATTGTTGGGATAACTATTTCAAGCTAAATAGAAATGATCCAAAGAACAAAAAGACTAATACTTCATTTTTTTCTTTAAAATCTTCAGCGAACAAATTTGTTAAAATGTTCGGTTTCAGATCAAAGAAACAGAATAAGAAGAAAGAAACAAAAACAGTTGATGTGAATATGGTTTGGATTCCAAAAGATCAAATCAACAAACCAAATACACAAAATAACCTTACCTTTAAAGGCAAAATTCAAGGTTCATCAACTGTAATAAACAAACTGATCCGTACTAACAAGAAAGGACCCATACAGATATGGGTACCTAAGATCAGGTAATTATCTTTTTACAGGATCGTCATGTGTGGGTCATTGATTCGGGAGCTTCTAGACACATGACGGGGTACAAGCACTTATTGCACGATTTTACTGTACATCCTGGCGGATCGGTAGGTTTTGGTAACGATTCTAAAGGTCACGTTCGAGGCTACGGAACGTTGAAGAATGACTCGATGCAAATAGAAAAGATCTTGTATGTTGAAGGATTAGGGCATAACCTTTTCAGTATTAGTCAGTTTTGTGACAAGGACTGTAAGGTAATCTTTGACAAGAAGTTTTGTTATGTTGTGGATGAGAACTGGTCAGAGATTTTCAGAGCAAAACGATGCAGCGATCTATATATGATGGATTTTTCGACTCTGGTTGCTTCTAATCAAGTTTGTCTTGTTTCAAAAGCCTCTCAAGATGAATGTTGGTTGTGGCATAGGAGACTCTCACATCAAAATTTTCGAAGCATCAACAAGCTCAGAATAGATGGATTAGTTTCCGGGCTTCCTGAACTGAAGATTGACAAAGTTTCTATCTGTCCGGCGTGCGAAATGGGAAAGATGAAACACGTCACGCACAAATCCAAAACTTTGTCTAACTGCAACAACGTCTTGGAATTAATTCATATGGATCTCTGTGGCCCTATGAGAACTCAATCAATGGGAGGAAAGAAATATATCTTGGTTATGATTGATGAGTATTCACGCTACACTTGGTTGGATTTTCTTCGACTAAAATCTGAAGCACCTGAGCAAATAATTAAGTTCATAAAAAGGATTCAAATTCTTCTACAACGTCCAGTTCAAAAGATAAGGAGCGACAATGGAACTGAATTCAAGAATGCAACTCTTCAATCGTTTCTTGAATCCGTTGGCATCTCTCATAATTTTTCTACACCAATTACTCCACAACAAAATGGAGTAGTTGAAAGAAAAAATAGGACGCTTGTGGAAGCAGCTCGGACTATGCTTGCTTATTCGGGTCTTCCACCAAGTTTATGGGCTGAAGCAGTTTCAACCGCATGTTTCACTCAAAACAGGACAATTATTAATAAACGTCTTAATAAAACTGCATATGAAATAATCAATAATCGCAAACCTAACATCAAATTTTTGCGTGTTTTTGGATGCAGATGTTTTGTCCTAAAAGATAGAGAACACCTTGCAAAATTCCAAGTCAAGGCTGATGAAGGGATTTTTATTGGATATTCCTTGAATTCTAAAGCATATCGGATCTACAATAATCGTACAAAATCAGTCATCGAGAGCATCAACGTTACGTTTGACGAGAGTGTGACTTTGACTTCTGGACAACACAGTTCAGAACTCGGACAAAAATATGAAGTTTCTACTCAAAAAGGAGTAGAACCTGTGGCGAAAATGTTTTCTAATTCTGTATTAAACAATAATAGTACTAAAGATTTAGATTTGTTATTTCATGATGCATTTGTGGATTATTGTGCAGATATGGAACAACCCATCACATCTGTAAATGCATCTCCACAACAGACGAGTGTGAATGTCTCTGGTCCATCTGACGATGTCGGTGCTAGTACTTCTGGGACAACCAACGAAACTCCAAGTGTACCTACAACTATTCCAGTTTCTGAACCTGAAATTCAGCCTGAAGTTCCGGTTTCAGTAAACACATCATCGGAGGTTCCTATACATGAAATACAACAACCAGAAGTTAATGTACCAGAACCAACACATGTATCTTCAGCTGAATCTACTGAAGAGATTCTTGCAGTTATGGATGAGAATGATTCATCGAACACTCGTGTAGAGATTTCAACTCTTCCCAGTGTACATAAGTGGACAAAAGCACACCCCCCAGCAGATATTATTGGTGATATCAATGATGGAGTGAAAACACGATCTACGACTACCAACGAATGTTTGTATGTCAACTTTCTAAGCACATTAGAACCCAAGAAAGCATCTGAAGCTTTACAAGATCCAGATTGGATAAACGCCATGCAAGAGGAGTTAAATGAGTTTAAGCGTAACGAAGTTTGGCATTTGGTGAAGCGTCCTAAAGACAAGACCATTGTTGGAACTAAATGGGTCTTTAGGAACAAGAAAGACGAAGCAGGAATTATAGTCAGAAACAAAGCAAGACTGGTTGCAAAAGGGTATAATCAACAAGAAGGAATAGATTATGATGAAACCTATGCACCAGTAGCAAGGATTGAAGCCATCAGAATTTTTCTTGCATACGCCGCACATAAAAGCATGAAGGTATTTCAAATGGACGTCAAATCTGCGTTTCTGAACGGAATACTTCATGAAGAGGTTTATGTAAGTCAACCTGAGGGTTTTATAGATCCAAAATATCCCAACCATGTCTATGTTTTGGACAAAGCACTCTACGGTTTGAAACAAGCTCCGAGGGCATGGTATGAGACTCTGACTATTCATCTGCTTAAAAATGGATACACCAAAGGTACAATAGATACAACTCTTTTTCTCAAAAGAGAAGGTAAAGATTTAATGTTAGTACAAATATATGTTGACGGCATTATATTTGGATCTACAAATCCAGATATGTGTAAAGATTTTGAAGAGGTGATGAAAAGCCGTTTTCAAATGAGTATGATGGGAGAGTTAAAAAATTCTCTTGGTCTCCAAGTGACACAGTCAAATGAAGGCATTTTCATTAATCAATCAAAATATATAAATGATATGCTTAAGAAATTTGACTTAAATTCCTCTTCCACCATGAAAACTCCCATGGCTACCGGTAAGCTTTTGAACGCTGATTCATCTGGTATATCAGTTGATCAAAAGTTATACCGAGGCATGATTGGATCTTTACTGTATCTAACGGCAAGTAGACCGGATATTTTGTTTGCAACATCTTTTTGTGCACGTTTCCAAGCAAACCCGAAGGAATCTCACATTGTGGCTGTAAAGCGAATCTTTAGATATCTCAAAGGCACAAAAAATTTGGGTCTTTGGTATCCTAAGGATTCTGGGATTGAACTAACTGCTTACACAGATGCAGATCATGCGGGAAATATGATGGACAGGAAAAGCACATCTGGTGCTTGTCAATTCTTGGGAGATAAACTTGTAAGCTGGTCATCAAAGAAGCAAACTTGTGTATCAACATCTACGGCTGAAGCAGAGTATGTGGCCGCCGCTAGTTGCTGTTCACAAGTAATTTGGATGAAAACTCAGCTAAAGGATTATGGATATATCTTCAACAAGATCCCCATTTATTGTGATTCAAAAAGCGCAATTGCAATAACTAAAAATCCTGTTCAACATTCCAAAACGAAACACATAGATGTCAGGTACCATTTTATCAAAGACCATGTTGAGAAGGGAACGATAGAAATGCACTTTGTACCAACAGAACTAGAACTTGCTGATCTTTTCACAAAACCTTTAGATGAAAAGAGGCTCAATTTTCTAATCAGCAAACTAGGAATGTTGAATCCTTAAGACATTGAGGGGGAGTTCGTGTTCTTGTTTACTTAAATCTATGATCATATCCTAACACACTAGGACCCAAGTCCCGTTGGGTACCAAAATCTGCTTAATCTGTTTTGCAGGTTTATCATGTGTTGTACTGACTTGTAAATTCATACTACACACATGACTGAAAACAGAAGAGAAGCGGTGGATTTTTTTTGAAGAATATTTGTACCATTAAGGGGGAGACAAAGAACATTGGCTTTTGAACATATCAGTTCAAAACCCGTGCTTCAACGACTATGGCTTCTGAACAATTCAGTTCAGGACCCGTACTTCAAAGACTAAGACTTCTAAACAAATCAGTTTAGAACTCACACTTCTCAGGTAATATCCTTAAATGTTATATCCTTTTACTTCAAGGAACAAGTGATGAAAGGTAACATTGGATTATATTTTGTTTCTACCACTTTGAAAACTTGAATCTTTACAAATTTAATTCAATGAGATAAAATTTTCAATTTTCATTCAATGAATTAAATGTGTGCTAAAAGATGATTTTTTCAAGAATCTTTGTATTATCTGAGTTAGATTTGCTTCAACTTTCACCTCTGAAATAAATCGAAAGGTAAGCAAAACATGAATGAAATTATGATGAATGCTCAAAGTTATGTGAATCTGGATATATATAGAATATAATGCTCAAAAAGCCTATATGTCAGAATGATGGATGGAAACGAAAATATGGGGGAAGCACTATGTTTTAGAAACAAGTGATTGAGATATTATTCATATTTTGTGATGGAAATCTGAACTTATATAGAATATCATTTAGTTTGAAAGTTTGTACCTGTGGCCTTTCTGGTTTGGGAGAGTAAGTCCTAAGGGGTGCTCGACACCTAGTCCCTAATATCAACTGGTCTGGGATCGGCTGACCCAAATCCTGCAATAGAACCAGATAGAAAGCCATGTTTTACTGGTACAAATGGGTTTAAGATATATCGATGTGGCCTTTCTGGTTTGGGAAATTAAGTTCTAAGGGGTGCTCGTCACCTAGCACCTAAGGCCAACTGGTCTGGGATATGCTGACCCAAATCCTGCTATAGAACCAGATAGAAAGTCATGTTTAACGGTATATCTTATTCTTACTAAACTTTTTGATCAAAAGATGCCAATGAGCACAAAATCAAAAGATGCCAATGAGCACAAAAGAAAAGATGCCAATAAGCACACATCTCTTGAAACTTGGGAAAATACAAAGTCGCGATAAACCCGTAAATTTGTGAAAATCCTGATTTTGGACAAATAGTGTGAGTAGAGCAAAGTATTCTTATATGTTTTAGAATTGCATAAGCTTTATGCTAATCATATTTCGCATGCCAGCACGCCAAATAGATTTGATAAAGGGGTTGACACTGAACGTTTACATCTTGATATACAATGATGACTTGTTCTTCAATCCAAACACATGCATTTGATTTCAGTTGATTGAAAAATTTGTTAAGTTTCATTAAGTTGAATTTCTTTTGTAAAGCTTTCAAATGATCAGATGTTAGTAGTCATAAAATAAAATTCAATGAATTTTACTTTCCTTGTAAAATGCATTTGTTGCTACAATGTCAAATACTGAGCGTTATTGAAATATATTCATATTTTCAGAGGAAGAAAACAAGTTACTTCAGAATTCATATTTTGAGGGGGAGTTAGATTTTTACACAAAGTGATAAGTCTAACAGTTTGGACTCATGTTTTATGAGTACCAAGTTTTCATCTGTCTGTACAGATTCCTCTGAAGAAAAGACAGCAATTTATGCAATTGTTTAGGGGGAGCAATTCGGCATAAGTCTGTAAGTTATAAAAAAAAGGTTTGTATTTGAGAGCTTACAAAGTTTTATCTGATGTGAGATTTGTGGAACAGTTGTTAAATTTTCTGAAAAAGTTGTAATTTTGTCAGGCATTTATTTGAAGAATTCGATCTCTCAAGGATTCGAATTCAAAGAATTCGAACACTTAAGGATTCGAATTCATAGAATTCGAACTCCTAAGGATTCGAATTCAAAGAATTCGAACTCCTAAGGATTCGAATTCAATGAATTCGAACTCTTAAGGATTCGAATTCAAAGAATTCGAACACTTAAGGATTCGAATTCAATGAATTCGAACTCTTAAGGATTCGAATTCAAAGAATTCGAACTCTTAAGGATTCGAATTCAAAGAATTCGAACTCTTAAGGATTCGAATTCAATGAATTCGGACTCTTACGGATTCGAATTCAATGAATTCGGACTCTTAAGGATTCGAATTCAATGAATTCAACATCACCTTTTTCTACTGTTTGCCAAGTGGGGTACTCTAAATCGTGCCAAGTGTCCAATTTTTTTTAAGTATAAATAGAGTTCAAATGTTCATTTTCCCACTTTTTCACTTCTGGCATTCAATTCGAATTCTCTGAAGAAGACACTATTCATCATCTTCAATTTCAATCTTCATCTGTTCATATTGAAAAGGAAATCTAACCTAGAGAGAACACAAAGTGATTAGAGTAAAACCTTGTTATCTCTACTTCAGAATTTCCAATCTACTCCAAATCCACATCCACATCCACCTCCACCTTCATCTACACCTTCAGTTACACCCACACAGTTTCAAGCATTATCCAAAGAGTTATCTACTTTCAAGTCTGAAGTTGTGAAATTTTTAAGTGATATGAAGCAGTCAATTGTTGAGTTGAAAGAATTAATGGAACAGTCGTGTAAGACTCAAGCTCAGGGTACTAAGAGAAGACATGATCAGGATCCCGATGATCATGATCATGAGGGGGAGATGAGTAAGAAGAGAAGAGCTGAGTCAGAAAGCTCTCAAGGCCAGAAAAAGAATCCGACTGTTGCTGAAATATCTGAGATGTTTGAATCAGGTGCTATGGGTGATCAAAGCGGAAAACAGATCGTATTATATGTTGATCCGAATAGAGAACCAACGGTTGAAAAGCCTGAGGTAAATGAGGACGAGATAAGAGAAGTGGTTGATCGATTCGTGCAATCTGTGGAGTTGATTGAAATTAGTTCTGATGATGAAGAAACTAATGAAAATGCAAGAGCTTATGATCGGTATTGGAAAGTTAAGGAGGAAGAAGAACCACTTTTGGTATTTACTTATGAACCAGAAGATCAAGGTGTTGGATTTAATGAAGAAGAGGTTGATATTTTTTCAGAGATATATGGGCCACAAACTCCTGAAGAAATAATCTTTAGCCCTGTACACTCACCCGAACATATCTCAACCACTTTGATGTCAGAACAACCTTCTGTTACACCTATAACCATCAACCTTAACCAATCTACTTCAGCTCAAACCACTATACCAGTATCTGAACCACATCATTCTCATGATCCATTACCTAAAGAGCCAAAACCTGAAGAGACTGATCCTCAATCCACTACATCTTTAGTACCTCCTATCATTCCTAGTCATGATGAAGTTGGTCCTTCTAATCCAGCTGATCAACCTGGTCCTTCATCCTCGCGGAGCAGAAAATTGACTGAACTTGAACAACGACAAAGAACTTTGTATTTGAGAACACCTTTCCTAGAAGAAGAAGAAAGAAGACTGTTTGTGCACAGAATCAGAACTTTGAATCCCTACGCCGTGTTGGGTATTACAGATCAAACAACCGAATACAAGTTCGAGTATATGTACTTTCTAAGAGACAAGTGCCAAAAGAAAAGAGAGGTGAGGAGCAAGAAGTTGATTGTGTCTATAAAGGAGGTAACAGCTAGATTGTATTACAAATTGTGGTATCCTGAATTTTTAGTTCAGAGACAGGATTGCAGAGATTACAGGTTTACTGAAGCTGATTTCTGTCATTTAACCATGGAAGATTTTGAGTTCTTGTATCATCATTTCAGAGATCTTCAGATCAGAAGGGAAAACGTAACTCTTGCACTGAATGCCATCAAAAGATTTTTGAGAAGACACGTCTTGTTCACACAGTGTCATGATCTACAAATGGTCGTGGAGAGTTATCAGCCAAGAGTCAACTTGTTGAGGCCTAATCAAAGTCTGCCTGGATTGATGAAGATGACTCTATTTGCTGTGATTGGAGAACCAGAGTTTGGTGTTGTGTTCAGTAATGGTGCAAACAAGATATTCATTCGGTTTAATGAGTTGGAAAAATATTCTGATGGTACGCTTAAAATTGTAAGACTTCAGTTAGTCGAAAATCATAAAAGACATGATGCTGAACGAAAAGTTAATTGGATGTCTTCAAGACCTAGAAGAGTTTTGTCAAGAGCCATTGAAGAGATAGATGAAAAATTGAGTTTCAGAATGGCTATGCGAAGGATTGAAACGCATCTTGGGTTTCGAAGTAGAAGAAGACCCTTTCTGCCTTGATAGCTAAGGGGGAGATTGTTAGGGCATTTTTGTAGCTATCAAGACAGTATTAATATCTTGTACTGTTCTTCTTAAGTAGAGGCATGGACATGTCATGGCCCTACTATATAAAGAAGACTCCTTTGTAATCTTGGCAACAACTTAATCATTTTGTCATTTACACTTTGAAGATCAATATATGGATGACTTGTGTACTCTAGATTTTCTCTCTATATCATTTTTGATTTCTAGCTAGATTTGGGATTTCACAACCTTCATCGGATCAACTTGAATACCTTTCTCGGAAACTACATGCCCGAGAAACTGAACTTCCCGTAGCCAGAATTCACATTTAGAGAACTTAGCGTATAACTGTTCCTTCTTCAACAATTCCAGAATTAAACGAATATGTTGGGCATGCTCTTCTTTGGACCGGGAGTAGATAAGGATATCATCGATAAACACAATAACGAATTTATCGAGATATGGCTTACATACTCTATTCATTAAATCCATAAAAGCAGCTGGGGCATTCGTCAATCCAAAAGGCATTACTAAGAATTCATAGTGACCATACCGTGTACGAAAAGCAGTTTTCAGAACGTCTTCTTCTTTAACCTTCAGTTGATGGTAACCAGATCTCAGATCAATCTTGGAGAAATAGCAAGCTCCAACTAGTTGATCAAAGAGGTCATCAATTCTAGGAAGTGGATACTTGTTCTTGATCGTGGGCTTATTCAGCTCTCGGTAATCAATACACATTCTCATCGAACCATCCTTCTTTTTCACAAACAGAATCGGTGCTCCCCACGGCGAAGAACTGGGTCTGATGAAGCCTTTATCTGAAAGATCCTGCAGTTGAGTCATCGTCTCTTTCATCTCTTGAGGTGCCAAACGATACGGTGCACGGGCAACAGGAGCAACTCCAGGAATCAGATCTATACCAAACTCTACTTGTCTAACGGGCGGAAGGCTAGTCAAATCTTCTGGAAAAACTTCCGGAAATTCACGAACAACCGGAATATCTCCCAGCTTACTCTTTTCTAGCTTAATATCTATCACATAAGCTAAGTAACTTGAGCAATCTTTATTGATACACTTACGATCTTTCAACAATGAGATAAGGCAAGACTGATGATTTCTACGGTCACCATAAATCACTACTGGTCCCTTCTCAGGTAAGACAACATTTATCAATTTCTTATCACAAACTATATTAGCCTGATTCTTGGCTAACCAATCCATTCCCACTACCACATCAAACTCGATCAAGGCTATAGGAAATAACTGAATAGGCACTCCACACCCATCTATGTTTATCACACAACTATCAAATACCTCACTAACCGGTACTTGATTATCATTAGCCGTATCTACCATTAACACATGATCTAACACTTTAGGCTTTAATTGTATATAGGCAACAAAAGAAGGCGACACAAACGATCGGTTTGCACCGGAATCAAATAACACTTTAGCACGTGTAGAATTTATTAAGAATGTACCTGTAACCACATCGGGAGTCTCATCTGCTTCTTGCTCTGTCATCTGGAAGGCACAACCCCTTGCTCTTGGTACTTCTGGCCTTGGTACTACCGGTCTAACACCCGTTGGTCTTACTGACGTACCACCCGTTTGTATTCTCCCCAGTGGACAATCAAACTAAAGGTGATCAGGAGAATTGCAAGAGTAACAAAATCTAACTACTCGATAGTCTTTAGCAATACGACCGATCTTTCCACACTTATAACAGTTTCTAGGATCCACTTGACAACTTCCTTGATGAAAACGGTGGCACTTTGGGCAAGGTCTTTCAACTGGTCGGAAAGGTGGACGGTTATCAAATCGCTGAAACTTGGACTTCTTCGGATCATACTGCGGTCCTTCCTGTTGGTTTTATATGCTCAAGAATGATTATAAAATAATATTACCGGTAATATATGATCCTATAGGGTCACACCGAACAACAAGTAGACACTAAATTGATATTTATAAGAATTTGATTCTTGATAAATATTAATTCTTGATGAATATTATTAATTATATTAATGAATATAATTCTTAATATTAAATGCAAATAAGAATTCTAGTTTATTAAAAATAATGATTTTAATATATATAACTAGAAATTGCTAGGAGGGACTAAATGTAGTATGTTTAAATAGTTAAAATAGAGATTTTAACTAATATTAAACTAGAGGGGCTTCAAGTGTAATATTGCATGGAAGGTTCAAATTCTATTGGTTCTCTTTGAAGGTCCAATAAGATTAAACAACCTTTCTTGTAAATAGAAGACTTGACTAGTTTTTTTGAGAGAGACTTAAAAAATACTAGCCATCACTCTCCTCTCTCCCTCTCTCCACTTCGGCCGAAACCACCATCTTTGGTGGTGGTTTTGTGCTTCTTATTTTCAAGTCTATTGTATAATTGAACAAGAAGTTCTCTTTTGCATTTTTCATCAAGAAAAGTACTAGCATACTTTGGTGTTGGAGCTTGTCGGTGGACTACTTTAGAGGAGCTCTATTTTTGGGTTCTACCATCTTCATCAACTTCCAACCTCACAAGAGGATTCAAAGTCTACAAAGGTTGTATTGTCTAAACTCTCTTGGTATGTTCTTATTTATCTTTTCTTGCATGTAACAAGATCATTGGTGGGAATAAAATGGTTTTATGTTTTATTCAAATTTTTGCTTCCGTTGCATAATAATTTTTATCTCTTATGAGTTTTTGAAACCGGGTTTTGAACATAAATTCCCAACAAGTGGTATCAGAGCCTATGTTATAATGCATGATTAGTAAATAAGTTGTTTTTGGGTAAAACTTGGTTTTTGGAAGCCATGGATAAAATTTCATTTTGGTATGAAAAGTTCATGCATGGCTTCTTTGGCAACTTGTTTGTGAAAATTTTATATTTTATGTAACAAAATTTTAACATGCATTTTTGTTACATAAAGGTTGCCTTAGAAAAACATAGTGTTGTTTTATTTTATTGTTTTTTATGAGAAATATGTGCATAAACAAGCCATGGACCAATATGTTGGTTGTTGTGTTGTTTCCTTTAAATTTGTTATAATTTTTTATTATTATTCATGTTGGTTTGTAATAGTAAATAGGTTTTATTATTTCATGTTTTGCTTTTGTTCATTTTGTAAGTATTAGATTAGTTGTTAGAACTAGTTTTTATTTTATAAAATGTAACAAGAAGAAGGCCAACATGGAGCTTGAAGATGGAGCTTGATGTTCTTGTTTGCATGGAGATGCTAAAGCAAGTGGGAGCTTGAAGTTTTATTTATTTATTTTGTCCCTTAGGAATGGACTTGGCATTTTTTGTTTTGGCTCACAAGAAATGTCATTAGAAATGGCTTTGTTTTATGCACATTCTTTTGCATGTTTTATGGTTGATTATGTTCTTTTTGATGCGTTAAAATATAGGATATTGCATGCTAGTAAAGAACATAAAATTGGTTCAAACGCGCTTATTTAAAATTGTTTAAAGTTGAAGCGACAAATTTTAAAATTAGATTTTAAATGAACCAAGTTTTAAAATAGAGATTTTATATCAACCACTATTTAAAATGGAGATTTTAAAATTGATAACATGCAAATTGGTTCAAATACGTTTTATGTAAAATTGTTTATTTAAAAAAATGAATTTTAACTATCTCAAACTAGAAGGGTTTGTTTTGGTAAATATGCATGGCCTTCCTCCTTTTGATTGGTCATATTGGGTGGCAAAAAGGAGAGCACATGCTCTTGATTTAAATAAATGGATTTTAATTGATCCAAATTATTTAAAATGGAGTTTTTAAATTTATTCTTTTTGATGAAAATTTCTTTTTCTTAAAAGGAGTACCTTGATTATTGGATGCATGCAATAATATGGTACTATGGTTTTTAAGACAAAAATTGAGATTTTGAGTTTTTATAAAAGGAGTTTAAATGGAGATTGTTAGGACTAAAAGTCCTATAAAATAGAAAGTGATATAAACAAATAATTAGTGTTATTTATTGGTTTGTAAAGCCTCTCAAGATAATGGGCTTTATGGCTAATGGGCTTGGGCCTGTCAAGCCCTTGGTATTTAATGTGTGATTAGAGTGGTAATTAGGTTAGACGTGGTGAGATTAGCCGTGCGCTTAACAGAGTTTAGAGAGAGAGTTTGTTCATCATTCTAATCTTGTAACTCTCTGCATTCAATCACTAAAGGATTAATCGCTTCATATTCATTGTTACTTGATCAATCTGGGATCCACAATTGGTATCAGAGCAGAGGGACAAAGCTATTGATTCAAAGGTATTTTTCTGGTTTTTCTTGATCCTTCAAAGTACGTACTGTGTTGATCTCAAGAATTTTTGATTGCTTTGATTTTGGTGTTAAAACCTAAAATTGAGGCTTGATACATTCTTCTCATAGGTTTTCTAAGATCTCTCTGTGTTTTCAAATCGTTTGGTTGAGTAAAAATCACTGATTTTTAAGTTCTTGATTTGTTTGGTGTTAAAACCCAAAATCACTGATTTTTAAGTTCGTGAAAATTATCAATTTTTCTTGTCAAAAGTGCTATTTGATTCGATTTAGTATTGTTTTGGTGTGATTTTGGGCTAGTTTTCTTGTTAGTACTAAGTTCTTGCAGATTGTCTCTCTTCAAGACTGCAGAAATTCATCGAACCTGGTAAGTTTTTTCTTGTATCTGATTTGTTTTCGAAGTCCCGATACTGATATATCCCGGTAGTGACTACTCCCGATACTGATAACTCCCGGTAGTGAATAACTCCCGGTGCTGATATCTCCCGGTAGTGTTAACTCCCGGTGTAGTCATCTCCCGGTATCGATATCTCCCGGTAGTTGATATATCCCGGTACTCCATCTCCCGGTACTCCATCTCCCGGTACTCCATCTCCCGGTATTACATCTCCCGGTACCTAACTTAGTCCCGGTATTACTCAGTTGTGGGACTCGGTTTTCCAGTCCCGGTATCACAACTCCTAGTATTTCTCTGTGACTTCCCAGTTGCGGGACTTCTCAATTGCGGGACTTTCCATTTGCTGGACTTGCTTCTAATACCGGAAGCTGTAAATTTCGGATTTTTAGGTTTAGTGATTTTTGAACTTTCATAACTTCAAATCATCATAACTCTCTCAAAAATCAGTATTTTGCAATGAAATTTTACAGGGTTACTCAAAATGTGATTCTGAAAATATTCGCTGGGAATGTTTTCTGCTAAAAACATCTACAGCTATGAGTTCGATCACACCACAGTAAACTGAACAGGCTTTCAATTCTGGATCAGTAAACCCTGTCTGCTTTTGATCGATATCTTGAATTGTCTCACGATCACTTCTGTCAAGTAACAATGTCTTATCCGACTTACTCTGAGCTCAAAGAGAAAGTTTCTCTTTTAGAAGCGCATATCTCTAAGCTAGAAGCCGAGGCTAAGATCAAATATGATGCCATAGGCAGGCTAGCGATTGAAAAGGCTGAGGATAAATGTGTGATAGAAAACTATCAAGCTGAGTGCTCGGCCTATTCAGAAAGAGCTAAACTCCTCGAGACCCAAATATCTGAATATACTCAAAAGTTAGAGAAGTCTCAAGAGGAGTATTCTAAAAGCATCTTAGTTCAAGAAAATGTTTTAAAAGAAAATGAAAAGTTGACCACTAAGCTTAAGGAGGTTGAATCCAAACTTTACAAACTTGGTCAATCTGAACAAACCATCCACTTGAACAAGCCTAAGGAGTTCAAATATTACAACTCGCTTTGGGGACTCGGATATGATAATCCATGCTACCTAAAGAAAGTTCTGTCGAAGGTCCCCACTCTTTATGAATTTCATTTCATGGTCTTAGACAAGATTTATCCGGAGTACAAAATTAAGTGGACTAAGGCATCTCCGGAAGATGAGGAGTTTGAGGATTTTAAAAGACAAACGGCCATACCTCTACCACCAATAGAAGCAAAACCTAAATCTGAAAATCCTACTTCTGAAAATGACACGAAATCGGATGATGCGCCGCCTAGGAAGAACATAAATGTACAAATTCCTTTCGTGTACGAAACGCTTAATGCATCGTATTTAAAAAGCAAAATTCCTTATCTCCCAAATAATTACTTCGACATCTGTTCGCTTTCCAAAACGGTTGAAACTCCCCTTCCCGGTCCGGCAACACCAGATGCAGATTCTAACGAGAAATCAGAGTTCAAACGTTATGTTCCACCTCTGATTTTGGAAAATATCATTTTCAAACTTGAAGAATCGATTGCGAGGGATAAGGTCATTTATGAAACCGAAAGGATTGTACTTTTAGATTCTATTGAAAAGCTCAAACAGACTAAACCCGAGACACTACCCGAATCTGAAAGAGCGATCTATCGAACCGAGATTGCTAAGTTGACCTCTCAGCTGTCCGTGCTAGCGACAGAAGCTTTAACGCTGAGAATGGCTAAGGGGAATTCTGTGGATACTGCAATGACGCCGGTCACTTCTGAAACAATCTCGTTTGATGATGCTCAGATCTTTTAGGATAGTTCGTCGTGCAAAGCCTTTATGGGAGTGTCTGATGACACCACTACTAAAGATTTGAGCTTTAAGGATAAAGGTAAGGCCATCGAACCCGATTCTGTTCAAAAGAATCTTTTTCCGGTTTTTGATAATCCCTTTGCGAATGACTCCTCGTCTGACTCTGATGGCGACACTTCACCTGATTCTGCACGAAGATTTTCTAAGTTTATGAACTCCAATCCTTGTCATGAAGATGATTTTTCTAAGATTGATGTTGCTCCTAAGCTTGCAAGTCACATTCAACTTCTTGAGAAAATGCCTTCACCGGTTAATTTTAAAAAGGGAGAATGTTCCAACTCCAAATATGTTTCTAAGAGCAATTCTTCAAATTCAAAATCTAAAAGACGGTCAAAGAAACGCCCGAAAACCGGTAAGTCTCACAAAAGACAATCTTATTACTCTAGTTCTTCTAATAGTGAGCTTCATGATTCTTCAGATAATCATGTTTTTAGAAAAGTAATAATGGTTTGGAGAAAGAAATCAACTACAGAAGAATGTAATGGAAACACGTTTCATGATTCCCCTGTAGTTGATACAAAGTCTTTTATTTCCAAGACTGGTTCACGTGCTCATGTTTACCCTATAGCTAAGCTGATCAGTTTAAACCGAGCAAAGGTCTGTTGCACGTATTGTGGAAAGAGTGACTTTGTACATCCAAGGTACGTCAATAACTGGTATGGTACCTATAGCATCCCCAATCCCCATATTAAAGTCAAGACATCTAACCACCAAGGATCCATCAAGGCATGGATACCAAAATCTTTTTGATTTGTTTTTACAGGAATGTCATGTGGTTTAACCGAGAATATTCTTTTCACATTACTGTATTCGAAGGTTATGCCACATTTGAGGGGGAGCATCAGGTATTTGACATATACATGAACTTTTCAGTGAATTCCTAGAACCGTGGTAATGCATTCTGAATAACTTACTTGTGTTTGTTATTCTCTGATTTAACTTCCATGTTTGCCACGTGTTATATTTTCTTTGATTTAGTTATTTCTATGTCTCACATATTTTGTTGATTTTTCGATGGAAATACACCCGCTTGAATTCCAATTTTGTTGTCATAGTACGTCCTTACATACCAATGATTTAGTTCTTCTCTGGTAAATTAATTGTGACTTGTTCTTCACAATTAAACTTTCTGATCAATTGTTTCATTTGTTGCAAACACTGTGCTTACTGAGTCATCCTAGTCGCGCTTGAACTTGGTCTTTGATCTTCATTCACATTTTATAATGACTTCTGATCAACTCAGATCAGGTCTCGTTCTTAAAAGATTGATTTCTAAACATCTCAGTTTAGAACTTGTACTTCAATGCGTGCTTAATGTTTTATTTGGTTCATTAAAGGAGTGTTAGGAATTACATCGTTTCTATGGTCTATCCAGAACCGGAAGGACCTACCCAAGAAACACATCCTTTTTAGATAACAGTGAGGGGTCTAGATGTATAGACGAGTTTGGAGTAAAAAAAAAAATTGGTGAGGATGTGACAGGACTTAAAAGACATATTGGTCCTTACCAAACCGAGTCAGTTAGCCGGGTAACCACACAATCTATTCATTCTCGTTCTTTGGAGATGAATATTGAAACAGACATGGACCCAATGTCGACAACTCGTGTCACCCCACCTAGCCACTCAAGCATCTCACAAAAGATGTTTGTTTCATAAATGCACGGAGATTTAGCACATAATCTATCTATTCCTCACTCGGAGGTCATAGATATTGAAAAAGGAAGACATCAGCTCCGGTCTCCGAACTTCATATTCTATTCACTGTGTCAATTGATTTTTAACTTGAGTCCCAGGTTAAATCAATTTTTGGGCCAAAACGATATAATTTATTTCTTTCACACATGCACGAGTCTTTGTGATTCCCATTGCATATCTTCGTGATATTGCTGGAACAGTTTGAGAGGTAATTTTTAATATTTTACTTCAGTGATAACTAGAAGTCCTATCAGAGATACCCCGATGCCAACTCTGAACATAGGCCACACAATTATTTTAATTGTTGTGATAACAGTTACTATTGGGTTTCTGTGTTAGATGATTACCCTATTTTGGTTACTTACCGTTTTATCTGGTACTTTTGCTACTCATCAGTGTTGTCTTTGAAGTTACATGATGCTCAGGATGCTCCTAATCATCATGAGGGGGAGAACTGATACAAATTCAAAGACAAAGATCATCATCATGAGGGGGAAAAACGTTATAAAAGTTCAAAGACCCAGACTATCAAGTTGAGGGGGAGTAAGCAAAAGTTGAGGGGGAGTAACTGTTATAACCTGTGCTGGAAATATTACAACGTGCATGGTTCTTCTATCCGTTTAACAAAGTGCTGAAGTTTTCAAAGCTAATTCAACTCGTGGTTCAACTCGTGATACTAAGAAGACCAAGAGCATATTTCAAGGGGGAGCGTGAAAGATATGAAGACAAGCAACACTAAAGTGCTTCAAAGATTCAAGACGAAGAGAAGATCAAGATCGGAAGAGTTCAAGTTCGTATTTTTTCTTTATATAACTTTAGGGGGAGATTGTTAGTACTAAAAGTCCTATAAAATAGAAAGTGATATAAACAAATAATTAGTGTTATTTATTGGTTTGTAAAGCCTCTCAAGATAATGGGCTTTATGGCTAATGGGCTTGGGCCTGTCAAGCCCTTGGCATTTAATGTGTGATTAGAGTGGTAATTAGGTTAGACGTGGTGAGATTAGCCGTGCACTTAACAGAGTTTAGAGAGAGAGTTTGTTCATCATTCTAATCTTGTAACTCTCTGCATTCAATCACTAAAGGATTAATCGCTTCATATTCATTGTTACTTGATCAATCTGGGATCCACAAAGATTTTGAAACTCATACAAATTCATAATTAAATAATGAAAGTGTTTTATTAAAAGACTATAAATGGTTCTTATTATGATCATTAGTTGGTAAAATAAAGATTTTATTAAATAGGAACCATTTGGTGAGTAGTTAGATTTTATTTAAATACCATGTATTATTGAATGCATGCAAAATCACATGATACTAAAAATGTTTTCAAAACTAGAATTGTAAAACATCTAAAATCCCTTTTATAAACACAAGTCATATGCCGTCCTTTTGAGAAACACTTAATACGTCACTATGACACCCTTGTGGGATAAAGGTCACGTAACCACTTGGATTGTCTTGAGATGGATGGGGTGATTCTTATGTCTTTGTGGGAAAAAGGTCACCTAACCGCATGGATGTGAGTTTCACATGTTGTTTCAAGTAGGATGACTTGATTGAGAATCTTTTGTGATAAAGGTCACCTAAGCATTAGAAACCCAAGGCATAGATGGGATCAAACATGCCAATTAACAAACAAGTTGTTAAAGATCCCATAACGCTAGGAATTACATTCGATGTAATCGATAAACGTTATCTACCTTGTTGGATTAAATGGACGGGATAAAGGTCACCTAACCGTTTCATTTGTTTTGCAACGTTGGATCCTAGATTTTATGCAAATTAATGTTTTTTGAAAACTAAAGGTTAATTAATTTGCTAAAAATTAATATTGAAAAAACTATATTAACTTTGTTAAATTTTGTAGATGGCCTAAAATGCAAACACTACAATTAACACATCCCTAAGACCTTTTCTTTTGGAAGAAAAGTTAACCACTCAGAACTTCCCAATTTGTTTTCAAAACATTGAGACGCGTTCTCAGACGTGAAAACAAATTATACGTACTCCTCGTACCTATTCCTCAAGAACCTCCTCTTACCTCCATAGAAAACGATACTTGATTGAAACATAATGATGATTCAATCAATGTATCATGTCTTATGCTTGAAACCATGGTTCCATACTTACTAGAAAGAATGGAAACGTTTCCACTGAGGGCATTTGACATGGTAAACCGATTACCAAAATATTACCAAATGTATATGGTCCTTGAACGCTTCGATACAATTGGACAAAGACCAATATGTAAGCTCTCATATTCACAAAATGAGGACGCACCTTGACTATTTGGATAGACTTGGCTATCCTTATTCCAATGGGAGAGCCATAGATATGATCCTCAAATCTCTGACCAAAGCATTTGATGTTTTTGTCGAGAATCTAAATATAGACCTCGAAAAGATTTCAGTCCCAGAATTGCATATGTTGCTAGAAACTGCTGAAAGGAATCTTCCCATGGTAACAATTACATGTGATAGATGAGGCAACATTGGTCATAGAAGAGGAGATTGTCCTTCTGAGAAATAAATGTTTTCTAACGAAGGAAAGTCGTTCAGGTATCAATATTTAAGATAGAACTTTTACCTTTCTATCTTACACTTGTGTATTTGATACTAAGTGTAGAACTCACTTTTGTAATATGTTACAGATAATCAAGAAAGGTAAATGACTGAAAGACAAGCAAAATGGTGATCCATATAATCAAGGAAGCAAGATTGCGTACCATGCTTATAGGAGATTTTATTATGAAACCATATGGATTGTATTGTTAAACAAGTTTGTTTCGAACAATGTTTAAATTTAGTTTGACTAAATTATTGTTTTTCAGTCACATGTTTATTGATTGAATGAAATTCACTTAACCGTTTTGGAAACGATTATATTCATATTTAAAATGAATTATTCTATTTCGAGAAATAGTTCTCTTAATTGAATAATAAAGTGAATCTCAAAAGCCTTCTAAAACATAATTCTATATAAACACCATAAGACTCAAATGTGATTTGAATCAATAAAATTAAACGCATATCTAAATTTCAAAACCTTTTTTTCAAACTAAATATAAATATTTTCATTTGATATATGCGATCTTGATAAAGTTGAATATAGGTCTTTTCTCTAATTCATAGAGAAGGAGATTTTTTTTTAGAATTGATACATGTTGATGTATATGGTCTCTCAAAACCAAGTCTAGATATGGTGATAGATAATACCTTCACTGATGATTTCAATTGTTGAAGTTTATGGAACATAAAGATGAAGCATTTGATGTAATTTAAGTTGTTTCAAAGTGAAGATTAAGAAAACAACTCAGCAAGACCATTAAAGTCTTTTCTGATATATGAGGATAGTAACTAAACCAAGAAACTCTTGGATCATCATAGAAATTGTATACATCCGAAAGGATGAACCGAACCTTATTAAATATGGTTCGCTCTATGATGAGTAGAAGTACTATTCCTATATCAAATTCGGAATTATGCCCTAGTTAAAGTAATCCGTACTTTTTGACACCAACCAAAAGGTAGACAAGACACCTTATAAGATTTCGTATGAAAGTTTTTTCATCCTTAGTCTTAGTTGAAGGCGTGGGTTTATGAAGCTCATGTGAGACAATAAGCTTCAAGTAAACTCGACCCAATATCTACCAAATGCATGTATTGTAGAATATACTATAAATTGTTTTATATACCGATTCTACAATCCCACAAACAATAAAATTGTGTATTGTTCCAAAGCCCAGTTCTTAGAAAGCAAGTTTTTTTTGGGCAAGGCAAGTGGGAGTGTTAAGGAACTTGAAGGGAATCAAGAACTTCATAACCTAATGCACTTATTGGTTGGCACTAGTTTTCAAACAAAGGCCATTGAAACTGAGCGATTTGATTGATCAGAAACTTAGTAAAAACATCAAGTGTTCGCAAATCTAGTAGAATCATTCAGAAATTCGAGAGATATCGATTTCTTATAAAGAATGATGTATGACTGGGTTCTAGTAAACCCATCAACTGCTAAAGTGCTATGTCAGATTCTGAATTTGGTGAGTGCCTTAGAGTCATGAACATTGAGATACAATCCATTCATGGATCAGTACACGTATCTCTGTTAGCTTCAATCTTCCTAATCATAGAAGTATTTAGAAGTAGTGAAAAATAGGCTATGTGAAGAAAGCCTCTTACAGAGGCTCTGCCGACATTACCGAGAAATCAAGGTCAAGAAGCTACAGAAGCAGCAGAGGCTTCCTACAGAACCTCTGCTGTACTCAAAGAAGACCCAAGACTCGGAAACAAAGGTGAAGACTGCTCCACAGAGGACCAGACCACAGAACCTCTGTAACTCATTACAGAGCCTCTGTGGTCCTCACTGAAAGACTTGAAGATATTTATAATATCTTGCTACTGTTACAGGACCTGTTCATCAACTTGCATGGTAGCATGCCATGTCCAATGTCGACGTGTCAAACTCTGATTGGACTCAGTAGGGCTTAGTACATATTAGACGTCTGCTGCATTAAATGCAATACAGCACGTCTGACTGTTCATGCCATCCTTGCCACTGTTCACGACATCCGCTCTACTATTCATACGTACCTTTTGAATAGTAGCATATGCTTTATGGTCCCCTTTAGAGTAGTATATAAGGAAGACTCATGTTGAGTTCTTCCTTACACACAAACACACCACTTCAATCGAACATCAAGAACACAAAAGCTTATTCACCTTAAAAGTCATATCTGTTTTAAAGCTTTTCTTACTCACGGTTTATAAACCTGTTCTTGATATATATATATAGTAATCTTTGAGATATAATATTCTGTTCACTGTTTATTTATATTTTGTTCTAAATCTATCAAACTTATCTGTTAGTTCTTTAAATACGCTTCCGCATCAAACATTAACTTGAACTAATAGATCTGATAATCTTGTTTAAAGCAAAACGGGAACCAACAATTGGTATCAGAGCGAAGCTTGATTTTCAATATCAAGTGATCCTCGTTTTACAACTTTTATTTGATAGATTATTTTCTCTCTTCATCACCATATTTCTAGATATTAGTCGTACCCAGAAAACCTTCCAGATCTTCATACTTAGAAATCCTCCATCAGATTATCCTTTCCTCAAAATGACAAATACAAATAACTTTTTCACTGCTGGCTCACTAACCAAACCTCCTACTCTTCTTAGAGATGAGTATCCTCAATGGAAGATAAGAATGGTTCATTTCTTTGAGGGTACTGAAAAAACTCTCAAACAATATCTTTACAATCTTCCTCCAGTTCCGATGATAACTATGCCACGTGTACCAGCTACTGCTGAATCTGCTGAAATCCCTGAACATCAAAAACCTAAGCCAAGAGAAGAATGGTCAAATGAAGATAAGGCAGAAGATGAAGTTGCACAGAAAACAAAGAGAATATTGATCATGGCAATCCCCAACGAACCTTTTCAATCCTTAGATGCATGCGAAACAGCGCACGATCTCTGGAAAGAATTAGAAAGACAGTTGGAAGGGGGTGCTAAAACTCAGAAGAACCGAAGGGCACAATACATAAATGAATATCATGCTTTCAGAGCCTCTGCAACAGAATCTCTGCAAACAACATACGACCGGTTCAACTCTCTCATAAACAAATGCAAAAAGTCTGGTATTCACAGAACCACGGAAGAAAATAACGTCATGTTTCTAAAAAGCCTGAACGATGAGTGGCTTCAGTTGTCTATGTCTTTACAAACAAATCAAGATCTAGACTCCTGGACACTCTCTGATCTTTATGGAACACTTGCTGCACAAGAGCCTCAAATAGCTCAAGCTAAAACACTAACCATTGTGCCATACGCATTGGTTAGTAAATCTACAGCGGCTGCAGACAGACCAAGAAATGAGAGATCTACAGAGGAGAAAAAGAAGGAGAAAAAGAAGATGGTAATGGTTGATAGCGAAGAAGACGAGCTGATAGAAGAAGAGATAACTCTTGCGTCATTAGCTAAATCAATGGCTCTATTGACAAGAGAGTTTAGAAATAACCAAAGGAATTCTGGTAGAAGAGATGATGGAAGAAGAGAAGAATCAAGTGACCGACATAGGTCAGACTACAGAAATGATGACCTACAGAGGTCGAGCGACAGAAGCTACAGAGGAAATGATCGACAGAGATCAGATGACAAGGTAGGCCACACACAAGAATGCTACAAATGTGGTAAACCCGGTCATTACGCAAACGAATGCCGAACAGAGAAAGGTGGAGACCTACAGAAGTCTGACGACCGAACTGGAAACATCTCCCAAGGTTGTTTCAACTGCGGCAAGCCAGGTCATTTCGCAAAAGAATGCAGAAGTAGACCAAATCGCCCACAGAAGGACTCAGCTTTTTACAAAAAGAAGGCCGAGTATTACGCACAAAAATCTCTAATGGCGAACAAAGGGCATTCTGAGGCAAACAAAGAAGACTTCGAATCAGACTCTACCTCTGATGATGAATTTCCCACAAATGCCATGTTCTGTGGCATGGCAGAAGTTGACTCCGGCACTGACAATGAGGTATCCATTTCAAACTCTACCTCAAGTACTAATTCTGTAGATGATGATTTACTTAAACTTAACATTGAACTAAAAGATATAATTGAAAGCATTCAGAAAAAGCTGACCTTTAATGAGAGAGAAGTAAGGCTTCTCACTCAAGAAAAAGCCAAAATCTTTGAAGAAAAAGAAAAAGTCGAAAAATATTGGAGCAAAAATATAGATCCTTTAAAAAGGCAAATTTCTGATTTAACCTATGCTTTAAAAATCAAAACAAAAGAACTTTCAGTTTCAAGAAGTGAAACTACAGACATAAGAGCTCTCAAAGAATACTTTCAAAAAGAAAGAGAGGTACTTTGGCAAGATCTTTTAAGAAGAGAAGTTTTACTTAAAAACTATAAAGATGCACAGAAGGTGTATGAAAAGGTAAACTCTCAAATAGCAAGACGAGGTATAGGGTACAGTGATATTACCTTAGGAGTTGAAAATAAACGACTAAAACCTCTGTCCTCTCTATTTGTTTTAGGAAAAACTAACAAACCAAACTTTCCAAACTTACTCTCTGTAAGTAAAAGGGTTAAAATCTCTGCAGAACCTCACTTGAGGAAACATACAAAGATGATCAATGTGTGGTTTGAAAACACAGATTCATCATCTTCAACCTCTGTCAATAGAGGAATCAAACCAAAGAAATATCTGAAAACACAAGATCAGATTGGTATCTTTAAGTTTGGTAAACCAGAGACTCAAACACAGGTCGCTTTTGTCTGTTTGATAAATGTCGAAAAGAAATTGTCAGCAGAAGCTCCTGAGTTTAAACCCATCTTTTCAGAAGAAAAACTTGAAGAATCTATTGAAAAAGAAATTTTGGAAGTTTTGAAATCAAATGTTTTAGAAAATCTCTGTACATCTTCTATAGATCAAAAACTCGCTGAAGAGATCTCATCAGAAACCTCTGCCATCTATGAAAGTTTTTCTACAGATGAAGAAAGCTCGTATGATACATGCTCAGAAAATCCAGCCTCTGTCGAAAGAAATGACTCAACCTCTGCATATGAGGACGATTCATCATCTGGCGACTCAGAGACTGATTTCAAATCAGGGATAATTCACTGTGACACAGAGGATGTCAAATTCTCCTCTGAAGTTCTTAACAGAACAATTTCTCCAAAAGAGAAAATCACAGAGATACCTATCCATCCAGATTTTCTCAAAATGTGTATACAAGTCAAAACCTCTACAGAGCTTGAAAATCTGAAAAAGGCCTCTGAAATTCCAAAAAGCTTAAAATTTTCAAAACCTTTAAGGAAAATCAAAGAGAATCCCACTTGGCAACAAAAGGGAAAATGGCCTGAAGCTAACAATTATTTTTCCTCTGTGACAGTGAAGAAAGATGTTCACCATAGAAGAGAGTCACAGAAGGCAGGAACTAAACAAGACTTTTGCAAACAACATTCTAGTATTCATAGATCTTCTTGTAATAGGAAATCTAATGTAAAGAAAGAGTGTAATGTCTCTGTGGCTCAGTTCAAAGAATTCAATGAAAAGTTCAAATAAATGACATCTCATATTCAATACTATCATTGTTTTGATCTTATGTTTAAATTGAATAAACACTTCTCAAGTCCAGATTGCTTTCTCACCACTGAAAATCGAAAGTCAGAACCAAAAGAGAAACAATCTGATTCTTCTACAAAAGATAAAATGTATTTCAAGAATGCTAAGGCAAACTTGAAAAATTTTAACAATATTGGACCCATGTGGATATGGGTACCTAAATCTCTGTGATTGTCTTACATAAGCAACATGTGCCAATTTGGTATCTTGACTCCGGATGCTCAAGGCACATGACTGGCAACAGAAGATTACTATCCACATACAAAGAAACACACGATGGTGGATCTGTAACTTTTGGAGACAACATGAAGGGACACATCAAAGGCTATGGAGTCATACAGAAAGAAAATGTCTCTGTATACAAAGTTGCATATGTGAATGGCCTCAAACACAACCTACTAAGCGTAAGTCAACTCTGTGATACAGGATTCGATGTGTTATTCAAAAGAACTTTCTGCTCTCTACATAGTGAAAACACAGGAATAGAACTTCTGCGAGCTGAAAGAAGAGGTGATCTATACCTAATGAATTTTACTTCAAAATCCAAGGACAAAGTTTGCCTAGTAGCCTGCAAAAGTGAAGAAGCTTGGTTATGGCACAACAGGTTCTGTCACTTAAACTTTCACACCTTGGATAAACTAGTAAAACTCAATCTAGTTAAAGGTTTGCCAAACGTTAAATTCAATAAGGATCACTTGTGTTCGGCATGTGAAATGGGAAAACACAGAAGGGCTTCCCACAAAGGCAAAACAGACGTGTCTTGTACTAGGCCTCTGTACATGCTACATGTCGACCTCTGCGGTCCCATTGCCATACAGAGCCTAGGTGGCAAGAAATACATACTTGTCCTAATTGATGAGTATTCACGTTTCACATGGGTTGAATTTGTTAGAAAGAAATCAGATGTTCCAAATGTATTGATAAATCTAATGAAAAGAATCCAAGTTCTTTATGACTGCAGAATACAGAAGTTAAGAAGTGACAACGGCACAGAATTTAAAAACTGTGTCATTGAAGCATATATTTCTACAGAAGGAATATCACAGAACTTCTCTGCAGCTCGCACTCCACAACAGAACGGTGTTGTCGAAAGAAAGAATCGAACACTTGTGGAAGCCGCAAGAACTATGTTGTCAGTATGCGGTTTATCAATGAACTTTTGGGCAGAAGCAATTTCTACTGCGTGTTATACTCAGAATCGTTCAACCGTTGTGAAAAGACACCTCAAGACGCCTTACGAATTGCTTAACAAAAGGCGGCCAAACATCTAATTTTTCCATGTACTTGGATTTAAATGCTTTGTCTTAAACGACAGAGATTCAAGAGGAAAGTTTGATGTAAAAGCTGATGAAGGCAAATTCATTGGATACTCTGCCACTTCCAAAGCCTACAGAACATTCCTTACAAAGTCTCACAAGATTGTAGAAAGCATCAATGTTTCTTTTGATGATTCATTCCAAATGACTTCTGAGCAAATCAGTTCAGAACTCGGAATTAAAGGGAAATCCTCTGACATCTCAAGAACAAAAGAAGATTTGGATCTTCTATTTTTGGAGATGTTCCACAATGACATTGATCCTTCTGTTGGAACCATTAGAGTTTCTGAAGAACCATCCTCTGTCGGACAAAATCCTACAAGTATGACTCTAACTGGTCCAAATAATGCTTCATCTTCTTCTATAAATACTACAGATGCAATTGCCGAAGCAGAAGAAAGTGCAGAAGATGAAACATCAAGAAAAACGACCACAGAAGCTGCACAAACCACAGAAGAACCAATTACATAGGAAATCGAGGACCAAGACTATACGTCCTCAGAGGAACAAACTCCACCACCACTCATACCAATCATTCCACAAACGGTAGAATCAACTACCAAGGCACGAAGAACGACAGAGGCTACACAAGAAGAAACACAAGAAGCCTCTGAAGGAAGTTTTGATGACATTGATGATCATCTTCCACGCACAACTCAGTGGACAAAAAGCCATCCTCCAAGCCAAATAATTGGAGAACCTTCTGACTCAGTCAAAACAAGGTCTGCCACTGCTAATTTTTGTTTCTTTACAAATTTTATTAGTGTGATAGAACCAAAGAAGATTTCTGAAGCCCTAGATGACCCAAACTGGGTAGACGCCATGCAAGAAGAACTTCTACAATTTGAGCGTAACAGAGTATGGACTTTAGTGCCTCTGCCAAGAGGGAAACAGGCCATTGGGACTAAATGGGTCTACAGAAACAAGAAGGATGAAGATGGAGTGGTCATCAGAAACAAAGCAAGATTAGTAGCAAAAGGATATAGACAAGAAGAAGGCATAGACTACGATGAGACTTTTTCCCCTGTCGCACGGCTCGAAGCAATAAGAATATTCTTAGCCTTCGCAGCCCACAGAGGTTTTAAAGTCTATCAGATGGACGTAAAATCAGCTTTTCTAAACGGTGAAATCCAAGAAGAGGTTTACGTAAATCAGCCACCAGGTTTTGAAAGCTCAAAGTTCCCAAGGCATGTATACTACCTTGAAAAGGCTCTATACGGACTAAAACAGGCTCCAAGAGCGTGGTACGAACGACTTTCCACCTTTCTTCTAGAAAATGGCTACAACAGAGGTACAACAGATACTACATTATTTTATAAACGCAACAATAGTGAGATAATGCTTGTACAAATATACGTAGATGACATTATTTTTGGGTCTACAAATACAGAAGAGTGCAAAAATTTTGAAAAACTCATGCAGAGTGAGTTTGAAATGAGTATGATGGGAGAATTAACATTCTTCCTCGGACTTCAAGTCAAACAATCTTCAGAGGGAATTTTTATAAATCAAGCAAAATATGTCTCTGACATTCTTTTAAAATATAATCTCTCTGATACCTCTGCAATGAAGACTCCAATGGCCACTGGAAATAAGTTATACTTAGATCCAAATGGTATTTCTGTAGAATGTACTCTCTACAGAGGTATGATTGGATCTCTGTTATACTTAACAGCAAGCAGACCTGACATTATGCATGCCACATGTCTTTGTGCACGTTATCAAGCTAATCCAAAGAAATCACATTATGATGCTGTAAAGAGAATCTTTAGATACCTAAAGGGGACCAACAATCTTGGTCTCTGGTATCCACAGAACTCTGGTTTTAGTCTTAAAGCTTATACAGATTCAGACTATGGAGGATGCATGCTCGACAGAAAGAGTACCTCTGGGAGTTGTCAATTCCTAGGTGGTAAACTAGTCAGTTGGACCTCCAAGAAGCAGAATTGTGTCTCTACATCCACTGCAGAAGATGAATACGTTGCTGCTGCTAGCTGTTGTTCTCAGGTTCTATGGATGAAGACTCAGCTAAAAGACTACGGCCACATCCTATTCAAAATACCCATCTTCTGTGATTCCAAAAGTGCCATTGCTATCTCTGCCAACCCTGTGCAACACTCAAAAACCAAGCATATCGATATAAGGTACCATTTCTTGAAACATCATGTTGAATACGGTACAATCGAAATGCATTTCGTGCCCACAGAATATCAACTCGCTGACTTATTTACCAAAGCACTAGACGAGAAAAGATTCAACTTCTTGGTGGGTAAGTTAGGAATGATTAACATGGTGTGAAAATTCTCTGTAAATATAGCTTTATCTTCTGTAAATAAGTATAAATATCTATTATTACTTAAGTTATTGCTTTGATAAATTTATTTTTGTATGTATTTTTTGTGTGCAAAAATAATTCTTGGTTACAGAGCTTCTGTGGGTCCGCTCAGATCTTCTGATAACCCTTACAGAACCTCTGGTAAACATGATCTATGCTCAATACAAATCTTACCATTCTTTGAACCAAGCATAGATCAAGGGGGAGCAAAAGGAAAATTCTTGATCTGCAGAAGTGATTAGATCAAGGGGGAGAAATAATCTACAGAGGTAAATCTTTCAAAGGAAAGCCAAAGAAGAATGTCGATAATTCTCCATCGACAGAAGTAAAACAAAACTGCCGAGAACAGAAGAACCAAAAGGTATGTCTCTCGCACAAAAGGTTTTTGAAAAACAGTTTTCTAGGACAAGAATTGTCAAATATGTCCTAAATATACTATGAATAACATTTCAAAAATCAAAAGTTCAAAAGGTTTAACAAAATTCGAAATAGGAGAAATTTGAGGTCATAGAGCTTCTGCTGAGCTCAACAGAGGTTCTGCAGGAAATATGCTCTGTGATCACAAATTAACCATCTGTCGATCTTTTGGAATGTTATCTCGGAAACCGAAAACAGACACCATGACCTTCTCGAACAAAACGTTTTTCAAAATAGTTTTCTCGGACACCAACTTTCAATAATGTGCGAAAAACATCTCTTAACACAGATCAAAAATTGGATGATCAGAAAGTTAATAGAATTCAAGTTATAAGATTTTTCTCTCATAGAGCTTCTGCAAGTTCCATCAGAGCCAGAAAACCTCTGTGAGTAAAATTTCTTGACAAAATCCTATTGATCCTCTCCAATGTCTTTACAAACGTTTTCGTTCAAAGAAGAACCTACAGAGTCATGATAACAATGAGATATATGAGAAGAGGTTAAAAATCAAGATTTTCAAAATCACAGAGCTTCTGTAAAACACAAAAGTTCTGCCATTTTGTTCTCTGGGCATTTCTGTAGTAATAACGGTTACTTTTACTGAGAGTGAAACTCATGTGGCTAAAAACAACCTCACGCGCCTAGCATTAATGGGCCGCGCACGATGTCCTGTCATATTCTGACAAGGCCTACGTGTCCCATTTTCATTGGGCGTACATGGAACGTTTTTATTTGGAAAGTTGAACCCGCCGCTCAAACTCGAGTACGGATTCCAAATGTTAATCCATTGCCATATATTTTACTCTTTCGATTTCTACCGTTTTATCCTCCTATAAAAACCAAGCTTACCCTCTCATAAAACCTTTTACAAACTCTTATCTTCTTCTCCGGCGAAACCCTGCAACAGCTTGCAAAAACCTTGTTCTTACAATCAAATGGCTTCATCTTCTAAAGCTATCTCCCAAGAACTCTCTCCTGCGAACTCACCGGAACACTCACCTGCCCATTCTGAACATTCAGAAAACCCCAACCTTGCAAGAACTATTGAACAACAAGATTCCGGGGACTCAGCAGAATTTGCTCCGACGACACACTTGCAAAACTTCATAGCAAAAGATCACTTCGAAACCATACTTCCTATCAAATCAAACAACTGCTATTTGGTCCCCTCACCCACTGCTTTCGGCGAAGCCCATGCTATTCTCCTGAACATAATGGAAAATCACATCCTCTTCCCTCTACTCTTAAGAACCCCAAACAAAATTCCAGTCCGTTATCTGAACCAATTTTGGCAAAGCTGCCGATTTGATAAAGATGATTCTCTTATCAAAGGGTACATTTCAAGACCTGATAAATCTGAGCATCTTGAAATCAAGTTCAACAGAACAATGTTCTCACTTGAGTTCAACCTACCAACGAGGGGTCTTCTGGGTTTGAAGAGTTATGCAGAGCAACCAACAGACGAAGAGCTCTGTGGCTTCGTGGAAATGCTTGGGTACAACACCCAACTACGGAAGAGAAATGACTTCCGCAGAGGAAGATTACCACCTCTGTGGAACACTGTGTTCTCTATTCTTAACAGATGCCTGACAGGGAAAATAGGGAGTATTGACCAGAGCTCACATCAAATCTTGAGCATCATGTATGGGGTTTACTATGATCTTCCACTAGATTATGCGACCATAATGATGCAAGAGATCATAAACACCATCGACAGAAAGAACAACACGAGAAGGCTCAAAGAGAACGATCCCAACTTTCTACCACCTCTGCAATTCCAAAGAATATTGGGAGTACTGTTCGAACCTCTACTGCTAATCCAAAACTGGCCAATGGAAGGGCCAACTCCCAAACAGTTCCCGATGAACAAGAATACCCCCACTGATCATACTGATGGCTACTCACACTGCAGACCTCTGTCAAAGAAGCTTCTGCGCTACGCATCGAATAAATCCCTTAAGAAAGAGTATATACGCGATCATAGAACTCCTAAACCGAGTCCTATGACACCCCCGCGTTTAGGTGTCCCCCTAGGAACAATGATAGCAAAACCTCTTTCTACTCAAGAAGAAAAGGATCAGAAGTTAGCAAAGCACATGGCTATTCAACTCAGCTTTATAGCCAAACGTGCAGAACTTATGGGAAAGAAGTCTTCATCAAGAACCTCTGCATCTACTCCAAAAGCTAAAAAGAGAAAAACTGCAGAAGGCACCTCAACAAGCGCTGCAGAAGATCAACCTTCAATTTCTCATGCCACATAAATTGGCTCCTCTGCTCCTCCCTCTTCCCCAAAAATGAAGAAGAAAAGAAGATCGAAATCAACAGAGGAAGGGGCACCAAAACCTAAGAGAAGGAAAACCAAAAAGAAGCATGGTAAATCACTTGAAAAGTTGGTTACCATTGCAGAAGAGGAAACTGCAGAAGAAGAAAATGCAGAAGAAAGAACTGAAGAAGAAGTTGCAGAAGAAGGAATGGCTACAGAAGAGTATCAATCACCCTATCAATCTCCAGATAGATTTGCTCACCACGGAGACCTGAACGACTTCTTACAGAACCCTGACATTGCCAACACCCTAAATACAGCAGGGTGGACGGCACAACCTCTCGACCACCACTCTCCAGAAGAACAAGACTTCTTCATTTCTGGCATTGACACACATCTGCAAGAAGATGACACAACACCCAAAGATCAACCAACCAAAACCCCTGTTATTTTACAGAACCCTTTCATTCAAGGATTGGACGTCCACAGAAGGAGTCCAAACCCAGCTTCAGAAGAAATAGATCAAACAGAAGCTGAGTGGAATAGAGGTGAAATTACAGAGGCTTCTGAGAAAATAATGGTAGAAGAAAAAGAAAAAGGGGCCGAAGTTGTACAAAAAGAGGGATTTGCAAAAACAGAGACAGGAATAGAAATCTCAGAGGTGGATTCAGATGAAGAAGAAGCTGTCTGGATACGTAAAGGTCTCTATCATCCACATGTCATGAGATTATACGGATCTCATCAAATGTATGACTTTTTACGACCAGAGCAAGAAACTTCAACAGAACCTAGGGAAGAAGCACCAAGCAGAAGGATAGCTACAGAGGATGAAATAATAGACAATGATGTAGTGCTTGGATGCTTGACAGAGGAAGAAGCAAGAAAAGATGCCTGGATAAATAGAGGCACACAACCAAAACCAACTCCCAGTGCAACCCACATTTCTAACTCCGCAGGTCTAGCTGCAGAAGGAGTTATTGAAAAAGAGCAGCACAACTCGATCCTAACCCAACCCATCCAGCCAGAGGTTACTCTTTCAACCTCTGTGCCCACAGAAACCGGGGAATCCATTCCTAGGGAGTCTCCTCAAAGAGACTCACCTATTGTTCGTGATCAACCGCCCCAGATCACCCTAGAACACCCTACAGAGGAATTCGTTTCCTCTGCCACGCACACATTAGGACCAAACCTTCTTTCAGAGAGAAGTAGTGAGCACAGAGACGAAGAGACTCTAGACAAGTCTCCTAGTCAACATAAGGACATTCCAATACCCACCTCTGGAGAGGATTTGGACATTGTTCTTCACAGAACTTCTGTAGAGATCGAAACTCAGGTTTCTTCTCGAGGATCAGAAGGAAATCCTTCCACCCCCATCGTACAAACAAGGGTGAACGAAGGTGTCCCAGGAACAGGGACTCACTCTGGAGACGAATGTGTTCCTCCAGAGGTTACACAAGGAACACAAGTATCAAGGGATGAGTTCCAAACCCTTGTCACCTCTGTGAACCAAACAATGAAAGAGTTGCAAAGCTCTTTCAAATCCTTTACAGAGACAACATCTACGGCTATCCTGAATCTGAACACCAAAATGGACAATCTGTCCACAGAGGTAAAAACCGCCATCTCACAGATGAAGTCTTCTGCCGAAACTACTGCCAAAGCTACAGCTACTTCTGCCGCTCAAGAATTTGGAACAGCTGCAACTTCTGCGTTCAGGAACTCTGTCAAAAATTTCCTTGAACAAATGAATACGCAATCTAACAGAGCAGAGGGCATTACTCCTGCAGATTTACAGAATGCCCTATCACAAGTCCAAGCAGAGGCAATACGCAACACGACAATGATGCAACCAAAAGACTATATGACCAAAGCACAACTTACAGAGCTCAGACAGAACGTCATTAACCAGGTCACAGAAGTCATTGTCTCCTTCACAACTGCAAATGCCAACTATGTCAAGGATTTCAGAAAGAGTGTCGGCAGAATGCGTTTCAAAACAGAAGCAGAGCTTGCGACATTGATTGGCCTCTGCGATGATGTCTGTGAAAAGTTGATGGCAGCAGGAGCTGAATTACCGAAGAAGCCCAACACTTCTTGCAGAGCAGAGGGTACTTCTGATAAAAGTCAGGATGATTCTGATGATGACCAACATGGTCCATCAGATAATCCTGAGGGGGAGAATCTAAGAGAGAAAGCTACGAGCAGAGGAATACAAAGTCCACCAATCGCAGCAGAACCAATCAGCCAAGCCCCTCCAGAACAAACCCAACAACAACAAACCCAAAAGACCACAGAGACAACACCCATCTCTGTGGAATCATCTCCTGACGAAACCAAAATTCTAGAAGCAGATCAGCAAACCACAGAGGCAACAACCGCCCCTGAGGTAATCATTTTGGAAGAAACAGATGAAGAAACCATAGAGAAAACACCCACCTCTGTGGAAACACCCCAAACCATACCGAGAAGAAAGTCGATTGCCACCAAACCAAAAAGAGCAACGACCTCTGCTTCTGACGTTCTGAAAAGGATGCACACAACAATGAGTGATCGTATGGCGCAGAGAGAAGAAGAAAGGCACAGGTTCACTTCATCAACAGAAACTGAGCTCACAGAAGAAGTCAACAAACAACCTCCAACAGAGGTTACAGAGCAACTCAAGCCAACAGAACCATCGCCACGAAAGTCCTCTAAATCACAAATGTCAAAACCCACAGAGGCAATCCCCATCAAGCCAACAGAAGTGCCAACCTCCAAACCTACAGAAGCAACAGCCTCTGCCCTGCCAAAAAGAAAAGACAAGGGCAAAGGAATACTGACAGAAGAGCCTAAGAAGAAAACATTGCCAAAGCCAACAGAGAAACTAATGAAGAGTGCGTTTGATGCCTTTCAAACCCCAAAGCCTGAAGAAGTTGACTGGGCATATGGATTGAAACCTCTGTCAGACATTCCTCTAACTGGTAGAGCTGCAGAAGTTGTTCAAGAAATGGAGAGTCTCAGAAGACGAGTACCACAACCTGGTCCAACACATGAAGAGATGGAAGAAGTGGTCTACAAATACCTCTATAAACAATCCTTTCAGACCAATCATCCAACAGATCATGTGACAGATCCAAGGATCAGAGAAGAATTTGAGAACATCTTCACAAGGACAAAGCCAAGAACCAAAGCAGATGTCTTCTCAATCCACAAGATCAAAAAGGTAATCTTCTGCAAATTCTCCTTCACAAGAACCTATCCAAAGGTCAGGTACAATCTCTACAAAGTCAGAAGAGAAGACAATTCAGAAACTACCTTCGCTGATGCTGATTTAAGAAATATCAATCCTTATGATCTACCTGACCTTCTGCAATGGACAAAGGACAACTACAACACAGAGGCAAACACCAGAGCCTATCAAGTGTTAAGAAAAGCGATGAGGGAAAAGCTTCTGCTCTACAGCATGATAGATTTCCAGCTGGGAAAGGATCTTGGTCTCAAGCATCTGGATTTACGACCACCAGAGGATCGCTGCCCACCGGACGCCATACCTAACTCAATCATCCAAGAACCAAGGTTTGGGTTAGTATTTCAAAACCCTCAAGGCGAAACTAAACTATTTGTATGCATGGACTGTCAGAAGTAAGCAAAAAGTACTCTGAACAAGTTCAGAACAAGCCTTGTGAAATACAGAGGTACAAAGAAAATGGATAAAGATGCTGCAAATACTATCATCAGAGAGATTGACGCAACAATCCACCTAAGAGAACTCTGTATCAGCTTCTACAAAGAGATCAGAAGAGTCGGAAGAGACAACAGAAGCTACAACGATTTCAAAGATGCCAAAATCTGATTCTCAGACCTCCAATCTCTGCAAACAAAGTTAAAGTTTATCTTTCATTGTACTCAAATGTAAAATGCCTCTGGCATATTTCTAAATGAAAGAAATTTCGAGGTATTGTTTAACCTCTGTCTTATCTAACTTAGCCTAACTTAACTCAAGTTCAAATTTTTTATTTTTCACTACTTAGGGGGAGATTGTTAGCTTCAATCTTCCTAATCATAGAAGTATTTAGAAGTAGTGAAAAATAGGCTAAGTGAAGAAAGCCTCTTACAGAGGCTCTGCCGACATTACCGAGAAATCAAGGTCAAGAAGCTACAGAAGCAGCAGAGGCTTCCTACAGAACCTCTACTGTACTCAATAAAGACCCAAGACTCGGAAACAAAGGTGAAGACTGCTCCACAGAGGACCAGACCACATAACCTCTGTAACTCATTACAGAGCCTCTGTGGTCCTCACTGAAAGACTTGAAGATATTTATAATATCTTGCTACTGTTACAGGACCCGTTCATCAACTTGCATGGTAGCATGCCCTGTCCAACGTCGACGTGTCAAACTCTGATTGGACTCAGTAGGGCTTAGTACATATTAGACGTCTGCTGCATTAAATGCAATACAACACGTCTGACTGTTCATGCCATCCTTGCCACTGTTCACGACATCCGCTCTACTATTCATACGCACCTTTTGAATAGTAGCATATTCTTTATGGTCCCCTTTAGAGTAGTATATAAGAAAGACACATGTTGAGTTCTTCCTTACACACAAACACACCACTTCAATCGAACATCAAGAACACAAAAGCTTATTCACCTTAAAAGTCATATCTGTTTTAAAGCTTTTCTTACTCACGGTTTATAAACCTGTTCTTGATATATATATATTCAGTAAACTTTGAGATATAATATTCTGTTCACTGTTTATTTATATTTTGTTCTAAATCTATCAAACTTATCTGTTAGTTCTTTAAATACGCTTCCGCATCAAACATTAACTTGAACTAATAGATCTGATAATCTTGTTTAAAGCAAAACGGGAACCAACAATCTCAAAACTGGAATCTTCATTTTGACAGGAAAAATTAAAAGTTTAATTTTCATCAAAATAAAAGAAGACTCATGTATTTGCTAAAACTAGTGGGAGCACAGTAAAATTCCTAATCCTGTCTGTACAAGACATACTAGTATTTGGAAGTTGACTTTTCGACATAGCAAAACATCATGTTTTGGCTCGGACAGTATTTCCTCAATAAAAGACTGAGAAAGGACTAATTTTGTTCTTGGAATAAAGATCTTTAGAGATTAGATCAAGACGACTTATAGGTTTAAGTCAAAGTGCATATATTGACATGATCTTGAAAGATTCAATATGCAAGGCTCTAAAGGTAGTTTCTTGCAAATATGATATGGTATCATTTTGATCATGTCTCAATATTCTAGCACAAAAGATGAGCTAGATAAAATGATTAGTATTCCATATGCTTCGGCAATTGGATCTATCATATATGCCATGGCATGCACTAGATCGAGCGTGTCAAAATGCTTTAGAGCATTAGAAAACGATACCAACAAAAAACGAGGGAAGGTCATTGGATGACTATAAAGAACGATTTAAGGTACTTACAAAGAACCAAGGAAGTGTTCTTTAACTGAGGGATGGAAGAAGATCATAGCAAAATGATGCACTAATGATAGCTTCCATAAAGATTGAGAAGGTTCTCAATCACAAAAGGGAAATGTCTTCATTGTGAATGAAGAACTAGTTCGTTTGAAAAGGTTCAAGGCGAAGGTCAAATTGCATAATACACTACAAATAAGAACACACTGCCGCTTTAGAAGCCGCAAAAGAAAGATGCTTGGATGAAAGAGTTCATTGAAAACCTAGGTAGATGCCTCCCATTCAGGATCATCTAGAAATCCTTTGTGAGAATGTGGGTGCCATTACACAAGCTAAAGGACCCTATCTCACATCAGAGTACCAAGCATCTACTCCAAACATTTAACTATATTTGGAATAAAGTTAAAAATGGAGATGTTAGTGTTCACAGAGTTTACACAAATCAAGTTTCTGGATGAACCCATTCATGAAGCTCCTTATATAAGCTAAACTTGAAGGGTCATGTTTGAGCTTTAGGACTTCGTTATTCTAGTGATGGGATTTGATTTGAATTTAGTATTTGGATATTGGAACAGGTTAAGCAACAAGTATAGTTAGATATATGGGATATGTTTTTTTTCATACTCGTGGTGTTCTATATTAGCATGTTTAAATCCTTGGATAAATTAGTTATTCTAAATGTCCATAGTCGATCATAGTTGTGGGAGCAACTATGAAGTAAGACTAATATGAATTGGATTGGTTGACTTTTAAAAGTAAAAGTGGCAAAATGTTGCAACCAAGTTCATAGGTACTTGTTAGGGAACGAGTACTGGACCTGACCCGCTTCAAGATCACTTCATGCATCGTCGTCATAAGTGATTCTTGAATAAAGGTAGTATCTTTGTATCCTTCGACCTGAGATACATATTTGGGACTCAAGTGTAGGGAATGTTATGCTTTGATATGGTTAACCGTTGTTCTTGAAAAGGGGTAGCTATAAAGGCCATTATTAGGCATGTCATGAACTGCATGAGAGGCGTATGTAGTCAAGATGGGATTTGTATTCTCTAAATATGTTAAGAGTGTGACATCTAAGGCGCCTTACCAAAAGTTGAACAATAGATGAGAATGATAGTGATCCATGTCTCATGTTCAACATGATGTCCAAACAAAAAGATAACTGATACCACACCTTATACGTCAATTGAAGCTATGAGCTTATGGGAATTGGATGTTGTTGAATGGCACTTACAGTCATACATTGCTGGGGGCAGTGAGATGTTGCTAGACGTCCACCAATGTCTATATTATTCTATAATACAATCTTGAGCAAGTGGGAGATTGTTGGTTTTATATGCTCAAGAATGATTATAAAATAATATTACCGGTAATATATGATCCTATAGGATCACACCGAACAACAAGTAGACACTAAATTGATATTTATAAGAATTTGATTCTTGATAAATATTAATTCTTGATGAATATTATTAATTTTATTAATGAATATAATTCTTAATATAAAATTCAAATAAGAATTCTAGTTTATTAAAAATAATGATTTTAATATATATAACTAGAAATTGCTAGGAGGGACTAAATGTAGTATGTTTAAATAGTTAAAATAGAGATTTTAACTAATATTAAACTAGAGGGGCTTCAAGTGTAATATTGCATGGAAGGTTCAAATTCTATTGGTTCTCTGTGAAGGTCCAATAAGATTAAACAACATTTCTTGTAAATAGAAGACTTGACTAGTTTTTTGAGAGAGACTTAAAAAATACTAGCCATCACTCTCCTCTCTCCCTCTCTCCACTTCGGCCGAAACCACCATCTTTGGTGGTGGTTTTGTGCTTCTTATTTTCAAGTCTATTGTATAATTGAACAAGAAGTTCTCTTTTGCATTTTTCATCAAGAAAAGTACTAGCATACTTTGGTGTTGGAGCTTGTCGGTGGACTACTTTAGAGGAGCTCTATTTTTGGGTTCTACCATCTTCATCAACTTCCAACCTCCCAAGAGGATTCAAAGTCTACAAAGGTTGTATTGTCTAAACTCTCTTGGTATGTTCTTATTTATCTTTTCTTGCATGTAACAAGATCCTTGGTGGGAATAAAATGGTTTTATGTTTTGTTCAAATTTTTGCTTCCGTTGCATAATAATTTTTATCTCTTATGAGTTTTTGAAACCGGGTTTTGAACATAAATTCCCAACACTTCCCACTTTCTTTTCCCCACATTCTTATCACTAGTACTTCTCCCTTTATCTTGTTCTACGGTTTCCGCGACGGAGAAAGTTTCTGGTCCTTTAGCAATCACAAAACTTCTGACTTCTGCATTCAATCCAAAAATAAACCATTCAATCTTCATGGCCTCCGTAGCAACGTAGTATTCCGCAAAACGAGACTTTTCCAAGAAACTAGCGGTGTAGTCCCGAACTGACAAATTCCCTTGCTGCAAGTTCATAAACTCCCCTTCCAATTGTTTAACTGCGGCTTGAGGACAAAACTGTTTCCTGAAAGCTATCACGAATTCTTCCCAAGAGTAGGTAGAATATATATCAGATCCTCCCGAGGACATATGTGCTTCCCACCAGTATAGAGCATCACCTTTTAACATTGTTGTTCCATAGAGTACTCTATCCTCTTTAGCGCATTTACTAGTCTTGAAGATGGCTTCTATTTCCTTCAGCCACTTCATAGCTTTTACCGGATCTCGATCTCCTGAGTAAGTTGGAGGCTTACAACTTAAGAACATTTTATAGTCACACTTTCTTAGTACTGGTGTGATTGTGGGTGTAATAGGCATCTCGTCTTCCTGACCAGGATCTGGTGTATCAGCTTCATTATGACGAGTTCGATCAAACATGGCTTGTATACTGGTCTGCAGTCTTCCCATTTCAGCTGTTAAATCGTCCCTGGTAACAAATTCATTACCTCGCGGCGGAGCTCCACTCCCAGTTCTACCCCTAATTCTGCCTCCACCTCTTTCTCCCCCTCTTCCCCTTCCTCCGGCTGTTGGGTTTGTTCTATTCGGATTTCCTCCTCCTTCCCGATTCGTTTGTCTGGTACCACTTGCCATTCTGTTGATTCAAACAAGGTTAATATACACATAAGCACATACCCCATATAACAAGGTATTCTAGTTCAAACATGTACCTGTAATATCATAATTACACTGGCCAGGTGTAAAATGAAATTACCTTACAAGATGTTCCTTCTGTAGGTTCCCAGATTCACGTTGTATCACGATAATGGTAAATAAATAGACAGCGGAAGCATTTTAAGCAAAGCCATTAAAGTGAGTGATTGTGTAAACAATAACTGAACTGTGAAGATCAAAATATAGAACAGTAAAATGACAATGAAATCAAAACAAAGAACACTGCTCGTATATTGATAAAATGGATCACTCCAAGAATAAGTTCAAGAGAGTGTTCGGAAATCTCACATGACAGTATCGTACGAAGTAGTGCTATGGAAATACTGCAGTGCGTGCTTTTTCAAATGTGGAAAACTATTCTTCCAAAAGCTTACAATTGTTGTTCCACTACCTCACTATTTATAGACCTGATAAAGTGTAGACAGTGTACTGTCGTACCCCTGAATGACACGTGGAAAGTGTGTCTCCAATCTTTAGGGCATACGTGGAAATTGTGGACACGTGTCTGATACTTCATTTCCTGCGAGACTTAGACTGACAGAGGTCTTTTTCTCCACAGAGCTCTGTTGCAAGGGCTCTGTTGATCTTCTATTGAAATACTTGTTCTCTTGCTGGAATTCTTCGACAGAGCTCTGGTGAGCTCTGTTGGATCCGACAGAGCTCTGTTGAGCTCTGTTGGTCTTCTTGATGAACTTCTTCCAAGTCTTCTGTCTGATCTCTGTTGGTCTTCTGACTTGAACTATTTTCAATACTTTTACATCAGATGCTTTGGGATTAACAATCTCCCCCTAAGTATTGAAAATAATAAAATACAAGGTAGTAGAGATATAAACAAAAGAACAGAGAACTTTTCCCTCTGTTAGCCTTTGTACTATTCCTTCAAGATATTACAATGCAAAAAAAAGGAATAAGTACAAGTTTAAGCAAAATTATCTCCCCTTAAGATTCTGTCAAATCTTCTGATGAGTTCTCGGAAGTTGATCATAAGATAGATCTGGGTGATGAAGTTTCTCTGTTGCTCTTCCGGACATTTTTCTCTTGGGAGATTTTGAATGATATCTCTGAGGTATTCCAGCGACTCTGTTGAGTACTTGTGGATTTCAGAAGCTCTGAGGGCCTTCTTGATTTTTCTCTGTCGGCAGATGAGCACTGGTGGATCTCCAACTATGGTTCCGGTTCTGTAGTGCTCATAGCCTTGAAGGCTCTCATTTGGTGGAGCAGTCGCTAGTTCTTCTACTTCGAACTCTATGCCTAGCTGAAAGTCAATCTGAATTCTTAGATTTATGTGCTCTTGCATAGCGAACCGTACCTCAGGAAGTGCTGTTCTTGCCTCTTTGTATCTGTCACTAAAGTTGTAACAGTAGGCATGGAGTTGAATCAGATCATAAGGGTTCAGAAGTACCAGGTCGTTATCATTGAAGTGCTCAACCCTGTTGTCATTTGATTCAACTATGAACTCATGATAGCTCATTTGTACTCTGTTGTGACGAAAGGTCTTCTGCTTGATGTCTACGATTCTGCGGATTCCAAAGTCTGAGTTTATATTTCTGTTCATTCCGGACTTGGTTTCGATGAACTTCCGTCTAACGTCAGAGATCGTATTTATCCTGCAGGGACTCAAGTGTGGGTTAATGGGCACAACATTTGTGGGGATGGTGTCATGATCACCATAAATATAGGCATAGATTTCTTCTAGTGGAGGTTTGCCAGAATGTTGAGTTGAGGATTCGGGGTTCTGTTATGTTGAATTGGGATTTGGGTCTTCATGAGTTTCTGCCATGAGTATGTCAATGTGGGCAGATTCTTGAGGTTGAGCTTGGTTTAGTGTTTCTTCAGCAGAGAACGGGTTGGTTCTCTCTGGTTCTGTTCTAGGTGAAGTAGGAGGGGTGTCCAGGATGATGACCTCAGGTGGTTGTTGAGAGGATTCTGTTGGCTTGATGATTCTGTCTTTGAACATGTAATCAAAAACCACCATAGTCACTTCTGGTAAGTCTTCAGAAGTATTCCCTTGGTCTCCTACTATAGTTGCCTCAGCCTCAGCTACCTTTCCTTTTCCCTTAGCAGATCCCTCATCCTCTGTTGCAGGTTCCTTTTCCTTCTCTTTTTCTTTATCCTTTTCTTTCTCCTCTTTCTCCTTCTCCCCCTTTTGTTGTTCTGAGGACTCACCCATCTGATTGTCTGACTGATCTTCTGTAGCATCCTCAAAGTCGTCATCGTCAGAGGATTCAATTCGAGCTTTTGGTGAGGGCGAAACAACAAACTTTGGGTTAGCCTTATGCCTTTTGCTCGAAGGTTCTTCTGCAGGTGCTTCGTCAGCATGTCGTTTTGATGTAGAGGTCTGGGAGATAATATCAGTGAAGTTTGAAGCTGCTTTTCGCATTACCTCTTCTACCTCTGTTGCTGCACCTCTGATTTCTTCCACTTAAGATTTGAAGTTGACCTTGTGTGTATCGAGTGAGGCTTGCACATGCTGTTCTGTTGATTTGGCCTTCGTCACGAATTTTGAGGAGATTGACATCATTTTGCTTAGAACTTTTCTGCTGAACTCACCCATCTGACCGACAGCCATTGGTAACAGAGAGCTGGATAGGTGCGGCAGAAGAAGTCGTGGCTTCTGTGATGGCGGTCTTAACAGAGTTGTTGATCAGCTCTGTCAAGGTTCTGATGTTGGAGTCTGATAGAGAAGGGGTTGGCAGGGTTCTGTTCATCTGAGCCGTATGATTTTCTGCTAAGAGCGTCTTCAGAGCGGCTACTTCTGTCGTTAATGTCTGAACCTTTTCCTGGAGAGAAGCATTCTCCTTGCGGATCAGCTCCTCCTTTTGATCGTTGATAAGTTTATACTCATTCAAGGAGTTGTTGATACTGTCACAGAAGCTTGTGAACTCTGCTCGTGTGATAGTGTCAACAGGGATATCCTTGGTACCAACACATGTTTCCAAGTTAACCTCGAGTTCAGAGGTGCCTGCTTCAAGAGTTGTTTTTGAGTTGGCTCTTGCAGGACTTCCACCCGATCCTTGATGTTCTCTTTGAGGAGAAGTATCTACAGGTGTTCTGATCAGAGTTTCCTTTTCCATCTCAGGTTCTGAAGAATGAAATCTGATGTGATGAGGGGCATTTGGATCAAGCAAAGTTTGCCCTCGTTCGACTATGGTCTCCCATTGTCCCTGAGTTGGACAGATGCTACGTGAGATTACAAAGATCTCAGGTCTATTTTGGGACGAGTCTAAATGAGCCACAGAGGCATCATCGTGTGGAGGTGACCTATCGATGTCTTGGGGCAAAATGACATCATTACCGAATATGGATTCCCCAGTTTCGTGCATACCAGAAGCATGAAGTGTTGCTTCTGGCGGTTCTTGCTGGTTAGGGTTCTAGGTGTGCACCTCTGTTTCAATATCCCTCTGGTCTTGATCACCAGGGATAGCATGTGTGGAAGCACTGGGATGTTGGCTAGGATTTCCCTCAGATGTGTCATCTTGGACATCTTTTTCTAACCTCACATTTTCCTCGGTACCTAGGGCTGTAGAACACTCAGGTTCCTCTCTGTTATCCTCTTTCTCACCAGTATCAGAGGAAAGAGCTTCTACCTCTGGTGACTCCCGTACTTCCTCATGAACAGCCTCCATAGTGGATGCTCTGTTCTCTACTTCCTCCTCCATTACTCTAGAGGAAGACCCCACTTCGGGTACTCTTACCTCTGGTCTATTTCCTTCTTCCACTTCTATTTCCTCACTCGAACTTTCCTCAGATGGCTCAGAGCCTAGGTATGCTGGGGTTCTCACCTCAGGTTCTTGAGGTTGAGCAGCATGTCTATAGTTTTGGATAGAAATATGATCTGGGCTTATCAGAGAGAGCATTGTACCTGGAACGCGTCGAATGAGGGGATATTCTCCTGAGGTGGTTGGATTGAATCTGGTCATGACCCAGTTCTTGAACGTATTGCCTTGTTGAGTCAGTTCCAGACTCTGAAATGCTCTTCTGATCACCAACCCGATAAACCTTGGGAACTTGATGTTTTTCAGAAATTTGTGTTGCCCAACTTCTCCTCCTTTGGCGATGGCAGAGGTTTTGAGATTGACAACAGTGAGAAGGTCGGTGTAGAGAATACTGGCATAGTCAAGGTTTCTTTGAAAGAACAATCCATACATTATCTGTAGGATTTCTATGCTGGCTTGATCTTGACTACCAGTTTTACCTGTGAGGGTTCGGTTCAGTGTGGGGAACATGAAATTCCACACTGGTGGTAGATTATGTCTTTTAAATGCTCCGATGCGAGTGATTTCCTTGTTGTAGCCTAGAAATCGTACAAACTCCAGAAGAACAGCAGTGTTGGGTGGCTTCTCGAAAGCTTCTATGTCGAGCTGTCACTTGCCCTTCATTCCGAGAATTCTCCGTAGGGTAGTTGCTCTGATTCTGATCGTTCCTGAACCTCCATCTCGTCCAGAATCCACATTGCCGATGATTCCGTTTAGCTCTTCTACGTGTTGGCAAGTAGTCCACCATTGCTTGATGTAGAGCTCAGGAATGTTGTCGTCGAAGTCTGTTAGGGCTTTGAAGATTTCTGAGTTTCTGAAGAACTCCAGAAATATGTGGTATGTGGGTAGATAGAGAGCAGGGTTTGGATCTAAACGATGGTTGCTTTCAGCAAACTCGTATGGGAGAATAACGATTTGGTCGACAGGACCAATACGGCTTGAATCTTCTGAGTGTTGAGGACTTGCCATTGTTGCAGGTTAGGGTTTTTGAAGGTTAGAATGAGGAGGAAATGTGAACAGGGTTTTGGAGATCTTAGAAAGCGTAAGAAATGGAAAGGTTTAAAGGAAATGGGTATTTATATGGGAAATGTGTGGCTGGATCACAATCTTAGGTACTGTAGGTACTCGAGAGTTGATCAGTGGAACGGTTGCTACAGTGAGAACGTGGGAACAGCTAGCGGTTTGTCTTTCAATCAGAGATTGCCACGTGGATTTGTTCTAACCACTTTTGTGCAAGTAAACCGTCGCGGTTAGAGATGTGTGGGTTACAAGTGGTTGACGTTTAGAAATGACCCGCGTCTCTGATGACGTGTTTCTGATGACGTGGCAGACAGAGCTCTGATGAAGCTTTGTTTACTGCTTCTGATGTGAGGTCAGAACTTTGCATGATCAAACAGAGTTCTGATGAGAAGCAACAGAGGCTCTGATGAGATGTCAGAGTTCTGACTGTTTTTCCAAAAGATTTAGTTTTAACCTCAAAAAGCAAAGTCAATTTTGGTTTTGGAAATATGATTATTGACTTGCTCCCCCTAAAACCATGCATTTTCCCTTAATAAGCTCCCCCTAGACAGATGATCCTCCTGAAGTATATATATATATATATTTTTTTTATGAAACAAAAGAACAGACTTGTTGAAAAAATATGCTTTGATAGAATTCTGGAGAACAATCAGAAGCTCTGTTGAATTATCCTACCCAACCTTTTGACAGAACTCTGGTAGGACCATCAGAGGCTCTTGTTGAATTTTGAACAGAGTTAGGAGGAGAAGTTCAGCATACCCAGTTTGCTGATTAAAAAGTTAAACCTCCTTTCATCAAGGGCTTTAGTAAATAAGTCAGCAAGCTGGAAGTCAGTTGAGACGAAATACATCTCAATAGTCCCTTTTTCAACATGATCTTTTATAAAGTGATACCTTATATCGATGTGCTTGGTCTTCGAGTGTTGAACTGGGTTGGCTGTTATGGCAATGGCACTCTTGGAGTCGCATAGAATTGGAATTTTACCATACTCCAGGCCATAATCTCTGAGTTGTGTCTTCATCCAAATTACTTGGGAACAACAACTAGCAGCAGCAACATATTCCGCTTCTGCTGTAGATGTTGAAACACAGTTCTATTTCTTGGATGTCCAACTCACCAACTTTTCTCCAAGCAGTTGGCAGCTACCAGAGGTACTCTTTCTGTCGTTCTTGCATCCTCCATAGTCTGAGTCTGTATATGCTACAAGCTCGAAACCAGAGTTAAGAGGATACCAGAGACCCAAAAATTGAGTCCCTTTCAGATATTTAAAGATACGTTTGACAGCTGTTAAATGAGTCTCAGTAGGATTTGCCTGAAATCTGGCACAGAGACAGGTTGCAAACATTATATCAGGTCTACTGGCGGTTAAGTACAAAAGTGACCCTATCATGCCTCTGTAGTGCTTGACATCTGTTGGTTCACCATTAGGATCAGAGTCAAGTTTAACTCCAGTGGCAATAGGAGTTTTCATTGGTTTTGAATCATTGAGCTTATATTTTTTCAACATGTCAGAGATGTATTTGGACTGACTTATGAAAGTCCCTCTGTTAGATTGTTTGACTTGTAAACCCAGGAAGAAAGAGAGTTCTCCCATCATGCTCATTTTGAATTCACTTTTCATTAAGGATTCAAACTTATCACAGTACTCTTGCCGTTTAGACCCAAAGATAATGTCGTCAACATATATTTGTACCAGAAGTATATCATTTTTATATCTCCTGAAGAATAGAGTTTTATCGACGGTACCTTTCTCGAAGTGATTGACCAAAAGAAATTTGGACAGAGTTTCATACCAGGCTCTGGGAGCTTGCTTAAGACCGTAGAGAGCTTTGTCTAGCTTGTAAACGTGGTCTGGAAACTCTGAGCATTCAAAACCAGGTGGCTGCTGGACATAAACTTCTTCTTGTAGTTTGCCATTTAGAAATGCAGACTTGACATCCATTTGGTAGACTTTGAAACCCTTATGAGCAGCATAGGCTAGGAAGATTCTGATTGCTTCTAGCCTAGCCACAGGAGCAAAAGTTTCGTCATAGTCAATTCCTTCTTCTTGTCTGTATCCTTTTGCAACCAGACGGGCTTTGTTTCTGATGATAATCCCATCTTCATCCTTCTTGTTTCTAAACACCCACTTGGTTCCAATGGCCGCCTTGCCTTTTGGGAGTGGAACCAAGGACCAAACTTTATTTCTCTCGAATTCCAGAAGCTCTTCTTGCATGGCTTCGATCCAGTTTGGGTCGTCTAGGGCTTCAGAAATCTTTTTCGGCTCAATCATACTTAAGAAATTTACAAAGAAGGCTTCATTGATTGTGGCCGATCTTGTCATTTTGCCATCTTCAGCAGCACCAATGATAAGATGATGAGGATGATTCTTTGTCCATCGTGTCATGGGAGCATGGACAACGGGTGGAGTTTGTGCTTCTGATGGGAAAGGACGAACTTCGGCATCAGAGTTCTGTAAGTTTGGACCAGGGCTCTGTGGCACAATTTGGAGAGTGTCCTCATTGCTCTGTGAGATATTAACAGGACTCTGTGATGGTAAACTTTCAAACAAGGAATTTCTTCCAACGTTTGTCATCAGAGGTGATGAAGGCTCTTGTTCAGGTTCTCTTTCATTCTGGTGTGGTTCCTCATTTCTCTGAATTACTCCTGTAGACAAAGAAGTAGATGGTGAAGTATTAGAGGGACCAGTGAGAGATGTACCTGTCAGATTTTGATCTGTTGAGTTCTGAGCTTGATCTCCTCTGTTGATGTTATCATAGGAATCATCATCGAAGAAATCATTGAACATGAGATTGATGTCTTCTTCCCTTGATCTAGAAGAATTTATCTTCTTTTGTTCTGTCTGTGTCCCCTCTGTTGAGTTTTGATCAGAGGAGCTTGATATGCTTTCATCAAAGGACACATTTACACTTTCTTGAATGACCCGACATCTGGTGTTGTAGACTCTGTAGGCTTTAGAGGTTAAGGAATAACCAATAAAGATTCCTTCGTCTGCCTTTTTGTCAAACTTTCCCAGGTGTTCTCTGTCATTCAGTATATAGCACTTGCAACCGAAGACATGAAAGAATTTCACATTTGGTCTTCTGTTGTTAATGAGTTCATAAGGAGTTTTCTTGAATCTTTTTACAATTGCAGCTCTGTTTTGGATAAAACTGGCTGTTAAGACTGCTTCTGCCCAGAAGTTCATTGGAAGGACCGAGCCACCCAACATGGTTCTGGCGGCTTCTACCAGAGTTATGTTCTTTCTTTCCACAACTCCATTCTGTTGTGGGGTTCTGGCAGCTGAGAAGTTTTGGGAGATACCTTCCTCTGTTAGGTATGCATTGATTCTTTCATTCTTGAATTCTGTCCCGTTATCACTTCTTAGCTTTTGTATCTTTAAGTCTAACAGAACCTGTATCCTTCTTAACAAACTTATCAGAATTTCTGGGACATCAGATTTTAATCTGATGAACTCGATCCAGGTATATCTATAATATTCATCAATTAATACAAGGATATACTTTTTGCCCGACAGACTTTGCACAGAGATTGGACCGCAAAGATCCACATGAAGCATATGCAAGGGTCTGGGACAACTATGATCACTCTTTGTTTTGTGTGAAGATCTTTTCATCTTTCCAAGTTCACAAGCAGAACAGAGATGGTCTTTGTCAAATTTCAGGGAAGGAAGTCCTTTTACTAACTTCAGTTTCACAAGTCTGTCAAGATTTCGAAAGTTTAAATGAGCAAATCTTTTGTGCCAGAGCCAGGCATCTTCATTTTTCAAAGACACTAAACAGAGTCTTTCTGTTGTAGAGTTTTGGTTTGGTTCGAAATTCATTTTGTAAAGATTGCCTTTTCTATCAGCTCTTAAGAGTTCTTGACCAGACTTGGAAAGTAGTAAGGAACAGTACTTCTTCCTAAAATTGACATCGAAACCGTGATCACAGAGTTGACTTATACTGAGAAGATTATGATTTAATCCTTCAACATAAGCAACTTCAGAGACTGAAACACCACCATTTACTATTGTACCATAACCTTTAATCTGTCCGCCATTATCTCCTCCGAAGGTTACCGCACTTCCCATCTTGTTTTTGAAAGAAGTTAGCAGCTCCTTATTACCCGTCATGTGCCTGGAGCATCCTGAGTCCAAGTACCAGATCTGCACATGAGGTTTCTGCACGACAGATTAGTTCCTTTTAGGTACCCATTTCATAATGGGTCCTTTCTTGTTAGGCTTTGGTGGTGCGACAGAGGTTTTCCTTTGTGTGTTCGGAGTGGTCGTGGAATTTTTCTTTTGAACAGAACGACTCAGAACACAGTGAGGACCATTCAGATGATTTTGTAATTTTAATAACAGTTGAATACAATTGCAGTTGATGGAGCATGACTGATGCACATTGTTTTTATTCAAAAACTGTTTGATTTGAGCTTGATTCTGAGAATTTTTTGAATCATACGCCTTTGAAAACAATCTGTCCTGGTTTTGCTTTTTGAAATTGTTACTCTTAGAAGTAGCCTCTTTTGTCATGAAATTCTTGGAAATGGATTCATTTGAACGAAAAGAATTTCTTCCTTGATTTACACCAAAACTTGGAACAGACTTAGCTATCCACTTTCCTTTCTGTTCTGGTGTGAATCTTACAGGTTTGAAAGCAAGAGGAACATTTGAGTTTACCAAGACACTTTTGTTTTTCTCTTTCTTCTCTACTTCTACTGCATTAGAAGCAAGAATCTTGAAATCTTTGTTGTTAAAGCTTGTTACCGGTATAAATCTTGACTGTTTCTTAAAGAAAGAAACATCCTCTTTTAGATCCGGAGATCCGACCGGTAGTTTCTTTGACTTGTGTAAGATGTTCTTTTGACCACAAAAGATCTGTACATCTACCTCGGAGTCAGAGTCACAAATAGAGGCTAGAAAGTCTCTAGTGGCTCTGTTGGAGGAATTCGATTCAATGGGTATGACAGGGATATTTGTTTTAACAGATCTGAACTTCCTCAACTTTGGTTTTAAAGAATCAGAGATAGCATTTTCTTCAATAACTTTCAATAAATCTTCTTCAAAAGATGTTCTTATTGATTCAGAGGTAGGATAGAAAGTTGGTGCTTCTGGATTAAGTTTGCTCTGTGGTATTTCAACAGAGGACTTTGTCTCAGAAGACGCAGACTTCTGTCATTTGAAAGAATTAAAGTTGAAAATCTCTTTAGTATCAAAGTTCTTGATAGAATTAGGAATTATGATTTTAGCTTTTCCTTGATCAAGAATAAACTCAGAGGATGGTTTCAAAACCTTTTCATGATCAAAGGAGTCATAGCTAATATTCCTAAAGTCGAGATTTCTTGGTTTTGAGAAAACATCTGACGTTTTAGATCTTTTGAAAACAGCATTACCAGATATCACGTCCTCTTGGATTTTCCCAATACAAAAGGCGGAGGACAGGGATGTCTTCTTCCTTCTGTTGTAGGGAGTAAGGTCAGAGAAACCAAGACCTTGCGTATCCATCTGTGAATTTATCTTGATGTACACGTCTTGTGCATCTTGGTATTTTTTAATCTGAATTTCTTTTATCTGTAGGGATTGATGAAGTATTTCCCTTTCTCTTTGAAAATAATCAGTTAGAGCAACAGAGTTAAGTCTCTCTGTTTCAGATTGTTTCAACTTTTCAGACTTCTGTTTTAAATCATTTTCATAAGATTTGATTTTTTCAGAAAACAGACTTTCCTTCTTCTTCTGTAAGATTTCTAGCTCAGATTTTTCTTTGAAGATTTCTTCCTTTTCTTGTTCCAAGAGAGTCTTCTCTCTCTTGTAAAAAGATAGGTCCTTCTGAGCTAGTTTTCTTAGCTCCTTTTCTTTAGAAAGTTTTTGTTTTAGAAGCTGAAATTCCTCATTCAACATGGAAACATGCATTTCTAATTCTGAGTCAGATTTAGATTCAGATGAGCATACCTTGGCACTGGGTCTGGTGGTCTCCAGCGCTCTGTCATCAGATTCTGTCGTGGTAAGAGCAAATGCATGAGCCAAATCTTCTTCTTCTGTTGTTCCCTTTGTTATCTCTGGTTCTCCAGTCATCCAGTCAACAGTTTCTTCTAAACTTTCATCATCCACAGCGACTCTGTTAGATCTGAAGTTTTGTCAATAAACCAAGTGTTGAAGATCTGATAAGAAGATTCAGAAGTTCTGAGAAGAAGAGTCAGAAGTTCTGAGAAGAAGAGTCAGAGATCTGAGAAAGAGAAGTCAGAAGTTCTGAGAAGCGTGATCAGAAGAATGTTCAGAAGTTCTGAACTACCTGTTCAGAACTTATGACGAGTTTCGTTATTTAGTAATGTGTAAACTAATTAGGACACGTGTTATGTTCTTATTAGTCTTTCTTATTTGTACTGTAGCTTTAAGATGTTTGTTGCAGTATAAATAGAGTGGTTAGCACTACGTTGCTAACTGATTGATTTTCCCATATTACTTGTATTCTTTCCTTGTAATCTTTGAGGTGATCTCTCTCTTAGATCTGTAATTCTGTGCATCATTGAATACAATTGGGCTTGATCATACAATTTCTCAATTACTTCTTTCTATATTGATTGTAAGAATAGATCCTGCACTTTCAATTGGTATCAGAGCTAATCAACAAACAAATTCGTTCAAGATTGTGATTGCGAAGATCGATTGATCAATTTCTTGAAGATTTCTTGATTCATTCAAAATTCGATTCCGCTGCTAGGGCTAGTTCTTGAATTCTTAGCAATTCTTGAATTACCTGCTACTTTTCGATCAAGAAAATCGAATTTGTCTTTCTGTTGAATTTTCTTACAATCATGTCTTCTAAAGAATATCTAGCCATGGGATCCGAAACCAAAACGCCTGTTCTTATACCAGAAGAGTATCAGCAATGGAAAACTCGTATGATCCAATTCCTTGACAACATCGATGAAAATCTTATGATTTCTATACGAGAAGGTCCAATCGAAGTATATATCGATGTCGCCGCAACCCCTGCTACAGAGACAACTCCAGAAATTCCAGCGACCAGAGTAAAGAAGAATTATTCCCAATACACTGCTGAACAGAAAAATAGGCATGCTATTGACAAAAGAGCAATTACTTTGATGACTTTGGCTGTCCCGAATGAGGTTCTTAACAGGATTGACAGTGGATCATCAGCTAAAGAAATGTGGGACGAATTGGAAAGGCAAATGTTAGGAACTGTGAGATCTATTCAGGCAAAGTTAAATCAAAGCATAAATGCTTATGAAAGGTTCAAAGCAAAAGAGTCAGAAAGTTTGACACAGACATACAGTAAATTTTGCACTATTCTAAATGACTTGAGAAGAAATGGACTGAAGAAAACAAAATCAGAAATAAATTACAAATTTCTGAACAGTCTAAATTCAGAATGGTCATCATTTGCCATAAGTCTGCAAATGAACAAAGATATGTGTGAAGAAGACTTAAATGATTTGTTCTGTGTTCTTAATCAACATGAAGACTCTGTCAAGTTAGTTGTGGAAGAAAAGAAAAATGTTGCTGATCAGTTAGCGTTCTTATCAAAGTCCAAAGCAATCAAAGCACCCAAAAAGACTGCATATCTATCAGAAATACCGAGTCTGGAGGAATCTGACAAAGAAGAAGGATCAGAAGATGATGAAGATATCAAGATAATGGCTGAAAAGCTAGCTTTGCTGACAAATACTTTCAACAAAAGGTATGGGAAGGGCAGATTTCAAGGAAATTATAAGAGAGCTGGAAGTTCAGATTATAAGAAGAAAGATGACAGAGAAGAAAATAAGATTGAAAAGAGAATAGAGAAAAGAAAAGAATCTGTGTTTCAAGTGTGGAAAATCTGGCCATTATGCCAAGGATTGCAGAGTTAAAGTTGTGAAAGATTATGAATACTACACGAAGAAGGCTCAGCTTGCAAAGAAGAGAGATGACGAGATTGCGCTATTGGCTGAACAGGAGAATTGGCTGTACTACACTTCTGATGAAGATGATCATATCAACTTTCCACAGATGCGAAGCTATATGGCAAAAATGAGGAATGAGGATGATTCTGATTTTGAAGATGCTGATTCTGAGTCATCTGCTGAGGTACATTCTTCACTTGAATTAGAGTTAATGACACAGATTGGTGAAATGAAAACTGAATTTGCTAACCTAAGAAAACAGATAAAAGGAGAAAGAACTTTGGTTAACAAATTCAGAATTGAAAAAGAAGTAATAAACGAACAATATGAAGAATCTGAGGCTGAGAAACAGAAAGTTAAAGATGAAAATTCTGAATTGATGAAAAGGCTTTCTGAACTAAAAGTTGAGTTTTCAAAAATAAAGGATGAAAAAGGTGATTTACAAATAAAATTTGATATGTTATTTGAAGAAAGAAAGAATTTATACTCCAAAATCAAAGAATTGGAAGATTTGAATTTGAAAAGAGGTCAAACTCAGCAAACATTAAATCTTTTATTAAGCAATGTTAAAGATACAAGATTTTACAATCCAAAGAAGGGATTGGGATTGGAAGAAAATGTCATTTTAAAAAGAGCTCCAATACTTCAAGTTTCTAAGCCAAAAATCCCAGAAATTGTTGAAGTTTTCATAAGACCTGCTAGTTCTATAACAAGTTCTGACAATTTGCAAAGACCAAACTCTAAAAAGTCAGATGAGACAATTTCTGAGTCTAAAACAGAAAAGTCAGTTGGTTCAGAAGAAAAGGTTAAGAAAGAAGTTTCTAAACCAACAGATGAAAAGCCAAGATACAATGATACTAAATTCAAGTATGATTCCTTAAATGTCAGCTACAAAAATAAACAACCAAGTTTTTCATATCATGACATTGAGAGCATATTTGATACAAGTAAAAATTCTGAAACAGTCAATCAGAAGTCTGAAACTTCTAGTCAGGATTCTGAACTTTGTAGTCAGAATTCTGAGTCTAAAGATCAGACATCTGAGTCTGTAAATCAGAACTCTGACTCAGGTAGTCAGAAGTCTGATTCAACTGGATTTTCTGAAACAAAATCAGATGAATTTTTGCAACTTGAAAAGAGATTTAATCTTGTGAGTCAAGAACTTGAGGATTTAAGGAAAACTTATGATGAACTTGAAAATGATTTCTGTGAGGTGGATATTAAACTTGAAGAAGCTTTGAAAGAAAAGAATATTTTTATTCAGAAAATAACAGAGCTTGAAAAACTGAAGACTGAGTATGATCTTTTTAAAATTAATGCTTCAAGAGAAAATGATAAATTCTTTAATGAATCAAGTACATATGAAAAAGGTGAATCATCTAATTCTTCTAACAAAAAGAACTTGAATTTTTCAGAAAAAGAAGAAAGCAAAAGGAAAGATGATCTTGCAAAGTTGAACGATCTGAAAAGGGAACTTGAGAAGCTTAGAATGAAATCTACTTCTGAACTAAACGCTAGAAATTCTTGTAATAAGGGCAATTGTACTCTGAACAGTATAAATAAAAATGAAATGATTTATGTTTCAGATTTATTGTCACTTGCAAAGAAAAATCTTGTTTGTGTTAGATGTAAAAATGATTCATTCCAATATTCTCACAAATGTCAAGTCAAAATAACTTCTGTTTCATACATAAGAAAAGATATTCAGAAAGTTTCTGTTTCTCAAAATACAGAAAAGAAGAAAATTTTTGTTCCTCAGACTCAGAAGAAAGAAAAGATAAAAGAAAAGAAACTTGAAAACATAGCAAAACCAAAAGTTACAACTCTCAAAAAGAATTTGAACAAACTTGTAAGCAGAAAATGTTCTGACTTCATAAAAGTTCAAGGAAAGTGGTGTTTGAAGAAAGATTTTGAGTGGAGAGTAAAAGGTACTGATGTTAAATCCAATGACAAAGCTAACAAAGATGGACCCATTCCAAAATGGGTACCTAAACCTAACTGATCTTTTTGCAGGGCTGTCATGTGTGGTTTTTAGATTCAGGAGCTTCAAGACACATGACAGGTCAGAAGTCTTTTCTATCAAACTTCACAGAAAAGGCTGGAGGAGCAGTAAACTTTGGAAACAATAGCAAAGGTCAAGTCAAAGGTTATGGGGATTTAACTAAAGGGGATCTAACTATCCAAAAGGTTTTCTATGTTGAAGGATTACAACACAATCTTTTCAGCATAAGTCAGTTTTTAGACAGTCTTTGTCAAATTAAGTTTCAAATAACAGGTTGCATGATTCTAACTGAAAATGATGTCAAAGTCTTCTGGGCCAAAAGACATATGGACTTATTTGTAGTTAATTTTTCAAAATTGAAAATATTAAATACAGTTTGTCTTTTATCAAAATCAACTGCAAATGAATGCTGGCTTTGGCACAGAAGATGTTCTCATCTGAATTTCAAAGATCTTAATAATCTTGTTGCAAAACAGTTGGTTAAAGGCTTACCAAAGCTTAAATTTGAAAAAGAATCATTATGCTCAGCTTGTGAAATGGGCAAGATGAAAAAGAGTTCTCACGAATTAAAAATGGACTCATCTTGCAAAGCACCATTAGAAATGATTCATACTGATCTTTGTGGTCCAATTTCAGTTCAGTCGATGGGAGGAAAGAAATATATGCTTGTGATTGTTGATGAATTATCCAGATACACGTGGGTTGAGTTCCTAAGAGCTAAGTCAGAAGCTGCTACTACATTGATAAATTTTATCAAAAGGATTCAAGTTCTCTTACAACTTCAAGTTCAGAAAATCAGAAGTGATAATGGAACGGAGTTCAGAAATGAGACTCTTCAGAATTTTCTAGAAAGTTCTGGGATTTCTCACAATTTTTCTGCTGTCAGAACTCCTCAACAAAATGGTGTTGTTGAAAGGAAGAATAGAACTCTAGTTGAGGCTGCGAGAACAATGTTGGCTTATGCAAATCTTCCTACTTTCCTATGGGCTGAAGCAATTGCAACTGCTTGTTTTACACAAAATAGAACTTTAATCAATAAGAGATTAAATAAGACTGCTTATGAACTGATAAATAAAAGAAAACCATTAATCAAATTCTTTCATATTTTTGGTTGCAGATGCTACGTTCTCAGAGACAGAGAAAATCTTGCCAAATTCGATAAAAAGGCAGATGAAGGATACTTTGTGGGTTATTCTTTAACTTCCAAAGCATTCAGAATCTACAATAGAAGAACCAAGAGGATGATGGAGAGCATAAATGTAACTTTTGATGAAGCCAGAATGCGGACTTCTGAACAAGACAGTTCAGAACTCATGCTGAACAAGACAAAAATGACTTCTGATACAAATTCTAATCCTATTTGTTCAGAACTCAATTTACTGTTTAAGGATGCTTTTAGTGAACTAATTTCTGATTCTTATGCAGAATATGAAAACCCAAAGATGGTCAAAGAGATGAAAAATAAGACTCCAGAAATAGTTCAATCAACTGTAATTTCTGACAAAGGTCCATCAGAGGAGTGCCCAAATCTAATAAATACAAGTGGTGAAAACTCTGAACCTTGTAATCAGAATTCTGATTCTTGTACTCAGAACTCTGAACAAGTCAATCAGAACTCTGACTTCATTAATCAGAACTCAAACTTGGATGCAACTCCTACTCATACGTCAGAACAAGGTGACAGTTCAGAATTACAAGCAATCATTGATGAGAATGATGCAAACAACAATTATTCAGAGATTGATGTACTCCCTAGTGCTAACAAATGGACTAAAAATCACCCTATTCATCAAGTAATAGGTGATCCATCAGCAGGAGTAAAGACAAGATCAGCTACAGCAAATGAAGTAATGTTTGCTGGTTTCTTAAGTGTAATTGAACCAAAGAAAGCTAATGAAGCCCTAGAGGATCCAGACTGGATTTCAGCAATGCAAGAGGAATTGCTTCAATTTGAAAGAAATAAAGTTTGGAGACTCATTCCAAAGCCTGAAGGTAAATCTATAATTGGAACTAAATGGGTGTTCAGAAACAAAAAGGATGAATCAGGTGTTGTCATCAGAAACAAGGCAAGATTGGTTGCTAAGGGATACTGTCAACAAGAGGGAATTGATTATGATGAGACATTTGCACCAGTGGCAAGAATAGAGGCAATCAGAATATTTTTAGCCTATGCTGCACATAAAAACTTCAAGGTGTATCAAATGGATGTCAAATCAGCCTTTCTAAATGGCAAACTTAATGAAGAGGTGTATGTCCATCAACCTGAAGGTTTTGTTGATCCAGAATTCCCTGATCATGTTTATATTTTAGACAAAGCTTTATATGGTCTAAAACAAGCACCACGAGCCTGGTATGACACTCTTACTAAACACCTGTTAGGTTCAGGATTCAAGAAAGGTAAGATTGACACAACTTTGTTTTTAAAGAAACGGGGTAATGATTTGATTCTGATTCAGATTTATGTTGATGACATAATATTTGGTTCTACCAGTCCAGAATTATGTGATAATTTTTCAAAAGTCATGTCATCTGAATTTGAAATGAGCATGATGGGTGAACTGAATTTTTTCCTTGGTCTTCAAGTCAAACAACTACCAAAAGGTATTTTCATAAATCAAGGAAAATATGTCAGAGATATTCTGAAAAAGTTCAAAATGTCTGATTGTGCTTCTATGAGAACACCTATGGCAACTAACATAAAGTTAGATGCTGATCTCAAAGGTGTTTCAGCAGATATCAAACTTTATAGAGGCATGATTGGATCATTACTTTATTTGACTGCAAGTAGACCAGATATCATGTTTTCTACCTGTTTCTGTGCTAGATTTCAATCTAACCCGAAAGAATCACATATGTTGGCTGTCAAAAGGATTTTAAGATATCTCAAAGGAACACCTGATCTAGGTTTATGGTATCCAAAAGAAACTGACTTCAAATTGACTGCTTTCACTGATGCTGATCATGCAGGAAGTAGGTTGGACAGAAAGAGTACATCTGGTGCTTGTCACTTTTTGGGAGATAAAATAGTGAGTTGGGCATCAAAGAAACAGAATTGTGTATCCACTTCAACTGCTGAAGCAGAGTATGTTGCTGCTGCTGCTTCATGCTCTCAAACATTGTGGATGAGAACACAACTCATGGACTATGGATATCAGCTTAATAAGATTCCCATCTATTGTGACTCAGAAAGTGCAATTGCTATTACTCAGAACCCTGTTCAACATTCGAAGACTAAGCATATAGACGTGAGGTATCATTTTATAAAGGACTATGTGGAAAAAGGAACTATAGAGATGCACTTTGTGCATACAAAGTATCAATTGGCTGACTTGTTCACAAAGCCTCTTGATCACAAAAGGTTTTCTTTTCTCATATGTAAAATAGGAATGCTTAATCTGCCTAGTTGAAAATATTTTTTTCTTAAAAATGCTAAATTTTTCTAAGTGAAGTTGTCTGAGTAGTGTACTCAGAACTTCTGAGTCTTGAGTTCAGAACTTCTGAGTCTTGAGTTCAGAACTTCTGAGTCTTGAGTTCGGAACTTCTGAGTCTTGAGTTCAGAACTTCTGAGTCTTGAGATCAGAACCTCTAAATCTTAAGGTCAGAAATTCTGAGTCAATACTTCAGCAATCTAACTTTCAAAAATTTATTTTTGAGAAATACAAATAACTTCAACTGTATGGATTATGCTTCTTCGATTATCTTGTTATCTCATCTTTATGTATCATTAATACTCAAATGCATGCTCAAGTCAAGGGGGAGCATCAAAATTCTTTTGAAAATCATTTTGTGATGCTTAAAAGATTTGTTTTCATTTCTTATCTGTTCAAACCTCTTCTGAATAATCAAAATGTTTTATATTGGTCAGAAGTTGATTTTAAAAGACATTTTGGTTACAAGGCAAAATTCTTCTGAGTCATGGAATCAGAACATCTGCGCGTGTTATTCAGATCTTTGACTTGAGTCAAAATTCTATCCACTAACACGTGTCAGCTTCATATTTGTTTGACAATGCCACGTATTTCATTTAAATCCTTTGTGGTATTTCACGTGTGTTGACTCCGTTATAACATTGATTTCGCTTTTCCGTTAAACCTTTCAACTTCGCGGATTTTAAATAGGTCTTAAAATCCCTATTTCAAAGTTCTTTCAAATTCCAGAGCGAAACGTGAGATACGAATCAAATCCAGAGTTCTTTGAATCTGTTTTCTTCTTAAATCATGTCTGAAATACGAAGAAGTGGTCCAATTTCTCTACATTCTACAAAATCGATAATGGATTCATCTGATTCGGAAAGTGATGAAGTACAAAATAGAGTTGCAGAGGAAGGGGCAATAAGAAATGATGAAGAAGATGAACAAATGGATGAATCTGAAGGAAATGCGGATGAGGTAAATGTTAATATTGAACATGATCAGAGTGCTGCAGGTTCTATTATGTCAGATAGATCTATTCTAGTGGAAAGAGTTGTTCCTGAGAGTGAATGGTTGAAATTATCTGAAAATAACTGTGTTATATTGTTTGAGGAAAGTCGTTTTAAGCCTGAACACAGAATTATCATGGAGTTATTCAAACATCATCCGTACAGAAAATGGTTTACAAGAAGTAAAAATGTGCCTGTTCAGTACATACAACAATGGTGGAAATATCTTAGGTTAGAAGATAATAAGTTTGTGTCTGAAATTGGAGGAGTGACATTTGTCTTATCTATCTCTGTACTAAGAGAGATGCTGAATCTACCAGAGAAAGATGATGTACAAAGAAGAACAGATTTTGAGGATTTACCCCTAACAGAGGAATTAATAGCAGAGTTTATGAAGTTGGGATACAATGAAGGATTGAGGACTCTCAGTTTGTTCAGAAGAAACAAATTACCACCTATTTGGGCTTGCTTCTTTCATGTGGTAAATAAATGTTTGTCAGGGAAAAATAGTTCTGCTGATCAAGGTTCTAAACAAATTCTTCAGATATTTCAAGGTTTAGTGAAGAATAGGCATTATGACTATACTTTAATACTTTGGGAAGATATGAAGAATACATTTGAGAAGAATCAGAAAGCAATTCAGAAGAAGACAAAGGATGCTCCACTGACATACATTCCCTACATAAGGTACTGGCAAATTGTTATTTGGTATGCCATGCAGGAAAACAGAACAATCTCAAGAAGAACAAATGAAGAGCATGGTCCTACATTTTATTTGGGTAAGATGACCTCAGTAACAAGACTTGAAAATTATCCCAATCATAAACTGTTGCCAAAATCACTTAGGAACTATATTCCAAGGGAGAGTGAGATTTTAAAAGCTTATTGCACCTCTATGGGAATTGAATTACCTCAAATCCCTACCCAAGAGGACCAACCTGAGAAGAGAGGTGAGGGGTCTAGTCGAATTAGAGAGGGGGAGGATGTTCAGATGGGTGAACATTCTGAGAGACTTGAGGGGGAAAATTCTGAGAGCTTGGTTAGACTCAGTGAGGAAAAACAGAATGAGAGTGGTGAGGATGAGAGATTGTTAACAGAGGTTCAAACAGAAAGAGATGCCTCTGAACCAGCTAATCTTGACCAGGTAACCACACATGCTATTGGTTCACATCTCTTGGTGTCCAATATTGAAACAAACACCATGGACCTAGTGGTGGATCTTGAACAACCCATCCATACCCACTCAGAAGCATTTCAACATGCTACTGTTTCACACAAATCCGGGGAACCATCCCAAACTCATTTGGAGGGAGGTGATAAATCCCAACTTATTTTTCAACACATTGAGTCTGAATATCACAGTCCTATTCATATTGAGCCTGAAATTCCTTTTGACACTTGCACAGATCAGGAATTTCGTACTCCTGAAACAACATTCATAGACATGCCTAATGTTGGGTGTCGAGGATTGGATGGAAGTCCTGGTGAGGTGAACATTACAAAAGCCTCATTCAAACGTGCATCTGTTGTACAAGATGACTGTGTGTTATCTACAGGCCATGAGCTCTCTGGGCACATGAAAACTGGACCATCTGTTGGTTCAGGTTCACTGTTAGAAACTTCTGAATTTGAAAAGATTCAGAAACAAAACAAGGAGATGGGGGAAAAAGTAGAAAATTTGGAGAAGAGGATGGAGGATCTGAATGATGAGGTATCAGATTTGAAAGTTGTGTTAGAGAAAAAGTTAATTTCTGTTGAAACCAAGGTAGATGATGTAAAGAAATCCTTGGATTCTCACAAAAAGGAGATCATGGATATAATGTCTGGTTTTCAAAAAGATATGTTAAAACAGATGCAGGGTATGCAGGAATCTATATTGAAAGCACTGAGTGTATCTTTGGCTTCTACTTCAAAGCCTCTTGATCCTGTTCCTATTGCAGAAGCTGAACCTGAAGTTGCTTTTAATCAGAACTTGAAAAGGAAGTTTGATGATAATGATCCTCATAATCATCAAAAGGGGGAGAAAAGACAAAGGTTAAGTTCTGATGATGATATTGGCATAGAAGATTTTGAGATAGCAGACATGCACTTAGCCAATACAAAAAGTACAGAAGATCAGACACAGGAAAATTTAAAGGAGATGATTCAGATAGTACAGCTTGACAGTTCAGATACAGAAGAAATGGAGTTGGGAAGTATTGATAGTAATGAATCAGATAAAACAGAGGAATTGAACTTGGATACTGAGATGGAAGGAAACTCAGATGAAACTGTAGCTATTGAGGAATCTGATTTGAGAATGGAAGAAATAGTGGAAAGTACAGTGGTAAACAGGTGTACAGATATTGTGGTTCATAACAGTGAAAGGGCAATGGAGTCTGAATCAGAAGAAAGGAGGTTGAATGAAGAATTGATCAGAAGAATGCATAATGAAGTAGTCAGAGCTTTGAGTGTTCAGAAAATTCATAAAGGAATAAAAGTGATAAGACCCATTGATCTAATGGGAGAAGAAGACAGAACTGTAGATTACACTCAGGATTTTAAAGATGATTTTAGGTTTAACTTTTGTGATGAGTTAAATACAGAAGAAGAGTATGTGAAAGTGAAAGACTTCTTTATGCCTTCTGAATATGTATTCAGAAAACCAATCGAGATTCCAAAGATTAAATTGCAAAGACTAGAAGAACCTTTGTGTGACTTCATTCTAGAGTTAAGTGATGTACCTTTAGCCAGACAATTTCATGATGATATTTTTCCTGAGGAAATATATGATAATCTCTACTACACAGAAGGAGAGTATGAGCTTTTGGAAAGTAACATTGATGGTTTTATGGATGACAGAGCTCAGATGGTCTACTCAGAAGCTTCTAATATGTTCAGAGTTCCTGACTCAAAACTGCATATTCAGAAAAGAATCGAGAAAGTTCTGATGTTTCAACAAGATGAATTCAATGGTTTAATGTTCGTTAGAATGGAAACACTGAAAGAAAGAAATACAAAGGTTTCCATGTCTACATTTGATTTTCACAGATTGACTCTTGATGATCAGATCTTTCTAGTCAAGTTCTTTGCTAGCACTGAAGAAGCCTTGATAGAAATTGAATGCAGAAGACTTCTGGGTATTTATGTCAGAAATACATACTTGTATGACTTCCAGTTGGCTATAGAAGAAAGAAAAGAAAAATGCAATCTGAGTTCTCCCACAAAGAAAACAGAAGTTGATCTGCATGTGAAGGGTTTTGTGAATGAAGGAATGGAGGCAGAAGGGTTCACATATATGATTCACGAAAGACTTGAATTGTTCAGATTAAAAGAGTTGGTGAAGTACAGTGATGCAACTCTGAATTGGCTGTTGATTAGAATGGAAGTAAGTATGGATGCTGAAAAAGAGAGTTTAAAGAAGAGATGCATAAACTGTGTGAAGAGGAGGTTGGATTTTAGAAGAAAAATCAGAAACAGTAGTGAATGGTTGTTATCTGAGGTGAATCCCAAAAAGATTCTACATAATGATTTTGTGTTCCCAGCTGAGTATGAAGTGAATGAAATTTTGTCAGATGAGGCTGAAGAAGTTCAGGACACAACACCTCAGAATGTGCAGATAACTAATATTGATCAAGCTGAACAGTCTGAACCCAAAGAAGATGAAATATTCATTGATCTGAATGGATACTTTCTTGAATTTGATCTGCCTGAGTTCTTCAAACCAAAAGAGGTACAATTCTTGGATGTGTATTATGATAGGTCTAAGGAGACTCAGATCTGGTTGGCTGAAAAATCAAGATGTCTTGGCAAAACAAAGCAAGCCGTTTACTCAGATTTTCTAATCACTGGAATCAGAGAATTGAAGGTTAAGAAATTCAGAAAGATGGAGTACTTATCCTTTGAAGTTTTGAGAGAAGATGGCAAGGTTTATTATTTCACTGATGCAGATTTTGAGAAACTGTCAGTGGTTGATTTCTACAGATTACACAGCTTTCTATGTTTTAAAGAGTCAAGTAAAGATAGAAATGAAAGGAAGGCAAGAAGTGTGGTGATTGAGGCCATGTTCTATATCTTAAGGTGGCATTGCTATACAGATTTCCAAATAGCTCTGTATTTGCAAAAGTCATGTGTTTATCTGGCAAATCCCAATACAGATCATGAGCAGAAAAAGGTGTTAAAGACTGGAAGTGTTCACAGATATCCAGAGTTGGGAGTATTTTTGAAGAACAAAAGTGGAAAGATCTTCTTCAGAGCAAAGGAAACTGCAAAATATTGTTCTGGAACTTTAAGGATCATAAAGCACAATTTGGAGAAAAAGATGCTGAAAGTGAAGGAAGCAAACATGATTCAAGAAGTAATTAATCAGCAAGTTGAGATTATTCAAGAAATTATTGACAAGATTGATAAGAGGCTTAATCTGAGGAATGTGCTACTTCAGAAAATTGTTCCTGCTCTGAAAGAATTAGATGATGCAAAGTTTAAGTTTATTTGACAAAAAGGGGGAGATTGTTAGATCTGAAGTTTTGTCAATAAACCAAGTGTTGAAGATCTGATAAGAAGATTCAGAAGTTCTGAGAAGAAGAGTCAGAAGTTCTGAGAAGAAGAGTCAGAGATCTGAGAAAGAGAAGTCAGAAGTTCTGAGAAGCGTGATCAGAAGAATGTTCAGAAGTTCTGAACTACCTGTTCAGAACTTATGACGAGTTTCGTTATTTAGTAATGTGTAAACTAATTAGGACACGTGTTATGTTCTTATTAGTCTTTCTTATTTGTACTGTAGCTTTAAGATGTTTGTTGCAGTATAAATAGAGTGGTTAGCACTACGTTGCTAACTGATTGATTTTCCCATATTACTTGTATTCTTTCCTTGTAATCTTTGAGGTGATCTCTCTCTTAGATCTGTAATTCTGTGCATCATTGAATACAATTGGGCTTGATCATACAATTTCTCAATTACTTCTTTCTATATTGATTGTAAGAATAGATCCTGCACTTTCAGACTCCACAGAAGTTGGCTTGTTCTGGTTCATCATCAGAAGATGAGTCAGAGACCCAATTTTCCATTTCAGCAACATAACTTCTTTCTCTGTAGTTGTACTTGTATTTGTTTTTGTAGTAGTCCTGGTCTTTTACCAGTTTGCCTCTACAATTAACAGAGAAGTGTCCAGGTTTGCCGCATCTGAAGCAGCGTCCATCATTTTGATTGATGGGCTGGGCAGCATCGGCCTTCTGTTGTGCTGGTGGATTTTCTTTTCTTTGTGGAGGTTTTCCTATTTCTGTGGCAACTCTGTTGAAACTTTGCTCTGGTGCTGTATATCCTCTTCTGTCTTCCCTTCCTTCTCTCTCATATCTGCCTCTTCTGTCAAACTTATTGCCAAATCTCTTGTTAAATTGCTGAGTTATTAAAGCAAGAGATTGGGCAAAGGCTTGAATGTCATCATCCTCTGATGAGCTTTCACCTGTTTCACTTTCTGCAATTAAACTTTTCTTTCCTTTCTTCTTATCAGATTTCTTTTTCTCTTTACTTGAACTTTCTCTGTTGGACTTTTCAGATGTGGTTTTCTTGGAATCAGAAACTAAGGCGATTGGACCAGCACTGATGGATTTGCCTTTTTGCTTGACAACCTCCTTTTCTTGTGCGGCCAAAGTGCCATACACATCCGTTAAAGACCATATATCTAAGTCCTGGTTAGCTTGTAAAGACATGGACATATTTAACCATTCATCATTCAAACTTTTCAAAAACAGAACATTGTTATCTTCCTTCGACCTAACAACCCCACATTTTTTGCATTTATTGATCAACACATTAAATCTGTTGTAGGTTTGCTGTAAGGTTTCCTCAGGAAGTGCCTTGAAATCATTGTATTCATTTATACATTGGGTCCTTCTGTTCTTTTGGGTCTTGATACCACCCTCAAGTTGGTTAAGAAGTTGATCCCAGATTTCCTTAGCAGTAACACATGAATCTAGTTCTTGAAATATTTCGTTTGGAATGGCCATAATCAGTAGTCTAACTGCTTTAAGATCATTTTCCATTTTTAGATTTTCCTCATCAGTAAAACCTGTGGTTTTAACTTCATAATGAGCTGGAATCTCAACAGTAGTTCCTGTTGCGGGTACACGAGGAACAAAAACCATGGGTTGGAATGGTCCATCCGTGACAGATCGCATAAGGTCTTTATCCATACCATCGAAAAAATTAACCATCCTGATTTTCCATTGAGGATATTCATCTCTCAGAAGAGTAGGAGGTTTTGTTAAAGAGCCAGCAGTATAGATAGCATTTATACCGTTGTTAGCCATTTTGAAAGAAAAACAGAGTACTGTTTACAGCAAAATGATTTTCAGCTAGAAACAGAGTTTCAAACAGTAACCAATGGAACAGTAACTTTTGAGAAGATCTTAAGCTAAACTGGAAAGCTTTAAACAAAGTTATATGAGCTATGAAGATTTGTCTGGACTAGAAAGCAGTAAAAACAGAGTATACAGAGAAGCTTTTAAGAACACACAGACACAATCAACAACAGTGAATCAACCTTGGTAGATTGGATCGTTTGGCTTAAGAAACCCAAAGAAGCTCTGATACCAATTGTAGGTTCCCAGATTCACGTTGTATCACGATAATGGTAAATAAATAGACAGCGGAAGCATTTTAAGCAAAGCCATTAAAGTGAGTGATTGTGTAAACAATAACTGAACTGTGAAGATCAAAATATAGAACAGTAAAATGACAATGAAATCAAAACAAAGAACACTGCTCGTATATTGATAAAATGAATCACTCCAAGAATAAGTTCAAGAGAGTGTTCGGAAATCTCACAGGACAGTATCGTACGAAGTAGTGCTATGGAAATACTGCAGTGCGTGCTTTTTCAAATGTGGAAAACTATTCTTCCAAAAGCTTACAATTGTTGTTCCACTACCTCGCTATTTATAGACCTGATAAAGTGTAGACAGTGTACTGTCGTACCCCTGAATGACACGTGGAAAGTGTGTCTCCAATCTTTAGGGCATACGTGGAAATTGTGGACACGTGTCTGATACTTCATTTCCTGCGAGACTTAGACTGACAGAGGTCTTTTTCTCCACAGAGCTCTGTTGCAAGGGCTCTGTTGATCTTCTGTTGAAATACTTATTCTCTTGCTGGAATTCTTCGACAGAGCTCTGATGAGCTCTGTTGGATCCGACAGAGCTCTGTTGAGCTCTGTTGGTCTTCTTTATGAACTTCTTCCAAGCCTTCTGTCTGATCTCTGTTGGTCTTCTGACTTGAACTATTTTCAATACTTTTACATCAGATGCTTTGGGACTAACACCTTCTATATTTTTATATTTAATACCCCACGGTTCTACAATAATAGGGACATCCTACTTCACATGCAGTTTAAGTCTAGGTACAGATACTAATACCTAAATCCCTTAAACTAGGGCTCTGATACCATCTGTAACGACCTGGAATCCCATACATAGTTCAAATAGCATACATTTTATAACGTCGTTAAAACAAGAGATACATTATATAACAAATACGGTCCCCTAGTCTTTACAAACATTCAGTACATCATTATAAACGTTTACATAGTAAATTACATCATTAACAACATGCTATATCTACTAAACACATCATAGTCTTCCACTACACAGTCCTCCCAAAAACTATTCTCGGTTTAACCTCCTTATCTGCTCTTACTCGATCCACGACCTGGAATACATATTTTTAAAACAAAATGAGTGTTAGACCTTTAGGTCTAGTGAGAAAATCCCCGTTAGTTTAAAAGCTATTTGCACAACATCATACACATAATTCACATAAGAATACCAATTAAGACTCATGCATCATATATCTTTCTATCTCGTTCTCTTGGCCATCTTAATTGGTTGCGAGCCAACTAATCAATTTACACCACTGTCCCTCTATACATCCAACATACACCGGTCCTAAGCCCGGCCAACTAGCATCCATGCAGTGTAATACTCATATAAACACAATATGCACATTATTACACTCATTCACATATATGTATTCCAGTTGAAAACATTTTAAGTAAAAACTCACTTGTTTGCTTATCCAAAACTCCTTCCACAAAGAACTCAGCTTTCACCTTCGATTCACAGTATCTGAAATAATTAAACACAAATATCTCTTTACCAAATAGAACACACACGTCTTACTAAAGCTAGGTACTCTAGATAGCTCTAATCCTCAAATGTTACCCCCAAACCCGAACTTAAGTCGAGTCTATAATGCATTCAGTCCTCATTCATTCCCCATTCAATAATTAACAAGACACAGGTCATTGGATACCCAAAAGCATCTAAACTATCAAAATTGATCAAACATCCAAACTATCCGGACAACACAGAACTATCCTGTTAGGTCTAGAGTTTTGTCAAAAACACAAGTGTTGAGTTCTGAGTAAGAAGACTAAAGAAGACTCAGAAGACTCAGAAGTTCTGAGTAGAAGACTCAGAAGTTCTGAGTGAGAAATCTCAAAAAGATTCTAAGTGTTGGATTCTGACTAGAAGGTTCAGAGTTCTGAGTAGGAGACTCAGAACTTCTGACTATGAAGACAAATGTTCTGAAGCGCTTATTCAGAAGTATGTTCAGAATTCATATCTTGGGATATTCTCTGTTATATTCAGTTACTAATTAGGACACGTGTAATTGTTCTATTAGTCTGTTTTTTATATGTACTGTAGCTTTAGCCTTTCTTCTACAGTATATATAGGAGTTAGCAACTGTAGCTAACATAATTTTTAGAAAAAATCTTTGATATAATCTTTGGTGAATCCATTTAGAGAATTTCATTGTAATATCTTGTAATTCACAGATTGTTAATAAATCATATGACCAGTTGCTGTGAATACGATCTTAATTGTTCATATTTGATTGTAAGATTAGATCCTGTACTTTCAATTGGTATCAGAGCCAATCAACAAACAAATTCGTCCAAGAGTGTGTTTGATCGCGTTCTTGAAGTTTCTTGATCAATTCGACAATTGATTCCGTTGCTGCTAACAATTCTTGAATTCCTAACAATTCTTGAATTTGTTTCTATCATTGATTCAAGAAATTTGAATTTGTCTTTCTGTTGAATCGATATCTTACAATCAAGTCATTCAAAGATTTTCTCCCTATGCTGATTAATTCTCGAAATTAAACAGAGATCACAGGTATGTTTTCGAAATTCGTGATTGGTTTCTTGTTCAAAGTGATTCTATCTGCTGAATGTTGATTAGTATTCAAATTTTTTTTTAAAAGAAGATTTCATTAATTCATGTACTCTAACTGTTTGATGAAATGCATGTGACAGATTTGATTAATTCTTGCATGTTCTAGATTTGTGTTGATTCTCATTTTTGATCATAATTCATAGTTGATATTCGAATTTGTCATTTCATCATGCCTGAGATTATTGAAGTTTTTGTGAGACCTGCAATTTCTATAACCAGTTCAGACAATTTACAAAAATTAAGTCCTGTAAAAGCAAAAGAAACAATTTCTAAACCAAAAACTGAGATTGTTCATTTTGAAAGCAAGATTGCTAATCTTGAAGCCAAATTTGAGGAAAGTGCAAAAGTTGTTGTAAATTTGCAAAAAGATAAATTCGATCTTCTAAAAGATTTCGAAAAGGTTCAAGAGAACACAAAGTTGTTAGAAAAAGAGAATGTTGATTTGAAAGAGAAAATCAATTTTGAAAGAAAGATGTCGAGAAATTCTAAAAATAGAATCAAATCATGTGAAATGAAAAATTGTCAACTCTTGAAACAAATCTATGATTTTGAACAAGTTCTTATACTTGAAAGAGATAAATTTGAGAAAGAAAGAAGAGACTTTCAAACTGAGAGGAAAGGTTTTGAAACAAAGTCTGTTGAATTATCTATGAAAATTTCTAATTTGGAGAAAATTCTTGCAAAAGAAAGAAAAGAGTTTGAATGCAAGAAAAATGTTTTTCAAAAAGAAAAGAATGGTTTTGAGAAAAAGAAAACTGAAATGTTAAATGAGTTTTCTGTGAAAATCAATGAGTTGGAGAAATAGTTAGAAGATGGAAGTAAAGAAACTGAAAAGAAGAAGGTAAATGATTTTAAAGAAAAATGCATTAAAGATAATTTTTTAGATGAACGAAAGATTTTTCAAAATGAGATAAAGAAGCTAACAAAGAAATTATCTGGTTTATCAACAGATATTATGAAGGAGCAAATGGTAAAATCTGATCTTCAAAAGAAATATGATTTGATTTTTAAAGAAAATAATGTTTTAATCAACAAGGTGAAAGAACTTGAAGATATTATTTTTAAAGTTGGTGTTTCAAAACAAGCAAGTCCTGATACAATTGATCAGACTCCGCTTGTAAACTCAACTAACTCTGAATGTTCATTTAAAACAACTTCAAGTTCAATTTTTAAAAACATTTCTTTAAAAGAATTAAAAAGATCAAATGATTTCTCAAAGGATCAGATTCATCCTTCGAATCTTTTCTATAATTCTCTGTTTGATAAATTAGATAATAATTCGGATGTGCCTAAAGTGAATACTTCTTCTAAGCCTAAAGATAATCTCATCTTCAAAAGAGTTAAGATGGAATGGAGAGTTAAAGGAACAACTTCCAAGAAAGAAGTGCCAAAATCAAAAGTTCCTAATTCAAATGTCAAGAAGAACAATACATTTCAAAGAAAATCTTTTGTTAAACCTGATGTGATTTATTCTGTAAATCAATTAGTCAGAGTTGCACAAAAGAAACTTTGTTGTTCATATTGTGGGACTAATGATTTTGTGAACAAGAATTTTATTCAGCACTGGTATGGTTCTTATAGAATATCTGCATATGCTACTGCACCTAACAAACCTGGACCCAAGTTCATATGGGTACCAAAGTCAACTTAATCTGTTTTGCAGGTTATTCATGTGTAGAGCTGAATGATAATACTGACACATGACTTAAAACCGATGTTGTGCTTAAATTGAGAATTTTGACTTTTGGATAATTCAGTCCAAAACTCGGTCTGAATGTGATTATGGACTTACAATTGGTCTCATCTTGATTATGGATTTCTGATTCATATAGATCAATTTGTTGATTTTGAAGATTTTTTTGAAAAAAAGTTCTGTTTGCTATGAGGTTATCGAACTCATAGATGTGAGTGTTTTTCGTAGAAAACATTTCTAGAGAATGTGTTCAGAATCACATTTTAAGCAACCCTGCAAATTTTGGTTGAAAAATTCTGATTTTTGAACAAGTTATGGTGATTTGAAGTTCAAAATGTTCAAAAATCACAAAAGCCAAACATTTCTCTAAGGCATTTTCTCTAGAAAGTTTTATCAGAATTCTGACTCTCTTAATCAGAAGTTCCGACTCTACTACTCAGAATTCTGACTCAACTAATCAGAATTCTGACTCTGATACTTGGAATTTTGAACAAGTCTCTCAGACTTCTGACTCTACTACTCAGAATTCTGACTCAACTAATCAGAATTCTGACTCTGATACTTAGAATTTTGAGCAAGTTACTCAGAATTCTGACTCTTCTAATCAGAATTCTGACTCTATTACTCAGAATTTTTTTGATAACTAATGAGGAATCATCGTAGATGATTACCAAAATCTCTTGATTTTGCAGGATTATCTTGATTTCAGAGGAAGTATTGACTCAAAATTTGATCTGATTGTTTCAAGATAATGTTCAAAACCCGTGATTCAACGTTTTAGGTTTTTTGAACATATCAGTTCAAAACCCGTACTTAAATGACAATGGCTTCTGAATAATTCGGTTCAGGACCCGTACTTCAGAGACTAAGACTTCTAAACAAATCAGTTTAGAACTCATACTTCTCAGGTGATATCCTTAACTGTCATATTTTTCTGTTTCAAGGAACAAGTGGTGAAAGGTAACATTGTATTATGTTTTATTTCTATTGCTTTGAATGTTTGAATCTTAACAATTTAATTCAATGATATGATTTTTTTTAATTTTCATTCAATGAATAAATGTGTGTCAAAAAGTGATTTTACAAGTATTTTGTATTATCTGAGCTATATTTGTTTCAACTTTCACTTCTGAATTAAATCGAAAGGTAAGCAAAACATGAATGAAATTATGCCGAATGCTCAATGTTATGAAATCTATACTTATATAGAATATAATGTTCAAAAAGCCTAAATGTCAGAATGTTGGATGGAAACAAAAATATGGGGGAAGTACTACGTTTTAGTACCAAGTGATTGAGATGAAATATAAATATATATAAAATCATTTAGTTTGAAAGTTTGTACCTGTGGCCTTTCTGGTTTGGGAGAGTAAGTCCTAAGGGGTGCTCGACACCTAGTCCCTAAGATCAACTGGTCTGGGATCGGCTGACCCAAATCCTGCAATAGAACCAGATAGAAAGCCATGTTCTACTGGTACAAATGGGTTTAAGATATATCGATGTGGCCTTTCTGGTTTGGGAAATTAAGTTCCAAGGGGTGTTTGTCACCTAGCACCTAAGACCAACTGGTCTGGGATATGCTGACCCAAATCCTGCTATAGAACCAGATAGAAAGTCATGTTTAACGATGTATCTTATTCTTACTAAATTTTTTGATTAAAAGATGTCAATGAGCACAAAATTAAAAGATGCCAATGAGCACACATCTCTTGAAACTTTGGGAAAATACAAAGTCGCAATAAACTTTTAAATTTGTGAAAATCCTGATTTTGGACAAATAGTGTGAGTAGAGCAAAGTATTCGTATATGTTTTTAGAATTGCATATGCTTGAAGCTAATCATATTTCGCATGCTAAGCACACCAAATAGATTTAATAAAGAGATTGAAACTGAACATTTTTAACTTGATATGCAATGATGACTTGTATTTGAATCCAAACACATGCATTTGATTTCATTTGATTGAAAAATCTGATAAATTTCATTAAGTTGGATTTCTTTTGTAAAATTTTCAAATGATCAAATGTTAGTAGTTATCAAGTGTAGTTCAGTGAATCTTATTTTTCTTGTATAAATGTTTTCATTAAAGCACTATATTTGAAATGAATAATTTTAATGAAATATATGCATACTTTCAGGGGGAGAAAACAAATTGCTCCATAATTCTTATTTTGAGGGGGAGCAAGGTTATTCATTAAGGAGGAGAAAAAGCATAGACTTTCATATCCGGACAACAAGGCTTTCCGGATACATACTCAATCCGGATAACAGACATTCCGGACAACACAGACAATCCGGATAACACCCGGACACCAAAGAAATCCGGATACCATCCGATATCTCATTCCACCCGGAAACCTTAAGGAAAACAGGAACTTACCGGGTACTTGAATCTTCCGGACACCTTTAGAACATCATCCGGACACTAACAACAAAATTACCCGGACACCTTTAATCTATCCGGAAACTACTGTCAGTTCATCCCATTTTCACCCAGAATTCGACTGAATTATTACCAGAGGTGTAATTGACTATTCTAATCCAATAGAAACTACCTAATAGCAATTACACACATAAATTGTAAAGGAAACATACCTGAATTCTGTTCCAAGTGCACCAATTGATGTCTTAGCCAAAACCCCTTTCTTTCTTCTTCTTACTCTCTCAAACACACACACATACACTAAACTGATATTTTCTATTTCTGGAAATATCTGAAATCTGAAGGAGATAATATCAAACCAAATTTACCATCTAGACCTTGAATTTTTCAATAATGACCCAACACCCCTAAACTTATAAATATACCCAAACTTACCCTAAACATCCAATTTTAAAGTAAAACTTTATTTAACGGAAAGGGAATTTAGCTAACGAACTTACCCGAGGTATTACATCTCCTAAATTAGGACCTGTAACAGTTAATAACTTGTGAACAAAGGAAAGCTCAGAAGTTTGGGGTTTTGAGAGAGGAGTGTTTAGGATGTTGTGTATACCTGCAGGATGGTTGACGAATTCCTCGAAGGTTCGATAACCTGAAAAAGTTTCCATGTCACCTTCCAGAGAGCGTTGACGCTTGGAGGTGTCCGCAGGTCCTTTATTTAAATCCTTCAGCCGCTGTAGTTCTTCAGCAGATGAATCACTCAGATGAATGACCTTTGTTGTGGAGAAGGGAGGAATAGATGGAGTGACCAAAGAGGTAGTGGGAGGAGTGACAGTTGAGAAGAGGGTTGGGGTGCCAGATTTAGCGTTGGATCCGTTGGGAATGACTTCCGCAGTACTTAGAGGTACTGAGGGAGGGAGGTTCTGTTCCAAGTTAATAACCTCAGCATTTAGAGACGCTGAAGTTGGTATGGAAGGGGTGGCTTCATCAGTTGTGGCAGAGCATACCACTGAACTATCCAACGACTCTTGAGAAGAGTGAGCCGCGGAGTCTTCAACCTGTGAATGCTTGGAGGGTTGCTCCTTGGTTTTCTTGATCCTTTGAGCATCAAGAGAGATGGAAGAGTGTTTCCTTCTCTTAGAAGGAGTAGTTTTTGCAGCCTGGGTAACAACGGTTGGGATTGCCGCTGAAGTAGCTGCAGAAGTAGAAGTATTGGGGTTGAGAAGAGATAAGAGTTTAGAAAGACGTACCTCGTTTGGCAGGGGCTTGAAGTCAAGAACTTTAACGCCAACTTGAGAGAGTTTCAGGTCACCCACTTTTGGTTATTTATCCCCAAGTCCGTTTAGAAAGAGAGCACTGACAAACCGGGGATATGGAACACATGTTGGTCTGTCAGCGACATCCACCCTGAGCACCATATCGTTGTAAATTATTGTTGCCCAATCAATGTGAAGGCCCTTCAGCAATGCATACCCCATGGCCTACTGAGGTTGTGATGCTTGGTCAGTTGACCCAGTTTTCGCTGTCAGACAGCTGATCAAATGAGCGAAGATGAAGTTCATCTCGCTGGGCATTTTCGATTTCTTGATGGCGGTCAGCTTCTTCTCAGTGAGTTCATCTCTCCCTGTTTCCCATACATACTTCATTGCATCAAAGAATGCAATCAGTGCCTCCCTATCAACTAGGTTTTTGGGGTTTGGCAGAAGGACAAAGCGTTATTCTTTGGAACTACCAGGAAGGTTCAGGGCACGCCTGATAGTACCAGGGGTGATCTTGGAAGTTCCATGTTTGGTGTCATAGAGAATGACATCGAGCATCTTCTTTAGGTCTTTGGTTGAGGGTACCTGAGCTCTTTTGGCAGTATACCAGAACTGAGCTAGAAGATATCGATGAGCGGGGGTGCAATGGTCAGAGTTGTCGATAGAGGACAGGTCTTGAGAAAGTTTACGGCGTCATCAAGGTGTGTGACCTGCTTCTTTTGAGGGAAGTCGAAGAGAGCATAAGGGTTGTTGCTTTGAAAGGTAACTTGCTCGAGTTTGAAACTGAGGAGCTTTTGTGAGTACAACACTTTCAGCAGAAGTGGGGGACTTAGCGGTAGGAGCTTCAGTAGTAGATGCCATTTCTGTTTATATAATATAAGAGTGAAGAATATGAACAACAGTTTCTTAAAATGGATAAAGTTCCAAAATAAGGGTTTTAGGGTTGTGTAATTTCTATTTAGAGAAAGAAATAGAAATTAGGGTTTTTTCTAGTTTTGATAAAAATTCAAAATCTAGTGAATGTCTTATTTTCCAGTTTCTTTTTAAAGAAATGATTCTAGAAAAACATATGAAGATACAACTTTAAGATTTTTGTTTTAAACTTGAAGAACAATCATGAAGATTGTGTTCATAAAATCATGAAGAGAAATGATTTCATTTTAAAAAGTTCTGTTGTTTGATCTTTTAGAAACAAGAATAAGATCAAAAACAAGTTTATTAGTTGCAAAGTAAAAGAAATATTAACCTTTGATGTTGAAGAAGATGAAGATGAACAGGTTCTTGAGTTAATGTTTTGAATGCAACAGAGAGTTCTTGCTTTGAAGGAGATGATGTTCGCGTAAAAGGTAAACATATAAACGCAAAGTGTTTATATAGTGAGAGTAGAGAGAGAAAAACTATGAGAGGGAAAGTTTTTCATGATGACACGGACACGTCCCTTGAATTTGATTGGACAAGGAAGACGAAACGGGCGAACGTGTCAGAGAAAACGTGCCATGACTTATCCGTTGTGATGACGTCACAAACGTCCTTTCATATTTTAGGATGTCTCTGAGGATTTTGAAAACTCAGGGACATTTTGAAAACATGATGCACTAATTAGAAATATCAGTGTTTTAGTTTAGAAATTTCAAAGTATCACTGAAAGGAAGAGATATTCAGCGATGCAATTTTGTTTTGAAATCTTGCATTCATAGGCGAACATCAGCGAGTAAGAAAGAACATACCTTAATATCAGCGAATCAAGTTTGTTCAGAGAGTAGGTGATGAATAGGGTTATACAAGTTCATTGTTATCACTGATCAAATGTGAACCACTGAAGATTTTACTCTTCTAAGTTCAGCATTCCAAGCTCGATGAGGAGAAAGTTGAATCTTGTCTCATCAAGAGGTTTGGTAAATAGATCAGCTAACTGAAAGTCAGTTGGGATAAAATGAAGTTCTATATCACCATTTATCACATGATCTCTGATAAAATGATACCTGATTTCGATGTGTTTGGTCTTTGAGTGTAGCACTGGATTGTTGGCTATAGCGATGGCACTTGTGCTGTCGCAATAGATTGGATTTTTCGAGAGCTGAAGGTCATAGTCCAGTAGTTGATTTCTCATCCACAAGACCTGAGAACAACAGCTTCCAGCAGCTACATATTCAGCTTCATCGGTTGAGGTGGACACTGCGTTTTGCTTTTTACTTGTCCAACTCACCAGCTTTCCACCCAGGAGCTGATAGCCTCCTGTGGTGCTTTTCCTATCCAATTTGCAACCTGCAAAATCACTATCTGAATAGGCGATTAGATCAAACCCTGAGTCTTTGGGATACCAAATACCTAGGTTAGGAGTACCCTTAAGGTAACGAAAGATTCGCTTTACATCGATCAAATGAGATTCCTTAGGTTCAGCTTGACATCGTGCAAACAAACAGGTTGCATACATAATATCAGGTCGGATAGCTGTAAGATACAGAAGAGAGTCGATCATCCCACGGTACATCGTAACATTAACAGGTTTTCAGAAGGATCCTTATTTAGTGTCAGCGGTGGAGCCATAGGGGTTTTCATAGCTGAACTCTGAGTTAAATCAAATTTCTTCAGCATATCTTTAACATATTTTCCTTGGTGAATGAAAGTTCCTTTTTCACTCTGTTTGATTTGAAGACCTAGGAAATATGTTAGCTCACCCATCATACTCATTTTATACTCTGCTTTCATTCTATCAGTGAAACGAGTACAAAGGTCAGGGTTAGTGGAACCAAATATAATATCATCGACATATATTTGAACAAGAATAATATGACCTTTTACTTTCTTGAAAAATAGAGTTTTATCGATTTTACCTCGCTCAAATTTTTCGATTTGGAGATAAGAGGAGAGAGTGTCATACCATGCACGAGGAGCTTGCTTTAAGCCATAAAGTGCCTTATGCAGTTTATACACATAACCTGGATGCTTAGGATATGAGAATCCTGGAGGTTGTTCCACGTAGACTTCTTCATTCAGCTTTCCATTAAGGAACGCTGATTTAACGTCCATTTGATAAACCTTGAAGTCTTTGTGTACATCGTATGATAAGAATAGACAAATGGCTTCAAGTCTTGCCACTGGGGTGAATGTTTCGCCGTAATCTATACCTTCCTCTTGTCTGTATCCCTGAGCAACAAGTCAAGCTTTGTTGCGGGTTACAGTTCCATGTTAATCCAACTTGTTTTGATAGACCCATTTAGTGCCTATCACTGACTTATCGGATGGTCTAGGAACGAGCTTCCAAACTTTGTTTCTTTCGAATTCTGTCAGCTCTTCTTGCATAGCACTGACCCAGTTTGGATCTCTGAGGGCATCATCTGTTTTCTTTGGTTCAATCAGAGAAATAAAGTTAACAAATAAACAAATATTACCTGCACTTCGTCGAGTCTAAACACCAGCATTTGGATCACCAAGAATTTGTTCAATAGGGTGATTGATAGTCCATCGCTGAGCCGAAACATAAGTCGCTGACTCAACTTGAACTTCTGGAGGAGCTGAAGATGAGGCTTCAACAACTTCTGGTATATCAGCCAAGAGAGGAAGAGGTTCAGATGTCATTTCATTCACTGATTGCTGAGAAGTAGATGGTATGTCTGAGATAGAAGGTTCAGAAGCAGGCATATTGTTTAGAGGAACAACTGAGACCCATGATGTTTCAGCTTCACTAGTCTGCATGCTTGGGATGATAGTAGGATCATCATCTTCAGCGGGATGAGTATGAGATTGAGGAGTAGGAACATCTTCTGAATCACCAAGATGAGAAAACATCCATTGATTCAGTTCTTCAGTATCAGCAGAAGGTCTGAAGTTTGCTGAACGGGATTCGTCAAAAGTGACGTGGATTGTTTCTTCTACAGCTTGTCTTCTTCGATTGAAGACTCTGAAGGCTTTGGATACTGAGGAGTATCCAAGAAAAAATCCATCATCAGCCTTAGGATCAAACTTTCCAAGGGCATCTCTGTTGTTCAGTATGAAACACTGACATCCAAAGATGTGAAGAAAGCTAATTGAAGGCTTTCTCCCATGGAAGAGTTTATAGGCTGTCTTCTTGAATCTTTTGACAATCAGCGACCTATTTTGAGTAAAACAAGCAGTGTTGACAGCTTCTGCCCAAAACTGAGTAGGTACATGAGAATCGCTGAGCATTGAACGTGCAACTTCGATGATAGTTCGATTTCTTCTTTCAGTGACTCCATTTTGTTGCGGTGTTCTCACTGAGGAAAAGTTGTGAGAAATACCCTTACTTTCAAAGAAGGAATCAAGGGAATTGTTTTTGAATTCAGTCTCATGATCACTCCTTATTGAGCGAACGGTCATGTTGTTCAGGACTTCCATTTTCCTGACAAAAGTGATGAGTTCTTCAGGGGTGTCACTCTTAGAACGGAGAAACATTACCCAGGTATAGCGAGAGAATTCATCAACTATGACCAGTGTATATTTCTTTCCAGCGATGGATTGTTTGTTAACATTGCCAAACAGATCCATATGGAGAAGTTGCAGTGGAGATGACACTGAGGAAACTTGCTTAGATTTGAAACTAGTTTTTGTTTGTTTCCCTTTCTCACACGCTGAACATAGAGACTCTTTAGCGTATGAGTGTTGAGGTAGACCAGTGACCAACTCTTTTGAAGAGAGAGTATTCAGTGTCTTGAAGTTGAGATGGGAGAGCCTCTTATGCCATAGCCAGTTGGCATCAGACGAGGCTTTTGAGAGGAAACAGGAGTTCTCAGTGGTTGTAGAGTCCATGTTTATAACATAAATATTTTCCATACGGTATCCGCTGAGAGCTATCTTTTCCTTTTTATTAGTGACAAAGCGGGATTCCTTAGTGAAAATCACTTTGTTATCCTTGTCACACAGCTGACTGATGCTAAGAAGATTATGCTTCAGTCCTTCAACATATGCGACTCTTCTGAAGGTTGTTGTACCATTAGAGAGTACACCAAACCCCCGGGTATGGCCTTTTCCATTTCCACCAAAGGTCACTGAGGGACCCTTCTCTTCCTTGTATTCAGTGAGCAGGTTTTTCTTTCCAGTCATGTGTCTAGAGCATCCGCTATCGAGATACCAGATACCTATTTTAACCTGCATAACAAAGGAAGATTAGTTTGACTTGGGCACCCATTTTACGATGGGCCCACACTTGTCAGTGGTGGTAGAGTAAGTGGAAGGTTCAGCAATCTTCGCAGCATTTGAAGATTCAGCTTCAGAATTATTCTTCACTTTGGTTTTGGAGGTTTTCAAGTTCATGACGGAATGGTAGACTTCGTCAGGAAGAGCCATGGAAAGAATGGATCTGGCTTTTGTGTCGATAGCCACTTTCTTCTTATCTTCATCAGACCAATTGTGAGGTTCCTTAGGAATGATTCTTTCAGGAATGGCAGCTCTAGTAGTAGTGCCTGGAACTTCAGGATCAATCCTAACAGGGATATATGGACCATTTTCGATGTAATAAGGCATAGTAAGGTCTACACCTTCTAAGAAGAGTATCATCCTATTTTTCCACAGATTAAAGTTATCTCTGGAAAATCTAGGGGGTTTTGCAAGAGAACCATTGTCAATATAGTTTGTGTTTGTGTTGGTAGCCATTATGAGAAATAGCAAGGAAGAGAAAAGATTAGTATAAGCAAGATCTTGTTTATGAGATTAAACAATCTGCTCTAATACCACTTGTTGGTCCCGAAAGGGTTATACAAGTTTGTAGAACGAGGGGGAGGGGGGGTTGAATACAAACACACATATTTTACTTTTCTAAATTGTTTATTGATATTTATCACACAATTTACAACTTGTTGCGGAACAAGATTAAGGGTTAAACCTAATCTAAACAAGTTATGAGAAACACTAAGTTTTCTTGCACTAGAATTAAGTAAGAAAGGAGATAAGAATATTATGAATAATATTCTAACACGAAGTAGTAGAGAGAAGAAGATGGCCGAGCACTTCATTTCTGAAGTAGGGTTCTTCTTATATATTGCATGCATTTAATGCATATCAGTATAACTTTACACGTGGCAGCAGCTGATTGGTTGCATGGTTTGACCTTTGTAGACAACCTTAGTAGCCGCATGATGTATAATGTAGAATCAAAGTTGGTTGTACGATTCTGGACAAAAGGGATGTCCTTTCTGACATTTTCGTACGGAGGCGTGCAAGGGGGTAAGACAAAAGTAACTTGTAGAGGAAACTTCATGATCAGCATTCACTGAATAGATTTTTATCAACGAGTGATAAAGTTCAGCGTTCGCTGAAGTCTTCTACTTGAAACTTCACGTTGAGTGGACAAATCTTGGCTTCGCTGATATCCGCATCAGTTCATTAGTAGACTTGTTGCTGGTTCTTGGGCTTGATCTTCGACTTCAGCGTAGAACATAGTTGACGTGAAACTTGTCTTCAGGGATAATAAGTAAACAACTAAGATTATCAGCGATCATCGACAAGACTGAACATGCTCAAGTCTTATGGACGAACAATATTGCTGAATGTATAATTTAAAGCATATGTTTTCATCAGCGATACTAAACAGACTTAGTATTTTCTTTGATGACAAAACATTAATACATATTGTCTACTTATGATTTTCACTAAGTGATTCTTAAAGAGTCCTTATCAAATCACTGAGGGTTTGGATCAACACAGAGATATTGATAAATTTGTTGAAAAGGTTCAGGTGCTGCTCAGTTTAATGGTACAGAAGCTGAGAAGTGATAATGGAACAGGATTCAAGAATGCAAAACTTGAATCATACCTTACAGAGGAATGCATTTCTCAGAACTTCTCTGCTGCCAGAACTCCTTAACAGAATGGTATTGTTGAGAGGAGGAACAGAACTATGGTAGAAGCTGCCAGAACAATGCTAGCAGGATCTGATTTCCCAACCAACTTCTGGGCAGAAGCAGTTTCAACATCCTGTTTTACCCAAAACAGGGCTATCATAGTGAAAAGATTTAAAAAGACTGCATATGAACTGATCAACCACAGAAAGCTAAATGTGAAGTACTTTCATGTTTTTGGCTGCTGATGCTATATCCTGAATGACAGAGATCAACTTGGGAAGTTTGACAGAAAGGCTGATGAAGGGAAATTTATTGGATATTCTCTAACTTCAAAAGCCTACAGAGTCTATAGCATCAGAACCAAGGTCATTCTGGAAAGCATCAATGTATCCTTTGATGACAGAACATCAACTATCTTTGAAAGCAAATCATCAGAGAGAATACATATCACAGTGGAGCCCAATTCCTCAAAGTCAAGAGAAGAAAATATCTATCTGATATTTAATGACTTCTTTGATGATGAAGATTCCTCTGAACTCATAAACAGAGGCAATCAAGTTCAAGGTTATGAAGGACAGTAACAATCAAGTACATCTCTGTCAGGTCCTTCAAATACTTCACCATCTACTTCCTTGACTATAGGTCCAATTCAAGGAGAGAGTTCAAGACAACAGTCTGAGGAAGAAGAACCTGAACCAGGACCATCATCACCCCTGATGACAAACATTGGAAGAAATTCCATTTATACAAGTTCACCTTCACAGAGCCCTGTTGGTACCGTACAGAGCAATGAAGTCACTCTTCAGAGCAGTGTGCCTCAGAGCCCTGGTACCAATCCTCAGAGCTCTGAAGCTGTCACATATCCATTTCCTTCAGAAGCACATACACCACCTCATGTCCATGCTCCCATGAAAAGATGGACAAAGGATCACCCCCATCATCAAATAATTGATGCTCCTGAAGATGGTGTGAAGACAAGATCATCCACAATCAACGAGTCTTTCTTTGTGAACTTTTTGAGCATGATAGAGCCAAAGAAGGTCTCTGAAGCCCTTGATGACCCAGACTGGATAGAAGCAATAAAAGAAGAGCTTCTGGAATTTGAAAGGAATAAAGTTTGGTCGTTGGTTCCTTTTCCCAAAGAAAAATTAGCAATTGGAACCAAGTAGGTATTTAGAAATAAGAAACACGAGGATGGGATCATGATCAGAAACAAAGCCAGATTGGTTGCAAAAGGATACTGTCAAGAAGAAGGCATTGGTTATGATGAAACATTTGCTCCAGTTGCCAGGCTAGAAGCATTCAGAATCTTTCTAGCAAACCTGATTTAATGTTTAACAGCAAGCAAACCTGATTTAATGTTTGCAACCTATCTCTGTGGCATGATAGGATCACTTTTATACTTAACAGCAAGCAAACCTGATTTAATGTTTGCAACCTATCTTTGTGCTAGATTTCAAGCAAATCCTAAGGAATTTCATTTGTCTGCTGTCAAAAGAGTTTTCAAATATCTCAAAGGGACTCAATTTTTGGGTCTCTGGTATCCTCTTAACTCTGGCTTTGAGCTTGTAGCATATATAGATTCAGACTATGGAGGATGCAGGAATGACAGAAAGAGTACTTCTGGAAGGTTCCAATTACTTGGAGATAAACTTGTGAGTTGGACATCCAAGAAGCAGAACTGTGTGTCAACTTCTACATCAGAAGCAGAATATTTTGCTGCTGCTAGTTGTTGTTCACAAGTAATATGGACGAAGACTCAGCTCAGAGACTATGGTCTTGAGTACAACAGAGTCCCAATCCTCCGTGACCCTGTTGGTTCCCGTTTTGCTTTAAACAAGATTATCAGATCTATTAGTTCAGGTTTAATGTTTGATGCGGAAGCGTATTTAAAGAACTAACAGATAAGTTTGATAGATTTAGAACAAACTATAAATAAACAGTGAACAGAATATTATATCTCAAAGTTTACTGAATATATATCAAGAACAGGTTTATGAACCGTGAGTAAGAAAAAGCTTTAAAACAGATATGACTCTTAAGGTGAATAAGCTTTTGTGTTCTTGATGTTCGATTGAAGTGTTGTGTATTGTGTGTGTTTGTTAGGAAGAACTCAACATGAGTCTTCCTTATATACTACTCTAAAGGGGACCATAAAGCATATGCTACTATTCAAAAGGTACGTATGAATAGTTGAGAGGATGTCGTGAACAGTTGCAAGGATGGCATGAACAGTCAGACGTGATGTATTGCATTTAATGCAGCAGACGTCTAATATGTACTAAGCCCTACTGAGTCCAATCAGAGTTTGACACGTCGATGTTGGACAGGGCATGCTACCATGCAAGTTGATGTACGAGTCTTGTAACAGTAGCAAGATATTATAAATATCTTCAAGTCTCAGTGAGGACCACAGAGGCTCTGTAATGAGTTACAGAGGTTCTGCGGTCTGGTCCTCTGTGGAGCAGTCTTCGCCGAATTCTGAGTCTTTGGTCTTCTTTGTGCGTATGACAGAGCTTCTGTAGGAAGCCTCTGCTGCATCTGTAGCTTCTTGACCTTGATTTCTCGGTAATGTCGGCAGAGCCTCTGTTAGAGGCTTTCTTCACTTAGCCTATTTTTCACTACTTCTAAATACTTCTATGATTAGGAAGATTGAAGCTAACAATCTCCCCCTAAGTAGTGAAAAATAAAAAATTTGAACTTGAGTTAAGTTTGGCTAAGTTAGATAAGACAAAGGTTAAACAATACCTCGAAATTTCTTTCATTTAGAAATATGCCAGAGGCATTTTACATTTGAGTACAATGAAAGATAAACTTTAACTTTGTTTGCAGAGATTGGAGGTCTGAGAATCAGATTTTGGCATCTTTGAAATCGTTGTAGCTTCTGTTGTCTCTGCCGACTTTTCTGATCTCTTTGTAGAATCTGATGCAGAGTTCTCTTAGGCGGATTGTTGAGTCTATTTCTATGATGAAAGTATCTGTATCATCTCTATCCATTTTCTCTGTACCTCTGTATTTTACAAGGCTTGCTCTGAATTTGCTTAGAGTACTGGTTGCGTACTTCTGACAATCCATGAGTACAAAAAGTTTAACCTGGTGTTGTGGGTTTAGAAATACTAACCCAAATCTTGGTTCTCTGATGATTGAGTTGGGCACAGTGTCTGGTGGGCAGCGATCTTCTGGTGGTCGTAGATCTAGAAGTTTGAGACCAAGATCCTTTCCCAGCTGAAAATCTATCATGCTGTATAGCAGAAGCTTTTCCCTCATCGCTTTTCTCAACACTTGATAGGCTCTGGTATTAGGCTCTGTGTTGTAGTTGTCTTTTGTCCATTGCAGAAGGTCAGGTAGATCGTAAGGATTGATGTTTCTTAAGTCAGCATCAGCGAAGGTAGATTCTGAATTGTTCTCTCTTCTGACTTTGTAAAGATTGTACCTGACCCTTGGATAGGTTCTTGTGAAGGAGAATCTGCAGAAGATCACCTTTTTGATTTTGTGAATTGAGAAGACATCTGGTTTGGTTCTTGGCTTTGTTCTTGTGAAGATGTTCTCAAATTCTTCTCTGATCCTTGGATCTGTCACATGATCTACTGGATGATTTGTCTGATAGGATTGTTTGTAGAGGTATTTGTATACCACTTCTTCCATCTCTTCATGTGTTGGACCAGGTCGTGGAATTTGTCTTCTGAGACTCTCCATCTGTTGAACAGCTTCTGCAGCTCTACCAGTTAGAGGAATTTCTGACAGAGGCTTCAATCCATGTGCCCAGTCAACTTCTTCGGGTTTTGGGGTTTGAAAGGCGTCAAACGCAATCTTCATTAGTTTTTCTGTTGGCTTTGGCAATGTTTTCTTCTTCTTTGGCTCTTCTGTCAGTATCCCTTTGCCCTTATCTTTTGCTATTGTCGTGGCAGAACTTGTTGCTTCTGTAGGTTTTGAGGTTGGCACTTCTGTTGGTTTGATGGAGGTTGCCTCTGTGGATTTTGACGATTGTGATTTAGAGGACTTTTGTGGCGATGGTTCTGTTGGCTTGACTTGCTCTATAACCTCTGTTGGAGGTTGTTTGATGACTTCTTCTGCGAGCTCAGTTTCTGTTGATGAAGTATTGACATCAAATCTTCTTGCCATTTTGAAAGCTAAAGTGAACCTGTTCCTTTCTTCTTCTCTCTGTGCCATTCGATCACTCATTGTTGTGTGCATTCTTTTCAGAACATCAGAAGCAGAGGTCGTTGCTCTTTTTGGTTTGGTGGCAATCGACTTTCTGGGTATGGTTTGGGGTGTTTCCACAGAGGTGGGTGTTTTCTCTGTGGGTTGTTCATCTGTTTCTTCCAAAATGATTACCTCAGGGGCGGTTGTTGCCTTTGTGGCTTGCTGATCTGCTTCTGGAGTTTTGGTTTCGTCAGGAGATGATTCCACAGAGATGGGTGTTGTCTATGTGGTCTTTTGGGTTTGTTGTTGGGTTTCTTCTGGAGGGGCTTGGTTGATTGGTTCTGCTGCGATTGGTGGACTTTGTATTCCTCTGCTCGTAGCTTTCTCTCTTAGATTCTCCCCCTCAGGATTATCTGATGGACCAGGTTGGTCATCATCAGAATCATCCTGACTTTTATCAGAAGTACCCTCTGCTCTGCAAGAAGTGTTGGGCTTCTTCAGTAATTCAGCTCCTGCTGCCATCAACTTTTCACAGACATCATCGCAGAGGCCAATCAATGTCGCAAGCTCTGCTTCTGTTTTGAAACGCATTCTGCCGACACTATTTCTGAAATCCTTGACATAGTTGGCATTTGCAGTTGTGAAGGAGACAATGACTTCTGTGACCTGGTTAATGACGTTCTGTCCGAGCTCTGTAAGCTGTGCTCTGGTCGTATAGTCTTTTGGTTGCATTATTGTCGAGTTGCGTATTGCCTCTGCTTGTACTTGTGATAGGGCATTCTGTAAGTCTGCAGGAGTGATGCCCTCTGCTCTGTGGGATTGCGTATTCATTTGTTCAAGGAAATCTTTGACAGAGTCCCTGAAAGCAGAAGTTGCAGTTGTTCCGAATTCCTGAGCTGCAGAAGTGGCTGTTGCTTTGGCAGTAGTTTCGGCAGAAGACTTCATCTCTGAGATGGCGGTTTTTACCTCTATGGACAGATTGTCCATTTTGGTGTTCAGTTTCAGGATAGCCGTAGATGTTGTCTCTGTAAAGGATTTGAAAGAGCTTTGCAACTCTTTCAATGTTTGGTTCACAGAGGTGACAAGGGTTTGGAACTCATCCCTTGATACTTGTGTTCCTTGTGTAACCTCTGGAGGAACACATTCGTCTCCAGAGTGAGTCCCTGTTCCTGGGACACCTTCGTTCACCCTTGTTTGTACGATGGGGGTGGAAGGATTTCCTTCTGATCCTCGAGAAGAAACCTGAGTTTCGATCTCTACAGAAGTTCTGTGAAGAACAGTGTCCAAATCCACTCCAGAGGTGGTTATTGGAATGTCCTTCTGTTGACTGAGAGACTTGTCTAGAGTCTCTTCGTCTCTGTGCTCACTACTTCTCTCTGAAAGAAGTTTTGGTCCTAATGTGTGCGTGGCAGAGGAAACAAATTCCTCTGTAGGGTGTTCTAGGGTGATCTGGGGCGACTGATCACGAACAATAGTTGAGTCTCTTTGAGGAGACTCCCTAGGAATGGATTCCCCGGTTTCTGTGGGCACAGAGGTTGAAAGAGTAACCTCTGGCTGGATGGGTTGGGTTAGGATCGAGCTGTGCTGCTCTTTTTCAATAACTCCTTCTGCAGCTAGACCTGCGGAGTTAGAAATGTGGGTTGCACTGGGAGTTGGTTTTGGTTGTGTGCCTCTATTTATCCAGGCATCTTTTCTTGCTTCTTCCTCTGTTAAGCATCCAAGCACTACTTCATTTTCTATCATATCATCCTCTGTAACTATCCTATGGCTTGGTGCTTCTTCCCTAAGTTCTGTGGAAGTTCCTTGCTCTGGTCGTAAGAAGTCATACATTTGATGAGATCCAAATAATCTCATGACATGTGGATGATAAAGACCCTTACGTATCCAGACAGCTTCTTCTTCATCTGAATCTGTCTCTAAGATCTCTATTTCTGTCTCCGTTGTTGCTAATCCCTCTTTTTGTACAACTTCGGCCCCTTTTTCTTTCTCTTCTTCCATCATGTTCTCAGAAACCTCTGTAATTTCACCTCTGTTCCATTCAGCTTCAGTTTGTTCTATTTCTTCTGAAGCTGGGTTTGGACTTCTTCTGTGGACATCCAATCCTTGAATGAAAGGGTTTTGTAAAATAACAGGGGTTTCGGCTGGTTGATTTCTGGGTGTTGTGTCATCTTCTTGCAGATGTGTGTCAATGCCAGAAATGAAGAAATCTTGTTCTTCTGGAGAGTGGTGGTCGAGAGGTTGTGCCGTCCACCCTGCTGTATTTAGGGTGTTGGCAATTTCAGGGTTCTGTAAGAAGTCGTTCAGGTCTCCTTGGTGAGCAAATCTATCTGGAGATTGATAGGGTGATTGATACCTTTCTGTAGCCATTTCTTCTTCTGCAACTTCTTCTTCAGCAGTTTCCTCTTCTGCAATGGTTACCAACTTTGCAAGTGATTTACCATGCCTCCTTTTGGTTTTCCTCCTCTTAGGATTTGGTGCCCCTTCTTCTGTTGATTTTGATCTTTTCTTCTTCATTTTTGGGGAGGAGGGAGGAGCAGAGGAGCCAATTTCTGTGGCATGAGGAGGTGAGGGTTGATCTTCTGCAGCGCTTGTTGAGGTGCCTTCTGCAGTTTTCCTCTTCTTAGCTTTTGGAGTAGATGCAGAGGTTCTTGATGAAGACTTCTTTCCCATTAGTTCTGCACGTTTGGCTATAAAGCTGAGTTGAATAGCCATGTACTTTGCTAACTTCTGATCCTTTTCTTCTTGAGTGGAAAGAGGTTTTGCTATCATTGTTCCTAGGGGGACACCTAAACGCGGGGGTGTCATAGGACTCGGTTTAGGAGTTCTATGATCGCGTATATACTCTTTCTTAAGGGATTTATTCGATGCGTATTGCAGAAGCTTCTTTGACAGAGGTCTGCAGTGTGAGTAGCCATCAGCATGATCAGTGGGGGTATTCTTGTTCATCGGGAACTGTTTGGGAGTTGGCCCTTCCATTGGCCAATTTTGGATTAGCAGCAGAGGTTCGAACATTACTCCTAATATTCTTTGGAATTGCAGAGGTGGTAGAAAGTTTGGATCGTTCTCTTTGACCCTTTTCGAGTTGTTCTTTCTGTCGATGGTGTTTATGATCTCTTGCATCATTATGGTCGCATAATCTAGTGGAAGATCATAGTAAACCCCATACATGATGCTCAAGATTTGATGTGAGCTCTGGTCAATACTGCCTATCTTTCCTGTCAGGCATCTGTTAAGAATAGAGAACAAAGTGTTCCAGAGAGGTGGTAATCGGCCTCTGCGGAAGTCATTTCTCTTCCGTAGTTGGGTGTTGTACCCAAGCATTTCCACGAATCGACAGAGCTCTTCGCCTGTTGGTTGCTCTGCATAACTCTTCAATCCCAGAAGACCCCTTGTTGGTAGGTTGAATTCAAGTGAGAACATTGTTTTGTTGAACTTGATTTCAAGATGCTCAGATTTATCAGGTCTTGAAATGTACCCTTTGATAAGAGAATCGTCTTTATCAAATCGGCAGCTTTGCCAAAATTGGTTCAAATAACGGACTGGAATTTTGTTCGGGGTTCTTGATAGTAGAGGGAAGATGACATGATTCTCCATGATGTTCAGAAGTATGGCATGGGCTTCACCGAAAGTAGTGGGTGAGGGGACCAAATAGCAGTTGTTGGATTTGATAGGAAGAATAGCTTTGAAATGATCCTTTGCTATAAAGTTTTGCAAGTGTGTCGTCGGAGCAAAGTCTGCTGAGTCCCCGGAATCTTGTTGTTCAATATTTCTTACAAGGCTGGGGTTTTCAGAATGTTCTGAATGTGCAGGGGAGTGTTCCGGTGAGTTTGCCGGAGAGAGTTCAGAGGATGTAGCTCGAGAAGATGAAGCCATTTGATTTTAAGAATTAGATTTTTGCAAGATTTTTGCAGGGTTTCGCCGAAGAAGAAGATGAGAGTTTGTAAAATGTTTTATGAGAGGGTAAGCTTTGTTTTTATAGGATGGTAAAACGGTAGAATTCGAAAGAGTAAAATATATGGCAATGGATTAAAGTTTGGAATCCGCACTCGAGTTTGAGCGGCGGGTTCAACTTTCCAAATAAAAACGTTCCATGTACGCCCAATGAAAATGGGACACGTAGGCCTTGTCAGAATATGACAGGACGTCGTGCGCGGCCCATTAATGCTAGGCGCGTGAGGTTGATTTTAGCCATATGAGTTTCACTCGCAGTAACAGTAACCGTTATTACCACATATAACAAAATGGCAGAACTTTTGTGTTTTACAGAAGCTCTGTGATTTTGAAAATCTTGAGTTTTAACCTTTTCTCATATATCTCATTGTTGTCATGACTCTGAAGGTTCTTCTTTGAACGAAAACGTTTGTAAAGACATTGGAGAGGATCAATAGGATTTTGTCAAGAAATTTTACTCACAGAGGTTTTGTAGCTCTGATGGAACTTGCAGAAGCTCTGCGAGAGCCAGCAGAAGCTCTATGAGAGAAAAAATCTTATAACTTGAATTTTATTAACTTTCTGATCATCCAATTTTTGATCTGTGTTAAGAGATGTTTTTCGCACATTTTTGAAGGTTGGTGTCCGAGAAAACTATTTTGATAAACGTTTTGTTCGAGAAGGTCATGGTGTGTGTTGTCGGTTTCCGAGATAACATTCCAAAAGATCGACAGAAGGTTAATTTGTGATCACAGAGCATATTTCCTGCAGAAGCTCTGTTGAGCTCAGTAGAAGCTCTATGACCTTAAATTTCTCCTATTTTGAATTTTGTTAAACCTTTTGAACTTTTGATTTTTGAAATGTTATTCATAGTATATTTAGGACATATTTGACAATTCTTGTCCTAGAAAACTGTTTTCTAAAAACCTTTCGTGCGAGAGACATACCTTTTGGTTCTTCTGTTCTTGGCAGTTTTGTCTTTCTTCTGTCGATGGAGAATTATCGACATTCTTCTTTGGCTTTCCTTTGAAGGATTTACCTCTGTAGATCATTTCAGGGTCCCTTTTGCTCCCCCTTGATCTAATCGCTTCTTTAGATCAAGAATTTTCCTTTTTCTCCCCCTTGATCTATGCTTGGTTCAAAGAATGGTAAGATTTGTATTGAGCATAGATTATGTTTACCAGAGGTTCTGTAAGGGTTATCAGAAGATCTGAGCGGACCCACAGAGGCTCTGTAAACAATTTATTTTATATATATAAAAAATATAAACTGAAATAAATTTATCAACGCAATAACTTAGTAATAATAGATATTTATACTTATTTACAGAAGATAAAGCTATACTTACAGAGGATTTTCACACCATGTTAATCATTCCTAACTTACCCACCAAGAAGTTGAATCTTTTCTCGTCTAATGCTTTGGTGAATAAGTCAGCGAGTTGATATTCTGTGGGCACGAAATGCATTTCGATTGTACCGTATTCAACATGATGTTTCAAGAAATGATACCTTATATCGATATGCTTGGTTTTTGAGTGTTGCACAGGGTTGGCAGAGATAGCAATAGCACTTTTGGAATCACAGAAGATGGGTATTTTGAACAGAATGTGGCCGTAGTCTTTTAGCTGAGTCTTCATCCATAGAACCTGAGAACAACAGCTAGCGGCAGCAACGTATTCAGCTTCTGCAGTGGATGTGGAGACACAATTCTGCTTCTTGGAGGTCCAACTGACTAGTTTACCACCTAGGAATTGACAACTCCCAGAGGTACTCTTTCTGTCGAGCATGCATCCTCCATAGTCTGAATCTGTATAAGCTTTAAGACTAAAACCAGAGTTCTGTGGATACCAGAGACCAAGATTGTTGGTCCCCTTCAGGTATCTAAAGATTCTTTTTACAGCATCATAATGTGATTTCTTTGGATTAGCTTGATAACGTGCACAAAGACATGTGGCATGCATAATGTCAGGTCTGCTTGCTGTTAAGTATAACAGAGATCCAATCATGCCTCTGTAGAGAGTACATTCTACAGAAATACCATTTGGATCTAAGAATAACTTATTTCCAGTGGCCATTGGAGTCTTCATTGCAGAGGTATCAGAGAGATTATATTTTAAAAGTATGTCAGAGACATATTTGGCTTGATTTATAAAAATTCCCTCTGAAGATTGTTTGACTTGAAGTCCGAGGAAGAATGTTAATTCTCCCATCATACTCATTTCAAACTCACTCTGCATGAGTTTTTAAAAAATTTTGCACTCTTCTGAATTTGTAGACCCAAAAATTATGTCATCTACGTATATTTGTACAAGCATTATCTCACTATTTTTGCGTTTATAGAATAAGGTAGTATCTGTTGTACCTCTGTTGTAGCCATTGACTAGAAGGAAGGTAGAAAGTCGTTCGTACCATTCTCTTGGAGCCTGTTTCAGTCCGTATAGAGCCTTTTCAAGGTAGTATACATGCCTTGGAAACTTTGAGCTTTCAAAACCTGGTGGCTTATTTACGTAAACCTCTTCTTGGATTTCACCGTTTAGAAAAGCTGATTTTACGCCCATCTGATAGACTTTAAAACCTCTGTGGGCTGCGAAGGCTAAGAATATTCTTATTGCTTCGAGACGTGCGACAGGGGCAAAAGTCTCATCGTAGTCTACGCCTTCTTCTTGTCTATATCCTTTTGCTACTAATCTTGCTTTGTTTCTGACGACCACTCCATCTTCATCCTTCTTGTTTCTGTAGACCCATTTAGTCCCAATGGCCTGTTTCCCTCTTGGCAGAGGTACTAAAGTCCATACTCTGTTACGCTCAAATTGCAGAAGTTCTTCTTGCATGGCGTCTACCCAGTTTGGGTCATCTAGGGCTTCAGAAATCTTCTTTGGTTCTATAACACTAATAAAATTTGTAAAGAAACAAAAATTAGCAGTGGCAGACCTTGTTTTTACTGAGTCAGAAGGTTTTCCAATTATTTGGCTTGGAGGATGGCTTTTTGTCTACTGAGTTGTGCGTGGAAGATGATCATCAATGTCATCAACACTTTCTTTAGAGGCTTCTTGTGTTTCTTCTTGTGCAGCCTCTGATGTTCTTCGTGCCTTGGTAGTTGATTCTACCGTTTGTGGAATGATTGGTACGAGTGGTGGTGGAGTTTGTTCCTCTGAGGATGTATAGTCTTGGTCCTCGATCTCCTCTGTAATTGGTTCTTCTGTGGTTTGTGCAGCTTCTGTGGTCGTTGTTCTTGATGTTTCATCTTCTACACTTTCTTCTGCTTCGGCAATTGCATCTGTAGTATTTATAGAAGAAGATGAAGCATTATTTGGACCAGTTAGAGTCATACCTGTAGGATTTTGTCCGACAGAGGATGGTTCTTCAGAAACTCTGATGGTTCCGACAGAAGGATCAATGTCATTGTGGAACATCTCCAAAAATAGAAGATTCAAATCTTCTTTTGTTCTTGAGATGTCAGAGAATTTCCCTTTAATTCCGAGTTCTGAACTTATTTGCTCAAAAGTCATTTGGAATGAATCATCAAAAGAAACATTGATGCTTTCTACAATCTTGTGAGACTTTGTAAGGAATGTTCTGTAGGCTTTGGAAGTGGCAGAGTATCCAATGAATTTGCCTTCATCTGCTTTTACATCAAACTTTCCTCTTGAATCTCTGTCGTTTAAGACGAAGCATTTGCATCCGAATACATGGAAAAATTTGATGTTTGGCCGCCGTTTGTTAAGCAATTCGTAAGGCGTCTTGAGGTGTCTTTTCACAATGGTTGATCGATTTTGAGTATAACACGCAGTAGAAATTGCTTCTGCCCAAAAGTTCATTGATAATCCGCATGCTGACATCATAGTTCTTGCGGCTTCCACAAGTGTTCGATTCTTTCTTTCGACAACACCGTTCTGTTGTGGAGTGCGAGCTGCAGAGAAGTTCTGTGAAATTCCTTCTGTTGAAAGATAAGTTTCAATGACACAGTTTTTGAATTATGTGCCGTTGTCACTTCTTAACTTCTGTATTTTGCAGTCATAAAGAACTTGGATTCTTTTCATTAGATTTATCAATATAATTGGAACATCTGATTTCTTTCTGATAAATTCAACCCATGTGAAACGTGAATACTCATCAACTAAGACAAGTATATATTTCTTGCCACCTAGGCTCTGTATTGCAATGGGACCGCAGAGGTCGACATGAAGCATGTACAGAGGCCTGGTGCAAGACACATCTGTTTTGCCTTTGTGGGAAGCTCTTTTGAGTTTTCCCATCTCACAGGCAGAACATAAATGATCCTTATTGAATTTAACATTTGGCAAACCTTTAACTAGATCAAGTTTGACCAGTTTTTCCAATGTGTGAAAATTCAAGTGACAGAACCTGTTGTGCCATAACCGGGCTTCTTCACTTTTGCAGGCAACAAGGCAAACTTTGTCCTTGTTCTTTGAGTTGAAGTTCATTAGATATAGATCACCTATTCTTTCAGCTCACAGAAGTTCCATACTTGTTTCTTCACTTTGTAGAGAGCAGAAAGTTCTTTTGAACAACACATTGAATCCTGTATCACAAAGTTGACTTACACTGAGTAGGTTGTGCTTAAGGCCATCCACATATGCAACTTTGTATACAGAAACGTCTTCTTTCCTTATGACTCCATAGCCTTTTATGTGTCCTTTCTTGTTGTCTCCAAAAGTCACAGATCCACCATCTTGTGTTTCTTTGTACGTGGATAGTGCACTTCTGTCACCAGTCATGTGTCTTGAGCATCCGGAGTCTAGATACCAGATTTAGGTACCCATATCTATATGGGTCCAATATTGTTAGAGTTTTTCAAGTTTGCTTTGGCATTCTTGAAATACATTTTGTTTTCTGCAGAAAAGTCAGATTGTTTCTTTGTGGGATTTGACTTTTGAATTGGCGTAGAGAGTAGACAATCTTGATTTGAAAAATGATTATTAAGTTTAGACATAAGATCAAAGCAATGACAGTATTGAATATGAGATGTAGTTTGTTTGAACTTTTCATTCAACTTTTTAAACTCAGCCACAGAGGCATTACATTCTTTCTTTACATTAGATTTCCTATTACTAGAAGATCTATGAATACTTGAATGTTGTTTGCAAAAGCTCTGTTTAGGACCTGCCTTCTGTGGGTTGCTTCTGTGGTGAGTTTCCTTTATCACTGTCACAGAAGAAAAATATTTATTAACCTTGGGTTTTGAAAATCTAGAACTTATAGGATCAATATAGGTCTTCTGTAACATTTTAAGCTCAGCAGAGGTTTTGACATGTAGATTCAAATTTAGAAAATTTTGGCAGATTGGAATCTCTGTGAGTTTCTCTTTTGGAGAAATAGTTCTGTGAGGAACTTCAGAGGAGTATTTAACATCCTCTGTGTCATAGAGAGTTATCCCAGATGTAACATCTGTCTCTGAATCGTCAGAAGATGAGTCGTCCTCGTATACAGAGGTTGAGTCAATTCTTTCAATAGAGGTTGGATTTTCCGAACATGCATCATACAAGCTTTCTTCCTCTGTAGAATAGTTTTCATAGATTGCAGAGGTTTCTAATAAGATTTCTTCAGTGAGAGATTTATCTATAGAAGATGTACAAAATTTTTCTAAAACGCTTGATTTCCATATTTCCAAAATTTCTTTTTCAATTAAGTTTTTAAAGTTTTCTTCTGAAAAACTGGGTTTAAACTCAGGAGCTTCTGCTGATAACTTCTTTTCAACGTTTATCAAACAGACAAAAGCAACCTGTGTTTGGGTCTCTGGTTTACCAAACTTGAAGATACCTATCTGATCTTGTGTTTTCAGATATTTCTTTGTTTTGATACCTCTATTGACAGAGGTTGAAGATGATGAGTCTGTGTTTTCAAACCACACGTTAATCATCTTCTTATGTTTCTTCAAGTAAGGATCCACAGAGATTTTCGCCCGTTTGCTTACAGAGATTAGATTTGGAAAATATGGTTTGTCTGTTTTTCCAATCACAAATAACGAGGACAGAGGTTTGTTTCTTTTGCCTTCAACACCTAGGGTGATATCATCATACCCTATACCTCGTCTCCCTATTTGTGAGTTTATTTTTTCATAAACTTTCTGTGCATCTTTATAGTTTTTAAGCAAAACTTCTCTTCTGAGTAAATCTTGCCATAATACCTCTCTTTCTCTTTGAAAGTATTCTTTAAGAGCTCTTATGTCAGTAGTTTCGCTCCTTGAAACTGAAAGTACTTTTGTTTTATCTTTTAAAGTATTTGTTAATTCAGAAATTTGTTTTTTAAAGGATCTAGAGTTTTGTTCCATTTCTTTTCTATTCTCTCTTTTTCCTCAAAAATCTTTGCTTTTTCTTGAGTGAGAAGCCGTACTTCTCTCTCATTGAAAGTGAGTCTTTTCTGAATACTTTGATTTATCTCTTTCAGTTCAATTAATTCAATGTTAATTCTAAGTGTATTATTATCTACAGAGGTAATACAAGAGTTGGAATTTGAAGTAGATACCTCAGAGTCAGTGCAGGAGTCGACTTCTGCCATGCCACAGAAGAGGGCATTGGCGGTATGTTCATCGTCAGAAGTAGAGTCTGATTGGAAGTCTTCTGTGTTCTCCTCAGAATGTCCTTTTGCCATTAAGGATTTTTGAGCATAATATTCGGCTTTCTTTTTGTAGAAAGCAGAGTCCCTCTGTGGGCGATTTGATCTGCTTCTGCATTCATTCGCAAAATGGCCTGGTTTTCCGCAGTTAAAACACCCTTGAGGAGTGTTTCCTGTTCGATCATTGGACTTCTGTAGGTCTCCGTCTTTCTCTGATCTACATTCATTTGCATAGTGACCAGGTTTGCCGCACTTGTAGCATTCTTGCTGCGTGTGGCTTACCGAGTCATCTGACCTCTGTCGGTCATTCCCTCTGTAATTTCTATCGCTTGACCTCTGTCGGCCACTTGATTCTTCTCCTCTTCTGTCATCTCTTCTGTTGTCTCTTCTGTCATCCTGGTTGTCTCTATCATATCTTTCATTTCCGGAACCTCTTCTGTTTCCTCTGAACTCTTTTGTCAATAGAGCTAAAGATTTAGCTAGTGACGCAAGAGTTATTTCCTTTTCTTCTTGCTCTTCTTCTTCACTGTCAATTATCACCATCTTCTTCTTCTCCTTCTTCTTCTCCTCTGTGGCTTTATCATTTCTTGGTCTCTGTGCATCCTCTTTAGTTTTACTAACCAATGCATATGGTGCAATGGTTAGTGTTTTAGCCTGTGCTATCTGAGGTTCTTGTGCGGCTAATGTTCCGTAAAGATCAGAGAGAGTCCAGGTGTCTAGATCCTGATTTGTCTGTAGGGACATAGACAGTTGGAGCCATTCTTCATTTAGACTTTTCAAAAACATGACATTGTTTTCTTCAGAAGTTCTGTCAATGCCTGATTTTCTGCACTTGTTGATTAGAGAGTTGAATCTGTCGTATGTTGTTTGCAGAGATTCTGTTGCAGAGGCTCTGAATGCATGATATTCATTGATGTGCTCTTCGGTTTTTTTGTGTTTTAGCACCTCCTTCCAACTGTCTTTCCAGTTCTTTCCACAGATCATGCGCTGTTTCACATGAATCCAAGGATTGAAAGAGTTCGTTGGGTATTGCCATAATTAATGTCCTCTTGGTTTTCTGAGCAACTTCATCTTCTGCTTTATCTTCGGTTGACCACTCCCCTTTTGGCTTTGGTTTTTGATGTTCGGGGATTTCGGCAGATTCAGCAGTAGCAAGTACACGAGGTACTACTGTCATGGGAATAGGAGGAGGATTGTACAGATATTGTACTAGATTTCTTTCAGTGCCCTCGAAAAAATGGACCATTCTTATTTTCCACTGAGGATACTCATCTCGAAGGAGAGTAGGAGGTTTAGTGAGAGAACCAGTAGTAAAGAAATTATTTGTATTTGTCATTTTTGAAGATTTTAGAAAGAAAGTATGACTAAAGAGTTACTTCGATGAACTTGAAGATTTTCTGGGTTTAAGCAGTTTCCGGACACAATTTTAAATCTCAATAATATCTATCACGAATCTTGATAAGTGGATCACTTGATATTGAAAATCAAGGAAGGCTCTGATACCAATTGTTGGTTCCCGTTTTGCTTTAAACAAGATTATCAGATCTATTAGTTCAGGTTTAAGGTTTGATGCGGAAGCGTATTTAAAGAACTAACAGATAAGTTTGATAGATTTAGAACAAACTATAAATAAACAGTGAACAGAATATTATATCTCAAAGTTTACTGAATATATATCAAGAACAAGTTTATGAACCGTGAGTAAGAAAAAGCTTTAAAACAGATATGAATCTTAAGGTGAATAAGCTTTTGTGTTCTTGATGTTCGATTGAAGTGTTGTGTATTGTGTGTGTTTGTTAGGAAGAACTCAACATGAGTCTTCCTTATATACTACTCTAAAGGGGACCATAAAGCATATGCTACTATTCAAAAGGTACGTATGAATAGTTGAGAGGATGTCGTGAACAGTTGCAAGGATGGCATGAACAGTCAGACGTACTGTATTGCATTTAATGCAGCAGACGTCTAATATGTACTAAGCCCTACTGAGTCCAATCAGAGTTTGACACGTCGATGTTGGACAGGGCATGCTACCATGCAAGTTGATGTACGAGTCATGTAACAGTAGCAAGATATTATAAATATCTTCAAGTCTCAGTGAGGACCACAGAGGCTCTGTAATGAGTTACAGAGGTTCTGCGGTCTTGTCCTCTGTGGAGCAGTCTTCGCCGGATTCTGAGTCTTTGGTCTTCTTTGTGCGTATGACAGAGCTTCTATAGGAAGCCTCTGCTGCATCTGTAGCTTCTTGACCTTGATTTCTCGGTAATGTCGGCAGAGCCTCTGTTAGAGGCTTTCTTCACTTAGCCTATTTTTCACTACTTCTAAATACTTCTATGATTAGGAAGATTGAAGCTAACAGACCCCAAGAGTTCAATAGCTATCACACCAAATCCAGTTCAGTACTCAAAGACAAAGCACATTGATACAAGGTACCACTTTATCAAAGATCATGTTGAAAAAGGAACAATTGAAATGTATTTTGTTTAACTGACTTTCAACTTGCTGATCTGTTTACAAAAGCCCTTTATGAAAGGAGATTTAATTTCTTGATCAGCAAGATGGGTATGCTCAATATGTCTTCCTAATCTTTGGACAAAACATCAGAGCCTCTGATATCCATCTCAGAGCCTCTGATAGAGTAATTAGGTAGTACATTTTTTCAGAACCTCTGTTGTTTTCTTCAGAGCTCTGTTAGCATACTTTCAACATTTTCTTGTTCTCAGGCATCTGATTAGTTCATCAGAGACTTTTTTGTTTGTTTCTAGTGTTGTTCTTTTTGTAAATATTTTTCAAATACTTGCATACTTTAAGGGGGGGCTTAAAAGTTTAATCTAAGAAATAAGCTCATCATTTAAGGGGGAGTTTGAAAGGTTATTTTGAGAATTTGCTCATCAAGAAGAAACCATCTTTGAGAAGGGAAAACCTATTCCGATGAAAACAACTTTGAATATATCTCTGAACTTTATTCTCAGAATTGGGTCTCTAAAACTTCACCAGAGCCTCTGACATCAACATCAGAGCCTCTGTGATACTTTCTGAGACCAAATCTGTCTTAAAGGGCACTGATCATTTCCATATCAGAATTAGGATTTTAATGATTTTTGGGTATCAAAGATGAAACATGATGAAAAGGGTTACTTGTGATAACATCAGAAGGTAAAATTATCAGAGTCAAAATGATAGAAGAGTATTTCAACAGAGCTCTGTCATTTTTTAAATGCCTTGGGCATTTTCTGAAACGTATGGACTCTGAGTGCTGGTTATTTTTGAGCCTCAACCACCTGTCACTTGCTAAACCCTAACCGTGAGGGTTCAATCTTAGAAATTTGTGAGTTCGAAGACACACATGGCATCATACGATTGTCCAACTGACAATAAGTCGTAACCACGTCTCCGGAGACAACGTTCCACTATCTGACAGTCGAGTACATTCCAACGTTATCCCTGAAAATCAATCGAGTATAAAAGCCCATTTCAAAACTCGTTTCATTCTTTACGCTTACAAAATCATCTGAGTTCATCTTTTTCCCTCTCTTCTTGCTTTCAAAGCTTTGTGTTCATCCAACCTGCAACTGCAAGAAATGGCCGCACAAAACACCGCAGAGTCAAGCAGAGTCGCTGTTGATCCAAACCTTTCAATGATTTGATAATGACTCTTAAAACTACTTAGTAAAAATTGTAAGTAAACAATATGTATCAGTGTTTCACCATCTAAGAAAATATACTAAGTCTGTTTAGTATCGCTGATGGAAAACACATGCTTTAATTTATACTTCAGCGATGCATGTACATCAGTGAGCCCTGAGCATGTTCAGCCTCACTGATGATCGTTGTTAGTTTCATTTGTAATTGTTTGCTTCTGATCCCTGAAGACAAGATTCGCGACAACTGAGTTCAAAGCTGAAATCGAAGACCAAGCTGACGAACAAGTGACTAAGTCTACTAGTGACTTGATGCGGATATCAGCGAAGCCAAGACTTGTCCATTTCACGCGAAGTTTCAAGTAGAAGACTTCAGCGAAAGCTGAACTTTATCATTCGCTGATAAAGATTCATTCAGCGAGCGCTGATCATGAAACCTGTTCTACAAGTTACTTTTGTCTTATCTCCTTGCACGCCCCGTACGATTTGTCAGAACGGACATCCCTTTTGTCCAAGATCGTACAAACAGCTCTGCAACTACGCTGTTCATCATGCGGCCACTAGGATGTTTGCTAAAGTCAAACTCATGCAACCAACCAGACGCTGCCACGTGTAAAGTTGTACTGACTTGCATTTAATGCATACAGTATAAATAGGAAACTCTTCTTCATTTTTGAAGAGCCTAGCCTTTCCTCGCTGAATCTCTTAGTGCAAGAAAATCTCTCCTTACGTTTTCTTACTTTCTCTCTTATCTTCTTCTAGTGCAAGAAATCTGTGTGTTTCTCATAGTTTGTTTAGATTAGGCTTTATACTTGATCTTATTCTGCAACAAACTGTAAATTGTTTGATATATATCAATAAACAATTTAGAAAGATAAAAATATGTGTTTGTATTCACCCCCCTTCTACAAACTTGTATAACCCTTCGGGACCAACAGTCGCCCATGTCGATCAAATCGTCATTCTACCATTCCCTTTCAATAGCAACAACTTTCATGACAATTTTTACCCTACCAGATACGAACCACTCTACCACATCATCCTGGAGATCTTCCACCGTTCTGAGATTTTCAACGTCGTAACAATGGTAGACACCACCATGCCACATGTCTACGTTCAACAGTAGTGGTCTACTTGTCAGTATATCGAGGAACAAGGAGAAAGAATCGGGAAAGTCGATGCTGGTGCTCGTGGATGAGCAGGGATAGTGAGGATCAGACCGAGGACACTATAGAGGATTTTCAACATTCAAACCCCTGCACAACTTCAAATCGATGCCTATGAAGTTCCACCAGAATAACCCACTCTGATTGAGTTTGTGAAGTTTTTTTGGCTCCAACTAGCCCAACATTACTAGAATAAGTGCCTTCAGGAGGAAGCACTTACCCCTAATCTGGAACTTTATGTTCTCAGTCTTGAACAGAACCCTAACATCAAAATCTGGTAGCTTAGACCAGTCTAGCCCTGCTATACTTAAAATCATGTATGGCTTGTACTTTGGACGAACGTTTGACTACGCAACAATGCTCTATGAAGAACTTCAAACAGTCATCGACAACAAGAATAAAGCTCTGGAAAGAGGCAAAGAGGTTGGAGATGACAAAGCTCTGAAGTCCATCCTATTCCCAATATTAATTAGCCTGGCCATCAGAACAGCCTTCGAAAAGCTGCAAGTAATTCAAGAAGGGGCACCTACACCTTCCTGGACAATGGCATCCTTCAAGCCAACGAAGTCAGGTATGTACCCTAACACTCGCAGAGTCCCCAGGATAATGATCTCTCTAATTCACCTGAATCATGTCTCTATAACCTCTTATAGACATGCTTCCAAACCTCAAGAACCTGAGGTGAGATCCTCAGCATATTTAGGCTCTGAGCCCAGTTTGTACGAAATATCTGAAGAAGAAGAAGGACCAAAGGTCAGAGAGCCCACAGAGGGGTCTGCCTCAGAGAGACAAAAGGATGAAGTAGAAAATAATGAGAACAGAGTATCCTTAGAGGAGTCTGTCTCGGAGGGAGTAGCAAAACCTTTAGAAGGAGGAGCAGAGAGCTCGTCCTCCTCTGAAGAGAATGAGCAGAGCGAAGAGCGCCCTGTGTTTTCTAACCCCATTGGAGCCGAGAGCCCTGTGAGCATAGAAAAAGACGTTCGAGTGAAAACACACGTGCATTTTACGACTCCTACCCCAACTCCCAGTGCAAGCAAATCATCTAGCCTTGGTGATCCAGACCATATGGCTATTGAAACAGAGGTGCACACCTCGAACCCTAACCAACCTAGACCATCAGAGCCAACTCTTCATGCCTCTGATGTGCATAATGCTGGGGAAGTCAATTTTGATAGTTTTACCCATTCACCCTAGGGTAATAGTCCAAACACACACGATGATGCCTCTGTGGCTCATCTATCTAAGAAGGAACAACTTAGAAACCTGAGTAACTTTAGATTTACCAGTGGGGATTGTCTAACGCACGGACAATATCAAAGCCTAGTTTCACAGGGATTGGATTGCCTGGATCGCAATGTTAATTCCCGCATTTACTTCACTCTCTCAGATTCTGAGGATGAGGGAGCAGAAGTAAACAGAACACCCAGAGATACTTCTCCGCTGATAAAACATCAAGGATTGGGTGGAAGTCCTTTCAAAGACTACCTCAAACAAACTTTGATAGAAGGCTCTCTTAACTCGAGAGAGACTTAAAGTCATGTGTTGACCCTAAGGTTACCCCTTCTGACCTTGTTACAAAAATAGAGTTCACAAACTCAGAACTTGATGATTCTGATTTGTCGGGACAACAAAAGGGGGAGAATGAGGCTGCTAAGGTTGACTATGCCTTCAAGAATAAAACCCCAAAACCAACAGATGCTGAAGCCTCTACCTCTACCTATGTTGAACCAAATATTGAAACCATCATCCTTGACTCACCAACACCCTCACCTACCAGAACTGAACCAGAGAGGACAAACCCAACCTCTACTGAAGAACACCAAACCCAAACAAACATTGATACCATCATGATCGTCCATGACCAACATCAGAATGAAAATGCAGAAGCCATGGAAATTCTTACAGAAGAAGATAGAGCTGAGAAAGAAAAGGCTGAGAAAGAGAAAAATGACAGAGGCAAGGGAAAAATGACAGAAGAACGTGATCCAGATCAAGTAATACCAGAATGTGGATCCCAGAAAGTGCAATCAATAACGAATAATCATACAAACAAACAATAACACACTGATTTCAATTTGTCATCCATCTCATTCATGATCATTAATGTTTAAAATGAATAATACGACTCTGAAAATCTAATGATGGTTTAACCTAATTCAATAGGAAACTAAAACTATTTATACCTTTTAGGTATTTTACGCTATTAGCCCAAACTTTAAGACAATTACACTTTTTACCCTAGCAATCCCCCCCTTTGGCTCAAAGTTTGGAATCAGCAGCTTTAGCAACTAAGGCAGAAATCGTCGGTTTCTCGGTCGGCATCCCATATATGTCTCAATTCTTCTCATGGCTTTTCTGAATTCGACTCGGTCTTGCAGTTCATCGAGGGCTCGGATCATAAGGTTCCTCTGGGTAGTTGGCATCTGAAATCCAACAACTTGGCTTTCGTTGCGTTAATGAATCTGTTCGAGTTGTAGTCGAATCTTCTTCAAGGTACCGTCAAAATATTTGGCAATTTCGGATAATCTCAGAAAACGTCTTTCTCCCTGTTGGTTTCTGTAGATCACTCCGAACTCCGGTTCATTCAGGATGGTGTAGAGAGGATAGTAGTTGATGTTCGAGAGTTGGTTGTTTGGTATTCGAATGTTTACGATGGGTTGGTGGGTTTCAAGTGCGAGCTGGAAGTCGAAGACGTTGTAGTATAGATACTGGCGGTACATGAAACGTCAGATGGCTCTTAGGGCAATCTGGATGTTGAACTTGTGAATCTGTAGGTTTCGAAAGTAGTGATACATGAATACAAAGTCGTCGATCCTTAACTGTTGAAAGTCTACTTTAGAAAATGTGTAAATCTGCCCATTCTTCCTCCATACCTTGAGTTCTGGATACCAGATCTTGTAGAATTGCTTGGCCACCACCTCTCTCACTTGACCAATCTGACTCTTTGAGTGAACATATTCTTTCCTCTGTACTTTACCCCATACTAGAAACATATACTCCATCTTTAACTCCTCTGATTCTTGACCAACACCCAACACTGCATACGGGTCCAGTCTACGGATGCGGTGAGCAAACAACCATCTTTCAGTCTCTTCAAGGAAAGCTGCTTGAATTCGGACTATTCGAGGTTTTCTTTCAGCTTCACTGACCTCTGGTTGATTGGCGTTTGAAGGACCAACTTGATCAGGATTTGAAGGGTCGGCTTGATTCAAATTTGGTTGAGCTGATTGCGGAGCAGATGGTTGTGCTTGGGTGAAAGCAGGTGGAACTGGAGTTGTAGACGATTGATGTGCATGAGAAGTTACTAGGGATGCTATTGGGCTGATGTGGATATTATGGGGTTTCACCGTCCAATACATCGTGGAGAAAGATGTCTTGCTGCTCTTTATACCACGTAGCTCTGGCAACGACGTCTTTGTCATCTTCGGGTTCAGGGAAGTCAACTTCTGAATCTGATACGACTATTAACGGAACTGGTTGACCTTTGATCAGGAAGAAGTTGTCGAAATCCAGGTCGTCGTCGTTCGAAGGTATATTCACAGTTTCATCTTCTGTTGCCATAATCATCCGAATCTCCTCCTCGTTGACCTCAGGCTTTTCAACCATCGGTTCAACTTCCGGATCAACGTACAATACAATCTGTTTGTCGCTTTCATCACCATATAACCCTGATTCAAACAACCGAGAGACTCTCTCAGATGTATCGTCAACAGTTGGTTGGTCACCTGTACCTGTAGCTGCGTCACCCTCTGTCATGGTTTAATTTTCTAATCTTTTTGTGGCTGAAGTGTCATCAAGCTTGCGCTTCTTTGAATTCTCTCTATCATGGTCATCGGGGTCTCCCTCGTGATCATGCTGGCGTTTGTAACCTCGAGCTTGTGACTTGCAGGTGGTCTCTAATATGGTAATGCGGTTGGTTAACGTATCAAGAGAGGTACAGATAGATGCTAGACTTTGTTCGACACTGTTACGAAAAGCATTGAACTCGGAGGATGTAGGGTGAGTAGTGGATGGTGTTTGGTTTGGATCTGGGTTAGTGCCATGTTGTTGGCGTAAAAGGATTAACGGATCCTGATCTTACGGGGTGTCAGGGTTGAGTGATAGTAGTTTGGCTAAGAGTAGGGTTTTTAACTCGTCGACAGGTAGGTCGACAGTTGGTTGTACAGGAGCAGGTGGGGCTTTTTGTGGAGTAGGTCGGGGTTCGGGTTCAGTGTCAACGATCGGGCTTTTTCCTTTTAGCAGCCGCTTTACCTCATCGAACTGAAGTTTCATTCTGTCTTCCATGGCCTTTAGATCCTGCTCGTATTGTTCCCAGGTAATAAAAAAGGTTAAACTAACTCCGGGATCACTTAGATTGCTCGTTGAGGAAACCACCGTTGAGTCAACGGTAGTACCACCTACGTTCACAACTGGCATTTGGATAGTTGTGGTAGGATTTCCGTCCGATCCTCGCAAGCTGTTCAAAGACAGATTTACTCGGAACGTTCCGATCGGGTCACGTACACCACCTATGGTAGTAGTAGATATGGCATGTGTCCTAGTCAAAGAAGATAATATCTTATCAAGGGGCGCTAGAATCGATGGTGCAATGAACCAAGTCGAAATCGGGGGCAATTGGTCTTCTTTTTCAATATCAGCACCTTTCGAGTGAAGGCCTGATATCGTTGTGCTAAATCCCCGTGGTCAACTGAAACAGGTGTCTGTTGAGAGACACATGAGTTGCTGTGGGGGGCATGCAAGTGCGTCGCTGGGTCCACGATGGCTCTTTCAACACCCAATCCCAACGAATGAGACTGTATAGGAGATGTGGCTACCCGGGTTAGATTTGGATGGACACGCTCACATGCTAGCTTCTCTAACAAACTAGTTCTCTCATTGTTCTTTTTCGATCTCCATTCTCTCACTCTCACTATTTCAGAATTTTCAACTTTTACTCCCTCCTCTCTCCTTATGTCTCCCTGATCGGCTGAGGGTGCGGCGGAAGGGGCAGATGATGTAGTGGATGGAGAATCTGTGTCGACTGTCATTTTGTTTGGACCGATGCGTTGAGGAATTTGTTGTTTTCGGATTGCTCAGTCAGTATCAGACTCGGTGTCTAATGATTCCTCTTTAGATCCTGAGGCTGGTCTAGATTCACTCGAGCTAGGTGAGCCATCGGGTGAGGGATCAGGAACTAGGCCTTCGTTGGAAATTACCTCGGCGTCCACAGGTTCTTCGTCGGAGGTGGACTCTGATTCGACCACGGGAGGTCGTCGTCGTGTTGATGTGGAAGGTCGGGTTGTTGTTTCAGGTGTTGAGGTGATAATAGGATTGGGTCGTCGGCTAGTGCTTGCATGCGCGTCCGAGGCACCGCCCACTGTAGTTCCCCTCCCAAGAGATACTCTCAGCACACCCCTTCCAGGAGCCCCAGCTCGCTGGACCCTTCCTCCTCTAGTCCTAGGACCCTCACGTCTCTCAGGTTGTGCCCCCTGGGGAGGTCCTTCCGGTGCTGGATGGACCATAGAGGCGCCTAAGTCATGCTCTCTCCTATATGATCCTACACTCGGTGCCCCGGGACGTGCAAAAGCAAGTAGGGCTTCGGGTATGATTTGGACAACAACGTTGGGAAACTCGGGCCTGTTCTGAAGATGCTGCATTCTGAACAGAGGGCATGTTGGGTGAGACGAGCGGCGTCGGATAGTCGGGTCGGCATCCATGTGTTGTCGGATGGCAAGGGAGAGAAACCTGATGTACGGTATGAATGATCTTTGACGGTTCAGTTCCCTATCAACAACGTTAGCGAGGAGTTCGTTCCAGAGAATGGCAGCAAATTCGATGTGGCGATGGAAGGCGATGTCATGAAATAGGCACAAGAAGTTGGTTGTGCACGCATCAAATCCGTGCCACTTGGAAGACAAGTAGCGGCTCAAGATGCTGAATAGAGATGCCCACAACGATTTCAGGTGGGTTCAAGTGAACGCCGATGGGCGGGTGAGATCTCTGTCATATCCTAGCGAGTGGATATCAACAATTAGTTGGCCGTCCGAGATTGTCGGAGCGAAGGCAGCGTTGCCATTTGTTGTGGCCTCTGGTAGGCGAAGAAGCTGGCGGAATGCGTCAAGAGTGAACACAAACCTGGTGTTGTCGAGACGAGCTTCCAGGAATGTGCCTTGTTCGATTCTGACACGGTGGATGGTGTGCCAGACTTGTTGGACGTAAATGGTTGGGACTTCGGCGTTCGCGGTGAGGGCGTGGTAGATCGCATGCCCCATCAAGATATTGATGATGACATGGTGGCGAGTTCTGAAATTCATGACATCCAGGTGGTAGTTATTTCCCTGGATGTCCACACGGTCATCGACGGGGACAAGGGCGTTGTCCGCAGCAGCATCGATGGGATATCCTTGATTTGCCATGGAACCTGCGTATACAAAGTGTTAATAATGCTCGATTAATGTAGCATGGAACACGTACTTGTCGTCGGTTGGCCAAATGATGAGACTTGGTAAGAACAATAACCAAACAGAGGGGTTTACCGGATTGAATGGGTTTTTCGGATGAGGCATTGTCCGGACATCCATAGTCTAGAAACCGGGGAGTCCGGAACAAATTTACCGGAAAACAATTGATTATCGAAAAACACAATTATACCGGAAAACAACCCATACCGGAAAACAAGGTTATCCGGAAAAAGATCTATACCGGAAAACCTATGTTCCGGAAAACATTGAGTTTCAGAAAAACGCAACTTCCGAACTAGATCGAAATCGATCGATTCACATACAAGAATTTTATTAAACACCTTATGACAGAGATATGGTTATCGAGACACACGCAGGAGCAAAATATAAACTATGAGCGGCCAAAAACTACGGGAATCGACACAATGATAGTCGAAAAGTCACGGGTTTAGTCGAACAAGTAAAATCGAGTGAAATCAACAATGGATTGAGCAAATCGAAGCTCGAAATGGTAAGTAAAGAGCAATGATGATGAACACATACCTGTTGGAATCGAAATCGAACACAAAACGTCTTGTTGTGTGTGTGCGTGTGCGACAGAGAGTTGAGAGGATTTAGGAGATGTTTTACGGAAAAAGGTAATGAAAAGGAGGGTTTTAACGCCTTATATAGGGACGAGGTTTTCCGGGCGCTATATCCGGAAAACTCATGTAGTCCGGTATAGGTTCCGGAAAACTCCAACATTCCGGAAAACACAAATATTCCGGAAAACCTAAATGTTCCAGAAAACTCAACACATTCGGAAAGTTTAATTTTTTTTGAAGACTTTGACTTTTTGAAAACAACTCTCCCCCTAGACTTATGCACACATTATAAAGAGATTTTGAACAGATAAGTGTGTGTGTTCCCCCTCAACTTGTGCACGATAACAAAAATGAACGTTTTGACACAACGGAAAACATGTGAAAACTCATCATGAGAAAAAATTTAAAACCGAGTGTCGCTCCCCCTCGAGTGATGATTGGAATCAGACAATGGTCTCTTTTACTCCTCCTGAACACATGAGCAAACTGTCAAACGTACGAGTATTGAAAAATAAAGAAAATTTAAAAGGAAAATTCACACAAATAACGACGCGAACAAACTAACAAAGGAAATCTAACTTATTAATATAGAGGTTACTAACAGCTGAGACAGATACAGATAAACTTCAAGAACAAGGAAGTGTGAGCTTCACATTCTAGTGTGTGACCAATAGATGGTGATGTAGCAGTTCCTCATTATTAAACAAAAGCTGTATGTGATTCAGATGAACTAAACCTTCAGATTTATCATACCTAGCTTTGGTAAAGAGGTCTGCTATCTGATGCTCAGTATTGACAAAGTAGAGTTCAATCGTACCTTGTTCGACGTGGTCTTTGATGAAGTGATACCGAACGTCGATATGTTTTGTTTTTGTTTGTTGCACCGGATTGCTAGATAATGCTATCGCACTCTTCGGGTCACAGTAGAGGGGAATCTTAGAGTACGTGAAGCCGTAGTCCTTGAGCTGGGTGCGCGTCCAAATAACATAAGAGCAGCAGCTCTGGATGTAGATACTCAAAGCTGCTTCTTTGAGACCCAGCTGATGAGGCTATCTCCCAGGAACTGCACATGGCCCGACGTGCTCTTCCGGTCCAACATGCTTCCAGCGTGATCAGCATCCGAGTACGCTGTCAGTTCAAAACCTGTCTCTTTCGGGTACCATAAGCGAAGATCAGCAGTACCTTTCAATTATCTAAATATGCATTTAACAACTATTAAATGGGATTCCTTACGTTTTGATTGAAAACGCGCACACAGAAATGTCGAAAACATAATGTCTGACCTACTTGTCGTCAAGTACATTGATGAACCAATCATGCCTATGTAGGTTTTGGTATCCACATCCTTTCCGCTGGGATGGGCGTGTAACCGTGAACCCGGAGACATGAGAGTTTTCATGGGCGCAGACTGTTCCATCTGGTATTTTCGAAGAATATCCCGAATGTACTTAGCCTGGTTAATGAATATCCCGGTCGACAGTTGCTTAACTTGTAGACCTAGGAAAAAATTCATTTGACCCATCATACTCATTTGAAAATGTCTCCTCATGAGGACTGAAAAGTTATTGCAGTACTGAGGGTTTGTTGAGCCAAAGATGATGTCATCAATATATACTTGTACAAGAATTATGTCATCTTTTTCCTTTTTAATAAACAAAGTGGTGTCAATTTTACCTTTTGAAAAACCAGCTTTGATTAAGAATGTGGACAGATCATCATACCAGGCCCGTGGAGCTTGCTTGAGGCCATATAGAGCCTTGTCGAGGATATAGACATGATTTGGCTTGGAGTCATCCACGAACCCTTACGGTTGCAAGACATATACTTCTTGTTGGAGTACGCCGTTGAGGAAAGCGGTCTTTACGTCCATCTGAAACACCGTGAAGTTCTTGTGGGCGACGTAGGCAAGGAACATGCGGATTGCTTCAATGCGTGCAACCGGGGCGTATGTCTCGTCGTAATCAATGCCTTCTTGTTGGCGGTATCCTTTTGCTACGAGACGTACCTTGTTACGTACTACGATGCCATCTTCACCCTTCTTGTTTTTGAACACCCACTTAGTGCCTATTATCGTCTTGTTCGCTGGGCGTGGGACAAGTATACATACCCGGAGGCTCTCTAACTGGTTGAGCTCCTCATGCATTGCGATCACCCAGTCTGGATCACTGAGTGCTTTGGAGACGGTTGTGGGCTCAATGCGGCTGAGGAAGCCGGAGAAGAGGCAAAAATTGGCGGAGGCACCTCGTGTCTGAACTGGTGTGGAAGGATCACCGATAATCTGATGAAGGGGATGTGCACGTGTCCATTTGGTGGTGTGTGGAAGCGGTTGAGCAGTTACGTGAGACGTATCCGGATCGACATAAGTACCGAGGGGAAGGTCTTGCATAGCTTCAAGTGACGATGGTTTTCTAACTGGAGCAGCTGGTGCCGGATTTATTGGTGGTTGGACAACCTCCGAGGAAGAAGATGGTTGCCCCGAGCGAGTCGTGGATGACGAATCTTTAGCAGCAACTTCTTGGAGAGGCAAAGCAGTCTCCGGTGTGATTCCAACTTCTGATGTAGTGTCACTTGAGCTTTGGGGGATCTCAGTAGTATTCGTTGGAGCGCTTGCAGATGGTGGCGGACAGGTCAAGTTCGCTGAATCTTCTAGTTACACAACTCCAATCCTGTTATTTACATTGACATGTGGGTTAGACTGGGGAAAGAATTCATCATAAAAATGTTCAAACAGTAAATCCAAATCAGCAAGATGTGATATTGAGGTAGAGGCATGATTTGGATCGACTGGTCTTGGTGTAGATCCCGAACGAGGTTGTTCGGAAGCTAACTGAAACACCATAAAAACCACAATAAATTTAAACCTTCAATTTACAAGGTCCATAACAACTGCTTCCAAAAACTTTCATACATAAATGAAAGAATAATGACAAGGTATATAATTACAACTGATCTGTTATAAACAACCGACTAATCTAATTCATAACCAATAAGATAAGATTATACGGGTTGTCTATAATATCTCCAAAATAATCCGTGTTCCACTAAATTCTCCATCAAAACTCCAAAAGCATAACCCTGGGATTTCTCGTCACTCATCCCTGCTTATCCCTTCCCCAGCTAGTACCTGGTAAGAAAATTTAATTTGAAAAGATTAGTCTTACGCCTAGTGAGAACATCCAGTTTTAAAATTAAAACTTTATAAGCTTTGAAACCAATTTATGAACAAAGCATATAATTACCAGATCGCCATTTTCCTTACCGCACACAAAACATCTTTCGATGATGGGAATCATACCCGATTCCATGAGTATGACAAACACTAAGTAATCATAGCATCATGTTCAAGAGCCCACTACGAATCACCACGGATTCTAGATCATTGCTCATGGCCAAGAAATTACAATTAGTCCACGCCTATTTCTTGGAGTGGAAGTAGAGATTACAATTAAGCCATGCCTATCTCTTTTCTACCAATCGAAATCGGGAATTATGATTAGTCAACGCCTATCCCACGATTTCCCATCTCAATATGAAATGGGAATTACGATTAATCCACGCCTATTCCTCATTTCAATGTAACGGGAATTACGATTAATCCACGCCTATTCCTCGTTTATCAAACACACGGGAATTACAATTAGTCCACGCCTATTCCATGTGTTCACATGATACTAGTGCCTATGGATCCATTACACTTCTTAACATATGTGTATATCAACTCAAAACACATGATAACTCATATCCTAATCTCATCCGAATTATAATTATTCTGGTACTGTTAAAATCACGATATGTTTCGTATTCGTAAAACATTTGAACAATACAATATTACAAAAAAATATACAGGAAAACGTGTCTAGTAAACTAATCCAGAAACGAGTCCAGAAACAGTCCGGACTCCTATCCGAAAACCAAATCCGGAACATCTATCCGGAACACCCGGAAAATCCAAGAATCCGGTAACATCTGGAAAATCCAAGAATCCGGTAACATCCGGAAAATCCAAGAATCTGGTAACATCCGGAAAAGTATCCGGACTCCAAGTCCGGAACCATCCGGGAATCACATCCGGTAACAAAATCCGGAAAAACATTCGGTATTTGGAAATATCCGGTATCTGGTAAAAACCATCCGGACACCTATCCAGAATCCAGAACAATCCGGTATCCAGAATCAATCCGGAACAATCAACCGGATTCCGCAACTGTCCGGAATCCGAAACCCAATCTTGTAAAATCAAGCTAGTCCGAAAAATTCATCTTCTTGACTCACTGATACCCAGTTCAATAAGTACGATTTTCATTCCAAAATTTCCAACAACACTATGATTATTTCAAAGTGATAACCATACAACAATGTGATTTTTATTAAGCAAAAGAGGTAGATGAACTCACCTGTAGAATTCGAAGTCGACAGAATCAAGAACAACCTCAAATTTCAACTTCCTTTCACTAACACAAATCAGAGACTTATTCAAATATTGGATTACTTGTGATTTCAATTTCTTAAGAAACGAAACTACAGGAATCAATCGAAATTTCTTACCGAAAGACACTCGATAAACTTCTCCTGCTTGAACCGACTTCCAGACGAAATTGAGATATTTTCCATCCTTAAACCGACTTCTCCAATTTATACTTAATCAACTTTCCTCAAAAGACCAAACCAACCTCCAAGTTTCATAAATCCAAACATAGCTTAAACTTTGGGTCAATTACACTTTGGCCCTTCAATTACAAATTATCACATAACACTTTAAAATAACACTTTCTAATTTCTAAACGTTTTTCCAAAATAAACGTACAAAATTACGGATTTTTTGAGGTGTTACAAATCTCCCCAACTTGAAAATGATTTCGCCCTCGAAATCAAGGTTAGGTAAATAAATGAGGATATTTATTCTTCATATCCTCTTTTGCTTCCCAAGTCACGTTGGCACCTCTATGATGTTTCCATTTCACTTTAACCATGATCACTTCCTTATGTCGTAGCTTCTTAGTCGTCCTTTCTGAAATTGCTTCAGGTTCCTCCACGCAACGACTCTTCTCATCCACTTTAATTTCCGAAAGCGGTATTACATTTTCTTCTTCGGCTAAACTTTTCCGTAGATAACAGACATAGAAAGTATTATGGATTCCTTCCAATTCCGGTGGAAGATCTAACTGATACGCTTGAAGCCCTACTCACTTGGTTATTGGGAATGGTCCAAGAAAATGAGGACTTAACTTTCCACGCTTTCCAAACCTTATAATGCCCTTCCACGGGGATACCTTTAACATCACCACTCCCCAACTTGGAATTCTTTCGGTCTTCTTTTCAGATCGGCATAACTCTTTTGTCGATCTTGAGCCGCCTTCATGTGTTTCCGAAATTCTTTCACTTTATCGGCTGTTTGTTGTACAATTTCAGGACCGAAAAATTACCTTTCTCCAGCTTCCAACCGACATACTGGAGTTCTACATTTTCGTCCATATAAGGCTTCAAAAGGTGCTCTTCCGATACTAGAATGATAACTATTATTGTACGCAAACTCCACTAAGGGTAAATGCGTATCCCAGTTACCTCCAAAATCGATTACACAAGACCTGAGCATGTCTTCCAAAGTCTGAATGGTTCTTTCACTTTTCCCGTCCGTCTGTGGATGATATGCAGTGCTCAAATTTACTCTGGTGCCCAATTCTTCTTGTAGTGACTGCCAAAATCTTGAAGTAAATCTGTTGTCACGATCAGAAACTATAGACACAAGTATACCATGTCTTGACACCACTTCATCAATATATAACTTAGCTAGCTTATCAATCGGTGAAGCTTCTTTCATTCCTAATAAATGAGCACTTTTGGTTAAACGATCCACGATTACCCAAATAGCATCGTTACCTTTCAACGTCATTGGTAACTTAGTCAAAAAGTCCATGGTAATTTTATCCCACTTTCATTCAGGAATCTCCAAAGATTGTAGACTCCCATAAGGCCGTTGATGTTCAGCCTTTACCAACGAAGATGTTACACATTTCTCTACACGTTGTGCCACATCTAACTTCATAGCTGCCCACCAATAGTGTAGTTTCAAATCTCTATACATCTTAGTACTTTCAGGATGTATAGAATATTTAGACTTGTGGACGTCTTCGAGAATTATCTCTCGATTTTCCCCAATCTTTGGTACCCAAATGCGGCCTTGAAACAGTTTGACTCCGCGACCATCTTCAGTCAGTTGAAGACGTTGCTTAACCATAACTTCCTCTTTCAGATTCTCTTCTAATAATGCTTCCGCTTGGGACACTTTGATTCTTTCGATCAGACTTGACGTTACATCAATCCTGGCGTTAGTCATATTCAAACATCCATTATAATCTTTTCTACTTAAGGCATCAGCCACAACATTTGCCTTACCAGGATGGTAATACAATTCACAATCATAATCCTTAAGTAGTTCTAACCAACGCCGTTGCCTCATGTTCAGTTCTTTCTGATCAAAGACATGTTTCAAACTCTTATGATCAGTGAAAAGAGTGCATTCCGTTCCATATAAATAGTGCCGCCACAACTTCAAAGCAAACACGATAGCCTAGTTCTAAATCATGGGTAGGGTAATTCTTTTCATGCTCCTTAAGTTGTCTTGATGTGTAAGCAATCACTTTGCCACGCTGCATTAATACACACCCCAAGCCCATCTTTAACGCATCACTATATACCACCAAGTCTTCTGTCCCTTCCGGTAATGCAAGAACAGGTGCTTCACAAAGTTTATTTTATAAAGTTCTAAAGGCTGATTCTTGTTTTTCAGTCCATATAAACTTTACATTCTTTCGTGTCAGGATTGTCAAGGCAGAGACGATCTTAGAGAAATCCTTTATAAATCTCCGGTAATAGCCTGCCAAACCTAAGAAGCTCCGTATCTCCGATGCGTTCTTCGGTGTTTCCCAATTTATCATTGCTTCTATTTTAGCTGGATCCACTTTGACCCCTTCAGAAGTAATCACATGGCCAAGAAATTGTACCTCATTTAACCAAAATTTACACTTTGAAAATTTTGCGTACAATTTCTCCTTTCTCAAAACGTCTAAGACTTCACGAAGGTGACATTCGTGATCGACTTCATTCTTTGAATAAAGAAGCATGTCATCAATGAACACGATGACAGACTTGTCTAAGAATGGTCGACATACCCTGTTCATTAAATCCATGAACACTACAGGAGCGTTTGTCAACCCAAAAGGCATCACAAGAAATTCATAATGCCCATACCTCGTTCTAAACGCAGTCTTGGGAATATCTTCATCCCTTACTCATACTTGGTGATAGCCCGACCTCAAGTCAATCTTTTAAAAACATCCCGCACCTTGGAGTTGATCGAATAAATCATCGATCCTTGGGAGCGGATACTTATTATTAATGGTCACCTTATTCAATTCCCTGTAGTTGATGCACATTCTCTTAGTGCCATACTTTTTCTTGACAAACAACACTGGAGCTCCCCAAGGTGAAGAACTTGGCCTAACAAATCCCTTTTCGAGCAGCTCTTGCAATTGAGACATGTTAGCTTCAATCTTCCTAATCATAGAAGTATTTAGAAGTAGTGAAAAATAGGCTAAGTGAAGAAAGCCTCTTACAGAGGCTCTGCCGGACTTACCGAGGGCTCAAGATCAAGAATCTACAGAAGCTAAAGAGGCGCGCTACAGAAGCTCTGTCATACGCGCAAAGAAGACCAATATCTCAGAATATAGGAAAGACTGCTCCACAGAGGACCAGACCGCAGAACCTCTGTAACTCATTACAGAGCCTCTGTGGTCCTCACTGAAAGACTTGAAGATATTTATAATATCTTGCTACTGTTACAGGACCCGTTCATTGTTTATTTATATTTTGGTCTAAATCTATCAAACTTATCTGTTAGTTCTTCAAATACGCTTCCGCATCAAACATTAACTTGAACTAATAGATCTGATAATCTTGTTTAAAGCAAAACGGGAACCAACAATTGGTATCAGAGCAAAGCTTGATTTTCAATATCAAGTGATCCTCGTTTTACAACTTTTTTCTGATAGATTATTTTCTCTCTTCATCACCAGATTTCTGGATATTAGCTGTACCCAGAAAAACTTTCAGATCTTCATACTCATAAATCCTCCATCAGATTATCCTTTTCTCAAAATGACAAATACCAATAACTTTTTTACTGCTGGCTCATTAACTAAACCTCCTACTCTTCTTAGAGATGAGTATCCTCAATGGAAAATAAGAATGGTTCATTTTTTTGAGGGTACTGAAAAAAATCTCAAACAATATCTTTATAATCTTCCTCCGGTTCCTATGATAACTTTGCCACGTGTACCAGCTACTGACGAATCTCTTGAAATCCCTGAACATAAGAAACCTAAGCCGAAAGTAGACTGGTCAGATGAAGATAAGGCAGAAGATGAAGTTGCACAGAAAACGAAAAGAATATTAATCATGGCTATCCCCAACGAAATATTTCAATCTTTAGATGCATGCGAAACAGCGCACGATCTTTGGAAAGAATTAGAAAGACAACTGGAAGGGGGTGCTAAAACACAGAAGAACCGAAGGGCACAATACATAAATGAGTATCATGCCTTCAGAGCCTCTGCAACAGAATCGCTGAAAACAACATACGATCGGTTCAACTCTCTCATAAACAAATGCAGAAAGTCTGGTATTCACAGAACCACGGAAGAAAATAACGTCATGTTTCTAAAGAGCCTGAACGATGAGTGGCTTCAGTTGTCTATGTCTTTACAAACAAATCATGATCTAGACTCCTGGACACTCTCTGATCTCTATGGAACACTAGCCGCACAAGAGCCTCAAATAGCTCAAGCTAAATCACTAACCATTGTACCATACGCATTGGTTAGTAAATCTGCAGAGGCTACGGACAGACCAAGAAATGAGAGATCTACAGAGGAGAAAAAGAAGGAGAAAAAGAAGATGGTAATGATTGATAGCGAAGAAGACGAGCTGAAAGAGGAAGAAATAACTCTTGCGTCATTAGCTAAATCAATGGCTCTATTAACAAGAGAGTTTAGAAATAACCAAAGGAATTCTGGTAGAAGAGATGATGGTAGAAGAGATGAAGGAAGAAGAGAAGAATCAAGTGACCGACAGAGGTCAGACTACAGAAATGATGACCAACAGAGGTCGAGCGAAAGAAGCTACAGAGGAAATGACCGACAGAGATCAGATGACAAGGTAGGCCACACACAAGAATGCTACAAATGTGGTAAGCCTGGTCATTACGCAAACGAATGCAGAACAGAGAAAGGTGGAGACCAACAGAAGTCCGACGATCGAACTGGAAACACCTCCCAAGGTTGTTTCAACTGCGGCAAGCCAGGTCATTTCGCTAAAGAATGCAAAAGTAGACAAAATCGCCCACAGAAGGACCCAGCTTTTTACAAAAAGAAGGCTGAGTATTATGCGCAAAAATCCCTAATGGCGAACAAAGGGCATTCTGAGGCAAGCAAGGAGGACTTCAAGTCAGACTCTACCTCTGACGATGAATTCCCCACAAATGCCATGTTCTGTGGCATGGCAGAAGTTGACTCCGGCACTGACACTGAGGTATCCATTTCAAACTCTACCTCAAATATTAATACTGTAGATGATGATTTATTTGAACTTAACAATGAACTGAAAGAAGTAAATAAAAGCATCCAGAAAAGGCTGGCCTTTAATGAGAGAGAAGTAAGGCTTCTCACTCAAGAAAAGGCCAAAATCTTTGAAGAAAAAGAAAAAATCAAAAAATATTGGAGCAAAAACATAGATCCTTTAAAAAGACAAATTTCTGATCTAACCTATGCTTTAAAAATCAAAACAAAAGAACTTTCAGTTTCAAGAAGTGAAACAACAGACATAAGAGCTCTCAAAGAATACTTTCAAAAGGAAAGAGAGGTACTTTGGCAAGATCTTTTAAGAAGAGAAGTTTTACTTAAAAACTATAAAGATGCACAGAAGGTGTATGAAAAAGTAAACTCTCAAATAGCAAGACGAGGTATAGGGTACAGTGATATTACCTTAGGAGTTGAAAATAAACAACTAAAACCTCTGTCTTCTCTATTTGTTTTGGGAAAAACTAACAAACCAAACTTTCCAAACTTACTTTCTGTAAGTAAAAGGGTTAAAATCTCTGCAGAACCTCATTTGAGGAAACATACGAAGATGATCAATGTATGGTTTGAAAACACAGATTCATCATCTTCAACCTCTGTCAATAGAGGAATCAAACCAAAGAAATATCTGAAAACACAAGATCAGATTGGTATCTTTAAGTTTGGTAAACCAGAGACTCAAACACAGGTCGCTTTTGTCTGCATAATGAACGATGAAAAGAAATTATCAGCAGAAGCTCCTGAGTTTAAACCCATCTTTTCAGAGGAAAAACTTAAAAAATCTATTGAAGAAGAAATTTTGGAAGTTTTGAAATCAAATGTTTTAGAAAATCTCAGTACATTTTCTATAAATCAAATTCTTGCTGAAAAGATCTCATCAGATACCTCTGCCTTCTATGAAAGTCATTCTACAGAGGAAGAAAGCTCGTACGATACATGCTCAGAAAATCCAGCCTCTGTCGAAAGAGATGACTCAACCTATGTATATGAGGACGATTCAACCTCTGACGACTCAGAGACTGATTCTAAATCAGGGACAGTTCACTATGACACGGAGGATGTTAAAATCACAGAGATACCTATCTGCCCAGATTTTCTGAACATATATTTAAAAGTCAAAACCTCTGCTGAGCTTGATATGTTAAAGAAGACCTCTGTAGATCCTAAAAGTTCAAAATTTTCAAAACCTTTAAGGAAAATTAAAGAGAATCTCACTTGGCAACAAAAGGGAAAATGGCCTGAAGCTAACATATACTTTTCCTCTGTGACAGTGAAGAAAGATGTTCACCACAGAAGAGAGTCACAGAAGGCAGGAACAAAACAAGATTTATGCAAACCACATTCTAGTATTCATAGATCTTCTTGTAATAGGAAATCTAATGTAAAGAAAGAGTGTAATGCCTCTGTGGTACAGTTCAATGAAAAGTTCAAACGAATCACGTCTCATATTCAATACTGTCATTGTTTTGATCTAATGTTCAAATTAAATAAACACTTCTCAAGTCCAGATTGCTTACTCTCCACTAAAATTCAAACTCCAAAGTCAAAACCTCGAGAGAAACAATCTGATCTTTCTACAAAGGATAAAATGTATTTCAAGAATGCTAAGGCAAACTTGAAAAATTCTAACAATATTGGACCCATATGGTTATGGGTACCTAAGTCTCTGTGATTGTCTTGCAGAAGCAACATGCGCCAATTTGGTATATTGACTCCGGATGCTCAAGGCCCATGACTGGCGACAGAAGATTACTATCCACATACAAAGAAACGCACGATGGTGGATCTGTAACTTTTGGAGACAACAAGAAGGGACACATCAAAGGCTATGGAGTCATACAGAAAGAAAATATCTCTGTATACAAAGTTGCATATATGAATGGCCTCAAACACAACCTACTAAGTGTAAGTCAACTCTGTGATACAGGATTCGATGTGTTATTCAAAAGAACTTTCTGCTCTCTACAAAGTGAAAACACAGGAATGGAACTTCTGCGAGCTGAAAGAAGAGGTGATCTATATCTAATGAATTTTACTTCAAAATCCAAGGACAAAGTTTGCCTAGTAGCCTGCAAAAGTGAAGAAGCGTGGTTATGGCACAACAGGTTCTGTCACTTAAACTTTCACACCCTGGATAAACTAGTAAAACTCGATCTAGTTAAAGGTTTGCCAAATGTTAAATTCAATAAAGATCACTTGTGTTCGGCCTGTGAAATGGGAAAACACAGAAGGGCTTCCCACAAAGGCAAAACAGACGTGTCTTGCACTAGGCCTCTATACATGCTTCATGTCGACCTCTGCGGTCCCATTGCTATACAGAGCCTAGGTGGCAAGAAATACATACTTGTCCTAATTGATGAGTATTCACGTTTCACATGGGTTGAATTTATTAGAAAGAAATCAGATGTTCCAATTATACTGATAAATCTAATGAAAAGAATTCAAGTTCTTTATGACTGCAGAATACAGAAGTTAAGAAGTGACAATGGCACAGAATTTAAAAACTGTGTCATTGAAGCCTATCTCTCTACAGAAGGAATATCACAGAACTTCTATGCCGCTCGAACTCCACAACAGAACGGTGTAGTCGAAAGAAAGAATCGAACACTTGTGGAGGCCGCAAGAACTATGCTATCTGCATGCGGATTATCAATGAACTTTTGGGCAGAAGCAATTTCTACTGCGTGTTATACACAGAATCGTTCAACCATTGTGAAAAGACAACTCAAGACGCCTTACGAATTACTTCACAAAAGGCGGCCAAACATCAAGTTTTTCCATGTATTCGGATGCAAATGCTTTGTTTTAAATGACAGAGATTCGAGAGGAAAATTTGAAGTAAAAGCTGATGAAGGCAAATTCATTGGATATTCTGCCACTTCCAAAGCCTACAGAACCTTCCTTACAAAGTCTCGCAAGATTGTAGAAAGCATTAATGTTTCTTTTGATGATTCATTCCAGATGACTTCTGAACAAATCAGTTCAGAACTCGGAATTAAAGGGAAATCCTCTGACATCTCAAAAACAAAAGAAGATTTGGATCTTCTATTTTTAGAGATGTTCAACAATGACATTGATCCTTCTGTTGGAACCATTAGAATTTCTGAAGAACCATCCTCTGTCGGACAAAATCCTACAGGTATGACTCTAACAGTTCCAAATAATGCTTCATCTTCTTCTATAAATACTACAGATGCAATTGCCAAAGAAGAACATGCAGAAGATGAAACATCAAGAAAAACGACCACAGAAGTTGCTGAAAAACAAACTCCACAATCGGCTTTTCTAAACGGTGAAATCCAAGAAGAGGTTTACGTAAATCAGCCACCAGGTTTTGAAAGCTCAAAGTTTCCAAGGCATGTATACTACCTTGAAAAGGCTCTATACGGGCTGAAACAGGCTCCAAGAGCATGGTACGAACGACTTTCTACCTTCCTTCTAGTCAGTGGCTACAACAGAGGTACAACAGATACTACCTTATTCTATAAACATAAAAAGGGTGAGATAATGCTTGTACAAATCTATGTGGATGACATAATTTTCGGGTCTACTAATTCAGAAGAGTGTAAAAGTTTTGAAAAACTCATGCAGAGTGAGTTTGAAATGAGTATGATGGGAGAATTAACATTCTTCCTCGGACTTCAAGTCAAACAAACTTCAGAGGGAATTTTTATAAATCAAACCCAATATATCTCTGACATTCTGTCAAAATATAAACTCTCTGATACCTCTGCAATGAAAAATCCAATGGCCACTGGAAATAAGTTATTCTTAGATCCAAATGGTATCTCTGTAGAATGAACTCTCTATAGAGGCATGATTGGATCTCTGTTATACTTAACAGCAAGCAGACCTGACATCATGCATGCCACATGTCTTTATGCACGTTATCAAGCTAATCCTAAGAAATCACATTATGATGCGGTGAAGAGAATCTTTAGATACCTAAAGGGGACCAAAAATCTCGGTCTCTGGTATCCACAGAACTCTGGTTTTAGTCTTAAAGCTTATACAGATTCAGACTATGGAGGATGCATGCTCGACAGAAAGAGTACCTCTGGGAGTTGCCAATTCCTAGGTGGTAAACTAGTCAGTTGGACCTCCAAGAAGCAGAATTGTGTCTCAACATCCACTGCAGAAGCTGAATACGTTGCTGCTGCTAGCTGTTGTTCTCAGGTTCTATGGATGAAAACTCAACTAAAAGACTACGGCCACATCCTATTCAAAATACCCATCTTCTGTGATTCCAAAAGTGCCATTGCTATCTCTGCCAATCCTGTGCAACACTCGAAAACCAAGCATATCGATATAAGGTACCATTTCTTGAAACATCATGTTGAATACGGTACAATTGAAATGCATTTCGTGCCAACAGAATATCAACTCGCTGACTTATTCACCAAAGCACTAGACGAGAAAAGATTCAATTTCTTGGTGGGTAAGTTAGGAATGATAAACATGGTGTGACAATCCTCTGTAAGTATAGCTTTATCTTCTGTAAATATGTACAAATTTCCTTTATTTTTGCTTTAAATTAATTTATTTCTGTATGTAAGTTCTCAATCTTAAATAGTTCTTAAAATCACAGAGCTTCTGTAAGTCAACTCAGAACCTATGACGACCCCTACAGAACCTCTGGAAAACATGACCTATGTTCTATGCAAAACTTATCATTCTTTGATCCAAGCATAGGTCAAGGGGGAGCAAAAGGAAATTACTTGATCTACAGAGATGATTAGATCAAGGGGGAGCAAAAGGGGACCCTGAAATGATCTAAAGAGATAAAACTTTCAAGGGAAAGCCAAAGAAGAATGTTGATGACTCCATATCGACAGAAGTCAGACATCACTGCCGAGAAAAGAAGAACCAAAAGGTATGTCTCTCGCACAAAAGGTATTATAAAACAGTTTTCTAGGACAAGAATTGTCAAATATGTCCTAAATATACTTTAAATAAACATTTCAAAAATCAAAAGCTCAAAAAGTTTCATAAAATTTGAATTAAGAGAAATTTAAGGTCATAGAGCTTCTACTGAGCTCAACAGAGGTTCTGCAAGAAATATGCTCTGTGATCACAAATTAACCCTCTGTCGATCTTTTGGAATGTTATCTCGGAAACCGAAAACACAAACCATGACCTTCTCGAACAAACCGTTTTTTTTAACAGTTTTCTCGGACACAAACTTTCAAATATGTCCGAAAAACATCTCTTAAACCAAATCAAAAATTGGATGATCAAAAATTTTAATAAAATTTTTGTTATGAGATTTTTTCCCTCATAGAGCTTCTGCTGGCCCTCACAGAACTTCTGCAAGTTCCAACAGAGCCACAAAACCTCTGCGAAGCAAATTTCTTGACAAAAATCCGATTTCATCCTCTCTAATGTCTTTACAAATGTTTTGGTTAAAGAAGAACCCCACAGAAGTCATGATAACAATGAGATATATGAAAGGGATAAACAACAAAGATTTTCAAGATCACAGAGCTTCTGTAAGGTACAGAAGTTCTGGAGTAATAACGGTTACTTTTACTGAGAATGAATTACATATGGCTAAGAATAATCCCACGCGCCTAGCATTAATGGGCCGCGCACGACGTCCTGTCATCTTCTGACATGGCCTACGTGTCCCATTTTCATTGGGCTTACATGAAACGTTTTCTTTGGAAAGTTGAACCCACCGTTCTAACTCGAGTACGGATTCCAAATTTTAATCCATTGCCATATATTTTACTCTTTCGAATTCTACCGTTTTACCCTCCTATAAAAACCAAGCTTACCCTCTCATAAACCTTTTACAAACTCTCATTCTTCTCCGGCGAAACCCTGCAAAAACCTGCAAGTTTCTTATTCTCAGTATCAAATGGCTTCATCTTCTCAAGCTATCTCCCCTGCACACTCTTCGGCGACCTCACCAGAACATTCACCGGCTCATTCAGAAAACCCCAACCCTGCCCAGAACATTGAACTAGAAGATTCCGGCGACTCAGCAGACTTTGCTCCGACAACACATCTGCAAAACTTCATAGCTAAAGATCACTTCGAAAAGGTACTACTAATCAAATCCAACAACTGCTATTTGGTCCCCTCACCCACTGCTTTCGGCGAAGCCCACGCCATTCTTCTGAACATAATGGAAAATCACATCCTCTTCCCTCTACTCTCAAGAACCCCAAAAAAAATACCAATCAGATATCTGAACCAGTTTTGGCAGAGCTGCCGATTTGATAAAGACGACTCTATTATCAAAGGGTACATTTCAAGACCTGACAAATCTGAACATCTTGAAATCAAGTTCAACAGAACAATGTTCTCACTTGAGTTCAACCTACCCACGAGGGGTCTTCTTGGTTTGAAGAAGTATGCAGAGCAACCAACAGACGACGAGCTCTGTCGCTTCGTAGAAATGCTTGGGTACAACACACAACTACGGAAGAGAAATGACTTCCGCAGAGGCAGATTACCACCTCTGTGCAACACCTTGTTCTTTATTCTTAACAGATGCCTGACAGGGAAGATAGGCAGCATTGACCAGACCTCGCATCAGATCTTAACCATCATGTATGGGGTGTACTATGATCTTCCACTCGATTACACGACGATAATGATGCAAGAGATCATCAACACCATCGATAGAAAGAACAACACCAAACGGGTCAAAGAGAACGATCCCAACTTTCTACCTCCTCTGCAATTCCAAAGAATATTGGGAGTATTGTTCGAACCTCTGTTGCTGATACAGAAATGGCCAATGGAAGGGCCAATTCCCAAACAATTCCCAATGAGCAAAAATGTCCCCACTGATCATATAGATGGTTACTCACACTACAGACCTCTGTCAAAGAAGCTTCTGAAGTATGCCTCGAATAAAACCCTTAAGAAAGAGTATATACGTGAACATAGAACTCCTAAACCGAGTCCTATGACACCCCCGCGTTTAGGTGTCCCCCTAGGAACAATAGTTGCAGAACCTCTTTCCACTCAAGAAGAAAAAGATCAGAAATTGGAAAAACACATGGCTATACAACTAAGCTTCATAAACGTGCAGAACTCATGGGAAAGAAGTCCTCTTCAAAAACCTCTGCATCTACTCCAACAGCAAAGAAAAGAAAAACTGCAGAAGGCACCTCTACAAGCGCTGCAAAAGATCAACCATCACCTCCTCATGCCACCGAAATTGGCTCCTCTATTCCTCCCTCTTCCCCAAAACAGAGGAAGAAAAGAAAATCGAAAATCACAGAGGAAGCGGCACCAAAACCCAGGAGGAGGAGAACCAAAAAGAAGCATGGTAAATCACTTCAAAAATTGGTCACCATTGCAGAGGAAGAAAAAATCGCAGAAGAAAGACTTGCAGAAGAAGATACAGAAGAAGAAATGGCAACAGAAGAATATCAATCACCCTATCAATCTCAAGATAGATTTGCTCATCACGGAGACCTGAACGACTTCCTACAGAACCCTGACATTGCCAACACCTTAAATACAGCAGGGTGGACGGCACAACCTCTCGACCACCACTCCCCAGAAGAACAATATTTCTCAATTTCTGGCATTGACACACATCTGCAAGAAGATGACACAACACCCAGAAATCAACCAGGTGAGACACCTATTATCCTACAGAACCCCTTCATTCGACAAGGATTGGACGTCCACAGAAAGAGTCCAAGCCAAGATGCAGAAGAAGAAATAGAGCAAATAGACATGTCAGAGGAAGCTATTAAAGAACGAAATCAAAAGAACGCACCAGAGTGGAATAGAGAAAAGGTTAAGGAAATCATAGAGAAAATGGGAGAAAAAGAAAAGGGAAAAGAAAAAGATGCCAAAGTTGAAGAAGGCACAAATCCCTCAGCCCCTCCCAGTGCAACCCACATATCTAACTCCGCAGGTCTAACTGCAGAAGGAGTTATTGAAACAGAGCAGCACAGCTCGATCCAAACCCAACCCAACCAGCCAGAAGTCACTCTTTCGACTTCTGCGCCCACAGAAACCGGGGAATCCATTCCTAGGGAGTCTCCTCAGAGAGACTCACCTACAGTTCATGATCCATCACCCCAGATCACAACAGAACACCCTACAGAGGAATTCGTTTCCTCTACCACACACACACAACTAGGGCCAACACTTCTTTCAGAGAGAAGTAGTGAGCACAACGACGAAGAGACTCTAGACAAGTCTCCGAGTCAACAGAAGGATAATCTAGTACCCACCTCTGAAGTGGATCTAGACAATGTCATTCACAGAACTTCTGTAGAGTCTGAAGCACTAGATGCTTCTGCTCAAGGATCAGATGGAAATCCTTCCACCCCCAACGTACAAACAAGGGTGAACGAAGGTGTCCCAGGAACAGGGACTCACTCTGGAGACGAATGTGTTCCTCCAGAGGTTACACAAGGAACACAAGTATCAAGGGATGAGTTCCAAACCCTTGTCACCTCTGTGAACCAAACAATGAAAGAGTTGCAAAGCTCTTTCAAATCTTTTGCAGATACAACATCGACGGCTATCCTGAAACTAAACACCAAAATGGACAATCTGTCCACAGAGGTGAAATCTGCCATCTCAGCGATGAAGTCTTCTGCCGAAACTACTGCCAAAGCTACATCCACCTCTGCCGCTCAAGAAATCGGAACAAATGCAACTTCTGCGTTCAAGGACTCTGTCAAAAACTTCCTTGAACAAATGAATACGCAATCCAACAGAACAGAGGGCATTACTCCTGCAGATCTACAGAATTCCCTAAAACAAGTACAAGCAGAGGCAATGCGCAACATGACAATGATGCAGCCAAAAGACTACATGACCAGAGCACAGCTAACAGAGCTAGGACAGAACGTCATAAACCAGGTCACAGAATTCACTGTCTCCTTCACAACATCAAATGCCAATTTGTCAAGGATTTCAGAAAAAATGTTGGCAGAATGCGTTTTAAAACAGAGGCAGAGCTTGCGACTCTACTTGGCCTCTGTGATGACGTCTGTGCAAAGTTGATAGCAGAAGGAGCAGAATTACCGAAGAAAACCAAAGCTTCTTGCAGAGAAGAGGGTAGTTCTGATAAGAGTCAGGATGATTCTGATGATGACCATCCTGGTCCATCAGATAATCCTGAGGGGGAGAATACAAGGGAGAAAGCTACGAGCAGAGGAATACAAACTCCACCAATCGCAGCAGAACCAATCAGTCAAGCCCCTCCAGAACAAACCCAAGATCAACAACAAACTCAACAGACCACAGAGACAACACCCATCTCTGTGGAATCAAGTACTGAAGAAACAAATATTCCAGAAGCTGATCAGCAACCCACAGAGGCAACAACCACCCCTGTGGTAATCATTTTGGAAGAAAGTCCTTCAACAGAAAAACCCCCAACCATACCAAGAAGAAAGTCAATTGCCACCAAACCAAAAAGAGCAACGACCTCTGCTTCTGATATTCTGAAAAAGATGCAAAATACAATGACTGATCGAATGTCACAGAGAGATAAAGAAAGGCACAGGTTCACATTAGCATTCAAAATGGCAAGAAAATTCGACATACCTCAATCCACAGAAACCAAGAAAAAGAAGAAACCAAGAGGCAACCCCCATCAAGCCAACAGAAGCACCAACCTCCAAACCTACAGAAGAAACAGGTTCTGCACCTCCAAAAGCCAAAGATAAGGGCAAAGCAATACTGACAGAAGAGCCCAAGAAAAAGAAGTCATTGCCCAAGCCTACAGAAAAATTAATGAAAAGCGCGTTTGATACCTTTCAAACTCCAAAGCCTGAAGAAGTTGACTGGGCATATGGATTGAAGCCTCTGTCAGACATTCTTCTAACTGGTAGAGCTGCAGAAGTTGTTCAAAAGATGGAGAGTCTCAGAAGACAAGTACCACAACCTGGTCCAACACATGAAGAGATGGAAGAAGTGGTATACAAATACCTCTATAAACAATCCTTTCAGACCAATCATCCTACAGATCATGTGACAGATCCAAGGATCAGAGAAGAATTTGAGAACATCTTCACAAGGACAAAGCCAAGAACCAAAGCAGATGTCTTCTCAATCCACAAGATCAAAAAGGTAATCTTCTGCAAATTCTCCTTTACAAGAACCTATCCAACGGTCAGGTACAATCTTTACAAAGTCAGAAGAGAAGACAATTCAGAAACCACCTTCGCTGATGCTGACCTAAGAAATATCAATCCTTATGATCTACCTGATCTTCTGCAATGGACAAAGGACAACTACAACACAGAGGCAAACACCAGAGCCTATCAAGTGTTGAGAAAAGCGATGAGGGAAAAGCTTATGCTCTACAGCATGATAGATTTCCAGCTGGGAAAGGATCTTGGTCTCAAACATCTGGATTTACGACCACCAGAGGATCGCTGCCCACCGGACGCCGTACCTAACTCAATCATCACAGAACCACGGTTTGGGTTAGTATTTCAAAACCCACAAGGCGAAGTTAAATTGTTTGTGTGCATGGACTGTCAGAAGTACGCAACTAGTACTCTGAACAAGTTCAGAACAAGCCTTGTAAAATACAGAGGTACAGAGAAAATGGATAGAGATGTTGCAGATACTTTCATCAGAGAGATTGATGCCACAATCCGTCTAAGAGAACTTTGCATCAGTTTCTACAAAGAGATCAGAAGAGTCGGACGAGACAACAGAAGCTACGACGACTTCAAAGATGCCAAAATCTGATTCTCAGACCTCCAATCCCTGCAAACCAAGTCAAAGTTTATCTTTCATTGTACTCAAATGTAAAATGCCTCTGGCATATTTCTAAATGAAAGAACCTTTGAGGTATTGTTTAACCTCTGTCTTATCTAACTTAGCCTAACTAAACTCGAAGTTAAATTTTTTATTTTTCACTACTTAGGGGGAGATTGTTAGCTTCAATCTTCCTAATCATAGAAGTATTTAGAAGTAGTGAAAATAGGCTAAGTGAAGAAAGCCTCTTACAGAGGCTCTGCCGGACTTACCGAGGGCTAAAGATTAAGAATCTACAGAAGCTAAAGAGGCGCGCTATAGAAGCTCTGTCATACGCGCAAAGAAGACCAATATCTCAGAATATAGGAAAGACTGCTCCACAGAGGACCAGACCGCAGAACCTCTGTAACTCATTACAGAGCCTCTGTGGTCCTCACTGAAAGACTTGAAGATATTTATAATATCTTGCTACTGTTACAGGACCCGTTCATCAACTTGCATGGTAGCATGCCCTGTCCAACGTCGACGTGTCAAACTCTGATTGGACTCAATATGGCTTAGTACATAATAACCGTCTGCTGCATTAAATGCAATACAACACGTCTTACTGTTCATGTCGTTCTTGCAACTGTTCACGACATCCGTTCAACTATTCATCAGTACCGTCTGAATAGTAGCATATGCTTTATGGTCCCCTTTAGAGTAGTATATAAGGAAGACTCATGTTGAGTTCTTCCTTATCTTATCAATTATCAATCATCAACATATAAATCGACCATCATAAGAACACAAAAAGCTTATTCATCTTAAGAGTCATATCTATTTTGAAGCTTTTCTTACTCATTGTTCTTAAATCTGTTCTTAATATATATTCAGTAAACTTTGAAATATTATTTCCTGTTCATTGTTTATTTATATTTTGGTCTAAATCTATCAAACTTATCTGTTAGTTCTTCAAATACGCTTCCGCATCAAACATTAACTTGAACTAATAGATCTGATAATCTTGTTTAAAGCAAAACGGGAACCAACAAGACATCATCTCTTTCATTTCAGCCGGTGCTAAACGGTATGGTGCACGTGCTATCGGTGCTACTCCGGGAACAAGATCATTTCTAAACTATACCTGTCGTTCTGGCGGTAAGACTGGAAGATCATCAGGGAACACATCTAGAAAGTCACGTACTACCCTTATATCTTCCGCTCGCTTATTTTCAACTTTAGCATCCAGAACATATGCTAGATAGGATGAACATCCTTTTAGTAGACACTTACGTGCTTTGGCAATAGAAATCAACGGAACCTCCCCTTTTCTCTTTTCCCCATAAATGAATATAATATCATTTTCGGGCATAGGGATCCGAATTAATTTCTTGGCACAAAGAATTTCTGCTTGATTTCTTGTCAACCAATCCATACCAACAACTATATCAAACCCCACAATCTCCATGAAATTCAAATCAATCGGGAATTCCTTCCCTTCCATCATAATTGTACAACTTTCAAGTCTTTCTCGCACTAAGACTTGACCCCCGTTAGCTATTTCAACTACTAAGCCATCTTCCAAGGTAGTGACAGGCATAGATAACCTTTGGTAAAACGATTTCGATATAAAAGATAGGTTGGCACCACAGTCAAATAATACTTGTGTAGGATTAGAGTTAATAAGAAAAATACCAGAAACTACATCCTTTGATTCTTTTGCTTCATCGGCTGTCATATGAAATGCCCTGATCGTTGGCTTTGGAGTATTTGGTTTCCTTTCTTGATTCCCACTCCTCCTTAACTTTGGGCAGTCTCTTCGATAGTGACCAGGTTACTTACATTCAAAACAATTTGGCCCTTGGATTGGACAATTACTCATAGTATGACCACCCTTACCACACTTGACATTCAGATAAGGTCACTCGACATGGACCAAAATGTTTGCTTCTGCATTTTTGGCACCAGTTCGGTTCTCGTCGAGATTCAAAATGAGCATTCTTGCCAAACGGTTTGGATTTTTGAGAAGATTCTGACCGACCTTCCCATTTTCTTTTCTCTCCCCCTTGTGTCTTCTCTTCCTTATCTCAGGCGTAAACTGTTGGTTCTATATGCTCAAGAATGATTATAAAATAATATTACCGGTAATATATGATCCTATAGGGTCACACCGAACAACAAGTAGACACTGAATTAATATTTATAAGAATTTGATTCTTAATAAATATTATTATTTCTTGATAAATATTATTAATTATATTTTTTGAATATAATTCATAATATTAAATGCAAATGAAATATTCTAGTTTATTAAATAATATGATGGGTTCATATGTAACTAGAATTAGAAGGAGGGACTAATGTAATATAGTTTAAATTGTTAAAATCTTGATTTTACCTAATTTAAACTACAGGGGCTCAAGTGTAATATTGCATGTATTTTGGTTGGACCTTCTTATGGTCCAATAGAAAATACTTGTGTTGTCTCTAATTTTGTATAAGGAAGAGACTCACTTGGTAAAAACACAAATATCATTTTTGGCTCTCACTCTCTTCCTCTCCCCTACCTTCGGCCGAAACACACACACATAGTGTGTGTGTGTGTGTTTTGTGTTCTTCCATTCCAACTCTATTGTAGAGATTGTAAAGGTTTTTGCATCAAATCTCAAGAAAAGTACTAGCATACTTTGGTGTTGGAGCTTGTCGGTGGACTACTCTAGAGGAGCTCTATTTTGGGTTCTACCATCTTCACCAACATCCAACCTCCCGAGAGGATTCAAAGTCTTCAAAGGTTGTAATCTTGAACTCTCTTGGTATGTTGTTCTTATTTATCTTTTCATGCATGTAACAAGATCTTTGGTGGGAATAAAATGGTTTTATGTTTTTATTCAAAAACTTTATTTTTGCTTCCGTTGCGTAAATTATTTTTACCTCTTATGAGTTTTTGAAACCCGTTTTTGAACATAAAATCCCAACAAGTGGTATCAGAGCCAATGTTATAATGCATGATTATTAATAAGTTTTTTTTTTGGTAAAAACTTGGTTTTTGGAGGCCATGGATAAAATTTCATTTTTGTATGAAAAGTTCATGCATGGCTTCTTTGGCAACTTGTTTGTGAAAATTTTATATTTTATATAACAAAATTTTAACATGCATTTTTGCTACATAAAAGTTGTCTACCAAAAACAAAGTGTTGTTTTATTTATTTTGTTTTATGAAAAATGTGCATAAACAAGCCATAGACCAATATGTTGGTTGTTGTTTTTTTTTTAAAATTTGTTTATAATTTTTATTATTATTCATGTTGGTTTGTAATAGTAAATAGGTTTTATTATTTCATGATTCTTTTGTTCATTTTGTAAGTGTTAGATTAGTTGTTAGAACTAGTTTTATTTTATAAAATGTAACAAGAAAAATGCCAACATGGAGCTTGAAGATGGAGCTTGATGCATGGAGATGCTAAAGCAAGTAGGAGCTTGTTTTTTATTTATTTTTGTCCCTTAGGAATGGACTTGACATTTCTTGTTTTGGCTCACAAGAAATGTCATTAGAAATGGCTTTGTTTTATGCACATTCTTTTGCATGCTTATGGTTGATTATGTTCTTTTGATGCGTTAAAATATAGGATATTGTATGCTAGTAAAGAACATAAAATTGGTTCAAACGCGCTTATTTAAAATCGTTTAAAGTTGAAGCGACAATTTTTAAAATTAGATTTTAAATGAACCAAGTTTAAAATAGAGATTTTATATCAACCAATTTTTAAAATGGAGATTTTAAAATTGATAACATGCAAATTGGTTCAAATACATTTTATGTAAAATTGTTTATTTAAAAATGAATTTTAACTATCTCAAAACTATAAGGGTTAAATTGAAAGATTGCATGTTATCTCATTGGTCATTTTGGGAGGCAATGTGATGGCATGTGCAAGTATATTTTATTAATATACTTGCTAGACACTTGTTTATAAAAGACATCATTGACCAATACATTAGTAACTTGGTTTGTACTTTTTCTACATATTTTATATGTTTATATTTTATGTTGATATTATCATGTATGATTGAAATAGGTTCTAGCATACTAGATAATATTTTGAACATAAAATAAATCATCTTTTGGATTTTGGCTTTCAAAATAACATTTTAAAAGTAAAATGGTTAAAATGGGTTTTATAAATAAAATGAGTTTTATTCTAAAAACCCCTAAAATTTTGAAATGTCAAAGTAAATTAAAATGACGATTTTAAAAACTTTTACAAACTCCAAGTGTCATGTGATATTGGATGCATGCAATAATATGGTACCATGAGTTTTAAAAAATTAAAATTGAGATTTTAAATGGAAATTTCAAAACTCATACAAACTCATAGTCTAGTATTAATAAAAATGTTTATTAAGAGACTATAAATGGTTCTTATAGTGCTCAAACTCAAAAATTAATATTTGATATTAAAATTGATGACACATAATTAGTTGATAAAATTAAGATTTTATTTAAACTAATAGGAACCATTTGATGAGAAATAAGTTTGTACCATATATTATTAAATGCATGCAATACTAAAATGTTTTTAAAACTAGAATTATAAAACATTATAAATCCCTTTTTCAAAACGCAAGTCATATGCCGTCCTTTTGAGAAACACTCAATACGTCACTATGACACCCTTGTGGGATAAAGGTCACCTAACCACTTGGATTGTCTTGTGATGGATGAGGTGATTCTTATGTCTTTGTGGGATAAAGGTCACCTAACCGCATGGATGTAAGTTTCACACGTTGTTTCAAGTAGGATGACTTGATTGGGAATCTTTTGTGATAAAGGTCACCTAAGCACTAGAGACCCAAGGCATAGATGGGATCAAACATGCCAATTAACAAACAAGATGTTAAGGATCCCATAAAGCTAGGAATTACATTCGATGTAATCGATAAACGTTATCTACCTTGTTGGATTAAATGGACGGGATAAAGGTCACCTAACCGTTTCATTTGTTTTGCAACGTTGGATCCTAGATTTTGTGCAAATTAATGTTTTTAGAAAACTAAAGGGTAATTAATTTGCTAAAAATTAATATTGAAAATACTATATTAACTTTGTTAAATTTTGTAGATGGCCTAAAATGCAAACACTACAATTAACACATCCCTAAGACCTTTTCTTTTGGAAGAAAAGTTAACCACTCAGAACTTCCCAATTTGTTTTCAAAACATTGAGACGCGTTCTCAGACGTGAAAACAAATTATACGTACTCTTCATACCTATTCCTCAAGAACCTCCTCTTACCTCCATAGAAGCTAACGATACTTGATTGAAACATAATGATGATTCAATCAATGTATCACGTCTTATGCTTGAAACCATGGTTCCATCCTTACTAGAAAGAATGGAAACGTTTCCACTGAGGGCATTTGACATGGTAAACCGATTACCAAAATATTACCAAATGTATATGGTCCGTGAACGCTTCGATACAATTGGACAAATACCAATATGTAAGCTCTCATATTCACAAAATGAGGACGCACCTTGACTATTTGGATAGACTTGGCTATCCTTATTCCAATGGGAGAGCCGTAGATGTGATCCTCAAATCTCTGACCAACGCATTTGATGTTTTTGTCGAGAATCTGAATGTAGTGATAGATGAGGCAACATTGGTCATAGAAGAGGAGATTGTCCTTCTGAGAAATAAATGTTTTCTAACGAAGGAAAGTCCTGCAGGTATCAATATTAAAGATAGAACTTTTACTTTCTATCTTACACTTGTGTATTTGTTACTAAGTATAGAACTCACTTTTGTAATATGTTACAAATAATCAAGAAAGGTAAATGACTGAAAGACAAGAAAAATGGTGATCCATATAAGCAAGGAAGCAAGATTGCGTACCAAGCTTATAGGAGATTTTATTATGAAACCATATGGCTTGTATTGTTAAACAAGTTTGTTTCGAACAATGTTTAAATTTAGTTTGACTAAATTATTATTTTTTCAGTCATATGTTTGTTGATTGAATGAAATTCACTTAACCGTTTTGGAAACGATTATATTCATATTCAAAATGAATTATTCTATTTCGAGAAATAGTTCTCTTAATTGAATAATAAAGTGAATCTCAAAAGTCTTCTAAAACATAATTCTATATAAACACCATAAGACTCAAATGTGATTTGAATCAAGTCTACACATGTAATAGTCAACTTAATCAAGAAACTTTAAACGCGTATCTAAATTTCAAAACTGTGGTATTTTTGAAACTAAATATAAATATTTTCATTTAATATATGCGATCTTGATAAAGTTGAATATAGCTCTTTTCTCTAATTTATAGAGAAGAAGAAAAAGTTTTTTTTTAGAATTAATACATATAGATGTATATGGTCTCTCAAAACCAAGTCTAGATATGGTGATAGATAATACCTTCACTGACGATTTCAATTGTTGAAGTTTATGGAACATAAAGATGAAGCATTTGATGTAATTCAAGTTGTTTCAAGATTAAGAAAACAACTCAGCAGGACCATTAAAGTCTTTTCTGATATATGAGGATAGTAACTAAACCAAGAACTCTTGGATCATCATAGAAGTTGTATACATCCGAAAGGATGAACCAAATATGGTTCGCTCCATGATGAGTAGAAGTATTATTCCTATATCAATTTCAGAATTCTGCCCTAGTTAAAGTAATCCGTACTTTTTGACACCAACCAAAAGGTAGACAAAAACCTTATAAGATTTCGTATGAAAAGTTTTTTCATCCTTAATCTTAGTTGAAGGCGTGGGTTTATGAAGCTCATGTGAGACAATAAGCTTCAAGTAAACTTAACCCAATGTCTACCAAATGCATATATTGTAGAATAAACTATAAACTGTTTTTATATACCGATTCTACAATCCCACAAACAATAAAATTGTTTATTGTTCCAAAGCAAGTTTTTTTGGCAAGGCAAGTAGGAGTGTTAAGGAACTTGAAGGGAATCAAGAACTTCATAACCTAATGCACTTATTGGTTGGCACTAGTTAGCAAACAAAGGTTGTTGAAACTGAGCGATTTGATTGATCAGAAACTTAATAATAACACCAAGTGTTCGCAAATCTAGTAGAATCATTCAGAAATTCGAGAGATATCGATTTCTTATAAAGAATGATGTATGACTGGGTTCTAGTAAACCCATCAACTGCTAAAGTGCTATGTCAGATTCTGAATCTGGTGAGTGGCTTAGAGTCATGAACACTGAGATACAATCCATTCATGGATCAGTACAAGTATCTCAAAACTGGAATCTTCATTTTGACAGGAAAATTAAAAGTTTAATTTTCATCAAAATAAAAGATGACTCATGTATTTGCTAAAACTAGTGGGAGCGCAGTAAAATTCCTAATCCTGTATGTGCAAGACATACTAGTAGTTGGAAATTAACTTTCCGACATAGCAAAACATCATGTTTTGGCTCGGACAGTATTTCCTCAATAAAAGACTTAGAAAGGGCTAATTTTGTTCTTGGAATAAAGATCTTTAGAGATTAGATCAAGACGACTTATAGGTTTAAGTCAAAGTGCATATGTTGACATGATCTTGAAAGGTTCAAGATGCAAGGCTCTAAAGGTAGTTTCTTGCAAATATGATATGGCATCATTTTGAGCATGTCTCAATATTCTAGCACAAAAGATGAGCTAGATAAAATGATTAGTATTCCATATGCTTCGGCAATTGGATCTATCATATATGCCATGACATGCACTAGATCGAGCGTGTCAAAATGCTTTAGAGCATTAGAAAACAATACCAACGAAAAACGAGGGAAGGTCATTGGATGACTATAAAGAACGATTTAAGGTACTTAGAAAGAACCAAGGAAGTGTTCTTTAACTGAGGGATGGAAGAAGATCATAGCAAAATGTTGCACTAATGATAGCTTCCATAAAGATTGGGAAGGTTCTCAATCACAAAAGGGAAATGTCTTCATTGTGAATGAAGAACTAGTTCGTTTGAAAAGGTTCAAGGCGAAGGTCAAATTGCATAATACACTACAAATAAGAACACACTGCCACTTTAGAAGCCGCAAGAGAAAGATGTTTGGATGAAAGAGTTCATTGAAAAGCTAGGTAGACGCCTCCCATTCAGGATCACCTAGAAATCCTTTGTGAGAATGTGGGTGCCATTACGCAAGCTAAAGGACCCTATCTTACAACAGAGTACCAAGCATCTACTCCAAACATTTAACTATATTTGGAATAAAGTTAAAAATGGAGATGTTAGTGTTCACAAAGTTTACTCAAATCAAGTTTCTGGATGAACCCATTCACGAAGATCCTTATATAAGCTAAACCTGAAGGGTCATGTTTGAGCTTTAGGACTTCGTTATTCTAGTGATGGGATTTGATTTGAATTTAGTATTTGGATATTGGAACAGGTTAAGCAACAAGTATAGTATTTAGTTAGATATATAGGATATAATCTTTTCATACTCGTTGTGTTCCATATTAGCATGTTTAAATCCTTGAATAAATTAATTATTCTAAATGTCCATAGTCGATCATAGTTGTGGGAGCAACTATGAAGTAAGACTAATATGAATTGGATTGGTTGACTTTTAAGAGTAAAAGTGGCAAAATGTTGCAACCAAGTTCATAGGTACTTGTTAGGGAACGAGTATTGGACCTGACCCGCTTCAAGATCACCTCATGGATCGTCGTCATAAGTGATTCTTGAATAAAAGGTAGTATCTTTGTATCCTTCGACCTGAGATACATATTTGGGACTCAAGTGTAGGAACTGTTATGTTTTGATATGGTTAACCGTTGTTCTTGAAAAAGGCAGCTATAAAGGCCATTATCGGGCATAGCATGAACTGCATGAGAGGCGTATGTAGTCAAGATGGGATTTGTTTCTCTAAATATATTAAGAGTGAGACATCTAAGGCGCCTTACCAAAAGTTGAACAATAGATGAGAATGATAGTGATCCATGTCTCATGTTCAACATGATGTCTAAACAAAGGGATAACTGATACCACACCTAATACATCAATTGAAGCTATGAGCTCGTGGGAATTGGATGTTGTTGAATGGCACTTACAGTCATACGTTGCTGGGGGCAGTGAGATGTTGCTAGACGTCCACCACTGTCTATATCATTCTATAATGCAATCTTGAGCAAGTGGGAGATTGTTGGTTCTATATGCTCAAGAATGATTATAAAATAATATTACCGGTAATATATGATCCTATAAGGTCACACCGAACAACAAGTAGACACCGAATTAATATTTATAAGAATTTGATTCTTAATAAATATTATTATTTCTTGATAAATATTATTAATTATATTTTTTGAATATAATTCATAATATTAAATGCAAATAAAATATTATAGTTTATTAAATAATATGATGGGTTCATATGTAACTAGAATTAGAAGGAGGGACTAATGTAATATAGTTTAAATTGTTAAAATCTTGATTTTACCTAATTTAAACTAGAGGGGCTCAAGTGTAATATTGCATGTATTTTGGTTGGACCTTCTTATGGTCCAATAGAAAATACTTGTGTTGTCTCTAATTTTTTATAAGGAAGAGACTCACTTGGTAAACACACAAATATCATTTTTGGCTCTCACTCTCTTCCTCTCCCCTACCTTCGGCCGAAACACACACACATAGTGTGTGTGTGTGTGTGTGTGTGTGTTTTGTGTTCTTCCATTCCAACTCTATTGTAGAGATTGTATAGGTTTTTGCATCAAATCTCAAGAAAAGTACTAGCATACTTTGGTGTTGGAGCTTATCGGTGGACTACTCTAGAGGAGCTCTATTTTGGGTTCTACCATCTTCACCAACATCCAACCTCCCGAGAGGATTCAAAGTCTTCAAAGGTTGTAATCTTGAACTCTCTTGGTATGTTGTTCTTATTTATCTTTTCATGCATGTAACAAGATCTTTGGTGGGAATAAAATGGTTTTATGTTTTTGTTCAAAAACTTTATTTTTGCTTCTGTTACGTAAATTATTTTTACCTCTTATGAGTTTTTGAAACCCGTTTTTGAACATAAAATCCCAACATAAACTTACTCTATAATCTTGGCTTCCTCAATCGTTTCCCTCAGTCTCAAGGCTTTCGAATTCCGAACTCTCGACATCATATCGGCCGGTAAGCCTTCAAGTACGCCTTTATCTTTTCTTTTCTTCAGTCGAGGCCACATGCCCCACCAGATTCATTTACTCCAGGAATATGCGAGTGTATTCCCTTACTAAAGAAGTGCCCTTCTTAAGAGTTCGAAACTCTTCTTCGATTCGGTCCATTTCATTCTCATTACAGTATTGTTCTAGAATCTTCCGTTTAAACGACTCCTAGGTTATTGCTGCCAGAACTGGAGCCGTCACCGCCGATGTCACGATGTTCCACCAGGTCTAAGCATTTCCACGTAACATCTGAGATCCGAATCTAACCTTCATTTCTTCTTCACATTTAGAAGCTCTAAAAGCCTGTTCCATTTCTCTAATCCAATTCATGCAAGCAATTAGATTATCTGATCCACCAAACTCCGGTGGCTTGCAGCTCAAAAACGTCTTATAAGAGCAAACTTTCTCCATCCTCCTGTTAAAATTATGTACCGAATTAACAGGCGGATTTTCAATACCAGTACCCAACCCCGGTCTTTGTGACTCGACATTTCTGTCATTAAACATTTTCAGTCAGTGCGTTAGTCATGACTCGCATCATGTTCTCCATCATACGGGATGTTGGTCCCGGAGGGTTATACAAGTTTGTAGAAGGGGGGGTTGAATACAAACACACAGATTTTTACTTTCTAAATTGTTTATTGATATAATCAAACAATTTACAACTTGTTGCGGAACAAGATTAAGAATTAACCTAATCTAAACAAGTTAAGAACATGATAGGCAGGTTTACACCCCCCTAAATCTTACCGCAAGTGTACGGTGTCGAAATCAAGTAATAGTACCAAAAGTACGAGTATCGAACACAGGGAACTAGGAACTAAGTATCACAATGACTATAAGATCTATTAAATGAACGGTCGCAAAATTGAGTGGTTGGTGTTAACTAATTAATTGCAAGTATGTAAATCAACACGAGACAGTAAACAATTTAGGAAACTTTGGATAGAGAAAACAGCTGAGGGTTGGAAATCCTAAGGTTTTCACGTACAAACATTTGACTTAAAACAATTACCAGTTATTCCCTTTAATGAATACCCAATCTCTAAAACCACCGTTGTTCTTTCTCAAGCAACAACGGGTTTTATTTTGAAAGCACAAGTTTTATCTCTCGATCTCAACCTATGACACTCAAAACACGTTAAAAGCAAGATTTAAATGGGACTAAGGTTTACTTGGTATATCTCTATCCAATTTCTCACCTTAGGCATGCAAATTCTAGTTCTAGTTAACAATTAATTCTCTCAAACTTAACTGAAAACAACAAAACAATTGGAAGTTGGCCAAACTCACAAAAGCATTAAAACCCAAATCACATGCTTTATTAAATAGGAAAATTTGATAAAAGTCTCAAATCATCTGTTCATAAGTTTAAACCAAATTCAATCCAACCCCCAACATCTAAAGATTAGTTCATGTTGGTGGTGGATAAAAACACAAGAAAAAGTGGATAAATAGTGTGTGCAAACATAATGATCGTGGACGTGATAAATGTAATGGTAAACTCCCTTCTCTCGGCTCTAATCCAATTCTCGTCGTGAACTCCTCCTCAATCGGTCCTCTATCGTGGCTCCAAAAGATGCAAAAAGTCTCTAAAAATCGCCCCCAAGCTGCTGCCAGTCGTCGTGTGCGAGATGATGACCTAATTTCGGAAAATTGCAAGGTATAGGGCTGAAACAGGGACTTACGCCACTTGTCCCGTGGTTTACAAACCACGAGACAAACCGCGCGGTTTCCCTGATGGCTCCGGGTCAGGTCTGGTTCATGGATCTGGGTCCTGGTTCGGGCACGGGTCTTGGGCTTGGATCTTGGGCTTCCGCTGGCTTCGTTTTGGACTCTCTTTTGGCTCTTTTCCGCCTCTTTTCTCGATGAATGCCGCCTTTTAGATTACCCAGTACATGTCACTCGATAAACCATAAAATCCCGCTTCTTTGCTTAAATACAAGCCAATCTCATTGGTTTCAGGACGGAAAATAACGCCAAAAAGTGGCGTTATCAACAACCCCAAATCGAGTGTTGCTTGTCCCCAAACAAATTAGCGATAAAATAGAATAAAAGCACACATCAGTGAAATAATAACTGCACAACTCCCAATCGATACCACGTAATGCACTGTGATTTCCCATACCCGTGAATTCCTATCTCACTCTCGCCTCGTCCTCATTCTGTTTGATCTAAGGCCTTCCATTGTGAATTGAACTCGTGACTGCTCCAATTACATTAAGGTCGTACTAGGTCCAAACGTACTAGGGAAAACATTTCACCTCGACCCTACTTCACGGGATACTCTCATTTCACTCGAACCTAGGTTGTTGCACGTGTTGTCATGTATAAGGAAGTTATGTACAAGAATACTCAATAATCACAGGACAACTCTAATGAAAGACACACAATTGTCCAAAAGGTTGATCTCAGAAGGGAATCAAGTAGCAAGACAGGGACTATCGGTAAAGGTGGTCGTATACCCTAATCACATTTTCCAAAAGATCATCCAGGTCTTTACAAGGGTTGTAACGGGGCTAGGGTCATGGCTGAGAAACAAGGGTAAGCGGATCAAAATCCTCGGTGTGTCAATCTTTAGTAGTTTTGAACTTCTTGACTTTCCTTTCTATCACTTGGCCCTCTTTGTCACTACTGGAGTCGCTTTGACTCTCTTATTATTCTACTGTAGAAACTATCTAAACTACTGATTTTTTTTTAATATGGGACTTCATTGGCCCTCTTTATTTGATTGGGGCTACATTGGCCCTCTTTTCTATCTATTTTTCATGACTGGCCTATATTGCTTCCGATTGACACACTTTCGGATAAGGGTTGGTTAAGGCTTTTGGCTAGGGTTTAATGGTGGGTCTGAAATGAAAAGGTGGTAAGTGTTTGGTTACACACATAATGGGTCAAAAGGTACGTTAGACAAAAATGGGTTAAACATACACAAAATTCCTGGAATCATCTCTTAAGGTCCACACGATATGGGCAACCCTATACCCTTACCCAATATCCCGATGGTCGTCTTTGCTACTCAATGCAATAATATAGCGAGATCACTCTATATCCACGACAAGGAACCCGAAAAAGTGTATATGAATTAAGTGTTTAAATCCATCGAGATGAAAAACGTCTTTTAGGCTCATAACTCGCTATTGGGTGGTCTCCACTAATGTCCCTAGTCATGTCTTTTCTCGGTCCTTCCCTAATGGTCACGTTACTATCATAAGATTCTTCCCACAATGGTTGGTCTCGATCATCCAAAACGAATTTTTTTAGCTAATGTGATCTAGACACTCAGAAGTGTAGGAAATCTACCTGCATAAACGTAGGCCCGATTGGGCAACCCCAAACCTTACCCACACATTGTCCCTAATGTGCAAGTGTCGGTGCAGGCGATACTCAAGTGTGACATGTATCTTTGTGCAGTTATTACAGTCATCAACAGGAAGGACAAGCATTAACACAACATATCTAACAGCGAACCCAGAGTTATTCATATATGGCCACCCCAAACCTCGGTAAAACTGAGGTTTGCACAGGATTAAAAGTGAGTGTGTAGATGTTGAAAAGGGGGTACCCCAAACCTAAGTGAAACTTAGGTTTGTTGCATCTCGTTTAACTAATAAGGACACAAACATCATACACCACTCGTTAACATACACAGTTAGAACATACCTGGTTGACCGGACGGAGGAGATTCTCTTGAAAGATTTGAGCGACCAGTTGGGATAATTCAGAGAAGATGGAGAGAAGAGCACCGGAAAACAAAGGAAATCAAAGCAAAAGACGAAAGAAAGCAAAGAAATGGAAACACAAAGCAAGAAAGGAACAAAAACTGCACGAAAAACACATAGAAACATCAGGGGGACCCCCGCGGTTTTGGCCGTGGTTTGTAAACCGTGCAGGAACCCGCGTAAGTCTCTGTTCCCCATAATTTTTTTTTGTAAATAAAATCACTCCAACACATAAATTAAAAACAAAACACGCAAACCTCGGTGGTTTGCCTCCCACCCAGCGCCTTGGTTTCGGTCGTGGCTCCACCTTCCTTCTGATCACTCCTTCGGCTTTCCATGATTTCCCGGTTCCTCTTCACTTCTACCTCCTTCACTTCCGAACATCTTGAACACCGCTTTCTCACCACCAACCCTTAGGGTCATTTCGCCTTCTTCCATGTCAATCAGCGCTCTGCTCGTGGCCAGAAAGGATCTTCCCAATATCAGCGGGACCTCTATATCTTCATCAATGTCCAGCACCACGAAGTCCACCGAGAAGTAGAACTTGTCAACCTTGATGAGCACATCCTCTATCACTCCATATGGGTACACTATAGATCTATCCGCAAGCTGAAGTGTCATGTATGTTGGCTTCACTTCTCCCAAGTCAAGTTTCCTGAAAACAGATAAAGGCAGTAAGCTAATACTTGCTCCTAAATCACATAACACCTTATCAAAATTAAGATTCCCAATTTGAATAGGGATCGAAAAACTCCCTGGATCCTTAAGCTTCGGGGGAAGCTTGTTCTGAATGATCGCACTGCACTCTTCAGTAAGTGCAATGGTAGACTGGTGTTCGATTGCCCTCTTCTTGGATAAGATCTCTTTCATGAATTTGAGATATGTTGGCATTTGGGCAAGTGCTTCTGCAAAGGGGATGTTGATATGTAGCTTTTTGAAGATGTCAAGGAATTTCTTGAACTGTTCCTCATCTTTATGTGCCTTCACTCGATTAGGGAATGGTAGTGGTGGTACAAACGGTTTGACTACCGGCGTCGATGGAGGTGTCACTTCTTTTTCCTTTGGCTTTTCCTGATCAACCATACCACTAGACTCATCATCCTTCCGCCCAACATTCGCCTCCTTGATCATCTCCTTGCCACTCCTCAGATGAATGGCATTGCATTCTTCTCTTGGTTTCCTTTCAGTCTGACTCGGGAATGTTCCTGGGGCTCGGTTTTGTAAGACTTCAGAAATTTGCCCCACTTGTCTTTCAAGGATCTTGATGGATGCGGTGTTCTGATCAGTTGTTGCTTTCACTGTACTCACCGTGCTTGCCAAACCTTCAACCGTGCTATCCATCTTTGTCATGAACTTCATCATCATATCTTCCAGCCCCGGTTTCTTCTCCCCGGATGGTCCTTCGTCGACTTTCCATTGATTGAACCCTGGAGGACGGTAAACATTGTTAGAATTAGGAGGATTAGAAAAGTTAGAAGAATTATCGTATCGTTGTTGCCCTTGAGGTTGACTCCATGAAAAATTAGGGTGTTTCTTCCACCCCTCATTATAGGTGTTCGAGAAAGGGTCGTTCCTCGGCTGGTTGTTCCGATTTTGTAAAAATTGAACCTGTTCATGTTCTTGAGGGGCGGGGAACACTTCCGGACTACTTCCTTTCAAGTGGTTTGTGATAGCAGCTAGTTGAGATTTTATCACCTTCAACTCATCCGATTCTTGAACACTCGCTCCCACACCTCGTATAACGTCTCTTGGTCCCATTGAGCGAAGTGGGTAATGTCGGCCATCAGTTGAGCAGTTCTTCCCGGTGGAAAGAATTTCTTGAGGAACGCAGCTTTTAGGTCTGCCCATGTAGTGATCTGATCCGATGGTAGGCCTTCTATCCATATTTCAGCTCTACCTTTGAGTGAAAAGCTGAACAGCCTCAATTTGATGGCATCCTCGTTTACCCCATTGATCTTAAAAGTGTTGTAGATCCGTTCAAATGCCCGAAGGTGTGCATGGGGATCTTCAGTTAGCGCTCCCCCAAACTGATTCTGCTGTACCATGACGATGGTACTCGGCTTGATCTCGAAATAATTTGCCGCAGTGGTGGGTGCTTGGACTCCTATGCGTGCGGTTGCCACATTTGGATCGGCAAACGACCACATAGGACGTCTCTCAGGAGGAGCTTCGTCACCCATCTTCAATTGCCTTTTAACTTTTGATTCTTTGAGTAGTCGACGAGAGGTTCTTTCGATTTCCGGATCGAGTGGTTCGATTCCTTCCCCTCGGGTGTTCCTTGGCATAAACCAATTTGTACCTGAAAAGATAGTAGGCAAAGTTAGTAATCCAGAAACTGAAAGTGATGGAACAAAATAATAAAAATAAAGAAAAATGTTCAATGTAATAGCGCTTATAGCTGGTAGTGCTATCAGTTGCAACTAGCTCCCCGGCAACGGCGCCAAAAACCTGATAGGCGGGTTTACACCCCCTAAATCTTACCGCAAGTGTACGGTGTCGAAATCAAGTAATAGTACAAAAAGTACGAGTATCGAACACAGGGAACTAGGAACTAAGTATCACAATTACTATAAGATCTATTAAATGAACGGTCGCAAAATTGAGTGGTTGGTGTTAACTAATTAATTGCAAGTACGTAAATCAACACGAGACAGTAAACAATTTAGGAAACTTTGGATAGAGAAAACAGCTGAGGGTTGGAAATCCTAAGGTTTTCACGTACAAACATTTGACTTAAAACAATTACCAGTTATTCCCTTTAATGAATACCCAATCTCTAAAACCACCGTTGTTCTTTCTCAAGCAACAACGGGTTTTATTTTGAAAGCACAAGTTTTATCTCTCGATCTCAACCTATGACACTCAAAACACGTTAAAAGCAAGATTTAAATGGGACTAAGGTTTACTTGGTATATCTCTATCCAATTTCTCACCTTAGGCATGCAAATTCTAGTTCTAGTTAACAATTAATTCTCTCAAACTTAACTGAAAACAACAAAACAATTGGAAGTTGGCCAAACTCACAAAATAATTAAAACCCAAATCACATGCTTCATTAAATAGGAAAAGCTGATAAAAGTCTCAAATCATCTGTTCATAAGTTTAAACCAAATTCAATCCAACCCCCAACATCTAAAGATTAGTTCATGTTGGTGGTGGATAAAAACACAAGAAAAAGAGGAGAAATAGTGTATGCAAACATAATGATCGTGGACGTGATAAATGTAATGGTAAACTCCCTTCTCTCGGCTCTAATCCAATTCTCGTCGTGAACTCCTCCTCAATCGGTCCTCTATCGTGGCTCCAAAAGATGCAAAAAGTCTCTGAAAATCGCCCCCAAGCTGCTGCCAGTGGTCGTGTGCGAGATGATGACCTAATTCCGGAAAATCGCAAGGTATAGGGCTGAAACAGGGACTTACGCCACTTGTCCCATGGTCTACAAACCGCGGGACAAACCGCGCGGTTTCCCTGATGGCTCCGGGTCAGGTCTGGTTCATGGATCTAGGTCCTGGTTCGGGCACGGGTCTTGGGCTTGGATCTTGGGCTTCCGTTGGCTTCGTTTTGGACTCTCTTTTGGCTCTTTTCCGCCTCTTTTCTCGATGATTGCCGCCTTTTAGATTACCTGTTCATGTCACTCGATAAACCATAAAATCCCGCTTCTTTGCTTAAATACAAGCCAATCTCATTGGTTTCAGGACCGAAAATAACGCCAAAAATGGCGTTATCAGAACACTAAGTTTCTTGCACTAGAATTAAGATAGAAGGAGATAAGAATACTACGAGTAATATTCTAACACTAAGAGAGAAAGAAGAAGATGGTCGAGCACTTCATTTCTGAAGTAGGGTTCTTCTTATATACTGCATGCATTTAATGCAAAGCATTATACCTTTACACGTGGCAGTATCAGATTGGTTGCATGGTTTGACCTTTGTAGACAACCTTAGTAGCCGCATGGTGTACAGTATAGAATCAGAGTTAGTAGTACGATTCTGGACAAAAGGGATGTCCTTTCTGACAAATCGTACGGAGTCGTGCAAGGGGGAAAGACAAAGTAACTTGTAGGGAAAGACTTCATGATCAGCGATTACTGAACAGTACTTTATCAGCGAGTGACAAAGTTCAGCGATGGCTGAAGTCTTCTACTTGTAACTTCACGTGGAGTGGACAAATCTTGGCTTCGCTGATATTCGCATCAGTTCATTAGTAGACTTGTCGTTGTTCTTGAGCTTGATCTTTGACTTCAGCGTAGAACATAGTTGACGTGAAACTTGTCTTCCGGGATCATAATTAAACAACTAAACTATCAGCGATCATCAACAAGACTGAACAAGCTCAGAGCTTATAGATGAACAGTGTTCGCTGAATGGTAAAATTAAAGAGCATGAGTTTCCTATCAGCGGTACTGTTAGAGACATAGTACTTATCAGCGATAGTGAAACTCTAATACATATTGTCTACTTACAATTTTCACTAAGTGTTTAAAGGGTCATTATCAAATCACTGAGGGTTTGGATCAACAATCTCCCCCTATTTGATATTGACTTAGCAACTGAGAAAATTGCTAAATATGAAAACATAAGGATAAAAAGAACTTATAAAATATTTGTCCCTTTTACTGTTTTCTGGGATGTTTTGAGTACTGATGAAGTAAAGTACATTCGCTGATCCTCAAGCTTCTTGATCATTTCATCTCTCTTTTTCTGATCCTCTTCACTTAGCTTTTGAGGAGCCAAGGAAGGTCTGCTTTTGTGAGAGAGCAACTGTTCTTCAGGTTCATCGGTCTCAGTGATTAAATCCAAGACCGGGATTATGTCTTCAGCTCTTGTGGCTGGGATTATTGTTGGTACATCAGTAGGGACTTCAGCTGGATCCTCAAGCAGGGGAGAGGACTAGCTGAAACACAACGATCGTTTAAGTAAGATCGTGGGAAGAAAGAGATAGAGAAAAGAATGAGGGTTAAGTGTATAGAGGTTTTATGGAGAGGAGAACTGAGATTGAGAAGGGATAGAGGAGGGATGCAGTATAAGGGAATAAAAGATATTGTACCTGACAAACTGGCTTGCTGAAGAGAATAGCCAAGTTGTCTTCAGAGGCAACACCTTTATTTTTGCCTTTGTCAGCTTCAGACGCTGCAGGCTTTGTCTTCTCCCCTGATGGTTCGTTTATCGAAATCCCTTTTAGAGCAGGGACCTTCTTGGGATGAACAAAGAAGAAGTCATCATCATCATCGTCATCATCATTTTCTTTGGGAGATGATGATGGTTCATCATCAGAGATGTCGACTGCTTCATCATCTTCAGCTTCTTCTTCAGACTCGACCTCATCATCGTAAGGAGTAGTAACATCAGCAACAACTTCATCATATTGCTCTTCGAGTTGCTCCCCCTCAGATACATAGGGAGGTTTCTCGGTTCCCTCAGGGTTTTCAACTACCTGAGGTTGTGCGGTAGAAGTAGCAGCAGCAGTTTCATTTGTCTCCCCCTTAGCATTATGGGGAAGACCTTCATCGTTCTTCTCCCCCTCTTCCACATGATGAGTGGGGGAGGTAATCGGAATATCAGCAGCATCAGCATGAGAGTCACTGTCTTCTAGGCCAGTGATTCCCATGCAGATTTCAATTACTGCGATTCTGTCTTCTAGGCCAGAAACAGCAGGATTGAGTCTTTGAAGATCCTCTCGATCAGCCTGAGTGAAATGCGAAGGAGCACAAGTTGGAGCATTCAGGCGATCAAGGACTTGTTGGAGTAGGTCTTTGACAATGCCAACCTCAGTCTTGACAGAAGTCACTTCACCCTGAAGAGTTCCAACCGCTGTCGTCAATGATGTGACTTCATTGGATAGCGTGGTGAAGTTTGTAGAGAGGGTGGTGTGCGCCAAGCTGAGATTGTTGACGACGGTGGAGTGGTCAGCGATTGTAGTAGCAAAACTTCCAATATGACCTTCAACCTTCTCCATGTCAGCACTGGAGGCTTTCTTAGCGACCTCGGTTGTCAGCGTTTTGAGATTCTCTCCAGCGTCTGTAACCGCTGAAGAGTTGGTGGAGAGAGTGGTGTTGTAAGAGTCCACCTTTGTCACCAGATCTTTCAGGGAGTTTTGAATATCTCCCAAATTAGGATCTGTAACAGTAAACAACTTGTGAACAAAGGAAAGCTCAGAAGTTTGGGGTTGACAGAGAGGAGTGTTTATGGTTTTGTGTATACCTGCAGGCGGTTTGGCGAAGTTGTCGAAACCTCGTAGACCTGAGTAGTGTTCCATATCGCCTTCGAGAGTGCCTTGGCGTATGGAGGTGCCTGCAGATCCTAAGTTTGCATCCATCATCATATGTAGAGTATCAGCAGCTGAATCATGTATGATGACGGGCGTTCCAGAGAACGAGGGAAAAAGTGGTGGAGTGTCCAAAGAAATGGTGGGAGGAGCGAAGGTTGAGAGAATTGGTTGGGAGCGGGGTTCAGCGTTGGATCCGCTGAGAATCACTTCAATCTGTAGAGAAGCTGATGGAGGTGGGTTATGTTCCAAGTTAATAACGTCAGCGTTTAGAGACGCTGAAGTTTGGATGGAAGGAGTGGCTTTTTAGCTGTGGCAGAGCGTACCACGAAATCATCCAGCGTAGTCTGTTGAGAGTCAGACGCTAGGTCTTCAGCCGGTGATGGCTTGGAGGGTTGCTCCTTGGTTTTCTAGATCCTTTCGGAGTCAAGTTGGGAAGTAGAGTGTTTCCTTTTACGAGAAGGAGTGGTTTTTGCAGCCTGGGTATCAGCGGTGGGGATTTCCACTGAAGAAGCAGCGGAAGTAGAAGAAGGAGGATTAATAATAGATAAGAGAGTAGAGAGACGTACCTCGTTTGGTAGAGTTTTGAAGTCGACCACCTTAGAGCCAACCTGAGAGAGTCTCAGGTCTCCCACTTTTGGGTATTTATCTCCAAGTGCGTGTAGAAAGAGAGCACTGACAAACCTTGGATATGGAACACATGTTGTTCTGTCAGCCATGCCCACCCTGAACGCCAGATCTTCGTAGATGATTGACGCGCAATCAACATGATGACCCTTCAGCAACGAGTATCCCATGGCCTATTGAGGTTGGGATGCTTGGTCAGTTGACCCAACTTTTGCTGTCAGGCAGCCAATTAGATGAGCAAAGATGAAATTCATCTCGCTGTGCATCATTGACTTCTTGATGGCGGTTAGCTTCTTGTCAGGGTTTTGTCTCACCCTGTGTCCCATGTGTAACCCATTGCATCAAGGAATGTAATCAGGGTTGCCCTATCAGCAGGGTTCTTTTTGGGATCTGGTAGAGGGAAAAAACGGTTTTCTTTGATACTGCCAGGAAGGTTTAGAGCACGCCTGATATGATGCGGGGTGATCTTGGAAGTTCCATGTTTGGTGTCACAGAGAATGAAATCAACCATTTTCTTGGGATCTTTGGGTGAAGGCACCTAAGCTCTTCTGGCAGTATACCAGAACTGAGCAAGAAGATATCGATGTGCAGGGAGTGCGGTAGTAAGAGTTGTCGATATAGGACAAGTCTTGAGAAAGTTCACATCGTCATCCAGATGTGTGACTTGTTTCCTTTCATGGAATTCGAAAAGAGCATAGGGATTATTGTGTTGAAACGTAACTTTCTTGAGATCGAATTTAACCTGAGGAGCCTTTGTGAACTCAGTGATCTCAGCGGCAGTGGGAGACTTTGTAATAGCAGTGTCAGTAGTAGATGCCATTTCTGAGTAACACATATAACCACGAAGAAAATGAACAAACAAATGTCTTAATGTAGAAAGATTTTCCAAACAGATGTTTTTGAATTTTGTCCATTTCATTCAGACAAAAAGATGTCTTAATGAAGATTATGGTTTTTCTTGTTTTGAAAAAGAAATACAAAACATAGAGAGAATTTGTTTTTCCAGTTTCTGTTTGAAGAAGAGATTCTGGAAAAGCATATGAAGAACAAGTTTAAGATTTTTGAATTAAACATGAAGAACAACCATGAAGGTTGTGTTTATAAAATCATGAAAAGAAAATGATTTCATTTAAAAAAAAGGTTTCTTTTGTTTGATCTGTTAATAACAAGAATAAGATCAAAAACAAGTTTATAAGAGGTAAATAATAAGAATATTAACCTTAGATGATGAAGACGAACAATTTCTGGAAAACGAGGAGTTCGAAATGCAACAGTGATTTCTTGCTTGTAGGAGAAGTTGTTCGTGTAAAGGAAAAAATATAAACTCAAATGGTTTATATAGAGAGAGTAGAGAGAGAAAAACTATGAGCGGGAAAAGTTTTTCATGATGACACGGACACGTGTTTGAATTTGATTGGATGAGAAAACGAAACGTGCAAACGTGTGTCAGAAAAAGAACGTGCCAGGGTTTATCCGTTTGATTACGTCACAAACGTCCTTTCATATTTTAGGATGTCTCTGAGGATTTGAAAACCTCAGGGACCTTTTTGAAAACATGAAGCACTGAATAGAAATATCAGTGTTAGATTTAGAAATTTCAAAAGTATTACTGAAAGGAAGAGATATTCAGCGATGCAATTTGTTTTGAAATCTTGCATTCAAGCGAACGTCAGTGAGTAAGAGAGAACGTACCTTGATATCAGCGAATCAATTTTGTTCAGAGAGAAGATGATAGAAAGGGTTATATTAGTTCATATTAACCTTGATCAAATGCGAACCGCAGAAGATTTTATTCTTCAAAGTTCAGCATTCCAAGCTCGCTGATGAGAAAGTTGAATCTTGTCTCATCAAGAGGTTTGGTAAACAGATCAGCTAACTGAAAGTCAGTAGGGATAAAATGAAGTTCTATATCACCATTCATCACATGATATCTGATAAAATGATACCTGATTTCGATGTGTTTGGTCTTTGAGTGTAGCACTGGATTAATGGCTATAGCGATGGCACTTGTGCTGTCGCAATAGATTGGAATTTTTTAGAGTTGTAAGTCATAGTCCAGTAGTTGATTTCTCATCCACAAGACCTGAGAACAACAGCTTCCAGCAGCTACATAATCAGCTCCAGCAGTTGAGGTGGACACTGAGTTTTGCTTCTTACTTGTCCAACTCACCAGCTTTCCACCCAGGAGCTGACAGCCTCCTGTGGTGCTTTTCCTATCCATTTTGCATCCTGCAAAATCACTATCTGAATAGGCGATTAGATCAAACCCTGAATCTTTGGGATACTAAAGACCTAGGTTAGGAGTACCCTTAAGGTAGCGAAAGATTCGCTTTACAGCGATCAAGTGAGATTCCTTAGGTCAGCTTGATATCGTGCACACAAACAGGTTGCATACATAATATCAGGTCGGCTAGCTGTAAGATACAGAAGAGAGCCGATCATTCTACGGTATGTCGTGACATTAACAGATATTCCAAAAGGATCCTTGCTTAGTGTCAGCGGCGGTGCCATAGGGGTTTTCATAGCTGAGCTCTGAATTAAATTAAATTTCTTCAGCATATCTTTAACATACTTTCCCTGATTAATGAAAGTTCCTTTTTCATTTTGTTTGATTTGAAGACCAAGGAAATATATTAGCTCACCCATCATACTCATTTTATATTTAGCTTTCATTCTATCAGCGAAACGAGTACAAAGGTCAGGGTTAGTAAAACCAAATATAATATCATCGACATATATTTGAACAAGAATGATATGACCTTTTACTTTTCTGAAAAATAGAGTTTTGTCGATTTTACCACGCTCAAAATTTTCAATAAGAAGATAAGATGAGAGTGTGTCATACCATGCACGAGGAGCTTGCTTTAAGCCATAGAGTGCCTTATCCAGCTTATAAACATAACCTGGATGCTTAGGATCTGAGAATCCTAGGGGTTGTTCCACATAGACTTCTTCATTCAGCTTTCCATTGAGAAATGCTGACTTAACATCTATTTGATAAACTTTGAAGTCTTTGTGTACAACGTAAGCTAAGAAGAGACGAATGGCTTCTAGTCTTGCCACTGGAGCAAAGGTTTCGTCATAATCTATACCTTCCTCTTGTCTGTATCCCTGAGCAACAAGTCGAGCCTTGTTGGGGGTTACAATTCCATGTTCATCCAACTTGTTTCGATAGACCCAATTAGTGCCTATTACTGACTTGTCAGATGGACGAGGAACAAGCTTCCAAACTTTGTTTCTTTCAAATTCAGTCAACTCTTCTTGCATAGCGCTGACCCAGTTTGGATCTTGGAGGGCATCATCTGTTTTCTTTGGTTCAATCAGAGAAATAAAGTTAACAAATAAGCAAATATTACCTGCACTTCGTCGAGTCTGAACACCAGCGTTTGGATCACCAACAAAATGATCAATAGGGTGATTTATAGTCTATCGCTGAGCAGGAGCATAAGTCGCTGACTCAACCTGAACTTGAGGAGCTGAAGATGAGGCTTCAGCAACTTCTGGTATATCAGCCAATAGAGGAAGAGGTGCAGATGGCATTTCATTCACTGATTGCTGAGAAGTAAATGGTATGTCTGAGATAGAAGGTTCAGAAGCAGGAATAGTATTTAGAGGAACAACTGAGACCCATGAAGTTTCAGCTTCACTATTCTGCATGCTTGGGATGATGGTAGGATCATCATCTTCAGCGGGATGAGTATGAGATGGAGGAGTGGGAATGTCTTCTGAATCACCAAGATGAGAAATCATCCATTGATTTAGTTCTTTAGTATCAGCAGAAGGTCTAGAGTTCCCTAAGCGGGATTCGTCAAAGGTGACGTGGATAGTTTCTTCAACAGTTTGTCTTCTACGATTGAAGACTCTGAAGGCTTTGGAGACTGAGGAGTATCCAAGAAAGATTCCATCATCAGCCTTAGGATCAAACTTTCCAAGGGCATCTCTGTTGTTCAGTATGAAACACTGACAACCAAAGATGTGAAGAAAGCTAATAGAAGGCTTTCTCTCGTGGAAGAGTTCATATGATGTTTTCTGGAATCTTTTGACGATCAGCGACCTGTTTTGAGTAAAACAAGCATTGTTGACAGCTTCTGCCCAAAACTGAGTAGGCAGGTGAGAATCGCTGAGCATTGAACGTGCTGCTTCGATGATAGTTCGATTTCGTCTTTCAGCGACTCCATTTTGTTGCGGTGTTCTCACTGAAGAAAAATTATAAGAAATACCCTTACTTTCAAAGAAGGAATCAAGAGAACTATTTTTGAATTCAATTCCATGATCACTCCTTATTGAGCGAACGGTCATGTTGTTCAGGAGTTCCATTTTCCTAACAAAGGTGATGAGTTCTTTAGGGGTGTCACTCTTAGAACGGAGAAACATTACCCAGGTATAGCGAGAGAATTCATCAACTATGACCAATGTATATTTCTTTCCAGCGATGGATTGTTTGTTAACAGGGCCACATAGATTCATATGGAGAAGTTGTAGAGGAGATGACACTGAGGAAACTTGCCTAGACTTGAAGCTTGCTTTGGTCTGTTTCCCTTTCTCACACGCTGAACATAAGGACTCCTTGGTGTATGAGTGTTGAGGTAGACCAGTGACCAACTCTTTAGAAGAAAGAGTATTCAGTGTCTTGAAGTTGAGATGAGAGAGCCTCTTATGCCATAGCCAGTTGACATCAGATGAGGCTTTTGAGAAGAAACATGAGTTCTCAGTGGTTGTAGAGTCCATGTTTATAACGTAAACATTTTCTAAACGATAACCGCTGAGAGCTATCTTCTCCTTTTTGTCAGTGACAAAGTAGGATTCCTTAGTGAAGATTATTTGTTATCCTTGTCACACAGCTGACTTATGCTTAGAAGATTATGCTTCAGTCCTTCAACATATGCAACTCTTCCAAAGGTTGTTGTACCATTAGAGAGTACAACAACCCCTCGAGTATATCCTTTTCCGTTTCCACCGAAGGTCACTGAAGGACCTTTCTCTTCCTTATACTCAGTGAGCAGGTACTTCTTACCAGTCATGTGTCTAGAGCATCCGCTATCGAGATACCAGATACCCTTCTTAACCTGCAAACAAAGGAAGATTAGTTTGACTTAGGTACCCATTTCATTTTGGGCCTAGTTTTGTTAGTGGTGGTAGAGGAAGTGGAAGGTTTAGCATTCTTCGCAGCATTTGAAGATTCAGCTTTGTTGTCAGTTTTCACTTTGGTTAATTTCTTAACCTCAGTGGTCTTCTTTGCCTTGGGGGCATTAATCTTCACCTTAGCTGTCTTTTCAGCTTTGGTGGCTGTGGGGCACTTACTAGCAACATGATTTTTAAGTCCACAGTGATAACATTTCCTATAGCTAAAAGTAGCTTTAGGACCATTTGCATGTTTACCCGTTAATTTTAAATGAGCAGGGCCAGCACCAAGTATACCTTTCGCATTGGAAATGGGAGGAACAATCAGTTCTTTGGATTTCTTACCAACGATATCCACTTTGATTCTAGGAGTAGACCGCTAAATGAATCCAGGGATCTTGTTCTTAGAAGTAGAGGGATAAGTTACTGAAGCTTTTGAAGAATTCAGCTTAGGTACAAAGGTACCCTTCTGAGGTTTTGGATAAACAATTTTCTCTTTACCTTTTGAAGCTAAGGTAGAGATTTCCTCAGCGATAGGAGATTTTAAAGAGGAACACTGAAAAGATGAAGTGTCAGGGATAGAGGAGACAAACATTCCAAATTTAAGCATGGAATGATCAGTGGTTGGTTGTTCAGCGTCAACCTTATAACCAAGACCACGTATGTCACTCAGGGGAATCTGAGACTTAATTATCTCAGTGATCGTTGTTGAGGACTTATACCATCCATCAATAGTAGCTTTTTCAGCTTTTAAAGCAGCGATAGCTTCTTCTCGTTCGATTTTGACTAGCTGATTTATATGGACCTGATCTCTTAAATCTTCTTCACTTTTAGAAAGCTTTTCTATTTGAAGATGACAGTGTTTAAGTTTTTCAGCGAAATCAAGGTTTTGATTTTCAACAACAGTTTTGCCATTCATGGCTTCCTATAAACTCATAGTCAGGAGATCGATCTTTCGAAAACTATCAGCTTCATCAATATTTGAAATATTGGTAAAGAAAGAAGGTGATACCTTGGAGGTAGAGGATGAGGCAGAGGGAATGTCAGACTTTTCTTCCTCTTCTACGATTTTGGCCATAAGGCAGAGATTGGCTTCATCACCATCTTCAGAGTCAGATGATTCTTCTTCATCAGAAGCAGCCCAATCATAGTCAGCCATCAGGCCTTTGCCTTTCTTCTTAAAGCCTTTCAGCTTTGCATACCTTTCTTTCAGCTTTTGATACTTGTGATCTCTAGCTCTGGGGTTAGAGGATTTCTTGGAGAAAGATGAGTTTCTAAAAACATTCTTTGACCTGCACTCGCTAGCAAAATGTTCTATCTTTTTAGAGTTATAGCAAGTAGCAGTAGCCTTATCAACAGGGGTTGATGATCTAGGCTTGTCAGTGATAGCAAGAGGTTTGTTCTTTCTGAAAGTTTTCTTTTTGGCGAATCTCCTGAATTTATTAGATAGGAGAGCCATAGATTCATCAAGATCTGAAGAGTCAGGATCTGATGAGCATTCAGAGTTAGTCTCCAACTTAGTGACAGTAATAGAAGATCGCTGAGTGGAAGCTGACTCTGAGATTAAAGCAACAAGAGTGTTTTTGGAATCTTTTACAAGATTCTTCTTAAGATAAATCGATTGCTCATGATTGAGCATCGTGCCATATAATGTAGAAAGAGTCATAGATTTTAGAGCCTTTGATAGCTTGAGACACGTTGAATAAATGTCCCAGCTTTCAGGTAAACATTCTAAGAACTTTGTCTGTTAGGACACTGAAATTGTCCTTTATAATAGAAAGTTTTGTAAAGCAATAGCTGTGTTAAAGGGCTTATGCTTAATTGTTGTAGCAAGTGATGAAGACTATAAATAGGTCTTTACTTGTAGTTTGTAAGAAGTGAATTCATTAATACAAGATGTACATCTCTAATCACTTTGTGTTCTCTCTAGGTTAGATTTCCTTTTCAATAATGTTCTTCATCATCTTGTTACACAATACTTGGATTGTATGAAGATCATGGACCTAACATTGTCAGAACTTCAATGTTAGAATATTCCTTACCAACGGTTTTCAGATCTATTATTAAACAGTTAAACCACTGATGTACTTCAGAGAGAGATTCATTCTTACCACAAATGAAGCTTTCGTACTGTCTTACCGGGTTGATCTTACGCGAGTCCTGGACTTCAGACGTACCTTCATACTGAACACAGATTGTATCCCACATGTCTTTGGAGGTTTTCAGGTTCATGACAGAATGGTAGACTTCGTCAGGAAGAGCCATGGAAAGAATGGATCTGGCTTTGGTGTCGATAGCCACTTTCTTCTTGTCTTCATCAGTCCACATATGAATTTCCTTGGGAATCAACCTTTCAGGAATGGCAGCTCTATCAGAAGTGCCTGGAACTTCAGGGTCAATTCTAACAGGAATATATGGGCCATTTTCGATGTAATAAGGCATAGTAGGGTCTACACCTTCTAAGAAGAGTATCATCCTATTTTTCCATAGATTGAAATTATCTCTGGAAAATCTGGGAGGTTTTGCAAGAGAACCATTATCAATGTAGTTAGTGTTTGTGTTGGTAGCCATTATGAGAAATAGCAAGGAAGAGAAAAGATTAGTATAAGCAAGATCTTGTTTATAAGATTAAACAAATCTGCTCTGATACCACTTGTTGGTCCCGGAGGGTTATACAAGTTTGTAGAAGGGGGGGTTGAATACAAACACACAAATTTTTACTTTCTAAATTGTTTATTGATATAATCAAACAATTTACAACTTGATGCGGAACAAGATTAAGAATTAACCTAATCTAAACAAGTTAAGAACACTAAGTTTCTTGCACTAGAATTAAGATAGAAGGAGATAAGAATACTACGAGTAATATTCTAACACTAAGAGAGAAAGAAGAAGATGGCCGAGCACTTCATTTCTGAAGTAGGGTTCTTCTTATATACTGCATGCATTTAATGCAAAGCAGTATACCTTTACATGTGGCAGCAGCTGATTGGTTGCATGGTTTGACCTTTGTAGACAACCTTAGTAGCCGCATGGTGTACAGTATAGAATCAGAGTTGCTAGTACGATCCTGGACAAAAGGGATGTCCTTTCTGACAAATCGTACGGAGTTGTGCAAGGGGGAAAACAAAGTAACTTGTAGAGAAAGACTTCATGATTAGCGATTACTGAACAGTACTTTATCAGCGAGTGACAAAGTTCAGCGATGGCTGAAGTCTTCTACTTGTAACTTCACGTTGAGTGGACAAATCATGGCTTCGCTGATATCCGCATCAGTTCATTAGTAGACTTGTCGCTGTTCTTGAGCTTGATCTTCGACTTCAGCGTAGAACATAGTTGACGTGAAACTTGTCTCCAGGGATCATAAGTAAACAACTAAACTATCAGCGGTCATCAACAAGACTGAACAGGCTCAGAGCTTATAGATGAACAGTGTTCGCCGAATGGTAAAATTAAAGAGCATGAATTTCCTATCAGCGGTACTGTTAGAGACATAGTACTTATCAGCGATAGTGAAACTCTAATACATATTGTCTACTTACAATTTTCACTAAGTGTTTAAAGGGTCATTATCAAATCACTGAGGGTTTGGATCAACACGGGATTCCATAGTGGATTCCGTCGTCACCGGATTAGAAGTACCGACATTCGTTCGTTGTGCTTGACTTCCTCCTCCTCCCAAGATAGGTGGCCTTGGTGGACTCACCCTAGTCCCACCCCTTTCGGGTTGATTCTCCACCCATTCATTGGTCGCCCTCTCTTCTGAAGAAGTAGGAGATCTGGTTGGTGTATTCACCATCGTAATCTACAGCAACACATAAAATAACCATAAGGAATGGCTATACACTATCTTAAACACAAGAAACTTACTTTAACATTCATTAATCGCCATAACAATTAGACACAAGTATGCTTACGTAACAATATATTCATAATAACAGTAGCTAATTGAAATTATGAACATACTATACATAAGAATCCTCGTTACCATCATCATAGTTCTTAATTCACGTATTTCCGTCGACTCTAAGACTATCCCATCTTAGTATTTCTACCCATTCTCACAAATCATATCTTAATCATCTCAGGTTAACTCTAGGTATCTCACGATCATACCTAGTTCTCTTAAACTAAAGCTCTGATACCAAACTGAAACACCCTAAAAACAACAATAAATTTAAACCTTCAATTTACAAGGTCCATAACAACTTCTTCCAAAAACTTTCATACATAAATGGAAGATTAATGACAAGGTATATAATTACAACTGATCTATTATAAACAATCGAATAATCTAATTCATAACCAATAACATCAGATTATACGGGCTGTCTATAATATCTCCAAAATAATCCTTGTTCCACTAAATTCTCCATCAAAACTCCAAAAGCATAACCCTGGGATTTCTCGTCACTCATCCCTGCTTATCCCTTCCCGAACTAGTACCTGGTAACAAAATTTAATTTGAAAAGATTAGGCTTACGACTAGTGAGAACATCCAGTTTTAAAATTAAAACTTTATAAGCTTTGAAACCAATTTATGAACAAAGCATATACATTACCAGATCGCCATTTTCCTTACCGCACACAAAACATCTTTCGATGACGGGAATCATACTCGATTCCATGAGTATGACAAATACTAAGTAAATCATAGCATCATGTTCAAAAGCCCACTACGAATCACCATGGATTCTAGATCATTGCTCATGTCCAAGAAATTACAATTAGTCCATGCCTATTTATTAGAGTGGAAGTAGAGATTACAATTAAGCCATGCCTACACTAGTACAAAAATCACTTTTTGTGACGGTTTTAAAAAACAGATTTGTAACGGTTTGCTAAAAAAACGTTACAAAAAGTCAAATAAAAAGTTAGAGAATTGTTTTAGTAACAATTTTTATAAAGAAACGTTACTATTACAAAAACAATTGAACCATAAAGTAACATTTTAGATAAAAACGTCAATAAAAGGTACCCTAAGGTAACGGTTTTGAAAAACCGTTGCCTTATGTTGTGACGGTTTTTACAAACCGTTGCAATATAAGACTTTTTAGTGACGATTTTTTTCAAAATCGTTGCTTTATGTAGTAACGGTTTTAAAAAGTCGTTACCAAAAACTAAAATATGTGTAACAACGCTTATTTGAAAACCGTTTCCAAAAGTCACCAAGTTTTGTGGCAACGATTTTGCAAAAATTGCGTCACCAAAAGTAAGTGTATGGCAATGATTTTTAAAAATTATATGTCACCATATGTCATGCTTTGGTAACGATATTAAAACATTTACATCACAGTATCTTAAGCTACATTGACGGTTTTGAATAATTTATGTCACCATATGTCATCTTATGGTGACGGTTTTGAGTACGCTACCACATGTCATTCTACGGTAACGATTTAAAAAAAATAAAAGTCATCATATATTATGTTATGGTGACGGTTTTAAAACCAAATTTGTCACAATGGTGACGGTTTTGTATAATAAATGTCATTATATATCATGTTGTGGAGACGGTTAGAATAATAAACGTCAACGTAAGTCATGCTACGATGACGATTTTGTATAATAAACGTGACCATATGTAATGTTATGGTGATGATTTTAAAAAATAAACGTCAGTGTACGTCATGCTACAGTGACGGTTTTGAACAATAAACGTTATCGTACGTCGTGTTACATGAACGGTTTCGGAAACTTTATGTCACGTTATGTCATGCTACATTGACGGTTTAGAAAAATGAAAGTCACCGTACGTCATGCTATGGTGACGGTATTTAAAATATAAACGTCACCGTATGTTATGCTACAATAACAGCTTCGAAAAAATTACGTCACCGTATGTCATGCTACCGTCATGGTTTAGAAAAAAAAAGTCACCTTAAGTCATGCTATGGTGACTGTTTCGAAAATAAACGTTATGTACGTTATGCAACGATGACAGTTTTGACCAAAAAACAATGTCACCCTATGTCATGTTATCGTGACGTTTTCAAATAATCAACGTTATGTATGTCATGTTAAAATGATGATTTTAAATAATGACCGTCACCTTATGTCATCCTATGGTGATGGTTTTAAAAAATAAATTGTCGCCCTATGTTATGTTATAGTGACGTTTTGAAATCTAGATGTTACCGTATGTCATGTTACGTCACTGTATATCATGAAGCGATGATGATTTTGAGAAATTTACTCACGGTAAATGTAATGTTAGGGTGACGGTTTTGAATGATAAATGTCAGTGTATGTCATTTTATAGTGACGGTTTTGATAAAGTTGTGTCACCAAATGTCATGATTCACTAACGGTTCTCATCAGTTCTCATGATACAGTAACAGTTGAATGTTACTAAGTTTTATTTTACATGACAATGGTATTTAAGTATAAAAAAGACAAACGTTTATGTAATATTTTGTAGCACAAACAATGACAAACAAAGTAGAAAATATTTTTTGAAAATTTCGGCAACATAACTGCTGTAAAGTCTAAAGTCTAAGCAATGTTGAACATAATTGTAACGCCAATACCTAAGTCGTCGTTGCCATATGTTGTATTTCTTCCAATAAGTGGTTTCCTTGTTTCCCCCATTTGACCTTGTCTTGATTCTCTTCATCTTTCCACCTCTTCCCTGCGAGAATTCCACTTTTGTATCCTTTACTCCTTTTCCCCATGAATTCTCTATGGATTTTACCTCCTCATATATTTCTTCCCTACTCATAGGTGTCACAGCAATGTCCAACTCTTGTTTTCCATTGAATGCCTTCCTTTGCCTTCTAAACGGGTGATCATATGGTAGATATCTTCTATGACCAATGTAACTTTGTTTACATGAGAAAGGAAGTCTAACACACTGGGTTTCTTTTCGGCATACTACGCAACCTTTGTATCCACTGTACGGACAACCACATAGTGTACCAAGAGCAGGGTAATCATTTATTGTCCATAAAACAACAGCACGTAGAGTAAACACCTCTTGTGCATATGCATCATAGGTTTCAACTCCCTGCTCGAATAAGAACTGAAGATCATCAACCAAGGGTTCTAAAAATACATCGATGTCATTACAAGGCGTACCTGATATTAGTAAGGACAACATGATGAATTTTCTTTTCATACATAACCATGGTGGAAGATTGTAAATCACAGTTAAAACTGGCCATACGCTATGATGTCTATTTCCTCGGTTTACATCAACTCCATCAGCCGAAATGCCTAGCCGCAAATTTCTTGGATCGTTAGCAATTTCAGGGAATCTGTCATCTATTGCCCTCCATGCCTGTGAGTCCGCCGGATGACGTAAAACACCATCTTTTTTTCTAGTGGTCTCGTGCCATATTAAATCTTTTGCTATGGTCTTTGTTTGAAACAAACGTTTCATCCTTGGGATGATGGGAAAGTACCACAATACTTTTGCCGGAATATTCTCGTAAAATTTTCCTGTCTTGTCATCTACTTTCCATCTTGATTTTCCACAAGTAGGACACACTTTGAAATCCTTGTACTTGTTCCTATAAAGAACACAGTCGTTGATACATGCATGTATCTTTGTATACCCTGAACCCATTGCTTTCATTGTTTTCTTAGCCTCATATGTACTTCTCATCATTTCATTACCTTCAGGGAGCATTTTTTTTAACAAAACTAGTAGTTCATTGAAGAACTTGTCAGATGCTCCGTACTTACTCTTCAAGTTGAACAATTCAACCATTGCAGACAACTTAGTAAAGTTGGGACACCCTTTGTATAGTGGTTTTTCAGCATCTTCAAGCAACTCTTGAAACTTCTCATGGTCATTTATGAAATTGTCTTCTGTTGCTTGAACCATTTCAATGGTTTCTGGAGCATCTGTTGGAATTTCTATGATTGCTGGTGCATCTGTGGCAAAGTCAACAAATTCGTCAATGCACACACCATCATTGACATTGAGATGTCCGCTTATTGGTGTCTCGTCGTTTTCTCCATGCTTAGTCCACTTGATGTAGTTTTGATCGATCCCCTTGCTAAATAGGTGATGATCTACCTCGTCCACATCAAGGGCGTAGTGGTTTAAACAAAACACACATGGACATGGAATTTTAATTTTCTCGCATGTGTTTAGTGGGTCCATGTTCCTCAAAATCTTCAACTGATGGACAGCGTACTTCAGAAATGCCGCAACTCCATCTATATACGGCTTTTTGGTTCTATTTGTACGCATCCAAGATTTATCCATTTTATGGTATCTGTAGAATTAAAAACAAAGAAACACATTCACAAAAATCAGTTAGTATTACAGCCATATAGATCAACCACCTAACAAAAATCAAGAATATAAAAGGTTAGTGACACAAAGAGTGTAACAAAACAACATTCAATATATTAAATTCCATGCATCCAGATCTGTTTGGAAATCGGGTTATAAGATGATTATGCATAGGTAGTTATTGGAAGTTGTTCATCATTAAGTGGTCTGCATGATTAAGAGGTTGTTTGGTAGTTGGTCATCATTAAGAGGCAAAACCTCTTCATAGGTTGGTAATTACTAACAGGTTGTTTGTTTACCTCTTAATAGTTCCCTTAAGAGGCAGAACCTCTTAATAGTTTGGTAATTGTTCATCATTAAGTGGTCAGAATGATTAAGTTGTTTGGTAGTTGTTCATCATTAAGTGGTTAGAATGATTAAGAGGCTGTTTGGCAATTGTTCATCATTAAGTGGCCAGAATGATTAAGAGGCTCTATCTTTAGAACATGATTGCTAACGGGTTGTTTATTTACCTCTTAATAGTTCCATTAAGAGGCAGAACCTCTTCATAGGTTGGTAATTACTAACAGGTTGTTTGTTTACCTCTTAATAGTTCCCTTAAGAGGCAGAACCTCTTAATAGTTTGGTAATTGTTCATCATTAAGTGGTCAGAATGATTAAGAGGTTGTTTGGTAATTGTTCATCATTAAGTGGTCAGAATGATTAAGAGGCTCTATCTTTAGAACATGATTGCTAACGGGTTGTTTATTTACGTCTTAATAGTTCCATTAAGAGGCAGAACCTCTTAATAGTTTGGTAATTACTAACAGGTTGTTTGTTTACCTCTTAATAGTTCCCTTAAGAGGCAGAACCTCTTAAAGTCTCGGTTGACAAAACAGTAAAACCAGCTGCATTTTTACCCATCCAATCGGGTGAGCACAAGACTGTAGAAGACGCCTTTGAAAGGTCAATTGTTTATCTAATTTAGCTCTTCATTTGTTTTGGATAATCTTGCATGTTTTTATGTATACGGCAATGGTATTCAGATATTAAATATTTGATTACCTAAGTATCTTATGCACTTTCATGCAAAGGTTTGAGCCTTTAGAATGACCATTATCTGCAAAGACCTTATTACCATTATATTTTATACAACTTATGTGTTGGTTCAAGTTGTATCTTTTTGCAGGTACCGCAAACAACTTCTGATGAGCATAAAGATAAGCAAAATAAGAAGACAAAAAGGAGTTTCACAACTGTTAATCAGTTAAAGATGTCAAAGCATACAAGGAGTACGTCTAACAAGAAAAATATTGGTTTAGATGATGCATAAGTTTAAGATGGTTTAGGAACAAACTTTTAGACACAATATATTTGTTTATTTTTTTTGTTTTGGATACATTATTCGATAGATATTAATAAAACTTCTTTCAGTATAACGTCATTGTATATTATGCTATGGTGACTGTTTTGAATAATAAACATGTCAAGTTATAGTAGCGATTTGAAAAAATAAACGTCACCTTTGTCATGTTACAGTGACGATTTTTTAAAAATAAACGTTATCGTATGTTATGTTACGGTGATGGTTTTGACAAATACACATTACCGTATGTCATACTACGGCAACGATTTAAAAAAATGTCACTAAATGTCATGCTACGACGACGGTTTTTGAAAATAAATGTCCATGTATGTCATGCTACGGTGACGTTTGTTTGAAAACAAACGTCACCATACATTATGTTATGGTGACGGATTTGAATTATAAAAGTCACTGTAGGTCATGTTACGCTTACGCTTTTGGCAAATAAATGTCACCATAGTCACTTTACAGTGACGATTTTGACAAATATACATCATTATACGTCACTTTACAGTGATGATTTTTTGACAAATAAATGTCACTATAGGTCATACTATAATGACGGTTTTGCAAACAAACGTCACTTTACGTCATTCTACAGTGACGGATTTGAAATATAAATCTCACCTTATGTTGTGCTATAATGACGATTTTTTTTAAAAACATCACCTTAGGTCCAACTATGGTGACGGTTTAGAATAATAAATCTCATTGTATGTCACTCTACGGTGATGGTTTTGAAAATAAACGTTAGAGTATGTCGTGGTATGGTGACACTTTTGAAAATATACGTCATATTATGTCGTGGTACGTTGACGGTTTTGTTTTCAAAACCATCACCATACGTATGACTATGGTGACATTTTCGAAAATAAACGTCACCATACGTCCTACTATAGTATCAATTTTTAAAAATAAACGTCACAATATGTCCTATTACAATGACGGGCCTGAAAGAATAAACGTCACCGTTTGTCATGTTATGGTAACAGTTTCAACAAATAAATGTCATCATATATCATGCTATTGCGACGATTTTGAATAATAAACGCCACCATATATCATGTTACAACGACGATTATGAAAAATAAGTGTCACCTTATGCCATGCTACAATCATGTTTTTTAAATGTAAACGTCAACGTAGGTCATGCTATGGTGACCGCTTTAAAAATAAACGTCACTGTACTTCACATTACAGTCACGGTTTTTAAATAGAAATGTCAACATATGTCATGTTTTAGTGACTATTTCGAGAAATAAATGTCACTGTACGTTATGCTATGGTGACGATTTTGAATAATGAATGTCATTGTATGTCATGCTATGGTCACGATTTTGATAAACGTCACCATATGCCATGCTCTGGTGACGGTTTTTGAATATAAACGTCAAAGCATGGCATGCTACGATGACGATTTTTATAAAATAGCGTTACCGTATGTTATGCTACGGTGACGGTTTTTAAAAATAAATGTCACAGTATGTTGTGTTATGGTAACGGTTTTAGAAAAATAAACAATTTTTTATACACTTAAGGTGACGGTTTTTAGCCTATGGTAACGGTTTTTGATGTGATTTGGTAACGTTTTCTGAACGTAACCAAAAGTGTATCAAAAGTGACGGCAAGATAGGTGACGACTTTTATGTCCACGAAAACCGTTACCGTATACCTACGGTAACGGTTTTTAACCGTCATAAAAGACCTTTTTTGTACTAGTGCTATCTCTTTTCTTCCAATCGAAATCGGGATTTACGATTAGTCCACGCCTATCCCACTATTTCACATCTCAATATGAAATGGGAATTACGATTAATCCACGCCTATTCCTCATTTCAATGTAACGGGAATTACGATTAATCCACGCCTATTCCTCGTTTATCAAACACACGGGAATAACGATTAGTCCGCGCCTATTCCACGTGTTCAAATAATACTTGTGCCTTTGGATCCATTACACTTCTTAACATATGTGTATATCAACTCAAAACACATGATAACTCATATCCTAATCTCAGCCGAGTTATAATTATTCTCGTACTGTTAAAATCATGATATGTTTCGTATTCGTAAAACAATTGTACAGTACAACATTACAAAGAAATATACAGGAAAACGTGTCCAGTAAAGTAATCCGGAAACAAGTCCAGAAACAGTCCGGGCTCCTATCCGGAAACCAAATCCGGAACATCTATCCAGAACACCCGGAAAATCCAATAATCTGGTAACATCCGGAAAATCCAAGAATCTGGTAACATCCGGAAAAGTATCCGGACTCCAAGTTCGGAATCATCCGGGAATCACATCCGGTAACAAAATCCAGAAAACATCCGGTATCTAGAAATATTCGGTATCTGGTAAAAACCATCTGGACACCTATCCGGAATCCGGAACAATCCGGTATCCGGAATCAATCCGGAACAATCATCTGGACTCCAAGTCCGGAACCATCCGGGAATCACATCCGGTATCAAAATCCAGAAAAACATCCGGTATCTGGAAATATCCGGTATCCGGTAAAAACCATCCGGACACCTATCCGGAATCCGGAACAATCCGGTATCCGGATTCAATCCGGAACAATCATCCGGACTCTGCAACTGTCCAGAATCCGAAACCCAATCTTGTAAAATCAAGCTAGTCCGGAAAATTCATCTTCCGGACTCACTGATACCCAGTTCAATAAGTGCGATTTTCATTCCAAAATTTCCAACAACACTTTAATGATTATTTCAAAGAGATAACCAAACAACAATTTGATTTTTATTAAGCAAAACAGGTAGATGAACTCACCCGTAGAATTCATGTCGACATAATCAAGAACAGCCTCAAATTTCCACTTCCTTTCACCAACACAAATCAGAGACCTATTCAAATATTGGATTACTTGTGATTTCAATTTCATAAGAAACGAAACTGCAGAAATCAATCGATATTTATTACCGAAAGATACTCGATAAACTTCTCCTGCTTGAACCGACTTCCAGACAAAATTGAGATATTTTCCATCCTTAAACCGACTTCTCCAATGTATATTAAATCAAATTTCCCCAAAAGACCAAACCAACCTCCAAGTTTCAGAAATCCAAACATAGCTTAAACTTTGGGGTCAATTACACTTTGGCCCTTCAATTACAAATTATCACATAACACTTTAAAATAACACTTTCCAGTTTCTAAACGTTTTTCCAAAATAAACGTACAAAATTACGGAATTTTCGATGTGTTACACTAACACGCCAGATAAAGCGGGTTCTGAACTGAGTTGTTCAGAAGCCAAATTAGCCGCTTCGTCAAACGTCACGTTTACACTCTCGATGACGGTTTTTGTTCGCTTGTTGTAAACGCGGATTGCTTGAGCCTGACTCGAGTATCCGATGAATACTCCTCCATCTACTTTCGGGCTGAACTTTCCGAGATCGTCCTTGTCGTTCATGACGTAGCACGTGCATCCAAATGCCCATCGCTTTAATGGTGCTTAGAAAAATAATATTTGCTGAACTTCCCCCATCGACCAAGACTGTTTTGGTCGAACAATTTCCTACGGTAAGCTGGATAATCAACTCGTCGTGATGCTTTTGCCAGCTGTCTTGGAGATCGTCCTGGTCGAATGTTATGGGCATTGCTTCCAGTTCGAATTCATGTTTTGGTTTTGACGAATGAGGAATCGGTATTCATCCGATCCTTGGTTGGCGTGCCTTTTGGTTGCCGAATAAGTCAGACCACAGACATATGATCCTCCTATCACACAATTAACGATCTTCGCGTGGAAAGGGGGATGCGGGTCATGAATTAATGACAGGTGTTGCTTCTTTGTCAATCAATCCTTGAAGATGACCCTTGGGAACGAGCCAGACCATTTCCTTTTGTAGTGCTACGCAATCGTTCGTCGTGTGTCCATGGTCGCTATGGAAGTCACACCATTTGGACTTATCTTTCATGGCGTCGTCTTTGTTGCACTTCTTGGGCTATCGAATGGTCGATTGTACGCTTTTGAGGGCCTCGACCAAGTCTTTGGACTTACCCTGGAATCCATACGAGGAAATCTTAGGATACTGAGGAAACTTAGTCGTAGGATTATTCTTTTTTTTTTCGAATCAGACGTTCGATATCTGTCGTGTGGGTTCCATTTTGACGTTCGCTTTGGGCTTGAAATTTGTCTTTGTGAGTTCCAGATCAGTGCATACAACAGGAAATCAATAGAACAATATAGCAATCAGTATGATTTCCAACAGTCATCCATATAGTATTGAATAAACCTTTCAGAGTGTTTACACAATTTCAGAGAATAACAATGATGACTAATTAAACGATTAACCTGATTTCTAAGGAATAATAAACTATTTATATCTAGGCCTAATCAATTCAAGCCCATGGACCATTACATTAATTAAGCCCATAAACAATTTACAATTAATCCCTTGAACTTGCATTCAATTAGAATTTATTGCCAACAATCTCCCCCTTTGAATCGAAGTTCAATCTCGCGTTAGTTCTCAACCTAACTCTTTCGGAGTGCGAGCAGAATATCGAAGCTTCGGATTGCTTTACAAAACTCCATGCGGTCTTCAACAAGTTCCAAGGCTTCTCGGGCGTTTATTTCATTTCGATTTGCAGCAAACGAAATCCGAAGTTCTTTTTCCTTGGTTATGATATCTCTAAGCGCATCTCTGACCTTTAGAAGAGTTCCATCGCAGAATCTTTCGACTTGGCTAAACCGGAGAAACTTCTTCTCGTTCTGTTCGTTGAGATAGACGATAACAAATTCTGGTTGTAGTATCAGCGAGTTGACTGGGTACATCTTCAGCTCTGGAGCGTTCTGATCGGGTTTCAACAGGTTGATCTTCTTCGTTCGGTGTTCAACTCCCATTTGAAAATCCGTAAAGACATCATCACCTTGAGTTTCAAAAAACGCTTTACAGCTTCGAACGCTTTGGTGATGTGGAGCGGTCGGATCGTTTGGGTACGAAGGTCTTTGAGTAAGGCGTGGAAGTCGTTCAGTCATAGGTTCATGAAGTCGGCTTTGGAGAACTTCCAATCATTTCCATCTTTACGCTTAACCGTAAAAACTGGATACCAGATCTTCAAAATTCGGCCAGACTGGATGTTCACAACTTCGGTGATTTTGAACTTTGTTCTGACCTGGCTGACTTGTAGACACCTTTTCATTGCCCCTAGGTACTGTTTCTTGTACGCTTCGTCGAACTTGGCTAATCTGAGGCAGAAGGTTGGGTCGAGCACACGCGGCTTGTGTACGAACAACCTCTTCAGGGAGTCCAATAGGAAGGGGTTGTGGAGGTTGAGGTTGATCAGAAGCTTGTGGTTGCTGAGGAGATGTCAGATGTGTTGTTGTAGAAGTCTCGGGAATCTGATTAGCGTAGATTGGGGTACTCTGAAGGTTTTGTAGCAGAAATTGATCGTAGTCTATTTCATCGTCTGCATCGGTAGGGAAGATCAGGTTGACCTCGAAGTTTATCGCACTGGCAACTTTTTGATACCTGTTAATGCCAAAAATCGCACCAAAGGGACAACTTAAGGTCGATGTGGACTTAAACAACTAAAGAAAGAATCTTTCGACGAGATGTGCGATGATAAATAAAATAAAGAAACAAGGGATTTGATGACGTAGGAAAAACCTCAATCGAGGAAAAAACCTGCGGACGACAGGGGGTGTCGTCGCTGCACTATGGTCGCCAATCAGGGGCGATGTCCTTGGATATTGGTGTCGATCGTACAGTGATTACAATACAAATGAAGAAAATGCTTCGAAATGTAAAGTACAAGTGTTTGAATGTAAAAATAGGTGTTTGTTGTGTACGAAACAAAGTGTGAACTGCTGGTCGAGGGCTGTTGTCGTGCGTCGAGAGCTATACTTCGAATAATGGTTCTTCACTTCAGGTGTTCTTGAATATTGCTTCGGTTGTTAATCGCCGGATATTCGATGTGTTGAAATGTTGATTGAGCTTGATATTTATAGTCTTCGCGTCCTTAGCTTCATCCATGAATGTTCCTTTAATGGCCTTAACGGTTGGAAACGGTCGCCGAAGTAATGATCTTCGCCCGTTACGGTCGCCGGCTGTTTAATGATTGCGTCGGTTATAGTCCTTGCTCCTTAATGACTTTTATTCCTGCATTAAACACTTAACAAATGGTCATGGTGAACGTTAGCTTTGGTCGAGGTCGCACGTCCTTATATAATAGTCGTGCGGATCGGGCGACGCTATGGTCGAGCGTCGTAAGGAACTCTCGACTTATCTTTTATGAGGGACGACGATGGTGTTCTGGGTCTTTGTCGAGACCTTATCTTAATACAAGATATAGTCCTTAATAATACATCTTACCTGTTCTGGTCGTGGTCGAGCGACGTGATTTTTTGCCCAAACAGTTTCCCCCCAAAATTTGAAAATTGAATGTCAAATTTAAGTTTTAAATTTTGCTTGTCGAACGCTTAGACTTGTGACCTGGGTTGAGGGACTTACCTGGTTGTCGTGGAACTAGACCGGTTCGCCTTTAACTGAACGAGAAGTTGAAAAGTTGTGACATCACACTAACGCACGATGATGCTTACCAGCTGTCGAAGACAGGTGTCGAAGATTCGGATAGGTATACGAAAGGACATGGACGCGTGTTGATCATCAAGGAATTCGGTTTGTTCATATAAGTAAAAGATATGACGAATCCTTCCTTGTTTCGCCTTTGAAGGGTTTGTGCTATCATTTCCTTGCCATTCTTCGCCGGATCCTTTCCAAACTTGTGAATTTCTTTGATTTTATTAGGTTCTCCGGGGTCTAGCGCGCCTATAAGTAAGGTACGATTTCTTTGACTCCTGTAAATTTTTGTGTTTAGGAATGTCGAGGGATCCTGAGAGTGTTATTCAAGAGCTATCAGACCTCCGTGACTTTAGAAAGTTAGCGAAAATTCCTGCGTGGATCGAATTGATTCGTCCAGGTCAGATCCGCTCAAATGAATGTCCTGAGGGGTACATCGTGATCTACGAATACCCTTTTAAGATAGGATTTGAATGGCCGTATTCGCCTCTAGCTAAAGCTTTTATGCTGGAGTTCGATTTAGCACCAGGCCAATTAATGCCCCAATTCTGGCGAGTTATTCAAGTGATTGAGCGTCTGTCGAGAGGATGGGGGAATCCTATGGGTGTACGTGATCTTCTCTTGGCTTATCAGGCCAAAAAGGATAGTTGTCATCGTTGTAGCTTACACTCTAGGCTCAAGGGTGATAGTGTCCTGGTTTTAGGGACAACTGTGAATGACCGTGGGTGGAAGACTCGATATGTATTCGTGCGTAAGTTGTCTCTTGACTCCGAGAGTGAGTGGATTAGGACGGGCTGGAAAATGTCGGGTGAGCCTCGTCATTTCATCTAGCGTACGTTGTAGATGATTTACATATGATTTTTAACTTGTTTTTTGTATGTTGACAGCCATAAAATTTGAGGTCGTGAAGCCAGATGCTAACTCAAGCGATGATCAATTCGTTTTTAGAATTTAGCGTCGCCAAAAGGTCTTTTGTCGTGCGACACTTGGCGGATGACGACGATTTAGAATCTTCAGGAGAGAACCAGGGGGAGAAGTGTGAAGAGAAAGGAAGAGAGGACGAGGAAGATAAGTCGAGAGGAAGGAGAGGGATGACGGGTAAGTTTTACTTTCCTTTTCTTCCTATGTTACCTCGAGTCTTTTTCCTTTGCATGCTTTATGACATTCCTTTTTTCCAGGAGAGTCTCAACCTAAAGTGTTGAATGTTTCTACTAAAAGAGCAGCTGAGCTGGAGCGTGCTCGTTAGGGTAGAGAGAAGAGGCTAAAAGCCATGTCTGCTGGCCCTGAAATTCCGAAGAAGACGAGGACGACAACTCTGAGGGAGTCGTCGGCAGGGGTTAATGACCCGTCGAGAGTCGTTACACCCGAAGAGGTAGGGGTCGCATCTCCCAAGAAGGTGATTGCAGCGACACCCATCAATTCTGCGCCTCCGGCGAAAACGGTGAAGTCCCCGTCTGCCGCGTCGAATCCTGTGTCAGCCGACAAGGGTAAGGAACACTCGACGGGAGGGGAGAAGGTCACGACGGTCAACTTTACGCTGCCATCGGACTTTATGACAGGTAATGTCCTAGACAGGACGAACCTGTTCCCTCACCTGGATAAATTCCTGCTTCCATCTTTCAGGGAGCGTTTTGAGGGGTTTCCTATCCAGGAGACGGGTGCCCATGTAGCCGGCTTGGTGTTCATGGTAAGTCTTTCTTTCAAGACTTAGTTTGTCTAGGCCCAGACTTCGTTGTCGTTGTCGTTGTCCACTGATGATGTATGTCTTTTATGATTTTGCAGGCACTTCAAGCTTCCTTGGCCTTGCGAAGTGGAACGGCGAAGGTGAAAGATCTATTGTCTGCTGCGCGCAAAAGGGAGAATGTAGCATTGGATCGAGCAAACGATGCTACTGATCGCATGGAGGATCTATCGAAGCGTCTTGCTGACGCTTTAAAACATATGGAGATCGTTAATCATGCGAAGGAGGATCTTAGCCATCGCTTGACGCAATCCTTGTCCATGACTGCCAAGCAAAGGGAGGAGATGGAAAGATTAAGGAACCCTTGGCTGCTGTTTCGAAAGAGGCCGAGGATTATAAGTCCAAGGTGGAGAGTTTGGAGAAAGAAGTGCGGGCTGCTAAAGACAAGGGTAAGTTTGTTTTTTCCATAGCTCGTTTGACTGCTCGGGCTGCTATCATGCGGCGGAATTTGCTGGGAAAAGATCCTCTTGCCTCTGCAAAGGAGGAACTGGACATTTATTTGAATGGCGTCGGGACCGAGAGGGATCTGGACTCAGATGATGAGAAGGACGTCGAGGAAGAGATGGTGGGTGAAGGTCCTAAAGATGAGACTTCAGGCAAGGATGCAGCGGATGCTCCTTCTTTAGTTTAAGAATTTTCTCTTTCTTTTTCGTTTTACTGCTCGACCGTTGGTGGTCGAGCGCGATTTTGACAATTTTTCTGATGAATGCACTTTTTTGGTTTGAACTTTATTGGTAAACAACTATCGCGTCGATTGAACATAAGATACATAGAAATCATGCGACCATGGCACTTATAAAAAGAAGGCATTCGTTTAGAATGTATGCCAATCAAACACCAATACATGCGACTAAGGTATTTATTCAAAACGCGAAGCTTTACTAAGTTAAGAAGCTCAGGCTGCGAAGCCGTCCATGCGATCGTTCGACTAGCTGTAAGGTGTGATCAATTCATGGACCTGATTGTGTATGTCGTGCGATCCTGCGATAAAACGATGTCGAGGGTTGGTCGTTGGCTCACCAACGACCCTCCGATGCTTAAGTCAGTAGCTGTTTGTGAGAAAAATTTGTATGGAAAAGAGTTAGAAATCATACATTTCTCCTTCATGGGGTATTGCCCCCCTGTCATTTATTATCCTATTCTTTTTGTAAAGAAAGATGGGTTTTAAATGACAGGACGACACGACGATCCGATGAGATACTGTCTGTGATTGATCATGTCGTCGTACGACAGGGCACCATAGCGACGTTTCGACTCATTCTCGATCTTCATGGTTCCCAATGGCGTAGGGGATTTTAATTGATAACTTTTGCATGCTCGGGAGTCGACGGTCGATGGCTGTTAATAACGAAATTATCAATAATATCTTTGAGATTACCTTGTGGAGCATGATATGCCAATTCCTTCTTGAGTGCGTTACAATCATCTGTCGCATGACCATGGTTAACGTGGAAGTCGCACCACTTTGATTTATCCTTCTTAGCATCGTCCAAGTCAGACTTCTTCGGCCACCAGATAGTTGCTTGGGTGGTCTTCAGAGCTTCGACTAAGTCTTTAGCTGACCCTTTGAACCCATAAGAGGAGATCTTGGGGTACACGGGGAATTTAGTCGCGGTTTTAGCTTCTGCCTTCGTCTTGAAACGAACGTTTGAAATCTGACGCGCTGGCTCTATTCTGGATATGCCTTTCGGCTTGAATTCTGGCTTCTTGACACCTAACGGCTTCTTGTCGTCAGTGTGTTTGCGACGAAAGGCTGCGTCGTCTTCGACCCTCATATATGCTAAGGTTCGAGCTCGGACGTCTTCGAAAGTCTCTGGGGGATACTTGGTCAGATCGATATATAAACCTGAACTATCGTCTAGACCATGCTTATAAGCTTCGATCGCAGTTTTGATGTCACATTTGCGGATACTGATCATTTCGGCATTGAATCTATTGAAATAACTTCGAATAGACTCATTGGTCTTCTACACGACATAGTACAGATCACTAGTCTGCTTTTCCATCTTACGACTGCTGGAGAATTGCCAGGAGAATTGGTTGACCAATTCGGCGAACGACCCGATAGATTTGGGTTTGAGATTGATCAACCACTGGAGAGCTGGACCAGTGAGAGTCGCCCCGAAACTCTTGCACATGCATACTTCCTGGTACATGTGTGGAATCGAGATTGTCCACATGAGCTGCTTATACTGCGCGACATGCTCGGTTGGATCGGTCACACCCGAATACTTGGGAGTGAAGGCAGGAATGTTATACTTCTTTGGGACCTCGATGGTGGCGATCTCGTCGATGAAGGGCGACGCCTGATACCCTAAGCGAGGCTCGACGTCGACAGGCACGGCTGCCTCAGGCAACTTGGCGAGCAAGGACAGGACGCGCTCATTTTGGTCTTCTAACATCTTCAAACGCTGGGCGACGGGATCGTTAAGATCAGGATTTGCCCCTGTCAAGGGATTGGTCCCTGGACTAGTGCCATTACCATGCGACGAACCATTGGTGTCCCCGTTGAACGGAACAAAATATGGCTGTGACCCATAGTGGAATTGCGGCGGTCCATTCTGAAACGATTGTGGTCCCTGCTGAAATGGCTGTGATCTCTGCTGGAAAGATTGCGATCCTTGCTGGAAAGGTTGCGATCCTTGCTGGAAAGATTGCGGACCACTTTGGAACGGCTGGGAAAACGGTTGGGATCCATTCTGAAACGGTTGGGAGCCACCATGCAATGGTTGGGATCCATTGTTCAAGGGTGGTGGTCGGATGTGCTGAGGGGGAATCTGCCCAGACTGGGGATTCGGAATGAACGAACCCGGCTATTGATTCTGCATGAATGGACCTGGATGCTGATTCTGTGCGGACGGGCCTGGTCCCGGACCTGGATTCTGGATGAATGATCTAGAACCATTCTGGGGTCTAAAAGGATTCCTTAGCCGCGCGATCTCTTCAGCTGCTCTGCGATTCTGCTCTGCCATTGCATTGAGTTGATTCCTGGCAACCTCGAGCTCCTGATACATCTGAGCGACGGCTTGCTGCGGATTTCCAGGGGCTGCCATTTTCCTGCAACAGAAAATAGAAGAAACTCCAACGTTCGTCGACGATTTTCTCTAGATGTAGTCCCACGGATGGCGCCAAACTGTTAATGCGAAAAATCGCACCAAAGGGACAACTTAAGGTCGATGTGGACTTAAACAACTAAAGAAAGAATCTTTCGACGAGACGTGCGATGATAAATAAAATAAAGAAACAAGGGATTTGATGACGCAGGAAAAACCTCAATCGAGGAAAAAACCTGCGGACGACAGGGGGTGTCGTCACTGCACTATGGTCGCCAATCAGGGGCGATGTCCTTGGATATTGGTGTCGATCGTATAGTGATTACAATACAAATGAAGAAAATGCTTCGAAATGTAAAGTACAAGTGTTTGAATGTAAAAATAGGTGTTTGTCGTGTACGAAACAAAGTGTGAACTGCTGGTCGACGGCTGTTGCCGTGGGTCGAGAGCTATACTTCGAATAATGGTTCTTCACTTCAGGTGTTCTTGAATATTGCTTCGGTTGTTAATCTCCGGATATTCGATGTGTTGAAATGTTGATTGAGCTTGATATTTATAGTCTTCGCGTCCTTAGCTTCATCCATGAATGTTCCTTTAATGGCCTTAACGGTTGGAAACGGTCGCCGGAGTAATGACCTTCGTCCGTTACGGTCGCCGGCTGTTTAATGATTGCATCGGTTATAGTCGTTGCTCCTTAATGACTTTTATTCCTGCAGTAAACACTTAACAAACGGTCATGGTGAACGTTAGCTTTGGTCGAGGTCGCACGTCCTTATATAATAGTCGTGCAGATCGGGCGACGCTATGGTCGAGCGTCGTAAGGAACTCTCGACTTATCTTTTATGAGGGACGACGATGGTGTTCTAGGTCTTTGTCGAGACCTTATCTTAATACAAGATATAGTCCTTAATCATACATCTTACCTGTTCTGGTCGTGGTCGAGCGACGTGATTTTTTGCCCAAACAATACCATGCGTTTCCGGTCTCCGGGTCGATCTCGGATTCAGGATCAATCAGATCAAGCGCGGGCCTTTCTGGTGCAGAATATACGATCAATGCTTGTGATTGTCCCTCGGGCTTTTCAACCGTTGGGTCTTCATCATCAGAGATGTCCATATCTATGACTATCTCGGCTAGACTCAGCTGGGCTTCAGGTTGGTCTTCGGATTGTACCACAGTTGATGGTTCCGGTTGAACCGTTGGAGTAGTTTCGGTGGGGATTGGATAGGACTCGGATAGTCATTGTCTTTTATTCTCCCCCTCACGGTGATCAGGATCATCCTGGTCATCGTGTCGTCGTTTGAGTCCGCCAGCTTGACTCTTGCTGGTGTCTTCGAGTGAGGTGACTCTTTCGGACAAGGTAGTAATGGCTTTCTGAACGTCCTTAAGAGTCGTGTCAAGTTGGTCCAATCGGTCGGTTACGGATGACGACTGAGCAGATGTTTGCGAACGTAGAACTGTGATGAGATCTGCTTCAGTCGAGGAGTCTGTGTTGTCGTGTTGGAGCAGCTGGGCAAGGAGCATGGTCTTCATATCATCCACCGTGTAATTAGGCTGAGCAGGTGCCGGTGGAGGTGTCGGTCTGCTTTTGGTTTTGACCACTTTATCCTTCCATTTGATGAGGCTTTTCACTTTATCAAGCTCTGTTGTGAACTGCTTTTCCAGTGCCTCGCAAACAGCCTTTAAGGCGCCGTCCAGATATGTCCTTGACAAAATGTCGGGTAAATCATCACCACTGGGATCACTTAGATTGCCCATTGAGGTCACGACTATTGATTCAACAGAAGTGCCACATACGTTCATAGCTGGCGTGACGTTGGCTATGGTAGCATTTCCTTCCGATCCTCGTATTCCGCTCAAGGGCAGACATACTACAGAAGTTCCGATCGGGTCACTAAGAGCACCGATGTTAGCAGTCACGTCCTGTGTCCTAGCCAAAGAAGATGTAATAATAGTAAATGGCTCTAGACTCAATGGTGCACAATAGGAAGTCGAGAACGGGGGAGGCTATTCTTTTGTTTCAATACCGAGACTCTCCGAGTGAGAGAACGGTACACTTTGTGCTATATCCCCGTGTGAAAATGAAACAACCAACTGTTGAGAGCTGGTTGAGTGGCTAGGGGGGATGTGCAATTACATCGCTAGGTCTACGACGTCTTCTTCAATGTCTCGTCCCAACGGATGAGACGAGGCAGCAGATGTGGCTACCTGGGCGACACGGGCTCGGAGTCGCTCATTTTCCTCTCTATTTTGTACGCTCGGTCGTTCATTATTCTTTTTCGATCTCCATTCTCTCCGGCTCGCATGTTCTAAGTTTTCAACTAATACTCCCTCCTCTCTCTTTATGTCTCCCAAAATAGGCTGGGATGTAGGGATGCTGGAGGGTGTGGGTGAGTCGGAAGGAGATCCTTCAGCCATTGGCGGTTGACGTCCGATACGGGGTGGTATCAACGATAAATGGAAAGCGCGTTCCGTATCGGAGTCGGTAGTGTCGGAATCGACAGTATCAGTGTGGGTGACGGTGAAATCGGCTCAGGTGTGTCCGTTCCAGGGTCTCGTTCAAGCATGGGGGCGGCATTGACGACCGGGACCTCGTGTAGGGATGTCGACGGTCCGGCGTCAGTCGTGGTACGGGTATGTGAAGGGGTATGAGGTCGAACGGTGTGTTGGCGGGGTTGTTGGGGTACCGGTACGCGTATCCAATGCACCGCCCGCGTCTGTTCCCCTCCCTGGATGTACGCTCAACACACCCCGTCCGGGAGCCCTACCTACCCGGACTCTACCCCCACGAGTCCTTGGACCCTCGCGTCTCTCGGGTCTAACTCCTTGGGAAGGTCCCTCCGGCTCTGGCTGGACCACAGGAGCACCTATGCCTAACGCTCATCTATAATCTATCACACTCGGTGCATTGGGGTCCGCGTGTGCCAGTAGGGCTTCGGGTTAAGGCATGGCTTGGGCGTTGGACGGGTTACGAATCACTAGGTAATGCAAGTTAAAAGGAGGACATACCAGGTGGTTTATGCGCCGCGGTATGTTCGGATTCGCGTCCATATGCTGACGGACGGCCAACGATAGGAAATGGTATGGAAGGAACTTATTCTCCTTCGTTCCGCCGATCTGCCGGATGGCCTGAACTAGCCCGCGCCAGATGATCAAGGCAGAGTCGATGTGACGGTTGTAGCAGACGACATGAAAGATGTAACACCCTCGAATTGGGAAAGAGCAACTAAATAAAAATTTGCGATATTACATCCGAAATCATAGAATTTATTCCTATAATTCAATAGGTGAAATACCTCAAATTAAAATCTATGATCAACCACAACAATAAATAATTCAAGTCTTATTACAAAGACTAAACTCACTTCGGGTATTACTTAACCCAATTACAAAGTGCTATTCCCAAGGGTAAATGCGGAAGACATCACTTAATCAATTCACCTCTCGAGCACATTTCTAGCACACAACCTTTCACAGTGTCACTAGAACTACTCCCAACCTGAACCTGTCACACATGCCGACAAATAAAAAGGGTTAGGCTAACGCCTAGTGAGTTAAAGAGTTTATAGCATGATTTAAATAATTCTTTAAATGAAAGTTTGCGACATAGATTATGATTTCCAAAAAAGTTTACAAAAAGGATATAAACGACTTATTTTCCAACACACCCAAAATCATTGAGAGAAGTTCCTAAAAGGTATAAAGCGTTTTCCAAAATGAATTCCAATCCAAACTCACTCAACTCGTGAATAAATCTATATTATGCAAAACCTTCAAATACGGTTGACGACAAATACTCAACCCATAAAACATGGAAGAACAATCCATTTAAATATAATACTTCATCAAAAACATGATACGAACCAATACTCACGCGAAAACATTTTCATTCACGATTCGTTTATCAAAGTGTTGAGAAGTAAGGGTTACCAAGCTATGCATACCCCTAGGTCGATATTATGCATTTACATGAAATGATAATAAAACAATCAACTGACCGGAAGCGCAATAAGCAATTGTTATGAAATACTATCAAGGTGTCCTTCATGCATTACTTATGTTACGATATAAATCAATCCATACACTAAACAAGTTGCAACAAAACGTGCTAACACAAATCTTTGAAAGATAAATAATATTTCTCAACAAATCCCGAGTGGGACAAAATGCCCAACATAACTCATAAATTCTCACATAAATAAATGGAGTATGCACATTGTGAAATTGCACTCACACGACACAAAACATCGTAAAACAAAACTCCATGAAATTCAATGGGCTCAATGACCTCAAGTCAATAAAATGGCACCAAACATTTTGTTTCCAAAAGTCAAATTGCAATAAGCAAAATCATGACTAAAACGTCAAAATTCCAAAAAATCCCCTCTTTGTTGTAATACCATATAAACAACATTGATCAACAAACTTTCATTAAATAAATTCTCCAAAATAGCTTTACATAGACATAATGGAAGATAACTTTCCGTCCAAACCTTAACATATGTGGAGGAGATCCAATGTTAAGGTCATAAGCCGTAGTTACTTGCCCAACATCTTAAGCATCATTAAAATATGGATATCACTGTATCCGAAAGTAACGTTGGACAATAATAAAATAGAGCAAGTCCCGACGGAGTTTGCAACTCCCGTAATAAAATAATTTCATGCATGTTCAAAACCATGATTTAAAATCTTGTGTGTGCTTAACGTTTTTCCGAAATTTTGTAACACAATCCACATAAGGATTTGAAACACAGGAAATAACTGATGCAATTTATTTTTAAAATAAATTTGTGCATGACTTAGTCGGCACTCAACGTCTCAAACCATACTCCTCCAAATCCCTCCGGTCCACTATTGTCATCCGGATGCTCAACCTCTTAAGGCAAAGTTGGGAATTACATCGATTAACCATACGGTTTCTCCTCGAATCAAAATCGATTCAATAAGTCCATGGTTCTAACCGAACCATCAATCCCGACCCGAACGGTCCACTTATAGCAAATATCATGATTATTGTCACCCTAAGTGACTAATACTAAAATCGTCAATCTTTTCCAACGACTATTCGCTTAGAAGCTTCTTCACTACCCCAACAATCATCACATTAAAGTAGTTCAAGTATGCACATGTACTAGTAGTCTCACCATGACACTGGCCAGGTGTCATTATGAACGTACCGTACATGATTATCCTTGCTACTCTCGACGTGATTCTCGTTTCTAGTGACTCCATCGACCTTGAAACATCCTATCTTAAAGTGCTTAGTGGTGAATTTCACTCTCATTTACCTAAAAGAATGCTAGTTTGATTCTAGGTATCCAAATCAACACCTAATTCTCTCAAACTTATGCTCTGATACCAACTTGTAACACCCTCGAATTAGGAAAGAGCAACTAAATAAAAATTTGAGATATTACATCCGAAATCATAGAATTTCTTCCTATAATTCAATAGGTGAAATACCTCAAATTAAAATCTATGATCAACCTCAACAATAAATAATTCAAGTCTTATTACAAAGACTAAACTCACTTCGGGTATTACTTAACCCAATTACAAAGTGCTATTCCCAAGGGTAAATGCGGAAGACATCACTTAATCAATTCACCTCTCGAGCACATTTCTAGCACACAACCTTTCACAGTGTCACTAGAACTACTCCCAACCTGAACCTGTCACACATGCCGACAAATAAAAAGGGTTAGGCTAACGCCTAGTGAGTTAAAGAGTTTATAGCATGATTTAAATAATTCTTTAAATGAAAGTTTGCGACATAGATTATGATTTCCAAAAAAGTTTACAAAAAGGATATAAACGACTTATTTTCCAACACACCCAAAATCATTGAGAGAAGTTCCTAAAAGGTATAAAGCGTTTTCCAAAATGAATTCCAATCCAAACTCACTCAACTCGTGAATAAATCTATATTATGCAAAACCTTCAAATACGGTTGACGACAAATACTCAACCCATAAAACATGGAAGAACAATCCATTTAAATATAATACTTCATCAAAAACATGATACGAACCAATACTCACGCGAAAACATTTTCATTCACGATTCGTTTATCAAAGTGTTGAGAAGTAAGGGTTACCAAGCTATGCATACCCCTAGGTCGATATTATGCATTTACATGAAATGATAATAAAACAATCAACTGACCGGAAGCGCAATAAGCAATTGTTATGAAATACTATCAAGGTGTCCTTCATGCATTACTTATGTTACGATATAAATCAATCCATACACTAAACAAGTTGCAACAAAACGTGCTAACACAAATCTTTGAAAGATAAATAATATTTCTCAACAAATCCCGAGTGGGACAAAATGCCCAACATAACTCATAAATTCTCACATAAATAAATGGAGTATGCACATTGTGAAATTGCACTCACACGACACAAAACATCGTAAAACAAAACTCCATGAAATTCAATGGGCTCAATGACCTCAAGTCGATAAAATGGCACCAAACATTTTGTTTCCAAAAGTCAAATTGCAATAAGCAAAATCATGACTAAAACGTCAAAATTCCAAAAAATCCCCTCTTTGTTGTAATACCATATAAACAACATTGATCAACAAACTTTCATTAAATAAATTCTCCAAAATAGCTTTACATAGACATAATGGAAGATAACTTTCCGTCCAAACCTTAACATATGTGGAGGAGATCCAATGTTAAGGTCATAAGCCGTAGTTACTTGCCCAACATCTTAAGCATCATTAAAATATGGATATCACTGTATCCGAAAGTAACGCTGGACAATAATAAAATAGAGCAAGTCCCGACGGAGTTTGCAACTCCCGTAATAAAATAATTTCATGCATGTTCAAAACCATGATTTAAAATCTTGTGTGTGCTTAACGTTTTTCCGAAATTTTGTAACACAATCCACATAAGGATTTGAAACACAAGAAATAACAGATGCAATTTATTTTTAAAATAAATTTGTGCATGACTTAGTCGGCACTCAACGTCTCAAACCATACTCCTCCAAATCCCTCCGGTCCACTATTGTCATCCGAATGCTCAACCTCTTAAGGCAAAGTTGGGAATTACATCGATTAACCATACGGTTTCTCCTCGAATCAAAATCGATTCAATAAGTCCATGGTTCTAACCGAACCATCAATCCCGACCCGAACGGTCCACTTATAGCAAATATCATGATTATTGTCACCCTAAGTGACTAATACTAAAATCGTCAATCTTTTCCAACGACTATTCGCTTAGAAGCTTCTTCACTACCCCAACAATCATCACATTAAAGTAGTTCAAGTATGCACATGTACTAGTAGTCTCACCATGACACTGGCCAGGTGTCATTATGAACGTACCGTACATGATTATCCTTGCTACTCTCGACGTGATTCTCGTTTCTAGTGACTCCATCGACCTTGAAACATCCTATCTTAAAGTGCTTAGTGGTGAATTTCACTCTCATTTACCTAAAAGAATGCTAGTTTGATTCTAGGTATCCAAATCAACACCTAATTCTCTCAAACTTATGCTCTGATTCCAACTTGTAACACCCTCGAATTAGGAAAGAGCAACTAAATAAAAATTTGAGATATTACATCCGAAATCATAGAATTTCTTCCTATAATTCAATAGGTGAAATACCTCAAATTAAAATCTATGATCAACCTCAACAATAAATAATTCAAGTCTTATTACAAAGACTAAACTCACTTCGGGTATTACTTAACCCAATTACAAAGTGCTATTCCCAAGGGTAAATGCGGAAGACATCACTTAATCAATTCACCTCTCGAGCACATTTCTAGCACACAACCTTTCACAGTGTCACTAGAACTACTCCCAACCTGAACCTGTCACACATGCCGACAAATAAAAAGGGTTAGGCTAACGCCTAGTGAGTTAAAGAGTTTATAGCATGATTTAAATAATTCTTTAAATGAAAGTTTGCGACATAGATTATGATTTCCAAAAAAGTTTACAAAAAGGATATAAACGACTTATTTTCCAACACACCCAAAATCATTGAGAGAAGTTCCTAAAAGGTATAAAGCGTTTTCCAAAATGAATTCCAATCCAAACTCACTCAACTCGTGAATAAATCTATATTATGCAAAACCTTCAAATACGGTTGACGACATACTCAACCCATAAAACATGGAAGAACAATCCATATAAATATAATACTTCATCAAAAACATGATACGAACCAATACTCACGCGAAAACATTTTCATTCACGATTCGTTTATCAAAGTGTTGAGAAGTAAGGGTTACCAAGCTATGCATACCCCTAGGTCGATATTATGCATTTACATGAAATGATAATAAAACAATCAACTGACCGGAAGCGCAATAAGCAATTGTTATGAAATACTATCAAGGTGTCCTTCATGCATTACTTATGTTACGATATAAATCAATCCATACACTAAACAAGTTGCAACAAAACGTGCTAACACAAATCTTTGAAAGATAAATAATATTTCTCAACAAATCCCGAGTGGGACAAAATGCCCAACATAACTCATAAATTCTCACATAAATAAATGGAGTATGCACATTGTGAAATTGCACTCACACGACACAAAACATCGTAAAACAAAACTCCATGAAATTCAATGGGCTCAATGACCTCAAGTCAATAAAATGGCACCAAACATTTTGTTTCCAAAAGTCAAATTGCAATAAGCAAAATCATGACTAAAACGTCAAAATTCCAAAAAATTCCCTCTTTGTTGTAATACCATATAAACAACATTGATCAACAAACTTTCATTAAATAAATTCTCCAAAATAGCTTTACATAGACATAATGGAAGATAACTTTCCGTCCAAACCTTAACATATGTGGAGGAGATCCAATGTTAAGGTCATAAGCCGTAGTTACTTGCCCAACATCTTAAGCATCATTAAAATATGGATATCACTGTATCCGAAAGTAACGTTGGACAATAATAAAATAGAGCAAGTCCCGACGGAGTTTGCAACTCCCGTAATAAAATAATTTCATGCATGTTCAAAACCATGATTTAAAATCTTGTGTGTGCTTAACGTTTTTCCGAAATTTTGTAACACAATCCACATAAGGATTTGAAACACAAGAAATAACTGATGCAATTTATTTTTAAAATAAATTTGTGCATGACTTAGTCGGCACTCAACGTCTCAAACCATACTCCTCCAAATCCCTCCGGTCCACTATTGTCATCCGGATGCTCAACCTCTTAAGGCAAAGTTGGGAATTACATCGATTAACCATACGGTTTCTCCTCGAATCAAAATCGATTCAATAAGTCCATGGTTCTAACCGAACCATCAATCCCGACCCGAACGGTCCACTTATAGCAAATATCATGATTATTGTCACCCTAAGTGACTAATACTAAAATCGTCAATCTTTTCCAACGACTATTCGCTTAGAAGCTTCTTCACTACCCCAACAATCATCACATTAAAGTAGTTCAAGTATGCACATGTACTAGTAGTCTCACCATGACACTGGCCAGGTGTCATTATGAACGTACCGTACATGATTATCCTTGCTACTCTCGACGTGATTCTCGTTTCTAGTGACTCCATCGACCTTGAAACATCCTATCTTAAAGTGCTTAGTGGTGAATTTCACTCTCATTTACCTAAAAGAATGCTAGTTTGATTCTAGGTATCCAAATCAACACCTAATTCTCTCAAACTTATGCTCTGATACCAACTTGTAACACCCTCGAATTAGGAAAGAGCAACTAAATAAAAATTTGAGATATTACATCCGAAATCATAGAATTTCTTCCTATAATTCAATAGGTGAAATACCTCAAATTAAAATCTATGATCAACCTCAACAATAAATAATTCAAGTCTTATTACAAAGACTAAACTCACTTCGGGTATTACTTAACCCAATTACAAAGTGCTATTCCCAAGGGTAAATGCGGAAGACATCACTTAATCAATTCACCTCTCGAGCACATTTCTAGCACACAACCTTTCACAGTGTCACTAGAACTACTCCCAACCTGAACCTGTCACACATGCCGACAAATAAAAAGGGTTAGGCTAACGCCTAGTGAGTTAAAGAGTTTATAGCATGATTTAAATAATTCTTTAAATGAAAGTTTGCGACATAGATTATGATTTCCAAAAAAGTTTACAAAAAGGATATAAACGACTTATTTTCCAACACACCCAAAATCATTGAGAGAAGTTCCTAAAAGGTATAAAGCGTTTTCCAAAATGAATTCCAATCCAAACTCACTCAACTCGTGAATAAATCTATATTATGCAAAACCTTCAAATACGGTTGACGACAAATACTCAACCCATAAAACATGGAAGAACAATCCATTTAAATATAATACTTCATCAAAAACATGATACGAACCAATACTCACGCGAAAACATTTTCATTCACGATTCGTTTATCAAAGTGTTGAGAAGTAAGGGTTACCAAGCTATGCATACCCCTAGGTCGATATTATGCATTTACATGAAATGATAATAAAACAATCAACTGACCGGAAGCGCAATAAGCAATTGTTATGAAATACTATCAAGGTGTCCTTCATGCATTACTTATGTTACGATATAAATCAATCCATACACTAAACAAGTTGCAACAAAACGTGCTAACACAAATCTTTGAAAGATAAATAATATTTCTCAACAAATCCCGAGTGGGACAAAATGCCCAACATAACTCATAAATTCTCACATAAATAAATGGAGTATGCACATTGTGAAATTGCACTCACACGACACAAAACATCGTAAAACAAAACTCCATGAAATTCAATGGGCTCAATGACCTCAAGTCAATAAAATGGCACCAAACATTTTGTTTCCAAAAGTCAAATTGCAATAAGCAAAATCATGACTAAAACGTCAAAATTCCAAAAAATCCCCTCTTTGTTGTAATACCATATAAACATCATTGATCAACAAACTTTCATTAAATAAATTCTCCAAAATAGCTTTACATAGACATAATGGAAGATAACTTTCCGTCCAAACCTTAACATATGTGGAGGAGATCCAATGTTAAGGTCATAAGCCGTAGTTACTTGCCCAACATCTTAAGCATCATTAAAATATGGATATCACTGTATCCGAAAGTAACGTTGGACAATAATAAAATAGAGCAAGTCCCGATGGAGTTTGCAACTCCCGTAATAAAATAATTTCATGCATGTTCAAAACCATGATTTAAAATCTTGTGTGTGCTTAACGTTTTTCCGAAATTTTGTAACACAATCCACATAAGGATTTGAAACACAAGAAATAACTGATGCAATTTATTTTTAAAATAAATTTGTGCATGACTTAGTCGGCACTCAACGTCTCAAACCATACTCCTCCAAATCCCTCCGGTCCACTATTGTCATCCGGATGCTCAACCTCTTAAGGCAAAGTTGGGAATTACATCGATTAACCATACGGTTTCTCCTCGAATCAAAATCGATTCAATAAGTCCATGGTTCTAACCGAACCATCAATCCCGACCCGAACGGTCCACTTAAAGCAAATATCATGATTATTGTCACCTTAAGTGACTAATACTAAAATCGTCAATCTTTTCCAACGACTATTCGCTTAGAAGCTTCTTCACTACCCCAACAATCATCACATTAAAGTAGTTCAAGTATGCACATGTACTAGTAGTCTCACCATGACACTGGCCAGGTGTCATTATGAACGTACCGTACATGATTATCCTTGCTACTCTCGACGTGATTCTCGTTTCTAGTGACTCCATCGACCTTGAAACATCCTATCTTAAAGTGCTTAGTGGTGAATTTCACTCTCATTTACCTAAAAGAATGCTAGTTTGATTCTAGGTATCCAAATCAACACCTAATTCTCTCAAACTTATGCTCTGATACCAACTTGTAACACCCTCGAATTAGGAAAGAGCAACTAAATAAAAATTTGAGATATTACATCCGAAATCATAGAATTTCTTCCTATAATTCAATAGGTGAAATACCTCAAATTAAAATCTATGATCAACCTCAACAATAAATAATTCAAGTCTTATTACAAAGACTAAACTCACTTCGGGTATTACTTAACCCAATTACAAAGTGCTATTCCTAAGGGTAAAGGCGGAAGACATCACTTAATCAATTCACCTCTCGAGCACATTTCTAGCACACAACCTTTCACAGTGTCACTAGAACTACTCCCAACCTGAACCTGTTGCACATGCCGACAAATAAAAAGGGTTAGGCTAACGCCTAGTGAGTTAAAGAGTTTATATCATGATTTAAATAATTCTTTCGATGAAAGTTTGCGACATAGATTATGATTTCCAAAAGAGTTTACAAAAAGGATATAAACGACTCATTTTCCAACGCACCCAAAATCATTGAGAGAAGTTCCCAAACGGTATAAAGCGTTTTCCAAAATGAATTCCAATCCAAACTCACTCAACACGTGAATAAATCTATATTATGCAAAATCTTCAAATACGGTTGACGACAAATACTCAACCCATAAAACATGGAAAACAATCCATTTAAATATAATACTTCATCGAAAACATGATACGAACCAATACTCACGCGAACGTAAAATGTAATGAAGTCCAAATGCCATAAACATGGAAATGACCTGCTTCATTTAAACTTTAATATACATGGAGGGGAATCCAATATTAAAGTCATCCAATCGCAGTCAAATGTATAAGACCAAGAATAATAAAACAAGGACATTATAAAATCCCAAGTAGGGTTGGCCAACGACGGGGGAGACCCGTATCCATTGAGAGTGGATGAACACAAAAGTACGCCAATCAAACAATGTTAATCATACGACATTTCACTACATAAAAGCCCAAGTGTCCCATACGACGCCTTTCAAGACACACCCAAAGAGACGGCTGACCTTAGCGGAATATTACTAAGAATACCACCAAAGGCTCGGCACAAGAGGGGATACAAACATGGCATTGCCCTGACATGGCGAAGGTCAATAAAACGCCCGTCAATCAACCTGACAGCTCAACCGGACTCATCCCTCCTAGTGTACCCTTGAAAAGTAAAGGTCATAAAACATTAGGCCCGGTCAAATCCCGCGACACCCAGTAGACCATTCAACAAAGACTAACTTACGTGCCTATGGATCCAATGCAACACAGTCTATAACAATATGCCCATCCTGGAATGACTAACGCACCCGAGCATGTAAATATCAATAATGCGCAATATAATGCGATATGTTGCAATAAATGCAAACCATAATTAAGACCCCACATTGAGTCATCAAACCCGGACAAAATGTCCCCAAGACTTTCTCAAAATCAAAACCGAGCAAAATGCTCAAAACTCATTAGACCCATAAATAACGGTCATCATAGCATAAAATGCATTTAAACATCGTTTAGGTAAACAAGTACCACAAAATCATTATTAACCCAAAACTCGACACGGGTTAAGCAAAAGGGTTTTCCCAAAAGGACTCATACCCTTATAATTCTCAAAATGACTCATGAAACTAAAATGTGCATTTTACCAAATGATTTATAAAATCAATTACACCAATATGATTTAACCATCAAATAAACTTCATTTTGAGCAATAAATCTTTAAGGACATATTATGATTTCTACACATCAAAATATCCAAAAATCCCAAATATGGGTGTTTTACAACTTTATAAAGGTAAACACTTCAAAAAGGGTTAAACTCATCAAATAACCCAACAATTGATAATTTCAAGTAAAACACACAAATACTTGGAAAAATTACATTTTTGGCATGTACAAAGTTTTCACAAATCAACTTGAACTCACCTTGCTAGATTTAGGCTAAATCTAGATTTTCCCCAAATGTAAGCTCCTTTGAAGAAACTTGCATCTTCAAGCCAAATTCTCCAAAAACCTAGATCCATAATTTTCCAACCATAAACATTCATATCTAAACATAAAGAATCATTCCCCAACCATTTTACTTCAAGATCTCAACTTATACCAAAACCCTAATTTCATAGATAAGGAAGAAGAAGATCACCACAATCAAACATAACCAAAATCACCCAATAATACCACAAAATGGAAGAGAAGGTGAAAACAACAACAATCTAGCTTTTGGGTTGTGAGAGATTACCTTTACAACTTGAGTCCTTCAAAAGAAAGCTCCTAGTCTCCCACAAAAGCTCCAAGCTTTCATTCCTTCAACAATGGTGGAAATGGGTTTAATTTGGGTGAAGAAGATGAAGAAGAGGAGGTTGGGTTTTAAGGTTTTCTTGGGGAGGAGCCAACTTAGAGAGAGAGAGAGAAAGGGTTAAGTTAGGGTTTGGAAATGAAATGAGGAGAGAGAGAGGGAAAAGATCTAAAAAACACAAAATATCCCATCAGGTACATCGCGGACGTCCGGATTGGTCATAACGCGGACGTCCGGCTTGCCTTGGACGAAATCCCCAAACTTTCTCTGTTGCTTCCGTGGACGACCCGCGGACTTCCGCGCTTCGCGGACCTCCGGCCCTTGGCCCATGCGGACGTCCGCAAGTCTAAATTCCGTACTTCCATTTTCGGGGTGTTATAGAAGAGACGTAGGAAGTCGGTTGTGCACTGGTCGATCCCCTTCCATATGGAGGATAGACACCTGTTCAGAATCGTGAACAGGGTATACCAGATGGGCGCCAAGTATTTCTGATTGAAGGCGGATGAACGGTTGAGTGCGTGATTATAGCCGAGAGCATGGATGTCGGCGCAGAGGGTGTTGTCGTCGACCGCAGGGTCGTAGGTAGCATGGTCGCCGACAGTGGCTTCAGGAAATGATAGAAGACGTCTGAAAGAATCTGGTGTTAGCGCAAACGGATGATGATCGATCATCGCCGTTATGGTCTGAGAGTTGAGCTCCGTGACGACTTGAGAAGTACGCCAAACTTGGTATACGTAAAGGACAGGGGCGTCGGTGGTAGCGGTGAGTGCCTCTCGTAGTGGATGACCTAAAAGGATGTCTACGACCACACGATGTTGTGGTCGGAACTCGGCAGCGTCCAGGTGGTGATTATTTGCCTCGAGTTCAATGCCATGGTCTGCTGGAACCAAGGCGTTGTCAGCCTCTTCGTCAATGAATTCCTCTTGAGTAGGACTGTTTTGTGGTTGTTGATCCGCCATGAATACCTGAAAGACACGATGTTAGATTATGGACGGATCAAAGTAAATTCGTTGCGCACCTTTGCAAATAATGTCTCAATCTGGAGTAGATTGAGGACTGGCAGTGAGAAACAGGGTACATGACTGATGGCAGTGTGTCCAGACAAAAATTATCCGATAAAGACAAAGTTATTGGACAAAATGAAGTATCCGGATAAAATGAGTTATCCGGACAAAATTAGTTACCGGACACTCAAAACCACCCGGATAGTTGAACTTACCGGAAACCAAGAGGTTTTCAGACAACTTGGGTTGCCGGATGATAATGGGTACCGGACAAACATGAACAGTCCGGATAGTTGAACTTACCGGAAACCTAAGAGGTTTCCGGACAAACTGGGTTACCGGGTGACATAGTTTTCCGGATGAGATGGCTTTCCGGATGAGAGACAATCCGGATAAAATATTTAAGCACGTTGAACGTTTCTGGATAGACCTTGAATGTGTCCGGATAGTTTGAAACTATCTGGACGACATCCGGGTAACATGAATCGGCCAATACACCAACACAAACACAGATATATACATTCTAGGTGCGACTGATCGAGAAGATACGCAAACAATACCACAAAGTTCGATCTAAAACATTGCACAAGAGACCGAATGTGAATCGACGCAAAAAGCGGGGTCCGAAACCCCAATCGGTTGATACTGAGGTCCTTTTGACCATCGATTTGTATGTGTAAGTGATCGAAAAGCATTAGAGATCGAAATGAGAAACGTACCTGTGATTTAGAAGTCGAAATCAAACAAAGTAGATGAAATCAGAGGGTTTCCAAACAAGAGGGTTTTGGAGAGGGTTTTGAGTGGTTTTAGAATCCGGAAAAGTGAAATGGGGTTGTGTCCGGGTATATATATGTGAGAACTTATCGGGTGTGTTATCCGGTCCGGATAGGTATTCGGATTCCACATCCGGACACTTTGGGTTATTACCCAATTGACCCCTGATCTTTTTGAAAAGATATAAACTTTTGCAAACAAAGTTTTTCTTTGGAAGGTGAAGTACAAAGTTACCGCTCCCCCTCGAATGGAAGCCCTTGCTCCCCCTCGGATCGTGCCATTGGCCTTGTTTGAAAAAATATCCAAGAAGCGAAAACGAAAAAGATTGTGATTTAAAACATTTGTGACGCTCCCCCTCGGATTTTGCACAGTGAGAAAAATTGCTCCCCCTCGGATCGTGCAAGTGTTTCTTTTTAGGAAAGACTTTGGAATGGTCACACACAAAACACTTTTTGGAAGTTAGAAAAAAAAATTGTGACACTCCCCCTCAAATGTAGAACAAACTTACCTGATAATCGTATGTGCTCCCCCTGAACACATGAACAAAATTGTGAAACGCACAGATATAGCTATGAATAAAGTAGACGATAGTAATGAACATAAAAGGAAAACACACGCGAGAGGAAAGCAAACAAACGAAATCTACCTAATTAATACATAGATTTAATAGAAGCGTGTATACGATACAAGTAGAATACAAATGCGAGGAAGTGTGTACTCGATCATATGGAGTTTAGACAGTTTCTCGTAGGTGTATGGAACTTGTATCGGGCGCACGATTTAATCAAATCTTCAGGTTTAGCATACCAAGCCTGGACACAAGATAGTTAAAGCGTTTTTCGTCCAGGGGTTTTGTAAAAAGGTCTGCTAACTGATGTTCTGTATTAACAAAATAGAGTTCGATTGTACCTCTTTAGACGTGATCCTTTATAAAGTGATACCGAACGTCTATGTGCTTCATCTTCTTGTGCTGGACCGGAATGCTGGATATTGAAATTGCGTTCTTCGAGTCGCAGTAGATGGGCACTTGAGAGTAGGTGAAGTCGTAGTCTTTGAGTTGAGTGCGCATCCAAATGACTTGCGAATAGCAGCTCGTGGCGGCCACGTATTCCGCCTCAGTAGTCGATGTAGAGACACACTGTTGCTTCTTGGATGCCCAACTTACCAAACTATTGCCCAGGAACTGCACGTGTCCCGAGGTGCTCTTTCGATCCAACATGTTGCCCGCGTGATCGGCGTCCGAATACGCTGTGAGCTCAAAACCTGTCTCTTTCGGGTACCACAAGCCAAGATCAGCAGTACCTCTTAAGTAACGAAAAATTCGTTTAACCGCAATTAAATGAGACTCTTTGGATTTTTACTGAAAACGGGCGCATAGAAAGGTCGAAAACATAATATACGGTCTGCTCGCCGTTAAGTACATTAAAGAACCGATCATTCCACGGTACGTTTTGGTGTCCACATCCTTTCCGTTAGGATCGGCGTGTAACCATGTGTCGGGTGCCATGTGAGTTTTCATTGGTGAGGAATGTTCCATCTAGTACTTCCGAAGAATGTCCCGGATGTACTTATCCTGATTTATGAATATCCCGGTCGACAGTTGTTTATCTTGAAGACCGAGGAAAAAATTCAACTCACACAACATAATCATTTGAAAATATTGTCCCATTAGTTTCGCAAAGTTCTTACAATACTGTGGGTTAGTGGAACCGAAAATTATGTCATCAACATACACTTGAAACTAAAACAATATGACCTTTTTCATTTTTAATAAACAGGGTTGTATCGATTTTACCTTTTGAAAAACCTGATTTTATTAAAAATTTGGACAGAGCGTCATACCAGGCGCGTGGAGCTTGCTACAAACCGTATAAGACCTTGTCTAGAATATAGACGTAATTAGGCTTTTTGTCGTCCACGAACCCGTCCGGTTGCGATACGTACACTTCTTCCTTGATGACACCGTTGAGAAAGGCGGTCTTCACATCCATCTGGAAGACCGTGAAGTTCTTGTGTGCGGCGTATGCTAGGAACATACGAATCTCCTCGATTCTGGCAACCGGAGCGTATGTCTCGTCGTTGTCAATACCCTCTTGCTGGCGGTATCCTTTGGCCATGGGGCGCGCCTTGTTACGAACAACGATGCCATCTTCGTCCTTCTTATTCTTGAAGATCCACTTCGTGCCGATTACCGTCTTGTGAGATGGACGTGGGACGAGTCGCCATACCTTGAGGGCCTCAAATTGGTTGAGTTCCTCTTGCATCTCCATGACCCAGTTCGGATCTTCGAGTGCTTCAGAGACGGTTGTTGGCTCGATCTTGCTGAGGAAGCCGGAGAAGAAGCAGAAGTTGGCTGATGCGCCTCGTGTTCGAATCGAAGTAGAAGGATCGCCGATTATCTGGTGTCAAGGGTGAGCCTTGGTTCATTTGGTGGTGTGTAGAAGTGGTTGTTGAGTCGCGTGAGAGGTGTCCGGATCCACATACCCACCGATTGGAAGGTCTTGAACAGCTTCAAGTGTTGATGGTCGCTTTCGCGGAGGAGATGGAGCAGGATTCGTCGAAGGTTGAGCAACTTCCGATTCCGAGGAATTCAGAGGTTGGTCCTTGAGTGTTGTTGAGGACGAATCATCGGGAGTGATCTCCGGGTTAGGTATAGGTTCCTCTGGGGGATTAGTCGTATCATTCGTTGTTGTGTCTGTTGAGCTCTGAGGGGATTCCTGTGTAATTCTTGGAGTGCTCGTCGAAGGCGGCGGACCGGAAAGATTCTCCGAGTTCTCGATTTAAGCAGCTTCAATTCTAGGTTGCACAAAGACACGAGGGTTAGGTAAGTTAAAAAATTCATCATAAAAATGCTGAAACAGTAAATCTAAATCAGAAAGTTATGATTTCGACGTAGATGCATGATTTGGATTTACTGGGGGTTGTGTAGATCCCGAACGTGAGAGTTTGGAAGCTAACACGCCAGATAAAATGGGTTCTGAACTGAGTTGTTCAGAAGCCAAATCTGCGGCTTCGTCAAAGGTCACGCTTACGCTTTCGACGACGGATTTTGTCCGTTTGTTGTAAACGCGATAAACTTTATCCTGCATCGAGTATCCGATGAATACTCCTTCGTCTGCCTTCGGACTAAACTTCCCGAGGTCACCCTTGTCGTTCAGGACGTAGCATGTGCATCCAAACGCGTGGAAGTACTTGATGTTCGGGATGCGATTGTTGATGATCTCGTACGGCGTTTTGTTGAACCGCTTGTTGATGATGGGCGGTTTTGCGTGTAGCAGGCAGTTGCAACCACTTCTGCCCATAGAAAGAGTGGCAGCTTCGATTGTGACAGGATAGTGCGAGCAGCCTCGACTAGGGTACGGTTCCGCCGTTCTACCCCTCCGTTTTGCTTAGGAGTCCTTGCGGCTGAGAAGTTCTGCGAAATACCAACAGATGTCAGGTATTCGTTCACCGTTTGATTCTTGAACTCTGTCCCATTGTCCGTTCTGATTGACTGAACTTGCCGTCGGAGGTTTAGTTGAATGGTCTTTAGGTGAGTGATAATTAGCTCTGGTGTTTCATATTTGGAGTGTAAGAACTTCACCCATGTGTAGCGTGAGAAGTCGTCGACCATCACCAGAACGTACTTCTTCTTGTTGATGCTCTGAACACGCATCGGTCCGCACAAATCCATATGGATGAGTTCGAGGGACCGGGACGTGCTCGGAGCGGCATTCGGCTTGTGAGTCGCTCGCTTCATCTTTCCCATCTCGCATGACCCGCAGAGTTTGTCCTTCTTGAACTTGAGCTCGGGCATGCCTTTAACGTGTCCGCCTAGCACCAGCTTGTTGATATTTTTGAAGTTGAGGTGCGAGAGACGTTGGTGCCAAATCCATCCTTGTTGTGAGTTGGCCTTTAACATCAGGCAGACAGTGTCATCGGTCTTCAAGGCAGAGAGGTTTATGGTGTAGAGGTTGGTCTTTCGAGTTCCAACCAGTAGCTCCTTTCCATCTTCAGTGCGGACGCTACACCGTTTTGCTTTGAAGTTGACCTCGAGATCTTTATCGCAAAATTGGCCGATGCTGAACAGATTGTGTCCCTATCCCGCGACGTATGAAACTTTCTTGATCGTGATCTTATCTTGGACAATGTCGCCGTAGCCCATAATCGGCGTCTTGTCATCATTCCCAAACCTCACGTCTCCGCAATATTTCTCTATGAAGTTCGTGAGCAGCTCCCTCCTTCCGGTCTTGTGCTTGGAGCATCCTGAGTCTAAGTAACACACATGACCGTATTGCAAAAACAAGATTAACGGTTCTTAGGTACCCATTTGAAAATAGGTCCTGGAGGGTTAGGTTTAACACCTAACTGAGGAACCCGTTTTGAAATGGGTTTCCTCTTAGTTGTAGGTTTAACCTCTGATTGGGGAACCCGTTTTGAAATGGGCTTCCTTTTGGTTTTACGGGATTTGCAATTAGGTTTAGAATGATAAGCATGATAAGAACCAAACCAATCAGATGCATATCTAATATCGTCAAATTCATTCAATCCATAGTTAGAAGAACACAAACAATCATGGGATAACTGAATCAAATGCTAAATTGAATAAAGTTTAATCGGAAAATTAACACTTTGTTCAATGAAATTATTCGAATGATTCAAACCACAATCATTAATGTTCTTCCTAGAATTAAAAATAAAATTAAATGACTTCGACTCCGACTTGTTCTTGATAGATCCCTTGGCTACCCACTTTTGTTTGCCTTGTTTAGCCAGACCATTTTTATCTGAAACATCATTAACGGCATGGTCAGCAGAGTTTGAGTAGATAGGATTTTTATCAGTTGATCGACCGGTCTTTTGCCGCGGCTGTGAATGATTTTGTGAACAAGAATCAGTTTTAGAAACTTTGTTCACAGCCGGGGTCTTGGGTTTTGAAGAACATTCGCCTTTAAGAAAATTGACCGAACGATTTACCGCTTCAGAAAGAAACTCGGTGTGTTTCGGAAGAGTTTGTCAAATGGAAACGATTCAAACTCTTCATCTAACTACCTTTGAAATTCATGAATGCGGAAAAGTCAATATCAGGAATCGATGGACTAGGATTGGTTGAGGGAGGAGAGGAACACCTTGTGTCCGTGTTTTTAGAAGAATCTGATGCGGAAGCTTTTAAAAAATCAGAGTTTAGATCCTTTTTAACACAATCATCTTGAGACACTTTACCTTTTCGTGAAGAAGTTTTTCCAATGAAAGCTTTACACGAAGATGTATCGGACGAGTCCGAGGAAGGTTCGGGTGAAATCATCTTTTTCTTTTGAAGTTGATCAAGTTTCTCTTGAAGATGAAACTTGCTCACTTTCTCTTGCATCACTTCTGTTGCCAAAGCAGACAGTTTTGATGTGAGCCAATCGATTTCATTCCGAAGGATTTCCTGTCCTTCATCCGACACAGATTCGGTTTTTACGGATTTGAGTTTCTCAAGTTCATTTTGAAACGCTTGTTTCTCTTTTTCAAAATTAGACCTTTCCTTTTCGAGTGTATCTTCTAACTCGACTATTTTGTCTTCCAAAATGAGAGGAGGAACATAGAGTTTAAACTCGTCCGTCTCAGTTTTGGATTCATGTGCTTGGGCCTCATCCTTTTTGGAGGAATCCTTGGGTAAAGCAACCTTATAGCCGTCAAAATAGTCATTCGAAAGGCATTTCTTTGGATTTTTCTTGTACGAGTAGTTCATATGATGATACACAAAAGGTATATGCATTTTAGTGGTTTGAGCGCTTTGTATTCCTCAGTTTCCTCTTCCTTTTTCTCTTCAAGAGGACCAATCCAATCTATTTTATACTCGGGATACTTTTTGTCCAGACCAAGAAAACCAAAGTGATAAAGAGTAGGTGTCTTAGACAAAACCTTTTTCAAGTACTGTGGGTTATCGTATCCGATTCCCCATTCCTCGTTAAAGTATGTGAATTCCTTAGGTTTGTTCATGTGAATGGTCTGATCAGTTTGACCTCTTTTGTGAAGTTTGGTTTCAAGATCAGTTATTTTAGAAACCAACTCTTTGTGCTGGATTTGAAGAGAAGAGCATTGATAGACAGTCTCTTCCTTCTCATTCTCACACTGATCAAGTTTTAGATTCAATTCAGATATCTTGGCCCTTAAGTCCTTAGGTGCTATTGAAAGATTTGTACATTTTTCTTTTAGATTAGCATTGTCGGACTTGTATTTTTCAGTGATACACTTTTGAACATCTACCTTTTCTTTTAACGAGTTAATTTCAAGCAGTTGTTCATTAGTGGTGGCCTTATAAGAATCTATTCGTTCAACGAGTGGTTGCATCTGTTCGATTAAGCTTTGATGAATAGGTTCACATACCTGACACATATTTGCCTTTTCTGATGGAGGAGAATGATTGCCCATGAAAGCATCAACATCGTCAGAATCACTGTCAGTGTCGGATTGATTGAGCCAGTGGTCGTCTTCAACTAGCAGTGCCTTTCCCGCAGCTTTCTGTTCTGCCAGCAGAAGTTTGGCTTTGTAGTAGTGTACGTTTTTCTCGACGGGCTTCCTATAACCCTTGGCAAAATGACCCAATTTGCCGCAGTTATAGCACGTGACGGGTTCGTCCTTCTTCTTTGACTCGGGCTTGCGATCATCCTTCTCATTCTTTTCCTTGTGGTCAGGTTGCTTGTGCTCATCTGCCTTTTTCTTTCCTTCATATGTATCATTATAATCATGGCGCTTGTTGGAAGAAGTGGAATAACGCTGATTATTGGACGAAGGTTTCTTGAAGAACTTCTTTTGCTAGAAAGATCTGGAGAGTAGAGCCATCGCTTTCTTTACTGCAGTCAGTTGAGGATCATAATCGCTTTCCTCTTCTTCTTCAGATTCTGGTTCAGATTCACTCGGCCCTTAGGTTCGTTTGGAGTAACGGCTGGAAGATTTGCTTCATTTTTAAGAAACAAGTGCGAGTGGATCGACATGTGACTTGGAAGCGGACTTCTGGCTGCTCAGTATCTCCACGACTTCATCCTCATCCTGTAGAAGCATCTCGTAGAGTTCATGGACTGGAACGTTCTCCATCAGGTGGCTGTGTTTGATGTGAGAAGCGAACACTTTCCATTCTGGCAAGAGGTTGTTCAGAAACTTGAGTGCATTCTCCGTGTTTGATCGATTGATCTTGTTCTTGTGGAGCTCGTTCGGTTGGAGGAAAAATCGTTCATAGGCCTGTGAGAGTGATTCTCCGTTGCGCTGCTTAAAGCCATCAAGCTTGGTGATACAGCTGTTGATCTTCAGTTGGTTTCCAACTTTGCTCCCGCTCATCATCTTCTCTACTTGAACCCACATGCCCATTGAGGTGTGCTTGTAGCTGTTTATAGCTATGTAGATCTGATTTGGTAGAGCCTGAACCAGATATCTCTTGGCATGCTTTTCGCCATCAAACATGCCCTTTTCCTCTTCGCTCCTATCAAAGTATTTCTTGGGCTCAGTTCGAGCTGGAGCACCTCCTTCTTGTGCTGGAACGGTAGTCATGGGAGGATCTTGTGGGCCATCAGATAGAGCACGCCAAATGTACTCGTAGTTGTCCTTAGATTCGATGAATATGAGGAATTTGTCCCGCCATTGGCTATATTCGCCCTGATATAGGGTCGGTGGCTTGGCATCGGTGCCGATTGCAAGAGCGTCGCGAGACATCTTTGGTATTTGCACTAAAGTGATTGTCAGACGTTGGTTCGATTCAAAGTGGAATCCTAACGCAAGGCACTATGAGTGGAAGTCCTAACGCAGGTGCTAATAGTGGCTTAAAATGGAACTGGTAAGAAAATAGCTAAGCAGAACTTACCGGATAGGAATCCGGATGAAACAGTGTCTGACCTGGAAGTGTCCGGATCAGATGTGGGTGCAGTGTTCAGCTAGCAATAGGTATCCGGATAAAGTTGAAATTACCGGATAGTTTAGAGGATACCGGATAACTTGGTTACCGGGTAAGATAAGAAAACAAACTTACCGAATAAATTGGAAAACTTACCAGATGAGAAGGTTGTCCGAATGGGGAACGATCCGGATAGGGAGTCCGGGTAGTGAAAGTTACCGGGTGGAATATATCCGGACAGAGTTACCGGTAACTGAAGTTACCGGATGGTATTGATACGGAAACTAACCAGGAACCTTTGAGTTACCGAATAACTTAGAGTTACCGGGACTTTTGGTTACCGGTATGGTTGTCCGATAAGTAGCGAGAGAGAAGCAAACTTACCCGGATTGATATGCAAGTTCCGGATACGACGGCTGTGGAAGACTATTCGATTGAGAAGCAATTAGGATTTCCCAAAATAACTCCTGAAAGATTAGAAACCTTCCAAAACACCAAAATAACACTACCCTAATCGATTTTCAAGCAAAAAAATCAAGATTTTGAGAGAAAAATTGATACTTTTCAAGAACAGAGACACACAAACACAGAAACTTGATTTTGCCAGAAACTTCTTAAACAGTCGAATTGAGTAATGAAAAATTGCAGAATCACATATAATGATAATACTAATCGAGTGGTATAGGCGAAATCAATCAATTTAACAGAAATCAAGAAATGGGATTTTTTAAGAAACAAGAACACAGTCGACAAAAGAAAGAACACTTACCAGAAACTTTTGAATCACCTTGAATCGAATCGTCCGTATGCTCTGATAGCAATTGTGAGTTCTAGATTAGTGTATAGAACAGGAAATCAATAGAACAATATAGCAATCAGTATGATTTCCAACAGTCATCCATATAGTATTGAATAAACCTTTCAGAGTGTTTACACAATTTCAGAGAATAACAATGATGACTAATTAAACGATTAACCTGATTTCTAAGGAATAATAAACTATTTATATCTAGGCCTAATCAATTCAAGCCCATGGCCAATTACATTAATTAAGCCCATAAACAATTTACAATTAATCCCTTGAACTTCCATTCAATTAGAATTTATTCCCAACATGCTTTTTTACACCCAGTGATTTATTGTCGCCCGAATGCTTACGACGGAAGGTTACGTCGTCCTCCACTCTCATGTAATCCAACGTCCTAGCTTGAACGTTTTCAAAGTTTTCCGGTGGATATTTCGTAAGATCGGCGTACAGTCCTGAACTGTCGTCATCAAGACCTCGCTTGTAGGCCTCGATTGCTGTTTTGACATCGCAGTTTCGGATACTGATCATTTCTGCGTTGAAACGATTGAAGTAACTGCGAATAGATTCTCCAGCTTTTTGTGTGACGTAATACTAGTCACCGGTCTGCTTCTCCATCTTGTGACTACTAGCGAACTGTTGCGAGAACTAATTTACCAACTCAGCGAAATTGTCGATAGACTTAGGCTTGAGGTTGATCAACCATTTGAAAGCAGCCCTTGAAAGGGTCGCACCAAAACTCTTGCACATGCAGACTTCTTGGTATTGGCGATTGACGCAATCCACATCAATTGTTTGTATTGGGCGATGTGTTTCGTCGTGTCGGTTATTGCCGAATACTTGGGCGTAAAAGCTGGAATAGTGTACTTTTTTGGAATGTCGACAGTTGCAATTTCGTCGACAAAAGGGGATGCTTGAAATCCAGAGCGAGGCTCGACGTTGACAGGGACGGCAGCACCATGCAATTTTGAAAGTAGGGATAACATCTTTTCGTTCTGATATTCGAGAAGCTTCAAGCGTCGGGAGAATGGGTTGTCCTGATTGGACTCTCCGGTTGTCACAAGGATAAATCCATTGTTCGTATGGAAGACATTATGATGCGTCGAGTCGGTAGCATCTCCTTGTGGTGGAAAAGTGAACCTCGGTTGGGGCATCGTCGGGATGCTCATCGTGGGAATCGGCACAATGGGACTCTTGAATCGGCCGAAAGGTTGTCGTCGACATAGGCATCGTTTGATTTTGATACAGCGGTGGTGGTCGAATATGTTGCGGTGGATATTGTCCCTGAGGGGAACCCCTATAAATGGTCTTGGGTCATTTTTTGGACCGAAGGTGTTCCCAGCATTTTGATTCGGACCACCTTGTGGGTTAAAAAAGTTTCCTAGATTCTGGAGCGGGATTCCTTGAGGACCATAGAAGCCTCTTGGGTTCTGGAGTGTATGTTAGGACATTTAAGTTGTCCTAAATAATTAGAAAGTTTTGTAAAGTAATAGATTTGGGCCTAATGGGCTTTGACAAGTAAATGGGCTTGGGCTTACTTGTTGTAACAAGGGGGGAAGGGCTATAAATAGGAGATCGAAACTATTTTTGGATCGACTTCAAAGTCAGATCTGAAACTATTTTTGGATCTTCGATTGATTAAACTTAACTTTCTGAAGTGATCAATCAGAAACTTAAGTTTCTGCAATCTTTGTTCTAAGAAGATATAAGGAGATCGATTTGTTCGTCTACATCAAATCAAGTTTGTGAGCTTTTATTTCATTTGGAGGATTTCAAAGTGAATTCGATGTTGAAGTTTTCAAGAGTTTACTTTTGTGTTCAGAGGATTACTAAGAGATTGCACAAGACAACTAAGAAGTTCTGATTTCGATCATGAGTATTCAGATTTCTGAATTCAATGTTCAGAATTCTGATCCGAGACTAAAGGCAATTCAGATTTAACTCTTGTTGAATCTGGATTTTAGAAGATTGGAAGAGTTATGTTAGTTGTTATTAGAGCTCAAAACAGATTAGTGCTGTCCACAGAAAGTCGTACAAAACAGCAAATTCAGAAAGTCTTAATTTGACAGCTTATTCGGTGTTGTGAGCGCATAATAGCTTGCTGTTTGGTGTTGTTTGCTTGCTGTCATAACTGTTTGGTGTTGTTTGCTTGTTGTCAAAACAGTTTGGTGCTGTTTGGAGCTGAAAATTCAGAAAATCGATGATGTTTGCTGTCAAAACAGCAAGTTCTTTGCTGTTGGAACTGTCCAGAAAATTTGCTGCTGTTTTGTTGCAGTTAAACAGAAAATTAAAGCTGCTGGTTCATAACAGAAAGTTGAAAAGATAGTCGTTGTTGAGTTCTAAAACAGAAAACAGAAAGTTGCGGTTGTTCTTCTTAAATTGAAACAGAAAGAGTCCTAGTTCAGATGTAGTTTGATGGTAAACAAAACTAACAGATCAGTTCAAGAGTCGGATACAATGTAATCAGAATTGAATTTGTTCAGAATTGATCGTGTGTATTCAGAAATCTGACTTCAATACTCAGAATTCTGATTTGGAGTTCAGAAACTATTCAAAGATGTACGAGAGTTGTGGTTGTGGCTATTCAGATTTCTGATCAAGAGGGTTCAGATTTATACTTAGTATCCTTCAGATGCAATCGATCATATTCAGACCATTCAGAAGTTTGTCATTGAATTCATAAGTCAAATGATGGTTCAGAACTATTTTTTCGAAGCTTAATCAGAATTCTGACTCCAAGAGTCAGAACTTTATCGTGAAGAGTCAAAACTTTCAGACTTAGAATTTTTTTTTTTTAAAAAAATCTTTCAGGATCAGATATCTGATTGACTTACTCAGAGGTCTGAGTGGTCTTCTCAGAAATTTTACTTAGTATTTTTCTGAGTAAAGGTGCATTTCAGAATTTTTCAACAGCTTTGCGCACCTGTCGTATTTTGATCATAACTCCCTCCTCGAAGCTCGAAATTTGACGATTTCAGATGTGCTAAATTCCTAAGACACAGATGAACACTTTTCATGTTTTGAGTTTGTTCTGAATCAATGTGCTTATTTGTCAGATTCTGTGTCAAAGTCAGTGTATAGCTGCTGGACCGAAGCAACGTTTTTCACGATATTTCTCCCAACTTTCAGAAAGATGTTCTGTCTTCTATTTTTTTGTGGATCCAAGCTGAGTTATTGAAGTGTATGAAGACACTCCCTCCTCTAATATTAATGGATTAAGCTCTTGAGCTTAATGGTCATACAACTCGAATTTCAAGGACTAATTCTTAATTATAAACTGAGGTGGTTTCAGTCGAGCTTATTGCACATGGGATTCGATTTTAAAGTTGTAATTTGTGAAGAAGAAGAGCAAATTTTGAGGGGGAGCTTGGATAGATTTGCAAGGCGTGAAGATATGCAACACTAAAGTTTTCAAAGAAATCAAGGGGGAGATCATTTGAAGATGCTTTCTTTATAAAACTTTAGGGGGAGATTGTTGGGTCTAGAAAGCCCCAATTATATAGAAAGTTTTATAAAGTCCATGTAAAGTCAATGAAAGTCAAATGTATTGTAATTAGCTTTATTAGTCTTTTGGGCTTTGGGAGTTTAATGGGAGTTAAATGGGCTTGGGCCCATTTAATTAGACACTATAAATAGGTGTCTTGGGCTTACATTGTCATTTGAGACTTTGAGACATTTGAGAGAATACACAGTAAGATTTGTGAGAGCTTTGTACGTTCAATTTCTCCCTCCATTATATTTCAATCATATGAATAGAGATCATTCAATAAATTGTTCTTCATGTCTATCTTTATTCTACTTTCTATGGAGTATTCTTGATTGTTGCTTCAATTATGGGACTTACACCTTTCTAATAATAAATAGTTCTCTCCTTCCTTATCTTGTTACAATTACTTGAAGTGTTGAAGATCATGGACTCACAATTGGTATCAGAGCCAAATCGACGAATCTTTTCTCGATACGATCATCGGATCTCGACATTTCAAGTAAATTAGCCCGATCTACATGTAAGTGTGCTCAAATCTCTTATGCTCTTGATGATTTGCTCGTTATTCGATTCCAGATCATCTCCAATTTTTTGAATCGAATTTCGACAAGTTTTGACGATTTTCGAAAATTTCGAGAGTTTTTCGGTGTTCTTCGCGAGATTTCTCAAGATCCAAAAGTTTTTATGTGGATGAATTGTTTTGAGCTTCACAAGATCTGTTTGCATGTGGATTTAGAGAGAAATAAAAAGTTCAGATCTGAATTTCATCAACGATTCATAGAATTCAATTTTTTCGGCTTGGATCTTAAAGATGTCGATCTACAATTCTTGGATGTTTTGATCGAGAATTCGTCCACAGATCTGTTTGTTTACATGTTTAGAGCATAAAGCAACTTTCAAATTTGTTTTTGGTCGAAAAATCAGCGAGATATGAAAACTGTAAGTTGACAGCTCCATTCTCGCCGGAAAAACGTGCATGGCCGGAGATTGGCCGGAAAATGGTGTTTTTCATCGATGCTTTGAACTCAAACCATTACAGAATTGTTCTTCATAATGTTTTGGTTATCCAGAAATCGTTTAGTGTAAAACTCCAGCATGAAATCACGTTTTTAGAGCTGTTGGAAGTTGCCTGATCGGAAAAATGTCGCCGGATTCTGGAGTTTTTTCTCGCTGGAAGTTTACTGTTTTCACCACAGATTTGTTCATCCTGTTGTTTCGATCTATTTGAGATCAATTAGCGTAACAATTTCAGCATGAAATCAGACTTTTAGTAGTGTTGGATGTTACTTCGCCGGAAAAACGAAATGGCCGGAATCTTCGCCGGAGAAAGTTGTTAGTCGCCGGTGGCATGCGTTTCACGCTGCATGATCTCAATTTTCTTATTCGTTGGCATTTTTTTATGTTCACTAAGCACAATGGAATAATTTTGGTGCATGTGTGATCGTGAAATGTGAAAGAAATTTGAAACAGAAATGTGCAGCACGTGATTTTTTTTGGTGAAGATGGTGAATAGTACTAACTAGACCAGTTAGTGAGCAGTTAAGTTTCTAACATTTTTGGTCCAGTTTCCGTTAGTTTGGTTAAAATTCCAGATTTTTGCTAACGAAACTCGTGTGGCATCACTCTATACTTTGTTTGTCACATATCCATCTCCACGACATCGATTTGAGTACGATTCCTCGAAATCCCTACCGAGTAGCGCGTGTTTTTATCGTTCCTTCTTCGAGCAAATTCGGACCAAGCTCTTAAGCCGAATTCTTATTCAACTCGTGGTCTAACGACGGATTCTCTGTTTTACACTAAATGCATACACTTTGAAGATGATTTTAGTGCATTTAGTCGGGGTTATGGAGTACATTGGATCCGATTTTTCAAAGTTGAAAATATGATGAATAAGAGCAACTTTCAAGGGGGAGCCGAGCCTACATTTGAAGAATACACCGCTAAAGTTTTTCAAGAAAATCAAGGGGGAGAGGAGTTAAAGTTTAAGTGATTTTACTTTCCAAAACTTTAGGGGGAGAATGTTAGGACATTTAAGTTGTCCTAAATAATTAGAAAGTTTTGTAAATTAATAGATTTGGGCCTAATGGGATTTGACATGTAAATGGGCTTGGGCTTACTTGTTGTAACAAGGGGGAAGGGCTATAAATAGGTCATTTCATGTATGTTTGTAATAACAAGTTCATAAATCACAATGTAGCTCTTAAGCACTTTTGTGTTCTCTCTCTAGATTAGTTTACCTTTCTAATAATAAATAGTTCTCTCCTTCCTTATCTTGTTACAATTACTTGAAGTGTTGAAGATCATGGACTCACAGTGTACCATTCTGATTCCCAAGGAAGATTCCTTGATTATTCTGGTTCGGACCGTTATGATGATCGAAGAAGTTGCCAGCATTCTGGTTTGGACCATTTTGCTGATTGAAAGGTTTCTTTGACCCGACATTTCCTGAAAAACAGAGAGAGCTCAAGAAACGATTAGTAGGTCATACGCTTTTTCAGAGATTTTCTCTAGATGGGGCCCCACGGTGGGCGCCAAACTGTTAATGCCAAAAATCACCCAAAGGATAATTTAAGGTCGATGTGGAGCTTTAGCAACTAAAGAAAGGAATCACGCGACAAGTCGTACGACGAATAACGAAAGTAAAAGAGACGAGAGAATTTGGTGACGCGAAAAACCCCTGTCAAGGGTAAAAACCGCGGTCGGCTGCAGAAGTCGACGGTGCACTGTGGTCGTCAAACAGGGAAGACGTCCTTTAGTAACAGGTGTCGTGAGTACAATAGACTACAATTACAGTAGAAATAGACTTATTTGTAAGAAAACATCGTGTGTCGTGTGTGAAAATGCTTCGTCGTGCGTTTCTACTAATGAAGGTGCGGTTGATCGTGTGAATGCTTCGAGAAAGCTTCTGGAAATCCGTGTATATGCTTGGGAGTTAAGATGAACACGTTCTATATCAGATGTCTATTGCTGCGAGCTGCGAACTCGTAGTGTTTTCTTGAAATTTATATATTCCCGATTGTATCTTCAATCATGGAATATATAGGCTTTGGCGTCATTAATGGTCTTCATAAATGTGGAAAACGGTTCTTGGCATTGATAACGCTTGATTGCGGTCTTCAGTTATGACCGTTGTCCTTTATGATGCTTGAACTGCATTAAATAGTAATCAAAGAAACATTTGTCGACCGTTAGTAGGTTAGTGTCGAGGATAATCGTACGATGGTCGCTCGTTTCGAGGGATATCTCGGTCGTACGACAGAAATACCTAACTGACGACGATTAAAGAAATGGTCGTGCCTATTTTAGGAGACCTTATCTTAATCCAAGACTTGTCGTGCGAAGCGAAGCGAATCCTTTGTCTTCCTGCGTCGGTCGTGAGGTGTGATTTTTTACCCAAACAGTTTTCCCACAAAATTTGAATTTGAGGTGCAAATTTAAATTTTAATATCTGAGGTAACTTAATGGACACGTGTTGACCAACTAATCGACTCTGGTTCGAAGAAAACTGAATCGGTTCGATGGTAACCGAAAAGTCAATAAGATCAGTGACGTCATGCTAACGTAAGGCGCGTGGATGACAACTGTGTGACAGGGGTCGATCATCCAATGATGGCATGCGAAGGGTTAGATGATAGGTGTCGACCATCGAGCGGTTCGTACTGACATCATGGAAACTGTATAAATAGGGTTTGATACCCGACCCTTCCCTTTTTTATGCTTCCTGGTATTTTAGAGAGAGATTTTGCTTGATTTTCTTGCAAAAAAATCGGTCCCTGCCAAAATTGTTTGAGGTTTTAGAGCTCTTAAGGTACGATCTTCATCCTTTTATGCCCATTAAGTCCATAGCTAGGAGATGCACGAAGAATTGGGATTCAAAAATCCTTTTTCTAGCCTTAACCAGCAACCCAGATTTTATCATGTCTAGTGAAACACCGAGCACCATCTCCTCTGACAAGCGTCTAGAGGCTTTCAGGGTCTTATCTGAGATACCTGAGAGCGTCGAAATGTTCCCCGCCGACCATATTCGTCCTGAGGAATGTCCGGACGGGTTTTTATTCTGCACGAATACCCGTTCAAAATAAGGATTTAAGTGGCCTTTTTCGCCTTTGGCTAGGGCATTCTTAGATGCGTTCGACCTGTCTCCGGGTCAGACGATGCCGCAATTCTGGCGGATCGTCCAGGTGATTATTCATTATGTTTGATTGTTTGGGAGATATATTGCACTACTTTTGGGATCCACAATTGGTATCAGAGCCGAGAGACAAGCTAATTGATTCAAAGGTATCATCTATTTTGGTTATGTATTCATCGAGTTCAAAAACGGCGCATTCTGATAAATTTTTCAGTTTTTTGATTTGAACTCAAATGAATGATTTTTAATTGTTCCATTCTATCTCTTTGAGTCATAAATTGATTTTGATAAAGTTTCATATTCGATTTCTAGGGTTTTAAGCACCTATTTGATAAAAACCGATTTTTTGTGTTCTTAGTCTATGTTCTTTGGATTTCTAGTGTTTTTCGAGAAATAATATAGATTTTGGTTCAAGATTGATTTGGGTTTGTTGGTTTGGTATTTATTTTTGGTTTTGCGATTTCTACGAACCAAAATCATCCATTTGAGTTGATTATCAGATCCGATAAAGGCGCCCAGGTTGAAATACGGAAGTTGTTCTTCGTTCCAGGTAAGTCACATCCTCAAAGCCAAATACGTTTTATCCGAATACTAACACTATCTGGATCGAATTTCATCCAGATTCCATGTTTTCTGGTTAATTTTTCGATTACACTCACCCGGAAACAATATCCGGACTCTTACACTTCCGGATTCTGTATCCGCCCTTCTCATCCGGATTCTTGCATTATCCAAACTTATACTCAGACTTTGACACTTCTAGAGAACTCTACCCGAATTTTCACCCGGTTTTTGTCACATAATCGGATTTAATCTTATCCGGTTTTTCATCCAGATTTCACTCAATCCAGACACACATCCGGAGTCCACATCCGGATTTCTCATATCCCGCACTTAATTTGTTGTTTTTCAGTTTCATTAGAATCTGTTTATTTCAGTCTTTCATTGCTTCACTTTTAGAACCTTACATTAGGACACTCACTTGTAGTTCCTTGCGCTAAGTCACTACCTTTAAATCATAACCCAATTGTCTCATGATAAACTAGTGCATTTAAGATGAATACCAGAGATGCTTTAGCGATAGGGCCTAAGACCAAGCCACCCGTCCTATATAGAGGAGAAGACCAACTATGGCGCGACCGTTTCATGAACTTCATCGAATCCAAGGATCTTTATCCCGAGATTCTACGCTCTTTGCGAGAGGGGCCAAAACCTACACCTATGATGGAGGTTCCAGCCCAAGACAGCGGCGGAGAGGCACAGATGGTCCCGAAGACGTATGCCCAAATGACTGACCCCGAGAAGACGGAGATTCGGTGGAGACAAGGCGGCGAAGACCTTCATACTTCACAGTTTACCAAACGACATCTACACGAGCATAGACAGTTACAAGGATACGACCAAGGGTATATGGGATCAGATCAAGAAAATGATGATGGGCAGCAGGATCGGGAATCCACGGTTGAAGATTAATAGTTGCATCACTCGCTACGATGGATTTGAGGCAAGGAAAGGAGAAACTCTGGCTGAAACCTATGAGAGGCTCTGCCTTCTGTTGAATGATCTTCACAAGAGCAACATCAGGAAGACCATGTAACGATCCGTCCCAAACATACACCACATAATACAATTTACAAACCAAATATATATATATATATATATATATATATATATATATATATATATATATATATATATATATATATATATATATATATATATATATATAACAAAAGATACATATTATATCACATAAGGTCTGAAAGACTTAAAACTGTACATTACATATTCAGTACAAACGTTTCGCTAATATTACAATACTATTCTACAATACGATTCAGAAAAACTTCGGAATTAAAACAACCTTCAAAGCATCTTACACTTTATCCTTTCCTTTAAACCTTCCTTGACCTGGAATACATATTTTTGAAAACAAAATGAGGGTTAGACCAAACGGTCTAGTGATAATCCCTGTCAGTTTAGTAATCCTTTTGTAAAACACAAATATACAACAAGTATACAAATACCCAGCATTACTCATGTGCACTGTGTTAGCTCCAAATATTCATAATATTAGAAGTATTGAAAAATAGACTAAGTATGAAAGAGCTCCACAGAAGCTCTACGGTGTTCCACAGAAGCTCTGCGGTGTTCCACAGAAGCTCTGCCGAAGCAAACGATCATTCAAGGAACACCAAGTCTCAAGAAGAATCTACAGAAGACTACTCACAAAGGACCAAAGAAGGATCTACAGAAGAATGCTCACCAAGGACCGAGCCGCAGAACCTCTGTCACCCTTGACAGAGCCTCTGCGGTTCAGACTGAAGACTTGGAATATATTTATAATATCTTGCCACTGTTGCAGAAATATCTTATCACTGTTACCGAAATATCTGGCTACTGTTCCAGGGTCCGTTCATCAACTTGTACAAGGCATGGTCCGACAACAAACACGTGTCAAACTCTGATAGGCATCCTTGGAAGTTGATATTAGCGCATTTAATGCATGCAGATTTCCAACTGTTCATGCCATCCCTTCTTTCCTGTAGCATTAGTCCTTTTGTCTAGAATAGTTCTTTTGTAGTAGTATAAAAGGAAGACTCATGTTGAGTTCTTCCTTACCAGTTGATATACAAGAAAAACACACACACAATTAACGTCAAATCTATTATTAGTGTTCTTCATCAAATACAGGAAAACTTTGAGATATTCATTTGTTCTTCATATACTATTTTTTTGATATTCTGTATTGTTTCTATACAAACATATCTGTTAGAACACATCTTATTTGAACTAATAGATAAGATAATCTTTGTTAATCAAATACGGGAACCAACAATTGGTATCAGAGCAAAGCTTGATTTTCAATATCAAGCGATCCTCGTTTAACAAGATTATTGATAGAAACATGGTCTGATTTTAACCTGTTATTCATTCCTTCAAACAGATTCTATTTTTTCAGCCATTTTTGATTTATTCGATATCTGGTAAATCAAGAGGAACTATTTCTTTAGTTAAAACTCCATAAAAGTGCATTGTTCAGAACTTCCAAAACCAGAAAATCCTTCCAGCTTATTCTCTCGTACTTTTCATATCATATCTTCATTCTGAATCTTTCCACTCATAAAATGACAAGCACACAAAACTTCTTCACAGCTGGTTCATTAACCAAACCACCTTCACTTCTAAGAAATGAGTATCCTCAGTGGAAAATAAGAATGATCCACTTCTTTGAGGGTACTGATAAAGAGCTCGTACAATACCTTTATAATCCTCCTCATGTTCCCATGTTAGTAGTACCTCGTGTACCTGCGACAGCTGACACTCCTGAAATCCCTGAGCATCAAAAACCTAAAACCAGGGATGGTTGGTCAGATCAAGACAAGGTAAAAGATGAACTCGAGCAGAAAACAAAAAGAATTCTGATTATGGCAATCCCCAACGAACTCTTCCAGTCATTAGATGCATGCGAATCTTCGTATGATCTTTGGAAAGAACTGGAGAAACAACTTGAAGGGGGAGCTAAAACTCAGAAAAATCGAAGGGCTCAATACATAAACGAGTATTACGTTTTTAAAGCCCTGACAAATGAATCTCTTCAAACAACATACGACAGGTTCAACTCTCTGATCAATAACTGCAAAAAGTTCGGCACCCACAGAACTTCTGAAGAGAATAATGTCATGTTTCTCAAAAGTCTGAACGAAGAATGGCTCCAGCTATCTATGTCTTTACAAACCAATCAAGATTTAGATTCCTGGACTCTTTCAGACCTCTACGGAACATTAGATGGTCAAGAGCCTCAAATCGCACAGATAAAGACACTAACCAATGCACCTCTTGCTTTGGTTGGCAAAACTACAGAAGATACAGAGAGGCCAAGGAAAGAAAGAACTACTGAGGAAAAGAAGAAGGAGAAATAGAAAAAGATGGTGGTAGTTGACAGCGAAGATGAAGAGATTGTGGAAGAAGGAGAAATTACTCTGGCATCAATAGCTACATCCTTAGCTCTATTGACAAGAGAATTCAGAGGAAACCAAAAGAATTCTGGAAATGATAGATATGGAAGAGAGAGAAGAGAAGATTGGAATAGAAGGGATCAAGGTAGAAGAGAAGAATCAACTGATCGACAGAAGTCAGACGACAGAAGTAACGACCAACAGAGGTCGAGTGAAAGACACAACAGAGGAAATGACCGACAGAGGTCAGATGACAAGGCAAGCTACACACCACAAGAATGCTACAAGTGTGGCAAGCCTGGTCATTATGCAAATGAATGCAGATCGGAAAAAGGTGGTGACCGACAGAAGTCTGACGATCGTGCTGGTAATACTTCCCAAAACCAAGGTTGCTACAACTGTGGGAAGCCAGGCCATTTTGCCAATGAATGTAGAAGCAGATCAAATCGCCCACAGAAGGACTCAGCTTTTTACAAAAAGAAAGCCGAGTATTATGCTCAAAAGTCACTCATGGCGAACAAAGTGGTGAACAAGGAAGATTAGGAGTCAGACACAACCTCTGATGAAGAATTAACCAAAAATGCCTTGTTCTGTGGCATGGCAGACATCAGCTCCGACTCTGACACTGAGGTATCTACTTCAAACTCCACCTCTAATACTACAGAAGTTGATTTGCTTATAATTAAAACTGAAAATATCGAACTGAAAAAGACTTGTGATGATATTCAGAAAAAGCTCACTTTTTATGAAAGAGAAGCTAGACTTCTCACTGAAGAAAAACAAAGATTTTCAAAGAAAAGGAAGAATTAGAAGCACACTGGAACAAAAATCTATTTCCTTTAAAAGAGAAAATTTCTGAATTAAATACATCGTTAAAATCCAAAACAAAAGAACTTTCAGATTCTGAGAGCGACTGACTTAACATTTTAGCTCTTAAAGAATATTTTCAAAAGGAAAGAGAAGTCATTTGGCAAGATCTACTTAGAAGAGATGTTTTAATTAAAAATTATCGTGATGCTCAAAAGGTGTATGAGAAAATAAATACTCAAATAGGAAGGCGAGGTATCGGGTACAGTGATATTAATCAAGGTAAAAAAACAAAAAGAATAAACCTCTGTCATCTCTATTTACAGTAGGAAAAGTTAACAAACCAAATTTTCCAAATTTAATCTCTGTAAGCAAAAGAGTAAAAGTCTCTGGGGAACCTCACTTAAGGAAACCCATGAAGATGATAAATGTGTGGTTTGAAAACACAGACTTATCACCTTCAACCTCTGTCAAAAGAGGATCCAAACCAAAGAGATATCTGAAAACTCAAAATCAGATAGGAATCTTCAAGTTTGGTAAACCAGCGACTCAAACTCAAGTTGCCTTTGTCTGCACAATAGATTCTGAAAAGAAATTATCTGCAGAAGCACTTTAGTTCAAACCAAACTTTTCAGAAGAAAAACTAAGAAATATAATTGAAAAGGAAATTATGGAAATTGGGAAAATAGATATGTTGAAAAATTCATATACACCTTCTGTAGATCAAAAACTCTCTGAAGAGATCTTGTCTGACACCTCTGTTGACATAGAAAGTAATCTTTCAGAGGAAGAAAGCAAGTATGACACATGCTCGGAAAGTCCAGCCTCTGTCGAAAGAAATAATGATTACTCAACCTCTGTATATGAGGACGACTCATCATCTGAGGAATCAGAGGCTAACAGAATAGAAAAGTTTCCTTATGACACAGAGGTTGTTAAACAAACCTCTGAAGTTCTTAACAGAACTATTTCTCCAAAAGAGAAAATCACTGGAATTCCTATCTGTCCAGACTTTATGGATATGTGCATACAAGCCAAAACCTCTATTGAGCTTGAAAAGTTGAAACAAAAAAAGTTAATGTCCTCTCAAAATCTAAAAGATTCAAAAATTTTAAAACCCTTAAAAATAAAAGAGAAACCAACATGGCAACAAAAGGGTAAATGGACAAAACCTAACAAATCTTTTTCACCTGTGACAGTGAAATCAACAGAAGTTCACCACAGAAGGCTGCTACAAACAAAGATTTTTGCCAACAATCTAATCTACATAAATCTTCTTGTAATAGGAAGCCATATGCTAGAATAGAATGTATTGCCTCTGTGGCCCAGTTTAAAGCTTTCAATGAAAATTTCAAGCAAATCACCTCTGATGTTCAATACTGTCATTGCTTTGATCTAATGTTCAAGTTAAATAATTATTTCTGTAGTTCAAATTGTCTTCTCTCTGCAGTTAAATCAAAAATAAAAGAGAAACAAATTGATTCTTCAACAAAAAAATAAAATGTATTTCAAGAATGCCAAGGCAAACTTGAAAAATTCTGACGAAACTGGACCCATGTGGATATGGTACCTAAATCTCTGTGATTGTTTTGCAGAAGCAGTTTGTGCCAATATGGTATCTAGACTCCGGATGCTCAAGGCACATGACTGGCAACAGAAGTCTTCTATCCACATTCCAAGAAAAACAAGATGGTGGATCAGTGACTTTTGGAGATAACAAAAGGGGGCATATCAAAGGCTATGGAGTCATAAAGAAAGAGAATATCACATTACACAAAGTTGCATATGTGGATGGCCTAAAACACAACCTACTCAGTGTAAGCCAACTTTGTGACACAGGATTCGATGTATTGTTCAAAAGAACATTCTGCTATCTACTAAGTGAAGACACAGGAATTGAACTTCTGCGAGTCAAAAGAAAAGGTGATTTGTATCTAATGAACTTCAATGCCAAAAACAAGGACAACATTTGTCTTGTTGCAAGCAAAAGTGAAGAAGCCTGGCTATGGCACAACAGGTTCTGTCACTTAAACTTTCATACTCTAGATAAACTGGTAAAACTTGATCTGGTCAAAGGTTTACCAAATGTTAAATTCAATAAGGATCATTTATGCTCTGCCTGTGAAATGGGAAAACTCAAAAGAGCTTCCCACAAAGGCAAAACTGATGTGTCTTGTCCTAGACATCTGTACATGCTTCACGTTGACCTCTGCGGTCCAATCGCTATACAGAGCCTAGGTGGCAAGAAATATATACTTGTCTTAATTGATGAGTTTTCACGATTTACATGGGTTGAATTTGTCAAAAAAGAAATCAGATGTTCCATGCATCTTGATTAATCTAATGAAAAGAATCCAAGTTCTTTATGAGTGCAGAATTCTGAAGTTACGAAGTGACAATGGCACAGAATTCAAAAACTCTGTCATTGAAGCCTATCTCACGGAAGAAGGAATATCCCAGAACTTCTCTGCCGCTCGCACCCCACAACAGAATGGCGTGGTCGAACGAAAGAACCGCACACTAGTGGAGGCTGCAAGAACCATGCTTTCTGCATGTGGATTACCAATGACCTTTTGGGCAGAAGCAATTTCAACAGCTTGCTATACCCAAAATCGTTCAACAATCGTGAAAAGACACATCAAAACTCCTTATGAATTGATCAACAAACGGCGACCAAACATCAAGTTTCTCCATGTGTTTGGATGCAAATGCTTTGTCTTAAACGACAGAGACTCAAGAGGAAAGTTTGAAGAAAAGGCTGACCAAGGCAAGTTCATCGGGTACTCTGCCGCTTCCAAAGCCTACAGAGTTTACCTTCTTAAGTCAAGCACGATAGTAGAAAGCATTAATGTGTCCTTTGATGACTCATTCCAAAAGACTTCTGAACAACTCAGTTCAGAACTCGAGCTAAACATGGAAACCTCTGGCATCTCAAAAACAAATGAAGATTTAAGTCTTCTATTTCAAGAGATGTTCAACAACGACGTTGATCCCTCTGCTGGAACAAAAAGCACCTCTGCAGAATCACCCATAAACGAAGTAAGTATCTCTCTGTCTGATCCATTTAATCCCTCATCCTCTTCTACAAATACTACAGGTACTGAAAATCTAACAGAAGATACAACGACAAAAGATTATGCAACAGAGGTTATCCAAATTCTAACAAATCCAACAGAGGAAGCTTCAACAAAAGAAACACCAGAGGGAAGTGAAGATGAAACCACAATACCTACAGAGAAAGAAATCCCAACTACAATACCCATTCCTACAGAAGCTGAAACTCAAATGATCATCTTCCACGAACAACTCAATGGACAAAAATCCATCCTCAAACACAAATCATCTGTAATCCCACTGATAAGGTAAAAAAAAGATCAGCTTCTGCAAATTTTTGTTTCTTTACCAATTTTATTAGTATGATCGAACCGAAAAAGATTTATGAGGCCTTGGACGACCCAAACTGGGTGGATGCTATGCAATAAAAACTTCTACAGTTTGAGCGAAACAAAGTCTGGACTCTAGTACCTCTGTCACAAAGGAAACAGGCCATAGGGACTAAATAGGTCTTCAGAAACAAAAAGGATGAATATGGAGTGATCATTCGAAATAAAGCAAGACTGGTGGCCAAGGGATATCTCCAAGAAGAGGGCATCGATTAGGATGAAACTTTTGCCCCTGTTGCACGGCTCGAAGCAATAAGAATTTTCTTAGCCTTCGCAGCCCACAGAGGTTTTAAAGTATATCAAATGGATGTAAAATCTGCCTTTCTCAATGGAGAAATTCAAGAAGAAGTATATGTCCAACAACCACCAGGATTCGAAAGCTCAAAGTACCCAAGGTATGTCTATCACCTCGACAAGGCTCTATATGGACTGAAACAGGCTCCAAGAGCATGGTACGAAAGACTTTCCACTTTTCTTCTCAATAACGGCTACAACAGAGGTACCACTGATACAACTCTATTTTTTAAAGGTGAAGGAAATGAGCTTATTCTTGTACAAATATATGTAGATGATATTATTTTTGGGTCTACAAATACACAAAAATGTAAAGACTTTGAAAAATTCATGCAGAGTGAGTTTGAAATGAGCATGATGGGAGAATTAACCTTTTTCCTCGGACTTCAAGTCAAACAAACATCAGAAGGAATTTTCATAAACCAATCAAAAAATGTCTCTGACATACTTGAAAATATAGCCTATCTGATGCCTCTGTCATGAAAACCCCAATGGCCACTGGAAATAAACTTTTTTCAGATCCAAATTGCATCTCTGTCGAGTGCACACTTTACAGAGGAATGATTGGGTCTTTATTATACATAACGGCCAGCAGACCTGACATAATGCATGCCACTTGTCTTTGTGCAAGATATCAAGCTAATCCTAAAAGGTCACATTATATTGATGTAAAGAGAATCTTCAGATACCTCAGAGGGACCAAAAATCTTGGCCTCTGGTATCCGCAGAACACTGGTTTTGGACTAAAGGCATACACAGATTCAGATTATGGAGGATGCAAACTCGACAGCAAGAGTACCTCTGGGAGCTGTCAATTCCTAGGTGGGAAATTAGTAAGCTGGACTTCAAAGAAACAGAATTGTGTCTCAACATCTACGGCAGAAGCTGAATACGTTGCTGCTGCTAGCTGTTGCTCTCAAGTTCTGTGGATGAAAACTCAGCTGAAAGACTTTGGTCACATAATCTGCAAGATCCCCATCTTCTGTGATTCCAAAAGTGCGATTGCCATCTCTGCAAATCCAGTACAACATTCAAAGACAAAGCACATAGATATCAGGTATCACTTTCTGAAGTATCATGTGGAAAATCAAACCATCGAGATGCATTTTGTACCAACAGAATTTCAGCTTGCTGATTTATTCACCAAAGCACTTGATGAGACAAGATTCCTTTACTTGGTGGGTAAATTAGGAATGATAAATATGGATTAACCTCTGTAAGTATCTTTATCTTTATATTATACAGTATGTATATTTTCTGTTTTGTTTGTTTTTGTAAATTACTTTGTATGTAAATTCTACTAAACTCCTTTCTGAAAAGCAATAGAGATTCTGTAAGTCTCCTCAGAACCTCTGACGATCCTTACAGAACCTATGATAAACGACCTATGTTATATGCATTTACTTCTGATTATTTGAACCAAGCATAGGTCAAGGGGGAGCAGAGGAAAACAATATTGATCTACAGAGGTTGATTAGATCAAGGGGGAGCAAAAGGAGACCTTGCTTAATCCACAGAGATTTATAAGTCAAGGGGGAGCAAAGGAAGAGTTGAAAACAACAGAAGAAAAGAACATTGTCGGACAAAGAAGAACAAAAAGGTTAGTATCTCGAACAAATTCCTTTTGAAAATAATTTTCTAGTACACAAATTTCTAAATATATTCTAGAAACATTATTAAACACATTCCAAATAAAATTTGATCAAAAAGAATGTTGTGTTTTCCATTATTAGAAATTTAAGGTCACAGAGCCTCTACTGAGTCCAATAGAGGTTCTGCAGGCAAAAGCTCTGATCTTAAATCAAAAATTCTTGGAAACTCTGTCAATCTTTTTAGGTATCAAAATCAAAAAGAATCATCGCATACAAGCACTGCAACAGAAGTATCCGGTTACAGAGTTCTCTCCACATGAAAGAACTTCTGTAGACCAACACATGTTTTAAAAAGACTTTTTGCTGCACAAAACCTTTTTCAAAAACAATTTTCTAGGACACCAGTTTTCAAACAAGTCCTAAAAACATTGTTAAAATCAATCAAAAACTTGGATGATCAAAAATGTTTATAAATTATTAGTTATACGAAATTTCTTGTCTCATAACCTCTGCTGGCTCTGACAGAGGTCCAAAAACCTCTGTAAAGGAGTTTCAATACAAATAATTTATCGATCCTCTCCATGAATTTTTCAACCAATCTTGTTAAAGGTACAAACTGCAGAGGCAAGAAAAATAAGATTCTCAAATCAAAGAGCCTCTGTCAGTTTTTACATTAGGCATTTCTGTAACAGTAACGGTAACTTTTCTGCGAGTGAGAATCATGTGGAGGTAAAGAGGCCCTCGCGCCTAGCATTTATTAAGGCCGCCCACGACGTCTCGTCATAACTGACACAGAGGACGTTTCATCTTTTCATTGGACCTACATGCAACACGTTCCTATGGAAAGTTGAACCCGCCGTAACGACTCAAGTGCGGACCCCAAATTTTTATTTACCTCAAAATATTAACCCTTTCAGATTCTATGGCCACAAACTCAGTATAAAACCAAAGTTACCATACCTCACAAAACCTTTACTCACTCTCTTCTCCGGCGAACCTGCAATTATATAAACATCATTTTACTTTGCAAAATGGCTTCCAGTTCCCACGTTGCTCAAAACTCTCCGGCGAACTCTCCTCAACACTCCCCAGTACATTCAGAGCACTCCCAAAACCCCAACATCGCCATAAATGCTGAAACAGAAAACTCCGGCGATTCTGGAAACTTTGCACCAACCACAAACCTTCAACATTTTTTGAACAAAGAACATTTTGAGGATGTTCTTCCTTTGAAATCCAACAATTGCTACCTGGTACCCTCACCAACATCTTTCGGCGAAGCCCATGCTCTTCTCCTAAATATCCTGGAAAATCATTTCCTATACCCTCTCCTCTCCAAAACCCCAACCAAAATCCCTGCAAGATATCTGAATCAATTTTGGCAAAGTTGCCGATTTGATTCAGATGATTCTCTGATAAAGGGCTATATTTCAAAGCCAGACAAGTCTGCGTACCTAGAACTCATGTTTAACAGAACCATGTTCTCACTGGAGTTCAACCTGCCGACCAGAGGTCTTCTTGGAATCAAGAAATATGCTGAGGTTCCTACGGACGAGGAGCTCTGCAGATTCGTAAAAATGTTAGGGTATAACACAACCCTGAGGAAACGCAATGACTTCCGCAGAGGCAGACTACCACCTCTGTGGTACCCTGTTCTCCATCTTGAATCGTTGCCTCACAGGAAAAACCGGTAGCCCTGACCAAAGCTCATTCCAGATCCTGGCCATCATGTATGGAATCTATTACGATATTCCACTTGACTATGCGACCATCATGATGCAGGAATTAGTGAATACGATCAACAGAAAGCTCGCAACTCAAAAGGCCAAGAGGAACACACCAGGGTATCTACCTCCTCTGCAATACCAAAGAATTCTAGGAGTCATCTTCGAGCCTCTACTTCAAATGCAGAAGTGGCCAATGGAAGGGCCATCTGTAAAGCTTTACCCAATGAATAAAAATACTCCTACAGAGCATGAAGACAGTTACCCCCACTGCAGACCTCTGTCAAAGAACCTTCTGGCATATGCAACTGATGAGGATAGAAAATTAGAGTATATACGCGTCCACAGGACTCCAGAACCAAGTCCTGTGACACCCCCACGTCTAGGAACCCCCTTAGGTGTAGATATAGTTGAGAGGATGACAGAAGAGGAATGGGCTAAAGCTTTAGAGAAACATTATTCGGTACAAGACCGTTTCAAAGCCCAAAGATAGAGCATATACCCCTCTTCTCCAAAAAGAAAAACCTCTGCAGCAACACCCAAGAAGAAGACAAAGAAAAGAAAACCCACAGAGGAAACTACAACCTCTGCAGTTCAAACCTCTTCACCACTTGCTACAGAGACAAAAACTTCTGCACCTCCCTCACCTCCAAAACAAAAGAAACGAAAATCAAAATCAACAGAAGAGGGAGCCCCTAAGCCAAAGAAGAGAAAATCAAAAAAGAAACCCAGATCACCTCTGTAGGTAATCACAGAGGATGTCGAACAAGAAGAGGAAGATCAGGCTATACCTCTGCAACCTCCCTCCCTAATAATATATGCAGATCAACAGGGAGATTTCAATGCCTTCCTCAAAAATCCCGACATTGCTCAAACCTTAGATCCATCAGGATGGGTCGCAGAACCATTGGATCAGACTACAGAGGCTCTGCGCACAACAGAAGTCATTTCTGCAGCTCAAGGTACACAAACAATGCACCCTCACATACGAAGACTCATAGGAACTCATTCCATATATGACTCCTTAAGAGCAGAAGCGGAAACAATAGCGCCTACAGAGGAAACCTCAGAAGAAGAGGTGAACATGGAATTAGAGGAAGAGGTTAGGATAGAAACCACAGAGGGGCCTGTAGAAAAATATGCCGAAGAAGTAGAAGGAACACATCCCCAACCCCCTCCTAGTGCAACCCACATTTCTGATACCGCCGGTCTAGCGGCAGAAGGTATCATTGAAATAGAGCAGCACAGCTCGATCCCAACCCCTCCCAGCCAGCCAGAGGTTACTATTTCAACCTCTGTGCCTAATATAACCGGGGAAACCATTCCTGGGGAGTCCTCTCGAAAGGACTCACCCATAGTTCGTGATTTATTGCCCCAAATCACATCTGACATCCTAGCAGAGGAATTCGTTTCCTCTGCCACGCACACCACAATAGGGCCCAACATCCCTTCAGAGGGGATTAGAGAGCACAGAGACGAAGAGACTCTAGACAAGTCTCCAAGTCAACAGAAGGATATTCCAATACCCACCTCTGTAGTGGATTTGGACAATGTTCTTCACAGAACTTCTGTAGAGGTTGAAACTCATATTTCTCCTCGAGGATCAGAAGGAAATCCTTCCACCCTCAACGTACAAACAGGGGTGAAAGAAGGTGTCCAAGGAACAAGGACAAACTCTGGAGATGAATGTGTTCCTCCAGAGGTCACCACGAGTTCACACGTATCAAGGGGTGAGTTCCAAACCCTTGTCACCTCTGTGAACCAAACATTGGAAGAGTTGAAAAGCTCTTTCAAATCTTTTGCAGAAGTTACATCCAAGGCCATCTCAGAACTAAACACCAAAATGGACAACTTGTCCACAGAGGTGCAATCCACTCTAGCCCAGATGAAGAGTGCTGCCACAACTTCTGCCACCACACCTGCCTCTGCTGCTGTTGATTTTGAAAAAGCTGCAACTTTTGCTTTCAACAACTCGATCAAAATATATCTGGAAAAGATGAGAGAACAAGTGTCATCATCAAAAGCTATTACTCCAGAAGAACTGCAGAAAGCTCTACGACAAGTTCAGGAACAAACAACAGAAGCTACTCTAGCCATGAAGCCTACCGACTACATGACCAGAGCACAGTTGACAGAACTTGGACAAAGCATCTTGAACCAAATGACAGAATTTATCAGAGCTTTCACAATAGCCAACGCTTCTTACGTAAAAGACTTTAAAGCTAGTGTGGGAAAGATGCGGTTCAACACAGAGGCCGAAGTTCAAACTCTTCTTGGTCTCTGTGATGATCTCTGTGCCAAAATGATGGCAGCCGGGGCGAAGAAACCTGACACCACTTGCAGAGCAGAAGATAACAAAGATGAGGGTCAGGATGAGTCTGATGATGATGATTCATCAGATCATCCTGAGGGGGAGAAACAAGGGGAGAATCAAAGAGAAACAACTGCAAGCAATCCTCCAATATCTGCAGTACCAATTTCCTCTGCACAACCAACCCAAACCCAAACTCATAAAACACAACAGAGACCCACAGAGGAAACACCAGCCTTTGTGGAAACCACCTCTGTCCCTGAAAAAGATGTCCCTGAAGTTCAAATCCTTACTTCTTCATCCTCAGAAGAACTTCCCCATTCTCCACCAAAATCCCAACCCAAAACTCACCCAAGAAGAAAATCCATTGCTCACAAACCAAAAACATCTAAACGTTCTGCTACTTATGTCCTAAAAAGAATGGAGTTCGTATCCGCTTTCAGAGCCGCAAAACGTTTTGATATCCCTCCACAAACCACAACCGAGCTCACAGAAGAAACAACTACAGAACCCAAATCCCCAATCAAAGCAACATAACCATCCCCACCAAAGTCCTCTGAAACTGAAGTGTCAAAAACTACAGAGGCAATCCCCATCATACCCACAGAAACCTCAAAACCCAAACCAACAGAAGCAATCCCACAGAGTCCAAAGCAAACAACAGGTTCTGAGCCTTCCCAAACCAAAGATAAAGGTAAGGGAATCATGACAGAAGAACCACAGAAGAAAAATAAAATGCCACAGACAACAGAGAAGTTGATGAAGAGCTCGTTCGATGCCTATGTCACTCCTAAACCTGAAGACGACTGGGCAACAGAGGGTAGGGTTGCAGGGATAAAACGATAAATGGATGCTCTGTGAAGACCAATACCACCACCAGATACACGACATGCAGAAATGGAAGAGGTGGTGTATAGGTACCTTTACAAACAGCAATATCAGAACAACCCTATACCACACATCGAAGATCCTCAACTCAGAGCTGACCTTGACAACACCTTCAGCAGAACAAAGCCAAAATCAAGGGCAGAAGTCTTCTCAGAGTCTAAAATAGAAAAGGTAATATACTGCAAATTCTCTCAAACGAGAACCTTTCCAAAGATCAGGTACACCATTTACAAAGTCAAAAGGGAGAACAAGTCCGAAAATCAATTTTCAGATACCGATATAAGGAACTTGAACCCCTACGATCTTCCAGATCTTCTACTTTGGACAAAAGAAAACTTCGACAACGATGCTAACAGAAGGGCCTATCAAGTGTTCAGGAAAGCGATGAGAGAAAAGCTTCTGCTGTATAGCATGATAGACTTTCAACTGGGAAGAGATCTTGGAGTCAGAAACCTGAGTCTGTGACCACCAGAGGATCACTGCCCACCTTCTGCAATACCCAACTCAATCATAACAACACCAAGGTACGGGTTAGTGTATAAGGATCATGCTGGTCAAGTAAGACTTTTTGTGGAAATGGACTGCCAGAAGTATGCAACCAGTACTCTGAACAAGTTCAGATCAATCTTACAAGAGAACAGAGGTACTGAGCTTATGGATCAAGAATCAGCAGAAAGAATGATCAGATAAATAGATGCTACAATCGGCTTGAGAGAACTCTGCATCAATTTCTATCACGAGCTCAGAGAAGTAGGTTTCGACAACAGAAGTTTCAATGACTTCAAAGATGCAAATGTCTAAATCTCTTTTACATATCTCTGTAATAGTCAAAAAGAAATTAAATGAAACTTTTGAGGTATTGTTTAACCTCTGTCTACTTTACTTAGCCTAATTATGCATAAAGTCAAATTTTCATTTTTCAATACTTAGGGGGAGATTGTTAGCTCCAAATATTCATAATATTAGAAGTATTGAAAAATAGACTAAGTATGAAAGAGCTCCACAGAAGCTCTGCGGTGTTCCACAGAAGCTCTGTCGAAGCAAACGATCATTCAAGGAACACCAAGTCTCAAGAAGAATCTACAGAAGACTACTCACAAAGGACCAAAGAAGGATCTACAGAAGAATGCTCACCAAGGACCGAGCCGCAGAACCTCTGTCACCCTTGACAGAGCCTCTGCGGTTCGGACTGAAGACTTGGAAGATATTTATAATATCTTGCCACTGTTGCAGAAATATCTTGCTACTGTTCCAGGGTCCGTTCATCAACTTGTACAGGGCATGGTCCGACAACAAACACGTGTCAAACTCTGATAGGCATCCTTGCAAGTTGATATTAACGCATTTAATGCATGCAGATTTCCAACTGTTCATGCCATCCCTTCTTTCCTGTAGCATTAGTCCGTTTGTCTAGAATAGTTGTAGTAGTATAAAAGGAAGACTCATGTTGAGTTCTTCCTTACCAGTTGATATACAAGAAAAACACACACACAATTAACGTCAAATATATTATTAGTGTTCTTCATCAAATACAGGAAAACTTTGAGATATTCATCTGTTCTTCATATACTCTTTATTTGATATTCTGTATTGTTTCTATACAAACATATCTGTTAGTTCTTCAAATACGCTTCCGCAACACATCTTATTTGAACTAATAGATAAGATAATCTTTGTTAATCAAATACGGGAACCAACACACTATGTATAACTCTTCCTTCACATGGCCATATTAGTTGGTTGCGCTAAACCAACTAATCGATTTACTCCGCTGCACTTACAAACAACCAACTCCGCTGCCGCTCCGTACAGCCAATACTCCGCCGACCCTAAGTCCGGCCAAGGTGCACTCGGGTAGTGTAATGCTCATATAAATAAAATATACATCTCAATATATTATATTTCAATCATAAGCACATCATCACACTACCTACCATATATTTACCCCACATATATATGTATTCCAGTTTGAAAACGTTTAAAGTAAAACTCACCTGATTGTTATCAAAACACTTCCAAGCTTTTTCTCAAATAAATCAACGATTCGATCTCTCACCAAAAGTCACGGAATCTGAAATAAACATTTACCAATATAATAAATACAATATAATACAAATATAATATAATATAATTAAATACAAATAAATAAATTGAATACAATATAATGCTCTAACACCATTTACCAATCAAACACATAAGGCTCTCTAGCAAGCTAAGAATTCTAAATAAACCTATCATACCCTTATCCACAAATGTCCCTCTTCGACAACTTAGCACGGGGGTTCCGCTATGTGATCCGGAAAACTTATCAGGAAAACCTTAACCGGAATCCTAATCCGGAACTATCCGGATTCCAAATCCGGAACTATCCGGAAACTATTACCCGGAATCTGATATCCGGAATCCGGAATTCAATCCGGAAACCAATCCGAAAAAACATTGGAAATCCGGTATCTCCTATCCGGAAAACACGAGGAATCTGTATACATACATCCGGACTTCGTGCAACTTCCGGATAACCATTCGCAACCCAGATTCGATTGAAAATACTAGAAATCATAAAATTGATAAATCTAAGCCGATAGAGCTCTACTACTATCGATTATAAACACAAAATAGAAAGGAATTTACCTCAAAAAAGACTCCAATTGAAATCCTTTAGAGCCCTAAACGCTCGATCTTTTCTTCTGCTTTCTCTCGACTCAAACACACACACACAGAGACTAATACGGAAACCGACTTAAGGAAATCAAGAGGAGGTGAGTCTTATTTATAGTAAGTCAAAATTCCAAATGGGGGTTCAAACTTTACTAAAACGACAATTACACCCTTGAACTTATAAATCGATCCAACTCACCCAAAAATAAAGATAAATAAATTACTAACTTACCCGGGTTATTACAGACCAACACGGAGAACAACATAAATTTCATGAATAATCTCCAACCTGAGTGGAAGACCTTCGTCTATTACATCCGTCATAACCATATCCTGGAGAACATCCATCTCAACGAGCTGTATGAGATGTTGCTGCAAGATGAAGATGAAGTGTTGGAAATTCTGGGAGAACAGAAGCCAGTTGAGAAACCAACCGTCAACCCCCTGGCATTGGTTTCTGAGAAATGAGAGAGAAACTCAAACCGAAGCTCCAGGAGAGAACAAGTCATAAGCGAATCTGAGCCTGACGAGGATACTGTAAGCGAGTCTGATTCCGAACTTTCAGACATCAAGAAAGTTGTAGCTCTCATGACTAAAGCATTCCAGAAGAATAAGTTCTTCAAGAAGCCACCATCAAACAACCAGAGGTATTCCACTACTCAAAACAAACGCCATGACTACAAAGACAAGTACGAGGGAAAGAGGAGATCAGATGAGGGAAAGAAATCTGATAGTAAGCCTGATGAGAAAGACAATGACGAGCCGGTGAAATGCTACAACTGTGGCAGATTGGGACACTTCACGAAAGAGTGCATAAAGCCAGTAATGCGCAATTCAGAGTACTACGAGAACAAATGATATTGGCTAAGCAGAAAGAAGCAGGAAAAGCACTTAGGTCCGAAGATGATCACTGGCATAACCTGTTGGATGAGGAAGAAGAAGAAGACGTTGAAGCTCACATGTGCTTCATAGGCAACCATTCCAAGCAGTCCGACTCACATAATGAAGACAACTACTCTACCACTTCCGAAGCAGCTTGTCAGGTATGTTTTCCTATTCACAAAGAACTTATTGATCAGATACAAATTAGTGTGCGTAAATTAGATTCATATAAGCTAACCATCAAGGAAAATGCACTTTTAATATCCACCTTAGAAGCTAAGGTAGAAACTCAGAATACGATAATTGATAATCTAAGTGAGGATAATGTTGCAAATCTGTGCATAATTAACAACCTTAAGGAAAACGATTTCCAAAGAATCAGAGCTTTTAAAAACCAAAATATCTTAAATTAGCTAAAAAGCTCAATCAGACTAAAAATGAGAGGATTGAGATTGTCTATCAAAGTTCTTCCATTCAAATTGAAAACAAAGAGCTTATTGAGAAATAAAAGGATCTTGAACATAAGTTCTACAAACATGGTCAAATTGGTCAAACGATCCACCTGACCAAACCCAAGGAATTCAAGTACTTTAATTCGGAATGGGGAATACGATATGACAATCCTCACTACTTAAATTGAATCTTATCCCAGGTGCCTATGTTGTATGAATTCAACTTTCTAGGCCTTGATAAGACATATCCTGAGCATAAAATCAGATGGACTGAGTCATCCGAGGATAAGGAACTGGAAACTTTGAAAAGAAAGAATACAGTTAAAATGCAAATTCCTTTCGTTTATGAGACACTTAATTCTTCATATGAGAACCCTAAGTCCAAATACCTCACTAATGACTATTTTAACGGTTACTCTAATGCCAAACCCAAAGCAACTCCTGCTGGAGATGCGGGAACACCTGCTGGACTTCAGGAGGAAACTACTGAGTTCAAACGAAATGTTCCCCCATTGGTGTTAGAAACGAAATAGTTCAGCTTTATGAGTCATTTGAAAAGGAAAGGATAAAGTTTGCCACCGAAAAGAAAGAACTTTTAAATAAAAATTGAGAGTTTGACTTCCAGTGAAACAAAAAGGGTATCGGAGAGTGAAAGGGAAGCGTTCCAGACAGAAATCAGAAGCTCACCTCTAATCTGTCTGCCTTGGCACAGATATTATGAAAGATCGTTTGAGCAAAGCTGAGTTACAAAAGAAGCTTGATCAACTTCTTGAAGAACGAAGTAATCTGTCCGAACCTTTCTCTACAACATCAGATATCTCATCCTGCAAAGCCTTCATAGGAAATCTATCACCTGACAAGAAGTCAAACAAACTCAATAAAGGAAAACAACATCAAATCGATTTTCTAGTAAAGAGTCTTAATTCTAACTTTGCAAATGCTTCCGCACGTGATTCTTTAAAAGGTTCAAGTTCGACCAGTTCCTTACCTCAAACCAATGAAAATGATAAATCCGATGACGAACTCAAATTCTCCGAATTTACTAATTCCACAGTTTGTTCAAGTGACAGTCTAGATAAGTTTTATTTTGCACCTACACTTCCAAGTCATATTCAATTTCTTAATCGTTCAAATGAGCCACCGGTCAAATTTTACAAGGGTGAATGTTCTACATCTCCCCCTCAAAAAGCGTCAGTGAACAAGTTTTCAAAATCAAAGTCTAAAAGAGTTCACACAAACGCAAAAACCGTAACTCAGAAAATCTTACTACTCGAGTTCTTCTGACAGTGAGCTTAATGATATTTTAGATAGTTGGGGTTGAAGGAAAAGCGTCAAACAAGTTTGGGTAGCCAAGGGGTCTAAGCAAAGCACCGCGAAGACAAATTCGTTTACTTCAGTTTCACATTCTAGGACAAACAATTTCAATTTTAATGTTTTAATTTGAGTACTTCTGTTGAACAAAGTGTGATGTTTCCATTAAAACATTATTCAATTCAGCAGTTGATTCAACTGTCAAATGATTGTAGTTGTTGTTTTGTGTGTGGTGTGAATGATTTTGTTGATCGTCAATATGCATCTGATTGGTTTAGTTGTTATTACGTTTTTAATTCTTACACCATTTCTAAAGCACCAACAACTAGAAAAGGACCCATTTCAAAATGGATACCCAAAACAGGTGATACACCTAAACCCAAAGGACCCATTTTCAAATAGGTACCTAAGTCTTCTTAATCGTTCTTGCAGACCGGTCATGTGTGCAATTTAGATTATGGTTGCTCCAAGCACATGTGTTGGTCCCGAAGGGCTATACAAGTTTGTAGAAGGGGGGGGGGGGGGGGGGGGGTTGAATACAAACACACAGATTTTACTTTTCTAAATTGTTTATTGATAAATCATTAACAATTTACAGCTTGTTGCGGAAACAAGATTAAGGATAAACCTAAATCTAAATAAGTTGGAACACTAAGTTTCTTGCACTAAGAAAGAGAAGGAAATTACTAATAATAACCTATCTCAAGATAAGAAGGATGAACTTGTCCAGAGTTAGCAAGTTACTTCAAAATGAAGTGAGTTCTTCTTCTTATATACTGCATGCATTTAATGCATTGCAGTTTACACTTTACACGTGGCAGCAGCTGATTGGTTGCATGTCATTGACCTTTGTTGACAACCTTAGTAGCCGCATGTTTGAACAGTGTAGTATCAGAGTGGTTGTACGATTTCAGACAATAAGGAGGTTCTTTTTCTGACATATCGTACGGAGACGTGCAAGGGTGGTTAAGACAAACAGTACTTTGTACGGAGGACTTTATGATCATCTTTTCGTTGATTCAGCGATCTATCATTCTATATCAGCGAATGATAGAGTTCAGCGATAGCTAAAGTCTTGTACTTGATACTTCACGTTGAATGGACAAATCTGAGTCTTCACTGATCCGCATCAGTTCATTAGGAGACTTGTCGCTGGCTCTTGAGCTTGATCTTCGACTTCAGCGTAGAACCTATGTTAACGTAAAATATGTCTTCAGGGATCATAAGTAAACAACTAACTTATCAGCGATCACCATAAGTACTGAACAGACTCAGAGTATTATGGTGAACAGTGTTCGCTGAATGTTTAATCTAAAGAGTGAGAGTTCCTATCAGCGGTACTGTAAGATCTTAGTACTTATCAGCGATAGTGAAACTCTGATACATATGTTTACTTACAATTTTCACTAACTATATAAAAGAGGGTCATTATCAAATCACTGAGGGTTTGGATCAACAATCTCCCCCTATTTGATTATGACATAGCAACAGAGAAAATTGCTATTTAATGAAAACATAAGGATAAAAAGAATTCATAAAATATTTGTCCCTATTACTGTTTTCTGGGATCTTTTCTGTACCGATGGAGTAAAGTACGTTCGCTGAAATTTTTCTTTAAACTTTGTAAAAAAATTACAGAGGGAAGTGGAAAAATTACAAATACAGCGAATAAAATTACAAGTACAAAAGATGTAGACAGATAAGGATTGAAAGAATTACAAGGCGATCCTATCCGTCAAAAGGTTCTTCCTTAATGAGTTGTTCATCAAGGGTCATTGATGTGGGAATCATCCAGTTCGGAACATCTACTCCTTGATTCTTTTTGTTCAGAGCTTCTTTAAAAATCAAGGGCTTCAGGTGTCTAGCTTTAATGTCGCGTCTGACTTCACACCAGTATATAAGATCTCTGAGTTGTTCGATGGGAGCGATGTGGAGCTCAGAGATACGTTGAAAGTGATAGTTTCCATCGTAGTCTAGAAAGAATATACCATAAGGATCACTTACAACTGTGCCAGGAATGAAAGTTTCTCCAGGTGGTAGGGAGGTGTCAAGCGCTGAGAGATCAGCATCAGGGCCAAGAACTTCAGCACGAGAGAAACCAATACCTGTTTCATTCCGTATAGGAGGACCTGAGTCTGAGACTTTCTTTTCCTTAGCAGATACTTTTCTTGTTGAGGAGGAAGAATAGTAGAGGGAGGAATATCCACAGCAGAAGAAACCAGGTCGATCTGTTTGTTTAAGATCTTCTCGACATGGATTTTGAACTTTGAGCGCGATCCCTGAATGGCTAATTTCATTTCTAACCATTCAGAGAGACCAAACTTTTCTAAGGTAGCAGCATAGAAGGTTTCCTTGGTTTTGTCTTCTCTGTAGACATCGACTTCAACAACAGGAACGTCTGAGTACAGTCTTCCTCTAATGTTTACTTTGATGATTTTGGATGGTCTAGATCGATAGTTCATCATTTCTTTAGACCATTCCAAAGTCGTATCAGAGACCTTATTCTTTTCTCTAATGATCTTTTGAGCATCATCCCATAGCTGACGTTGAACATCAATTGGAGCTCTTTTCAGCTTGGGGTCTTTTACTGATCGTTGAGTATACTGGATGGCGTATTCTCTGTCTTTTTCTTCAGCTTCCCTTCTTTCAGCGATTAGGCGTTCAGCTCTGAGGTGTTCCTAGTATTCCTTTTGGGAAATTCTGAACTTTGGAGGAACCGAAGGAAGTTGATCACGCTTCAGAATGATTCGCAGGTCTTCGAGTCTCTTAATCATTTCATCTCTCTTTTCTTGTTCCTCTTCACTTAGCTTTTGAGGAGCCAAGGAAGGTCTGTTTTTGTGAGAGAGCATCTGTTCTTCAGGTTCATCAGTCTCAGAGATCAAATCTAAGACCGGGATTATTTCTTCAGCGTTGGGAGCTGGGATTATTGTTGATGAAGTCGCAGCTGTAGGAGCTTCAGCGATATCCTCAAACAGGGGAGATGACTAGCTGAAACACAGCAATCTTACAAGTAAGAACATGGGTAGAACAGAGATAGAAAGAATGGGATAAAGTGTATAGAGGTTTGGAGAGTGTAGAACTGATAAAGTGTATAGAGGAGGGATGTGGAGTAAGGAAGAGGTTAATGTACCTGACAAACCGGCTTTTTAAGCAAGATCATCAGATTTTCATCTTCAGCGACACTTTTTCCTTTGCCCTTGTCAGCTTCAGATGCTGATGGCTTTGTCTTTGTCCGCTCCCTTGAAGGTTCATTTATTAGAATCCCTTTAAGAGCTTTAGTTCTCTGAGCAGACTTGACGATAAAAGAGTCATCATCATCGCCATCTTCATCATCATCATTCTTTGGAGAAGAGGATGGTTCATCATCAGACAAGTCGATGGCTTCTTCATCTTCAGCTTCAGACTCAGTTTCTTCAGTTTCTTCTTCGAGTTGCTCCCCCTCAGATACAGAGGTAAGCTTCTCGGTTCCCTCAGGGTGTTCATCTCCCTGAGGTCCAGCGGCTGCTTCAATTGTCTTCTCACCTTCTTTAGTAAAGATGAGGTCTTTAGTCTTCTCTCCCCTGATAGATTCATCATGGGAAAGGTCTTCAGCGCTCTTGGAAAGGTTTCCAGCGCTCTTTTTCATGATGAGTGGGGGAGGAATGTGATGATTCAGCAGCTTGTGTTGTTTCCCTGTCTTCTTGGCCAGGGATCCCCACACATATCTCAATCGCTGATAATCTGTTATCTAGACCAGAAATACCAGGATTGATCTTCACGAGTTCAGCACGATCCGCCGCAGTAAAATGCCCAGGTGCAGGGGCAGGGGCAGGGGCTGGGGCTGGGGCGGTCGTGTTGGTCAGGATCTGCTGCAACAATGTCTGAATAAAAGTGATGTCATTCTTTATTGTATTGACATCGGTCTTCACAGAACTCATGTCAGTTTTTACTGAACTGACATCAGCCTTTACAGCAGACATATCACCTTCGAGTGTGCCAACCAATGTCTTCAGCGTTGTGACTTCGCTGGACATGGTGTCAACTGATTTCTTGATGTCGAGGTAGTCTGTGTAGATATCAGAGAGAACTTTGGCAAAGTCGGTGAGTGATTTATCAACCTTCTCCAAGTCAGCTTTGGAGGCATTCTTTTCGACGACAGTTGTCAGCTTTGTAAGATTCTCTCCAGCGTTTGTTACCGCTGAAGAGTTGTCGGAAAGAGTAGTAGTAAGACCTGTCAGCTTTGTCTCTATAGTCTTTAGAGAAGCGTTGATGTCTCCCAAATTAGGACCTATAACATATAAGAACTTGTGAACAGAGGAAAGCTCAGAAGTTTGGGGTTCAGTTACAGTGTTTAGGGTTTGTTGTATACCTGCAGGAGGATTGATGAATTCATCAAAATCTCGGTGTCCTGAGAAAAGTTCCATATCGTCAGCGAGAGAACGTGGACGTATGGTCATCTCTGCAGGTCCTATGCCCATCACTCCTTGAAGAGTATTATCTTTAGCTTCTGGAGGAATGATAGGTGCTTCAGTGATAACTGGAGTAGAGTCCAAATGAGTAGAGGGAGAAGCGAAGGATAAGAATGGAGGTTGGGTGCAGAGTTCAGCGTTGGATTCGCTGAGAATCGCTTCGTCAGTCTTTTGAGAGACTGAAGGAGGTTGGGTAGATTCCAAGTTTGTAACCTCAACGTTTTGAGACGCTGAAGTTGGGATAGAATGGGTGGCTTGTTCAGCTGTGGCAGAGCGTACCACTGAACTTTCCTTCAGCCCAACAAGAGGAGCTGAGGAGTCTTTAGCAATAGATTGATGGGGTTGCTCCTTGGTTTTCTTAGTTCTTTTGGAACCAAGTTGGGTTTCAGAGTGTTTCCTTTTAAGAGAAGGAGTGGAGGTTGCAGCTGGGGTATCAGCGGTGGGTTTGTCCGCTGAAGGAGCTGCAGAAGTAGAAGAAGTAGGGTATAGAAGAGTTAAAAGAGTAGAAAGACGTACCTCATTTTCCACTGGCTTGAAGTCGAGAACCTTAGGGCCGACCTGAGAGAGTTTCAGGTCACCCTCTGTTGGGTAGCTGTCCTTCAGGCCTTTTTGGAATACGGCGCTGATGAACCGAGGATAGGGAACCCATGGAGATCTGTCAGCGACGGAGTCCACTCGGAGTACCATGTCATCATAGATAATCGATGACCAGTCTATATGTAGACCTTTTAGCAATGCATATCCCATTGCTTGCTGAGGCTGAGCGGCTTGGTCAGAGGAGCCGGACTTGGCAGTCATGCAGCTGATTAAATGAGCGAAGATGAAATTCATCTCGCTGGGCATTTTAGATTTCTTGATAAGGGTCAGCTTCTTCTCGGGCTTCTTGTCCCTTCTCGTTTCCCATACATAGCCCATTGCATCGAAAAATGCAATGATGGCTTCCCTGTCTGAGTTTTTCTTGTGGTCAGGGAGGGGAAAGAAGGGTTTTTCTTTCGTTGCGATGGGAAGGCTGAGGGCTTTGCGAATGATGGCAGGTGTAATCTTCATTGTGCCATAGTCAGTGTCGCAGAGGATGCAGTCGATTGTTTTTTAGGGGTCTTTGGCTGAAGGTAGCTGAGAGTGTCTGGCAGAGTACCAGAATTGTGATAGCAGTAGCTGATGTGCAGGAGGTGTTATGGTCAGGGCTGTGGAGATGGAACAGTTCTTCAGGAATTTCACAGAATTATCTAGATGCGTGACTTGCTTTCGAGGAGGAAACTCGAGAAGCGCGTAGAGGTTATTTACCTTGGTCCAATCCAGTTTGTCAAGAGAGAACTTGACCTGAGGAGCCTTGAGGATTTCCACTTCCTCAGCAGTATTCTCAGCGTTGGTGTTCTTGGAAATGTCAGAAGATGCCATTTTCTGTATTATCAGTTCAACCAAAGATTAACAAATAAGAATAATCTTAATGTGGAAAGATTTTCCAATAAGATGGTTCGAATTTTGTCCATTTCATTCAGACAAAATGTCTTAATGAAGATTAGGGTTTTTCTTGTTTTTGAAAAACGAAATGCAAACCCAATAAAAATCTTGTTTTCCAGTTTCCTTTGAAGATTGGGATTCTGGAAAGACATATGAAGAACAAGTTTAAGATTTTGCGTTTTAAACTTGAAGAACAACCATGAAAGGTTGTGTTCATAAAACCATGAAAGAAATGATTTCATTTTAAAAAAGTTCTTCTCTTTGATCTTGTGAAAACAAAGAGAAGATCATTAACAAGTTTGAGGAGACAGGTAAAATAAAAGAATTATTAACCTGGTTCGTTGAAGAAGATGAAGTTCTTAAGTTCTTGAAAAACTTGAGAGCACAAATGCAACAGTAAATTCTTTTTCTTAGCTTGGAGAAGAAGTTCGCGTAAAAGAAAAATATAAACCCACAAAGTGTTTATATAGAGATTAGAGAGAGAGAAAATCTTGAGCGGGAAAAGATTTTCATCATGACACGGACACGTGTTTGCATTTGATTGGCGAGTAAACGAAACATGCAAACGTGTGTCAGAAAGAAGAACTTGCCGGGGCTTATCCGTTGCAATGACGTCACAACTGTCCTTTCATATTCTTGGATGTCTCTGAGGTTTTGAAAAAATCAGGGACACTTTTGAAAACATGAAGCACTGAATAGAAATATCAGTGTTGGTTTTAGAAATTTCAAGGTATCGCTGATAAGGAAGAGATATTCATCGATATAATTTATTTTGAAATCTTGCATTTACATGCGATTGTCAGAGAGAGAAACATACCTTGATATCAGCGAATCAAGTTTATTCAGAGAGAAGATGATATAATGGGTTATTACAAGCTGATTTTATCCTATTGCTGGTCAAATGTGAACCGCTGAAGATTTTATTCTTCTAAGTTCAGCATTCCAAGCTCGCTGATGAGAAAGTTGAACCTTGTCTCATCAAGAGGTTTGGTGAACAGATCAGCTAACTGATAATCAGTTGGGATAAAGTGAAGTTCTATATCACCATTCATCACATGATCTCTGATAAAGTGATACCTGATTTCGATGTGTTTTGTCTTTGAGTGTAGCACTGGATTATTGGCTATAGCGATGGCACTTGTGCTGTCGCAATAGATTGGAATATTTGAGAGTTGAAGGTCATAGTCCAGTAGTTGATTTCTCATCCACAAGACCTGAGAACAACAGCTTCCAGCGGCTACATACTCAGCTTCAGCTGTGGAGGTGGACACTGAGTTTTGATTTTTACTTGTCCAACTTACCAGCTTTCCACCCAGGAGCTGACATCCTCCTGTGGTGCTTTTCCTATCCATTTTGCAACTTGCAAAATCACTATCTGAATAGGCGATTAGATCAAATCCTGAGTCTTTGGGATACCAAAGACCTAGATTTGCAGTACCCTTTAGATATCTAAAAATTCGCTTTACAGCTTTCATATGAGATATCTTAGGTTTAGCTTTATATCGTGCACACAAACATGTTGCATACATAATATCGGGTCGGCTAGCTGTAAGATACAACAGTGAGCCGATCATCCCACGGTACAGCGTGACATTAACAGGAACTCCTTTTAAATCCTTGTCTAGTGTCAGCGGTGGTGCCATAGGGGTTTTTATAGCTGAACTTTGAGTTAAGTCGAATTTCTTCAGCATATCTTTAACATACTTTCCCTGATTAATGAAAGTTCCTTTTTCATTTTGCTTTATCTGAAGACCAAGGAAATATGTTAGTTCACCCATCATGCTCATCTTATACTCATCTTTCATTCTATCAGCGAAACGAGTACAAAGATCAGGGTTAGTAGAGCCAAATATAATGTCATCAACATATATCTGAACAAGAATGATATGACCTTTTACTTTCCTGAAAAATAGAGTTTTGTCGATTTTACCTCCCTCAATTTGTTCAACATGGAGATAAGTAGAAAGAGTGTCATACCATGCACGTGGAGCTTGCTTTAAGCCATAAAGTGCCTTATCCAGTTTATAAACATAACCTGGACGCTTAGGATCTGAGAATCCTGGAGGTTGTTCCACATAGACTTCTTCATTCAGCTTTCCATTTAGAAACGCTGACTTAACATCCATCTGATATACTTTGAAGTCTTTGTGTACAGCGTATGCTAAGAATAGACGAATAGATTCTAGTCTTGCTACTGGAGCAAATGTTTCGTCGTAGTCTATACCTTCCTCTTGTCTGTATCCCTGAGCAACAAGTCGAGCCTTGTTGCGAGTTACAGTTCCATGTTCGTCCAACTTGTTTCGATAGACCCATTTAGTGCCTATCACTGTTTTATCAGTTGGTCTTCGAACAAGTTTCCAAACTTTGTTTCTTTCGAATTCAGTCAGCTCTTCTTGCATGGCGCTGACCCAGTTTGGATCTTTGAGGGCATCATCTACTTTCTTTGGTTCAGTTAGAGAAATAAAATTAACAAATAAACAAATATTACCTGCACTTCGTCGAGTCTGAATACCAGCGTTTGGATCACCAAGAAATTGATCAATTGGGTGATTTACAGTCCATCGCTGAGCCGTGGCGTGAGACGCTGACTCAACTTGAACTTGAGGAGCTGAAGATGAAGCTTCAGCGACGTCTGGAGTATCAGCCAAGAGAGGAATGGGTGTAGTTGCCATTATATTCACTGATTGTTGAGAAGTAGATGGAATGTCTGAGACATTGGGTTCAGAAGCAGGTATAGTGTTTATAGGAACAGCTGAGACCCATGATGTTTCAGCTTCACTATTCTGCATATTTGGAATGATAGTAGGACCATCATCTTCAACTGTATGAGCACGAGGAGTGGGAATATCTTCTGAATCACCAAGATGAGAAAACATCCATTGATTCAGTTCTTCAGTATCAGCGGACGGTTTAGAGTTCGCTGAACGGGATTCGTCAAACGTGACGTGAATTGTTTCTTCAACAGTTTGTCTTCTTCGATTGAAGACTCTGAAGGCTTTGGAGACTGAGGAGTATCTAAGAAAGATTCCATCATCAGCCTTAGGATCAAACTTTCCAAGGGCATCTCTGTTGTTCAGTATGAAACACTGACATCCAAAGATGTGAAGAAAGCTGATTGAAGGCTTTCTCCCATGAAAAAGTTAATAGGCTGTTTTATTGAATCTTTTGACTATCAGCGACCTGTTTTGCGTAAAACAAGCGGTGTTGACAGCTTCTGCCCAAAACTGAGTAGGCAGGTGAGAATCGCTGAGCATTGAACGTGCAGCTTCAATAATTGTTCTATTTCTTCTTTCAGCGACTCCATTTTGTTGCGGTGTTCTCACTGAAGAAAAGTTGTGAGAAATACCCTTACTCTCAAAGAAGGAATCAAGAGAACTGTTTTTGAATTTAGTCCCATGATCACTCCTTATTGAGAGAACGGTCAAATTGTTCAAGGTTTCCATCTTCCGAACAAAGGTGATGAGTTCTTCAGGGGTGTCACTCTTGGAACGGAGAAACATAACCCATGTATAGCGAGAGAATTCATCAACTATGACCAGTGTATATTTCTTTCCAGCGATGGATTGTTTGTTAACAGGGCCAAACAAATCCATATGGAGTAGTTGTAGAGGAAATGACACTGAGGAGACTTGCTTTGACTTAAAGCTTGCTTTGGTCTGCTTCCCTTTCTCACACGCTGAACATAAAGACTCTTTGACGTATGGGTGTTGAGGTAGACCAGTGACTAACTCTTTTGAAGAAAGAGTGTTCAGTGTCTTGAAATTCAGATGAGAGAGCCTCTTATGCCATAGCCAGTTGACATCAGATGAGGCTTTTGAGAAGAAACAGGAGTTCTCAGTGGTTGTTGAGTCCATGTTTATTACATAAACATTTTCCAAACGATAACCGCTGAGAGCTATCTTCTCCCTTTTGTCAGTGACAAAGCAGGATTCCTTGGTAAAGATTACCTTGTTATCCTTGTCGCAAAGCTGACTGATGCTTAACAGATTATGCTTCAGCCCTTCAACATATGTGACTCTTTTGAAGGTGGTTGTACCATTAGAGAGTACACCAAACCCTCGGGTATGTCCTTTTCCATTTCCTCCAAAAGTCACAGAGGGACCCTTCTCTTCCTTGTATTCAGCGAGCAGGCTTTTCTTTCCAGTCATGTGTCTAGAGCATCCGCTATCGAGATACCAGATACCCTTCTTAACCTGCATCACAAAGGAAGATTAGTTATTCTTGGGTACCCACTTAACCATGTGTACACGTTTGTCAGTGGAAGTAGTTGGAATGAAAGGTTCAGCAATCTTCGCAGCATTTGAAGATTCAGCTTTGTCAGTCTTCACTTTGGTTAATTTCTTAACCTCAGTGGTCTTCTTTGCCTTGGGGGCAATCTTCACCTTAGCTATCTTTTCAGCTTTGGTGGCTGAGGGACACTTACTAGCAATATGATCAGTAAGTCCACAGTGATAACATTTCCTATAACTAAAAGTAGTTCTATGACCATTTGAATGCTGAGCTTTTGATTTTGAATTTGAAGGACCAGCACCAAATAAGCTTTTGGCTTTTGAAATGGGAGGAAGGTTTAGTTCTTCAGATTTCTTACCAAGGACATCCACTCTGAGTCTAGGAGTAGATCGCTGAATAGACCCACGCTGAGTAGATCCATAGATCTGATTCCTTGATCCAGAGGAATAAATCACTAAAGTTTTAGAAGCATTCAGCTTTGGTACTAAAGTACCCTTCTGAGGATTTTGGTTAAAAGCAATTCCTGTACCTTTATCTTTAAAGACAGAGGTAGGTTTTGGATAAACCATTTTCTCTTTACCTTTTGAAGAGGTAGAAATTTCCTCGGGGATAGTTGGTCTGGACGAGGAACACTGAGAGGATGAAGTATCAGCGACTGAGGATACGAAAGTTCCAAATAAGAGCATGGAACGATCAGTGGTTGATTCTTGAGTTTCATATTTGTAACCGAGACCACGTTTATCACTCAGGGGTATCTGAGACTTAATTATCTCAGTGATCTTTGTTGAAGAATTACACCATCCTTCAACATTAGCTTTTTCAGCTTTTAATGCAGCTATAGCTTCTGCTCGTTCGATTTTGACTAGCTGATTTAAATGCACTTGATCTTTAAAATCTTCTTCAATTTTAGAAAGCTTTTCTATTTGAAGGTGACAGTTTTTAAGCTGTTCATCGAGATCAAGGTTTTGGTTTTCAACTATAGCTTTGCCATTCATGGCTTCATATAAACTTCTAGTCAAGAGATCGATTTTACGGAGACTATCAGCTTCATCAATATTTGCAATATTTGTAAACAAGGAAGGTGATACCTGAATTGCAGAGGTTGAAGTAGAGGGAATGTCTGAACTTTCTTCCTCATCTTCAATCTTTGCCATAAGACAGAGATTGGCTTCATCATCTTCAGAGTCAGATGATGATTCTTCTTCTTCAGAGGCAGCCCAATCGTAAGCCATCAGGCCTTTGCCTTTCTTCTTGAAGCTTTTCAGCTTCGCATACTTTTCTTTCAGCTTAGCATATTTGTCATCTTTATTCCTGTGAATAAAGGATTTCTTGGTAAACACTGAGTTTCTCGATACTTTCTTAGACCTGCACTCGTTAGCGAAATGTCCAGTCTTTTCGCAGTTAAAACAAGTAGCAGTAGCCTTATCAACAGGAGCTGATGATCTTGGCTTATCAGTTATAGAAAGGGGTTTATTCTTTCTGAACATTTTCTTTTTGGCGAATCTCCTGAACTTTTTAGTCAGGAGAGCCAAAGATTCATCATCATCTGAAGAGTCAGAGTCTGATGACCTTTCAGAGTTACTCTCTAACTCATTGATAGTGACCGAGGGTCGCTGAGTAGAGGGTTCCTCTGAGATTAAAGCAACAGGGGTGCTTTTGGAATATTTTACAAGATTCTTCTTAAGATGGCTTGATTGCTCATGATTCAGCATCGTGCCATATAAGGTAGCAAGGGTCATTGATCTTAGATCCTTTGACAGCTTGAGACACATAGAATAACTGTCCCAGCTTTCAGGTAAACATTCTAGAAACTTTATCAGCACTTCAAAGTTCGAATATTCCATACCAACAGTTTTTAGATCTATTATTAAGCAATTAAAACGTTGGTGAACTTCAGAGAGAGTCTCATTCTTACCACAAATGAAACTTTCATACTGTCTTACCAGGTTGATCTTTCGAGAGTCCTGGACTTCAGCAGTACCTTCATACTGAACACATATTGTGTCCCACATGGCTTTTGAGGATTTCAGGTTCATGACAGAATGGTAGACTTAGTCAGGAAGAGCCATGGATAGTATGGATCTGGCTTTGGTGTCGATAGCCACTTTCTTCTTATCTTCTTCAGTCCACGTATGAACTTATTTGGGTACCAGCCTTTCTGGAATAGCAGGTCTATTCTCAGCGGCTAGTACTGTGGCATCAATTCTTACAGGAATAAATGGGCCGTTTTCAAGATAATAAGGCATAGTAGGGTCTATACCTTCTAGGAAGAGAGTCATCCTATTTTTCTATAGATTAAAATTATCTCTGGAGAATCTAGGGGGTTTTGCAAGAGAACCATTGTCGATATAATTTGTGTTTGTGTTGGTAGCCATTTTCAGAAATAGCAAGGAAGAGAAATCTTAGTATAGATTAGATCTTGTTTATGAGATTAAACAAATCCACTCTGATACCACTTGTTGGTCCCGAAGGGCTATACAAGTTTGTAGAAGGGTGGGGGGTTGAATACAAACACACACATTTTACTTTTCTAAATTGTTTATTGATAAATCATTAACAATTTACAGCTTGTTGCGGAAACAAGATTAAGGATAAACCTAAATCTAAACAAGTTGGAACACTAAGTTTCTTGCACTAAGAAAGAGAAGGAAATTACTAATAATAACCTATCTCAAGATAAGAAGGATGAACTTGTCTAGAGTTAGCAAGTTACTTCAAAATGAAGTAAGTTCTTCTTCTTATATACTGCATGCATTTAATGCATTGCAGTTTACACTTTACACGTGGCAGCAGCTGATTGGTTGCATGTCATTGACCTTTGTTGACAACCTTAGTAGCCGCATGTTTGAACAGTGTAGTATCAGAGTGGTTGTACGATTTCAGACAATAAGGAGGTTCTTTTTCTGACATATCGTACAGAGACGTGCAAGGGTGGTTAAGACAAACAGTACTTTGTACGGAGGACTTTATGATCAGCTTTTCGTTGATTCAGCGATCTATCATTCTATATCAGCGAATGATAGTGTTCAGCGATAGCTAAAGTCTTGTACTTGATACTTCACGTTGAGTGGACAAATCTAAGTCTTCGCTGATCCGCATCAGTTCATTAGGAGACTTGTCGCTGGCTCTTGAGCTTGATCTTCGACTTCAGCGTAGAACCTATGTTAACGTAAAACTTGTCTTCAGGGATCATAAGTAAACAACTAACTTATCAGCGATCACCATAAGTACTGAACAGACTCAGAGTATTATGGTGAACAGTGTTCGCTGAATGTTTAATCTAAAGAGTGAGAGTTCCTATCAGCGGTACTGTAAGATCTTAGTACTTATCAGTGATAGTGAAACTCTGATACATATGTTTACTTACAATTTTCACTAAGTATATAAGAGAGGGTCATTATCAAATCACTGAGGGTTTGGATCAACATTTTTAATTCTTACACCATTTCTAAAGCACCAACAACTAGAAAAGGACCCATTTCAAAATGGATACCCAAAACAGGTGATACATCTAAACCCAAAGGACCCATTTTCAAATAGTTACCTAAGTCTGCTTAATCGTTCTTGCAGACCGGTCATGTGTGCAATTTAGATTATGGCTGCTCCAAGCACATGACCGGAAGGAAAGAGCTTCTCACGAACTTCATCGACAGATACTGTGGCGACGTGAGATTTGGGAACAACCATTTCTCTTCGATACTAGGATATGGAGACATCGTCAGGACAACCTTACAATCAAGAAGGTGTCATATGTAAAGGGTCTAGGTCACAACCTATTCAGCATAGGTCAGTTCTACGATAAGAGCTTAGAGGTAAACTTTAAAGCCAAGAAATGCAGCATCAGAAACGAAGAAGGGAAAGAACTCTTAGCTAGCACACGCCGCACCAACTTGTATACCGTAGACCTTTCCTCTCTGAAGACCGACAAATTAGTGTGTCTTATGTCCAAAGCCTCGACACAATAGAATTGGTTGTGGCATCGTCGACTATCGCATCTCAACTTCAAGAACACTAACAAATTAGTGCTCGGCAGACACATCAAGGGAATGCCAGACTTGAACTTTGATAAAGAGCATATATGCTCTGCTTGTGAGATGGGCAAGATGAAGCGGATCGTACACAAGCCAAAGGCCACTCCGAGCACGTCAAGGTCCGTAGAGCTCATTTACATGGATCTATGTGGATCGATGCGTGTTCAGGGTATCAACCACAAGAAGTACGTCCTTGTCATGGTGGACAATTTTTCAAGATACACATGGGTAAAATTCCTTCACTCTAAGGATGAGACCCTAGAGTTGATCATCTCACACCTGAAAAGAGTCCAAGTCAATCTGCAACAATTAGTTCAAACAATTCAGATAGACAATGGTACGGAATCCAAGAAACGCACATTGGGTAACTACTTGGACTCAGTAGGTATCATTCTTACCTTTCAGCGGCACACACTCCTCAGCAGAACGGAGTCGTGGAGAGAAGCAATCGTACTCTAGCGGAGGCCGCTCGAACGATGTTGACTCAGTCCAAGCTATCGTTATTCCTATGGGCCGAGGCAGTTGCAACCGCCTGCTACACTCAAAACCGATGCATCATCGCAGTTCAACAAGACACCATATGAGGTCATCAACAACCGTGTACCGAACATCAAGTACTTTCATGAGTTCGGATGCACATGCTTCATCCTGGACGACAAGGATGATCTTGGAAAGTTCAGCGCCAATGCAGACGTAAGAGTTTTCATTGGCTACTCCATATAAGCAAAAGCGTTCAGAGTCTACAACAAGCCAACGAAAACAGTCATCGAGAGCGTAAACGTGACATTTGAAGAAACGTTGATTTGGCTTCTGAACACCTTAGTTCATAACCCGTTTTAACTGGTGTGCTATCTTCTGAAAAAACTCGTTCAGGATCTACACACCCCCAGTAGATCCAAATCATGCCTCTACATCGAAAGCACACCTTTCTGATTTAGATCTTTTATTCGAACATTTTTATGATGAATACTTTGGTCAAATTAATCCAAATGCTACTTTGCAAAACAAGAATGGAGTTGCAAGCATCGAGGATTCAGAACCTATATCTGGTCCGTCGACATCAAATAACTCTGATTCGTTAGCATCTCTATCTACTCCTCGGATTGACCAAGGAACTCTGAGGCCCGATCTTAAGTGATGCAACACCAATCACGGATACACCAAAAATCACTGCTGCTCATTCCTCATCTACTACGCGTACGGGCCCGACGAATGTACCAGAGGATGCCCCACCCACTGTAAATCCAGCAAACCATCGACACTTAAAGTTGTTCACGATCTTTCCCCGAGTAGTTACGTGGACCCAGATAATTCTCGCATACGCCGCACACAAGAACTTCACTGTGCTCCAGATGGACGTGAAGACCGCTTTTCTTAACGGTGTACTGAAGAAGGAAGTTTACGCATCGCAACCGAAAAGCTTTATACGGCCTTAAACAAGCATCGCGTGCTTGGTATGATGTTCTCTCTACTTTTTTAATAAATGCCGGCTTTTTCAAAGGTAAATTTGATACCACTTTAATTATCAAAAAAGAAAAGAAAGATATAATACTTGTTCAAATCTATGTAGACAATATAATTTTTGGGCCAACAAACCCTCAATCCTGTCATAACTTTTCAGTCCTCATGAGCAAACATTTTCAAATGAGTATGATGGGTCAGATGATTTTTTTCCTTGGTCTACAAGTTAAACAAATGTCGACTGGAAATGTCATCAATCGTTCTAAGTACATCGCGGACATTCTTCGAAACTTCAAAATGGAAAATTTTGCAACCATGAAAACTCTCATGTCAACTGGTACTAGGCTCTACCCCGATCCTAGCGGAAAAGACGTGGATCCTAAGACCTATAGAGGAATGATTGGTTCACTGATGTATTTGACGACAAGTAGGCATGATATAATGTTTTCTACATTTCTTTGTGCACGTTTTCTATCAAAACCAAAAGAGTCTCACTTAATAGCAGTTAAACGTATTTTCCGTTACTTAAAAGGTATTGCTGATCTTGGTCTGTGGTACCCGAAAGAGACAGGCTTTGAATTGACAACATATTCTGATGTTGACCATGCTGGTAGCATGTTCGACCAGAAGAGCACGTCGGACCACGTTCAGTTTTTGGGAGATAGACTTGTTAGCTGGGCATCGTAGAAGCAGAACCCCGTTTCTACATCTACAGCTAAAACAAAGTAGGTTGTTGCTGTCTAACACCCGCAAACTTTCGGTATGAAAAGTTAGCACAACGAGCAACACGTGGCTTACAAGCCTACGAGGAATCGGAAAGGACGAAGCTGGTTGAGATCAAAGGAAGTAACGAGGAAGTTTGGGATCGAAAAACGGGGTTATGTCGCAGGGGGACACCACCCTTGGTACATCAGCGGAGACTATGCCCACGATTGTGCCATAGGGCACTCTCGCGTGGAATTGTCGCGTGTCGAGGATTCAGCCGCGGTACATATCCGGCGATTGTGCCAAGGGAAATATCGTCGGGCACTATCGCATGCGGTCCCAAGGACGATAAAAATGTGAAGTTCAGCCCTTTTCCATTTCTCACTTTAACCAAAGCCTTCCTTTTCTCTCTAAACCAAACCCTTTTGGTATTTTAGGGTTTTTGCACCCTAGAAACCTCAATCCTTGGAAACCCTTGGGATCTTTTGCATCTAGGAGAAGATTGAAAATCTATGGAGTGGAACTTTTCTTCTCATCCCATCCTACCTTGAAGATTTCTTGATTTTAGGATTTTATCCAATTGTCTTCAAAACCCTTTCATCTTTTAAAGTTCAAGACTCATTTTGGAGCCCTAGAGGCAATTTTGGGTGGATTCAAGAGTTGTGGGTTAAGGTAAAATGTCACCTTCTTCTTTTGAGAAACTAGGGTTTTGTGATTCTTCTTTCTCTCTTTATTTTTCTTGGTTAGAACTTGGTATAACTTAGAAATGTTGTGGTTAAGGATCATTATGGAAAACTTGGAGCTAGGAGGAAGGTTCAAGCTCTCATCCAAGAAACTCAAGTTTGTGGGTAAAACCTAGATTTAGCCTAAATCTAGCAAGGTGAGTTTTACTTGCTTTGATAACATACATGTCAAAATACACTTGTTTTAGGGCTATGGAAATACATCCATGAGTTTATTCTATTTTGATGAGTTTTGTGAATTTGCAAAGTGGTACATACTTGAGCCTATAAAACTCTTGAAAATGATAATGTCATTTTATGAAGTATTTGAGTCATTGAAAATGGAAATCTTAATCCACCAAGTGAAGTTTGATTACTTGGAGATTTTGAGTAATGCACCCTTTGGTATCAAAAGTGGTAAATTAGAGTACAAATGGTTTTAGATGGATTGGCATATGAAATGACGTATTTTATGGTCAGTTATTAATATATGTCTTATTTGGAGTTTTACTCATTTATGGGCTTTTATATATTGGAACGTTTCCTTTCCTTGATTTTAAAAGTGTGTGTACATCCCAATTTGATCAAGTAACAATGTATAAACGAAATGACTAATCTTATTGAACGACTGTAGAGAGTTACAAGTATTGGATTGAAGAACGCAACTCTCTCTCTAATCAATTAGGCGCACAATAAAGTCATTTATCTCATCTAACCTAATTCTCTAAACAAAACACACTTTAAATACCAAAGGCTTAGTCCCTAAAGCCCAAGGCCCATTAAGCTAATAAGCCCATTTATCAATTATAAGGCTTTTACAACGCTTTAATAATAAATACAAAACATTTATATAACTTTTTACATAAAAGGACATTTATGGTCCTAACAATCTCCCCCTAAAGTTATATAAAGAAACAATTGGTCTTGAAATCTTCAGGTCTTGATCTTCTCTCCCTCTTGAATCTTTGAAAACTCTGGTGTTGTTTGTCTTCATGGTTTTCCAAGCTCCCCCTTGAATTAAGCTCTTATTCTTCATAGTATCAACTTTATCACCAGATTCGATGAACAAGAACCTCGACTAAGTGCACTAAAAGCAGCTTTCAACTGTAGAAACTCAACACATCGGATAAGCACACAAGAAAGGTAATGTGCGAGTGTGGATCCCAGATTAACAAGTGCAATGTAAAGAATCAACACAAATCAGTATGAATGTCATAAATCTCACTTGAATTGATGAACAGAAATCTGAATAGGCAGTAGCCGTACACAAGGTAATTAGGAAATACTGATTAGGTCATTAACTCTAATCTCAAAGCTAAGCAAACTATTTATATCCCAAAAGGGATAGTTACAAGAATTGGCAAAACTAGTCCCTACACTTCGATTCAACTAACATGAGACCTAACAATCTCCCCCTTTGAATTGAAGTTCGATCTCACGCCAGTTAGGGAGATACCGCTTCCTGATAGCAAATAGAATTTCAATGTGCCGGATGGATTTTCTGAATTCCAGCCTTTCTTCAATAGCCTTGAGGAGCTCTTTTGCAAAATATTTTCTGATATTAGCATAGTTCTCTGACGAGTCTCTTTCTTCTTCTTCAATGATCTTCTTCAGCACGTTCTGAACTTTCATCAAAGTTCCCTCACTGAATTTATGCACCTCGTTGATCCTCATGAAACGTTTCTCACCTTTTTCATTCAGATACACGATCCCTGTATCTGGTTTGGGCTGGAGAGTATGTACCTATACGTCTTCGGCATCGGGAAGTGTCAGATTGGGCTTCAGAATATTCACTTTCTTCTAATTGCTTTCTATCCCCATCTGAAAGTCGTTGATGTAGGCGAGGGCAATGGTGCACTTCATAAATCTCTTTAAGGTTTAGAGGGCTTTGGTGTATGGCAATGATCGGATAGTACGGGTCTTCAGCTCTTTAAGTAGTACCGGGAAGTCGTTCAGATTCAGGTGTCTGAAGTCGGCTTCTGAGAATACCCATTCCTTTCCATCATCCCTTTTAACAGTAAAAATTGGGAACCATACCTTTAGAACTCTGTCTGACACGATCTCCATGATTACGGTTATCCTGTGACTTGTTCGGACTTCGTGGACCATTCTGCTTCTTTTCATAACTTCCAAATACTGAGAACGAACCGGATCTTTAAGATATAAGACCCCATGGCACATAACCGGGTCAAGAGGTCTGATCTAGTGAGCAAAGATCTTTCTTTGCGATTCTTCTAAGTATGGGACCAAGATTCGGACACTTTCCCAATGAATTGGTTGAATAGGTTGGGGTTGAGTTGTTTCCGGGTCAGGAGTTGGAAGTTCGGATGTACCTGCAGTATCATGTAAGTCATGCTGAGAGATTGATACATGTTCTCTTTGAAGAAGGAACTGATCATAGTCGTTGTCGTTCATGAACTCATCTTCATCTGAGAAATTCCAAAGAGCATCTGTCTCAGATTGGATGGCTGAAACTGCTTTGTCTCTCCATTCTTTTTCCAATTCCGGATTGCCATCGGAGTCCTCATCAATAAATTCCAGGACTGGCCTTTCCAGAACTGTCAGCATTAAGATATCTTCTGGTTCCCCCTCAGGATTTTCAACCGCTGGGTCTGCTGACTCTGGCACTGAATCTCTGACCGGTGTGGATAGCTCCATGTCCTGAACCATATCTGTGTCGTCGGGCTGTTGGTTTGGCTCAGTTAAAGCTGGAGTATCGGATGGTAGTACTGTCGCTGAGGTTGACAGCTCGGTCAGTTTCTGTCTTTTCTCCCCCTCATGTTGTCCAGGATCCTCCTAATCATCATGTTTTCGTTTCGAGCCCTGTGCTTGACCCTTACACGTGTTCTCTAAGCTGGCAACCCTCTCAGATAAGGTTTTGAGGGTGCATTGGACGTCGGTTAAGGTTGTAGTAAGTGTATCAAGCTTTGTTGTTATTTGGGCATCAGTTTGAGTAACTGGGGGTTGTGTTTGGGCTTGTGAGAGGAGTATGCTCACTATATCTGATTCAGATGATGCGTCAGTGTTTGATTGTGACAGGAGCTTATCGAGGAGAGTGGCTTTTAATGCCTCGATGCTCATGTTCTGTAGGTTTGGGGTTGGGTGAGGAAGTGTGATATGTGGTTGCGTAGGGGGAGGTACTGTTATTTCCTTTCCTATGATGGACCTCTTGATAAAATCCATCTCCTCTGATAGCTTCTTCAAAATCTCTACTTGGACAGCCTTTAAGGCGTCGTCCAGAGTTTCCTTGGAGACGAACTCTGGGACACTAACACCTAGAGCACTTAGCTTACAAGTTGTGGTGACTACGGTGGATTGCACCGCAGTACCGCCTGTGCTCACGGTTGGCGTGATGGTAGTCGTGGCAGGTCTTCCACCCTATCTTTGCAAGCCACCAGAAGGTAGACTTACTATGGGTGTTTCGGTCGAGTCACGAAGAATCTTGACGATAGCAGTAGATATGTTCTATGTCCTAGCCAAAGAAATAATATCATCAAATGGATTTAGAATCGATTGTGCGCCCAAAGAAGTCGAGAACCGGGGCAGGAGTTCTATTGTTTCAACACCGGAACTCTCCAAGTGAGAGACCGGTGGCCGTTGTGCTACGTCCCCTTGTGAGAATGAAACAGTTTCCTTTTGAGAGGAGACGGAGTGGCTGGTTGGGGTGTGCAATTGCGTCGCTAGGCCCACGACGTCTTGTTCAATACCCTTTCCCAACAAATGAGATTGGGTAGTAGATGTGGCTGTCTGGCGAAATGGAGGCTGGTTGGGAGTAACCTGTGTTGATCCAAACCCTCAGTGATTTGATAATGACCCTATCTTAAATACTTAGTGAAAATTGTAAGTAAACAATATGTATCAGAGTTTCACTATCACTGATAAGTACTAAGATCTTACAGTACTGCTGATAGGAACTCTCGCACTTTTAGATTAAACATTCAGCGAACACTGTTCACCATATCGCTGAGTCTGTTCAGTCCTTATGGTGATCGCTGATAAGTTAGTTGTTTACTTATGATCCCTGAAGACAAGATTCACGTCAACAAAGGTTCTACGCTGAAGTCGAAGATCAAGCTCAAGAACCAGCGACAAGTCTCCTAATGAACTGATGCGGATCAGCGAAGACTCAGATTTGTCCACTCAACGTGAAGTATCAAGTACAAGACTTCAGCTATCGCTGAACTTTATCATCTGCTGAATAGTAAATGATAATCGCTGAATCAACGAAAGCTGATCATGAAGTCCTCCGTACAAAGTACTTTTGTCTTAACCTCCCTTGCACGCCACCGTACGAAATGTCAGAAAAGAACCTCCGAAAATCTGAAATCGTACAACCACTCTGATACTACACTGTTCATTCATGCGGCTACTAAGGTTGTCATCAAAGGTCAATGACATGCAACCAATCCGCTAATGACACGTGTAAAGTATATACTGGATTGCATTAAATGCATGCAGTATATAAAGAGATGAACTCACTTCATTTGAAGTAACTTGCTAACTCTGGACAAGTTCAAATCTCTCAAGATAGGATTTTATTAGTAATCTCCTTATCTTTCTTAGTGCAAGAAAACCTTAGTGTTCCAACTTGTTTAGATTTAGGTTTATCCTTAATCTTGTTTCCGCAACAAGCTGTAAATTGTTAATGATTTATCAATAAACAATTTAGAAAAGTAAAATAGTGTGTTTGTATTCAACCCCCCCCCCCCCTTCTACAAACTTGTTTAAGCCTTTCGGGACCAACAAGTGGTATCAGAGCAGATTTGTTTAATCTCATAAACAAGATCTAATCTAAGATATTTTCTCTTCCTTGCTATTATCTGAAAATGGCCAACTCAAACACAAACACTCACTATATCGACAATGGTTCTCTTGCAAAACCCCCTAGATTTTCCAGAGACAACTTCAACTTATGGAAAAATAGGATGACACTCTTCTTAGAAGGTGTAGACCCTACTATACCTTACTATCTTGAAAATGGTCCACACATCCCTGTAACGATTGATCCTGCCGTTCCAGCCACTGCAACTAGAGCTGCTATTCCAGAAAGGCTGATTCCAAAGCAAATCCATCATTGGACCGATGAAGACAAGAAGAAAGTGGCTATAGATACAAAAGCCAGATCCATACTATCCATGGCCCTTCCTGACGAAGTCTACCATTCCGTCATGAACCTGAAATCCTCGAAGGCCATGTGGGACACAATATGTGTTCAGTATGAAGGAACGTCTGAAGTCCAGGATTCAAGAAAGATCAACCTGGTAAGACAATACGAAAGTTTCATCTCTGGTAAGAATGAAACTCTCTCTGAAGTACATCAACGTTTTAACTGCTTAATTATAGATCTTAAAACGGTTGGTAAGGAATATTCTAACTTTGAAGTTCTGACAAAGTTTTTAGAATGTTTACCTGAAAGCTGGGACAATTATTCCATGTGTCTCAAGCTGTCAAAAGATCTAAGATCAATGACACTCGCTACCTTATATGGCACATTGCTGAATCATGAGCAATCTAGCCATCTTAAGAAGAATCTTGTAAAAGATTCCAAAAGCACCCCTGTTGCTTTAATCTCAGAGGAACCTTCTACTCAGCGACCCGTGGTCACTATCACTGAGTTAGAAAGTAACTCTGAAAGATCATCAGATTCTGATTCTTCAGATGATGAATCCTTGGCTCTCCTAACTAAAAAGTTCAGGAGATTCGCCAAGAAGAAAATGTTTAGAAAGAACAAAACTCTTTCTATAGCTGACAAGCCTAAGTCATCAGCTTTTGTTGATAAGGCTACTGCTACTTGTTTTAACTGCGAAAAGACAGGTCATTTCGCTAACGAGTGCAGGTCAAAGAAAATCATGAGACCTTCAGCCTTTACAAAGAAATCCTTTGTTCCAAGGAATAAAGACGACAAATACTTAAAGCTGAAGGAGAAGTATGCAAAGCTGAAAAGCTTTAAGAAGAAGGGAAAAGGCCTAATGGCTGACTATGATTGGGCTGCTTCTGATGAAGAAGCCTCATCATCTGATTCTGAAGATGATGAAGCAAATCAATGTCTCATGGCCAAGATTGAAGAAGAGGAAGAAAGTTCAGACATTCCCTCCACTTCAACATCTGCCATTCAGGTATCACCTTCCTTCTTTACCAATATTGTAAATATTGATGAAGCTGATAGTCTCCGTAAAATCGAACTACTGACTAGAAGCTTATACGAAGCCATGAACGGCAAAGCTGTGGTTGAAAACCAAAATCTTGATCTCGCTGAAAAGCTTAAAAATTGCCACCTTCAAATAGAAAAGCTTTCTAAATTTGAAGAAGATTTTAAAGATCAAGTCCATTTAAATCAGCTAGTCAAAATTGAACGAGCGGAAGCTATCGCTGCATTAAAAGCTGAACAAGCTACTGTTGAAGGATGGTGTAATTCTTCAACAAAGATCACTGAAATAATTAAGGCTCAGATTCCTCTGAGTGATAAACGTGGTCTGGGTTATAAATATGATACTCCAATACCAACCACTGAACGTTCAATGCTTAAAATTGGAACGTTCGTATCCTCATTAGCTGACACTTCTTCATCTCAGTACTCCTCGTCGATTACACCAATCCCTGAGGAAACTCCTACCTCCTCAAAAGGTAAGGAGAAAATGGTTTATTCAAAACCTACCTCTGTCTCTAAAGATAAAGGTAAAGGAATTGTAATTTATCAAAATCCTCAGAAGGGTACTTTAGTACCTAAGCTGAATGCTTCCAAAGCCTTAGTGATTCATTCATCTGGTTCTAGAAATCAGACCTCTGGATCAGTTCAGCGACCTACTCCTAGACTCAGAGTAGATGTCCTTGGTAAGAAATCTGAAGAACTGAATGTTCGTCCTATTTCAAAAACCAATAGTGTACTTGGTGCTGGCACTTCTAATTCCAAATTAAAAGCTCAGCACACAAGTGGTCCTAGAACTAATTTTAGTTATAGGAAATGTTATCACTGTGGACTTACCGATCATATTGCAAGTAAGTGTCCCACAGCCACCAAAGCTGATAAGATAGCTAAGGTGAAGATAGCACCAAAGATAGCAAGTCAGGTCAAGGTGACTCATACCGCTGAGGTCAAGAAATTGACCAAAGTGAAGAAAGACAAAGCTGAATCTTCAAATGCTGCGAAGACTGCTGAACCCATTCCAACCACTTCCACTGACAAACGCGTATACATGGTGAAGTGGGTACCCAAGCAAAACTAATCTTCCTTTGTATTGCAGGTTAAGAAGGGTATCTGGTATCTCGATAGCGGATGCTCTAGACACATGACTGGAAAGAAAAGCCTGCTCGCTGAATACAAGGAAGAGAAGGGTCCCTCTGTAACTTTCGGTGGAAATGGAAAAGGACACACCCGAGGGTATGGTGTACTTTCAAATGGTACAACATCCTTCAAAAGAGTCGCATATGTTGAAGGGCTGAAGCATAATCTTCTGAGCATCAGTCAGCTTTGCGACATGGATAACAAAGTGATTTTCACCAAGGAATCCTGCTTTGTCTCTGACAAAAAGGAGAAGATAGCTCTCAGCGGTTATCGTTTGGAAAATGTTTACGTTATAAACATGGACTCAACAACCACTGAGAACTCCTATTTCTTCTCAAAGGCATCTTCTGATTTCAACTGGCTATGGCACAAGAGACTCTCACATCTCAACTTCAAGACACTGAATACTCTTTCATCCAAAGAGTTAGTCACTGGTCTACCTCAACATTCATACGCCAAAGAATCCTTATGTTCAGCGTGTGAAAAAGGGAAGCAGACCAAGGCAAGCTTTAAGTCCAAGCAAGTTTCCTCAGTGTCATCTCCTCTTCAACTACTCCATATGGATTTGTTTGGCCCCGTTAACAAACAATCCATCGCTGGAAAGAAATATACGCTGGTCATAGTTGATGAATTCTCTCGTTATACATGGGTAATGTTTCTCCGTTCTAAGAGTGACACCCCTGAAGAACTCATCACCTTTGTTCGGAAGATGGAAACTCTGAACAATATGACTGTTCGCTCAATAAGGAGTGATCATGGAACTGAATTCAAAAACAGTTCTCTTGATTCCTTCCTTGAGAGCAAGGGTATTTCTCATAACTTTTCGTCAGTGAGAACACCACAACAAAACGGAGTCGCTGAAAGAAGAAATAGAACAATTATTGAAGCTGCACGTTCAATGCTCAGCGATTCTCCCCTGCCTACTCAGTTTTGGGCAGAAGCTGTCAACACGGCTTGTTTTACGCAAAACAGGTCGCTGATAGTCAAAAGATTCAAAAAGACAGCCTATGAACTTTTTCATGGGAGAAAGCCTTCAATCAGCTTTCTTCACATCTTTGGTTGTCAGTGTTTCATACTGAACAACAGAGATGCCCTTGGAAAGTTTGATCCTAAGGCTGATGATGGAATCTTTCTTGGATACTCCTCAGTTTCCAAAGCCTTCAGAGTCTTCAACCGAAGAAGACAAACTGTAGAAGAAACTATACACGTCACGTTTGACGAATCCCGTTCAGCGAACTCTAAACCGAACGCTGATACAGAAGAACTGAATCAATGGATGTTTTCTCATCTTGGTGATTCAGAAGATATTCCCACTACTCATACTCATACAACTGAAAATGATGGTCCTACTATCATTCCCAATATGCAGAATAGTGAAGCTGAAACATCTTGGGTCTCAGCTGTTCCTATAAATACTATACCCGCAGTTGATCCAAATGTCTCAGAAATTCCATCCATTTCTCAGCAATCAGTGAATGAAGTGACAAATGCAAGCATTCCTCTCTTAGCTGATTATCCAGAAGTAGCTGAAGCCTCATCTTCAGTTTCTCCAGTTCAGACTGAATCAGCGACGCATGCTCCGGCTCAGCGATGGACTGTAAATCACCCAATCGATCAAATTCTTGGTGATCCCAACGCTGGTATTCAGACTCGTAGAAGTGCAGGTAATATTTGTTTATTTGTTAACTTTATTTCTCTAACTGAACCAAAGAAAATAGATGATGCCCTCAGAGATCCAAACTGGGTCAGCGCTATGCAAGAAGAGCTGACTGAATTCGAAAGAAACAAAGTTTGGAAACTTGTTCGGAGACCAACTGACAAAACAGTGATAGGCACTAAGTGGGTCTATCGAAACAAGTTGGACGAACATGGTACTGTAACTCGCAACAAAGCTCGTCTTGTTGCTCAGGGATACAGACAAGAGGAAGGTATAGATTATGACGAAACCTTTGCTCCTGTAGCAAGACTTAAATCTATTCGTCTTTTCTTAGCATATGCTGTACACAAAAACTTCACTGTACATCAAATGGATGTTAAGTCAGCGTTTCTAAATGGAAAGCTGAATGAAGAAGTTTATGTGGAACAACCTCCAGGATTCTCAGATCCTAAGCGTCCAGGTTATGTTTATAAGCTGGATAAGGCACTTTATGGCTTGAAGCAAGCTCCTCGTGCATGGTATGACACTCTTTCTACTTATCTTCACCTTGAAAAATTTGAGAGAGGTAAGATTGACAAAACTTTGTTTTTTAGAAAAATAAAAGGTCATATCATTTTAGTTCAAATATATGTTGATGACATTATATTTGGTTCTACTAACCCTGAGCTTTGTACTCGTTTCGCTGATAGAATGAAAGATGAGTATAAAATGAGTATGATGGGTGAACTAACATATTTCCTTGGTCTTCAGATTAAGCAAACTGAAAAAGGAACTTTTATAAATCAGGGAAAGTATGTTAAAGATATGCTGAAAAAATTCGACTTAACTGAAAGTTCAGCTATGAAAACCCCTATGGCACCACCGCTGATACTTGATAAGGACACAAAGGGTGTTCCTGTCAATGTCACGCTGTACCGTGGGATGATCGGCTCACTACTGTATCTTACAGCTAGCCGACCCGATATTATGTTTGCAACATGTCTGTGCGCACGATATCAAGCTGAACCTAAGATATCTCATATGAAAGCTGTAAAGCGAATCTTTCGATATCTTAAGTGTACAGCGAATCTAGGTCTTTGGTATCCCAAAGATTCAGGATTCGATCTAACCGCCTATTCAGACAGTGATTTTGCAGGTTGCAAAATGGATAGGAAAAGCACCACAGGAGGATGTCAGCTCCTGGGTGGAAAGCTGGTAAGTTGGACAAGTAAGAAGCAAAACTCGGTGTCCACTTCCACAGCTGAAGCTGAGTATGTAGCCGCTGGAAGCTGCTGTTCTCAAGTCTTGTGGATGAGAAATCAACTACTAGACTATGATCTTCAGCTCTCCAAAATTCCAATCTATTGCGACAGCACAAGTGCCATCGCTATAGCAAACAATCCAGTGCTACACTCAAAGACAAAACACATAGAAATCAGATATCATTTTATCAGAGATCATGTGATGAATGGTGATATAGAACTTCATTTTATCCCAACTGATTATCAGTTAGCTGATTTGTTTACCAAACCTCTTGATGAGACAAGATTCAACTTTCTCATCAGCGAGCTTGGAATGCTGAACTTTGAAGGATAAATCTTCAGCGGTTCACATTTAATCAGCGATACGTTTATACATTCTTGTATAGGCTCTGGATAAAATAAACTAGTACAATCCATTTCATCATCTTCTCTCTGAATAAATTGGGTTAAACTGATATCAAGGTATGTTTTCTCTGACAAAACGCATGAAAATGCAAGATTTCAAATTCTTTCATCGCTGAATAATATTTTGAAATTTCTTAAAACCCTCACTGATATTTCTATTCAGTGCTTCATATTTTCCAAAGAGTCCCTGAGTTTTTCTTTCAAAACCTCAGAGACAACGAAAGAATGTGAAAGGACAGTTGTGACGTCATTGCAACGGATAACACCAGGCACGTTTCTTTTTCTGACACACGTTTGCACGTTTCGTTGTCTATCCAATCAAATGCAAACACGTGTCCGTGTCATGATGAAAAACTTTCCCGCTCAAGTTTTTCTCTCTCTACTCTCTTCCTATATAAACTCTCTCAAAGTTTATATTTGTCTTTTATGCGAATCAATCTTTCTCCGCAAGAAAAGAACACTGTTGCATTTTGTGCTCTCGATCTTCAAGAACTGTTCATCATCTTCTTCATCTTTTTTTTAAAACAAGAAAAACCCTAATCTTCATTAAGACTTTTTTGTCTGAATGAAATGGACAAAATTCGAAAAATCTTAATGGAAATTCTCTTTCCACATTAAGATATTTCTTATTTGTTAACATCTTTGGTTGAACTGATAATACAGTGAAATGGCAACTTCAAAGCTGAATGTTACCGCTGAGTCCATCTCCAGTGATTCTGAGGAACTGGAAATCACCAAAGCTCCTCAGGTTAAGTTTGAGTTGGATCAACTAGACTGGACAAAGGCAAACAACCTTTCAGCGCTTCTCGAGTTTCCTCCTCGGAAGCAGGTATCCCATCTAGACGACGCTGTGATTTTTTTGAAGAATAGCCCCATATACACAGCACTGACAATCACACCTCCTGCCAGTCAGCGTCTATTATCCCAATTCTGGTACTCTGCCAGACACACCAACCTACCCTCAGCCAAAGATCCATCTAAAACCATCGACTGCATACTCAGCGATACTGAGTTTGGCACCATCAAGATAACCCCCGCAATAATCCGCAAAGCTCTGAAATTCCCTAACGCTACCTCAGAAAATCCTTTCATTCCATTTCCTGACCACAAGAAGCACGCTGACAGGGAAGAAATCATTGCTTTCCTTGATGCGATGGGTTACATCTGGGAGACTGGAAGAGACAAGCTACCTGAGAAGAAGCTGACGCTGATAAAGAAATCCAAGATGCCCAGCGAGATGAACTTCATCTTCGCTCACCTGATCAGCTGCATGACAGCGAAATCCGGATCTTCTGATCAATCCGCTCAACCTCAGCAGGCCATGGGTTACGCACTGCTGAAAGGTCTCAACATTGACTGGGCCTCCATCATCTATGAAGACCTCATTCAACGTGTTGATTCTGCCGCTGACCGACCAGCATGGGTTCCTTACCCGCGATTCATCAGCGCCATCTTTCAATATGGCCTGAAGGACAGCTATCCTGAAGAGGGTGATCTGAAACTCTCTCAGATTGGCCCTAAAGTTCTCGACTTCAAGCCTGTCGCCAACGAGGTACGTCTCTCTACTCTTCTCACTCTTCTTAATTCTCCGCTTTCTGTGGCTCCTTCAGCGACAATACCCATCGCTGATACCCCGGCCACAAAATCCATTCCTTCTAAGAAAAGGAAACAATCTCTTACCCCTCTTGATTCCAAAAGGATCAAGAAAACCAAGGAGCAACCCCAGCAGTTGCATGCTGAAGACTCCTCAGCTCATTCTGAAGAGCTGAAGGAAAGTTCCGTGGTACGCTCTGCCACACCAATTCAAGCCATCCCTTCTAAACCTACTTCAGCGTCCCTAAACGCTGAGGTTAGAACTTTGGAATCTACCCAACCTTCGTCAGTCTCTCAAAAGACTGATGAAGTACTTCTCAGCGAATCCAACGCTGAACTTGAACCCCAACCCCAATTCTTATCCTTCGCTCCTCCCTCTACTTCTTTGGACACTCCTCCAGTCAAAACTGGAGATGCCATCATTCAAGAAGCCGTTGAAGCTTCTCAGCGAATGACGAAGAAAGGACCTGCAGAGATCTCCATTCCTCACGGAACTTTTGAGGGAGATATGGAACACTATGGAGGGACTCGAAACTTTGATGAGTTCGTCAACGCTCCTGCAGGTACAGATCCCACCTTAAACACTGTAACTAAACCTGAAACTTCTGAGCTTTCCTTTGTTCACAAGTACTTATATGTTACAGGTCCTTTTTTGGGAGACATCAACCAGTCTCTGAAGTCTATGGAGATGAAACTTACGGATCTCACCACCGGTCTATCAAATAACTCTATAGCTGTAACAAACGCTGGAGAGAATCTGACGAAGCTGACTACTGTGGTGGAAAAGAAGGCCTCCTCTGATGACATCAAAGACCTTGATAAAACTCTCGCCGACTTTGCCAAAATGCTCTCCGACATCTACACTGACTACACCAACCTCAAATCATCAGTTTCCACCATTTCCAGCGAAGTTACAACGCTGAAGAAATCGGTTGGTACACTCGAAGGTGATATGTCAGTGGTCAAGACCGACTTGGGCTCAGTGAAGACCGACCTTGGTTCTGTCAAGACAATGATCGAGACGCTGGTGAACAAGGCAAATAATCCAGCTCCTGCTCCGGCCCCTGCACCTGTTTTGGACTCCTTCACCGCAGAGGATCGCCAAGAGCTGAAGAAAATCACGCCTGCTATTTCTGGCCTAGAAGACAGAATAGCTAAGCTTGAAGGTTGTGTGAAAATCTCTGGCCCAGAAGACAGAGACAACACCAATGCTGAATCTACCCATTCCTCCCCCGCCCATCATGAGAAAGAGGGGGAGAAGAGCGCTGAACAGGAGAAGAGCGCTGAAGACCTTTCCCATGATGAATCTATCAGGGGAGAGGGTAATGAAGATCGGATTACTGGACCTCAGGGAGATGAAAACCCTGAGGGAACCGAGAACCTCGCCTCTATATCTGAGGGGGAGCAACTCGATGAAGATGCTGAGGAATCTGAAGCAGAAGAAGACGAAGACTTCGACATCCCTGAAGCTGAACCATCCTCCTCTCCAAGGAACGATGATGATGATGATGAAGATGACGATGATTTCTTTGTTGTCAAACCTGCTCCTCGAACCAAAGCTCTTAAAGGTATTTCAATAAAAGAACCTTCAGGGGAGAAGACAAAGACAAAGCACTCAGCCTCTGGCGCTGAGAAAAGCAAAGACAAAGGCATCGCTGAAGATGATAATCTGGCGATCCTACTTGCAAAGCCGATTTGTCAGGTACACTAAACTTATTTTTCCTTCCCTGATCATCTCTGAAAAATCAGTTATCCATTCCACAAACACCATACACGTCCACATTTTTTTCTATCTTTTCTACCCAAGTTCTTCTACCCAGTTCTTATTTGTAAGATCGCTGCGTTTCAGCTAGTCCTCTCCCCTGTTTGAGGATATCGCTGAAAGATCTGTTGCGACTTCACCAATAATTCCAGCTACCGCTGAAGACATAATCCCAGTCTTAGATTTAATCTCTGAGACTGATGAACCAGAAGAACAACCTCTCTCGCACAGAAACAGACTTTCCTCAGTTACTCAAAGGCTGAGTGAAGAAGATCAAAAGAGGAGAGAAGAAATGATAAAGCGATTCGAGGATCAGCGAATCATTCTAAGGCGCGATCAACTACCTTCAGTTCCTCCTAAGTTCAGAATTTCAAAAGCTGAATACCAAGATCATCTCAGAGCTGAACGCCTCATCGCTGAAAGGAAGGAAGCTGAAGATAAAGACAGAGAATACGCCATCAAGCTCACTCAAGAATCTGTCAAAGACCCCAAGCTGAAGCGTATTCCCATTCAAATCCAACGAAAGCTTTGGGAACAAGCCCAGAAGATCGTGGAAAAGAAAGCTGAAGTTTCTCAGACCACCCTGATCTGGTGTAAAGAGAAAATCCACTTCAGATATCGTCCAGCGAAGATCAACAAGGTATGGTCTCTCTGAATGGCTGGAGATGAGGTTAGCTATCCAACCGTCAAAATCTAAGTACAAGGATCATTTCGAAAAGCTGATAAACAGACAGATCGATTTGATATCTTCTTGTGTGGATATTCCTCCTGTTCCTGATCTAAAGCCGAAAAGAAAAAAGGACTCTCCAAGGAAGAAACGTCAAGATTCAAACTCAGGTCCTGTCATACGAAATGAAACTGGAATTGGTTTCTCTCGCGCTGAAGTACTTGGTCCTGATCCTGATCTATCTGCCCTTGATGTCTCTTTGCCACCATGTGAACTTTTTGTCCCTGGTAAAGTCATCAGTAATCCTTATGGAATATTCTTTCTTGACTACGACGGACGTAAATGCTTTCAACGGATCGCTGAGCTTCCAATCACTCCAATCGAACAGCTCAAAGATCTCATCTACTGGTGCGACTTCAGAAAAGACATTCAGGCACGACACCTAAAACCCTTGATTTTTGAAGCTGCTCTGAAGCTAAAGAATAAAGGGGAAAAGGTTCCTGACTGGATGATTCCAACTGAAAAGACAACCCTTGATGAACTTCTCATTAAGGAAGAACCCTTTGAAGGCTGACAACAATCACCATTTTCTCTATTGTATCAGTCATCCTTCAGTACTTGTAATTTATTTCGCTTGTACTTGTAATCTTTCTTATTCATATTGTAACCTGATTCAAAGATTTAAAGAAAGATTTCAGCGAATGTACTTTACTCCATCAGTACTGAAAAGATCCCAGAAAACAGTAAAAGGGACAAATATTTTATGAGTTCTTTTTATCCTTATGTTTTCATTAAATAGCAATTTTCTCTGTTGCTATGTCATAATCAAATAGGGGGAGATTGTTGATCCAAACCCTCAGTGATTTGATAATGACCCTATCTTAAATACTTAGTGAAAATTGTAAGTAAACAATATGTATCAGAGTTTCACTATCACTGATAAGTACTAAGATCTTACAGTACTGCTGATAGGAACTCTCGCACTTTTAGATTAAACATTCAACGAACACTGTTCACCATATCGCTGAGTCTGTTCAGTCCTTATGGTGATCGCTGATAAGTTAGTTGTTTACTTATGATCCCTGAAGACAAGATTCACGTCAACAAAGGTTCTACGCTGAAGTCGAAGATCAAGCTCAAGAGCCAGCGACAAGTCTCCTAATGAACTGATGCGGATCAGCGAAGACTCAGATTTGTCCACTCAACGTGAAGTATCAAGTACAAGACTTCAGCTATCGCTGAACTTTATCATCTGCTGAATAGTAAATGATAATCGCTGAATCAACGAAAGCTGATCATGAAGTCCTCCGTACAAAGTACTTTTGTCTTAACCTCCCTTGCACGCCACCGTACGAAATGTCAGAAAAGAACCTCCGAAAATCTGAAATCGTACAACCACTCTGATACTACACTATTCATTCATGCGGCTACTAAGGTTGTCATCAAAGGTCAATGACATGCAACCAATCCGCTAATGACACGTGTAAAGTATATACTGGATTGCATTAAATGCATGCAGTATATAAAGAGATGAACTCACTTCATTTGAAGTAACTTGCTAACTCTGGACAAGTTCAAATCTCTCAAGATAGGATTTTATTAGTAATCTCCTTATCTTTCTTAGTGCAAGAAAACCTTAGTGTTCCAACTTGTTTAGATTTAGGTTTATCCTTAATCTTGTTTCCGCAACAAGCTGTAAATTGTTAATGATTTATCAATAAACAATTTAGAAAAGTAAAATAGTGTGTTTGTATTCAACCCCCCCCCCCTTCTACAAACTTGTTTAAGCCTTTCGGGACCAACAACCTGAGTAGATTGCTCCATCTCTCGAACGCTTTCATTCTTTTTCTTACTTCTCCGTTCACGCACTTGCTCACTTGTAACTTCTATTTCGACTTCAACTCCCTCCGCTCTCCTTTTCACTCCAAATTGGGCTAAGGTTTTTGGGATGGGTTCCATGCGGAACTGATCGTCGTTGTCATCTTGATCATCCGATTCCGTCGATTCATCATCGGATTCCAAGGACCCGGATTCAGAACCGAACGCTGAACCTGATTCAGAACCAGATTCGGAACTCGACTTTGAGCCAGAGCCTGACTCAGAGCTGGAAGAGGAGGCTGCCTCTTCTTCTTGTACATGTTCCTGTTCACAGATGATATCAACCACCTCCACCTCATGTAGTTCGGGTTCTTTGTGTTGTGGTAAAGAAGGTGGAGTGGGTTGGCGATGGGACGAGCTAGCTTCGCGTGTACACCTTTCAGCACTGCCCATGCCATGTCCCCTCACTATATTTTCTCTCATCACGCCCGGTCCAGGAGCCCCTGCTCTCCGGACCCTGCCACCTCTAGTACGAGGACCCTCACGTCTCTCGGGGTGCGCTCCTTGGGTAGGTCATGTCGGATATAGCTGGACCATCGGGGCGACTTGATTATGCTTACGCCTATATTCTATCACACTCAGTGCCGATTGGTCAGCGAGAGCTAGCAAGTCGTTGGGTAAAAGCATCGGGACCAGGTTAGGTAGCAACTGTTTATTCTGAATCCTAGTCATACGGGTTGAGATTAGTACCTTGTGATTAGCGCGTCGAGGAATCGTGGGGTCTACAGCCATGAAATGGGCAACAATGAGCTGCAGGAACCTTGGGAACGGTAGGAACGTTAGCCGTTTGTTGCGTTCCTTCTTCTGAACCTTCTCGAGCAGTTCGGTCCATAGAATTGCAGCATAATCGATGTGGCGGTTGTAGACCACGCCATGGAACAGTCGGAGCAGGTTGATGGTCGTCTGGTCGATGCCTTTGTGGATGGATGATAAACACCTGTTCAGGATAGTGAACAAGGTGTACCATATCGGTTGAAGATGGATTCTGGAGAAGCGCGAAGGATGGTTGAGCTCGCTTGGGTAGCCGAGTGCGCGCATTTCCTGACACAGTACAGCATCGGAGACCGCAGCATCAAAGTCAACTCGACCTGGAACCGTTGTCACCTCTGGAAGGTCAAGTATCTAGCGGAAGATTTCTCGAGTAATGAGCACCAGAGAGTCACCGATGCGACCTTGGAGGTCAAATTCCTGGCCGCGTGCAACAGAGGTGAAGGACCTCCAGAGTTGGTGCACGTAAACCGTTGGAACAGTGGCGGTAGCTGTCAAAGCTCGGTTGAGTGGGTGGTGCTTGAGGATCTCCACAATAACCAGGCATTGACATATGATGTTCGATGTGTCCAAATGGAAGTTATTCGCCTGGATTGGTAGGTTTGGACCAACGGGGGGGAGCGGGGCATCGCCTTGGGGTTGGTTTGGTTGTGCCATGATCGTACCTGTTAAAGACCAAATAGTGTTGAGTTGTCATGGCATAGGTAACCCAAATGCGCGTTTCGGGTCTCGTGTTCTCAGATTTGAGAGAGACCGAGAGTCAAGTACGAACTGAAACCGGTCACTAACCGGGTCTTAACGAGCCCGGGGTGAGTATGATAACAGTTTGAGGCCAAGACCATCCATACAGAATAAATGGAATAAGTTAAAAATTTGGAGCATTCCCGAAACCACCATGATTTACAAAAAAATATGAGCAAACCCGGAATCACCTAAGAACCGGAACCAGGATAAAGGCGAGACCGGGACCCGGGGACATACGGAATCGGTATCGTCCGAAACTGGTGTCTACACCGGGAAAGTCGGTGTGGTGCGGGACTTAACACCCCCGGTCTACGAACCGGGAGGGCGACCGGGAGTCTTGCGACCCCGGTACCGCAACCTGGTATCGTAGCGGGGTGACCTCTATTCCGGAACCGAAGTCGGTCCGGGAGACGGCGAACCCAATCCGGGAATCACAACTCCGGATCTGATTCCGGTAAACCCAGATCGGGTCTCAATCGACTTAAACCCAACAATTAAACTATCTCGATTGCAAATCGAGGCTCGAAGTCGACGATAACAGTCGATTATGATGCGAAATTGAGCGAAACACGCGATTTAAACCATCGATTTCGCGAATCCGAAGGGTCGGAACCCTAGTCGGCGCCAATCGGTCTAACTCGATCAAATCGATTGATTTACGAGACTGGTTGGATCAATTTCCCGCATCTAAATCGAATAAGCAGAGATTAGAACACATACCTGAAGATTTGATCGATGAATGGAGACTGATTGGAGCAAAAATCACTAGTTGAGAGCAGAGGTTGGTTTAGGAGAGTTTTGGCGCGAGAAATTTAAACTTGTGAGGAGTTTGAAAGGAAATCCGATATTTATATATCGGTCGATACCGGGAGTGAACCCGGTACCGGTTCCATACCTCTCCCGGTTCCAACTTAACTCAACTTTGGGACAATGTCAAAGTTTACGCTTATAGTTTGAAAAACATTAAAAAATACCCTGAGTTTTAGATAATTACAATCTGGCTCCTCAGGTTTAGAAAAATTTAATTTCCCCCCCCCCCCCCCCCCCCCCCTTCAACTTTTCAAAAATTACAACTCTCCCCCTCAACTTTTCAAAAATTACATTTCTCCCCCTCAATTTTTCAAAATTGTACTTTCTCCTAACAAATAACGAGGAACTTACCTTGGGGACATGGTATTTGGTGAAAACCTTACAGAACAGTAGGTTAGTAGCTCGGGAAATGAATTGAAAACAACGACAAGAAACATGCAGAAAAACGAAAAATGAATAACTATAAAGTAAATACAGAATACGAGTCACCGATGTGCTTGAAACACCGAAACTTCACGACGAGACAAGTGTAACTTTTCAACAGACAGTTATCCTGTAAGGAAGAAATGGTGTGACAAGTACAGGGGTGAGTCAAACTTTCAAATTAAGCATGCCCAGCTTGGACACGAGTTCATTGAACCGTTTTTCGTCCAAGGCTTTGGTAAACAGGTCTGCAAGTTGATTTTATGTACTTACAAAATACAGTTCCATCGTACCTCTTTCCACATGGTCTTTGATGAAGTGATAGCGCACGTCATATGCTTGGTTTTCGTGTGTTGGACCGGATTGCTCGTGATAGCTATTGCACTCTTGGAATCACAATAGATCGGGAAGTTCAAGTAGTGAAACCCATAATCCTTAAGTTGCGTACGCATCCAGATGACTTGGGAACAACAACTAGCCACGGCCACGTACTCCGCTTCCGCCGTGGAGGTGGAAACGCACGTTTGCTTCTTGGAGGCCCAGCTAACCAACTTGTCGCCAAGGAACTGGACGTGACCCGTGGTGCTCTTCCGGTCGAGCATACTTCCCGCATGGTCAGCATCTGAGAACGCTGTGAGTTCGAAACCTGTGTCCTTAGGGTACCAAAGACCAAGATCAGCAGTACCTTTTAAATACCGGATAATACGCTTAACTGCTATAAGGTGTGACTCCTTCGGTTTAGATTGAAACCGAGCACACAAAAAGGAAGAGAACATAATGACCGGTCTACTTGCCGTTAAATACATCAACGAACCTATCATTCCTCTATAGGTAGTAGTATTCACGTCCTTTCCGTCAGGATCGACGTGTAACTTCGTACCTGGTGATATTGGAGTCTTCATGGGTGTACACTGTTCCATCTTGAATTTCTGAAGAATATCCGCGATGTACTTAGATTGATTGATGAATATCCCGGACGACGGTTGTTTAACTTGTAGACCGAGGAAAAAATTCATCTGACCCATCATACTCATTTTAAAATGGGCTTTAATGAGGACTAAAAAGTTATGACAGTATTGTGGGTTCGTAGAGCCGAAAATAGTGTCATCGACATAGATTTGAATTAAAATGATGTCCTCACCTTCCCTTTTGATGAAAAGGGTGGTGTCTATTTTACCTTTCGAGAAGCCGACATTTGTGAGAAAAGTATATAATGCGTCATACCACGCTCTCGGTGCTTGATTGAGTCTGTACAGGGCTTTGTCGAGGAGATACATATGGTTGGGGTGAGCTTGACTGACGAACCCGTCCGGCTGGGAGACGTAGACTTCCTCCTTGAGTTTTCCGTTTAGAAACGCCATTTTCACGTCCATTTGGAAGATGGTGAAATTCTTGTGAGTGGCATACGCGAGGAACATCCGAATAGCTTCGATTCGGGCAACTGGTGCGAACGTCTCTTTGTAGTCGATCCCCTCTTGTTGTCTACGCCATTTCGCCACCAATCGAGCCTTGTTCCAAACAACGATCCAGTTCTCGTCCTTCTTGTTCTTGAAAATCCATTCCGTTCCTATCACAGTCTTGTTCTTCAGACGAGGGACCATACGCCATACTTTGAGACTTTCAAACTCGTTCAACTCTTCCTGCATGGCGATCACCCAGTCCTGGTCGTTCAAGGAATCTCTAACTGTTGCAGGTTCCACGTTGTTGAGTAAGATGGAGAAGAGGCACTCATTGCCTGCTGCTGTCCATTTTTTGAGTGTTGCTCAGTAGTGCGGGGGCGACGTCTTCAGTTTCCGCCGTTGCTCTAGTTTGAACGGGAGCAGAGGGATCTCCGATGATTTGCTCAGGTGGATGCACTCGAGTCCACTTCGATGTGTGGGGTAACGGGTCCAAGAGTGGTTGAGAATTGTCGGGATCAACGTAGGAGCCTAAGGGTAAGTCTTGAACTGCTTCTAACGATGGAGTCAGATGTAGTGGGGCGGCGGCCGTTGGTTGTATAGGAACAGCAGTCGACGAAGATTCGGCGGTTGTGTCAGTCTTGTTGCTTGATCTGGGGGAAGACGGGGTGGGTTGAACCACTGGGGATGGAGTCACGGTCACCGTATCTGTGCTTGAAGATGGTGTCGTCTCTATCACGAGTGAAGAGGGTGAGTCCTCCGACGATGTAGTGTTCGGGGTTGGTTGAGGACTAGAGATGTGTGATGACACCACTACAGCTCCATCTGCATTCATTGAAACATTAGTAGATATAGGAGAAATGTTAAAATCATTGTAGAAATGTTCAAATAGTAGATCTAACTCAGAATGATGTGACTTTGACGTATTGGACGACGAAGGATCTACTATAGTGTGCTTGGGTTCCGATCTAGAGTGATCGGGGGCCAGCACTCCAATAAGCACGGGTTCTGAACTGGCTTCTTCAGAAGCCAACTCGACCAATTTGTCGAAGGACACATTAATGCTTTCAATAACACTCTTTGTCCTCTTATTGTAGACTCGGTATGCTTTCGAAGAAGTAGAATAGCCGATGAAGATTCATTCGTCTGCCTTTTGCTTGAGCTTGCCGAGATCATCTTTGTCATTTAGCATGAAACACTTGCACCCGAATGCAAGAAAGTAGCTGATGTTGGGGGTGCGTTTATTGATGAGCTCGTACGGCGTCTTGTTGAAGCACTTGTTGACGATGGATCTATTCTGAGTGTAGCACGCCGTTGCAATGGCTTCAATCCATAGAAACATGGGAAGATTGTACTGAGTCAGCATGGTGCGGGCCGCTTCCACCAAGGTGCGGTTACGACGTTCCACCACGCCGTTCTGTTGAGGAGTCCTTGCAGCAGAGAAATTGTGGGAAATCCCAGCCGATGTGAGATATTCACTCATGACGCGGTTCTTGAACTCAGTGTCGTTGTCTGTTCGAATCGATATAACGGTTAGCTGCAGGTTGTTCTAGACACCCTTCAGATGGTTAACTATTACCCCAGGAGTCTCGTCCTTTGAACGGAGGAATTTGACCCAGGTGTATCGCGAGAAGTCGTCCACCATCACCAGTACATACTTTTTGTGGCTTATGGTTTGAATGCGCATAGGGCCGCAGAGATCCATGTGGATAAGATCCAAAGGTCTTGACGTGCTAGGAACTGCCTTCGGTTTGTGGAGCAGAGATGTTCTTTCGCGAATCGTAGTTCGGGCATACCTTTGACGAGTCCACCGAGCACCATCTTGTTGATGTGCTTGAAGTTCAGATGAGAAAGCCGTCGATGCCACACCCAGTTCTACTGAGTAGATGCTTTGGAAAGGAAGCAAACAACTTTATCGGTCTTCACGGAGGCAAGGTTGATGGTGTATAGATTCGTTCTTCGAGTTCCAGCAAGGATCTCCGTTCCGTCTTCGTTACGAATGCTACACCGCTTCGCCTTGAAGTTGACTTCAAGATTCTTGTCGCAGAACTGGCCAATGCTGAAGAGGTTGTGACCCAAGCCTTCGACGTAGGACACCCGTTTGATAGTAAGCTTGTCCTGAACTAGGTCTCTATAGCCCATGATCGGGGCTACGTTGTCATTCCCAAATCGTACGTCACCGCAGTACTTCTCCTTGGTGAGCAGCTCCCGCTTACCAGTCATATGTTTGGAGCAACCGGAATCTAGAAACCACACATGACCGGGCTGCAAAACAGAAATTAGGGGTTTTTAGGTACCCATTTATAAATGGGTCCTGATACGTTAGGTGCAGCACCTTTTCTCGGGGCCCGTTTAGATTTGGGTCCTTTTCGGGATTTAGAAGAACGCGAATTAAATACATGATAAGTACCAAACCAATCAGATGCATGTTTATGTTCGACAAAATCATTCATTTCACACATTGAACAACACACACAATCACGAGAAATCTTAATCAATTGTTGAACGGAAGTAAGTTTAAACGGAAATTAAAAACCATGTTCAACAGAGTTATTTAAAGCAAAACCATGATTGTTATTGTTTTTCCTAATCTGCGAAAACGAATCAAATGACTTGGTCTTCTCTTGGCGTAACTTAGGCTTCTTCTCTACCCACTATTTCCGAACTGCTCTCCCCCGACCCGTTCTATCTAAAATGACATTAGAGTTATTGTCAGAGGAGCTGGAGTAATATGGTTGTCTTTTAGAACTCTTACCGGTTTTAGCTCGTTTCTTGGACCGACGTTTAGATTTAGATTTAGAAATGGTCTCAGAAACAGTTTTGGAGTTTGAACACTCTCCTTTTTCAAAATTAACCGGTGTGGGCATTTTCTCTAAAAATTAAGTGTGACTAGCAAGCTTTAGAGCAAAATTGTAACATCCCAAAAACCGGGGCAAAATTAAACCTTAACATTTATCAGAGTAAATCATAATTTCATCTAAACTTTTATACATAAGCGGAGAATTAACTATGAGGGTTCATATACACATTTTCGAATTATTAAAAAAAAACCTATTAATCTAATCCTTACAACTATGATTAGATTAAATTGGTTGTCTAGGCCATTCATCAAAAGCATCCTCGCATATGCTAACTTCTCCCCTTAGCACCAAAAGTTGAATACCAAAAACACTCGTCCCTCTTCCCATTACTTCCCTGAGCTCGTACCTGGTAAAAAAATTTAATTTGAAACGATTAGGCTTACGCCTAGTGAGAACATCCATTTTCAAATTAAAACTTTATCAGCTTTGGAAATTCAAGTAATCAAAGTGTATAAACAAACCTGGTTTGCCATCATTCTTACCGTACGTCTACACATCTTACCATGACGGGAACATACCCGATTCCATGAGTATGACTAACATTCAGAAAGTCATATCATCACATTCGAGAGCCTACTACGAATCATTATAGATTCTAGATTATCGCTAATGTCCAAGAAATTATAATTTACTTTATGCCTATTTCTTGGAGTGGAAGTAGAGATTACAATTTACTTTATGCCTATCTCTTATCTTCCCATAGAAATCAGGAATTACAATTTACTTTATGCCTATTCCCATATTTCTACTCACAACACGAAATGGGAATTACAATTTACTTTATGTCTATTCCTCATTTCTGATCACCTTACGAAATAGGAATTACAAGTTACTTTATGCTTATTCCTCATTTCAGGTCAACGGGAATTACAAGTTACTTTATGCTTATTCCACGTTACAAATACTGCCAGTGCCTATGGATCCATTACACTTACTAGCGTATATGCATAACAACATATCACGCCACATCACGTATCATATTCTCAACTCTAAGATTACTAGATAACCTATCGTATCCTTATCCTCATATGTCCCCCCTTTGGCGACTTAGCACGGGGGTTCCGCTATCCGGAACATTCCTGAATCCGGTACAATCCGGAACTACCCGGAACCGGGACCCAAATGAGACCGGATCCCAAATAAGACCAGATCCCAAATCCATTCCGGATCCTATAGCATACCGGATCCCTATCACCTACTGGATCCCTCTCAATTCCGGATCCTATCACATACCGGATCCATCTCAATTCCAGATCCTATGAAACCGGATCCTACTCAATTCCGGATCCTTTGAAACCGGATCCTACTCAATTCTGGATCCTATGAAACCGGATCCCAAACCGGATCTTGAAACCGGGACTTCGAACTGCACATCAATTTTACTTTTAAAAGCTCATCTTCGTTCAATTTATTGGTCGATTCAATCTCAATACATATTTACCAAATAATTCAGACAGTTTGCTACCAAATACCTTACTCAATTTCAATTAAAATCATTTGGAAGAAGATGAACTCACCTGGAAGTTCTTAGACCCACTTTCTTCTGCACAATCCAAAATCAAATATTAATTCAAGGTTTACAACCAAACCAGCAACCAATCTTTACTCATACTATTAATTAATCAGTTGGGATTTGAAAAGGATTCACAATTCTTACCAATTAAAATCAAATTGCTTTTCTTCTTCTCTCTCTCTGTTCTTGCTCTTGACCGACTCCAACACAGAAGATTGAGATATTTTCTCAATTCCTAGTTACCCTCATCTTATGTATACTCCATCTTTCAAAAATGACCAAACAAACCCTCAAGTTCCAATTTTCATAATTCACTTAAACTTTGGTCATTTGGAATTTCAACCCTTTGAGTTATACATTTGCAAAGTAGTCCAAAACTTAAACTAAATTACAAATAGACCTCACTCATAATCAATAATATACATATTGGAAATTCGAGGTGTTATAAAAATCAATCTTTGAAACATCATCATCATGACAAGCAGAGGAATTCATAATCTCAGAAAACCGTCGTGCAAAGTCAAGTGGGGTTTCACCATCAGAGTCGGACGAGGAGTCATCCGCAAAGGGATTATCAAAGACTGGAAAAAGATTCCTTTGAACAAAATCGGGTTGAATTTCCTTTCCTTTATCTTTGTAGCTCAAATTCTTATCATTGGTGTCATTAGACACTCCTAGAAAGGCTTTACACGAGGAACTATCCGAACAAATAGGTGACGAGTCAACCAAGATTGTTTCAGGAGCGGCAGGCTTCACTGGAGTATCCTTTGGACTCTCCTTAGCCAATCTTCCTTTTAAAGCTTCTGCCGACAAGGCGGACAGTTGAGAAGTTAATTTTGCAATCTCATTTTTATAACTCGCTCTTTCTGATTTGGATAATGACTCGGTTTTGTTCTGTTTGAGCTTATTTATAGTTGATAAAAGTACAATTCTTTCGGTGTCAAAAATAACCTTATCCCTCACAATTGATTCTTCGAGTTTAAAAATGATGTTTTCCAAAATCAAATGTGGAAAATAACGTTTGAACTCTGATTTATCGTTAGATTCTACATCAAGTGTTGTCGTAACGGGAACCGGAGTTTCCACACTTTTAGCAAGAGAATAGATGTCGAAGTAATCATTTGAGAGGTAAGGGGTTTTGCTTTTTAAATAAGACGCATTTAGAGTTTCGTACACGAAAGGAACTTGTACATTTATATTCTTCCTAGGTGGCTCATCTTCCGATTTGTTATCAACCTTTTCAGGCTTTTCCTCTACTTTTGGTAGAGGAATTCATGTTTTTCTTTTAAGATCTTCCTTTTCCTCATCCTCCTGGGACGGCTTAGTTCACTTGATCTTATACTCAGGATATTGCTTATCTAGGCCCATGAAATTGAATTCATAAAGGGTGGGAAACTTTGATAAGATTTTCTTGAGGTAACACGGATTATCATATCCGAGTCCCCATTGTGAGTTGTAATACTTGAATTCCTTTGGTTTATTCAAGTGGATGGTTTGTTCCGATGGACCAACTTTATAAAGTTTGGATTCAAGATCCTTAAGCTTAGTGGTCAACAACTCATTTTGTTTTTGAACATTTTCTTGAAGAACAACACTCTTAGAATACTCCTCCTGAGACTTTTCTAACTTTTGTACGAATTCAGATAGTTGGGTCTCTAGGGATTCAGCTCTTTTTGAAATGGTTGAGCATTCGGATTGATAGTTGTCTATCACACACTTGTCTTCAGCCTTTTCAATAGCTAGTTTGTCTATGGTATCGTTTTTAATTTTAGCATCTGCTTCTAGCTTAGATATTTGGGCATCTTTGGTTTTAACCTTTAGTTTAAAAGAATCTAAGTTACGCACCATAACTTGCATCTAATCAATAAGATTAGCATTAGAAGAACCACATACCTGGCATTCCGCTTTTTCCTTGTTCTTTCCGAAAGATTCATCTTCAGATTCGGATTCTTCCGGGTTGATGCCAGTGTAGAACATGTGAGCTTCAGCTTCTTCTTCTTCATCTTCAGTCGTGACGAGCCAGTGATCGTCTTCTGCCAGCAGCGCTTTACCTGCTTCTTTATGCCTTGACAAAAGCATTTTGTGCTTGTAGTACTCAGCATTACGTACTACAGGTTTTCGGCAGTCTTTGGCGAAGTGACCTCGCTTTCCGTAGTTGTAACACTTCACCGGTTCATCATCATCTTGGTAGTCAGACTTTCATTCGGATTTCTTTCCTTCATCGTTCTTCTTCCTTCCTTCATCAGACTTGCGCTTCCCTTCATACTTATCTCTGTAATCCCGATGCTTTGTATTGGTGGAGTAACGCTGGTTGTTGTTGGATGGTTTCTTGAAAAACTTCTTCCTAACATACTCCCGGGATAGTAAGGCAACGGTTTTCTTGATTCCATCAAGCTTCGGATCGGAATCACTTTCAGGTTCTTCGTCCTCATGCTCAGACACACTATGAGCTTCCTCTCTATACGAACTTTGTTGGACATGTTTGTCCTTTTTGTGAGACATGAGAGCAAGAGGGTCTTCTTTTGTCCTTTCACCAGACTTCTGATCTCCCATCAGTTCACGAACATCGTCTTCGTCTTGTAGTAACATCTCATAGAGCTCGTGCAGCGGAACATTCTTTAAGGAACGATTATGACGAACATGGAGGACAAATCCCTTCCATTCAGATTGAAGGTTGTTCAAGAACTTGATGTTACACTCGAGGTTCGTCTTGAAGATGTTGTTTTTTTTAAGATCATTGATGAGCGTGTAGAAACGTTCGTAAGTCTCGGTTAGTGATTCCCCTCGTTTGGTTTTGAATGTTTCATATCGAGTGAGGAAGTTAGTTATCTTCAGCTGATTTCCCTCACGTTTGCCTTGCATGATCTTTGCCAGCTGGTCCCATATTCCTTTTGCCGTGTCTATATGACTGTCGATGCTACAGTATATGTTGTTTAGAAGACTGTAGATGAGGTAAGTCTTCGCCAGTCTGTCACCATCTACTTTCCTTTTCTCTTCGACGGCCAGCTTGTCATATGGTTTGACCATACGACGGGCTGGAGCTCCACCTTCTTGCGCTGGAACATCCATCATTGGAGGATCAACTGGTCCGAAGGTCAGCGATCGGAAAATCTCGTCATATAGGGGCTTGGTCTCTATGAAGCACATGAAGCGGTCTTTCCAGACATTGTACTCCCTCGGTATAGGATCGGAGGTTTAAGTTCAGATCCTATGGCTAACGTGTCTTGAGTGTTCATTGTTGGGCACTTGTGTGTGATCGTAAGACGAATAGGGTGATTCAAATGTAAATGAAGTGATCTAACGCACAATCTAACGTAAATTCTAACTCAAGATCCTAAGGGAGTGAGGAACTAAGGCAATCCTAAGACTAAATAGGAAACCAAACACAGAAAGAAAAGAAACAGATTCAAAAAGGGTGCAAAGAAGAACTTACTTGAGTTTGCATAACTGCGTTCCGGACAAGAGATCCGGAGTGGGAGATCCGGAGTGGAAGGATCCGGGATCAAAGGGATCCGGATCGGACGAATACCGGAGCTCAGTTATACTTGAGTCAAAAATTGGAACAACAAATCGGGACCGAATCCGGGATCAAAGGAATCCGGATCGGACGAATACCGGAGTCAAAAATTGGAACAACAAATCGGGACCGGATCCGGGATTAGAACCGGAACTTGTATGACGCAGGATCGGGGGACCGGAGCCGGGTTTGATTCTCGGTAAACTTTCGGAACCGGTATTAAATCCGGTAAAAATTTCGGAACCGGATTTAGATCCGGTATCGTATGGATCCGGTACGGGAATGATGAACCGGAACTCAAAAATTGAGTCCCGTATTCAAACGATTTGCAGAAAAAAAATACGTACTTGGAGTCTCAAAATCGCAACTTTTTGGCTGAAAACCTTTGGAGAACTTCTGCAAACACTTAAACAATTCTACCAACAACTAAATAGCTCACAAACAACTAACCAAATCGATTATTGAAGCACTTTTAAGCAAAAATTGAGATTTTTCAAGAAAACAGAGTATAGCAACCCAGAAAATAGAAATCTCAAAAATTAACTAACACATACTTGATTAAACACGAAGAAATTTGATACGACTCTAGAAACACAATAAAGAGACTTTCTTAAGCATTAGTTTCAAGTTTTAACACATAAATCAAAACAAAAGAATAGCCTTTAAGAAAGAAACAATCGACAAAGTTGAATGACCATAATTGAGAGAATTTACCTTTGAATCTATCGTCTTTCTGCTCGGATACCAATTGTGGATCCCAGATTAACAAGTGCAATGTAAAGAATCAACACAAATCAGTATGAATGTCATAAATCTCACTTGAATTGATGAACAAAAATCTGAATAGGCAGTAGTCGTACACAAAGTAATTAGGAAATACTGATTAGGTCATTAACCCTAATCTCAAAGATAAGCAAACTATTTATATCCCAAAAGGGATAGTTACAAGAATTGGCAAAACTAGTCCCTACACTTCGATTCAACTAACATGAGACCTAACAGCGAGTTACGTAACAATTCATTGTGCAACTTCAGTTTAACGTAAAGAATCTGTCTTTGAACCACGAGTTGAATTGTCTTTCAGCTTGAGAACTTGTAGAACCAGCATGCTCGAAGGAGAAAATAACTTGTAGCGAACACTACTTGATAAGGGATGAGAAGAATTGATCATCTGTGAACAACTTGAACTCTTTTCTTAACTGATCAAATAACAATTACTCCCCCTCAACTTTTGCTTACTCCCCCTCAACATGATATTCGGTGTCCTTGAATCTGCATCATTTCTCCCCCTCATGATGAGTAGGAGCATCCGGAGCATCATGTAACTTCAAAGACGAAACTCATGAGTAGCAAAATACCAGATAAAACGTTAAGTAGCCAAGATGGGGTAATCAACTAACACATAAACACAATAGTAACTGTTATCACAACAATTAAAATAATTGTGTGGCCTATGTTCAGAGTTGGCATCGGGGTATCTCTGATAGGACTTCTAGTTATCACTGAAGTAAAATTTTAAAATTACTTCTCATACTGTTCCGACAATATCACAAAGATATGCAATTGGAATCACAAAGACTCGTGCGTGTGTGAAAGAATTAAATTATATCTGTTTGGCTCAAATATTGATTTAACTTGGGACGCAAGTTAGAAATCAATAGACACGGTGATTAGAAAATGAAGTTCGGAGACCGGAGCTGATGTCTTACTTTTTCAATATCTAAGACCTCCGAGTGAGGAATACATAGATTATGTGCTAAATCTCCGTGAATATATGAAACAAGCGTCTTTTGTGAGATACTTGAGTGGCTAGGTGGGGTGACACGAGTTATCGACATTGGGTCCATGTCTGTTTCAATATTCATCTCCAAAGAACGAGAATGAATAGATTGTGTGGTTACCCGGATAACTGACTCGGTTTGGTTAGGACCAATAATTCTTTTAAGTCCTGTCACATCCTCACCATATTCTTTTCACTCCAAACTCAGCTATCAAGCTAGACCCCTCACTGTTGTCTATAATAGGATGTGTTTCTTGGGTAGGTCCTTCCGGTTCTGGATAGACCATAGAAACAATATTTAATTCCTAACACTCCTTTCATGCATCGAATAGAACAGTTTAGTAAACAGTGAAGTACGAGTTCTAAGCTGAAATGTTTAGAAGTCAATGCATTTAAGAACGAGTCCTGATCTGAGATGATCAGAAGTCATAAAAATGATAATGAATATCAAAGAACAAATTCAAGCGCGAACTAGAATGACTCAGTAAGCACAGTATTTGCAATAAATAAAACAATTGTGAAGAACAAGTCACAATTAATGTTTCAGATAAGAATAGAATCATTAATAGAAATGACGTACTGTAAAGAACAAACACAAGTATGTTATTCAGAATGAATTACCACGGTCTTTGAATTCACTTAAAAATTCATTTATTGAGCAAAACCTGGTACTCCCCCTCAAAAATAGCAAAACCTTTGAATGCAGTCATGTGAAAAGAAAATTTTGAATGTTATCACACATGACATCCCTTGAAAACAGACCAGAAATATTTTAGTGTCCATGCTTTGATGGATCCTTGATGGTTAGATGCCTTAACTATAAAATGGGGACCGGGGATACTATAAGTACCATATCAGTTATTCACATACCTTGGATGTACAAAATCATTCTTTCCACGTTGAGTACAATAGATCTTTGCTCGGTTTAGATGATTAGTTTCGCTGTAGAATAAACATGAGTAGACGAATTAGTCTTGGAAATAAATGACTTTGTACCAACTACATGAGATTTATAAGACGTGTTTCCATCACGTTCTTCTGTAGTTGACTTCTTTCTCCAAACCATTTTAACTTTTCGAAACACTTGATTATCTTTATTATCAACACGAGAATTATAGAAAATATTGGAAGGGGGAATCTGATATTTTGAAAATTCATTTGATTTGATAAAACTTTTTGAAGAAGCATTTGAAGAAATTGAACTTGAAGCATACAAAGACTGAACCACTTCGAAATTGATTTCTTCAAGTTTCTTGACTTTTGCGTATAAAATGTTTAGTTCTTCAAGAATAAAATCAAATCTCTTTTGTAAATCAGATTTTACTTTCTGTTCTTCCAAAAACTCGGTTGCTAACCTAGATAATTTTTGTGTAAGCTTACAAATTTCTGTTTTGAAAATCTTCCTTTCACTCTCAAAATCTTTTTCAATATTGTTGCGTTTATCAGATATTTCCTTGAAGATCACAACATTTTTCTTTTCAAACGCTCTCTTTTCAGTTTCAAACGATTGTCTTTGAGTTTCGAAAATTTTCCGCTCAAGCACTAAAACTTGTTCAAAATCAGATATTTGTTTTAACAGCTTGGCATTTTTAAGATCAAACATCTTTCGTTCCTCGAAAATCTTCTTTGAAAGATCAAGAATCGTTTTCTCAAAAACCTTCGTTTCAATTAAAAATTCAGTGTTTTCTTTTTCAAGAATAGAAATCCTTTTCTTGAGATCAAGGTTTTCATTCTCCAACACGTTTTCTCTTTCTTCAAGTGCCACGTTCTTCTCTTCTCTGGCTTCAAAAGCTGCAACCTTTTGTTCAAGATCAGATATTTTCTTTGAAGCATCATCACATGTCGGATCACTTCTCTTCATATCAGTTTATATCTTCATATCAGAGATTTGTTGCTAGATATCTTGATTATTTTTCTGTAACGCACTGATCTCGGTTTTCATCAACTGTTCTGATTCTTTTCGTTGCCTTTTAAGCTGATCAATATATTGCTGAAATTTAATTTCCTCTTCTTCTAAACCCTCAATGGTTCTCGCATATATGTATGCTTTTGTTTCAAGATCAGCAATTTTAAGTTTATTCGCTCTATCGAGAGATGACTCATTCCAACCCATATATTCAAAAATATCCATTTCATTCATTATTACCTGAAAAAATATGATCGTTAATCAGTGTTGCTTTGAAGAATCAAAAAAAAATGTTGAAGAAAATCAAAATTAAATCTGAAAACAAATCTAGAAATAAATTCGTTTCCAAAAATTAGATTCTGATTATCTAATCCGAACGAACAATCCTCGAAATTAAAATTTGCAAGATGAATACAAACGGTTAGATTAATAACGTCAAAATAAAACACATAAAATGATAATCGTCGTAATAAGTTAAACCGACGCAAATAATCTCAAACCGTCACTAAAACTTCAAATCATAAAACCATGCAATTTCATGCAAACCGTCACTAAAGCTCTCAAATCTGTCACAAAACTCGCAAACCGTCACGAAAAATTCTCAAAACGTCTCGTAAAAAAATCGCAAATCGATCGTTAAAATCTTGCAACTTTATGTATTCAATGGTTTTCGATAAACACACCACTTAGCGTTAAAAAAATGAACCAAACCCGATTATCAAAGATTTGCGATAAGCTCGAAATTTTGAGTTACGGTACTCTCGAAAACTTATCGTATGGTCTCGAAAACTTATTGGATGGTCTCAAAAACTTATCGTATGATCTCGAAAACTTATTGTAACGGTGAGGTGCGGTGACTCTTACGTGCGTTAAGCTCGTGTACCGGTCAAATGATATTCGGTTAGCTCGTTTATCGGGTCTATGTCTTGCAATAAATTGAAGCGTGAAACGAAGCGCGCAATTGTCAACGTAAAAATTATGTTTCGAAAGTTAAGTGAGAAACGATATCTTGCGATATATATATACATATATATATATATATATATATATATATATATACATATATATATATATATATGTATATATATAGCTCAAAAACGATTATCGGTCAAATCGGTTTACCGATCAAAAACTTACCAACCAAAACTTACCGGACGATTGAGTTTCCCACTCAAAAGAACATTTACCCAATGAGGTGAATTCGAATTCCCGGACGAAAGAAATATTACCCGAATAAAAAGAATTTCCCGGACAAAGTATGGGCGATAATCAACTAACAAAGAAAATGCAATTATGGCTAATTACTAAATGAATGCATATGGAAGCTTGCAGGAAAACAAAAAACAAAAGAATATGGCTATATAAGAACGTATGTATGGATTGAAGAGAAGCATGCAGCGAAGAAAAGGAGAAACATTCAGCACCTTGTGATACATATATATATATATATATATAGAGGCGGGTTCAAACGAGGAGCGTACCAATTTAAGAGAACGTGAGGAGCAATTGATAGTTATGAATCACATGTGATTGGCAGTTGTGGATCACATGTGATTCACAACTGATTTGGAGGAGCAATTGACAGTTATGGATCACATATGATTTACAGCTAAAATCATTAATGATCCGCGACTTGCACGCGTCGCGAACCACATCGCGCCACTTTTGCGCGAATTTCCGATTAAGTCCGATTTTTTAGCGTTGTAAATCATATGTGATCAGAAGCATGGGAGTGCTCCTCACGTTCTCTTAAATTGGTACGCTCCTCGTTTGAACCTTCCTATATATATATATATATATATATATATATATATATGCTATGTATGTTGTGATGTATGCATGAAGAGAATGAAAACATGCAGAAAGTGTGCAGCAATGTATGGTGGAAAAAAAACGTCTATATATATATATATATATAGTCAACTATTCATGCTAAAACAAACCCATGCATGAAACCACCGATTGAATATGCAGCGATGGATGCGATGGCGACGAAGTCAATTTATGCTAGGGTGTCATCTCCATGCAGTAAGCAAAAGTCAATAAATAAGAGCAACCGGTCAAAGATGTCAAGCGGGAATTGATGGTTTCCGGGAGAAATGATTATCCGGGAATTGGTTGTTTCATCCGGGAAAAGAGTGGTGTCCGGGAAAAAAGTTTATCCCGGTAAAGTCTTTATCCGGGAAATTTGAGGTGACCGGGAAACAAATGCTTTCCGGGAAATAAGAGGTGACCCAGAAAAAAATTGTATCCGGGAAAACTTTTATCCGGGAAACTAAACTTATTGGGAAAGATTATCAATCGAGAAGCTCTGTGTTTTGCTATTCGACCTTTCCAGATCCAATCGCAAACAAAATTGATTTTTATCAAACCTGGACAACAATGTAAGCACAAAACACCAAAACAACACAAACCCAAATCGTGATAATCCAAAAGATGCTTGATTTATGGAGAATCACCAACAAATCTTGAAGAACATCAAAACACAGACAAACTCAGATTTTCAAAATCACCACTTCAAAACTTTGATTTTTAAAACGAAACTCTACCAAAATCAAATAATAACTTGAAGGAATAGATTGGAGTAATCAAAAAATCAGAAGACTTCTTACCAGGCGACGTTTGAAGAACACTGTGAAAAAAAAATTGATACCTTTGAATCAAAATCACTATCTTTCTTCAAATCACCGATTCTGCTCTGATACCACGTGTAGATCCCAGTTTGATCAAGTAACAATGTATAAACGAAATGACTAATCTTATTGAATGATTGTAGAAAGTTACAAGTATTGGATTGAAGAACACAACTCTCTCTCTAACCAATTAGGCGCACAATAAAGTCATTTGTCTCATCTAACCTAATTCTCTAAACAAAACACACTTTAAAGTTTAAATACCAAGGGCTTAGTCCCTAAAGCCCAAGGCCCATTAAGCTAATAAGTCCATTTATCAATTATAAAGCCTTTACAACGCTTTAATAATAAATACAAAACTTATATAACTTTCTACATAAAAGGACATTTATGGTCCTAACAGTGTGAATAACGGAGAATGAGCATTCTTTGATTCTTTGAATATTTTGGAAAATATGAACCTTACGGTCGGGCCTTTGGTCATTTACACTTGGGAATAATACTAAATTTTGGTAAAGTTGTGTATTGGTCTAGGTAGCCATATTGGCTTTATCCTATTTTTGCTGAACGATTTATGATGCCTTGGCTTGATTTATACTCTAATGAGTTTTGGGACGTTGTCCGATCTTAAATGGCTCAATGTGGAGCATTTTATGGGAAATAAAATTATGGCATAAGTGTTGCTTATTACAAGATTTAAATGCGCTAGTTCATTTAATCGGAGTCATGTAATGTTAGACTGTAATGCAATGGATCCATAGGCATATTAGTCGGTTGTTTGTCATGGAGTGTTGATGTCCATGTTTGTATCTAGTGAGTGGTCCCAAGTCATGGTTGTTTTTATGTAAGCTTGCGGTGGTGCTCATGGTAGCCAAATACGGAGCTAAGTCTTGCGGTGGTTGTTCCATGTGGAGCCGTATACGGAGACTTGTGACTTTTGTGGTGACACTCATCTAGAGGTCGAGTAGAATCTAGGGTCATTTGGGTATCTTGCGGTGGGGCCATGATGTGCTAGATATGGGGATCCATGACCCTATGCGAATCTCGAGAACGTTGATAAGTGGCTTAACTTTGTGTATCCGCCACATTCGATGGAATAGGGTCTCCCCCGTCACCGAAAGGTGCTAATTGTTGGTATTCCCTTACCCTTACTTTCGGTGTTAAATTGTACAAATATTATTTCCTAGTGATTATTTTGGGCAAAACATCTTGTGTGGGTATATTTGGAAAATGAAGGTATTTGACGTTTAATATTGTAGAGCGTCGATGAGGATGTTGAATTTGTGTCTTGGGCATACCTTGGGCCAATACGAAAGGTTTACTTATTTCTCAAATAATATATGAAGTTGTGACGCAGACTCTACTATCAACGTTTTATAAAGTTTGTTGGTCTCGAAGGGTTATACAAGTTTGTAGAAGGGGGGGTTGAATACAAACACACGATTTTTACTTTTCTAAATTGTTTATTGATAAATCAAGACAATTTACAACTTGTTGCGGAACAAGATTAAGGATAAACCTAATCTAAACAAGTCCTGAGAAACACTAAGTTTCTTGCACTAGAAAGAGTTAAAGAAATTACGAATAATAACTTAACAATAAGAGAGAAATAAGAAGATGGTCCGAGCACACTTCATTTCTGAAGTCGGGTTCTTCTTATTTACTGCATGCATTTAATGCATGGCAGTATTGCTTTACACGTGGCAGCAGCTGAGTGGTTGCATGTCATTGACCTTTGTAAACAACCTTAGTAGCCGCATGGTGCACAGTGTAGAATCAGAGTTGTTGTACGATTACAGACAAAAGGGATGTCCGTTCTGACAGTTCGTACGGAGACGTGCAAGGGAGGTAAGACAATAGTACTTTGTAAGGAGACTTCATGATCAGCTTTCGTTGAAACAGTTCTTTATCAGCGATGATAAAGTTCAGCGATTGCTGAAGTCTTCTACTTGTTACTTCACGTTGAGTGGACAAATCTTGGCTTCGCTGATATCCGCATCAGTTCATTAGTAGACTTGTCGCTGGTTCTTGAGCTTGATCTTCGACTTCAGCGTAGAACATATGTTGACGTGAAACTTGTATTCAGGGATCATAAGTAAACAACTAACTTATCAGCGATCATCTCATAGACTGAACAGGCTCAGAGCTACTCGATGAACATAGTTCGCTGACTATTTAACCTTAAAGAGCGAGAGTTACTATCAGCGGTACTGAAACAGTCTTAGTACTTATCAGCGATAGTGAAACTCTAATACATATCATTTACTTACAATTTTCACTAAGTGTTAAGAGAGGGTCATTATCAAATCACTGAGGGTTTGGATCAACAATCTCCCCTATTTGATTATGACATAGAAATAGAGAAAATTGCTATTTAATGAAAACATAAGGATAAAAAGAACTCATAAAATATTTGTCCCTTTTACTGTTTTCTAGGATCTTTTCAGTACTGATGGAGTAAAGTACATTCGCTGAAATTTTTCTTTAAACTTCGTAAAGATTACAGAGGGAAGTGGAAAAATTACAAGTACAACAAATAAAATTACAAGTACAGAAGATGTAGACAGATAAGGATAGAAAGAATTACAAGGCGATCCTATCCGTCAAAAGGTTCTTCCTTAATGAGAAGTTCATCAAGGGTCTTTGATGTGGGAATCATCCAGTCAGGGACCGTTACACCTTGATCCTTTTTGTTCTTTGCTTCTTCAAAGATCAGGGGCTTGAGGTGACGTGCCTGAATGTCGCGTCTGACTTCACACCAGTGTATTAGGTCTCTGAGCTGTTCGATGGGAGTGATTGGAAGCTCAGATAAGCGTTGAAAGTGTTGTTGTCCATAGCAGTCTAGAAAGAAGATGCCATATGGTTCACTTACGACTTTTCCAGGGATGAAAGTTTCACCAGGAGGCAGGGAGGTGTCAAGTACTGAGAGGTCAGGGTCACGACCAAGTACTTCTTCACGTGAGAAACTGTTACGTGCGAAATATGTGTTTTAATCGCAGTGGGTTGCAAACTATCCACAGTGGGAAGTGCAAGTGTACACTGTCCACCATGATCGTCACAGCAAGTAATAGTTGGTAAAATACCATAATCGAATCCACAGGGACTGGAAAATCAAGACAATACGGTTCTTATGGGCTCCTTTTACAAGTTTCAATTAGAGAGGAAAATAATACTTTGGTTTGGTTTGGTGAAATAGCTACTTTAAACGATTTACTAAAGGTTAAAAAGGAGGAATGTAGGTTGGATTTTCCCTAGATTTTATATCAAATACTCGATCCTTAGAAGTGATCCTCGTATTCGTGGTGGACATTTTCGCTAGAAAAACCCGGTTACAAAATACTCACACCGTTTAGATAAAAATCCCATACTTTTAGTACTTATTGTTTTGTCAATGGTGATCTCAAGAATGGACCTTTTCAGGTCTCGATGGAATTTGTAGAGACAAATACTCTAAGTGTTTTTAATACACAAATTAGCTTGCCTACTACTCCAGTGGGTTGAGATTTGCTCACTGTGCCGACCTCACTTTCGTAAGTGTCATAAGAATTCTTTCGAATCCCCTAGCATCATTCAAGCTCGTGTCACTACGTTCTACTTATTTCTAAGTTAAGAACTAGACTTTAGATCCTTGCAAGTGATCGGCTTGTTCGCATCCTTGGGTAAATATCGAGAATGAATGACCAAAACAACAAATATTCTAAGTATAAAGATTACTCAAGCATTTTTAATAAAATCCAGGTACTTCTCCTTCCTACATCCCAAAGGATGTTTAGCCCATACTTGAAGTAAAGAAAGCAAAAGAGTAGAAGTTGCACATAATTAAACTGAAAGTGACTTGAATAGAACTCACAGTGGGGAACGAGGGTTCGTCCCTGTCACTGTGTATTGCGAACTACAATTAAGCTAAGAAAGTAAATTACTGAAAATTAAAGCTAGTTACTGCAGTAAATAAAAGACTAAAGCTAATGTGGTAGTTGAGAGAATTTAAGGCTAAGCAAAAACTCCAAGGATGATAATAAATGATACCCAAGTGCTCCTTTATATACTAGGAGAAGGAGTTGGGTATTACACAAAAGATGTGGGTCTTCCAATGGGTAAAGACTGTTGTGTTGTGGTAGAAATACATAATTAAAATACAGAATTAGGAAAAATACCTCCATAGATTCTTTTTCTTTTTATGTAACTGGGGTTAACTGGGGCATCTGCCCCCTGTCATTTATCATCCTATTTCTCTAAGGAGCAAATAAGTTTTAAATGATGGATCGACACTGAGCTTTTGAGGAGTAACGTCAGTGTCTAAGCCGAACATGTTTTCGTGCGACGGGGAAAAATAGTTGGCATCTTCCTGTAGGAAAGGCATTAGTTTGTTTTTAAGATTATGGATAGAAGGACAAACCTGTCGAGTTTACTCTGATCTAGGGCGATTTCTTCAACCTGTGACTGCCAGACGACTTACTTTCGCGGTTTCAGGGTGGTCTTATAGCATTCACGGGCGACTTTTGGTTCACTTTTGATTTCTTGAACTCCCCACGGCGTAGGGAACTTCAGTGTCTGGTGATACGTCGAGGGAATGGCTTTCATTTCATGGATCCTCGGTCGACCTAAGATGATTTATAGGCCGACGAACAATCGATGACGCTGAACTTAGTCTGCTTGTTGATTCCTCCGGCATAGACCTGCAAGATGATTTCTCCATAAGTGCTCGTCGCTTCTCCATTGAAACCGACCAAGGTTGTCGAACGTCGGGTGATTTCCGAGCGATCGATTCCCATGGCCTTGATGGTGTCAAGGAAAATGACGTTCGCTGAACTTCCCCCGTCGATCAAGACTCTCCGGGTTAAACAATTACCAATCGTGAGTTGAATGATCAACCCGTCATGATGCTTCTGATAAGAGTCACTGAGGTCATCTTGATCGAACACAATCTTCATGGCTTCTAACTCCATATCTCCTTTAGGCCTCGATGAACGCGGGATAGGTCGATCGTCAGCTGCTTGACTGGCGTGACGCTTGGCTGCGGAGTATGTCAGACCACACACGTCGGAACCTCCAGTGATGCAGTTGACGACCTCTGCATGCTCGGGGGTTGGCGGTCGATCGTCGCTAGCTGGAGCAACGACGTTATCGATGATATCTTTAAGATTTCCTTTCGGGACATGATATGCTAACTTCTTTTTTAGAGCTATGCAATCATCTGTCACATGACCATGGTCGACATGGAAGTCACACCATTTTGACTTATCTTTCTTGGTATCATCCTGTTCGGATTTCTTTGGCCACCGGATGGTCGCCTGAGCGGTCTTTAGAGCTTCGACCAAGTCCTTAGTGGTCCCTTTGAATCCATAAGAGGATATCTTAGGGTACTGAGGAGATTTGGTTGCAGTTTTGGCCTCTGCTTTCGTCTTGAATCGGACATTCGAAATCTGGCGCGCGGGCTCTACCTTGGAAATTGCCTTTGTCTTGAATTCTGGCTTCTTCACACCTAACGAGCATTTGTCGTCGGTATGTTTGCGACGAAAGGCAGCGTCGTCCTCTACCCTCATATATGCTAGGGTTCGAGCTCGGACATCTTCGAAATTTTCTGGAGGATACTTGGTCAGATCAGTGTACAAACCTGAACTGTCGTCCAGACCGCGCTTATAAGCTTCGATTGCGGTTTTGACGTCACAGTTGCGAACACTAATCATCTCCGCGTTGAATCTATTGAAATAGCTTCAAATAGACTCATTAGCCTTCTACACGACATAATACAGGTCACTGGTCTGCTTCTCCATTTTGCGACTACTGGCGAACTGCTGGGAGAATTGGTTGACCAGTTCAGCGAACGACCCGATGGATTTGGGTTTGAGATTGATCAACCATTGGAGGGTAGGTCCAGTGAGAGTCGCACCGAAGCTCTTGCACATACAGACCTCCTGATACATGTGTGGGATCGAGATCGTCCACATGAGCTGCTTATATTGCGCGACATGCTCTGTCGGATCGGTCACTCCTGAATACTTGGGAGTGAAGGCGGGGACGTTGTATTTCTTCGGGACTTCAACGGTCACGATCTCATCAATGAAAGGTGATGCCTGATGTAACACCCGTAATTTCGGATAAGTGCGACTTTGAGTCAGTGTAAAACCGATCTTTAAGAAAAATATGAAAAATACGATTTTGGGTCAAATATTAGATTTTATGGTCTTGTTGGATGAGGAATTCAAGTACGAGTCCAACGGTTCTTTCCGGAGCAAAAACGGAGCTAAAACGAGGAAGTTATGGCCAAAACGAGTTTCGGTACACATTGAGCTATAGTGCCCAGCGATTGTGACACTGTCACAATCGCCGTGTCACTATCGTCCAAGTGGTACCGAGAGTTGTGGGAGTTGAGCGATTGTGCTCTGGCGATTGTGACAATGTCACAATCGTCGTGTCACTATAGCCGACGGGCTCCAGGGTGTTTTAAATCCCTTTTCTTCTTTCTTCTTCCTCATTTCACATATCACTCTGAACTCTCTCATCTCTCTCTCTAAAAATCGGTTCTCTCTCAAGAAACCCTAAAACCTCCCCTCTCCTCTCCATCTTCTTCCCCAAATCATCACCACCACCATGGTTGGAAAACATTAACTTCTTCAAGATATCGTCCTCTTCATCTTCTCCACCAATTTCTAAGGTTTTTACCCAACCCTTTTCCACTCCTTTTGAAGATTAGGAGTTGTGGTGCATCTTAGAGGTTGTAGAGACATTTTTGGGTTGGTGGATTCAAGTATGGTTAAGGTAAATCTCCTCTCCTCTTCATTTTGAAGTTGGGGTTTTGGCTAAGTGAATATTGTTGGTATAAATTGTTTGGATGATGATTTCTTATGGTTAGACTTTAGTATTTATGGTTGGAAACTCATAAATCTAGGTTTTTGAAGTTTTGGCTTGAGGATGCAATATTCATCAAAGGAGCTTACGTTGGAGAAACTCTAGATTTAGCTTAATCTAGCTAAGGTGAGTTCAAGTACTTTGCGAAAACTTTGTACATGCCAAAATGATATTTTTCAACCATATGTGTGTTTTACTTGAAAAATGGTTATGTGGAGTTATTTGACTAGTTTAACTCTTTTGAAAATGTGTATCTTCATAAATGTGTAAAACACCCATATTTGGGGTTTTTGGATTTTTAGATGGGTTTAATCTATAACTTGTATTTAAAGGATTAATTGTTCAAAATGAAGTTATTTGATTGTTTAATCATGGAGTGTAAATGATTTTGACAAAACAATTGGGAAAGTACACTTTAAGTGTTATGTGTTATTTTGGAAGGATATTTGTGAATTCGTTGGAAATGAGGGCTTTCCCGATCCAGATCGTTATTTTGGGAGTTAATGTTGGTTTTGGTGGTATTTGTTACTTAACCGAAGTTTAAACGGATTTTATGCAAGGATGACCAATATTGTGGGTCTAGCATGTTTAGAGCGTTGTGCTCTGTTTTGACTTTGAAATAGTCTTGGGACATTTGTCCAACTTTGGGTAACTTATGAATGAGTTTTATTAATGAATGATGTATTGAGGAATTTCATGTTTTGAACGCATTTGCGTATATGTTTGGGGTCGTCTAATATGTTAGACCTTGTTAGCTATGGATCCATAGGTATTTGAGTTCCCCTTAGTCTCACGGGCAATGAGCTCAGTTTACGAGACCTTAATTTCTTTTATAGCACGGAATAGGCATCGTTTGTCGTGATAAGTAAGGCGTGGGCCTATATGGTCGGGCGTCGTCTCATGGACAGTAAGTTGTAATTCCATTCATGTGCTTAGCACGGGATAGGCATCGGGATCCATGATAAGTAAGACGTGGGCCGTATGTCGGGCGTCGTCTCGTGGACAGGTTTGTTCCATGATAAGTAAGGCGTGGACCTCTGGGTCGGGCGTCGTCTCATGGGCAGTAAGGTGTAATCCCTAATGTGCTGCTGTGGATTTGGAGTGACCCAATGTATAGACCTGGAGTGGTTGAAGTTGGGGGCTCCCTAGTCTCGCGGGCAATAGATCTGGAGTGATTGAGCTCAATTTACGAGAGTAATCCACGTGGGTGTTTTTTTTTATTACATAGTAAGTGACCCACTTTGGTGTTCTGTCACGTGCGATGTATACGGGTCTCCCCCGTCACCGAAAGGTGTTGTTTTGGGTATTTGTTGCTACTTATGTTTTCGGTGACGTGTTCTATTTATATGAATTAATTTCCATGGTACGTAAGTGTGGTTTATATCTCATCCGTATATGATGTTTGGGTATTTGTGTTACCTCCACCTTCAACGGATACGTGTCTTCCCGTTTATGATATTTGATATTTATCACATTTTACGGTTGTGTGAGTATTGCTTCGTTTTATGTTTAATAAAGAGTTATATTTCAGGGACGATTTCCATGTTTGGTGAGTTGGATATATATATTATTATCAACTGTATTTGAAGGATTGTCTAAACTAGACTTATTCACGTATTTCAAGTTATTTGTGAAAGTAAGACAGTTTGGAAAACGTATTATAACTTTTGAGGACTTTCTCGTGGAAATGTGGAAATTGAAAATGGTTGGTTGGATTTAAAGTAAACTCTTTTGAAATCATGACTATAGCTTTTACTCTTACGATTTATGTTTTATATATAGTCATGATAAAATGCTTGAACTCACTAGGCGTAAGCCTAACACTTTCTATTTCTTTTATTTTGTCGGCATGTGCAACAGGCTCAGGTTGGGGTAACTCTAGCTACACCGTGAAGTGGCGAATGCTAGTATAGTGCACGAGAGGTGAATAGCTTAAGTTATGTTCCGCAATTACCCTTGGAAAGTAGCACTTGTATTTGGAGTAAGCGGTGTCCGAAGAGAGTTTAGTCTTGGTACTAAGACTTATGTAGTATGTATTGCTTGGAGATAACCATTATTTGTAATTGGAAGTATTTTACTTATTGTTTCAGATGTAATATCAAAAATTTTAAATTAGTTGCTCTTTCCAAATTTGGGGGTGTTACAAGTTGGTATCAGAGCATAAGTTTGAGAGATTTAGGTGTTGATTTAGAATACCTAGACTCAAACTAGCGTTTGTTTAAGTAAATGAGAGTGAAATTCACCTTTAGGCACTTTAAGATAGGATGTTTTGAAGTTGATGAATGTTGATTAGAAACGAGAATCACGTCGAGGGTAACAAGGATAATCATGTACGGTGCGTTCATAGTGACACTTGGCCAGTGTCATGGTGAACCTACTAGTACATGTACATGCTTGAATTGCTTTCATGTGATGATCGTTGGGGTAGTGAAGGAGGTTCTAAACTAGTAGTCGTTGGAAGAGATGGACGATTCTAGTAATTGTCACTTGGAGTGACGATAAACATGATATTTGTTTTAAGTAGACCGTTTTGGGTCGAAATTGAAGGTTGGATTAGAACCATAGGCTTAGGGAGCCGACTTTGATTCGAGGAAAAACCGTAAAGTTAATTAATGTATCACCTAACTTGCCTTAAGAAGTTTGAATATCTGGATGACAATAATGGACCGAAGGATTTTGGAGGAGTATGAGCTGAAATGTTAACTGCCGACTAGGTTTTGCACCAAGTTTATTTTGGAAATAAATTGTACCAAATATTTTGTGTGTGTTCAAATCCTTATGAGGATTGTGTTACGAATTTTGGAAAATGTTAAGCACACACAATGTTTTGAATTTTGGTTTTGGACGTACATGAACCATCTTATGTCGGGGGTTGCAAACTCCGTCAGAATTTGTTTCATGTTGTTGTTGACCAACGTTTCTTTCGGGTATAGTGATGTCCGTGTTTTATGTTGTCTAATATGGTAGACAAGTAACTACGGCTCATAACTTTAACATCGGATCTCCTCCACATATGTTAAAGTTTGGACGGAAAGTTAACTACCGTGGTGTCTATATGAAGCTATTTTGGGAATCTGTTTAATATGAGTTTGTTAAACGGTGTTGTGTATATAGTATCATCCTATAAGAGGATTTTTGAGATTTTGGCGTCTCGTTCATGATTTTGCTTTTAGCAATTTGACTTTGGGAGCACAACGTTTAGTGCGATTTTGTTGACTTGGAATCATTGAGTTCATTGAAGTTCATAAAGTTTTGTGTACGATTTTTGCATCGTGTGAGTATAATTTTACAACGTGCATACTCTAATTGCTTATGTGAAAGGTTTACGAGTTAAGTTAGGCATTTAGTCCCACTCGAGTTTTGGTTGAGAAAAGTTAATTTTATGCCGTAAGGCGACTAAAAAAAGATAAGTTTGGAACTCTAGTGTCGTGTAACTTTTCTTTTAAAAGGTTTGTATTACTAAGTATTTCGTTGCTTATGGTTCGGTGTATGGATTGATTTATACATGACTTAGGTGAGGCCTGAAAGAACGTTTTGGTGAAATTCGAATTGCCGATTTTTGGTAGAATTGAAAACCTTTTAGTTTTTGGAAAATGGACACTTGGAGTATTTTGATAAATTTATTGTAAAGTTTCCGTGTTGACGTTTTATGTCCCAAGTATAAAATTTTGAAGAAAATGTTTCGTGATGGAGATTTTGAGAAAACTGTTTGCATAAAACTATGTTGCGTATCTTTCTTATGTTTTGATTATTGACGCGCACCTTTGCTGCAATTGAGAATTTAAGTCGGTTTGACCCTTCTAAGCGTCAACCATTTACTAGCAATTGTTTCTTCCTAGTTTCTCTTTTGTAAATTACATTGTTGAGTACAGTTTTGTAGGAAACATTTTGCTCGTGTGTCATTATGTGACCATCTGAGGAAGCTTTGGAAATAAACTTGAAGAACCCCATCTTTTGAAATGTTGGTGTAAGTTGATTTGTACATATTATTTCATTACAAGGAAACTTCTAAGGAAGTGTTACAAGCCAGCATGCCTATCCAAATTGAGATCTTATGATGTTTCAAGTCGATATTTTTCAAATAATGGAAACGGATTGGTTTTGTCTTTAAACTTGGAACCTGCACAAGTAGTTTTTGTGTTTTGACTGAGGTGTAATTAGGAATCGTTTCCTAGTTTTCTATAATAGACTGGTGCGCACAAATTTTGTTGGCGAACTTTATTCCATACCAATGGTTTGGTCAGACAAGAATTTGAGTCAACTGCCGTTTGGGCTTCTTTTGAAATACGTGTGAAAATCGTGCACATCGTTAAAGTGGGCAGTTACCTTGAGTGCATGTCATGAGTCAATCCATACTAGAACTGTGATGTTTCTTTTTAAAGAATTTGTTTATTACGCTTTTGCGTTTTGTAGTTAAACTGAACTGCAATGAAATGGTTTCAGCATGATTTTCATACGTGGGACGAGAGTGTCCAGTTTTGCGTAACTACCGAGCTGATAGTTGTAGTTTTATGTGTACGGTGTATTCGTTATGAAAATCTTAGTATTGAAATTATTTTGTGAATGGTTTTGATTAATTGGCATATTTATTGAATAACGCACTTGAAAACCTTGAACTTGTTAGGACCTTGGATAGAGCAAGTAACTCAGTTAAGAATAAGTGCGTGTAGCACTTCGACGGTGGAAGGTTGGGTATTCCACACGTGTTGGTATTATAGGCCGGATGATATCGGTAGCGAAGTCAATGTGTTGTGGTAATTGGAGGGTTAGACTTGCAGTAACGTATTTCGAGGTTGGTATAGCCGTTTTGTTGGCAACCTTAGTTTGTGGAAACACTCGGTAAGCGGGACTCGGGTGGGGAGTCTTGTTGAAGTTCAGAGTTTGGTGGTATAACTAGGTGTCAACCCTTGCTGGTTTGAAGTCGGGAACCGTTAGCGTATTCGGAGGGTGGAGTCCGTTTTTAAATAAAATTTTGGTAATGGAAGTGGTAACCTTAAGATGCTCAATTGTGACGAGCGGTATTGGTAAAATGACCTTCGTGCGTGGTTAATGAACCTACCAGTTTGATGATTCATGGGAGATGAATTTCGGAGTCTAATAGAACTCGTTGGAGTTAATCGACAGTTAATGGTAGGAATGATCGAAATTGATGATTCAGTTGGGTTCGTTAGTGAACAAACCTTGGATGAATTAAAGTCGGAAACTAAAATCGAGAAGTATGGAACATTCTAAGGTTGGGAGACAACCGAAGTCGTTTAACTAGGAGTTGTTCCAGTGGTTAGGGTGTTCTTCCGGACGTAAGTTCGGTGTACTCGAAAGGGTTTTGTTAGTCAGAAAATAATTCGAGGATATATCTTTATGGCTGTGTAGGAATTTAGATTCCAGTTAGGAATTGATTAATTATGGTCGACAGTAAGTCGGTTGGATTTGAATTGTAAAGGATGTAGATTTCGAGGACGAAATCATCCTAAGGTTGGGAGGATTGTAACACCCGTAATTTCGGATAAGTGCGACTTTGAGTCAGTGTAAAACCGATCTTTAAGAAAAATATGAAAAATAAGATTTTGGGTCAAATCTTAGATTTTATGGTCTTGTTGGATGAGGAATTCAAGTACGAGTCCAACGGTTCTTTCCGGAGCAAAAACGGAGCTAAAACGAGGAAGTTATGGCCAAAACGAGTTTCGGTACACATTGAGCTATAGTGCCCAGCGATTGTGACACTGTCACAATCGCCGTGTCACTATCGCCCAAGTGGTACCGATAGTTGTGGGAGTTGAGCGATTGTGCCCTGGCGATTGTGACACTGTCACAATCGCCGTGTCACTATAGCCGACGGGCTCCAGGGTGTTTTAAACCCCTTTTCTTCTTTCTTCTTCCTCATTTCACATATCACTCTCAACTCTCTCATCTCTCTCTCTAAAAATCGGTTCTCTCTCAAGAAACCCTAAAACCTCCCCTCTCCTCTCCATCTTCTTCCCCAAATCATCACCACCACCATGGTTGGAAAACATTAACTTCTTCAAGATATCGTCCTCTTCATATTCTCCACCAATTTCTAGGGTTTTTACCCAACCCTTTTCCACTCCTTTTGAAGATTAGGAGTTGTGGTGCATCTTAGAGGTTGTAGAGACATTTTTGGGTTGGTGGATTCATGTATGGTTAAGGTAAATCTCCTCTCCTCTTCATTTTGAAGTTGGGGTTTTGGCTAAGTGAATATTGTTGGTATAAATTGTTTGGATGATGATTTCTTATGGTTAGACTTTAGTATTTATGGTTGGAAACTCATAAATCTAGGTTTTGGAAGTTTTGGCTTGAGGATGCAATATTCATCAAAGGAGCTTACGTTGGAGAAACTCTATATTTAGCTTAATCTAGCTAAGGTGAGTTCAAGTACTTTGCGAAAACTTTGTACATGCCAAAATGATATTTTTCAACCATATGTGTGTTTTACTTGAAAAATGGTTATGTGGAGTTATTTGACTAGTTTAACTCTTTTGAAAATGTGTATCTTCATAAATGTGTAAAACACCCATATTTGGGGTTTTTGGATTTTTAGATGGGTTTAATCTATAACTTGTATTTAAAGGATTAATTGTTCAAAATGAAGTTATTTGATTGTTTAATCATAGAGTGTAAATGATTTTGACAAAACAATTGGGAAAGTACACTTTAAGTGTTATGTGTTATTTTGGAAGGATATTTGTGAATTCGTTGGAAATGAGGGCTTTCCCGATCCAGTTCGTTATTTTGGGAGTTAATGTTGGTTTTGGTGGTATTTGTTACTTAACCGAAGTTTAAACGGATTTTATGCAAGGATGACCAATATTGTGGGTCTAGCATGTTTAGAGCGTTGTGCTCTGTTTTGACTTTGAAATAGTCTTGGGACATTTGTCCAACTTTGGGTAACTTATGAATGAGTTTTATTAATGAATGATGTATTGAGGAATTTCATGTTTTGAACGCATTTGCGTATATGTTTGGGGTCGTCTAATATGTTAGACCTTGTTAGCTATGGATCCATAGGTATTTGAGTTCCCATTAGTCTCGCGGGCAATGAGCTCAGTTTACGAGACCTTAATTTCTTTTATAGCACGGAATAGGCATCGTTTGTCGTGATAAGTAAGGTGTGGGCCTATATGGTCGGGCGTCGTCTCATGGACAGCAAGTTGTAATTCCATTCATGTGCTTAGCACGGGATAGGCATCGGGATCCATGATAAGTAAGGCGTGGGCCGTATGTCGGGCGTCGTCTCGTGGACAGGTTTGTTCCATGATAAGTAAGGCGTGGACCTCTGGGCCGGGCGTCGTCTCATGGGCAGTAAGGTGTAATCCCTAATGTGCTGCTGTGGATTTGGAGTGACCCAATGTATAGACCTGGAGTGGTTGAAGTTGGGGGCTCCCTAGTCTCGCGGGCAATAGATCTGGAGTGATTGAGCTCAGTTTACGAGAGTAATCCACGTGGGTGTTTTTTTTTATTACATAGTAAGTGACCCACTTTGGTGTTCTGTCACGTGCGATGTATACGGGTCTCCCCCGTCACCGAAAGGTGTTGTTTTGGGTATTTGTTGCTACTTATGTTTTCGGTGACGTGTTCTATTTATATGAATTAATTTCCATGGTACGTTAGTGTGGTTTATATCTCATCTGTATATGATGTTTGGGTATTTGTGTTACCTCCACCTTCAACGGATACGTGTCTTCCCGTTTATGATATTTGATATTTATCACATTTTACGGTTGTGTGAGTATTGCTTCGTTTTATGTTTAATAAAGAGTTATATTTCAGGGACGATTTCCATGTTTGGTGAGTTGGATATATATATTATTATCAACTGTATTTGAAGGATTGTCTAAACTAGACTTATTCACGTATTTCAAGTTATTTGTGAAAGTAAGACAGTTTGGAAAACGTATTATAACTTTTGAGGACTTTCTCGTGGAAATGTGGAAATTGAAAATGGTTGGTTGGATTTAAAGTAAACTCTTTTGAAATCATGACTATAGCTTTTACTCTTACGATTTATGTTTTATATATAGTCATGATAAAATGCTTGAACTCACTAGGCGTAAGCCTAACACTTTCTATTTCTTTTATTTTGTCGGCATGTGCAACAGGCTCAGGTTGGGGTAACTCTAGCTACACCGTGAAGTGGCGAATGCTAGTATAGTGCACGAGAGGTGAATAGCTTAAGTTATGTTCCGCAATTACCCTTGGAAAGTAGCACTTGTATTTGGAGTAAGCGGTGTCCGAAGCGAGTTTAGTCTTGGTACTAAGACTTATGTAGTATGTATTGCTTGGAGATAACCATTATTTGTAATTGGAAGTATTTTACTTATTGTTTCAGATGTAATATCAAAATTTTTAAATTAGTTGCTCTTTCCAAATTTGGGGGTGTTACACCTGATATCCTGATCGAGGCTCGACGTCGACGGGCACGGCTGCTCCGGGTAGCTTGGTGAACAAAGACAGGACACGCTCGTTCTGATCTTCTAGCATTTTCAGCCGCTGGGCGACGGGGTCATTAGGATCGGGATTCGCACCTGTCTGCGGATTGACTCCTGAATTGGTACCATTGCCGTACGACGAACCATTGGCGTCTCCGCTGAAAGGGACAGAATATGGTTGTGATCCATTCTGAAACGGCTGCGATCCATTCTGGAATGGCTGTGATCCATTCTGGAACGACTGCGATCCATTCTGCATGGGTGGTGGCCTTATATGCTGAGGAGGAACCGTCCCGAACTAGGGATTTGGGTTGAACGACCCCGGCTGTTGGTTCTGCATGAACGGACCTGGGTGCTGGTTCTGAGCGAACGGACCCGACCCTGGACCTGGATTACGCACGAATGGTCTAGGACCATTCTGACCGAATGACCCTTGACCTGGATTCTGAACGAATGGCCTAGGACCATTCTGGGGTCCAAAGGGATTTCTCAGCCGCGCGATCTCCTCAGCTGCTCTTCGACTCTGTTCGGCCATGGCATTGATTTGATTACGAGCAACTTCTAGCTCTTGATACATATGGGCAATAACATGCTCTTGATTTTCTGGGGCTGCCATCTTCCTGAAACAGAGAACAAGGGAAACTCCAAGAAACCGTTAGTACGACGCACGTTTGTCGAAGATTTTCTCTAGATGGGGTCCCACGGATGGCGCCAACCTGTTAATGCCAAAAATCGTCTAGAAGGATAACTTAAGGTTGATTGTGGAGCTTAACAACTAAAGAAAGAAATCGTTCGACAAAAGCGTGCGATAAATACAGAAATGTAAATGAGACAGAGAATTTGGTGACGCAGGAAAAACCTCAACGAGGAAAAAACCCACGGACGACTGTGGAAGTCGTCGCTGCACTATGGTCGCCAAACAGGGGCGATGTCCTTGTGTTTCTGGTGTCGATCGTACAGATATTACAATACAAATGACTTGAAATGTAAAAATACAAGTGTATCGAATGTAAAAACAATGTGCGGCGTGTGTTTAAACTGTGTGTCGTACGTGAATGTCGTGCGTCGAGAGCAATTCGTCGAAAGAATGTTCTTTACTTCGAGCGTTCTTGGGAGTTCTTGAGAGTTCAAGTGATTGTGCTCTGCAATGTGTGTCCTGAAATGTTGACTGAGCCTTTGCTTTTATAGTCTTCGGGTGCTTTGATTGATTTCTTGAATGCTCTTCGTAACTGTCGTAACGGACGTTGTCTTTAGTGCTGTTAATGGCCTTTATCAGTTATAGCCGTTGTCCATTAATGACGTTGACTCCTACATTAAATACTGAACAAACGTAACAGTTATGTCATGCGTTAGTTGGTCGAGGTCGCATGGTTCTATGCGACGGTCGTGTAAAACATACGACGTGGTCGAGTGTCATGAGGCAAATAACTTACGATTTGACTTTTAACCAAGGATAAAGTATTATGATTTTACCTTGTCGTGGGGGGAAATAAACGTATTCCTTACCTTGGTCGTGGTCGAGGATTGTTGAAATTTTGCCCAAACAGGTAGCCTACAGTATCTTACCTTAACTAGACCTGACATTTCTTTTGTTGTAAACAGGTTATCTCAATACATGCATAGACCTACTGAAGATCATTGGGTTGCTCTCAAGTGGCTATTACGCTATCTTGCTGGAACAAGTACACAAGGTTTACTACTTCGTCGAGACTCACCAAATACTCTTCATGCCTTTTCCGATGTTGATTGGGTAGGTGATAAGGATGATTACATTTCTACAACTGGGTACATTGTCTATTTGGGACAAAATCCCATCTCTTGGAGTTCCCGCAAACAAAGAACTCTTGATCGCTCTTCAACCGAAGCTGAGTACCAAGTTGTTGTTGCGACTACTGCTGAGGTCCTTTTGGTCCAAAACTTACTTAGTGAGCTAGGACACCTACCCACAACCAAGCCAGTCATTTATTTTGATAATATGGGAGCTACATATGTTGCCGCAAATCCGAAGTTTCACTCCAAAATGAAACATTTAGCCCTTGTCTACCACTTTGTTCGTGAAAACGTTCAAAGCCAAAACCTACGTGTGTCGTACATTTCAGGCAATGATCAACTAGTCGATGCTCTTACTAAGCCTCTTCCTCGCTCTCGGTTTCATGCACTCATTTCCAAGATTGGCCTCACTTGTCGATCGTCCATCTTGCGAGGGCATGATAGAGATACATCAAATCTCACCAAATCACCTTATTAACTACTACTGATTACATTCTTTGTTTAGCTATCTAATCATATCTCTAAATTTATTTATTGTAATTAATATTGTAATCCTCTAGGATAGTTTCTATCTTTTCCATTTTATTTTGATTCTCAAATTGTAAATATATATATATATATATGTTCTTGTAAGTTGATGAAATATACAACTTTTCATTTCAATTGATATTGCTCTATTATAGTAAGTAAGATGTGGACCTGTATGGTCAGGCATCGTCTCATTAGTAGTAAAGTGTAATTCTAATATGCTTGTATGTTTTCTTGGATTTGGATATCTCAAAGTATAGACCTAGAGGGGTTGAGATTGAGACTCCACGAGCAATAAACTTAGAGGAGTTGAGCTTGTTATCTAATATGTTATAAATTATGTGATTGGTTTTACTAACATATCAAGTGGCTCACTTTTGTGTTCCGTCGCTGATGTTGGTAAACTGATCTCCTCCGTCAACACAAGAGGTATTGTGCAAATATTGATTTTACCCAAGATTTACATTATGATTTTCTATATTACTTTCCAATGATTTTCTTATTATTTCCAATTTAACTGTTTGTTCTCACTAGGCTTTAGCCTAACACTTTTTCTTAAAATGACATGTATAACAGGTCATTCTAGCGGTGGGACTCATCGGCCTTGAGTTAAGAGTCGAGATGAGATGATAGTATTTTTGTGATGTCAACTAGTGGCGTACTTTTGGACCTTAACCGGTTATTCTTTTGGAGAAAAAATAATGACACTCGTTTATAATCTAGGTTATAATGTCTTAGATTAGTAGGTTGTCTATTGTATCTCTTTCATTACTTTGGTTTTAAACGCCTTACTATTTCCCCTCTTTGGGTGATTTATTTATTACAGTTACGTCATATTTCGCATTTAACACTTGTTTAAATTTACCCCTATATTTAGGGTGTGACACGTTGTTTGTCTATCACTCGTTAACTTAGTGGCAAATTAGTCTTTCGCTTTCAATTTCTTTACTATCAAAAAAGGTTATTTATAGTGTACTAATTTATATAGAAAAAACCCTCGACCCCGACCTTACCCTAACCTCGAAGACATTCCTCATGCAGTTTCCCTAAACTTCACCATCTCGGGCCTGCAACTCCAGTGAAACCCTCCTTCTTCGACGAACAAATCTCCGACGGATAGCCACCACGCGACCTTCACCTTTGGCAGTTGTTACTACTCCTCTCAGTGAAGCTCTCTGGTAGCTCCAAAGTATCCCCTGCAAGCCTTCATGTTGTCCCTTTCTCACCACCTTAATTAAACCTTCATCTATGACATCCATCTTTATCTCAAGCTCCTCTTTGTATCCTCCTCTATCTTCTTGGGTGTGTATGGAAATTTGTGGTGAAAAGGAGTCATTAAAAATTCCTAGATTATTTTCCTCCTTATTTTAATCAACTTTTTCACATCATGCCAATGACGATATGTTTTGTAATAAGAATATCTCCAACTAATGTTTCATTTTTCTAGTTGCTCGAAGATATGTAGCTATGATTGATCTGGAAGGCTGGAAACATGACCAATTTTTATTTGGTCTTATTCAAGTAGGCTCCCAAGTTATGTTGTAACTTTTGATTTTTGATTTTGGGCTTTCTGGGTTGCATGTTTTGACTTTTTAGTTATGGGTTTGATTTTTTGGGGTTTTTTGGATATTTGTTATGATATTGATGTATAAGCATCATCATCAAATTCGTCTTTTAGTGTGTTTGAGGAAAAGTTACAAAGAGTGTGTGTGTGTGTGTGTGTGTGTGTGTGCGCGCGCGCGTGTGTGTTTGTGTGTTTGAGTTCGAACCTTCTAGAGAGTTACCGAAGAAGATGACCGGAAAACTCTCAAAAGTCGACGTACGTTTTTTCTTGGGTTTTACGGTGGTAACAGATTTGTTCATCGTTTCAATTCATTCATTAATTCTTGAGTTCACCGGACTGTGGGGGCGACGAAGGGCAGAAGAAGAGGGTGTGGTTGGATGGATTAGGTTGCAACTTGCAAGAGAAAAATTCAAAGTCGGTGGGTTCTTCTCCGTTGGCGATTGGGAACAGAAGGGGGGGAGAAAATGGAGTTGAGGGAAATGAGAGAGTGGTGAGATCTTACATTGTTCACCGAATGGAGGTCGTCGGAATTAGTAACATAAACTTTCAACGAACCGGCGAAAGTTTCTATAAATAATTAATTGAGTAAATTACGGATTTAGTCCTTGTGGTTTGCTGATTTTTACGAATTTCGTCTCTAGACTTCACTTGTATTAATTCTCACGGTTTTCAACATTTATGTGGTTCTCGTTTGATCATCATTATATATATATATATATATATATATATATATATATATATATATATATGTGTGTGTGTGTGTGTGTGTGTGTGTGTGTGTGTGTGTGTGTGTGTGTAGACTTGAGATCATGTGAGACCAATCTATTTCCGTGAGACCCGTGAGACCACAAAAAAAACACTAAACCTTCATAGCAAAACACTGTGAAGGTAAACCTTCACAGTGTTTTTGTTGTGAATGTTCGTTGTTTTCCATACCTTCACAATGAATCGCTGTGAAGTTTTAGTGTTATTTTGTGGTCTCACAAAAATATGTTGGTCTCACAAAAATATGTTGGTCTCACGTGAACCCAACCCTATATATATAAGTGGAACTCAATCTCAACCGTCTATTTATATATATATAAGTGGAACTCAATCTCAATCGTCTATTTAATCTAGTGAATATGTGGTTTCATAAATATCTTGATTATTTTTTAATATAAACCATTAATCATAATTAATAAATTCTAATAGTTTTTTATAAATATCTAAATCAGAATAAATGAACCCTCATCATTTCAATAAAGATCTCAATTACAAACTTATCTTAGTGATCTATCTAGTCTAGTAACTATCTGATTCCATTTTGTCTTTTAATGTAAAGTCATGATCATAATAAATGAATATAATCATCTTCAGTTGATTATGCTTTCTATAGTTTGTTAGAATTAAAAAAACGTCCCATATTATATATAATGTATGTATATATATATATATATATATATAATGTTTGGGATTGCTTATATTTTTGACTTATTTGCTTATAGCTTCTTTCCACCACAAATAAGCATTTTGGAGTGTTTGGATAGAAACAAATCAAAACTGCTTATAACTTCTCATCACCACAAATAAGTTGTTTTTGAGAAGTCAATCATAACCTACTTATTTGCTTATGCTTATTTCCTTGTCTATCCAAATTACCTTTTTACCCTCAATTATGAATGTTTATAAGTTATTATTTTTATTTTTAAATTATTAATGTTATTTAAGGTAATATTATTTTTTTTAAAAATTATTGACGTTAATTTTTTTGGTCATTTTACATAAATAAGCAAAATTTTGACAAACACTAAAAAACTCCTTATTTGCTTATTATATTTCCACACCACAATAAGCTAATCTAAACACTTTTTTTAAAACTCATTTTCCTCACCACATAAGCTAATCTAAACACTGATTGTGGTTGAGATTAAGTTGTCTCACATTGGTAAATAATTGAAATATTAGAATAATTAAGGTTGTATAAGAAAGGAGAATGAGATGTCTGTGTGTCAACTCATACTCATAAGGTTGTCTAATTTTGAGAACCCTCATTTTGCAAAAAAAAACGTATAAAAATCAATTGGGAAAATTGATCATAAAAAACCCATCTTTATATATATATATATATATATATATATATATATATGTGTGTGTGTGTGTGTGTGTGTGTGTGTGTGTATATACACACATATATAATGAAACAATGGTAAGATTTGAGTATTCTCAAATATTGAATTGTGGATGAGTTTTGTTATCCCACGTTGGTGATAAGAGTCAGATATTAGAAGATGAAAGTATATAAAATTAGAAGGTGTCATGCAAAATTAAAACGAGATTGATCATTGTTGGAATAAAGTTTAATTATACAAATATCAATAAATATATTTATATAAAACAAAAATGTAGCATGTCATGACATGGCATGAAGCCATAAGATTTTAGTACTATCAAATAGTGAATTGTGATATATTTTGAGAGTGGTTATAATAGAGAAGGTGTCATTAAAAATTAAAAAGAGATTAATGATTGTTAAAACGAAGTGTGCTTACAAAAACAATTAAACAATCAATAAGGTACGACCCAAAAACCATAAGATTTTAGTATTGTCAAATATTGAATAAAACAATGTATCTATATATATATATATATATATATATATATATATATAAGAAATAACCAAAAGAATTTGAGCTACCATTGTGAAACATCTTTTGACCAATACCTCAATAGATATTTTACAAAACATAACATAAATATTTATATAACATGTATATATATATGGGAAATTAATTAAAATGCCACAAGTTCAAAAACCGGTTACCAAAATGCCCCAAATCTCTTTGGTTTTGCAAAAAATGCCCCATTTTCCCGCGATTGGACCCGCAATCACGAACCTGGCCAATTAGCCTGCGATTGGGAGTCCGCGATGGGAACTTTGTCCCGTGATGGCCACTAATTTGGTATGTTTTGATTTAAAGTTACATTTCATACCCCTATAATTATTTACTTAGTTTACTTTATACCTTTTACTTTTCTAACTTTAATTTTACACGTTCATCATATTAACACATATAATCGTATATTAACTAAAATACGTTAAAAATACGTTTTAATTTTAACAAGTTACACCATTATAATCGTCTCGTCGATACATTCGAAATGAGCCCAATATTGAATTTTTTTGATTTAATTATATTATACTTATTTAGTTAATTATTTTATACCTTTTAGTTATATATTTTTCATTTAGTTAATATATGATTATTATGGTAATGTGATAAGAGTGTAAAACGAAAATTGAAAAAGTAAAAGATGTACCATAAATTAAATAATTAACTATAAGGATATGAATTTTAAATATTAAAAATATTTTTATGTAGTATATATGATATATAATTAAATAATTAAATCAAAAAATATTCAATATTGGGCTCATTTCGAAGGTATCGAAGAGACGATTACAATGGTGTCTTGTTAAAATTAAAACGTATTTTTTTAACGTATTTTATTTAATATACAATTATATGTGTTAATATAATAAAAGTGTAAAATAAAAAATAAAAAACTAAAAGGTATAAAGTAAATTAACTAAATAAGTATAAATGTGTTAAATGTAACTTTCAAAGAAAATAAAAATTATAAAAGTAACTCATAATTAAGAGCATCCACACGCGTCTTGCAAGAGCTCTTGTAAGATGACATGGCATGCCATGTGTCTTGCAAGGCCTTGCAAGACTTCCACCATCTTGCACAATTAGCAAGACCTTGCAACAAATTTAATATAGTAAACAAATCATTTTTTAATTTAATTAGTTTGTTTGTTTGTTTAAATATTAGTTATTATTAATATGTTTATTAAATTTAATTCATTTATTAGTTTATTTGAACATTATTTTTTTAATATTTTTATTAAAATTTTCTTACCCACGCTTTATTTTAAAAAAATGATACTTTTATGCAATGTTTTTTTATTTAAACTGCTAAATTAAAAATACGTTTATATAAAAATTACGAAAATACAAATACTAATAGATAAACGTACACAATTTATTTATCTATATTTTATAATTAATTTATTAGTTATATTATAATTATCTATGTTATTTATATTATAATTATCTATATTATTTATATTATAATTTAGAGTAAACTTCACTTTTGGTCCCTGTGTTTTATTGTTTATAACACATTTGGTCCCTACAATTTAAAAAATACACTTTAGCCACTGCAATTAGCCATTTGGTCCGGATTTGGTCCCTCTGACCAACGGCCGTCAGCTGTCAGACGTTAAGGGCTGACATGTGAGTTAAACTTGAGGGTAAATTCGTCTTTTTACCTCACATGGACCAAATGTGGACGTTTATTTTTACCTCACAGGGACCAAATGTGGACGTTTACTATATATATATACACATATACACACGTATGTGTCTGTGTGTTTGTCTCAACCCCTCACCCACCGCCTCCGCTCTCCTTTTCTTCTCCGGTGGTCACAACCCACCTCCGGCGATCATAACCATCTTCCACTTCTTTTTTTTAGACAATTTTGCACATCAAAACCCTTATACCATTACCTTGAGGAACTTGGGTTTTGGTGTGCAAAATGTGTCTAGAAAAAAAATGGATAAGCATCATCATCAACTTGATTTTCTGAACAACCAACATTTTGTTCATCAAATCGCTTTCGGTACTGCTTTCGATCAATCTCTTTGCTTTTATTTTCAATCGAGGCTGTGATGATTTATTTATCCATTTAATTTTTCTGAGCATATGTTTGTGGGCAACGTTTTGTTCATCAAATATCGCTTTCGGTACTGCTCCGGTAAAGGTACGATAGTGAAGATGAATATGAACTAAAGAAATAATCCTAATCCTAATCCCCATTCATAAAAATCTAAATCCAAATAAAACAAGAAAACACCTAAATCAAAATCCAAGATTTCTGTCTGAATCTGGATGGAATCAAAACCCTAAATCTGATTTGTTCGATCTAGAGGTCCAACCCAAGATTTTTTTTGATCAAAGGAGAAAATGGGTGGGAGACGAGGAGGGTCGCCAGAAAAGGGGGTAGGGACGATATGTGCAGGGGGTTTCACCTGAAAAAAATGATGCCAGGGAAGGGGACGAAACCACAGGGAAGTGTCGTCGATTGGGTCGGCGAGGAGACGAGAGTTTCACCGGAGGAGGTGACCGGAGGACGAAACCACGTGAGGAAGAAGAAAATAGGAGAGAGAAAGACGGGAAGAAGAAAATCGGAGAGAGAAAGACGGATTTACCCTCATGTTTAACTCCCTTAACGTCTGACAGCTGACGGCCGTTGGTCAGAGGGACCAAATCCGGACCAAATGGCTAATTGCAGTGGCTAAAGTGTATTTTTTAAATTGTAGGGACCAAATGTGTTATAAACAACAAAACACATGGACCAAAAGTAAAGTTTACTCTATAATTTATTAGTTTAAAAAGGAGTTTGATCTTGCATGTGTGTGGAAGGTGTTATTACAAAGCTGGTGTGACACTTGTGAAAGGAATAAGGTCTTACAGGTGTGTGAATAGTCTAAATACATAATAACCGATAAACCTACTAGTAAATACATGCACTTCTAATTTATATGTAGGCAATTTTAATATTATTACTATTATTTGTTTATGATTTATTAAAAAAAACTGAAGATCTGGATTTAGATTTATAAGATTTTTTAATTGGAAATGTATTAAAAGCATTTAAATTATTTTTAAAAACAAATGATTTCCCAATAACACCTACCACTCCAAAAGAGCTACCCTTTTTGAAATTGGAGGATGCACATGCCCAACTTACCTAAACAACACCTAATGGGATCCACTCCAAAAGAGCTACCCCTTTTTCTTTAATAATGATTATTTGACTCTTTTAGGAAGAAAAAAAGTTTATTATTTTTATATTAAGTTATTTAAAAAGATATATTAATTTTTCAACAATAACTACTACTTTAAATCAGTAGTTTAATTCATTTAGTTATTAATATTCAAATAGTGTCATTAGATTATTGCTAACTGAAACTTTTGTTTATCTTTAAGATAAAAAAATATATGTACGTAGCGTAACCCTATGTCAAAATATATCTTTGTCACGTGAAGCGTGGCGTGACAGTGAAATCAAATCTTAAACCTTACAAATTATTGTGAGACCATATATAACGTCATTTTTAAGTCGTGTCCACCTAAGGCGGCATATATATATATATATATATATATATATATAGGGGTGGGTTCAAATGAAAACTCATTTTCAATTGTACACATGAGGACAAGTCACAACCATTGATTAAGATTTGAAAAACTAATTAATGGTTAAAACACAATAAGATTAATTAAGAAGTGATTAAGAACAAAATTAGAAATTTGAATACACTCCTACCTTATTTGACTTTTTATTTTCTTTTTTAATTAAAAACTTTTACCTCCTTAAATTTTAAAATAAATTATCTTAAAAATTACTAATATTTTAATAAAACAAATTACATAAAAAAACGAGAATTTTGTGCTCTTCGATATGACATCCATCTTGATATAGTTTTTTTTTATTTTAACCGTTTGTTACGTGAAATGTCATATATGTGTTATATTCATTATGAATATGTATGCATGTCCATGGGTGTCCACATTCAGTATGAATAACAAAGATGAACGCGCATTCACTATTCATGATGAATAATACAGTATTCATTATTAATAATAAAGTATTCATAGTGAATAATACAACATCAGGATGATTAATACACGAATTCATGATTCATGTATTATTCATCATGAATCGTGCATTATTCACCATGAATGTTGTATTATTCATCCTAAATGATACATTATTCATGATGAAAAATAAATGAACGACAGTGAAGGTATGGGCACATCTCACACTCTTTTTGTTTCCCGATTCATAGCCGAAATTTGGTTTTATTCATTACGAATATGTATGCACATCCTCGTGTGTCCACATTCAGTATAAATAACAAAGGTGAACGTTCATTCACTATTCATGATGAATAATACAACATTCAGGATGAATAAAACACGAATTCATGAATCGTGTATTATTCACCTTGAATGTTGTACTATTCATCCTGAATGATACATTCATGATGAATAATACATGAATGACCCGTGAAAGTATAGACACGTGACGCGTCCTCTTTTGTTCCCCGATTCACAACCGAAACTCAATGGGTGTTGGGTTACGGTGACGAATAATGTCTTACGACGTTGAAGAAAGTGTTGAAAAATGTGATGTCGAGTTACGGACTCACGATGTCGAGGTGTGGTACACATTTGAACTTACATTAATATTCATAATGAATATAGAACATATATAACACTTAATGTAAAACACGGTTAAAACAAAAAAAAAACTATATCGAGATGGATGTCATATCGAAGAGCACGAAATTCTCGTTTTTTGATGTAATTTGTTTGATTAAAATATTAGTAATTTTTAAGATAATTTATTTTAAAATTTAAGGGGGTAAATATTTTTAATTAAAAAAAGAAAATAAAAAGTCAAATATGGTAGGCGTGAGATTAAAATTATCTTTTTTTTTACCCTTAATCATCTTAATTAATAATTGCAATTAAAAACTCTATTTAATATGAGTCATTGGATCAATAGAGATGGAAGAGCCAAGATCCGTCCTCATGTGCACAATTGAAATGAGTTTCATTTGAACTTTACTCTATATACATACATATATACATATATATATATATATATATAGAGAGAGAGAGAGAGAGAGAGAGAGTGAGAGAGAGAGAGAGAGAAAGAGGGAGGTTCAAGGGAAAATCTCAAATAATTGAAAAACTAAGGAACACCTTTATAGACATAGGATAAGAGAAATCAAGGGTTAGTATTCTCAATGACAATTTTGTAAAGAGTGAATTGCATTTTTGGTCCCTGTGGTTATAGTATTTCTTTGAAAGAGGGACCTAAACTTCAATATCTCAAGAAGTTGTCCCTCAGTTTCCAATTTTGCTCCAAATCCAGTCCCTGGTCACTAACCCCGTCTATTTGGTCCGTTAGTGCCAGGGGTATTTTCGTCCAACCTTGTTTTATCCTTCCTTTTGCACTATTTTTTGTTTTTTTCATATTTTTGTTAAAACCATAAACTTACAGGGACCTGTTACGTAATATATATATATATACATAAACTTACATGGGACCTGTTAAGAACCTCGCCGCCGGTGATGTCGTCGGACGGTGGTGGTGGCCGGAATGCTGCCGGAGATGTTGGTTCCCAGATGGGTTTCAATTCAAAACTCATATAATTCCTCTTAATTCTTTTTAAACGAATTGACCATATATCTATGCATTAATTCCTAGGATCTATGATTTTCCGGCGACATTTTTTCAGAATCCGGCAAACTCACGATTTTCCGGCGTCGACTTTCAATACCTCAAAACACTCGATTTATTGTTATTTTTCGAATTTAAAAGTTGCAAACCGAATGAAATTTAAAAACAAACTGATCTGTGGTGATTTTCAACAAGCAAATCTCAACAAACAACAAGATCGATTATCATCTTTTACAAAAAAATGTCGAAGAACACAAAGGTGTCGATCTCATATCTGTTTTCAAAACCTTGACGATTTGTTGCAGGAATAGAAATCTGGAATTTGTAATCTGATGAAGAACACAAAACAAAGTGATTTTGTGGGCATGGTTCATTACTACTTAGCTTATCTTATTCATATATATATATATTACATTTTAGAGTTGGAGTTACACATACACACACAGTACACACACGTATATATATATATATATATAAACATAATTACATAACAGGTCCCTAAATTTATATGGTCTTTACAAAAATAAGAGAAAACAAGGAAAATTGTAAAAAGAGAGACAAAACCATAATGGACGAAATTACCCCTGACTTTAACGCTGATTTTAGATGGAGTTAGTGACCAGGTCCTCCTTTCAGAGCAAATACCAAAACTGAGGGACCACTTCTTGAGATACTGAAGTTTAGGTCCCTCTTTCAAAGAAATCAGATAACCACAGGGACCAAAAATGCAATTCACTCTTTTGTAAATAAATCAAAGTTAAGGGTATATGAATATATTACTTAAGTTGCAATGGGGTAAAATTGGCAAAAAAAAGTTAAGGGGTCAGATTCAAATATTTAGAAACCCCTACATATCATTCTCACAACCTCAAACCCTACCCTCTCTTCTCTCTTCTCAGTCGCCGCCACCACCTCCGGCCACCATATTATCTCACTTTGTGTTTTCTTTCTTCTTCTTCTTCTCCCCCAATTTCTCTGCAAATTCTTCTAATCTCTTCTTTCACTTCTGATTTCTTCATTGAAGTAGTATGGATTCTTATGATTTTGTTGACAGCGTTGAAGCAGAGAAGGATAATGCGGTTGCGAGATACAGAAGGTTTACGAATCTGACGAATTTGTTCCAATTGATCGAGGTTTTCGTTGTTGTTGTGTTGATTTCGTGACCGCCATAGATGAATCTTCAAGCTCATCCACACTCGTGACTGCCATAGATGAATCTTCTCGTTCACATGAAGCTTTCCGTCTTCCAGATCCGGTTCGTTTTCTGGTTTTTTCTCGCCGGAATACTCACTATACAACGGAACTCCTTGTTCGTTTTCGTTCGCGTTCCCTAGCGTATAGCCTATGCTCAAAATCCCTTGCGGTGTACCAGACGGACGGCGGATCTGGAACGTCACGAATCGGCTCCCGGCGCGGTGGTGTTTGTGCGACGGCGTGATCAGATCATCGATCAGAACATTAATATGCACAAGTGCATATATATGTATTTGTGTATATCTACAAGTTTTCGCCGGATAAACTGGTGGTTGCGGTGGTTGAATCGTCGGCGGCCGTGGAGACATCGACGGTAATATGCACAAGTGCATATGTATGCATTTGTGCATATCTACAAGTTTTCGCCGGAATCTACAAGTTTTCGTCGGAAAACTGTGATCTCCATAATTATAGGGAAACGATTAGTATCTTTGTTGTATTTTCCATATCTGATATAGTGCTCAAATTACCTTAATACCCTTTTCATTAATTATAATTAGTTTAATTACTGATTTTTAATATCCTTTGGATTATGTTGAATCAATGTTTATAAGGGTGTTATTTAGTTTTTTAATTATTTGAGGTTCCCCCTGAACCTAACCCTATATATATATATATATATATATATATATATATATATATATATATATATATATATATATATATAGGGATGGGTTCAAATGAAAACTCATTTTCAATTGTGCATATGAGGACAAGTCACAACCATTGATCAAGATTTGAAAAACTAATCAATGGTTAAAACAAAATAAGATTAATTAAGAAGTGATTAGGGACAAAATTGGAAATTTGAATATGCGGCTACCTTATTTGACTTTTTATTTTCTTTTATAATTAAAAAATTTTACCCCCTTAAATTATAAAATAAATTATCTTAAAAAATTGCTAATATTTTAATTAAACAAATTATATCAAAAAAGAGAGAATTTCGTGCTCTTCGATATGACATCCATCTTGATATAGTTTTTTTAACAGTTTTTTACGTGAAATGTCATATATGTGTTAGATTCATTATGAATATGTATGCACGTCCCTGGGTGTCCACATTCAGTATGAATAACAAAGGTGAACGCTCATTCACTATTCATGATGAATAATACAATATTCAGTATGAATAATAAAGTATTCATAGTGGATAATACAACATTCAGGATGATTAATATACGAATTCATGATTCATGTATTATTCATCATGAATCGTGTATTACTCACCATGAATGTTGTATTATTCATCATAAATGATACATTATTCATGATGAACAATAAATGAATGACAGTGAAGGTGTGGGCACATCGCGCGCTCTTTTTGTTTCCCGATTCATAGCCGAAATTTGGTTTTATTCATCATGAATATGTATGCACATCCCCGGGTGTCCACATTCAGTATGAATAACAAAGGTGAACGTTCATTCACTATTGTTAGAGCATTATTGTAGCTATCAAGACAATATTAATATCTTGTACTGTTCTTCTTAGTAGAGGCATGGACATGTCATGGCCCTACTATATAAAGAAGACTCATTTGTTATTTCTAGAACACTTCATGCTTAATGTCATTTGTACTCATTGAGAAATATATGGATGACACATTTGCTCTCTAGATTCTCTCTATATTCTTGATTGCTAGATCTGGGTTTATCAATTGGTATCAGAGCTAAACAGAAAATTCAAGCAGATCAAAGACCAAATTGAAGATTTTTTACACTGTAGCTGAGGATTTTGGATCCTTCATTCATCACTGTTCATGATGATTTCTGACCCTTCTTCGATTACTATTCATCCAGAATTCGACTTTTCAGCCATATTTGATCTTTTGGATTGAAATTTTACATCACTGAACTCGATTTATATTCCTGAGTATCTTTAATTCTTGGATTTCTACCAAATTCCACAAGAATCACATCGATTTTGATCATTTTTACAAAGTTTGTTCGAAAACCCTATTCTACTGTTTTTGGATCTTAATTCGATTAAATCGATCGAATTAGAATTTGTGATCAAATAGAAAAGTGTGTGAAATTTGATTTCGAACAAATCGGTGTATGTTTCATTTCAATTGATCAAGAATCGAAGAAGTTATGGATGAATCTGTTATTTTCGAGTTCGGGGTGAAGGTTTCGGATTGTTCTTGAGGGTTTCGGATTGTTCATACGAGTTTCGGATTATTCTTGAGGGTTTCGCATCACTCAAGGAAGATTTCACTTGATTTCGAATCACATAGATAAAAGTGAGTTATTCACAAGTGTTGGTTTCGGATCGATAATCATACGAAACCATTGGTTTCGAATTCTGTTATGTCCGAATTATGTGGTTACGGATCATTCTTCGTGTTGGTTTCGAATCAGAGTAGATTTGGATTTTGGTTAAGTGTTGATTTCGAATTTAGTTAGAGTCGAAATCCTTGGTTCCGCATCAAGTGAGGTTAGAATTCCGGGGTTTCGCATCCTGTTAGGTACGAAATCAGTGGTTCCGTATCTAGTTACTTCCGACTTCCGTGGTTCCGCACCCAGTTACGTCCGAATTCCGTGTTTTCGCATTCAGTATAGTCCGAATTCTGTGGTTTCGCACCTTGCTACATCCGAATTCTTCGTGGTTTCGGATCTAGTTGCATCCGAATTCTTAAGTGTGTCTGAACAGTTTATTCTAAGTGTAATTTGTGTTACACTTACTGCTTGATTTTCTGAACGGTCATTTTCTAGCAATTGACAAAGATGTCTAGAGAATTACTGAGTATGGGTTCAAAGAGTAAGCCTCCAGTCTTAATGGACGAAGAGTATTCTCAATGGAAAAAGAGAATGACTCAATTTCTGAATCATCAAAACAGAGAACTCATGCTGTCTATTCAAAATGGTCCTTACAAAGCATACATAGATATTGGTGGTATTGCTGAAACTGCTACAAGTCAGTATGTTCCTCCAAGAAGAGTTGAAAAAGAATACAAATATTACAATGAAGTTGACAAAGCTAAAGTTGAAATTGATGAGCTAGCTTTGACGTACTTGACCCAGGCCATCCCAAATGATATCTACAATCGAGTAGATAGTCGTAATACAGCTAAGGAGATATGGGATGAGTTAGAAAGGCAGTTTGAGGGATCATCAAAATCCATGAAGACCAAAAAGAATCAAAGCATCAACGCTTATGAAGGGTTTAAAGCAAAAGATGGCGAATCATTGAAAGAGACCTACAATCGCTACAACATCATCCTTAATGATTTGAGAAGGAATGGAGTCGACAAATCAGAATCGGAGATAAATTACAAGTTTATCAAGAATCTACTACCAGAATGGGATTCATACTCCATTCAGCTCCAAATGTCTAGGGATATGGATGATGAAAAGTTGACCGACATTTTCAGTATTCTTGGTCAACACGAAGATAAAGTAAAAGCAGTTAAGGAAAAGGATAAAAAGGTCAAAGAGTCTTTAGCCCTTTTGAGTGAACATAGGAAGATTGGAGCTGTGAAAACAAAAGCTTTGATTTCTGGGATAAGTAAGAAAAAAATGAGTTCTGATGATGATAACAGTAGCAGTTCTGGAGATGATATGGAGGAAATTGCTGAAAAGTTGGCTTTGTTAACAAATAAATTTCAAAACAGGTTTGGCAAAAAGAAGTTTTATTCAAAAACCAGACCTAATTACAACAAAGCTAACAGATATAAAAGGTTTGAAAAAAAGAATGAGAAAAAGGAGGAAGAGAAAGAAGAGAAAGAGGAGAAAGTTGTGAAAAAGGAGAGGGAAGAAATGAAGGATAGAGATGACCGAAACTGTTATAACTGCGGAAAACCCGGTCACTTTGCCAGAGATTGTACACTGAAGAAAGTCAAGGATTCTGAGTACTATAAGAGAAAAGCTCACTTGGCAAAAGCCAAAGAAAGCGGAAAGCCAGTCAACGCTGAGGAAGAAATTTGGCTCATGGATTCTTCTGATGATGAAGAAGCGCACTTTACTGAAGTAAAGTACAGTCTAATGGCAAAGATGAATGAAGAAGACCAGGAATCCGAGGTATCATCTTTATATCCTTCCAATAATTCTGATAATAATGATAATTCTGAAAATGAGTCTGAAACTGAAAATGCTAGATATGAAGAGATGCAAATCGTGATATTTGAACTTAATGAGAAATTTGAAAAAGCTCAAAAGAAACTTGATAAAGTTCAAAAGAAACTTGAAGATGAGAAAAGTTCAAAGTTGAAATATCACGATGAAGCACTTCTTTATAAATGTTTAGCGAAAGATAAAGAAAAAGAAAAAGAAGTTATCAGATCAAAAGTTAAAACGCTTGAAACTGAAATTTATGAGTTAAAGAAGAAAATGAAAGATATAAATGATGAAAACATAGATTTTCAGTTCAAAATCAAAGTTCTTTCTGAAGAAAGAAAATATGCTTTTGCAAAGATCAAGGAACTAGAAGATTTAAATTATAAAAGAGGTCAGACTGAGCAAACTCTGAAATTACTAACTAGCAACCCAAAAGATACTCGATTTTATAATCCAAAAATGGGTCTAGGATTATCTGATGTAGAGGTTCTTAAGAATGCACCTGAAAATCTTTACACAATTGAAAAATTGGGTGAAGGTTTAAAGGAAACTCTTAAAACTGAAGAACCTAAAATTAAAAGTGAGGTTTTGAAGCAAACAATTATAAAGGAGATTCCTCCAATTTCACAAGTTTTTGTTAAATCAAGTAATGAAGTTTTAAAGCAAACTATCATAACGGAGGTTCCTCCAATGACACAAACTTTTGTTAATTCTAATAATGAAAGTTTGAAACAAACTTTTGCTAAAGATGTTGCTTCAAATCCTTCAACTCCCATGTCAAATAAAGAGGAAGTAAAAACGGATAAAGGTTCGGAAGAAAAGCCTAGATTCAATACTACAAACTTTAAATACGATGAACTAAATTCTAGTTACAAAACCAAAAAGGTTGAACTAACTGAATTTAGTTTGTTATTTTTAAATGAATCTATGGCTAAAACAATTGATACAAATATCAATGAACCTGAATCTGTTAAAACTGAATCTAATGTTGAAATGGAGTCAAATACAAAATCAGATTCTGACAAAAAGGAGTTTGTTCATAAAATCTCTTCTAAATTTCCTGATTTGAATTCAGCTTTACTCAAAATTGTTGATTTAGAAAATCAAATTTCTAAATGGCAATTAAACTTTGAAAAATTAGAGGATGACTATGAAAACATTGGATTAAACTTTGATCATACTCGAAAAGTCAATATTGACCTTAAGAGTGAGATTCAAAATTTAGAATCCAAATTATATGAAATATCAAACTCTAAGGTTTCAAAGATTTGTGAAAAATGTTTAAAACAAGCTGAATTAAAAGATCAGAATAAATCTTCAAGCACAACTGATTCTTTTGCAAATGATTCTTTAGAAAAAGTTAAATTTTTTACAGAAAAGAAAGCTCTTGAACTAAGATGTGTAGAACTTTCAAAACAAGTTTCAGATTTTGAGAAAGTTCTATTTCTTGAAAAAGAGAAAAATAAAAAGGAAAGAACTGAGTTTGAAATAGAAAGAAAATATTGTGAAGTATATCTTAAAGTGTTTTCATCAAATGTATCTACTGTCAAAACAGAACAAAATCTGAAAAGAAAAGAAAAAGGAAAATTATTCGAAACGAAATCAAATTTGTTTCCAAATAATTCTTCTAGTTCTAAGAGTTCTGACAATGTTTCTCATTCTTTCTCAGAAATGGATGAAGAAAAAGTGCGTGGATCTGAAGGAGAATGTTTCAAATAGCAAGAATAGGAATACCGATACTGAGAAATGTAATTCTTCAAATAAAAATTGTATTCATTCGTGTAATGTTTACAAAGTTTGTGAAAATAAAAATTCCGCAATTTCTGATTCTACTTTGTTGACACAAGCAAAAAGAAGAATACATTGTGCTCATTGTTGGGATAACTATTTCAAGCTAAATAGAAATGATCCAAAGAACAAAAAGTCTAATACTTCATCTTTTTCTTTAAAATCTTCGGCGAACAACTTTGCTAAAATGTTCGGTTTCAGATCAAACAAACAGAATAAGAAGAAAGAAACAAAAACAGTTGATGTGAAAATGGTTTGGATTCCCAAAGATCAACTCAACAAACCAAATTCACAAAATAACCTTACTTTTAAAGGCAAAATTCAAGGTTCATCAACTGTAATAAATAAACTGATCCGTACTAACAAGAAAGGACCCATACAGATATGGGTACCTAAGATGAGGTAATTTTCTTTTTACAGGACCGTCATGTATGGGTCATTGATTCGGGAGCATCTAGACACATGACGGGGTACAAGCACTTATTGCACGAATTTACTGTACATCCTGGCGGATCGGTGGGTTTTGGCAACGACTCCAAAGGTCATGTTCGAGGCTTCGGAACGTTGAAGAATGACTCGATGCAAATAGAAAAGATCTTGTATGTTGAAGGATTAGGGCATAACCTTTTCAGTATTAGTCAGTTTTGCGACAAGGACTGTAAGGTAATTTTTGACAAGAAGTTTTGCTATGTTGTGGATGAGAACTGGTCAGAGATTTTTAGAGCAAAACGATGCGGCGATCTATATATGACAGATTTTGCGACTCTTGTTGCTTCCAATCAAGTTTGTCTTGTTTCAAAAGCCTCTCAAGATGAATGTTGGTTGTGGCATAGAAGACTCTCACATCAAAACTTTCGAAGCATCAACAAGCTCAGAATAGATGGATTAGTTTTCGGGCTTCCTGAGTTGAAGATTGACAAAGTTTCCATCTGTCCGGCCTGTGAGATGGGAAAGATGAAACACGTCTCTCACAAGTCAAAGACTTTGTCTAATTGCAACAATGCCTTGGAATTAATCCACATGGATCTATGTGGCCCGATGCGAACTCAGTCAATGGGAGGAAAGAAGTATATATTAGTAATAATTGATGAGTATTTGCGATATACTTGGCTGGATTTCTTACGACTCAAATCTGAAGCACCCGAGCAGATTATTAAGTTCATCAAGAAGATACAAATACTTCTACAACGCCCGGTTCGAAAAATCCGAAGTGACAACGGAACTGAGTTCAAGAATGCAACTCTTCAAACATTTCTTGAATCCGTTGGAATATCTCACAATTTTTCCGCACCAATTACTCCACAACAAAATGGAGTAGTTGAAAGGAAGAATCGGACTCTTGTAGAAGCGGCTCGAACAATGCTTGCCTATTCGGGTCTTCCACCAAGTCTATGGGCAGTTTCCACAACGTGCTTTACTCAGAACAGAACAATTATTAATAAACGCTTTAACAAAACTGCATATGAGTTAATCAACAATCGCAAACCTAACATCAAATTTTTGCGTGTGTTTGGATGCAGGTGTTTTGTTATGAAAGATCGTGAAAACCATGCAAAGTTCCAAGTCAAGGCTGATAAGGGAATGTTTATTGGATATTCCTTGAATTCTAAAGCATATCGGATCTACAATAATCGTACAAAATCATTCATCGAGAGCATCAACGTTACGTTTGACGAGAGTGTGACATTGACTTCTGGACAACACAGTTCAGAACTCGGACAGAAATTTGAAGCTTCTACTAAAAAAGGAGTAGAACCTGTGGCGAAACAGTTTTCTAATTATGTATTAGATAATAATAGTACTAAAGATTTAGATTTGTTATTTCATGATGTATTTATGGATTATTGTGCAGATATGGAACCACCCATCACATCTGTAAATGCATCTCCACAACAGACGAGTGTTAATGTCTCCGGTCCATCTGACGATGTCGGTGCTAGTACTTATGGGGCAACCAACGAGACTCCGAGTGAACCCACAACTATTCCAGTTTCTGAACCTGAAATTCAACCTGAAGTTCCGATTTCAGTAAACACATCATCGGAGGTTTCTACACATGAAATACAACAACCAAAAGTTAACGTACCAGAACCGACACAAGTATCTTCAGCTGAATCTACTGAAGAGATTCTTGCAGTTTTGGATGAGAATGATTCATCGAACACTCGTGTAGAAATTCCAACTCTTCCGAGTACACATAAATGGACAAGAGCACATCCTCCTGCAGATATTATTGGTGACATCAATGATGGAGTGAAGACACGATCTGCGACTACAAACGAGTGTTTGTATGTCAACTTTCTGAGCTCATTAGAACCCAAGAAAGCATCTGAAGCACTACAAGATCCAGATTGGATAAATGCTATGCAAGAGGAGTTAAATGAGTTTAAGCGCAACGATGTTTGGCATTTGGTGAAGCGTCCTAAAGACAAGACCATAGTTGGAACAAAATGGGTCTTTAGGAACAAGAAAGATGAAGCAGGGATTATAGTTAGAAACAAAGCTAGACTGGTCGCAAAAGGTTACAATCAGCAAGAAGGTATCGATTATGATGAAACCTACACACCAGTGGCACGGATTGAAGCCATCAGGATCTTTCTGGCATATGCTGCTCACAAAAACATGAAGGTCTTCCAGATGGACGTAAAGTCTGCTTTCCTGAATGGGATTCTTCATGAAGAAGTGTATGTGAGTCAGCCTGAAGGGTTTGTCGATCCAAAATATCCCAACCATGTCTATGTCTTGGATAAAGCTCTTTATGGTCTGAAACAAGCTCCACGGGCATGGTATGAAACTCTAACTATTCATCTGCTTGAAAATGGATACACCAAAGGTACAATAGATACAACTCTTTTTCTCAAAAAGAAAGGTGATGATTTAATACTTGTACAAATATATGTTGATGACATTATATTTGGCTCCACAAACCCTGATATGTGTAAAGATTTTGAAGAGGTGATGAAAAGCCGTTTTCAAATGAGCATGATGGGGGAATTAAAGTTTTTTCTTGGACTCCAAGTCACACAATCAAACGAAGGCATTCTTATCAATCAATCAAAATATATAAATAATATGCTTAAAAAGTTTGATTTAAATTCCTCTTCCGTCATGAAAACACCAGTGGCTATCAGTCGACTTTTGGACGTTGATTTATCCGGTAAATCAGTCGATCAAAAGTTATACCGTAGCATGATTGGATCTTTACTATATCTTACGGCGAGTAGACCGGATATTATGTTTGCAACATCTTTTTGTGCTCGTTTCCAAGCCAATCCTAAAGAGTCACACCTGATTGCAGTTAAGCGGATCCTTCGGTATCTCAAAGGCACGAGAAATTTGGACCTTTGGTATCCAAAGGATTCGGGGTTTGAGCTAATAGCTTTTACAGATGCAGATCATGCCGGAAATAGAATGGACAGGATGGTGCATGCCAATTTTTGGGAGATAAACTTGTAAGCTGGTCGTCAAAGAAGCAAAACTGTGTGTCAACCTCTACGGCGGAAGCAGAATATGTAGCCGCGGCGAGTTGTTGTTCACAAGTAATCTGGATGAAGACACAGTTTAAGGATTATGGATACATCATAAACAAGATCCCAATATACTGTAATTCCAAAAGCGCGATTGCAATAACTGAGAATCCTGTTCAACACTCCAAGACGAAACACATCGATGTCAGGTACCATTTCATCAAAGACCATGTTGAGAAGGGAACTATAGAAATGCATTTCGTACCAACAGAACTATAGCTTGCTGATTTATTTACAAAACCTTTAGATGAAAAAAGGTTCACTTTTCTAATCAGCAAACTAGGAATGTTGAATACTTAGGCATTTCTTAGTTTTCTTTAAAACATTGAGGGGGGTATTTGTTCTTGTTTATTTAATTATATTCATCTTTTGAGGGGGAGTTTGAATTTTTCATAAAGTGATACAACTAACTGGTATGGACTCATGTTCTATGAGTACCAAGTTTTCATCTGTTTGTGCAGATTTTTCTGAAGATGAGACAACTGATTATGCATCTGTTTAGGGGGAGCAGATTGGCATAAGTCTGTAAGAATATAGTATATAGTATACAGTTTCTTAAAAAAAATATAAATAAATAAAAAATGAGAGCCTACAAAGTTTTTATCTGATGAAAGATCTTTCTGAACAGCTTGAAATTTTTTTTTCTGAAAAAGTTGTATTTTTTTTTGAAAATCTTTGAGATTTCGGACCTATAAGGATAAGAAATCTTTGATTTCGAATCCTTAAGGAATCGAAACCAAAGGTTTCGAGCCCTTAAGGATCTGAATCCAAAGGTTTCGAACCCTTAAGGAATCGAAACCAAAGGTTTCGAACCCTTAAGGATCCGAAACCAATGGTTTCGAACTAGAAGGATACGAATTCAATTTTTTTTTTAAAATTCACAACTTAATTTGATTCGAATTCTTTTGGAACTTTTTACATCTTTGTTCATGTAATTTGTTCAGATGAACAGTGCCATGTCTATTTTTCAGACATGTCTTTTCTACTGTTTGCACAAGTGGGGTACTCTAAATCATGCCAAGTGTCAATTTTTTGAGTATAAATAGAATTCAAATCCTTCATTTCCCACTTTTTCATTTCTTGCAAACTCATCAAACACTCTCAAGAGAGCACTGTTCATCATCTTCAACCTCAAACTTCATCTGTTCGATTTGTCTTCATCAGGTAACCATTTCAGTTGATTTTAGTCTTGTTAGATTCGATTTTATCATGTGAATCTTTCTATCCGTTCAATTTCATCGATTTTATTCATATGTTATGCTTATTTGTATGAATCTCATTGTGGTTACTGTTCATGTTCTTCGTGTTCTTCAATATAAATCTGTGTGTTCTTCATGTGTATGTGTGTTTGTGGGTAAAAGTCAAAATTTGTGTGTTCTTCGTTTTTTTAGGGTTTCGGATCGCTTTTAAATCCAAAATGCTTCCTGATGATAAAATGCAAGTTCTGATTTCGCATCCTTCTTGATACGAAATCACGGGCTTTCTTCTTGCAAAGGGTTTTTGTGCACAATGTCATGGTTTCGGATCCATCAGGATACGAATTCCTTGGTTTCGAATCCAATTGGATACGAAATCCTTGGTTTCGGTTCCTCTTGGATACGAAATCATCTTTTAAAAGATTATTTGAAAATGCTGAAATTCACCAAGTCATGGTTTCGGATCCTTCTTTGTGTACAAGTGTTAATTTCGGATCCTTCTTGATCCGGAATCCCCTGGTTTCGGATCCTTCTTGATCCGAAATCCCTTGGTTTCAGATCCTTCTTGATCCGAAATCCTTGGTTTTGGATTCTTGTCCATTCGAATCCATCGTGTGTGTATGTGTGATCCGAATCCTACACTTAGAAAATTTCAGAAATGTTTCAATTTTTTTTTCAAAGGATAACCTTTTTCAGAACTGTTTTGTTCACGATCAACAGTTCAAATTGGCAAATCAAGAAGAACAAAGCCGTATTCAGGGATTTGGTGAACATGTTTCGAGTTTACCCGACCCGACACCTGATATTCCTTTACCGTCAACGCGATCTGTACACTAATCACAAGCCGGAGTTCATCCCGATCACTTAATCATTCATCCGATCAACTATGTACAGATCATCTTCAACAACCATCATGTTGATTTTGACAAGATCAACATTCATCCAGTGGTAAAAGAAGTGCTCAGAAATCACCCGCTAGCGTACCCATTGACTCACACAGTCAATGTGCCTATGCTATATTTACAGCAAGCATGGAAGACGATAACCACATCCATGGAGAATGGCAAACCGATCTTTGTATTTCAGATCGATGAATTTATCACGAAGCTCGACTTTCAAAGACTGAGACTTGTATTGTTGGAACCCAGATACAAGAAGTAACAATAATAATAGCAATAATCTTTGTATTGATTGATAAAGAGAAGAGTTTACAATATAGGAAATGAAGAACAACTCACTCTTTGAAGCTCTCTTTTCTATCTCTTTCAATGTCTGACTCTTTCAAATGGAGGCTGGGAGATTTTAGAGGCTTACCCTAAAATAACTCTAAAACATGACTTTATAACCAATACAACAATTGGTTATTTACAATTTTAGCCCTTGACACTCAACAAATACAAATAAGTCCTTGACACTATTCTTTATAAAACATTTATATAAATTAGGGGCTAATAAAGCTAACAATCTCCCCCTAATGTTTTATAAAGAAAGCATCATCTTGTAGTCTCCCCCTTGCTTTCTTTAGAGGCGTTGGAGTGTCAATCTTCAAGTCTTGTGAGAGTCTTCTTTTCCTGATCTTCCACAATGTCAGTTGCTTCAATTTCTTCTTTAACTCCCCCTTGATCGTTGCATACTCCCCCTTGAATGTTGCTTTGCTTTTCAGATCCCAGTTATCTCCCATACATTAAACTCAAACAATCAGAGGACGATTTAAAGTGCGGAAGCTTGTATAACCAGTTTGAGTAATAGTCGTTGGTAGATAAACTGATAAGATGGTTGAGTAGCAAGCATATTCGGCTCATGAGAATCTGCATTAAAGAATAAGTAACCAAAGGTAATCATCTAACATAGAAGCACAATAGCAACTATTATCACAACAATTAAAAAAATTGTGTGGCCTATGCTCAGAGTTGGCAATGATGAAGCTCTGACAGGACTTCCAGTTATCATTGAAGTAAATTAAAAAATAAACTTCTCAAACTGTTCTTGGAAATATCACATAGATAAGCATGTGGAATCACAAAGATTCGTGATATTGTGTGGAAGAAAATAGAATATTATCTATTAAGCTCAAAAGTGTGTAAACTGTTTGGACATAACAGGTTTCCACAGACTCAATGTGCATGAGTGAAGTGTGAAGGTGGGGCAAACTTCCTTCTTTTCAATATCCAACCTTCCAAAGAAAGATCGGATAGCATATGTGCTGCTTCCCCGTGAAAAGTGAAACAGTTCCTTGTGGAGAAGGAAGTGAGTGGCTGGTGGGGTTAATCCAAGAGTTGGCATGGGCTAGTTGCCTGTTTCAATGATTATAACCAAAGAGTTGTGATAGATCAGAAATGTGTCTTGCCCGGCTCAGAAAAAAAAGTTGGTGCAGAGTTTATAATTCTTTTGACTCTGTTCTCACACCATCTTTCTTTTTATCATGTAACTCACATCTAACCAAACTCTCTTTTCAATTTTTACCTCTTAAGCACAATGAGAAAAACTCAGAGAGTTATCTCCCCCACTCTTTAATGTAGACCCTTCACCTCTCAAACACTCAAGGTTTACTTCTTGGGTAGGAAACACAGGTTTAAGTGATCCATAGAAGTTCTATAAAGCTCACACATTGATCCCGTGAAAATTGTTGTCCTAAAGATTGTATTGTTCCACACACCGACTATTTGAAGTCTCAGAAAAACATTTAATATCCAACTTCTATATTTGAAAAAGCATTTTGGCATCTAGAAGTGGTTTGACCATTTGAAAGAGGTTTTATCATTTTAAAGATGGCCTTTCTCTAAAAATGATGAGTTTAAAGGTTTAGAAATTTTACATTTACACGAACATGGTCAGATCTGATTTGTTTTCTCCTCCTCAAATTGAGCAGTAAATTTCATTTAAGCTCAATTTGAAATCAGATATCCTATAAGAATCAGAAAGTGTTGGTAATCATCTTTGATGATTCCACATTTGTTAGGAATATCCAACAACATAAATAATTCCACTTAAAAAAATACAAGGTGCGGGGGATCTGTAACAACCCGATAACAAAATATACATATAACATATAATCCATAACATGTTTACAACAAAGTACTTCATATTTCACATTTTGTCCCATCTAAAGTCTGAGCATAGAAAAATTCATTACAACTTGATCCACTCTAAGTTACATAGTAATAACAAAAATTATAAATACAAAAGCATCCATAGCATCATGATGATCATCTTCTCAAAAGCTAGCCAACAAGTATTCTATTTACTTGTTCTTACTGGAACCATCACCTGGAATACAAAATTTTTAAAACAGAAAATGAGGGTTAGACCTAAGGGTCTAGTGAGTAAATCTCTGACATTTGTAAATCATTAAAAAATCATTTATATAAAACACTCTTTATATAAACACACATACATCACACGTAAATTAATACCAACTAAGATTTATGCATCATACCTATCTCATTCCACCTTATCCCTCCACCAATGGCCAATATCAATTGGTTGCGAGCCAATTTTAACACACCGGTCCAAAGCCCGCCCACGTATTATATTTTCATATAATACTCACGTAATTATAATATCTCAATATATTATAATCACCCACGTATGACATATTCATACCTTTTATCAAACATTCGTTATTCACATAATGCATTCCAGTAAAATACTTTTTAAAGTAAAACTCACCTGATCTTTTTAGCAAATGTCCTTCAAACTTTCCTCAAAACAGATTATCTTTTAACCCTGATCCTTAGTATCTGAAACAAATTAAAGTATACATACTCTTTAACACATAAACAGACAATTCACACTTTTCGCAACCCACTATTACGAAAACCTAACTTTTCGCAACCCACAGTTGCGAGTTCCTTACTTTTCGCAACCAACAGATACGAAAACTTCACTTCTCGCAAACCACAGTTGCGAGTTCCCTACTTTTCGTAACCAACAGATACGAAAACTTAACTATGCGCTTTAGCTACTTGCGAAAAGTGGACTTTTCGCAACCAAGGCTTGCGAATTCCTACTTTTCGCAAAAACACTGTTCATCGTCTTTTTCAGAAAAGTTCAGTTAATTTGCAGGAATTCATCCTTTACCCAGATTTTGCACAGAAGTGTTCTAAACTCCTTTTAACACCCTAATTGTAACTAAAATTCACAAATTCTTATAAAATTACCTAAACCCACTTCAAATTCCAAAGGAAACCTAATTCTCATAAAAGAGAGTTAAATAAGAAGGTTACCTCTTGGATTTACTGCACCAAACAAAATCCCAGCTGAGTATCTTTAATTCTTCTTTTTCTTCTTTTTCTACGGTTCTTCTTCTCTCTCTCTTTCTCTCTGCCGTGAACAATTTCACACACACACACACACTATTTGGGTTTTGCTATGAAGTCCCAAATGAGATATTTCCTATACTTAGACTACTGAGTCGGTTTGTGGCTTAAAGAGATTGGGCAAAATACCAAACAAACCCTAAACTTGCTTCACTTGACAAAACACACCCTTAAGCTTCTATTATACAATAAAAACTTATCCCTTAATTTCTTAACTCCATAAAATACAAAAATCAAGACTTATAAAATTCCAATTTTAAATTAGATAAAATACCTGGTTATTACAACATCTCCCCCTTAAAAGAATTCCGTCCCGGAATTCAGTTAAGAGAACAGATGAGGGTATTTGGCTCTCATTTCCGACTCTGGTTCCCACGTCGCATCCTGACCTTTATGATGTTTCCACTGAACCTTTACCTGTCTGATCTCTTTGTTCCTCAATACTTTGACTTTGTGATCAACTATAGCTTCCGGTTCCTCCACATAGTTCAGCTTTTCATCAACCTGGATATCCGGTAGAGAGACTGCCTGGTCTGAAGTCATCAAACATTTCCTAAAATTTGATACATGGAACGCGTTGTGAATCCTGCTTAATTCTGGAGGTAAATCTAGTCGGTAAGCCACTTCCCCAATTCTTTCGGTAATTGCAAACGGACCAATATACCTCGGACTGAGTTTACCCTGCTTCCCAAAACGTATGACTCCTTTCCAGGGCGATACTTTCAACATTACAAAATCCCCAACCTGAAACTCTAACGGTTTCCGACGTCGATCAGCATAGCTTTTCTGTCTGTCTTGAGCTGTTTTCAATCTATCCCGAATCTGAGTAATCTTATCCGCTGTTAACTGTACAATTTCTGGCCCCGCTAATTGTTTCTCCCCCACTTCATTCCAACATAGAGGCGTTCGGCATTTTCTACCATACAATACTTCAAACGGTGCCGCTTGGATGCTAGAATGATAACTGTTGTTGTAGGCGAATTCTATCAAAGGCAGATGTTTATCCTATGATCCCCCAAAATCAACTATACAAGCCCGAAGCATATCTTCTAAAGTCTGAATTGTTCTTTCACTCTGTCCGTCAGTCTGTGGATGATATGCTGTACTCAATTTTATTTGCGTTCCCAACTCTTTTTGAAAGCTTCTCCAAAATCTAGAAGTAAATCGACTATCTCGATCGGAAATAATCGAGAATGGAACTCCATGTCGAGTTACTATTTCATTAATGTACAATTTAGCTAAACGTTCCAAGGAATCAGTTTCTTTTATCGGCAAGAAATGAGCAGACTTCGTCAATCTATCCACAATCATCCAAATAGAATCGAATCCCTTTGAAGTTCTAGGCAACTTGGTAATAAAATCAGTAGTGATCTGATCCCATTTCCACATTGGTATATCTAGTCGTTGTAACTGACCAAACGGTTTCTGATGCTCAATCTTTACTTTCTTGCAGGTAGTACAATCTTCCACATACTTAGCAACACTTCTCTTCATTCCTGGCCACCAATAGAATTGTTTCAAATCTCTATACATTTTATTTGTACCTGGATGAATAGAAAATCGAGATTGATGAGCTTCTTGTAGTACGCGATCACGTAATCCACCCAATCGAGGTACCCAAATTCTATTTCCCATACACAGCAACCCACGGTCATCTTTCCCAAGCAATGCTGATATTCCCACTAACCGTTCTGATTTCAAACTTTCTTCCCGATAAGCATCTATTTGGCACTTCAACAATTCTTCCAAGATATTTGGTAAGAGTTCAGCTCGTAGCGATACTACTTTTATCGTTCCACTTCTTTCTTGACGACTTAGTGCATCTGCTACCATGTTCGCCTTCCCAGGGTGATAAAGAATTTCACAATCATAATCATTCACTAATTCTAACCATCTTCTTTGCCTCATATTCAGTTCCTTCTGATCAAAAAGATGTTGGAGACTCTTATGGTCAGTGAAAATTTGACATTTGGTACCATAAAGATAATGTCTCCAAATCTTCAATGCAAAAAACAACTGCTGCAAGCTCCACATCGTGAGTAGGATATTGTCTTTCATGATCCTTTAGCTGACGAGAAGCATAAGCAATCACCTTTCCACGTTGCATAAGTACACATCCCAAACCCAGCTTAGAAGCATCACTGTAGACCACAAAATCATCTGAACCTTATGGCAATGCTAATATCGGCGCGCTGCAGAGTTTCTCCTTCAATATTCTGAATGCCTCATCTTGTTCTGCTTTCCATTCGAACTTTAAATTCTTCCGAGTTAGCTTAGTCAATGGCGTCGCGATTCGAGAAAAGTCTTTTATAAATTTCCGATAGTATCCAGCTAGACCCAGAAAACTGCGTACTTTGGTTGTCGTCTTCGGCGGTTCCCATCTTTCAATTGCTTCCACTTTCGCTGGATCGACTTGTATACCCTTCTCTGAAACTACATGACCCAAAAACTGAACCTCCCGCAACCAGAATTCACATTTAGAGAACTTAGCGTACAACTTTTCTTTCTTCAATAACTCCAAAATCAAACGAAGATGTTGCGCATGATCCTCTTTGGATCGGGAATAAATAAGTATATCATCGATAAATACAATGACAAATTTATCGAGATAAGGCTTACATACCCGATTCATTAGATCCATAAAAGCGGCTGGAGCGTTCGTCAATCCGAAAGGCATTACCAAAAATTCGTAGTGGCCGTATCTTGTGCGAAATGCAGTCTTTAAAACATCATCTTCCTTAACCTTCAACTGATGGTAGCCAGATCTGAGATCAATCTTGGAGAAGTAACAAGCTCCAACTAATTGATCAAAAAGGTCATCAATTCTTGGAAGTGGATACTTGTTCTTGATCGTTCGTTTATTCAGCTCCCGGTAGTCGATACACATTCTCATTGAACCGTCTTTCTTTTTCACAAACAAAGCTGGTGCACCCCACGGCGAAGAGCTAGGTCTGATGAAGCCCTTATCAGATAAATCTTGAAGTTGTGCCATCATTTCTTTCATTTCTGGTGGTGCTAATCGGTACGGCGCGCGAGCAATAGGAGCGGCTCCAGGGATTAAGTCAACACCAAATTCTACTTGTCTAACAGGAGGAAGACTATTCAAGTCTTCAGGGAAAACCTCAGGATATTCACTAACAATGGAAATATCTTCCAGCTTACTCTTTTCAGGCCTACTATCTATCACATAGGCTAAATAACTCGAGCAACCCTTGCTAACACATTTACGGGCTTTTATCATCGATATAAGATTGGATTGATGATTCTTACGATCACCATAAATCACTACTGCCCTCTTATCAGGTTAAACAACGTTGATTATTTTCTTATCACAAACTATGTTAGCCCGATTCTCAGCTAACCAATCCATTCCTACTACCACATCAAATTCGACCAACTCTATTGGGAATAGTTGTATCGGTACTCCACACCCCTCTATGTTTATCATACAACAATCAAAAACCTCTTTAATTGCCACTTGTTTATCATTTGCAGTATCTACTAATAAAGCATGTTTTAACATTTTAGGCTCTAAATGCATGTGAGCAGCAAAGGAGGGAGACACAAAAGATCGGTTTGCACCAGAATCAAATAACACTTTAGCACGCGTGGAGTTTATGAAAAATGTACCTGTGACCACATCTGGAGTTTCCTCCGCCTCTTTAGCTATCATTTGAAATGTACGACCCCTCGTTCTGGGCGGTTCTATTCTTGGAACCACTGGTCTAGTAATGGCTGGCTTCCCGGATGTACCCCCTTGTTGTATTCTACCTCGCGGACAATCAGATTGGAGGTAATCCGGAGAGTTGCACAAAAAGCAAAACCGTGTTACTCGACAATCTTTAACAACATGACCGGTTTTCCCACACTTAAAACAAACCCGCGACTCCACTTGACAATTTCCCTGATGGTAGCGATTACATCTCGGACATGGTCTTTCCGTTGGTCGGAACGACGGACGGTTATCAAACCTCGGGAATCTAGACTTCTTTGGATCTTGTGGTGGTCCTTCCCATTTCCTTTTCCCCAAGCTCTTATCGCCGGCATCCCTTTTATTGTCTCGTTCGACATTTTTTGCAGCATCCACAGCAGCGGTAAACGTATCTGGCCTTGTTGCAGTCACTAGTCTTCGAACTTCTGAATTTAACCCATAGATAAATCTCTCCATTTTCATCTTTTATGTAGCAACATAATATCCTGCAAAACGAGATTTTTCTAAAAATCTAGCAGTATAATCTCTGACTGACAAATTCCCTTGCTGTAGATTCATAAATTTTTCTTCCAATTGTCTGACAGCAGCTTGTGGACAGAAGTGTGTTGTGAAAGCTAACACGAATTCGTCCCATGAAAAAGTAGTATATACATCCGCTCCTCTCGATTCTGTATGAGCCTCCCACCAATACAGAGCATCACCTTTTAGCATTGCTGCTCCATAAAGCACTTTGTCTTCTTCAGAACACTTACACGTCTTGAAGATGGCTTCTATTTCTTTTAGCCATCTCATTGCCTTGACCGGGTCCCGATCTCCTGAATAGGTAGGGGGCTTGCAACTAAGAAACGTTTTATAGTCGCACCTTTTCATCACCGGTAAGATAGTAGAGGTAAGTGGTATTTCAACTTCGTGTTCCTGATTTGGTCTTTCAGTTTCATTGTGGCGATTATGTTCAAACATAGCTTGTATGTTATCTTGTAACCTCCCCATTTCTGCCATCAAATCGTCCCGTGTAACAAACTCTGTGCCCTGTGGTTGTGTTCTTCCTCCAGTTCGGCCCCCAGTTCCCCTTCCGGTCCTGCCTCTACCACGATCTCCTCCTCTTCCCCCTATTCCTATTGGTGGATTCTCTCCACCCGAATTCCTTCCTCCTCTTTGATTCCTTTGTCTAGTGCCACTTGCCATTCTGTAGTTTCAAACAAGGTTAATATACACATAAGCACATACCCCATATAACAAGGTATTCCAGTTCAAACATGCACCTGTAAGATCATAATTACACTGGCCTGGTGTACTTTGAAATTACCTTACATGATGTTCCTTCCACCTTTTATACTTAGCATCCCCAGGTTCTAAAATAATAGGGACATCCTACTTCACATGCAGTTTAAGTCTAGGTACAGATACTAATACCTAAATCCCTTAAACTAGGGCTCTGATACCATCTGTAACAACCCGATAACAAAATATACATATAACATATAATCCATAACATGTTTACAACAAAGTACTTCATATTTCACATTTTGTCCCATCTAAAGTCTGAGCATAGAAAAATTCATTACAACTTGATCCACTATAAGTTACATAGTAATAACAAAAATTATAAATACAAAAGCATCCATAGCATCATGATGATCATCTTCTCAAAAGCTAGCCAACAAGTATTCTATTTACTTGTTCTTACTGGAACCATCACCTGGAATACAAAATTTTTAAAACAGAAAATGAGGGTTAGACCTAAGGGTCTAGTGAGTAAATCCCTGACATTTGTAAATCATTAAAAATTCATTTATATAAAACACTCTTTATATAAACACACATACATCACACGTAAATTAATACCAACTAAGATTTATGCATCATACCTATCTCATTCCACCTTATCCCTCCACCAATGGCCAATATCAATTGGTTGCGAGCCAATTTTAACACACCGGTCCAAAGCCCGCCCACGTATTATATTTTCATATAATACTCACGTAATTATAATATCTCAATATATTATAATCACCCACGTATGACATATTAATACCTTTTATCAAACATTCGTTATTCACATAATGCATTCCAGTAAAATACTTCTTAAAGTAAAACTCACCTGATCTTTATAGCAAATGTCCTTCAAACTTTCCTCAAAACAGATTATCTTTTAACCCTGATCCTTAGTATCTGAAACAAATTAAAGTATACACACTCTTTAACACATAAACAGGCAATTCACACTTTTCGCAACCCACTATTACGAAAACCTAACTTTTCGCAACCCACAGTTGCGAGTTCCTTACTTTTCGCAACCAACAGATACGAAAACTTCACTTCTCGCAAACCACAGTTGCGAGTTCCCTACTTTTCGTAACCAACAGATACGAAAACTTAACTATGCGCTTTAGCTACTTGCGAAAAGTGGACTTTTCGCAACCAAGGCTTGCGAATTCCTACTTTTCACAAAAACACTGTTCATCGTCTTTTTCAGAAAAGTTCAGTTAATTTGCAGGAATTCATCCTTTACCCAGATTTTGCACAGAAGTGTTCTAAACTCCTTTTAACACCCTAATTGTAACTAAAATTCACAAATTCTTCTAAAATTACCTAAACCCACTTCAAATTCCAAAGGAAACCTAATTCTCATAAAAGAGAGTTAAATAAGAAGGTTACCTCTTGGATTTACTGCACCAAACAAAATCCCAGCTGAGTATCTTTAATTCTTCTTCTTCTTCTTTTTCTATGGTTCTTCTTCTCTCTCTCTTTCTCTCTGCCGTGAACAATTTCACACACACACACACTATTTGGGTTTTGCTATGAAGTCCCAAATGAGATATTTCCTATACTTAGACTACTGAGTCAGTTTGTGGCTTAAAGAGATTGAGCAAAATACCAAACAAACCCTAAACTTGCTTCACTTGACAAAACACACCCTTAAGCTTCTATTATACAATAAAAACTTATCCCTTAATTTCTTAACTCCATAAAATACAAAAATCAAGAGTTATAAAATTCCAATTTTAAATTAGATAAAATACCTGGTTATTACAGGATCAGAGTTTAGAAATTACCGGCCAAAAACTCTAATTTGAACATATCTGAAGTACTGGTCCTACACAGAATTACGTAGAAGCAATGAGAACACCGTTCTTGAAAGCGGAAGGAGCATGAATTAATTTGCAATGCTTTCGGTCCAGCACCTTACAGCAGACTTTGAAGCTGATTTTGGCATATCAGCACACATAATTTGAGAAAACTCAAAACATCAAAGTCGTGCGTCTCTGAATTATCTTTCCAATGCAACTGGAATCGAGTAATTTGGAGTACCGAGTCAAAGGTTATGCGCATGTTTCTGAAGCAGCGCTAAGCTGACAGCAAGTAAACAAAAATCGGGCTCTGAGGTTGAGTCGCAGAAGTTCGGTCCACAGAGGCTCTGTCGGATTTCATAGAGGCTCTGTGGTGAACAGTACCACAGAGGTTGGTCGGCAGAGGTTGTGCGGCAGAGGTTGTGCGTTGTGCCGACAGAGCTCTGATGATGATTTTTGTGAAACACAACTCTGTCCAGCAGATGTATACTGACTTTAGCAGAGGTTCTGACCAAGAAGAACACTGATTAAGACCAAACTCAAAACATGAAAAAGTTTCATCTGTGTCTTAGGAATCCAACGCATCTGGAATCATCAAATTTGGAGCTTCGAGGAGGGACTTCTGTTGAAAATACGACAGGTGCGCAAAGCTGACAGCAAGAACTAAGACGTTTCGCTATGGGCCCTGAAGTTCGGTCACAGAGGTTCAGTCCACAGAGGCTCTGTCGGGTTTCACAGAGGCTCTGTGGTGAACAGTACCACAGAGGGTGGTCGAAAAAATCTGAGCCAAAGTATGAGTTGTCGCCAGAAGTTGGTCTGAGTGGTCGAAAAAAAATGATCGTGGCTTGACAAACGCTTGACAAAGGCTCTGCACAGGTTTGGTCGCGACTCGACAGAGGTTGTCGCTGCTCGGCAGAGGCTTGGTCGCGTGCGGCAGAGGCTTGGTCGCCGCTCGGCAGAAGCTTAACAGAAGTGTTACACTTACTTTGAAACTGATTTAGACCATTTTACCTCTGGATTTTGCAAGAACTCAAAAGACAAACATTTTTTATTTGTTTGTTATATATTTAGATCATCTTGAATCACCTCTTTTCGAGCTCGTACGACAAAGATATGGTTGATTTACCACAGTCGCGCAGATCTGTCCATCAGCTTTCCATCAGCACACTGTTGTCTACTTCAACGATGCATATGACCCTTATAAATTTCGAATCTCTGAATTCTCAAAACACTAAAATTGTTCATCTGTGTCTTAGGAATCCAGGGCCTTTTGAATCGCATCAATCGAAGTCTTAATCAGTAAGATATGATCAATTTACTACAGCATCACAAATCTGCCAGCATGCTGTCATTTTACTTGATTGTTGTGCACCTAAATCAATTGCCTTTGACGGATGAGTCTTAAACTGAGTGTTTAAGAGTCCATATTGAACTTTGAAGCCTGAGTCCTTAACAGATGTATTAAGGAGTCCATTTACCTGCAAGACAGATCAAAGAACTTTTGGTACCCATTTCCAAATGGGTCCTATTTTGTTAGGATTTGCATGAAGTGCTTTGCTGATCTTTTTATGTTCAACAGAAACAAATGGCTTTCGAACATTTTGAACAAGTGAAGAGCCTTTGACTATCCAAACCATTTTTACTCTTCTAAAAACTTGATTAACTGATTGATCTAGCCTACGATAATAGAAAGGATTAGAAGTAGAGATCTGATTTGTTGAAAACTTGTTTGGCTTAATGAACTCTTTTGTTTTAACAGAACTTTTAGAATTTAATTTGAGAACCAAATCATTTCGTTCTTTAATGCACAGATCAACTTGTGATTGTAAATCAGATTTCAACTTCCTCTCTTTCCTAATCTCAGCAGATAAATCAAAGAACCTTATTGTCAGTCTCTTCTCTTCAGATCTAAAGTACAATCTCTCTCTTTCAAAGTCATCTTTTAGGCATTTCTTTTGAAATCCTTGAACCTTCAACTTTTCGGACTCTTTTCTTTCAAAAACACACTCTTTCCTCTCCTTTTCAAGAGTTTTCTATAACTCTGAAACTTTGCAAGAAAGCTCCATATATTTTGTTTCAAAAGTAGTTTTCTCCTTTTTCAAACTTTTCTCTTTCACAGATCACAAGCTTTTTAAAATCAGAAACCAACTTAGAAAATCTTAAACATTTAAGTTCACGTCTTTTCTTCTCTTCTTCAAAAATCTTTTCAGACTCACATAATTTTCTCTTAAGATCGAGATTTTCACAGGTTAAGAGTTTATCTAATTCTTCAAGCTTAGCAATCTTTTCTGAATCAATCAGAATGCTTTTGTTCTTTTCTTCCAACTCTTTCTCAAGATTAGGAATAATTTTGCGAAAATTAGTACTGAGTTTAGAATAATAATGAAAATCAGCATCAGCACTAAATTTTAGTCTTGACATATTGTTACTTGAAAAAATGATCGTTAACAGATACTTTGTGAGAAGTAGAATTTGTGCACTTGAGTCAATTTTTCAAATCTTATCGGATTGAGCTGAAATTTGGTAGGTAGGTGCACGAGAATATTCTGGACAACTTTAATTCTTCGAGTTTTGTCCAAAAACCAACAGAAAATGGGTTTTCGAAGCAAAACAGAGTGCAGCAAAATAAAAGTTTAAAACTCCGAAAATTGATAAAAATCAATGGATTGAAGCACAAATTCGAATCTGTTTGGCTCTGATACCAATTGTTGGAACCCAGATACAAGAAGTAACAATAATAATAGCAATAATCTTTGTATTGATTGATAAAGAGAAGAGTTTACAATATAGGAAATGAAGAACAACTCACTCTTTGAAGCTCTCTTTTCTATCTCTTTCAACATCCGACTCTTTCAAATGGAGGCTGTGAGATTTTTGAGGCTTACCATAAAATAACTCTAAAACATGACTTTATAACCAATACAACAATTGGTTATTTACAATTTTAGCCCTTGACACTCAACAAATACAAATAAGTCCTTGACACTATTCTTTATAAAACATTTATATAAATTAGGGGCTAATAAAGCTAACATGTACTGAGGCTACCTGAGCCTGATTCTAGAGAAGGAAAGACTGAATTCGATGATTATCCGTCTGAGGAAGAAGTGTTTGAAGGCATACGCACAATGGGATATACCGAGAATTTAACACGAGTGAAGGGTTTTAATAAGGCGAATCTACCACCTTTGTACTATACAATCTTTTCTATTCTCAACTGGTGCTTAACTGCCAAACATTCGGGAACTGACAGCGCCAGTATCGGATTTCTGAAGTTGTTTCATGCGGTGGTGTATGATCTTCATGTAGATTATGCAGCCTTCTTCTGGCATGAACTAAGTGAAAAGATAGAGCTACGACGTCAAAACAAGGGAAAGCCTTATATTCCGTACATGAGGTTTCTTCAAATCATCATTCAGAGTATGCTTCGGTCTAACCGAGAAATTCCACGAAGAGTAAGTCATCCTTCTGTGCCCGAGAAACCAATGCAGTATATTCAACTACCAAAGAGGAAATATGACTATGAAATGCCATTACCGAAAGGGTTCCTTTCATACGCGGATCAGGACGCTGAGTGTATCATTGATTATAGAGAGTCTATGGTCCGGCCAAAACCGGAGGGACCTACCCAAGACTCAACCCCTAGGCGAGAGGAGTCTGTGAGGGTTCAGGATGCAAGGGCTACTGAATGGGGAGAGTCGAGGGAAAATACCGAGAGGGGAACCGGTGGGGGTCAGTCACCTGTACTTGAAGATGCAGGGTCATCGTCTGAGGACACACATATAGATGACCTTGTACAAAACGATTCTGAAGAAGTAGTTCCTAAACACATTGGGGATGCTCCTTTAGTTGAGTATTCTGATGATAGTACATAGTCTGACAACGCGTCTGATCCCGCGGAGGAACAATATGATGGAGATTCTGATGATAATAATGATGGCAATAATGGAAATGATGGTGCTGATGCAGAAAACATGTTTGGTGACGTTGCTGATATTCTTGAATTTCCACAAGTACATCTGTCAGCTAACGTTAATGTGGAAGAATTAAACTTGGATGACATGCCCTTGATGTCTTCTCAAGTTAGTGAAGGAATGGGAGGTATAAGGAGAACCGAGGGAGAATTAGTTGAAAATATATGTGAGTCTGTGAGAGAAAATGAAGAAAAAAATATGGAGAGTGTGAGAGCTACCAAACATTTCTATACCAGAAGGGCAGCCACATCCACCATCGGGTCTCATTTGTTGGGATCAGGTGTTGAAAAAGACGTTACTCGCCCAGTAACGCAATTGCATACCTCAGCCAGCCATTCAGCTTCTTCTCAACAAGAAGTTGTCTCATCTTCTCACGGGGCTTTAGCACATACTCTATCCGGATCTCACTTGGAGATTTCAGGTATTGAAACAAAGCGACCTCCTCCCCGGTCCTCGACCTTTATTTCTGCACATGTTGAGCGTCTAGTGCCTATTGCTAATATTTTTAATTCTTTAAATAGGATACTTTCTGGAACAACTGATGCGAGTCTTCGTGACCCATCCGGAACACTCAGAGTAGATCCTCTCACAGGACTACAAGGACAGAGTGGAAATCCTACCAGTGCTAACACTATGCCAACACTGAGCGTAGGTCACACAGTTTCTTCAACTGTTGTGCCAACGGCTAACCTAAGTGGTGCCGGTGTTACTTTACCCGTCTTCGTGACAAAGGAAACTCTTGACGGCGCCCTAAAGGCTGTTGAGGAAACATTCATACAGGAGATACAAGGAGTTAAGGCCTTATTGAAAGGCAAAGGGCCGGCAATTGAAGAGCCCGTTATACGTTCACTACCAGAAATTTACTTGGCTCCGCCTCGTGTAACTCAGCCTCCTTCAGTTCAACAACCTCCAGTTGATCAAAGTATTAATGAGTTAAGAGATCTGTTTTATGCTAAGCTGATGTCCATTAGCCCTGAAGATCAACAACGTAAAACTCTATTATCCCTACTCGAGAATTTCCAGTCTACTCCAAATCCACCACCACCTCCACCTCCACCTACACCTTCAGTTACATCCACGGAGTTCCAAACCTTATCCACGGAGTTTAATTCTTTCAAGTCAACAGTTGTACAATCTTTGAATGATATGAAGCAGTCCATAGATGAGTTGAAAGCATTACTGAATCAGAGTTGTAAGACGCAAGCCCAAGGGACGAAACGAAAGCATGATCAGGATCCCGATGATCATGATCATGAGGGGGAGATGAGTAAAAAGAGAAGGGCTGAGTCTGAAAGTTCACAAGGCCAAAAGAAAAATCCGATTGTTGCTGAAATTTCTGAAATGTTTGAATCTGGAGCTATGGGTGATGAAAGCGGAAAACAGATCGTATTATATGTTGATCCGAATTGAGAACCGACGGATGAAAAGCCTGAGGTAAATGAGGAGGAGATAAGGGAAGTGGTAGACAGGTTTGTGGAATCTGTTGAATTGGTTGAAATCAGTTCTGGTGATGAAGCTGATGATCTGGCAAGAGAATATGATCAGTATTGGAAAGTAAAGGAGGAAGCAGAACCGTTCTTATTGCTTACTTATGAACCAGAGGATCAAGGTGTTGGGTTCACACAAGATGAGGTAGACATACTAACTGAAATATATGGGCCACAATCTCCTGAAGAAATAACCGTAAGTCCTATACATTCACCCGAACACATCTCAAGTACCTTTATACCCGTTCAATCTGATGTTATACCTTTATCTTTTAACCTAAACCAACCCAGTTCAACTCAAACCACTATACCAGTATCTGAACCAATTCCAACTTCTGAATCCATTCCCATTCAATCTGAACCACAATCTTTTCATGATCCATTCTTAAAAGAACCAAAACCTGAAGAAACCGAACCTCCATCCACTACACCTTTTGTACCACCTGTCATTCCTACTCATGATGAAGTTGGTCCTTCAAATCCACAAGTATCTGATCAACCTGGTCCATCATCCTCACGAAGCAGAAAATTGTCTGAACTTAAACAACGTCAAATAACTTTGTATTTGAGAACACCATTCTTGGAAGAGTCTGAAAGAAGACTGTTTGTGCACATAATCAGAAGTTTGAATCCCTATGCCGTGTTGGGAATTACTGATCAGACAGCCGAATACAAGTTCGAGTATATGTACTTTCTGAGAGACAAGTGCCAAAAGAAAAGAGATGCGAGGAGCAAGAAGTTAATTGTGACTATAAAGGAGGTAACTGCCAGATTATACTACAAAATGTGGTATCCAGAGTTTGTTGTTTAGAGGCAGGATTGTAGAGATTACAGATTCTCTGAAGCTGATTTTTGTCACCTAACGATGGAAGATTTTGAGTTCATGTATCATCATTTCAGAGATCTTCAGATCAGAAGAGAAAACATGACTCTTGCATTGAATGCCATCAAAAGGTTTTTGAGAAGACACGTCTTGTTCACACAGTGTCATGATTTACAGATGGTCGTGGAAAGTTATCAACCAAGAGTTAATTTGTTAAGACCTAATCTAGATTTGCCTGGAATAATGAAGATGGCACTATTTGCTGTGATTGGAGAACCAGAGTTTGGTGTTGTGTTCAGAAGTGGTGCAAATAAGATATTCATTCGGTTTAATGAGTTGGAAAAATATTCTGACGGTACGCTCAAGCTTGTAAGACTTCAGTTGATAGAAAAGCTCAAAAGACATGATGCTGAACGAAAAGTTACTTGGATATCTTCAAGACCTAGAAGAGTTTTGTCAAGAGCCATTGAAGAGATTGATGAAAGATTGAATTTCAGGATGGCCATGCGAAGAATTGAAACGCATCTTGGGTTTCGAAGAAGAAGAAGACCATTCCTGCCTTGATAGCTAAGGGGGATATTGTTAGAACATTATTGTAGCTATCAAGACAGTATTAATATCTTGTATTGTTCTTCTTAGTAGAGGCATGGACATGTCATGGCCCTACTATATAAAGAAGACTCATTTGTTATTTCTAGAACACTTCATGCTTAATGTCATTTGTACTCATTGAGAAATATATGGATGACACATTTGCTCTCTAGATTCTCTCTATATTCTTGATTGCTAGATCTGGGTTTATCAACTATTCATGATGAATAATACAACATTCAGGATGAATAAAACACGAAATCATGAATAGTGTATTATTCACCTTGAATGTTGTACTATTCATCCTGAATGATACATTTATGACGAATAATACATGAATGACCTGTGAAAGTGTAGACACGTAACACGCCCTCTTTTGTTCCCCGGTTCACAACCGAAACTCAATCGGTGTTGGGTTATGGTGATGAATAATGTCTTACGACGTTGAAGAAAGTGTTGAAAAATGTGATGTCGAGTTACGGACTCACGATGTCGAGGTGTGGTACACATTTGAACTTATATTAATATTCATAATGAATATAGAACATATATAACACTTAATGTAAAACACAGTTAAAACAAAAAAAAAACTATATCGAGATGGATGTCATATCGAAGAGCACGAAATTCTCGTTTTTTTATGTAATTTGTTTGATTAAAATATTAGTAGTTTTTAAGATAACTTATTTTAAAATTTAAGGGGGTAAATTTTTTTAATTAAAAAAGAAAATAAAAAGTCAAATATGGTAGGCGTGAGATTGAAATTATCTTTCTTTTTTACCCATAATCAATTTAATTAATAATTTCAATTAAAAACTCTATTTAATGAGTCATTGGATCAATATAGATGGAAGAGCTAAGATCCGTCCTCATGTGCACAATTGAAAATGAGTTTTCATTTGAACTTTCCTCTCTCTCTCTCTCTCTCTATATATATATATATATATATATAGGGGTTAAATCATGTGAGAACCACAAATATGTTATAAACCGTGAGAACCGATATAAAAAATATTTTTTTACATGAAATTTTTAAATCAAATGCTAGGATTTATTATATTCTACTTCAAATATATGTGTTTCATAATATGATAGTTTCACATGGATTTGTTTCACCATATGAATATTTTTTACGAGTATTTTTCATTTTACTAGGTGAAACAAAATTCGTTTTTCACATGTAAACTTATCATATGGTGAACACGAACATATGTGTAACAATATCTTAAATCATAGGTTTTGATGAAAAAAAATCATGTAAACAAAATTTTTTACATTGGTTCTCACGGGTTTATAACCTATTTGTGGTTTTCATTTGATTATCGTCCTATATATATATATATATATATATATATATATATATATATATATATATATATATATATATATATATATATATATCTATCTATATCTACACAGACACACACTTGCGTGTTAGAGCAACTCCAACCCAACACATCAAAAATAACATCAAAACACTAAAATTGGTGGGACCCTTAACACTAAAAAAACATCTCAACTCCAACCATACTTCAAAAAAAAACACCAAATTGGTGGGCCCATCTAAAAAAACCATTTTCCATTATTATTAAACATTTCTAATAAATACAATATCCATAATTTATAAGTAATTATCCATAATTTGTGTTGTATTTTAATTTATGTATTAGTTTATGTTATTTAATTTCAAGTATTAAGTAATTTTAATTTCAAGTATTAAGTAATTTTAATTTCAAGTATTATGTAATTTTAATTTTAATTTTTTATGAAATTATATTTTGTCAAATTTCTTTAATGGTATCTTTTATTTATAAATTAATTTTAAATAAAAAAAACGAATTAACAAAAACATATAAAATGTTAACTTAGATTAATATTTATTAAAACTAATATCATAAATAATAATTATATTATTTAAAACATAAAAAAATGAAATAAACAAAAAATTGGTGGGTCCTTCACTTTTGAAGTGTCTACAGTAACACATCAAATTTGATGTGTTTTGAAAAATAAAAAACCAACACTTCAAATATTTTGATGTTATGATGTATGGTTGGAGTAAACCATACTTCAAATTTGATGTTTTGAAGTATGGTTGGAGATGGTCTTAGTGTATTGAATAATACTATAAAACAAAATAAGTTCATGTAAAGTAATAAACAAAAAAAGACCATTGATACTAAATGTATAGAGAGCTTACAGAAAATGATATCAAAAGTGCAAAATCGGGAGTAAATCTCTACTCACTGCTTTCTTTAATCCTCAAATAATTTGCGTTCATCTCTTCGGGTACGAGAACAAGAATAAGTATTTATCAATTTAGAGTTTTTAGTTTTTAAGTTTAGTTTTTATGTGTATTTAAGTCTTAGGTTCTATGAACGGTTATCATTTATTCTTTAAGTTATATGCTAAAAATAATTCTACAACTTACAAAATAATGTGTCGTAATGTGCCATAACGCGTTATAATGCAAGTCAATCCTTAAAATGAAGATATAGGGTTAACGTGGAGGCGAACCTAAGCATTGACGCCATAATGTGGCCATGCTAAGTTATTTAGAACCATGGCGTAAGCCATTATAGAAACCTTTGTTTGATTTTTGACTAGTGTTTTAAAAGGCACACCATGGCGGCCGTAATGGCACGTCGTGACTCAATGCAGATCTATGATGCCACGTTAACTTGTGGCACGTCATAGCTCTATGCATGGTTTCCATAAGACATCATTTGATTTGTTTTTACATTTCTAGCATTATACCTAATAATTTAAAGAGTAAACTGCAATTTTGGTCCCTGTGGTATGTTGTTTTTCTCACCTTTGGTCCCCAGAAAATTTTTATTGTAAAAAAAACCCTGTGGTATGCAAAAGTGCTCGATTTTGGTCCTTCAGGCATAACACCGTTAGATTGACTCTGTTAAAACCCCCCATGTGACTTGCACATGAGGGCAATTTGGTCATTTTACTTTATTTTTCTGTTTCACTCTTCTCCTTCCCATCGCACACATCACCTGCAGCCGCCACCACCGTAACCACCCACCGCCGCCATCTGCTGCCGGCTTCCATCATCTTCGTCCCTCTGCCGTCTCCTCCCTTCTCTCTTCTCTCTCGTTCGACCACCATACGGCCTCTCCCGCCGGCGTACGTCTTGCCACCATACCCAGCCGCTGCTCCTCCCTGTCGAGCACCACTCCTTCTGCCGCCAACGACCTCAACAAACGTCGGCGTTCTCTCCGCCTTCCTCTCGATCGCTGCAGCGCCACCATACCATTGATGGCGCTCGATCGCCTCCGACGTAGCCCCGTCGTCTCCGACATACCTCCATCATCTTCTCCCCATCGTCTCCATAAATTCTATTCCCTCCGTCCCAAAATAAATATTCACAATGAAACGACACACAATTTTAGGAATGTACAATTATTACACTTTTTAAATAACCAAGTTACATCTTTACCCTTAATAATCAGAGAAAATTTCTTTACCTCATAATTAAAGGTAGAATAGAAAAATTAAAATTTACTGTTAAAAATAGATACTTATTTTAAGACAAATTAAAATAGAAATATGGATATTTAATTTGGAAGTGAGGGAGTAATAAATAACCCCTTGCTATATTTACTAACATTTTGAATCATTTTATTACAAAAACATATACACATTTTTGAAGTGTTTGAAGTCAAAATAATTTCTAAGTTCCAATTGGGTCATCATCCGGTCAACTTGGAAAAAAAACGTGGGCCACGACCCTTTCCGGATAATCGGAAACCTAGGGGATTAGGTTAAAAGTTAGAAAGCACATGACAGAGTTAATGGAGTTTTGTGTTTGTTTTTAACCTAAAAGAAAAAAGGTCAACTCCCCTTCCTCATTTTCAAATTATCGTATCAATTCAACTATAATTTCATTGCATTTTGCTAACAAAATCGACGATCAGCAAATCAGTCAGATCCATACAGTACAAGTGAAGTGAAGTGAAGTGAAGTGGCAAAATATCTTCAGTTGTTGTGTTTTGGTTTTTGAATTGATGTCATTCTGAAAAAGCAAGCAGTTGTTGTTTTGAATCAGTAGCCATGGAGAGCTATTTGAGTGATAATTTTGAGGTGAAGCCTAAGAACTCATCGGAGGAAGCGTTGCAGAGATGGAGGAAGCTGTGTTGGGTGGTGAAGAATCGGAAACGGCGTTTTCGATTCACTGCTAATCTCTCCAAGCGATTCGAAGCTCGCGCTATTCAACGATCTAATCTGGTTCATGCTCTTTCTTTCATTTTTACTTTTTTTTAGTATGTTCCTGAACTATGCTGTTCTTTTTATTATTTTGCTTCTTGTGTTGAGTTCAAAGTGATCTAGTGAACTATTGTCTATTGTTGTGTGGTTGATTAATTGAGTTGATTGGGCTTCGAAGATCAGGTTTTGAGCATTAGAAAATAGAAATCACATCATGATTTGTCGATTTCTAGACACACAAACCAGAGCTTTAGGTACTCTGGCAATGGAAAAAAAACATGATCTGGTGAACTGTGTAGCATTGGATAGAGCTTTCTTTTATGATGATCAAATGGGACGCTGCCCAGCTGTCACTACCATGGTTCTAAGGATATGCTTTCTTTTAGTTGAGCAACTTCATATTAGAGACATCTATGAGATGAATGACTCTAGCTCTAGCAAGGGTTAAAATGACACAAGCCTCAAACAAGGAAATTTGTTGAAGAAAAAGCTGCTTGTAAGTAGTAATTAAATACTAACTTATAACTTGTAATTAATGTGTGGACACAGAAAGATCGAAACCAGGATTCATGGAATAACCTAAAAAGGAATGATATCTTAGGTTCTTTTTAACATCAGGTTGCAACATCTAATGTTGCGAACTTGATATAGCTGAACTGAGGTTTCCTGACTTGAGATGTCTATTTAAGCTGGTTGAATATTTTTTCTAACAGATCTTGTTTAGATCTAAATCTGAACAATTATATATAGTTCTGCTTGATGTTATCCATGCTATGTTGCTGTGAAGATATGGGTTTATAAATGTTCCTACTAACCATGATACTGGGTCAATTGGATAATATGGAAATTATTTATGACTGGAAATAAATCAAGGCATGTTTGGTGACTACCAAGAAAGTATAACTTTACATTGATGGCCAACAAGTTGTTTGAATGCTGCTATCTGCTGAATGAACAAGTAGTTGATTATATATGTTTTGAGCATTTTAATTTAACTTCTAAAGCCAAAGTTGGAAACAAATAACACTTTTACTGGATATTGATCCTTTATAGAAATACCGTCACATTCCAAAAAATTGAAATTGCAATACCTAAATCAGCGTACATAGTTTTTCCAAGGATGTATTTCTCTGATGTCTTTTCTGTTGTGCAATCCAAACTGTTACCCTGACTTGAGGCTATTTATATTCAAACTTGTAGGAGAGTCTGAGAACCTTGATGCTGGTTTCACATGCGGCAATTCAGTTTCTTAATGGTATGCATCTTAACGATATATTGAAATTTCCACTTTGCAATTGTAGGAGTTCTAAAGTTGACTTTTACCTGAATATTTCCAGGTATAACTTACAGCGTACCCGAGGAAGTGAAAGCTGCAGGCTTTCAAATTGGTCCTGATGAATTAGGATCCATAGTTGAAGGCCGTAGCGTGCAGAAGCTGAAAGCTCATGATGGGGTTGAGGGCATTGTGAAAAAGATCTCCACATCGACCACCATTGGAATTTCCACTTCTGAGGATTTACTTAACCAAAGAAAAAATATTTACGGAATTAATCAATTCACTGAAACCCCATCCAAGGGTTTCTTGGTTTATGTATGGGAAGCCCTCCAAGATACAACCCTCATGATACTTGGTTTATGTGCCTTTGTGTCTTTAATCGTAGGCATTACAATGGAAGGGTGGCCAAAGGGTGCCCATGATGGTCTTGGGATAGTTGCAAGCATCTTTTTGGTAGTTTTCGTCACTGCCACAAGTGACTATAGGCAATCTTTACAGTTTAAAGATTTGGATAAAGAAAAAAAGAAAATTACTATTCAAGTTACTAGAAATGACTGCAGACAGAAGATCTCGATATATGAGCTTCTTGTTGGTGATATTGTTCATCTTGCTGTTGGGGATCAGGTCCCTGCTGATGGACTTTTTGTTTCGGGTTTTTCCTTGTTGATAAATGAATCAAGTTTAACAGGAGAGAGTGATCCCAAAACTGTAACTGCCGAGAATCCGTTTCTCTTATCGGGAACAAAAGTTCAGAATGGTTCATGTAAGATGGTTGTTACAACTGTTGGAATGAGAACCCAATGGGGAAAATTGATGGGAACTCTTAGTGAAGGTGGAGATGATGAGACCCCGTTGCAGGTTAAACTCAACGGAGTTGCAACAATTATAGGGAAAATAGGGTTGTTTTTTGCTGTTATTACCTTTGCGGTTTTGGTGCAAGGACTATTTGTACGCAAGATGCAAGAAGGATCTCATTGGACTTGGTCTGGAGATGATGCTTTGGAGATGTTGGAATACTTTGCTATTGCAGTTACAATTGTGGTGGTTGCAGTGCCCGAGGGACTACCTTTAGCTGTGACACTAAGTCTTGCATTTGCCATGAAGAAGATGATGAATGATCGAGCCCTTGTTCGTCATTTGGCAGCTTGCGAAACCATGGGATCTGCCACTAATATTTGTAGCGACAAGACTGGCACCCTAACCACTAACCACATGACACTTGTAAAAGCTTGGATTTGTGGAGAAATCAGGGAAGTTAACGGCTCAGATTTCTGCTCTACGATTCCCGACTCTAGTGTTGGAATGCTTGTTGAATCTATTTTTAACAATACTGGGGGTGAGGTGGTGAAGACTGAGAAGAACACGACTGAAATTCTTGGTACGCCCACCGAGACTGCGCTTTTGGAATTTGGTCTCATGCTTAAAGGAAAACAAGTGGAGCTTCAAAAGTCAAAGCTGGTCAAAGTTGAGCCGTTTAATTCTGAGAAGAAGCGTATGGCAGTAGTTTTGGAACTCCCTGGAGGGTCTTTTAGGGCCCACTGTAAAGGTGCTTCTGAAATAATTTTAGGTGCGTGTGATAAGGTGTTGAATGCGAATGGTGAGGTTGTTCCTCTTGATGTAGAATTAAACAGTTATCTAAAAGATACGATTGAAGTATTAGCCAATGAAGCTCTTCGAACTCTTTGCCTTTGCTACAAGGAATTGGGAAATGAATTCCATGCCAAAGATTCGATTCCCTTTGAGGGGTATACTTTAATCGGGATTGTGGGTATCAAGGATCCTGTCCGTCCAGGTGTAAAGGAATCTGTTGCAATTTGTCGATCCGCTGGCATTACTGTGCGTATGGTTACTGGTGATAACATACACACCGCCAAGGCAATTGCTAGAGAATGTGGGATATTAACGGATGATGGAATAGCCATTGAAGGTCCTGACTTCCGTGTAAAGACTGAGGAGGAATTGCTTAAAATTATTCCTAAAATTCAGGTGCTTTTGCATTCCTTAATGTCATTACTTCTTTTATGGTGATTCGTGACTAATTTTATTTTTATTTTTGAATTCTACAAGGTGATGGCTAGATCTTCTCCAATGGATAAGCATACACTTGTGAAACAGCTGAGAACTACATTTCAGGAGGTTGTTGCTGTAACAGGAGATGGTACAAATGATGCTCCAGCACTTCATGAAGCAGATATTGGGCTTGCTATGGGAATAGCAGGGACAGAGGTAATGCTTCTAGAAACTTCTCAAATAAAATACCTTTCCTTACATATATACTAGTGTTGCCGTTGTGTTTTCACCTTTCTTTAGAATCATATAAAAAGCTTTTCATAACAATGAACTAATCTTATAAAGTAGGAAATGATTCTTCCCAAAAAGCAAATCAAAGACACCAAATCTAACAGTTTATCATTATAATTTCTTGCGTTTTGGATCATTCAGGTGGCCAAAGAGAGTGCTGATGTGATCATTCTAGACGATAATTTCTCTACGATCGTGACTGTTGCCAAGTGGGGTCGCTCAGTTTATGTGAACATTCAGAAATTTGTTCAGTTTCAGCTTACTGTGAATGTTGTTGCTCTAATTGTCAACTTTTCTTCTGCTTGCCTAACAGGTAAACATGCAATGATCCTTACCAACTTTTAGCTTAGGATTCTTTCTTCTTATGTTCTTTTCCCTGTTACTCACTATTAAACATGATTTTAATATTTTTTGTTTTCTAATTGGGTTCATGTTTGCAGGAAGTGCTCCTCTTACTGCTGTTCAGCTATTGTGGGTTAACATGATAATGGATACACTGGGAGCACTTGCATTAGCCACTGAGCCTCCTACTGACGAATTAATGAAGCGAACACCGGTTGGAAGGAATGGCAGCTTTATAACAAATGTTATGTGGAGGAATATAACGGGACAGTCGTTATATCAATTTGTCGTAATATGGTATCTTCAGACAAGAGGAAAAGCGGCCTTTCACCTTGACAACTCGGACGCTGATTTGGTTCTCAACACACTTATCTTCAACTCGTTTGTCTTCTGTCAGGTTAGTTAAATACACTTTGCAGTTACTTCATCTCAACTTTTACTAGTATCCAGTCTTTCAAAATTAGACTTGTTATTACTATCAAGTGCTTAGCTGAATGATGTCCACCCTGCCCCTGTTGTAGCAAAGGATATGTTTGGCAAACTAGCAGGTAAGCTAGCCGTTAGCTGAAAAGATAGTTGTTGACTTGTAAGCTAGCTGTTAGCTTATAAAATAGTCAAAAACTCTGATTAGCCGGATGACAATGTAAAATGACCTAAAATGACCGGTAAAAGGTTACTTAATTTTACCATAAGGTTCATAATCGGAAAAAAGTGATTTAAAGCCCATGAAGCTTATTGAAAAGCTATTTGAATGAGGCTTTTTCAATAAGCTCAAAAAATAAGTTAGCATGTTGTTGTCAAACATGGACAAATAGGAATACCATGAAGGCATTGGATCATGGATGTGAATCCCCTTCCACCGTACACAGTTTAATATAAATCTATGTCGTTACAGCGGTCAAAATACAAAATAGCGGTTAGGACTAAGATTCGAAGTAACGGTTATCGCGGTGGTATAGCGGTCAAAAAATAGTGATTCATATAATATATCTTAGAATTATATTATATATATATAACTGTATGCATACATAACTTAACATATTAAAATAAGGGCCCAAATCAAATTAAAAGCCCAAGTCAAAATAAAAGCCCAAAAAAGGACAAAAATGTAAGCATTAGATTCAAAAGAGGCCCAACTAGAATATTGTATTGCGGACCGCTAGTTTACCCAAATATTAGTGAAATATCGCTAAAGTGTGCCGCTATTATCGAAACCGCAGTTTCCACCGCAGTTTTGCTTATGACCGATAACCGCTATTGCACTGCTATTGCGCCGCTATTGCACCACAGTTAACAAGCATAGAATTATAAGTATTTGATTATTGATCAAATATCCAAATGCCTTGCAATAATATATGAATTGAAAGAAACTTCTGGACCAAAATTAAGGTTGCGAATATCATGTAACTAATACTAAAAGAAAAAAAGTAAATTAGGATTGCAAGCTTACAGACAGAAAATATTGCATTTTTTATAACAATGCAAACAATAAATGTTTCATTTTATGGGCTGAAGGGTGGTTTTGCTCGAATATAAAATAGGCTTGTTGGTTCATGTTTTATTTGTGTGGTTTTGAATCGCAGGTGTTCAATGAGATCAGCTCTCGAGAGATGGAGAAGATAGACGTGTTTAAAGGAATTTTGAAAAACTACGTGTTTCTGGCTGTTTTAACCTGCACAGTCATATTCCAAATAATCATCATCGAATTCCTGGGTACTTTTGCAAACACTAGTCCCCTGAGCCTCCCCCAGTGGTTTGCAAGTGTGACCATTGGTTTTATAGGCATGCCCATTGCTGCTGCCGTGAAGATGATCCCTGTTGGATCCCGATAGAAACCCAAAACGTCCCTCCCTTATTATGTTGATACAATTATTAAGAAACACAAATTTTGTAAACATTAAATTAATTCTCCTTAATTTCTAGTAAAAGGTTTGGTTGGTAACTAAACTAAAATTAGGATGTCCATTTAATTCATCACTTTATTTTATGTTTTGTAATTTGACCAAACACCTTCTTAGATTTTTTATAATTCAATGCTGCTGCTGCTGCTTTTATTTTATTTTGTTTCACCAGGTATTCCCTATTAATAAATAGAGATTGGCAAACGATTTGGGACATAAACCAGCATGGGATTGGAACGATCAGACCTTTGTCTTTGACGTATTAGATGTTAGAAATTTGATGCAGAAAAACAATAAACATAAACAAGATTAGGATGTGGCTAGAAATCATTATCCTTTTTGTAGGATTAAGGCTAATTTATCCTAGAACAGATCCTTCTACCTCAATGAACACCATTTCTGCAGAAAAAGAGGGGGAGACAGAGATAGAAAAAGGATGATGAATTCGATATGCTTGTTTAGTATATATATAGGCTTCGGTTGTTGACAGTTCTTAACCATAAAAACTGTCATTTAATCTTATCCAAATTAGAGTCAAAAGTAAGCAATAGAAAAAGAAAAAAAACTGTCAAAAGGATAAGAATATTCGACATCCAGTGAGTTACACATGTTTTCCCACAGCTTAAGTAGCGCAGAAATTGCGTTAGTTTGATAACCGATTGGGTGGATGGATGTATTTCTAGGGACCAAAACCGGATGAGAAGTCACAACAACACTGTTTCTGTTGGTTCCCGGTTTGTTTATACAAGATTATTAGATCTATTAGTTCGAGTTTATGTTTGATGCGGAAGCGTATTTGAAGAACTAACAGATATGTTTGATAGATTTAGAACACACACTATCAAATAAACAGTGAAGAGAATAGATTTATAGCACAAAGACCCACTGTATTTAATATATCAAGAACACTTAGTACAGATTTGACGCTAATTGAGTGTAAGTGTTTTGTGTTGTGTGTTAAGTGATTGTGTAAACTTTTAAAGTGTAAAAACGGTGATTCTTAGGAAGAACTCAACATGAGTCTTCCTTTTATACTACTACAAAAGATCTATTCTAGACAAGAGACTGTTGCTACAGGAAAGAAGAGATGGTATGAACAGTTGGAAAACTGCATGCATTAAATGTCGCAGACGTCTATGTTGTACTAAGCCCTATTGAGTCCACTCAGAGTTTGACACGTGTTGAAGTTGGACAGGGCATGCTACCATACAAGTTGATGAACAGATCCTGGAACAGTAGCAAGATATTTCTTTAACAGTGGTAAGATATTATAAGTATCTTGAGTCTTCAGTGAGGACAACAGAGGCTCTGTAAAGTGTTTGCAGAAGTTCTGCGGTCTGGTCCTTTGTAGAGTAGTCTTCACTGGGTTACTTGTCTTCTGAAGTTGTCTGCAGAGGCTCTGTTATTGGTGACAGAGGTTCTGAGGTCTTGATCTTTTGTAGCGTTCTTCTGTAGTTTCTTCGGTCTTTGATCACTTTTGATCAAACTTCCTTTGCTTCTTCTTAAATGCCCGACAGAGCTTCTGTTGCACTCAGCAGAGCTTCTGTGGAAGTTCTTCTGTACTTGGCCATTTTTCAATACTTCTAATGTTTCAGAATATTGGAGCTAACAATCTCCCCCTAAGTATTGAAAAATAAATTTTGACTTTTTGAATTTTTAGGCTAAGTTAAGATAGACAGAGGTTAAACAATACCTCAGAAGATTATTTCTTTCATTTGGAATTTATGCCAGAGGCATTTACATTTGAGTACATTAAATGAACAGAAATAAAACGTTGACAGAGGTTCTTTGAAGAGACTCAGATTTTTGCATTTGGGAAGTCGTCGAACTTTCTGTTGTCTTTTCCTACTTCCTTGAGTTCTTCATAGAATTTGAGGCAGAGATTTCTTAAGCCTAGTGTAGCATCAATCTCTTTGATCATCATCAGAGCAGATTCTTCATCCATAAGCTCTGTTGCTTTGTTCTCCTCTAGTATTTTTCTGAACATGTTCAGAGTACGGGTTGTGTACTTCTGACAATCCATTGTCACAAACAGTTTAAGTTGATCAGCAGGATTCTTGAATACTAACCCGTACCTTGGAGTTTTGATGATCGAATTGTGTATGGCATTTGGTGGGCAGAAATCCTCTGGTGGTCTGATGCTTAGAGTAGTCACGCCTAGATCGATGGCTAGTTGAAAGTCGAGCATGCTGTAGTGTTGGTCCCAGCTATGGAATAGCAATGGTAAACAAGTATTGTAGAAGGGGGGTTGAATACAATACATAAAATTTTTTACTTAATTAATTCTTTATTGATTTAAAATCAAGAATTACACATAGAAAACTTAAAGATTGTTGCGGAACAAAACAGATAAAATCTGCTTAAACAATCTAACACAAAGTCACACAGAGAATAAGAACAGTTGTAAAACACTTAGAAAACAAATGAACTTCTGAGAGAGAGTAATGAGCCAGCACTTGAAAGCTTGAGAGAGTTTGTAAACCGGTGAGTTGCAAGGATGAAGATGATCTCCTTTTATAGTGCCTCATGCAATAAATGCAATGGACACTTGTCAAGGAGGGTTTGGAAGGCAGAACGGAAGCAGTCTTCTGAAAAGTGATTTTGTCTTTTCACTTTTGTCTTCAAGCGTTGACCTGCTTGTTGAAGCTGATGTTTCTTGAAGAAGATAAGAAGTCCAAAGAACCTTTTTCTGATCTTAGGATGATGTCTCTGTCAATGCAAGATATCCTGAATATATTCTGCAGATAAAGTTAATATACCTGCTAAAATTTCTTTGCCGAAGTTGTTCCTAACATGTATTTTGCCTAACATGTTATCCTCTTCAAAGATCTTGCCGAAGATATTGTCTTCAAGATTTTGATCTTCTTCAAAGTTTTGCTTCTTCAAAATCTTGCCTAACATTTCATCTTCTTCAAAATTTTGCTTCTTCAAAATCTTGCCTAACATTTCATCTTCTTCAAAATTTTGCTTCTTCAAAATCTTGCCTAACATTTCATCTTCTTCAAAATTCTGCTTCTTCAAAATCTTCAAGTGACCTGGCTAAGACTTTAGGAAAAGTCTTCAAGTAGCAGCTTAATCTTTGGTTGAGAATTCTATCTTCAATCCGCTTTGAAGATATACTTCTACTTTGTTTCTTCGGTTGATCTTCGACTTCACCGAACATTTTTATACAATTAAACTGCTTGTAAAGAACCTAAAAATTATTCTAAGTATGAACTGTGAAATTGAGAGACTGAGGTCATCTTCAAATCTAAGTGACCCAACAATCTCCCCCTATTTGAGGATGACATCCATACTTAGAATCTGAGAAGTAAACACTGAATAATTCATTTTTGACCCTTGTTTACTCTTTTGGGTTCTTTTCACATAGTCCATTCTTTTTGGATTTTTTTTTTAATTTATTGTATCCGACATTTACAAGTAAAAAAAATGGTAAAGTATACTGTACAAACTATTAACAAAAATGTACTTGTATTGAAAACTTGAAAGAGCAATAATCATAAGTTTACAAGTACATATCAAAAGCATATAAAGATAATCAATTCATCCTTTTCTGTAGTTCAGCTAGGATGGCATGTTGTAGTGGAGGGATTGCAGTTGTGTCAGGGGTAATGATAAGGATGGCTTCAAGGAAGATAGAGTCAGCCATAGATATCTCCTCATATCGGAAGAATTGTTGTGTGCCTTGGGCATTGTTGAAGAAAATGCCCCGATACGGTCTGTATAACACAGAAGGAGATTTTCTGGTGGGGACTGAAGGAGGCGTTAGGTTCAGGTTCTTGATATCAGGAAGAATTCCTATAGCAGCAAGATCTTGAAAGATGGTTTGGTGGAATTCTTTCCTTATCTTCTTTAGATTGTCAAGAAGTCCGCTGATATATATCTTTGCATCAACTAGGTTCGGACTTTTTGAATCTTTAAGACATTCAACAATTTCGTACCATTCTAACATAACATAAGAATCAAGGTCATGAAATCTTACCGGTGTGATGGAGTTGTCAGCCCGAGTAAGTATCACATAGACATCATGTGATTCTTTGTGAGTAGCTAGTTTGGCTTTGACAATTTTAGAGATACTGGTCCTTCCAAGTAACCTTTTCTTGCACCATGCAAACTTTTTGGAGAACTCAGATTGCTCCCCCTCAACTAGTGTACCTGCATTTTCAATGGTTTGCTCCCCCTGAGTTGGTGGATCTGGTTGTGCCGATTTGGATGGGTCAGAGGGACCAGGTGTTACAGAGGAACCCGGTCGGTCGCTGGTAAATTTGTTTGGGCTTTTCTCCCCCTCAGCGGCAGACAGGTAATAACGTTTCACCCATCCAGCAAAGGTGGTGAGTGTGCGAGCCTGATCTTCAGGAAGAGCATCCATCTTGTGGTGAAGAGATGTAAGAGAACTGAGGAGCTGAGAGTTGATGTCCTTTTGACTTTGAAGTTCAGATTGGAGCCTATGAACATCTTGGTCACGAGTATCTGATGCAGCTTGCATGGCAGTCATGGATAGAGTGAGACTGGCATTTGAGGCTAGGAGAGACTGAACCTGAGATTGTAAGCTTGAGATGGAATCCTGGATGGAGTCAAGTTTGCGTGCTACATATCTGGTGGTTGAGGCTCCAATAAGTGGAGGACGACGAGGAGACGAAGACCTTGAAGATGAAGGAGAGGATGACACCACCAACATATTAAGGATAGGATCGTCTGCAGGATCCCCAGAGAGTGGTAGAGTGGTGGATGAACCAGCAACATTAGAGCTTGAATGCTCAATTGAGTTGTCTTTGGAAGAAGACAACTTAACTTCTTCGGTGGCAGTTGCTGAGTGAGAAGGAGGATCACCTGGAGACTCTACAACAAGAAAGTCAAGTAAACATGTAGGACCCGTAGGGGGTCGTGCAGAAACATCGATCGCAGAGCGATCGGGTGATAGGCCGTGCAGTGAGAAAGCAGTACCTTGGGCTGGAGAGAGACCCAAGTCATCTTCAACCACCAATAAGTTGGTAGAAGAAGGAGCAGTGTGGGTCCCCAAATTTTCAACCGCAACCTGTTGGGAGGAGACGGAGGAGCTAGCTAAGAGGTTAGCAGGTTCCCTGGGCCCGGTAGGGACAATTTCAACAGTTCCCGATTTTCGAGAATCGGTAGCTGGACGGTCTGGTTTGGCCCTTAAGGATGTCCTAAGTCTTTTCAGGGAAGACTCAGGAGGGGATTTGGAGTGCCTCCGCTTTGAAGAGGGTTTTATGACTGGGGAAGCCGCCGAAGGTTTGGTCGGCGGCAAAGTCATGGAAGAGAGTGCGGAGGTACCGGAAGCCTTAGATTGTTTTGAAGTGCTTGCCGGTATCACTCGGGAAGAGGGAGGAGGGTCCACTACATTGGAGGGATTTACGGACAGTTGAGAAGGTGGAGTGTCCGGATTATCCCCCCATTGTAGATTGGGAGAGTTAAGGATAGAAATCATACCTGGAAGAAGACCATTGTCAGTTGCCTTTGGTGGACGTTGAAGAATTGCCTTCGTGATGGTAGGTGCAAGAAAATCATAGGTGAACTTTGGGTTTGCCGCCTTGCGATCAAGATCAAGTAATTTACCCAATTTATGTTCAATGATGATGGAGAGGAACCTGGGGTAGGCAACATGTGGCCTTTTTGGAGGAGTCACAACTTCAACAATTTCATCAAAAAAATAGCGTGCAAAATCTATTTTTCTTTGAAACATAATGGCATGAGCAAGATTGGTGATATAGGAGGGGGATTGATCATGACCTCCAGTTTTGCGACTCAAGCAGAAAATAATATGAGTGAAGAAGAAATGCCATACCCCACCCATGTATTTGCGCATGAAAGTGCTAGGGCTTTTGTACTTTGCATCGACGGTGTAGTTCATGGCTTGTACCACATCTTCATGTTCGTTGTTAGGCGGAAAAGGTGCATACGAATCGTAACTGTCAAGATGAAGAGCGGCACGGACATCTTCCATATCAAAGGTAAGATCATGATCACCGGTGTCCGAAAGAATGCACGCGGAAATGGTTTTGGGTTCACCATCATGCACAGAGCAAGTTAACCAAAAGTTGCCAAGTAGCTTTTTGCTCATTTTGAGAGATTTGGAGAAGGCATAAAGTAGAGGGGTTTGTTGTAGAAAATGAGAAATAGGTAAGTGATCGGGATAGTCTGGATCATTTTCAAATCTCGCAATATGATTGCAAGTCTTGAAGACAAGATCGTCATAGCATGTGGGAATGATGAATTTTGAAGATTTGGGGTTAGGATTGGGAGAAGAAGTGGACATGGGAGAAAATTGAAGAGAAGAGATTGGAAGAAATGAGAAGGAAAGTGGTGTTTTTATAGTGGGAAATAGGTGAAGAAGGAAGAAAAATGTATGATGGGTAAAAGGAAGTGAAGGGATTGAGTGTATGGGGAAGAGAGAATTATGGGGAGTTGGAAAAGTAGGAGAGAGGGTGTAAGAGAAATTTGAAACAAATGGGTGTTTAAGGGTATAGGGAAGTTCGGCTAAAGGGGGGGGGGGGTTTCGGGAGAGAGGTAGAGGCGCCGGGGGGGTTCGGGAAGGGGGTAGCGGGAGGGGGGGGGGGGGGGGGTTCGGGAAGAGGGTAGCGGGAGGGGGGGGGGTCGGGAAGGGGGGGGGGGTGGTCGGGAAGGGGGGGGGGGTCGGGAAGGGGGTATTGGCAACAATGGGGAGTGAGAGAGTGCGGTAAAATGGCTTGATGGTAGTGTGGGATTTTTGTGAGATGTGGTTAGAAAGGTTGTGTGGGTAGAAGTATATAGGAGAAAGGATAAGTAGGGTAAGTTTGTAAGTATTTAGGGAGAATAGGTTGTGTTTGTGTGAAGGTAAGAGGTGTTTGATGGATTGAGAAAGAAGGGTTAGGATGGAAAGTAAATGTAGATTGGTAAGAAAATGGATGGTGAGGATTGAGTTGACATGGATTGAGAAGGGTAAAAAAATTGTGTTTGTTGGGTGAGAGAAAGTTGGTAAAAAATAGAAAATGAGAGTTAGAGGAGAAAGGAAGTTGACTTTTCTTGTAACTGATAGAATACCAGTACTTGAGAAGTCAAACTGAAAAAAAATTTATTATATATATATATATATTTTTTATTTTTTTTTATTTTTTTTTTATTTTTTATTTATTTATTTTTTTTAACCAAACTATATATCTAAATTTAACATACCAAGTTCTCCTAAGAGAAACTTGAACCGAGGTTCTTCAAGAGGCTTTGTGAAGAGATCCGCCAGTTGAAGATCGGTGGGGATGAAATGCAGTTCAATATCACCTTTAGAGATGTGATCTCTTATGAAGTGATACCGAATATCAATGTGCTTGGATCTGGAGTGAAGCACAGGATTGTTTGCAATGGCAATTGAACTGGAGTTGTCACACAGGATTGGGACTTGAGAATAGATCTGATTGTAGTCCCTCAGTTGATTCTTCATCCACAGTAGTTGAGCACAACAGCTACCAGCCCCAACATATTCAGCTTCAGCCGTGGAGGTGGAGACTGAGTGCTGCTTCTTGCTAGACCAACTAACAAGTTTACCACCAAGGAGTTGGCAGCTTCCAGTAGTGCTCTTTCTATCAATCTTTGATCCTGCAAAGTCAGAATCTGAATAACCCATTAGATCAAAACCTGAGTCTTTGGGATACCAAAGACCCAGATTCATGGTACCTTTCAGATACCGAAAGATGCGTTTAACCGCAGCCAAGTGAGATTCCTTAGGATTGGCTTGGTAACGCGCACACAGGCAAGTAGCAAACATAATATCAGGTCTACTAGCAGTAAGATAAAGAAGTGACCCAATCATTCCTCTAAACTTGGTGACATCAACAGACACACCATTAGGATCAGCATCAAGTTTTAGAGGTGGTGCCATAGGAGTTTTCATGGGAGAGCAGGTATCAAATTGAAACTTTTTCAAAAGATCACGAATGTATTTGCTTTGGTTTATAAAGATACCTTCAGAAGATTGTTTTACTTGGAGACCCAAGAAAAATGTTAGCTCCCCCATCATGCTCATCTCATATTGGCTCATCATGAGAGAGGCAAACTCATCACACAGTGATTCATTGGTGGCACCAAAAATGATGTCATCCACATAAACTTGAACAAGAATAAGATTACCTGATTTTTGCTTGATGAAAAGAGTGTTGTCAATCTTACCTCGAGTATAGTTGTTCTTCAGAAGAAAGTCAGCTAGAGTGTCATACCAGGCACGAGGGGCTTGTTTAAGGCCATAGAGAGCCTTATCCAATATGTACACATAGTCAGGATGAGAGGGATCTTCAAATCCAGGAGGTTGTTTCACATAGACTTCTTCAGCAAGCTCTCCATTTAGGAAGGCACTCTTGACATCCATCTGGAAGACTCTAAAGTTCTTGTATGCAGCATGAGCAAGGAAGATTCTGATTGCTTCAAGTCTAGCAACTGGAGCAAATGTTTCATCATAGTCAATTCCTTCTTCTTGCCTGTACCCTTGAGCAACCAGTCTGGCTTTATTTCTGATGACAGTGCCTTCTTCATCCATCTTGTTTCTGAAGATCCACTTGGTTCCGATAATTGTTTTTCTGGAAGGACGAGGAACCAATCTCCAGACCTTGTTCCTTTCAAACTGAGAGAGTTCTTCTTGCATGGCAGTGATCCAACATGGATCAGCTAGAGCTTCTTCAACCTTCTTTGGCTCTATAAAAGACAAAAAGTTTACATAGAGACAGATATTGCCTACTCCTCTTCTGGTTTGGACACCAGCCTGTTGATCACCAATTATTTGATCGATTGGATGATCCTTGGTCCATTTTATAGCAGGAGGCAAGGCTGGGGGATAGGAAGGTTGTGGATGAGAGGTGGAGGGTATATCTTCAGGGGGATTGAATGAAGAAGTATGGGGTGGATTTGATGAAGAAGGAATATTTGAGGGACGAGAGAGAGTGGTGTTTTGAAGAGAATTTTGGTTTTGGGACGTTTGGATCGGCAGAGGATTTTCTTCTTGGTTTGAAGAAGGGTGTGAGGATGAGGAAGGATTATTAACTTGAGAGGTAGGATTTTGAGGAGAAGGTATGGGAATAGTTGGGTTAGGTGGAGAAGGAGAAGCATCACTAATGCAAGAGGTGATCCAACTATTTAATTCATCATCATCTGAGGAGAGAGATGATACCTTGAGGTCATCAAACTTGACATGTATTGTTTCATCAATACATTTTCTCCGAAGGTTGTAGACCCTGTATGCTTTGGAGGTGAGAGAATAACCCATGAAGATGCCTTCATCTGCTTTAGGATCAAACTTCCCCAAGTTTTCTCTGTCATTCAAAATGTAGTAGACACACCCAAAGACATGAAGAAAACTGATGTTTGGTTTTCTACCATAAAAGGCTTCATAGGGAGTCTTATTATGCCTTTTTACAATGATGGACCTATTCTGGGTAAAGCATGCAGTATTAATTGCTTCAGCCCAAAAGTAGGTCGGTAGGTGAGATTCACTCAGCATGGATCTGGCAGCTTCACACAGCGTCCTGTTCTTTCTCTCTACCACACCATTTTGTTGTGGAGTCCGAACAGCCGAAAAGTTCTGAGATATGCCCTTTTCATTGAAGAAGTCATCCAACACATTGTTTTTGAATTCAGTGCCGTTGTCACTTCTCACAGATCTCACCAGCTGCCCATTCATCACTTCAGATCTTTTGATGAACTTTATGATTTCTTCAGAAGCATCACTTTTGTACCTGAGAAAAAATACCCAAGTATAGCGTGTAAATTCATCAATAATAACAAGAATGTACCTTCTTCCACCAAGGCTTGGAGTGCTGACTGGTCCACACAGATCCATGTGCAGCATCTGAAGAGGTTGAGAAATGGAGAAGCATTGCTTGGACTTGAATGAAGATTTTGTGAGCTTTCCCTTCTCACAAGCAGCACACAGCTTTTCTTTCACAAAGGTCAGCTTTGGCATTCCAGATACGAGCTCTTTAGAGGAGAGAGAGTTCAAGGTTTTGAAGTTGAGGTGAGAGAGACGCTTGTGCCAGAGCCAACTGATTTTAGCAGAGTTTTCAGAGACAAAGCAGATGTTTGTTTCAGAAGATGAACTCTGTCCCATGTCTATTACATGGACATTTTCTTTTCGGTACCCGGAAAGTACAGCTTTCATGTCTTTGTCAACCACCGTGCAAATGGATAGTTCAAAGATTACTTTATAACCGAGATCACACAGCTGGCTTATGCTCAAGAGGTTGTGCATCAAGCCTTCAACGTACGCTACTTTATTAAAGGTGACAGAACCATTGGAGAGAGTTCCGTAGCCTTTAGTGCTGCCACGAGAATTATCGCCAAAGATAACAGATGGACCTTTAGCCGACACGAAGTTAACAAGAAGAGATATGTTTCCAGTCATATGACGTGAACATCCACTATCCAGATACCAGATCTGTTGATGTCCATAAACCTGCAGTCACAGAAGAATTAGTTCTTTGGTACCCATTTGGATATGGGTCCTTTTGGGTGAGAAGAAGAAACAGAGAGATCTTTAGATGAGTTCCTGTCCATTCTCTCAAGAGGACAATCTTTAGCCATATGAAAAGTGTCACCACAGTTATAGCATTTTCTATAGATAAAAACCTTTTTAACATTATTACCACTGTCCTTGTTTTGACCTTTCGCATTGATTTTTATGATCTTGGCCGAAGAGGATGAGCCAAGAGGTGTGGTTCCTAGGATTCCTTTGTAAGGTATGAGGGTTGGTGAGTGACAGGATTCTTTGGAATCTGACTTTTTCAAAAGCACGGATCGAGGAATGGGAAAGATGGAAGAGTTACCAGAATATTTCTTTGGAGTTTTTCTTTTGGGATGGAACTCGACGACTGATTTTCCTTTGTCAGAAGTGGAAAATCTGTTTTGAAAAGGTTGAGGTTCTCTCTTTAGGATCTTTTAAGGCTTAGGTTCAGAGGAAGAGGCTTCATCTATGTGTAGGGATTTCATCAGCTCATGAACAGGTTGAGGAGGGTCATTAGAGCCTTGGGCTTCTTCAACTTTAGAAGTTGAGGCATCACCTTTAGCTTTTATGAACATCCCAAGCTTTAAGGCTTCAGAAGGATCAACAGAGTTCATTGAATGAGTATCACTTGAGTGGAGTTCAGAGGACTCATTGAGTGGAGGAGGCACAAGGGAAGTAGAAGCATGAACAGTTGAGGAAGAGTCAATGTCCATTTTGCCAAAGCCAAGACCAGATTTGTCACCACAGTTCATTTGGTCTTTAAAAATCTTTTCTAAATTTTTAGAAGAGTTAGTCCACTTTTTCACAGTTTCTTGTTCCTCTTTAAGTCTTTTGAACAACTTATTTTTCTCTTTAGCAAGTGTGAAGTTTATGGTTTTCAGATCTTCAAGCTCAGCTTTGATTTTGTCAAAATGTTTTAGTTGAGAAAGACAGATTTGAAGTTGAGAGGAAAGAGATTTTATCTGAGCATTTGCCTTTTTCTTAGCATCTTTAGCATCATGGAAGTCAACAGTTAAAGAGTCAAATGCTTCAATCTTTTCAGCATCAGTAAGAGAGTGAAAGGGATGTACCTGAGTGGATGAGGAAGAGCATCCTGTCGAGACTAGAGCAAGAGTGGAAGGAGTTTCCTCACAGTCATTGATGTCATCAATCTTTGCCATGAAACAAATATTGGCCATGTCCTTATCACTGTCAGATGTGGGTTCATCTACCAAATCATGATACTCAGCCAGCAGACCCGTTCCCTTTTTGGAAAGAAGTTCATTTCTCTCCTTTTCTCTTTTGTATTTAGCCTTGTACTTTTCAGCACGGTCAGAGTTCACAGAGGAACTAGGTTGGCCAGATCTTTGAGAAGAGGAGTGATTTGAATCGAGTTTGGATCTGTTAGATTTTGAAAAGGGACGACTGGATAAAGAGTTCTTTGATTTTTCAGAAAGCTTGCTTCTGCATTCAGAGGCAAAGTGACCTTTCTTCCCACATTTAAAGCATTCGTCATTTGATTTATCAGTTGAAGAGTGCTTGGGGAAATTTTGAGAAGATTTTCTAGAAAATTTAGATTTACTAGAAGAGAAACGGGATCTAGGTTTAGAGTAACCTGCCAGCATGGCTATGCCATCTATCAGTTGGTCAACGGGGGTTTCCTCACCTTCATCATCAGCATCACTAAGATATGCCTCCGAATGATCATTGGTATCTTCCTGACTATCATGGTCAGAATCAGAGGGATATGTAATTCTAGGAATGCACACAGATCTTTTGGAAGAGTCACTCACAAGAGCTAGGGAAGAGCTTTTGATATCTTTAATGACATACTTCCTTTGGAGCTTGGTTTGCTCAAAGTTAAAGAGAGTACCATAAAGAGCTGTGAGAGGCATATGATCAAGATCCTTGGTTGTCTTAATGCATGTGCAGATGTTTTCCCAGAACTCAGGAAGACAATCCATAAATTTGCATAAGACTTCCTCATTGTCATAAATGCGACCCAACAGCTTAAGATCATTAAGCAGGCTGTTAAAACGGTTATAGTAGTCAGAAAGCGATTCTCCTTTTTCATGAGCAAACAGTTCATATTTTCTAACAAGAGCGATTTTTCTGCTCTTTTTCACTTCAGAAGTTCCTTCATAAAGAACACACAGAGTAGACCACATTTCTTTAGCAGTAGAAAAGTTTACAAGAGAGTGATAAACTTCATCGGGCAAAGAGAGGGCAATGATGGCTCTGACTTTAGTGTCAAGAGCTACAAGACGCTTGTCTTCATCAGTGTACTTACTGGGGTCCTTTACAATGTATCTCCCAGTAGCTGGTGTTCGTTCTTCCTCATCAGAAGAAGAATCGTCACCATCCTCATCTTTATTTTTGGCATTATAACGATCCCAAACTCTTGGGACAATAGGTCCTTCATGGAGTATAGTAGGATATCTGCTGTCAACTCCTTCTAGAAAGAGCATCATACGACTTTTCCACAAAGAGAAGTTATTGGGGTTAAACTTTGGTGGTTTGGCTATGGAGCCATTGTCGTATGATCCAGCATTAGCAGTAGAGTTTTGAGAAGAAACATTGTTCAAGGTAGAAGATGAAGCCATTGCATATCAGATCAAGTTTATTAGATTAAACTGACCTGCTCTGATACCACTTGTTGGTCCCAGCTATGGAATAGCAATGGTAAACAAGTATTGTAGAAGGGGGGTTGAATACAATATACAAAATTTTTTACTTAATTAATTCTTTATTGATTTAAAATCAAGAATTACACATAGAAAACTTAAAGATTGTTGCGGAACAAAACAGATAAAATCTGCTTAAACAATCTAACACAAAGTCACACAGAGAATAAGAACAGTTGTAAAACACTTAGAAAACAAATGAACTTCTGAGAGAGAGTAATGAGCCAGCACTTGAAAGCTTGAGAGAGTTTGTAAACTGGTGAGTTGCAAGGATGAAGATGATCTCCTTTTATAGTGCCTCATGCAATAAATGCAATGGACACTTGTCAAGGAGGGCTTGGAAGGCAGAACGGAAGCAGTCTTCTGAAAAGTGATTTTGTCTTTTCACTTTTGTCTTCAAGCGTTGACCTGCTTGTTGAAGCTGATGTTTCTTGAAGAAGATAAGAAGTCCAAAGAACCTTTTTCTGATCTTAGGATGATGTCTCTGTCAATGCAAGATATCCTGAATATATTCTGCAGATAAAGTTAATATACCTGCTAAAATTTCTTTGCCGAAGTTGTTCCTAACATGTATTTTGCCTAACATGTTATCCTCTTCAAAGATCTTGCCGAAGATATTGTCTTCAAGATTTTGATCTTCTTCAAAGTTTTGCTTCTTCAAAATCTTGCCTAACATTTCATCTTCTTCAAAATTTTGCTTCTTCAAAATCTTGCCTAACATTTGATCTTCTTCAAAATTTTGCTTCTTCAAAATCTTGCCTAACATTTCATCTTCTTCAAAATTCTGCTTCTTCAAAATCTTCAAGTGACCTGGCTAAGACTTTAGGAAAAGTCTTCAAGTAGCAGCTTAATCTTTGGTTGAGAATTCTATCTTCAATCCGCTTTGAAGATATACTTCTACTTTGTTTCTTCGGTTGATCTTCGACTTCACCGAACATTTTTATACAATTAAACTGCTTGTAAAGAACCTAAAAATTATTCTAAGTATGAACTGTGAAATTGAGAGACTGAGGTCATCTTCAAATCTAAGTGACCCAACATGTAGATTAGGAGCTTTTCACGCATCGCCTTTCTGAGAACTCGATAAGATCTTTGGTGGCAGTCGTCATTGAAGTTGTCTTTCGTCCATTGCAGAAGGTCAGGTAAGTCATAGGGATTGAGGTTTCGGATATCAGCATCAGAGAATTGACTCTCTGATCTGTCAGACCTTTTGACTTTCCAGATTGTATACATCGTATGAGGATAGGTTCTCATTTTAGAGTATCTACAATAGATTACCTTCTTTATCTTGTGAATGGAGTAAACTTGATTGACCGATTTTGACTTTGTAGAGGTGAAGATGGCATTGAATTCCTCTGTTAGCTTCTGATCTCGGACATGAGCTGGCAGATCGCTCTGGAAGTGCTGTCTGTAGAGATAACTATAAACATGCTCTTCCATTTGTTCAATGGTTAGAGTAGTTCTTGGAATTGGTCTCCTTAGCTTATCCATTTGTCGAGTGATGTCTGCTACTTTACCTTCTGTTACCTTAGCTGTGGGATCCAGGGTTGGGTTTTCTGACAGAGGTTTCAAGTTGAATGCCCAGTCCTCCTCTTCGGGTTTAGGAGTGATGAATGCATTAAAGGCACCTTTCATCAACTTCTCTGTAGCAACTGACATCTTCTTCTTTGGCTCTTCTTCTGTCATTATTCCCTTGCCTTTATCTTTTGGTTTTGAGGTTTCAGAGGTTGGGTTTTGGATTTGTGTGGGTGGAACCTCTGTAGATTTGACGGTTGAAGGTTATGTGGGTTTTGGGGTTGGATGCTCTGATGTTTTGGTTGTTGCCTCTAAAGGTTTTGATACTTCGGGTTGTGAGGTCTCTGTTGGTGAGGAGTCTTCGGGTCTTGGAGGTGGGATGTCAAAACGCTTTGTTGATTGAAAAGCCGATACAAATTCCATTCTGCGAAGAATGAACTCTGCAGAGCGTTTTGGTCTTTGGGGTTTTCGAGCTATGGTTTTGACTCTAGTTTTGCGCGGGATTGGTTGTGAGGTTGGTGTTGGTTCTTTGGATGAGGGTGGAGTTTGTTCTGTGGATGAGGATGCAAGAGTGATTACCTTAGGTTCTGTGGTTGGTGCATCCTCTGCTGAGATAGAGGTGTTTTGCCTCTGTTGTGTTCCTTGTGTTTCCTTTGGGGTTTCTGTTGTAGAGGGTTCTGCAGTTTTCTCTGTAGTTTTTGCAGAAGCAGCCTCTGTTGTTTCCTTTGTTCTCTCCCCCTCAGGATGACCAGATGCACCATCATCAGGATCATCCTGCCTTCTTTTAGCAGCAACTTCTGTTCTGCAGGTGTCTTGAGCTGTTTGCCTTGCTGCTTGTTTCTTCATTGTTTCAAAGTAGATTGCGATCGAAGTCTTGAAGGCTTTGGTCGCACTTTTCTCGAATTCTGCAGCGGTTGTTTTGGCAATGTCAGTGGCAGAGGCGATGGCAGCAGCAACAGAAGTTTCTTTATTTGACTTTATTTCTGCAAGGGCTTCTTTAACTTCTGTGGATAAGGTATCCACTTTGGTATTTAATCCTGTAAGCGCGCCTGAAGTTGAATCTGTAAAAGTCGTGAATGAGCTTTGCAACTTATTCAATGTTTGAGTTACAGAGGTTACAAAGACTTGGAACTCATTCTTCGTAACATGTTCCTCTTGGGTAACCTCTGGAGGAACAACCCCTTCTCCAGAGTGAGTCCCTGTTCCTGGGACACCTTCTTTCATTCCTGTTTGATCGTTGAGAATGGAAGGATTTCCTTCTGATCTTCGAGAAGAAACAAGAGTTTCAGTCTCTACAGAAGTTCTGTGAAGAACAGTGTCCAAATCCACTCCAGAGGTGGGTATCGGAATGTCCTTCTTTTGACTTGGAGACTTGTCTAGAGTCTCTTCGTCTTTGTGCTTACTACTTCTCTCTGAAAGAAGTTTTGGCCCTATATTGTGCGTGGCAGAGGAAACAAATTCCTCTGTTGGGTGTTCTAGTGTGATCTGGGGCGATTGATCACGAACTATAGGTGAGTCTCTTTGAGAAGACTCCCTAGGAATGGATTCCCCGGTTTCTGTGGGCGTAGAAGTCGAAAGAGTGACTTCTGGCTGTTTGGTTTGGGTAGGGGTCGAGTTGTGCGACTCTTTTTCAATAACTCCTTCTGCAGCTAGACCTGCAGAGTTAGATGTGTGGGTTGCACTAGGAGGGGGTGAGGGATGTGTGCCTTCTTCATCTTCGACATCTTTTTCTTTTTCATTTTCTTTTCCTCCAGATGTTTCTACCCTATCCTCTAACCTATTTTCAGTAATTTTACCTATTTGGACCTCTTCTTCTGCAGTTTCTTGTCTTGGCAGAAGTGAATCAAGACCCTCTGTGATTGTATGGGTTTGCAGAGGTGGAGGTTGAGGTTGTTCTTTTTCGATTCCCTTTGTAATTGATTGCAGAGGAGAAGAGAGTTTCTTCTTCTTTGATTTCCTTTTCTTTGGTTTAGGTGCCCCCTCCTCTGTAGATTTTGACTTTCTTTTTCTTTTGGAAGAGGGAGGGGCAGAGTGACCTTGGGTTTGTGGTGGAGATGAGGGTTCTGCAGGGGGTTGTTGGATAGCAGAAGCAGAGGCAAGTGGTTCCTCTGTAGGGGTCTTGATTTTCTTTCCCTTTTTCTTCTTCTTCTCTTTAGATCCCTCAGAAGACTTCCTCTTTGAAGGATAGAGGTCTTTCCTTATATTTCTGAAGTTCTTCTGGTTGGCCTTGTGTTTAGCCAACTTTATCTTCCATTCTTCCTCTGTTAGTCTCTCTACAACACTACCTCCTATGGGTAATCCTATACGCGGGGGTGTTACAGAACCGGGTTCAGGAGTTCTGTAAACGCGTGTGTACTCACTAACTAGTTCTTCATTACTAGCATAACCTAACATTACCTTTGACAGTGGTCTGCTGTGCGGGTAGCCGTCCTCATGTTCTGTAGGGGTGTTCTTGGACATAGGAATTTGCTTAGGTTTGGGACCGTCCATTGGCCATTTTTGGATAAGGAGTAGGGGTTCGAAAAGTACACTGAGGATTCGCTGGAACTGCAGAGGGGGCAACCAGTTGTGATCAGACACTTTGGCTTTCTGGGAGGCGATTTTTCGATCGATGGTGTTGATGATCTCTTGCATCATTATGGTGGCATAATCTAGTGGTAGATCATAGTACACACCATACATGATTGAGAGAATTTGAGGTGAGCTTTGATCGATGCTCCCGATTTTTCCCGTGAGGCAACGATTTAGGATGGAGAATAAGGTATTCCACAGAGGGGGTAGTCTTGCTCTGCGGAAATCGTTCCTCTTTTTCAACTGTTGGTTGTACCCTAACATGTGTAGAAAGTCGACAAGTTCTTCATTTGTTGGTTGGGGGGCATACTTTTTGATTCCCATGAGTCCTCTTGTTGGAAGGCCAAATTCTAATGAGAATATGGTGCGGTTGAACATCAGTTCAAGACTGTTACTTTGGTTAGGTTTAGAAATATAGCCTCTGATCAAATCGGTGTTAGCGTCATAACGGCAAGATTGCCAAAACTGATGTAGGTAACGTACATGTAATTGTTCAACGGTTTTGCTCATAAGAGGGTAAAGAAAGTGGTTCTCTAGGATGTTTAGCAGGATGGCATGTTCTTTACCAAAAGCCGTAGGAGAAGGAACAAGATAACAATTGTTTGATTTAATGGGAAGGGTTTGCTCGAAATGGTCATTAGAGAAAAATTGTTGCAGGTGGGTAGTGGGTACAAAGGATGCCTCGTCGCCGGAGTCATGTCTGTTGGTATCGGTGGCGGTATGTGAGTTGTGGGAGTGCTCAGAATGTACTGGAGAGAGTGGCGGAGAGTTCATCGGTGAAACGTGAGTAGCTTTGGAACTGGAAGCCATTTGTAAGTTTGAATGTTCTAGGTTTTCAGAAAGAAATAAGCAAGTTCGCCGGAGAAGATGAGAGAATAGTAAAATTTTGAAAGTTATTTTAACTTAGGTTTTATACTGTGGTAACGGGTAGAATTTGGAACGGTGAAAATGTGAGAATGTTAATAAAATTTGAGGTCCGCACTCGAGTTCATTTGGCGTGGAGCAAGTTTCCAGGACGACGTTATATGTACGTCAATGAAAACTCGACATGTCAATAGTGTCAGTGATGACGAGACGTCGTGGGCGGCCATATTAAATGAAGAGCGCGTGGGTTTAAATTTTCACCACAGAAAAGTTACCGTTAAAAAGTTACCGTTACAGAAGTTCCTAAGTGAAAATCTTTACAGAAGCTCTGTGGGTACAGAAGCTCTGTGATTTTGAAAAACTTTTATCTCTGTAGATTGTATCTTATGAAAATTGTTTGAAAAACGCAAGGAGAGGATCGATAAATCTTTAGTAGAGAAATAGTCCTACAGAGGTTTTTGGACCTCTGCCAGAGCCAGTAGAGGCTCTGTTACAGGAAATTTCTAATAACTAATAATTTATAAACATTTTTAATCATCCAAGTTTTTGATCAGTTTTAACAATGTATTTAGGACCTATTTGAAAGTTGGTGTCCTAGAAAATTGTAAATCTCAAAGATTTTGTGCAGCAGAAGTCTTTTGAAAGATTTGAGTGATCTACAGAGGTTTTTTGGATGAAAGTACTCTGTAGCTTAAGACTTCTGTAGCATTGTGCGAGTAATTGGTTTCCGAGATGACATTCCAAAAGATCGATAGAGGTTAAATTTGCGATCATAGAGCATATTCCTGGCAGAGCTTCTGTTGAGCCCAGCAGAAGCTCTATGACCTCAAATTTCTCATAACTCAAATTTTATGAAACTTTTTGATCTTTTGATTTTTGAAATGTTATCCACAGTATATTTAGGACATATTTGACACTTTTTGTCCTAGAAAACTGTTTTCAAAAACCTAAAAGTACGAGATACCAACCTTTTGTTCTTTTAGTTTGGCGAGTGTGATTTCTTCTGTCGCATTCTTAGCTCCCCCTTGACTTATAAATCTCTGTAGATTCAGCAAGGTCTCCTTTTTCGCTCCCCCTTGATCTAACATCCTCTGTAGATCAAGTGTCTTCTTCTGCCCCCCCTTGACCTATGCTTGGTTCAGAATAAGATAAGTTGTGCACAGGACATAGGTCAAGATCATCAGAGGTTCTGTAGAGGTTGTCAAAGGTTCTGAGCAGACCTTACAGAAGTTATGTGATATCAAGAACTATTGTAGATTTAAGAATTTACATACAGAAAATAATAAATAAAAAAAATATTTACATAATATACAGTATCTATGTTATACTTACAGAGGTTTTGGGTACCCATAACCGTATGGGTCCTATTGTATGAAACGCCTTTATCCATTTGTCATACATACCAGAAATGAAAGGCTTTTTGTCTTTTTGAGCATTTTGAACAGGTATAGAGCCTTTCACTATCCAAACCTTTTTCACCTTTTTAAAAGTTTGATTAACTAATTTGTCCAACCTATGATCATGCAAAAATTTCGATGTTGAGGTCTGAAGTTTTGAAAACATATTAGGCTTAAAAGATCCTTCACGATTGAATTTCCTGATCTGTTTAGCAAAAATATTCTTTTTCCTTAAATTTTCCTCAAGCATCTTTTGGAGATTAGATTTGCATCTTTTCTCCAACATGATTTCAGTTGATAAATTAGAGAGTCCTTTTGTTAGTTTGGATATTTCTGTTTTAAAAATCCTTCTCTCTTTTTCAAAGTGATCTTTTTGACTTAAATCTTGAAATCTTTGAACCTTCAACTGTTCAGATTCTTTTCTTTCAGAATCAGATTCTTTCCTTTCTTTTTCAAGGATATTCTGCAATTCTGAGATTTTATAAGTAAGCTTCATCGACTTTGTTTCAAGAACAATTTTCTTCTCTTCATAATTTCCTCTTTCATTGACCACAATCTTTTCAAAATTGAAAATTAGTTTAGAGAAGTTTAAACATTTTAGTTCAAGTCTTTTCTTTTCTTCATCTGACAAAGATAAGTTCCTTTTTAGTTCAAGATTTTCACAGTTTAATATAAATCTATGTCGTTACAGCGGTCAAAATACAAAATAGCGGTTAGGACTAAGATTCGAAGTAACGGTTATCGCGGTGGTATAGCGGTCAAAAAATAGCGATTCATATAATATATCTTAGAATTATATTATATATATATATAACTGTATGCATACATAACTTAACATATTAAAATAAGGGCCCAAATCAAATTAAAAGCCCAAAAAAGGACAAAAATGTAAGCATTAGATTCAAAAGAGGCTCAACTAGAATATTGTATTGCGGACCGCTAATTTACCCAAATATTAGTGAAATATTGCTAAAGTGTGCCGCTATTATCGAAACCGCAGTTTCCACCGCAGTTTTGCTTATGACCGATAACCGCTATTGCACTGCTATTGCGCCGCTATTGCACCACAGTTAACAACATAGAATTATAAGTATTTGATTATTGATCAAATATCCAAATGCCTTGCAATAATATATGAATTGAAAGAAACTTCTGGACCAAAATTAAGGTTGCGAATATCATGTAACTAATACTAAAAGAAAAAAAGTAAATTAGGATTGCAAGCTTACAGACAGAAAATATTGCATTTTTTATAACAATGCAAACAATAAATGTTTCATTTTATGGGCTGAAGGGTGGTTTTGCTCGAATATAAAATAGGCTTGTTGGTTCATGTTTTATTTGTGTGGTTTTGAATCGCAGGTGTTCAATGAGATCAGCTCTCGAGAGATGGAGAAGATAGACGTGTTTAAAGGAATTTTGAAAAACTACGTGTTTCTGGCTGTTTTAACCTGCACAGTCATATTCCAAATCATCATCATCAAATTCCTGGGTACTTTTGCAAACACTAGTCCCCTGAGCCTCCCCCAGTGGTTTGCAAGTGTGACCATTGGTTTTATAGGCATGCCCATTGCTGCTGCCGTGAAGATGATCCCTGTTGGATCCCGATAGAAACCCAAAACGTCCCACCCTTATTATGTTGTTTCAAAGATACAATTATTAAGAAACACAAATTTTGTAAACATTAAATTAATTCTCCTTAATTTCTAGTAAAAGGTTTGGTTGGTAACTAAACTAAAATTAGGATGTCCATTTAATTCATCACTTTATTTTATGTTTTGTAATTTGACCAAACACCCTCTCAGATTTTTTATAATTCAATGTTGTTGTTGCTGCTGCTGCTTTTATTTTGTTTCACCAGGTATTCCCTATTAATAAATAGAGATTGGCAAAGGATTTGGGACATAAACCAACATGGGATTGGAACGATCAGACCTTTGTCTTTGACGTATTAGATGTTAGAAATTTGATGCAGAAAAACAATAAACATAAACAAGATTAGGATGTGGCTAGAAATCATTATCCTTTTTGTAGGATTAAGGCTAATTTATCCCAGAACAGATCCTTCTACCTCAATCAACACCATTTCTGCAGAGATAGAAAAAGGATGATGAATTCGATATGCTTGTTTAGTATATATATAGGCTTCGGTTGTTGACAGTTCTTAACCATAAAAACTGTCATTTAATCTTATCCAAATTAGAGTCAAAAGTAAGCAATAGAAAAAGAAAAAAAAACTGTCAAAAGGATAAGAATATTCGACATCCAGTGAGTTACACATGTTTTCCCACAGCCTAAGTAGCGCAGAAATTGCGTTAGTTTGATAACCGATTGGGTGGATGGATGTATTTCTAGGGACCAAAACCGGATGAGAAGTCACAACAGCACTGTTTCTGTTGGTTCCCGGTTTGTTTATACAAGATTATTAGATCTATTAGTTCGAGTTTATGTTTGATGCGGAAGCGTATTTGAAGAACTAACAGATATGTTTGATAGATTTAGAACACACACTATCAAATAAACAGTGAAGAGAATAGATTTATAGCACAAAGACCCACTGTATTTAATATATTAAGAACACTTAGTACAGATTTGACGCTAATTGAGTGTAAGTGTTTTGTGTTGTGTGTTAAGTGATTGTGTAAACTTTTAAAGTGTAAAAACGGTGATTCTTAGGAAGAACTCAACATGAGACTTCCTTTTATACTACTACAAAAGATCTATTCTAGACAAGAGACTATTGCTACAGGAAAGAAGAGATGGTATGAACAGTTGGAAAACTGCATGCATTAAATGTCGCAGACGTCTATGTTGTACTAAGCCCTATTGAGTCCACTCAGAGTTTGACACGTGTTGAAGTTGGACAGGGCATGCTACCATACAAGTTGATGAACAGATCCTGGAACAGTAGCATGATATTTCTTTAACAGTGGTAAGATATTATAAGTATCTTGAGTCTTCAGTGAGGACAACAGAGGCTCTGTAAAGTGTTTGTAGAAGTTCTGCGGTCTGGTCCTTTGTAGAGTAGTCTTCACTGGGTTCCTTGTCTTCTGAAGTTGTCTGCAGAGGCTCTGTTATTGGTGACAGAGGTTCTGAGGTCTTGATCTTTTGTAGCGTTCTTCTGTAGTTTCTTCGGTCTTTGATCACTTTTGATCAAACTTCCTTTGCTTCTTCTTAGATGCCCGGCAGAGCTTCTGTTGCACTCAGCAGAGCTTCTGTGGAAGTTCTTCTGTACTTGGCCATTTTTCAATACTTCTAATGTTTCAGAATATTGGAGCTAACAGTTTCTAAAAAACAAAAAATCGATTTTATGGAATGTTATCTTTTGACCCATCAAATATGTATTATGCAAGCCTAAACCAAGTACAAATCAAGCCCAAACTCTACAAAACAAATATTACTTGCGTATATGATAAACCAAATAGGCTAGGATTTATAAAGAATGAATTCTTTTACTCCCTTTCCTATTTGGGACAAGATTCCCAACTATATTCAACGTTATACCATGTTAGGCCCCCTCTAGATCAGTAAGGCCGTGTTTGTTACACGAACTGGATTGGACAGATTAGACGAGAATGGGGTAAATTGTGGAGGATTTTAGAGTTTTCATGTGACATCGGTAGTTTAGTAATGTCATCATCCTCATTTTTATGTACCTATTCTGGCCGGTTTTCGTCATGTCCCAGTGTAATGTCGTGTCAAAAGTGGTTACTTGGGACAATTTTTTGTTACCTCCTATTCTGTCATGTCCTGCATACAAAATGCAACAAGACCGACTAAAAAGAACTTGCTATCAAGGTTTAAAGTACCTATTAGAAACATGCCTCAAGTACTCTCAAAGAGTCATTTTTACGAAGGAAAGTAGGGGGAAAGGAAAGAAAAATGAAGGAAAGTAATGTTGATAGACGAGATAATAATAATTAAAAATATTTATATAGTTACAAATCTACCCATAAAGTACAATTCGTTGTAAAATAAGTAACAATATTCTTGAAACCTTGAAACTGATTATATTCAAGAACAAAACAATTACAAAGAAAGCCTCACTACAAATTTCACTCTAACACTCATCATCTTCAATAGATTTGAAGATGTATACTGAAACCCTAAAGCTACAATGAAAACATCTAATAACCTCTAGAAGAGAACGAGAGAGAAAAGACTGAGAAAATAAAATGAGTTGTTATCTCAAAACCCTAAATCGCTAACTATATATATAACTCGTTAATTGCAGATTGGTCCTTTGCAGATGAATCCCTCTAGCAACCCTTTATTGCTCAGCTACCCTTTTGAGTCTTTAGCCTATCAGCGCCATCCTTGATCTTTCAGTAAACGTCACAACTAGTCCTCATATTAACAAAACATTAACAAACACAATAAGTTAGTTTATAATAATGACAAGATTGGTTATGATTTTATATTTTAACACCCGCCCTCAATCTTGACATTGGAAAATATAAAACATATTCAATTTTGCCATAAGATAATTATGTTGATTTACACCAAGCGACTTTGTAAAGATATCAGCTGGGTTTTCAGTAGACGGAACTTTTACAGTTTTAATCATTCCAGTTGAAACCTTATTTCTAACTTGGTGAACATCAATTTCAATATGTTTGGTCCTTTCGTGAAAAACTGGATTATTAGCAATTTGAATTGCTGATTTGTTGTCACAATTTAAACTTATTGGAAGTAAATTGTCAATTTTCAAATCAGTCAAAATGCTAACCACCCAGATAATTTCACATAGAGCAGTAGCCATCGCTCTATACTCGGATTCAACAGAAGAGCGTGAAACAGTAGTCTTGTAACGTCCCAAAAATTACAAGGAATTTAAAATTTTTAAAGTAACATTTCATTAATAAAAACTCATTTAATAATTTAATCGTTTCGTTTGCAAACTCATAATTAATATTCTCACGAACAATAAACAGCGGAATAAATGTCTAAAATTAAAATCATAAAAGTAATCAACTCTTTCCACGCGCCAGTGTGTACTCGTCACGCCTTAGAGCCACTCGTACCTGAAACCACAATTTATTGGGAAAGGGTAAGCACGGAGCTTAGTGAATTCAGACACCATAAATAACACAGTTATTTCCACATCACCTCTAAACAGATAATTGCACATAAACAGCATACAAGTCTACGAACAAATCATAAACATGCATACCTACACCATCCCACCCAAAGGCATAAGTTGGTCCACCCGACCACACGATAACCGTGCAAGCATTACTCGGCTCCCCCGGGTTCCTACGCCACCCGCGTATATAAACCTCGGCCCCACCGAGTTACTACGCCACCCGCGTCTCAAAACCTCGGCCCCACCGAGTTACTACGCCACCCGCGTATATAAACCTCGGCCCCACATAACTCCTATGCCACCCGCGTAGTCATAACAAATAAAGGTCCGACTAGACACCCCACTATTTAGTCCCGCATCACAAACAATTAAAACTACCACACACGTACAAATCGTAATGTAAAAATAACCGACATTAGTTATAGTGAGAGAACTCACCTCGTAAGCGCGCCTAGCTCACAAACAATAATTCCAGCTCCACAATTCCGATATCACTTCCCGACACCTAAACGAACGTTAAAACGTATCAACACGAGGCCCGGACCCTAAAACACGACGCACCCTTAAATCGTCATTAAAACGACTTTTCGGTCTAACCAAACAGGTCTGTTCGGGACCTGCTCCGACCTCCATAAACCCAGAAAATCCTTAATTAAATTACATAACCAGAAAGTGCTCAGAGTTAGGGTTCCAAGGACATATCATACACCTCCTAACGATTTTTCTACAATTTAATACAGATTTTACGAAATTGGTTAACTGCACAGCGAAAAACAGCACCTTTCGTTATAAAACAGCAGTTTGACACTAGCTACGGTCCGAACTGGTTTTTCCGCAAAACATAAGAAACTTACTAGACTCAGAATGGGAACTTTTGGCACTGGTTTCATCCCAATCCGACATTCCTAGAATACGTTATGGCTTTCCCAAAACAGTGGCAGAAACTGTGACTTTTAAAACGGAACGCGATCTGCCACATCCGGACCTGCTGTATAAACAGCCAAATTACGCCTAGCTAGAGGCCGAACCGGACTTCTGCTAAAACATGAAAAGTGTGCCCGGAACAGAATGTGAACCGTGGGCACCAGATTCGCCTCAATCCGAGCTACGACGGAAAAGTTATGGCCGTCGCAAAACAGTGGCAGACAAACGTTTTCACATGAAATGACAAAAGAAGCTTAACTTAATTCTTAACCCATTAAGCCATGCCTTAAGCATTCAGAACTGGAACTAGCTGTGACTTATTGATTAAGATTAAAAGGGCTGAGCAGCCTGAGCACCACCCTCTGCCACCTCCGGCAGTGGCGGCCGTTGGCGGCGGCGGCGGTTAAAAGCTTCCGGCGAAACCACACCAAAACGTACACCCCGACTTACCCACACTCACACCCGCATACACGCACACACACACGCACGTACACCCCCTGCCAGCACAGCGGCGGCGTACGGCGGCGGCCACACCGCTGGCAGCCGTGACTGCGGCGGTGGTGGCGGCGGTTCTCGGCAGAAAAAGACAAACGACACTAACGAGAAGGGAATTACACTTACCTCGACGAACCCTTCTTCCTCCTCTTTTCCGGCAGCAAAACGACGGCGATTCTCCCCTCTTTCCGGCGAACTCTCTCTCTCTCTCTTACTCCGGCGAATCTCTCTCTCTTACTCACGGTTCTTTCCCTCTCGGATCTTCTCTCTTTTTTCTTCCGGCCAACGACACAAAGGGGAGGGGGTAGCCGTAGGTTTTCTTTTGTTTTCTATCTTCCCTTTTCTTGCAAGCCACGAACAAGCAAAACAAAACCAAAAGAAAGGGTTTTGGCCATCGGGTAGTACGGGCCGAACCATGCAATGTTTTGGCCCTTGACACTTCTAGCCCCTCAACTTAAACCTTCTCGCATCTAACCAAAATTCCGACATTTTTAACGATTAGGTCCAACTCGACTAACCCCGTTAACGGAACCCACATTAAATAAAACTTTTTTAAAAAAGAATTAACACTAATAAATTACATACCGGAATACGGGCTTTACAACTCTCCCCCACTTGGATTAGACTTCGTCCTCGAAGTCTCTGCCTACGAATAGCTCCGGATAGCTCTCCCTCATCTCAACCTCAGGTTCCTAAGTCCACTTGAAATCCCTTCTAAAACTTCTCGAATACTTTTCTAACTAACGCACTCCTTCTAGGACACTGGGATTATGATCGACAGAATACCCCAACAATTGGAATCATTCCTAGCCAAGCGACTTCGGTTGTCTCCCGAGTTAAATCTCAAGCTCTAACCATTCTAAAGTTACTTACCAATATACCCTACAGGATACTCGAAACCGATCATTCTTACCATTAACTGTCGATTAACTTCCACGAGTTCTAATAGACTCCCAAAATTTACCTTACACGAATCATCAAACCAGTAAATTTAAAATCGCTCACGAAGGTCATTCCACCATAAACATTCATCACAAGTGAGCATCTCAGGGTTACTACTACCATCACCATAATTACCTTAAAATCGACTACAAATCTTCGATTACACTAAAGGTGTTTGGCCTTAAGCCCAAAAGTCGACGCCTAAATATACTACTTACTTCAAAAAGGTTACTGCGCATTTATTCTCTTAATTACAAAGGGCATCATTCCTTTAACCGACACAATTCGGTCTACACTAACAACACGTGTGGAATACCCAATCTTCCACCGTCTATTTATCCTCCACGCTCGCTCTAGGAAACCTAGTTACACTGTATCAAGATACGCCTTAACGCCTACCTCCCAGGTACGTCTCAAGGCCCGGCACATCGGAACTACCTCTCAGGTAAGTGCCCAAGACTATATCCTCCCAGTGCTTACTGGAAAGTCAAGGTCATAACACATGAATACCGGGGTCCCACCCCGAAATACTCAACCGATCATTACCAACGACTGACTGACATGACCAAGGATCCAATGCAAACAGTCTACCAACAACATGCCTATTCCGGAATGACTCACTCACCCAAACATGTAAATATTCAACGTGCAATAAATGCAAACTGTGCAACAAAACAACCCATCAACAAAACTCCACATCGAGTCATTAAAAACCGTGCAATTGACCCATGACTATCTCAAAGTCAAAACCGAGCAAAACGCTCCACGCTTGCTAGACCCATAAGTCGGTCAAAAACGCGTTTAAATAAAGTTTAAGCAAACAATACTCTAAAATCAACATTAGTCCCAACCTCGACACGGGTTAAACCAAAGAGTTTTCCAAAAGGACTCACGCCCTTAAAATTCTCAAAATGACACATAATACTTATAAGCGCACTTCCCCAAATGGTTTACAAAATCATTTACAAAATATTTTCAACGTCATGATTTTTCATTTCAAAAAGACCGTAAGCAATAAAACTACTATTACCAGGTCGGTAGTTACGCAAAAATGGACACGCTCGTCCCACATATGAAAATCATGTTGAAAATCATTTCATTGCAGCTTAGTTAACTCACAAAACGTAAGCGAAATAAATAATTTCTTTGAAAATGAACCTTCACGGTTCTAGTATGAATTGACTCATGACATGTATTTAAAGTAACCGCTCGACCTTACACCGGGTGCGACAAAAGTGTGCACAAAATTTCAAAATCAGTTCCACGACATTTGACCCCAAATTTCTCTTTTTCAACATTCAATGTCGTGGCACAGGGTTCACCAACAAATCTTGCGCGTGCCGGCTAGTCATACAAAACGATGAAACGGTTTACAAATACATTTTTGTTAAAACACAACTGTCTAGTGTAAGTTTCAAACTTAAAGATAAAAACCCACCCGTTTCCATCATTTGAAAATATCGACTAAAATCTCATAAAATCTCAAAAGGTGGGGTTCTTTAAATTGATTTCCAAGATTTCCCCAAATGGTCACATAAACAAATGAGATATGCACCTCGTGAAATTAAACCCACGCGACTCAACATGCCGTAAAACAAAACTTATTTAGCGAAATCACTCAAATAGCTTTATACGGACATCGTGGAATGTAACTTTCCGTCTCAACTCTAACATATGTGGAGGAGTTCCAATGTTAAAGTCACAAGCCGTAGTCACTTGCCCAACATTTTAAACACCACAAAACACGGATATCATCTTACCCGAAAGAACCGTTGGAAAAATAACGAAATGAGACAAATTCTAACAAAGTTTGCACTCCCGTGATAAAACGATTTCATACACTTTCAAAACCATATTTCAAAATCTTGTGTGTGTGCTGAACATTTCCCAAAATTCCAAAACACCATCCAAAAAATGATTTGAAACACAAGAATTTGTTAATGCAATCTATTTCAAAATCAAACTTTGTGCATGACTCAGTCGTCATTCTACGCCTCGACTCCTACTCCTCCAAATCTCTCAGATCCACTAACGTCATCCGGGCATTTAAACCTCTTAGGCAAGTTGGGAAATTACGTCAAATAATCCCTACGATTTTTCCTCAAATCAAAGTCGGCTCTATAAGCCTATGATTCTAGCACAATCATCCATCTTGACCCGAAACAAACATCATCCTCATCGTCACTCCAAGTGACTAATACTAGAATCGTCCTTTTATTCCAACGACTACTAATTTATAACCTTCGACACTACCCCAACGATCATCCCATCAAAGCAAAACAAGCACACGCCTGTACTAGTAGGTTTACTATAGTCGTTCCTCCTTGTGATGGCTATTCTGGGTAGATATTACAACGAGTTATTAGCACATAATAATTCACACTAACAACACTCACGCTCAACTCCTTGGATTCCTCGTGACTTTCCCCGACTCGAGCATTGATCCTGTGTTTCTGATAGTAGGAGCTCTACTACTACCTTCCACACCTATCATCACTCGTTCCGAGTTCCATCCGACGGGTCCAAGTAGTTTCTCGCCGATAACTACACACATATGCCCGCACCGGCATATGTACACACTCTTCCTAGCTCCCTAGGAATTCCACCCAACTCCACTACCCTTGCTATGACGAAATCCCCACTAGTCATGACGAGTCGCCTCACGAATGCACAGTCGCACACAGTGTAAAACCAGATAGACATTCGAATATAAGATTCTATCCTACAACGGTTGGACTCAAACAAGAGCTGCGCAATAGAACTAAATCCGACATTCTAAGGCTATTTGGTTCCTACCGCATACAACCTATAGTGCATTCACTTAACAACTTATCAGGGCTAGCATGAACTCCTATTAGCAAACAACAAACATGCAGTACAGTGTAATAAGCACCAAGCAATCTAGCACACATACTCCTATGTTCTAGAAGGCAATCTAGCATACATACTCATATATAAACACTCTTCCCAGCTCACTAGGAATTTCGTCTCATCCCACTACCCTTGCTACCACGGAATCCCTATTAGCCATAACGAGTTGCCTCGCGAATACCCAGTCGCATGCAGCGTGAATCAAATAGACATTCGAATACACGATCCTATCCTAGAACGGTTGGACTCAGACAAGAGCTGCGCAATAGGACTAAATCAAATATTCTAAGGCTATATGATTCTTACTGCATACAACCTATAGGGCCTTCACTTAACAACCTACTATAACTAGCATTGATTCCTACTAGCAAGCAATCATCATACATCATAGTGTCAACAACAGGCAATCTAGCATGCATACCCTATGATCTAGAAAGCAATACAACACTAAGTAATGTACCTTTCCCCTTTGGCTCCGGCTGACTGTACACACTGCGCCCTCGATCACCGTTCCTCAAACGGATTTTTCCTTCTTTTTCCTTTATTCTCAAAGATTTTAGTAAAAGAGTTTAAAACTTCATAGCCGCAACTTGAGACCAAACACACCGAGATGTGTTTGATTCACTCAAGCTGTGCTCTGATACCAAGTTGTAACGTCCCAAAAATTACAAGGAATTTAAAATTTTTAAAGTAACATTTCATTAATAAAAACTCATTTAATAATTTAATCGTTTCGTTTGCAAACTCATAATTAATATTCTCACGAACAATAAACAGCGGAATAAATGTCTAAAATTAAAATCATAAAAGTAATCAACTCTTTCCACGCGCCAGTGTGTACTCGTCACGCCTTAGAGCCACTCGTACCTGAAACCACAATTTATTGGGAAAGGGTAAGCACGAAGCTTAGTGAATTCAGACACCATAAATAACACAGTTATTTCCACACCACCTCTAAATAGATAATTGCACATAAACAGCATACAAGTCTACGAACAAATCATAAACATGCATACCTACACCATCCCACCCAAACACATAAGTTGGTCCACCCGACCACACGATAACCGTGCAAGCATTACCGGCTCCCCCGGGTTCCTACGCCACCCGCGTATATAAACCTCGGGCCCACCGAGTTACTACGCCACCCGCGTCTCAAAACCTCGGCCCCACCGAGTTACTACGCCACCCGCGTATATAAACCTCGGCCCCACAGAACTCCTACGCCACCCGCGTAGTCATAACAAATAAAGGTCCGACTAGACAACCCACTATTTAGTCCCGCATCACAAACAATTAAAACTACCACACACGTACAAATCGTAATGTAAAAATAACCGACATTAGTTATAGTGAGAGAACTCACCTCGTAAGCGCGCCTAGCTCACAAACAATAATTCCAGCTCCACAAATCCGAGATCACTTCCCGACACCTAAACGAACGTTAAAACGTATCAACACGAGGCCCGGACCCTAAAACACGACGCACCCTTAAATCGTCACTAAAACGACTTTTCGGTCTAAACAGGTCTGTTCGGGACCTGCTCCGACCTCCATAAACCCAGAAAATCCTCAATTAAATTACATAACCAGAAAGTGCTCAGAGTTAGGGTTCCAAGGACATATCATACACCTCCTAACGATTTTTCTACAATTTAATACAGATTTTACGAAATTGGTTAACTGCACAGCGAAAAACAGCACCTTTCGTTATAAAACAGCAGTTTGACACTAGCTACGGCCCGAACTGGTTTTTCCGCAAAACATAAGAAACTTACTAGACTCAGAAAGGGAACCTTTGGCACTGGTTTCATCCCAATCCGACATTCCTAGCAGAAGTTATGGCTTTCCCAAAACAGTGGCAGAAACTGTGACTTTTAAAATGGAACGCGATCTGCCACATCCGGACCTGCTGTATAAACAGCCAAATTACGCCTAGCTAGAGGCCAAACCGGACTTCCGCTAAAACATGAAACGTGTGCCCGGCACAGAATATGAACCGTGGGCACCGGATTCGCCTCAATCCGAGCTACGACGGAAAAGTTATGGCCGTCGCAAAACAGTGGCAGACAAACGTTTTCACATGAAATGACAAAAGAAGCTTAACTTAATTCTTAACCCATTAAGCCATGCCTTAAGCATTCAGACCTGGAACTAGCTGTGACTTCTTGATTAAGATTAAAAGGGCTGAGCAGCCTGAGCACCACCCTCTGCCACCTCCGGCAGTGGCGGCCGTTGGCGGCGGCGGCGGTTAAAAGCTTCCGGCGAAACCACACCAAAACGTACACCCCGACTTACCCACACTCACACCCGCATACACGCACACACACACGCACGTACACCCCCTGCCAGCATAGCGGCGGCGTACGGCGGCGGCCACACCGCTGGCAGCCGTGACTGCGGCGGTGGTGGCGGCGGTTCTCGGCAGAAAAAGACAAACGACACTAACGAGAAGGGAATTACACTTACCTCGACGAACCCTTCTTCCTCCTCTTTTCCGGCAGCAAAACGACGGCGATTCTCCCCTCTTTCCGGCGAACTCTCTCTCTCTCTTACTCCGACGAATCTCTCTCTCTTACTCACGGTTCTTTCCCTCTCGGATCTTCTCTCTTTTTTCTTCCGGCCGGCGACACAAAGGGGAGGGGGTAGCCGTAGGTTTTCTTTTGTTTTCTATCTTCCCTTTTCTTGCAAGCCACGAACAAGCAAAACAAAACCAAAAGAAAGGGTTTTGGCCATCGGGTAGTACGGGCCGAACCATGCAATGTTTTGGCCCTTGACACTTCTAGCCCCTCAACTTAAACCTTCTCGCATCTAACCAAAATTCCGACATTTTTAACGATTAGGTCCAACTCGACTAACCCCGTTAACGGAACCCACATTAAATAAAACTTTTAAAAAAAAGAATTAACACTAATAAATTACATACCGGAATACGGGCTTTACAGCTCTCCCCCACTTGGATTAGACTTCGTCCTCGAAGTCTCTGCCTACGAATAGCTCCGGATAGCTCTCCCTCATCTCAACCTCAGGTTCCTAAGTCCACTTGAAATCCCTTCTAAAACTTCTCGAATACTTTTCTAACTAACGCACTCCTTCTAGGACACTGGGATTATGATCGACAGAATACCCCAACAATTGGAATCATTCCTAGCCAAGCGACTTCGGTTGTCTCCCGAGTCAAATCTCAAGCTCTAACCATTCTAAAGTTACTTACCAATATACCCTACAGGATACTCGAAACCGATCATTCTTACCATTAACTGTCGATTAACTTCCACGAGTTCTAATAGACTCCCAAAATTTACCTTACACGAATCATCAAACCAGTAAATTTAAAATCGCTCACGAAGGTCATTCCACCATAAACATTCATCACAAGTGAGCATCTCAGGGTTACTACTACCATCACCATAATTACCTTAAAATCGACTACAAATCTCCGATTACACTAAAGGTGTTTGGCCTTAAGCCCAAAAGTCGACGCCTAAATATACTACTTACTTCAAAAAGGTTACTGCGCATTTATTCTTTTAATTACAAAGGGCATCATTCCTTTAACCGACACAATTCGGTCTACACTAACAACACGTGTGGAATACCCAATCTTCCACCGTCTATTTATCCTCCACGCTCGCTCTAGGAAACCTAGTTACACTGTATCAAGATACGCCTTAACGCCTACCTCCCAGGTACGTCTCAAGGCCCGGCACATCGGAACTACCTCTCAGGTAAGTGCCCAAGACTATATCCTCCCAGTGCTTACTGGAAAGTCAAGGTCATAACACATGAATACCGGGGTCCCACCCCGAAATACTCAACTGATCATTACCAACGACTGACTGACATGACCAAGGATCCAATGCAAACAGTCTACCAACAACATGCCTATTCCGGAATGACTCACTCACCCAAACATGTAAATATTCAACGTGCAATAAATGCAAACTGTGCAACAAAACAACCCATCAACAAAACTCCACATCGAGTCATTAAAAACCGTGCAATTGACCCATGACTATCTCAAAGTCAAAACCGAGCAAAACGCTCCACGCTTGCTAGACCCATAAGTCGGTCAAAAACGCGTTTAAATAAAGTTTAAGCAAGCAATACTCTAAAATCAACATTAGTCCCAACCTCGACACGGGTTAAACCAAAGAGTTTTCCAAAAGGACTCACGCCCTTAAAATTCTCAAAATGACACATAATACTTATAAGCGCACTTCCCCAAATGGTTTACAAAATCATTTACAAAATATTTTCAACGTCAAGATTTTTCATTTCAAAAAGACCGTAAGCAATAAAACTACTATTACCAGGTCGGTAGTTACGCAAAAATGGACACGCTCGTCCCACATATGAAAATCATGTTGAAAATCATTTCATTGCAGCTTAGTTAACTCACAAAACGTAAGCGAAATAAATAATTTCTTTGAAAATGAACCTTCACGGTTCTAGTATGAATTGACTCATGACATGTATTTAAAGTAACCGCTCGACCTTACACCGGGTGCGACAAAAGTGTGCACAAAATTTCAAAATCAGTTCCACGACATTTGACCCCAAATTTCTCTTTTTCAACATTCAATGTCGTGGCACAGGGTTCACCAACAAATCTTGCGCGCGCGGGCTAGTCATACAAAACGATGAAACGGTTTACAAATACATTTTTGTTAAAACACAACTGTCTAGTGTAAGTTTCAAACTTAAAGATAAAAACCCACCCGTTTCCATCATTTGAAAATATCGACTAAAATCTCATAAAATCTCAAAAGGTGGGGTTCTTTAAATTGATTTCCAAGATTTCCCCAAATGGTCACATAAACAAATGAGATATGCACCTCGTGAAATTAAACCCACGCGACTCAACATGCCGTAAAACAAAACTTATTTAGCGAAATCACTCAAATAGCTTTATACGGACATCGTGGAATGTAACTTTCCGTCTCAACTCTAACATATGTGGAGGAGTTCCAATGTTAAAGTCACAAGCCGTAGTCACTTGCCCAACATTTTAAACACCACAAAACACGGATATCATCTTACCCGAAAGAACCGTTGGAAAAATAACGAAATGAGACAAATTCTAACAAAGTTTGCACTCCCGTGATAAAACGATTTCATACACTTTCAAAACCATATTTCAAAATCTTGTGTGTGTGCTGAACATTTCCCAAAATTCCAAAACACCATCCAAAAAATGATTTGAAACACAAGAATTTGTTAATGCAATCTATTTCAAAATCAAACTTTGTGCATGACTCAGTCGGCATTCTAAGCCTCGACTCCTACTCCTCCAAATCTCTCAGATCCACTAACGTCATCCGGGCATTTAAACCTCTTAGGCAAGTTGGGAAATTACGTCAAATAATCCCTACGATTTTTCCTCAAATCAAAGTCGGCTCTATAAGCCTATGATTCTAGCACAATCATCCATCTTGGCCCGAAACAAACATCATCCTCATCGTCACTCCAAGTGACTAATACTAGAATCGTCCATTTATTCCAACGACTACTAATTTATAACCTTCGACACTACCCCAACGATCATCCCATCAAAGCAAAACAAGCACACGCCTGTACTAGTAGGTTTACTATAGCCGTTCCTCCTTGTGATGGCTATTCTGGGTAGATATTACAACGAGTTATTAGCACATAATAATTCACACTAACAACGCTCACGCTCAACTCCTTGGATTCCTCGTGACTTTCCCCGACTCGAGCATTGATCCTGTATTTCTGATAGTAGGAGCTCTACTACTACCTTCCACACCTATCATCACTCGTTCCGAGTTCCATCCGACGGGTCCAAGTAGTTTCTCGCCGATAACTACACACATATGCCCGCACCGGCATATGTACACACTCTTCCTAGCTCCCTAGGAATTCCACCCAACTCCACTACCCTTGCTATGACGAAATCCCCACTAGTCATGACGAGTCGCCTCACGAATGCACAATCGCACACAGTGTAAAACCAGATAGACATTCGAATATAAGATTCTATCCTACAACGGTTGGACTCAAACAAGAGCTGTGCAATAGAACTAAATCCGACATTCTAAGGCTATTTGGTTCCTACCGCATACAACCTATAGTGCATTCACTTAACAACTTATCAGGGCTAGCATGGACTCCTATTAGAAAACAACAAACATGCAGTACAGTGTAATAAGCACCAAGCAATCTAGCACACATACTCCTATGTTCTAGAAGGCAATCTAGCATACATACTCATATATAAACACCTAAATCTCTCAAACTTATGCTCTGATACCAACTTGTAACACCCTAAAATAGGGGTTAACAAAAACTTCCATAAAACGGAAGAGTGGTACACCTTCTTAAAGCACAAGTGTACTTAAATATCTTTACATAACTTTCAATACAAAGACTTAGATAGATATAACTAATAATGGACCATTAGATTATCAAATCTCTACTATAAAATACGATTACGAAATGTGTCGGAAAGTTCTATCATTAATCTTCTAATCTTTAGCTTTTCCAACAATGATCCCATGCTCTCAAACCCCGGTCTAACCTTCTTGTGTCCTGAACCACTAATATCTGTAACACATAAAACACATAGCAAGTGTTAGGCTTTTTAAAGCCTAAGTGAGGTTTACACATAACACATGGAATATAAACATAGCATGCAGGAATAATAATTCGATACGTTCACAAATTGGATTCCATGGAGAAGGTCCATATCGCTACCCAATTACATCATAATTGAAGATATACCTCGATCGGTACCCCACGGTATTGTCACAAGGCATAACACAACGGAACACCCCACGGTATCCGAAGGTATGAATCAATTACACTTACCCCACGGTGTGTAAGAATATATCCTCCAAATGCATACTAGGTGCTCCTCCAATTATGTGAATTACCAAATATATTAATCCTAAAATAATATTCAAGGGTATTTAACACATAACAATGGTCCAACCATTTAGCATGAATCATGTTTAACATATAACAATGGTCCAACCATTTAACATGAATAATAACAATGGTCCAACCATTTAACATGAATAATAACAATGGTCCAACCATTTAACATGAATCAATACTACTTCCATGTAGTTCCTATACATCCATATGTAACAAATCTTATTCCATATAATATCAATAATAGACATTCGTGTTTACAATTCAATAGTAGGTCCATTTCAATCATTAAGCCATCATTACTTAATTAAGACATATCTTAAGCCATCAACATAATCACACACTAATGATATGAAATCAAACCCAAATCTTTAACACTAACATTTACCATGGTATTGTAAGTAATAGAACACAATTAAACCATCATAACTTACTTGAACTCTTCTTGTTTCCCTCTTATCCATTAAGAGCTTATTAGCCAAGATTTCTCATTAACAATAACAAAATCAAAGTAAAGGACGATGATAAGGTGTAATACAACTAATTAAGTACAAGTTACTCACCTCAAACTCTTCAATTGAAATAACCCTAACTTGAAGATTTGAACCCTAGTACTTCCTCAAGAAAGATGAAGATGACAAGCCCTAGATGAAGTATAATTGGTAAGATTCATCTAATAATTCTTTGAATGGAATTAGGATTGAAAGATTATGAGTTTACCTTAAGCTCCAGATGAAAAATCGCCCAAAACTCAGAAAGAAGAAGCTGGAATTCGTTTTAGAAGAAGTGAGAAAGATAAAGGAATTAAATATCCTAAATTGAGTCGGCCAGTGCTCGGCGCCGATGGCTGGCGCAGATTGATCGGCGCCGAGGTCGGCGCCGGGTTCTGTTTGGTGTTCTTCTCGTTTTAGCACTTAATCCCTCGTAACTTCTTCGTTAAAGCTCCGTTTTCGCTCCGGAAAGAACCGTTGGACTCGTATTCGAATTACCCATCCAACCAAACCATAAAATCTAGGATTTAACCCAACATTCTATTTTTCATTATTTTCTTAAGAATGACTCATACGAATTCCTAAAGTACGGTCTTCGTGTAACGATCAAATAGAATTTCTCATAAATTTACACAAGGCCTATAATTCACTTTAAAGAAACATTAGAAAGATTTTACCTATAAAATAAATTCCGGGGTGTTACAATTCTCCCAACCTTAAAAGGATTTCGTCCCCGAAATCTACTTCCTTCACACTCCAACAACATAGAGCGTAATGTCAATCATAAACCATAAATCCTTAACAGGAATCTAAATTTCCCTCACAGCCATAACAGTAGTTCTTCGAACCAATTCCTTACTACAACACCCTTATCCACGTACACTGTACTTACGATCGGGAGAATACTCTAACTAATGGAATAACTCCTAGTTAGACGGCTTCGGTTATCTCCCAACCTTAGATGTTCCATACATCCCGATTCCGATTTCAGACTTCAAGTCAATCCAAGGCCTAATTAATACTGAAATCAACCGATTCATCAATTCTGATCATTCCTATTATTAACTGTCGACTAACTCTGACGAGTTCTAACAAACTCCAAAGTCCATCCCAACATCAATCACACTAAAGTAGTTCAAGTATGCACATGTACTAGTAGGCTCATCATGACACTGGCCAGGTGTAATTATAAACGTGCCATACATGATTATCCTTGCTACTCTCGACGCGATTCTAGTTTCTCTCCATATTCATCGATCCCAAAGCATCCTATCTCAAAGTGCCTAACGGAGAATTCCACTCTCTTTTACTTATACAAACGCTAGTTTGAGTCTAGGTATCCAAAATCAACACCTAAATCTCTCAAACTTATGCTCTGATACCAACTTGTAACACCCTAAAATAGGGGTTAACAAAAACTTCCATAAAACGGAAGAGTGGTACACCTTCTTAAAGCACAAGTGTACTTAAATATCTTTACATAACTTTCAATACAAAGACTTAGATAGATATAACTAATAATGGACCATTAGATTATCAAATCTCTACTATAAAATCCGATTACGAAATGTGTCGGAAAGTTCTATCATTAATCTTCTAATCTTTAGCTTTTCCAACAATGATCCCATGCTCTCAAACCCCGGTCTAACCTTCTTGTGTCCTGAACCACTAATATCTGTAACACATAAAACACATAGCAAGTGTTAGGCTTTTTAAAGCCTAAGTGAGGTTTACACATAACACATGGAATATAAACATAGCATGCAGGAATAATAATTTGATACGTTCACAAATTGGATTCCATGGAGAAGGTCCATATCGCTACCCAATTACATCATAATTGAAGATATACCTCGATCGGTACCCCACGGTATTGTCACAAGGCATAACACACCGGAACACCCCACGGTATCCGAAGGTATGAATCAATTACACTTACCCCACGGTGTGTAAGAATATATCCTCCAAATGCATACTAGGTGCTCCTCCAATTATGTGAATTACCAAATATATTAATCCTAAAATAATATTCAAGGGTATTTAACACATAACAATGGTCCAACCATTTAGCATGAATCATGTTTAACATATAACAATGGTCCAACCATTTAACATGAATAATAACAATGGTCCAACCATTTAACATAAATAATAACAATGGTCCAACCATTTAACATGAATAATAACAATGGTCCAACCATTTAACATGAATCAATACTACTTCCATGTAGTTCCTATACATCCATATGTAACAAATCTTATTCCATATAATATCAATAATAGACATTCGTGTTTACAATTCAATAGTAGGTCCATTTCAATCATTAAGCCATCATTACTTAATTAAGACATATCTTAAGCCATCAACATAATCACACACTAATGATATGAAATCAAACCCAAATCTTTAACACTAACATTTACCATGGTATTGTAAGTAATAGAACACAATTAAACCATCATAACTTACTTGAACTCTTCTTGTTTCCCTCTTATCCATTAAGAGCTTATTAGCCAAGATTTCTCATTAACAATAACAAAATCAAAGTAAAGGATGATGATAAGGTGTAATACAACTAATTAAGTACAAGTTACTCACCTCAAACTCTTCAATTGAAATAACCCTAACTTGAAGATTTGAACCCTAGTACTTCCACAAGAAAGATGAAGATGACAAGCCCTAGATGAAGTATAATTGGTAAGATTCATCTAATAATTCTTTGAATGGAATTAGGATTGAAAGATTATGAGTTTACCTTAAGCTCCAGATGAAAAATCGCCCAAAACTCAGAAAGAAGAAGCTGGAATTCGTTTTAGAAGAAGTGAGAAAGATAAAGGAATTAAATATCCTAAATTGAGTCGGCCAGTGCTCAGCGCCGATGGCTGGCGCAGATTGATCGGCGCCGAGGTCGGCGCCGGGTTCTGTTTGGTGTTCTTCTCGTTTTAGCACTTAATCCCTCGTAACTTCTTCGTTAAAGCTCCGTTTTCGCTCCGGAAAGAACCGTTGGACTCGTATTCGAATTACCCATCCAACCAAACCATAAAATCTAGGATTTAACCCAACATTCTATTTTTCATTATTTTCTTAAGAATGACTCATACGAATTCCTAAAGTACGGTCTTCGTGTAACGATCAAATAAAATTTCTCATAAATTTACACAAGGCCTATAATTCACTTTAAAGAAACATTAGAAAGATTTTACCTATAAAATAAATTCCGGGGTGTTACAATTCTCCCAACCTTAAAAGGATTTCGTCCCCGAAATCTACTTCCTTCACACTCCAACAACATAGAGCGTAATGTCAATCATAAACCATAAATCCTTAACAGGAATCTAAATTTCCCTCACAGCCATAACAGTAGTTCTTCGAACCAATTCCTTACTACAACACCCTTATCCACGTACACTGTACTTACGATCGGGAGAATACTCTAACTAATGGAATAACTCCTAGTTAGACGGCTTCGGTTATCTCCCAACCTTAGATGTTCCATACATCCCGATTCCGATTTCAGACTTCAAGTCAATCCAAGGCCTAATTAATACTGAAATCAACCGATTCATCAATTCTGATCATTCCTATTATTAACTGTCGACTAACTCTGACGAGTTCTAACAAACTCCAAAGTCCATCCCAACATCAATCACACTAAAGTAGTTCAAGTATGCACATGTACTAGTAGGCTCATCATGACACTGGCCAGGTGTCATTATAAACGTGCCATACATGATTATCCTTGCTACTCTCGACGCGATTCTAGTTTCTCTCCATATTCATCGATCCCAAAGCATCCTATCTCAAAGTGCCTAACGGAGAATTCCACTCTCTTTTACTTATACAAACGCTAGTTTGAGTCTAGGTATCCAAAATCAACACCTAAATCTCTCAAACTTATGCTCTGATACCAACTTGTAACACCCTAAAATAGGGGTTAACAAAAACTTCCATAAAACGGAAGAGTGGTACACCTTCTTAAAGCACAAGTGTACTTAAATATCTTTACATAACTTTCAATACAAAGACTTAGATAGATATAACTAATAATGGACCATTAGATTATCAAATCTCTACTATAAAATACGATTACGAAATGTGTCGGAAAGTTCTATCATTAATCTTCTAATCTTTAGCTTTTCCAACAATGATCCCATGCTCTCAAACCCCGGTCTAACCTTCTTGTGTCCTGAACCACTAATATCTGTAACACATAAAACACATAGCAAGTGTTAGGCTTTTTAAAGCCTAAGTGAGGTTTACACATAACACATGGAATATAAACATAGCATGCAGGAATAATAATTCGATACGTTCACAAATTGGATTCCATGGAGAAGGTCCATATCGCTACCCAATTACATCATAATTGAAGATATACCTCGATCGGTACCCCACGGTATTGTCACAAGGCATAACACAACGGAACACCCCACGGTATCCGAAGGTATGAATCAATTACACTTACCCCACGGTGTGTAAGAATATATCCTCCAAATGCATACTAGGTGCTCCTCCAATTATGTGAATTACCAAATATATTAATCCTAAAATAATATTCAAGGGTATTTAACACATAACAATGGTCCAACCATTTAGCATGAATCATGTTTAACATATAACAATGGTCCAACCATTTAACATGAATAATAACAATGGTCCAACCATTTAACATGAATAATAACAATGGTCCAACCATTTAACATGAATAATAACAATGGTCCAACCATTTAACATGAATCAATACTACTTCCATGTAGTTCCTATACATCCATATGTAACAAATCTTATTCCATATAATATCAATAATAGACATTCGTGTTTACAATTCAATAGTAGGTCCATTTCAATCATTAAGCCATCATTACTTAATTAAGACATATCTTAAGCCATCAACATAATCACACACTAATGATATGAAATCAAACCCAAATCTTTAACACTAACATTTACCATGGTATTGTAAGTAATAGAACACAATTAAACCATCATAACTTACTTGAACTCTTCTTGTTTCCCTCTTATCCATTAAGAGCTTATTAGCCAAGATTTCTCATTAACAATAACAAAATCAAAGTAAAGGATGATGATAAGGTGTAATACAACTAATTAAGTACAAGTTACTCACCTCAAACTCTTCAATTGAAATAACCCTAACTTGAAGATTTGAACCCTAGTACTTCCTCAAGAAAGATGAAGATGACAAGCCCTAGATGAAGTATAATTGGTAAGATTCATCTAATAATTCTTTGAATGGAATTAGGATTGAAAGATTATGAGTTTACCTTAAGCTCCAGATGAAAAATCGCCCAAAACTCAGAAAGAAGAAGCTGGAATTCGTTTTAGAAGAAGTGAGAAAGATAAAGGAATTAAATATCCTAAATTGAGTCGGCCAGTGCTCGGCGCCGATGGCTGGCGCAGATTGATCGGCGCCGAGGTCGGCGCCGGGTTCTGTTTGGTGTTCTTCTCGTTTTAGCACTTAATCCCTCGTAACTTCTTCGTTAAAGCTCCGTTTTCGCTCCGGAAAGAACCGTTGGACTCGTATTCGAATTACCCATCCAACCAAACCATAAAATCTAGGATTTAACCCAACATTCTATTTTTCATTATTTTCTTAAGAATGACTCATACGAATTCCTAAAGTATGGTCTTCGTGTAACGAACAAATAGAATTTCTCATAAATTTACACAAGGCCTATAATTCACTTTAAAGAAACATTAGAAAGATTTTACCTATAAAATAAATTCCGGGGTGTTACACCTTGCTACCACGGAATCCCTATTAGCCATAACGAGTTGCCTCGTGAATACCCAGTCGCATGCAGCGTGAATCAAATAGACATTCGAATACACGATCCTATCCTAGAACGGTTGGACTCAGGCAAGAGCTGCGCAATAGGACTAAATCAAATATTCTAAGGCTATATGATTCTTACTGCATACAACCTATAGGGCCTTCACTTAACAACCTACTATAACTAGCATTGATTCCTACTAGCAAGCAATCATCATACATCATAGTGTCAACAACAGGCAATCTAGCATGCATACCCTATGATCTAGAAAGCAATACAACACTAAGTAATGTACCTTTCCCCTTTGGCTCCGGCTGACTTTACACACTGCGCCCTCGATCACCGTTCCTCAAACGGATTTTTCCTTCTTTTTCCTTTATTCTCAAAGATTTTAGTAAAAGAGTTTAAAACTTCATAGCCGCAACTTGAGACCAAACACACCGAGATGTGTTTGATTCACTCAAGCTGTGCTCTGATACCAAGTTGTAACGTCCCAAAAATTACAAGGAATTTAAAATTTTTAAAGTAACATTTCATTAATAAAAACTCATTTAATAATTTAATCGTTTCGTTTGCAAACTCATAATTAATATTCTCACGAACAATAAACAGCGGAATAAATGTCTAAAATTAAAATCATAAAACTAATCAACTCTTTCCACGCGCCAGTGTGTACTCGTCACGCCTTAGAGCCACTCGTACCTGAAACCACAATTTATTGGGAAAGGGTAAGCACGAAGCTTAGTGAATTCAGACACCATAAATAACACAGTTATTTCCACACCACCTCTAAACAGATAATTGCACATAAACAACATACAAGTCTACGAACAAATCATAAACATGCATACCTACACCATCCCACCCAAAGGCATAAGTTGGTCCACCCGACCACACGATAACCGTGCAAGCATTACCTGGCTCCCCCGGGTTCCTACGCCACCCACGTATATAAACCTCGGGCCCACCGAGTTACTACGCCACCCGCGTCTCAAAACCTCGGCCCCACCGAGTTACTACGCCACCCGCGTATATAAACCTCGGCCCCACAGAACTCCTACGCCACCCGCGTAGTCATAACAAATAAAGGTCCGACTAGACACCCCACTATTTAGTCCCGCATCACAAACAATTAAAACTACCACACACGTACAAATCGTAATGTAAAAATAACCGACATTAGTTATAGTGAGAGAACTCACCTCGTAAGCGCGCCTAGCTCACAAACAATAATTCCAGCTCCACAAATCCGAGATCACTTCCCGACACCTAAACGAACGTTAAAACGTATCAACACGAGGCCCGGACCCTAAAACACGATGCACCCTTAAATCGTCACTAAAATGACTTTTCGGTCTAACCAAACAGGTCTGTTCGGGACCTGCTCCGACCTCCATAAACCCAGAAAATCCTTAATTAAATTACATAACCAGAAAGTGCTCAGAGTTAGGGTTCCAAGGACATATCATACACCTCCTAACGATTTTTCTACAATTTAATACAGATTTTACGAAATTGGTTAACTGCACAGCGAAAAACAGCACCTTTCGTTATAAAACAGCAGTTTGACACTAGCTACGGTCCGAACTGGTTTTTCCGCAAAACATAAGAAACTTACTAGACTCAGAATGGGAACTTTTGGCACTGGTTTCATCCCAATCCGACATTCCTAGCATAAGTTATGGCTTTCCCAAAACAGTGGCAGAAACTGTGACTTTTAAAACGGAACGCGATCTGCCACATCCGGACCTGCTGTATAAACAGCCAAATTACGCCTAGCTAGAGGCCGAACCGGACTTCTGCTAAAACATGAAAAGTGTGCCCGGCACAGAATGTGAACCGTGGGCACCGGATTCGCCTCAATCCGAGCTACGACGGAAAAGTTATGGCCGTCGCAAAACAGTGGCAGACAAACGTTTTCACATGAAATGACAAAAGAAGCTTAACTTAATTCTTAACCCATTAAGCCATGCCTTAAGCATTCAGACCTGGAACTAGCTGTGACTTATTGATTAAGATTAAAAGGGCTGAGCAGCCTGAGCACCACCCTCTGCCACCTCCGGCAGTGGCGGCCGTTGGCGGCGGCGACGGCGGCGGTTAAAAGCTTCCGGCGAAACCACACCAAAACGTACACCCCGACTTACCCACACTCACACCCGCATACACGCACACACACACACGCATGTACACCCCCTGCCAGCACAGCGGCGGCGTACGGCGGCGGCCACACCGCTGGCAGCCGTGACTGCGGCGGTGGTGGCGGCGGTTCTCTGCAGAAAAAGACAAACGACACTAACGAGAAGGGAATTACACTTACCTCGACGAACCCTTCTTCCTCCTCTTTTCCGGCAGCAAAACGACGACGATTCTCCCCTCTTTCCGGCGAACTCTCTCTCTCTTACTCCGGCGAATCTCTCTCTCTTACTCACGGTTCTTTCCCTCTCGGATCTTCTCTCTTTTTTCTTCCGGCCGACGACCCAAAGGTGAGGGGGTAGCCGTAGGTTTTCTTTTGTTTTCTATCTTCCCTTTTCTTGCAAGCCACGAACAAGCAAAACAAAACCAAAAGAAAGGGTTTTGGCCATCGGGTAGTATGGGCCGAACCATGCAATGTTTTGGCCCTTGACACTTCTAGCCCCTCAACTTAAACTTTCTCGCATCTAACCAAAATTCCGACATTTTTAACGATTAGGTCCAACTCGACTAACCCCGTTAACGGAACCCACATTAAATAAAACTTTTTAAAAAAAGAATTAACACTAATAAATTACATACCGGAATACGGGCTTTACAAGTCTGCTTCTTGCTCCTCCATGAAACCATACAGTTGCCTAAAAATAAACAATACCCAGTCACCGACCTTCGGGTTGATAAACACTTCCCCCAATCCGCATCAACATATGCAGTAAGACTAAAATTAGAAGCTAAACATTTAGAGAAAAGAATACCCTTACCAGGAGAACTCTTTAAATATCTCAAAACTCTAAGTGCTAATTTGAGATGAGACAAACGAGGGGAGTGCATGAATTGGCTCAAACAGTGTACAACAAAAGAAATGTCTGGACGAGTGGCTAATAGATATATAAGTCTACCAATCAAACGTTGATATCCAGTAAAGTCCTTCAAAGGAGGATCTTTGGATTCTGATCCCACAGAACCAGTTACCACAAGATTCATGTCCATTGGAGTATTTATAGGCTTACAACCTAAGTATCCAAAGTCACTCAACAACTCTAAACAATATTTTCTTTGTGACATACACAAACCTTTGTCAGTTTCTAAAATCTCAATTCCTAAAAAGAATTTTAATAAACCCAAATCTTTTATTTTGAAACTTGTTTGCAAATGTTTTTTAACACACTCAATCTCAGATTCAGAATTACCCGTTATGACTATATCATCAACATATACAAGCAAGATTACAAAAACATCATTAGAAGACTTGGTAAACAATGAATAGTCACAAGTACTTTGAACAAAACCATGCTCATATAAACACGAAGAAAGCTTGGCATACCATTGACGAGGAGCCTGTTTGAGTCCATATAAAGACTTCACAAGCTTGCAAACTCGTCTGTCATTAGGAGTAAAATATCCCGGTGGCAAACTCGTATAAACTTCTTCCTCTAAGTCTCCATAGAGAAAAACATTATTTACATCTAATTGGTGCAATGACCAGTGGTTTTGAACAGCAAGTGCAATTACACATCTTACCGTAACCATCTTTACTACGGGTGAAAACGTTTCTTCGTAGTCAAGATGTTCACGTTGGTTGTAGCCTTTGGCTACAAGACGTGCTTTGTACCTTTCAATTTCTCCAGTGGATTTATATTTAATTTTATAAATCCATCTACATCCTATAGCCTTACGGCCAGGTGGTAACTCAGTTAAAACCCATGTTCTATTTTTATACAGGGCTTCCATTTCAGTGTTCATAGCATCTACCCAGTTCTGGTCTTTGCTAGCTTCAATAAAGCTATTAGGTTCAAATGACTTATTTAAGGTAGATACAAAAGAAAATTTATTTGTACTGAGATTAGAATAATTTACTACTCTTTCAATGCCATATTTGACTTTACCCTCAACAACATAATCTTGGAATTTTTTAGGTAAAGTAGATGGTCTATTTGACTTACGAACAGTCATAATCTGATCAGAATCAGAATCACTACCCTCAGGAGGGGGCTCCAAATGTTCATCATTATTAGACTGAACCCTTAACTGTCGAAACCCCGCCTGTGAACTACTGGTACCACGAGTACTGCTCGGGTCATTGGACCCGACAGTTTCAGCAGTGTTATCTCTACTATTAATCCCACCAGGGTCATTTGATCCGGCAGCCCTATTTTGGTTTCCAAGTAGTTCACGGCTGTTTCTATGTTCAGATTGATTTAAACTATTTTCATTTGGAGGACTCACCCTAATTTCATCATCGGGCATTTCAGAAGCAGGGTCATTAGTTTGAAAAAACACAGAATCAAAGAAATTTAATGAACTAATATCATTGTAATCATGTTCATGAAAACTTGTATTCATTTTAAAAGGAAATATGTTCTCGTAAAACTTAACGTCTCTTGAAACAATAATCTGCTTTGATTCTAGACTATAAAGTCTGTAACCCTTTTTTGAGTTAGAATAACCTAAATGAACACATTTTTCAGATTTAGCAGAAAACTTATCAGAGGCATTAGGTTTGACAGCAAAGCACAAACATCCAAAATTTCGAAGATGAGTTAATACAGGAGCAAACCCAAACACAATCTCATAAGGAGATTTTCCATGTAAAATAGAGGAAGGAGTGCGATTAATAAGATAAGTAGCTGTTAATATGCACTCTGTCCACATATTTAATGGAATATTTCCTTGAAACATTAATGCTCTAGCTACATTAAGCAAATGCCTATGTTTACGTTCAACCACCCCATTTTGCTGGGGTGTGTAAACACAGGTAGTCTGATGTATTATTCCATTAGTCCTAAAAAACTCACCTATTTTATTATTTACAAACTCTGTCCCATTATCACTTCTGAAAATTTTAACTCGTTTGCCAAACTGGGTAAAAAGCATGCTGTGAAAAGCAACCACATTATCAGACACTTCATCTTTACTTTTCAACAAATATACCCAAACACATCTAGAATAATCATCAACAACAGTTAAAAAGAAACGAAAACCTTCCTTACTTGGTACCCTATAGGGTCCCCAAAGGTCCAAGTGAATTAATTCACCAAGAGCAGTAGTAGTGTGATTACTTAGATTGAACTTGTCACGAGCCTGTTTGGCCATATGACAAATATCACACGGAGGTGATGGTCGATCACTTCCTAAATTAAGTGTTTCTTTTAAAACATTAAGAACAGGATCAGCTGGATGTCCCAGCCGACTGTGCCACAACTGGCGAGAAACACAACACATTATAGACAGATTGGACTTTGAGTCAAAAGACTCACCTATAGGTAGATTATCCAAGAAGTATAAACCTCCTTGTTCACTACCAGTCCCCACTATTTTCCTGGGCAGTAAGTCCTGAAGAAGGTAGCACTTGTATTCATCAAACAATGCAAAAAATTTACTATCTCTAGCAATTTTATGAACAGATAAAAGATTCACATGAAAATCAGGAATGACAAGAACATCATACAACATAACACTATTGTTCAATCTATAATTGCCAATTTTGTTTATTTTTGCCTCTTCCCCATTTGGTTGAGTTACTTTAAGATTTAAATCAGAAACATCCATAAGATTTTCAAGTTGAGAGGAAGAGGTGGTCATATGCTGATTTGCACCTGAATCAATTATCCGACCAGAACTGGACAGTTTATGAGACATATTGGACAAGTTCCCCATATTAGAGAAGAAATTACCTGCCATGTTAGCAGATATTCCTTCGGACTGTTTGTGATCTATTAATGACAGAAGCTTGTTAATCTGATCTTTCGTCAGCACATTAGGAGTACTTGAATTTTGAACCGGATTCTCAAATAGACAAACATTTCCAGCAGAGGACTTAAAAGATTGACCATTTTTTGGTTTGTTGAATTGAAAATCCTTTGGAAAACCAATTAACTTGTAGCATCTTTCAATTGTGTGACCATTTAGACCACAATGCTTACAAGTCAGTTGAGTTTTTCCAAATTTTTTCTTATTTCCATTTGTTTTTCCAAAAAAGGCCGAATGCTGACCCTTGGTATCAGAAGGTCGTGTCCCACTTCTGTGAGACTCTTCCCTAGATACCAAGGAAAATGCAGTTTTGACAGAGGGTAGAGGATCGGTTGTTAAAATGTTGCTTCTAATGTGAGCATAATGATCATCTAGGCCCATCAAAAACTGCATCAATTTGATTAATTGGATGTGTTTTAAAAAATCATGAGATGCATTACACGTGCATGAGGGCAGTTTGACCAAGGCATCAAACTGCTTCCATAGTGCATTTAGCTTATGATAGTAGTCGGAGACAGAAGCTCCACTTTGATTTAAAGAATTGATTTTCTGATATAGATTAAAGGTGACAGATCCGTCAACTTTATCATAAGTTTCCTGTAGTTCAGTCCAAACCTAAGATGCTATTTTTGAAAAAAAACTTAACTAACAAAGAGCTCTTCGAAAATAGAATTAAGAATCCAGGATAAAACAACTGAGTTACACCTGTCCCATTGCCTACCAAGGACATCATTGTCTTTAGGTCGAGCAATAGATCCATCAACAAAGCCAAATTTATTTTTAGTTTCCAAGGCAAGAGTCATAGCACATGACCAGACCTTGTAGTTATCAGTTCCATTAAGTTTCATGTTCAGGATTGATACACCCGTAGTGTCACTAGGATGGAGGTATAGGGGATCTCCAAAGTCCAGCTTCCCAATCAGAGATTGAGGCTCTGGACTCTTAGGAGATGAAGCTCCAGTCATGGTGAACACTCAACAGAAATAATAGCAAGCAAGGATAAAAAACTGAGGGCTCTCAGACAGGATTCCTTGCCACTCAATGGATGGTAGGTCAAGTCCACCACTCATGTAACGTCCCAAAAATTACAAGCAAATTTAAAATTTTAAAATAAACATTTCATTTATAACAACTCATTAAATGATCCCAACGTTTCGTTTGCAAACACATAATTACTATCTTTGTAAAATAAAACCAGCGGAATAAACGTTTAATTATTAAAACCATAAAGCAACCAGCTCTCCTCGCGCGCCAGTGTGTACCCGTCACGCCTTAGAGCCACTCGCACCTGAAACCACAATTTATTGGGAAAGGGTAAGCACGAAGCTTAGTGAATTCCATCACATGCGCAGATAGGAATTATATACACATCACCCCTATCCGCACATAAGCAACAACATCACAGTTACATAAAACGAGTAAACATCTACAAGTAATTATGTATCCAACACCTCGGTCCCACCGAGCCCTCGGTCCCACCGAGTTGTAATGTAACACACTCGTCACACCGAGTTCCCACAACGTTTCCTTCCACTTCCTCGGTCCCACCGAGCCCTCGGTCCCACCGAGTTGTAATGTAACACACTCGTCACACCGAGTTCCCACAACGTTCCCTTCCACTTCCTCGGTCCCACCGAGCCCTCGGTCCCACCGAGTTGTAATGTAACACACTCGTCACACCGAGTTCCCACAACGTTTCCTTCCACTTCCTCGGTCCCACCGAGCCCTCGGTCCCACCGAGGTGTAATGTAAAACATTTATACTAAGCATTTAAACCAATCAAATATTACACGCCACAAACAACTAGTTCACACCACAAAGACAGTAGTACATACAAACTACTATGACATGCATACAACCCCTAACTACACAGTGAGAGAACTCACCTCGAATGCGCGCCTAGCTTAACAACACAATTCAAGCTTCACCAATACGGTCACTTCCCAGCACCTAAACGCATGTTAAAACGTGTCAATACGAGACTCGGACCCTATGACACGACACACGCTTAAACTGTCACTAAAACTAATTTCCGTTCTCACAAAACAGGTCTGTTCGGGACCTGTTTCGACCCCTTAAAACCCAGAAAATTCCCAATATTATTTCATGACCAGAAAGTCCTCTGAGTTAGGGTTCCAAGGACATATTATACGCTTCCTAACGATTTTTCTACAATTTATTATGAATTAAATACGAACGATTACCAAAACTGCGAGTTTTCGTTCCAGCCTGCACAAACAGCCCAATACAGCCTAGCTACGGGCTTAATCAGACTTTCGGCAAAACACGAAAAACCTTCCCAATTCGATTTGGGAACTTTGGGCACCAATTTCACCTCAAAACGAGTTACGAGCAGAAAGTTATGGTCTACACAAAACAGTGGCAGATTCCAGAATTTTTCACATGAAATGACGAAACACCGAACTTGCGACCACTTTTTCGCCCAGCTAGAGACCGAACCAGTTTTCCGCTAAAACACGGAAAACGTGCCCGATCCCGAACTTGAACCGTGGGCGCCAGTTTCGGCTCAAACGGAGTTACGACAGAAAAGTTACGATCACACGAAAACTGGACAGCACACTTAGAATTTTCATAAAATCACGATTTATAAAAACGGTTCAAGGCTTAACGGTTCGGGTTACAACTAGGGCTGGACACCCCACGCACCACCCACTGCCACCTCCGGCAGTGATGGTCGGCGGCGGCCACCGCCGGTGGTGGTTTCACGGCGACATCAAAGAAACAACAGGGGGGGGGGGGGGGAACACTTACCTACGACGACGTCTCACCACCGCAACCAAACCTCTCTCTCTCGATCTCCGACGAAACCAGGGTGGTGGCGCCCTCCGGCGACAGCAGCAGCGGCGGCGACGACTGCCGCTGTGTTCATTCTTCTCTTCTCTCTCTTTCTCGCGATCTCTCTCCCGGCTCTTCTCTCTTCGACCGGCAACCACAAGAAAAACAAAGGAGCCGTAGGGTTTGGTTTTTGACAAACTTATTCTTTCTTTTCTTGTGTGTCCCTCACGTTACCACACCTAAACCCAAAACAAAAAGAGCCGTGGGTTTTTTTTTTCTTTCCTATTCCTATTTCTTTTCTTTTCTTACTAATCACGACAAACACACACAAAACACAAAGAAAAGATTTCGGCCATTGGGTGCATGGGCCGAAACTTAGACTTTTGGCCCGTGACACTTCTAGTCCCTCCACTTAAACCTTCTCGCAACTAACCAAAATTCCGACATTTTTCGATTAGGTCTAACCCGACTAACCCCGTTAACGGCAACCACATTAAATCAAACTTAAAAGAAAAGAATTAATAAAAGAAATTACATACCGGATTACGGGCTTTACAACTCTCCCCCACTTGGATTAGACTTCGTCCTTGAAGTCTATGCCCGTGCATAGCTAAAGATAGTTCTCCCACATCTCAACCTCAGGTTCCCAAGTCCACTCAGAACCCTCTCTGAGTTGCCACTGGACTTTCACTAACTGGAACCTAATTTCTCACACCGTCTAAAAATCTCCCGAATACTTCCTTACTAACAACACTCCTTCAAGAACACTGGTAACGCGTTTGGAAGAACACTCCAACAATCGGGGTCATTCTTAGTTAAACGAATTCGGTTGTCTCCTAACCTTAGATGATTCATACCTCCCGATTAAATTTTCCAAGCTCTAACCATTCTAAAGATGCTCACCAATATACCCTACAGGATACTCGAATCCGATCTTTTCTACCATTAACTGCCGATTAACTTCTACGAATTCTAATAGACTCCAAAGATTTTCAATAACTTATATTAACAAAACATCGACCCCCTGCCGAACATCGGTCCAACCGATTACAATAACAAACATCGGCCACCCGCCGAACATCGGTCCAACCGATTACAATAACAAACATCGGCCACCCGCCGAACATCGGTCCAACCGATTACAATAACAAACATCGGCCACCCGCCGAACATCGGTCCAACCGATTACCATGAATCACATAAGCGTGGTATTATCCTAGACACTAACACAAGTAGATATCCCCTACAATCAAGTCAACTAACACACACGTAGGTCATTCCCTTAACCGATACTACCCGACCTACATTACCAACACGCGTGGAATACCCAACCTCCTACCGTCGACGTATCCCCCACACTTCGCTCTACAAAGCTAATTTATCTGAACCGAGGATACACCTCGACGCCTACCTCTCAGGTAACGCCTCAGGGCCCCTCACATCGGAATTACCTCTCAGGTAAGTGCCCACAACTATATCCTCCTAGCACCTACTAGAAAGCCTAGGCTATAACACATGAACACCGGGGTCTCACCCCGAGATACCCAACCGACCACTACCAGCGACTGACTAACGTGCCTAAGGATCCAGAGCAAAACAGCCTACCAACAACATGCCTATTCCGGATTGACTCACTCACCCAAACATGTAAACACTCAACGTGCAAAGAATGCCAAACGGTGCGACAAAAACAACTCATCAACTAGACTCCACATCGAGCCATTAAAACCGGGCAATTAGCCCATGACTAATTCCAAGTCAAAACCGAGCAAAATGCTCCACGCTTGCTAGACCCATAAGTCGGTCAAAAACGCGTTTAAACAAAGTTTAAGCAAGCAATACTCTGAAATCAACCTTAGTCTCAGACTCAACACGGGTTAAACAAAAGAGTTTTCCAAAAGGACTCACACCCTAAAAATTCTCGAAATGACACATGACACTTAAAAGCACATTTCCCCAAATGGTTTACAAAATCATTTACAAAATATTTTCAACATCAGGATTTTCATCTCAAAAGATCGTATGTAATAAAACTACTATTACCTGATCGATAGTTACGCAAAACTGGACACGCTCGTCCCACATAGGAAAATCATGTTGAAAATCGTTCCATTGCAGTTCAGTTTACTCACACAAAAGCAAGCGTAATAAATAATTTCTTTAAAATGAACCGCCTCGATTCCAGTATGGATTGACTCATGACGTGCACTTAAAGTAACCGCTTGACCTTAAACATGGTGCGACAAAGGTGTGCACATAATTCAAAATAAGTTTCACGACATTTGATTCAAAAATTCTTCTTTTTAATCATAAAAAAATGACGTGGCACAGGGTTCGCCACAAATTTTTCGCGCGTCAGCTAATCACACAAAACGATGACACGGTTTACAAATATATTTTTGTTAAAACACGACTGTCTCGTGTAAGTTTCAAACTTGAAGACAGAAACCAGTCCGCTTCTATTAATTGGAAATATCGACTAGAACCTCATAAAATCTCAAACTGGGGGCAGGCATGCAAGCTTGTAACACTTCCTCAAGTTTCGTACTTGGGACATATAACGTCAAAACATTATAGTTTAAAAATGTATTTATCGAAAATGCTCAAAATACTCGTTTCCTCCAAAGCAAAAGTTTTTAATTTCCCAAAAAAAAAAAATGATCGGTAATTCTAAATTAACCGAATGTCAAAAATTTACGCATTTATATTTCCAAAATATAACACATTGTAGTCGTATGCATGATGTTCACAACATTAAAACACTCCTTGGATCAAATGGTCTTTCATTTCGACAAAAAGGAACTAAAACATTTTCATGCACGACTCGTTCATCAAAATGTCGAGAACAAAGGTTACCCCAGTATGCATACCCCTAAGTCGATAAATCGCATTTTCATGGAAATGTCAATAAAACCCTTAGCTGACTAAAAAACGCACTAAACAACTCCTTATGAAATGTTACCAAAATTCCTCCATGCATCACTTATGTCACATATGAATCAATCCACACACTGAACTATTTGCAATAAAACACTTAGTAATACAAACTCTCGAACGAAAAGTTAAGCGACACTGGAGTTCCAAACTCAATTTAAACAAATCACCAAAATAGCCTTTATACAGACATCGTGGAATGTAACTTTTCGTCTCAACTCTAACACATGTGGAGGAGTTCCAATGTTAGAGTCTCAATCCGTAGTTACTTACCCAACATCTTAACCACCACCAAAACACGGATAACATCGTACCCGAAAGAACCGTTGGAAAAATAACGAAAATGAGACAAATTCTAACAAAGTTTGCACTCCCGTGATAAAACGATTTCATGCACTTTCAAAACCATATTTCAAAATCTTGTGCGTGTGTTGAGCAGTTCCCAAAATTCCAAAACACCGTCCATACAAAGATTTGAAACACAAGAATTTGTTAATGCAATCTTATTTTCAAAATAACTTCGTGCATGACTCATTCGGCATTCAACGTCTCGACCCCTACTACTCCGAAACTCTCCGGTCTACTATTGTCATCCAGACATTTAAACCTCTTAAGGCAAGTTGGGAAATCACATCAAATCATCTTACGGGTTTTCCTCAAATCAAAGTCGGCTCTATGAGCCTATGACTCTAGCGCAATCTTCCATCTTGGCCCGAAACAAACATCATCCTCATCATCATTCCAAGTGACTAATACTAGAATCGTCCTTTTATTCCAACGACTACTAATTTATAACCTTCGACACTACCCCAACGATCATCCCATCAAAGCAAAACAAGTACACACCTGTACTAGTAGGTTTACTATAGTTGTTCCTCCTTGTGATGGCTATTCTGGGTAGACAATACAACGCGTTATTAGCACATAATAACTCATACTAACAACACTCACGCTCAACTCCTTGGATTCCTCGTGACTTCCCCGACTCGAGCATTGATCCTGTGCTTCCGGTAGTAGGAGCTCTACTACTATGTTCTAGAAAGCAATCTAACACACGTACTCATACATAAACACCCTTCCCAACTCTCTAGGAACTTCCTCTTATCCCACTACCCTTGCTACTACCGAATCCCTACTAATTATAACGGGTGACCTCGCGAATACCCGATTATATGCAGTGCGAAACAAATAGACAGTCGAATACAAGACTCTATCCTAGAACGGTTGGACTCAAACAAGAGCTGCGCAATAGAACTAAATCGAATATTCTAAGGCTATAAATCTCTTACTGCATACAACCTAGAGGGCATCCACTTAGTAACCTATCATAATTAGCATAAATTCCTAATAGCAAGTAGTTCAACATGCAGCATAGTGTCCACAACAGGCAATCTAGCATGCATACTCTATGATCTAGAAAGCAATAAAACACTAAGTGCTGTACCTTTTCCCCTGGCTCCGGCTGACTGTACACACTGCGCCATCGATCACCGTTTCTCAAACGGGTTTTCCTTTCTTTTATTTTCCAAAAATTTTAAAGAAAATTTTATAGCCGCAAACTTGAGATCAAACACACCGAGGTGCATTTGATTCACTCAAGCTGTGCTCTGATACCAAGTTGTAACGTTCCAAAAATTACAAGCAAATTTAAAATTTTAAAATAAACATTTCATTTATAACAACTCATTAAATGATCCCAACGTTTCGTTTGCAAACACATAATTACTATCTTTGTAAAATAAAACCATCGGAATAAACGTTTAATTATTAAAACCATAAAGCAACCAGCTCTCCTCGCGCGCCAGTGTGTACCCGTCACGCCTTAGAGCCACTCGCACCTGAAACCACAATTTATTGGGAAAGGGTAAGCACGAAGCTTAGTGAATTCCATCACATGCGCAGATAGGAATTATATACACATCACCCCTATCCGCACATAAGCAACAACATCACAGTTACATAAAACGAGTAAACATCTACAAATAATTATGTATCCAACACCTCGGTCCCACCGAGTTGTAATGTAACACACTCGTCACACCGAGTTCCCACAACGTTTCCTTCCACTTCCTCGGTCCCACCGAGTTGTAATGTAACACACTCATCACACCGAGTTCCCACAACGTTCCCTTCCACTTCCTCGGTCCCACCGAGCCCTCGGTCCCACCGAGTTGTAATGTAACACACTCGTCACACCGAGTTCCCACAACGTTTCCTTCCACTTCCTCGGTCCCACCGAGGTGTAATGTAAAACATTTATACTAAGCATTTAAACCAATCAAATATTACACGTCACAAACAACTAGTTCACACCACAAAGACAGTAGTACATACAAACTACTATGACATGCATACAACCCCTAACTACACAGTGAGAGAACTCACCTCGAATGCGCGCCTAGCTTAACAACACAATTCAAGCTTCACCAATACGGTCACTTCCCAGCACCTAAACGCATGTTAAAACGTGTCAATACGAGACTCGGACCCTATGACACGACACACGCTTAAACTGTCACTAAAACTAATTTCCGTTCTCACAAAACAGGTCTGTTCGGGACCTGTTTCGACCCCTTAAAACCCAGAAAATTCCCAATATTATTTCATGACCAGAAAGTCCTCTGAGTTAGGGTTCCAAGGACATATTATACGCTTCCTAACGATTTTTCTACAATTTATTATGAATTAAATACGAACGATTACCAAAACTGCGAGTTTTCGTTCCAGCCTGCACAAACAGCCCAATACAGCCTAGCTACGGGCTTAATCAGACTTTCGGCAAAACACGAAAAACCTTCCCAATTCGATTTGGGAACTTTGGGCACCAATTTCACCTCAAAACGAGTTACGAGCAGAAAGTTATGGTCTACACAAAACAGTGGCAGATTCCAGAATTTTTCACATGAAATGACGAAACACCGAACTTGCGACCACTTTTTCGCCCAGCTAGAGACCGAACCAGTTTTCTGCTAAAACACGGAAAACGTGCCCGATCCCGAACTTGAACCGTGGGCGCCAGTTTCGGCTCAAACGGAGTTACGACAGAAAAGTTACGATCACACGAAAACTGGACAGCACACTTAGAATTTTCATAAAATCACGATTTATAAAAACGGTTCAAGGCTTAACGGTTCGGGTTACAACTAGGGCTGGACACCCCACGCACCACCCACTGCCACCTCCGGCAGTGATGGTCGGCGGCGGCCACCGCCGGTGGTGGTTTCACGGCGACATCAAAGAAACAACAAGGGGGGGGGGGGGGGAACACTTACCTACGACGACGTCTCACCACCGCAACCAAACCTCTCTCTCTCGATCTCCGACGAAACCAGGGTGGTGGCGCCCTCCGGCGACAGCAGCAGCGGCGGCGACGACTGCCGCTGTGTTCATTCTTCTCTTCTCTCTCTTTCTCGCGATCTCTCTCCCGGCTCTTCTCTCTTCGACCGGCAACCACAAGAAAAACAAAGGAGCCGTAGGGTTTGGTTTTTGACAAACTTATTCTTTCTTTTCTTGTGTGTCCCTCACGTTACCACACCTAAACCCAAAACAAAAAGAGCCGTGGGTTTTTTTTTTCTTTCCTATTCCTATTTCTTTTCTTTTCTTACTAATCACGACAAACACACACAAAACACAAAGAAAAGATTTCGGCCATTGGGTGCATGGGCCGAAACTTAGACTTTTGGCCCGTGACACTTCTAGTCCCTCCACTTAAACCTTCTCGCAACTAACCAAAATTCCGACATTTTTCGATTAGGTCTAACCCGACTAACCCCGTTAACGGCAACCACATTAAATCAAACTTAAAAGAAAAGAATTAATAAAAGAAATTACATACCGGAATACGGGCTTTACAACTCTCCCCCACTTGGATTAGACTTCGTCCTCGAAGTCTATGCCCGTGCATAGCTAAAGATAGTTCTCCCACATCTCAACCTCAGGTTCCCAAGTCCACTCAGAACCCTCTCTGAGTTGCCACTGGACTTTCACTAACTGGAACCTAATTTCTCACACCGTCTAAAAATCTCCCGAATACTTCCTTACTAACAACACTCCTTCAAGAACACTGGTAACGCGTTTGGAAGAACACTCCAACAATCGGGGTCATTCTTAGTTAAACGACTTCGGTTGTCTCCTAACCTTAGATGATTCATACCTCCCGATTAAATTTAGTTTATAAGTTAGTTTATAATAATGACAAGATTGGTTATGATTTTATATTTTAACAAATATTGTAGGTGGTTATGGTGAGAACGTGTGAAGGGAAGGTGTAAGTTATTGAAAATATCAATTTAAAGATGCATATGTGAACCCACGTTACTAATTTTTTATATGGGTTCATCTATGAATCTTCAAATTGGTTTTTCAATGATTCACGTATGAATATTCATTTTGCAATTTCTCACCATATTTAACATTGTCATTTGAAGTTTCTCCTCAAGGTATATTTGTGAAAAAGGCATATTTCTTCTTTCCTCTCAAACTAACAAGAGTTCATATATGTACAAATAGTTTATATGTGAATCACACGAGTTCACATATGAACTGGTTTGCTGTCTACTTGTAAAAGTGACGAGACTACCCCTCTATCTTCCACAACCATGCTACCGAATTATCCGGTGCTTCACAGTGAAAGCTGCAAATGTTGACCAAATGAAACGCTATGATCACTTCTCTATGGCTATATATATAAGCGAAAGATAGTGTGAGAAGTTGGGTTAACGTGAGAAGCGTGAAAAGTGAATCTGAACCCTTGATCAATAATAATCTCAAGCCCACCCATGAATTGTGCTTGATACGGGGATTAATCTGGTGTATCTCAGTGCATCTCATCCTAATACATATCCAACGATTGATAACCACTTCTCACGTTAACTTAACTTCTCACGAAAACCCAACCCTATATATAATGTGAATTATAATTATAATTTGTACATGAGTCAATTTTACAACTTATAAACGAAATTCTGAATCAGTTTAAGATTTATATGTAAAACATAAAAAATATGTATCATCATAGATCTTAAACTAAAGACTATGAAATTCTCGATTTTTTGTATACTTTTGTTTAACTTATATGTTGATTATATTTTAGATATTTTAATTTAATAGAAAATGGATAATCTAATAACTAATTATTTAAAAAAGAAAGTGGGTAAATTTTTTGAAAAATGAGTAAATTAGTGATTTAATGTATTGGATTAGTGATTAAAAGGGGAGACCTGTAGGCTGTAGTGGTGCCAACGTCTTATTTTTCCGTCGAAAAGTTAAAAAATTTAGGTTTGTGAAAGGTGCAACCGTATCAATTTGTTTTGTGCCATTATATATATTTTGAAACTATAATAAAGACATAAGTTTTCTCTGGTAGAGTTGGTTTGAAAATCTTTTATTTCACTTCAAACTTGGGTTCGAGTCTTGTTAAAGTCATTTTTGTAGTTTTTAGCTTTTAGTTTCATACTTATTATGTTGTTAAAAAAATTGCGATAATAGAACTTGAACTTGAGACCTTAAGTTTGAAAAACAAGTAACTAACCAAAAGTCCAATATTGATTTTGTTTAAAATATCTTAATATTTATTTTTTATAATCAAATAGTGTCATCGTTTAAAAAAAAGTTCTGAATCCACCGCTAAATTCCACTAAGACATTTTGAAAAATGATAGACGTAGGTATATTTAAGAGCAAACAATTTTGATTATTTTTTCTTTAAAAAACAATGAAGAAATATTCATGTCCCATTCAAGTAGGCGAAGTATTAGTATTCATGGTCTAAAGAAGTAGGGGTGCGCAAAATTGGAGCAGTTAAAAATCCGAACCAAAAATAAGGTGTTTGTATAAAATTTGAAATATACCCTAAAATCCGAAAACCCGATCTTTTGGGGACATTTAGGTTCAGGTTGAGTTTGATATTTGGTGACCCGACCCGTCTGAAAACCCGAAATAATATGCATATATATTTTGAATAACATATTAATATATTTATTTATCTAGTTATCTTTTGAAAATCGTAAATTCTAGTCGGTCGAAATGTTTTTTCTAATTTCTAAATTTACAATCGATTTCATCAATCACTAAATCGATTTCAACAATCACTAAATTGATTGAATCATCATCAAAATCGATTTAATTTATATACTTTTTGCATTATCTTAATACCCAAATCCAGCCGACATCAATCCAAAATCCAACCAACCCGAACCCGAAGTCGTCCGAAACCGAAAATCTAAAATCCGAGTCTTCATTTCAATACCCAAAATCCGATCGAGTTTTTGGTTTGTCCACCGAGCCTATCGGACCCGCACACCCCTATAAAGAAGTAATAGGGGTTGAATTAATAGAATTTGAAAAAGGTATAATTAATTTAGAAGAAATCCAAGAATAAAAAAGTAGCAAGATGGAGAGAGAAGGGGAGGATGAGAAGAGAACCGGGGGTTCGAAGCTGGAATGGGAATAAGGAAACACGACAGAACCATAGCTACCAAGGAAGAAGGAATCAGAACGAGACGTCATATATGTTTTTCAACTTCCCGGAAAACTGGGAGGTCCCCGATCTGTGGCGAATGTTCAAGAGATTTGGACAAGTTTCAGACATGTATATGGCAAGTAAACGACTGAAGAATGGGAAAAAGTTTGGCTTTGTTCGGTTTAAATCGGTACAGAATGAAGCAGCGCTGGAAAAACAATTACGAGACATCTGGATAGGAATGTATAGACTGCGGGTTCACCTAGCAAACAAGGAAGGAAGAAGAAGTTTTTACAAACGTCAACCGACAGCAGGGCTGCAGAAGGCAGGAACAGAAAACATAGTTAACACAGGAAGAAACACTCCTAACACGAACCCATCTTTTGCTGAAGTGGTGAAGCGAGGGCGAGTGGAAGAGGAGAGGAGAAAAGTTAAGGAAAGTCTGGTGGTCGGAAGATGGGATGCAGACAGAGAAGAATTGGAATTTCTGAAAAAATGCGCAATTGGAAATGTAGATTCATTGGAGAATATAAAAGCAATTCAAGGGATTTTAAATGAGTCAGAGCCAGAAGGGGGAGGGATCAAGTTGATAGGAGGGAGACACATCCTAATTAGCTTCGGAACGGTACAAGGGATGGAAAACGTAGTAAAAGACAAGGAGCACGGAATCCACAGCTGGGTAAAAAACCTTAGAAGATGGACGATTGGATTCAGAACCACAGACAGATTAGCCTGGTTGAGAATCGAAGGTCTACCACTTCATATTTGGAAGGAGGAAGTATTTAAAGAAATCGCAAGTAAGTGGGGCAAGGTTCTAAGCATGAAAAACTGCCAAATGAAGGAGAACACAAATCTGAAGTGGGAAAAAATAGAGGGATTGGTAGGTGTGGTGAATGTATACGGACCAGGGGACCAAAGTAAAAGGGTGGAAGTTTGGTCAAAATTAGACCAATTGTGCAACAAGGAAGAGATTAAGTGGGTTTTTTTTGGCGATTTCAATGAGGTAAGGGGACACCATGAGCGGTTGAATTCGATCACTTGTACGAAAGGTTCGGCGGAATTTAATGATTTTATTCGAAGGAACAAGCTGGAAGATATAAGATTAGGGGGAAGCAAATTCACAAGGATTAGTGACGATGGAAGAAAATTTAGTAAGCTCGACAGATTTTTGGTAACAAATTCATTCGGGGGCCTTTGGAGAAACTTAGGGGCAAAAACTTTGGAGAGAAAATGGTCGGATCACACTCCGATTATGTTATGTGATAAATGGGTTGATTTTGGACCGTCGCCTTTCAAGTTTTTCGATGCTTGGTTGATGGATAACAGTTTAGAAGAAATGGTGAAAGAAGTGTGGGCAACGGAAGTCATATCCATAAGGCCGGATTGTAGGTTCCGGAAAAAACTAAAAAAGGTGAAATTGGCGTTAAAAGAATGGAGGAAAATCAAGTGGGGAGAGGTGGATAAAGACTTGATAAATATAAAAGTAGAGGTAAATAAGTGGGAAAAAGAGAAAGACAAGCAGAATTTCGGAGAAGAGGAAAGAAAAAAGTGGATTGAAGCAAGAAAGAGATGGCTTATTTTGGAGGAAAAAAGCTTGGCCGTGGCGAAACAAAAAGCAAAAATAAATTGGATTAAAGACGGGGACGAGAACTCCAGATTATTTCATATGGCTACAAAGAGTCGGGAGCGAAAAAACTCAATCCGTGGGTTAACAATCGATTCGGTATGGGAGGAGGAACCGAATACCATAAAGAACCATGTGTACGACTACTTTAAGAAGAAATACGCAAAACAAAGGGAGAGTATGCCAAAGTTGACATGGAAACGGGTGAAGAAACTTACGAAAGAGGAAGCATCGGTGCTGGAAAGAGCTGTGTCGGAAGAGGAAGTTTGGGCAGCGGTGAAAGATTGCGGAAAAAATAAATCGCCGGGTCCAGATGGGTTCACGATAGGGTTTATAAAGAGGTTTTGGGATATAATAAAGGGAGATCTTTTGGCGGCATTAGAATGGTTTTGGGAGAAGGAGGAACTAAGTGAAGGATGTAACTCTTCGTTTTTGACTTTGATACCAAAAAACCCAAATCCGATCGGCCTAAACGACTTTAGACCGATAAGCCTAATCGGGATATTTTACGAAGTGATATCGAAAATTTTGGCGGAGAGAATAAAGTCGGTAATAGGGAAGTTAATTAGTAAGGAGCAAAGCGCGTTCATAAGAGGAAGATCGATCCTTGACGGGATCCTAATAGCAAACGAGACGGTGGAGTTTCTAAAGAGATCGAAGAGGAAGGGCCTAATTTTCAAACTGGACTTCGAAAAAGCATACGATACGGTGGAATGGTCATTTCTTTTGGATGGTTTGGAAAGCATGGGATTCGGTAGAAAATGGAGGAGTTGGATCGAGGCATGCTTGAAGACGTCAAGGATCTCGGTATTAATAAATGGGTCACCGACTCGTGAATTCCCGATGGAAAGGGGGCTTCGGCAAGGGGATCCCCTAGCCCCCTTCCTATTCTTAGTGGTGGCCGAAGGATTACACTCTATGTTGGGGGGAAGCCGTTGAAAAGGTTTTATTCAAAGGTATAAAAGTGGGAAACGATGATGTATGCATTTCCCATCTACAATACGCGGACGATGCCGTATTTTTTGGAGAATGGGAATCCTCAAACATAAAAAACCTCATGAAAGTGCTGAAATGCTTCTATGTGGTTTCGGGATTAAAACTGAATATGGGCAAGAGTAAGATATTCGGGGTGGGCGTCTCGGAAGGGGAAGTGCAAGATTGGGCTTCAACATTGGGGTGCGGAAGCGGTACACTGCCATTTTCCTATCTTGGCCTTCCGGTCGGTTCATCAATGGCAAAAACGAATCATTGGAAACCGGTGGTGGATAAAATGAAGAATAAATTATCAAGTTGGAAAGCTAAAATGATCTCGTTCGGAGGGCGTTGGACCTTGGTAAGAGCGGTTCTTGGTAGTGTTTCATTATTCCATTTTTCGTTGTTTCGTACCCCGGTGAGTGTTATAAAAGAATTGGAGCGGGTGAGGTGTCATTTCTTTTGGGGAGGGGGGGGGGGTGAGGAAGAGAATGTGAGGAAAGCTCGCTGCTGGGTGAAATGGGAAAAAGTTTTGGGATCCTTTGAAAGGGGAGGGTTAAATGTGGGGGGCCTTAAAGAGCTTAATTGGGGCTTGATTGGGAAATGGTGGTGGAGATTTCACAATGAAAACCACTCTTTTTGGGTCAAGGTTATAAAAAGTATTTATGGGTGGGACGGGGGATTATTGGATGGAATTCCGAGGGGGGGGGGAGGGAGCTCGGTGTGGGCACAAATTATAAGAGTGGGGAAGGAAGTAGACAAAATGGGCGTAAGGTTTTCGGAATCGATTGGAATACAACTAGGGGATGGGTTGGGCACCAAATTTTGGGAGGAGAGATGGTCATCAAGTGGGCGTCTTAAGGAAATTTTCAAGCGATTATATCAACTTGAGCAAAATAAAGAGGCTACGGTAGCAGAAAGGGGAGAGTTTCAAGGGGGAGAATGGGGTTGGAAATGGGGTTGGAGGAGAGAGCCGCGTGGAAGGGAAATGGGAGAGCTGGAGGATCTAAGGAATGTGATTGAGGAGCATAAACCGAAAGGTGGAGACGTGGATCGGGCGACGTGGAGGTTGGACCGACAAAGTGGATTTACGGTGAAGAAACTAAGGGAGTTGCTACAGGTAAAGAGGGGCTCGGAGGAAAGAAATGGGGCTGTCACGTCATGGTTAAAATCTGTCCCAAAAAAGGTTTGTATATTCGTTTGGCGGGCGAAACTAGGACGCTTGCCCTCTCGGTATACCTTGGATAAGATGGGGGTTGACCTTGACACTATCCCTTGTCCGAGATGTGAGAAGGAGATAGAGACAATAGAACATGCTTTGGTTACTTGTGAAAAGGTGCAGCAGCTTTGGAAATCAATTGGAAGGTGGTGGAACCTTAACTTGGATTCGGTAAGATCGGTGAACGATCTAAACGAGGTAGGAGGGTTAATGGGTGGCAATAGTAGATGTTCGAGAAGATGGACAGCGGTGGTTTGGTGCATCCTATATTTCCTATGGAATAACCGGAACAAAATCGTCTTCGAAAAAGCGGATGGTTCAACCAATGAGCTCCTGTTTGAATTTCAACGTAAAACTTTTGAATGGGTGTCTCGTAGAGATCGGGATTTATCGCTGGACTGGGCCTCTTGGCTTACGGATCCAAACAAGTCGTAATTAAGGGGGTTAAGAAGTTCGGACAGAGGAGTACAGCTTGCTTTCGTTGAATGCGGGTTGGCTTAACCCATTCAGCAGGGTTGATGGGATAGGCATCGATGATTTCTGTCTAGTTTGCTCCTCGCAAACTGGTTTATCTTTCTGGGCGTTTTTTCTGGGTTCCTTTAGGCTCGTTTCTGGTTTTTGTTTTCGGTAGTTGGTCCTGCATGGTCTAATTCTTAGTCCTGCTACTGTTTTTGGTTTGCCTTGTCTTTGGCATTGTTTGGTGAATAAAAGTTGTTGTTTGCTGTTAAAAAAAAAAAGTAGCAACAAGTTGATTTCACAATAATAATATGATCAAAACAAGGGTGGGTATTACATAAAAACTTGATTCATTCAATTCATTCCACCGGAATCATGACTTCATTAGTCCTAAAAGGAGGCAACGTCCATGGCGGATTATATCTTCCCAACACATACTCCCCAATAATCTTAAACCCATCTCTCTCCAAATCCCTCTTCAACTTCTCCACCTTCTCCGCCACCACTACTTCCGTCGCCACCCCACTAAACCCCACAACCCCATACTTCCGCTCTCCCTCCTCCTTTATCACCACCCTCTCATCCACCGGCTCCGGTGCTTCCGCCGCCCTTTTGTACTTCTCCGGCAATATAAACTGCATCGTCACCCTTCCTCCGCCTGACTTCGTCACCACCGGCGAAGTCATCTCCATCTTCTCCGCCGTAGTTGTTATTACAGGTGACGTCATGGCGATCTTTTCTGGCTTCGTATTCTGTGGCGTTCCAAATACGCCGATGTAGTTGGCTAATATGGTAAATCCACCGTCTTTGTTTCCGTTGAACTGGGATGGATCGTAGGTGACTTCCGCCGCCACTGACGGTGGGTATTGACGGATCTCATAGTCGGCCGTTGAATCGATGGCTTTGAATTTGGGTGTCTCCACCGTGATTTTCCCGAAGACCATACCCATAGTTAGCAATAAATTTGTGTGTGTTTGCAACGGTGGGTGGTTTATTTGGGGGTATAACCCCATGAACAAGTGATGAGGGTTTGGGTAGGTGTTGTGTGTGGAGTTCATCAGAGCACGTGTTACAAGTTACATGTCACTATTTTGTTAACAAATGGGTAACCATTGTATGATAAGTGTAATTTGTAAATTGACGGCTAATAAAATGAATTGTAATATTTTATATTGTATATTGGAACCATTTTTTAAAAGGTCATAAGTGAACATAATCTTTTTTTCATTTATAGGAATTGTTTCTCCTTAACTTTTTATTTTGTGCAAGCGTAATAATGTTTTAATGTCAAAGTTAAACATTTATAAAAATGGTTAATAGTAAGTGTATATACACAATATTAAACATTATGCTCAAAGTTGACCTTCTCAGTTTAGTTTATAAACCTTGTTTTGCATCATAATTTATTAAATTAGTTTGTGTGTATACATGCCCTTAAAATCCCATCTAAACAACCACATTTTTATCCAACCAAATCGTAAAATAAAAGGCTTCACATTCAAATTACGAAGCTCTCTCTTCTATTTTGTATAACCAAATATCCAAACTTAACCCGACAAATAAAAGACATGAAATTGTTAAGATATAAGGATGTTGTAAATGGAATAAAAGGATTATATGATTTAAGACCTTGTAAGGTAAAATGACCTATTAGACAATTGAGGAGTGATTTCTCTCATCGAAGGAAGATCAATTAAATAAGGGTTAACCTCTCATTTCGTGAGTATAAATAATATATAGTTTCCTTGTATATAATCGTAAAATTCCATTAAAAATATAATATAGAAGACGGACTACAAATGTAGAACAAATAATTCAATTGAATTCCAATGCTATAACAATTTTATACATGGAAATGCTAAATTTGTAATGCATCTTTTTCTTGTTTCATTCTCAAATCAAAGTTTTTTTTCGTACCGCTCGATCCATATGCATGTCAAGGTGGATACACTCATCAATTGCAGATGTTAGCAGAGAATATCAAATAACCTGTAATGTTGAATATTTTATGGCGGTTAAATGAATAATTACATTTTTCAAGATTTGATAGTGATATCCAGGTATTTGACTACTAAATATGCATAAATCAAGAGAAAAAGGAGATTATATTACCTATTTACTTTTAATAAGCATGGAACTCTTGAGCAACCAAAAGATAATCTACCAAAAGCCAAACAAAAGATAAACAAATATATCAAGAACGTCAAAAGTAAAGTTGAATAGAGAGGAAGAAGTTGAGAGATGAAGAGCGTGAGAACTAAGAGGGTGTACAATTTTCAAACGAACTTGTAAGTTTAAAGAAATGCAAACTTGAAATCTCGATGAGGAGGTTTGAACTTTGTGGTAGGGATGACTTTGTTGGCATGTATTTCAAGGAATGAATAGAGAGGAAAACCGAAAGTGTAAGAATTCAAGAAGGCATGGGGGAGAAAATGATAAGTTGGTCATTATGATATTAAATAATATTATAAATGCAAGATGAATATAATTTTACCAAAGAACCCTCATTCATAGTAGATCATTCATTTTCTTATTAAGGATATAAAAGTCTTTAACAAATGAAATATTTTTGAAAATAAAAAATCCAAGAAAATTCATATGAAAAATAATACACTAAGAGTGTGCCACATCATTACATGTGGTTCTTCCTTTTATATATATAAATGGTTAATGCATGATTTGAGAACCAGAATGTAAAGCTCGTGTCTCGGTACGTTTATTAAGTAATTTTAATTATTTAAATGTTCACCTTTAATTGTTTTGGTTAGTGGTTTGGTGTCAAAAGGACCTTATTGCTAACTTGGTTGCATTTTGGGTAGTTAAGAGAAGTCCTTAGAAGTCGAGGGACCTTTTCCGTCTTTTGGTGAAATTTAGGCATGGATTTCGGCCCATGCAAAGAAAGGGCCGAGACCCCTTCATCCCATTCTCGTTTTCTCCTTTCCTTGATAGCCAAGCAAACCCAAAACATTCCATAACCCTATTTTGTGTCTTGTGGTGCAGTGGTAGAAAGAAACGAGAGAGAGAGATAGAGAAGAACCGAGAGAGAGGGAGTGATCGCGAGAAGGAGAGGGACGAGAAGAAAGGATCAGCGGCAGCCACCCCTTCGCCGCCGCTGCTGCCATCGCCGGAGGTCGCCACTGCTGGGTCGTCGGTGATCGAGAGGGAGGAGTTTGGTTGTGGTGGTGAGACGTCGTCGTGAGGTATGTAACTCTCTCGTTCGTCTCGTTCTTTTCCTTTTCCTTTTCTTTTTCCGGCGAGACCACCACCGCCGCACGCCGCCGCTGCGGTGGCTGTGGGTGGAGGGTGGTGGCAGTGGGTGTCACACGTAGCGTAGGACCCGAATCGTTAAGCCTTGAACCGTTTTTATAAATCGTGATTTCTAAGTGTGCTGTCCAGTTTTCGCGTGATCATAACTTTTCGGTCGTAACTCCGTTTGAGCCGAAACTGGCGCCCACGGTTCAAGTTCAGGGTCGAGCACGTTTTCCGTGTTTTAGCGAAAAACTGGTTCGGTCTCTAACTGGGCGAAAAAGTGGTCGCAAGTTCGGTGATTCGTCATTTTATGTGTAAAATTCTGGAATCTGCCACTGTTTTGTGTAGACCATAACTTTCTGCTCGTAACTCGTTTTGAGATGAAATTGGTGCCCAAAGTTCCCTAATCGAGTTGGGAAGGTTTTTCGTGTTTTGCCGAAAGTCTGATTAAGCCCGTAGCTAGGCTGTATTAGGCTGTTTGTTCAGGCTGGACCGAAAACTGGCAGTTTTGGTAACCGTTCGTATTTAATTCATAATAAATTGTAGAAAAATCGTTAGGAGGCGTATAATATGTCCTTGGAACCCTAACTCAGAGTACTTTCTGGTCATAATTTAATATTGGGAATTTTCTGGGTTTAAAGGGGTCGAAACAGGTCCCGAACAGACCTGTTTTGTGAGAACGGAAATTAGTTTTAGTGACGGTTTAAGCGTGTGTCGTGTCATAGGGTCCGAGTCTCGTATTGACACGTTTTAACATGCGTTTAGGTGCTGGGAAGTGACCGTAATTGTGAAGCTTGTATTGTATTGTTAAGCTAGACGCGCATTCGAGGTGAGTTCTCTCACTATATCTAATAACGGCTGTTTTATCATTGCTGTAGTACGTGTGTGGTAGCTTTATGTGATTGTGTTGTGGAACTAGATAGTGGGGTGTCTAGTTGATACTATGTTGCCATGTTAACTCGGTGGGACCGAGGATCCGGCGGGGCCGGAGATTTTATACGCAGGTGGCGTAGAGACTCGGTGGGACCGAGGATCCGGCGGGGCCGGAGGTTTTATACGCGGGGCGTAGAGACTCGGTGGGACCGGGGATTTGGCGGGGCCGAAGATGTTATCATGTGGTCGGTGGGACCGACTTGTGCCTTTTTAGGTGGGTGGGTGTGGATATACATGTTTATGATTTGTCCGTAGACCTGTATGATCGTTTATGTGTCACTATCTGTTTTAGGGGTAGTGTGAAATAACTGTATTATTTATGGTGGTTGAATTCACTAAGCTTCGTGCTTACCCTTTCCCATAAACTGTGGTTTCAGGTCCAAGCGGCTCCAAGGCGTGATGAGTACACACTGGCGCGCGAAGAGAGCTGGTTGATTTATGGATTTAATATTTAAACATTTATTCCGCTGGTTTTAATTTATAAAGATATTAATTATGTGTTTGCAAACGAAGCGTTGGTATCAATTAATGAGTTTTTATAAATGAATTGTTTATTTAAAAATTTAAATTTGCTTGTAATTTTTTGGATGTTACAGATGGTATCAGAGCCGGGAACCGGACTGGTGTGCCAGCGAGGACGCTGGGCTCCCAATGGGGGTGGATTGTAAGATCCCACATTGGTTGGGGAGGAGAACTAAGGTTGCCTTATAAGAGGGACTTGATACCTCCCCTATCAGACGCGTTTTAAAACCGTGAGTCCAGGTGTGCGGACAAAGAGGACAATATCTGGTACGGTTAGCCTGGGATGTTACAGATGTTGGTATCAGAGCGCAGCTTGAGTGAATCAAACGCACCTCGGTGTGTTTGGTCTCAAGTTGCGGCTGGGAAATTTTCAAATTCTTTATTAAATCTTTTTGGAAATAAAAGAAAAAGTAAAGACCCGTTCGAGGAACGGTGATCGGAGGCGCAGTGTGTACAGTCAGCCAGAGCCAAAGGGGAAAGGTACAGTACTTAGTGTTTTATTGCTTTCTAGATCATAGAGTATGCATGCTAGATTGCCTGTTGTGGACACTATGTTGTATGTTGAACTACTTGCTATTAGGAATTTATGCTAATTATGATAGGTTACTAAGTGGATGCCCTCTAGGTTGTATGCAGTAAGAGATTTATAGCCTTAGAATATTCGATTTAGTTCTATTGCGCAGCTCTTGTTTGAGTCCAACCGTTCTAGGATAGAGTCTTGTATTCGACTGTCTATTTGTTTCGCACTGCATATAATCGGGTATTCGCGAGGTCACCCGTTATAATTAGTAGGGATTCGGTAGTAGCAAGGGTAGTGGGATAAGAGGAAGTTCCTAGAGAGCTGGGAGGGGTGTTTATGTATGAGTACGTGTGCTAGATTGCTTTCTAGAACATAAGAGTGTGTATGCTAAATTGCTTGGTGCTTGTTACACTGTATTGTATGGTTGTCACTTGCTATTAAGAACTTATGCTAACTTTGATAGGTTGTTAAGCGAATGCACTATAGGTTGTATGCGGTAGGAACCGAATAGCCTTAGAATGTTGGATTTAGTTCTATTGCGCAGCTCTTGTTTGAGTCCAACCGTTGTAGGATAGAATCTCATATTCGAATGTCTATCTGGTTTCCACTGTATACGACTGTGCGTTTACGAGGCGACTCGTCAGGGTTAGTGGGGGTTCCGCCCTAGCAAGGGTAGTGGGGTATTATGTTTATTCCTAGGGAGCTAGGAAGGGCGTGTATATGCGTCAGTATGGTCATACGTGTATGGTTTTTATTGTTTGGGCGAGCAACTACTTGGATGCTCGGGATGGGACTCGGAGCGGACAGTGATAGGTGTAGATGGTAGTAGTAGAGCTCCTACTACCAGAAGCACAGGATCAATGTTCGAGTCGGGGAAAGTCGCGAGGAATTCAAGGAGTCGAGCGTGAGCGTAGTAGAGTGAGTTATTATGTGCTAATTACTCGTTGTAATTTCTTTTCCTAGAATGGCCAACACTAGAAGAAACAACGCGGCTGAACCGCGGGCTGAGGCCGGGATCACTGAGGAACATATCAGAGAGATGATTGCTACTGAGGTAGCATACGCGATCGGGGAGGCGATCCCCGAGATTATCACTGCCATCCGCGACGAGGTGGTAGTACTGATGGAGGAACGCATAGCGGCGATTCCACCACCGGCGGGCGGACAACCGCGTGCGAGGGGGTTCCAGTATCGGGACCTCTCTGCTTGTTCTCCGCCTGAGTTCAAAGGAGACCCGAATCCGATTATCAGCATGCGGTGGATATCGGATATGGAGTGCGCATTTCTGACTTGTGGCTGCCCCGACAACCTGAAGGTTCGCTTTGCGGTGAACTTACTTCGTGACGGGGCGAAGGATTGGTGTGCTACGGCGTTGACGCTGGCTGAGCGTACTACTTTGACTTGGGAGGAGTTCGTCATTCGATTCCGTGCAGAATACGTACCTCCGGTAGAGATAGAGCGGATTGCTAAGGAGTTTCTAGAGCTCACACAGACGACGGAGACGGTGAAGGAGATGAACTGAAAGTTCACCGAGTTGGCGTTGTTCTGCCCTCAGTATGCGGCTTCTGAGGACATGAAGATGTCTCGGTACAAGGATATGTTACGTACCGAGATTAGAGAGTTTGTGAGCATGGCGCAGTATGCTTCTCTTACTGCAATGATGGAGGCTGCCCGTAGACGGGAACTTGAGTTGGAAACGCAGGCGAAGAAGAGAAAGGCGGCACTGGCGGTGACGCCAATCTCTGCGGTACCGAAGGAGTCAAGGTTCACGGATTCACGCGATAGTTCAAGAAGCAGTGGGTTTATGGCCAGGGAGACTAGTGGGAAGAGAACCGATGGATGTTACAAGTGTGGGCAGTCCGGTCATTTCAGCCGGGATTGTAAGATGCCATTTATGGTCTGCTTTAACTGCCAGCAGACGGGCCATGTGAAGGCCAATTGCCCGAACCCGAGGGGAGCTGATGAGAATGTGGCACAGAGGACTACTACGACTGCCCCTTTGCGTATTACTGATGGTCGAATAGGTCAGGCTGGAACCGAAGCAGCCCGAGGTAGAGTTCATCAGCTGACGGTGGAGGAAGAATAGACTACGCCTAAAGTGGCAGCAGGTACAATTCGTCACTTGTTCTTTTTTTGGTCGTTGTATGTTGTTGCATTTTGGTTTAAGTGGTGTGATTATGTATGTTCTTAGTTAACTCGGTGCCTGCTTTAGTGATATCTGATAACGGGGATAATTTATTCTTTGGTGCCTCACACTTTTAGTTAACGTTTGGACCGTAGGGTAGGACAGTCAGGGTGTCCACTAGTGGTCGAGGTTGCTGTTGTATTATGTGCTTTAAGTATCTTGATGCAGTGTAACTAAGTTTCCTAGAGTGAGCGGGGAGGATAAGTAGACGATGGAAGATTGGGTATTCCACACGTGTTATTAGTGTCGGTTAAGGGAATGATGCCCTTTGTAATTAAGAGAATAAATGCACAGAAATCTTTTTGAAGTAAGTAGTATATTAGGGCGTCGACTTTCGGGCTCAAGGCCAAACACCTTAGTGTAATTGGAGAATTGTAGCCGATTTTAAGGAAATTATGGTAATGGTAGTAGTAACCCTAAAATGCTCACTTGTGATGAATAGTTATGGGGGGATGACCTTCGTGTGTGTTTATAGAACGGCTGGTTGATGGTTCGTGTGAAATAAATTTTGGGAGTCTATTAGAACTCGTGGAAGTTAATCGACGGTTAATGGTAAGAATGATCGGATCCGAGTATCCTGTAGGGTGTATTGGTGAGCAACTTTAGGATGGTTAGAGCTTGAAATTGAGTCGGGGTGTATAGAATATCTAAGGTTGGGAGACAGCCAAAGTCGTTTGACTAAGAATGATTCCAGTTGTTGGAGTGTTCTTCCGATCATAATCCCTGTGTCTTAGAAAGAGTACGTTAGTAAGAATCGTATTCGAGAAGTTTAGAAGGGGTTTCAAGTGGACTTAGGAACCTGAGGTTGAGATGAGGGAGAACTATCCAGAGCTATTCACGGGCATAGACTTCGAGGACGAAGTCTAATTCAAGTGGGGGAGAGTTGTAAAGCCCGTATCTCGGTACGTTTATTAAGTAATTTTAATTATTTAAATGTTCACCTTTAATTGTTTTGGTTAGTGGTTTGGTGTCAAAAGGACCTTATTGCTAACTTGGTTGCATTTTGGGTAGTTAAGAGAAGTCCTTAGAAGTCGAGGGACCTTTTCCGTCTTTTGGTGAAATTTAGGCATGGATTCGGCCCATGCAAAGAAAGGGCCGAGACCCCTTCATCCCATTCTCGTTTTCTCCTTTCCTTGATAGCCAAGCAAACCCAAAACATTCCATAACCCTATTTTGTGTCTTGTGGTGCGGCGGTAGAAAGAAACGAGAGAGAGAGATAGAGAAGAACCGAGAGAGAGGGAGTGATCGCGAGAAGGAGAGGGACGAGAAGAAAGGATCAGAGGCAGCCACCCCCTCGCCGCCGCTGCTGCCATCGCCGGAGGTCACCACTGCTGGGTCGTCGGTGATCGAGAGGGAGGAGTTTGGTTGTGGTGGTGAGACGTCGTCGTGAGGTATGTAACTCTCTCGTTCGTCTCGTTCTTTTCCTTTTCCTTTTCTTTTTCCGGCGAGACCACCACCGCCGCACGCCGCCGCTGCGGTGGCTGTGGGTGGAGGGTGGTGGCAGTGGGTGTCACACGTAGCGTAGGACCCGAATCGTTAAGCCTTGAACCGTTTTTATAAATCGTGATTTCTAAGTGTGCTGTCCAGTTTTCGCGTGATCATAACTTTTCGGTCGTAACTCCGTTTGAGCCGAAACAGGCGCCCACGGTTCAAGTTCAGGGTCGAGCACGTTTTCCGTGTTTTAGCGAAAAACTGGTTCGGTCTCTAACTGGGCGAAAAAGTGGTCGCAAGTTCGGTGATTCGTCATTTTATGTGTAAAATTCTGGAATCTGCCACTGTTTTGTGTAGACCATAACTTTCTTCTCGTAACTCGTTTTGAGATGAAATTGGTGCCCAAAGTTCCCTAATCGAGATGGGAAGGTTTTTCGTGTTTTGCCGAAAGTCTGATTAAGCCCGTAGCTAGGCTGTATTGGGCTGTTTGTTCACGCTGGACCGAAAACTGGCAGTTTTGGTAACCGTTCGTATTTAATTCATAATAAATTGTAGAAAAATCGTTAGGAGGCGTATAATATGTCATTGGAACCCTAACTCAGAGTACTTTCTGGTCATAATTTAATATTGGGAATTTTCTGGGTTTAAAGGGGTCGAAACAGGTCCCGAACAGACCTGTTTTGTGAGAACGGAAATTAGTTTTAGTGACGGTTTAAGCGTGTGTCGTGTCATAGGGTCCGAGTCTCGTATTGACACGTTTTAACATGCGTTTAGGTGCTGGGAAGTGACCGTAATTGTGAAGCTTGTATTGTATTGTTAAGCTAGACGCGCATTCGAGGTGAGTTCTCTCACTATATCTAATAACGGCTGTTTTATCATTGCTGTAGTACGTGTGTGGTAGCTTTATGTGATTGTGTTGTGGAACTAGATAGTGGGGTGTCTAGTTGATACTATGTTGCCATGTTAACTCGGTGGGACCGAGGATCCGGCGGGGCCGGAGATTTTATACGCAGGTGGCGTAGAGACTCGGTGGGACCGAGGATCCGGCGGGGCCGGAGGTTTTATACGCGGGGCGTAGAGACTCGGTGGGACCGGGGATTTGGCGGGGCCGAAGATGTTATCATGTGGTCGGTGGGACCGACTTGTGCCTTTTTAGGTGGGTGGGTGTGGATATACATGTTTATGATTTGTCCGTAGACCTGTATGATCGTTTATGTGTCACTATCTGTTTTAGGGGTAGTGTGAAATAACTGTATTATTTATGGTGGTTGAATTCACTAAGCTTCGTGCTTACCCTTTCCCATAAACTGTGGTTTCAGGTCCAAGCGGCTCCAAGGCGTGATGAGTACACACTGGCGCGCGAAGAGAGCTGGTTGATTTATGGATTTAATATTTAAACATTTATTCCGCTGTTTTTAATTTATAAAGATATTAATTATGTGTTTGCAAACGAAGCGTTGGTATCAATTAATGAGTTGTTATAAATGAATTGTTTATTTAAAAATTTAAATTTGCTTGTAATTTTTGGGACGTTACACATAATTGTCGATGGCCTTTATGTCATTCAATTTAAAAGTAGGAATCACAAGTTTGTGTGAAATTACTAATAACCTACTTTTCATCCATCCAAACAAAGCTTTTAAAATAAGTTTAACAAATAAACTTGCATTTGTTTACTAAACATGATCTTACTTAATATGATTGTCACTTTTTTTAGACCCAATCACTTTTACTAAGGATTCGTTTACTTAGACCATCCACGTCAATGAAAAATTAAACCACTTTTTAAAGTGTCATGTCAATTTTTAACTAACTAGTCATCGTACCCGTGCGATGCAACGGGACGCAATTCGAAACTAAGAACTCAAAATGGACAATCTTGTTTTAATTTTTTGTTCTATTTCCTTGTTTCTCGACTTGAAATATTTACAAGTTAAGCATTTAATAAATGGCCCCTTAATTGTTAATAAGTAGTCAGTAACCCTATGCATAGGTTACGAGATCTTTCAAAATAACTTTGAGAGGTTGAATTAACGTGAGAAACATGATAAATGGATCTGAACCCTTGATGGATTTTAGTCTCGAGCCCACCCATCAATAGTGCTTGATACGGGGATTGATTTGATGCATCTCATCCTAATATTCATCAAACGGTTGATAATCACTTTTTACTCTTCTCATATTAACTCAACTTCTCACCGGAACCCAACCCTAATGCATACTCAATCTCTATTTGTCATCATTTTCTCAATAACGTATAACCACTTAGGTTTAATTAATATACCAATAAAGTGAAATTATTCAACTCATCCGTCCAATAAACATTCTTTTTGTTGAATTTGTAATTCTTTTTTAACGTGCGGGTGTTCAAACCAAATTCCACACAACTAATTAAGACCCAATTGAAATGTAGTCATCTAAACTCAAGTCCTAAATTCATGAAACCAAAATCAAAACAAAATGCCTGGATTGGATTTACATACATAAATAAATGACGACCAAAACCAGCATAATTATTTGGATTTCGTGGTATGACAAATCCAATACGAGTCTAGTTTCGTTCATACGACATACATAATAACCTCAAAGACATTTCACTTCCTTCCTCACGAATGTCGGCAGCACAAACGCAAGTTTATGCATTTCGATTATGAAGACAAAAACTTAAAACATATGAGAATTTATAAGATTTTCAAATACCGTCATCATGCAAAAAGGTGAGAAAGATTTAGAATAATGACTAGTAAAATGGAGACGGCACAACACATGGTGACAGGCTGTGAGACATCAATCAATAGCAACATGGAAAACTTGCCAAAATCACCCAGCACACAGGAAAAGTTGTAAGAACAAGCCCCAGAATTGGACAGTAATTTAGGCGACAAATCTCACGCTCAAAGTCGCCTAAACAAGCCACATGAATAAAACCAAGACTTGTGCAAGAGAAACAACCAAAATCGTACAATTAGATCACATGACAAATCTGATGGATTTTGCAATCCAAAATCATCTAAGAATTTATACTAATAGCTCCCAAAACTACATTCCAAACATCAACCATCTGTTCCCAGAATTTGACCTCCTTATAATCCCAAAATCAGTTGAAAAAAACCCAAGGAAACAACTTAAAATACCCTATACACACTTCTTGCGACTTTCATAATCAACGCTTTTGATAAAAAAACAAGAATCTAAAAGCGGAAAATGAATGAAAAACAAAATTGATAAATGTGAAGTAAAAGGCTCTAATAAAAATTTGAGTATTCATTGAACGTTTGAGATCATCAAAGGTGAACTGTAAATGAACAACATATTTAAGATTCAAAAGAATATACATCTGGAATCATTGCTTGCTCAATCCCTTGTAAAAAGGTTAAAAAGATGTCACTAAAAAATGAAAAAGAACAAAATGATACCTGATTGGAATAACTACATGATCATATGCACAATAAATAAATAAATAAAAATAAAAAACCTTATGAAGAATTAAGAAACAATTGTTAAAAAAAAAGAATCTTAACCATAAGCAGTCAGCGGACGAGCATCATATGTAGAGTAATCCACAATCAGTCATAAGGTTCTTAGTGGCAATAAACAACCCATCGACGTTTGTTGTCATCCCTAAGCTATATCAGCAGACTGCATCCACTTGCCCTCAAATGAGTAGTTCCTAAAGAGGTTATGATGAATTAAAAGCCACAATCCTTGAATCCCAAAGATCCACTCAACTTGAAACAATGAAACCACATTACAAAATGCATTTGAAGAACAAGTACATGAGACTCCAGATTAAATAAACATAAAGAGAAGCCCTCCCCTGATGTTGAACATGTTCCATAAAATAGATATATGTGTAGGCATGGGATCATGTCAGAAGTGTCATTTTTGGTGAGAAGTGTGAGAAGTACTTTTAAATCGTTGATCACTTTTAATCAAATACCCTCCCATGAATTGCGGCTTAAAAGGGAATTGATCGGGTGCATCTTATCTCGGTGCATGTCATCCTAATGTTATACGTTTATGTGATTTTCCATTGGCCTCCGTTGTGATGACATCTCATTTCTCTTTGTATCAAACAAATAAAGCCTATAATCTCATATTGATTCAAAATTATCAAATAAACATGATTAACAAACTGCAAACGTGGAATGCCAAAATAAATAGAACCTGTTAGGCTCAAATTAGGTTGATGCAAGAACTAAGCATACTAATAGTTAGGCAATTAGTGAAATGCGTTAGTGTACATGTACCGTAACCAAGTAACCAAGTTTTGAACGAATCTTGTTGTAAAAGGCTAAAAACAAACCCATTGGAAATTAAAATTATAGAGCGAATAACATATGTCACCATTTAAAAACACTTAAAACACTTTTTGTACCTGAATGTCGTCTCTCAAAACTTCAACTTTGTACCTAATGGGTGCACTCGATCTCTCAACAGATGAATAGTTAAATACCCTTACTTGATTTGCAAGTGCATCGACCAACCATCAAGCTGCCAGATCTTGATGTTTTGCTTCTTCAAGTTGAATAATCTAGTGAAAATATCCAGCTTCAACCTAAATAATCCACCAAAGTAAATATATATATATATATATATAGTTATTTAAAGAGAGAAATAAAGGGGTACCAATGGTGGAAAAGCTTATGTGGAACAAATGTGGCCAACACCTTTGTATCCCTGCAGATGAAGATAACATCTATAAAGAACAAATGTGTTCAACACCAGAATCTTTACTCATAAGAGGGAACCTTGACTTTACAGATGAAGATAAAAAAATATAGAAGTTTCAATGAAAGGACGATAGTAGAGCAAATCAAAAATTAAAATAGTACACTGAAAGCATGTGCTAATTTACAGGAAAGGAAGACAAACATGTACCTAAATATACTTATATGAAAATTACATAATCTTTTTTTTGAGTTTAAGTTCCATGTCAATAAAATCAGCACACAAAAAGATTTTCAGGCATTTTCTAAACTTGTGCATCTGTTATGTTCTAATCAAAACACAAAAAGTCCCTAGTGTCTAAATTTGTGCATCTGTTCTGTTCTAATCAAAATTAATTTTCAGGTATTTTCAAGACCTTAAAATTTTATTTGTTAAACATAAAACATAAATCAATCCAAAATAAAAATAAAACGGAAAAACCAATGTATTACAAACATGCAGAGATTATAAACCAGGAGCTCCTTAAGGAACATGCTCATACCAGTGCAACGATTAGATTAGAGTGCTCTGTATATGCATCCTGGAGTAAGCCAAGTATTGTTCTAAAACAGTCAAAGCACATCAAATAAACCATTACCAAATGTCCAAATCCCTCCACAAACTTGTTGTCACCCAGAGATTTCGGATCTGCAAAAAAGGGCAAGACTTGTAACCATTATAGTGTGATTCCCATGGATTTTGGATCTGCATCAGATGGTTTATGGATACAAAATAGGAAGTAGAGTTACAATGGTAAATAGAAAGCAACAACAAACATTGTTTCCAATCGAAACAGTGAAGAAACCAAAACCTATTTTGAAGGTTGCAGAAACCAAAAATCTGTATCGATTGCAGAAACCAAAAATATGTATCTATTGCAGAAACCAAAAATATGTATCAATTGGAAACAATAAAGCAAATAAAGTAGAAGATTTAAGAAAAACTCTTAAATTTCAAGTAACAGAAGAGCTATTAAAGAAGCAGACAACCTAAAATTGCAATTTTCCACAACCAACAATAGCCAATTCTTAAACCAAGGCAACTACAAGTAGCCAAAAAGATGGAATGACAAAGTATAATAAGAAGAAACGAAGTAAAGTAAGGTGCTTCCATGTATTTATAGGAGGGATTTGAATCTCCATAACCGGAGGTTGAAGCCGTCGTGGGAGAGAATTCAGGGCGACGTGGGGAAGAGAAAGGCGGCAGCAAAAACCAGGGATACTCTTCAATTGCAAGCTAGGTCTGAAAGAGGGACGTGGGTAGAGAAGTTGAACTTGTGCTGGACGTCGTGGGGTGTGGTTTAGTCTCTTGAACCAGATGGAAGGAGAGGTGGCAGAGAAGAGAGGGACGTGGGGTAAGAAGATGAGTTGAAAAAAACCTGCTCTTGAAAATAAAAGGTCCCCTGGCAGGGAAGAGAGGGACGTGGGGTAAGAACTAAGAAGACGAGTTGAAAATAAACCGCTCTTGAAATAAACCGCTCTTGAAATAAACTACTTTAGAATTTTTATATAGTAGTATAGATATCTCACACATCAATAAAAGTCCAAACTTATTTCAAAAGTGGTTCACCCTGTCACATCACCAACTACTTTATTGTTTATGTTTACTTATTTTAATAGTTTATAATAGGGGAGGCTAATTGCACCCTTTGAAATGCTAAGGCCGTACGTACCGCCATCGGGTACCACGGCCGGGTTCACATCGGCTTCCAACGGGTAGCCCGGGTAGGCGGTACTCATGGGGCGGGTTCACCATCGGGTAGGGGGTCGCGGGTAGGGAGATTTGTGGGTAGCGGGTTCGTTTTGTTGCAGGTTTATTTTTAAGGAGTGCGTTCGGTGGGTTCGGTGGGTTTGGATAGGAAGCGGTACTCCACTTTAGGGTAAGAAGGGTAGGAAAGAGAAAAGTTGTTGTGGCGCTGAGGTGACATCAGAGTTCAGTGGGTTCGCGGGTTGGCGGTACTCATGGTCTAAGTGCACCAAATCATGATTATTTTTTTTTGTTTTTTTTGTTTTTTGTCTTTTTGTTGTCTTTTCTTTTTCTATTTTATTTATTTGTATTATATATTTTTATTTATTTGTATTATATAGTTTAAAAATGTTTTTTTTCTTTTTCTTTTTGGTTTTATTTAAAAATAAATAAATATTTAAAAATATAAATATTACTAATTTTTTATAATTATATAATTATAAAAATAAAACATAAAAATTGCGATTTAACATATAAATAGAACATAAAATAATCTATATTACATTCGATTATTCTAAAATAACATTATCCGTAGTACAATTAACACGTAAAAGTCGCTCGTACTTCTGTATTCGATCTGAATACGGGGTAGCCCATCCTGCAGGCTGCAGCACACGGATAACTGTAGTGGAAAAAATGTGTTACAATAGTAGGGAACGGGTATCCTTCTGCCATATCTAATTTCACATAATGGTTACCATTAACGTACCCAATTGTAAAAGCAACATGTTGATACCACGCTGGCGGAGTGGACCTAAGCGGCAAGTACGTCCCACAGCCTCCCATATTTATAACGTGTAATATCACATTATACTTTGAAGCAATCAAGACACCTATTTCAGGCATTGTCATCCAGTGTTCAACTGGTGCACCTTGATCTGATTGAAAGAAGTTTAAAGTGTTGTAAACAATATTCCAATATTGACCTCCAAAAGCGTTGATGTATTATGTCTTGTGTGTATCTAACTCTTCCATCAAGTTAAACCGAATTGTGGGCCATGCATCTTCATGCAGACCGAGACAGACAGCTATTGCTCGGAATGCACAATTTCCATCACCTCTCACATCATGTACATGCGTAATGTAAGGGTGAAACATCTTTGGAAATTGATTAATGTATGGATGTGCATTATAGTTTTTGCCCATGAAAGAACTGTGTCTCGGTGGTTCCTGGTAACTCATTTTTTCCAAGTCAACAAATGTTGAAGCGTTCGAACTACTACGTCTAAAATGCCTCAATTGAATCAATTGGGATAGGATGACCTTTGTTCAAGTATTGCATTTATTCGTGCGCACATGGCAACCCATAACTTGTACGTAGTAGACAACTACAATTTTTAGAAAATAAGCCAACAGATTGAGCTCGCTCATACTCTTGGAATATTATGTTTAATGCATAATGTGAAACGAAACCACACAATTGTTGGAAGTGTGGTATGTGATGACGATGTTTCGTGACACTTTTGCTCTCTTGAATACTTGCTTTAATTTCTGTATCGTGTGACTGAATGAGTTGATTGATCTTGCTCATAAATGTCGGTAGACTTGATTGCGCTGAATCCAAGATATATATGATCACTGTACAAAAACACCATCTACTAGAAAATATGAATACCACCAAGGATAATTTACTCAATCAAATGAAAATTATTTTAAGATCAACCATGGAAGGGACATTTTACTAACATAAAGAAAAATATATTTTACAAAGTTATAATAAAATCAAAAGTTACAAATTTATAAAATCAAATAAAATCAAAAGTTACAAATTTTATAAATTTATAAACAAATTTATAAAATCAAAACATATATATATATATATATCATATATATATAAAAAGATAATATATATATATAAAGAAAATAAATAAATAATAATAATATATATATATGTCAAGTGAAATGAAAGATGATTCCTTAAAAATAATTGGCACAAAAAACAATGCATTCGACACCCATCCTTTTGGTGCAATTAGCACTGCCTTATAATATCACTAAAAATACTAAACATGATTAATTTATAATATAAATAATTGATTAATTATAATATAAATAATATAGTAAATTATACAGTGCTCTCCACTGCTAATATTATAATATAATGTAATAAACTAATAAAACAAAAATATATAAGAACAAATCTTAAAAAAAACAATTTCATTAATATAAGTGGGTCCCACATCTTGCAAGACCTTGCTATCCACATGGCAAGCCATGTCATCTTGCAAGGTCTCTAGCAAGATGGGTGTGGATCCTCTAAGAGATCTTGTAATCTACATAGACATGTCATGTCATTTTCCCGGAGACTATGGCAGTGGGAAGCTTATGGATAATCTTCAGAAGATATGGTGTGGTAACAGATATGTACATGGCTAGGAAGAGGCTATGGTGCGGGAGAAAATTTGGTTTTATTCGTTTTCGAAGGGACAGCGGGAACAGTACTCTGGAACGTCAGTTGAATAACGTGTGGATAGAATCGTTCAAACTAAGAGTGTTCAAAGCTGACAGAGGAGGCGGCAAAAGTGAGGAAGAACGAGAGGGGCACAGAGATAATAGGGAGAACTTTCCGACGAAACAAAGCTCACAGGAAGGATCGAGGGAGACGAAGGTAGAAGACCATAACTATCATGCGGGCCGAAAGTCATACGCAATAGTGGTGAAAGGTGGTAATAGAATGGAGGAGGAAAGGGAGAAAATAATAAAGATGAAAGAGGAAGTAATAGGAGAATGGTCGCCGGATGAGAACTCGATAAACTATCTTAAAGATTGCCTTGTAGGGGACGTAAAAACCCTGGACAATATTGACACTATATGATTGCTGATGAAAGAAAAACCAATTGGACCATCGGAACTGAAATTGTTGGGAGGCCGGCAAATCCTTATGAAATTTAACAATGAAACAGCTCTTAAAGGTGTACTGAAAAATAAAAGTCACGGTCTTCACTATTGGGCAATAGACCTTCGGAGATGGACGAAAGGTTATCGTAACTCAGAAAGACTAATATGGATAAAAATCACATGTATCCTGCTCCATGGATTGAACGAAAAGGTGTTCATGGAGATAGCAAGAAACCGGGGAACGGTTTTGAAAACCCATATCTGCCAAATCGAGGACAGTAACAACTTATCATGGGGAAAAATATTGATAAGCACATCGATCCTGTCTCCGATTAATTCCTTGAATTGCATGAAGATGGGAACTTTTTACTATCGTATTAAGATAGAAGAAGAAGATAGTAGTCTGATAGGTATGTTGGGGACAGGGGAAGACGACCTATCGACGAAAAGTTCTGAATTCGATGAAGAAGGGGAGGAAGGAGGCTCGTCGGTTCCGTCAATATGTTCGGAAGATAGAGAGAATAGCGAAGAGGAATGGGAGGTCGAAGACAGTTGGAGGGGAGATAAGAAGGAGGAGAGAAACGCATCTGGTCAGCCAAAACCAAATGGAAGGAACCCTCAATCCAGCGACGAAAATCTGATTGGTATGTTGGCCGGAATTCTGGCCGGAAAAAAGAAGAAGATGAAGTCTGACGGCAAGGGAGGTGAAGAGTCTATCTGCATGGGGAAGACGGAAAATTCAAATTCCTATAATCATGACCTAGGGGATGCCGTAAAACCTAGTGGTCCCCTAAAAAGTTGGGTGGACTTGCTAAACAAAGAAAGTGGAGCGGATACTAGAGACTTACCTGACCCGATTAACGATTAACAATTTTAATTCAACCTCCAATGGGCCAAAGAATCTTGGGCCTTCGATGCCCAACACAAATGATAGTCCAGATGACCTCTTAAAGGAAAGGAATGGGCCAATTCCAAATGTGGGACCTGAAGTAGAAGCTGAGCCCAGGACCATAGCCTCTAATTCGAACGGTGGGGAAGTGGAGCTAAATTCGGAGACACAAAGCCCAACGTTTCAACAGGAAGCGATCCATCAGCCATCCAAATCGGAAACTGTTCGTGAAAGGGAGGTTAGGAATCCCACCGACATTGGCAATGAAGAGGATTCATCGAGACATAAAGCACAGATGGGAAGAATAAAAGGTAAAAAGACAGACGACATCAATCTAGGGGGTGGAAAGGTCAGCTTCCACCTGATCAAAAAGATGGAAAGGCGAAATTGCAAGAAGATGGAATAGAAAAAATGAAAGAGTAGTGGTATCGCAAAAAAGTCAACAGCTAGCAGATTGGGGAGACGTGGTTCGATGAATTCCGTAATCCAAGCCACGGTATCAAATGATTTAGGAAGCAAGGAATCAACGGAAGGCTTGGAAGACTTCGGGAATATGATGGGCATCGATTGGAAGGTTTCGAAAGGGGAAAGGCAGGAAGAAACTCAATGAAACGTAAAAGCAGCCGGAAACGAAACAGTAGGTAAGTCTCGCTCAAACTCAGTTAACTAATGAATATTGCATCTTTGAATATAAGGGGATTAGGATCGTGGCAGAAAAAGAAATGGGTGCAGGAGATATGCGGGAATGTGAAATCGTCGGTAATAGGAATCCAGGAGACGAAATCAAAAATTTGGACAAACAACCAGATCACTAACTTGTGGGGGGGGGGGGGATGATGATGCTGAGTTTGCATACTGTGAGGCGTCGGGTAAATCAGGGGGGATTTTAACTATTTGGAATAAGAAGATCTTCAAATGTGAATTTGTGGTAAAGGAGACATCGTTTCTAGCAACAGTCGGTAAGTGGGAAGGGACTTCAGGTCTGGTGGGCCTGGTTAATGTTTATGGCCCAAGAGTCCTAAAAGAAAGGGTGGAACTTTGGAAAAAACTAGAATAGCTTGTCGGTAAGGAAGAGGTAAGTTGGTGCATCTTCGGTGACTTTAACGAAGTGAGAGGTAAACATGAAAGAATTAATTCGGTCACGAACTCGAAAGGATCGGAGGAGTTTAATGACTTCATCAATAGGAGTAATCTTTGGGAGGTACCGATGATAGGTAGAAGATTCACAAGGATTAGCGACGATGGACTTAAATTTAGCAAGTTGGATAGATTCTTGATGACGAATGAGTTTGGGGCCAAATGGAAGAACTTGGGAGTAAAAGTCTTAGATAGAAAATGGTCGGACCATTCTCTGATTTTACTTTTTGAAGACAAAGCGGACTTCGGTCCCAAACCATTTAAATTTTTCAATCTTTGGCTAAAGGAAGAGGGGTTGGAAGAGGTAGTCACTAAGGCTTGGAACGAGGAAGTCTTTTCCACTAGACCGGACGGAATCTTTCGCGACAAGTTGAAAATTTTCAAGAAAGAAGTTAAGGTGTAGGCTAAGAAAAGATTTGGGGAATTAGAAACGTAGTTGGTGATTGCTAAAGAAGAGGCGACCAAAAAAGAGGTGGACGCGGAAGAAAACAGATGGAACGATTTGGACAAAGAAAGGTGGGTTCAAGCAAGAAGTAAATGGTTAGATTTAGAGAGGAAAAAGCTAGAAATGGATAGACAAAAGGTAAAACCGAAATGGATAACGGAGGGAGATGAAAATTTCAAAGATGTTTCATGCGATTATCAAACAAAGGGAGAATAAAAATGCGGTAAGAGGAATGCAAACGCCCACGGGTTGGTCGGAAGAACCGGAGAAAATTTAAGGGTATGTATTCGATTTCTTCAAAAGTAATTCACTTCCCAATATGTAGACGGTCCGGCCCTAAATGCGGATCTCTTCTCTAAGATTTCGACGGAGGATGCAATCAGCTTGGAGAAACCTTTTGAGGAAAACGGAATTTGGAACGCGGTCAAAAGTTGTGGAAGTAACAAATCACCCGGCCCGGACGGCTTCACCTTCGGGTTCTTGAAAACGTTTTGGGAAGTGGTTAAGAGTCATTTAATTCGGGCGATAACTTGGTTTTGGGAAAAAGGTGAAATTAGTGGAGGGTGTAACTCCACTTTTTTTTAACTTTAATCCCAAAGGTTGATACTCCAATAAACCTTGGAGATTTTCGGCCCATAAGTCTCGTTGGCATATTTTATAAAACAATCGCGAAGGTAATGTTGGAACGATTGAAAGGCGTGATGGGAAAAATCATTAGTAACACCCAAAGTGCCTTCATAAAAGGGCGTTCTATTTTGGACGGCGTTTTGGTGGCCAATGAAGTGATCGATTATGTCTGGAAGAAAAAGAAAAATGGCTTGATCTTCAAAGTTGACTTCGAAAAAGTGTATGATAGCATCGAATGGGCATTCCTACTTGATTGTTTAAAGAAGATGGGTTTTGGCCTAAAATGGGTAAGTTGGATCGAAGCATGCCTAAGATCCACAACTTTGTCGGTGTTGGTTAACGGGACCCCAACGAAGGAGTTCCTAATGAAGAAGGGATTGAGGCAAGGAGACCCACTAGCCCCTTTCCTCTTCCTCATCGCCGCGGAAAGCCTTCACATTTTAATTAACGAAGCGGAGAAGAAAGGGCTATTTGTTGGAATTAAAGTAGGCAAGCTTGAGGTTTTGGTATCACACTTACAATATGCGGACGACGTTATATTCTTTGGCAAATGGAGTACTACAAACCTAAAAAATCTCTTGAAGATCCTCTCTTGCTTCCAAGAAATGTCCGGCTTAAAGATTAATTTGGGTAAAAGCAAAATTTTCGGTGTGGGAGTTTCGGAGGAGGAAGTAGCCAATTGGCGAGAAGTGTAGCATGTGGTCATGGTAGCATGCCTTTCACATATCTAGGACTCCCGGTAGGAGTTCCAATGAAGAGAATGGACCATTGGAAACCGGCGATTGATAAAATAAAAAAAGGCTCGCATCGTGGAAATCGAGACTTGTTTCTTTCGGTGGGAGACTTACCTTAGTCAAATCGGTATTGGGGAGTTTGCCGTTGTACTTTTTCTCCTTGTTTCGAGCCCCGAGCGGAGTGGTGAGGGAATGTGAAAGAGCGAGATGTAGATTCTTTTGGGGAGGGGGGGATAGACGGTAACAGTAAAAAAGGTATTGTGTGGGTCAAATGGGAGAACACTTTGAAAAGCCACGGGAAACGGGGGGCTCAACATAGGATCATTAGCCTCGATAAATAGAGGCCTTGTAGGTAAATGGTGGTGGCGTTTCTTAATTGAAAAGAACTCTCTTTGGGTCTGGGTTATAAAAAGCCTATATGGGGATGGGGGGGGGGGTCTTTGGGGTAACTCTTTTGGCTTTGACGGTGCAGGTAATACATGGTCGAACTTTATTCGACTCGGTGCAGAAATGGACAGCAAGGGGCTGAATTTTTCAAGCTCCTTCGGCAAGAGGATCGGCGACGGAAAGGACATACAATTTTGGAAGGAAAGGTGGTGCGGTACCGAGAGACTACAAGACAAATTTCCACGATTATTCCGTTTGGAAATCGAGAAATACGCGACCATGGCAGAGAGAGGAGAATGGAGAGATGGAGATTGGCAATGGACATGGAAATGGCGACGACTACCACGTGGAAGAGAAACCGGAGAGCTAGAGGACCTCACGACTCTTGTGACCGAAGCCACTCCGGAACAAGGCAAGAGAGACAAGGTGGAATGGTCACTTGACGAATCAAAGGAATACAACGTCAAAAGGTTACGGAAGCTACTAGAGGAGATCGGGGAAAATCCAAATGTCATCCCGGTCCAAACGAACTGGGTAACCATTATTCCAAGAAAGGTATGTATTTTCGTATGGAGGGTCCGGTTGGGGCATATCCCATGTAGGAGTACTTTGGATAATATGGGCATAGATATGGATACTTTGCTTTGCCCGAGATGTGGTGAGATGGTTGAATCAGCGGATCACGCACTTGTTACATGCCCGAAGGTGAAGAGAATATGGAGTCTTGTAGGTAGTTGGTGGAAAAAAGACCTCGATAATGTGGAGACCATCCAAGACATTATACAAGACAACGTGACGGAAGAAACAAACACGAATCGAGACACGATATGGATGGGGACCAAATGTTTTCTTTTGTATCTCATTTGGTCACATAGGAATAAGTTGTTGTTCAAGAAAGAAGGAAGCAACATTGCGGACTTATTCTTCGAGTTCCAACGTAAAATCTATGAATGGATCACTAAAAGATCAAAGAAAAAATTAAGAGTTTGTACGAATTGGCTCGTGGACCCAACAACATCGTAACATTAAGAGTCCAACAAGACTGAACCTGCGGCTTTTCCTTCTGTTTGCTGCTTGCAAACAGCCGACAGGGAAGTCTCATGAGCTGCACCATTTGGTCCCAAGTGATTCGGTATGCCTTTTGTAATATAGCATAGCTTGCTCCTTTTTCCAGTTTGATGTAACTGTTGTTAGGGTACTGTTGGTTTTCTAGTTGGTAGAAAAAATTGCAATGCCGTTCAAAAAAATAAAATTGCAAGGTCATTTGCAAGATTGATGTGGATGCTCTTACTACTCAATGAGCTTAATAGTCTACATGACTTATTAACTCGACTATACATGAGTGTTTCTTTACTGGCTATGTTAAATAGGTCACGACCTCTCACTTATCCCAATTAAACCACTTCATGTAAATTAGTACAAAAAATGCCTTAAATCGTTTCTCTTTCCCTGCTCCCTCAAATTTGAAAAGAACAATTAATTTAAAATTTTCAATGATACATCAAATGATGGATAAAATCCTTCTACAAAACAATACTTGAATTACATCAAGTAGAATTCTAGGTTTAACCTCAACAAATAATAAACCACGTCTTATATAAAGACTAAATAAAGGTCGGGTGTTACTAAACCCCTTTAACAGTTGTTATCTCCAAATCTGCAGAAGACATCACCAAATAGTACATTCTTCTTGGGCATCTAATTAGCACTCAACTTTTCACGTACAGTGTCGCTAGCACCATTCTCCAACAAGGACCTGATGCACACGTCGACAAAATAAAAAATTAGGCTTAACGCCTAGTAAGTCCAAGCAGTTTTCATCATATTATGAAATGACAAACCGAAAGACTGCTTATTTAAAACATAATTCTCACATGAAATGTATTTTATCGTAAAACTAGCATCTTTCCAAAACCCACTAATTTTCGTGATGAAAACTCAAACTCAAAACACTCGTTTATATGCAACCAACACTCAATACTCACACACCCCAAACATACAGCTTGATATTAAAAAATTGAAAACATAAATGAAACTCAAGTATTCCAAAGCAACCAAATATAAACATTAAATAATAATTGGAGCATCGAATCATAGATGCGCTTCATACAAAAATAACACGAAAACATGGTTGAAATATCGTATCCAAAACTCACCTTTCGGTGACGGGGGAGACCCGATTCCACTGAATGTGATGGAAGACAAAAGTAGGTCAGATATCTATATTATATGAGTGTCACTTATGGATTACATGTTCATTTATATCAACCTTTATGGGTCTATATTTAATGAGTGAACAAGCTCAACAATTCCATGTCTATTGCTTGTGGAGTCCCAAGTTCAACCATACTAGGTCTGTACCTTGGGTTGTCCAAATTTGAGGCTCAGCTTAGTCACTATGAAATTATATTTCACTACTCATTGGTCGGTGCCCGAATCAAGGAGGCCACACCTTACTTTCCAATAGAGATTCGGTGCCTATTTCAAGTTACAAAGGGGAAATTAGTATCCCAATACAGATTCCACAAGAGATTACATTTTACTGCTCAATGGCCGATACCCGGCTCAAAGAGTCCACACCTTACGTTCCATTAGAGACCTAATGCATATCTCAAGTTACATTATGGGATTCTTGGTCCAACCCAAACTGACTCTTATGCCTATGAATCCATTGCATTACAGTCTAAAACATTACATGAATCCAAATAAATGACCAATGTACTCAAAACATGTAACTTACAAATAAATATGTCACAACTGCATATAACTCCAAAAGCTCGACAAAGAGCAAATCAAACGGACAAACGCCCTCAAAACTCATATGATTCAAAACCGAGCCAAAAAAGTCCAACAAAATGAAATTGTTCAGTGGATAGGTAAACTCATACTCAAAAGTATAACTAGGCCAAACATTGTCAATACCAGGATAAATCATCCCTAAATATAGAGCATACGGTTTATACTTTCAAAATATCTCGTAAAACAAAATATGTATTTCTAAACGATTTATCAAATAAAACACACCAAAATGCATTATCGTCAAATTATAAAACAATTCGTCAAATGACACATTCTCAAGGTTTGTTTATCAAAATGACCAAAAATCCCAAATATGGGATTTCACAAATTTTGTAAATCAAATATATATCCAACATGCAAAATTCACCAAATAAAACACATTTTTTATAAAGAACAAGTAAATACATTAATACTTCAAAATAAACATTTATGGCATGTACATACTTTTCACAAAAGAACTTGAAATCACATTGCCAGATTTAGGCTAAATCTAGGTTTACCCCAAACTTGAGTTTTTCTTAGTGAAAAACTGAATCTACAAGCAAGACCTTCCAACTCTTAGATCGAACACTTGCAAAATGTTTCATTCACCTCCAAAGATCCAAAACCTAAAGCAACATGCAAAGATCCAAACTTTGGAGGACATGTTAAGATCATGTGTAATTGATTTTGGGGGTAACTTGGATTCTTACCTCCCCTTAATGGATTTTGCCTACAACACTAGTTATCATTTGAGCATTTACATGATACAACTCCAAGCCATGTATGGTCAAAATTGTAGGACCCCCCCTGTGTTGGTTGAAGGGAGGATAGACAATGTTTTGGCCCGGAGATCGTGCAAGAGATGACTGACAAAGTCAAGAGTATTCGAAAGCGCTTGAAAGCAGCTCAAGACCGCCAGAAGAGTTATGCAGATAAAAAAGAGGACACGGATAAAGTTCCAAGTGGGAGACCGGCTGATGTTGAATATATCTCCTTGGAAAGGTATCATTAGATTCGAGAAGTGGGAAGCTAGTCACTGATTTCGTGGACCCTTTACCATCATTAGACATGTAGGACTTCAAGCGTACAAGTTAGAATTGCCACAAGAAATGAATGGGATTCATAACACGTTCCATGTATGCTACCAACGTAAGTGCTTGGTAGAGAAGGAAAACGTCATCCCGTTATCCAAAATACGAGTATATAACAATCGTTATATGGAAGAATCCGATGCCATTTTGGAAAAGAAATCTAAGAAACTTCACCATAAAGAAGTGGTCATGGTCAATGGAAACATCACAGTGGTACGAATGTGGCGTGGGAATCCGAAGAGGATATGAAGAAGCATTATCCCCATCTCTTCGCTTAGAGTGAGATTTGGCGGACAAATTTTCCAAGGTGGGGAGGATTTTAACCCCAAAGTTTTTAAGTAAGTAAGCTTTCATGATCACTATTTAAAAGAGTGTTAATTCATTTAAGTTGATCGAGACAATATATGTTTTATCGATAGTCGAACGAGGAAGGAACTCAAAATTGTTGAAACCGGGATTCTGGCCACGGTACATATGGGGCGAGTTTGCACTACGAGAGTGCCAGAGGCACAACTGCATGGCATGGTCTCCGTGGAAAGGGATGTTGTCGTACAAGTTAGGCGAGAGTGCCTCATGATTATGCCCATGGCATAATCGCATTGTCACAACCGCATGTGGTCCTTTGGGCATAAGAAATTCAGATCCAATTTCTTTAAAGGGGAACTCATTTGCAGCTTTCTCCTAGGTGTCATTTACTCTCCTCCTTAGGTGATTTTCTTTCCTTCATATTTCTTCATTAAATTCAAGATCTAGGGTCAAATATTCATTTATTTCCCATCACCAATCTTCCCTACACTAAAAGAGAAGATTTCAAGTGTGGTTCAAGCTCCAAGTCATTGTCTACCATTCTCGGGTTTTCACCAAGCTTTTAGTTTTTCTCTATACAAGCCTAGTAGGTGAGTTCACTATCCGTTGATCAATCTTTCTTACGTGATTCTTCATCTTTTATATCTTGAAATGGATTATACTTGTTAATTGGTGACCTAAAAATGTGTTTTGGCTTATAAATGCTACTTTGACCTACAAATGATTTTAAGACCTAAATGTGGTTAATACATTCCTTGGGGATATGTTCAAGTTATATTGGTGTATCGTATGATAAGTGAAACCCCATAATATCGAGTTATTTACTTCAATGAGAAATGTTCTATGTGATGCGTTAGACTATTTGTTGATACTAAGAGAAACATGTATTTATGTGTAAGAATTCATAAAAGATGTATGTTTACTTGTACATTTACGTATCATTGAGTCAATGCCCTTATGCATGAGGGTTAGATGTTGTTATCGTGACAACCATATATGTTGGTTCTATGAAGTGCTATCAAGTAGACGCTAAAGGTCCTATGAGACTCTTGAGGTGAAACTAGACTAGGTAATGGAAAGACACTAAGGTGTAAGAGTCCTTGAGGTGAAACTCTTTGGAGTAGGCACTAAAGATAAATAAGGTTTTGAGGTGACACCACGAGTGGGATGTACACTAAAACCATAAACCTGAGGTGTAGCCCCATTAACATCTGTAGGTGACAATAGTTTTGTGTTCCGTCATCTTGATGGAAAACAAGTCTCCACGTCATCGAGAAGGGTCTTTTGTGTAGAATGCCAAGGTGTGAGATATTCTTAAAGTTTAGCATATGGTATTGCACTAAAGTTATCGGGTAGCATTTGAAATAATTATTCTGACCATTATATTTATATATATGTGAATCTCAATAGGCGTTAAACCCAACACTTGTTCTCTGTGTATGTGGATTTTAGGTCCCACTAGTGGCGGTTTTAAGATTGTCTAAGATGCCCGACTGTTGACGTTAGGAGCATCAAGGGCATATATTTTTTGGAAGTGCTCGAGAGAAGAATTATTTTGAAGACATAGTAACACCCAACTGTAATATAATATTAAGCAACTAGATTAATTAGGCTCTTATTTATGTTTCATTTATAGTGGTTGTACTTGATTTACAAACTTTTCTTAATAAACAATGGAAGTTTTACTTAATTATAAAGGAAATTTCTTGTTCGAATTCTAGGGTATTATCATGAAATGACCAGAAAGACCTCCCAAACACTCTTTAATATTTTATTTTTATCATTTATAAAAAGCGTAAAATAGAAATATTATAAAAATTAAACGTTTTTTGTACACATTGATTTATATCTAACGATTTATATTCTTAAAAATTTAGAAGCGTTAGGCATCGTTTGGCAAAAATAAGCTAGCTTATTTTTTGGGTATGGATGGACGTAAGCTAGTTTTTTTTTTTTTTGATAAACTACTTTGAGTAGTTTATGAGAGTTTTTTTCTATTTCGAATTATGCCCGGATTAATATTAGTTATTATTTATCTAAAATTAATTATAAATAAATATTAACTATTAAAAATTAATTATTATTAATTAATATATATTAATTAAGAATTATTAACTGATATTAAGTTTTAACTATTTAGAATTATTGTTAATCATACCAATTATATGTTAGGGATGATCTTAATATTAGTTGGAGTCTCTTGAGTGTAGAAAAAATCAACAAGTGTAGGTTGTGGCTTTTCATATAAATAGTTGTACTCTTCCTGTTTCTTCACTATTCTGAAATAATACAACAAGTCTTTCTCTCTCTACCTCTCTCTCTCTCACTCTTTTTCTTTCTCTCTCTACAACCTTTACAACTTTTCTCGGTATCAGAGCTCTACAGTGGCTTTTCTTCAATATCAATCAATAGCAGTAGTACAGTCATGGAAGAAAATACAACATCTATGAAATTCAGATCAACAGTTCGCCATGTAGGTTGTGGCTTTTCATATAAATAGTTGTACTCTTCCTGTTTCTTCACTATTCTGAAATAATACAACAAGTCTTTCTCTCTCTACCTCTCTCTCTCACTCTTTTTCTTTCTCTCTCTACAACCTTTACAACTTTTCATGGTATCAGAGCTCTACAGTAGCTTTTCTTGAATCTCAATCAATAGCAGTAGTACAGTCATGGAAGAAAATACAACATCTATGAAATTCAGATCAACAGTTCGCCATGTCAAACATCTCAAATTTTGTCTCGATTAAACTTAATGGTGAAAACTATTTGAGTTGTCAGATCTCAACAATCTTTAAAACGATGGGGCTTTTTAAGCATGTAAGTTCATCTTCTCCACTTGAAACCGATGCTAAGTATCAAAACTGGTGCAAAGCTGATTCGTATGTTTGTGCGTGTATAAACGCAACTCTTGACTCTTCTATTGCTCGTTTAGCAATTGATACAACCTCAACTCTTGAGTTGTGGAAAACTCGTGAAGATCTGTATTTACAGCAAGCTTTTGCAAAGAAGTTTCAGTTACGAACTCAATTTCAGACATTGAAACAAGGCACATTAAGTGTTACAGCCTATTGTGATTCTGTGAAAAGAATTGCAGATTCGTTGAGATCAATTGGATAGAAAATATCCGACTCTGATCTAGTTTTACAAACCTTACAAGGACTGAACTCTGTGTTCAATACTTTTGTCCTTATTGTTGAAAACTCAGAAAGTGTTCCAAGTTTTGCTCAAACCAGATCGAGACTTCTTGTGTATGAACAAAGACTAAGTAATCAGAATGAAGGATATGTTCCAATTTCAACAATAAATACTGGAACAGTCACACCACCACACTTTGAATCTGAACATAAACCAAAAGGAAACAGTATTGTTTGTCAAATTTGCCACAAATCTAGACATGATGCTTCATGGTGTTTCTATCGTTATACTTCTTCTGAAGGAAGAGGTGGTGGCAGAAATGGAAATCGAAGTAGTAACAGAAATTGGAGAAACAATGGTGGTCGAAAATTTTCACGTGGTGGTGTTTCTGGAGGACGTGTTTGGAGAGGAAACAACGGTTAACAAAATCGAAATGCTTACAATGTAAGTTTTACACAACCTTTTGCAGCAATGCCTTCTGTTTGTGGTGGATTTAGTGATGGAAGTTGGAGAGGAAACACAACTGCTATGAATCAGGGATTGTCAAATAGATCAGGCTATGATTCATCAGGCTTTGCTACTGGGCCTAATGTAACAACCATGGTTCTAAGTGTAAGATTTGAGAATTTTGTGAGAAAAGTTAAGGGGCTATAACTTTGGGGACTGTTTTTAATTTTGGGAGAAGGTATAAAACCCTTGTTTTGGGCACAAACCGTAGATTCTACCATTTTCAATTGGAGCGGTTATAGGAGAGTTGAGAAGAGATCGAGCTATCAATTTCACCATCTGAAGAAATTAAAGAAGTGGGGATTGGAAAACTAGCTTCTGCATTGATTCTTCCAGGTAATCTCACATTCTAATCCTTGTACTTGGTTTACATTGAAGAAATCAGATTGTGTGGTTTTGTGGTTGAATGGTTGTTGTTAGCACACAAAATTGTATTCAAGATTTATTGTAAAAGTCTTGTAATAGTCAAATAGTGTAAAGTCAATGTAAAAGTCAAAGTCAAAGTAGTTTAAGTAAAAGTCAATGTAATTAGTTTTAATGCTTGGTAATCCTAGGTATAAATAGGATTAGTTTAGCTTTGTTGTTAAGCAAGTTATTAGAAGGAAGATTGATTGTAATATTTAGTGAGAGAAAGTTAGAGAGCATTCTAGAGAGAGAAAGCTTGTAATTCACATGTAAACTCTAGAATTCTCAAGATCAATGGATGAATTCATGATTACCTAATAGATCTTGTGTTTACAATTGGTATCAGAGCTTTGGGAGATCAAATTGTGTGCATAATTCATCCAAAATTCGTCCGATTTGATGAAGATTTGAAGAAATTTGAAGAATTTCACCATTTTTGAAGAGTTCAAGAACACAAATGGGTTATGCATTTCTTGTTTGTTTTTTAATTTGATGTTGATTGTAAAGTGCTTTTTCATTGTTTTAAATCAGTTTTGCATCAAAATATTTACAAAAACACATCAAGATTTGAAGATTTTGAAGATTTTGAAAATTTGGTGTTCTTGAAGAAAAGTGATATGTGAATTTTTAAAAGTTTGATTTTGAGATTTAGTGGTGTTTTGATCAATATTTGTGTGAATTTGTTTCTAAAAACATGTTTTAGACATGATTTAACCAAAGATTTCAAGTTTTATTGCATAAATTTGATTCTTGGAATTTTTGTGTTCATCATGTTTTTGAATGTGTTCTTCAGATGTTCTTGACAAAAAGTTTCAAATCTGAGTTTTTGATCCGTTTTGGTTATTGGAATGTTTTTAAAAGTTGTTTGTTGTTGTGTTTGATCCAAAATTAATTTTTTTTGTGAGTGTTTGTTGTTTGTAGGTTGTGAAACAAGAAAAGAAGCAACAATAAATTTTTCTGATCAGTTGCAATCTTTTCGGATCCTCTTACAATAACTTCTCGGATCACAGTGTATGAAACTTCTCGGATCATTCATAATCAAGTTCTCGGATTCTCTTTTATTTCAAAAGATGTTGAATGTGTGTGCATTGTGTGTTTACGTGATGTATATGTGAGCTCTGTGTGTGTGATTATTGAGGGTGTGCACAGTGTGTGTTTACGTGATGGAGAAATAATACCTTGAAGAAAAGGGAGATTTGTCATTGAAAGATTAAGGGGGAGAAATGATTTGCTAAAGTCAACAAGATGTTCCGAGATAATTCGAGAGAGTTTATTGTTCAAAGATGTTCAAAGATAGTTACCGTTCAAAGTTCAAAGGTCAAAGAGATGAAGATACAAAGTTCAAGAAATCATTCAAAGTTTGAGTTCAAAGCTTCAAAGTTTCAAAGCTACAAAGCTCAAAGCTGCAAAGATCTGAAATTCGCGTTCAAGACTTGAAGAAAGTTTGTTGAAGATTATATTCATGAAGATTGACTTTTCAAAAAGAAGACGAAGACTTTTCAAGTTTGACTGAAGACTGTTCAAAGTTGAAAGTTTGAAGATTGTAAAGCCGTTTGAAGATTGTCAGAGCTTCAATGTTTAAAGCAGTCAGAGTTAAAGTTTTGAAGATCAAGAGCTGAAGACTGCTGCCATATTTTTTTTAAATCTTGAATTCAAAGGGGGAGAATGTTAGTGCACAAAATTGTATTCAAGATTTATTGTAAAAGTCTTGTAATAGTCAAATAGTGTAAAGTCAATGTAAAAGTCAAAGTCAAAGTAGTTTAAGTAAAAGTAAATGTAATTAGTTTGAATGCTTTGTAATCCTAGGTATAAATAGGATTAGTTTAGCTTTGTTGTTAAGCAAGTTATTAGAAGGAAGATTGATTGTAATATTTAGTGAGAGAAAGTTAGAGAGCATTCTAGAGAGAAAACTTGTAATTCACATGTAAACTCTAGAATTCTCAAGATCAATGGATTACTTCATGATTACCTAATAGATCTGGTGTTTACAGTTGTAAATGATGCTCTAAGGGGTATTTAGGCATCATATTTATGTTTAAGCAGCAAAGGGTTTGTTAAGAAAGGGTTAAGTATTGTGTAATGCTATTATTATTGTGAAATCAAATTTGTTTGGGGGTTTAGCAGTAGATTTCTATCCCAATCAGTCACAGACCTCGCGTCCGGTAAGCGACTCTGGGTAGATGTCCGGATCTAGTATCCGGTAAAGAGTACCCAGACCCCGTGTCCAGAAGAGATGTCCGGATAGTGTAGTTTCCCGGATAGCGTAGAGTCCGGAAGATATGTCCGGATAGGATAGTTGTCCGGATAGCGTAGTTGTCCGGAAAGTGGAGTCCGGATAATGTAGTATCCGGTAAGTAGTATTCGGACAATGTAGTGTCCGGTGACATGTGTTCGGATAGTTTGGTATCCGGAAAGTATGGTATCCGGAAGTGGTGTCCGGTTAGTTGGTATCCGGTCAGCTTATTTTTCCATCCATTTACTCAGGTATTCCACTTGGAGGTCAGAAGTAAAAGAAGAAAATTGATAAGGGCACCAGGTGAGTTTTTCTAACTAAGTACGTGTTTTAACGTGGTTTCAAAAGTAAGAAATGATTATGAAATGTTATGTTATATTACATGAAAAATGTGTGTTTGGAAAGTTAACTTAAAGTGTATGCATCGTTGTTGATAGATGTGTAATGGCTAAGTCGGGGGGGTGGCCCGCCAGTGCTCATACCGAGGGGGTGTATCCTGTTTATGCCATGGGAGGAGTGACCCAGTAAGGCAGTGTGAGACTGACACGTTGTTGCCATTGCAGGACTTCAGTGTGCCACTTACATGTACAGTTTATGTGGAAGCTTATTGTTTAAAGTTGTTGTTTATAATGGTTATGAAATGTTTTATACTTGTTGATGAAACTGTTGCCACTAGAGGGAGCTCACTAGACCTCATGGTCTAACCCTCGCTTTTCCAAAAAAATTAAACCCTTTTCAGGTAAGCACTTAGTAAAAGGCTCTAGTAAGGGCAAAGAGAAAGCGCGTCTTTAGACTAGAAGGAATGTCAAGCATAATCTTTAGAAATCCCAGATGTGTAATAGGTTGTTTCCGCAAACCTTGTGTTGTACTCGTATGTTTGAGATGGTATTTGTTAATGCCAAAAATCGCACCAAAGGGACAACTTAAGGTCGATGTGGACTTAAACAACTAAAGAAAGAATCTTTCGACGAGACGTGCGACGATAAATAAAATAAAGAAACAAGGGATTTGATGACGCATGAAAAACCTCAATCGAGGAAAAAAACCTGCGGACAACAGTGGGTATCGTCGCTGCACTATGGTCGCCAATCAGGGGCGATGTCCTTGGATACTGGTGTCGATCGTACAGTGATTACAATACAAATGAAGAAAATGCTTCGAAATGTAAAGTACAAGTGTTTGAATGTAAAAATAGGTGTTTGTCGGGTACGAAACAAAGTGTGAACTGCTGGTCGAGGGTTGTTGTCGTGCGTCGAGAGCGATACTTAGAATAATGGTTCTTCACTTCAGGTGTTCTTGAATATTGCTTCGGTTGTTAATCGCCGGATATTCGATGTGTTGAAATGTTGATTGAGCTTGATATTTATAGTCTTTGTTGGATCACCAAAGATTTGAAATTGACTCACCAATGTTTTCCCTAATTATCCTACTTAGAATATTTTAGTTTGGTTCTTCATATGACTTGTACAATATAGCAACTGTTCGGTGAAGTCGAAGATCAACCGAAACCAAGCTTGAAGACTCTCTACTTGTGGAAAATAGAAGACTCTTCTCAACAAACAAACAAGTAATTATTCACCGAAGTTGTCCTCACAATTCGGTGAACAACATGTCCACCGATTTTGTTCTCACAAATCGGTGGTCAACATCTCCACCGATAATGCTTGCATTATTCGGTGGACATCTTCCACCGATGTGGTCTTCAGGAATCGGTGGAACTCTTCCCACTAATGAGGATACTTAAATCGGTGGGATCTTTGTGAAATTGGTTTTCTTGCAGATGTTTTCAAAGACCAATGACAATTGTATCGATGAAACATCATCGGTATGATTGTCTTGGAATCCACATCAAGAAGATCATTTTCTCATGGGACAATATCCGTTGGAAGATAAAAGTGACCTTTTGTCTTTTATCCATCTTCAGTAAAAGTCCTTTCACCATGGGTTCTATACTTATTACCAAGAAAAAGGTGATGGGATCATTCCAGCTTTTTAGAAGTCAACTTCTTCCAGCCAATCTCCTGATGACAAGTGTCCCAAGCATTTAATGCTCAGTACACTCATCCTCACTATAAAAGGAAGACCTCTCCATGCAGAAGATAGAACTTACATCTTGAGATACTTGAAGATTACTGTGTGCTCTAAGATTCTACGTGAACTGGAAGATTTCTCTCAGTGCAAGAAATCTCCATATTGCTAAAAACTTCATAGCTTTGTTCTAAGTGTTCTTAGTTATTTTGTTTAGTATACTTTGTGAAAGATTGTTAGAATAGTTTATCTGTTCTTTTCCACAACAGTCTTAAGTTTCTATGTGTAATTCTTGTTGAAAGATTTTCAATAATAGAATTAAAATTGTGAAAATTTTGAGTATTGTATTCAACCCCCCCTTCTACAATACTTGTTATAGCCATCTGGGACTAACAGTCTTCGTGTCCTTAGCTTCATCCATGAATGCTCCTTTAATGGCCTTAACGGTTGGAAACGGTCGCCAGAGTAATGATCTTCGTCCGTTACGGTCGCCGGCTGTTTAATGATTGCGTCGGTTATAGTCGTTGCTCCTTAATGACTTTGACTCCTGCATTAAACACTTAACAAACGGTTATGGTTAACGTTAGCTTTGGTCGAGGTCGCACGTCCTTATATAATAATCGTGCGGATCGGGCGACGCTATGGTCGAGCGTCGTAAGGAACTCTCGACTTACCTTTTATGAGGGACGACGATGGTGTTCTGGGTCTTCGTCGAGACCTTATCTTAATACAAGATATAGTTCTTAATCATACGTCTTACCTGTTCTGGTCGCGGTCGAGCGACGTGATTTTTTGCCCAAACAGTTTGCCCCCAAAATTTGAAAATTGAATGTCAAATTTAAGTTTTAAATTTTGCTTGTCAAACGCTTAGACTTGTGACCTGGGTTGAGGGACTTACCTGGTTGTCGTGGAACTAGACCGGTTCGCCTTTAACTGAACGAGAAGTTGAAAAGTTGTGACGTCCTACTGACGCGCGATGATGCTTACCAGCTGTCGAAGACAAGTGTCGAAGATCCGGGCGGATATACGAAAGGACATGGACGCGTGTTGATCATCAGCGGACTCGACTTGTTGCGATTTCCTGCATAAATAGAGATCACAATGGGTTGTTTTCTTTAGAGATTTTCTTTAAAAGTTTTATGTTTCTGATGAGGCCCTTCTCTAGAATCTCGACTTTGTTCAAATCTTGGGTGGTTGGAGATCTATCAAGGGTTGTGATACCCGAATCGTTGACGATGTTGGTTACGATGAACACGATGTCTATGTATTCTGCGCACCTGGCGACGATGTCTTCTTCCACGTCAACCCTTTCGTCAGCCGACAGGGACGGGGGTGTAAAGACGGGAGAGAACGAGGAGGAACTTATGGTGATCAGCTTTGCACTGTCGCCGTCCCTCTCGTTTGACTACATCCTCGTCAGGATGAAGTCACTTCCGCATCTGGGGAAACATCAGCCCTTAGTTTCCGAGGAGTGTTTTCAAAGGATCTCTATTGAAGAGATAAGGTTGTGTTTAGCCGAACTGGCGTTCCTTGTAAGTTTTTCTTTCAAAACTTGTGTTATCGATGTTCTTTCGTTTTTATGTTTTGCTAACGTGTTCCCTTCGTATTTGACAGATGCTTCTGTTTCTTTTCATTAAGTGTGTCAGGACGGGAACAATATTGGAGTGGAGGTCACTCGTCAGAAAACAGATGTTCCAGCCTTAACTTTAATCTTAAGAGCCACATTCTCAGAATATTATGGCGTAAGGAGTTGGAAAACAATTCCTAACATACTTGTTTGATCCTTGCATTAACATGTTTTGATGTTGCCGCGATCTCGAAGGTCAAGACTCTGGGCAGAACATACGACTGACACTCTTCTCCACATTTTTTGTTTTATGTAGTTTACGCTCGAGCTAATTAGTGTGTAATGAGTTTGTCTGTCTTTGTATAACTGTTCGTTTTGTGAACATGTTATCGTTTGTAAAATGAGCGAAGAATCATGCGACTTAGGCATTCTTTGCAATATGATGAATATAACTCAGACATTTTAAATTGTATTGACAATCATGAATATATATATCATCGATGAATATGAAAAAATTTCAATGTTTAGAAACTTTTATTGAGAGGTCATTAAAACCTACCAATCGTACGACGAAATTTAGATGCCCCCGTGATAAGACGATCGATTCGTGAACTTGGGCATCTATGTTGTGTGTTCCCGTAATTATCTTTAGATCCTATGATGTTTATTTTCAAGTAACAATTTGTATGAGAAATAAGTAATCTTAAAAGAAATATCTTTTGAGATGCGTCGCATTCCAACTACGCGGGATCTCTTGATTGTCGAGGGTCTGGAGTCGATAGGCTCCCTTACCAACGACTTCAGAGATACGGTACGGGCCCTCCCACTTGATTGAAAGTTTTCCCGCGTTGGGTTCTTGAGTGTTTTGGAACACTCGGCGAAGAACATAATCGCCTTCTTGAAAGACTTTGACCTTGGCATGTTTGTTGAAATACCGTTCGACCGCTTGCTTCTGCGACGCCATTCTGATTAAGGCTGATTCTCTGAGTTCTTCGAGGGCGTCGAGGTCGCAACTTAGATCAACCAAGTTATGTTCAATGGAAGTGTGCCTTGAGGTTGGGAGTTGGACCTCGACTGGTAGGACTGCTTCGCAGCCGTAGACGAGAGAGAAAGGGGTTTGTCCTGTGGACGTGCGTGGCGTCGTGCGATTTGCCCACATGATCGAAGGGAGTTCTTCGACCCATCTTCCCTTTGCATCCTTCAAACGCTTCCTGATCGAAGCTATAATAGTTTTGTTACTCGATTCCGCAAGTCCATTGGCTTGAGGATATCTGGGAGTTGAGGTTGTTAGCTTGATATTCCTGTCATCGCAGAACTGCTGGGTCCTGTCGCTTATGAATTGGGATCCATTGTCGCAGACAATCTCGGACGGAATTCCAAACCTGCATATGATATTAGTTTGGATAAAAGAGATGACTTCTTTATCCCTGATTTGGGAGAAAGCAACCGCTTCGACCCACTTGAAAAAATAATCAGTAAGTACGAGGAGGAATACCTTTTGTCCTGGAGCAGGTGGCAGCTTGTCGACGATATCCATTCCCCACCTCATGAAGGGCCATGGGATAAGCGTCGAGTGCAAAGGTTCTGAGGGTTTATGAGACATACCTGAGTATCGTTGACAGGGGTGGCAACATTGGACGTACTTGATGGCGTATTGTCGCAGTGTTGGCCAAAAATATCCTTGTCAGGATATACGATTAGCTAAACTACGACCTCCTGAATGATTACCACATTCGCCGTCGTGCATCTCTTGGAGGATTTTCTGGGCTTGATTTTTGCTGATGACGCACCTTAAATTTAAGCCTCCATTTTGTCTTCGGGGAGTTGATCGTGCACGAGGAAATTTCGAATGTCGCGTGACCGATCATCTTCTTCGTCTTCGATCTGGATGACGTCTGTGTTTCCAATGGACGGCGTTGCCAGGTGAATCATAGGAATAACATCAAGTATTGGTTCAACTAAAGCGGACCCAAGGTTTGCCAATGCGTCGGCCTGAATGTTCTGGTCTCGCGGAATCTGTTCAATAGAAAAAGATTTAAATTTTTTGGAAATTTCTTTTGCTACGCTTAGATATGCTGTCATTTTTGAATCCTTGGCTGCGAATTCTCCATTGATCTGATTTACTACCAGCAGGGAATCGCTCTTGACATGCAGTGCGGTTGCCCCCGAGTCATGGGCCATATTCATTCCCATGATCAGGGCTTCATACTCAGCCTCGTTATTGGTGGTTTTGAAGTCGCATCGGACCCAGTATACCATCTCCCCCCCTGTGGCGACTTTAAGACGACGCCCAGTCCAGAGCCTCTAATGTTGGATGATCCATCGACATATAGAATCCACGGTACGTCGTCGCGAGTCGCCACAACGGACACTTCGAGTTCTGCTTCGTTTTCTAACTCAGGGCTGAAATCGGCGATAAAATCTGCCAAGGCTTGCGATTTGATCGCGGTCCTGGGCTTAAAATCGATGTCATAACTGCTTAGATATATACTCCATTTTGCTAAGCGACTTGTCAACTCGGGTTTTCTTAAGACAGATTTAAGAGGGAAGTTAGTCACGACAGTAATAGGATGTGATTCAAAGTAATGACGTAGTTTTTTAGCAGCAGTGACTAGTGATAAGAGTAATTTTCCATAGAGGAATACCTGGTTTCTGCGTCTAAAAGTGATTTACTTACATAATAGATCGGCAATTGCTGTTTTTCATCTTCTCGTGTCAGAACAGCACTTACTGCATTTGGGCTGACAGCCAAATACAACTGTAGGATCTCATGATCGTGAGGTTTTGACAACAGAGGAGGCGACGCCATGTATTCCTTGAGTTTTTGCAAGGCTTGTTCATGATCATTGGTCCAGTCGAAGCCCCTATTTTTCCTGAGGACATTATAAAATAGATGACATTTATCTGAAGATCGAGAGATAAACTTGTTTAGAGCTGCTACTCGACCGGTGAGTTTCTGGACTTCTTTGAAATTTCGAGGAGATTTGATCTCAATGATGGCCTTGATTTGGTCGGGGTTAGCCTCAATGCCTCGACGAGTGACCATATAACCCAGGAACTTCCCGGCACTAACGCCAAAGGAACATTTCGTCGGATTGAGCTTCATGTTATACTTCCGGAGGATGTCGAACGATTGCCTGAGGTGATCGATGTGATCAATCGCTTGCTTCGACTTCACTAACATGTCGTCGATATATACCTCCATCGTGTCTCCAAGATGGTCTTTGAACATCTTGTTTACCAGCCGTTGGTAGGTAGAACCTGCATTTTTTAGTCCGAAAGGCATAACTTTGTAACAATAAATACCTCGATCCGTCATGAAAGCGGTTTTCTCTTGGTCGTCAATGTGCATTAAAATTTGGTTGTATCCAGAATAGGCGTCCATGAACGTTAATAACTCATGCCCCGCGGTTGCATCGACTATGGTGTCAATATGAGGTAACGGGAATGGATCCTTTGGACAGGCTTTATTGAGATCGGTGAAGTCGATACAGACCCTCCATTTTCCATTCTTCTTGGCTACGACCACGACGTTAGCGAGCCAATCAGGATATTTTACCTCCCGAATCTTTCCTGTCTTGAGGAGGTTGTCGACCTCATCATTTATTACTTTATTTATTTCAGGAGCGAACTTGCGACGTTTTTGCTTGATAGGTTTGAACGATGGATCGACGTTAAGCTTATGAGCAATGACATTGGGGTCAATACCGACCATATCTTCATGTGACCAAGCGAAGCAATCAGGATGTTCCTGCAAAAAGGATATGAGTTTTTTTTTAATGTGGGGATCAAGGGATGAACCCACAAGAATCTTTTGATCGGGTTTTGCTTAGATCTAGAACGATTTCCTCCAAATGATACTCATCGACAGCTGCTGGGGAGTTTTATGCATTTTCTAAGCTTGCGTGTACTGGTATAACGGTTTGTTTTGGATTCCCGTTATCCGCCATTTTCCTGCGACAGAAAACAGAAGAAACTCCAAGAAACTATTAGTAGAATGCACGTTAGTCGAGGATTTTCTCTATATGTAGTCCCACGGATGGCGCCAAACTGTTAATGCCAAAAATCACACCAAAGGGACAACTTAAGGTCGATGTGGACTTAAACAACTAAAGAAAGAATCTTTTGACGAGACGTGCGACGATAAATAAAATAAAGAAACAAGGGATTTGATGACGCAGGAAAAACCTCAATCGAGGAAAAAAACTTGCGGACGACAGTGGGTGTCGTCGCTGCACTATGGTCGCCAATCAGGGGCGATGTCCTTGGATACTGGTGTCGATCGTACAGTGATTACAATACAAATGAAGAAAATGCTTCAAAATGTAAAGTACAAGTGTTTGAATGTAAAAATAGGTGTTTGTCGGGTACGAAACAAAGTGTGAACTGCTGGTCGAGGGTTGTTGTCGGGCGTCGAGAGCGATACTTAGAATAATGGTTATTCACTTCAGGTGTTCTTGAATATTGCTTCGGTTGTTAATCTCCGGATATTCGATGTGTTGAAATGTTGATTGAGCTTGATATTTATAGTCTTCGTGTCCTTAGCTTCATCCATGAATGCTCCTTTAATGGCCTTAACGGTTGGAAACGGTCGCCGGAGTAATGATCTTCGTCCGTTATGGTCGTCGGTTGTTTAATGATTGCGTCGGTTATAGTCGTTGCTCCTTAATGACTTTGACTCCTGCATTAAACACTTAACAAACGGTTATGGTTAACGTTAGCTTTGGTCGAGGTCGCACGTCCTTATATAATAGTCGTGCGGATCGGGCGACGCTATGGTCGAGCGTCGTAAGGAACTCTCGACTTACCTTTTATGAGGAACGACGATGGTATTCTGGGTCTTTGTCGAGACCTTATCTTAATACAAGATATAGTCCTTAATCATACGTCTTACCTGTTCTGGTCGCGGTCGAGCGACGTGATTTTTTGCCCAAACAGTATTTTGAGGCCATTTCGGCAAGTTATATATTTAATGTCGTTATGCTTTATTGGTTGAGTTGGGTTGTTACAGTTGGTATTAGAGCCATAGTTTAAGGGATTTAAGTGACCGGATGGGCCTAAACTTAAACTGTGAAGTAGAGGGGAGCACAACTGAGATATAGGATCTTGTAGGAAAGATCACTTTAAGTGCGCTAGTGATAGAGTAGCGAGGACCGTCATGTAACGTAAATTTGGAATTACATCTGGCCAATGTAATCGCAAATTTACAGGTACATGAGTGTGCTCAATTGATCTTGTTAAGAAGATCGATGGGTGTGGTAGTATGTAGTGAGTTTTGACCTTGCAATGATAGCAAAGGGTTGAGGTATCGTGAGAGATCGCACATGATATAATGTTTATATCTTCTAGAAGAAGTGTTGTTTGGAATGTTATGAGGCGTCTAGAGGAAGAACTTCTTGGGTTCGAAAAGAATGAACGACTGATTGAGGGTAAAACTCCTATTTTCTAGTGGGTCCCCGTTCTCGAAATTTTTGGTGTAGATCAGTGGGGATGGTAAGGAAGGATGGTGTCGGAATCTTGAAAGCTTCAATTCAAGAGCGAGTGGGGGATTTGAGCCCTAACTATTTAGTCAAGCTTTTCAGTGGCAAGATTAATGAAGGGAAGATATCAGTGTTGGATTGAATGTGTGTAGGGGTAGAATGTGAAGTAATTGGTCAAGACGAAAACTGTATGGGATGGTTGAACAGGTAGGCTGTGAAACACATGTACATCAAGTTGTTGCAAGGACAAGAGAGCGACCGTTGGTCAAAGGTAGAGTGCCAATGATAAGTTGTGTGGGTACAACGGTTGACCTTGTTAGAGCGAATAGCCTTCATTTGCAAGTTGAGTTTCATGCATTGTGTCCCTATATATGTTACATGAACTTTTTTTATGATTAAAAGTAAATGCGTAAATAACGAATTTCTTGTTTGGAAATGAGTCGACGCGTGCAAGTGTGTGTTTAAAGGGTAGGAAAGACAAAATTATTTGCGTTGCACGATAAAAATTTTGAACTTAGTGATTTGTGAATTATACCGCTATTTTTCATGTTGAGAAAATCTTCGTTGCGAAAATCATGAAAGCGTTTGACTGCAAGGCTTTTATAATCAAAATGAGTATTGACACGTTGATATCATAAATGAGTGTGGGAGCCGACTGATTTACTTCGTGTAAGTGATTTCGTTCAGAACTTTTCTAGTCATATGGGAAAAGGTTTCAGTCAATATGTTTCTGTTGTAACAACATCGTTTTGGTTGATTAAGGTTGTGCTTTACTGAAAAGTTACGTGCGAACGATTCCCGAAATCATTGTGCATGGAATTGGAGTTATGAGAGTGTTGGGGTCATGTGTACCCAAGTGGTTTTCAAGTGTTGTACTTTTTTTAATGTTAAAATGTGCGAAATGATTTAAATTATCATGTCGTCATGCATGAAGGCTATGAACTCACGAGGTCGTAGGGATTATTACATTCAAAGATAAGGAAGGGTTTCGAGAGTGGAGATGTACCGGTCAAGCCGGTTGCGAGTGTTTTGTGATTGTGGTATTCGTGTTAAGGAAGAGAGGTGAATAGTGGAAAGGTCAGAAATGGACTTTGGTGTTGGTTGTATGGTGGTAGTTTGTACTCTTGTTCGGTAACTTGAGATGCGGTCGTCGAGGGACGGTTGTGCCCGGGGGAAGGACTGGAAGTCGTCAAGATATTTATTTTAGTAACTCGTTTTATGTAGCATTGAGATTCATTGATGAATATTGTCGGCGATGCGCTTGAGAATTTGGGAGTGGCCTTGTAATGTTGACCTCACACTAGGTAAGCCTTGAGTTTTCTTCAAGTGAGGACGACGGAGTATAAGGTTGATTATGATACGTTGGAAGAAGTAGGTCCCGTTAGGAACCCTTGTTTTCGAGAAGGTTTTGGTAGCATCATCATGTTGTCTATTGATGTTGAAGTCAACAACTGTTTAAGATGTCTGAAGCTGAAGACTTGGATCAGGAGGTTGAAAGTTGAGAAAATCACCCTGGTGTGTGTAGACGTTGGAGGTCCTCTAGGAAAGATGTATACTTGCATGATGATGGGTCACCTCGTGTGGGCGTTATGTTTGTGAAAGATTGCTATTTGGATGAGTGTTTTCCCTACGAGGTTTGGATGGTTCATAAAAGGAGAAGGTAGTTAGCACGACCGAAGTGGATGCATTGATTATATCGATCTGAGAGGGAATATGCAGTGTCGTTTGGAATGGTTTCTTGAAGATCACAATGAACCGACAAGGAGCGAGTATTTTGAGCAATTAGGAAATCATGAGTTGTGGTTCATCTATATTCGAAGAAAGGCAAAGTCGTGAGATAGATTTGATTCATATTTATGCAGGTGAATATAAAGGCAAGATTGATTATGTGTTCAAATGACCGTGAAATCCTGGTCTGCAGTGTGATGTTGCGGGTGGAGGTTGTGTGGATAAGTTAGTGACTCTTGTGCCAAGATGGACGTGCAAGTCAGCGATTCGGTAAGGTGTTGTTAAAGAGGGATAAGCACAGATAGAGGTCCTCTTTCAAATATTTCGGATGAGTTGTACCATGTGTCAACCATGCCGTGGGGATGCAAGGATTGTAGGTTGACGTCATGATATGGCTACTTCCGGAATAAAAGGGGTGGAGCGGTAGTTGGTGGTTACCCAAAAGAAGGACCATGTGCTTTTGGTTGTATGAGTCGTTGAGTGGGTTTATTTCGGGATCACTGAAAGTTTAATGAAGATGTTGGATCGTTGTGGTGTAGTGGTTATGAAATCTTTAAGGAATGTGAATTGTTTCTTATGTACGAAGGAATTCTCTGAGAAGGTAACAGTTTGGAGATCAAGAAGTATGTGGTGGCTTCGAACACTGGTGTCATTTTAGGATGACTTGGTTGGATACCTCAAGTTAGAATTTTGGTGAAACCGTTTGGCTATGTATGATAATGAAGAGGTGTTATCGGTGCATGTAGAAATGGTCGAAAGAGGGGGGGCAAGTATTGTTTGGTGGGCGGTGATCCATGCTAACGTGGGAAGGTGAAGATAATATGTCGGAATAAGGGAGTAGGTTGGAAGTAGGAAGTTTGGCAAGTGACACCGAAAAAGTGGAGTAATGTGTTTAGATTGTCATTGGTGGGTATTCGAACTCTTGGTAAGAGTATGGAGAAAGGGGATTTGGGTTTGTTATGGTTCAAGGGCGGTGGAAAGCTAACTTATGCGACTAGTCGAAAGCGTGCACCTTCTAGTGAGTTGTTCGTTGGAGGCATTATGTTTCGAGAAGGAAGAGGAAAAAGGTAGATGAATGTAGTACTCGGAATGAATGGCCATTGGATTTGATTTGGTGTTGTTGTGAGAGATGTTTCAAGTAAACTTGTTGTTCAGTGCTAAGCTAATGGGAGTAGTTTCGTGTGAGCATGGTTGCTCCTCGTTGAGTGAGTAAAACTTGAACTTACTTTGTGTATGGTTGGACGATTGTTGAATGCAACGAGAGTTTGATTGTGTGCCTTCAGTATTGGTGGACACGTCGGACGATGGATTGTGGAGGTTTCCTACTTTTAGCTATGTATGTGTAGGGTGATGACATGGTGGGAGCGTATGAATAGATTTACACTGATGTGGTGTAGTCAATGTAATTCGGGAAGGGAAGTGTTAGTTACGTAGGACATAAGCCATATTGGGGAAGTAATCTAGAATTGCATGTTATTCGATAAGGGAACTCTTGACCGTGAATTTATTGGGATACTCAAGGTTGGCCTTGTGCCAAGTTGGCAAGTTGAGTGGTTACCTTTGGTAAAGAATTGACATTATTGTGGCATGGAATTCAGCAAAGTTCCTTCTTTTAAGGAAGTGGAGTTGCTCGAGGAAACCTTGGCTAGACGCGTTTTTTTTAAACCGTGAGTCCAGGCGTGTTGACAAAGCGGGAAAGATCTGGTACGGCTAACATGGGATGTTACAGCGCAGTCGAGCAGAGACGTTGCAAGTATGTTATATGAATTAACCCAACGTGAGAAGTGGTGGTTAGCTGAGGGGCGGTTCCGAAGGATTGGGAGCGACTATGAATTCAATCAGAATGGTTTGGTCAGTTGGGTGGAGCTAAGTTGATTAGGCTGAAAAGCGTGAGTCTTGTGAATCTCAAGTTGGGGGACAACTTGATGCAGAAGACATCCCTATAGAATGGGGTGGTGCGTCCGAGAAAAAGGTGAAGTTGGGCCATATTTTTCGATCTGTTGAATTATTGAATGAGTTGGTGATTTGGTGTGTAAATTGGTTGTACCTGATGAGACTATGGGGAAGTCATAATGTGTATCACGTCTCTATATTAATGGAGGCTTGTTGGAAGTTGATATGGCGGCACTTTAGCAAGGATACGGGTGGACGAGAAGTGAAACTTTGTCTTAGGATTGTAGACAATCTTTGACCGTAAGTCAAGTCAAGGAGTTGAGAAACAAGGAACTTGGCCGTGTGGAGAAGCAAAAGTAATTTCAAAGGACAAATGGCAATTGGGGAGGTAGTGACGGACATGAGGTCCAAGCACCCAAGCTTGTCTGACGATGGAATTCCGGGGACAGAATTCTTTTGAGGGGGAGGTATTGTAATAACCATGGTTCTAAGTGTAAGATTTGAGAATTTTGTGAGAAACGTTAAGGGGCTATAACTTTGGGGAATGTTTTGTAATTTTGGGAGAAGGTATAAAACCCTTGTTTTTGGGCACAAACCCTAGATTCTACCATTTTCAATTGGAGCGGTTATAGGAGAGTTGAGAAGAGATCGAGCTATTAATTTCACCATCTGAAGAAATTAGAGAAGTGGGGATTTGAAAGCTAGCTTCTAAATTGATTCTTCCAGGTAATCTCACATTCTAATCCTTGTACTTTGTTTACATTGAAGAAATCGGATTGTGTGGGTTTTGTGGTTGAATGGTTATAAATGATGCTCTAAGGGGGTATTTAGGCATCATCTTTATGTTTAAGCAGCAAAGGGTTTGTTAAGAAAGGGTTAAGTATTGTTGTAATGCTATTATTATTGTGAAATCAAATTTGTTTGGGGGTTTAGCAGTAGATTTCTATCCCAATCAGTCACAGACCTCGCGTCCGGTAAGTGACTCTGTGCAGATGTCCGGATCTAGTGTCCGGTAAAGAGTACCCGGACCCCGTGTCCGGAAAGTATCCGGAAGAGATGTCCGGATAGTGTAGTTGTCCGGATAGCGTAGAGTCCTAAAGATATGTCCGGATAGGATAGTTGTCCGGATAGCGTAGTTGTCCGGAAAGTGGAGTCCAGATAGTGTAGTATCCGGTAAGTAGTATTCGAACAATGTAGTATCCGGTGAATTGTGTTCGGATAGTTTGGTATCTGGAAAGTATGGTATCCGGAAGTGGTGTCCGGTTAGTTGGTATCCGGTCAGCTTATTTTTCCATCCATTTACTCAGGTATTCCTAGGCATGGCAACGGGGCGGGTATGGGGCGGGGTTCACCATCCCCGGCCCTGACCCCGGATTTTGGCACCTTCCCCCGGCCCCGGGCGGGTACGGGGATTGAAATCCCATCCCCGGTCAACTTTCCGGTCTAACACCCGGTCAAGACCCGTTCCCCGGTTTTTACCCGGTTTCCCGACCCGGTTTTCTGCCTTTTTTTGCTGTTTTAATAGCTAATTTTATGCATTATTTCATATAACCAGTGTCTTTTGCTGTTTTCTGCCACTTGCAAGCCAATGTCTTTTGTTGTTTGTATTAAGCTGCTGCAATGAGTTTGTTTTCTGTTCCTTTTCATTTTGTTGCTTCTTGGTTTCTAAGGTCTCTTTCGTTGCCTTGCTTCCATGTTGGCTGCTTGTTTGTAGTCTTTTGGTGGACCTTGGTTTGGTTGGTTTTAATATAATTGCTTTTTTTAAATCAATTACAGTATGTTACTTTCTTTTCTTTGTCTTTGAGACTTGAGAGAATGCACAACCTGTCTTTGTTTTTGAGTTTTGACTAATTAACTCATAGTCTCAAATTGACATTATTGATTTATTGAATATATTTAATAAATATATAAAATAAATAATTTTTTAATTATATAATATATACCGGGGCCGGGGTGGGTCGGGGGATAGTCATCCCGGCCCTGGTTTCTTGAAAGTGGGTATCCCCGGCCTCGGACCCGGTACCTGGTATGGCGAGGAATCCCCGGCCCCGGTCGGGTTCCCCACCGGGTCAGGCCAAATTGCCGTGGATAGGTATTCCACTTGGAGGTCATAAGTAAAAGAAGAAAATTGATAAGGGCACCAGGTGAGTTTTTCTAACTAAGTACGTGTTTTAACGTGGTTTCAAAAGTAAGAAATCATTATGAAATGTTATGTTATATTGCATGAAAAATGTGTGTTTGGAAAGTTAACTTAAAGTGTATGCATACGTTGTTGATAGATGTGTAATGGCTAAGTCAGGGGTGTGGCCCGCCAGTGCTCATACCGGGGTGTGTGTCCCGTTTATGCCATGGAAGGAGTGACCCAGTAAGGCAGTGTGAGACTGACACGTTGTCGCCATTGCGGGACTTCAGTGTGCCACTTACATGTACAGTTTATGTGGAAGCTTATTGTTTAAAGTTGTTGTTTATAATGGTTATGAATTGTTTTATACTTGTTGATGAAGTTGTTGCCACTAAAGGGAGCTCACTAGACCTCATGGTCTAACCCTCGCTTTTCCAAAAAAAATAAACCCTTTCCAGGTAAGCACTTAGTAGAAGGCTCTAGTAAGGGCAAAGAGAAAGCGCGAGCGTGAGGCTTTGGACTAAAAGGAATCCGTTATAGTTAGCATGCCAAGCATAGTCTTTAGAAATCTCAGCTGTGTAATAGGTTGTTTCCGCAAACCTTTTGTTGTACTCGTATGTTTGAGATGATATTTTGAGGCCGTTTCGGCAAGTTATATATTTAATGCCGTTATGCTTTATTGGTTGAGTTGGGTTGTTACACCTAACAACTATAGTCAACAATCTCTTGTGCCTAGCAATCATAGTCGTTTTTTTGGGTCTAATAATGGATCTAGGATTAATTCTGGTTTTGGACCATAACACTTTGGTTATTAGGCCTCACAACAGGTTGATTTATCCGGATTTTCTGTTGGTTTTTCTACTCCATCGAATGAATTTGCGAACGTTTGTGCTGCTATTGAATCTTGGATACTGGTGCTACCGCTCATATGACACCAAACCCAAACTTAGTTCACGGAGCACATAACCTACACCGGTTCTACTAGAGTTGTTGTCGGGAATGGTATGACTCTTTCAATCACTCATGTTGGTCATTCTTTTATTACCTTACCCAAATGCAAACTAATTCTTACAAGTGTTCTTTTGGTTCCGGGTCTCACTAAAAATCTTTTATCCATCACTCAACTCGTTCAAGATAATCCATTTGTTGTTTCCTTTTCATCTAATGGGTTGTTTGTTCAGACCTTGACAGGAATCAAGCTCCACCACATTTCGCTTGATCATTACAACATTTACTCTCTGTCTGCTACTCTATCGAGAAGTCTTTGGCACTCTAGACTTGGTCATCCATCGGATTATGTTTTTACGAAACTGTCATTTCCTTGTATGTCAAATAAATCAAAAAGTCATAATTGTCATGCTTGTAGTGTTTCGAAAAGTTCTCGTATTCCATTTCAAGAGTCTATATCTCGAAGTACCTCTCCTTTACATGTAATACATTAAGATATATGGGGACCAACTCCTTTTTCTTCTCGATATGGCTTTCATTACTTTATTAAATTCATTGATGATTTTAGCCGGTTTACGTGGATTTGTCCATTAGTATATCGTTCTCAATCTTTTGAATCGTTTCGTCATTTCAAGTCACAGGTTGAGAATCTTTTCTCAACAAAGATTAAATATTCAATGTGACGGTGCGTTAGAATTGACTGAAGGTCAAATGGGTAAATTCCTTTCTGAGTGTGGTATTATTCCTCGTATCTCTTGTCCATACACACCTCAACAAAATGGTCTCGCTGAACCGAAAAACCGTCACTTGTCTGAGATTGCTCGTGCTTTACTTGTTCATTCTTATTTACCAAAAAAATTCTGGTATGACGCATATGCTACCGCTACCTTTCTAATTAATCGTCTTACATCTCATGTTTTGTCCCATTCTTCACCGTATGAACTCTTATTTCACTATTCACCAGATTACACTACATTTCGTACCTTTGGATATCTATGTTATCCTTTCCTTGGTAATGTTCGTGATGATAAATTAACTCCAAAATCAATTGCATACACGTTCATTGGCTATGCTCCTTTTCATAAAGGATATATTTGTTATGATCCGGTGACATCCAAAACGTATACATCTCATCCTGTCATATTTCATGAGTCCGTTTTTCCCTTTCAAACTAATATGAACTCCCCAACGTCTGATTCTTCGGTCATTCTTCCACCTTTTGAGATTTCTTTAAGTAACCCATCTTCAATTTCTCCAGAACAGTCAACTACCACGTCTCCATTTATGCTAGTCTCTTCTTCCACTCCACATTCTTCTTCCACTCAACCTTCCTCTTCCACTCAACCAAATTATGTTCCGTCTTCAACTCATCTAATGGTCACACGTAATTGTGATCATACTCGTAAACCCAAGACCTTTTCAGATCATATTCTTTATCATACTACTACCACCCCAAATATCGAACCATTAAATTTTTCTCAAGCCTACAAATGGCCATCTTGGTGTGATGCCATGAAGTCTGAAACTTCCGCACTTCACTCAAATGGAACCTGGTTGCTAGTTCTTGCTCCTCCTTGTGAAAATATAGTTGGTTGCAAGTGGGTTTATTGTATCAAGAGGCATCCCGATGGAACCATTAGTCGGTATAAATCCCGACTTGTGGCAAAGGGTTTCTTACAAACTGAGGGTGTGGATTATGCTGAAACCTTCAGTCCAGTGGTAAAACCAACCACTATCCGAACTGTTCTTTCTATCACGTTTTCTCGTGGATGGGAAATAAGACAAGTATATGTCAATAACGCGTTTTTGTACGGTGATTTGACTGAGACGGTCTATATGGCACAATCTCAAAGGTTCATTGATCCCGATCTTCCTCATCATGTTTGCCTTCTTAAAAAGGCTCTCTACGGGTTTAAAGCAGGCACCCCGAGCTTGGTTTTCTAAGCTTTCCACTGCACTTGTTGGTTTTGGTTTTGTCGAGTATGTTTCTGATACTTCCTTATTTGTATACTGTACACCTACCTTGACTGCTTATATATTGGTTTATGTCGATGATATAATCGTTACGAGCAGTTCCTCTCAATTTGTTTCTAAGTTAATTCAGAAACTTCATTCACAGTTTTCTCTGAAAGATTTGGGAGTACTAAACTATTTCTTGGGTGTTCAAGCTACCTTTACAGATTGCAGTTTGCATTTGACACAAGAAAGGTATTTGCTTGATCTTCTTAAGTGCACTGGTATGCATACATGTAAACCTTTATCTTCTACGAACTCTCTTGGAAATTAATTGTCTCGATTTTCTGGTGTTCCACCTAAAGATCCATCCTTATATCGAAGTATAGTTGGTGCACTACAATATTTGGTTCTTACTCGACCGAAGATAGCATATTCCGTTAATAAAGTTTCTCAGTTTCTTCATGGCATTTGTTAAATTTTCGTGGTTTTTTTTCCATGGCATTTGTTAAATTTTCGAAGATGAGAAGAAACAAGGTTTGTTTCTGTCTAAAAACCCTAGATTTTTTTTCCATGGCATTTGTTAAATTTTCGACGAGGAGAAGATTTTCCATGGCATTTGTTAATTTGTTAAACAAGCTACCCGGTACATCTTTTCTTCCATCCTTTGCAACTTCACCCATAAACTTCAAGTATTTGTTTGTTTGTGATTTGGTTGCCTATGTGTATCTGTGTGTATATGTATCCTTGATTTCTATGTGGCACACCAGCAAGACCATAAGTTTTAATTAGCATTCTTACCTGTATGTGTATCTCTATTAAAGGCCAATATGTTTAAAGCTGATATTTTATAGGTTTTGTTTAGGCAAGTATACAGGTAAGACTAAAGCTGCGTATACAAATGAACGGACTTATGTAAACCCATTTAATTTCAGCTTTTGGCCTAGAGATTTGTGCATCAGCTCTCAAAATATTCTCCAGCTGCATAATGTTTGTGTACCATTCTTCTGTAATCTGACAAAGAGGGTGGTCAAAAAATTGTTAACAAGAAAATTATAATAATTTGTCACAAACAGAAAAAGATAATACTCATTTACAATGTAAAAATACAATGAATCCCATACCCATTTTGGAATCTATCACAAAATTTGGAAGTTTTTTTGGCCAATATGTTTAAGGTAAGGTATATTCTTAATTTATCTTCTGTTTGGATTTGAAATTTAATTTCAGGATTTCATTACCCTAATATCTTTGATTTTGGTCTGTTACCTAATTTACCTAATATACTCCATTCCTAATATACTTCTTTGCAGCTCCATTCCTAATTTACCGTATCCATTCCTTTTTTTACCGACCTTTTTTTCTTATTTATATGGTTTACATGATTGTCACCATTGTCGAATTTTACAGAGAAAGAGGAGCAAGGGTCTGCAAGTTCGGTACTTACAGAGGAAAGAGGAGCAAGGGACCAAATAATTCCGTTTCAACAGGTATGCAAGCCATGTTTTTTAAACAATCATATGCTATTTGGTTTACCAAAGTGATTATTCTGGGTTTTCCTCTTTGAATTTCTTTTTTTCTGGGTTTTTCTACCCTTCTCATTCCGTTTTCGTTTTCTAAATCATCCGTTTATTGTGAGTGAAACATACAAATTAGACACTTTGCAATGAGGGATTTTTCTGGGTTTTCCTCTTTGAATTTCTTTTTGTCAGATTATAAAAGAAACAAAGTGTGAAATATTGGGACCAAATTTGCTGTGTCATAGCAACAGATTCTTTCATCCTTTTTGTTTTTGTGTTTATATGTCAAAGAAAGAATATATATAAATATATAAATATAGTTCATCTATCTCTATCTACAATGCAATCTGTATGGACAATTATAATTGAGTTTGTTTCCTACTCACCGAGAGACTGTTCAAACAGAAAATGACAAAAGAATAAATTGACCCATTAGACAAGAAGGAATGGTGATAGACCTTCCCGTGCATCTAAATGACTTAATTTTCTTTTTAGATGATCTGCAAAATACAAGCTCAAAAGTTAGGATCACATAAAATCGTTGAATGAACACCTACCAGATAAAAAGTTTATGTTTTCAACTCAAAATATGAACAGTACCACTTTAAATCAAAAACTTATGTAAAAGATCAACTTTACATTGTAAAGAACTGTTATCCTTTAGAGGTTCTACGTTTTGGCTTAAAAGGTTCTGTTGGTTTTGGAGATGCAATAACATAAGTTTTTGATTTTGTATTTTCATTGATAGTTGAAGTTATTTAGATTTTTATTGCTACAAGATTCAATATGATCTTTTAGAATCAACCACCCTTTTTGTCAGATTATAAAAGAAACAAAGTGTGAAATATTAGGACCAAATTTGCAGTGTCATAGCAGCTTTTTTGTTTTTGTGTTTATATGTCAAAGAAAGAATATATATAAATATATAAATATAGTTCATCTATCTCTATCTACAATGCAATCTGTATAGAATTATAAGGTGGGTTTTTGGTTTTATAAATCATATTTCAAAAGGTGGAATGGTAGGTGTACTACTGTTAAGATCAACTTTACATTGTGCAGAAGGATAGAAATCTCGGTCATAGCAGCAGATTCTTATATCTTACCCATCAATAATATTTAGAAAAAAATACAAATATGTTAAAACTTATGGAAAATCATCATTTTGTCTATCCAAAGTGATGTTTGATAAAATTCTCCAATGAGAACATTATTCTTAGTAAGCAAATTGTAGTACCGATTTGTTTTTCTTGCGATATTTGACTGAATTGTTTGATAGGGACCATCTTGAATCGATAACTAGGTTTGTGTAACAGAATGCACTACCAATCTTTCTATACCTTGTTAAAACATTTTTGGTATTACAATGCTTAGAATTTAGATTGTTACCTTCGATATGCTGATCTTTATTAGTATCACTAATTGAACCTAGATTGTGTGTGTTGAGTTTTTATGCTATCTTGTAGGCTAGAATAGAGATTTATTGAAAAATCTCTAAATATAGAGACCTCTCTATAATTCTTTAAATTGGAGAAAAAAATTATTATTTTATTCAATCCCACCAATACTATAAATTTTTTATCATTTTATATTAAGTTTTTTTAAAGTGTATTGGAAAACTAAATTAGAGAATAATATAATTTATGTTAAAATCTCTAAAATAGTAAATGTGTTGAAGAATATCATAACTCTTTTTAAAGATTTTAATATTTAATTCTATATTTTATAAAATAAAATTATAAAACATCTGTTGAAGAAGTTCTAAGGTTTTTTAGAGATTCCATAAATACTCTTATTAGCTAAAATCTAATTTTTCAATCAAAATTAATTTATTATTAGTTTATCAAAATAACTTTGTAATGATAAATAAGTTCACATGGACATGGTATTTTTGAACATGTGAAAATTATTAATTAAGCATTGACTCTTTTAATTAAAGAATAATGTTAATTATGTTTGATTAATAATTAATCCTAACACATGCTACATATATAATCACACGGATCCTTAATCATTTATATTCAAATTTATTGAAATAATATTTTTAATTCGTATTAAAGTCCTCATTATCATGTTATCAAGGACTGCTCCAATTATGTAAATAACATGTTTCACCTCGAATCATATGCACTTCCCCTTAAGGGTGCGGAATGATTAAGGGTGGCACAAGATGCTAAATCATTCGGAGGGTTTTGGAACCATTAAGAGGCAGACTATTTTTTTGCCAACCAAAATTCACCTCTGAACGATTCAGAGGTTGCCTCTTAATGAAACTGTTAAGAGGTAAACAAACAGCCCCTAAGACTATATCTAAAAAGAATACCACTTAGTTTAGCAAAAATACTACCATAATAAGTCTCTTAAAGAGATGTTATCATATCTTGAATGAATAATGACTTCAATAGCAAAAACAATTAATTAATTTCCATGTTGGTTTAGGTAAAATACCTAAATGTGAGTATTCACTCAAATCTCAAACAGACATGCTTTTGGACAAAGTATTCATAAATATAGTACAATATGCAGCTTAAGTTTTAATGTAACAAAATATTAATAATTACACTAAACCCTCTCAATTTTAATTTATACTATACTTGAGTTAATACATCCAGCTTAAAGTACCACAACACAGTTTGAAAAAGAAAAGGGCCAACAGAAGAACCAAACACTCACATGTTCTTTCTTGCAAGAAGTGTCATTCATAATGACTCCTATCCTATGCTTTGAAACTATAATCATAATTGTAGAAATCATCAAAATCCACATAATAGCAGACCTAAAATTAAGAATAGTTCATTAAGGCTGTTTCAAAACACCAATCCAACGTTTGTGTGTGTAGTGACATTTGGAAGATGGCAAATATAATAAACTTGGAAGCATGAATTTTTTTATTTCTAAAGGTGATCATAAATGTGCAAACGTGTTGTCTTTGTTCCTTTGTGTATGCTTCTAATGCCTTTTTTTGTTTACCTTATTTCACTACCTTTGTTCTACATAACTTGACACAATTTTAAAGAAAAAATTGTAGAAAATGGATTGCCATTGGACCGTTGAAGATTTTGCACCACTCAATCGATGTTATACTTGGTGGAACCTAACTATCGCCCGCGTAGACTATATTTGGAATGATATTGAAGAGAAGAGGCTACTTTTAATATTACTCGATAAAAATGTAAGTTACAAATAGTTAAACTAAATTTTATAAATTACTAAATTCGTATATTCTTTAATTAATAATACTGTCATCCTATAATAGAGACAGAAAATGGTAGCAATCATCCCCCACAGTTTACTAGCGTCATATAGACATTAAATTATGGAGGGTGGTGTATTTTCGTTGCATCATTTTCAAGTTGAACAGTTCTACTTCGACCCCCCGGCCTACCAACGATACGCTTTTGTCCATGATGATTGGGTGATTCATATCAAGCATAACACAAGGCTTATTCCGTACCCGACTGACATTGCAAATGGATTTGTATTCTTTCCTTTGGTCCCATCAATTAAAGAAGTTGCGGAAGATAAGTCGACACGCAAAGTACTAACTGGTAATTTTAAATAGACTATTAAAATTACACTTATATTTTGAAATTTTCAAGCATAATTTTATTTGATATTTGAAAAAAAAATTAATAATGAATAATATTGTTCAAACATTGTTGGCAAAATCATCGCCAGAGGACGGATCACTTATCGGCGTTTTAATCATATATATCGAGTTGGTGCATGTGAAATTTTTCTACAAGATGCGACGTAAGTGCATTAATTTTTACAATTATTTTTATTTATATTTATACTAAACTTTAGATATATATTTAGCTAACGATTTACAAACTTTAAAAACGTTAAATTATGAACAGAGGGCATGTTATCAAGATGAAGTTGTAGACACTCCACGTTTTCGTCCTGTTTTGATAGTCCGTGCTATCAAAGAAAAAGCTATAATATTTGTATCTCGACTTAAACTCGTCCACTTGAAATCAAGTACGTAATAAATTAAATTCATATATTACCTTTGTTCTAAACCATGATTTCTCAAACATATTAACTTAATATTTATAATTTTTCAGTGAATATTTTGCATTCCACGGAGTTAAGTCGGGTCCACATTGAGCCAAGGATGCCGGAAGCGGATATCATTAGAGTTAGGCAAGGAAAAAGATGGGCTAACTAAGACCGTTATGTTTTGTTTGCATATGTTGAGATAACTTTTGGCGATAGTCTTTTTGGGTGAACACGTGTTATTAGTTTTTGGTATTTGTGGAACATATAAGTGGTTTTTGGATAACTTTTGGAATTTGTCGTTTTTAGGATGGTTGGTATTTTTGCATAATTGTAAGGCTTATTGGTTGTCTTCGGACATATTTGTGGTTTTTAGATAATTGTATGGTTTTTGTTGTGCGACATATTTGTGGGTTTTTGATAATTTTATGGCTTTTGTTGTTAGACATATTTGCGTTTGATTCTTTGTTGATTGTTAAATTAATATTCAACAATCAAGTATTTAACATAACAATAAAATGATATTTAATTACAATGTAGCAATTTTTTATATTAATTTTATGTAAATTTACAGTGTCAAATGAGGATTGTAAACGAGGAAGGTGACAATGATGGTACACAAGTTGATATAGATACGAATAAAGGTATGTGTACACCATAAAATGAATCATCTATGCTTATGTATTACTAAAACCTAACAAAATGTTTTTTCTTTTTTCGATTATTTTTTTCAATATTCAATTTCTATGATTTGCAATTTGGTTGATTTTCTATGTAGTATAGATTATGAAATTTTCATTAAAATACTGTTACAGAAAAACGGAAAAGCCATGCAAATAGTGATGTCTCCCAAGTTGATGTAGATTTACGAAAAGGTAAGTTTAGTCTATGGAAATAATCACATAATATTTATGTCTATGCGCATCATTAAAATTCATTTTGTTATAGAAAAACGAAAACAATACAATCGAGAATACTATGCACGAAAAAAGGAGATTAACAAAAGGCCACAACTAGCTAATGGCAAAGGAAGTAGTCAATCTACATTGCAAGAACATACTATATCGTGTGAAACACAAGTTCATGATGAATCAGCTATTGCTGAGAGGAGGAGGACTTATAATAGAGATTATTATCGACGCAATAAGGAAAAAAACATGATGAGAATGGAGGAAGATCCGTACGATTATATTTACAAGGGTATACCTAAGGAACATCGCATTTTGAAGGGACAACTTTCATGTACTCATTGCGGAGCAAAACGATTCAAATTTGAGTCCCCTGGTTTCTGTTGCATGAGTGGGAAGACAAGGTTAGCATACTCTCCCATTCCACAAGAGTTATACAATCTCTTCACATCAAAATCTCGAATGGGTGAAATGTTCAGGCACAACATACGTGCATACAACACAAACTTTTCTTTCACAACAATGGGTGTGAAATTGGATGAGGCAGTGAATAACATGAAATCTGGGGTGTATACGTTTCGTGCACATGGAGAAATATATCACAAAATTGATCAGTTAGTTCCGAGAGATGGAAAACCTAGGTATTTACAGCTATATTTTTACGATGCTGAGTCTGAGTTTTAACATAGACTCCAATGGCCCAATCTTGATAAAAGTATCATTGAAATTTTGACGCGTGTTCTTGCTACGAATCCGTACGTGAGAACATTTCGAAGCCTTGCAGAACTAGGACCGCTTGACAACTATAGTGTCACTTTGAATGCATCGGTGGAACTCGACCAGAGGGTATACAACCGCCCGACTACATCTGAGGTTTGAATACAAATGTTTGCTTTTATCTTAAGGGCTTTTACCTTGCTTTTATACACTATAGTCTATTATGTCATTATGTAGGTTGCTGGAATTTGGGTTGAAGGCAATGACAACATCACTGCATATAGGAGAAGTATTATTGTGTACGGGAGGTCTAACTATAGCCAGGAAATTCAACCCCACCTGGGTTGTTACGATCCCTTGTCTTATCCTTTGTTCTTTCCCAACGGTGAGTCAGGGTGGCATAATAGAATTCCAAGACATGAAGTGTCCATAAATGAAGTTGTTGATGAAAACGAAATCATTGAGGAAGATGCAGAAGGTACAAATCGCAAGTTTTACAATACATAATTTTGAAAATGTAGATATCATCTATTTAAATGTTTCAAAACATTGCACAGAGACTAATGCGACACGAGGTAGGACAACTGTAACAATGCGGGAATACTATTGTTACAAGTTCCAGATCCGTGAAAATGCTAATGTGATTCTATTGGGGGGAAGAATACTACCACAATTTGTGGTAGATACCTACATCAAGATCGAGACTGCACGTTTGCGTTTTTGTGAATTTAACCAAACCAAAATAAGAGCAGATTTATTCCAAGGCATTGTGGGTTGCGTTAATGTCGGTGAGGTTCAACCAAGTAGAGTTGGACAACGAGTTGTGCTGCCTGCAAGTTTTATAGGAGGCCCGCGTGACATGCAAAGATGATTTTTGGATGCCATGGCTTTAGTTCAAGACGAAGGGAAACCCGATATATTCCTAACAATAACGTGCAATCCACAATGGCCTGAAATCGTTAGTGAGCTATTAACCGGTCAAACAGCATCAGATCGACCAGACGTTGTTGCAAGTGTTTTTCGTGCCAAATTAGAGGATCTCAAGGACCAACTCTTCCAAAAGAACATCCTTGGCACGGTCAGGGAATATGTTTATGCCATTGAGTTTCAGAAGCGTGGTTTGCCACATGCACATTTCCTCTTTATAATGCGTCCTGGCGGCAAGATAACCAATCCCGATCATTATGACAAGATTGTATGCGCTGAAATTCCAGATCCGACAAAGTATCCTCAAATGCACCAGTTGGTTGCCCAACACATGATGCACGGTCCTTGTGGTCATTTACAACCAGCATGTCCTTGCATGCAAGGTGAACCGAAAAAATGTCGTTTCAGATACCCTAAGCAGTTCAACGACAAGACAGCACAGACTGAGAACTCATATCCGTTGTATCGAAGAAGAGATTTTGGAAGGGTGGTGAATGCACGGGGTAATACACTGGACAATAGATGGGTCGTCCCGTATAACCCAAAGTTGTTAATGATGTTCAACTGTCATATTAATGTTGAGGCGTGCTCAAGTATTACATCTGTGAAATATCTATTCAAATATATTTACAAGGGTCATGATAAACAAGTTATCCATATCGATCCAGACGAAGGACAAGGTGTTATTAACGAGATTCAAAGGTATCAAGATGCGCGTTACGTCTCACCTCCAGAGGCAATGTGGAGGATTTATAGCTTTTCACTTTCTCAAATTCATCCTCATGTGATGGCTTTGCAACTCCATCTCCCTAATAAGCAGATGGTTAGGTTTAGAGATGATGATATAATGGAAGATATTGTTGCTAGAGAGAGGGGTAAACGAACAATGTTGACTGCATTTTTCGACAGAAACAATATTTGTAAAAGACTTTCCTAAACACTACACCTGGAATCCAAAAACACGTCGTTGGAATACGAGACAACTCCTTGGATCAATGATAGGGCGCTTGGTTAATGCTAATCCCGCCGAAGGGGAACGATACTACCTACGCCTACTTTTGTCTCATATTAGCGGCCTACATCTTTTGAGGATCTATACACAGTCAATGGCATATTACACCCCACGTTTCGAAAAGCAGCACTTGAGAGAGGCTTAATAGAGACAGATGACAACCTATCACAATGTCTTGCAAAGGCTTCCTTGTTTCAGTTTCCTAATGCTCTTAGGAGGCTATTTGCGACAATACTAATTTATTGTAAGCCGGGAGATGTTCGCAAGTTGTGGGATGACCATTACGATTCACTTTCAGAAGATTATACACGACAATGTGAAAGTGATGACCGAGTTCGGAATATGGTACTAGTTGACATCACAACCTTTCTACAATCGATGGGTAAAAATCTTGAAGATTTCGATCTCCCAAAGATAAATGCAGATGTCAACTTACAATTTGGAAGTTTTCGTGAGGTAGAAGAGGAATACTCCATAGTTGTGGAAGACGAACACTTACGTGCCAGAGACTCCCTTAATTTCGACCAAAGATACGCATACGATGAGATCATGAAACACGTAGACAGTGATTGTTCGGGCGTGTTATTCATAGATGGTCCAGGGGGGACTGGAAAAACATTTTTGTACAAAGCATTGCTAGCTGTCATCCGTTCTCGTGGTCTCATTGCACTCGCCACCGCCTCTTCAGGTGTTGCGGCTAATAACATGCCTGGGGGGAGAACGGCTCATTCACGATTTAATATTCCTCTCAATCTTGATAACAACTCAATGTGCAACATAAAAAAACAAAGTGGGACTGCTCAATTGCTACGGGATGCAAAAATAATAATTTGGGATGAAGCGTCGATGGCTAAGAGGCAGGCGGTAGAGGCGCTTGATCGAACAATGCAAGACATCATAGGGGTGAAACTTCCATTCGGTGGAAAGATAATGGTTATGGGTGGTGATTTTAGACAGGTCTTACCAGTTGTGAGACGTGGAACACAAGCACAAATTGTAGATTCAAGCCTACGGATGTCACCTCTTTGGTCTTCAATAAAAAAGATACGGTTAACTCTTAATATGAGAGCACGAACTGATCCATGGTTTTCAGATTTTCTATTAAGAGTAGGAGATGGGGATGAGGAAGCAATAGAATAAAGTTTTATACGCATACCGGATGACATGGCTATTCCCTATACCGATAAAGCTGAATCGGTAAATGATTTGATTGACGCAATATTTCCATCTCTGCAAATCAATGGAGCCGATTCAGATTATATCATTTCGAGGGCTATATTATCAACAAAAAATGAGAATGTTGATGAGATTAATGATCAGTTGATTGATAGGTTCTGCGGAGATGAAAAGGTTTACTACAGTTTTGATGAAGCAAAAGATGACAGGAATAACTTTTATCCAATGGAGTTCTTAAACTCGCTGACTGTTAGTGGTTTGCCCCCCCCATTACCTCTGACTCAAAATTGGATGCCCCATAATACTATTAAGGAATATCGATCCCTCTAATGGATTATGTAACAGAACCAGATTGATATGTAGAGGGTTTCAGCGGAACGTAACCGACGCAGAAATAGCTGTAGGTCAGCATGCTGGAAAGAGGGTGTTTTTGCCGAGAATTCCTCTTTGTCCATCTGAAGATAACATGTTCCCCTTCAAATTGAAGAGAAAACAGTTCCCAGTCCGACTTAGCTTTTCTATGACAATCAACAAAGCTCAAGGACAGACCATTCCTAACGTGGGTGTATATCTACCAGAATTAGTATTCTCTCACGGTCAACTTTACGTGGCGTTGTCAAGAGGGACATCACGCGGAAATACAAAGGTATTAGTAAAGCCTGCCAAAAAATTCAATCGTGCTGGAGTCTACACATCAAACGTGGTGTATCAGGAAGTCTTACGCGACTAACAAGGTACGAGTTATTATTAAACATAAACATTTTTTACAACTATTTGTATAGATTATAATCATAAAACTTTTATTACAGGGCATGTCTTCATATGGATGCTTCAAGTGATACCTTAGCGTATTTTGTAGGTATCGATTTATATTATAAAGATAATTACATTTTTATTTTGTGTACACATGAATTTTGGTTTTTTGGTTAATTATGAATTGCAGTAATCTAATTACAACAAATTTTTTTTGGTCAACCAACCATTATGAACTTTAAAGTTTATAAAGATCATAAACGTCATACTCTCAATTTACAAAAAAAATTGGCATCCCGCCGCATTGCGCGGATAGCCAACTAGTTGAATCCTAATACAAGGATTCATATTAGTAACGCATAATAAAAAAATATTTCTTCAATAACTTTATCCAAAAAATATCTTGTAGATGATTTTACAAGTCTCTTAATTTTCAAATTTAAGTATGGTTTTTTAAATTAAAAAAAAGGAAAGTATTGTTTAGAAATGGTTTCCTAAATTACGTAGGGCATTATCCAAAGATACCCACCAGATCCTATTTGTAACACACAATCTAAAACAATCACCAAATCCAACGGCCAGGATCTTCCCATATCATCTGTAACATTTGGGTCCCTTCTTGCCCACACGCCATCCGACGAATATTCCCCTAAATTTTTGGCTCTCATATTTTCCCCTTTTTAAACTCCAACTCTTTTTAATGGGTGGATTCTCATTCTACTTAATTCCAATTCACTTCATTGATTCTTCCATTCCTTCTAACTTGTTACTTATACGCTTTCTTCTTCGTAATCGAACTTGTATTCCCTTATAACGATTCCAATCAGGAGCTCGCTCTCAACAATGGGTAAACAACGTAAGTATTCCTTCTTAGTCACTACTCCTTCGTCTCAATCTTTTCGTCAACTTGTTCATGTTCTTGGCTCAATTGATTCTAGGGTTTTGTTTTCTTAATCCAATCTGGGTTGTTTGTTCGATTAAATTTGCTTTCTTTTAGTGTTTGTATAAGATGAAGTAATCGATATTGAATGGAATTTTGAGATATTTGGTGTAATGGGATTTGCAGGCAAGTCTCAACGCAAGAATGCTGCAGTGCTGGATGGTGATGACAGCGATAGTGGGAGTTCATCTTCAACCGTCCCATCTGATTATGTGATGGGGTCTGCAATAGAGGAACTGCACCTCGATAAAGGAAGTGTTTTGCTGGATCAATGTTTAGATGCTTTGTATGAGAAAAGGTAATTATTTCTTTTTTAAATTTCCTTATATTCGCTTTTAAGGGTTCCACTTCTTAGAATCAAACACCCTTTTTTCTCAAGATTCAATATGATATTTAGAATCAACCACCCTTTTCTTAAGATTCAATATCATATTTAGAATCAACCACCCTTTTTCTTAAGATTCAATATCTTATTTAGGCGGGGCTTGTTTTTTTATGAGGTCTGAAATATGAAGTCTTATTTCACTTCTGATTAATAAGAGGTGGGTGCTTTAAGAGGTTATAAGACATTAGGTTACCTCTTCTAATTTCAGAACTTAAAGCCTCTGAAATCGTAAAAAAAAACGGTCTGAACGTAAAAACGTCTGACCGATTCAGACATCAGACTTCAGAGGTATTAAGAGGTTTTAAAAATAAAACAAGCAGCCCCTTAGAAGCAACCACCCTTTTTCTTAAGATTCAATATGATATTTAGGGCCTGTTTGTTAGCAGTTTAATGAGTGCTTAATGGAACTTATTCGTCCGCTGTATATCACTGTTTGTTAGGGGCTTTGATATAGAAACCTGTCCTTCCTAATTAAAACTCAAGCTCCTTCCATATGTGAAGAACCCGTCCCAATCTATACTGACGGTTTTATCAACAGAGACTGTTAGAGTTATATGTGTATATATGAATAGTACAAGGGCTAGTCTGTAATTACTGTAACTTAGGCTGTATAAATAGTTCTCTTATCTTTCATAATTAGGTTAATCAGTCTTTTGTAATCGCTCTCAATATATGAAAAGCTGCTGCACAGTTCAGCCATATCTCTCTCTCGATTGCTCATAGATTATTCCTACTTGAATCCTAACATGGTATCAGAGCTTTAGGTACGTCCTATCTAATCTTCTGTTCTTTTGATTTCGATTGCGTTTACTATTCGATCCTTCTGCTCGGTCTGTATCGCTTCGCTGTAAACCCTAAAATCGCCCTATTCCGGAACTCCACTTCTGGTACCCACACTCCGGAACACTACTTCTGGTATTCAACATTCCGGAACTCTAACTTCCGGTATCGTTTTTTTGTCACTTCCGGAACCTACAGTTCCGGTATTGCCTCCTTTTGCTTCCGGAACAGCCCAGTTCCGGTACTGCCTTCTTTTACTTTCGGAACAGCCTACTTCCGGAACCTGTTTCTTCATACTTCCGGTACCTTAAAAAATTTGGATTCAAGTAGGAATCAATCTATGAGCAATCGAGAGAGAGATATGGCTGAACTGTGCAGCAACTTTTTATATATTGAGAACGATTACAAAAGACTGTTTAACCTAATTATGAAAGATAAAAGAACTATTTATACAGACTAAGTTACAGTAATTACAGACTAGCCCTTGTACTATTCATATATACACATATAACTCTAACACCCCCCTCAAACTCAAGTGGGGGAAGAATGAGCCAAGTTGAGTTTGGAAACAAGAGCCCGAAAACGCCCCGGAAGATGAGCTTTGGTGAAGAAATCTGCTGTCTGATCAATGGTTGAAATTGGAAGAAGTCGAACGGTCTTGCGAAGAACATGTTGATGGGTGAAATGACAGTCAATCTCGATGTGCTTTGTACGTTCATGGAAGACATCATTGTGAGCAATCTGAATAGCACTATTGTTATCATACCACAAAGGTGTTGGAGAGATCTGATGCGCACCCATATCAGATAGTAACCAGCGTAGCCATACAAGTTCTTGTATAGTGTCAGCTAAAGCTCGATACTCAGCTTCAGTACTAGATCGAGCTGTCAGAGATTGTTTCTTGCTGCGCCAGGAAATAAGAGAGTCTCCAAGAAAGAAACAATATCCGGTGGTAGAGCGACGGTCTGTTATGTCTCCATCCCAGTCAGCATCGGAGAATGCACGAAGAGTTAAGGACGATGTGGATGAGAAGTGAAGTCCATGAAACATCGTCCCTTTAAGATACCGAAGGATACGTAGAACCGCGACATAGTGATCGGAGCACGGAGCAGCCATGAACTGGCTGACTATATGAACTGCATATGCAAGATCCGGTCGAGTAACAGTCAGGTAGACCAGAGAACCAACTAGTTGACGGTACCGTGTAGGATCCCGCAGCGGGGTGCCGGCATTGGGAGCAAGATGCAGATTTTGCTCAATGGGTGTAGAGGCAACTTTGTTGTTTGTAATCCCAGCTTTGGATAACAGATCTGAAATGTAATTGGCTTGACAGAGATAGATGCCGGAAGAGTCTGACAGAACTTCAAGACCAAGGAAGTAGTGTAGTTTACCAAGATCTTTCATCTCAAAGCATGAGCTGAGAGACTGTTTGAGATTGGTTATACCTGTATAGTCACTGCCAGTAATGATCATATCAACATACAATAGGAGTAAGATAGTACTTGCAGCAGTGGTCCGAGTAAACAGGCCAGAATCAGTGAAGAAGGAAGTGGAAGGATTGGGTATGTCCTGAAATTTGGACACTGTTGAGAAGGGAAGATGTTCCCAGAATGTGACATGGTGGGATATACGTAGTCTCTTAGAGACTGGATCCCAACAACGATAACCTTTGTGTTCAATACCATAGCCAAGAAAGCAGCATAATCGAGAACGAGGTTCGAGTTTGGTGTGTTCATGAGGTTGCAACTGAACAAAGCAGGCACAACCCCATACTTTTAGGAGTTCATATGCAGGAGAGACCCCATGGAGCACTTCATAGGGAGACTTTTGATTTAGGATGGGAGTCGGGTGACGGTTGATGGTGTAGACAGCCGTGAAGGCAGCTTCGCCCCAAAAGCGTTCTGGACACTTCGCTGAGATTAATAGAGTACGAACAATATCGAGGATGTGGCGATGTTTACGTTCTGCACGTCCATTTTGCGGAGAGGTGTCTGGACAGGAGTACTGAGAAAGAGTACCCTGAGATTGAAGAAAAGAGAGGAGAGAAGATTCTTTGTATTCCATAGCATTATCTGCTCGAAGAAACTTTATAGGCTTGGAAAACTGGGTCAGAATCATACGGGCGAAGGTAATATATATTTAAGGTAGTTTGGAGCGATGTTTCATGAGATATATCCATGTAAAGCGTGTGTGATCATCGATAAAGATAACAAAGTATCGAGAACCTCCCATGGATGGGTGTGGTGCTGGTCCCCAAACATCAGAGTGAATGAGATCAAAAGGAGAAGCAGATTTAAATTCATTTAGTTGAAAAGGTAAGGCTTGATGTTTGCCAAGTTGACAAGATAAGCAAGAAACGTTTTCAGAAGAAGTGTTGCCTAATAATCCTGAACTAGCTAACAGTTTTATTCTAGCTAAAGATAGATGTCCTAGACGCTTATGCCATAATTCAAAAGAAGGGGTACTGGAAACAGAAGCAACAAAATTTGATGAGGTTAAGGGAAGACGGAGGTAGACCACTTCAATCATCCGACCAAATTTACGGCCTACTCCAAGGATCTGCTTGGTCTTTGGATCCTGCACAACACAACCAGAAGGATAAAACAGGACAATTAGACCGGATTCCATAAGCTGAGTGATTGAAATCAGGCTCAGAGATAAGTTAGGGATATGTAGCACATCAGGTAATTGTATATTGGGGGTAGAGACAGTCCCACTGAAAGATACAGGTAAGCGAGTGTCATCCGCAGTACGGACTGATGAGAACATTCTGGAGGTTTGCTTAGTGACAAACCCGTCAGCCTTAGGTGTCATGTGGTTACAACATCCAGAGTCAAATAGCCAAGGGTTACCTGGTGCTGAGATATTGCACTGAGAATTCATACCCATAGAAACTGTCATGAGTCGCTCTATAAGCTCTTGGTTTCGGCGCAAGAATTCCATAAGGTCAGGCGATGAGTTGTTGCTATGCGATGCCTGAATTGCCGGCGTAGAGGAGTCTTGAGTCATTGATCCAGCAAATGACTGAGTGTGCTGTTGCCGTTGATTACCTGAATTCCGTGGATGCTTTGAACAGTCAGACCCATAGTGTCGTAGCTGTGTGATCCCACACCAGTGACATTTTCGAATTGGGCAGTTGAGGAGAAGGTGAGAAGTAGAGTGACAAAACGTGCATTCACTGTATTTAGACTGGCTATTGAGAGCCATCTGACTTATTACAGAACTGAGTGTTGCGGAATTAATTTCAGAAAAGTGAGAGCAGGAGTTGAGTTTCAGAATTGATCCCAAACCCTGTTTTCGCGGATCCAACTTTACCCGTACGGGACTTAATGCAACTTTACTACACTCAAGCATTTAGATGTGCTAGGTTGTTTATGGAAATATGACAAGCAATAATTGGTAATCTACATTCATATGTGAATTTATGTTATTTTTCTGTTTATAAAGGGGGTCTACAAGGGAGAAGGCGTTGGCGGATATTATCGAGACTTTCAATAGGAGCTTACCACACGAATTTGTCGACAACAAGTAAGCAAATGTTTTCAAATCTTTAGTTCTGCATATGCTTTTCTGAATGCAATTTTTGAGATTTACTTCTTCTTTCTTAACATTATCTCTAACTGGGCCATTGACCCTTTGGTTGCTTTATTAGATCTTGTTGGCAACAATCTTGGATTAATCGCTGTTTGTTTTTCTCCATAGATACGCAACATTGCTGCATCAATGTTTGAACTCTATAAAACGTGGGTCTGCAAAAGAGATAGCCTTAGCATCTCATGCTATCGGTATAACTTATTCTTCACTTTCATCTAATTTATAATTGGTTAACCGAGAGCTCTGAACCGTGTTATATCTGTTTCGCTAGGATTATTGGCTCTAACTGCTGGTTCGGGTGAGAAATCACAAGAAATATTGGAACAATCCGTTACTCCTATCTCAGAGGCTCTGATATCTTGTTCTGAAGTATCAACGATTTTATCGGTATGAAAACACTTACTATTTTTTTATATTTTACTATGATTTATGTTTAACGGTTGTGATCTGATCATTATTTTTTATTGTCTTTTTTGGCAACGATGATCTGTAGTTAGTGGAGGCGTTGGCTGTGATCGGTTTTGTTGGTGGAAACGAACCCGAACAAACTGAAAAATGCATGCAAATTATGTGGCAAGTAGTTGATCCGAAACTTGGTCCCAATGTATATTCCCCTCTTTATTTACACTATTTTTTTTCATTTTGCGTTGCATTTTCTTAAATTATGTTTTGGGTCGTTGTAATTTATTTATTCTTTTCATTTTTTTCAGGTCGTTGCCACTAAGCCGTCGCCAGAAATAATAACGACCGTTGTATCCACATGGTCGTTTCTTCTTACAAAGGTAGAGGGCCAGAAACTTAACGCTAAACGTTGGCAAGAGTAAGTAAATCTACTTTATCGGTCAACAGCTAGCTTTTCGGTCAACAGCCAGCTATTCAGCCAACATCAACTAGCCTTTTAGCTAACGTGTGAAATAAATTGTGCAGGTCGCTTTCCTATTTTTCAAGTCTTGTAGAAAAATATGATAGAGCGGGCCGAATTGCAGCGGGTGAAGCAATTGCTCTGATATTTGAAAAAAAATACTTGGAAAAGTTTTGTGGTACTTCAAAAGCTAATAATGGTTTGAGATCAAAAATCTTGGACCAAGTTCGGGACCTTGCTGCCGAGGCCGGTGTGAAGGGTTGTGCCAAAAATCTTCTCAACATCCAACGTAAAACTTTTCAAGATATTCTGCAATATCTCGTGGTATTAATTCCTCTATATATCCCTTCTTTGAAACAATCCGTATGCGTGTTGAACGATGTTAATAACAATTATTTTATTTTATTTTAACTAGATTGGTAAGGCACCAGAAACGTCGGTAAAGATATGCAAGCAGAATGTTACTACTACAAACTGGTCCCAACTAATTCAGGTTTGGTTTACTGTTCTTTTCAGGACATTTTTGTAAAACCGGAATTTGATATCTGTGTTTTTTTGGCAGTTGAACTTCTTGAAGCATTTTCTAGGCGGAGGGTTTGTGAAGCACATGCAGGTTTGATTGTTGTTATTATTACAACACAAGTATGTTTAGGGGTATTTGATTTAATAATATTTAAGTATTGATTTTATTCGAGCAGGAAAATGAATTTATTCAGGAGGTGCTTGGCTTCAGACCACAGAAAAAGGTTCAATCGGGCGGGGATCGTGTATCGCAGACCGAAAAGGTTTGTTGAATCCGTTACACAGCAAGCGTCTTACTTTTCACTTACAAGTCCTTTTCGCATGTTATAATATAATAAGGTTATCTTTGACAAACTGTAAACACTACAAGGGGCATAATTGGAAAAAGAAGAGTTTGATTGAAAAGCTAGAGACTTTTTCAATAAGTTAAAAAAATAAGCTAGCTTATGGTTTTGTTTTTCCTCTAAACACGAATCGTTTTGGTTTTTGGTGTTACAGAGGATGTACATGTCTCCGAACTCGTTCTTGAACAAGGCAAGGACCCAGGAGCGGAAGCAATCCCAGGTAGGCCCAGCCCCCCCCCCTCTGATTTCCCGCATTTAAAAAAAATAGATTCATTTGTTACGGCAGATAGGAAGTAAATTAAACTTTGTTGCATCTTGTGTTTTCTTTCTTCTTCTTTTATAAAGTTGGTAAGAACGTGGTGATTTTTGGTGTTTATGGTTGCAGGGTAGAAAAGCTGGGCACTTTTCATTTGGCGAGGAGTAAAGCTACAAATGTGGTGCCAAAAATGGTTGTTATTGATTTATATATAGCAATTGGTGGGTTTAGTTTTTATAGGAGGGGGATTCATTTGTGAAAACTTCAGTTGTATCTTATTCTTACATTATGAAACAGCAATGGTTAGTTGATTTATTTATTTTTTAATTGTTGGTGTGTGGGAGTAGTTTGTGCATTCAATTCGACTAATCCTATTATATGGGGTCTAAGGTCCGAGTCTGGTAATTGGAATGAGTACAATTTAAATCCCTTAGAGGGCAAGTCTGAGTGACCTTGAATGGATTGATAACGAACCTTATTTCGAGTCGAAAGTGTATCTTATATGATTTTATAATCCTTTCTACTTTTTAATGAATCAATTCATACAAAAAAGAAAAGAAAAGAAAAGAAAAACTACACAAATTCTTAAACAAACAAAACTCTCAGTCTTTCTCAAACATATAGAATCTAAAGGGTTGTTTGGTTCGCAGAATTCAAAGGAATTCGATGGAATTCGAATGGATAATTTCTTTGACCGAATTCGAAATTCTATGTTTGGTTCACATAATGAAACTGATGGAATCCTTTGAATGCCACAATTTAAGGAATTCATCATTTTTTGTCTTAACCGAAGGAGTTGAATTCCTACCAACCAAACGTGTGGCCAAATTCCATCTAATTTCACCCCAATTCCTTCGATGGATTCCAATTCCATCAAATTTTATTCTACGATCCAAACGCCCCCAAGTGTAAGTGATAAACCAAAATTTAACGGTGAATGTTCAAAACCTAGGTTAACGAAGAAAGAGGTACAAATTCATGTTTAACGTGTTGATGCCTACTTTCCGAGTTCTTCAAAACTAAAAATCAGAACCCATGAAACAAAGAAGTTGGAGATATGGTGAGATTGTAGATTTTGGGTGAGAGTGAGGTACAATATTTTTTAGATAAGAGATTCATAGTAGTGAAGTTTCTTAAATTGGTGAGGGCTGGATGTTGATCAAAATGAAATTATCCTGACGAAAAATATGTATGTTATGCTTAATATCATTAGTTATATCGGTCTTAATTATGTCCTTTATCCAGGTTCGTTCCTAACATTTTAATAGGCCCTGGACGCGAGATGTAAAAAAGGGGTCATTGATAAGTATGAAAAATATCAATGTATTGTTTTTTATCATCAAAGATAACATTGAATTGAAGAAAATACTGATAATTTATATAAAACCGTTTTCCGAATATTTATAGACGCAAAATCAATCAATAATCATTTCTAAATTAATATTATCTACCATAACATTTTACATAACATCATCAATTCGTTCTACCGTCAAAATCATCCAATTAGTATATAGATTGACATCATTTGGGGTCATAATGTTGAATATTCGGAGCAAGGTTCTAAATGGCGTGTGGCGTGGCGTGGCGGCGAGGCCAAACCTCAAGTCTTAGAAGTCATGGCGTTTATTAAGGCGTGACTTATGGCGGCAAATCTCAATATCACATATAATATTATATATAAAAACATATGTTTTGTAGTATTAATCGACGAGTCAATGACAATAAACATGTTAAATTATGTTATATATTAAAAACTAGCAAACAAGACATAAAAACGTAAGAAAAAATCAAATATCGCGTTATTAAAGACCGCACATTAAGCCACGACGCGCCATGACGGCTGTCACGACGAGCCATGACGGCTGTCACGACGAGCCTTTTAGAAGAGTGATTCAGAGTAACATTGTCTAAATCAATATAAATCAGTTTGTTTTCCATGTCACCTCATGTTAATGTTTTTCATCACCATTTTAAACTTTAAACTTTTACGAGGTGTTTTCGAATTTGGGAAGGCAGGAAACTATATTTTAATGTTGTTGAGTAGGGGGGAAAGGAAAACAAAGATGTCATTTTTATAAATATACTTTTATTTATCTCATAGGAGATTATAATTGATAGGTAGATGTGCGATTTTATAAATATATGTAATTGTTCTAAATTCTTTCTTTTTATTTCCTCTCATATATGGGAGGAAAATCAACATTCATTTCCTTTTCCTCCTTAAAAACTCGAAAACACGGGATTTTTCCTTTCTCTCCATAGAAAACTCGAGAACACAAGATTTTCCTTTTCCCCTACTTTCCCTTCCTTTACTTCATAAAATAAGACCCGAGAACACAAAGTTTGGGTTAAAACAAACTTTTTTGGAATCATCATTCTCGTAATCAAAAACCTATGATGGTTATAACTTAAGATCTTATTCTTGTTTAAGATATAAGAGACGACTTAAGATTCATACACTCAATATTAGGTAATAAATTAATAGTAAAAATGTATGAAAAACAAGGGTAGTTTTAATAGAAATCCTAAAATAGATATATGTTGGACGGTTAAAAGGTAGGGGTTTTTAGTTAATAAAAAGGAATCTACTATATTCTAATTCAAAAATAAAATTATGTGGATGTAATAATCAAGTTGTTTTAGACTTTCCCACTATATAAAAAACTTAGAGAAACAATAGACAATACTATAAAATGAACGACAAATTAAATTTTTACACGTTTTCTTTTCAATGTAATTATCTAATAAATGTTTGGGCCTTTAATGATTAATATAGTATTAAATTCTTTTTAGACCCATTTAGATACTAACACATTTTGTGTTTCTTTTTATTTACTAAGTTTATTGAATTACTACACTACTAAATGAAACACCATTGTCTACGAACTTTTTTCTGGTAAATCTGTCACTAAAGAACGATTCGTCACAATACCATCACAATTGTTGGTGGGTAATTCAAAATCAGTGACAGATTACCCAGGGATTTTCTTGGTGATCCGTTGGTATTTTCTCGAAAAACATCGGATTCTACCGAACCATTGGTAATTTCTAGGTGATCCAAGGGTAATCACCGACATAGATTTCTCTGGATAATTTTTGTGGGTAAAAGTCATATGTTTTATAGTGATACTATATACTAAAAATATTTGGGCTCTTAAATGTTGTGGGCCCTGGGCGTACGCCGGACCCGCCCTACCCCATAAACAACCCTACCTTTATCCGAGTAGTTTTTTCTTCACTAAATTGCCCGAAGCCTATACTTTTTTGAGATGGCGGAGAGTTTGCAATTTTTGACATACCATATGGACTAAAAACGTTATTCACTCTCATGTCGCGTTCTCTAATCTGGTGAGAAAAGAAAAGAAAAGAAAGGGAGAGAAAAGAAAGGAAAGAAAAATAAAATTTTCATTTGTGTTCTCGAAAGGGAAGAAATACGAAGGAAAAGAAAATAAAATAAAATAAAAGAAATTTGATGTTCTTGAATAGGAGAGAAAGAAAAGGAAAGATGTCATTTTTACAAATATACCCTTAAAATATATTTTCTATAATGAAAGATTGGGTAGCTTGGTAATTTTAATAATTTTAGTAACTTTTTTAAATGTTTTTTAATTTTTTTCATTTCCTTTCCTTCCCATTCCTCTCACATTTGGGAGCAAAGTTTTCGAATGAACTTATCATTTTTTTCTTACGTTCCATTTCTTTCTCTCCTAAAAATGTTTCGAGAACACGATTTTATTTTACTTTCCTCCCTTTCTCTCCCTTTCCTTTCTTTTCCTACGTAAAAAGAGTTTCGAGAACACAACATAAAAGTTATTGATTTTTTATGGTAAGTCATTAACAATCAATTTTAATGTTCAACGTTTTTTAGTAATTAAATATTTATTTTATTTATATTAAAAATATTTGATGTAGAGTACATTCTTGTGGTTTATATGATATAACGTATTAATTACTTTTTCTGAAATAATTACGACACGTTGGGGTTTTCCATTTATAACACATTGGTCCCCAACCCCTAACCCTGTTAGAAATTTATGTTAAGTAAATTAATGTAGAGGGGCATTTTAGCATCTTACTCTTTTAGTCGTCTTTTATTGAAAACTAAAACAACTAAGAGCATCTACAGTCATGAACCTCATCAGAGGTTCATAACTTTGTCACATCAGTTTTTGATAGACGAGTTTTCACCCTCCTAATCTAACCGCAAGTGTACTGGTCGAATCAAGTAATATGTATTTGGAAGTACGTGTATCAAACCAAGGGAACTAGAAACTGAGTATCACAATGACTATAATTACTATTAATCGGACGATCCAATTGATGAATTGTTGATGATTGATTATAACTAAATTAAATAAATAAACTCTAGAGTAAAAGCAAAGAACAAAGTTGGACTTTTTCGGGAGATAAGCAGTTGAGGGTTGAAATCCCAATGGTTTCACAAAGAACACTCCACTTATGACAAATATCAGACTAATCTACTCAAATGAATACACAATCACGTAAATAACTGCTATTCTCTCTCGAGCAACAACAAAGTTATTTCTAGAAAACGAGGTTTCATCTCTCGATCTCAACATAGGAATTCAGAAATTCATTAAGAGTAAGATTGTAAATACAAGTACTAGGGTTTACATGGTATATCTCTATCCAGTTTCTCACCCTAGGCATACAAATTCAAGCCAAGTTATAGAATCGTTCTCTCGAATCTAATTCATAACAACTAAATCAGTTTACAAGGTGACCAGGCTCACAAAAGCATTAAAGCCAAATTCATATGTTTCATTGATTAGAAAAACTGATAAGAATCACAAGGTTTCATGTTCATATGCTTATAAACCAAAGTTCATCCAACCCTAACAATCTAAAGATTAGTTCATGTTGGGGGTGTTAAAACACAAAGAAAAAATGTTACACCCTCTAATTTGGAAAGAGCAACTAAATAAAAAACTTCGATAAAATAACCAAATAAAGGATAAAATCCTTTCTACAAATCCATCCATGGAAATACCTCAATTTTAAAACATATAATTAACCTCAACAATCATTAATCTTAAGTTATACACCAAGACTACATAAGGTCGGGTGTTACTCAAACCAAAAACAAGTTGCTACTCCCAATATGCGGAAGACTTCACCAAGCTATTCACTTCTTGAGCACACATCTAGCTCTCGACTCTTCACAGTGTCACTAGTACTATTTCTCAACCGGAACATGTTGCATATGCCGACAAATAAAAAGGTTAGGCTAACGCCTAGTGAGTTCAAGAGTTTACATCATGATTAAAATAATTTGTTAAATGAAAGAGTACAACTTAAATCATGATTTCCAAAAGAGTTTATGATAAGAATGTAAACAACACATTTTCCAACGCACACAATTTCCATGACGAAAGTTCCTAAATGTACATAGCGTTTTCCAAAATGAATTTCGATCCAAACTCACACAAAACGTGAATGACATCTAAATCTCAGTTATATAAACGTGAATAAATCTCTAATATTCAAATCATTCAATCATGGATGAGGCATAATGCCCGACCCACGTACCATGGACAACAATCCAAATAATTATAAAACGTTACCAAAAATACGGATAAAACCATATGTTGATCCAAACCCTCAGTGATTTGATAATGACCCTCTCTTATATACTTAGTGAAAATTGTAAGTAAACAATATGTATCAGAGTTTCACTATCGCCGATAAGTACTAAGATCTTACAGTACCGCTGATAGGAACTCTCGCTATTTAAATTAAACATTCAGCGAAACTGTTCGTCATAAATGCTCTGAGTCTGTTCAGTCATTATGATGATCGCTGATAAGTTAGTTGTTTACTTATGATCCCTGAAGACAAGTTTCACGTCAACAAAGGTTCTACGCTGAAGTCGAAGATCAAGCTCAAGAACCAGCGACAAGTCTCCTAATGAACTGATGCGGATCAGCGAAGACTCAGATTTGTCCACTCAACGTGAAGTATCAAGTACAAGACTTCAGTTATCGCTGAACTCTATCATTCGCTGATATGAAATGATAGATCGCTGAATCAACGAAAGCTGATCATGAAGTCCTCCGTACAAAGTACTTTTGTCTTAACCACCCTTGCACGACTCCGTACGAAATGTCAGAAAAGAACCTCCGACTGTCTGAAATCGTACAACCACTCTGATACTACACTGTTCATCCATGCGGCTACTAAGGTTGTCAACCAAGGTCAATGACATGCAACCAACCAGCTGATGACACGTGTAAAGTGTATACTGACTTGCATTAAATGCATGCAGTATATAAAGAGATGAACCCACTTCATTTGAAGTAACTTGCTAACTCTAGACAAGTTCAATCTCTTATCTCAAGATAGGTTATTATTAGTAATTTCCTTATCTCTCTTAGTGCAAGAAACCTTAGTGTTCCAACTTGTTTAGATTTAGGTTTATCCTTAATCTTGTTTCCGCAACAAGCTGTAAATTGTTAATGATTTATCAATAAACAATTTAGAAAAGTAAAATCTGTGTGTTTGTATTCAACCCCCCCTTCTACAAACTTGTATAGGCCTTCGGGACCAACAAGTGGTATCAGAGCGGATTTGTTTAATCTCATAAACAAGATCTAATCTAAGATATTTCTCTTCCTTGCTATTATCTGAAAATGGCCACCAACACAAACACAAATTATATAGACAATGGTTCTCTTGCTAAACCTCACAGATTTTCCAAAGATAACTTCAACTTATGGAAAAATAGGATGACACTCTTCTTAGAAGGTGTAGACCCTACTATGCCTTACTATCTCGAGAATGGTCCATTCATCCCTGTAAGAATTGATGCTGCAGTTCCAGGCGCTGAGAATAGACCTGCTATTCCAGAAAGGCTGGTACCTAAGGAAATCCTTCAATGGACTGACGAAGATAAGAAGAAAGTGGCTATAGATACAAAAGCCAGATCCATACTATCCATGGCTCTTCCTGACGAAGTCTACCATTCCGTCATGAATCTGAAAACATCAAAAGCCATGTGGGACACAATATGTGTTCAGTATGAAGGAACGTCTGAAGTCCAGGACTCAAGAAAGATCAACCTGGTAAGACAATACGAAAGCTTCATCTCTGGTAAGAATGAAACTCTCTCTGAAGTTCACCAACGTTTTAATTGTTTAATTATAGATCTGAAAACTGTTGGTAAGGAATATTCTAACTTTGAAGTGCTGACAAAGTTTTTAGAATGTTTACCTGAAAGCTGGGACAATTATTCTATGTGTCTCAAGCTGTCAAAGGATCTAAAATCAATGACCCTTGCTACCTTATATGGCACGTTGCTGAATCATGAGCAATCAAGCCATCTTAAGAAGAATCTTGTAAAAGATTCCAAAAGAACCCCTGTTGCTTTAATCTCAGAAGAACTCTCTACTCAGCGACCCTCAGTCACTATCACTGAGTTAGAGAGTAACTCTAAAAGGTCATCAGATTCTGATTATTCAGATAATGATGAATCTTTGGCTCTCCTAACTAAGAAGTTCAGGAGATTTGCCAAAAAGAAAATGTTTAGAAAGAACAAACCTCTTTCCATAACTGACAAGCCTAGATCATCAGCTTTTGTTGATAAGGCTACTGCTACTTGTTTTAACTGCGAAAAGACAGGACATTTCGCTAACGAGTGCAGGTCTAAGAAAGTTTCTAGACCCTCAGCTTTTACAAAGAAATCCTTTGTTCCAAGGAATAAAGATGACAAATATTCAAAGCTGAAAGAAAAATATGCAAAGCTGAAAAGCTTTAAGAAGAATAAAGGCCTGATGGCTGACTATGATTGGGCTGCTTCTGATGAAGAAGCATCATCATCTGACTCTGAAGATGATGAAGCAAATCTATGTCTTATGGCCAAGATTGAAGAAGAGGAAGAAAGTTCAGACATTCCCTCCACTTCAACATCTGCTATTCAGGTATCACCTTCTTTCTTTACCAATATTGCAAATATTGATGAAGCTGATAGTCTCCGTAAGATCGATCTCTTGACTAGAAGTTTATACGAAGCCATGAACGGCAAAACTGTGGTTGAAAACCAAAATCTTGATCTCGCTGAAAAGCTTAAAAACTGTTACCTTCAAATAGAAAAGCTTTCTAAAATTGAAGAAGATTTTAAAGATCAAGTATATTTAAATCAGCTAGTCAAAATCGAACGAGCAGAAGCTATCGCTGCATTAAAGGCTGAAAAAGCTACTGTTGAAGGATGGTGTAATTCTTCAACAAAGATCACTGAGATAATAAAGTCTTAGATTCCCCTGAGTGATAAACGTGGTTTGGGTTACAAAGATGAAACTCCAAAAACAACCAATGAGCGTTCAATGCTTAAATTTGGAACGTTCGTATCCTCAGTCGCTGATACTTCATCTTCTCAGTGCTCCTCGTCCGTTACACCAATCCATGAGGAAACTCCTACCTCCTCAAAAGGCAAGGAGAAAATGGTTTATTCAAAACCTACCTCTGTCTTTAAAGACAAAGGTAAAGGAATTGTTATTTACCAGAATCCTCAGAAGGGTACCTTAGTACCAAAACTGAATGCTTCTAAAGCTTCAGTGGCTCATCCCTCTGGATCAAGGAAGCAGATATCTTGATTTATTCAGCGATCTACTCCTAGACTCAGATTGGATGTCCTTGGTAAGAAATCTGAAGAACTGAATGTTCGTCCCATTTCTAAAGCCAATAGTTTACTTGGTGCTGGCACTTCTAATTTGGAATTAAAAGCTCAACATTCAAATGGTCCTAGAACTACTTTTAGTTATAGGAAATGTTATCACTGTGGACTTACCGATCATATTGCTAGTAAGTGCCCCACAGCCACCAAAGCTGAAAAGATAGCTAAGGTGAAGATTGCCCCCAAGGCAAAGAAGACCAACCCTGGTGCAAATCAGGTCAAGGTGAATTCTACCACTGAGGTTAAGAAATTAACCAAAGTGAAGAAAGACAAAGCTGAATCTTCAAATGCTGCGAAGACTGCTGAACCTTCCATTCCAACTACTTCCACTGACAAACGTGTATACACGGTTAAGTGGGTACCCAAGAAAAACTAATCTTCCTTTGTATTGCAGGTTAAGAAGGGTATCTGGTATCTTGATAGCGGATGCTCTAGACACATGACTGGAAAGAAAAGCCTGCTCGCTGAATACAAAGAAGAGAAGGGTCCCTCTGTGACTTTCGGTGGAAATGGAAAAGGACATACCCGAGGGTATGGTGTACTTTCAAATGGTACAACCTCCTTCAGAAGAGTCGCATATGTTGAAGGGCTGAAGCATAATCTTCTAAGCATTAGTCAGCTTTGCGATATGGATAACAAAGTAATCTTTACTAAGGAATCCTGCTTTGTCTCTGACAAAAAGGAGAAGATAGCTCTCAGCGGTTATCATTTGGAAAATGTTTATGTAATAAACATGGACTCTACAACCACTGAGAACTCCTGTTTCTTCTCAAAGGCCTCATCTGATGTCAACTGGCTATGGCATAAGAGGCTATCTCATCTAAATTTCAAGACACTGAACACTCTTTCTTCAAAAGAGTTAGTCACTGGTCTACCTCAGCATTCATACGCCAAAGAGTCGTTATGTTCAGCGTGTGAAAAAGGGAAGCAGACCAAAGAAAGCTTTAAATCAAAGTAAGTTTCTTCAGTGTCATCTCCTCTACAACTACTCCATATGGATTTTTTTGGCCCTGTTAACAAACAATCCATCGCTGGAAAGAAATATACGCTGGTCATAGTTGATGAATTCTCTCGCTTCACTTGGGTAATGTTTCTCCGTTCTAAGAGTGACACCCCTGAAGAACTCATCAATTTTGTTCGAAAGATGGAAACCCTGAACAATCTGACCGTTCGCTCAATAAGGAGTGGTCATGGGACTGAATTCAAAAACAGTTCTCTTGATTCCTTCCTTGAGAGTAAGGGTATTTCTCACAACCTTTCTTCAGTGAGAACACCGCAACAAAATGGAGTCGCTGAAAGAAGAAATAGAACAATTATTGAAGCTGCACGTTCAATGCTCAGCGATTCTCACCTGCCTACTCAGTTTTGGGCAGAAGCTGTCAACACTGCTTGTTTTACGCAAAACAGGTCGCTGATAGTTAAAAGATTCAAAAAGACAGCCTATGAACTCTTTCATGGGAGAAAGCCTTCAATCAGCTTTCTTCACATCTTTGGATGTCAGTGTTTTATACTGAACAACAGAGATGCTCTTGGAAAGTTTGATCCTAAGGCTGATGATGGAATCTTTCTTGGATACTCCTCAGTTTCCAAAGCCTTCAGAGTCTTCAACCGTAGAAGACAAACTGTTGAAGAAACTATTCACGTCACGTTTGACGAATCCAGTTCAACGAACTCTAGACCGTCCGCTGATACTGAAGAACTGAATCAATGGATGTTTTCTCATCTTGGTGATTCAGAAGATATTCCCACTAATGCTCATCCAGTAGAAGATGATAGTCCTATCATTCCAAATATGCAGAACAGTGAAGCTGAAACTTCTTGGGTCTCAGCTGTTCCTATAAACACTATACCTAATGCTGAACCAAATGTCTCAGACATTCCATCTACTTCTCAGCAATCAGTGAATATAATGACAACTGCATCCATTCCTCTCTTGGCTGATACTCCTGACGTCGCTGAAGCTTCATCTTCAGCTCCTCAAGTTCAAGTTGAGTCAGCGTCTCACGCTCCGGCTCAGCGATGGACTATAAATCATCCAATTGATCAAATTCTTGGTGATCCAAACGCTGGGATTCAGACTCGACGAAGTGCAGGTAATATTTGTTTATTTGTAAATTTTATTTCACTAACTGAACCAAAGAAAGTAGATGATGCCCTCAAAGATCCAAACTGGGTCAGCGCCATGCAAGAAGAGCTGACTGAATTCGAAAGAAACAAAGTTTGGAAACTTGTTCGGAGACCAACTGATAAAACAGTAATAGGCACTAAATGGGTCTATCGAAATAAGTTGGACGAACATGGTACTGTAACCCGCAACAAAGCTCGACTTGTTGCTCAGGGATACATACAAGAGGAAGGTATAGATTATGACGAAACATTTGCTCCTGTAGCAAGACTTGAATCTATTCGTCTATTCTTAGCATATGCTGTACACAAAAACTTCAAAGTACATCAGATGGATGTTAAGTCAGCGTTTCTGAATGGAAAGCTCAATGAAGAAGTGTATGTGGAACAACCTCCAGGATTCTCAGATTCTAAGCGTCCAGGTTATGTTTATAAACTGGATAAGGCACTTTATGGCTTGAAGCAAGCTCCACGTGCATGGTATGACACTATTTCCACTTATCTCCATATTGAAAAATTTGAGGGAGGTAAGATTGACAAAACTCTATTTTTTAGAAAAGTGAAAGGTCATATCATTCTAGTTCAAATATATGTTGATGACATTATATTTGGTTCTACTAACCCTGAGCTTTGTACTCGTTTCGCTGATAGAATGAAAGATGAGTATAAAATGAGCATGATGGGTGAACTAACATATTTCCTTGGTCTTCAGATTAAGCAAACTGAGAAAGGAACTTTCATAAATCATGGAAAATATGTTAAAGATATGCTGAAGAAATTCGACTTAACTGAAAGTTCAGCTATGAAAACCCCTATGGCACCACCGCTGACACTTGATAAGGACACTAAGGGTGTTCCTGTCAATGTCACGCTGTACCGTGGGATGATCGGCTCACTATTGTATCTTACAGCTAGCCGACCCGATATTATGTTTGCAACATGCTTGTGTGCACGATATCAAGCTGAACCTAAGATATCTCATATGAAAGCTGTAAAGCGAATCTTTCGATATCTTAAGGGTACAGCGAATCTAGGTCTTTGGTATCCCAAAGATTCAGGATTTGATCTAACCGCCTTTTCAGATAGTGATTTTGCAGGTTGCAAAATGGATAGGAAAAGCACCACAGGAGGATGTCAGCTCCTGGGTGGAAAGCTGGTAAGTTGGACAAGTAAAAAGCAAAATTCAGTGTCCACTTCCACAGCTGAAGCTGAATATGTAGCTACTGGAAGCTGTTGTTCTCAAGTCTTGTGGATGAGAAATCAGCTACTAGACTATGATCTTCAGCTCTCCAAAATTAGAATCTATTGCGACAGCACAAGTGCCATCGCTATAGCAAACAATCCAGTACTACATTCAAAGACCAAACATATAGAAATCAGATATCATTTTATCAGAGATCATGTGATGAATGGTGATATAGAACTTCATTTGATCCCAACTGATTATCAGTTAGCTGATTTATTTACCAAACCTCTTGATGAGACAAGATTCAACTTTCTCATCAGCGAGCTTGGAATGCTGAACTTTGAAGGATAAAATCTTCAGCGGTTCACATTAATCAGCGAAAGGATAAAATCAACTTGTATAACCCATTCTATCATCTTCTCTCTGAATAAACTTGATTCACTGATATCAAGGTATGTTCTCTCTCTGACAATCGCATGAAAATGCAAGATTTCAAAACAAAATGCATCGCTGAATATCTCTTCCTTAACAGCGATATTTTTGAAATTTCTTAAAACCTTCACTGAATATTTTCATTAAGTACTTCATGTTTTCAAAAGTATCTCTGAGTTTTTCAGAACCTCAGAGACAACCAAGAATATGAAAGGACAGTTGTGACGTCATTGCAACGGATAAACCCCGGCACGTTTTCTCTTCCTGACACACGTTTGCACGTCTCGTTCATACTTCCAATCAAATGCAAACACGTGTCCGTGTCATGATGAAAATATTTTCCCGCTCAAGATTTTCTCTTTCTAAAATCTCTATATAAACAAATTCTTTGTTTATATTTTTCTTTTACGCGATCAATATTCCTCCGCAAGAAAGAATTCACTGTTGCATTTGTGATTTCAAAAACTTCAAGAACTGTTCATCATCTTCTTCATCAAACATCAAGGTTAATATGTTCTTATTTATTACCGAATGCGTATAACTTGTTTCCGATCTTCTCATTGTTTTAACAAGATCAAACAAAAGAACTTCGTAAAATGAAATCATTTTCTTTCGTGGTTTTATGAACACAACCATTTCATGGTTGTTCTTCAAGTTTAAATGCAAAATCTTAAACTTGTTCTTCATTCGTTTCCAAAATCTATTTCTTCATAGAAAACTGGAAAACAAGAAAATGGGTTTTACATTTCGTTTCAAAATCAAGAAAAACCCTAATCTTCATTAAGACATTTTGTCTGAATGAAATGGATAAAATTTGAAACATCTTATTGTAAATTCTTTCCACGTTAAGATTATTCTTATTTGTTAACATCTTTGGTTGAACTGTTAATACAGAGAAATGGCCTCGTCTGACATTCCTGCTACCGCTGAGAACATCTCCGCTGACTCTGAGGAAGTGGAAATCCTCAAGGCTCCACAAGTCAAGTTCAAACTTGATCAACTAGACTGGACTAAGATAAACAACCTTTCTGCGCTTCTCGAGTTTCCTCCTCGAAAGCAAGTCACACATCTGACTGATGTTGTGAATTTCCTGAAGAATTGCTGCATTTCAACAGCCCTGACCATTGCACCCCCTGCAAGTCAGCTGCTACTATCTCAGTTCTGGTACTCTGCCAGACACTCTCAGCTACCATCCGCCAAAGATCCCTCCAAAACAGTTGATTGTATCCTCTGCGATACTGAATATGGCACGATAAAGATCACACCCGCCATCATTCGCAAAGCTCTGAACTTTCCCATCGCTACAAAGGAAAAACCTTTTGTTCCTTTCCCTGACCATAAGAAGATCGCTGACAAAGAAGCTCTTATTGCATTTTTTGATGCAATGGGCTATGTATGGGAAATGGGCAGAGACAAGAAGCCTGAGAAGAAGCTAACACTGCTGAAGAAATCGAAAATGCCCAGCGAGATGAACTTCATCTTCGCTCACCTTATCAGCTGCATGACTGCCAAGACCGACTCTTCTGATCAAGCCGCTCAACCTCAGCAAGCTATGGGATACGCTCTGCTGAAAGGTCTACACATTGACTGGGCATCTCTCATCTATGATGACTTGCTGCAAAGAGTAGACTCTGCCGCTGACAGGCCTGCTTGGGTTCCCTACCCCCGATTCATCAGCGCTATCTTTCAATATGGCCTGAAGGACAGCTACCCGCAAGAGGGCGATCTAAAACTCTCTCAGATTGGCCCTAAGGTACTCGACTTCAAACCTGTTGAAAATGAGGTACGTCTTTCTACCCTCTTAACTCTTCTCAACCCTTCCTCTTCTACTTCTGTGGCTCCTTCAGCGAAAATACCCATCGCTGATACCCTGGCCACAAAATCCTCTCCTTCTAAGAAAAGGAAACATTCATCTACCCCACTTGATTCTAAAAGGATCAAGAAAATAAAGGAGCAACCCCAGCAATCTCATGCTGAAGACTCCTCAGCTCTTTCTGCAGAGCTGAAGGAACGTTCAGTGGTACGCTCTGCCACACCTGAACAAGCCATCCCTTTTATCCAAATTTCAGCGTCTCTAAACACTGAGGTTACAAACTTGGAACCTACCCAACCTCCTTCAGTCTCTCAAAAGACTGATGAAGTGATTGTCAGCGAATCCAACGCTGAACTCATAACCCAACCCCCACTCTTATCCTTCGCTCCTCCCTCCACTCATTTGGTCTCTACTCCAGATCTAACTAGAGCTGCCATCATTTCCTCGGAACATAAAGCTGATTCTCCAGGAATGATGAAGACAGGACCTGCAGAAAAATCCATGGGCACTTTTGAAGATGACATGGAACTTTACTCAGGAACCCGTGATTTCGATGAATTCACCAATCCTCCTGCAGGTAAACAACAACCCATAAACACTGTGACTAAACCCCAAATGTAAAGCCCGTGTCCCGATATGTTTATATATATTTTAATTAATTGCGTTAATATCGTTCTTTGAGCGAATCTTTACTAACGGGGTTAGCAAGTTGGACCAAATGCGTAATAAATCTTTTAATAATTTTAAAATGTTTACCTTTAATTGTTTTGGTTAGTGGTTTGGTGTCAATAAGGACCAAAATGTTAGCATACGTGTCGTTTTGAGGTAGATTGTGAGATGAGGTGTAGTTGAGGGGCTATTAGTGCAATTCTTGGAAACTCGTGGCATGGGTTTCGGCCCATGCACTCTAGGCCGAACACCCCTCCCCTTTTGATGTCTCGTTTTCTTCTTTCCTTGATAGCCAAGCAAACCCAAAACAACTCCAAACCCTACGACCCTCTCTTCTCGTTTTGTTTGTGTTGTGCGGCCGGAGAGATAGAAACGAAGAGAGAGAGTGAAATCGCGAGAAGGAGAGAGAGTCGAGAAGAAGGAATACAGCAGCAGCCCTCGCCGCCGCTACTGCTGTCGCCGGAGACCGCCACCACCCGCTGTCGTCGGAGGGATCGAGAGGGAGCGGTTTGGTTGTGGTGGTGAGACGCCGTCGTGAGGTATGTGGTTCTCGTTAGTCTCGTTCTTTTCTTTTCCTTTTCGTTTTTCCGGCGAGACCACCACCGCCGCACGCCGCCGCTGCGGTGGCTGTGGGTGGAGAGCGGTGGCAGTGGGTGTCACTCTTAGCGTAAATCCCGAATCGTTTAAGCCGCAAACCGTTTATAAAGTTATCTTTTTATGAAAATTTTAGTGTGCTGTCCATTTTTCGCGCGACCATAACTTTTCCGTCGTAACTCCGTTTGAGCCGAAACTGGCGCCCACGGTTCAAGTTCAGGGTCGAACAAGTTTTCCGTGTTTTAGCGAAAAACTGGTTCGTTCTCTAACTGGGCGAAATAGTGGTCGTAAGTTCTGTGAATCGTCATTTTATGTAAAAGAAACTGCAGTTCTGTCACTGTTTTGCGTAAGCTGTAACTTTCTCCTCGTAACTCGGATTGGGGTGATTTCGGTGCCAAAAGTGCCCTTTTTGAGTCTATAAACTTTTCTGTGTTTTGTGCAAAATCCAGTTCGGAACGTAACTTAGGCCAAATCGTCGTTTTATACTGATAAGTGCTGTTTTCGCTGTTCTGCGGGCTGATCTTATAAAATCCGTAATTAATTGTAGAAAAATCGTTAGGAGGCGTATAATATGTCCTTGGAACCCTAAATCAGAGGACTTTCTGGTCATGAATTAATATTGGGATTTTTCTGGGTTTAAAGGGGTCGAAACAGGTCCCGAACAGACCTGTTTTGTGAGAACGGAAATTGGTTTTAGTGACGATTTAAGCGTGTGTCGTGTCATAGGGTCCGGGTCTTGTATTGACACGTTTTAACATGCGTTTAGGTGCTGGGAAGTGACCGTATTTGTGAAACTTGAATTGTGTTACTAAGCTAGGCGCGCATTCGAGGTGAGTTCTCTCACTATATCTAATAATAGTTGTTTTATCATTGCTGTAGTACGTGTGTGGTAGCTTTATGTGATTGTGTTGTGGGACTAGATAGTGGGGTGTCTAGTTGATACTATGTTGCCATGTTAACTCGGTGGGACCGAGGGTCCGGCGGGGCCGGAGGTTTTATACGCGAGTGGCGTAGAGACTCGGTGGGACCGGGGGTCCGGCGGAGCCGGAGGTTTTATACGCGGGTGGCGTAGAGACTCGGTGGGACCGGGGATTCGGCGGGGCCGAAGATGTTATCATGTGGTCGGTGGGACCGACTTGTGCCTTTTAGACGGGTGGTTGTGGATATACATGTTTATGATTTGTTCGTAGACCTGTATGATCGTTTATGTGTCACTATCTGTTTTAGGGGTAGTGTGGAATAACTGTATTATTTATGGTGTTTGAATTCACTAAGCTTCGTGCTTACCCTTTCCCAATAAACTGTGGTTTCAGGTCCGAGCGGTTCCAAGGCGTGACGAGTACACACTGGCGCGCGAGGAGAGCTGGTTGTTTTTATGATTTAATAATTAAACGTTTATTCCGCTGGTTTTTATTATAAAGATATTAATTATGAGTTTGCAACCGAAACATTGGGCTCATTTAATGAGTTGTTATAAATGAATTGCTTATTTAAAAATTTAAATTTGCTTGTAATTTTTGGGACGTTACAACTTGGTATCAGAGCACAGCTTGAGTGAATCAAACGCACCTCGGTGTGTTTGGTCTCAAGTTGCGGCTGGGGAATTTTCAAATTCTTTATTAAATCTTTTTGGAAATAAAAGAAAAAGTAAAAACCCGTTCGAGGAACGGTGATCGATGGCGCAGTGTGTACAGTCAGCCGGAGCCGAAGGGAAAGGTACAATGCTTAGTGTTTTATTGCTTTCTAGATCATAGAGTATGCATGCTAGATTGCCTGTTGTGGACACTATGTTGTATGTTGAACTACTTGCTATTAGGAATTTATGCTAATTATGATAGGTTACTATGTGGATGCCCTCTAGGTTGTATGCAGTAAGAGATTTATAGCCTTAGAATATTCGATTTAGTTCTATTGCGCAGCTCTTGTTTGAGTCCAACCGTTCTAGGATAGAGTCTTGTATTCGACTGTCTATTTGTTTCGCACTGCATATAATCGGGTATTCGCGAGGTCACCCGTTATAATTAGTAGGGATTCGGTAGTAGCAAGGGTAGTGGGATAAGAGGAAGTTCCTAGAGAGCTGGGAAGGGTGTTTATGTATGAGTATGTGTGCTAGATTGCTTTCTAGAACATAGGAGTATGTATGCTAAATTGCTTGGTGCTTGTTACACTGTATTGCATGTCTGCTGCTTGCTATTAGGGATTTGGCAGTAGCAAGGGTAGTGGTTTGGATGGAATTCCTAGGGAGCTAGGAAGAGCGAGTATATATGCCGGTGCAGGCATATGTGTGTAGTTGCGGCGAGAAGCTACTTGGACCCCTCGGGATGGGACTCGGAACGAGCGATGATAGGCGTGGAAGGTAGTAGTAGAGCTCCTACTACCGGAAGCACAGGATCAATGCTCGAGTCAGGGAAGTCACGAGGAATCCAAGGAGTTGAGTGTGAGCGTTGTTAGTGTGAGTTATTATGTGCTAATAACGCGTTGTAATATCTACCCAGAATAGCCATCACAAGGAGGAACAACTATAGTAAACCTGCTAGTACAAGTGTGTACTTGATTTGCTTGAAGTGATGATCGTTGGGGTAGTGCTGAAGGTTCTAAACTAGTAGTCGTTGGGATAGAAGGACGTGTCTAGTAGCAATCACTTGGGGTGACGATAAGGATGTGGTTTGTTTTAAGTAGACCATTTCGGGTCAAAAATTGGCAATTGTGCAAGAATCATAGGCTTTTGAGCCGACTTTGATTTGAGGAAAACCCGTAAGGTGATTTGATGTGATTTCCCAACTTGCCTTAAGAGATTTAAATGTCCGGATGACGATTGTGGATCGGGGAGTTTTGGAGGGATATGAGTCGAGACATCGAATGCCGACTGAGTCATGCACAAAGTCTATTTTGAAAATAGGATTGCATTAACTAATTTTTGTGTTTCCAATCCTTATATGGATTGTGCTTTGGAATTTTGGGGAAATGTTTAGCACACACACAAGATGTCGAATTATGGTTTTGAAAGTGCATGAAACCTTTTTATAACGAGAGTTACAAATTTTGTTGGTGATTTGTTTAAAATGAGTTTGGAATTCTTGTGTCGCTTAACTTTTCTTTCGAGAGTTTGTGTTACTAAGTATTTTATTGCAAATAGTTCAGTGTGTGGATTGATTCATGCGTGACATAAGTGGTGCATGGAGGAATTTTGGTAACATTTCATAAGGAGTTGTTTAGTGCGCTTTTCAGTCAGCTAAAGGTTTTATTGACATTTTGATGAAAATGCGATTTATCGACTTAGGGGTATGCATTCTGGGGTAACCTTTGTTCTCGACATTTTGATAAACGAGTCGTGCATGAAAATGTTTTAGTTCCTTTTTGTCGAAATGAAAGACCATTCGATCCAAGGAGTGTTTTAATGTGTGAACATCATGCATACGATTACAATGTGTTATATTTTGGAAATATAAATGCGTAGATTTTTGACATTCGGTTAATTTAGAATTACCGATCATTTCTTTTTGGAAATTAAAAACTTTTGCTTTGGAGGAAACGAGTATTTTGAGCAATTTCGATAAATACATTTTTTTAAACTATAATGTTTTGACGTTATGTGTCCCAAGTACGAAACTTGAGGAAGTGTTACAAGCTTGCATGCCTGCCCCCAGTTTGAGATTTTATGAGGTTTTAGTCGATATTTCCAATTAATAGAAGCGGACTGGTTTCTGTCTTCAAGTTTGAAACTTACACGAGACAGTTGTGTTTTAACAAAAATATATTTGTAAACCGTGTCATCGTTTTGTGTGATTAGCTGACGCGCGAAAATTTGTGGAGAACCCTGTGCCACGTCATTTTATGATTAAAAAGAAGAATTTTTGAATCAAATGTCGTGAAACTTATTTTGAATTATGTGCACACCTTTGTCGCACCCTGTTTAAGGTCAAGCGGTTACTTTAAGTGCATGTCATGAGTCAATCCATACTAGAATCGAGGCGGTTCATTTTAAAGAAATTATTCATTACGCTTTGCTTTGTGTGAGTAAACCGAACTGCAATGGGACAATTTTCAACATGATTTTCCTATGTGGGACGAGCGTGTCCAGTTTTACGTAACTATCGATCAGGTAATAGTAGTTTTATTACATACGATCTTTTTGAGATGAAAATCCTAATGTTGAAAATATTTTGTAAATGATTTTGTAAACCATTTGGGGAAATGTGCTTTTAAGTGTCATGTGTCATTTTGAGAATTTTTAGGGTGTGAGTCCTTTTGGAAAACTCTTTTGTGTAACCCGTGTTGAGTCTGGGACTAAGGTTGATTTCAGAGTATTGCTTGCTTAAACTTTGTTTAAACGCATTTTCCAACCTATGGGTCTAGCAAGCGTGGAGCATTTTGCTCGGTTTTGACTTGGAGTTAGTCATGGGCCAATTGCCCGGTTTTAATGGCTCGATGTGGAGTCTAGTTGATGAGTTGTTTTTGTCGCACCGTTTGGCATTCTTTGCACGTTGAGTGTTTACAGGTTTGGGTGAGTGAGTCAATCCGGAATAGGCATGCTGTTGGTAGGCTGTTTGCTTTGGATCCTTAGACACGTTAGTCAGTCGTTGGTAATGGTCGGTTGGGTATCTCGGGGTGGGACCCCGGTATTCATGTGTTTTAACCTAGACTTTCCAGTAGGTACTAGGAGGATATAGTTGTGGGCACTTACCTGGGAGGTAGTCCCGGTGTGCTGGGTCTTGAGGCGTACCTGGGAGGTAGACGTCAAGGTGTATCCTCGATACGGTGTGACTTGGCTTCGTAGAGCAAGTGTGGATGATACGTCGACGATGGAAGGGTAGGTATTCCACGCGCGTTAGTACTGTAGGCCGAATAGTATCGGTTAAGGGATTGATGCCCTTTGTCATTAAGAGAATAAATGCGCATCAACCATTTTGAGGTAGGTGATATATTTAGGCGTCGACTTTTGGGCTTGAGGCCAAACACCTTTAGTATAATCGGAGAGTTGTAGCCGATTTTAAGATAATCAAGGTGATGGTAGTAGTAACCCTGAAATGATCACTTGTGATGAATGGTTATGGTGGAATGACCTACGTGTGTGTTAGTTGATTTGGTTGTGGGGGATATCTATTTGTGTTAGTGTATAGGATAATGCCACGCTTATGTGAGTTATTGTAATCGGTTGGACCGATGTTCGGCGGGTGGCCGATGTTTGTTATTGTGATCGGTTGGACCGATGTTCGGAGGGTGGCCGATGTTTGTTATTGTAATCGGTTGGACCGATGTTCGGCAGGGGGTCGATGTTTTGTCGATATAATTTAATGAAAATCTTTGGAGTCTATTAGAATTCGTGGTAGTTAATCGACAGTTAATGATAGGAGGGATCGTAATCGAGTATCCTATAGAGTATACTGGTGAGCAGCTTTAGAGTGGTTAGAGCTTGAGATTTGACTCGGGATGTATGTAATGTCTAAGGTTGGGGGACAACCAAAGTCGTTTGACTAGGAATGATTCCAGTTGTTGGAATGTTCTTCTGATCTCAATTTCAATGCTCTTGAAGGAGTTTTGTTGGTAAGAAATGTATTCGAGAAATTTTAAGGCGGTGTGAGAAATTTAGATTCCAGTTAGTGAAAGTCCAGTGGCAACACCGAAAGGGGTCCGAGTGGACTGGGGAACCCGAGAATGTTATGCGGGAGAACTATCCGGAGCTATTCGTAGGCAGAGACTTCGAGGGCGAAGTCTAATCCAAGTGGGGGAGAGTTGTAAAGCTCGTGTCCCGGTATGTTTATATATATTTTAATTAATTGCGTTAATATCGTTCTTTGAGCGAATCTTTACTAACGGGGTTAGCAAGTTGGACCAAATGCGTAATAAATCTTTTAATAATTTTAAAATGTTTACCTTTAATTGTTTTGGTTAGTGGTTTGGTGTCAATAAGGACCAAAATGTTAGTATACGTGTCGTTTTGATGTAGATTGTGAGATGAGGTGTAGTTGAGGGGCTATTAGTGCAATTCTTGGAAACTTGTGGCATGGGTTTCGGCCCATGCACTCTAGGCCGAACACCCCTCCCCTTTTGATGTCTCGTTTTCTTCTTTCCTTGATAGCCAAGCAAACCCAAAACAACTCCAAACCCTACGACCCTCTCTTCTCGTTTTGTTTGTGTTGTGCGGCCGGAGAGATAGAAACGAAGAGAGAGAGTGAAATCGCGAGAAGGAGAGAGAGTCGAGAAGAAGGAATACATCAGCAGCCCTCGCCGCCGCTACTGCTGTCGCCGGAGACCGCCACCACCCGCTGTCGTCGGAGGGATCGAGAGGGAGCGGTTTGGTTGTGGTGGTGAGACGCCGTCGTGAGGTATGTGGTTCTCGTTAGTCTCGTTCTTTTCTTTTCCTTTTCGTTTTTCCGGCGAGACCACCACCGCCGCACGCCGCCGCTGCGGTGGCTGTGGGTGGAGGGCGGTGGCAGTGGGTGTCACTCTTAGCGTAAATCCCGAATCGTTTAAGCCGCAAACCGTTTATAAAGTTATCTTTTTATGAAAATTTTAGTGTGCTGTCCAGTTTTCGCGCGACCATAACTTTTCCGTCGTAACTCCGTTTGAGCTGAAACTGGCGCCCACGGTTCAAGTTCAGGGTCGAGCAAGTTTTCCGTGTTTTAGCGAAAAACTGGTTCGGTCTCTAACTGGGTGAAATAGTGGTCGTAAGTTCTGTGAATCGTCATTTTATGTAAAAGAAACTGCAGTTCTGTCACTGTTTTGCGTAAGCTGTAACTTTCTCCTCGTAACTCGGATTGGGGTGATTTCGGTGCCAAAAGTGCCCTTTTTGAGTCTATAAACGTTTCTGTGTTTTGTGCAAAATCCAGTTCGGAACGTAACTTAGGCTAAATCGTCGTTTTATACTGATAAGTGCTGTTTTTCGCTGTTCTGCGGGCTGATCTTATAAAATCCGTAATTAATTGTAGAAAAATCGTTAGGAGGCGTATAATATGTCCTTGGAACCCTAAATCAGAGGACTTTCTGGTCATGAATTAATATTGGGATTTTTCTGGGTTTAAAGGGGTCGAAACAGGTCCCGAACAGACCTGTTTTGTGAGAACGGAAATTGGTTTTAGTGACGATTTAAGCGTGTGTCGTGTCATAGGGTCCGGGTCTTGTATTGACACGTTTTAACATGCGTTTAGGTGCTGGGAAGTGACCGTATTTGTGAAGCTTGAATTGTGTTACTAAGCTAGGCGCGCATTCGAGGTGAGTTCTCTCACTATATCTAATAATAGTTGTTTTATCATTGCTGTAGTACGTGTGTGGTAGCTTTATGTGATTGTGTTGTGGGACTAGATAGTGGGGTGTCTAGTTGATACTATGTTGCCATGTTAACTCGGTGGGACCGAGGGTCCGGCGGGGCCGGAGGTTTTATACGCGAGTGGCGTAGAGACTCGGTGGGACCGGGGGTCCGGCGGGGCCGGAGGTTTTATACGCGGGTGGCGTAGAGACTCGGTGGGACCGGGGATTCGGCGGGGCCGAAGATGTTATCATGTGGTTGGTGGGACCGACTTGTGCCTTTTAGACGGGTGGTTGTGGATATACATGTTTATGATTTGTTCGTAGACCTGTATGATCGTTTATGTGTCACTATCTGTTTTAGGGGTAGTGTGGAATAACTGTATTATTTATGGTGTTTGAATTCACTAAGCTTCGTGCTTACCCTTTCCCAATAAACTGTGGTTTCAGGTCCGAGCGGTTCCAAGGCGTGACGAGTACACACTGTCGCGCGAGGAGAGCTGGTTGTTTTTATGATTTAATAATTAAACGTTTATTCCGCTGGTTTTTATTATAAAGATATTAATTATGAGTTTGCAACCGAAACATTGGGCTCATTTAATGAGTTGTTATAAATGAATTGCTTATTTAAAAATTTAAATTTGCTTGTAATTTTTGGGACGTTACACCAAACTTCTGAGCTTTCCTATGTTCACAAGTTTTTATATGTTACAGGTCCTAATTTGGGAGATATCAACGCCTCTCTGAAGTCCGTGGAGACAAAGCTGACAGGTCTCACCACTACTCTCTCCAATAACTCTACAGCTGTAACAAACGCTGGAGGGAATCTGAACAAACTGACAACGGTGGTGGAGAAGAAAGCTTCCACAGATGACATGAAGCAGGTTGATAAAACTCTCGGCGACTTCGCCAAGGTGCTCGCTGATATCTACACAGACTACACCTCTCTCAAAAATTCAGTTTCATCCATGTCCAGCGAGGTAACAACGCTGAAGACATCGGTTGGAACACTAGAGGGAGATATGTCTGCTGTGAAGACAAATGTCAACACTCTGACGACTGACTTAAGCTCTGTAAAGACTGACGTTGGTTCGATGAAGACTATGATCGAACAGCTGCTGCACAAGGCAAATGCTCCTGCTCCTGCCCCTGTCCCTGAATCTGAACATTTTACAGCGGCAGATCGCATTGAGCTCGGGAAGATCAATCCTGCTATTTCTGGCCTTGAAGACAGATTAGCAAAGATTGAAGTTTGTGTAGGTCTCTCTGGCCAAGAAGACAGAGAACCTACCAACGCTGCTGAATCAAGCCATTCCTCCCCCAGTCATCATGAAAAAGAGGGGGAGAAGAGCGCTGAAGATCTCGCCAAGAGCGCTGACCTTTCCCATGATGAATCTATCAGGGGAGAGAAGATGGATGCTGAAGAAACCACCGCTGGACCTCAGGGAGATGAAAACCCTGAGGAAACCGAGAAGCTCGCCTCTGTATCTGAGGGGGAGCAACTCGAAGAAGAAGCTGAGAAAACTGAATCTGAAGCAGAAGATGATGAAGCCGTCGACATCCCTGATGATGAACCATCTTCTTCTCCAAAGAATGATGATGATGATGACGAAGATGACGATGACTTCTTTATCGTCAAACCTGCTCAAAAGATCAAAGCTCTTAAGGGAATCTCGATAAATGAACCTTCAGGGGAGCGGACAAAGACAAATCCCTCAGCCTCTGGAGCTGAGAAAGGCAAAGGCAAAAGCGTCGCTGAAGATGACAATCTGATGATCTTGCTTGAAAAGCCGGTTTGTCAGGTATGCTAAACATCTCACTCCATCCCTCCTCTATCATACCTATTAGTTCTACTACCCAAGCCTATACACTTGAACCAATTCTCTCTATCTGATTCTACCCAAGTTCTTACTCGTAAGATCGCTGTGTTTCAGCTAGTCCTCTCCCCTGTTTGAGGATATTGCTGAAGGCTCCACCACTGCGACTTCAATAATACCAGCTGCTGCTGAAGAAATAATCCTAGTCTTAGATTTAATCTCTGAGACTGATGAACCAGAAGAACAGCTACTCTCGCACAGAGGCAGACCTTCCTTAGCTCCTCAAAAGCTAAGTGAAGAGGATCAGAAAAGAAGAGAGGAGATAATAAAGCGCTTCGAGGATCAGCAAATCATTCTGAGGCGTGATCAACTTCCTTCAGTTCCTCCAAAGTTCAGAATTTCTAAAGCTGAATACCATGAACACCTCAGAGCTGAACGCCTACTCGCTGAAAGAAAGGAAGCTGAAGAAAAAGACAGAGAATACGCCATCAAACTTACTCAACGATCAATAAAAGACCCCAAGCTGAAAAGAGTTCCCATTGATGTTCAACGTCAGCTATGGGATGATGCTCAAGAGATCGTTAGAGAAAAGACCAAGGTCTCTGATACGACTTTGGAATGGGCTAAACAAATGCTGACCTATCGATCTAGACCATCCAAAATCGTCAAGGCAAACATCAGAGGAAGACTGTACGCTGAAGTTCCTGTTGTTGAAATGGACGTCTACAGAGATGACGAAACCAAGCAAACTTTCTATGCTACTACCTTAGAAAAGTTTGGTCTCTCTGAATGGTTAGAAACAAAATTAGCCATTCTGTAACATCCCGCAAAACAAAACATACATATAACATATAATTCATAACATGGTTTCAACAAAATAATTCACATTACACATTTGGTCCCCAAAGTCAGACTAATATAAAATTCAGTACAAACTTTTCAATTAAAATTACAAAACAACTGATCATCTATTTTATAATCACAAAACGCATCCCTAACTTCATAATGATAATCTTCACAAAAGCTAGCCAACAAGTACTCAATCTACTTGTTCTTACTGGAACCATCACCTGGAATACAAAATTTTGAAAACAGAAATGAGGGTTAGACCTAAGGGTCTAGTGAGTAAATCCCTGATATTTGAAAATCATTAAAATTCATTTATATAAATACACACCTTCATATAAATACATATACTTCATACGTAAATTAATACCAACTAAAATTTACACAACATACCTGTCCCATTCCACCTTATCCCTCCACCAATGGCCAATAACAATTGGTTGCGAGCCAATTTAACACACCGGTCCAAAGCCCGGCCACGTATTATATTTTCATATAATACTCACGTAATTATAATATCTCAATATATTATAATTACTCACGTATTACATATTCATACACATTATCAAACATTTGTTAATCACAAAAAGGTATTCCAGTAAAATATACTTTTTAAAGTAGAACTCACCTGATTAGTTTATCAGCAAAAGCCTTCCCAAGTTAATATCACGTATGATCACCCTTTACAGAATCTGAAATCACACAAAATAACAGGTATTTCTTCTTAAAACCGAACTTAGGAAATCCTCGACTAAAGTCGCAACCCATTAAAATATAATAAAAATCGCAATGAACAGTACCAAGTCGCAACCTCTTACTGCGACTTCACCCCGAAATCGCAACACACTATTGCGACTCCATCCTAAGTCGCAATCAACTACTGCGATTCCAAACCCAAATCGCAATCAACTACTGCGATTCCAAACCCAAATCGCAATCAACTACTGCGATTCCAAACCCAAATCGCAATCAACTACTGCGATTCCAATCCAAGTCGCAAACGACCATTGCGACTTCAAGTCCAAATCGCAATCGACCATTGCGACTTCGATGAATGTCGCAGTCCTCTATTGCGACTTCGATGAATGTCACAGTTCACTGATTCATCCTAAAACCCAGATTTTTACAGTTTTACTCTATGCAGGTTTATGTAACTTTGCAGATATGTTTTATATTACCTTTTGAACACTATCCCAAGCCCAAAATTAACATATCTTCCTAAAATCACCAAAACCCACTTCTAAAACTCCTAGTAAAACTTTAAGGAACTAATACATATAAAAGGAAAAGTTTGCAAGAATTATTACCTTTGTCTCCTGGATCTGAATCCTAAACCCAGCTGTAGTATTATAGAAAACACTTCTTCTTCTTGATCTTTCTATGTCTTTCTCTCTTTCTCTTTCTCTTTTCCCTCAATCGATAAACACACACACACACATAGGTTTTAGATATTTATTTGATTTTTTTCTAATTAAGCCTAAGATTGACACCTCCTGGTGTCTCTACAGAAATGTGGCGGTGGAGGAATGGTTTGGGCAAAAAGACCAATAACACCTCAAACTTACCCTAGTTGGCAAAACATAACCCTAAACCTTTATTATAAAATTAAAACTTATCCCTTATCTCCTAATTCCATAAAATACTAATATAAAGACTTATAAATTTCCAAATTTAACTTAGATAAAATACCTGGTTATTACAACATCTCCCCCTTAAAAGAATTCCGTCCCGGAATTCGATTAAACGAAAAGATGAGGGTATTTGGCTCTCATCTCCGATTCTGATTCCCACGTCGCATCCTGACCTCGATGATGTTTCCACCGAACCTTTACCTGCCTAATCTCCTTATTCCTTAATACTTTAACCTTGTGATCAACTATTGCTTCCGGTTCCTCCACATAGTTTAGCTTTTCATCAACCTGAATATCCGGTAGAGAGATTGCCTGATCTGATGTCACCAAACACTTTCGAAAATTCGATACATGGAACGCGTTGTGAATTCTGCTTAATTCTGGCGGAAGATTCAATCTGTAAGCTACTTCACCAATTCTTTCCGTAATTTCAAATGGCCCAATATAACGCGGACTGAGTTTACCTTGCTTCCCAAAACGTATGACTCCTTTCCAAGGCGAAACTTTTAACATCACAAAATCCCCAACCTGAAATTCTAAAGGTTTCCGGTGTCGATCTGCATAACTTTTCTGTCTGTCTTGTGCCGTTTTCAATCTATCCCGAATCTGAGTAATCTTATCTGCCGTCAACTGTACTATTTCTGGCCCTGCCAATTGCTTCTCCCCCACTTCATTCCAACACAAAGGCGTTCGGAATTTTCTACCATACAATACTTCAAACGGAGCCGCCTGAATGCTGGCATGATAACTGTTGTTGTAGGCGAATTCTATCAAAGGTAGATGTTTATCCCATGATCCCCCAAAATCAACTATACAAGCCCGAAGCATATCTTCTAACGTCTGAATTGTTCTTTCACTCTGTCCGTCAGTCTGTGGATGATATGCAGTGCTCAACTTTATCTGTGTTCCCATCTCCTTTTGAAAGCTTCTCCAAAATCTAGAAGTAAAACGACTATCTCGATCAGAAATAATCGAAATTGGTACTCCATGTCGAGTTACTATTTCATTAATATACAACTTAGCTAAACGTTCCAAAGAATCAGTTTCTTTTACTGGCAAGAAATGAGCAGACTTCGTCAACCTATCCACAATCACCCAAATAGAATCGAATCCTTTTGAAGTTCTTGGCAACATGGTAATGAATTCAGTTGTGATCTGATCCCATTTCCACATTGGTATATCTAGGCGTTGTAACTGACCAAACGGCCTCTGATGCTCAATCTTTACCTTCTTGCAGGTAGTACAATCTTCTACATACTTAGCAACGCTTCTCTTCATTCCCGGCCACCAATAGAACTGTTTCAAATCTCTATACATCTTGTTTGTACCTGGATGAATAGAAAATCGGGATTGATGAGCTTCTTGCAATACACGATCACGTAACCCACCCAAACGAGGTACCCATATTCTGTTTCCCATACACAACAACCCACGGTCATCTTTCTCGAGCAATGCTGATGTCCCAACCAACCGTTCTGACTTCAAACTTTCCTCTTGATAAGCATCTATTTGGCATTTCAACAATTCATCAAAGATATTAGGAAGGAGTTCAGCTCGTAACGATATAGCTTTTATTGTTTCGCTTCTTTCTTGACGACTTAACGCATCTGCCACCACGTTCGCTTTCCCTAGGTGATAAAGAATTTCACAATCATAATCATTCACTAATTCTAACCACCTTCTTTGCCTCATATTCAATTCCTTTTGATCAAAAAGATGTTGAAGACTTTTATGGTCCGTGAAAATTTGACATTTAGAACCATAAAGATAATGCCTCCAAATCTTTAATGCGAAGACAACTGCTGCAAGCTCCATATCATGGGTAGGATACTGCCTTTCGTGATCCTTTAATTGACGAGAAGCATAAGCAATCACCTCTCCACGTTGCATGAGTACACATCCCAATCCTAATTTAGAAGCATCACTGTAAACTACAAAATCTTCGGAACCTTCTCGCAATGCTAATATCGGCGCGCTGCAGAGTTTCTCTTTCAATATTCTGTATGCCTCGTCCTGTTCTGCCTTCCATTCAAACTTTAAATTCTTCCGTGTCAGCTTGGTCAATGGTGTCGCGATTCGAGAAAAGTCTTTTATAAATTTTCGGTAATATCCAGCTAGACCCAGAAAACTGCGTACTTCGGTTGCTGTTTTCGGTGGTTCCCATCTTTCAACTGCTTCCACTTTCGCTGGATCAACTTGTATACCCTTCTCTGAAACTACATGACCCAAAAACTGAACTTCCCGCAACCAGAATTCACATTTAGAGAACTTAGCGTACAACTTTTCTTTCTTCAGCAACTCCAAAATCAAACGAAGATGTTGCGCATGATCCTCTTTGGATCGGGAATAAATAAGTATATCATCGATAAACACAATGACAAATTTATCGAGATAAGGCTTACATACCCGATTCATTAGATCCATAAAAGCGGCTGGAGCGTTCGTCAATCCGAAAGGCATTACTAAAAATTCGTAGTGGCCGTATCTCGTGCGAAAGGCAGTCTTTAAAACATCCTCCTCCTTAACCTTCAACTGATGGTAGCCAGATCTAAGATCAATCTTGGAGAAATAACAAGCTCCAACTAATTGATCAAAAAGGTCATCAATTCTTGGGAGTGGATACTTGTTCTTGATCGTGCGCTTGTTCAACTCCCGATAATCGATACACATTCTCATTGAACCGTCTTTCTTCTTCACAAATAAAACTGGTGCACCCCATGGCGATGAGCTGGGTCTGATGAAGCCCTTATCAGATAAATCTTGAAGCTGTGACATCATTTCTTTCATTTCTGGTGGTGCTAATCTGTACGGTGCACGAGCGATGGGATTGGCTCCAGGTACTAGGTCTATTCCAAATTCTACTTGCCTAACAGGAGGAAGACTATTCAAGTCTTCAGGAAAAACTTCTGGGTATTCACTAACAATGGAAATATCTTCCAACTTACACTTTTCAGGCCTACTATCTATCACATAGGCTAAATAACTAGAGCAACCCTTAATGACACATTTACGGGCTTTTATCATAGATATAAGACTGGACTGATGATTCTTTCGATCTCCATAAATCACTACTAACCTTTTATCAGGTAAAACGACATTGATTATTTTCTTATCACAAACTATATTAGCCTGATTCTCAGCTAGCCAATCCATTCCTACTACCACATCAAATTCAATCAAAGCTATTGGGAACAGTTGTATCGGTACACCACATCCCTCTATATTTATCATACAACGATCAAAAACCTCTTTAACTGCCACTTGGTTATCATTTGCAGTGTCTACTAATAAAGCATGTTTTAACATTTTAGGCTCTAAATGCATATGAGCAGCAAAGGAGGGAGACACAAAAGATCGGTTTGCACCGGAATCAAATAACACTTTTGCACGCGTGGAGTTTATGAAAAATGTACCTGTGACCACATCAGGAGTTTCCTCCGCCTCTTTAGCTGTCATTTGGAACGTACGACCCCTCGTTCTCGGCGGTTCTATTCTTGGAACTACTGGTCTCGTAATGGCCGGTTTCCCCGATGTACCCCCTGATTGTATTCTACCTCGCGGACAGTCTGATTGGAGGTGATCCGGAGAGTTGCACAAAAAGCAAAACCGTGTTACTCGACAGTCTTTAACAACATGACCCGTTTTCCCACATTTAAAGCAAACCCGCGACTCTACTTGGCAATTTCCCTGATGGTAACGATTACACCTTGAACATGGTCTTTCTGTTGGTCGAAATGACGGACGGTTGTCAAACCTCTGAAATCTAGGTTTCCTCGAATCCTGTGGTGGTCCTTCCCATTTTCTTTTCCCTAAGCTCTTGTCACTAGTATCTCTTTTATTATCTCTTTCCACATTCTCGGCAACATCCACCGCAGCTGTAAAAGTATTTGGCCCTGTGGCAGTCACCAATCTTCGAACCTCGGAATTCAACCCATAAATAAACCTCTCCATTTTCATCTTTTCTGTAGCAACATAATATCCTGCAAAACGAGACTTCTCCAAAAATCGTGCAGTATAATCTCTAACCGACAGATTTCCTTGTTGTAGATTCATGAATTCTTCTTCTAACTGTCTGACAGCAGCTTGTGGACAGAAGTGCGTTGTGAAAGCTAACACAAATTCCTCCCATGCAAAAGTAGTGTAAACATCCGTCCCTCTTGATTCTATATGAGCCTCCCACCAATACAGAGCATCCCCTTTCAGCATCGCAGCTCCATAAAGCACTTTGTCTTCTTCAGCACACTTACATGTCTTGAAGATGGCCTCTATTTCTTTCAGCCACCTCATCGCCTTTACTGGATCTCGGTCTCCTGAATATGTAGGGGGCTTACAACTAAGAAACATTTTATAGTCGCACCTTTTCATCGCTGGTAGAACAGTAGAGGTAAGTGGTATCTCCGCTTCATGTTCCGGATCTGGTCTTTCAGTTTCATTAAGACGATTACGTTCGAACATGGCTTGTATGCTATCCTGTAATCTTCCCATTTCAGCAGTCAGATCATATCGTGTAACAAACTCTGTACCATGCTGTTGTGTTCTACCTCCAGTTCGGCCTCCTGTTCCCCTTCCAGTTCTACCTCTACCACGATCTCCTCCTCTTCCCCCTGTTCCTAACGGTGGATTTTCTCCATTTGAATTCCTTCCTCTTCCCTGATTCCCTTGTCTGGTACCACTCGCCATTCTGTGGATTCAAACAAGGTTAATATACTCACATAAGCACATACCCCATATAATAAGATATTCCAGTTCAAACATGTACCTGTAAGATCATAATTACACTGGCCTGGTGTAATTTGAAATTACCTTACATGATGTTCCTTCTACCTTTTATACTTAGTATCCCCAGGTTCTAATTTAATAGGGACATCCTACTTCACATGCAGTTTAAGTCTAGGTACAGATACTAATACCTAAATCCCTTAAACTAAGGCTCTGATACCATCTGTAACATCCCGCAAAACAAAACATACATATAACATATAATTCATAATATGGTTTCAACAAAATAATTCACATTACACATTTGGTCCCCAAAGTCAGACTAATATAAAATCCAGTACAAACTTTTCAATTAAAATTACAAAACAACTGATCATCTATTTTATAATCACAAAACGCATCCCTAACTTCATAATGATAATCTTCACAAAAGCTAGCCAACAAGTACTCAATCTACTTGTTCTTACTGGAACCATCACCTGGAATACAAAATTTTGAAAACAGAAATGAGGGTTAGACCTAAGGGTCTAGTGAGTAAATCCCTGATATTTGAAAATCATTAAAATTCATTTATATAAATACACACCTTCATATAAATACATATACTTCATACGTAAATTAATACCAACTAAAATTTACACAACATACCTGTCCCATTCCACCTTATCCCTCCACCAATGGCCAATAACAATTGGTTGCGAGCCAATTTAACACACCGGTCCAAAGCCCGACCACGTATTATATTTTCATATAATACTCACGTAATTATAATATCTCAATATATTATAATTACTCACGTATGACATATTCATACACATTATCAAACATTTGTTAATCACAAAAAGGTATTCCAGTAAAATATACTTTTTAAAGTAGAACTCACCTGATTAGTTTATCAGCAAAAGCCTTCCCAAGTTAATATCACGTATGATCACCCTTTACAGAATCTGAAATCACACAAAATAACAGGTATTTCTTCTTAAAACCGAACTTAGGAAATCCTCGACTAAAGTCGCAACCCATTAAAATATAATAAAAATCGCAATGAACAGTACCAAGTCGCAACCTCTTACTGCGACTTCACCCCGAAATCGCAACACACTATTGCGACTCCATCCTAAGTCGCAATCAACTACTGCGATTCCAAACCCAAATCGCAATCAACTACTGCGATTCCAAACCCAAATCGCAATCAACTACTGCGATTCCAAACCCAAATCGCAATCAACTACTGCGATTCCAATCCAAGTCGCAAACGACCATTGCGACTTCAAGTCCAAATCGCAATCGACCATTGCGACTTCGATGAATGTCGCAGTCCTCTATTGCGACTTCGATGAATGTCACAGTTCACTGATTCATCCTAAAACCCAGATTTTTACAGTTTTACTCTATGCAGGTTTATGTAACTTTGCAGATATATTTTATATTACCTTTAGAACACTATCCCAAGCCCAAAATTAACATATCTTCCTAAAATCACCAAAACCCACTTCTAAAACTCATAGTAAAACTTTAAGGAACTAATACATATAAAAGGAAAAGTTTGCAAGAATTATTACCTTTGTCTCCCGGATCTGAATCCTAAACCCAGCTGTAGTATTATAGAAAACACTTCTTCTTCTTGATCTTTCTATGTCTTTCTCTCTTTCTCTTTCTCTTTTCCCTCAATCGATAAACACACACACACATAGGTTTTAGATATTTATTTGATTTTTTTCTAATTAAGCCTAAGATTGACACCTCATGGTGTCTCAACAGAAATGTGGCGGTGGAGGAATGGTTTGGGCAAAAAGACCAATAACACCTCAAACTTACCCTAGTTGGCAAAACATAACCCTAAACCTTTATTATAAAATTAAAACTTATCCCTTATCTCCTAATTCCATAAAATACTAATATAAAGACTTATAAATTTCCAAATTTAACTTAGATAAAATACCTGGTTATTACAACATCTCCCCCTTAAAAGAATTCCGTCCCGGAATTCGATTAAACAGATCGACCTGCTTTCATCTGCTGTGGATATTCCTCCTACTCTTCCTCAACCAAGAAAAGTCCCTGATAAGAAAAAGAAAGCCTCTGATTCAGGTCCTCATATTCGGAATGAAACGGGCATTGGTTTCTCTCGTGCTGAAATTGTTGGCCCTGATGCCGATCTCTCAATGCTTGACACCTCTCTACCTCCTGGAGAAACATTCATTCCTGGCACAGTTGTAAGTGATCCCTATGGTATATTCTTTTTAGACTACTATGGAAATCATCACTTTCAACGTATCTCTGAGCTAGACATCGCTCCCATCGAACAACTCAGAGATCTCGTATACTGGTGTGAAGTCAGACGCAACATCAAAGCTAGACACCTGAAGCCCTTGATTTTTGAAGCAGCTCCGAAGAAAAAGAATCAAGGAGAAGATGTCCCTGACTGGATGATCCCCACATCAAAGACCCTTGATGAACTTCTCATTAAGGAAGAACCTTTATAAGCTGATATGATCGCCTTTTCTCTATTGTATCAGTTATTCTTTTGTACTTGTAATTTATTTCGCTTGTACTTGTAATCTTTTCATTTCTCTTTGTATCCTGATTCAAAGTTTTAAAGAAAGATTTCAGCGAATGTACTTTACTCCATCAGTACTGAAAAGATCCCAGAAAACAATAAAAGGGACAAATATTTTATGAGTTCTTTTTATCCTTATGTTTTCATTAAATAGCAAATTTCTTTGTTGCTATGTCATAATCAAATAAGGGGAGATTGTTGATCCAAACCCTCAGTGATTTGATAATGACCCTCTCTTATATACTTAGTGAAAATTGTAAGTAAACAATATGTATCAGAGTTTCACTATCGCTGATAAGTACTAAGATCTTATAGTACCGCTGATAGGAACTCTCGCTCTTTAAATTAAACATTCAGCAAAACTGTTCGTCATAAATGCTCTGAGTCTGTTCAGTCATTATGATGATTGCTGATAAGTTAGTTGTTTACTTATGATCCCTGAAGACAAGTTTCACGTCAACAAAGGTTCTACGCTGAAGTCGAAGATCAAGCTCAAGAACCAGCGACAAGTCTCCTAATGAACTGATGCGGATCAGCGAAGACTCAGATTTGTCCACTCAACGTGAAGTATCAAGTACAAGACTTCAGTTATCGCTGAACTCTATCATTCGCTGATATGAAATGATAGATCGCTGAATCAACAAAAGCTGATCATGAAGTCCTCCGTACAAAGTACTTTTGTCTTAACCACCCTTGCACGACTCCGTACGAAATGTCAGAAAAGAACCTCCGACTGTCTGAAATCGTACAACCACTCTGATACTACACTGTTCATCCATGCGGCTACTAAGGTTGTCAACCAAGGTCAATGACATGCAACCAACCAGCTGATGACACGTGTAAAGTGTATACTGACTTGCATTAAATGCATGCAGTATATAAAGAGATGAACCCACTTCATTTGAAGTAACTTGCTAACTCTGGACAAGTTCAATCTCTTATCTCAAGATAGGTTATTATTAGTAATTTCCTTATCTCTCTTAGTGCAAGAAACCTTAGTGTTCCAACTTGTTTAGATTTAGGTTTATCCTTAATCTTGTTTCCGCAACAAGCTGTAAATTGTTAATGATTTATCAATAAACAATTTAGAAAAGTAAAATCCGTGTGTTTGTATTCAACCCCCCCTTCTACAAACTTGTATAGGCCTTCGGGACCAACACCATATACTCACGCAAGCATAAAAGGGAGTGAACTCCAAATACAAAAACATGGAAATGACATGCTTCATTCAAACCTTAATATACGTGGATGGAAATACAATATTAAAGTTATCATTTGCAGCCAAACTCACAAGACCAATGATAATAAAGTAAGGACTGAGAGTGGAGGAACACAAAAGTATGCCACTCATACAATGTTAATCGTATGACACTTCACGACATGAAAACCCAAGTGCCCCTACGACTCCCTTCAAGTTTAACCCAAAGAAACAGCTGACCTTAGCGAGTATTACCATGAATACGACCAAAGGCCCGACACATTCGATGACTACAATCATGGCATTACCCCGAATGGTGGAGATTCCAAATGCCCATCTACACGATAGCACAACCGGACTCAGCCCTCCTAGTGTACACTTGGACGGTTAAGGTCATAAAACATGGGCCTCCGGGTCAAATCCCGCAACACCCAATTGACCATCAAATAAAGACTGACTTACGTGTCTATCGATCCAATGCAACACAGTCTAAAATTACATGACTACACAAGAATGACTAATGCACTCGAGCATGTAATTATCAATAATATGCAATAAGATGCAATAAATACAAATCATAAATGGGGCTCTACATTGAACCATTAAAATCGGACAAATGTCCTCAAGACTCTTTTAAGTCGAAATCGAGCTAACATGCTCAGAACCCAATAGACCAACAAATAACGGTCCTCATATATTAACATGCATTTATGTAAACGTATACCTTAAAGATATGAATACTCCAAAACTCGTCACGAATTGGGACAAATGGTTTTCCAAATGGACTCATACCCTTAAAATTGCAAAATGAACTCATAACACGAAAATGTGCATTTTCCAAATGGCTTATAAAATCAAATACACAAAAAATGTATAAACCGTTGAATAGGCTTCATTCGAACAATAAATCATCGAAGGGACATGTTTATGATATTTACTTAGCAAAATATCCAAAATTCCCAAGTATTGGTGTTTCGCAATATTTAGAAAGTTAAATTCTTCAAATAATCAAGACCCATCAAATAACTCAACAATTGATAATTTCATGTAAAACACATAAAAAAATTGGAAAACGAACATTTTTGGCATGTACAACATTTTCACAAATCAACTTGAACTCACCTTGCTAGATTTAGGCTAAATCTTGATTTTTCACCAACTTGAGCTCCTTTGAAGAAATTTGAATCTTCAAGCCAAATCTTTCAAAAACCTAGATCCATAAGTTTCCAACCATCAATATTCATATCTAACCATTTAGAATCATTCCCCAAACATTTTACATCAATATCTCTACTTACACCAAAACCCTATTTTCTTAGGTGGAAGAAAAGAGAAGATTGCCTTCACCACAACTTCCATTCACCAACAAATAACTTCTAGGTTTACTAAAAATAAAGGTGTGGGAAGTGAATATGACTTACAAATGGTTATTTGAAGAAAACCCAAAGTTAGCTCAACAATGGTGGAAAAAAGGTGAAGAAGATGAAGATCTTGAAGCTTGAAACCTTTAGAACCTGATTTCTTCAACCCATCTTAGTATTCTCGAGGAAGAAGAGAGGTGAAAGAAAATAATGGGGATTACCATAACCACCATAAGAATCCACCATCAAAACACCCCTAAGTCCTCATATGGAACCTCTAGGTTCAAATCTTTAAGTGAAAGGAAATGGGTTTTGGTTTGGGAGAGAAGGATGAAGAGGAGAGGAAGAATTTAGGGTTTTCTTGGGGGAGGAAGAACAGTTTTAAGAGAGAGGGAGAGTTTATTTCGAGTTTGAAATAAAGTGTGAGAGAGGAGAGGGTTTGCTTAAAGTAAAAAGGGGAAAAATCCCGTCAGACGTCATGTAGACGTCCACTTGATGTCCTATGCAGACGTACACTTGCATCTGGACTCAAGTTTCTGTTTCTTCAGCAGAACTTGACATTTGGCCTATACGGACGTCCGCTTGAAGCACTATGTGGACGTCCACTTGACACAGTTCGCCCGGTTTGTTGCCCGGTCACTGTTTTGGTCATAACTTCTTCGTTTTAGCTCCGTTTTCGCTCCGGAATGGACCGTTGGATTCGTATTTGAATTCTCCATCCAACAAGACCATAAAATATTGGATTCAATCCAAAATCCTATTTTTCATATTTATCTAAAAGATTGGTACCTTCCAAAGATCGGGGTATTACAATCCTCCCAACCTTAAAAGAGTTTTCGTCCTCGAAATCTAGTTCCCTTACAACTAATGTCCACCAGATACGTTACCCTTACATTCAAATGAATGTTCGACTTGCTAGAGTACTTTCTAACCGCATGGCTTCGGTTGTCTCCCAACCTTAGGTGTTCCATACTTCCCCAACGGCAGATCCCGACTCTCAATCAGTCCAAGGATGATCACTACCGAAACCAACAAAATCTCCAAACCCAATTGTTCCTGCTGCTGAACTGTCACTTAATTCTAACTAGCTCCATTAGACTCCAAAACAGACGGTCGTCACTGACCCATAGATTATACAACTCCAAGAATACGTCCAATTACCAATTATCCAATCGACATGTCCTTTTACCATTCAGGGAAGTCATCCCACTAAATCTACTTATCACAATTGAACTTATTAAGACCACTACAACCGATACCACTATCCTTTAAAATTGGACAACAACCCTCCAAATACACTAACGATTCTTGGCCTCGAAATCCAGAAGTTGACACCTAGTCACACCACAAAGCTTTGAACCACAGGAGAACTTCACACACACGGGTTTCATTCTTCGAGCATCCCCACAAAACCAAGGTTATCCACATGGTGTTTAAAGAGTCCTACACGTCCTTTATGCAAAAACCGACAAACCCAAAACAAGGTTGCCGAAGAGAATGGTTACCACCATCGTTAACATAAGATACCGCGAGCCTCACCTTCCGTTACAAAGAAGATACGCCGACCTTGCAAACGATACCACTCGGCTTACGGTACTATTACGCGTCGAGACACCCATCCTTCCACCGATAGGATTCTATACGCCATCACATTTAACCGGGGTTGCTTAACCTTCCCAAGCCTAATGAGTTCAAGGTTTTTAAGTGATGGACTCAACAATTATGCCAATCAAAATTTCACAGGATTCTCCAATATGAAGGTTTTTTTATAACAATTTATCGTATGTGTAAAAAAATCTACTACTACTTACCTGGTAGTTGTGCAAAATTGGCACACTCGTTCCACATATGAAAAACATTTTGTAAATTACTTGCCTACTACTCGAGTTACTAACAAATGCAAAAGTACTCTCAACAACTTTTAAAATGAACCGCTACGGTCCTAGCATAGATTTATTTATGCCATATACGTAAATCAATTTCCTGCATTAAAATAGTGTGCCACAAAATGTTATACGAAACTTCAAAAGAAAATTAAACGACATCAACTCCAAAATTCTCTCTGTTAACCATAAAACGACATGGAATAACATTCACCCCAAAATTTGCATGTGTTAGTTTATTTCGCAAAAACGGTGAAACGGTCCATATATACACTTTGGTTAAAACATAAAATGATTTGCGTCGGATCCAAGTTTAAAGCCAAATAACAATATGTTTTCATCATTCGAAAATATCGGCTAAAATATTCGTGAAGAAATCTCAAATCAGAGTATGCAGACAAATTTGTAACACTCTCCTAGTAGTCTTTCTGAAATAATATAACATGTAACAGATAGTCCATACTAAATTTTCAAAGGAGAAAATTCATTAAATCAAATTTCAAAATTTTCCCATTTAGTCATATAATGACATAGGAATAAAACCTTCTGACAAGACTCACACACACGTTAATGTATTTTCTCAAAACTTAGGAAAACAATAAGTGCATGTAATTCGGTTGACATTTAGGAGAATTTAGATCGACTTCAGAATTTCGGACCACACGAACGATGAGTATTAAAACTTCAAAATAGTGGCTACAATGCTGCATACCCATAGTTCAGTATAATGCACTTGCGTGAAATGATAACAAGAGAATCAATTAACATAATGTGCATAAAGCAAATCATTAAGATAACTATCATGATGTTCTCATATGCATTACTCACGTCATGTCTAAATCAATTCGTACACTGAAGGAAATGCAACGAAATGTGCTAACACAAATTTCAAAAGAGAAACTATGCGACACCAAAATTCCAAAAATAACTACTCTTTTGGTTGCCTTACGGCATAAAATAACATTTATCAACAAAACCCGCATGAGACAAAATGCTCAATAAAAACCATAAATTAACACACATAATAATTAAAGTATCCACATTTCAAAGTGGCACTCACGCGACACAAAACGTCGCAAAAAAAACTCCAAAATACTTCAACAAAACTTCCATAAAACTCAATGAAACTCAATGGCATCCAGTAAACCAAATGATGCCAATTTTTTCGTTTTCCATGATCCAATTCGCATAAAGCAAGGTTATGACTAAAATGTCAAAATTCCAAAATTTTCCCTTTTGTTGCAACACAATATAAAATAACACTTTTCGACAAGACTCGCATGAAATAATCCCCTATAAAGTTCAACACCAAAACAAGGGAAAGTAACTCTACGTCCAAACCTTAACATATGTGGAGGAGATCCAATGTTAAAGTCGTAAGTCGCAGTTACTGGTCCAAAGCCATAAATGACATTAAAATATGGATGTCACAATATCCCAAAGTAACATTGGACAACAACAAAGGATAAAGCAAGCCTCGACAAGGCTTGCATTTACCTGCAATAAAATAATTTCATGCATGCTAAAAATCATGGTTTAAAACCTTGTGTGTGCTAAACATTTTTCCAAGATTTCGTAATACAACCTAAATGACAATTTGAAACACAAGAAACAATTGATGGAATTTAAAAATACATTTCGTGCATGAATTTAGTCGGCACTCAACGTCTCAAAGCCACACTCCTCAAATTCCTCCAGTCACACTATCATCACCTGGATGCTCAAACATCATAAGGAAATAATCGAAGATTTCATCGGTTCACCTTATAATTTCTCCTCGAATAATGTCGATTCCATAACGCTATGGTTCTAATCCAACCAATAATTTCGACCCGAAATGGTTCACTTAATGCATCCATCATGCTTACTGTCACTCCAAGTGACAAATGCTAAAATCCTCAACTTCTTCTAACGGCTACTCGCTTAGAAACTTTTTCACTACCCCAACGGTCATCACATCAAAGTAGTCCAAGTATACACACGTAACTTGTGGGTTCACCATAACACTGGCCAGGTGCAATTATGAACGTACCGTACATGATCATCCTTGCTACTCTAGACGTGAGTTCTCAATTCTAGTGACTCCATCAACCTCAAAATATCCTATCTTAAAGTGCCTAATGGTGTAGTTTCACTCTCATTCACTTAAAAGAACGCTAGCTTGAGTCTAGGTATTCAAAATCAACACCTAATTCTCTCAAACCTAGCTCTGATACTAACTTGTAACACCCTCTAATTTGGAAAGAGAAACCAAATAAATACTTCTATAAGATAACCAAATAAAGGATAAAATCCATCCTTGGAAATACCTCAATTTTAAAACATATAATTAACCTCAACAGTCATTAATTTTAAGTTATACACCAAGACTACATAAGGTCGGGTGTTACTCAAACCAAAAACATGTTGATATTCCCAATATGCGGAAGACATCACCAAGCTATTCACTTTGTGAGCACACATCTACCTCTCGACTCTTCACAGTGTCACTAGTACTATTTCCCAACCGGAACCTGTTGCACATATCGACAAATAAAAAGGTTAGGCTAGGGCCTAGTGAGTTCAAGAGGTTACATCATGATTAAAATAATTTGTTAAATGAAAGAGTACAACTTAAATCATGATTTCCAAACGGGTTTATGATAAGAATGTAAACAACACCTTTTCCAACACACATAATTTCCATGACGAAAGTTCCAAAATGTACATAGTGTTTTCCAAAATGAATTTCGATCCAAACTCACTCAAAACGTGAATGACATGGATGAGGCATAATACCTGACCCACGTACCATGGACAACAATCCAAATAATTATAAAACATGGAAATGATATGCTTCATTCAAACCTTAATATACGTGGATGGAAATACAATATTAAAGTTATCATTTGCAGCCAAACGCACAAGACCAACGATAATAAAGTAAGGACTGAGAGTGGAGGAACACAAAAGTATGCCACTCATACAATGTTAATCGTATGACACTTCACGACATGAAAGCCCAAGTGCCCCTACGACTCCCTTCAAGTTTCACCCAAAGAGACAGCTGACTTTAGCGAGTATTACCATGAATACGACCAAAGGCCCGACACATTCGATGACTACAATCATGGCATTACCCCGAATGGTGGAGATTCCAAATGCCCATCTACACGATAGCACAACCGGACTCAGCCCTCCTAGTGTACACTTGGACGGTTAAGGTCATAAAACATGGGCCTCCGGGTCAAATCTCGCAACACCCAATTGACCATCACATAAAAATTGACTTACGTGCCTATGGATCCAATGCAACACAGTCTAAAATTACATGACTACACAAGAATGACTAATGCACTCGAGCATGTAGTTATCAATAATATGCAATAAGATTCAATAAATGCAAATCATAAATGGGGCTCTACATTGAACCATGAAAATTGGACAAATGTCCTCAAGACTCTTTTAAGTTGAAATCGAGCTAAAATGCTCAAAACCCAATAGACCAACAAATAACGGTCCTCATATATTAAAATGCATTTAAACGGCATTTATGTAAACGTATACCTTAAAGATATGAATACTCCAAAACTCGTCATGAATTGGGACAAATAATTTTCCAAATGGACTCACACCCTTAAAATTGCAAAATGAACTCATAACACGAAAATGTGCATTTTCCAAATGGCTTATAAAATCAAATACACCAAAAATGTATAAACCATTGAATAGGCTTCATTAGAACAATAAATCATCGAAGGGACATGTTTATGATATTTACATAGGAAAATATAAAAAATTCTCAAGTATGGGTGTTTCACAATATTTAGAAAGTTAAATTCTTCAAATAATCAAAAACCCACCAAATAAGTCAACAATTGATATTTTCATGTAAAACACATAATACTTGGAAAAGAACATTTTTGGCATGTACAACGTTTTCGCAAATCAACTTGAACTCACCTTGCTAGATTTAGGCTAAATCTAGATTTTCCCCAACTTGAGCTCCTTTGAAGATATTTGAATTTTCAAGCCAAATCTTTCAAAAATCTAGATCCATACGTTTCCAACCATCAATATTTGTATCCAACCATTTAGAGTCGTTCCCTAAACATTTTACATCAATATCTCAACTTACACCAAAACCCTAATTTCTTAGGTGGAAGAAAAGAGAAGATTACCTACACCACAACTTGCATTCACCAACAAATCACTTCTAGATTTACTAAAAATAAAGGTTTAGGAAGTGAAGATGACTTACAAATGGGTATTTGAAGAAAACCCAAAGTTAGCTCAACAATGGTGGAAAAAAGGTGAAAAAGATGAAGATCTTGAAGCTTGAAACCTTTAAAACCTGATTTCTTCAACCAATCTTAGTATTCTTGGGGAAGGAGAGAGGTGAAAGAAAACAATGGGGATTACCTTAACCACCACAAGAATCCACCATCAAAACACCCCTAAGTCCTCATATGGAACCTCTAGCTTCAAACATTTAAGTGAAAGGAAATGGGTTTTGGTTTGGGAGAGAAGGATGAAGAGGAGAGGAAGGATTTAGGATTTTCTTGGGGAGGAAAAACAGTTTTGAGAGAGTGGGAGAGTTTGTTTCAAGTTTGAAATGAAGTGTGAGAGAGGAGAGGGTTTTCTTAAAGCAAAAAGGGGAAAAATCCAGTCAGACGTCATGCGGACGTCCACTTGATGTCCTATGCGGACGTCCACTTGCATCTGGACTCAAGTTTCAGTTTTTTTTTTCAGAACTGGACATTTGGCCTATGCGGACGTCCGCTTGAAGCACTATGCAGACGTCCACTTGACATAGTTCTCTCCCAGAATGTTGCCTGATCACTGTTTTGGTCACAACTTCTTCGTTTTAGCTCCGTTTTCGCTCCGAAAAGGACCGTTGGATTCGTATTTGAATTATCCATCAAACAAGACCATAAAATATAGGATTCAATCAAAAATCCTATTTTTGATATTTATTTTAAAAGATTGATACCTTCCAAAGATCGGGGTGTTACCAAAAGGAGGAAAAGCAAAGTAAACATGGTCTCTTGAACAAGAAATCGATGTATGAACAAACTCTCTTTTGTTTAATCGCAATTACCATGAAAAAGGAATTGATCTTTGTTAATCTGGAGCTCCCCGATGATTTCGTTGCGTTAATCGGCTTCAAAATCTGTGGTAGATCGACCCTAGTTGCCCCAAAATCTCCCCTTGATTCTCTCTTGTCGATATGTTGAAGAATATCCTAGGTAAAAAAGGGATTAAAAATGTATCAGCCCGGCGTCGGTACTTACACCGAGAGTTTAAGAGTTTAAGTCTCGGTGGCTATTGGTTGGCAAGATTTTGACTGTCGGTAGTTACACCGAGAGTTTAAGTGTTTAAGTTTCGGTGTAACTCTCGGTGAGCGTTGTTGCAAAATTGAATTTCTTCATTCGCTTGACGGCCCAACTTGACAAGTCTCGGTGACACCTTTTTGAGTTTTTTTGATGCATTTATCCGAGCTTTGACCCAAGATTTGACTTGTACGACTTTGCTTTGCCATCAATTCGTCGAGCTCTTCATTCTCGTCTATAATTAGCTTCTTTCGAACCTAATTCTTTGTTTATTCTCGAAACATGGATTCCTGAAAAACTCATGAATAAACCGTGAAATACGCTTCGTTTGTTTGGAGTTCAAGCAATTTAATACGGTAAGTGGTGCTAAAATAATGCTAAAAATGGCGTTATCAATAACCCCAAACCAAGCGTTGCTTGTCCCCAAGAAAATTAGCAACAAAGAGAGAAAGAGAGAAAGTCAAAAGGAAGCTGATTTTGCAAAAACGGCTTACGGGTATACTTATCATGAAGTGATTATATTATTGTGTCAAAAAGTGATGCAAAACGAGGAGAAGATAGTTAGAATTTAATCACAACACAGTTAACACAAATTAAACATTGAAAGTTGAACTGGGAAACAGCGACACCATACTGAACTACAACTATTCGATTGCGTTTTCGGAGAGGATTTTGCCTCGACCCTACCTCATGGGATGCACTCAATTCACTTGAATTCTCTGTCACATATATAATACATGTAGGTGGAGTTTATAGACGAAGAAAATCAAATAATATCTGTATGATGTATAAGTTGAAAAACGCACATATGAAGTCAACGTGATCTCGGAAGGGAGTTAAGTAGCAAGACAAGGAACATTAGTAAATAATTAGTCTACCTTTATCACATTTTAGAAGATCATCCAGTCTTTTACCGGGTTGTAATGGGGCTAGGGGTTATGGCTAAGAAACGAAGGGTAAAATGGAACAAAAGCCTAGATGTGTCAATCTTTGTGCGGTTCTTAGATGTTTCTGCCTTACTCTCCCAACTTTTTTTTTGGCACTACACCCTTTGGTATCATGCTTTTTTGGCTTTATTTTTGCCCAGGTAAATGGCCTTTTTTTGGCAAACATTGGCCCTTTTTATTGGCAGCTCTATTATCATATTGGATATGATTTTCCTTTCCCACTCCCCTTTTTATTCCTCCCTTCCTTTCTTCCTTTACCATGATCACTACCGCTTATGACTGCACATCTTAGGACAGGGGTCGGCTAGTGTTTACGCTGGGGTTAGATAGTGGGTTTCAAAACGAATACTCATATCAGTGTATGTATGCAAAAGGCTTGGGTACACACAATTAACCAAAGGAACGATAGCTAAAAAAAGAAAAACGAAATTACACACAATGCCTGGAATCATGTCTTAACGTCCACACAATTAGGTGACTAAACCTTTACTCAATATCCTGAAGGAGGTCTTTGCTACTTGATGCAATTTATAGTGAGATCAAACTATAACCACAACAGAAGATTAACGGATAAGTGTATAGACTATTATGTATTACGTCTCTCAGAATCAAATTGGTATTTGTTAGGCTCAATATCTCACAGGTGGTCTCCACTAATGTCTACTAATAATTCAATCTCCTAATTGTTGATCCAGACTATATCACCATTCTCAGATTCGCAAGACAATACAAGTTTGTGAAAACTGTGCTTTTCATAAAATCTTGTGTCTTCATCCAAAAAAGATTTTTAAAAATTTGACCCAAAAACAGTACAGTGCAATAATAAGTATATCCATGCCTAAAACCCCAAACCTTACCAACACATTGTCCCCAATGTGTCAGCTTGGCTTTGAGTAATGCAATAATATGTGCAGAAATCAACAATAGACATATAGTGCATACACGATGCCCAGATAATTGCATGACAATTAGAGTATAACGCGAGTATGAGTAGTGACAAGAGTAGTATTTAAGTACAGTCATCCATAAGGCCGATAAGTAGAAAGTACAAGGAAATCAAGGAGTCCTTGAAGCCGTATCCCACACTCGTTTAATACCCTTCTCTTTGCCATTAACATTCTTTGATTCTAGTTTGACTCTTGAAGTAGCCAGGCCTTTTCCACCAGTGTGAGCTTGTCGTAAGATGGCTATCTTGGGGTGGTATTGGTCCTTTTTTCTCCTTGCCATTTCCTGAACAAGGAATAACACAATTATGAAGATCAGGAGATTAGATGGAACCCCAAACCTAGAATTTTGTCTAGGTTTGAACCCTGTGCACAAGTTAAGGTGTTGGTGAACCGGCCACCCCAAACCTAGGCCGAGGCCTAGGTTGGGTTCATACTTCGTTATAGAAAGTGCACCAAGAATAACCACCCCAAACCTAGGTAAAAACCTAGGTTTGAGTTGCCATTCACCAATAAGCCAAGAATGCGTGTACAATAGATGTAATTGAACAATTGAAGCATGAAATGAATCTTACTTGTGGTTCATGCATATGTGAACATGTAGTGTGCTTGACGATCAAGAGAGAAAGAAGTCCCGGTGAGATTTTTTTTACCGAGAGTTGCAAAAACTTATGCAAACAGCCCCTAATGGTAGAAGTAACGAAAAAATTGTCTCCGTGCAAGTCTCTAAGAGTAAATTCTCAAAACATTCCAGAGCCCATCGGTACTTGTACCGAGAGTTTAACTACCGGTGTAACTCTTGAAGACCAAATTTTCAAAACATTCCAGAGCTTTGACCCAAGATTTGACTTGTACGACTTTGCTTTGCCATCAATTCGTCGAGCTCTTCATTCTCGTTTATAATTAGCTTCTTTCGAACCTAATTCTTTGTTTATTCTCGAAACATGGATTCCTGAAAAACTCATGAATAAACCGTGAAATACGCTTCGTTTGTTTGGAGTTCAAGCAATTTAACACGGAAAGTGGTGCTAAAATAATGCTAAAAATGGCGTTATCAATAACCCCAAACCAAGCGTTGCTTGTCCCCAAGAAAATTAGCAACAAAGAGAGAAAGAGAGAAAGTCAAAAGGAAGCTGATTTTGCAAAAACGGCTTACGGGTATACTTATCATGCAGTGATTATATTATTGTGTCAAAAAGTGATGCAAAACGAGGAGAAGACAGTTAGAATTTAATCACAACACAGTTAACACAAATTAAACATTGAAAGTTGAACTGGGAAACAGCGACACCATACTGAACTACAACTATTCGATTGCGTTTTCGGAGAGGATTTTGCCTTGACCCTACCTCATGGGATGCACTCAATTCACTTGAATTCTCTGTCACATATATAATACATGTAGGTGGAGTTTATAGACGAAGAAAATCAAATAATATCTGTATGATGTATAAGTTGAAAAACGCACATATGAAGTCAACGTGATCTCGGAAGGGAGTTAAGTAGCAAGACAAGGAACATTAGTAAAATAATTAGTCTACCTTTATCACATTTTAGAAGATCATCCAGTCTTTTACTGGGTTGTAATGGGGCTAGGGGTTATGGCTAAGAAACGAAGGGTAAAATGGAACAAAAGCCTAGATGTGTCAATCTTTGTGCGGTTCTTAGATGTTTCTGCCTTACTCTCCCAACTTTTTTGTTGGCACTACACCCTTTGGTATCATGCTTTTTTGGCTTTATTTTTGCCCAGGTAAATGGCCTTTTTTTGGCAAACATTGGCCATTTTTATTGGCAGCTCTATTATCATATTGGATATGATTTTCCTTTCCCACTCCCCTTTTTATTCCTTCCTTCCTTTCTTCCTTTACCATGATCACTACCGCTTATGACTGCACATCTTAGGACAGGGGTCGGCTAGTGTTTACGCTGGGGTTAGATAGTGGGTTTCAAAACGAATACTCATATCAGTGTATGGCTGCAAAAGGCTTGGGTACACACAATTAACCAAAGGAACGATAGCTAAAAAAAGAAAAACGAAATTACACACAATGCCTGGAATCATGTCTTAACGTCCACACAATTAGGTGACTAAACCTTTACTCAATATCCTGAAGGAGGTCTTTGCTACTTGATGCAATTTATAGTGAGATCAAACTATAACCACAACAGAAGATTAACGGATAAGTGTATAGACTATTATGTATTACGTCTCTCAGAATCAAATTGGTATTTGTTAGGCTCAATATCTCACAGGTGGTCTCCACTAATGTCTACTAATAATTCAATCTCCTAATTGTTGATCCAGACTATATCACCATTCTCAGATTCGCAAGACAATACAAGTTTGTGAAAACTGTGCTTTTCATAAAATCTTGTGACTTCATCCAAAAAAGATTTTTAAAAATTTGACCCAAAAACAGTACAGTGCAATAATAAGTATGTCCATGCCTAAAACCCCAAACCTTACCAACACATTGTCCCCAATGTGTCAGCTTGGCTTTGAGTAATGCAATAATATGTGCAGAAATCAACAATAGACATATAGTGCATACACGATGCCCAGATAATTGCATGACAATTAGAGTATAACGCGAGTATGAGTAGTGCCAAGAGTAGTATTTAAGTACAGTCATCCATAAGGACGATAAGTAGAAAGTACGAGGAAATCAAGGAGTCCTTGAAGCCGTATCCCACACTCGTTTAATACCCTTCTCTTTGCCATTAACATTCTTTGATTCTAGTTTGACTCTTGAAGTAGCCAGGCCTTTTCCACCAGTGTGAGCTTGTCGTAAGATGGCTATCTTGGGGTGGTATTGGTCCTTTTTGCTCCTTCCCATTTCCTGAACAAGGAATAACACAATTATGAAGATCAGGAGATTAGATGGAACCCCAAACCTAGAATTTTGTCTAGGTTTGAACCCTGTGCACAAGTTAAGGTGTTGGTGAACCGTCCACCCCAAACCTAGGCCGAGGCCTAGGTTGGGTTCATACTTCGTTATAGAAAGTGCACCAAGAATAACCACCCCAAACCTAGGTAAAAACCTAGGTTTGAGTTGCCATTCACCAATAAGCCAAGAATGCGTGTACAATAGATGTAATTGAACAATTGAAGCATGAAATGAATCTTACTTGTGGTTCATGCATATGTGAACATGTAGTGTGCTTGACGATCAAGAGAGGCGATGGGAGGGGAAGGTTAGGAAGGAGAGAAAGAAGTCCCAGTGAGATTTGTTTTTACCGAGAGTTGCAAAAACTTATGCAAACAGCCCCTAATGGTAGAAGTAACAAGAAAATTGTCTCCGTGCAAGTCTCTAAGAGTAAATTCTCAAAACATTCCAGAGCCCATCGGTACTTGTACCGAGAGTTTAACTACCGGTGTAACTCTCGAAGACCAAATTTTCAAAACATTCCAGAGCTCACCGGTACTTGTATTGAGAGTTTAACTACCGGTGTAACCCTCGAAGGCAATTTTCAGATAGTTAGTGAGAGTATTTGCGAGTTCGCCAAGGCACCATCTTACACCCAAAACCACGCTAATCGCTGGGATTTGTTCAAAAATCAAATTCTCGACAAGAGGCCTCAACGAAACGAAAATAAAAGCAAACGTAAAACTAAAACTACAAAACTTAAACGAAAAAAACCTGTGGGGTTTCCTCCCACCTAGAGCCTTACTTATAGTCGTGGCATGACTGTGTGACTCTCAAGTTGGCTCGGTATCTGCGGACTTGAACTGCCCACACATACGATTTTTTGCAAATTTTCCCACATCTGGTTTTCTGTGATCGCCGGTTTCTTGTTCAGTCCGACCCTTTACAATCTCGAACACCTTGAAAGTCACTTTTTCACCCCCAACTCTTAATGTCATCTCGCATCCCTCCGTGTCAATAACCGCCTTGCTCGTGGCCAGAAATGGTTTTCCCAATATTAACGGGACCTCCTTGTCCTCATTCATATCTAGAACCACAAAATCAATTAGAAAGTAAAACTTACCGACTCTAATCAGCACATCTTCAACTATGCCATGTGGGTGCTTCACTGATCGATGGGCCAACTGAAGTGTCATTGATGTCAGCTTCAAGTCTCCTATACACAGCTTCCTGAAAATTGATAAAGGCATTAAATTTATACTAGCTCCTAAATCACATAACACCTTATCAACACAAAAATTTCCAATTTGTATAGGTATAGAAAAACTCCCTGGATCTTGAAGCTTTGGGGGAAGCTTATTCTGAATGATTGCAGTACACTACTCAGTAAGTGCAATTGTGGCATGGTGTTCAACCTCCTCTTCTTGGATACGATGTCTTTCATGAACTTGAGATAGTCGGCATCTAGGCAAGTGCTTATGCAAAATGAATGTTGATGTGCAATTTGTTGAGGATGTCAAGAAATTTCTTGAACTGTTCTTCATCCTTGTGTGCCTCCAGTCGATTTGGAAAAGGTAGCGGTGGCACATACAAGTTGACTACCAGCTTTGATGGAGATGTCACATATTTATCCTTTGGCTCTTTTTGATCAACAATATTATTAGAAGTACAATCTTTCAGTCCAACATCTGCAGCCTTGATCCTCTTCGTCTCTAAATGCTCATTCTCGGATTTATCGATAACTGGCTCATAAGTCGAATATTTTATCAATTCCGTACAACTCCTCAGATGAATGGCATTGCAATCCTCTCTTGGTTTCCTTTCAGTCTGACTAGGTAATTGACCTTGATTCCGGAATTGTAGGGCTTCAGCTAATTGTCCCATTTGTCTGTCTAAGATTTGGATTGAAGCGGTATTCTGATCAGTTGCAGTTTTAACCATGCCCACAGTAGTTGCTAGTATGCTTACTGATGATGTGAGACCTTCAACAGTGTTGTCCATCTTTGACATGAACTTCATCATTGCATCTTCCAGTCCGAGTTTGTTTTCTCCAGATTTTCCTTCTTCAAATCTTCTCTGATGATGACCTGGAGGACGATATACATTTTTAGCTTGGGAAGATGATGAAAAGTTAGAGTTATTACCGTGTTGTTGTTGCTCTTGTCCCATAGTCTCTTTAGGATGTCCTTGTTGTTGGGTCCATGAGAAGTTAGGGTGCCTCTTCCATCATTCATTATAAGTATTTGAGAATGGATCGTTCCTAGGACGGTAGTCCCGGTTTTGTAGGAATTGAACATGTTTAGGTTCCTAAAAGGCGGGGAACAAGTCTGGCATGCCTCCCTCATTAATGGGTGGAGGTTGGATAGCAGTCCCCGTCAGTTGGTTTGTAATGGCGGCCGTTTGTGCTTTTATCACCTTCAATTCTTCGGATTCTTGAACATTGGCTATGTGTCTGATGGATGATCGTGGAGTAGCATAGCTATGATCGGCCAAGTTCTCAATCAATTCAACTGCCTCTTCGTAAGTTTTGTTCATTAACGCACAACCCACTGCAACTGTGATGTCATTCTTAAATTGTGGGTGTAGTCTACCAAAGAAGGTCTGGATGATGACCCAACCATGTAAACCATGTGACAACTGTCAAATTCACATCTCAGGTTAGAACTGCTTTGGATACCTCATTTTTATGACATAGTTTACACAGTGCAATTTTAGCAGTAAACACGGTAAGATAGGAAAAATTGAGAAATTTTGCCTAAGAAATCCTTGAATTAGGAAATTATCCATAAATCTCATAAAATGCCAACTTAATATATATTTATACTACAAGTATTTATGTAGTTAATTTTTATATATTTCAAGTTTATTATATATATAAATACTTTATTTTATACATGTATACCTTGTATTTTAACTTTAAAAGAGAATACTTGTATTTTGATTTTATTTTAAACCATGAAGTGACTAAAATACATTTGTCACACCACACCACCCCCCCTCAAAGAGGCCGGCCACCCTCTCTGTCCCTCCATATGTATGCAACACTCTTCATCATTTCACCTCACTTTCTCATTTCAATCTCTCACTAAGAGAAAGTTGTCACCTCCTTCTCTCTCCATCTTCAAATCTTCATCCTCATCTTCATATCATCTTCAAGTGTTCATCATAAACTCCAGCCCCTAAACTCTTCTTCTTCAAGAGTCCAAGGCAATCAAAGGTAAAAATAAGTGTGTTGGGTAAAATCCACACACATTCTTTCAAGACTTTTTCATCTTCTTGCATTTTAAAGTATGATCTTCATCTTTTCTACACTTTCTTCATATCTTTTAAAATCATCTTTTATAGGTCTTAATGTTTGTAGATTTACCATCATAACATCTTTTGTTAGTAAAAGATGGTGAATCCAAAATCAAACCAATGTTAAGACCAAAGATGAACATTTTAAACACATGCATGTAGTGTTCTTGGGAAATCCATCATTTTTGTTCAAGAGTCTCATGAATGGATCTTTGAAAACCATTAAAAATGTACTTAAACAAACATGCATGAGCTCAAAATACTGAATTTTTAGTTGCATGTTGATGTTCTTGGCAAGAACATCAACAATCTTCAAAATGGGTCTTTTATAAAAGTTTTCCAAGTTTGAGTTGATGGATAAATTGCATGCATTTTTAATGGATCACAAATATGTTTTGGAACTGAAAATAAGTGTATGGATGAGAGTCAAATCGGATTTTGCATGCAAAAGAATAAGAATTTTGGTTTAAAAGTCAATTGGAGAGCACATGCACAAGGTGTTGTTTGGACAGCTTGCTGTCAGATTTCACACCCCACTTCAAAGAGTCATATCTCACTCATTTTAACTCCAAATGGAGTGATTCGTTTTCTGGAAATCATTTTATTGTGTTAAGATTCAAACCCAAGTGGTTTCATTCAAAAATTCAAAGATTTCATTTATCAAACAGTCCTCACAAAATCCGTGTACAAACAGCAAAGTCTTCTGTCGGGTTTTACGTCGTGTATTATTTCATGTACTTATACTCTTTCAAAAATTATGAAACTGATGCCAAAAGTTTCCTAACTCATTGAACCAACTGGACATAAAATTTCACTATCAAATTATACCTGGAAGTTACCCAAAGTTGGACACAAAGTGACATCAAATTCTGGACAGTAAAGGACAAATTATTATTTATTATTAAGGACTATTTCTAATCCCATTTCATCATTTCATGATGAAATAGTGGAGTATATAAGTATATCTTATATTTATGCAGTTTATTTATGTATTTTATTTATGTATTTTATTTATGCAGTTATTTATTCTTTATCCCTTTTCATCTTTTATGATGAAATTGTGGAATGTTCATATATATATATAATATATTTATATATATTTATGCATTTTATTCTTGATCCCATTTCATCATTTTATGATGAAATAGTGGAGTATAAATATATATATTATATCTATATATTTATACATTTAAATATTTGTCATTTCGTTTGCGACCTCTAATTTTATCGTTGTTACGATAAAATTTCGGTTTATACATATATATGTACTATATATGTTTATGTTCTTTAAAACCCTTTTCGTTACTTATTAGGACGAAATTGTGGAAACTTTAATCTAAGAAGAACAATGTATACGTTTATTACGTTATAATATTAAAACACAACAAGGCATTTTATGTTGATTTGGATAGTTAGTACCGAACCTTCGAGATTGAGAACTCACTAGTGACCTTACGTTCATAGGTTTGAAGTAGGATCATCTCGGAGTACTTGTGGGAGATTCCCGGATTCTATCGCGTATCATGTGAGTATTCACAGACCCCTTTTTCAATGTTTTACATATTTTGGGGTGAAAAGCATGTGGTTACTACAACTATTTTACACACCGATTATTTCGTTTTCTTGAAAATACGAAGCTTGCTTATTTATGCTCTATGGTATCTATGTTGTTGCAAATGTTGTAAGTTTGAGTTTCTTTTGCTATCATTCAAAAGTCCCCGTTTACGTATACGTTACCCGTTAACTCATGGATTGAGCCGTTGGTAATTATGGATAACGTTATTTGGTTTGACACCCCACTCACAAGTAGCGCTTGTTTGAGTGCATAATTATTATTGTATTGGCGTATTGTTGGTGATAGAACATGCGCGTATGTGGAATGATTCCACCACTGTAGTAGGGGCAAAGTATGTCGGTATAGGTCGGGTAACGGGCTCAATAACTTAGCATTTTACATATGATTACCTTGAGCAAGTGGTTTTTATAACCGAATTATTTTATCCCATGTGTGGATTTAAACTATTTTGCGATGGCAAACAATGTTATACTCATTAAACCTGTGAACTCACCAACTATTCATTAGTTGACACTCTCATTTACATGCTTTTCAGGAGAACGTTCTTAAGGTTGGAATTTAGGAAGGCTACACGTGATGAAGCTTTCTTTACTATCTCTAAATTTTATGTTCATTTCCCTTTCGTAAAGACAATTGTAAAAGACAAGGTTTAACCTTTGAATGTATTTTTGATGGTTGTTGTGATCTTGTAACTTTTGCTATGAAACTTGAGCTGTACATTCCGTGTTTCCGCTTTAGCGGGGTGTTACAGATTTGGTATCAGAGCTAAAGGTTATAGAGAATACCGGTTTTCCTTTGGAAAACTGCAACTATAACAAAAAACGGGAATGAACATTTAAATTACTAAACATGTTGCTAGTATAACTGGTTCGGGTATTGCATAATCGGTCTTTAATTAAACAAAGCCTGATCACCTATGTTTAATTAAAGAAAGAGTGATACGAGACCGGAAATGGATATACTAGGAATATGTGTGTTTTCACACTTGATGCTTCACGTTGTATGCCTAGTAGGAGTGTAGTTATTGCCTATAGTATGCAGTAGTATAGTACGCTTAGCCTTTATATTGCGCGATAGTAATGTTATACACTCTTACTTCAGTATCACTATGTAAACATCCTCATCACACTCTTATTTCAGCAATACTATGTCGTCGTCATCATCATCAAGCTCACAACCTTCCTACACGCCATCAAGTGAGCGTACGTCTGACGTGGAACGAGACCCGTAGATGGGCCAAGGATGCCTCCGACTGTGGCTCCTCCACAACCCATCCCGGTAGTGATGCCACCTAGGGGTCCACGTACGAGGCAAACCGCTAGGAAGAGCGTGCCCATACCTAGACGAGTGTCTTTTAGGTCTGATCAGCGAGACGCACCGGAACCCTCACGGGTGATCGAGGGAGTGCCGAGTAACCGAGCGCCTGGCATGACCTGGACCGAAGAGCAATGCCTTAGGGCCGTGGCAATGGACTTGCACGGATGTCAAGTGAGGGTCAGTCACCAGAGTCAAGTCATAACCGAGCTAGTGGAATTAAGTCACCTTTTGACCAATCGGTCGTCCGACGCCCTAAATGGAGCGAAAATAGCTCGGAGGATAACTTTACGAGCCGAGATAATGAGCATAGTAGTAGTGATGCTGTTGACGCTATTGGTGTTGTGGGTTTCGATTGAAGTGTATCGGGGCGGATATTGACGTGGACGGTGGAAAAATTTAGAAAATGGAACTTTTTAATTTCTAGTTGTTTCAATCTTAAATTTCAGTTTGTAATTCTATACTGATGTGCGATGCACATCAGAAATTTTGTATCAAACGACTATTATTAATGACTTCAATGAAAAGGCATTTTTGTGTTTTAATTATATATGTGGAACATGCAATAGTTATTTATTTATTCTCTAACACTTCGAAGTTTCAAATGTATTCTTTACAAAAACATCCGACTTTAATTACTCAAATTTTTAATCAACTCGATTTTTGCAATTGTGTTTTAGAAAAATGCCACCAAGAAGATCCACACGTCACACGGGAGGAAATCCTGATGATCAAAACCCCGATATCGCCCAACTCATAGCTCAACGTATCCAAGAGGCGATACCTAACATCATAGCCCAAGTTACCGCGGGTATTAATGAGAATCAAAGGAATGTTAATGTAGGAGGATGAACTCCTAATAACACTCAAGACAATAGAGGATGTAGCTACAAAACGTTCATGACTTGCAATCCCAATGAGTTTCATGGAACGGAAGGTGCTATAGGATTACTCTCATGGTTTGATAGTATGGAGTCAGTACTTCATATCTGTAAGTGTTCGGAGGATCGCATGGTAGAGTATGCGGCCTGTCAGTTGAAAAAGCGAGCTCTAACTTGGTGGAACATTCAAGTACAAACCCGTGGAAGGGAAGATGCGTACAAACTGACCTGTACTGAGTTTAAGGAATTGCTCATGGAGGAATACTGTCCCAAGAGCGAAGTTCAGAAAGCTGAACTTTGGGATCTTACCATGGTTGGTTCGGGGATAGATCGCTACACCTCTCGTTTTCACGAACTTGCGAAACTAGTACCTCACATGGTTACCCCGGAGAGCAAACGGATCGACCGATATTTGTACGGATTAACCCCGGAGATCCGAGGGATGGTTAAGTCATCAAGTCCGACCACGATCCAAGCCGCCGTAGCCTTAGCAACTAGTTTGACCCATGATGCGGTCAGAGCAGGAACACTAACTCAGAAAGGAGTCAATATTAAGAGAAGGTCGGAGAATCAGTCGGGAAAAAGCAATTGGAAGTAGTTCAAGTGGGAACAAGAAAGTAGTGGGAAATTTTGGGATGAATGCTAGGGAAGTAGGACGTTACAATAGGCCCCACCCAAAGTGTAACCAATGTGGTTCGCATCACGAGGGAGCCTGTCTCATCTGTAGCATCTGTAAGCAAAAAGGTCATTTAGCCCGATTTTGTAAGACGGTGAAGAATGTGAAAGAGGAAGGAAGGGTATGCTATGAGTGCGGAAGTCCAGATCACTTCCGAAACGTGTGCCCAAGGTGGAAAAGGGGACCAAACAATAACAACGCTGGGTATCAAACAAGACAAGCTAATCAGGGAAACCAAGGAGGACAAGCTCGAGGACGGGCATTTGTTTTAGGAGCAGAAGAAGCACGTAGAGACCCCAATGTAGTGACAGGTACGTTTCTTCTAAATGATTATTATGCATCCGTATTATTCGACACTGGTGCCGATAAGAGCTTTGTTTCTTTAGAATTTAGGCCTTTGATCAATCTAGAATCTAAGAAAATGCCGAATGCTTATATTGTTGAGGTTGCTAATGGATTTGAATTAGAAGCTAAGGATGTAATCTTAGGCTTTACCTTGAACTTAGCTGATAAACTGTTTAGTGTTGATCTTATTCCAATTGAATTGGGGAGTTTCGATGTAGTAATAGGCATGGATTGGTTATCTAAGCACCGAGCAGAGGTTAGTTGTTTTGAAAAGACGGTTAGGTTACCATTACAAGGCGGAGAAACCCTAGTTGTCCAAGGAGATAGAGCTGGAAGGAGTATGAAGATAGTATCATGTATGAAGGTCCATAAGTATTTGAGGAAGAAGTATGTTGCGTTCTTGGCGCAAGTAATTGAGATGAAGTCTGAGGAGAGGCGAGTCCAGGATATTCCTGTGGTGAAGGATCACCCAGAAGTATTTCCAGACGATTTGCCTGGACTTCCACCGTTTAGACAAGTCGAATTTCAGATAGATCTTGTACCCGGAGCGGCGCCTGTAGCCAAGGCCCCGTATCGCTTAGCACCTGCAGAAATGCAAGAGTTGTCGAATCAACTTCAAGAACTTTTGGATAAAGGATTCATTCGACCAAGTTCCTCACCCTGGGGAGCCCCAATTCTCTTCGTCAAGAAGAAGGATGGATCATTTCAAATGTGTATCGATTATAGGGAGCTAAATAAGTTGACAATCAAGAACCGATATCCCCTCCCTCGAATAGACGATTTGTTCGACCAGTTGCAAGGTGCAACTTATTTCTCTAAGATTGATCTTCGATCGGGATATCATCAGTTGAGAGTCCGAGAGGAAGATATTCCTAAAACAGCTTTTAGAACTCGCTATGGACACTACGAGTTTTTAGTTATGCCATTTGGATTGACGAACGCGCCAGCTGTGTTTATGGATCTAATGAATAGAGTATGTAGGCCATACCTTGATAAGTTTGTGATTGTATTCATCGATGATATACTAATCTATTCTCAGAGTAAGAAGGATCACGAGCATCATCTAAAAGTGATTTTAGAACTTCTCAAGGAGCAGAAGCTATATGCCAAATTCTCTAAGTGCGAATTTTGGATTCGGGAGGTACATTTCTTAGGTCACGTAATCGGGGAGAAAGGGATTCACGTGGACCCGGCTAAAGTAGAAGCCATTAAGAAATGGGAAGCCCCTAGGACCCCAACGGAAATTCGCCAATTTCTAGGCTTGGCGGGATACTATCGACGTTTCATCGAGAATTTTTCTAAGATCGCTAAACCCCTTACCTCGTTAACCCAAAAGGAGAAGGAATTCGTTTGGGAAGTTCCACAAGAGGAAGCGTTTCAACTCCTAAAGAAAAAGTTGTGCAATGCACCGATTTTAGCTCTACCAGAAGGAACGGAAGATTTTGTAGTGTATTGTGACGCATCACATCAAGGATTAGGTTGCGTATTGATGCAAAATGATAAGGTGATAGCATATGCCTCGAGACAATTAAAAGTTCACGAAAAGAACTATACCACACACGATTTGGAACTCGGAGCTGTGGTATTCGCTCTGAAGATATGGAGACATTATCTATATGGTACCAAGTGTACTATTTTCACTGATCATAAAAGTATTCAACACATCTTTGATCAAAAGATGCTGAACATGAGGCAAAGAAGATGGGTAGAACTTCTCAGCGATTACGATTGTGAGATACGTTACCACCCAGGTAAGGCCAATGTGGTAGCCGATGCCTTGAGTAGGAAAGAAAGGGTAAAACCTTCACGAGTCCGAGCGTTAGGAGCACTGGTTCAAACAAGTTTGAAAACCCGGATTTTTGAAGCTCAGATTGAAGCATTGAAACCTGAAAATCTGAAGGGAGAGACTCTTCATGGTTTAGAGTCTAGTTTTGAAACTAAGATTGATGGAATATGTTACTTTAAGGGCAGAGTGTGGATCCCAAAGGCTGACAACCTACGGGAAATGATTTTTGAGGAGGCTCATAAATCGAAGTATTCAATTCACACAGGAGCGGATAAGATGTACAAGGATTTAAGGGAATACTATTGGTGGCCAGGAATGAAGAAGGATATTGCCATATATGTAGGAAAATGCATAACGTGTGCAAAGGTCAAAGCTGTATATCAAAAGCCATCGGGACTGTTGCAACAACCAGAAATTCCCCAGTGGAAATGGGAGCAAATCACTATGGATTTTATAACCAAACTCCCGAGAACTGCCAAAGGGCATGACACGATTTGGGTTATAGTAGATCAATTTACGAAGTCTGCACATTTCTTACCTATTCGGGAAGATTATAAGATGGAAAAGCTTGCCCAAATCTACATCCAGGAGATCGTTACTAATAACGCCACTTTTTGGCGTTATTTTCAGTTCTCAAACCAATGAGATTGGCTTGTATTCAAGTAAAAAGGCGTGTATTTTACGGTTTATCTAGTGTTTGATACAGGTTATCCAAAAGGCAGCATTCCTCGGGAAAAGAAGTTAAAAAGACCCCAAAACGAGTGAAAACGAAGCCCAAAAGCCAAGCCCAAGACCCGCGACCGAACCAGGACCCGATTCGCGAACCAGACGACGACCCACGATGCCAAAATGACACGCGCGACTTACCACGCGACTTACAAGTCGCGTGGCAAGTGGCGTAACCCACTGTTTCGCGATTTTCAGTATTTTAATTCAGGTTTTAGGTCATTATCCATTTTAGACGCAACTTTTCGACGATGACCAGAGCAGTTCGGGGGGTGATTTTTAGAGCCGTGTGACACCTTTTGGAGCCACGAGGGAGGATCAATCGAGGAGACGTCCAACACGCGAAGTGGATACGAGCCGGAAGAAGGGAGTTCATCTTTATATTCATCAGTACATCACACCATTCACCACGATCACTTTTGCCATGTTTTCTTTCATAGTTGTTTTCTCTTCTTTTGTGTTTGAATCCCCCAACATCATGAACTAATCTTTAGATGTTGGGGGTTGGACTGAATTAGATTTGAACATATAGATGGATGACGAATGATGTTTATCAGTTTTTCTTAGTTTAATGAATGCATGTGATTTTGTCCTTAATGCTTTTGTAAATTTGGCCAATTTACGATTGACCTATTGTTTTCAATTATGTTCGAGAGAATTAATTGAGAATTAGAATTAGGAATTGCATGTCTGAGGTGAGAAACTGGATAGAGATATACCAGTGTAAACCTTGGTCCCGTTTTAATCTTGAACGTAATGTGTTTTGAATTCCATAAGTGAGATCGAAAGATAAACTTGTGCTTTTTAAGATAAAACCCGTTGTGCTTGAGAAAGAACAACGGTGACTTTTACAAGATTGGGTTTCATCATAAGAGAATAACTGTTAATTGTTTGAGTCCGATGTCTGTATGTGAGAATTTAAGGATTTCCAACCCTCAACTGTTTCCTCCATCAAAGTTTCCAAAGCTGTTTCTGTTTTGTCTTGTGTTTGATTTGTTTACTTGTCGCAATTAATTAGTTTAACACCAACCTCTCAAAATATTGATAGTTCAGTTAATAGCGATTGTAGTAATTATGATACTTAGTTCCTAGTTCCCTGTGATTCAATACTCGTACTTCTAAAGTACTATTACTTGACTTCGACCCGTACACTTGCGGTTAGATTTAGGTGGGGTGTAAACCCGCCTATCAAGTTTTTGGCGCTGTTGTCGGGGAACTAGTTGTAGCTAATAGCACTACCAGCTATACGCGCTATTAGATTGAGCATTTTCCTTTCTTGTTATTTTATTTTTCAATTTTTGGGTTGCTGATTTTGTTCACTTTTCATTTCAGGTACTAATTGGTTTATGCCAAGGAAGACCCGAGGGGAAGAGCTCGAGAAATTTGATCCGGAGATTGAATAAACCGCCCGTCGTCTACATAAAGAAGCAAAAGCTAAAAGAAATCTGAAATTCGAGATGTTCGACGACGAAGGACCTCCACGTAATAATCCACCACCACCTCTGGAAAGAATTCCTATGCGTTCGTTTGCCGATCCTAATGTGACGGCGGCACGCATAGGTATTCAAGCGCCCGTAACCGGAGCGAACTACTTTGAGCTTAAGCCGAGTACCATCGTGATGGTACAGCAAAACCAATACGGAGGGACGCCGACAGAAGATCCTCATGCACACCTTCGGGCATTTGAACGAATATGCAATACATTCAAGATTAATGGCATGAACGAGGACGCGATCAAGCTGAGATTGTTTGGATTTTCACTCAAGGGCCGAGCCGAGACATGGACCGAGAGTATCCAGCCGGATTCAGTCACTACCTGGGCATAATTGAAAGCCGCATTCCTTCAGAAATTATTTCCTCCGAGTCGGACCGCCCAACTAATGGCCGAGATCACCCATTTCGCACAATGGGATCAAGAAACGCTATATGAGGCTTGGGAGCTCTACAAGGACATGATCAAGAAGTGTCCTCATCACGGGCTACCAGGCTGGGTCATCATCCAGACCTTCTTTAGTGGCCTTCACCCGCAGTTTAAAAATGACATCACTGCTGTAGCGGGTGGGGCACTAATGGACAAGTCCTATGAAGAAGCATGCGAGCTGATCGAGAACTTGGCCGAACACAGTTTCTCCACTCCACGATCAGCCGTTAGACGAGTCGCGAGTGCTCAAGAGACGGACGAGCTGAAAGAGATAAAGGCTCAATTAGCCATGATCACGAACCATCTGAAGGGAGGCAATTCACAAGATCCCGAGCAAGTTCAATTCCTCCAAAACCGGAATCATCAGCCGAGGAACGACCCGTTCTCCAACACGTATAACGAAGGGTGGAAAAAGCACCCAAATTTCTCGTGGAGCCAACCCGGTTAACAACCAGGTAATTTTTCTAACTCTTCAAATTCTTCCAATACTAATAATGCGTATCGTCCTCCAGGTTTCAACCAAAGGAACGAAGGACCATCCGGAGTGAAGAAGCCGGGCTTAGAAGAAATGATGATGAAGTTCATGACAAAGATAGACAGCACGGTTGAAGGTCTAGCAAGCACGGTGAATACGGTCAAGGCGGCTACTGATCAGAACACCGCATCCATTAAGATCCTCGAAAGGCAAGTGGGGCAGATTTTCGAGGCTCTACAAAACCGACCTCCCGGAACCTTTCCCAGTCAAACCGAAAGGACTAACCGGGAAACATGCAATGCCATTTATCTAAGAAATGGCAAGGAGCTGAATGGAGAGCCATTACGAGAACCATCATCAAGAGAGACCGATCCCGAAAAGCAGAATGTGGAAGAGTTGGATGATGAAGAAGAAGTGGTGATTGAAGAGACCGGGAAGAGAGAAGTGAAGAAGCATGAGCAACCACCGGTCAAGCCGGAAATTCCAAGAGTGCCTTACCCGAACAGACTAAAAAAGAATAAGGATGATGTTAATTTTTCCAAGTTTATTGATGTGTTTAAAAAGTTAACAATTAACATCCCTTTTGCAGATGCGTTGGCACAAATGCCCTCATACATGAAGTTCATGAAGGAAATTTTATCCAAAAAGAGGGCGATCGATCACCAGGCCACCGTTGCACTCACTGAAGAGTGCAGCGCGATTTTTTAGAATAAGCTTCCCCCGAAGCTTAAAGATCCAGGGAGTTTTTCTATCCCTATTCAAATTGGGGATCTTTCTTTTAATAAAGTTTTATGTGATTTAGGGGCAAGTATTAATTTAATGCCTCTTTCTATTTTCAGGAAACTCGGATTGGGAGAAGTAAGCCCAACATACATGACGGTGAAGCTCGTGGATAGATCGATCAGATATCCTTATGGAGTGATAGAAGATGTGCTCGTCAAGGTCGGTAAGTTTTACTTTCCCCGTAGACTTCGTAGTGATAGACATAGATGAGGACGAAGAGGTCCCGTTGATATTGGGACGATCATTCCTAGCCACGAGCCGAGCCTTAATTGATGTGGAGGAAGGAGAGGTGGCCTTCAGAGTTGGCGGCGACAAGGTGATGTTCAAAATGTTCGAGAAGGTGCGAGGTCAAGGAGAGATGGAAGAATCCGCAAAGAACCGTAGGTGTGGACGGTTTAATTCCGCGGATACCGAACCGAGCTGAAACCGCATAGTCGTGCCACGACTTTAAATAAGGCGCTGGGTGGGAGGCAACCCACCAAGGTTTGTTTCCTTTTATTATTTTTAGTTTGAGTGTGTTTTTTATTTTCGAAAAAACCAAAAAAATCGAAAAATTGAAAAATCAAAAATAGCTGGAACAGGGACATACGCGACTTGCCACACGGTTTGCATACCGCGCAGCAAGCCGCGAGACCTTTTGTTTGTTTTCTGAAATAGTAGGTTACGCGGTTTGCCACGCGACTTGCAAGTCGCGGGCTAAACCGCGGGAGTCCCTTGTGCCCTGTTCGCTTTTCGTGCAGTTTTTATTCCTTTCTTGTTTTGTGTGTCTCATTTTCATGTTTTTTTTCGTCGTGTGTTTTGTGTTTTGATTTCCTTTGTTTTGCATGTTCTCCCCCCATCTTCTCTAAGTGCTCAAATCTGTCAAGAGAATCTCCTTCGACCGGGCAAAATAGGTACGCTCTAAACCTTGTATGTAACGAGTGTGTAAGATGTTTAATTCTTAATAGTTTTACGAGATGCAACAAACCTAAGTTTCACTTAGGTTTGGGGTGCCTCATCTTTCACATCTAAACACTCAATTCTTTAGACCCTGTGCAAACCTCGGTTTTACCGAGGTTTGGGGTTGGCTTTTATTGGCAAACCTAGGCCGCAGCCTAGGTTTGGGGTGCCCATATTAGAAATTTTGGGTTTTCTTTTGCTTGCTATGTAATGCCTTGCCCGTCCTTTTGATAACTGTAATAACTGCACAATGATTCGATTCGCATCACCTACGACTTTACTTGCACATTGGGGACAATGTGTGGGTAAGGTTTGGGGTTGCCCAATCGGGCCCACGTAAGGCATGTAGATTTCCTACACTTCTGAGTATCTAGATCACATTAGACAAAATTTTTTGTTATGAATGATTGAGGCCAACCATTGTGGAAAGAATCTTGTGATAGTGACGTGACCGTTAGGGAAGGACCGGGAAAGGACATGACTAGGGACATTAGTGGAGACCACCCGATAGTGAGTTTTGAGCCTAAAAGATGTTTTTCATTTCGAGGGATTCATACACCTAATTCTTATACACTTTCTTTCGAATTCCTTGTCGTGAATGTAGAATGATCTCGCTACATTATTGCATTGAGTAGCAAAGACGAACATCGGGATATTGGGTAAGGGTATAGTAGACCATATCGTGTGGACCTTAAGATATGATTCCAGGCATTGTGTGTTTTGTTTTTAACCATTTTAGTTATCGTTCCCTTTCACCCTTTTGTGTGTATCCATAACCCTTTTGCAGCCAAACACGCACCCTATTCGTTTCTAAACCCATCATTAACCCATTAGCCAAAAGCCTTAGCCAACCTTATCCGAAAGTGTGTCGATCGGAAGCGGTAATGAACAGCGAGAGATAGAGCGGAAAAGAAAGAATTCCGGCCAGTCATGAGAACAAAATTGGGTCAATGTAACCCAAGAAATAGAAAAGAGGACCAATGAAGTCCCAAAAAAAAGAGAGAGAATAAATACAGTATTTAGATAGCACTTAGAGCTGAATAATAAGTGAGTCAAAGTGACTCCAAGAGTGACAAATAGGGCCAAGTGATAGAAAGTGAAGTAGAAACTTCATAATTTCCAATGATTGACACACCGAGGACCTTTGATCCTTGTACCCTTCGTTTCTAAGCCTTAAGCTTAGCCCCGTTGTAACCCTTGTAAAGACCTGGATGATCTTTTGGAAAACGTGATTAGAGTCTATGAATACCTCTACTGATATTCCCTGTCTTGCTACTTGATTCCTTCTGAGATCAATCTTTTGGACATTTGTGCGTCTTTTTATAGAGTTGTCATGTAATATATTGCGTATCCTTGTACATAACCTCCATAACATGACAACATGTGCGATAACCTAGGTTCGAGTGCAAAGAGAGTATCCCGTGAGGTAGGGTCGAGGCGAAATGTTTTCCCTAGTATGTCTGGACCTAGTACAAACCTAACGTAACCGGAACAGTCACGAGTTCAACTCACATTGGAAAGTCATAGATCAAACAAAATAGAGATGAGGCGAGAGTGAGATAGATATTCACGGGTATGGGAAATCACCGATGCATCACTTGGTACTGATTGGGAATTGTGCAGTCATTATTATATCACTGTGTGCTTTTATTCTATTTTTATCGCTAATTTGCTTGGGGACAAGCAACGCTCGGTTTGGGGTTGTTGATAACGCCACTTTTTGGCGTTATTTTCAGTTCTCAAACCAATGAGATTGCCTTGTATTCAAGTAAAAAGGCGTGTATTTTATGGTTTATCTAGTGTTTGATACAGGTTATCCAAAAGACAGCATTCCTCGGGAAAAGAAGTTAAAAAGAGCCCAAAACGAGTGAAAACGAAGCCCAACGGAAGCCCAAAAGCCAAGCCCAAGACCCGATCCGCAAACCAGACGACGACCCCCGATGCCAAAATGACACGCGCGACTTACCACGCGACTTACAAGTCGCGTGGCAAGTGGCGTAACCCACTGTTTCGCGATTTTCAGTATTTTAATTCGGGTTTTAGGGCATTATCCAGTTTAGACGCAACTTTTCGACGACGACCAGAGCAGTTCGGGGGGCGATTTTCAGAGCCGTGTGACACCTTTTGGAGCCACGAGGGAGGATCAATCGAGGAGACGTCCAACACGCGAAGTGGATACAAGCCGGAAGAAGGGAGTTCATCTTTATATTCATCAGTACATCACACCATTCACCACGATCACTTTTGCCATGTTTTCTTTCATAGTTGTTTTCTCTTCTTTTGTGTTTGAATCCCCCAACATCATGAACTAATCTTTAGATGTTGGGGGTTGGACTGAATTAGATTTGAACATATAGATGGATGACGAATGATGTTTATCAGTTTTTCTTAGTTTAATGAATGCATGTGATTTTGTCCTTAATGCTTTTGTAAATTTGGCCAATTTACGATTGACCTATTGTTTTCAATTATGTTCGAGAGAATTAATTGAGAATTAGAATTAGGAATTGCATGTCTGAGGTGAGAAACTGGATAGAGATATACCAGTGTAAACCTTGGTCCCGTTTTAATCTTGAACGTAATGTGTTTTGAATTCCATAAGTGAGATCGAAAGATAAACTTGTGCTTTTTAAGATAAAACCCGTTGTGCTTGAGAAAGAACAACGGTGACTTTTACAAGATTGGGTTTCATCATAAGAGAATAACTGGTAATTGTTTGAGTCCGATGTCTGTATGTGAGAATTTAAGGATTTCCAACCCTCAACTGTTTCCTCCATCAAAGTTTCCAAAGCTGTTTCTGTTTTGTCTTGTGTTTGATTTGTTTACTTGTCGCAATTAATTAGTTTAACACCAACCTCTCAAAATATCGATAGTTCAGTTAATAACGATTGTAGTAATTGTGATACTTAGTTCCTAGTTCCCTGTGATTCGATACTCGTACTTCTAAAGTACTATTACTTGACTTCGACCCGTACACTTGCGGTTAGATTTAGGTGGGGTGTAAACCCACCTATCAGTTACGCGACATGGATTTCCAGTTTCCATTATATCGGATAGAGATAGTCCCTTTACATCCCGATTTTGGCAATCACTCCAAAAATCGTTGGGTACTCAGTTGAACTTAAGCACGGCTTATCATCCTCAAACGGATGGTCAGAGTGAGCGGACCATTCAGACTTTGGAGGACATGTTTCGGGCATGTGTATTAGACTTTGGAGGAAGTTGGGATAACCACTTGCCATTAGTCGAATTCTCATACAACAATAGCTATCACACTAGTATTAAGTGTGCGCCATATGAAGCTCTGTATGGTCGCAAGTGTCGATCACCTCTTTGTTGGTTGGAAATTGGAGATAGACAAGTATCTAGTCCGGACATTGTCCAAGAAACCACCGACAAGATCGCAATCATCAGGGATAGGCTTAAAGCAGCTCAAGATCGTCAAAGGAGCTATGCGGACAATCGAAGAAAGCCTCTAGAATTTCAAATTGGTGATAGAGTCTTTTTAAAAGTATCCCCTTGGAAGGGAACAGTCCGTTTTGGGAAAAGAGGAAAGTTGAGTCCATGGTATGTTGGACCATTCAAGATCACGGAAAGAATTGGACCAGTAGCTTATAAGCTGGAATTGCCAATGGAGTTAAGTGCTATCCACAACATGTTTCACGTGTCGAACCTAAAGAAGTGTTTAGCTGACGAAGCAGTAACCGTGCCCTTGGAAGAAATCCAAATCAACAATAAACTGCACATCGTAGAGGAACCAATAGAAATACTCGATAGGGAAGTCAAGCGTCTTAAGAGAAGCAAAATCCCGATAGTAAAAGTCCATTGGAACACAAGGCGTGGGCCTGAATACACTTGGGAGCGGGAGGATTACATGTTACAAAAGTATCCTCACCTCTTCGCAAGCAAACCTGTTAACGCTAGTGACACTTGAATTTCGGGACGAAATTTTTCTAACCGGGGGAGACTGTGACAACTGTCAAATTCACATCTCAGGTTAGAACTGCTTTGGATACCTCATTTTTATGACATAGTTTACACAGTGCAATTTTAGCAGTAAACACGGTAAGATAGGAAAAAATGAGAAATTTTGCCTAAGAAATCCTTGAATTAGGAAATTATCCATAAATCTCATAAAATGCCAACTTAATATATATTTATACTACAAGTATTTATGTAGTTGTTAATTTTTAAATATTTCAAGTTTATTATATATAAATACTTTATTTTATACATGTATACCTTGTATTTTAACTTTAAAAGAGAATACTTGTATTTTGATTTTATTTTAAACCATGAAGTGACTAAAATACATTTGTCACACCACACCACACCACCCCCCTCAAAGAGGTCGGCCACCCTCTCTCTCCCTCCATATGTATGCAACACTCTTCATCATTTCACCTCACTTTCTCATTTCAATCTCTCACTAAGAGAAAGTTGTCACCTCCTTCTCTCTCCATCTTCAAATCTTCATCCTCATCTTCATATCATCTTCAAGTGTTCATCATAAACTCCAGCCCCTAAACTCTTCTTCTTCAAGAGTCCAAGGCAATCAAAGGTAAAAATAAGTGTGTTGGGTAAAATCCACACACATTCTTTCAAGACTTTTTCATCTTCTTGCATTTTAAAGTATGATCTTCATCTTTTCTACACTTTCTTCATATCTTTTAAAATCATCTTTTATAGGTCTTAATGTTTGTAGATTTACCATCATAACATCTTTTGTTAGTAAAAGATGGTGAATCCAAAATCAAACCAATGTTAAGACCAAAGAAGAACATTTTAAACACATGCATGTAGTGTTCTTGGGAAATCCATCATTTTTGTTCAAGAGTCTCATGAATGGATCTTTGAAAACCATTAAAAACGTACTTAAACAAACATGCATGAGCTCAAAATACTGAATTTTTAGTTGCATGTTGATGTTCTTGGCAAGAACATCAACAATCTTCAAAATGGGTCTTTTATAAAAGTTTTCCAAGTTTGAGTTGATGGATAAATTGCATGCATTTTTAATGGATCACAAATATGTTTTGGAACTGAAAATAAGTGTATGGATGAGAGTCAAATCGGATTTTGCATGCAAAAGAATAAGAATTTTGGTTTAAAAGTCAATTGGAGAGCACATGCACAAGGTGTTGTTTGGACAGCTTGCTGTCAGATTTCACACCCCACTTCAAAGAGTCACATCTCACTCATTTTAACTCCAAATGGAGTGATTCATTTTCTAGAAATCATTTTATTGTGTTAAGATTCAAACCCAAGTGGTTTCATTCAAAAAATCAAAGATTTCATTTATCAAACAGTCCTCACAAAATCCGTGTACAAACAGCAAAGTCTTCTGTCGGGTTTTACGTCGTGTATTATTTCATGTACTTATACTCTTTCAAAAATTATGAAACTGATGCCAAAGGTTTCCTAACTCATTGAACCAATTGGGCATAAAATTTCACGATCAAATTATACCTGAAAGTTACCCAAAGTTGGACACAAAGTGACATCAAATTCTGGACAGTAAAGGACAAATTATTATTTATTATTAAGGACTATTTCTAATCTCATTTCATCATTTCATGATGAAATAGTGGAGTATATAAGTATATCTTATATTTATGCAGTTTATTTATGCATTTTATTTATGTCTTTTATTTATGCAGTTATTTATTCTTTATCTTTTTTCATCTTTTATGATGAAATTGTGGAATGTTCATATATATAATATATTTATATATATTTATGCATTTTATTCTTGATCCCATTTCATCATTTTATGATGAAATAGTGGAGTATAAATATATATATTATATCTATATATTTATACATTTAAATATTTGTCATTTCGTTTGCGACCTCTAATTTTATCGTTGTTACGATAAAATTTTGGTTTATACATATATATGTACTATATATGTTTATGATCTTTAAAACCCTTTTCGTTACTTATTGTGACGAAATTGTGGAAACTTTAATCTAAGAAGAACAATGTATACGTTTATTACGTTATAATATTAAAACACAACAAGGCATTTTATGATGATTTGGATAGTTAGTACCAAACCTTCGAGATTGAGAACTCACTAGTGACCTTACGTTCATAGGTTTGAAGTAGGATCATCTCGGAGTACTTGTGGGAGTTTCCCGGATTCTATCGCGTATCATGTGAGTATTCACAGCCCCCTTTTTCAATGTTTTATATATTTTGGGGTGGAAAGCATGTGGTTACTACAACTATTTTACACACCGATTATTTCATTTTCTTGAAAATACGAAGCTTGCTTATTTATGCTCTATGGTATCTATGTTGTTGCAAATGTTGTAAGTTTGAGTTTCTTTTGCTATCATTCAAAAGTCCTCGTTTACGTATACGTTACCCGTTAACTCATGGATTGAGCCGTTGGTAATTATGGATAACGTTATTTGGTTTGACACCCCACTCACAAGTAGCGCTTGTTTGAGTGCATAATTATTGTTGTATTGGCGTATTGTTGGTGATAGAACATGCGCGTATGTGGAATGATTCCACCACTGTAGTAGGGGCAAAGTATGTCGGTATAGGTCGGGTAACGGGCTCAATAAACTCATTAAACCTGTGAACTCACCAACTATTCATTAGTTGACACTCTCATTTACATGCTTTTCAGGAGAACGTTCTTAAGGTTGGAATTTAGGAAGGCTACACGTGATGAAGCTTTCTTTACTATCTCTAAATTTTATGTTCATTTCCCTTTCGTAAAGACAATTGTAAAAGACAAGGTTTAACCTTTGAATGTATTTTTGATGGTTGTTGTGATCTTGTAACTTTTGCTATGAAACTTGAGCTGTACATTCCGTGTTTCCGCTTTAGCGGGGTGTTACAGCATGATGGGGACTTTTTTCCAGCATGTCCTTATTCCTCTCCCACACCTCGTATAAGGTCTCCTGGTCCCACTGAGCAAAGTGAGCGATTTCAGCCATTAGTTGAGTTGTTCAACCTGGCGGAAAGAATTTATGTAGGAAAGCGGCAACCATTTGTGCAAGTATTGATTTGATCTACTGGTAGGCTCTCTTCCCATATCTATGCTCTTCTCTTCAGTGAGTAGTTAAACAATCTCAGCTTGATTGCATCATCTGACACTCTGTTAATCTTGAACGTATTGCAGATCTTCTCGAATATACGAAGATGTCCATGAGGATCTTCTGTCGTGCTCGTCCAAAATGATTTTGCTATAGCATTGGAATCATTCCATGCCTTATCTCGAAATTATTAGCTCCTGTCGCAGGGGGCTGAACACCTCTTCGGATGGCTGGCACATTGGGATTGGCAAAAGACCACATAGGGACCCTCTCCGGAGGAGGCGGTGGAGGAGGTGGTACTTCCTCATCCCTTGGTTTCTCGTCCCCCATCTTCAATTTCTTCCTTGCTTTTGTTGCTTATCTTAACTGGCGTGCGGTTCGTTCAATCTCTAGATCGATTGGCCCTACACTTTTACCTCGGGTTCCTCTTGGCATAAACCAATCAGTACTTGCAAGTTAAAATATAAAGATAAGAAATCCGGAAATTGAATAATGACATAAACAAAATAAAAATAAAAATGTCCAATGTAATAATGTCTATAGCTGGTAGTGCTATCAGTGCAAACTAGTTCCCTGACAACGGTGCAAAAACTTGATAGGCGAGTTTACACCCTCCTAATCTAACTGCAAGTGTACGGGCCGAATCAAGTAATATGTACTTGGAAGTATGAGTATCGAACCAAGGGAACTAGGAATTGAGTATCACAATGACTATAATTACTATTAACCAGACAATCCAATTGATGAATTGATGATGATTGATTATAACTAAATTAAATAAATAAACTCTAGAGTAAAAGCAAAGAACAAAGTTGGACATTTTCAAGAGATAATCAGTTGAGGTTTGGAATCCCAATGGTTTCACAAAGAACACACCACTTATGACAAATAGTAGACTAATCTAATCTAATGAATACACAATCACGTAAATAACTGCTATACTCTATCGAGCAATAACAAAGTTATTCTAGAAAACGAGGTTTCATCTCTCGATCTCAACCTAGTAATCCAGAAATTCATTAAGAGTAAGATTGTAAAAACAAGTACTAGGGTTTACTTGGTATATGTCAATCCAATTTCTCATCCTAGGCATACAAATTCAAGCCAAGTTATAGAATCGCTCTCTCAAGTCTAATTCATAACAACTAATCAGTTTGCAAGGTGATCAGACTCACAAAAGCATTAAAACCAAATTCATATGCTTCTTTAATTAGAAAAACAGATAAGAATCACAAGGTTTCATGTTCATATGCTTATAAACCAAAGTTCATCCAAGCCCCAACAATCTAAAGATTAGTTCATGTTGGGGGTGTTGAAACACAAAGCAAAAAGGAGGAAAATCAAAGTAAACACGATCTCTTGAACAAGAAATCGATGTATGAACAAACTCCGTTTTGTTGAATTGCAATATCCACGAACAAGGAATTGATCTTTGTTAATCTGGCACTCCCCGATGATTTCGTTGCGTTAATTGACTTCAAATTTTGTGGAAGATCGACCCTAGTTTCCCCAAATTCGCCCCTTGCCTCTCTCTTGTCGATACGTTGAAGAATATCCCCAACCGTAGGTGAAAAAGGGCTTAAAAAATATCACCCCGTCATCGGTACTTACACCGAGAGTTTAAGAGTTTAAGTCTCGGTGGCTACTGGTTTGCAAAATTTTGATTGTCGGTAGTTACACCGAGAGTTTAAGAGCTTAAGTCTCGGTGTAAGTCTCGGTGAGCGCTGTTTTGTAAAAGTTGATTTTCTTCATTCACTTGACGACCCAACTTGACAAGTCTTGGTGACACCTTTTTGAGTTTCTTTGATGCATTTCTCCGAGCTTTGACCCAAGATTTAACTTGTACGACTTTGCTTTGCCATCAATTCACCGAGCTCTTCATTCTCGTCTATAGTTAGCTTCTTTCAAACCTAATTCTTCGTTTATTCTCGAAACATAAATTCCTGAAAACTCATGAATAAACCGTGAATTACGCTTCGTTAGTTTGGAATTCAAGTAATTTAACACATAAAGTTGTGCTGAAATAACGCCAAAAATGGCGTTATCAGCTTTCTCCATCTATCACAAAAAGTTTCTTTTTTCTATACATTTTATAGATCTTTCATCCTCAATCATGGACCGGTCTATCGTTTATATTAAAAAGTTACAATAACAAAAATTATAATAAGTAAAAACTATTTATTTAATTAAATTACGATAATTAAAAAGTACAATAACTGAAAATTGAAGTTTATAGCAAGTAAAAATAAAAAAAAAATAAAAAATAAAAACAAAATAAAAACAAAATATTTTTTTTTTCTAATGTTAAACTAAGTGAAAGAAATTTTATATTTTTTACCTACTTTTTAATTTTTTTTTGAACTAAGATAATTATTTGATAAGTATAAATTTGGTTTGATAAATTAAAAAATATTAAAAAATATAAAAAAACGTAAGAAACCTAAATTCTTGCTATTTATAAATTTGGGTCCCATCATTTCTTGAGGAAGATCCGGTCCTTATAAAGGAACTAGTTCATCTTATGTGGCAAAGAAACACTCACTCTCAATGGTAAAAGAACTTCTAAAACCGGTCCCTGGAGGTTTAAGAATCTTGCATTGCATATGCTCTAAGTTAAACACTAGTATAATGTTGCCACCTCCTTTGTCCCTTTATGTTGCATGTTGTTCCGGCAATCATCCCCACCTAGAAGCTTATGTTTTTCTCCTACTTCCTTGATCCTCAAGACTTCAACTCAGCTCGGACAACATTCAAAAACCCAAATTAATTCCATATTAACATAAGTGATCAACTATCAGCATCAATATTAACATCAACCAAACAAAAAGAAAATGTGTAAATCTTTACTAAACATGCACATCAACCTATAAATCTAATCCATTGTACCATAAGTAAATACATCATAATCAAAATATAAAGAAGCAACCAACACAAAACCATTCCACAAGTATTTGATACAAAAAAATGAGCCAAACCCCTAAAATAATATCCTAAATCAACAATATGTTCTTAAAGAGTCAAAATCCTTAAATCATCAAAAAGAAGATGAAGAAGAAGAAGAATAGAAAGATCTAGATCTTTCTTCCGAAGAGGTGATTCTAATCCTGACAACAAAAAGAAGGCAGAATGGTTGAGATCTTAATTTTGATATCCGAGAAAGACGAAGAACAATGGTGGCACGTGGCTGAAGGTTTGGAGATCCAGATATCAACAACGATGGCTGTAGGTTTTACAATTGCTGATTTTGCTTGGGTTTGGTGGGCTTCAACAGGCAAGGAATGTAGGGACGCTTGTTTTGGCGGCATAGGGATGAAGACAACGAACTCAGATCCAGACGACGCTTCAGATCTAGACGGCGATGGTCGTGTGAAGCGGACATTGGCCGTGAGAGGCAGTAGTGGTCGACGGGAGGTGCTTGTCGGCATTGCTCTACGTTTTTGTGGAAGAAGATGAAAGGTGGAGGACGCAGGTCGGTCTGCCGCGAAAGAGGAAGTGACAGGGATATATGTATATGTATATGTATAATAACATTTAAACCACATGGACGAAACAAGTAATTTACTCTTCAATGTATGATGATTAGAAGATATATATTTATTATGTTATAAATATTTTTAGGTAAAACTCTTAAATTCAAGACTACAATATTTATGAAACATCATTGATAAATCAATGCAAGAAAATACATCATATTTTGGTATGATTTTTCTTTTGAGTAATGGTGGTGGTGGCGGTTGACAGTGGTTAAGAAGGTAGTTATGTTCGAAGTGGAGGAGGTTGGTTTATACCTAAACGGTTTCAATTTATTTATAATGGTTGGTTGGGTAGCTGACTAGAGTCGATCATTTATGGATGATTTTATTTTCTTGTGCACTACCCCTTTCCAACTACTGATCATTGCCTTGGTATGCTATTACCTCACTAACTAGCTAATTCCTCCTTTTGCTCCTCAACATACGGATTGTGAATCCACCAAGCGTAGGTTCAATTCTCGCAATTTCAGTAATCAGTTTTCAATTTAGTTCAAAAATGCTTCCATGTTGACATTGTTGTCTATGATCGGACAGGCGACCCTTAAGCAATTTTAATCACTAAGTGTAACAACCGTGTCTTGATTTCAATAAATTAAGGAAGATGTGGTTAAATAATAAAAGATGTTGGGATTGGGGGCTAAAGCATAAAGTCATAAAAGGGAGGAACCAAAGATGTATATTGCTAAAAGATATAAAAAGGGAAGCAATCCCTAGAAACCCCATTCCTGTGAAATTTATTGCGACTGAGAAAGAAAACGAGAGGAGAAGAGAAATCGGCTAAGAAGGAGATTCACTAAGGTAAGAATCTTGAATCCTCCTCTCTGTTTTGGGACAAATGTAACACCTCGAAAATTGGAGAACCAAGTTTGGGCCACGGACGTCCGCGAGGGACATGCCGGACGTCCGTGATGTGCGGAAGTCCGCACACCTTCCGCGGAAGCAACAGAGAAAATGAGGGTTTCGGGTCAGCTTGGGCCACTGACGTCCGCGAGGGACCATGCGGACGTCCGCGAAGTATCTGAGATACTTTGTGTTTAAGAAAACCCTTCTCTCTCTTTCTCATTTCATTTCAAACCCCAACTTCCTATCTCTCTCTTCCTCTCACTAAGTCGATTCCTTCCCCAAAACAACCTCAAATCCTTTCTCCTCCTCTTCATCTCCTCTACTCGAATCAACCCACTTCCACCATTGTTGAACATTTGGGAGCTTGAAGCTTTTTGGGAGTCTAGGAGTTTTCTTTTGGAGGATTCAAGTGGTAAAAGAAATCTCTCCCTACCCAAAAGTTTTATTGTTGTTGTTTTCACCTTCTCTTCCATATTGGGGTATTTTGGGTGATTTTGATGATGTTGGGTTAAAGTGATCTCCTAATCTCTTCATTTATGAAGTTAGGGCTTTTGACATAAATGGGTATTTTGGTGTAAATGGTTGAGAGATGATTCCTTATGGTTAGATCTGAATATTCATGGTTGGAACTTATGGATCTAGGTTTTTGGAGATGTTAGCTTGAAGATGCAAGAGATTTCAAAGGAGCTTACGTTTGGAGAAATTCTAGATTTAGCCTAAATCTAGCAAGGTGAGTTCAAGTTCATTTGAGAAAACTTTGTACATGCCAAAAATGTTATTTTCCAAATATTTGTGTGTTTTACTTGAAAAATCAATGGATGAGTTATTTGGTTAGTTTAATTCTTTGAAATATTTATCTTCATAAATGTTGTAAAACACCCATATTTGGGGCTTTTGGATATTTGATGTGTAGAAATCATAACATGTCCTTAAAAGATTAATTGCTCAAAATGATGTCTAATTGATGGTTTAATCATGTTAGTGTAATTGATTTTATAAACCGTTTGGGAAATACACGATGTAGTGTCAAGAGTCATTTTGGGAATTATAAGGGTGTGAGTTCTTTGGGAAAACCCTTTTGTTTAACCGTGTCGAGTTTTGGGGTTAATGATGATTTTGTAGTACTTGTTTACCTAAACAATGTTTAAATGCATTTTATGCGATGATGACCGTTATTCATGGGTCTAGCGAACTTTGAGCATTTTGCTCGGTTTTGACTTTGACAAAGTCTTGGGGACATTTGTCCGGTTTTAAATGGCTCGATGTGGAGTCTTACTTATGGGTTGCTTTTATTGCACCGTATTGCATATTATTGCACGTTGTTGATATTTACATGTTTGGTGCGTTGGACGTTCCGGGATAGGCATGTTGTTTTAGACCTTGTTAGCTATGGATCCATAGGCACTGTTGTTATTTTAACGTGGAATAGGCATAACGTAATTTGTAATTCCCGTTGACCTGAAATGTGGAATAGGCATAACGAAATTTGTAATTCCCGTTGACCTGAAATGTGGAATATGCATAACGTAACTTGTAATTCTCATTTCGTAGTATAGAAGTCGAGGAATAGGCATAACATAAATTGTAATTCCTGATTTCCATGGGAGGACCAGAGATAGGCATAACGTAACTTGTAATCTACTTCCAGTTGTACGATTAACGTTGTATGGGTGGTATACTTATGTGTTTCCTCCACCTTCAACGGATACGGGTCTCCCCCGTTTATGGTATTTGGACTTTATTACATTTTACGTTCGCGTGAGTATTGATTCGTATTATGTTTTTCAATGAAGGGTTATAATTATATGGATGGTTTCCATGATTTATGGGTTGAGTATTTTGTCGTCAACCGTATTTGAAGGTTCTGCCTAAACTAGATTTATTCACGTATTTGAGTGAGTTGGGATCGTAATTCATTTTGGAAAAATGCTTTATACCTTTTGGGAACTTTTCTCATAGATTTTGGGTGCGTTGGAAAATGAGTCGTTTATATCCTTTTTGGAAACTCTTTTGGAAATGATAATATATGTCGCAAACTTTCATTAAAAGAATTATTTAAATCATGCTATAAACTCTTGAACTCACTAGGCGTTAGCCTAACCCTTTTTATTTGTCGGCATGTGCAACAGGCTCAGGTTGAGAGTAGCTCTAGCTACACTGTGAAGTGGCGAGTACTAGTAGAATGCACGAAAGATTATTGTGATTAGTGAAGTCTTTCGCACTTGGTTTGGGGTTTAGCAACTTGTGTTGTGTTAAATAACGCCCGTCTTAAGTTACTAGTCATGGAAATTATGATGTTTAAATTCCGAGGTATTTTCAGGAGTAATTTGTAGAAATGATTTTATCTTTCTTTGGGTATTTTATTGAAATTAATGTTAGTCGCTCGTTACAATTTTGAGGGTGTTACAATAAAATACTGCAGTTATGAGTTGATTTAGGCTACCAGAATTGATTAAGCATCACCTATTTCTCTATGTTCTCTTTATAAAAGGAATGGAGAAGATTCTCTTTTTGGACCAAGTAAATGTCGATAAGGATGCTCGGAATGGAAGTTTTTCATTACAAATGCAAACCTGTGATGTATTTACTTAAGCATTAGGGATTAAATCGCTTTGGGCGATTGGGTTGTGAATTTGGGGTTTTGCCGTTCGAATCCCGGAATTGAGTTGGGGAATCCCGGATTTGAGTTGGGGAATCCCGGATTTGAGTACCGAATCCGGATTGGGGAATCCCGGATTTGAGTACCGGATCCTGGATTGGGGAATCCGGGATTTGGAGTTAGTCTCAGATGTCAGAGTTCGGATTCCGGAAACCCTTCTTTTCGGGTATGTTACTGATAGAAGTGTATGGATTGCCTTAGGTGTTGGGTTCGACTGGGTTGTTCGTGAAAGGGCACGTGTTTAGGAAAACCCCTACAATCAGGTGAGTTCCCTTAACCCTTTTTACGTGAAATGAGATGTTAAATGTTTTAAACTGATCATAGTATCAGATGCGAGTATGTTTCATTTTCTTAAACTATTACAAACTCTTCGCATGAAAGTATGTTTTGGAAATGCTTATTTAGCAGGATTAAACTGTTTATAAAGATTGAATGCATTGCTGGTTTATTGTTAGCTATGCTTATATGCCACGTGGAGTCAGGTTGCACAGTGGGATTAGTGTACCTCGGGATCCGATGATTCCTTGGGAGTTTATTTTGAACCAATGGGTGTGGAATTTGTTTCCTGCCTATTCGGGTAATGGGGAGTCTGCTTGGGCCCCGATATGAGGCGAGAGGGGAGTCTGCTTGGGCCCCGATCGTGGTTGTTAAATTGTGCGGTCTATGAACACTGTGCAAATTCCCATGTATGGAGTTTTGTGTTGAGATGCATGATTTGTTAAAGAAATGTTTTATGCTTGTTGTTAAAAGTGTTTTCGGAGGGAATTCACTAGACCGTTTGGTCTAACCCTCGCTTTCAAAACTAAACCATTTTCAGGGAAGCCTCTAGCGGTGCTTCAAGTAAAGGCAAGAGAAGAGTAAGGTTTAGAGATGGAGGCATCGGCATAAGGTACACTATAGTTCCTTAATTAGTTTTGTTTTGTATTAGATAGATCTCGGCTGTGGATAGAATATTTCCGCTGCAAATTTTGAGTTATTCAGACCTTGTAATGTTTGGTTTATGAATCCTTATTCGTAATTGGGACCCGTTTTGGGATTTCTTCAATGTTTTTGCTTATTGAAAATTTGGGCTGTTACAAATGGTATCAGAGCCATAGTTTAAGGGATTTAGGTGACCGAACGGGCCTAAACTTAAACTGTGATTTAAGGGACACAACCAAGATATAGGATGCCTTTAAGAAAGATCACTCTAGGTGCGCTAGAAAAATAGGGTAATGAGAACTGTCGTGTAAGGTAAATTTACATTACACCTGGCCAGTGTAATTGCGAATTTACAGGTACATGTACGTGCTCGAATTGCCTTATGTTACGAAGTTGAGTTAAGTGGTGATTGTTTGTGGTTGTTCCAGTTCTTGTACTATATGGTAGGTTGTTATGGTTGAGGCAGTCCTTGGAGGAAGGTGGAATGTAACTGTGATGGTAACATGGTTTCGTTAGGATGTGTATGACTTTGTTAAATTGCATGAGGTCGTTCATAGAGAGATGTGTTGGCACCTTCTAGAAGGAGTGGGGTTCAAAGCGGTGATGAAGCGGTCAATAGTGGAAACTCTGGGTTCAAAAGAGGATGAATGACGCTATAAGGATGAGCTTCTAGTTTCTAGTGAGTCCCCATTCCTTGGTTTGAGGGGTCAACCAGTTGGGATGAGATCTGTGACGGAAATCTTGAAAGCTTCAAATGTAAGCGGGTGAAGAAAACGAGCCTTTGACTGTTAGTCAAGCGGGGTAGTGGCCAGATTGGTGAAGAAAAGATGTTAGTGATGGATCGAAACGTGTGTGTGAGTAGGACACGAGTTAAACCGGTCGTTATTCGACCTTAAAGACAAAATTTCGAAATCGCATGGTTGTGGATCTTGGGTCTATACGAAATTTGAAGGGTTGTGGAGCGACCGTACCATAAGTGGATAGGAGAATGAGAAGACGACCGATGGTCGAAAGTTGGGTGTCGACGATAAGTTCCTGTAGGAGTGATGTTGGACCTAAATGAGTATTAGTACTTTTAACATACAAAAGAGTGTGGGAGCCGACTAACTCGCTCCGTATAGGTGAGTTCGTTCTAAGGTTTTAAATCGTATTAGAAATGTTTTATTTAACACGTTTTATTTGGGTCAATACTGATTCGGTCGACTAAGTCGCGAATTATCTTGGGGTGGCATGTGAGCGATCTTAGGGTCGTTGTGTCTACATTTCGGCTTGAGCAGTGAAGTGAGATGTTTATGTCAATTTGTTTTTCATTATGGTATCTATCGAATTTTCAAGTGTGTAAAATGATTTAAAATTTGTTGTGTCGTCATGCCTGAAGGCTATGAACTTTGTAGGTCGTAGTGGACGGTAAAGTTAATAACAAGGAGGGGTTCGAATGGAAATTGTTCAATTGATTTGATTTCGGTCGGGTTACGACCTTAGTATTCCAGTTAGAGGACAACAGGAAACGGTGGAAGTCCCGGATATTGAACTTGTTAATGTTGGATAATGCGTGATGTGATTTCCCGTGGAGCGGGCATACGCATGTTGAAGCCGAAGGCTATTGAGAAACTCTTAGTTGTAGCATGTTATTAAGTAGATAATGTGCCCTGATGAAATGCTTTCAGTTATGAGCCAGAGTGGTGAATGGTACTGTAATTAGACTACGCGCCATACTAGTCTTATTCCTCCGCTAGTACGGACCGTAGGGCACAAGTTAGTTGTGATGTGTTGGAAACGGTAGGTTCCATTGGGACTCTTTGTGTATCGGTGAGGTGGTGGAAACTTCACCGTGTCAGCTATGGATGCTGAAGGGGATGACTGTCAAAAGAGTCCAGTTTTGAGATCGTGGGGAGACCGAAAGGTGAGAAGAAATTATGATGCGGTAATTTCACAGAATTTACCTAAGGAAATGAAGGGTTGTCGGGAGAGATGTATACGCGGTGAGAGGTTAGGCCACTTTGTGTAGGTGTGCCAAATGTGAAGCAGTTGTTGTATCTAGGTGTGCTCTAAGGGATTTGATGACCGGTATAGGAATGAGGCAGTCAACACAACCAAAGCTGGTGCTTGGAGAATCAATTTGTAAGAGAAATCCTCAAAAGCCATGTGGGACACAATATGTGTTCAGTATGAAGGAACGTCTGAAGTCCAGGATTCAAGAAAGATCAACCTGGTAAGACAATACGAAAGTTTCATCTCTGGTAAGAATGAAACTCTCTCTGAAGTACATCAACGTTTTAATTGCTTAATTATAGATCTTAAAACGGTTGGTAAGGAATATTCTAACTTTGAAGTTCTGACAAAGTTTTTAGAATGTTTACCTGAAAGCTGGGACAATTATTCCATGTGTCTCAAGCTGTCAAAAGATCTAAGATCAATGACACTTGCTACCTTATATGGCACATTGCTGAATCATGAGCAATCTAGCCATCTTAAGAAGAATCTTGTAAAAGATTCCAAAAGCACCCCTGTTGCTTTAATCTCAGAGGAACCTTCTACTCAGCGACCCGTGGTCACTATCACTGAGTTAGAAAGTAACTCTGAAAGATCATCAGATTCTGATTCTTCAGATGATGAATCCTTGGCTCTCCTAACTAAAAAGTTCAGGAGATTCGCCAAGAAGAAAATGTTTAGAAAGAACAAAACTCTTTCTATAGCTGACAAGCCTAAGTCATCAGCTTTTGTTGATAAGGCTACTGCTACTTGTTTTAACTGCGAAAAGACAGGTCATTTCGCTAACGAGTGCAGGTCAAAGAAAATCATGAGACCTTCAACCTTTACAAAGAAATCCTTTGTTCCAAGGAATAAAGACGACAAATACTTAAAGCTGAAGGAGAAGTATGCAAAGCTGAAAAGCTTTAAGAAGAAGGGAAAAGGCCTAATGGCTGACTATGATTGGGCTGCTTCTGATGAAGAAGCCTCATCATCTGATTCTGAAGATGATGAAGCAAATCAATGTCTCATGGCCAAGATTGAAGAAGAGGAAGAAAGTTCAGACATTCCCTCCACTTCAACATCTGCCATTCAGGTATCACCCTCCTTCTTTACCAATATTGTAAATATTGATGAAGCTGATAGTCTCCGTAAAATCGAACTACTGACTAGAAGTTTATACGAAGCCATGAACGGCAAAGCTGTGGTTGAAAACCAAAATCTTGATCTCGCTGAAAAGCTTAAAAATTGCCACCTTCAAATAGAAAAGCTTTCTAAATTTGAAGAAGATTTTAAAGATCAAGTCCATTTAAATCAGCTAGTCAAAATTGAACGAGCGGAAGCTATCGCTGCATTAAAAGCTGAACAAGCTACTGTTGAAGGATGGTGTAATTCTTCAACAAAGATCACTGAGATAATTAAGGCTCAGATTCCTCTGAGTGATAAACGTGGTCTGGGTTATAAATATGATACTCCAATACCAACCACTGAACGTTCAATGCTTAAATTTGGAACGTTCGTATCCTCAGTAGCTGACACTTCTTCATCTCAGTACTCCTCGTCGATTACACCAATCCCTGAGGAAACTCCTACCTCCTCAAAAGGTAAGGAGAAAATGGTTTATTTAAAACCTACCTCTGTCTCTAAAGATAAAGGTAAAGGAATTGTAATTTATCAAAATCCTCAGAAGGGTACTTTAGTACCTAAGCTGAATGCTTCCAAAGCCTTAGTGATTCATTCATCTGGTTCTAGAAATCAGACCTCTGGATCAGTTCAGCGACCTACTCCTAGACTCAGAGTAGATATCCTTGGTAAGAAATCTGAAGAACTGAATGTTCGTCCTATTTCAAAAACCAATAGTGTACTTGGTGCTGGCACTTCTAATTCCAAATTAAAAGCTCAGCACACAAGTGGTCCTAGAACTAATTTTAGTTATAGGAAATGTTATCACTGTGGACTTACCGATCATATTGCAAGTAAGTGTCCCACAGCCACCAAAGCTGATAAGATAGCTAAGGTGAAGATAGCACCAAAGAAGACCAAACCAGTTGCAAGTCAGGTCAAGGTGACTCCTACCGCTGAGGTCAAGAAATTGACCAAAGTGAAGAAAGACAAAGCTGAATCTTCAAATGCTGCGAAGACTGCTGAACCCATTCCAACCACTTCCACTGACAAACGCGTATACATGGTGAAGTGGGTACCCAAGCAAAACTAATCTTCCTTTGTATTGCAGGTTAAGAAGGGTATCTGGTATCTCGATAGCGGATGCTCTAGACACATGACTGGAAAGAAAAGCCTGCTCGCTGAATACAAGAAAGAGAAGGGTCCCTCTGTGACTTTCGGTGGAAATGGAAAAGGACACACCCGAGGGTATGGTGTACTTTCAAATGGTACAACATCCTTCAGAAGAGTCGCATATGTTGAAGGGCTGAAGCATAATCTTCTGAGCATCAGTCAGCTTTGCGACATGGATAACAAAGTGATTTTCACCAAGGAATCCTGCTTTGTCTCTGACAAAAAGGAGAAGATAGCTCTCAGCGGTTATCGTTTGGAAAATGTTTACGTTATAAACATGGACTCAACAACCACTGAGAACTCCTGTTTCTTCTCAAAGGCATCTTCTGATGTCAACTGGCTATGGCACAAGAGGCTCTCACATCTCAACTTCAAGACACTGAATACTCTTTCATCCAAAGAGTTAGTCACTGGTCTACCTCAACATTCATACGCCAAAGAATCCTTATGTTCAGCGTGTGAAAAAAGGAAGCAGACCAAGGCAAGCTTTAAGTCCAAGCAAGTTTCCTCAGTGTCATCTCCTCTTCAACTACTCTGTTGGTGCAAGTGTACCCAGCTTTAAATATTGTGATATATTTTTGGTACACATAAAATCACATCTCCATATTTATTTTGATGATTACAAAACACACCGCATTATTTGTTGTCTAATATTTTATCTGAGTGTGCAGATATTTAAATGATCTCGATAAATTTTTTATCTGAAGAATCCAAGTCTGAAGAGTTTCGTCATTTTATTTTAAAATGATAAACACCCTAAAATATTTTATCACTTGGATATTTCGTATCTATATAAATATATTTGAATCAAATATATATAATATATATATGTTTTTATATATAAATCACTGATATATATATATTAATATGCTGTCTACTACTGTTCATCTGTTGCAAAAGATTGTGATCAGCCGAAGTAACCTGCGTTGCCATGCTCTCATTGGACAAATCTTTAGGCGGTATACCGCCAAGGTTCACGCGGTATACCGCGTCACTATTCACCCGACAGTTCAACTGCATGGGAAGCTTCTTCTGTCAGACAACCTTTTTTAGGCGGTATACCGCCGTGTGCAACGCGGTATACCGCGGGTACTTTGTAGCCGTTGATTTTTGCAGGTTGACCTTCTCCTTGCAGTACACTTTTTCTGACGCAGGTATACCGCGATGGTTTGGCGGTATACCGCGAAATCTCTCAAGGCTGATGATCATCCAGTATAAATACAAGCATCCAGCTGCCTTCAATACTACACCAACTTCAGCAATAAATTCTCCCTCAGCATTTGATTATTATTCTGCTGCTTTCTTACTCACACTAAATCACTTAAACTGATAAAATTAATTTTTGAGCAAGAAATCTTGAGTTGATAGCAGATTAAAATCTCTCGATAAGTTGAATCAGCAACACAACTCAAGTGATCAAACTCTCTAAAAATATCCAAGTGATAAACCTTATTCAAGAGTGATTATTCATATTAAAATCTATACCCTCTTGTAAGTGTTTGAATTAGAGTGAGTGATCCACATTAATCTCTCAAAGAAGAGTGTTTCGCGTTTGTTGTATTAAGGTTTGTGTTTCTACCGTAAAGAACACGCTTCGTATTGGATCTCCGAGAAGTGTTATTTTCTCGAGGTGGACTAGCCAACTTTGTGTTTGGTGAACCACTTTAAAAATACCGTTGTCAAGTATTCTCTTTCCCTTATCTATTTACATTTCCGCTGTGCATTTAAATTATATCTGTTTATATAATTGTTGTATATTTACTTGTTTATACTCTGCTTTATTTTTACTGTATTTATTTGTTCAAAGAATTTTTGAAAGAAAAAGATTTTTAAATACAACCTTACCCCCCCCTTAGGTTGTCCAACATTTGGTATCAGAGCAGGTCTTTCAAAATATTCTGCATATTTTTCTCTTATTCTTCTAAATGGCTCAACAAACTAATATCGTGTTTTCAAAACCTCCTTTGATAGATACTGAAAAGTTTGGCATTTGGGCCGAGCTATTTGAATGTCACGTGCGTGGCAAAAATCAAAAGATTTGGAACATCATAGAAAAAGGGAATTTTAAACCCACCATTGTGAAAGATGATGTTTATATTGATAAACCTATAGATGACTGGACTACTTCTGATGAAGCTCATTTTTGTTTAAACTTTGAAGCTAAGAATATTTTATATGCTGCTTTAACATCTGACGAAATTGAAAGAGTATATACTTATAAAACTGCAAATCAAATATGGGAAAGTTTAAATAATACTCATCGTGGAAACACGGAGGTTAAATCTAGTAAAGTAAATATTTTAGTTCACGATTATGAACTATTCGAAATGAAACAAGATGAGTCAATTGACTCAATGTTTAAAAGATTTAACCTTATTGTGACTACTTTGAAAGGTTTGGATCGCACTTATCCTAACGAGGACTATATAAGGAAAATCCTACGAGCTCTTCCTTCGGAGTGGATGCAAAAGATAACATCCTTAGAAGACTCCCGTGACCTTTCCATAATGAAGATAGATGACTTGATCGGTAATCTTAAAGTGCATGAAATTGCACTTAAAAGAAACAAAGACCGGGAGCAAGTTAAAAAGAAATCAATCGCTCTCAATGTCTCAACACCAAAAGATGAGAAGAAAAAGGAGAAAGCTAGCTCCTCGAAAGATCCATCCGAAACTCTCGATGAAGTCGCCATGTTGGTAAGAAACTTTTCCAAATTTCTTAATAATAATAATAAATTTTCTAACAATGGCAGATTTCAAAGAAACGGTAACTACCGTCGTGGTGGTGAAAATCGAAGTCGTAAGTTCCATAAACGAGACGAAAAAGTTAAGAAAAATGGCGACTCGAGTGAAGACCATAAAGCTAAGCCAAAGAGAGGCTTTTGCTACTCATGTGGTGACAAAGACCACTACGCCAATGAATGTCCAAAAAAGAACAAATTCCAAAAGAAGAAGGAGAAAGCCTTCATTGGAGGCGCGTGGAGCGAGAGTGAAGAAGAAGATGACTATCAAGCCATTTGTCTTATGGCCGATAGCGACGACGAGGTAAAATCTTCTTACTCGGATTACGATAGTGATTATGAAAGTGATAGTGAAAATAATCTCGAAGAATTATATGAATCTTTTCATAAAATGGCCGCTCTTGCAAATCGTTACCAAGATGAGAATGCTATGTTAAAAGAAACTGTAAATGCATGTAAAAAGGAAATAAAAAATGTTAAACAAAAATCTGAAAATGATATAGATATAATTGCTAAATTAGAAACTAAATTAGGAGAAAAAGATTTTTGTAAATCTTGTGATGTTTTAAATAAAGAAATTGCATGCTTGAATAAAAAATCACATGAAAATATTATTTGTACAAAATGTGATATTCTTGATAATGAGATTACATGTTTAAAGGCTAAATGTGCTTCATATGAAAAAGATAACATGCTAGCTAAAGCCTTTGAAAGTAGCAATGAGAAAGTTCTTAACATGCTTAATATGCCTAACCGTATAAAATGTAGAAAAGGCATTGGTTCCAATACTTGTGTTGATAAATGTTCTTGTATACCCATCAAAAGATTTTATGAATCACCTAAAGTAAATACAAGAAATCAATATGTGCAAAAACCTCCGTATGTGCGTAAAATAAATAATGTAAATTATAATACGAGAAAACCGTATGCTCGCATGTACCATGATAAATATTCTAAACCTAATAATAATGCGAATGTAAATGCTTGTTTTTATGTGTATGATAAATATAATCGCAAAATCAAAATGGTAAATAAATGGATTCCAAAAGGAATGTTTAGTAATGATAATCCCGGTGGTATGCGTTTATGGTTTTAAATGTGTTATGTATATATGTTATATATATATATATAGTTTAAATATAATTTATTGTATATATTATATATAAGTAATATAATAGTATGTGTACCTTTATATTGTTTATATATATATGTACTGTTTATATATATATATGTACTGTTTATATATATATATGTACCTACGTACTATATATATATATTTTGTGTATTTAATATATTATATATATATGTTATTTGTACCTTTTTATACTATTCATATATATATATACATACGTACTGCACATATATATATATATTTTATTTAATTCTTTTAATTCTTATATATATATATATTATGTTTGTTTAATGTGTTATATATATATATATTAATTTGGTTTGATGTATTATATATTGTGTAATGTATTATATATATATATATATTCTGTTTGACTTTATATATATGCATGTTGGTTGACTTTTGAAACTAATTGTCAAGGACCCACGAGAAATGGGGACCATAAAAGTTACATCTTCATTATTGTAGATTGACCTTGATATGGACTGGATACTCGATAGTGGTTGCACACGTCACATGACCGGAAACAATAATCTCTTTTCATCATATAAGTCATGTGATGGTGGACAGGTAATTTTTGGAGGAAACTCCAAAGGAAATATAATTGGTAGAGGTACAGTCTCTTGCAATAATGTTCAATTTCTTAATGTGAATCATGTTGATAATTTACATTTTAATTTGTTAAGTGTTCGCCAATTGTGTAAAAATAATACAACTGTTGTCTTCGAAGAAGATTCTTGTAAAATCATAAAAAATGGCAAAGTTCTTTTAAATGGTTTTGTAAAAGGAAATTTATATATTTGTAAAACTGTTGTATCTGAAAATGTATGCTTATCTTCTATTAATGATGTTTCTACTTTATGGCATAGGCGTTTAGGTCACGCTAATCTAAGATTAATGCAAAACTTAAAAAATAAGGAGCTTGTGAGTGACCTGCCAAAATTAAAGTTTGATAATCATTTTTGTGATGCTTGTCGTGTCGGCAAACAACATCACGTTTCTCATAAATCAAAAAATGTTATTTCTACTCAAAGAGTTTTAGAACTTTTACATATGGATCTTTTTGGCCCGATGGCTATTCAAAGTTTTGGAGGAAATTTTTATACTTTGGTTATTGTGGATGACTATTCCCGTTATACTTGGACTTTATTTTTGAGACATAAAAATGAGGCTTTTGAAAAGTTTAAAATTTTGGGAAAACGAATTCAAAACCAACAAGGTTGTACGATTGTTTCCATACGTACGGACCATGGACGAGAATTCGATAATGATGTACAATTTGGTGCCTTTTGTGATAAACATGGTATAACTCATAACTTTTCGGCTCCTCGAACTCCTCAATCTAACGGGGTTGTTGAAAGGAAAAATCGAACGTTGCAAGAAATGAGTAGAACTATGCTAAACGAACATCAAGTTCCCCAAAAGTTTTGGTGTGATGCCGTTGCTACCGCGACCTATGTGCTTAACCGTGTCCTAATTAGAGGTATCCTAAATAAGACACCCTATGAACTTTACCGAGGTAGAAAACCTTCCCTAGCTCACCTAAAAGTTTTTGGTTGTAAATGTTTCATTTTAAACACCAAATCCTACCTAACCAAATTTGACCCCAAAGCCTATGAGGGAGTTTTCCTAGGTTACTCTTGGAATAGCAAAGCCTATAGAATCCTAAATAAGGAGACCATGGTAGTAGAAGAATCCCTTAATGTTAGTTTTGACGAAAGTCCTCCCAAACCGAGTGCACCCTTAGCAAATGATAATATCCGTGAAGGAGATGTCTTAGCCCAACAACTTAGTACCTTGGATTTAGGTACCCAACCTTCCACAAATAATATTGAATCTAGTGATGCCCCTCCGTGCTTTATTCCACAAGGTATAGATGATCCTAACCTTAGAACCGCTCGAGGCCATCCCGTAGATCAAATTATAGGTGACCTAAACCAAAGGACAACTAGATCACAAATCCTTACCCATTGTGCTTTCCATGCCTTTATCTCAACCATAGAACCTAAAACCATAGATGAAGCTTTAGGTGATGAGGATTGGATTTTGGCCATGCAAGATGAGTTAAACCAATTTACTAGGAATGATGTGTGGGACTTAGTACCTTGCCCTAGTAGTCAAACCATTATTGGCACAAGATGGGTCTTCCGAAACAAGGTAGACGAGAACGGTGGAGTCACACGAAACAAGGCACGTTTAGTTGCCAAGGGGTACAGTCAACAAGAAGGTATAGATTATGACGAAACCTTTGCACCGGTTGCAAGGTTGGAGTCTATTCGAATGCTTCTCGCTTTTGCAAATGCTAAAGATTTTAAATTATTTCAAATGGATGTTAAAAGTGCTTTCTTAAATGGTATTATAAATGAGGAGGTATACGTTTCTCAACCTCCCGGTTTTGAAAGTTTTGAAAACCCGACACATGTTTATAAATTAAAAAAGGCGCTTTATGGTTTAAAGCAGGCTCCGCGTGCGTGGTATGATAGATTAAAAACTTTTTTAATTGTTAGTGGTTATATTATGGGTAAAATTGATAATACTTTATTTGTGAAATATGTTCAAAATGATATTGTGGTTGTGCAAGTATATGTTGATGATATTATTTTTGGTTCCACTAATGAAAAACTGTGTAATGAATTTTCTGCGAAAATGACAAGCGAGTTTGAAATGAGCATGATGGGAGAGTTAAAATACTTCTTAGGATTGCAAATAAAACAATGTGAAACTGGTATTTTTATTAGTCAATCTAAATATTGTAAAGATATGTTGAAAAAGTTTAATTTTGAAAATGTCAAACCCGTTGAAACTCCAATGACCACAAATTTGCAATTATCTCGTGACGAGGAGGGAAACGATTTTAATGAAAAGATTTATCGTGGTATGATTGGTAGCTTGTTATATTTAACTGCTAGTAGACCTGATATTATGTTTAGTGTATGTTTATGTGCTCGTTTTCAATCTTCACCTAAACAATCTCACTATGAAGCTGTCAAGCGTATTTTTCGATATTTACGAGGTACTACTAATCTTGGCTTATGGTACGCAAAGAAACCCGAGTTAGAAGTAACATGTTTCGCCGATTCCGATCTTGGTGGATCTATTGTTGACCGAAAAAGTACTAGTGGGGTATGTGCCTTTATAGGTCTCTCACTTGTATCTTGGTTTTCTAAGAAACAACAATCCGTAGCTTTGTCTACAACCGAAGCGGAATATGTAGCCGCCGCAAGAGCATGTGCTCAAGTCCTATGGATGAAACACACACTTACCGATTTTGAGGTACACCTAACCAAAATTCCAATTATGTGTGATAACTCAAGTGCCATAAACTTAAGTAAAAATCCCGTTTTACATTCTCGTACCAAACATATTGAATTGAGACATCACTTTTTACGAGATAATGTTCAAAAAGGCAAGATCGTGCTTGAAAAGGTTGATTCGGAAGATAATTTGGCCGATATTTTCACAAAAGCTCTTAACAAAAAAGCCTTCTTTAAATTAAGACTTGGTTTAGGCATGCTTGAGTATAACCCTTGATAAATACTAACTCTCAAATATTTCATATTTTGAGGGGGAGCATCTTTTGAGGGGGAGCATAAGCGATTTTCTTAAACCCTTTTTGCTTCGACAAAAGGGGGAGAGAAACCGAGTATGCTCTCGTGTTTAGCGTTGTGTTTGTCATCATCAAAAAGGGGGAGATTGTTGGTGCAAGTGTACCCAGCTTTAAATATTGTGATATATTTTTGGTACACATAAAATCACATCTCCATATTTATTTTGATGATTACAAAACACACCGCATTATTTGTTGTCTAATATTTTATCTGAGTGTGCAGATATTTAAATGATCTCGATAAATTTTTTATCTGAAGAATCCAAGTCTGAAGAGTTTCGTCATTTTATTTTAAAATGATAAACACCCTAAAATATTTTATCACTTGGATATTTCGTATCTATATAAATATATTTGAATCAAATATATATAATATATATATGTTTTTATATATAAATCACTGATATATATATATTAATATGCTGTCTACTACTGTTCATCTGTTGCAAAAGATTGTGATCAGCCGAAGTAACCTGCGTTGCCATGCTCTCATTGGACAAATCTTTAGGCGGTATACCGCCAAGGTTCACGCGGTATACCGCGTCACTATTCACCCGACAGTTCAACTGCATGGGAAGCTTCTTCTGTCAGACAACCTTTTTTAGGCGGTATACCGCCGTGTGCAACGCGGTATACCGCGGGTACTTTGTAGCCGTTGATTTTTGCAGGTTGACCTTCTCCTTGCAGTACACTTTTTCTGACGCAGGTATACCGCGATGGTTTGGCGGTATACCGCGAAATCTCTCAAGGCTGATGATCATCCAGTATAAATACAAGCATCCAGCTGCCTTCAATACTACACCAACTTCAGCAATAAATTCTCCCTCAGCATTTGATTATTATTCTGCTGCTTTCTTACTCACACTAAATCACTTAAACTGATAAAATTAATTTTTGAGCAAGAAATCTTGAGTTGATAGCAGATTAAAATCTCTCGATAAGTTGAATCAGCAACACAACTCAAGTGATCAAACTCTCTAAAAATATCCAAGTGATAAACCTTATTCAAGAGTGATTATTCATATTAAAATCTATACCCTCTTGTAAGTGTTTGAATTAGAGTGAGTGATCCACATTAATCTCTCAAAGAAGAGTGTTTCGCGTTTGTTGTATTAAGGTTTGTGTTTCTACCGTAAAGAACACGCTTCGTATTGGATCTCCGAGAAGTGTTATTTTCTCGAGGTGGACTAGCCAACTTTGTGTTTGGTGAACCACTTTAAAAATACCGTTGTCAAGTATTCTCTTTCCCTTATCTATTTACATTTCCGCTGTGCATTTAAATTATATCTGTTTATATAATTGTTGTATATTTACTTGTTTATACTCTGCTTTATTTTTACTGTATTTATTTGTTCAAAGAATTTTTGAAAGAAAAAGATTTTTAAATACAACCTTACCCCCCCCTTAGGTTGTCCAACATACTCCATATGGATTTGTTTGGCCCCGTTAACAAACAATCCATCGCTGGAAAGAAATATACGCTGGTCATAGTTGATGAATTCTCTCGTTTTACATGGGTAATGTTTCTCCGTTCTAAGAGTGACACCCCTGAAGAACTCATCACCTTTGTTCGGAAGATGGAAACTCTGAACAATATGACTGTTCGCTCAATAAGGAGTGATCATGGAACTGAATTCAAAAACAGTTCTCTTGATTCCTTCCTTGAGAGCAAGGGTATTTCTCACAACTTTTCGTCAGTGAGAACACCACAACAAAACGGAGTCGCTGAAAGAAGAAATAGAACAATTATTGAAGCTGCACGTTCAATGCTCAGCGATTCTCTCCTGCCTACTCAGTTTTGGGCAGAAGCTGTCAACACGGCTTGTTTTACGCAAAACAGGTCGCTGATAGTCAAAAGATTCAAAAAGACAGCCTATGAACTTTTTCATGGGAGAAAGCCTTCAATCAGCTTTCTTCACATCTTTGGTTGTCAGTGTTTCATACTGAACAACAGAGATGCCCTTGGAAAGTTTGATCCTAAGGCTGATGATGGAATCTTTCTTGGATACTCCTCAGTTTCCAAAGCCTTCAGAGTCTTCAACCGAAGAAGACAAACTGTAGAAGAAACTATTCACGTCACGTTTGACGAATCCCGTTCAGCGAACTCTAAACCGAACGCTGATACAGAAGAACTGAATCAATGGATGTTTTCTCATCTTTGTGATTCAGAAGATGTTCCCACTACTCATACTCATACAACTGAAAATGATGGTCCTACTATCATTCCCAATATGCAGAATAGTGAAGCTGAAACATCTTGGGTCTCAGCTGTTCCTATAAATACTATACCCGCAGTTGATCCAAATGTCTCAGAAATTCCATCTATTTCTCAGCAATCAGTGAATGAAGTGACAAATGCAAGCATTCCTCTCTTAGCTGATTATCCAGAAGTAGCTGAAGCCTCATCTTCAGTTTCTCCAGTTCAGACTGAGTCAGCGACGCATGCTCCGGCTCAGCGATGGACTGTAAATCACCCAATCGATCAAATTCTTGGTGATCCCAACGCTGGTATTCAGACTCGTAGAAGTGCAGGTAATATTTGTTTATTTGTTAACTTTATTTCTCTAACAGAACCAAAGAAAATAGATGATGCCCTCAGAGATCCAAACTGGGTCATCGCTATGCAAGAAGAGCTGACTGAATTCGAAAGAAACAAAGTTTGGAAACTTGTTCGGAGACCAACTGACAAAACAGTGATAGGCACTAAGTGGGTCTATCGAAACAAGTTGGACGAACATGGTACTGTAACTCGCAACAAAGCTCGTCTTGTTGCTCAGGGATACAGACAAGAGGAAGGTATAGATTATGACGAAACCTTTGCTCCTGTAGCAAGACTTGAATCTATTCGTCTTTTCTTAGCATATGCTGTACACAAAAACTTCACTGTACATCAAATGGATGTTAAGTCAGCGTTTCTAAATGGAAAGCTGAATGAAGAAGTTTATGTGGAACAACCTCCAGGATTCTCAGATCCTAAGCGTCCAGGTTATGTTTATAAGCTGGATAAGGCACTTTATGGCTTGAAGCAAGCTCCTCGTGCATGGTATGACACTCTTTCTACTTATCTCCACCTTGAAAAGTTTGAGAGAGGTAAGATTGACAAAACTTTGTTTTTTAGAAAAATAAAAGGTCATATCATTTTAGTTCAAATATATGTTGATGACATTATATTTGGTTCTACTAACCCTGAGCTTTGTACTCGTTTCGCTGATAGAATGAAAGATGAGTATAAAATGAGTATGATGGGTGAACTAACATATTTCCTTGGTCTTCAGATTAAGCAAACTGAAAACGGAACTTTTATAAATCAGGGAAAGTATGTTAAAGATATGCTGAAAAAATTCGACTTAACTGAAAGTTCAGCTATGAAAACCCCTATGGCACCACCGCTGATACTTGATAAGGACACAAAGGGTGTTCCTGTCAATGTCACGCTGTACCGTGGGATGATCGGCTCACTACTGTATCTTACAGCTAGCCGACCCGATATTATGTTTGCAACATGTCTATGCGCACGATATCAAGCTGAACCTAAGATATCTCATATGAAAGCTGTAAAGCGAATCTTTCGATATCTTAAGGGTACATCGAATCTAGGTCTTTGGTATCCCAAAGATTCAGGATTCGATCTAACCGCCTATTCAGACAGTGATTTTGCAGGTTGCAAAATGGATAGGAAAAGCACCACAGGAGGATGTCAGCTCCTGGGTGGAAAGCTGGTAAGTTGGACAAGTAAGAAGCAAAACTCGGTGTCCACTTCCACAGCTGAAGCTGAGTATGTAGCCGCTGGAAGCTGCTGTTCTCAAGTCTTGTGGATGAGAAATCAACTACTAGACTATGATCTTCAGCTCTCCAAAATTCCAATCTATTGCGACAGCACAAGTGCCATCGCTATAGCAAACAATCCAGTGCTACACTCAAAGACAAAACACATAGAAATCAGATATCATTTTATCAGAGATCATGTGATGAATGGTGATATAGAACTTCATTTTATCCCAACTGATTATCAGTTAGCTGATTTGTTTACCAAACCTCTTGATGAGACAAGATTCAACTTTCTCATCAGCGAGCTTGGAATGCTGAACTTTGAAGGATAAATCTTCAGCGGTTCACATTTAATCAGCGATACGTTTATACATTCTTGTATAGGCTCTGGATAAAATAAACTTGTACAATCCATTTCATCATCTTCTCTCTGAATAAATTGGGTTAAACTGATATCAAGGTATGTTTTCTCTGACAAAACGCATGAAAATGCAAGATTTCAAATTCTTTCATCGCTGAATAATATTTTGAAATTTCTTAAAACCCTCACTGATATTTCTATTCAGTGCTTCATATTTTCCAAAGAGTCCCTGAGTTTTTCTTTCAAAACCTCAGAGACAACGAAAGAATGTGAAAGGACAGTTGTGACGTCATTGCAACGGATAACACCAGGCACGCTCTTTTTCTGACACACGTTTGCACGTTTCGTTGTCTATCCAATCAAATGCAAACACGTGTCCGTGTCATGATGAAAAACTTTCCCGCTCAAGTTTTTCTCTCTCTACTCTCTTCCTATATAAACGCTCTCAAAGTTTATATTTGTCTTTTATGCGAGTCAATCTTTCTCCGCAAGAAAAGAACACTGTTGCATTTTGTGCTCTCAATCTTCAAGAACTGTTCATCATCTTCTTCATCAAACTCAAGGTTAATATGTTCTTATCTATTATCAAATGCAAATAACTTGTTTTCGATCTTATCATTGTTTTACACAAGATCAAACAAAAGAACTCAAAAATAAAATCATTTTCTTTCATGGTTTTATAAACACAACCATTTCATGGTTGTTCTTCAAGTTTTAAATCTAAAATCTTAAACTTGTTCTTCTTTCGTATCCATTTTTTTAAACTGGAATACAAGGCTTATAGGTGTTATATTCGTTTTTTTTTAAAACAAGAAAAACCCTAATCTTCATTAAGACTTTTTTGTCTGAATGAAATGGACAAAATTCGAAAAATCTTAATGGAAATTCTCTTTCCACATTAAGAAATTTCTTATTTGTTAACATCTTTGGTTGAACTGATAATACAGTGAAATGGCAACTTCAAAGCTGAATGTTACCGCTGAGTCCATCTCCACTGATTCTGAGGAACTGGAAATCACCAAAGCTCCTCATGTTAAGTTTGAGCTGGATCAACTAGACTGGACAAAGGCAAACAACCTTTCAGCGCTTCTCGAGTTTCCTCCTCGGAAGCAGGTATCCCATCTAGACGACGCTGTAAATTTTTTGAAGAATAGCCCCATCTACACAGCACTGACAATCACACCTCTTGCCAGTCAGCGTCTATTATCCCAATTCTGGTACTCTGCCAGACACACCAACCTACCCTCAGCCAAAGATCCATCTAAAACCATCGACTGCATACTCAGCGATACTGAGTATGGCACCATCAAGATAACCCCCGCAATAATCCGCAAAGCTCTAAATTTCCCTAACGCTACCTCAGAAAATCCTTTCATTCCATTTCCTGACCACAAGAAGCACGCTGACAGGGAAGAAATCATTGCTTTCCTTGATGCGATGGGTTACATCTGGGAGACTGGAAGAGACAAGCTACCTGAGAAGAAGCTGACGCTGATAAAGAAATCCAAGATGCCCAGCGAGATGAACTTCATCTTCGCTCACCTGATCGGCTGCATGACAGCGAAATCCGGATCTTCTGATCAAGCCGCTCAACCTCAGCAGGCCATGGGTTACGCACTGCTGAAAGGTCTCAACATTGACTGGGCCTCCATCATCTATGAAGACCTCATTCAACGTGTTGATTCTGCCGCTGACCGACCAGCATGGGTTCCTTACCCGCGATTCATCAGCGCCATCTTTCAATATGGCCTGAAGGACAGCTATCCTGAAGAGGGTGATCTGAAACTCTCTCAGATTGGCCCTAAAGTTCTCGACTTCAAGCCTGTCGCCAATGAGGTACGTCTCTCTACCCTTCTCACTCTACTTAATTCTCCGCTTTCTGTGGCTCCTTCAGCGACTATACCCCTCGCTGATTCCCAGGCCACAAAATCCATTCCTTCTAAGAAAAGGAAACAATCTCTTACCCCTCTTGATTCCAAAAGGATCAAGAAAACCAAGGAGCAACCCCAGCAATTGCATGCTGAAGACTCCTCAGCTCATTCTGAAGAGCTGAAGGAAAGTTCCGTGGTACGCTCTGCCACACCAATTCAAGCCATCCCTTCTAAACCTACTTCAGCGTCCTTAAACGCTGAGGTTAAAACTTTGGAATCTACCCAACCTTCGTCAGTCTCTCAAAAGACTGATGAAGTACTTCTCAGCGAATCCAACGCTGAACTTGAAACCCAACCCCAATTCTTATCATTCGCTCCTCCCTCTACTTCTTTGGACACTCCTCCAGTCAAAACTGGAGATGCCATCATTCAAGAAGCCGTTGAAGCTTCTCAGCGAATGACGAAGAAAGGACCTGCAGAGATCTCCATCCCTCACGGAACTTTTGAGGGAGATATGGAACACTATGGAGGGACTCGAAACTTTGATGAGTTCGTCAACGCTCCTGCAGGTACAGATCCCACCTTAAACACTGTAACTAAACCTGAAACTTCTGAGCTTTCCTTTGTTCACAAGTACTTATATGTTACAGGTCCTTATTTGGGAGACATCAACCAGTCTCTGAAGTCTATGGAGATGAAACTTACGGATCTCACCACCGGTCTATCAAATAACTCTACAGCTGTAACAAACGCTGGAGAGAATCTGACGAAGCTGACTACTGTGGTGGAAAAGAAGGCCTCCTCTGATGACATCAAAGACCTTGATAAAACTCTCGCCGACTTTGCCAAAGTGCTCTCCGACATCTACACTGACTACACCAACCTCAAATCATCAGTTTCCACCATTTCCAGCGAGGTTACAACGCTGAAGAAATCGGTTGGTACACTCGAAGGTGATATGTCAGTGGTCAAGACCGACTTGGGCTCAGTGAAGACCGATCTTAGTTCTGTCAAGACAATGATCGAGACGCTGGTGAACAAGGCAAATAATCCAGCTCCTGCTCCGGCCCCTGCACCTGTTTTGGACTCATTCACCGCAGAGGATCGCCAAGAGCTGAAGAAAATCACGCCTGCTATTTCTGGCCTAGAAGACAGAATAGCTAAGCTTGAAGGTTGTGTGAAAGTCTCTGGCCCAGAAGACAGAGACAACACCAATGCTGAATCTACCCATTCCTCCCCCGCCCATCATGAGAAAGAGGGGGAGAAGAGCGCTGAATAGGAGAAGAGCGCTGAAGATCAAAATAAGAGCGCTGAAGACCTTTCCCATGATGAATCTATCAGGGGAGAGGGTAATGAAGATCGGATTACTGGACCTCAGGGAGATGAAAACCCTGAGGGAACCGAGAACCTCGCCTCTGTATCTGAGGGGGAGAAACTCGAAGAAGATGCTGAGGAATTCGAAGCAGAAGAAGACGAAGACTTCGACATCCCTGAAGCTGAACCATCCTCCTCTCCAAGGAACGATGATGATGATGATGAAGATGACGATGATTTCTTTGTTGTCAAACCTGCTCCTCGAACCAAAGCTCTTAAAGGTATTTCAATAAAAGAACCTTCAGGGGAGAAGACAAAGACAAAGCACTCAGCCTCTGGCGCTGAGAAAAGCAAAGACAAAGGCATCGCTGAAGATGATAATCTGGCGATCCTACTTGCAAAGCCGATTTGTCAGGTACACTAAACTTATTTTTCCTTCCCTGATCATCTCTGAAAAATCAGTTATCCATTCCACAAACACCTACACATCCACATTTTTTTCTATCTTTTCTACCCAAGTTCTTCTACCCAGTTCTTATTTGTAAGATCGCTGCGTTTCAGCTAGTCCTCTCCCCTGTTTGAGGATATCGCTGAAAGATCTTCTATTGAGACTTCACCAATAATTCCAGCTACCGCTGAAGACATAATCCCAGTCTTAGATTTAATCTCTGAGACTGATGAATCAGAAGAACAACCTCTCTCGCACAGAAACAGACCCTCAGTTCCTCAAAAGAGGAGAGAAGAAATGATAAAGCGATTCGAGGATCAGCGAATCATCCTAAGGCGCGATCAACTACCTTCAGTTCCTCCTAAGTTCAAAATTTCAAAAGCTGAATACCAGGATCATCTCAGAGCTGAATGCCTAATCGCTGAAAGGAAGGAAGCTGAAGATAAACACAGAGAATACGCCATCAAGCTCACTCAAGAATCTGTCAAAGACCCCAAGCTGAAGCGTATTCCCATTCAAATCCAACGAAAGCTTTGGGAACAAGCCCAGAAGATCGTGGAAAAGAAAGCTGAAGTTTCTCAGACCACCCTGATCTGGTGTAAAGAGAAAATCCACTTCAGATATCGTCCAACGAAGATCAACAAGGTATTCATCTCTGGAAGAACCTCCATCGGAGTACCTATTGTTGACATCAAACTGTTCAGAGAAGATGACTCATCTGAAACCTTTCGTGCTGACACTGTAAAAAGGTATGGTCTCTCTGAATGGCTGGAGATGAGGTTAGCTATCCAACCATCAAAATCTAAGTACAAGGATCATTTCGAAAAGCTGATAAACAGACAGATCGATTTGATATCTTCTTGTGTGGATATTCCTCCTGTTCCTGATCTAAAGCCGAAAAGAAAAAAGGGCTCTCCAAGGAAGAAACGTCAAGATTCAAACTCAGGTCCTGTCATACGAAATGAAACTGGAATTGGTTTCTCTCGCGCTGAAGTACTTGGTCCTGATCCTGATCTATCTGCCCTTGACATCTCTTTGCCACCATGTGAACTTTTCGTCCCTGGTAAAGTCATCAGTAATCCTTATGGAATATTCTTTCTTGACTACGACGGACGTAAATGCTTTCAACGGATCGCTGAGCTTCCAATCACTCCAATCGAACAGCTCAAAGATCTCATCTACTGGTGCGACTTCAGAAAAGACATTCAGGCACGACACCTAAAACCCTTGATTTTTGAAGCTGCTCTGAAGCTAAAGAATAAAGGAGAAAAGGTTCCTGACTGGATGATTCCAACTGAAAAGACAACCCTTGATGAACTTCTCATTAAGGAAGAACCCTTTGAAGGCTGACAACAATCTCCATTTTTCTCTATTGTATCAGTCATCTTTCAGTACTTGTAATTTATTTCGCTTGTACTTGTAATCTTTCTTATTCATATTGTAACCTGATTCAAAGATTTAAAGAAAGATTTCAGCGAATGTACTTTACTCCATCAGTACTGAAAAGATCCCAGAAAACAGTAAAAGGGACAAATATTTTATGAGTTCTTTTTATCCTTATGTTTTCATTAAATAGCAATTTTCTCTGTTGCTATGTCATAATCAAATAGGGGGAGATTGTTGATCCAAACCCTCAGTGATTTGATAATGACCCTATCTTAAATACTTAGTGAAAATTGTAAGTAAACAATATGTATCAGAGTTTCACTATCGCTGATAAGTACTAAGATCTTACAGTACTGCTGATAGGAACTCTCGCACTTTTAGATTAAACATTCAGCGAACACTGTTCACCATATCGCTGAGTCTGTTCAGTCCTTATGGTGATCGCTGATAAGTTAGTTGTTTACTTATGATCCCTGAAGACAAGATTCACGTCAACAAAGGTTCTACGCTGAAGTCGAAGATCAAGCTCAAGAACCAGCGACAAGTCTCCTAATGAACTGATGCGGATCAGCGAAGACTCAGATTTGTCCACTCAACGTGAAGTATCAAGTACAAGACTTCAGCTATCGCTGAACTTTATCATCTGCTGAATAGTAAATGATAATCGCTGAATCAACGAAAGCTGATCATGAAGTCCTCCGTACAAAGTACTTTTGTCTTAACCTCCCTTGCACGCCACCGTACGAAATGTCAGAAAAGAACCTCCGAAAATCTGAAATCGTACAACCACTCTGATACTACACTGTTCATTCATGCGGCTACTAAGGTTGTCAACAAAGGTCAATGACATGCAACCAATCCGCTGATGACACGTGTAAAGTGTATACTAAATTGCATTAAATGCATGCAGTATATAAAGAGATGAACTCACTTCATTTGAAGTAACTTGCTAACTCTGGACAAGTTCAAATCTCTCAAGATAGGATTTTATTAGTAATCTCCTTATCTTTCTTAGTGCAAGAAAACCTTAGTGTTCCAACTTGTTTAGATTTAGGTTTATCCTTAATCTTGTTTCCGCAACAAGCTGTAAATTGTTAATGATTTATCAATAAACAATTTAGAAAAGTAAAATAGTGTGTTTGTATTCAACCCCCCCCCCCCCCCCCCTTCTACAAACTTGTTTAAGCCTTTCGGGACCAACACACATATTCAGTCTGAATATAACACATATTCAGACTGAATATAACACATATTCAGTCTGAATATGTGTTATATTCAGACTGAATATAACACATTATTTGTTATATGGATGATGTCTATATGGAACCCAAATTGTTTTTTTTGGTTTTTGCTCATAGTGCAAAGAGAAGGGATACATGTTTATTATCCTTCACCTGAACTCAACTCGGTCATTAATTCGATTCCATTAATGAACGATGGTCATGTACATTGCTTGGTCTACATTCGGATGCAATCTTTGTTGTTTTATATACATGCATTTTACCATAAATACTACCACTGAATATTTTTATTGTGACAACTTCTTTTTTACCAAGTTGTGACATCTTTTTATGTAATCAATAATTTGAATCAGTAATTTGATAACTTGACACCACGTTATTAAAAGTTACATGATTTACCATTTTTTTTAAAGTGGTATTGGCGACCCGGGTGCTCGGTGCTCCATTATCTGAATTACCAATTAAGCGGCCAAATAGGTACAAAATAGAAGGAATTGAACGTTGGTTACATTAACTGAAAAAAAATCGAAAGCTAATACAAGCATTGTTACATTTGATGCATTTTGGTCAATAACTATGTGGTTTTTAGCACAAAAAGGCTATGAGAATTGGCTCATCCTGTTGATTTTAATACAACATGTTTTCAGAATGGTCTGTAGAAGGTAGAATTTTTAAGACTTATGTCATATCTCTTCTCCTTACCAATACTCTTATCAATTGATTTTGTTTTTACATCTCTGCTAAATTAATGCTTATAGACTATCAAAATGATGGTCCTATATATAAAGCTTGTAATACAAATATGTTTAAGATGGAACTGCATCAATGGTAACAGTGGTATGTTTTTCTACTTGTGATCATACAGAAATGCATATGTACTTGGTTCCTGGTTCACTGTGCAAAACATATATCATTAGTATCTGCTATATGTTACCATGTTTGAAGTTTAAATCATGCTAGCTTTAGTGCTTCAAAAGATAAAATCATATGTTCAACATTGATGGTTCAAAACATAAAATTTTGAACACTTTTAAGGTATCATACTTCGAACACTTTTGTGCTATTCGTGTATGATAAATCTTGAACACTTTTAACAAACTGTGAACACTTTTGCCCAAACACTTGTTGTCTGTTGTGAACACTTTGAAAATATGTGAGCACTTTTGCCCAAACCCTTGTTGTCATAACACATATTCAGACTGTATATGTGTTATATTCAGACTGAATATGTGTTATATTCAGTCTGAATATGTGTTATATTCAGACTGAATATGTGTTATATTCAGTCTGAATATGTGTTATATTCAGTCTGAATATGTGTTATATTCAGACCGAATATGTGTTATATTCAGTCTGAATATGTGTTATGACGTGAAATCGTGTATATGTGTTATATTCAGTCTGAATATAACACATATACACGATTTCACGTAAAAAACGGTTAAACCGAAAAAAAAAACTATATCATGATGGATGTCATATCGAAGAGCACGAAATTCTCGTTTTTTTGATGTAATTTGTTTGATTAAAATGTTAGTAATTTTTGAGATAATTTATTTTAAAATTTAAGGGGGTAAAAGTTTTTTAATTAAAAAAGAAAAAAAAATTCAACAAAAATAGGTGCTGATTCTCATCTTTCCAATTTTACCCGTGCGCGCTAAATATTCATTAAGCCATGGACAAAGTTTTCAACTTATTTACAAAATTGCCACCGTGTTTTTTTGCCATTGATCTCTTCACCAGATTATTAATCAACGGTTGTGGTTTGTCCTCACGTTTACAATTGAATTTGAGTTTTCATTTGAACCCACCCCTATATATATATATATATTGATTATTGTAATAAGTTGTTCTTTCTAATTTTATATATACTAGTGTTAGGCTTGCGTGTTGCGCGGTGATGATAATCTATTGTAAAGATAATCAACTGAGCTAAAATGAAACGTAAGTCATCAATATATATATATATATATATATATATATATATATATATATATATATATGTGTGTGTGTGTGTGTGTGTGTGTGTGTGTGTGCGTGTGTGCATTAGATCATGTGAGAAGTGTCATTTTTGGTGAGAAGTGTGAGAAGTACTTTTAAACCGTTGGATCATTTTTAATCAAGTACTCTCCCATGAATTGTGGATTAAAAGAGAATTTATCTGGTGCGTCTTATCTTGCTGCATCTCATCCTAATGTTCATCTATTTCTCATCCAACGGTTGATAACCACTTCTCACGTTTCTCACCAAATTTGGCACTTAGTATTCACCATTTACATTATAATATTTACCATTTGGTTGGCTTTGATTCCAACCATAGTTATATATTTCAAACATTCTATATCTCTTTTAATGCTTATCATCTTCTTCCAAGCTATCATATTCTCACCAATATAGGATGATAAACTCAACCTTACTTTATGATTTAAGGAACAAACAAATCTCATAGTTCCAAGTCATCATCGTTGGTTCACTTTAAATTTTGCACTATTTTCTTTACATTTGTTTGGTTATGATTCCAATCACGGTTATGAATTTCAAAACCTTCCATCATTCTTTTATATTGGTTTTAACTCCATCAATGGTAATGGATTTCAAAACCTTACATCCCTATTTATACCTATAATTTTATTTCAAACTATCATATTACCAACAAAGGAAAATTATAAATCTCAATCTTATTAAAAGATTTGAGAAATACTCAAACCTCATGGTCCCAAGTCATCAACGTTGGTTTATATTTTAATTGTGCACTATGTTTTTTTTACCAATTGTTAGATTATGATTCTAACCATGGTTATTGATTTCAAAATTCCATCACCCTTTTATATATACTCGATATCTTCTTCCAAATAATAATCTTCCTACCAATATGGGATGATGATACTCAAACATCATCTTGCTAAGTCATTATCATTGGTTTTTCTTTTAATATATGTATATATATTGATAATGATAATATATATATTGATAATGATAATATATATACTGATAATATATGTAGATATATTTAATTATTTATTGATTGATATTGATATATTAATTGATTGGGATAACGTAAAATGAGTGAACTTTATTAGTTATCACAAAAACATTATTTTAATTATTTGTTATATATATACATTTTTTTTGAAAAAATAAGGTAGACTAAATTGAACCAACCACATGAGTATTGAGTAGACACAAAAAAATTCACCCCTTATTTCTTATACAGACTTCATGCTTCAAAACTTGCATCTTGTAACCAATGTGGGATGATGCAAAAGTAGGGTAAGCCAAATTGAGCCAACCACATTAATTGAAACAATGAAACATCCACCCCTCATTTCTTATAGCCACTTCCTACTTCAAAACTTTCATTTCTTCACCAATGTGGGATGATGAAACTCAACCACATTTCAAGATTTGAGGATTACTCAAATCCCATGGTTCCAAGTCACTCTTTGTGGTTGTTCTTTTAAGGTTATGATTCCAATCATGGTTATAGATTTCAAAATCTTATGTCATTCTTTTATATTGGCTTTGACTCCAACAATCTTTATTTTATACCATAATTTTCTTTCAAACTATCATATTACCAACAAAGGAAAATAATAAACCTTAACCTTATTAAAAGATTTGAGAAATACTCAAACCCATGGTCCCAATTCACCAACATTGGTTTATATTTTAACTTTGCACTATATTTTTACCATTTGGTATATTATGATTCTAACCATGGTTATCGATTTCAAAACCTTTCATCATCCTTTTATATATCCTCACTATCTTCTTCCAAATAATAATCTTTCCACCAATGTGGGATGATGAAACTCAACCACATTTTAAGATTTGAGAAATACTCAAACCTCATGGTGACAAGTCACTCTTTGTGGTTGTTCCTTAAATATATATATATATATATTGATATATTAATTTATTGGGGTAGTGTAAAATGAAACTTTATTAGTTATCACAAAAATATTATTTTAATTATTTGTTATATATATAAAGTTTGTTTTGCAAAAATAAGGTAGACTAAATTGAGCCAACCACATGAGTTGACACAAAAACATTCATCCCTTCTTTCTTATACACACTTTATACTTTAGAACTTGCATCTTCTTACCAATGTGGGATGATGCAAATGTAGGGTAAGCTAAATGAGCCAACCACATGAGTTGACACAAAAGTATCCACTCCTCCTTTCTTATAGCCACTTCCTAGTTCAAAACTTTCATCTTTCCACCAATGTGGGATGATGAAACTCAACCACATTTCAAGATTTGAGGAATACTCAAACCTCATGGTGCCAAGTCACTCTTTGTGATTTTTCCTTTAATATATATATTGATGATTTGCAAAAATAAGGTAGACTAAATTGAGCCAACCACATGAGTTGACACAAAAACATTCACCCTTCTTTCTTATACACACGTCATACTTTAGAACTTGCACCTTCTCACCAATGTGGGAATTCAGATGATGCAAATATAGGGTAAGCTAAATGAGCCAACCACATGAGTTGACACAAAAGGATCCACTCCTCCTTTCTTATAGCCACTTCCTAGTTCAAAACTTTCATCTTTCCACCAATGTGGGATGATAAAACTCAACCACAATTCAAGATTTGAGGAATACTCAAACCTCATGGTGCCAAGTCACTCTTTGTGGTTTTTCCTTTAATATATATATATTGATCTTGAATATATATATATATATATATATATATATATATATATATATATATATATATACACGTGTGTGTGTTTCTATTGTTTTTTGTACATATTGCTATATTGATAATAATAAGTTTTAGTTTTGATTATAATTTTGACTATATATATATATATATATATATATATATTGATTCATAATAATTTTTATTTTATGTATATTGATTTTAGTAGTGATATTAAATGTAATAAGTATTGATTTAATTAGTGAACTTAAATGTAATAAGTGTATTATTTATTAATGAGAGAGTTAGTAATAAGTATTTGATTATAAATTAAATTTATATTAATGATATTAAATGTAATAAGTATTTCATTTATTAAAGAAGGGGTTAATAATAAGTATTTAATTATATATTGATTCTAATTATATTCATATATATTGGTTCTAATGTCATTTATATTTATATATTAATTTTAATAAGACTTTAAATAATAATAATTTTTAATTTAATGTATTGATTACTTTAAATAATAACTCAAATTTTAGATATTTGATTTTATTTGAAAATAATACATATCAATATATACATATTGTAGTAAAAAAAATTAAAACTCGTGTGGCATGTCATTTAAATATATTGTTTTTAAAATAATATATATAAAGAGCGTTATGTAAATAATATAACCGACGATGATCATAAGGTATTATACTGATGTGAATAATTGTCATCTTCAATTACTTATTTATATTAATTATATCATTTTATTATTAAAAATACATATATTATTATATTCAATTATCATCTAAATAGGAGTATATATTGATCGTAATTTCATTTATATAATGAGTTTGTAAATATGTTGATTATATATATTCCTTGAATGTTATGTGAAATAAAAATAAAAATGTGACATAACTTAAATAAAAAAATTTAGGTGTAAACAAAGAACATGAAAAGATTAATTAATTAATTAAACATTTGGTTGATAACTACATAAAAAATGCAAAATGTGAGGGAAAAAAGAAGAAGAAATTTGGGATTGAGATGTCTAGAAAATGCCTTCTCATGTGTTTTTTCTTATAAAATTACAAATTGAAAAATAATAAAATATGTAGACATAAAAGAATGAGAAGAAAAATCCACAACAGAAACCAAGATAACAATTGTAAATAAACTGAATGAAAAACCAAAAACTTATTTAACAACAATATGTAAAACACACAAAACATTAAAAAAATGCAAAATATGAGGGGAAAAAATGAAATTTGGGATTGAGATGCTTAGAAAATGCCATATCATGTGGTTTTTCTTATAAAATTACAAATTGAAAATTAAGAACCTATGTAGATATAAAAGAATGAGAAGAAAAATCCACAACAAAAACCAAGGTAACAATTGTAACTAAATCGAATGAAAAACCAAAAACTTATTTAACAAAAATATGTAAAACACACAAAACATATCAAAACTATATAAAAAACGACGAAAATCATTACCTGGAAATTTTATGAAGATGGACAACAATATCGACGAAAAGTAGAATCTACAAAGAAGAAATAACAAACAAATATACAACCCTAATACAACATAGTATAGAACATAATTCCATGTTATGGAGTATTAAGTTGTAGTTTATATATAATGTTGTTGTAGGTTATTCTAATTAATAAATTGAAAGATGAAGAGGGTAATATTAATGTCTATAAGAAGTTAGATGGTTTAGAAATTAAAGCTAATTAAATTGGAATTGAAATTACCAAAGAAACCTTCATATAATGAAATACACAATTCTCATTTAGGGGGTAGAATGGTCCATTATGAGAAGCTTTTTGTTTAAAAAATCAAAATTATGAGAAAACAGAAAAATGTGAATGAAGGCTTCTCATGATGCCACATAAGCAATAAGCAACTCCCCATCTTGCTTTTATCTATACTATCTTATAAAGCATATAGACTAAAAGTCTTAAAGTCTTAAATCTTTTTATTTTTAAATTAATTAAATTCATTTTCTTCCTTTATTTAAGCCTGATGATTAGCTTGCTGATTTTTAATAAAACTGATTTTTAATAAAACTCATTTCAATAGTTATCTCTAAACTTAATCTGAACTCTAAACTTATCTCTAAAAAATTCAACAAACAGATTATTAAATCATTTAAAAAAATTCATATAATACACTATAATTTAATAAAAACAATTAATGTGATTACATGAATATAAAAACAATTAGTAACTGAAAATAACCCCATACCATTCCCTAAAAAAAGGACATAAATAAAACTGATTCTGCTGATTAAATACGCCCTGCTGATTTAAATACTGATTCTGCTGATTTAGTTTTCAAAAATCCCTAAAAAAGGACTTAATAAAACTGATTCTGCTGATTAAAAGTCTTAAAGTCTTAAATCTTTTTTTATTTAAAAAATTAATTAAATTCTTTTTCTTCCTTTATTTAAGCCTGCTGATTCTGCCCAAATTCACTCAGTTAATGCTTATCCCAATCTCTCTGAACTCTAAACTTATCTCTAATCTTAAACTCCCCAGATTCACTCAGTTAATGCTTATCCCAAACTATGGTTCAGATTAAATCGTTCATCCTCTACCCATATATATACATGCATCGGATTCCAGTTCCAATTACAGTTCCAGGCCGTAGGTATTGAATTTATTTGCTGCTGTTGATATTTTTTTTAATTTATTTGCTGTTGATTTTTCCATCGTTTTATTGAAACCCTTCTTCCAATCTTTAGGGTTTGGGTATTCTTCCCCAAGAGAAAGATTTTTAGGGCTTTTCTTCATCAGGTACGTTATTTGCTTTTATTGAATTAAACAACGACGATACTGATTTCGTTTGGTTTTCGTTTGTAATTTTTAAGGTGTCATGTTTTTCTCCTTTGGTTCGGGGCTGCAGACCTCTGTTCTGATTGGGGCTGTGTTTGGTAACCGTGTGTTGCAGCCGGAGGTTTTGTTTTGTTAAAACTAATGTTAAAACGAATGTCAAAACTAATGTTTTGTTAGTTCAATCAGGATAAATTCAAAGCTTGAAGTTAAATGATTTTCTAAAATTAACGTTTGACCACTTATTAAGAACGTAGACTAATCAGAGCGACTGTTAGCTCATGCATTACTTTTTATCCAGTTTGAGTTATAACATGATGGTTGCTTTTGGTTCTTGCACTTAAAAGGGTAATCGACATGTTGTCTTAAGTCTAATTGAATGATGATAAAAATTAGAACATAAGATTTGAAATCTTTATAATTGGTAAAATAACACAATATGTGGGGTTGCTTCAAACAATGGGTCGAGTGGTTATGATCATAGGAGCTCAGTTTGCAGATGGAGTTCTTCATAAACTGCAGAAAAATCCTTATGTTTTTTGTATTATGATATCATATGTATTATGATATCATTTAAAATCCTTATGTTTTTTGTTTTTGCAGAAGTTGTTGGGTTTTTTTTCGAAAGGAGAGGTGGCGTTTGTTTTTTAAGTGGTGCTGAAGTCTGAAGTCTGATTTCACTCCTGATTTTTAAGTGGGGGTGCTGAAGTCTGAAATCTGAATAAAAAAGACTGTTTGTTTTTGTAAGCTGAAAACATTTGAATATGTATCATCTTTTCTAATTAAAAAATGCCAAACCAGTATGAAATTTATATGAAAAAATAACCCAGTTGATATTCAACATTAACAAAATTGCAATGGAATCACTGTACGGAAAACAAATTGTAGTTGTTTCAACATCGTAAATCAAAGATTCTTGGTGCAATTTCCTTGTAATATAATCAAAAATAAATCATCAAGCATGAAAAGGGGTAGGAAATAAAATAAAATATAAACCTAAAAATAAGAATAATAAAACAAATTAAAAGGGGGAAATCAAGAACTCACGTTCAAAACAGTAAAACCAATCTCCCAAGGATTTGAAGGCATTGTCTTTACTCTTTAGACCCAGAAAGGGTACAAATTGTATGAAATTCTTCATCCCATTGAACGACACCGTTTGGGTCAACAACCTTCTCCTCCCTTGTGAAATTCCTCTTCATCCCATTGAACGACACTGTGCTTCTTGGCAGCGGCGGCGACTGTGCTTCAGATGGCGTGAAGGAGATGGACTCAGGGTTGTCTTCATTCAAAAACCACATCGACGACGGCACTTACATATCGGCGGCGACCAAAAATACTTGAAGTTGCCTTCATTCAAAACCACAAGGACGAAGGAGATGGCTTGCAGTCGATCTGTGTTGAAGATCGGTGGAGGTTTGCAGTCGATCTGTCTTGAAGTCTTGAGTTACGATAGAGGATATGGAGAGGAGATGGCTTTGATGAGAAAAAAAGTGAAAAAGTGAAAATAAGTGATCAGGATATCACTTTTTCGGACAGTGAAAAATAAGTGATAAGTGGTTCAGAACTAGAGAAAAAAACAAACACACTTATTTTAGATACATCTGACCGAAAAAGTGAAAAGTGCTAAATAAGTGCTTAATTATAAAAAACAAACAGCGATTTTCTCTTGATGAACAGTTCTTGAGGTTTTTGAGAGCACAAATGCAACAGAGGATTCTTTTCTTGCGGAGAAAGATTGTTCGCGTAAAAGACAAATATAAACCAAGAGTTGTTTATATAGGGATTTTTAGAGAGAGAAAACCTTGAGCGGGAAAAGGTTTTCATCATGACACGGACACGTGTTTGCATTTGATTGGAAGTTTGAACAAAACGTGCAAACGTGTGTCAGAAAGAAATCGTGCCGAGTGTAATTTGTTGCAATGACGTCACAACTGTCCTTTCACATTCTTTTAGGATGTCTCTGAGGTTTTGAAAAACTCAGGGACTCTTTTGAAAAACATGAAGCACTGAATAGAAAATATCAGTGAAGATTTAAGGAATTTTCAAAATATCGCTGTTAAGGAAGAGATATTCAGCGATGCAATTTATTTGAAATCTTGCATTTTCATGCGATTGGCAGAGAGAGAAAACATACCTGGATATCAGTTTAACCAAGTTTATTCAGAGAGAAGGTGATGAAATGGATTAAATAAGTTGATTTTATCCCGAAGGCTATACACGATTGTATAAACGTATCGCTGATTAAATGTGAATCGCTGAAGATTTTATCCTTCAAAGTTCAGCATTCCAAGCTCGCTGATGAGAAAGTTGAATCTTGTCTCATCAAGAGGTTTGGTAAACAAATCAGCTAACTGATAATCAGTTGGGATAAAATGAAGTTCTATATCACCATTCATCACATGATCTCTGATAAAATGATATCTGATTTCTATGTGTTTTGTCTTTGAGTGTAGCACTGGATTGTTTGCTATAGCGATGGCACTTGTGCTGTCGCAATAGATTGGAATTTTGGAGAGCTGAAGATCATAGTCTAGTAGATGATTTCTCATCCACAAGACTTGAGAACAGCAGCTTCCACCGGCTACATACTCAGCTTCAGCTGTGGAAGTGGACACTGAGTTTTGCTTCTTACATGTCCAACTTACCAGCTTTCCACCCAGGAGCTGACATCCTCCTGTGGTGCTTTTCCTATCCATTTTGCAACCTGCAAAATCACTGTCTGAATAGGCGGTTAGATCGAATCCTGAGTCTTTGGGATACCAAAGACCTAGATTCGCTGTACCCTTAAGATATCGAAAGATTCGCTTTACAGCTTTCATATGGGATATCTTAGGTTCAGCTTGATATCGTGCGCACAGACATGTTGCAAACATAATATCGGGTCGGCTAGCTGTAAGATACAATAGTGAGCCGATCATCCCACGGTACAGCGTGACATTGACAGGAACACCCTTTGTGTCCTTATCAAGTATCAGCGGTGGTGCCATAGGGGTTTTCATAGCTGAACTTTCAGTTAAGTCGAATTTCTTCAGCATATCTTTAACATACTTTCCCTGATTTATAAAAGTTCCTTTTTCAGTTTGCTTAATCTGAAGACCAAGGAAATATGTTAGTTCACCCATCATGCTCATTTTATACTCATCTTTCATTCTATCAGCGAAACGAGTACAAAGCTCAGGGTTAGTAGAACCAAATATAATGTCATCAACATATATTTGAACTAAAATAATATGACCTTTCACTTTTCTAAAAAACAAAGTTTTGTCAATTTTACCTCGCTCAAATTTTTCAATATGGAGATAAGTAGAGAGAGTATCATACCATGCACGTGGAGCTTGCTTTAAGCCATAAAGTGCCTTGTCTAGTTTATAAACATAACCTGGACGCTTAGGATCTGAGAATCTTGGAGGTTGTTCCACATACACTTCTTCATTCAGCTTTCCATTTAGAAATGCTGACTTAACATCCATCTGATGTACAGTGAAGTTTTTGTGTACATCATATGCTAAGAAAAGACGAATAGATTCAAGTCTTGCTACTGGAGCAAAAGTTTCGTCATAATCTATGCCTTCCTCTTGTCTGTATCCCTGAGCAACAAGACGAGCTTTGTTGCGAGTTACAGTACCATGTTCGTCCAACTTGTTTCGATAGACCCATTTAGTGCCTATCACCGTTTTGTCAGTTGGTCTACGAACAAGTTTCCAAACTTTGTTTCTTTCGAATTCAGTCAGCTCTTCTTGCATAGCGCTGACCCAATTTGGATCTCTGAGGGCATCATCTATTTTCTTTGGTTCAGTTAGAGAAATAAAGTTAACAAATAAACAAATATTACCTGCACTTCTACGGGTCTGAATACCAGCGTTGGGATCACCAAGAATTTGATCGATTGGGTGATTTACAGTCCATCGCTGAGCCGGAGCATACGTCGCTGACTCAGTCTGAACTGGAGAAACTAAAGATGAGGCTTCAGCTACTTCTGGATTATCAGCTAAGAGAGGAATGTTTGCATTTGCCACTTCATTCACTGATTGCTGAGAAATAGATGGAATTTCTGAGACATTTGGATCAACTGCAGGTATAGTGTTTATAGGAACAGCTGAGACCCAAGATGTTTCAGCTTCACTATTTTGCATATTTGGAATGATAGAAGGACCATCATTTTCTACTGTGTGAGCATGAGGAGTGGGAATATCTTCTGAATCACCAAGATGAGAAAACATCCATTGATTCAGTTCTTCTGTATCAGCGTTTGGTTTAGAATTCGCTGAACGGGATTCGTCAAACGTGACGTGAATAGTTTCTTCTATAGTTTGTCTTCTTCGGTTGAAGACTCTGAAGGCTTTGGAAACTGAGGAGTATCCAAGAAAGATTCCATCATCAGCCTTAGGATCAAACTTTCCAAGGGCATCTCTGTTGTTCAGTATGAAACACTGACATCTAAAGATGTGAAGAAAGCTGATTGAAGGCTTTCTCCCATGAAAAAGTTCATAGGCTGTCTTTTTGAATCTTTTAACTATCAGCGACCTGTTTTGCGTAAAACAAGCAGTGTTGACAGCTTCTGCCCAAAACTGAGTAGGCAGGTGAGAATCGCTGAGCATTGAACGTGCAGCTTCAATAATTGTTCTATTTCTTCTTTCAGCGACTCCATTTTGTTGTGGTGTTCTCACTGACGAAAAGTTGTGAGAAATACCCTTGCTCTCAAGGAAGGAATCAAGAGAACTGTTTTTGAATTCAGTTCCATGATCACTCCTTATTGAGCGAACAGTCATATTGTTCAGAGTTTCCATCTTCCGAACAAAGGTGATGAGTTCTTCAGGGGTGTCACTCTTAAAACGGAGAAACATTACCCATGTGTAACGAGAGAATTCATCAACTATGACCAGCGTATATTTCTTTCCAGCGATGGATTGTTTGTTAACGGGGCCAAACAAATCCATATGGAGTAGTTGTAGAGGAGATGACACTGAGGAAACTTGCTTTGACTTAAAGCTTGCCTTGGTCTGCTTCCCTTTTTCACACGCTGAACATAAAGACTCTTTGGCGTATGAATGTTGAGGTAGACCAGTGACTAACTTTTTGGATGAAAGAGTATTCAGCGTCTTGAAGTTGAGATGTGAGAGCCTTTTGTGCCTTAGCCAGTTAACTTCAGAAGATGCTTTTGAGAAGAAACAAGAGTTCTCAGTGGTTGTTGAGTCCATGTTTATAACGTAAACATTTTCCAAACGATAACCGCTGAGAGCTATCTTCTCCTTTTTGTCAGAGACAAAGCAGGATTCCTTAGTGAAAATCACTTTGTTATCCATGTCGCAAAGCTGACTGATGCTTAGAAGATTATGCTTCAGCCCTTCAACATATGCGACTCTTCTGAAGGATGTTGTACCATTTGAAAGTACACCATACCCTCGGGTGTGTCCTTTTCCATTTCCACCGAAAGTGACAGAGGGACCCTTCTCTTCCTTGTATTCAGCGAGCAGGTTTTTCTTTCCAGTCATGTGTCTAGAGCATCCGCTATCGAGATACCAGATACCCTTTTTAACCTGCAATACAAAGGAAGATTAGTTTTGCTTGGGTACCCACTTCACCATGTATACGCGTTTGTCAGTGGAAGAAGTTGGAATGGGTTCAGCAGTCTTCGCAGCATTTGAAGATTCAGCTTTGTCTTTCTTCACTTTGGTCAATTTCTTGACCTCAGCGGTAGGAGTCACCTTGACCTGAATTGCAACTGGTTTGGTCTTCTTGGGTGCTATATTCACCTTAGCTATCTTATCAGCTTTGGTGGCTGTGGGACACTTACTTGCAATATGATCGGTAAGTCCACAGTGATAACATTTCCTATAACTAAAATTAGTTCTAGGACCACTTGAGTGCTGAGCTTTTAATTTGGAATTAGAAGTTCCAGCACCAAGTACACTATTGGTTTTTGAAATAGGACGAACATTCAGTTCTTCAGATTTCTTACCAAGGACATCTACTCTGAGTCTAGGAGTAGGTCGCTGAACTGATCCAGAGGTCTGATTTCTAGAACCAGATGAATGAATCACTAAGGCTTTGGAAGCATTCAGCTTAGGTACTAAGGTACCCTTCTGAGGATTTTGATAAATAACAATTCCTTTACCTTTGTCTTTAGAGACAGAGGTAGGTTTTGAATAAACCATTTTCTCCTTACCTTTTGAGGAGGTAGGAGTTTCCTCAGGGATTGGTGTAACCGACGAGGAGTACTGAGATGATGAAGTGTCAGCGACTGAGGATACGAACGTTCCAAATTTAAGCATTGAACGTTCAGTGGTCGGTTTTGGAGTATCATATTTATAACCCAGACCACGTTTATCACTCAGAGGAATCTGAGCCTTAATTATCTCAGTGATCTTTGTTGAAAAATTACACCATCCTTCAACAGTAGCTTGTTCGGCTTTTAATGCAGCGATAGCTTCTGCTCGTTCGATTTTGACTAGCTGATTTAAATAGACTTGATCTTTAAAATCATCTTCAATTTTAGAAAGATTTTCTATTTGAAGGTGGCAGTTTTTAAGCTTTTCAGCGAGATCAAGATTTTGGTTTTCAACCACAGCTTTGCCGTTCATGGCTTCGTATAAACTTCTAGTCAGTAGATCGATTTTACGGAGACTATCAGCTTCATCAATATTTGCAATATTGGTAAAGAAAGAAGGTGATACCTGAATAGCAGAGGTTGAAGTGGAGGGAATGTCTGAACTTTCTTCCTCTACTTCAATCTTTGCCATGAGACATTGATTTGCTTCATCATCTTCAGAATCAGATGATGAGGCTTCTTCATCAGAAGCAGCCCAATCATAGTCAGCCATCAGGCCTTTTCCTTTCTTCTTAAAGCTTTTCAGCTTTGCATACTTCTCCTTCAGCTTTGAGTATTTGTCATCTTTATTCCTTGGAACAAAGGATTTCTTTGTAAAAGCTGAAGGTCTCATGATTTTCTTTGACCTGCACTCGTTAGCGAAATGACCTGTCTTTTCGCAGTTGAAACAAGTAGCAGTAGCCTTATCAACAAAAGCTGATGACTTAGGCTTGTCAGCTATGGAAAGAGTTTTGTTCTTTCTAAACATTTTCTTCTTGGCGAATCTCCTGAACTTTTTAGTTAGGAGAGCCAAGGATTCATCATCATCTGAAGAATCAGAATCTGATGACCTTTCAGAGTTACTTTCTAACTCAGTGATAGTGACTGAGGGTCGCTGAGTAGAAGGTTCCTCTGAGATTAAAGCAACAGGGGTGCTTTTGGAATCTTTTACAAGATTCTTCTTAAGATGGCTAGATTGCTCATGATTCAGCAATGTGCCATATAAGGTAGCAAGGGTCATTGATCTTAGATCCTTTGACAGCTTGAGACACATGGAATAATTGTCCCAGCTTTCAGGTAAACATTCTAGAAACTTTGTCAGCACTTCAAAGTTAGAATATTCCTTACCAACCGTTTTTAGATCTATAATTAAGCAATTAAAACGTTGATGAACTTCAGAGAGAGTTTCATTCTTACCAGAAATGAAGCTTTCGTATTGTCTTACCAGGTTGATCTTTCTTGAATCCTGGACTTCAGACGTTCCTTCATACTGAACACATATTGTGTCCCACATGGCTTTTGATGATTTCAGGTTCATGACGGAATGGTAGACTTCGTCAGGAAGGGCCATGGATAGTATGGATCTGGCTTTTGTATCTATAGCCACTTTCTTCTTATCTTCATCGGTCCACATGTGTATTTCCTTTGGAATCAGCCTTTCAGGAATAGCAGCTCTAGTTGCAGTGGCTGGAACTAAAGGATCAATAGTTACAGGGATGTGTGGGCCGTTTTCAAGATAGTAGGTCATAGTGGGGTCTACACCTTCTAAGAAGAGCATCATCCTATTTTTCCATAAGTTGAAGTTGTCTCTGGAAAATCTAGGGGGTTTTGCAAGAGAACCATTGTCTATATAATTTGTGTTTGTGTGGGAGGCCATTTTCAGATAATAACAAAGAAGAGAAATATCTTAGATTAGATCTTGTTTATGAGATTAAACAAATCTGCTCTGATACCACTTGTTGGTCCCGAAAGGCCTATACAAGTTTGTAGAAGGGGGGGGGGGGGGGGGGGGTTGAATACAAACATACTATTTTACTTTTCTAAATTGTTTATTGATAAATCATTAACAATTTACAGCTTGTTGCAGAAACAAGATTAAGGATAAACCTAAATCTAAACAAGTTGGAACACTAAGGTTTCTTGCACTAAGAAAGATAAGGAGATTACTAATAAAATCCTATCTTGAGAGAGATTTGAACTTGTCCAGAGTTAGCAAGTTACTTCAAAAGAAGTGAGTTCATCTCTTTATATACTGCATGCATTTAATGCAATTCAGTATACACTTTACACGTGTCATCAGCGGATTGGTTGCATGTCATTGACCTTGGTTGACAACCTTAGTAGCCGTAAAGATGAACAGTGTAGTATCAGAGTGGTTGTACGATTTCAGATTTTCGGAGGTTCTTTTCTGACATTTCGTACGGCGGCGTGCAAGGGAGGTTAAGACAAAAGTACTTTGTACGGAGGACTTCATGATCAGCTTTCGTTGATTCAGCGATTACCATTTACTATTCAGCGAATGATAAAGTTCAGCGATAGCTGAAGTCTTGTACTTGATACTTCACGTTGAGTGGACAAATCTGAGTCTTCGCTGATCCGCATCAGTTCATTAGTAGACTTGTCGCTGGTTCTTGAGCTTGATCTTCGACTTCAGGGTAGAACCTTTGTTGACGTGAAACTTGTCTTCAGGGATCATAAGTAAACAACTAACTTATCAGCGATCACCATAAGGACTGAACAGACTCAGAGCATTATGGTGAACAGTGTTCGCTGAATGTTTAATTTAAAGAGCGAGAGTTCCTATCAGCGGTACTGTAAGATCTTAGTACTTATCAGCGATAGTGAAACTCTGATACATATTGTTTACATACAATTTTCACTAAGTATTTAAGAGAGGGTCATTATCAAATCACTGAGGGTTTGGATCAACACAACTCATATGCAAACGGCTCATTCGTCCCGAGGAGTTCATCCGTTACAAGTGACTCACTCGTCACAACTAGTTCCTTCATCTCAAGCGGGTCATTCCTCACATACAAATTATATTGGAAATTTTACATACCCTACTTTTGATCTAAATGTTGATTTTAGTGTTAGCTTAAATTAGCTCCTAATTTAATTGATGTTTTATAAAGAATTATTGCATAGGCTTTAAAATTAGCTTATGGGCTTTTAGCTTATTGTATGGGCTTAGCCCTTTTTACCTTGTATTTTGGGCCCTATAAATAGATGCCTACGGTTTACTTGCTCTCAGGGTTTTGGAGAGAGCTAACAAAAAAAACACATAGACTAGGTGAATCTCACATGAGAGTCGACTTATTGTGAAAATGTGGTGTTCTTCAATTTTCTCCTCACTATGAGATGAGATTTATTTTAATATTGTTCTTCATGTATATCTTATCTCTTCAATCTTTATGGAGTTCTTCTATTGTTTGTCTAAAATGGGATCTGCAATTGGTATCAGAGCCGATTGAAGAGACCTTTCTTCAAAATCGGTCATCTATGGCAACAATAGAAGATTAGATGATTTATTTTGTTGTTTTGGTGCTTAGATTGATTCAATCACATGAGCCTAAACACATATATCATTTCTATAACACCCGAAAATTTTTAGGCAATTGATTTCAAAGATTTGATTTCGTGAGTGTTCTATTTATTTATTTTGGTAGTTTTCTATTAGTTGTTAGAATGCTTAAACAATAAAAGTGATGGTTTAATATCATTGATTTATTGACCACCTTACTTTGTTGATCACCCAAAATGATACTTTTGTCTTCTTCCTTTTTCCCATGAGTAGCCTAGACCCCCATTATACATATCTTTTTGCTGCACTTTTCCCGTCTTCATCTCTCACACTCTTTCCCTCTCATTTCTCATTTCTCTCTCTCTCTCTCTCTCTCTCTCTCTCTCTCTCACACACACACACACACACACACATACACACACACACACACACACACATCGATCTTCATCCCTAAAACACAAATCTCTCCGTTGTTCTCTTCCACCTCCCTTCCCTAAATGAATGTTAAGATTAGGTTGTTAAAACAAGCTTCAAGGGTTTTAAAGCTTCAAGATCTTCACCTTCTCCATCTTCTCCAACCATCTTTCCACCATTGTTGATCTAGTTTTAGGGTTTTCTTAAAAACCCATTTGTAAGTTCTTAACCTTCTAAACCTTTATTTAAGTTAAAACCTTCCATTTTAACCTCGTAGAACATTTATTTTAATTTGAGGTGTCATCAATATTTTGAAGTTTTGACCTATTTTGGGTATTTTGGATGATTTGAGGATTTGACTAAGGTATGCTATAAATATGAGTTTGGGGTTACATTTGGTGCATCTATAGGCTTTGGTTGTGACCCAAATAAATTTTGAAGAGGTGGGTGTTGATGGATCTAAAGTCTTCACCAAAGGAAGCTCAAGATTTGGGATAAACCCTAGATTTAGCCTAAATCTAGCAAGGTGATTTCAAGTTGATTTGTAAAAACGTTGTACATGCCAAAAATGTTCGTTTCCAAGTATTTTTGTGTTTTACATAAAATTATCAATTGTTGAGTTATTTGGTGGGTTTCTATTATTTAAAGTGTTTAACTTTATAAACCTTGTAAAACACCCACATGTGGGATTTTTGGATGATTTGATAAAAGAATCATAAATGAAAGTGTTTTGACGATTTAATGCATAAAAAGTGATTATTTGGTAAAAATGCATTTCTAGTGTTTGTTATAAATATGCATAATATATGTTATAGAACGTTCGAAAATACGAAAGTTTAAACCTTTTTGGTTTTGGGAAAAGATGCATTTTGGGTTTTGATGTATAACTCTTAAATATTGGTTTTTCAATGATTCATCTTAAGAAGGTAAATCTTTTGGTATTAATACTCTTGACGGGCGCTTTGGGAAAATTATTTGGCTTAATCTAAAGTGGAGTTGAGTTACTCATGACTATGGAGCATGTTTCACATAAACATGGGTTATTTGTGTTTTGTTGCATTTACGACCTCTAATAAATGGTCAATTGATTTTGGTTGAGCTTGTGGCTCGACTTATGACTTTATTGAGTTTTGAGTACATTTGTCCAGTTTTAATAATGTAATAAGGAAATTTGGGTGTGAATTACATTTATTGGATTTTATTTGGAGAGTACATGTTTTGAGTGTGTATGTGTCATTCAAGTGGAGTCATGTACTTTTTAGATTGTAATGCATTGGATCCATAGGCACGTAAGTCAGTCATATTTAATAGTGAGGAGTCTTGATATTCTCACTTTGGGATTTATGCCCGCACGGGCATTGTTGTTGTCCCGTTTCTTTTGTGGAGAGGAACCGTTATGGGTTGTACTCCGGGGCTATGGATTATTTGGTGTCTATCTCCTTGTGCACGAGGATTTGGACCGTATGGGTTATATTCTCATATTTTGTAGCGAGTAGGCAATAAGGGACATTGAAGTCCTTGAGGTGTAACTCGTCTAGATTGGATAGTCAATATGGTCCCGTAAGTCCTTGAGGTGTAACTCGACGGAGTAGGCAATAAAGGCATGTATATGGTTTGAGGTTGTGATGTCTTTATGGCATGGGAACTAAAATCGGGACTTGAGGTGTAATCCAATAACATCATAGGTGACTCCACTCACGTGTTCTCGTCACCTTGATGGATACGGGTCTCCCCCGTCATCGGAAGGTGTTGTTTTGGGTTTTGAATTTTATTATTCATGTTTTCGGTGACGTTTTATATCTATGAATTTTATTCATGATTCATGGGTGGAATATTAGGCCCATCCGTGTCTTGGATGTTTTGGGATACAACTTTTTATACACGTTTTTTTAAAAATGGGGAAGTTCATATCTATTCTCGTTTTGAGTGAGTTTGGGGTCGAATTTACTTTATGTTGGAAAAAACGTTTGTATTGGTGTCTCTATCACCTAAAATGCATGTTATTGGAAATTGGGTCGTCTTCATATCTAAAGTAAATCATTTTGGGAATCGTGATTAAAGTTGCACCTTTTCCTTTTAACGATTTTATATAATCATGGTTAAAACTCTTGAACTCACTAGGCGTTAAGCCTAACCTTTTTATTTGTTGGCATGTGTATCAGGTACCGGTTGGGAAATGGTTCTAGCGACACTATGAGGAGATGAGTGCTAGTTGTATGCCCGAGAAGAGATTAGCTTGATGAAGTCTTCTGCACTTTGGGAATAGAAACTTGTATGGTTTTAATAACACCCATCCATATATATATATAGGCTTGGTTTATTGTTCTCCGAGGTTCAACTTAGAATTATAAGTGGGATAATTCAAGTATTGATTTTAGAAAAGGGGATTTCACCCTTCATTTGATGTAACGAATGAAACTTTTAATTAGTTTCTCTTTCCAAATTTGAGGGTGTTACAAGTTGGTATCAAAGCTTAAGTTTGAGAGATTTAGGTGTTGACTTCGAATACCTAGACTCAAACTAGCGTTTCCTAAGTAAAAGTAAGTGAGATTACACAATTAGACACTTTAAGATAAGATATTTTGAGGTCGATAGAGTCATTAGAATCGGGAATAATGACGAGGATAGTAAGAATGATCATGTACGGTATGTTCAAAATTGTACCTGGCCAATGCATTGGTGAACTTACATGTTACATGTGTGTGCTTGAACTACTTCGATGTGATAACCGATGGGGTAGTGAATAAATTTTTAGTGAGTATCCATTAGAAGAAGTTGGTGTTATAGGATTGTCACTTTGGGTGACAGCTAAGCATGAATACATTAAGTTGACTATCTTGGGTTGAAACTATGTGTCGAATTAGAGCCATAGGTTTATCAAACCGACTCTGCTTGAGAAGAAATTGTGAGGTTGACCAATTTAGCCCCCGATCATTACCTTAAGACGTTTGGGCATCCGGATGGTGGTAGTGCGACCGGTGAACTTGGTGAGCTTAGTTTTAAGACTTTGAGACTCGACAAAGTTCATGCACAAAATGCACTTCTAAAATAATTTGCATAAAGTATTTCATAGCTTCCCAAATCGTTGTGCAGGTGGTATTATGAATATTTGGAAAGACGTTTAATGCGTACAAGATTTTAATCCATGATTTTAAACACACATGATTTTTTTTATTGCATGTGGTTGCAAACTTTGTTGAGACTTTCTTTATCCTCGTTGTTGTCAAACACTATTTTCGGATATTATGATATCCATGCTTTAATATTGTTTGGGGTCTTGGGCAAGTAACTGCGATTTATGACCTTGATATTGGATCTCCTCCACATATGTTAAGGTTTTGATTGAAAGAGTTATTTCCCTGTTTGGTATTTGGGTTTTATTGAGAATTTTATTTCATGCAAGTTTTATTGAGAAACATTACTTTATGTCGTATTGCGACAAAAAGGGAAATTTTTGAAATTTTGATATTGTGTGATTTATCTGTTGAGTTTTTTTTGTTAATACATTTCATCACACATTATTTGGCGTACGAATCAGTTTATACCTTTGGCGTGAGTAAGCGTATACGAGTACCATGAATTTTTTTCTTAATGCTTTGTGTTGTGCAATTTCGGTTGTAGTTACCATCGCTATTGGTTCACACAGATGCATTATATTGATTATTGGTATGCAAGGCATTATAGCCACTAGAAAAACATGCGTATAGTTTGTATGTGCTGAAAATTTGAAGTCGATTTAAATTATTTGACGTATCAACCAAATTGCATGCACTAATTGTTTTTCTAAGTTATGAGAAATATATTAATGTATGCGAGTTTTATCAGAAAATTTTATTCCATACCATTAGATGGATAAATAAGAAAATTTTGGAATTTGATTTAGTGAATTTCCTCTTTTGAGGTTTCGTATAAACCATCTGTTGCATACTATTTTATTTCAGGAAAACTATTATGGGTGCGTGGCATAAATAAATACATGCTAGGACTATTGGGGTTCATTTTAAAAGTTTATTGAGCATGCTTTTGTGTTTCGTTAGTAACTCGAATAGTGATCGAGTAATTTTCAAAATGAGTTTTTATATGTGTGACAAGTGTGTATACTTTACACAACTATCGAGTAAACGTTAGTAGATTTTTGCACGTAAGAGTAATTATTTTAAAGATTTTGAGTTGAAAATTCTTATAAATTTTTTGGATTGACATATTTGTTGAGTCCTGCACTTGAAACCTTGAACTCGTTAGGGCCTTAAATGTTAAGAAACTCTCGTTAAGAGTGGGGACTCAAAGGGCCTTGGAAGTGGAAGTGTTGGATAGTCCAACTTGTGATAGTACCGTAATTCGAGTGGTACCGCTTGTTAAGTCAGTGTACTTTTGACTTTGAGGCATTAGACTTATGAGTTATCCGGCTATTTAAGTAGTGATCTTTCCATTTCAGTAAATCTTCGATCTAAAGCTTTGTGTGGTTGTTTGCACATAATTGGATTTGAATTGAGGGATCATTTTACAGACATCATATTAAGTGTTAGTATTTCTCCCTCTTGGTTGGCCTTTGGTAATTAAGAAAGTTTTGGAACTCGTCATTTGAGTTGTATAGTTTGGGATTCTAGTTCCAATATCAGTATGTCCATATCTGTCAGTATGGTCCAAATCTGATTTCTACTCATCGTTGCTTCTTCCTTACTCCTACCCCTGTCCATTGTTAAGGGATGACTCTTAGTATTATTTAACTTCTTTAATATCCCTTGTAATCTTTCGTAATTATTATTCGTTTTTCCTTCTTTATGTTATGGCTAGGAAAGCCTTGGTTTGTTCCGGTTAAACATAAGGAATATTATTCACCATCTAAAGAATATTATTCATCTTCTAAAGAATAATATTCATCTTCTAAATAATATTATTCATCTTCTGAAGAATAATATTCATCTTCTAAAGAATATTATTCATCTTCTAAAGAATATTATTCACCTTGAAAAGAATAATATCCATCTTGTAAATAATATTATTCATCTTGTAAAGAATATTATCCATTCTCTAAAGAATATTACTCACCTTGTAAAAAATATTATTCATCTTGTAAAGAATATTATCCGTTCTCTAAAGAATATTATTCTCCTTGTAAAGAATAATATCTATCTTGTATAGAATAATATTCATTTTGTAAAGAATATTATTCATTTTCTCATAAATTTTTTCAGCTTTTGAGGTCAAGGTGAAACACTCTATAAACCATAATAAATTTAAACCTTAATTTATAATAATTTACAACATCTTCCCAAAAGTTTTCATTCACAACCAGAGAATTATTGACAAGGTCTAATTACAACTGAAATATCATAAACAACCGACTAATCTAATTCATAACCAATAACATCAGATTATACTGGTTGTCTATAATATCTCCAAAAGTCCTTGTTCTACTAAATTCTCCAACATAGCTCCAAAGCATAACTCTGGGACTTCTCGACACTCATCCCTGTTTATCCCTTCCCGAGCTAGTACCTGGTAAGAAAATTTAATTTGAAAAGATTAGGCTTTCGCCTAGTGAGAACATCCAGTTTTCAAATTAAAACTTTATAAGCTTTGAAAACCAAAACTGTAAACAAAGCATACAATTTAACCTACTCGCAATTTTTCTTACCGTACACATAGCATCTTTAGATGACGGGAATCATACCCGATTCCATGAATATGACAAACACTAAGTAACTCATAATATCATGTTCTAGAGCACCACTACGAATCTCCACGGATTCTAGATTACAGCTCGTATCCAAGAAATTACAATTAAACCATGCCTATCTCTTGGAATGGAAGTAGAAATAGCAATTATACCTTGCCTATTCCTAATCTCCCAATTTAAAGCGGAAATAGCAATTATACCTTGCCTATTTCTCCTCTCTCAATATAAAACGGAAATAGCAGTTATACCGTGCCTATTTCACCGTTTCACATCGCATAACAAAAGGGAATAACAATTATACCTTGTCTATTCCTCAATTCCAATATAAACGAGAATAACAATTATACCTTGCCTATTCTGCGTTATCAAATAATGCTAGTGCCTATAGATCCATTACACTTTCCTAACATATGTGTATATCAACTCAAAACACATAATAACTCTCATCATACTCTCAGTCGAGTTATAATTATTTTCGCACTTTTAAAATCAAAATATGTTTCGTAATCATAAAACAATTGAACAGTATAACTTTACACAGAAATACACCAGAAAACTTGTCCAGTAGACTAATCCGGAACCAAGTCCGAAATTTTATCCGGAAACAAAATCTTGAACATCTATCTGTAAAAACACCCGAAAATCCAAGGATCCGGTAACATCCGGAAAAGCATCCAGACTCCAAATCCGGAACCATCCGGAATCCGGTAATTTTATCCGGACAACAATCCGGAATTAATCCGGAAAACATTTCGGTATCCGGAACTTATCCGGAATTGATCCGGACATTCGATTCCGGAACCCAATCCGGAAAACACTTCGGGAAACCATAATCCGGAAACTTCATCTTCTGGATTCAACTGATTTCTAATCTGCTTCGGTTGATTTCAACTCAAAATTCATACAAACTTTTAATATCCACTTTTAAAAGATATAATAGCCTTATAAAACTCTTTTCAATTCACATATAGGTCTTATTAAGTAAAATAAGCAGGTGAACTCACTTGTAAATTGACTCCTGAATAACAACACTTCAGTTCCAAATCCAAATCCTATTTCAACAAACGATTGATTCAATCTCTAACTTTGAATCTTGAAATTACAAAAACAAAGAAGCTCAATCAATACTTACCAAATCAACTGAGTATCGATTTCCCTTTTCTCTTTTCCGGATAGCAAAACCGACTCACCCTGATATCAAATTGAGATTGACCTTAGCTCTCCAGCCGACTCATTCTCTTTATACCAATCAACTATTCTTAAAAGACCAAACCAACCCCAAAGTTTCATAAATCCACAATTAACCTAAACTTTGGTCAATTACACTTTCAACCCTTTCCACATTCCGTTTAAAATAATATCTTCTCATTATTTTAAACATTCTTCCAAACTAAAAGTACAATGATTATGGAAAATTTCGAGGTGTTACAAATCTCCCCAACTTGAAAAGGATTTCGTCCCCGAAATCAAAGTTAGGTAAATAGATGAGGATATCTATTCTTAATATCTTCTTCAGCTTCCCAAGTCACATTAGCACCTCTATGATGTTTCCACTGTACCTTAACCATGATCACTTCCTTATGTCGTAGCTTCTTAGTTTTCCTTTCTAAAATTGCTTCTGGTTCCTCCACGCGACGACTCTTCTCATCCACTCTTATTTCAGAAAGTGGTATAACATCTTCCTCTTCGGCTAAGCATTTCCGAAGATAACATACATAGAAGGTATTATGGATTCCTTCCAATTCAGGTGGAAGATCTAACTGATACACTTGATGTCCTACTCGCTTGGTTATAGTGAAAGGTCCAAGAAAACGAGGACTCAGTTTTCCACGTTTTCCAAATCTTATAATAGCCTTCCACGGAGATACCCGCTCCCCAACATGGAATTCTTTCGGTCTTCTTTTTGGATCGGCGTAACTCTTTTGTCGATCTTGAGCCGCCTACATGTGTTTCCGAATTTCCTTAACCTTATCGACCGTTTGCTGTACAATTTCAGGACCAGCAAACTGTTTCTCTCCAGCTTCCAACCAACATACTGGAGTTCTACATTTTCGTCCATATAAGGCTTCAAAAGGTGCTCTTCCGATACTAGAATGATAATTGTTATTGTACGCAAACTCCACTAAGGGTAAATGCGTATCCCAATTACCTCCAAAATCAATTACACAAGATCGGAGCATGTCTTCCAAAGTCTGAATAGTTCTTTCACTTTGCCCGTCCGTTTGTGGATGATAAGATGTGCTAAAATTCACTCTTGTACCCAATTCTTCTTGTAGTGACTGCCAAAATCTTGAAGTGAATCAACTATCGTGGTCAGAAACTATAGACACAGGTATACCATGTCTTGACACCACTTCATCAATGTATAATTTGGCTATCTTATCTATGGGTGAAGCCTCTTTCATTGGTAAGAAGTGAGCATTTTTGGTTAAACGATCCACGATTACCCAAATCGTATCGTTACCCTTTAATGTCTTGGGTAACTTAGTCACAAAGTCCATGGTAATTTTATCCCATTTCCATTCAGGAATCTCTAAAGATTGTAAACTCCCGTAAGGTAGTTGATGTTCGGCCTTCACCAACGAACATGTCACACATTTTTCTACACATTGTGCCACATCTAACTTCATAGCTGGCCACCAATAGTGTAGTTTCAAATCTCTATACATCTTAGTACTCCCAGGATTTATAGAATATTTGGACTTATGGGCGTCTTCAAGAATTAACTCTCGGTTTCCCCCAATCTTTGGCACACAAATACGTCCTTGAAATAATTTAATCCAGCTACTATCTTCAGTCAGCTGAAGACGTTGCTTAACCATGACTTCCTCTTTCATATTTTCTTTTAATAATTCTTCTTCTTGTGCCACTTTGATTCTTTCAATCAGACTCGACGTTACATCAATCCCGGCGTTAGTCGTTTTCAAACATCCACTATATTCTTTTCTACTTAAGGCATCGGCCACAACATTTGCTTTACCAGGATGGTAATGCAATTCACAATCATAATCCTTAAGTAGTTCTAACCAACGTCGTTGCCTCATGTTCAGCTCTTTCTGATCAAAGACATGTTTCAAACTCTTATGATCAGTAAAAAGAGTGCACTTTGTTCCATATAAATAATGCTGCCATAATTTCAAAGCAAAAACTACGGCTTCCCGTTCTAAATTATGGGTAGGATAATTCTTTTCATGCTCCTTGAGTTGCCTTGATGCGTAAGCAATCACTTTGCCATGTTGCATCAATACACACCCAAACCCATCTTTGACGCATCACTATAAACGACAAAATCTTCTGTTCCTTCTGGTAGTGCAAGAACATGATCTTCACATAACTTCTTTTGTAAAGTTCTAAAGGCGAATTCTTGCTTTTCAGTCCATATAAACTTTACATTCTTCCGTGTCAGACTTGTCAAGGCAGAAGAGATCTTAGAGAAATCTTTTATAAATCTCTGGTGCCAAACCGAAGAAACTCCGTATCTCCGATGCGTTCTTCGGTGTCTCCCAATTCATCATCGCTTCTATCTTTTCCGGATCTACTTTGATTCCTTCCGAAGTAATCACATGACCGAGGAATTGTACCTCTTTTAACCAAAATTCACACTTGGAAAATTTTGCGTACAATTTCTCCTTTCTTAAAACGTCTAAGACTTCACGAAGGTGACATTCATGATCAAATTCATTCTTTGAATAAACAAGTATGTCATCAACGAATACAATGACAGACATGTCTAAGAATGGTCGACACACCCTGTTCATTAAATCTATGAACACCGCAGGAGCATTTGTCAACCCAAAAGGCATCACGAGGAATTCATAATGCCCATATCTTGTTCTAAACGCCGTCTTGGGAACATCTTCATCCCTTACTCGTACTTGGTGATAGCCCAACCTCAAATCAATATTTGAAAAGCATCCCGCGCCTTGGAGTTGAACGAATAAGTCATCAATCCTTGGAAGTGGATACTTATTCTTAATGGTAACCTTATTCAACTCCCTGTAATCGATGCACATTCTCATAGTGCCATCCTTTTTCTTGACAAATAATACCGGAGCTCCCCAAGGTGAAGAACTTGGTCTAACAAATCCCTTTTCGAGCAGTTCTTGTAGTTGAGACATCATCTCTTTCATTTCATTCGGTGATAAACGGTACGGTGCACGTGCTATCGGTGCTGCTCCTAGAACAAGATCAATTTTGAACTCTACCTATCGTTCTAGCGGTAAGCCTGGAAGATCAGCAGGGAACACATCTGGAAATTCAGGTACTATCCTTATATTTTCCACTCGCTTCTTTTCTACTTTAGCATCCAAAACATATGCGAAATAGGATAAACATCCTTTTATTATACATTTACGTGCTTTGGCAATAAATCAATGAAATAATACATTTCTTATACGTGCTTTAACATCCTTTTATTATACATTTACATCCTTTTCTCTCTTCCCCGTAGATGAGTACATCACCATTTTCGGATAGGAGAATTCGAATTAATTTCTTGGCACAAAGAATTTTTTCTTGATTGATCGTCAGCCAATCCATACCAACGACTATATCAAACCCCCAATCTCCATCAAAATCAAATCAATCGGGAATTCCTTCCCTTCTATCATAATTGTACAACTTCCAAGTCTTTTGCGAACTAAGACTTGACCCCCGTTAGATATTTCAAGTGACAGGCATAGCTAGCTTTTGATAAAATGATGTCGATAGAAAAGACAGGTTGGCACCACAATCAAATAGTTCACGTGCAGGTATTGAGTTAATAGGGAATGTACCAAAAACTATATCCTTCGATTCCCTTGCCTCATCCACCCCCATATGAAATGTTCTGCCCGTTGGCTTTGGAGTATTAGGCTTTCTCTCTTGATTCCCGCTTTTCTTTAGCTTCGGGCAATCTCTTCGATAGTGACCAGGTTGCTTACATTCGAAACATGTTGGTCTTTGGATGTCACATCTCGAATTTTCATAAATAATGATAATGGGTATTATTAATTAATTGAGTATAATTAATTGATAAGTTATGATTTATTATTTGATATATTAATTTTAGAGTTTAACCCCGATTAAGTTACGTTGAATCGTTTTTATGGAATAATAAGTTAGGGGTAAACTTTAAATTTAATTTGGAAGTATAAGGGTCAAAGTTGCCAATAGATGGAAGTTTGGGGGTGAGTAGTGAAACTCCCACCCCACCACCGCCTTGTTAGTTAGAAAAGAAGAAAAAGAAGATTTCTTCTTCTTTTTGATACTTTTGGTGCAAGTGTGTGTGTGTTTCGGTGAAGAGAGAAAAGAGAGAAAGGGAGGACGAAAGAAGGAAGAAAAGAAGAAGGAAATCAGATTTATTTCAGTTGAGAAGCTAGAATCAAACAAAGGTAAACATCTCATTAATCCTTTATCTTAATTGTTAAAAGTTTTCTATGATTTAGAAAATGGGTTTTGGTGATTTTTGGATGATTATGAGAATCTGAATTTGTAGATATGTTATGTTAATGGTATTAAACATATCTGCATGTTTACATAAACAAACATAAGTTAAAAGTATAAAATCTGGGTTTTAGATAATTTCAGTGGGTTGAGACATTCAAACATGTCGCAACAGTGCATTGCGACATTCATGAATGTCGCAGCCTTAAGAACGACAAGGAAATGAAGTCGCAATAGAAGGTTGCGACTTGGTGGTGAAGTCGCAATAGAAGGTTGCGACATGGGGTTGAAGTCGCAATAGAAGGTTGCGACTTGGTAGTGAAGTCGCAATAGAAGGTTGCGACATGGGGTTGAAATCGCAATAGAAGGTTGCGACATGGTGACCATGTCGCAGTAGTTGATTGCGACAAGAGATTTTAATATTAGTTGGTTGCGACTTAAGACGAAGATTTTTAGATGATAAGGATTCTTAGTTTTAAAGAGTTCTGTTCTATAATTTAATATCAGTATATTTGTATATTGGATATTACAGTAAACTGTGGTGGTGAAGACAGAAGTTCCCACGTCCTTAAAAGAAATAAAAGAAGTGTGACTTCATACCAGGTGAGTTTATTCAACTCTCTTTAAAATTCAACAATTAATACTGAAATAGATATGTAATATGTATGTCTGAACATGTTAATAAAGGACTCGTCTTAATCAATAATGAGGCCAAATAGATGGCTAAAAGTTATGATATGTTGATCCCCGTGCTAAATTGCAATGAGGGGATAATTAAGAAGTCGAGGTGTCAAAACTATTAATATTCTTTATAAATGCTTATATATATAGAATATGTTTTGGAGATGAATATTATATGTTATGTACATATAATAGTAAGAGTTATAATACTTATGTATTATGTTGTGGTTGCTAAAAGTAGGCATCCGGTCATCGGGGGCACTTTAGTACGGTATAATGGGAACCGATTACTAGCCATTGACCAAAGGGATGTAATTTTTAGTGATTGAGTGTACCTTGAATCATCAGGGGTCCCGGTTGTGTATCGCGATATAATAATCCCATTGGGACCATTGATTCTGAGGTGAGAAGAATGTGAAATGTGGAATAGGCAGATTTTGATTTGTAATTCCCATTTCGAATGGAAGATCGGAGATTTCCATTTTTATAGGGAATATCAGAGATTTCCCAATTGTGAAAGGAGGATTAAGAAATAGGCAGGCTTTTGACTTGTAATTTCTTGGTTGAGAGTTTTGACTTTGAATCTGGGATGATTTATGGTAAACTCTTGGTAGTGATATTATGGCTAGAAGAATTAGTCATAAGTATGAGAGTGGGGTAGATTCCCAGTGTTGAAAGGAGTTGTGGTACGGTAAGATGGGCGATAAAAGGTTTGTTTTATCTGTTGAGATTTTAATTGTTAAACTTTAATTTGATTTGAATATTCTCACTATGCGAAAGCCTAATGTTTCAAGTTGAATTTTCTTACCAGGTACAAGCTCCGGGAAGTAAGCGGGAATGAGAGAAGAGAACTTTTGGGAAGACTCAAACTTAGAGATAACGGAGGATCTAGCTATACTTTTGAGGCTTTTTGGGACAAAGGATTAGATAACTTAATTAATCTGATTATGATGTATGATTAGATTAATAGGTTATGTGAATTAGTTGTGTTGTATATAAAACCTTCACATTTGATCCTCAGCTTATAAAAGTTTGAAGTTTTATGATCATAACTTGTAGCAAATTTTAAGGTTTAAATTGGTCCTGTTTTTAGGGTGTTACAATATGGTATCAGAGCAGTAGTTTAAGCGAACTAGGTATGATTTTGAGATACCTAGACTTAAGCTGTGATGAATTAAGTTATGATCTGTGAGGAATGGGTATAATTGTTAAGATTGGGTAGTCTTAGAGTCGACGGAAATACGCGAAGTTAGTACTGTAACGATGGTAATAAGGATTCTCATGAATGATATGTTCGCAATTTCAATTAGCTACTGTTATTATGAATATATTATTACACAAGTATACTTGTTTCTAAATTGTTACAATGACTGATGAGCGGTAAAGTACGTTTTGTATGTCTAATTATGTATGAACCATTACTGATGAGTATTCTTTTGTGCTCATCCAGAACAATGGTAAATACACCTCCGAGGTCTCCAAATTCTTCTATGAATAGGAATTGGTTAGACGATACAGGAGAAAGACCTACTGGAACAGGCGGAGTTCACGAGACGCCACCAGATTTTCTTTCTTTGGGAGGAATGCGAAATCGGGTACATCGAGGGGGTGCCAGTACTTCCGATCAAACACCATCGGATTCAAGTATGGAAGGCCGCATAATGGATAATGTAACCAGATTGATGAATGCATCAATGGAAAGGCAAGCTGAAATGATGAACACCAATATGGGAAGACAAGAAGAAATGTTTATGAAAATGTTTAATGATCGAAGTGCGGAACCAAGGCGAACAGGGATTGATTTCAGTGTGATAAATCCAACTGGTAACCCAGGTCCAGAGGCGGAAAGAAGGGTTGATAGAAATTGCTCCTACAAAATTTTCCTGAGCTGTAAACCGCCGGAATTCAAAGGAGATGATAACCCAGTGGCTTGCATGAACTGGATAAGAGAAATAGAACAAGCCTTTCGGGCTTGTGAGTGTTATGATGAAAAGTCTAAAGTTAGATTTGGGTCACAAATGTTACGCGGTAACGCGTTATCCTGGTGGAACCTACTGTCATCTTCTGTGACGGAGGCAGTTCTGAATGTCGTGACTTGGGAACAGTTCAAAGCAAAGTTTTTGGAAGAGTATTGTAACGAAACAGAAATGGATAGAATCGAGGAAGAGTTCAGGAATCTCAAGAAAGGCAACATGACAGTGAGAAAGTATACTGAATCCTTTATGGAGAAGCTGAACCTAGTAGGGCATGTGGCTCCAGCTGAGAAAGACAAGATTAAAGCTTATCTGAAGGGTCTACCGGCGGATATGATGACGAGGGTCCGAAGTTCGAAAGCTATTACTTTAAGGGAGACGATTGAAGAAGCTTAAGTAATAGAAGAGATGTACGCCAAAGACAAAGAAGAGAAAGCGCATGTGGGAGAAAAGAGAAAGTGGGAAGGTCGTTCGGAATCTTCTCAGAAAACCAGATTGTTTGGCAAAAATATTCGTTATGATTCTCGTAGGGAACCAAGCTGGTGTTCGAAATGTAAAAGCAAACATTTTGGTCTGTGTCGGGTGGTTGGTAATGAATGTTTCAAGTGCGGGAAGGCGGGGCATATAGCAGTGAACTGTCCAATGCTGGGATCGGTGTGTTTTGAATGTAAGCAACCGGGTCATTTTCGGAGAGATTGTCCGAAGTTGAAGAAAGAAGGAGATCAGGGAAAGAAGTTGGTTATCCCTAAACCAACTGGACGTGCATTTCAAATGACTGCCGAAGAAGCGAAAGGATCGAAAGATGTTGTCTCGGGTACATTCCTTATAAACTTCATTCCTGCACATGTGTTATTTGATAGTGGCGCGAACTATTCATTTGTATCCAAGTTGTTCTATCGTAAGCTAGCTATGCCTGTCACTACTTTAGGAGATGCCTTAGTAGTTGAGATAGCTAATGGAGTTCGATCTTTGGTTGGTGAAAGAATTGTTGATTGTAAAATTTTGATAGAGGGAACAGAATTTCCGATTGACTTATTGTTAATGGAAATTGGAGGATTTGATATTATTGTGGGGATGGACTGGTTGAGCAATAACCAGGCGGAAATAATGTGTGCAAAGAAGCTGATTCGAATTCCGATGACCGATAAAGATGACATATTCATATTTGGAGAAAGGCAGATAGGAGATATTCCGTTGATCTCAGTGGCAAAGGCGCGTAAATGTTTAGTGAAGGGATGTTGGTCCTATCTAGCTTATGTTATAGATACGAAGTTAGAAAAGAAACAAGTGCAAGATATTAGAGTCGTGCGTGAATTTCTGGATGTATTCCCGGATGATCTTCTAGGTCTACCAGCTGAAAGACAAGTAGAGTTTCGCATCGATCTTATTCCTGGAGTAGCACCGATAGCTCGTGCACCTTACCGCCTAGCGCCAGCTTAGATGATAGAAATGATGTCTCAATTGCAAGAGCTGTTAGACAAGGGTTTTGTTAGACCGAGTTCTTCACCTTGGGGAGCTCCGGTATTGTTTGTTAAGAAAAAAGATGGCACTATGAGAATGTGCATCGATTATCGGGAGCTGAATAAGGTGACGATAAAGAATAAGAATCCGCTTCCAAGGATTGATGATCTGTTTGATCAACTCCACGGTGCGGGATGCTTTTCCAAAATTGATCTAAGGTCGTGGTATCATCAAGTGCGGGTAAGAGAGGAAGACGTTCCAAAAATGGTGTTTAGAACGAGGTACGGGCATTATGAATTTCTCGTGATGCCATTTGGGTTGACTAATGCTCCAGCTATATTCATGGATCTGATGAATAGAGTATGTCGACCGTTTCTAGACAAGTTTGTTATCGTTTTCATTGATGACATACTTGTTTATTCGAAGAATGAAGACGACCATGAATGTCATCTCCGTGAAGTTTTAGAAGTGTTACGCAAAGAGAAATAGTATGCAAAATTCTCTAAATGTGAATTTTGGTTGAAGGAAGTACAATTTCTCGGGCATGTGATTTCATCGGAAGGGGTGAAAGTAGATCCAGCAAAGATAAAAGCAATGATGAATTGGGAGACTCCGAAAAGTGCGTCTGAAATAAAAAGTTTCTTGGGTCTCGCAGGTTATTACAGAAGGTTTATTAAAGACTTCTCAAAGATTGCTTCAACTCTGACGATGTTGACTCGTAAGAATGTGAAGTTTGTTTGGACCGAAAAGCAGGAGACAACTTTCAGGACCTTACGGCAGAAGTTGTGTGAAGTTCCTATTCTTGCTCTGCCAGAAGGGAATGAAGATTTTGTAGTCTATAGTGACGCATCGAAAATGGGTTTAGGATGTGTATTGATGCAACGAGGCAAGGTGATTGCCTATGCGCCAAGACAGTTGAAAGAACATGAAAAGAGTTATCCTACCCACGATTTGGAATTAGCAGCTGTTGTTTTTGCTTTAAAGTTGTGGCGTCATTATCTATATGGAACGAAGTGTACACTATTTACTGATCATAAAAGTTTGCAGCATATTTTTTATCAGAAGGAGCTGAATATGAGGCAAAGGCGATGGCTTGAATTGTTGAAAGACTACGATTGTGAATTGCATTACCACCCGGATAAAGCAAATGTTGTAGCCGATGCCTTGAGTAGGAAAGAGTATAATGGATGCTTGAAAACGACAAACGCCAGAATTGATGTAATGTCAAGTCTGATTGAAAGAATAAAAGCCGCTCAAGTGGAAGCTTTGTTAGAAAACAACTTGAAAGAAGAAGTAACGAGCAAGCAACATCTTCAGGTAACTGAAGATAGCCGAAGGATTAAATTGTTCCAAGGCCGTGTTTGGGTACCAAAGATAGGTGGAAATCGGGAGTTGATTTTGGAGGATGCACATAGATCTAAGTATTCTATACATCCGGGGAGTACCAAAATGTATAGAGATTTGAAACTGCACTATTGGTGGCCGGCTATGAAAGTGGATGTGGCACGAATAGTAGAGAAATGCGGAACCTGTTCGTTAGTAAAAGCAGAGCACCAAAGACCATACGGAAGTTTTCAATCTGTGGAAATTCCGGAGTGGAAATGGGATAAGATTACCATGGATTTTGTGACAAAGTTACCAAAGACGCAAAGAGGTAACGATAACATTTGGGTAATCTTCGATCGACTGACGAAGAGTGCTCATTTCTTGGCTATGAAAGAAGCATCACCAATAGATAAATTGGCGAAGCTATATATTGATGAAGTAGTGTCACGACAGTCGTTTTACTTCCAGGTTTTGGTAGTCGCTTCAAGAAGAATTGGGTACGAGAGTTAATTTAAGTACTGCTTATCACCCACAAACTGACGGCCAAAGCGAAAGAAAAATACAGACTTTGGAAGATATGCTTAGATCGTGTGTGCTAGATTTTGGAGGTAATTGGGATTCTCATTTGCCGTTAGTAGAGTTTGCTTATAACAACAGTTACCATTCCAGTATTGGAAGAGCACCTTTCGAGGCATTATATGGTACGAAATGCAGAACTCCGGTGTGCTGGTCCGGAACTTGTACAACAAACCGCGGACAAGGTAAAGGAAATTCGGCAACATATGAAAGCGGCTCAAGATAGACAGAAAAGCGATGCTGACCCGAAAAGAAGACCAAAAGAATTTCAATTTGGGGAGCGTGTAATGCTTAAAGTATCCCCATGGAAAGGTGTAATACGGTTTAGATAGCGTGGGAAGTTGAGTCCTCGTTTTCTAGGACCTTTCACTATCACCAAAAGAGTTGGTCTTCAAGCGTATCAATTGGATCTTCCACCTGAGTTGGAAGGGATTCACAATACATTTCATGTATGTTATCTTTGGAAATGCTTAGCCGAAGAACAGGATGTGATTCCACTTACTGATGTTAGAGTGGATGAAAGGAGCCAATGTGTAGAAGAACCGGAGGCAATCTTGGAAAGGTCAGTTAAGAGATTATGAAGTGGTAAAGAGGTGTCTAAGTTAAAAGTACAATGGAAACACCATCAAGGTGCTAATGTGACCTTAGAGTCAGAAGAAGATATGAAAGTTAGATATCCCCATTTATTTACTTAGCTTTGATTTCGAGGACGAAATCATTTTCAAGTTGGGGAGTATTGTAACATCTCGAATTTTCATAAATAATGATAATGGGTATTATTAATTAATTGAGTATAATTAATTGATAAGTTATGATTTATTATTTGATATATTAATTTTAGAGTTTAACCCCGATTAAGTTACGTTGAATCGTTTTTATGGAATAATAAGTTAGGGGTAAACTTTAAATTTAATTTGGAAGTACAAGGGTCAAAGTTGCCAATAGATGGAAGTTTGGGGGTGAGTAGTGAAACTCCTACCCACCACCGCCTTGTTAGTTAGAAAAGAAGAAAAAAGAAGATTTCTTCTTCTTTTTGATACTTTTGGTGCAAATGTGCGTGTGTTTCGGTGAAGAGAGAAAAGAGAGAAAGAGAGGACGAAAGAAGGAAGAAAAGAAGAGGGAAATCAGATTTATTTCAGTTGAGAAGCTAGAATCAAACAAAGGTAAACATCTCATTAATCCTTTATCTTAATTGTTAAAAGTTTTCTATGATTTAGAAAATGGGTTTTGGTGATTTTTGGATGATTATGAGAATCTGAGTTTGTAGATATGTTATGTTAATGGTATTAAACATATCTGCATGTTTACATAAACAAACATAAGTTAAAAGTATAAAATCTGGGTTTTAGATAATTTCAGTGGGTTGAGACATTCAAACATGTCGCAACAGTGCATTGCGACATTCATGAATGTCGCAGCCTTAAGAACGACAAGGAAATGAAGTCGCAATAGAAGGTTGCGACTTGGTAGTGAAGTCGCAATAGAAGGTTGCGACATGGGGTTGAAATCGCAATAGAAGGTTGCGACATGGTGACCATGTCGCAGTAGTTGATTGCGACTTGCACAGTGCATTGCGACAAGAGATTTTAATATTAGTTGGTTGCGACTTAAGACGAAGATTTTTAGATGATAAGGATTCTTAGTTTTAAAGAGTTCTGTTCTGTAATTTAATATCAGTATATTTGTATATTAAATATTACAGTAAACTGTGGTGGTGAAGACAGAAGTTCCCACGTCCTTAAAAGAAATAAAAGAAGTGTGACTTCATACCAGGTGAGTTTATTCAACTCTCTTTAAAATTCAACAATTAATACTGAAATAGATATGTAATATGTATGTCTGAACATGTTAATAAAGGACTCGTCTTAATCAATAATGAGTCCAAATAGATGGCTAAAAGTTATGATATGTTGATCCCCGTGCTAAATTGCAATGAGGGGATAATTAAGAAGTCGAGGTGTCAAAACTATTAATATTCTTTATAAATGCTTATATATATAGAATATGATTTGGAGATGAATATTATATGTTACGTACATATAATAGTAAGAGTTATAATACTTATGTATTATGTTGTGGTTGCTAAAAGTAGGCATCCGGTCATCGGGGGCACTTTAGTACGGTATAATGGGAACCGATTACTAGCCATTGACCAAAGGGATGTAATTTTTAGTGATTGAGTGTACCTTGAATCATCGGGGGTCCCGGTTGTGTATCGCGATATAATAATCCCTTTGGGACCATTGATTCTGAGGTGAGAAGAATGTGAAATGTGGAATAGGCAGATTTTGATTTGTAATTCCCATTTCGAATGGAAGATCGGAGATTTCCATTTTTATAGGGAAGATCAGATGTTAGTGCATAAAATGTATTCAAGATTTATTGTATATTTGTACAATTGTAAAGAGTCAAATATCTTGTTAAAAGTCAAAGTAAGGGTGATGGAAGTCAAAGTCAAAGTAACTAATGTGGAAAGTCAAGGAGTATATAATTTATGTATAATAGAGTTGTAATGAAGGAGTCTCATTCTAGCAATTCATACGTGAGAGAGAAATAGGAAGTGTGTAGTGAGAGGGATGACTTCTAGAGACTTAGATCTTCATTGAATTGAGAGAAAGTGGATCTCATTCTAATGAAGATCTCTCTATTCTAATGAAGATCTCTTGAATTCTTGATTACAAGTGGTATCAGAGCTAGATCAGACCGAATTATGCACGAATTGAAGAAATTTTTGTCAATTTTTGAAGAAATTAATGAGTTCTTGAGTTTTTTTTAGATTTTGCTTGAAAAATCTTCAAATTCTGGAATTCGTGCGTGTTTTTGATTGATTCAAGTTAACAAACTGATATATTTTTTTGTTTGAAACAATTTTAAATCAAAACTTTTGATTTTTAAACAACAAATTTGTGATTTTAAAATGTTTTTAGGTTTACTGTTCATGGAAACCTTTTAACGTTTCTGAAATCAATTTTGATTTGTAAGTGTTATTTGATTCTGTATGTCAACACACATCTGATCATTTTGTGTTTCTCAAGTGATTACAGCATTCATATCGAATTTTCAGCAACATATCAGTTCGTTACAGCAGATCTCAGTTCGACATTTTGTGTGTTCTTCGTCATTCACGTTAAAGATGAAGATTGATTTCATTTTTCGTTGAAATCTGATAATCAAACAACCACATATCATTTCGTTGTGATATTTCGATCATTGTGCATGTTTTTGTTTCGAAAAACAGCAAGAAATCGATAGTTTTGAAGTGTTGTAAGTTGTTCGTCGGAAAAACGAACTGCCGGAAAACTCGTCGGAATCTGCATATTTGGCCGGAAAATTCATAACTGTCGCACCTGCTTCATCCGACTAGCTCATAACTGTCGGACGCCATATAGACTCATAACTGTTGTACACTACATGCCATCATAACTGTCGTATGCAACTAACTGTCGTATGAGTCTAACTGTCGCATGAAACGTGATTCTCGCCGGAGTTATTCTTGAGTTGTACACGTCGAATATTGGTTGCATGATCGATTCTTATTGATTGTATTTGACTTGTTTTCGACTAAGGAACACAACGCAACAAAAATCATCAAATTTGGTTGAGAAACGAAAGAGAAATTTGAAAAAGAAACTCACAGATCGTGTTTTGCGTTTTTGAGGTTGACGATGAACAGTGTTTTAACGGCATCGTTAAGTGTCCGTTAAATCGGTTACAATTTTGGTCCTTTTTCCGTTAGGACTTCTTAGATTCGTTAGTTGTTTTGTTAGTTTCGTCAATAAGTGATAGTATTTTACACTTTTAGTCCGTATTTTGTCATTTTTAGTCCCTATTTTTAGTAATTTTTCAATTTTTGTCCGTTTTATCAAATTTTATCTGCTTTTGCACGAAACTGATATATTTTTCTTATCTTTTGCAGGTTTGCCGATTTAAAGTCAAGTATTCCGCATTTATTTTTCGAAATTAATTTTTGAACGACAAATTTTATAATTTGTTTTTCAAAATTTGATTTTGAAAATTTTTCTGACTTTAATCGAATTTTCTCTGATTATTGTGTGTGCATAATTCTACTTCTCACGAAGTATCTGATAACGATCATTTTTAATCTTTTCAGGTAATAATGGATGATGATGAATATTATGGATGGGAGTCACTTAAGGACATAGACAAAAGAATAAAGATCCAAGATCTTGAACAAAAAGTAGTCAATTATAGGATAACAATTGAAAAGTTGAACAAAAGATTGAGTGTGTTGGAGAACTCAACGATTGTTCAAGATATCAAAAGCAAGGATGATGAGATCGGTAATCTAAAGAAAAAGAATAGTGAGAGCGAACTTTCTTTGAAAATTATAACCTCTCAAAACACAGAATTTTTGGATAAAATCAAAGATTTGGAAAAGAAGCTTTATTTGAAAGATCAAACAGAACAAACAATTTACATGAACAAGCCAAGGTTAGTGAGTTCTGTTAACAAATATTGGGGACTTGGTTACGAAAATCCAAAACATTTGGCCAAAGCTAGTTGTGCATTACCAACATTGTATGATTTCAAATGTTTAAGATATGCACGATATTGGCATGAATTTGAAATTCATTGGACTGGTGAAAAGGAAACACGTGAAGAGGAAAATTGAAAAAGATTTTTAACAACTCATATTCAACTTCCTTTTTGCTATACTCGTGAAACGGAGAAAACTCTCAAAAATCTAAATAAACCACTTCCAGATAACTATTTTTACATATGTGCTACAAAGCCTATCACTGAACAAGTCTTTGAAACTAAGAAATATGTTCTTACATTAGTTCTTGAAGGGAAAATTGTTGAATTGGAAATCTCTCTTGTTGAACAAAGGATCAAATATGATTATGAAAATGATCTCCTTTCAACTATTTTCTCAACTACTTTTAAGGAAATATCTTCTTGTTTCAATGACGAGGTGAAAAAGGAAACTATTAGAATTGAACATGGTTTGATCAAAAAGTTTTCTGAGTCAACAAAGAGTATCTTTGATTCAAAACAAAAGATTGATCAAAAGTGTATCAAACTATCAAAGAAAGTGGTAGATCTTGAGAATATTCTCGTCTCCGAGCATACGCAATTTGAGAATGAAAAGGTCAATTTCATGAATGAAACAAATTATTTCGAGGAAAAGATTCGTGAACTCTCTCAAAAGATCATGATATTAGAATCTGAATTGGAAAATGAAATAAATTCTTCCAATGAAGAAAGAAAAATATCTGATATTGAGAAAGTTTTAAATCTTGAACGCGAACAATTTAAAAACAAGAAAGTTGTATTTGAAAATGAAAGACAGTCTTTTGAAGAGAAGATCAGTGAACTTTCAAAGAAAGTAATTGATTTAGAGATTGTTTTGGAAAATGAAAGAAAAGAGTTTACTCTGAGAAAATGATTTAATCTTGAATGCTCTTCTTTTGAAAAGGATTTCAAGTCCAACCTACCCCAGTTAGTAAAGAGAATTCAAATCCTGGAGTTTGTGACAAAGGAACATCTTGTGAATTTGATGTCTCAAAGAAGCTTCCTGACCATAATGCTTTGATTGATGAAAAGATAATTGTTTTGGAGAACGAAAAGAAAGTTCTTGAACTTAAATGCATAAAACTTTCAAAACAAATCTATGATTTGGAGAAAGTTTTATTTCTTGAAAAGGAAAAGCTTGAGAAGGAAAGAGCAGATTTTGATATAGAAAGAAAAGCTTTTGTATCAAACAATGCCGAGCTTTCAAAGAAAATATCTGACTTGGAAAAAGATTTTGAATCGGAACGCAAATATTTTGAAGATGCGATTCTTAATCTTACCAAAAGATTATTTGGTTTATCAGCTGGCATTATGAAGGATCAAATGATCAAATCGGATCTCCATAAGAAATCTGATCTATTTTCTAAAGAGAAAAATGTTTTGATAAACAAAGTTAAAGAAATTGAAGACATCATTTTTAAAATTGATGTTTCAAAGCAGGTCAGTCCTGAAACTATCATTCAGACTCCAATTGTTGATTCAAATGATTCTGAATGCTCTTTTAAAACTGCTTCAAGTTCGAGTTTTAAAAACATTTCCTCTAAACAATGTAATAGATCAAATGATTTCTTTAAAGGTCAGATTCGTTCTACAAATCTCTTCTATAATCCTCTGCTTGATAAATTAGATAATAAACCAAAAGTGCCTAAAGTTAATACTTCCAATTTTAAAGAAGTTCCAGTCTTCAAGAAGGTGAAGATGGAATGGAGAGTTAAAGGCACAACAGTTCCAAAGAACGATGTACCAAAATCATCTGCTTCCACGTCAAATGCCAAGAAGAACAACACTCCGAAAGGTAAATTTTCTTCTATTAAACCTAATCCTATTCATTCTGCAAATCATCTGATTAGGTTGGCACATAAGAAAATTTGTTGTTCTTACTGTGGATTAAATGATTTTGTGCATAAAGATTATACTTCTTATTGGTACGGTACTTACAGTATTCCTTCAAAGAGATCTGCACCTAACACACTAGGACCCAAGTCCCGTTAGGGTACCAAAATCAGCTTAATCTGTTTTGCAGGTTCATCATGTGTTGTGCTGAATGAAACATATATATCCCACACATGAATGAAAACAGAAGAGAAGTGGGGCAAATTTTTGAAGAGTACATGTGCCATTAAGGGGGAGTAAAGGAACCAATGGCTTCTAAACATATCAGTTTAGGACCCGTACTTCAACGAGTTTGACTTCTAAACACATCAGTTTAGAACTCGTATTTCATTGTTTTATACTTTGACTGTTTCCTATACTAATCTTGTTCGATTAAGATCTTTTACTGATTTTGAGGGGGAGCTTATCTGATTTTTAATCAGTCTATCATGATTTGAGGGGGAGCTTAAACGTATAACTGTATGTATCTTCTGAACTTAATCGGAGATTGTTTGAAAGAAGAACGACTTTCAAGCATGAAAAATATTTTCTTAAATGTTCAAACCACTTCTCGATTCTCAAACAGATTTTATGAATTTAGAAGTGTGATTTTAAATGATTTTCATGTAAATCTCGGATTCTCGTTACATCATTTCTGACCGTGTGTTTCTAAAGATTAATACTTGCGTATTATCTTTTCTATACTTTCAAGTATTCATACACATCGGTTCAGCTTCTTATTGACTTTGTTATTACCATGTCTCAAAATGAAACATTTTTTGATGGTAATACTCCCGTTTGAATTTTTCTAATTTTGATTGAGCATCATATTCATTTCAGCGTAAAAGACTTAATCGTTTCATTCAAAGATTGTTTATGTTTGTTCATATAAACAAAAATCCAATTCTTTGATACCCTAAACCGTACATGATTATTCTTCATGATTATCATTCATTTTTGATCTGATTGATACATTGTCAGATTCTCAAACAAGTCTTTCGAATTCATTTCATTCATTCAATATTCTTGTTGTGAGAAATCTTTAAACATCAAATGCTCAAATCTTCATGATATTATTGAGGAGCATACATTCTGATGGCAATGTTAATCAAATGCCGATATTCTTAATTGTTCAAAATAAATTGTTGAACAACGCAACATTTTAGGACAAAATTTCATGGGAATCAGTGTGAGATTTTACAGAAATTCTATGGATCCACGTTAACCAGTGTTTCCTACCCAAGAAGTTATCCTTTGAGTGATTGAGGGGTGAGGGGTCATAATTAAAGAGTGGGGGAGATTACTCATACGGTTGAGTATCTCATTGTGACGAGGTAAAATGAAAATGAGAGTTTGGTTAGAAGTGTGCTGATTAAAAACAGAAAGAGGGTGTGAGAACAGAGTTAAAAGAATAAGAGAACTCTGCACCAGCCACTTTCTGAGCCGGGCAGCCACATTACTGATTGGTTCACATTCTTTGGTGACCATCATTGAAACAGGCAACTAGCCCATGCCAACTCTTGCATTAACTCACCAGCTACTCATTTCTTTCTTAATAAATGAATGTTTCATATTTCTTGGGGACGCAGCATATCATCTATCTGATCTTCACTCGGAAGGTCTAGATATTGAAAAAGAAGGATGTTTGCCCCACCTTCGCTCTTCATTCATGCACACTGAGTCCGTGGAAAGCTTGTTGTTGTCTCAACAGTTTACACAATTTGAGCCTAATTTTCAAGCATAAGTTGCTTCAATCATTCTACACTTGCACGTACACACAAGGAATACGTTTTCTTGTCATAACGTTCATAGAAATTTTCTTTGTGGTTTTTTCGATGATTGAATGGAATCCCTGGAGGAGTGAACATCAAAAAGCTCCTTTCCAATGTGCATTCGTTGTACTAAGTGGCTCCGTGAAACTTACAGGCATTTTTAACTGATTCATTCGTTGTTTCAGGGTTACCACTTTATTTTGTCTAAATTTGAAAAGATTCGGATAAATATTTTGGGAATTGACGGATATTCAGATCAGAAGGAGGAGATTGTTATTGATATTCAAGGATTGCTGAAATTGAAAAGAAAATTTTGATGATCATGATACTCACAATCATCAAAAAGGGGGAGATGATATGAAAGCTTCAATTTCAAGATAAAGTGAAGTTTTATTGACGTCAAGAAGATCGAGATAAAAAGTACATGATGTTTCAAGATGTTTTCAAGATGTTTCGAGATGATTCGACAAAGATTCAAAGTTCAAAGATTGTTCATTGTTCAAGAGATGAAGATACGCAGTTCAAGATATTCGAAAAGCTCAAAACCCCGTTAAAGCTCAAAAGCCATTTCATGTTCATAGACCGAAGATATATTTCAAATCTCAAAGATGCAAAGATCCATGCTACAATGATTCAAAGACCAGTGATACGAAGATTCAAAAAGATGAAGATTCTGTTTGAAGACTTTGACCAACACCACAAAGATTTGAAGTTTTGTTTCTATACTTTGATGACTATTTGATTTTGAAGATCCAGTTGAAGACTAAAGCAGTCAGATTGGATTTCTGAAGACAACGCCTACTTGAAGATTCTTCAGAGTTATTTTTCGAAGATTGTTCTTCCTTCAAAGCGAAGAGGGAGATTGTTCAAAGAGCTAAAATGTTGAAGATCTGAACATCACAAAGAGTTGAAGACTATCGTCATCAATTTTTTAAATCTTGAATCCATAGGGGGAGATTGTTAGTGCATAAAATGTATTCAAGATTTATTGTATATTTGTACAATTGTAAAGAGTCAAATATCTTGTTAAAAGTCAAAGTAAGGGTGATGGAAGTCAAAGTCAAAGTAACTAATGTGGAAAGTCAAGGAGTATATAATGTGTGTGTAATAGAGTTGTAATGAAGGAGTCTCATTCTAGCAATTCATACGTGAGAGAGAAATAGGAAGTGTGTAGTGAGAGGGATGACTTCTAGAGAGAGAAGTTAGAGAGAGAAAGTGGATCTCATTCTCATCTTTGTATTCTTTCTCTATTCTAATGAAGATCTCTTGAATTCTTGATTGTTACTTGATTAGATCTGGGATTACATCAGATATTTCCCAATTGTGAAAGGAGGATTAAGAAATAGGCAGGCTTTTGACTTGTAATTTCTTGGTTGAGAGTTTTGACTTTGAATCTGGGATGATTTATGGTAAACTCTTGGTAGTGATATTATGGCAAGACGAATTAGTCATAAGTATGAGAGTGGGGTAGATTCCCAGTGTTGAAAGGAGTTGTGGTACGGTAAGATGGGCGAGAACAGGTTTGTTTTATCTGTTGAGATTTTAATTGTTAAACTTTAATTTGATTTGAATATTCTCACTAGGCGAAAACCTAATGTTTCAAGTTGAATTTTCTTACCAGGTACAAGCTCCGGGAAGTAAGCGGGAATGAGAGAAGAGAACTTTTGGGAAGACTCAAACTTAGAGATAACGGAGGATCTAGCTATACTTTTGAGGCTTTTTGGGACAAAGGATTAGATAACTTAATTAATCTGATTATGATGTATGATTAGATTAATAGGTTATGTGAATTAGCTGTGTTGTATATAAAACCTTCACATTTGATCCTCAGGTTATTAAAGTTTGAAGTTTTATGATCATAACTTGTAGCAAATTTTAAGGTTTAAATTGGCCTTGTTTTTAGGGTGTTACATTGGATGGGACAGTCCTCAATCCAGTGACCACTCTTTCCACACTTGTAGCATTCCAGTGTAGTTACTCGACACGGACCGAAGTGTTTGCTTCTACATTTCTTGCACCAGTTCGGTTCCCGACGAGGTTCAAAACGAGGATTTATGACAAATGGCCTGGATTTCTGAGAAGATTCTGATCGAGTTTCCCACTTTCTCTTTTCCCACACTTGAGTTTTCTCTGCTTTATCTTTAGCATAAACTTCTTCTATTATCTTTGCCTCTTCAATTGTTTCTCTCAGAGTCAAAGCTTTAGAATTTCTGACCCTAGACATCATATCCGCTGGCAAAACATTTATGTAAGCCTTGATCTTTTCTTTTTCAGTTGGGGCCACATGCCCTACTAAGTTCAACTTCTCTAAAAAGATTCGAGTATATTCTTTTACAGACGAATTACCCTTCTTTAACGTTCGAAATTCTTCCTCAATGCGATCCATTTTGTTCTCATTGCAATATTCTTCCAATATCTTTTGTTTGAACGACTCCCAAGTCATTGCTGCCAAAACTGGAGCCGTCACAGTTGATGTCACAATGTTCCACCAGGTCAAAGCATTTCCACGTAACATCTGAGATCTGAATATAAGCTTCGATTCTTCATCACACTCACATGCCCTAAAAGGCTGTTCCATTTCTCTAATCCAATTCATACAAGCATTTGGATTATCTGATCCAACAAACTCTGGTGGCTTGCAGCTCAAAAATGTCTTATAAGAACAAACTTTCTCCATTCTCGTGTTAATATTCTGCACCAGATTAGTAGGCGGATTTCCAGTACCAGTACCTAACCCCGGTCCTTGTGATTCAGCATTTCTGCCATTAAACAGTTTCATAAACATTTCGTGCTGTTGAGTCAATGCATTATTCATGACTCGCATCATGTTCTCCATCATACAGGATTCCATAGTGGATTCCGTCATTACCGGGTTAGAAGGACCGATATTGGTGCGATGCGTTTGATTCCCTCTTTCTCCCAGAATAGCTGACCTTGGTGGACTCACCCTAGTTCCACCCCTTTCGGATTGATTTTCCACCCATTCATTTGCCGCCCTCTCTTCTGAAGAAGTAGGAGATCTGGTTGGTGTATTCACCATCGTATTCTAAATAACACAAAAGGATAACCATAAGAAATGGCTATACACGTCCAAACACATGAAATGTACTTTAACGTTCATTAATCACCATAACAATTTAAAAAAAATGCTTACATAACAATATATTCATAATAACAGTAGCTAATTGAAATTATGAACATACTATACATAAGAATCCTCGTTACCATCATCACAATTCTTAATTCACGTATTTCCGTCGACTCTAAGACTATCCCGTCTTAGTAATTCTACCCAATTCTCACAAATCATAAGTTAATCATCTCAGCTTAAGTCTAGGTATCTCACGATCATACCTAGTTCACTTAAACTACAGCTCTGATACCAAACTGAAACACCCTAAAAACCATAACAAATTTAAACCTTAATTTATAATAATTTACAACATTTTCCCAAAAGTTTTCATTCACAACCGGAGAATTAGTGACATGGTCTAATTACAACTGAAATATCATAAACAACCGACTAATCTTATTCATAACCAATAACATCAGATTATACTGGTTGTCTATAATATCTCCAAAAGTCCTTGTTCTACTAAATTCTTTAACATAGCTCCAAAACATAATTCTAGGACTTCTCGACACTCATCCCTGCTTATCCTTTCCCGAGCTAGTACCTGGTAAGAAAATTTAATTTGAAAAGATTAGGCTTTTGCCTAGTGAGAACATCCAGTTTTCAAATTAAAACTTTATAAGCTTTGAAAACCAAAACTGTAAAAAAACATACAATTTAACCTGCTCGCAATCTTTCTTACTGTACACATAGCATCTTTCGATGACGGGAATCATACCCGATTCCATGAATATAACAAACACTAAGTAAGTCATAATATCATGTTCTAGAGCACCACTACGAATCTCCACGGATTCTAGATTACAGCTCATATCCAAGAAATTACAACTAAACCATGCCTAACTCTTGGAATAGAAGTAGAAATAGCAATTATACCTTGCTTATTCCTAACCTCCCAATTGAAAGCGGAAATACCAATTATACATTGCCTATTTCTCCTCTCTCAATATAAAACGGAAATAGCAGTTATACCGTGCCTATTTCACCGTTTCACAGCGCAGAACAAAATGGAATAACAATTATACCTTGTCTATTCCTTAATTCCAATATAAACGAGAATAGCAATTATACCTAGCCTATTCTACGTTATCAAATAATGCCAGTGCCTATGGATCCATTACACTTTCCTAACATATGTGTATATCAACTCAAAACACATAATAACTCTCATCACGCTCTCAATCGAGTTATAATTATGTTCGCACTTTTAAAATCAAAATATGTTTCGTAATCATAAAACATTTGAACAGTATAACTTTACATAGAAATACACCAGAAACTTGTCCAGTAGACTAATCCGGAACAAAGTCCGGAAGACAGTCCGGAATTTTATCCGGAAACCAAATCCGGAACATCTATCCGGAAAAACACCCGGAAATCCAAGGATCCGGTAACATCCGAAAAATCATCCGGACTCCAAGTCCGAAACCATCCGGAATCCGGTAATTTTATCCGGACAACAATCCGGAATTAATCCGGAAAACATTTCGGTATCCGGAACTTATCCGGAATTGATCCGGACATTCGATTCCGGAACCTAATCCGGAAAACACTTAGGGAAACCATAATCCGGAAACTTCATCTTCCGGATTCAACTGATTTCTAATCTGCTTCGGTTGATTTCAACTCAAAATTCATACAAACTTTTAATATCCACTTTTAAAAGATATAATAGCCTTATAAAACTCGTTTCAATTCACATATAGGTCTTATTAAGTAAAATAAGCAGATGAACTCTGTTAGCTCCAATTATTCATAATATTAGAAGTATTGAAAAATAGGCCAAGTATGAAAGAGTTCCACAGAAGCTCTGCGGTTTTCCACAGAAGCTCTGCCAAAGCAAACAAGATCATTCAAGGAACACCAAGTCCCAAAGAGAATCTACAGAAGACTACTCACAAAGGACCAAAGAAGGATCTACAGAAGAATGCTCACCAAGGACCGAGCCGCAGAACCTCTGTCACCCTTGACAGAGCCACTGCGGTTCAGACTAAAGACTTGGAAGATATTTATAAATATCTTGCCACTGTTGCAGAAATATCCTACCACTGTGTCAGAAATATCTTGCTACTGTTCCAGGGTCCGTTCATCAATTTGTACAAGGCATGGTCCGACAACAGACACGTGTCAAACTCTGATAGGAATCCTTGCAAGTTGATATTAGCGCATTTAATGCATGCAGATTTCCAACTGTTCATGCCTACCCTTTTTTCCTATAGCAATAGTCTTTTTGTCTAGAATAGTTCTTTTATAGTAGTATAAAAGGAAGACTCATGTTGAGTTCTTCCTTATAAGTACTTAACCAGTTCATATACAAGAAAAAACACACATACACACACACACACACACAATTAACGTCAAATCTATTGTTAGTGTTCTTCATCAAATACAGTAAACTTTGAGATATTCATCTATTCTTCATATACTGTTTATTTGATATTCTGTATTGTTTCTATACAAACATATCTGTTAGTTCTTCAAATACGCTTCCGCAACACATCTCATTTGAACTAATAGATAAGATAATATTTGTTAATCAAATACGGGAACCAACAATTGTTAATCAACCTCTGTAGATCAAGATTGTTTTCCTCTGCTCCCCCTTGACTTATGCTTGGTTCAAATAATCAGAAGTAAATGTATATAACATAGGTCGTGTATCAGAGGTTCTGTAAGGATCGTCAGAAGTTCTGAGGAGACTTACATAATCTCTGTTACTTTTTAGAAAGGAGTTTAGTAGAATTTACATACAAAGTAATTTATAAAAACAAACAAAACAGAAAATATACATACTGTATAATATAAAGATAAAGATACTTACAGAGGTTAATCCATATTTATCATTCCAAATTTACCCACCAAGTAAAGGAATCTTTTCTCATCAAGTGCCTTGGTGAATAAGTCAGCAAGCTGAAATTCTGTTGGTACAAAATGCATCTCGATGGTTTGATTTTCCACATGATACTTCAGAAAGTGATACCTGATATCTATGTGCTTTGTCTTTGAATGTTGTACTGGATTTGCAGAGATGGCAATCGCACTTTTGGAATCACAGAAGATGGGGATTTTGCAAATGATGTGACCAAAGTCTTTTAGCTGAGTTTTCATCCACAGAACTTGAGAGGGACAGCTAGCAGCAGCAATGTATTCAGCTTCTGCCGTAGATGTTGAGACACAATTCTGTTTCTTAGAAGTCCAGCTTACTAATTTCCCACCTAGGAATTGACAACTCCCAGAGGTACTCTTTCTGTCGAGTTTGCATCCTCCATAATCTGAATCTGTGTAGGCTTTTAGTCCAAAACCAGAGTTCTGCGGATACCAAAGGCCAAGATTTTTGGTCCCTCTGAGATATCTGAAGATTCTCTTTACAGCAATATAATGTGACTTTTTAGGATTAGCTTGATATCTTGCACAAAGACACGTGGCATGCATTATGTCAGGTCTACTGGCCGTTAAGTATAATAATGACCCAATCATTCCTCTGTAAAGCGTGCACTCGACAGAGATGCCATTTGGATCTGAAAAAAGTTTATTTCCAGTGGCCATTGGGGTTTTCATGACAGAGGCATCAGAGAGGCTGTATTTTTCAAGTATGTCAGAGACATATTTTGATTGATTTATGAAAATTCTTTCTGATGTTTGTTTGACTTGAAGTCCGAGGAAAAAGGTTAATTCTCCCATCATACTCATTTCAAACTCACTCTGCATGAATTTTTCAAAATCTTTATATTTTTGTGTATTTGTAGACCCAAAAATAATATCATCTACATATATTTGTACAAGAATAAGCTCATTTCTTTCACCTTTAAAGAATAGAGTTGTATCAGTGGTACCTCTGTTGTAGCCGTTATTGAGAAGAAAAGTGGAAAGTCTTTCGTACCATGCTCTTGGAGCCTGTTTCAGTCCATATAGAGCCTTGTCGAGGTGATAGACATACCTTGGGTATTTTGAGCTTTCAAATCCTGGTGGTTGTTGGACGTATACTTCTTCTTGAATTTCACCATTGAGAAAGGCAGATTTTACATCCATTTGATATACTTTAAAACCTCTGTGGGCTGCGAAGGCTAAGAAAATTCTTATTGCTTCGAGCCGTGCAACAGGGGCAAAAGTTTCATCGTAATCAATGCCCTCTTCTTGGCGATATCCCTTGGCCACCAGTCTTGCTTTATTTTGAATGATCACTCCATCTTCATTCTTTTTGTTTATGAAGACCCATTTAGTCCCTATGGCCTGTTTCCCTCGTGGCAGAGGTACTAGAGTCTAGACTTTGTTTCGTTCAAACTGTAGAAGCTCTTCTTGCATAGCATCCACCCAGTTTGGGTCATCCAGGGCCTCAGAAATCGTTTTCGGTTCGATCACACTAATAAAGTTGGTAAAGAAACAAAAATTTGCAGAAGCTGATCTTGTTTTTACCTTATCAGAGGGATTACCGATGATTTGTGTTTGAGGATGGCTTTTTGTCCATTGAGTTGTTCGTAGAAGATGATCATTTGATTCAGCAAGTTGAACTTCTGTAGATGAAGCGGTTGATGGTTCAGCTTCTGTATTTAGTTCAGCTTCTGTAGGAATGGGTATCAAGGTTGGGATTTCCTTCTCTGTAGGTATTGTGGTTTCATCTTCACTTCCCTCTGGTGTTTCTTCTGCTGTTGCTTCCTCTGTTGAATTTGTTAGAATTTGGATAACCTCTGTTGCAGAATCTTTTGTCGTCGTATCTTCTGTTAGATTTTTAGTACCTGTAGTATTTGTAGAAGAGGATGAGGGATTAAATGGATCAGACAGAGAGATACTTACTTCGTTTATAGGTGATTCTGCAGAGGTGCTTTTTGTTCCAGCAGAGGGATCAACGTCGTTGTTGAACATCTCTTGAAATAGAAGACCTAAATCTTCATTTGTTTTTAAGATGCCAGAGGTTTCCATGTTTAGCCCGAGTTCTGAACTGAGTTGTTCAGAAGTCTTTTGGAAAGAGTCATCAAATGACACATTGATGCTTTCTACTATCGTGCGCGACTTCAGAAGGTAAACTCTGTAGGCTTTGGAAGCGGCAGAGTACCCGATGAACTTGCCTTGGTCAGCCTTTTCTTCAAACTTTCCTCTTGAGTCTCTGTCGTTTAAGACAAAGCATTTGCATCCAAACACATGGAGAAACTTGATGTTTGGTCGCCGTTTGTTGATTAATTCATAAGGAGTTTTGATGTGTCTTTTCACGATTGTTGAACGATTTTGGGTATAGCAAGCAGTTGAAATTGCTTCTGCCCAAAAGGTCATTGGTAATCCACATGCAGAAAGCATGGTTCTTGCAGCCTCCACTAGCGTGCGGTTCTTTCGTTCGACCACGCCATTCTGTTGTGGGGTGCGAGCGGCAGAGAAGTTCTGGGATATTCCTTCTTCTGTGAGATAGGCTTCAATGACAGAGTTTTTGAATTCTGTGCCATTGTCACTTCGTAACTTCAAAATTCTGCACTCATAAAGAACTTGGATTCTTTTCATTAGATTAATCAAGATGCATGGAACATCTGATTTCTTTTTGACAAATTCAACCCATGTATATCGTGAAAACTCATCAATTAAGACAAGTATATATTTCTTGCCACCTAGGATCTGTATAGCGATTGGACCGCAGAGGTCAACGTGAAGAATGTACAGAGGTCTAGGACAAGACACATCAGTTTTGCCTTTGTGGGAAGCTCTTTTGAGTTTTCCCATTTCACAGGCAGAGCATAAATGATTCTTATTGAATTTAACATTTGGTAAACCTTTGACCAGATCAAGTTTTACCCGTTTATCTAGAGTATGAAAGTTTAAGTGACAGAACCTGTTGTACCATATCCAGGTGTAATAACCATGTTTTTTATTTAAATTAAAATATGAAAACTTTATAAGTTTTATGTGGGTATTTTATGGAATTAGACGTTAAGGGATAAGTTTTAATGTTATTATGGAAGTTTAGGGGTAAGTTCTGTCAATTAGGATAAGTCTAGGGTGGCTTGGTCACTTTTGCCAAACCCTTCTCTCAACCGACTCTAGTGAAATCAAATGGAAGATGATGTCTTCCTTTTTATTAACAAAACACAAATATCCTAAATATCCTAAGTGTGTGTGTGAGAGTTTCGGTTTTGAGAGAGAGAGTGAAAGAGATCGAAGGAATTGGAAGAAGAAGAAGGAGAAGTGTTAGATAATTGCTACTGGAATTATAGAGTTCATATCAAAGATATTAAGGATCTGAGTTAAAACATAATCTATTCTGAAGAAAGTTTGAAGGACCTTGCTTAAAAGATCAGGTGAGTTTTATTTTAAAGAGTATTTTACTGGAATACGATATGTGAATAATGAATTGTGATAAGTGTATGAATATGTCATACGTGAGTGATTATAATGGGATATTATAATTACGTGAGTATTATATGAAAATATAATACGTGGCCGGGCTTTGGACCGGTGTGATAAATTGGCTCGCAACCAATTGATATTGGCCATTGGTGGAGGGATAAGGTGGGACGAGACAGGTATGATGCATAAACGTTAATTGGTATTAACTTACGTGTGATGTATGTGTAATTATATAAAGTGTGTTTTATATAAATAAATTTTAATAAATTACAAATGTCAGGGATTTACTCACTAGACCCTTAGGTCTAACCCTCATTTTCTGTTTTAAAAATTATGTATTCCAGGTGGTGATTCCAGTAAGAACAAGTAAATAGAATACTTGTTGGCTAGCTTTGGAGAAGATTATCATCATGATGCTATGGATGCTTTTGTAGTTATAATTTTTGTTATTAGTATGTAATTCAAAGTGGATCAAGTTGTAATGAATTTTTATGTTCAGACTTTAGATGGGACCAAATGTGAAAGATGAAGTACTTTGTTGTAAACATGTTATGGAATGTATGTTATATGTATGTTTCGTTTTGCGGGATGTTACAGATGGTATCAGAGCCCTAGTTTAAGGGATTTAGGTATTAGTATCTGTACCTAGACTTAAACTGCATGTGAAGTAGGATGTCCCTATTATTTTAGAACCTGGGGATGCTAAGTATAAAAAGGTGGAAGGAACATCATGTAAGGTAATTTCAAATTACACCAGGCCAGTGTAATTATGATCTTACAGGTGCATGTTTGAACTGGAATACCTTGTTATATAGGGTATGTGCTTATGTGTATATTAACTTTGTTTAAATCTACAGAATGGCAAGTGGCACTAGACAAAGGAATCAAAGAGGAGGAAGGAATTCGGGTGGAGGGAATCCACCAATAGGAACAGGGGGAAGGGGAGGAGATCGTGGTAGAGGCAGGACCGGAAGGGGAACTGGGGGCCGAACTGGAGGAAGAACACAACCACAGGGCACAGAGTTTGTTACACGGGACGATTTGATGGCAGAAATGGGGAGGTTACAAGATAACATACAAGCTATGTTTGAACATAATCGCCACAATGAAACTGAAAGATCAAATCCGGAACACGAAGTTGAAATACCACTTACCTCTACTATCTTACCGGTGATGAAAAGGTGCGACTATAAAATGTTTCTTAGTTGCAAGCCCCCTACCTACTCAGGAGATCGGGATCCGGTAAAAGCTATGAGATGGCTGAAAGAAATCGAGGCTATCTTCAAAACGTGTAAATGTGTTGAGCAAGATAAAGTGCTTTATGGAACTGCTATGCTAAAAGGTGATGCCTTGTATTGGTGGGAAGCTCATACAGAATCGAGAGGGACAGATGTGTATACTACCTTTTCATGGGAGGAATTTGTGTTGGCATTCACAACACATTTCTGTCCACAAGCTACGGTCAGACAACTAGAGGAAGAGTTTATGAATCTACAACAAGGGAACTTATCGGTTAGAGATTATACTGCACGATTTTTGGAGAAGTCTCGTTTTGCAGGATATTATGTTGCTACAGAAAAGATGAAAATGGAGAGGTTTATTTATGGGTTGAATTCCGAGGTTCGAAGATTGGTGACTGCTACAGGGCCAAATACTTTTACAGCTGCGGTGGATGCTGCCGAGAATGTGGAGAGAGATAATAAAAGAGATGCTGGTGATAAGAGCTTGGGGAAAAGGAAATGGGAAGGACCACCACAAGATTCGAGGAAACCTAGATTTCAGAGGTTTGACAACCGTCCGTCAGTTCGACCAACAGAAAGACCTTGTCCAAGATGTAATCGTTATCATCAGGGAAATTGCCAAGTAGAGTCGCGGGTTTGTTTTAAATGTGGAAAAACCGGTCATGTTGTTAAAGATTATCGATCAAAGCGGTTTTGCTTTTTGTGTAATTCTCCGGATCACCTCCAATCAGATTGTCCGCGAGGTAGAATACAATCAGGGGGTACATCGGGGAAACCAACCATTACTAGACCGGTGGTTCCAAGAATAGAGCCGCCCAGAACGAGGGGTCGTACCTTCCAAATGACAGCTAAAGAGGCGGAAGAAACTCCGGATGTGGTCACAGGTACATTTTTCATAAACTCCACGCGTGCTAAAGTGTTATTTGATTCTGGTGCAAACCGGTCTTTTGTGTCTCCCTCCTTTACTGCTCACATGCATTTAGAGCCTAAATTGTTAAAGCATGCTTTATTAGTAGACACCGCAAATGATAACCAAGTGGCAGTTAAAGAGGTTTTTGATCGTTGCATGATAGATATAGAGGGATGTGGAGTACCGATACAACTGTTCCCAATAGCTTTGATTGAATTTGATGTGGTAGTAGGAATGGATTGGCTAGCTGAGAATCAGGCTAACATAGTTTGTGATAAGAAAATAATCAATGTCGTTTTGCCTGATAAGAGATCGGTAGTGATTTATGGAGATCGTAGGAATCATCAGTCCAGTCTTATATCTATGGTAAAAGCTCGTAAATGTGTTAATAAGGGTTGCTCTAGTTATCTAGCCTATGTGATAGAAAGTAGGCCTGAAAAGTGTAACCTGGAAGATATTTCCATTGTTAGTGAATACCCAGAAGTTTTTCCTGAAGACTTGGATAGTCTTCCTCCTGTTAGACAAGTAGAATTTGGTATTGACTTAATCCCTGGAGCCGCTCCTATTGCTCGCGCGCCGTACCGATTAGCACCACCAGAAATGAAAGAAATGATGGCACAACTTCAAGATTTATCTGATAAGGGCTTCATCAGACCCAGCTCGTCGCCGTGGGGTGCACCAGTTTTATTTGTGAAGAAGAAAGTCGGTTCAATGAGAATGTGTATTGATTATCGGGAGCTGAACAAACGCACGATCAAGAACAAGTATCCACTTCCAAGAATCGATGACCTTTTTGATCAATTAGTTGGAGCTTGTTACTTCTCAAAGATTGATCTCAGATCTGGCTACCATCAGTTAAAGGTGAAGGAGGATGATGTTTTAAAGACTCCTTTTCGCACAAGATACGGCCACTACGAATTTTTGGTAATGCCTTTCGGATTGACGAACGCTCCAGCCGCTTTCATGGATCTAATGAATCGGGTATGTAAGCCTTATCTAGATAAATTTGTCATTGTGTTTATCGATGATATACTTATTTATTCCCGATCCAAAGAGGATCATGCGCAACATCTTCGTTTGATTTTGGAGTTGTTGAAGAAAGAAAAGTTGTACGCTAAGTTCTCTAAATGTGAATTTTGGTTGCGGGAAGTTCAGTTTTTGGGGCATGTAGTTTCAGAGAAGGGTATACAAGTTGATCCAGCAAAAGTGGAAGCAATTGAAAATTGGGAACCGCCGAAGACGGCAACCGAAGTACGCAGTTTTCTGGGTTTAGCTGGATACTATCGGAAATTTATAAAAGACTTTTCTCGAATTGCGACGCCATTGACTAAGCTAACTCGGAAGAATCTAAAGTTTGAATGGAAAGCAGAACAAGATGTGGCATTCAGGATACTAAAGGAGAAACTCTGCAGCGCGCCGATATTAGCATTGCTAGAAGGTTCAGATGATTTTGTGGTCTACAGTGATGCTTCTAAGTTAGAATTGGGATGTGTACTTATGCAACGTGGAAAGGTGATTGCCTATGCTTCTCTTCAGCTAAAGGATCATGAAAGACAATATCCTACTCATGATATGGAGCTTGCAGCAGTTGTCTTTGCATTGAAGATTTGGAGACATTATCTTTATGGTTCTAAATGCCAAATTTTCACTGACCATAAGAGTCTCCAACATCTTTTCGATCAGAAGGAACTGAATATGAGACAAAGAAGATGGTTGGAATTGGTAAATGATTATGATTGTGAAATTCTATATCACCCTGGGAAAGCGAACGTGGTAGCAGATGCCCTAAGTCGCCAAGAAAGAAGTGGAACAATAAAAGCTATCTCGTTAAGAGCTGAACTTCTTCCAAACATTTTTGACGAACTACTGAAGTGCCAAATAGATGCTTATCAGGAAGAAAGTTTGAAGTCAGAACGGTTAGTGGGAATATCAGCATTGCTTGAGAAAGATGACCGTGGGTTATTGCGTATGGGAAACAGAATTTGGGTGCCTCATTTGGGTGGATTACGTGATCGTGTACTACAAGAAGCTCATCAATCTCGATTTTCTATTCATCCAGGTACAAATAAAATGTATAGAGATTTTAAACAATTCTATTGGTGGCCGGGAATGAAAAGAGGTATTGCTAAGTATGTAGAATGTTGTACTACTTGTAAGAAAGTAAAGATTGAACATCAGAAGCCTTTTGGTCAATTGCAACGGCTATATATATCAATGTGGAAATGGGATCAGATCACTACTGATTTTATTACCAAGTTGCCTAGAACTTCAAAGGGATTCGACTCTATTTGGGTGATTGTAGATAGATTGACGAAGTCTGCTCATTTCTTGCCGATAAAGGAAACCGATTCCTTGAAACGTTTGGCCAAATTGTACATTAATGAAATAGTGACTCGACATGGAGTTCCAATTTCGATTATTTCCGATCGAGATAGTCGTTTTACTTCTAGATTTTGGAAAAGTTTTCAAAAAGAGATGGGAACGCAAATAAAGTTGAGTACAGCATATCATCCTCAGACTAACGGACAGAGTGAAAGAACGATTCAGACTTTAGAAGATATGCTCCAGGCTTGTATAGTTGATTTTGGGGGATCGTGGGATAAACATTTGCCTTTGATAGAATTTGCCTACAACAACAGTTATCATTCCAGCATTCAAGCGGCACCGTTTGAAGTACTGTATGGTAGAAAATGCCGAACGCCTCTGTGTTGGAATGAAGTGGGGGAGAAACAATTAGCAGGGCCAGAAATAGTACAGTTAACATCGGATAAGATTACTCAGATTCGGGATAGATTGAAAACGGCTCAAGACAGACAGAAAAGTTATGCAGATCGACGCCGGAAACCGTTAGAGTTCCAAGTCGGGGAATTTGTGATGTTGAAAGTTTCGCCCTGGAAAGGAGTTATACGTTTTGGGAAGCAAGGTAAACTCAGTCCGCGATATATTGGGCCATTTGAAATTACGGAAAGAATTGGTGAAGTAGCTTACAGATTGAATCTTCAGCCAGAATTAAGCAGAATTCACAACGCGTTCCATGTATCGAATTTTCGAAAGTGTTTGGTAACATCAGATCAGGCAGTCTCCTTACCAGATATCCAAGTTGATGAAAAGCTAAACTACGTGGAGGAACCGGAAGCTATAATTGATCACAAGGTTAAAGTATTAAGGAATAAGGAGATCAGTCAGGTAAAGGTTCAGTGGAAACATCATCGAGGTCAGGATGCGACGTGGGAATCGGAATCAGAGATGAGAGCCAAATATCCTCATCTTTTCGTTTAATCGAATTCCGGGACGGAATTCTTTTAAGGGGGAGATGTTGTAATAACCAGGTATTTTATTTAAATTAAAATATGAAAATTTTATAAGTTTTATGTGGGTATTTTATGGAATTAGACGTTAAGGGATAAGTTTTAATGTTATAATGGAAGTTTAGGGGTAAGTTATGTCAATTAGGATAAGTCTAGGGTGGCTTGGTCACTTTTGCCAAACCCTTCTCTCAACCGACTCTAGTGAAATCAAATGGAAGATGATGTCTTCCTTTTTATTAACAAAACACAAATATCCTAAATATCCTAAGAGTGTGTGTGTGAGTTTCGGTTTTGAGAGAGAGAGTGAAAGAGATCGAAGGAATTGGAAGAAGAAGAAGGAGAAGTGTTAGATAATTGCTGCTGGAATTATAGAGTTCATATCAAAGATATTAAGGATCTGAGTTAAAACATAATCTATTCTGAAGAAAGTTTGAAGGACCTTGCTTAAAAGATCAGGTGAGTTTTATTTTAAAGAGTATTTTACTGGAATACGATATGTGAATAATGAATTGTGATAAGTGTATGAATATGTCATACGTGAGTGATTATAATGGGATATTATAATTACGTGAGTATTATATGAAAATATAATACGTGGCCGGGCTTTGGACCGGTGTGATAAATTGGCTCGCAACCAATTGATATTGGCCATTGGTGGAGGGATAAGGTGGGACGAGACAGGTATGATGCATAAACGTTAATTGGTATTAACTTACGTGTGATGTATGTGTAATTATATAAAGTGTGTTTTATATAAATAAATTTTAATAAATTACAAATGTCAGGGATTTACTCACTAGACCCTTAGGTCTAACCCTCATTTTCTGTTTTAAAAATTATGTATTCCAGGTGGTGATTCCAGTAAGAACAAGTAAATAGAATACTTGTTGGCTAGCTTTGGAGAAGATTATCGTCATGATGCTATGGATGCTTTTGTAGTTATAATTTTTGTTATTAGTATGTAATTCAAAGTGGATCAAGTTGTAATGAATTTTTATGTTCAGACTTTAGATGGGACCAAATGTGAAAGATGAAGTATTTTGTTGTAAACATGTTATGGAATGTATGTTATATGTATGTTTCGTTTTGCGGGATGTTACACCAGGCTTCTTCACTTTTGCTTGCAACAAGACAAATGTTATCCTTGTTTTTGGCATTGAAGTTCATTAGATACAGATCACCTTTTGTTTTGGCTCGCAGAAGTTCAATTCCTGTGTCTTCACTTAGTAGGGAGCAGAATGTTCTTTTGAACAGTACATCGAATCCTGTGTCACAAAGTTGGATTACACTGAGTAGATTGTGTTTTAGGCCATCAACATATGCAACTTTCTGTACTGTGATATTCTCTTTCTTTATGACTCCATAGCCTTTGATATGCCCCTTTTTGTTATCTCCAAAAGTCACTGATCCACCATCTTGTTTTTCTTGGAATGTGGATAGAAGACTTCTGTTGCCAGACATGTGCCTTGAGCATCCGGAGTCTAGATACCATATTGGCACAAACTGCTTCTGCAAAACAATCACAGAGATTTAGGTACCCATATCCACATGGGTCCAGTTTCGTCAGAATTTTTCAAGTTTGCCTTGGCATTCTTGAAATACATTTTATTCTTTGTTGAAGAATCAGTTTGTTTCTCTTTTATATTTGATTTAGCTGTAGAGAGAAAACAATTTGAACTACAGAAATGATTATTTAATCTGAACATTAGATCAAGGGGGAGAAAAAGGAGACCTTGCTTAATCTACAAAGATTCATAAGTCAAGGGGGAGCAAAGCAAGAGATGACAACAACAGAAGAAAAGAACATTGCCGGACAAAGAAGAACAAAAAGGTTAGTATCTTGAACAAATTCTTTTTGAAAATAATTTTCTAGGACACAAATTTCTAAATATTTTCTAGAAACATTATTAAACACATTCCAAATAAAATTTGATCAAAAAGAATGTTGAGTTTTTCATTATTAGAAATTTAAGGTCACAGAGCCTCTGCTGAGTCCAACAGAGGTTCTGCAGGCAAAAGCTCTGATTCTAAATCAATAATTCTTGGAAACTATCAAATCTTTTTAGGTGTCAAAAAAAAATCAAAAAGAATCATCGCGTACAAGCACTGCAGCAGAAGTATCTAGTTACAGAGTTTCTTTCCACAAGAAAGAACTTCTGTAGACCAACACTTGCTTTAAAAGGACTTTTTGATGCACAAAACCTTTTTCAAAAACAATTTTCTAGGACACCAACTTTCAAACAGGTCCTAAAAACATTGTTAAAAACAATCAAAAACTTGGACGATCAAAAATGTTTATAAATTATTAGATTAGAGAAATTTCTTGTATCAGAGCCTCTGCTGGCTCTGACAGAGGTCCAAAAACCTCTGTAAAGAAATTTCTATGCTAATAATTTATCGATCCTCTCCATGGACTTTTTAACATTTATTTGTAAAGATACAACCTACAGAGGAAAAAAAAACAAAGTTTTCAAATGACAGAGCCTCTGTCAGTTTTTACTTTGGGCATTTTTGTAACAGTAAACGGTAACTTTTCTGCGAGTAAGAATCATGTGGAGGTAAAGAGGCCCACGCGCCTAGCATTTAATAAGGCCGCCCACGACGTCTCGTCATAACTGACACAGAGGACGAGTCATCTTTTCATTGGACCTACATGCAACACGTTCCTATGGAAAGTTGAACCCGCCGTAACAACTCAAGTGCGGACCCCAAATAATATTTACCTCAAAATATTAACCCTTTCAGATTCTACGGCCACAAACTCAGTATAAAACCCAAGTTACCTTCCCTCACAAAAACTTTACTCACTCTCTTCTCCGGCAAACCTGCAACTATATTCAAATCATCATTTTACTTGGCAAAATGGCTTCCAGTTCTCACGCTGCTCAAAACTCTCCGGCGAACTCTCCTCAACACTCTCCAGTGCATTCAGAGCACTCCCATAACCCAAACATCGCCGTAAATGCTGAAACAGAAAACTCCGGCGACTCTGCAAACTTTGCACCAACCACCAACCTTCAACACTTTCTGAACAAAGAACATTTTGAGGATGTTCTTCCATTAAAATCCAACAACTGCTACCTTGTGCCCTCACCAACAGCCTTCGGCGAAGCCTATGCTCTTCTCCTAAATATCATGGAAAACCATATATTATACCCTCTCCTTTCCAAAACCCCAACCAAAATCCCTGCACGATATCTGAATCAATTTTCGCAAAGTTGCCGATTTGATTCAGATGATTCTCTGATAAAGGGCTACATTTCAAAGCCAGACAAGTCTGAGTACCTAGAACTCATGTTTAACAGAACCATGTTCTCACTGGAGTTCAACCTACCAACCAGAGGTCTTCTTGGAATCAAGAAATATGCTGAGGTTCCTACGGACGAGGAGCTCTGCCGATTCGTAGAAATGTTAGGGTATAACACAACCCTAAGGAAACGCAATGATTTCCGCAGAGGCAGACTACCACCTCTGTGGAATACCCTCTTCTCCATCTTAAATCGTTGCCTCACAGGGAAAACCTGTAGCCCTGACCAAAGCTCATTCCAGATCCTGGCCATCATGTATGGAATCTATTACGATATTCCACTTGATTATGCCACCATCATGATGCAGGAAATAGTGAATACGATCGACATAAAGCTCGCAACTCAAAAGGCCAAAAAGAACACACCAGGGTATCTGCCTACTCTACAATATCAGAGAATTCTAGGAGTAATCTTCGAGCCACTACTTCAAATGCAGAAATGGCCAATGGAAGGGCCATCTGTAAAGCTTTATCCAATGAATAAAAATACTCCTACAGAGCATGAAGACAATTACCCCCACTGCACACCTCTGTCGAAGAACCTTCTGTCGTATGCAACCGATGAGGATAGGAAATTAGAGTATATACGCGTCCACAGGACTCCAGAACCAAGTCATGTGACACCCCCGCGTCTTGGAGCCTCCTTAGGTGTAGATGTAGTTGAGAGGATGACAGAAGAGGAATGGGCTAAAGCTTTAGAGAAACACTATTCAGTACAAGACCGTTTCAAAACCGAAAGATAGAGCATTTACCCCTCTTCTCCCAAAAGAAAAACCTCTGCAGCAACACCCAAGAAGAAGAGCAAGAAAAGAAAACCCACAGAGGAAACTACAACCTCTGCAGCTCAACACTCTTCTCCACCACAAGCTGCAGAAACAAGATCTTCTGCACCTCCCTCCCCTCCAAAACAAAAGAAAAGGAAAACCAAATCCACAGAAGAGTGAGCTCCTAAGCCAAAGAAAAGAAAGTCAAAGAAGAAGAAACCAAGTTCACCTCTGCAGGTCATCACAGAGGATATCGAAGAAGAAGAGGAAGATCAGGTTATACCTCTGCACCCTCCCTCCCCAATAGTTTATACAGATCAACAGGGAGATTTCAATGCCTTCCTCAACAATCCCGATATTGCTCAAACCTTAGATCCATCAGGACGGGTCGCAGAACCATTGGATTAGACTATCAGAGGCTCTGCGCACAACAGAAGTCATTTCTACAGCTCAAGGTAAACAAACCATGCACCCTCACGTACGAAAACTCATAGGAACTCATTTCATATATGATTCCTTAAGAGCAGAAGCAGAAACAGTAGCGCCTACAGAGGAAACCTCAGAAGAAGAGGTAAACATAGACTTAGAGGAAGAGGTTAGGCTAGAAACAGCAGAGGGTTCTGCAGAAAAAGATGCCGCAGAAAAAGATGTCGCAGAAAAAGAAGGCACACATCCCCAACCCCCTCCTAGTGCAACCCACATTTCTGATACCGTCGGTCTAGCGGCAGAGGGTATCATTGAAATAGAGCAGCACAGCTCGATCCCAACCCCTCCCAGCAAGCCAGAGGTTACTCTTTCAACCTCTGTGCCTAATATAACCGGGGAAACCATTCCTGGGGAGTCCTCTCGAAAGGACTCACCCATAGTTCGTGATTTATTGCCCCAAATCACATCTGACATCCTAGCAGAGGAATTAGTTTCCTCTGCCACGCACACAACGATAGGGCCAAACCTCCTTTCAGAGGGGAGTAGAGAGCACAATGACGAAGAGACTCTAGACAAGTCTCCAAGTCAATAGAAGGACATTCCAATACCCACCTCTGGAGTGGATTTGGACTCTGACCTTCGCAGAACTTCTGTAGAGGTTGAAACTCATGTTTCTCCTCGAGGATCAGAAGGAAATCCTTCCACCCTCAACGTACAAACAGGGGTGACAGAAGGTGTCCAAGGAACAAGGACAAACTCTGGAGACAAATGTGTTCCTCCAGAGGTTACCACAAGTTCACACGTATCAAGGGGTGAGTTCCAAACCCTTGTCACCTCTGTGAACCAAACATTGGAAGGGTTGAAAAGCTCTTTCAAATCTTTTGCAGAAGTTACATCCAAGGCCATTTCAGAACTAAACACCAAAATGGACAACTTGTCCACAGAGGTGCAATCTACTCTAGCCCAGATGAAGTCTGCTGCCACAACTTCTGCCACCACACCTGCTTCTGCTGCTGCTGATTTTGAAAAAGTTGCAACTTCTGCTTTCAACAACTCGATCAAAATATATCTGGAAAAGATGAAAAAACAACTGTCATTATCAAAAGCTATTACTCCAGAAGAACTGCAGAAAGCTCTACGACAAGTTCAGGAACAAACAACATAAGCCACTCTAGCCATGAAGCCTACCGACTACATGACCAGAGCACAATTGACAGAACTTGGGCAAAGCATTTTGAATCAAATGACATAATTCATCAGAGCCTTCACAATAGCCAACGCTTCTTACGTAAAAGACTTCAAAGCTAGTGTGGAAAAGATGCGGTTCAACACAGAGGCCGAAGTTCAAACTCTTCTTGGTCTTTGTGATGATCTCTGTGCCAAAATGATGGCAGCCGGGGCGAAGAAACCTGACACTACTTGCAGAGCAGAGGGTAAAGAAGATAAGGGTCAGGATGACTCTGATGATGATGATTCATCAGATCATCCTGAGGGGGAGACACAAATGGAAAAACAAACAGAAACAACTGCAACCAATCCTCCGATATCAGCAGTACCAATTTCATCTGCACCCCCATCCCAAACCCAAACTCAGGAAACACAACAGAGACCCACACAGGAAACACCAGCCTCTGTGGAAACCACCTCTGTCCTTGAAAAAGATGTCCCTGAAGTTCAAATCCTTACTTCTTCATCCTCAGAAGAACTTCCCCATTCTCAACCAAAATCCCAACCCAAAACTCACCCAAGAAGAAAATCCATTGCTCACAAACCAAAAACATCTAAACGTTCTGCTACTTATGTCCTAAAGAGAATGGAGTTCGTATCCGCTTTCAGAGCTGCAAAACGTTTTGATATCCCTCCATAAACGACAACCGAGCTCACAGAAGAAACATCTACAGAACCAAAATCCCCAATCAAACCAAAAGAACCATCCCCACCAAAGTCCTCAGAAATTGAAGTGTCAAAAACTACAGAAGCAATCCCCATTATACCAGCAGAAACCTCTACACCAATACCAACAGAGACCTCAACACCCAAACCAACAGAAGCAATCCCACAGAGTCCAAAGCAGACAACAGGTTCCGAGCCTTCTCAAACCAAAAATAAAGGAAAGGGAATCATGACAGAAGAACCTCAGAAGAAGAAGGAAATGCCACAGACGACAGAGAAGTTGATGAAGAGCTCATTCGATGCCTTTGTCACTCCTAAACCTGAAGACGACTGGGCAACAGAGGGTAGGGTTGCAGAGATAAAACAAAAAATGGATGCTCTGCGAAGACCAATACCACCACCAAATACACGACATGCAGAAATGGAAGAGGTGGTGTATAGGTACCTTTACAAACAGCAATATCAGAACAACCCTATACCACACATCGAAGATTCTCAACTCAGAGTTGACCTTGACAACACCTTCAGCAGGACAAAGCCAAAATCAACGGCAGTAGTCTTCTCAGAGTCCAAAATTGAAAAGGTAATATACTGCAAATTCTCTCAAACGAGAACCTTTCCAAAGATCAGGTACAACATTTACAAAGTCAAAAGGGAGAACAAGTCCGAAAATCAATTTTCAGATGCCGATATAAGGAACTTGAACCCCTACGATCTGCCAAATCTTCTACTTTGGACGAAAGAAAACTTCGACAGCGATGCTAACAGAAGGGCCTATCAAGTATTCAGGAAAGCGATGAGAGAAAAGCTTCTACTGTATAGCATGATAGAATTTTAACTGGGAAGAGATATTGGAGTCAGAAACCTGAGTCTGAGACCACCAGAGGATCACTGCCCACCTTCTGCAATACCCAACTCAATCATAACAACACCAAGGTACGGGTTAGTGTATAAGGATCCTGCTGGTCAAGTAAGACTGTTTGTGGAAATGGACTGTCAGAAGTATGCAACCAGTACTCTGAACAAGTTCAGATCTATCTTAGAACAGAACAGAGGTAATGAGCTTATGGATCAAGAATCAGCAGAAACAATCGACTTGAGAGAACTCTGCATCAAATTCTATCACGAGCTTAGAGAAGTGGGATTCGACAACAGAAGTTTCAACGACTTCAAAGATGCAAATGTCTAAATCTCAGTTACTTATCTCTGTAATCTTCAAAAAAAATGAAATGAAATTTTTGTGGTATTGTTTAACCTCTGTCTACTTTACTTAGCCTAAAATATGCATAAAGTCAAATTTTCATTTTTCAATACTTAGGGGGAGATTGTTAGCTCCAATTATTCATAATATTAGAAGTATTGAAAAATAGGCCAAGTATGAAAGAGTTCCACAGAAGCTCTGCGGTGTTCCACAGAAGCTCTGCCAAAGCAAACAAGATCATTCAAGGAACACCAAGTCCCAAAGAGAATCTACAGAAGACTACTCACAAAGGACCAAAGAAGGATCTACAGAAGAATGCTCACCAAGGGCCGAGCCGCAGAACCTCTGTCACCCTTGACAGAGCTTTGGCAGTTCAGACTGAAGACTTGGATGATATTTATAAATATCTCGCCACTGTTGCAGAAATATCTTACCACTGTTACAGAAATATCTTGCTACTGTTCCAGGGTCCGTTCATCAACTTGTACAAGGCATGGTCCGACAACAGACACGTGTCAAACTCTGATAGGAATCCTTGCAAGTTGATATTAGCGCATTTAATGCATGCAGATTTCCAACTGTTCATGCCACCCCTTCTTTCCTGTAGCAATAGTCCTTTTGTCTAGAATAGTTCTTTTATAGTAGTATAAAAGGAAGACTCATGTTGAGTTCTTCCTTACAAGTACTTAACCAGTTCATATACAAGAAAAATACACACACACACACACACACACAATTAACGTCAAATCTATTGTTAGTGTTCTTCATCAAATACAGTAAACTTTGAGATATTCATCTATTCTTCATATACTTTTTATTTGATATTCTGTATTGTTTCTATACAAACATATCTGTTAGTTCTTCAAATATGCTTCTGCAACACGTCTCATTTGAACTAATAGATAAGATAATCTTTGTTAATCAAATACGGGAACCAACAAACTCACCTGTAAATTGATTCCTGAATAACAACACTTCAGTTCCAAATCCAAATCCTATTTCAACAAACGATTGATTCAATCTCTAACTTTGAAGCTTGAAATTACAAAAACAAAGAAGCTAAATCAATACTTACCAAATCAACTGAGTATCGATCTCCCTTTTCTCTTTTCCGGATTGCAAAACCGACTCACCCTGATATCAAATTGAGATAGACCTCAGCTCTCCAGCTGACTCATTCTCTTTATACCAATAAACTATTCTTAAAAGACCAAACCAACCCAAAGTTTCATAAATCCACAATTAACCTAAACTTTGGTCTATTACACTTTCAATCCTTTCCACATTTCGTTTAAAATAATATCTTCTCATTACTTTAAACATTTTCCAAAATAAAAGTACAATGATTATGGAAAATTTCGAGGTGTTACACAAGGACTCATTTGGTGTTTGGGGTGCCATCCGTGTTGAATTTCTTGAGATGGTTGGAAAGAAAACAATGACTTTGCGGATATTGGATTTTTAGAAATTAGTGTTTGATGATCAAAATCATCTTACCTACTAAGGATTTCAGTTTTAGATGAACATTGTTAAGATGTGCCTTAAGGCGAGTTAGTGTACTTGTGTGTACTTCTCGTGAATTCTAAGAAACATTGCAATATAAGTGGTATATCCTAGGAGTTAAGATTTTTGGTAACTAGCAGTTGATTATTTGTTGGGAATAAATCTGATTGAATTGAAGTTCAAGGGAATAAAATGTAAATTGTATTTGGGCTTTAGTATTGTAATGGGCCATGGGCCTGGTTTGTATAGCCCAGGTATAAATAGTTTTTGTTAACCTTAGTTTTAGGTTAATCGTCTTAATCGTCATTACTCTTATTGAAAAACATATTGTAAACACTCTGAATTGTTTATGAATGTTACATGGATGAAGAATGGAAATCATTCTGATTGTTGAATTCTTCTATTGATTTCTTACTGTTTGCACTAATCTGGGATCCACAATTGGTATCAGAGCGATACAGAAGATTCGATTCAAAGCATTCAAAGGTTTTTGGTAAGTGTTCTGGTTAGTTTTGTCGAATGTGTTCTTGAGGTTCATAATATTATCTTTTGATTCTGACAAAATTGATTGTTTCCTGTTATTCCATTCGATTAGCATTGTTGTCAGAACCTAAAAGGCTTATCAAAAGCTGCCAAACTATCAATCATCCTAATCAAAACCATCCCAAATACACAACTATCAAAATCATCAACATAAGCATAGCGAGTACTACTCCTCCAATCACTCATGCAAGCTCCGCCCTCATCGCGGTCTGCCTAACCGTCTTAACGCTCTCCAAAACCTGACAACCTTGTAGCTCGGTCGTCATTGCCCTTAAGTGCTGCTCTTCCGCCCAAGGCATTTCGGACACTCGTCCGATTAGCATGCCGGTGATTATATGCGGCGGCTCTGGCACCTCTGGACGTTCTGACCTAAGTGTTACTCGTATCGGGATTGGGACTCTTTTTCTCGCCGTTTGCCTAATACGGGGCCCTCTAGGGTTCGGTTGGACAATTATTGGGGTCGGTCGGGGTAGTATCGGGGTTGGCGACACCCTCGGTTCGTCGTAAGGATCTCGCTCGCTCGACACTTCCTGTTCTGATTCAGTGCTCCTAGGATTCTCATTTTCCCGGATGCTCGGGTGGGTTGACTTGACATTTCTGTCACACCCCCTAAAGCGGAAATACGAGATGTGACAGCTAAAGATTTCATTGCATAAGGTAGAAGACAACACACAATCGTCATAGCATAAAAAGTTTACAAAAGATACATCTTGTTCCAAAATTATAAAGTTTGTCCAAAACACAATTCGACATGATAAGAAAAAACGTGTTGAATGCAGCTACTTGAGGTGCCTTCTAAAGTTCCAATCTTACTTGCTATTTCCTGAAAAGCATGTAAATAAGAGGGTCAACTATTGAATAGTTGGCGAGTTCACAGGTTTTATGAGTACATCAAAGTTTGTCATAGAAAGAGTTTTAATCTGCACAAGTGGATATAAGTTTGTCATAGAAAACAGTTTTAATCCGCACAAGTGGATATAAGTTTGTCATAGAAAACAGTTTTAATCCGCACAATGGATTGAGTAATCGGTTATAGTTTTAAAGCACCTTAAGTGGATATGTCAACCGGTTATGAAAACACTTTTATAAAATCCGCACAAGTGGATATGTCAACCGGTTATGAAAACACTTTTATAAAATCCGCACAATTGGATATGTCAACATGCGCAAGGTATAATATCGTATGCAATTATATGTTAAAGTAATGAGCCCACTACCCAAACCTAGTTACGGAATGCCCCAAACGGCATGTTCCTCACAAACATGCTTACGGAATTACGGAATTACGGAAAATAGTAATTATGCACTCGCGAGGTGAGTGGGTGTCAACCAAATAACGTTATCCATAATACCAACGGCTCGAAACGTGAGTTAATGGTAATGTAGAGTAACCGAGGACTTAATAGCAAAACTCAAAATCAACTAACATAAGCATACATACCATAGCGCATAAGTATACGGAAAAATATTCAGCATTTTGAGTAAACAGTACAATCGGTGCGAAATAAATCGTAACATGCTTTTCACCCCAAAATGTATAAAATAGTAAAAAGGGGCTGTGAAAACTCACTTGATACGCGATAGAAATCCGGGAATCTCCCACAAGGTACTTCGGTGTGATCCTACTTCAAACCTATGAACGTAAGGTCACTAGTGAGTTTTAATCTCAAAGGTTCGGTACTAACTATCCAAATCGTCATAAAATGCCTTTGTTGTGATTTAATTATTATAAATCATAAAGAGTTACTGAAATTGGTAATCGTAACATATGTATACTTCATTCTTGTTAGGTTAATGTTACCGCAATTTCGTCATAATAAGTAACGAAAAGGGTCCAAAGACTTTATATATAGCATATATATGTATACCGAAATTTTATCATAAGAATGATAAAAAGGGTTCAAAATGTAAAGATGAAGTATTTAAAGTGCATAAATTTATATATGTATAGTACATATATATATTTATATATACCACAATTTCATCATAATAATGATGAAAAGGGTTTAAAGTATATATAAATTGCATAATTATATGAATATATAGTATATATATATATATTCCACAATTTCATCATAAAATGATGAAATGGGATCAAGAATTAACTTTCAATCATAACAAGAAAATTGTCCTTTGCTGTCCAGATTTTGATGTCACTTTGTGTCCATTTTTGGATAACTTCCAGGTATAGTTAGGTCAAGATATTTTATGTCCAAGTGGTTTAATGAGTTAGGAAACTTTTGGCATAAGTTTCATAATTTTTATAAGTGTTTAAGTACGTGAAAAAAGTACTTGACATAAAACTCGACAAAAAACGTTGCTGTTTGCACAGTGTTTTTGTGAAGACTGTTTGGTAGACGAAATCTTTGAGGTTTTGAGTGAAACCACTTGGGTTTGAATCCTCTCTCTTCAAAAAGTCATATCTCACTCAATAATGCTCCAAATGGAGTGATTCTTTTTCTGGAAATTATTTCGTTTCTGCAAGTTTCCACAGTCTAATTCGATCGTTTGAAGAGTTTTTGAGCAAAATCTCATCTACAAGTTTTTGTCTCCGTTCGTGTTAAAAATCAAAATTTTTCATCAAAAATCTTGTTAGTTTGCTCTAAATCGATTAGGGTTTGTTGTTGTTGTTTTTTTGTGTTTTTGGTAGTTTTCTAATCTTTCAGGAACAATATTGGGCAACCCTAATCGCATCCGAGTCAGTTTGTTGAACACATCCGCAGTTACCGGACATTGTCTTTGTTTCCGGGTACTTTTACTATCTGAACACTTCACACACCCGGATCCGGTCACTACCAGATCCGGACACTTCTGTCTTCCGGATTCCTATCCGGTAAGTTTTGTGTTTATTCCATTACCAGTACCTTAATTAGTTTCACTCTTAGAACCTGCGTTAGGACTTTCACTCGTAGTGCCTTGCGTTAGGATTTCACTTTGAATCGAACCTACCGTCTGACGATCACTTTAGTGCACACATCAAAGATGTCTCGCGACGCGCTAGCTATCGGTACCGACGCCAAGCCTCCTACTCTCTATCGGGGTGAATACAGTCAATGGTGAGACATATTCCTCATCTTCATCGAAGCTAAAGACAACTTCGACTACATCTGGCGAGCTCTATTTGAAGGCCCACAAGAAATTCCTATGGAAACTGTACCAGCTCAAGCAACCGGTGCGGCAGCTCTACCTAAGCCTAAGACATACTCGTAGATGACCGAAGAGGAAAGGAGCAGATTTGATGGTGAAAAACACGCCAAGCGATATCTAGTCCAGAGTCTACCGAATGAGATCTACACGGCCATAGACAGCTACAAGGACACTTCCAAAGGCATGTGGGATCAAGTAGAGAAGATGATGAGCGGAAGTAAAGTAGGGAACCAACTGAAGGTAAACAACTGCATCAGCAAATTTAATGGCTTCAAGCAGCGCAAGGGCGAATCAATCACTCAGGCGTATGAACGATTTTGCCTTCTTCTGAACGAGCTCCACAAGAACAAGATCACTCGATCCAATACGGAGAATGCCCTCAAGTTCCTGAACAATCTCCTGCCTGAATGGAAAGTGTTCACTTCTCACATCAAACACAACAACTTGATTGAGAACGTTCCAATCCATGAACTATACGAGATGCTCATGCAGGACGAGGATGAAGTCATGGAGATTATGAGATGTCAGAAATTCTCTTCCAAGTCTCATGCCAATCCACTCGCTCTTGTATCTTCCAAAAGCGGCAAATCTTCCAGCCGTCACTCCAAGAGAACCCAAGAGTCCAGCGAATCAGAACCAAAACCTGAAGAATCAGAGGAAAGCGACTCTGACCCTGAGCTGACTCAGATAAAGAAAAAAATGGACCTCATAACCAAGTCTCTTCAGAGAAACAAGCACTGATATGCATTATTTATTTAATGCATATTGTGTCTTTTTCTTATCTTTTTAGTTAGAATATTTTATTTATCCCAACATTTGAGTCATTTTTGTTTACTTATTTTTACCTTTTGTTTCATGGAGCTAAGTTTGTGATTTACCTGTCTTTTACTGATTTAGGAAGGATAAATGTGAATTTAATTATAGTGCATCCCATGCCCAATGCTACAGCATTGAAGACTGGACGTTTGGAATGAAGAATCAACTTCTAGAAGACTTTTTGTTGCTGATTTGTGGGACTATGACTCAGCCATCTTCTAGAAGAAATTAAATCAATGCCTGGTGAATTTTTGCAAACTCTAAATAATCAACATTGGAGGCATGGGTGCTATAGTATTTTGTACCTAATTGAATAGTGTTGGAATAGTAAAGTTAGTATGTTACCTTCTCCTCTATTAGTATAAATAGGAGAATTATGTTTTCATTTTGAATTCCAGAATCATCTTTAATTTTATGCAAGTTTAGTTTATGTTATTCATCTTGTTCTTCATCTTGTTCTTGATATTCATACAACTTATGAGTTGCTGCAGCATTGCTGCAATAATTCATAATCCTTTATATTATTGCACTTTACATTCAAGTCATTTACATTTAAGTCTTTATTTATGTCTTTCATTTATGTAATTTATATTTCCTGTCTTGTACATTTCTGTATGAGTAGCTAGATTTAAATAGCTTGGGTGTGAGATTGAAGGGTGAGGTTTTAAACACAATGAAAAGTGGGCATCGTTTCTGAATAATGATGTTCACCATTTCATGTTAAGTTTTATAAAATATAAAGTTACTTCAGGAGGGTTGATCACTTTGAAAGTGTTAAAGTGTCATGGTATCAGAGATGAACCATTGATATGCACGTCAATCCGAATGACAAAGAAAGTAAGCTTGAGAGAGCTACTGACAAAGAAATTTGTCACCTCTGTTCTTTCTGGTTGATTTTGCCCGATAAGTTGATCATCTGTTTTGATGGTAATATTGTAGAGTGTGAGTCAGAGATGACCCACTTAGAACATGTCAACTTAACTGATATGGGAATCGGCTCGAGAGAGTGATTTTTAACAAAGAGATTTGTTTATCCATATACTTGGAAGGACTCCTTTTGCTATCGATAGTTCTGACACATGGCACTAGAGATGGGTCGAGTGGCTGCTAGATCAGTAGTGAATGGCAGAAAACCCGAGAGGGCAACCTGAAAAGTAGATGGTGAACTTAAGTGTTGAAAGAAAACAATGCTGTAGCATTGCCACAACATTGGTCTGCTGGAAGTTTTGTTTAAATCTCACCCCAACATCTTACACCCTAGCTATCCTTTATTAATTGTTATATAATCTGTGATAATTCCAAACACCAACAAACAAATATTAATCTTCGAACTGATCCTTGGAAACCATTTCTTTTACTAGACTTTTATTGCACTTTTACTCCAATCTTTGTGGGATTGATATCTGGTATTTTACCATTTTATTACTTGAAAGACGACATTAGATCTCGATTTATACTTGCGTTGAGGTTTAATTATCACACGTCTATCGGTGTATTCAAAGCACTGTCAAGTTTTTGGCGCCGTTGCCACTTGTAGCCTTTATACACTCATACACTTCATGGCATACAATGAGGGCATTGTATATTATAAATTTAAGGGTGGGAAGGTTACACCTTAAGCATTTAAAGATCACTCAAAAGGGCAAAGCTCTAATATGATAAAGAAGATGCCAAAGAGTATAAAAAGTCAACAAGAAAAGAGCATAAAATGCCAAAATTTGAAAAAATTTTGTTGAAGTTTTTGAGATAAAAGGCCTGGTGAGAAAAGATATGCGAAAGAGTGACCCTAAAAAGCCCTATTGATTCTAAATGTAGGATGTGTTGAGTCTAACAACAAGAAGATTAGTGCTAGCTTATGATCCACACACACACTTAGGCTTTAAATGAATGATAAAATATTTATGAAAGGTTATGGATTCCATGGGGTATGTTCTACATTGTGTGGTCACCTAATGCCATGATCTTGCAAGAAACTTCAAAAAATGAGTCATTTTCTTTTTTAGGTCTTTTAGTTGTTTGGGGACAAACAACACTTTAAATTTAAGGGTGTGATATGCATTATTTATTTAATGCATATTGTGTCTTTTTCTTATCTTTTTAGTTAGAATATTTTATTTATCCCAACATTTGATTCATTTTTGTTTACTTATTTTTACCTTTTGTTTCATGGAGCTAAGTTTGTGATTTACCTGTCTTTTACTGATTTAGGAAGGATAAATGTGAATTTAATTATAGTGCAGCCCCTGCCCAATGCTACAGCATTGAAGACTGGACGTTTGGAATGAAGAATCAAGTTCTAGAAGACTTTTTGTTGCTGATTTGTGGGACTATGACTCAGCCATCTTCTAGAAGAAATTAAATCAATGCCTGGTGAATTATTGCAAACTCTAAAAGATCAACATTGGAGGCATGGGTGCTATAGTATTTTGTACCTAATTGAATAGTGTTAGAATAGTAAAGTTAGTATGTTACCTTCTCCTCTATTAGTATAAATAGGAGAGTTATGTTTTCATTTTGAAGTAGACAACTTGGGAGATCAGTTCACATAGCTGAATTCCAGAATCATCTTTAATTTTATGCAAGTTTAGTTTATGTTATTCATCTTGTTGTTCTTCATCTTGTTCTTGATATTCATACAACTTATGAGTTGTTGCAGCATTGTTCAAGCATTGCTGCAATAATTCATAATCCTTTATATTATTGCACTTTACATTCAAGTCATTTACATTTAAGTCTTTACTTTATGTCTTTCATTTATGTAATTTATATTTCATGTCTTTTACATTTCAGTATGAGTAGCTAGATTTAAATAGCTTGGGTGTGAGATTGAAGGGTGAGGTTTTAAACACAATGAAAAGTGGGCATCGTTTCTCAATAATGATGTTCACCATTTCATGTTAAGTTTTACAAAATATCAAGTTACTTCAGGAGGGTTGATCACTTTGAAAGTGTTAAAGTGCCATGGTATCAGATATGAACCATTGATATGCACGTCAATCTGAATGACAAAGAAAGTAAGCTTGAGAGACCTACTGACAAAGAGATTTGTCACCTCTGTTCTTTCTGGTTGATTTTGCCCGATAAGTTGATCATCTGTTTTGATGGTAATATTGTAGAGTGCGAGTCAGAGATGACCCACTTAGAACATGTCAACTTAACTGATATGGGAATCGCCTCGAGAGAGTGATGTTTAACAAAGAGATTTGTTTATCCATATATTTGGAAGGACTCCTTTTGCTATCGATAGTTCTGACACATGACACCAGAGATGGGTCGAGTGGCTGCTAGATCAGTAGTGAATGGCAAAAAACCCGAGAGGGCAACCTGAAAAGTAGATGGTGAACTTAAGTGTTGAAAGACACAATGCTGTAGCATTGCCACAACATTGGTCTGCTGGAAGTTTTATTTAAATCTCACCCCAACATCTTACACCCTAGCTATCCTTTATTAATTGTTATATAATCTGTGATAATTCCAAACACCAACAAACAAATATTAATCTTCGAACTGATCCTTGGAAACCATTTCTTTTACTAGACTTGTATTGCACTTTTACTCCAATCTCTGTGGGAACGATATCTGGTATTTTACCATTTTATTACTTGAAAGACGACATTAGATCTCGATGTATACTTGCGTTGAGGTTTAATTATCACACGTCTATCGGTGCATTCAAAGCACTGTCAAGTACTACAAGAAACCTTCGTCCAATAATCAACGCTACTCCACTACTCCCAACAAGCGCCATGATTATAAGGACAAATATGAAGGAAAGAGAAAGACTGATGAGCACAAGCAACCTGATAACAAGGAGAAGAATGAGAAGAATGATCGCAAGCCCGAGTCAAAGAAGAAGGACGAACCTGTCACATGCTATAACTGCGGAAAATTGGGTCATTTTGCCAATTACTGTAGAAAACCAGTTGAGAAAAAAGTACACTACTACAAGGTGAAACTTCTATTGGCCAAACAAAAAGCTGCAGGAAAGGAACTGCTAGTTGAAGACGACCACTGGCTCAATCATTCCGACAGTGAAAGTGATTCTGAAGATGTTGATGCTTTCATGGGCAACCATTCTCCTCCGTCAAAAAAGGCAAATATGTGTCAGGTATGTGACCGTATTCATCAAAACTTAATCGAACAGATGGAACCTCTTATTCAACGAATAGAATCCTATAAGGCATCCACTAATGAACAACTGCTTGAAATTAATTCGTTAAAAGAAAAGCTAGATGTTCAAAAGCATATCATTGAAAAGTACAAGTCCGATAATGCTAATCTAAAAGAAAAATGCACAAATCTTTCAATAGCACCAAAGGACTTAAGGGCCAAAATATCTGACTTGAATTCAAAGCTTGATCAGTGTGAGGATGAGAAAGCAGAGATTATCTATCAATGCTCCACTCTTCAAATCCAACAAAGAGTTTGTTGCGAAAATAACTGATCTTGAAACTAAACTTCACAAAAGAAGTCAAACTGATCAGACAATTCACATGAACAAACCAAAGGAATTCACGTATTTTAACAAGGAATGGGGAATTGGATATGATAACCCACATTACCTGAAAAAGATTTTAACAATGAGACCTACTCTTTATCACTTTAGTTTTCTTGGTCTCGACAAACAGTATCCTCAATACAAAATATATTTGACTAGTCCTCTCGAAAAGGAAAAGGAAGAGGAAACTAAGGAATACAAACGTGCACACACCACTAAAATGCAGTTACCTTTTGCATATGAGCCTCTTAACTACTCCTACAAGAAAAATAAGTCTAAGTATCTTTCGAATGACTACTTTGACGACTATAAGATTGCTGAGCCCAAGGATTCCTCCAAAAAGATGAGGCCCCAGCACCTGAACCCAGAACTGAGACGGACGAGTTTAAACTCTATGTTCCTCCTCTCATTTTGGAATCCAAGATAGTCGAGTTAGAGGAGACTCTCGAAAAGGAAAGGACTGATTTTTTAAAGGAAAAACAAGCGTTATTAAATGAACTTGAGAAACTCAAATCCTCCAAAACCGAATTTGTGTCGGATGAGGGACAGGAAATCCTTCGGAATGAAATCGATCGGCTCACATCAAAACTGTCTGCTTTGGCAACATAAGTGATGCAAGAGCAAGTGAGCAAGTTTCAACTTCAAGAGAAACTTAATCAACTACAAAACGAAAAGATGATTTCACCCTAACCTTCCTCGGACTCCTCCGATACATCTTCGTGTAAAACTTTTATTGGCAAAACTTCTTCGCGAAAAGGAAAAGAGTCTCAAGCTGACTGTGTTCAAAAGGATCTAAACTCTGAATTTTTAAAAGCTTCCGCACCTGATTCTTCCAAAAACACAGACACAAAGTGTTCCTCACCTCCCTCAACCAATCCTAGTCCAATTGTCCCTGATATTGACTTTTCTGCATACATGAATTCCGATGATAGTTCAGATGAAGAGTTTCCTAAGTTTGAGTTTGACAAACCTCTTCCGAATCACATCGACTCTCTTTCTAAAGCTGTGAATCGCCCGGTCAAATTTCTTAAAGGCGAGAGTTCTTCAAAACTTAAGACCCCAGCTGTGAACAAAGTTTCTAAAAATGATTCTCTTTGACAAAACCGTTCACAGCCGAGGCAAAAGACCGGTCGATCAAATGATAGAAATCCCTCCTACTCAAACTCTGCTGACCATACCGTTAATGAATTTTCAGATAAAAATGGTCGGGCAAAACAAGACAAACAAAAGTGGGTAGCCAAAGGATCTATCAAGAACAAGTCGAAATCATTTAAATCTACTTTCAATTCTAGGAATAACATTAATGATTGTGGTTTGAATCATTCGAACCATTTTGTTGAACAAAGTGTTAATTTTCTAATTAGATTCAATTATCCCATGATTGTTTGTGTTGTTCTAACTGTGGTGTCATGTGTCAGAACCATTTTATTCAATTCAGCGTTTGATTCAATTATCCCATGATTGTTTGTGTTGTTCTAACTGTGGATTGAATGATTTTGATGATAATAGATATGCATGATTGGTTTGGTTCTTATCATGTTTATAATTCAAAGCTTAAACGTAAACCTCGTAAACCCAAAAGGAAGCCCAATTCAAAATGGGTTCCTCAGTCAGGTGTCAAAGCTAACCCTCCAGGACCCATTTTCAAATGGGTACCTAAAAATCCTTAATCTCATTTTTGCAGGACGGTCATGTGTGGTACTTAGACTCAGGATGCTCCAAGCACATGACCGGAAGGAGGGAGCTGCTCACGAACTTCACAAAAAAATACTGCGGAGACGTGAGGTTTGGGAACGACGACAAGGCGCCGATTATGGGCTACGACGATATTGTTCAAGATAAGATCATGATCAAAAAGTTGTCATACGTCGCGGGATTGGGACACAATCTGTTCAACATCGGCCAGTTCTACGATAAAGATCCCAAGGTCAACTTCAAAGCTAAAAGGTGTAGCATCCGCACTGAAGACGGAAAGGAGCTACTTGTTGGAACTCGGAAGACCAACCTCTACACCATAGACCTCTCTGCCCTGAAGACCGATGATTCAGTCTGCCTTATGTCGAAGGCCAACTCTCAACAAGCGTGGATATGGCATCGACGACTCTCGCACCTCAACTTCAAGAATATCAACAAGCTGGTGCTAGGCGGACACGTTAAAGGCATGCCCGAGCTCAAGTTCGAGAATGACAGACTCTAAGGGGCATGCGAGATGGGAAAAATGAAGCGAGCAACTCACAAGCCGAAGGCCGCTCCGAGCACGTCCCGGTCCCTTGAACTCATCCATATGGATTTATGCGGACCGATGCGTGTTCAGAGTACCAACAAGAAGAAATACGTCCTGGTGATGGTCGACGACTTCTCACGCTACACATTGGTGAAGTTCCTGCACTCCAAACACGAAACCCCGGAACTAATCATCACCCACCTGAAGACCATTCAACTGAACCTCCGACAGCAAGTTCAGACAATCAGGACGGACAACGGGACGAAGTTCAAGAACCAAATGGTGAACGAATACTTGACATCCGTCGGTACTTCGCAAAACCTTTCTACCGCAAGGACTCCTCAACAAAATGGAGTGGTAGAACGGAGGAACCGTACCCTAGTCGAGGCTACTCGCACGATGCTGTCACAATCAAAGCTGCCACTTTTGTCTCTGGGTTGAAGCGGTTGTAACTGCTTATTACACACAAAACTGCTCCATCGTCAACAAGCGGTTCAACAAAACTCCATACGAGATCATCAACAACCGCATCCCGAATATCAAATACTTCCACGCGTTCGGGTGCACGTGCTACGTCTTGAACGACAAGGATGACCTCGGCAAGTTCAGTCCAAAGGCAGATGAAGGAGTATTCATTGGATACTCGATGCAGGCTAAGGCTTATCGCGTTTACAACAAAAGGACTAAATCCATCATCGAAAGCGTAAATGTGACCTTTGACGAAGCCGCAGATTTGGCTTCTAAACAAATCGGTTCAGAACCCGCTTTAACTGGCGTGTTAGCTTCTGAACTTTCACGCTCGGGATATGCACAAACCCCAGTAAATCCAAATCATGCATCTACGTCAAAATCACATAATTCTGATTTAGATTTACTGTTTCAACACTTTTACGATGAATTCTTCACTATGCCTAACCCTCGTGTGATTGTGCAACCTAGGAATGAAGATGCTCAAATCGAGAACTCGGCGAATCTCTCGGCCCGCCGCCTTCAACGAGCACTCCAGCCCTCACACTGGAATCCCCTCAAAGCTCAACGAACGCTACTACTAAAACGACAAATCCCTCGGAGGAACCTGTACCTATTTCGGAGATCGTTCCTGAAGATTCGTCTTCAACAACTCAAAAGGATCAACCTCTGAATTCCCCGGAACCGGAGGTTGCTCAACCAACGACGAATCCCGCTCCGTCTCCTCCAAGGAACCATCCGTCATCTCTTGAAGTTGTTCAAGACCTTCCCGCCGGTGAGTATGTGGACCCGGACAATTCTCACGCAACTCAACAGCCGCTTCCAAACACCACCAAATGGACCAACGCACTCCCTCTACATCAGATCATAGGCGATCCTTCCACTTTTGTTCGGACGCGAGGTGCATCGGCCAACTTCTGCTTGTTCTCAGGCTTCCTAAGCAAGATCGAACCAACCACCGTCACTGAAGCTCTCAATGATCCGGACTGGGTCATGGAGATGCAAGAGGAACTTAATCAATTTTAAGCACTCAAGGTATGGCGACTCGTCCCACGTCTAGCTCACAAGACGGTCATCAGCACGAAGTGGATCTTCAAGAACAAGAAAGATGAAGATGGTATCGTAGTTTACATCAAGGCACGCCTCGTGGCCAAATGATACCGCCAACAAGAGGGAATTGACTACGATGAGACATACGCTCCGGTAGCCAGAATCGAGGCAATTCGTATGTTCCTTGCATACGTCGCACACAAGAACTTCATGGTCTTCCAGATGGATGTCAAGACCGCATTCCTCAACGGTGTTATCAAGGAAGAAGTGTACGTATCGCAACTGGACGGGTTCGTGGATGACTCCAAGCCAACTCACGTATATATCCTCGATAGAACATTATACGGTCTTAAGCAAGCTCCACGTGCCTGGTATGACACCCTATCCGAATTCTTAATAAAATCAGTTTTTTTCAAAAGGTAAAATCAACACAACCCTGTTTATTAAGAATGAAGAAGGTCACATAATACTAGTCCAAGTCTATGTAGATGATATCATTTTCGGTTCCACTAACCCACAATACTGTAAGAACTTTTCAAAACTCATGGGAGAATATTTTCAAATGAGCATGTTAAGTGAGATGAATTTCTTTCTCGGTCTTCAAGTTAAACAACTGTCGACCGGGATATTCATAAACCAGGCTAAGTACATCTGGGATATTCTTCGGAAATACCAGATGGAACAGTCCTCACCCATGAAAACTTCCATGACCCCCGGTATGCGGTTACACGCCGATCCTAACGGAAAGGATGTGGATACCAAAACCTACTGTGGGATGATAGGTTCTTTAATGTTCTTGACGGCGAGTAGACTAGATATCATGTTTTATACATTCTTATGCGCCCATTTTCAGTCAAAACCGAAAGAGTCTCACTTAATTGCGGTAAAACGAATTTTTCGTTACTTAAAAGGTACTGCTGATCTTGGCTTGTGGTACCCGAAAGAGACAAGTTTCGAGCTCATGGCATACTCAGACGCGGACTATGCGGGATGCATGCTGGATCGGAAGAGCACATCGGGTCATGTGCAGTTCCTGGGAGATAGTTTAGTCAGCTGGGCATCCAAGAAGCAGTAGTGCGTCTCCACATCGACTGCCGAGGCGGAATACGTGGCCGCCGCAAGCTGCTGTTCTCAAATCATTTGGATGCGCACACAGCTCAAGGACTACGGCTTCACCTACTCTCATGTGCCCATCTACTGCGACTCGAAGAGCGTACTTGCCATTTCTAGCAATCCGGTCCAGCACACTAAGAGGAAGCACATAGACGGTCGGTAGCATTTTATCAAGGATTATGTCGAAAGAGGTACAATCGAACTCTACTATGTTAATACGGAACATCAGTTAGCAGACCTATTTACAAAACCCTTGGACGAAAAACGTTTTAACTATCTTGTGTCCAAGCTTGGTATGCTAAATCTGAAGATTTAATCGAATCGTACGCCCGATACAAGTTCCATACACTTACGAGGAACTTCCTACTCATCCTCTGTTGTCTAAACTCCAGATGATCGAGTACACACTTCCTCGCATCTGTATTCTACTTGTATCGTGCACACATTTTCGTTAAATCTCTGTATTAATTAGGTAGATTTCGTGTGTTTACTTTCATTTCGTTTGTGATTTCCTTTTTTATGTTCAATTATTGTCGTCTACTTTATTCTTCGATATATCTATGTGTTTGACAATCTTGTTCATGTGTTCAGGGGGAGCACATAAGCTTATCAGGTAAGTCTGTTCTACATTTGAGGGGGAGTGTCACACAAGTTTTTTTTAACATCAATTTTTTTGTGGACATTCCAAAAGTTTTTCCTAAAAGAACTACTTGCACAATCCGAGGGGGAGCATGTTCTTTGTGTGCAATAGTTGAGGGGGAGCGTGTTTTTCAAAACTCCTTAATTGCTTTTGGGTCAGAAATGTCAACTTGGAAATAACCAGGGTAACTTTTTAAAGTTTCCAAGAGTATCCGGAAACCCCCTATCCGGATAGGTATCCGGACCGAGTAGGTTTCTGGACGACCCACCCGGACACCATTTCCATATATATATATATATATACCCGGTCATTTCCCTATTTCATTTTTCCAGACACATTGACCCTAAAACCCTCTCGCTACATTTCCAACATACGGATCTCTCTCGTTCGTTCATTTCTTTATCCTCGTGACTTCACAGATTAGGTATGTTGTTCGCAATCCACCTCTATTCAATTTTGACCATCATTGCACTCATTTCGCACACAAACACATCAATTCTTCGATCCAACAATGGGTTTCGGTTACCGAACCCTTCAATGGCTCTCAATCAATCGATTTTGGTTATTTGTGACTATATTAATGCTTGAGAGTTGCTCTCTTACTTGTTTAGATCAGTCCAGAATAGTTGGATATGTGGTTGTCTAGCTAGTTTGGCGATTTCGATCAACCCGGATGTCGTTCGGATAGTTTGAATCTATCCGGACACATTCAAGTTACCCGGAAACATTCAAATAGCTAAGATATTTTATCCGGTAACCACCTCATCCGGTAACCTACCTTATCCGGAAACCATCTCACCCGGTAACCCGAGTTGTTCGGAAACCTTTATGGTTTCCGGTAAGTTCAACTATACGGGATATGATGTTTGTCCAGTAACCTTGTTCACCCGGTAACCCAAGTTGTCCGAAAACCTTTATGATTTATGGTAAGTTCAACTATCCGGCATGTTCATGCTTGTCCGGTAACCTTGCTATCCGGTAAGTTCATTTTTGTCCAGTAACCTTAAACTTGTCCGGTAACCAAATGTATCCGGATACCAATGTACCCGGTAACTATTGTTATCCGGTAACCATTGTACCCGGACACTTTGCTTCCCGAATACTTTCTTTTTCCGGACAATTTGGCAATTTCAGTACCCTGTTCCACTGCCATTCCTCAATCTATTCCAGATTGAGTCGATCTTCGCCAAGGTACGCACTGCCAATTCTTTTTGAATCCGACCATAAGTCTAATATCGTGTCTTACAGGTACTCCAATGGCGGATCAACAACAACCTCAAGACAAACCTCCTAATGAGGAATTCATAGACGAAGAGGCTGAAAACGCCCTCGTTTACCAGGACAACATCTCTGAGATCGAGGGGAACAACCACCATCTCGATGCTGCTGAGTTCCGACCACAACATCGTATGGTCGTTGACATCTTACTTGGTCATCCGCTTCGATATGCACTCACCGCAACTACCGACGTCCCGGTACTCTATCTACAGCAAGTATGGAATACCATCCGGGTAGTCACCGCTCATAACTCACAAACGATCACTGCCACGATCGATCATCATCCGTTTCTACTCACACCGGAGTCCTTTCGACGACTACTCTCACTAACGGAAGCCACTACCGGCGGCCGAGCTGCGTTCGACCCCGCAATCAACGAAGACATGTTATGTGTCGAAATTCGTACACTCAGATACAATCACGAAGTCAACCGCCCATCCGCCTTCAACCGGAAATATTATTGATATCTTTTGACGTGCTAGCGATTTTATTTTGAATGATCAATGTTGGGTTGAGTTTAGCCATTTGTGAAAGGATTGAAATTTGAATAACTTGCCTTCTAAAGAGTATTATGGTATGTTCTTGAATGGAACGTTGGGCCAACATCAAGGTTTATTGATTCAGAATCTTTGAGAACTCTTGTAGTTGGCATGCATAGTATCAGTTTGGGGTTGATAGAAAATATAAGAGTGAATTCACGGCTAGGAATCAGTTAGGAAGTGATTAACTGATGTCATAGACCATTCTCGAAGTAGCACGAGTCACCTAAGGTTGGGAGACAACCGAGACTATATTATTGGAGATTGCACAAGCAATGTTCGATGTCTACACCAATGTTTTGATATCGGAGGAACTTTTGGGTCGAATTTGTTTAAGTCAACGAAGGATCGAGCTATTGAGAGTCGAGCCATTCGTTGTGAGCGACATTCGAGTTATGGATTGGCGCTAGATTTCGAGGACGAAATCATTCTAAGGTTGGGAGGATTGTAACAACGTAAAGTTTTAGGCAATTGAATTCAAAGATTTGATTTCGTGAGTGTTTATTTATTTATTTAGGTAGTTTTCTATTAAGTTGTTAGAATGCTTAAACAATAAAAGTGATGGTTTAATCCCATTGATTTATTGACCACCTTACTTTGTTTACCACCCAAAATGATATTTTTGTATTCTTCCTTTTTTCCATGAGTAGCCTACACCCCCATCATACATATCTTTTTGTTGCACTTTTCCCCGTTTCATCTATCACACTCTTTCCCTCTCATTTCTCATCTCTCTCTCTCTCTCTCACACACACACATCGATCTTCATCCCCAAAACTCAAATGTCTCCATTGTTCTTTTCCACCTCCCTTCCCTCAATGAATGTTAAGATTAGGTTGTTAAAACAAGCTTCAAGGGTTTAAAAGCTTCAATATCTTCACCTTCTTTATCTTCTCCAACCATCTTTCCACCATTGTTGATCTAGTTTTGGGGTTTTCTTTAAAACCCATTTGTAAGTTCTTAACCTTCTAAACCTTTATTTAAGTTAAAACATTCCATTTTATCCTCCTAGAACATTTATTTTCAGGTATCATCCATGTTTTGAAGTTTTGACCTATTTTGGGTATTTTGGATGATTAGAGGATTTGACTAAGGTATGTATGAATCTGAGTTTGGGTTACTTTTGGTGCATCTATAGGCTTTGGTTGTGACCCAGATAAATTTTCTAAAGGTGGGTGTTGATGGATCTAAAGTCTTCACCAAAGGAAGCTCAAGATTTGGGGTAAAACTAAGATTTAGCCTAAATCTAGCAAGGTGAGTTGAAGTTAATTTGTGAAAACGTTATACATGCGAAAAATGTTCGTTTCCAAGTATTTTTGTGTTTTACATAAAATTATCAATTGTTGAGTTATTTGGTGGGTTTCTATTTGTAACGACCCGTACTCCCATACATAGTTCAAATAACATACATGGCATAACGTCGTTAACATGAGATACATTATATAACAAGTACGGTCCCCTAGTCTTTTACAAACATTCATTACATGTTTACAACGTTTACATAGTAATTGACATTAATAACAACATGCCATATCTACTAAACACATCATAGTCTTCCACAACATAGTCTTCCCAAAAGCTATTCTCGGTTTAACCTCCTTATTTGCTCTTACTTGATCCTCGACCTGGAATACATATTTAAAACAAAAATGAGGGTTAGACCTAATGGTCTAAGTGAGAAATCCCCGTTTCTTTGAAAATCCTTTGCACACCAACATTCACATAATACAATCACAATTATCAATCATAACTCACTCATCGCGTAATTCTCTATCTCTTTCCCATGGCCATATTAGTTGGTTGCAAGCCAACTAATAAACAACGCTGTACAACAACTACGGCCAATCAACACTGTACAACAACTACAGCCAACACACCGGTCCTATGCCCGGCCAACGTATTATAACATAATATAATACTAACGTAATTACAATATCACAACATATTATAATTCACATATAAACATAGTCACACCATTTATCACATATCCAATACACACATATATGTATTCCAGTTGAAAATGTTTTGATGTAAAACTCACCTGTTTGACTTATCAAAACGTTTCCCAAGCCTTTTCTCAAATAATTCAGCTTCACTTCAAATTCACAGTATATGTACAAATCAAATACACATAGCACTTTACCAAAAGCACACACATAAAGCTTAGGAAGTTAAAGTAGTTTAATTCCTTAAACATCTCCCCCAAACCCGAACATAAGTCGAGTCTGTAATATTTTCCAATCCTTATTCATGAACTAATCATAGTTCAATAATATACATTGTTATCAGACCCTTAACAGTGTTTAGAAATCTCAGAAATGATCAACAGCTCAAGTATGCGGACATAAACAGAGTTTTTCGGACAACACCATTAATCGGACAACATCACTTTTTCGGACGACATACTAATCCGGACAACACCCGGGAACTAAGGTAACCCGGATACCATCCGGTATCTTATTTTATCCGGAAACTATGGAAACAATTGACTTACCCGGATAATGAACTCGTCCGGACACCACCAAAAGGGACTACCGAACACTACTAAAGAAATTACCCGGACACATTCATGGTGTCCGGAAACTGCTGCTGTTCATCCCTATTTTTACCCAAAATTCGACTAAGGTTTATACCAGTTCGATTTTGTTGTTTCCAGACCGATAGAAACAATCTACTAACCATTATGAACATAAAACATAGCAGAAACATACCTTAATTTTACTTCCAAGTACTCTAATTTGAAGCCCTAACCCTTTCTTCCTTTTTCTTCTTTTGCTCTCCAAAACACACACACACACACTTCACACACTGAATTTCTGGATAATACTGAACTAGGAAATATTTGATTGCCTAAAGGGATATTGTTAGACCAAGTTACCATTTTAGCCCCTAAACTATCCCTTAATGACCAAAACACTTTTAACTCCTAATTTAACCAAAATTCACCCTAAACATTAATTATAAAGTTAAATAAATTCAACGGAACTAACGTTTAACTAACGAACTTACCCGAGGTATTACACTATTATTTAAAGTGTTTAACTTTATAAACCTTGTAAAACACACACATTTGGGATTTTTGGATGATTTGATAAAAGAATCATAAATGAAAGTGTGTTGACGATTTAATGCATAAAAAGGTGATTATTTGGTAAAAATGCATTTCTAGTGTTTGTAATAAATATGCATAATATACGTTATAGAACGTTCGAAAATACGAAAGTGTGGGTAGTTGGATTTTGGTCAATCCCGACCTTGTGGAAATTTTATAAAGTTTAAACCTTTTTGGTTTTGGGAAATGATGCATTTTGGGTTTTGATGTATAACTCTTAAATACTGGTTTTTCAACGATTCATCTTTCGAAGGTAAATCTTTTGGTATAAATACTCTTAACGGGCGCTTTGGGAAAATTATTTGGCTTAATCTAAAGTGGAGTTGAGTTACTCTTGACTATGGAGAATGTTTCACATAAACATGGGTTATTTGTGTTTTGTTGCATTTACGACCTCTAATAAATGGTCAATTGATTTTGGTTGAGCTTATGGCTCGACTTATGACTTTATTGAGTCTTGAGGACATTTGTCCAGTTTTAAAAATGTAATAAGGAAATTTAGGTGTGAATTACATTTATTGGATTTTATTTGGAGAGTACATGTTTTGAGTGTGTCTGTGTCATTCAAGTGTAGTCATGTACTTATTAGATTGTAATGCATTGGATCCATAGGCACGTAAGTAAGTCATATTTAATAGTGAGGAGTCTTGATATTCTCACTTTGGGATTTATGCCCTTACGGGCATTGTTGTTGTCCCGTTTCTTTTGTGGAGATGAACCATTATGGGTTGTACTCCGAGGCTATGGATTATTTGGTGTCTATCTCGTTGTGCACGAGGATTTGGACCATATGGGTTATATTCTCATATTTTGTTGGCCATATTGGGTCACTAGTGAGTAGGCAATAAGGGACATTGAAGTCCTTGAGGTGTAACTCGTCTAGATTGGATAGGTAACATGGGCTCGTAAGTCCTTGAGGTGTAACTCGACGAAGTAGGCAATAAAGGCATGTATATGGTTTGAGGTTGTGTTGTCTTTATGGCATGGGAACTAAAACCGGGACTTGAGGTGTAATCCAATAACATCATAGGTGACCCCACTCACGTGTTCTCGTCACCTTGATGGATACGGGTCTCCCCTGTCATCGGAAGGTGTTGTTTTGGGTATTGAATTTTATTATCCATGTTTTCGGTGACGTTATATAACTATGAATTTTATTCATGATTCATGGGTTGAATATTATGCCCCATCTATGTCTTGGATGTTTTGGGATACAACGTTTTATACACGTTTTTTTATAAATGGGGAAGTTCATATCGATTCTCGTTTTGAGTGAGTTTGGGGTCGAATTTACTTTAATTTGGAAAAACGTTTGTATTGGTGTCTCCATCACCTAAAATGCATGTTATTGGAAATTGGGTTGTCTTCATATCTAAAGTAAATCATTTTGGAAATCATAATTAAAGTTGCACCCTTTCCTTTTAACGATTTTATATAATCATGGTTAAAACTCTTGAACTCACTAGGCTTTAAGCCTAACCTTTTTATTTGTCGGCATGTGCATTAGTTGGGAAATGATTCTAGCGACACTATGAGGAGATGAGTGCTAGTTGTATGCCTAGGAAGAGATTAGCTTGATGAAGTCTTCCGCACTTTGGGAATAGAAACTTGTATGGTTTTAGTAACACCCGTCCATATATATATATATATATATATATATATATATATATATATATATACATATATATATATATATATATACATATATATATATATATATAGGCTTGGTTTATAGTTCTCTGAGGTTCAACATAGAATTATAATTGGGATAAATTCAAGTATTGATTTTAGAAAAGGGGATTTCACCCTTCATTTGATGTAATTAATGAAATTTTTAATTAGTTGCTCTTTCCAAATTTGAGGGTGTTACAATTTCTAATGTTTATTTTATGTTTTTTGCATATTTGAAATCCATTTTTGATCTGAATCAGATCCGGATAAGTTTTGACAGAAAATCTCAATGTTTCTTCACAAAATCTGATTCTGCACACCACATGTTTGATGAAATGTCTAAGTGCAAATTTGATTCTTTTTAGGTTAAATCTGATCTAATTTATTACATGTGTGTGTTTTGATTCTTTCTCCTTCATTGGCCTGATTTGATAAGCACAAAGTAGATGGTTGATCTATGATCCCATCCTTGAATGTGCTTTAGTCCATAGCAATCTTTGCATCTTGGTAGTAAGGTTGTTGATCCTTGATCTGACCTTTATTTAAATCCAACAACTCAAGTATCCGGACATAAACAGAGTTTTCCGGACAACACCATTAATCCGGACAACACCATTAATCCGGACAACATGCCATTTCCGGACAACATCACTTTTCCGGACGACATACTAATCCGGACAACACCCGGGAACTAAGGTAACCCGGATACCATCCGGTATCTTATTTTATCCGGAAACTATGGAAATAATTGACTTACCCGGATAATGAACTCGTCCGGACACCACCAAAAGGGACTACCGGACACTACTAAAGAAATTACCCGGACACATTCATGGTGTCCGGAAACTGTTGCTGTTCATCCCTATTTTTACCCAGAATTCGACTAAGGTTTATACCAGTTCGATTTTGTTGTTTCCAGACCGATAGAAACAATCTACTAACCATTATTAACATAAAACATAGCAGAAATATACCTTAATTTTACTTCCAAGTACTCCAATTTGAAGCCCTAACCCTTTCTTCCTTTTTCTTCTTTTGCTCTCCAAAACACACACACACTTCACACACTGAATGTCTGGATAATACTGAATTAGGAAATATCTGATTGCCTAAAGGGATATTATTAGACCAAGTTACCATTTTAGACCCTAAACTATCCCTTAATGACCAAAACACTTTTAACTCCTAATTTAACCCAAATTCACCCTAAACATTAATTATAAAGTTAAATAAATTTAACGGAACTAACGTTTAACTAACGAACTTACCGAGGGTATTACATCATCTCCCCCTTAAAAGAATTCCGTCCCGGAATTCGGTTAGGCAAAAAGGTACGGGTACTTAGTTCTCATTTCTGACTCCGATTCCCAAGTAGCATCCTGACCCCTATGATGTCTCCACTGTTTTCACTTGTCTGATTACTTTGTTCCGCAACACTTTAACTTTGTGGTCAACAATGGCTTCTGGTTCTTCTACATAATTCAACTTTTCATCAACCTGTATTTCGGGTAGAGACACTGCCTGATCTGGCGTAACCAAACACTTTCGGAAATTGGATACGTGAAACGCGTTGTGAATCCTGCTTAACTCTGGCGGAAGATCCAACCTGTAAGCTACCTCTCCAATCCTTTCTGTAATTGCAAACGGCCCGATATACCTTGGACTAAGTTTACCCTGCTTCCCAAACCGAATAACTCCTTTCCAAGGTGAGACTTTTAACATTACAAAATCTCCAACTTGGAACTCTAACGGTTTCCGACGTCGGTCGGCGTAGCTTTTCTGTCTGTCTTTAGCCACTTTCAATCTTTCTCGAATCTGAGTAACCTTATCCGCTGTTAACTGAACTATATCCGGCCCCGTTAGCTGTTTCTCTCCCACTTCGTTCCAACACAAAGGAGTTCGACATTTTCTACCATACAAAACTTCAAACGGTGCCGCTTGTATGCTGGAATGGCAAATGTTGTTGTAGGCAAATTCGATCAACGACAAATGCTTATCCTACGATCCCCCAAAGTCAACAATGCAAGCCCGTAGCATATCTTCTAAAGTCTGGATTGTTCGTTCACTCTGGCCGTCAGTTTGAGGATGATACGTCGTACTTAGCTTTATCTGTGTACCCATTTCTTTTTGAAAGCTCCTCCAGAATCTTGAAGTAAAACGGCTGTCACGATCAGAAATAATCGAGATTGGAACCCCATGTCGAGTTACTATTTCATTGATGTACAACTTGGCTAATCGTTGCAACGGATCAGTTTCTTTTATCGGTAGGAAGTGAGCAGACTTCGTCAAACTGTCAACGATCACCCAAATGGCATCAAATCCCTTCGGAGTCCTTGGTAGCTTTGTGATGAAATCTGTAGTAATCTGATCCCATTTCCACATTGGTATTTCTAATCGTTGTAACTGACCAAACGACTTTTGATGTTCAATATTTACCTTCTTACAAGTAGTACAACCTTCCACATACTGAGCAATACTCCTTTTTATTCCAGGCCACCAATAAAATTGTTTTAGGTCTTTATACATCTTATTCGTACCTGGATGAATAGAAAAACGAGATTGATGAGCTTCTTGTAGTACACGATCACGCAAACCACCCAAACGAGGCATCCAAATTCTGTTCCCCAAACACAATAACCCCCGATCATCTTTCACTAGCAATGCTGATAACCCCACTAACCATTCTGGTTTCAAGTGTTCTTCTTGAAAAGCTTCCATTTGACATTTCTGCAATTCGTCAAAGATATTAGGTAGGAGTTCAGCTCGTAGTGAGATAACTTTTATTGTTCCACTTCTTTCTTGACGACTCAGTGCATCGGCCACCACATTCGCCTTTCCCGGATGATAAAGAATTTCACAGTCGTAATCATTCACCAATTCTAGCCATCTTCTTTGCCACATATTTATGTCCTTCTGATCGAAAAGATGTTGGAGACTCTTATGATCGGTAAAAAATTTGACATTTAGAAACGTAAAGATAATGTCTCTAAATCTTCAACGCGAATACAACTGCTGCCAGCTCCATGTCGTGTGTAGGGTACTGTCTTTCATGATCCTTTAGTTGACGAGAAGCATAAGCTATCACCTTTCCACGCTGCATTAGTACACACCCCAATCCCAGTTTGGAAGCATCACTGTAAACAACAAAGTCCTTGGAACCTTCTGGTAATGACAAAATAGGCGCGCTGCACAGTTTCTCTTTCAATATTCGGAATGCTTCATCCTGTTATGCTTTCCATTCAAACTTTAGATTCTTCCGAGTCAGCTTAGTCAAAGGCGTCGCGATACGAGAGAAGTCTTTTATAAATTTTCGATAATACCCGGCTAAACCCAGAAAACTTTGTACTTCCGTTGGCGTTCTTGGCAGTTCCCACTTTTCAATTGCTTCAATCTTCGTCGGATCAACTTAAATACCTTTCTCAGAAACTACGTGTCCGAGAAACTGAACTTCCCGTAACCAGAATTCACATTTAGAGAACTTTGCGTATAACTGTTCCTTCTTCAACAATTCCATAATTAAACAAAGATGTTGTGCGTGATCCTCTTTGGATCGGGAATAGATAAGTATATCATCGATAAATACAATAACAAATTTATCGAGATACAGCTTACATACCCGATTCATTAAATGCATAAAGGCAGTTGGAGAGTTCGTCAGTCCAAACGGCATCACTAAGAATTCATAATGACCATACCTTGTGCGAAAAGCAGTTTTCAGAACGTCTTCTTCTTTAACCTACAGCTGATGATAACCAGATCTTAGATCAATCTTGGAGAAATATCAAGCTCCAACTAATTGATCGAAGAGGTCATCAATTCTGGGAAGCAGATACTTATTCTTGATCGTGCGCTTATTCAGTTCCCGGTAGTCAATACACATTCTCATCGATCCATCCTTATTTTTCACAAACAGAACCGGTGCTCCCCATGGCGAAGAACTGGGTCTGATGAAGCCTTTATCTGAAAGATCCCGCAATTGTGTCATCATCTCTTTCATCTCTGGAGGTGCCAAACGATACGGTGCACGGGCAACAGGAGCGGCTCCAGGGATCAGATTTATACCAAACTCTACTTGTCTAACGGGCGGAAGGCTAGTCAGATCTTCTGGAAAAACTTCTGGAAATTCACGAACAACCGGAATATCTCCCAGCTTATTCTTTTTTAGCTTAACATCTATCACATAAGCTAAGTAACTTGGACAGCCTTTATTGATACACTTACGAGCTTTCAACAAGGAGATAAGGCAAGACTGATGATTTCTACGATCACCATAAATCACTACGGGTCCTTTCTCAGGTAAAACAACATTTATCAACTTCTTATTGCAAACTATACTAGCCTGATTCTCGGCTAACCAATCCATTCCCACCACCACATCAAACTCGATCAAGGCTATAGGGAATAACTGAATAGGCACTCCACACCCATCTATGTTTATCACACAACTATCAAATACCTCACTAATCGGTACTTGATTATCATTAGCGTATCTACCATTAACGCATGATCTAGTACTTTAGGTTTTAAATGCAAATAGGCAGCAAAAGAAGGCGATACAAACGATCGATTTGCACCGGAATCAAATAACACTTTAGCACGTGTAGAATTTATTAAGAATGTACCTGTAACCACATCGGGGGCCTCATCTGCCTCTTGCTCTGTCATCTAGAAAGCACGGCCTCTTGTTCTTGGTGGCTCTAGTCTTGGTACTACCGGTCTGACAACCGCTAATTTTCCTGACGTACCCCCTTGTTGTATTCTTCCCTTCGGACAATCGGATTGTATGTGATCCGGAGAATTACATGAAAAATAGAACCGCGTGACGCGACAATCCTTAACAAGATGCCCAGTCTTCCCACACCTATAAGAGACCCGCGAGTCACCCTGACAATTCCCTTGGTGGACACTGTTGCATTTCAGACAAGGTCTTTCCGTTGGTCGGAAAGGTGGGCGGTTATCGTATCTCTGAAACCTGAGCGTCTTTGGATCGTGTTGTGGTCCTTCCCACTTCCTTTTTCCTGTACCTTTGTCGCTAGTATTTCTTGCTTTATCCTGTTCCACGGTTTCCGCAGCATCAACTGCAGCGGAGAAAGTTTCGGGTCCTTTAGCAATTACCAAACTCCTGACTTCTGCATTCAACCCGAAAATAAACCTTTCAATCTTCATGGCCTCCGTGGCAACATAATATTCTTCAAAACGAGATTTTTCCAGAAAACGAGCAGTGTAGTCCCGAACAGATAAATTTCCTTGTTGCAAGTTCATAAACTCCCCCTCTAGTTGTTTAACCGCTGCATGAGGACAGAACTGCTTCCTGAAAGCTATAACAAATTCTTCCCACCAGTATAAAGCGTCACCTTTCAACATTGCGGCCCCATAAAGTACCCTATCCTCTTCCGCACACTTACTAGTCTTGAAGATAGCTTCTATCTCCTTCAGTCATCGCATAGCTTTCACTGGATCCCGGTCTTCTGAATAGGTCGGAGGCTTACAACTGAGAAACATTTTATAATCACACTTTTTCATTACTGGTACTACAGTAGGAGTAATAGGCATCTCTTCTTCATGTGAAGGATCTGGTCTTTCTGTTTCAGTATTATGAGTCTGGTTAAACATAGCCTGGATATTTTCCTGTAATCTTCCCATTTCGGCCGCTAAGTCGTCTCTCGTAACAAACTCCGCACCACGCCCCTGAGCTCTGCCCCCAGTTCTGCCTCTGCCTCTTTCTCCCCCTCTTCCCCTTCCTCCGGCTGTTGGATTGGTTCTATTCGGGTTTCCTCGTCCTTCCCGATTTGTTTGTCTCGTACCACTTGCCATTCTGTTGATTCAGACAAGGTTACTATACACATAATCACATACCCCATATAACAAGGTATTCCAGTTCAAACGTGTACTTGTAAGATCACAATTACACTGGCCAGGTGTAAAAATGAAATTACCTTACATGATGTTCCTTCTACCTTTTTATATTTAACATCCCAAGGTTCTACAATAATAGGGACATCCTACTTCACATGCAGTTTAAGTCTAGGTACAGATACTAATACCTAAATCCCTTAAACTAGAGCTCTGATACCATTTGTAACGACCCGTACTCCCATACATAGTTCAAATAACATACATGGCATAACGTCGTTAAAACAAGAGATACATTATATAACAAGTACGGTCCCCTAGTCTTTTACAAACATTCATTACATCTTTACAACGTTTACATAGTAATTGACATTAATAACAACATGCCATATCTACTAAACACATCATAGTCTTCCACTACATAGTCTTCCCAAAAGCTATTCTCGGTTTAACCTCCTTATTTGCTCTTACTTGATCCTCGACCTGGAATACATATTTAAAACAAAAATGAGGGTTAGACCTAATGGTCTAAGTGAGAAATCCCCGTTTCTTTGAAAATCCTTTGCACACCAACATTCACATAATACAATCACAATTATCAATCATAACTCACTCATCGCGTAATTCTCTATCTCTTTCCCATGGCCATATAAGTTGGTTGCAAGCCAACTAATAAAAAACGCTGTACAACAACTACGACCAATCAACAATGTACAACAACTACAGCCAACACACCGGTCCTATGCCCGGCCAACGTATTATAACATAATATAATACTAACGTAATTACAATATCACAACATATTATAATTCACATATAAACATAGTCACACCATTTATCACATATCCAATACACACATATATGTATTCCAGTTGAAAATGTTTTGAAGTAAAACTCACCTGTTTGACTTATCAAAACGTTTCCCAAGCCTTTTCTCAAATAATTCAGCTTCACTTCAAATTCACAGTATCTGTAAAAATCAAATACACATAGCACTTTACCAAAAGCACACACATAAAGCTTAGGAAGTTAAAGTAGTTTAATTCCTTAAACATCTCCCCCAAACCCGAACTTAAGTCGAGTCTATAATATTTTCCAATCATTATTCATCAACTAATCATAGTTCAATAATATACATTGTTATCAGACCCTTAACAGTGTTTAGAAATCTCAGAAATGATCAATAGCTCAAGTATGCGGACATAAACAGAGTTTTCTGGACAACACCATTAATCCGGACAACATGCCATTTCCGGACAACATCACTTTTTCGGACGACATACTAATCCGGACAACACCCGGGAACTAAGGTAACCCGGATACCATCCGGTATCTTATTTTATCCATAAACTATGGAAACAATTGACTTACCCGGATAATGAACTCGTCCGGACACCACCAAAAGGGACTACCGAACACTACTAAAGAAATTACCCGGACACATTCATGGTGTCCGGAAACTGCTGCTGTTCATCCCTATTTTTACCCAGAATTCGACAAAGGTTTATACCAGTTCGATTTTGTTGTTTCCAGACCGATAGAAACAATCTACTAACCATTATGAACATAAAACATAGCAGAAACATACCTTAATTTTATTTCCAAGTACTCTAATTTGAAGCCCTAACCCTTTCTTCCTTTTTCTTCTTTTGCTCTCCAAAACACACACACACACTTCACACACTGAATTTCTGGATAATACTGAACTAGGAAATATCTGATTGCCTAAAGGGATATTATTAGGCCAAGTTACCATTTTAGCCCCTAAACTATCTCTTAATGACCAAAACACTTTTAACTCCTAATTTAACCAAAATCCACCCTAAACATTAATTATAAAGTTAAATAAATTTAACGGAACTAACGTTTAACTAACGAACTTACCCGGGGTATTACACTATTATTTAAAGTGTTTAACTTTATAAACCATGTAAAACACCCACATTTGGGATTTTTGGATGATTTGATAAAAGAATCATAAATGAAAGTGTTTTGACGATTTAATGCATAAAAAGGTGATTATTTGGTAAAAATGCATTTCTAGTGTTTGTAATAAATATGCATAATATACGTTATAGAACGTTCGAAAATACGAAAGTGTGGGTAGTTGGATTTTGGTCAATCCCGACCTTGTTGAAATTTTATAAAGTTTAAACCTTTTTGGTTTTGGGAAAAGATGCATTTTGGGTTTTGATGTATAACTCTTAAATACTAGTTTTTCAACGATTCATCTTTCGAAGGTAAATCTTTTGGTATAAATACTCTTGACGGGCGCTTTGGGAAAATTATTTGGCTTAATCTAAAGTGGAGTTGAGTTACTCTTGACTATGGAGAATGTTTCACATAAACATGGGTTATTTGTGTTTTGTTGCATTTACGACCTCTAATAAATGGTCAATTGATTTTGGTTGAACTTATGGCTCGACTTATGACTTTATTGAGTCTTGAGGACATTTGTCCAGTTTTAAAAATGTAATAAGGAAATTTAGGTGTGAATTACATTTATTGGATTTTATTTGGAGAGTACATGTTTTGAGTGTGTCTGTGTCATTCAAGTGTAGTCATGTACTTATTAGATTGTAATTCATTGGATCCATAGGCACGTAAGTAAGTCATATTTAATAGTGAGGAGTCTTGATATTCTCACTTTGGGATTTATGCCCTTACGGGCATTGTTGTTGTCCTGTTTCTTTTGTGGAGATGAACCGTTATGGGTTGTACTCCGAGGCTATGGATTATTTGGTGTCTATCTCGTTGTGCACGAGGATTTGGACCATATGGGTTATATTCTCATATTGTGTTGGCCATCTTGGGTCACTAGTGAGTAGGCAATAAGGGACATTGAAGTCCTTGAGGTGTAACTCGTCTAGATTGGACAGGTAATATGGTCCCGTAAGTCCTTGAGGTGTAACTCGACGAAGTAGGCAATAAAGGCATGTATATGGTTTGAGGTTGTGTTGTCCTTATGGCATGGGAACTAAAACCGGGACTTGAGGTGTACTCCAATAACATCATAGGTGACCCCACTCACGTGTTCTCGTCACCTTGATGGATACGGGTCTCCCCTGTCATCGGAAGGTGTTGTTTTGGGTATTGAATTTTATTATCCATGTTTTCGGTGACGTTTTATAACTATGAATTTTATTCATGATTCATGGGTTGAATATTATGCCCCATCTATGTCTTGGATGTTTTGGGATACAACGTTTTATACACGTTTTTTATAAATGGGGAAGTTCATATCTATTCTCGTTTTGAGTGAGTTTGGGGTCGAATTTACTTTAATTTGGAAAAACGTTTGTATTGGTGTCTCCATCACCTAAAATGCATGTAATTGGAAATTGGGTCGTCTTCATATCTAAAGTAAATCATTTTGGAAATCATGATTAAAGTTGCACCCTTTCCTTTTAACGATTTTATATAATCATGATTAAAACTCTTGAACTCACTAGGCGTTAAGCCTAACCTTTTTATTTGTCGGCATGTGCATTAGTTGGGAAATGATTCTAGCGACACTATGAGGAGATGAGTGCTAGCTGTATGCCTGGGAAGAGATTAGCTTGATGAAGTCTTCCGCACTTTGGGAATAGAAACTTGTATGGTTTTAGTAACACCCGTCCATATATATATATATATATATACATATATATATATATACATATATATATATATATACATATATATATATACATATATATATATACATATATATATATATATATATATATAGGCTTGGTTTATAGTTCTCTGAGGTTCAACTTAGAATTATAATTGGGATAAATTCATGTATTGATTTTAGAAAAGGGGATTTCACCCTTCATTTGATGTAATTAATGAAATTTTTAATTAGTTGCTTTTTCCAAATTTGAGGGTGTTACAATTTCTAATGTTTATTTTATGTTTTGTGCATATTTGAAATCCATTTTTGATCTGAATCAGATCCGAATAAGTTTTGACAGAAAATCTCAATGTTTTTTTCACAAAATCTGATTCTGCACACCACATGTTTGATGAAATGTCTAAGTGCAATTTTGATTCTTTTTAGGTTAAATCTGATCTAATTTATTACATGTGTGTGTTTTGATTCTTTCTCCTTCATTGGTCTGATTTGATAATGTGAAACCAATTTCTATTAGGTAATCATCAAATCATCCATTGATCTTGAACATAATAGAGATTTACATAAGATTGATGCACTTTCTCTCTCTAGAATGCTCTCACTTCTCTCTCTAGAATATTACAATTAAGATCACTAATGAATTGCTTTCTTTTGACTTTCTTGAGACTTGCTTAACATCTAAACTAACTAATCCTATTTATACCTAGGATTACAAAGCATTAAATCTAATCTACTTTGACTTTTCAATTAAAGCTACTTTGACTTTGACTATCTTTGACTTTTACATTGTTTGACCATTACAAGACTTTAACAATAAATCTTGAATACAATAATGCTCTAACAATCTCCCCTTTGGATTCAAGATTTAAAAAATATGACAGTAGTCTTCAGCTCTTGATCTTCAAAACTTTAACTTTGATCACTTTAAACTTTGAAGCTAAGATAATCTTCAAACATCTTTATCTTCATTAGTTCACGGTGAACTATATGCTTTGACATTCATTAAGAACTCAGCTTTGAAGAATCTTCAGTCAAACATGAAAAGTCTTTGTCTTTCTCTTTGAAAAGGCAACCTTCTTCAATACAATCTTCAACAGATTGTCTTCAAGTCTTGAACATGAATTTCAGAAAGATGTGAAACCATCCACATTTTTGAACTTTTAGGTGTAAGCGCATTCCGAGAACCACTCAGAACTAAGATAACCAAATTCAGCATCATTTGGACTTCACATGATCCTTCTTCCCCTGATCTTCAGTCTTTGTTCACGAATCTTTGACTTGAAATATATTTGACTTGAAAGCTCTTTGACATGAAATTGAATTAAACATTTCTCCCCCTTTTTCGATGAAAGTGAGCATCATTATCATCGAAAACCTTCTTCAATTTCAGTCGCGTCTCTAAGTATTACTAACAATCTCCTCCTTAGTGGATAACCTTGCTCCCCCTCAAAATAAGAATTCTGGAGCAATTTGTTTTCTCCCCCTGAAAGTATGCATATATTTCAATAACGCACAATATACAAATTTAAAAAAAAATTACACAGGAAAATAAAATTCATTGAACTTCATTTTATAACTACTAACATTTGATCATTTGAAAGCTTTACAAAAGAAATTCAACTTAATGAAATTTAACAATATTTCAATCAAATGAAATCAAATGCATGTGTTTGGATTAAAAAACAAGACATCATTGCATATCAAGTTACAAACGTTCAGTTTCAACCCCTTTATTAAATCTATTTGGTGTGCTAGCATGCGAAATATGATTAGCATCAAGCGTATGCAATTCTAAAACATATAAGAATACTTTGCTCTACTCACACTATTTGTCCAAAATCAGAATTTCATGAATTTACGGGTTTATCGCGACTTTGTATTTTCCCAAAGTTTCAAGAGATGTGTGCTCATTGGCATCTTTTGATTTTGTGCACATTGACATCTTTTGATTTTGTGCTCATTGGCATCTTTTGATTCTGTGCTCATTGGCATCCTTTGATTTTGTGCTCATTGGCATCTTTTGATCAAAAAGTTTAGTAAGAATAAGATACACCGTTAAACATGACTTTCTATCTGGTTCTATAGCAGGATTTTGGTTAGCAGATCCCAGACCAGTTGGCCTTAGGGGCTAGGTGACGAGCACCCCTTAGAACTTAATTTCCCAAACCTGAAAGGCCACATCGATATATCATAAACCCATTTGTACCAGTAGAACATGGCTTTCTATCTGGTTCTATTGCAGGATTTGGGTCAATCGATCCCAGACCAGTAGATCTTAGGGACTAGGTGTCGAGCACCCCTTAGGACTTACTCTCCCAAACCAGAAAGGCCACAGGCACAAACTTTCAAACTAAATGATAGTGCAACAATTTTATCTCAATCACTTGGTTCTAAAATATAGTGCTTCTCCCATATTTTCATTTCCATCCATCACTCAGACATTTAGGCTTTTTGAGCATTATATTCTATATAAGTCCAGATTCACATAATTTTGAGCATTCAGCATAAATTCATTCATGCTTTGCTGACCTTTCGATTAACTTCAGAGGTGAAAGTTGAAACAAATATAACTCGGATAACACAAAAATACTTGTAAAATCATCTTTTAGCACACATTTAATTCATTGAATGAAAATTGAAAATTTCATCTCATTGAATTAAATTTGTAAAGATTCAAGTTTTCAAAGCAGTAGAAACAAAATATGATCCAATGTTACCTTTCACCACTTGTTCCTTGAAACAGAAAGATGTAACAGTTAAGGATATCACCTGAGAAGTATGAGTTCTAAACCGATTTGTTTAGAAGTCTTAGTCTTTGAAGTACGGGTCCTGAACTGAATTGTTCAGAAGCCATAAAAATTGAAGCACGGGTCCTGAATTGATGTATTCAGAAACCATAGTCGTTGAAGCACGGGTTTTGAACTGATATGTTCAAAAGCCAATGTCGTTGAAGCACGGGTTTTGAACTGATATGTTCAAAAGCCAATACCTCTTTACTCCCCCTTAATGGTACAAGTAATCTTCTTCCGAGAGTTCAACGCGTTGCTTCTAAATCTGCAAAAACAGATTAAGTAGATTTTGGTACCCAACGTGTCTTGGGTCCTGGCTTGTTAAGTTGAGCTCCATAGGAAGGAAAATGATAAGTACCATACCAATATTGAACACTCTCATTTTTAATAAAATCATTAGTACCACAATAAGAACAACAAAAGTTCTTTTGTGCTAACCTGATTAAATGATTTGCGGAATAGAATGAATCAGGATTAGCAAAATATTTAGCTTTCAGATTAGTGTTCTTGTTGGGAACAGAGGATTTTGGCTCACCTTTTTCAGTAGACGTACCTTTTACTCTCCATTGCATGTTGACTTTCTTATATGAAGGAAAATCAGCATATTGATACTTGGAAGAATTATCCACCGAGTGATCATAGAATAGATTAGAAGGACGAATCAGACATTCTGAATAGCATTTGGATTTGTTAAATGACTTCACTTTGTAAGATAAGTCATTCCGTTCCTTGGTCACCAAATCAAGTTTCTTCTGAATATTAGACTTGACCCTCTTCTCTTTCATGATGTCAGTCGATAATGCAGCCAAATTCATTGTCAATTTATGAATTTCCTGCCGAAATATCTTCCTTTCTTTAGAAAAGTCGTCTTTAACGCACCTAGCCTGAAAGTCAGCTTTCTTCTTCTTTTCTAGCTCTTGACTTTCTTTATCTAGCTCTTGTCTTTCCTTTTCTAAGTCCTTTTGAAGATCAGAAATTTTCTTTGATAGTTTCGCATTCTTCGCTTCAAAGCTTTTCCTTTCTTTTTCATACTCGACCCTTTCCTTCTCCAACTTCTCCTTTTCAAGAAATAAAACTTTCTCAAAGTCAGAAACTTGTTTTGAAAGTTTTATGCATTTCAGTTCAAGTACTTTCTTTTCTTCAAAAGAAAAATTAGACAGTTTTCTCTTTAGCTCGACATTTTCACTGTCCAAATTCTTTTCTTTATCTTGAACTTCTTTTAATTGAGTATGTAACTTAAAGTTCCACTTCACTCTCTTTTCTTCTCTACTCTTCAAATCGACATTTTCTTTTTGAAGAGTTGTTACTTTCTCTTGAAGATTCTCGATTTGATCGTGCAGACTTGAGTTGTCTTTCTTTGTTTCAAGATCTGCAATATAAACTTCAAGATCAGTTATTCTTTTAGTAAGTTTATCATTTGAAGAAGAAATGTCTAAAATTTGTCTTTTCAGATCAACGTATTCTTCCTCCAATGCTTTATTTAAAATAGGAACTGAAGGATTTGAAATAGGAGTTGAAGAACTTGAAGCATTGTCGTTAATAGGAGTTTGTGATATTGGAGATGTTTCTGTTAAAAGAACTTGTTGCAAAATTCCATTATTTGACTTAACAAAAACTTGTGGTTTAGGAGTTATTTCTGGTATAATAAATTGTTGCAAAATTGTTTGTTGCAAACTTTCATTTGATGATTTAACCAGAACTTTTGCAATTGGGGGTATCTCCTTTATAATAGTTTGCTTCAATCTTAAAACCCCATATTCTGTATAATTAGACATCTTGAAGAAAACCTGAAAAGAAACACAAAAAATATTAACAAAAATATACCTAATAGAGTGATCGTCAAGAGAAACTTCTCTTAGAAGTTAGAATTATGTGCACTCTTAAAAAAATTATATAAATTTTTTTCTTGAAAAGCCCTTACAGTGTATGAAATACACTATAGAAAAAATTTCGGAATAATTTTTTTTTTCAAACACTAATGAGTTGACACAAGTCGAATCAAAAAAAAATTCACAAGATTTCGGATGTATAAGGATTCGAATTCAATGAATTCGGATGAAGAAGGATTCGAAATCAATGAATTCGAATGAAGTTGGATCCGAAATCAATGAATTCGGATGAAGAAGGATTCGAATTCAATGAATTCGGATGAAGAAGGATTCGAATTCAATGAATTCGGATGAAGAAGGGTTCGAATTCAAGGAATTCGAATGCAGAAGAGTTCGAATTCAACACTTGTAACAATCAAGAACACTCCGAATTGACTGAAATCAAGTAGAAAATCCCTTGAGTGGTCCGAATTCCGATGATTTCGACTCAGTAGGATTCGAATTCTGGACAAGAAGGGTTCGAATTCTGAAGGATTCAAGAATGGTCCGAATTGATGAATTCGTATGCTTTGTTTCTGTTTCGAATTGATGAATTCGTATGCTTGTTTTTCAATTCAAGTATGGTGTAAACCTTGGTTACAATGAACTTACAAATTCCTTGTCCAGATACAAAGATGTATCTGGTCTTGATCTTGGTTCAAGGGATACACTAAGCACTCACTCACAAAACACACTCTCACACACTTTTCACACATGCAACACACACTCTTACACACTCCTAACACACGCTCAGCACACACTCTTCACACATGCAAGTGCCACATCAACATACACCTCATGAACCATGTCAGCATACACATCTGCATATAAACTCTCATATAAAGAAAATTTGACTTTAAAAGTCAATTCTTTTGAATTCTTCTTTCTTTCTTCTTTGCAACAGTAACCTGCGATTTTCAACAAACTCACAAACAAAAAAAATTAGTATTAACATGTAAAGATCAAAACATATCACAAACACATTTTAAAACATCTCAATCAAAAATTCTGGATCAAAATTCAAGATCTAGAATTTTTTATCAAGAACACTTTGAAGATTCTCAAGAACACCTCAAGAACACATTCAATCAAAAAATTTCAAAAGTGAAATTTATGCATTAAGACTTGAAATTTATGATTGAAACATGTCTAAAAACACTTTTTAGAAAGGATTTTGCACAAAAACGAATCAAAACATCAATATTTTGCAAAATCACAATCTAAAAAACTTCACATCACACTTTTTCAAGAACACAAAAAAAATTCAAAATCTTCAAATTGATCAATTCTTGATGTGTTTTTGTAAATCTTTTGATGCAAAACTGATTTATATCAATGGAGAAACACTTTGCAATCAAAATCAAAACAAAAAACAAGCAAGAAATGCATAACCCATTTGTGTTCTTCAAGTTCTTCAACAATGGAGATTTTCTTTAAAAATCTTCAAAAAATCTTCAAATCTTCAAGAAATTGGACGAATTTGCACACAATTCAATCTCCCAAAGCTCTGATACCAATTGTGAAACCAATTTCTATTAGGTAATCATCAAATCATCCATTGATCTTGAACATAATAGAGATTTACATAAGATTGATGCACTTTCTCTCTCTAGAATGCTCTCACTTCTCTCTCTAGAATATTACAATTAAGATCACTAATGAATTGCTTTCTTTTGACTTTCTTGAGACTTGCTTAACATCTAAGCTAACTAATCCTATTTATACCTAGGATTACAAAGCATTAAATCTAATCTACTTTGACTTTTCAATTAAAGCTACTTTGACTTTGACTATCTTTGACTTTTACATTGTTTGACCATTACAAGACTTTAAAAATAAATCTTGAATACACAAAGTAGATGGTTGATCTATGATCCCATCCTTGAATGTGCTTTAGTCCATAGCAATCTTTGCATCTTGGTAGTAATTGTTGATCCTTGATCTGACCTTTATTTAAATCAAAGATTGGACTCTCTTTGACCCATACTTTGTTTATTTTTCGCTGCTCATAAACGATTAAATGAAAAACAAATTCATTTGGGTCTTGAAAATGTTGCTTGAGAAAGATTTAGTGTTGTGTTACATGTTCAATGTCAGATCTGAAAAGTTTTAATAACTTTGAGTGCTTCTAATCAGTTTTCTGATCTGATCAATTAAAGATTTGAGTATTTGCACCTGTTGCTCTAAAAGTGTTATGGAGATTGACTTATTCTTTATATTAAATAAATTTGACGATAATTTGTTTGGAATGGACAGGATCTGATTTGGAAATCTTGGATCGGACCTGGATACGTTCTTAACAGAAAATTATTTAATATATGGATCTTTGGTCAAGTGAATCGGTTATTTGTATGAATCAACATTGGTATTAGTTCAACAGCCGTATGGCTTTTTGATTGCTATTACTTCACTTGGAATTTGGGACCGGATGATTTTGGATGATCAACATCAGCTTTCTATGGTTTATCAATTCTGATCTGTGCATCCAGACCGGTCAAAAATTGTCCAAACCTACTGTGTTCCAATATTAATCTGTCCATGATGGTTCTGTTTTTCTTTTTGAAAAATGCATCAAGTCCAGTGAAGCTTAAATGCTCTTGTCTACTGATTTGATATATGATGTGAGCATCATAGACATATGAAAGGAGCAGATCATTCAGATTAAGTTGTGTTGAAGCATAAGTCATGCAAGCTGTTAACGGTTTTATCAAAAAGCTGTTGTTAAGCAGTCCAAAAAATTGTTGTTAAGCTGTCCAAAAATTTGCTGTTAAGCTGTCCAAAAAGCTGTTGTTAACCTATCCAAAAAGTTGTTGTATAGTTGTTGTCAAGCTGATTAAGCTGCTGCCATTAAGCCATTGCTTGTTGCTGTTGAAAATGAGCAGCAGAAAGGCTGCTGTTCAGATGCAGAAGCAGATCAGAGGCTGTCCAGAAGCCTCTGTGTAGATCCAAGATTGATCAAGTAACAATGTATAAACGAAACTATTAATCTTCGTATTGAATGATTATAGAGAGTTTACAATTATTGGATTGAAGAACACTCTCTAGCTCTCTATTGGGCACACTAAAACTAAACGTGATTAATATCACAAGGCTTCTAACCTAATGATGATTAGGAGCATCCTGAGCATCGTGTAACCTCAAAGACAACACTGATGAGTACCAAAATACCAGATAAGACGTTAAGTGACCAAAATGGGGTAATCAACTAACACAGAAACGCAAAGTAAATGTTATCACACCAATTAAAATAATTGTGTGGCCTATGTTCAGAGTTGGCATTAGGGTATCTCTGATAGGACTTCCAGTTATCACTGAAGTAAAATATTAAAAATTACTTCTCAAACTGTTCCGACAATATCACAAAGATATGCAATTGGAATCACAAAGACTCGTGCATGTGTGAAAGAAGTAAATTAAATCTGTTTGGCTCAAATATTGATTTAACCTAGGACGCAAGTTAAAAATCAATAGACTCAGTGATTAGAGAATGAAGTTCAGAGACCGGAGCTGATGCCTTCCTTTTTCAATATCTAAGACCTCCGAGTGAGGAATAAATAGATTATATGCTAAATCTCCGTGTATTTATGAAACAAGCATCTTTTGTGAGATGCTTGAGTGGTTGGGTGGGGTGACACGAGTTATCGACACTGGGTCCATGTTTGTTTCAATATTCATCTCCAAAGAACGAGAATGAATAGATTATTCGAATAACTGACTCGGTTTGGTAAGGACCAATAATTCTTTTAAGTCCTGTCACATCCTCACCATTTTCTTCTCTCCAAACTCGTCTATACATCTAGACCCCTCACTGTTGTCTATAAATGGGATGTGTTTCTTGGGTAGGTCCTTCTGGTTCTGGATAGACCATATAAACAATATAAATCCTATCACTCATTTCACACTTTTTTTTTCATTCACCAAATATAATAGTGAATTCAACATTTAAATACGAGTTCTAAACTGAAATGTTTAGAAGTTGTAACTTTTAAGAACGAGTCATGATCTGAGATGATCAGAAGTCATAAAAAAGAAGTCCGAGTTCTGATCCGAGGTAATCATAAGTCATAAAAAAATTTAGTCCGAGTTCTGATATGAGGTAGTCAGAAGTCATAAAAATTAAGTCCGAGTTCTGATTTGAGGTATCATAAGTCATGATAAATTGAAATAATTGAATTTCAAAGGACAAATCCAAGCGCGGTATAGAATGACTCGGTAAGCACATTATAGTCAAAGTCAAACAATGAATAGAAAGTTTAATTGTGAAGAACAAGTCACAATTAATATGTCAGAAAAGAATTGAATAATTAACATGAAATGACGAACTTTGAAACACATGTAGGAATTCAAGCGAGTGTATTTCCATAGAAAAATCAACAAGTATACGAGACATGGAAATAACTAAGTCAAGAAAATATAACACGTGGCATTCATGGAAGTTAAAATTAAACAATAACAAACAGAAGAAAGTTATTCAGAATGCATTACCACGGTTCTTTGAATTCGATGAAAAATGCATTTATGTGATAAATACCTGATACTCCCCCTCAAAAATAGCATAACCTTTGAGTACAATCATGTGAAAGGAATATTCCGAATTTTATCGCACATGACATCCCTGCAAAACAGATCATAAAGATTATGGTATCCATGCTTTGATGACATCCTTTATCTTTAAAATGGGGATTGGGGATACTATAGGTACCGTAGCAGTTATTCACATACCTTGGATGTACAAAGTCACTCGTTCCACAATGAGAGCAACAGATCTTTGCTCGGTTTAGACTGATCAGCTTAACTACAGGGTAAACATGAACACGTGAACCAGTCTTGGAAATAAATGACTTTGTATCAACTACAAGAGAATTATGAGATTTGTTTCCATCATTGTCTTCTGTAGTCGATTCCTTTCTCCAAACCATTTTTACTTTTCTAAAAACATGATTATCTGAAGAATCATTCAACTCACTGTTAGAAGAACTAGAGTAGTAAGATTGTCTTTTGTGAGAATTACTGGTTTTTGAGCGTTTCTTCGACCGTCTTTTTGACTTAAATTTTGACGAATTTGGTTGAGAAACGTTTTTTGAACACTCATTTTTTCAAAATTTATTGGTGAAGGCATATTGTTAAGAAATTGAACATGACTCACAAGCTTTGGTGCAAAATTGATTTTAGCGATGTCACCATCAGGACAGACCGTGGAATTCATACACGCAGAGAATCGGAGTTCAGAGTCAGATAGATCGTCATTGTCCGAGTCGGATGAGAAACAGTTAAGATTGTGGAAGGAATCATCAGCGAAAGGGTTTTTTAAAATCAGAGATGAGAATCCTTTTATAATAATCTGTTTGAACCTCTTTACCTCTATTTGAAAATCTCAAAGCCTTTTCATTTGTGTCGGATGACACGCTTAAGAAGTTTTTGCATGAGGAACTATCTGAATTGGTTGTTGACGGTTCGACTGAGATTGCTTCGGGATTGCTAATTCTTGTAGGAGTAACAAAGTTATTAGTATCTGCCTTAGCAACTCCTTCCTGAAGAGCTTCTGTCGCCAAAGCAGACAGTCTATACGTGAGTCTAGAAATCTCAGTTTTAGAAGTAGTTCTTTCAGATTCAGATAGAGGCTCGTTTTGGTTTGTTGAAGCTCATGAAAGGTGGATAAAAATATAGTTCTTTCGTAATCAAAAGCTGCCCTTTCTCTTTCAATTGATTCTTTGAGTTGAAAAATAATGTTTTCCAATATCAGAGGTGGAACATATTGTTTGTACTCCGATGGTTCCGTAGATCCCTCATCTGGTGTTGCCTCAGCTGGAACCGGAGTTTCCGTTGCATTGGCAACCGAACAGATGTCTAAGTAGTCATTTGAAAGATAAGGAGTTTCATTTTTCAAATACGATGAATTTAGCTTTTCATATACAAAACGAACTTGTACATTTATGTTTTTTCTAGGTGGTTCATTATTCTTATTTAAATTGACATCGTCAGGATTTTCCCCTACTTTTGGTAGAGGAATACCAGTTTGTCTTTTTATTGTTTCTTGTTCCTCATCTTCAGGAAATAATTTGGTCCATCTGATTTTGGATTTCGGATACCTCTAATCCAGTCCAAAAAAGTTAAATTCATAAAGAGTGGGGACTCTGGATAAGATCTTCCTTAGGTAACATGGATTGTCATATCCAAGTCCCTAAAGAGCGTTGTAATATTTGAATTCCTTAGGTTTGTTTAAATGAATCCTTTGGTCCGTTTGACCTCGCTTGTAAAGTTTGGATTCAAGATCTTTGAGCTTGTTTGTCAACTTATCATTTTACTTTTGAACGGTGGAACGACACGTGACAATCTTATTATACTCTTCATGAGACTTACTGAGATTTTCGGTGACTTCAGATAATTGGGTCTCTAAGGATTCATTCTTTTTGGAAATAACTGCACATTCTTCTTTATAATTTTCAATTATGCATTTATGTTCAGCTTTTTCGACAACTAGTTTACCTATGGTGTCGTATTTCCGTTTGACATCGTCTTCTAGGTCAGTGATTTGAGCTTCTAAAGAATAAACTTTCTCTTTGAGCTCAGAGTAAGTTGGGTAAGACATTGTTACTTGAAAGAATATGACCGTGAGACAAAAGAGCTGATCCAAAAACAAATTCAGACTATGTATCACAGAATACACAAATGATCCCCTTCGGCGACTTAGCACAGAGGCAAGGAACCGGGAGTCGGTCAGATCCGGAACCGGGATCGATGAGAACCGGAAGTTGGTAACAACCGAGATCTAGAATTGAGTCCGGGAACCGGTATGGATCCGGTAACGGTACCGGATAACCTTGGATCCGGTAAACGATCAGGAGATGGTATCGGGAACCGGTGGAATCCGGTATTGTCCGGAATCAGGAAACTCAGAGGCCCAGATTCAACCAAGTTGGGAAACCAATCGAGAAAAGTTTAGAACAGACGTACCTGGGTTTCGAATATCACGATTTTTGGAGTGTTTTCTCGAAATAAGTTTTCCTGAACAAAACTTTCACAACCAGAATATCAAAATAACACAATAGACGGGTCGATTTAAACCTAAACACACCCTTGGATCAAAATCAAGAAAATTTTGAAAACAGAGGCTTTAAACCCAGTAAATCGAATTTTTTCAATATGATGATCGAAAACATAGAAATCAGATCCAAAACTTTGTAAAGATCACTAAGAGAATAATACCAACGATTTCTCAAGTAGTAATTTTGTTTTTAACACAGAAATCAAAGATTTAGGTTTTAACCTTAAGAACACAGTGCCGTTTTGTCAGATGTCGATGAACATAGATGAAAAGTTGATACCTTTTGGATCGATAGCTTTGTCCCTCTGCCCTGATACCACATGTAGATCCCAAATTGATCAAGTAACAATATATAAACGAAACGATTAATCTTTGTATTGAATGATTATAAAGAGTTTACAAGTATTGGATTGAAGAACACTCTCTATCTCTCTATTGGGCACTCTAAAACTAAACGTGATTAATTTCACAAGACTTCTAACATATAACTCACTAAACACATTTTAAATACCAAGGGTTTATCTCCTAAAGCCCAAGGCCCATTAAGCTCTATTAAGCCCATTAACAATAATAAAGGCTTTTACGATGCATTAATAATTAATATAAAATCTTTATATAACTTTCTATTTAATAGGACATTTATGGTCCTAACACTCTGTGCTCGATTAAAATTTATCCAGAGAAGTGCAAAAAGAAAATCAGATAGATGTTGTTGTCAAAAATCAACCAGACTTGTCAAAGGGTTGTCCAGACACAGAAGATGTTTAATGCTACTGCTATGTTTAAGAGCAGTTCATAATGACATGTGCAGAGCTCGTGGGTTATGAAGTGATCACATGTGCAGAGCTGCTTGATTTCAGATATGTGCAGAAACAGATCACATGAGTTGCTGTGTTCAATTCTGTGTTGAAAGTCGATAGCTTAATGAGCAGATTTTGACTTGTGCAGATTGTATCCAAGTCTCATCATGCTATAACAATTCCTGCAAGAACAGTTATGATTACAGAAGTGATCTGCAGAAATGCTTCTGCAGAAGCTCATATCAAAGGCAGGTTCTGTAATCGTTCAGAGGTTGTGTAGAGTGAAGATAAGCTGTTGTGCATATGCTTAATGGAGGAAATGTTGGAAGTTTAGTCGTTGGATCACCATTTTCAAGCAGAGTTGCAGCAGATCCACACTTCTATAGCAGCAGATGTGAGGGATGTACAGGCAATTGATCAAGATCAGAAGATGTTTACAAAACCAGTGCCATAGAGGCTGTTGATGTCTATTCAGAGCCTCTGTGCAACTTATCAGAAGTTCTCACAGTAGCTGCACAGAACAAGGAAGTTGCTACATTCGAATTCTTGCAGAGACAGATTGCAGAGGGTGCACAGAGCCTCTGTGGAATTGTACAGAGCCTCTGCGATTAGAGGTTGTCCAGAAATCTATTAAGATGCTGATTAAGTTGTTGTTAAGTAGTTGTTTGAGCTTATTATGTGCATATTATCAGATATAGACAAATGCAGAGCTTAATCATAGAGCCTCTGTGAAATTGTGGAGAGCCTCTGTGATCAGAATGGGTGCTGTCTAGATTAAGCTGTCTATCCAGAATCTGGACAGAAGCTTAATAAAAAGTTCAGAGACTTGCATCATTATTTTTAATTTGTAGTTGTTGTGTGATGTTACAGAAGCTAATCCTTAGCGTGCATCAACAGCTTGTTCAAACAAAAGTCGTGCAGAGGCTGTCAAAGTCAGAAATGAATGCACAGAGCCTCTAAAGACTGATTATTGTTATAGCTTTATTCAGAGTGCAATTCAGAAGTAGAGTTCAACTACAAAGCTTTTGTAAGAACTTGCAGAGCCTCTGCTAGGCTGTCCAGAAGACGTGCCAAAGGTGTCCGACAAAATCTGTGTATACGTAGAAATGTCAGGTTCGAAGAGCAAAACAGAGAATTGACAGAGGCAAATCATAGAGCCTCTGGAAGGCTTTCTAGAGCCTCTATACTGATGTGCAGAGCCTCTGTGCGCAATAAGCCAAAATCCCGAATCCCGAATCCTGAGTTTTTTTTTGGATTTTCTGACAGCTTTGCGCTGTTTCAGAAACACGGACACAACTTTTTACTCGATGCCCCGATTCATATGAGTCCGGATGATTTGAATTCCTAAGACACAGATGAACATTTTTCATGTTTTGAGTTTGGTCTGAATCAGTGTGCATATTGGTCAGAATCGTCAAAATCAATGGACTCTTGTTGGACAAAAAGCAATATTTTTCACTCAATTTCTCCAGATTTTCGGAAAAGTGTTCCATGTTTTAATTTTGTTGATCCAAGCTAAGTTATTGAAGTTTGTTGGGACACTCCCTCCTCTGATCTTAATGAATTAAGCTCTTGAGCTTAATGGTCACTCAACTCGGATTTCAAAGAAGGATTCTTTGTTACAAACTGAAATTTGCACTATGGTTTGTCACATAGCTCGCTCATTACATTCTTATGGGGTTAACGAATGTGTTGAGTTTCTTCAGATGAAGCTGATTATTTTTTATGCATTCAATCGAGCTTATTGCACATTGGATCCGATTTTAAAGTTGAATATTGTGACGAAAAATAGCAATTTTTGAGGTGGAGCTTGGATGGATTTGCAAGGCGTGAAGGTGTGCAACACTAAAGCTTCTAAAGAAAGCAAAGGGGAGATCATTTGAAGATGCTTTCTTTATAAAACATTAGGGGGAGATTGTTAGCTTAAATTAGCCCCTAATTTAATTAAATCTTTTATAAAGAATTATTGCATAGGCTTTAAAATTAGCTTATGGGCTTTTAGCTTGTTGCGGGTGGGGATGGGTAGCTTAGACACTAGTAGGAGGTGTACCTAAGCATCGATATACTATTCATCAAAGACAACAAGGTTAAATATTAAACAAAACATATCCTATTAGTAAATTATGATGTTTACAAATAAAACAATATAACTGTTAATGCCAAAAATCGCACCAAAGGTTCAACTTAAGGTCGATGTGGACTTAATCAACTAAAGAAAGGATCTTTCGACGAGACGTGCGACGAGGATAAAAATAAATGAGATAAGAGATTGGATGACGCAGGAAAAACCTCAACGAGGAAAAAAACTGCGGACGACAGGGGGTGTCGTCGATGCACTATGGTCGCCAATCAGGGGCGATGTCCTTGGTACTAGTGTCGGTCGTACGATGTTTACAATACAAATGAAGAAAATGCTTCGAAATGTAAAGTACAGGTGTGTGAAATGTAAAACAAGTGTTTGTCGGGTGTGAATACAAAGTGTAAACAATTGTTGGTCGAAGGATGTTGTCGTGCGTCGAGAGCGATTCTTCGAGAGAAAGTTATTTGCTTCTGTTGTTCTTGAGCTCGCTGTAGTATTCTGGAATTCGGTGCTAGATGATAGCTTTCTTTATGTGTTTCTCGAGTTTATCCTCGAATGTTGGTTGCTAGACGTTTGATGATGTTCCTTTTCCAAATTGGTTGCAGCATAGGCTTTTTTATAGCCTCCATCGGCTATTAATGGTGCCTTTATGGCGCGCTTTATAACCGCTGTCGGGCATTGAATGCTCCTTTGATGATTGGTCTTGTAACGGTCGTTGTCTTCAATGTGGGATTAAATGCTCGTTAATGACTTCGTCGGTTATAGCCGTTGCTCATAAAGAGTGTTGACTCATGCATTAAACATTTAACAAACGTGACAGTCATAGTGAACGTTAGTTGGTCGAGGTTGCATAATCTCATGCGACGGTCGTACGGAGCAGGCGACGTTAGTTGGTCGAGGTTGCATAATCTCTCGACTTACCTTTTAAGAATGACGACAGAGGCTTTTTGGGCCTTTGTTGGGCTTTATGTCATTATAAATATATTCTTATAAAAATGTCGTAAGACTAGGATGATAATGTCACAAGATCAGGTCGTAAGACCATTAGGTCGTAAGACCAAGATGTCAGGACGATGCTGCCGCTGGACCAAAGCGATGTAAGGCTAATCGACAGGAGACTTGTCGACGTAAGACCGACGAGTTGTAATTGGCGACATAAGACTTAGTGACGTGGGATCATGATATGTAATATGACTATTGACCCAATATGTCAATTATCGTGGTTATTTAACGTATGTCGTGGATATGATAATAATGGGTATTATCATTGTCGTTCGGGGGTAACCAATGTCCATAGGTCATGTCGAGGGGATTTCCCAAGTCAGTCGAGGGTGTGATTTTTTACCCAAACAATAACCAACTGAGGCATCGAGCCAACCAGAATACGACATCCCCAATGCCTATCAGCTTCTGTTACAGGCATTACAGATAGGCACCTAAGTCTCTTCTCAAGCAAGTTATCCGCCATACATAAAGCATGTATGTGAGAGAAGCGTAACCTTTAAGGTGGAGATTATACCGACTAGGTGGTGTTAGGGAACGATAAACTATACATCTCCGGTTAAGACGTCGGGATTGGTGATTTGAACATCTTTGACCCGCCTTGGTGACCTTGTAAAAGAACATAAATCAATTTAATAAATATTTTACCAGAAAAAAGAATAGGCTAATAAAATCTTAAGATAGAACTAAAACACTTTTACCATCGTAGATATCATACGGGCCATGTGCCTCTTTATCTTTGACATACGTCTATCCATGGTATCATCATGGGCTATCCTATAAGAAAAAAAATTAACCATGTAGTAAATCTGTCCACTGCAGGTCAACATGAAAAGCCTCTCATACGACATAACACTCATACCTCGTAAGCTTCAAGTGACGATATGTGCCAGTCCCAATTGCTATATTAGTGCACCATATGCAGCGACTGTACGCGGGGCTGCTCCTGGAAGTCGAATGCGTCTCTCGACAACGATGGTGCTTCGAGAGGCTATGAATGTTGTGGAGACTAGTGTGATGTCTAAGATGATCCAACATTTTTTGGATGCAAAGGTCTAGCCCTAATCCGGGAAGATGTCCTAGGACAATGGCAAAAAAATGCTTGGCTATCTATCCACCATGTGGATTGCATCTTCGTAGGAGTCGGTATCAACGTATCAACCTATGGTATGGGTGATATCTAATCTAAAAAACCATATCATAAAGGACTTATTAGGTAATATATGTAATATATGTAGTAACAATTGAATTGGCGTAAATGAATAAAACAAATTCTAATTTACTCGCTTGACACAAAGGAATCCCTAAGCATTACTCTAAGTGATAATTGGATTATTGCAAACAATATCTCTTGATGTGTTTTAAATTTATAACCGCAAGCGTATGGGTCGATCACAGGGAGACGATGGGCTAAACATGGACTCGTTTAAGACTATGCCCTAGCTACGGGAATTATCAATTGATGATTTTAGATTTTTTGATAAAATAAACTAAAACGAAAGACGAGACTATAGAAAAAATGTACTAACGGATATAAGGTAATGTCAACTTCAGTTTTTTGGTAATGGTGAGGATTTCTTATGCAAAATTACTTCAACCCTCTTTCGAGATGGAAAAGTTTTTCTAATTCAAGACTCACACTTACTTTCGTAGTATGTGTACGTTGGAATGAAACATTATAAATAAAACAAAAATATTTCCTCAATCTACGTCCCTAACTATTTTCATGTTAGTTTATGTATGTTGATATGATAAGGATGTAAAATGAAAAATGAAAGGAAAATGGATATAAAGTAAATTAAATAACTAATTATAATGGTATAAAGTGTATTTTAAAAATAAAAAATAGTTTTATTTTTAATTATCATGTTGAGCATGAGAGGTTTTAAAACTTTTAAACTTGTATATATATAAACACTTAAACCACATACACACACACACATATATATATATATATAAACACATAAACACACATAGAAAATATATATACACACAGTATGTATATATATATACACACGCAAAAAATATATGTATATATATACAGAGTAAATATATATATATATATGCGTGTGTGTGTGTGTTTTAAATGTGTTTATATATCTATATATATATATATATGTGTGTGTGTGTGTGTGTGTGTGTGTATAAGTGTGTTTATATATATATATAGAGAAGAGTTCAATAGAAGTGTAAATATTTGGAGAAATAAAGAAGTTATCATATCCCTTGGATTAAATAATCCACGGTCAGGAAATCAAGGTCCAAATGGAATACACCGGATAAATTCGCATGCACAGTAATTAAAATAGGACGCTTAGGGGTATTTTCGTAATATGCACCTCTAAATAAAAATAGGCGGCAATTGAATCATAACACTACACAATACTACTCATTACGCTATTTTATCAAAAACCGTACCCTCCAAAACCCTCATTCATCACCAAAAACATCAAAAATCCATCTCTGATTCATCGTAAATCTGTAACAAATGGCAAAAACTCGAAAGCATTCTACAAATCCTGAAGATGAACAAGCAAAAAATCAGAGGAACGACGAAAATCCGAATACAGAAGATGAAACGTTGATTACGCTTGTTAGAGACGGTATTTTATACATATTTATTATAAATGTTTGAATGTTCATCGTTATATACAATGAATCTACGTTTAAGAACATGATGAAATGATTTAGAAAAAATTTAGGGTTTAAATAAAGTTCATAAATGTTGTTTTGTTTTTTCATTACAGCGAAGAACACGTCTGCGATTCCAAAAATTAAAATAAAACGAAGCAAAAAAGCCAAAGCAACCACACGTATATTCGTTCATATATGAATGTTCAATAATAAATAGTTCATATATGAATGTTTGTTGTTTTATTATGATATTTTTCACTAGATCTAGGGTTTACAGATGACCATTCATATATGAATGTTCAATAATAAATAGTTCATATATGAATGTTTGTTGTTTTATTATGATATTTTTCACTAGATCTAAGGTTTACAGATGAACATTCATATATGAATGTTAAGAAATTTGAAAGTTCATATATGAATGTTCAATAATAAATAGTTCATATATGAATGTCTGTTGTTTTATTATGATATTTTTCACCAGATCTAGGGTTTACAGATGAACATTCATATATGAATGTTAAGAAATTTGAAAGTTCATATATGAATGTTCAATATTTTTTCGTTTTATAACATACTTTTAAGTAGATCTAGGGTTTTGGATATTCGAAAGTTCATATATGAATATTAATAATACTCGAAAGTTCGTATATGAATGTTCGTATATGAATGTTCATATATGAAAGTTCTTATTTGAACTTTAGAATATATGAACGTTCATATATGAATGTTCATATATGAACGTTCATATATGAAACTTCGTATATGAATGTTCATATATGAATGTTCATATATGAATGTTCATATATGAACATTCTTATTTGAACTTTACGTTCATATATGAATGTTCATATATGAACATTCTTATTTGAACTTTAGAATATATAAACGTTCATATATGAAAGTTCGTATATGAAAGTTCGTATATGAACATTCTTATTTGAACTTTACAATATATAAACGTTCATATATGAATGTTCATATATGAAAGTTCGTATATGAATGTTCATATATTAACGTTCGAAAATCTGAAAATTCGTATATGAAAGTTCATATATGAATGTTTATATATTTCGAAACTTCATATATGAACTTTCTTATTTGAACTTTAGAATATATGAACGTTCGTATATGAATGTTCATATATGAAGGTTCATATATGAACGTTCGAAAATCTAAAAATTCATATACGAATGTTGAATAGTCCAAATTTCATATATGAATGTTTTTTATTGATTTGTTGTTTATAGTACCTGATGATCAACCAACAACAACAACAGAAGTGGAAAAGACAACTGAATTGAAAGACCCAGAAGAAGGTAAAAATATATATCTTAGTAATTTAGAATTTTCATAGATTCATTACATATAAAAACATTTGTAATCCAGGAAAGAAGATGACAAAGAGCAAGATAAGGCTACTGAAAACGAATCAAGAGCAAACAAAACAAATAGTTTAATGTATGTAATCTATAATAAATAATGATAAAAATTTATATTATCATGATGTTTGATTAATTATATTGACAAATGTCTATAAACAGATACAGGGATTGTGTCAAATAAAGAAAAGAGAAAAAGAAAAGTGACGAAGCTAATAGATTCTGATGTTGATTTTGAAAACCCTGTACAAAAGATAACAAAGAGACAAAAGAAGGGAAAAGAGCAAGAAAAACCAAATTTCCCGGTCATCAAAGTTAGAACATCACCAAAACCATTGTATGAAGCCACTCAAGCATTGAGCAAACAACAGAGAGAATGCGTAAAACCCATGGGTTTTGGAGCTCTGTTAGACATGACGATGGATGGGATCCCTTCAAAGCTAGCATTTTTTGTCGTTGACTGCTTGAACTGTGATTCGATGTAGATGATTATTGGAGAAAACAGGCTGCCAATAACTGAAGAATCAATCGAACATATGCTTGGTGTTCCTGCAGAAGGAAAAAAATATTTGAAGAAAAGTTTGTTAAAGATGACAATGAATTGTTGGTGAATTGGAGATCACAATTTTCAAACAAAGTAGTCCGACCAACAGATGTCAAGCAAAAGATCATTGACAGCAAAGAAGCAGATTTCAACTTCAAGTTGAACTTTATCACTCTTTTCTGCAATACAATGGCCGAAGGTCTAAAAAGTGGGACCCTCAATATGACTGTCATAAATTACATACAACCAGAGACAAATATATCAAAGATAAACTGGTGTTCATACATTCTTGAATGTTTGAAAGACAGCAAAAAGGGTTGGGTGAGAGACTCTGACATGAGTTTCTATGTTGGATCTATCACATACTTGCTCGTAAGTATACTATAACATTCATAAATTTAAAATATATCTTACAACAATGTATTAATTGATTCTTATTTGCAGCTATTGTATGTTAATAACTTTCAATGTGAGGGTGTGTCTGTTCAACGACATAGACCGTTGATCAAGATGTGGACTGCAGAGAGATTGAGAAGAAGAGAGGGGTATGAAATTGATCAAGATGCATTTGGTAAAGGAAAGCTGGCTATTGAAGAAGAGATTACTGAGGAAGAAAAACAAATTGTAAGTATACTATAACATTAATGAATCCTTAATATTCATTTTTGAATTCAAATATGAATTAAAAGGTATTCATGTATGAATTTATATATTATAAACTATACATATGAATTCATATATGAAGTTTCATATGAAAGTTCATATATGAATTCTTATATATGAATTTGTATATAAATTGTTATACATCAATTATTATTTATGAATTCATATATTAAAATTCATATTTGAATTCGTATATGAAAGTTCATATATAAAATTTTCATATATGAAAATTCATATATGAATTTTCATATATATATGAATTCACATATAGAAGTTCATATATGAATTCTTATATATGAATTCGTATATGAAAGTTCATATATGATTTTTCATATATGAAAGTTCATGTATGAATTTTCATATATATGAATTCACATATAGAAGTCCATATATGAATTCTTATATATGAATTCGTATATGAAAGTTCATGTATGAACTTTCATATATAAAGTTCATGTATGAATTCTTATATATGAAACTTCATAAATGAAAGTTTCTTATATGAACTTTCATATATGAAAGTACATATATGAAAGTTCATATATGAATTCATACATGAATTCATATATTATAAACTATACATATGAAAGTTCATATATAAACTCGTATATAAAGTTCATATATGAACTCATATATAAAAGTTGATATATGAAAGATCACATATGAACTCTAATATGAAAGTTCTTATAAGAAAGTTCATATATGAATTTGTATATGAAAGTTCATATATGATTTTTCATCTATGAAAGTTCATATATGAACATTGATATATAAAGATTCATATATGAATTTATATATGAATTCATATATAAAAATTCATATATGAAAGTTCATATGTGAATTCCTATATATGAATATTGTATACTTCATATATTAGTTTTTATATATGAATTCATATTTGAATCTTATATACTTCATACATGAATCCTTAATACTTTATACTTTATATATAACTCTTAATTTTTATGCAAATTGTAGGCTTTAGAGACTATGATAACAGATAAGATGAATTGCTTGATATATGACTCAATGATCCTAGATCGTGCATTTGAGGATGCTTTTATCAAATACCCTAGTAATGATATAATTAAAAAATACAAAGAAGAGTATGATGAGTTGATGAACAGAGGAACAAAGAAGAAGAATTTAGAAAGTGACATATTGATTGGAGTTGAAGAAGAAGAATTTTTGGTTAAAGATAATCTAAACATGGTTACGGGTATAAATGATGAATTGTTCATGACACCTGTTACACAAACAACCAGGATGATAATGGATTCAGAGGAATTTTGGGAAGACCCAAAAACTCATGGGGAAGTTGAAGTTGTGATGAAAAGTTATGAAGCATCAAAAGAAGAGAAGGAGAAGGACAAAGAGAAGGAGAAAGAGAAGGAGAAGGAGAAAGAGGAAAAAGAGAATAAGAAGAAAAAGAATGATGAAAAAGAGAAAGAGATCGAGAATAAAGAGACTGAGATGGAGAGACATGAGAAGGAGAGTGCAACTGATATTCAACATGAAGTTACAACAGAAAACACTTTGGATATTGTGAAAAAAATTGCAGCTTCATATGTGAATGATGCACCTAGTTACCGTTTGGGTTTAGGGTTCTCATCACAAGAGGAAGAAGAGAAGGCTGAGAAAGAAAATGTTGAGAATCAAAAGAAAGTGGAAGAAAAGGGTAAGAAAACAATGAGAGAAGAGGAAACAAAGGCAGAGAAAGAAGTGAGAGAAGAGGAAGAAAAGACAGAGGATGAAATGATAGAAGAGAAGAAAGGAAGAGGAAGAAGAAAAGAAGGAAGGCAAGAGAGAAATCAAACTGCCAGAAAGCATGAGGTCACCTTATGTTAACAGACCTGTTTTGATATCAAAAATTTCGTCAGCGACTGAAACAAAGCTTGGTAGATGGCTGTTTGCACTGACCATAGAGTGGAGGTAAGTCACACCTTTAATATTATATATGTTATTTTAAAAAATTAATGATGTGCATATATGATAAATTTTATTTCATTTAATTGTCTTATAGTGAGATGATATATGAAACAAGCGATGGGGAAAATATGATAAAGGTTGCAGTAGAAAGTTTAATGCCAAACACCTATGTAGTGGCCAATGTCGTTGATACATGGGCTGCTCTATTGAACGCAGAAGAAGCATTAAGAAGCCGGCAATCCCCACATAGACTTGTATTATTCATTAAAAAATCAATCAGCATTTATTATTTAAATTGTAGAGTTAAAAAGTAACCTAGACTATGTATCTATTTATTAACATTCTTCAATGGGCAATTTCGAGAATCATGATTACCTAACTCTGGACAATTTCTACACAATCACTTAGCCTTCTGACTCTTTATTGCAGTTTTCTCACCTGCACCGATCAAACGTTTTCATGTTCCACATCCTTTGTTGCGGATGCCTGATGGTGCCTGGATATCTATTTTTTCTGGTTTATTAACACCAATAAGATTTCTTATTGCCTCTTTCTTCTTTTCCAATTTGCTTTGGTAAGGAATATTAGCATCTATCTCAGCTTTCAAACAATGAATCTTCTCTGCAAACTCTTTAAGCTTCTTTTTATCACTTCCAAGACTCATCAAAATATAATCCAAAGATGCTTGTGCATCATAGCAAATTCTTGCCATTTCACCATTTGGATCGCCTTGTCTCCACGAAATGTGTCTAAGATTGAAACATATCATGTCTCTTCTCCATCGTCGACATATATACTTCTCTGGTATTTGACTGAAGTTCTCATTCATTAACACTTTGAAAACATGACGACATAAAAATCCATGTTGACCAAAATGATTGCATTCACATTCAAATGTTGAATCCAGTTGATTCCACACAACCTACAAGACACATGAACATGAAAAACGTAAGTTGTGCTAATAAATAATAATAAATATGCATATATTATTATTTCTTTTTACCTTGAACAACTTCTTCCTTTTACAATCTTTCTCATTCTGCAAAATTGTATAAAGTTGGCATCCATCATTTTCAACAACATTTTGTTGAACACACGACCATGCTCCTTTATTAATTTCCTTTTGAACTTCCAAAAACATAGCTCGTGTGTAAACTTCATTTGCATGTTTCTCAATTGCTTTTGGAGTGCACATATGGGGGACAGTTGTCTTTGTCGCATGGTCAAGCTTACGTTGAGAATTTCTTTGCTTACGCATTGCATTTTCAAATGCAAGCATGAATGTAACAAAGTTATTACCATGGTGAGCAAATTTATTGAAGAATGAATTTATGCTCTCGGACCTTGATGTAGTTTTCATCAATGAACAAAAAGGAATAAACTTGAAATAAGCAGGAATCCATCGTTGACGAATACGAAACATGTGTGAAAGCCATTTGCTTTTCTGAAGTTTGAACTCACTAATCAAATCCAATGTAACATCCCAAAAACATAATCATACTATACCATAAAAATAAGCATTCGAATTACATAGATAACTTGTTCATAAACATTCTTTTGACTAAGCTAAGCAAAATTGACAGCGGAAGTCTCTAATCCACAGCCGAGAGCTCTATCTAAACATCAACCAAAAGACTTGGAGTCGCTCTAAGTTCCAAATCCTTTCTGCCATCACACGGTTCTTACTTGAAGAACCCTTAACATGCTTACCTGAAAATGGTTTAGTTTTGAAAGCGAGGGTTAGACCAAAAGGTATAGCGAATTCCCTTCGAAAACAACATGTAACCAGTGCATGGTACTACACTGTATATAGGATCACATAAACATTCCGCGATCGGGGCCCAATGGGTTACCCTCTCGCCCTCAACCGGAGCCTACGCAAACTCCCCTTCCCAGAGCTTACGCAGACCCCCCTTTCTACTCGAAATAGGAGGAAACGGATTCCAACCTACCAGTCTGTCATAAACATCCAAGGGATCATCAGACCCCGAGGATCTATCTCTGATCCTACAGTGTAGACCGACTCCACATAGCACGTCATTCATTTCATAAAACTTGCACCTTTAAAACCTTAGTAAATCGTCATTCTCAGTTCATCAAGTACAATACATTTTCTCATGTAAAACAGGTATTTCATGGAAAACATGAGTAACGGTTATAAACATTTCATGCTCGTAATTGAAACCATAATCAGTCAAAATCATTTAACACTTTAAGTCGTAAAAAGGGTTTAGAGAACTCACCTGATAGCAATTCTCTTCCTAACCTCTTGTCCCGTTCCGTGCGTACACCTAATAATTGATTTATAAATTAATTAGATGCCACTCAATTGTGATCCTAAATCTCTCCTCTTACTCGGTTTCTAAAATAACTATGGATCACTTTCTCAAAAACGGATCTCTTATAAATACATCTTAAGCCCATAATAACTCTAAGTCCACAAGAGTATCTCTCGACTCACAACTAATCGGCCCAACAAGCCTTCGACCCATCAACCGTTCGGTCCAAACTTGAGTCCCGGTATCGACTTGCGGGAGTTCGAGTCCCGGTGCCTACGACCCCCGGTACCGACCCTTGGGTCCCGGTATGCCGACTCCCGGTACCGACCTTGGGTCCCGGTGTGTCGACTCCCGGTACGACCCTTGGGTCCCGGTACATCGGCTTCCGGTACCGATATTTAGGTCCCGGTATACCGACTCCCGGTATGACATTCCTAATACCGGTACTTTGAACAAACTGCGGGACTCCACAACTATCGGTATACAAGTCCCGATACTTTACGAACACAGCAATACCCCACGCCTTAAATGTTCGTCCCACCCAATCGGTACTAACCAAATTTTTCTTGTAACAACCCTTGCTCGCTTATGCGATTCCTCTACCAGACCACAATTACAACAAGGGTTTTCAAGGAGGAGATTAACTTTATTAGCTAAGCAGTCTTCATCAAGAATTTACCCAGTTGATTTTAAATTGATTCATACCACTTGAATAAAGAACAAGATGAAAAGGATTGATTATCCTCTTCTATACAGGTTTTAAGCTACAGGAGTAAGAAATGGATTTCTTACCTAAATGAAGAATCCTTCCCAAGAAGCTGCCAACCCTTTACTATCGATCACTTCCGGCTACTTCTCCTCAGCCGCCAACAATTGGAATCATGAATAAAACACTGAAACCCTAGGGAAATGGGTCTATTTATATTTCCTGCACTTTACAATTTAGTCCTTGGATACAACTTTCTTTCTTTCCACTATGACACTAAACTTCCAAGTCTTTAAAATTTTGGGTTATTACAACACTCCCCCCTTAAAAGAATTCCGTCCCCGGAATTCCTCATTGGAAAAGATGCGGGTACCTTGCCCACACTAAAACTGACACTTCCCTGAAGTAAAGCCACATTCTAACTCGGTCAACAACCTCACTAATTTCGAAACCTGGAATAATGGATGTATTCCCTTCAGTTCTTACGGTACTCTAACTCGTAGGCTACGGTTCCTATTCGATCGGGCTTAACGATAGAAGATTAAATAAGGCTTCTCATGCATCTTTACTTCCTTTAAGGAGGGACCTGGCGGAATCCCCCGCTACAACACGAGATTCACTTACTAAGAAACAATCACTCACTTGACAGCTTGGCACAAGGCCAACCTTGTACGTCCTGACAACCCACACCCCGAGTTCCTTCATCAAATCACAACTCACTACTCGGCACCACCCAACAATCGTCTATGCTGATAACATTTCCTTTTCCTTGGACCACCTAGACCACAGTTCGTCACTCATCCCTCACATTCTCACTAGCTTAATCACTGCACGACCAATTCGTTTAAACATTTCTCACAAAGTCACTAACTTAACTCATTCGACTGACTTATCCACTCCTTTTCTGCACAACCTCGTACCCAATTCCCTTCATCAATACTCTTTCCAACGGCTCGCACACTTATAGATGACAATCTACACAACACAGCACCTTTCGGCGTTACTGACAAGTTTACTACTTTCAATTTACTCACTTATTCCGACATGTTATCTTCACCTCCCCACGTTAGCATGGAGCATTTCTCACCGAACATTACTTGCCCCTCTCTCCCGACCTTTCCATATGCTGGTATCGCTTTCTCATTACTCACATAACCAAACAGTTGCACCAAGTTCTTGTCTTAAGGCATTCAACCAAGCCGTCTTGAAACGAGACCAGTGTTCGACGTCACTACCCATTCTTTAAATCTCCAACTTTTACCTTCTCATACATTTCTCTCACACATAAGCAACAAATTCACATTCTTTAAGGATTTCACATCAATCCCACCACATTCTGACTAACACTACCCTCATCCTCTCTAAACTTCCAATGACCCCAAAGTGCATTCCTTAGTAACGTCCCCTATTCACTCTAATAATCCACCCCCTTGGATTCCCTATTATAAACGGATCTCTGGATTCAGGAACACCCCGAATCTCGGGTTCCATAATTCTTTCGACCAACCACCATGATCATACAATCAGACAGATATATATATACACCGTCATCTCGGCTTTCTTACTTAGATTTACCTTAAATAATTCTTTAACAATCAGTGTGTTAATCTCAATAACACTTCCCCAAAAATTGTAACACATCCTGTAATAACAAATGAACGTCATTATTTAACAAATCTATAAAATTTTAATCAACCAACCAAAGGCTTATACCTCTATCACGACATTTCAAATCAACTAACGATCATACTACTACTCCGCCCACACTCATCATCATGTCATTCCTTAAACATAAGCAAAATTTCCACTATTTTCTTCTAGGATCATTCCCTCACGCATAAGGAACAATTTTCATTCTTTAACGATGTCTCGTCTACTATACTACAGCTTGACCAATCTATTCATCATCTTCTTTAAACCTACTCTGCCTTCAAGAATATATTTAACAACATACGTAACCACAAAGCTTGGTCTCACCGATGGGAAATCACCCAATTCTACCCCGACATTCCATTCCGATAACAGTCAAAATACACACCTACTTACAACCCACGTACTTCAACAACTGGGATTGCAAAACGTACACTCTATCCGAAATCCCAAAAGGACTTCCTTCTAATCCTTCATCTTTCTAACATCGCCTTACTACATCACCGGCTGACACAGATATCTTGGCAATTGACGCTACTATTCATTCGTACATTCACCACCCCTATTAACACACTACCGACCAAGTCTCTCATGATCATTCGTACACAATTTCACACTTTCCTTCATATTCTCCCGCATACTACAATCGAGTCTGTCTCGCTACATAGTTCTCTCCCAACTTGTTGAACTATGACTCACGAGTTCACTCTTAGCTCAAACACGAACATCCTAACTAGCTCTTTTAAGACCCGAGTCCTTTCTTAGACACGACACATTTTCTTACAGACTGGTTTAGTCTACACTCACTCCACTTGTGTTACACACCTTGTCCTTCTAAGGACCCTCCTCGCCTCGTAAATAGAACGCCTATTCAACAACAACAGTCTCTTACTAATTTAACACCTCTACAAGATACTCTATCAACTTACACTCATCTGGTTTGAGTCTTCGGCCTCGACCAAAATACACCGTTGCCGACTTCAACAACAAAAGACAACTCTTAACTACTTCCTTAACCTATCCTTTAACATGAGTTCCTTACGGGACCTATTCCTCCCTATACATCATAGTTAACTTTATAATCCGTCGCCCCCATTTCGAAACTTACTCATGTAACATCAATATTACAAGCTCCCTTCGAAACCCATGACCCACATCGTGGACCTTTCATTCCTGCCTCACAACACTACTCATAAAGAGTTGCTAAACCAATACCTTGATGACTCCTAATCCTTCCTCCGGGCACCATCGTCCTTCGGCAACTGTGTTCTCAGTCATCGAGCAAAGGTACAGACCCTCATACACCTGACACTAAAATCTATTCCCGACTCTTCCAAGATCCAACTCTCCTCTTAAACACATATACCGAAACTACATACGTTCTCCCCTGACTTGACCAACGCCTCTCCGCTCTCGGAGTTCCTCCTTAGCTTATGACGTAATACTCTACGACCTAGTGGGTTCATAGCCTTCATGCATGACAATACAGTAAATAAATCCTTTTACACATTTTATCATTTTAAATAAACAACATTAGAGACACTCGGGTACCCGTGACCCCATCACTCTTATAACTTCAAAACCCTGCACAATGATTCGAGAACCGTTGGCATGCATCTTCCCGTGAACCTCAATCTTGCTCATTCCGAAAAAGTTATTACGAGAGTAATATATTGCATGAAAATCTTTTCGTATGAGACAATTCTGAAAGAATTACCGACACAAAGTAAACCAGTCGGTTCTCACACTCAATTGTATGATATCAAAAGGGTCAATAAGCATTTTGGTTATAAGTGAATTGCAGGTAACCATTTTCTTGACCATTTTTGTAACAATTTAACTTATCATTAAAAGTGTGGGATACTTTGCAAATCGTTAACCTCAAATCTTCAATGTGCGACGTACTGAAATCGCTTTTTCTTTAAACGTGCACTCGTACAAGCTGACTCATTTTGTTCAAAGTTGACATTTACATCTTTATTTTTAAATCGTGAAAATTTCATGTTACATAAAAGAACGCCATGCATGAGACCCTATTTGCAATAGAAGGCTACTCACTCAATGAGGTCAACCGCTTCACTCACGCAACTTATCCTTGATACTCCACTTACGACCAAGGGTCGCCCTCTCGGTCACATGCGTTCCACATCTCACTTACTCAACCATTTCACACTAATTTCTCTTTGATCGACTACCTCTCTTTCTACTTCTACATGCTTTCAATTCACTATAAGTATCTTATTCCATTTGTCCTGCCAACGAAAAGCTCGACTAAAAATTAGGGCTCCATTGATACTTTCAAGGTTTTGACATTGTTCTATCTTACCATCCCAACTGATCTATCCCATGATTTCCATAACAAGGACTCTCCCGAAACTGGAGTCTTACTCAAACTCAAACATTCATCCTCTCCGAATCCACGAGGAGCTACCCCTAGACGACTCATAACATTTTTTACAACGTTTCTTCTCTACGATGTCTACATACATCACATCATAATGACTCTTACACGACACTTCCCCAAGCAATGGAGCTCGGTCTATCCCTCAGGGATCTTGCTGACCTATTCCTCGACGTTCTCCCAGCCATAGCGCTAAACTGAAAGAAACCGATAGTTAATCCTTACTAGACGTGACACAACAAATTCGCTATAAGTAAGGTATTGTAAGCACGCACATGTACCTGTAAGTTCATAATTACACTGGCCAGGTGTAATCCCAAACTTACCTTACACGTTTGTCCTTGGCACCTTATTCCTAAGCGCATTTATAGTGATTGTTCCTAGAGGCAATCCTATGTCTCGGCTGTGTTCCTCATCTTACAGTTTAAGTTTAGGCCCGAATGGTCACCTAAATCCCTTAAACTAAGGCTCTGATACCATTTGTAACATCCCAAAAACATAATCATACTATACCATAAAAATAAGCATTCGAATTACATAGATAACTTGTTCATAAACATTCTTTTGACTAAGCTAAGCAAAATTGACAGCGGAAGTCTCTAATCCACAGCCGAGAGCTCTATCTAAACATCAACCAAAAGACTTGGAGTCGCTCTAAGTTCCAAATCCTTCCTGCCATCACACGGTTCTTACTTGAAGAACCCTTAACATGCTTACCTGAAAATGGTTTAGTTTTGAAAGCGAGGGTTAGACCAAAAGGTCTAGTGAATTCCCTCCGAAAACAACATGTAACCAGTATAAAACATTTATGAAAATATCATCATAAACCTTAACATAACATCAGGAATGGTACTACACTGTATATAGGATCACATAAACATTCCGCGATCGGGGCCCAATGGGTTACCCTCTCGCCCTCAACCGGAGCCTACGCAAACTCCCCTTCCCGGAGCTTACGCAAACCCCCCTTTCTACTCGAAATAGGAGGAAACGGATTCCAACCTACCAGTCTGTCATAAACATCCAAGGGATCATCAGACCCCGAGGATCTATCTCTGATCCTACAGTGTAGACCGACTCCACATAGCACGTCATTCATTTCATAAAACTTGCACCTTTAAAACCTTAGTAAATCGTCATTCTCAGTTCATCAAGTACAATACATTTTCTCAGGTAAAACAGGTATTTCATGGAAAACATGAGTAACGGTTATAAACATTTCATGCTCGTAATTGAAACCATAATTAGTCAAAATCATTTAACACTTTAAGTCGTAAAAAGGGTTTAGAGAACTCACCTGATAGCAATTCTCTTCCTAACCTCTTGTCCCGTTCCGTGCGTACACCTAATAATTGATTTATAAATTAATTAGATGCCACTCAATTGTGATCCTAAATCTCTCCTCTTACTCGGTTTCTAAAATAACTATGGATCACTTACTCAAAAACGGATCTCTTATAAATACATCTTAAGCCCATAATAACTCTAGGTCCACAAGAGTATCTCTCGACTCACAACTAATCGGCCCAACAAGCCTTCGACCCATCAACCGTTCGGTCCAAACTTGAGTCCCGGTATCGACTTGCGGGAGTTCGAGTCCCGGTGCCTACGACCCCCGGTACCGACCCTTGGGTCCCGGTATGCCGACTCCCGGTACCGACCTTGGGTCCCGGTGTGTCGACTCCCGGTACGACCCTTGGGTCCCGGTACATCGGCTTCCGGTACCGATCTTTAGGTCCCCGTATACCGACTCCCGGTATGACATTCCTAATACCGGTACTTTGAACAAACTGCGGGACTCCACAACTATCGGTATACAAGTCCCGATACTTTACGAACCCAGCAATACCCCACGCCTTAAATGTTCGTCCCACCCAATCGGTACTAACCAGATTTTTCTTGTAACAACCCTTGCTCGCTTATGTGATTCCTCTACCAGACCACAATTACAACAAGGGTTTTCAAGAGGAGATTAACTTTATTAGCTAAGCAGTCTTCATCAAGAATTTACCCAGTTGATTTTAAATTGATTCATACCACTTGAATAAAGAACAAGATGAAAAGGATTGATTATCCTCTTCTATACAGGTTTTAAGCTACAGGAGTAAGAAATGGATTTCTTACCTAAATGAAGAATCCTTCCCAAGAAGCTGCCAACCCTTTACTATCGATCACTTCCTGCTACTTCTCCTCAGCCGCCAACAATTGGAATCAGGAATAAAACACTGAAACCCTAGGGAAATGGGTCTATTTATATTTCCTGCACTTTACAATTTAGTCCTTGGATACAACTTTCTTTCTTTCCACTATGACACTAAACTTCCAAGTCTTTAAAATTTTGGGTTATTACATCCAACCACATAGTTTCAAATTCTTTAGGCTCCAATTGAACATTCCAAACAAGTTTATTAAAGCGTTTGTTAAAATCTGTCTCCCTATATATCTCTGTGCTAACCTACAAAATAAAAAAAATACTCTAAATAATGATTGATATAATTCATATATGAACCTTGGTGTTCATATATGAATATGTATTTAGTATGAACCTTACATTCATATATGAACATGTATTTAGTATGAACCTTACATTCATATATGAACATTCGTAATAATATATGAGCATGTATTTACTATGAACCTTTGTCTTCATATATGAACCTTCAAGTTCATATTTGAAAATGTATTTATGATGAACTATGGGATCACATTAAAATTTTAATAACTTATTAATAATTCATATATGAACAGATACTAACCTTGTTTGGAACTTTGGCCATGATATGCCACATACATAATCTGTGACGTGATTCGGTAAAAACCAATTGAATACCTTGTTTCATTGCCAAACACGGATCTGTTAGAACCAAACTAGGCTGCTTCCCACAATGTGCTTTCAAAAACGCCTCAAGAAGCCACTTAAAATTATCAAGAGTTTCACCCGACAACAAAGCTGCACCAACAGTAATAGATTTTTTATGATTATTAATAGCAATAAATGGAACAAACACCATTCTATATTGGTTTGTGCAGAACGTAGCATCAAATGAAATAACATCTCCAAATTCTTGGTAATTCAGCTTAGCAATTTCATCAGCCCAAAAATACCACATAATTGATTATTCTGCCGATTATATTCAAAAGAAAATCCTGAATCATCCTTTGATCTATCTTCCAACATAGAAAGAACCATTTCACCATCACCAGAACCAACAAATGCATTCAAATCCCTCCTAAAGTTCTTATAATCATCAACAGTGCAACTAGAAACATCAAAACCCCCTTTCAAAGACATATGCAACGTATGCGCCTTCGTTGCTCCAATATTACAACTAGCAACATTGTGAATAAACACTTGATCGGTTAAAGACAGCTGCCTTCGTTTTCTAGACATACTCATTTCATTTTCATCAAGAAGCATATGATTATGCTTCTCTTCAAAATAATAAACTTAATACAATGATTTTAAAGGTACAAAACGCAACTTAATGCATGCTCTACAACCTGTCTTCTTCGTATTGGAATTACGGTGATTTTTACCTTCAATACTATCATGAACCGTATTAAAATTCCTTTTTGGTGGATCCCCTTCCTTACTACACACAACATACTTTATCTTGACAATACCATGATTACCATTAACAGTTGTTGAAAGTCTAACATCAAAATCGCTTTTCTGAGCATACCGTTCATATATTGAAATTCCCTGCTGAACAGGCTGAAAAAAGATACCTACTCTTGGCTTCAAATCCAGATGCACATTCGGTATCCAAAACTTCGAACCAGACGGTGAAAAAACTAATTGATGAACATAATTTGTGGATGACAAAAAATGATTTGAACCTACACATAATATAAACGTTTTATAGCAATTCTAATAATTCATATCTGAAAGTTTTAGACTATAAACATTTTTAAATCAATTAAACAAATGTTCATATATGAATGTATTATAACAATTCAAACAATTCATATATGAATGCTTTTTACTATAAAATTTTTAAAAGCAACTCAGAACTAAACAAATGTTCATATATGAATCAATTTAATTATTTACAACTAACTAATTAATGAACTAAGAAACAAAATAATTCATATATGAACGTTCAAATAAATTCATATATATGAATGTTTTATAATAACACAAATTCAAAAATCAAATCAAACTAAATTCATCAAGTTCATATATCAATCTATAATGTTTCTAATAGACATAAAACAAATCTTCATATTCAATTTAAAACTCAAAAAGTTGTAAAAAACTAAAATTGTTCGAATTTCAATTTGAAGAATTAATTATTTACAATTCATCTTCATCAAATCACATATACATCGGAAAAAAAACAGTAAAAAAGCACAAAATTAAAACACAATACCTTCATCTTCATCAAACAGATCTTCTTCGTTCGATAACTGATCAACTTCTTGATCAGGAACGGTTATTGAATCAGACATGATATTACGATTGAAACCTAACTTTTCAAAACCTAAATTTTGCGATAGAAGAAGAAAACGAAAGCAAATCAAGAGACTGGAATCGATAAAATTGAAATAGATTGATTGACGATACGAAATCAAACGAGAACTAATAAGGATACGATCGAATTTGATTAAGGAAAGAATCTGTTTTATTTGAATTTGATTCTAAACCGTATGACAGTAATTACCAAATTACCCTCGCGTGATAAAAATCAGCTAATATAATCTAAGGGACATGATCACTTCTTTATTTCTCTAAATATATGCACTTCTCTATTGAACCTATGTCTATATATATATATATATATATATATATATATATATATATATATATATATATATATATATATATATATATGTGTGTGTGTGTGTATGTGTGTGTGAAATTTAATTAAGTGTTATATATATATATATATATATATATATATATACTAGTTGAATACCCGCGCAATGCGGCGGGATGTGAAAATTTCATCAAGATTTATTCAAATTTGAAATCACAAATTCTTTCAAGATATCTTAAAGTCTTGTTACATTTGTACACATAAAACAGGTAAAATGTTTAGAATTCCATCAAGATCTTGATTTCAAAACGATTTGAAGCCAAACCCATCTTCAAGATCTTGATTTCAAAACGATAGTAACATGAATCTGTACAGAAATTGAATGCAACGATTGTAAGAATTTCTCATACTTCAAAATGGAGGGCGTCGTGGTAATAAAAGAGAAAGCAAACGAATAAAAGAATACGCAGAACATCTTACCGAAGACTGGAGCATCCATCGATCGGGAGAATCTGGCTACCGAAAACTAATGGGGATTCGAACCCTAAAACACAAAATTTTGAAGAGGGGAAGAAAGAAAATAAAAACTTCATATGGAATAGCCATGGAGTTGTAAAATTAAAAAACCCTAACCTTATGAAACAAGAGATGGGTGGAATGTAGCATTGAAGAACGAACAATTCCTTGCACCTCTGATTAAACCCTTCCAAGAAATTATTGAAGAAAAGAGAGATGGAGAAACCTAAAAATCATCACAAACCGTCGTCGGAGTTGAAGGGATTAGGAAGAGAGAAATAGAAAGATGGTCGGAACCTGAATAGTTTCTTGAGGAAGGGAATGGTCACCTTGAGAAGTGAACTCTGATCACAGAGCGTGTCTGAGAAGATAACCCAATGCATTAAACGGTTTCTCACTCTAAAATTTTAAGTAAGGGATGAGAGAGAAGTTTAAAATTTAAGTAATCATGCATTAAAGGGTGGTACATATTTCTTAAGAGGTTGTTTTTAAGAGTTTGGGGGTTAAGTGTATTATAATATATTATAGATATGCAAACAAACATATAAATGCTAATTGGAACTAAGAGTGCTTCAATAATTTAACTAACTTGACATTCCGTTTCAACGTGTTTTGATATCTGCTCATTTATAAAAAATATTAGGTCATTTATTCAGAGGTTTTTTCAATCGAAGTCAAAATTAGAAGGCATATTATAATGGTAGTCAAATAATAAGAATATTTGGATGGATGATATAACTTATATATCCATTATTTAACAAAAGGTCAAGTACTCATATCATTGAAGTATTGTTAAACAGATACAGCTCATTTATATACACAAGTACAATATACCAAAAAGAATGCAACTCTGAAAATTTTATGCCAACCGACAATCTCAGTCTTTACCAAGAAAAACAAGCAATTGCTAATAACTGCGGCTCCGAAGCGACAATGACGATTGGGATGAACTCGTAACCGGTATTTCGCAATACACGGTTGTCACCAATTTGACCGGCATTGATGTATTCACTGCCCCGACCACTTGAGTGTACCCGCACGATGTAGTGCAATTATGAAACTGAAAACTTCAACTCTCAATTCAAGTTTCTGCTTATTTAGCTACAAGGTAGACAAAATAAAATTAAACTAAACAGAGCATCGCATATAAACAATCAAGTAGGCTCCATATATACTTCTTCGTTGCATAAAAACTTAACAATTGATTTATAGACATGGTTCTTTTTAAGAACTCAAGAACTTCATATACATATGCATACACTTCTTTATCTTCCTTGGAAGAGTATCATTCACTATGTTGAATAAGTGACTGATAAAATCTAAAAACCCAATGACCTTTTATCTATTTTTACTCCTCAATTTACAATACATAACATTTCAATAACGAAACAGCTAGAGTTACAAGCATAAAAAGAACTTCAACAGACGCTGCTACATGCACATTCACATTTGTTGTTAACCAGACCATTTGCTGGTTTGTGGAGACCTGGTGTAGTTTTTGGGTTGTTATTAGGATTGTTGTTTTGTCTTTGTTTTGTTTACAGTCTAGAGTTGGGTTGAATTGGAAGTTGTTAAATCTAGATCAACAACTTAGGGGATGGTGGATTTACCATGTTAAATGGTATATAGCATTTTGGCAAGAGCAACAACTACTCTGTTTTGATCCGCAGAAACATCCATCTTTGGTTCATCTATCTTCCTGAAATTTATCAACCTCGTGCATAAACAAACAAAAACCATCACAAAACAGGGTTGGTTCCAAATTAAGAACTATGCAGAAACAAAAACAAAACCATTGCCAAAACAAATTATGTGACTTGTAATATACACTGCCAAAACAAATTATGTGACTTGTAATATACACTGCCAAAACAAATTATGTGACTTGTAATAGTTGGTTTCCAGCATTAATAAACCAAATATAAAAACTACAAAGATCATGGAAGAGCATGATGCTTAAATCTTAAATCTGTTTTAGCAAATCTCTTGCTTGTTAATCAATTCGTCTCTAACATAAGTTGGTTGTTTGATTGCTTGTAACTTCATTCCATTATTTTACCTTGATTTTTTCTCTTAATCTTGTTGGTTAAACATCAAATCAAATTAAAATTTATGGTTGATATCTCTTACAGGATTCCAAATGCTAAATATGGCAGAGAATCAACATATATGGAAATTTATGGCATGCAGGGGATCCCACCTGACATCTTGGCAGCTCATTATGGAGAGGAAGGTATCTAATATGCCTTGTTTTATTTACTTCTTAAATTTCATTTTAGTAATTTCCTTGTATTGTTCATTGCTTCTTTTCCTGATACGTGATGTCTTTTAAATGATAAAGTCTATGATGGGCCATACAACCTGATATTCAGGAAGTATTAAAGTGTTCGGTAACAACCAAAACATATATTTTATTATATTTTTGCTTGTTTTAGTGTTAAATAAAGTAAAAGTAAGACGTGTTAAAGTGTTTGCTCCCTATAAAAATTGCAAGAAAGATAACTTGAGAACTGTTAAAAACAAATGTAAATAAAATTTTATAGGTTAAAAAACAAACTTGGTTTTTCTTCTAAACACCATGAATGTTTTTAAGCTAGTCCCATTACAAAACAAGACTTAGAGCCTAGAGGCAAACAAGACTTAAAAACCCGAATCACTAATTCTCAAGAACAAAGCTTAAAGATCAATATATCCAACTATCCAAGTAAACTGTTTTGTTTTTCATTATATGCTCAGAAGGAAAATAAGTTTAACATAGCATTTAACTTACCAATTGGCAATGTGTGTGTGGGTTGTCTACGCACACTAATCATGGTGTTGATTATTCGCACTATTAAGCAAGAACTACATATATAAAAAAAAACTAAGAGGCCCATGTTCATCAAGACTCCTTTGCTTTGGAACTAATGATTGCTGACTACATTGAAGCATTACAAACCCAAACCTATCTTATTGAAATTCAAGAAACCTGCAAGCATTACAAACGCAAACCTATCTTATTGAAATTCAAGAAACTTGCAAGCATTACAAACCCAAACCTAACAACTCAAGAAGCCTGCAAGTATTACCCACCAAATTGAAATTGAAATTTAAATTCATATTCAAACCCAAACCTATCTTATTTATCTGAGTGAAACTTGAAAACTGAAGTGTGGAGGCAACCAATCTTGAAAATTGTGAGAAGCCAAACATGATAAAAGTGTGAAAATCAATCAGTCTCGTCCACATGATAGAGGTCTCTTGGAGCCTCAGCAACCAGTGCATTAGAAATAGAAGAGTTCAACAATTAACCAAAATGTCACCACAAATAAAGGTTATTAAGCATATTCATGAAGAATAAACACAACAAAGCCTAAATGCAACTTTTCATCAGCAAACTATTTAACAAGGGTTCAGAATAGGTAAAAGGAAATTCATGCACCTCCCCGGTGAACTGAACAGTGGTAAATTTGTTGTCAATTCCAGATGTTCCTTCAAAAACCTGCTCAAGAGAACAATCATATTTACATTAGGTTAAAATCATACAAGAAAACAAATAAATTTTAAATGGTGGAATGTTAAACATAAGCCAAACATGATAAAAGTGAGAAAATCAATCAGTCTCGTCCAACTTTAACAACAGAGAAAACCAATTGTCATCTTAATTGAATTCCAGTATACATAACCACATTAGAGATACAAAAATTAAAAAACCCTAACTCAATTTTGCACATACATATAGAGCACAATAGAAATCAAAAAAATTATGAGCGCTGTCAAATCAAATTCTACCAAGAAATAAGGAGAAATTAGGTCATAATCTACCAAGAAATAAGGGGAAATTAGGGCAAGATTGACGAGGGACATACCCAAATTAAGCATTGAGGAAGCGATAGAGATCGGAGAAGCAGATGAGGTCGCCAATTCGATTTTAGGGTTGAGAATACTTTGTGAATCGTTGTTTATATGCTGAATTCTTGAGAGGCAGAAAGTAGCAGGTAGAAGGAAAGTGAAAAAATCTTCCATGGGTACTGTCGGTAAGGTGTGAGACTTGAAGAGGTATGGCCTGAGACGTGAAAAGGGTGTACTATCTCGGTATGGTCGGAGGTCAGAGAGCATGGTTGGAGCGTGCGCGTACTCTCATTATTTGTCGCTCTTTCTTGTGTCATGTGCAAAGCAAAAAAAAATGAAGTTGTACCTTAGGCATCTTAAGTTGTATTTAAGAGTTTTTCAAATTTCATGCTTTAAATAGATGTACATTGTGCTTAAGGGCTTGTATTTAAGACATTTGATCTAAATGCTTATATATGTAGTATATATATATATATATATATATATATATATATATATATATATATATATATATATATATATGTGTGTGTGTGTGTGTGTGTGTGCTGTATATATATATATATGTGTGTGTGTGTGTGTATGTGTGTGTGTGTGTGTGTGTGTGTGTGTTTGTGTGTTTATATATATCTATATATGTGTGTGTGTGTATGTTGGTTCCTGTTTTGCTTATACAAGATTGTCAGATCTATTAGTTCGAGTTCATGTTTGATGCGGAAGTGTATTTGAAGAACTAACAGATATGTTTGATATATTTAGAACACAATATAAATAAACAGTGAACTGGAAATAATATCTCAAAGTTTACTGAATATATATATATATATCAAGAACAGATTTAAGAACAGTGAGTAAGCAAAGCTTTAAAACAGATATGACTCTCAAAGTATATAAGCTATGCGTTCTTTATGTTTTTATCTCTTGATTCTCAATATTGAAGAACTCAACATGAGTCTTCCTTATATACTACTCTAAGGGGACCATAAAGCATAAGGTACTATTCAGAATGGACGGTATGAATAGTTGGACGGATGGCATGAACAGTTGGACGTGCTGTATTGCATTTAATGCAGCAGACGTCTATTATGTACTAAGCCCTATTGAATCCAATCAGAGTTTGACACGTTGAAGATGGACAGGGCATGCTACCATGCAAGTTGATGAACAGGTCCAGTAACAGTAGCAAGATATTATAAATATCTTCAAGTCATTAGAGAGGACCACAGAGGCTCTGTAAAGTGTTACAGAGGTTCTGCGGTCTGATCCTTTGTAGAGCAGTCTTCACCGAATTCCGAGTCTTTGGTCTTCTTTGCGCGTATGACAGAGCTTCTGTAGGACGCCTCTTTAGCTTCTGTAGCTTCTCGACCTTGATCTCTCGGTAAGTTCGGCAGAGCCTCTGTAAGAGGCTCTCTTCACTTAGCCTATTTTTCACTACTTCTAAATACTTCTATGATTAGGAAGATTGAAGCTAACAATCTCCCCCTAAGTAGTGAAAAATAAAAATTTGAACTTTAGTTAAGTTAGGCTAAGTTAGATAAAACAGAGGTTAAACAATACCTCGAAAGTTCTTTTCATTTAGAAGTATGCTAGAGGCATTTTACATTTGAGTATAATGAAAGATAAACTTTAACATGATTTGCAGAGATTGGTTGTTTGAGAATCAGATTTTGGCGTCTTTGAAATCGTTGAAGCTTCTGTTGTCTCTTCCGACTTCTCTGATCTCTTTGTAGAAACTGATGCAGAGTTCTCTTAAGCGTATTGTGGCATCAATCTCTCTGATGAGGGTATCTGCAGCGTCTCTATCCATTTGCTCGGTATCTCTGTAGTTTACAAGGTTTGCTCTGAACTTGTTCAGAGTACTAGTTGCGTACTTCTGACAATCCATGCTTACAAAAAGTTTGACTTCGCCTTGTGGGTTTTGAAATACTAACCCGAATCTTGGTTCTGTAATGATTGAGTTGGACACGGCGTCAGGTGGGAAGCGATCTTCTGGTGGTCGTAGATTCAGATGTTTAAGACCAAGATCCTTTCCCAGCTGAAAGTCTGTCAGACTGTAGATTAGAAGCCTTTCCCTCATAGCTTTTCTCAACACTTGATAGGCTCTGGTGTTTGGCTCTGTGTTGTAGTTGTCTTTTGTCCACTGCAGAAGTTCAGGTAGATCATAGGGATTTAGATTCCTTATGTCAGCATCAGCGAAGGTGGTTTCTGAATTGTTTACCCTTTTGACTCTGTAAAGATTGTACCTGACTCTTGGATAGGTTCTTGTGAAGGAGAATCTGCAGAAGATTACCTTTTTGATTTTTTGAATTGAGAAGACTTATGCTTTGGTTCTTGGCTTTGTTCTGCTGAAGATGTTCTCAAATTCTTCTCTGATGTTCGGATTTGTGATTTGGTCTGTTGGATGGAGGTTCTGAAAGGGTTGTTTGTAGAGATATTTGTACACCACTTCTTCCATTTCTTCGTATGTTGGACCATGTGGTGGAACTTGTCTTCTGAGACTCTCCATCTGTTGAACAACTTCTGCAGCTCTACCAGTAAGTGGAATGTCTGACAGGGGCTTTAATCCTTATGCCCAGTCCTCTTCTTCAAGCTTTGGAGTTTGAAAGGCATCAAAGGAGTTTTTCATCAGTTTTTCTGTAGGATTGGGTACTGATTTCTTTTTCTTGGGCTCTTCTGTCATTTTTGCCTTTCCCTTGTCTTTGGCTTTTGGAGGTGCAGAACCTGTTGCTTCTGTGGGTTTGGTTGTTTGTGCTTCTGTTGGAATGATGAGAGTTGCCTCTGTAAGTTTTGACACTTGTGTTTGAGAGGACTTATGTGGCGTTGGTTCTGTTGGCTTGTTTTGCTCTGTAACCTCTGTGGGAGGTTCTTTTGTGACTTCTTCTGTGAGCTTGGTTTCTGTGGATTGAGGTATGTCGAATCTTCTTGCCATTCGGAAAGCTAAAGTGAACCTGTGCCTTTCTTCTTCTCTCTGCGGCATTCGATCAGACATTGTTTTGTGCATTTTTCTTAGAACAGAAGAAGCAGAGGTCGTTGCTCTTTTTGGTTTGTGGGCAATAGACTTTCTTCTTGGTATGGTTTGGGGTTTTTCTGTTGATTTTGTAGTTGGAGAGTGAAGATTTTCTTCTGAAGAGGATGACAGATGTTGAGCATCTTCTTCAAACATTGTAGGAATTTCCACAGAGGTGGGTGTTTTCTCTGTGGTCTTTTGATCTTTTTCTCCAGGTTGTTGGTTTGTTGGACTTTCTTCCACGATGATTACCTCAGGGATGGTTGTTGTCTCTGTGGTTTTTTGATCTATTTCTGATACATGGATTTCTTCAGGAGTTGATTCCACAGAGATGGGTGTTGTCTCTGTGGTCTTTTGATCTTGGGTTTGTTCTGGAGGGGCTTGGCTGATTGGTTCTGCTGCGATTGGTGGAGCTTGTATTCCTCTGGTCGTAGCTTTCTCCCTTATATTCTCCCCCTCAGGATGATCTGAAGGACCAGGATGGTCGTCATCAGAGTCATCCCGACTCTTATCAGAAGTACCCTCTGCTCTGCAGGAAGCTTAGGGTTTCTTTGGTAGTTCTGCTCCTGCGGCCATCAACTTTGCACATACATCATCGCAGAGGCCGATTAGAGTTGCAAGCTCTGCTTCTGTGTTGAAGCGCATTCTGCCGACACTTTTTCTGAACTCTTTGACGTAGTTGGCATTTGCAGTAGTGAAGGAGACAATGACTTCTGTGACCTGGTTTATGGCATTCTGCCCGAGCTCTGTCAGCTGTGCTCTGGTCATGTAATCTTTTGGCTGCATCATTGTAGTGTTGCGCATTGCCTCTTCTTGAACGTTTTGCAGAGCCTTCTGTAGTTCTGCAGGTGTGATGCTCTGTGATTTGTTAGATTGCTTGTTCATTTGTTCAAGGAAATGTTTGACTGATTCCTTGAATGCAGATGTTGCAGCTATTCCAAAATTTTTAGCAGCAGAAGTGGCTGTAGTTGTGGCAGTTGTTTGAGCAGAAGATTTCATCTCTGAGATGGCCGTTTTCACCTCTGTGGACAGATTGTCCATTTTGGTGTCCAGATTCAGCAAGGCCGTTGATGTTTTCTCTGCAAAAGATGTGAAAGAGCTTTTCAACTCTTTCATGGTTTGGTTCACAGAGGTGACAAGGGTTTGGAACTCATCCCTTGATACTTGTGTCCCTGGTGTAACCTCTGGAGGAACACATTCATCTCCAGAGTGAGTCCCTGCTCCTGGGACACCTTCGTTCACCCTTGTTTGTACGATGGGGGTGGAAGGATTTCCATCTGATCTTCGAGCAGAACCATCTAGTGCTTCAGACTCTACAGAAGTTCTGTGAATGACATTGTCTAGATCCACTTTAGAGGTGGGTACTAGATTATCCTTCTGTTGACTCGGAGACTTGTCTAGAGTCTCTTCGTCGTTGTGCTCACTACTTCTCTCTGAAAGAAGTGTTGGCCCTATATTGTGCGTGGCAGAGGAAACGAATTCCTCTGTTGGGTGTTCTAGTGTGATCTGGGGCTATTGATCACGAACTATAGGTGAGTCTCTTTGAGGAGACTCCATAGGAATGGATTCCCCGGTTTCTGTGGGCGCAGAATTCGAAAGAGTGACCTCTGGCTGGATGGGTTGGGTTTGGATCGAGCTGTGCTGCTCTTTTTCAATAACTCTTTCTGCAGCTAGACCTGCAGAGTTAGATGTGTGGGTTGCACTGGGAGGGGTTTGATGATGTGTGCCTTCTACTTCTACGGCATCTTTTCCTGTCCCTTTTACCTTTTCTTCCATTGTATCTAAGGCCTTTTTAACCTCATCTCTGTTCCACAGAACTTCTGCATGTAGCCTAAGCCTTTCCCTAGTTTCAACATCTGACAAGTCGATTTCTTCTATTCCTTCTTCTGAAGCTTGGCTTGGACTCCTTCTGTGGACGTCTAGTCCCTGTTGGATGAAGGGATAATGTAGAATGTAAGGGGTTTCAGATGGTTGATCTCTGGGGGTTTGATCATTTTCTTGCAGATTTGTGTCAATGCCAGAGATAGAGAAGTCTTGTTCTTCTGTGGTGTGGTGGTCAAGTGGTGGTGCGTTCCACCCAGCTGTATTTAGGGTGTTAGCAAAGTCAGGGTGTTGAAGAAAATCGTTTAAGTTTCCTTGATGAGAAAATCGATCCGGGGATTGATAAGGTGAGTGATATCCCTCTTCTGCAACTTCTTCTTCTGCAGTTTCTTCGACCCTGGTTTCTGCGACCTCTTCTTCTGCAGTTCCTTCTTCTGCAGTTTCCTCTTCTGCGATGGTAACCAATTTATCATGCTTCTTTTTGGTCTTCCTCCTCTTTGGTTTTGGTGCTCCTTCCTCTGTGGTTTTCGATTTTCTTTTCTTCTTCTGTTTTGGAGACGAGGGAGGAGCAGAGGAGCCAACTTCTGTGGCGTGAGGAGGTGAAGATTGATCTTCTGCGATGTTTGTAGAGGTGCCTTCTGCAGTTTTCCTCTTCTTTATTTTTGGGGTAGAGGCAGAGGCTTTAGAAGAAGATCTCTTTCCCATGAGTTCGTCACGTTTGGCCATAAAACTTCGTTGGATTTCCAAATGTTTTGCCAGTTTCTTCTTCTTTGATTTTGTAGAGAGGGGTTCTACAACTATTGTTCCTAAGGGGACACCTAAACGCGGGGGTGTCACAGGGCTCGGTTCTGGTGTCCTGTGATCGCGTATATACTCTTGCTTAAGGGTTTTGTTCGTTGCATATTTCAGAAGCCTTTTTGAAAGAGGTCTGCAGTGGTTGTAGCCTTCTGCATGATCGGTGGGGATGTTCTTGTTCATCGGGAACTGTTTAGGAATTGGTCCTTCCATTGGCCATTTCTGCATCATTAGCAGAGGTTCGAACAGAACTCCTAAGATTCTTTGGAATTGCAGAGGCGGTAGATATGTGGGATCAGTCTCTTTAGCCTTCAGGGTGTTGTTCTTTCTGTCGATTGTATTGATGATCTCCTGCAGCATGATGGTCGAGTAATCGAGTGGGAGATCGTAGTAGACCCCATACATGATGGTTAAGATCTGATGCGAGCTTTGATCAATGCTGCCTATCTTCCCTGTCAGGCATCTGTTTAGGATTGAAAACAAGGTGTTCCACAGAGGTGGTAGTCTGCCTCTGCGGAAGTCATTTCTTTTTCTCGGGTGTGTGTTGTACCCAAGCATTTCTACAAAACGACAGAGCTCGTCGTCTGTAGGCTGTTCTGCATATGTTTTCAATCCCAGAAGACCTCTAGTTGGTAAATTGAACTCCAGAGAGAACATTGTTCTATTAAATTTGAGTTCTAGATGCTCTGAGTTGTCTGGCTTTGAGATGTATCCTTTGATCAGAGAATCATCTTTATCATATCTGCAGCTCTGCCAAAATTGGTTCAAATACCTAGCAGGTATTTTCTTTGGGGTTCTTGAAAGTAGAGCGAAGAGGATATGATTTTCCATGATATTTAGAAGAAGGGCATGGACTTCGCCGAAAGTAGTGGGTGAGGGGACCAAATAGCAATTGTTGGATTTGATTGGTAGTACCTTTTCGAAATGATCCTTTGCTATAAAGTTTTGAAGATGTGTGGTCGGAGCAAAGTCTGCTGAGTCGCCGGAATCATCTTGTTCGAAATTTTTGGCGAGGTGGGGGTTTTCTGAATGTTCAGAATGAGCAGATGAATGTTCCGCTGAGTTCGCCGGAGAGTGTGCAAGGGAGATAGCTTGAGAAGATGAAGCCATTTGGTAAGAAGAATAGGATTCTTGCAAGTGTTTGCAGGGTTTCGCCGGAGAAGAATGAGAGTTTGTAAAGGTTTTATGAGAAGGTAAGCTTGGGTTTTATATGAGTGTAAAATGGTAGAATTTGAAAGAGTAAAAATATATGGCAATGGATAAATATTTGGAATCCGAACTCAAGTTAGAACGGAGGGTTCAACTTTCCATAGAAAACGTTCCATGTACGCCCAATGAAAAAGAGACACAACCACAAGGGTTGTGGCGTGGTGGTAAGGGCCTGGGGAGTTCATAGCGCTTGCCCGGGTTCGGTGTGTTTGCCAGGGATGTACTGGGCCGAAGGCCCAGGAACCCTATCCAAAAAAAAAAAAAAAAAAAGAGACACGTAGGCCATGTCAGAGGATGACAGGACGTCGTGCGCGGCCCATTAATGCTAGGCACGTGTGGTTGATCTTAGCCATATGAAATTCACTCTCAGTAAAAGTAACCGTTATTTTTATAGAAATGCCCAAGTAACAAATTGACAGAACCTTTGTGGTTTATAGAAGCTCTGTGATTTTGAAAATCTTGATGTTCATGCCTCATATATCTCATTGTTATCATGACTCTGTAGGTTATTCTTTAACCAAAACATTTGTAAGGACATTGGAGAGGATTAATAGGATTTTAGTGAAGAAATTTCGTTTAGAGGTTTTGAGGCTCTGTAGGATCTTGCAGAAGCTCTGTCAGGGCCAGCAGAAGCTCTATGAAAGAAAATTTCTTATTACTAAAAATCTATCAACGATTTTGATCATCCAAGTTTTGATTTGTACTAAGAAACGTTTTTCGGACATATTTGAAAGTTGGTGTCCGAGAAAACTGTTATGGAAAAAGTTTTGTTCAAGAAGGTCATGGTGTGTGTGTTTGGTTTCCGAGATAACATTCCAAAAGATCGATAGAGGTTAAATTTGTGATCACAGAGCATATTTCTGGCAGATCCTCTGTTGAGCTAAGTAGAGGCTCTATGACCTCAAATTTCTCATAACTCAAATTTTATGAAACTTTTTGATCTTTTGATTTTTGAAATGTCATCCACAGTATATTTAGGACATATTTGACAATTTGTGTCCCAGAAAACTGTTTTCAACAACCTTTTGTACGAGAGACATACCTTTTTGGTTCTTCTTTTCTCGGCAGTGATGTCTGACTTCTGTCGATATAGATTCATCGACGCTATTCTTTGGCTTCTCCTTGAAAGTTTTACCTCTGTAGATAATTTCAGGGTCCCTTTTTGCTCCCCCTTGATCTAATCACCTCTGTAGATCATGTAATTTCCTTTTACTCCCCCTCGACCTATGCTTGGATCAAAAACTGATAAGTTTTGCATAGAACATAGGTCTTGTTTTTCCAGAGGTTCTGTGGAGGTCGTCTGAGGTTCTGAGCAGACTTACAGAAGCTCTGTGATATCAAGAATTATTTAAGATTGAGAATTTACATACAGAAATAAATCAATCAAAGCAATAAGTTAAGTAAAATAGAAATATATACTTATTAACAGAAGATAAAGCTATACTTACAGAGGATTTTCACATCATATTAATCATTCCTAACTTACCCACCAAGAAATTAAATCTTTTCTCGTCTAAGGCTTTGGTGAATAAGTCTGCAAGTTGGTATTCTGTGGGCACGAAATGCATCTCGATTGTACCGTTCTCAACATGATGTTTCAAGAAGTGGTACCTTATATCGATATGCTTAGTTTTGGAATGTTGCACAGGATTGGCAGAGATGGCAATGGCACTTTTGGAATCACAGAAGATGGGTATTTTGAAAATAATGTGGCCGTAGTCTTTTAGCTGAGTCTTCATCCATAGAACCTGAGAACAACAGCTAGCAGCAGCAACGTATTCAGCTTCTACCGTAGATGTTGATACACAGTTCTGCTTTTTGGAGGTCCAACTGACTAGCTTACCACCTAGGAATTGACAACTCCCAGAGGTACTCTTTCTGTCGAGCATGCATCCTCCATAGTCTGAATCTGTAAAAGCTTTAAGACAAAAGCCAAAGTTCTGTGGATACCAGAGACCAAGATTTTTGGTCCCCTTTAGGTATCTAAAGATTCTTTTAACAGCATCATAATGTGATTTCTTAGGATTAGCTTGATAGCGTGCACAAAGACATGTGGAATGCATAATGTCAGGTCTGCTTGCTGTTAAGTATAACATAGATCCAATCATGCCTCTGTAGAGAGTGCATTCTATAGAGATGCCATCTGGATCTAAGGATAACTTATTTCCAGTGGCCATTGGAGTTTTCATTGCAGAGGTATCAGAAAGGCTATATTTGCAAAGCATGTCAGAGACATATTTTGCCTGATTTATAAAAATTCCTTCTGATGATTGTTTGACTTGGAGTCCGAGGAAAAATGTTAATTCTCCCATCATACTCATTTCAAATTCACTCTGCATGAGTTTTTCAAAACTTTTGCACTCCTCTGTATTAGTAGACCCAAAAATTATGTCGTCCACATAGATTTGTACAAGCATTATTTCACTGTTTTTGCGTTTATAGAATAAGGTAGTATCTGTTGTACCTCTGTTGTAGCCATTGACTAGAAGAAAAGTAGAAAGTCGTTCGTACCATGCTCTTGGAGCCTGTTTCAGTCCGTACAGAGCCTTTTCAAGGTAGTATACATGCCTTGGGAACTTTGAGCTTTCAAACCCTGGTGGCTGATTTACGTAAACCTCTTCTTGGATTTCACCGTTGAGAAAAGCTGATTTTACGTCCATCTAATAAACTTTAAATCCTCTGTGGGCTGCGAAGGCTAAGAATATTCTTATTGCTTCGAGCCGTGCGACAGGGGCAAAAGTCTCATCGTAGTCTATGCCTTCTTCTTGTCTATATCCCTTGGCCACTAATCTTGCTTTGTTTCTAACGACTACTCCATATTCATCCTTCTTATTTCTGTAGACCCACTTAGTCCCAATGGCCTGTTTCCCTCGTGGTAGAGGTACTAAAGTCCATACTCTGTTATGCTCAAACTGCAGAAGCTCTTCTTGCATGGCGTCTACCCAGTTTGGGTCATCTAAGGCTTCAGAAATCTTCTTTGGCTCTATCACACTAATAAAATTTGTAAAGAAACAAAAATTAGCAGTGGCAGACCTGGTTTTTACCGTGTCAGAAGGTTCGCCGATTATTTGGCTTGGAGGATGGCTTTTTGTCCACTTAGTTGTGCGTGGAAGGTGGTCATCAATGTCATCGAATCTTTCTTCAGAGGCTTCTTGTTCTTCTTCTTCTTGTATAGCCTCCGTAGTAGTGCGTGCCTTTGTAGTTGATCCTACAGCTTGTGGAATGATTGGTATGAGAGGTGGTGGAGTTTGTTCCTCTGAGGACGTATAGACTTGGTCCTCTATATCCTCTGTAATTGGTTCCTCTGTGGATTGTGAAGTTTGATTTTCAGCAGCTTCTGTGGTCGTTTTCCTTGTTGTTTCATCTTCTGTGATTTCTACCTCGGCATTTGCATATGTAGTATTTACAGAAGAAGATGAAGCATTATTTGGTCCAGTTAGAGTCATACCTGTTGGATTTTGACCGATGGAAGATGGTTCTTCAGAAGCTCTGATGGTTCCACCATAGGGATCAATGTCATCGTGGAACATCTCAAAAAATAGACGATTTAAGTCTTCTTTTGCTTGTGAGATGCCAGAGGATTCCCCTTTAAGTCCGAGTTCTGAACTGATTTGTTCAGAAGTCTTTTGGAATGAATCATCAAAAGAAACATTGATGCTTTCAACAATTTTGCGAGGCCTCGTAAGGAATGCTCTGTAGGCTTTGGAAGTGGCAGAGTATCCAATGAATTTGCCTTCATCAGCTTTTACCTCAAACTTTCCTTTGGAATCTCTGTCGTTTAAAACAAAGCATTTACATCCAAACACATGGAAAAATTTGATGTTTGGCTGCCTTTTGTTGATTAATTCGTAAGGAGTCTTGAGGTGTCTTTTCACAATGGTTGAACGATTATGTGTATAACAAGCAGTAGAAATCGCTTCTACCCAAAAGTTCATTGGCAATCCACATGCTGATAGCATAGCTCTTGCGGCCTCCACAAGCGTTCGATTCTTTCTTTCGACTACGTCGTTCTGCTGTGGAGTACGTGTGGCAGAAAAGTTCTGTGATATTCCTTCTGTAGAAAGATAGGCTTCAATGAAAGAGTTTTTAAATTTTGTGCCATTGTCACTTCTTAACTTCTGTATTCTGCATTCATAAAGAACTTGGATTCTTTTCATTAGATTTATCAAGATGATTGGAACATCTGATTTCTTTCGAACAAATTCAACCCATGAGAAACGCAAATACTCATCAATTAAGACAAGTATGTATTTCTTGCCACCTAGGCTCTGTATGGCAATGGGACCGCAGAGGTCAACATGAAGCATGTATAGAGGTCTAGTGCAAGACACATCTGTTTTGCCTCTATGGGAAGCTCTTCTGAGTTTTCACATTTCACAGGCAGAACATAAGTGATCCTTATTAAATTTAACATTAGGCAAACCTTTAACTAGATCAAGTTTGACCAGTTTATCCAAGGTGTGAAAATTCAAGTGACAGAACCTGTTATGCCATAACCAGGCTTCCTCACTTTTGCAGGCTACAAGGCAAACTTTGTCCTTGTTCTTGGAACTGAAATTCATTAGATATAGATCACCTCTTCTTTCAGCTCGCAGAAGTTCCATTCCTGTGTCTTCACTTTGCAGAGAGCAGAAAGTTCTTTTGAATAAGACATCAAATCCTGTATCACAGAGTTGACTTACACTGAGTAGGTTGTGTTTAAGGCCATTCACATATGCAACTTTGTATACAGAGACGTTTTCCTTCTTTATGACTCCATATCCTTTGATGTGTCCCTTCTTGTTGTCTCCAAAAGTTACAGATCCACCATCGTGTGTTTCTTTGTATGTGGATAGTAGACTTCTGTCGCCAGTCATGTGCCTTGAGCATCCGGAGTCAAGATACCAAATTGGCACAAACTGTTTCTGTAAAAATAATCACAGAGACTTAGGTACCCATATCCACATGGGTCCAATATTGTTAGAATTTTTCAAGTTTGCCTTAGCATTCTTGAAATACATTTTATCTTTTGTAGAAGAATCATATTGTTTCTTTCTAGGTTCTGACTTTGGAATTTTAATTTTAGTGAAGAGAAAGCAATCTGGACTTGAGAAGTGATTATTTAATTTGAACATAAGATCAAAGCAATGACAGTATTGAATATGAGACGTGATTTGCTTGAACTTTTCATTGAATTTATTGAACTGAGCCACAGAGGCATTACATTCTTTCTTAACATAAGATTTCCTATTACAAGAAGATCTATGAGTACTAGAATGTTGATTGCAAAAGCTTTGTTTAGTTCTTGCCTTCTGTGAGTCTCTTCTGTGGTGAACATCTTTCTTCACTGTCACAGAGGAAAAAGATTTGTTAACTTTAGGCCATGTTCCCTTTTGTTTCCAAGTGGAATTTTCGTTAATTCGCCTTAAAGGTTTTGAAAATTTTGAACTTTTAGGATCTATAGAGGTCTTTTCTAACATATCAAGCTCAGCAGAGGTTTTGACTTTTAAATACATGTTCAGAAAATCTGGGCAGATAGGTATCTCTGTGATTTTCTCTTTTGGAGAAATAGTTCTGTTAAGAACTTCAGAGGAGAATTTAACATCCTCTGTGTCATAGTGAACTATCTTTGATGAAACATCAGTCTCTGAGTCGTCAGAAGATGAATCGTCCTCATATACAGAGGTTGATTCATTTCTTTCGATAGAGGATGGAGTTTCCGAGCATGTATCACACGAGCTTTCTTCCTCTGTAAAATAATTTTCATAGACGGCAGAGGTTTCTGATAAGATCACTTCAGCGAGAAGTTTATCTACAGAAGAAGTACAGAAGTTTTCTAAAATGCTTGTTTTCCATACTTCCACAATTTCCTTTTCAATTGTTTCTATAAGTTTTTCTTCTGAAAAAATGGGTGTAAACTCAGGAGCTTCTGCTGATAATTGTTTTTCAACATTTATCATACAGACAAAAGCAACCTGCGTTTGAGTCTCTGGTTTACCAAACTTTAAGATACCAATCTGATCTTGTGTTTTCAAATATTTCTTTGGTTTGATTCCTCTATTGACAGAGGTTGAAGATGATGAATCTGTGTTTTCAAACCACACATTGATCATCTTCGTCTGTTTCCTCAAGTGAGGTTCCACAGAGATTTTAGCCCTTTTTCTTACAGAGAGTAAGTTTGAAAAATATGGTTTGTTTGTTTTTCCCAACACAAACAGAGAAGACAGAGGTTTAATTCTTTTGCCTTCAACACCTAGGGTAATATCATCGTACCCTATACCTCGTCTTCCTATTTGTGAGTTTACTTTTTCATAAACCTTCTGTGCATCTTTATAGTTTTTGAGTAAAACTTCTCTTCTGAGTAGATCTTGCCAAAGTACCTCTCTCTCTCTCTTTGAAAGTATTCCTTGAGAGCTCTTATGTCAGTAGTTTCACTCCTGGAAACTGAAAGTTCTTTTGTTTTGATTTTTAACTCAGAGGTTAATTCAGAAATTTGTTTTTTTAAAGGATCTAGATTTTTGTTCCAATTCTTTTCTATTCTCTCCTTTTCTTCAAAAATTTTGGCTTTTTCTTGAGTGAGAAGCCGTACTTCTCTCTCATTAAAGGTGAGTCTTTTCTGAATGCCTTCATTTAATTCTTTTAGTTCAATTACTTCAATAAGTTTAAGTGAATCATCATCTACAGAATTAGTACAAGAGGTAGAGTTTGAAGTGGATACCTCAGTGTCAGTGCCGGAGTCGATTTCTGCCATGCCACAGAATAGGGCATTGGTTGTGTATTCTTCATCAGAGGTAGAGTCTGACTCGAAGTCCTCTTTGTTCACCTCAGAATGCCCTTTGTTCGCCATTAGGGATTTTTGTGCATAGTACTCAACCTTCTTTTTGTAAAAAGCTGAGTCCTTCTGTGGGCGATTTGATCTGCTTCTGCACTCATTAACGAAATGGCCTGGCTTCCCGCAGTTGAAACAGCCTTGGGAAGTGTTTCTAGTATGATCGTCGGACTTTTGTCGGTCTCCACTTTTCTCCGATCAGCATTCGTTTGCGTAATGACCAGGCTTGCCACATTTGTAGCATTCTTGTTGTATGTGGCTCATCTTGTCATCTGTCCTTTGTCGGTCACTACTTCTGTAGTTTCTGTCGCTTGACCTCTGTCGGTCACTTCTATCATCTGACCTCTGTCGGTCACTTGATTCTTCTCTTCTTCCGTTATCTCTTCTGTCACTTTGATTGTCTCTTCCATATCGATCATTTCTTGAACCTCTTTGGTTTCCTATGAACTCTCTTGTCAATAGAGCTGAGGATTTAGCTAATGACACGAGAGTTATTTCTTCTTCTATCAGCTCGTCTTCTTCGCTATCAATCATCACTATCTTCTTCTTTTCCTTTTTCTTTTCCTCTATTGCTTTCTCATTTCTTGGTCTCTCTGTAGCCTCTGTAGATTTACTAACCAATGCATATGGTGCAATGTTTAGTGTTTTAGCCTGTGCTATTTGAGGTTCTTGTGCGGCTAGTGTTCCATAGAGATCAGAGAGAGTCCAGGAGTCTAGATCTTGGTTTGTTTGCAAGGACATAGACAGCTGGAGCCATTCATCATTCAGGCTTTTTAGAAACATGACATTATTTTCTTCTGAGGTTCTGTGAATGCCAGACTTTTTACATTTGTTTATGAGAGAGTTGAACCTGTCGTACGTCGTTTGCAGAGATTCTGTTGCAGAGGCTCTGAATGCATGATATTCATTTATGTATTGTGCCCTTCGGTTCTTCTGTGTTTTAGCACCCCCTTCCAACTGTCTTTCTAATTCTTTCCAAAGATCGTGCGCAGTTTCGCATGCATCTAAGGATTGAAAAAGTTCGTTGGGGATAGCCATTATCAAGATTCTTTTTGGTTTCTGTGCAACTTCATCTTCTGCCTTATCTTCACTTGACCATTCTTCTTTTGGCTTCGGTTTTTGATGTTCAGGGATTTCAGGAGATTCAACAGTAGCTGGTACTCATGGTACTACTATCATGGGAACAGGAGGAAGGTTGTAAAGATATTGTACTAGATTTTTTTCAGTACCCTCAAAGAAATGGACCATTCTTATTTTCCATTGAGGATACTCATCTCGAAGGAGAGTTGGAGGCTTGGTGAGTGAACCAGCAGTGAAGAAGCTATTTGTATTTGTCATTGTAAAGGTTCTGAAAAGATAGTATGACTAAAGAGTATGAGTCTGATGATCTGGAAAGTTTTTCTGGGTTTGAACAGTTCCCAGAGTACACTTTAATGGAGGTTTAACCTGGAAATGAGGAATAGGTTAAAAAGGAATGATGTCTATCACCAATCTTGAAACAAAGAGGACCACTTGATATTGAAAATCAAGGTAGGCTCTGATACCAATTGTTGGTTCCTGTTTTGTTTATACAAGATTGTCAGATCTATTAGTTCGAGTTTATGTTTGATGCGGAAGCATATTTGAAGAACTAACAGATATGTTTGATAGATTTAGAACACAATATAAATAAACAGTGAACTGGAAATAATATCTCAAAGTTTACTGAATATATATATATATATATATCAAGAACAGATTTAAGAACAGTGAGTAAGCAAAGCTTTAAAACAGATATGACTCTCAAAGTATATAAGCTATGTGTTCTTGATGTTTTTATCTCTTGATTCTCGATATTGAAGAACTCAACATGAGTCTTCCTTATATACTACTCTAAGGGGACCATAAAGCATAAGGTACGATTCAGAATGGACGGTATTAATAGTTGGACGGATGGCATGAACAGTTGGACGTGCTGTATTGCATTTAATGCAGCAGACGTCTATTATGTACTAAGCCCTATTGAATCAAATCAGAGTTTGACACGTTGAAGATGGACAGGGCATGCTGCCATGCAAGTTGATGAACAGGTCCAGTAACAGTAGCAAGATATTATAAATATCTTCAAGTCATTAGAGAGGACCACAGAGGCTCTGTAAAGTGTTACAGAGGTTCTGCGGTCTGATCCTTTGTAGAGCAGTCTTCACCGAATTCCGAGTCTTTGGTCTTCTTTGCGCGTATGACAGAGCTTCTGTAGGACGCCTCTTTAGCTTCTGTAGCTTCTCGACCTTGATCTCTCGGTAAGTTCGGCAGAGCCTCTGTAAGAGGCTCTCTTCACTTAGCCTATTTTTCACTACTTCTAAATACTTATATGATTAGGAAGATTAAAGCTAACAGTGTGTGTGTGTGTGTGTTTATTTATATATATAGAGAGAGAGTCATATTCAAATGTAAACTTTTTTTCGTGTAAACCGTGTAAACTTTGTAGTTTCATATGTTTTTTTGATGAAATTTTTTTATGGAATTGTTTATTTTGATGAAATTGTTTTATATCATTCATTTCTTGACGAAATGTTTTTATGAAATTTGTAGTTTCATAGGTTTTTTTTTCATTTTTATGAACTGTTTCATACATTTTTCGTTTTCACCTATGAAATTTTTCGTTTTCACCTATGAAACTACAAATTTCGCAAAAAAATTTCATCAAAAAATGAATGATATGAAACAATTTCATCAAAAATAAACAATTCCATAAAAAAAATTCATCAAAAAAACATATGAAACTACAAAGTTTACACGGTTTACACGAAAAAAAGTTTACATTTGAATATGACTCTCTCTCTATATATATAAATAAACACACACACACACACACACACTGTTAGCTTTAATCTTCCTAATCATAGAAGTATTTAGAAGTAGTGAAAAATAGGCTAAGTATTTAGAAGTAGTGAAAAATAGGCTTTGTTGAGATCTGTAAATCGATACAGACCCTTCATTTGCCATTTTTCTTCGCCACGACCACGACGTTAGCAAGCCAGTCGGGGTACTTTACTTCTCGAATTTTCCCTGTCTTGAGGAGGTTGTCAACTTCGTCATTTATTACCTTATTCCTCTCAGGAGCGAATTTTCGCCGCTTCTGCTTGATAGGCTTGAATGACGGGTCGACATTGAGCTTATGAGAAATGACGCCAGGATCGATACCGACCATGTCTTCATGTTACCAGGCAAAACAATCGGCATACTCCTACAAGAAAGATATTAGCTTTTCTTTAATGCAAGGATCGAGGGATGATCCTATAAAGACTTTTTGATCAGGCTTGCTCTAATCTAGGATGATTTCCTCCAGGTGATAGTCGTCAACTATCGTAGGGGAATCTTGTGCATTCTCAAGCTCCTCATGCACTTGGGTAACGGCTTGTTCTGAGTTTTCTTTACTTGCCATTTTCCTGGAACATAATATAGAGGAAACTACAAGAAACCGTTAGTAAAACGCACGTTTGTCGAAGATTTTTTTCTAGATGGGGCCCCACAGTGGGCGCCAAACTGTTAATGCCAAAAATCGTCCAGAAGGATAACTTAAAGTTGATTGTGGAGCTTAACAACTAAAGAAATAAATCGTTCAAAAAAAACAATGCGTTAAAGACAGAAAATGCAAAGGAGACAAAGATTTTGGTGACGCGGGAAAAACCTCAACGAGGAAAAAACCCGCGGACGACTGTGGAAGTCATCGCTGCACTATGATCGCCAAACAGGGGCGATGTCCTTTGTTTCAGATGTCGAGAGTACAGTGATTACAATACAAATGACTTGAAATGTAAAAATAACAAGTGTATCGAATGTAAAAATAGTGTGTCGTGTGCCAAGACTGCTGGTCGAGAGTATAAGTCGTGCGTCGAGAGCGATCACTTGAGAGAGATTTATTTGCTTCAGATATTCTTGAGTACGCAGTGTGTGATTCCAAGTTCGGTCCTTTGCCAATGATGACTTTGCCTTCATATTTATAGTTTTCGAATGCATTTAACGACTTCATGAATTTCTCTTGTAACAGTCACAACGGCCTCTGTTGTTTAATGTTCATAACTGCTCTGTCGGTTTCATCCGTTGGCCATAAATGCCTTTTGACCTGTATTAAATGAGGAAAACATAACAGAAGTATCATACGTTAGTTGGTCGAGGTCGTGTGTTTCTACACGACGGTCGAGGTCAAGAGGTACGTTCGACTTTGGCTTTGGTTAAAGGACAAAAATGCTTATGATTTGACGTGTGTTCAGGGAGAAGTGTAATAAATGTTCTTAATGCCTTGGTCGTAGTCGAGACTGATGAAATTTTGCCCAAACATATATATATATATATGTGTGTGTGTGTGTGTGTGTGTGTGTGTATTTAGTTTTTATATACATATATATATATATATATATATATATATATATATATATATATATATATATATATATATGTGTGTGTGTGTGTGTGTGTGTGTGTGTGTGTATGAAATTTAATTAAGTGTTATATATATATATATATATATATATATATATATATATGTGTGTGTGTGTGTGTGTGTGTGTGTGTGTGTGTGTGTGTGTGTGTGTGTGTTTGTTTGTGTGTGTGTTTTCTGCAGGTTGGGTTAATGGGTTTGGGAAGAAGATGAGAGGGAGTAGGGGAGGGGTTGGGTAGGGTGGGTGGGGTAGTAATTGGTCAGTCAAAAAAAGAGGATAAGACAAAATTTTTGGAAAAAAGACTAAATTGTCCCTGAACTAACTTTTTTATTTAACCTCCGTTAGTGAGAGGGACCAAAACCGGACAAAAATGCAAACAGTAATGGCTAATTTGTAATAAATGAACTCTAGGAACGATTTTCGTTATTTTTTGCAAAACACATGGACCAAAAGTGAGGTTTACTCTTATTTATATTATACTTTAATTAATATAGATTATTAATAAATATATATTTTCTTTTATGTTATTTATATTATTAAGTTTTATTTTATAACATTCTATCATATTTATTTATTAGATATATATATTACATTTTATGTTATTAATAAAATATGTTTTTTAAAACATGAAAATTTCGTGTAGTTAATTTTTTGTATTATTATTTTTTTACCTTTTACTTCTATTTAAAAATGACTAAATCTCATTAATAAAAATATTGCTATTTTTTAATGACTATATAGTTATAAAAATATAACATAAACATTAAGATTGACATATAAATAATTTATATAAAATTTTGGGTCATGTATAGTACGAATATACAAAATAAATAAATATAAATATAATAAAATTATAAATAAAACAAAAGATTATAAAATCTAACAAAGTTACGGTTTCGGTTCGGTAGTGGTATGGATCAGGTATTTGGTCTTCGAGTCGCATCCCTACATAGTGGATTATAAATAGATTGTAATATCCATGTTACAATTTAAGAATCATAAAATGGATGGAAGGAGGGTGAAACTTTGAATTTGGAGGGACCAAAAAGTAAATTTGGGGGGAGGGTATAAAACCCTCATGTTAGACACAAAACCCTAGGTGATTTCAATTGAAAGCGGATGTGTATGTGTGGGAGCAGGAGAAAGAAATCAAGCCATCATTTGTGAATTTGGGAAGAAGGCAAGAAGAGCATAGCATCATGAATAGTCCTAACATCGAATTAGGAAGGTAAGCTTCTAATCTCATGCTTTCATCATGTTTGTGGATACGTTATCCTTGCTTAAGAAATTTCCAGTATAAATGAGGACTTAATCGAAGTTATGTGAATGAGGATTTGATTCTGCACTAGTATAATGTTCTCTGCGTTTATTTCTACTATTCCCTCGATAACGCGCATCTATTTGGGTCGATTTTTGGTCACTCAAAGCGAAATCAGCGGAAGTTCGGAACTGGGCGAATCAGAGTCCGCTTTAGGCGGAAATCCGGAGGGGTTCCGATATGTGCGAGATCCGGAAGGGTTCCGGTATGTGGCGGAATCCGGATGAATTCCGGTATATGGTAGAATCCGGATGGGATCCGAAATTAGTGGAATCCGGAATGGGATCCGGAGTTAGCAGAAGCCGTAAAAGATCCAGAATTTGGTGGAGTCCGGAACCTTGTTTTCGGGTCCCGGGGTTATTTTAGAGCCGAGTTTATTTAGGGAATTTTTTACTTTTTAGAGTGTTGTGAATATCAACTTAAGACTCCTTACCTTTGTTCTCCTAAATATATCATAGGTGTTTCACCCAGAGAGCTAAAGCTTTCGTGAGAAGTAGTGCGCAAAGACGACATGTGAGTTTTTCTAACTAAATGCGTATTTTAAACGTGGTTTCCGAAGTAAGTAAGTGAATATAAAAATGATATGTTTTATTTTATGAAAATGCAAGGAATGCAGTTTTTTGAGATGTATGCATGCTTTGTTGTTAGATGTAAATTGGCTAAGTCGGGGGGTGTGGCCCGCCAGTGCTCATACCGGGGGGTGTGTCCCGTTTATGCCATGGGAGGCGTGACCCAGTAAGGCAGTGTGAGACTGACACGTTGTCACTTCCAAGTGACTTCAGTGTGCCATTTGCATGTGTGGTGATTACATTGAAGCTTTATTTAAAGTTGCTATATATGAATATTTTGAACTGCTTTAAATATTTATTATACTGTTGCTTCTTGAGGGAGCTCACTAGACCTCATGGTCTAACCCTCGCTTTTCCAATAATAAACATCTTCAGGGAAGTCGCTGATAAGGATCTCTGGAAGGGCAAAGAGAAGAGTTGAGGTGCGAGAATGCTGTTAGCCGACTAGAAGTTGCTATTACCTTTAGATTTTAGTTATATTCTCGGTTGTGTATAGGTTGTTTCCGCCAACCTAGTTTTTGAGACATTTGTACTTGAGAAATTTTGGGACCCTTTTTGGGATGTTTTAAATTTAATGCTATGTTATGCCTTCATTTTTTTGTTGGGTTGTTACAGATATCACGTTATATATATAATATAACTATAAATAAAACAAAACTAGTAAAACATAAACATTGCGATTTAAGATATAAATAAAACATAAAATAATATATATTACATTTTGATTATTGTAAAATAACATTATTCGTAGTACAATTAACACGTAAATTCGCATGTACTTCTGTATTCGATCTGAATACGGGGTAGCCCATCCACCAGCACACGGATAACTGTAGTAGAAAAATGTGGTACAATAGTAGGGAACGGGTATCCTTCTGCCATATCTAATTTCACATAATGGTTACCATTAACGTAACCAATTGTAAAAACAACATGTTGATACCACGCTGGCGGAGTGGACCTAAGCGGCAAGTACGTCCCACTGCCTTCCATACTTATAACGTGTAATATTACATTATACTTTGAAGCAATCAAGACACCTATTTCAAGCATTGTCATCCAGTGTTCAACTCGTGCACCTTGATTTGATCGAAAGAAGTTTAAAGTGTCGTAAGCAATATTCCAATGTTGACCTCCAAAAGTGTTGATGTATTCTGTCTTGTGTGCATCTAACTCTTCCATCAAGTTATGTTTAACGCATAATGTGAAGCGAAACCACACAATTGTTGGACGTGTGGTATGCGATTACGATGTTTCATGGCACTTTTGCTCTCTTGAATACTTCCTTTAATTTTTGTATCTTGTGACTGAATGAGTTGATTGATCTTGCTCATAAATGTTAGTAGACTTGATTGCGCCGAATCCAAGTAAGTTTTCAACTTGGAATGTTGACTCTCCATTGTCTGATTTCCAAAGTGGAGAAATTTGTCAGTCCAAGCAGATACAAACATTTCCCTATATGGTTTCAACCATGTGTCATTCAGATAAGCAAGAACACCTGAAAAATTGAACAATTTTACTTATAACAGTAATTGTTAAACTTATAAACAGTTTTACTTATAATAATATATTAAGGTGTACCTGGATAGCTTAGCAATACTGCTTCAAGTTGTGCGAAATTAAACATGTAAGTTTCATCCGTTACCGATGCAACTAATGTCACCCATGCATTGCAAAAGGAACCCCAACCATGGTTTGATGTTATTGATGGTCTACAATGTTTCATAATACTTTGAATATCCTATTTTGCGTACCCAATCAATTAGATCTTGACGAGAATTAAACACCTGAAGTTGACCTTTTTTGTTACAAACTACTAATAGTTACAAACTACTAATTTTACCAGTAATTTTGCAAGATAAAATGAAACATAAAGATACCATATCAGTAGAAAATGCGGATGGTTGAGGGTTTTCACAAGCTTTAGTTAATTTGTTTGAATGAACATTATCATCCTACACAAACACATACAAATATCAAATAAGATAACATAATGTATATATATACATATATATATATATATATATATATATATATATATACATATATATATATATATATATACATATATATATACATATATATATATATATATATTTAAAGTAGTGGATGAAATACCTCATCATTTGAATTATGATTGTAAAAACCCAAAACATTAACAGGCAAAACATGGATAAAATTCCCAAAATCGGGTCCCAATTACATAAAATAAATTGTCATTGACTGAACATTAAAGTCTGAACTATTCAAAATTTGGCAGCGGAAGACATCCTATCCACAGCCGAGACTTTCTATCTACGCAATCCGTTAAAAAAAGTATAGGACTTCGTGTTAAGGCTTCCATCTACTAGCTCAAGTCGTCTCCTTACCCATGCTTGAAGCACCACTAGCGCGCTTCCCTGAAAATGGTTTAGTTTTGGAAAGCGAGGGTTAGACCGAACGGTCTAGTGAATTCCCTCCGAAAACAATCTTTAATTACGAAATATAAATCATTTCATTACTAAATCATACATCTCAACATATAGCATCACACAAGGGTACTTGCATAGTGTTCAAGGATCTTACAAACCAAAACCGCGATCGGGGCCCAAGCAGACTCCCCTCTCCTCATATCGGGGCCCAAGCAGACTCCCCATTACCCGAATAGGAAGGAAACGAATTCCATCCCATCGGTTCATAACAAACTCTCAAGGGATCATTGGATCCCGAGGTATACTGATCCCACAATGCAACCCGACTCCACATAGCATATACATAAACTTAACGATAACTCAAAAAGGTTTTAAGGGAACTCACCTGGTTGTAGTGTTCTTCCTAAACACGCATCTCAAACTGAACCGAACTCACACCTAAAGCATACAATACATTCCGGTTAGTGACACACCCAAAGAAGGAAGGGAAATCCGAACTCTGACCTCTGAACTCACTCCGAGTCCGGAATCCTCCCATCCGGTATTCCCTTCCGGAATCCCCAAACCCGGGATCCGGTATTCAATTCCGGAATCCCCATTCGGGATCCGGTACCTTAAGTCCGGGGTCCTCAAATCCGGAACCCCACTCCGGAAATCCCAATCCGGAGATCCCAAATCCGGAATCCGGTATTCACTTCCGGACTAGGCGATTTCCAGACTGTCAACTAGATTAAATCCAAAGCTTTTGTCACGAAATCCTTTTCATAAACTGCTAAGATTTACTCCCTAAACCTCGTATAATCCCACAATCAAAAGATCCAACCACTTAACAGTCCGAATTAGAAGTAAATCACCGTTTTCGTTCTTTCATAAAATATACAGTTCAGCCACTAAGACACCCAAAACCTTTGATTAAAATGATAACCACTAGACAACAAAGGAAATGAATTGAGGCTTACCAATTTGGAGCTTTCCTGATCGAAATTGATGCTGATTGAAGTTCTTCCCTCTCCCTTTCTCGTTTCTCTTCTCAGTCGCCAACACAAAGAATGATGGAATAAATGAGGGAACCTAGGGATTTGCTCCTTTAAATATCTTTCATTATTTGCCGAATGGTCCCTCCTCATCTTTTCCTTTATTACACTTTGGCCACAAGACTTCCAAACATTTGATAGATAGCCGGTTGTTACAACACTCCCCCATTAAAAGAATTTCGTCCTCGGAGTTGCTTGATGGAAAAGATGCGGGTACTTCGCCCTCATCTCCGACTCCAATTCCCAAGTTGCCTCTTGACCTTTATGATATCGCCATTGAACCTTTACAAGACTGATCTCCTTGTTCCTCAATTTCCTCACTTTAAAGTACGAAATGGCATCTGGTTCTTCAACAAAATTTAGCTTTTCGTCTACCTTTACGTCCTTTAGCGACACGGTCTTATCCACATCCGCCAGACACTTCCTCATATTTGAGATGTGAAACGCATTGTGTATACCTCGTAGCTCTTCGGGCAGGTCCAATCTATAAGCCACTTCCCCAATTCGTTCCGTGATTTTAAACGACCCGATGTAATGCGGGCTCAACTTTCCCTTTTTTCCGAAGCGTAAAACTCCATTCCATGGAGATACCCTTAACAACACATTCTCCCCGACCTAAAACTCTATGTCCTTCAGCCTTTTATCCGTGTAACTCTTTTGTCGATCACGAGCCACCTTCAACCTTTCCTGCTCCTGAACTATTTTGTCTGAGGTCATTTGTACGATTTCTGGCCCAGCCAACTGCCTTTCTCCCACCTCATTCTAACACAAAGGTGTTCGACATTTCCTACCATAGAGTGCCTCATACGGCGATGTCTTGATGCTCGAGTGATAACTGTTGTAGGCGAACTCGATTAGCGGTAAGTGTTTCTCCGATGAGCCTTGAAAGTCCAGGGCGCATGCCCTTAACATATCTTCCAACGTTTGGATCGTCCGCTCGCTTTGACCGTCGGTCTCAGGATGATACGCGATACTCATCTTAATTTGCGACCCCATTTCCCTTTGGAAGCTCCTCCAAAATGCAGAGGTAAACTTGTTATCTTGGTCTGACACTATTGACGATGGTACTCCATGACGGGTTACCACCTCATCGATGTACAACTTTGCTAGCCTTTCTAACGAGTAAGTTTCCTTTATGGGTAAAAAGTGCGCCAATTTCGTAAGACGATCCACGATCACCCATATTGTGTCATAACCCTTTCGGGTCCTAGGCAAGTGGGTTACGAAGTCCATCGTAATCTGATCCCACTTCTATATGGGTATCTCTAATGACTGAAGATTTCCATATGGTCGTTAATGCTCGATCTTTACTCGTGAACATGTCACACATCTTTCTACAAAATGGGCTATATCGTTCTTCATCCCAGGCCACCAGTAATCCTGACATAGATCCCCATACATTTTATTAGTTCCTGGATGGATCGAATACTTTGATTTTTTACGCTTCTTCCAAAATCACGTTCCTAAAATCCCCAAGTTTCGGGACCCAGATCCTCCCACTGAGACATTTCATCCCTCGACTATCTTCCACTAACGATTCCGTTTGTCCTACCATCCTTTCTTTCTTGAGATTTTCCGTTGAGAGTGCTTCAGCTTGAAATTTCTTTATCTCGGTTAACAAATTAAACGTCACCTCGGCCCTCATGGCCACAATTCTGGGAGTCTCGTTCCTTTCCTTCCGACTCAAAGCGTCGGCCACCACGTTCGCCTTTCCTAGGTGATACTCAATCTTGCAATCATAATCTGTCAACAACTCTATCCACCTCGTTTGGCGCATATTCAACTCTTTTTTATCAAAGAGGTGGCAAAGACTTTTGTGATTCGTGAAGATCTGACACCTTGTTCCATAAAGATAGTGCCGCCAAATTTTCAAAGCGAAAACTACGGCCGCCAATTCCAAATCATGGGTGGGTACCGAACTTCATGGCCCTTCAATTGTCGAGAGGCATACGCGATCACCTTTCCATGTTGCATTAGTACACAACCCAATCCCAGCTTCGACGGCTCACTATATACCACGAAGTCGTCTTAACCGTCCGATAATGACAAACCGGCGCGCTACTCAGCATATCCTTCAGCTTCTGAAAGGCTTCTTCTTGAGCCTCTGACCATGCGAACTTAACACTCTTCTTGGTCAAAGAAGTCAACGGTATGGCGATACGTGAAAAATCTTTAATGAACTTTTGATAGTATCCCTCCAATCCGAAGAAACTTAAAACTTCTGACGAATTCTTAGGTTGCTCCCAATCTCGGATGGCCTCAATCTTAGACGGGTCTACCATTATCTCCTTCCTAGACACCACGTGTCCGAGGAATTGCACTTCCCTCAACCAGAATTCGAACTTGGAGAACTTCGCATACAGTTTCTCTTGCTTCAATAACTCTAGAATCGTCTGAAGATGGCCTTCGTGCTCCTTCTCTGATCTTGAAAACACTAAAATGTCATCTATAAACACGATCACGAACTTGTCCAAATTGGGTTGGCACTCCCTGTTCATCAGATCCATAAAAGCCGTCGGGGCATTGGTTAGCCCGAATGGCATCACCAAGAACTCGTAGTGTCCATATCTAGTCCTGAAAGCAGTTTTCGGTATCTCCTCCTCCCTTACCTTGAGTTGGTGGTAGCCCGACCTCAAGTCTATCTTGGAGAAATAACTGGCTCCTTGCAGCTGATCGAATAGGTCTGTTGATCCAAACCCTCAAATGATTTGATCATGACTCTCTGAGAATCACTTAGTGAAAATTGTAAGTAGACAATATGTATTAATATTTTGTCATAAAAGAAAATACTAAGTCTGTTTAGTATCACTGATGAAAACATATGTTTTAAAATACACATTCAGCGGCATTGTTCATCAATAAGACCTGAGCCTGTTCAGTCTTGTTAATGATCACTGATGATCTTAGTTGTTTACTTATGATCCCTGAAGACAAGTTTCACGTCAACAATGTTCTACGCTGAAGTCGAAGATCAAGCCAAAGAATCAGCGACAAGTCTATTAATGAACTGATGCAGATATCAGCGAAGCCAAGACCTGTCCACTCAACGTGAAGTTTCAAGTAGAAGACTTCAGCAAACGATGAACTTTACCAATCGCTGATAAAGAACTATTCAGCGAACACTGATCATGAAGTTTCCTCTACAAGTTACTTTTGTCTTACCCCCTTGCATGCATCCGTACGAAATGTCAGAATGGACATCCCTTTTGTCTAGAATCGTACAACTAATTCTGATTCTACACTGTTCATAATGTGGATACTGATGTGCATTAAATGCATGCAGTATATAAAGGAAACCCTACTTCAGAAATGAAATGCTCGGCATTTCCTTCTTCTTACTACTTTGTGTTAGAATATTATTCGTAGTATTCTTATCTCCCTTCTATCTTATTTCTAGTGCAAGAAATCTTAGTGTTTCTCTTAACTTGTTTAGATTAGGTTTATTCCTTAATCTTGTTCCGTAACAAGTTGTAAATTGTTTGATAAATATCAATAAACAATTTAGAAAAGTAAAATCCGTGTGTTTGTATTCAACCACCCCCCCCCTTCTACAAACTTGTATAACCCTTCCAGGACCAACAAGTGGTATCAGAGCAGATTGTTTAATCTCATAAACAAGATCTTGCTTATACTATTTTTTTCTCTTCCTTCCTATTTTTCCAAAATGGCTAACAACACAAACACAAACTGTATCGACAATGGTTCTCTTGCAAAACCCCCTAGATTTTCCAGATATAACTTTAATCTATGGAAAAATAGGATGATACTCTTCTTAGAAGGTGTGGACCCTACAATGCCTCATTACATAAAAAATGGTCCATATATCCCTATTAGGATTGATCCTGAAGTTCCAGGCACTACTACTAGAGCTGCCATTCCAGAAAGAATCATTCCCAAGGAAATTCACAATTGGTCTGATGAAGACAAGAAGAAAGTGGCTATCGACACTAAGGCCAGATCCATCTTTCCATGGCTCTTCCTGACGAAGTCTACCATTCCGTCAGGAACCTGAAAACCTCCAAAGCCATGTGGGACACAATCTGTGTTCAATTTGAACGTACGTCTGAAGTCCAGGACTCAAGAAAGATCAACCTGGTAAGACAATACGAAATCTTCATTTGAGGTAAGAATGAATCTCTCTATGAAGTACATCAGCGATTTAACTGTTTAATTATTGACCTAAAAACTGTTGGTAAGGAATATTCTAACTTTGAGATCCTGACAAAGTTCTTAGAATGTTTACCTGAAAGCTGGGACAGTTATTCAATGTGTCTTAAGCTAACAAATGATCTAAAATCTATGACTCTCTCTACCTTATTTGGCACTATGCTTAATCATGAGCAATCGTGTCATCTTAAGAAGAATCTTGTAAAAGATTCCAAAAGCACACATGTTGCTTTACTCTCAGAGTTACCTTCCACTCAGCGATCATCTATCACTATCACTGAGTCGGAGACTAACTCTGAAAGCTCATCAGATGCCGAGTCTTCAGATCTTGATGAATCTATGGCACTTATGGCTAATAAGTTCAGGAGATTCGCCAGAAAGAGTAACTTCAGAAGGAACAAACCCCTTGCCCTCACTAACAAGCCAAAATCATCAACCCCTGTTGATAAGGCTACTGCTACCTGCTTTAATTGTGAGAAAGTAGGACACTTTGCTAGTGAATGCAGGTCAATAAAAGTCTTTAAACCCTCAACTTTCTCCAAGAAATCCTCTAACCCCAGGGCTAGAGATGACAAGTATCAAAAGCTGAAAGAAAAATACGCAAAGCTGAAAAGCTTTAAGAAGAAAGGCAAAGGCCTGATGGCTGACTTTGACTGGCCTGCCTCTGATGAAGAAGAATCATCTGACTCTGAAGATTATGATGAGGCCAATCTCTGCCTCATGGCAAAAATCGAAGAAGAGGAAGAAAATTCTGACATTCCCTCTACTTCAACTTCTACCACTAAGGTATCAACTTCTTTCTTTACTAATATTTCAGATATTGATGAAGCTGATAGTCTTCGGAAAATCGATCTTCTGACTATGAATTTATATGATGCCATGAATGGCAAGACCTTAGTTGAAAATCAAAACCTTGATCTAGCTTAACAGCTTAAACACCGTCACCTTCAAATAGAAAAGCTTTCTAAAATTGAAGAAGATTTAAAATATCAGGTCCATATAAACCAACTAGTCAAAATCGAACGTGAAGAAGCTATCGCTGCATTAAAAGCTGAAAAGGCTACCGTTGAAGGATGGTGTAAATCCTCAACAACGGTCACTGAGATAATAAAGTCTTAGATTCCCCTGATTGACAAACGTGGTCTTGGTTACAAAGCTGACGCTGAAAAACCAACCACTGATCATTCCATGCTTAAGTTTGGAATGTTCGTGTCCTCTATCCCTGACACTTCCTCATCTCAGTGTTCTTTTTCTAAAAACCCCATCCCTGAGGAAAAACCTACCTTTATCCCTAAAGGTAAAGGCAAAGAAAACGTTTTCAACCAAAAACCGCAGAAGGGTACCTTTGTACCTAAGCTGAAAGCTTCTAAAGCTTCAGTGACTTATCCCTCTACTTCTAAGAACAAGATCCCTGGATTTATTCAGCGATCTACTCCTAGCATCAGTGTGGATATAATTGGTAAGAAATCTGAAGAACTGATTGTTCCTCCAATTTCCAATGCCAAAGGTATACTTGGTGTTGGCCCTACTCATTTAAAATTTACGGCTAAGCATGCAAATGTTCCTAAAGCTACTTTTAGCTATAGGAAATGTTATCACTATGGACTTACCGATCACGTTGCTAGTAAGTGCCCCACAGCCACCAAAGCTGAAAAGTTAGCTAAGGTGAAGATCAATGCCCCCAAGACAAAAAAGACCAATCCTGGTGCAAATCAGGTTAAGGTGAAACCTACCACTTAGGTTAAGAAATTAACCAAAGTGAAGAGTAGTTCTGAAGCTGAATCTTCAAATGCTGCGAAGATTGCTGAACCTTCCACTTCCTCTACCACCACTGACAAGTATGGGCTCATGGTGAAATGGGTGCCAAAATCAAACTAATCTTCCTTTGTTTGCAGGTTAAGAAGGGTATCTGGTATCTCGATAGCGGATGCTCTAGACACATGACTGGAAAGAAAAACCTGCTCACTGAATACAAGGAAGAGAAGGGTCCCTCAGTGACTTTCGGTGGAAATGGAAAAGGCCATACCCGAGGGTTTGGTGTACTCTTTAGTGGTACAACAACCTTCAGAAGAGTCGCATATGTTGAAGGGCTGAAGCATAATCTTCTAAGCATCAGTCAGCTGTGTGACAAGGATAACAAAGTGATTTTCACTAAATAATCATGCTTTATCACTGACAAAGGATATCGCATGGAAAATGTTTATGTTATAAACATGGACTCTACAACCACTGAAAACTCTTGTTTCTTCTCAAAAGCCTCATCTGATGTCAACTGGCTATGGCATAAGAGGCTCTCCCATCTCAACTTCAAGACACTGAATACTCTTTCTTCAAAAGAGTTGGTCACTGGTCTACCTCAACACTCATACCCTGAGGAGTCTCTATGTTCAGCGTGTGAGAAAGGGAAACAAACCAAGGCAAGCTTCAAATCTAAGGAAGTTTCCTCAGTGTCATCTCCTCTACAACTTCTCCATATGGATTTGTTTGGCCCTGTTAACAAACAATCCATCGCTGGAAAGAAATATACATTGGTCATAGTTGATGAATTCTCTCCCTATACCTGGGTAATGTTTCTCCATTCTAAGAGTGACACCCTGAAGAACTCATAACTTTTGTCAGGAAAATGGAAGTCCTGAACAACATGACCGTTCGCTCAATAAGGAGTGATCATGGGACTGAATTCAAAAACAGTTCTATTGATTCCTTCTTTGAAAGTAAGGGTATTTCTCACAACTTTTCCTCAGTGAGAACACCGCAACAAAACGGAGTCCCTGAAAGAATAAATCGAACTATCATCGAAGCTGCACGTTCAATGCTCAGCGATTCTCATGTACCTACTCAGTTTTGGGCAGAAGCTGTCAACACTGCTTGTTTTACTCAAAACAGGTCGCTGATAGTCAAAAGATTCAAGAAAACATCCTATGAACTCTTTCATGGGAGAAAGCCTTCAATTAGTTTTCTTCACATCTTTGGATGTCAGTGTTTCATACTGAACAACAGAGATGCCCTTGGAAAGTTTGATCCTAAGGCTGATGATGGAATCTTTCTTGGATACTCTTCAGTCTACAAAGCCTTCAGAGTCTTCAATCGAAGAAGATAAACTGTAGAAGAAACCATCCATGTCACCTTTGACGAATCCCTTCAAGCAAACTCTAGACCTTCTCCTAATACTGAAGAACTGAATCTATGGATGTTTTCTCATCTTGGTGATTCAGAAGATATTCCCACTCCTCCATCTCATACTCATAACGCTGAAGATGATGATCCTACTATCATCCAAGCATGCAGACTAGTGAAGCTGAAACATCATGGGTCTCAGCTGTTTCTCTGAACACTATGCCTGCTTCTGAACCTTCTATATCAGACATGCCATCTACTTCTCAGCAATCAGTGAATGAAATGACATCTGAACCTATTCATCTCTTGGCTGATATACCAGAAGTTGTTGAAGCCTCATCCTCAGCTCCTCCAGAAGTTCAGATTGAGCCAGCGACTCATGCTCCGGCTCAGCGATGGACTATCAATCACCCTATTGATCAAATTCTTGGTGATCCAAACGCTTGTATTCAGACTCGACAAAATGCAGGTAATATTTGTTTATTTGTTAACTTTATTTCTCTGATTGAACCAAAGAAAACATATGATGCCCTCAGAGATCCAAACTGGGTCAGCGTAATGCAAGAAGAGCTGACAGATATCGAAGGAAACAAAGTTTGGAAGCTCGTTCCCAGACCATCCGACAAGTCAGTGATAGGCACTAAATGGGTCTATCCAAATAAGTTGGATGAACATGGAACTGTAACCCGAAACAAGGCTCTCCTCGTTGCTCAGGGATACAGACAAGAGGAAGGTATAGATTATGACGAAACATTTGCTCCAGTGGCAAGACTTGAAGCTATTCGTCTATTCTTAGCTTACGCAATACACAGAGACTTCAAAGTTTATCAGATGGATGTTAAATCAGCGTTCCTCAATAGAAAACTGAACGAAGAAGTCTACGTGGAACAACCTCCATGATTCTCATATCCCAAGCATCCAGATTATGTTTATAAACTGGATAAGGCACTCTATGGCTTAAAACAAGCTCCTCGTGCATGGTATGACACTCTATCTACTTATCTCCATATTGAAAAATTTGAGCGAGGTAAAATCGATAAAACTCTATTTTTCAGGAAAGTAAAAGGTCATATTATTCTTGTTCAAATATATGTCGATGATATTATATTTGGTTCCACTAACCATGACTTATGGGTGAGCTAACCTATTTCCTTGGTCTTCAAATCAAGTAGAGTGTGTTAGTGCTTAATAACAATTGTACCAAGTACAGGGACTTATTATGTAATAGGGCCATAGTTTACCCTAGGTATATAATGTTTGCATTTTCTAGCTTTCCTAATGAGGACATCCATTTACATTTCATCTAAGTACACACACATACACATTTTGCTCTCTAGATTGCATATTGTACTTGGTGATTATCATTCATTGAATATATTGGTGGCCATATTATTGCTAAACATGGATTGATTACTTATTCTGGGATCACAATTGGTATCAGAGCATAGTATTTCATCTAGATCAGATTAGTTTTTGAGAGTTTTTGCATTTTTGAGTGTTCTTCAAGTTTTCATCTATTTCCTATCGATTTCAGTCATTTGAGTGCTTCAAATGGATTGTAATTGATCTATGATTGTTAGATAATCGTTTCTGTGTGTTTTGATTCCAATATCACACCAGAAATCGCCTCAATCTGTGCAAAAACCCATTTTCGGACTTATAGACAAAAACTCACTGTTTTGGTTTAGAAATCACTGTTCTAGTGGTTTTTGGACAAAACTTCAAGTATTAAAGTTGTTCAGAATAGTGTTGCGACCCTTCGTACCAAATTTCATAGCAATTGGATCATTTTTGAGGAATCGACTCACGATCTTTTGCATCTTCATATGTATCGCAACCTTGATATTCTTCAATATCGCAACCTTCAAAATTCATACATATCACAAGCTTGAACAGTACCATATCACAAGAGTCACTTGCGACTAGGTTCATATCGCAATCATCACTTGCGACTAGGTACATATCACAATCATCAGTTGCGACTAGGTTTATATCGCAATCATCTGTGTTTTGAACAGTAACATATCGCAACCTTCTGTTGCGATCCGACCTCTTATTTCCTTATTGCGACAAGGAGTGCATTGCGACTAGTGTGGGTTGCGACATCAAGTGAGTTGCAACATCAGTGGGTTGTGACAAGTTTGTGTGAATTTTATCTGTTAACTAATCGGATCTAAAGAATACTTAACGATCATTTACAAGTAATCGAATATGACAACAAGAGATATTTTAATCATTGGGTCAAAGGACAAACCACCGGTTCTTTTTCCCAAAGAATTCAAGATATGGAAAGATCGGTTTATGAACTACGTGGAGAGACAAGAGAACGGGGAATACATTTCCAATTCATTGATTAATGGGTCGATGGGAAAACAAACTAGAAGAGGAATTCTTACTGATGGTGATCCAATTCCTGATCGGGTTGAAGTTTTACCAATTCATTATGATGTTGATCAGAAGAAAAAGCATTATGGAGACAAAATGGCAAAGTCCCTTATTATTCAAGCCTTAACCAACGACATTTACCGAAAGGTAGATAGCCAAAACCATTCCGGGAAAGCCATGTTTGATGAACTGATAAAACTTTATCAAGGATCTGAAATTGAGAACCATATGAGGATCTCTAATTCCATCAATCTGTATGAGAACTTTAAATAGAAGGAAGGGGAAGCTCTTGATTCAGCTTATGACCGATTCACTACCATCCTGAATGAGCTGAATAGGTATAGTATAAACAAATCTATAATTGAGCATAATGTGAAATTCCTGAGTGTTCTTCAACCGGAATGGAAGAAGTATGCTCACCGAATGAAACATAATGCTAATATAGCCGATTTGGCTCTACAAGAGATGTACGAAACCTTGAAGCAGGATGAAGATGATGCCGATGCAAAGAGGGCTAAGAAAAAGAAGAAAGAGAAGAAGGAAGAGAAGAGAGAGGTTAAGGAAGAAGAGTTAGATCCACTCGCTTTATTGTCTAACAGGAATTAGTCCAAGAATGTGGGTAATCAGTCTGATGAGGAACAAAATGAAGCAGGGGCGATGGATGATATTGAAAGCATGAAGAACTCTTTGACACTCCTTACCAGATCTTTTCAGAGGCAGTTTGGAAAAAGCCTCGGGTCCAATAATCAAAGGTATTCTTAGGGTTCCAAGAATTTCGAACACAAGGCCAATGTTGAATCAAGTAGAAGATTTGACGACAAGAAAGTTGAATACAAGAGAGAAGAGTATAAGAAGCCAGATGAGAAGAAGGTTTTTGAGAAGAAGGATGAAGCATCTAAGTGCTATAATTGTGGGAAGACTGGTCACTTCTCAAAAGAATGTTGGAAGCCGAAAGTGAGAGATTCTTCGTATTACAAGAATAAGTTAATGCTTGCTGAAATGAAGGAGTCGGGTATAGCACTGATGGTCGAAGAAGAATACTGGCTCGATCTGTCTGATGATGAAGCTGAAGGTGAGAAAGCTGCTCAGGCCAAGTTGTGCTTCATGACCAAAAACACTGATGGTGAAGGTTCAGAGTCTACTTCCAATGAGGTACATTCCGATCTTTACAATCAATTCTTTACTCAACAAGCTTGTTTAACAAAAAGGCTAGAAAATCTATCAAAAGACCAGGAAAGAGCAGATGAGATAATTTCCACTCAAAAGGCAAGACTAATAGAACAAGACAATCAAATTAAAGAATTTGAAAAGAAAAAGACTGAGTTCGATATTGGTCATGCGTATTTTCAAGACAGAATAACTGAACTATCAGAAAAATTGATGAGTTCGGAAACCAAGAATAGTGAGTTTGAGAGTCTTTTACGTGCTTATAAAGATAGAAATGATGAGCTGTGTGAAAATGTCAAGGATCTGGAAAATAAATTGTACAAAGCAGGTCAAACTAAACAAACAGTTCACATGCATAAGCCAAGTAAATTCAGATATTTCAACTCAAAGTGGGGAATCGGGTATGACAATCCACAATACCTGGGCAATGCTTTCTTAAAATCTCCCACTTTGTATAAATTTGAATGGATTGAACTAGCCGTACATTCAAACTTTCAAATCAAGTGTCTTAAGATGGATGGTGAAGACTACGAGGAGGAAGAAGAAATAAAAAGGAAAACTACTGTTAAAATGCAACTTCCTTTTTGGTATGGTCCAGACAATGCAAAGGCATTGAATAATAAGAAAACCTTACCAAACAATTACTTTGAAAGTCTAATTGTTAAAGAACCGGAGGAAAAGGGAAATACTCAAAAGGTTAATACTGACAAACCAACTTTGGAAGGTAAAAGGTATTTTCCACCAATGGTTCTTGAACAAAAACTCGTGGAACTCGAAAGCAAGATCCAAAGTACTATTCAAGAAGTCAGAAATGACGAGAAGCTTGCTTTTGAGATTGAAAAGGAAGTTTTGCTCACAGTATTTTCAGAAAGTTTAAAAGAAATGAAAACCAAACTTGAGGAAATATCTGAAGAAAAAGTTTTAAAAGAAAAACAATCTTCAGATTCAGATGTTTCCTCATGCAAAGGTTTTATTGGAAATACTGTTTTGCGAGACTGGACAACCAATGACCAAGATGATTTTGAACCTTGGGATTTGGAAAATCAGTTTGATAATGATCCTCGTATATATTTTCCTACGGAAGAAGATAAAGCCTTTCGGAAAGAATTTAATGACTTTCTTTTTCTCAAGTCTGATGATACTGGTAATCCATCTTATGATACTGATACTGATCTTGATGGTGAGAATGTTGGTAAGGACAAAGGCAAAGGCGTATGTGAAATACCTGTTCAATTTGATTTTAGTGCCAAACTTCCAGATCATTCTGACTTTCTAATAAAAGAAGAGGAACCTGAAAAGATTATCTTGAAAGGGGAATCTTCAACTTCAGCTAAGAATATTTATGTTAATGATGATCATACTAAATCCAAATCAAAACCATCATTACAGAAAAAGAAAAGAAAAACAAAAAGAAAGAAGCATGTTAACTCTCTTCATACTCAATATTCAAAAGCTTACAACTCCTATTTGTCTACTTTTTTCAGATCGTAATTTGAGAAACAACACGCGTCTTGAGTGGAGAATAAAGGAGTTCACACAGGATGTGGCCCAGATCAAATCATCCCACGTTACTTCAAATGTTTTAAATTCCAAGAAAGACAATTTTGTTATGTTAATAATTATGATGTTGGCAAGGGACGAAAACTTGTAGTTCCTTACAAGGTTTATTCAATGCGACAACTGATTAATTTGGCACGAGATCAAATTTGTTGTGCTTCTTGTGGTGTGGATGATTTTATCTGCAAATCTGACTATAATCGTTGGTTTTATTCAAATGCTTATTTTAATACCGGTTATAGAAAACATCATGCGAAATCCAAAAATACTAATCAGAAAGGACCCAATTGGCAACGGGTACCTAAAACCGTTTAATCTCAATTTTGCAGCCCAGTCATGTCTGGTATTTAGATTCAGGCTGCTCAAAACACATGACTGGAAGAAAGGAGCTGCTCGTTAATTTTGTGGAAAAAGATCTTGGCTGCGTGAAGTTTGGAAACGATCAATATTCTCCAATTTTGGGTTACGGAGATATTGTAAAGGATAATGTGAGAATAACAAACGTCAACTACGTCAAGGGCTTAGGACACAATTTGTTTAGTATAGGTCAATTTTGTGATAAAGACCTAGAAGTGCATTTCAAGAAGACCCGTTGTGCAGTTCTTACCGACGGAGGAGATGAGCTTCTTGTTGGTTCTAGGAAGTCCAATTTGTACACCATTGACCTATCAACGCTCAAACCTAAGGATGACGTATGTCTGATGTCGAAAGCGTCTTTGGAGAAAAGCTGGTTATGGCATAGACGACTATCTCATCTTAACTTTCGTTATATTCAAAAGTTGACGTTGGGTGATTTAGTCATAGGTCTACCGGTTCTGTCATTTGAGAGGGATAATTTCTGTATTGCTTGTGAGAAGGGGAAGATGAAGCGTGCTCCTCATCCACCGAAACCCGAGCCCAGCACTAGCAAAGCTTTAGAAATCCTTCATATGGATTTCTGTGGTCCGATGAAGACTCAAAGTATTAGTGCCAAACGTTACGTGTTAGTGATTGTCGATGATTATTCAAGATACACATGGGTCAAGTTTGTACGCTCAAAAGACGAAACACCTGACTTGATCATCTCGTTAATCAAACAGCTTCAAGTGAATCGTCAACAAACAGTTCAGACTGTTAGATCAGATAACAGGACAGAGTTTAAAACAGAACTCTTAATGACTTCTTCAAGTCATCAGGAATTACTCATCAATATTCTACGACCAAAACACCTCAGCAGAACGGTGCCGTTGAAAGACGGAACCGTACACTCGTTGAAGCGTCCAGAACGATGATGTCTTATGCTGATCTACCTCTGTTTTTGTAGGCTGAAGCTGTTGCAACAGCATGCTATACACAAAACCGTTCAATCATACATCGACGGTTTGGTAAAACTCCATATGAGTTAATTAATAATAGGAAACCTATAATACACTACTTCCATGAATTTGGATGCAGGTGTATTGTGCTGAACGATAAGGACAACCTGAACAAATTCAGTCCTAAGGGTATTGAGGGTTTCTTTATCGGATACTCGCTCACGTCAAAAGCATACAGAATCTACCTCAAATCTTCCAGAACTGTGATGGAAAGCATCAATGTCAAGTTTGATGAATCTAAAGAAATGGCTTCTGTGCAAAACAATACAGAACCCGCGATCTCTAGAATTCTAGCATCTGGACAGATCCGTCCTATGATAACTAGATCTTCAAACAAGGATCAACCCTCCACTTCTAATTCTAATCCTAATGAACTTGATGTTTTGTTTGAACACTTTTATGATGACTATTTTGGTCCTGATAAATCTTCTACATCTGTCATTAACAAGATACATGTTGAACCACCACCAGTACAAGCTACTGTGTCAGGCCCTTCGCCGGTGCTGACCTCATCAAATTCTGGTGCAACAACTCCTGTAACTTCTTCAAGGAACACAACGATGGTATCTCCACAAGCAAGATCACATGCATCTACAAGTGGTGCTTCTTCATCTGGAACATCTTCGACTGTCGGTGATAAGGGTAATAACAACATTCCTGAACAATCTACCGAATCAGTTCCTGAGGCTATACCAATTGTCAATTCTGACAAGCAACCCGCTGCACAACCGGAACCGACGCTGACGATCGAGTTGAACTTCGATAAGGATCCTACCCTTGTAGACCCCAATGAAGGTGTTGTATCTCTTCATCCATACTCTACTAGGTGGACACGCATCCACCCAATTGATCAGGTTATTGGTGTTGTTTCTGAACCAGTAAAGACATGATCCGCTTCCGCAACCGCAAATGAAGTCTTATATGCACTCTTCTTAAGTCAAGTTGAGCCCTCAACAGTTCAACAAGCCTTAGAAGATCCTGATTGGTTGATTGCGATGCAAGAAGAACTGAATCAGTTTGAAGCTTTGAAAGTGTGGAGACTAGTTCCGCGACCCAAAGGTAAGACAGTCATTGGTACCAAGTGGGTCCTAAAGAATAAGAAAGATGAAGATGGAGTAATTGTGAGAAACAAGGCAAGATTAGTAGCAAAAGGGTATAGGCAGCAGGAGCGGATAGATTATGACGAGTCATATGCGCCGGTTGCTCGTCTTGAGGCAATTTGGATGTTCTTATCTTTTGCCGCTTTCAAGAACTTCACCGTCTACCAAATGGACGTGAAGACCGCTTTCTTGAATGGTGTCCTTAAAGAAGAAGTGTATGTGTCTCAACCAGAAGGATTTGTGGACAAAGACCATCCAGATCATGTCTACATTCTTGACAAAGCCCTCTACGGTCTCAAGCAAGCCCCCCGTGCCTGGTATGAAAAGTTATCTACCTCTCTACTAAACGCTGGCTTTGTGAAAGGTAAAATCGACACTACTTTGTTTACTTTACGCGACAAAGGTGATATTCTTTTAGTTCAGATTTATGTTGACGATATTATTTTTGGTTCGACTAACCCTGGACTTTGTACTTGGTTTTTGGGCATTATGATGACTCAGTTTCAAATGAGTATGATGGGAGAGATTAATTTCTTTCTCGGATTACAAGTAAAACAATTCTCTACGGGGATCTTCATCAACCAGTCGAAGTATGTGTTTGACATCTTGAACAAATTCAAGATGGAAAACTGTTCGTCGATCGGTACGCCTATGGCTCATGGATCTAGGATAGGTCCAGATCCACACGGTATTGATGCGGATGTCAAGCTTTATAGAGGAATGATCGGGTCTCTAATGTACCTAACCGCTAGTCGTCCAGATATAATGTTTTCAACTTATCTCTGTGCTAGATTTCAGGCTAATCCCAAAGAGTCACATATCGGAGCCGTCAAAAGAATCTTTCAGTACTTGAAAGGCACTCCGTACCTTGGACTGTGGTATCCCAAGGGAACCGGCTTCGAACTCACTGCATATTCAGATGCTTTATCACGGAGGAAGCATGTTGGACAGAAAAAGAACCTCTGGGCACGTCCAGTTTTTGGGAGACAAGCTTCTGAGTTGGTCGTCGAAGAAGCAGAATTGTGTTTCGACATCAACCGCGGAAGCAGAATATGTTGCCGCGGCGAGCTGTTGTTCACAAGTCCTTTGGATGAAGACCCAACTCATGGACTATGGGTATAAATACGAGAAGATCCCCATTAACTGCGACAGTAAGAGTGCTATTGCTATATCTGCTAATCCTATCCAGCATACCAAAACCAAACACATCGACATAAGGTATCATTTCATAAAAAATCATGTTGAGAAAGGAACTGTCGAATTGTATTTTGTTACAACTGAGTATCAGCTTGCCGATCTCTTTACCAAAGCCTTGGATGAAAAACGTTTCAATTTTCTAGTATCCAAGCTCGGCATGTTGAATATGAAAGTTTAACTTCCATATATTGATCATATAATAGATGGAAATATTTGTATCTCAATCTAGACTTAGCATCTAGATTGATACACTCAAATTTTCATCATATTCTATTCTCAATATATGTTATTTAAATTTTTATATCTTAGTTGTAGTATATATATTTCTTCAACGTGTTCTTTCTTTCTCTTCTTTTTAATTGTCTTATCTATGATTTGTTATGATACCTGTATCTGCACAAAGGTATGTTCTTGGTTTCAGGGTGAGTTATAGAACAGATCATATGCACAAATTTAGGGGGAGTGTGCATAACTGCCAGATCATGTAAGTGTTATTCCATTGTGACTGTTGCTTCCGAGAAGTCAAGGTAAGTATTCTGATTTGTTTTCAAACACTTACTCTTAAATGATGAAAACAATTTTTCAAATCTATGCATCATTTAAGGGGGAGTGAAAACTGTGTTTAAAACCTTGAGTGCTGAATCAATTGGAAGTTGGACATCTTCCAATGTGATAAAATCCTTTCTTTTCAAATTTTATCTGAAAAATGTCCAAATTTCACAAGTGAACAGTGTGATATCGCAACCTTCTTTTGCGATATCTCTATGAACAGTGTTATATCGCAACCTTCAGTTGCGATGTAACCAAGTGGTTTCCATATCGCAACCGTGCATTGCGATATGGGCACATGAACAGTATCGTGTCGCAACTGTCTGTTGCGATACGATTGAATGTCATGTCACAACTTGTTCTTTGAGATATGATGACACGTGGTAGGTCAAACCTTGGACCAATCATGTTGTGCCACGTGTCACCGTTTTTCAAAATTCGAATAAATAGGGTTGTTTTACTTTTCAAACTTATCTCAACCCAAACCTCTCGAACTCTCTCTCAACTGCTACTACGACTTTTCGAATTCAAGAACGATTTTCGTGTTTTCGATCCGAGCATTTTACTCAGATCATCATCGAGGTACACTATTTCAAATCTCAGTCGATTCTATCCATTTAATCGCATGCTACTATTGATTTTTAGAGTTTAGGGTTCGATATCCTTTGGATCTGCTTATATCATTGAGTTTGTGTGTTTAGGCTATTAGAAATGGTTAGGGTTTACTCACGAAGGAATTGCGAGTCTAGTGGTATAACTTTTAACTTGGTTTGTGCGAAAAATAGAAAATTTGGGCCTGAACACTTAGGGTTTTATCGGTGTTCATTCATATCGCAACTAACATGTCTTCAAATCTTCAAACATATCGCAATGGTCTTCTGTTCATCCATATCGCAACTGTGAGTTGCGACAAGAACAAATCGCAACCTTAAGTTTGCGACAACCTCTTGTCACATACTTCATACTGCGATATCTCAATGCATGCGATATAATTTTTTGTGTGGTTTGCGATTTGCCCAAGACTTAGGGTTTTTGGAAATTATTTTTCAATGCGATTTCAACTTTGGCACTATACTAAACTGTTATGTGGTTCAGATGGCTGATCAAGATGGCAATGCTTTGGATTACAACACCATCATCCGTTCGCAACGTTCACCTCACCCGTTCGTAAATGCTCATGACAGGGATGAAGAGATTTTCCCGAGGGCGAACTTTCTGAGTTTCTTGGATAACAACCATCATCTCGACCTAGCGGTTCCCTTCGATTATCTGATTATCATAGAGATCATCTGCGACCATCCTCTATGAACTGCGCTTACTAGAGTTGAACTCGTACCAGCTATCTATCTTCAACAATTCTGGGGCACACTTAAGTTCCATCCCACCGCTCAACGACCACACTTTACCGCCAAAGTTGACCACTTCGATGCCACATTCACTCTACGAGGGATTAGACGTGCACTTAACCTTCCCTATTCCGAAAACTTTGAGGATCCGGTCCCTGAAGAAAAACTATTTGTCGATATCCGAAATCTTGGATATCAACCTCCAAAAAATCATGCTCATACCGGTTCATCACAGTTCCGACGCAACAATCTTCCGAGACTATGGTACACACTATGCTTTATCTTTAATCGTTGTATGACTTCTAAACACACAGGCGTTGACAAGACGAATCTACCTACTCTACGAATGTTCCATGCCTGTACTTTTAACCGGAACATCGACTACGCTATTCTAATCTGGAATGATCTTATTGAGCTAGTCGCGGAGCAGGCTCGCCCGAAAAAGAAACGTAACTTCGTGCCCTTTCAGAGATTCTTGCAGATATTGATTCATCAAGCAATGATAGACAACGACCAAATTCCTCGACGTGCTGATCATCCCCGAGGCCCGAGCCAGTACATGCATCACTTACGGATGCCTCCGTACATAAACTTTGCTCACATCGCTGTTATCCGACAAGACTTACTTGCATTTGCTGACCAACAGTCCTAGGTAGTTCAGCAGTATATGATAGAAAATGCATTGATGGTCCAACCACCACCGGAGGGACCTCCCCATGATGCAAACTCATTAGGAGGTGAGGGTCCGAATGTCGAGGGGGTTCAAGAACACGGGGTTCTTGAACATCGAGAGGTGAGGTGAACGAAAAGAAAGGGAGTCGGGAGAAGATTACGGACTGTTGGCCATGCATCCTCTTCCAGACCAGCTCAACTACCGCCTCGACCTCCTCCCCAGATCTTTGACGATGATGTCTCATGGGACGAAGCCTATGCCGCTGCATCATCTTCTGATGATGATGCAGTTAATCAAGACGATGAAATAGAACTCTTCTTTCCTCCTTTTGACGATGATGACGATGATGACTTAGTTCACGACCATATGGTCCATTTTATTCTAAGGCATATGGGAAAGAGACCACGTGTCATGAGTTCCGATGCTGATTCCACTCGGAACACGGAACTCTTAGACACTGCTACTGACGCCACCGGTACTTCAAATGTGAATGAAGTTGTAAACGAAGAAGTAGAAGCAGAGGTAGAAAAGGTAGTTAGTGGGGAGGATGGAGGGAGAAAAGAATTGAGTGAAGCTGTGATAGAGTCAGATAAAGTTTTAACTACAGACTCTCCCCACACCGATCCGAGCCGGGTAGCCACATCATCTACCAACGAGCGTACGTCGCCGTTGCGTATTGAAACATACATGGTGGACCCAGCCATGCATAGCACAGCCCCACTCATCCACTCATTGGTCTCTCAACATACCGGTGTTTCATGTTCCACAGGGGATAAAGCACAACCGCTATCGGCGACACACTCGGTGTCTGCTGATATTGAAACAGGTAGGCTCCTGCCCCGGCCACCGCCTTTCATTCAAAGCACATTGAGTCTAGGACCATTTGGTACAACTTCCTTTCCTAGGACACGAATGATGGTACAACACCCAGTTGCGGGCTTACGTGCCACAACCGGAACACCCAAAGTGAGGCCGCCATTCGTCAGGGTGGAAGTTCTGTCATGGTCAACTCTATGCCAGCCATGAACATAGGCAGTACGGTTGCTACAACCGCTACTATAACCGGTTACCTAAGTGGTTCGGATCTTACCCACATGTTCCCAAATATTCCACAGGATCAGATAGTACGCATGCTTGGACCGCCTCCACATTATATCACTTTTACCGTGCTTGCATCTGCCTTAAGTTCAATCAACATTGCCCTAAATCAACACAGTAATGCTTTGCAACGCACAATTGCACAAGAAGTGAGCAGAGCCATCAAAGGCAAACACGTTGTTGAATCGTCGTCAGCTCCTCCGAATCAACCAACCCGTGATGAATCCGATACACATACACCACCACCAGTACCGTTACACCTTATACCTGAAGACCAGCTTAAATCTGAGATGTTATCCCGCCTTCTAGCCAAAAGCGAATCTAGTACATCTGAAGAGGTTGAATTAATTTCCTTACTTCGTCAACATACCCAACCTCAAGCCCAGACATCAACCCAACCACCTTCCAGCTCAGACTTCCAGCGCCTAACCGAGTCTATGGCAGATATGACTAATGCCATAATGGGAGGGTTCAGCTCCATTCATAAGAGGCTCAAAGTTGTAGAAGAAAGATGTGGTATTCAAGCTAAAGTCTCTCAGAAAAGAAGACATGATGATCAGGATCCGCCTGATCAACATGAGGGGGAGAAGAGATCAGCAGGGGTTGGTGAATCTAGTGGGACATCTACTGGAAATATTGAGGGCTCAGATCAGCCAGCAGGTGAACAGGAAACGGGGACAGGTGGAACTGATACGGTTATGGAGGATGTGGAGGAAACACATGTTCTAGCTGATGTCATAACTAGGGTTGAAAAGCCTTCAGTTGTTGACAATAGAACGGAGGATGAACGGATGGCCGATGATATGCTTATTGACCTCATTTACATTGATTCTGAGGAAGAGCCAGAGCGTTTGAGCCACAAGATAAAAGAAGAAATGGTTGATGCTTTGGATGATGAATTAGATACTACTGGGGATCAGGTTATGGAAGTTGAATCTGAAGATGATGCTCCTCCACTGATAGAAATTGCAGGTCCGAGTGTGGGTACTTCAGCTCCACAAACTCCGGTAGTTCATGATGGAAAGATCGGGGATCCAGTACTTGAGGCAGAACTCCGAGTCTATCAAGTTGTTATTGATGCTGAACCGAGGTACGTATCTATGGGAGAAAGAGTGGCACTCTTGACTCCGTATCTAGAGACCCTAAGGAAAGAACTATATGTACGGGATGTTCAGCGCATCAACTTAGAGAAAGTTTATGGTATTGAAGACTGGCCGTCACTGAAGAAGATCGAGTTTTTGTACGTCATGAAAAATAAAGACAGAGAATCAGATGCTGTCAGATCAGACAATAGGATAATGAAGTTGCTGAAGGTTGAATCTCTAAAGTTGTTTGATGTCTTCTATCCTAAATTCACCGTCTTGAGATCTGATGGATCTGAATGTGTGTTCTCTGAGGCTGACTTCAAGAGTCTGAAACTGAATGATCTTCTAAGTCTTTACAACATTCTTGCCACCCGTCTAGAGAAGAAGGTTGAATACAGTGCTACTTACCAGAGTGTGAAGAAATTTATGAAAAATATTTTGAAGTTCTCTTACCTCACTGATTTTCAGATGGGCTTGGAATTTTTTCAAGCTCATGTGAACTTAAGAAGACCAAACAGACGCTTATCTGATATTCAAGGTATTCCCGCTTACACCATTCTGAAAAAGCCAGAGCTTGGGGTTGTCTACATTGATACTGACTCGAAGAAGAGTATCATGAGAGTTATTGAGATCAACAAGTTCTGTGAGGGTACTTTGAAGATTATTTGGTTCATCTGGAAAGCAAGCTTCGTCTGGATGCGAGTGGAGAGGTTAAGCTCACAGTGAAAGAAAAGGACCTGATCAACCAAGTGATTGAGGCCATTTTCAACCGGAAGGACTACCATCTTGAACTACGAAGATTCGAGATCATCTTTGGCATTCGAAAGAAGTTCGTGACCCCGGTGGACGTCTAAATCTTTTGCCTCTACTTTGGTACAAAGGGGGAAATTGTTAATGCTTAATAACAATTGTACCAAGTAGAGGGACTTATTATGTAATAGGGCCATAGTTTACCCGAGGTATATAATGTTTGTATTTTCTAGCTTTCCTAATGAGGTCATCAATCACAATTACACCCAAGTACACACTCACATAATTGCTCTCTAGATTGTTCATCTTGTACTTTGGGAATTGATCTTCGTTGAATATATTGGTAGCCATATTATTGCTAAACATGGATTGATTACTTGTTCTGGGATCACAGAGTGAAAAAGGAACTTTCATTCACCAAGGAAAATATGTTAAAGATATGCTGAAAAAGTTGGATTTAACTCAGAGCTCAGCTATGAAAACCCTTATGGCACCGCCGCTGACACTAAACAAGGATCCTTCTGGAAAACCTGTTAATGTCACAGCGTACCATGTGATGATCGGCTCTCTTCTGTATCTTACAGATAGCCGACCTGATATTATGTACGCAACCTGTTTGTGTGCACGATATCAAGCTGAACCTATGGAATCTCATTTGATCGCTGTAAAACGAATCTTTCGTTACCTTAAAGGTACTCCTAACCTAGGTCTTTGGTATCCCAAAGACTTAAGGTTTGATCTAATCGCCTATTTAGATAGTGATTTTGCAGGTTGCAAATTGGATAGGAAAAGCACCACAGGAGGCTGTTATTAGCTCCTGGGTGGAAAGCTGGTGAGTTGGACAAGTAAAAAGCAAAACTCAGTGTCCACCTCAACCGCTGAAGCTGAATACGTAGCTGTTGGAAGCTGTTGTTCTCAGGTCTTGTGGATGAGAAATCAACTACTGGACTATGATCTTTAGCTCTAAAAAATTCCAATCTATTGCGACAGCACAAGTGCCATCGCTATAGCCAACAATCCAGTGCTACATTCAAAGACCAAACACATCGAAATCAGGTATCATATTATCAGAGATCATGTGATGAATGGTGATATAGAACTTCATTTTATCCCAACTGATTTTCAGTTAGCTGATCTGTTCACCAAACCTCTTGATGAGACAAGATTCAACTTTCTCATCAGCGAGCTTGGAATGCTGAACTTAGAAGAGTAAAATCTTCAGCGGTTCACATTTGATCAGCGATAATAAAATGAACTTGTATAACCCCATTAGTTATCTACTCTCTGAACAAATTGATTCGCTGATATCAAGGTATGTTCTCTCTTACTCGCTAACGTTCGCCTATAAATGCAAGATTTCAAAACAAATTGCATCGCTGAATATCTCTTCCTTTCAGTGGTTCTTTTGAAATTTCTAAATAACACGGATACTTCTAATCAGTGCTTCATGTTTTAACAAAATGTCCCTGAGTTTTAAAAATCCTCAGAGACATCCTAAAATATGAAAGGACGTTTGTGACGTCATCACAACGGATAGACCATGGCATGCTTTTCTCTGACACGTTCGCCCGTTTCGTATACCTTGTCCAGTCAAATTCAAGGGACGTGTCCATGTCATCATGAAAAACTTTCCCGCTCATAGTTTTTCTCTCTCTACACTCACTATATAAACCCATTTGAGTTTATATTTTTACCTTTTACGCGAACATCATCTCTCTCAAGCAAGAACAACTGTTGCATTTGAACTCATTTTCTCCAGAAACTGTTCATCTTCATCTTCTTCAACACTAAAGGTTAATATCTCTATTATTTTCCTTGTACAAACTTGTTTTCGATCTTATTCTTGTTTTTAAAAGGTCAAACAAAGGAACTTTCTTAAAATGAAATCATTTTCACTTCATGATTTTATGAAACAGATTGTTCTTCGAGTTTTAAAAAAAAAATCTTAAACTTGACATTTCATATGTTTTTCCAGAATCTCTTCCTAAAAAGGAAACTGGAAAACAAGAACATTCACTATGGTTTGTATTCTTTTTCAAAACTAGAAAAACCCTAATCTCCATTTCTTTCTCTAAATGGAATGTGCAAAACCCTAGAAACCCTTATTCTGTAATTCTATCCATTTTAAGAACTTCTTTTCATATTCTTCATGTTTGCACTTTGGTAAACAGAAATGGCATCTACTGACGTTCCTACTGCTCAATCCCCCACAACCTCTGAAAGCATTGAGCTCATCAAAGCTCCTCATGTCGACTTTAAACTAGAGGAAGTTACCTTTCAAGCAAACAATCCCTATGATCTCTTCGACTTTCCTCCAAGTGTAATACCCAGGGTAAGTCCGTTAGATAATTTAACAATAATTTTTGATGTTCAGGGCAAGTTTGGGGTAAAATATAAGTTAAGGGTGATTGGGTCATTAATGAGAAGTTGAAGGTCTAGAAGGTACAAATTGATTTTTGATATACACCTTAGTCTATCAGTGTATCTTTATCCAGTTATAGAAAGAGTGTGTATGTGTGCGGGAGTTCTGAAGGCGAAAGAAAGCGAAAGAGGAAACCGTACGAGTAGGGCTTCAATTAATCGGGTTAAGAAGTAATTTGGAGGTAAGTCCTTTACATATTGTGTTTGTAATTATGAATAGAAGATATCTTTCGGTTTAGAGTATTTAATTTCACGTCTTGAATGGATTCCAATCGATTTATGGGTAAATAGAACCGACTGTGTTCTTGAGGACTCCCGGTGAAATCCCGGTATAATCAACTTCCGGTGGAGTCCCGGTAATATGGACTCCCGGTAGTGTGGAATCCCGGTAGTGTGAATTCCCGGTAGAGTTGACTCCCGGTATAATAGACTTCCGATAGTGGAGAGTTCCGGTATTATGAACTCCCGGTATAGGAACTCCCGGTACTAAGAGTCCCGGTACTATATAAGTCCCGGTACCCTGTGTAGTCCCGGTAGTGAGTTAAATACAGTGTGTATTGGAACAGTTGAGGATGGGAAATCGTTAGGCTTTACGTATTTGGTTAGTACCTGAAGGTTCTGAAGACTTTGTCGTTTACAGTGATGCGTCTAAACTGGGATTGGGTTGTGTGCTTATGCAGCGCGGAAAGGTTATAGCTTATGCTTCTCGCCAACTGATGGATCATGAACGGCAGTATCCTACGCACGATATGGAGCTTGCTGCAGTCGTCTTCGCATTAAATATTTGGATACATTATCTGTATGGTTCCAAATGTCAGATTTATACTGATCACAAGAGCCTTCAACACCTCTTTGATCAGAAGGAACTAAATATGAGACAAAGGAGATGGTTGGAATTGCTGAATGATTACGACTGTGAAATCCTTTATCACCCGGGAAAGGCGAATGTGGTGGCAGATGCGCTCAGTCGTCAAGAAAGGAGTGGAACAATAAAGGTTATTTCGCTACGAACTGAACTCCTACCCAACTTATTTGATGAATTGCAGAAGTGTCATGCGGAGGCTTACCATGATGAACATCTGAAATCAGAAAGGTTAGCGGGGATGTCAGCATTGCTAGTAAAAGATGATCGGGGGTTATTGTGTCTGGGAAACAGAGTGTGGGTACCTCGATTGGGTGGATTACGTGATCGTGTTTTACAAGAAGCCCATCAATCCCGTTTCTCTATTCACCCAGGTACAAACAAGATGTATAAAGACCTAAAGCAATTCTATTGGTGGCCGGGGATAAAAAGAGGGATTGCTCAGTATGTGGAAAGGTGTGATACTTGTAAGAATGTAAAGATTGAACACCAAAAGCCATTTGGTCAACTACAACGGCTAGAAATACCTATGTGGAAGTGGGAGCAGATTACCACAGATTTTATCACAAAGCTACCAAGAACTCCGAAGGGATTCGATTCTATTTGGGTGATCGTCGACAGATTGACAAAGTCTGCACACTTCCTACCGATAAAGGAAACCGATTCAATGGAGCGATTAGCTAAGTTGTATATTGATGAAATAGTAACTCGACATGGAATTCCAATCTCGATCATTTCTGATCGTGATAGTCGTTTTACTTCACGATTTTGGAGAAGTTTTCAAAGGGAAATGGGGACTCAGATAAAGTTAAGTACGGCGTATCATCCTCAAACAGATGGGCAGAGTGAACTAACAATTCAGACCTTAGAAGATATGCTCCGGGCTTGCATTGTTGATTTTGGGGGATCGTGGGATAAGCATTTACCGTTAATCGAATTCGCTTACAACAACAGTTATCATTCCAGTATACAAGCGGCACCGTTCGAAGTACTGTATGGTAGGAAATGCCGAACGCCTCTGTGCTGGAACGAAGTGGGAGAAAAACAGCTAGCGGGGCCAGAAATTGTTCAGTTAACCGCCGATAAGGTTACCCAGATTTGAGAAAGAATGAAAGTGGCTCAAGATAGACAGAAGAGTTACGCTGATCGCCGTCGAAAGCCGTTGGAATTTCAAGTTGGGGATTACGTAATGTTAAAGGTTTCGCCGTGGAAAGGAGTCATCAGATTTGGTCGACAAGGTAAACTTAGCCCAAGGTATATTGGACCATTTGCAATCACAGAAAGGATCGGTGAAGTAGCTTACAGATTAGATCTTCCACCAGAATTGAGCAAGATTCATAATGCATTTCACGTGTCAAACTTCCGAAAGTGTCTAGTTACTCAAGATCAGGCGGTCTCCCTACCAGAGATACAAGTCGACGAAAGACTGAATTATGTAGAAGAGCCAGAAGCTATAGTTGATCATAAGGTTAAAGTGATGCGGAATAAGGAGGTCAGACAAGTGAAAGTTCAGTGGAGACATCACAAAGGTCAAGATGCTACGTGGGAATCTGAATCGGAAATGAGAGCCAAATACCCTCACCTTTTTGCCTAACTGAATTCCGGGACGGAATTCTTTTAAGGGGGGAGATGATGTAATACCCAGGGTAAGTCCGTTAGATAATTTAACAATAGTTTTTGATGTTCAGGGCAAGTTTGGGGTAAAATATAAGTTAAGGGTGTTTGGGTCATTAATGAGAAGTTGAAGGCCTAGAAGGTACAAATTGATTTTTGATATACACCTTAGGCTATCAGTGTATCTTTATCCAGTTATAGAAAGAGTGTGTATGTGTGCGGGAGTTCTGAAGGCGAAAGAAAGCGAAAGAGGAAACCGTACGAGTAGGGCTTCAATTGATCGGGTTAAGAAGTAATTTGGAGGTAAGTCCTTTACATATTGTGTTTGTAATTATGAATAGAAGATATCTTTCGGTTTAGAGTATTTAATTTCACGTCTTGAATGGATTCCAATCGATTTCTGGGTAAATAGAACCGACTGTGTTCTTGAGGACTCCCGGTGAAATCCCGGTATAATCAACTTCCGGTGGAGTCCCGGTAATATGGACTCCCGGTAGTGTGGAATCCCGGTAGTGTGAATTCCCGGTAGAGTTGACTCCCGGTATAACAGACTTCCGGTAGTGGAGAGTTCCGGTATTATGAACTCCCGGTATAGGAACTCCCGGTACTAAGAGTCTCGGTACTATATAAGTCCCGGTACCCTGTGTAGTCCCGGTAGTGAGTTAAATACAGTGTGTATTGGAACAGTTGAAGATGGGAAATCGTTAGGCTTTACGTATTTGGTTAGTAAAGCAATTTGTGTATCTTAACTTGTTCCAAGATTCCGTGGAATCATGGTAAGGGATGGGATCGTTTTGAAAGAAGCTTACGAACGTGTGAAATAACCAAAACAGGTGAGTTTTGCTTTGAAAACACTTTTTAACTGGAATACATACATGTGTGGAGTTGGGAGTGAAACTGTTAATAATTATGTGCTCGTATGTGAATTATAATATAGTGAGGTATTATATTTACATGTGTATTATAAATGTGTTATAATACGTTGGCCGGGTTTAAGACCGGTGTGATTGGCTATAGAACCTGTATAGCGTTGTTTGGCTGTAGATGTTGTGCAGCGTTGTATATTATTAGTTGGCTTGCTACCACTAATATGGCCAGAAGGAATAAAAAGGGGAAGCATAATATATGTGAGTTTATTTGGATGTATACGATTGTGTTGCGTGATTTATATGATTAAAGTTTATATAAATGGTTTTTAAACTAACAGGGGTTTCTCACTTAGACCATCAGGTCTAACCCTCATTTTGTTTTAAAAATATGTATTCCAGGTGGTGGATCAAGTAAGGGCGAGTAAGTAGAGTAACCGGTGGATGGCTAGAGAGAAGGACTTTAAGATGAAGCTTTTGACTTGTTTAGCAGTTGTATTGCAACGTTAAATGTTATGCATGTAAATAGTACAGTATTTGGGTTACATATGGTTTTCTTTCAATTGTAAGAGACTACTGGACCGTACATGTAATGTGAAGTTCGTTTGTTATATCTAATTATGTTATATTGTGTGATATGTTGTGTACTTGGGATATGGGGTTGTTACAGCCAATCAAAAGAGCCCTTGCTCAAAAAGGGGTAATCATCAGAGATACTTCAGGGGAGGGGACCACGAAAAATCCTGCAGCAACTGAAGCTGACAAAGGCAAAAACAAAGGTGTTTCATCTAAAGACAACTTGGCTATTCTCTTCAGCAAGCCAGTCTGTCAGGTAACATACACTCTCTTCCCTTACACTGCATCCCTCCTCTATCCCTTCTCAACCTCAGTTCTCCTCTCCATAAAACCTCTATACACTTAAACCTCATTCTTTCTCTATCTCTTCTCCCAAATGATCTTACTTAAACAATCGTTATGTTTCAGCTAGTCCTCTCCCCTGCTTGAGGATCTAGCTGAAGTTCCTCCAGCTACATCAACAATAAATCCAGCTCCTACAGCTGGAGAAATAATCCCAGTCTTAGACTTCGCTGAGACTGATGAACCAGAAGAAGAATTGCTCTCTCACAAAAACATACCTTCCTTAGTTCCTCAAAAGCTAAGTGAAGAGGAAAAGAAAAGGAGAGAAGCAATGATGAAACAGCTTGAAGATCAGCGAATCATCCGTGGTCCTCGATACAGACTATCAAGAAAGGAACTCGTTGAACACTTCAAAGCTGAAAAATAACTTGTTAATCGTAGAAGAGCTGAAGAAAGTGATAAAGCTTATGCTATTGAGCTCGTTCAACAATCGGTGAAAGACCCTGATCTAAATAAGACTCCCATTGATGTTCAACGTCAACTGTGGAAAGACGCCAAAAAGATCATTGAGAAGAAAACCAAGGTCTCTGACTCTACCTTGAAATGGTGCAAAGAACGAATTAACTTTTGATTCCATGTCTCCAGAATCAACAAAGTGAACATCAGGGGAAGAACGTCCATAAACGTTCCTGTTGTTGAAGATGACATAATCAGAGAAAATGGTACTAAGGAAACTATCTATGTTTCTACGATCAAGAAGTACGGTTTCTCTGAGTGGTTGGTGATGCGAATAGCCATTCAGCGATCTCGCTCAACGTTTAAAAGCCATGTTGAGAAAATTATAAATACACAGATCGACTTGGTTACATCTGTTGTGGATATTCCTCCTCCTCCTCCTGCTCCAGTTCAACGAAGAAGGGCCTCTGCAACGAAAAAGATAATACCTTCAGACTCAGGTCCTCCTATCAGAAACGAAACCGGAATCGGCTTTTCATGTGAAGAAGTCCTTGGTCCTGAACCTGATCTCTCAGTTCTCGACATCTCCCTGCCCCCTGGTGAACGTTTTGTCCCTGGCAAAATCTTAAGCGAACCTTATGGTATCTTCTTCAGAGACAACGATGTACGAGAATGCTTTCAACACATCTCTGAGCAACCCATCACTCCCACCGAACATCTCAGGGATCTCGTCTATTGGTGTGGTTTTAGAGATGATCTTCTCGTACACTTCATGAAGCCCCTGATCTTCAAAGAAGCAAAACATAGACGGGAACTTGGAGATAAAGTCCCAGATTGGATGATCCCTACCACAAAATCTCTTGATGAACTACTCGTCAAGAAAGAACCTGTATAGCTGATAGGATTCCTTGTAATTCTTCTATCTTTATCAGCTTATATCTTTTGTACTAGTAAAATTTATTTGGTTGTACTTGTAATTTTTCCACTTCCCTCTGTAACTTATACGAAGTTTAAAGAAAAATTTCAGTGAATTTACTTTACTCCATCAGTACTTAAAAGATCCCAGAAAACAGTAAAAGGGACAATTATTTTATGAGTTCTTTCCAGAATCCTTTCCATAAAAGGAAACTGGAAAACAAGAACTTTCACTATGTTTTGTACTTCTTTTAAAAACAAGAAAAACCCTAGTTTCCATTTCTTTCTCAAAATGGAAACTGGTAAAACCTTAAAAACCCTTATTTTGGAATCTTATCCATTTTAAGAACTTCTCTTCATCTTCTTCATGTTTATATTATGAACAGAAATGGCATCTACTGAAGCTACTCTGTCTCCTACTACCTCTGACATGACTAAAATTGTCAAAGCCCCAAGTGTCCACTTCACAATGGAACAAGTAACTTTCAATGGAAACAACCCCTATGCTCTCTTCGACTTCCCCCCAAAGAAAAACATCACTCACTTGGACGAAGCTGTTAACTTCTTGAAAACCTGTCCTCCGGCGACAACATTAACCATCAAACCACCTGCTCACAAAAACCTCCTTGCCCAATTCTGGTATACTGCTAGAAGAGCTCAGGTTCCATCCACCAAAAACCCTGAAAAAATGGTGGACGTCATTCTTTTTGACACTGAGCATGGAGAATCCATGATCAATCCAGGAGCGATCAGGTCTGCTCTCAACCTCCCAGGAAGCTCAAGGGACAAACGTTTCGTAAATCTACCTAATGTCAAGAAAGAGGCTGATAGAGTTGCACTTATTGCATTTTTGATGCAATGAACTATACATGGAACACAGGGAGAGATAAACTCCTTGAAAAGAAGCTGACCACCATCCTCAAGTCTAAGATGCCAAGTGAGATGAACTTCATCTTCGCACACCTCATTAGCTGCATGACAGCTAAGGTTGGGTCAACTGATCAGGCCTCACAACCTCAACAGGCTATGGGGTATGCGCTGATGAAGGGCCTTCACATCGACTGGGCAAAGATCATTTTCGACAACATGATGCTCAGGGTGGATGAAGCCAAGCGGCCACTAAATGTTCCTTATCCCCACTTTCTCAGTGCTTTATTCAAACAAGCACTTGGGGATTCATACCCGAAAGTGGGTGACTTGAAGTTATCCCAGGTCGGCCCTAAGATCCTCGACTCCAAGCCGGTGGAAAACGAGGTACGTCTCTCTACACTCTTACCTCTTCTCAGATCTCTTTCTTGTACTTCTGCGGCTACCATTTCGGCAGCGGTCGTCCCAACCGCTGGTACCCAGGCCGCAACAACCACTCCTTCTCGCAAGAGAAAACAGTCTGAATCCTCACTTGGCGCCCCTAAGCCCAAGAAGTCCTCTAAGGAGCAACCCTCTAAGCCTTCCCAGGCTGAAGACTCCATGTCTATCTCTCCAACGAAGAGGCTGGAAAGTTTTGTGGCACGCTCCGCCACATCTGTTGAGCCAACCCTTACGATACCCACTTCAGCGTCTCAGAACGCTGAGGTTATCTTGGAACAAAACCGCCCTCCTACAGTACCTCTAAGTACTGCGGCCGTAATTCTCAACGGATCCAACGCTGAAACTGCTACCCAATCCCTCTTCTCAACTTTTGTTCCTCCCTCCACTTCTTTGGTCACTCCATCTTTCTTCCCACCCCCATTCTCAACCTCAGGTGTCATTCACCTGCATGACACATCGGCTGAAGATCTACAGCGGGTGATGGATCAAAATAAAGGACCTGCGGAGTCTTAGCATGGACCATCTCTGGAAGACGACTACGAGACCTATTCAGGTCACCGAACTTTCGATGAATTCATCAACCACCCCGCAGGTATACATAACACCCTAAACACTCCTCTCTCAAAACCCCCAATTTCTGAGCTTTCCTTTGTTCATAAGTTTTCATCTGTTACAGGTCCTAATTTGGGAACAATCAACGAGTCCCTCAAGGATCTGTCAAGAAAAGTGGAATCTCTCACCACTACTCTCTCCTCCAACTCTACAGCGGTTACAGGTTCACATTTCACTCAGGTCGATCGGGAAACTCTGCAAACAATTCGCCCTGCTATTTCTGGCCTAGAAGACAGAATGGCAGTGGTAGAAACCGTTGTTGGGATCGCTGGCCTGGAAGACAGTGACCCAAAGGATGCTGATGTTGTTGCTGCTGAAATTATTACCTCCCCCATTCGTCATGTGGAAGAGAGGGATAAGAGTCAAGAAGATCTTCCCCATAACTCTGAGGGGGAGAAAAGTGCTAAAAAAGAGTCATCTGCTGAAAAACCTCAGGGAGTTGAAAACCATGAGGGAACCGAGTTCTCCCTACACGACGCTGATTCTTAGGGGGAGAATGTCGAAGAACGTGCAGACTCTCCAGTAAATGTTGAGTCTGAAGAAGAAGATGAGGAAGAAGAAGCTGACGACGTAGATCTCGATCTTCAGGATGATGAACCATCATCATCACCAAAAGATGATGATGATGACGATGATGATGATGCTATCGACTTCTTCTTCCAGCCAACCAAGAAGACCCCAGCCCTCAAAGGGGTAGTTATTAAGGAATCAGGGGAGGGGACCACCAAAACAAAGCCTGCAGCATCTGAAGCTGACAAAGGCAAAAATAAAGGTGTCGCTGCTAAGGACAACTTGGCTATTCTCTTCAGCAAGCCACTTTGTCAGTCCTCTCCCCTGCTTGAGGGTCAAGATGAAGCTCCTTCGACTACAACTCCAATAATCCCAGCCCCGAGCGCTGATGAAATAATCCCGGTCTTAGACTTCGCTGAGACTGATGAACCAGAAGAAGAACTGCTCTCTCACAATAAAAGACCTTCCTTAGTTCCTCAAAAGCTAAGTGAAGAAGAGCTGGAAAAGAGAGCAGCTATGATCAAAAAGCTTGAGGATCAGCGAATCATCTGTGCTCCTTGTTACAAAATTTCAAGGAAGGAAATCGCTGAACACCTCAAAGCTGAGCAACTCCACGTCGATCGAAAGAAATCTGAAGAAAAAGATAAAGCTTATGCTATTGAGCTTGTCCAACGATCGGTGAAAGATCCAGAACTGAAAAAGACTCCCATCACTGTTCAACGACAACTGTGGAAGGACGCCTAAAAGATCATCGAGAAGAAAACCAAGGTCTCTGACTCCACTCTGGAATGGTGCAAAGAAAGACTGCACTATCGATATCATAGTTCCATAATCAACAAGGTGAACATCATGGGAAAGATGTCCATAGGCGTTCCAGTCCTTGACATCGACCTCTTCAGAGAGAATGGTCAAAAGGAAACCATCTACCCATCGTCGATTGCCAAGTACGGTTTCTCTGAATGGATGGAGATGCGGATAGCCATTCAGCGGTCACGTTCAAACTTCAAAACCTTTATCGAAAAAGCTCTTAACAAGCAGACCAACTTGGTTACATCAGCTGTGGATATTCCTCCTCCTCCACCTCCTCAAGTTCAACGAAGAAGGCCTGCTGCAAAGAAACAGAAAGAATATTCAACTTCAGGTCCTCCTATCAGAAATGAAACCGGAATTGGTTTTTGGCGAAGAGAAGTCCTTTGTCCTGACCCTGATCTCTCTGCACTCGATGTCTCCCTGCCCCCTGGTGAACGCTTCATCCCTAGAAAGGTTTTAAGTGAACCTTATGGTATTTTCTTCGCTGACTGCGATGGACGAGAATGCTTCCAACATATCTCTGAGCTATGCATTGCCCCCATCGAACAACTCAGAGATCTTGTCTTTTGGCTCGAGCTTGCGATCATCCTTCTCATTCTTCTCTTTGTGGTCAGGTTGCTTGTTTTCATCTTCCTTTTTCTTTCCTTCACATATGTCCTTATAATCATGGCGCTTGTTGGAAGAAGTGGAGTAGGGCTGATTATTGGACGAAGGTTTCTTGAAAAACTTCTTTTGCTAGAAAGATCTAGAAATTAGGGCCATTGCTTTCTTTACAGCAGTCAGTTCAGGATCAGAATCGCTTTCCTCTTCTTCTTCAGATTCTGGTTCGGATTCACTCGGCTCTTGGATTTGTTTTGAGTGACGGCTGGAGGATTTGCCTCTTTTTGAAGAAACAAGAGCGAGTGGATCGACATGTGACTTGGAAGCGGACTTCTGGCTGCTTAGTATCTCCGTGACTTCATCCTCATCCTGTAGAAGTATCTTCTAGATTTCATAGATTGGAACGTTCTCCATCAGGTGGTTGTGTTTGATGTGAGAAGCGAACACTTTCCATTCTGGCAGGAGGTTGTTCAGAAACTTGAGAGCATTCTCCGTGTTAGATCGATTGATCTTGTTCTTGTGAAGCTCGTTCAGTAGGAGGCAAAACTGTTGATCCAAACCCTCAGTGATTTGATAATGACCCTCTCTTAAATACTTAGTGAAAATTGTATGTAAACAATATGTATCAGAGTTTCACTATCACTGATAAGTACTAAGATCTTCCAGTACTGCTGATAGGAACTCTCGCTCTTTAAATTAAACATTCAGCGAACACTGTTCACCATAATGCTCTGAGTCTGTTCAGTCCTTATGGTGATCGGTGATAAGTTAGTTGTTTACTTATGATCCCTGAAGACAAGTTTCACGTCAACAAAGGTTCTACGCTGAAGTCGAAGATCAAGCTCAAGAACCAGCGACAAGTCTCCTAATGAACTGATGCGGATCAGCGAAGACTCAGATTTGTCCACTCAACGTGAAGTATCAAGTACAAGACTTCAGCTATCGCTGAACTTTATCATTCGCTGAATAGTAAATGGTAATCGCTGAATCAACGAAAGCTGATCATGAAGTCCTCCGTACAAAGTACTTTTGTCTTAACCTCCCTTGCACGCCGCCGTACGAAATGTCAGAAAAGAACCTCCGAAAATCTAAAATCGTACAACCACTCTGATACTACACTGTTCATCTTTACGGCTACTAAGGTTGTCAACCAAGGTCAATGACATGCAACCAATCCGCTGATGACACGTGTAAAGTGTATACTGAATTGCATTAAATGCATGCAGTATATAAAGAGATGAACTCACTTCATTTGAAGTAACTTGCTAACTCTGGACAAGTTCAAATCTCTCTCAAGATAGGATTTTATTAGTAATCTCCTTATCTTTCTTAGTGCAAGAAACCTTAGTGTTCCAACTTGTTTAGATTTAGGTTTATCCTTAATCTTGTTTCCGCAACAAGCTGTAAATTGTTAATGATTTATCAATAAACAATTTAGAAAAGTAAAATAGTGTGTTTGTATTCAACCCCCCCCCCCCCCCCCCCTTCTACAAACTTGTATAGGCCTTTCGGGACCAACTAGTGGTATCAGAGCAGATTTTTTTAATCTCATAAACAAGATCTAATCTAAGATATTTCTCTTCCTTGCTATTATCTGAAAATGGCCTCCCACACAAACACAAATTATATAGACAATGGTTCTCTTGCAAAACCCCCTAGATTTTCCAGAGACAACTTCAACTTATGGAAAAATAGGATGTTGCTCTTCTTAGAAGGTGTAGACCCCACTATGACCTACTATCTTGAAAACGGCCCACACATCCCTGTAACTATTGATCCTTTCGTTCCAGCCACTGCAACTAGAGCTTCTTTTCCTGAAAGGCTGATTCCAAAGGAAATACACATGTGGACCGATGAAGATAAGAAGAAAGTGGCTATAGATACAAAAGCCAGATCCATACTATCCATGGCCCTTCCTGACGAAGTCTACCATTCCGTCATGAACCTGAAATCATCAAAATCCATGTGGGACACAATATGTGTTCAGTATGAAGGAACGTCTGAAGTCCAGGATTCAAGAAAGATTAACCTGGTAAGACAATACGAAAGCTTCATTTCTGGTAAGAATGAAACTCTCTCTGAAGTTCATCAACGTTTTAATTGCTTAATTATAGATCTAAAAACAGTTGGTAAGGAATATTCTAACTTTGAAGTGCTGACAAAGTTTTTAGAATGTTTACCTGAAAGCTGGGACAATTATTCCATGTGTCTCAAGCTGTCAAAAGATCTAAGATCAATGACACTTGCTACCTTATATGGCACATTGCTGAATCATGAGCAATCTAGCCATCTTAAGAAGAATCTTGTAAAAGATTCCAAAAGCACCCCTGTTGCTTTACTCTCAGAGGAACCTTCTACTCAACGACCCTCGGTCACTATCACTGAGTTAGGAAGCAACTCTGAAAGGTCATCAGATTCTGACTCTTCAGATGATGATGAATCCTTGGCTCTCCTAACTAAAAAGTTCAGGAGATTCGCCAAGAAGAAAATGTTTAGAAAGAACAAACCTCTTTCAATAACTGACAAGCCTAAATCATCAGCTTTTGTTGATAAGGCTACTGCTACTTGTTTCAACTGCGAAAAGACAGGTCATTTCGCTAACGAGTGCAGGTCAAAGAAAATCATGAGACCTTCAGCTTTTACAAAGAAATCCTTTGTTCCAAGGAATAAAGATGACAAATACTCAAAGCTAAAGGAGAAGTATGCAAAGCTGAAAAGCTTTAAGAAGAAAGGAAAAGTCCTGATGGCTGACTATGATTAGGCTGCTTCTGATGAAGAAGCCTCATCATCTGATTCTGAAGATGATGAAGCAAATCAATGTCTCATGGCAAAGATTGAAGAAGAGGAAGAAAGTTCAGACATTCCCTCCACTTCAACATTTGCCATTCAGGTATCACCTTCCTTCTTTACCAATATTGCAAATATTGATGAAGCTGATAGTCTCCGTAAAATCGATCTACTGACTAGAAGTTTATACGAAGCCATGAACGGCAAAGCTGTGGTTGAAAACCAAAATCTTGATCTCGCTGAAAAGCTTAAAAACTGCCACCTTCAAATAGAAAAGCTTTCTAAAATTGAAGATGATTTTAAAGATCAAGTCTATTTAAATCAGCTAGTCAAAATCGAACGAGCAGAAGCTATCGCTGCATTAAAAGCCGAACAAGCTACTGTTGAAGGATGGTGTAATTCTTCAACAAAGATCACTGAGATAATTAAGGCTCAGATTCCTCTGAGTGATAAACGTGGTCTGGGTTATAAGTATGATACTCCAAAACCAACCACTGAACGTTCAATGCTTAAATTTGGAACGTTCGTATCCTCAGTCGCTGACACTTCATCATCTCAGTACTCCTCGTCGGTTACACCAATCCCTGAGGAAACTCCTACCTCCTCAAAAGGTAAGGATAAAATGGTTTATTCAAAACCTACCTCTGTCTCTAAAGACAAAGGTAAAGGAATTGTTATTTATCAAAATCCTCAGAAGGGTACCTTAGTACCTAAGCTGAATGCTTCCAAAGCCGTAGTGATTCATTCATCTGGTTCTAGAAATCAGACCTCTGGATCAGTTCAGCGACCTACTCCTAGACTCAGAGTAGATGTCCTTGGTAAGAAATCTGAAGAACTGAATGTTCGTCCTATTTCAAAAACCAATAGTGTACTTGGTGCTGGTACTTCTAATTCCAAATTAAAAGCTCAGCACTCAAGTGGCCTTAGAACTAATTTTAGTTATATGAAATGTTATCACTGTGGACTTACCGATCATATTGCAAGTAAGTGTCCCACAGCCACCAAAGCTGATAAGATAGCTAAGGTGAAGATAGCACCCAAGAAGACCAAACCAGTTGCAATTCAGGTCAAGGTGACTCCTACCGCTGAGGTCAAGAAATTGACCAAAGTGAAGAAAGACAAAGCTGAATCTTCAAATGCTGCGAAGACTGCTGAACCCATTCCAACTTCTTCCACTGACAAACGAGTATACATGGTGAAGTGGGTACCCAAGCAAAACTAATCTTCCTTTGTATTGCATGTTAAGAAGGGTATCTGGTATCTCGATAGCGGATGCTCTAGACACATGACTGGAAAGAAAAACCTGCTCGCTGAATACAAGGAAGAGAAGGGTCCCTCTGTGACTTTCGGTGGAAATGGAAAAGGACACACCCGAGGGTATGGTGTACTTTCAAATGGTACAACATCCTTCAGAAGAGTCGCATATGTTGAAGGGCTGAAGCATAATCTTCTAAGCATCAGTCAGCTTTGCGACATGGATAACAAAGTGATTTTCACTAAGGAATCCTGCTTTGTCTCTGACAAAAAGGAGAAGATAGCTCTCAGCGGTTATCGTTTGGAAAATGTTTATGTAATAAACATGGACTCAACAACCACTGAGAACTCCTGTTTCTTCTCAAAGGCATCCTCTGATGTCAACTGGCTATGGCACAAAAGGCTCTCACATCTCAACTTCAAGACGCTGAATACTCTTTCCTCCAAAGAGTTAGTCACTGGTCTACCTCAACATTCATACGCCAAAGAGTCTTTATGTTCAGCGTGTGAAAAAGGGAAGCAGACCAAGGCAAGCTTTAAGTCAAAGCAAGTTTCCTCAGTGTCATCTCCTCTACAACTACTCCATATGGATTTGTTTGGCCCTGTTAACAAACAATCCATCGCTGGAAAGAAATATACGCTGGTCATAGTTGATGAATTCTCTCGTTACACATGGGTAATGTTTCTCCGTTCTAAGAGTGACACCCCTGAAGAACTCATCACCTTTGTTCGGAAGATGGAAACTCTGAACAATATGACTGTTCGCTCAATAAGGAGTGATCATGGAACTGAATTCAAAAATAGTTCTCTTGATTCCTTCCTTGAGAGCAAGGGTATTTCTCACAACTTTTCGTCAGTGAGAACACCACAACAAAATGGAGTCGCTGAAAGAAGAAATAGAACAATTATTGAAGCTGCACGTTCAATGCTCAGCGATTCTCACCTGCCTACTCAGTTTTGGGCAGAAGCTGTCAACACTGCTTGTTTTACGCAAAACAGGTCGCTGATAGTTAAAAGATTCAAAAAGCAGCCTATGAACTTTTTCATGGGAGAAAGCCTTCAATCAGCTTTCTTCACATCTTTGGATGTCAGTGTTTCATACTGAACAACAGAGATGCCCTTGGAAAGTTTGATCCTAAGGCTGATGATGGAATCTTTCTTGGATACTCCTCAGTTTCCAAAGCCTTCAGAGTCTTCAACCGAAGAAGACAAACTGTAGAAGAAACTATTCACGTCATGTTTGACGAATCCCGTTCAGCGAACTCTAAACCGAACGCTGATACAGAAGAACTGAATCAATGGATGTTTTCTCATCTTGGTGATTCAGAAGATATTCCCACTCCTCATGCTCACACCGTAGAAAATGATGGTCCTACTATCATTCCAGATATGCAGAATAGTGAAGCTGAAACATCTTGGGTCTCAGCTGTTCCTATAAACGCTATACCTGCAGTTGATCCAAATGTCTCAGAAATTCCATCTATTTCTCAGCAATCAGTGAATGAAGTGGCAAATGCAAACATTCCTCTCTTAGCTGATAATCCAGAAGTAGCTGAAGCCTCATCTTCAGTTTCTCCAGTTCAGACTGAGTCAGCGACGTATGCTCCGGCTCAGCGATGGACTATAAATCACCCAATCGATCAAATTCTTGGTGATCCCAATGCTGGTATTCAGACCCGTAGAAGTGCAGGTAATATTTATTTATTTGTTAACTTTATTTCTCTAACTGAACCAAAGAAAATAGATGATGCCCTCAAAGATCCAAACTGGGTCAGCGCTATGCAAGAAGAGCTGACTGAATTCGAAAGAAACAAAGTTTGGAAACTCGTTCGTAGACCAACTGACAAAACGGTGATAGGCACTAAATGGGTCTATCGAAACAAGTTGGACGAACATGGTACTGTAACTCGCAACAAAGCTCGTCTTGTTGCTCAGGGATACAGACAAGAGGAAGGCATAGATTATGACGAAACTTTTGCTCCAGTAGCAAGACTTGAATCTATTCGTCTTTTCTTAACATATGTTGTACACAAAAACTTCACTGTACATCAGATGGATGTTAAGTCAGCGTTTCTAAATGGAAAGCTGAATGAAGAAGTGTATGTGGAACAACCTCTAGGATTCTCAGATCCTAAGCGTCCAGGTTATGTGTATAAACTGGATAAGGCACTTTATGGATTAAAGAAAGCTCCACGTGCATGGTATGATACTCTCTCTACTTATCTCCATATTGAAAAATTTGAGCGAGGTAAAATTGACAAAACTTTGTTTTTTAGAAAAGTGAAAGGTCATATCATTTTAGTTCAAATATATGTTGATGACATTATATTTGGTTCTACTAACCCTGAGCTTTGTACTCGTTTCGCTGATAGAATGAAAGATGAGTATAAAATGAGCATGATGGGTGAACTAACATATTTCCTTGGTCTTTAGATTAAGCAAACTGAAAAAGGAACTTTTATAAATCAAGGAAAGTATGTTAAAGATATGCTGAAGAAATTCGACTTAACTGAAAGTTCAACTATGAAAACCCCTATGGCACCACCGCTGATACTTGATAAGGACACAAAGGGTGTTCCTGTCAATGTCACGCTGTACCGTGGGATGATCGGCTTACTATTGTATCTTACAGCTAGCCGACCACCCGATATTATGTTTGCAACATGTCTGTGCGCACGATATCAAGCTGAACCTAAGATATCCCATATGAAAGCTGTAAAGCGAATCTTTCGATATCTTAAGGGTACAGCGAATCTAGGTCTTTTGTATCCCAAAGACTTAGGATTCGATCTAACCGCCTATTCAGACAGTGATTTTGCAGGTTGCAAAATGGATAGGAAAAGCACCACAAGAGGATGTCAGCTCCTGGGTGGAAAGCTGGTAAGTTGGACAAGTAAGAAGCAAAACTCAGTGTCCACTTCCACAGCTGAAGCTGAGTATGTAGCCGCTGGAAGCTGCTGTTCTCAAGTCTTGTGGATGAGAAATCAGCTATTAGACTATGATCTTCAGCTCTCCAAAATTCCAATCTATTGCGACAGCACAAGTGCCATCGCTATAGCAAACAATCCAGTGCTACACACAAAGACAAAACACATAGAAATCAGATATCATTTTATCAGAGATCATGTGATGAATGGTGATATAGAACTTCATTTTATCCCAACTGATTATCAGTTAGCTGAGTTGTTTACCAAACCTCTTGATGAGACAAGATTCAACTTTCTCATCAGCGAGCTTGGAATGCTGAACTTTGAAGGATAAAATCTTCAGCGGTTCACATTTAATCAGCGATACGTTTATACAATCGTGTATAGCCTTCGGATAAAATCAACTTATATAATCCATTTCATCATCTTCTCTCTGAATAAACTTGGTTAAACTGATATCCAGGTATGTTTTCTCTCTCTGACAATCGCATGAAAATGCAAGATTTCAAAATAAATTGCATCGCTGAATATCTCTTCCTTAACAGCGATATTTTGAAAATTTCCTTAAACCTTCACTGATATTTTCTATTCAGTGCTTCATGTTTTTCAAAAGAGTCCCTGAGTTTTTCAAAACCTCAGAGACATCCTAAAAGAATGTGAAAGGACAGTTGTGACGTCATTGCAACAAATTACACTCGGCACGATTTCTTTCTGACACACGTTTGCACGTTTTGTTCAAACTTCCAATCAAATGCAAACACGTGTCCGTGTCATGATGAAAACCTTTTCCCGCTCAAGGTTTTCTCTCTCTAAAAATCCCTATATAAACAACTCTTGGTTTATATTTGTCTTTTACGCGAACAATCTTTCTCCGCAAGAAAAGAATTCTCTGTTGCATTTGTGCTCTCAAAAACCTCAAGAACTGTTCATCATCTTCTTCATCGAAACTTCAAGGTTAATATGTTCTTATCTTTTATCAAATGCGTATAACTTGTTTTCGATCTTCTCTTTGTTTTAACAAGATCAAACAAAAGAACTTTATAAAATAAAATCATGTCTTTCATGGTTTTATGAACACAACCATTTCATGGTTGTTCTTCAAGTTTTAAATCTAAATCTTAAACTTGTTCTTCATTCGTATCCATTTTTCTTTTAGAAACTGGAATGCAAGACTTTATGGGTTTTACTTTTCTTTTAAAAATCAAGAAAAACCCTAATCTTCATTAAGACATTTTTTGTCTGAATGAAATGGACAAGATTCGAAATATCTTAACGGAAATTTCTTTCCACATTAAGATAATTCTTATTTGTTAACATCTTTGGTTGAACTGATAATACAGTGATATGGTATCTTCAAAGCTGAATGTTACCGCTGAGTCCATCTCCACTGACTCTGAGGAAATGGACATCTACAAAGCCCCCCAGGTTAAGTTCGAGCTGGATCAACTCGATTGGACTAAGGCCAACAACCTCTCAGCTCTTCTCGAGTTTCCTCCTCGGAAGCAAGTATCACATCTGGACGACGCTGTAAGTTTTCTGAAGAACAGCCCCATCTACACAACCCTGACCATAACACCTCCTGCCAGTCAGCGGCTCTTATCCCAGTTCTGGTACTCTGCCAGACACATTGAGCTACCCTCTGCCAAAGATCCATCCAAAACCATAGACTGCATACTCAGCGATACTGAGTATGGCACCATCAAGATTACACCCGCCATTATCCGTAAAGCCCTAAACTTCCCAAATGCCACCAAAGAAAAACCCTTCATTCCATTCCCTGACCATAAAAAGCATGCTGACAGAGAAGCAATCATTGCTTTCCTTGACGCAATGGGTTATATCTGGGATATTGGAAGGGACAAGAAGCCTGAGAAGAAACTGACGCTGATAAAGAAATCCAAGATGCCCAGCGAGATGAATTTCATCTTCGCTCACCTGATCAGCTGCATGACAGCAAAATCCGGATCTTCTGATCAAGCCGCCCAACCTCAGCAGTCCATGGGATATGCACTGCTGAAAGGTCTAAATATTGACTAGGCCTCCATTATTTATGAAGACCTGATTCAACGTGTCGATTCTGCCGCTGACAGACCAGCATGGGTTCCTTACCCACGATTCATCAGCGCCATCTTTCAATATGGCCTGAAGGACAACTATCCTGAAGAGGGTGATCTGAAACTTTCTCAGATTGGCCCTAAGGTTCTCGACTTCAAGCCTGTCGCCAATGAGGTACGTCTCTCTACTCTTCTCACTCTTCTAAATTCTCCGCTTTCTGTGGCTCCTTCAGCGACAATACCAATCGCTGATACCCCGGCCACAAAATCCTCTCCTTATAAGAAAAGGAAACCCTCACACACCCAACTTGATTCCAAAAGGATCAAGAAAACCATGGAGCAACCCCAGCAATTCCATGATGAAGACTCCTCAGCTCATTCTGAAGAGCTGAAGGAAAGTTCCGTGGTACGCTCTGCCACACCCGTGCAAGCCATCCCTCCAATCCAGACTTCAGCGTCTCCAAACGCTGAGGTTAGAAACTTGGAAACTACCCAACCTCCCTCAGTCTCTCAAAAGACTGATGAAGTGATTGTCAGCGATTCCAACGCTGAACTCAGAACCCGAACCCCAATCTTAACCTTCGCTTCTCCCTCCACTCACTTGGACACTCCTCCAGCGAACACTGGAGATGCCATCATTCCAGAAGCCGCCGTTGATGCTTCTCAACAAATGATGAAGAAAGGACCTGCAGAGTTCACCATACCTCACCGTACTTTCGAAGAGGATATGGAACACTATTCAGGAACCTGCAACTTTGACGAGTTCATCAATCCTCCTGCAGGTACAAATCCCACCTTAAACACTGTAACTAAACCTGAAACTTCTGAGCTTTCCTTTGTTCACAAGTACTTATATGTTACAGGTCCTAATTTGGGAGACATCAACGCCTCTCTGAAGTCCGTGGAAACAAAGCTGTCCAGTCTCACCACCACACTCTCCAACAACTCAACAGCTGTAACAAACGCTGGAGAGAACTTGACAAAGCTGACAACGGTGGTGGAGAAGAAAGCTTCCACTGAAGACATCAAGAGTCTTGATAAGACGCTCAGCGATTTTGCCAAGGTGCTCTGTGACATCTACACTGACTACACAAGCCTCAAAACATCAGTTTCGACCATGTCCAGCGAAGTAACAACGCTGAAGACATCGGTTGCAAAACTCGAGGGTGATATGTCAGAGGTCAAGACTGACTTAGGCTCTGTAAAGACCGACGTTGGTTCTATGAAGACGATGATCGAGACGCTGGTAAACAAGGCAAATAGTCCAGCTCCTGCTCCTGCCCCTGTCCCTATTTTGGAATCTTTCACAGAGGAGGATCGCACAGAGCTGAGGAAAATCACGCCTGCTATTTCTGGCCTAGAAGACAGAATAGCAAAGCTTGAAGGTTGTGTGAAAATCTCTGGCCCAGAAGACAGAGATAACACCAATGCTGAGTCTGCCCATTCCTCCCCCAGTCATCATGAGAAAGAGGGGGGAAGAGCGCTGAACATTCCAGGGAGAATCTTGAGAAAAGCGCTGAAGATCTGAACAAGAGCGCTGAAGACCTTTCCCATGATGAATCTATCAGGGGAGAGAGGAATGAAGATCTGACCACTGGACCTCAGGGAGATGAAAACCCTGAGGGAACCGAGAAGCTCGCCTCTGTATCTGAGGGGGAGCAACTCGAAGAAGATGCTGAGGAATCCGAAGCAGAAGAAGATGAAGACATCGACATCCCTGACGACAAACCATCCTTCTCTCCAAGAAAGGATGATGATGATGATGATGATGATGAAGATGACGATGATTTATTTATCGTCAAACCTGCCCCAAGGATCAAAGCTCTTAAAGGAATCTCGATAAAAGAACCATCAGGGGAGAAGACAAACACAAAGCCCTCAGTCTCTGGCGCTGAGAAAAGCAAAGACAAAGGCCTCGCTGAAGATGAAAATCTAGCGATCCTATTCGAAAAGCCGGTTTGTCAGGTACACTAAAACTTTACTTATATTCCTTCCCTGAACATCTCAATACTCAATCAGTTCTCTACTCAACAACCTCTCTACACATCCACAATCTTTTTCTATCTTTTCTACCCAAGTTCTTCTACCCAATTCTTATTTGTAAGATCGTTGCGTTTCAGCTAGTCCTCTCCCCTGTTTGAGAATGTCGCTGAAGGTTCTACTGTTGCGACTTCACAAATAAAGCCAGCTGCTGCTGATGAAATAATCCCAGTCTTGGATTTGATCTCTGAGACTGATGAACCAGAAGAACAACCTCTCTCGCACAATAAGAGACCTTCCTCAGTTCCTCAAAGGCTGAGTGAAGAGGATCAAAAGAGAAGAGAAGAAATAATAAAGCGATTCGAGGATCAGCGAATCATTCTAAGGCCTGATCAACTGCCCTCAGTTCCTCCCAAGTTCAGAATTTCAAAAGTTGAATACCAGGACCACCTTAGAGCTGAACGCCTCTTTGCTGAAAGGAAGGAAGCTGAAGAGAAAGACAGAGAATACGCCATAAAGCTCACTCAAGAATCTGTCAAAGACCCCAAGCTGAAGCGTGTTCCCATTCAAATCCAACGAAAGCTGTGGGAAGAAGCCCAGAAGATCGTGAAAAAGAAAACTGAAGTTTCTCAGACCACCTTGATCTGGTGTAAAGAGAAAATTCACTTCAGATATCGTCCAGCGAAGATCAACAAGGTATTCATCTCTGGAAGAACCTCTATCGGAGTACCTATTGTTGACATCAAACTGTTCAGAGAAGATGGCACATCTGAAACCTTTCGCGCTGACACTGTAAAAAGGTATGGTCTCTCTGAATGGCTGGAGATGAGGTTAGCTATCCAACCATCACAATCTAAGTACAAGAATCATTTCGAAAAGCTGATAAACAGACAGATCGACTTGATATCTTCTTGTGTGGATATTCCTCCTGTTCCTGATCTAAAGCCGAAAAGAAAAAGAGGCTCTCCAAGGAAGAAACGTCAAGATTCAAACTCAGGACCTGTCATACGAAATGAAACTGGAATTGGTTTCTCTCGCGCTGAAGTGCTTGGTCCTGATCCTGATCTATCTGCCCTTGACATCTCTTTGCCACCATGTGAACTTTTCGTCCCTGGTAATGTCATCAGTAATCCTTATGGGATATTCTTTCTTGACTACGACGGACGTAAATGCTTTCAACGGATCGCTGAGCTTCCAATCACTCCAATCGAACAGCTCAGAGATCTTATCTACTGGTGTGACTTCAGAAAGGACATTCAGGCACGACACCTAAAACCCTTGATTTTTCAAGAAGCGCTGAATAAAAGAAAACAAGGTGTAACGGTTCCTGACTGGATGATTCCCACTGAAAAGACGACCCTTGATGAACTTCTCATTAAGGAAGAACCTTTTGAAAACTGATATAATCTCCTTTTTCTCTATTGTATCAATTATCCTTCTGTACTTGTAATTTATTTCGCTTGTACTTGTAATCTTTCTGTTCTTCATTGTAACCTGATTCAAAGATTTAAAGAAAGATTTCAGCGAATGTACTTTACTCCATCAGTACTGAAAAGATCCCAGAAAACAGTAAAAGGGACAAATATTTTATGAGTTCTTTTTATCCTTATCTTTTCATTTAATAGCAATTTTATTTGTTGCTATGTCATAATCAAATAGGGGGAGATTGTTGATCCAAACCCTCAGTGATTTGATAATGACCCTCTCTTAAATACTTAGTGAAAATTGTATGTAAACAATATGTATCAGAGTTTCACTATCGCTGATAAGTACTAAGATCTTCCAGTACCGCTGATAGGAACTCTCGCTCTTTAAATTAAACATTCAGCGAACACTGTTCACCATAATGCTCTGAGTCTGTTCAGTCCTTATGGTGATCGCTGATAAGTTAGTTGTTTACTTATGATCCCTGAAGACAAGTTTCACGTCAACAAAGGTTCTACGCTGAAGTCGAAGATCAAGCTCAAGAACCAGCGACAAGTCTCCTAATGAACTGATGCGGATCAGCGAAGACTCAGATTTGTCCACTCAACGTGAAGTATCAAGTACAAGACTTCAGCTATCGCTGAACTTTATCATTCGCTAAATAGTAAATGGTAATCGCTGAATCAACGAAAGCTGATCATGAAGTCCTCCGTACAAAGTACTTTTGTCTTAACCTCCCTTGCACGCCGCCGTACGAAATGTCAGAAAAGAACCTCCGAAAATCTAAAATCGTACAACCACTCTGATACTACACTGTTCATCTTTACGGCTACTAAGGTTGTCAACCAAGGTCAATGACATGCAACCAATCCGCTGATGACACGTGTAAAGTGTATACTGAATTGCATTAAATGCATGCAGTATATAAAGAGATGAACTAACTTCATTTGAAGTAACTTGCTAACTCTGGACAAGTTCAAATCTCTCTCAAGATAGGATTTTATTAGTAATATTCTTATCTTTCTTAGTGCAAGAAACCTTAGTGTTCCAACTTGTTTAGATTTAGGTTTATCCTTAATCTTGTTTCCGCAACAAGCTGTAAATTGTTAATGATTTATCAATAAACAATTTAGAAAAGTAAAATAGTGTGTTTGTATTCAACCCCCCCCCCTTCTACAAACTTGTATAGGCCTTTCGGGACCAACAAAAACCGTTCATAGGCTTGTGAGAGTGAATCGCCGGTGCGCTGCTTAAATCCATCAAACTTGGTGATGCAGCTGTTGATCTTCAGTTGGTTTCCAACTTTGCTCCCGCACATCATCTTTTCTACCTGATCCCACAAGTCCTTTGAGGTGTGCTTGTAGCTGTCTATGGCTGTGTAGATCTGATTTGGTAGAGCCTGAACTAGATATCTTTTGGCATGCTTTTCGCCATCAAACATGCCCTTTTCCTCTTCGGTCATATCTATGTATTTCTTGGGCTCAGCTCGAGCTAGAGCACCTCCTTCTTGTGTGCTGGAATGGTAGTCATGGGTTGATCTTGTGGGCCATCAGATAGAGCACGCCAGATGTACTCGTAGTTGTCCTTAGATTCGATGAATATGAGGAATTTGTCCCGCCATTGGCTATATTTGCCCTGGTGGAGGGTCGGTGACTTGGCATCGGTGCCGATAGCAAGAGCGTCGCGAGACATCTTTGGTATTTGCACTAATGTGATCGTCAAACGTTGGTTCGATTCAAAGTGGAGTCCTAACGCAAGGCACTATGACTGAAAGTCCTAACGCAGGTTCTAAGAGTGATTGCCAGTGAAATGGTAAGAAACTTGTTAAACATAACTTACCGGATTGGAATCCGAATGAAATGGTGTGTAGAAACCAGGATTCAATCTTACAATCAATTATGAACAATTAAGAACAATCAAACAGAGAATTTGATCAAACAGACTTGTATTCAATCAAGAACAGATTACAGATCTAGAGAGAGAATCACTCTAAGATTACAAAAGTGAATACAGAGATCTATATAAAACGTTGGTTAGCTAAACAGAGCTAACTTCTATATATACTGTAAGGAAAGTCTAAAGCTACAGTGCATATGCATGACAAACCAATAGAACTTATACACGTGTTCTATGGTGTAAAAGAATTTAACTGAAAATATCTAAGACCTAAGTTCTGAACAACATGTTCAGAACTTCTGATTAAGCACATCAGAACTTCCTTCAAGCACTTGGGATATTTTCATCTTCATCTTCAAAAGTTCTGAGTCTCCTACTCAGAACTCTGAACCTTCTATTCAGACTTTCATACTTGTAATCTTTTTGAGACTTCTATAATCAGAAGTTCTGAGTCTCCTACTCAGAACTCTGAGTCTTCTCCTCTAGGCCTGCATTGGCTTTCTTTGGTTCAATCACACTTAAAAATTCTGCAAACATTGCTTCATTTGCTGTTGCTGATCTAGTTTTAACTCCTACTGATGGATCTCCTATCACTTGATGAATAGGATGGTCTTTTGTCCATTTGTTTGAACTAGGAAGCACATCAATCTCTGAAAAATTGTTGTTTGTATCATTCTCATCAATAATGGCTTGTAATTCTGAACTATCCCTTTGTTTTGAGACTTGTTGAGGTGTAACATCCAAGTTTGGATTCTGAGTAGTAGAGTCAGAATTCTGAATGACTTGTTCAGAGTTCTGAATACCCTGACCAGAAGTCTGAGTACCTTGTCTAGAATTCTGAGTACTATGCTCAGAAACATCATCACTTGTATTTATCAAGGTTGGACAATCCCCAGATGGACCAGTATCAGAAATTACAGTTGTTTGAACCACTTCTGAAGTTCCCTTTTTCATTTCTTGAACCATTTTAGGATTTTCAAAATCTGCATAAGATTCAGAAGTTATTTCTAGAAATGCATCCTTAAACAATAAATTGAGTTCTGAACAATTAGGATTAGAATCTGATTCAGAAGTCATTTTTGTCTTATCCTGTTTGAGTTATGAATTGTTTTGTTCAGAAGTCTTCATTCATGACTCATCAAATGTTACATTGATGCTTTCCATAATTCTCTTGGTTCTTCTGTTGTAGATTTTGAATGCTTTGGATGTTAATGAATAACCAACAAAGTATCCTTCATCTGCCTTTTTGTCAAATTTACCAAGACTTTCTCTATCTTTGAGAACATAGCATCTACAACCAAAAACATGAAAAAATTTAATCAGTGGTTTTCTTTTGTTTATCAGTTCAAAAGCAGTTTTATCTAATCTTTTATTAATCAAAGTTCTGTTCTGAGTAAAACAAGCAGTTGCAATTGCTTCAGCCCATAGGAAGGTTGGAAGATTTGAATAAGCCAACATGGTTCTTGCAGCTTCAACCAGAGTTCTGTTCTTCCTTTCAACAACACCATTTTGTTGAGGAGTTCTGACAGCAGAAAAGTTATGAGAAATTCCAAAGCTTTGCAAAAAGTTCTGAAGAGTCTCATTTCTGATTTCTGTTCCATTGTCACTCCTTATTTTCTGAACTGGAAGTTGCAAAAGGACTTGAATTCTTTTGATGAAATTATTCAGTGTTTCAGTAGCCTCAGATTTTGCTCTTAAGAATTCAACCCATGTGTATCTTGAATACTCATCAACAATGACAAGTATATACTTCTTTCCTCCCATTGATTGAACTGAAATAGGACCACATAAATCAGTATGCAGCATTTCTAATGGAGTCTTGCATGAAGAGTCCATTTTCAACTTGTGAGAACTCTTTTTCATTTTGCCCATTTCACATGTAGAACATAAAGATTCCTTCTCAAACTTTATCTTTGGTAGTCCTTTAACCAGATGTTTGCCAACCAGATTGTTTAGCTCCTTAAAATTCAAATGAGAACATCTTCTATGCCATAGCCAACATTCATTTGCAATAGCATTAGATAGTAGACATACTGGTGTTAATGCTTGAATCATTGAAAAATTAACCACAAATAAGTCCATATGTCTTTTGGCCCAAAACACCTTTATTCCATTCTCATTCAGAATTAGACATCCTGTTATGCTGAACTTGAATCACAAAGACCATCCAAGAACTGACTTATGCTGAACAGATTATGTTGTAAACCTTCCACATAGAAAACTTTCTGAATGGTCAGATCTTCTATTGTTAAATCTCCAAATCCTCTAACTTGTCCTTTGCTGTTATTACCAAAGTTAACTGCTCCTCCAGCTTTTTCTGTGAAATTTGTCAGAGAAGATTTATGACCTGTCATGTGTCTTGAAGCTCCAGAATCTAACAACCACACATGACAGCCCTGCAAAAACATTTAGTTAGATTCAGGTACCCATACGGGAATGGGTCCTTCTTTGTTAGCTTTAATATCAGATTTAACAAAAGTTCTGTTAGTGTCAATTTTATATGTTGTATTCAAGTTGAGGGGTTATTTTGTAACCATTGAGTCTAGGTATAAATAGCCTAGTTTAGCTCATTTCTCACTAACACTTCGAAAGATAACATTGGGAAAACTCTCTGTATTTTCTCTCTACACTTTTGTATTGAGTTCTTCAATCTAATGAGAGATGACCAGTGATTTGCATACATCTTGTTATTAATTACTTGTTATTGGGATAACAAGTGGTATCAGAGCCAAGCAGATCGAATTTGTGAAGAAATTTGAAGATTTTTGGGCATTTTTTTTTACACTTTCGGACTACTCATGGATTCTGTTATTTGAGTGTGTTTTTGGTTCGAGTTTGAGCACAGATTTGTGCGGATTGATACACTAAATCAATTCGTGCAAGTTAACAGGATCAGAAAACAAGTTTCGAAGGATTTCAGTTGATTTTGAGGTTTCTAGAAAAGTTTACTGTTCAGATCGGAAGATGGATTTCTGTTAGTTTCTTGGTAGTTTCCGCTGGACAAAAGTTGCTCAGACTGTGATCGTGAACAACCCTACGAAATTTCAAATCAATTGGAGTTGATTTGAGAATTTTTTGACACTTAGAAAATTTCGCGTTAAAACTCATAATTGTCGTACGCTTATTTGTTCTTCGTGTTCATAACTGTCGCATGATTCATAGCATCATAACTGTCGCACGATTACTGACCGACTAGATTTATTATCGTACAGGTATTGTACGAGAGTTACTGTTCACAAGTCTTAGTCGTACACAGCTTATACGACAATTACTGTTCATTTGACCAAGTCATACAAGTTTCGTACGAGTGTTGGTCCAAGTCGCACACTTGTTGTACGATAGTTACTGTTGCTGAATCCAAGTCGCATACCTTTTGTACGACAGTTACTGTTCACTTGTATTGTCGCACATGTTCTATACGACAGTCGTACATTGTTGCCCGACAGTTTGTCAAATTTTCACAAATTCACTTTTCTGTGTAAAGATCAATACAAGTAATTTTCAAGATGAATAGAAACGACATAATGAACTCTTTGGGAATTGATACTAGACCTCCGATTTTGATCGAAAAAGAGTATGAACAATGGAAAGAAAGGTTTGAAGATTTCATTGAACGACAATCAAATGGTGTTCACTTGATAGATTCTCTTCACAATGGTCTAATGAAACCTGTTCTTAAGGACTATCGTGAACCGGATGCACCAAACGAAGATATGAGATTGGTTCCTCTTTTCGAGTACACTGTTGATGAAAAAGCAAGATACGATGCTGACAAGAAGGCAATATCATATGTGATTATGGGGATTCCTAATGAGGTGTTTAACAAGATTGATAGCTACAAATATACAGCACACAATATGTGGATGCAGTTAGAGAATATGTTACAAGGGTCTCAGATTGGAAATCAGATGAAAATTACAATGTGCATCAATAGGTATGAAGAGTTTAAGGCTAAGGAAGATGAGTCACTTCATGACACATATGACAGATTCATAGTTTTACTAAATGAGTTGAGTAAAAACAAGATCAAAAAGGATCTGATCGAATTAAATGTCAAATTTCTTACTTCACTACAACCCGAGTGGAAGAGTGTGGCTAGAAAAATGAAATAAAATCCTAGACTTTCCACTATGCCACTACATGAATTGTATGAGACGCTGTTGCAAGATGAGGAAGAAATAGATGAGATAACAGAGGAGAAGAATAAGAAAAAGAAGAAAGATATCTCTCAAGAACCGATTGCACTACAAGCCGAGGTACAATCGAACAGCTTTACATCTGATGAATCTGGAATGTTTGATACAGGTTTCAGGGGAAATATTTCTGATGATGGTGTTGAACTACATCAAGCTTTAGTTCTTCTCACAAGGCACTTTCAAAAGAAGTTTTACAAACCTCAGTCATCAAACAACAATCTGAGGTATACATCTGGTTCGAGAAAGTTTGAGAACAACAGTTATGAAAGGAAACCTTTTGGAGAGCAAAGAGTTGAGAATGCTGATAAAAGATTTGAGCAAAGATCGGAGAAAGCTGAAGGAAAGAAGGTATATGAGAACATGGAGAAAAAGTTCGAAGATAAGAAGGTTGTGGAGATACAAAAGTGCTACAATTGTGGAACCCCGGGTCACTATGCAAGAGATTGTCGAAAGAAGGTTGTCAAGAACACTGATTACTACAAACAAAAGTTGCTTCTTGCACAACAAAAATAAGATGGAATAGCTCTTATGGTGGAGGAAGAGTATTTTCTTGATTATTCTGATGACGAGGGTGAAAGGGAAGAGCATGCAAATACGTGTCAAGCATAATTCGATTCTGATGAGGAGGATAAGTCTGACACTTCCTCACAGGTAAATTCTTTTCCTTTACCTGAATCAGTAAATCAAGAAGTCAAAAATATGCGTAATGAACTGAATGACACACTAAATAAATTAGCATGTTCTGAAAAAGAGTATGCTAGTTTATTTCGTGAATTTGAAGAAATGGAACCATGTGTTGAAAAGTTAACAAAAACTCTACAAAACGAAAGAAAGAAGAATAGTGAGTTGAAACAACAGGTTGATGTTGTTGAATTTGAGATAAAAGACAAATGTTCTTAAATCAAAAATCTCAAAGCTCAACATGATCAATTTGAATCAGAAAAGTTAGTTCTTGATTCTCAATTATCTGAATTGAATAAGCAAATCAAAGATCTAGAATCAAAGAATAAAGAAAGTGATTTTTCTTTGACAAATCTTTCAAATAAGAATTCAGATTTATTAGACAAAAACAAAAGTTTGGAAAAGAAGCTGTATTTGAGAGATCAATCTACTCAAACAATTTTCATGAAAAAGCCAAGACATGTAAACAATGTCAATAAATATTGGGGACTTGGTTACGAATGTCCAAGATATGGAGCCAAAGCTATCGTTGCAGTACCGACAGTGTATAATTTCGAATGTTGGCCCGATTTTGAAATTCATTGGACTGATGAAAAGGAAACACAAAGAGAGGAACATAGAAAAAGGGCTTTAACAACTCATATCCAACTTCCATTTTGCTATACTAATGAGACGTTGAAGATTCTCAACAATCTAGATAAACCACTTCCAAACAATTATTTTGAAATAAATGCTACAAAGCCAGTTACTAACAATCAAGTCGTTGAAACAAAGAAATATGTTCCTACATTAGTTCTTGAAGGGAAAATTGTTGAACTTGAGATCTCCCTTGCAGAACAAAGGATCAAAAATGATTATGAAAATGATCTCCTTTTAACTATTTTCTCAACTACTTTTAAGGAAATATCTTCTAGTTTCAATGATGAGGTGAAAAAGGACACTATTAAGATTGAACATGGCTTGATCAAAAAGTTTTCTGAATCAACAAAGAGTATCTTTGATTCAAAACAAAAGATTGATAAAAAATGTATCAAACTGTCAAAGAAAGTGGTAGATCTTGAGAATATTCTTCTTTCTGAGCATACCAATTTGGAAAATGAGAAAGTCAACTTTGTGAGCCAAATCAATTCATTCGGAAAGAAGTTGACTGATTTGTTAAAGACAAAAGCTGAATTAGAGATTGTGCTAGAAAACGAAAGAAAAGAATTTGCTTTGAAAAACTGGTTCAATCTTGAAGAAAGCAACTTTCTTAAAGTACAAAACTGTGAGCTTTCTCAAAAAGTGATGACATTAGAAAAATCTTTGAAAGAAAGAAAGCCTAATATAATGTCTAATTTTGAAGATTCTTTCAATCTTGAAAGAGCACAGTTTGAGTTTGAGAAAGTAAGTTTTGAAAATGAGAAAAAATCTTATGAAATGAGAATAATTGAGCTTTCTGAAGAAGTGGATGAGTTAGAAAAGAAATTAGCAAAAGAAAGAAAAGAAAACGCTTTCAAAAGTTGGAATACAACTGAGTCCTCCAAGGATTTTGAAGTTCACAACGCCGATTCTGATTCGGATTGTGACTTTGAACCTAATGGCCAAGGTTTCGAAACCAAGTCAAAACCAATAGAAAACGAAAAAGGAAAAACTTGTGTATTTGATTTCTCAAAGAAACTTTAGGACCATACTGATTTTATTATTTCTGGAGAAAAAGAGGAAAGCAAAAGGAAAGATGGTCTGAAAAGGATTTATAAGAAGATTGAGTTGAATACTACTTCTGAACCTAAAGTCAATAGTTCTTGTATGAAATGTAATTGTGATCTGAATACTAGCAGTAAAAGTGATAAGACTTATGTTTCAGATCTATTGTCTCTTGCAAGAAAGAATCTCAAATGCGTTCAATGTGGTAGTCATTCATTTCAATCATCTCAGCAAAGTCCAGTTTTAATAACATTTGTTTCTTATATAAACAAAGAAAAATCTTCGAGTACTTTCTATAAAGGTGAGTGTTCAAACACAAAGAAACCACCTTTATAGAAAAGAAAGAAGAGTAAAATGTCAAAGAAATGTCAAGTTCAGAGTTCTGAAGATTCTAACTCTAAATCTTCTAACTCTAAATCTTCTGTTCTTTCAGATAATTTTGTGAATTCAGAGAAGAAAGCGCAAGAATGGCGGGTAAAGCAAACAACGACTGATTCAACCAAACAGAGTGTTAAAAACAGTAGTTTTTCGAATAATAAACAATTTGGTACGGGTAATAAACAATCTTTTGTAAAGCCTTACAAAAGTTACTCCAAAGACCAATTGTTGGATTTTAAAAATGGTGAATTTTTTTGCTCTGTTTGTGGTTATGAATGTGCGTTTGCTATGCCTGGTTCTTGTTGTTGGGATAATGCTTACTTTATCCCAAGTGGTAAAAGAAAGTCAAATTTGAAGAAAAAGAAGAAGACACAAAAATCTAAAATCACATATTCTCAAGCTAACCAAAAAGGACCCAATATTCAATGGGTACCTAAAACTGTTTCAATCTGATTGATGCAGAAGCATAAGTTATGGTATTTAGATTCGGGATGTTCGAAGCATATGACAGGTCAACGACACATGTTAACTAATTTTGTGGAAAAAGATCTTGGTCGTGTAAGATTTGGAAACAATCAGGTTGCTCCTATCAAAGGTTTTGGAGATATCATTCAAGACAATCTTACGATAAAGAAGGTCAATTATGTTGAAGGATTAGAGCACAACCTGTTTAGTATAGGTCAGTTTTGCGATAAGGATTTGGAGGTGAACTTCAAGAAGACAAGATGCTGTGTCAAAACCGAGGAAGGAACAGAACTTCTTGTTGGAACTCGCAAGTCAAATATGTATACAATCAACTTGTCAAATATCAAACCGACCAATGAAGTGTGTCTTTTATCCAAAGCTTCCGAAGAACAAAGTTGGCTATGGCACCGACGGTTATCTCATCTAAATTTTCGATACATTCAAAAGCTGGTTTTAGGAGATTCAGTTCGGGGGCTTCCAACTTTGAAATTCAATGCCGAAAATCTATGTGATGCGTGTGAGAAAGGAAAGATGAAGAGGGTTCCTCACAAGCCTAAACCGGAACCGACAACGAAGAGTATACTTGAGCTGTTACATGTGGATTTGTGTGGTCCAATGAAAACGGAAAGCATAAATGGGAGGAAATACGTCTTGGTAATAGTCGATGATTTCTCAAGATATACATGGGTTAAGTTTCTTCGGTCAAAAGATGAAACTTCAGAACTTCTCATTGGTGTTATCAAGGCAGCTCAGAACAACATGTAGATCTCAGTTAAAATCGTGCGTTCGGATAATGGTACGGAATTCAAGAACAGAGTCCTAGGTGATTTCTATGAATCACATGGGATTATGTAACAATTTTCTGCCGCCAGAACTCCTGAACAAAACGGTGTTGTAGAACGACGTAACAGAACGTTAGTCGAGTCTGCGAGAACAATGTTGGCATACTCAAAGCAACCTCTTTTCTTATGGGCCGAAGCTGTAGCAACCGCATGTTACACTCAGAATCGTTCGGTCATACACCGCCGGTTTAATAAAACTCCATATGAAATAATGAATAACCGGAAACCTAACAAAAAACATTTTCGTGTTTTTGGTTGTAGGTGTTATGTCTTGAATGACAAGGAACAACGAAACAAGTTCAGTCCAAAGGCGATTGATGGTATCTTTGTTGGATACTCTTTTTCATCGTCATCATATAGGATATATCTGAAGCAATCAAGGAATATAATGGAAAGTGTCAATGTCAAATTCGACGAACATCACAAATTGGCTTCTGACCAAAACAGTTCAGGACCCGTTAGAACTAGAATATTAGCTTCTGGACATCTCAGTTCAGAACCTGCTTCAACTTCTAATCAGGGTCAACCTTCTACCTCGAAATCTCAACTAACTGATCTTGATTTACTATTTGATGAATTCTATGATGAATTTTATGGTACTTACAATAGGTCTGTTGATTCTAACAGGATGGTACAAGCACCTACAACAATTTCCGCTGCGACAACTACTCAAAATGGTGCATCTACTTCAACACCGGTTGATGTTTCCACTCCTGTTCAGAATGTTCAAGTACCAGAAGTTGTTATTCCACAACAAGACACTATAACTACTGTGGAAGGATCAACACAAAATCCAAGTTCTTCGGCTACTGAACCAATCATTCCTCAGTCACAACTGGAATCTTCTAGTATTCCTACAGAAGTTCCAAATGCTGAACCAATTTTTTCTCCAACCGAAGAAGAGACTAATGCTACTCTTGAAAATGTTCAATAATCCTATGCTCCTCACCCTCATACAACCAAGTGGACGAAGGCTCATCCGATTCACCAAATAATTGGTGACCCAAGTTCACCAGTTCAGACTCGCTCGAGTGCTACCATGAATGAGTGTCTGTTTTCAATGTTTTTGAGCAACATTGAACCACTCACAGTCAAAGAAGCGTTGAATGATCCGGATTGGATTTTAGCTATGCAAGAAGAGCTAAATCAATTCGAAGCATTGAAAGTATGGAGGCTTGTTCCAAGACCGGCCGATAAAAGTATCATTGGAACAAAGTGGGTGTTCAAAAATAAGAAAGATAAAGATGGCATCATAGTTCGTAACAAAGCGAGACTTGTAGCGAAAGGCTATCGTCAACAAGAGGGGATAGATTATGATGAGACTTACGCTGCAGTCGCACGCATTGAAGCAATCAGATTATTTTTAGCGTACGCGGCATACAAGAATTTTACGGTATATCAGATGGACGTAAAGACAGCATTTCTTAATGGAATTCTAAAAGAGGAGGTATATGTCTCACAACCCGAAGGCTTTGTAGACAAGGAGAATCCAAATCACGTTTACATATTAGATAAAGCCTTATATGGGTTGAAAAAAGCCCCGCGAGCATGGTACGATGTTCTATCTAAATTTCTACTCATCTCGGGATTTGAAAAAGGTAAGGTTGATAGGACTTTGTTTGTCAAGCGCGAAGACGGTGAGATGGTAATAGTACAAATATATGTAGATGATATTATATTCGGTGCATCTAACCCTGGTTTATGTTCATGGTTTTCTGATCCGATGACTACTAGATTTCAGATGAGCATGATGGGGGAGATTAATTTCTTCCTAGGATTGCAAGTGAAACAATTTTCCACGGGGATATTCATCAATCAGTCAAAGTATATATTTGACATTTTGAAGAAATTCAAAATGGAAAATTGTACTTCCATTGGAACACCGATGGCAACACAATCAAAGATCGGTCCAGATCCTCATGGTAAGGAAACTGATATACGACAATATCGAGGTATGGTCGGATCTTTAATGTACTTAACTGCTAGTCGCCCGGATATTATGTTCGCTACTTGTCTTTGTGCGAGATTTCAGGCGAATCCTAAGGAATCTCATGTAGGAGCCGTCAAGAGCATCTTCCGATATCTTAAAGGAACTACCTACCTTGGGCTATGGTATCCCAAAGGCACGGGATTTGAGCTAACAGCCTACTCCGACGCGGATCATGGTGGTAGCTTATTGGACCGGAAAAGCACATCCGGACATATCCAATTCTTGGGTGATAAGTTGGTAAGTTGGGCGTCGAAGAAACAGAACTGTGTGTCAACTTCTACGGCGGAGGCAGAATACGTCGCGCCCGCTAGTTGTTACTCACAAGTCATCTGGATGAAAACCCAACTGTCGGATTTTGCGTGTAAGTATGAAAAGATTCCAATATATCGTGATAGTAAATCCGCAATCGCTATATCTGTGAATCCGGTTCAACATACGAAAACCAAGCACATAGACGTACGGTATCATTTTTTTAAAGATCACGTCGAAAAAGGTACTATTGAACTCTATTTTGTTTCTACTGAATTTCAACTTGCTGATTTGTTTACCAAGGCTTTGGATAAGAAACGTTTCAATTTTCTTGTCTCAAAGCTAGGCATGTTGAACTTGAAAGTTTGATGAATCATAATTTTCATTCAACATTTTGAAAATAATTCTTAGTCATTCAAATTTGATAAATTTGAGTGAAGAATACTTATTTTCATAATATTGAATACTCATTATGATTTGTTCAAATTTTTACGTTAATTCAGTATTTTACAAACTTGATTTCAATTTTATCTTTTTACCGTATGTACTTCAATTGCTATTATTTGTGCAGTTTTATGTGTGGTTCATGTGTTTAGGGGGAGCTATAAATCTTTGTAAGCATCTTTTAAGGCGGAGCATTGTACAAAGAAGAAGTGGTTGAGCAAAACTACAAAGGTGAGTGTTCTATCTTAAATGATTTTGGCAAACCCTACTGGATGAAAAATCATTTTGTCAAAACTTATGCATCTTTGTAGGGGGAGCAAAATGTTTTCAATGAACACTGAACAATTTTTAATCTGAAAAGTTCAATTTTTTGAAAAATTTTCCAAGTCAGGAAAGTAGTCGCACAAGCCTTATACGACTAGCAATCCTAGTCGTACATGTCTTGTACGATAGTTACTGTTCCTGCGCGACAGTCGCACAAGTCTTGTCCGACTAGCAATCCTAGTCGTACATGCTTTGTACGACAGTCACTGTTCATAAAGCCAAGTAGTGGATGCTTTGCCCGACTAGCAATCCTAATCGTACATGAATCGTACGACAGTTACTGTTCATGATTCCACCTTAGTCAGTCACTGTTTCAAATGACTAAGATGAGGTTCTCGTACATTGTTTCGTACGACTACCTGACACGTGTCGGTCAAACCTTGGACCAATCACTTTGTGACACGTGTCACTCTGCCCTAAGATCTATATATACTGCGATTTTAAACGTCTTTTCATTTTCCGACTATTGTTTCATCCGATTCTCTCACAAAAATAAATATCGATTTAAATTTATTGTTGCTGTTTTATTGATTTCGTGGATTAAAATTGATTCAGGTATCATCATTTACCATTTTTCATTGCATTTCATCGATTATTTCATCTGATATGTTGATTGTTAGTAAAGTCGAAAAGGAGTTTTAGTAAACCCTTCGAATTCGGATTTGTATGTTATAGTTTCTAGGAAAAGATGATAGGATACCATTCCTAGTAGAAAAGCGCATCTAGGGCACTAGTTTAATAAGCTTTCATTGACAAATCTTAGGTTTTTGGGTTTGAATGTTCATCACTGTTCGAACATTCATAACTGTCGCACAATACTGTGTTCTTCAACATTCAAAACTGTCGCATACAACTGATATTCATAACTGTCGCACACAGCTTGTACGACAACGTTTAGTCGTACAACTTTGTCCGACTAGTAGAGTCATGCGATTTGATATTTTGTACGACAGTAGCCCATACTTAGGAAATTTTTGAAATTTTTCTGGTGAAAAAACAATGATATCCAAGTGGTCTAATTCTGTCTATCATAGACCATGGCACACATGCAAGAGCAGGGTGATGGTAATTCTTCTGACGAGAACACGGTGTTCCCATCTCATCGTTCATCACATCCATCGGTGAACGCTCGAGATCTAGATGCTGAACTTATTCTTCCAAAAGACAAGAAGGAATTCAAACCAAACAACTATACTCTAGATTTCCACGTCAGAATGGATTATCAGCTTATAATGGAGATTTTCAAAAACCATCCTCTCCGTACTGCTCTTGAGAAGACAATACAAGTTCCGGAGATCTATCTGCAACAAGTATGGCATAACATCCAATACATACCAAATAACAACTACTTTACTCTGAAAGTAGATCATTTTGATGCCAAGCTGACTCTGAAAAGGTTGCGGACAGTTCTTGATCTTCCTTATTCTCAAAATTTTAAAGATATGGTGTCTGAAGAAGATTTATGCCGGGATATTATGCGGATGGGTTACAATGATCCACGTCCGAAGTATAGAGTGATGACTAATACATCAAAGTTGAAAAGAAACTATCTACCACCGATCTATTACACACTATTCAGTGTTGTGAATAGATGTATGACTTCTAAACACACGGGAGTCAACACGGCCAGCATTTCAGTAATCAGAATGTTTCATGCTATCCTTTTTGACCGAAAGATCGACTTTGCTATTCTTATCTGGGATGACCTGATCGAGGTGGTTAGCGACAAAGCAAAGCCATCAAAAGACAAAATGTTTGTTCCATTTCAAAGATATCTTCAGATCATCATCCGTTCTATCATGGATTCTAATAATCACATACCGAGACGCGAGAATGCAGTTCTTGGTCCTACTACCTACATGAAATATCTCCGACTTCCGAAAGGTCTAACTTTTCCTACGATTATGATTTTACCTGAAGCACTACTCGCTTACGCTGACCAAGAATCACCAATTTTGAGTGAGTATAGAGAAGAGAACGCACTAATGGCCCGGCCAGGACCGGTAGGGCCTACCTACGGTGCCAACACATTAGGTGAGCGTAGTGAGGGTTCTAGAGTTAGAAAGAGAGTTCAGGATACCGGGGTACCTGAACAGGGCGTTGTGAGAGGTAAAAGCGATGTAAGGGGAAAAGGAGTTGGGGGTGTTCTTGGTCAGTCGTCCAAATCTAAAAAGATGATTCAGATCTTTGAGGACGATGATGAGGAAGATCTTGGTTCCGACGATACTGAGGAAGAATCTGAGGATATTGATGCGAATATTGATGATCCTGCTAATCTTGTATATAGTTCAGATGATGATGATGCGAATGCTGATGATGAAAAAGATGATGATAGTTCTGATGATAACAATGATGATAACAACAATGATCAAGTCATGGAGAATCTTGATACTGTAATTGAAAAGGTCGTCACTACTACTTCTGGTGGTGATGGAGGAGTGATAAGGGGAAATGAGGGAGTATTAGTTGAAACAGAAAATCAAGTGAGGTTGAGTGAGAAGGAAAGAAAAAAAGATGGTGAGTGTGAGACAAGATCAATAAAAGTTTTAACTAATGATCCTTCCCAAACCGTGTCTAGCCGGGTAGCCACATCTACTGTCGGTGCGCGTTCGTCGCCACATGACATTGAAGAAGCCATAGTCCGCCCAGCTATGCAATGCACAACCCCACTCATCCACTCATCAACTTCTTCACAAGTTGATGTTTCATCTTCTCACAGGGGATTAGCACAAACACTATCGGCGACGCACTCGGTGTCGGCTGATATTGAAACAGGATGGCAACTGCCCCGGCCACCACCTTCATTTGTTCACAGATCGAGTCTAGATCCATTTGATTTTACTTCCTTTCCTAGGACACGGAGACCGTTCGTCACTTCATCTATGGTGACACAAAACGTTGGCGTTATGCGTGACCCAACCGGAATGCCCCGAGTGTTGCCGCCATTTGTTGGTGCTTCACGAGGACCGGGTGGAAGTCCTACCAACGTTAACACTATGCCAGCGTTGAACGTAGACCATACAGTCTCTATGACTGCTATGTCAACCAGTAACCTTAGTGGTCTGGGTGTTACCTTGGAACAAGCGCGTGATATTCAGTCTTTGGTGGGTCCTCCTCCTCACAACTATGTATCTAAGAAGTTGCTTGAAATGGCCATTCAGTCTGTCTCTAACACTCAGAAAGCTCAGATGTACGAATTGAAAGATATTGTTAAGAATTTATCTGTCGAAGTACACAAGTTTGTTAAAGGAAAGTCTGTTGTTGATTCTTCATCCGCACCATCCGACACTCAACCAGAATCTCAGCCGAACCCAAAGGTACATCATACTTTACCTTTACATGAATAGAAATCCCAGTTACTTACCCGTTTACTAGAACAAGGCGATGCTAATACTCAAGAAGAAGTAGACATTCTTGGTCTACTTATACGCCAAACCGAAATACAAGCCACTTTACCATATTCACTAAATACCCTACAACAATCCATATCCAACCTAACCGAAGCTATATCTTCTGGCTTCACATCCCTATCAAACCGAATTAAAGCGGTGGAAGACAAGTGTGGGATTCAAGCCCAAACCACCAAACGGAGACATGATGATCAAGATCCCGATCATGATCACCATGAGAGGGAGAGAAGTGTTAGACAAAAGGGTTGAACAAGGTGGTGGTTCGGGTGTTCATGTCACTGAAAATGTGGAATCGGGTACTGGTAATGTTGGTGGTACACAAGGGGTTCAAAGTGCTGATGTTGGTGTTCTGGATGATATCAATCCTAGGGTTGAAAAGCCTCAAGGATATGATAACAGAACTGATGAGGAAATCATGGCGGATGAGTTCTTACAGGATTTGATTTATATTAATTCGGATGAAGATCAAACTGTGGTAAAGATTAAAGAGGAGATGGATGATGTATTTGATGGTGGAAACGTTTAACCCGATTCTGATTCCGAGAAAGAAAGTAACCAACCTGATCCAGTGATACAAATTCCGGTAATACCTGATCTACCTGAAGGCAAATGCAGAGATGCAGTCTCCAAGGCAGAATTACGTAATCTACAGATGTTAATTGATAGAGAAGCTTTGATTGTCCGATGTGCTCACCGAACAAAAATCATTACTCCATTTCAAGAAGATATAAGGAGTGATTTGTTTGTGAAAAAGATTCAGCCAATTGACAAGGTAAAGCTCTATTCAATTGATAAACTTCCACGAAAGAAGCAGATTGAATATTTGTATATGATGGGTGACAAAGATCAAAAGCTCAGTGCAGTCAGAACTGATAAAGAAATTGTTAAGCTTGTGAAGATAGAATCAGAGAAGATCTTGAATGTGTTTTATCGGAGATTCTATGTCAACAGATCAGATGGAAAAGAGTGGAATTTCTGTGAAGCCGACTTCAAATCCCTAACCTGTGCAGACTTCTTCAGGCTGTATGACATTCTTGCCCGGATGCCGAACAAAGATATTACCTACTCTGAAGCCTATCAAGCCCTAAAACGTTTCATGAAGAACCTGATCAAGCTTTCATACCTAACTGATTTTCAGATGGCTTTGGAAAGTAATCAAATCAGAGTCAACAAACGAAGGCCAAACAAAGGCTTACCCGACATGCAAGGTATTCCTCTGTATACCGTGTTAGAAAAACCAGAGTTTGGTGTTGTTTATCATAATGGGCAAAAGAAGAAGAAGTTCTTGAGGTTTATTGAAGTCAACCTGTATTCTGATGGAACACTCTATATGATCAAGATTCTGCTGAATGAAAGGCTAAGATTGGATGAACAAAGAAAGGTGCCTCTGAAAGAGAAGGAGATTGTCTTGATCAACAATGCCTTGAAAGCGATACAAGACCGAATAGATTACCGGAATTCACTAAGAAGGTTTGAGATTATCTTTGGGATCAGAAAGAGATACATTCCACCGGAAGAACTTTATGGTTAAAGCATACCTGGCTCACTTGAATACATAGGGGGCGAATGTTAGTGTCAATTTTATATGTTGTATTCAAGTTGAGGGGTTATTTTGTAAGTATTGAGTCTAGGTATAAATAGCCTAGTTTAGCTCATTTCTCACTAACACTTTGAAAGATAATATTGGGAAAACTCTCTGTATTTTCTCTCTACACTTTTGTATTGAGTTCTTCAATCTAATGAGAGATGACTAGTGATTTGCATACATTTTGTTATTGATTACTTGTTATTGGGATAACAAGTTCCTTTAACTTTCCATTCAAAATCTTCTTTTAAGCACCACTTTCCTTGAACTTTTATGAAATCAGAACATTTTCTGTTCACAAAATTGTTTCTTTTCTTCTTGAAAATTTTAGGTTGAAACTGAGTAGATCTTTCAGTCTTCTTTTCATTAGATTTCAACATGTTTTCATTATTCTTTCCTTTTATCTGAGTTTGAGACACATTTACAGTCTTCTTTTCTGAATTCTGATTTGCTTTGTTTGTATAAAAAGACTTAGAAGATGATTTCAAATTTTGACTTTTCTGAGAGAATTGAAATGAATGACTACCACACTGAACACACTTAAGATTCCTTCTTGCAAGAGACAACAAATCTGAATCCAAAAACTTTTTGCTTTTATTGATAGTATTCAGATTACAATTGCATCTATTACAAGAACTACTAGCTTTAGGTTCAGAAGTAGTATTCAACCCAATCTTCTTAGAAATCCTTTTCAGATCATCTTCCCTTTTGCTTTCCTCTTTTTCTGAAACATTCAACTTTTCAGAATTAGCAGCTTATTTAGATGATTCACCTTTTTCAAATGTACTTGATTCATCAAAAAAATTCTTATCTTCTTTTAAAGCATTAATCTTGAAAAGATCATACTCAGCCTTTAACTTCTCAAGCTCTGTTATTATATGGACATAAGTGTTGTTTTCCTTTAAAACTTGGTCCAGTTTAAAATCTACATCACAGTAATCATTTTCAAGCTCATCAAAAGTTTTCCTTAAGTCCTCAAGTTCTTGACTAACAAGTTTAAACCTCTTTTCAAGTTCTGAAAAACATTCAGAAGTGAATTGAGAATTTTCAGTTGAATCAGAATTTTGACTAACAGTTTCAGAATTCTGACCTTCAGACTCAGAGTTCTGACCAATGGAGTTATAATCTTGACTAGAAGACTCAGACTTCTGACAGATTGTTTCAGAAACCTTACTTGCATCAAATATACTTTCAATGTCAGGATAAGAAAAACTTGGTTGTTTATTTTTGTAACTAACATTTAGAGAGTCATATTTGACTTTAGCATCATTATATCTTGGTTTCTCTTCTGTTGGTTTTGAAATTTCTTTCTTAACCTTGTCTTCTAAAACTTCTGACTTCTCAGTTTTTTTGTTCAGAAATTATTTCCTTTGCTTTTACAGGACTTGATTTTTGTAAACTATCTGAACTTGTTATAGAACTAGCAGGTCTCACAAAGATTTCAGCAATCACTGGGATTTCTGGTTTAGGAACTTGTAGTTTATCAAAATCATAAAGATTTATTGGTGCCCTTTTTAAAACAACATTTTTCTCCAAACCTAATCCCATTTTTGGATTATAAAATCTTGTGTCTTTAACATTACTTGTGAGAAGATTCAAGGTTTGTTGAGTTTGACCTCTTTTCAGATTAAGGTCTTCCAACTCTTTGATTTTTGAATATAAATTCTTTCTTTCATCAAGTAACTTATCAAATTTATTTTGCAAATCAACCTTTCCATCTTTTATTTCTGAGAGTTCATTTTTCAATTCAGAAATCTTTTTCAAAAGTTCAGAGTTCTCTTTTCTGACTTTTTGTTTCTCAACCTCAGATTCTTCAAATTGTTCTTTAATTATTTCTTTTTCTGTTCTGAATTTATTAACCAGAATTCTTTCACCTTTTATCTATTTTCTGAGTTTAACAAATTCAGTATTCATATTACCAATCTGAGTCATTAAATCAATTTCAAGAGCAGAATGTACCTCAGTTGAAGATTCAGAACCTGCATCTTCATAATCAGAATCTTCTTCATTCCTCATCTTGGCCATATAGCTTTGCATTTGTGAGAAGTGAAGGCAATCTTCTTCATCAGAAGAATAATATAGCCAGTTTTCTTGTTCTGCCAACATTGCAATTCCACTATCCTTGGTTTTGGCCAGTTGAGCTTTCTTTGAATAGTATTCATAGTCCTTGACTATTTTTACTCTGCAGTCCCTTGCATAATGACCAGATTTTCCACACTTAAAACAAAGATCCTTCTCTTTTCTTTCTACCTTTTCTTCTTTCTTCTCAACTCTATTCTCTTCTTTCTTTTCAAACTTACTCTCTTCTTATATCTTTCTTCTGAATTCCCCTATTCTCTTCTGTACTTGCCTTCAAACTTCTTCTTTCCATATCTTTTGTTGAAGGTATTAGTCCACAAAGCTAATTTTTCAACAATTAACTTGATATCATCATCTTCCTCAGATCCTTCTTCCTCAGCAGATTCTTCCTCTATCTTTGGAATTTCAGACAAATACACAGATTTCTTGGATGTTTTGGATGATTTGGTGATTTTGGATTTTGAAAGTAAAGTTAATTGATCAGTAACACTTTTCTTTTCTTCAACCACTTGCTTAACAGAATCCGCATGCTGATTCAAAATACAAAACAGATCATTCAGATCTTCTTCACACATATCCTTGTTCATCTGGAGACTGATTGCAAAAGATGACCATTCTGAATTAAGACAATTCAGAAACTTGTAGTTTATCTCAGACTTAGTTTTCTTCAGCCCATTCCTCCTAAGGTCATTCAATATTGTGCAAAATTTACTGTAGGTCTGAGTTAAACTTTCTGACTCTTTTGCTTTGAATCTTTCATAAGCATTGATGCTTTGTTTCAATTTTGCTTGAATTGATTTGAGTGTACCTAGCATCTGCTTTTTCAGTTCATCCCACATTTCCTTTGCAGATGTTCCACTGTCAATTCTATTGAAAACCTCATTAGGAACTGCCAAAGTCATGAAAGTAATAGCTCGTTTGTCTATTGCATGTCTCTGTTTCTGAGCTTCTGTATATTGTGAAAAATTCTTCTTCACTCTGGTAGCAGGAATCTCCGGAGTAGTATCAGTTGCAGGTGTAGCAGCAACATCAACATAGACTTCAATAGGACCTTCGCGAATAGAGATCATCAAGTTCTCATCAATATTATCTAGGAATTGAATCATTCGAATTTTCCATTGCTGATATTCTTCAGGAATAAGAACAGGAGGCTTCGTCTCAGACCCCATCGAGAGAAATTCTTTAGAAGACATGATTGTAAGATGATTCAACAGAAAGACAAATTTGAATTTCTTGATCGAAAAACAGAACGAATTCAAGAATTACTAAGAATTCAAGAATTACGAGTAGCAGCGGAATCAATTATCAAATTGATCAAGAAATCTTCAAGAACAGGATCAAGAACCTTCACGATCACGATCTTGAACAAATTTGTTTGTTGATAAGCTCTGATACCAATTATAGAAACCAGGATTCAATCTTACAATCAATTATGAACAATTAAGAACAATCAAACAGAGAATTTGATCAAACAGACTTGTATTCAATCAAGAACATATTACAAATCTAGAGATAGAATCTCTCTAAGATTACAAAAGTGAATACAGAGATCTATATAAAATGTTGGTTAGCTAAACATAGCTAACTTCTATATATACTGTTGTAACATCCCAAAATTTTTGAATACCTTACTATATTAAAAATAGAATCCCAAGGATCAAACACTTACATCGCAACAGAAACAAATATAATTTTTGACAAATATAATCTTGCTCTAGCTATGTTTTAGTGCCTTGAACTGCACATATTCTTCTTCTCGAATCAATCCTCATATCTCTCTTTATTCTACTTTTCTTCCCAGTCTAATAACCGCCTGGTTGCAAAATGTTTTAAAAGAGTTTGGGTGAGCCTAGGGCCCAGTGAATTCACGGTTTTATGCATGAACAGTAACAATATATAAAATCACAAAGCGTCATGCATACGACAAAAACAACATCCACAAAGCTAACGGCATTATGGGTGGTGTCTAATTCACACAGCTTTGCCTGACAGACTCACACAGCATGCCCGTGCTTACGGCTTTAGACAAGCTCACACAGCATGCTCGTCTTACTACAGTACACCCCCATTGCCACACAAAATTCACACATATATCATAAAAACATGTCATGATTATTGCATAAACGACATAACAAAATTCTCGAGAACATTAAGCAATTTTATAAAAATATGCAACCGTTTAAAAATCACGTTAACTCACTGTACTCTTCGGAGCCCGAACTGTTCTTGAAGTTCCTTACGCCTTCCCTACAATTTACGATCACATTTAACTCCAAGGCACAATACCCGAACTAAACTTCAAATTAACCGATTTCGATTATGGATTACTATTACCTAATCTCTTCGAAATGCCGTACATAAATCTTAGGATTGCCATAAATGTATATTTATATACATATACACATATTTGATAAAACCCCAAATTGGTATATGTAACCCATGAGAATAGCTAAACTCATGTCATATGTATGTATATATATACATATATATATAGTCTCTAAGCAAACTGTCATATATGTATAGATAATATGTCATATATGCATGGATAAACTGTCACATATGTGTATATATGTGTATTAAAACTAGAATGCATCTCATGTATATTGAAGCTTATATGTCAACCAGAATCTTAAACAAACTACCATGCTATGCATATGCCTGTATGTGTATAAATACACATATATCAAGCTCTGCATTCTAACTTGCATGCATAAATTTCCTATGACATCCATCAATCTATCTCCATTTACGTCTAACACACACACATATATATATATATATATATATATATATCTATATATATATATATATATATATATATATATGCCATGGGAACAATCTCATTTTCTAATATGATTTCCTACATTAATATTTACACTTTAAAATACATTTTCTTCCTTTCTTTCAACAATAGTGATCACCGAAACGTAATATCTAACTTTATCGTTGCCAACGAATCCTTTAATTACAATAGTTCTCGACCCCTTGGTCCACCGAAATGGCGAAAGTCCAGACCCTCTTTTACATATAGAGACCGAGAACCGTAAGTTCCAGCACTTAGTACCAAAACGAGGGTCACCTTTTGACAAACTCGGTGTCATGGAGACTACCGTTAGTGACATACGGTAGGGTGCTAACGATAACCGTTGCCCATCGTTACCCTATTGGAACCTACCCGAACGAACCGAATGACTAAAATATAGTAACTGATATTTCAAAGCGAGGGATACGAACTCTTACCGAAAGCACGTCGAACTCTTTAGCTTCACCAAACCGTCGCCGTTCTCCTCTTCTCTTATACTAGCTTCTTCTCTCGATTGTTTGTTGCTTCTATTTGCAGGTTTATCACTCTATATATATAGGTGTGATGCTTGACGGTTTCTCAAGAAGGGAAGGATGAGAGTCGTTGGTTTAAATGAGTATCAGTTTCACCGATTGATTGAGTTGCATGGCAATGAATCACATTGCCACTTTCAAGTCCAAACCTTTTAGTCTCTTCTCCTCTACACAACAGGCCCTTGTGAAATGATAATTGTCATTTTCTTTTTTTTTTTAGTTATTACAACTGTAAGGAAAGTCTAAAGCTACAATACATATGCATGACAAACCAATATAACTTATACACGTGTTCTATGGTGTAACAGAATTTAACTGAAAATATCTAAGACCTAAGTTCTGAACAACATGTTCAGAACTTCTGAACAATCTTCTGATTAAGCACATCAGAACTTCCTTCAAGCACTTGGGATATTTTCATCTTCATCTTCAGAAGTTCTGAGTCTCCTACTCAGAACCCTGAACCTTCTATTCAGACTTTCATACTTGTAATCTTTTCGAGACTTCCCTAATCAGAAGTTCTGAGTCTCCTACTCAGAACTCTGAGTCTTCTGCTCAGATGTCAACACTTGTGTTTTTGACAAAACTTCAGATCTAACATGGTGTCTGATCAAGAAGTGTCCGGATCAGATGTGTGTGAATTGTTCAGATAGCAGAAGAATCCGGATAAACTAAAGTTACCGGATAACACTAGGTTACTGGATAAAATAAGGTTACCGGATAGAGAGTAGTTACCGGATAACTTGGTTACGGGGTAAGATAAGAACAAACTAACCAGAAAAAAAATAAACTTACCGGTAATCAGGAAATCACCAGATATATGACAATCCGGATAAGGGGAATCCGGGTAAGAAATAACCGGATAGAGTGTGTAACGACCCGGTATCCCATAACATACATAATATATAACAATTAACATTTCATACACAACGTCGTTACTTTCATAACTAAATACATGATAATTCACATTCGGTCCCAAAGTCTCAAAGCTATACAATACATGAGTGTAAACATATCCTAATCTTTGTCAGCTAGCAACCGCCTCCTATGCTTTATTCTTCCCCTTGCTAACAAAAGATCCTTGACCTGGAATACATATTTTTGAAAGGAAAATGAGGGTTAGACCAAAAGGTCTAGTGAGATAATCCCTGTCCGTTTAGAAATCCTTTTTATAAAACACACATATACCACAAAGAGTAAATACCAAGTAAGACTCGTGCACTGTGTTCAACTCATCCTTCACATCATTCCCATGGCCAAATTAGCTGGTTGCGAGCCAACTAATCCGCTGTACAACAACTACAGCAACACCGCTGTATAACAACTACAGCAACCATCCGCCGGCATAGTTCGGCAGTGCTCTCGTGTAGCGTATGCTCATATAAATATAATATACATCTCAATATATTATATTTCAACATAAGCACATAATCACATTATTTATCACATTCCAATCATATCTCAATATATGATATTTTTATTTATAAACAAGTCATCACAGTCCTACCAAATTTCCATCTCATATATATATATAACATATATATGTATCCCAGTTGAAAACGTTTTAAAAGTAAAACTCACCTGATAGTTTATCAAAACTCTTTCCAGTCTTTCCCACAAGATTCAGCTTTCACTCCAAATTCACAGTATATGAAACAATTCAAATACGAATATCTCTTTACCAAATAGAACACATAGGACTCTTTAGCAAGCTGAGAATCCTAATTAACCTATCAAACCCTTATCCTCAATTGTTCCCCTACGGCGACTTAACACGGGGGTTCCGCTAAAGTATCCGGATACTACAAGTTACCCGGACAACACTACTTTTCCGGACAGCATGACTTTTCCGGACAACCTATACAATCCGGACGTCATCCGGACACCAAAGTAATCCGGACACCATCCGGTATCTTAACTCATCCGGAAACTATAGAAAAGAGAGACTTACCCAGATAAAGGACTAGTCCGGACACCATCAATAAAGCTACCCGGACACTACCAACAAAAGTATCCGGACACATTCAATCTATCCGGAAACTACTGACTGTTCATCTCCAATTCACCCAGAATTCGACAGAATTATTACCAGATGTGTAAATGATGTTTCTACTCCGATAGAACCCTTCTAAAAGCAATTACAAACACAAAATACAAAGGAACATACCTTAATTCACTTCCAAAGCTCACCAATTGATGTCTTAACCACAAAGCTCTTTCTTTCTTCTTCTTAGCTCCAAGAACACACACACACATACCTTAGTTTAGATGTTTCTGAGTTGTGACATATCTGAACTCCTAAAGGGGTAATATCACACCCATTTTACATTCCAGCCCTTACACTATTCAACAATGACCCAAACACCCTTAACTTATAAATTTACCCAAACTTACTATAAACATCAACTTTAAAGTTAACTTTATTTAACGGAACTAACATTTAACTAGGGTTGCTAAGATCGTTCTTGAAAGATTAGAAACCTATAAAACACAAAACTAACAATACCCTAATCGATTTTGAAGAAAACTAACAAGATTTTGTTGAAAAATATTGATTTTTTTAATGAACAGAGACCAAAACAAAAGAGCTTGATTTTCCCAGAAACACAATCAAACAGTCGAATTGAGTAATGCAAAATTGCATAATCGCATATAACGATGGTACTAATCGAGTGGTATACACGAAATCAATCAATTTAACAGAAATCAAAAGATGAGATTTTAAGAACCAATAACTCAGTCGACTAAAACTCAAGAAAACTTACCAGAAACCTTTTGAACACTTTGAATCGAATCGTCCGTATGCTCTGATACCAATTGTGAGTTCCAGATTAGTGCATACAAATAAGAAATCAATAGAATAATAGAACAATCAATATGATTTCAACTTGTCATCCATATCACTTTGATTAACCTTCAGAGTGTTTACAATAATAACGATATGAATGATAATGAACGATTAACCTATTTTCTAAGGCTAATAAAAAAATTTATATCCAGGCCTAATCTATCAAGCCAATGGCACATTACATTAATTAAGCCCAAATAACAACTTACAATAAATACCCTGAACTTCTATTCAACAAGATTTAGTCCTAACAAACTCCTTAAACACATTTAATACTTGATAGTAACTCTAGTCTGCACCAAATCAAGTATATTCTCCTTTCGAGAAGGAGACTGACTCTTGATAGTAACTCTAGTCTGTTTTCCTGCCAAACAGTGAGAACACTTCTTCAAATGAACATTGTGCACACCCGGTAACACCTTTCTCTTTGACAAAAGACACATCCACTTTTCACTCATGTGACCAAGTCTCTTATGCCACAAGTCAGTCATATCAATATTATCCACAACATTGACAATTTTGTTAGAGATCTTCGGATGTGTCACATACAACTTTGGGCATTTCTTACCTCTTGCCACGATCAATGAACCACGAGTGAGTTTCCATAAACCATTACCAAAGTTGTTGTTGTAGCCATCATCATCAAGTAAGCCTGTAGAAATCACATTAAGTCTCATATCTGGGACATGTTTCACATTCCGTAAAATTAATTCCATCCCAGTATAAAATTTCCAACAAACATTATGTAGAATCCAGATCCGTGCAACAAATATGAAATCGTAATGATAAGCAATAAAAACAATGATTTCAACTGGTCATCCCTTTCATTAATCTTTCAGAGAGAATATTACAATAAGAGTTGAAAGCTAAAAGAGATGATTAGCTTGTTTTTCCAAGTAAATCAACATTAAATATGATGGGCCCGTGGTTAACAAGCCCACGGCCCGTTCACTAAAAGGCTCAAAATAAACTATTACAAAACAACCCTTGAACTTTAAATCAACTATTAAAACCTGCCCTAACAATCTCCCCCTTTGATTTGAAGTTCGAGTTCGCGCTCTATCTCTTGCCAGTTGAATACGTATCATTTGCACAACGCGAAGTGAACCTCAAAGAATCTGATAGCACGGCGATAGTCGATGCGGTCTTCAATCATTTCCAAAGCTTCCCGAGCAGTTGTTTCATTAGGATTTGGGACATACGAATGCTTTGGATTCTCAGACTCGTGTTGAATAATCTTTCGAAGAGCATCTCTGACTTTTAGAAGCGTGCCGTCACAAAATCTGTCTACCTGACTGAAACGCAGAAACTTCTTTTCGTTCTGTTCGTTGTTGTAGACTATCCCGAATTCAGGTTGTAGAAGCAGAGAGTTCTCGGGATACATCTTCAGTTCAGGGGCTTTCAGATTTGGTTTTATCAGATTGACTTTCTTAGCCCTGTTCTCGACAACCATTTGAAAGTCCGTTAAGTATGACATCATGATAGTACGGACCAGGTGTCGACGAACGGCTTCGAGCGCCTTTGTAATCTCTAGCGGTGGGACGGTTCTTGAACGTAAGTCTTTCAGTAATACCAGAAAGTCGAGCGGTCGGAGGTTCTTGAAGTCGGCTTCAGAGAATCTCCATTCATTACCATCTTCGCGGCGAACGGTGAAGACTGGATAGACGATCCTCAGGATGCGGCGTGAATGGATGTTAAGAACCTCTGTGATCTGATGCTTTGTTCTGACTTGACTGACTGGAAGGCACCGCTGCATTGCAAGTTTATAACGCCGTTGGTATTCGGGGTCGAGGTTGTAAATACTAAGGCAAAAGGTTGGCTCGATCGGGCGAAGTTTGTGGACGAACAGCTTTTTCAAAGATTCCTCCAGATGAGGGATAAGTACCTTGATCTTCTCCCAGCGGTTTTGTTGCTGTTGAGGAAGGGGAGGAAGATCATAAGTTGTCGTGGGAGGAGTAGTTGTCGGAAGATCGGAAGTAGTAGACTCGGGTCTTGTTGATGGTGTTCCGGCGGGTTGAGCATAGTGAACGGGGGATGCTCCATATAAATTTTGGAGCAGGAACTGATCGTAGTCAATATTGTCGTCCTCATCAGTAGGAAAGACCAAATTTACCTGCAGATTTACAGCACTGGCGGCTTTTTCGTACCATGCGTCTTCGGTCTCCGGGTTGGTCTCACACTCTGGATCTATCATGTCCAGTATCGGTCTGTCTGACGAGTCAAAATCGACCAGTTCCTGTGTTGAACCCTCAGGCTTTTCAACCGTCGGGTCTTCTTCATCTGAAATCTCCATATCTATGACCATATCTGCTAGTGGCAACTCGGATTTGGGTGCTTCTGATGTAGTTGCTGCAGTTGGGGGTTTATGTTGAACCACTGTTGTAGTTTCGGCAGTCATGATCTGGGCGGTCTCGGTTTGGCGTAGACGCTTCTCCCCCTCACGGTGATCAGGATCATCCTGGTCATCGTGCTTGCGTTTGAGACCGCCGGCTTGACTCTTACAAGTGTCTTCTAGTGAGCGGACCCTTTCAGACAGCGTGGTGAGAGCTTTATTGTAGTCGTTGAGGGTCGAGTCAATGGCGTCAAGGCGTGATGTGATAGATGAAGATGGAGCAGTGACCTGGGATCGAAGAACTGAGATCAGGTCTGCTTCTGTCGAGGAGGTTGTATCGGATTCCTGGAGCAGTTGGGCCAATAGCATCGTCTTTAAGGTATCCACCGAATAGATAGGTTGAGCAAATGTCGGTGGATGTGGTGATGCGATTTCGGCTTCAACGATCTTTGCTTTGCCTTTGATGGCTTTGGCAATCTCGTCGGTGACATGCTGTTCCAGTGCCTCGCGGACAACCTTGAGGGTGTTGTCCAGGGACCCATGCGACACAAAGTCGGGGTGAATAACTCCGGGACCACTTAGGTTACCCGTTGAGGCGTCTACCACAGGGGTAGAGCCACCTACGTTCACAGTTGGCGTGATGTTAGCTGTGGTAGGATTTCCCGCCGATCCTTGTATTCCACCTAGAGGTGAAGACACTACGGTGGTTCCGGTCGGGTCACGAAGAGCCTCGACTTGGTGTTGTTCCCTTTCAAGTGTCCTAGCCAAAGATTGATTTATGTCAAGAGGCTCTAGACTCGATAGTGCATGAAATGAAGTGGAGACCGGGGGCTGTTGGTCTCTTATTTCAACACCAACACTCTCCGAATGAGAGGCCGGTGGAAGTTGTGCTTGTTCCCCGTGTAATATTGAAACATCCGTCTGTCGGGAGACGGATGAGTGGATGAGGGGGTCGTGCAATTGCTCCGCTGGGTCCACGGAGTGTTCTTCAATACTCCGTCCCAACAGATGAGACGTTGTAGTAGATGTGGCTACCCGGATATCGCGTGGCTGGGTTCGCTCGGGAGCCTCGTTATCTTTACGGCTCAATCTTTCTTGGTTCTCTTTCGACCTTAATACCCTCCTTCTCACATGTTCTATGTCCCGGGGAAGGTCCCTCCGGCTCTGGCTGGACCATGGGATTCCCTAACTCTCGTCTATATGCTATCACAGGTAGGGTTTCAGGCATATGCATAGCACAGATATTATCCTGCTCCCCCTCAAAACATACATGGGGATTGACTTGCTCCCCCTCGGAGTGAGAGTGATATCCACACAAGAAAAAATATTTAGACTTTGTAATAAAAACAATGTGACTCTTCCCCTCGGATTGAGGTTGTTGATCCGCCATTGTATATATCTGTCAAAACAGCACACAGTTAGGGACTTAGACGGAAGAACAAGTGTCGGTGCGTACCTTTGCTTTGATAGGCTCAATCTGAGATAGATTGAGGATTGGCAGTGACAAAACAGGTACCGGATAGATCAAAACAGGGGTGTCCGGACAAGTATTTGAACAAATAAGACTTTCCGGACAGACACAAGTAGCCGGACAAAGGGTGTCCGGATAAAACTATTGATCGTCAAAACTTTCCGGACGACACAAGTATCCGGACAAAAGGTGTTCCGGACAAGCATGGTTTCCGGATACAGTTGAGCATTCCGGACAAAAATAAGACTGTCCGGATACTCTGGGATTTTCACAAAAAAAAATGCTCTGTCCTTGTAGATTTTGCCAAAATAGGACTGTTTGGATTTAAAAATGAACCTTCTCTCGCTCCCCCTCAAACTGAGCATGGGGATGGCTTTGCTCCCCCTCGGAATGTGTGCATAGTGTGAAATGCACACGGGAGTATCCACACACACACAAAAAACTTTTCTGCATTTAAAAAATTGTGTGTGAAGCTCCCCCTCAACAGTAGAGTATACTTACCCGATGGCTGATCATGCTCCCCCTAAACACATGAGCAACTCGTGAAAGCACAGGTATAAACAAACCTCGCGTCTTCGTAATATTGTTCCTTGTAGATCGTGAGCAGCTCCCTCCTTCCGGTCATGTGTGTGGAGCATTCAGTGTCTAAGAGTCACACATGACCGTCCTACAAAACAAGTTTAGCGGACCTTGGGTACCCAGATTTGCCTGGGTCCCGGAGGGTTAGATTTGGCACTGCCTGGGGAAATTTGCTTTGACTCAGCTTTCCCTTTAGGTGTAGATTTTACACCGTTGGAAGGAACTGGTTTTGGCACTTGTTGCCTCTTGGGTGTAGAATTTACACCTTTTGGGGAAACAGATTTTGGGGCAGATTTCCACCTGGGTGCCGGTTTATCCTCAGTAGGAGCAACCTGTGTAGGAATGGGTTTGGTCTCCCGCTGTAGTTTAACCGCTGATTGGTAACCCCGTTTTTTATAGTAGTTTACCTTAGTACCTAAGCTGAATGCTTCCAAAGCCTTAGTGATTCATTCATCTGGTTCTAGAAATCAGACCTCTGGATCAGTTCAGCGACCTACTCCTAGACTCAGAGTAGATGTCCTTGGTAAGAAATCTGAAGAACTGAATGTTCGTCCTATTTCAAAAACCAATAGTGTACTTGGTGCTGGTACTTCTAATTCCAAATTAAAAGCTCAGCACTCAAGTGGCCCTAGAACTAATTTTAGTTATAGGAAATGTTATCACTGTGGACTTACCGATCATATTGCAAGTAAGTGTCCCACAGCCACCAAAGCTGATAAGATAGCTAAGGTGAAGATAGCACCCAAGAAGACCAAACCAGTTGCAATTCAGGTCAAGGTGACTCCTACCGCTGAGGTCAAGAAATTGACCAAAGTGAAGAAAGACAAAGCTGAATCTTCAAATGCTGCGAAGACTGCTGAACCCATTCCAACTTCTTCCACTGACAAACGAGTATACATGGTGAAGTGGGTACCCAAGCAAAACTAATCTTCCTTTGTATTGCAGGTTAAGAAGGGTATCTGGTATCTCGATAGCGGATGCTCTAGACACATGACTGGAAAGAAAAACTTGCTCGCTGAATACAAGGAAGAGAAGGGTCCCTCTGTGACTTTCGGTGGAAATGGAAAAGGACACACCCGAGGGTATGGTGTACTTTCAAATGGTACAACATCCTTCAGAAGAGTCGCATATGTTGAAGGGCTGAAGCATAATCTTCTAAGCATCAGTCAGCTTTGCGACATGGATAACAAAGTGATTTTCACTAAGGAATCCTGCTTTGTCTCTGACAAAAAGGAGAAGATAGCTCTCAGCGGTTATCGTTTGGAAAATGTTTATGTAATAAACATGGACTCAACAACCACTGAGAACTCCTGTTTCTTCTCAAAGGCATCCTCTGATGTCAACTGGCTATGGCACAAAAGGCTCTCACATCTCAACTTCAAGACGCTGAATACTCTTTCCTCCAAAGAGTTAGTCACTGGTCTACCTCAACATTCATACGCCAAAGAGTCTTTATGTTCAGCGTGTGAAAAAGGGAAGCAGACCAAGGCAAGCTTTAAGTCAAAGCAAGTTTCCTCAGTGTCATCTCCTCTACAACTACTCCATATGGATTTGTTTGGCCCTGTTAACAAACAATCCATCGCTGGAAAGAAATATACGCTGGTCATAGTTGATGAATTCTCTCGTTACACATGGGTAATGTTTCTCCGTTCTAAGAGTGACACCCCTGAAGAACTCATCACCTTTGTTCGGAAGATGGAAACTCTGAACAATATGACTGTTCGCTCAATAAGGAGTGATCATGGAACTGAATTCAAAAACAGTTCTCTTGATTCCTTCCTTGAGAGCAAGGGTATTTCTCACAACTTTTCGTCAGTGAGAACACCACAACAAAATGGAGTCGCTGAAAGAAGAAATAGAACAAATATTGAAGCTGCACGTTCAATGCTCAGCGATTCTCACCTGCCTACTCAGTTTTGGGCAGAAGCTGTCAACACTGCTTGTTTTACGCAAAACAGGTCGCTGATAGTTAAAAGATTCAAAAAGACAGCCTATGAACTTTTTCATGGGAGAAAGCCTTCAATCAGCTTTCTTCACATCTTTGGATGTCAGTGTTTCATACTGAACAACAGAGATGCCCTTGGAAAGTTTGATCCTAAGGCTGATGATGGAATCTTTCTTGGATACTCCTCAGTTTCCAAAGCCTTCAGAGTCTTCAACCGAAGAAGACAAACTGTAGAAGAAACTATTCACGTCACGTTTGACGAATCCCGTTCAGCGAACTCTAAACCGAACGCTGATACAGAAGAACTGAATCAATGGATGTTTTCTCATCTTGGTGATTCAGAAGATAGTCCCACTCCTCATGCTCACACCGTAGAAAATGATGGTCCTACTATCATTCCAGATATGCAGAATAGTGAAGCTGAAACATCTTGGGTCTCAGCTGTTCCTATAAACGCTATACCTGCAGTTGATCCAAATGTCTCAGAAATTCCATCTATTTCTCAGCAATCAGTGAATGAAGTGGCAAATGCAAACATTCCTCTCTTAGCTGATAATCCAGAAGTAGCTGAAGCCTCATCTTCAGTTTCTCCAGTTCAGACTGAGTCAGCGACGTATGCTCCGGCTCAGCGATGGACTGTAAATCACCCAATCGATCAAATTCTTGGTGATCCCAACGCTGGTATTCAGACCCGTAGAAGTGCAGGTAATATTTATTTATTTGTTAACTTTATTTCTCTAACTGAACCAAAGAAAATAGATGATGCCCTCAGAGATCCAAACTGAGTCAGCGCTATGCAAGAAGAGCTGACTGAATTCGAAAGAAACAAAGTTTGGAAACTCGTTCGTAGACCAACTGACAAAACGGTGATAGGCACTAAATGGGTCTATCGAAACAAGTTGGACGAACATGGTACTGTAACTCGCAACAAAGCTCGTCTTGTTGCTCAGGGATACAGACAAGAGGAAGGCATAGATTATGACGAAACTTTTGCTCCAGTAGCAATACTTGAATCTATTCGTCTTTTCTTAACATATGTTGTACACAAAAACTTCACTGTACATCAGATGGATGTTAAGTCAGCATTTCTAAATGGAAAGCTGAATGAAGAAGTGTATGTGGAACAACCTCCAGGATTCTCAGATCCTAAGCGTCCAGGTTATGTGTATAAACTGGATAAGGCACTTTATGGATTAAAGCAAGCTCCACGTGCATGGTATGGTACTCTCTCTACTTATCTCCATATTGAAAAATTTGAGCGAGGTAAAATTGACAAAACTTTGTTTTTTAGAAAAGTGAAAGGTCATATCATTTTAGTTCAAATATATGTTGATGACATTATATTTGGTTCTACAAACCCTGAGCTTTGTACTCGTTTCGCTGATAGAATGAAAGATGAGTATAAAATGAGCATGATGGGTGAACTAACATATTTCCTTGGTCTTTAGATTAAGCAAACTGAAAAAGGAACTTTTATAAATCAAGGAAAGTATGTTAAAGATATGCTGAAGAAATTCGACTTAACTGAAAGTTAAGCTATGAAAACCCCTATGGCACCACCGCTGATACTTGATAAGGACACAAAGGGTGTTCCTGTCAATGTCACGCTGTACCGTTGGATGATCGGCTTACTATTGTATCTTACAGCTAGCCGACCCGATATTATGTTTGCAACATGTCTGTGCGCACGATATCAAGCTAAACCTAAGATATCCCATATGAAAGCTGTAAAGCGAATCTTTCGATATCTTAAGGGTACAGCGAATCTAGGTCTTTTGTATCCCAAAGACTCAGGATTCGATCTAACCGCCTATTCAGACAGTGATTTTGCAGGTTGCAAAATGGATAGGAAAAGCACCACAGGAGGATGTCAGCTCCTGGGTGGAAAGCTGGTAAGTTGGACAAGTAAGAAGCAAAACTCAGTGTCCACTTCCACAGCTGAAGCTGAGTATGTAGCCGCTGGAAGATGCTGTTCTCAAGTCTTGTGGATGAGAAATCAGCTACTAGACTATGATCTTCAGCTCTCCAAAATTCCAATCTATTGCGACAGCACAAGTGCCATCGCTATAGCAAACAATCCAGTGCTACACTCAAAGACAAAACACATAGAAATCAGATATCATTTTATCATAGATCATGTGATGAATGGTGATATAGAACTTCATTTTATCCCAACTGATTATCAGTTAGCTGATTTGTTTACCAAACCTCTTGATGAGACAAGATTCAACTTTCTCATCAGCGAGCTTGGAATGCTGAACTTTGAAGGATAAAATCTTCAGCGGTTCACATTTAATCAGCGATACGTTTATACAATCGTGTATAGCCTTCGGGATAAAATCAACTTATATAATCCATTTCATCATCTTCTCTCTGAATAAACTTGGTTAAACTGATATCCAGGTATGTTTTCTCTCACTGACAATCGCATGAAAATGCAAGATTTCAAAATAAATTGCATCGCTGAATATCTCTTCCTTAACAGCGATATTTTGAAAATTTCCTTAAACCTTCACTGATATTTTCTATTCAGTGCTTCATGTTTTTCAAAAGAGTCCCTGAGTTTTTCAAAACCTCAGAGACATCCTAAAAGAATGTGAAAGGACAGTTGTGACGTCATTGCAACAAATTACACTCGGCACGATTTCTTTCTGACACACGTTTGCACGTTTTGTTCAAACTTCCAATCAAATGCAAACACGTGTCCGTGTCATGATGAAAACCTTTTCCCGCTCAAGGTTTTCTCTCTCTAAAAATCCCTATATAAACAACTCTTGGTTTATATTTGTCTTTTACGCGAACAATCTTTCTCCGCAAGAAAAGAATTCTCTGTTGCATTTGTGCTCTCAAAAACCTCAAGAACTGTTCATCATCTTCTTCATCGAAACTTCAAGGTTAATATGTTCTTATCTTTTATCAAATGCGTATAACTTGTTTTCGATCTTCTCTTTGTTTTAACAAGATCAAACAAAAGAACTTTATAAAATAAAATCATTTCTTTCATGGTTTTATGAACACAACCATTTCATGGTTGTTCTTCAAGTTTTAAATCTAAATCTTAAACTTGTTCTTCATTTGTATCCATTTTTCTTTTAGAAACTGGAATACAAGACTTTATGGGTTTTACTTTTCTTTTAGAAATCAAGAAAAACCCTAATCTTCATTAAGACATTTTTTGTCTGAATGAAATGGACAAGATTCGAAATATCTTAACGGAAATTTCTTTCCACATTAAGATAATTCTTATTTGTTAACATCTTTGGTTGAACTGATAATACAGTGATATGGCATCTTCAAAGCTGAATGTTACCGCTGAGTCCATCTCCACTGACTCTGAGGAAATGGACATCTACAAAGCCCCCCAGGTTAAGTTCGAGCTGGATCAACTCGATTGGACTAAGGTCAACAACCTCTTAGCTCTTCTCGAGTTTCCTCCTCGGAAGCAAGTATCACATCTGGACGACGCTGTAAGTTTTCTGAAGAACAGCCCCATCTACACAGCCCTGACCATAACACCTCCTGCCAGTCAGCGGCTCTTATCCCAGTTCTGGTACTCTGCCAGACACACTGAGCTACCCTCTGCCAAAGATCCATCCAAAACCATAGACTGCATACTCAGCGATACTGAGTATGGCACCATCAAGATTACACCCGCCATTATCCGCAAAGCCCTAAACTTCCCAAATGCCACCAAAGAAAAACCCTTCATTCCATTCCCTGACCATAAAAAGCATGCTGACAGAGAAGCAATCATTGCTTTCCTTGACGCAATGGGTTATATCTGGGATATTGGAAGGGACAAGAAGCCTGAGAAGAAACTGACGCTGATAAAGAAATCCAAGATGCCCAGCGAGATGAATTTCATCTTCGCTCACATGATCAGCTGCATGACAGCAAAATCCGGATCTTCTGATCAAGCCGCCCAACCTCAGCAGTCCATGGGATACGCACTGCTGAAAGGTCTAAATATTGACTGGGCCTCCATTATTTATGAAGACCTGATTCAACGTGTCGATTCTGCCGCTGACAGACCAGCATGGGTTCCTTACCCACGATTCATCAGCGCCATCTTTCAATATGGCCTGAAGGACAGCTATCCTGAAGAGGGTGATCTGAAACTTTCTCAGATTGGCCCTAAGGTTCTCGACTTCAAGCCTGTCGCCAATGAGGTACGTCTCTCTACTCTTCTCACTCTTCTAAATTCTCCGCTTTCTGTGGCTCCTTCAGCGACAATACCAATCGCTGATACCCGGCCACAAAATCCTCTCCTTATAAGAAAAGGAAACCCTCACACACCCAACTTGATTCCAAAAGGATCAAGAAAACCAAGGAGCAACCCCAGCAATTCCATGCTGAAGACTCCTCAGCTCATTCTGAAGAGCAGAAGGAAAGTTCCGTGGTACGCTCTGCCACACCCGTGCAAGCCATCCCTCCAATCCAGACTTCAGCGTCTCCAACGCTGATGAAGTGATTGTCAGCGATTCCAACGCTGAACTCAGAACCCGACCTTCCTCAGTCTCTCAAAAGACTGATGAAGTGATTGTCAGCGATTCCAACGCTGAACTCAGAACCCGAACCCCAATCTTAACCTTCGCTTCTCCCTCCACTCACTTGGACACTCCTCCAGCGAACACTGGAGATGCCATCATTCCAGAAGCCGCCGCTGATGCTTCTCAACAAATGATGAAGAAAGGACCTGCAGAGTTCACCATACCTCACCGTACTTTCGAAGAGGATATGGAACACTATTCAGGAACCTGCAACTTTGACGAGTTCATCAATCCTCCTGCAGGTACAAATCCCACCTTAAACACTGTAACTAAACCTGAAACTTCTGAGCTTTCCTTTGTTCACAAGTACTTATATGTTACAGGTCCTAATTTGGGAGACATCAACGCCTCTCTGAAGTCCGTGGAAACAAAGATGTCCAGTCTCACCACCACACTCTCCAACAACTCAACAGCTGTAACAAACGCTGGAGAGAACTTGACAAAGCTGACAACGGTGGTGGAGAAGAAAGCTTCCACTGAAGACATCAAGAGTCTTGATAAGACGCTCAGCGATTTTGCCAAGGTGCTCTGTGACATCTACACTGACTACACAAGCCTCAAAACATCAGTTTCGACCATGTCCAGCGAAGTAACAACGCTGAAGACATCGGTTGCAAAACTCGAGGGTGATATGTCAGAGGTCAAGACTGACTTAGGCTCTGTAAAGACCGACGTTGGTTCTATGAAGACGATGATCGAGACGCTGGTAAACAAGGCAAATAGTCCAGCTCCTGCTCCTGCCCCTGTCCCTATTTTGGAATCTTTCACAGAGGAGGATCGCACAGAGCTGAGGAAAATCACGCCTGCTATTTCTGGCCTAGAAGAAAGAATAGCAAAGCTTGAAGGTTGTGTGAAAATCTCTGGCCCAGAAGACAGAGATAACACCAATGCTGAGTCTGCCCATTCCTCCCCCAGTCATCATGAGAAAGAGGGGGAGAAGAGCGCTGAACATTCCAGGGAGAATCTTGAGAAAAGCGCTGAAGATCTGAACAAGAGCGCTGAAGACCTTTCCCATGATGAATCTATCAGGGGAGAGAGGAATGAAGATCTGACCACTGGACCTCAAGGAGATGAAAACACTGGGGGAACCGAGAAGCTCGCCTCTGTATCTGAGGGGGAGCAACTCGAAGAAGATGCTGAGGAATCCGAAGCAGAAGAAGATGAAGACATCGACATCCCTGACGACAAACCATCCTTCTCTCCAAGAAAGGATGATGATGATGATGAAGATGACGATGATTTCTTTATCGTCAAACCTGCCCCAAGGATCAAAGCTCTTAAAGGAATCTCGATAAAAGAACCATAAGGGGAGAAGACAAAGACAAAGCCCTCAGTCTCTGGCGCTGAGAAAAGCAAAGACAAAGGCCTCGCTGAAGATAAAAATCTAGCGATCCTATTCGAAAAGCCGGTTTGTCAGGTACACTAAAACTTTACTTATATTCCTTCCCTGAACATCTCAATACTCAATCAGTTCTCTACTCAACAACCTCTCTACACATCCACAATCTTTTTCTATCTTTTCTACCCAAGTTCTTCTACCCAGTTCTTATTTGTAAGATCGTTGCGTTTGAGCTAGTCCTCTCCCCTGTTTGAGGATGTCGCTGAAGGTTCTACTGTTGCGACTTCACAAATAAAGCCAGTTGCTGCTGATGAAATAATCCCAGTCTTGGATTTGATCTCTGAGACTGATGAACCAGAAGAACAACCTCTCTCGCACAATAAGAGACCTTCCTCAGTTCCTCAAAGGCTGAGTGAAGAGGATCAAAAGAGAAGAGAAGAAATAATAAAGCGATTCGAGGATCAGCGAATCATTCTAAGGCCTGATCAACTGCCCTCAGTTCCTCCCAAGTTCAGAATTTCAAAAGCTGAATACCAGGACCACCTTAGAGCTGAACGCCTCTTTGCTGAAAGGAAGGAAGCTGAAGAGAAAGACAGAGAATACGCCATAAAGCTCACTCAAGAATCTGTCAAAGACCCCAAGCTGAAGCGTGTTCCCATTCAAATCCAACGAAAGCTGTGGGAAGAAGCCCAGAAGATCGTGAAAAAGAAAACTGAAGTTTCTCAGACCACCTTGATCTGGTGTAAAGAGAAAATTCACTTCAGATATCGTCCAGCGAAGATCAACAAGGTATTCATCTCTGGAAGAACCTCTATCGGAGTACCTATTGTTGACATCAAACTGTTCAGAGAAGATGGCACATCTGAAACCTTTCGCGCTGACACTGTAAAAAGGTATGGTCTCTCTGAATGGCTGGAGATGAGGTTAGCTATCCAACCATCACAATCTAAGTACAAGAATCATTTCGAAAAGCTGATAAACAGACAGATCGACTTGATATCTTCTTGTGTGGATATTCCTCCTGTTCCTGATCTAAAGCCGAAAAGAAAAAGAGGCTCTCCAAGGAAGAAACGTCAAGATTCAAACTCAGGACCTGTCATACGAAATGAAACTGGAATTGGTTTCTCTCGCGCTGAAGTGCTTGGTCCTGATCCTGATCTATCTGCCCTTGACATCTCTTTGCCACCATGTGAACTTTTCGTCCCTGGTAAAGTCATCAGTAATCCTTATGGGATATTCTTTCTTGACTACGACGGACGTAAATGCTTTCAACGGATCGCTGAGCTTCCAATCACTCCAATCGAACAGCTCAGAGATCTTATCTACTGGTGTGACTTCAGAAAGGACATTCAGGCACGACACCTAAAACCCTTGATTTTTCAAGAAGCGCTGAATAAAAGAAAACAAGGTGTAACGGTTCCTGACTGGATGATTCCCACTGAAAAGACGACCCTTGATGAACTTCTCATTAAGGAAGAACCTTTTGAAAACTGATATAATCTCCTTTTTCTCTATTGTATCAGTTATCCTTCTGTACTTGTAATTTATTTCGCTTGTACTTGTAATCTTTCTGTTCTTCATTGTAACCTGATTCAAAGATTTAAAGAAAGATTTCAGCGAATGTACTTTACTCCATCAGTACTGAAAAGATCCCAGAAAACAGTAAAAGGGACAAATATTTTATGAGTTCTTTTTATCCTTATGTTTTCATTTAATAGCAATTTTATTTGTTGCTATGTCATAATCAAATAGGGGGAGATTGTTGATCCAAACCCTCAGTGATTTGATAATGACCCTCTCTTAAATACTTAGTGAAAATTGTATGTAAACAATATGTATCAGAGTTTCACTATCGCTGATAAGTACTAAGATCTTCCAGTACCGCTGATAGGAACTCTCGCTCTTTAAATTAAACATTCAGCGAACACTGTTCACCATAATGCTCTGAGTCTGTTCAGTCCTTATGGTGATCGCTGATAAGTTAGTTGTTTACTTATGATCCCTGAAGACAAGTTTCACGTCAACAAAGGTTCTACGCTGAAGTCGAAGATCAAGCTCAAGAACCAGCGACAAGTCTCCTAATGAACTGATGCGGATCAGCGAAGACTCAGATTTGTCCACTCAACGTGAAGTATCAAGTACAAGACTTCAGCTATCGCTGAACTTTATCATTCGCTGAATAGTAAATGGTAATCGATGAATCAACGAAAGCTGATCATGAAGTCCTCCGTACAAAGTACTTTTGTCTTAACCTCCCTTGCACGCCGCCGTACGAAATGTCAGAAAAGAAACTCCGAAAATCTAAAATCGTACAACCACTCTGATACTACACTGTTCATCTTTACGGCTACTAAGGTTGTCAACCAAGGTCAATGACATGCAACCAATCCGCTGATGACACGTGTAAAGTGTATACTGAATTGCATTAAATGCATGCAGTATATAAAGAGATGAACTCACTTCATTTGAAGTAACTTGCTAACTCTGGACAAGTTCAAATCTCTCTCAAGATAGGATTTTATTAGTAATCTCCTTATCTTTCTTAGTGCAAGAAACCTTAGTGTTCCAACTTGTTTAGATTTAGGTTTATCCTTAATCTTGTTTCCGCAACAAGCTGTAAATTGTTAATGATTTATCAATAAACAATTTAGAAAAGTAAAATAGTGTGTTTGTATTCAACCCCCCCCCCCCTTCTACAAACTTGTATAGGCCTTTCGGGACCAACAAAAACCGTTCATAGGCTTGTGAGAGTGAATCGCCGGTGCGCTGCTTAAATCCATCAAACTTGGTGATGCAGCTGTTGATCTTCAGTTGGTTTCCAACTTTGCTCCCGCACATCATCTTTTCTACCTGATCCCACAAGTCCTTTGAGGTGTGCTTGTAGCTGTCTATGGCTGTGTAGATCTGATTTGGTAGAGCCTGAACTAGATATCTTTTGGCATGCTTTTCGCCATCAAACATGCCCTTTTCCTCTTCGGTCATATCTATGTATTTCTTGGGCTCAGCTCGAGCTGGAGCACCTCCTTCTTGTGTGCTGGAATGGTAGTCATGGGTTGATCTTGTGGGCCATCAGATAGAGCACGCCAGATGTACTCGTAGTTGTCCTTATATTCGATGAATATGAGGAATTTGTCCCGCCATTGGCTATATTCGCCCTGGTAGAGGGTCGGTGGCTTGGCATCGGTGCCGATAGCAAGAGCGTCGCGAGACATCTTTGGTATTTGCACTAATGTGATCGTCAAACGTTGGTTCGATTCAAAGTGGAGTCCTAACGCAAGGCACTATGAGTGAAAGTCCTAACGCAGGTTCTAAGAGTGATTGACAGTGAAATGGTAAGAAACTTGCTAAACATAACTTACCGGATTGGAATCCGAATGAAATGGTGTGTAGAAACCAGGATTCAATCTTACAATCAATTATGAACAATTAAGAACAATCAAACAGAGAATTTGATCAAACAGACTTGTATTCAATCAAGAACAGATTACAGATCTAGAGAGAGAATCACTCTAAGATTACAAAAGTGAATACAGAGATCTATATAAAACGTTGGTTAGCTAAACAGAGCTAACTTCTATATATACTGTAAGGAAAGTCTAAAGCTACAGTACATATGCATGACAAACCAATAGAACTTATACACGTGTTCTATGGTGTAAAAGAATTTAACTGAAAATATCTAAGACCTAAGTTCTGAACAACATGTTCAGAACTTCTGATTAAGCACATCAGAACTTCCTTCAAGCACTTGGGATATTTTCATCTTAATCTTCAAAAGTTCTGAGTCTCCTACTCAGAACTCTGAACCTTCTATTCAGACTTTCATACTTGTAATCTTTTCGAGACTTCTATAATCAGAAGTTCTGAGTCTCCTACTCAGAACTCTGAGTCTTCTCCTCTAGGGCTGCATTGGCTTTCTTTGGTTCAATCACACTTAAAAATCCTGCAAACATTGCTTCATTTGCTGTTGCTGATCTAGTTTTAACTCCTACTGATGGATCTCCTATCACTTGGTGAATAGGATGGTCTTTTGTCCATTTGTTTGAACTAGGAAGCACATCAATCTCTGAAAAATTGTTGTTTGTATCATTCTCATCAATAATGGCTTGTAATTCTGAACTATCCCTTTGTTTTGAGACTTGTTGAGGTGTAACATCCAAGTTTGGATTCTGAGTAGTAGAGTCAGAATTCTGAATGACTTGTTCAGAGTTCTGAATACCCTGACCAGAAGTCTGAGTACCTTGTCTAGAATTCTGAGTACTATGCTCAGAAACATCATCACTTGTATTTATCAAGGTTGGACAATCCCCAGATGGACCAGTATCAGAAATTACAGTTGTTTGAACCACTTCTGAAGTTCCCTTTTTCATTTCTTGAACCATTTTAGGATTTTCAAAATCTGCATAAGATTCAGAAGTTATTTCTAGAAATGCATCCTTAAACAATAAATTGAGTTCTGAACAATTAGGATTAGAATCTGATTCAGAAGTCATTTTTGTCTTATCCTGTTTGAGTTATGAATTGTTTTGTTCAGAAGTCTTCATTCATGACTCATCAAATGTTACATTGATGCTTTCCATAATTCTCTTGGTTCTTCTGTTGTAGATTTTGAATGCTTTGGATGTTAATGAATAACCAACAAAGTATCCTTCATCTGCCTTTTTGTCAAATTTACCAAGACTTTCTCTATCTTTGAGAACATAGCATCTACAACCAAAAACATGAAAAAATTTAATCAGTGGTTTTCTTTTGTTTATCAGTTCAAAAGCAGTTTTATCTAATCTTTTATTAATCAAAGTTCTGTTCTGAGTAAAACAAGCAGTTGCAATTGCTTCAGCCCATAGGAAGGTTGGAAGATTTGAATAAGCCAACATGGTTCTTGCAGCTTCAACCAGAGTTCTGTTCTTCCTTTCAACAACACCATTTTGTTGAGGAGTTCTGACAGCAGAAAAGTTATGAGAAATTCCAAAGCTTTGCAAAAAGTTCTGAAGAGTCTCATTTCTGATTTCTGTTCCATTGTCACTCCTTATTTTCTGAACTGGAAGTTGCAAAAGGACTTGAATTCTTTTGATGAAATTATTCAGTGTTTCAGTAGCCTCAGATTTTGCTCTTAAGAATTCAACCCATGTGTATCTTGAATACTCATCAACAATGACAAGTATATACTTCTTTCCTCCCATTGATTGAACTGAAATAGGACCACATAAATCAGTATGCAGCATTTCTAATGGAGTCTTGCATGAAGAGTCCATTTTCAACTTGTGAGAACTCTTTTTCATTTTGCCCATTTCACATGTAGAACATAAAGATTCCTTCTCAAACTTTATCTTTGGTAGTCCTTTAACCAGATGTTTGCCAACCAGATTGTTTAGCTCCTTAAAATTCAAATGAGAACATCTTCTATGCCATAGCCAACATTCATTTGCAATAGCATTAGATATTAGACATACTGGTGTTAATGCTTGAATCATTGAAAAATTAACCACAAATAAGTCCATATGTCTTTTGGCCCAAAACACCTTTATTCCATTCTCATTCAGAATTAGACATCCTGTTATGCTGAACTTGAATCACAAAGACCATCCAAGAACTGACTTATGCTGAACAGATTATGTTGTAAACCTTCCACATAGAAAACTTTCTGAATGGTCAGATCTCCTATTGTTAAATCTCCAAATCCTCTAACTTGTCCTTTGCTGTTATTACCAAAGTTAACTGCTCCTCCAGCTTTTTCTGTGAAATTTGTCAGAGAAGATTTATGACCTGTCATGTGTCTTGAAGCTCCAGAATCTAACAACCACATATGACAGCCCTGCAAAAACATTTAGTTAGATTCAGGTACCCATACGGGAATGGGTCCTTCTTTGTTAGCTTTAATATCAGATTTAACAAAAGTTCTGTTAGTGTCAATTTTATATGTTGTATTCAAGTTGAGGGGTTATTTTGTAACCATTGAGTCTAGGTATAAATAGCCTAGTTTAGCTCATTTCTCACTAACACTTCGAAAGATAACATTGGGAAAACTCTCTGTATTTTCTCTCTACACTTTTGTATTGAGTTCTTCAATCTAATGAGAGATGACCAGTGATTTGCATACATCTTGTTATTAATTACTTGTTATTGGGATAACAAGTGGTATCAGAGCCAAGCAGATCGAATTTGTGAAGAAATTTGAAGATTTTTGGGCATTTTTTTTGACACTTTCGGACTACTCATGGATTCTGTTATTTGAGTGTGTTTTTGGTTCGAGTTTGAGCACAGATTTGTGCGGATTGATACACTAAATCAATTCGTGCAAGTTAACAGGATCAGAAAACAAGTTTCGAAGGATTTCAGTTGATTTTGAGGTTTCTCGAAAAGTTTACTGTTCAGATCGGAAGATGGATTTCTGTTAGTTTCTTGGTAGTTTCCGCTGAACAAAAGTTGCTCAGACTGTGATCGTGAACAACCCTACGAAATTTCAAATCAATTGGAGTTGATTTGAGAATTTTTGGACACTTAGAAAAATTTCGCGTTAAAACTCATAATTGTCGTACGCTTATCTGTTCTTCGTGTTCATAACTGTCGCATGATTCATAGCATCATAACTGTCGCACGATTACTGACCGACTAGATTTCTTGTCGTACAGGTATTGTACGAGAGTTACTGTTCACAAGTCTTAGTCGTACACAGCTTATACGACAGTTACTGTTCATTTGACCAAGTCATACAAGTTTCGTACGAGTGTTGGTCCAAGTCGCACACTTGTTGTACGATAGTTACTGTTGCTGAATCCAAGTCGCATACCTTTTGTACGACAGTTACTGTTCACTTGTATTGTCGCACATGTTCTATACGACAGTCGTACACTGTTGCCCGACAGTTTGTCAAATTTTCACAAATTCACTTTTCTGTGTAAAGATCAATACAAGTAATTTTCAAGATGAATAGAAACGACATAATGAACTCTTTGGGAATTGATACTAGACCTCCGATTTTGATCGAAAAAGAGTATGAACAATGGAAAGAAAGGTTTGAAGATTTCCTTGAACGACAATAAAATGGTGTTTACTTGATAGATTCTCTTCACAATGGTCTAATGAAACCTGTTCTTAAGGACTATCGTGAACCGGATGCACCAAACGAAGATATGAGATTGGTTCCTCTTTTCGAGTACACTGTTGATGAAAAAGCAAGATACGATGCTGACAAGAAGGCAATATCATATGTGATTATGGGGATTCCTAATGAGGTGTTTAACAAGATTGATAGCTACAAAGATACCGCACACAATATGTGGATGCAGTTAGAGAAGATGTTACAAGGGTCTCAGATTGGAAATCAGATGAAAATTACAATGTGCATCAATAGGTATGAAGAGTTTAAGGCTAAGGAAGATGAGTCACTTCATGACACATATGACAGATTCATAGTTTTACTAAATGAGTTGAGTAAAAACAAGATCAAAAAGGATCTGATCGAATTAAATGTCAAATTTCTTACTTCACTACAACCCGAGTGGAAGAGTGTGGCTAGAAAAATGAAACAAAATCCTAGACTTTCCACTATGCCACTACATGAATTGTATGAGACGATGTTGCAAGATGAGGAAGAAATAGATGAGATAACAGAGGAGAAGAATAAGAAAAAGAAGAAAGATATCTCTCAAGAACCGATTGCACTACAAGCCGAGGTACAATCGAACAGCTTTACATCTGATGAATCTGGAATGTTTGATACAGGTTTCAGGGGAAATATTTCTGATGATGGTGTTGAACTACATAAAGCTTTAGTTCTTCTCACAAGGCACTTTCAAAAGAAGTTTTACAAACCTCAGTCATCAAACAACAATCTGAGGTATACATCTGGTTCGAGAAAGTTTGAGAACAACAGTTATGAAAGGAAACCTTTTGGAGAGCAAAGAGTTGAGAATGCTGATAAAAGATTTGAGCAAAGATCGGAGAAAGCTGAAGGAAAGAAGGTATACGAGAACATGGAGAAAAAGTTCGAAGATAAGAAGGTTGTGGAGATACAAAAGTGCTACAATTGTGGAACCCCGGGTCACTATGCAAGAGATTGTCGAAAGAAGGTTGTCAAGAACACTGATTACTACAAACAAAAGTTGCTTCTTGCACAACAAAAATAAGATGGAATAGCTCTTATGGTGGAGGAAGAGTATTTTCTTGATTATTCTGATGACGAGGGTGAAAGGGAAGAGCGTGCAAATACGTGTCAAGCAGAATTCGATTCTGATGAGGAGGATAAGTCTGACACTTCCTCACAGGTAAATTCTTTTCCTTTACCTGAATCAGTAAATCAAGAAGTCAAAAATATGCGTAATGAACTGAATGACACACTAAATAAATTAGCATGTTCTGAAAAAGAGTATGCTAGTTTATTTCGTGAATTTGAAGAAATGGAACCATGTGTTGAAAAGTTAACAAAAACTATACAAAACGAAAGAAAGAAGAATAGTGAGTTGAAACAACAGGTTGATGTTGTTGAATTTGAGATAAAAGACAAATGTTCTTAAATCAAAAATCTCAAAGCTCAACATGATCAATTTGAATCAGAAAAGTTAGTTCTTGATTCTCAATTATCTGAATTGAATAAGCAAATCAAAGATCTAGAATCAAAGAATAAAGAAAGTGATTTTTCTTTGACAAATCTTTCAAATAAGAATTCAGATTTATTAGACAAAAACAAAAGTTTGGAAAAGAAGCTGTATTTGAGAGATCAATCTACTCAAACAATTTTCATGAAAAAGCCAAGACATGTAAACAATGTCAATAAATATTGGGGACTTGGTTACGAATGTCCAAGATATGGAGCCAAAGCTATCGTTGCAGTACCGACAGTGTATAATTTCGAATGTTGGCCCGATTTTGAAATTCATTGGACTGATGAAAAGGAAACACAAAGAGAGGAACATAGAAAAAGGGCTTTAACAACTCATATCCAACTTCCATTTTGCTATACTAATGAGACGTTGAAGATTCTCAACAATCTAGATAAACCACTTCCAAACAATTATTTTGAAATAAATGCTACAAAGCCAGTTACTAACAATCAAGTCGTTGAAACAAAGAAATATGTTCCTACATTAGTTCTTGAAGGGAAAATTGTTGAACTTGAGATCTCCCTTGCAGAACAAAGGACAAAAATGATTATGAAAATGATCTCCTTTTAACTATTTTCTCAACTACTTTTAAGGAAATATCTTCTAGTTTCAATGATGAGGTGAAAAATGACACTATTAAGATTGAACATGGCTTGATCAAAAAGTTTTCTGAATCAACAAAGAGTATCTTTGATTCAAAACAAAAGATTGATAAAAAATGTATCAAACTGTCAAAGAAAGTGGTAGATCTTGAGAATATTCTTCTTTCTGAGCATACCAATTTGGAAAATGAGAAAGTCAACTTTGTGAGCCAAATCAATTCATTCGGAAAGAAGTTGACTGATTTGTTAAAGACAAAAGCTGAATTAGAGATTGTGCTAGAAAACGAAAGAAAAGAATTTGCTTTGAAAAACTGGTTCAATCTTGAAGAAAGCAACTTTCTTAAAGTACAGAACTGTGAGCTTTCTCAAAAAGTGATGACATTAGAAAAATCTTTGAAAGAAAGAAAGCCTAATATAATGTCTGATTTTGAAGATTCTTTCAATCTTGAAAGAGCACAGTTTGAGTTTGAGAAAGTAAGTTTTGAAAATGAGAAAAAATCTTATGAAATGAGAATAATTGAGCTCTCTGAAGAAGTGGATGAGTTAGAAAAGAAATTAGCAAAAGAAAGAAAAGAAAACGCTTTCAAAAGTTGGAATACACCTGAGTCCTCCAAGGATTTTGAAGTTCACAACGCCGATTCTGATTCGGATTGTGACTTTGAACCTAATGGCCAAGGTTTCGAAACCAAGTCAAAACCAATAGAAAACGAAAAAGGAAAAACTTGTGTATTTGATTTCTCAAAGAAACTTTAGGACCATACTGATTTTATTATTTCTGGAGAAAAAGAGGAAAGCAAAAGGAAAGATGGTCTGAAAAGGATTTATAAGAAGATTGAGTTGAATACTACTTCTGAACCTAAAGTCAATAGTTCTTGTATGAAATGCAATTGTGATCTGAATACTAGCAGTAAAAGTGATAAGACTTATGTTTCAGATCTATTGTCTCTTGCAAGAAAGAATCTCAAATGCGTTCAATGTGGTAGTCATTCATTTCAATCATCTCAGCAAAGTCCAGTTTTAATAACATTTGTTTCTTATATAAACAAAGAAAAATCTTCGAGTACTTTCTATAAAGGTGAGTGTTCAAACACAAAGAAACAACCTTTATAGAAAAGAAAGAAGAGTAAAATGTCAAAGAAATGTCAAGTTCAGAGTTCTGAAGATTCTAACTCTAAATCTTCTAACTCTAAATCTTCTGTTCTTTCAGATAATTTTGTGAATTCGGAGAAGAAAGCGCAAGAATGGCGGGTAAAGCAAACAACGACTGATTCAACCAAACAGAGTGTTAAAAACAGTAGTTTTTCGAATAATAAACAATTTGGTATGGGTAATAAACAATATTTTGTAAAGCCTTACAAAAGTTACTCCAAAGACCAATTGTTGGATTTTAAAAATGGTGAATGTTTTTGCTCTGTTTGTGGTTATGAATGTGCGTTTGCTATGCCTGGTTCTTGTTGTTGGGATAATGCTTACTTTATCCCAAGTGGTAAAAGAAAGTCAAATTTGAAGAAAAAGAAGAAGACACAAAAATCTAAAATCACATATTCTCAAGCTAACCAAAAAGGACCCAATATTCAATGGGTACCTAAAACTGTTTCAATCTGATTGATGCAGAAGCATAAGTTATGGTATTTAGATTCGGGATGTTCGAAGCATATGACAGGTCAACGACACATGTTAACTAATTTTGTGGAAAAAGATCTTGGTCGTGTAAGATTTGGAAACAATCAGGTTGCTCCTATCAAAGGTTTTGGAGATATCATTCAAGACAATCTTACGATAAAGAAGGTCAATTATGTTGAAGGATTGGAGCACAACCTGTTTAGTATAGGTCAGTTTTGCGATAAGGATTTGGAGGTGAACTTCAAGAAGACAAGATGCTGTGTCAAAACCGAGGAAGGAACAGAACTTCTTGTTGGAACTCGCAAGTCAAATCTGTATACAATCAACTTGTCAAATATCAAACCGACCAATGAAGTGTGTCTTTTATCCAAAGCTTCCGAAGAACAAAGTTGGCTATGGCACCGACGGTTATCTCATCTAAATTTTCGATACATTCAAAAGCTGGTTTTAGGAGATTCAGTTCGGGGGCTTCCAACTTTGAAATTCAATGCCGAAAATCTATGTGATGCGTGTGAGAAAGGAAAGATGAAGAGGGTTCCTCACAAGCCTAAACCGGAACCGACAACGAAGAGTATACTTGAGCTGTTACATGTGGATTTGTGTGGTCCAATGAAAACGGAAAGCATAAATGGGAGGAAATACGTCTTGGTAATAGTCGATGATTTCTCAAGATATACATGGGTTAAGTTTCTTCGGTCAAAAGATGAAACTTCAGAACTTCTCATTGGTGTTATCAAGGCAGCTCAGAACAACATGTAGATCTCAGTTAAAATCGTGCGTTCGGATAATGGTACGGAATTCAAGAACAGAGTCCTAGGTGATTTCTATGAATCACATGGGATTATGTAACAATTTTCTGCTGCCAGAACTCCTGAACAAAACGGTGTTGTAGAACGACGTAACAGAACGTTAGTCGAGTCTGCGAGAACAATGTTGGCATACTCAAAGCAACCTCTCTTCTTATGGGCCGAAGCTGTAGCAACCGCATGTTACACTCAGAATCGTTCGGTCATACACCGCCGGTTTAATAAAACTCCATATGAAATAATGAATAACCGGAAACCTAACAAAAAACATTTTCGTGTTTTTGGTTGTAGGTGTTATGTCTTGAATGACAAGGAACAACGAAAAAAGTTCAGTCCAAAGGCGATTGATGGTATCTTTGTTGGATACTCTTTTTCATCGTCATCATATAGGATATATCTGAAGCAATCAAGGAATATAATGGAAAGTGTCAATGTCAAATTCGACGAACATCACAAATTGGCTTCTGACCAAAACAGTTCAGGACCCGTTATAACTGGAATATTAGCTTCTGGACATCTCAGTTCAGAACCTGCTTCAACTTCTAATCAGGGTCAACCTTCTACCTCGAAATCTCAACTAACTGATCTTGATTTACTATTTGATGAATTCTATGATGAATTTTATGGTACTTACAATAGGTCTGTTGATTCTAACAGGATGGTACAAGCACCTACAACAATTTCCGCTGCGACAACTACTCAAAATGGTGCATCTACTTCAACACCGGTTGATGTTTCCACTCCTGTTCAGAATGTTCAAGTACCAGAAGTTGTTATTCCACAACAAGACACTATAACTACTGTGGAAGGATCAACACAAAATCCAAGTTCTTCGGCTACTGAACCAATCATTCCTCAGTCACAACCGGAATCTTCTAGTATTCCTACAGAAGTTCCAAATGCTGAACCAATTTTTTCTCCAACCGAAGAAGAGACTAATGCTACTCTTGAAAATGTTCAATAATCCTATGATCCTCACCCTCATACAACCAAGTGGACGAAGGCTCATCCGATTCACCAAATAATTGGTGACCCAAGTTCACCAGTTCAGACTCGCTCGAGTGCTACCATGAATGAGTGTCTGTTTTCAATGTTTTTGAGCAACATTGAACCACTCACAGTCAAAGAAGCGTTGAATGATCCGGATTGGATTTTAGCTATGCAAGAAGAGCTAAATCAATTCGAAGCATTGAAAGTATGGAGGCTTGTTCCAAGACCGGCCGATAAAAGTATCATTGGAACAAAGTGGGTGTTCAAAAATAAGAAAGATAAAGATGGCATCATAGTTCGTAACAAAGCGAGACTTGTAGCGAAAGGCTATCGTCAACAAGAGGGGATAGATTATGATGAGACTTACGCTGCAGTCGCACGCATTGAAGCAATCAGATTATTTTTAGCGTACGCGGCATACAAGAATTTTACGGTATATCAGATGGACGTAAAGACAGCATTTCTTAATGGAATTCTAAAAGAGGAGGTATATGTCTCACAACCCGAAGGCTTTGTAGACAAGGAGAATCCAAATCACGTTTACATATTAGATAAAGCCTTATATGGGTTGAAAAAAGCCCCGCGAGCATGGTACGATGTTCTATCTAAATTTCTACTCATCTCGGGATTTGAAAAAGGTAAGGTTGATACGACTTTGTTTGTCAAGCGCGAAGACGGTGAGATGGTAATAGTACAAATATATGTAGATGATATTATATTCGGTGCATCTAACCCTGGTTTATGTTCATGGTTTTCTGATCCGATGACTACTAGATTTCAGATGAGCATGATGGGGGAGATTAATTTCTTCCTAGGATTGCAAGTGAAACAATTTTCCACGGGGATATTCATCAATCAGTCAAAGTATATATTTGACATTTTGAAGAAATTCAAAATGGAAAATTGTACTTCCATTGGAACACCGATGGCAACACAATCAAAGATCGGTCCAGATCCTCATGGTAAGGAAACTGATATACGACAATATCGAGGTATGGTCGGATCTTTAATGTACTTAACTGCTAGTCGCCCGGATATTATGTTCGCTACTTGTCTTTGTGCAAGATTTCAGGCGAATCCTAAGGAATCTCATGTAGGAGCCGTCAAGAGCATTTTCCGATATCTTAAAGGAACTACCTACCTTGGGCTATGGTATCCCAAAGGCACGGGATTTGAGCTAACAGCCTACTCCGACGCGGATCATGGTGGTAGCTTATTAGACCGGAAAAGCACATCCGGACATATCCAATTCTTGGGTGATAAGTTTATAAGTTGGGCGTCGAAGAAACAGAACTGTGTGTCAACTTCTACGGCGGAGGCAGAATACGTCGCGCCCGCTAGTTGTTGCTCACAACTCATCTGGATGAAAACCCAACTGTCGGATTTTGCGTGTAAGTATGAAAAGATTCCAATCTATCGTGATAGTAAATCCGCAATCGCTATATCTGTGAATCCGGTTCAACATACGAAAACCAAGCACATAGACGTACGGTATCATTTTTTTAAAGATCACGTCGAAAAAGGTACTATTGAACTCTATTTTGTTTCTACTGAATTTCAACTTGCTGATTTGTTTACCAAGGCTTTGGATAAGAAACGTTTCAATTTTCTTGTCTCAAAGCTAGGCATGTTGAACTTGAAAGTTTGATGAATCATAATTTTCATTCAACATTTTGAAAATAATTCTTAGTCATTCAAATTTGATAAATTTGAGTGAAGAATACTTATTTTCATAATATTGAATACTCATTATGATTTGTTCAAATTTTTACGTTAATTCAGTATTTTACAAACTTGATTTCAATTTTATCTTTTTATCGTATGTACTTCAATTGCTATTATTTGTGCAGTTTTATGTGTGGTTCATGTGTTTAGGGGGAGCTATAAATCTTTGTAAGCATCTTTTAAGGCGGAGCATTGTACAAAGAAGAAGTGGTTGAGCAAAACTACAAAGGTGAGTGTTCTATCTTAAATGATTTTGGCAAACCCTACTGGATGAAAAATCATTTTGTCAAAACTTATGCATCTTTGTAGGGGGAGCAAAATGTTTTCAATGAACACTGAACAATTTTTAATCTGAAAAGTTCAATTTTTTGAAAAATTTTCCAAGACAGGAAAGTAGTCGCACAAGCCTTATACGACTAGCAATCCTAGTCGTACATGTCTTGTACGATAGTTACTGTTCCTGCGCGACAGTCGCACAAGTCTTGTCCGACTAGCAATCCTAGTCGTGCATGCTTTGTACGACAGTCACTGTTCATAATGCCAGGTCGTGGATGCTTTGCCCGACTAGCAATCATAATCGTACATGAATCGTACGACAGTTACTGTTCATGATTCCACCTTAGTCAGTCACTGTTTCAAACGACTAAGATGAGGTTCTCGTACATTGTTTCGTACGACTACCTGACACGTGTCGGTCAAACCTTGGACCAATCACTTTGTGACACGTGTCACTCTGCCCTAAGATCTATATATACTGCGATTTTAAACGTCTTTTCATTTTCCGACTATTGTTTCATCCGATTCTCTCACAAAAATAAATATCGATTTTAATTTATTGTTGCTGTTTTATTGATTTCGTGGATTAAAATCGATTCAGGTATCATCATTTACCATTTTTCATTGCATTTCATCGATTATTTCATCTGATATGTTGATTGTTAGTAAAGTCGAAAAGGAGTTTTAGTAAACCCTTCGAATTCTGATTTGTATGTTATAGTTTCTAGGAAAAGATGATAGGATACCATTCCTAGTAGAAAAGCGCATCTAGGGCACTAGTTTAATAAGCTTTCATTGACAAATCTTAGGTTTTTGGGTTTGAATGTTCATCACTGTTCGAACATTCATAACTGTCGCACAATACTGTGTTCTTCAACATTCAAAACTGTCGCATACAACTGATATTCATAACTGTCGCACACAGCTTGTACGACAACGTTTAGTCGTACAGCTTTGTCCGACTAGTAGAGTCATGCGATTTGATATTTTGTACGACAGTAGCCCATACTTAGGAAATTTTTGAAATTTTTCTGGTGAAAAAGCAATGATATCCAAGTGGTCTAATTCTGTCTATCATAGACCATGGCACACATGCAAGAGCAGGGTGATGGTAATTCTTTTGACGAGAACACGGTGTTCCCATCTCATCGTTCATCACATCCATCGGTGAACGCTCGAGATCTAGATGCTGAACTTATTCTTCCAAAAGACAAGAGGGAATTGAAACCAAACAACTATACTCTAGATTTCCACGTCAGAATGGAATATCAGCTTATAATGGAGATTTTCAAAAACCATCCTCTCCGTACTGCTCTTGAGAAGACAATACAAGTTCCGGAGATCTATCTGCAACAAGTATGGCATAACATCCAATACATACCAAATAACAACTACTTTACTCTGAAAGTAGATCATTTTGATGCCAAGCTGACTCTGAAAAGGTTGCGGACAGTTCTTGATCTTCCTTATTCTCAAAATTTTAAAGATATGGTGTCTGAAGAAGATTTATGCCGGGATATTATGCGGATGGGTTACAATGATCCACGTCCGAAGTATAGAGTGATGACTAATACATCAAAGTTGAAAAGAAACTATCTACCACCGATCTATTACACACTATTCAGTGTTGTGAATAGATGTATGACTTCTAAACACACGGGAGTCAACACGACCAGCATTTCAGTAATCAGAATGTTTCATGCTATCCTTTTTGACCGAAAGATCGACTTTGCTATTCTTATCTGGGATGACCTGATCGAGGTGGTTAGCGACAAAGCAAAGCCATCAAAAGACAGAACGTTTGTTCCATTTCAAAGATATCTTCAGATCATCATCCGTTCTATCATGGATTCTAATAATCACATACCGAGACGCGAGAATGCAGTTCTTGGTCCTACTACCTACATGAAATATCTCCGACTTCCGAAAGGTCTAACTTTTCCTACGATTATGATTTTACCTGAAGCACTACTCGCTTACGCTGACCAAGAATCACCAATTTTGAGTGAGTATAGAGAAGAGAACGCACTAATGGCCCGGCCAGGACCGGTAGGGCCTACCCACGGTGCCAACACATTAGGTGAGCGTAGTGAGGGTTCTAGAGTTAGAAAGAGAGTTCAGGATACCGGGGTACCTGAACAGGGCGTTGTGAGAGGTAAAAGCGATGTAAGGGGAAAAGGAGTTGGGGGTGTTCTTGGTCAGTCGTCCAAATCTAAAAAGATGATTCAGATCTTTGAGGACGATGATGAGGAAGATCTTGGTTCCGACGATACTGAGGAAGAATCTGAGGATATTGATGCGAATATTGATGATCCTGCTAATCTTGTATATAGTTCAGATAATGATGATGCGAATGCTGATGATGAAAAAGATGATGATAGTTCTGATGATAACAATGATGATAACAACAATGATCAAGTCATGGAGAATCTTGATACTGTAATTGAAAAGGTCGTCACTACTACTTCTGGTGGTGATGGAGGAGTGATAAGGGGAAATGAGGGAGTATTAGTTGAAACAGAAAATCAAGTGAGGTTGAGTGAGAAGGAAAGAAAAAAAGATGGTGAGTGTGAGACAAGATCAATAAAAGTTTTAACTAATGATCCTTCCCAAACCGTGTCTAGCCGGGTAGCCACATCTACTGTCGGTGCGCGTTCGTCGCCACATGACATTGAAGAAGCCATAGTCCGCCCAGCTATGCAATGCACAACCCCACTCATCCACTCATCAACTTCTTCACAAGTTGATGTTTCATCTTCTCACAGGGGATTAGCACAAACACTATCGGCGACACACTCGGTGTCGGCTGATATTGAAACAGGATGGCAACTGCCCCGGCCACCACCTTCATTTGTTCACAGATCGAGTCTAGATCCATTTGATTTTACTTCCTTTCCTAGGACACGGAGACCGTTCGTCACTTCATCTATGGTGACACAAAACGTTGGTGTTATGCATGACCCAACCGGAATGCCCCGAGTGTTGCCGCCATTTGTTGGTGCTTCACGAGGACCGGGTGGAAGTCCTACCAACGTTAACACTATGCCAGCGTTGAACGTAGACCATACAGTCTCTATGACTGCTATGTCAACCAGTAACCTTAGTGGTCTGGGTGTTACCTTGGAACAAGCGCGTGATATTCAGTCTTTGGTAGGTCCTCCTCCTCACAACTATGTATCTAAGAAGTTGCTTGAAATGGCCATCCAGTCTGTCTCTAACACTCAGAAAGCTCAGATGTACGAATTGAAAGATATTGTTAAGAATTTATCTGCCGAAGTACACAAGTTTGTTAAAGGAAAGTCTGTTGCTGATTCTTCATCCGCACCATCCGACACTCAACCAGAATCTCAGCCGAACCCAAAGGTACATCATACTTTACCTTTACATGAATTGAAATCCCAGTTACTTACCCGTTTACTAGAACAAGGCGATGCTAATACTCAAGAAGAAGTAGACATTCTTGGTCTACTTATACGCCAAACCGAAATACAAGCCACTTTACCAGATTCACTAAATACCCTACAAAAATCCATATCCAACCTAACCGAAGCTATATCTTCTGGCTTCACATCCCTATCAAACCGAATTAAAGCGGTGGAAGACAAGTGTGTGATTCAAGCCCAAACCACCAAACGGAGACATGATGATCAAGATCCCGATCATGATCACCATGAGAGGGAGAGAAGTGTTAGACAAAAGGGTTGAACAAGGTGGTGGTTCGGGTGTTCATGTCACTGAAAATGTGGAATCGGGTACTGGTAATGTTGGTGGTACACAAGGGGTTCAAAGTGCTGATGTTGGTGTTCTGGATGATATCAATCCTAGGGTTGAAAAGCCTCAAGGATATGATAACAGAACTGATGAGGAAATCATGGCGGATGAGTTCTTACAGGATTTGATTTATATTAATTCGGATGAAGATCAAACTGTGGTAAAGATTAAAGAGGAGATGGATGATGTATTTGATGGTGGAAACGTTCAACCCGATTCTGATTCCGAGAAAGAAAGTAACCAACATGATCCAGTGATACAAATTCCGGTAATACCTTATCTACCTGAAGGCAAAATCAGAGATGCAGTCTCCAAGGCAGAATTACGTAATCTACAGATGTTAATTGATAGAGAAGCTTTGATTGTCCGATGTGCTCACCGAACAAAAATCATTACTCCATTTCAAGAAGATATAAGGAGTGATTTGTTTGTGAAAAAGATTCAGCCAATTGACAAGGTAAAGCTCTATTCAATTGATAAACTTCCACGAAAGAAGCAGATTGAATATTTGTATATGATGGGTGACAAAGATCAAAAGCTCAGTGCAGTCAGAACTGATAAAGAAATTGTTAAGCTTGTGAAGATAGAATCAGAGAAGATCTTGAATGTGTTTTATCGGAGATTCTATGTCAACAGATCAGATGGAAAAGAGTGGAATTTCTGTGAAGCCGACTTCAAATCCCTAACCTGTGCAGACTTCTTCAGGCTGTATGACATTCTTGCCCGGATGCCGAACAAAGATATTACCTACTCTGAAGCCTATCAAGCCCTAAAACGTTTCATGAAGAACCTGATCAAGCTTTCATACCTAACTGATTTTCAGATGGCTTTGGAAAGTAATCAAATCAGAGTCAACAAACGAAGGCCAAACAAAGGCTTACCCGACATGCAAGGTATTCCTCTGTATACCGTGTTAGAAAAACCAGAGTTTGGTGTTGTTTATCATAATGGGCAAAAGAAGAAGAAGTTCTTGAGGTTTATTGAAGTCAACCTGTATTCTGATGGAACACTCTATATGATCAAGATTCTGCTGAATGAAAGGCTAAGATTGGATGAACAAAGAAAGGTGCCTCTGAAAGAGAAGGAGATTGTCTTGATCAACAATGCCTTGAAAGCGATACAAGACCGAATAGATTACCGGAATTCACTAAGAAGGTTTGAGATTATCTTTGGGATCAGAAAGAGATACATTCCACCGGAAGAACTTTATGGTTAAAGCATACCTGGCTCACTTGAATACATAGGGGGCGAATGTTAGTGTCAATTTTATATGTTGTATTCAAGTTGAGGGGTTATTTTGTAAGTATTGAGTCTAGGTATAAATAGCCTAGTTTAGCTCATTTCTCACTAACACTTTGAAAGATAATATTGGGAAAACTCTCTGTATTTTCTCTCTACACATTTGTATTGAGTTCTTCAATCTAATGAGAGATGACTAGTGATTTGCATACATTTTGTTATTGATTACTTGTTATTGGGATAACAAGTTCCTTTAACTTTCCATTCAAAATCTTCTTTTAAGCACCACTTTCCTTGAACTTTTATGAAATCAGAACATTTTCTGTTCACAAAATTGTTTCTTTTCTTCTTGAAAATTTTAGGTTGAAACTGAGTAGATCTTTCAGTCTTCCTTTCATTAGATTTCAACATGTTTTCATTATTCTTTCCTTTTATCTGAGTTTGAGACACATTTACAGTCTTCTTTTCTGAATTCTGATTTGCTTTGTTTGTATAAAAAGACTTAGAAGATGATTTCAAATTTTGACTTTTCTGAGAGAATTGAAATGAATGACTACCACACTGAACACACTTAAGATTCCTTCTTGCAAGAGACAACAAATCTGAATCCAAAAACTTTTTGCTTTTATTGATAGTATTCAGATTACAATTGCATCTATTACAAGAACTACTAGCTTTAGGTTCAGAAGTAGTATTCAACCCAATCTTCTTAGAAATCCTTTTCAGATCATCTTCCCTTTTGCTTTCCTCTTTTTCTGAAACATTCAACTTTTCAGAATTAGCAGCTTATTTAGATGATTCACCTTTTTCAAATGTACTTGATTCATCAAAAAAATTCTTATCTTCTTTTAAAGCATTAATCTTGAAAAGATCATACTCAGCCTTTAACTTCTCAAGCTCTGTTATTATATGGACATAAGTGTTGTTTTCCTTTAAAACTTGGTCCAGTTTAAAATCTACATCACAGTAATCATTTTCAAGCTCATCAAAAGTTTTCCTTAAGTCCTCAAGTTCTTGACTAACAAGTTTAAACCTCTTTTCAAGTTCTGAAAAACATTTAGAAGTGAATTGAGAATTTTCAGTTGAATCAGAATTTTGACTAACAGTTTCAGAATTCTGACCTTCAGACTCAGAGTTCTGACCAATGGAGTTATAATTCTGACTAGAAGACTCAGACTTCTGACAGATTGTTTCAGAAACCTTACTTGCATCAAATATACTTTCAATGTCAGGATAAGAAAAACTTGGTTGTTTATTTTTGTAACTAACATTTAGAGAGTCATATTTGACTTTAGCATCATTATATCTTGGTTTCTCTTCTGTTGGTTTTGAAATTTATTTCTTAACCTTGTCTTCTAAAACTTCTGACTTCTCAGTTTTTTGTTCAGAAATTATTTCCTTTGCTTTTACAGGACTTGATTTTTGTAAACTATCTGAACTTGTTATAGAACTAGCAGGTCTCACAAAGATTTCAGCAATCACTGGGATTTCTGGTTTAGGAACTTGTAGTTTATCAAAATCATAAAGATTTATTGGTGCCCTTTTTAAAACAACATTTTTCTCCAAACCTAATCCCATTTTTGGATTATAAAATCTTGTGTCTTTAACATTACTTGTGAGAAGATTCAAGGTTTGTTGAGTTTGACCTCTTTTCAGATTAAGGTCTTCCAACTCTTTGATTTTTGAATATAAATTCTTTCTTTCATCAAGTAACTTATCAAATTTATTTTGCAAATCAACCTTTCCATCTTTTATTTCTGAGAGTTCATTTTTCAATTCAGAAATCTTTTTCAAAAGTTCAGAGTTCTCTTTTCTGACTTTTTGTTTCTCAACCTCAGATTCTTCAAATTGTTCTTTAATTATTTCTTTTTCTGTTCTGAATTTATTAACCAGAATTCTTTCACCTTTTATCTATTTTCTGAGTTTAACAAATTCAGTATTCATATTACCAATCTGAGTCATTAAATCAATTTCAAGAGCAGAATGTACCTCAGTTGAAGATTCAGAACCTGCATCTTCATAATCAGAATCTTCTTCATTCCTCATCTTGGCCATATAGCTTTGCATTTGTGAGAAGTGAATGCAATCTTCTTCATCAGAAGAATAATATAGCCAGTTTTCTTGTTCTGCCAACATTGCAATTCCACTATCCTTGGTTTTGGCCAGTTGAGCTTTCTTTGTATAGTATTCATAGTCCTTGACTATTTTTACTCTGCAGTCCCTTGCATAATGACCAGATTTTCCACACTTAAAACAAAGATCCTTCTCTTTTCTTTCTACCTTTTCTTCTTTCTTCTCAACTCTATTCTCTTCTTTCTTTTCAAACTTACTCTCTTCTTATATCTTTCTTCTGAATTCCCCTGTTCTCTTCTGTACTTGCCTTCAAACTTCTTCTTTCCATATCTTTTGTTGAAGGTATTAGTCAACAAAGCTAATTTTTCAACAATTAACTTGATATCATCATCTTCCTCAGATCCTTCTTCCTCAGCAGATTCTTCCTCTATCTTTGGAATTTTAGACAAATACACAGATTTCTTGGATGTTTTGGATGATTTGGTGATTTTGGATTTTGAAAGTAAAGCTAATTGATCAGTAACACTTTTCTTTTCTTCAACCACTTGCTTAACAGAATCCGCATGCTGATTCAAAATACAAAACAGATCATTCAGATCTTCTTCACACATATCCTTGTTCATCTGGAGACTGATTGCAAAAGATGACCATTCTGAATTAAGACAATTCAGAAACTTGTAGTTTATCTTAGACTTAGTTTTCTTCAGCCCATTCCTCCTAAGGTCATTCAATATTGTGCAAAATTTACTGTAGGTCTGAGTTAAACTTTCTGACTCTTTTGCTTTGAATCTTTCATAAGCATTGATGCTTTGTTTCAATTTTTCTTGAATTGATTTGAGTGTACCTAGCATCTGCTTTTCCAGTTCATCCCACATTTCCTTTGCAGATGTTCCACTGTCAATTCTATTGAAAACCTCATTAGGAACTGCCAAAGTCATCAAAGTAATAGCTCGTTTGTCTATTGCATGTCTCTGTTTCTGAGCTTCTGTATATTGTGAAAAATTCTTCTTCACTCTGGTAGCAGGAATCTCCGGAGTAGTATCAGTTGCAGGTGTAGCAGCAACATCAACATAGACTTCAATAGGACCTTCGCGAATAGAGATCATCAAGTTCTCATCAATATTATCTAGGAATTGAATCATTCGAATTTTCCATTGCTGATATTCTTCAGGAATAAGAACAGGAGGCTTCGTCTCAGACCCCATCGAGAGAAATTCTTTAGAAGACATGATTGTAAGATGATTCAACAGAAAGACAAATTTGAATTTCTTGATCGAAAAACAGAACGAATTCAAGAATTACGAGTAGCAGCGGAATCAATTATCAAATTGATCAAGAAATCTTCAAGAACATGATCAAGAACCTTCACGATCACGATCTTGAACAAATTTGTTTGTTGATAAGCTCTGATACCAATTATAGAAACCAGGATTCAATCTTACAATCAATTATGAACAATTAAGAACAATCAAACAGAGAATTTGATCAAACAGACTTGTATTCAATCAAGAACATATTACAAATCTAGAGATAGAATCTCTCTAAGATTACAAAAGTGAATACAGAGATCTATATAAAATGTTGGTTAGCTAAACATAGCTAACTTCTATATATACTGTTGTAACATCCCAAAATTTTTGAATACCTTACTATATTAAAAATAGAATCCCAAGGATCAAACACTTACATCGCAACAGAAACAAATATAATTTTTGACAAATATAATCTTGCTCTAGCTATGTTTTAGTGCCTTGAACTGCACATATTCTTCTTCTCGAATCAATCCTCATATCTCTCTTTATTCTACTTTTCTTCCCAGTCTAATAACCGCCTGGTTGCAAAATGTTTTAAAAGAGTTTGGGTGAGCCTAGGGCCCAGTGAATTCACGGTTTTATGCATGAACAGTAACAATATATAAAAATCACAAAGCGTCATGCATACGACAAAAACAACATCCACAAAGCTAACGGCGTTATGGGTGGTGTCTAATTCACACAGCTTTGCCTGACAGACTCACACAGCATGCCCGTGCTTACGGCTTTAGACAAGCTCACACAGCATGCTCGTCTTACTACAGTACACCCCCATTGCCACACAAAATTCACACATATATCATAAAAACATGTCATGATTATTGCATAAACGACATAACAAAATTCTCGAGAACATTAAGCAATTTTATAAAAATATGCAACCGTTTAAAAATCACGTTAACTCACTGGACTCTTCGGAGCCCGAACTGTTCTTGAAGTTCCTTACGCCTTCCCTACAATTTACGATCACATTTAACTCCAAGGCACAATACCCGAACTAAACTTCAAATTAACCGATTTCGATTATGGATTACTATTACCTAATCGCTTCGAAATGCCGTACATAAATCTTAGGGTTGCCATAAATGTATATTTATATACATATACACATATTTGATAAAACCCCAAATTGGTATATGTAACCCATGAGAATAGCTAAACTCATGTCATATGTATGTATATATATACATATATATAGTCTCTAAGCAAACTGTCATATATGTATAGATAATATGTCATATATGCATGGATAAACTGTCACATATGTGTATATATGTGTATTAAAACTAGAATGCATCTCATGTATATTGAAGCTTATATGTCAACCAGAATCTTAAACAAACTACCATGCTATGCATATGCCTGTATGTGTATAAATACACATATATCAAGCTCTGCATTCTAACTTGCATGCATAAATTTCCTATGACATCCATCAATCTATCTCCATTTACGTCTAACACACACACACACACACATATATATATATATATATATATATATATATATATATATATATATGCCATGGGAACAATCTCATTTTCTAATATGATTTCCTACATTAATATTTACACTTTAAAATACATTTTCTTCCTTTCTTTCAACAATAGTGATCACCGAAACGTAATATCTAACTTTATCGTTGCCAACGAATCCTTTAATTACAATAGTTCTCGACCCCTTGGTCCACCGAAATGGCGAAAGTCCAGACCCTCTTTTACATATAGAGACCAAGAACCGTAAGTTCCAGCACTTAGTACCAAAACGAGGGTCACCTTTTGACAAACTCGGTGTCATGGAGACTACCGTTAGTGACATACGGTAGGGTGCTAACGATAACCGTTGGCCATTGTTACCCTATTGGAACCTACCCGAACGAACCGAATGACTAAAATATAGTAACTGATATTTCAAAGCGAGGGATACGAACTCTTACCGAAAGCACGTCGAACTCTTTAGCTTCACCAAACCGTCGCCGTTCTCCTCTTCTCTTATACTAGCTTCTTCTCTCGATTGTTTGTTGCTTTTATTTGCAGGTTTATCACTCTATATATATAGGTGTGATGCTTGACGGTTTCTCAAGAAGGGAAGGATGAGAGTCGTTGGTTTAAATGAGTATCAGTTTCACCGATTGATTGAGTTGCATGGCAATGAATCACATTGCCACTTTCAAGTCCAAACCTTTTAGTCTCTTCTCCTCTACACAACAGGCCCTTGTGAAATGATAATTGTCATTTTCTTTTTTTTTAGTTATTACAACTGTAAGGAAAGTCTAAAGCTACAATACATATGCATGACAAACCAATATAACTTATACACGTGTTCTATGGTGTAACAGAATTTAACTGAAAATATCTAAGACCTAAGTTCTGAACAACATGTTCAGAACTTCTGAACAATCTTCTGATTAAGCACATCAGAACTTCCTTCAAGCACTTGGGATATTTTCATCTTCATCTTCAGAAGTTCTGAGTCTCCTACTCAGAACCCTGAACCTTCTATTCAGACTTTCATACTTGTAATCTTTTCGAGACTTCCCTAATCAGAAGTTCTGAGTCTCCTACTCAGAACTCTGAGTCTTCTGCTCAGATGTCAACACTTGTGTTTTTGACAAAACTTCAGATCTAACATGGTGTCTGATCAAGAAGTGTCCGGATCAGATGTGTGTGAATTGTTCAGATAGCAGAAGAATCCGGATAAACTAAAGTTACCGGATAACACTAGGTTACTGGATAAAATAAGGTTACCGGATAGAGAGTAGTTACCGGATAACTTGGTTACGGGGTAAGATAAGAACAAACTAACCAGAAAAAAAATAAACTTACCGGTAATCAGGAAATCACCAGATATATGACAATCCGGATAAGGGGAATCCGGGTAAGAAATAACCGGATAGAGTGTGTAACGACCCGGTATCCCATAACATACATAATATATAACAATTAACATTTCATACACAACGTCGTTACTTTCATAACAAAATACATGATAATTCACATTCGGTCCCAAAGTCTCAAAGCTATACAATACAGGAGTGTAAACATATCCTAATCTTCGTCAGCTAGCAACCGCCTCCTATGCTTTATTCTTCCCCTTGCTAACAAAAGATCCTTGACCTGGAATACATATTTTTGAAAGGAAAATGAGGGTTAGACCAAAAGGTCTAGTGAGATAATCCCTGTCCGTTTAGAAATCCTTTTTATAAAACACACATATACCACAAAGAGTAAATACCAAGTAAGACTCGTGCACTGTGTTCAACTCATCCTTCACATCATTCCCATGGCCAAATTAGCTGGTTGCGAGCCAACTAATCCGCTGTACAACAACTACAGCAACACCGTTGTATAACAACTACAGCAACCATCCGCCGGCATAGTTCGGCAGTGCTCTCGTGTAGCGTATGCTCATATAAATATAATATACATCTCAATATATTATATTTCAACATAAGCACATAATCACATTATTTATCACATTCTAATCATATCTCAATATATGATATTTTTATTTATAAACAAGTCATCACAGTCCTACCACATTTCCATCTCATATATATATATATATATATAACATATATATGTATCCCAGTTGAAAACGTTTTAAAAGTAAAACTCACCTGATAGTTTATCAAAACTCTTTCCAGTCTTTCCCACAAGATTCAGCTTTCACTCCAAATTCACAGTATATGAAACAATTCAAATACGAATATCTCTTTACCAAATAGAACACATAGGACTCTTTAGCAAGCTGAGAATACTAATTAACCTATCAAACCCTTATCCTCAATTTTTCCCCTACGGCGACTTAACACGGGGGTTCCGCTAAAGTATCCGGATACTACAAGTTACCCGGACAACACTACTTTTCCGGACAGCATGACTTTTCCGGACAACCTATACAATCCGGACGTCATCCGGACACCAAAGTAATCCGGACACCATCCGGTATCTTAACTCATCCGGAAACTATAGAAAAGAGAGACTTACCCAGATAAAGGACTCGTCCGGACACCATCAATAAAGCTACCCGGACACTACCAACAAAAGTATCCGGACACATTCAATCTATCCGGAAACTACTGACTGTTCATCTCCAATTCACCCAGAATTCGACAGAATTATTACCAGATGTGTAAATGATGTTTCTACTCCGATAGAACCCTTCTAAAAGCAATTACAAACACAAAATACAAAGGAACATACCTTAATTCACTTCCAAAGCTCACCAATTGATGTCTTAACCACAAAGCTCTTTCTTTCTTCTTCTTAGCTCCAAGAACACACACACACATACCTTAGTTTAGATGTTTCTGAGTTGTGACATATCTGAACTCCTAAAGGGGTAATATCACACCCATTTTACATTCCAGCCCTTACACTATTCAACAATGACCCAAACACCCTTAACTTATAAATTTACCCAAACTTACCATAAACATCAACTTTAAAGTTAACTTTATTTAACGGAACTAACATTTAACTAACGAACTTATACGGGGTATTACAGAGTGAATGACCGGATAGTGGTTACCGGGAAATGTATCCGGAAAGAAATCAACCGGGAACTTTGGGTTACCCGGTTAAATTGGATTTACCAGGAAATTTTGGTTACCGGATCAATTTTGTCCGGTAAGTAGCAAAAAATAGAGAACTTGCCCGGGAAGGTTTGCGAAGTTGCGGAAAGTGCGGCTGGTGTATCCGGTAACTGCGGCTGTGAAGAGCAAAATCGATAGAGATGCAACTAGGGTTGCTAAGATCGTTCTTGAAAGATTAGAAACCTAACAAAACACAAAACTAACAATACCCTAATCGATTTTGAAGAAAACTAACAAGATTTTGATGAAAAATATTGATTTTTTTAATGAACAGAGACCAAAACAAAAGAGCTTGATTTTCCCAGAAACACAATCAAACAGTCGAATTGAGTAATGCAAAATTGCATAATCGCATATAACGATGGTACTAATCGAGTGGTATACGCGAAATCAATCAATTTAACAGAAATCAAAAGATGAGATTTTAAGAACCAATAACTCAGTCGACTAAAACTCAAGAAAACTTACCAGAAACCTTTTGAACACTTTGAATCGAATCGTCCGTATGCTCTGATACCAATTGTGAGTTCCAGATTAGTGCATACAAATAAGAAATCAATAGAATAATAGAACAATCAATATGATTTCACCTTGTCATCCATATCACTTTGATTAACCTTCAGAGTGTTTACAATAATAACGATATGAATGATAATGAACGATTAACCTATTTTCTAAGGCTAATAAACAAATTTATATCCAGGCCTAATCTATCAAGCCAATGGCACATTACATTAATTAAGCCCAAATAACAACTTACAATAAATACCCTGAACTTCTATTCAACAAGATTTAGTCCTAACAAACTCCTTAAACACATTTAATACTTGATAGTAACTCTAGTCTGCACCAAATCAAGTATATTCTCCTTTCGAGAAGGAGACTGACTCTTGATAGTAACTCTAGTCTGCTTTCCTGCCAAAGAGTGAGAACACTTCTTCAAATGAACATTGTGCACACCCGGTAACACCTTTCTCTTTGACAAAAGACACATCCACTTTTCACTCATGTGACCAAGTCTCTTATGCCACAAGTCAGTCATATCAATATTATCCACAACATTGACAATGTTGTTAGAGATCTTCGGATGTGTCACATACAACTTTGGGCATTTCTTACCTCTTGCCACGATCAATGAACCACGAGTGAGTTTCCATAAACCATTACCAAAGTTGTTGTTGTAGCCATCATCATCAAGTAAGCCTGTAGAAATCACATTAAGTCTCATATCTGGGACATGTTTCACATTCCGTAAAATTAATTCCATCCCAGTGTAAAATTTCCAACAAACATTATGTAGAATCCAGATCCGTGCAACAAATATGAAATCGTAATGATAAGCAATAAAAACAATGATTTCAACTGGTCATCCCTTTCATTAATCTTTCAGAGAGAATATTACAATAAGAGTTGAAAGCTAAAAGAGATAATTAGCTTGTTTTTCCAAGTAAATCAACATTAAATATGATGGGCCCGTGGTTAACAAGCCCACGGCCCGTTCACTAAAAGGCTCAAAATAAACTATTACAAAACAACCCTTGAACTTTAAATCAACTATTAAAACCTGCCCTAACAATCTCCCCCTTTGATTTGAAGTTCGAGTTCGCGCTCTATCTCTTGCCAGTTGAATACGTATCATTTGCGCAACGCGAAGTGAACCTCAAAGAATCTGATAGCACGGCGATAGTCGATGAGGTCTTCAATCATTTCCAAAGCTTCCCGAGCAGTTGTTTCATTAGGATTTGGGACATACGAATGCTTTGGATTCTCAGACTCGTGTTTAATAATCTTTCGAAGAGCATCTCTGACTTTTAGAAGCGTGCCGTCACAAAATCTGTCTACCTGACTGAAACGCATAAACTTCTTTTCGTTCTGTTCGTTGTTGTAGACTATCCCGAATTCAGGTTGTAGAAGCAGAGAGTTCTCGGGATACATCTTCAGTTCAGGGGCTTTCAGATTTGGTTTTATCAGATTGAATTTCTTAGCCCTGTTCTCGACAGCCATTTGAAAGTCCGTTAAGTATGACATCATGATAGTACGGACCAGGTGTCGACGAACGGCTTCGAGCGCCTTTGTAATCTCTAGCGGTGGGACGGTTCTTGAACGTAAGTCTTTCAGTAATACCAGAAAGTCGAGCGGTCGGAGGTTCTTGAAGTCGGCTTCAGAGAATCTCCATTCATTACCATCTTCGCGGCGAACGGTGAAGACTGGATAGACGATCCTCATGATGCGGCGTGAATGGATGTTAAGAACCTTTGTGATCTGATGCTTTGTTCTGACTTGACTGACTGGAAGGCACCGCTGCATTGCAAGTTTATAACGCCGTTGGTATTCGGGGTCGAGGTTGTAAATACCAAGGCAAAAGGTTGGCTCGATCGGGCGAAGTTTGTGGACGAACAGCTTTTTCAAAGATTCCTCCAGATGAGGGATAAGTACCTTGATCTTCTCCCAGCGGTTTTGTTGTTGTTGAGGAAGGGGAGGAAGATCAGAAGTTGTCGTGGGAGGAGTAGTTGTCGGAAGATCGGAAGTAGTAGACTCGGGTCTTGTTGATGGTGTTCCGGCGGGTTGAGCATAGTGAACGGGGGATGCTCCATATAAATTTTGGAGCAGGAACTGATCGTAGTCAATATTGTCGTCCTCATCAGTAGGAAAGACCAAATTTACCTGCAGATTTACAGCACTGGCGGCTTTTTCGTACCATGCGTCTTCGGTCTCCGGGTTGGTCTCACACTCTGGATCTATCATGTCCAGTATCGGTCTGTCTGACGAGTCAAAATCGACCAGTTCCTGTGTTGAACCCTCAGGATTTTCAACCGTCGGGTCTTCTTCATCTGAAATCTCCATATCTATGACCATATCTGCTAGTGGCAACTCGGATTTGGGTGCTTCTGATGTAGTTGTTGCAGTTGGGGGTTCCTGTTGAACCACTGTTGTAGTTTCGGCAGTCATGATCTGGGCGGTCTCGGTTTGGCGTAGACGCTTCTCCCCCTCACGGTGATCAGGATCATCCTGGTCATCGTGCTTGCGTTTGAGACCTCCGGCTTGACTCTTACAAGTGTCTTCTAGTGAGCGGACCCTTTCAGACAGCGTGGTGAGAGCTTTATTGTAGTCGTTGAGGGTCGAGTCAATGGCGTCAAGGCATGATGTGATAGATGAAGATGGAGCAGTGACCTGGGATCGAAGAACTGAGATCAGGTCTGCTTCTGTCGAGGAGGTTGTATCGGATTCCTGGAGCAGTTGGGCCAATAGCATCGTATTTAAGGTATCCACCGAATAGATAGGTTGAGCAAATGTCGGTGGATGTGGTGATGCGATTTCGGCTTCAACGATCTTTGCTTTGCCTTTGATGACTTTGGCGATCTCGTCGGTGACATGCTGTTCCAGTGCCTCGCGGACAACCTTGAGGGTGTTGTCCAGGGACCCATGCGACACAAAGTCGGGGTGAATAACTCCGGGACCACTTAGGTTACCCGTTGAGGCGTCTACCACAGGGGTAGAGCCACCTACGTTCACAGTTGGCGTGATGTTAGCTGTGGTAGGATTTCCCGCCGATCCTTGTATTCCACCTAGAGGTGAAGACGCTACGGTGGTTCCGGTCGGGTCACGAAGAGCCTCGACTTGGTGTTGTTCCCTTTCAAGTGTCCTAGCCAAAGATTGATTTATGTCAAGAGGCTCTAGACTCGATAGTGCATGAAATGAAGTCGAGACCGGGGGCTGCTGGTCTCTTATTTCAACACCAACACTCTCCGAATGAGAGGCCGGTGGAAGTTGTGCTTGTTCCCCGTGTAATATTGAAACATCCGTCTGTCGGGAGACGGATGAGTGGATGAGGGGGTCGTGCAATTGCTCCGCTGGGTCCACGGAGTCTTCTTCAATACTCCGTCCCAACAGATGAGACGTTGTAGTAGATGTGGCTACCCGGATATCGCGTGGCTGGGTTCGCTCGGGAGCCTCGTTATCTTTACGGCTCAATCTTTCTTGGTTCTCTTTCGACCTTAATACCCTCCTTCTCACATGTTCTATGTCCCGGGGAAGGTCCCTCCGGCTCTGGCTGGACCATGGGATTCCCTAACTCTCGTCTATATGCTATCACAGGTAGGGTTTCAGGCATATGCATAGCACGGATATTATCCTGCTCCCCCTCAAAACATACATGGGGATTGACTTGCTCCCCCTCGGAGTGAGAGTGATATCCACACAAGAAAAAATATTTAGACTTTGTAATAAAAACAATGTGACTCTTCCCCTCGGATTGAGGTTGTTGATCCGCCATTGTATATATCTGTCAAAACAGCACACAGTTAGGGACTTAGACGGAAGAACAAGTGTCGGTGTGTACCTTTGCTTTGATAGGCTCAATCTGAGATAGATTGAGGATTGGCAGTGACAAAACAGGTACCGGATAGATCAAAACAGGGGTGTCCGGACAAGGATTTGAACAAATAAGACTTTCCGGACAGACACAAGTAGCCGGACAAAGGGTGTCCGGATAAAACTATTGATCGTCAAAACTTTCCGGACGACACAAGTATCCGGACAAAAGGTGTTCCGGACAAGCATGGTTTCCGGATACAGTTGAGCATTCCGGACAAAAATAAGACTGTCCGGATACTCTGGGATTTTCACAAAAAAAAATGCTCTGTCCTTGTAGATTTTGCCAAAATAGGACTGTTTGGATTTAAAAATGAACCTTCTCTCGCTCCCCCTCAAACTGAGCATGGGGATGGCTTTGCTCCCCCTCGGAATGTGTGCATAGTGTGAAATGCACACGGGAGTATCCACACACACACAAAAAACTTTTCTGCATTTAAAAAATTGTGTGTGAAGCTCCCCCTCAACAGTAGAGTATACTTACCCGATGGCTGATCATGCTCCCCCTAAACACATGAGCAACTCGTGAAAGCACAGGTATAAACAAACCTCGCGTCTTCGTAATATTGTTCCTTGTAGATCGTGAGCAGCTCCCTCCTTCCGGTCATGTGTGTGGAGCATTCAGTGTCTAAGAGTCACACATGACCGTCCTACAAAACAAGTTTAGCGGACCTTGGGTACCCAGATTTGCCTGGGTCCCGGAGGGTTAGATTTGGCACTGCCTGGGGAAATTTGCTTTGACTCAGCTTTCCCTTTAGGTGTAGATTTTACACCGTTGGAGGGAACTGGTTTTGGCACTTGTTGCCTCTTGGGTGTAGAATTTACACCTTTTGGGGAAACAGATTTTGGGGCAGATTTCCACCTGGGTGCCGGTTTATCCTCAGTAGGAGCAACCTGTGTAGGAATGGGTTTGGTCTCCCGCTGTAGTTTAACTGCTGATTGGTAACCCCGTTTTTTATAGTGTCTTTGCTGTTTATTATGGGGTTTCCGTTTGGGTGTATGATTATACATGTGATATGACCCAAACCAATCATTATTGTTAATGTCATCAAAGTCATTCCAACCACAACTAGAACAACACAAACAATCGTGCGATAATTGAATCAATTGTTGAGTGGAGTAAATTTTCAATTGAAAATTAACATCTCTTTTAACAAAATCATTCCTATGATTCCAGGCACAATCGTTTTTGTTTATTCTAGAATTAAAAGCATTTGGGAAGGACTTTGATGCATCCTTCTTGACAGGTTCCTTCTTTAGCCTCTTTGGGTTTTCTTGATTAGTGCGACCGGTTTTATCCGAAACAACAGGGACAGTGCGGTCAGTGACTTTATAAGGAACAGTATTTTTGGTAGGCAATGGTCCGGTCTCCTGCCTCGGCTGTGATTGCTTTTTAGAAACAGGTTTAGAACTTGGTTTTGATTGAGAAATCTTGATCACAGCTGGGGCCTTTGTTTGAGAACTGCTACCCTTTAGAAAATTGACCGGATGATTGACTACTGGTGATAGAAAACCAGTGTAGCTCGGAAGTGGTTTGTCGAAAGGGAACGACTCAAACTCTCCATCAGAATTACCTTCGGAGTTCATATATTCTGAAAAATGGACATCCGGAATTACTGGACTTGGATCGGTCGAGGAAGGCGAGGAACACGCTGTGCTTTCGGTTGTGTGCTTTGAGGAATTTGGTGCGGAAGCGTTTAAAAACTCAGAGTTTAAATTCCTTTTAACACATTCATCTTGAGAGAAGTTACTTTCTTGTGAAGATATATTTCCTATGAAGGCTTTACACGATGATGTGTCAGATGAGTTGGAGGAAAGATCAGGTGAAATCTGCTTTTGAGTTTGGAGAAAGTCAATCTGCTCTTGGAGTTGACCATTTCTCAGGTTCCCCTTCATCGTTTCTCTTATCATCTCAGACAGTTTCGATGAGAGCGTATTGATTTCCCATAGAAAACTTTCCTTTTCTTCACTTGACACACCATTGGTTTTCTCAGATTTGAGTTTCTCAAGATCCTTAACTAGCTCTTTCTTCTCATTTTGAAAAATGGACCTTTCTTTCTCGAGTGACTCCTCCAACTCGACTATCTTTGCTTCCAAGATGAGAGGGGGAACATAGAGTTTAAACTCATCCGTCTCAGTCTTGGTTGCAGGTGCTACATCCTCATCCTTCTTGGAGGAATCCTTGGGTGTAGCTACCTTGTAGGGGTCGAAGTAGTCATTGGAAAGATACTTCTTGTCCTTTTGATACGAGTAGTTTAAAGGTTCATAACAAAATGGAAGTTGAATTCCTCGTTTGTGTGTGCGTTTATGTTCCTCGGTTTCCTCCTCCTTTTCTGGTTCAAGAGGACCAGTCCATTGAATTGCGTATTCAGGATACTTTTTATCTAACCCAAAACAAGCAAAATCATACAAAGTGGGTGTATGCCATCTTCCCTTTTTCAAATAATGTGTGTTATCATAACCGATTCCCCACTCTTTGTTGAAGTACGTGAACTCTTTGGGTTTATTCAGAAAAATGGTTTGATCAGTTTGACCCCTTTTGTGGAGTTTGGTTTCAAGATCAAGAATTTTAGTAACAGACTCTTTGTGCTGAATTTGAAGAGAAGAACATTGATAAACAATTTCTTCTTTCTCATTCAAGCACTTATCAAGCTGAGACTGAAGATCAGATAGCTTGGCCCTTATGTCCTTAGGTGCTAATGAAAGATTTTTGCATTTGTCTTTTAGATTAGCATTTTCAGACTTGTATTTTTCAGTTATTCTCCTTTGAACATCTAGCTTTTCAGATAGTGATCTAATCTCAAGCAGTTGTTCATTAGAGGTGGCCTTAAAGGAATCTACCCGTTCAGCAAGAGGTTTCATTCGGTCATAAAGTTCTGAAAAGATAGGTTCACATACCTGACACGACTTTGTCATGTCTTCTTCAGCAGGAGACATCTTCAGTTGCACTGGAGTGATCGTCAGACGTGTAGATTGATTCAAAGTTTTAAAACCTAACGCAAGGAACTTAGAGTGAAGTCCTAACGCAGGTTCTATGAGTGGTTAGACAATAACTTAGTTTACTGGATAGGAATCCAAATAAGTGATCTGATCTGGAAGTGTCCGGATCAGAATTGAAGAAAGCAGTTCAAATATGCAGAGTTGTCCGGATAAGCAAGGGAGTCCGGATAACTTGAGTTGTCCGGATAACCAAGGTTACCGGATTGTCTTAAGTTACCGGATAGAGATCAATTCAAACAGAAGCTTACCGGATGCTGTGGATTCCAGACAGTATTAGGTTTCCGGGTACGATGGAGTTTCCGGATACTGTGAAGTTTCCGGATACCACGAAGTTTCCGGGTAAAAATTCGGTTTCCGGATAAAATTGATTTCCGGATACTTTGAGTTATCCGGAACAATAATACCTGGATAGGTTTGAGATTATGGGATACTTACCCGGATGGATGACTTACCCGGAAGGAACTGGTTGTCCGGAAAAGTTGGAAGAATCCGGATGGAAACACAAACGTCCGGACAAAATGAACTTGTCTAGAAACTGCGGCTAGGTTTGTCCGGACACTGCGGCTGTTTACTCAGTTCGATCGATTTCTCAACTAGGGTTACTCAAGATTGCTCTTGAAAGATTAGAAACAATACCAAACACAAAACTAACACTAACCCAATCAATTTCTAAGCAAAAAGAACACGTTTTGATGGTAAAAATTCGATTTTTGTTGAAGAACACTACCAAAAACTTTGATCTTAAATTGCTAAATTGACCAATCAAACGAATGAATTAGGATGTGAAAATTTGCAGAAACACTTATAACGATAATGCTAACACAACCCAATAAGCAAAAACAACCAATTTCGACTGAATCAAATATTCAAGAATTCAAGAATAGTCAGACGGGTAAAAGTCAAACTAACCGGAAATTGATGAATGAAGCTTTGAATCGAATCCGTCTGTCTGCTCTGATACCAATTGTAGAATCCAGATCCGTGCAACAAATATGAAATCGTAATGATAAGCAATAAAATCAATGATTTCAACTGGTCATCCCTTTCATTAATCTTTCAGAGAGAATATTACAATAAGAGTTGAAAGCTAAAAGAGATGATTAGCTTGTTTTTCCAAGCAAATCAACATTAAATATGATGGGGCCGTGGTTAACAAGCCCACGGCCCGTTCACTAAAAGGCTCAAAATAAACTATTACAAAACAACCCTTGAACTTTAAATCAACTATTAAAACCTGCCCTAACACATTACCAATTCCAACAGTCTTTGATAGATCATTATTACCCATCTAATAGTGCCATAATCACCTGGAGTGTAAGACGAATAAAAGTCTCTTCGTGATGTAACATGACACGAAGCACCACTATCAATAACCCAACTCGAATCATCATTTGAAAGGATCACCATATCATCATCACAACAAAGAAAGAACTCCTCAATAGTGGTATTAACTTCGGCATTGTCATTACCACCGTCATCTTTCTTATGGTTGTTGTGGATTCCCCTTTTGTTCTCCTTCTTCAATTGTCTGCATAACTGTATCGTGTGCCCTTTCCTACCACAATGGTAGCACTCAAAATCAACAGAATTTCTTTTCGAATTTGCCTGATGATTACCTCTATTACTCGGACCTCTACTATGACTTCTCCCCTGTCTTTCCATGACCAAGACATCTGGTTGTGAAGAGGAAACCTGCGACTTTATTCTCATCTCTTCATTTAAAATATCCCCTTTAGCCAATTCCATGGAAATAACACCATCGGGTGCGAAGTTGGACAATGATGTCCTAAAAGTCTCCCATGAATCCGGTAGAGTACCAAGAATCCATAAGCCTTGGATTTCATCTTCAAACTTGATGCCCATTTCTGCAAGCTGATTAATAATTCCGTGAAATGCATTCAAATGATCAGTGATAGGAGTTCCATCATGGTACTTCAGTTGTATCAACTTTTTAATCAAAAACAACTTATTATTTCCAGTCTTTCGAGCATATAACTGCTCGAGCTTGTTCCACAAAGTACGAGCATGAGTCTCCCCACTAATATGGTTCAAGACATTATCATCTACCCATTGCCGAATATACCCACAAACCTGTCTATGCAAAATCTTCCATTCTGCATCTGTTTTACCCTCAGGTTTGTCGGTTGAAAAGATGGACAAATAAAAATCCTTCACATAAAGAAGGTCTTCCATCTTTCCTTTACAAACATGATAATTAGAATCATTTAAACTTACCATCCTACTTGTATTAGCTTCCATCGTTCAGACAAGTCAAACCCAATAACAATTAACCTGGCTCTGATACCACTCTGATGGGAAAAATGCGTCACAACGGTAACAACAATGCGGAATAAACCTTCGTTGGACAAAACTTTCCTGACTTATATGAACCTTTGAGGATGCAAACAAATAAGGAATACTAAATGCAATGCTAATCAACCACCAAAAACATAATAAGCAACAATCAAGCACACACGAATTTAGCGTGGAAACCTCTCAAGACGAGAGTAAAACCACGGGACCCTTAGGCCGCTTAAAGTCCACTACCACCAATAACCAATACAAAAGTCTTCTCTAGATAAAACTAGACGCACACCACAATCATCATACTCTTGGAACAAATCATCAAGAAATATGGAATCAAACCAAAAAAGAAAAGAGGAAGAAACATCACCCAGAAAACAGCAAACTGTCGAACAGCAAAAGGGTGACTTCCGGATCTCCAAAACCGATCTCCACCGTTCAGAATGTGGATAAAGATGTCGTGAAGATACTGTCCAAATATCCCGACGATCCGACAGTTCAAATTCCGGGAATAATCAAAACGACGCCGCTGCGCTTGACCGAAAGTTGCAGCCGAACTTTTCTCCTTCTTTTGTATTTTGTGAACTCTCTCTTCTTGTTATAAAAACCCTATGATACAAAGAAATATATAGAATGTATCGGGCCACAATTGTTGGGCTATTTTAACTATTCCTCATGGGCTAGAAATAATTAAACATAAAACCCAATAAGTCGCACATATAAGTAAAAGGGTAAACCGTTAGGACTGACATTCACATGACCACTTAAACTTGTTAGAAAAGTGTAGGAATCATGCAAAAGAGTGAAGTTAGGTAATTAAGACAGCCTTTCGATGATGAAGGAATGCAACGGATGTTGCTGACAGTGAGTTGAAAAAGAATTGTTCTGCTTTATGAGCAACAACTATTTCCATTGTAACACCTCAAATCTGCAGCAGAAACGGGATCTCCAAACGACAAAATAAATCGCTAAAATTTCTATAATTAAATCAAACATCTTAGCTTAAGCAAAATATAAGGTCTAAAAGAAATAAAAGTCTATAACACTCAAACAAATATTGTTTCCTAAACGAAAATCTTGATCAAGAATAAAATAACTTCAAATAAATAAATTAAAATTCTCATAAGTAGGTGATCCTCTCTTCACACGCCCTTGATTGCCCCAGCTAGATACTTTCCGGAAGAAAAACACACCATGAGCCAAATGCCCAATACGGATATGAATACAAAAAATCAATGCATAATGTAATTACAAAGATCAAATTCAAATGAGATTGGAAATGAAAGTTTCAAAATTACTCCAATACAATATCACCACCAAACTCCAGAGTAATCAAGAATGAATTCCAGGCTGAAGCAACGATGGGTTGGTTTGCACATACCGAGTTTCCTACATGGAGCAAAAACATAACAAAGGATATCCAAACAAATCATAATACACCGCATTCACGACTCCATGTGTATCCAAAATCAGTGGCATGTATGGCACTACATCGCACACTGATAACAAAGCTCCAAAAGTCCTAGGGCCGATCCATACGCCTCCTAAATAAAATCACCGTCATACCACCCAACTCTCATCAGAGCACACCAAAATCGGAATGAGCCTCCATGGACTAATCACACCGCCACGGATAGTGTCACACCACTGGCGCCACAATGGCATGTTTGTAGTACCCCTACAGGTGGTTAACTCGGTATTCCTACTCTCCACTATCTAAGAAAAGGGTTCTATGTATGCATGGGTGAATATAAAAGAAACATCACTCCGAGTATATTCACCATGCATCACAATCTTATAAATCAAAAGATCAAAACGTACTCGTCAAATAATAATAGCCAACAAAGCAAAACAAAAAAAGAGATTTCGAATATCGAGGTATTGAACAACAACAAATAATATTTCAATAAATCAAAATTGCATATCGCAATCACCAAACCAGTTGAACGAATGAGTCATAACAAATGTCAAAAGATAACAATTATAATCGAATAGAGTTTCACTGAAAGAAGTACGGAAATCCGTACCTGGCACGATATCCGATAGCAATAAAAGCCTCTAAAATACTTGAGATCTCCTACACGCTTCCAACAAAACATAATACCCCCAAGATTAATTACACAAACGTAATTAATTACATTAATACAATTTAGAAATCCATATTACTAAAATATAACTTAAAATAACCTACGATTGATCAACCCTCCCAAATAGGCATGGCAATTTGACCCGACCCAGTGGGGAACTCGGTCCATCCGACCCGACCGGGGCCGGGGATTCCCCACCAAACCGGGTACCGGGGTCGGGGCCGGGGAAACCCACTTTCAAAAAACCGGGGCCGGGGCCGGGGTGACCATCCCCCGACCCGCCCCGGACCCGGTATATATATAATTAAAATTTTATTTATTTTATATATTTAAAATATATAATAAATTTTAAAAATATTTATTCCTTTCCAATTTGTAATCATCTCAGATAGTTGTTAAAAATATTTTTTTTCCCAATTTTAAAAATAGTGCAGCAAAATATTTGTTAAAAAAAACCAACCGGGTCGGGGAACCGGGTCCAAACCGGGGACGGATGTTGACCGGGTCTTGACCAAAAGTTGACCGGGGTCGGGGTTGGTATCCCCATACCCGTCCGGGGCCGGGGGAGGGTATCACAAACCGGGGCCGGGGCCGGGGATGGAGATCCCCGCCCCGTTGCCATGCCTACTCCCAAACACACAAGTTTTCCAAAAACGCTATATAATATATATCTTTATAGCAACGTTTAAAGCTTATAAAATTTATACGGTTTACTTCTCTTATTTACAAAATCCTTTACGACCAAAATATAAGTATTGTTTGTAATCGATTCGAAAGGTATTAGATAAAAAAATTACAATAATAATAATTATAATAAATATTGAATACGAGTTAAAGCTGTAAAATATTCAAACAAGGTGTTTTTATTATTATTCTTGTAAAATATATTCTAGAATAGGGACCAGAATTGTCAAAACCTGAAATTCCTTTAAATCTGAATTTGAAAAACAATTTTAATAACATGGGTTGAACTGTATTTATTAAAGGGAAATTAATTAAAATACCCTAAGTCAAACCATCTTTTACTGAAATACCCAAAATCTCTCCCACTTTGCAAAAATACACCAAAAATCCACGATGGGAGCCCGCGATCGCGGTCCAGGGACCTTTTCTGACACTTTTTTAAACTTGCAGGGACCATTTTTGAAAAATGGAATCCTGCGATCGCGGGCTCATCCCGCGATGGGGTTATTTTTGTGACTTTTCAATTGCAAGGGACCATTTTTGAAAAATTTCAGGGACCATTTATGAAAATTTTGATATTTTGGCACTGTTCACCCCATTTCGTCCATTCTACGAATTTAAAATGAAATGTTACACTTTCAACCCCTATACTTATTTACTAAATTTACTTTATACCTTTTAATTTCATTATTTTAATTTTACATTTAACACATATAATCGTTTATTAACTAAAATACGTTAAAAAAATACGTTTTAATTTTAACAAATTACACCATTATAATCGTCTCTTCGATATGTTCGAAATGAGCCCAATCTTGAATTTTTTTGGATTTATATATTTTAATATATATCATATACAGTTATACACTACATAAAAAAATATTTTTTATATTTAAAATTCATACCCTTATAATTAATTATTTAATTTATGGTACATCTCTTATTTTTTTTTTCAATTTTGTTTTACACTCCTATCGCATTAACATAATAATCATATATTAACTAATTCATTAAATCGTTTTAAATTATTATTATTTGAATGTGTTTATAGATTTCGTCTGAAAAAGTTGCTTGCATGATTCCACTGAAAAAGTAACTGCAATATTCGTCTGCTCTTGAATAAAGGTCTTTCATTAGGCAGAAAATTAGTCTTTAAGTAGTCAAACATAGCTAATTAATGAGAATTTAGATCAGATTTATATGGTACTATCAAATGCAAGTTTCTATAATATAGATATTGTTCTACATTACATGATACCGATTTTTGCATCATATGAATCACTTCCAGACAACAAGAACCAATACCCCAATAATCAAGAAATAAATGCTTGTTCATCCAATAATCTCTGTATTAGGATTATCGCAAGTTTGATAAACCTACTTACTAGGTGTTGGAAATATGGGTTTTACTAAACTTTGGACGCATTTAAATTTATATATATGTGTTATATATAACTAACTTTTAGTAGGTTTATGTTCTTCTATATGAGATCTTCGAAATGATATATAATGCGTCCAAAATAGAGTATGTGTGAAAGAGATATCGATACTCAAAGTTGAGTAAATGGATGAAATTAGCAAAAACCAAATGAAGTAAACAGTAAGTCAATCAATCACAATACTTTAACAAAATAAGTTAATACTAAAAATAACAATTATTTAATGTTACATAAACAACCTAACGTGGCCCTATTAGACAATGCGCATAAATTGACTCCGCCATATGTCGGCGGAAATCCATTGCCTCATCGTCGGTTTCGTTAGGGGGTACCCATATCTCCTCGTTATTTATCAACTTTTGGACATTACGGCATACCCATACACCGCAATCCGCATATAACCCGGTCTGCTGGGGTACTTGGCCGGCCATCTTTGTGCGAAAGATACTTGACACTTCGCGACGTCTATGATCCCCGATCAATGAAAAGAACGTATATAGTTTTGTTTTAAACGATTGCATCTGCTCTGTCAATTGTTGTTTGCAGAGACCGTCCTTTTCGCTGTCATATAGGGTCATGACCATAGTGTCTAGTTCAAACACTCCAAGAAGCCAATGTCTGGGATGCAAGCATATGGGGATGTACACCTGAAATATTAAAATATATGTCATATATGTTATTAAATAAAATAACAGTAAAACGATTTGCATACCCTATCGAGGAGAGTCCAAGAGGTCCCTTCCGAGCCATTGCATATTTCGATCACGGAGGCGGGACCTTGATGCTCCATCAGTATACACTAAAAGAACATAGTGTGCATGATGGTCCACCTCGTGTCTATGCCACGATGTTTTTGCAACAGGCTAACCCAAGAATCGACGTGCTATGCATAAAAAATAGATGGTTAGACATGTAATATAAATATATTTGATTATATATGACTATAATTTAACTTCATACTAACCGTATCGTCTAAGTCAGAGTTCACAGGGTCATCCGCAAGCAATTTTTCAAAAAACGAGGGGTTGATTTCTAAGCCCCCGTAAGGGGTGAATGTCAAGTTGGGGAGGCGACCAGTCCGGCACATCCTCAATATTTCTGATGCCGGTTGAGGCTCCGGTGAAGGCACATTTCCCTTTTTCTTTCCTCCCTTCTTTCCCCCCGCTTTCTTTGCTTGTTTTTTAGCGGGCGGTGGTGTCGTAGATCCTTGTTGGCCAAACGGGTGACGAAACCCTTGTGAAATTTTATGCGACCGCTTTAGAGGGAGCGGGGTCACCTGTGGTGGTGGATCTACAACATCCATCGAGTCATCGTCAGGCTCCGAGAAGTGCTCCGAGAAGTGATCCTGGATAATAGGAGACCCCGTCTGAAAATTACGTTACTCAATGTTTTAAGTACAATTTAGGAAATGTTCACAATTAAACCAAAACTACCAAAATAACTTACAGTATGCATTTCCGGCCTGTAATAGTCATCGGCCGAACCGCCAAAGATGTTTGTGATTGATGTGGTGGCGAACGGCGGCGGCATCTGCGAGGTGTATGCCCCCGACATCCCGGCCTGCGTGACATTGATCATTAAAATATTTACAAAATTAGGATTATCGATATATAACTATAATGGTTACTCAGTGTCACTAACACTCTCCGGGATAGTCGAATATGATGTGGTGGCGAACGGCGGCGGCATCTGCGAGGTGTATGCCCCCGACATCCCGGCCTGCGTGACATTGATCATTAAAATAGTTACAAAATTAGGAACAAACATATAACTATAATGGTTACTCAGTGTCACTTACACTCTCCGGGATAGTAGAATAGGATGTGGTGGCGAACGGCGTTTCCGACATCCCGGCCTGCGTGACATTGATCATTATAATAGTTACAAACTTAGGAACAAACATATAACTATAATGGTTACTCAATGTCACTTACATTTTCAGGGAATGACGGGTGGGATGTGGTGGCAAACGTCGCATGTGCCCCCTGTCCGAACGGAGCGGGGATCGGTGTCGTACTCGACAGCTAAAACAAATTTAGAACGTAATATTAATATACAAACTAAATAAACGTGGCCAACAAATTAAGTTAAACACTAACATTGACAGCGCTAAACTGTCTGTAGACTTCCTCCAGATAGTGTACACGTGTCTCTAGCGGCCCGTGGACGTAGTCCCACAGGACTTCATGTGAGCCACGCTGTGGCTCGTAGGAAGGGGCCGCCTGATATGGATTGTAGGAGGAGGAAGGGGGCGCCTGGTAGGAGGAGGAAGGGGGCGCCTGGTAGGAGGAGGAATGGGGCGCCTGGCAGGAGGAGGAACGGGCCGGCTGGTAGGAGGAGGAAGGGGGCGGCTGGTATCCACCGGAAGGGGGCCTGTCGTCGTCTTCCTCATCTTCGGAAGTAGGGGGACGTCGAGCCCTTTCCGCCTCTGCGTCAATAAAGGCCACGCTGTCTCTGTACCAATCTGTGCCCATCTCGTCGACAGTAGGCACAAGGCGATCGGCGGGCACGAGTGGCTGCTAAATATATGATAAAACATAAAAGAAATTAATAAGCGGGACTAACGTATGCAAATTGTAAACATAGTAAAAGAACTTACATTTCTAGACGCTTTGAAGAACTCAATCCAAAGCGACCTACTTAGGGTAACACGCTTGTCCCAACGGGTTCCCCTAAGTACTCGATCGTCGCGCTTGACGAAATATCGGATTGATGCGGGAAACATCTCCAAGATCCATATCTGGAATTAGACAAGAAGAGCAAGTACGTAAAAAGAAAAGCCAAACAGTTTGTATGTATTATTAACAATTGTTATACTACGTATCTAACCTTGAAGGCGTATGTAAAACCACAAAGATTCATCTTTGCATGTCGATCGGCGCGTCTGCCTATGGCTCGGTGCAGATTAGAGTAGCAATGTGTCCAGATATGGCTACCCCACGGGTAGCTGTTAAACAGCTCAAGGTCCTCGACGGCCCTAAGGACCGTCGATGAAGCATGCTGGCTATACTCACGGCCCAAGAAGCCCATATCCACGATCACCACCAAGCATACACGGACAGCATCGTCGTCGGTTAGGGCACTAAGGCCCTCTTTCATCTTTTCCTGGGCTGCCTTCAGCTTCAAACGAGATGCTGAAATGCCGAAAACCCTAGGAACGAAGGAGCAGTCTTCTAAGGGAGGAAGGGGGGGAGCCTCTCCAAAACGTAGTCCTGTAATTAGACAGAACTCCCGACGCCCAAAATGAAATTGAGAGCCGAAGAAATCAAAATGCATCTCCTCCGGCTCAGCGTTGGCGTCCTCGACCTCCAACTGTAGAAACATGTGTACTAGCGTAGGGTCGCCACCAGAGTAAGACACATCCATCCATGGCCCGAACGGTGTCCCTCTATAGATGGTCTCAAGGGTATCTGCGCGATCACCTAATCCCCTAAACAGCGCTCCTAATTCCTCGATGTATGAAACTTTGCACCTCAGCGTCAAGTCGATGTTAAAGAAATCCTTCTACATAGTCATTCACAGATGTTATAGTTAGTGTTATATATAGATGCTGCAGTTTATTTTATTTTATTTTATATAGATGTTGCGGTTTATTTTATTTCAACGTATCATATTGTTATATATAGATAAAGTGCGGTGTTATTTTATTTCAACGTATAATAGTGTTATATATAGATAAAGTGCGGTTGTATTTTATTTCAACGTATAATAGTGTTATATATAAGTAAAGTGCGGTTGTATTTTATTTCAACGTATAATAGTGTTATATAAAGATAAAGTGCGGTTGTATTTTATTTCAACGTATAATAGTGTTATATATAGATAAAGTGCGGTTGTATTTTATTTCAACGTATAATAGTGTTATACATAGATAAAGTGCGGTTGTATTTTATTTCAACGTATAATAGTATTATATAAAGATAAAGTGCGGTTGTATTTTATTTCAACGTATAATAGTGTTATTGTAACGTCCCAAAAATTTCAAGCAAATTTAAATTTTTTAAATAAACATTTCATTTATAACAACTCATTAAATGATCCCAACGTTTCGCTTGCAAACTCATAATTAATATCCTCATAATAAAAACCAGCGGAATAAACGTTTAATTATTAAAAACCATAAAACAACCAGCTCTCCTCGCGCACCAGTGTGTACTCGTCACGCCTGGGAGCCGCCCGTACCTGAAACCACAGATTATTGGGAAAGGGTAAGCACGAAGCTTAGTAAATTCAAACACCATAAATAACACAGTTATTTCCACACCACCATAAACAGATAATTGCACATAAACAGCATATAAGTCTACGAACAAATCATAGATGTGCATACTCACACCAACCCACCTAATAGGCAAACGTCGGTCCCACCGACCACACGACAACCGTGCAAACGCAACCCGGCACCCCCGGGTTCATACGCCGCCCGCGTATGCAACCTTCGCAATCCGGCACCCCCGGGTTCATACGCCACTCGCGTATACCACCTTTGGCCCCACCAAGTCACTACGCCACCCGCGTATAAAATCTTCGGCCCCGCCGGATCCTCGGTCCCACGAGTTAACGTAACAACATAGTATCAACTAGACACCCCACTATCTGGTTCCACAACACAATCACATAAAGCTATCACACACGTACTATAACAATGATAAAACAACCGTTATTAGATCCGACTAGACACCCCACGATTTAACCCCACACCACAAGCAATTAGAACTACCACACATACACACAACGTAATGTAAAAATAACCGACATTAGTTATAGTGAGAGAACTCACCTCGAATGCGCGCCTAGCTCAACAATACAAATTCGAGCTTCCCAATTACGGTCACTTCCCAGCACCTACGACGAAGAACGATCACTCGCGACCTTTCTCTCGCTCCTCGTTGCTCCCTCTCACTTCGTCGCTCCTCTCTCTCTTTCTTCGCCGGCGAGACCAGCGGAGGTGCTGGTGGTTTAGGGCGGCGAACGGCGGTGGTCTTGGTGGCTCACGACGACAGGGAAGGGATCCTTGGGTTGCAGTTTACGTGAGAGAAAACGAGAGAGAGAGAAGGAAGGAGTTTAGGGTTAATGTTTTCTCCTCTATTCTTCCACCTCACGGCAACAACCACCAACTAAAAACAATTGGGTCTTGACAAATAGTTGCATGGGCCGAAACCCATGAGGGTTTTTGGCCCCTTTGACATAATTAGCCCCTCAACATACGATTCTCTCGCAACTAGCCACAATTTTCAGTACTTAACGATTTGACCCAACTCGGCTAACCCGTTAACGAGAACCACTATAATACAAACTTAGGAGGAAAGAAAAGAAAATAAATACATAAATAATTAAAAGAAATTACATACCGGGGTACGGGCTTTACAACTCTCCCCCACTTGGATTAGACTTAGTCCCTGAAGTCTACGCCCGCAAACAGCTCCTAATAACTCTCCGGCATTTGATGATATCCCAACCTCAATCCACTTTCAAGCTTTAACCATTCTAAAGCTGCTCACAGTATACCCTACAGGATACTCGACTACGATCATTCCTACCCTTAACTGTCGATTAACTTCCACGAATTCTAATAGACTCCAAAGATTTTCAATAACTTATATTAACCAAACATCGACCCCCTGCCGAACATCGGTCCAACCGATTACGATAACAAACATCGGCCACCCGCGGAACATCGGTCCAACCGATTACGATAACAAACATCGGCCACCCGCCGAACATCGGTCCAACCGATTACGATAACAAACATCGGCCACCCGCCGAACATCGGTCCAACCGATTACGATAACAAACATCGGCCACCCGCCGAACATCGGTCCAACCGATTACGATAACAAACATCGGCCACCCGCCGAACATCGGTCCAACCGATTACGATAACAAACATCGGCCACCCGCCGAACATCGGTCCAACCGATTACGATAACAAACATCGGCCACCCGCCGAACATCGGTCCAACCGGTTACGATAACAAACATCGGCCACCCGCCGAACATCGGTCCAACCGATTACAATAAATCACATAAACGTGGTATTATCCTAGACACTAACACAAATAGATATCCCCCACAATCAAGTCAACTAACACACACGTAGGTCATTCCCTTAAGCGATACTACCCGGCCTACGTTACCAACACGCGTGGAATACCCAACCTCCCACCGTCGACGTATCCCCCACACTCGCTCTAAAAGGCTAATTTATCTGAACCGAGAATACACCCTGACGCCTACCTCTCAGGTAACGTCTCAGGGCCCCTCATATCGGAATTACCTCCCAGGTAAGTGCCCACAACTATATCCTCCTAGCACCTACTAGAAAGCCTAGGCTATAACACCTGAACACCGGGGCCTCACCCCGAGATACCCAACCGACCACTACCAGCGACTGACTAACGTGCCTAAGGATCCAGAGCAAAACAGCCTACCCACAAGTGCCTATTCCGGATTGTCTCCCTCACCCAAACGTGTAAATACTCGACGTGCAATGAATGCCAAACAGTGCGACAAAACAATTCATCAACAAGACTCCACCTTGAGTCATTAAAACCGGGCAATTAGCCCATGACTAATTCCAAGTCAAAACCGAGCAAAATGCTCCACGCTTGCTAGACCCATAAGTCGGTCAAAAACGCGTTTAAATAAAGTCTAAGCAAGCAATACTCTGAAATCAAACTTAGTCCCAGACTCAACACGGGTTAAACAAAAGAGTTTTCCAAAAGGACTCACACCCTTAAAATTCTCGAAATGACACATGACACTTAAAAGCACATTTCCCCAAATGGTTTACAAAATCATTTACAAAATATTTTCAACATCAGGATTTTCATCTCCAAAAAGATCGTATGTAATAAAACTACTATTACCAGATCGATAGTTACGCAAAACTGGACACGCTCGTCCCACGTAGGAAAATCATGTTGAAAATCGTTCCATTGCAGTTCGGTTTACTCACACAAAAGCAAAGCGTAATAAATAATTTTCTTTAAAATGAACCGCCTCGATTCCAGTATGGATTGACTCATAACATGCACTTAAAGTAACCGCTTGACCTTAAACAGGGTGCGACAAAGGTGTGCACCTAATTCAAAATAAGTTTCACGACATTTGATTCAAAAATTCTTCTTTTTAATCATAAAATGACGTGGCACAGGGTTCGCCACAAATTTTCGCGCGTCAGCTAATCACACAAAACGATGACACGGTTTACAATTATATTTTTGTTAAAACACAACTGTCTCGTGTAAGTTTCAAACTTGAAGACAGAAACCAGTCCGCTTCTATTAATTGGAAATATCGACTAAAACCTCATAAAATCTCACACTGGGGGCATGCATGCAAGCTTGTAACACTTCCTCAAGTTTCGTACTTGGGACATATAACGTCAAAACATTATAGTTTAAAAATGTATTTATCGAAAATGCTCAAAATACTTGTTTCCTCCCAAGCAAAAGTTTTTTAATTTCCAAAAAAAAAATGATCGGTAATTCTAAATTAACCGAAACTCAACAATCTACGCATTTATATTTCCAAAATATAACACATTGTAATCGAATGCATGATATTCACAACATTAAAACACTCATTGGATCAAATGGTCTTTCATTTCGACAAAAGGAACTAAAACATTTTCATGCACGACTCGTTTATCAAAATGTCGAGAACAAAGGTTACCCCAGTATGCATACCCCTAAGTCGATAAATCGCATTTTCATGGAAATGTCAATAAAACCTTTAGCTGACTAAAAAGCGCACTAAACAACTCCTTATGAAATGTTACCAAAATTCCTCCATGCACCACTTATGTCACGCATGAATCAATCCACACACCGGACTATTTGCAATAAAATACTTAGTAACACAAACTCTCGAAAGAAAAGTTAAGCGACACTAGAATTCCAAACTCATTTTAAACAAATCACCAACAAAGTTTGTAACTCTCGTTATAAAAAGGTTTCATGCACTTTCAAAACCATAATTCGACATCTTGTGTGTGTGCTAAACATTTCCCAAAATTCCAAAACACAATCCATATAAGGATTGGAAACACAAAAAAAATTAGTTAATGCAATCCTATTTTCAAAATAAACTATGTGCATGACTCAGTCGGCATTCAACGTCTCGACTCATACTCCTCCATACCTCTCCAATCCACTATCGTCCTCCGGACATTTAAACCTCTTAGGACAAGATGGGAAATTACGTCAAATAATCCCTACGATTTTTCCTCAAATCAAAGTCGACTCTATAAGCCTATGACTCTAGCGCAATCCCCATCTTGACCCGAAATGACCTACTTACAACAAACATCGTCGACATCGTCACTCAAAGTGACTAATACTAGAATCGTCCTTCTATTCCAACGACTACTGGATTAGATCCTTCACCACTACCCTCAACGATCATTACATCTAAGTAAGTCAAGTACACACATGTCTCTCCTCGTGACGGCTATTCTGGGTAGATAATGCAACGCGTTATTAGCACATAACAACGCACACTAACAACACTCACGCCCAACTCCTTGGATTCCGCGTGACTTCCCCGACTCGAGCATTGATCCTGTGCTTCCGGTAGTAGGAGCTCTACTACTACCATACACACCTATCATCGCCCGTTCCGAGTTCCATCCCAAGGGGTCCAAGTAGCTCCTTGCCGATAACTATACCCATATGCCCGCACCAGCATATGTACACACTCTTCCTAGCTCCCTAGGAATTCCACCCCCAAACACTACCCTTGCTACAACGAAATTTCCACTAGTCATGACGAGTCGCCTCGCGAATGCACAGTCGCACACAGTGCAAACCAGATAGACATTCGAATGTAAGATCCTATCCTACGACGGTTGGACTCAAACAAGAGCTGCGCAATAGAACTAAATCCGACATTCTAAGGCTATTCGGTTCCTACCACATACGACCTATAGTGCATTCACTTAACAACCTATCAAGGCTAGCATAAACCTATTAGCAAGCAACAAACATGCAATACAATGTAATAAGCACCAAGCAATTTAGCATACATACTCCTATGTTCTAGAAAGCAATCTAGCACACATACTCATACATAAACACCCTTCCCAGCTCTCTAGGAACTTCCTCTTATCCCACTACCCTTGCTACTACCGAATCCCTACTAATTATAACGAGTGACCTCGCGAATACCCGATTATATGCAGTGCGAAATAAATAGACATTCGAATACAAGATTCTATCCTAGAACGGTTGGACTCAAACAAGAGCTGCGCAATAGAACTAAATCAAATATTCTAAGGCTATAAATCTCTTACTGCATACAACCTAGAGGGCATCCACTTAGTAACCTATCATAATTAGCATAAATTCCTAATAGCATGCAGTTCAACATACCGCATAGTGTCACAACAGGCAATCTAGCATGCATACTCTATGATCTAGAAAGCAATACATACACTAAGTACTGTACCTTTTCCCTTGGCTCCGGCTGACTGTACACACTGCGCCGTCGATCACCGTTTCTCAAACGGGTTTTCCTTTCTTTTATTTTCCAAAAATTTTAAAGAAAATTTTATAGCCGCAAACTTGAGATCAAACACACCGAGGTGCATTTGATTCACTCAAGCTGTGCTCTGATACCAAGTTGTAACGTCCCAAAAATTTCAAGAAAATTTAAATTTTTTAAATAAACATTTCATTTATAACAACTCATTAAATGATCCCAACGTTTCGCTTGCAAACTCATAATTAATATCCTCATAATAAAAACCAGCGGAATAAACGTTTAATTATTAAAAACCATAAAGCAACCAGCTCTCCTCGCGCGCCAGTGTGTACTCGTCACGCCTGGGAGCCGCCCGTACCTGAAACCACAGATTATTGGGAAAGGGTAAGCACGAAGCTTAGTGAATTCAAACACCATAAATAACACAGTTATTTCCACACCACCATAAACAGATAATTGCACATAAACAGCATACAAGTCTACGAACAAATCATAGATGTGCATACTCACACCAACCCACCTAATAGGCAAACGTCGGTCCCACCGACCACACGACAACCGTGCAAACGCAACCCGGCACCCCCGGGTTCATACGCCGCCCGCGTACGCATACTTTGCAACCCGGCACCCCCGGGTTCATACGCCACCTGTAACATCCCTTATCCCATATACATGACGTATTACACAATATAACACAATTAAATATAAGAAACAAACTTCACTTTACATGTACAGTCCGGTAGTCTTTTACAAATAGAAAGAAAACATTTGAAATACAATCCTTGTGCTATTTGCATCCATAACACTTAACATTCCATTACAACTACTAAATAAGTCAAAAGCTTCGTCTTAGTCTTCCTTACTAGCCATCCATCTCATACTCTACTTACTTGCCCTTACCTGATCCGCCACCTGGAATACATATTTTTAAAACAAAATGAGGGTTAGACCTGTTGGTCTAAGTGAGAAACCCCTGTTAGTTTAAAAACCATTTATATAAACTTCATTCATATAAATCACGCCACATAATTACATATATCCAATTAAGCTCACACCTCGTGCACCTTTCCTTCTCATTTCCTCCTGGCCATATTAGTGGTAGCAAGCCAACTAATAATATACAACGCTGTACAACATCTACAGCCAAACAACGCTATACAAGTTCTATAGCCAATCACACCGGTCTTAAACCCGGCCAACGTATTATAACACGTTTATAATACACATGTAAGTACAATATCTCACTATATTGTAATTCGCATATACCATACATATACACATAATCACTAATTATCACATTCTCAAACCATACGTATGTATTCCAGTTGAAATTACTTTTAAAGTAAAACTCACCTCGTTGCTTTATCCAAAACCTCCGGATCCTTTATCTGTCAATTTGATCTTTCTCCCAAAGTTCACAAAATCTGTAATCAATTAATTACGAAACATTTAACAGTCGAGAATACTAAATGAATCTAAATAGTCTAAAAATCCCATTTTGCTATCTCGGCCAACACTCTCTCGCAACTCTCTCTCTCTCTCTCCTCGCAACACACTCTCTCTCGCCACCTTCTCTGTCTCTTCCTCGCAACACACTCTCTCCTCGCAATCATGGCTTGCGAGCCCTAACTCCCTCGCAGCTAAAGGCTTGCGAGCCCTAACTCCCTCGCAGCTAAAGGCTGCGAGCCAAAAATCCCATCGCAACCAAGTCTTGCGATTCTTATGAACATTCATAAACCTCTCAATTCACTGAGTTCATCTTTTACCCAGATTTACAGATATGTTTCATACTACCACAGAACACTATCCCAAACCCAAAATACACATATCTTATCAAAACACCAAAACCCACCTACATACCTATTTATCAACTTAAATATAAAAGGGATAGGTTATAAATGATTGTTACCTTTACTTCCTTGAACTGATCTTAATAATCCAGCTGAAACTCCACAGCTTCCTTCTTCTTCTTCTTCCTAAATTTCCTCTCAACCCTCTCTTCTCTCTTTTCTCTCCTTTCTCTCTGTCGTGAACCAATAACACACACACCTTGTTTTCCTTTTTTGCCAAGTCTCTACAATGAGACACCTCATCTCAATAAAATAAAAAGAGGCGGTGGATGAAGATAAATATCTTCATAGTTACCAAACAAACCCCATACTTTCATCAAATGGCAAAACACACCCTTAAACTTCCAAATTAACCAAACTTTTACCCTAAATATTTTATTATAAACTTATTCAATTTAACGATAAGGGTTTTAAATAACGACTTTACCCGGGGTATTACATCATCTCCCCCTTAAAAGAATTCCGTCCCGGAATTCAGTTAAGCAAAAAGGTGAGGGTATTTGGCTCTCATGTCCGATTCGGTTTCCCACGTGGCATCCTGACCTCTATGATGCCTCCACTGAACCTTCACTTGCCTGATCTCCTTATTCCGCAGCACTTTGACTTTATGATCAACTATTGCTTCCGGTTCTTCCACATAATTCAGTCTTTCGTCGACTTGTATCTCTGGTAGGGAGACTGCCTGATCTTGAGTAACTAAACACTTTCGGAAGTTTGACACGTGAAATGCATTATGAATTCTGCTCAACTCTGGTGGAAGATCTAATCTGTAAGCTACGTCCCCGATCCTTTCAGTGATTGCAAATGGTCCAATATACCTTGGGCTAAGCTTACCCTGTCGACCGAATCTGATGACTCCTTTCCACGGCGAAACCTTTAACATTACATAATCCCCAATTTGAAATTCCAACGGCTTTCGACGGCGATCCGCGTAACTCTTCTGTCTATCTTGAGCCACTTTCAATCTTTCTCGGATCTGTGTAACCTTATCGGCGGTTAACTGAACTATTTCCGGCCCCGCTAACTGTTTCTCTCCCACTTCGTTCCAACACAGAGGCGTTCGACATTTCCTACCATACAGTACTTCAAACGGTGCCGCTTGTATGCTGGAATGATAACTGTTGTTGTAAGCGAATTCGATTAACGGCAAATGCTTATCCCATGATCCCCCAAAATCAACAATACAAGCCCGGAGCATATCTTCTAAGGTCTGAATTGTTCGTTCACTCTGTCCATCTGTTTGAGGATGATACGCCGTACTTAACTTTATCTGAGTCCCCATTTCCCTTTGAAAGCTTCTCCAAAATCTTGAAGTAAAACGACTATCACGATCAGAAATGATCGAGATTGGAACTCCATGTCGAGTTACTATTTCATTAATGTATAACTTAGCTAATCGCTCCAATGAATCGGTTTCCTTTATTGGTAGGAAGTGTGCAGACTTTGACAACCTGTCGACGATCACCCAAATAGAATCGAACCCCTTCGGAGTTCTTGGTAGCTTTGTGATAAAGTCCGTGGTAATCTGCTCCCACTTCCACATAGGTATTTCTAGTCGTTGTAGTTGACCAAATGGCTTTTGATGTTCGATCTTTACCTTCTTACAAGTATCACACCGTTCTACATACTGAGCAATCCCTCTTTTTATCCCCGGCCACCAATAGAATTGCTTTAGGTCTTTATACATCTTGTTTGTACCTGGGTGAATAGAGAAACGGGATTGATGAGCTTCTTGTAAAACACGATCACGTAACCCACCCAAACGAGGTACCCACACTCTGTTTCCCAGACACAATAACCCCCGATCATCTTTTACTAGCAATGCTGACATCCCCGCTAACCGTTCTGATTTCAGATGTTCATCCTGATAAGCCTCCACTTGACACTTCTGCAATTTGTCAAATATGTTGGGTAGGAGTTCAGTTCGTATTGAAACAACTTTTATTGTTCCACTCCTTTCTTGACGACTGAGCGCATCTGCCACTACATTCGCCTTTCCCGGGTGATAAAGGATTTCACAGTCGTAATCATTCAGCAATTCCAACCATCTCCTTTGTCTCATATTTAGTTCCTTCTGATCAAAGAGATGTTGAAGACTCTTGTGGTCAGTATAAATCTGACATTTGGAACCATACAGATAATGTCTCCAAATTTTTAACGCGAAAACGACTGCAGCAAGCTCCATATCGTGCGTAGGATACTGCCGTTCATGATCCTTCAGTTGGCGAGAAGCATAAGCTATAACCTTTCCACGCTGCATAAGCACACAACCCAATCCCAATTTAGACGCATCACTGTAAACGACAAAGTCTTCAGAACCTTCAGGTAGTGATAGAATCGGTGCGCTGCATAGTTTCTCTTTCAATATCCGGAAGGCCTCGTCTTGTTCTGCTTTCCACTCAAACTTTAGGTTCTTCCGGGTCAGCTTAGTCAATGGCGTTGCGATTCGAGAGAAGTCTTTTATAAATTTTCGATAGTAACCGGCTAAACCCAGAAAACTGCGTACCTCTGTTGCTGTCTTAGGTTGTTCCCACTTTTCAACTGCTTCTACTTTCATCGGATCGACTTGTATACCTTTCTCAGAAACCACGTGCCCCAGAAATTGTACTTTCCGTAACCAGAACTCACATTTTGAAAATTTTGCATACAACCTTTCCTTCTTCAGCAGCTCTAGAATCAAACGAAGATGTTGCGCGTGCTCTTCCTTGGATCGAGAATAGATAAGAATATCATCGATAAAAACAATTACAAATTTATCGAGATACGGCTTACATACCCGATTCATCAAATCCATAAAGGCAGCTGGAGCGTTCGTCAATCCAAATGGCATTACTAAAAATTCATGATGACTATACCTCGTTCGAAAAGCAGTCTTTAAAACGTCTTCTTCTTTAACTTTCAGCTGGTGATAACCGGACCTTAGATCAATCTTGGAGAAATAGCAAGCTCCAACTAACTGATCAAAGAGATCATCAATTCGGGGTAGCGGATACTTGTTCTTTATCGTGCGCTTATTCAATTCTCGGTAGTCAATACACATTCTCATCGACCCATCTTTCTTTTTCACAAATAACACTGGTGCTCCCCACGGTGAAGAACTAGGTCTGATGAAACCCTTATCGGATAGATCTTGTAGTTGTGTCATCATCTCTTTCATCTCTGGAGGTGCCAAACGGTACGGTGCACGGGCTACAGGAGTGGCTCCAGGAATTAAGTCTATACCGAACTCGACTTGTCTAACTGGCGGAAGACTGTTCAATTCTTCAGGGAATACTTCAAGGAATTCACTAACGATAGGAATATCTTCCATCCTAATCTTTTTCGGCTTAACATCTATCACGTAAGCCAAGTAACTCTGACAACCCTTATTCACACACTTACGTGCCTTTACTAGTGATATAAGACAGGACTGATGATTCCTACGATCACCATAAATCACTACCGGTCCTTTCTCAGGCAATATAACATTTATTATCTTCTTGTCACACACTATATTAGCCCGATTCTCAGCCAACCAGTCCATTCCCACTACTACATCAAATTCTATCAAAGTTATAGGAAACAATTGTATAGGCACTCCACACCCTTCGATATTAATCACACAACCATCAAATACTTCGCTAACCGACACTTGGTTATCATTTGCAGTATCTACTAATAGAGAATGATCTAACAATTTAGGTTTCAAACACAAACAAGCAGCAAATGCAGGAGACACAAACGATCTGTTTGCACCGGAATCAAATAACACCTTAGCACGTGTAGAGTTTATCAAAAATGTACCTGTGACCACATCTGGAGTTTCCTCCGCTTCTTTCTCAGTCATCTGAAATGCGCGACCTCTGGTTACTGGCGGTTCCAGTCTTGGCACTACTGGTTTAACATTTGCTGGCCTGCCTGATGACCCACCTTGCTGCATCCTCCCTCGTGGACAGTTTGATTGGAAATGATCCGGAGAATTGCATAAGAAACATAGCCGCGTTACCTTACAATCCTTAATGACGTGCCCAGTCTTCCCACACTTATAACATGCTCGCAAATCACCTTGGCAGTTTCCTTGATGGACACGGTTGCACTTCGGACATGGTCTTTCCGCTAGTCGAAACGGCGGACGGTTTTTCATACCTCTGAAATCGGGACCTCTTCGGATCATATTGCGGTCCTTCCCACTTTCTCTTTCCGATACTCTTATCTCCCGTATCCCTTCTCATATCTCGTTCAACATTTTCCGCTGCATCAACTGCAGCTGAAAAGGTATCGGGTCCCTTTGCAGTCACTAACCTTCTAATCTCTGAGTTCAACCCAAAGATAAACCTTTCTATCTTCATCGCTTCTGTAGCGACATAGTATTCTGCAAATCGAGATTTTTCCAGAAAGCTAGCAGTATAATCTCGAACGGATAAGCTTCCTTGTTGCAAATTCATGAATTCTCCTTCCAGTTGTTTGACGGCTGCTTGGGGACAAAATGCGTTCCTGTAGACTATCACAAATTCTTCCCAAGATAGGGTAGAATAAACATCGGATCCTTTTGAATGAATAAACGATTCCCACCAATACAACGCATCTCCTTTCAACATGGCTGCCCCGTACAATACTCTATCTTCGTCCGCACACTTACTCGTTTTAAAAATGGCTTCAATTTCCTTCATCCACCTCATTGCTTTCACCGGATCCCGATCCCCTGAGAATGTCGGAGGCTTGCAGCTAAGAAACATTTTGTAATCACATTTTCTCATTACCGGTAAGACCGTTGGGGTAATTGGCATCTCCTCTTCAAGAGTAGGGTCTGGTCTTTCTATTTCAGTATTATGAGCTTGGTTGAGCATAGCTTGAATATTGTCTTGTAATCTCCCCATTTCTGTCATTAAATCAGCTCTGGTAATGAAATCCGTACTATTTTGTTGAGTTCTACCTCCGGTTCTACCTCCAGCTCCACCTCGAATCCTACCTCCAGTTCTGCCCCCTGTTCTGCCTCCCCTGTCCCCTGTTCCTACTGGCGGATTAGTTCTGTTTGGATTTCTTCCTCCTCCTCGATTCGAATTTCTTGTACCACTTGCCATTCTGTAGATTTAAACAAGATTAATATACACATAAGCACATACCCCATATAACAAGGTATTCCAGTTCAAACATGTACCTGAAAAATCACAATTACACTGGCCAGGTGTAATATGAAATTACCTTACATGATGTTCCTTCTACCTTTTATACTTCATCATCCCAAGGTTCTATAATGATAGGGACATCCTACTTCACATGCAGTTTAAGTCTAGGTACAGATACAAATACCTAAATCCCTTAAACTAAGGCTCTGATACCATTTGTAACATCCCTTGTCCCATATACATGACGTATTACACAATATAACACAATTAAATATAAGAAACAAACTTCACTTTACATGTACAGTCCGGTAGTCTTTTACAAATAGAAAGAAAACATTTGAAATACAATCCTTGTGCTATTTGCATCCATAACACTTAACATTCCATTACAACTACTAAATAAGTCAAAAGCTTCGTCTTAGTCTTCCTTACTAGCCATCCATCTCATACTCTACTTACTTGCCCTTACCTGATCCGCCACCTGGAATACATATTTTTAAAACAAAATGAGGGTTAGACCTGTTGGTCTAAGTGAGAAACCCCTGTTAGTTTAAAAACCATTTATATAAACTTCATTCATATAAATCACGCCACATAATTACATATATCCAATTAAGCTCACACCTCGTGCACCTTTCCTTCTCATTTCCTCCTGGCCATATTAGTGGTAGCAAGCCAACTAATAATATACAACGCTGTACAACATCTACAGCCAAACAACGCTATACAAGTTCTATAGCCAATCACACCGGTCTTAAACCCGGCCAACGTATTATAACACGTTTATAATACACATGTAAGTACAATATCTCACTATATTGTAATTCGCATATACCATACATATACACATAATCACTAATTATCACATTCTCAAACCATACGTATGTATTCCAGTTGAAATTACTTTTAAAGTAAAACTCACCTCGTTGCTTTATCCAAAACCTCCGGATCCTTTATCTGTCAATTCGATCTTTCTCCCAAAGTTCACAAAATCTGTAATCAATTAATTACGAAACATTTAACAGTCGAGAATACTAAATGAATCTAAATAGTCTAAAAATCCCATTTTGCTATCTCGGCCAACACTCTCTCGCAACTCTCTCTCTCTCTCCTCGCAACACACTCTCTCTCGCCACCTTCTCTGTCTCTTCCTCGCAACACACTCTCTCCTCGCAATCATGGCTTGCGAGCCCTAACTCCCTCGCAGCTAAAGGCTTGCGAGCCCTAACTCCCTCGCAGCTAAAGGCTGCGAGCCAAAAATCCCATCGCAACCAAGGCTTGCGATTCTTATGAACATTCATAAACCTCTCAATTCACTGAGTTCATCTTTTACCCAGATTTACAGATATGTTTCATACTACCACAGAACACTATCCCAAACCCAAAATACACATATCTTATCAAAACACCAAAACCCACCTACATACCTATTTATCAACTTAAATATAAAAGGGATAGGTTATAAATGATTGTTACCTTTACTTCCTTGAACTGATCTTAATAATCCAGCTGAAACTCCACAGCTTCCTTCTTCTTCTTCTTCCTAAATTTCCTCTCAACCCTCTCTTCTCTCTTTTCTCTCCTTTCTCTCTGTCGTGAACCAATAACACACACACCTTGTTTTCCTTTTTTGCCAAGTCTCTACAATGAGACACCTCATCTCAATAAAATAAAAAGAGGCGGTGGATGAAGATAAATATCTTCATAGTTACCAAACAAACCCCATACTTTCATCAAATGGCAAAACACACCCTTAAACTTCCAAATTAACCAAACTTTTACCCTAAATATTTTATTATAAACTTATTCAATTTAACGATAAGGGTTTTAAATAACGACTTTACCCGGGGTATTACACCACCCGCGTATACCACCTTTGTCCCCACCAAGTCACTACGCCACCCGCGTATAAAATCTCCGGCCCCGCCGGATCCTCGGTCCCACGAGTTAACGTAACAACATAGTATCAACTAGACACCCCACTATCTGGTTCCACAACACAATCACATAAAGCTATCACACACGTACTATAGCAATGATAAAACAACCGTTATTAGATCCGACTAGACACCCCACGATTTAACCCCACACCACAAGCAATTAGAACTACCACACATACACACAACGTAATGTAAAAATAACCGACATTAGTTATAGTGACAGAACTCACCTCGAATGCGCGCCTAGCTCAACAATACAAATTCGAGCTTCCCAATTACGGTCACTTCCCAGCACCTACGACGAAGAACGATCACTCGCGACCTTTCTCTCGCTCCTCGCTGCTCCCTCTCACTTCGTCGCTCCTCTCTCTCTTTCTTCGTCGGCGAGACCAGCGGAGGTGCTGGTGGTTTAGGGCGGCGAACGGCGGTGGTCTTGGTGGCTCACGGCGGCAGGGAAGGGATCCTTGGGTTGCAGTTTACGTGAGAGAAAACGAGAGAGAGAGAAGGAAGGAGTTTAGGGTTAATGTTTTCTCCTCTATTCTTCCACCTCACGGCAACAACCACCAACTAAAAACAATTGGGTCTTGACAAATAGCTGCATGGGCCGAAACCCATGAGGGTTTTTGGCCCCTTTGACATAATTAGCCCCTCAACATACGATTCTCTCGCAACTAGCCACAATTTTCAGTACTTAACGATTTGACCCAACTCGGCTAACCCGTTAACGAGAACCACTATAATACAAACATAGGAGGAAAGAAAAGAAAATAAATACATAAATAATTAAAAGAAATTACATACCGGGGTACGGGCTTTACAGTTATACATAGATAAAGTGCGGTTGTATTTTATTTCAACGTATAATAGTGTTATATAAAGATAAAGTGCGGTTGTATTTTATTTCAACGTATAATAGTGTTATATATAGATAAAGTGTGGTTGTATTTTATTTCAACGTATAATAGTGCTATATAAAGATAAAGTGCAGTTGTATTTTATTTCAACGTATAATAATGTTATACATAGATAAAGTGCGGTTGTATTTTATTTCAACGTATAATAGTGTTATATATAGATAAAGTGCGGTTGTATTTTATTTCAACGTATAATAGTGTTATACATAGATAAAGTGCGGTTGTATTTTATTTCAACGTATAATAGTGTTATATATAGATAAAGTGCGGTTTATTTTATTTCAACGTATAATAGTGTTATATATAGATAAAGTGCGGTTTATTTTATTTCAACGTTTCATATTGTTATATATAGATAAAGTGCGGTTGTATTTTATTTCAACGCATAATAGTGTTATATAAAGATAAAGTGCGGTTGTATTTTATTTCAACGTATAATAGTGTTATACATAGATAAAGTGCGGTGATATTTTATTTCAACGTATAATAGTGTTATATATAGATAAAGTGCGGTTTATTTTATTTCAACGTATAATAGTGTTATATATAGATAAAGTGCGGTTTATTTTATTTCAACGTATCATATTGTTATATAGAGATAAAGTGCGGTTTAGAGACCCTAGTTGTCATTCTTAAAAGTTTAGGACCTAATTGGCATTCTTAAAAGTTTAGGGACCTAAGTTGTCATTCTTAAAACCGTAGGGACCTAAGTTGCCATTCTTAACATTTTTTTATAAAAAACACATATTTAACAATTTTTTTATAAAATGTGTTTTTTTATAAAAAATTGTTAAGAGTGTGTTTTTATAAAAAAATTGTTAAAAATGTGTTTTTTTATAAAAAATTGTTAAGAGTGTGTTTTTATAAAAAAAATGTTATAGTTTTATGGTTTTATGTTTGAATGTGATATTTGTATGTTATAATGTGTATGTTGTTATAATGTGTTTTTTCATATAAAAATTGTTAAAAATGTGTTTTTTTTATAAAAACACACCCTTAACAATTTTTTATAAAAACACACTCTTAAACATTTTTTATAAAAAACTGTTTTTATAAAAAATTGTTAAGGGTGTGTTTTTATAAAAAAATTGTTAAGAGTGTATTTTTATAAAAAAAACATTGTTAACAATTTTTTTTATAAAAACACACTCTTAACAATTTTTTTATAAAAAAACACTCTTAACAATTTTTATATGAAAAAACACACTATAACAACATACACATTATAACATACAAATATCACATTCAAACATAAAACCATAAAACTATAACAATTTTTTTATAAAAACACACTCTTAACAATTTTTTATAAAAAAACACATTTTTAACATTTTTTTATAAAAACTGTTTTTATTAAAAAAAAAATTAACAATTTTTTTTATAAAAAAACACATTATAAAAACCATAAAACTATAACAATTTTTTATAAAAACACACTATTAAACATTTTTTATAAAAAAATTGTTTTTATAAAAAATTGTTAAGGGTGTGTTTTTATAAAAAAATTGTTAAGAGTGTGTTTTTATAAAAAAAAACATTGTTAACAATTTTTTTTTTATAAAAACACACTCTTAACAATTTTTTTATATAAAAAAAACACATTTTTAACAATTTTTATATGAAAAAACACACTATAACAACATACACATTATAACATACAAATATCACATTCAAACATAAAATCATACATATCATGTTAAACATAGAACATATTCAAACATAAGTTATAAACACTATAACAACCTACAAATCATATATCTCAACTTAAAATAACATACAAAAACTAACAAATAACATAAGGAAAACATACCAAAGAGGTAATACGAAACATCTTCACAAAACCCGAACGCGTATTCCACACGACAAAATTGAGAGAGTGGGAGAAAATTGAGAGAGTTTGATTAAAAATTGAGAGAATGATTAAAAAAATTGAGAGTGGACGTGTCTTGGTCCCCCCCCCCCTTATATAGTGCGGCCGAAGATTAGGGTTAAGGGTTCGTCAAAGGGATTTTAGGGTTAACCCTGTGCCGACACGTGGCACAGGAGCCCGCGATCGCGGGGGGTCAAAAAAAGTCAATCGCGGGCAGGGACCAAAAATGCACACGCGGGCATTCTTGAGGGGGGGAAACTGTACCGCGGGCATTCTTGAGGGACCTACGCGGGCAAAGTTGGCAAACTTGGTGACACGTGTAGCCCGCGATCGCGGGGGTCAACGAGAGTCAAACGCGGGCAGGGACCAAAACTGCACACACGGGCATTCTTGAGGGGGGAAAGCTGGACCGCGGGCATTCTTGAGGGACCAACGCGGGCATTGGCAAAGTGGGTAAACATTGGTGACACGTGGCCTGGAGCCCGCGATCGCGGGCTCTATCGCGGATTTTTTGGGTACTTTTGTAAACTGGGAGAGATTTTGGGTATTTTGGTAAGAGATGGTCAAACTTAGGGTATTTTAATTAATTTCCCTTTATTAAAACTTTAGAGGTTAAGACTGCCAGAATCAAATCCTTATATGAAGGGTTTAGATAAGACATGTATAGTAAAAACAGAGAGTGAATTTGTAAATTGTTAAAACTTGAGGGTTCAAAACAAAAAGAGACGGTATCATCGCCTTCTTCACCTGCATAAAATACAAATTATAATGCATTGGATACAAGTTTTTAATGCACTAAACTAACACCTCACCACCACCAACCACTGATAAGGTATGCCTCTGCCCTCTTTCTACAATTCTACCTTAACCATTTTAGCTTTCATGGATTCTTGTTCATACCTTTATCACCACCAAATATGGAAGTCAGAGGTTTCACGTCTCAAGAAAAAGCTTTCAAAACCAGACACCATTCCCGCTTCCATTTCCCTTTCAAAATTCAAAAATGGATCGAGATCTTCAACAAAAACTTACTCTTTTGAGCCACGAAAAAATAGTAAAACACCCAAGGTTCATCGCCGGGTCACGGTGTTCTTCACAGAAAAAGAGCTTCCTTTTCCAATTGTGTAAGGTGTTGCTCACTGCCATGGGTCACGGTGTTCTTCACAGGTAATTTTACTTCTCTACCATCTCATGGGGTTTCAAACTTTTTTTTATTTTGACCTTTTTTACCTTATGCTCGTGACAATTTACGAAGGCACTTGGAAGAAACATACGATACTGATGCTACTCAAGAGGATATTGAGTTGTTGCGTTCTCAAGTAAGTTTCATTGTTTTCATATATTCCTTCTTGTTTCTTCAAATCAATATATTTTAACCCGATTATCTAAGTTTTGAAGTTTTAAGAATTAATATGTTTGTTCTTTCCTTCTTCTTTTCTTATTGTAGTTGTCTAACAAGCTTCTCACAAGGCGATAGAGGCTCCAAAAGTTGTGTTGGTTGAAGCATCATGGTGCCAGGTACTTTGAGTAAGATTGAGACTTTGAAGCACAATGTAGAAGGTAAGCTATCGACTATTTGACTTTATGTTAAATTTCTAACTTGTAGATTAGAGTATTGTTAATTTTATCAAAGGTTGCAATATTCAATACTCTTTGTTATAATTATCATTAGTCGGTTATTGAAATTGCCCTTTTATTGAAACAGATTTGTCTAAATTTTAAGACGTACACATTTTCATGCTTTATGTACAACTTTTACTCGCTGAAACTACCAGCACAGTACCCCGTTATCCCACACACTCCTCTTGAGAAAACAAAGAGGAGCATTTTGGACCTTTTTTGCTGTCAAATACTCCCTTTGATTTTACCCTGCTCAAGAAGCTGCTGTTGAGTTTCAATGCCTCCTTGAATTAATTGGATCTTGTTTGTTGTGGAGTTATGGTTGGGATGGTAGGAACAGATGTGCTAAGATTGTTTGTGATGACTAAAAAACTCTTGTTTTTCTCATTCTTGCTGGTGGATGGAACCGATTTATTGGGTCTGTTTTTATGCAAGTTTAAGTTTTGGGATATGTATGGTGCTTGGAGTTTTTGGATGCTTGAAAAGTTTGATGACAATATAGGGAGGATGATGGATGATCATGATTGGTTTACTAAGATATTGTTCTTGGTTTCATTTGGGTCGTCCATAACTCCATCTCTATTTCTTTGTTTCCTTTTTTATTTATTATACTCTATGTATATGCATTTTTCTCAAGGGATTAGATGCAATTGGTATGTAGGAATTGTTGTGTCTGATAGATGTTTTTTCACAAACAGGTGGTGGGCATGAAGACAACAGGAATGGGAAGAAAAGACATAGAAACAACTTATATCGGGGAATCAGGCAGTTGAAGAAAAGTATCAGGTGATTCTGATGTGAGTTTTTCAAGTGAATAGGTTGTGGGTTCGTAGAACGAGTTTCTTCCGGAGATGGGGAAGAAAAAATGGCGGAGAAGAAAGCGTAGGTCGTACGAGAACGAGGTGCAGAAGCCGTCGGAGGAGCTCATGGCATACGAATCGTATATGAAATTCTACGAGATCCCGTATCTCGAAGGGCTGGCGGTGGAGGCTCCGCCGAATCCAGAGGGCGATGTTGGCGGTGGTTCGACTGAGCTGTGGAGTTTCGATGACGAAGCATTGTAAACAACAAACGTTACGTTTTCTGTCTAAAGTTAGTTCTGAGTGGTTTTGTTTTAGGGCCTTAATTTTTTCATGATAATCTCGTGTTTCTTTTCCTTTGATTAAAAAGTGAATTTGTAACGTTCAATGGCCTCATTTTTTGACTCACATAAGTACATTGCATCCGGTATGTTTCCAAAATACTATTTTTGAGTAAACTACTTTTTTCGTTTATGCGGTTTGTTTGCGAATTGACCTTTTGTAGAATATTTGATTATTAACATTTTTATTGAATCTTGTCACATGAAAATTTGTATTTTTTTACTTATTGGGTAAGACTCTCGATCTATGTCATCGCGCTTACCCGGTAAGAGTCGTCAGTCTCACTTGTCGGGTAAGCCTTTTGATCGATATAATCGCTTTTACCGGGTAAGATTCTCAATATCTATCATTTCCATCCGATAAGATAAAGTGAGCCGATAAATATTTTCCAGATAAACGTTCAGTAAATGACCCCAAAGTGCATTTAAGTGGTAAAAGACATTTAATATGTTTTGTTTTGTTATAGGTTGATTCAAGTTTTGTTTCCCTTGGACATGGAAGACCTTATCATGGAGTTGGTTGGGACGATAATACAATCTTCATTTTGTTTAGTTTCTCGGACATATTATTTACATCGACCCTCGATGAATACTACGAACCAGAAGCATCTGAAAACATCGACGCACCACCCTCAACTTCATTACGGTTTTACACTGTCTACCTTGATTCACCCACTCAATCATCACACGACATGTTAATATAAAAGAAATTGTTTGGACCATTTGAGTCAATAAATCAAAAATCTGACACCGGTTCAATTAATTAGGATTTCTGTTTCGGTTTTGGTTTGTACAAGTTATATGACCGACTCATTTCCTCAATGTATTCATTAGATAATATTTCTACTTTCCTTATACAGTACTTTTGGATACTTGATTGCATCCCGTTGTATCGTACGGGTATACAACTAGTATATATATATATATATATAGGGTCCCGTTCTTTTGTTAACCGTTTAATTAGTGTTAACCATGTTAACTTTTTTGGACCAATAAGAATCAAGATAGGTTACTGGTTTGATAGGGGTAGTTTACGAATTTCAGAATTTTAATTATTTATGGGTTATTTACTTTCCTAATTTCATGCACAAGATATTATTGGTGGTTATTAATGATAATCTTAATCTTTTAAAACCAATTTTCATTTTTGGTAATTATTAATGATAATTTTAATCATCTAAAACTCATTTTCAAACATAATCTTCATCTTCACGTTCCATAGATTTTTTTCACGTTTTTTTGCATAGATGCACGATTTCAAACTACATATATGCACATCATAGAATTGCATATATGCACATATTAATAATTGCATATATGCACAAACATAAATCTATGTAAAATTGCATATATGCACAACCATAACTATGTGTTAAACATAATCTATGTAAAATTGCATACATGCACAACCATAAATCTGTGTAAACCATAAATATATGTAAAATTGCATACATGCACAACCATAAATCTGTGTAAACCATAAATCTATGTAAACTTGCATATATGCACAACCATACATTGTGTAAACCTGCATATATGCACATATACACATAAACAAAATAGCGTGTATCCATAACAATAATCAAACCAACACGACAAATAATCATATGCACAGTGTATGTGCATATATGCACATCAGTTGCATATATGAAGGTCAAAAAAGTGCATATATGCATTTAAAACTGCATATATGCACATTATAGAATTGCATATATACACTTCTTAGAATTGCATATATGCACTTCAAGAACCATCCAACGGCTCAACCTAATCTCCTCCTTCCTCCCTCTCTCTTCTTCTTCTTCTTCTTCTTCTTCTTCTTCTTCTTCTTCTTCTTCTTCTTCTTCTTCTTCTTCTTCTTCTTCTTCTTCTTCTTCTTCTTCTTCTTCTTCTTCTTCTTCTTCTTCTTCTTCCCGCACTCCTCATCCCCAACCGCCGTAGTCTCACCGTCGTTCGCCGCCTGATTCTCCTCCAAAATAACCGGCAAAATCTCAAGCAGCAATGATTTCCCATATAAATCAGCAACGGAAAGGAAACAGTTTTTGCCGTTCATGTCTCCGCCAGCAGCCTCCACCACTGCCGCCAAAGAAAGCGGTCCACCGCCTCCGGAAACCAAAACTGTTGTCGAGTATGAAGCAAAAGAAAGCGGGCCACCACTTCAATCTCCAAGAACCAGAAGCGGCATCGTGGATAATTTGCAGGCACAAGCGGCGGCATAAAGTGCTGAACGGGCGGCAACGGTGTTCCGTCATGTTGGTGGTTCTCTTCATCGGAGGCCGTTGTCTCTTACCCAACAACATGGTTGGTTAAAGATATATAGAGAGAAGAGGGTTTTTAGAGAGAGAGAGGGCGGCGGTACCGTGGTGGTGGTGGTGGAGAAGTTAGAGTATGGGGAAGATAATAAGAGGGAGCCAAAAATCAAGGAGAGAATCTCGGCCATTTTGTTTATCTGCAGGATCCTTTACATTAATTAGCTAATTGAAACATTGGCTTTTTTAATGTTAATTGTGTTTTTACCCTTTTACCCCGGTGCATATGTGCACCTTAACAATAGCGATTTTTTCAAATTTTAAATCAATTAAAATAAATGATTTTTTGTATGCCGTTGATCTTTATTATGGACGGATGAGATTGGTTAGCACGGTTAACACTAATTAGACGGTTAACAAAAGAAGGGCCCTCTCTCTCTCTCTCTCTCTATATATATATATATATATATATATATATATATATATATATATATATATATATATATATATATATATATATATATATATATATATATATATACTACATATATAAGCATTTAAGACAAATGTCTTAATTACAACCCATTAAGCAGAATGTACCACACTTTAAAGCATCAAATTCAAAAAACTCTTAAAGACAAGTTTTAATGCATGTAGTACTGCTGTTTTATGCTTCAGTTCTTAAAAACTATGAATTACAACTGACAAAGCACATTGTACAACATGATATTTCCATGACTTTCTATTCCCCTTTTTCCTTCCAGCTTTCTTCTTCCTTTACAGCTTTCTTCTTCCCCTTTTGAGTCTGATAATGAATTCAAAATTCAAACGTCCGGCTACATTGTAAATATTCAAAATTCAAACGTGATTTCCCACTCCATCTCTCGCTCTCTTTCATCTCCCACCGATTATAATTTGGCTTTTGGATTTTGATCATGTATTGTAGTACTCGGTTTGCGGCTCCTCTTGCTCCTATCGATCGATTTGTGTTTTTTGCTCCTCTCGGTTTTTTATTTGTGCTTTGCACACGACTCTTTATAAGGTATGGTTTCTTTTGTGTTTGATTTGTTACCAGATTAGTTTGATTTATTACCAGATTGTTTGAGTTCTTTCTTGATTGTTTGGGTTCTTTATCGCTGTTGGGGTTAGGAGGTTTGATTTATCTGCGTTTGCTTCATATTTGTTTTTTTTTGTTTAATTTGTTTTCTTGACAGGTGAAAGGTTTATCTACATCTTTTTTAGCTTGCAATGGTGGTTGATTCTTTGAAAGATTTCTCTGTTAATAATTGATTTGTTTAGGTTGTTAGATCTGTTTGTTTGTTTTATTATAATATGGTTTTTGATTGCTTGCTTGTGGTTTGATAGTTTCAAGATGGTCATGCACTCATGCATTCTACATGTTCGATAATATGTCTCTATGAAGCTAAAATGAGTTTGTTCTGCAGGAGAAGTGTCTTTGCAGGAGGAGATATGAGGAGATAGGCTTGTATAATGACGATTAGGAAGCCCAAAATCGCACGGAAAATTGGAAAGAAGCCCAACGATTCTGAAGTAATCGTGAATCAACCGACTTGATGGTATTCAGTTCTGCTACACGCTCCTATCGGTCGATTTTTTGGTTTTGATTGTTTACAGTCCAATTAGTTTGATTTGTGTTTTTCACTCCTCAGTTCTGCTACACGCTCCTGTCGATCGATTTTTTGGTTTTGATTGTTTACAGTCCGATTAGCTTGATTTGTGTTTTTCACTCCTCGGTTTTTTATGTGTGCTTCGTACAGGACACTTCATAAGGTATCCAAATTCGTGTTTTTCTTCATCAGAATGGTAGGTTTCTTCTTAGGTGGGTTTCTTCTTTGTGTTATTGTTCTTCTTGCAGCACAACATGTCAACATGGCTGGAGCAGTTCATTTTTGGGCATCTTTTAGGTACTGTTCTTTCCCCTATAACTTTCTGAAATTGCTACTTAGGATTACTATATTTTTCTGAAATTGATTTTTTTAGTTGAATGTTTAAGATGGCCACTAAAGGTCTTTCTAATATGTTTTCTATTTATGATATATTAACAACTTCATGATGAGCTTAAACTTGGAGTAGAAAGCTCAAAATTTTATATATTCTTGGTACAATCTTATTTTTTCATGTTCCCCCTTATGATCACCTGAAAAGTGAATCTCGTTTAGAATTGGAACATGACAAAGAGTGAAATTTAAGAATGTACAATCTTTTTGGGTTTAATATCTACGCCAAGCTTGAGACAAAAGAAGCGGCCTTAGTCAATATTGAAACTTTTTCTACCTCATCTTGGTTTATTTATATATTTGTTCTCATTCACAATTTTTTTATTTCCTGCAGCTCTCTCCGTCTTTCCTTATCTCTGATCTGGTAAGATCAAGTTCTTTTTTATAATATCCTACAAGTGTTAAAGATGTTTTGCTGGATTTATGCCTTTTTCCCCTTTGTTTTGTGAGATCAGTGACCACTTTCTTTTTGTAAATTGTCTAACATCATTTTTTTTATTTGACAAAGAGGTTGTTGGTTTTTGATCTGTTGAAGTTATTTTTTGCATTCCACACGTATGTTTGATCTGTTGAAGGACTTTTTTGCATTCCACACATATGTTTGATCTGTTGAACTTCAAAAGTAGTTTTGTTGATTTTTTATATTTGTTTGGTCATAAATAAACACTAAAGTACGTATATTCTAAGCAAACCATCAGTTCTGCTACACGCTCCTATCGATCGATTTTTTGGTTTTGATTGTTTACAGTCCGATTAGTTTGATTTGTGTTTTTCACTCCTCGGTTTTTTATGCGTGTTTCGTACAGGACGCTTCATAAGGTATCCAAATTCATGTTTTTCTTCATCAGAATGGTAGGTTTCTTCTTAGGTGGGTTTCTTCTTTGTGTTATTGTTCTTCTTGCAGCACAACAAATGGACATGATAATTAAAAGGCATTAGAAAGTGGTTAAATTGTGTCATTAGTTATCTGTTTTTTTGTTATGTATTAGTTCTTTGCAATCCTTTTGTTTGTGCTTATCTTTAAATTTCAAACGGGTCAACCCTGCTTTGTTTTTTCCTTAGACAAATCGAAGAAGTTGAAGTTCAAAATGCAGGTACAAGAGTCCAACAACAAACTTTTAGATAGTAGATTTTGCTTTGTTTCTCCTCGTAACATATCGAATTTGAATTCATGGGTGATGTATGTAGAGATAAATGCCAACAATTGAAGCTACTGCCCAAAAGGGTTTATCATAACGTTTAGAGCATCCTCAACGAATTTGGATACAATGTTTGCAAACAAAATTTGAATTATATTTCCATTTTTATGAAGAGATGATCGATGGATCTTTTGATATACAATCTGGTGGAGCTCGAATTGTCTTAGTTCTTCTGCACAGGTGAGTTTTAAATTGGTAGCTTTCCATTTGTTATAGAATGGTTGATGCATATTCAACATGCACACAAAAGTTCAAGATTCAGAGTTTATTGTTTATAGCCATGACTGTTCAATATTCACAAGAGGTTTTTGTAGTGATTTACTTGAGAATTACAAACCTCCAAATGGTTTCTACTTTATTATTCTTGCTTTGTTCAGATGATGAATAAATACCAGTTCTATTCAGAAAAGGATTTTTTGGATTGGTATCATTTCAATGTTGGAGTATCAGATCAGATTAGACGTATATTTTAATGTAACCTGCTTGACTATAGTGTGAATTTCTGTCTAACGTCTATTTTTATTTGTCAAGTTGTGGCTTTTGGACATGTTTATTTTAGTCTTGCATAGGCCGTAACCAAAATTTTCTTTTCTTTTTTTGGTTTTGCAGTTATTTAAAGACCTGTTTATTGGAGCTTCAAGGACCCTGTATGTTGTTTCCAACAAAAGACTTGTAACTGTATTGTAATTTATTGACTAGGTTTGTTAGCATTTAGGATCTTGAAGCCCTTTTAGTTGGACTAGATTCTTGTATAATGTTGCTTTTGTTCATGTTGGTTTTGTAGTGTAAAAGACTGATTCCACCAAAATGATTTCGTGTGAAATGTGAATCATTATTTTTGGATTTGTTGGCTTTGTAGTTTAAGGACATTTTCATGGCAGACTTGAAAGACTATATATATATAAAGAAGTTGAGAATGGTTGAATACAAACGCATTTTGTTTGAAGGAAGAAAAACACCTCAAAAAAGCAGTAGACAAGCATGACAACAAAATTTATGGGAGAAATTTGATATTAAACCATGTTGGTTGAAATCTTCGAAACCAACCAAACCCCACGTGAACCCGAAGAAGAAACATGAATGTTTGGTTTGAGGATGCTAATCAAAACCCGTTCAGGTTTGGAATCCGGCCACCTAAATTAACAGATGCACACCCCTAACCCCTAATAACAAGGAGCCAAGTGCCGAGAATCTTACCCGGCTAAAAAACATTTAGGAACCATCCATTTGAATGTTCGAGAATGTCACCTATTATAGCACTAATTTGTTCTCTTTTCATACTCACATTCTGTATACATTCACTTGAGTTTTACATTCTGTCGCATAGATACGCAACTAGAGGAGATAAATCATGTATTGGCTTTGAAAAATCGTGTTATATTTCATGTTGCTTTGGTTATAATTTTTTGAATATTTCTATCATATTTGACTTAATTGTTTTGCCATGGCCTATCATCGAAAGCACTATCTTTTAATCATTTATTTTTTGATTATTTATTACGTTTTCTAATCCTATCATATTAAGGACTTTTTGTTATTTTCTTACATCAAATAAATTGGTATAGTCATTTAAGAACAAAGAATCAAAAGATTGTGAATTGATGCAACAAATGTATCTTTGACATTAATGAAATTCGAAGGTGGATTTCGGTACTTTCTTGCTCAAGAACTCTTTGTTATATTGTAAAAATAACTAAATCTCTTTGTTTCATTTTTATTGGAAAAAATATGAAATCTTTGTTATAATATGAAAGTGAATAAGTAACTAATAGTAACTAAATATGTTTTAATAAACTAAGTAAACTTCGTTTACAACAGTGTTGTACCGAAGATTTTTCATCATTCCAACATCATGCGTGATGGAATTTGACGATCACTCAAGTGTAATGACATCATACAAAATATTTTTTTAATCTTATTTTATCAAAATGTAAGATGATAAACTAATCTATAAGTTATTTATTAAATGCTAAGAACAACAACTATCATGAGTTTGGAAACCATGTAATTATGCAATGTTTTTTTTTCTAAATCTCTGGTAAAAATCAACTACATTAACCTTGATTTTGTATCAACCGACTCACTAATTAAAACAACACAAACCATAAAATATAATCGACATGATAAAACAAAGCAAAAGACAAAATCGAGGGTTTGAATCTCGACTTCAAATCGACCGTTTCACCTCCCGCCGCATTGCGCGGGTACACAACTAGTATATATATATATATATTATGCAGCTCCCAAAACTCCCGTAACACAATAATTATTTGTGTGAACTATCTTCTACATAATACTTCAGTTTTATTAAGCATGTAATGCAAAATAACCCGATTTACGTAATTTCAAATATAAGTGAAACTCTTATTAATGATATTGAATACAACGATTTCTTTTATTTTAAAACCTTTAAAAACATAATAAAACTTGACCAATCAATCTAAAACTTAATCCTACAAAACAATACAAGATTATTACATAGATTATGGTTGGGATATACCTCAAAAGCACGATCGAAATCTTGAACTCGAACCCTAAACTCGACTTCTAAAATCTAGCTAGAATTTCTTCACGATTTGGGAAAATAATCTCAATGCTTTGATCGACTATAATAACTTACTTATACTTATAGATCAGTCTTAGGATAACTATGAGATTTAAATTTAGTATTTGGATTAGACCCAAATTCCTCCCTCTAGACTCCTTGCCCATCTCAAATTTCTCTTAAAGAGATTACTCTTGTTTTTTTGTTTATTATTTCTAAAATCCTAAACTTTAATTATTTATCTATAAAAAAAATATTAAGGATATTACATCCATGTCCGTCTGAAATATATGCCAAGTATGCATCTCTCTTTTTTGAATGACATCTTAAAGTTGGGATTACTTGGATTTAATTATAGCGAAAAAGGGATTTGGCATAGTTTGACGTCGGTGGATTCGTGGATGCCTTGAGGATTCGATGGGGTCGGTTCTCGTCAATGACTCTCCAACTAAATTCGTAGAGGATTAAGGCAAGGAGATCCTCTTTCCCCTTTACTTTTCATCTTAGCCATGGAAGGATTACATGTCATTATTTAAGATGTGATTTCAAAACATCTCTTCTGGGGTGCTGCTATTGATAAAGAACGGTACCCTCATTCCCACCTATTTTATGCGCATGATGCGATTTTCAGGGTGGATGGTCTTTTTCAAATGCTAGGAATATTATTCATATTCTTAGATGTTTTTCCGTTATCTTGGGTCTCAAAGTTAATCTTCATAAAAGCAAACTTTTTGGTGTAGGGGTGGAATTGCAAGAAATTGAGTACATAGCCTCTTGTGTTGGGTGTGGTGGATCAAAGCTTCTTTTTTCATACCTAGGTTTAAGCATTGGGGATAATATGTCCAAAATGAAGGGTTGGAAGGTGGTGTTCGATAGATTCTCGGCAAAAATTTCCAATTGGAAAGTTAAAACTCTTTCGGTTGCTGGTCCAGTTACCCTTTTAAAGTCCGTTTTGGGGAGCCTTCCTACTTACTTCATGTCTATTTACAAAATCCCAAGGTTGGTTGATTAAGGCTTGAAATATTTCCAAAATAGATTCTTTATTGGTCGTGATGTGGAGGAAAGTAAGATGTCTTGGGTCAAATGGAAAAAAGTTATGGCTAGTCTCAAATTCGGAGGACTTGGTGTTGGTTGCGTTATGGAGTTTAAATGTGCTTTGCTCTTCAAGTGGATTTGGCAGTTTTGGTTGGAGAATGAGGCACTTTGGGTTAAAATTAAGAAACCCATCTATGGCGAGAAGGGTCTAATTGGTTCGAATTTGCCTAGGCAATTTTCGAACTCCACATAGGTCTCCATTATAAAACCGGTAAACTCTCTAAAGGACAAGGACATCGATCTTGTTTTGTTTTTTGTAAGAAAAAGGTGGCCAATAGTGTTTTGACCGCATTTTGGGATGATGTTTGGTTTAGGGATTCTCTGTTTAAAATTCAATTTCCTAGAGTTTACGCTTTAAAAGTTGGATAAATCGGCGAATGTCAAGTCTCGTTTGGAGTTAGGATGTTGGGATGTGTTTCTTCAAAGGGTGTCAAGAAGTGGGGTAGAGGTTGTCCAATTTTGTGAACTACAACAAATTTTGTCTACCTTTGTGCCCTCCGGTCAAAAGGATAGATGGGTGGTTGTTAGATGGGTTGGGTGATTATTCAATCGCTTCAGCTAGACGTTTAATTGATTCTAGTCATTTGGAGGTGGATTCTCATCCTGCTAGACGGAATAGACTTGTTTCCATCAAAGTTAATATGTTCATGTGGCGGTTGCATTTCAATCGACTCCCTAGTCGACTAAATTTTGATAAAAGAGGTATGGATGTCTCGTCTCTTTTATGTCCTAATTGTGATTTGGGGGTGGAGGAATGTTGTCATCTTTTCTTTTTCTTGTCTTGTCAGTAAAGACTTATGGTTTCTTATTGGTCGTTGGTGGCAAATGGATATAACGAATCTCTATTCTTATTCGGATTGGGTGTCTTGGTTTGACTCGATTCAGTTGAAGAAGGAGTTTTTTTTTGTGCTTTGAGGCTGTTACGCTTACCACTTTGTGGTCTATATGGGTGTTGCGGAATGGTATTCTCTTTGGCAACCCGAAGCCAAAGAAGGTGGCAATATTTTAGAGCACTATAACATGTGTTTACTTTTTAGTTATTCATAGAAGTAGCAATTTGTCTATTAATTGGGCTGGTTGTCTTACAAACCCTTCCCATGCCATTATTTGTATGTAATTGTATCTTTTCTTGTTTTTTGCTAGTTTTATAAAATTTCTCCGTTAAAAAAAACATTTTTTTTGTGATTAGCCATGGTCGGAAACTCCACATATCAAACCCTGAACCTCAACCACCCAACATAGTGTTATTAAAACTAAATTTAGGACACAAATCTTTAGTGACATAGTAAAATTAAAATAATACAGAACTTGAAATACTTTATTATTGATACGCATGAAAAATTATTATAGTGGATATTGCAAACATTATCCGATGAAATTAGACATGATAAAACCCATGGATAACTGTTTTACATTGATCAATCCATTTTTATTTCTCGGTTATCTCCGCTTGAAGTAATGGGAACTCTCTTACAATTAAGGTCAATTTACAATTACGTTGTCTGCGTAAATCTCTCTCTACAACCTCTTTTATAACATTTGCTTTGTCTTCCATCATTGCCATGAGATTCTTCGTTTGTGATAAGACCTGACTCCACCTTTCACTTGGCACCATACTATATTATATTCTATTTAACTAATTTTCATTTAGATGATTCGCAAATCAAGATGCTTTGTGTGGTGTAATTAGAATGCCACCAAGAAGGCGTACACGTAGGAGGCGAATAAAGGAGTTCTATGGTGAAGATAATCCCCAGCTGAATCCGGAAATTTCTTAGGTCGTGCAACAAACTTTGAACTCAATGATGCCTGGTCTAATAACACAAGTAGTTGAAGTTGTGCGTGAGGTTGGTGGGACCCCAACTCCTAATAATGCCGGATGTACAGGTTTTACGTCATCAGGTGCCACCACTGTTACAGTTGGGACTCAACTAACCCTACACTGTTATAGTTGGGACTCAACTAACCCTACACCAGTGGTTAGAAAAGTTCCAAAAACAGAAGCCCCAATCTTTCTAATCAGCCACGAATCATGTTGAGGCCGAACATAAGATATTTGAAATACTTGAATGCCTTGATAATATTCAAGTCAGATTAGCGACATGCAAACTCGAAGGTGATGCCAACCAATGGTGGCAATCTTGGAAGCAGGCTCAAGGAGGTAATACAGTTGTGGAAAATCTTATGTGGAGCCAGTTTAGAGATGCATTTCTCCATCGGTACTTTACTGAAGACGATCGGGAATCATATATTCGAAATTATGCTACGCTGAAACAACATGAGGACGAGTCTGTAACAGATTTTGTAGTTCACACGATTAGTCTCTTTTGCTGGACCACTTGTACGGTATTGAGGCTAATCAAATCCAAAGTTTAAATGGGCCTTACAAAACAAAATATCGTTCTAGGTTAATGGGGGCAAAGATTCACAGAGTTGTCTCATATTATTAACACGACGCGAGACATAGAGCTTGAACATATTGACTTTCTTGCTACAAAAAGTGATTCTAAGAAAAGAAATCGCAATTCATCAACTAGGAGTCAGAGTGGGAAGGCAGGTATCCGACATAAAGTATAACTCTGCAGGTCAACGCAAACAAGACAGTTCACGATCATCCTTATCTTCAGGACCAACATCAAATACAGGAAGCCTCACTCCCCTACCCAATGTAAAGATTGTTCTAAAATCCACAGACCAGGCCCATGTCTTCGAATGAGGAGTGCTTGTTGTAGTTGTGGTGAGTAGGGTCACATGGCTAGAGACTGGATGCACGGTCAAAGTGGTAGGTCGAGATCGAAAGATTAAGGCAAGTAGACCACTATAGATGGACGAGTCTTTGTACCATTGTAACAACCCAAATCAACCAATAAAACATAACGACATTAAAGTAAATAACTCGCCGAATCGGCCTTAAAAATACCATCTCAAACATACGAGTACATCACAAGGTTTGCGGAAACAACCTATTACACAGCCGAGATTTCTAAATACTAGGCTTGACATACTAAATATAATGACTTCCTTCTACACCAAAACTTCACGCTTACGCCTTCCTTACCCTTACTAGAGCCTTCTACTAAGCACTTACCTGAAAATGGTTTCGTTTTTGAAAAGCGAGGGTTAGACCATGAGGTCTACTGAGTTCCCTCTAGAAACAAACATTCACGCCACATATAACATTTTAAACAGTTTATAAGCATTTTTAAACAATTCTCAACTTTAAAACATTTAAACTTTCAAACGCAAGAACTACGCATGTAAATGGCACACTGAAGTGACGCACACTTGTGACAACGTGTCAGTCTCACACTGCCTTAACTGGAACACACCCTCCATGGCAGAAACAGGACACACCCCCCGGTATGAGCACTGGCGGAACACCCCCCCCCCCCCCCCCCCCCGACTTAGCCATATCATGCCTACTTCCAAATGTTTGCATACATAATATCTCAACTTTCTCAAACATAGCAAAACATGTAGTTTCATATAAAAGATAAAAATGCAGTTTCATAACATCTCATACGTTTAAAATAGTACATAAACCAACACATTTTCAGTTAAAAAGACTCACATGCTTTCCTTGCTTTATCTGTCTCACTTTGCTTCTGATCCTTAAATTGGACACCTATGATTTAAATAATGAGAAAGATAAGCTACCCAAATATTTCTAGACGATTACTCTCAACTCTTACTCAATCCTGTTTTTAACTCATCTCGCGGATAAATCGAAATCTCATAAAAGAAAGAAATCAACCAAGTCAGAAGCATATACTCGAATAGCACAATCCGGATAACATTTCCGGACACATACATCCGGATCCCCAAATCCGAGTAATACGTCCGGATATCACTTTTCCGGATACAAACATACGGTTCCCACAATTCGGATAATACGTCTGGATATCTCTCCGGATAACAGTCTCCAGATTCCAATGTCCGGATCTCTCCTCTCGTCCGGATTCTCAGTCAAATCCAGATATTACCGGATCTCAAATACATCCGGATAATCGCACCAGATTCTAACACGCGTCCGGATTTCTGAACCCATCCGGATTTCTGGGCGATGTCCGGAAATGCAGGGTTTTATCGGACAGTGCTCAACCAGAACCTCTGTTGAACTCAATAAAAATCGAGTTTAGCCTTCTTCAACGAAAGAGTTTCATTCTCTACACCTTTCTTAACATTAACTACAACCAATATTCCAAAATTACCACTCAAAACCCATTGGAAGAAATCGATTTAACCAATTTGCCATTAAAACCCAAAAACTTGCTCTCACAAATGAAATTAAAGGATAAGAGATAGCATGAGAGATTGCCTTGATGATGATTGATGCAAAATCCTCTTTCCAAATCAACAATCCCTCCTTAATTCTTCTCCAAAATCGCACCTCTTGTCTTACACACACCTTTCACAGTGTTCTCTTAGCCTCCACACTAGCAAAATTATTAGGTGAAAGGGTTTCAGGGTTTTAACCCCTTTCCTACTATTTACAAAATAGCCCTTAAACTTCAAGCTTTCAATAAGATCCACTAATCCTCCAATTTTTGTTACAAATAGATTCCGATTATTACAATGCCTCCCCCTCTAAAGAATTTCGTCCCCGGAATTCCATCGTCGAACAAGCTTGGATATTTGAACCTCATGTCCGCCTCTACCTCCCAAATTGCCTCTTGTTCTTTGTGATAATGCCACTGTACTTTCATAAGGTCAATTTCCTTGATTTTCAACTTCTTGACTCTACGGTCAAAGATTGTCCCCGACCCTATGACAAAGGTCAACTTCTTATCGCTTGCATTCTTTGTAACGTTATCATCGTCTTAACTTCCAACATATGCTCTCTATAATAGAGACGTGAAACACAATATGAATTCTTCCAAAATCTCATCGAATACAACCAGATCATACACTATCTCTCTAACGCTCTCCATAATTTCGACGGATCCAAAAATGTGGACTAGGTCCACTTTTCTCTCGAACGCACCACCCCATTCTATAGGGACGTCTTCCGCATGACACTGCCCCCTTCTCAAACTCGAGGTTCAAAAGTCCTATGCTTTTCAATCCAATCAACTTAGTTCCACTCAGTGGCCCAAACCATTCTGATTGAAATCATAGTCGTACCCGATCCTTCGGCACCGCCCCTCATTTAACCGCCACTTTCTTACGACGGGTTACCTCATGTGACGTATTTGCATCCTCTCCGATCGACTATACCATCTGTAACATCCCATGCCAACCGTACCAGATAATGCCCATTTCGTCCACCCTGGACTCACGGTTTTAAAAACACGTCAAATCAAGGTTTTCTCGAACGACTCCACTTCCTTAAAAGACGAAACTTTTCTGAATTCCATGCCACAATAACGTGAATCCTTTGCCAAATATAACCACTCAACTTGCCAATTTGGCACAAGGCCAACCTTGAATATCCCAATAAACTCACAGTCAAGAGTTCCCTCATCTGATAACATGCAATTCTATATTACTTCCCCAATATGACTTACGTCTAACATAAATAGTACCTTTTTCTTCGAATCACATTGACTACGACTCATCGATGTTAACCAAATATTCATACGCTCCCACCACGTCAACACCCTACACTCATACATACCTAATTGTAGGAAACCTCCACAATCCATCATCTACATTATTCGCCAAATCCATGTTGAACCAATCCTGAAGACACATTCAAATCCTCACTGCATCCAACAATCGTCCAACCATATATAAAATAAATTCAAGTTTCACCCGCTCCACATAAGGAATGAATATCCTCATGCAAAACTATTCCCAATGGGCTTAACACAGAAAGGTAAGCTCACTTGGAACCTTCCCATGACCATGTCAGGCTTATTCCAATTGTCCTCCATTCTGAGCACAACATTTTGCTACCTTTTTCCACTCCCTTCTCGAAACATAAATCATGCCTCCAAAGAACCACTCACTAGCAGGTGCATGCTTTCGACCAACCACACAAGTTAGTTTCTTCTTGACCCTTGAACCAATACACACACACAAATCCACTTTCTCACACTCCCACCAGGAGTTCACGTACTCGATAATAACAATCTACAAACATTGCTCCACAATTCTGGTGTCACTTACCAAACTTCCTAATAACAACTTACTCACTTATTTCAACATTGTAACACCTCGAAATTTCCAAAGTCAATCTACTTTTATTGTGGGAAGAATGTTTAAAATAATGGAAGTATTAACGGAATGACGGAAGGGTTGAAATTGTATTTGACTCAAAGATTAAGTTAAGTGTGAATGTTGAAACTTTGGGGTTGGTTTCGTCATTATTCAATAGTTGTATCTGTATTTAATGAGAGGGTCGGTTTCCAATTGAGATTTTATCTCAATTTTGCCTTGTGAAGTCTGTTGATAGCAAACAGAGAAAGAAAGAGGAAAGCTGACTTCAAATTGTAGCGAGAAAAGATTGGAAGCCTATATCAATTTTGGATTTCATCATACAGGTGAGTTCATCTCCTTTCTAAATAATTGAAGCTGAAATTGAATGAAATATGTGGTTGTAAATGGTGTAAGTGGTTTAGAAATACTGGAGTAATATGTATGTGGATGGAAATTGAATTATAGAGGATTCGATGGTGAAAATTGTGTGCAGTTCGATAGTTCCCAGATAAAAAAATGTAGTATCTGGTAAAACACCGTTCGATAGTGTCCGGACAAAGCAAAGTATCCGATAAGTGTTATTCCTGCAGTATCCGGTAAAGATTTAGTCCCCGGATAGATAGGTTACCGGATGTTACCCGGATTACTTTGGTATCCGGACATTATTACGATTGTATAGGTTTCCGGATACTAGTCCCGGACTGTTCCCGAATTCTGATGGTTTCCGGGTATGAGATCCGGACATTTTGTCCAGATAGTTTAGTGTTCGGATAGTTTGGATGTCCGGTCAATTTTGATGTCCGGATATTTCTAATGTCCGGATACTTCTGAGTTTTCGGTAACTAAGAGCTTCTGATTACTTTTGGCAGGGGATGATTAATTAATCGAAATTCAATCCTAGCAGCATGAACGTACTTATAATTTGATGTTAGTATGTTATGATTTGATGTATGATTTGGTATGACACCATGCATGTATGCTAGGAAGTGTAATGAATCCATACGCACTGGCATTAATTGAAAACATGGAATAGGCATGAGGTAATTGTAATTCCCGTTGACGTGAAATGAGGAATAGGCATGAGCAAATTGTAATTCCCGTTTCATATTGTGACCTGAAATCTTGGAATAGGCGTGAGTTAATCGTAATTCCTGATTTCTAGGGGAAGATAAGAGATAGGCATGAGTTAGTTGTAATCTCTACTTCCACTCCAAGAAATAGGCATGAGTTAATTGTAATTTCTTGGATATGAGCAATGATCTAGAATCCATAGTGATTCGTAGTGGGCTCTTGAACGTGATGTTATGACTTACTTAGTGTATGTTATATTCATGGAATCAGGTATGTTCCCGTCATCGAAAGATGTTATGTGTACGGTAAGAAAGATGACAACCAAGTTTGTTATGCGCTTTGTTTACAGTTGGTTTCAAAGCTTATGAAGTTTTAATTTGAAAACTGGATGTTCTCACTAGGCGTAAGTCTAATCTTTTCAAATTAAATTTTCTTACCAAGTACTAGGTCGGGAAGGGATAAGCAGGGATGAGTGTCGAGAAGTACCAAAATTATACTTTTGGTGATATAATGGAGAAGTTAGTGGAAGCATTGATGTTTTGGAGATTTTGTAGACAACCCTCATAATCCGATCGTATACGTTATGGATTAGATTAGTATGTTGTTTATAAAAATTGGATGTATATACGAACTTTGTTATGACTTCTCCATTTATATATGAAGTTCTTGGAAAATAATTGTTGTAGACCTTGTAAAATTAAGGTTTAAAAATGTTGTGGTTTTTGGACGTTTCAGTTTGGCATCAGAGCTATAGCTTAAGTGAACTAGGTATGATCGTGAGATACCTAGACTTAAGTGAGATGAATTAAGATATGATTTGTGAGATTTGGGTAGAAGTACTAAGATGGGATAGTCTTAGAGTCGACGAAAATACGTGAATTAAGAACTGTGATGATGGTAACGTGGATTCTTATGTATAGTATGTTCATAATTTCAAGTAGCTACTGTTATTATTAATATATTGTTTCATAAGCATACTTGTTTTAAAATTGTTATGGTGATTACTGAACGTTAAAGTATGTTTCCTGTGTTTGAGATCGTGTATACCATTTCCTATGGTTATCCTTATGTGTTATACAGAATACGATGGTGAATACACCAACCAGATATCCGAATTCTTCAGAAGAAAGGATAGTAAATGAATGGGTGGTGGAGAAGCAACCTGAAAGAGTGGGAACTTATGAGATCCCTCCAAGGCCACCTATAATAAGAGGAGAAGGAAGTCAAGCGCAACGAACGACTGCCGATACCTCTAATCCGGTGACGATAGAATCTACTATGGAGTCCAGATTGACGGAAAATATGATGCGAACCATGAATACGGCACTGGCACAACAACAAGAGATGTTCATGAAAGTGTTAAATGACAGAAGTGCAGAGTCCCAAAGACCGGAAACGGTACTGGTATTGCAACTCCGCCTGTTAACCCAGTGTCGAATGTTAACAGGAGAGTAGAGAGGGTTTGTTCTTATAAAACGTTTCTGAGTTGCAAGCCACCGGAGTTTGCTGGATCCGATAATCCAATTGCTTATATGAACTGGATTAGAGAGATGAAATAGGCTTTCAGAGCTTATGAGTGTGATGAAGAATCGAAGGTCAGGTTTGGATCTTAGATGTTACGCGGAAATGCCTTGACCTGGTGGAACATCGTGACGTCAATAGTAACGGCTCCAGTGTTGGCCGCTATGATGTGGGAGTCGTTTAAAAGAAAGATTTTAGAAGAATATTGCAATGAGAATGAAATGGATCGGATTGAAGAAGAGTTTCAGACTCTTAAGAAAGGTACTTCTTCAGTAAGGGAATATACTAGTACATTCCTAGAGAAGCTAAACTTAGTGGGGCATGTGGCTCCAACTGAAAAAGAGAAGATTCAAGCCTACCTGAAGGGCTTACCTGCTGATATGATGTCTTGAGTGCGGAATTCCAAAGCCTTGACACTGAGGGAAACGATCGAGGAAGCTAAGATAATTGAGGAAGTTTACGCTAGAGACAAGGAGGAAAAGGCTCAAGGGGAGAGAAAAGAAAATGGGAAGGTCGATCCGAATCTTCTCAGAAATCCAGATCATTTGGCAAGAATATTCGTGTTGAATCTAGACGGGAACCGAACTGGTGCCAGAAATGCCTGAGCAAACATTTTGGCCCGTGTCGGGTGGTTTCAAATGAATGTTTTAAATGTGGAAAAACTGGTCACCAGATTGCAAATTGTCCCATCCAAGGGCTGACTTGTTATGAATGTAAACAACCCGGTCACCTACGAAAAGATTGCCTAAAGTTAAGGATAGCGGGAATCAAGAAAGGAAGTCAAATACTCCTAAGCCAACGGGCAGGGCATTTTATATGACGGCTGATGAAGCGAAAGAATCGAAGGATGTGGTTTCTGGTACATTTCTTGTTAATTCTATTCCTGCACGAGTATTATTTGATTGTGGTGCCAATCTGTCGTTTGTATCGAAGTTGTTTTATCAAAAGTTAGCTATGCCTGTCACTACCTTGGAAGATGCTTTAGTAGTCGAAATAGCTAACGGGGGTCAAGTCTTAGTTTGAGAAAGACTTGAGGGTTGTATGATTATGATAGAAGAAAAGAAATTTCTGATTGACTTGATGTTGATGGAAATTGGGGGGTTTGATCTAGTCGTTGGTATGGATTGGTTGACAATCAATCAGGCAGAAATTCTTTGTGCCAAGAAATTAATTCGAATTCCTATGCCCGACAACGATGATGTATTCATCTATGGGGAAAAGAGAAAAGGAGAGATTTCGCTAATTTCTATTGCCAAAGCGCGTAAGTGTCTAGTAAAAGGATGTTCATCCTATTTAGCATATGTTCTGGATGCTACAGTAGAAGAGAAGAGAGGGGAAGATATAAAGGTGGTACGAGAATTCCCAGATATGTTCCCTGATGATCTTCCAGGCTTACCGCCAGAACGACAAGTAGAGTTCAGAATTGATCTTTTCCCTGGAGCGGCACCGATAGCGCGTGCACCGTACCGTTTAGCACCGGCCGAAATGAAAGAGATGATGTCACAATTGCAAGAACTACTTGAAAAGGGATTTGTTAGACCAAGTTCTTCACCTTGGGGAGCTCTAGTATTATTTGTCAAAAAGAAGGATGGCACTATGAGAATGTGCATTGACTACAGGGAGTTGAATAAGGTGACTATTAAGAATAAGTATCCGCTTCTAAGGATTGATGATTTATTTGATCAACTCCAAAGTGCGAGATGATTTTCCAAGATTGATTTGAGGTCGGGCTATCATCAAGTATGAGTAAGGGAGAAAGATGTTCCCAAGACGTCGTTTAGAACGAGGTATGGGCATTATGAATTTCTTGTGATGCCATTTGGGTTGACAAATGCTCCAGCTGTGTTCATGGATTTAATGAACAGAGTATGTCGACCATTTTTAGACAAGTCTGTCATTGTGTTCGTTGATGACATACTTGTTTATTCAAAGAATGAATCCGATCATGAATGTCACCTTCGTGAAGTCTTAGATGTTCGGAGGAAGAAGAAATTGTACGCAAAAATTTCAAAATGTGAATTTTGGTTAAAAGAGGTACAATTTCTTGGTAATGTGATTACTGCTGTAATGGTCAAAGTGGATCCGGCAAAGATAGAAGCAATAACGAACTGGGAAACACCAAAGAACGCATCAGAGATACGGAGTTTCTTGGGTCTGGCAGGTTATTACCGGAGGTTTATAAAGTATTTCTCAAAGATCGCTTCTGCCTTGACTATCCTGACACGGAAGAATGTGAAGTTTGTTTGGACTGAAAATCAAGAGTCAGCTTTAAGGACATTACAAAAGAAGTTGTGTGAAGCTCATATCCTTGCACTACCGGAAGGGACAGAAGATTTAGTTGTGTATAGTGATGCGTCAAAGATGGGTTTGGGGTGTGTATTGATGCACCGTGGCAAAGTGATTGCATACGCATCAAGACAACTCAAAGAACATGAGACGAATTACCCTACCCATGATTTAAAACTGGCAGCAGTGGTGTTTGCATTGAAGTTGTGGCTACATTATCTATATGGAACGAAGTGTACTCTTTTTACTGATCATAAGAGTTTAAAACATGTCTTTGATAAGAAAGAGTTAAATATGAGGCAAAGGCATTGTTTAGAACTATTTAAGAATTACGATTGTGAATTGCATTACCATCCCGGTAAAGCAAATGTTGTGGCTGATGCCTTAAGTAGAAAAGAATATAGTGGATGCTTGAAAACGAATAACGCCAGAATTGATGTGACATCAAGTTTGATTGAAAGAATCAAGGTAGCACAAATGAAAGCTTTATTGGAAGAAAATCTAAAACAATAAGTCTTGGTTAAACAACGTCTCCAACTAACTGAAGATGGTTGCGGGGTCAAACTGTTTCAAGGCCGCGTTTGGGAGCCAAAGGTGGGAGGAAACTGGGAGTTAATTCTTGAAGACGCCCACAAATCCAAGTATTCCATACATCCTAGTTGTACATGTATAGAGATCTGAAGCTACACTATTGGTGGCCAACTATGAAGTTAGATGTGGCACAATGTGTAGACAAGTGTGTGACGTGCTCGTTAGTGAAGGCTGAACATCAAAGACCTTATGGGAGTCTACAGTCTTTAGAAATTCCTAAATGGAAATGGGATAAGATTACCATGGACTTTGTAAGTAAGTTATCAAGGACGTTGAAAGATAACGATACTATTTGGGTAATCGTGGATCGGTTGACTAAAAGTGCTCATTTCTTGGCAATGAAAGAAGCATCACCGATTGATAAGCTTGCCAAGTTATAAATTGATGAAGTGGTGCCAAGACATGGTATACCCGTGTCTATAGTTTCTGATCGGGACAGCCAATTTACTTCAAGGTTTTGGCAGTCACTACAAGAAGAACTGGGTACAAGAGTGAATTTGAGCACTGCATATCATCCACAAACGGACGAGCAAAGTGAAAGAACCATTCAGACTTTGGAAGACATACTCCGATCTTGTGTAATTGATTTTGGAGGTAACTGGGATAAGCATTTACCCTTAGTGGAGTTTGCGTATAACAATGGTTATCATTCTAGTATTGGAAGAGAACCTTTCGAAGCCTTATATGGACGGAAATGTAGAACTCCAGTGTGTTGGTTAAAAGCTGGAGAAAAGCAAATTGCTGGTCCCGAAATTGACAGCAAACGGCCGATAAAGTGAAAGAGATTCAGCAACACATGAAGGCGGCTCAAGATCGACAAAAGAGTTATGCCGATCCGAAAAGAAGACCAAAAGAATTTCAAGTTGGGGAGCGGGTAATGTTAATGGTATCCCCGTGGAAAGGTATTATAAGGTTTGGAAAGCGTGGAAAACTGAGTCCTCGTTTTCTTGGACCTTTCACTATAAATAAGCGAGCAGGGCTTCAAGTATGTCAGTTGGATTATCCATCTTAATTGGAAGGAATTCATAATACCTTCCATGTCTGTTATCTTCGGAAATGCTTAGCCGAAGAAGAAAATGTTATACCACTTTATGAAATAAGAGTGGATGAGAAGAGTCGTTGTGTGGAGGAACCGGAAGCAATTTTAGAAAGGACGACAAAGAAGCTACGACATAAAGAAGTGGTCATGGTTAAAGTACAGTGGAAACATCATAGAGGTGCTAACGTGACATGGGAAGCGGAAGAGGATATGAAGAATAGATATCCTCACTTATTTACCTAACTATGATTTCGGGGACGAAATCATTTTAAGTTGGGGAGATTTGTAACACCTCGAAATTTCCAAAGTCAATCTACTTTTATTTTGGGAAGAATGTTTAAAATAATGGAAGTATTATTTTTAAACGGAATGACAGAAGGGTTGAAATTGTATTTGACTCAAAGATTAAGTTAAGTGTGAATGTTGAAACTTTGGGGTTGGTTTCGTCATTATTCGATAGTTGTATCTGTATTTAATGAGAGGGTCGGTTTCCAATTGAGATTTTATCTCAATTTTGTCTTGTGAAGTCGGTTGATAGCAAACAGAGAAAGAAAGAGGAAAGCTGAGTTCAAATTGTAGCAAGAAAAGATTGGAAGCCTGTATCAATTTCGGATTTCATCATACATGTGAGTTAATCTCCTTTCTAAATAATTGAAGCTGAAATTGAATGAAATATGTGGTTGTAAATGGTCTAAGTGGTTTAGAAATACTGGGGTAATATGTATGTGGTTGGAAATTGAATTATAGAGGATTCGATGGTGAAAATCGTGTGCAGTTCGATAGTTCCCGGATAAAAAAATGTAGTATCCGGTAAAACACTGTTCGATAGTGTCCGAACAAAGCAAAGTATCCGATAAGTGTTATTCCTGCAGTATCCGGTAAAGATTTTGTCCCCGAATAGATAGGTTACCGGATGTTACCCAGATTACTTTGGTATCCGGACATTATTCGGATTGTATAGGTTTCCGGTAAGTTATGTTTCCGGATACTAGTCCCGGACTGTTCCCGGATTCTGATGGTTTCTGGGTATGAGATCCGGACATTTTGTCCGGATAGTTTAGTTTTCGGATAGTTTGGATGTCCGGTCAATTTTGATGTCCGGTTATTTCTAATGTCCGGTAAGCTCTGATGTCCGGATACTTCTGAGTTTCCGGTAACTAAGAGCTTCTGATTACTTTTGACAGGGGATGATTAATTAATCGAAATTCAATCCTAGCAGCATGAACATACTTATAACTTGATGTTAGTATGTTATGATTTGATGTATGATTTGGTATGACACCATGCATGTATGCTAGGAAGTGTAATGGATCCATAGGCACTGGCATTAATTGAAAACGTGAAATAGGCATGAGTTAATTGTAATTCCCGTTGACGTGAAATGAGGAATAGGCATGAGTTAATTGTAATTCCCATTTCGTATTGTGACGTGAAATCTTGGAATAGGCGTGAGTTAATCGTAATTCCTGATTTCTAGGGGAAGATAAGAGATAGGCATGAGTTAATTGTAATCTCTACTTCCACTCCAAGAAATAGGCATGCGTTAATTGTAATTTCTTAGATATGAGCAATGATCTATAATCCATAGTGATTCGTAGTGGGGTCTTGAAGCTATGATTTACTTAGTGTATGTCATATTCATGGAATCAGGTATGTTCCCGTCATCGAAAGATGTTATGTGTACGGTAAGAAAGATGACAACCAGGTTTGTTATACGCTTTGTTTATAGTTGGTTTCAAAGCTTATGAAGTTTTAATTTGAAAACTGGATGTTCTCACTAGGCGTAAGCCTAATCTTTTCAAATTAAATTTTCTTACCAGGTACTAGTTCGGGAAGGGATAAGCAGGGATGAGTGTCGAGAAGTACCAGAGTTATACTTTTGGTGATATAATGGAGAAGTTAGTGGAAGCATTGATGTTTTGGAGATTTTGTAGACAACCCTCATAATCTGATCGTGTACGTTATGGATTAGATTAGTAGGTTGTTTATAAAAATTGGATGTATATACTAACCTTGTTTTGACTTCTCCATTTATATATGAAGTTCTTGGAAAATAATTGTTGTAGACCTTGTAAAGTTAAGGTTTAAAAATGTTGTGGTTTTTGGACGTTTCAAACATGCCATCTCTACCTCCTCCGGCTAGTATGGAACATTGCCCACTCTAATTTTGCGACCACACCATCACGCCGATAGCACATATACATTACTATGCCTCACCAAACGGTTTCACAACGAAGTCATCCCGAAAGAATACCTAGTGTTCGAAGCCACCACACACTTCTTGTCCCCCAAACCGTTTCCTTCTCAGAGAATTCCTTCGTACACAAGGAACAATTCAAAATCCCTGAAGACTCCGTATCTTCTACACCACATCGTAAACTAACCAATCCAACATCTTCATCAATCTTTCAATGATCCCAAAATAAACCCACTAAACGACTCACGCAACCAAAAGGCACATGGTTCCTCTTTTAGGTAACCACCAACTACCGCTCCACCATTTTATTCTGAAAATAGCTATATCACAACGCCAACTTACAATCCATGCATCCCAACAACATGCTTAACACTTTGCATAACTCATCCGAAAAATCCGAAAAAGGACTTGCATTTGTGCTTAGCCTCCTTAAACAACACATTACCATATCACTGACTTGCACGTCTGCCTTGGCAAAAGATGCCACTAACTTATCCACACAATCTCCACCCACAACATCACACCGCAGACCAGGCTCCCACGGTCATTTGTAGACATAATAAATCTTTCCTTCATATTCGCCTGCATATATTTGAACTAAGGCTATCTCACGACTTTGTCTTTCCCGAATCTAGATGAACCACAAAATCACGATTATCCACTTTACACAAACAAGTCTTCGTTCCTTGTTGGTTCATTGTGATCCCCAAGTAACCAGTCCAAAAAGTACAAAAAGATAAGGTGACTTCAGCATCAATAGACATCTTAAATAGTTGGTGACTTCAGCATCAATAGACATCTTAAATAGTTGGTGACTTCAGCATCAATAGACATCTTAAATAGTTGGTGTCTTCGTTCATTGTTGGTTCAATCTCCTGACAATGCCTTCAACATTAGACATCTTAAATAGTTGGTGAGTTCAGCATCAATAGACGACATGATGATGCTTCTATAACCTTCCCGACAACAAGGGTTCCTAACAGAACCTACTTCTTTCAATGTATCGTAATCAACGTTATACTCCGCCGTCCTCACTTGAAGAAAATTCCAGACTTACTTGGTGCGAGCTCAAAATTACAAGACCACCCCCAAATTCTCAGGCTCAACGCCGACAATATTTCAGCAATACATCTCAACGCTACATAAAATGAGTTACTAATATCAATACCTTGACGACTTCAAGTCCTTCCCCCGGACACAACCATCCACCGACAACCGCATCTCAAGTTATCGAACAAGCGTACAAGGTACAATAATACATACAATATCGAAGTCCATTTTTGACATTTCCACTATTCATCTCTCTTCGTTAATAATAATACCAAGATCACAAATCATTCGCCACCGGCTTGACCGACACATCTCTACTCTCGAAACCCTTCCTTATCTTTAAATTCAATAACCTCCACAACATAGTGAGTTCATAGCCTTCATGCATGACGACACAATATCTTAAATCATTTCACACATTTGAACATTCAAAAGTACGACACCTATAAACAACTATAGTACACATGACCCAACACTCTCATAGCTTCAATGCCATGCACAAAGATCTCGAGAATCGTTTGCACGCCACTTTTTGGAAAAACACAACCTTGACCAACTAAAATGATGTCATTACAACAGAAACATATTGAATTAAACCTTTCCTATAGGACTAGAAAATTTCTGAACGAAATCACTTACACGAAGTAAATCAGTCGGCTCCCACACTCATTTATATGATATCAACGTGTTAATAGTCATTTTGGTGATAAAAGCTTTGCAGTCAAACGTTTTCATGATTTTCGCAATGAAGATTATCTCAACATGAAAAAGGGCGATAAAATTCGCAAATCACTAAGTTCAAAAGTTTTATTGTGCAAAGTAAATAGGTTTGTATTTTTCCTAAAACAAACGCTTGCACGCGTCGACTTATTTCCAAAACAAGAAATTCATTAATTACGCATCTACTTTTAATCATGAAAGAGATCATGTAACCCATTTAAAGACACAATGCATGAAACTCAACTTGCATTTGAAGGCTACTCACTCTAACAAGGTCGACCGTTGTACCCACACAACTTATCATTGACACTCAACTTTTGACCAACGATCGCTCTCTCGTCCTTGCAACAACTTGATGTACAGGCATTTCGCAGCCTACCTGTTGGACCACCCCACACAGTTCTCGTCTTGAGCAATGATTTACAACTCATACGATTTCAATCATTGACCCCTATAGGTCGATAAACCACCAATTTTTTTCTTTCACATTTTGCTCTTCCAATAATTCAATCCAATCCCGATATCTTCTCTCCAACATCCTTGCCACTCTACCGTTGTATTGGAGAGTCATAGGCTCACTTCCTTCACCCGATCTTGAGTTAAAGCTTTTAAAACCCTAACCCAGTCCTCTTCTCCTATTCGAACTGATCGTCACATCAAACTCCAAGAATGGAGACTCACTAGAAACTATGAGTTTACCCTTAATCAGTCATTCAGCATCTTCGAACCTAAGAGGTCCTACCTAATCGGCTTAAAAACATTCCAAGCAACACTTCTTCTAGAAGGTATAAACACTACATCATGAGCGATCTCTCACAACACATCCACTACTTGCTATACTTGCAAGGTTAGAACTCACTACATACTACCACACCTAACGATCTTCTTGACAAGAGAAAATGAGCACCCTCATGCACCTGTAAATTTGCAATTACATTGGCCAGATGTTAATTTCAAATTTACCTTACATGATAGTCCTCACTACCCCGTCATGATTCTCGTTGATCAAGGTTTTCTCAAATAACTTTCTATATCTCAGCTGTGTCCTCCTCCACTCCATATTTTAAGTTTAGGCTCATCCGATCAACTAAATCCCTTAAACTATGGCTCTGATACCAACAGTAACAACCCAACTCAACCAATAAATAACGACATTAAAATAAATAACTCACCGAAACGGCCTCAAAGTACCATCTCAAACATACGAGTACATCACAAGGTTTGCGGAAATAACCTATTACACAGCCGAGATTTCTAATGTACTAGGCTTGACATACTAAATATAATGACTTCCTTCTAGACCAAAACTTCACGCTCACGCCTTCTCCTTGCCCTTACTAGAGCCTTCTACTAAGCGCTTACCTGAAAATGGTTTAGTTTATGAAAAGCGAGGGTTAGACCATGAGGTCTAGTGAGTTTCCTCTAGAAATAAACATCCACACCACATATAACATGTTAAACAGTTTATAAGCATTTATAAATATTTCTCAACTTTAAAACATTTAAACTTTCAGTCGCAAGAACTACGCATGTAAATGGCACACTAAAGTCACACACACTTGTGACAACGTGTCAGTCTCACACTGCCTTAACTGGAACACACCATCTATGGCATAAACAAAACACCCCCCGGGTATGAGCACTAGCGGGACACCCCCCCCCCCCCCCCCCCGACTTAGCCATATCATGCCCTCTTCCAAATGTATGCATACATTTTATCTCAACTTTCTCAAACATAGCAAAATATGCAGTTTCATATAAAAGATAAAATATACAGTTTCATAACATTTCATACGTTTAAAATAGTACATAAACCAACACATTTTCAGATAGAAAAACTCACCTACTGTCCTTGCTTAATCTTTCTCACTTTGCTTCCGATCCTTAAATCGAACACCTATGATTTAAATAATGAGAAAGATAAGTTACCCAAATATTTCTAGACGATTACTCTCAACTCTTACTCAAGCCTCTTTTTAACTCATCTCGCGGATAAAACGAATTCTCATAAAAGAAAGAAATCAACCAAGTCAGAAGCATATACCCGGAAAGCACAATTCGGATAACATTTCCGGACACAAACATCCGGATCCCCGAATCCGGTAATACGTCCGGATATCACTTTTCCGGATACAAACATCCGGATAACACGTCCGGAAATCTCTCTGGATAACAGTCTTCGGACTCCAATGTCCAGATCTATCCTCTCGTCCATATTCTTACTCAAATCTGGATATTACCGGATCTCGAATACGTCCGGATAATCGCACCCGGATTCTAACATGCATTCGGATATCTGAACCCATCCGGATTTCTGGGCGATGTCCAGATATGCAGGGTTTTATCGAACAAAGCTCAACCAGATGCTCTATTGAACTTAATCAAAATCGAGTTTAACCTTCTTCAACAAAGGAGTTTCATTCTCTAAACCTTTCTTAACATTAACTACAACCAATATTCCAACATTCCATTAAAACCCAAAAACTTGCTCTTAGAAAACAAATTAAACGATAAGAGATAGCATGAGAGATTACCTTGATGATGGTTGATGCAGAATCCTCTTTCCAAATCAGAAATTCCTCCTTGATTCTTCTCCAAAATCGCACCTCTAGTCTCACACACACCTTTCAAAGTGTTCTCTTAGTCTCCACACTTGCAAAATGATTAGGAGAAAGGGTTTTAGGGATTTAACCCCTTTCCCACTATTTACAAAATATCCCTTGAACTTCAAGCTTTCAACAACATCCACTAATCCTCTAATTTTTGTTACCAAAAGATTCTGGTTATTACAACTATCAGTGGATGAAACTACCGATAGTATTTTCTGCAACTGTTATATTAATGTTAATAATTTGTATGCATTATTTGACACCGGAGCTATTCACACCATTGTGTCAGAAAGGTTTGTGAAATTTCTCAAGCCATATAACCGGCCATTGATTGAATTCTTCACTATTGCAGCACCTTCTGGCTACACGGAATACGTTAACGATGAATATGTTGATTATCCATTAATAATTGGGGACAAAGTTTGGATAGCCACTCAACCTCCTATGAGAATGAGGGATATCGATCTCATACTCGGTATGAACTGGCTGGATAAACATCGAGTCACAATTGACTGTGAAGGCAAAAAGGTTATATTTGGAGACACCACTGAGCCTGAACATGTACTTCGAGGTATTCCGCCTCGAAAATCTATTTGTGTTATCTCTTCTTTAGAAGCTTACAAACTAATGGGTCGTGGGTGTGAAGTGTTTCTAGTCGTGGTCCATAATGTTTCTAAGGAAAGTCCTAAATTGCAAGATCTTCCAATTGTGAATGAATTCCCTAATGTATTCCCAGATGAACTTCCTGGGTTACCGCCTAAACGGGACGTTGAATTCTCAATCGATCTTATTCCAGGAGTTGGCTTATTTTGAAAAGCTCCATATCGTATGGCCCCGTATGAGATGAAAGAACTGAAGGAGCAACTGCAAGATCTATTAAATAAAGGGTATATCCGACCCAGTGTGTCTCTATGGGGTGCACCTGTACTCTTTGTAAAGAAGAGAGATGGTTCCATGAAACTATGTATTGGCTATCGCGAGTTATATCGTCTTACAATTCAGACCAAATGCCCTTTACATAGGATCGATGATATATTCGATCAGTTACAGGGTGCTAGTTGTTTCTCAAAGATTGATTTGAGATCACGTTATTATCAACTCAAAATGAAGGATTCAGATATACCAAAGACTACATTCTGAACTCGATACGACCACTATGAGTTTATAGTTATGCCATTTGGGTTGACAAAAGCTCCAACAATCTTCATGGATAGAGTATTCAAGAATTATTTGGACGACTTTGTGAGTATATTTATTGATGATATTCTTGTTTACTCAAAGTCAAAGTCTGAACATGAAACACATCTCCGATTAGCATTTTGGATACACTCCGAAAGAAAAAGCTATACGCCAAGCTATCGAAGTGTGAATTCTGGTTGGATCGAGTGGCGATCTTAGGCCATGTTATTTCAGCAGATGGCATTCAAGTTGATCCATCTAAGGTTGAAGCCGTTACCACTTGGGCAAAACCAATAAATGTTACTTAGGTACGTGCATTTATGGGTTTAGCCGGTTATTATCGACGTTTTGTTGGAAACTTTTCTAGGTTCGCACTTCCGATGACTCAACTCCTACGAAAAGGAGTAAAGTTTGCATGGGGTGACGAACACGATAAATTTTTTGAATAATTAAAGCGAAGAATCGTAACTACACCGGTACTTGCCTTGCCATCTGGGTCAGGCGGATATCAAGTTTATAACAATGCTTCTAAATCAGGATTGGGATGCGTATTAATGCAAAATGGATGAGTTATAGCTTATGTTTCGCGTCAACTCAATCCGTATGAAGTTAACTACCCGACACATGATTTGGAAGTAGTTGCAGTTATCTTCCCTTTAAAGATTAGGCGGCATTACCTGTACGATGAAACATGTGACATATTCACCAATCATACTAAAATATACTTTCATACAAAAATAACTCAACACGTGGCAGCGTCGATGGCTTGAATTGTTGAAGTACTATGATGTCGGAATACAATATCACCCTGGAAGAGCGAATCTTATGGCTGACGCTCTTAGTCGAAAAGGTGTCGGATCTGTATCATGCTTTTCTGTTCAACCCCAAATAGCAACAGATTTGGAAATAATGGGAGTTGAACTAAGTTGTCGGGTTAGATATAGGGTGTTAACTAATCTTCCTGTCGAATCGACCTTTGTTTCCCAAACTAAAGAAGCTTAACAATCTAGTGGAGAGCTTTGGGCAATACAACAAAATATTCAAAGTAATTCTTAAACTAATTTTCATGTGAATGAAAAAGGCGTGTTGTGGTTTCGGGAAAGATTGTGTGTTCCAAAAGTGTAGGAGTTGAAGGAAGAAATCTTGGATGAGGCTCGTAATTCTCCGTTTTCTAGTCACCCAAGTTCCACAATGATGTACCATGATTTAAAACAACATTTTTGGTGGAAAGGGAAGAAAAGAGACGTAGCCGAGTTTGTTGCTAAATGCTTAACCTGTTAGAAAGTCAATGATGAATAGAAACGAGTCGGAGGATTGTTACATCTATTGGATATTCCCGTGTGGAAATGGGAGAATATCATGATGTATTTCTTAACTAGTTTTCCGAGAGCTTCCCAGAAGAATAATGCAATATGGCTTGTTGTCGATCGACTTACAAAATCGGAACATTTCTCCCTATTAAAGAAACGAATTCTATCAGTAAACTCACAGATCTCTTTAACCGTGAAATTTTCCGACTACATGGTGCTTTTGTTTCCATTGTTTCTGACAGGGATCCAAGATTCACTTCACGATTTTGGACTGGACTTCCGAATGCTTGGGTAACCCGACTAAGTATAAGCACCGCATATCATCCATAGAGTGGCGACCAGTCCGAAAAAACTGTTTAAACTTTGAAAGATATGTTACGTGCTTGTACTTTGGAGTGGTCTAGAAATTGGGACGAGTATTTTTTTTGGTGGAACTTGCGTATAACAACAACTATCAATCTTCTATCGGAATGGCCACATTTGAAGTTCTATATGGCCGAAAGTGTAGAGCTCCAATATGTTGGAATGAAGTGGGCGAAAGGAAGATTGAGGGTCCCGAACTAGTTCAGATCACTATAAAAGAGGTTGAGTTGGCTAAACATAAAATGCAGGAGGCCAAGTCTTGACAGGAAAAGTTATGCTGACAAACACCGACGACCTTTAGAGTTCCATCCAGGTGATCATATATTTGTTAAAGATTCTCCGATCTGTGGTACGCAAAGATTCTCCAGTAGTAATATCACTATGATATTTATCATAGACATTAACTTTCACTATAATGTTCATCATACAATAACCGGGCTTTTTATGATGAAGTTTACGTGAAAAGATAACGTTTGGAGCTAATCCTTGCTTTGTATGCTTGTACATATCACATATGGACTTTAACCCAAACTAACTTTGTCAAACATGGCCATTAGAGGGTTTAAATTTGGACAAGTGAAACTAGAATTAAACCCTAAATGTGAAGAAATTGACTAATCATGTTAAATATGCAATTTATGAAACTTGAGAGACTAAAAGTGAAAAATTGTAAAATATAAAAACAAATTTTGAAAATAGAAAATTCGATACTCAGATTTCATCTATTTGTTCTTCATGACATTTTCTTAAAACCCTAGACCAAACCTTTCTCCATCAAATTAAACCTCAAACCTTGAAGAAATGATGAAATGTTGATGATTTTGAAGCTAAATCTTGAAGGTAACCATTGGTTAAGCTTATATTCTTGAAATTTAGGCTATTTGTTTAAAATACATACTAAGTGTGTGTGTATTTTGTTTCTAGGTGCTGTAGTTTGGAAGGATTTGAAGGAATCTACATCTTGAATAGGTTGTAATCATCCCTAAGGTAAAAACTTTGAAAATCCTTGGAGTTAGTTACTTGGTAACCTAATACTCAAGTAGGTTTTGATTTATATGATGTTAAGGGTTGTTAAACCAAAATTTGTCAATAGATAGGTTTCGAATGGTTATCAAATCATGTGGTAGTGATTGGTATGTTAATAAAGTCAAATATGATGTTGTTGGAACAACACATAAATCTGAAGGTTACTTTAAAAATGTGAATATAATTAACCATTGATCCAATTGAGGTGTGTAATATATGGTTGGAAAGATTAGTTTGTCTACAACTGTTATGAAGAGTCCGAAAGATAATTTTGATCTTAAGTGTGCCAAAATACTGAATTACAGTAGCTGGTCTCAATGTACTTGAGAATTGCACACTATTAGTATACAACTCACATAAAATCGGTCATAGCTTCAAAAAAACATGAATCCAGTGCGATTGGAATCCTAAGGAGTATATTCACTAGATTCAACTCCTATATATGAGTAAAATGTCAAACACAGAGAAGGACAAAAGCTGAAATGTGCAGGGACTGCACTTTTGTTTGTTTGTTTGATTAACCCATATCATCCTCTAACCAACACTATAACTGAGTAGTAAGTTTATTATGATGTAAATAAAGCTTAATTAACTTAAAAGAAATGTACAAATAGTATAAATAGATCAATCAAACATACGTAATCAAGTATAGTACTAACTGTACATTATTTGTGATAGGAAATCTGATTAACAAGGATTGGAAACATTGGCATTCTAACATCGTGTTTGATAATCTCGACTTATAAAGGTACGAATCTCTTACTATCTTGAAACCTTAATGACCTATTGTTGATGGTCATTCCATTCAAATTTGATTTACCGAATAGTAAACTTGAGGTACAGAAAGACCTCAATGATGTTGTTTCTTGATTTTCATCGTGTCAATCCTTTATTGAATTCCGTTTGGTGTCCCAGTAGTTGGGCAAAACCTAGGAGTGTTCCGAAGTTTTTTGCCCCTAATAGGGAACATTGTCTCGGTTCTTGAGTTTTATTCTGAACGCTGAGGCGTGAATGGAATATGATGAATATGAATTGTTGACCCGGTCTAATGGCCGTGAGATTATCGAAAATGAGAATGGCACGACTAGAAAGATTTAAGCCATATTGACTTCTTTATTGATTGTTGTTATATCTTTGTGATTTGGTTAGATTACATTTGTTGTGATCCTTTACCTAGACACTTTGTCGGGGGCACCGACCTTGTGATGCTTCCATGGTAGCTATAAGCACAACGGCGTCCTCGTGTATGCGCGGAGAGTATGCTGGCCCTAATCCGGCCATGGGGGAGAATGGGTGTCACACCCCGCTAAAACGGAAACACGGGATGTGCAGCTCAAGTTTCATAGCAAGAGTTACAGGATTACACCAACCATCAAAATACATTCAAAAGATGAAGACATTGTCTTTTACAATCGTTTTTCAAAAGGGGAAATGACATAATTAAAAGATAATGAAGAAAGCTTCATCACGTGTACCCTTCATAGATCCCAACCTTAAAGACGTTCTCCTGAAAAGCATGTCAATGAAAAGGTCAACTAATGCACTAGTTGGTGAGATCACAGGTTTAATGAGTACAACATTGTTTATCATAGCAAAATAGTTTAAATCCGCAAAAGTGGATAAGGCAACCGGTTATGAAAACACTTGCTCATGGAAATAGTATGTATTATGTTTAAGTAGTGAGCCCGTTACCCGACCTATATGACAGCCGCCCCAACGCATGTCCTATCGCCAACAATGCGCACGAACAACAATAATTATGTACTAAAACAAGCGCAACTTGTGAGTGGGGTGGCGTGGTGGTAAGGGCCTGGGGAGTTCATAGCGCTTGCCCGGGTTCGAGTCCAACACGCAGCACTTGTGGCCACTGGGGATTATCTCAGGACTGCATTACTTCGCGGTCGGTGTGTTTGCCAGGGATGTACTGGGCCGAAGGCCCATGAACCCTATCCAAAAAAAAAATAGCGCTATCCATAATTACCAATGGCTCACACTCGTGAGTTAAACGGGTAACGTAAAGTCAAATGGGGACTTACGTACGATAGAGAAAAGCTCAAAAACTTACAACATGCGTAACCTATACATACCCTAAAGCATAAAAGAGTATAGCAAAGTTTACATTTTCAAGAAAACGAGTTAACCGGTGCATAAAGTAGTGGCAATAACGACATGCTTTTCACCCCAAATATGTAAAATATTGAAAAAGGGGCTGTGATAACTCATTTGATAAGTGATAGAATCCGAGAATCTCCTACAAGCACTTCGAGATGATCCTACTTCAAACCTATGAACGTAAGGTCACTAGTGAGTTTTTAATTTCGCAGGTTCGGTACTAACTATCCAAATCGTCATAAAATGCCTTTATTGTGATTTAAATATTATAAATCGTATGGAGTTACCAACATTTGTAATCGTAACATAAGTATGCTTCATTCTTGTTAGATTAAAGTTACTGCAATTTCGTCACAATAAGTAACGAAAAGGGTCCAAAGACTTTATATATAGTATATATATGTATACCGAAATTTTATCATAAGAATGATAAAAAGGGTTCAAAATGTAAAGATGAAGTATTTAAAGTGCATAACTTTATAAATGTATAGTATATATATATATATAATTATACATACCACAATTTCATCATAAAATGATGAAAAGGGTTTAAAGTATATAAATTGCATAATTATATGAATATATATAGCATATATATATATATATATATATATATATATATATATTCCACAATTTCATCATAATATGATGAAATGGGATCAAGAGTATATAAAATGCATAAATATATAAATATATAGTGTACATATATATATATATATATATATATTCCACAATTTCATCGTAAAATGACGAAATGGGATCAAGAGTTAACTTTCAATCATAACAAGAAAATTGTCCTTTGCTGTCCAGATTTTGGTGTCACTTTGTGTCCATTTTTGGATAACTTCCAGGTATAGTTAGGTCAATATATTTTATTTCCAAGTGGTTTAATGAGTTAGGAAACTTTTGGCATAAGTTTCATCATTTTTAGAAGTGTTTAAGTACGTGAAAAAAAAAATTACTTGACGTAAAACTCGACAGAAAACGTTGCTGTTTGCGCACTGTTTTTGTGAAGACTGTTTGGTAGACGAAATCTTTGAGTTTTTGAGTGAAACCACTTGGGTTTGAATCCTAACACATAAAAATAATTTCCAGAAAAAGAATTACTTAATTTGGAGTAGTATTGAGTGAGATATGACCTTTTGAAAAGAGGTGTGGAATCTGGCAGCAAGCTGTCAAAACCACCCTTTGTGCATGTGTACCTATATTGACTTTTTACCCAAAATTCATATTCCTTTGCATGCAAAATACGATTTGACTCATCCCCATACATTTACTTTCAGTTCCAAAACATGTTTTTGAGCTATTTAAACTACATGCAAGTTTACCCATCATCTCATCTTTTATAAATCTTGAAAATAGTTCTTTTTGGTGTTTATGTCAAGATCTTCATCATGTATCATAAAATTGTGTATTTTTAGCTCATGCATGTTGGTTAAAACATGTTTTTAATGGATTTAAAGATCCACTCATGAAATCTTTGAATCAAAAGGGTATGGATTTTTCAAGAAAACTACATGCATGTGTTTAAAAGTTCATCTTTGATCTTAACATGGGTTTGATTATGGATTCACCACCTTTTTACTAACATGCAAGTGTTATGGTGGTAAATCTACAAACATTAAGATGTGTAAAGATGATTTTTAACAATATTAAAGAAATATAGAAGAAGGTGAAGAACATTCATAAGAAAATGCAAGAAATGAAAATTTAGACAAAAGAGAGTGTGTGGATTTCATCCAATACACTTGTATTTACCTTGAACACTTTTATATCTTTGAAAAGAGGTGTTTAGAGGCTGAATTGGTGGATGAAGGTGGATGAAGATTTGATGAAGATGGATGAAGATGGAGAGAGAAAGAAGAGAGAATTCTTGTGTGAGAATTTAGAGAGAGAATGAAATGTTTTGTAAATGAATTGTGACAGCCAAAAGAAATACATAAGGAGTAGAGAGGGGGGGGGGTGGTGGTGGTGTGGTGTGATGCAATAATAAAGTCTAATCTTGTCTTTTTGATTTATTTAAAACACAAGTATTTTCTCATAAATTATAAATAGCAAAGTAATTATATAAAAGTAAAGTATTTATATAATTTAGTTGAAAATAGATCAAGTTGTTAATTATATAATACTTGTGGTATAATTGTAGCTTAAGTTGGCATTTTATGAGATTTATGGATAATTTCCTAAATCAAGGGGTTCCTAGGAAAAATTTCTCAAATTTTCCTACCGTACCGAGTTTACTGCTAAAATCGCACTGAGTGAACTATGACATGAATAATTGAAATATCCAGTGCAATTCTAACCTGAGCTGTAAATTTGACAGTTGTCACAATGGGTATCCTAGGAACAAAACAGAACTAGGACTGCTTTAATTGTAGTCGATGGCTAGTTGTCTCCACATTATATTTTCCTATTGATCGTTTCATCAAGTCTAACATTGTTAGTGAAGACGATAGATTTGATGATGTGGAGTTGCGGGTCATTTTATGAAAACTAAGTAGGATTGCTAAGATCGGACTATTGAAAATGAATTGTTTGGTTTATTGTGAAATATGAATGGATACCAACCCCTATAAATAACCAATAAAGTTATATATTTTGACCCTATTAGGTTTAGTCCTTACTTTAAATTAATTATAGTCTTGGTCATTGTGGTTGACGTTGTGTTTCATTTTTAGTCTCTATAACTAACTTTTGGTAAAATAAGGAGTAAACTATACAAGCAGTTTACCTTTTTCAGTTTTATTATCTTTATCTTTTTATGTTATTTTAATACGACAACATATTGACTCAATTAGCCATTTCACATACTTAAATTGGTGTAATAGTCATTCATCTCCCGAATTGACTCAAATGTCACTACATCTGAAATATCCAGGTCCATATTTTTTTTTGTTTTTCAGCTACGTCCGTAAGTTATGTATCATGTAATCCTCCCGTTCCCAAGTGTACTCAGGCCCACGCCTTGTGTTCCAATGGGCTTTTACTATCGGGATTTTTTTCGCTTAAGACGCTTGACTTCCCTATCGAGTATTTCTATTGGTTCCTCTACGATGTGCAGCTTATCGTTGATTTGGATTTCTTCCAAAGGCACGGTTACTGCTTCGTCAGCTAAACACTTCTTCAGGTTTGACACGTGAAATGTGTTGTGGATAGCACTTAACTCCATTGGCAATTCCAGCTTATAAGCTACTGGTCCAATTCTTTCTGTGATCTTGAATGGTCCAACATACCGTGGACTCAATTTTCCTCTTTTCCCAAACCGGACTGTTCCCTTCCAAGGGGACACTTTCAAAAAGACTCTGTCACCAACTTGAAATTCTAAAGGCTTCCTACGATTGTCCGCATAGCTCTTTTGACGATCTTGAGCTGCTTTAAGCCTATTTGCGATGATTGCAATCTTGTCGGTGGTTTCTTGAACAATGTCCGGACTAGATAGTTGTCTATCTCCAATCTCTAACCAACAAAGAGGTGTTCGACACTTGCATCCATACATAGCTTCATATGGCGTATACTGAATACTAGTGTGATAACTATTGTTGTAAGAAAACTCAACTAACGGCAAGTGGTTATCCCAACTTCCTCCAAAGTCTATCACACATGCCCGAAGCATGTCCTCCAATGTCTGAATGGTTCGCTCACTCTGAGCATCCATTTGAGGATGATAGTCCGTGCTCAAATTCAATTGCGTACCTAACACTTTTTGAAGTGACTGCCAAAATCTAGATGTGAAGCGGCTATCTCTATCTGATATGATGGAAACTGGGACTCCATGTCGCGTGACGATTTCCTTGATATAGATTTGGGCAAGCTTTTCCATCGTATAGTCTTCCCGAATAGGCAAGAAATCTGCAGACTTCGTAAATCGATCTACTATAACCCAAATCGAGTCGTGTCCTTTGACAGTTCTTGGAAGTTTGGTTATGAAATCCATAGTGATTTTCTCCCATTTCCACTGTGGAATCTCTGGTTGTTGCAACAATCCTGATGGCTTTTGATAAACAGCCTTGACCTTTGAGCAAGTTATGCATTTCCCTACATATATGGCAACATCCTTCTTCATTCCTGGCCACCAATAGTACTCCCTGAAATCCTTGTACATCTTATCTGCTCCTGGGTGAATTGAGTACTTAGATTTATGAGCCTCCTCCAAAATCATTTCCCGTAGGTTGTCAGCCTTTGGGATCCATACTCTGCCCTTAAAGTAAAGTACTCCATCAGTCTTAGTTTGAAATCTAGCCTCTAAACCATGAAGAGTCTCATTTTTCAGGTTTTCAGACTTCATTGCTTCAATTTGAGCTTTAAAAATCCGGGTTTTCAAACTTGTTTGAACCAGCGCTCCTAATGCTCGGACTCGTGAAGGTTTTACCCTTTCTTTCCTACTAAGGCATCAGCTACCACATTGGCCTTACCCGGGTGGTAACGTATCTCACAATCGTAGTTGCTGAGCAGTTCTACCCATCTTCTTTGCCTCATATTAAGCATCTTCTGATCAAAAATATGCTGAAGACTCTTGCGATCAGTGAAGATAGTGCACTTGGTACCATATAGATAATGTCTCCATATCTTTAGAGCGAATACCACAGCTCCGAGTTCCAAATCGTGCGTGGTATAGTTCATCTCATGAACTTTTAATTGTCTCAAGGCGTATGCTATCACCTTATCATTTTGCATCAATACACAACCTAATCCCTGATGTGATGCGTCACAATACACCACAAAATTTTCCGTTCCTTCCGGTAAAGCTATAATCGGTGCATGGAACAACTTTTTCTTCAAAAGTGGAAACGCTTCTTCTTGTGAAGCTCCCCAAACGAATTCCTTATCCTTTTGGGTTAACGTGGTGAGGGGTTTAGCGATCTTAGAGAAATTCTCGATAAAACGCTGATAATATCCTGCCAAACCTAGAAATTGGCGAATTTCTGTTGGAGTCCTTGGGGCTTCCCATTTCCTAATGGCTTCCACTTTAGCCGGGTCCACGTGAATCCCTTTTTCTCCAATCACGTGACCTAAGAAATGTACTTCCCGAATCCAAAATTCACACTTAGAGAATTTGGCATACAGTTTCTGCTCCTTGAGAAGTTCTAGAATCACTTTTAGATGCTGCTCGTGATCTATCTCACTCTGAGAATAAATCAATATATCATCGATGAATATAATCACAAACTTATCAAGGTATGGCCTACATACTCTATTCATTAGATCCATAAACACAGCTGGCACGTTCGTCAATCCAAAAGGCATAACTAAAAACTCGTAGTGTCCATAGCGAGTTCTAAAAGCTGTTTTTGGAATGTCTTCCTCTCGGACTCTTAACTAATGATATCCCGATCGAAGGTCAATCTTCGAGAAGTAAGTTGCACCCTACAACTGGTCGAACAAATCGTCTATTTGAGGGAGAGGATATCGGTTCTTGATTGTTATCTTATTTAGTTCCCTATAATCGATACACATTCGAAACGATCCATCCTCCTTCTTGACGAAGAGAATTGGGGCTCCCCAGGGTGATGAACTTGGTCGACTGAATCCTTTATCCAGAAGTTCCTGAAGTTGATTCGACAACTCCTGCATTTCGGCAGGTGCTAAACGATATGGGGCCTTGGCTACAGGCGCCGCTCCGGGTATAAGGTCAATCTGAAATTCGACTTGTCTACACGGTGGAAGTCCAGGCAAATCGTCTGGAAACACTTCTGGGTGATCCTTCACCACAGGAATATCTTGGACTCGCCTCTCCTCAGACTTCTTCTCGATTACTTGCACTAAGAACGCAACGCACTTCTTCCTCAAATACTTATGGACCTTCATACAGGACACTATCTTTAGGCTCCTTCCAGCTCTATCTCCTTGGACAACAAGGGTTTCTCCGCCTTGTAATGGTAACTTGACAGTCTTTTCAAAACAACTAACCTCTGCTCGATTCTTAGATAACCAATCCATGCCTATCACTACATTGAAACTCCCCAATTCAATTGGAATAAGATCAACACTAAATAGCTTATCAGCTAAGTTCAAAGTACAGCCTAAGATTACATCCTTAGCTTCTAACTCATATCCATTAGCAATCTCAACAATATAAGCATTCGGCATTTTCTTAGATTCTAGATTGATCAAAGGCCTAAATTCTAACGAAACAAAGCTCTTATCGGCACCAGTGTCAAATAATACTGACGCGTAATAATCGTTTAGGAGGAATGTACCTGTCACTACATTGGGGTCTCGACGTGCTTCTTCTGCTCCTAAAACAAATGCCCGTCCTCGAGCTTGTCCTCCTTGGTTTCCCTGATTGGCTTGCCTTGCTTGATACCCAGCATTGTTATTGGTTGGTCCCCTTTTCAGCCTTAGGCACGCATTCCGGAAGTGATCTGGACTTCCGCACTCATAGCATACCCTTCCTTCCTCCTTTACATTCTTTCCCGTCTTGCAGTGCCGGGTGAAATGACCCTTTTGCTTACAAATGCCACAGGTGGGACAGGTTCCTTCATGATGCAATTTGCACTGATTGCATTTTGGGAGGGGTCCATGGTAACGCCCTACTTCCTTAGCATTCATCCCAAAGTTTCCCACTACTTTCTTGTTCCTACTTGAACTACTTCCAATCGCCTTTCCTGACTGACTCTCTGGCCTTCTCTTACTACTGACACCTTTCTGAGTCAGAGTTCCTGCCCTGACCGCATCATGGGTCAAACTAGTTGCTAATGCCACTGCGGCTTGGATCGTGGTCGGACTTGCTGACTTAACCATCCCTCGGATCTCCGGGGCCAATCCATACAAATATCGGTCGATCCGTTTGCTCTCCGGGGTAACCATGTGGGGCACTAACTTTGCAAGTTCGTGAAAACGAGCGGTGCATCGATCTATCCCCGAACCAACCATGGTAAGATCCCAAAGTTCAGCCTCCAATTTCTGAACTTCGCTCTTGGGACAGTATTCCTCAATGAGTAATTCCTTAAACTCAGTCCAGGACAGCTTGTAAGCTTCCTCCCTTCCATGGGTTTGGACTTGAATGTTCCACTAAGTCAAAGCTCGTCCTTGAAGCTGACATGCCGCATACTCCACCATGCGGTCTTCTGAACATTTGCTGATATGGAGCACCGACTCCATACTATCAAACCACAAAAGCAATCCTACAACACCTTCTTTTCCATGAAATTGTCTGGGCTTGCAAGACATAAACGTCTTGTAACTGCATCCTCCGCCCAGGTCATGCCAGACAAATGACCAACGGGCACTCCCGTGATGACTCGCGGTGGTTCCGGCGCCTCCAGATGATCGGACCTCAACGACACTCGCCTAGGGATGGGGACACTCTTCCTAGCAATCAGCCTAGTACGTGGCCCTCTAGAGTTTGGTTGTATCACTATAGGAGTGGGTTGCGGTGGAACCACAGTCGGTGGTATCCTCGGTCCATCATACGGGTCTTGTTCTCCTTCCGATGATCGCTCGCTCGACGGCATGTAGGAGGGTTGAGAGTGTGATGATGATGATGACGACATAGTGGTGCTGAAGTAAGAGTGTATAACATTACTATCGCGCAAATGTAAAGGCTAGGCGCACTATACTATTGCATACTATAGGCAATAACTACGCTCATACTAGGCATACAACGTGAAGCATCAAGTGCGAAAACACACATATTCCTAGTATATCCATTTCCGCTCTCGCATTACTCTTTCTTTAATTAAACATAGGTGATCAGGCTTTGTTTAATTAAAGACCGATGACGCAATAATCGAATTAGTTATACTAGCAACATGTTTAGTAATTTAAGTGTTCTTTCCCGTTTTTGGTTATAGTTGCAGTTTTCCAAAGGAAAACCAGTATTCTCTATAACCTTTGGCTCTGATACCAAGTCTGTCACACCCCGCTAAAGCGGAAACACGGGATGTGCAGCTCAAGTTTCATAGCAAGAGTTACAAGATTACACCAACCATCAAAATACATTCAAAAGATGAAGACATTGTCTTTTACAATCGTTTTTCAAAAGGGGAAATGACATAATAAATAGATAATGAAGAAAGCTTCATCACGTGTAGCCTTCCTAGATCCCAACCTTAAAGACGTTCTCCTGAAAAGCATGTCAATGAAAAGGTCAACTAATGCACTAGTTGGTGAAATCACAGGTTTAATGAGTACAACATTGTTTATCATAGCAAAATAGTTTAATTCCGTAAAGTGGATAAGGCAACCGGTTATGAAAACACTTGCTCATGGAAATAGTATGTATTATGTTTAAGTAGTGAGCCCGTTACCCGACCTATCTGACAGCCGCCCCAACGCATGTCCTATCGCCAACAATGCGCACGAACAACAATAATTATGCACTCAAACAAGCGCGACTTGTGAGTGGGGTGTCAACCAAATAGCGCTATCCATAATTACCAACGGCTCACACTCGTGAGTTAAACGAGTAACGTTGAGTCAAATGGGGACTTACGTACGATAGAGAAAAGCTCAAAAACTTACAACATGCGTAACCTATACATACCATAGAGCATAAAAGAGTATAGCAAAGTTTACATTTTCAAGTAAACGAGTTAACCGATGCGTAAAGTAGTTGCAATAACGACATGCTTTTCACCCCAAATATGTAAAATATTGAAAAAGGGGCTGTGATAACTCACTTGATAAGCGATAGAATCCGGGAATCTCCCACAATCACTTCGAGATGATCCTACTTCAAACCTATGAACGTAAGGTCACTAGTGAGTTTTTAATTTCGCAGGTTCGGTACTAACTATCCAAATCGTCATAGAATGCCTTTATTGTGATTTAAATATTATAATTCGTATGGAGTTACCAACATTTGTAATCGTAACATAAGTATGTTTCATTCTTGCTAGATTAAAGTTACCGCAATTTCGTCACAATAAGTAACGAAAAGGGTCCAAAGACTTTATATATAGTATATATATAGTATATATATATATATATATATATATATATATATATATATATATATATATATATATATATATATATATATATATATATATATATATATATATATATATATATATATATATATATATATATATATACCGAAATTTTATCATAAGAATGATAAAAAGGGTTAAAAATGTAAAGATGAAGTATTTAAAGTGCATAACTTTATAAATGTATAGTACATATATATATTTATACATACCACAATTTCATCATAAAATGATGAAAATGGTTTAAAGTATATAAATTGCATAATTATATGAATATATATAGCATATATATATATATATATTCCACAATTTCATCATAATATGATGAAATGGGATCAAGAGTATATAAAATGCATAAATATATAAATATATAGTGTACATATATATATATATATATATATATTCCACAATTTCATCGTAAAATGATGAAATGGGATCAAGAGTTAACTTTCAATCATAACAAGAAAATTGTCCTTTGCTGTCCAGATTTTGGTGTCACTTTGTGTCCATTTTTGGATAACTTCCAGGTATAGTTAGGTCAAGATATTTTATGTCCAAGTGGTTTAATGAGTTAGGAAACTTTTGGCATAAGTTTCATCATTTTTGCGCACTGTTTTTGTGAAGACTGTTTGGTAGACGAAATATTTGAGTTTTTGAGTGAAACCACTTGGGTTTGAATCCTAACACATAAAAATAATTTCCAGAAAAATAATTACTTAATTTGGAGTAGTATTGAGTGAGATATGAGCTTTTGAAAAGAGGTGTGGAATCTGGTAGCAAACTGTCAAAACCACCATTTGTGCATGTGCACCTATATTGATTTTTTACCCAAAATTCATATTCCTTTGCATGCAAAATACGACTTGACTCATCCCCATACATTTACTTTCAGTTCCAAAACTTGTTTTTGAGCCATTTAAACTACATGCAAGTTTACCCATCATCTCATCTTTTATAAATCTTGAAAATAGTTCTTTTTGGTGTTTATGCCAAGATCTTCATCATGTATCATAAAATTGTGTATTTTTAGCTCATGCATGTTGGTTAAAACATGTTTTTAATGGATTTAAAGATCCACTCATGAAACCTTTGAATCAAAAGGGTATGGATGTTTCAAGAAAACTACATGCATGTGTTTAAAAGTTCATCTTTGATCTTAACATGGGTTTGATTATGGATTCACCACCTTTTTACTAACATGCAAGTGTTATGGTGGTAAATCTACAAACATTAAGATGTGTAAAGATGATTTTTAACAATATTAAAGAAATGTAGAAGAAGGTGAAGAACATTCATAAGAAAATGCAAGAAATGAAAATTTAGACAAAATAGAGTGTGTGGATTTCATCCAATACACTTGTATTTACCTTGAACACTTTTATCTCTTTGAAAAGAGGTGTTTAGAGGCTGAATTTGTGGATGAAGGTGGATGGAGATTTGATGAAGATGGATGAAGATGGAGAGAGAAAGAAGAGAGAATTCTTGTGTGAGAATTTAGAGAGAGAATGAAATGTTTTGTAAATGAATTGTGATAGCCAAAAGAAATACATAAATAGTAGAGAGATGGGGGGGGGGGGGGGGGGGGAGGGGGGGCTCTCAATGGGGGGGGGGGGTTGGTGTGGTGTGATGCAATAATAAAGTCTAATCTTGTTTTTTTGATTTATTTAAAACACAAGTATTTTCTCATAAATTATAAATAACAAAGTAATTATATAAAAGTAAAATATTTATATAATTTAGTTGAAAATAGATCAAGTTGTTAATTATATAATACTTGTGGTATAATTGTAGCTTAAGTTGGCATTTTATGAGATTTATGGATAATTTCCTAAATCAAGGGCTTCCTAGGCAAAATTTCTCAAATTTTCTACCGTACCGAGTTTACTGCTAAAATCGCACTGAGTGAACTATGACATGAATAATTGAAATATCCAGTGCAGTTCTAAGCTGAGGTGTAAATTTGACAGTTGTCACAATGGGTATCCTAGGAACAAAACAGAACTAGGACTGCTTTAATTGTAGTCGATGGCTAGTTGTCTCCACATTATATTTTCCTATTGATCGTTTCATCAAGTCTAACATTGTTAGTGAAGACGATAGATTTGATGATGTGGAGTTGCGGGTCATTTTATGAAAACTAAGTAGGATTGCTAAGATCGGACTATTGAAAATGAATTGTTTGGTTTATTGTGAAATATGAATGGATACCAACCCCTATAAATAACCAATAAAGTTATATATTTTGACCCTATCAGGTTTAGTCCTTACTTTAAATTAATTATAGTCTTGGTCATTGTGGTTGACGTTGTGTTTCATTTTTAGTCTCTATAACTAACTTTTGGTAAAATAAGGAGTAAACTATACAAGCAGTTTACCTTTTTCAGTTTTATTATCTTTATCTTTTTATGTTATTTTAATACGACAACATATTGACCCAATTAGCCATTTCACATACTTAAATTGGTGTAATAGTCATTCATCTCCCGAATTGACTCAAATGTCACTACATCTGAAATATCCGGGTCCATATTTTTTTTTTGTTTTTCAGCTACGTCCGTAAGTTATGGGCCTGGCTATTGCAGATGTAATGACATATTGGCAAAAAAAGGAAAGAAATTGCTAGGAGCCAATTTGCTTGGATAAAATGACTATTTGAGTCAATCCCCCCCCCCCCTCACACACACACACACATATATATATATATATATAGAGAGAGAGGGAGGTTCAGGAGAAAAACTCAAATAAATGGAAAACTAAAAAACACTTTATTAACCGTTGGATTAGATGATCTGATGGATGTGATTAAATGGGCGGTTACAACAATATTAAATTAATTAAAAAAACCCACCCCCTTGTTTTTTATTCGAAAAAATACGAAAAATGAACAAAATTTGAACGAAATAAATTGCACCAAATAAACGATCATATTTTTCTCGTTAATTTGAGATCCATGTTGATATACTTTTTCCTCCGTAATTTTGTGGTTTTCCGGTTTTCTAGTTATTTACGGTTTCCCCTGAACCTGACCCTATATATATATATATATATATATATATATATATATATATATATATAGGGGAGAGATCAAATGCAAACCACACCAATTTTGCAAATAGCGCAACCCATCGATTTCAATTTCTTTTCTTGAGAAAATTGTATCATATATTTAGGTTTTTTATGTAGTTTCATGTGTTTTTCTCATTCTGATGAAATTGTTTCATGTATTTTCTCAGTCTGATGAAACTTTTTTATTTTTACATGAGAAACACAAATATATTGTAACAACCCAAACAGAAATAAAACATAGCATAACATTGAATAAAAACATCCCAAAAAGGGTCCCAAAATTTTCTCAAGTACAATAGTCTCAAAACTAGGTTGGCGGAAACAACATATTCACAACTGAGAATAATAATAAAAGTCTAATTCGTATAAGTGAAGCGACTATCACTAGAAGAATCGGCACTCTAATTCTTCTCTGTATTCTAGCCGGAGCTTCCTACTAACAGCTTCCCTGAAAAAGTTTAGTTTGGAAAAAAATGTGAGGGTTAGACCATGAGGTCTAGTGAGCTCCCTCGAGAAGCAACAGTTTCAATAATAAATATTTAAAAGCATTTCATAACAACTTTGAACAAGCTTTCATGAAACCACCACACATGTAAATGGCACACTGAAGTCACTCGGAAGTGACAACGTGTCAGCCTCACACTGTCTTACTGGGTCACACCTCCCATGGCATAAACGGGACCCCCCCGGTATGAGCACTGTCGGGCCACACCCCCTGACTTAGCCAATTTACATCTAACAACAATGTATGCATACATCTCAAGTAAACTTCCATACATGCATTTTAATGTAATAAAACATATCATTTTATATTCATTTACTCACTTCTGAAAAGACGTTTAAAATACGTATTTAGTTAGAGAAACTCACCTGTCGTCTTAGCGCACTACTTCTCACGTAAGCTTCAGCTTTCTAGGTGAAACACCTATGATATTAAAGAGAATAAGAAGAATAAGTCATACGTTGACCCTCACTACATTCAGGACAGATCCCCAAATAAACTTGGCTCAAAAGAACTACTGAATCCGAAACCAAGGTTCCGGACTCCAACCCCTTTACGGACTCACTTCCGGATTCCTTCCGGATTCCAGATCCAATTACGGATTTCTTCCGGATTCCGGATCCATACCGTATTCCCTCCGGATTCCGGATCCATTCTGGATTCCTCTTTCGGATTTCGGTCCCAATCCGGATTCCGCCTCCGGATCCGGACTCTGCCAATTCACGACTACGCTGAACTTTCATCCAAAACATTCTGAGTGACCAAAACTCCATTCTAACTGATGTGCAGGGATCGAAAACATTGAGAAAGATTTCAGGAAGCATTAAGACACTACTAGACAACAGAATCAAATCCTCCCACAACCTAAACATCGATTAGGTCCTCATTTATTCTAGAAACTCAACAAAACATTAAACCCACTTGACATTACGATAAGAGCATGAAATTAGGAGGTTACCTTTCCAAATTGATGCTAGAGTTTACTCTGATGCAAATACTCTCCTTGCCTTCTTCCCAAAAACCCAAAAGCTAGGATGATTTCTTCTTCCTGCTCCCCACATACAAGTCTCTCTCAAAATGAGAAATGTCTAGTGTTTTGTGCCCAAAAATGAGGGTTTTATACCCTCTCCCCAAAATTACACTTTGGTCCCTCAAGATTTAAGTTTTCACTTTCCCTCCATCCATCTTACAATTCTTTACATTGAAAACTTGGTTATTACAATACCTCCCCCTCAAAAGAATTTCGTCCCCGGAATTCCATTGTCGAAAAGCTTAGGGTACTTGGACCTCATGTTCGTCTCTACTTCCCAAGTTGCTTCTTGGCCCTTATGAAACCTCCATTGAACCTTTACCAGCCTGATCTCCTTGTTCCTTAACTTACGAATCTTGCTGTCCACAATCTCAACGAGTTCCTCTACGTACGTCAGTCTCTCATCGACACTGATATCCTCCAATGGAATAGCCACATTTGTTTCTGCCAAACACTTCTTTAGGTTCGAAACATGAAACGTCGGATGAACTCCCTTTAATTCTTCTGGCAAGTCTAACTTGTAGGCTACTGCTCCGACCCGCTCAGAAATGACGAAAGGCCCAGCATATCTCGGTCTCAACTTTCCTTTCTTCCCGAAGCGTACTACTCCCTTCCAAGGCGAGACTTTCAGCATTACCTTGTCACCCACTTGAAACTCGATTGGTTTCCTTCTTTTGTTTGCGTACTTCCTTTGCCGATCTTGCGCGATCCTCATTTTCTCACGGATTAGCTCTATCTTATCCGCAGTCATTTGCATAATTTCTGGGCCTGCTAACTGTCTTTCTCCCACATTGTTCCAACACAACGGCGTCCGACACTTCCGTCCGTACAAGGCTTCGAATGGTGCTGCTTGGATGCTCGCGTGGTAACTGTTGTTATACGAAAATTCTATCAAAGGTAGATGTACTTCCCAAGAACCCTTGAAATCAATTACGCAGGCTCGGAGCATGTCCTCTAACGTTTGAATAGTTCTTTCGCTCTGACCATCCATTTGGGGATGATACGTTGTGCTCAACTTCACTTGCGAACCCAACTCTCGCAGAAGACTTATCCAAAAGGACGACGTAAACCGACTATCACGATCGGACACAATAGATCGCGGCACCCTGTGCCTTGATATGACCTAATTAATATATAACCGAGCAAGCTTCTCCAATGGATCCGACTCCCTGATTGGAAGAAAATGCGCGGACTTGGTGAGACTATCCACAATCACCCATATCGCATCGTTACCCTTCGGAGTCCTTGGTATTTTTCGTAACAAAATCCATGGTTATGCTATCCCATTTCCACACTAGTATCTCCATAGACTGAAGTTCCCCATAAGTTCGTTGATGTTCTGCTTTAACCTTCAGACACGTTACGCATCATTCCACAAAGTGAGCGATGTCCTTCTTCATTCCTGGCCACCAGTAAAACTGCCTTAAGTCCCGATACATCTTATTCGTCCCTGGGTGTACGAAATATCGCGATCTATGCGCTTCTTCCAGGATGCTTACCCTCAAGTTTACTAACTTAGGAATCCACACCCGATCCTTCAAACACCTCAACCCACTACTGTTGACAATGAGCAAAGACGTAATTCCAACGATTCTCTCACTCTTCACATTTTCATCAGACAACGCCTCCTCTTGAGACTTTTTGATCTCGTCCAGGACACTTGAAGTCGCCTCGACCCTGAAGGCCACCACTTTGGTCGATTCCCCTCGCTCTTTTCGACTCAATGCGTCAGCAACCACGTTCGCTTTACCCGGGTGGTAGAGGATTTCACAGTCATAATCGCTCAGCAGCTTCATCCATTTCCTCTGTCTCATGTTGTTGGTCCCGAAGGGCTATACAAGTTTGTAGAAGGGGGGGGGGGGGGGTGAATACAAACACACAGATTTTACTTTTCTAAATTGTTTATTGATAAATCATTAACAATTTACAGCTTGTTGCGGAAACAAGATTAAGGATAAACCAAAATCTAAACAAGTTGGAACACTAAGTTTCTTGCACTAAGAAAGAGAAGGAAATTACTAACAATAAGAAGGATGAACTTGTCCAGAGTTAGCAAGTTACTTCAAAATGAAGTGAGTTCTTCTTCTTATATACTGCATGCATTAAATGCATTGCAGTTTACACTTTACACGTAGCAGCAACTGATTTGTTGTATGTCATTGACCTTTGTTGACAACCTTAGTAGCCGCATATTGAATAGTGTAGTATCAGAGTGGTTGTACGATTTCAGACAATAAGGAGGTTCTTTTTCTGACATATCGTACGGAGTCGTGCAAGGTTGGTTTAGACAAAAGTACTTTGTACGGAGGACTTTATGATCAGCTTTTCGTTGATTCAGCGATCTATCATTCTTTATCAGCGAATGATAGAATTCAATGATAGCTAAAGTCTTGTACTAGATACTTCACGTTGAGTGGACAAATCTGAGTCTTCGCTGATCCGCATCAGTTCATTAGGAGACTTGTCGCTGGTTATTGAGCTTGATCTTCGACTTCAGCGTAGAACCTATGTTGACGTGAAACTTGTCTTCAGGGATCATAAGTAAACAACTAACTTATCAGCGATCACCATAAGTACTGAACAGACTCAGAATATTATGGTGAATAGTTTCGCTGAATGTTTAATTCAAAGAGCAAGAGTTCCTATCAGCGGTACTGTAAGATCTTAGTACTTATCAGCGATAGTGAAACTCTGATACATATTGTTTACTTACAATTTTCACTAAGTATGAGTGAGGGTCATTATCAAATCACTGAGGGTTTGGATCAACAATCTCCCCCTATTTGATTATGACATAGCAACAGAGAAAATTGCTATTTAATGAAAACATAAGGATAAAAAGAACTCATAAAATATTTGTCCCTTTTACTGTTTTCTGGGATCTTTTCTGTATTGATGGAGTAAAGTACGTTCGCTGAAATTTTTCTTTAAACTTTGTAAAGATTATAGAGGGAAGTGGAAAAATAACAAGTACATCGAATAAAATTACAAGTACAAAAGATGTAGACATATAAGGATAGAAAGAATTACAAGGCGATCCTATCCGACAAAAGGTTCTTCCTTGATGAGAAGTTCATCGAGTGTCTTTGATGTGGGAATCATCCAGTCAGGGACATCTACTCCTTGATTCTTTTTCTTCAGAGCTTCTTCAAAAATCAAGGGCTTCAGGTGTCTAGCTTTAATGTCGTGTCTGACTTCACACCAGAATATGAGATCTCTGAGTTGTTCGATGGGAGCGATGTGGAGCTCAGAGATACGTTGAAAGTGATGATTTCCATAGTAGTCTAGAAAAAATATACCATAGGGATCACTTACAACTGTGCCAGGAATGAAAGTTTCTCCAGGTGGTAGCGAGGTGTCAAGCGCTGAGAGATCAGCATCAGGGCCAAGAACTTCAGCACGAGAGAAACCAATACCTGTTTCATTCCGTATAAGAGGACCTGAGTCTGAGACTTTCCTTTCCTTAGCAGAGATTTTTCTTTGTTGAGGAGGAAGAAGAGTAGAAGGAGGAATATCCACAGCAGAAGAAACCAGGTCGATCTGTTTGTTTAAGTTCTTCTCGACATGGCTTTTGAACTTTGAGCGCGATCCCTGAATGGCTAATTTCGTTTCTAACCATTCAGAGAGACCAAACTTTTCTAATGTTGCAGCATAGAAGGTTTGCTTGGTTTTGTTTTCTCTGTAGACATCCACTTCAACAACAGGAACGACTGCGTACAGTCTTCCTCTGATGTTTAATTTGATGATTTTGGATGGTCTAGATCGATAGGTCAGCATTTGTTTAGCCCATTCCAAAGTCGTATCAGAGACCTTAGTCTTTTCTCTAACGATCTTTTGAGCATCATCCCATAGCTGACGTTGAACATCAATGGGAGCTCTTTTCAGCATGGGGTCTTTTATTGATCGTTGAGTAAGCTGGATGGCGTATTCTCTGTCTTTTTCTTCAGCTTCCCTTCTTTCAGCGATTAGGCGTTCAGCTCTGAGGTGTTCCTTGTATTCCTTTTGGGAAACTCTGAACTTTGGAGGAACGGAAGGAAGTTGATCACGCTTTAGAATGATTCGCTGATCCTCGAGTCTCTTGATCATTTCATCTCTCTTTTCTTGATCCTCTTCACTTGGCTTTTGAGGATCCAAGGAAGGTCTGCTTTTGTCAGAGAGCATCTGTTCTTCAGGTTCATCAGTCTCAGAGATCAAATCTAAGACTGGGATTATTTCTTCATCGTTGGGAGCTGGGATTATTGTTGGTGAAATCGCAGCTGTAGGAACTTCAGCGATATCCTCAAACAGGGGAGAGGACTAGCTGAAACACAGCGATCTTACAAGTAAGAACTTTGGGTAGAACAGAGATAGAGAGAATGGGATAAAGTGTATGGAGGTTTGAAGTGTAGAACTGATAAAGTGTATAGAGGAGGGATGTGGAGTAAGATTAGTGTACCTGACAAACCGGCTTTTTAAGCAAGATCATCAGATTTTCATCTTCAGCGACACTTTTTCCTTTGCCCTTGTCAGCTTCAGATGCTGATGGCTTTCTCTTTGTCAGCTCCCCTGAAGGTTCATTTATCAGAATCCCTTTAAGAGCTTTAGATCTCTGAGCAGGCTTGACGATAAAAGAATCATCATCGTCATCTTCATCATCATCATTCTTTGGAGAAGAGGATGGTTCATCATCAGACAAGTCGATGGCTTCTTCATCTTCAGCTTCAGACTCAGTTTCTTCAGCTTCTTCTTTGAGTTGCTCCCCCTCAGATACATAGGTAAGCTTCTCGGTTCCCTCAGGGTGTTCATCTCCCTGAGGTCCAGTGGCTGATTCTTCTTCAATTGTCTTCTCACCTTCTTCAGTAAAGGTGAGGTCTTCAGTCTTCTCTCCCCCGATAGATTCATCATGGGAAAGGTCTTCAGCGCTCTTGGAGAGGTCTTCAGCGCACTTCTCCCCATCTTTTTCATGATGAGGTGGGGAGGAATGTGACGATTCATCAGCTTGTGTGGTTTCCCTGTCTTCTTGGCCAGGGATCCCCACACAGATTTCAATCGCTGATAATCTGTTTTCTAGACCAGAAATACCAGGATTGATCTTCACGAGTTCAGCACGATCCGCCGAAGTAAAAGATGGAGGGGCAGGTGCAGGGGCGGTCGTGTTGGTCAGGATCTGCTGCAACGAAGTGTTCATAGAAGTGATGTCATTCTTCATCGTATTAACATCAGTCTTCACAGAATTCATGTCAGTCTTGACGGAGATGACATCAGTCTTTACAGCAGACATGTCACCTTTGATTTTGCCAACCAATGTCTTCAGCGTTGTGACTTCGCTGGTGTTGATCCAAACCCTCATTGATTTGATAATAACCCTCTCTTAAATACTTAGTGAAAATTGTAAGTAAACAATACGTATCAGAGTTTCACTATCGCTGATAAGTACTAAGATCTTACAGTACCGCTGATAGGAACTCTCACTCTTTAAATTAAACATTCAGCGAACACTGTTCACCATAATGCTCTGAGCCTGTTCAGTCCTTATGGTGATCGCTGATAAGTTAGTTGTTTACTTATGATCCCTGAAGACAAGTTTCACGTCAACAAAGGTTCTACGCTGAAGTCGAAGATCAAGCTCAAGAACCAGCGACAAGTCTCCTAATGAACTGATGCGGATCAGCGAAGACTCAGATTTGTCCACTCAACGTGAAGTATCAAGTACAAGACTTCAGCTATCGCTGAACTTTATCATCTGCTGAATAGTAAATGATAATCGCTGAATCAACGAAAGCTGATCATGAAGTCCTCCGTACAAAGTACTTTTGTCTTAACCACCCTTGCACGCCTACGTACGAAATGTCAGAAAAGAACCTCCGAATATCTGAAATCGTACAACCACTCTGATACTACACTTTCATCCTTACGGCTACTAAGGTTGTCAACCAAGGTCAATGACATGCAACCAACCAGCTGATGACACGTGTAAAGTATATACTGATTTGCATTTAATGCATGCAGTATATAAAGAGATGAACTCACTTCATTTGAAGCAACTTGCTAACTCTGGACAAGTTCAAATCTCTCTTAAGATAGGATTTTATTAGTAATCTCCTTATCTTTCTTAGTGCAAGAAACCTTAGTGTTCCAACTTGTTTAGATTTAGGTTTATCCTTAATCTTGTTTTCGCAACAAGCTGTAAATTGTTAATGATTTATCAATAAACAATTTAGAAAAGTAAAATAGTGTGTTTGTATTCAACCCCCCCCTCCTTCTACAAACTTGTATAGGCCTTTCGGGACCAACAAGTGGTATCAGAGCAGATTTGTTTAATCTCATAAACAAGATCTAATCTAAGATATTTCTCTTCCTTGCTATTATCTGAAAATGGCCTTCCACACAAAAACAAACTATATAGACAATGGTTCTCTTGCAAAACCCCCTAGATTTTCCAGAGATAACTTCAACTTATGGAAAAATAGGATGATGCTCTTCTTAGAAGGTGTAGACCCTACTATGACCTACTATCTTGAAAACGGCCCACACATCCCTGTAACTATTGATCCTTTAGTTCCAGCCACTACAACTAGAGCTGCTATTACTGAAAGGCTGATTCCAAAGGAAATACATATGTGGACCGATGAAGATAAGAAGAAAGTGGCTATAGATACAAAATCCAGATCCATACTATCCATGGCCCTTCCTGACGAAGTCTACCATTCCGTCATGAACCTGAAGTCATCAAAAGCCATGTGGGACACAATATGTGTTCAGTATGAAGGAACGTCTGAAGTCCAGGACTCAAGAAAGATCAACCTGGTAAGACAATATGAAAGCTTCATTTCTGGTAAGAATGAAACTCTCTCTGAAGTTCACCAACGTTTTAATTGCTTAATTATAGATCTAAAAACGGTTGGTAAGGAATATTCTAACTTTGAAGTGCTGACAAAGTTTCTAGAATGTTTACCTGAAAGCTGGGACAATTTTTCCATGTGTCTCAAGCTGTCAAAGGATCTTAAATCAATGACTCTTTCAACCTTATATGGTACATTGCTGAATCATGAGCAATCTAGCCATCTTAAGAAGAATCTTGTAAAAGATTCCAAAAGCACCCCTGTTGCTTTACTCTCAGAGGAACCTTATACTCAGCGACCCTCGGTCACTATCACTGAGTTAGAAAGTAACTCTGAAAGGTCATCAGACTCTGATTCTTCAGATGATGATGAATCCTTGGCTCTCCTAACTAAAAAGTTCAGGAGATTCGCCAAGAAGAAAATGTTTAGAAAGAATAAACCTCTTTCCATAACTGACAAGCCTAAAACATCAGCTTTTGTTGATAAGGCTACTGCTACTTGTTTCAACTGCGAAAAGACAGGTCATTTCGCTAATGAGTGCAGGTCAAAGAAAATCATGAGACCTTCAGCCTTTACAAAGAAATCCTTTGTTCCAAGGAATAAAGATGATAAATACTCAAAGCTGAAGGAGAAGTATGCAAAGCTGAAAAGCTTTAAGAAGAAAGGAAAAGGCCTGATGGCTGACTATGATTGGGCTGCTTCTGATGAAGAAGCCTCATCATCTGATTCTGAAGATGATGAAGCAAATCAATGTCTCATGGCCAAGATTGAAGAAGAGGAAGAAAGTTCAGACATTCCCTCCACTTCAACATCTGCCATTCAGGTATCACCTTCTTTCTTTACCAATATTGCAAATATTGATGAAGCTGATAGTCTCCGTAAAATCGATCTATTGACTAGAAGTTTATACGAAGCCATGAACGGCAAAGCTGTGGTTGAAAACCAAAATCTTGATCTCGCTGAAAAGCTTAAAAACTGCCACCTTCAAATAGAAAAGCTTTCTAAAATTGAAGATGATTTTAAAGATCAAGTCTATTTAAATCAGCTAGTCAAAATCGAACGAGCAGAAGCTATCGCTGCATTAAAAGCTGAACAAGCTACTGTTGAAGGATGGTGTAATTCTTCAACAAAGATCACTGAGATAATTAAGGCTCAGATTCCTCTGAGTGATAAACGTGGTCTGGGTTATAAATATGATACTCCAAAACCAACCACTGAACGTTCAATGCTTAAATTTGGAACGTTCGTATCCTCAGTCGCTGACACTTCATCATCTCAGTACTCCTCGTCGGTTACACCAATCCCTGAGGAAACTCCTACCTCTTCAAAAGGTAAGGAGAAAATGGTTTATTCAAAACCTACCTCTGTCTCTAAAGACAAAGGTAAAGGAATTGTTATTTATCAAAATCCTCAGAAGGGTACCTTAGTACCTAAGCTGAATGCTTCCAAAGCCTTAGTGATTCATTCATCTGGTTCTAGAAATCAGACCTCTGAATCAGTTCAGCGACCTACTCCTAGACTCAGAGTAGATGTCCTTGGTAAGAAATCTGAAGAACTGAATGTTCGTCCTATTTCAAAAACCAATAGTGTACTTGGTGCTGGCACTTCTAATTCCAAATTAAAAGCTTAGCACTCAAGTGGTCCTAGAACTATTTTTAGTTATAGGAAATGTTATCACTGTGGACTTACCGATCATATTGCAAGTAAGTGCCCCACAGCCACCAAAGGTGATAAGATAGCTAAGGTGAAGATAGCACCCAAGTCAAAGAAGACCAACCCAGTTGAAATTCAGGTCAAGGTGACTCCTACCGCTGAGGTCAAGAAATTGACCAAAGTGAAGAAAGACAAAGATGAATCTTCAAATGCTGCGAAGACTGCTGAACCTTCAATTCCAACCACTTCCACTGACAAACGCGTATACATGGTGAAGTGGGTACCCAAGCAAAACTAATCTTCCTTTGTAAATGCAGGTTAAGAAGGGTGTCTGGTATCTTGATAGCGGATGCTCTAGACACATGACTGGAAAGAAAAACCTGCTCGCTGAATACAAGGAAGAGAAGGGTCCCTCTGTGACTTTTGGTGGAAATGGAAAAGGACACACCCGAGGGTATGGTGTACTTTCAAATGGTACAACATCCTTCAGAAGAGTCGCATATGTTGAAGGACTGAAGCATAATCTTCTGAGCATCAGTCAGCTTTGCGACATGGATAACAAAGTGATTTTCACTAAGGAATCCTGCTTTGTCTCTGACAAAAAGGAGAAGATAGCTCTCAGCGGTTATCGTTTGGAAAATGTTTATGTAATAAACATGGACTCAACAACCACTGAGAACTCATGTTTCTTCTCAAAGGCATCTTCTGATGTTAACTGGCTATGGCACAAGAGGCTCTCACATCTCAACTTCAAGACGCTGAATACTCTTTCCTCCAAAGAGTTAGTCACTGGTCTACCTCAGCATTCATACGCCAAAGAGTCTTTATGTTCAGCGTGTGAAAAAGGGAAGCAGACCAAGGCAAGCTTTAAGTCAAAGCAAGTTTCCTCAGTGTCATCTCCTCTACAACTACTCCATATGGATTTGTTTGGCCCTGTTAACAAACAATCCATCGCTGGAAAGAAATATACGCTGGTCATAGTTGATGAATTCTCTCGTTACACATGGGTAATGTTTCTCCGTTCTAAGAGTGACACCCCTGAAGAACTCATCACCTTTGTTCGGAAGATGGAAACTCTAAACAATATGACTGTTCTCTCAATAAGGAGTGATCATGGAACTGAATTCAAAAACAGTTCTCTTGATTCCTTCCTTGAGAGTAAGGGTATTTCTCACAACTTTTCGTCAGTGAGAACACCGCAACAAAATGGAGTCGCTGAAAGAAGAAATAGAACAATTATTGAAGCTGCACGTTCAATGCTCAGCGATTCTCACCTGCCTACTCAGTTTTGGGCAGAAGCTGTCAATACTGCTTGTTTTACGCAAAACAGGTCGCTGATAGTTAAAAGATTCAAAAAGACAGCCTATGAACTTTTTCATGGGAGAAAGCCTTCAATCAGCTTTCTTCACATCTTTGGATGTCAGTGTTTCATACTGAACAACAGAGATGCCCTTGGAAAGTTTGATCCTAAGTCTGATGATGGAATCTTTCTTGGATACTCCTCAGTCTCCAAAGCCTTCAGAGTCTTCAACCGTAGAAGACAAACTGTAGAAGAAACTATTCACGTCACGTTTGACGAATCCCGTTCAGCGAACTCTAAACCGAACGCTGATACAGAAGAACTGAATCAATGGATGTTTTCTCATCTTGGTGATTCAGAAGATATTCCAACTCCTCATGCTCACACCGTAGAAAATGATGATCCTACTATCATTCCAGATATGCAGAATAGTGAAGCTGAAACATCTTGGGTCTCAGCTGTTCCTATAAACACTATACCTGCAGTTGATCCAAATGTCTCAGAAATTCCATCTATTTCTCAGCAATCAGTGAATGAAGTGACAAATGCAAACATTCCTCTCTTAGCTGATAATCCAGAAGTAGCTGAAGCCTCATCTTCTGTTTCTCCAGTTCAGACTGAATCAACGACGTATGCTCCTGCTCAGCGATGGACTGTAAATCACCCAATCGATCAAATTCTTGGTGATCCCAACGCTGGTATTCAGACTCGTAGAAGTGCAGGTAATATTTGTTTATTTGTTAACTTTATTTCTCTAACTGAACCAAAGAAAATAGATGATGCCCTCAGAGATCCAAACTGGGTCAGCGCTATGCAAGAAGAGCTGACTGAATTCGAAAGAAACAAAGTTTGGAAACTTGTTCGGAGACCAACTGACAAAACGGAGATAGACACTAAATGGGTCCATCGAAACAAGTTGGACGAACATGGTACTGTAACTCGCAACAAAGCTCGTCTTGTTGCTCAGGGATACAGACAAGAGGAAGGCATAGATTATGACGAAACTTTTGCTCCAGTAGCAAGACTTGAATATATTCGTCTTTTCTTAGCATATGCTGTACACAAAAACTTCACTGTACATCAGATGGATGTTAAGTCAGCGTTTCTGAATGGAAAGCTGAATGAAGAAGTGTATGTGGAACAACCTCCAGGATTCTCAGATCCTAAGCGTCCAGGTTATGTTTATAAACTGGACAAGGCACTTTATGGCTTAAAGCAAGCTCCTCGTGCATGGTATGATACTCTCTCTACTTATCTCCATATTGAAAAATTTGAGCGAGGTAAGATTGACAAAACTTTATTTTTTAGAAAAGTAAAAGGTCATATCATTTTAGTTCAAATATATGTTGATGACATTATATTTGGTTCTACTAACCCTGAGCTTTGTACTCGTTTCGCTGATAGAATGAAAGATGAGTATAAAATGAGCATGATGGGTGAACTAACATATTTCCTTGGTCTTCAGATTAAGCAAACTGAAAAAGGAACTTTCATAAATCAAGGAAAGTATGTTAAAGATATGCTGAAGAAATTCGACTTAACTGAAAGTTCAGCTATGAAAACCCCTATGGCACCACCGCTGATACTTGATAAGGACACAAAGGGTGTTCCTGTCAATGTCACGCTGTACCATGGGATGATCGGCTCACTATTGTATCTTACAGCTAGCCGACCCGATATTATGTTTGCAACATGTATGTGCGCACGATATCAAGCTGAACCTAAGATATCCCATATGAAAGCTGTAAAGCGAATCTTTCGATATCTTAAGGGTACAGCGAACCTAGGTCTTTGGTATCCCAAAGACTCAGGATTCGATCTAACCGCCTATTCAGACAGTGATTTTGCAGGTTGCAAAATGGATAGGAAAAGCACCACAGGAGGATGTCAGCTCCTAGGTGGAAAGCTGGTAAGTTGGACAAGTAAGAAGCAAAACTCAGTGTCCACTTCCACAGCTGAAGCTGAATATGTAGCCGCTGGAAGCTGTTGCTCTCAAGTCTTGTGGATGAGAAATCAGCTACTAGACTATGATCTTCAGCTCTCCAAAATTCCAATCTATTGCGACAGCACTAGTGCCATCGCTATAGCAAACAATCCAGTGCTACACTCAAAGACAAAACACATAGAAATCAGATATCATTTTATCAGAGATCATGTGACGAATGGTGATATAGAACTTCATTTTATCCCAACTGATTATCAGTTAGCTGATTTATTTACCAAACCTCTTGATGAGACAAGATTCAACTTTCTCATCAGCGAGCTTGGAATGCTGAACTTTGAAGGGTAAAATCTTCAGCGGTTCACATTTGATCAGCGATACATTTATACAATCTTGTATAGCCTTCAGGATAAAATCAACTTATATAATCCATTTCATCATCTTCTCTCTGAATAAACTTGGTTAAACTGATATCCCGGTATGTTTTCTCTCTCTGACAATCGCATGTAAATGCAAGATTTCAAAATAAATTGCATCGCTGAATATCTCTTCCTTAACAGCGATATTTTGAAAGTTCTTTAAACCTTCACTGATATTTTCTATTCAGTGCTTCATGTTTTTCAAAAGAGTCCCTGAGCTTTCAAAACCTCAGAGACATCCTAAAAGAATGTGAAAGGACAGTTGTGACGTCATTGCAACGGATAACACTAGGCACGATTTTTTTCTGACACACGTTTGCACGTTTCGTTCAAACTTCCAATCAAATGCAAACACGTGTCCGTGTCATGATGAAAACCTTTTCCCGCTCAAGGTTTTCTCTCTCTAAAACTCCATATATAAACAACTCTTGGTTTATATTTGTCTTTTACGCGATCAAATCTTCCTCCGCAAGAAAGAATCCTCTGTTGCATTTGTGCTCTCAAAAACCTCAAGAACTGTTCATCATCTTCATCATCAAAACATCAAGTGAAATGGCAACTTCAAAGCTGAATGTTACCGCTGAGTCCATCTCCGCTGACTCTGAGGAAATGGACATCTTCAAAGCCCCTCAGGTTAAGTTCGAGCTGGATCAACTAGATTGGACTAAAGCCAACAACCTCTCAGCTCTTCTCGAGTTTCCTCCTCGGAAGCAAGTATCACATCTGGACGATGCTCTAAGTTTTCTGAAGAACAACCCCATCTACACAGCCCTGACCATAACACCTCCTGCCAGTCAGCGGCTCTTATCCCAGTTCTGGTACTCTGCCAGACACACTGAGCTACCCTCTGCCAAAGATGCATCCAAAACCATCGACTGCATACTCAGCGATACTGAGTATGGCACAATCAAGATAACCCCCGCCATAATCCGAAAAGCCCTGAACTTCCCAAATGCTACCAAAGAAAAACCCTTCGTCCCATTCCCTGACCACAAGAAGCATGCTGACAGAGAAGCAATCATTGCTTTCCTTGACGCAATGGGTTATATCTGGGATATTGGAAGGGACAAGAAGCCTGAGAAGAAACTGACGATGATAAAGAAATCCAAGATGCCCAACGAGATGAATTTCATCTTCGCTCACCTGATCAGCTGCATGACAGCGAAATCCGGATCTTCTGATCAAGCCGCCCAACCTCAGCAGTCTATGGGATACGCACTGCTGAAAGGTCTACACATTGACTGGGCCTCCATTATTTATGATGACCTGATTCAACGTGTCGATTCTGCCGCTGACAGACCAGCATGGGTTCCTTACCCACGATTCATCAGCGCCATCTTTCAATATGGCCTAAAGGACAGCTATCCTGAAGAGGGTGATCTGAAACTTTCTCAGATTGGCCCTAAGGTTCTCGACTTCAAGCCTGTCGCCAATGAGGTATGTCTCTCTACTCTTCTCACTCTTCTAAATTCTCCGCTTTCTGTGGCTCCTTCAACGACAATACCTATCGCTGATACCCCGGCCACAAAATCCTCTCCTTCTAAGAAAAGGAAACCCTCACACACCCAACTTGATTCCAAAAGGATCAAGAAAACCAAGGAGCAACCCCATCAATTCCATGCTGAAGACTCCTCAGCTCATTCTGACGAGCTGAAGGAAAGTTCCGTGGTACGCTCTGCCACACCCGTGCAAGCCATCCCTCCAATCCAGACTTCAGCGTCTCCAAACGCTGAGGTTAGAAACTTGGAAACTACCCAACCTCCCTCAGTCTCTCAAAAGACTGATGAAGTGATTGTCAGCGATTCCAACGCTGAACTCAGAACCCGAACCCCAATCTTAACCTTCGCTTCTCCCTCCACTCACTTGGACACTCCTCCAAAGAACACTGGAGATGCCATCATTCCAGAAGCCACCGCTGACGCTTCTCAACAAATGATGAAGAAAGGACCTGCAGAGATCACCATACCTCACCGTACTTTCGAAGAGGATATGGAACATTATTCAGGAACTTGCAACTTTGACGAGTTCATCAATCCTCCTGCAGGTACAAATCCCACCTTAAACACTGTAACTAAACCTGAAACTTCTGAGCTTTCCTTTGTTCACAAGTACTTATATGTTACAGGTCCTAATTTGGGAGACATCAACGCCTCTCTGAAGTCCATGGAAACAAAGCTGACCAGTCTCACCACCACACTCTCCAACAACTCAACAGCTGTAACAAACGCTGGAGAGAATTTGACAAAGCTGACAACGGTGGTGGAGAAGAAAGCTTCCACTGAAGACATCAAGGGACTTGATAAGACTCTCGCCGATTTTGCCAAGGTGCTCTCTGACATCTACACTGACTACACCAGCCTCAAAACCTCAGTTTCGACCATGTCCAGCGAAGTAACAACGCTAAAAACATCGGTTGGAAAATTAGAGGGTGATATGTCAGAGGTCAAGACTGACTTAGGATCTGTAAAGACCGACGTTAGTTCTATGAAGACGATGATCGAGACGCTGGTCAATAAGGCAAATAATCCAGCTCCTGCTCCTGCCCCTGTCCCTATTTTGGAATCTTTCACAGAGGCGGATCGCACAGAGCTGAAGAAAATCTCGCCTGCTATTTCTGGCCTAGAAGACAGAATAGAAAAGCTTGAAGGTTGAGTGAAAATCTCTGGCCCAGAAGACAGAGATAACACCAATGCTGAGTCTACCCATTCCTCCCCCAGTCATCATGAAAAAGAGGGGGAGAAGAGCGCTGAACATACCGGGGAGAAGAGCGTTGAAAATCTTGAGAAAAGCGCTGAAGATCTGAATAAGAGCGCTGAAGACCTTTCCCATGATGAATCTATCAGGGGAGAGAGGAATGAAGATCTAACCGCTGGACCTCAGGGAGATGAAAACCCTGAGGGAACCGAGAAGCTCGCCTCTGTATCTGAGGGGGTGCAACTCGAAGAAGATGCTGAGGAATCCGAAGCAGAAGAAGATGAAGACATCGACATCCCTGAAGATGAACCATCCTCCTCTCCAAGGAATGATGATGATGACGATGAAGATGACGATGATTTCTTTATCGTCAAACCTGCTCCTCGAACCAAAGCTCTTAAGGGAATCTCAATAAAAGAACCATCAGGGGAGAAGACAAAGACAAAGCCCTCAGCCTCTGGCGCTGAGAAAAGCAAAGGCAAAGGCCTCGCTGAAGATGAAAATCTGGCGATCTTGCTTGAAAAGCCGGTTTGTCAGGTACACTAAACTTTACTTATTCCTTCCCTGAACATCACAATACACAATCAGTTCTCTACTCCACAACCTCTCTACACATCCACATTCTTTTTCTATCTTTTCTACCCAAGTTCTTCTACCCAGTTCTTATTTGTAAGATCGCTGCGTTTCAGCTAGTCCTCTCCCCTGTTTGAGGATGTCGCTGAAGGTTCTACTGTTGCGACTTCACAAATAAAGGCAACTGCTGCTGATGAAATAATCCCAGTCTTGGATTTGATCTCTGAGACTGATGAACCAGAAGAACAACCTCTCTCGCACCGAAACAGACCTTCCTCAGCTCCTCAAACGCTGAGTGAAAAGGATCAAAAGAGAAGAGAAGAAATAATAAAGCGATTCGAGGATCAGCGAATCATTCTAAGGCCTGATCAACTGCCTTCAGTTCCTCCTAAGTTCAGAATTTCAAAAGCTGAATATCAGGAACACCTCAGAGCTGAACGCCTCATCGCTGAAAGAAAGGAAGCTGAAGAGAAAGACAGAGAATACGCCATCAAGCTCACTCAAGAATCTGTCAAAGATCCCAAGCTGAAGCGTGTTCCCATTCAAATCCAACGAAAACTTTGGGAAGAAGCCCAGAAGATCGTGGAAAAGAAAATTGAAGTTTCTCAGACCACCCTGATCTGGTGTAAAGAGAAAATTCACTTCAGATATCGTCCAGCGAAGATCAACAAGGTATTCATCTCTGGAAGAACCTCTATCGGAGTACCTATTGTTGACATCAAACTGTTCAGAGAAGATGGCCAAACTGAAACCTTTCGAGCTGATACTGTAAAAAGGTATGGTCTCTCTGAATGGCTGGAGATGAGGTTAGCTATCCAATCATCACAATCTAAGTACAAGAATCATTTCGAAAAGCTGATAAACAGACAGATCGATTTGATATCTTCTTGTGTGGATATTCCTCCTGTTCCTGATCGAAAGATGAAAAGAAAAAGGGGCTCTCCAAAGAAGAAACGTCAAGATTCAAACTCAGGTCCTGTCATACGAAATGAAACTGGAATTGGTTTCTCTCGCGCTGAAGTGCTTGGTCCTGATCCTGATCTTTCTGCCCTTGACATTTCTTTGCCACCATGTTAACTTTTCGTCCCTGGCAAAGTCATCAGTAATCCTTATGGAATATTCTTTCTTGACTACGACGGACGTAAATGCTTTCAACGGATCGCTGAGCTTCCAATCACTCTAATCGAACAGCTCAGAGACCTTATCTACTGGTGCGACTTCAGAAAAGACATTCAGGCACGACACCTAAAACCCTTGATCTTTAACGAAGCGCTGATCAAAAGAAAACAAGGCGTAACGGTTCCTGACTGGATGATCCCCACTGAAAAGACGACCCTTGATGAACTTCTCCTTAAGGAAGAACCTTTTGAAAACTGATATAATCGCCTTTTTTCTCTATTGTATCAGTTATCCTTCTGTACTTGTAAATTATTTCGCTTGTACTTGTAATCTTTCTGTTCTTCATTGTAACCTGATTCAAAGATTTAAAGAAAGATTCCAGCGAACGTACTTTACTCCATCAGTACTGAAAAGATCCCAGAAAACAGTAAAAGGGACAAATATTTTATGAGTTCTTTTTATCCTTATGTTTTCATTAAATAGCAATTTTCTTTGTTGCTATGTCATAATCAAATAGGGGGAGATTGTTGATCCAAACCCTCAGTGATTTGATAATGACCCTCTCTTAAATACTTAGTGAAAATTGTAAGTAAACAATACGTATCAGAGTTTCACTATCGCTGATAAGTACTAAGATCTTACAGTACCGCTGATAGGAACTCTCGCTCTTTAAATTAAACATTCAGCGAACACTGTTCACCATAATGCTCTGAGCCTGTTCAGTCCTTATGGTGATCGCTGATAAGTTAGTTGTTTATTTATGATCCCTGAAGACAAGTTTCACGTCAACAAAGGTTCTACGCTGAAGTCGAAGATCAAGCTCAAGAACCAGCGACAAGTCTCCTAATGAACTGATGCGGATCAGCGAAGACTCAGATTTGTCCACTCAACGTGAAGTATCAAGTACAAGACTTCAACTATCGCTGAACTTTATCATCTGCTGAATAGTAAATGATAATCGCTGAATCAACGAAAGCTGATCATGAAGTCCTCCGTACAAAGTACTTTTGTCTTAACCACCCTTGCACGCCTCCGTACGAAATGTCAGAAAAGAACCTTAGAATATCTGAAATCGTACAACCACTCTGATACTACACTGTTCATCCTTACGGCTACTAAGGTTGTCAACCAAGGTCAATGACATGCAACCAACCAGCTGATGACACGTGTAAAGTATAGACTGATTTGCATTTAATGCATGGAGTATATAAAGAGATGAACTCACTTCATTTGAAGCAACTTGCTAACTCTGGACAAGTTCAAATCTCTCTTAAGATAGGATTTTATTAGTAATCTCCTTATCTTTCTTAGTGCAAGAAACCTTAATGTTCCAACTTGTTTAGATTTAGGTTTATCCTTAATCTTGTTTCCGCAACAAGCTGTAAATTGTTAATGATTTATCAATAAACAATTTAGAAAAGTAAAATAGTGTGTTTGTATTCAACCCCCCCCCCCCCTTCTACAAACTTGTATAGGCCTTTCGGGACCAACAGCTGGACATGGTGTCAATTGACTTTTTGACGGCGAGGTAGTCAGTGTAGATATCAGAGAGAACTTTGGCGAAGTCGGTGTGTGATTTATCAGCCTTCTCCAAGTCAGCTTTGGAGGCATTCTTTTCGACGACAGTTGTCAGCTTTGAAAGATTCTCTCCAGCGTTTGTTATAGCTGAAGAGTTGTCGGAAAGAGTAGTAGTGAGACCTGTCAGCGTCGTCTCTATAGTCTTTAGAGAGGCGTTGATGTCTCTCAAATTAGGACCTGTAACATATAAGAACTTGTGAACAGAGGAAAGCTCAGAAGTTTGGGGTTCAGTTATAGTGTATATGGGTTGGTGTGTACCTGCAGGAGGATTGGTGAATTCATCAAAATCTCGGGTTCCAGAGAAGAGTTCCATATCGTCAGCTAACGTGCGTGGACGTATGGTCATCTCTGCAGGTCCTATGCCCATCACTCCTTGAAGAGTATTTTCTTTAGCTTCTGGAGGGATGACAGGTGCTTCAGTGATTACTGGAGTGGAGTCCAAATGAGTAGAGGGAGGAGCGAAGGATAAGAATGGAGGTTGGTTACTGAGTTCAGCGTTGGATTCGCTGAGAATCACTTCATCAGTCTTTTGAGAGACTGAAAGAGGTTGGGTAGATTCCAAGTTTGTAACCTCAGCGTTTGGAGACGCTGAAGTTTGGATAGATTGGGTGGCTTGTTCAGCTGTGGCAGAGCGTACCACTGAACTTTCCTTCAGCCCAACAAGAGGAGCTGAGGAGTCTTTAACAATAGATTGCTGGGGTTGCTCCTTGGTTTTCTTAGTTCTTTTGGAACCAAGTTGAGTGTCAGAGTGTTTCCTTTTAAGAGAAGGAATGGAGGTTGCAGATGGGGTATCAGCGGTGGGTTTGTCCACTGAAGGAGCTGCAGAAGTAGAAGAAGTAGGGCTTAGAAGAGTTAAAAGAGTAGAAAGACGTACCTCGTTTTCCACCGGCTTGAAGTCGAGAATCTTAGGGCCGACCTGAGAGAGTTTCAGGTCACCCTCTGATGGGTAGCTGTCCTTCAGGCCTTTTTGGAATACGACGCTGATGAATCGAGGATAGGGAACCCATGGAGATTTGTCAGTGACGGAGTCCACTCTGAGTACCAGGTTATCATAGATAATCGATGCCCAGTCTATATGTAGACCTTTCAGCAGTGCATATCCCATTGCTTGTTGAGGCTTTGCGTCTTGGTCAGAGGAGCCGGACTTGGCAGTCATGCAGCTGATCAAATGGGCGAAGATGAAATTCATCTCGCTGGGCATTTTCGATTTCTTGATAATGGCCAGCTTCTTCTCGGGCTTTATGTCCCTTCCAGTTTCCCATACATAGCCCATTGCATCGAAGAATGCAATGATGGCTTCCCTGTCTGAGTTTTTCTTGGGGCCAGGGAGGGGAACGAAAGGTTTTTCTTTGGTTGCGATGGGAAGGCTGAGGGCTTTACGAATGATGGCAGAGGTGATCTTCATGGTGCCATATTCGATAACGCAGAGGATGCAGTCAATTGTTTTTTAGGGGTCTTTGGCTGATGGTAGCTGAGAATGTCTGGCAGAGTACCAGAATTGGGATAGCAAAAGCTGATGTGCAGAAGGTGTTATGGTCAGGGCTGTGTAGATGGAACAGTTCTTGAGGAATTTCACAGCATCATCTAGATGTGTGACTTGCTTTCGAGGAGGAAACTCGAGAAGCGCATAGAGGTTATTTACCTTGGTCCAATCCAGTTTGTCAAGAGAGAACTTGACCTGAGGAGCCTTGAGAATTTCCACTTCCTCAGCAGTATCATTAGCAACAGTGTTCTCAGCGATGGTGTTCTTGGGAATGTCAGAAGATGCCATTTTCTGTATTATCAGTTCAACCAAATATTAACAAATAAGAATAATCTTAATGTGGAAAGATTTTCCAATAAGATGGTTCGAATTTTGTCCATTTCATTCAGACAAAATGTCTTAATGAAGATTAGGGTTTTTCTTGTTTTTGAAAAACGAAATGCAAACCCAATAAAAATCTTGTTTTCCAGTTTCCTTTGAAGATTGGGATTCTGCACAAACGAATGAAGAACAAGTTTAAGATTTTTGCATTTAAACTTGAAGAACAACCATGAAATGGTTGTGTTCATAAAACCATGAAAGAAAATGATTTCATTTTTAAGAAGTTCTTTTGTTTGATCTTGTTAAAACAATGAGACGATCAGAAACAAGTTATTTGCATTTGGTAAATAATAAGAACATATTAACCTTTGATGTTTGAAGAAGATGAAGAGTTGTTGTTGAAAAATTCGAGAGCAAGATGCAACAGTGAATTCTTTCTTTGCTTGGAGGAGAAGTTCGCGTAAAAGGAAAATATAAACCAAGAAATTGTTTATATAGAGAGATTTAGAAAGAGAAAATCTTGAGCGGGAAAATATTTTCATCATGACACGGACACGTGTTTGCATTTGATTGGCGAGTAAACGAAACGTGCAAACGTGTGGCAGAAAGAAGAACGTGTCAGGGCTTATCCGTTGTAATGACGTCACAACTGTCCTTTCATTTTCTTGGATGTCTCTGAGGTTTTGAAAAACTCAGGGACACTTTTGAAAACATGAAGCACTGAATAGAAATATATCAGTGTTGGTTTTAGAAATTTCAAAGTATCGCTGATAAGGAAGAGATATTCAGCGATGTAATTTATTTTGAAATCTTGCATATACATGCGATTTGTCAGAGAGAGAAAATATACCTTGATATCAGCGAATCAAGTTTATTTAGAGAGAGAGTGATGGAGGGTTATACATAATTTTATCCTGTTGCTTATTCAAATGTGAATCGCTGAAGATTTTACTCTTCAAAGTTCAGCATTCCAAGCTCGCTGATGAGAAAGTTGAACCTTGTCTCATCAAGAGGTTTGGTGAACAGATCAGCTAACTGATAATCAGTTGGGATAAAGTGAAGTTCTATATCACCATTCATCACATGATCTCTGATAAAGTGATACCTGATTTCGATGTGTTTTGTCTTTGAGTGTAGCACTGGATTATTTGCTATAGCGATGGCACTTGTGCTGTCGCAATAGATTGGAATATTTGAGAGCTGAAGGTCATAGTCCAGTAGTTGATTTCTCATCCACAAGACCTGAGAACAATAGCTTCCAGCGGCTACATACTCAGCTACAGCTGTGGAAATGGACACTGAGTTTTGCTTTTTACTTGTCCAACTTACCATCTTTCCACCCGGAGCTGACATCCTCTTGTGGTGCTTTTCCTATCCATTCTGCAACCTACAAAATCACTATCTGAATAGGCGATTAGATCGAATCCTGAGTCTTTGGGATACCAAAGACCTAGATTCGTTGTACCCTTAAGATATCGAAAAATTCGCTTTACAACTTTCATATGAGATATCTTAGGTTCATCTTGATATCGTGCACACAAACATGTTGCATACATAATATCGGGTCGGCTAGCTGTGAGATACAAAAGAGAGCCGATCATCCCACGGTACAGAGTGACGTTAACAGGAATACCCTTAGTATCCTTATCAAGTGTCAGCGGTGGTGCCATAGGGGTTTTCATAGCTGAACTTTCAGTTAAGTCGAATTTCTTCAGCATATCTTTAACATACTTTCCCTGATTAATGAAAGTTCCTTTTTCATTTTGTATTATCTGAAGACCAAGGAAATATGTTAGTTCACCCATCATGCTCATTTTATACTCATCTTTCATTCTATCAGCGAAACGAGTACAAAGATCAGGGTTAGTAGAGCCAAATATAATATCATCAACATATATTTGAACAAGAATGATATGACCTTTTACTTTCCTGAAAATAGAGTTTTGTCGATTTTACCTCGCTCAAATTGTTCAATATGGAGATAAGTAGAAAAGTGTCATACCATGCACGTGGAGCTTTCTTTAAGCCATAGAGTGCCTTATCCAGTTTATAAACATAACCTGGACGCTTAGGATCTGAGAATCCTGGAGGTTGTTCCACATAGACTTCTTCATTCGGCTTTCCATTTAGAAACACTGACTTAACATCCATCTGATATACTTTGAAGTCTTTTTGTACAGCGTATGCTAAGAATAGACGAATAGATTATAGTCTTGCTACTAGAGCAAACGTTTCGTCATAATCTATGCCTTCCTCTTGTCTGTATCCCTGAGCAACAAGACGAGCCTTGTTGCGGGTAACAGTTCCATGTTCGTCCAACTTGTTTCGATAGACCCATTTAGTGCCTATCGCTGTTTTGTCAGTTGGTCTTCGAACAAGTTTCCAAACTTTGTTTCTTTCGAATTCAGTCAGCTCTTCTTGCATGGCGCTGACCCAGTTTGGATCTTTGAGGGCATCATCTACTTTCTTTGGTTCAGTCAGAGAAATAAAGTTAACAAATAAACATATATTACCTGCACTTCGTCGAGTCTGAACACCAGCGTTTGGATCACCAAGAATTTGATCAATTGGGTGATTTACAGTCCATCATTGAGCCGTAGCGTGAGACGCTGACTCAACCTGAACTGGAGGAGCTGAAGATGAAGCTTCAGTGACGTCTGGAGTATCAGCCAAGAGAGGAATGGATGCAGTTGTCATTATATTCACTGATTGCTGAGAAGTAGATGGAATATCTGAGACATTGGGTTCAAAAGCAGGTATAGTGTTTATAGGAACAGCTGAGACCCATGATGTTTCAGCTTCACTATTCTGCATATTTGGAATGATAGTAGGACCATCATCTTCAGCTGTGTGAGCACGAGGAGTGGGAATATCTTCTGAATCACCAAGATGATAAAACATCCATTGATTCAGTTCTTCAGTATCATCGGACGGTTTAGGGTTCGCTGAACGGGATTCATCAAAAGTGACGTGAATTGTTTCTTCAACAGTTTGTCTTCTTCGATTAAAGACTCTGAAGACTTTGGAGACTGAGGAGTATCCAAGAAAGATTCCATCATCAGCCTTAGGATCAAACTTTCCAAGGGCATCTCTGTTGTTCAGTATGAAACACTGACATCCAAAGATGTGAAGAAAGCTGATTGAAGGCTTTCTCCCATGAAAAAGTTCATAGACTGTTTTATTGAATCTTTTGACTATCAGCGACCTGTTTTGCTTAAAACAAGCGGTGTTGACAGCTTCTGCCCAAAACTGAGTAGGCAGGTGAGAATCGCTGAGCATTGAACGTGCAGCTTCAATAATTGTTCTATTTCTTCTTTCAGCGACTCCATTTTGTTGCGGTGTTCTCACTGAAGAAAAGTTGTGAGAAATGCCCTTACTCTCAAAGAAGGAATCAAGAGAACTGTTTTTGAATTCAGTTCCATGATCACTCTTTATTGAGCGAACGGTCAAATTATTCAGGGTTTCCATCTTCCGAACAAAGGTGATGAGTTCTTCAGGGGTGTCACTCTTGGAACGGAGAAACATAACCCATGTATAACGAGAGAATTCATCAACTATGACCAGTATATATTTCTTTCCAGCGATGGATTGTTTGTTAACAGGGCCAAACAAATCCATATGGAGAAGTTGTAGAGGAGATGACACTGAGGAGACTTGCTTTGACTTGAAGCTTGCTTTGGTCTGCTTCCCTTTCTCACACGCTGAACATAAAGACTCTTTGGCGTATGAGTGTTGAGGTAGACCAGTGACTAACTCTTTTGAAGAAAGAGTGTTCAGTGTCTTGAAATTCAGATGAGAGAGCCTCTTATGCCATAGCCAGTTGACATCAGATGAGGCTTTTGAGAAGAAACAAGAGTTCTTAGTGGTGGTTGAGTCCATGTTTATTACATAAACATTTTCCAAACGATAACCGCTGAGAGCTATCTTCTCCTTTTTGTCAGTGACAAAGCAGGATTCCTTAGTAAAGATTACCTTGTTATCCTTGTCGCAAAGCTGACTGATGCTTAAAAGATTATGTTTCAGCCCTTCAACATATGCGACTCTTCTGAAGGTGGTTGTACCATTAGAGAGTACACTAAACCCTCGGGTATGTCCTTTTCCATTTCCACCGAAAGTCACAGAGGGACCCTTCTCTTCCTTGTATTCAGCAAGCAGGCTTTTCTTTCCAGTCATGTGTCTAGAGCATCCGCTATCGAGATACCAGATACCCTTCTCAACCTGCATCACAGAGGAAGATTAGTTTTTCTTGGGTATCCACTTACCCATGTGTACACGTTTGTCAGTGGAAGTAGTTGGAATGGAAGGTTCAGCTATCTTCGCAGCATTTGAAGATTCAGCTTTGTCAGTCTTCACTTTGGTTAATTTCTTAACCTCAGTGGTCTTCTTTGCCTTGGGGGCAATTTTCACCTTAGCTATCTTTTCAGATTTGGTGGCTGTGGGTGATAACGCCACTTTTTGGCGTTATTTTCGGTTCTCAAACCAATGAGATTGGCTTGTATTCAAGTAAAAAGGCGTGTATTTTACGGGTTATCTAGTGATTTACGCAGGTTATATAAAAGGCGGCATTCCTCGGAAAAAGAAGCGAAAAAAGCCCAAAACGAGTCAAAACGAAGCCTAACGGGAGCCCAAAAGCCAAGCCCAAGACCCGCGAACGAACCAGGACCCGATCCGCGAAACAAACCCGACCCAGAAAGACTTCTGCATAGCGCGCGACTTCCCACACGACTTGCAAGTCGCGTGGAAGGTCGCGTATCCCTCTGTTTGTCGAAAATCAGTTTTATAAGTCGGGATTTAGGTCACTTTTTCGGTACGCAACTTACGGCAGACGATTGGGAGCAGTTCGTGGGCGATTTTCAGAGCCATGTGACACCGTTTGGAGCGAAGATCGAGAATCAATCGAAGGAACATTCAAGACGCGAAGGAGAATTCAGCACGGGAAAAGGGAGTTCATCAATTCATCTTACACCATTACCACGATCACGTTTACCATGTTTCTTTACACTTTCGTCTCTTTTCCTTTTGTGTTTGAATCCCCCAACATCATGAACTAACTTTAAGATGTTGGGGGTTGGATTGAATTAGGATTGAACATATGATGGATGACGAATGATTTTTATCAGTTCTCCGATTTAATGAATGCATGTGATTTTGTTCTTAATGCCTTAGTGAGCGTAGCTAACTTGCAATTGTTTTATTGTTGTCAATTATGTTCGAGAGAATCGATTGAGATCTAGAATTAGGAATTACATGTCTAAAGTAAGAAAGGATAGAGATATACCGAGTAAACTTTAGTCTCATAATAACCTACGCTTAATGTGTTTTGAACTATATAAGGTGAGATCGAGAGATTAATCTTGTATTTGTTTTCGAAATAAACTTCATGGTAGCTTGAGAAAGCATCATGTTGTTACAAATATAGCTGTTGTTACTTGAGAGAGAGCAATGGTTAGATCAAGGTTGAGTAGTCATTAATGGAATTAACTGGTATTTGTCATTAGTCTGATATTCATATGTGAAACCTAAGGATATCCAACCCTCAACTGTTTCTCCATCTGAATTCCAAAGCTGCTTACTAGTTGTCCGGTGTTTGTTGATGTTTAGTTCCTAGTTCCCGTGGATTCGATACTCGTACTTCCGTACACTATTACTTGACTTCGACCCGTACACTTGCGGTGAGATTCGCGGGGTGTCAAAACCCCGTGTCAGTGGGGCACTTACTAGCAATATGATCAGTGAGTCCACAGTGATAACATTTCCTATAACTAAAAGTAGTTCTAGGACTATTTGAATGTTGAGCTTTTGATTTAGAATTAGAAGGACCAGCACCAAATAAGCTTTTGGCTTTTGAAATGGGAGGAACGATTAGTTCTTCAGATTTCTTACCAAGGACATCCACTCTGAGTCTAGGAGTAGATCGCTGAATAGACCCACGCTGAGTAGATCCAGAGATCTGATTCCTTGATCTAGAGGAATAAATCACTAAAGCTTTAGAAGCATTCAGCTTTGGTACTAAAGTACCCTTTTGAGGATTTTGGTTAAAAGCAATTCCTTTACCTTTATCTTTAAAGACAGAGGTAGGTTTTGGATAAACCATTTTCTCTTTACCTTTTGAAGAGGTAGAAATTTCCTCAGGGATAGGTGGTCTGGACGAGGAACACTGAGAGGATGAAGTATCAGCGACGGAGGATATGAAAGTTCCAAATAAGAGCATGGAACGATCAGTGGTTGGTTCTTGAGTTTCATATTTGTAACCAAGACCACGTTTATCACTCAGGTGTATCTGAGACTTAATTATCTTAGTGATCTTTGTTGAAGAATTACACCATCCTTCAACAGTAGCTTTTTCAGCTTTCAATGCAGCTATGGCTTCTGCTCGTTCGATTTTGACTAGCTGATTTAAATGCACTTGATCTTTAAAATCTTCTTCAATTTTAGAAAGCTTTTCTATTTGAAGGTGACAGTTTTTAAGCTGTTCAGCGAGATCAAGGTTTTGATTTTCAACTATAGTTTTGCCATTCATGGCTTCATATAAACTTCTAGTCAAGAGATCGATTTTACGGAGACTATCAGCTTCATCAATATTTGCAATATTTGTAAAGAAGGAAGGTGATACCTGAATTGCAGAGGTTGAAGTAGAGGGAATGTCTGAACTTTCTTCTTCGTCTTCAATCTTTGCCATAAGACAGAGATTGGCTTCATCATCCTCAGAGTCAGATGATGATTCTTCTTCTTCAGAGGCAGCCCAATCGTAAGCCAATAGGCCTTTGCCTTTCTTCTTAAATCTTTTCAGCTTCGCATACTTTTTTTTCAGCTTAGCATATTTATCATCTTTATTCCTGGGAATAAAGGATTTCTTGGGAAACGCTGAGTTTCTTGAAACTTTCTTAGACCTGCACTCGTTAGTGAAATGTCCAATCTTTTCGCAGTTAAAACAAGTAGCAGTAGCCTTATCAACCGGAGCTGATGATCTTGGCTTATCAGTTATAGAAAGGGGTTTGTTCTTTGTGAACATTTTCTTTTTGGCGAATCTCCTGAACTTTTTAGTTAGGAGAGCCAAAGATTCATCATCATCTGAAGAGTCAGAATCTGATGACCTTTCAGAGTTACTCTCTAACTCAGTGATAGTGACCGAGGGTCGCTGAGTAGAGGGTTCCTCTGAGATTAAAGCAACAGGGGTGCTTTTGGAATCTTTTACAAGATTCTTCTTAAGATGGCTTGATTGCTCATGATTCAGCATCGTGCCATATAAGGTAGCAAGGGTCATTGATTTTAGATCCTTTGACAGCTTGAGACACATAGAATAAATGTCCCAGCTTTCAGGTAAACATTCTAGAAACTTTGTCAGCACTTCAAAGTTAGAATATTCCTTACCAACAGTTTTTAGATCTATTATTAAGCAATTAAAACGTTGGTGAACTTCAGAGAGAGTCTCATTCTTACCACAAATGAAACTTTCATACTGTCTTACCAGGTTGATCTTTCGAGAGTCCTGGACTTCAGCAGTACCTTCATACCGAACACATATTGTGTCCCACATGGCTTTTGAGGATTTCAGGTTCATGACGGAATGGTAGACTTCGTCAGGAAGAGCCATGGATAGTATGGATCTGGCTTTTGTGTCGATAGCCACTTTCTTCTTATCTTCGTCAGTCCACGTATGAACTTCTTTGGGTACCAGCCTTTCTGGAATAGCAGGTCTACTCTCAGCGGCTGGTACTGCGGCATCAATTCTTACAGGAATAAATGGGCCATTTTCAAGATAATAAGGCATATTAGGATCTACACCTTCTAGGAAGAGAGTCATCCTATTTTTCCATAGATTAAAGTTATTGTTGGTCCCGAAGGCCTATACAAGTTTGTAGAAGGGGGGTTGAATACAAACACACAAATTTTACTTTTCTAAATTGTTTATTGATAAATCATTAACAATTTACAGCTTGTTGCGGAGACAAGATTAAGGATAAACCTAAATCTAAACAAGTTGGAACACTAAGGTTTCTTGCACTAAGAGAGATAAGGAAATTACTAATAATAACCTATCTTGAGATAAGAGATTGAACTTGTCCAGAGTTAGCAAGTTACTTCAAATGAAGTGAGTTCATCTCTTTATATACTGCATGCATTTAATGCAATTCAGTATATACTTTACACGTGTCATCAGCTGGTTGGTTGCATGTCATTGACCTTGGTTGACAACCTTAGTAGCCGTATGGATGAATAGTGTAGTATCAGAGTGGTTGTACGATTTCAGATATTCGGAGGTTCTTTTCTGACAATTCGTACGGAGTCGTGCAAGGGTGGTTAAGACAAAAGTATTTTGTACGGAGGACTTCATGATCAGCTTTCGTTGATCCAGCGATCTATCATTTCATATCAGCGAATGATAGAGTTCAGCGATAGCTGAAGTCTTGTACTTGATACTTCACGTTGAGTGGACAAATCTGAGTCTTCGCTGATCCGCATCAGTTCATTAGGAGACTTGTCGCTGGTTCTTGAGCTTGATCTTCGACTTCAGCGTAGAACCTTTGATGACGTGAAACTTGTCTTTAGGGATCATAAGTAAACAACTAACTTATCAGCGATCATCATAATGACTGAACAGACTCAAAGCATTAATGATGAACAGTGTTCGCTGAATGTTTAATCTAAAGAGCGAGAGTTCCTATCAGCGGTACTGGAAGATCTTAGTACTTATCAGCGATAGTGAAACTCTGATACATATTGTTTACTTACAATTTCACTAAGTATATAAGAGAGGGTCATTATCAAATCACTGAGGGTTTGGATCAACAATCTCCCCCTATTTGATTATGACATAGCAACAAAGAAAATTGCTATTTAATGAAAACATAAGGATAAAAAGAACTCATAAAATATTTGTCCCTTTTACTGTTTTCTGGGATCTTTTCAGTACTGATGGAGTAAAGTACGTTCGCTGAAATCTTTCTTTAAAATATTGAATCAGGTTACAATGAAGAACAGAAAGATTACAAGTACAAGCGAAATAATTTACAAGTACAGAAGGATAACTGATACAATAGAGAAAAAGGAGATTATATCAGTTTTCAAAGGGTTCTTCCTTAATGAGAAGTTCATCAAGGGTCTTTTTAGTGGGGATCATCCAGTCAGGGACATTTACTCCTTGATTCTTTAACTTCAGAGCAGCTTCAAAAATCAAGGGCTTTAGGTGTCTAGCTTTGATGTCGCGTCTGACTTCACACCAGTGTACGAGATCTCTGAGTTGTTCGATGGGAGCGATGTGAAGCTCAGAGACACGTTGAAAGTGAGGATTTCCATCATAGTCTAAGAAGAATATACCATATGGATCACTTACCACTGTGCCAGGGATGAAGGTTTCTCCAGGTGGTAGGGAGGTGTCAAGCATTGAAAGATCAGCATCAGGGCCAAGAACTTCAGCACGAGAGAAACCAATACCTGTTTAATTTCGAATGATTGGACCTGAATCAGAAACTTTCTTCTTCTTAACAGAGGCTTTCTTCAGTTGAGGAAGAGTAGGAGGAATATCCACAGCAGATGAAAGCAAGTCGATCTGTTTGTTTAAGATCATCTCAACATGGCTTTTGAATTTTGAGCGTGATCCCTGAATGGCTAATTTCGTTTCTAACCATTCAGAGAGACCAAACTTTTCTAATGAAGCAGCATAGAAGGTTTGCTTGGTTTTGTCATCTCTGTAGACATCCACTTCAACAACAGGAACATCAGCGTACATTTTTCCTCTGATGTTGGCTTTGATTATTTTGGATGGTCTTGATCGATAGGTCAGCATTTGTTTAGCCCATTCCAAAGTTGTATCAGAGACCTTTGTCTTTTCTCTAACGATTTCTTGAGCATCATCCCATAGCTGACGTTGAACATCAATGGGAACTCTTTTCAGCTTGGGGTCTTTGATTGATCGTTGAGTAAGCTTGATGGCGTATTCTCTGTCTTTCTCTTCAGCTTCCTTTCTTTCAGCGATGAGGCGTTCAGCTCTGAGGTGTTCCTGGTATTCAGCTTTGGAGATTTTGAACTTTGGAGGAACTGAAGGAAGTTGATCACGCCTTAGAATGATTCGCTGATCCTCGAATCGCTTTATTATTTCCTCTCTTCTCTTTTGATCCTCTTCACTCAGCTTTTGAGGAGCTGAGGAAGGTCTGTTTCTGTGCGAGAGAGGTTGTTCTTCTGGTTCATCAGTCTCAGAGATCAAATCTAAGACTGGGATAATTTCATCAGCAGCAGTTGGCTTTATTTGTGAAGTCGCAGTAGTAGAACCTTCAGCGACATCCTCAAACAGGCGAGAGGACTAGCTGAAACACAGCGATCTTACAAATAAGAACATGGGTAGAAGAACTTGGGTAGAAAGAGAAAGAGAAATATGTTCAGGTGTAGGCTAGGGTAGTAGAACTTATAGAGGAGGGATGGAGTGAGATATGATTAGTGTACCTGACAAACCGGCTTTACAAGCAAGATCGCCAGATTGTCATCTTCAGCGACGCTTTTGCCTTTGCCTTTCTCAACGCCAGAGGCTGAGGGCTTTGATTTTGTCCGCTCCCCTATTGGTTCATTTATTGAAATTCCCTTACGAGCTTTGATCTTTGGGGCAGGTTTGACGACAAAGAAGTCATCGTCATCGTCATCTTCGTCGTCATCATCATCATCATTCCTTGGAGAGGAGGATGGTTCATTATCAGAGATGTCGATGTCTTCATCATCTTCTGCTTCGGATTCTTCAGCTTCGTCTTCGAGTTGCTCCCCCTCAGATACAGAGGCGAGCTTCTCGGTTCCCTCAGGGTTTTCATCTCCCTGAGGTCCAGCGATAAGATCTTTATTCTTCTCTCCCCTGATAGATTCATCATGGGAAAGGTCTTCAGCGCTCTTTTCAAGATCCTCAGCGCTCTTCTCCTCGGGATGTTCAGCGCTCTTCTCCCCCTCTTTCTCATGATTGGGGGAGGAATGGGTAGACTCGGCATTTGTATTTTCTTTGTCTTCTTGGCTAGAGATTTTAATACAACTTTCAATCGCTGCTAATCTGTCTTCAAGGCCAGATATAGCAGGATTGATCTTCCCAAGCTCAATGCGATCTGTCGCTGTAAAAGTTTCCAATACAGGGGCAGGGGCAGGAGCAGGAGTATTCGCTTTGTTGACTAGCGTCTCGATCATCATCTTCATAGAACCAACGTCGGTTTTTACAGAACCCAAGTCGGTCTTGACAGCTGACATATCCCCCTCGAGATGTTCAACCGATGTTTTCAGCTTTGTAACTTCGCTGGACACGGTCGAAACTGAGTTTTTGAGGCTGGTGTAGTCAGTGTAGATGTCAGAGAGTACTTTGGCAAAATCGCTGATCGTCTTATCAAGGCCCTTAATGTCATCTGTGGAAGCTTTCTTCTCCACCACCATAGTTAGCTTTGTCAGATTCTCTCCAGCGTTTGTTACGGCTGTAGAGTTGTTGGAGAGTATGGTGGTGAGACCGGTCAGCTTTGTTTCCACGGACTTCAGAGACTCGTTGATGTCTCCCAAATTAGGACCTGTAACAGATAAAAACTTGTGAACATAGGAAAGCTCAGAAGTTTGGGGTTTAGTCACAGTGTATAGGATTTTGTGTGTACCTGCAGGAGGGTTTACGAACTCGTCAAAATTGCGGGTTCCTGAATAATGTTCCATATCTTCCTCAAAAGTACGGTGAGGTATGGTGATCTCTGCAGGTCCTGTCTTCATCATTCGTTGAGAAGCGTCAGCGGTGGCTTCTGGAATGATGGCATCTCCAGTGTTCTTTGGAGGAGTGTCCAAGTGAGTGGAGGGAGAAACGAAGGATAAGAATGGGGTTCGGGTACTGAGTTCAGCGTTGGAATCGCTGAGAATCACTTCATCAGTCTTTTGAGAGACTGAAGGAGGTTGGGTAGGTTCCAAGTTTCTAACCTCAGCGTTTGGAGACGCTGAAGTCTGGATTGGAGGGATGGCTTGAATGGGTGTGGCAGAGCGTACCACGGAACTTTCCTTCAGCTCGTCCGAATGAGCTGAGGAGTCTTCAGCATGGGATTGCTGGGGTTGCTCCTTGGTTTTCTTGATCCTTTTGGAATCAAGTTGGGTTGAAGAGTGTTTCCTTTTCTTAGAAGGAGAGGATTGTGTGGCCGGGGCATCAGCGATGGGTATTGTCGCTGAAGGAGCCACAGAAGTCGAAGAATTAGGGTTAAGAAGAGAGAGAAGGGTAGAGAGACGTACCTCATTGTCGACAGGTTTGAAATCGAGCACCTTAGGGACAACCTGAGAAAGTTTCAGGTCACCCTCTTGAGGATAGCTGTCCTTCAGGCCATACTGGAAGATGGCGCTGATGAAACGGGGGTAGGGAACCCATGCAGGTCTGTCCGCAGCAGAATCTACTCTTTGTACTAGGTCATCATAAATGATAGATGCCCAGTCAATATGTAGACCTTTCAGCAGTGCGTATCCCATAGCCTGCTGAGGTTGAGCGGCTTGATCAGAGGAGCCGGTCTTCGCTGTCATGCAGCTGATCAGGTGTGCGAAGATGAAATTCATCTCGCTGGGCATTTTGGACTTCTTTATCAGCGTCAGCTTCTTCTCGGGCTTCTTGTCCCTACCAGTTTCCCAGATGTAACCCATTGCATCGAGGAAAGCAATGATTTCTTCTCTGTCAGCATGCTTCTTATGGTCAGGGAATGGAACAAATGGTTTTTCTTTGGTAGCATTGGGAAAGTTCAGGGCTTTTCGAATGATTGTGGGGGTTATCTTAATTGTGTCATACTCAGTATCGCTGAGTATGCAATCGATGGTTTTGGATGCATCTTTGGCGGAGGGTAGCTGAGTGTGTCTGGCAGAGTACCAGAACTGGGATAGTAGTAGCTGACTTGCAGGAGGTGTGATGGTCAGGGCTGTTGAAATGCAGCAGTTTTTCAGGAAATTTACAGCATCATCCAGATGTGTGACTTTCTTTCGAGGAGGAAACTCGAGAAGCGTAGAGAGGTTGTTGACCTTGGTCCAATCTAGTTGATCCAGCTTGAACTTAACCTGAGGGGCTTTGATGATGTCCACTTCCTCAGAGTCAGCGGAGATGGACTCAGCGGTAACATTGATCTTTGAAGTTGCCATTTCTCTGTATTATCAGTTCAACCAAAGATGTTAACAAATAAGAATTGTCTTGATATGGAAAGAATTTCCATTAAGATGTTTCGAATTTTGTCCATTTCATTCAGACATAAATGTCTTAATGAAGATTAGGGTTTTTCATGATTTTTGAAACGAAATGTAAAACCCATAAAGTCTTGTATTCCAGTTTCTAAAAAAAATCTGGATACGAATGAAGAACAAGTTTAAGATTAAGATTTAAAACTTGAAGAATAACCATGAAATGGTTGTGTTCATAAAACCATGAAAGAAATGATTTTATTTTTAAGAAGTTATTTTGTTTGATCTTGTTTAAAACAATGATAAGATCAGAAACAAGTTATCTGCATTAGAAAAAAATATGAACATATTAACCTTGATGTTTTGATGAAGAAGATGATGAACAGTTCTTTGAAGATTTGAGAGCACAAATGCAACAGTAATTCTTTTCTTGCGGAGGAAGATTGATCGCGTAAAAGACAAATATAAACCAAGAGATTGTTTATATAGGGAGTTTTAGAGAGAGAAAACCTTGAGCGGGAAAAGGTTTTCATCATGACACGGACACGTGTTTGCATTTGATTGGAAGTTTGAACGAAACGTGCAAACGTGTGTCAGAAAGAAATCGTGCCTGGTGTTATCCGTTGCAATGACGTCACAACTGTCCTTTCACATTCTTTTAGGATGTCTCTGAGGTTTTGAAAGCTCAGGGACTCTTTTGAAAAACATGAAGCACTGAATAGAAAATATCAGTGAAGGTTTTAAGAACTTTCAAAATATCGTTGTTAAGGAAGAGATATTCAGCGATGCATTTGTTTTGAAATCTTGCATTTTCATGCGTTTGTCAGAGAGAGAAAACATGCCTGGATATCAGTTTAACCAAGTTTATTCAGAGAGAAGATGATTGAATAGCTGATTAATGTGAACCGCTGAAGATTTTACCCTTCAAAGTTCAGCATTCCAAGCTCGCTGATGAGAAATTTGAATCTTGTCTCATCAAGAGGTTTGGTAAATAAATCAGCTAACTGATAATCAGTTGGGATAAAATGAAGTTCTATATCACCATTCATCACATGATCTCTGATATAATGATATCTGATTTCTATGTGTTTTGTCTTTGAGTGTAGCACTGGATTGTTTACTATAGCGATGGCACTAGTGCTGTCGCAATAGATTGGAATTTTGGAGAGCTGAAGATCATAGTCTAGTAGCTGATTTCTCATCCACAAGACTTGAGAACAACAGCTTCCAGCGGCTACATATTCAGCTTCAGCTGTGGAAGTGGACACTGAGTTTTGCTTCTTACTTGTCCAACTTACCAGCTTTCCACCCAGGAGCTGACATCCTCCTGTGGTGCTTTTCCTATCCATTTTGCAACCTGCAAAATCACTGTCTGAATAGGCGGTTAGATCGAATCCTAAGTCTTTGGGATACCAAAGGCCTAGATTCGCTGTAACCTTAAGATATCGAAATATTCGCTTTACATCTTTCATATGAGATATCTTAGGTTCAGCTTGATATCGTGCACAAAAGCATGTTGCAAACATAATATCGGGTCGGCTAGCTGTAAGATACAATAGTGAGCCGATCATCCCACGGTACAGCGTGACATTGACAGGAACACCCTTTGTGTCCTTATCAAGTGTCAGCGGTGGTGCCATAGGGGTTTTCATAGCTGAACTTTCAGTTAAGTCGAATTTTTTCAGCATATCTTTAACATATTTTCCCTGATTTATAAAAGTTCCTTTTTCAGTTTGCTTAATCTGAAGACCAAGGAAATATGTTAGTTCACCCATCATGCTCATTTTATACTCATCTTTCATTCTATCAGCGAAACGAGTACAAAGCTCAGGGTTAGTAGAACCAAATATAATGTCATCAACATATATTTGAACTAAAATGATATGACATTTCACTTTTCTAAAAAATAGAGTTTTGTCAATCTTACCTCTCTCAAATTGTTCAATATGGAGATAAGTAGAGAGAGTATCATACCATGCACGAGGAGCTTGTTTTAAGCCATAAAGTGCCTTGTCCAGTTTATAAACATAACCTGGACGCTTAGGATCTGAGAATCCTGGTGGTTGTTCCACATAAACTTCTTCATTCAGCTTTCCATTCAGAAACGCTGACTTAACATCCATCTGATGTACAGTGAAGTTTTTGTGTACAGCATATGCTAAGAAAAGACGAATAGATTCAAGTCTTGCTACTGGAGCAAATGTTTCGTCATAATCTATACCTTCCTCTTGTCTGTATCCCTGAGCAACAAGACGAGCTTTGTTGCGAGTTACAGTACCATGTTCGTCCAACTTGTTTCGATAGACCCATTTAGTGCCTATCACCGTTTTGTCAGTTGGTCTACGAACGAGTTTCCAAACTTTGTTTCTTTCGAATTCAGTCAGCTCTTCTTGCATAGCGCTGACCCAGTTTGGATCTCTGAGGGCATCATCTATTTTCTTTGGTTCAGTTAGAGAAATAAAGTTAACAAATAAACAAATATTACTTGCACTTCTACGAGTCTGAATACGAGCGTTTGGATCACCAAGAATTTGATCGATTGGGTGATTTACAGTCCATCGCTGAGCCAGAGCATACGTCGCTGACTCAGTCTGAACTGGAGAAACTGAAGATGAGGCTTCAGCTACTTCTGGATTATCAGCTAAGAGAGGAATGTTTGCATTTGTCACTTCATTCACTGATTGCTGAGAAATAGATGGAATTTCTGAGACATTTGGATCAACTGCAGGTATAGTGTTAATAGGAACAGCTGAGACCCAAGATGTTTCAGCTTCACTATTCTGCATATCTGGAATGATAGTAGGACCATCATTTTCTACGGTGTGAGCATGAGGAGTGGGAACTTCTTCTGAATCACCAAGATGAGAAAACATCCATTGATTCAGTTCTTCAGTATCAGCGGACGGTTTAGAGTTCGCTGAACGGGATTCGTCAAACGTGATGTGAATAGTTTCTTCTACAGTTTGTCTTCTACGGTTGAAGACTCTGAAGGCTTTGGAGACTGAGGAGTATCCAAGAAAGATTCCATCATCAGCCTTAGGATCAAACTTTCCAAGGGCATCTCTGTTGTTCAGTATGAAACACTGACATCCAAAGATGTGAAGAAAGCTGATTGAAGGCTTTCTCCCATGAAAGAGTTCATAGGCTATATTTTTGAATCTTTTAACTATCAGCGACCTGTTTTGCGTAAAACAAGCAGTGTTGACAGCTTCTGCCTAAAACTGACTAGGCAGGTGAGAATCGCTGAGCATTGAACGTGCAGCTTCAATAATTGTTATATTTCTTCTTTCAGCGACTCCATTTTGTTGCGGTGTTCTCACTGACGAAAAGTTGTGAGAAATACCCTTACTCTCAAGGAAGGAATCAAGAGAACTGTTTTTGAATTCAGTTCCATGATCACTCCTTATTGAGCGAACAGTCATATTGTTCAGAGTTTCCATCTTCCAAACAAAGGTGATGAGTTCTTCAGGGGTGTCACTCTTAGAACGGAGAAACATTACCCATGTGTAACGAGAGAATTCATCAACTATGACCAGCGTATATTTCTTTCCAACGATGGATTGTTTGTTAACAGGGCCAAACAAATCCATATGGAGTAGTTGTAGAGGAGATGACACTGAGGAGACTTGCTTTGACTTGAAGCTTTCCTTGGTCTGCTTCCCTTTTTCACACGCTGAACATAAAGACTCTTTGGCGTATGAATGCTGAGGTAGACCAGTGACTAACTCTTTTGAGGAAAGAGTATTCAGTGTCTTGAAATTTAGATGAGATAGCCTCTTGTGCCATAGCCAGTTAACATCAGAAGATGCCTTTGAGAAGAAACAGGAGTTCTCAGTGGTTGTTGAGTCCATGTTTATTACATAAACATTTTCCAAACGATAACCGCTGAGAGCTATCTTCTCCTTTTTGTCAGTGACAAAGCAGGATTCCTTAGTGAAAATCACTTTGTTATCCATGTCGCAGAGCTGACTGATGCTCAGAAGATTATGTTTCAGTCCTTCAACATATGCGACTCTTCTGAAGGATGTTGTACCATTTGAAAGTACACCATACCCTCGGGTATGTCCTTTTCCATTTCCACCGAAAGTCACAGAGGGACCCTTCTCTTCCTTGTATTCAGCGAGCAGGTTTTTCTTTCCAGTCATGTGTCTAGAGCATCCGCTATCGAGATACCAGATACCCTTCTTAACCTGCATTTACAAAGGAAGATTAGTTTTGCTTGGGTACCCACTTAACCATGTATACACATTTGTCAGTGGAGCTAGTTGGAATAGAAGGTTCAGCGGTCTTCGCAGCATTTGAAGATTCAACTTTGTGTTTCTTCACTTTGGTTAATTTCTTAACTTCAGTGGTAGGAGTCACCTTGACCTGATTTGCATCGGGGTTGGTCTTCTTTGCCTTGGGGGCAATCTTCACCTTAGCTATCTTTTCAGCTTTGGTGGCTGTGGGGCACTTACTAGCAATATGATCGGTAAGTCCACAGTGATAACATTTCCTATAGCTGAAAGTAGTTCTAGGACCACTTGTATGCTGAGCTTTTAATTTCGAATTAGAAGTGCCAGCACCAAGTAAACTATTGGCTTTAGAAATGGGACGAACATTCAGTTCTTCAGATTTCTTACCAAGGACATCCACTCTGATTCTAGGAGTAGATCGCTGAATAGATCCAGAGATCAGCTTTCTAGATCCAGAGGGGTAGGTCACTGAGGCTTTAGAAGCATTCAGCTTTGGTACTAAGGTACCCTTCTGAGGATTTTGTTAAATAACAATTCCTTTACTTTTGTCTTTAGAGACAGAGGTAGGTTTTGAATAAACCATTTTCTCTTTACCTTTTGAGGAGGTAGGAGTTTCCTCAGGGATTGGTGTAATGGACGAGGAGCACTGAGATGATGAAGTGTCAGCGACTGAGGATACGAACGTTCCAAATTTAAGCATTGAACGTTCAGTGGTTGGTTTTGGAGTGTCATATTTATAACCCAGACCACGTTTATCACTCAGAGGAATCTGAGCCTTAATTATCTCAGTGATCTTTGTTGAAGAATTACACCATCCTTCAACAGTAGCTTTTTCAGCTTTTAATGCAGCGATAGCTTCTTCTCGTTCGATTTTGACTAGCTGATTTAAATAGACTTGATCTTTAAAATCATCTTCAATTTTAGAAAGCTCTTCTATTTGAAGGTGACAGTTTTTCAGTTGTTCAGCGAGATCAAGGTTTTGGTTTTCAACCACAGTTTTGCCGTTCATGGCTTCGTATAAACTTCTAGTCAATAGATCGATCTTACGGAGACTATCAGCTTCATCAATATTTGAAATATTGGTAAAGAAAGAAGGTGATACCTGAATGGCAGATGTTGAAGTGGAGGGAATGTCTGAACTTTCTTCCTCTTCTTCAATCTTGGCCATGAGACATTGATTTGCTTCATCATCTTCAGAGTCAGATGATGATGCTTCTTCATCAGAAGCAGCCCAATCATAGTCAGCCATCAGGCCTTTGCCTTTCTTCTTAAAGCTTTTCAGCTTTGCATACTTCTCCTTCAGCTTTGAGTATTTGTCATCTTTATTCCTTGGAACAAAGTTTTTCTTTGAGAAAGCTGAAGGTCTCATGACTTTCTTTGACCTGCACTCATTAGCGAAATGACCTGTATTTTCGCAGTTGAAACAAGTAGCAGTAGCCTTATCAACAAAAGCTGATGATTTAGGCTTGTCAGTTATGGAAAGAGGTTTGTTCTTTCTAAACATTTTCTTCTTGGCGAATCTCCTGAACTTTTTAGTTAGGAGAGCCAAGGATTCATCATCATCTGAAGAATCAGAGTCTGATGACCTTTCAGAGTTACTCTCTAACTCAGTGATAGTGACCGAGGGTCGCTGAGTAGAAGGTTCCTCTGAGATTAAAGCAACAGGGGTGCTTTTGGAATCTTTTACCAGATTCTTCTTAAGATGGCTAGATTGCTCATGATTCAGCAATGTACCATATAAGGTTGAAAGGGTCATTGATTTAAGATCCTTTGACAGCTTGAGACACATGGAATAATTGTCCCAGCTTTCAGGTAAACATTCTAGAAACTTTGTCAGCACTTCAAAGTTAGAATATTCCTTACCAACAGTTTTTAGATCTATAATTAAGCAATTAAAACGTTGGTGAACTTCAGAGAGAGTTTCATTCTTACCAGAAATGAAGCTTTCGTATTGTCTTACCAGGTTGATCTTTCTTGAGTCCTGGACTTCAGACGTTCCTTCATACTGAACACATATTGTGTCCCACATGGCTTTTGATGATTTCAGGTTCATGACGGAATGGTAGACTTCGTCAGGAAGGGCCATGGATAGTATGGATCTGGCTTTTGTATCTATAGCCACTTTCTTCTTATCTTCGTCGGTCCACATGTGTATTTCCTTAGGAATCAGCCTTTCTGGAATAGCAGGTCTATTTGCAGTGGCTGGAACTAAAGGATCAATTGTTACAGGGATGTGTGGGCCGTTTTCAAGATGGTAAGTCATAGTGGGGTCTATACCTTCTAAGAAGAGTGTCATCCTATTTTTCCACAAGTTGAAGTTGTCTCTGGAAAATCTAGGGGGTTTTGCAAGAGAACCATTGTCTATATAATTTGTGTTTGTGTTGGTAGCCATTTTCAGATAATAGCAAGGAAGAGAAATATCTTAGATTAGATCTTGTTTATGAGATTAAACAAATCCGCTCTGATACCACTTGTTGGTCCCGAAGGCCTATACAAGTTTGTAGAAAGGGGGGGGGGGGGGGTTGAATACAAACACACAAATTTTACTTTTCTAAATTGTTTATTGATAAATCATTAACAATTTACAGCTTGTTGCGGAGACAAGATTAAGGATAAACCTAAATCTAAACAAGTTGGAACACTAAGGTTTCTTGCACTAAGAGAGATAAGGAAATTACTAATAATAACCTATCTTGAGATAAGAGATTGAACTTGTCCAGAGTTAGCAAGTTACTTCAAATGAAGTGAGTTCATCTCTTTATATACTGCATGCATTTAATGCAATTCAGTATATACTTTACACGTGTCATCAGCTGGTTGGTTGCATGTCATTGACCTTGGTTGACAACCTTAGTAGCCGTATGGATGAATAGTGTAGTATCAGAGTGGTTGTACGATTTCAGATATTCGGAGGTTCTTTTCTGACAATTCGTACGGAGTCGTGCAAGGGTGGTTAAGACAAAAGTATTTTGTACGGAGGACTTCATGATCAGCTTTCGTTGATTCAGCGATCTATCATTTCATATCAGCGAATGATAGAGTTCAGCGATAGCTGAAGTCTTGTACTTGATACTTCACGTTGAGTGGACAAATCTGAGTCTTCGCTGATCCGCATCAGTTCATTAGGAGACTTGTCGTTGGTTCTTGAGCTTGATCTTCGACTTCAGCGTAGAAACTTTGTTGACGTGAAACTTGTCTTCAGGGATCATAAGTAAACAACTAACTTATCAGCGATCATCATAATGAATGAACAGACTCAGAGCATTAATGATGAACAGTGTTCGCTGAATCTTTAATCTAAAGAGCGAGAGTTCCTATCAGCGGTACTGGAAGATCTTAGTACTTATCAGCGATAGTGAAACTCTGATACATATTGTTTACTTACAATTTTCACTAAGTATATAAGAGAGGGTCATTATCAAATCACTGAGGGTTTGGATCAACAGTTATCTCTGGAGAATCTAGGGGGGTTTTGCAAGAGAACCATTGTCGATATAATTTGTGTTTGTGTTGGTAGCCATTTTCAGAAATAGCAAGGAAGAGAAATCTTAGTATAGATTAGATCTTGTTTATGAGATTAAACAAATCCGCTCTGATACCACTTGTTGGTCCCGAATGGCTATACAAGTTTGTAGAAGGGGGGTTGAATACAAACACACATATTTTACTTTTCTAAATTGTTTATTGATAAATCATTAACAATTTACAGCTTGTTGCGGAAAACAAGATTAAGGATAAACCTAAATCTAAACAAGTTGTAACACTAAGTTTCTTGCACTAAGAAAGAGAAGGAAATTACTAATAATAACCTATCTCAAGATAAGAAGGATGAACTTGTCCAGAGTTAGCAAGTTACTTCAAAATGAAGTGAGTTCTTCTTCTTATATACTACATGCATTAAATGCATTGCAGTTTACACTTTACACGTGGCAGCAGCTGATTTGTTGTATGTCATTGACCTTTGTTGACAACCTTAGTAGCCGCATGTTGAACAGTGTAGTATCAGAGTGGTTGTACGATTTCAGACAATAAGGAGGTTCTTTTTCTGACATATCGTATGGAGTCGTGCAAGGGTGGTTTAGACAAAAGTACTTTGTACGAAGGACTTTATGATCAATTTTTCGTTGATTCAGCGATCTATCATTCTTTATCAGCGAATGATAGAATTCAGCGATAGCTAAAGTCTTGTACTAGATACTTCACGTTGAGTGGACAAATCTGAGTCTTCGCTGATCCGCATCAGTTCATTAGGAGACTTGTCGCTGGTTCTTGAGCTTGATCTTCGACTTCAGCGTAGAACCTATGTTGACGTGAAACTTGTCTTCAGGGATCATAAGTAAACAACTAACTTATCAGCGATCACCATAAGTACTGAACAGACTCAAAATATTATGGTGAACAGTTTCGCTGAATGTTTAATTCAAAGAGCAAGAGTTCCTATCAGCGGTACTGTAAGATCTTAGTACTTATCAGCGATAGTGAAACTCTGATACATATTGTTTACTTACAATTTTCTCTAAGTATGAGAGAGGGTCATTATCAAATCACTTTTATACCATCCGCCGACACCACGTGACCCAGAAACTGAACTTCTCTCAACCAGAAATCGCACTTTGAGAACTTAGCGTACAACTTTTCTCGCTTTAGCAATTCCAAAACCACTCGGAGATGCTCTTCGTGATCAATACGGGATCAGGAGTAGATCAGGATGTCGTCAATGAAGACGATTACACACTTGTCCAGCAACGAACTACACACTTTGTTCATCAAGTCCATGAACACTGCTGGGGCATTAGTGTAAAGCCCGTACCCCGGTATGTAATTTCTTTTAATTATTTATTTATTTATTTATTTTTATTTTTTTTCCTCTTAAGTTTGTATTATAGTGGTTCTCGTTAACGGGGTTAGCCGAGTTGGGTCAAATCGTTAAGTACTGAAATTTGTGGCTAGTTGCGAGAGAAACGTAAGTTGAGGGGCTAATTATGTCAAAGGGCCAAAAACCCTCATTGGGTTTCGGCCCATGCAGCTAATTGTCGAGACCCATTTCTTCTTAGTTGGTATGTTGTTGCCGTGAGGTGGAAGTAAAGAAAAGAAAACATAAACCCTAAACTTTTCCCTTCCCTCTCTTTCGTTTTCTCTCACGTAAACCACAACCCAAGCATCCCCTTCCCTGCCGCCGTGAACCACCTGCAACCACCATCATCAGCCACTTGCCGCCGGCGAGAGCGAGAGAGAGAAGAAGAGTCGATCGGGAAGAGCGTGGCCGTCGAGACGAAGGCTGCTGCTGCTGCGTTCTTGCGAGAAAGGTAACGTCTCTTCTCGTTTCTGTTTCGTCGACACCATCAGCCGCAAACCACCACCGCCGCCGCTGCAGCCTTGGCTGCCGGCGGCGTGGCCACCAGCGTGCACCGCCAGCGCAGGGCGGCGTGGTGCGTGGTCGAGAGTAGCGAGTCGGGTGGGTGTGTGGGTATAGGGAATTCGGGGTAGTCTAAGGGTCCGTCTTAATCTTGTCTCGTTGGGTTTTCGTAACTGTCGCCGTCGCCGTCGGCGACCACCACTGCCGGAGGTGGCAGTGGGTGGTGCGCGGTTGAGCCAGCCCTTATGACCTAAAACCCTGTTAGAGTGAACCCCCGTTGCGAACCCGAATCGTATAAACCGAACTCGTAAACCGTTTTATAAAGTTATCATTTTATGTGTTTTGTCTAAATCTGCCACTGTCTTGCGTTAACCATAACGTTTTACTCGTAACTCCGATCGGGGTGAAACCGGTACCAAAAGTTCCCTTTTCGAGTCTAGTAACTGTTCTATGTTTCGTGTGAAACCCAGTTCGGATCGTAGCATAGGCCAAATCGTCGTTTTATACTGACAAGTGCTGTTTTTCGCTGTTCTGCGAGCTGTTCTTATAAAATCCGTATTTAATTGTAGAAAAATCGTTAGGAGGTGTATAATATGTCCTTGGAACCCTAACTCAGAGTACTTTCTAGTTATGTATTTTAATCGAGGATTTTCTGGGTTTAAAGAGGTCGGATCAGGTCCCGAACAGACCTGTTTGGTTAGACCGAAAAGTCGTTTTAGTGACGGATTAAGTGTGCGTCGTATTTTAGGGTCCGGGTCTCGTGTTAATACTTTTTAACGTTCGTTTAGGTGTTGGGAAGTGATTTTGGATTGTGAAGCTTGAGTTACTGATTGTGAGCTAGGCGCGCTTACGAGGTGAGTTCTCTCACTATATTTAATATTGGTTGTTTTACATTACTGTAGCTCGTGTGCGATAGCCTATTTATTGTGTTGTGGAACTAGATAGTGGGGTGTCTAGTTGATACTATGTTCTCATGTTAACTCGGTGGGACCGAGGATCCGGCTGGGCCGGAGATTTTATACGCGGGTGGCGTAGAGACTCGGTGGGACCGGGGATTCGGCGGGGCCGGAGATGTTATCATGTGGTCGGTGGGACCGACTTGTGCCTCTTAGGTGGGTGAGTGTGGATATGCATGTTTATGATTTGTTCGTAGACTTGTATGATCGTTTGTGTGTCACTGTCTGTTGTAGGGGTAATGTGGAATAACTGTGTTATCTATGGTGGTTGAATTCACTAAGCTTCGTGCTTACCCTTTCCCAATAATTCATTGTTTCAGGTACGAGTGGCTCCAAGGCGTGATGTGTACACACTGGCGCGCGTGAAGAGCTGATTATTATATCGTTTTATAATTATCATTTTTAAACTATTTATTCCGCTGTTTACTGTTTTTAGAGAATAATTATTCTTGGGTTGCAAACGAAACGTTTTGGGTTATTTAACGAGTTTAATTAATGAAATGTCATTTTAAAAAAATTTAAATTTTCTTGTAATTTTTGGGACGTTACAATTAGTCAAGCCAAAGGGCATAACTAAAAACTCGTATTGTCCATATTTTGTGCGAAAGGCCATCTTGAGCACGTCTTCCTTTTTCACCTTCAGCTGATGGTAGCCCAATCTCAAGTCTATCTTCGAGAAATAGCTCGCACCTTGCAACTGATCGAAGAGGTCATTAATCCTTGGAAGCTGGTACTTGTTCTTAACTGTTACCTTGTTGAGCTCTCGATAGTCTACGCACATCCACATAGACCCATCCTTTTTCTTAACAAATAGTACCGGCGCTCCCCAAGGCGATGAGCTCGGTCGAATGAAACCCTTGTCCAGTAGCTCTTGCAGCTGCGTCATCATCTCCTTCATTTCTGGTGGTGCCCGGCGATAGGGCGCACGTGCGATTGGTGCCGCTCCAGGCATCAGGTCTATTCTAAACTCTACTTGACGATCTGGGGGCAAACTCGCCAAGTTATCCGGAAACACTTCTGGGTACTCACTCAGTACAGGCACATCCCCCACTCCCTTCTTCTCTTTCTTAGCATCTAGCACATAAGCTAAATACCCCAGACACCCCTTTCCCAAACATCGCCTAGCTTACACCATAGAAATCATACACGATTTCTTATCCCGACGATCCTCATAAATTACTACTTCCTTCTTGTCGGGTAAGGCGATACGAATTAACTTCTTATTGCACACTATGTTAGAGTCGTTACCCGCTAACCAATCCATTACTATAACCACATCAAACTCCCCCATTCCCATAGGGTACAAACGCAAAGGGAACAAATGACCATCTACATCAACGCTACACCCCTCATAGACCTCTTTCACCCAGACTCGACTATCGTCCGCTACTTCTACCTCAAACCCAAAGTTCAACCTCTTGGGTTTCACTTGTAGTTCTCTATGCGCCTCTCCTCAGTAGGCACATACAATTCGGCAAATCGAGCCTTCTCTTTAAACTTCGACGTATACTCTTGTACTGACATCGTCCCTTGTTCCAACCCCAGATATTCCTCTTCAAGCTTCTTGACAGCCACCATCGGGCAAAACTGAGCCTTGAACCTTTTATTGAATAACTCCCAGGTAGTTGTTTTTGCTATCTCTGAACCCTTACCACCGGTCTCGACCTCCCATGGCATAAACGGGAAACACCCCCCGGTATGAGCACTGGCGGGCCACACTCCCCGACTTAGCCAATTTACATCTAACAACAATGTATACATACATCTCAAGTAAACTTCCATACATGCATTTTCATGTAATAAAACATATCATTTTATATTCATTTACTCATTTCTGAAAATACGTTTAAAATACGTATTTAGTTACAGAAACTCACCTGTCGTCTTGGCGCACTACTTCTCACGTAAGCTTCAGCTTTCTAGGTGAAACACCTATGATATTAAAGAGAATAAGAACAATAAGTCATGCGTTGACCCTCACTACATTCTGGATAGATTCCCAAAGAAACTTGGCTCAAAAGAACTACTGAATCCGAAACCAAGGTTCCGGACACCAACCCCTTTCCGGACTCACTTCCGGATTCCGGATCCAATTCCAGATTTCTTCCGGATTTCGGATCCATACCGGATTACTTCCAGATTCTGGTCCCAATCCGGATTCCACCTCCGGATTCGGACTCTACCAGTTTGGACTACGCTGAACATTCGTCCAAAACGTTCTAAGTGACCAAAACTCCATTCTAACCAATGTGCAGGGATCGAAAACATTGAGAGAGATTTCAGGAAGCATTAAGACACTACTAGACAACAGAATCAAATCCTCCCACAACCTAAACATCGATTAGGTCCTCATTTATTCTAGAAACTCAACAAAACATGAAACCTATTTGACATTACGATAAGAGCATGAAATTAGGAGGTTACCTTTCCAAATTGATGCTAGAGTTTACTCTGATGCAAATCATCTCCTTGCCTTCTTCCCAAAAACACAAAAGTTAGATTGATTTCTTCTTCCTGCTCCCCCACATACAAGCCGCTCTCAAAATGAGAATTGTCTAGGGTTTTATGCCCAAAAATTAGGGTTTTATACCCTCTCCCCAAAATTACACTTTGGTCCCTCAAGATTTAAGTTTTCACTTTCCATCCATCCATCTTTCAATTCTTTACAATGAAAACTTGGTTATTACATATAAGATTTTCATCAACATAAACAATTTCATGAAACAGTTTCATTAATTTAACCAATGGAATCGGTTGTTTACACGGTTTGCAAAATTAGGGTGGTTTGCAAATGAAACTACACATATATATATGACCATACACACAATATTTTATAGGGCAAAATGCGTAAAATAGCAACTACTTTCATAAAATTTTCTATTATAGCATTGTATTTTCAGTTTTTCTTATTACAACAACGTACATTCAAATTATGTTTTATTAGGGCACTGTACTTTGAAAATTTTACCCATTATAGCATTAGATAATTTTTTTATTTAAATTTACCCATTATACCAGGTTTCGATGCCACCTCATTGTCCATGTAGGCTGTCCACGTGTATCATATTGCTGACGTATATTACAACATTGTACTTTAAAATTATATTATTATGGCATTACCATTTTCTATTACAAGATTGTAGTTTTAATTTTAATATTTTTATTAATTTAAATTTGTATATTTATATAAATATGCTTACCAAAAATCACTATTTCACGAATTGCGAATCAATGTAAAAAGATGTCATCTCTTATTAAATGGCTCCACATGATGATAGCTTCACTAATTGATGGCACATTCACATCTCGGTCATATAACCGTACATTTGTTCATAGACCATGTTCTTTTTCAACAAATTAAGAAAATGAAAGAAGAAAATGAAAGAAGAAAAAGAAAAACATATACAAAAAATTAATGAATAAGATAACATATAAGTAATCACAATAAAATAATCGTAACTTAATGAATGGAAGTCATTCACATGCATGCATTTTAGTTCCCAACTTCCCATAGCAGTTCAAGAAACAAGAACGAATATGAAAACAAATTTAATCAAAAAATCATAAGTTAAATATTGAACCCCACGTTCTATGGAGTACTCACAACACTCTCAATCAAACATTATCTCTTTTCACAGATCATTGTTATTAAAGGCTCCATGTGTAACCTAATATAAAATTAAATATAACTATGAGGAATTTATACAAAAAATAAAACTTCTTTCTTTACCTAGATCGTTAGAGCATCTTCAACAACTTTCCTATTTTGGATAAAATAGAAAATATGGGGATTTTGGTTTGTTTTTTTTGCTCCCACAACTTCCTCAAAAATATCTTCAAAATGGAGAAAGTGGGAGAGAGAAGGAGTTTTTCTCCAAATATGGAGTTAACCCAAAAAATGATTACTTTGTGAGAGCACCAATAGAAAATCTTTGAAAAATAATATTTAGAGAGAGAAATAATATTTTAATAGATAAATACAATATTTTAGTATTATAATCATTGTTTTTTCCTCAAAATGGGAAATCTGTTGGAGATTAATGTAATTTTTTTTAGGGATTTTAACTTTTGATTCTCCATTTTGAAGAAATTTTGGGGAAGCTGTTGGAGATGCTCTTAGTTTTTAGATGTTTTATCAATCAGGTTATTTATGTAATTCACACTTAATTTGGAAAAACAAATTTTAATCGCAAGGGCTTCTTCCTTTAAAGAAACCTTACATAAAACTAAAATAGAGTTGAATTTAAAGTTTAGTTGGCAAACTACATTTAAAGTTTAGTTCGCAAACTACGTGGTCCTTGTCTCCTTGATGGTATGACCACATTTCCTATTGGTGTATTTTTCATTTAATTTTTAAGTTTTGAGAAGGATGATGAGGGAGACAGTGAAGGAGACGACGGTTTAGAGTCGGGAGTTAGGGAGAGATTTATTTTTAAAATCATTTTTTAAACAAGTTTTTCTTTTTAATGACAACTAAGCATATCGTATGTGTCTTCCTTGTCATTTTAAAGTATGACATGTCATAAAAAGAAATCGGTTTAGAAGATAACAGGTTATCCAATGCTATAGTACAATGCTCTAATAAAAAATAATTTGAAAATACGTTGCTGAAATAAGAAAAAGTGAAAGTATAATACTATAATAAGGAAATTTATGAAAGTAGATTGTTATTTCCCACATTCTGATGTGTTTTATATGTATATATATATAAACTATTTTCTAGATTTTTATGCTTTTAGATAAAAGTATTTATAAATTTATGTATTTTTATTAGGGTTGGGTTCACATGAGAACAGTTTGTTTTCGTAAGACCCATGAGACCACATTTTTACACTTGAAACTTCACAGCAAAGTAAAAAAAATCTGAACCTTCACAGCAAAAACACGATGAAGGTTACATTCACAGTATTTTGTTGTGAAGTTTGTAGTGTAAAAATATGGTCTCACGGGTCTCATGAAACTAGCTTGGTCTCACCCCAAGTCATTTTTATTAGGGCATTGCTAATGGCACCCCATATAGGTTGAACGCATTGTTTTTTGAACCCAATCATTTTAGTATCATCCGATCACTTCAATTTGACACATATATATATATATATATATATATATATATATATATATATATATATATTGTTTTTTTTGTTATATATATATATATATATATATATATATGGGAAATTAATTAAAATACCCCAAGTTTGACCAAGTGTTACCAAAATACCACAAATCTCTCCCACTTTGCAAAAATACACCCTTTTTCCGTGATGGGAGCCCGCGATCGCGGGCCAGGGACCATTTCTGACACTTTTTTAAACTTGCAGAGACCATTTTTGAAAAATGGAATCCCGCGATCGCGGGCTCATCCCGCGATGGGATTGTTTTTGTGACTTTTCAATTGCAAGGGAGCATTTTAGAAAAATTCCAGGGACCATTTTTGAAAATTTGAGCGTAGTCCACTGTAGCACACCGCGATTCTTTCAATTTGATGAATTTGATTTGGAATGTTACACTTTCAATCCCTACACTTATTTACTAAATTTACTTTATACCTTTTACTTTCATTATTTTAATTTTACATTTAACACATATAATCGTTTATTAACTAAAATACGTTAAAAAATACGTTTTAATTTTAACAAATTACACCATTATAATCGTCTCTTCGATACGTTCGAAATGAGCCCAATCTTGAATTTTTTTAGATTTATATATTTTAATATATATCATATACAGTTATACACTACATAAAAAAAATATTTTTTATATTTAAAATTCATACCCTTATAGTTAATTATTTAATTTATGGTACATCTCTTATTTTTTTTTTCAATTTTTTTTTACACTCCTATCGCATTAACATAATAATCATATATTAACTAATTCATTAAATCGTTTTAAATTATTATTATTTGAATGTGTTTATAGATATCGTGAATGGCAATAGGAGAAGGTTTCAAGAGAAGAATATGAAATGGGGTTTTGACAAGTTGGTATCACTGGACTCATTTAAGAATTGTGAAAATGGGTATTTGATGAATGATGATTCATGTGTGTTTGGAGCTGAAGTATATTTGCAGTTACAAAGTATGCACAAAAGAATCGATGTATTTCCAACGTAACTTAGATTAAAATTATCTCCTTCAGTTTAGTCCCGTCCCGTCCCATCTAGTTCAGTCTCGTCCAGTTCCGTCCCGTCCCATCTAGTATGCGTACCAAACGCTACCTAAGAGTACCATAAATTAAATAATTAACTATAAGGGTATATGAATTTTAAATATAAAATATTTTTTATGTAGTGTATATGATATATATTAAAATATATAAATCAAAAAAATTCAAGATTGGGCTCATTTCGAACGTATCGAAGAGACGATTATAATGGTGTAACTTGTTAAAATTAAAACGTATTTTTTTAACGTATTTTTGTTGATAAACGATTATATGTGTTAAATGTAAAATTAAATTATGAAAGTAAAAGGTTTAAAGTAAAGTTAGTAAATAAGTATAGGGGTTGAAAGTGTAAATTTCAATTCGAAATTGTGATTTTGATTTGGAATGTTACACTTTCAACCCCTATACTTATTTACTAACTTTACTTTATACCTTTTACTTTCATTATTTTAATTTTACATTTAACACATATAATCGTTTATTAACTAAAATACGTTAAAAAAATACGTTTTAATTTTAAAAAATTACACCATTATAATTGTCTCTTCGATACGTTCGAAATGAGCCCAATCTTGAATTTTTTTGGATTTATATATTTTAATATATATCATATACAGTTATACACTACATAAAAAAAATATTTTTTATATTTAAAATTCATACCCTTATAGTTAATTATTTAATTTATGGTACATCTCTTATTTTTTTCAATTTTGTTTTACACTCCTATCGCATTAACATAATAATCATATATTAACTAATTCATTAAATCGTTTTAAATTATTATTATTTGAATGTGTTTATAGATATCGTGAATGGCAATAGGAGAAGGTTTCAAGAGAAGAATATGAAATGGGGTTTTGACAAGTTGGTATCACTGGACTCATTTAAGAATTGTGAAAATGGGTATTTGACGAATGATGATTCATGTGTGTTTGGAGCTGAAGTATATTTGCAGTTACAGAGTATGCACAAAAGAATCGATGTATTTCCAACGTAACTTAGATTAAAATTATCTCCTTCAGTTTAGTCCCGTCCCGTCTCATCCAGTTCAGTCTCGTCCAGTTTCGTCCCGTCCCATCTAGTATGCGTACCAAACGCTACCTAAGAGTACCATAAATTAAATAATTAACTATAAGGGTATGAATTTTAAATATAAAATATTTTTTATATAGTGTATATGATATATATTAAAATATATAAATCAAAAAAATTCAAGATTGGGCTCATTTCGAACGTATCGAAGAGACGATTATAATGGTGTAACTTGTTAAAATTAAAACGTATTTTTTTAACGTATTTTTGTTGATAAACGATTATATGTGTTAAATGTAAAATTAAATTATGAAAGTAAAAGGTATAAAGTAAAGTTAGTAAATAAGTATAGGGGTTGAAAGTGTAAATTTCAATTCGAAATTGTGATTTTGATTTGGAATGTTACACTTTCAACCCCTATACTTATTTACTAAATTTACTTTATACCTTTTACTTTCATTATTTTAATTTTACATTTAACACATATAATCGTTTATGAACTAAAATACGTTAAAAAATACGTTTTAATTTTAACAAATTACACCATTATAATCGTCTCTTCGATACGTTCGAAATGAGTCAAATCTTGAATTTTTTTGATTTATATATTTTAATATATATCATATACACTACATAAAAAATATTTTATATTTAAAATTCATACCCTTATAGTTAATTATTTAATTTATGGTACTCTTAGGTAGCGTTTGGTACGCATACTAGATGGGACGGGACGGAACTGGACAAGACTGAACTGGATGGGACGGGACGGGACTAAACTGAAGGAGATAATTTTAATCTAAGTTACGTTGGAAATACATCGATTCTTTTGTGCATACACTGTTACTGCAAATATACTTCAGCTCCAAACACACATGAATCATCATTCGTCAAATACCCATTTTCACAATTCTTAAATGAGTCCAGTGATACCAACTTGTCAAAACCCCATTTCATATTCTTCTCGTGAAACCTTCTCCTATTGCCATTCACGATATCTATAAACACATTCAAATAATAATAATTTAAAACGATTTAATGAATTAGTTAATATATGATTATTATGTTAATGCGATAGGAGTGTAAAACAAAATTGAAAAAAAATAAGAGATGTACCATAAATTAAATAATTAACTATAAGGGTATGAATTTTAAATATAAAAAATATTTTTTTATGTAGTGTATAACTGTATATGATATATATTAAAATATATAAATCCAAAAAAATTCACGATTGGGCTCATTTCGAACGTATCGAAGAGACGATTATAATGGTGTAATTTGTTAAAATTAAAACGTATTTTTTTAACGTATTTTAGTTAATAAACGATTATATGTGTTAAATGTAAAATTAAAATAATGAAAGTAAAAGGTATAAAGTAAATTTAGTAAATAAGTATAGGGGTTGAAAGTGTAACATTCCAAATCAAATTCATCAAACTGTAAGAATCGCGGTGCTACAGTGGACTACGCGGGGTGAACAGTGGTCAAATTTTCAAAAATGGTCCCTGAAATTTTTCAAAAATGGTCCCTTGCAATTGAAAAGTCACAAAAACAATCCAATCGCGGGATGAGCCCGCGATCGCGGGATTCCATTTTTCAAAAATGGTCCCTGCAAGTTTAAAAAAGTGTCAGAAATGGTCCCTGGCCCGCGATCGCGGGCTCATCTCACGGAAAAAGGGGTATTTTTGCAAAGTAGGAGAGATTTGTGCTATTTTGGTAACACTTGGTTTGACTTGGGGTATTTTAATTAATTTCCCTATATATATTATTTGTTTTGTTTTGTTTTATAGTTTTATAATTTTTGGTTTTATTATAACTTTATATTATTTTTATTTTTATTATTACTATTATTATTATTACTAAATACATATATATTACATATATATTACGATTTAAAAAAGAAATAAGTTTAGGGGTGTTTTAAATCCAAAAGTATTTATCTATTTATTTTTAAATATATATATATAGCCTTAGGTTCAATAGAGAAGTCCAAATATTTAGAGAAATAGAGAAGTGATCTTGGTCATTTATTCGGTCAAGATCGGTTATAATTGGTCAAAAGTTGCGTCTTTGACTGGTCAAAAGTTGCGGTTGTTCAAAAAATAGAAGGGCAATTTCGTAACTTTTACAAAAAAACACGGGCTGAGTTCATATATGAATCTGTGTGATTCACATATGAACTATACGTTCATATATGAACATTTGTAATTCATGGGCGGCCGTCCTCGTGCTTCTCGTAAATAGTTAGCGTCCTCGTTTGAACCTTTCTCTCTCTCTCTCTCTCTCTCTCTCTCTATATATATATATATATATATATATATATATATATATATATATAGAGAGAGAGAGAGAGAGAGAGAGAGATATATAGATGGGTTCAAACAAGAACACTAACTATTTAAGAAAACACGAGAACGACCGCCCATGTACAAAATCATATGAATTTGAATCATTTTATCAAAATTAAAATCTGATAGTAATTTGAATAATTTTACAAAGTTTAAATCTAATAGTAAAGTGAATTATCCTCTCTTCTTTCAACGTTTACATCAAATCAAGTTGCCTAGTTCCCTAGCCCCTTACCCTCTCCTTTTCCATCTTTTCATTATTACCACTTTCAAGAAAATAAAGGCATTTATCAGGTTCCATTAACAATTTATATCTCCAACAATCAAGATAAAGCGAAGTGCTCCGATTCTTCCTTTCTGAATGAGGTTATTTGAATATCTTTCATTGTATTCTTCTATCTTCTTACCCTAATTTTATTCATCTTCTTCTTCTTCTTCTCCTTCTTCTTCTTCTTCTTCTTGTGTTACGTTTTATGATCACTTAAAATGGCGAATTGGGGAGAAGATTTTCAATGGTATCATTGTAACAACCGGTTATCCATCAAATGTTTGGAAGTCTTGTGGCCAAAGTGTAAAAAAGGAAAAGATGAGGAGAGACCATTTGGCAAATAATGAAAGATATTTAAGGGAGCAAATCCCTAGGTTCCCTCATTTATTCCATCATTCTTTGTGTTGGGTGCTGAGAAGAGAAACGAGAAAGGGAGAAGGAAGAACTTCAATCATCATCAATTTCGATCCGGAAAGCTCCAAATTGGTAAGCCTCGATTCATTTCCTTTGTTCTGTCTAGTGGTTATCGTTTTAATCAAAGGTTTTTGGTGTCTTAGTGGCTGAACTATATATTTTATGAATGAACGAAAATGGTGATTTACTTCTAATTCGGAATGTTAAGTGGTTGGATCGTTTGATTGTAGGAGTATACGAGGTTTAGGGAGTAAATCTTAGCAGTTTATGAAAAGGATTTCGTGACAAAAGCTTTGGATTTAATCTAGTCGAGAGGAATTTGGGTTTTTGGTTTGACAGTCCGGAAATCGCCTAGTCCGGAAGTGAATACCGGATTTCGGATTTGGGATCTCCGGATTGGGATTTTCGGAGTGGGGTTCCGGATTTGAGGACCCCGGACTTAGGGTACCGGATCCCGGGTTTGGGGATTCCGGAAGGGGATACCGGATGGGAGGATTCCGGACTCGGAGTGAGTTCAGAGGTCAGAGTTCAGATTTCACTTCCTTTTTTGGATGTGTCACTAACCGGAATGTATTGTATGCTTTAGGTGTGAGTTCGGTTCGGTTTGAGACGCGTGTTTAGGAAGATCACTACAACCAGGTGAGTTCCCTTAAACCCTTTTTGTGAAACAAGATGTTAATTGCTTTTACTGATCATGGTATGTTTATGAGTTCAGTTGCTTACAAGCTTTATCAATCTCTTATGAATGCATGTTCTTATAAAGGCCTAGTCAACATGATTAAACTGTTTATAAAGATTCATGCATTTTGAGTTATCGTTAACTTTATGTATATGCTATGTGGAGTCGGGTTGCACAGTGGGATCAGTGTACATCGGGATCCAATGATCCCTTGGGAGTTTGTTATGAACCGGTGGGATGGAATTCGTTTCCTTCCTATTCGGGTAATGGGGAGTCTGCTTGAGCCCCGATATGAGGCGAGAGGGGAGTCTGCTTGGGCCCCGATCGCAGTTTTGGTTTGTATGATCCTTGAACACTGTGCAAGTACCCTTGTGTGATGCTACATGTTGAGATGCATAATTTAGTAATGAAATGATTTATATTTCGTAATTAAAGATTGTTTTCGGAGGGAATTCACTAGACCGTTCGGTCTAACCCTCGCTATCCTAAACTAAACCATTTTCAGGGAAGCCTGCTAGTGGTGCTTCAAGAAAGGGTAAGGAGACGACTTGAGCTAGGAGATGGAAGCCTTAGCACGAAGTCCTATAGTTCTTTTAACGGATTGTGTAGATAGAAAGTCTCGGCTGTGGATAAGATGTCTTCCGCTGCCAAATTTTGAATAGTTCAGACTTTAATGTTCAGTTAATGACAATTTATTTTATGTAATTGGGACCTGATTTTAGGAATTTTATCCATGTTTTGCATGTTAATGTTTTGGGTTGTTACAAATGGTATCAGAGCCATAGTTTAAGGGATTTAGGTGACCGGTAGGGCCTAAACTTAAACTGTAGGATTAGGAACACAGCCGAGATATAGGACTGCCTCTAGGAAAGATCACTCTAAATGCACTTAGGAATAAGGTATCAAGGACAGGCATGTAAGGTAAATTTGGGATTACACCTGGTCAGTGTAATTGTGAATTTACAGGTACATGTACGTGCTTAAACTGCCTTATATAGCGAATCTTGTTGTGTCTTATCAAGCAAAGGTTAATTGTTGGTTTCTTTCAGTTCTCGATATGGCTGGAAGAACGCTAAGGAGCAAGTCTGTACCTGCTAGTCAGAGGATTCAGAATGAGGAGGTCCTCGCTAACGGACCGCTGGAGCCTCCGAGGCCGACTGCCACTCGGGGAAGAGGTAGGGGTCGCGGTAGGGGTCGGGGGAGAACGCCCCGCTGAGCCGCCACTCAAGTGGAAGGGGATGGGGGAAACCCAATCCTAAGGACGACACGAGTGAGCCGTAGGGCGAGGAGTGTGGAGATTCAAGTTGATCAGGAAGTATCTCAGCAGGAGAGTTTGGCTACAGCAAGGGTGCGTAACCAGCTGAAGGGATGCGGTCGGGGCCGTGGATCTGCATTTGTGACTCGGGAGAATCTGGCTAAGATTCAGGAAACTCTGCAAGCCCTCCTTGCCAAGCAGGACCAGTCGGTGTCTGGAAGTAAAGAGGCAAGTGGGAACAAAGAAAGTGCGGAGTTGTCAAGCCCATTGGTAACTAGTTCGGAAAGTCACTCGCAGTCGATCCCGCTGGTGGTGAATGAGTCTGTAGCTAAAGGATGCAACTACAAAGCGTTTGCATCGTGTAAGCCTCCTACGTTCAAGGGGGGTGCGAACCTGTTTTGGCAATGAAATGGGTCAGAGAGATGGAGCTAGTTTTTGATACTTGCAAGTGTGCGGACGGGGATAGAGTGATGTTTGCTCTATCCATGCTCAAGTCCGATGCAGTGTACTGGTGGGACACTGAGACCGGAGGGAAGGGTTCGTCAGCGGCTAAGGAGATGAACTGGGGGACTTTTGTTGAAAAGTTTAGGGCGTAGTTCTGCCCGCTGGCGGCAGTAAAGAAACTAGAGGAAGAATTCTTGGGTTTGGAGTAGGGAGAGTTGTTGGTGCGGGATTACACTTCGAAGTTTATCGATAAATCAAGTTTCGCGGAACTGTAAGTGCCGACGGAGAAGCAACGGGTGGAATGCTACATTTATGGATTAAAGGGTAGCATCAGGGAACTGGTCATGAAAAGAAACCCCACTACTTTTCAAGCGGCCATCAATGCGGCCGAGTTGACTGAGAAGGAAAAGAACCGTAATATTTCTGAGAAAAGCAGGGAGAAACGCAAGTGGGATGGGCAAGGGAACGATACGAGAAAAGGGAAAGTGTTTCAGCCAGAGAACCGTGGGAACCGGGAGGTCTTCAACAAACCGTGTGGGAAGTGTAACCGGGTGCATCGAGGAGAATGTATGGCGGGTTCTAGATCTTATTACCGATGTGGATTGCCCGGTCACATGTCGAAGGATTGTCCTAGTGGAAAATCGTGCTTTCAATGTGGGTCTACTGGTCACATGCGGTATGATTGTCTGCAGTTGAAGAAGGGAGGACCAACTCAGTATGGTGAACGTCATGGGAGAAAAGGGAATGGCAAGGGAGCGGATAAGGAAAGTCCAAAGGGGCGTGCGTTCCACATGACGACAAAGGAGGCAGAGGAAGTCCCGGATGTTGTGACACGTACGTTTTTGGTGAACTCTTTGTGTGGCAAAGTGTTGTTTGACTCGGTAGCAAATCGCTCTTTTGTATCGCATGCTTTTATGAAATTCTTGGGGATAAAATCTAGGTGCTTGGAGAGAGAATTAGAGGTAGAAAATGCGAATGATAACCGAGTGTGCATTAGGGATGTGGTAGAGGATTGTGTCATAGACATAGAGGGAAGTCTAGTGCCTATGCAGTTATATCCCATGGCAATGGGAGAGTTTAATGTGGTGTTGGGTATGGATTGGCTAGCTAGGAATAATGCTAGTATTGTTTGCAACAAGAAGCTAGTTCGGGTTCAGTTACCCGATAAGGGTTCAGTAGTGATCTATGGGAATCGTCGAGATAGGAAGACTAGCCTTATCTCGATGATTAAGCCTACTAGATGCTTGAGGAAGGGTTGCCGAGGATTTTTAGTGTACGTAGTGGACGCTAAGAAGGAGAAGCGTGGGGTGGAGGATGTGCGTGTGGTAAGTGAATACCCGGAGGTATTCCCGGATGACTTGACAAGTCTACCTCCGGATCGCCAGATCGAGTTCAGAATCGACTTGGTGCCTGGAGCTGCACCAATCGCCCGCGCACCTTATAGGTTGGCGCCTTCCGAGATGAAAGAAATGATGACTCAATTGCAAGAGCTGCTAGACAAGGGATTCGTTAGACCAAGTACGTCTCCGTGAGGAGCGCCAGTACTCTTCGTGAAAAAGAAGGACGGTACTATGCGAATGTTCATAGATTACCGTAAGCTCAACAAGGTTACGATAAAAGAGAAGTATCCTATACCAAGGATCGACGACCTTGTTGGTCCCGAAAGGGTTATACAAGTTTGTAGAATGGGGGGGGGGGTGAATACAAACACACAGATTTTACTTTTCTAAATTGTTTATTGATATTTATCAAACAATTTACAACTTGTTGCGGAACAAGATTAAGGAATAAACCTAATCTAAACAAGTTAAGAGAAACACTAAGATTTCTTGCACTAGAAATAAGATAGAAGGGAGATAAGAATACTACGAATAATATTCTAACACAAAGTAGTAAGAAGAAGGAAATGGCCGAGCACTTCATTTCTGAAGTATGGTTTCCTTTATATGTTGCATGCATTTAATGCACATCAGTATCACTTTACACGTGGCAGCAACTGATTGGTTGCATGGTTTGACCTTTGTAGACAACCTAGTAGCCGCATGATGAACAGTGTAGAATCAGAGTTGGTTGTACGATTCTGGACAAAAGGGATGTCCATTCTGACATTTCGTACGGAGGCGTGCAAGGGGGTAAGACAAAAGTAACTTGTAGAGGAAACTTCATGATCAGCGTTCGCTGAATAGTTCTTTATCAGCGATTGATAAAGTTCAGCGTTCGCTGAAGTCTTCTACTAGAAACTTCACGTTGAGTGGACAGGTCTTGGCTTCGCTGATATCTGCATCAGTTCATTAATAGACTTGTCGCTGGTTCTTTGGCTTGATCTTCGACTTCAGCGTAGAACATTCTTGACGTGAAACTTGTCTTCAGGGATCATAAGTAAACAACTAAGATCATCAGCGATCATTAACAAGACTTAACAGACTCATGTCTTATTGATGAACAATGTCGCTGAATGTGTATTTTAAAGCATACGTTTTCATCAGCGATACTAAACAGACTTAGTATTTTCTTTGATGAAAAAACATTAATACATATTGTCTACTTATAATTTTCACTAAGTGATTCTCAGAGAGTCATTATCAAATCATCTGAGGGTTTGGATCAACAATCTTCCCTATTTGATTATGACATAGCAACAAAAGAAAATTGCTAAGTATGAAAACATAGGGATACAAATTTCAAAATATCACCGAAAGGAAGAGATTTTCAGCGATGCAATTTGTTGTGAAATCTTGCATTCTTAGGCGAACATTAGCGAGTAATAGAGAACATACCTTGATATCAGCGAATCAATTTTGTTCAGGGATTGGATGATGAATAGGGTTGTACAGGTTTATTTTATCACTGATCAAATGTGAACCGCTGAAGATTTTACTCTTCTAAGTTCAGCATTCCAAGCTCGCTGATGAGAAAGTTGAATATTGTGTCATCAAGAGGTTTGGTGAAAAGATCAGCTAACTGAAAATCAGTTGGAATAAAATGAATTTCTATATCCCCATTCATCACATGATCTCTAATAAAATGATACCTGATTTCGATGTGTTTGGTCTTTGAGTGTAGCACTGGATTGTTAACTATGGCGGTGGCACTAGTGCTGTCGCAATAGATTGGAATTTTGGAGAGCTGAAGGTCATAGTCCAGCAGTTGATTTCTCATCCACAAGACCTGAGAACAACAGCTTCCAGCAGCTACATACTCAGCTTCAGCGGTTGAGGTGGACACTGAGTTTTGCTTTTTACTTGTCCAACTCACCAGCTTTCCACCCAGGAGCTGACAGCCTCCTGTGGTGCTTTTCCTATCCAATTTGCATCCTTCAAAATCACTTTTTGAATAGGAGATTAGATCAAACCCTGAGTCTTTGGGATACCAAAGACCTAGGTTAGGAGTACCCTTAAGGTATCGAAAAATACACTTTACAGCGATTAAATGAGATTCCTTAGGTTTAGCTTGATATCGTGCACACAAACAGGTTACGTACATAATATCAGGTCGGCTAGCTATAAGATATAGAAGAGAGTCGATCATCCCACGGTATGCTGTGACATTAACAGGTTTTCCTGAAGGATCCTTGTTTAGTGTCAGCAGCGGTGCCATTGGGGTTTTCATAGCTGAGCTTTGAGTTAAGTCAAACTTTTTCAGCATATCTTTAACATATTTTCCTTGGTGAATAAAAGTACCTTTTTCATTCTGTTTGATCTGAAGACCAAGGAAATAAGTTAGCTCACCCATCATACTCATTTTATATTCGGCTTTCATTCTTTCAGCAAAACGAGTACATAAGTCAGGGTTAGTAGAACCAAATATAATATCATCGACATATATTTGAACAAGAATGATATGACCTATTACTTTTCTGAAAAATAGAGTTTTATCGATTTTACCTCGCTCAAAATTTTCAATATGGAGATAAGAAGAGAGAGTGTCATACCATGCACGAGGAGCTTGCTTTAAACCATAAAGTGCCTTATCCAGTTTATAAACATAACCTGGATGCATAGGATCTGAGAATCCTGGAAGTTGTTCCACGTAGACTTCTTCGTTCAGCTTTCCATCGAGGAATGTTGATTTAACATCCATCTGATAAACCTTGAAGTCCTTGTGTACAACGTAAGCTAAGAATAGACGAATGGCTTCGAGTCTTGCCACTGGGGAAAATGTTTCGTCATAATCTATACCTTCCTCTTGTCTGTATCCCTGAGCAACAAGACGAGCCTTGTTGCGGGTTACAGTTCCATGTTCATCCAACTTGTTTCGATAGACCCATTTAGTGCCTATCACTGACTTGTCAGATGGTCGTGGAACGAGCTTCCAAACTTTGTTTCTTTCGAATTCCGTCAGCTCTTCTTGCATAGCGTTGACCCAGTTTGAATCTTCGAGGGCATCATCTGTTTTCTTTGGTTCAATCAGAGAAATAAAGTTAAGAAATAAACAAATGTTACCTGCACTTTGTCGAGTCTGAACACCAGCATTTGGATCACTAAGAATTTGATCAATAGGGTAATTAATATTCCATCGCTGAGCCGGAGCATAAGTTGCTGACTCAATCTGAACTTTTGGAGGAGCTGAAGATGAGGCTTCCGCAACTTCTGGTATTTCAGGCAAGAGAGGAAGAGGTTCAGATGTCATTTCATTCACTGATTGCTAAGAAGTAGATGGTATGTATGAGGTAGAAGGTTCAGAAGCAGGCATAGTATTAAGAGGAACAGCTAAGACCCATGAGGATTCAGTTTCACTTGTCTGCATGCTTGGGATGATAGTAGGATCATCATCTTCAGCTGTATGAGTATGAGTTGGAGGGATAGAAGCATCTTCTGAATCACCAAGATGATAAAACATCCATTGATTCAGTTCTTCAGTATCAGCAGAAGGTCTGGAGTTCGCTGATCGGGATTCGTCAAAAGTGACGTAGATTGTTTCTTCTACAGTTTGTCTTCTTCGATTGAAGACTCTGAAGGCTTTGGAGACTGAGGAGTATCCAAGAAATATTCCATCATCAGCCTTGGGATCAAACTTTCCTAGGGCATCTCTGTTGTTCAGTATGAAACACTGACAACCAAAGATGTAAAGAAAGCAAATTGAAGGCTTTCTCCCATGGAAAAGTTCATAGACTGTCTTCTTGAATCTCTTAACAATTAGCGACCTATTTTGAGTAAAACAGGCAGTGTTGACAGCTTCTGCCCAAAACTGAGTAGGTAGAAGAGAATCGCTGAGCATTGAACGTGCAGCTTCGATGATAGTTCGATTTCGTCGTTCAGCGACCCCGTTTTGTTGTGGTGTTCTCATGGAGGAAAAGTTGTGAGAAATACCCTTACTCTCAAAGAAGGAATCAAGGGAACTGTTTTTGAATTCAGTCCCATGATCAGTCCTTATTGAGCGAACGGTCATATTGTTCAGGACTTCCATTTTTCTGACAAAAGTGATGAGTTCTTCAGGGGTGTCACTCTTAGAACGGAGAAACATAACCCAGGTATAGCGAGAGAATTCATAAACTCTGCAAACCAAGTCAAAAGTTTATCTTTCATTGTACTCAAATGTAAAATGCCTCTGGCATATTTCTGAATGAAAGAACTTTCGAGGTATTGTTTAACCTCTGTCTTATCTAACTTAGCCTAACTAAACTCAAGTTAAATTTTTTATTTTTCACTACTTAGGGGGAGATTGTTAGCTTCAATCTTCCTAATCATAGAAGTATTTAGAAGTAGTGAAAAATAAGCTAAGTGAAGAAAGCCTCTTACAGAGGCTCTGTCGGACTTACCGAGAGATCAAGATCAGGAATCTACAGAAGCTAAAGAGGCGCGCTACAGAAGCTCTGTCATACGCGCAAAGAAGATCAATAACTCGGAATCCGGGGAAGACTGCTCCACAGAGGACCAGACCGCAGAACCTCTGTAACTCATTACAGAGCCTCTGTGGTCCTCACTGAAAGACTTGAAGATATTTATAATATCTTGCTACTGTTACAGGACCCGTTCATCAACTTGCATGGTAGCATGCCCTGTCCAACGTCGACGTGTCAAACTCTAATTGGACTCAATAAAGCTTAGTACATAATAGACGTCTGCTGCATTAAATGCAATACAACACGTCTTACTGTTCATGCCGTTCTTGCAACTGTTCACGACATCCGTTCAACTATTCATCAGTACCGTCTGAATAGTAGCATATGCTTTATGGTCCCCTTTAGAGTAGTATATAAGGAAGACTCATGTTGAGTTCTTCCTTATCAATTATCATCATCAATCACATATAAATCGACCATCAGAAGAACACAAAAAGCTTATTCACCTTAAGAGTCATATCTATTTTGAAGCTTTTCTTACTCATTGTTCTTAAATCTGTTCTTAATATATATTCAGTAAACTTTGAAATATTATTTCCTGTTCATTGTTTATTTATATTTTGGTCTAAATCTGTCAAACTTATCTGTTAGTTCTTCAAATACGCTTCCGCATCAAACATTAACTTGAACTAATAGATCTGATAATCTTGTTTAAAGCAAAACGGGAACCAACAATTGGTATCAGAGCAAAACTTGATTTTCAATATCAAGTGATCCTCGTTTTACAACTTTTTTCTGATAGATTATTTTCTCTCTTCATCACCAGATTTCTGGATATTAGTTGTACCCAGAAAAACTTTCAGATCTTCATACTCATAAATCCTCCATCAGATTATCCTTTTCTCAAAATGACAAATACCAATAACTTTTTTACTGCTGGCTCATTAACTAAACCTCCTACTCTTCTTAGAGATGAGTATCCTCAATGGAAAATAAGAATGGTTCATTTTTTTGAGGGTACTGAAAAAAATCTCAAACAATATCTTTATAATCTTCCTCCGGTTCCTATGATAACTATGCCACGTGTACCAGCTACTGACGAATCTCTTGAAATCCCTGAACATAAGAAACCTAAGCCGAGAGTAGACTGGTCAGATGAAGATAAGGCAGGAAATGAAGTTGCACAGAAAACGAAAAGAATATTAATCATGGCTATCCCTAACGAAATATTTCAATCTTTAGATGCATGCGAAACAGCGCACGATCTTTGGAAAGAATTAGAAAGACAACTGGAAGGGGGTGCTAAAACACAGAAGAACCGAAGGGCACAATACATAAACGAGTATCATGCCTTCAGAGCCTCTGCAACAGAATCGCTGCAAACAACATACGATCGGTTCAACTCTCTCATAAACAAATGCAGAAAGTCTGGTATTCACAGAACCACGGAAGAAAATAACGTCATGTTTCTAAAGAGCCTAAACGATGAGTGGCTTCAGTTGTCTATGTCTTTACAAACAAATCAAGATCTAGACTCCTGGACACTCTCTGATCTCTATGGAACACTAGCCGCACAAGTGCCTCAAATAGCTCAAGCTAAAACACTAACCATTGTACCATACGCATTGGTTAGTAAATCTACAGAGGCTACGGACAGACCAAGAAATGAGAGATCTACAAAGGAGAAAAAGAAGGAGAAAAAGAAGATGGTAATGATTGATAGCGAAGAAGACGAGCTAAAAGAGGAAGAAATAACTCTTGCGTCATTAGCTAAATCAATGGCTCTATTGACAAGAGAGTTTAGAAATAACCAAAGGAATTCTGGTAGAAAAGATGATGGTAGAAGAGATGATGGTAGAAGAGATGAAGGAAGAAGAGAAGAATCAAGTGACCGACAGAGATCAGATGACAAGGTAAGCTACACACAAGAATGCTACAAATGTGGTAAGCCTGGTCATTACGCAAACGAATGCAGAACAGAGAAAGGTGGAGACCAACAGAAGTCCGAAGATCGAACTGGAAACACCTCCCAAGGTTGTTTCAACTGCGGCAAGCCAGGTCATTTCGCTAAAGAATGCAGAAGTAGACAAAATCGCCCACAGAAGGACTCAGTTTTTTACAAAAAGAAGGCTGAGTATTATGCGCAAAAATCCCTAATGGCGAACAAAGGGCATTCTGAGGCAAGCAAGGAGGACTTCGAGTCAGACTCTACCTCTGACGATGAATTTCCCACAAATGCCCTGTTCTGTGGCATGGCAGAAGTTGACTCCAGCACTGACACTGAGGTATCCATTTCAAACTCTACCTCAAAGTATTAATACTGTAGATGATGATTTATTTAAACTTAACATTGAACTGAAAGAAGTAAATAAAAGCATTCTGAAAAGGCTAACCTTTAATGAGAGAGAAGTAAGGCTTCTCACTCAAGAAAAGGCCAAAATCTTTGAAGAAAAAGAAAAAATCGAAAAATATTGGAGCAAAAACGTAGATCCTTTAAAAAGACGAATTTCTGATCTAACTTATGCTTTAAAAATCAAAACAAAAGAACTTTCAGTTTCAAGAAGTGAAACAACAGACATAAGAGCTCTCAAAGAATACTTTCAAAAGGAAAGAGATGTAATTTGGCAAGATCTTTTAAGAAGAGAAGTTTTACTTAAAAACTATAAAGATGCACAGAAGGTGTATGAAAAAGTAAACTCTCAAATAGCAAGACTAGGTATAGGGTACAGTGATATTACCTTAGGAGTTGAAAATAAACAACTAAAACCTCTGTCTTCTCTATTTGTTTTGGGAAAAACTAACAAACCAAACTTTCCAAACTTACTCTCTGTAAGTAAAAGGGTTAAAGTCTCTGCAGAACCTCACTTGAGGAAACATACGAAGATGATCAATGTATGGTTTGAAAACACAGATTCATCATCTTCAACCTCTATCAATAGAGGAATCAAACCAAAGAAATATCTGAAAACACAAGATCAGATTGGTATCTTTAAGTTTGGTAAACCAGAGACTCAAACACAGGTCGCTTTTGTCTGCATGATAAACGATGAAAAGAAATTATCAGCAGAAGCTCCTGAGTTTAAACCCATCTTTTCAGAAGAAAAACTTGAAAAATCTATTGAAAAAGAAATTTTGGAAGTTTTAAAATCAAATGTTTTAGAAACTCTCAGTACATCTTCTATAGATCAAATTCTTGCTGAAAAGATCTCATCAGATACCTCTGCCATCTATGAAAGTCATTCTACAGAGGAAGAAAGCTCGTACGATACTTGCTCAGAAAATCCAGCCTTTGTCGAAAGAGATGACTCAACCTGTGTATATGAGGACGATTCATCCTCTGAAGACTCGGAGACTGATTCTAAATCAGGGATAGTTCACTATGACACAGAGGATGTTAAAATCTCCTCTGAAGTTCTTAACAGAACTATTTCTCCAAAAGAGAAAATCACAGAGATACCTATCTGCCCAGATTTTCTGAACATATATTTAAAAGTCAAAACCTCTGCTGAGCTTGATATGTTAAAGAAGACCTCTATAGATCCTAAAAGTTCAAAATTTTCCAAACCTTTAAGGAAAATTAAAGAGAATCTCACTTGGCAACAAAAGGGAAAATGGCCTGAAGCTAACATATACTTTTCCTCTGTGACAGTGAAGAAAGATGTTCACCACAGAAGAGAGTCACGGAAGGCAGGAACAAAACAAGACTTTTGCAAACAACATTCTAGTATTCATAGATCTTCTTGTAATAGGAAATCTAATGTTAAGAAAGAATGTAATGCCTCTGTGGTTCAGTTCAATAAATTCAATGAAAAGTTCAAACAAATCACGTCTCATATTAAATACTGTCATTGCTTTGATCTTATGTTCAAATTGAATAATCCCTTTACAAGTCCAGATTGCTTACTCTCCACTAAAATTCAAACTCCAAAGTCAAAACCACGAGAGAAACAATCTGATCTTTCTACAAAGGATAAAATGTATTTCAAGAATGCTAAGGCAAACTTGAAAAATTCTAATAATATTGGACCCATATGGTTATGGGTACCTAAGTCTCTGTGATTGTCTTGCAGAAGCAACATGTGCCAATTTGGTATCTTGACTCCGGATGCTCAAGGCACATGACTGGCGACAGAAGATTACTATCCACATACAAAGAAACACACGATGGTGGATCTGTAACTTTTGGAGACAACAAGAAGGGACACATCAAAGGCTATGGAGTCATACAGAAAGAAAATATCTCTGTATACAAAGTTGCATATGTGAATGGCCTCAAACACAACCTACTAAGTGTAAGTCAACTCTGTGATACAGGATTCGATGTGTTATTCAAAAGAACTTTCTGCTCTCTACAAAGTGAAAACACAGTATTGGAACTTCTGCGAGCTGAAAGAAGAGGTGATCTATATCTAATGAATTTTACTTCAAAATCCAAGGACAAAGTTTGCCTAGTAGCCTGCAAAAGTGAAGAAGCGTGGTTATGGCACAACAGGTTCTGTCACTTAAACTTTCACACCCTGGATAAACTAGTAAAACTCGATCTAGTTAAAGGTTTGCCAAATGTTAAATTCAATAAGGATCACTTGTGTTCGGCCTGTGAAATGGGAAAACACAGAAGGGCTTCCCACAAAGGCAAAACAGACGTGTCTTGCACTAGGCCTCTGTAGATGCTTCATGTCGACCTCTGCGGTCCCATCGCTATACAGAGCCTAGGTGGCAAGAAATACATACTTGTCCTAATTGATGAGTATTCACGTTTCACATGGGTTGAATTTATTAGAAAGAAATCAGATGTTCCAATTATACTGATAAATCTAATGAAAAGAATTCAAGTTCTTTATGACTGCAGAATACAGAAGTTAAGAAGTGACAATGGCACAGAATTTAAAAACTGTGTCATTGAAGCCTATCTTTCTACAGAAGGAATATCACAGAACTTCTCTGCCGCTCGAACTCCACAACAGAACGGTGTAGTCGAAAGAAAGATTCGAACACTTGTGGAGGCCGCGAGAACTATGCTATCTGCATGCGGATTATCAATGAACTTTTGGGCAGAAGCAATTTCTACTGCGTGTTATACACAGAATCGTTCAACCATTGTGAAAAGACAACTCAAGAAGCCTTACGAATTACTTCACAAAAGGCGGCCAAACATCAAGTTTTTCCATGTATTCGGATGCAAATGCTTTGTTTTAAACGACAAAGATTCGAGAGGAAAATTTGAAGTAAAAGCTGATGAAGGCAAATTCATTGGATACTCTGCCACTTCCAAAGCCTACAGAACCTTCCTTACAAAGTCTCGCAAGATCGTAGAAAGCATTAATGTTTCTTTTGATGATTCATTCCAAATGACTTCTGAACAAATCAGTTCAGAACTCGGAATTAAAGGGAAATCCTCTGACATCTCAAAAACAAAAGAAGATTTGAATCTTCTATTTTTAGAGATGTTCAACAATGACATTGATCGTTCTGTTGGAACCATAAGAATTTCTGAAGAACCATCCTCTGTCGGACAAAATCCAACAGGTATGACTCTAACAGGTCCAAATAATGCTTCATCTTCTTCTATAAATACTACAGATGCAATTGCCGAAGAAGAACATGCAGAAGATGAAACATCAAGAAAAACGACCACAGAAGTTGCTGAAAAACAAACTCCACAATCCACAGAAGAACCAAGTACAGAGGAAATCGAGGACCAAGACTATACGTCCTCAGAGGAACAAACCCCACCACCACTCATACCAATATTTCCACAAACGGTAGAATCAACTACCAAGGCACGAAGAACGACAGAGGCTACACAAGAAGAAACACAAGAAGCCGCTGACGAAAGGTTCGAGGACATTGATGATCATCTTCCACGCACAACTCAGTGGACAAAAAGCCATCCTCCAAGCCAAATAATCGGAGAACCTTCTGACTCAGTAAAAACCAGGTCTGCCACTGCTAATTTTTGTTTTTTACTGACTTTATCAGTGTGATAGAACCAAAGAAGATTTCTGAAGCCCTAGATGACCCAAATTGGGTAGACGCCATGCAAGAAGAACTTCTGCAGTTTGAGCGTAACAAAGTATGGACTTTAGTACCTCTGCCACGAGGGAAACAGGCCATTGGGACTAAATGGGTCTACAGAAACAAGAAGGATGAAGATGGAGTGATCATCAGAAACAAAGCAAGATTAGTAGCAAAGGGATATAGACAAGAAGAAGGCATAGACTACGATGAGACTTTTGCCCCTGTCGCACGACTCAAAGCAATAAGAATATTCTTAGCCTTCGCAGCCCACAGAGGTTTTAAAGTCTATCAGATGGACGTAAAATCAGCTTTTCTAAACGGTGAAATCCAAGAAGAGGTTTACGTAAATCAGCCACCAGGGTTTGAAAGCTCAAAGTTTCCAAGGCATGTATACTACCTTGAAAAGGCTCTATACGGACTGAAACAGGCTCCAAGAGCATGGTACGAACGACTTTCTACCTTCCTTCTAGTCAATGGCTACAACAGAGGTACAACAGATACTACCTTATTCTATAAACATAAAAAGGGTGAGATAATGCTTGTACAAATCTATGTGGATGACATAATTTTCGGGTCTACTAATTCAGAAGAGTGTAAAAGTTTTGAAAAACTCATGCAGAGTGAGTTTGAAATGAGTATGATGGGAGAATTAACATTCTTCCTCGGACTTCAAGTCAAACAAACTTCAGAGGGAATTTTTATAAATCAAGCCAAATATGTCTCTGACATTCTGTCAAAATATAAACTCTCTGATACCTCTGCAATGAAAACTCCAATGGCCACTGGAAATAAGTTATTCTTAGATCCAGATGGCATCTCTGTAGAATGCACTCTCTACAGAGGCATGATTGGATCTGTGTTATACTTAACAGCAAGCAGACCTGACATCATGCATGCCACATGTCTTTGTGCACGTTATCAAGCTAATCCTAAAGAATCACATTATGATGCGGTGAAGAGAATCTTTAGATACCTAAAGGGGACCAAAAATCTCGGTCTCTGGTATCCACAGAACTCTGGTTTTAGTCTTAAAGCTTATACAGATTCAGACTATGGAGGATGCATGCTCGACAGAAAGAGTACCTCTGGGAGTTGCCAATTCCTAGGTGGTAAACTAGTCAGTTGGACCTCCAAGAAGCAGAATTGTGTCTCGACATCCACTGCAGAAGCTGAATACGTTGTTGCTGCTAGCTGTTGTTCTCAGGTTCTATGGATGAAAACTCAACTAAAAGACTACGGCCACATCCTATTCAAAATACCCATCTTCTGTGATTCCAAAAGTGCCATTGCTATCTCTGCCAATCCTGTGCAACACTCGAAAACCAAGCATATCGATATAAGGTACCATTTCTTGAAACATCATGTTGAATACGGTACAATTGAAATGCATTTCGTGCCAATAGAATATCAACTCGCTGACTTATTCACCAAAGCACTAGACGAGAAAAGATTCAATTTCTTGGTGGGTAAGTTAGGAATGATAAACATGGTGTGACAATCCTCTGTAAGTATAGCTTTATCTTCTGTAAATATGTACAAATTTCCTTTATTTTTGCTTTAAGTTAATTTATTTCTGTTTGTAAGTTCTCAATCTTAAATAGTTCTTAAAATCACAGAGCTTCTGTAAGTCAACTCAGAACCTCTGACGACCCCTACAGAACCTCTGGAAAACATGACCTATGTTCTATGCAAAACTTATCATTCTTTGATCCAAGCATAGGTCAAGGGGGAGCAAAAGGAAATTACTTGATCTACAGAGGTGATTAGATCAAGGAGGAGCAGAAGGGAACCCTGAAATGATCTAAAGAGATAAAACTTTCAAGGGAAAGCCAAAGAAAAATGTCGATGACTCCATATCGACAGAAGTCAGAAATCACTGCCGAGAAAAGAAGAACCAAAAGGTATGTCTCTCACACAAAAGGTTTTTGGAAAACAATTTTCTAGGACAAGAATTGTCAAATATGTCCTAAATATACTGTGAATAACATTTCAAAAATCAAAAGCTCAAAAAGTTACACAAAATTCGAATTAGGATAAATTTAAGGTCATAGAGCTTCTGCTGAGCTCAACAGAGGTTCTGCGAGAAATATGCTCTGTGATCACAAATTAACCCTCTGTCGATCTTTTGGAATGTTATCTCGGAAACCGAAAACACAAACCATGACCTTCTCGAACAAACCGTTTTTTTTAACAATTTTCTCGGACACAAACTTTCAAATATGTCCGAAAAACATCTCTTAAACCAAATCAAAAATTGGATGATCAAAAATTTTAATAAAATTTTTGTTATGAGATTTTTTCCCTCATAGAGCTTCTGCTGTCCCTCACAGAACTTCTGCAAGTTCCAACAGAGCCACAAAACCTCTGCGAAGCAAATTTCTTGACAAAAATCCAATTTTATCCTCTCCAATGCCTTTACAAATGTTTTGGTTCAAGAAGAACCCCACAGAAGTCATGATAACAATGAGATATATGAAAGGGATAAGCAACAAAGATTTTCAAGATCACAGAGCTTCTGTAAGGTACAGAAGTTCTGGAGTAATAACGGTTACTTTTACTGAGAATGAATTACATATGGCTAAGAATAACCCCACGCGCCTAGCATTAATGGGCCGCACACGACGTCCTGTCATCTTCTGACATGGCCTACGTGTCCCATTTTCATTGGGCATACATGGAACATTTTCTGTGGAAAGTTGAACCCGCCGTTCTAACTTGAGTTCGGATTCCAAATTTTAATTCATTGCCATATATTTTACTCTTTCGAATTCTACCGTTTTACCCTCCTATAAAAACCAAGCTTACCCTCTCATAAACCTTTTACAAACTCTCATTCTTCTCCGGCGAAACCCTGCAAAAACCTGCAAGTTTCTTATTCTCAGTATCAAATGGCTTCATCTTCTCAAGCTATCTCCCCTACACACTCTCCGGCAACCTCACCAGAACATTCACCGGCTCATTCTGAACATTCAGAAAACCCCAACCCTGCCCAGAACATTGAACTAGGAGATTCCGGCGACTCAGCAGACTTTGCTCCGACAACACATCTGCAAAACTTCATAGCTAAGGATCACTTCGAAAAGGTACTACCAATCAAATCCAACAACTGCTATTTGGTCCCCTCACCGACTGCTTTCGGCGAAGCCCACGCCATTCTTCTGAACATAATGGAAAATCACATCCTCTTCCCTCTACTCTCAAGAACCCCAAAGAAAATACCAGTCAGATATCTGAACCAGTTTTGGCAGAGCTGCCGATTTGATAAAGACGACTCTATTATCAAAGGGTACATTTCAAGACCTGACAAATCTGAACATCTTGAAATCAAGTTCAACAGAACAATGTTCTCACTTGAGTTCAACCTACCCACGAGGGGTCTTCTTGGTTTGAAGAAATATGCAGAGCAACCAACAGACGACGAGCTCTGTCGCTTCGTAGAAATGCTTGGGTACAACACACAACTACGGAAGAGAAATGACTTCCGCAGAGGCAGATTACCACCTCTGTGGAACACCTTGTTCTCTATTCTCAACAGATGCCTGACAGGGAAGATAGGCAGCATTGACCAGACCTCGCATCAGATCTTAACCATCATGTATGGGGTGTACTATGATCTTCCACTCGATTACGCGACGATAATGATGCAAGAGATCATCAACACCATCGACAGAAAGAACAACACCAAACGGGTCAAAGAGAACGATCCCAACTTTCTACCACCTCTGCAATTCCAACGAATATTGGGAGTATTGTTCGAACCTCTGTTGCTGATACAGAAATGGCCACTGGAAGGGCCAATTCCCAAACAGTTTCCAATGAGCAAAAATGTCCCCACTGATCATGTAGATGGCTACACACACTGCAGACCTTTGTCAAGGAAACTTCTGAAGTATGCCTCAAATAAAACCCTTAAGAAAGAGTATATACGCGATCATAGAACTCCTAAACCGAGTCCTATGACACCCCCGCGTTTAGGTGTCCCCCTAGGAACAATGATTGCAGAACCTCTTTCCACTCGAGAAGAAAAAGATCAGAAATTAGCAAAACACATGGCTATTCAACTTAGCTTCATAGCCAAACGTGCAGAGCTCATGGGAAAGAAGTCCTCTTCAAAAACCTCTGCATCTACTCCAACAGCAAAGAAAAGAAAAACTGCAGAAGGCACCTCTACAAGCGCTGCAAAAGATCAACCATCACGTCCTCATGCCACAGAAATTGGCTCCTCTGTTCCTCCATCTTCCCCAAAATAGAGGAAGAAAAGAAAATCGAAAATCACAGAGGAAGGGGCACCAAAACCCAAGAGGAGGAAAACCAAAAAGAAGCATGGTAAATCACTTGAAAAGTTGGTTACCATTGCAGAAGAAGAAGAAATCGCAGAAGAAAGAACTGCAGAAGAAGATGCAGAAGAAGGGATGGCAACAGAAGAATATCAATCACCGTATCAATCTCCAGATAGATTTGCTCACCAAGGAGACCTGAACGACTTCCTACAGAACCCTGACATTGCCAACACCCTAAATACAGCAGGGTGGACGACACTATTTCTCGACCACCACTCCCCAGAAGAACAATATTTCTCCATTTCTGGCATTGACACACATCTGCAAGAAGATGACACCACAGCCAAAGATCAACCAGCTAACACACCTATTATCCTACAGAACCCCTTCATTCAACAAGGATTGGACGTCCACAGAAAGAGTCCAAGCACAGATACAGAAGAAGGAATAGAGGAAATAGACATGTCAGAAGAAGCTATCAAAGAACGGAATCAAAAGAATGCAACAGAGTGGAATAGAGAAAAGGTTAAGGAAATCATAGAGAAAATGGGAGAAAAAGAAAAGGGAAAAGAAAAAGATGCCGAAGTTGAAGAAGGCACAAATCCCTCACCCCCTCCCAGTGCAACCCACATATCTAACTCCGCAGGTCTAGCTGCAGAAGGAGTTATTGAAATAGAGCAGCACAGCAAGATCCAAACCCAACCCAACCAGCCAGAAGTCACTCTTTCGACTTCTGCGCCCACAAAAACCGGGGAATCCATTCCTAGGGAGTCTCCTCAGAGAGACTCACCTACAGTTTGTGATCCATCACCCCAGATCACAACAGAACACCCTACAGAGGAATTCGTTTCCTCTGCCACACACACACAACTAGGGCCAACACTTCTTTCAGAGAGAAGTAGTGAGCACAACGACGAAGAGACTCTAGATAAGTCTCCGAGTCATCAGAAGGATAATCTAGTACCCACCTCTGAAGTGGATCTAGACAATGTCATTCACAAAACTTCTGTAGAGTCTAAAGCACTAGATGCTTCTGCTCAAGGATCAGATGGAAATCCTTCCACCCCCATCGTACAAACAAGGGTGAACGAAGGTGTCCCAGGAACAGGGACTCACTCTGGAGACGAATGTGTTCCTCCAGAGGTTACACAAGGAACACAAGTATCAAGGGATGAGTTCCAAACCCTTGTCACCTATGTGAACCAAACAATGAAAGAGTTGCAAAGCTCTTTCAAATCTTTTGCAGAGACAACATCGACGGCTATCCTGAAACTAAACACCAAAATGGACAATCTGTCCACAGAGGTGAAATCTGCCATCTCAGCGATGAAGTCTTCTGCCAAAACTACTGCCAAAGCAACAACCACTTCTGCCGCTCAAGAATTCGGAACAACTGCAACTTCTGCATTCAAGGACTCTGTCAAAAACTTCCTTGAACAAATGAATACGCAATTCAACAGAGCAGAGGGCATTACTCCTGCAGATCTACAGAATGCCCTAAAACAAGTACAAGCAGAGGCAATGCGCAACACGACAATGATGCAGCCAAAAGACTACATGACCAGAGCACAGCTAACAGAGCTAGGACAGAACGTCATAAACCAGGTCACAGAATTCATTGTCTCCTTCACAACAGCAAATGCCAACTTTGTCAAGGATTTCAGAAAAAGTGTTGGCAGAATTCGTTTTAAAACAAAGGCAGAGCTTGCGACTCTACTTGGCCTCTGTGATGACGTCTGTGAAAAGTTGATAGCAGCAGGAGTAAAATTACCGAAGAAAACCAAAGCTTCTTGCAGAGCAGAGGGTAGTTCTGTTAAGAGTCAGGATGATTCTGATGATGACCATCCTGGTCCATCAGATAATCCTGAGGGGGAGAATACAAGGGAGAAAGCTACGAGCAGAGGAATACAAACTCCACCAATCGCAGCAGAACCAATCAGTCAAGCTCCTCCAGAACAAACCCAAGATCAACAACAAACTCAACAGCCCACAGAGACAACACCCATCTCTATGGAATCAAGTCCTGAAGAAACAAATATTCCAGAAGCTGATCAGCAACCCACAGAGGCAACAACCATCCCTGTGGTAATCATTTTGGAAGAAAGTCCTTCAACAAAAGCAACAGAAAAACCACCAACCATACCAAGAAGAAAGTCGATTGCCACCAAACCAATAAGAGCAACGACCTCTGCGACCTCTGCTTCTGACATTCTGAAAAAGATGTACAATACAATGACTGATCGAATGTCACAGAGAGAAGAAGAAAGGCACATGTTCACACTAGCGTTCAAAATGGCAAGAAGATTCGACATACCTCAATCTACAGAAACCGAGCTTACAGAAGAAGTCACCAAAGAACCTCCTACAGAGGTTACAGAGCAAAGAAAGCCAACAGAACCAACGCCACAAAAGTCCTCTAAAAAACAAGTGTCAAAACCTACAGAGGCAACCCCCATCAAGCCAACAGAAGCACCAACCTCCAAACCTACAGAAGAAACATGTTATGCACCTCCAAAAGCCAAAGACAAGGGCAAAGCTATACTGACAGAAGAGCCCAAGAAAAAGAAATCATTGCCCAAGCCTACAGAGAAATTGATGAAGAGCGCCTTTGATGCCTTCCAAACTCCAAAGCCTGAAGAAGTTGACTGGGCATATGGATTGAAGCCTCTGTCAGACATTCTTCTAACTGGTAGAGCTGCAGAAGTTGTTCAAAAGATGGAGAGTCTCAGAAGACAAGTACCACAACCTGGTCCAACACATGAAGAGATGGAAGAAGTGGTATACAAATACTTCTATAAACAATCCTTTTAGACCAATCATCCTAGAGATCATGTGACAGATCCAAGGATCAGAGAAGAATTTGAGAACATCTTCACAAGGACAAAGCCAAGAACCAAAGCAGATGTCTTCTCAATCCACAAGATCAAAAAGGTAATCTTCTGCAAATTCTCCTTTACAAGAACCTATCCAAGAGTCAGGTACAATCTTTACAAAGTCAGAAGAGAAGACAATTCAGAAACCACCTTCGCTGATGCTGACCTAAGAAATATCAATCCTTATGATCTACCTGATCTTATGCAATGGACAAAGGACAACTACAACACAGAGGCCAACACAAGAGCCTATCAAGTGTTGAGAAAAGCGATGAGGGAAAAGCTTCTGCTCTACAACATGATAGATTTCCAGCTGGGAAAGGACCTTGGTCTCAAACATCTGGATTTACGACCACCAGAGGATCGCTGCCCACCGGACGCCGTACCTAACTCAATCATCACAGAACCACGGTTTGGGTTAGTATTTCAAAACCCACAAGGCGAAGTTAAACTGTTTGTGTGCATGGACTGTCAGAAGTACTCAACTAGTACTCTGAACAAGTTCAGAACAAGCCTTGTAAAATACAGAGGTACAGAGAAAATGGATAGAGATGCTGCAGATACTTTCATCAGAGAGATTGATGCCACAATCCGCCTAAGAGAACTCTGCATCAGTTTCTACAAAGAGATCAGAAGAGTCGGAAGAGACAACAGAAGCTACGACGACTTCAAAGATGCCAAAATCTGATTCTCAGACCTCCAATCACTGCAAACCAAGTCAAAGTTTATCTTTCATTGTACTCAAATGTAAAATGCCTCTGGCATATTTCTAAATGAAAGAACCTTCGAGGTATTGTTTAACCTCTGTCTTATCTAACTTAGCCAAACTAAACTCGAAGTTAAATTTTTTATTTTTCACTACTTAGGGGGAGATTGTTAGCTTCAATCTTCCTAATCATAGAAGTATTTAGAAGTAGTGAAAAATAGGCTAAGTGAAGAAAGCCTCTTACAGAGGCTCTGCCGGACTTACCGAGAGATCAAGATCAAGAATCTACAGAAGCTAAAGAGGCGCGCTTCAGAAGCTCTGTCATACGCGCAAAGAAGATCAATAACTCGGAATCCGGGGAAGACTGCTCCACAGAGGACCAGACCGCAGAACCTCTGTAACTCATTACAGAGCCTCTGTGGTCCTCACTGAAAGACTTGAAGATATTTATAATATCTTGCTACTGTTACAGGACCCGTTCATCAACTTGCATGGTAGCATGCCCTATCCAACGTCGACGTGTCAAACTCTGATTAGACTCAATAGGGCTTAGTACATAATAGACGTCTGCTGCATTAAATGCAATACAACACGTCTTACTGTTCATGCCGTCCTTGCAACTGTTCACGACATCCGTTCAACTATTCATCAGTACCGTCTGAATAGTAGCATATGCTTTATGGTCCCCTTTAGAGTAGTATATAAGGAAGACTCATGTTGAGTTCTTCCTTATCAATTATCATCATCAATCACATATAAATCGACCATCAGAAGAACACAAAAAGCTTATTCACCTTAAGAGTCATATCTATTTTGAAGCTTTTCTTACTCATTGTTCTTAAATCTGTTCTTAATATATATTCAGTAAACTTTGAAATATTATTTCCTGTTCATTGTTTATTTATATTTTGGTCTAAATCTATCAAACTTATCTGTTGGTTCTTCAAATACGCTTCCGCATCAAACAATAACTTGAACTAATAGATCTGATAATCTTGTTTAAAGCAAAACGGGAACCAACAATACTCATTTTATATTCGGCTTTCATTCTTTCAGCAAAACGAGTACATAAGTCAGGGTTAGTAGAACCAAATATAATATCATCGACATATATTTGAACAAGAATGATATGACCTATTACTTTTCTGAAAAATAGAGTTTTATCGATTTTACCTCGCTCAAATTTTTCAATATGGAGATAAGAAGAGAGAGTGTCATACCATGCACGAGGAGCTTGCTTTAAACCATAAAGTGCCTTATCCAGTTTATAAACATAACCTGGATGCATAGGATCTGAGAATCCTGGAAGTTGTTCCACGTAGACTTCTTCGTTCAGCTTTCCATTGAGGAATGTTGATTTAACATCCATCTGATAAACCTTGAAGTCCTTGTGTACAACGTAAGCTAAGAATAGACGAATGGCTTCGAGTCTTGCCACTGGGAAAAATGTTTGGTCATAATCTATACCTTCCTCTTGTCTGTATCCCTGAGCAACAAGACGAGCATTGTTGCGGGTTACAGTTCCATGTTTATCCAACTTGTTTCGATAGACCCATTTAGTGCCTATAGTGCGACTTGTCAGATGGTCGTGGAACGAGCTTCCAAACTTTGTTTCTTTCGAATTCCGTCAGCTCTTCTTGCATAGTGCTGACCCAGTTTGGATCTTCGAGGGCATCATCTGTTTTCTTTGGTTCAATAAGAGAAATAAAGTTAAGAAATAAACAAATGTTACCTGCACTTTGTCGAGTCTGAACACCAACATTTGGATCACTAAGAATTTGATCAATAGGGTAATTAATATTCCATCGCTGAGCCGGAGCATAAGTTGCTGACTCAATCTGAACTTTTGGAGGAGCTGAAGATGAGGCTTCCGCAACTTCTGGTATTTCAGGCAAGAGAGGAAGAGGTTCAGATGTCATTTCATTCACTGATTGCTAAGAAGTAGATGGTATGTAAGAGGTAGAAGGTTCAGAAGCAGGCATAGTATTAAGAGGAACAGCTGAGACGCATGAGGATTCAGCTTCACTTGTCTGCATGCTTGGGATGATAGTAGGATCATCATCTTCAGCTGTATGAGTATGACTTGGAGGGATAGGAGCATCTTCTGAATCACCAAGATGATAAAACATCAATTGATTCAGTTCTTCAGTATCAGCAGAAGGTCTGGAGTTCGCTGATCGGGATTCGTCAAAAGTGACGTAGATTGTTTCTTCTACAGTTTGTCTTCTTCGATTGAAGACTCTAAAGGCTTTGGAGACTGAGGAGTATCCAAGAAATATTCCATCATCAGCCTTGGGATCAAACTTTCCTAGGGCATATCTGTTGTTCAGTATGAAACACTGACAACCAAAGATGTAAAGAAAGCTAATTGAAGGCTTTCTCCCATGGAAAAGTTCATAGACTGTCTTCTTGAATCTCTTAACAATTAGCGACCTATTTTGAGTAAAACATGCAGTGTTGACAGCTTCTGCCCAAAACTGAGTAGGTAGAAGAAAATCGCTGAGCATTGAACGTGCAGCTTCGATGATAGTTCGATTTCGTCGTTCAGCGACCCCGTTTTGTTGTGGTGTTCTCATGGAGGAAAAGTTGTGAGAAATACCCTTACTCTCAAAGAAGGAATCAAGGGAACTGTTTTTGAATTCAGTCCCATGATCACTCCTTATTGAGCGAACGATCATATTGTTCAGGACTTCCATTTTTCTGACAAAAGTGATGAGTTCTTCAGGGGTGTCACTCTTAGAACGGAGAAACATAACCCAGGTATAGCGAGAGAATTCATAAACTATGACCAATGTATATTTCTTTCCAACAAGGGATTGTTTGTTAACAGGGCCAAACAAATCCACGTGGAGAAGTTGAAGAGGAGATGACACTTAGGAAACTTGTTTATACTTGAAGCTTGCATTGGTTTGTTTCCCTTTCTCACACGCTAAATATAAAGATTCCTTAGCGTATGAGTGTTGAGGTAAACCAGTGACCAACTCTTTAGAAGAAAGAGTATTCAGTGTCCTGAAGTTGAGATGAGATAGCCTCTTATGCCATAGCCAGTTGACATCAGATAAGGCTTTTGAGAAGAAACAGGAGTTCTCATTGGTTGTCGAGTCCATGTTTATAACATAAACATTTTCCAGACGATATCCGCTGAGAGAGATCTTCTCCTTTTTGTCAGTAACAAAGCAGGATTCCTTGGTGAAAATCACTTTGTTGTCCTTGTCACACAGCTGAATAATGCTCAGGAGATTGTGCTTCAGTCCTTCAACATATGCGACCCTCCCGAAGGTAGTTGTACCATTAGAGAGTACACTCTCGGGTATAGACCTTTCCATTTCCACCGAAGGTCACTGAGGGACCTTTCTCTTCCGTATATTCAGTGAGCAGGTTTTTCTTTCCAGTCATATATCTAGAGCATCCGCTATCAAGATACCAGATACCCTTCTTAACCTGCAAACAAAGGAAGATTAGTTTCACTTGGGCACCCATTTTACCATAGGCCCACACTTGTCAGTGGTGGTAGAGGAAGTGGAAGGTTCAACAATCTTCGCAGCATTTAAAGATTCAACTTCAAGAATAGTCTTCACTTTGGTTAATTTCTTAACCTCAGTGGTTGGTTTCACCTTAACCTGATTTTCACCAGGATTGGTCTTCTTTGCCTTGGGGGCTTTGATCTTCATCTTAGCTAACTTTTCCGCTTTGGTGGTTGTGGGGCACTTACTAGCAATATGATCGGTAAGTCCACAGTGATAACATTTCCTATAGCTAAAAGTAGCTTTAGGACCATTTGCATGCTTAGCCGAGATTTTAAATGAGCAGGGCCAGCACCAAGTATACCTTTGGCATTGGAAATGGGAGGAACAATCAGTTCTTCAGATTTCTTACCAATAATATCCACTCTGATTCTAGGAGTAGATCGCTGAACGAATCCAGTGATCTTGTTCTTAGAAGTAGAGGGATAATTTACTGAAGCCTTAGAAGCATTCAGCTTAGGTACAAAGGTACCCTTCTGAGGTTTTTGGTTGAAAACTTTTTCTTTACCTTTACCTTTACCTTTAGAGTTAAAGGTAGGTTTTTCCTCAGGGATGGGAGTTTAAGAAGAAGAACACTGAGACGAGGAGGTGTCAGGGATTGAGGATACGGACATTCCAAATTTGAGCATGGAACGATCAGTGGTTGGTTCTAGAGTATCAGCTTTATAACCAAGACCACTCTTGTCACTCAGGGGAATCTGAGATCTTAATATCTCAGTGATCGTTGTTGAGGATTTACACCATCCTTCAACAGTAGCCTTTTTTGCCTTTAGTGCCTCGACAACATCTTCTCGCTCGATACGAATGAGTTGATTTATACAGACCTGATCTTTTAGATTTTCTTCTATTTTAGAGAGCTTTTGAATTTCTAAGTGACAATTCTTAAGCTGTTCAGCAAGATCAATATTTAGTTTTTCAGCTTTGGTCTTGCCATTCATGGCATCGTATAAATCAACAGTCAAAAGATCAACGGTCCGACGTCTTTCTATGTCACTAAGACCTGAAGTTTGAGTATCAGTGAGAGAGTTTGATACCTGAGAGGTAGAAGCAGAAGTAGAGGGAATTTCAGTTTGTTTTTCCTCTTCTTCTATTTTGGCCATGAGGGAGAGATTGGCTTCATCATCATCTTCAGAGTCAGATGATTCTTCTTCATCAGAGGCACCCCACTCAAAATCAGCCATCAGGCCTTTGCCTTTCTTCTTAAATCTTTTCAGCTTTGCATATTTTTCTTTTAGCTTTTTGTACTTGTCATCTCTAGCCTTGGGGTTAGAGGATTTCTTGGAGAAGGAAGCTGAGGGTTTAAAGACTTTCTTTGACCTGCACTCACTAGCAAAGTGACCTATCTTTTCACAGTTATAGCAAGTGGCAGTTGCCTTATCTATAGGGGTTGTAGATTTTGGCTTATCAGTGAGGGAAAGAGGTTTGTTTCTTCTGAAGTTACTCTTTCTGGTGAGTCCCCTAAAGGAATTAGTCAGGAGGGCCAGAGACTCATCTATTTCTGAAGGATCAGCTTCCGGTGAGTCATCAGAGTTAGATTCCAACTCAGTGATAGTGACAGTAGATCCCTGAGTAGGCACCAACTCTGAAGAAAGTAAAGCAACAGGTGTGCTTTTGGAATCTTTTACATGATTCTTCTTAAGATGACACGACTGCGCATGATTGAGCATAGTGCCATATAAGATAGAAAGGGTCATAGATTTTAGATCATTTGAGAGCTTGAGACACATTGAATAACTGTCCCAGCTTTCAGGAAGACATTCTAGGAAATTTGTCAGGATCTCAAAGTTAGAATATTCCTTACCAACTGTTTTTAAGTCAATGATTAAGCAGTTAAACCGCTGATGAACTTTAGGGAGACATTCATTCTTACCACAAATGAAGCTTTCGTACTGTCTTACCAGGTTGATCTTTCTTGAGTCATGGACTTCAGAAGTACCTTCATATTGAACACAGATTGTGTCCCATATGGCTTTGGAGGTTTTCAGGTTCATGCGGAATGGTAGACTTCGTCAGGAAGAGCCATAAAGAGGATGGATCTGGCTTTAGTGTCGATAGCCACCTTCTTCTTGTCTTCATCAGTCCAAGTGTTAGGAGCCCTGGGAATGATTCTTTCAGGAATGGCAGCTCGAGTAGCAGTGCCTCGAACTTCAGGGTCAATCATAACAGGAACATATGGACCATTCTCGATGTAGTAAGGTATAGTAGGATCTACACCTTCCAAGAAGAGCATCATCCTATTTTTCCATAGATTGAAGTTATCTCAGGAAAATCTAGGTGGGTTTTGCAAGAGAACCATTATCAATATAGTTTGTGTTTGTGGTGTTAGCCATTTTTGAAAATAGCAAGGAAGAGAAAAGAAATTAGTATAAGCAAGATCTTGTTTATAGGATTAAACAATCTGCTCTGATACCACTTGTTGGTCCCAAAGGGGTTATACAAGTTTGTAGAAGGGGGGTTGAATACAAACACACGATTTTTACTTTTCTAAATTGTTTATTGATATGTATCAAACAATTTACAACTTGTTGCGGAACATGATTAAGGAATAAACCTAATCTAAACAAGCTATGAGAATCACTAAGATTTCTTGCACTAGAAATAAGATAGAGAGAAAATAAGAATATTAAAGATAAATATTCTACACACAGAATTAGCAAGGAGAAGGAAATGGCCGAGCACTTCAAAAATGAAGTAGGGTTTTCTTTGTATACTGCATGCATTTAATGCACAACAGTACAACTTTACACGTGGCAGCCGCTGGTTGGTTGCATGGTTTGACTCTAGTAGACAACCTAGTGGCCGCATGATGAATAGTGTAGAATCAGAGTTGGTTGTACGATTCTGGACAAACGGGATGTGACATTTCGTACGGAGGCGTGCAAGGGAGGTAAGACAAAAGTTGCTTGTAGAGGAGGCTTCATGATCAGCGTTCGCTGAATGAATCTTTATCAGCGAATGATAAAGTTCAGCGTTCGCTGAAGTCTTCTACTTGAAACTTCACGTTGAGTGGACAGGTCTTGGCTTCGCTGGTATCCGTATCAGTTCATTAGTAGAATTGTCGCTAGTTCTTTGGCTTGATCTTCGACTTCAGCGTAGAACATAGTTGACGTGAAACTTGTCTTCGGGGATCATAAGTAAACAACATTAGTTATCAGTGATCATCAGTGAGGTTGAACAAGCTCAGGGCTCACTGATGTACAGTGTCGCTGAATGTATGAAATAAATAACTTGAGTTTCCTATCAGCGGCACTGAAACAGACTTAGTACTTTATCAGCGATAGTGAAACACTTATACATAATGTTTACTTACAATTTTCACTAAGTGTTTCTCAGAGTCATTATCAAATCATTGAGGGTTTGGATACACACCTGTCTACTCAAACTCTGCTGACCATGCCGTTAATGATGTTTCAGATAAAAATGGTTGGGCTAAACAAGGAAAACAAAAGTGGGTAGCCAAAGGGTTTGTCTAAGACAAGTCGGAGTCGAAGTCATTTAATTCTGTTTTTCATTTTAGGAAGAACATTAATGATTGTGGTTTGAATCATTCGAATATATTCGTTGAACAAAGTGTTAATTTTCCGATTAGACTTTATTCAATTCAGCATTTGATTCAGTTATCCCATGATTGTTTGTGTTGTTCTAACTGTGGATTGAATGACTTTGACGATAATAGATATGCATTTGATTGGTTTGGTTCTTATCATGTTTATCATTCTAAACCTAATAGCAAATCCCGTAAAACCATAAGGAAGCCCATTTCAAAACAGGTTCCCCAATCAGAGGTTAAACCTACACCCAAGAGGAAACCCATTTCAAAACAGGTTCCTCAGTCAGGTGTTAAACCTAACCCTCCAGGACCCATTTTCAAATGGGTACCTATGAACCGTTAATCTTGTTTTTGCAGGACGGTCATGTGTGGTACTTAGACTCAGGATGCTCCAAGCACATGACTGGAAGGAGGGAGCTGCACACGAACTACAAAGAGAAATATGGCGGAGACGTGAGATTTGGTAACAACGACAAATCACCGATTTTGGGCTACGGTGACATTGTACAAGATAAGATCACGATAAAGAAAGTATCATACGTCGCGGGATTGGGACACAATTTGTTCAGCATCGGCCAGTTCTGCGATAAAGATCTTGACGTCAGATTCAAAGCTAAACGGTGTAGCGTCGGCATTGAAGACGGAAAGAAGCTGCTTGTTGGAACTCGGAAGACCAACCTCTACACCATAGACCTCGCTGCCCTGAAGACCGATGATACAGTCTGCCTAATGTCAAAGGCCAACTCACAACAAGCATGGATTTGGCACCGACGTCTCTCGCCCCTCAACTTTAAGAATATCAACAAGCTGGTGCTAGGCGAACACGTGAAAGGCATGCCCGAGCTCAAGTTCGAGAAGGACAAACTCTGTGTGGCATGCGAGATGGGTAAAACGAAGCGGACGACTCACAAGCCGAAGGCCGCTCCGAGCACGTCTCGGTCCCTCAAACTCATCCACATGGATTTGTGCGGACTGATGCGTGTTCAGAGTATCAACAAGAAGAACTACATTCTGGTAATGGTCAATGATTTCTCTCGCTACACATGGGTGAAGTTCCTGCGCTCAAAAGACGAAACCCCGGAACTCATCATCAACCACCTGAAGACCATTCAGCTGAACCTCCGACAGCAAGTTCAGACTATCAGGACGGACAACGAGACGGAGTTCAAGAATCAGACGGTGAACGAATACCTGACATCCGTCGGTATTTCACAGAACTTTTCTTCCGCAAGAACTCCACAACAAAACGAAGTAGTAGATAGGCGGAACCGTACCCTGGTTGAGGTTGCTCGCACGATGCTGTCACAATTGAAGCTGCACTCTTTCTATGGGCTGAAGCGGTTGCAACTGCCTGCTACACGCAAAACCGCTCCATCATCAACAAGCGGTTCAACAAAACACCATACGAGATCATCAACAACCGCATCCCGAACATCAAGTACTTCCACGCGTTCGGATGCACATGCTACGTCTTGAACAACAAGGATGACCTCGGGTAGTTCAGTCCGAATGCAGATGAAGGGGTATTCATCGGATACTCCATGCAGGCTAAGGCTTATCGCGTTTACAACAAACGGACAAAATCCGTCGTCGAAAGCGTAAACGTGACATTTGACGAAGCCGCAGATTTGGCTTCTGAACAAATCAGTTCAGAACCCAGTTTAACTGGGGTGTTAGCTTACGAACTTTCACGTTCGGGATCTACACAAACTCCAGTAAATCCAAATCATGCATCTATGTCAAATTCACATCTATCTGATTTAGATTTACTGTTTCAACATTTCTATGATGAATTTTTTAACTTACCTACCCCGCGTGTGTTTGTGCAACCTAGAATTGAAGTTGCTCAAATCGAGAACTCGGCAAATCTTTTCGGTCCGCCGCCTTCGACGAGTACTCCAGCAATAACACTGGAATCCCCTCAAAGCTCTACAGACACAACAACGACTAATAAGGCTATTCCCTCGGAGGAACCTGTACCTAACCCGGAGATCGCTTTTGAAGATTCGTCCTCCACTATACAGTCTACACTCAATGGCCAACTTCTAAATTCCCCGGAACCGGAAGTTGCTCAACCATCAACAAATCCTGTCACATCTCCTCCGAGAAACCGACCAACAACACTTGAAGCAGTTCAAGACCTTCCAACCGGTGGGTATATGGATCAGGACACCTCTCACGCAACTCAACAGCCGCTTCCACACACCACCAAATGGACCAATGTTCATCCTCTACACCAGATAATCGGCGATCCTTCTACTCTGGTTCGAACGCGAGGCGCATCGGCCAACTTCTGCCTGTTCTCCGGCTTTCTGAGCAAGATCGAGCCAACAACCGTCTCTGAAGCACTCGAAGATCCGGACTGGGTCATGGCCATGCAAGAGGAACTCAACCAATTTGAGGCCCTCAAGGTATGGCGACTCGTCCCACGTCCAACTCACAAGACGGTCATCGGCACGATGTGGATCTTCAAGAACAAGAAAGACGAAGATGGCATCGTCGTTCGTAACAAGGCGCACCTCGTGGCCAAAGGATACCGCCAGCAAGAGGGTATTGACTACGACGAGACATACGCTACGGTCGCCAGAATCGAGGCGATTCGTATGTTCCTTGCATACGCCGCACACAAGAAATTCGCGGTCTTCCAGATGAATGTCAAGATCGCATTTCTCAACGGAGAAATCAAAGAAGAGGTGTACGTATCGCAACCGGACGGGTTCGTAGACGACAAAAAGCCTAATCACGTCTATATTCTAGACAAGGCATTATACGGTTTGAAGCAAGCTCCACGCGCCTGGTATTGCGCTCTGTCTAAATTTTTAATAAAATCAGGTTTTTCAAAAGGTAAAATCGATACAACCCCGTTTATTAAAAATGAAGAAGGTCATATAGTTTTAGTTCAAGTGTATGTTGATGACATAATCTTCGGTTCCACTAACCCACAGTATTGTAAGAACTTTGCCAAACTAATGGGACAATATTTTCAAATGAGTATGTTGTGTGAGATGAATTTTTTCCTCGGTCTTCAAGTTAAACAACTGTCGACCGGGATATTCATAAATCAGGCTAAGTACATCCAGGACATTCTTCGGAAGTACCAGATGGAACAGTCCTCACCAATGAAAACTCCCACGGCACCCGGTACACGGTTACACGCCGATCCTAACGGAAAGGATGTGGACACCAAAACGTACCGTGGAATGATCGGTTCTTTAATGTACTTGACGGCGAGTAGACCGGACATTATGTTTTCGACCTTTCTCAGCGCCCGTTTTCAATGATATCTCCTTCTTTATCGTAAGATTGTCTTGAATGACATATCCAAAACCTTTGATAGGAGCAACCTGATTGTTTCCAAACCTTACACGACCAAGATCTTTTTCCACAAAATTGGTTAGCATGTGTCTTTGCCCTGTCATATGCTTCGAACATCCCGAATCTAAATACCATTACTTATGTTTCTGCATCAATCAGATTGAAACAGTTTTAGGTACCCATTGAATATTGGGTCCTTTTTGGTTAGCTTGAGAAGATGTGATTTTAGATTTTTGTGTCTACTTCTTTTTCTTCAAATTTGACTTTCTTTTACCACTTGGGATAAAGTAAGAATTATCCCAACAACAAGAACCAGGCATAGCAAACGCACATTCATAACCACAAACAGAGCAAAAATATTCACCATTTTTAAAATCCAACAATTGGTCTTTGGAGTAACTTTTGTAAGGCTTTCCAAAAGATTGTTTATTACCCGTACCAAATTGTTTATTATTCAAAAAACTACTGTTTTTAACACTCTGTTTGGTTTAATCAGCCGTTGTTTGCTTTACCCGCCATTCTTGCGCTTTCTTCTCCGAATTCACAAAATTATCTGAAAGAACAGAAGATTTAGAGTTAGAATCTTCAGAACTCTGAACTTGACATTTCTTTGACATTTTACTCTTCTTTCTTTTCTCTAAAGGTGGTTTCTTTGTGTTTGAACACTCACCTTTATAGAAAGTACTCGAAGATTTTTCTTTATTTATATAAGAAACAGATGTTATTAAAACTGGACTTTGCTGAGATGATTGAAATGAATGACTACCACATTGAACACATTCGAGATTCTTTCTTGCAAGAGACAATAGATCTGAAACATAAGTCTCTTCACTTTTATTGCGAGTATTCAGATCACAATTGCATTTCATGCAAGAACTATTGACTTTAGGTTCAGAAGTAGTATTCAACTCAATATTCTTAGAAATCTTTTTCAGACCATCTTTCCTTTTGCTTTCCTCTTTTTCTTCAGAAATAATAAAATCATTATGGTCCTGAAGTTTCTTTGAGAAATCAAATACACAAGCTTTTCCTTTTTCATTTTCTATTTGTTTTGACTTGGTTTCGAAACCTTGCTCATTAGGATCAAGTTCACAATCCGAATCAGAATCGACGTTGTGAACTTCAAAATCCATTTTGGAATCCACTTTAGAAGCTGGTGTAAACCAAGTTTTGGAAGCAAACTCTCTTCGCTCTTTTGCTAACTCCTTTTCTAACTCATCCACATCTTGAGAAAGCTCAATTATTCTTATTTCTTAAGAATGTTTTTCATTTTCAAAACTTGCTTTCTTAAATTCAAACTGTGCTCTTTCAAGATTGAAAGAATTTTCAAAATCAGACATTATATTAGGTTTTCCTTCTTTCAAAGATTTTTCTAATGTCATCACTTTTTGAGAAAGCTCACAGTTTTGATCTTTAAGAAAGTTGCTTTCTTCAAGATTGAACCAGTTTTTCAAAGCAAATTTTTTTCTTTCGTTTTCTAACACAATCTCTAATTCAGTTTTTGTCTTTAACAAATCAGTCAACTTCTTTTCGAATGAATTGATTTGGCTCACAAAGTTGACTTTCTCATTTTCCAAATTGGTATGCTCAGAAAGAAGAATATTCTCAAAATCTACCACTTTCTTTGACAGTTTGATACATTTTTTATCAATCTTTTGTTTTGAATCAAAGATACTCTTTGTTGATTCAGAAAACTTTTTGATCAAGCCATGTTCAATCTTAATAGTTTCCTTTTTCACCTACGCTTATCTGTTCTTCGTGTTCATAACTGTCGCATGATTCATAGCATCATAACTGTCGCACGATTACTGGCCGACTAGATTTCTTGTCGTACAGGTATTGTACGAGAGTTACTGTTCACGGGTCTTAGTCGTACACAGCTTATACGACAGTTACTGTTCATTTGACCAAGTCGTACAAGTTTTGTACGAGTGTTGGTCCAAGTCGCACACTTGTTGTATGATAGTTACTGTTGCTGAATCCAAGTCGTACACGTTATGTACGAGAGTTATTGTTCACTTGTACTGTCGCACACGTTCTATACGACAGTCGTACACTGTTGCCCGACAGTTTGTCAAATTTTCACAAATTCACTTTTCTGTGTAAAGATCAATACAAGTAATTTTCAAGATGAATAGAAACGACATAATGAACTCTTTGGGAAGTGATATTAGACCTCCGATTTTGATCGAAAAAGAGTATGAACAATGGAAAGAAAGGTTTGAAGATTTTCTTGAATGACAATCAAATGGTGTTCACTTGATAGATCCTCTTCACAATGGTCTAATGAAACCTGTTCTTATAGACTATAGTGAACCGGATGCACCAAACGCAGATATGAGATTGGTTCCTCTTTCCGAGTACACTGTTGATGAAAAAGCAAGATACGATGCTGACAAGAAGGCAAGATCATATGTGATTATGGGGATTCCTAATGAGGTGTTTAACAAGATTGATAGCTACAAAGATACCGCACACAATATGTGGATGCAGTTAGAGAAGATGTTACAAGGGTCTCAGATTGGAAATCAGATGAAAATTATAATGTGCATCAATTGGTATGAAGAGTTTAAGGCTAAGGAAGATGAGTCACTTCATGACACATATGAAAGATTCATGGTTTTACTAAATGAATTGAGTAAAAACAAGATCAAAAAGGATTTGATCGAATCAAATGTCAAATTTCTTACTTCACTACAACCCGAGTGGAAGAGTGTGGCCAGAAAAATGAAACAGAATCCTAGACTTTTCACTATGCCACTACATGAATTGTATGAGACGATGTTGCAAGATGAGTAAGAAATAGATGACATAAGAGAGGAGAAGAATAAGAAAAAGAAGAAATATATCTCTCAAGAACCGATTGCGCTACAAGCCGAGGTACAATCGAACAGCTTTACATCTGATGAATCTGGAATGTTTGATACAGGTTTCAGGGGAAATATTTCCGATGATGGTGTTGAACTACATCAAGCTTTAGTTCTTCTCACAAGGCACTTTCAAAAGAAGTTTTACAAACCTCCGTCATCAAACAACAATCTGAGATATACATCTGGTTCGAGAAAGTTTGAGAACAACAGTTATGAAAGGAAACCTTTTGGGGAGCAAAGAGTTGAGAATACTGATAAAAGATTTGAGCAAAGATCGGAGAAAGCTGAAGGAAAGAAGGTGTATGAGAACATGGAGAAAAAGTTCGAAGATAAGAAGGCTGTGGAGATACAAAAGTGCTACAATTGTGGAACCCCGGGTCACTATGCAAGAGATTGTCGAAAGAAGGTTGTCAAGAACACTGATTACTACAAACAAAAGTTGCTTCTTGCACAACAAAAAGAAGATGGAATAGCTCTCTTATGGTGGAGGAAGAGTATTTTCTTGATTATTCTGATGACGAGGGTGAAAGGGAAGAGCATGCAAATATGTGTCAAGCAGAATTCGATTCTGACGAGGAGGATAAGTCTGACACTTCCTCACAGGTAAATTCTCTTCCTTTACCTGAATCAGTAAATTAAGAAGTCATAAATCTGCGTAATGAACTGAATGACACACTAAATAAATTAGCATGTTCTGAAGAAGAGTATGCTAGTTTATTTCGTGAATTTGAATTAATGGAACCATGTGTTGAAAAGTTAACAAAAACTCTACAAAAAGAAAGAAAGAAGAATAGTGAGTTGAAACAACAGGTTGATGTTGTTGAATTTGAGATAAAAGACAAATGTTCTGAAATCAAAAATCTCAAAGCTCAACATGATCAATTTGAATCAGAAAAGTTAGTTCTTGATTCTCAATTATCTGAATTAAATAAGCAAATCAAAGATCTAGAATCAAAGAATAAAGAAAGTGATTTTTTTTTGACAAATCTTTCAAATAAGAATTCAGATTTATTAGACAAAATCAAAAGTTTGGAAAAGAAGCTGTATTTGAGAGATCAATCTACTCAAACAATTTTCATGAACAAGCCAAGACCGTAAACAATGTCAATAAATATTGGGGACTTGGTTACGAATGTCCAAAATATGGAGCCAAAGCTATCGTTGCAGTACCGACAATATATATTTTCGAATGTTTAAGGTACGCACGATATTGTAACGTCCCAAAAATTACAAGCAAATTTAAAATTTTTAAATAAACAATTCATTGATAACAACTCAATAAATGATCCCAACGTTTCGTTTGCAAACACATAATTAATGTCTTTATAAAATAAAACCAGCGGAATAAACGTTTAATTATTAAAATCATAAAACAACCAGCTCTCCTCGCGCGCCAGTGTGTACTTGTCACGCCTTGGAGCCGCTCGGACCTGAAACCACAGTTTATTGGGAAAGGGTAAGCACGAAGCTTATTGAATTCCAACACATGCGCAGATAGGAATTATATACACATCACCCCTATCCGCACATAAGCAACAACATCACAGGTACATAAAACGAGTAAACATCTACAAGTAATTATGTATCCAACAGCTCAGTACCATCGAGGCCTCGGTCCCACCGAATTGTAATGTATCCAACACCTCAGTACCATCGAGGCCTCGGTCCCACCAAATTGTAATGTAACCAACACCTCAGTACCATCGAGGGCTCGGTCCCACCGAATTGTAATGTAACCAACACCTCAGTACCATCGAGGCATCGGTCCCACCGAATTGTAATGTAACCAACACCTCAGTACCATCGAGGCCTCGGTCCCACCGAATTGTAATGTAACACATTTATACCAAGCATTCAAACCAATCAAATATTACACACCACAAACAACTAGTTCACACCACAAAGACAGTAGTACATACAAACTATTATGACATGCATACAACCCCTAACTACACAGTGAGAGAACTCACCTCGAATGCGCGCCCAGCTTAATAACACAATTCAAGCTTCACAATTACGGTCACTTCCCAGCACCTAAACGCATGTTAAAACGTGTCAATACGAGACCCGGACCCTATGACACGACACACGCTTAAACCGTCACTAAGACTAAATTCCGATCACCCAAAACAGGCCTGTTCGGGACCTGTTTCGACCCCTTTAAACCCAGAAAATTCCCAATATTATTTCATGACCAGAAAGTACTCTGAGTTAGGGTTCCAAGGACATATTATACGCCTCCTAACGATTTTTCTACAATTTACTACGGATTTTACAAAAACAGATTCCGGAACAGCGAAATTCAGCACTTTTCAGTATAAAACGACAAATCGACCCATGCTACGTCCCGAACTGGGTTTTGCACAAAACACAGAAAGGTTTCTAGACTCAAAAAGGGAACTTTTGACACCGGTTTCACCCCAAACCGAGTTACGAGCAGAAAGTTATGGTCTACGCAAAACAGTGGCAGATTCCAGAATTTTGCACATAAAATGACGAAACACCGAACTTGCGACCACTTTTTCGCCCATCTAGAGACCGAACCAGTTTTCCGCTAAAACACGGAAAACGTGCCCGACCCTGAACTTGAACCATGGGCGCCAGTTTCGGCTCAAACGGAGTTACGACGGAAAAGTTATAGTCTCGCGAAAACTGGACAGCACACTAAAATTTTCATAAAAAGATAACTTTATAAACGGTTCGCGGCTTAAACGATTCGGGATTTACGCTAAGAGTGACACCCACTGCCACCGCACTCCACCCACAGCCACCGCAGCGGCGGCGTGCGGCGGTGGTGGTCTCGCCGGAAAAACGAAAAGGAAAAGAAAAGAACGAGACTAACGAGAACCACGTACCTCACGACGGCGTCTCACCACCACAACCAAACCGCTCTCTCTCGATCACTCCGACGACAGCGGGTGGTGGCGGTCTCCGGCGACAGCAGTAGCGGCGGCGAGGGCTGCTGCTGTATCCTTTCTTCTCGACACTCTCTCCTTCTCGCGATTTCACTCTCTCTCTTCGTTTCTATCTTTCCGGCCGCACAACACAAACCAAACGAGAAGGGAGGGTCGTAGGGTTCTTGGGAGAGGTTTGCTTGCTTGATTCACAAGGAAAGACAAAGAAAAGGAAAACAAGAATAGGGATACGGTCATGGGCCGTGAACCATGAACAAGTTCCAAAAAATTGCACCTTTAGCCCCTCAACTACACCTCATCTCACAATCTATAACGAAAGACACGAAGGCTAACATTTTTGGTCCTTTTGACACCAAACTACTAACCAAAAACAATTAAAGGTGAACATTTTAAATTATTAAAATTAATTAATAAACGTACCGGGACACGGGCTTTACAACTCTCCCCCGCTTGAATCAGACTTCGCCCTCGAAGTCTGCGCCTGCAAACAGCTCCGGGTAGTTCTCCCTCATCTCAACCTCAGGTTCCCAAGCCCACTTGAAACCCCTTCTAAAACTTTTCGAATACTTTTCTAACTAACGTACTCCTTCTAGGACAATGGGATCATGATCGGCAGAACACCCCAAAAAAAAATTTGGAATCATTCCCAACCATGCGACTTCGGTTGTCCCCCAACCTTAGATATTCTAAGCATCCCGAGTCAAATCTCAAGCTCTAACCATTCTAAAGCTGCTCACAGTATACCCTACAGGATACTCGACTACGATCATTCCTACCCTTAACTGTCGATTGACTTCCACGAATTCTAATAGACTCCAAAGATTTTCAATAAATTATATTAACAAAACATCGATCCCCTGCCGAACATCGGTCCAACCGTTTACAATAACAAACATCGGCCACCCGCCGAACATCGGTCCAACCGATTACAATAACAAACATCGGCCACCCGCCGAACATCGGTCCCACTGATTACAATAACAAACATCGGCCACCCGCCGAACATCGGTCCAACCGATTACAATAACAAACATCGGCCACCCGCCGAACATCGGTCCAACCGATTACAATAAATCACATAAGCGTGGTATTATCCCAGACACTAACACAAATAGATATCCCCCACAATCAAGTCAACTAACACACACGTAGGTCATTCCCTTAACCGATACTACCCGGCCTACATTACCAACACGCGTGGAATACCCAACCTCCCACCGTCGACGTATCCCCCACACTCGCTCTACAAAGATAATTTATCTGAACCGAGGATACACCTTGACGCCTACCTCTCAGGTAACGCCTCAGGGCCCCTCACATCGGAATTACCTCTCAGGTAAGTGCCCACAACTATATCCTCCTAGCACCTACTAGAAAGCCTAGGCTATAACACCTGCACACCGGGGTCTCACCCCGAGATACCCAACCGACCACTACCAGCGACTGACTAACGTGCCTAAGGATCCAAAGCAAAACAGCCTTCCCACAAGTGCCTATCCCGGGTGACTCACTCACCCCATATGTAAATACGCAACGTGCAATAAGTGCAAAACTGTGCAACAAACAACCCATCAACAAAACTTCACATCGAGTCATTAAAAACCGTGCAATTGACCCATGACTATCTCAAAGTCAAAAACCGAGCAAAATGCTCCACGCTTGCTAGACCCATAAGTCGGTCAAAAACGCGTTTAAATAAAGTTTAAGCAAGCAATAATCTAAAAGCAACATTAGTCCCAAACTCAACACGGGTTAAACAAAAGAGTTTTCCAAAAAGGACTCACACCCTTAAAATTCTCAAAATGACACATACACTTATAAGCGCATTTCCCAAATGGTTTACAAAATCATTTACAAAATGTTTTCAACGTCAAGATTTTTTTTTTCATTTCAAAAAGACCGTAAGCAAATAAAACTACTATTACCATGTCGGTAGTTACGCAAAAATGGACACGCTCGTCCCACATATGAAAGTCATGTTGAAAATCATTTCATTGCAGCTTAGTTCACTCACAAAACGTAAAGCGAAATAAATAATTTCTTTGAAAATGAACCGTCGCGGTTCTAGTATGAATTGACTCATGACATGTATTTAAAGTAACCGTCGACCTTACACCGGGTGCAACAAAAGTGTGCACATAGTTTCAAAATCAGTTCCACGATATTTGACCCCAAAATTCCTCTTTTTCAACAAAAATGTCGTGGCACAGGGTTCACTAACAAATCTTACGCGCGTCGGCTAGTCATACAAAACGATGAAACGGTTTACAGATATATTTTTGTTAAAACACAACTGTCTCGTGTAAGTTTAAAATTTAAAGATAAAAACCAATCCGCTTCCATCATTTGAAAATATCGACTAAAATCTCATAAAATCTCAAAGGTGGGGTTCTTTAAATTGATTTTTAAGATTTCCCCAAATGGTCAGATAAACAAATAAGATATGCACCTCGTAAAATTAAACCCACACGACTCAACATGCCGTAAAACAAACTTATTTTAACCAAATCACTCAAATAGCTTTATCCAGACATCATGGAATGTAACTTTCCGTCTCAACTCTAACATATGTGGAGGAGTTCCAATGTTAAAGTCACAAGCCGTAGTCACTTGCCCAACATTTTAAATACCACAAAACACGGATATCATCTTATCCGAAAGAACCGTTGGAAAAATAACGAAATGAGACAAATTCTAACAAAGTTTGCACTCCCGTGATAAAACGATTTCATACACTTTCAAAACCATATTTCAAAATCTTGTGTGTGTGCTGAACATTTCCCAAAATTTCAAAACACCATCCATAAAATGATTTGAAACACAAGAATTTGTTAATACAATCTATTTCAAAATCAAACCTTGTGCATGACTCAGTCGGCATTCTACGCCTCGACTCCTACTCCTCCAAATCTCTCCGATCCACTAACGTCATCCGGACATTTAAACCTCATAGGCAAGTTGGGAAATTACGTCAAATAATCCCTTCGATTTTTCCTCAAATCAAAGTCGGCTCCATAAGCCTATGATTCTAGCACAATCATCCATCTTGGCCCGGAACAAACATTATTCTCATCGCCACTCCAAGTGATTAATACTATAATCGTCCTTTTATTCCAATTACTACTAATTTATAACCTTCGACACTACCCCAACGGTCATCCCATCAAAGCAAATCAAGTACACACATGTACTAGTAGGTTTACTATAGTCATTCCTCCTTGTGATGGCTATTCTGGGTGGATATTACAACGCGTTATTAGCACATAATAACTCATACTAACAACACTCACGCTCAACTCCTTGGATTCCTCGTGACTTCCCCGACTCGAGCATTGATCCTGTGCTTCCGGTAGTAGGAGCTCTACTACTACCATCCACACCTATCATTACCCGATCCGAGTTCCATCCCAAGGGGTCCAAGTAGTTTCTCGCCGAAACTATACACATATACTTGCACCGGCATATGTACACACTCTTCCTAGCTCCCTAGGAAATCCATCCAAACCACTACCCTTGCTACTGCCAAATCCCTAATAGCAAGCAGCAGACATGCAATACAGTGTAACAAGCACCAAGCAATTTAGCATACATACTCCTATGTTCTAGAAAGCAATCCAGCACACGTACTCATACATAAACACCCTTCCCAGCTCTCTAGGAACTTCCTCTTATCCCACTACCCTTGCTACTACCGAATCCCTACTAATTATAACGGGTGACCTCGCGAATACCCGGTTATATGCAGTGCGAAATAAATAGACAGTCGAATACAAGACTCTATCCTAGAACGGTTGGACTCAAACAAGAGCTGCGCAATAGAACTAAATCAAATATTCTAAGGCTATAAACCTCTTACTGCATACAACCTAGAGGGCATCCACTTAGTAACCTATCATAATTAGCATAAATTCCTAATAGCAAGTAGTTCAACATACAGCATAGTGTCAACAACAGGCAATCTAGCATGCATACTCTATGATCTAGAAAGCAACAAAACACTAAGCATTGTACCTTTCCCCTTTGGCTCCGGCTGACTGTACACACTGCGCCTCCGATCACCGTTCCTCGAACGGGTCTTTACCTTTTCTTTTAATTCCAAAAAGATTTAATAAAGAAATTGAAAATTTCCCAGCCGCGACTTGAGACCAAACACACCGAGGTGCGTTTGATTCACTCAAGCTGTGCTCTGATACCAATTTGTAACGTCCCAAAAATTACAAGCAAATTTAAAATTTTTAAATAAACAATTCATTGATAACAACTCAATAAATGATCCCAACGTTTCGTTTGCAAACACATAATTAATGTCTTTATAAAATAAAACCAGCGGAATAAACGTTTAATTATTAAAATCATAAAACAACCAGCTCTCCTCGCGCGCCAGTGTGTACTTGTCACGCCTTGGAGCCGCTCGGACCTGAAACCACAGTTTATTGGGAAAGGGTAAGCACGAAGCTTAGTGAATTCCAACACATGCGCAGATAGGAATTATATACACATCACCCCTATCCGCACATAAGCAACAACATCACAGGTACATAAAACGAGTAAACATCTACAAGTAATTATGTATCCAACAGCTCAGTACCATCGAGGCCTCGGTCCCACCGAATTGTAATGTATCCAACACCTCAGTACCATCGAGGCCTCGGTCCCACCGAATTGTAATGTAACCAACACCTCAGTACCATCGAGGCCTTGGTCCCACCGAATTGTAATGTAACCAACACCTCAGTACCATCGAGGCATCGGTCCCACCGAATTGTAATGTAACCAACACCTCAGTACCATCGAGGCCTCGGTCCCACCGAATTGTAATGTAACACATTTATACCAAGCATTCAAACCAATCAAATATTACACACCACAAACAACTAGTTCACACCACAAAGACAGTAGTACATACAAACTATTATGACATGCATACAACCCCTAACTACACAGTGAGAGAACTCACCTCGAATGCGCGCCCAGCTTAATAACACAATTCAAGCTTCACAATTACGGTCACTTCCCAGCACCTAAACGCATGTTAAAACGTGTCAATACGAGACCCGGACCCTATGACACGACACACGCTTAAACCGTCACTAAGACTAAATTCCGATCACCCAAAACAGGCCTGTTCGGGACCTGTTTCGACCCCTTTAAACCCAGAAAATTCCCAATATTATTTCATGACCAGAAAGTACTCTGAGTTAGGGTTCCATGGACATATTATACGCCTCCTAACGATTTTTCTACAATTTACTACGGATTTTACAAAAACAGATTCCGGAACAGCGAAATTCAGCACTTTTCAGTATAAAACGACAAATCGACCCATGCTACGTCCCGAACTGGGTTTTGCACAAAACACAGAAAGGTTTCTAGACTCAAAAAGGGAACTTTTGACACCGGTTTCACCCCAAACCGAGTTACGAGCAGAAAGTTATGGTCTACGCAAAACAGTGGCAGATTCCAGAATTTTGCACATAAAATGACGAAACACCGAACTTGCGACCACTTTTTCGCCCATCTAGAGACCGAACCAGTTTTCCGCTAAAACACGGAAAACGTGCCCGACCCTGAACTTGAACCATGGGCGCCAGTTTCGGCTCAAACGGAGTTACGACGGAAAAGTTATAGTCTCGCGAAAACTGGACAGCACACTAAAAGTTTCATAAAAAGATAACTTTATAAACGGTTCGCGGCTTAAACGATTCGGGATTTACGCTAAGAGTGACACCCACTGCCACCGCACTCCACCCACAGCCACCGCAGCGGCGGCGTGCGGCGGTGGTGGTCTCGCCGGAAAAACGAAAAGGAAAAGAAAAGAACGAGACTAACGAGAACCACGTACCTCACGACGGCGTCTCACCACCACAACCAAACCGCTCTCTCTCGATCACTCCGACGACAGCGGGTGGTGGCGGTCTCCGGCGACAGCAGTAGCGGCGGCGAGGGCTGCTGCTGTATCCTTTCTTCTCGACACTCTCTCCTTCTCGCGATTTCACTCTCTCTCTTCGTTTCTATCTTTCCGGCCGCACAACACAAACCAAACGAGAAGGGAGGGTCGTAGGGTTCTTGGGAGAGGTTTGCTTGCTTGATTCACAAGGAAAGACAAAGAAAAGGAAAACGAGAATAGGGATACGGTCATGGGCCGTGAACCATGAACAAGTTCCAAAAAATTGCACCTTTAGCCCCTCAACTACACCTCATCTCACAATCTATAACGAAAGACACGAAGGCTAACATTTTTGGTCCTTTTGACACCAAACTACTAACCAAAAACAATTAAAGGTGAACATTTTAAATTATTAAAATTAATTAATAAACGTACCGGGACACGGGCTTTACAGATATTGGCCCGATTTTGAAATTCATTGGACTGATGAAAAGGAAACACAAAGAGAGGAACATAGAAAAAGGGCTTTAAAAACTCATATTCAACTTCAATTTTGCTATACTAATGAGACATTGAAGATTCTCAACAATCTAGATAAACCACTTCCAAACAATTATTTTGAAATAAATGCTACAAAGCCAGTTACTAACAATCAAGTCGTTGAAACAAAGAAATATGTTCCTACATTAGTTCTTGAAGGGAAAATTGTTGAACTTGAGATCTCCCTTGCAGAACAAAGGATAAAAAATGATTATGAAAATGATCTCCTTTCAACTATTTTCTCAACTACTTTTAAGGAAAATAGAATATGAAGTTCGGAGACCGAAGCTAATGTCTTCCTGTTTCAATATCTAAGACCTCCGAGTGAGGAATAGATAGATTTTGTGCTAAATATCCGTGCATATATGAAACAAGCATCTTGTGAGAGATACTTGAGTGGCTAGGTGGAGTGACATGAGTTATCGACACTGAGTCCATGTCTGTTTCAATATTCATCTCCAAAGAACGAGAATGAATAGATTATGTGGTTACCCGAATAATTGACTCGATTTGGTAAGGACCAATTTATTCTTTTAAGTCCTGTCACATCCTCACCCAATTCTTTTCACTCCGAACTCATCTATCAATCTAGACCCCTCACTGTTGTCTATAAGGGATGTGTTTCTTGGGTAGGTCCTTTCGGTTCTGGATTGACCATAGAAACAATGTAAGTCCTAACACTCCTTTCATGCATCGAGTAGAATAGTTTAGTAGACGGTGAAATACTAGTTCTAAAATGAAATGCTTAGAAGTCAAAGCCTTTAAGAACGAGTCCTGATCTGAGATGATCAGAAGTCATAAAAAACATTTGAAATATAGAACTTCAAGAAACAAGATCAAGCGCTAAACAGAGTGACTCAGTAAGCACATTATGTTCAAAAATGAAACAATAATTGTGAAGAACAAATCACAATTAATATATCAGAAAAGAATTGAATCATTAATAGAAATGATGAACTTTGAAAAACAAACAGGAATTCAAACGAGTGTATTTCCATCAAAAAATCAACGAATATGTAAGACATTGAAATAACTAAGTCAAGAAAAAATGACACGTGGTAGTCATGGAAGTTAAAATTGGAGAATAACAAACGCAAGTTAGTTATTCAGAATGAATTACCACGGTCTTTGAATTCAATTAAAAGCTCATGTATGTGTCAAATACCTGATGCTCCCTCTCAAAAATGGCATAACCTTTGAATGCAGCCATGTGGAAAGAATCTTCTGAATTATATGCACATGACATTCCTGTAAAACAGATTAAAAGGATTTTGGTATCCATCCTTTGATGGATCCTTGATGGTTAGATGCCTTATGGGGACCAGGGATACTATAATTACCATACCAATGATATGAGTAATTTCGATCAACAAAATCATTCAACCCATATAAAGAACAACAAATACAGTCATGAGAAAGTTGAAGCAACTGTTGAACTGAGTAAACCGTTAAAGGAAACCTCACATTTTGTTCAACAGAAGTACGAGAATTAAAAGCATCATGATTGTGATTGTATGTCCTAACATGTGACACTGAATTAAATGATTTTGAGTTCGTTGTGCTTTTATTTGCCTTTTTAACCACCCAAACTTGTTTGAACCTTTTTCTCCGACCATTGATATCTGAAATGTCATTAACGGTATGATCAGAAGAGCTTAAGTAGTAAGGATTTCTATCATTTGATCGACCGGTCTTTTGCCACGGTTGTGAACTGTTTTGGAAATGAGAGTCGGTTTTAGAAACTTTGTTCACAGTCGGCGTCTTGGGTTTTGAAGAACATTCTCCTTTAAGAAATTTGACCGGACGATTTACTGCTTTAGAAAGAAAGTCGGTTCGGTTTGGAAGAGGTTTGTCAAATTCAAATTTATCAAACTATTCATTTGAACCTTCATCGGAATTCATAAACATTTAAAATGGATATCGGGAACGGATGAACCAGGACTGGTTGAGGGAGATGAGAAACACTTTGAACTTGTGTTTTGTGAAGAATCTGGTGCGAAAGCTTTTTGAAATTCAGAGTTAAGATTCTTTTGAAAACACTTTTCTTGAGACTCTTTTCCTTTTCTTGAAGAGGTTTTGCCAATGAAAGCTTTACACGAAGATGTATCTGAGGGGTCTGCGGAAGGTTCGGGTAGATTCACCTTTTCTTTTTGGAGTTGGTCAAACTTCTCTTGGAGTTGACTCTTACTCACTTGCTCTTGCATCACTTCTGTTGCCATGGCAGACAGTTTAGATGTGAGCCGATTGATTTCTACCCGAAGGAGTTCCTTGTCCTCAACAGATGCAGGTTCGGTTTTGGTGGATTTGAATTTTTCAAGTTTGGTTAGAAGCTCTTGTTTTTCCTTTTAAAAATCAGACCTTTCCTTTTCGAGTGTCTCTTCTAACTCGACTATTTTAGCTTCCAAAACGAGAGGAGGAACATAGAGTGTACATAGAGTTTAAACTCGTCTGTCTCAGTTTTGGATTCAGGTGCTTGAGCCTCATCCGTTTTGGAGGAATCCTTGGGTAAAGCAACCTTATAGCCGTCAAAATAGTCATTCGAAAGGTATTTCTTTGGGATTTTCTTGTATGAGTAGTTCATACTCTCATACGCAAAAGGTAATTGCATTTTAGTGGTGTGTGCGCGTTTGTATTCCTCAGTATCCTCTTCCTTTTCCTTTTCGATAGGTCCAGTCAAATCGATTTTATACTCGAGATACTTTTTGTCCAGACCAAGAAAACCAAAGTGATAAAGAGTAGGTCTCTTGGACAAAACCTTTTTCAAGTACTGTGGGTTATCGTATCCGATTCCCCATTCCGTGTTAAAGTATGTGAATTCCTTAGGTTTGTTCATGTGAATGGTCTGATCAGTTTGACCTCTTTTGTGAAGTTTGGTTTCAAGATCAGTTTTTTTAGAAACCGACTCTTTATGCTGGATTTGAAGAGAGAAGCATTGATAGACAATCTCAACTTTCTCATTCTCACACTGATCAAGTTTTAAATTTAAATCAGATATCTTGGCTCGAAGATCTTTTGGTGCTATCGAAAGATTTGCACACTTTTCCTTTAAGTAGGTGTTGTCAGACTTAAGCTTTTCTGTTATCTTTGTTTGAACATCTAACTTTTCTTTTAAGGAGTTAATTTCAAGTAGTCGTTCATTAGAGGTAAACATGTAGGACTCAACCTTTTGACCAAGCAATTGAATCTTATCAACTAAAGCGTTATGAGTTGGTAGACATACCTGACAAGCTTCTCCATGAGCTGGAGGAGTGGTGTTGTTGCTCATTGCAAAAGCATCTCGAGAAGACATTTTAATTAAACTAAAATTGATCGTCAGACAGTATATGATTCTATTCAAGAAAAACTCAGATAGTATCAAGAATACTCAAATGTCCCCCTTCAGAGAGCTCCCGGATATGCAATCCGGGTGGTTTCCGGATAGGGAATCCGAAAAAATGAAGTGTCTGAATAATATAAAAGTAACCGAATAAATTTGAATTTGCCGGATAACTAAGGTTACCGGATAAAACGTACCGAAAAGGTCAAAGAAACCATATAAAAATACTTACTAGATAGAGTAGTTACCGGGTAGGATCCGGGAAGTGGCGTCCGGATAGGTAGCGTCCGGATACTTGTAGTAACCCGGATAGGACGTCCGGACAAAGGAACTTACCGGGAACTTTTAACAATTCGGATGATTTCGTCCGGACAGTAGCATGAATTATGAAACTTACCCGGATAAATTGGAAACGTCCGGATACGGCGGCTGTTCGATGAAATCGGATCACGTTTCGATTAGGGTTGCTCAATTTTGTTCCTGAAAGGTTAGAAAACAACCAAAACACAAAAACAAACAGACCCAAATCGATTTCTAAGCAAAATATCACGATTTTGATGAAAAATTTGATGCTTTTTCAAGAACAGAGACCAAAAAATTGAAAACTAATTTCACTTAATTACTCACTCAAGCAATTGAATTAAGGTCTGAAAATTTGCAGAAACTCCAATCTCACTAATATGAATCGAATGCAATAAGCAGAATCAAGCAATTTTAACTAAAGCGAAATAATGAGATTTTTAGACCTTCAAGAACAGTTGACAGAAAACTTTTTCAGAAACTCACCAGAAACCTTGAATCAATTGTCTGTCTGCTCTGATACCAATTGTGAGTTCCAGATTAGTGCATACAATAAAGAAATCAATAGAATAATAGAACAATCAGTATGATTTCAACTTGTCATCCATATAACTTTGATTAACCTTCAGAGTGTTTACAATAATAACGATATGAATGATAATGAACGATTTAGGATCTCTAACCTAAACAAGGTTTAAAGCTAACTATATATACCAAGGCCTAAAGCCTGAGGCCCACGGCCCAATAAGCCTAATAAGCCCAATAAATCATTATTAAGGCTTTTACAAATTAATAATTAAAATAATTAAACTCTATATAATTCTTTAGATAACTTTCTAATGTGTGGGACATTTATGGTCCTAACAATTTTCCCCTAAAGTTATATAAAGAAAAAAACGGTCTTGAAATCTTCAAGCCTTGATCTTCTCTCCCTCTTAAATCTTTTAAAACTCTTTGGTGTTGCTTGTCTTCACGTCTTTCAGGGCTCCCCCTTTGAATTGAAGTTCAAGCTCTTGCCAGTTTGGAACATATCTCTTCCGAAGTGCGAAGTGAATCTCGAAGCTTCGAATGGCTTTGCGGTAGTCGATGCGGTCTTCAACTATTTTCATGGCTTCTCGGGCGTTTGATTCGTTTAGGCTGGCCGTAAACGCTTTCCGAAGATCTTTTTCCTTGGTGATGATATCTCTGAGTGCATCTCTGACTTTTAGCAACGTACCATCACAAAATCTGTCGACTTGGCTGAAGCGAATAAACTTCTTTTCTTTTTGCTCGTTGAGATACACAATCCCAAATTCTGGTTCAAGGAGTAGTGAGTGTTCGGGGTACATCTTCAACTCGGGTGCATTCTGATTTGGTTTCAACAGGTTTATCTTCTTTGTGCGGTGCTCGACTCCCATCTGAAAATCTGTAATGTAAGATATCAGTACCTTGTAGTGCAGGAATCGTCTGACAGCCTCGAGCGCTTTGGTGACATGAATCGGTCGGATAGTTCGGGTTCGGAGGTCTTTCCGAAGAGCGTGGAAGTCATTCAGTTTGAGGTTCTTAAAGTCTGCTTTGGAGAATTTCCATTTAAAGTCTCCTTTGTTTCCAGTGAATACTGGAAACAGAACTCTAAGAATTCGGCCGGTTTGGATGTTAAGCACTTCGGTGATTTTGTGATTTGCTCTGACTTGGCTGACTGGTAGACACCTCTTCATTACCTTTAGATATTGGCTCTCGTAAGCTTTGTCGAACTTCGATATCCCAAGGCAGAAAGTTGGCTCGATCGAGCATAACCTGCGAACGAATAATTTCTTCAGGGATTCCTCAAGGTAAGGAATGAGGATGATAATCTTCTCCCATCTGATAGGTTGCTGTGGAGGAGGTTGATCAGAAGCAGTCTGTTGTTTAGGAGATGTCGGGAATCTGAGAAGTGTAAACTGGGGTACTGTAAGGTTTTGCAGTAGGAACTGGTCGTAGTCTATTTCATCGTCGACATCGGTGGGAAAGATCAGGTTTACCTCAAAGTATATCGCACTGGCGGCTTTTTGATACCATGCGTTTTTGGTCTCCGAGTCGTCTCTGTATCGGGATCTATCAGGTCAAGTGCATCCCTTTCCGGTGCAGTATGTACGATCAGTGCCTGTGAATCTCCCTCGGGCTTTTCAACCTTTGGGTCTTCCTCATATGAGATTTCCATGTCAATTAACATCTCAGCTAAGCTCAACTGGGCTTCAGGTTGGTCTTCGGTTTGTGCCACAGTTGATGGTTCTGGTTGAACCGTTGGAGTAGTTTCAGTGGGGAATGGATCGGACTCGGATAGTCGTTATCTTTTGTTCTCCCCCTCACGGTGATCAGGAACATCCTGGTCATCGTGGCGTCGCTTGAGTCCGCCAGCTTGACTCTTGCAGGTGTCTTCGAGTGAGGCGACTCTTTCGGACAAGGTAGTAATGGCTTTCTGAGCGTTCTTAAGAGTCGTGTCAAGCTGGTCCAATCGGTCGGTTATGGATGACGACTGAGCAGATGTTTGTGATCGTAGAACTGTGATGAGATCTGCTTCAGTCGAGGAGTCTGTGTTGTCATGTTGGAGCAGTTGGGCAAGGAGCATGGTCTTTAGATCATCCACCGTGTAATTTGGCTAAGCAGGTGTCGGTGGAGGTGTTGGTGCGGTTTCGGCTTCGGCTTCGACCATTTATCCTTCCCTTTGATCAGGCTTTTCACTTTATCTAGCTCTGTTGTGAACTGTTGTTCCAGTGACTCGCGGATAGCCTTTAGGGAGCTGTCCATATACTCCCTTGACAAGATGTCGGGTAAATCACGGCCGAGATCACTTAGATTGCCCGTTGAGGTCACGACCGTTGATTCAACAGAAGTGCCACCTACGTTCATAGCTGGCATGATGTTGGCTATGGTAGGATTTCCTTCCGATCCTCGTATTCCGCTCAATGGCAGACATACTACGGAAGTTCCGATCGGGTCACTAAGAGCACCGATATGAGCAGTCTCGTCATGTGTCATAGTCAAAGAAGATGTAATTATATCAAGTGGCTCTAGATTCGAATGTGCACTGAAAGAAGTATAGAACGGGGAGGCTGTTCTCTTGTTTCAATAACGATATTCTCCGAGTGAGAGAACGGTAGATTTTGTGCTATGTCCCCGTGTGAAATTGAAACAACCAACTGTTGAGAGCTGGTTGAGTGGCTTATGGGGCTGGGCAATTGCGTCGCTAGGTCCACGACGGCTTCTTCAATACCTCATCCCAACAAATTAGACGAGATAGCAGATGTGGCTACATGGGCGACACTGGTTTGGATTCACTCACAAGCTTCTCTATTTCTTAATCTCGATCTCTCGTGATTCTGTTTTGACCTCCATTCTCTCTGACTTGCCTATTCTAAATTTTCAACTAATTCTCCCTCCGCTCTCCTTGTGTCTCCCGTAATAGGCTGGGATGTAGGAATGTTGGGGGGTGTGGGTGAGTCAGAAGGAGATCCTTCAGTCAAAGGCGGTTGACATCTGATACGGGTTGGAATTAAAGAAAGATGGATGGTACGGTCCGTATCGGAGTCGGTTGTTTCGGAATCCAATGCTTCGGTTTGTCTGAGCGGTGAAAGTGGCTAAGATGTATCCGTTCCGGGGTCGCATTCAAGCATTGGTCTTTGTGGGGGCAGTGACAATCGGGACCTCGTGTAGGGATGTCGACAGTCCGGCGTCATCAGTTGTACGTGTATGTGAAGGGGTATGTGGTCGAACGGTGTGTTGTCGGGGTTGTTAGCTGGTACCGGCATGCGTAACCAATGCACCGCCCGCGTCTGTTCCCCTCCCTTGATGTACTCTCAACACACCCCGTCCGGGAGCCTCAGCTACCTGGACTCTTGATAATGTCGATTTTCGACATTATTTCGACTACTAAATCGAGTGGTTGTTAGGTGTTTTCAGGTGAAATAGTGGATTTTACTGATGAGTTTTATGAGATGTACAGTTAGTCGGCTTGGAAGGGAATTGAAGAGGATCGTGAGTATATTTTCCGAAAAAGAGCTCAAAATCCGGAAAAAGACAAAAGTGGAGCAAGCAGAAAGTGGTACGCCTTTTGGCGCCACTTAACTAGCACGGAACTAGCGCGGGTTGTATAATATGAAGATTCCAGAGGGTGGCGCGCCTTTTGGGGCCACTTAACTAGCGCGGGTTTTAAAGGCAAAACTTTCCAGAGCGTGGCGCGCCTTGTGGCGCGACTTAAGTAGCGCCGTAACTGGCGCCAACTCTCAGTTACGATTTAAAAGCCCTTTTCTCTAATTTTAGGGTAGGCAGTAAGACGGGACGACGGATGGAGTTCAGGTGCGACTTTTGGGAGCAGATCGAGAGCACGAATACCAAGGTGACAAGAGAATGATTGGAAGACAACAACGATTGAGTACGTGATCGTGGAAGGGATTATTCTCAGGGAGTTACTTAGTTTTTTTTTTTGCAGAACTTTTCGAACATGATTTCTTCTACTTTATTTGTAATCTTTCAGTTTTCTTTACACACCCCCAACATGAGCTAAACTTCATGTTGGGGGGTTGGATGATGGATGTTTCATAGATGTAGGCTTTGAACGATTCTTATTTCGGTTTTAATAGATGGATGACGACTTTGAATTCATGCTTAATGCTTTTAATAAACTGATCACTTGTTAAATGATTTGATAACCCTTGAGTGTTCGATGGAAATCTCAAGATCTAGTTCGAATTCAATGGCCACCGAAGGGAATTAGTTAGAGATAATCTATTTCCTTCGGTGTTATGAGAAAAACCAATCACTTTAACTTAATTCAACTTTTAGATCGAAAGATAAGCAATTTCAATTAAGTTAAATCTCGGTGCAACTTGAAGAAGTGTAACGAGTTTAGGTTTTACAAGTCATAAATCGTTTTAACCATTCATAAGTAATTTCAAAGTCTCATCAATTGAGTCCATCCGGAGTCTAACCCTCCATTCCCTCTTTTGATATTAATCCCAATTGATTGTCCTGTTTTCATACGTTTTACTAGTCTATAATCTATAACACTCGGTGCATTGGGGTCCACGTGTGCCAGTAGGGCTTCGGGTAAAGGCATGGCTTGGGCATTGGACGGGTTACAAATCACTAGGTAATGCAAGTTACAAGGAGGACATACCGGGTGGTTTATGCGCCGCGGTATGTTCATATTCGCGTCCATATGCTGACGGATGGCCAACGATAGGAATCTTGGGTAAGGAAGGAACTTCTTCTCCTTCGTTCCGCCGATCTGCCGGATGGCCTGAACTAGTTCGCGCCAGATGATCAACGCGAAGTCTATGTGGCGGTTGTAGCAGACGGCATGGAAGTGACGTGGGAAGCCGCCTGTGCACTGGTCGATTCCCTTCTATCTAGAGGATAGACACCGGTTCAGGATCGTGAACAGAGTGTACCAGATGGGCGCCAGATATTTTCGATTGAAGGTGGATGGGCGGTTGAGTGCATGATTGTAGCCGAGAGCACGGATGTCGGCACAGATGGTGGTGTCATCGACCGCAGGGTCGTAGGCAACATGGTCGCCGGCAGTGGCTTCGGGCAATGATAGAAGACTTCTGAACGAATCTGGTGTTAGCGCGAAAGGATGATGATCGATCATCGTCGTGATCGTCTGAGAATTGAGCGCCGTGACGACTTGAGCAGTACGTTAAACTTGGTAAACATAAAGGACAGGGACGTCGGTGGTAGCGGTGAGTGCCTCTCGGAGAGGGTGTCCTAAAAGTATGTCCACGACCACACGATGTTGTGGTCGGAACTCGGCAACGTCTAGATGGTGATTATTTGCCTCGAGTTCAATGCCATGGTCTGCTGGAACCAAGGCATTGTCAACCTCTTCGTCTATGAATTCCTCTTGAGGAGGAATGATGTCTTGTGGTTTCTATTGATCCGCCATTAGTATACCTGAAAGACATAGTGTTAGGTTACAGACGGATGCAAAATTGTTGGTGTGTACCTTCACAAAATGGCTCAATCTGGAGTAGATTGAGGACTGGCAGTGAGACACGGGGTACTGAGATTTTGAAGGTAAGGAATGTGTCCGAGTAAAAGGTTACCGGACACATATGTATCCGGATGAGTGTGGTTACCGGACAACAACTAGTTGCCGGATAAACATGAACTATCCGGACAAACTTGAGTTACCGGATACAGAAGTTACCCGACAATTAAACACACCCGGATAGTTTCCGGACATGCAGCTCCGAAATCTCGAAACAATAACCAATACTGCAGCATACGACTTTTTCGGGAGAATTTTCCAGGCAAGTGGTCATCTCCGGCAGTACTTCTACTCACGTTGTTGTATCCTGGGAACAAACAACGAATCTGTTTAAGGGAATCATGTGTAACACGAGCCTCAGCAAAATTAATGACGTTTCTAGGAATCTGTTTCCTGATTCTGTTTCATCTTCTTCTACACGTTTTTCTTGAACAAACAATTCTCAATTGTATGATTAAATATATATTAAAACCAACAATCTTAAACAGATTCTTAATCGACTTTGTTTCGATTTAATTCTTTTCTGTTTGTTTAAACAGATTCTCAATCGAGTTTGTTTCGATTTTCTTAATGGACCTTTCCCCTTCTTCTCCGCGGTAGACGACCCAGGCGGCGTCGGTGTCATCCTTGGCACGTCCAAAGATGTCTTCGCCTTCTCAGGAGTGGAGACCTTTAACGGCTCTTCACCCGTCGACGACGGTTCCCTCAGGGGAACCAACTTTGTCTTTTTCAGGACCTCCGACCTCGAAGTCGGAGGATCCTTCCTCTTCAGCTCCTTAGCCTTTTTAGCCAAGGCCAGCTGGGCTTCTCTCTTCGCCTTACCCGAAGCAGACTGCATAGCTGAACCACCTGTAAAAAAAATGTCAGATATCGTTGTACGACTAGAAGAAAAGAAGAAAACATACGATTAATGAACACTTACTTGATGAAGTCTCTCGTTGACTTCTTTCTTCAGCTTCTGAGATGCTGACGGTCATACGACTAGGAGAGTCAAATAACTCTCCGAACCCACAATAAAAAAGTCTCGCAACTTTTTCTTGAGAATCAACTGCAGGACCGAACCTAGCAAAATCGATATATGAAACGAGTGACAAAGAATTAGCAAAAGACAAAGTTAAATGCTAAAAGACGTACGATAAACAGATTCTTAATGGACCTGAATAAGGATAATGTGGTGGAAGTTTATCAATCTTCCAAAAACAAGGGCAAAGGGATAGCGAAGAGTCTTGGTCCTGAAAAGGGAACTTTCAAGAAGAAGTTCAAGTGCTATAATTGTGGCCAACTGGGTCACAAAGCTGCTGAATGCAAGTTGCCTAAGAAGGACAATTCGCGTCAAGCTAACATGGTGAACGATGACTTGGTGGCAATGATCACGAATTTTACGACCATGAAACTCACGACCATGGTCTCAGAGGTGAATGTGATTGGTGCAAACTCTAGGGAATGGTGGATTGATACCGGAGCTACCCGTCATGTGTGTTATGACAAGAGCAACTTCAACACTTTCAAGGATGTTGATGATGGGCAAAAGCTCTTAATAGGGAATGTCGCCACCGCCGATATCAAGGGTGTTGGAGATGTGATGTTGAAGATGACTTCTGGGAAAGAGCTTAAGCTCAAGGATGTTTTGTATGTACCAGAGCTTCGCAAGAAGCTCGTTTCGGGGTGGTTGTTAAACAAGTTTGGTTTTAAACTAGTGTTTGAGTCGGACAAGTTTGTTTTGTCCAAAAGTGGTATGTATGTGGGTAAAGGATATGCCTTGAATGGCATGTTCAAATTAAATGTAATGGCAAGTTAAATGTAATGGTTATTAATGATATGAATAAAAGCAAGTTCTAGTTTTGCTTATATGCTTGAGTTTCCAAATGTTTGGCATGGTCGTTTAGGACATGTTAATTGCTTAATTCCATTCGACGTTTAGTTAAATTAAATTGCATACCAAAATTTTTGATATTGACTCAGATCACAAGTGCCCCACATGTGTAGAAGAAAAAAGTTACTAGATCATCTTTCCAATCGGTTGGAAGAAAAACCGAACCCCTTGATTTAATTCATACTGACGTGTGTGATTTAAAATCGGTTCCTACTAGAGGTGGGAACAAATATTTTATCACGTTCATCGATGATAGCACGAAATATTGCTACATATATTTACTTAAAAGTAAAGATGAAGTAATAGACAAGTTTGTCTTGTATAAAAATGAAGTTGAAGATCAACTTAATAAGAAAATCATGGTCGTTAGAAGTGATAGGAGAGGTGAATATGTCTCACCATTTGCTAAGTTTTGTTCGAAAATGGAATTCGACATAAATTCACAAGCACCCTATTCACCACAGCAAAATGGTATTGCTGAGAGAAAGAACCGTACCTTGAAAGAGATGGTAAATACCATGTTAATTAGTTCTGGTTTAAGTCAGAACATGTGGGGGGAAGCTATTTAGTCGGCTAATTATCTTTTGAATAAGATACCTCGCAAGAAACATGAAGAAACACCGTATGAACTTTGTATAAGATATTCCCAGATGGCCTAAGCCGGTAACGGTCATTTGTATACAATTTGATAGCCAATCGGCAATTGGTAGAGCTCAAAGTACAATGTATAATGGGAAGTCTAGGCACATTAGACGTAGACATAATACGATACGACAATTACTCTCTACTGGAGTTATCACGATTGACAATGAGAAGTCAAAGGATAACATTGCGGATCCGCTTACGAACGGCCTAAGTAGAGATTTAGTCTATAAGTCGTCAAGAGGAATGGGACTAAAGCCCTTGAATGAATAATTCATGCAAAGGAAACATAACCCAGAAGACTGGAGATCCCAAGATCTGGGTTCAAAAGGACAACCTAATTGTATGAATGAGGGAGGTCACTGTGGGGGAGTTAATAAACTTCCTAATCAGTGATAGTGAGGCTAAGCGTATGGCTTTTAATGATTATTGAAAATCACCTATGTGAGAGAGAAGTGGGGTCGCTTCGAAGGGAATTGTGGGGGTGCAATTCCTAACAGCTCTCGCTGAACCAAGTTAGTGTTCATGACCATACCGAACACGACTATGAGGATATGACCTTGTTAGGAAGAGTCCTGTGTGAAATGTATTGTCGTCTACATAAATGGTAGTTCAGTTCAAAGACATCGAGTCTACTGACAGCTAGGAGACCAAGTGTGTTTCACAAGGGAAGGTTCAAAGGGTAACACCTACCTATCCTATGTAGGATTCGACTATTCGAAATTTCGTAGGGAAATTTTGTATGCATAGATCGATCTCCATTCATGTGGGGGATTGTTGGAAAATTTAGTTAAAATATATGTTTTTTACTAACTTTGGACACATTTAAATACATATATATGTATTATATATAATTAACTTTTAGTGGGTTTGTGTTCTCCTATATGAGAGCTTCGAAACGATATATAATGTGTCCAAAACGGAGTATGTGTGAATGAGATATCGATACTCAAATTTGAGTACTTGGATGAATTTAGCAAAAACCAAACGGGTGTGGGAAAGGATCCCACGTAGGAAGAAGGGGTAAACCTTCAATGGTTTATAACCAAAGAAGTGTGAGGAGTTGACAAGCTCATTTGAATGGTTTTACTCCAACACCTACCCGCGCGCAGGGGGGTGCCGACTGACGATTTCGTAAGCTAAAATCGTCGAACTTGTGTGTGGGCGCGACCTGCGGACACGAACGCAGCTCCGAAATCTCGTGTTCACGCAACTCGGTTTTGCTGATTTTCGTTTTGACCCAATTTCGATTTTTTGTAACTGAAACGCATTGAAGATGAATAAATGATAAATTAATTCGTTTAATTATTCATTTCGGTTACAGTAATTAATTTGTTAAATACGAATTAATTATTTCGGTTTCAATCTTCAATATAAATAAAGGGTCTGTTTCATTCCAAGAAGACGCTGAATTGAACACTCGATACACACTCTCGAAACAGTAACCAATACTGCAGCATACGACTTTTTCTAGCGAATTTTCCGGGCAAGTGATCATCTCCGGCAGTACTTCTGCTCACGCTGTTGTACCCTGGGAACAGACGACGAATCTGTTTAAGGGAATCGTGTGTAGCACGAGCCTCAGCAAAATTAACGACGTTTCTAGGAATCTGTTTCCTGATTCTATTTCATCTTCTCTACACGTTTTTCTTGAACAAACAGTTCTCAATTGTATGATTAAATATATATTAAAACCAACAAAGACAGTTTTCCTTCACGGTGACTTGGACAAGGAAATCTATATGGAGCAACCTGAAGGCTTTCAGGTTATGGGTAACGAAGATTGTGTGTGTAGACTTCAGAAAAGTCTATATGGTTTGAAGGAAGCACCTAGACAGTGATACACGAAATTTGAGTCGGTTATGGGGAAGCATGGCTACCGAAAGACGACTTTAGATCACTGTGTTTTCTTTTAGAGGTTTGGGGATGATGATTTCATCATTTTGTTGCTATATGTTGATGACATGTTAATTGTTGGTAGGAATAAAGAAAGGATTGTCAAGCTGAAGCAGCAGTTGAGCAAGTCTTTTGCAATGAAAGACTTTGGGCCAACAAAACAGATTCTTGGTATACGGATCACATGGAATAGGGTTGTTGATCCAAACCTTTCAGTGATTTGATAATGACTCTGAGAATTACTTAGTGTAAATTGTAAGTAAACAATATGTATTTGAGTTTCACCATCTAAGAAAATATAGTAATTCTGTTTAGTATCACTGATGGGAAACTACTGTCCTCTAATGTATACTTCAGCGGTACCTGTACATCAGTGAGCCCTAAGCATGTTCAGCCTCACTGATGATCGCTGAAAGTTCATCTTATACTTGTTTGCTTATGATCCCTGAAAACAAGACTCGCGGCAATTGAGTTCAAAGCTGAAATCGAAGACCAAGCTGAAGAACGAGTGACTAAGTCTACTAGTGACCTGATGCGGATATCAGCGAAGACAAGACTTGTCCATTTCACGCGAAGTTTCAAGTAGAAGACTTCAGCGATAGATGAACTTTATCATTCGCTGATAAAGATACATTCAGCGTTTGCTGATCATGAAGCCTGTTCTACAAGTAACTTTCATCTTATCTCCTTGCACGCTTTTGTACGATTTGTCAGAAGGACATCCATTGTCCAGGATCGTACAAACCACTATGCAACTACACTGTTCATCATGCGGCCAAAAGGGATGTTTGCTAAAGTCAAATTCATGCAACCAACCAGACGCTGCCACGTGTAAAGTTGTACTGACTTGCATTAAATGCATGCAGTATAAATAGGAAACCCTACTTCATTTTGAGGTGCTGCTTCCTTCGCTGAAATACTTAGTGTAAGAAAACTCTCTCTAGTTTTCTTATCCTCTATTAGGACCATAAATGTCCTACATATTATAAAGATATATAAAGAATTATATAGAGCTTAATTAGATTAATTAATTATTGTAAAAGCCCTTAATTGTGTTATTTGGGCTTAGTTTAGCGTAATGGGCTTGGGCCTTGGTTGTAATAGGTCCAAGTATATAAAGTGGTCTTGGTTAAGAAATTAGGTTAGAGATTTCATATAGACAAAATCAGTTTAGAGAGAGATTCATTAGAGAGATGATTGTGAATAGTTGTCATATTTCACTTTCAAAGCATTGTAATTCTCTCTGATTAATGAAAGTTAAATGGATGACCAATTGAAATCATTCTGATTGCATTCTACTTATTGATTTCTACTATTCATTGCATTAATCTGGAACTCACAATTGGTATCAGAGAAAACGGGCGATTCGATTCAAGGTGATTCGTAGTTTCTGTTAAGTCGACTGTTCTTGTTGATAACTTTGTTCAGATTTTGATTCAGTGAAAATTTCTTGTTTTCGTTTATTGCATTCCGTTAGTATCATCATTATAAACGATTCTGCAAATTTTCGTAGCCTAATTCGATCATCTGATTAGTGTTTAAGCAAAATCAAGTTCATAAGTTGTTGGTCTCCGTTCTTGCAAAAATCAAAATTTTTCTATCAAAAACTTGTTATTTGGCTTCAAATTCGATTCGGGTATTGTTAGTATTGTATTTTGTCGAGTTACTAACCTTTCAGGAACGATTGTAAGCAACCCTAATCGATTTCCAATCGGCTTGGAAACCACAGCCGCACATACCGGACACCACAGTCGTGGTTATCGGAAGTTCGCTATCTATCCGGGTAAGTTTTCTAAACATCAGCACATACCAGGTAAGTTCAATACTTACCGGTCACCACAAGTTTCCGGACGATTATCCGGAATCGCACCCGGATACCGGACAAGTCCCGGTAACCTGTTACCGGTAACCGCACCCGTTAGGCCGTTAAGCTCTTCTGACCGGACACATTACCCGGTAACCTCAGCATTTCAGCATCCGGTAAGTTCCCTCACCCGGTAAGTTCCCTCACCCGGTAAGTTTCCTTTTTTTTCCGGTAAGTTTATTTTTTATTGCTTCATCCGGTAAATTTGACTTTTCCGGTAACCCTCAGTTTTCCGGTAACTCAAGTTTATCCGGTCACTTCTGCAAATTGACATAGTTTTCACAATCTGATCTGGACACTTCCAGATCAGACATCTTATATCTAGATTCATATCTGGTAAGTTCAGTCTAGTCAATTTCTTACCTGTTTTAGCATAAACCACTCTTAGAACCTGCGTTAGGACATCACTCTTAGTGCCTTGCGTTAGGATCTCACTTTGAATCGAACCCATCGTCTGACGATCACATTAGTGCAATCATCAAAGATGTCTCGAGATGCTTGTGCAATGAGCAACCACACCACGCCTCCAGCTCTTGGAGAATCTTGTCGGGTATGTCTATCAACTCATAATGCTTTAGTTGATAAGATTCAACTGCTTGGTCAAAAGGTAGAGTCTTATGTGTTTACCTCTAATGAACAATTACTTGAAATCAAAACGCTAAAAGAAAAGTTAGAGGTTCAAACTAAGATCACAGAAAAGCTTACGTCTGACAACACCGACTTAAAGGAAAAGTGTGCAAATCTCTCGATGGCACCAAAAGATCTTCGAGCTAAGATATCTGAACTGACTTTAAAGCTTGATCAGTGTGAGAATGAGAAAGCAGAGATTGTCTATCAATGCTCTGCTCTTCAAATTCAGCACAAGGAGTTTGTCACTAAAATAACTGATCTTGAAACCAAACTCTACAAAAGAGGCCAAACTGACCAGACCATTCACATGAATAAACCCAAAGAATTCACATATTTTAACAAGGAATGGGGAATCGGATACGATAACCCACAGTACTTGAAAAAGGGTATATTCCAAAGACCGACACTTTATGACTTTGGTTGTCTCGGTATAGACAAAAAGTATCCAGAATATGGGATAAAATCGACTGGTCCTCTTGAACCTGAGAAAGAAGAGGAAACTGAGGAATATAAGTACAAACACACGACCAAAATGCAACTTCCTTTTTTCTACGAGCCCACAAACTATTCTTATGAGAAAAATCCAAAGAAATACCTCTCGAATGACTATTTTGACTTCTATAAGGTTGTGACACCCAAGGATTCCTCCAAAAAGGATGAGGTCCAAGCAACCGAACCCAAAACTGAGACGGATGAGTTCAAACTCTATGTTCCCCCTCTCGTCTTGGAATCAAAAATAGTCGAGTTAGAGGAATCACTCGCGAAGGAAAGGTCATGTTTTCTAAAGGAAAAGCAAGCGCTTATCACAGAACTTGAGAATCTCAAATACGTGAAAACCGAATCTGTGTTAGATGAAGGACAGGAAATCCTTCGGTGTGAAATCAATAGGCTCACGTCACAATTGTCTGCCTTGGCAACATAAGCGATGAAGGAGCATACGAGAAATGGTCAACTCCAAGAGCAGATTGACCTACTCCAGAACGAAAAGATGATTTCACCCGGACTTTCTTCCAACTCATCTGATACATCTTCGTGTAAATCTTTCATTGGAAAAATCTCATCTCAAGACGATAAAGAGTCTCAAGATAAGTGTGTTTTAAGGAATTTAAACTCTGACTTTTTCGTAGCTTCCGCACCGAATTCCCCTAAACACACCGGCACAAAGTGTTCCTCACCTCCCTCGACCAGTCCAAGTCCAGTGATTCCGGATATAGATTTTTCAAAGTTTATGAATTCCGAGGGTAATTCAGATGAAGAGTTTGAATCGTTTCCTTTTGACAAACCTCTTCCAAGTCATACCGACTTTCTTTCAAAAGCGGTAAATCGCCCGGTCAATTTTCAAAAAGGCGAATGTTCTACAAAACTGAAGACCCCGGCTGTGAATAAGGTTTCTAAAACTGAGTCTTGTTCTAAAAAACAATCACAGTCGAGGCAAAAGACCGGTCGATCGACTGATAAACGTCCTGCCCACTCAAACTCTACTGGTCATACATTTAATGGTAATTCAGATAATAATGGCCGAAGAAAAGGGTTCAAACAAGTTTGGGTAGTGAAAAAGTCTAATGAGAGCAAGACGAATACGAAGTCATTTAAGCCAGTCCTTCATGTTAGGACATACAATCACAATCATGATGCCTTTAATTCTCGAATTTCTGTTGAACAAAGTGTGAAGCTTCCTTTAAGAGTTTATTCAGTTCAACAGTTGCTTCAACTTTCTCATGATTGTATTTGTTGTTCTATATGTGGTTCGAATGATTTTGTTGACCGTAAATATTCATCTCATTGGTACGGTACTTATAGTATCCTTGGTCCTCATCTCAAGGTTAAGGTATCTAACCATCAAGGATCCATCAAAGGATGGATACCAAATTCCTTCTAATTTATTTTGCAGGAACGTCATGTGCACTTAGTCCAGAACATTCTTTTCACATGACTGCATTTGAAGGTTATGCCACATTTGAGGGGGAGTACTATTCTATGAAAGGTAAGTGAACTTCAACTGAATTCAAAGACCGTGGTAATTCATTCTGGATAACTTACTTGTGTTTGTTATTCTCCAATTTTAAATTCCATGATTGCCACGTGTCATTTTTTCTTGACTTAGTTATTTCCATGTCTCACATATTCGTTGATTTTTCGATGGAAATACACTCGTTTGAATTCCTAGTTGTTTTCCAAGTTCGCTATTTCTTGTAAATTATTCAATTCTTTTCTGATATGTTAATTGTGACTTGTTCTTCACAATTAAACTTTATAATCATTGTTTCATTTTTGAACATAATGTGCTTACTGAGTCATTCTGTTTAGTGCTTGGTCTTGTTTCTTGAAATTCTATATTTCAAATGATTTTTTATGACTTCTGATTACCTAAGATCAGAACTCGGACTTCATTTTATGACTTCTGAACAATTCAGTTCAGAACTCGTTCTTAAATTCTTTGACTTCTAAACATTTCAGTTTAGAACTCGTAATTCACTGTTTACTAATCTGTTCAACTCGATGCATGAAAGGAGTGTTAGGACTTACATTGTTTCTATGGTCTATCCAGAACCGGAAGGACCTACCCAAGAAACACAACCCTTATAGATATCAGTGAGGGGTCTAGATTGATAGATGAGTTCGGAGTGAAAAGAAATGGTGAGGATGTGACAGGACTTAAAAGAATATATTAGTCCTTACCAAACCGAGTCAGTTATCCGGGTAACCACACAATTTATTCATTCTCGTTCTTTGGAGATGAATATTGAAACAAACATGGACCCAGTGTCGATAGCTCGTGTCACCCCACCCAACCACTCAAGTATCTCTCAACAGATGCTTGTTTCATATATGCACGAAGAATTAGCACATAATCTATCTATTCCTCACTCGGAGGTCTTAGATATTGAAACAGGAAGACATCAGCTCCGGTCTCCGAACTTCATATTCTAATCACTGAGTCTATTGATTTTTAAGTTGCGTCCCAGGTTAAATCAATTTTTGAGCCAAATCGATATAAATGATTTATTTCACACATGCACGAGTCTTTGTGATTCCATTTGCATATCTTCGTGATATTGCCGGAACAGTTTGCGAAGTAATTTTTAATATCTTACTTCAGTGATAACTGGAAGTCCTATCAGAGATACCCCATTGCCAACTCTAAACATAGGCCACACAATTTTTTAAATTGTTGTGATAATAGTTACTAACGTGTTTCTGTGTTAGATATTTACCCCTTTCTAGTTACTTAATGTTTTGATCTGGATTTTTTGCTACTCGTCACTATTGTCTTTGAACGTACATGATGCTCCGGATGCTCCTACTCATCATGAGGAGGAGAAAGGGTACATATACAAAGACACCGAATATCAAGTTGAGGGGGAGTTATCAAAAGCCGAGGGGGAGTAACTGTTGTTTGATCAGTTTCGTTATTTGGTCAGTTCCGAAAAGAGCTCAAAGTGAAAAGTTTTCAAAGTTTACATGTGATCAATTATTCTCATTCCTTATCAAGTGGTGTTCGCTACAACTCAGTATTTCCTCCTTCAAGCATACTGGTTCTACAATTTCTTAAGGTTAAAAGCCAATTCAACTCACGACCAATTCAACTCGTAGTTCAAAGACTGATTCATTGAAGACCGGGAGCCTTATTCAAGGGGGGCGTCGAAAGACATGAAGACAAGCAACACCGAAGTGTTTCAAAGATTCAAAAGGAAGAGAAGATCAAGACTTGAAGATTTCAAGACCATTTTTTTCTTTATATATCTTTAGGGGGAGATTGTTAGGACCATAAATGTCCTACATATTAGAAAGATATATAAAGAATTATATAGAGCTTAATTAGATTAATTAATTATTGTAAAAGCCCTTAATTGTGTTATTTGGGCTTAGTTTAGCGTAATGGGCTTGGGCCTTGGTTGTAATAGGTCCAAAGGTATAAAGTGGTATTGGCTAAGAAATTAGGTTAGAGATTTCATATAGACAAAATCAGTTTAGAGAGAGATTCATTAGAGAGATGATTGTGAATAGTTGTCATATTTCACTTTCAAAGCATTGTAATTCTCTCTGATTAATGAAAGTTAGATGGATGACCAATTGAAATCATTCTGATTGCATTCTACTTATTGATTTCTACTGTTCGTTGCATTAATCTGGAACTCACATCCTCTTTCTTTTCTTAGTGCAAGAATTTTGTGTGATTCTAATAGTTTGTTTAGATTAGGTTTTTAACTTGATCTTATTCCGCAACAAACTGTAAATTGTTTGATATATATCAATAAACAATTTTAAAGATAAAAATCTGTGTTTGTATTCAACCCCCCCCCCCTCCCCCCCCCCCCCTTCTACAAACTTGTATAACCCTTCGGGACCAACATGGGCTGCCAAGAAGCTCCACATGTCACAGGAGCAATACATTGAGAAGGTGCTTTGCAGATTCAACATGGATAAAGCTAAAGTGGCCAGTTCACCCCTAACTACCAACTTTAAGCTAACCGATAAGGATTGTCCCTCTTCAAAGAAGGAGACTGAAGAGATGGATCGAGTTCCGTATGCATCGGCCGTTGGGAGTCTAATGTATGCGACGGTATGTACAAGGCCTGATATAGCTCATGCAGTAGGTGTTGTTAGTCGATTTCTGTCAAATCCAGGTAAGAAGCATTGTGAAGCAGTTAAATGGATTCTCCGATATCTGCGAGGTACTTCCAAATTAGGTATAACATTTGGGAATGAAAAGCCATTGCTTGTTGGGTATACTGATTTTGATATGGCAGGAAATATGGACAACATGAGATCCACTTCTGGATATTTGATGACCTTTGCAGGGGGAGCAGTATCATGGTAATCAAGGCTGGAAAAATGTGTTGCCTTGTCTACAACCGAGGATGAATATATCGCAGCAAATGAAGCGTGCAAAGAATTACTATGCCTAAAAGATTTTTTTGAAGGAGCTTGCTTTCAAGCAACAACTCTACGTGGCTCTTTGTGATAATCAAAGTACCATTTGTCTTGCGAAGAATTCAACCTTTCATGGAAGAACGAAACATATCAAGATGAAGTATCATTGGATCCGAGAAACTCTTGAAGATGGATTACTTGAACTTGATAAAGTTCATACCAATGATAATGGTTCAGATATGTTGACAAAGGCTTTAGCAAGTGAAAAGCTAAAGGTATGTTGTGGGATCGCCGGGATGGCGAACTCTTCCTCATAGGCAAAAAGGGGGAGATTTGTTGGGTTTTATGTTTAATTATTTATGGCCCATGAGGAATAGTTAAAATAGCCCAACAATTGTGGTCCGATTCAAGCTATATAATGCTTTGTATCCTAGGGTTTTTATAACAAGAAGAGAGAGTCCACAAAATACAAAAGAGAGAGAAAAGAGAAAAGTTCGGCTGCAACTTTCGGTCAAGCGCAGCCGTGCCGTTTTGACTATTTCCGGAGTTTGAACCGTCGGATCGTCGTGATTTTTGGACAGTAGCTTCACGACATCTTTATCTACATTCTGCACGGTGGAGATCGGGTTTGGATATTCAAAAGTCACCCTTTTGCTGTTCGACAGTTTGCTGTTTTCTGGGTGATGTTTCTTCCTCTTTTCCTTTTTGGTTTGATTCCATATTTCTTGTGTATTTGTTCCAAGAGTATGATGATTGTGGTGTGCCTCTAGTTTTATCTAGAGAATACTTTTGTATTGGTTATTGGCAGTGGACTTTAAGCGGCCTAAGGGTCTTGTGGTTTTACTCTCGTCTTGAGAGGTTTCCACGCTAAAATTCGTGTGTGCTTGATTGTTGCTTATTTCTGTTTTTGGTGGTTGATTAGCATTGCATTTAGTATGCCTTATTTGTTTGCATCCTCAAAGGTTCATATAAGTCGGGAAAGTTTTTGACCAACGAAGGTTTATTCATCACTTATGCTGGAATGGAAGAACCATTGAAGGTATTCATCTATCTTATCATCTTTTTCATCCATGGCTTCCTCTCCAATCTGAATTTTCTTTGAGGGCTTAACACCTCTAAAAGGTATGAGAAAAGCTTCCCCAAAAGATCTCCAAAACCCAGTTCCAAACATGTGATCACGAGCATCATCATCTCCAAGCCCCCAGATTGTTTGAAGTATAGTAAGATAAACAAGTACAATAGCTGCTACAGTTGAGAGTGATACCCATATATTGTAAAAATACTCATGTTTTAGTTTAGCTTTCTTCTGATGCCAACCACTATTGCAGTAGCAATTAATCTTCCAAAGAACCTTGTGTAAATACGAATCATCAACTGCCCCACCTACTTCTTTACAAAGCATGTTGACTAATCTTGCTGCATGTTTGTTTCCACCCAGAGAATGCTGCATAATGCCCGCATAATGAAGCAATTCTATGTCCTCTGCAGAGTTAATCAGCCTATCGAGAAAGAATATATAAGCTGTTACATGCGGTTTGCACGCAAAGTGACACTGTTCAAAAGCCACCATGTTTCGAAAAAGTGTGAATTTATAGTCATCCATGCTCAATGGAGCGATCTTCAGAACTCCCTTGTTAATATCAAAGATTACATCTAACGGTTGACATTTTTCTGCCTTCTTTAGTTTGATACCGGACTCTTTCAATTCGGTTATTGAGCGAAACATATGTGGCTCCTTACCACATATCTCTTTTTGTAAAGCTTCAGTTGGACAAATGCTGGCCCGAAAAAGCTCAAGAAAGTGATCACCTTCGCCATTTTCTTCTCCCAAAACACGGTTCTTCGGAGTATCTAAATCTTTGTAGATCATGAGTTCGAAGAATTGAAGCACAAGATCTTTGAAACCCAAGTCTTTGGTGGATTTATAACTAGAGCTACTGGTTAAGTCGTATAGTTTGTTCAAAACGAACAAAGGGAGTTGATTTTCAAGCATCATTAAATCGCGTTGGAGGACAGGTAACATCCACCTTTTTATGAGTATTGACTTGTTACTATAATCGACCTCCTTTGATTCTCGTAGAAGCTCTATGACGAAACAACTGTCGATAAGCAACATGTCTATGAACTGCTTGCTGCTAAGCTTTTTCAGATCTTCTGAATAACAACCACGAGCCTTGTGTTCCATCTCTTTCAGCTCACTGATTATTTCTCTCAGATTTGGCTTATTGGGTTTGGTTGGACTGAAGAGGCGATGAAAGAAGACCCATTTGGTGTTCTCCATTGCTTGTAAATGCGCAGCTCCGTGATGGTAAGGACCAATAGAAACAATATTGGGTTCATAAGCTTTAGGTTCAACTGAACGTAAGCGATGTGGAACCCTGTAGATGGAAGCGCCATTGCTGGTTTGTGGAAGCTCGGCATTCAGCTTCTCTTCCAGCAAAGATGCCAAATCCGGAGCAAGATTAATCGTTGATTTGGCTTCTGTGTGAGCTTCTCTTCTAGCTTTGTTTTGAAACCTCCATTTGCTTATGGTTCTCACAAGGATGGTGGTGAGGTTTCTTCCCATTTTTATGTCGATGATAATGAAGTATTAGTACGTTCTTGGTCCTTTTAAAACCTCCCATGTGTTTGTATTTAAGACATTACATCCCCACTTGACTTGACTTGTACAGTTGTGCACTTTCCTGTGTGCTACCTGACTATTCAAGTTGAAGTTGTATGATATGATTCAAGTTGAATTTGAAGGAGGGTGATGTCATGAATGTGCTGCTGCAGTGATGATGTCTCGAAGGTGACAATAATTGTTATCATTATATGAATATTAATTGCTTAGCATATAATAACAATAACGAAGGTATAGGAATATAAACAGAAATAAACAGAAATAAATTTAACATAGTACCGTAAAGAGTTTAATAGATAAAACATGGAGCACTTGAGTTATACGCAGTTAAGTTCATTAAAGCGGAAGCAATTATTATCGCGTGTAGATCGAAGTCTTCTAAATCTCTATACGGTTTGCTTAAGAATGAGGCTGAACTGAATGCAGTATCGTGTAGGCAATAGGGACTTGATCTCCTTTATTTATAGGCCACTAGTGACTCATCCCATTAGGAGTCCTAATTTATTTATAGATTTGAATTTTAAATAATTGAAGATATACACTAACCTTGATGTTAATCAGGTAATTAACTTAATGAATTATTCTACTCAGATTAGGAGATATATATCAAAAAATGAAACTGGATTATAACCGATATAGGATTCTCTTGATAAATATAAATATTTAAATCAATTGTCGTTTAGTATTTAATACAGATAATGTTAAAGTCCAATTTATTTCCAACATTCTCCCACTGGACTTAACATAAGCTGTAAGGACAAGAGAACCAAAAAACATTATACATATCAAATGAAGGGTGCGCTGAGAAATTCTAAGAGTTGTGAATTCATTCAAACTTGGTAAGAATAGACACCGTATGCAGGACTCAAAATCTACACCAGTTTGGCAAACTAGTTTGATTAAGAACCACTAACACACAATATCATATTCCACACAAGTCCATATGTGTCTAAATTTGAGCTTTTATGCAAGTGATTATATCTACCGGAATTAGCATAAAAATGTAGCTCAGAGTCCACCGAATGTTTTAGAAAAAGTTTCTAAAACTTACAAGCAAAAGTACTTAACACTAGTAAACCTAAATTTGCTTATGTAGTTCCTAAATTTTGCTTAAGTGCGGTGATTCACTTGTTTGATATAGATAATGACATAATTTTTTAATTTGCAAAACATATAACATGACTTATATACTTGAATTCATCATTTTATTAAAAAGCATCAAAAGAAAATTACAACGGAAAATGAAGAATAGAAAATTACAAAATAACTAGCTTAATCTCGACTCCAACTAATCTCAAGCGTCGAGTTCAGGTAAGATTTTCAAGCACTGAGAGGGGTTTAGTGAATAAATATGAAAGTTGAGATCTCGTACCAATATGTTCAAGAATAACCTCTTTTCCGTAACTATTGTCTCACACTGAAATATTTAAGATCAATGTGCTTTGAAGTGTTTGATCTTTTGCTATTTCCACTAAAAAGACTACAACTTTATTATCACAAAAAACCTTTAGAGCGCTTGAAATTATAAAGCTTAAGACATTCGTTTGAATCAAAAAGTTCTTGATCCAAATGCCCTCACAAACCCATTCATAAATGGCTATAAGTTTAACATCTATAGTTGATAAGCATAAAAATATAGCCAGAGGTAGATTTATCTGAGTTTGGATATTTACATGCACAAATTGAATATGTGTAGCCTACAAATTCCAAGTTTTTTAACTTGTCTATAGGCTAGCATGTGAGCTTTAGTATTTTGCAAGTACCTAAGTACTTTCTTACATGCAGTCCAATGATCTTTAGTTAGGTTTTGTTGAAATCTGGACAAAATTCCTACAACATATGTCAAGTCTGGTCTGGTACATACTTGTGCATACATTAGACTTTCTATTAATTGTGCATAAGATTTGTAGTCTATTTCATCATCTAAATCCTTCCCCCCATTTTTAGAAACTTTGGACAGTTTACCACCTTTGACATAGGCGAGTCTCCTTCAGCACAAGTCTGCATGTTAAATCTCTTCAAAACCCTTTTTAATATAGTTTTTCTGAGATAATCCTAATAAACTACGTGACCGGTCTCTTTGAATTTCTATACCTAAAACGTAGGAAGCTTCACCTAAATCTTTTTTTTTGGGAAAGGGTGTCGTAGGCTATGCCTAGACTAATCCCTTGGTAAATTATGACTGTAAGACATCAACCCCGATTAAGCTTCACCCAAATCTTTCATGTCAAAAATAGCTGATAGAAATTCTTTAGTGTCTTTAAGCAATTTAATATTGTTGCTAGCTAAAAAGGTGTCATCTACATACAGAATGAGGAAAATGAAACTATTTTCCCATTTGTCTTAATGTATACGCATTCAATCACAAAAACCAAAACCAAAACTTGATATAGCTGAATCGAAATTTTTATTACATTGCCTTGAAGTTTGATTAGGCCCATATATGGATTTATGAAGTTTGTATACACGATTTTCCTTTCCTATTTCCACAATGTAATAACCAAGTTAAGTATGTAAGAGATACAATAAAGTTTGGTGGCCAAAGTGTGAAAGAGGTAAAGTTTAGAGTTCTTTTGTGAAGGGTATATATAAGGGTAAAACCCTAATAACCCTAATTTTCACCAAAATCAGCGTGTGTGCGACTTGGAGGGCGATTTGTGGGTGCAAGATTCATCAAGGAGTCAAAGCAATTGAGACTTCTCCAAGTTGTGGGTGGAATCATCATCATTCTCAGGGTAATCTACTTCTCTTTCTCCTTGCATTTTAATCGGAAGGATTAGATTGGTGGAGGCTGATAACTCTTGTTCATCACTAATAAGAAATGGGGTTTGTGTGTTCTTCCTAATTTAATCATGTAGAAATCAGATGGAATAATTCTTTATTTTGGCTAGAAATGACATTTCCTTGATTACAATGGCTTAACATTGAGTGTGGAATCTTATTATGAATTAATCGTTGAGTTTTGGGTTTAAAACGTTCGATAAGGAAAACCCCAGAGTTCGGGACTCGCTATTTCCGGAAATGTGTGGGAATCCGGAAGGTATCCGAAACCGGAAAGGAGTCCGGACTAGTTTCGTACCGGAATCCAGAAGGGATCCGGAAACGTACCGGAATCCGGATGGAACCGGATGAGTACCGGAATCCGGATGGATCCGGGAGGGTGTCGGAATCCGGAAATGGGATCCAGAACCCGGGTATTTTTGTCCGGGACTTTCTGCTGTCAGTAAGATTCGAGAGTGCCGAGAGACTTATCTAGCATTGTGTTTGTTGGTGCAATTGTAGGCGCATGTAAAGGATAAACGGTGGCAAGTAAGAACTCCTAGCAGGACTTCAAGTGAGTCTTTCTGAACCATAGCTTGATGGTACTTGTTTGTTTACTTGTACATTTATACTTTGGACTGTGTGGTTGTATTTGGTTTATCTACACATGCTATAAAGTTGATTTTATGTTGAATATGGGGAGTGTGTCCCATATGGAATGATTGAACAGATTTCTTCTGTTCCTCAGGGCGGGTGTGTGCCCTAGTTTAGGTCACAACTGTGAGCATGACCAAGCGAGGAATAACAGTTATGCGTTTGTTTATCTTAACTGGCAAGAACATTATTGTTTAATGATTTCTGTAAACTCTTTTAAATACTACTTGTGGTGTGAATGTTGTTTGAGGGATCACACTAGACCTTGTGGTCTAACCCTCGCATTTTCAAAACTGAAAACCTTTTCAGGTAAGCAGTTTAGAAAGGGCTCGGCTAGTGGAAAGGAGAAGATGTGAGTGTGGGCGTGCTTTTAGTGGAACTAGAAGACTTTCCCTTTTTCCTTTATTAGATACATTTCTTAGTTGTAATTAGGGTTTATTTCCGCGAACCCAAGTTTTGAATTTTGGTATTGTGAGACTGTGGGCCATGTTTGGCAGTTTTAATTTAAGTATGTGGTTTTGTTTTGGCTAGTCTGGTGTGGGTTGTTACACACAAAGCCTTCAGGTTGCTTCATGCATGTTACTTTTCTATCTCTTCATTTAGAAACGCTGTTTTAACATACATTTGATATAACTCCATATTATAAAGAGCTACTAAAGCCATTATGATTTTGAACGAGTCTTTAGTGGATACTAGAGAGAACATTTATATATAGTCTACACATTCTTTTTGTGTGAAACCTTTCTAGAAGCTAGCATTATGTCTTTCAATTTTGCCATTTGAATCTCTTTTAAGTCGTAAAAACACCCATATTGAACCCTAGTGCCATTATACCACTCAATTAAATCTTGTAAATAAAAAATTTATGAGTCTAACAATGTTTTGTTTTAACTAATTCTTCTAGTTTGTCGTTATAGATATAACCTGACCACATGTGACAAAGATTTGCCAAAATTTCTCTAACGATGGTTCTTTTATGTCCGTTATAGTGTTGTATTATAAACTACATTCAAATAACAAAAATCTCTAAATTAAACTGAAGATAAAGTTCTATATATACTCTCCATTTCTTATAGCCGGAACGGTCAAGATAGGGATCAGGTTAAAATTGATAAAGCCTAAAAACAAGACGATAAAAGAAATATATATATATATATATATATATATATAAGTTGTCATGCGTAATTAATCATTATCTTAACCCCATAACTGAATACAAATATCAAGTAATACTTATGGTATTATAAAACTCAATATTTAAAAATTTTGTATCATCGCACTACATACTACACATATCAATTATCCAATGAAAACAATCAAATCTATGGATAAGAAGAGATTCAAAGTATCAAGATAGACATGCGTGTTTATATGTGATGCTGTTCTTAAACCAAAATTACTCAGAATGCCTCTTCTATGGAAGAATATAATTCAAGTAAATGTGATTTGAGATACACAAGTGTTGACTGATTAACCTGTATAAATATTCTCTGAAAAGATCAATTGCTATGGCAACATGATCTTATGAGTTAGAAAACTTTCAACCAAGGTTCCGTAGTTTGTAAATTGATGAAGATAAACAATCCAATTTTCATATAGGTTGGGAGATATTAGGGTTGTTTAAAAATTCACAAAAGTTTGTTTATCAATAAGGTGTCAGTAGTCATCCATTATTTGAATTATATGATTTTATAAACATATCTATAGTTATATTGAATAATCTATAAACCCACGTACGAGATATTGATAACCATATTGTTTTAATAGTTAATGCTTTAAATATGATCAATCTTAATCTTGAAACATTATTTTAGCCAATAATATGATAAAATCAAATTTAGAACAATGTTGTTTTTTAAAACATTTTTCATATCTTGATTCAAGCTTTTGATCAGCTTAAGTTGGGGGTATATGAATCCCAATGTTTAGATGTGAATCCCAGAATCTTTTATATGATATGATATTTTAGAATATCAAGATTAAACTTCTATAGCCGAATTTATGAAAAGGTTTTTCTTTTATTTTCAATATCACGATCTTAAAAAATAATTTTAAACAACTAAATTAAAAACCAAAATTTAAGCTTAATTGGGCTCTAAAACAAATCCAATGAATCAAATTTGAATTACATCAATAATCAAAAAGAAAATGTTAAATGACGAATCAAATATACATAAACGAGATTTGGCCCAAATAACTTAAATGAGATTAGCTTGCTTCCTTAAATAAATTTTACGGCGGTAAATTTGGATTTAATATGCTCAACAAATCCACTAAAATAATTTTAACAAGGACAAATATAGTAAGATCACACTAGCCCAGTACATTACACTAGACACTGAGTAATCGTATCAACAGATTCAATCAGTGTATTAACCAAAACGTATCATAATCAAATTAAATTGTTGACCCATAAAATAGATATATGACTATAAATCTATAATGGATCTTGAACTAAATAAATTTATATTTGCTTAAATAAAATCCACCGATCGAAAATTGATGTTAGATTAGTGATTCACATTTGACTACAATTGATCCGCCATACACGAATTAAATTAATAAATACTAGTAACATAGCAATATCTATATTTCGTAACAAACGTGAGATACTAACAATTTATAGCAGATAAACATGATTTAAATACCATAAACTTTAGGATATAAAAAATGGCTGAATTAAAATATAAATTGTCATTATCGTAGATTATCTCATTCCATATTTCCCTGAAATAATAATAATAAAATTTTTTGACTCGATAGAACAACATTTTGTTGGGTCAAACATATAGAAGGAATAATAGTTGGTTGAACTAAATTTTCAAACCTTTTGAATAAAACTGACATGTCCATATTTGAATTAATATTGTTGGTCCCGAAGGGATTATACAAGTATAAAGGTTTGTAGAAGGGGTGGGGGGGAGTTGAATACAAACACAAGATTTATAGTTTTCTAATTTGTGTATTATTGATAAATCAAACAAAATTTATGGTTTGTTGCGGAATAAGATTAAGTAGAACCTAATCTAAAAAAACTTAAAGAATCACTAAGTATTCTTGCACAAGAAATCGGGGAGAAAAGAGGGTATAGAAATATAAGGATATTTTTCTATGCACTAAGTAGTTTAGGGAAGACCACCTTCAAACTGAAGGGGTATTTCTCCTATTTATACCCGATGCATTAAATGCATAGCAGGAGGACTTTACACGTGTCAACATATGGTTGGACGCATGCTTCTGACTTTTTGCACAACATGCTTTGGGCCGTATGGTGAACAATGTAGTGGTAGAGTTGTTGTATGATATTGTACGATGTGTGCAAGGAGATAAGACAAACATTTCTTGAAGTAGAAGCTTCATGATCAGTGATCGCTGAATAGGTCTTCCATCAGAGAAGAGCTGACGTAAGTCAGCTATCGCTGAAGTTTTCTTGTTGAAATGTCGCGTGTGTGGAGTTGTCTTGGTTTCACTGATGTCTGCATCAGATCATTAGTAGACTTGTCACTTGTTCATTCAGCTTCGTCTTCAATTCGATGTCAGTGATGAACTCTTTGTTGCGAACCTTGTCTTCAGGGATTACATTTAACTTGTTACAAAGGATACTATCAGCGATACTGAACAGACTCAGTATAGTTATCGCTGATGGCAAAACATTAATACATAGGATATCATCAGCGATACTGAACAGACTCAGTGTGCTTATCGTTGATCGTAAAACACTAATACATACATGTCAAATGCAATTTTCACTAAGTAATTCTAAGAGTCATTATCAAATCACTGAGAGAGTTTTGATCAACAATCTCCCCCCTATTTGATGATGACAAAGCAACACAAGAAAATTGCTAAGTATAAAAACATAAGGATAAATTGGACTCATATATGCGTGTCCCATTTACTGTTTTAAGGGATCTTTTCTAGTACTGATGAAGTAAAGTACTTTCACTGAAGCTTTCATTAAATAGGTAAATAAGTTTACAAGGAAAAGTTGAAAGTTACAGGTACAAGTGAAAGAAAAATTACAAGTACTAAAAGAACTACCGATAAATTACAAAATGGTTATAAGAGGGAAATCTATCAGCTATAGAGGTTCGTCCTTGATGAGCATTTCGTCGAAAGAGTCAGTTTCACGGATCATCCAGTCAGGTACCTTCTGTCTTTGTTGTCTTATGAGTTTTGCTTCGCTGAGCACATGAGTTTTAAGGAAGAGGCCTTGTCTTGATTGATTGCACCAGTGGACTAGATATCTGAGTTGTTCGACTGGGCAGATAGGTATCTCTGGAAAACGTTGAAAGCGCATTATATACCATCCCAGTCAGGGAAGATGATACCATAAGGGTCACTTGTCACTTGGCCAAGTTTGAAAGGTCCTCCTGGTGGCAGTGATAAGTTGAGTGCTGAAAGATCAGGTGGGGGTCCGAGCACTGCCACTCTTGAGAATTCGATACCTGTTTCATTTCGAATGGCAGGCCCATCAGAAGTCGAAGCTCGTTTTCTCTTAGCTGGTGCAGGTGTTTGATTTTGAAGAAGAGTTAGAGGAAGAGGCAGATCCATTCTAGATGTGACTTTGTTGATGTGTAAGTTCAAGAAATTTTCCAAATGGGATTTGAACTTGGACTTAGACTTTTGGATGGTACTCCTGAGTTCTAGCCATTCATCAAGACCGAAGAGCTCTAAGTTTGGCATGTAGAATGTTTGAGACGAGTCATTCGCCGTGAATATGGTGACTTCCACCAACGTTGTCTTCTTTACACTCCTTCCCTTCAGGTTCACCATGATGATTCAGCTTGGTTGATATCTGTGATCTACCTTGTCTCTGCACTATTCCATCATTGAATCACTAACGACTCTTTCTTTGTGGGCTTCCTTCTCAACATTTTTTAGGAGTTGTTCCTGAACCCTGATCGGATGTTTCTTCAGTTTCTTATCAGAGACTGAGCTATGCGCTACCTTAAGGGCAAATTGTAGGTCCTCTTGGCATGCAGCGAGTAGTTGCTCAACTCTAATGGATTCTTCTAGCTCTTCTGGGTTAGGAATTCGAGACTGGTTGAGGAGGGACTCGGAGGCGCTAAATCTCTAGATGTTGAATCCTTGCTGGTCGTCTCTTTTGGTCTTCATCCTCAGACCTTTGAAGTGGTCGTGAGGGTCGGTTTGGGTGACTCAACAATGTTTCCTCTTCTTCCTCTTGTTCATCAATCTCCATCACCGAGACTGGGATTATTGGGAGGTCATCAGCAGCAGTTGCTGGGATTATTTGTTGTTGTTGCTGTTGTTCAGCTTGTCTCTTAAGCAGTGGAGAGGACAAGATGAATACAAGAGAGAAGAGTTAGGTTGGGAAGAAAAAGATAGAGAAAAATGGCTAAGTGTATATAAGAGGTTTGATGCTAGAGTGAATAGAAGCAGGGAATGGCATTATAAAGAGGAATACATGAGAAGGTTGCTCCCCCTCAGCAGCAACGCAAATCTTGAGGTTCCCAGTGGCAGCGATCCCTTTCTGCTTACCATGGGAAGATTTCTTTGCAATCTTCACCCCTGTTTCATTGAAGACGACACCCTTAGGGGGCAGGAACCTTGATGGAGGCAGGCTTGAACCAAAGTCCAGTTTCATCATGATCATCATCGTCATCTCCACCAGCGTCCTTGGAGGGTTCATCATCGAGGATTTCCAAATCATCATCCTCCTCTTCTTCTTCCTCTTCCTCTTTCAGAGGGAATGTTCCAGGGAGAAGAAGGAAGAGTTTGGGTATTCTCTTCCTCCCCCTCAGTTTGAGGGAGGTCTTCATTATTTCCCCCCCCTCAGCTTATGGAGGGTCTTCTTTAATTTCCTCCGCCTCAGCACCAGGGGGGTTTTGTCCATTCTCCTCCTCTTTGTCATCATCATTATTTGGGGGAGTGGATACATCAACAGCAGTAGCAGCATCAGCAGCTGCAGCCTTAGTATTCCTGTCTTCTTGGCCAGGAATCATTGAGGTTAAGGCATAGGTAGCCTCATGTTTGACCACTCTGGCTTCAAGGCAAAGATCGCATCAGTGGCTGTCAAAACAAAGTCAGCCGCCATCCCCGGCTTTGACCGATCATCAGCTGTGAAGGATGGGGGGGAGCCACTGGTTAATTCATCCTGCGAAGGATGTCGCGGAGGAGGGTGTTGGTGTTGTCGACCTTGATGTTGAGGTCGTTGATAGAGGTTGCAGGGAGCCGACTGTAGTGCTGAGAGATGTAACGATTGAGTTCAGCGACTACAAGGATGAGGAATTGGTTTCTACATCCGTCTTTAAGTTCGACACCTCATCCTTTAAAGTTGAAAGCTGAGAATTGTCAGCCTTTGAAGAGAGACAGGTGGAGAGTTCCTTTAGAGTTTCGCTGGCAGAGTTCACGGTGTTGGTGTTGTTTATGAGGTTGGTGGATAGAGAATCCACGTGATCACTGACCTCTTTGATGTAGGTGGTGATCGTGCCCACGTTAGGACTTGTAAAGGGTTAGATGGGTGAGAAGAGATGGGTATGGATTGTGGAATACCTGATGGTTGGGAGAATTGGTCAAAATGATTGCTTCCTCCATAGAACTCCATATCATGCTCGAAAGGAGTCAGTGATACGAGTGACATGCTTTGAGAGCCCAAGAGAGGGAGACCATAAGGTCTGTAACATTGTTGCGCATGTGTCCCTACAGCAATGCTTCTTGAGAATCAACGACCGATGTCACTGGTGCAGCAGTAGTGTTGACGAAGGAAATGGTGGGAGAAGCGAATGTTGGTGAGAAGGCAGTGCATTGTGGCGGAGTGGCACTGGCGGGGCCAAAAATAGTCTCCTCGGTTCTTAGAGGCACTGCGAGCGTTGGGATTGTGGAGGTAGGTGCCAGCGTAAAGTCAGTGCTGAGAGGCACTGAAGCGGTTGTTGTATCGGTGTCAGGTATGGCGGAGCGTACCACAAAGTGTTCCAGGGTCGCCTGTGAAGAGGTGATCCCTGATGAAGTAGTAGCTGGTTGTTGCTGTGGGGTTTCTCGTTGGAAACTCTCTTGGTCTTCTTAGAATGACCAAAAGGGGCTTGAGAGTGTTTCCTCTTCGCTGAGGATGTGGAGGTGGCAACCTGGGAAGCTGCAGGGGGATGTGCCGCAAGCATTGTTGCCGAAGATGAAGAAGAAGAAGTTGGAGAAAGAAGTTGTTTCAGGGTAGAAAGACTTACCTCGTCGTCTTCCCTTACTACATCGAGAATTCTCTCTCCAAGGCGTGGGAGCTTGTAGTCACCCTCAACTGGATATCCCTTATTGAGAAAGAATTCGAGGAGAGCTGAAATGAAGTGGACGCAAGGAACCTTCAGCTCTCGGTCCGACTTCTCAACCTTTATCATCAGGTCATCAAAGATCATTCGGACGTACTCTATGTTCTGCCCAGTGATGAGACTGTACCCCATCTGAAGTTGGCCTGATCAAGTGAGTCGGTCTTTCCACTCATAGCTTGGATAATGTGGGAGAAGTGGTAGTTGAGCTCTGAAGGCATTTTGGCCTTCAGGACCTTGGTTAGTTTATTGTCAGGGATTTGGGTACTGGGCTTCATGTCCCATGCATATCCTATGTGAACCAAGAACTAGATCAATTCATCATCAGTGGGAGGGTCAAAAAAATGTCCCACTGGAGTTGGAGAGCTGAACGTATTCCGTTGGTAGTGATGCTGCCATGTCCGAGTTCAGTTTTGAAGGCAATGACTGTGACCTTCTTTTTGGATTTCAGCGTGACTTCGGTGCGCTCAGTAGTATACCAGAACTGCTGAAGGAGGTTGTGGTGTTTATGAGGTGCTACGGTCAGGGCGTAGAAAATGGGAGAATTTCGGAGCAGGTTTACGGCGTCAGCGAGATGGAGGGAAGGTTTCTTTTCAGGAAATTGAAATAGGGCCAGATGGTTGTTGCCCACGAACTACACTTGATTGATATCAAACCTGACGTTTTTGGATTTCACCATGGTAACTGCTTGGGATGCCATTTATGAGAAACAAAGAGCAAAGGGAAAGAAGAACATGCTTTCTTAGTAAGGAAAGATTTCCAAAAATAATATTTTAGGGTTTTACCAGTTTCTTTTTTAAGGAAAGGAACTTGTAAAGAAGTTTTTTCAGTTTAGAAGATACTGAAAAGGGTAGAAAACAATGTCTTACTAGTTTGCTTATTAGGAAAGAATCTGAAAAACATATTTGTGAAGAGAAATAATGTTTAAAGAACAGTTTTAGACTTATGAAAACTATTTAAGGTTTTTGTGTGGAAAAATCATGAAAGAAGATGATTTTGAAGAAAAAGGACGTTTTTGATCTTTGTTATCAAAGATTTAATATCAAAAGGAAGTTTTGGTGTCCAAAAATGCATTATAGTTGAAAAATAGGAACCTGTAGTCTTGAAGTTTTGAGAATCGAAGTCTTAAATTCTTAGTTCGTTCGAATGCAAAGTAAATTCTTTCCTTTAGAGAGTTTTGCGTGCGTAAAGAGAAAAATTATAAACAAGAGTTATTCATATAGAAATGAGAGAGGAGAGAGAAAGGGTGATGAGTGAGAAAAACACTCATCGTGACACGGACACGTCCCACGAAGCGTATTGGTCAAGAAGTGTAACGGACGAACGTGTCAAACAAAAAGGCGTGTCGTGGTTTATCCTCTTGCATGACGTCAAAAAAAAATTCTTTTTGTTTTTCAAAAAGCATCCTTGATAGTAGAAAGTATCAGGATTGGATTTTGTTTTTCGAAGAATCACTGATGAGAAATATTAGTGATGAGTTTTTCATTTTCAAAAGGATCACCGATAGGAAAATGTCAGTGAGTAAGATTTGCATTTGAAAGAACATCTTACTGAATACAACTTCAGTAAGTGAGAATAGAAAACATACCTGAGTATTAGAGAACATTTACTCAGAGATTACAAGATGAATACCAGAGATAGAACTGTAATCCTGACATAATGCTTGACCACTGAAGAGTTATTCTTCAAGGTTCAGCATTCCATGCTCATTGATGAGAAAGTTAAATCTTGTCTCATCAAGAGGTTTGGTAAATAAATCAGCTAACTAATAGTCAGTTGGAATAAAATGAAGTTCTATGGCTCCATTCATCACCTGATCTCTAATAAAGTGATATCTGATTTTATGTGTTAGGTCTTTGAGTGTAGCACTGGGTTATTTGCTATAGCGATGGCACTCATGCTGTCGCAATAGATAGGAATTTTGGATAGCTAAAGGTCATAGTCTAATAGTTGATTTCTCGTCCATAAGACCTAAGCACAACAGCTTTCAGCAGCTACACACTCAGCTTCAGCGGTGGATGTGGACACTGAGTTTTTCTTTTTACTAGTTCAACTCACCAGCTTTCCACCCAGGAGCTGACAGCCTCCTGTGGTTCTTTTTCTATCCAGTTTGCAACCTACAAAATCACTATCTGAATAGGCAGTTAGATCGAACGCTGAGTCTTTGGGATACCAAAGACCTAGGTAGTGTACCCTTCAGATATATCTCAAAATTCGGTTTACAGCGATCACATGTGATTCTTTGGGTTCAGATTGATATCGTGCACAAAGACATGTAGAATATATGATATCCGGATGACTCGCTGTAGGATAGAGAAGAAAGCCGATCATTCCTCTATAGACAATGACATTAACAGGTTTTCAGAGGGATCCTTGTTAAGTGTCTGTAGATGTGCCATAGGAGTTTTCATAGCTGAACTTTGAGTAAAATCGAATTTTATTCAGCATATCTTTAACATACTTACCTTGATGGATAAATGTACCTTTATCACTCTGTTTGATCTGAAGTCCAAGGAAGTATGTTAGTTCACCCATCATACTCATCTTATATTCCTTCTTCATTCGTTCAGCGAATTGAGTACACAGAGATGGGTTAGTAGAACCAAATATAATATCATCGACGTATATTTGAACAAGAATAGTATGACCTTTAACCTTTCTGAAAAATAGAGTGTTATCGATTTTTCCACGTTCAAAATTTTTAGCAATAAGAAAGGAAGAAAAAAGTGTCATACCATGCACTAGGTACTTATTTTAAACCATAGAGGGCCTTATTGTAATAACCGTGACTTTCAGTCCAATATTACAACTTGGGGGATTTAGGGGAAGATTTCAAATCTGAGGGTCAAAAGGCAAACAAAAGGAAAATGGCCTTTGAGCATTAAGTGAAAGATATAAAAACCCTCCTTAAACCCTACTTTTCATTTCATGTGTGTGGAGGCTGGAAGAATGCGGAAGGGGAATCGGAAGAAATCAAAGAAGTGTGAGTCTTGGAATCCATTTCTGCTTCGGGTCATTCAGGTATCCTCTCGTTCTGATTCTTATCCTTTGATTTTATAAGAAGAATTAAAATACTTGGGCCCTTGTGGTAGAATGATCTTACTTTTTCTATAAAGGGGTTTTTGAGAAATTTTAATGAGCTTAACAGTAAGGAAACGTTAAGAATTGGTCAAGACTTAGTAATAATCAATTTTGATTGTGCAATCGGATTTTGGCATGAACTAAAAGAATTTTCGGTATCCTGAAATCGTTCGAACCGCTTCCGGTATGGGTTGCGTAAGTTCCGATTTGGTCCTGGAAGAGGGAGTTTGGAACATTGGTCCCGGAAAAGAGTCCGGAACATTGGTCCCGAAAGAGGGAGTCCGGAACATTGGTCCCGGAAAAGAGAGTCCGGAACATTGGTTCCCGGAAAGGTAGCGACCGGGTGTTGGATTCTGGAAAAAACCAATACCGGATGGTGTACCCGGTAATGCTGGAACCCGGGAAATTGGTATCTGGGAAGTCCGGTTTCTGATTTTGTTCCTTAGTATTTAGTCTTTCTGCTTTATAGATTTGAGTGAGACTTTTGTAAAGGTGGAGTGTGAGCGTCAAGGGCATTCGGGTAGATTACCTTCTTATCGTTTATCGTAGGCATTTCCTTTTTGAAGGCCAGAGGTTTAAGAAGAAGTTTGGATAAAGGCGCTAGGTGACTTTTTCTAACTAAAAGTGTGTTGATCTATATGCTATTTTAATCGCATGCGATGATATAGGACTGCATGTTTTATCCTTTATATGAAACTGTATGTTTTACTTTGTTTGAGAAGGTTAAGATATTATGTATGCATACATTTTGTTAGTTCCAGATCCATGCAACGAACAATGAAATCAAAAGATGTAAAACAATATAGTTTATGATTTCAACTGGTCATCCATATTTGCTTTCAATTGAGAGAGAATTACAATACAAAGTAGGAAAGCAAATGAGACAACTAGCCTATTTTCTAAGGCTAATGCACATTGTATATAATGGGCCCGTGGTTAACAAGCCCACGGCCCGTTCAATAACAAAGCTCAAATTAAAGAATTGCAATATAGACCTTTGAACTTTAAATCAACATAAATTGACCCTAATAATCTCCCCCTTTGATTTGAAGTTCGAGTTCGCGCTCTAGTTCTCGCCAGTTGTAGACGTATCTTTTACGGAGCGCAAAGTGTACCTCGAACATTCTGATAGCACGGCGATAGTCGATGCGTTCTTCAATCACTTCTAAAGCGTTTCGTGCAGTTATCTCATTCGAGTTAGGAACATACGAAACCTTCTGATTTTCTGATTCATAGGAAATTATTTTGCGAAGAGCATTTTGTACTTTGAAGAGCGTGCCGTCGCAGAATCTGTCTACCTGACTGAAGCGCATAAATTTCTTCTCATTCTGATCGTTAATGAAGACAATCCCAAATTCCGGTTGTAGAAGCAGAGCGTTCTCGGAATACATCTTCAACTCAGGAGCCTTCAGATTCGGCTTTATCAGATTTACCTTCTTTGCCCTGTTCTCGATTGCCATTTGGAAATCCGTGAGATATGACATCATAATAGTACGGACCAGGAATCGACGAACAGCTTCGAGCGCCTTTGTGACTGGTAGCGGTCGGATGATTTTTGTACGAAGGTCTTTCAGAATTGCCAGGAAGTCGAACGGTCGGAGGTGCTTGAAGTCGGCTTCGGAAAATTTCCATTCATTCCCATCTTCACGTCGGACAGTGAATACAGGATAAACGATTTTCATAGTGCGGCTTGAATGGATGTTGAGTACCTCGGTGATCTTATGCTTGGTTCTGACTTGGCTGATTGGAAGACACCGCTTCATTGCGCTGATGTACCGGCGTTGGTATTCGGGGTTGAAGTTGTATATACCAAGGCAGAAGGTCGGCTCGATCGGGCGTAGTTTGAGAACAAACAACTTCTTCAGGGATTCCTCCAGATGAGGAATAAATATCGGGATCTTCTCCTAACGGATTTGTTGCTGTTGAGGAGGGGGGAGATCTGAAGCTGTCGGTTGCAGAGGAGATATCCGAATATCGGCAGTTGTGGTCTCGGGTCTTGTTGAAGTTTCAGCGAGGTTAAGCAGAGTGAACGGGGGTTCCATAAAAATTCTGGAGCAGGAACTGATCATAATCAATATTGTCATCTTCATCAGTAGGGAAAACCAAATTAACCTGGAGATTTGCGGCACTGGCGGCTTTTTCATACCATGCATCTTCGGTCTCCGGGTTGGTCTCGCAGTCTGGATCAATCATATCCAGTATCGACATATCTGATGAGTCAAAATTAACTAGTTTATGTGTTGAACCCTCAGGCTTTTCAACCGTCCGGTCTTCATCGACTGAAATATCCATATCGATTACCATCTCGGCTAGAGGCAACTCGGCTTCAGGTTCGGCATCGGTTGTTGTTGCCGCAGTTGCTGGTTCCAGTTGAACCACAGTTGTTGATTCGGTGATAATAGGGGCGGTCTCCGTAGGTCTTAGTCTTTTCTCCCCCTCACGGTGATCAGGATCATCCTGGTCATCGTGCTTGCGCTTCAGACCGCCTGCTTGACTCTTGCAGGTATCTTCGAGTGAACGGACTCTCTCGGACAGCGTTGTCATCGCTTGATGGAAGTCCTTGAGAGTCGAGTAAATGTTATCCAATCGAGTGGTAATGGAGGATGAAGGAGCAGTGACCTGTGATTTCAGAACGGTTATCAGGCCTGCTTCGGTAGAGGCGTTGGTTTAGGATTCTTGGAGCAGTTGGGCTAGAAGCATCGTCTTTAGGGTGTCCACCCAATAGGTACGATGAATAGGGACCGGTAGAGGTGTAGGTGCGGTTTCAGTGTCGACGATATGCCCTTTACCTTTGATTAAGCGCTTAACGGTGTCGATCTCGGTGGCGACGTGCTGCTCCATCGCCTCGCGGATAGCCTTAAGGGTGCTGTCCAAGGACCCTGGTGACACAAAGTCGGGTAACGTAACACCGGGATCACTTAGATTACCCGTTGAGGCATCTACCGCAGAGGCGGAGCCACCTACGTTCACGGTTGGCGCAGGGATAGCCGTGGTAGGATTTCCATCCGATCCTCGTGTTCCGCCAGACGGAGACACTAGAGACGTTCCGATCGAGTCACGAAGAGTCTCGATTTGGTGTTCCTCATCATGTGTCCTAGCCGAAGAATGTTTAATGTCAAATGGGTCTAGACTCGATGGTGCACGAAATGAAGTCGAGAACGGGGGTTGCTTGTCTCTTATTTCAACACCAGTACTCTCCGAGTGAGAGACCGGTGGAAGTTGTGCTTGATCCCCGTGTGAGACTGAAACATCCGTCTTTTGAGAGACGGATGAGTGGATAAGGGGGTTGTGCAATTGCTCCGCTGGGTCCACAGAGGCTTCTTCAATACCCTGTCCCAACAAATGAGATGGGATAGTAGATGTGGCTACCCGGATATCGCTCGGTTGGGGTCGCTCAGGAGCCTTATTATCTTTACGGCTCAATCTTTCCTGGTTCGCTTTCGAACGCAGTTCCCTCCTTCTCACATGATCTAAGTCATCACCTAATACCCCCTTAGGTCTCCTAGCAGGTTGAGATGAAGTGGTAGGTGAGTCATGTGGGATGCCTTCGGTAAAATCCGGGTTTGGTCCGATACCGTGAGGTATTAGCTTCATGCGTATGTTACGGTCCGTATCGGAATCCGTGGAGTCAAATTCCACGTTCTCAACTTGATGGGGTGGTGAAGGCGGTTCGGTTATGTATGGCATGGTGTCAGGGTGGAGCATTGGTCGAGATGACGATGTTCCGACTTGGGGTTGGCTAGAACTGGGACCCGATTCCACTACACCACTCACGCTAGTACCCCTACCCCGAACAATCATTACACCCCGCCCGACAACACCTACTGGTCGGGCCCTTCCACCTCTCGTCCTAGGACCCTCACGTCCCTCAGGTCTATGTCCCTGGGCAGGTGCCTCCGGTTCTGGGTGGACCATGGGATTCCCTATCGCTTCCCTGTAAGCTAACACTCCTGGTGCAGTGGGATCGGCGTATGCCAGAAGGGCATCAGGAATGGGCATGGGTACCGCGTTTGACGGGTTGCGAATAACCATGTACTGTAAGTGATGAGGAGGACATACCGGATGGTTTAGTCGGCGTGGTATTGCAGGATTTTCGTCCATGTGTTGACGCACGGCTAGCGAAAGGAAACGCCGGTAAGGGAGGAATTTCTTCTGCTTGGTACCTCCTATTTGGCGAATTGTTTGGACTAACTCATGCCAGATGATCATGGCGAAATCGACATGGCGGTTGTAGCACACAGCATGGAAGAGTCGCTGAAAATCGTCGGTGCACTGGTAGATGCCCTTCCATCTCGATGAAAGGCAACGATTGAGAATTGTAAACAAAGTGTACCATATCGGCGCCAGGTATTTGCGGTTGAACCCGGATGGACGGTGAAGGCCGAAATTGTACCCGAGTGCGCGGACTTGAGCACAAAGTGTGTCGTCGTTGACCATGGGGTCATATCCTTGATGTCTGCCGGCGTTGGCTTCAGGAAGTGAAAGTAGGCGGCGGAAGGAGTCCGGTGTGAGCGTGAACTGTTGATTATCGATCTGAGCAGTGATCGTTTGTGAGTTACCGGCCGTGCAAACTTGTGCGGAGAACCATACTTGGAGTACGTACAGCAACGGGACGTCTGTAGTGGCGGTGAGGGCCTCACGGAGAGGGTGACGTATAAGGATGTCCACAATCATCCGATGTTGTGGTTGTGGTCTGAAAAGTGCTGGGTCCAGGTGATGGTTGTTTGGCTCTATCTCCGTGCCATGGTCAGGTGCGACCAGGGCGTTATCTGTAGCCTCGTCTATGAGCTCCTCCTGAGGGATTTGTTGCTCTTCCGGGTTTTGTGGAGGATTTTGCTCTTGATCCGCCATAATATCTGTAAAAGAAGCCAAGTTAGTAAAGAAGGCGGATGACGAAGTGTCGGCGCGTACCTTTGCATTGAATGGCTCAATCATAGACAGATTGAGGACTGACAGTGAAAAAATGGGTACGGAACTGAGAAAGATAGGGGTGTCCGGACAAAATGATTGAAAAACCAAAACTATCCGGACAACCACAAGTGTCCGGACAAAGAAATATCCGGACAATACATGTGTCCGGATGGGAAGAATGTTCCCGGATAAAATACTCATTCCGGTTTTCGAGTGACCAGAGATTCCAGACAAATGGGAGTTCGGACACGTAAACATACCGGGAGTTGAACTTACCGGAAACCCTGGGGCTTCCGGACAACTAGGTTTCCGGAGGTTGTGAGTGTCCAAACAAAATGTCTCATTGTATGCACGTTCCCGGATAAGACCTCATAATCGTGAACGTGTCCGGGTGTGATGAAGGGTCCCGGACGAATTTCAAAATCACCAATCGACTAAATGGGAGCTCTAAACATGTGTGAAAACACTAATGTGGTATCGATTGACACACTAGAACACACAGAATGATCTAAATATAGCTAAACCACATCGAATGTGCCCGAAGTCGTATGGACTCAAAAGTGGGTTGCGGATGTGTGCAATCGACCAAATCGGAGGTCAATTTGTGGTGAGAAGTGATAGAAACTCATCTATACATGATCAGTATTAAGATTCGAGTAGTATACCTGAAAGTGGAACGAGATGCGAGTGAAATCCGAGACTGTGAGAGACGTCCGAACGAGAGAGAGAAGTCGAGAGGGTTTAGGGGTTTTGGTTGAGTTTTCCGGATAGTGAGATCAAATGAATCCGGATATCTTATATATGGACCAGGAGTCCGGTTAGTGTACCCGGGTACTTATCCCATCCGGATATGGACCCGGTCCGGATTCTTGGGATTTTCCAAAAAAAAAAATTCCAGTTCTTGAAAATTTTGCAAAAAGTAGAACTGTAAAACGACCTTCTCTGGCTCCCCCTCAAACTTAGCATGGGGAAAACCTTGCTCCCCCTCGGACAGTGCAGAATAGTGCAATGAGGAGTTCGACACAAAAAAACTTTCGAGCAGTTAAAGAAAAACACTGTGTCGCTCCCCCTCAACAAATGAGTGAACTTACCTGATACTGCTTTGTGCTCCCCTGAACACATGAACACACCGTGCAGGCACATATATAGACAGTATGAAATAAAAGGAAACACACGAAGAAAGAAAGGAAACAAACGAAATCTACGAAATAAATACAGAGACTTAATTTAACTATGTGACTGAAACAAGTAGAATACACGTGCGAGGAAGTGTATGCTCAATCATCAGGTGTGTAAACACCGGATGTTGAGTAGACAGTTACTCGTAGATGTATGGAACTTGTAACGGGCACACAATCAGATTAAGTCTTCAGATTTAGCATACCTAACTTGGACACTAGAGTGGTAAAACGTTTTTCATCCAAGGCTTTCGTAAAGAGGTCTGCTAACTGATGCTCAGTATTTACGAAGTAGAGTTCGACTGTACCTCTTTCAACGTGATCCTTGATGAAGTGATACCGAACGTCGAGGTGCTTTATCTTGGTGTGTTGGACCGGGTTGCTTGATATGCCTATGGCACTCTTCGAGTCGCAGTAAATGGGGACTTTGACATACGTGAAGCGGTAGTCTTTGAGTTGTGTCCGCATCCAGATTACTTGTGAACAGCAGCTTGCGGCGGCCACATACTCCGCCTCGGCAGTTGACGTTGAAACGCATTGCTGCTTCTTGGACGCCCAACTCACCAGGCTATCTCCCAAAAACTGGATATGTCCCGAGGTGCTTTTCCGGTCCATCATGCAGCCCGCGTGATCCACATCAGAATAAGCGGATAACTCAAAACCTGTCTCCTTCGGGTACCACAAGCCAAGATCAGCAGTACCACGTAAATAACGACAAATTCATTTAATGGCAGTTAAATGAGACTCTATAGGTTTTGATTGATACCTGGCACACAAAAATGTTGAAAACATGATATCCGGCCTACTCGCAGTAAGATACATCAAAGAACCGATCATTCCCCGATACAATTTCGTGTTCACATCCTTTCCATGAGGATCAGCGTGAAGCTTTGTATTGGTTGCCATGGGAGTTTTCATTGGTGAGGACTGTTCCATATGGAATTTCCGAAGAATATCCCGGATGTACTTAGACTGGTTTATGAATATTCCAGTCGACAGTTGTTTAACTTGAAGACCAAGGAAGAAATTCATCTCACAAAGCATACTCATTTTAAAAAATTGTCCCATTAGATTGGCAAAGTTCTTTGCATATTGAGGACTAGTAGACCCGAAAATTATGTCATCAACATACACTTGTACTAAGACTATATGACCTTTTTCATTCTTTATGAACATAGTAGAGTCTATCTTACCTCGAGTGAACTCAGATTTAAGCAAGAATTCGGACAAAGTGTTGTACCAGGCTCGCGGAGCTTGCTTTAGACCGTAAAGCGCCTTGTCTAGAACGTAGACATGATCAGGCTTCGAATCATCCACGAATCCTTCGGGTTGCGAGACGTACACTTCTTCCTTGATATCGCCGTAGAGGAATGCGGTCTTCACATCCATTTGGAATACCGTGAAATTCTTGTGCGCGGCGTATGCAAGGAACATATGTATGGCTTCGATGCGTGCCACTGGAGCGTAGGACTATGCCGTCTTCGATCCCTTCTTGTTGACGGTACCCCTTTGCCACAAGACGCGCATTGTTGCGTACGACTATGCCGTCTTCGTCCTTCTTATTTTTGAAGATCCACTTGGTGCCGATCACCGTCTTGTGTTTTGGACGTGGAACCAATCGCCATATCTTTGGAGCTTCGAATTGATTGAGCTCTTCTTGCATGGATATGATCCAGTCCGGATCTTCAAGCGCTTCGCGTACGTTCGTCGACTCAATTTTGCTTAAGAAGCCGGAGAAGAGACAGAAGTTGGTGGAAGTGCCTCACGTGTGAACAGGAGTAGAGGGATCACCAATGATTTGATGCAGGGGATGTGCTTTCGTCCATCGGGTGGTGTGCGGAAGCGGCTGCTGAGTAGAGTGAGAGGTGTCCGGATCCACGTATGCACCAGATGGAAGGTCTTGAACTGACTCAAGAGTTGCAGGCTGGTTTCTTGGAAGAGGTGGGGGAGGATTCGCCGTAGGTTGAACAACTTCTGGTTTCGAGGAGTTCAGAGGTTGATCGTCGATTGTAGCAGATGAAGAATCACTAGGAGTGATCTCCGCATTTGTGATTGGTTCCTCCGGGGGAATAATAGTATCAATTGTAGACGTCGATGATGACGGTTGAGCTGTCTCCACAGTGATGGACGGCGTGCTTGTAGAAGGCGGCAGACCGGATAGGTTCGACGAGTCCTCTATACGAGCAGCCTCAAGTCGAGGTTGTGCTGAGACAGTAGGGGAAACATTAAAGATGTCATCATAAAAGAACTTAAACAATAAATCTAAATCAGAAGAGTCATCATTCGATGAAGATGCATGATTCGGATTTACTGTCGATTGTGTAGATCCCGACTTTGGAAGGTCGGAAGCTAACACGCCAGTTAAACCGGGTTCTGAACTGAGTTGTTCAGAAGCCAAATCTGCGGCTTCGTCGAATGTCATGTTTACACTCTCGACAACGGTTTTATTCCGTTTGATGTAAACGCGATACACTTGATCCTGCATGGAGTATCCGATGAAAACTCCTTCGTCCGCCTTGGGGATGAATTTGCCGAGATTGTCCTTGTCGTTTAAGACGTAGCACATGCACTTGAATGCATGGAAGTACTTGATATTTGGAATGCGTTTGTTGATGATCTCGTACGGCGTCTTGTTGAACCGCTTGTGGATGATGGAGTGGTTTTGCGTATAACAAGCAGTAGACATCGCTTCGGCCAAAAGAAATAGCGGCAGTTTGGATTGGGAAAGCATGGTGCGAGCCGCTTCGACGAGGGTATGGTTGCGCCTTTCCACCACTCCGTTTTGCTGAGGAGTGCGTGCGACTGAGAAGGTTTGCGAAATTCCAACAGAAGTTAGATAATCGTTCACCGTTTGATTCTTGAATTCCATCCCGTTGTCGGTCCTGATGGTCTGTACTTGACTTTGAAGATTTAACTGAATCGTCTTCAAGTGGTTGATGATCAGCTCCGGAGTTTCGTCTTTCGAGCGAAGGAACTTGTCCCAGGTGTAGCACGAGAAGTCGTCCACCATTACCAGAACATATTTTCGTTTGTTGATGCTTTGAACACGCATCGGTCCACACAAATCCATATGGATAAGCTCGAGGGACCGGGACGTGCTCGGAGCTGCCTTCGGCTGATGGGGTACTCGTTTCATCTTTCCCATTTTGCATGCCCCGCAGAGACGATCCTTCACGAATTGAAGAGCGGGCATGCCTTTTATGTGTCCGCCCAGCACCAGCTTGTTGATACTCTTGAAATTGAGGTGCGATAGTCCCCGATGCCAAATCCAAGCTTGGTTGGAATTAGCCTTTGACATGAGGCAGACAGATTTATCGGTCTTGAGGGCTGCAAGGTCGATGGTGTAGAGGTTGGTCTTGCGTTTTCCAACCAGTAGCTCGTCTCCGTCGTCATTGAGTATTCTACACCTTTTGTCTTTAAAACGAACCTCTAGATCTTTGTCACAGAATTGGCCGATGCTGAACAGATTGTGTCCCAATCCCACGACGTGTGATACTTTCTTAATAGTGATCTTGTCTTGAACAAAGTCGCCGTAGCCCACGATTGGCGCCTTGTTGTCATTCCCAAATCTCACGTCTCCACTATATTCTTCCTTGTAGTTCGTGAGAAGCTCCCTGCTTCCGGTCATGTGCTTGGAGCATCCAGAGTCTAAGTACCACACATGACCGCGCTGCAAAAACAGGTTTAACGGTTTTTAGGTACCCAAATTTGCTTGGGTCTTGGAGGGTTAGGTTTGGCACCTCTTGGAGGAACTTGCTTTGACACAGACTTCCCCTTAGGTGTAGATTGTACACCATTTGGAGTAACGGGTTTTGGCACATGTTGCCTCTTAGATGTGGAATTCACACCTTTTGAAGGAACAGGTTTTGTAGTAGGTTGCCTCTTGGGTGCCGGTCCAACCTCAGTAGGAGACGACCGTTTTGGAATGGGTTTGGTCTCCCGCTGTGGTTTAACCTCTGATTGGAAACCCCGTTGTTTATAGTATTTTCTGTTGTTATTACGGGGTTTGCGTTTAGGAGGCGAATTATACATGTGATATGACCCAAACCAGTCATTTATGTTAATTTCTTCAAAATCATTCCAACCACATCTAGAACAACATAAACAATCACGCAATAACTGAATCAATTGATGAACTGAATTAAGTTTAATTGGATAAGAAACTTCAAAATGATTCCAATGATTCCAAACACAATTGTCTTTGTTTATTCTAGAATTAAAAGCAGTAGGGAAGGACTTTGATGCTGCATCCTTGACAGGTTCCTTGTTTAGCCACTTGGGTTTTTCTTGTTTTGCGCGACCATTTTTATCTGAAACAACAGGGACAGAATGGTCAGTGACTTTTGAAGGAACATGATTTTTGACAGGCAATCGCTCGGTCTTTTGCCGCAGCTGTGATTGGTTTTGAGAAACAGGTTTAGATTTTGAGATCTCAATCACAGCTGGGGCACTGGTGTTAGAACATGTACCCTTTAGAAAATTGACCGGACGATTTACCACTGGAGACAGAAAATCAGTGTGACTCGGAAGAGGTTTGTCGAAAGGGAACGACTCAAACTCTCAATCAGTGTTACCTTCGAAGTTCATGTATTCAGAAAAGTCTATCTCTGGAATTTCAGGATTTGGGTCCGGTGAGGAAGGCGAGGAACACTTTGTGTTAGTGTGCTTTGGGAAATTCGGTGCGGAAGCGTTTGAAAAATCAGAGTTTAAATTCCTTTCAACACACTCATCTTGAGAATCTTTACTTTCTTGAGAAGAGATATTTCCTATGAAAGCTTTACACGAGGATGTGTCCGATGAGGTAGATGAGTGTTCGGGTGAAATCTGCTTCACAGTTTGGAGCAGGTCAATCTGCACTTGGAGTTGACCATTTATCATATGCTCTTTTATCGTTTCTCTTGTCATGTCAGACAGTTTCGATGAGAGCTTATCGATTTCACACCGAAGTGTTTCCTTTTCCTCATCCGACACAACTTCAGTTTTCTCAGATTTGAGATTCTCAAGTTCAGTGATTAACGCTTGCTTATCCTTTTGAAAATTCGACCTTTCTTGCTCGAGTGACTCCTCCAATGCGACAATCTTTACTTCCAAGACGAGAGGGGGAACATAGAGTTTAAACTCATCCGTCTCAGTCTTTGTTTCAGTTGCTTGGAACTCATCCTTTTTAGAGGAATCCTTCTGTGTAGCAACCTTATAGCCGTCGAAGTAGTCATTCGAGAGGTACTTCTTTTCCTTTTTATAGGAATAATTTAAAGATCCATAACAAAATGGGAGTTGCCTTTTGGATGTGCGTGTGCGCTTGTATTCCTCAGTTTCCTCTTCCTTTTCAGGTTCAAGAGGACCAGTCCATTTAATTGCATATTCCAGATAATCTTTGGCTATTCCAAGACAACTGAAATCATACAATATAGGTCTTTTGGCTATACCCTTTTTCAAATAATGTGGGTTATCATATTCGATTCCCCAGGCTTTGTTAAAATACGTGAACTCTTTGGGTTTATTCATGTGGATAGTTTGATCCGTTTGGGCTCTTTTATGTAGTTTGGTTTCAAGATCAAGTATTTTTGCGACAAACTCCTTGTGTTGAATTTGAAGAGCAGAACATTGATAAACAATTTATGCGTTCTCATTCATACACTGATCAAACTGAGACTGAATTTCAGATAATTTGGCCCTTAAGTCTTTAGGTGCTATTGAAAGATTTGTGCATTTGTCTTTTAAATTAGCAATTTCAGACTTATATTTTTCAGTTATTCTCTTTTGAACATTTAGCTTTTCAGTTAGAGACCTAATCTCAAGCTGTTGTTCTTTAGAGGTGGCCTTAAAGGAATCTGCCTGTTCGGTAAGAGATTGCATTTGATTCAAGAAATCGTTTTGGCAAGAATCACATACCTGACTTGACGTTGCCTTTTCCTCATCAGCTGGAGAGTAATATCCCATGAATGCATTAGCACCATCAGATTCGCTTTCATCGTCAGATTTTCCCAACCAGTATTCGTTTTCAACGAACATAGCTTCTCCAGCCTCCTTTTGCTCAGCCAATGCGAGCTTCGCTTTGTAGTAGTGAACATTCTTTACCGTTGGCTGTCGGCAATCTTTTGCAAAGTGACCAAGTTTCCCGCAGTTGTAGCAAGTTACGGGTTCATCTTTCTTCTTTCGGTCATCTTTCCCCGTCTTCTCCTTCTTCTCAGACTTTTCTTGCTCATCGGCTTTCTTCTTTCCTTCATACCTGTCCTTATAATCGTGGCGCTTGTTGGAGGAGGTGGAGTAGCGCTGATTATTGGACGATGGCTTCTTATAGAACTTTTGTTGTTGAAAAGATTTGGTAAGAAGGGCTATCGCTTTCTTGAAATCAGATACTTCATCATCAGACTCACTATCATCCTTTTCTTCAGGTTCTGACTCAGAAAGGTTTTGCTTTTGAGCCCGTTTGGAGTGACGGCTAGAGGATTTCCCTTGCTTGGAGGACATGAGAGCAATGGGATCAGCAGTTGGTTTGGAAGCAGTCTTCTTTTCGCTTAGAAGTTCATTCACTTCATCTTCATCTTGAAGAAGCGTCCCATACAGCTCGTGGATGCCAACTTTCTCTATCAGGTTGTTATGCTTTACGTGTGAGGCAAATACTTTCCACTCAGGCAGAAGGTGGTTGAGGAATTTAAGAGCATTCTCCGTGTTCGAATGAGTAATCTTGTTCTTGTTAGGTTCGTTGAGGATAAGACAAAAACGTTCATAGGTCTCGGAAAGAGATTCGCCGGAACGTTGTTTGAATCCATCGAACTTAGTTATGGATCTATTAATCTTCAGCTGATTCCCGGCTTCGCTCCCACGCATCATCTTTTCCACCTGATCCCACATGCCCTTAGCTGTATCTTTGTAGCTATCGATGGCAGTATAGATCGTGTTGGGGATAGCTTGAATGAGACACCGCTTAGCAAGCTTTTCTCCCTCAAGCATGCTCTTTTCCTCATCGGTCATATCAGCGAGAGTCTTTGGCACATGGAGTGTTTTCCCACCTTCTTGAGGTGGTGGAACGTCCTTCATTGGTTGAGGAATTGGCCCATCTTCTAATGCTCGCCAAATGTACTCGAAGTTATCCTTCGACTCAATGAAGATTTTGAACCTGTCGCGCCACTGGCTTTACTCACCTTGATAGAGACAAGGTGGTTTGGAGTCGGTGCCGATTGCGAGAGCGTCACGCGAAGTAGACATCTTTGGTTGCAACGGAGTGATCGTCAGACGAATGATTGATTCAAAGTGTAAACCTAACGCAAGGCACTATGAGTGGTATCCTAACGCAGGTTCTATGACATATTTGAATTTGGAACAAGTAAGATTTCAACAAACTGAACACACTGGATAGGAATCCGTATGAGATATCTGATCTGGAAGTGTCCAGATTAGAATTGAGTGAAAGCAGTTCAAATACACCGCAGTTTCTGGATAAGACTGAGAGTCCGGATAGACTAAGTTTCCGGATAACACTAAGGTTATCGGAAAAAAATAGTTACCGGATGAGAAAAATGACACAGGACTTACCGGGTGAATAAAGTTTCCGAATAAAATACTTACCGGGTAGAATGGTATTCCAGATAAAAGGCTTTCACGGAAACATAATGTTGTCCGGATAAAAGATCTTTACCGGATACTTAGAATTGTCCGGATAAAATTTTTTACCGGAAACTTTGGGTTTCCGGAACGAAATACCCGGAAAGAATGGAAATTAAATGACTTACCCGGAAAGAAGACGTACCCGGAAGAGATTAACACAAACGTCCGGAAAGTTTTGTAACTGTCCGGAAAGTGCGGCTGACCTATCCGGGAACCGCGGCTGTGTGTTTCCAATCGATTGGGAATCGACTAGGGTTGCTCAAAAATGTTCCTGAAAGATTAGGAACACTACCAAACACAAAAATAACACTACCCAAATCGATTTTGAAGCAAAAAGAACACGTTTAATGGTAAAAATTTGATTTTTAGTGAAGAACACAACCAAAAACTTTGAACTTAATTTGCTTAATAAACCACTCAAACGATCGAATTAGGTTATGAAAATTTGCAGAATCCCTCAAAACAATAATGCTAACAATACCCAATAAACGAAATCGATCAATTTTGCTCGAATCAAAATATGAGTGTGCAATTAAGAACACAGACGAGAAAAAACTAGAAAACTTACCAGAATTCAATAAAAGGATTTGAATCAATTCTTTCTGTGTGCTCTGATACCAATTGTTAGTTCCAGATCCGTGCAACGAACAATGAAATCAAAAGATGTAAAACAATATAGTTTATGATTTCAACTGGTCATCCCTATTAGCTTTCAATTGAGAGAGAATTACAATACAAAGTAGGAAAGCAAATGAGACAACTAGCCTATTTTTTAAGGCTAATGCACATTATATATAATGGGCCCATAGTTAACAAGCCCACGGCCCGTTCACTAACAAAACTCAAATTAAAGAATTGCAATACAAACCCTTGAACTTTAAATGAACATAAATTGACCCTAACACATTTGGAAGTGGGCATGTTTTGGCTAAGTCGGGGGGTGTAGCCCGCCAGTGCTCATACCAGGGTGTGTGTCCTGTTTATGCCATGGGAGGTGTGACCCAATACGGCAGTGTGAGACTGACACGTTGACACCGGAGTGTGTGACTTCAGTGTGCCATTTACATGTGTAGTTCTTGTGTTGAAAGTATGAATGTTTTAAAGTTGAGAATTGTTACAAATGCTTATAAATTGTTTAAAATGTTCATGTTGCACGGATGTTTATTTCTGGAGGGAACTCACTAGACCTCATGGTCTAACCCTCGCTTTTCAAAAACTAAACCATTTTCAGGTAAGCGTTTAGTAGAAGGCTTAATTAAGGGCAACGAGAAGGCGTGAGCGTGAAGTTTTGGACTAGAAGGAAGTCGTTTTATTTAGCATTTCAAAAATTGTTCTTTAGTGATCTCAACTGTGTAATAGGTTGTTTCCGCAAACCTTATCTTGTACTGGTTGTTGTACCTGATGTCTGGGGCCATTTTGGCAGGATCTTCTTATATAATTGTTTACGTTATATTTCTGGATCTGGGTTGTTACAGTTGATATCAGAGCCATAGTTTAAGGGATTTAGGTGACCGGATGTGCCTAAACTTAAACTGTGGAGTAGAGGGGAAACATAGTTGAGATATAGGATGCTTTTAGGAAAGATCATCATTAGTGCGCTAATGATAGGGTAGTGAGGACCGTCATGTAAGGTAAATTTGAAATTACATCTGGCCAATGTAATCACAAATTTACAGGTACATGAGTGTGCTCAATTGCTCTTGTTGAGAAGAACGATGTGCGTGAGAGTATGTAGTGAGTTCTGAACTTTCAATGATAGCAAAGGGTCGAGGTATCGTGAGAGATCACTTATGATATAATGTTTATATCTTCTAGAAGAAGTGTTATTTGGAATGTTGCGAGCCATCTAGAGGAAGAACTTCTTGTGTTCGAAAAGAGCGAACGACTGATTAAAGGTAGAACAATTGGTTTCTTGTGGGTCCCCGTTCTCGAAATTGTTGTGTAGATCAGTTGGTTTGGTAAGGAAGGACGGTGTCAGAATCTTGAAAGCTTCAATTTAAGAGCGAGCGGAGGATTGGACCCTGGCTCTTAGTCAAGCTTTTCAGTAGCAGGAACAATGATGAGAAGATATCAGTGTTGGTTTGAAACACGTGTAGGGGTAGAATGTGAAGTAATTGGGCAAGACAAAAACTGTATGGGATGGTTGAACAGGTAGGCTGTGAAACATATGTACATCATGTTGTTGGAAGGACGAGAGAGCGACCATTGGTTAAGGGGTGGGTGCAACAATTGACCTTGTTAGAGTGAATAGCCTTCAATTGCATGTTGAGTTTCATGCGTTGTGTCCTTATATGTGTTACATGAGCTTTTTATGATTAAAAGTAAATGCGTAAATAACGTATTTTTGTTTAGAAATGACTCGGCGTGTGCAAGCGTGTGTTTAAAGAAAAAGACAATCCTTTTTACGTCGCACAATAAAATTTTGAACTTAGTGATTTGCAAGATATATCGCCCTTTTTCTTGATAAGATAAGTTTCGTTGCAAAGGTCAAGAAAACGTTTGGCTGCAAGCTTTGATAACCAAAATGAGTATTGGCATGTTAATATTATATAAATGGGTGTGGGAGCCGAGGGATTTACTTCGTGTAAGTGCTTTCGTTCAGAATATTTCTAGTCGTATAGGAAAGGTTTCATTCATTATGTTTCTGATGCAACGACATCATTTTGGTTGGTTAAGGTTGTGTTTTACTGAAAGGTTACGTGCAAACGATTCTCGAGATCATTGTGCACGACATTGAAGTTATGAGAGTGTTGGGTCATGTGTACTTAAGTTGTTTTTTAGTGTTGTACTTTTTAAATGTTAAGATGTGTGAAGTGGTTTAAAATATCGTGTCGTCATGCATGAAGACTATGAACTTACTAGGTCGTGGAGATTATTGCATTTGCAGATAAGGAAAGGTTTCGAGAGTGGTGATGTGCCGGTCACACCGGTTACGAGTGTTGTGTGATCTAGGTATTCACATTAAGGAAGAGAGGTGAATGGTGGAAAGGTCAGAAATGGTCTTTGATATTGTTTATATTAAGATAGCTTGTACTCTTGTTCGGTAACTAGAAGTGTGATTGTCGGTGGACGGTTGTGTCCGAGGTAAGGACGTGAAGTCATCATGGTATTGGTATTAGCAACTCGTTATGAGTAGTGTTAAGATGTAGAAATGAAATGTTATCGGCACCGAGCCAGAGTTTTGGGGGCAGTCTCGTAATATTGACCTTGCACAAGGTAAGTCTTGAAATTCCTCCTTCAAGTGAGGGCGGCGGGGTATAAGTTTATTATGATACGTTGGAAGAAGTAGGCCCCGTTAGGAACCCTTGTTGTTAGGAAGGTTATGGAGGCATCATCATGTCATGTATTGATGTTGAAGTCAGCAACTGTTTAAGATGTTTTAAGCTGGAGGCGTTGTCAAGAGGTTGAAATTTGAGAAAATTACCCTGGCATGTGTAGAGGTAGGGGGTCATTCAGGAAAGACGTATACCTGACGATGGACCACCTCGTGTGGGCATTATGAATGTGGTGGATTGCTAATTGGATGAGTGTTTTCCTTACGAGGTTTGGACGGTTCGTAAAAGGATGAGGTCATTAGCACAACCGAAGTGGGTGCGTTGATTATGTCGATATGTAAGGGATGGTGGCCTGTCACTGTAATGGTTTCTTGGAGATCGCAAGGAACCAACAAGAAACGATTATGTTTGAGTAAATTGGGAAATCGTGAGTTGCGGTTAATCTAGATACGGGAAAGACAAAGTCGTGAGATAGGCTTGGTTTTATGCAGGTGAATATGAAGGCGAGATTGATTATGCGTACCAATGACCATGAGAACCTGGTCTGCGGTGTGATGTTGTGGGTGGAGAATGTATGGATAAGTTAGTGGCATCTTTTGCCAAGGTAGATATGCAAACCAGTGGTATGGTAAAGTGTTGTTAGAGAAGGATAAGCACAGATGGAAACCCTTTTCAGAAATTTCGGATGGGTCATACAAAGTGTTAAGCAAGCTATTGAGATGCATCGATTGTAAGTTGGCGTTATGATAGGGCTATTTCGGAATAGAAGGGGGTCGAGTGGTAGTTGGTGGTTACCCAAAAGAGGAACCAGGTGCTTTTTGGTTACGAGACTCGTTGAGTGAGTATAATTTTTTGGACCATTGGAAGATTGATGAAGATGTTGGATTGGTTAGTTGACGATATGGTTTTGAGAAGGTAACAGTTTAGGGAACAAGAAGTGTGTGGTGGCTTCGAACGCTGGTGTCATTTTGGGATGACTTGGTTGGGTACCTCAAGTTAGAATTTTGGTGAGACCGTTTGGTTATGTATAGTAATGAAGAGGCGTTATCGGCACATGTAGAATGGTTGGAAGAAGGGGGCAAGTAATGTCGGTGGGTGGTGCTCCATACTAATGTGAGGAGGTGAAGATAATATGTCGGAATAAATGAGTAGCTTGGAAGTAGGAAGCTTGGCAAGTGACACCACAAAGTGTGGAGTAGTGTGTATAAATTGGCATTGATGGGTATATGAACCCCTGGTAAGAGTATGAGGAAGGGGATTTGTGTATGTTATGGTTCAAGGGCGGTGGAAAAACTAACTTATGCGACTGGTCGAAAGCATGCACCTTCTAGTGAGCCGTTAGTTGGAAGCATGTTTTATGTTTTGAGAAGGAAGAGGAAAAATGTAGTTGAATGTAGTACTCAGAATGAAGGACCATTCGATTTGACTTGGTATTATTGTGAGAAATGTTTCAAGTAAACTTTTCGTTCAGTGCTAAGCTAATGGGAGTGGTTTCGTGTGAACATGGCCGCTTCTCGTTGAGCGAGTGGAACTTGAATTTATTTCGTATATGGGTGGACGAATGTTGGATGCTACGAGAGTTTGAATGTGTGTCTTCAGGATTTGGTTTATCTCGGATTGGTGGGCACGTCGGATGGTAGATGGTGGGGATTTTCTACTTTTAGCTATGTGTAAGGATGGGGTAATGACGTGGTGAGAGCGTATGAGTTGGTTAACATTATGAATTGTGATCAATATGATTCGAGGAAGAAGGTACTATTTGCGTTAGACGTATGTCGTAATGGAGAAGTAATCTAGAATTTGCATGTTATCTGACGGAGGAACTCTTGACTGTAAGTTTTGGGATAATTGAGGTTGGCATTGTGCGAAGTTGACAAGTTGAGTGGTTATCTTTGGGGCGAATAATTCATGTGATTGCGGTGTGGGGTTCAGCTAAGTTCCATCTTATAAGGATGTGAGGTTGTACGAGAGAATTTTGTTTAGACGCATTTTAAAACCGTGGGTCCAAGTGTGTGGACAAAGTGGACAATATATGGTACGGTTGGTCTGGGATGTTGGATGGTATAGTCAATCGGAAAGGTTGCAAGTATGTCATACGAGGTGACCTGTCATAAGAAATGGTGAGTAATCGAGGGGCGTTGCCGAAGGATCAGGTACGACTGTGATTTGAATCAGAATGGTTTGGAACTAAGTTGATTGGATTGAAAAGCATGAGTCTACTGAACCTCTAGTTGAGAATGGGGCAGGTTGATGCGGGAGACGTCCTCATGGAAGGGAGTGGTGCATTCGATAGAAAAGTGGTGTTGGGCCACACTTTAGGATCCGTTGAATTTATGGAAAGAGTGAGAAGGATAGTGTATGTTTTGGTAGTACCTGATGAGATTATGGGGAAGTCATAATGTGTATCACCTCTCTATATTTGAGGATGTTTGATGGAAGTTGTGTGGCGTTAACCTTACAAAGAATGCAACGATAAGAAGTTGACCTTGTCATAGGGTCGGGGACAATCAATGATCGTGGAGTCAAGAAGATGAGAACCAAGGATATTGACCCTATGAAAGTACAGTGGCGATATCCCTAAGGACAAGAGGCATCTAAGGAGGTAGTAACGGATATGAGGTCCAATTACCCAAAAATGTTCGACGATGGAATTCCGGGGACGAAATTCTTTTGAGGGGGAGGTATTGTAATTACCGTGACTTTCAGTCCAATATTACAACTTAGGGGATTTAGGGGAAAATTTCAAATCTGAGGGTCTAAAGGCAAACAAAAGGAAAAGGGCCTTTGAGCAATAAGTGAAAGATATAAAAACCCTCCTTAAACCCTACTTTTCATTTCACGTGTGTGGAGGCTGGAAGAATGCGGAAGGGACGCTGTGAGCATCGATCATCGTGGGAATCGGAAGAAATCAAAGAAGTGTGAGTCTTGGAATCGATTTATGCTTTGGGTCATTCAGGTATCTGTTAATGCCAAAAATCGCACCAAAGGGACAACTTAAGGTCGATGTGGACTTAAATAACTAAAGAAAGAATATTTCGACGAGACGTGCGACGAGGATAAAAATAAAGAAACAAGGGATTTGATGACGCAGGAAAAACCTCAATCGAGGAAAAAACCTGCGGACGACATGGGGTGTCGTCGCTGCACTATGGTCGCCAATCAGGGGCGATGTCCTTGATACTGGTGTCGATCGTACAGTGGTTACAATACAAATGAAGAAAAAGCTTCGAAATGTAAAGTACAAGTGTTTTCGGTGTTTAAACAGTGTGCGTCGTGTGTAAAGATGAATTGTCTTGCGTGATTGTGGTGTGTCGAGAGCGATCTTCGAGAGTGAATTCTTTGCTGTGAATATTCTTCTGAGCTTGAGTGCTTGTGTTTGCTCTCCTCTGATTGATTTGTGTCTTCCCCCGAATTGGTTGCAGCATAGGTTTTTTTATAGCCTCCGTCGGCTATTAATGGTGCTTTTATGGCGCGCTTTATAACCGCTGTCGGGCATTGAATGCTCGTTTGATGATTGGTCTTGTAACGGTCGCTGTCTTCAATGTGTGATTAAATGCTCGTTAATGACTTCGTCGGTTATAGCCGTTGCCCATTAATGACTTTGGCTCATGCATTAACCACTTAACAAACGTAACAGTTATATTATGTGTTAGCTTGGTTGAGGTCGCATGGTCTTTATGCGACGGTCGTGCGGAGCGGGCGACGTCGAGGTCGAGTGTCGCGATGAACTCTCGACTTACCTTTCGGGAGGGACGACAGATGTTTTATGGGTCTTTGTCGGGACCTTATCTTAATACAAGATATGGTTCATAACGAGTATCTTACCTTTTCCGTTCGTGGTCAAGACCTGCATTGATAAACAGAATAAACGGATGTTTGACTGTTAACGGTTAGTATAATCGTACGACCGTCTTAAGTCTCGGATGTCGGTCTTATGGAACATACGACTATCGCCAAAATATAAGACCATTTGGTCGTAGGACCAGGATGTCAGGACGATGTTGTCGTAGGACCAGAGCGATATAACACCGATGACAGGAGACTATCGACGTAAGACTGACAAGCCGTAACTGGCGACATAGGACTAGTAACGTAGGACTAGTGATGTGCAAAGTGCGTGACGTGTGACACGTGACGATGTAATATGACTATTGATCCAATATGTCAATTATCGTGGTTATTTAACGTATGTCGGGTATATGATAATAACGGGTATTATCCTTGTCGGTCGGGGGTAATCAATGTCCATGGGTTATGTCGAGGGTGCTTCCCAGGTCGGTCGAGGGTGTGATTTTTTACCCAAACGGTTAGCCCCCCGAGATCTGAATTTCAAAGCCAGTAGAATTTCAGATCTCGCACTAAAGTAAAATGCGTTGCTACGGGGACGTGTTACTTTTGCTAAGATCATCAGAGGAAAACTGACTTGGTCAGCCAAAGAAGGTGACGCAAGTTGTGCTTGCCCTTCGAGGCCGGGAAAGGAGAACGAATGCTCCGACAGCTGGGTCAGGAATCTTGAAGAAGACAAGGACGGTAGTCCTGAAGGAACCGTCTTCGCGGGCTGACGTTTCGTCGAGAGTTGTCACGCCTAAAGATGCGAGGGCGTCATCCAGCCGTTCTGGCGCGATGTACGCGACACCAGCAAGTTCGGCGCTTCCGGCGACAATGACGAAGCTAGTGTCTAAGGTGTTGTCCCCAGCGTCTGCCGACAAGGGGGACGGGTGCCGATGGTGTCCTAGACGGGACGACGTTGTTGGTGTCCTAGACGGGACGACGTTGTTTCCTCATCTGAGGAAATATCTGCTCCCATCTTTTAGGGAACGCTTTCCTATCGAGGAGACAGGGGTCCATGTCGCCGGGTTGGCGTTCTCGGTCGACGTGGTCCTGTGGTCTGGCGTTCACAGCCGATACGGTCGTTCAGAGACATATGTTCTGGCGCTCAAGCCGATTTGGTCGTTAAAGACCTTTGATCTGGCGTTTACAACCGATACGGTCGCTAGAGACCTATGATACGTTGTGTCTAGCATTTTTAGCTAGTTGTATGTTTTGTTTTAGCGATAGTCGGTAAAATGTTTACCTTTCTATTGAACCTGATTCGTACATGTCATGGACAAATGTAATGTCGACTGTAAAAGTTCATTAAGTACAAAAATGAACAAGAAGTCGTGCGACTTGGGCATCCATTGTAATACAACGACCAGAACGTAAGTCATAAGACTTTTATATTCCTGAATCGTATAAGCAAACATAAGCGCATGCGATTACAACATTCATTCAGAACATGAAGTTTTTCTAAGTTGAAGAACTTAGATGGTCGCTAGACCTTATGATCGTGTGATTTGATCATACGATGAACTTTGAATCATGTGTTCCTGTGATGGAATGATCAAGTCATAGACCTGATTACTTATGTCGTGCGACCTTGCGAGGTTAAGACCGTACAATAGACTTATATATCATTCGATCCTGCGAGACTTAAGTCATATAATAGACTTTAGTAACTAATGTCGTGCGATCCTGCGGTAAAACAATGTCAGAGGTTGGTCGTTGTCTTTTCAGGTGCATTGCATTCCCACTACGTGGGATATCTTGATTGCCGAGGGTTGAAAGCCGATAGGCCTTTTTATCCATGACTTCTGAGATATGACAAGGACCTTTCCCATTTGGTGGAAAGCTTACCTGCGTTGAGCTTTTGAGTGCTTTGGAACACTCGACGGGGAACGTAGTCACCTTCTTGAAAGAATTTAGCTTTGATGTTCTTGCTGAAGTGTCACTTGACCGCTTACCCCTGGGTGGCGAGGTTGTCAGCTTGATGTCGCGGTCTTCACAGAACTGTCGAGTCCTGTTGCTTACGAACTAGGATCCATTGTCGCAGACAATTTCGGATGTCGCACGACCAATTATTTCGGATTTCTTATTGCCGACTTTTGTGTTTTGACATGCATCTTACCATGACTAGTGATTATGTGATTCAATGTACAAGTTGTTTTTATTGACGACAATATACTTTGGCATGTGTAATGACTAGCGATTATGCGAGTTTCTTCTATGGGTGACCAAGAATTTTTACCTGTGTTTTTCGTGACCGGCGATCACAAAAAATGTGGGTCGTCTTTTATTGACGACTATAAATTGCAACCTGCGTTTGCCATCACTGGCGATCATAAAAAAATGTGAGTCGTCTCTTATTGACGACTATAAATCATACGACCTGTGCTTTTTTAAGGTGAAGAGACTTTGGTTTCTCACGATGTAAATCGTAAGACCTATATTCATATGATCTTGCGAACCTGCAATGTAAAATCGGGGGTGGTCGTTGGTTTTGACCAATGATCTTTCGATTCTTGAATCAACGATCATATATTGGGTAAAAAATAATTAAACAAGGAAAATATACTTAGAGTATATATATATAGAGTTGTTCTAAGTGGGACGTCAGAATTACCGTACCGTGGAATCGATAAGCGCCTCTTTCCGAGGACTTTTGAAATCGAATGTGGTATTTTTTCAGCTTGCGAAGGGTGTACCGAGCCCCCGAGTCCTTTGGATGATGCGATACATGCGATACTTTGACGGAACATTTTTTTATTAGGGCTTGAATCTGGCTTCGAGCCGCATTCAATTCCGATTGGAGTTGAATCACGGGATCTTGATAATTCGCCATATACGTCGCTTTTATTTGACGGGCTTGAATGACGGATTGACGTTAAGCTTATGGGAAATGACGCTAGGGTCGATCCCGACCATGTCTTCATGCGACCAGGCGAAACAATCAGCTTGTTCCTGCAAAAAAGATATAAGTTTTTCTTTGATGCAAGGATCGAGGGACGACCCCACAAGAATTTTTTGGTCAGGCTTGCTCTGATCCAGAACGATTTCCTCTAAGTGATCATCATCGACTACTGCTGGGAGATCTTGCACATTTTCAGGCTCCGCATGTACCGGGATAGCGGTTGGTTCCGGATTTCCTTTATCTGCCATTTTCCTGGAACATAGCTTAGGGGAAACTACAAGAAACCGTTAGTAAAACGCACGTTCGTCGAAGATTTTCTCTAGATGAAGTCCCACGGATGGCGCCAAACTGTTAATGCCAAAAATCGCACCAAAGGGACAACTTAAGGTCGATGTGGACTTAAACAACTAAAGAAAGAATCTTTCGACGAGACGTGCGACGAGGATAAAAATAAATGTTAGCCCCAAGTATCTGTTATGTAAAAGTATTGAAAATAGTTCAAGTCAGAAGACCAACAGAGATCAGACAAAAGACTTGGAAGAAGTTCAAGAAAACCAACAGAGCTCTGTCGAAGACTTTCAACAGAAGAACAAGTGTTTAACAGAAGACCAACAGAACTCTTGCGAAAGAGCTCTGGTGAAGTGAAGACCTCTGTCAGCCTAAGTCTCGTAGGAAATCATAAGTGTTAGACACGTGTCCATACTTTCCACGTATGCCCTAAAGATTGGAGACACACTTTCCACGTGTCATTCCAGGGTACGATGGTACACTGACTACGCTTTATCAGGCTATAAATAGAGAGGTAGTGGAACAAACAATTGTAAGCTTTGGGAAGAGTAGTTTTCCACAATTATTTAAACACACACTGCAGCAATCCCGAGCACTACCTCCGTACGATATTGTTGTCCTGTGAGATTTCCGAACACACTTGAACATGTTCTTGGTGTGATTCATTATCAATATATGAGCAGCTTTTATATCTGATCCTGTTTACACAATCACTCATTTTAATGGATTTATTTAATATGCTTCCGTTGTCTATTTCACTACCATTAATATGATACAACGTGAATCTGGGAACCTACAATAAAGAAACAAGGGATTTGATGACGCAGGAAAAACCTCAATCGAAGAAAAAACCTGCGGACGACAGGGGGTGTCATCGCTGCACTATGGTCGCCAATCAGGGGCGATGTCCTTGATAATGGTGTCGATCGTACAGTGATTACAATACAAATGAAGAAAATGCTTCGAAATGTAAAGTACAAGTGTTTTCGGTGTTTAAACAGTGTGCGTCGTGTGTAAAGATGAATTGTCTTGCGTGATTGTCGTGTGTCGAGAGCGATCTTCGAGAGTGAATTCTTTGCTGTGAATGTTCTTCTGAGCTTGAGTGCTTGTGTTTGCTCTCCTCTGATTGATTTGTGTCTTCCCCCGAATTGGTTGCAGCATAGGCTTTTTTATAGCATCCGTCGGCTATTAATGGTGCTTTTATGGCGCGCTTTATAACCGATGTCGGGCATTGAATGCTTCTTCGATGATTGGTCTTGTAACGGTCGCTGTCTTCAATGTGTGATTAAATGCTCGTTAATGACTTCGTCGGTTATAGCCGTTGCCCATTAATGACTTTGGCTCCTGCATTAACCACTTAACAAACGTAACAGTTATATTATGTGTTAGCTTGGTTGAGGTCGCTGTTTGGGCAAAAAATCACGTCGTACGACCACGACTAGAGCAGGTAAGACGCACGTTCTAATCCAAATCTTGTATTAAGATAAGGTCTCGACAAGAACCCAGAAAACATCCGACGTCTCCTGTAAAAGGTAAGTCGTACGTCCCCCATGACGCACGACCATAGTGTCGCCCGTCCCGTACGACCATCGCGTAAGATCATTGCACCTTCGCCCAAAGCTAACGTTAACCTTGACTGTTACGATTGTTAAGTATTTAATGCAGGAGTCAAAGCCATTAACAGCAAGCAGCCATAACGGACGAATAGCATTATGGATAATCACTCCAGCGACCGTTTCCAGTCGTTGTAGCCGTTAATCAAAGCATTAATGGAGCTAATTAATGACGCGAAGACTATAAATACCAAGCTAAAGCCTCATTTCAAGGGACATCGATTATCATCCAATACACTTCAGCGAACATCATCATACAACAGAGAAAATCATCCAAACTCATAGCAAAGAACATTCAAACTCTGGAGATTGAGTACTGAAAGCCAGAATCCTACAGCGAACTCAAGAACACTCGAAGGAAAGCTCAAGTTATCATTCTCGACGCACGATAGCAGCTTTCGACCAACAATTATTTACACTTTGTATTCACACACGACAAACACTTGTCGTCACATTCAAACACTTGTACTTTACATTTCGAAGTATTTCCTTCATTTGTATTGTAATCATCGTACAACCGACGCCAGTACCAAGGACGTCGCCCCTGATTGGCAACCATAGTGCAGCGACGACATCCCTTGTCGTCCGCAGGTTTTTTCCTCGATTGAGGTTTTTCCTACGTCATCAAATCCCTTGTCTCGTTTATTTTTTCCCTCATCGCACGTTACGTCGAAAGATCCTTTCTTTAGTTGATTAAGTCCACATCGACCTTAAGTTGTCCCTTTGGTGCGATTTTTGGCATTAACAGTTTGGCGCCATCCGTGGGACCTCATCTAGAGAAAATCCTCGACGAACGTGCACCCTACTAACAGTTTCTTGGAGTTTTTTCTGCTCTCTATTACAGGAACAATGGCAGCCCCTGGAAATCCGCAGCAAGCTGTTGCTCAGATGTATCAGGAGCTCGAAGTCGCCAGGAATCAACTCAATGCAATGGCAGAGCAGAATCGCAAAGCAACTGAAGAGATCGCGCGGCTAAGGAATCCTTTTGGATCCCAGAATGGTCCTAGACCATTCATCCCGAATCCAGGTCTGGAGCCAGGCCCGTCCGCGCAGAATCAGCATTTAGACCCGTTCATGCAGAATCAACAGCCAGGGTCGTTCAACCCAAATCCTCAGTTTGGGATAATTCCTCCTCAGCACATAAGGCCACCACCCGTGAATAATGGGTCTCAGCCATCACAAGGGTCGCAGCCTTTCCAGCAAGGGTCGCAACCATTTCAGCAGCCATTTCATAATGGACCTCAAGGTGGATCGCAGCCTTTCCAGCAAGGATCGCAGCCGTTTCAGAATGGACCGCAACAATTCCACTATGGGCCGCAGCCGTATTTCGTCCCGTTCAACGGGGACACCAATGGTTCATCGCATGGTAATGGCACTAGCCCAGGGGCCAATCCCTCGACAGGGGCAAATCCCGATCTTAACGATCCCGTCGCTCAGCGTTTGAAGATGTTAGAAGACCAAAATGAGCGCGTCCTGTCCTTGCTCGCCAAGTTGCCTGGGGCAGCCGTGCCTGTCGACGTCGAGCCTCGCTCGGGATATCAGGCGTCGCCTTTCATCGACGAGATTGCCACCGTCGAGGTCCCAAAGAAGTATAACATTCCTGCCTTCACTCCCAAGTATTCGGGTCTGACCGATCCAACTGAGCACGCCGCGCAATATAAGCAGCTCATGTGGACGATCTCGATCCAATTTATGTACCGGGAAGTATGCATGTGTAAGAGTTTTGGAGCAACCCTCACTGGTCCTGCTCTCCAATGGTTGATCAATCTCAAACCCAAATCCATCGGGTCGTTTGCTGAGTTGGTTAATCAATTCTCCCAGCAATTCGCCAGCAGTCGTAAGATGGAGAAGCAGACCAGCGACCTATATTACATCGTGTAGAAAGCCAATGAGTCTATTCGAAGTTATTTCAATAGATTCAATACCGAAATGATCAGTATCTGCAATTGTGACATCAAAAATGCGATCGAAGCTTATAAGTGTGGTCTAGACGATAGTTCAGGTCTATATATCGATCTGACCAAGTATCCCCCAGAGACTTTCGAAGACGTCCGAGCTCGAACCTTAGCATATATGAGGGTAGAAGATGATGTCGCCTTTCGTCGCAAGCACACTAACGACAAGAAGTCGTTAGGCGTCAGAAAGCCAGAGTTCAAGCCAAAGGTTGTTTCCAGAATAGAGCCAGCGCGCCAAATTTCAAATGTTCGTTTCCAGATGAAAGCAGAGGCCAAGACCGCGACTAAGTTCACTCAGTACCCCAAGATATCCTCTTACGGATTCAAAAGATCTGCAAAGGACTTAGTCGAAGCTCTGAAGACCGCTCAAGCTACCATTCGATGGCCAAAGAAGTCCGACTTGGACGATGCTAAGAAAGACAAATCAAAGTGGTGCGACTTCTATGCCGATCATGGTCATGCGACAAACGAATGTATCGCATTGAAGAAGGAACTAGCATATCATTTCCCGAAAGGAAATCTCAAGCACATCATCGACGATGTCGCTGTTCCAGCTAATGGCCATCGACCGTCGACTCCCGAGCATGCAAAAGTTCTCAATTGAAATTCCCTACGCCATGGGGAATCCAGGAGTCTCTCGTGAGTGCTACAAGTCTACCTTGAAGCCGCGAAAATAACCTAAAGTCACAAGATCGGGCTCTCGACGGGTTCGTTTCTTCTATCCCTAAATTAATATCTTTTTCACAGAGACAAGTCTACTATGGTGCCCGGTCGCACGACAACATAGTCGACCGCAGGACAATATTTCACAGGATCGCCGTGTCCTGCTGTCATTTAAAACCTATCTTTTCCTGCCAAAAAGAATTAGGTAATAAATGACAGGGGGCAAATAGAGAGAACAGTCGAAATGGTACGTTCTCTAACTCTTTTTCATACGATTTTTTCTCACAAAATGACTGCTGACTTAAGCATCGGAGGATCGTTGGCCAGCCAACGACCAACCCCCGACATCGTTTTACCGCAGAACCGCACGACAACTTATCGCAGAATCGCACGACAGTAGTCATTAAGTCTACAATATGACTTTAAATTCACAAGGTCGCACGATATAAACGACCAAATCTATGATTTGATCACCCTTTACAGGGACTTAGTCGTACGATTGCGAGGTCTAACGATCTCATGATCTAAGCCTCTTAACTTTCATACTCCGAATGTATGCTTTAGTCGCATGTGCTTATGTTTATACACACGATTTAAAAGTCTTATGGCTTACGTACCAGTTATTGTGTTACAATGAATGCCTTAGTCGCATGATTCCCAGATTTAATTTCATAATTGATATGGTACTTGTTCACCAAATATATAAAACGCAAGTTCAAACAAAAGTTCAAAGTTTCATTTATGAAACTGTCGGTTATATTCAAAAGAACTCGACTGCCGACGCTCGAGTATACAAAGATAAAATGGTTCGACCACCAACGGTCGAGACATGAAAAGACATAGCATTTCCTAAACCTAGAGAAAAGCGTCGATGGCAAGCTTTGCCCAAAAGTCTCGACCTTCAAACCCTGCCAATCTCGATGAACTGATGCAATGATCAAACGAGTATATTAGGAGTGGTCTTCCAACTCCTTACGCCTCGACATTCTGAGAATATGGCTCTAAAGATTAATGTTAAGGTTGGAGGAAAGAATACATCCTTCTCAACGATCGACCTCCACTCCAGCGTTTCCTCTACCTTCACATATTTAATGAGAGGAAACAGTAGCATCTGCAAATTACAAAAGTAACATACTAAATGCTCAGCGAAAGAACTTCGATAACACAGGTTTTGAAAGAAAAACTTACAAAGAGCGCCAGTTCGGCTAAACACAGTCCAATCTTTTCAACAGAGATTCTTCGAAAACGCTCCTTGAAAGATGAGAGCTAATATTTCCCCAGATGCGGAAGTGACTCTGCCCTAACGAGGACATAGTCAATCAGGAGGGTTGACGACAACGCAAAGTTGTTCGTCGCCATAAACTCTCCCTCATTCTCTCCCGTCTTTACACCCCTGCCCCTGGCGGCTGACAAAAGGGTCGACGAGGATGTAGAGAACATCGTCGCCAGTTGCGCAGTATGAAACTCCATTGCCAGTTGCGCAGTATGAAACACCGTCGCCAGTTGCGCAGTATGAAACATCGTCTCCGGTTGCGCAGTATGAGACATCGTCGCTAGTTGTGCAGTATCAACAGATCCAATCCAATCACTGTCCGTATCCAGCACATACCTCGTCTTCCATTTACGATCATCGACAGCAGTGTTCAAAACTAAGTGCGAGGTAAGTCGCTCGATGATTAGGATAACTCGCCAGAACTGGGGCATCGATTGCCTCGGTGAAAGATCGAATTCACGCATGAACACTTCAACCAAAGGCGAATACGGCCAGTAGAAGCCCATCTTAAACAGGTACTCATATTTCACGACATATCCATCAGGACACATCTCCTGTCGAACCTCGCCAACCTTGCTTATGGTAATACACATGAGAATCCTCGCTAGACTTCCAAAGTCGCCAAAATCTTTTTCATTTCTAATAGCACCTCTGGGCTCCGTCGACATTCAGCTGGTAAGCATCATCATACGTCAGCATGACGTCACGACCGCGTTCCCCTTTCAACTTCTCGATCGGTTAGAAGCGGACCAGTCTAGTTCAAAAGCGATTGAGGTACATTTCAAAACTCTTGCCTTATTTCTTACGCTTCTGATTGACAAAATTTAAACTCGGATTTGCTATCCTTTTTTCAAATTTTGGGGGCAAACTGGTTGGGCAAAAAATCACGTCGTACGACCATGACCAGAGTAGGTAAGATGCACGTTCTAATCCAAATCTTGTATTAAGATAAGGTCTCGACAAGAACCCAGAAAACATCCGACGTCTCCTGTAAAAGGTAAGTCGTACGTCCCCCATGACGCACGACCATAGTGTCGCCCGTCCCGTACGACCATCGCGTAAGATCATTGCACCTTCGACCAAAGCTAACGTTAACCTTGACTGTTACGATTGTTAAGTATTTAATGCAGGAGTCAAAGCCATTAACAGCAAGCAGCCATAACGGACGAAGAGCATTATGGATAATCACTCCAGCGACCGTTTCCAGCCGTTGTAGCCGTTGATCAAAGCATTAATGGAGCTAATTAATGACGCGAAGACTATAAATACCAAGCTAAAGCCTCATTTCAAGGGACATCGATTATCATCCAATACACTTCAGCGAACATCATCATACAACAGAGAAAATCATCCAAACTCATAGAAAAGAACATTCAAGCTCTGGAGATTGAGTACTGAAAGCCAGAATCCTACAGCGAACTCAAGAACACTCGAAGGAAAGCTCAAGTTATCGCTCTCGATGCACGGCAGCAGCTTTTGACCAACAGTTATTTACACTTTGTATTCACACACGACAAACACTTGTCATCACATTCAAACTCTTGAACTTTACATTTCAAAGTATTTCCTTCATTTGTATTGTAATCATCGTACAACCGACGCCAGTACCAAGGACGTCGCACCTGATTGGCGACCATAGTTCAGCGACGACATCCCTTGTCGTCCACAGGTTTTTTTCTCGATTGAGGTTTTTCCTGCGTCATCAAATCCCTTGTCTCGTTTATTTTTTCCCTCGTCGCACGTCTCGTCGAAAGATCCTTTCTTTGGTTGATTAAGTCCACATCGACCTTAAGCTGTCCCTTTGGTGCGATTTTTGGCATTAACAGACGCATGGTCTTTATGCGACGGTCGTGCGGAGCGGGCGACGTCGACGTCGAGTGTCGTGATGAACTCTCGACTTACCTTTCGGGAGGGACGACAGATGTTTTCTGGGTCTTTGTTGGGACCTTATCTTAATACAAGATATGGTTCATAACGAGTATCTTACCTTTTCCGTTCGTGGTCAAGACCTGCATTGATAAACAGAATAAATGGATGTTTGACTGTTAACGATTAGTATAATCGTACGACCGTCTTAAGTCTCGGATGTCGGTCTTATGGAACATACGACTATCACCAAAATATAAGACCATTTGGTTGTAGGACCAGGATGTCAGGACGATGTTGTCGTAGGACCAGAGCGATATAACACCGATGACAGGAGACTGTGGACGTAAGACCGACGAGCCGTAACTGGCGACATAGGACTAGTAACGTAAGACTAGTGATGTGCAAAGTGCGTGATGTGTGACACGTGACGATGTAATATGACTATTGATCCAATATGTCAATTATCGTGGTTATTTAACGTATGTCGGGTATATGATAATAACACGTATTATCCTTATCGGTCGGGGGTAATCAATGTCCATGGGTTATGTCAAGGGTGCTTCCCATGTCGGTCGAGGGTGTGATTTTTTACCCAAACAGTATCCTTTTGTTTTAATTCTTATCCTTTGATGTTATAGGAAGAATTAAAATACTTGGGCCCCTGTGGTAGAATGATCTTACTTTTGCTATAAAGGGTTTTTGAGAATTTTCAATGAGTTTAGCAGTAAAGGAAATGTAAAGAATTGGTCAAGACATAGTAATAATTAATTTTGGTTGTGTAATCGGATTTTGGCGTGAACTATACGAGTTTTCGGTATCCTAAAATCGTTCGAACCGCTTCCGGTAGGGGTTGCATAACTTATGATTTGGTCCTGAAAGAGGGAGTCCAGAACAATGGTCCCAGAAGAGAGATTCCGGAACATTGGTCCCGGAATAGGGAGTCCAAAACATTGGTCCCGGAAGAGAGAGTCCGGAACATTGGTTCTCGGAAAGGTAGGGACCGGGTGTAGGATTCCGGAAAAAATCAATACCGGATGGTGTACCCGGTAATGCTGGAACTCGGGAAATCGGTATCCGGGAAGTCCGGTTTCTGATTTTGTTCCCTAGGATTTAGTCTTTCTACTTTATAGATTTGAGTGAGACTTTTGTAAAGGTGGAGTGCGAGCATCAAGGGCATTCGGGTAGCTTACCTTCTTATTATTTATCGTAGGCATTTCCTTTTTGGAGGCCAGAGGTTTAAGAAGAATTTTGGACAAAGGCACCAGGTGAGTTTTTCTAACTGAAAGTGTGTTGATCTATATTCTATTTTAATCGCATGAGATCATATACAGAACTACATGTTTTATCCTTTATAGGAAACTGTATGTTTTACTTTGTTTGAGAAGGTTAAGATATTATGTATGCATACATTTGGAAGTGGGCATGTTTTGGCTAAGTCAGGGGGTGTGGCCCGCCAGTGCTCATACCAGGGGGTGTCCCATTTATGCCATGGGAGGTGTGACCCAATACGACAGTGTGAGACTGACACATTGTCATAGGAGTGTGTGACTTCAGTGTGCCATTTACATGTGTAGTTCTTGTGTTGAAAGTTTGAATGTTTTAAAGTTGAGAATTGTCACAAATGCTTATAAACTGTTTAAAATATTCATGTTGCACATGAAACTCACTAGACTTCATGGTCTAACCCTCGCTTTTCAAAAACTAAACTATTTTCAGGTAAGCGTTTAGTAGAAGGCTTAATTAAGGGCAAGGAGAAGGCATGAGCGTGAAGTTTTGGACTAGAAGGAAGTCGTTTTATTTAGCATGTCAAACATTGTTCTTTAGTAATCTCAGCTGTGTAATAGGTTGTTTCCGCAAACCTTATCTTGTACTGGTTGTTATAACTAATGTCTGGGGGCCATTTTAACAGGATCTTCTTATATAATTGTTTACGTTATATTTCTGGATCTGGGTTGTTACACTTATCTAGCTTATAGACATATTCTGGATGCTTAGGATCAGCTAATCCTGGTGGTTGTTCAACATAAACTTCTTCATTCAATTTTCCGCTAAGGAATGCTGACTTAACGTCCATTTGGTAAACCTTGAAGTCTTTTTGAACTGCAAAGTCTAAGAAAAGTCAAATTGCATTGAGTCTTGCCACTGGGGCAAAGGTTTCATCATAGTTTATGCCCACCTCTTTTCTGTATCCCTGAGCAACTAGTCTAGCCTTGTTGCGGGTCATAGTTCCTAATTCATCTAACTTGTTTCGATACACCCACTTGGTGTCTATAACGGTTTTGTCAAATGGTCTATTTTAATCGCATGAGATCATATATAGAACTGCATGTTTTATCCTTTATATGAAACTGTATGTTTTACTTTGTTTGAGAAGGTTAAGATATTATGTATGCATACATTTGGAAGTGGGCATGTTTTGGCTAAGTCGGGGGGTGTGGCAGGCCAGTGCTCATACCAGGGGGGTGTCCCATTTATGCCATGGGAGGTGTGACCCAATACGACAGTGTGAGACTGACACGTTGTCATAGGAGTGTGTGACTTCAGTGTGCCATTTACATGTGTAGTTCTTGTGTTGAAAGTTTGAATGTTTTAAAGTTGAGAATTGTTACAAATGCTTATAAACTGTTTAAAATATTCATGTTGCACGTGGAACTCACTAGACTTCATGGTCTAACCCTCGCTTTTCAAAAACTAAACCATTTTCAGGTAAGCGTTTACTAGAAGGCTTAATTAAGGGCAAGGAGAAGGCGTGAGCGTGAAGTTTTGGACTAGAAGGAAGTCGTTTTATTTAGCATGTCAAACATTGTTCTTTAGTGATCTCAGCTGTGTAATAGGTTGTTTCCGCAAACCTTATCTTGTACTGGTTGTTATAACTAATGTCTGGGGGCCATTTTAACAGGATCTTCTTATATAATTGTTTACGTTATATTTCTGGATCTGGGTTGTTACACTTATCTAGCTTATAGACATATTCTGGACGCTTAGGATCAACTAATCCTGGTGGTTGTTCAACATAAACTTCTTCATTCAATTTTCCGCTAAGGAATGCTGACTTAACGTCCATTTGGTGAACCTTGAAGTCTTTTTGAACTGCAAAGGCTAAGAAAAGTCGAATTGCTTTGAGTCTTGCCACTGGGGCAAAGGTTTCATCATAGTTTATGCCCTCCTCTTTTCTGTATCCCTGAGCAACTAGTCTAGCCTTGTTGCGGGTCATAGTTCCTAATTCATCTAACTTGTTTCGATACACCCACTTGGTGTCTATAATGGTTTTGTCAGATGGTCTAGGGACAAGATTCCAAACTTTGTTTCTTTTAAACTCAGTCAACTCTTCTTGCATAGCACTAACACAGTTTGGATCTCTGAGGGCATCATCAGTTCTTTTCGGTTCAATCAGCGAAATAAAATTAACAAAAAGACAAATATTACCTGAACTTCGTCGTGTCTGAATACCTGCATTTAGATCACCTAAGATTTGCTCGATTGGGTGTTTCACTGTCCATCGCCGAGCAGGAGCACAAATCTCTGGCTCAGAATGGATTTCTGGAGGTGTTGAAGAACATGCTTCAGCAATGATAGTTTCAGGTAGTGCAGGCAGGAGTTGCTGAGGTTCAGATGATATTTCGTTTATTGATTATTGAAGAGAAGTGGATGGGTTTTCAGAAGTTGAGGGTTCAGAATGAGGCAAAGTGTTTATGGGAATAACTGATACACAGGATGAGGATTCAACTTCACTTGATTGCATGCTAAGAATGATGATAGGAGCATCATCAGCGGTTGGGTTGTTGACTTGAGGGTCAGGATTGAAGTTTGCTTATGATTCCCCATAATGAGAAAACATCCACTGATTCAATTCTTCGTTATCAGCTGTAGGTCTAGAATTTGCTGAACGGGATTCATCAAAAGTAACATGAATGGATTCTTCGACAATTTGTCTTCTCTTGTTGAAGACTCTAAAGCCTTTAGATACTGAGGAGTATCCAAGGAAGATTCCATTGTTAGCTTTGGGATATAACTTTTGAAAAGTATCTTTGTTGTTTAAAATGAAGCACATACAACCAAATATATGAAGAAAGCTTATAGATGGCTTTCTCCCATGAAACGTTCATAGGCAATTTTGTTGAATCTTTTAACGATCGGCGACCTATTTTGAGTAAAACATGCAGTGTTGACAGCTTCTGCCCAGAAATGAGTTGGAAGTTGAGAATCGCCGAGCATAGACCGAGCAGCTTCGATGATCGTTCTGTTTCTTCTTTCAGCGACTCCGTTTTGCTGAGGTGTTCTCACCGCTGAGAAGTTGTGAGAAATGCCCTTACTCTCAAAGAAGTTATCAAGAGAACTGTTTTTGAATTCTGTCCTATGATCACTCCTAATTGAGCAAACCATCATATTATTCAGGACTTTCAGTTTCCTGACAAGATGAGTTCATCTGGGGTGTCACTCTTAGCATGGAAAAACATTACCCAGGTATAGAGAGAGAATTCATCTACAATGACGAGAGTATATTTCTTTCCAGCGATGCATTGTATGTTGACATGGCCAAATAAATCCATATGGAGGAGTTGAAGAGGGTTTGTCACTGACGACACTTGTTTTGATTTGAAACTAGCTTTAGTTTGCTTTCCTTTTCCACACGCTGAGCAGAGAGATTCCTTAGAGTATGAATGTTGAGGTAAGCCAGTGACAAGTTTTCTTGAGGAGAGAGTGTTCAGCGTTTTGAAGTTTTAGGTGATAGCGTCTTTTATGGCATAGCCAGTTGACATATGATGAGGCTTTAGAGAGAAAGCAAACGTTCTCAGTGGTTGTTGAGTCCATGTTTATGACATAAACATTTTCCAAACGATAACTGCTGAGAGTAACCTTTTCTTTGTTAGCAGTGACAAAACATGCATTCTTTGTAAAGCATACTTTGTAGACTTTATCACATAGTTGGATGATGCTTAGAAGATTGTGCTTCAGTCCTTCTACGTAAGCAACTCTTCTGAAGGTAGTTGTGCCATTTAAGAGTACACCAAACCCTCGGGTATAGCCTATTCCTCTAGTCATGTGTCGAGAGCATCCACTATCAAGATACCAGATACCCTTCGAGACTTGCGCACAAGAGGAAGATTAATTTTGAATTGATACCCACTTTACAATGGGTCCACATTTGTCAGTAGAAGAGGAAGTGAAAGGATCAGCGGTCTTCACAGCATCTGATGATTCAGCGTCAATGGTAACCTTTACTTTGGTTAATTTCTTAACCTTAGTTGTATTTTTCACATCGGCTTGATTTTCACCTGGGGTGATCTTCTTTGCCTTGGAGGCAGTCATCTTCACGTTAGCTGATTTTTCAGCTTTGGTGGCTGTGGGGCACTTACTAGCAATATGGCCAGTAAGTCCGCAGTAATAGCATTTCCTATAGCTGAAAGTAGCTTTAGGACCATAGGCATGAATATTCGAATGCTTTAACTAAGAAGGGCCCATACCAAGAATGCCTTTAGCATCAGATATCGGAGGAACTTTAGGTTCTTCAGATGTCTTAGCTATGACATCAACCTTTATTCTTGGGGTTGATCACTGAACATGTTCAGGGATCTTAGCTTTTGAAACAGAAGGTTATTTTGCTAAAGGTTTAGTCTTCTTCAGCTTTGGCACTTTGGTGCCCTTCTGAGGATTTTGTAAAACGGGTTTTCCTTTTTCTTTGAGTCTGGGGCTCAAAGGAGATTTTTTCTCAATGATAGGAGTATTAGAAGAAGAGCACTGAGATGATGAGGTGTCAGGGATGGATGAGACGAACATTCCAAAGTTAAGCATGGAACCATCATGGCTTGGTTCTTCCATGTTAGCAATAAACCAAGACCACTCCTGTTGTTGGCAGGGATCCGAGCACCGATTATCTCAGTAATCTTTGCTGAGAATTTACACCATCCTTTAGCAGTGGCTTTCTCAGCTTTCAATTCAGCGATAGCTTTGTTCGCGTTCAATGCTGATTATTTGATTTACATAGACTTGATCGTTTAAACTTTCTTCAATATTATAGAGTTCTTGGATCTTTAAATGACATTTCTTAAGTTGTTCAGTTAAATCTAAATTTAGTTGTTCAACTTGGGTTTTGCCATTCAGGGCATCATATAAATCAATAGTCAGCGCATCGATAGCACGAAGTCTATCGACATCAATGAGAGTTGGGATAGAAGAGGTTGATACCTGGGAAGTGGAGGATGTAGAGGGAACATCATCGAGTTCTTCCTTTACTTCTTGGATTTTGGCCATAAGACAGAGATTGACCTCATCTTCTTCATCAGAATCTGATTCTTCATCAGATTCAGCCCAATCGTGTTCTTCAGCGATCAGACCTTTCCTTTCTTCTGATAGTTTTTCATCTTCAGGTATTTTTCTTTAAGTTTAAGGTATTTATCATCTCTGGGTTTAGAGGTTGAGGAGTGTTTGAGAGATGACGAAGGCTTAAAGACTTTCTTTGACCTGCACTCACTAGCAAAATGTCCTTTGTTTTCGCAGTTATAGCAAGTAGCAGTTTCCTTATCAATAGAAGATGATTTAGGCTTGTTAGTGATAGAGAGAGGTTTATTTCTTCTGAAGTTACTCTTTCTTACAAATCTCCTAAAGAAGTTTGTCAAGAGTGTCAGGGATTCATCAAGTTCATACGGGTCATTTTCTGATGAATCATCAGAGTTTGATTCCATCTCAGTGATTGTGACAGAAGATCGCTGGGTGGGCATCAACTTTGAGGAGAGTAAAGCAACATGTGTGCTTTTTGATTCTTTTACAAGATTCTTCTTAAGCTGGCAAGATTGCTCTCGATTGAGCATGGTGCCAAAAAGAGTGCTTAAGGTCATATATTTGAGATCCTTAGACAGTTTAAGACACATAGTATAATTGTCCCAACATTCAGGAAGACATTCAAAGAATTTTGTCAGAATCTCAGAGTTAGAGTAGGTCCTACCAACAGTTTTTAGGTCAATAATTAAGCAATTAAAACGTTGGTGTACTTCAAAAAAGTTTTATTCTTACCACAAATGAAGCTTTCATATTGTCTGACCATATTTATCTTTCTGGACTATTGTACGTCACATGTACCTTCTTATTGAACACAAATTGTGTCCCACATGGCTTTGGAGGTTCTTAGGTGACAGAATGATAGACCTCATCAGGTAGAGCCATAGAGACGATTGATCTGAATTTGGTATCAATGGCTACCTTATTCTTATCATCATCAATCCATTGGGAGACCTGTTTGATGATTTGTCTTTCAGGAATGGCTGGAGTGGTAGCAGTGGCAGCAACGGCAGGAGATAGAATGTACGGAACATAGGGTCCAGTTTCCACATAGTAAGGCATAGTGGGTTCTATACCTTCTCGGAAAAGCATCATTCGATTCTTCCAGAGATTAAAGTTGTCTTTGCTAAATCGGGTAGGTTTTGCAAGAGAACCATTGTTGATATAGCTTGTGTTTGTGTTTTGTGCCATTTCAAGAATAGCTACAAAGAGATTAGTATAAGCAAGATCTTGTTTATGAGATTAAACAATCTGCTCTGATACCATTTGTTGGTCCCGAAGGGGTTATACAAGTATAAAGGTTTGTAGAAGGGGGGATGGTTGAATACAAACACAAGATTTATAGTTTTCTAAATTGTTTATTGATAAATCAAACATAATTTACAGTTTGTTGCAAAATGAGATTAAGTAGAACCTAATATAAACAAAGTTAAAGAATCACTAAGTATTCTTGCACAAGAAATCAGAGAGAAATAGGGTATAGAAAAATAAGGATATTTTTCTATGCACTAAGTAGTTCAGGGAAGACCACCTTCAAACTGAAGGGGTATTCCTCCTATTTATACCCGATGCATTAAATGCATGGCAGGAGGACTTTACACGTGTCATCATATGGTTGGGCGCATGCTTTTGACTTTTTGCACAACATGCTTTGGCCGTATGGTGAACAGTGTAGTGGTAGAGTGGTTGTACGATCTTCGACAATAGCATGTCTCGTCTGACAAATCGTACGATGTGTGCAAGGAGATAAGACAAACATTTCTTGAAGTAGAAGCTTCATGATCAGCGATCGCTGAGTAGGTCTTCCATCAGAGAAGAGTTGACGTAAGTCAGCTATCGCTGAAGTCTTCTTCTTGAAATGTCGTGTGTGTGGACTTGTCTTGGTTTCACTGATTTCCGCATCAGATCATTAGTAGACTTGTCACTTGTTCATTCAGCTTCGTCTTCGATGTCAACGATGAACTCTTTATCGCGAAACTTGTCTTCGGGGATTACATTAAACTTGTTAGAATTATATAAGTGTAATTGTGTATGTATATGTATATGTATATGCTCATAAAACAAGAAGAAGTGATTCTATACCCATGTAGGGAAAAGCCAAATAAACTAACAAACACAAACCAATAAAGGAATAATATGTTTCTTATGTAGAACAAAGCTCAGTAATCAATCAATATATCAATCTCTATTATATCTATTAAAGAAAAAACCGGTGGTAATGACGTGGCATCTCTAAAGTTCAAGGATCTATTTTATCTTTTTTCTCAATTTATGCCACTTTTGTCTATATATTCATTTATTGTTAAATACGTTTCTGTTTGTTTAATTATATCCTTAACTATCCGGCTTCCTCTCTGGCAACTTTCTGTATTCCTTTATATTTAAAACTCAACTATCTATATTCTCTTCAAATCTAGCTGTCGTTTCTTGCTGTGCGTATGTACCCCAAATGAAATGAGAGCTCTTGCTATTTCCTATGGTTTCTTCTTCAATAGTCGTGTTCAACAAATGGATCCAAAACACCTAAATCTGTATATATGTATTCAATTCTGATTCCTCTATGCTTCAATTTCCATCTCCCTTGCTCAAGGGCTCAATTGTTAGATATAATATTACAAATATTGACAACCCAGGTTAGCTGCTTCTCTTATTCTATCAGACATTACGGTTTTGTGCATTAGAGTTCCGAATGATCCATTTGATTAATCCATAAATTAAAGGAATATTCTCTGTCATATATTTATTCGATTATGATTCCTCTCGGTTTTAGGTTCAGTCTCTCTTGCTCAAGGGCTCAATATCATTTGTTCGATGTAATCTACAAGTATTCATAAGTGATAGAGTTTGCCCACATTAGTAAGCCTTTTGTTGGCAAAAAAGGTTTGTTTGCAACAAAGCTTTGTTTATATATATCAAATCTTGAAATGTGGTGTGTTTTGGCTATCCCACATTGGTGAGAAAAAGAAAGTTTGAAAGAATGAAATGTGTAAAAGAAATGTGGAGCTCATTCTTTTGTAGCAAGTCATAGTCTTGGCCCACATTAGTAAACCTTTTTTTTGGCAAAAAAAAGTTCTCTTTATGTAATAAATTGTTAAAACAATATCTTTTTGGTAAATAAATCTATATACATAAAAATTGGCTAAAAAAGCAACGAAAAATGATTGTATAAAAATACAACTAAGATTGACATTATAAAGTTTGTGTATTTCTTAAATCAATCAATCAAATCAATATATCAATATCAATATATCTATTAAAAGAGAAAACCACCATATATGAGGTGGCATAATGTGGTTTGAGTATTCATCAAAACTTGAAATATGGTGTGTTTTGGCTATCCCACATTGGTGAGAAAAAAAAAGTTTGAAAGAGTGAAATGTGTATAAGAATTGAGTTGATCATTCTTTTGTAGCAAGTGATAGTGTTCGCCCACATTAGTAAACCTTTTGTTGACAAAAAAACTTTGTTTGCAAAAAAGCTTTGTTTATATAGCTTTCAAACACTTCTTCTCATCTTTTATATACTCAACTATTCTATTAATGTATCACTTTTCTTATCGAAAATAGGACACCCTTTGTAAGATCCCACACTGGTTGGGGAGGAGAACTAAGGTTGCCTTATAAGAGGGACTTGATACCTCCCCTATCAGACGCGTTTTAAAACCGTGAGTCCAGGTGTGCGGACAAAGCGGACAATATCTGGTACGGTTGGCCTGGGATGTTACAGATGGTATCAGAGCCGGGAACCGGACTGGTGTGCCAGCGAGGACGTTGGGCTCCCAAGGGGGGTAGATTGTAAGATCCCACATTGGTTGGGGAGGAGAACTAAGGTTGCCTTATAAGAGGGACTTGATACCTCCCCTATCAGACGCGTTTTAAAACCATGAGTCCAGGTGTGCGGACAAAGCGGACAATATCTGGTACGGTTGGCCTGGGATGTTACACCCTTAGAGTTAAACGCCATAGTTTGGCACAAATGCCTTTTATCCACATTTCTTTATACACACAACTTTGTTCCAATCTTTCAACTTCTCACCAATATGTGACACCTACAAATCAACCATAATTTATCCTTTGAGAATACTCAATTCTAATGGTGCCGATTCAATACAGATTGGTTCTTCTTTCAATATATATATATATATATATATATGATTACTAAATTTTTTTTGCAAAAGATAATCACCCAACATAAGATAATTTTTTAAGGCAAATTATTATTATTATTATTATTTTGTAAAAACCACAGGACCAATCATGTAATTTACCCTAATTTTTATAAAAAAAGTTATCTAAAATAATACAACTTTATGTGTCAAAATCCCATGAATAGACACAAATGCATCATATTCACCTTTCTTACACACATTGTAACAACCCGGACCAAAATAGAAGAATTGTAAGCCTTTTTGTTTGGTGCTAGTGTTAATGGAAGTTGAGGGGTCAATTAGTAGATTTGGGAAGAAGTATAAAAGGGCCCAAAACCCTAGGAGAATATTTCCTATTGCTGATTTGTGTGTGTGGTCGGCTGGAAGAACAAAAGAGAGAAAAAGGAAAAAAGGAGAAAAGAGGAAGAAAGAAAGGAAGATAAGGAAAGAGAGAAGAAGGATATTTCGTTTTTGGAAAGAAGAGAAGGTGTTCTTTAGTAATCAATCCACCAGGTAAACCTTCCTTAACCTCTCGAATCTGTGGTTTGATTGTAGAATGTTTATCTTTTTTGAGTTTTGGTTAAAAAGTAGAGTTTGAAAGTGGGAGGGAGAAATCGAGCCTCATAATGTGTTATTGTTGCTAAGAACTCGTTAATTGCTAAGTTTATAGTTGTTTTTGCTATTGCTAATCTTTAATTCGAGAGAATCGAGTTTAGCCTATGGATTTCAGCCCAAAAATGGACCAGGTCGACGTCCGGACACCTTCTCGGGCGTCCGGATTCGTTTATGGTTAGGAGGTCTCCGGACGAGTGGACTGTCCGGATAGGAAGTTGACCGGGTAGGTGGTTGTCCGGAGAGTGTGTTTGTCCGGAAGTTGTGGCTGTTCGGAAAATAGTGTTTGTCCGGAAAACAGCGTTCGTCCGGAAACTAGTGTTTGTCCGGATAAGGTGTTAATCAGCTCTTATTCTGTCCTTTAATCAGGGAGTCGATTTGGAAGTTTGGGAACTGTTTAGAAACAAGAAGTAAGAGCATCAGGTGAGTTTTCTAAACTAAAATGCATGGCTTTAAAGCGTTTTCAAAATATGTTTAAATGATGAGAATTTGCCATGCTCTGTTTTTATGCTTTATCTGCATGAAAGATGTTTACAGTTTTATGAGAATGTATGCATACATTGGTCAGACGTAAATGGCTAAGACGGGAGAGTAGACCCGCCAGTACTCATGCGGGAGAGTAGACACTTTATGCCAGGGAGGTGTGACCCCACAAGGCAGCATGAGATTGACTCGTACCTTAGGGTGACTTCAGGGTGCCATTTACGAGAGGCGGACTTTGTTCCGTGGATGTTTTATATGGTCAGATTTTATATAATTATGCTGAAAAGATAACATGTTTTATATGCTTTGATAACTGTTGGGAGGGACTCACTAGGCCTCATGGTCTAACCCTCGCATTTTCAAAATAAAACCTTTTCAGGTAAGCAGGTGATTAAGGGTTCGAACAAGTGAGCAAAGACTTAGCAAGGAAGGTTGACGACATAGTGACACTATTATCTATTTAGTTACTTCTCAGTTGTGTAGGTTGTTTCCGCCAACCAAATTTTGAGTATTGTAAGGAAATTTTGAGACACGATTTTGGGATATTCCATATTTAAATGAAATGTTGTTTAAATTCTAGTATGGGTCTTTATACACATCTCTTCTATTGCAACCGTATGAGAATGGAGACAAAAGCATCACATCCACCTTTTTATACACCTCTTTATTCCACAATTTCATTTTTTCACCAATGTGGGAGAGCTAAAACTAAACTACAATCTATTATTTAAGAATACTCTCATGATGCAAAACAATAAGACAACTCTATGAGAATGAAAACAAAGTCATCACATCCACCTTTCTTATACACACATATTTGTTCTAAAGTTTCAACTCCTCACCAATGTGGGATAGTTATAAATCAACCACAATCCACTATTTGAGAATACTCAATTCTCATGGTGCCACCTCATTACTTTTAGGTTTTGCGTTTATGGGTGTTGACATGGCCTCTCTTATAAGTTAGAAACTCATTTATCTTTTTTCTCCTTCATCCTCCTCTTAATCCTATTTTCCCAAATTTCTCACATTAATTTCCCATCAACATTGATTATCCATTATGTTTGCACTTAAGATTGTTCTCTTCATTTTCCCTAACTCCTCTTTATCTCCCAATCCATACATCTATATAAACCACCACCACAAGGAATGAAGTGGAAACTCTAAACATGATAATCACTCATTTTTTTCTCAATCTATGGTATTTTCCTCATTTCCATCATTCTATGTTATTTACCAATATGTATTTTTTATAACTCTACATGTTCTTTTAAATGTCATCGTACTTTGATTTACTTACTCTATGATAATAAGTTCATAGGTCTTCACTAATTTTTCAAGTTGCAACAAGAATGTTGGTTCTTGACATACAATTGCAACCGTTGATGTCCATACTTCTTGACATGCAAGATGCTTACTCTTCTCACACCACTAAGTGAGTGTCGGTTGTAAATATTAGATTATGTCAAACTATTTCAATTAAGTATATGTATATGGTTGTTAATTATAAGTTTTTTTTGTACAATCTATTTCAAATATGTTAATAAGTAAGTTCCAAAATAAATTTTATAAGCTAAAATGCAAAATTAGAAAGAAAACAAAATTGATTTTGTATACACCCATTATAACGATTAACGTTGCACATATGCTTGCAACTAACTATTTCTGTACAAGTTTTAACTTTAATGTCAAAACATTATTATGCAACCAAAAAATAAGAAAATGTATGAATTATCTTTATTACAAGAAACAATATCAATGAAACTAATTTACATCTAAACAGATTCGCCTAATAAATCCATTGTCTTATATTACATCTAATTAGTCGTTGATTATCAAATTGCGTTTTTATCTCAACTTAGTACTGATTTTCTAACAATATGTTTTCCTTACCAATACAAATATATAAATGAAGGTTGTAAGGTATTAACATGACATAATCAAAATTTAGTATGCTCAAATCTTGAATTGTTGTTGAGTTACGTTTTCCCATGTTGATGAGAAAGAGAAATATTAAAAAAATGTAGTTGTGTATATGAAGGAGCGGATGACTTGAAAAATTAATATCAATATAAATATATAAAGGAATACTATAAGGTATCAAAATGACACAACAAGAATTTAGCAATCTCAATTCATTAAGGGAAATATAAATATACAAATAAAGGTTGTAAGGTATTAACATGGCAAATGGGAATTTAGTATTCTCAAAATGTTGTTGAGATTGGTTATCTCACATTGACGATAAAGAGAAATATTGGAAAATATAGTTGAGTATGTAAAAGGATGGGTGATGACTTGAAAATCAATATCAATATAAATATATAAATGAAACCTAAGAAACTTTTGTTATTGGGTTAATCAAACACTTCACACGTTTCTAGCGACTGACATGACAATATCAAATGATACGACTGTTGGAAATAGGTACTTAGGTATATGAAAGGAGGGGCAATGCCTTAATATTAGAATATGTGGTTGGTTAAAAATTTGACACTTTCCATCCAATTTTTGGATTAAATAGTAATTTTGAAGTTATCTGATTAAAATATTTTATTAAAAAATAACACCTTTCACATTTAATTTGATTAAACGTAAAATGTTCATTAGAATTGAATCAATACAGTCATCAATATAGATGTAGATGTAATAATAATCAATATAAAACAAGTGTTGACTAGAGGCATTGACATAACACAATCAGAATTTACTATTTTCTCAATAGTGAATTATAGTTGAGTTAAATATTGGAAGGAACATTTGAATATATGAAATGATGAGAGATGAATATTGGAAGGGTATTGACAAATGTACAATGAGAATTTAGTCTTCTCAAGTTTTAAGTTAAAGTCAAAGGGATATTGATGTATCATCGTAACTTTTGTATATCTTAATTGACATGTATTTTGATCATCGTGCAACGCACGATGTCGAACACTAGTATATATATTAAAGAAGAAATAATGGGTGTTGACATGGCTTCTCCTATAAGTTAGAAACTCATTTATCTTTTTTCTCCTTCATCGTCCTCTTAATCCTTTTTTCCCCAATTTCTCACATTAATTTTCCGTCAACATTGGTTATCCATTATGTTTGCCATTAACATTGTTCTCTTCATTTCCCCTAACTCCTCTTTATCTCCCAATCCATATATCTATATAAAGCACCACCACAAGGAATGAAGTGGAAGCTCTAAACATGATAATCACTCCTTTCTTTTATTCTCAATCTATGGTATTTTCCCCATTTCCGTCATTCTATGTTATCTATACTATCTTATAAAGCATATAGACTAAAAGTCTTAAAGTCTTAAAGTCTTAAATCTTTTTCTTTTAATTATATTCCTTTTCTTCCTATATTTAAGTCTATACTATCTTATAAAGCATATAGACTAAAAGCTTTAAAGTCTTAAAGTCTTAAATCTTTTTCTTTTAATTATATTCCTTTTCTTCCTATATTTAAGCAATAAAACTGAAAATTAATTATTGTAGTTATCTTTTCCTATCTCTCTAACAACTTAAACTTAAATCTTTTTTTATTTAAAAAATTAATTAAATTCCTTTTCTTCCTTTATTTAAGCCTGAAAAAGATATAATTATTTTGAAAAAAAATATGATTATTCATTTTAGAGAAAAATATATTAAAATTAAAAATCCAACAAACATATTATTAAATCATTTATGAAACTTGAAATTTTCGAAAAACGATTTATGAAACATAAAAATCTTGAAGTTTTTGAAAATATAATTTATAAAACTCAACCAAACAGTTTATGAACATGAAAAAAATCGAAAAAACGGTTTATAGAAGTTAAAAAAATTCATACAATACACTATAATTTAATAAAAACAATTAATGTGATTACATGAATATAAAAACAATTAATTACGATCACAAGATATATTTTCAAAAGTCTTAAAGTCTTAAAGTCTTAAATCTTTTTTTATTTAAAAAAATAATTATATTTCTTTTTTTCCTTTATTTAAGCAATAAAACTAAAAATTAATTATTGTAGTTATCTTTTCCTATCTCTCTAACAACTTAAACTCAAATCTTTTTTTATTTAAAAAATTAATTAAATTCCTGTTCTTCCTTTAATTAAGCCTGAAAATATATAATTATTTTGAAAAAAAATATGATTATTCATTTTAGAGAAAAATATATTAAAATTAAAAATCCAACAAACAGATTATTAAATCATTTATGAAACTTGAAAATTTCGAAAAACGATTTATGAAACATAAAAATCTTGAAGTTTTTTAAAAAATAATTTATAAAACTCAAACAAACAGTTTATGAACATGAAAAAAAATCAAAAAAACGGTTTATAGAAGTTAAAAAAATTCATATAACACACTATAATTTAATAAAAATAATTACTGTGATTACATGAATATAAAAACAATTAATTACGATCACAAGATATATTTTCAAAAGTCTTAAAGTCTTAAATCTATTTTTATTTAAAAAATTAATTATATTCATTTTCTTTCTTTATTTAAGCATGTTGATTCTGCTTTTTCTATTATTATTTTTAATAAAACTGAAAACTAATTGTTGTAGTTATTTTTTCTTATCTCTCTAACAACTTAAATTCAAATCTTTTTTATTTAAAAAATTAATTAAATTTCTTTTCATCCTTTATTTAAGCCTGAAAAATATATAATTATTTTTAAAAAAATCAAGATTATTTATGTTAGAGAAAAATATATTAAAATTAAAAATCCAACAAAGAGATTATTAAATCATTTATGAAACTTGAAAATTTCGAAAAACGATTTATGAAACATAAAAATCTTGAAGTTTTTGAAAAAATAATTTATAAAACTCAAACAAACCGTTTATGAACATGAAAAAAATCGAAAAAAACGGTTTATAGAAGTTAAAAAACTCATATAATACACTATAATTTAATAAAAACAATTAATGCGATTACATGAATATAAAAACAATTAATTACGATCAATTGATATATTTTCAAAAGTCTTAAAGTCTTAAATCTTTTTTATTTAAAAAGATAATTAAATTCCTTTTCTTCCTTTATTTAAGTCTGCTAATTCTGCTTTTCTTTTATTATTTTTAATAAAACTAAAAATTAATTGTTGTAGTTATCTGTTCCTGTCTTTCTAACAACTTAAACTCAAATCTTTTTTTTATTAAAAAATTAATTAAATTCATTTTCTTCTTTTATTTAAGCCTGAAAATATATAATTATTATGAAAAAATAAAATTATTTATGTTAGAGAAAAATATATTAAAATTAAAAATCCAACAAACAGATTATTAAATCATTTATGAAACTTGAAAATTTCGAAAAACGATTTATGAAACATAAAAATCTTGAAGTTTTTGAAAAAATAATTTATAAAACTCATACAAACAGTTTATGAACATGAAAAAAATCGAAAAAACGGTTTATAGAAGTTAAAAAATTCATATAATACACTATAATTTAATAAAAACAATTAATGCGATTACATGAATATAAAAACAATTAATTACGATCACATGATATATTTTCAAAAGTCTTAAAGTCTTAAATCTTTTTTTATTTAAATGTGGTTTATCGAGAAGTTTTGAGTGATGATTGTATATGATTAAAGCATGATTGTAATTTCTATTTTGTTTAAACAAAAATTTAGACATAAAAGACTTCAGTTATAAACCTGTAACACCCTAAAAACAGGGCTAATTTAAACCTTAAAAATTACACAAATTATGATCATAGAACTTCAAACTTTGATAACCTGAGGATCAAATGTAAATGTTTTATATATACAACACGTCTAACTCAAATAACATATTAATCTAATCATACATCATAATCAGATTAACTAAGTTACTCCAATCGATTTCATTTCGATGTCACATAATATTGTAAAATTAAAACTAAAACAAGACAGTCAATCAACTTATCAATAAAAGAGGTTGCGATTTTCTAAGAAACAAACCTTGAAAAACGTCGAGAGGAAGACGAAATTTGGGGATTTGACGTCGATTTGACGAACGATGATGAACGGGGTGATACAGAAGCAGAGAGCTTGGTGGTGATCTTGGGAGATAGAGAATGAAGATGAGAGCAGAGTACGCCATGAAAGAAAACCCTAGGTCAAAAAATGAAGTAGTGGATCGATTCCTATTTCTCAAATCGACGATTGATTACTTTAAACGGTTATCGGGTTAAGGTAATAGGCCCATTTATAGTTTACCCAACATATGGCCCATTTTTAAGTTTATATATAATTCAGTGTGTTTGGACTTTGGATAGGACAATTGTTAGACGAAATTGGATTAGGGGTTAGACCATCTTCAATGAACTCTCAATTTTACTCTCTATATCCTCTCCAATAAACTCTCTATTTTACTCTCTAAAATAGAGAAGTGACACGGGGTTTTGACACCCCGCGAATCTAACCGCAAGGGTACGGGTCGAAGTCAAGTAATAGTACTTGAGAAGGTACGAGTATCGAATCACGGGGAACTAGGAACTAAGTATCACAATTACTATAAGCTCGATTAACTGGACTGTCGAAATTGGAAGATGGGTTTTAAAACTAATTACTAGCAAATCACAACTTAAACGTAAACGGAACAAAGAACAAATTAAGAACTTCGATAGAGAGAAAAGTTGAGGGTTGAAAATCCTCCGGTTCTACACATGCAAACAATTAATTCAAACAGTTACCAGTAAATCCCCTTAATGATTCCCAAATCTTTTAAAGTCACCGTTGTTCTCTTTCAAGCCACAACGGGTTTTACTTTGAAAAGGATGAGTTTAATCTCTCGATCTCACCTATGGATTCCAAAACACATTAAGTACTCGATTTATGTTAAATTGGCTAGATTTTATCTCTCGATATCAACCTAACGGTTTAATTGGGACTAAGACTTATTCAGTATATCTCTATCACTGATTTATCGTCTTAGGCATGCAATTCTTAGTTCTATTTAACAGTTAATTCTCTCGAACTCAACTGGAAATAATAAATCAATTAAAAGCTAGCTAGACTTTCAAAGGCATTAAACACAAACTCACATGCTTCATTAATTAAGGAAAAACTGATAAAAGTCAAATCATCTGGTTACATGCTTAATAAACCGAATTCATTCCAACCCCCAACACGAACAGGTTAGTTCATGTCGGTGGTGGATTCAAACACAAGAGAAAAAGATACGAAAGTGTATGTAAACATGGTAACGCGTAAAAGATGAAATCGTAAAGAATGTAATGGTAACTCCCTTCTCTCGTGCTCGTCTCTACGTTACGTAATGAATGTCTCCGTGATCGGCCCTCTAACGTGACTCTGACTGCTCCGAAAGTCGCTGGAAATCGCCCAAAAATCGCCTCTGCCTGTCTCGTAAAAGTTCCCTCTCGAATAATAACCTAAAATCGGATTTTGTAGCTGAAAAACGCGAAACAGTGGGTTACGCCACTTGCCACGCGACTTGCAAGTCGCGTGGTAAGTCGCGCGTGTCCAATTAGCTGCGTGGGTCATTTTCTGGTTCGCGGTTCGGGTCCTGGTTCGGTCGTGGGTCTTGGGCTTGACTCGTGGGCTTCCGTTAGGCTTCGTTTGGAATCGTTTTGGGCTCTTTTTAGCTTCTTTTCTCGAGGGATGCCGCTTTTTAGATAACCTGTGTAAATCACTAGATAAACCGTAAAATACACGCATTTTTACTTGAATACAAGCCAATCTCATTGGTTTGAGAACCGGAAATAACGCCAAAAAGTGGCGTTATCAAGAAGTGAATAGTAACTCTATATATATAAAGAGTTACTATTCACTACTCTCTATTTTTTTCTAACTTCTGAAATTACAAATGACCCTTCTATTTTTTAGATTCTTGTATTTTTATTTTATTTGTTGTCTAATACCAATTTTAATAAAATTAGATTTAGATTTTATCTTTTAAGTTTTAATATAATTTAAATTTATCCAACTAAATATGAATTATAACGTTGTTAAAATGATATGATAAAGTTAATAAATATAAGGGTATTGTGAAAATAAAAAATATAAGGATGCAATTTATAAAGTTAATAAATATAAAAGTATTATTGAAAATATATGTAATCAAAATAAAAGAGAATATACTTAGAATATTCTCTTTTAAAGAGTAAAATAGAGTAATACATTGGAGAAGATTTAATACATTCTCTATTTTACTCTTTATAATAAAGAGTAAAATACAGAAATACATTGGAGATGCCCTTAGGCACTACTGATGGTTTGGTGCACAATGATTAACAAACTATTATGATATACCAAAAAGTTCAAACCAAAGGGAGTTTACACATCAATTGTGGTTTATCGAGAAGTTTTGAGTGATGGTTGTATATGATTAAAGCATGATTGTAATTTCTATTTTGTTTAAACAAAAATTTAGACTTTTTGGATAAGAAATTGCATTAAGTTTTCATTTTTTTAATCTACGATATATCCCGTCGCATTGTGAAAAACTTTTAATACAATATATGAACCACCAAATATTTTGCAAAATTTTATGTTTAAAACTTAAATGTATCTTGATAGAACTTTAACATCCCCGCCGCATTGCGCGGGTACTCAACTAGTTTACCAATATGTATTTATAACTCTACATGTCCTTTCAAATGTCATTGTACTTGGATTTACTTACTCTGTGATAATAAGTTCATAGGTCTTCACTAATTTTTCAAGGTGCAACAAGAATGTTGGTTCTTGACATACAATTGCAACCGTTGATGTCCATACTTCTTGACATACAAGATGCTTACTCTTCTTACACCGCTAAGTTATTCCCTAATTTCTCACATTAATTTCCCATCAACATTGATTATCCATTATGTTGGCATTAAACATTGTTCTCTTCATTTTCCCTAACTCCTATTTATCTCCCAATCCATATATCTATATAAACCACCACCACAAGGAATGAAGTGGAAGCTCTAAACATGATAATCACTACTTTCTTTTTTTTCTCAATCTATGGTATTTTCTGAAACACCCTAAAAATCACAATAAATTTAAACCTTAATTTATGACAATAATTTACAACATATTCCCAAAAGTTTTCATTCACAAACGGAGGATTAGTGACAAGGTCTATAATTACAACTGATCTATCATAAACAACTGACTAATCTAATTCATAACCAACAAAATAAGATTATACGGGTTGTCTATAATATCTCCAAAATAACCCTATTCCACTAAATTCTCCATAACGTCTTCAAAATACAATTTTGGTACTCCTCGACACTCATCCCTTCGTATCCCTACCCGAGCTAGTACCTGATAAGAAAATTTAATTTGAAAAGATTAGGCTTACGCCTAGTGAGAACAATCAAATTTTCAAACTAAAAACATTATAAGCTTTAAAAACCAATTGTAAACAAAGCATATAAATTAACCTGGTCTCAATCTTTACCGTACACATAACATCTTTCGATGACGGGAATTATACCTGATTCCATGAGTATAACAAACACTAAGTAAGTCGTAACCTCATGTTCCAGAGCGCCACTACGAATCACCACAGATTCTAGATTTCAGCTCATGTCCAAGAAATTACAATTAAGCCATGCCTATAATTCTTGGTGTGGAAGTAAGGATTACAATTAGGTCATGTCTATCCCTTATCTCCCAATAGAAACCTGGAATTACGATTAAGCCACGCCTATTCCATGATTTCACATCACAATACGAAATGGGAATTACCGTTAAGCCCGTCCTATTCCTCATTTCAAACAAACGGGAATTACGATTAAGCCACGCCTATTCCACGTTTATCAAATCACAATAATAAATGGGAATTACCATTAAGCCTGACCTATTCCTCATTTATCAAATCCACAGAAATTACGATTAGCTGCCACGCCTATTCCACGTGTTCACATTGTTGGGATTTTATGTTCAAAAAACGGTTTCAAAAACTCATAAGAGATAAAAATATTACGCAACGGAAGCAAAAATTTGAACAAAACATAAAACCATTTTATTCCCACAAAGGATCTTGTTATATGCAAGAAAAGATAAATAAATAAACATAAGAGAGTTTAAAGCTTACAACCTTTGTAGTCCTTTGGTTCCTCATGGGAGGTTAGATGTTGGTGATGAATGTAGAACCCAAAAGAAAGCTCCTGTAGAGAAGTCCACCAAGCAAGCTCCAACACCTTTGTAGTATGCTAGTACCTTCTTGAAAGTTTGATGCAAGAACAACTTCTAATTCAAGTGTACAATTGCACTTGAATATTAGAATAAGCAAAAGAAAAACACACACTTGTGTGTGTTCTTGAATTCGGCCGAAAATGGAGAGAGAGAGAGATGAGTTTCAAGATTCAAGTTATATTTTTAATTCCAAGTATACTCTCTTTACTTGGAGTCAAGCCTTGCATTTTTATTGGACCAACTAAAAGGTCCAATAATGTGCATATTGCCACCCACTAAGGCCAATGAGAGGCCATGCAAAGTTTCAAATAAACCCTTCTAGTTTGAGATAGTTAAAATCACATTTTAACTATCTTAAACTTTCTCCTTAAGTCCCTCCTTGCATTTTAGTTACAAAATAAATCCATCACATGTATTATTTTATGTAACCAAAATTTATTATTTGCATCTAGTATTATAAATTATATTTAAAAATATAATTAATAATATTTATCAAGAATTAATTAATATTTATCAAGAATCAAATTCTTATAAATATCAATTTTGGTGTCTACTTGCTATATGGTGTGACCCTATAGGATCATATATTACCGGTAATATTATATTATAATCATTCTTGAGCATATAGAACCAAATATATCCCACTTGCTCAAGATTGTATTATAGAATAATATAGACAGTGGTGGACGTCTAGCAACATCTCACTGCCCCCAGCAACGTATGACTGTAAGTGCCATTCAACAACATCCAATTCCCATGAGCTCATAGCTTCAATTGATGTATTAGGTGTGGTATCAGTTGTCCATTTGTTTGGACATCATGTTGAACATGAGACATGGATCACTATCATTCTCATCTATTGTTCAACTTTTGGTAAGGCGCCTTAGATGTCTCACTCTTAACATATTTAGAGAAACAAATCCCATCTTGACTACATACGCCTCTCATGCAGTTAATGCCATGCCCAATAATGGCCTTAATAGCTGCCTTTTTCAAGAACAACGGTTAACCATATCAAAGCATAACACTCCTTACACTTGAGTCCCAAATATGAATCTCAGGTCGAAGGATACAAAGATACTACCTTTTATTCAAGAATCACTTATGACGACGATCCATGAAGTGATCTTGAAGTGGGTCAGGTCCAGTACTCATTCCCTAACAAGTACCTATGAACTTGGTTGCAACACTTTGCCACTTTTACTTTTAAAAGTCAACCAATCCAATTCATATTAGTCTTACTTCATAGTTGCTCCCACAACTATGATCGACTATGGACATTTAGAATAACTAATTTATTCAAGGATTTAAACATGCTAATATAGAACATAACGAGTATGAAAAGATCATATCCTATATATCTAACTAAATACTATACTTGTTGCTTTCCTTGTTCCAATATCCAAATACTAAATTCAAATCAAATCCCATCACTAGAATAACGAAGTCCTAAAGCTCAAACATGACCCTTCAAGTTTAGCTTATATAAGGAGCTTCATGAATGGGTTCATCCAGAAACTTGATTTGTGTAAACTCTGTGAACACTAACATCTCCATTTTTAACTTTATTCTAAATATAGTTAAATGTCTGGAGTAGATACTTGGTACTCTGATGTGAGATAGGGTCCTTTAGCTTGCGTAATGGCACCCACATTCTCACAAAGGATTTATAGATGATCCTGAATGGGAGGCATCTACCTAGCTTTTCAATGAACTCTTTCATCCAAGCATCTTTCTTTTGCGGCCTCTAAAGCAGCAATGTATTCTTATTTTGTAGTGTATTATGCAACTTTTACCTTCGCCTTGAACCTTTTCAAAACGAACTAGTTCTTCATTCACAATGAAGATATTTCCCTTTTGTGATCGAGAACCTTCTCGATCTTTGTGGAAGCTATCATTAGTGTAACACTTTACTATGATCTTCTTCCAACCCTCAGTTAAGGAACACTTGTTTGTTCTTCATAAGTACCTTAAATTGCTCTATACAATCATCCAATGACATTACCTCGTATTTCGTTGGTATCATTTTCTAATGCTCTAAAGCATTTTGACACGCTCGATCTAGTGCATGTCATGGCATATATGATAGATCCAATTGCCGAAGCATATGGAATACTAATCATTTTATCTAGCTCAACCTTTGTGCTAGAATATTGAGACATGCTCAAAATGATGCCATATCATATTTGCAAGAAACTACCTTTAGAGCCTTGCATCTTGAATCTTTCAAGATCATGTCAACATATGCACTTTGACTTAAACCTATAAGTCGTCTTGATCTAATCTCTAAAGATCTTTATTCCAAGAACAAAATTAGCCCTTTCTAAGTCTTTTATTGAGGAAATACTGTCCGAGCCAAAACATGATGTTTTGCTATGTCGGAAAGTTAATTTCCAAATACTAGTATGTCTTGCACATACAGGATTAGGAATTTTACTGCGCTCCCACTAGTTTTAGCAAATACATGAGTCATCTTTTATTTTGATGAAAATTAAACTTTTAATTTTCTTGTCAAAATGAAGATTCCAGTTTTGAGATACTTGTACTGATCCATGAATGGATTGTATCTCAGTGTTCATGACTCTAAGCCACTTACCAGATTCATAATCTGACATAGCACTTTAGTAGTTGATGGGCTTGCTAGAAGCCTATCATACGTCATTCTTTATGAGAAATCGATATTTCTCGAGTTTCTGAATGATTCTACTAGATTTGCGAACACTTGGTGTTTTTACTAAGTTTTGATCAATCAAATTGTTCAGTTTCAACAACCTTTGTTTGATAACTAGTGCCAACCAATAAGTGCATTAGGTTATGAGGTTCTTGATTCCCTTCAAGTTCCTTAAATCTCCCATTTTGCCTTTCCCATTAAAAACTTGCTTTCTAAGAACTTGGCTTTGGGATAATAAACAATTTTATTGTTTGTGGGATTGTAGAATCGGTATATAAAACAATTTATAGTATATCTACAATATATGCATTTGGTAGATATTGGGTTGAGTTTACTTGAAGCTTATTGTCTTACATGAGCTTTATAACCCCACACCTTCAACTAAGACTAAGGATAAAAAAAACTTTCATACGAAATCTTATAAGGTGTCTTGTCTACCTTTTGGTTGGTGTCAAAAAGTACGGTTTACTTTAACTAGGGTAGAATTCCGAATTGATATAGGAATAGTACTTCTACTCATAGAGCAAAACATATTTAATAAGGTTTGGTTCATCCTTTCGGATGTACACAATTTCTATGATGATCCAAGAGTTCTTGGTTTAGTTTCTATCCTCATATATCAGAAAAGACTTTAATGGTCCTGCTGAGTTGTTTTCTTAATCTTTACTTTGAAACAACTTGAATTACATCAAATGCTTCATCTTTATGTTCCACAAACTTCAACAATTGAAATCGCCAGTAAAGGTATTATCCATCACCATATCTAGACTTGGTTTTGAGAGACCATATACATCAACATGTATCAATTCTAATAAAAAAACTTTTTCTCATTCTCTATGAATTAGAGAAAAGAGCTATATTCAACTTTATCAAGATCGCATATATCAAATGAAAATATTTATATTTAGTTTTTAAAAAAAACACAGTTTTGAAATTTAGATATGCGTTTAATTTTCTTGATTAAGTTGACTATTTCATGTGTAGACTTGATTCAAATCACATTTGAGTCTTATGGTGTTTATATAGAATTATATTTTAGAAGGCTTTTGAGATTCACTTTATTATTCAATTAAGAGAACTATTTCTCGAAATAGAATAATTCATTTTGAATATGAATATAATCGTTTCCAAAACGGTTAAGTGAATTTCATTCAATCAATAAACATGTGACTGAAAAACAATAATTTAGTCAAACTAAATTTAACATTGTTCGAAACAAACTTGTTTAACAATACAAGCCATATGGTTTCATAATAAAATCTCCTATAAGCTTGGTACGCAATCTTGCTTCCTTGCTTATATGGATCACCATTTTGCTTGTCTTTCAGTCATTTACCTTTCTTGATTATCTGTAACATATTACAAAAGTGAGTTCTACACTTAGTATCAAATACACAAGTGTAAGATAGAAAGGTAAAAGTTACATCTTAAATATTGATACCTGAAGGACTTTCCTTCGTTAGAATTTTTTTTTTCAGAAGGACAATCTCCTCTTCTATGACCAATGTTGCCTCATCTATCACATGTAATTGTTACCATGGGAAGATTCCTTTCAGCAGTTTCTAGCATCGTACGCAATTCTGGGACTGAAATCTTCTCGAGGTCTATATTTAGATTCTCGACAAAAACATCAAATGCTTTGGTCAGACATTTGAGGATCATATCTATGGCTTTCCCATTGGAATAAGGATAGCCAAGTTTATCCAAATAGTCAAGGTGCGTCCTCATTTTGTGAATATGAGAGCTTACATATTGGTCTTTGTCCAATTTTATCGAAGCGTTCACGGACCATATACATTTGGTAATATTTTGGTAATCGGTTTACCATGTCAAATGCCCTCAGTGGAAACGTTTTCATTCTTTCTAGTAAGGATGGAACCATGGTTTCAAGCATAAGACGTGATACATTGATTGAATCATCATTATGTTTCAATCAAGTATCGTTAGCTTCTATGGAGGTAATAGGAGGTTCTTGAGGAATAGGTATGAGGAGTACGTATAATTTGTTTTCACATCTGAGAACGCGTCTCAATGTTTTGAAAACAAATTGGGAAGTTCTGAGTGGTTAACTTTTCTTCCAAAAGAAAAGGACTTAGGGATGTGTTAATTGTAGTGTTTGCATTTTAGGCCATCTACAAAATTTAACAAAGTTAATATAGTATTTTCAATATAAATTTTTTTAGCAAATTAATTACCCTTTAGTTTTCTAGAAACATTAATTTGCATAAAATCTAGGATCCAACGTTGCAAAACAAATGAAACGGTTAGGTGACCTTTATCCCGTCCATTTAATCCAACAAGGTAGATAACGTTTATCGATTACATCGAATGTAATTCCTAGCGTTATGGGATCCTTAACAACTTGTTTGTTAATGTGCATGTTTGGTCCCATCTATGCCTTGGGTTTCTAATGCTTAGGTAACCTTTATCACAAAAGATTCCCAATCAAGTCATCCTACTTGAAACAACATGTGAAACTCACATCCATGCGGTTAGGTGACCTTTATCCCACAAGTGTGTCATAGTGACGTATTGAGTGTTTCTCAAAAGGACTGCATATGACTTGCGTTTATAAAAAAAGGGATTTTAGATGTATTACAATTCTAGTTTTGTAAACATTTTAGTATCATGTAATTTTGCATGCATTCAATAATACATGGTATTTAAATAAAATCTTACTACTCATCAAGTGGTTCCTATTTAATAAAATCTCTATTTTACCAACTAATGATCATAATAAGAACCATTTATAGTCTTTTAATAAAACACTTTTATTTTTAGATTATGAATTTATGTGAGTTTCAAAATCTCCATTTAAACTCCTATTATAAAACTCAAAATCTTAATTTTTGTCTTAAAAACCATAGTACCATATTATTGCATGCATCCAATAATCAAGGTACTCTTTTTAAGAAAAGGAAACTATTTATCAAAAAGAATAAATTTAAAATCTCCATTTTAAATAATTCGGTTCAATTAAAAATCCAATTTTTGAAGTTACGTCGTTTTTAAATAAACAATCTTATATAAAACGTATTTGAACCAATTTGCATGTCATTGATTTAAAATCTCCATTTTAAATATTGGTTGATATAAAATCTCTATTTTAAACTTGGTTCATTTAAAATCTAATTTTAAAATTTGTCGCTTCAACTTTAAACAATTTTAAATAAGCGCGTTTGAACCAATTTTATGTTCTTTACTAGCATATAATATCCTATATTTTAACGCATCAAAAATAACATAATCAACCATAAACATGCAAAAGAATGTGCATAAAATAAAGCCATTTCTAATAACATTTCTTGTGAGCCAAAACAAGAAATGCCAAGTCCATTCCTAAGGGACAAAATAAAAAAAATAAAAAACTTCAAGCTCCCACTTGCTTTAGCATCTCTATGCAATCAAGACATCAATCTCCATCTTCAAGCTCCATGTTGGCCTTCTTCTTGTTACATTTTATAAAATAAAAAACTAGTTCTAACAACTAATCTAATACTTACAAAATGAACAAAAGAAACATGAAATAATAAAACCTATTTACTATTACAAACCAACATGAATAATAATAAAAAATATAACAAATTTAAAGGAAACAACACAACAACCAACACATTGGTCCATGGCTTGTTTATGCACATATTACTAAAAAATAACATAAAACAACACTTTGTTTTGTTAGGCAACTTTTATGTAACAAAAATGCATGTTGAAATTTTGTTACATCAAATATATATAAAAAAAACAAACTAGTTGCCTAAAAGCGCCATGTATGAACTTTTCATATAAAATGAAATTTTATCCATGGCTTCCAAAAACCAAGTTTTATCCAAATAAAAACTTATTTTTCTAATCATGCATTATAACATAGGCTCTGATACCACTTGTTGGGATTTTATGTTCAAAAAACGGTTTCAAAAACTCATAAGATGTAAAAATATTATGCAACGGAAGCAAAAATTTGAACAAAACATAAAACCATTTTATTCCCACAAAGGATCTTGTTATATGCAAGAAAAGATAAATAAATAAACATAAGAGAGTTTAAAGCTTACAACCTTTGTAGTCATTTGGTTCCTCATGGGAGGTTGGATGTTGGTGATGAATCTAGAACCCAAAAGAGAGCTCCTCTAGAGAAGTCCACCAAGCAAGCTCCAACACCTTTGTAGTATGCTAGTACCTTCTTGAAAGTTTGATGCAAGAACAACTTCTAATTCAAGTGTACAATTGCACTTGAATATTAGAAGAAGCAAAAGAAAAACACACACTTGTGTGTGTTCTTGAATTCGGCCGAAAATGGAGAGAGAGAGAGAGAGAGAGATGACTTTCAAGATTCAAGTTATATTTTTAATTCCAAGTATACTCTCTTTACTAGGGGTCAAGCTTTGCATTTTTATTGGACCAACTAAAAGGTTCAATAATGTGCATATTGCCACCCACTAAGGCCAATGAGAAGCCATGCAAAGTTTCAAATAAACCCTTCTAGTTTGAGATAGTTAAAATCACATTTTAACTATCTTAAACTTTCTCCTTAAGTCCATCCTTGCATTTTTAGTTACAAAATAAATCCATCACATGTATTATTTTATGTAACCAAAATTTATTATTTGCATCTAGTATTATAAATTATATTTAAAAAATATAATTAATAATATTTATCAAGAATTAATTAATATTTATCAAGAATCAAATTCTTATAAATATCAATTTTGGTGTCTACTTGCTATATGGTGTGACCCTATAGGATCATATATTACCGGTAATATTATTTTATAATCAATCTTGAGCATATAGAACCAACACACATAATACTAGTGCCTATGGATCCATTACACTTCCTAACATATGTGCGTATCCACTCAATACACATAATAACTCGTATCATACTCTCAGTCGAGTTATAATTATGTTCGTACTATTAAAATCACAACATGTTTTGTATTCATAAAACATTTGAACAATACAACATTGCACAAAAATATACAAGAAAACGTGTCCGGAATCATATTCGGAAATCAAATCCGGAACATCTATCCGAAAACATCCGGAAATCCAAGAATCCGGTAACATCCGGAAAAGTATCCGGACTCCAAGTCCGGAACCATCTAGAAATCACATCCGGTAACAAATCCGGAAAACCATCCGGTAACCGGAAGTATCCGGTATCCTATATCTGGTATCCGGTAAATCCATCCGGATAACTATCCGGAATCCGGAATTATCCGGAATCCGGAATAATCTGGATTTTTCATCTTCCAGATTCATCAAATTTTACCCAGTTTCAATTGTTTTCTACCCAGAATTTCAAAATCAATTAGTATCCATTTCTCAAAGATAACAATAAGCTTAATAAACCATTTCAGTTCACATATAGTTTTTATCAAGCAAAAATAGACAGATGAACTCACCTGTATAGATACACAGAACAACAACTCAACTTATCCGATTCTCAAATTCTTGTACCTAATTGAATCCAGAATCAAGATTGAGAAGAGAAATGAATTATGAATATCAACCTTAAAAGAAATTCTCAATTTCTTACCAAATCAACACCTGCAATCGCAACTCTCTCCTCTCTGCCTCAAACCGACTTCACCAAAAATGGAAATTGAGATAATTCAATTTCAATCGACCTTCACGTTTTATACATCCGACATTCAACAAAAGACAAAATAACCCTAAGGTTTTGAGGTTCACAACTATCTTAAACTTTGGGTCAATTACACTTTGACCCTTCGACATTAAAATCATACACTTTGTTTAAAATAATATCCCTTAATATTTTAAACGTTTTCCCAAAATGTGCAATAATTGTGGAATTTTTCGAGGTGTTACAAATCTCCCCAACTTGAAAATGATTTCATCCCCGAAATCTAAGTTAGGTAAATAGATGAGGATATCTATTCTTCATATCCTCTTTCACTTCCCATGTCACGTTAGCACCTCTATGATGTTTCCGCTGTACTTTAACCATGATCACTTTCTTATATCGTAGCTTCTTAGTCGTCCTTTCAAAAATTGCTTCAGGTTTCTCCACGCAACGACTCTTCTCATCAACTTTTATTTCAAAAAGTGGTACAACATTTTCTTCTTCGGCTAAGCATTTCCGAAGATAATAGACATAGAAGGTAATATGGATTCCTTCCAATTCAGGTGGAAGATCCAACTAATACGCTTGAAGCCCTACTCGCTTGATTATAGTAAAAGGTCTAAGAAAACGAGGACTTAACTTTCCACGCTTCCCAAATCTTATAATGCCCTTCCATGAAGATACCTTTAGCATCACCCGCTCCCCAACTTGGAATTCTTTCGGTCTTCTTTTCGGATCGGGGTAACTCTTTTTGAAAACAAAATGAGGGTTAGACCAATTGGTCTAAGTGAGAAAATCTCTGTCAGTTTAGTAATCATTTTATAAAACACAGATATACAACAAGTATTTGAATACCAATCATGACTTATATGCACTATGTACAACTCTTTCCTATGGCCATATTAGTTGGTTGCGCTAAACCAACTAATCAATTTACTCCGCTGCACTAAAATACAACCAACTCTGATGCTCCTCCGTGCAACCAATACTCCACCGGTCCTAAGTCCGGCCAACGTGCAATCATGTAGTGAAATGCTCATAAATATAACATACATCAATCATAAACACATTATCACACTACCTATCACACTCTCATTCAGTATATATGTATTCCAGTTTCAAAATGCTTAAAGTAAGACTCACCTGATTGCTATCAAAATACTTCCAAGCTTATTTCAAATAAACCGATGATTCGATCTCTCACCAAAAGTCACAGAATCTGAAATAAATTGAATACAAGTATCCATTTACCAATCAAACACATAAGACTCTCTAGCAGGCTAAGAATTCTAGATAAACCTATCATACCCAAAAAATCTCATCCAAGTAACTCATCCGGAAACCCATCCGGAAACCAATCCGGACACGATATCCGGAAACCCCTTATCTGGAATCCAAATCCTGAACTTTCTGGGATACCCAAATCCGGAAAACTCTATCCGGAAAACTCTGGAAATCCGGGTATGACTTCATCCGGAAACACTCAAATCTGGATAAGTCGAATCCAGAAAACCATCTAGGAGAACCATCCGGACTACAAAGAATCCGAAAAACAGATCGAACCCAAATTCGATTAACCCAAATACAAATCAAGAATTTTGACAAATCTAAACCAACAAAAATTGTCTATTACTAGATACAAACATTAATTGAAAAGAAGCTACACCTCAAATCTTCTCAATCGAATTAAATCTTCGGCCCTAATCGAACGATGAACTCTTCTCCTTTTCTCTTGGCTTCAACACACACACACACACACACACACACACACTAAACTTCGGAAAACCGACTTATGAAAAATCAAAAAGGAGTAGGTAATGGTTTATATAGTAAACCAAAATTGCGAATGAGGGTTTGAACTTTACTAGAATGACGAATACACCCTTTAAACTTATAAATCGATCCAACTCACCCTAAAATAATAAACGAACTTACTTGAGACATTACAATATAGATGTAGATATAATAATAATCAATATAAAACAAGTGTTGACCAGAGGCATTGATATTACATAATGAGAATTTAATATTTTTTCAATAGTGAATTAGAGTTGAGTTAAATATTGGAAGAGACATTTGAATATATGAAAGGATGAGAGATGAATATTGGAAGGGTATTGACAAATGTACAATGAGAATTTAGTCTTCTCAAGTTTTAAGTTGAAGTCAAAGGGATATTGATGTATCATCGTAACTTTTGTATATCTTAACTGACATGTATTTTGATCATCGTGCAACGCACGTTGCACGATGTCGAACACTAGTTAAAACTTAACTAGATTGGAAAAAAACTGGAATAACTTAGTGACACATGTAATTCCTGTTGTCTACAATCCTTGCAAAAAAAGTCGTATTTTTTGAAGTAAAAGAGTCACGAAACTTTAGAAGGTAAGTTTCCGGTCTCTCTAATCCTCCTACAATAATTCAAGTGCAAGTACTCGGTATCTCAAACCAAAATTTGCCAATAGGCATGAGCACCAGATTCTACAACTTCTTCATCACCAACATCCATTATTATCTAATTAATATAACATGATATGGGTGGAACAAAAAGAAGGGGGGCATGGGTAAGCCATGGATAGATCAAGAAAGGTCATGTAAGTAAAATCGACTAGAATTCAAGGCACAATTGTTAGTAAGATCAAAATAAAGGGTAAGGTCTCCGACGTTGGATACGTGCGTGAGGGTTTAAACTCATCACATACAATCCACAAATAGATCCCAAATTACTGAAATCCAAATGCAAGATTAACCAAAAAAACCTAATGCATAAACTATACGTCTAGCAAAAGAAGTATGTAACAAACTAACCACAGTAGAACATCCACAACCAAGTTCCAAGGAAGAAAGAAAGTAATGACCCACAAAACGAGGCATGTGGTTCACTGTTGTTCCACTACCGATATGGTAGTGTGCATAAGAGAGGGACAAAAAACTGATAATAGTAAACAAAATGATAGTTACAAGGTCACTTACACGCGATTTGATCCACCAAACATGAAACCCTACAAGTTGCAGTTTTTATGTTTTTTCTCAATAATCGGGAAGAACTAAAATAACATAAGAAGCACATACAAGCGAAGGGACCCCATTTAAATGGATCAGGGATCCTATGAAATTTTAAATGTGACTTAGAGGTCGTGTACACTAGCTAGTATAAAAATGGCTTCAACGATATGTAAACTCATTGTGGTTAGCTTGTTATAACAATGTAATGAAGCTAGGAGCTCTACTACACAACTTCGTGACCTCACATATGCTATATTGCAAACAACGGGTTAGATCACAATTTTTTGTACTAAAAGTGAAAAGAAGAGGGTTGTTGAGTTAGGGATTCTACGCGAGTTAGCACAAAAGACCTAAGGTCGCATCCCATGCCCCACAACGCAAAACGTATGCAACACCAATACTTTAAACACTCCACCTTAATGCATAAATTCTCCAAATACGATCCTAAAACAAAATCACAAATGAATCGTTGCCACAAGATCAAATTAGTGAACAAATTAACTGAATTATCCTCTATGCCAATCTTCTTCAAGTGATGCACAATATTCTCTTCATGCAAGGAAACCAAATATGCATCCTTCACATTGATATGTCCAGTCTCGTAACTAAAATCTAAATTTCTTGTCAGACGAATAGCCCTTTGGTTATCATAATTTACACCACAAACCAAGATACTTTTTGGAACAAGTAAAGTGGTCCAAAATCCTTTGGTAATGGTTAGATCCATCACAAAAGCATTCATCATGAAAAACTTATGGGTGTTTACTTTTGACTTAATCAGCTTAATAGTTGTTTTGGCTTATTCGCACAACTATATATTGATGTTTACTTGTAACTTAATTAACAATTTAATGGCTTATTCGCACAGTGGGGATGGGGTGTGTTGTCCCCATTAAGCCAAAATATAGACAATAATGCCCTTACAAAAACACACACGTTTTCTTTAATGAAAATACACGCCTCTTCCTTCATACTCTTTCATCGCCTCTTCAAACCCTACCCGGCGATCTACACCTCCTTTTGTCGCTGCTTCTTGTCCTTGGAGACCTGCACCTCATTCGTCTATGTTGCTTGTCTTCGATGACCTAGACCTCCGCTGTCGTTGCTCTCATCTCTGGTGACCTGCACCTCCTTCATCGCTGCTTCTCGTCTCCGGTGGCCTACACCTCCTCCATCGTTGCTCCTCATCTCTGGCGACTGCACCTACCCCATCTCCTCACATATTCTGATTTCTCTCACTTCATTTTGTCCAGTCGAGGAACACACAAAAAAACATCACAAAATTGATTTAGGGTTTTCTTGAGGATTGGAAGACAAAACAAAAAAGCATTGTGTTTGATGACTCATGATTCATGAGCCACCGCTTCCAAAGCCTTATCTCCAAAAGAAAAAGCAATAGTTTGATTTTGCTTACTTTATGTTTTTTGGTTTTTGGCCTGAATAACAGTAGTTTTTTTTATGAAAGATAGCTTTTTTGTTTTAATTTTGATTCAATTGTTTTAAATAGTAGCTTCTATATTTGTATGATTATTGTGTTTTGATGTTTAAATGGTTTGATTATTATGTTTTGATGTTCAAATAGTTTGATGAATGGTTGTTTTTTGGTTTGATGAACAATAATTTTTTGGTTTGATTTTGATTTAACTGGTTTAAAAAAAATCAAACAAATATTGATTGAGGGGTAGATTTGTCATTTCAATCATTCAGATCGTTGATTCGGGTAGAAAAGTAAACAACAACACATTTTTACCTAGACAGACAAATTTATCCATACAGGACTTAAATGAAAATTTGGTAAACACCCCCTTAGTCGTTGATATAAGCACCAACAAGTCTCTAACAACCATCATCGGCATATAATATCACTGACTGTTTTCAAATGGTCCTTTGATCATTGATGGGTCTCAAATGGCAACTCTCATCGACATATCTATGATGCAAATAGTCTTTGACAGTTTTGCGACATATGATACCGATGGAATTATCATGGTCACATTTACCCAAGGATTTCTAGGAATACCATTCGAGTACCAACAAAAAGAAACTATGACAAATTTATGCCTGAGCTTGAGCTTGCTGGCTAGCTCTATTGGGTTGGTGTTGTGTTAGCCCTTCACCCGTAGTTTCCTTGAATAGCGAAGGATATCCATCAAAAAGTCATCTGTAATATTTTATTCTTTAATAATTCAATATATTTGTAATTCCCTATATAGAATACGTATTTCAAGTATGTAACTAATTATATGAAAAAGCGTAAACTGGAAAAGATCCACCAAGGATCACTATTTATGTAAACGATCGTATGAGGTTGAGTCGCTCGATGATCGACACGTGTCGATTCCTTTTCGAAGACTCGATAGATCGTCAACACCTGGCGTTTATAGCTGTTTAGCATGATCGTGCGTCAGCATGACGTCATGATCTTATCGCCTCCTCAACTTCCATAGTTCAAATCAAACAGATTCAGTTTCCAAAACCAACGACTCTCGACACGTGTCACACCCCTGTACATTCTTTTAAACCAAGATTTTTCTCTGACAAAAATTTAAAATTCAAACTTGAGAATTGCCTTTTTATTTTAAATTTTGGGGGCAAATTGTTTGGGTAAAATTTAACCAGTCACGACCACGACCAAAAAAGGGGAAACCATTTATTAATGCCAAAAATCGCCCAAAAGAACAACTTAAGGTTGATGTGGACTTTAACAACTAAAGAAATGTATCTCAAGACCAATCAACACAATCGCAAGGAAAAAAATTAAATGAGACAAGAGAATTGGTGACGCGGAAAACCCCAAAACGAGGGAAAAAATCGTGGTCGACTTGTAAGAGTAGACAGTGCACTATAGTCGACAAACAAGGGCGAGAGTCCTTTTGTAACGGGCGTTTTGTGTACAACAGATTACAAATAAATGTAGAAATAAACTTAGTCGTATGAAAAAGTCGTATGTCATGTGCGAAATAGACTGTTGTTGTGCGGTTCGAACTGCTGTCGTGCGAAGTTGCTTTAGCGATACTCATTCAAATGCTCTGTAGATTACTGTGTTGGCGATGTGTAATAATTTGGAAAACGGATGGAACAGATGATCGATCAGATTCCTTTTTCGGTTGTAGAACATGTCTTTATATAGCCTTCGTTGGTCATTAAATGTTTCTTGATGGCTTGTTTCGTAACCGCTGTCAGGCCTTTAATGCCATTGATAGCTCGTCCGTTACTGACCGTTTGCACCTTGAATGCTTGTGGACCTGCATTAATGAACAAAAGAAACGAGCGTTGACTGTTAACGTTTAGTGTAATCGTACGACCGTCTTAAGTCTCGGACGTCGGCCGTACGGAACGTACGACCATCACAAAAACGCACGACCAAATACTCGTCTGTAAATAACCTGTAAGACCTTATCTTAATACAAGAGTGGTCTTATGGAAATGTTATATGAGTTTTCTATCGTCGGTCGTGAGGTGTGATTTTTTATCCAAACAGTTACTGTAGTGAATTCTGGATGAGCAGGATCGGATTCAAACCTTGCAACATGATTGCAAGGATTGAACTTGAGGTCTTCGAAACATGTAGGTAATTCCTTAACTACTTTCGTGGATTTTGTAGCCTTGGAAGTGTTGAAAGAAGCCATCGTTGAAAGAGATTTCAGGTTTGTGTTCTTGAGAGAGAAGATGATCGTGTAAAGTGCAGGTATGCGAGAAATAAGGAATGAGGAAGAATGTGGGTATATATAGGGTTTAGGATTTGAAAAGATTTTGGGCGGCAATAGTTAAAGGGTGGAAAACGAAGGGTCTAGAATTAAACAAAATATAAAATGGGGTTTAAGTAGTAATGATTATGGTATGGAAAGGTGTGGTCGAAAGCCGTTTGCAAGGAAAGGGAAGGGTCAAAAAGGTATACTGATGTTAATGCCAAAAACCGCACCAAAGTACAACTTAAGGTCGATGTGGACTTTAACAACTAAAGAAAAGAATCTTTTGACAAAGCGTGCGACAAAGACGAAAATGTAAATGAGACAGAGAATTTGGTGACGCGGGAAAAACCTCAACAAGGAAAAAAACCCGCGGACGACTGTGGAAGTCGTCGCTGCACTATGGTCGCCAAACAGGGGCGATGTCCTTGTGTTTCGGGTGTCGATCGTACAGAGATTACAATACAAATGAAAGGAAGATTTCAAAATGTAAAGTAACAAGTGTTTTGAATGTAAAACAATGTGCGTTGTGTGTTTAAACTGTGTGTCGTGCGCTGATGACGTACGATGATGTCGTGCGTCGAGAGCGATTTATGTGCTTCAAGTGTTCTTTTGAGTTTGAGTGTTTGTGTCTGTTGTTCGATGTCCCTTGAACTGAGGATTGAGCTTGGAATTTATAGTCTTTGGGCGCTTTAATTGGCTCATTAAATACTTCGATAGCTGTCGTAATGGACGTCGTCTTTAGTGCCACTAATGGCTTTCGTCAGTTATAGTCGTTGTCCATCAATGACGTTGACTCCTGCAATAAACACTAAACAAATGTAACAGTTGTATCACGCGTTAGCTAGTCGAGGTCTCATGGTTCTATGCGACGATCGTGTGAAACGTACGACATTGTGGTCGAGTGTCGTTAGGTAAATAACTTTTGATCTTAGATTTAGTCGGGGGATAAAGTGTTATGATTTTTCCTTACCAGAAGTAACATAAGTGAGTGTTTTACTTACCTTGGTCGTGGTCGAGACTGGTGAAATTTTGCCAAAACAGTTTGCCCCCAAAATTTGAAAGTAGAATGCTGAATTCAAATTTTAAATTTTGTCAGTCGGACGCATAAAACTATGACACGTGTCGAAAGTTATTCTAGTTGCTTTGGGACTAGACTGGTTCAATTCAAACTAGAGAGGGAAGTCGAAGAGGAGATAGGATCGTGATGTCATGCTGACGTACGATGGTGCTTAGCAGCTGTCATGGCTAGGTGTCAGCGATCCGTGTGGTTATACGAAAAGGCGGGAGCGCGTGTCGACCATCGGGGATTCGACTTGATACGATCGATCGCTTAAATAGAGACTACGATGGGTCTATTTTGGTTTACGATTTCGAAAAGTTTTACACAGAGATTTCCCTTTGATTTCCTAGCTGTTTTTCCAATCCTGCAAGAATCTTCGACTCAGTTAGGATTTTCCGAGGTTTAGAGCACCTATAAATATAAGGTACGATTTCTTCGATTTCTTAAGTTTTTTCAGAATGTTGATGGATCCCGAGAGTACTGTTCAAGCACAGTCGGACCTTGATGATTTTAGAAGCTTAGCTAAAATCCCTGCGTGGGTCGAATTGATCTGCGCAGGTCAGATTCGATCAAACGAGTGTCCCGAGGGGTATATCGTAATATACGAATACCCTTTTAAAATAGGTTTCGAATGGCCTTACTCGCCTCTTGCTAAAGCCTTTATGTTAGAATTCGACTTAGCACCAAGCCAATTAATGCCCCAGTTTTGGCGAGTCGTACAAGTGATAGAGCGTCTCACTACGAAATGGGAGTCTCCCATGAATGTACGTGACCTCCTCTTGGCTTATCAAGCCAGGAAGGATGGGTGTCATCGTTGTAGCTTATATTCTAAGTATAAGGGCGATCGTGCTTTGGTCCTAGGGACCGCTATGAACGATTGTAAATGGAAGACTCGGTATGTATTTGTGCGTAAGTCGACCCTTGACTCTGAGAGCGATTGGATTAGGGACGGTTGGAATATGTCAGGTGGACTTTGTAATTTCATTGTCATATGTCGTCCACGTTTTTTGCTTGTTTTTTAACTTGCTCCTTATATGTCGACAGCCATAAAGTTTGAGGACGTGAAGCCTTACGCCAACTCTCAGGCCAAAATCGACAAATTTCTGGCATACAGTGTCGACGATCGGTCGTTCGTCGCACGACATTTAGTGGACGAAGACGTGTTCTACTTGGGAGAGAATCGAGAGGAGAAAGGTGAGGAGGAAGAAGAGGAGTCGAAAGAAGAAAGAGAGATGACTGGTAAGTGCACTTTTTCTTTCTGTTGAATCTTATTCTTTTATAATATTTCTTTTTTTTGTTTCCAGGGGAATCACAACCCAGGGTGGCGACCATCTATGCTAAAAGAGCAGCTGAGCTTGAGCTTGCTTGCAAAGGCAACGAAAGGAGGCTAAGGAGCTTGTCCACTGGCCCGGATGTTCCAAAGAAGACGAGGACGATGATCCCGAGGGAACCGTCTTTGGGGGTTCACGACTCGTCTAGAGTCGTTACCCCTGAGAAGGCGAAGGTCGCGTCACCCAGGAAGACATCTTCCGATGCTATTGATGTGACACCTATCAGTTCTGCGCCTCCGACGGAAATAGCGAAGTCCCCGTCTGCCACGTCGGACCCTTCGTCGGTCGGCAAGGGCAAGAATCATCCGACGGGAGGGGCTAAGGTCACGAAGGTTAATTTCACATTGCCGTCGGACTTCATGGTTGAGAATGTCCTAGACGGGACGAATCTCTTTCCTCATTTGGGGAAATATCTGCTCCCGTCTTTCAGGGAGCGTTTCAAGGGTTTTCCTATAGAGGAGACGGGGGCCCATGTTGCCGGTCTGGCGTTCATGGTAAGTCTATCTTTCAAGACGTGTTTTGTTTACGTTGTCGAATGTCTAGTAACGATGCTTCGTTTGTGTTTCTACAGGCGTTTCAAGCCTCCTTGGCTTTGCATGGTGAGACGGCAAAGGTCAAAGATTTAGTGTCCGCTGTCCATGAGAGGAGAGATGCAGCGTTGGATAGGGCGAAGGTTGATGCAGAGCGCGAAGAGGCTCTGTGAAAACGTCTCGATGACGCCCGGAAACATCTAGAGGCCGTTGGTCGTGCAAAGGATGAGGCCACTCATCGCTTGACACAGTCCCTGTCCTTGATTGCCGATCAGAGGGAGGAGATGGACAAAGTTAAGGAATCCTTGGCTGCGATTACAAAGGAAGCTGAGGATTCTATGTCCAAGGTAGAGAGTTTGGAGAAAGAAGTGCAGGCTCTTAAGGATGACAGTAAGTCCGTTTTTGCTATAGCTCGTCTGACCGCTAGGGTAGCGATTATGAGGCGACACCTGTTGGGGAAGGACCCTCTTGCTTCGGCGTCGGAAGAGCTCGCCGTCTATTTGAAGGACGTCGGATTTGCGAGGGACCTTGATTCCGACGATGAGAAGGACGTCGAGGAGGTGGTGGCAGGTGATGATCCTCATGGCGAGGCATCGGGCAAGGATGTGATCGACACTCCTCCTTTGCCTTAGGAAATATCTTTGCTTATTTTTGTTCCTTGCTGCTCGACCGTTGGTGGTCGAGCTTTTTTGGATGTAAATGACGGATTATTCAGGGAATGAAATTGAAATTTCTTTTGAACTCGTGTCTTGCACATTTTGTAAGTAAATACAATAGTAATTGTGAAATTCACACAGTAAATCATGCGACTTAGGCATCCATTACAACATAACAATTAGAACATAAGCCATAAGACTTCTAAATCGTGTATACAAACATAAACACATGCGATCAAAGCATACATTCAGAGAGTTAAATTCTTCAAAGTTAAGAAACTTAGAGTGCAAAATCGTTAGACTTTGCGATCGTACGACTATGTCGTGCGAAAAATTGCGAATCGTGTGTCCCTGTGAAAGGATGACCAATTCATAGACCTGGTCGTTTACATCGTGCGACCTTGCGAAACTAAAGTCGTTTTAGACTTAGTGATTATCGGAGTGCGATTCTGCGAAAAAACAATGTTAAAGGTTGGTCGTTGGCTAACCAACGACCCTCCGATGCTTAAGTCAGTAATAATTTGTGATAAAAAATCGTATGAAAGCATACCCTCTCGGATGGGGTACTTGCCCCCGTCATTTATCATCCTATTCTTTTCAGGATAGAGTAGGTTTTAAATGACAGATCGACACTGGGATCTCGAGGAACAACGTCTATGTCGACCGTGTTTTCATGCGACAGGGCAAAAATAGTCGGCATATCCTGTATGAGAGGCAGAAGTTTTAAGATTACGGATAGAAGGACGAACCTGTCGAGACCCTACGGTTATGCTTAGCCTTCGGCCTGCGACTGCCAGACAGCTTACTTTCGCGGCTTCAGGGTTGTCTTATAGCAGTCACGAGCGACTTTTGGCTCACTTTTGATTTCCTGAACCCCCCACGGCATAGGAAATTTCAGAGTCTGATGATACGTCGAGGGAACGGATTTCATTTCATGGATCCATGGTCGACCTAAAATGATGTTATAGGCCGACGCACAATCGATGACGCTGAACTTGGTCTGCTTGTTGATTCCTCCGGCATAGACCGACAAGATGATCCTCCATAGGTGCTCGTCGGTTCTCCATTGAAACCAACTAAGGTCGTCGAACGTCGGGTTATTTCTGAGCGATCGATTCCCATAGCTTTGATGGTGTCAAGGAAAATGACGTTCGCTGAGCTGCCCCCATCGACCAAGACTCGTCGAGTTAAACAATTACCAATCGTGAGTTGAATGATCAACCCGTCATGGTGCTTCTGATACGAGTCACCGATGTCGTCTTGGTCGAATATGATCTTCATAGCTTCCAACTCCAAATCTCCTTTGGGCCTTGATGAATGCAGAATAGGCCTATCGTCAGGTGCTTGACTGGCGTGACGTTTGGCCGCAGAATACGTCAGACCACATACGTCGGAACCACCAGTGATGCAATTGACGACCTTTGTGTGCTCTGGGGTCGGCGGTCGATGATCGCTAGCTGAAGTAACGACATCATCGATGATATCTTTGACGTTTCCTTTTAGGACATGATATGCTAGTTCCTTTTTGAGAGCTATGCAATCGTCTGCCGCGTGACCATGGTCGACATGAATGTCGCACCATTTTGACTTATCTTTCTTAGCATCGTCCTGATCGGATTTCTTTGGCCATCGGATGGTCGTTCGAGTGGTCTTCAAAGCTTCGACCAAATCTTTAGTGGACCCTTTGAATCCGTAAGAGGATATCTTGGGGTACTGAGGGAATTTGATCGCGGTCTTGGCCTCTACTTTCGTCTTGAATTGGACATTTGAAATCTGGCGCGCGGGCTCTACCTTAGAAATTGCTTTTGTTTTGAACTCTGGCTTCTCTACACCCAACGACCTCTTGTCGTCGGTATACTTGCGACGAAAGGCAGCGTCGTCTTCTACCCTCATATACGCTAGGGTTCGAGCTCGGACGTCTTCGAAATTTTCTAGAGGATATTTGGTTAGGTCAGTGTATAAACCCGAACCGTCGTCCAGACTACGCTTATAAGCTTCGATTGCGGTCTTGACGACACAATTGCGAACACTGATCATCTCCGCATTGAATCTATTGAAATAACTTCGAATAGATTCATTGGCCTTCTGCACGACATAATATAGATCACTGGTCTGCTTCTCCATCTTGCGACTGCTGGCGAATTGCTGAGAGAATTGGTTGACCAACTCGGCGAACGACCCGATGGACTTGGGTTTAAGATTGATCAACCATTGGAGGGCAGGACCAGTGAGAGTCGCGTCGAAGCTTTTGCACATACAGACCTCCTGATACATGTGCGGGATTGAGATCATCCACATACGCTGCTTATATTGTGCGACGTTCTCTGTTGGATCGGTCACTCCCGAATATTTGGGCGTGAAGGTGGGACGTTGTATTTCTTCGGGACGTCGACAGTCACGATCTCGTCGATGAAAGGTGACACCTGAAATCCTGATCGAGGCTCGACGTCAACGGACACGGCTGCCCCAGGCAGCTTGGCGAGCAAAGATAGGACACGCTCGTTCTGATCTTCTAGCATCTTCAGTCGCTGGGCAACGGGATCATTAGGATCAGGATGCACACCTGTCAGCGGATTGACTCCTGAACTGGTGACATTGCCATGCGACGAGCCATTAGCGTCCCCGTTGAAAGGGACAAAATATGGTTGCAATCCATTCTGAAACGGCTGCGACCCATTCTGAAATGGCTGCGACCCATTCTGCATGGGTGGTGGCCTTATATGCTGAGGAGGAACTGTCCCGAACTGGGGATTTGGGTTGAACGACCCCGGTTGTTGGTTCTGAGCGAACGAACCTGGATGCTGATTCTGAGCAAACGGACCCGATCCTGGACCTGAATTATGCGCAAATGGTCTAGGACCATTTTGACCCAACGATCATTGGCCTGGATTCTGAACGAACGTTCTAGGACCATGCTGAGGTACAAAAGGATTTCTCAGCCATGCGATCTCCTCGGCTTCTCTGCGACTCTGCTCGGCCATGGCATTGATTTGATTCCGCGCGACCTCTAATTCCTGATACATCTGGGCAATGACATGCTCTTGATTTCCAGGGGCTGCCATTTTCCTGAAACAGGGAATAGAGAAGACTACAAGAAACTGTTAGTAGGACACACGTTTGTCGAAGATTTTCTCTAGATGGGGTCCCACGGATGGCGCCAAGTTGTTAATGCCAAAAATCGGACCAAAGTACAACTTAAGGTCGATGTGGACTTTAACAACTAAAGAAAAGAATTTTTTGACAAAGCGTGCGACAAAGACGAAAATGTAAATGAGACAGAGAATTTGGTGACGCGGGAAAAACCTCAATGAGGAAAAAAAACCCATGGACGACTGTGGAAGTCGTCGCTGCACTATGGTCGCCAAACAGGGGCGATGTCCTTGTGTTTCGGGTGTCGATCGTACACAGATTACAATACAAATGAAAGGAAGATTTCAAAATGTAAAGTAACAAGTGTTTTGAATGTAAAACAATGTGCGTTGTGTGTTTAAACTGTTTGTCGTGCGCTGATGTCGTGCGTCGAGAGCGATTCTTCTGAGAGCGATTTCTGTGCTTCAAGTGTTCTTTCGAGTTCGAGTGTTTGTGTCTGTTGTTCGATGTCCCTTGAATTGAGGATTGAGCTTGGAATTTATAGTCTTCGGGTACTTTAATTGGCTCATTAAATACTTCGATAGCTGTCGTAACGGACGTCGTCTTTAGTACTGTTAATGGCTTTCGTCAGTTGACTCCGGCAACAAACACTAAACAAACGTAACAGTTGTATCACGCGTTAGCAAGTCGAGGTCGCATGGTTCTATGTGACGATCGTGTGAAACGTACGACATTGTGGTCGAGTGTCGTGAGGTAAATAACTTTTGATCTTAGCTTTAGTCTGGGGATAAAGTGCTATGATTTTTCCTTACCAGAAGTAGCAGAAGTGAGTGTTTTACTTACCTTGGTCGTGGTCGAGACTGGTGAAATTTTGCCCAAACAACTGACACATAGGGTTTTAGGCTGGTGTAAGAATGGGTAAATGTGTAGGATAAGATCACAGGAGAATCGGTGAAGTGATGCCACCTAAAAGTGGGATGAATCAGTGAGATTTATCCACCGAGGAGATGCTGTCGATGGGTTTTAGTGAGATTAAGCATCGGTGATGAAGAGGCTACCGATAAGAACTGATAAGAACGTCGGTGTGGAGAGGCTACCGATAAAGATGGTTAGGATTAGGAATATATGGTTGGTGAGAGAAGATGTCAGTGAATGTGAGGTAGGAGTTTACCGAATTGAGGTGTTGGTGATAATTACCCTAAGGAGATCGGTGAGTGGATGAGGTACCGATGGTTTTGAGGGTGTGTAGAGTGCATTGGTGAGAGAGTTCCACCGATGAGGATTAGGTCGGTGAGAAAGAATTCCACCGATGTGTGGTTCTAGAATGTTGGTGAAAATCCGCCGAAGGGAATCAGTGGGTGAAGGGTACCGATGAGAGATCGGTGTGTGTTTCCACCGATGACGGAGCGCCGATGTGAGATCGAAAATGAAATACCAGAGAAAGGGTCGGTGGGGTCTATCTACTGAAAAGATTGTTATCGGTGAGATGGCCACCGATAGAATAATATTTTTTTAATTACATGTCAAGATACAGTATTCCAAGTTCACTTATCAGAAAGTTGAACCTGGTCTCATCCAAGGGTTTGGTGAACAAGTCTGCAAGCTGAAGATCAGTAGGAATGAAATGTAGCTCAATGTCATCTTTGGAAATGTGATCCCTGATGAAGTGATATCTGATATCTATGTGCTTTGAAATGGAGTGTAGAACTGGATTGTTTGCAACAGCTATTGCACTTGAGTTGTCACACAAAATTGGAATCTTGGAGTATACTTGATTGTAATCCCTTATCTGATTTTTCATCCACAGAATCTGAGCACAGTAGCTTCCAGCAGCCACATATTCAGCTTCAGCAGTTGAGGTTGAAACTGAGTTTTGTTTCTTGCTGGACCAGCTGACGAATTTTCCACCAAGAAGTTGGCAGCTGCCTGTGGTACTCTTTCTATCAACTTTGGAACCTGCATAATCAGAATCTGAATACCCAATTAGTTCAAAGCCTGAGTCTTTGGGATACCAAAGACCCAGGTGCATGGTACCTTTTAGATACCCAAAAACCCGTTTTACAGCAGCCAAATGAGATTCTTTTGGATAGGCCTGGTAATGGGCACAAAGACAAGTAGCAAACATAATATCCGGCCTGCTAGCAGTTAAACAGAGAAGAGAGCCAATCATCCCCCGATAATTTGTTACATCAACAGATTTACCATCTGGATCAGCATGAATTTTCAAAGGTGGTGCCATAGGAGTTTTCATAGGAGAGCTATCTAATAAGTTAAATTTCTTCAGAAGGTCGCAAATATATTTGCTTTGATTTATGAAAATCCCTTCTGAAGTTTGTTTGACCTGAAGGACCAGAAAAAATGTAAGCTCTCCAATCATGCTCATCTCATATTGACTCATCATGAGAGAAGCAAACTCATCACACAGTGATTTATCAGTGGCACCAAAGATGATGTCATCAACATAAATTTGAACAAGAATGAGATTACGTGAGGTTTGCTTGAGAAAGAGAGTGTTGTCAATTTTACCTCTAGAGTATCCATTATTTAGAAGAAAATATGCAAGACCATACAAAGCTTTGTCCAGCCGATACACATAGTCTGGATGTGTTGGGTCTTCAAAACCTGGAGGTTGTTTCACATAGACTTCTTCAGCAAGCTCACCATCGAGGAAGTTATTTTTAACATCCATCTGAAAGACTCTAAAGTTTTGATGGGCAGCATGAGCAAGAAAGATTCCGATGGCTTCAAGTTTGGCAACAGGAGCAAATGTTTCATCATAATCAATGCCTTCTTCTTGTCGGTATCCCTGAGCGACTAGTCTGGCTTTGTTTCTGATGACTGTACCATCTTCATCCATCTTGTTTCTGAAGACCCACTTGGTTCCAATGACTGTCTTCTTTGGAGGTTTGGGAACCAATCTCCATACTTTGTTTCTTGTGAACTGGGAAAGTTCTTCTTGCATGGCAGTTATCCAACATGGGTCACTTAGGGCTTCATCAATCTTCATGGGTTCTATAAGAGATAGAAAATTTACATAGAGACAAATATTTCCAATGCCTCTTCTAGTTTGAACTCCAGCTTGTTGATCACCGATGATTTGATCAATGGGGTGATCTTTGGTCCATTTAGTTGCAGGAGGTAATGGAGGTGGGATACTTGATGAAGGAAGAGATTGAAAATTTTGGATCATTGGAGTAGGAGGAGAAGCATCGGTGGGAGGAAAAATTTCGTTGGAATGGTTGTCAATTTTGGTGGGAGTGATGTCGGGCACTATGGAGGGTGACCCAACTTAGTGATTTGAAGAAGATAGATCAGAACGAGTGAAGGGTATGGATGATGTATCGGTGCGATTTGTGGCAGGGGCATCACCTATGCATGATGAAATCCATCTATGTAACTCATCATCATCATTTGAAAGTGATGATGATCTTAGATCATCAAATTTCACATGAATGGATTCATCTATGCATTTTCTTCTTAGATTATACACACGGTATGCCTTTGAGGACAAGGAATATCCAACAAAGATACCTTCATCAGCCTTAGGATCAAATTTCCCAAGATTGTCTCTATCATTAAAAATGAAACACACACAGCAAAAAACATGTAGAAATCCAATATTTGGTTTCCTCCCATGAAATACTTCATAGGGTGTCTTCCCATGTCTTTTGGTGATCACGGATCTATTTTGGGTAAAGCAAGCTGTATCGACAGTTTCAGCCCAGAAATAGGTTGGAAGATTTGATTAACTTAACATTGACCTTGCAGCCTCACATAGAGTTCTATTCTTTCTTTCCACTACTCCATTATGCTGAGGAGTCGTGACAGCTGAAAAGTTTTGAGAAATTCCTTTCTCATTGAAGAAGCCTTCTAGGGCACTGTTTCTGAATTCGATTCCATTGTCACTTCTCACCGAGCGTACAAGTTTTCCATTCAGGACTTCATTTTTCTTGACAAAGTTGATGATCTCTTCGGTTGCATCACTCTTGTACCTGAGAAAACAGACCCAAGTATATCTAGTAAATTCATCAACAATTACAACAATGTACCTTCTCCCACCTAGGCTGGGAGTGCTGACTATTTCACATAGATCCATGTACAGCATTTGAAGAGGAAGAGTAATGGAAGAACATTGCTTGGTCTTGAAGGAAGTTTTGGTGAGCTTCCCTTTTTCACATGCATCACACAGCTTTTCTTTGATAAAACTCAACTTTGGCATGCGGGTCACCAGATCTTTGATTGAGATTTTGTGGAGAGTTTTGAAGTTGAGATGAGATAAGCGTTTATGCCACAACCAATTCCTTTTGGATGTGTCATCCGACACAAAGCATACACTAGATGAATTATTATTTTGTCCCATATCAATGATATAGACATTTTCCCTTCTTTTTCCAGAAAGGACCACCTTCATGTCCTTGTCAACAATAGTACATATACAAAGTTCAAAGATAACTTTGTATCCTAGATCACACAGTTGGCTGATACTTAGAAGATTATGCATGAGGCCTTCAACAAGTGCAACTTTGTTGAAGGTGACAGATCCATTGGTAAGAGTTCCATATCCTTTGGTGTAGCCTCTAGAATTGTCCCCAAATGTTACAGATGGACCCTTTTCAGACACATAGTTAGAGAGAAGATATTTATTTCCTGTCATATGACGTGAGCACCCGCTATCCAAATACCAGATTTGATGGTGCTCGTTAACCTGCATTCACGAACATATTAGTTCTTTGGTACCCATTTGGTGATGGGTCCTTTTGGGTTAGTTAAAGAGGAGTTCTTAGGTTTGGTTCTATGTATTCTATCAGCGGGACAGTCTTTTGCAAGATGGAAAGTGTCCCCACAATTATAACACTTTCTATAGATGAACACCTTTTTGGATTTTTGAATCTTTTCCTTCCCTTTGCCTTTAACATCAATTTGAATGGCTTTAGGACCAAATGTGGAAATGAGAGGTGGAAAACTTAAGATTCCATTTCCTGAAGTGGTGGAAGTATATGTAGTGGTGGAGTGAACAGGAAAGAGTTTGTGATGACCTTTTCTAAGAGCTGAAGATTTTCTTTTTAAAGAAACATTTGTGGTGTTATCATCTTTGAAAATCTTTGAATCTGGAAGATTTGGAGAAGTGACTTCATCAAGAGTTAAAAGCTTCAAAATATCATGAATGGGTTTTTGAACATCATTTGAATCTTGTGTTTCAACATTTTAAACAGAAGAAGAATCTTTGGCTTTTATGAACATTCCAAATTTTAAAGCTTCACTTAAATCACTTGAGTTTAGGGAAACTGAGTCACTTGAGCTTGACTCAGAAGGTTCATGATGGTTTGATGGAGCACACAAATTAGAGGCAAGATCATTAGAGGAGACCTCAAAATCCATTTTTCCAAAACCTAGACCATATTTATTATCACTAGAAATTTGGTCTTGAAATTTTTTCTCAAGATTTTTTGAAGAGGTGGTCCATTTTCTAACGGTTTCTTGCTCTCTTTTTAGTCTTTTGAAAAGATTGTTTTTGTCTTTAGCAATGGTGTGATTGATGGTTTTCAAGTCCTCTAGTTCTGCTTTGATTTCATCAAATTTCTCAAGTTTGGACAGACACGATTCAATTTGGGAGGTAAGAGTTGTAACTTGAACAGACTTTTTATTTTTGGCATCTTTAAGGTTATAGAAGTCATTAGTCAAAGATTCATAGGCATCAATCTTTTCAGTTTCAGTCATAGAGTTAAAAGGATGTACCTGACAGTATGATGAGGAGCATCCAGTTGATACCAAAGCAACTGATGTGACAGCTTTTTCTGAATCTTCCATATCTTCAGATATGGCCATGAAACACATATTGGGAGAATCTTTGTTACTTTCAGAAGTTGGCTCTTCAGCCCAGTCATGAATTTCAGCGATGTAGCCTTTTCCTTTTCTAAGAAGTCCCTCATTTCTTTCTTTCTCTTTCTTGTACTTTGCCTTGTACTTCTCAGCACGTTCCTGTTGTTCTTGGGAGGAAGATTGATTTCCTTTTCTGGGAAAGTTTGACATGGAAGAATTTCTAGATTTTTCAAACTTTGAAGAAGGTCTATCTGAGGAGGTGGTCCTAGTCCTTTCAACATGTTTGCTTCTACATTCAGATGCAAAGTGTCCTTTCTTACCACAATTGAAACACTCCTCATTTGACTTGTCAGTAGGAGTTTTTGTGGAAGAAGAGAGTTTCTTGAATGTTCTAGACTTGCCAGACCAACGAGACTTGTTTTTGGGTCCAGCCATCATTGCCATTTCATCAGTCACTTGATCGACATAGTTTTCATCACCTTCATCATCGGCATCACTAAGATATGTCTCTGTGTGGTGATTGGACTCAACATGACTGTCACTGTCAGATTCTGATGAAGGGTAAGTAATGCGAGGAACATATTGAGTTTTCTTGGAAGTGTCACTGACCAAGGCTATGGAAGAGCCTTTTATCTATTTAATGAAAGACTTCCTTTGCAGTTTAGTTTGCTCATAATTATATAGAGTTCCATATAGAAAAGTTAAAGGCATGTATTCAAGATCCTTGGTGGTCTTGATACAAGAACATATGTTTTCCCAAAACTCAGGAAGATAATCCATGAACTTGCACAAGATTTCCTCATTATCATAAACTCTGCCTAATAACTTCAAGTCATTTAGAAGACTGTTAAAGCGATTATAGTAACTGAAAAGAGATTCTCCTTTCTCATGAGCAAAGAGCTCATATTTCCTGATGAGAGCAATCTTTTTGCTTTTCTTTACTTCCTATGTACCTTCGTACAAAACACATAGAGTGGTTCACATTTCTTTGGTTGTTTCAAAGTTTACCAAAGAATGATAGTCCTCATCAGGAAGAGAGAGAGAGCAATAATTGTCCTGAGCTTAGAATCAAGAGAAACCAGACGTTTTTCCTCATCAGTGTATTTCTTGGGGTTTTTTAGGATATAGCGACCTGTAGCTTTGGATTTCTCTTTGCCAGAAGACTCATCAGAATCATCGGAGTCACTAGAGTCCTCCTTATCAATGGTTTCTTTACCATACCTCTACGTTTCATAGCGAGGCCAGACTCTAGGGATAATAGGTCCTTCTTTGAGAATGGTTGGATATCTAGTATCCACTCCTTCTATGAATAGCATCATACGGCTTTTCCAGAGAGAAACGTTGTTAGGGTTAAACTTAGGAGGTTTGTCTATGGAGCCATTTTCAGGAACGTTGTATTGAAAAGAGATTTCATTAGATAACGAGAGGCAGCCATTGCAGATCATGTTTATGGATTAAACTTTCTGCTCTGATACCACTTGTTAGTCCCAAATGGCTAGCACAAGTATTGTAGAAGGGGGGGGGGGGGGGTGAATACAATACTCAAAAATTACTTAATTTAGTTATATTATTGAAAATCTTTTCAACAAGAATTACACATAGAAAATAAAGACTGTTGCGGAAAAGAACAGGTGAAACTATTCTAACAATCTTTCACAAAGTATACTGAAAACAAAACAACTTGAACACTTAGAATCAAAGCTATAAAGTTCTTGAGAGATGGAGAATGCTTGCATTGAGAAATTCTTCCAGAAAGCGTGGTTTGCATGGGGAGCTTCTTTCCTCCTTTTATAGTGTGAGAAGCATTAAATGCTTAGGACACTTATCATCAGGAGATTCAAAGTAGGTGTTGACTTCTGAAAAGTTGATGTGTCCTTTTCACCTTTTTCCTTGGTACTAGGAAGAATACCCATGCTGAAAAGAGACTTTATCTGATAATGGATAAAACAACAAATAGTCACTTTTACCTAGCAATAGATATTGTCCCATAATAAATGATCTTCTAATTGAGTCTTCCAATAACTATTTCACCGATGGTATTTCACCGACTTGAGCTTTGAGGATGGTAGGAAATCTTGAAAAGTGCATCCATGAAGATTACTGAGTTCCCACCGATTTGAGGCTATTATCGGTGGGACTCTTGTTGGCCGATCATACGGATGGATCGGTGGGAGTTGTCCACCGATGTGCAAAGGGATCATCGGTGGACAATGACTTGATGTTTGTTGAGAAGATTATTCTTCACTTCCACTAATGAGAATATCTTCAAGCTTGGTTTCGGTTGATCTTCGACTTCACTGAACATTTGCTATCTTATCAAGTCATTACAAAGAACCATAGAGAAATATTCTAAGTAAGATTTTTAGGTGTGAAAATCGGTGGGTCAATTTCAAATCTTTGGTGACCCAACATATAACCATGATAAAAACTCTTGAACTCACTAGGCGTTAGCCTAACCTTTTTATTTGTCGGCCTACGCAACAGGTTCCGGTTTGGATATAGTTCTAGTGACACTTTGAAGAGTGGAGAGCTAGTTGTGTTCTCAAGAAGTTAGTGTCTTGGTGAAGTCTTCCACATTTGGGGAATAACAACTTGATTTTAGGGTTGAATAACACTGGCTAAGTGCAATTATGAACATACGATACATGTCTAGAGTAGCAAGGATGATCATGTATCGTACGTTTGGGGTAGTGAAGGAGTTTCTAAGTGAATAGTCGTTCAAAGATTGACGATTTTAGCATTTGTCACTTGGAGTACAGTAAGCAAGATGATTGCATTAAGTGGACCATTTCGGGTCAAGGTTGTTGATTGGTATAGAACCATAGGCTTATGGAATTGACCATATTCGATGAGAAATTGTCAGGTGAATCGATAAGATTCTCGATTATTGTCTTAAGATGTTTGAGCTTCCGGATGACGATAGTGTGACTAGAGGATTTGGAGGAGTGTGATTTTCAGGCATTGAGTGCCGACTAAATTCATGCACAAAAATTTATTTAAAAATTATATAAATTGCATCAATTGTTTCTTGTGTTTCAAATCGTCATGTAGATTGCGTTACGAAATCTCATAAAAACGTTTAGTACACACAAGATTTTAAATCATGATTTTGAACATGCATGAAATTATCTTATTGCAGGTAATTGCAAACTTTGTCGGGACTTGCTTTATTTTGTTGTTGTCCCACGTTATTTTCGGATACCATCTTATCCATATATTAGTGTCGTTTAAGATTTTGGACAAGTAACGACGACATATGACCTTAACATTGGATCTCCTCCACATATGTTAAGGTTTGAACGGAGAGTTACTTTCCACTATTTTGGTGTTTGAGTTTTATTGGGAATTTTATTCCATGCGGGTTTTCTTGAAAAGTGTTAGTTTATATTGCATTGCAACAAGTGGGAAATTTTTGGATTTATGACATTTTAGTCATAACTTTGCTTTATGCAATTCGACTATTGGAAATGATAATTCTTAGATTGGATGTCAGTGGTTTCAATGAGTTTATGGAAGTTTTGTCGAGTATTATGGAGTTTTGTGTTACGACGCTTTGTGTTACGAGTTTTTGTGTCGCATGGGTGCAACTTTGAAATGTGTATACTTTAATTATTACATATGACAATTTATGGGTTTCATTGAGCATTTTGTCTCATGCGAGTTTTGTTGAAAATGTTATTTTATGTCGTAAGGCAACCAAAAATAGTACTTTTGGAATTTTGGTGTCGCTTGGACTTCTCTTTCGAAAATTACGCTAGCATGTTTAATTGCACCTTGTTTAGTGTACGAATTGATTTCTACGTGGCGTGAGTAACGCATTTAAGAGCGTCATGATAGGTTATCTTAATGTTTTGCCTTACGCACCTTCGGTTAACTGGTTCTTTTGCTATCTTTTCATGCAAATGCATTATATTGGCTTATCGGTATGCATAACATTGTAGTCACTATTTTTTTGGAGCATTAATGCGCATCGTCTGTAAGATTCGAAATTTTGATGTCGATTTAAATTCTCCTAAGTGTCAACCGAATTTTATGCACTTACTATTTTCCTATGTTCTGAGAAAAATACGTTAATGTGTGGGGCTTGTTAGAAGATTTTACTTCCATGTCATTATATGACTAAACGAGAAAAGTTCAAAACTTGAATTAATGAATCTCCTCCTTTGAAAATTTCATATGGACTATCTGTTGCATGTTGTTTTATTTCAAGGAAATTTTTCTAGGAGAGTGCTACAAGTTTGTGTGCATATTCTGATTTGAGATTTCCTCATGATATTTTAGCCGATATTTTCGAATGATGAAAACATGATTGTTATTTGGCTTTAAACTTGGAACCGACGCAAATCATTCTATATTTTAACCAAAGTGCATGTGTGGATCGTTTCACCGTTTTGCGAAATAAACTGACACATACGAATTTTGTTGGTGCATTTTGTTCCATGTCGTTTTATGGTTTAAGAGAGAAATTTTAGAGTTTGATATCGTTGAAGTTTTTTTTCGAAATTGCGTACAAACATTTGGTTGCACATTATTTCAATGCAGAAAAGTTACTTTAAGTATATGGCATAAATAAACCCAAGCTATGACCATACAGGTTCATTTTAAAAGTGGGACGAATGTGTCCATTCTGTGCAACTACTTGATAAGTGGTAGTAGACTTTATAGGTACGATTTATTGTATAAAACATTCGTGTTGAAAAATCGTATGAATTTTTTTTATTGGCGTATTTGTTGAGTCTTTCACTTGAAAACCTTGAACTCATTATGACCTTGGGAGGTTAAACAACCCCGGTTAAGGGTGAGAGCGTGTAAAACCTTGACAGTGGAATCTTGGACTTTTCGTCGCATGATAGTACCATAAGTCGAGTGGGACCGTTTGCAAGTCGGCGTACTTTTTGGTAACGAAAGGGTAAGGCTCTGTATCTTCGGTTAATGTATTTGCGACCGTTTATTTCAGCAACCTTGCTTTGGGTTTTGGTCAGTTTTGCATAAGGGGTATGTAGAACCCTTCAGGCACTGTGCTGATAGCCTTGGTTTTGTGGGTATGCTCGACAAATGAAACTCGTACATGGAGTTCTTCAGTGGTTCAAATTTTGGTGAAATGGCTAGGTGTCAACTTTTGGATTTCAAGGCCATAAACGGTTAGTGTACTTAGAGGGTTGTAGTCTAATCTTAAGGGATACTGGTATCGGTTGTAGTGGTCTTAAGTAGTCTAACTATGGGACCACATTTGTCAGTGGTGGTAGAGGAAGTGGAAGGTTCAACAATCTTCGCAGTATTTGAAGATTCAACTTTAGTGACATTATTCACTTTGGTTAATTTCTTAACCTCAGTGGTGGTTTTCACCTTAACTTGATTTGCACCAGGATTGATCTTCTTTGTCTTGTGGGCATTGATCTTCACCATAGCTAATTTCTAAGCTTTGGTGGTTGTAGGGCATTTGCTAGCAATGTGATCGGTAAGTCCACAGTGATAACATTTTCTATAGCTAAAAGTAGCTTTAGGTCCATTTGCATGCTTAGTATAGATTTTTAAATGAGAAGGACCAGCACCAAGAATACCTTTGGCATTGTGTAACACCTCGATTTTTATAAAGTGTTATGATTAGTTGTATTGTTGAATGATGTATAATTATTTGATAAGATTAATTTTAGAGTTTATCCCCGAGTAAGTTTCGTTATTTATTTTATTGGAATTATAAGTCAAGGGGTAAGCTTTAATTTTAATTTATTAGTTGAACGGTTAAAGTTGCCATTTGATGAAAATGAAGGGTTGGTTTGGTTAAGATGGTGGAATTTTATTCCATCCACTGCCTCATTTTAATCAAATGGGTGGATGGAAGATACTCTCTTCATTTTTCATCTTTAGTTCTTGTGGGTTGTCTACGGCAGCAGATAGAGATAAAGAAAACAAAACTGAGAAAAGAAGAGGAGAAGAGGAGAAGGAAATTGGTGTCAGCAGCTGGTTGAGGATTCCTTTAGGAGAAATAAGGTATGATTCTATATACAATTATGATTATGTATATATATATATATATATATATATATATATATATATATATATATAGAAATGAATCTTATGGGTTTAGAACTGGGTTTTGATGTGTTTGAAAGATATGAGAAATCTGATTTGATGAATATATTTTACTGGTAATCTTAAGTATATCTGCAAATTTATAGATTCAGGTATGGCTTAAAAGTATCAGATTTGGCTTAATTGCGATTTCTATGGGTTGAGACAAGTATGAATGTCGCAACATGATAGTTGCGATAAGTATGAATATCGCAACATTTAATTACGATAAAAGGTTATGTCGCAACAGTTAGTTTCGATAAGAAACGTTGTCGCAACAGTTTGTTGCGATAAGAGGGTATGTCGCAACAGTTGGTTGCGATAAGAGGGTATGTCGCAAGAAGTGGATTGCGACAAATGTTGTCGCAAATAGTGGGTTGCGACAACGGAAAATGCATTTCCTTTGGGTTGCGATAAGTGACGAGATTTTGGGTTATTTAGGATTTTTAGTCTTTTAAGAGTCCTATTCAGTAAATTGATACAAGTACAATATGTATTTAGATATTTCAGACTTTTTGGAAGTTTGGTGACGGGAATCATTACAAACTTAAGGAAAAACGTTATTGCTATCAGGTGCGTTCATTCTTACCTTACCCCTTTTATAACGTATTTAAATTATGGTAAGGTACGTTTTTATAATGGGATGTTCCTGAATAAATTTTGATGGACGATTATACGAGGTAAGACTGTTTGTCTTCAAATTAATGGTTTTGCTTAATTTTCTTAACATTATTTGAAAATGATTTATATTAAGCAAAAACCTGCACGAGTACAAATAAGTGTAATGGATCCATAGGCACTAATTGCATTGTAATGAGGAATAGGCATAAATTAATTTGTAATTCCCGTTGACCTATAATGTGGAATGTAATTCCCATTTCGAGAGGTGATGATACCTATAATATGGAATGTAATTCCCATTTCGAGAGGTGATGATACCTATAATGTGGAATGTAATTCCCATTTCGAGAGGTGATGAGACCTATAATGTGGAATGTAATTCCCATTTCGAGAGGTGATGAGAAATTATGATTGAATAGGCAAAGTATAATTGCTATTCATGTTGGAATGTTTGAATAGGCAAAGTAGAATTGTTATTCATATTAAATGTATGGAATAGGCAAAGTATAATTGCTATTCCGATTGAGAAATGAATAGGCAAAGTAGAATTGCTATTCATATTTATATAATGTAGGGGATCGGCAAAGTAAAATTGCTATCCGTATTAGAGACATGGAAACGTGAAATAGACTAAGTATAATTGTTTTTATATTTTCATTTGTTGGATTAAAATAGGCAATATATATTTGCTATTTTGCTTCCATTCCGAGAAGAAGGTATAGCGATAAATTGTAAGTTCTTGGATATGAGCGATGATCTGGAATCTGCAATGATTCGTAGTCGGCTCTCGAATTATGAGGATATGACTTTCCGAATGTTAGTCATACTCATGGGATCGGGTATGTTCCCTTCGTTATGATACGAGTACGAGTACGGTAAGAATGGTGACAAACCAGGTTTGTTTATATGCTTTGAATATTTGAGTTTTCAAGCTGTTAATGTTTTAGTTTGAAATTGGATGTTCTCACTAGGCGTAAGCCTAATAATTTCAAATTAAATCTTCTTACCAGGTACTAGCTCAGGAAGTAAAGGGAAGAGGGACGAGTAATTTTGAGTATTCAACTTGTTGATGTTAAGTGGAGAAGTTAGCCGAACCGAGGAAGCTTTTGATGAATGACTTAGACAACGAGTTTAATCTTATCTTAGTTGACAAGACTAGATTAATAGGTTGTTTTAAAGAATTCGAATTATATCTATGAATCCTCATAGTTAATTCCTAACTTCTGAATATAAGTTGGATGATTTCTCGATTACCCATGTTAAACTTAAAGGTTCAAATTGGCCCTGATTTTAGGGTGTTACACATTGGAAATTGGAGGAACTATCAGTTCTTCGGATTTCTTACCAATTACATCCACTCTTATTTTAGGAGTAGATCGCTGAATGAATTCAGGGATCTTAGTCTTAGAAATAGAGGGATGGCTCGCTGAAGGTTTTGAAACTTTCCGCTTAGGTACATTGGTACCCTTCTGAGGTTTTTGAACAACTTTTTCTTTACCTTTGGAAATCAAGGTAGGTTTGTCCTCAGGGATGGGAGTTTTAGAAGAAGAAGAGCACTGAGGTAATGAGGTGTCAGGGACAGAAGACACGAACATTTCAAACTTAAGCATGGAACGATCAGTGGTTGGTTCCTCAACGTCAGCTTTGTGACCAAGACCACTTTTGTCTTTAGCAGGGATCTGAGCACCGGTTATTTCAGTGCTTTGTTGAGGACTTATACCATCCTTCAACAATAGCCTTTTCAGCTTTCAGTTCAGCGATAGCTTTTTCTCGCTCGAAACTGATGACTTGATTTACATAGAGTTGATCTTTCAAATTATTTTCTACGTTTGAAAGCTCTTGAATTTTCAGGTGACAATTTTTAAGCTGTTCAGTTAAATCTAAATTCATTTGTTCAACTTTGGTCTTGCCATTCATGGCATCGTAAAAATCGACAGTCAGTATATCGATAGCTCGAAGTCTTTTAGCTTTAGTGATAGCTGAAGTAGAAGTAGAAGAGATTGATACCTGATAGGTACAAGTAGAGGGAATTTCGGCCATGAGGTAGAGATTGGCCTCATCTTCTTCATCTGAATCTGATTCTTCATCAGATTCAACCCAGTCATGATCTTCAGCGATCAAAACTTTTCCTTTCTTTTTGTATGCTTTCAGCTTAGCATACTTTTCTTTAAGCTTTTGGAATTTGTCATCTCTAGCCCTTGGGTTAGAAGATTTCTTGAAGGAAGAAGAAGGTTTGAAAACTTTCTTTGACCTGCATTCACTAGCAAAGTGTCCTACTTTTTCACAGTTAAAACAGGTAGCAGTAGCCTTATCAACAGGAGTAGATTTAGGCTTATCAGTGATAGTGAGAGGTTTACCTCTTCTAAAGTTACTCTTTCTAGCAAACCTCCAGAAAGAATTTTTCAGGAGTGCCAGAGATTCATCAAGTTCTGAAGGATCAGCGGCTGATGAATCATCAGAGTTAGATTCCATTTCAGTGATCGTGACAGTTGATCGCTGAGCCGATACTGACACTGAAGAGAGTAAAGCAACAGGTGTGCTTTTCGAATCTTTGACAAGATTCTTCTTAAGTTGGCATGAATGCTCATGATTGAGCATAGTGCCAAATAAGGTAGGAAGGTCAGAAATTAAGATCCTTAGAGAGCTTAAAACACATGGTATAGTTGTCCCAGCTTTCAGGAAGACATTCCAGAAATTTTGTCAGGATCTCGTTATTAGAGTAGGTCTTACCATCAGTTTTTAAATCAATAATTAAACAATTAAAGCGTTGGTGAACTTCAGAAAGAGTTTCATTCTTACCAGCGATGAAACTTTCATACTGTCTAACAAGGTTAATTCTTCTAGAGTCCTGGACTTCAGCAGTATCTTCATATTGAACACATATAGTGTCCCACATGGCTTTGGAACTTTTCAGGTTCATGATGGAATGGTAGACTTCATCAGGAAGAGCCATAGAGATGATAGATTTAGCCTTAGTGTTGATGGCCACTTTCTTTTTGTCTTCTTCAGTCCACTGAGAAACTATCCTGTATATCAGTCTTTCAGGAACAGCAGGTGTGTTGGCAGTGGCTGGAACAGCAGGATCTATAATGAAAGGAACGTAGGGTCCATTTTCAATATAGTAAGGTATAATAGGATCTACACCTTCCAAGAAGAGCATCATTCGATTTTTCCATAGATTGAAGTTGTCTTTGCTAAATCGAGGTGGTTTGGCAAGGAGCCTATATCTATGCAGTTAGTGTTTGTAGCATTTGCCATATTGAAGAAATAGCCAGGAAGAGAGTATAAGCAAGATCTTATTTATGAGATTAAACAATCTGCTCTGATACCACTTGTTGGTCCCGAAGGGTTATACAAGTTTGTAGAAGAGGGGGGTGGGGTTGAATACAAACACAAATTTTTATCTTTCGAAATTGTTTATTGATATATATCAAACAATTTACAGTTTATCGCGGAATAAGATCACGTTAAAAACCTAATCTAAACAAACTATGAGAACACACAGATTTCTTGCACTAGAAATATAGAGAGAAAGAAATAAGAAAACTAAGGATAGTTTTCTAACACTAAGATAGTTCAGCGAGGAAGAAAGCCGAACACTTCAAATATAAAGTAGGGTTTCCTTTATATACATCATGCAAGTCAGTATACCTTTACATGTGGCAACCTCTGATTGGTTGCATGATTTGACTTTAGCAAACATCCTAGTGGCCGAATGATGAACAGTGTAGTTGCAGAGTTGGTTGTACGATACTGGACAAAAGGGATGTCCGTTATGACAAAATCGTATGGAGGCGTGCAAGGAGATAAGATAAAAGTTGCTTGTAGAACAGGCTTCATGATCAGCGCTCGCTGAATGAATCTTTATCAGCGAATGATAAAGTTCAACGTTCGCTGAAGTCTTCTACTTGAAACTTCGCGCAGAATGGACAAGTCTTGTCATCACTGATGTCCGCATCAAGCCACTAGTAGACTTAGACACTTGTTCTTCAGCTTGGTCTTCGATTTCAGCTTCGAACTTGGTTGACACGAATCTTGTCTTCAGGGATCATAAGCAAACAATTACATGATAAACATTCAGTGACTATCAGTGAGACTGAATAGGCTCAGGGCTCATTGATGTACAGTGTTCACTGAAGTATAAATTTAAAGTTTGTTATCCATCAGCGATACTAAACAGACTTAGTATATTTTCTTTGATGGCAAAACATTAATACATATTGTTTACTTACAATTTTCACTAAGTGTTTCTCAGGTTCATTGTCAAATCACTGAGGGTTTGGATCAACAATATGTATTTATTGGATCTCCCAACCTCATTCTCGTATGGATGAGAGTGAAACATGGTAAATACTCGAGGTAGACTGAGAGCTCCACCGGATGGTCATGTTGAGATGAGATCCACGACCGATCAACCAGAAGGGGTCGCTACCATTGTGATTCCTCCGAGACCATCTATTTTGGGTGGAGAATCCAAGCACATACCAAGGAGGAATCTGACCTCCTCAAACCTGATCATGCAAGGGGTGAACCAACAAACTGAAATGTTGGCCGATGTGATGTAGGTAGTAAATGCTCCTCTACAGAAACAACAAGAGACATTCATGAAGATGTTAGAGGATATGAACAATAGTCACCGTAGGCACGAGACAATGACCAAGAATATTATGGTGGGTTCCAAGGGAACGAAAAATGTCATAAGATTGGAAGATCAAGTCATCACCGTTACTAGCAGGGGAGAGAGGGCTTGTACTTATAAGACCTTTCAGTGTATAAAAACACCTGAATTCTCTGGTTCGGATAATCCGGTCAACTGCATGAACTGAATAAAGGAGACAGAACACGCCTTTGGTCAATTGAGTATGGGGAAGAACCAAAGGTAATATTAGTCTCTCAAATGTTAAGAGGCATCGCTCTTCATTAGTGGAACATAACCAAAGCCAATATCCTAAGTTGAAGGGAAACTCAAAGGGGTCAAGCACGGGAATCCAGGTGAGGAAGGAAGATGCTTCGAGAGTGCCATTGAGGGCATTTCCAGTGACAACGGATGAAGCCAAAGAGACTGCAGATGTGGTGTCAGGTACTTTCTTAGTTAACTATATACCTGCTAGAGAGTTAATTGATTCCGATGTGAACCGTCTTTTGTTGCAATTCCGTTTTGCAAGTCTTTAAATGTACCTTCTAGTACCCTTAGTGACACTCTAGTCATAGAAATAGCGAATGGAGAGCAAGTAATTCTAACCGATATTTTAGAAAAGTGTCGTTTGGAGATTGAGGGCGAATGCTTTGAGGTGGACCTACTTTTTATGGTTATTGGAAGTTTCGACGTGGTAATAGGAATGGATTGGTTAGCAAAACACCAAGCCAAAAAATTTGTGTTCTAAGAAACTCATTAGAATACACATAGACAAGGGAGATTTCGTTGTTGCCTATGTAAAGAAAAGAAGGGGTGAAGTAACGATCATTTTTGCCATAAGGCAAGAAGGTACCTAACGAAGAAGTACTCCTCATTCTTAGCATATGTGTGGATGCCAAAGTCGGACATAAGAAATTATAGGAGGTAAGAATCGTCAACGAGTTTACGGACGTCTTTCCCGATGACTTGTTGGGTTTACCACACGATTGTCAAGTAAAGTTCAGAATTGATCAACTTCCAGGGGCGGCACTGGTCGCCCATTTACCATATCGTCTTGCACCGACTGAAATACAAGAGATGATGAAACAACTGCAAGAGTTGTTAGACAAAGGTTTTGTGAGACCAAGTTCATCACCTTGGGGAGCTCCGGTATTATTCGTCAAGAAGAAGGATGACATCATGTGTATGTGAATAGACTACCGCGGGTTTCTTAGGATTGGATATAAACAACATAATCAAAGGTAGTGGAAGCATTATATAAAGCTATTTAAATATGAGTGATCGTGTATACGAATATGAAGCAATGAGAGAATAATAATAACAATATTGAACAGTAAATGATAACAAGATAGTTAAATAAGCTGCTCGTATATTGATATGTTTGAATAATACCAAGAACACTTTCTTGTGTGTGTATTCTGAAATCTCTCTGGTGACAATTCGTACAGTGGTAGTGGAATAGAATGTGCAGTATTTGCTCAGACAATTCTAGCAATAATTCTCACCAAAAGCTTACAAATGTGCATTCCACTACCATTCTATTTATAGCCTGATAAAGTGAAAGACAGTGTACTATCTAACCCTGGGATGACACGTGGAAAGTGTGTCTCCGTCCTTTTAGGGCTAACGTGGAAAGTACGGACACGTGTCTGACACTTAGAGATTTCTACGAGACTTAAGATTCACAGAGGCCTTCTTTCACCAGAGCTCTTGTGCCAGAGCTCTGATGGTCTTCTGGTGTGAACAGTTATTCTGGTGGAATAGAAGAAGTCTTTTGCCAGAGCTCTGTCGAGCTCTGATGATCTTCTGTTTGTTTTTCTTCTAAGTCTTCTGCTTGATCTCTGGTGGTCTTTTGACTTGCGATATTTTCAATACTTTTACATTGTGTATACTTGGGGCTAACATTTACTATCGAAGATTCATCCAAGATTGCATCTCCATTGACATCAACGATGAGGAAAAACGTAAAGTTTCTTTGGAACAAGACCCAAGACAAAGCCTTTCGGAATTAACAAAAGAAATTGTGTGAAGCTCCAATTGTAGTTTATATTGACACATCTAAGATGGGTTTGGGGTGCGTCTTGATGCAAAGGGGCAAGGTGATAGCCTATGCTTCAAAATAACTTAAGGAGCATGAGAAGAATTATCCAACCCCTGACCTTGAGTTAGTGGCGGCAGTGTTCGCATTAAAGTTGTGGCGGCACTATTTGTACAGTATGAGATGTACACTATTTACCGACCATAAAAGCTTGAAGTATGTCTTTGACCAAAAGGAGTTGAATATGCGTTGACGAAGGTGGCTAGAGTTTCTTAAGGATTATGATTGTGAGTTACTATACCACCCTGGAAAGGCTAATGTGGTAGCGGACGCGTTGAGCCAGAAAGAGTATAGTGGAAACATTCGAGCATCCTTCGCAGGAAGTGAAGTAGTCTCAAGTCTACTTGAGAAGATCAATACCTCACAAGCCGAGGCAATACTTGAAGCAAATATCAAAGATGAAACTATGACGAAACAATATCTTCACTTGACAGAAGACAGTAGAGGTTTGAAGCTCTTCCAAGGAAATTCCGCCTTTTTTACTTATTGGAATTAAGACTTTAAATTCAGATAGATCATATCTTGTGTCGAGAGTTGTTATTAGGAACGTACATAAGTCTTATAGTTGTGGTCATTCCCAACATTGATAGTTTCTACGATTCCACGAGTTCTAGGGTCATACTCACTTGTATAACAAAATTGTTGGACATACTTCACAGGTACTTGAGTATCCACAACAGTTAGAGTATCTTTCAACTTACATTTTGCGAAAAATAGTACTGTTCTTCGTAATGTTCGAGTTTCAACTCCATAAGGTGGTTGTTTGGCCTGAATTGTAAGTAGGATACTTCAGAGTTTTTTTCTCTGGTGGAATGTAGGTGGATTGACTCAACGGAGTGAGCTGGTGATGCCATCCGCATGTTTAGAGATGAGAAAGAAGATGGACAATGACTTTTGGATGTATGAAATCAAAAGAGATATGTGAGAGCGTAAAATGAAATCAGGTCAGGGATTTTCCTTTTAAAGGATAAATGCACTTTAGTTTTGGAAAAAATGGATCGGATTAGATCAATACAAAGCAAGCACAATCCTCTAGATCCTGACACGTGACACGTGGTAGGTGATTTCCATGAAAATAGGCACATCACAAAACCGTTACCATGTAATTATTTTGGAGACATGATGGTCACCTTGGAATATGACCCGCACCATAATCAACAAAAGCAAAATCACACAAGTGTTTTTCGTCCAGAAGAGGCGATGTACGAACATAGCCTTTGGATGTTGATTATAAGCACGTTATGGACTAAAAACAATAAAGATCCCTGAAAATCATTTGAATATCAACTTTTGGTTGTGAAGAAATCAAAAAGTCATAAATTTTACACGTGGAGCCTCTCCATTAGCCAGCGCCTTTACTTTCCCTTATTTAGATTATATATAGGAGATTTGTTTTTACGACAGTACACACCCATGCACCAAGATAAAGGGGAAATTGACCAAAATAACCATTTTAAAAACAAATCTTCAACTTTTAACCATCCAAGTTTTTTTTACAAAAATAGCCGGAATCCCGCACAGAAAAAAATATTATTTTGGTCAATTTCCCAAGATAAAGTATTCTCCATATCTTGTAACAACCTTGAGAGCACTTTTGACATATTATTACACAAACAACTGTATGAGTTCTTTGAAGATCATTCTGTAACCATCTCCGATTAATACATATGACAATGGCAATTTCTAAATTTGGCGACATCGTTCTTTCTATTGTTAATTATTTTTTCTAGTGATCATTTACTTTAAGCTTCCGTTCATACTTCATCTATTGATCATACAAACTGAGAATTTGGGTTCCCACACATGGTTTACCTTCGAGATTTAGCTTCAACTCTTAAAAATATATTCATTTCATCAAGGTTTGAGGCTAATTTCATGGAGTGTTTGGTTCTAGGGTTTTTAGCAAAATACGTGAGAATAAAGAAATGGAAATATGATAATTGAATTATTATTAATTTCACAAATTGTTTTATATTTTTCAATTGTCACTTTAGTCCCTCAAGTTTCCAGAATTGCGTATTTACAATGTTTTGAGGATTCTTTCTCATTTTGGTTCTAATTTTAGTTTCACTTCTCCATGTTTAACCCCTCTAATGGTCGTGTCTGGCAAAGTTAGTTCGGTTTAAATCCATATGCTATACGTACAAACATACAAAGCAATAACTAACTCCAAACACTAACTTTTCACTTAAAGTTTGTAATAGAAGTCCAATTATTATATTAAAAACCAATCATATCAGAAGCTTCTACAGACATACAATTTCATCAGATATCCCCAATTTGATTGTACATGCACCTAAATCATCTCGATAGTCTGAATCCACCACTTCACAACCACCACCAACATCAAAAAATTCCAAGAAACCCATATCCTTTCGTGTCCCTAGAAGACCCTCATCCATACCTATGGTCCCCAAGTATATTGGTTCTCCAACAAAGAAACAGAGATCTTACTAGACGCAGAAAACACCTCTATCTTATATCTCTGAATTTCAATCATTTGATGCTCCCGAAGTACAAAATGCACCAATCCTTGAAGCCCTTAAAGCTGAAATAATCCCAAGTATGGAACCAAAGGCAATCAGTTCTGTCGAAGACCAATCTAAGAACCCCTGTGCAGATCGAGTACAAGAGGTTATCCAACAACTCGATGCTCTGAAAAGATTTGAACTTTAAAGGATGAGGCATATCTATGCCTTAAGCTCAAATAAAATATTGCGTATCAAAAGGATAATGGGTGATTTTATCATATGATTGATTGAATCAATTAATTGCTTTAGAAAGCACATTTAAATAACTTTGGGGGATGTGTTGTTGATGTTTACCACCGTCTGTAGTACTATGTCCTTTGCAAGTGAGAGAATATAGATTTTATATGCCCATAACAAGTATTACGCAGTACTATTTTCTATAGGTACGCAAAACTATTGGGTCGCATACAAAGAATATGTATGTCTCGATTCCGTTATTGGATAAATCGGAAACCCAAAAGATATCATGTTGATAACTAATTGTTATTATAGTAGAATAATTGAAGTAAGTGTTAAAATTGTAATTATGATGGTTATAGTGTTTTATATGGATATATATATATATATACACATATGCTTAGTTCTAAAACCTTATGACGCAGTAGGAATGCGCGGAACGGATGTGAGTTCCAGATTAGTGCATACAATCAATAAGTAGAAACAATCGTTATGATTTCAACTGGTCATCTATTTCACTTTCAATAACTTTGAGAGAATTACAATACGTATGAAGTTAGATGATTAAACGATTAAGAAGATTAGCCTAAATTCTAAGGCTAACTAAACATTATATACTAAGGACCTAGACTAACAAGCCCATGGCCCGTTTACACATTTAAGCCTAAAATACACCTTTTACAATATAATCCCTTGAACTTCTATTCAATATGATTTTATCCCTAACAATCTCCCCCTTTGAATTGAAGTTCGATTTCGCGCCAGTTCTCGACGTATCTCTTTCGTAGCACAAAGTAGATCTCGAAACTTCGGATGGCTCGGCGGTAGTTGATGCGGTCTTCAATCACTTCTAAGGATTCTCGAGCGTTTATCTCGTTTGAGCTTGAAACAAACGTTGATTTTCGATTTTCGGATTCTTTGGTGATGATGTTTCGAAGACCATCTCTGACTTTTAGGAGTGTACCATCGCATAATCTGTCGACCTGGCTGAAGCGGAGAAACCTCTTTTCTTTCTGTTCATTGAGGTAAACGATCCCAAATTCTGGTTCTAGAAGCAGTAAGTTCTCGGGATACATCTTCAGCTCGAGTGCTTTCAGATTCGGTTTCAACAGGTTTATCTTCTTAGTTCTGTGCTCGATTCCCATTTGGAAGTCTGTGATGTAAGAAATCATTACTTTGTGGAGCAGGAATCGACGGACAGCCTCGAGCGCTTTGGTAACATGAAGTGGTCGGATGGTTTTGGTTCGGAGGTCTTTCAGTATAGCATGGAAGTCAAACAGTTTGAGGTTCTTAAAGTCAGCTTTAGAAAATCTCCATTAATTTCTGTCTTCGCGTCGGACGGTGAATACTGGAAACATGACTCTAAGAATTCGGCCGGTTTGGATGTTGAGCACTTCAGTGATTTTGTGCTTTGTTCGGACTTGGCTAACTGGAAGACATCGCTTCATTACCTTTATGTACTGGCTTTGGTATTCCTTGTCCAACTTGGAAATCCTAAGGTAGAAAGTCGGCTCGATCAGGCGTAACCTGTGAACGTATAGCTTCTTCAGAGATTCCTCCAGATGAGGAATAAGGATCATGATCTTCTCCTATCGGATTTGTTGCAGTGGAGGTGGAGGTTGATCAGAAGCTGTCGGTTGTTGAAGAGATGTTAGAGGTATAACAGAAGAAGTCTCGGGGGCCTGTATAGTGTGGGCAGGTGTACCGTAAATATTTTGCAGCAGGAGCTGGTCGTAGTCGATATCGTCATCAGCATCGGTGGGAAATACAAGATTTACCTTGAAGTTCATCGCACTGGTGGCTTTTTCATACCATGCGTTCTCAGTTTCTGGGTCAATCTCTAAGTCGGGATCTATCAGGTTAAGAGCATCCCCTTCCGGTGCAGTGTATACGATCAGCGCTTGTGAGTCTCCCTCAGGCTTTTCAACCGTCGGGTTTTCTTCGTCTAAGATATCCATGTCTATCTCCATCTCAGGTAAGCTCAACTAGGCTTCAGGTTGGTCTTCGGTTGCGGTTTCCACAGTTGATGGTTCCGGTTGAACTGTTGATGTTGTTTCGGTAGGATTGGCTCGGACTTAGACAGTCTTTGTCTCTTGTTCTCCCCCTCACGGTGATCAGGATCGTCCTGGTCATCGTGTCGTCTCTTGAGTCCGCCAGCCTGACTCTTGCATGTGTCTTCAAGTGAGGTGACTCTTTCAGACAGAAGGTTTAAGGCTTTCTGAACGTCCTTAAGAGTCAAATGAAGCTGGTCCAATCGACTATTCATGGATGACGAAGGAGCAGATACTTGTGAGCGTAGAACGGATATCAGGTCTGCTTTTGTCGAGGCGTCTGCGTCAGTGTGATAGAGCAGTTGAGCCAGAAGCATAGTCTTGAGTATGTCCACCGAATATGATGGCTGTACGGGAGCCGGTGGAGGTGTTGTTGCGGTTTCAGGTTCGACTATCTTCTCTTTCCCCTTGATCAAGCTCTTTATTTTGTCGATCTCTGTGGTGAACTGCTACTCCATTGCCTCGCGGACAGCCTTTAGGGCGCCGTCCAGATATTCCCTTGACAAAATGACGGGTAACTTAACTTCGGCATCACTTAGATTACCCATTGAGGTATCTACCGTAGATGTAGTACCACCTACGTTCACGGATGGCAATGGTGTGGCCGTGGTAGGATTTCCTTCCGATCCTCGTGTTCCGCTTAAAGGCGAAGACACTATGGAAGTTCCGATCGGGTCACTAAGAGCACCGATTTGTGGATTCTCGTCCTGTGTCCTAGCCGAAGAATGTATAATATCAAGTGGCTCTAGACTCAAACGTGCATCGAAAGAAGTCAAGACCGGGGGAGGCTGGTCTCTTGTTTCAATACCAATACTCTCCGAGTGAGAGATCGGTAGATGTTGTGCTAAGTCCCCGTGTGAAAGTGAAACACCCATCTTTGAGAGACGGGTAAGTGGCTGGGGAGGTTGTGCAATTGTGCCGCTAGGTCCACAACGGCTTCTTCAATACCTTGTCCCAATGGATGAGAAAAGATAGCAGATGTGGTTACCTGGCTGACGTTGGTGTGGATTCTCTTACGAGCCTCTCTAGTTCTTATGCTCGTTCTCTCTTGATTTTGTTTTGATCTCCATTCTCTCTGACTCGTCTGTTCAAGATTTTCAACTAATACTCCCTCCTCTATCCTCATGTCTCCTATAAAAGGCTCGGATGGTGGGATGGTGGAGGGTGTGGGTGAGTCTGAAGGAGATCCTTCGATCAGCGGAGGTCGACGTCCGATACGGGGTGGAATGAGTGTTGCACGGTTGGTTTGGTCAGTATCGGTGTCAGTGATGTCGGATTCGATAGTTTTGACCTGGGTGAATGGTGAAATCGGCTCGGTTGTGTCAGTATCGGGGTCCTCTTAGAGTATAGGGGCATTGACAACCGGGACCTCATGTAGGCTAGTCGACGGTCTAGCGTCAGTCGTGGTCTGGGTTGTGTGAATGAGGGGTTGATGGGTAGTTCCGCCTTGGCTGGAATGGGTAATACTGGCATGCATATCCAATGCACCGCCCGCGCCTATTCCTCTCCCATGTACTCTCAACACACCTCGTCCGGGAGCCCCATCTACGCGGACTCTACCTCCATGAGTTCTAGGACCCTCACGCCTCTTAGGTCTAACTCCCTGGGTAGGTCCCTCCGGCTCTGGCTGGACCACAGGAGCACCTATCGCTTGTCTATATTCTAACACACTCGGTGCATTGGGGTCCGCATGTGCCAGTAAGGCTTCAGGTAAGGGCATTGGTTGGGCGTTGGACGAGTTTCGAATCACCAGATATCGTAAATGAAAAGGAGGACATATCGGATGGTTAATGCATCGCGGTATCCCTGGATTCGCGTCCATGTGCTGACGTACAACCAGTGAGAGAAATCGTGGTTATGGTAGGAACTTTTTCTGCTTTGTCCCACCGATTTGTCTGATGGCTTGAATTAATTCGCGCCATATCACCATAGCATAGTCGATGTGGCGGTTGTAGCAGACGGCGTGGAATAGATGCAGAAAGTCGCCTGTGCACTGGTCTATTCTCTTCCATCCGGACGAAAGACACCTGTTCAGTATCGTGAACAGCGTGTACCAGTTGGGCGCCAGATACTTTCTGTTGAATGCTGATGGGCGATAGAGTACGTGGTTGTAGCCGAGTGCTCGGATCTCGGCGCATAGAGTCGTGTTATTGACCGTTGGGTCGTATGCGTGATGTCCAACGGCGGTGGCTTCAGGTAAAGAGAGAAGGCGTCTGAATGACTCTGGTGTGGGCGTGAAAGGTGAAAGGTTGATTGTCGATCATCGCCGTGAACGTCTGAGAGTTGGCAGCCGTGACGACTTGAGCTGAAAACCAGACTTGATAGACATATAAAACTGGGACGTCGGCCGTTGTAGTGAGTGCCTCATGAAGCGGATGGCCGGGAAGAATATCCACGACCACACGATGTTGTGGTCGGAAGTCGGCAACGTCAAGTTGATGATTGTTGGCCTCTATTTGAATGCCATGGTTTGGTTGTACCAAAGAATTGTCAGCTTCCTCGTCGATGAATTCCTCTTGAGGAGGAATGTTCTCTGGCGGTGGTTGTTGCTGATCCGCCATTTAGTATACCTGAAAGATATGATGTTAGAGTATGGACGGATCAAATTACAGTCAATGCGTACTTTTGTGAAATATCGGCTCAATCTGGAATAGAGAGAGGATTGGCAGGGAAAAACAGGGTACTGGACTGTTGGAAGTGTCCGGACAAAGTGGATCCGGGAAACACAAGGTTACCGGACAAGTATGGTATCCGGACACACAAAGTATCCGGACAAACAGATGTTTCCGGATGAGTATGGAGTTACCGGACAAAAAGTGGTTACCGGATAACATGAGATACCGGACAAATGAACATATCCGGATAGTTGAACTTACCGGAAACCACGAGAGTTTCCGGACAACTATGGGTTACCGGAAGATAAGGATACCGGACAACAATCACAACCTAAATAGTTGAACTTACCGGAAACCCTAAGGTTTCTGGACAACTAGGTTACCGGGTGTACGAGTGTCCGGATAAAATATCTAAAGCCATGGTAGTTTCCGGATGATTTGAACGTGTCCGGATAGTATGAAACTATCCAGACGACATCTGGATTTGTTCAATCCGCCTAAATCCAACCCCAAACATAAATAGAAGTGTTCTAGCAGGTTCTAATCGATGTAATATGCAACACAATACCAACATTTGAGTCTAAATATGCTTTGCAAGGTTGAAACCGAGTCGACTCAAAAATTTGGTTTTCGGAAACCCTTAATCGATCATCTGTTGATCGATTCAACCGTGGATTTGTGTGTGTGACTGAACGAAAACATCATTAGAGATCGAGAAGAAACATACTTGTGGATTAGATATCGAAATCGATCGAAAGTGAGGTGAGCGGAGGGTATCCGGTCGAGAGAGAATAACGAGGGTTTTTGAAGGGTTTTTTAATATCCGGAAAGAATGAGGTGAGGGTATCCGGATTGCTTATATATAGGTGTCCGGTCCGGAAACCTATCCGGATAGGGGTATCCGGGAACCTGTCCGGAACGTTGGAAATTTGACAAAAATGCCCATGTTCTTTTAAAAAAATTCCTTTTAGCGTGGAAAGAAAATTTTCCCGCTCCCCATCGATCGTAGCATGTGAATTTCTCTGCTCCTCCTCGGATCGTGCATGTGAGTGAGTTTGAGAGACGACCATAAAAAAAACTTTTGACATTGGAAAGGAAAAGCTGTGTGTCGCTCCCCCTCAACTGATGAACAAATGGAAGTTTTCTGCCCCTCAAAATGTGCAAGTAGTGTGATATGAAGGACAGTGGAGTTACCACACAAAGAAAAAGATTTTGGAAGTTAAAAACCATTTGTGTGACACTCCCCCTCAAAGATAGAGTATACTGACCTGATACGCTGATGTGCTCCCCCTGAACACATGAATAACTTGTGAAATCACAGATATATCTAAAATAGTAAAGTAGACGACAGTATTAAACATAAAAAGGACACACACGTTAAAAGAAAGCAAACAGGCGAAATCTACCTAATTAATACAGAGATTTAACCAAAACGTGTATACGATACAAGTAGAATACAGATGCGAGAAAGTGTATACTCAATCATCTGGAGTATAAACAACAGATGATGAATAGACAGTGTCTCGTAGGTGTATGGAACTTGTGTCGGGCGCACGATCTGATCAAATCTTCAGATTTAGCATACCTAACCTGGATACTAGATAAATAAAACGTTTTTTGTCCAGGGGTTTTGTAAACAGGTCTGCTAACTGATGTTCTGTATTCACAAAGTAGAGTTCGATTGTACCTCTTTCGACGTGATCCTTGATAAAATGGTACCGAACGTCTATGTGCTTCGTCTTTGTGGGCTGGACCGGATTGCTTGATATGGCAATGGCGCTCTTCGAGCATAGTAGATGGGCACCTTGGTGTATGTGAAAACGTAATCTTTGAGTTGAGTGCGCATCTAGATTACTTGTGAACAACAGCTCGCGATGGCGACGTATTCCGCCTTAGCAGTCGATGTAGAGACGCACTGCTGCTTCTTGGATGCCCAACTCACCAAACTGTCTCCCAAGAACTGCATATGTCCCAATGTGCTCTTCCGATCCATCATGCTACCCGTATGATCCGCATCGGAATACGCTGAAAACTCAAAACCTGTCTCTTTCGGGTACCACAAGCCAAGATCAGTAGTACCTCTCAAATAACGAAATATTCGTTTAACTGCAATTAAGTGAGACTCTTTAGGTTTTGACTGAAACCGGGTGCAAGGAAATGTAGAAAACAAAATGTCCGGTCTACTAGCAGTTAAGTACATTAAAGAACCAATCATTCCCCGGTACGTTTTTGTGTCCACATCCTTTCCGTTAGGATCGACGTGTAACTTTGTACCGAGTGCCATGGGAGTTTTCATTGGTGAGGACTGTTCCATCTGGAATTTCCGAAGAATGTCCCGGATGTACTTAGCCTGATTTATGAATATCCCGGTCGACAGTTGTTTAACTTGAAGACCGAGGAAAAAATTCATCTCACACAACATACTCATTTGAAAATATTCACCCATTAATGTGGCAAAATTCTTACAATATAGTGGTTTAGTAGAACTGAAAATTATGTCGTCAACATACACTTGAACCAACATAATGTGACCGTTTTCGTTTTTAATAAATAGGGTTGTATCGATTTTACCTTTTGAAAAACCCGATTTAATTAAAAACTTAGACAACGCATCATACCAGGGCCGCGGAGCTTGCTTCAAGCCGTATAGAGCCTTGTTTAGTATGTAGACGTGGTTAGGCTTCTTTTCGTCCATGAACCCGTCCGGTTGCGATATATACACCTCTTCCTTGATCTCGCCGTTGAGGAATGCGGTCTTCACATCCATTTGAAAGACCGTGAAGTTCTTGTGTGCGGCGTATGCAAGGAACATACGTATGGCTTCAATTCAGGAAACCAGAGTGTATGTCTCGTCATAGTCTATCCATTCTTGTTGGCGGTATCCCTTGGACATGAGATGCGCCTTGTTCCGCACGATGATACCATCCTCGTCCTTCTTGTTCTTGAAGATCCATTTTGTGCCGATCACCGTCTTGTGAGATGGACGTGGGATAAGTCACCATACTTTGAGAGCCTCAAATTGATTGAGTTCCTCTTGCATGGCCATGACCCAGTCCGGATCTTTTAATGCTTCGGAGATGGTTGTTGGCTCAAAATCCATAGAAGAGGCAGAAGTTGCCGTTGCGCCTCGCGTTTGTACTGGAGTAGAGGGATCACCGATAATTTGGTGCAGGGGATTTGTCTTGGTCCATTTAGTGGTGTGTGGAAGCGGCTGTTGAGTTGAGTGTGAGGTATCCGGATCCACATAGCCACCAGTTAGAAGGTCTTGAACTGCTTCAAGTGTAGCAGGTCGGTTTCTCGGAGGAGACTTGGCAGGATTCGTCAAAGGTTGAGCAACTTATGGTTTCGAGGAAGGCAGAGGTTGATCAATGAGTGTTGTGTAGGACGAATCTTCAGAAGAGATCTTCGGGTTTTGTAATGGTTCCTTCGGGGGAATGGTCGTATCAGTTGATTATGTGGTTTTTGTGGAGCTCATTCAGTAGGAGGCAAAATCGTTCATAGGTCTGTGAGAGGGATTCGCCGATGCGCTGCTTAAAGCCATTAAACTTGGTTATGCAGTTGTTGATCTTCAGTTGGTTGCCGACTTTGCTCCCACTCATCTTCTTTTCTACCTGATCCCACATGCCCTTTGCGGTTTGTTTGTAGCTGTCTATGGCTGTGTAGATCGGATTTGGTAGAGCCTGAACAAGATACCTCTTGGCATGCTTTTTACCATCATGTATGCCCTTTTTATTCTCGCTCATCTCCAAGTATGTCTTGGCCTCCCTTCGAGGTTGACCACCTGCTTCTGCTGCTGGAATAATATTGACTGGTTCAGGTTATGGGCCATCGGTTAGAGCACGCCAGATGTACTCGTTGTTATCCTTCAACTTGATGAAAATGAGAAGTTTGTCCCGTCATTGGCTGTATTCTCTTTGGTAGAGGGTCGGCGGCTTGGAGTCGGTGCCGATAGTAAGAGCGTCATGGGAAGACATCCTTAGTAGTTGCACTAATGTGATCATCAAACGATATGTTCGATTCAAAGTGGTATCCTAACGCAAGGCACTAAGAGTGATATCCTAACGCAGGTTCTAAGAGTGATGCAGACTAAAACTGGTAAGAAACTAGCTAATCAGAACTTACCGGATAGGAATCCGGATGAAACTGTGTCTGATCTGGATGTGTCCGGATCAGATGTGTGTGTAATTGTTCAGATAGCAGAAGTGTTCGGACAAGCTAAGGTTACCGGATAACAGAAAGTTACCGGATAAAAATTAGCTTACCGGATAGATAATAGTTACCGGATGAATGTACTTAGTGTTAATGCCAAAAATCGCACCAAAGGGACAACTTAAGGTCGATGTGGACTTAAACAACTAAAGAAAGAATCTTTCGACGAGACGTGCGACGAGGATAAAAATAAAGAAACAAGGGATTTGATGACGCAGGAAAAACCTCAATCGAGGAAAAAACCTGCGGATGACAGTGGGTGTCGTCGCTGCACTATGGTCGCCAATCAGGGGCGATGTCCTTGATACTGGTGTCGATCGTATAGTGGTTACAATACAAATTAAGAAAATGCTTCGAAATATAAAGTACAAGTGTTTTCGGTGTTTAAACAGTGTGCGTCGTGTGTAAAGATGAATTCTCTTGCGTGATTGTCGTGTGTCGAGAGCGATCTTCGAGAGTGAATTCTTTGCTGTGAATGTTCTTCTGAGCTTGAGTGCTTGTGTTTGCTCTCCTCTGATTGATTTGTGTCTTCCCCCTAATTGGTTGCAGCATAGGCTTTTTTATAGCCTCCGTCGGCTATTAATGGTGCTTTTATGGCGCGCTTTATAACCGATGTCGGGCATTGAATGCTCCTTTGATGATTGGTCTTGTAACGGTCGCTGTCTTCAATGTGTGATTAAATGCTCGTTAATGACTTCGTCGGTTATAGCCGTTGCCCATTAATGACTTTGACTCCTGCATTAACCACTTAACAAACGTAACAGTTATATTATGTGTTAGCTTGGTTGAGGTCGCATGGTCTTTATGCAACGGTCGTGCGGAGCGGGCGACGTCGAGGTCGAGTGTCGCGATGAACTCTCGACTTACCTTTTGGGAGGGACGACAGATGTTTTCTGGGTCTTTGTCGGGACCTTATCTTAATACAAGATATGGTTCATAACGAGTATCTTACCTTTTCCGTCCGTGGTCAATACCTGCATTGATAAACAGAATAAACGGATGTTTGACTGTTAACGGTTAGTAAAATCGTACGACCGTCTTAAGTCTCAGATGTCGGTCTTATGGAACATATGACTATCGCCAAAATATAAGACCATTTGGTCGTAGGACCAGGATGTCAGGACGATGTTGTCGTAGGACCAGAGCGATATAACACCGATGACAGGAGACTGTCGACATAAGACCAACGAGCCGTAACTGGCGACATAGGACTAGTAACGTAGGACTAGTGATGTGCAAAGTGTGTGACGTGTGACACGTGATGATGTAATATGACTATTGATCCAATATGTCAATTATCGTGGTTATTTAACGTATGTCGGGTATATGATAATAACGGGTATTATCCTTGTTGGTCGGGGGTAATCAATGTCCATGGGTTATGTCGAGGGTGCTTCCCAGGTCGGTCGAGGGTGCTTCCCAGGTCGGTCGAGGGTGTGATTTTTTACCCAAACAGTTAGCCCCCCGAGATCTGAATTTCAAAGCCAGTAGAATTTCAGATCTCGTACTAAAGTAAAATGCGTTGCCACGGAGACGTGTTACTTTTGCTAAGATCATCAGAGGAAAACTGACTTCGTCAGCCAAAGAAGGTGATGCAAGTTGTGCTTGCCCTTCGAGGCCGGAAAAGGAGAAAGAATGATCCGACAGCTGGGTCAGGAATCTTGAAGAAGACAAGGACGGTAGTCCTGAAGGAACCGTCTTCGCGGGCTGATGTTTCGTCGAGAGTTGTCACGTCTAAAGAGGCGAGGGCGTCATCCAGCCGTTCTGGCGCGATGTACGCGACACAAGCAAGTTCGGCGCTTCCGGCGACAGTGACGAAGCTAGTGTCTAAGGTGTTGTCCCCAGCGTCTGCCGACAAGGGGGACGGGTCATCAGCCGATGGTGTCCTAGACGGGACGACGTTGTTGGTGTCCTAGATGGGACGACGTTGTTTCCTCATCTGAGGAAATATCTGCTCCCATCTTTTAGGGAACGCTTTCCTATCGAGGAGACAGGGGTCCATGTCGTCGGGTTGGCGTTCTCGGTCGACGTGGTCATGTGGTCTGGCGTTCACAGCCGATACGGTCGTTCAGAGACATATGTTCTGGCGCTCGAGCCGATTTGGTCGTTAAAGACCTATGATCTGGCGTTTACAGCCGATACGGTCGCTAGAGACCTATGATACATTGTATCTAGCATTTTTAGCTAGTTGTAAGTTTCATTTTAGCGATAGTCGGTAAAAAGTTTACCTTTCTATTGAACCTGATTCGTACATGTCATGGACATATGTAATGTCGACTGTAAAAATTCATTAAGTACAAAAATGAACAAGAAGTCGTGCGATTTGGGCATCCATTGTAATACAACGACTAGAACGTAAGTCATAAGACTTTTATATTCCTGAATCGTATAAGCAAACATAAGCGCATGCGATTACATCATTCATTCAGAACATGAAGGTTTTCTAAGTTGAAGAACTTAGATGGTCGCTAGACCTTATGATCGTGTGATTTGATCATACGATGAACTTTGAATCATGTGTTTCTGTGATGGAATGATCAAGTCATAGACCTGATTACTTATGTCGTGCGACCTTGCGAGGTTAAGATCGTACGATAGACTTATATATCGTTCGATCCTGCGAGACTTAAGTCATATTATAGACTTTAGTAACTAATGTCGTGCGATCCTGCGGTAAAACAATGTCAGAGGTTGGTCGTTGTCTTTTCAGGTGCGTTGCATTCCCACTACGTGGGATATCTTGATTGTCGAGGGTTGAAAGCCGATAGGCCTTTTAATCCATGACTTCTGAGATTTGACAAGGACCTTTCCCATTTGGTGGAAAGCTTACCTGCGTTGAGCTTTTGAGTGCTTTGGAACACTCGACGGGGAACGTAGTCGCCTTCTTGAAAGACTTTAGCTTTGATGTTCTTGCTGAAGTGTCGCTTGACCGCTTACCCCTGGGTGGCGAGGTTGTCAGCTTGATGTCGCGGTCTTCACAGAACTGTCGAGTCCTGTTGCTTACGAACTAGGATCCATTGTCGCAGACAATTTCGGATGTCGCACGACCAATTATTTCGGATTTCTTATTGGCGACTTTTGTGTTTTGACATGCATCTTACCATGACTGGTGATTATGAGATTCAATGTACAAGTTGTCTTTATTGACGACAATATACTTTGGCATATGTCATGACTAGCGATTATGCGAGTCGCTTCTATGGGCGACCAAGAATTTTTACCTGTGTTTTTCGTGAGCGGCTATCACAAAAAATGTGGGTCGTCTTTTATTGACGACTATAAATTGCAACCTGCGTTTGCCATCACTGGCGATCATAAAAAAAATGCGAGTCGTCTCTTATTGACGACTATAAATCATACGACCTGTGCTTTTTTAAGTCGATGAGACTTTGGTTTCTCACGATGTAAATCGTAAGACCTATATTCATATGATCTTGCGAACCTGCAATGTAAAATCGGGGGTGGTCGTTGGTTTTGACCAATGATCTTTCGATGCTTGAATCAACGATCATATATTGGGTCAAAAATAATTAAACGAGGAAAATATACTTAGAGTATATATATATAGAGTTGTTCTAAGTGGGACGTCACAATTACCGTACCGTGGAATCGATAAGCACCTCTTTCCGAGGACTTTTGAAATCGAATGTGGTATTTTTTCAGCTTGCGAAGGGTGTACCGAGCCCCCGAGTCCTTTGGATGATGCGATACATGCGATACTTTGACGGAGCATTTTTTTATTAGGGCTTGAATCTGGCTTCGAGCCGCATTCAATTCCGATTGGAGTTGAATCATGGGATCTTGATAATTCGCCATATACGTCGCTTTTGTTTGACGGGCTTGAATGATGGTTTGACGTTAAGCTTATGGGAAATGACGCTAGGGTCGATCCCGACCATGTCTTCATGCGACCAGGCGAAACAATCAGCTTGTTCCTGCAAAAAAGATATGAGTTTTTCTTTGATGCAAGGATCGAGGGACGACCCCACAAGAATTTTTTGGTCAGGCTTGCTCTGATCCAGAACGATTTCCTCTAAGTGATCATCATCGACTACTGCTGGGAGATCTTGCACATTTTCAGGCTCCGCATGTACCGGGATAGCGGTTGGTTCCGGATTTCCTTTATCTGCCACTTCCCTGGAACATAGCTTAGGGGAAACTACAAGAAACCGTTAGTAAAACTCACGTTCGTCGAAGATTTTCTCTAGTTGAAGTCCCACGGATGGCGCCAAACTGTTAATGCCAAAAATCGCACCAAAGGGACAACTTAAGGTCGATGTGGACTTAAACAACTAAAGAAATAATCTTTCGACGAGACGTGCGACGAGGATAAAAGTAAAGAAACAAGGGATTTGATGACGCAGGAAAAACCTCAATCGAGGAAAAAACCTGCGGACGACAGTGGGTGTCGTCGCTGCACTATAGTCGCCAATCAGGGGCGATGTCCTTGATACTGGTGTCGATCGTATAGTGGTTACAATACAAATGAAGAAAATGCTTCGAAATGTAAAGTACAAGTGTTTTCGGTGTTTAAACAGTGTGCGTCGTGTGTAAAGATGAATTGTCTTGCGTGATTGTCGTGTGTCGAGAGTGATCTTCAAGAGAGAATTCTTTGCTGTCAATGTTCTTCTGAGCTTGAGTGCTTGTGTTTGCTCTCCTCTGATTGATTGTCTTCCCCCTAATTGGTTGCAGCATAGGCTTTTTTATAGCCTCCGTCGGCTATTAATTGTGCTTTTATGGCACGCTTTATAACCGCTGTCGGGCATTGAATGCTCCTTTGATGATTGGTCTTGTAACGGTCGTTGTCTTCAATGTGTGATTAAATGCTCGTTAATGACTTCGTCGGTTATAGCCGTTGCCCATTAATGACTTTGACTCCTGCATTAACCACTTAACAAACGTAATAGTTATATTATGTGTTAGCTTGGTTGAGGTCACATGGTCTTTATGCGACGGTTGTGCGGAGCGGGCGACGTCGAGGTCGAGTGTCGCGATGAACTCTCGACTTACCTTTCGAGAGGGACGACAGATGTTTTCTGGGTCTTTGTCGGGACCTTATCTTAATACAAGATATGGTTCATAACGAGTGTCTTACCTTTTCCGTTCATGGTCAAGACCTGCATTGATAAACAGAATAAACGGATGTTTGACTGTTAACGGTTAGTATAATCGTACGACCGTCTTAAGTCTCGGATGTCGGTCTTATGGAACATACGACTATCGCCAAAATATAAGACCATTTGGTCGTAGGACCAGGATGTCAGGACGATGTTGTCGTAGGACCAGAGCGATATAACACCGATGACAGAAGACTGTCGACGTAAGACCGACGAGCCGTAACTGGCGACATAGGACTAGTAACGTAGGACTAGTGATGTGCAAAGTGCTTGACGTGTGACACGTGACGATGTAATATGACTATTGATCCAATATGTCAATTATCGTGGTTATTTAACATATGTCGGGTATATGATAATAACGGGTATTATCCTTGTCGGTCGGGGGTAATCAATGTCCATGGGTTATGTCGAGGGTGCTTCCCAGGTCGGTCGAGGGTGTGATTTTTTACCCAAACACTTACCGAATGAAATCAAACTTACCGGATGAAGTTGAACAAACTTACCGGTTGAAAGACTTACCGGAAAGTTGAGTGTCTGGGAAGATTTGGGTTACCGGATAGAATTGTGTCCGGTAAGAAACATTTAACCGGAAACTTTTGGTTACCCGGATAAATGAGATTTACCGGGAACTTTTGGTTACCGGATGAATTGTCTCCGGTAAGTTGCGAGAAAATAAGACTTACCTGGAAAGTTTAAGGAAGTTCCGGAAAGTGCTGCTGGTATCCGGAAACTGCGATTGTGGTTCAATAGATCGACTAGAATGCGATTAGGGTTGACAATATCTTTCCTGAAAGATTAGAAAACTTCCAAAATAGCAAAATAGCAAAATAACACAACCCTAATCTATTTTCAAGCAAAATAACACGATTTTGAAGAAAAACTTTGATTTTTGATATGAACTGTTAATGCCGAAAATCGTCCAAAAATCAATTTAAGGTTGATGTGGAGCTTAACAACTAAAGAAAAGAAATCTTTCGACAAACTATGTGACAAAGACAAAAAAATAAAGAAGACGGGAGGATTTTGGTGACGCGGGAAAAACCTCAACGAGGAAAAAACCCAAGGACGACAGTGGCGGACGTCGATGTACTATGGTCACCAATTAGGGGCAACGTCCTTATGTTTCAAACGTCGAGAGTACAGTCGGTGGTAATACAGACTGTTGGTTCCCGTATTTGATTAACAAAGATTATCTTTTCTATTAGTTCAAATGAGATGTGTTGCGGAAGCGTATTTGAAGAACTAACAGATATGTTTTTATAGAAACAATACATAATATCAAATAAACAGTATATGAAGAACATATGAATATCTCAAAGTTTACTGTATTTGATGAAGAACACTAACAATAGATTTGACGTTAATTGTGTGTGTGTGTGTGTGTTTTTCTTGTATATGAACTGGTAAGGAAGAACTCAACATGAGTCTTCATTTTATACTACTATAAAAGAACTATTCTAGACAAAAGGACTAATGCTACATAAAAGAAGGGATGGCATGAACAGTTGGAAATCTGCATGCATTAAATGCGCTAATATCAACTTGCAAGGATTCCTATCAGAGTTTGACACGTGTTTGTTGTCGGACCATGCCTTGTACAAGTTGATGAACGGACCCTGGAACAGTAACAAGATATTTCTGTAACAGTGGAAAGATATTTCTGCAACAGTGGCAAGATATTATAAATATCTTCCAAGTCTTCAGTCTGAACCGCAGAGGCTCTGTCAAGGGTGACAGAGGTTCTGCGGCTCTGTCTTTGGTGAGCATTCTTCTGTAGATCCTTCTTTGGTCCTTTGTGAGTAGTCTTCTGTAGTTTCTTCTTGGTACTTGGTGTTCCTTGAATGATCGTTTGCTTCAGAAGAACTTCTGTGGAACACCGCAGAGCTTCTGTGGAACTCTTTCATACTTGGCCTATTTTTCAATACTTCTAATATTATGAATAATTTGAGCTAACAATCTCCCCCTAAGTATTGAAAAATGAAAATTTGACTTTATGCATAATTTAGGCTAAGTAAAGTACACAGAGGTTAAACAATACCTCAAAAGTTTCATTTCATTTTCTTTTTAAAGATTACAGAGATAAGTAACTGAGATTTAGACATATGCATCTTTGAAGTCGTTGAAACTTCTGTTGTCGAATCCCACTTCTCTAAGCTCGTGATAGAATTTGATGTAGAGTTCTCTTAAGCCGATTGTAGCATCTATTTCTCTGATCATTCTTTCTGCTGATTCTTGATCCATAAGCTCAGTACCTCTGTTCTCTTCTAAGATTGATCTGAACTTGTTCAGAGTACTGGTTGCATACTTCTGACAGTCCATTTCCACAAAAAGTCTTACTTGACCAGCAGGATCCTTATACACTAACCCGTACCTTGGTGTTGTTATGATTGAGTTGGGTATTGCAGAAGGTGGGCAGTGATCCTCTGGTGGTCTCAGACTCAGGTTTCTGACTCCAAGATCTCTTCCCAGTTGAAGTCTATCATGCTATACAGCAGAAGCTTTTCTCTCATCGCTTTCCTGAATACTTGATAGGCCCTTCTGTTAGCATCGTTGTCGAAGTTTTCTTTCGTCCAAAGTAGAAGATCTGGCAGATCGTAGGGGTTCAAGTTCCTTATATCGGCATCTGAAAATTGATTTTCGGACTTGTTCTCCCTTTTGACTTTGTAAATGTTGTACCTGATCTTTGGAAAGGTTCTCGTTTGAGATAATTTGCAGTATATTACCTTTTCAATTTTAGACTCTGAGAAGACTTCTGCCCTTGATTTTGGCTTTGTTCTGCTGAAGGGGTTGTCAAGGTCAGCTCTGAGTTGAGGATCTTCGATGTGTGGTATAGGGTTGTTCTGATATTGCTGTTTGTAAAGGTACCTATACACCACCTCTTCCATTTCTGCATGCCGTGTATTTGGTGGGGGTATTGGTCTTCGCAGAGCATCCATTTTTCGTTTTATCTCTGCAACCCTACCCTCTGTTGCCAAGTCGTCTTCAGGTTTAGGAGTGACAAAGGCATCGAATGAGCTATTCATCAACTTCTCTGTCGTCTGTGGCATTTCCTTTTTCCTCTGAGGTTCTTCTGTCATGATTCTCTTTCCTTTATTTTTGGTTTGGGAAGGCTCAGAACCTGTTGTCTGCTTTGGACTCTTTGGGATTGCTTCTGTTTGTTTGGGTGTTGAGGTCTCTGTTGGTATGAGTGTGGAGGTTTCTACTGGTATCATGGAGATTGCCTTTGTAGTTTTTGACACTTCAGTTTCTGAGGACTTTGGTGGGGATGGTTCTGTTGGTTTGATTGGGGATTTGGGTTCTGTTGATGTTTCTTCTGTGAGCTCGGTTGTGGTTTGTGGAGGGATATCGAAACGTTTTGCAGCTCTGAAAGTGGATACGAACTCCATTCTTTTTAGGACATACGTAGCAGAACGTTTAGATGTTTTTGGTTTGTGGGCAATGGATTTTCTTTTTGGGTGAGTTTGGGGTTGGGATTTTGGTTGAGAATGGGGAAGTTCTTCTGAGGATGAATATGTCAGGATTTGAACTTCAGGGACATCTTTTTCAAGGACAGAGGTGGTTTCCACAGAGGCTGGTGTTTCCTCTGTGGGTCTCTGTTGAGTTCCTTGATCTTGGGTTTGGGATGGGGGTGTAGATGAAATTGGTTCTGCTGCTATTGGAGGACTGGTTGCAGCTGTTTCTTTTTGTTTCTCCCCTTGTGTCTCCCCCTCAGGATGATCTGATGAATCATCATCATCAGAGTCATCCTGACCCTTATCGTCTTTACCCACTGCTCTGCAAGTAGTGTCAGGTTTCTTCGCCCCGGCTGCCATCATTTTGGCACATAGATCATCACAAAGACCAAGAACCACATCTTTCCCACACTAGCTTTGAAGTATTTTATGTAAGAAGTGTTGGCTATTGTGAAGGCTCTGATAAATTCTGTCATTTGATTCTAGATGTTTTGCCCAAGTTCTATCAACTGTGCTCTGGTCATGTAGTCGGTAGGCTTCATGGCTAGAGTGGCGTCTGTTGTTTGTTCCTGAACTTGTCGTAGAGCTTTCTGCAGTTCTTCTGGAGTAATAGATTTTGATGATGACACTTGTTCTTTCATCTTTTCCAGATATATTTTTATCGAGTTGTTGAAAGCAGAAGTTGCAGCTTTTTCAAAATCAGCAGCAGCAGAGGCAGGTGTGGTGGCAGAAGTTGTGGCAACAGACTTCATCTGGGCTATAGTAGATTGCACCTCTGTGGACAAGTTGTCCATTTTGGTGTTTAGTTCTGAGATGGCCTTGGATGTAATTTCTGCAAAAAATTTGAAAGAGCTTTTCAACTCTTCCAATGTTTGGTTCACAGAGGTGACAAGGGTTTGGAACTCACCCCTTGATACGTGTGAACTCGTGGTAACCTCTGGAGGAACACATTCGTCTCCAGAGTTTGTCCTCGTTCCTTGGACACCTTCTGTCACCCCTGTTTGTACGTTGAGGGTGGAAGGATTTCCTTCTGATCCTCGAGGAGAAACATGAGTTTCAACCCCTACAGAAGTTCTGTGAAGGTCAGAGTCCAAATCCACTCCAGAGGTGGGTATTGGAATGTCCTTCTGTTGACTTGGAGACTTGTCTAGAGTCTCTTCGTCATTGTGCTCTCTACTCATCTCTGAAAGGAGGTTTGGCCCTATCGTTGTGTGCGTGGTAGAGGAAACGAATTCCTCTGTAAGGATGTCAGGTGTGATTTGGGGCAATAAATCACGAACTATGGGTGAGTGCTTTCGAGAGGACTCCCCAGGAATGGTTTCCCCGGTTATATTAGGCACAGAGGTTGAAAGAGTAACCTTTGGCTGGCTGGGAGGGGTTGGGATCGAGTTGTGCTGCTCTATTTCAATGATACCCTCTGCCGCTAGACTGGCGGTATCAGAAATGTGGGTTGCACTAGGAGGGGGTTGGGGATGTGTGCCTTCTTCTTCTTCGGCATCTTTTTCTGCAGAACCCTCTGCGGTTTCTACCCTAACCTCTTCCTCTAAGTCTATGTTTATCTCTTCTTCTGAGGTTTCCTCTGTAGGTGCTACTATTTCCGCTTCTGCTCTTAAGGAATCATATATGGAATGAGTTCCTATGAGTTTCCGTACATGAGGGTGCATGGTTTGTGTACCTTGAGCTGCAGAAATGACTTATGTTCTGCGTAGAGCCTCTGTTGTCTGATCCAATGGTTCTGCGACCCATCCTGATGGGTCTAAGGTTTGAGCAATGTCGGGATTGTTGAGGAAGGCATTGAAATCTCCCTGTTGATCTGTATAAACTATTGGGGAGGGAGGTTGCAGAGGTATAGCCTGATCTTCCTCTTCTTGTTCGACATCCTCTATGATTACCTGCAGAGGTGAAGTTGGTTTCTTCTTCTTTGTCTTCCTCTTTTTTAGCTTTGGGGATCCCTCTTCTGTTGATTTGGTTTTCGTTTTCTTTTGTTTTGGAGGGGAGGGAGGTGCAGAAGATCTTGTTTCTGCAGCTTGTGGTGGAGAAGAGTGTTCAGCTGCATAGGTTGTAGTTTCCTCTGTGGGTTTTCTTTTCTTGCTCTTCTTCTTGGGTGTTGCTGCAGAGGTTTTTCTTTTGGGAGAAGAGGGGTAAATGCTCTCTCTTTGGGCTTTGAAACGGTCTTGTACTGAATAGTGTTTCTCTAGAGCTCTAGCCCATTCCTCTTCTGTCATCCTCTCAACTACATCTACACCTAAGGGGGCTCCTAGACGCGGGGGTGTCAGAGGACTTGGTTCTGGAGTCCTGTGGACGCGTATATACTCTAATTTCCTATCCTCATCGGTTGCATACGACAGAAGGTTCTTCGATAGAGGTCTGCAGTGGGGGTAATTGTCTTCATGCTCTGTAGGAGTATTTTTTTTCATTGGGTAAAGCTTTACAGATGGCCCTTCCATTGGCCATTTCTGCATTTGAAGCAGTGGCTCGAAGATTACTCCTAGAATTCTCTGATATTGTAGAGGAGGCAGATACCCTGGTGTGTTCTTTTTGGCCTTTTGAGTTGCGAGCTTTCTGTCGATCGTATTCACTATTTCCTGCATCATGATGGTGGCATAATCAAGTGGAATATCGTAATAGATTCCATACATGATGGTCAGGATCTGGAATGAGCTTTGGTCAGGGCTACCGGTTTTCCCTATAAGGCAATGATTTAAGATGGAGAACAGGGTATTCCACAGAGGTGGTAGTCTGCCTCTGTGGAAATCATTGTGTTTCCTTAGGGTTGAGTTATACCCTAACATTTCTACGAATCGGCAAAGCTCATCGTCCGTAGGAACCTCAGCATATTTCTTGATTCCAAGAAGACCTCTGGTTGGCAGGTTGAACTCCAGTGAGAACATGGTTCTGTTAAACATGAGTTCTAGGTACTCAGACTTGTCTGGCTTTGAAATATAGCCCTTTATCAAAGAATCATCTGAATCAAATCGGCAACTTTGCCAAAATTGATTCAGATATCGTGCAGGGATTTTGGTTGGGGTTTTGGAAAGGAAAGAGTATAATATATGGTTTTCCATGATATTGAGGAGAAGAGCATGGGCTTCGCCGAAGGCTGTTGGTGAGGGCACAAGGTAGCAGTTGTTGGATTTTAAAGGTAGAACATCCTCAAAATGTTCTTTGTTCAGAAAGTGTTGAAGGTTGGTGGTTGGTGCAAAGTTTGCAGAGTCGCCGGAGTTTTCTGTTTCAGCATTTATGGCGATGTTAGGGTTATGGGAGTGCTCTGAATGCACTGGAGAGTGTTTAGGAGAGTTCGCCGGAGAGTTTTGAGCAGCGTGGGAACTGGAAGCCATTTTGCAAAGTAAAATGATGATTTGAATATAGTTGCAGGTTCGTCGGAGAAGAGAGTGAGTAAAGTTTTTGTGAGGTAAGGTAACTTGGGTTTTATACTGAGTTTGTGGCCGTAGAATCTGAACGGGTTAATATTTTGAGGTAAATATTATTTGGGGTCCGCACTTGAGTTGTTACGGCGGGTTCAACTTTCCATAGGAACGTGTTGCATGTAGGTCCAATGAAAAGATGACACGTCCTATGTGTCAGTTATGACGAGACGTCGTGGGCGGCCTTATTAAATGCTAGGCGCGTGGGCCTCTTTACCTCCACATGATTCTCACTCGCAAAAAAGTTACCGTTACTGTTACAGAAATGCCCAAAGTAAAAACTAACAGAGGCTCTATGATTTGAAAAACTTGTTTGTTTTGCCTCTGTGGGTTGTATCTTTACAAAGAAATGTTGAAAAGCCCATGGAGAGGATCGATAAGTTATTAGCATAGAATTTCCTTTACTGAGGTTTTTGGACCTCTGTCAGAGCCAGCAGAGGCTCTGAGACAAGAAATTTCTCATATCTAATAATTTATAAACATTTTTGATCATCCAAGTTTTTGATTGTTTTTAACAATGTGTTTAGGACCTGTTTGAAAGCTGGTGTCCTAGAAATTTGTTTTTGAAAAAGGTTTTGTGCAGCAAAAAGTCCTTTTTAAAACAAGTGTTGGTCTACAGAAGTTCTTTCTTGTGGAGAGAACTCTGTAACCGATGACTTCTTCTGCAGTGTTTGTATGCGATGATTCTTTTTGATTTTGATACCTAAAAAGATTTATAGAGTTTCCAAGAATTATTGATTTAAGATCAGAGCTTTTGTCTGCAGAACCTCTGTTGGACGCAGCAGAGGGTCTGTGACCTTAAATTTCTAATAATGGAAAACTCAACATTTTTTTTGATCAAATTTAATTTGGAATGTGTTTAATAATGTTTCTAGAACATATTTAGAAATTTGTGTCCTAGAAAATTGTTTTCAAAAAGAATTTGTTCGTGATACTAACCTTTTTGTTCTTCTTTGTTCGGCAATGTTCTTTTCCTCTGTTGTTGTCATCTCTTCCTTTGCTCCCCCTTGAGTTATAAATCTATGTAGATTAAGCAATGTCTCCTTTTTGCTCCCCCTTGATCTAATCAACCTCTGTAGATCAAGATTGTTTTCCTCTGCTCCCCATTGACCTATGCTTGGTTCAAATAATCAGAAGTAAATGTATATAACATAGGTCATGTAACAGAGGTTCTGTAAGGATCGTCAGAGGTTCTGAGAAGACTTTACAAAAGCTCTTTTGTTTTCAGAAAAGAGATTTTAGAATTTACATACAGAATTGAATTATTTATTAAGTATATATATATAAATAAAAGAAAGCATTATTTTACAAATGAAGATAGGATACTTACAGAGTTTAATCCATATTTATCATTCCTAATTTACCCACCATGTAATGGAATCTTTTCTCATCAAGTGCCTTGGTAAATAAGTCAGCAAGCTGAAATTCTGTTGGTACAAAGTGCATCTCGATGGTTTGATTTTCCACATGATACTTCAGAAAGTGATACCTGATATCTATGTGCTTTGTCTTTGAATGTTGTACTGGATTTGCAGAGATGGCAATCGCACTTTTGGAGTCACAGAAGATGGGGATTTTGCAAATGATGTGACCAAAGTCATTTAGCTGAGTTTTCATCCACGAAACTTGAGAGCAACAGCTAGCAGCAGCAACGTATTCAACTTCTGCCGTAGATGTTGAGACACAATTTTGTTTCTTTGAAGTCCAGCTTACTAATTTCACACCTAGGAATTGACAACTCCTAGAGGTACTCTTTCTGTCGAGTTTGCATCCTCCATAATCTGAATCTGTGTATGCCTTTAGTCCAAAACCAGAGTTCTGCGGATACCAGAGGCCAAGATTTTTGGTCCCTCTTAGGTATCTGAAGATTCTCTTTACAGCAATATAATGTGACTTTTTAGGATTAGCTTGATATCTTGCACAAAGACATGTGGCATGCATTATGTCAGGTCTACTGGCTGTTAAGTATAATAAAGACCCAATCATTCCTCTGTAAAGCGTGCACTCGACAGAGATGCCATTTGTATCTGAAAAAAAGTTTATTTCCAGTGGCCATTGGGGTTTTCATGACAGACGCATCAGAGAGGCTATATTTTTCAAGAATGTCAGAGACATATTTTGATTGCTTTATGAAAATTCCTTCTGATGTTTTTTTGACTTGAAGTCCGAGGAAAAAGGTTAATTCTCCCATCATGCTCATTTCAAACTCACTCTGCATGAGTTTTTCAAAATCTTTACATTTTTGTGTATTTGTAGACCCAAAAATAATATCATCTACATATATTTGTACAAGAATAAGCTCATTTCCTTCTCCTTTAAAGAACAGAGTTGTATCAGTGGTACCTCTGTTGTAGTCGTTATTGAGAAGAAAAGTGGAAAGTCTCTCGTACCATGCTCTTGGAGCCTGTTTCAGTCCATATAGAGCTTTGTCGAGGTGATAGACATACCTTGGGTACTTTGAGCTTTCAAATCCTGGTGGTTGTTAGACGTATACTTCTTCTTGAATTTCACCATTGAGAAAGGCAGATTTTACATCCATTTGATATACTTTAAAACCTCTTTGGGCTGCGAAGGCTAAGAAAATTCTTATTGCTTCGAGCCGTGCAACAGGGGTAAAAGTTTCATCGTAATCGATGACCTCTTCTTGGCGATATCCCTTGGCCACCAGTCTTGCTTTATTTCTAATGATCACTCCATCTTCATCCTTTTTGTTTCTGAAGACCCATTTAGTCACTATGGCATGTTTCCCTCGTGGCAGAGGTACTATAGTCCAGACTTTGTTTCGCTCAAACTGCATAAGCTCTTCTTGCATAGCATCCACCCAGTTTGGGTTGTCCAGAGCGTCAGAAATCTTTTTCGGTTCGATCACACTAATAAAGTTGGTAAAGAAACAAAAATTTGCAGAAGCTGATCTTGTTTTTACCTTATCAGAGGGATTACCGATGATTTGTGTTTGAGGATGGCTTTTTGTCCATTGAGTTGTTCGAGGAAGATGATCATTTGAGTCATCAAGTTGAACTTCTGTAGTTGAAGTGGTTGATGGTTCAGCTTCTTTAGGAATGGGTATTAAAGTTGGGATTTCCTTCTCTGTAGGTATTGTGGTTTCGTCTTCACTTCCCTCTGGTGTTTCTTCTGTTGTTGCTTCCTCTGTTGGATTTGTTAAAATTTGGATAACCTCTGTTGTAGAATCTTTTGTCGTCGTATCTTTTGTTAGATTTTCAGTACCTGTAGTATTTGTAGAAGAGGATGAGGGATTAAATGGATCAGACAGAGAGATACTTACTTCGTTTATAGGTGATTCTGCAGAGGTGCTTTTTGTTCCAGCAGAGGGATCAACGTCGTTGTTGAACATCTCTTGAAATAGAAGACCTAAATCTTCATTTGTTTTTTAGATGCCAGAGGTTTCCATGTTTAGCCCGAGTTCTGAACTGAGTTGTTCAGAAGTCTTTTGGAAAGAGTCATCAAAGGACACATTGATGCTTTCTACTATCGTGCGCGATTTTAGAAGGTAAACTCTGTAGGCTTTTGAAGCAGCAGAGTACTCGATGAACTTGCCTTGGTCATCCTTTTCTTCAAACTTTCCTCTTGAGTCTCTGTCGTTCAAGACAAAGCATTTGCATCCAAACACATGAAGAAACTTGATGTTTGGTCGCCGTTCGTTGATCAATTCATAAGGAGTTTTGATCTGTCTTTTCACGATTGTTGAACGATTTTGGGTATAGCAAGCAGTTGAAATTGCTTCTGCCCAAAAGGTCATTGGTAATCCACATACAGAAAGCATGGTTCTTGCAGCCTCCACTAGCGTGCGGTTCTTTCGTTCGACCACGCCATTCTGTTGTGGGGTGCGAGCGGCAGAGAAATTCTGGGATATTCCTTTTTCTGTGAGATAGGTTTCAATGACAGAGTTTTTGAATTCTGTGCCATTGTCACTTCGTAACTTCAGAATTCTGCACTCATAAAGAACTTGGATTCTTTTCATTAGATTAATCAAGATGCATGGAACATCTGTATTCTTTTTGACAAATTCAACCCATGTAAATCGTGAAAACTCATCAATTAAGACAAGTATATATTTCTTGCCACCTAGGCTCTGTATAGCTATTGGACCGCAGTGGTCAACGTGAAGCATGTACAGAGGTCTAGGACAAGACACATCAGTTTTGCCTTTGTGAGAAGCTCTTTTGAGTTTTCCCATTTCACAGGCAGAGCATAAATGATCCTTATTGAATTTAACATTTGGTAAACCTTTGACCAGATCAAGTTTTACCAGTTTATCTAGAGTATGAAAGTTTAAGTGACAGAACATGTTGTGCCATAGCCAGACTTCTTCACTTTTGTTTGCAACAAGACAAATGTTATCCTTGTTTTTGACATTGAAGTTCATTAGATACATATCACCTTTTCTTTTGGCTCGCAGAAGTTCAATTCTTGTCTCTTCACTTAGTAGAGAGCATAATGTTCTTTTGAACAGTACATCGAATCCTGTGTCACAAAGTTGGCTTACACTGAGTAGGTTGTGTTTTAGGCCATCCACATATGCAACTTTGTGTACTGTGATATTCTCTTTCTTTATGACTCCATAGCCTTTGATATGCCCCTTTTTGTTATCTCCAAAAGTCACTGATCCACCATCTTGTTTTTCTTGGAATGTGGATAGAAGACTTCTGTTGCCAGTCATGTGCCTTGAGCATCCGGAGTCTAGATACCATATTGGCACAAACTGCTTCTGCAAAACAATCACAGAGATTTAGGTACCCATCTCCACATGGGTCCAGTTTCGTCAGAATTTTTCAAGTTTGCCTTGGCATTCTTGAAATACATTTTATTTTTTGTCGAAGAATCAGTTTGTTTCTCTTTTATATTTGAGTTAATTGCAGAGAGAAAACAATTTGAACTACAGAAATGATTATTTAACTTGAACATTAGATCAAAGCAATGACAGTATTGAACATCAGAAGTGATTTGCTTGAAATTTTCATTGAAAGCTTTAAACTGGGCCACATAGGCATTATATTCTATTCTAGCATATGGCTTCCTATTACAAGAAGATTTATGTAGATTATATTGTTGGCAAAAATCTTTCTTTGTAGCAGCCTTCTGTGAGTCCCTTCTGTGGTGAACTTCTGTTGATTTCACTGTCACAGGTGAAAATGATTTGTTAGGTTTTGTCCATTTACCCTTTTGTTGCCATGTTGGTTTCTCTTTTATTTTTAAGGGTTTAAAAATTTTGAATCTTTTAGATTTTGAGAGGACATTAACTTCTTTTGTTTCAACTTTTCAAGCTCAATAGAGGTTTTGACTTGTATGCACATATCCATAAAGTCTGGACAGATAGGAATTCCAGTGATTTTCTCTTTTGGAGAAATAGTTCTGTTAAGAACTTCAGAGGTTTGTTTAACAACCTCTGTGTCATAAGGAAACTTTTCTATTCTGTCAGCCTCTGATTCGTCAGATGATGAGTCGTCCTCATATACAGAGGTTGAGTCATGATTATTTCTTTCGACATAGGCTGGAGTTTCCGAGCATGTGTCATACTTGCTTTCTTCCTCTGAAAAATTACTTTCTAAGTCAACAGAGCTGTCTGACAAGATCTCTTCAGAGAGTTTTTGATCTATAGAAGGTGTATATAGATTTTTCAACATATTTATTTTCCCAATTTCCATTATATCTTTTTCAATTATATTTCTTAGTTTTTCTTCTGAAAAGATTGGTTTGAACTCAAGTGCTTCTGCAGATAATTTCTTTTCAGAATCTATTGTGCAGACAAAAGCAACTTGAGTTTGAGTCTCTGGTTTACCAAACTTGAAGATTCCTATCTGATTTTGAGTTTTCAGATATCTCTTTGGTTTGGATCCTCTTTTGACAGAGGTTGAAGGTGATAAGTCTGTGTTTTCAAACCACGCATTTATCATCTTCATGGGTTTCCTTAAGTGAGGTTCCCTAGAGACTTTTACTCTCTTGCTTACAGAGATTAAATTTGGAAAATTAGGTTTATTAACTTTTCCTACTGAAAATAGAGATGACAGAGGTTTATTCTTTTTGTTTTCTGTACCTTGATTAATATCACTGTACCCAATACCTCGCCTTCCTATTTGAGTATTTATTTTCTCATACACCTTTTGAGCATCACGATAATTTTTAATTAAAACATCTCTTCTAAGTAGATCTTGCCAAAGGACTTCTCTTTCCTTTTGAAAATATTCCTTAAGAGCTAAAATGTTAAGTCTGTCGCTCTCAGAATCTGAAAGTTCTTTTGTTTTGGATTTTAAAGATGTATTTAATTCGGAAATTTTTTCTTTTAAAGGAAATAGATTTTTGTTCCAGTGTGCTTCTAATTCTTCCTTTTCTTTGAAAATCTTTGCTTTTTCTTCAGTGAGAAGTCTAGCTTCTCTTTCATAAAAAGTGAGCTTTTTCTGAATATCATCACAAGTCTTTTTCAGTTCAACATTTTCAGTTTTAATTATAAGCAAATCAACTTCTGTAGTACTAGAGGTGGAGTTTGAAGTAGATACCTCAGTGTCAGAGTCGGAGCTGATGTCTGCCATGCCACAGAACAAGGCATTTTTGGTGTATTCTTCATCAGAGGTTGTATCTGACTCTATAGGCCGACGAGCAATCGATGATGTTGAACTTTGTCTGCTTGTTGATCCCTCGGGCGTAGACAGGCAGAGTAATTTCTCCAAAGGTACTCGTCGTGTCTCCATTGAAACCTACCAAGGTTGTCGAGCGTCGGGTAATTTCTGATCGATCGATTCCCATGGCCTTGATGGTATCAAGGAAGATGATGTTCGCTGAGCTGCCCCCGTCGACCAAGACTCGTCGTGTTAGGAAATTACCAATCGTGAATTGAATGATCAACCCGTCGTGATGCTTTTGATACGAGTCGTTGAGGTCGTCTTGGTTGAACGTAATCTTCATGGCTTCTAACTCCAGATCTCCTTTGGGTCTTGATGAGCGAGGGGTAGGTCGATCGTCAGGTGCTCGGCTGGCATGACGTTTGGCTGCAGAATACGTCAGACCGCAGACGTCGGACCCACCAGTTATGAAATTTACGACCTTTGCGTCGTCGAGAGATGGCGGTCGAACATCGTTAACTGGGGTAACGACGTTGTCGATGATATCCTTGAGATTTCCCTTCGGGACGTGGTATGCTAGCTCTTTTTTAAGGGCTATGCAATCATCCGTCATATGACCATGATCGACGTAGAAATCGCACCACTTCGATTTGTCTTTCTTGTCGTCATCTTTATCGGTCTTCTTTGGCCACCGGACGGTCGCCTGGACTGTCTTCAAGTCCTCGACTAAAAATCCTTGGAAGTTCCCTTGAATCTATAGGAGGATATCTTAGGATATTGAGGAAATTTGGTCGGGGTCGCGGTCTTCTTTTTCTCGAATCGGACATTCAAGATCTGTCGTGCGGGCTCCGATTTGGATACCGCCTTCGTCTTGAATTTTGACTTCTTTACACTCAGTGATCTTTTGTCGTCAGAATGCTTCCGACGGAAGGCAGCATCGTCTTCTACCCTCATGTAAGCTAGGGTTCTTGCTCGGACGTCTTCAAAATTCTCTGGAGGATACTTTGTTAAATCAGTGTAAAGACTCGAACTGTCATCTAGACCACGTTTGTAGGCTTCAATCGCGGTCTTGACGTCGCAGTTACGGACACTGATCATTTCCGCATTGAATTTGTTGAAATAACTTCGGATAGATTCGCCGGTCTTCTGCACAACGTAGTATAGGTCGCTAGTTTGCTTTTCCATCTTACGACTGCTACCGAACTGCTTAGAAAATTGATTGACTAACTCAGCAAAGAACCCGATGGATTTAGGCTTGAGATTAATCAACCATTGGAGGGCGGCACCCGTGAGGGTCGCCCTAAAACTTTTGCACATACAAACTTCCTGGTACTGATAAGGGATCGACACAGTCCACATCAGTTGTTTATACTGAGCGACGTGTTCTGTGGGATCCGAGATACCAGAATATTTGGGTGTGAAGGTTGGGATACTATATTTCTTGCGGACGTCGACTAGAGCAATCTCGTCGACGAAAGGGGAGGCCTGAAACCCCGTGCGAGGCTCGACATCGACGGTCACGGCTTCCCCTGGTAGCTTAGCGAGTAGAGACAAGACACGTTCATTTTGGTCTTCCAACATCTTCAGCCGTTGAGCGATGGGATCTACACCTGTTGGAGGGTTGATCCCTGAGTCTGTGTCGTTTCCGTACGACGAACCATTGGCGTCCCCATTGAGAGGGATGAAGTACGGCTGAGACCCGTTATGTAGAGGCGGTGGCCTCAGATGCTGAGGAGGAATTGGCCCGTGCTGAGGATTGTGGACGAACGGTCCCTACTGCGGATTCTGGACGAATGGTCCTAGACCGTTCTGCTGTCCAAATGATCCATTCGGATTTTGATTCCTCAATCGCGCGATTTCTCCAGCTGCCCTTCAACTTTGATCGGCAAGGGCATCGATGGGACTGCGTGCAGCTTCTAGCTCCTAATACATCTGGGCGATGATCTGAATTTGGTTTCCCTGACCTGCCATTTTTCTGAAAGAGAAAAACAGAAAACTCCAAGAAACTGTTAGCCAGACGCACGTTTGTCGAAGACTTTCTCTAGATGGGGCCCCACGGTGGGCGCCAAACTGTTAATGCCGAAAATCGTCCAAAAATCAATTTAAGGTTGATGTGGAGCTTAACAACTAAAGAAAAGAAATCTTTCGACAAACTATACGACAAAGACAAAAAATAAAGAAGAAGGGAGGATTTTGGTGAAAAAAACCTCAACGAGGAAAAAACCCACGGACAACAGTGGTGGTCGTCGCTGTACTATGGTCGTCAATCAGGGGCGACGTCCTTATGTTTCAAACTTCGAGAGTACAGTCGGTGGTAATACAGACGATTACAATTTGAAACAGAAAGAACTTAAATTAAAAAGTGTGCGTCGTGTGTGAAAAACAGAGTGTCGTGTGCTCGCGTCGGGAGTAGTCTTTCAAGAGAGAATTCTTTTTGCTTGAATACTTTTCGTTATGCGGTGAGCATTCTCCAATTCAGATATGTGTAAATGAGGTTGATCTCCTTGTTTATATAGCCTTTGTAGTCTTAAATGATCCCCATAAAGCTAGATAACGGTCATAATGGTTTACGAGAATCAATGTTCATTGATGATCTTCGTCGGTTATGGCCGTTTGTCATTAATGGTGTTGATCCTGCATTAAACAGAGAAAAGATAACAGTCGTGACGTATGTTAGCCTATCGTGATCGACAGTCGTGTGAACTTGATAGTGTCGTGGTCGAGTGTTCTGTGTGACCCTCGACCTGAACTTTAAGTACGACGTCAAAGGTATCAAACGTGTACAATCGTTAGGACCTTATCTTGATCCAATATGCATCATGTGATGTGGGTCTTATCTTTTTTTGTCGTGGTCGTAACTTGTAAATTTTTACCCAAACATGAATCGAGACCAAAAACCAAAAACTTGAATTTGCTTAAAAACTAATCAGATGATCGAATTAGAAGACGAAAAATTGCAGAAACGTTTATAACGATGATATGAATCGAATGCAATAAACGAAAACGAACAATTTTACCAGAATCAAAATATGATATTTTTATCCAAGAACACATTCGACTTTAAAACAATAAATCTTACAAGAAAACTTTGAATCACCTTGAATCGAATCGTCCGTATGCTCTGATACCAATTGTGAGTTCCAGATTAGTGCATACAATCAATAGAAATCAATAAGTAGAAACAATCGTTATGATTTCAACTGGTCATCTATTTCACTTTCAATAACTTTGAGAGAATTACAATACGTATGAAATTAGATGATTAAACGATTAAGACGGTTAGCCTAAATTCTAAGGATAACTAAACATTATATACTAAGGACCTAGACTAACAAGCCCATGGCCCGTTTACACATTTAAGCACAAAATACACCTTTTACAATATAAGCCCTTAAACTTCTATTCAACATGATTTTATCCCTAACAACAGATCGTCAAGCGTCGAACCTTAACGATGAACGAGTTTACAAACGTAAACCTAGAAAATTAAGAGAAAAGTCTTTAATTTCAACGGAAATATTATTGAACTTTGAATATTGAATTGATTGAAAACAATGAAGAGAATAACCTATTTATAGCTAAACTAATAAAAAAGATAACTATGGAAATAATTGTGGAATCAATCCTAAAAGGAAAGATAATCCTTAATGTAAAAGTAAATAATTCTTAAAGCAAATCAGAAACGAGGAAGATAGATTTGGGCGATCAGACAAGGGCGGTTTGGCTCGCGGATTCAGGTCATGTGGCTAGTCGCGTAAGTCACTGTTTGTATTTTCATCCAAAGAGTTGCACGGTTTGGCTCGCAATTTTTGGTCGCGTGGAATGCCGCAGGGGGCACTGTTGCTGCTCTTCTTGGATTGGTCCATTTGCTCTTCGAAGCGGGTCGCTAGTCGCTCTATAACAGTATGCTCCACCTATGAAGAACTCGACCCCGAGTTCTCATCAAGAAGAAATGTTTCATTCCGGTGGTAGTCGTAAATATCTGCTACATTGAAAGTATTGCAGATGTGTAGTGAATCAGTGAGGGTAACCACTAAGCATTGTCATTGATCTTCCTTGAAATCTTGAATGGTCCATATTTTTTGGGTTGTAATTTATTGTAAGTTCCAACAGGAAATCGTTCCTTTCGTAAAAATACCATGATTTAATCTCCCACAATTCAAAGTCTTTTGTCGTCGGTACATATCGACGGAGGCTTTGTTCTTTGTACCTGTAAGTTCAAGTCTAGCCTTGATTTCTTCTTTGATGGCTTGCATATCCTTTGCCATATTTTTTGCTGCGAGGCTTGTTTCCGGAAGTTGTGGTAGCTTGACCAAATCAACCACATGCTTGGGAATAGAGGTGTAGACTAAGGAGAAAGGGGAACATCCCGTTGCCATGTGGGTTGCACTATTATAGGCGAATTCAATTTGGGGGAGAGCAAGATCCCATTTTTTAGGCTTATCACCATATATGCTCCTAAGCATGTTTCCCAATGTTCGATTTGTCACCTCGGTTTGGCCATCTGATTGAGGGTGACCAGTGTTGCTTTTGTTTAATGCGGGTCCGAACAAATGCCAAAGGGTGATCCAAAAGTGACTCAAAGACTTCGTGTCACGATCGGAGATGATAGTTTTTGGAACACTGTATAAGCGAACTACCTCTTTGAAAAATAACTTGGCGATGTTGCTTGCATCGGCGGTCTTTTTGCAAGCTATGAAGTGTATCATCTTGGAGAATTTGTCGACTACTACAAAGATATAGTTGACTCCTCTTTGTGTCCAGGGTAGTCCTTAGATGAAGTCCATGGACAAATCTTGCCAAATATCATCGGGAACCGGTAATGGTATGTAGAGACCGGTGTTTTGAGATTGGCCTTTAGCAACTTGACAAACATAGCATTTTCGAACGATTGCTCCTACATCCCGTTTCAAGTGCGGCCAATGGTACCAATCAAGGATGCTAGCAATAGTTGTGTCTCGGCCTAGGTGGCCGCCTAATCCTCCTCCATGTAGGTCTCTAATCAGTTTTTCACGAAGAGAAGAGTCAGGTATGCACAACTGGTTACCTTTGAAAAGATACACGTCTTAAATATAGTAGTCATTCATCGGTGTACCCGTTTTGCATTTGGCCCAAATATCTTTGAAGTTGCCATCTTTTTCATATTGCTCTTTTAGAACCTCGAATCCAACGATCTCTTGGGCGAGGGTGATCATTAGTGTAGCTTGTCGACTCAAAGCATCGGCTACTCGGTTGAGAACCCCTGATTTCTGTTTAATGACAAGAGGAAACTTTTGTAAGTAGCTTACCCACCGTGCATGCATTTTTCTTACCGACTTTTGGTTGTTGATGAATTTTAGGGCTTGGTGGTCGGTGAAAAGTACAAATTCTTTCTGCACGAGATAGTGTTCCCATTGCTTTAAGGCTCAGAACACGACATAAAACTCTTGATCATAAGTGCTCCACTTTTGGCGGGCATCGCTTAGTTTTTCACTAAAGAATGCAATAGGCCTTTTTTCTTGAGAAAGGACAACTTCTACTTCTACTCCGCTTGCATCAACTTCGGTCTTGATCGGGTCCCCATTGGAATTTACCTTTTTTCAAGCACTCGGTTATTGGCGCGGTGATGGTGCTGAAGTTCCTTACAAACCTACGGTGAAGGTTGCCAAGCCGTGAAAACTCCAGACATCGGATACGGTTTTGGGAGTGAGCCACTTTTTTATTGCACGAACCTTTTCTTCGTCCACTTCTATGCCAACTTCTCCAACAATGAATCCTATAAATAGGAGCTTGTTGGTGTAGAAAGTACACTTCTTTATGTTGACATAGAGTTGGTTATCTTAGAGCACGGTTAAGATTTTTCGGAGGTGTACTAGGTGATCCGCTTTGCTTCGGCTATAGATGAGTATGTCATCAACATATAACACTACGAACGAGCCGATGAATGGGCGAAGGATTTGGTTAATTGTCCTCATAAAGGTTCTTGGGGCGTTAGAGGTCCCGAAGGACATGACTAGCCATTCATATAGCCCGAATGGTGTTTTAAACACTGTTTTCCATTCGTCACCGGGTCGGATTCGGATTTAGTGGTATCCGCTTCGAAGATCAATTTTTGAAAATAGTTTGGCACCGACTAGTTCATCAAGCATGTATTCCAAGAGGGGAATGGGAAATTGGTACTTGATAGTGATTTTATTGATTGTGCGACTATCGATGCACATTCTCCATTGGTTACCTTCTTTTAGTATAAGGAGAACGGGGATGGCTCATGGGCTTAAGCTTTTTCAGATGAATCCTTTCCTCAAAAGGTATTCGACTTATTCCCTTAAGATCCCATTCTCGTTGGGACTCATACGGTAGTTGGGGAGGTTTGATAGGTTAGCGCCCAGAATTAGGTCTATTTGATGTTGGATGTCCCTCATGGGAGGCAATTCGGGTGGTAGATCATCGGAGATTAGGTCCATAAAGTCTTTAAGTATCTCGCCGACCTCTTCTGGAATTTCATCATTAATCTTTTCGGCGCTCATCAATCCTTTTAAGACAATGGGAGAAAAGACTTGAGTTTCTTTGAAAGTATTTTCGAGAAGTTGCTCATCAGAGGTGATGATTAGAACGTTCTCACCTTTCTTTTCTGAGGCTTTATGGAAGTTAGCTACGGGTGCCATGGCGATCTTACAGTTGCCCCATCGGAATATCATCACGTTGTCTCTCCCTTTACACTTCTTTATGTTGACATAGAGTTTGTTATCTTAGAGCACGGTTAAGATTTTTCGGAGGTGTACTAGGTGATCCGCTTTGCTTCGGCTATAGATGAGTATGTCATCAACATATAACACTACGAACGAGCCGATGAATGGGCGAAGGATTTGGTTAATTGTCCTCATAAAGGTGCTTGGGGCGTTAGAGGTCCCGAAGGACATGACTAGCCATTCATATAGCCCGAATGGTGTTTTAAACACTGTTTTCCATTCGTCACCGGGTCGGATTCGGATTTAGTGGTAGCCGCTTCGAAGATCAATTTTTGAAAATAGTTTGGCACCGACTAGTTCATCAAGCATGTATTCCAAGAGGGGAATGGGAAATTGGTACTTGATAGTGATTTTATTGATTGTGCGACTATCGATGCACATTCTCCATTGGTTACCTTTTTTTGGTATAAGGAGAACGGGGATGGCTCATGGGCTTAAGCTTTTTCAGATGAATCCTTTCCTCAAAAGGTATTCGACTTATTCCCTTAAGATCCCATTCTCGTTGGGACTCATACGGTAGTTGGGGAGGTTTGATAGGTTAGCGCCCAGAATTAGGTCTATTTGATGTTGGATGTCCCTCATGGGAGGCAATTCGGGTGGTAGATCATCGGAGATTATGTAACATCCCAGGCCAACCGTACCAGATATTGTCCGCTATGTCCACACACCTAGACTCACGGTTTTAAAACGCGTCTGATAGGGGAGGTATCAAGTTCCTCTTATAAGGCAACCTTTGTTCCCCTCCCCAACCAATGTGGGATCTTACAATCCAACCCCCTTGGGAGCCCAGCGTCCTCGCTGGCACACCAGTCCGGTTCCCGGCTCTGATACCATTTGTAACACTCCCCCTTACCACGACACAATATTGTCCGCTTTGCCCCACTGGCTCACGGCTTTGTTCTTGGCGACCTGGCAAGGACTTCCCAGGAGGTCACCCATCCTGGTACTACTCCCACCCAAGCACGCTTAACCACAGAGTTCCCAAGGAACCCGCATGCTTGTGGCCCCAAAACGCGTTGTGTCTGGTAAGGCCAAGGTTTACTAATATACCCAGCATCTCTCCTGTCCACGACCGAAGTGGGATATGCCTAAGGTGTTACACACACCCCCCCTCAGGGACTCATCGTCCTCGATGAGGTTTGCCCCACCATCCCGAACGGCACAGGAGTGGCTCTGATACCATTTGTAACACCCCGCTTACCACATTTGTAAGATCCCACATTGGTTGGGGAGGGGAACAAAGGTTGCCTTATTATAGGAACTTGATACCTCCCCTATCAGACGCGTTTTAAAACCGTGAGTCCGGATGTGTGGACAAAGCGGACAATATCTGGTACGGTTGGCCTGGGATGTTACAGATGGTATCAGAGCCGGGAACCGGACTGGTGTGCCAGCGAGGACGCTGGACTCCCATGGGGGGTGGATTGTAAGATCCCACATTGGTTGGGGAGGGGAACAAAGGTTGCCTTATTAGAGGAACTTGATACCTCCCCTATCAGACGCGTTTTAAAACCGTGAGTCCGGATGTGTGGACAAAGCGGACAATATCTGGTGCGGTTGGCCTGGGATGTTACAGATTAGGTCCATAAATTCTTTAAGTATCTCGCCGACCTCTTCTGGAATTTCATCATTAATCTTTTCGGCGCTCATCAATCCTTTTAAGACAATGGGAGAAAAGACTTGAGTTTCTTTGAAAGTATTTTCGAGAAGTTGCTCATCAGAGGTGATGATTAGAACGTTCTCACCTTTCTTTTCTGAGGCTTTATGGAAGTTAGCTACGGGTGCCATGGCGATCTTACAGTTCCCCATCGGAATATCATCACGTTGTCTCTCCCTTTGTAGGTGACGTCATTGTCGTATTGCCACTATCGGCCATGTAAGACATGACATGCATCCATATTGAGGACATCACAAAGGACATCTTCTTTGTAGTGTTTGCGTATGGAGAGGGGAACTTTGAAAACTAGAGTCACATGAACTTCAGGTCCTTTCTTTACCCATCCAAGCAAATATGGTGTGTCATGCGGTTGGGTCGGTAGGCCAAGGTAGTCTACCAACTTTTTGGAGACTAGATTGTCGCAGCTTCCATTATCTACAATCAAGTTGCAAATTTTTTTATTGATGGAGCAATAGGTACGACAAAAGGTTCTTCCTTTGGCCTTCCTCTTTTGGAGATAGGAGGACCCTTTGGAGTACGATGCTTACTTTCTCTTCGAACTCTTCTTCCGCGAATTCAACTCCATTGTAGTCATCGTCTCCTTCTCTTTCTCCTTCGTCCACGAAACCGACAGTTCTTCGGTTGGTACACTCATGGGACGTATGGCCTGGTTGGCCACAACGATAACATTTGGACCTGTTGTCTTGGCGTAGGGGTTGACTGGTTTCGATGCGTCAGACTTGCTTTGAGGTCCGGTAGGGTTTCGGGATGGATTGGTGTCACAGGGAGTTTGGTTTGTTGCTATGCTTTTTACTTTATCGGGTGTGAAATTTGAAGTTTCGGTGGGAGTTGGTGTAGAGTACCTGCGATAAGATAAGGCTCGGGTGGTCTTCTCCATAAGCTCAGCTTCATGGCTAGGTTTGATGCTTCTGTTACTGTCCACACGGTTTGGAGTCTAATCTTGTCTTGTATCGAACTTTTGAGTTTGTTAATGTACCGGGCAACCCTTTATCCTTCCGTCTCGCTGATTTCGTTCCGTTCGGGAGAGTCGTATGAATTCTGTGGTGTAATCGGTTATGGACCTCGAGCCTTGTGAACAATCTAAATACATATTGTAAAGGATCTGCTCATAGTCTTCCGGTAGGAATCGTTCTGTCATTAAATGCTTCATTCTCCCCCACGAACGTACTAGGCCTTTTCGTTGTCTTTGTCGTTGGGCTACTAGTTTGTCCCATCATACGGCGGCGGTGTTTTTTAGTCGAAAAGCGACCATCTTTAGCTGCTTGTGCTTCGGGATCTCCATGATGTCGAAGAAATGGTCGACCTCGAAATGCCAGTCAAGGAATTCTTATACGCCAATGTTTCCATAGAAGTAAGGAATGTCGGCCCTCATTCGATAATCGAGGTCTTTTCGGGGTGGTTCGATATTCTCCTTGGATTCGAAGTTAGAACTCGAGATGGTGATCAGGTGGCGCGACCGCCACGTTAGGGACGATTGCGACCTTCGTGTCTGTCTCGTCTCCGTCGATCGGTGTTGTTGGCGTTGACTTGGTTGGCAAACGTGGTTGTCAGTGTGTTGAGGGTTGCGGTGAAGGTCGCAGTGAGCCCATCAAGATCTGCTCGAGTAAGGGGTGGTGGTGGTGGTGATTGTTCTACCATCTTGAAGGTGAAGAGACAGGTAAGTATGTTCTATGATACCAACTGATGCAGTAACAATGCGCGGAACGGACCGACAAGCGTCGAATCTTAACGATGAACGAGTTTACAAACGTAAACCCAGAAAATTAAGAGAAAAGTATTTAATTTCAAAGGAACTATTATTGAAATTTGAATATTGAACTGATTGAAAACAATGAAGAAAATAACCTATTTATATCTAAACTAATCAAAAAGATAACTATGGAAATAATTGTGGAATCAATCCTAAAAGGAAAGATAATTCTTATTGTAAAAGGAAAATAATTCATAAAGCAAATCAGAAGCAAGGAAGATAGCTTTGGGCGATCAGACACGCGCAATTTGGCTCGCGGCTTTAGGTCGCGTGGCTCGGCGCGTAAGTCACTGTTTGTGTTTTCGTCCAGAGAGTTGTGCGGTTTGGCTCGCAGTTTGTGGTCGCGTGGAAGACCGCGAGAGGCACTGTTGCTGCTCTTGAAGCGGGTCACTAGTCGCTCTATATCACCTTATTTGTGTTATGATCTATGATCTATCTATGATTCTAGAAACCACCTATAAATAAGGTGATAGGCCAAAGCCTAAAGGTTGCTTTTGGATTTTAGAAACACAAAAAGAAAAACCTTTTTTTTCTCTTTCTATTAAAAACACATACTAGATTTAGCGTTTTAGGCTAGCACCCTGTGGAAGCAAAAATGTCTTCATGTGTAGATCTACAATAGAGGAAGCCTATTTTGGGTTTTATGTACTTCGTCAGAACCTACATAAAATATAAAAGGTAATACTCTAAACGTCTTATGGTTTGTTTAGATTCGTTTATAAGTCAATGAATTCGGTTAGGGTTTCTTGTAACGACCCGGTATCCCAAAACATACATAATATACATCAATTAACATGTTATACATAACGTCGTTACATTCATAACAAAAGATACATAATAATTCACGTACGGTCACATAGTCTCAAAACTATACAATACAAAACATAAGCATTTCCTAATCTTCGTCAGCTATCAACCGCATCCTACACTTTATCCTTCCCTTTGCTATTAAAAGTTCCTCGATCTGGAATACATATTTTTGAAAACAAAATGCGGGTTAGACCAAACGGTCTAGTGAGATAATCCCTGTCAGTTTAAAATCCTTTTTGTAAAACACAAATAACAACAAGTATTTAAACACCAAGCAAGACTCGTGCACCATGTACCTCTCCTCATTCCCATGGCCAAATTAGTTGGTTGCGAGCCAACTAATCAATTTACTCCGTTGTACTAAAACTACAGCCAACACCGTTGTCCCTCCGTACAGCCAAAACTCCATCGGTCCTAAGCCCGGTCAACGTGCTCTCGTGTAGTGTAATGCTCATATAAATAAATATAATATACACCTCAATATATCATACTTTATTTATAAACACGTCGTCACATTCCTACCACATATTCATCTCATATATATATATATATATATATATATATATATATATATATATATATATATATATATATATATATTCCAGTTTGAAAATAGTTTGAAGTAAAAACTCACCTGATTGCTTATCAAAGACCCTTCCAAGCTTTTCTTCGAGCTACCCGATCTTTTACCTAAAATTCTCATAATCTGAAACATTTTACATACAAATATCTCTTCACTAAATGAACTCATAAGACTTACTAACAGGCTAAGAACTCCAGATAAATCTATCTAACTCTTATCCTCAAAAGTGACCAAACAGCCAATGTTTCCGGATACCAAGGACTATCCAGACAACATGAACTTTCCAGACAACAAGACCAATCCGGACAACCTAACTTTCCGGACAACATAAAGAATCCGGACATCATCCGGACACCAAAGTAATCTGGATGCCATCCGGTATCTAATTCATCCGGAAACCATCAAACGAATCGTCCGGACACTATCAAAAGGAACTATCGGACACCACCATAGAAACTACCGGACACATTCATATTGTGTCCGGAAACCTCTGTCGGTTTGCCTATTTTTAACCCAGAATCGACAGATTTTAATACCAGTTATGAAATCGGTGATTCTACTCCGATAGGAACTATCTACTAGCAATAACAAACAAAAATTGTAAAGGAAACATACCTCAATAGCACTTTCAAGCAAACCAAGTGAATCCCTAGCCTTATTTCTTCTTCTTCTTCTTTTCTTCCCAAAACACACACACACACACTCACTGATTTCTAATTCTGAAAATATCTGGATACTCAAGGTGATAATATCAAAACTAATATTACAATTAAGGCTTGAACTATCCACTAATGACCAAAACACCCCTAAACTTATAAATTACCCAAACTTACCCTAAACATCAAATTTTAAAGTTAACTAATTTTAACGAAAAGGAAATTTAACTAACGAACTTACCCAATATATCAAGGTATTCCGATTCAAACATGTACTTGTAAGTTCACAATTACACTGGTCAAATGTAATTTGAAATTACCTTACACGATGTTCCTTCTACCTTTTTATATTTAACATCCCAAGGTTCTAATATATCAAGGACATCCTACTTCACATTCAGTTTATGTCTAGGTATGGATCCGAATACCTAAATCCCTTAAACTAGGGCTCTGATACCATCTGTAACGACCCGGTATCCCAAAACATACATAATATACATCAATTAACATGTTATACATAACGTCGTTACATTCGTAACAAAAGATACATAATAATTCACGTACGGTCCCATAGTCTCAAAACTATACAATACAAAACATAAGCATTTCCCAATCTTCGTCAGCTATCAACCGCATCCTACACTTTATCCTTCCCTTTGCTATTAAAAGTTCCTCGACCTGGAATACATATTTTTGAAAACAAAACGAGGGTTAGACCAAACGGTCTAGTGAGATAATCCCTGTCAGTTTAAAATTCTTTTTGTAAAACACAAATAACAAGTATTTAAACACCAAGCAAGACTCGTGCACCGTGTACCTCTCCTCATTCCCATGGCCAAATTAGTTGGTTGCGAACCAACTAATCAATTTACTTCGTTGTACTAAAACTACAGCCAACACCGTTGTCCCTCCGTACAGCCAAAACTCCATCGGTCCTAAGCCCGGTCAACGTGCCCTCGTGTAGTGTAATGCTCATATAAATAAATATAATATACACCTCAATATATCATACTTTATTTATAAACACGTCGTCACATTCCTACCACATATTCATCTTATATATATATATATATATATATATATATATATATATATATATATATATATATATATTCCAGTTTGAAAATAGTTTGAAGTAAAAACTCACCTGATTGCTTATCAAAGACCCTTCCAAGCTTTTCTCCGAGCTACCCAATCTTTTACCCAAAATTTTCAGAATCTGAAACATTTTACATACAAATATCTCTTCACTAAATGAACTCATAAGACTTACTAACAGGCTAAGAACTCCAGATAAATTTATCTAACTCTTATCCTCAAAAGTGACCAAACAGCCAATGTTTCCGGATACCAAGGACTATCCGGACAACATGAACTTTCCAGATAACAAGACCAATCCGGACAACCCAACTTTTCGGACAGCATAAAGAATCCGGACATCATCCGGACACCAAAGTAATCCGGATGCCATCCGGTATCTAATTCATCCGAAAACCATCAAACGAATCGTCCGGACACTATCAAAAGGAACTACCTGACACCACCAAAGACACTACCGGACACCACCAAAGAAACTACCGGACACATTCATATTGTGTCCGGAAACCTCTATCGGTTTCCCTATTTTTAACCCAGAATCGACAGATTTTAATACCAGTTATGAAATCGGTGATTCTACTCTGATAGGAACTATCTACTAGCAATAACAAACATAAATTGTAAAGGAAACATACCTCAATAGCACTTTCAAGCAAACCAAGTGAATCCCTAGCCTTATTTCTTCTTCTTCTTCTTCTTTTCTTCCCAAAACACACACACACACACACACACACACTGATTTCTAATTCTGAAAATATCTGGATACTCAAGGTGATAATATCAAAACTAATTTTACAATTAAGGCTTGAACTATCCACTAATGACCAAAACACCCCTAAACTTATAAATTACCCAAACTTACCCTAAACATCAAATTTTAAAGTTAACTAATTTTAACGAAAAGGAAATTTAACTAACGAACTTACCCGGGTTATTACATTTCTTTTATAAATGTTTTCTAGCAAATATAACCTAAAATATTTTCCTCCGCGTTTTTTAAAGTTACAAATTTGTTGTGAAACCCTACACCAACATAAATTCCCCACCTCACCATCCCGCCAATTCACATGCTACACCCCATGTAACACATCCTATTCAAACCAAAGTACCATTCAATTGCAACATAAACAAGCCTATCGACCTCTCAACTCTACAAAAATCACATATATGTGTCATTAAAGACCCAAACTTGAAATTCACCACGAACAATGATTTAAAAATAAGACATGGGACTTGGTATCACGACCTTTGAATGCTCATGTCATTCGATGCATGTGGTTGTTTATACATAAAGTTTGTTCTGACATTTCTTTAGAGCGCCACAAAGCTCATTTAGTTCTGAATGGTAGGTCACAACCGGTCGGGGTCGATTATGACGAAACATTCATTCCAGTTGTACAACCCACCACAATTTGCATCATCCTCGCTCTTTCTGTCTCATGAAGATGGAAAATTCATCAACTCGACAGCAAGAAAGCATTCTGGTATGTCAATCTTGATGAAAAATTCTACATGCATTAGCCACCTAAACACATGTATCTCTTCTGCAGATCACTCTACGGACTTAAACAGGCGTCGAGAGCATGATTCCATCGGTTCTCTGCCTATATTCTCCCGATCTATTTCAAAAGCAGCATATATGATTTGTCTCTATTTATATTCAAGAAAGGAACATATATGGCATCTCTTCTTCTCTATGTTAATGAAATCGTATTAACCGCCTCTATCACCACAATACAAGATCGTATCACATCTCACTCCTACATGGTGAAATTTCCTTAACTAACCTTGGCACACAATCTTATATCCTCAGAATCTTTATCGTTCACCGGAAGGGCGACCTCTTTCTCGACAGCTTGAAATTCTTCTACCACCCCCGTGGACACCAAATGCAAGCAAGTTTCCAATGACAGACCATCGATTTCCAGCCCTACTCTCTACCGCTAACTTGCGGGTGCAGTCTAGCACTTAACGTTTATAAGACCCGACGTATCTTATGCGGTACAACAAGTAATCCTTTTGATGCACGACCGATGGGAACTACATTTTCAGGTTCTTAACCGGATCCTTGGGTATATTATAGGGACTCTTAACCACAACATGACGATTTCTATTTCTAAACAACCAGCCTGATTTGTTACAGTAATGTCGATTGGGGTGGGTGCCCGAACACTCGTAATTGCACTTTTGGCTACTACGTACTTTTGGGCAACAATATCATCTCTTGGTCATCAAAACGACAGGCCACCGGTGCCAAAGTCAAGTACAGAAGAGTCTCAAACACCATTTCTGGATTCAAAACCTGTTTCTTTAGCTCTCCACTATCCATTTCAGAAGTCCACTGTTAAACCCTAAAGATCAATCAAGATAGAAAAGATGTGAATTTGTCATCTCATTGATCAAGAACACTGTATACAAGATATGAGTTCTGCACTTTCTCTCTCTAAGATCTGAATGTGAATTATCAGAATGTTTCTAAGAGTCTTTTATACTAACACACAACTAAACCTATTTATACTAAAAACATTACAAGGTGTAAACAACACAATACAACTCAAAACATTGACTTTGACTTTGACCTTTCTATATTTAAACCTTGAAGACATATTGCACTAACAATCTCCCCCTTGGATTCAAGGTTTAAACAAATGTGATCAGCAAGCTTTAGCTTTCTTGGATCTTCGGTCTTCATCAAAGCTTGTCAAAGTCAAAACGTCATCCAATCTTCAAACGGCAAATAACGAACTTCTTTCTTCGAGCAGGAGAATATGAATCTTCACACAAAGCTTTTTAATACAATTAAGCACAAGTTCAAGAAAAAGAGATCACTGAATGGATCAATCGATTTTCCTCAAACTCTTGAAGAATTCTCCCCATTTCCATTGACTTGAGAATTTCATTCTTCAGTGTCGATCTTCATAAACGCGCGAGTTCAAAAGAAAGAGATCACTGAAATGATCAATAGATTTCTTAAAAACTCTTGAAGAATAAAACTACCTCTATCATTTCTTGAAACGACGTCTTCTTTCTACAAATCTCCCCGTTGACATTAAAAACGAATCTTTGATTTTAAACTTTCTTTGACATGAAATTGATGTAGACATTCTCCCCCTTTTTCGATGAAAGTGAGCATCACGAGCATCGAAAATCTTTTCAATTTCAGTCACGAACAATCTCCCTCTTCAAAAACATTTCTTCCCCTTGAAAAACACAAACAATCTCCCCATAAGCGAAAGATCTTGCTCCCCCTAAAAATAAGAATTGTAAAGCAAGTTGATTTTCTCCCCCTGAAAATTTGCATAAAGATCATATAAGCGCACATTTTAACAAACTTATATAAAGAAAATAGAATTCATTGAACAACATTTTATTACTACTAACATTTAATCATTTGAACACCAAACAAAAGAAATTCAACTTAATGAAATGTAACAGATATTTCCATCAAGTGAAATCAAATGCATGCGTTTGGATTCAAAAACAAGACATCATCGCATATCGAGTTACAAAAGTTCAATTTCAACTCCTTTATAAAATCTATTTGGTGGACTAGCATGCGAAATATGATTAGCAACAAGCAAATGCACCTCTAAAACCTATAAGAATATTTTGCTCTTACTCACACTATTTGTCCAAAAAACAAAATTTTCACAAATTTACAAGTTTATCGCGACTTTGTATTTTCCCCAAGTTTCAAGAGATGTGTGCTCTTAGGCATCTTTTCATATTGTGCACATTGGCAACTTTTATTATGTGCTCATTGGCATCTTTTATAATCAAACAGTTTATTAAGACTAAGATACACCGTAAACGTAACTTTCTAACTGGTCATATAGCAGGATTTGGGTCAGTCGATCCCAGACCAGTTGGCCTTAGGGGCTAGGTGACAAGCACCCCTTGGAACTTACTCTCCCGAACCAGAAAGGCTACATCGATATACCTTAATCCCATCTGTACCAGTAGAACATGGCTTTCTACCTGGTTCTATAGCAGGATTTGGGTCAGCCAATCCCAGATCAGTTGATCTTAGGGGCTAGGTAACGAGTACCCCTTGGGACTTAATTTCCCAAACCAGATAGGCCACAGGCACAGACTATCAAACTGAATGATTTTATTATATATATATATAATAATAATTTTTTTTTTAATATTATAGCATCTCAATCACTTGGTTCAAAAAACGTAGTGCTTCCCCCATATTTTCGTTTCCATTCATGATTAAGACGAATAGGCTTTGTGAGCATTGTATTCTGTATAAGTCTAGATTTACACAATTTTTGCGCTTATATCAAAATCTCAAACATGTTTCGCTGACCTTTCGACTTATTTCAGAAGCGAAAGTAGAAACAAATATAACTTTGACTATACAAAAATGCTCGTAAAATCATCCTTAACACACATTTTATTCATTGAATGAAAAATTGAAGAATTTCACTTCATTGAATTAAATTTGTGAAGGTTCAACCTTTCAACGTTAGTAGACATAAAATACAACACAATGTTACCTTTAAGCACATGTCTTAAAAATAGAAAGATATGACAGTGAAAGGATATCACCTGATAAGTACGAGTTCTAAACTGATATGTTTAGAAGTCATAGCCTTTGAAGTACGGGTCCTGAATTGATGTATTCAGAAGCCATTACCGTTGAAGTGCGGGTTTTGAACTGATGTGTTCAAAAGCCATAGTCTTTTATATCTCTCCCCCTACAAAATACCAAAAGATTTACCAAATATCCCATGTATATATTAAAAGATAGAAAACTCCCTGAAATCATGTGATGTTCAATGTCTTCTTTGAAAGCACAAGTACTTCATCTTCCGAGAGTTCAACGCTTGTCTCTAAATTTGCAAAACAGATTAAGTAGATTTTGGTACCCAACGAGTCTTGCGTCCTGACACGTTAAGCGGGGCTCTATAAGAAGAAAAATGGTAAGTACCATACCAATATTGAACATAATTATTATTAACAAAATCATTATTTCCGCAATAAGAATTAACAAAAGAATTAACTTTCGTTGTAAAATTCTTATTTGGAAATGATGATTTTGGTACATCTTTTTCAGTAAATTTACCTTTTACCTTCCATTGCATGTTGACTCTTTTGTAGGAAGGAATATCGGCATAGTATTTGGAATACATATCCACAGAATGCTCGTAGAAAATGTTAGAAGAACGCATCGGACATTCTGAAAAACACTCGGAGTTGTTGAACGACCTCACTTTGTCTTTTAAGGCATTTCGTTCCTTTGTCATCAACTCGAGCTTCTTCCGAATATCACAATTCACCCTCTTTTCCTTCATGAAATCTGTAGATAAACCCGCCAAATTCTTCGTGAGTTTCTGAATCTCTTGCTGAAATATCTTCCTCTCAATAGAAAAATCATCTTTGACGCTCTTTGCCTGAAATTCAGCTTTCTTCCTCTTTTCTAGCTCTTCTCTTTCTAAATCCAACTCCTCTTGAAGTTCAGAAATTTTCTCTGACAACTTCCCATTCTTAGCATCAAAATCTTTCCTTTTACCTTCAAACACAACTCTTTCCTTTTCTAACTTTTCTTTCTCTAAAAATAAGACTTTCTGAAAATCTGAGTTCTGCTTGGAAAGTCTTAGACATTTGAGTTCAACATCTTTCTTGTCTTCAATTTCTTTAGTCTTTGTCTTCAAAGCCATTTCAAGTTCCGAAACCCTTTTAACAAGACCCACTCTTTCTTTCTTGAAGTCTTCTCTTTCCATAATCAAAAGATTTTCCATCTGTTGCAATTTCCTTGTAAGCTTGATAATCTTCTCTTTATCATCTTCCCTTTCAACTTTCTTCTCTTCTATTTTCTGCAAATAAACTTTCTTTTCTTCCGCATCTGAATGATCTTCTTTGTGATTTTCAGAGTCTGATGTTTTCTGATTTGCATCCTCCCTTTCATCTTTCTTTTGTTCCTTTACCTTGAAATCAACCTTTGATTTATGCAATAGCTTCGACAACTCGTTCCACATCTGCAAAGGGTAATTTTTATACACTTCAACCTGTTTGTAGATGTGAGGCGAAATTTTGAGAATAGCAAAGAGTAAGTTTGACAAAGCATCCTTGTCTGCTTTCTTCCGTTTAATCTCATCTTCAGTAAAATTTCCGCCCTTTTATGTATGATCAACGGACCTTCGGTGAAAGATTTTATCATATAATCTCCGTTTTCTCTCCTCGAAATAAAATCAATAAAAGAAATCGTCCATTGATTAAAATCTGAATCTTTGATTAGCACCGGAGGACAATTAACTGAAACTTGATAAGCCATCGTGATCTAAAAAAATGCTTAAACAGAACATATCACAAAAAGTTAGAAAAACGACAAAAAGAACAGACTGATGAACAGTAGAAGATCGGCTAAGTGTCAAAGTTCGCAATCAACAGTTGCGAGAATCACAAAAATTCGTAAGGGTCAGTTACGAGAATCAGAAATTTCGTTAGTGTCTGTTGCGAGAAACACCAAAAAAAAATCGTAAGCCGAAGAACACCAAGTACAAAGTTCGTAACAGAAGCTTGCGAGAAATCCTGAAATTCGCAACTAAGGGTTGCGCAAAGTGTACTTAGAAAAAAAAAATCGAACTCTGAAACTCTCTTCAGTTGGTGGCGCAATTTGGAATAAGCAGTCAAGAAAGTAGCTTAAACTAATTAAGCAAGCAAGCAACTAGATGAAATTAATTCAAGCAACCAAGCTAGTAGGTGAAAAAATACAAGTCTGAATCTCGCAGAGGCAATTGCGAAATACTCAAAATTCGCAGGCCACAGTTACGAAATACTCAAAATTCGTAAGCAATAGTTTGTGAAGCAAGCAACCAGGGAGGTGAAACACGCAATCATGTAGGTGAAACAAGTAATCGTATGCCGCAAATGTTGACTTCTAAGCGCGCACACACATAGCTTAACCAAACACTCATGTAGCTCAAATAACTTCTGTTTTGTGGAAGAAGCTTGCGAATTCCTTGCTTGAGGGTTGCGAGAATTTTGATTCACTTTGCTGCACACAAACAAACTCACCAAACAATATTAGATTTTTTAATTTAGGATCAAAACAATATCAAACAATTTTTTAACAACATCTCATTAATAGAAACGGATCAAAAACTCAGATCTGAATCATTTTACCAAGAACATCTCAAGAACATGAAGAACACCAAAAATTCAAATTTTCTAAAAATGAGATTTAGACATCAAGACTTGAATTTTATGGATGATTGATGTCCAAAAACAATTTTTAGGAAGGATTTTGCACAAAAACGAATCAAAACACCAACAAATTGCAATATCACAATCAAAAAAAATTCACATTGAACTTTTCTCAAGAACACAAAATTTTCTAAATCTTCAAATTGACTCTCAAAAACTTGAAATTAATCAACCAAAAATTGAAGATATGTTAGAAAACAAGTTTCTAACACGATGATGTGAACCAATTTCTCTGAAAATCGTTGAAACAAAATCCGATAAACTGATCAGACTGAAAATGACGAACTGATCAGAAACTGAAAAATCTTCAAATTAATCCTCAAAACTGAGAAATTAGCCTTCGATCCTTTAACGAAAAGTGTTCCTCTATCAAAAACGAATCCAACGAACTAAATCTTGATCAAATTCGACCAAGAATCACACAAATTTGACAAAAATCCAAGAAAACGATATTTTCTTGGAAAATCAAGAAAATCGATCAAATTTCCTTGAGAATTCCGCAAATTTGATGTGTTAGATCAGTAGAAATTCTCCTCTAATTCTTGAATCTGCTATGATACAAATTGTTAAAACCTAAAGATCAATCAAGATAGAGAAGATGTGAATTTGTCATCTCATTGATCAAGAACACTGTATACAAGATATGAGTTCTGCACTTTCTCTCTCTAAGATCTGAATGTGAATTATCAGAATGTTTCTAAGAGTCTTTTATACTAACACACAACTAAACCTATTTATACTAAACACATTACAAGGTGTAAACAACACAATACAACTCAAAACATTGACTTTGACTTTGACCTTTCTATATTTAAACCTTGAAGACATATTGCACTAACATCCACCATTCTATAATATGAGAAATAGTGTCGTCTAAAAGGCATCACGCTTCACAACTCCATCTACCATTATTCATGGTATCTTGAACGAAATCATCAGGAAAGGGTTAAAAAGGTACATATACCCTTCCAAAAGAATGAATTTAGTCCTTCCTCATATAAACTATAAACCTTCTGGTCCTTTGGATGACATTGTTTAGCATATGGTCGAGCTAATTAAAAAATGAAGCCATCGAGTATACGCACTCAACATGCTTGAAATGTTGTTTGATTATTATTACATTACTAGCTTTAACTTTAAATGGCTCTTATTTATAAATTGTAATCTTACCTCAGGTTCATGAACATCAGCCATTTCAATTTCTAATTGATTAGATTGATCAATTAGATACAAAAGTTTGCAAAGACAATTAAACATGCAAAATATCTTAATATCTTATTTATTCTTTATTTACTTTGTGAGCTCAATTATTCAAGAACTAAAACTAATAGATTCAGTGGATCATGCACATAATTAGTCAACATATATATGATTAATTGCGATATTCCATTGATCTTGTAAAAAGCTTTTGAATAATAAGCCATCACATGTCTAATTGTAAAACATGTGCAATTAATACAAGATAAAATTAAATGTTATAAATTAACCCTCAAGAATTCCATATCAATGATCAGGATACATGAATTCTATAATTACAATACATTACAAGTTATGTGTAACACCCTAAAATTTGGAAAGAGCAACTAATTAAAAATTTCGACAAAATAACTAAATACATTAAATCGTCTCCATAATTCATTCCTCAAAATAACTCGGGATTTAAAACGTTATAATTCACACAATAAAGTCACTTAAACGGGTGCTACTTAACATAACACAATTTGCTAATTCCAAATAAGTGCGGAAGTCTTCACTACTCAAGTCACCTCACGTGCACACTACTAGCACTCGCCACTTCACAATGTAGCTAGAGCTACCCCAACCTGAGCCTGTTGCACATGCCGACAAATAAAAAGGGTTAGGCTTACGCCTAGTGAGTTCAAGCATTTTATCATGACTATATAAAATCATAAATCGAAAGGTAGTAGTTATAGTCATGATTTAAATAAATCTTTTAAATGAAAGTTCACGACAAAGTCTATCATTTCCAAAAGGTTTCCCAAACGGGCATAAATGACTCATTTTCCAACGCACCCAAAATCTAGGAGAAAAGTTCCCAAAATGTATAAAGCGTTTTCTAAAATGAATTCCAAACCCAACCCACTCAAAACATAATTGGACGTAAATAACCCAAGAAATACAAACGTGGACAAAACTCCAATATTCCAGAACATCCAATAAGTATGAAGCATAGAACTCTGCCAATAACCATGAGAACATTTCATATAAATAAAATGTGTCACCGAAAAATATGGATAAAAACATATACCCAAAAACAACACCTTTCGGTGACGGGGGAGACCCGATTCCATCGAGAGTGACGGGCACACAAAGTTAAGTCACTTAGGATGTTACTGGATTACGCAAGCCCCGGCCATTACTTCCATGCCATAAAGACATCATCAGACCAAAAATAACTTGCCTAATGTTGCATACCCCGCAGAGTTATGCTCAAGGACATACAGGGGGTCCCATTGCGTATCCAGTCTAGACGAGTTACACCTCAAGCCCCGGTCTTAGTTCCCATGCCATATAGACATCACAACCTCAAACCATAAATAGATTGCCTTTATTGCATACCCCGTAGAGTTACACCTCAAGGACTTACAGGCGACCTTATTGCATACTCGCTAGTGGCCCCCACGGCCTACACATATAACCATGCGTACCCATAGCCCACTCCTCGTGCACAAAGAGATAGACCATTAAATAAATATTGACTCACTTGCCTATGGATCCAATGCAACACAGTCTACAAAACATGTTCAACCCGAAATGACAGAAGTACCCAAGCGTGTAAATAACAATGATGAGCAATAAAATGCATCAAGTTGCAATAAATGCAAACCATAAATAAGACTCCACATTGAGCCATTTTAAAACCGGACAAATATCCCCAAAACTCAATACGGTTAAACAAAAAGGGTTCTCAAAATAACACCTAACACTTAAAAGTGCATTTTCCAAATGATTTGTTAAAATCAAATACGCTATCATGATTAAACCATTAAATAAACCTCATTTTGAGCAATTAATCTTTTAAAGACAAAATATGGTTCCTAACCATCCAAAAGCCCCAAATATGGGTGTTTCACACATTTATGAAGATAAACATTTCAAAAAGAGTTAAACTATCCAAATAACTCAACCATAAACATTTTCAAGTAAAATACACAATTATTTGTAAAATACTCATTTTGGCATGTACAAAGTTTTCGTAAAGTAACTTGAACTCACCTTGCTAGATTTAGCTAAATCTAGAGTTTCTCCAACGTAAGCTCCTTTGATGAAGTTTGCATCCTCAAGCCAAAACTTCCAAAACCTAGATTTATAAGTTTCCAATCATGAATATTCTTATCTAACCATAAGAAATCATCCTCCAACATTTTATAACCCAAACCCAAATTATCAAAACCCTAACTTCATAGGTGATGAGATTAGGAGATTTTCTTAACCAAATACCACCAATATCACCCAAAACACTTCAATAAGGAAGAGAAAGTAAAAGACAACAATAATCTAACTAGAAATTACCTCAATCACTTAATTCTTCCGAAAGAGAGCTCCTAGACTCCCAAAAAGCCTCAAACTCCCAAGTGTTCAACAATGGTGGAAATGGGTTATTTTGGGTAGAGGAGATGAAGAGGAGAGGGGAGGAGTTTTAGGGTTTCTAGAGAGAGAGACGATTTTTAGAGAGAGAAATGAGAGAGTTTGAAAGAGTTAAGAGAGATGAGTGAAATGGGGAAAAAGAAGAAGAAAAGGGTTTAAAACACCTTGGAACCCGTCGGCTATAGTGACACGGCTATTGTGACAATGTCACTATCACCAGGGCACAATAGCTCAAACCCTTCCCACTCGCGGTACAACTTCGGCTATAGTGACACGGCTATTGTGACAGTGTCACTATCGCCGGGGCACAATAGCTCAACCCCTTCCCTTTGGCTATAGTGACACGGCTATTGTGACAGTGTCACTATCGCCAGGTCACAATAGCTCAAGGTGTACCGAAACTCGTTTTGGCCATAACTTCCTCGTTTTAGCTCTGTTTTCGCTCCGAAAAGGACCGTTGGACTCGTATTCGAATCCCTCATCCAACAAGACCATAAAATCTAAGTTTTGACCCCAAAATCGTATTTTTCATAATTTTCTTAAAGATCGGTTTCCACACTGGTTCGACATTGGACCTCTCCGAAAATTACGGGTGTTACATTATGTTATATAATCTCTTTTTGTTTCTTGATACAATATTGGGCAATGAAGAAAAAAAATCCCAAAAGGGCGATTTATAAATTTGGTGAAATGTTCTGGTAGAGACCCATGTTCATTCCATTATATGCTATCGGAGCATACATCCACATATCATCAGAGCTCAGCAACTGCAAAATTTCAGCATAAAACAATTAAACATAGGTAACATGTATTTATTATAGGCATCAAATTATACAAAATGGGCCTTTTAATTAATATTTACTGTACATTATGAAATGATCGTTTAATCTTCAGTAATCTTACCTTAATTTGAAGTTGCAAGAACTTAACATATTGAACTGCTTCTTCAAGCATTGTGCTTATATCAACATTTGTTCCATTCGGTACAAGGTTCTGAAGGATCTTAAGCCTTTCATTTATTCTCTCTCTTCTTTTCTGCAAATTGAGAAATATAACATATATTAATTTATGGATATCCTGATTACACACAAATCGATTTATTAAAAAGATGAAGTAACCAAATCACATTTACAAAAACTTACCCTTGCATAGATGCTCTGGGGATCGGTTGCAGCGCCTCTACCAGCTCTTGTTTTTACAGTCAAATCTTGTGAAACATTTGAATCGTCCTCTGAGATGCAAGAACTCCAATTTTGGGCAGTTTCACTTCCGTTATTATTGATAGTAATTTTTTCATTGTTTTGCTGGCTTTCTTCGCCATCATCCTCATTGATATTAATAGCAGTCATCATCTTTTGATGCTTCTTTGATGTCAAATTCTTCTTGTTTTTCTGTGAAACATCGTTAAAGAAATCTTGGTAAGATTTCTTCATTCCATATATGGATACACATATATAAGTAGGACGAAAATCAGATGAGAACCACAAATATCTTACAAACCTGTAAGAACCAATATAAATTATTTTTTACATGAATTTTTTTTCATCAAAACCTATGATTTAAGATATTATTTCACATATGTTTTGTGTTCACCTTATGAAAAGATTAAATGTGAAATGTTATTTTGGATTCACCTAGTGAAATACAAAATACACGTAAAAAATATTCATATGGTGAAACAAATCAATGTGAAACTATCATATTATGAAACAAATATATGTGAATCAAAATATCTTAAATCTTAGTATTTCATGAAAAAACATCATGTAAAAAAATATTGTTATATCGGTTCTCACCGATTTATAACATATTTGTGGTTCTCATTTGACTTAAACCCGGTATAGCTAATTCTGCATTCTCAAAATAAATGCATGCATGAATAAGATGCTTACAATTTCTCTTGTAACACGAGTTTTCTTCTTAGGATTCTTATTGAGTTTCTCAGTGTTTTCTTGGCTAGCTTCAAATGCATTGGGAAGTTCGAGCATTTCATACTTCCTTTTACACCTAGCCACCTCTTCTTGTCTCAAACAAACAAGGGAGTTTGGTTTGTTGCTATGCTTTTTACTTTATCGGGTGTGGAATTTGAAGTTTCGGTGGGAGTTGGTGTAGCGTACCTACGATAAGATAAGGCTCGGGTGGTCTTCTCCATATGCTCAGCTTCATGGCTAGGTTTGATGCTTCTGTTACTGTCCACGCGGTTTGGAGTCTAATCTTGTCTTGTATCGAACTTTTGAGTTTGTTAATGTACCGGGCAACCCTTTATCCTTCCGTCTCGCTGATTTCGTTCCGTTCAGGAGAGTCGTATGTATTATGTGGTGTACTCGGTTACAGACCTCAAGCCTTGTGAACAATCTAAATACATCTTGTAAAGGATCTGCTCATAGTCTTCCGGTAGGAATCATTCTGTCATTAAATGCTTCTTTCTCCTCCACGAACGTACTAGCCCTTTTCGCTGTCTTTGTCGTTGGGCTACTAGTTTGTCCCATCATACGGCGGCGGTGTTTTTTAGTCGAAAAGCGACCATCTTTAGCTGCTTGTATTTCAGGATCTCCATGATGTCGAAGAAATGGTAGACCTCAAAATGCCAGTCAAGGAATTCTTATACGCCAATGTTTCCATAGAAGTAAGGAATGTCGGCCCTCATTCGATAATCGAGGTCTTTTCGGGGTGGTTCGATATCCTCCTTGGATTCGAAGTTAGAACTTGAGCTGGTGATCGGGTGGCGCGACCGCCACGTTGGGGACGATTGCGACCTTCGTGTCTGTCTCGTCTCCGTCGATCGGTGTTGTTGGCGTTGACTTGGTTGGCTAACGTGGTTGTCAGTGTGTTGAGGGTTGCGGTGAAGGCCGCAGTGATCCCATCAAGATCTGCTCGAGTAAGGGGTGGTGGTGGTGGTGGTTGTTCTACCATCTTGAAGGCGAAGAGACAGGTAAGTCTGTTCTATGATACCAACTGATGCAGTAGGAATGCACGGAACGGATCGACAAGCGTTGAATCTTAAAGATGAACGAGTTTACAAACGTAAACCCAGAAAATTAAGAGAAAAGTTTTTAATTTCAAAGGAACTATTATTGAAATTTGAATACTGAATTGATTGAAAACAATGAAGAAAATAACCTATTTATATCTAAACTAATCAAAAAGATAACTATGGAAATAATTGTGGAATCAATCCTAAAAGGAAAGATAATTCTTATTGTAAAAGGAAAATAATTCTTAAAGCAAATCAGAAGCGAGGAAGATAGCTTTGGGAGATCAGACACGCGCGATTTGGCTCGCGGCTTTAGGTCGCGTAGCTAGCCGCGTAAGTCACTGTTTGTGTTTTCGTCCAGAGAGTTGCGCGGTTTGGCTCGCAGTTTGTGGTCGCGCGGAAGACCGCGAGAGGCACTGTTGCTGCTCTTCTTGGCTTGGTCCATTTGCTCTTCGAAGCGGGTCACTAGTCGCTCTATATCACCTTATTTGTGTTATGATCTATGATCTATCTATGATTCTAGAAACCACCTATAAATAAGTTGATAGGCCAAAGCCTAAAGGTTGCTTTTGGATTTTAGAAACACAAAAAGAAAAACTTTTTTTTCTCTCTTTCTTTTAAAAACACATACTAGATTTAGCGTTTTGGGCTAGCACCCTGTGGAAGCCAAAATGTCTTCATGTGCGGATCTACAATAGAGGAAGCCTATTTTGGGTTCTAACTACTTCGTCAGAACCTACATAAAATATAAAAGGTAATACTCTAAACGTCTTATGGTTTGTTTAGATTCGTTTATAAGTCAATGAATTCGGTTAGGGTTTCTTTTAGAAATGTTTTCTAGCAAAATTAACCTAAAATATTTTCCTCCGCGTTTTTTAAAGTTACAAATTTGTTGTGAAACCCTACACCAACATAAATTCCCCACCTCACCATCCCGCCAATTCACATGCTACACCCATGTAACACATCCCATTCAAACCAAAGTACCATTCAATTGCAACATAAACAAGCCTATCGACCTCTCAACTCTACAAAAATCACATATATGTGTCATTAAAGACCCAAACTTGAAATTGACCACGAACAATGATTTATTGCTTTAATTAAAAATAAGACATGGGACTTGGTATCACGACCTTTGAATGCTCATGTTATTCGATGCATGTGGTTGTTTATACATAAAGTTTGTTCTGACGTTTCTTTAGAGTGCCACAAAGCTCATTTAGTTCTGAATGGTAGGTCACAACCGGTCGGGGTCGATTATGACGAAACATTCATTCCAGTTGTACAACCCACCACAATTTGCATCATCCTCACTCTTTCTGTCTCATGAAGATGGAAAATTCATCAACTCGACGTCAAGAAAGCATTCTGGCATGGCAATATTGATGAAAAAGTCTACATGCATTAGCCACCTAAACACATGTATATCTTCTGCAGATCACTCTACGGACTTAAAACAGGCGTCGAGAGCATGATTCCATCGGTTCTCTGCCTATATTCTCCCGATCTATTTCAAAAGCAACATATATGATTTGTCTCTATTTATATTCAAGAAAGGAACATATATGGCATCTCTTCTTCTCTATGTTAATGAAATCGTATTAACCGCCTCTATCACCACAATACAAGATCGTATCATCTCACTCCTACATGGTGAAATTTCCTTGACTAACCTTGGCACACAATCTTATATCCTCAGAATCTTTATCGTTCACCGGAAGGGCGACCTCTTTCTCGACAACTTGAAATTCTTCTACCACCCCCGTGGACACCAAATGCAAGCAAGTTTCCAATGACAGACCATCGATTTGCAACCCTACTCTCTACCGCTAACTTGCGGGTGCAGTCTAGCACTTAACGTGTATAAGACCCGACGTATCTTATGCGGTACAACAAGTAATCCTTTTGATGCACGATCGATGGGAACTACATTTTCAGGTTCTTAACCGGATCCTTGGGTATATTATAGGGACTCTTAACCACAACATGACGATTTCTATTTCTAAACAACCAGCCTGATTTGTTACAGTAATGTCGATTGGGGTGGGTGTCCGAACACTCGTCATTGCACTTTTGGCTACTACGTACTTTTGGGCAACAATATCATCTCTTGGTCATCAAAAACGACAGGCCACTGTATCATGATCCAGTGCCAAAGTCAAGTACAGAAGAGTCTCAAACACCATTTCTGGATTCAAAACCTGTTTCTTTAGCTCTCCACTATCCATTTCAGAAGTCCACCATTCTATAATATGAGAAATAGTGTCGTCTAAAAGGCATCACGCTTCACAACTCCATCTACCATTATTCATGGTATCTTGAACGAAATCATCAGGAAAGGGTTAAAAAGGTACATATACCCTTCCAAAAGAATGAATTTAGTCCTTCCTCATATAAACTATAAACCTTCTGGTCTTTTGGATGACATTGTTTAGCATATGGTCGAGCTAATTAAAAAATGAAGCCATCGAGTATACGCACTCAACATGCTTGAAATGTTGTTTGATTATTATTACATTACTAGCTTTAACTTTAAATGGCTCTTATTTATAAATTGTAATCTTACCTCAGGTTCATGAACATCAGCCATTTCAATTTCTAATTGATTAGATTGATCAATTAGATACAAAAGTTTGCAAAGACAATTAAACATGCAAAATATCTTAATATCTTATATATTCTTTATTTACTTTGTGAGCTCAATTATTCAAGAACTCAAACTAATAGATTCAGTGGATCATGCACATAATCAGTCAACATATATATGATTAATTGCGATATTCCATTGATCTTGTAAAAAGCTTTTGAATAATAAGCCATCACATGTCTAATTGTAAAACATGTGCAATTAATACAAGATCAAATTAAATGTTATAAATTAACCCTCAAGAATTCCATATCAATGATCAGGATACATGAATTCTATAATTACAATACATTACAAGTTATGTTATATAATCTCTTTTTGTTTCTTGATACAATATTGGGCAATGAAGAAAAAAAAATCCCAAAAGGGCGATTTATAAATTTGGTGAAATGTTCTGGTAGAGACCCATGTCCATTCCATTATATGCTATCGGAGCATACATCCACATATCATCAGAGCTCAGCAACTGCAAAATTTCAGCAGAAAACAATTAAACATACGTAACATGTATTTATTATAGGCATCAAATTATATAAAATGGGTCTTTTAATTAATATTTACTGTACATTATGAAATGATCGTTTAATCTTCAGTAATCTTACCTTAATTTGAAGCTGCAAGAACTTAACATATTGAACTGCTTCTTCAAGCATTGTGCTTATATCAACCTTTGTTCCATTCGGTACAAGGTTCTGAAGGATCTTAAGTCTTTCATTTATTCTCTCTCTTCTTTTCTGCAAATTGAGAAATATAACATATATTAATTTATAGATATCCTGATTACACACAAATCGATTTATTAAAAAGATGAAGTAACCAATTCACATTTACAAAAACTTACCCTTGCATAGATGCTCTGGGGATCGGTTGCAGCGCCTCTACCAGCTCTTGTTTTTACAGTCAAATCTTGTGAAACATTTGAATCATCCTCTGAGATGCAAGAACTCCAATTTTGGGCAGTTTCACTTCCGTTATTATTGATAGTAATTTTTTCATTGTTTTGCTGGCTTTCTTCGCCATCATCCTCATTGATATTAATAGCAGTCATCATCTTTTGATGCTTCTTTGATGTCAAATTCTTCTTGTTTTTCTGTGAAACATCGTTAAAGAAATCTTGGTAAGATTTCTTCATTCCATATATGGATACACATATATAAGTAGGACGAAAATCAGATGAGAACCACAAATATCTTACAAACCTGTAAGAACCAATATAAAATTATTTTTTACATTAATTTTTTTTCATCAAAACCTATGATTTAAGATATTATTTCACATATGTTTTGTGTTCACCTTATGAAAAGATTAAATGTGAAATGTTATTTTTGATTCACCTAGTGAAATACAAAATACACAATACACGTAAAAAATATTCATATGGTGAAACAAATCAATATGAAACTATCATATTATGAAACAAATACATGTGAATCAAAATATCTTAAATCTTAGTATTTCATGAAAAAACATCATGTAAAAAAATATTGTTATATCGGTTCTCACCGATTTATAACATATTTGTGGTTCTCATTTGTTTTAAACCCGGTATAGCTAATTCTGCATTCTCAAAATAAATGCATGCATGAATAAGATGCTTACATTTTCTCTTGTAACACGAGTTTTCTTCTTGGGATTCTTATTGAGTTTCTCAGTGTTTTCTTGGCTAGCTTCAAATGCATTGGGAAGTTCGAGCATTTCATACTTCCTTTTACACTTAGCCACCTCTTCTTGTCTCAAACAAAAAATTTCTTCCATTGCTTCATCAGAAAAGACATGAGCTAATAAAGAAAAGTTGTTACTATCACCTTCGATCAAAGAAAGATCCATAGAGTAATCACACACATCATCCGTAGGTATATTAGAAGGGCAAAACTGGAAATTATCGTGGCATGGGTACGGAAGGGAGTCGGTAGCATTAATACTTTCTTGAGAAAAATAATTGCAGAAATTAGGTTTAAGATCATGATCAGAAGTATAGACTAAAATCTGATCATCGTTAACACTTGAATTGGAACTATTAGATTCATTGGCACTTGGCCAAAGAATAGGAGTTTCAAGATTCAAACCATGATGATCATGTTCACTTGAAAAAAATCCATGGTTTGCCAAATGATTCGGATCTTGATCACAAGCGAACATCGAGCTGAGATTCACCCATTCTTCATCAAAAACATTTCCATAAGACTCCATCTTTTTGAACTTCTATTTATATGCAGATCTCTGTAGTGAGAGAGTAGGGTGATGACAAAAAGAAGGTTTTTGATGTGGTTGGGAGATGAAGGGAATGAGAAAGATATTTATACCCTTTAAGGGTTTGTGAAAGAATGTTATGAGGAATGAGTTGATTATTTAATTGCTAGAACAAGAACCCTAATGGCTAATTGTATATATATTTTGAAAATCAAGAGTCCACTGTGGGCCTAACTATCAGGCAGAGCACAACTCACAAAGGAAACTAATCAGTTTTTCTGTATAGGTCAATTAGGATTTAAGTATATTGCTCCAAATAAAAATATATAAAGTGTTATTAATTATATATGTGGGTATGATAACTAATTAATTAGATACTTAAGATAATTTTGATAAAATAAGTTAAATAAAAGTTGTAAATAACAATCAATTGATAATTTGAATTATAATCTTTTAATATAAAATTAATGAAAATTTAAAATTATATTATATAATTCCTTTGTTTTTATAAAGAAGAAACAGAAGAAGGTTTAGGTTGCTAAATATATATTTGCTTTGATACATTATAAACTATTGAAGGAAGTCCCAACGAATCATAGATGGCTACAATACTTAATTGGTTGTACTTATATATTAACTAAGATTAATATTGTAATTGCTTTTAATTAATTCGTCGAAAGAGAATTAATATCCATCTCGTTCTTCATGAATGTTTTAGTTACTACGGATAAAATGATATATTTCCTTCTGATCATTATTGCAATGTTTGGGATACTGGATTATGAGTTAATTGTTTTAATTACTTATAATAATATTAAAAATAAAATAAAAATTTTACTTAAATCAAAATGACATATTTTATTATAATAATAGAGCGAGTAAAAACATAAATTTCAATCAAACTTACCACAAAGTTCCTATTTTTTACATTCCAAAAAAACTAAATTATTATACACACCCACACCCCCCCCCCCCCCCCCACAACAACACACACACACACATATATATATATATATGTTTAAACGAGAACGCTAATTAGTTAATAAAAACACAACAACTGCAAATTATATGCAAAATCATATGTGATTTTACATTAACGGCAAAAAATTAGACACGGACGATTTTTGTCACGACTTAAGTCGTGAGGTAAAATCGCATAAATCATATATGATTTTATAGTTGAATAATATAATTTTATACATTAACACTCGTTATCGTGTTTTCTTAAATAGTTGACGTCCTCATTTAAACTCATATATATATATATATATATATATATATATATATATATATATATATTAATAAGAGACTATTAATCGAATATCTAAATGATAAATTTATAGTAGAAAATAAAAGAATATTGTTGAATTAATAAAAATAAAGATATATTACCAATGCCTTACTAATATAAAGGAACGACTTGTTCATTTTAATTTGTTTCAAGAAAAACAAATTAAAGAATATGGAAATAATTATATTAAAAGAAAAGAGAATAAAATCTTATAAAATATAACAACAATCATTATTGAATGATTGAAGTACATAAAACCAATTCCAACACTGGTGATGGATGGTAACGAGTACTTGGGTACTTTTGGAACAAGGGAGAGAACGTGGGAGTTTTTTCAACGATTGCATTGTATTTTTAAATCAATAGATGAGTAATTAATTATTCATTTATATATATATATATACTACATATATATGCATTCAACCAAATGTCTTAAATACACATTTTAATGCATACATTACAAGGATTTAAAGCACAAATTTTGAAAAAACTCTTAAGTGCAAACTATGAAGCATGAGGTACAAGTCTTTTATGCAATGATTTTAAACGGGCCAAGGTCGTGAGAACGTTGGGTAGCCCATGTTTCCTGACATCCCCTTACTCCACCATACCCATTTAGAAGACTTCTTATCCCACCATACCCATTCAGAAGATTTCACCTGCTTCCTTCAACCATACCGATCTTCCATAATTTTGTCTCTCTACACACACAAATGCCACCATACCCATTCAGAAGATTTCACCTGCTTCCTTCAACCACACTGATCTTCCATAATTTTGTCTCTCCACACACACAAATGCCACCATACCGAGTATGCTTCACGATTGCAACCATATCCAAGTACAACCTCAACGAGACTTCTCTTCTTCACCATACCTTCAGTACTTTTCTTTGCATATAAATCAAATGGTTCAGAGAAATTTCAAAAAATCGCAAGAAGCTTCAACAAATCACTTCTCCTTCTCTTCGATTTGATTTTACGTAAAAACCCTTACTAGGCTTTTGATTTTGTTGTAACGATTTTGTTTTTGTTTTTTTATTTGGGTTTCGGTTCACAATTTTGTCTCTGCTTCACGACCTGGTAAACCTACACAGCTTGCGACGAATTTGATTTTGATTTTCTTTTTGGCTTTGTTAAGAGGATCGCCCTGGACGATTTTTGAGTTGGATTATGGCTGTTGTTGATTGTTTACTGAATCAGGTAACCCTACGATGTAATCTATTTTGTAAATTGTTTTTATTATATTCTGCAGTTAACCACTAATTTGTGCTTCTGTGATCACTAAAAAGTTTTGCCTTCTTCCTCCTTTACCCTTTTAAGTTCTTGCTTTAAGAAAACCAAAATTAAGATCAATTGTCAACATATAGTGGTTGAAATTGGGATTAGTTCAATAAAATAAAAACCCCTTTGGTGTTTACCTTTAGGGTTTGCCATCTATTGCTTCTGCTTATTGGGTATGGATTTGTTCCTTTTGCCTTGTTTTTGGCATAAGTTAAGCAAATTAATCTTTTTAATTTTGAGTTGAGGTTTGACATAAATCATAGGAATCCTCTGATTTGCTTGTTGTAGTGTCTTGCTACGCCATAAGATGTTTTTGGCACTTATTCAAGAACCAAATTGAGATAAAGCTCATCTTTATTAGTAGTTGAAAAGTAGGAAGTGTTTAAGTGAAATAACATTGGGATGATCAAGAAGACGCATTGTTTGCAATTCACAATTCTTGTACCATTTATCTTGCAATATTTTTTAAATTGCAACGGCTTCTCCAGTTTCTAAGCACTCTAACTGCATAGGTCAAAATTTAATACATGCAGGTTACAGTCTCTTAGATCTTTGGATACCAATCTTGATAATTCAGAGTTGTTGCGTAAGAGTATTACCTGAAACACAATTCCAAAAGAACCTTGGCCAACAACACGCTCTGCCATATACCTTATTGTCTGAAACAACATTAAACAAGAAAAAAAAAGAATCAAATATCACAAAGTATTTCACCATAAGCAATCTCAAAACAAATAAGAGCTAATATAGAACACAATGTTATAACAAAAATGACTCAGTAAGGACCAATTAGAACTATTTGTTCCATACCGTAACAAAGTGATTAACATTTACCTGTTTGGGTTGACCATTTCTACCTCCAATAGTAGTAACAATAATATGACCACTTTTAGTGCCATTTCCATCCACCATAGTGGCCTCCATTTCCTACAAGAGGCTAGCTTTATGTGAAAATGGTAGTAGATATGCACTCTACAGACATAAGACAAAATATAGAAAAGGATTATGATGAACACACCAGGGACAACCTTTTCCACCTTTTCATCTCTGATTTTCATTTCATTGATATTCTCAAGAATCACCATCAACTTTTTCAATTGTCGATGGACCCATACCAATAGAAGCCATATTATGGTAGACCATATTATGTTTATATGCTCTTGGGAATAATCTATTTTTGCTAATAACTTAACCATGTCACCATTTGGGACTTTTTGTGTTCTGTTTTGAACCCACGAAACAGTAGTGTTCATGGACTGTGCAGGCTTGAAATCGGCAGCTAAAGGGGTTATTTTGTGGGTAAAAAACTGCTGCTAATGGGGGCTGTTTTGTGGGTAAAAACATCAGCTAAAGGGGGCTGTTTTGTGGGTAAATACAACAGCTAAAAGGGGCTGTTTTGTGGCTTAAAAAATCAGCAGCAATAGGATGTTTTGATGCCGTTTCGAGACTGTTTTGGGCCATGTTTAGATGGAAACTACATGTTTGGATGCAATTGTAAAGAGGATACATTTGCAGGCTATGTACTTTTCAATTGTAAAGAGGATACATTGTGAAGGATTGTCAAGCTTCTACAAAGGAATGAGCACAAAAATAGTATAGAGTATGTTTGCAGGCTCTGTACTTTTCATGATTAAGGAGAAAGTTCTTAACTTCCTCAATATTATTGTTAACTATCAAACCCAATCCCTGCTAAATAAAAATGTTGATTTTTCCCCTTGTATACATACATATTATATACATATACACGTGTACTTTGTATTAATTTTCCGTTGTCTATTTATAATTGCATCTTGTTGTGCCGGGTAAGAATCGTGATCTTCTCATCGTATTTGGTGAGCCTATCATATGAAAATCACAACACTCTTTTACCGGTTAAAATTCTCGGCCTTTGTCATGCTTTTCATGAGGTACAGTCCAATCTTTGCCACTGTAAGGTAGTTGAATAGTTAAACATTTTGGCATTTTGTATATAAAATAATGTAATAAACCCGGAGTTAGGGAATGTCCGATTGTGGCTTAATGGTAAGACTCTCCATTGATCCTATTCATCGCTCTTACCGAGTAGGATTCATGACCCTTGCCAACTTCATCCGGTAAAGTAAATGACTCGGGTAAGCGTTTAGTAAACGAACCCTAGGTGTAATTCATATCATCGTTAAAATCTACTATAACAAAACTACTAAAGCTTTAAAATCGTTTATATTTACGGCTCCCACCGCATTGCGCGGGTACACTGCTAATATATATATATATATATATATATATATATATATATATATATATATATATATATATATATATATATATATATATATATATATATATATATGTAAAGCCCGTGTTCCGGTGTGTCCTATTTTTTTAATAAAAATTAATTTGTGTTTTCGCTTAACGTTGTTGGTTAACGGGATTAAACGAAAAAGATCAAACTCGTTACCGATGGGAAACTTTAATCAAGATTGCAAGTAGTGGGAAGTCAAGGGACCAAAAGTGTCATTTTGGTGAAAGTATGCATGGGAATCGGCCATTTAGACCGACCCCCCCTTCCCCCCCTCGTTTTTCTTGCTGCGTCGACCAAACAACCGCAAAAGCAAAACCCTAATTCCCCTCCCCTTTGTTGTGTTCGGCCGTGAAGAGAGAGAGAGAGAGAAAACGAGGAGTGAGAGAGGAGGAGAGAAACCGAGAGAGATAGAGCGGCGAGAAGAGAGAGAGAGGGAGTTCGCCGGAAAGTGTGGAGGTCGCCGCCGTCGTTGTCGTGTCCGCCGGAGAAGAAGAGAGAGTGAAGGTGTCGGGTTTCGTCGTTGCGTCGTCATCGAGGTAAGGTTTCACTCGACGTTTCTTTTCTTTTCGTTTTCGTCACCGGAGGACCACCGCCGGCCGGCCGCCCGCCGCTGCCGCTGCCGCGCCGCCACTTTGGTGTCTGGGTGTCGGGTGGCGGTGGTGGTGTGAGTCGTTGGTGCACGCGATAGGGTGATCGAGAGGATAGTGGTCTCGCGGTGGTTTGCGGATTGTTTTATTTTCCTCGTCGATGAACCGCCGCCGGCGACCACCACCGACGGAGGGCAGAGGGTAGTGCGTGGCCATGTCTTATTAATAATCACCGTAGAATCCGTTAAGCCTTGACTTAATCGTTTAAGCCGTTTCGTTAAAACCGTCGTTTTTATAATCATCAATTCATGTGGAAAATGGTGCAGCCACTGTTTTTACGACGGCTATAACTTTTCCGTCGTAACTCCGTTTGAGCCGAAACTGGCGCCCACGGTTCAAGTTCAGGGTCGGGCACGTTTTCCGTGTTTTAGCGGAAAACTGGTTCGGTCTCTAGCTGGGCGAAAAAGTGGTCGCAAGTTCGGTGTTTCGTCATTTCATGTGAAAACTTCTGGAATCTGCCTTGATCTTGCGAAAATCATAACTTTCTGCTCGTAACTCGGTTTGGGGTGAAACCAGTGTCAAAAGTTCCCTTTTTGAGTCTAGAAACTTTTCTGTGTTTTGTGCAAAACCCAGTTCGGGACGTAGCATGGGTCGATTTGTCGTTTTATACTGAAAGGTGCTGAATTTCGCTGTTCCGGAAACTGTTTTTGTAAAATCCGTAGTAAATTGTAGAAAAATCGTTAGGAGGCGTATAATATGTCCTTGGAACCCTAACTCAGAGTACTTTCTGGTCATGAAATAATATTGAGATTTTACTGGGTTTAAAGGGGTCGAAATAGGTCCCGAACAGACCTGTTTGGTGAGACCGTAAAATAGTTTTAGTGACGGTTTAAGCGTGTGTCGTGTCATAGGGTCCGGGTCTCGTATTGACACGTTTTAACATGCATTTAGATGCTGGGAAGTGACCGTAATTGTGAAGCTTGAATTGTGTTATTAAGCTGGGCGCGCATTCGAGGTGAGTTCTCTCACTGTGTAGTTAGGGGTTGTATGCATGTCATAATAGTTTGTATGTACTATTGTCTTTGTGGTGTGAACTAGTTGTTTGTGGTGTGTAATATTTGATTGGTTTGAATGCTTGGTATAAATGTGTTACATTACAATTCGGTGGGACCGAGGCCTCGATGGTACGGAGGTGTTGGTTACATTACAATTCGATGGGACCGAGGCCTCGATGGTACTGAGGTGTTGGATACATTACAATTCGGTGGGACCGAGGCCTCGATGGTACGGAGGTGTTGGTTACATTACAATTCGGTGGGACCGAGGCCTCGATGGTACTGAGGTGTTGGATACATTACAATTCGGTGGGACCGAGGCCTCGATGGTACTGAGGTGTTGGATACATTACAATTCGGTGGGACCGAGGCCTCGATGGTACTGATGTGTTGGATACATTACAATTCGGTGGGACCGAGGCCTCGATGGTACTGAGGTGTTGGATACATAATTACTTGTAGATGTTTACTCGTTTTATGTAACTGTGATGTTGTTGTTTATGTGCGGATAGGGGTGATGTGTATATAATTCCTATCTGCGCATGTGTTGGAATTCACTAAACTTTGTGCTTACCCTTTCCCAATAAACTGTGGTTTCAGGTACGGGCGGCTCCAAGGCGTGACGAGTACACACTGGCGCGCGAGGAGAGCTGGTTGTTTTATGGTTTTATTAATTAAACGTTTATTCCGCTGTATTTTTATTATAAAGTTAATAATTATGAGTTTGCAAACGAAACGTTGTAATTCATTTAATGAGTTGTTATAAATGAGTTGTTTATTTAAAAATTTAAATTTGCTTGAAATTTTTGGGACGTTACAACTTGGTATCAGAGCACAGCTTGAGTGAATCAAACGCACCTCGGTGTGTTTGGTCTCAAGTTGCGGCTGGGAAATTTTCAAATTCTTTATTAAATCTTTTTGGAAATAAAAGAAAAAGTAAAAACCCGTTCGAGGAACGGTGATTAAGGGCGCAGTGTGTACAGTCAGCCGGAGCCGAAGGGAAAGGTACAATGCTTAGTGTTTTATTGCTTTCTAGATCATAGAGTATGCATGCTAGATTGCCTGTTGTGGACACAATGCTGTATGTTGAACTACTTGCTATTAGGAATTTATGCTAATTATGATAGGTTACTAAGTGGATGCCCTCTAGGTTGTATGCAGTAAGAGATTTATAGCCTTAGAATATTCGATTTAGTTCTATTGCGCAGCTCTTGTTTGAGTCCAACCGTTCTAGGATAGAGTCTTGTATTCGACTGTCTATTTATTTCGCACTGCATATAATCGGGTATTCGCGAGGTCACCCGTTATAATTAGTAGGGATTCGGTAGTAGCAAGGGTAGTGGGATAAGAGGAAGTTCCTAGAGAGCTGGGAAGGGTGTTTATGTATGAGTACGTGTGCTAGATTGCTTTCTAGAACATAGGAGTATGTATGCTAAATTGTTTGGTGCTTGTTACACTGTATTGCATGTCTGCTGCTTGCTATTAGGGATTTGGCAGTAGCAAGGGTAGTGGTTTGGATGGAATTCCTAGGGAGCTAGGAAGAGTGTGTACATATGGCGGTGCGGGCATATGTGTATAGTTTCGGCGAGAAACTACTTGGACCCCTTGGGATGGAACTCGGAACGGGCGATGATAGGTGTGGATGGTAGTAGTAGAGCTCCTACTACCGGAAGCACAAGATCAATGCTCGAGTCGGGGAAGTCACGAGGAATCCAAGGAGTTGGGCGTGAGTGTTGTTAGTGTGCGTTGTTATGTGCTAATAACGCGTTGTATTATCTACCCTGAATAGCCGTCACGAGGAGAGACAAATATAGTAGATCCACTGGTACATGTGTGTACTTGATTTGCTTGAGGTGATGATCGTTGGGGTAGTGATGAAGGTTCTAGACAAGTAGTCGTTGGAATAGAAAGATGATTCTAATATTAGTCACTTGGAGTGACGATAAGGATGATATTTGTTGTAAGCAGATCATTTCGGGCCAAGATGGAAGATTGTGCTAGAGTCATAGGCTCATAGAGCCGACTTTGATTTGAGGAAAACCCGTAAGATGATTTGATGTGTTTTCCCAACTTGCCTTAAGAGGTTTAAATGTCCGGAGGACGATAGTGGATTGGAAAGGTAGAGAGGAGCATGAGTCGAGACGTTGAATGCCGAATGAGTCATGCACGAAGTTATTTTTGAAAATAAGATTGCATTAACAAATTCTTGTGTTTTAAATCTTTGTATGGGCGGTGTTTTGGAATTTTGGGGAACTGCTCAGCACACACACAAGATTTTGAAATATGGTTTAGAAAGTGTATGAAATCGTTTTATCTCGGGAGTGCAAACTTTGTTAGAATTTGTCTCATTTTCGTTATTTTTTTAACGGTTCTTTCGGGTACGATGTTATCCGTGTTTTGTGGTGGTTAAGATGTTGGGTAAGTGACTACGGTTTGAGACTCTAACATTGGAACTCCTCCACATGTGTTAGAGTTGAGACGAAAAGTTACATTCCACGATGTCTGTATAAAGGCTATTTTGGTGATTTGTTTAAAATGAGTTTGGAATACCGGTGTCGCTTAACTTTTCGTTCGAGAGTTTGTATTACTAAGTGTTTTATTGCAAATAGTTCAGTGTGTGGATTGATTCATGCGTGACATAAGTGATGCATGGAGGAATTTTGGTAACATTTCATAAGGAGTTGTTTAGTGCGCTTTTTAGTCAGCTAAAGGTTTTATTGACATTTCCATAAAAATGCGATTTATCGACTTAGGAGTATGCATACTGGGGTAACCTTTGTTCTCGACATTTTGATGAACGAGTCGTGCATGAAAATGTTTTAGTTCCTTTTTGTCGAAATGAAAGACCATTTGATCCAAGGAGTGTTTTAATGTTGTGAACATCATGCAGACGATTAAAATGTGTTATATTTTGGAAATATAAATGCGTAGATTTTTGACATTCGGTTAATTTAGGATTACCGATCATTTTTTTTTGGAAATTAAAAACTTTTGCTTTGGAGAAAACGAGTATTTTGAGCATTTTCGATAAATACATTTTTTTAAACTATAATGTTTTGACGTTATATGTCCCAAGTACGAAACTTGAGGAAGTGTTACAAGCTTGCATGTCTGCCCCCAGTTTGAGATTTTATGAGGTTTTAGTCGATATTTCCAGTTATCAGAAGCGGACTGGTTTCTGTCTTCAAGTTTGCAACTTACACGAGACAATTGTGTTTTAACAAAAATATATTTGTAAACCGTGTCATCGTTTTGTGTGACTAGCTGACGCGCGAAAAATTTGTGGCGAACCCTGTGCCACGTCATTTATGATTAAAAAGAGGAATTTTTGAATCAAACGTCGTGAAACTTATTTTGAATTATGTGCACACCTTTGTCGGACCCTGTTTAAGGTCAAGCGGTTACCTTAAGTGCATGTCATGAGTCAATCCATACTGGAATCGAGGCGGTTCATTTTTATTTCTTACGCTTTGCTTTTGTGTGAGTAAACTGAACTGCAATGGGACGATTTTCAACATGATTTTCCTATGTGGGACGAGCGTGTCCAGTTTTGCATAACTATTGATCAGGTAATAGTAGTTTTATTACAGACGATCTTTTTGAGATGAAAATCCTGATGTTGAAAATATTTTGTAAATGATTTTGTAAACCATTTGGGGAAATGTGCTTTTAAGTGTCATGTGTCATTTCGAGAATTTTTAGGGTGTGAGTCCTTTTGGAAAACTCTTTTGTTTAACCCGTGTTGAGTCTGGGACTAAGGTTGATTTCAGAGTATTGCTTGCTTAAACTTTGTTTAAACGCATTTTCCGACCTATGGGTCTAGCAAGCGTGGAGCATTTTTCTCGGTTTTGACTTGGAGTTAGTCATGGGCCAATTGCCCGGTTTTAATGGCTCGATGTGGAGTCTAGTTGATGAGTTGTTTTTGTCGCACCGTTTGGCATTCTTTGCACGTTGAGTGTTTACATGTTTGGGTGAGTGAGTCAATCAGGAATAGGCATGTTGTTGGTAGGCTGTTTGCTTTGGATCCTTAGACACGTTAGTCAGTCGTTGGTAATGGTCGGTTGGGTATCTCGGGGTGGGACCCCGATATTCATGTGTTTTAACCTAGACTTTCCAGTAGGTACTAGGAGGATATAGTTGTGGGCACTTACCTGGGAGGTAGTTCCGGTGTGCTGGGTCTTGAGGCGTTACCTGAGAAGTAGACGTCAAGGTGTATCCCCGATACGGTGTGACTTGGCTTCGTAGAGCAAGTGTGGATGATACGTCGACGGTGGAAGGTAGGTATTCCACGCGCGTTAGTAATGTAGGCCGAATAGTATCGGTTAAGGGATTGATGCCCTTTGGTTATTAAGAGAATAAATGCGCATCAACCATTTCGAGGTAGTTGGTATATTTAGGTGTCGACTTTTGGGCTTGAGGCCAAACACCTTTAGTATAATCGGAGAATTGTAGCCGATTTTAAGATGATCATGGTGATGGTAGTAGTAACCCTGAAATGGTCACTTGTGATGAATGGTTATGGTGGAATGACCTACGTGTGTGTTAGTTGATTTGGTTGTGGGGGATATCTATTTGTGTTAGTGTCTAGGATAATACCACACCGATGTTCGGCGGGTGGCCGATGTTTGTTATTGTAATCGGTGGGACCGATGTTCGGCGGGTGGCCGATGTTGTTATTGTAATCGGTTGGACCGATGTTCGGCGGGTGGCCGATGCTTGTTACTGTAATCGGTTGGACCGATGTTCGGCAGGGGATCGATGTTTTGTTAATATAACTTATTGCAAATCTTTGAAGTCTATTAGAATTCATGGAAGTTAATCGACAGTTAAGGGTAGGAATGATCGTAGTCGAGTATCCTGTAGGGTATATTGTGAGCAGCTTTAGAATGGTTAGAGCTTGAAATTTGACTCGGGATACATGGAATGTCTAAGGTTGGGGAACAACCGACGTCGCTTGGTTAGGAATGATTCCAGTTGTTGGAGTGTTCTTCTGATCGTAATTTCAGTGTCCTTGAAGGGTTTTGTTAGTAAGAAAAGCATTTGAGAAATTCTAGACGGGGTGGGAAATTTAGATTCTAGTTGAGGAAAGTCTAGTGGCAACACCGAAAGGGCTTCGTGTGAACTTGGGAACCTGAGGTTGAGAGGCGGAAAAATTATCCGGAGCTAGTTGCGGACGTAGACTTCGAGGACGAAGTCTAATTCAAGCGGGGGAGAGCTGTAAAGCCCGTGTTCCGGTGTGTCCTATTTTTTTTAATAAAAATTAATTTGTGTTTTCGCTTAACGTTGTTGGTTAACGGGATTAAACGAAAAAGATCAAACTCGTTACCGATGGGAAACTTTAATCAAGATTGCAAGTAGTGGGAAGTCAAGGGACCAAAAGTGTCATTTTGGTGAAAGTATGCATGGGAATCGGCCATTTAGACCGACCCCCCCCCTCGTTTTTCTTGCTGCATCGACCAAACAACCGCAAAAGCAAAACCCTAATTCCCCTCCCCTTTGTTGTGTTCGGCCGTGAAGAGAGAGAGAGAGAGAGAGAGAGAGAGAGAGAAAACGAGGAGTGAGAGAGGAGGAGAGAAACCGAGAGAGATAGAGCGGCGAGAAGAGAGAGAGAGGGAGTTCGCCGGAAAGTGTGGAGGTCGCCGCCGTCGTTGTCGTGTCCGCCGGAGAAGAAGAGAGAGTGAAGGTGTCGGGTTTCGTCGTTGCGTCGTCATCGAGGTAAGGTTTCACTCGACGTTTCTTTTCTTTTCGTTTTCGTCACCGGAGGACCACCGCCGGCCGGCCGCCACTGCCGCTGCCGCGCCGCCACTTTGGTGGCTGGGTGTCGGGTGGCGGTGGTGGTGTGAGTCGTTGGTGCACGCGGTAGGGTGATCGAGAGGGTAGTGGTCTCGCGGTGGTTTGCGGATTGTTTTATTTTCCTCGTCGATGAACCGCCGCCGGCGACCACCACCGACGGAGGGCAGAGGGTAGTGCGTGGCCATGTCTTATTAATAATCACCGTAGAATCCGTTAAGCCTTGACTTAATCGTTTAAGCCGTTTCGTTAAAACCGTCGTTTTTATAATCATCAATTCATATGGAAAATGGTGCAGCCACTGTTTTTACGACGGCTATAACTTTTCTGTCGTAACTCAGTTTGAGCCGAAACTGGCGCCCACGGTTCAAGTTCAGGGTCGGGCACGTTTTCCGTGTTTTAGCAGAAAACTGGTTCGGTCTCTAGCTGGGCGAAAAAGTGGTCGCAAGTTCGGCGTTTCGTCATTTCATGTGAAAACTTCTGGAATCTGCCTTGATCTTGCGAAAATCATAACTTTCTGCTCGTAACTCGGTTTGGGGTGAAACCAGTGTCAAAAGTTCCCTTTTTGAGTCTAGAAACGTTTCTGTGTTTTGTGCAAAACCCAGTTCGGGACGTAGCATGGGTCGATTTGTCGTTTTATACTGAAAGGTGCTGAATTTCGCTGTTCCGGAAACTGTTTTTGTAAAATCCGTAGTAAATTGTAGAAAAATCGTTATGAGGCGTATAATATGTCCTTGGAACCCTAACTCAGAGTACTTTCTGGTCATGAAATAATATTGAGATTTTACTGGGTTTAAAGGGGTCGAAATAGGTCCCGAACATACCTGTTTGGTGAGACCGTAAAATAGTTTTAGTGACGGTTTAAGCGTGTGTCGTGTCATAGGGTCCGGGTCTCGTATTGAAACGTTTTAACATGCATTTAGGTGCTGGGAAGTGACCGTAATTGTGAAGCTTGAATTGTGTTATTAAGCTGGGCGCGCATTCGAGGTGAGTTCTCTCACTGTGTAGTTAGGGGTTGTATGCATGTCATAATAGTTTGTATGTACTATTGTCTTTGTGGTGTGAACTAGTTGTTTGTGGTGTGTAATATTTGATTGGTTTGAATGCTTGGTATAAATGTGTTACATTACAATTCGGTGGGACCGAGGCCTCGATGGTACGGAGGTGTTGGTTACATTACAATTCGGTGGGACCGAGGCCTCGATGGTACTAAGGTGTTGGATACATTACAATTCGGTGGGACCGATGCCTCGATGGTACGGAGGTGTTGGTTACATTACAATTCGGTGGGACCGAGGCCTCGATGGTACTGAGGTGTTGGATACATTACAATTCGGTGGGACCGAGGCCTCGATGGTACTGAGGTGTTGGATACATTACAATTCGGTGGGACCGAGGCCTCGATGGTACTGAGGTGTTGGATACATAATTACTTGTAGATGTTTACTCGTTTTATGTAACTGTGATGTTGTTGTTTATGTGCGGATAGGGGTGATGTGTATATAATTCCTATCTGCGCATGTGTTGGAATTCACTAAGCTTTTTGCTTACCCTTTCCCAATAAACTGTGGTTTCAGGTACGGGCGGCTCCAAGGCGTGACGAGTACACACTGGCGCGCGAGGAGAGCTGGTTGTTTTATGGTTTTATTAATTAAACGTTTATTCCGCTGTATTTTTATTATAAAGTTAATAATTATGAGTTTGCAAACGAAACGTTGGGATTCATTTAATGAGTTGTTATAAATGAGTTGTTTATTTAAAAATTTAAATTTGCTTGAAATTTTTGGGACGTTACAATATATATATATATATATATATATATATATATATATATATATATAGGGAAGGGTTCAATAGAGAAGTGTAAATATTTAGAGAAATAGAGAAGTGATCATGTCCCTTGGATTAAATGATCAATGGTCAGAATTTGAAGGGTTAAATGCGCTGCATTGAATAAATTCGCATCCACAGTAATTAATATAGAACGTATAAGGGGTATTTTCGTAATATGCACATTTACATCAAAATAGGCGGCAATTGAATCATAACACTACACAATACTACTCATTACACTATTTTATCAAAAACCGTACGAAATTATCGACAAAATACTCTCCAAAACACTCATTCATCACCAAAATCATCAAAAATCCATCTCTGATTGATCGTAAATCTGTAACAAATGGCAAAAACTCAAAAGCATTCTACAAATCCTGAAGATGAACCAGCAACAAATCCGATTAACGAAGAAAATCCGAATACAGAAGATGAAACGTTGATTACGATTGTTAGAGACGGTAATTTATACATATTTATTATAAAATGTTTGAATGTTCATCGTTATATATAATGAATCTATGTTTAAAAACATGATGAAACGATTTAGAAAAATTTTAGGGTTTAAACGAAGTTCATAAATGATGTTTTGTTTTTTCATTATAGCGAAGAACAAGACAGCACTGCCGAAAATAAAAATAAAACGAGCCAAAAAACCAAAAACAACAGCAGGTATATTCGTTCATAAATGAATGAATCATATTTTTTGAATATAGGGTTTTGATATGAAAACATTCATATATGAATGTTAAATAATAAATAGTTCATATATGAATGTGTTTAATGTTTGTTGGTTTATTATAAGATTTTACTCGAGATCTAGGGTTTAGATCTAAAAAACATTCATATATGAATTTTAAAATATTTTAAAATTCCTATATGAATTTTTAATATTAGATTGTTCATATATGAATATTTTTCAATAGATCTAGGGTTTGAATATTGGAAAGTTCATATATGAATATGAAATATTTCTTCGTTTTTTAATATACTTTTAAATCGATCTAGGGTTTTGAATATTATTTCAAAGTTCATATATGAATGTTAACAATACTCGAAAGTTCAAATGTGAACGTTCATATATTCGAAAGTTCAAATATGACTGTTCATATATGAACATTCGAAGATCTCAATATTCATATATGAAAGTTCATATATGAATGTTAATATATTTCGAAACTTCATATATGAACATTCATATTTGAACTTTCTCATATATGAACGTTTATATATGAACGTTCATATATGAACATTCAGATATAAACTTTCCAATATTTGTAAGTTCATATATGAACCTTCGAAAATCTGAAAATTCGTATATGAAAGTTCATATATGAATGTTAATATATTTCGAAACTTCATATATGAACATTTATATTTGAACTTTAGAATATTTGAACGTTCGAATATCTGAACATTCATATATGAATATTCATATTTTAATATTGAATATAACAAATTTAATGAATGAATGTTTTTTGATTGATTTGTTCTTTATAGTAAATGAAGAAGAAATAACAAAGACAGTTCAAGTTCAAGTTAATGAAGAAGAAAGAACAAAGACAGTTGAAGTTGAAGTTAATGAAGAAGAGAAAGGTAAAAAGAAAGAAGAGCAATCAATGGCAATAGTTTTATGTATGTAATCTATCATAAATAATAATAACAATATATATTATCATGATGCTTCATTAATTATATTGACAAATATCTATAAACAGATACAGGAAAAAAGAATCAAAAAGACCAAAAAGAAGACGAAAAGAAACAAATCTAATTGATTCCGAAGATGATTTGGAAAAACCTCCACAGAAGATAACAAAGAAGGCAAAAGATCAGGGAAAACAAACTTTGCCAGTAATAAAAGTTCGAACTTCTCCTAAGCCACTTTATGAAGCACTTCAGGCATTAAATAAAGAGCAAAGAGAGTGCATTAAAAGCATGGGATTTCAGGATATCTTAGAGATGAAGATGGATGGAATCCCATCAAAGTTAGGATTCTTTGTTGTTGATTCTTTGAAATGTGATTCAATGGAGATGGTAATTGGAGATCACAGGCTGGAAATAACTGAAGAATCAATCCATTATATGCTTGGTTGTCCTATATTTGGAAAGAATCTATTTGAAGAAAAGTTTATTGCAGATGACAGTGAAATCTTGGTGAACTGGAGGTCACAATTTTCAACCAAAATAATCCGACCAACCGATCTAAAGCAAAAGATAATTGACAGCAAGGAAGCAGATTTCAACTTCAAGTTGAACTTCATTACTCTTTTCTGCAATACCATGGCCGAAGGATTGAATAGTGGGACGCTGAATATGACTGTATTGAATTACATACATCCAGAGACATATGTATCAAACATTAACCGGTGTTCATACATTTTTGAGTGTTTGAAAAACAGCAAGAAGGGTTGGGTGAGAGACTCTGACAAGAGTTTCTATGTTGGATCTATAACATACTTGCTCGTAAGTATAATATAACATTTTTAAATCTAAAATATATCTTACAACAATGTATTAATTGATTCTTATTTGCAGCTATTGTATGTTTATAATTTTGAATGCGAGGGTGTGAATGTTCAAAGATATATACCATTGATCAAGATGTGGACTGCAGAAAGATTGAGAAGAAGAGAGGGTTATGAAATTGATCAAGGTGGATTCGGTAAAGGAAAGCTGATTGTTGAAAAAGAACCTACTGAAGAAGAAAAACAAAATGTAAGTATAATATAACATTCATATTCATATTTGAATACGAATATTCATATATGAATTCATATATTATAAACTATATGAAAGTTCATTTATGAACTCAAATATGAAAGTTCATATATAAAAGTTCATATATGAAAGTTCATATGTGAGTTCATATATGAAAGTTCACATAAGAAAGTTCATATATGAAAGTTCATATATGAATGTTTATATATTTTGAAAGTTCATATATGAATTCATACATGAATTCTTATATTATAAACTATACATATGAAAGTTCATATATGAACTCGTATATGAATGTTCATATATGAACTCATATATCAAAGTTGATATATGAAAGATCATATATGAACTCATATATGAAAGTTCATATATGAATTCGTATGTGAAAGTTCATATATGAACTTTGGTATATAAAGATCATATATGAATTCATATATGAAAGTTCATATATGAATATTGTATACTTCATATATTAATTTTTATATATGAATTCATATTTGAATCTTATATATTTCATATATGAATCCTTAATACTTTATAATTCATATATAACTATTAATTTTTATACAAATCGTAGGTTGTTCAAGGTATGATAAGAGACAAAATGAATTGTTTGATGTGTGACTCAATGATCCTAGATCAGGCTTTTGAAGAATCTTTTATCAATTTCCCTGGTAATGAAATAGTTAAAAAATACAAAGAATAGTATGATGAGTTCATGAACGGAGGAACAAAGAAGAAGAATTTGGAAAGTGAGATATTAGTTGGAGTTGAAGAAGAAGATTTTGTAATAACCGGGTATTTTAATTATTATTGACCAGTATTTTAGTATTTTAGAATTCGGAAGTTTATTTATATAAGTTTTATTTTAGTTAATTATGGGAAAATAAGTTAAGGGTTAGTCTTGGATATTATAAGGAAGTTAGAGGGTTATTTTGGTCATCTTCTTTTTAAAAGAAAAAGAAATAGGGGAGTGGTTGGGGAAGGGTATGGAGGTGTTCCCTCCATACCATCCTTCTTTGGATACTTAGGAGGAGTACCTCTTTTCTTATTTATTTTTGAAAGGAAGCAAGTGTTAGAGTGTGTGTGTGTGTCTTTGATGGAAAGAGAGAAAGTGAGAGATCGAGAGAAAGATTGAAGGAAAGAAGAAGTAAAAAGCTTTAGGAATTTGTTGCTGAAATTCAAGGTAAACAATCCCTACATTGTTGTGTTCTAATTACTTAAAAGTGTTCTTGAAATGCTAGTTGAATTTTGGTGGGTTTTTGGTTAAAATGGATGTTTTGGGAATTCTAAGTTTAAGGATAGGTTATGTATATGGTCTTGAACATATCTGCACTTTTATAGTATCATACATAGAGTAAAACTGCAAAATCTTGGTTTTAGAATGAGTAGTGGGCTGAGATTCATCGAAGTCGCAGTGGTCTGAGATTCATCGAAGTCGCAATGAACGACTGCGACATTCATCGGAGTCGCAATAGTTGGTTGCGACTCGGGTATGAAGTCGCAGTGGTCGTTTGCGACTTGGGTTGAAATCGCAGTAGTTGATTGCGACTCGGGTTTGGGATCGCAATAGTGAATTGCGACTTGGAGTGGAATCGCAGTAGTGGGTTGCGATTCCAGGGTGGAATCGCAATAGAGGGTTGCGATTTGGGTACTGTTCATAACGATTTTTAGTGGGTTGCGACTTCAGATGTGAATTTTGTAAGTTTAGTTTTTAAAAGAGATATGTGGTATTTTATATGATTTCAGATTCTGTGAAGGGTGGAAATACGTGATACTAACTTGGGAAAGCTTTGTGATATACGTTTCAGGTGAGTTTTTCTTTAAAATATTTTCCAACTGGGATACATATATATGTGATATATAGATGAGATGGATATGTTCGGATTGAGAATTTTTACATGATGTGATTATGTGTTCATATTGAGATGTATACATGTTTGGAATGGGATAACGTTTTTATAAAAATATGTGATGTCTTTATACATGGTTGAAATGTCATGAAAGGTTTTATAAAATGACAATATGATATATTGGTACATATATATATTGTATTTATGTGAGTATTCTACGAGAATACTTGGCCGGGATCCGAGGGGCGGACCGGTGAGTGCCGGGTTCCGGTGGGCGGACCGGTGGGTTTACCGTAGTTGTTGTACGGCAGAGTAAATTAACTAGTTGGCTTGCAACCACTAGTATGGCCATTTGGGGAGGGATAAGGCAGAATGACTTGATCATTTGTGGAGGAACAGGGTGGAATGAGTTTGATTACGATACTCTAGTCTTGATTGGTATTTACTTACGTGTAAAATATATGTATGTGTTTGTATAAAGAAGTTTTATATAAATGGATTTTTTTTGACAGGTTTCAATTGACAGGGATTTTCTCACTAGACCTGTAGGTCTAACCCTCATTTTCTGTTTTAAAATATGTATTCCAGGTTAAGGATCGTTATTTAGTAAAAAGGGAAGAATTAAAGTTTGAGACGCAGTTGATAGCTGACGAGGATTAGGAACTGGAAATGCTATGTTTGTATAGTTTCGAGACTGCTGGACCGTACGTGATTTATTTGTATTTCTTTTTATGAATATAACGATGTGATACAATATATGTTATTTGAAGCATGTTGGGAAAACGGGTTGTTACAGATGGTATCAGAGCCTTAGTTTAAGGGATTTAGGTATTAGTATCTGTACCTAGACTTAAACTGCATGTGAAGTAGGATGTCCCTATTATTGTAGAACCTTGGGATATTAAGTATAACACGGTATAAGGAATATCATGAAAGGTAAATTCGAGTTACACCTAGCCAGTGTAATTGTGAGCTTACAGTTACATGATTGGACCGGAATACCTTATTATATGGGGTATGTGCTTATGTGTATATTAACCTAGTTGAAATCTACCGAGTGACAAGTCGGTCTCGACATGGATAGAGACGAAGACAGGTATATTTATACAAACTCTACACGTGCTAAAGTGCTATTTGACTTCGGTGCGAACCGATTAATTGTGTTTTCAATCTTTTGTTGACTTAATTGCATTAGGAAAGGAATTTGATAAATGTGTTGGTATTATAGATAAGAGTGGAGTGCCTATTAAGTTATTTTGAAAATCTTGTTGGAATTTGAGGTAGTAGCAAGTATAGGATGGTGTTGGAACTTGATTTTGTTAAACCTGTCAATTAAGTAATGATTTGTCGATTATGTAAAGTGAAGTGAATGATGATGAATTTCCTTTGCGGAACAAACTTAAGTGAATTGTATATTATTAAGTACTGCTCGTGATGATCTAGGGTGTTTAAATAGTTGATTATATTAATGATGGATGGTAGCGGGACCGTTTGTTTAGACTTAGTATAGTAAATATATTGTGGTGTAGGAGTCTGATCTTGTTAAAACCTTTGATTAAGAAATGATAAGTGGTCCTTGGTATTTCGGTATGAGAAAATAAAGTTGATTTATTGGAGTAAGTGGTTATGATGAAAGAAGAGATTGTCGGGTGATTGACTTAAAGTTTTCGTTTGTTAACAAATTTTATATTAAGGATATATGAGTTACTTTTTATAAGACTTAGTAAGAGTGTAGGTTTGGAAGCATTTGGTGTGAAAATAGATTAGTTCTAATTTAATAAGAGTGTAACAATTTTTTCGGATGATATCGAAATTAGCATGGTTATTCATCAGGATATAGCATGATAAATTTAAGTGAGAAATCAAGGATAATTGAAACTAGAAAGTAAATAGTGTTTTGGGAATGATTAGTAAGGAAAAACTTTTAGTAATCAAAAGTGATAACCGTTGTCATATGTGTTTGAATTTGGAAGATTGTTCAAAGTGGGAAATTAAATTTATATTTTAGGGGCGAAAGTGGTTAGTAGTTTAATTTGGGATGTTTTATCTAACGCTTGCAATTGTTAGAAATTTTCAAATTGAATTGTGCATGTTAGAATTTTGAAAAGATTTTGTGGAAGTATAGAATGTGGCATTGTGTATAAATCAGTTTTCAAACACTAAAGTTATGTCTCCAAATGTTAAAGTTTATGTTATGGATAAAAAATTCAATTGTGATAGATGATTCATGATATACAAAAATTTTATTTATATATATATATATATATATATATATATATATAACTGTGTGCTGAAAGAGGCACGGGGAAATGTTGTACGTGAAAAGAGACACAATGACGGATATTTGTGCTAATTGGGGCACGAGGTGACATAAAGAGGTACGGATTTTATTAACAAAGATGTTTTTATGGTTGTTATATTTTGGGGATGGGTGTACAGTGTGGTTTCAAATCGTTTGTTATCATTTTGAAAGAATATGTATTGATTTTCGAAAATTGAGGAAGTGTGTGGGTGTTTCGAACAATGAGTGAGATTTCAAATTAACTCGGTTAAATTTTTTTTTTCTCTTCGATTTGAACTATGGTGAAATTATTGGGAAAATATAGCGATGGTTGAAATTGAGCGTGTACGATCGGTATGGAGATGAAAGAAAGCTAGCTCGTAGGATCGGTCTAGAGTGAGCACCTCCTAATGAGCTATCCTTGGGAAATTGTGTTTTATGTTGAAAGGAGAGTAGAAGAAAATAGTCGAATGAATTAATCGGGGTGAAGGATCGTTGGTTAGAACGTGGTATTAATACGAGAGAGATGTGGTGGTGAGTATGGAAATCAATTGTAGTCTAATGTTCATAATCGTTATAATTAATGCAATAAAGTGTTGTCTGTTTTAGATGTATTTGTGGAATAGGGATGTGACTGTAGGGTTGGTGATAACCTATGGAGAAAAGTTCGACTGCGGATTAAGGTGATACTCCAAGTTGATTTTGTAATCTTTTGGGGAGAAGATTGTCGTTATTTTTTTTTGGAGTGTTGGATTGTTGGGACATTTTAGAAACTGTGATCGAAGGCGTGGTGTGTACAGTCAGCCGATGTCAAGGAAAAGAGTAGAGTACTTGGTGTAATTGATTGCTTACTAGAACATAAGAGTATGTAGGCTAGATTGTCTGGTGCTTATCACTTGCAGTATGACTATTACTTGCTAGTAGGAATTTATGCTAGTCCTGATAGGTTGTTAAGTGAATGCTTTACAAGTGGTACTGTGGAAACTAAATAGCCTTAGAATGTTTGATTTAGTTCTATGGCGCAACTCTTGTTTGAGTCTAACCGTTGTGGGATAGAATCCTTATTTCGAATGTCTATCTGATTTCACACTGTATGCGTTTGTGCATTCGCGAGGCGACTCGTCGTGACTAGTGGGGATTCCGTCATAGCAGGGATAGTAGGTTGAGGTGAACCTGGAGTCTAGAGGTGTGAATGATATTGGTATGATCGATCTAGAATATTATACCTTGTTCGTATTTTGTGGGTTTTCTTCTTGGTGTAAGAGTTGTTGTAGTTAGGAGGGTATTAAATTTTTGGTATGTGCCTTGGTACCGAAGGGTTTCGCATAGTGAGAGTTCATTCGGCCTTTCCTGTGTCGAGCCTGCGGAAGGGCTTAGCCGAAGCGAGTAAGGTTGTACCGTTAGAAAACACCGGATTGGATCAGAGAAATTAAGTTGTAAAGATTTTATGGTCATGTGATGAACCTAGTGGTGTGGTTCGTAGTAGATTTATTATATCTTTGGTTGGAAATTGTTGTGGTTAAGCAAGGCAAGATTAATGTTGATAAAACTTTCTTATGGAGTTGTTTAAGTTAAAGAGATTTTTTTTACTTAGTGCTGGACTTTGCATGATTGAGCCGTTAATAAGTTATATTATTAGTGACATGAAATGTTAACGAAGTTGTGATGAATTCTTTCGGCTTAATTTTATAGTGAAATTATATGATGTTTTGAGTATTTGTGTTAGTGGGGTAAGGTGAGACCGGTATTGATAAATTTCAATTGCGGAGTGGTTAAAGTGAAAACAATGTCTAAAGAGCTGTGAAAGTATTTTAGTGCTAAATTGGAAATGTAAGGACTTGATATGATAGCGAGTTTGTTATTTATTAAGAAATGAATTGGTATTGATATTTGGATAAAAGACGGTATGAGTTTTGATGATGAGGTTATTAAGATAATTGAAGTGATTAAGGTTGTGCTTTGTTGATATTCAAGAAATTAAGTTGCTTTGTAGACCTTATTTTATTTTGATAAATGATTTGGTGTCCAGTGCAATTAAGCATTGATGTGAGATCATTTCGGTTATGCTATGCTAGTTTAAGAAATGGAAATAGTAGGATGAAGTTTACGGGTTTGATAAAAATTAAGAAATTTCCGTGATATAAAGTGATTGTGATTATGTTATGAGTATAAGTGAATTTCGAGTTAATTTGGACTTTCGTGAGATTTAAGTATTGAGTGTTTATCGTTATTTTAAGGGGGCGAATTTCTTGTGAGAAATTAAAACTCTTGATGTTTTAGGTTGAAGTATTGAAGCAAGAGCAAATGGTAAACTAGAAACAGTAAAGCGGGTGGTCTAGTAAAAGTCCTTTGAGGGTTCCGTAAACACTTTGATGTGTTCATGGATTTTGATATCAATTCGGTAGTAGTTACCCTAGTTCGTTGCTTGTATGAATTCCGGGACGGAATTCTTTTAAGGGGGAGATGTTGTAATAACCAGGTATTTTAATTATTATTGACCAGTATTTTAGTATTTTAGAATTCGGAAGTTTATTTATATAAGTTTTATTTTAGTTAATTATGGGAAAATAAGTTAAGGGTTAGTCTTGGATATTATAAGGAAGTTAGAGGGTTATTTTGGTCATCTTCTTTTTAAAAGAAAAAGAAATAGGGGAGTGGTTGGGGAAGGGTATGGAGGTGTTCCCTCCATACCATCCTTCTTTGGATACTTAGGAGGAGTACCTCTTTTCTTATTTATTTTTGAAAGGAAGCAAGTGTTAGAGTGTGTGTGTGTGTCTTTGATGGAAAGAGAGAAAGAGAGAGATCGAGACAAAGATTGAAGGAAAGAAGAAGGAAAAAGCTTTAGGAATTTGTTGCTGAAATTCAAGGTAAACAATCCCTACATTGTTGTGTTCTAATTACTTAAAAGTGTTCTTGAAATGCTAGTTGAATTTTGGTGGGTTTTTGGTTAAAATGGATGTTTTGGGAATTCTAAGTTTAAGGATAGTTAATGTATATGGTCTTGAACATATCTGCACTTTTATAGTATCATACATAGAGTAAAACTGCAAAATCTTGGTTTTAGAATGAGTAGTGGGCTGAGATTCATCGAAGTCGCAGTGGTCTGAGATTCATCGAAGTCGCAATGAACGACTGCGACATTCATCAGAGTCGCAATAGTTGGTTGCGACTCGGGTATGAAGTCGCAGTGGTCGTTTGCGACTTGGGTTGAAATCGCAGTAGTTGATTGCGACTCGGGTTTGGGATCGCAATAGTGAATTGCGACTTGGAGTGGAATCGCAGTAGTGGGTTGCGATTCCAGGGTGGAATCGCAATAGAGGGTTGCGATTTGGGTACTGTTCATAACGATTTTTAGTGGGTTGCGACTTCAGATGTGAATTTTGTAAGTTTAGTTTTTAAAAGAGATATGTGGTATTTTATATGATTTCAGATTCTGTGAAGGGTGGAAATACGTGATACTAACTTGGGAAAGCTTTGTGATATACGTTTCAGGTGAGTTTTTCTTTAAAATATTTTCCAACTGGGATACATATATATGTGATATATAGATGAGATGGATATGTTCGGATTAAGAATTTTTACATGATGTGATTATGTGTTCATATTGAGATGTATACATGTTTGGAATGGGATAACGTTTTTATAAAAATATGTGATGTCTTTATACATGGTTGAAATGTCATGAAAGGTTTTATAAAATGACAATATGATATATTGGTACATATATATTGTATTTATGTGAGTATTCTACGAGAATACTTGGCCGGGATCCGAGGGGCGGACCGGTGAGTGCCGGGTTCCGGTGGGCGGACCGGTGGGTTTACCGTAGTTGTTGTACGGCAGAGTAAATTAACTAGTTGGCTTGCAACCACTAGTATGGCCATTTGGGGAGGGATAAGGCAGAATGACTTGATCATTTGTGGAGGAACAGGGTGGAATGAGTTTGATTACGATACTCTAGTCTTGATTGGTATTTACTTACGTGTAAAATATATGTGTGTGTTTGTATAAAGAAGTTTTATATAAATGGATTTTTTTTTGACAGGTTTCAATTGACAGGGATTTTCTCACTAGACCTGTAGGTCTAACCCTCATTTTCTGTTTTAAAATATGTATTCCAGGTTAAGGATCGTTATTTAGTAAAAAGGGAAGAATTAAAGTTTGAGACGCAGTTGATAGCTGACGAGGATTAGGAACTGGAAATGTTATGTTTGTATAGTTTTGAGACTGCTGGATCGTACGTGATTTATTTGTATTTCTTTTTATGAATATAACGATGTGATACAATATATGTTATTTGAAGCATGTTGGGAAAACGGGTTGTTACAGATTTCCTGGTTAAAGAGAATCTAAACCTGGTTACGGGTATAAATGATGAATTGTTCATAACACCTGTTACACAAACAACCAGGATGATGACAGATATAGATGAATTTTGGGAAGACCCACAAACTCATGGGGAAGTTGAAGTTGTCATGAAAAGTTATGAAGCATCAAAAGAAGAAAAGGAGAACGACAAAGAGAAGGAGAAAGAGAAAGAGAAGGAGAAAGAGGAAAAAGAGAAGGAGAAGAAAAGGAATGATGAAAAAGAGAAACAGGAGAAAGAGAAAAAAGGAGAAAGAGATCGAGAATAAAGTGACTGAGATGGAGAGACATGAGAAGGAGAGTGCAACTGACATGCAACATGAAGTTACAACAGAAAACACTTCGGATGTTATGAAAAAAATTGCAGCTTCATATGTGAATGATGGACCTAATTACAGTTTGGGGTTCTCATCACAAGAGGAAGAAGAGAAGGCTGAGAAAGAAAAGGCTGAGAAAAAAAAGAATGAGGAAGAAAAGGGTAAGGAAAGAATGAGAGAAGAGGAAACAAAGGCAGAGAAAGGAGTGAGAGAAGAGGAAGAAAAGACAAATGAAGAAAAGGAAGAGGAAGAAGAAAAGGAGGAAGGTAAGAGAGAAATCAAACTACCAGAAAGCATGAGGTCACCTTATGTTAACATGACTGTTTTGATATCAAAATATTTGTCAACGACTGAAAAGAAGCTTGGTAGATGGCTGTTTGCACTGACCGGAGAGTGGAGGTAAGTCACACCTTTAATATTATATATGTTATTTTAAAAAGTTAATGATGTGCATATATGATAAATTTTATTTCATTTTATTGTCTTATAGCGAGATGATCTATGAAACAAGGGATGGGGATAATATGATAAAGGTCGCTGCAGAAAGTTTAATGCCAAACACATATGTAGTGGCCAATGTCGTTGATACATGGGCTGCTCTATTGAACGCATAAGAAGCATTAAGAAGCAGCCAATCCCCACATAGACTTTTTCTCAACACAACCATAATGGTATGTCAATAGTTATATATATATTTAGCCTAGTTCATACATGTATAACTTTTACATGGGTTTGTTTTCATATATGAATGATTGTCACTTATGAACTTTATTTACAAAAATCTGTTTTCATTCATATATGAATGATTTGAACCATTGAGTTCATATATAAACATGAATTGAATATGAATCTTAGCATATATGAATTCATATATTATAAACTATACATATGAAAGTTAATATATGAAAGTTCATATATGAATGTTTATATATTTTGAAAGTTCATATATGAAAGCTCATATATGAATTCCTATATTATAAACTATATGAAAGTTAATATATGAAAGTACATATATGAAAGCTCATATATGAATTCATACATGAATTCCTATATTATAAACTATACATATGAAAGTTCATATATGAAAGTTCATATATGAACATTCATATATGAAAGTTCATATATGAACATTCATATATGAACTCGTATATGAAAGTTCATATATGAACTCATATATCAAAGTTGATATATGAAAGATCATATATGAACTCATATATGAAAGTTCATATAAGAAAATTCATATATGAATTCGTATATGAAAGTTCATATATGATTTTTCATATATGAAAGTTCATATATGAATTCTTATATATGAATTCTTATATGAATGTTCATATGTGAATTTCTATATATGAATATTGTATACTTCATATATTAATTTGTATATATGAATTCATATTTGAATCTTATATACTTCATATATGAATCATTAATACTTTATACTTTCATATTTTATACTTTATAATTCATATATGAATCCTTAATACTTTATACTTCATATATGAATTGAATATGAATCTTAGCATTTGGATTCATATATGAATCTTTTTGTTCATATATGAATATAAATTGTTCTGAAAATAAAAATTTTAATATAATTACTTTGTTTACCTAGCTGGATGGGATCCTAAAGAAAAATAACACCCAGAAGAAAGTTTCAATATCTTCAATTCAAACATTAGAGAAGTATTCAAGAATAATGAAGATTTGACAACTCTGAGGGATTATTATCTGGTACGTATCTAAATTATATACAAAACATAAAAATTTGTCTGAAATTGTAAAGATTCTGATTATGTATAATGAAAACAGGTTTTCTTCCCCATCATACAATCAAGCCACTATTTTTTGATTGTATACAACATCAAGCACCCAAAAATCTACATTATAGACAACATGTCAACGAAAGTATCTATTGCAAACAAATATGGAGACGTTCCGTTCATTCTGGTAAAGTTACTAATGTTTAAATTTTTGTAAGTTCATAAACGAATATATTATAAACTTTACTTATGATACTAAAAATATTATGCAGCATCGATTGTTCGTTGAATACTTGAGGTCCGTTAACCATCCCAGAGCAGAAGCAATAGCACCACTTCAACCAGAAAGATATATAATGAACTGGTGCTCTGAACAAAACAAAATTGACTGTGGGATATTCATAATGAGGCATATGAGACATACCTTGGACAAGATATTCAGAAGTGGGATTGTGGATTTCAAAAAAAGGTAAACTCTCAGAAACAACAAATTTATCGCTTACGATACAAGTATGCGACAAAATTGTTACTTTCAGAGAATAATCTACATAGGGAGAAGGTTATAGCAGAAACAAATGAGTTTGATTCATACAATGAAGCAAAGAAGAAATACATGGAATCGGTGGCAAAGACACTGAAGAAGTAGAGACAGGATATGTTGTAAGTGATTGGTTGGGTTTGATACATTTGGCAGCATACATTTGGTGGTTGGGTTTGATGGTTCTATGGTTTAAAAACAATACTTTCTTGTACAATTATGGTTGTTTGTTTGTGTATGATGGTTGAAGGTTTGCTAGAATGATAGCATGAAGATACAATTATGGTTGTTTTGGTTGATTGGTTTGGATATTTTTAAATAATGGTACCTGTATGTTGAATGTTTGTAATTTTGGTGGTAATATATAGTTTATAAAAAAATATTTTTGATCTGTTTTGGTCTATTTATTGGTTGTTTATATATTAATGTGAAACTTATTTTTCATATATGAACCTTATTGTTCATATATGAACCTTCGTGTTCATATAAGTTTATATAACTTCATATATGAACTCTTGAGTTCGTATATCAGAAAATATTCATATTTGAACCTTTTAGTTCATATTTGAACATTGAAGTTCATATATGAACTTTTATGTTTATATATGAATGCGAAAGTTCATATATGAATGTTCACATATTAGAAAGTGCAAATATGAAAGTTCAAATATGAATGTTTATATATTTCGAAACATCATATATGAATGCTCATATAATCGAAAGTTCATATATAAATGTTTAAATATGAATGTTCACATATTAGCAAGTGCAAATATGAACGTTTATATATGAATGTTCATCTATGAATGTTCACATATTAGAAAGTGCAAAGATGAATGTTCATATATGAATGTTCATCTATGAATCTTTATATAGTTGAATGCTCATATATGAATGTTCATATATGAATGTTCACATATTAGAAAGTGCAAATATGAAAGTTCAAATATGAATGTTAATATATTTCGAAACTTCATATATGAATGCTCATATAATCGAAAGTTCATATATGAATGTTCAAATATCAATGTTCAGGTATTCGAAAGTGCAAATATGAACGTTCATATATGAATGTTAATATATTTCAAAACTTCATATATGAACCTTTAACTTCATATATGAACATGAAAACAAAAACAACTACAAAATAAACTTGAATTATTCATTAAAAAATCAATCAACATTTATTATTTAAATTGTGACTATAAAAAGTAATCATAGAGTTAAAAAGTAACCTAGACTATGTATCTAATCATTAACATTCTTCAATGGGCAGTTTCGAGAATCATGATTACCCAACTCTTGACAATTTCTACACAATCGCTTAGCCTTTTGACTCTTTATTGCAGCTTTCTCACCTGCACCGATCAAATGTTTTCCTGTTCCACATCCTTTGTTGTAACGACCCAGTTCCCAAACATACATAATATACATCAATTAACATCTTATACATAACATTGTTTCATAACAAAAGATACATAATAAGTCACGTACGGTCCCTTAGTCTCCAAAACTATACAATACAATACATAAGCATTTCCTAATCTCCGTCAGCTATCAACCTCATACTACACTTTATCCTTCCCTTTGCTATTAAAAGTTCTTCGACCTGGAATACATATTTTTGAAAACAAAATGAGGGTTAGACCAAACGGTCTAGTGAGATAATCCCTGTCAGTTTAGTAATTCTTTGTAAAAACACACATATACCACAAGTAATTAAATACCAAGCAAGATTCGTGCACTGTGTACAGCTCCTCCTTCACATGGCCATATTAGTTGGTTGCAAGCCAACTAATTAGTTTTCTCCACTGCACTAACATACAACCAACTCCGCTGTCCCTCCGTACAGCCAAACTCCGTCGGTCCTAAGCCCGGCTAACGTGCACTCGTGTAGTGTAATGCTCATATAAATACAATATACATCTCAATATATCATATTTCAAACATAAACACATAATCACACCATCTATCACATTCCCAATCCACACATATATGTATTCCAGTTTGAAAACATTTTAATGTAAAACTCACCTTGTTAATAGTTTGAAGCCACACACGCGCAAACGATACAACCGAACACCACTATCAAACTTCCTTAACGAGGGGCAACCGAGCCTGAAATATATACACATTGATGAAACCCCTATGATTATATGTATATAAGACTCACTACGACAATTGACAACCTTACCAACCCACCGGACACCCCCGAATAGCAACCGAGCTAAAAAAATCGAACAACCGACGTCAATCACAAGACTTTGGGTTTGTAATTGGCACATAAAACATGTTCAAAGTGTTCAAATGCTATTTTACACTCAAAACGAGTACCCATACCCCTATATTTCGCTTTGAAACGACTCCAGTACATAACAACAAAAAAGTCAGAAACCAATACCGGGACTCCAAGTACCGGGACTCCAATTTTGTCAGCCCAGAAATTGATTAAAACTCAACTAAATACTGAAATTAAATAATCTAAACCGATCGAAACTTGCTATAAACGATTACAAACATAATATGAGAAGGAAGTATACCTCAATATCGTTTCCAAACAAACCAATTTGAACCCTAGCTTGAGCGATACTTCTGTTCTTTCTTCTGCTTCCAAACACACACACACTCTCTATTTTAAGAAACCGACTTAATGAAGACAGTGAAGATATTGGTTTATATATTAAACCAATATTACTTTTAAGGGTTTGAACTTTGCTATAATAACCGAAATACCCCTAAACTTATAAAACTAATCCAAACTTACCTTAAACTAATAATAATAAAATTAAATAGACCAATAACGTACCCGGTTATTACATTTGTTGCGGATACCTGATGGTGCATAGATATCTATTTTTTCTGGTTTATTAACACCAATAAGATTTCTTATCGTCTCTTTCTTCTTTTCAAATTTGCTTTGGTTAAGAATATTAGCATCTACCTCAACTTTCAAACAATGAATCTTCTCTGCAAACTCTTTAAGCTTCTTTTTATCACTTCTAAGACTCATCAAAATATAATCCAAAGATGTTTGTGCATCATAGCAAATTCTTGCCATTTCACCATTTGTATCGCCCTGTCTCCACGAAATGTATCTAAGATTGAAACACATCAAGTCTCTTATCCATCGTCGACATATATACTTCTCGGGTATCTGATTGAAGTTCTCATTCATTAAAACTTTGAAAACATGACGACATAAAAATCCATGTTGACCAAAATGATTGCATTCACATTCAAATGTTGAATCCAGTTGATTCGACACAACCTACAACATACATGAACATGAAAAACGTAAGTTGTGTTAATAAATAATAATAAATATGCATATATTATTAATTCTTTTTACCTTGAACAACTTCTTCCTTTTACAACCTTTGTCATTTTGCAAAATTGTATAAAGTTGGCATCCATCATGTGATCCCATAAATCAACAACAATTCAAGTATTAGGGAGAGTTCGAGATACAACGTCATCCTCATATTAGATGTTAATCATTTTAGTACATGGAAGACTCTCTCTTTCTCTCTAGAATTATGCTCCTTACATTGTGCCACACCTTACAAAATGACCTTACCACCACTATTTATAGTCATAACAAGGCATAGCAAGCTTTACACAAGCTTTACAAAACTTTCACATAATTAGGACATTTTCGGTCCTAACATTCTCCCCCTAAAGTTTTGTAAAGCAAAATCATATCAATCTTCAAAAGCTTTAGCACCTCTCCCCCTTGATTTTCTTGGAAAAACTTTAGCGATGCTTTTTCTTCGAATGAAGTCTAGGCTCCCCCTTGAAAGAAGCTCTTACTCTTCTAATTTTCAACCATGAAAAACCGGATTCGATGTGCACCATAAACTCGACTGGATGCACGAGCACATCTTCAAAAAGTAGAAACTCAAGCTCGTTCCGATAAGCTCACCAGAAAGATAACAAGCGAGTTTTGAGTGACAAAACAGAGTGCAATCACAGTTTATAACAAAGAATTCGTCAATGAACCGCGGGTTGAGTAGGAATTCGGCTTAAGAGCTTGGTTCGGATTTGCTCGAAGGAGGAAGCGACATGTAGCATCCACGCTTTATGATCAAATCCAAGAAAAATGTCCTCCTCCCGAGACTTAGCACGGGGGTTCTAGTGAACAGTAACAGTCGGAAGTGTAATCAAATCCAACTCAAAATCTGTGCGACTATAACGGGGGTTCCAAGAAAATTTTTCTCACTCTTTAAACGGGCTAAAATCAACTCAAAATCTGTGCGACTAGAAGTGTAATCTGGCATCTTTTGTGTGAAAACTTCCAGTGAACAGTAACAGTCGGACGAGTCTTGTACGACAAGCGCTAAAGAACAGTAACTGTCGTAGGAGTCTTATACGACTAACTCAGGTGAACAGTAACTGTCGTATGGGTCTTGTACGACTAGCGCTAATGAACAGTCGTAGTCGTATGCCTCTTGTACGACTAGCGCAAAAGAACAGTCGTAGTCGTATGCAACTTGTACGACTAGCGCACATGAACAGTAGAAGTCGTATGCTTCTTGTACGACTAGACCCAATGAATAGTAACTGTCGTACGTGTCGTGTGCGACTAAAATGTGAAGTCGGCCAAATGTTGTACGACAGTTATGAATTTTAGTATCGTGCGACAGTTATGATTATGATGAACACTTAAGCGTACGACAGTTATGAATATTTGAAGACCTTTGTTGTCCGACAGTTATGAGTATCATCGTGCGACAGTTACGAACAATTCCGACGAACACTTTTATCAGCCCAAAAACCTCGATTTCTTGCTGAATTCCACACCAAATTACTGCAAACAGATCGTTACTTCATACCGAACAGATCTGTGAGCAACTAACATCAAATCTCCGGTGAAAAATCCAAATTCCGGCCAAAATCGTTTTTCCGGCGAGGTTAGGCACTGTTCATATCAGAAATCGTAACTCACACATTTCTTCACCAAATTCGGATCTGATTGTTGCAATCTCTTCATAATCAATGCAGAAAATGTTCTGATTGGCTAAAATCAATCCATGCACATCAAAATCTTCTAGATCTAAGATTTTTCGAAAAACTCAAAAACTTTCTAAATCAACGAATTGTTCACGTTGATCGATTCTAAATATAGGAATTGAACTGGAATCGAACAACGAACAGAACTTTAATAGATCAAGTGATTAGAACACACTTACTTGAAGATCGAACTCCAAAATCTTCAAAATCTTCAAAAAATCGGCACTTTTTCACTTGAATTGTCGAGATTCGAATGATCGTATCGAAGAAATATCTTCAATTCTGCTCTGATACCACTTGTGATCCCAGAAATCAACAACAACTCAAGTATTAGGGAGAGTTCGAGATACAAACGTCATCCTCATATTAGATGTTAATCATTTTAGTACATGGAAGACTCTCTCTTTCTCTCTAGAATTATGCTCCTTACATTGTGCCACACCTTACAAAATGACCTTACCACCACTATTTATAGTCATAACAAGGCATATCAAGCTTTACACAAGCTTTACAAAACTTTCACATAATTAGGACATTTTCGGTCCTAACACATCCTTTTCAACAACATTTTGTTGATACCATGCTCCTTTATTAATTTCCTTTTGAACTTCTGTTATCCCTATTTCACAATTACTCCCTTTCTATGTACGTATGAATGACTTCCACTATGACAACTCACTCTAATTCTATTACAAACTCACTATTTATACACAATGACTTTCCACTCTAATTGCCTTGACTTTGACCCTTTAACACCCTTACTTTGACTATTGACTATTGTATTTGACTCTTTACATTTATACAAATACACATTAAATCTTGAATACATTTTATGCACTAACAATTTCCAAAAACATAGCCCGTGTGTAAACTTCATTTGCATGTTTCTCAATTGCTTTCGGAGTGCACACATGAGGGACAGTTGTCTTTGTCGCATGGTCAAGCTTACGTTGAGAATTTCTTTGCTTACGCATTGCATTTTCAAATGCAAGCATGAATGTGACAAAGTTATTACCATGGTGAGCAAATTTGTTGAAGAATGAATTTATGCTCTCAGACCTTGATGTAGTTTTCATCAATGAACAACAAGGAATAGACTTGAAATAAGCACGAATCCATCGTTGACGAATACGAAACATGTGTGAAAACCATTTGCTTTTCTGAAGTTTGAACTCACTAATCAAATCCAACCACATAGTTTCAAATTCTTCAGACTCCAATTGAACATTCCAAACAAGTTTATTAAAGCGTATGTTAAAATCTGTCTCCCTATATATCTCTGTGCTAACCTACAAAATGAACAGAATACTCTAAATAATGAGTTCGTTCTTTTCATTTCTGACCACTGTTGTTCCTCCCTTTTTAGGGACACATTGAACGGGGCTCACCCAACTACTACTGGCAATGGGATAGATAATACCGGCATCTAACCATTTCAAGACTTCTTTCTTAACTACCTCCTTCATGATGGGGTTCAACCTTCTTTGGGGTTGGACTTTCCCCGGGTGGTCACTCTCCAAGTTAATCTTATGTTGACATAAAGAGGGGCTAATCCCTCGAATGTCCGCTATGGTCCAACCAATTGCTCCCTTATGCTTTATCAACAAATCAATAAGAAGTTGTTCTTGTTTCTCACTAAGTTTGGAAGAGATAATGACGGGAAGTTTATTATCCTTAGCGAGATAAGCATACTTTAAATGGGAAGGCAATGGTTTAAGCTCTAACTCGGGAGGTTGTTCTATTGAAGGGGATTGAACATCTCTATCTTTGAAGTCCAGAGGTTCAAAAGCTGCAACCATTTCGTTACACTCATCCTTAAAAGTGTCATTACTCTCTGATTCAGAGTGCTCACTGTCAATCCCCACTGTGGGAACTGTACTCCCCACTGTGGGCAAATTGCCAAAATTGTGGGTTTCATAAATCGAACTTAAGGCAAAACAATCTTCGGTGTCTATATATTTGAGAGACTTGAAAACATTAAAAGTTACCTCTTGGTCATTAACTCGCATCGTGAGTTCTCCTTTGTGCACATCGATCAAAGTACGTCCGGTTGCAAGAAACGGACGTCCTAAGATGATTGGGATTTCTTTATCGGCCTCATAATCTAAAACAAGAAAATCGGCGGGGAAGATAAATTTATCCACTTGGACCAAAACGTCTTCTATTTTTCCCTTGGGGTAGGCAATGGATCGGTCGGCTAGTTGTAATGTCACGGTTGTGGGTCTAGCCTCTCCAATCCCTAACTTGTTAAAAATGGACAAAGGCATCAAGTTGACACTAGCTCCTAAATCACAGAGTGCTTGGCCTACTTCTTGTCCTCCTATTGTGCATGGAGTGGTGAAACTACCCGGGTCTTTCAACTTAGGTGGAATCTTGCTTGTAAGGAGGGCACTACATTCTTCGGTCAAAGCCACAGTTTCAAATTCACCCAACTTCCTCTTTTTGTTCAAAATATCTTTTAAGAATTTAACATAGCTTGGCATCTGCTCGAGAACTTCTACCAAGGGTATGTTAATGTGAAGTTGCTTTAAAATGTCTAAGAATTTTTTAAACTGATCATCGACATTTTTAGGCTTAATTCTTTGAGGAAATGGAATGTTTCGTGGGTCAATCTGAGTTTGCTGTGGTATTGGCTTTGGAACAGTAGTCTTTGGGACAGGTCCAAAAGTGGGAAGGTCAGGGATGTCGGTCCCCACTGTGGGGATCACAGTGACTTGAGGAGTGCCCACTGTGGTGCTCACAGTGGGTTTTTGAGGCGAATCATCAGATTCAAAAATGATATTTTTCAGATCCTTTCCACTCCTTAAAGTTATGGACTTGACATGTTCTGGTCCTTTTCCTATCACTCTAGCTTGCTCGGTATCACTCGGTAACGTTCCTGGTGGTCTATTCTTAACTTCAACGGCTAGCTGTCCTACTTGGGTCTCTATATTCCTAATGGCTGCTTGGGTTTGATTCATAAAACCTTTGAGAATCGACTCGATCGATTGTTGAGCCTCAGCTGGTTGGTTGGATCGTGGTTGGTATGGTTGTGGGGACTGCCCACTGTGATGTGGGGATTGCCCACTGTGATGTTGCTGAAATCCCGGGGGATTGTATGGTCTTTGCTGGATGTGACTCGGTCCTTGGGGTTGGAGTCCTTGATTACCGGACCAAGAGAAATTCGGATGATTTCTCCAACCTGGATTATAAGTCTGCGAATAAGGGTTGTTCCTTTGGTTGGTCCCTATGACATTAACAGATTCGGGGTTTGCTGGACAATAGTCGAAAACATGCTCCTCTCCACAAAGGGAGCAGTTATCAGCGAGATGGGTTGCGGAATTGACTTGGCCTCGATTTTGATTTAAAACGATTTTTGTCAAGGCCACTAATTGTGCATTCATGGTTTTGAGTGCTTCGGAATCTATGGTGTTGGTCTTTGACATGGGTGCTCTCGGATTTGACCATTCGGTATTGTTGTTGGACACTTTTTCTAAGATTTGATATCCTTCGTTGTAAGTCATACTCGTAAATGTTCCACCGGCTGTTGCATCTAAGATGATTTTGGCTGCATTGGAAAGACCATTGTAAAAGGTCTCCAATTGGATGCAATGTGGGATGCCATGATGTGGGCACTTTCGAAGTAAATCTTTAAATCGTTCCCATGCATCCGAAACAGCCTCATCTTCCCCTTGCCTAAATAAAATTATATCATTTCGAAATCTAACATTCCTTGTTGGAGGAAAGTATTTTTGCAAAAATCTATCGGCAAGCTCTTGCCAAGTGGTTATCGAGTGAGGTGCATGTGCGTTCAGCCAAGATTTTGCTTTGTCCCTTAATGAAAAAGGGAAAAGCCTTAGTCTTAATGCCTCATCACTAACACCTTGCAATTGAAAGGAATCGGTCATTTCTAAAAAAGATTTTAAGTGCGAGTGCGGATCCTCAGATGGCGATCCTCCAAATTGACCCATGGCTTGGATCATTTGAAACATCACCGGTTTGAGTTCAAAATGCGTTGCAACAATATTGGGTCGCAAAATTCCGGAGCTTAAATCACCAACTCCGGAAGTAGCATAGTCCCGTATTTTTCGATCTTTGTTATCGGCAATCGTGATTGTGGTCTCCACTATAGGTGGCGGTACTGCAGCCATGTTCACAGTGAGGATCACAGGAGGTTGTCGATTTGTTTTCTTGCTTCTTCGTGTTTTTCGCAACGTTTTTTCTATTTCGAGATCTATTGGAACCAAATGTTCGAGTTGTCGCCGTGGCATACATTACGAACAGCTTAGAAAAACTAGTTACTCGGGCTCGAACAAAAACTAATGTCTTGAGATTTAAAATCACGCCAGTCCCCGGCAACGGCGCCAAAAACTTGGTTACGAGCGAAATATGTGTTTTAATCGCAGTGGGTTGCAAACTGTCCACAGTGGGAAGTGCAAGTGTACACTGTCCACTATGATCGTCACAGCAAGTAATAGTTGGTAAAATACCAGAATCGAATCCACAGAGACTGGACAATCAAGACAATACGGTTCTCATGAGCTCCTTTTACAAGTTTCAACTAGAGAGGAAAATAATACTTTGGTTTGGTTTGGTAAAATAGCTTCTTGCAACGATTTACTAAATGTTAAAAAGGAGGAATGTAGGTTGGATTTTCCCTAAATTTTATCTCAAATACTCGGTCCTTAGAGTGATCCTCGTATTTGTGGTGGATATTTTCGCTAGAAAAGCCCGGTTACAAAATACTCACACCGTTAGATAAAAATCCCATACTCTTAGTACTTGTTGTTTTGTCAATGGTAATCTCTAAGTGGACCTTTTCAGGCCTCGAAGGAATGTGTAGAGACAAATACTCTAAGTGTTTTTAATACACAAATTAGCTTGCCTACTACTCCAGTGGGCAGAGATTAGCTCACTGTGCCGACCTCACTTTCGTAAGTGTCATAAGAATTCTTTCGAATCCCCTAGCATCATTCAAGCTCGTGTCATTGCGTTCTACTCATTTCTAAGTTAAGAACTAGACTTTAGATCCTTTCAAGTGATCGGCTTGTTCGCATCCTTGGGTAAATATCGAGAATGAAAGAGCAAAACAACAAATATTCTAAGTATAAAGATTACTCAAGCATTTTTGATAAAATCCAGGTATTTCTCCTTCCTACATCCCAAAGGATGTTTAGCCTAACATTTCTGAAGTAAAGAAAGCAAGAGATGAAGATTTGCACATAATAAAACTAAAAGTGATTTAAATTAACTGCCCACAGTGGGGAACGAGAAGTCGTCCCTGCACTGTGTATTTCGAACTACAACAGAAAATAAATTACTGAAATTAAATGCTAAGTTACTGCAGTAAATGAAAGCTTACAACTTAAAGAAAATGCTAGATATATTGCAAGATAGATGGATGGAATAAATGAGACCCAACACCCCTTTTTATACTAAGAAGGAGGTGTTGGTCTTTACACAAAAAGGGTTTTCCAAGGTGCAAGGACTGCAGGGAGATGCAGAAATCAGCTCAAAGGATAATACTTCAATCCTCCATGTATAGCCCTTTTTACCCAATGGTCCATTAGAAGTCAACTTTTGCAAGTACAAAGGTACAATCATGATGTGAAGCCTTGAGGAACACTTGTAACAGCCAAATCTCAGCTTCTCTGTCATTGAACCTTCCTCCTCCAGAAAATTAGATCCCAACTAAAAGTTTCTTTTTGATTTCTTTTTTATCAGCTCGAAGAGTGGGGAACCGGAGTGGGCACTGTATACGTCACTGCGGATGAAAAATCGAGAAAACACCCAAAACTTCCCCAAATAATTTATTAAAGACCATGGTTCACTCCTTTTGCTCGTTTTCGTAAATCATACCAAGAATGGGGGTTTTTAGAAGTGAAATGGCTAAAATTGACAAAATAAAGTGGAAAATAAATGGAAATAATAACTCTAAAAATAGAGTTATCACAACCTCAAACTTAAATCATTACTTGTCCCCAAGTAATAAAAAGAAAGAAATAAAATGAAACACAATGCATAAAAGATCTTTGAGGGACTTACATATTTCTTGACTTGAATGGGCGTTGATCTCCTTCCTTCGATACTTCCTTCGGTTCCAAATTTGAAAATTTCACTTTTGTGTTTGACGAAACCTTTCCCTTGTTTACCTTTTAATCAATAGGGCTTTCTTGGGTTTGAAGGGTTTATGGCTTTGAATCTTTTCCCAAGGGTTTTGGCAAAAATTTCCAAACATGGACCGAAGATCTCGCTTTGAGATTTTTATTTCAAGAAGTGGGTGTTTAGTATTTTGCTATGATAAGTACGTACCCTTTCAGGCTTTATTTTGGGAATAAGGAGTATGGCTATTTTTTGTAAGGGTGGGTATTCTGATGGTCCAGAATAGGCCCACCATCTTTTTCTGGGAGTGAGCACTTTGATGGTCCAGAAAAGGCACACCATCAATTTTGTTAGTGACACTCCGTTTTTCTTTTGTATTTTTGTATTTTCTCTTTTTTTTTTTTTTTTTGGGAGGGGGGTACGGCTTACCCACCTCAAACTTGGACTTCACAGTGTCCCCACTGTGAGGAAACTGGAAGTCACTCTGGAACTCCCCACCTCAAACTTAAGATCCCACAGTGTCCCCACTGTGACATAGAAATAACGAACAAAGGTGGTGGTTTGGGGTACAAAAAGGGTCGTGTTTAGATGCGAAAAATGGCCTAAATCATTTCACGGGACAAGTTGAGATTTGTACTTACAAAAGTGACCTTTTAAGTCGGAAGCCGAAAGTTGTACCTTGAAATGGAAACGAGGTCAAACAAGCATTCAAACAATCAATACGTTAGTACCCAAAAGTACCTACCTACCGGTAGGATTTTCATGCATCGATATTTAAAAAGTTAAAACAGCAAATAGTGTCAATGCCTAGCCATAGGCACAAAAAGATCAACCAAACAAAATAAAATTGTTTTTGGTGAGCAAAAGAGCGAAACCATTGTTTTAAAACAAACCATTCACGGGGTTTGAGTGGCTTGCGGTGACAGATCCGCATCATCATCATCGAACTCATCCTCACTGTCATTAACCGGGCAGATATCCTTCGGAAATTCTGGTAGCTGAGCAGCTAGCATTGGGTTGGCCTCTTGCATCATCAGGCCCGTCACCTCATCCCGTTCTCTTGTATACATCCAAAATTTCTGCGTGGCCCGGTTCTGATATCGCTGCTCACTTTCTAGCAACTCGATCCTGTATGTGAGCTTCTTCAAAGCTGCCAAAATCTCTCCCATTTGGTTGCTGGACGAACCTGCCTCAGTCTGACGCCTCGATGTATCCGCAGTCCGCACATCATGCTCCTCAGCGATGATCACAGTGGGTCGGACAGTCCCCACTGTGGGAATCTCTTCTTCATGTTCATGTGGAGGAGTGTTGATATGCCTTCCCATCTTGCGAATGGTCTGCACACTAATGTTGCTTGTTGAGTCGAACCACTGATCCTCCACAGCGGAGGGTACACCTGCGTCTATCATTAGTAACATGATAAGGCAAGGGAGGGGCAACACAACCTTCTTTCGGGTCTTAGCTTGATCGATGGCAGCGTGCATGACTATCCCAACATTTATCTTCATTCCTGTGAGCAGACAGTACAAGAGGGTACATTTGTGCATGGACAAGGTGGTATCGTGTGATGTCGGAGATAAAGAGGCCCGAAGAAATTGAAACCAAACAGGGGCCTCGGTGACGAGGGAGCTAGCGTTTAGACAACGTCTTCGACCATCCTTGTTCCATGGCTTTCCTTCGACAGCTATTTCTTTCAAAATACGGTCCTCATCCTCGGGGGTCATTTTCTTCAAAAACTTTGTAAACTCACACTCATTTGGGCCACGCCTTCCTAACACTCGGTTGATTGCTCCTGGATTATAACATACTTTCTTTCCTCTAACTACCACAATGGGGTCCTTTGATTGAGAGGCTTCGGCATAAAATTCTCGGACCAACGAGGCATTAGCGCGTCGACTGGCCTCGGCCAAAATCGACCAGTCTTGCGCGATGATCCTATCTTTTACAAATGAGTTTGCTTCAACAAACTCGGGGTCAAAACCCCTTTCCAACCTTAGCTTCTGGGCTGTGATGCACTCGTAGTGGGCAGCCACCTCTGAAGAGGTGAACTGCCTAGGCACAACACTGGGTGCATGAGCAGTGCCCACTGTTGAGTGATGTGGGTGTAGGGTTTGAACTTGGTCATCCCCAATGTCAACTTCAACAGAAGAAGCACTTAAAGCAGGTTCGAATGTAGTACCTTTCTTTGATGATCTTTTTGCTGATTTCCTCGGTGTCGTGGTCACCGTAGACCTGGTGACCACTCCCCTCTTCTTTAATGCTCGTAGAACAGGACTCTCCCCACTGTGGGCAGTCTTCCCCACTCCGCTCTGCTCAATACTATCCCCAAGCTTTCTGTATTCCTCTTCATAATCAGAATTTACTTTCCTCAGCAGTTCTTGTTCCTCAGTAAAAATCTCTCCCTCCGCCTTTTTCCTTTCTTCCTCTAAGATCTTTGCTTGTTCAACCTTCAATCTTGCTTCTTCTTTTCTGCGCTTTTCTTCTTCTTCTCGTCGTCTCCTCTCAACCTCTTCCTTTCGCTTTCGAATGACCGACATTCGCCTCTCAAACTCCTCTGCCAATCGCTTCTCTTCTTCTTCGGCCAGCAATGCCTCGGTTTCGAAGTGGGTGACACTAGTGTCGGAGATTTGAGAAGAATCCGCATCAGGTACGCCGGATGTTATGGGGTTATCGTCGGAAAATATGGGGTTGTCACTGGAAATAGGTGGTGGTTCATTTAGATCGCCGGTGACAGTTTCCGGCGGGTTTTCTTCTGCGAGACGACGGCGTACGGCTGCTCGTGTGGGTGCATCGTGCCGGATGTTCAATCTTTTGCTTCTCGCCATTTTTTTTTTCAAGGGTTTTAGGAAGGGTTTTAGGTTTGTGGGTTTTCTTTGAGAGAGAGATGGAGAAGATGAAGAAACTTGGTGTGTTTAGGGAAGTTAAAGTAAAAATCTGATTTGAGGGTGATGGTTTTTGAGTTGATTGGGGACGGTTAGTAGAGAGAGAAAAAGATAATGATGGTTTATCTTGGGAATAGGTGGGCTTTTGACAAGTGGCAGGAAAAGTTGATGTTTGTAAGAAAAAGCATGATGTGCGTCAGCCGTGGGTCCCTCCCAAACCGTCTTTTCCTATGCCAGACCGAGAGTGAGGAGCGCAGTGACCAATCCTTGCCCACTGCGAACCTCTTTGTTCCAAAAAGTGCTAAAATGCTCCTACACACATCGAAATAAACTACCATGCAGAATTAAAAATACTAAAAAAAAAAAAGACAACAATACTGAAATAAATTATTTACAAACAGTGGTGAATTTCTCTAACCATAGCGAGGTGGAGAGTGGGCAGGGATGTGGGCACTTTCATGCAAAAAATGCTTTACCCTTTGCCCATTGACTTTAAAGGTTTTACCCGATTGTGGGGATTTCAACTCCACTGTTCCGAAAGGACTCACCTTGACAATGGTGTATGGTCCCGTCCATCTTGATTTAAGTTTACCTGGAAAGAGTTTGAGACGGGAATTGAACAATAGTACCTGTTGTCCTTCCATGAACTCCCTATGGTTGATTCGACGATCGTGCCACATCTTGGTCTTTTCCTTGTACAACTTTGCATTCTCATAGGAGTGATATCGCAACTCCTCTAGCTCATGTATTTGCAGACTCCTTTTGATTCCCGCGGCATCCTCACTCATGTTAAGCTCTTTAAGGGCCCAGAACGCCTTGTGCTCTAATTCAATCGGTAAATGGCAAGCTTTGCCAAAAACTAATTTGAATGGAGACATTCCCAGAGGAGTTTTATAGGCTGTTCGATAGGCCCAAAGAGCATCATCGAGTTTGATTAACCAATCTTTACGGTGTGGCTTAACAACTTTTTCCAAAATTCCCTTGATCTCACGATTTGAAAGCTCGGCCAACCCATTGGTTTGTGGGTGGTATGCGGTGGCCACTCTATGATGAATATCATATTTAGCAAGAACCGAGGCCATGACTTTGTTTACAAAATGGGTGCCTTCGTCACTAATTAATGCTCGTGGTGTTCCGAAGCGAGTGAATATATTTTTGTGTAAGAACTTCACCACAGTGTTAGCATCATTGGAGTGACAAGCAATGGCTTCTACCCATTTTGAAACATAATCTACCGCAACCAAGATGTAAAAGTTATTGTTGGAATTTGGAAAAGGTCCCATAAAATCTATCCCCCATACATCAAAAAGTTCGACCTCTAGAATGTTGTTAAGAGGCATTTCATTTCTTTGCGATATATTCCCCGTACGTTGACATTGCTCACAATTTTTCACGAATTCAAATGAGTCTTTAAAAACAGTGGGCCAAAAGAATCCACTTTGCAAAAAATTTGCTGCGGTACGGTTTCCACCGAAGTGGCCACCGTAGTGGGATGTGTGACAACCATGGAGTATTTGATGTTGTTCACTCCCATGGACACAACGCCTCAATATTTGGTCCGCCCCTATCTTGTACAAGAAGGGATCGTCCCAAACGTATTGTCGTGTGTCGTGTAAAAATTTCTTGAATGGTTGTCCACTCATCCCGTGGGGCTTAAGTCCACTTGCTAAAAAGTTTGCAATATCAGCATACCAAGGAGTTTCATTATGATGTTGCGCAGATAATAATTGTTCATCGGGAAAAGTTTCTTTTACCGGAGTGGGGTCAGGAGTGGGGTCAAGAGTGCCCACTGTCTTCTCGAGCCTGGACAGATGATCGGCAACCTGATTGCTCGTTCCTTTTCTGTCGACGATCTGGAGGTCAAATTCCTGCAGCAACAGCACCCATCTGATCAACCTCGGTTTAGAGTCAGCCTTGTTGATCAAATATTTGATGGCTGCGTGATCGGTGTGTACTATGACCTTTGCTCCAATTAAGTAAGACCTGAAACGATCAAAAGCAAAAACTACTGCAAGTAGTTCTTTTTCGGTTACAGTGTAGTTGATTTGAGCCTCGATCAAAGTCTTGCTTGCATAGTATATTGGATGAAAAATCTTATCTTTTCGTTGGCCTAGTACTGCACCTATAGCCCAATCGCTGGCGTCACACATGACTTCAAATGGGAGTGACCAGTCAGGAGTGGTCACTATGGGTGCAGTAACTAAGGCATTTTTGATTATTTCAAATACGTTTCTACATTCTTTGGTAAAAACAAACTCTCTTTCATGTTGCAGCAGGTTACATAGGGGTTTAGTTATTTTGGAAAAATCTTTTATGAACCTCCTATAGAAACCTGCGTGACCTAAAAAACTGCGAATGCCTTTTACCGTTGTGGGCTCGGGAAGTTGGGAGATTACTTCTAGTTTTACTTTATCAACTTCCAAACCCTTTTTCGACACAAGATGACCCAAAACAATGCCCTCTTCGACCATGAAATGACATTTTTCCCAATTTAGAATAAGGTCGTGGGTTTCACATCTCACCAAACTTTTTTCTAGATTCCTCAAACAGTTATCAAATGATGTGCCGATCACAGAAAAATCGTCCATAAAAACTTCTATGGTATCTTCTATCATATCAGTAAAAATGGCCATCATACAGCGTTGAAAAGTAGCGGGAGCATTACATAAACCAAAAGGCATTCTCCGGAATGCAAAAGTACCATATGGACAAGTAAAGGTGGTCTTTTCTTGGTCCTCGGGTGCGATGTGGATTTGGTTATATCCGGAGTATCCATCTAGAAAACAATAAAATTCCTTTCCCGCTAATCTATCAAGCATTTGATCAATAAAAGGTAACGGGAAATGGTCTTTCTTTGTTGCTAGATTCAGTTGCCTATAGTCCATGCATATTCTCCATCCCGTAACAGTCCTAGTTGGAATGAGTTCGTTCTTTTCATTTCTGACCACTGTTGTTCCTCCCTTTTTAGGGACACATTGAACGGGGCTCACCCAACTACTACTGGCAATGGGATAGATAATACCGGCATCTAACCATTTCAAGACTTCTTTCTTAACTACCTCCTTCATGATGGGGTTCAACCTTCTTTGGGGTTGGACTTTCCCCGGGTGGTCACTCTCCAAGTTAATCTTATGTTGACATAAAGAGGGGCTAATCCCTCGAATGTCCGCTATGGTCCAACCAATTGCTCCCTTATGCTTTATCAACAAATCAATCAGAAGTTGTTCTTGTTTCTCACTAAGTTTGGAAGAGATAATGACGGGAAGTTTATTATCCTTAGCGAGATAAGCATACTTTAAATGGGAAGGAAATGGTTTAAGCTCTAACTCGGGAGGTTGTTCTATTGAAGGGGATTGAACATCTCTATCTTTGAAGTCCAGAGGTTCAAAAGCTGCAACCATTTCGTTACACTCATCCTTAAAAGTGTCATTACTCTCTGATTCAGAGTGCTCACTGTCAATCCCCACTGTGGGAACTGTACTCCCCACTGTGGGCAAATTGCCAAAATTGTGGGTTTCATAAATCGAACTTAAGGCAAAACAATCTTCGGTGTCTATATATTTGAGAGACTTGAAAACATTAAAAGTTACCTCTTGGTCATTAACTCGCATCGTGAGTTCTCCTTTGTGCACATCGATCAAAGTACGTCCGGTTGCAAGAAACGGACGTCCTAAGATGATTGGGATTTCTTTATCGGCCTCATAATCTAAAACAAGAAAATCGGCGGGGAAGATAAATTTATCCACTTGGACCAAAACGTCTTCTATTTTTCCCTTGGGGTAGGCAATGGATCGGTCGGCTAGTTGTAATGTCACGGTTGTGGGTCTAGCCTCTCCAATCCCTAACTTGTTAAAAATGGACAAAGGCATCAAGTTGACACTAGCTCCTAAATCACAGAGTGCTTGGCCTACTTCTTGTCCTCCTATTGTGCATGGAATGGTGAAACTACCCGGGTCTTTCAACTTAGGTGGAATCTTGCTTGTAAGGAGGGCACTACATTCTTCGGTCAAAGCCACAGTTTCAAATTCACCCAACTTCCTCTTTTTGTTCAAAATATCTTTTAAGAATTTAACATAGCTTGGCATCTGCTCGAGAGCTTCTACCAAGGGTATGTTAATGTGAAGTTGCTTTAAAATGTCTAAGAATTTTTTAAACTGAACATCGACATTTTTAGGCTTAATTCTTTGAGGAAATGGAATGTTTCGTGGGTCAATCTGAGTTTGCTGTGGTATTGGCTTTGGAACAGTAGTCTTTGGGACAGGTCCAAAAGTGGGAAGGTCAGGGATGTCGGTCCCCACTGTGGGGATCACAGTGACTTGAGGAGTGCCCACTGTGGTGCTCACAGTGGGTTTTTGAGGCGAATCATCAGATTCAAAAATGATATTTTTCAGATCCTTTCCACTCCTTAAAGTTATGGACTTGACATGTTCTGGTCCTTTTCCTATCACTCTAGCTTGCTCGGTATCACTCGGTAACGTTCCTGGTGGTCTATTCTTAACTTCAACGGCTAGCTGTCCTACTTGGGTCTCTATATTCCTAATGGCTGCTTGGGTTTGATTCATAAAACCTTTGAGAATCGACTCGATCGATTGTTGAGCCTCAGCTGGTTGGTTGGATCGTGGTTGGTATGGTTGTGGGGACTGCCCACTGTGATGTGGGGATTGCCCACTGTGATGTTGCTGAAATCCCGGGGGATTGTATGGTCTTTGCTGGATGTGACTCGGTCCTTGGGGTTGGAGTCCTTGATTACCGGACCAAGAGAAATTCGGATGATTTCTCCAACCTGGATTATAAGTCTGCGAATAAGGGTTGTTCCTTTGGTTGGTCCCTATGACATTAACAGATTCGGGGTTTGCTGGACAATAGTCGAAAACATGCTCCTCTCCACAAAGGGAGCAGTTATCAGCGAGATGGGTTGCGGAATTGACTTGGCCTCGATTTTGATTTAAAACGATTTTTGTCAAGGCCACTAATTGTGCATTCATGGTTTTGAGTGCTTCGGAATCTATGGTGTTGGTCTTTGACATGGGTGCTCTCGGATTTGACCATTCGGTATTGTTGTTGGACACTTTTTCTAAGATTTGATATCCTTCGTTGTAAGTCATACTCGTAAATGTTCCACCGGCTGTTGCATCTAAGATGATTTTGGCTGCATTGGAAAGACCATTGTAAAAGGTCTCCAATTGGATGCAATGTGGGATGCCATGATGTGGGCACTTTCGAAGTAAATCTTTAAATCGTTCCCATGCATCCGAAACAGCCTCATCTTCCTCTTGCCTAAATAAAATTATATCATTTCGAAATCTAACATTCCTTGTTGGAGGAAAGTATTTTTGCAAAAATCTATCGGCAAGCTCTTGCCAAGTGGTTATCGAGTGAGGTGCATGTGCGTTCAGCCAAGATTTTGCTTTGTCCCTTAATGAAAAAGGGAAAAGCCTTAGTCTTAATGCCTCATCACTAACACCTTGCAATTGAAAGGAATCGGTCATTTCTAAAAAAGATTTTAAGTGCGAGTGCGGATCCTCAGATGGCGATCCTCCAAATTGACCCATGGCTTGGATCATTTGAAACATCACCGGTTTGAGTTCAAAATGCGTTGCAACAATATTGGGTCTCAAAATTCCGGAGCTTAAATCACCAACTCCGGAAGTAGCATAGTCCCGTATTTTTCGATCTTTGTTATCGGCAATCGTGATTGTGGTCTCCACTATAGGTGGCGGTACTGCAGCCATGTTCACAGTGGGGATCACAGGAGGTTGTCGATTTGTTTTCTTGCTTCTTCGTGTTTTTCGCAACGTTTTTTCTATTTCGAGATCTATTGGAACCAAATGTTCGAGTTGTCGCCGTGGCATACAATACGAACAGCTTAGAAAAACTAGTTACTCGGGCTCGAACAAAAACTAATGTCTTGAGATTTAAAATCACGCCAGTCCCCGGCAACGGCGCCAAAAACTTGGTTACGAGCGAAATATGTGTTTTAATCGCAGTGGGTTGCAAACTGTCCACAGTGGGAAGTGCAAGTGTACACTGTCCACTATGATCGTCACAGCAAGTAATAGTTGGTAAAATACCAGAATCGAATCCACAGAGACTGGACAATCAAGACAATACGGTTCTCATGAGCTCCTTTTACAAGTTTCAACTAGAGAGGAAAATAATACTTTGGTTTGGTTTGGTAAAATAGCTTCTTGCAACGATTTACTAAATGTTAAAAAGGAGGAATGTAGGTTGGATTTTCCCTAAATTTTATCTCAAATACTCGGTCCTTAGAGTGATCCTCGTATTTGTGGTGGATATTTTCGCTAGAAAAGCCCGGTTACAAAATACTCACACCGTTAGATAAAAATCCCATACTCTTAGTACTTGTTGTTTTGTCAATGGTAATCTCTAAGTGGACCTTTTCAGGCCTCGAAGGAATGTGTAGAGACAAATACTCTAAGTGTTTTTAATACACAAATTAGCTTTCCTACTACTCCAGTGGGCAGAGATTAGCTCACTGTGCCGACCTCACTTTCGTAAGTGTCATAAGAATTCTTTCGAATCCCCTAGCATCATTCAAGCTCGTGTCACTGCGTTCTACTCATTTCTAAGTTAAGAACTAGACTTTAGATCCTTGCAAGTGATCGGCTTGTTCGCATCCTTGGGTAAATATCGAGAATGAAAGACCAAAACAACAAATATTCTAAGTATAAAGATTACTCAAGCATTTTTGATAAAATCCAGGTACTTCTCCTTCCTACATCCCAAAGGATGTTTAGCCTAACATTTCTGAAGTAAAGAAAGCAAGAGATGAAGATTTGCACATAATAAAACTAAAAGTGATTTAAATTAACTGCCCACAGTGGGGAACGAGAAGTCGTCCCTGCACTGTGTATTTCGAACTACAACAGAAAATAAATTACTGAAATTAAATGCTAAGTTACTGCAGTAAATGAAAGCTTACAACTTAAAGAAAATGCTAGATATATTGCAAGATAGATGGATGGAATAAATGAGACCCAACACCCCTTTTTATACTAAGAAGGAGGTGTTGGTCTTTACACAAAAAGGGTTTTCCAAGGTGCAAGGACTGCAGGGAGATGCAGAAATCAGCTCAAAGGATAATACTTCAATCCTCCATGTATAGCCCTTTTTACCCAATGGTCCATTAGAAGTCAACTTTTGCAAGTACAAAAGTACAATCATGATGTGAAGCCTTGAGGAACACTTGTAACAGCCAAATCTCAGCTTCTCTGTCATTGAACCTTCCTCCTCCAGAAAATTAGATCCCAACTAAAAGTTTCTTTTTGATTTCTTTTTGATCAGCTCGAAGAGTGGGGAACCGGAGTGGGCACTGTATACGTCACTGCGGATGAAAAATCGAGAAAACACCCAAAACTTCCCCAAATAATTTATTAAAGACCATGGTTCACTCCTTTTGCTCGTTTTCGTAAATCATACCAAGAATGGGGGTTTTTAGAAGTGAAATGGCTAAAATTGACAAAATAAAGTGGAAAATAAATGGAAATAATAACTCTAAAAATAGAGTTATCACCTGCCGATTATATTCAAAAGAAAATCCTGAATCATCCTTTGATCTATCTTCCAACATAGAAAGAACCATTTCACCATCACCATCACCAACAAATGCATTCAAATCCCTCCTAAAGTTCTTATAATCATCAACAGTGCAACCAGAAACATCAAAACCCCCTTTCAAAGACATATGCAACGTATGCGCCTTCGTTGCTCAAATATTACAACTAGCAGCATTGTGAATAAACACTTGATCGGTTAAAGACAACTGCCTTCGTTTTCTAGACATACTCATTTCATTTTCATCAAGAAGCATATGATTATGTTTCTCTTCAAAATAATAAACTTCATACAATGATTTTGAAGGTACAAAACGCAACTTAATGCATGCTCTACAACCTGTCTTCTTCGTATTTGAATTACGGTGATTTTTACCTTCAATACTATCATGAACCGTATTAAAACTCCTTTTTGGTGGATCCCCTTCCTTACTACACACAACATACCTTATCTTGACAATACCATGATTACCATTAACAATTGTTGAAAGTCTAACATCAAAACCCCCTTTCTGAGCATACCGTTCATACATTGAAATGCCCTGCTGAACAAACTGAAAAAAGATACCTACTCTTGGCTTCAAATCCACATGCACATTCGGTATCCAAAACTTTGAACCAGACGGTAAAAAAAACTAATTGATGAACAACATTTGTAGATGACAAACAATGATTTGAACCTACAACATCATTATATAAAAATAATGTTAAAAATGTTCAAATATGAATGTATTTAATTCTTTTAAATAAAAGTAATACGTAAACTAAATAACAAATAATTCATATATGAATGTTTTATAACAATTCTAACAATTCATATATGAATGTTTTATACTATAAACATTTTTAAAGTAATTCAACAAATATTCATTTATGAATTTTTGTTACAATACCCATAATATGAACGTTTTATAGAAATTCTAATAATTCATATATGAATGTTTTATACTATAAACATTTTTAAATCAATTCAACAAATGTTCATATATGAATGTTTTATAACAATACAAACAATTCATATATGAATGCTTTACACTTTAATTTTTTTAAAAACAACTCATAATTCAACGAATGTTCATATATGAATAAATTTAATTATTTACAACTAACTAATTAATGAACTAAGAAACAAAATAATTCATATATGAACGTTCAAATAAATTCATATATGAATGTTTTATAATAACACAAATTCAAAAATCAAATCAAACTAAATTCATCAAGTTCATATATCAATCAACAATGTTTATAACAGACATAAAACAAATGTTCATATTCAATTTATAACTCAAAAAGTTTGAAAAAAACTAAAATTGTTCGAATTTCAATTTGAACGATTAATTATTTACAATTCATCTTCATAAAATCACATCTACATCGAAAAAACAGTAAAAGAACATAAAATTAAAACACAATACCTTCATCTTCATCAAACAAATCTTCATCGTTCGATAATTGATCAACTTCTTGATCGACTTCATGATCAAGAACGGTTACTGAATCAGACATTATATTACGATTGATCAATCTCTTTACAAAACCTAATTTTTGAGACAGAAGAAGAAAATGAGAGCAAATCAAGAGTTTGAATCGATAAAATTGAAATAGATTGATAAACGAGAGCTAATAAGGATACGATCGAATTTTATTAAGGAAATGATCTGTTTTATTTCAATTTGATTCTAAACCGTATGACATTAATTACCAAATTACCCTCCCGTGATAAAAATCAGATCATTTAATCTAAGGGACATGATCACTTCTCTATTTCTCTAAATATTTGGACTTCTCTATTGAACCTATCTATTACTACCTTAATAAGCATATACAAAAAACTCTTAATTACTACCCACAAAGCACATGGTACAATCATTTTATGCATACATTCAAAAAAACTATGAATTTACATGTTATAATGCATGATGTACACATTGTCAATGCACTCAATTTATTCACACCACCATCGAAAGCCTGACATCCTTTTTTGTTTTTTAATAAAAAAAAGTCATAACCATCCCTGCTTTTTCAACCTACTTTTTCAACCTGCTTTATCCTTTTTAGGGCATCCACAATGGTAAACCCATTTCAATGACTTGATCAAAAAAAAATATTAAAAAAATAGTGGGTCCCACCTTTTTGTCCCTTTCTCTCTCTTTGCCTTTCACAACAATTCTTCAAACAACTTGAGCTTTCTCAAGCGTTTGAGAAGTAAACCAATGTTCAAGTTGTTGCTCCAATGTTCAAGTCCTTATCAAGTCTTTCATCAAGCCATGGTCAAATGCCATTGGAGATGCTCTTAGTTTCCCTTCCAAAGAATTCAAAATTCAAAATTTCCATTTGCTCTCTCCTTCTCCACTTTATGTGAATATGTTTCACTGATTTCATTCACATTTATCATCTCGAATCCTCCTCCTTCGTATCCATGATCAAGATCTGCAGCCTCCGACGGTAACAATCAAGATCTGCCCTCCTCTGTCTCTGTCTGGTCGTATTTTGAACATTTTTTGTGTTGATTTGTTTATATTCACTTTCAGATCTTATTTCTCCTTCATTTTCACATACGCAAACCTTTCATTCTCTCCTTCAACGACGGAGTAACCTCAGAAGTGTTCTTGTTGGTGGCTTTATCATTTTGTTGGTTTCTCTCTCTCTCACATTTGACAGATTGTATGTTTTTAGGGTTTTAAATGTGTGTTTTTAGGGTAATAATATGATATTAGGAGTTTGTGATTATTAATTTGACAGATTGTGTTTCTAGACTCTGGTTCTCTTCGACTCTCGCTCTCATCTCTATCTTCTCCTGATTTGTGACTTGTGAGTACCCTCTTTCATCTATTTATCCTCCTAATTTCACATGTTCTTTTTTTTGTTCTTCATCTCCATGAAATAATTCCATTTGTAATTTCCTTCTCTTTTTTTCTTCCTGGAGTTCAATGTTGGTCAAGCCATCGCATAATACCTTTTCATAAATTTTATTTATGATTTTGCACAGATGAGAGGTTGAAATATAGCATCCACTTCAGTTATTTCTTCCAGTGATTCGGCTATGCCACCCAATTAGAACTATGGCAGGTAAAGTGATTGTTGGTGTTGGTTGTAAACCTATTTCTTTATTGAATGGTTGGTTTTTAGACTATTGTATTTTGACTTTTCCTTCTTACAGAGGTTTCACACCTTTGAAGAAAAGAGCTCCTAAACCATGCAAACTACAGGTAATTGGTAATATCCCATGGTTAGATTGCTTTAAAAAATCAAGTACAATTGTTTGAAAAGTTAATCACTTGTTACTTTAAACTTCTAGCAACTATCTGACATCATTCTTCTTGGTGTTTTTGAGATTTTGGTTCGTTTAGAGATGAAATCACTTGTTTGTATGTTGGTTATTTTTTCGGCAGTTTTGTTGCATCTGCATAACTTCATCTGCATAGATAAACAATTATTTCAGTCACTTTGAAACTCTAAAACAGTGATCTCCATGGATTAACCTGAGAGTTTCCTGTAATTTTTTACAATAAAAAATTGTTGTATGTTTAAATAAAATACATTTAAAGATGAACAAATCTCTTTCCAATTGATTTTGTGGGGGTTCATATGGACATTAAAACTTCGTGCCAAAGCTATAAACTTTAGATGATGGACCCATTCTGCGAAAAAAACTTGGGTGCCAAATTTGCTTCTTTAAAACTTTCTTGTACTTTTTTTCTGTTTTTATATGTACTGTGTGTATGTGTTCCTATTTTTGTTGGGATAATCTCATTCGTAGTAGAAGTACTAGATATGTAAATAGGGCAAAGATGAAAAGGTATGACCTTTTATATGAAAAGGTGTGACCTTTCATATGAAAAAGTGTGACTTTTCACCCATAACCGCCACCATATGAAAAGGTGTGACTGTTTAGTGAACAGTTACAATGGTTCATTGGCACCGGTTGATCTAGTATAAATAGGAAGCATATGTAACAGATTATGATAAGACAAAAACACATATTCTCTTAAATTCCCTCAAAGTTCTTCATCATGGAAGCATAGTTTGATTCGTCGGGTTCGAGAGTTCGATTCTTGAACGGGTTGTTGTATCCTCTAGATAGACGTCCAATCGATACAGTACGTGGGATGAATTTCTGTCTAAGGACACTGCTTAGCAGGCCTCAATCCAACAAACGTTCTTCTTCAAATTTGTGATCAAGAAACTCTAGTTAGTCATTTTCTCCTTGAAACTTTGATTATGTATTTTTCGTTTATATGTAAATTTCATATATACATATCTATATAAATAAATTCGGTTTTCCATTTGATTCAAGATTGTGTGTTACGAATTTCAATTCGTCTATCTAAGGTCTAACAATCTTAGACAGAAATTCCATTGACGATGGAAAACTCTTCCTTGTTAAAATCGAGTGTGGAGAAACTCGAAAAATTCAAGGGTTCCGATTTTAGAAGATGGCAACAAAAGATGCTCTTCTACTTGACAACTTTGAAAGTGTCTAACGTGCTTACCGATCAAGCACCGACACCGCCGGTTGGAGAGGGAGAAAACGCCCCATCCCAAATTGAATTGGCTATGTTCCAACGATCCTTGGATATTTGGAACGCCAACGAATATAATTGTCGGAATTTTATTCTTAATGGTTTGGATGATGGTCTTTATGACATATATTCATCCTTCACCACGGCAAGAGAAATTTGGGAGTCGTTGGAATCAAAGTATAAGACGGAAGTCGCTTGTTCCAAACGATTTATCGTGGGCAAATTCCTAAACTATAAGATGACGGATTCCAAACCGGTCGTGAAACAAGTAGAAGAAATGCAAATCTTGGTCCATGAATTGGAAGTCGAAGGTATGGGCATCAACTCTAACTTTGTTATTGGTTCAATTATTGACAAGTTACCTCCATCCTGGAAAAATTTTAAACTCTATCTTAAACATTTGTCCGAGGATATGAGTTTTGAGCAATTGATACTCAAATTGCGGGTGGAGGAGGACAACCGGATGAACGAGAAGGCGGATGAAATCTCGTTGGAACCAAATGCAAACATGGTTACCGGAAACTCATCAAAGTCAAAGTTCCAAAAAGGAAAGGGAAAGGCGATGGGTTTCAAGCAAAATCTCAATGCTTCAAACCCACTATCCGTACAACGAAGGCCTTTCAAGAAGCCTGTGATGAGTTGCTGGGTATGCGGCAAGCCGGGGCATCGAGCGAAGGATTGCCGCCATAGAAGAGACCATGGTGGTCCCGGAGGAGGAGGCGCCGGAGGAGGAGGTGCCGGTGGAAACCCCCATCAAGCCAACGTGGTCAATGCTCCAAATCAATTCGTTGGAGTAATTGAGGCTTTTATGGTTACGAACGTGACCGATTGGTGGGTTGATACCGGTGCCACCAAACATATTTGTAACTCCAAGAACATGTTTGCTACATACCAAAAAGTTGATGATGAAGAACCCATGTATATGGGTAATGCCACGACCGCGAAAGTTGAAGGGAAGGGAAAGGTGAATCTCAAGCTTGCATCGGGGAAGTAACTTGTGCTCACCAATGTCTTGCATGTACCGGCTATTACAAAGAACTTGATTTCTGGACCCACACTTAGTAACAAAGGATTCAAGATGGCGTTTGAATCTGATAAACTTGTAATTCCTAAGGGTGGGATGTATGTTGGCAAGGGCTACCTTAATGAGGGGCTCTTCAAACTTAGTGTGATGATCAATGACGATGTAAATACTGTAAATATTGTAAATAGCAATAAAATCGCAGGCTCTAGCTCCACTTCTATGTACATGCTTGACTCTTCTTCCCTATGGCATTCCCGTCTAGGACATGTTAACTTCCGATCCTTACAAAGCAAGAACGCATGTGTCATAATATGTCTATATGTAGATGATATGCTAATCATGGGGACCAACTTGGATGTAATCAATCAAACCAAGAAAATGTTGCACTCCTCGTTTGATATGAAGGATCTTGGAGTAGCAGATGTAATTCTTGGGATCAAGATCCAAAGAGATCCTAACGGTTACATTCTGACTCAATCTCACTATGTTGAGAAAGTACTTAGGAAATTTGGTCACTATGATGATAGACCAGTAGTCACTCCTTTTGATCCTTTAAGCCAACTTAAGAAGAATCAAGGAGAGAGTGTATCTCAATTGGAATACACTCAAGTTCTTGGAAGCTTGATGTATATCATGAACTGTACACGACCGGATATAGCGTATTGTGTGAGTAGACTTAGTCGGTACTCACATAACCCGGGAAAAGACCATTGGTATGCACTAGTAAGGGTGCTTCGATATTTGAAATACACAATGGGTTATGGGTTACATTATACAAAATACCCTCCCGTTCTAGAAGGGTATTGTGATGCTAATTGGATTTCCAACCATTCGGAGAGTAAGTCCACAAGTGGATATGTATTCACACTTGGTGGAGCAGCGATATCTTGGAAATCTTCCAAACAAACTGTGAATACCAGATCAACTATGGAAGCAGAATTTGTCGCATTAGACAAAGCCGCTGAAGAAGCCGAATGGCTAAAAAGCTTCCTAGAGGGTATTCCGTTGTGGCCAAAACCGGTGACTGCTATTGGTATCCATTGTGATAGTATAGCCGCTCTCACAAGAGCGAAGAATCAGATCTACAATGGAAAGTCCCGACACATACGAAGGCGCCACAACACTATAAAGGACTTGCTGAAAAATGGAATCATTTCCATTGACTATGTAAAGTCAAAGGAGAACATTGCCGATCCTTTGACAAAGGGCCCAAGTAGAGAGCAAGTATCCTTCACATCGAGGGGAATGGGCTTAAAGCCAACACAATGAGTTTCCTCGGCGACAACCTAACCTAGCGAAATTGGAGATCCCATGGTCTAGTTTCAATAGGCAAACTAGTCGGGGACAACTCAAGAAGCAATTAAACAAAGGTATGCCTATTCCTATGATGTTTTCCTTTGTTTTCCGTTGATGATAAATGGATGAATATTTTATTCTTAATAATGCTGATAGCTTCTAAGTAGAATACAACGGAATATTCTTGATCAACATTACCTATGTGAGATTGATGTGGGGTCGCATATTTGAGGACGAATATGGCTACGTCTTCTAAAATTCTCATGAAGAAAAGATTGTTCACGACCGAAATGAACACAACGGTAAGAGTCAACTATGCATAAACATGATATGTGTGATATTCATTGCCTTGACTTACTACAAAACGTGGTTAGTTCAAGACTCTTCGTCACTACCCACAAAGTAGGTCCGATGAATACTCACTAAGAACGGTTCAAGTCACCTAGACACCTTTTCTGATGCATTTCATGTTTATTTCCTGAATAAGAACAATAAATACTTTGAGAATATCTTATTTTCTATTCAAATGTGGGGTATTGTTAGAGTTTGAATAGAAAATGTGTGGTATTGTTGGGATAATCTCATTCATAGTAAAAGTACTAGATATGTAAATAGGGCAAAGATGAAAAGGTATGACCTTTTATATGAAAAGGTGTGACCTTTCATATGAAAAGGTGTGACTTTTCACCCATAACCGCCACCATATGAAAAGGTGTGACTGTTTAGTGAACAGTTACAATGGTTCATTGGCACCGGTTGATCTAGTATAAATAGGAAGCATATGTAACAGATTATGATAAGACAAAAACACATATTCTCTTAAATTCTCTCAAAGTTCTTCATTGTTCTTCATCATGGAAGCATAGTTTGATTCGTCGGGTTCGAGAGTTCGATTCTTGAACGGGTTGTTGTATCCTCTAGATAGACGTCCAATCGATACGGTACGTGGGACGAATTTCTGTCTAAGGACACTGCTTAGCAGACCTCAATCCAACAAACTATCTTCTTCAAATTTGTGATCAAGAAACTCGAGTTAGTCATTTTCTCCTTGAAACTTTGATTATGTATTTTTCGTTTATATGTAAATTTCATATATACATATCTATATAAATAAATTTAGTTTTCCATTTGATTCAAGATTGTGTGTTACGAATTTCAATTCGTGTATCTAAGGTCTAACAATTTTTTCTTCCCTTTTTTGCCCTTTCATCTTGTATCTCATGGGTAATGGCATTGCAAATTTAATTAAGAAAATGCAAAGATTCTCAAGTATTGGTTGTTTGTAGTAGGGAAGCTTGGCTGCACAGCAAACATAAAGATTCTCAAGTACATATACCACTTTTGATGGTAGTCTATAATGTTGTAACCTTTCTGGTGGTTAACTACTTGAGTTGGGAGATAGTTTTGATTTTTGGATGAGATTCTCAATTGAGTTTTATGTATACTTTTGTGTTTTTTGGCCAAGATGTTCTTGAATAAATGAGTTTTATGTATAGTTTTTTAATGATGTCTTGCACTTTTTTGCAAATGCAAGGACACACCCATGTGCTAATTAATCGAGATTGTTGAGTTCAATTTCTTTCATCCCACTACCTATATGTTTGATTTTTTTTTACCTTTTTGTGTTAAGCTTCTTGGTTTTTAATTTCTTTCATTTGAACTGCACACTTGCATAATGTTGGTGATGAGTTGTTTTGGCTACCATGATTCTTTGGTATGTGATGTTGTTCTAAATTTGTGATGTTGAAGGCCATATATGTTGCAACTAAGATATGGTTATTGATTTTTTGTTGCCTCACCTACTAATTTTGTTTCTTTTACTGACCGTCTCAAAAACCTGCATTACATGTTTTGCTGGATGCAGGTACAAGAAAAGCTCTTACACTTTCTTCTAACCGATGTTTTGCCGGATTATATGGCAGGTTCAAGAAAAGCTCTCATTAATTGAGCAATACAAACCGAAAAGATAAAGACAACAAAAGGTAGAAATCGGCAGTTGGTTGATGTAGGTCGTGCAACCCCATTGAATGGTGTCTTAACTTGCTTCTTGTTGTGTAGTTAGCAGAAAAGGAAGAGTTAAGGAGGTTGAGGTAACAACTTGTTAAATCTTCTGGAAGACCCATTTTTTATTTTTTCAAATAAACATTTATCGATAACTGAATTTGTCGGATTATAGAAACCCTTTCAAGTATTGATGTTGCTCTAAAACAACGAAAAATTTGTACCTCAGATGGGTCTTCTAAAAATTGTACCTTTTATGTTTCTCTATGACAGCAAAGATGAAGCTAGAGAAAAATCAGAGATTTCAAGGAGCTTGCCCACTACAAACCAACATCATCAAGGATTGAGGAGGAAGGTTGAGGAAAATTCTTAGAGAGTTTCAAAGAGTAATAGCTTGTAGAAAGGGTTAAAGGAGAAATAGATGGAGATGAGAATAGGCTAACATTTCAGGCATCAACCATGGGTTAAAAGGGGAAAAAGGAAATGACAACTCATGTTTGCATAGAGCTGGGTAGAGCCGGATCTAAGCATTGGCTAGGTAAGCGCCCTATAGCAAGAGGAGTAGTTATGAACCCTGTAGACCATCCACATGTGGGTGGTGAAGGAAGGGCCCCAATTGGTAGAAAAAAACCACTTAATACCAATATTATTCTTTATTAGTGTCCAATAAAAATATAAATGGGGCGTAGCCAAGTGGTAAGGCAACTGGTTTTGGACTTTTGTTGCTCTCCACGGTGCTTTCGGACTAATAGGTTTCATGTTACGTCAATTCGAACTTGCTCGATCTGTTCAATTGCGACCTTATAATGCAATCGCATTCTCTGGTTCAATTGCCAAACTTAAAGGTACAATCATGGATTAAAAGAAAAAGAAGGAAATCATATATCAGCTTTACCTTTTTTTTTCTCTTTTGTCTCTGTATGTAAATGTTTCAATCATTACACCTAAGGTTAAAACTTCTACAAATGAATTCAAGAAAAAAAAAAGTAAATTTAGGGTTAAGATGAAACTTGAAAAGAAAGAGATGTTATCGATGGCAGTATAATGATAGCTACTATTATAAAAGAAAGTGCATGGAGAATTGAGCTTTTCTTTGTGAGGGTCAGAATTGGAAAGCAAAAAGTTTGGTTGTTATCTTAAAATAGTTTGAAAATTAAATTTGTTAGACCATCTCCAATGAGTCACGTTATATTTTACACCAATTCTCAAAAGTAATGTAAAAAATAGTGTAAATTTTAGTATTAATAGTAAATCTTCTTCAATAGGTAATACTATTATTTAGAAGTGATGTTAAAAGTAGTGTAAATGAATAATGTTACACCAAATATAGTGTAATACTATTCATTGCATTAAATTTAGTGTGAAAAATAGAGACCCTATTGAAAATGTGAATAACGTCATTTACACTAAATATAGTGTTTAGTGTAAGATTTAGTGACCCCGTTAGAGATGGTTTTAATACATGTTTGTAAGTTGGATATTAAAGACTTCTTTAAGTTAAAAAGTTATAAACAAATGTAAAATAACTATATTTTAAGCAAATAGTTAATACTTATATATATAAACTACTTTTTTAATTATGTTTTTATATTTACGCGTAAGCAAGTCGTATAATTTTTTTAAACCTTATACCTAATATTAACTAGAAATTTGTCATTATATAAGGTAATAAAATGTAATTATAAAAAATAAATTTTTAAATATCTGTAACGTTTAATAGTATTATTAAATTTAAAAATATTCAATATATGGTTCATTTTAAAAGTATTAACGAGACAATAATAATAATATAGTTTGTAAATAGAAACGTTTTTTTATATATTTTAATGAGATAAAGGTCAAATAAGTAATGAAAAATTAAGGATATAAATTAAATTAATTAATATACGGTTTACGTTTTTTTATCTATTTTATCTATTTTTTTGCTTTTGGATTTTTTGCTTTTGCTTTTCGTTCATTTGTTTGAATTTAAACTTGACTCCCATAAAGGAAAACGTTGGCCTTTGCTTTGTCTTGCAACGAACATTCATTGTATTCTTCTAAAGTTTCTAAAATGCCCATAGATTCAAGGTGCATTTTGACATCCATAATCCATGACATATAGTTCTTGCCATTCACATCAAGAGCCGCAAACTCAACCTTTACAAGGTTCGACATATTGTGACTATTAATCAACAAAGAAAATTTAGAATCCATTTATGTCTTCAAATATTGAAATACAAAGAAGTGGAAGAACCAAAAATACAAACATGCTTAAGAAAAGATAAAACTCATCAGGTGGAAGATTACTGACATGAATAATTAGTAATATAAGTAATATAATGACGAGAATTAGGAGGGGATGAAGCATCTTGGGAAAAATCTTCTTGATTATATGAACTTGTAAAAGAAGAGTTAACTGTGTTGAGAAAGAATTTAATGGTTAATTTATAGTGTAAAAAGTAGCCGTTGTGGTTGTTTATTACCGTTATATATATAGCCGTTGGAGATGATTTTGTAAATAAAAATAATAATTAATACATAAAATCAATAAAGATTATAATATTAGTGATGGTAGATATAAGATGTAATTAGTAATATAAAATAAGAAATGTAAATAGATGTTAGTATGCTTAGATAAAATTAGCAAGGGAATAAATATACGCATAAATAAATGTTGAAAGATTAGTATGACAATAATTTAAGTATGCATAAATAAAAGTTAGTATAAGCATGAAAGCATAAATAAAATTAGTATATGCATAAATAAAAGTTAGAAAGGTTAGTAGTCATAATAGAAATATTAGTAGGCATAATGTATATAATAAGAAGTCATCAACTTTCATATTGTTTATTTTGATGTTTTACCTTCTTAACATATATGATTAAGGAAATACATACCTTGATTAGTCATTATCTTCAAATTTTAAACGAGCTGTGAATTTATAAATTTGAGAACTTGATACTTTTGCGATTATTTTTCTATATATCTGGTTGATAAACATAATTTATTGTAATAACTGTTTTCTAATTAAATCATACTAGCCTATAAAAAATTGAGAGAAAACAAGAATAATACGAACAAAAAACATCGGTGTCAGAAAAGTTATTTGCTTCAGAATTGTCATTCACCCGCGCTGCATCGCGCTGGTAGATAGCTAGTAGATATATATATATATATATATATATATATATATATATATATATATATAGGGGTGATTTCAATTGCAAACCCGATAATTGCAACAAACTTTGTAAACTCATCTACACCATTCATTTTCTTGATCTACGACTAGATGATAATCAGTGGCATAAACAGTAAATAACCTAATTTTCTTAATTAATTTCATGATTAATTGAGCACAGCATGGGTAAAACGGGAATTGAAAATGAAGTTGAGGCTTTTCGAATTTCTCCCAAATAATCAGGAATCATATCCCGAAATAACATCCCATAACTTCGACGGTTTCCGATCAAAGAGTTATTTTCATTCGGTAGAAGATACATGATGTTCGACATCCCTGAATCCAGGAAGAGGTACGATTATCGTTAATTAAAGTATAGATTTTGATTGAAATCGTCTTCTTCACATCAGGGTTTTTTCATTAATGCAGTTCGGCGTCCCAGTAACTCTATTCGTGATTGCTTTCTGTGTTAAAAAAGTTTTTTTAGTGTTGGTGTTAATTGAGTTGAGGATTTTTTTGACCGTATTCATGAAAATATTGTTGTATTCAGGAATCGTATTTGTAATTCATGATTAACTTCTGTTTATTCATGATTAACATATGTTTATTCATGATTAATCGATTACCATCTTCGTCGCAAAACTCCGACGATTCCATTACAAACATATTTTCTTTTATCTTCATGAACAAGAGAAAACCCAGTAGGGGCTTCATCGTCACCAACTGTTTTCTCCTTATCAGCATGAACAGTCGAGATCCAGATGGGGCTTCATCGTCACCAAACGAAACATTGTCGAAAACGATAACATGAGCCGAACCAAGAACATCGTTTACGAACATCTCATTCATGGAGTAGACCTCTTCCATCAGTGAAAACAAAAACTCGATTATGCAAAAACACTTGAGAGATATAATGGAATTATCAAGAATTAATGGAGAGGATATATATATTTGTATACATATACATATGTATATGTATATCTATACATATGTATATATGTACATATATATATATATATGTATATCTATACATATATGTATACATATGTATATATGTATATATATATATAATAACCGTATTTAGAGACGTCATATTGGGAAAAATCCCTATAAATCTGCTGCTACTAAGAATTAATTTAAAATTCCATCTACAATTACTTAATTCCCCTTGAACGTGAATTTTTGATAAAAAGAAATAACTAATCATCTAAGCAAAATCGATGGTCATGATTAGTTTACAAAGTTTGTTAGAATTCTCAGGGTTTCAATTGAAACGCGTTCTATATATATTTATTATTGATGGGACTTAAGATTTGAATTTAATTTTGTTTAAAGCTAGCCACGGAGGGGAAGTATATATGGTGAGAGTTGATTAAAATAAAATGATTGAATCGTTGGTGACCTCATCAACCAAGTGACCAACCCCCATCTTGGAGTTTTCTAATCTTAATTTTTTTTATGTAACCCAACCAAGATATTAACCCCAAAATATGGTGTCGGTCTCCTCATATCCCATACAACTTAATAATCCTCATTTTCTTTTTACTCCCACATGTAAACTAAATATGGTGATCTAGTAAATAAAATAATTTTAACTCTTGTTGTTATATTTACTCATTATTTGAGGGTAATGAAAAGGTCTAACTTTGGTCTTCTCATGTGATCCGAGATCAAGGGATTGTTTGGTTGATTTTCCCGATGAATCTTGTATGGATAAAATTGTGTAGATTAATTAACATATATAGATTGGGAATGTTATTGTTTTGGAAGGGTTTTTCATAAACGGAAGAAACGTGTTTGTCAATTTAAAGGGCACGTTTGGAAATAACTTGGTTTTCTGTATAAAGTCCCTCCTAAAAGTTTATTGAATAAGCTACTTTCTAGTTCAACTAAGTTGTGAGGTCCATTAAGTTTGTTAAGTTGCTAACAAACAAACCGTGACAATATAATTGGATGAGCATGTTGAAGCGTCTCAAGAATATATATTTGTCAAACATTGTGTAATTTACTGATATAGTACTAAATATATTGTGGATTTCCAATGCCTTCATGGAGTGAAAAGCACTATCACTACTACAAATATGACTTTCATACGCGCTTAATTATACGCGGTTTTTGTTGTTTTTACAAAAACCGTGTATAAAGGACAGATCTGGACCCTTTTTACACGGTTAAGGCTGAACCGTTGCTAAAACTAAGAATTTATACGCGGTTCTAAATTAACAACCGTGTATAAAAGGTACTGGACAATTATAAACTGTTGCATCGAAATAACCGCGTACAAAAGTTACCTTTTATACGCGGTTGTGTGTTCAAAAACCGCGTACAAAGGGGTTACTTTTATACGCGGTCGTATGTAAAAAACCGTTTGTAAAAAGCATATATTCACACGGTTTTGAGCAAAACACCGCGTACGAAAGTAACTCCTTTGTACGCGGTTGATTGTTAAAAACCGCGTACAAAGGTTTATTTTTACACACGGTTTTAGATATACAACCGCGTGTAAAAGTAATCACTTTACACGCGGTTTTTAACATACAACCGCGTATAAAAGGTAACTTTCGTACGCGGTTATTTTCACACAACCGCGTATAAAAGTCCTTACCTAGGGCATCACTATAAATATAAGGTATGTGCCGTTTTTTTCCCAATGCAGCACCCTTTTGAAAAAAACATACTTTTTGGCGATTTTTTGAGGTTTTTGGTGGGTTTTGGCATTATTCTTCAACAAAAGTAAGGTAAGATCATAATCTTAAACAAATAGTTCAGTAATTACTACTTTCATATGCATTAAATCATGTTTCTAAGTAATATTAACTATATAAATGTGATCAATATGCAGCTCTCACATATAGATATATATAAGAACAATTCATATAGGCGTACCGGTTGGATTTGACTGATCAATTACCGAGCATACTGATCAGGTACTATATATACTATATTGCGCGTTAATTAATTATATTGATTTTGTACACGTACGATTTCTAAAAACTTTAATTTGCATGCATTTATTATACAAGTCCATGCATTTGATGCCTTTAGGTCGCCCGTCCGAATTTTGATCTAATAGAGATTAATTTCGGATAGTCCCCTGTTTGAGACTGCTTTTTGGATTTTTGTCTCATTTAGGATGTGAATGCGTATAACGGATTGATTATTGTAAGAAAAATTTGGTAGAGGTTTCCCTTTTTACTCCTACGAATATGTGTTTTTATTATACACATATTTGGGGAGTTGAGGGGAAATGCTGCCGGATTTTTCTTAAGTAATCAATCTGTTATAAGCACTTACAAATGAGACGAAATATTCAAAAAGTGGGTTAGGATGGCCACCTCAGCCTTTTGAATCATGTCATGCATGCATTTATGATTGATACGTTATTTCAATATTACAGATGGATCGTTATGACTGGATGTACCAAATACCACGAGCTACAAAGGAATATTTGACCCGTCTTGATCACTTTATGGAGGTTGCACAGAATAATCGGGTGAACAATGGAGAAACGGAAATTTGGTGTCCTTGTCGGGATTGTAAATTTTTTTTGTAAATATAGTGATCATAATTTAATTAAAGAACATCTTATTGTACGTGGGTTTATGGAACGATATACATGTTGGATTCGACATGGAGAGGATTTTGATAATTGTAATTACACGGTCGATCGAGATTGTAATGACACCAATGATAACTATGAATCATACAATGATAACCGTGATAATTTAGATGAAATGTTACATGATGTGGAAGATAATGTTGCCGATAAGGATTATGACAAGTTTGAACAATTGTTTATCGACTCCGAAAAACCGTTGTATGTTGGTTGTTCAAAGTTTACCAAACTTTCAGCTGTGTTGAAACTATTTAATTTAAAAGCAGCAAACGGTTGGAGTGATAAAAGTTTTACTAGTTTGCTAGAGATTTTGCATGAAATGCTTCCCGATGATAATGAATTACCAGTTTCGATATACAAAGCGAAAAAACTGATGTGTCCAATGGGATTGGAAATAGAGAGAATACATGCATGTCCAAATGATTGCATGTTGTATAGGAATGCAGATGTTGATCTACATGAGTGTCGTATATGTGGTACATCGAGGTATAAGCGAAAGAACCGGACGGAAGACGATAGTGATGTGAAACAAAAGGATGGTCCTCCCGCTAAAATGTTGTGGTATTTGCCTATCGTACCAAGACTGAAACGATTATTTGCAAACGCCAAAGATGCAAAGTTGTTGCGTTGGCATGCTGAAGATCGTAAAAAAGATGGAAAAATTAGACATGTAGCAGATTCTCCTCAATGGAGGAATATCGACAACATCTTTGAGGGTTTTGGTGATGAAATTAGGAATATTCGGTTCGGTCTTAGCTCTGACGGGATAAATCCATTCGGAAGCATGAGTAGTCGTCATAGTACTTGGCCGGTGCTTTTATGCATTTACAATCTACCACCATGGTTATGCATGAAACGTAAATACATTATGATGTCGTTGCTAATTCAGGGTCCCAAACAACCAGGTAACGACATTGATGTGTATTTGGCTCCGTTAATAGAAGACTTGAAAGAATTATGGAGTCCAGGCATCGAAGTGTATGATGCATACGGAAAGGAGCGTTTTCAGCTACTAGCCATGATATTTTGCACCATAAACGATTTTCCAGCTTACGGGAATTTGTCAGGTTATAGTACAAAGGGAGAAAAGGCGTGTCCTATATGTGAAGACGACATACATGCTCTAAGGTTGAGAAATTGTGGGAAACATGTGTACATGGGCCATCGAAGGTCTCTTCCGAAGAGCCACCAGTACCGCAAACTAAAGTCATTGTTTGATGGGAAAATCGAGCATGGAGTAGCAAGGCAACCGTTGAATGGACGAACCGTGTATTCTCGAGTTAAAGATCTAGACATTGTGTTCGGAAAAGGTCGCCCAGTTCCTCCCAAAAATATTTGGAAGAAGAAGTCTATTTTCTGGGATCTACCATACTGGGAACATTTGAGCGTTCGACACTGTCTTGATGTGATGCATATTGAGAAAAATGTTTGTGACAGCTTGATAGGTCTATTGTTGAATATTCCAGGGAAATCAAAAGATGGGGTGAAAGTTCGAAAAGACATGGTGGAAATGGGGATCCGATCAGAGCTTGCTCCAGTTGATAATGGAAAACGCACATACTTGCCACCGGCTTGCTACACATTGTCGAAGGTTGAGAAAACCAAATTCTGTCAATGCTTGCATAATATCAAAGTTCCATCTGGATATTCTGCGAACATTAAGAAGCTAGTGTCAATGAAAGACTTGAAATTTCTTGGTATGAAGTCACATGATTGTCATGTTTTGATGACACATATGATTCCAATTGCAATTCGTGGTATATTACCAGACCGCATCCGACACACAATTACAAAGCTTTGCTTGTTCTTTAACATGATTCATTCGAAAGTGATCGATCCAGAAGTGTTGGATTCATGGCAAAAAGATACTATCATCACTTTATGCCAACTGGAGATGTACTTCCCACCCTCCTTCTTCGATGTGATGGTACACCTTGTGTCTCACATTGTTGGAGAAATAAAGTTTTGTGGTCCTGTCTTCCTACGATACATGTATCCATTCGAGAGATATATGGGTTTTTTAAAAGGGTATGTAAGGAACCGATCTCGACCTGAAGGCAGCATTGTTGAAGGATATGCTTCAAAGGAGGTGATTGATTTCTGCACAGATTATCTGGCCGATGTCAAAAATATTGGCATCCCGCAATCTCGACATGAAGGTAGGCTTGAAGGGGTTGGGACGATTGGAAAAAGGTTTATCACTCCAGAATATGTTGAGCTACATAATGCACATTTTTTCGTGTTACAGAACCTAACTGTAATTGCTCCCTACGTACATGAGCACATGGCAATGTTGCATGAATTGAACCCAGTGAAGAGCGATAAATGGGTCGTTACCGAGCATAACAGAACATTCACAACCTGGTTGAAAGAAAGAGTGAAACAAAACTATAGGGGAGAAAATGTTGATCAAGTAGTGGAACATTTGGCGTATGGTCCTGTACATGTTGTGTCAACATACCAAGGATACGATATTAACGGATACACGTTCTATACCAAAAAACAAGATGACAAAAGTACAATGCAAAACAGTGGGGTGACATTAATAGCCACAACGACAGAGTTCTCTAGATCGAACAATGATGCAAGGTCGAGGATCGCCAAAGACTCGTATTACGGCGTAATTCAAGAAATATGGGAGCTTGATTACACTTTCTTTAAGGTACCTCTATTTAAGTGTAAATGGGTCGAAAACAAAAGAGGCGTCAAAGTTGACAATGATGGTTTCACGACCGTCGATCTTTTTAGAGAGGGTTATGTATCAGAACCTTTCATTCTTGCCAAGCAAGCCTCACAAGTCTTCTTTGTCGAGGACCCGAAGGATTCCAAGTGGCACATCGTTCTTCATGGTAAAAGACATATACTTGGGGTTGAAAATGTCGAAGATGAGGAAGAATATGATCAGTTTGACGAGCTACCTCCTTTTTCTGTCGGTATACCCTCCACAAGTGTGCTGATTGATGAAACTACTTACCTGAGAACTGACCACGCTGAAGGATTATGGGTTAATGAAAGTCATCCTACATAATCCGACGAGATAACTAGGTATTTGTAAGCCGCTTGTTACTAAAATGATTTTAATAGTATTAATTAGCTAATATTCATATAATTGTTTCAATCATTTTTTCAGGGCTAAACTATTGAAGACATGACAAGCGGAGGATCTATTCAGAAGACAATTTTATAAATTTTGTTTATGTGATGTTGGTATTTTGGTTAAAGATTGTGACACTTAAGATACATTAAAGTAACAACAAATGAGTTTGTTGATATTAATTATTGTTTTAGTATTAATAACTGGGACCGACTCGCCGAGAACAAGACCGATTCTTGTATTTGGGTCCCAAATAGTAATCTCGTAATCAGTATTGATTTTGGGTCAGGCCCAAACCGATCGCACTTAACTTTTTTATATTGATTCCGTGTCAGGTTACACCCATTTAACGATCTCTAATACTAACCATAATAACCAATAATAATCAATAGTAATAATAATAAAAAAAATCAATAATAATAAAAATACGTAATAATAATAATAATAATAACCATAACAATATTAACAATAATAAATTAATAATAATGAGAAGAAGAAATAACAATAAAGTATGATTCTTAAAACCCTAAAGCCATCCTAAACCTACGTTTATCCTAAACCCACGATTTCCCAATAGCACCAAATCGATTCCAGATAGCGCCAAATCGAATTCTCTGATTCCAAATAGCGTCTTTTCATCGATTTCCCACGTTTTCCCTAAAGCCATCCTAAACCCACGATCGACACGCTTTCTCCTCCGGCTGTCTCTTTCCCTTTCTCCTCCGGCGAGCAATGACGACGAACGATGGTATCTCCATTGAAGAATATACTTCCGGCGATGATCTCTCTGTTGAAGAAGCAGAGAATACCTCTTCAATGCCAGGTATGATTCTTAAAACCATAAGTCTCGATTGCTCTTACTCTTCGATGCTGGGTCTTGATTTTTGTTTAGTTAATCGATTTGTGGAACACATATATACATTGAATCTATTAGATTTCATACTTTAGATTTTGTGGAACACAAATATACATCGATTTGTGGATACATATGAATGTATTCATAATGAATGGTTGTGGTATATTCATAACAAGTGTAGTAGCATATTCATCATTTGTTTAGTACCTGTTTTTTTGTTAAGAACCTATGGGCCATTAACAGGAAATGAAATATTCATGATGAATAGCATACACATTCATGGTGCATTCATTATGAATAACTGTGAATGTACAAAATGAAGAACCCGACAACTCAATGGTAACTGCATATGAAATTCAAAAAGACCATAGGGATAAAGTGTAATTGTTCCATGTAACTTTTAAACGCACATTCCAAGTAACTAAATCACTTAGAATATCTATTAACAAGTGTTGAACATATGACTAGAAATTTGACATTGATGATGTGCGCATACTAGCATAATGTTGATATAAATGTAATAATTCCAATGGAGAATTGCACATTCACGTGTTTCGGAGATATGCTTTGTTATCATTAACAAAATGCAAACATACAAAGGCCATCAGAAGATATTTAGCGATTAATATGTCCATTTACCGGTTACACACAAGTTCATCTACAAAGAGATTTAATCCCTTTCAGTCATATCAAAAAAACCTAATAACTCAATGGCAACAACATATGAAATCATATAATACCGAAAGGGTATAGCATATGAAATTCAAAAAGAAACAGAAGATGATTTCTTGATTTTCTTGATTATGAATGACTTAACGATTAGGGTTTTGGTTCAACAAAAGAAGAGTGACGAGCAATGAACTGTATAGATTACTGCAATTCATAATTAACCAAAGTGCTGTTTGGCAGCAGCAAAGTGCTGTTTGTCCCAACTAGCAAAGTGCTGTTTGGCAGCAGCAAAGTGCTGTTTGTCCTGTTTTCTTTTTTTATTCAACAAAACACTTTTTAAGGGATTGTAAAAATGCGAATAAAAAAGAGATGAAACAGTTATATAAATAAATAAATGAGTAAAAAGGAACAGTTACTCCATAAAAAGGAACACTTTGTGATTTTGTTCATTATTGTTTTTTTAGGGATATAAATTAAGTAGCTTTTAGACTCATTTAAATGAAAATCTGTGCTGAAAATTTGTATACCTTGGTCTAGAAATAAAGATTTCCTTAACTTATGGAAATTAAATATTGTCTCCATATACAAAGATGATAGCAAGAGTCTGTTGACCATGAGATTTCCTTTACATTATCTTTTCCAATGGTCACCCTTCATCCCTACTTTTGAATTTTTGCTCCAACTAGTCTTAACATCGTTTTATGTATGGAAGTAGATATATGTTATTTATGTATGGTTTCTTGTTCCTAACATCTCAGGCAACAAAGAACCAAGGGGATCGAAACCTACGCAAAGGTCGACCCAAACCCGAGGGGCGACATCAATGACCAAAATAAGGAATTGTAAAGATTGTACAATTGAATTTTATCCCGATACTGGTCGGCCGGTCGGTCCTTATTCTTGTAAATATGCTAATTGGGTAGGATTGGAGGTGAGAACGAAGATCTCTATACTCGTACCTGATTGGCACAAAGTTGACGCTGATGAGAAGGCTCGATTATGGGCAGCGATAAAGGTATACAATACATTGCATTGTCATCATATAAGATATTGCATACTATTATCGTTTAATGACTTTGTTTTGATCAAACAGCAAAAGTGGAATTTAAATGATGACAAGTTGAAGAAAAAGACGATGTCGATTGCTTCCAACTCGTGGAGAAGCTTTAAGTATATGTATTTGCTCAACCCTTAAGTATATGTATGCCTCATCTCCCTAGCAGTATACAATTATTAATGAAATGGATATTTAATGTAGCTACAAAAAGATGACGAGGCACATTCGAAGAGAGTAGTCACTGCATCCGAGCCACACGGACATAAAAAGATAGCTAAGCAGACCAAGTCGTTGCCTAAGTTGCCTAAATCTATGCAGGATCGACCGCCCGCGATGAAAGAGTTATTTCAACGCCTAAATTCCAACAAAGAATGGCCGACGATTGGGGTTACGGTTCAGGTCGAGGCAGGGGTCTTTGGCTCTACGTCTATGCACATAGCGGTCCAGTATGATGACTTGAAGTTATTAATGACGAATGGGTGGCTCGACCAAAACATCATCGCTTGGTTTCTAGCGTAAGTCAATATTTATATATGTCTTATCAATTTGGGTATGTATATTCACAACATCTAATAATGTTATCATATTTTAACGTTTTCAGGCATTTACACACGATTATATCTACAAAATCAAGGAACAATTGTGCGTTTATAGCACCGGGAGCAATAAATGAAATTGAAATTTCATGGGGTGGTGATCTTGTCTCAAACACAATTTTGGCAACGATGGTGCACCATAAGGAAAAAGAGTTCTTTTTGGCACCATACTCACAGGGGTAAGATAAATATTAATATCTTATTCTAATAATGATAATATACATTTTACACTTTTAAGTTGTATTGACGTTACCATTTTTAGGCACCATTGGTCGCTACTAATCATTAGGCCTAGACGTAGCTTGGTTTATGTATTAGATTCGATGATGTCAAGCGATAAGACAGCCGAAACTTACAAGATCAAAGGCCTAATTGACACGTAAGTAATGTATCACTTTAATATACTATTGTTGTTTATTTATATAGTTAATCGACTAATAACACAAATGTGTTGTTATTTTTCATTTAGGGCTATTTCAGACTACCATCGTGCCATAGGGTCTTCTCAAGCCAACACTTCGGTTACATGGAGATTAAACAAGGTATAATTCATATATCCTAACAATTTATTTCGTACTTTAATTTGTTTAACCACTATTTTTTTTACACTTTAGTGTAATCAACAACAAGATGGTTGGGAGTATGGTTATTATGTAGTGAAACAAATCTTCCAATTTGTGATGCATGAGCAATATGCTTTCAAGGTATGTGTTTCTTAAATTCCTTTCATTTTATTTATATATCGTACAAAACGCTTTATTTTGTTTATAATAACACCTACTTTCAAAACTTATGTTGTACAAAACTTATATATAGGATACATGGACGACGACGACTCCTTTTGCAACGATAGAAGTAGAAGAGATGGCTTGCATGATCGCGAGATCGTTTACTTTGAGGCGCATGAAAGATGGTAAAATGTGATAATAAATGGGGGGATTGTTTTAAGAATTATTAGACTTGATTACACGATAAAAAGTATTAGAATGTTTTGTTACTCGAAGATGTTACATTTACGTTGACGATGTTTAAAGTTTAATGGTTAATGGTTACTTTGAGATGCTACATTTACGTGTCTAACTGATTTTTGTACTTATTTGGAATTGTGTTTGAAATGTTTCATTATTCCAATTGGAATTGTATTTGGAAATGTAATTTATCGAATAATGCATGGTAACAAAATCGAGGAAAATATTAAAATTATAAATATAACTCATTATACACGGTTCTAGTGAAAAAACCGTGTACAAATGTCTGCATTTTTTTTATAAATTGTTACATTTATACACGGTTTGTAATGAAAACCGTGAAAAATTATTACAATTGTAAACGGTTTTAGCAAAAAAATGTGTAAGATAGACACTTTTATAAACGGTTGGTAGTACTTATTTAAATGGTCTCATCTAAAAACCGTGTAAGATTGTGACTTTTATACACGGTTAATATTCATTTCTAAACGGTTGTAAAACCGTGTATAAAAGTTGAGTTTTATACGCGGTTTTGGAACCGTGTATAAAAGCCGATACTTTTACAAACACTGGCCATACACGCGGTTCCAAAACCGCGTATAAAGCCCAAAACAACCGTTTATAAAAGACATATTTGTAGTAGTGTATGTAGCCTCCAAACAATGTTTTCTCAAGGCTAGTGTGATTCAAAGGAAACATTTAGGTGCAAGTTTGGTGACTTATGTGCTATAATATAGCGGCATGAATTCTTTTTAACAATGGATGCATCATGTACGGTAAGAAATAAAGTGCAAGTAGGGTTGAGAGAGGGATATGAAAAAGAAAAACCAGTTAACTTTCAAGATCAGCACCTGAAAGTTGTTTATGCCAAAAATCACCTAAAAGGATAACTTGAGGTTGATGTGGACTTTAACAACTAAAGAAATGGATCTCAAGACCAATAAACACAATCGCAAGGAAAAAGTAAATAAGACAAAGGAATTGGTGACGCGAAAAACCCCAAAATGAGAGAAAAAACCGCGGTCGACTTGTGAGAGTCGACGGTGCACTATAGTCGACAAACAGGGGCGAAAGTCCTTTGGTAACATGCGTTTTGTGTACAACAGATTACAATATGAGAAAAAAGTAGACTTAATCATATGTAAAAGTCGTGCGTCGTGTGTAAATCGTATGAAATAAGCTGTTGTCGTGCGGTTCGAACTATTGCCGTGCGTAAGTTGCCTTAGCGATATTTGTTCGAATGCCTCGTAGATTACTGTTGTATTTGCGATGTCTAAGAGTTTGGAATAGATGTAGATATCTTGGAATAGATAACCGGTGTCTTTTTCGGTTGTAGAGCAGGTCTTTATATAGCTTCCTCTGGTAATAAAGTTGGCTTAATGACTGGTTTCGTAACCGCTGTCGGGCCTTTAATGCCATCAATAGCTTGTCCGTTACTGGTCGTTGTACCATGAATGCTTGTGGACCTGCATTAATGAGCAAAAGAAACGGGTGTTGACTGTTAACGGTTAGTGTAATCGTACGACCGTCTTATGTCTCGGACGTCCGTCGTATGGAACTTACGACCGTCATAAAAATGTACGAACAGATACTCATCTGTACATAACCTGTAAGACCTTATCTTAATACAAGAGTGGTCTTATGCAAATGTTATTTGGGTTTTCTATCGTCGGTCGTGAGGTGTGATTTTTTACCCAAACAGTTTGCCCCCAAAATTCGAATTTTAGGCGTGAAATTCGAATTTTTAAACCCGACGAAGTGGCTTGACACGTGTCGCGCGGGGAGAGGGTCTGGTCAAATTCCAACCATCTTGGTTTGATTTGGATTGGAGGAAACGAAAATGCCGTGACGTCACAACGGCGTGTCAGAGGCGTGGAGCCATTCAGAGGACAGGTGTCGCCCATCGGCATGATGCATGCGAAAAGGCGATGGACAGGTGTCGACCATCTAGAGGGTCGACCTGACACGATGTTACTATAAATATCGCGATCGTTGAGATCGCTTCCTTCTTTACGTTTGTGATTTTTAGAGAGAGATTTTCGAGAGATTTAGCTGCCTTTTCGTGTATTGGTTATAAATCAAGAAAAAAAGTTGCTGATTTTCTTAGTATTCTCGTAATGTCGATAGAACCTGCAAGTACCATTGTTGGTCAGGAGAGTTTAGAAGCCTTTGGGACCTTGTCCGGTGTTCCTGATGTCGTCCAAATGTACTCGTCGGGTCAGTTCGCTGTCTGAATGCCCGAATGGACACTTCATTTTGTACGAATACCCTTTTAAGGTGGGTTTCAAGTGGCCTTTTCCCCGTTAGTTAGGGAGTTTTTGGGGAAGTACCATCTTTCGCCTGCCTAAATGATGCCCTAGTTCTGGCGAATAGTCCGTGTGATCGATAGGATCACCGGCGAGTGGACGAGACCGTTCACAATGGAGGACCTTCTGGCGTTCCACGTAGTCAAGGTGGACAACTACCACCGGTATAGTTTGTTTTCTAAGTACAAGAAGGCTCAGGTCTTAGTGCTGAACACCCAGGTGAACGACCATGGGTGGCAGGCTCGATACGTCTTCGGCAAGACGCAGTCGCTCGGGCTTCTGCAGGAGGACACGACATGGGTTACTGTCCGGTGGAACACCAACAGTTAGGTTTTTATTTGTCGCATATTATTTTCGAGTCGTGTATTATATCTGATCGTAAGTTTTCATTTCAGCTCTTACGTTCTCTGACGTTAGCGTGTCCAAGGAGATGGAGGCGAGAATTGAAAGATTCCGGATGTATAATCCAGATGATAGATCTTTCTCCGTCCAGCGAGGTCTTAGGGACGATGGTTCGGACGACGAGGTCCAAATACTTAGAGAGATGGATACTTCTGCTGAAGAAGAGGCAGAGGAAGAGGAGACTGCAAGTAATTTGTCGTACGTTTTACCCGGTATGTCGTCGTTTATTTATACATCTTTCCTCTTATCGTGTGTTTTTGCAGGTGGGCCGGGCGATTTGCCTACTCACAGTGCGTCAAAGAGGGAGGCTCAGCTCCTCCTTGCCCGTCAGGCCAAGGAGCCGAAGCGCAAGGCACCCCCACCCCCGTCGTCGGGGTTTAAGAAATCCAAGACGGTTCTCCGTAGGGAACCGTCGTCGAAGGGTGGTGAATCGTCTAGGGTCGCCACTTCTAAGTAGACGAAGACGCCATCGAGAGTTATAGACACGACTCCGGTGAGTGTGGCCCCTCCTGCGACCGGAGAAATCACCCCTTCCTCCTCGTCAGCCGACAAAGGGAAAAGGAAGAAGACGGAGGAGTCTACCGGTACTATGATGGTGAACTTCACACTACCGTCCAACTTCATGTCGGGGACGATATGGACAACGACAAGATCTTCCCTGATTTGGAGAAGTTCCTTCTTCCGTCCTTCAAAGAGCGACTGGAGGACATCACGGTTGACAACATGGGGTCGCACGTCGCAGGGTTGACCTTCAAGGTACGTACGATCCGTTCATTTTAAGTACTTTTTATTGTTGGTTTTCTAACGTTTGTGTGTTTGTGCGCTGCAGGCGTTCCAAACTTCTCTCTGTCTGTATGCCCATATGGTTAAAATCTGTAGGGTTACCCCTGTTGCCTTAGAAAAAATGCACAAGGCGCAGGAGGAAGCCCGTGTGGCAAAAGATCAGGAGAAGTTGGCGATGGAAAAGGCCGAGTGCTTTTCCACGAAGTTTTCCGAAGCCCAGGACTTATACGCGGCGTTGATGAACGCGAAGGAAGACCTTCAGCGCCATCTGAGGGACACCCTTGAGAAGTCCTCTGCGACCGAGGCAGAGTTACGAGCAACTAAGGGCTCCTTGGCCGAGAGCGAAAAACAGGTCAAGGACCTCAAGTCGCTCGTCGAGGCGAGAGAGGGGGAGATCGCATCCTTAGAGGAGCGACTCCAGTCGTTTGAAGCTCTGACCCGTCTGAGGGTGCGAGCGACGATCATGTGTCACCATTTACGGGGGTGAAACCCTATGGCTGGAGCCGAATAGGAGGTCAAAACTTTCTTGGAGCAACTCGGGGACGAGGAAGAACTCGACCAAGAAGACAAGCTCGATGAAGAGGATCCGACAGACGCTGAGGTCGGCGTAACTGGCGACGAGGAGGGCGCTCAGGACCCCCCTCTGCCTTGATTTTTAGTTTTTTATTTTTGATGTGGGGCGACTATAATCAGTCGTGCCCTTTAGTTGTATATTTTGATTGTGTAAATACAAGTGAAATTCAGTTATGCTTTTGTCGTATACTTTACTTTGTTGCAAATGAACAAAATAAAATGAAGAATAACAAGATTTAACGGTCGAGCGTAATGTATGTGAAACTGTATGACTGAGACACTTGTAATTTCTAAGTAATAGGGTGACGGAGGCCGAAGAAGTATTCTTAAGTATGGATTTCAAATCATAAGACTTTTGTCTCCAACACTCAGCTTAAAGAGCATCTGTGATGACTATAAGACCTATATGATGAATCATAAGATTCCTTTTGTGATATGCAAGCCTCAGAGACTTTGTTCCTTACGATAAAGATCGTAAAGCTTGTAACGACCCGGTTTCCCAAACATACAACAAATAACATATATTGCATAACATCGTTACATTCATAAAAGAAAGTTACATAATAATTCACATACGGTCCCATAGTCTCGAAACTACAAAACACATAAAAGCTTCCTAATCAACATCAGTCATCAAAAAGCGTCCTACTCTTTATCCTTTCCTTTGCTGCCATAATTTCCTCGACCTGGAATACATATTTTTGAATACAAAATGAGGGTTAGACCAAACGGTCTAGTGAGATATTCCCTGTCATTTCAAAATCGTCATAAAACCAATTTATATAAAACCAATTTATATAAAACCATTCCTATTAAAATAGTTTATATAAAACCATTCGTATAAACACACATATACCAATCAAGACTCGTGTATCGTGCACAACTCCTCATCCTCATTCCCCATGGCCATATTAGTTGGTTGCGAGCCAACAACACCGCTGTACAACAACTACAGCAAACACCTCCGCCGACTATAGTTTCGGCTAACGTATATTCGTGTAGTGTAAAGCACATATAAATACAATATATATACGTACCAATATATCATATTGTCATTTATAAACCTTTCATTACATTCTAATCACATATCCATCTCAATCATAAACACGTAATCACACCATATATCACATATCCAATCCATACATATCCATCTCATATATATATATATATATCACATATATATGTATCCCAGTTGAAAACGTTTTAAAAGTAAAACTCACCTTGTTGATAGTTTGAAGCCACACACGTGCAAACGATACAAATGAGCAAAACCGGCAACTAACGCCACAACCGAACACCACCCACGCCATACTAACGAGGGGCAACCGAACCTGTAATATATACACATTAATGAAATCCACATACTTATACGTATACAAGACTCACTACGACAAATGACAACCTTAACAACTCACCGGACACCCCCGAATCGCAACCGAGCTAGAAACCGAACAACCGACATTAAAAACAAAACTTGGAGTTGTCATATGCCCAAACTAACATGTTCAAAGTGTTCAAATACTATCTTACACTAAAAACAAGTACCCATACGCCTTAAAACGACACCGATACGCAAGAAACAAAAATCAGAAAAAGCTGAAACAGTGTTGTGCGCGCCTTGTGGCACGCCCCAAGACGCGCCCAGACACGCGCCGACGTCTGTTGGGCATCAAACAGCCCTTGTTCAGCCCCTTTAACACCCCAACTCAACCCCATTTAATTAGGTTCATTCTATGGAAGTTTTAGTATCAAAAATGAGGTTTTTAACATCAAATAACATGAAGGAATCCATGTAGCAACTCTATACACATATGCACTCAATTCAATCCATGATCAAGAATGGCTATGAATGAACTCCACATCACCATCCATGGCAAAGTATCAAATTCAGCCTTAAACAAGCAATATGAGCCATGACAGGAAGAAACCTCATACTTCATGACTTTTATTCACAAGATAGACTTCTTAAACTATAAAATCATCCACACCCTATTACATAAACCCTTAAAAACCTAAACCAATAACATCATGAAGAAGAAGAGGCTAAGACATCAAAACTAACACATACCTGCAGCAATACTCCTTGAGGAAATACTTGAATTTACAAGATGAGACAAACCCTAGCTTTTCTCTTCCTTTGGCTTTCTTTCTCCCTTTCACGACACACACACCTTCACACACTTCACCATATTGAATTTTCAGCAAATGAGTCTATGACTCATCAACACCCACATGACTCACTATATCTTAGGCTATTTTCACTTAAGGCCAAATCTATGACTAAATACCCATAAGACCCTTTAACAAAAACTATTGACTAACAACTCCTAATCTAACTCATAAAGTCATAATAGAACCCTTAGAATTATATTACATGATATTACAACATTCTAAACTAATAAATCCAAATAACATAACTTAATTTCCCCTTTAAAATGAGATATACTCATAAAAATAATAAGGGCACTTACTACGGGTTATTACAATCTCTCCCCCTTAAAGGAATTCCGTCCCGGAATTCGGTTAGACGAAAAAGGTATGAATACTTAGTTTTCACTATAACATCAAATTCCATCAAAACCATATATTCTACTATCTTAAAAAAAATAAGATCATCCCTCCATTCTCTTTTCCACTTAGAGTCAAAACTACTAACCCTTTGATGAACAAGTATGCTATTCTCAATATTACCAAAACATAAACACTAACGAATCATCATGCTATCGCTACACACTTAAGTTAAATTCACCAAACATATGATCTCTCTTATAAATTCAATCTCAATCAACAATCAAGTTAAAATCGTCTTATTTTTGCAAACCTAATTCCGCCCTATTGGTTTCCCCAAAATTTTAAAATTAAAATATTCCAGATCACTAGATCACCAAAATACTTAACGCTTTAAAATCCAATACTCTAAAAGTAACGACACTCTACTCTCCCATAAATAACAGAATCAACTTGGAACATCACCTTAACCCGTAGTTAAACTTTTATCCATAGACTATACACAACCCTACTGTCATTTCTCTAACCCAAAATACTTCTAAGACAGGCAACACTTTCTTGCATGAATTACACCGATCACGAACCATAGATAACAATTGATTCCCCACGCTTGACACAACATCACTCTCGCACTACTACCATGTCCTATCCAATGGTCCTTCACCCTGAGCATTATATTCGACTACTTTCTTCCATTCTCTTCATAACATAAAACATGTTTTCCCAAGGACAGATCACTAGGAGGTGCTCACCCACGAGCTAGCTTTCTTTCACTTCCAAACCAACTGCACACGCCCAAATTCAACGATTACCATACTTAACCAACAATTTCACCACACCTTATACCAGGAACTTAACCGAGTTAATTCGAAATCACACTCAATGCTCGAAGCAACCACACACTTTTCATTTCTCAAACGGTAATACTCCACTCCTTAGCTAACCATCTACTGCCACTCCATTCTCTTATTCTCGAATAACAATATGTAAAGCCCATGTCCCGGTATGGTTTTTCCTGTTTATTTATTTAATTATTTTATAATTTTCCTCTAAGCAATCTTAACGGGATGTAACGGAAATGACCAAATGTTATGTGGAGGGACTAAACTTGGTTAAGTTGTAAATATGTTTGCAAGTATTAAAAGTGAGGGGCTGTTTGTGTAATTGTTTGTAACTTGAAGACAGGGACCATTCTTGTATATGTTACAAACGTGCATGGGATCGGCCCAAAAGGGGAACCGACCCCTTCCCTTTTCTCGTTTACCTTCTTCCCACGCAAAGATCATCCACGCAAACCCTACCCTCACGAAACCCTACCTTTTCTTCCCTTACTTGCGTCACCACCGAACCACCAAGACCGCCGGCGCCGCCTTTGTTCTGCCGGCGAGTGCGAAGAGCCGAGAGAGAGGAGGAGATCGGCCGGCGATCGGGATCTCTTTGCGGCTGGAGTTGTTGTCGACGTGAGGTAAGGATTCCTTCTCTGTCTCTTTCGTTCTCTTTCGTCGTCGATCGTCGTGAAAACCACCACCACCGCCGCCGCTTGCGGCCATGGCGGCTGTCGGCTGTTGCCGCCGGGAACCACCCGTCCGGTGGTTGTGTCGGTGGGTCTGCGGCTGTGTGTGTGTGTGTGTGTGTGTGTGTGTGTGTGAGTGTGGCGAGATGGGGTAGGAGGGTATCCCCTCGCCGGAGTTTCTTTCAAAACAACACCGCCGCCGCTGTAGCCTTGGCTGCCGGCGGTGTTGCCACAGCCGTGCACCACCAGATTGGTGGTGGCATTGTGAGTTGTCGGGGATGCTAGTCGAGCGTGGGTGTTTGTGGGGGCGAGGTAGATTATTTGGTTTTCTCTTTTCTTTGTCTCGCCGAAATATTTACCGAATCACCACCATCGTAGGTGGTGGCTGCCGCCGCCGCCGACCACCACTGCCGGAGGTGGCAGTGGGTGATGCGAGGTTTGGGTCCAGCCTTAATTACCCTAACCTCTAAGACCCTGCTTCGTTAACCATAGTTGCAACCCTATTGCGAAAAACCTAAACCGAACCAAATCGTCATTTTATGTGAAAACGTCTTTTCTGCCGCTGTTTTGTTTCATCCATAACTTTTCCATCGTAGCTCGGTTTGAGGAGAAATCGGTGCCCACGGTTCATATTCTGTGTCGGGAATACTTTTCGTGTTTTAGCAAAAACCTGGTTAAGCCTCTAGCTAGGTGCAAAATGGTCGTTTTTGCAGCAGGTCCGAAACTTTCAGCTTTGAGTTTCAGTTTTAGAAAATCCGTATAAAATCATAGGAACCTCGTATGAACACGTATAATATGTCCCTGGAAAGCTATGACCCAGACCCTTCTGTTTGTGGAATTTAATTTCTGGATTAGTGGGTCTAGAGGGGGCTAAACAGGTCCCGAACAGACCTGCAGTTTAGACCGAAAAGCTGAAATGTCACTCTTTTAGTCTTATGATTATTTTTGAGGGTTGGGGCTTCGTGTTGACACTTTGTAGCACTTCTTTAGGTGAAGTGAAGTGAGATTGGAGTTGGCAAGCTCTTGTGGCCGTTCGGGAATTTTATGCATTGCTTTTGAGGTGAGTTCTCTCACTGCGTAGGATAGAGGTTATATGTGCATTTCTGTAGCTCGTGTGTGCTATCTATTTTGTGGTGTGTGGTACTAGGCTGTGTAGTGTCTAGTATTGACTTTGGGTGTTGTATAAAACTCGGGGAGACCGAGAACTCGGGGAGACCGAGAAATACGTATACGGGTGTCGTACAACTCGGGGAGACCGAGAAATACGTATACGGGTGTCGTACAACTCGGGGAGACCGAGAACTCGGGGAGACCGAGAAATACGTATTCGGGTGTCGTACAACTCGGGGAGATCGAGGAATACGTACATGGGGTTGTATGAGATCGGGGAGACCGATGGTTATATATATGTACAGTTGTTGTTGCATGAGTTTGCCTGTTTAGGATATGTTCTTGAACCGGCATGTGTGGATTAATTGTATTTATCTGTGGTTAGGGGTAGTGTTCATATGATTGCTACCCTATGTTGGTGTTTGAATTCACTAAGCTTCGTGCTTACCCTTTCCCTATAAATTACTGCTTCAGGTGCGAGTGGCAGCAAGGCGTTACGGTACACACTGGCGTGTTGAGAAGACCTTTATCATTTTTATTTTTAGACTTAAGTTTAGACTTATTACATTTTCCGCTGTTTTAATTATAGTTGGTGGTTTAATTTAACGAGGCTTTGCTAAATGTTTAATTGGATCTAATTTCTCATGGTTTATTATTAATAAAATGTTATTTTAAAAGTTCAAATTTATTGTAATTTTTGGGACGTTACACAATACTACGCACCACCTAGACATCCATGCCTCTCCACACATACTTTTGTCATATCTGAACAACTTATAAACAAAATCCCGAGCAGAGGTTTTCACTTACACTCATCCCATATCGTCACTAATCCACCACTTAACCTTACAAAAATTCATTAATACCACACCTCGCACGCTCATTAATTATAAACTGCCACCATCTTATCCACATCACCCCACACATTTAAACAATACCCTTTTAGATAGCGTCAACAATCACAATGAGTATAATCTTCACAACACACTAAACCGTCGCCTTCATGACCAGGTCAAGACTTCACACCCCATCGTTACTCTCCACACATAATCATCACGTTCCACACACTGCTATTATTCTTTACACTCAAGCCATCACACTTCACACACTAACAAAATTAAAACAACAGTAACTAAGCACACCCATCACACTTCCTAACAGAACCCACTTCATCCAAAGCTTCATAACCAAGCAATAGTCCAAACTACAATCATACCGACATTCCGAATTCAAAAGCTCGACTCCACATAAGGGTATTGCACAGTGGTCTCAACTTTTCATCACCTTATTAAGCCAGACACGACATTCATAATTGTTCTCTACTGTGCAACCCAACTCCACACATAGAAACAACATCACAACAACATGCAATCAACAATTACGTAGAAATGAACATATAAACAACTCGCATGCTTTAATAAACATTTTCACATCACGTAATATAAAACCCTTCAAATAATTTAATCTTGTCAACATGCTCGTAACCATAATCAGTTATGAAAACCTTTTGTAAAACCTTTCATTCACACAAAGAAGGTAAGGGAACTCACCTTAGCCTCAACACTTCAACACACGCTCTGGGATACACTTTAGTTCAAACCGAATACCTAAATTGGCGCCACAAAAATGGAGTTAAACCATCTAATTACATCCTCAAAACATTCCCAATAATCCCTAAGACCAAACCCCCAATCAACACCTCAATCCTAGACCCGAACGAGCGGCGAAACGAGAACAAGGTTTTGGGAACAGGGCTTGGCGCCCCTAGTGGCGCGCCTCCAGACGCGCAGCCAGTCGCGCAGAGCACTGGTCTGCCCCCTTCACGAGACTTCTCCTAAATATCAAGGGTTCTCATCCTTAAACTTCCCAAATCAGTTCTAAGGCTCCCAAGTCGATATTTTTGATACCATAAACATTAAGAACTAATAACCATCATTTTAAACGACATAAAATTCATCAAATCTATCACTCCAAAACTCAAAAACTCAATCCATGGAAAAACAGAGATTTATCAAGCAAACATGATGAAGCTTCTTACTGATTTGATCAAAATTCATAGGGAATCAAGCCTAAAATCATTTGCCTTCTTTCTTATGGATTAAAACTCAACCAACAATTGGATTATCAAATCCCCAACCATAAACTTGCCTAATCAATATAGAGAAGAAAAGAAGAAGAAATTAAACCTTGAAGAAGATGACTCAAGCCATGCTACAATTCTTCCTTTACACTTCCAATTGAATTTGCTAACTATCGAAAACTTTAAATCAATCCCCCAACAATTCCTTACTTTCATCGTAACCTCACTTATTCCAGTATATCAACTTTATCTTCTCGTACCGAAATACCGAGGATCACTTATCATTACCTAATCAAAAGTTTTAACAAGATCAAGTTCCAACACCATCCTATGCTTACTACTACCTCTAATTTCGACAAGATTATTGAAAATAACTTATTAGGAACTCCACACCCATCTATATTGCCAACACAATTATCAAGTACTTTTCTAATGCAGATAAGCAACAAAAGAACAGAAATACAATTTATCGGTTTGCACCAAAGTTAGATAGCAGTTTAGCACGTATAGAGTTTATAGAAATATACCTGTATTCATCTCCATCCATACGTCGAGACCGACTTGCTATTCTGTAGATTTCAACAAGGTTAATATACACGTAAACATGTACCCAATATAGCAAGGTATTCCAGTTCAAACATGTAACTCTAAGTTCACAATTACACTGACCAGGTGTAATTCGAATTTACCTTACATGATGTTCCTTCTACCTTTTTATATTTAACATCCCAAGGTTCTAAAATAATAGGGACATCCTACTTCACATGCAGTTTAAGTCTAGGTACAGATACGAATACCTAAATCCCTTAAACTAGGGCTCTGATACCATCTGTAACGACCCGGTTTCCCAAACATACAACAAATAACATATATTGCATAACATCGTTACATTCATAAAAGAAAGTTACATAATAATTCACATACGGTCCCATAGTCTCGAAACTACAAAATACATAAAAGCTTCCTAATCAACATCAGTCATCAAAAAGCGTCCTACTCTTTATCCTTTCCTTTGCTGCCATAATTTCCTCGACCTGGAATACATATTTTTGAATACAAAATGAGGGTTAGACCAAACGGTCTAGTGAGATATTCCCTGTCATTTCAAAATCGTTATAAAACCAATTTATATAAAACCAATTTATATAAAACCATTCCTATTAAAATAGTTTATATAAAACCATTCGTATAAACACACATATACCAATCAAGACTCGTGTATCGTGCACAACTCCTCATCCTCATTCCCCATGGCCATATTAGTTGGTTGCGAGCCAACAACACCGCTGTATCACAACTACAGCACTGCTGTACAACAACTACAACACCGCTGTACAACAACTACAGCAAACACCTCCGCCGACTATAGTTTCGGCTAACGTATATTCGTGTAGTGTAATACACATATAAATACAATATATATACGTACCAATATATCATATTGTCATTTATAAACCTTTCATTACATTCTAATCACATATCCATCTCAATCATAAACACGTAATCACACCATATATCACATATCCAATCCATACATATCCATCTCATATATATATATATATATATATATCACATATATATATATCACATATATATATGTATCCCAGTTGAAAACGTTTTAAAAGTAAAACTCACCTTGTTGATAGTTTGAAGCCACACACGTGCAAACGATACAAATGAGCAAAACCGGCAACTAACGCCACAACCGAACACCACCACGCCACACTAACGAGGGGCAACCGAACCTGTAATATATACACATTGATGAAATCCACATACTTATATGTATACAAGACTCACTACGACAAATGACAACCTTAACAACTCACCAGACACCCCCGAATCGCAACCGAGCTAGAAACCGAACAACCGACATTAAAAACAATACTTGGAGTTGTCATATGCCCAAACTAACATGTTCAAAGTGTTCAAATACTATCTTACACTAAAAACGAGTACCCATACGCCTATATTACGCCTTAAAACGACAACGGTACGCAAGAAACAAAAATCAGAAAAAGCTGAAACAGTGTTGTGCGCGCCTTGTGGCGCGCCCCAAGACGCGCCCAGACACGCGCCGATGTCTGTTGGGCATCAAACAGACCTTGTTCAGCCCCTTTAACACCCCAACTCAACCCCCACTTAATTAGGTTCATTCTATGGAAGTTTTAGTATCAAAAATGAGGTTTTTTAACATCAAATAACATGAAGGAATCCATGTAGCAACTCTATACACATATGCACTAAATTCAATCCATGATCAAGAATGGCTATGAATGAACTCCACATCACCATCCATGGCAAAGTATAAAATTCAGCCTTAAACAGGCAATATGAGCCATGACAGGAAGAAACCTCATACTTCATGACTTTTATTCACAAGATAGACTTCTTAAACTGTAAAATCATCCACACCCTATTACACAAACCCTTAAAAACCTAAACCAATAACATCATGAAGAAGAAGAGGCTAAGACATCAAAACTAACACATACCTGCAGCAATACTCCTTGAGGAAATACTTGAATTTACAAGATGAGACAAACCCTAGCTTTTCTTTTCCTTTGGCTTTCTTTCTCCCTTTCACGACACACACACCTTCACACACTTCACCTTATTGAATTTTCAGCAAATGAGTCTATGACTCATCAACACCCACATGACTCACTATATCTTAGGCTATTTTCACTTAAGACCAAATCTATGACTAAATACCCATAAGACACTTTAACAAAAACTATTGACTAACAACTCCTAATCTAACTCATAAAGTCATAATAGAACCCTTAGAATTATATTACATGATATTACAACATTCTAAACTAATAAATCCAAATAACATAACTTAATTTACCCTTTAAAATGAGATATACTCATAAAAATAATAAGGGCACTTACTACGGGTTATTACAAAGCTCGTATCTAAGTTGTAGAGACTTTGATTTCTCACCGCAAAACCTGTGTCTTAGTCACTATAAGACTTGTGTTTTAAGTCGCAGAGACTTTACACGACGTGAATCGTAAGAAAAGAATGACTTTAGAACTCAGATTAAGATGCACCTGGTGTGATCATAATATCTAAGTAATGAATCAAAAGATTCGATTTATATCGTATGTGTCATGAGTCATGGGTCATGACCTTATCGGTCGTGACATATTTATCGTGACCTTGTAGTCTGAAAGGCTTTGTCTTCTCACGATATAGATCGTAAGACTGTCGTTCGTGCGATCCTGCGAGCCTGCAATGTAAGATTCAGGGGTGGTCGTTGGTTTGACCAACGACCCTCCGATTCTTAAGTCAGTAATCGTTTGTCGAAATAAATCGAAAGTAAAAAAGGAATAAAAGGTACTGTGGCCCAGCTACGTAGAGCCATGGTCGTAGATTTGATACCACGATCTCCATACATACGATCACTGGTGGATCATTGTCGTACATGATTTCAGAAGGGATTCCGAACCTACATATAATATCAGTCTGGATAAAAGAAATGATCTCTTTGTCCCGAATCTGGGAGCGGGTATCTATTTCCGTCCATTTAGAGGAACGATTTGTAAAGACTAATCAGAAAAAATGTTCCATTTTGATGTAGGAGGCAATTTACTGGTGATGTCCGTTCCTTACCTTGTGAAGGGTCGTGGGATTAAGGACGTATGTAAAGCTTCAGAAGGTTGGTATATCATACTTGAATGACGTTGACGGGCATTACGTACCTGGTGACGTTTAACGTCGGCTATTGGAGAATTACTTCCATCGTGAGATCCGACTGCCCCCAAGTCGTGAGCTGTATCTATGCCCACGATCGGTAGCTAAAAACTGAGTGTTATCTATGCCCACGATCGGTAGCTGAAAACTGAGTGTCGTATGGGGTACAACATTTTTCTCCCTTATGATGACTGTAATACGATATCCGGACCTGCCTTTTCTGGCGTGTGGATTGGCTAAATCGTGTCGCGCGTAGTCGCCACAATATTGGTTTTACTTTTAGGGTTTCAATGTCACTTTGTAGCAATCACGAGTGGTCTTCTGTTCGCTTTTGATTTTCTGTACTCCCCATGGCGTCGGCAATTTGATCGTCTGATGATAGGTCGAGGGGACCACTTTCATGTCGTGTATCCAGGGTCGACCAAGTATAACATTGTATGTTGACGAATAGTCAATAACGTTAAATCTTGTTTGCTTGTTGACCCCTTTAGCATATACTGGGAGGATGATCTCTCCCAAAGTATTGGTAGAGTCGCCATTGAATCCTATCAGAATCGTCGATCGACAGGTGATCTTTGATTTATCGATTCCCATAGATTTGATAGTGCTTAGAAAAATGATGTTGGCTGAACTGGCCCCATCGACCAATACTCTTTTGGTCGAACAGTTGCCAATAGTGAGCTGGATAATCAAGCCATCGTGGCGTTTTTACCAACTGTCTTGGAGGTCGTCCTGATCGAACGTTATCGTCATCGCCTCCAGTTCCAATTCTTGTTTTGGTCGGGACATCCGAGGAATGGGGTATTCTCCCAACGATTGACTGGCGTGCAGCTTGGCTGCCGAATAAGTTAAACCACAGACATCTGATCCGCCCGTCACACAGTTGACGACTTTTTCATGGACGGGGGATTCTGGTCTTACGTTATCAACTTGCATAGATTTTTTTATCAATCAAGCCTTGTAGATGTCCCTTGGGGACGATCCAGGCTAATTCCTTCTGCAAAGTAAGGCAGTTATCTGTCGCATGACCATGGTCGCTATGGAAGTCGCACCAATTGGTCTTGTTCTTCTTGTCGTCATCTTTACCACTTTTCCCGGGCCATCGGATAGACGACTGAATGTTTCTAAGAGCTTCAACTAGCTCTTTCATCGTTCCCTTGAATCCATAAGAGGAAATTTTAGGATATTGGGGGAATTAGGGTGTAGGATTGCTTTTTTTTCTTATCAAACCGAACGTTCGATATTTGGCGCGATGGCTCTGACTTGACGCTTGGTCTGGATTTGAAATATGGTTTCTTGATCCCGAGTGATTTTTTGTCGGTGGAATGCTTACGGCGGAAGGCTAAGTCGTCTTCGACCCTCACGTAGGCCAAAGTCCTAGCTTGTACGTCTTCAAAGTTTTCTGGCGGGTATTTCGTAAGATCGACGTACAATCCTGTAGTGTTGTCGTCAAGACCACGTTTGTGGACCTCGATGGCAGTCTTGACATCACAATTTCGAATGCTAATCATTTCCGCATTAAAGCGATTGAAATAACCACAGATGGATTCTCCGGATCTTTGGACGACGTAGTACAAGTCGCTAGTCTGCTTTTCTATCTTGCGACTGCTGGCAAACTGTTGCGAAAACTGGTTGACCAACTCAGCGAAGTTGCTGATGGACTTGGGTTTGAGGTTGATCAACCATTGTAGAGCAGAACCTGTAAGAGTCGCTCCAAAACCTTTGCACATGCACACTTCTTGATATTGATGGGGGATTGATACTGTCCACATCAACTGTTTATATTGTGCGATATGTTCCGTTGGATCAGTAATTCCTGAATATTTAGGCGTAAAAGCAGGGATGTTGTACTTCTTCGGAACGTCAACACTTGCTATCGTGTCGATGAAATGAGACGCTTGGAATCCCATGAGAGGTTCGACGTCGACAAGAACGGCGGCGCCAGGTAATTTCGAAAGTAGCGACAACATCTTTTCGTTCTGGTCCTCCAATAACCTGAGTCGCTAGGCGAAGGGGTTGTTAGGATCAGGGGTTAAACCTGTCGGAGGGATGACTCCTGAGTTCTGGGCTGCTGCGCCGACTGTCGGGTGGGAACCATTTCCGTTCGATGACCCGTTGGCTTCTCCGGTAAAGGGGAAGTTCATCGGGATCTGATAAGGTATGGCCCCATTGTACAGTGGCGGAGGTCTCAGATGATGCGGAGGAAGTTGTCCGAAAGGAGGATTGCTGCCAAAAGGCCCTCGACCTGCTTGGAATGGTGGCCTTAAGAAAGGTTCCCCCATAGGTCGGGGACCGTTCCGAGGTCTGAAGGAATTACCAATTGCTGGATTCCTCAAGGAAGCGATCTCCGTGGCTGCCTTCTGATTCTGCTCGTGCAGGGCTTGAATCTGACGTCGAGCCGCGTTCAATTCTGATTGAAGTTGAACCATGGGATCCTGGTAATTTGCCATTTACCTGAGAATAAAAAACTCCACAGGATCGTTAGAGCGATATATGCGTTGGCTTGAGATTTACTCTACATGGGGTCCCATGGATGGCGCCAAACTGTTTATGCCAAAAATCACCCAAAAGGATAACTTGAGGTTGATGTGGACTTTAACAACTAAAGAAATTGATCTCAAGACCAATCAACACAATCGCAAGGAAAAAGTAAATAAGACAAGGGAATTGGTGACACGGAAAACCCCAAAACGAGGGTAAAAACTGTAACACCCGTAATTTCGGATAAGTGCGACTTTGAGTCAGTGTAAAACCGATCTTTAAGAAAAATATGAAAAATAATATTTTGGGTCAAATCTTAGATTTTATGGTCTTGTTGGATGAGGAATTCAAGTACGAGTCCAACGGTTCTTTCCGGAGCAAAAACGGAGCTAAAACGAGGAAGTTATGGCCAAAACGAGTTTCGGTACACATTGAGCTATAGTGCCCAGCGATTGTGACACTGTCACAATCGCCGTGTCACTATCGCCCAAGTGGTACCGAGAGTTGTGGGAGTTGAGCGATTGTGCCCTGGCGATTGTGACACTGTCACAATCGCCGTGTCACTATAGCCGACGGGCTCCAGGGTGTTTTAAACCCCTTTTCTTCTTTCTTCTTCCTCATTTCACATATCACTCTCAACTCTCTCATCTCTCTCTCTAAAAATCGGTTCTCTCTCAAGAAACCCTAAAACCTCCCCTCTCCTCTCCATCTTCTTCCCCAAATCATCACCACCACCATGGTTGGAAAACATTAACTTCTTCAAGATATCGTCCTCTTCATCTTCTCCCCCAATTTCTAGGGTTTTTACCCAACCCTTTCCACTCCTTTTGAAGATTAGGAGTTGTGGTGCATCTTAGAGGTTGTAGAGACATTTTTGGGTTGGTGGATTCAAGTATGGTTAAGGTAAATCTCCTCTCCTCTTCATTTTGAAGTTAGGGTTTTGGCTAAGTGAATATTGTTGGTATAAATTGTTTGGATGATGATTTCTTATGGTTAGACTTTAGTATTTATGGATGGAAACTCATAAATCTAGGTTTTGGAAGTTTTGGCTTGAGGATGCAATCTTCATCAAAGGAGCTTACGTTGGAGAAACTCTAGATTTAGCTTAATCTTGCTAAGGTGAGTTCAAGTTACTTTACGAAAACTTTGTACAAGCCAAAATGATATTTTTCAACCATATGTGTGTTTTACTTGAAAAATGGTTATGTGGAGTTATTTGACTAGTTTAACTCTTTTGAAAATGTGTATCTTCATAAATGTGTAAAACACCCATATTTGGGGTTTTTAGATTTTTAGATGGGTTTAATCTATAACTTGTATTTAAAGGATTAATTGATCAAAATGAAGTTATTTGATTGTTTAATCATGGAGTGTAAATGATTTTGACAAAACAATTGGGAAAGTACACTTTAAGTGTTATGTGTTATTTTGGAAGGATATTTGTGAATTCGTTGGAAATGAGGGCTTTCCCGATCCAGTTCGTTATTTTGGGAGTTAATGTTGGTTTTGGTGGTATTTATTACTTAACCGAAGTTTAAACGGATTTTATGCAAGGATGACCAATATTGTGGGTCTAGCATGTTTAGAGCGTTGTGCTCTGTTTTGACTTTGAAATAGTCTTGGGACATTTGTCCAACTTTGGGTAACTTATGAATGAGTTTTATTAATAAATGACGTATTGAGGAATTTCATGTTTTGAACGCATTTGCGTATATGTTTGGGGTCGTCTATTATGTTAGACCTTGTTAGCTATGGATCCATAGGTATTTGAGTTCCCCTTAGTCTCGCGGGCAATGAGCTCAGTTTACGAGACCTTAATTTCTTTTATAGCACGGAATAGGCATCGTTTGTCATGATAAGTAAGGCGTGGGCCTATATGGTCGGGCGTCGTCTCATGGACAGTAAGTTGTAATTCCATTCATGTGCTTAGCACGGGATAGGCATCGGGATCCATGATAAGTAAGGCGTGGGCCGTATGTCGGGCGTCGTCTCGTGGACAGGTTTGTTCCATGATAAGTAAGGCGTGGACCTCTGGGCTGGGCGTCGTCTCATGGGCAGTAAGGTGTAATCCCTAATGCGCTGCTGTGGATTTGGAGTGACCCAATGTATAGACCTGGAGTGGTTGAAGTTGGGGGCTCCCTAGTCTCGCGGGCAATAGATCTGGAGTGATTGAGCTAAGTTTACGAGAGTAATCCACGTGGGTGTTTTTTTTATTACATAGTAAGTGAGCCACTTTGGTGTTCTGTCACGTGCGATGTATACGGGTCTCCCCCGTCACCGAAAGGTGTTGTTTTGGGTATTTGTTGCTACTTATGTTTCGGTGACGTGTTCTATTTATATGAATTAATTTCCATGGTACGTAAGTGTGGTTTATATCTCATCCGTATATGATGTTTGGGTATTTGTGTTACCTCCACCTTCAACGGATACGTGTCTTCCCGTTTATGATATTTGATATTTATCACATTTTACGGTTGTGTGAGTATTGCTTCGTTTTATGTTTAATAAAGAGTTATATTTCAGGGACGATTTCCATGTTTGGTGAGTTGGATATATATATATTATCAACTGTATTTGAAGGATTTGTCTAAACTAGACTTATTCACGTATTTCAAGTTATTTGTGAAAGTAAGACAGTTTGGAAAACATATTATAACTTTTGAGGACTTTCTCGTGGAAATGTGGAAATTGAAAATGGTTGGTTGGATTTAAATTAAACTCTTTTGAAATCATGACTATAGCTTTTACTCTTACGATTTATGTTTTATATATAGTCATGATAAAATGCTTGAACTCACTAGGCGTAAGCCTAACACTTTCTACTTCTTTTATTTTGTCAGCATGTGCAACAGGCTCAGGTTGGGGTAACTCTAGTTACACCGTGAAGTGGCGAATGCTAGTATAGTGCACGAGAGGTGAATAGCTTAAGTTATGTTCCGCAATTACCCTTGGAAAGTAGCACTTATATTTGGAGTAAGCGGTGTCCGAAGCGAGTTTAGTCTTGGTACTAAGACTTATGTAGTATGTATTGCTTGGAGATAACCATTATTTGTAATTGGAAGTATTTTACTTATTGTTTCAGATGTAATATCAAAAATTTTAAATTAGTTGCTCTTTCCAAATTTGGGGGTGTTACAAGTTGGTATCAGAGCATAAGTTCGAGAGATTTAGGTGTTGATTTTGAATACCTAGACTCAAACTAGCGTTTGTTTAAGTAAATGAGAGTGAAGTTCACCTTTAGGCACTTTAAGATAGGATGTTTTGAAGTTGATGAATGTTGTTAGAAACGAGAATCACGTCGAGGGTAACAAGGATAATCATGTACGGTGCGTTCATAGTGACACTTGGCCAGTGTCATGGTGAACCTACTAGTACATGTACATGCTTGAATTGCTTTCATGTGATGATCGTTGGGGTAGTGAAGGAGGTTCTAAACTAGTAGTCGTTGGAAGAGATGGACGATTCTAGTAATTGTCACTTGGAGTGACGATAAACCTGATATTTGTTTTAAGTAGACCGTTTTGGGTCGAAATTGAAGGTCGAATTAGAACCATAGGCTTATTGAGCTGACTTTGATTTGAGGAAAAAAAAAACCGTAAGGTTAATTGATGTATCACCTAACTTGCCTTAAGATGTTTGAATATCCGGATGACAATAGTAGACCGAAGAATTTTGGTGGAGTATGAGCTGAAATGTTAACTGCCGACTAGATTTTGCACCAAGTTTATTTTGGAAATAAATTGTATTAAATATTTTGTGTGTTCAAATTCTTATGAGAATTGTGTTACAAATTTTGACAAATGTTTAGCACACACAATATTTTGGATTTTTGGTTTTGGACGTACATGAACCATCTTATGTCGGGGGTTGCAAACTCCGGAAGAATTTGTTTCATGTTGTTGTTGTCCAACGTTTCTTTCGGGTATAGTGATGTTCGTGTTTTATGTTGTCTAAGATGGTAGACAAGTAACTATGGCTCATAACTTTAACATCGGATCTCCTCCACATATGTTAAAGTTTGGACGGAAAGTTAACTACCGTGGTATCTTTATGAAGCTATTTTGGGAATCTGTTTAATATGAGTTTGTTAAACGGTGTTGTGTATATAGTATCGTCCTATAAGAGGATTTTTGAGATTTTGGCGTCTCGTTCATGATTTTGCTTTTAGCAATTTGACTTTGGGAGCACAACGTTTAGTGCGATTTTGTTGACTTGGAATCATTGAGTTCATTGAAGTTCATAAAGTTTTGTGTACGATTCTTGCATCGTGTGAGTATAATTTTACAACGTGCATACTCTAAATTGCTTATGTGAAAGGTTTACGAGTTAAGTTAGGCATTTAGTCCCACTCGAGTTTTGGTTGAGAAAAGTCAATTTTATGCCGTAAGGCGACTAAAAAGAGATAAGTTTGGAACTCTAGTGTCGCGTAACTTTTCTTTTAAAAGGTTTGTATTACTAAGTATTTCATTGCTTATGGTTCGGTGTATGGATTGATTTATACATGACTTAGGTGAGGCCTGAAAGAACGTTTTGGTGAAATTCGAATTGCCGATTTTTGGGAGAATTGAAAACCTTTTAGTTTTTGGAAAATGGACACTTGGAGTATTTTGATAAATTTATTGTAAAGTTTCCGTGTTGACGTTTTATGTCCCAAGTATAAAATTTTGAAGAAAAGGTTTCGTGATGGAGATTTTGAGAAAACTGTTTGCATAAAACTATGTTGCGTATCTTTCTTATGTTTTGATTATTGACGCGCACCTTTGCTGCAATTGAGAATTTAAGTCGGTTTGACCCTTCTAAGCGTTAACCATTTACTAGCAATTGTTTCTTCCTAGTTTCTCTTTTGTAAATTACATTGTTGAGTACAGTTTTGTAGGAAACATTTTGCTCGTATGTCATTATGTGACCATCTGAGGAAGCTTTGGAAATAAACTTGAAGAACCCCATCTTTTGAAATGTTGGTGTAAGTTGATTTGTACATATTATTTCATTACAAGGAAACTTCTAAGGAAGTGTTACATGCCAGCATGCCTATCCAAATTGAGATCTTATGATGTTTCAAGTCGATATTTTTCAAATAATGGAAACGGATTGGTTTTGTCTTTAAACTTGGAACCTGCACACGTAGTTTTTGTGTTTTGACTGAGGTGTACTTAGGAATCGTTTCCTAGTTTTCTATAATAGACTGGCGCGCACAAATTTTGTTGGCGAACTTTATTCCATACCAATGGTTTGGTCAGACAAGAATTTGAGTCAACTGCCGTTTGGGCTTCTTTTGAAATACGTGTGAAAATCTTGCACATCGTTAAAGTGGGCAGTTACCTTGAGTGCATGTCATGAGTCAATCCATACTAGAACTGTGATGTTTCTTTTTAAAGAATTTGTTTATTACGCTTTTGCGTTTTGTAGTTTAACTGAACTACAATGAAATGGTTTCAGCATGATTTTCATACGTGGGACGAGAGTGTCCAGTTTTGCGTAACTACCGAGCTGATAGTTGTAGTTTTCTGTGTACGGTGTATTCGTTATGAAAATCTTAGTATTGAAATTATTTTGTGAATGGTTTTGATTAATTGGCATATTTATTGAATAACGCACTTGAAAACCTTGAACTTGTTAGGACCTTGGATAGAGCAAGTAACCCAGTTAAAGGTAAGTGTGTGTAGCACTTCGACGGTGGAAGGTTGGGTATTCCACACGTGTTGGTATTATAGGCCGGATGATATCGGTAGCGAAGTCAATGTGTTGTGGTAATTGGAGGGTTAGACTTGCAGTAACGTATTTCGAGGTTGGTATAGCCGTTTTGTTGGCAACCTTAGTTTGTGGAAACACTCGGTAAGCGGGACTCGGGTGGGGAGTCTTGTTGAAGTTCAGAGTTTGGTGGTATAAGTAGGTGTCAACCCTTGCTGGTTTGAAGTCGGGAACCGTTAGCGTATTCGGAGGGTGGAGTCCGTTTTTAAATGAATTTTGGTAATGGAAGTGGTAACTTTAAGATGCTCAATTGTGACGAGCGGTATTGGTAGAATGACCTTCGTGCGTGGTTAATGAACCTACCAGTTTGATGATTCATGGGAGATGAATTTCGGAGTCTAATAGAACTCGTTGGAGTTAATCGACAGTTAATGGTAGGAATGATCGAAATTGATGATTCAGTTGGGTTCGTTAGTGAACAAACCTTGGATGAATTAGAGTCGGAAACTAAAATCGAGAAGTATGGAACATTCTAAGGTTGGGAGACAACCGAAGTCGTTTAACTAGGAGTTGTTCCAGTGGTTAGGGTGTTCTTCCGGACGTATGTTCGGTGTACTCGAAAGGGTTTTGTTAGTCAGAAAATAATTCGAGGATATATCTTTATGGCTGTGTAGGAATTTAGATTCAAGTTAGGAATTCATTAATTATGGTCGACAGTAAGTCGGTTGGTTTGAATAGTAAAGGATGAAGATTTCGAGGACGAAATCATCCTAAGGTTGGGAGGATTGTAACACCCGTAATTTCGGATAAGTGCGACTTTGAGTCAGTGTAAAACCGATCTTTAAGAAAAATATGAAAAATACGATTTTGGGTCAAATCTTAGATTTTATGGTCTTGTTGGATGAGGAATTCAAGTACGAGTCCAACGGTTCTTTCCGGAGCAAAAACGGAGCTAAAACGAGGAAGTTATGGCCAAAACGAGTTTCGGTACACATTGATCTATAGTGCCCAGCGATTGTGACACTGTCACAATCGCCGTGTCACTATCGCCCAAGTGGTACCGAGAGTTGTGGGAGTTGAGCGATTGTGCCCTGGCGATTGTGACACTGTCACAATCGCCGTGTCACTATAGCCGACGGGCTCCAGGGTGTTTTAAACCCCTTTTCTTCTTTCTTCTTCCTCATTTCACATATCACTCTCAACTCTCTCATCTCTCTCTCTAAAAATCGGTTCTCTCTCAAGAAACCCTAAAACCTCCCCTCTCCTCTCCATCTTCTTCCCCAAATCATCACCACCACCATGGTTGGAAAACATTAACTTCTTCAAGATATCGTCCTCTTCATCTTCTCCCCCAATTTCTAGGGTTTTTACCCAACCCTTTCCACTCCTTTTGAAGACTAGGAGTTGTGGTGCATCTTAGAGGTTGTAGAGACATTTTTGGGTTGGTGGATTTAAGTATGGTTAAGGTAAATCTCCTCTCCTCTTCATTTTGAAGTTAGGGTTTTGGCTAAGTGAATATTGTTGGTATAAATTGTTTGGATGATGATTTCTTATGGTTAGACTTTAGTATTTATGGTTGGAAACTCATAAATCTAGGTTTTGGAAGTTTTGGCTTGAGGATGCAATCTTCATCAAAGGAGCTTACGTTGGAGAAACTCTAGATTTAGCTTAATCTTGCTAAGGTGAGTTCAAGTTACTTTACGAAAACTTTGTACATGCCAAAATGATATTTTTCAACCATATGTGTGTTTTACTTGAAAAATGGTTATGTGGAGTTATTTGACTAGTTTAACTCTTTTGAAAATGTGTATCTTCATAAATGTGTAAAACACCCATATTTGGGGTTTTTAGATTTTTAGATGGGTTTAATCTATAACTTGTATTTAAAGGATTAATTGATCAAAATGAAGTTATTTGATTGTTTAATCATGGAGTGTAAATGATTTTGACAAAACAATTGGGAAAGTACACTTTAAGTGTTATGTGTTATTTTGGAAGGATATTTGTGAATTCGTTGGAAATGAGGGCTTTCCCGATCCAGTTCGTTATTTTGGGAGTTAATGTTGGTTTTGGTGGTATTTATTACTTAACCGAAGTTTAAACGGATTTTATGCAAGGATGACCAATATTGTGGGTCTAGCATGTTTAGAGCGTTGTGCTCTGTTTTGACTTTGAAATAGTCTTGGGACATTTGTCCAACTTTGGGTAACTTATGAATGAGTTTTATTAATAAATGACGTATTGAGGAATTTCATGTTTTGAACGCATTTGCGTATATGTTTGGGGTCGTCTATTATGTTAGACCTTGTTAGCTATGGATCCATAGGTATTTAAGTTCCCCTTAGTCTCGCGGGCAATGAGCTCAGTTTACGAGACCTTAATTTCTTTTATAGCACGGAATAGGCATCGTTTGTCATGATAAGTAAGGCGTGGACCTATATGGTCGGACGTCGTCTCATGGACAGTAAGTTGTAATTCCATTCATGTGCTTAGCACGGGATAGGCATCGGGATCCATGATAAGTAAGGCGTGGGCCGTATGTCGGGCGTCGTCTCGTGGACAGGTTTGTTCCATGATAAGTAAGGCGTGGACCTCTGGGCCGGGCGTCGTCTCATGGGCAGTAAGGTGTAATCCCTAATGTGCTGTTGTGGATTTGGAGTGACCCAATGTATAGACCTGGAGTGGTTGAAGTTGGGGGCTCCCTAGTCTCGCGGGCAATAGATCTGGAGTGATTGAGCTCAGTTTACGAGAGTAATCCACGTGGGTGTTTTTTTATTACATAGTAAGTGACCCACTTTGGTGTTCTGTCACGTGCGATGTATACGGGTCTCCCCCGTCACCGAAAGGTGTTGTTTTGGGTATTTGTTCCTACTTATGTTTCGGTGACGTGTTCTATTTATATGAATTAATTTCCATGGTACGTAAGTGTGGTTTATATCTCATCCGTATATGATGTTTGGGTATTTGTGTTACCTCCACCTTCAACGGATACGTGTCTTCCCGTTTATGATATTTGATATTTATCACATTTTACGGTTGTGTGAGTATTGCTTCGTTTTATGTTTAATAAAGAGTTATATTTCAGGGACGATTTCCATGTTTGGTGAGTTGGATATATATATATATATTATCAACTGTATTTGAAGGATTTGTATAAACTAGACTTATTCACGTATTTCAAGTTATTTGTTAAAGTAAGACAGTTTGGAAAACGTATTATAACTTTTGAGGACTTTCTCGTCGAAATGTGGAAATTGAAAATGGTTGGTTGGATTTAAAGTAAACTCTTTTGAAATCATGACTATAGCTTTTACTCTTACGATTTATGTTTTATATATAGTCATGATAAAATGCTTGAACTCACTAGGCGTAAGCCTGACACTTTCTACTTCTTTTATTTTGTCGGCATGTGCAACAGGCTCAGGTTGGGGTAACTCTAGCTACACCGTGAAGTGGCGAATGCTAGTATAGTGCACGAGAGATGAATAGCTTAAGTTATGTTCCGCAATTACCCTTGGAAAGTAGCACTTATATTTGGAGTAAGCGGTGTCCGAAGCGAGTTTAGTCTTGGTACTAAGACTTATGTAGTATGTATTGCTTGGAGATAACCATTATTTGTAATTGGAAGTATTTTACTTATTGTTTCAGATGTAATATCAAAAAATTTAAATTAGTTGCTCTTTCCAAATTTGGGGGTGTTACAAAAACCGTGGTCGACTTGTGAGAGTCGACGGTGCATTATAGTCACCAAACAGGGGCGAAAGTCCTTTGGTAACAGGTGTTTTGTGTACAACAGATTATAATATGAGAAAAAAGTAGACTTAATCGTATGTAAAAGTCGTGCGTCGTGTGTAAATCGTATGAAATAAGCTGTTGTCGTGCGGTTCGAAGTGCTGTCGTGCGTAAGTTGCCTTAGCGATATTTGTTCGAATGCCTCGTAGATTACTATTGTATTTGCGATGTCTAAGAGTTTGGAATAGATGTAGATAGCTTGGAATAGATAAACGATATCCTTTTCGGTTGTAGAGCAGGTCTTTATATAGCTTCCTCTGGTAATAAAGATGCCTTAATGACTGGTTTCGTAACCGCTGTCGGGCCTTTAATGCCATCAATAGCTCGTCCGTTACTGGCCGTTGTACCATGAATGCTTGTGGATCTGCATTAATGAGCAAAAGAAACGGGTGTTGACTATTAACGGTTAGTGTAATCGTACGACCGTCTTAAGTCTCGGGCGTCGGTCGTATGGAACATACGACCGTCATAAAAATGTACGACCAGATACTCATCTGTACATAACCTGTAAGACCTTATCTTAATACAAGAGTAGTCTTATGAAAATGTTCTTTGGGTTTTCTATCGTCGGTCGTGAGGTGTGATTTTTTACCCAAACAATAGTGAAAGTGAAAGTGCTAAAATTAGTAAACCAGAACCTGAATGATGATAAAAATAAAAATAAAAAAAAATGTCCAACAAAATAGCCCTTATACCTGGCTATCAGTGCAAATTAGTTCCCCGACAATGGTGCCAAAAACTTGATAGACAGGTTACACCCCCCTAATCTTACCGCAAGTGTACGAGTCGAATTAAGTAATAAGTCCTGGAAAGTACGAGTATCGAACCAAAGGAACTAGGAATTGAGTATCACAATCACTATCCTCACTATTAACTGAACTATTGAAATTTAGAGTTGTTGATGGTAAATTAATTAGTTGCAAGTAAATAAACACAAACGAACAGAAAAGTTTTCTTGAGACTTTTTTTATAGAGAAGAGAGTTGAGGGATGGAAATCCTATGGTTCATTTTTAGGAAACACTATACCCGGAACATATATCAATCAGTTCTTTCCTATGAAACCTAATCCTTAAAGGCTCACCGTTGCCCTTTCTCAAGCAACAACGAATCTTATTTTGAGAACACAAGTTTTATCTATCGATCTCCACCGATGGACTCAAAACACGTTATGTTTGGGATTTTCGCGGGACTAAGGGTGATCTAGATATCTCTATCCGAAATCTCACATTAGGCGTGTAATTACAAGATCTAGTTAACAATTAATTCTCTTGAACTTAATTTGAAACAAACTAATCTATTGAAAGTTGATCAAGCTCTCAAAATCATTAAACCTAGATCACATGCTTCATAGATCTCAAAACCAATAAAAAGTGTTCAGAACACGTGTTCACAAGATTCAAACCATAATCAATCCAACCCCTAACATCTAAAGATTAGTTCATGTTAGGGGTGGAGAAGAACAAGAAATCAAAATAGAAATCAAATCTGCTGAACATAGTTTTCTCAAACGTGAGCGTAGTACAGATTAACTCCCTTCCTTCATTTCTAATCCGCTGACGAAACTTCTTTCCCCTTCAATTTCCTCTCTTTCTCAAAAATGGCCTCTCCTCATCTGAAAATCGCCTCCAGCAAACCCTAGGTCTTAAGTGATGATCCCCCTCTTTTCCCAAAGTCGATTAAAACAAAAAGGCCTGTACAGAGAGTTGCGCGGGTTTCGTCGTGACTTCCGCGCGTGTCAGTGGATGCCCAAAGGTGAGTCTTGGGCTGGGCTTCTTGCATGTCTAGTTGGGCTTCGATACTTGGGCCATCTTTCTCGTGTTTTTACTTCTTTTCTCGAGTGTCGCTCTCCTCCGGGATATCTGCAATTCTTATCTGAAACACGGTGAAAGTACTACTGATTTGATTTAAAATACGCCACTCTTTGGATTGTGGTATGTAAATGGTGCCAAAATTTGGCGTTATCAACAACCCCAAACCGAGCGTTGCTTGTTTTCAAGCAAATTAGCGACCATATAAATAAATGAAAGCATAAATGAAACCGACAATCGCATTATACCCAAGCGGACACACTTATTGCACACCTATTTACCCATACCTCCGAGCGCTTATCTCAATTCTAACAATACCTTTGTCTTGGCTGGCTATTACCTTTCCACTGTGAGTTGAACTGCTTCGATCACACTAAGTTATTCCCATGTTAAAGCATGCTAAGGAAAACATTTCGCCTCGACCCTACCTCACAGGATACTCTCAATACACTCGAACCTAGGCTATCACGCATGTTGTCATGTATTCAAAGGTTATGTACAATGATACCCAAGGATTTTGTGAGTTCCAGATCCGTGCAACGAACAATGAAATCATCAACAAATAATAACAATAGAGTTTATGATTTCAACTTGTCATCCCTATTAGCTTTCAATTGAGAGAGAATTACAATTAGGAGTAGGAAAGCAAAAGAGACAACTAGCCTATTTTCTAAGGCTAGAAAAACATTATATATGGCGGGCCCGTGGTTAACAAGGTCACGGCCCGTTCACTAACAAAGCTCAAAATAAAGAATTACAATACAGATCCTTGAACTTTAATACAACAAATATTGACCCTAACAATCTCCCCCTTTGTATTGAAGTTCGAGTTTGTGCCAGTTGTAGACATATCTTTTACGAAGCGCAAAGTGTACCTCGAACATTCGGATAGCGCGACGATAGTCGCTGCGTTCTTCAACCACTTCTAAAGTGTTTCGTGCAGTTATCTCATTCGAGTTCGTAACATACGAAACCTTCTGATTTTCCGATTCATAAGAAATGATTTTGCGAAGAGCGTTTTGGACTTTGAAGAGCGTGCTGTCGCAGAATCTGTCTACCTGACTGAAGCGCATAAATTTTTTCTCTTTCTAATCGTTGATGTAGACTATCCCAAATTCCGGTTGTAGAAGTAGAGCGTTCTCGGAATACATCTTCAACTCAGGAGCTTTCAGATTCGACTTTATCAGATTTACCTTCTTTGCCCTGTTCTCGATTGCCATTTGGAAATCCGTGAGATATGACATCATAATAGTACGGACCAGGAATCGACGAACAGCTTCGAGCGCCTTTGTGACAGGTAACGGTAGGATGGTTCTTGTACGGAGGTCTTTCAGATTTTCCAGGAAGTCGAACGGTCGGAGGTGCTGGAAGTCAGCTTCGGAAAATTTCCATTCATTCCCATCTTCACGTTGGACAGTGAATACAGGATAAACGATTTTTATAATGCGGCTTGACTGGATGTTGAGTACCTCTGTGATCTGATGCTTGGTTCTGACTTGGCTAACTGGTAGACACCGCTTCGTTGCACTGATGTACCAGCGTTGGTATTCGGGGTCGAGGTTGTAAATGCCAAGGCAAAAGGCCGGCTCGATTGGGCGAAGCTTGTGGACGAACAACTTCTTCATGGATTCCTCCAGGTGAGGAATAAAGATCGGGATCTTCTCCCAACAGATTTGTTGCTGTTGCTGTTGAGGAGGGAGATCAGAAGCTGTCGGTTGCTGAGGAGATGTCGGAATATCGGCAGTTGTGGTCTCGGGTCTTGTTGAAGTTTCAACGGGTTGAGCAGAGTGAACGGGGGTTCCATATAAATTCTGGAGCAAGAACTGATCGTAGTCTACATTATCATCTTCATCAGTAGGGAAGACCAAATTAACCTGGAGATTTGCGGCACTGGCGGCTTTTTCATACCATGCATCTTCGGTCTCCGGGTTGGTGTCGCAGTCTGGATCAATCACATCCAGTATCGGGCTGTCTGATGAGTCAAAATTAACCAGTTCCTGTGTTGAACCCTCAGGCTTTTCAACCGTCGGGTCTTCATCGTCTGAAATATCCATATCTATTACCATCTCGGCTAGAGGCAACTCGGCTTCAGGTTCGGTGTCGGTTGTTGTTGCCGCAGTTGCTGGTTCCAGTTGAACCACAATTGTCGATTCGGTGAGGATAGGGGCGGTCTCGGTAGGTTTTAGTCTTTTCTCCCCCTCATGGTGATCAGGATCATCCTGGTCATCGTGCTTGCGCTTTAGACCGCCAGCTTGACTCTTGCAGGTATCTTCGAGTGAACGGACTCTCTCAGATAGCGTTGTCATCGCTTGTTGGAAGTCCTTGAGAGTCGAGTCAATGGTATCCAATCGAGTGGTAATGGACGATGAAGGAGCAGTGACCTGAGATTTCAGAACGGATAGCAGGTCTGCTTCAGTAGAGGCGTTGGTTTCAAATTGTTGGAGCAGTTGGGCTAGAAACCGAATATGTAGGCTGAGCAGGGGCCGGTGGAGGTGTAGGTGCGGTTTCAGCATCGACGATCTTCTCTTTTCCTTGGATTAAGCTCTTAATTTTGTTGAGCTCGGCTGCGACGTGCTGCTCCATTGCCTTGCGGACATCCTTAAGTGTAAAGCCCGTGTCCCGGTATGTTTATATATAATTTAATTAATTGCTTTAATATCGTTCTTTGAGCGAATCTTTACTAACGAGGTTAGCAAGTTGGACCAAATGCGTAATAAATCTTTTAATAATTTTAAAATGTTTACCCTTAATTGTTTTGGTTAGTGGTTTGGTGTCAAAAAGGACCTTATTGCTAACTTGGTTGCATTTTGGGTAGTTAAGAGAAGTCCTTAGAAGTCGAGGGACCTTTTCCGTCTTTTGGTGAAATTTTAAGCATGGATTCGGCCCATGCAAAGGGAGGGCCGAGACCCCCTTTCTGCTATCTCGTTTTTCCTTTTCTTGTATCCCAAGCAAACCAAACTCCAAACCCTACGACCCTCTCTTCTCGTTCTCATTGTGTTGTGCGGCCGGGGAAATTGAAACGAAGAGAGAGAGTGAAATCGCGAGAAGGAGAGAGAGTCGAGAAGAAAGAATACAGCAGCAGCCCTCGCCGCCGCTACTGCTGTCGCCGGAGACCGCCACCACCCGCTGTCGTCGGAGTGATCGAGAGGGAGCGGTTTGGTTGTGGTGGTGAGACGCCGTCGTGAGGTATGTGGTTCTCGTTAGTCTCGTTCTTTTCTTTTCCTTTTTCCTTTCGTTTTTCCGGCGAGACCACAACCGCCGCGCGCCGCCGCTGCGGTGGCTGTGGGTGGAGGGCGGTGGCAGTGGGTGACACTCGTAGCGTAAAACCCGAATCGTTTAAAGCCTTGAACCGTTTTTATAAATCGCGATTTTATGAAAATTCTAAGTGTGCTGTCCAGTTTTCGTGTGATCATAACTTTTCCGTCGTAACTCCGTTTGAGCCGAAACTGGCGCCCACGGTTCAAGTTCGGGGTCGGGCATGTTTTTCGTGTTTTAGCGGAAAACTGGTTCGGTCTCTAGCTGGGCGAAAAACTGGTCGCAAGTTCGGTGTTTCGTCATTTCATGTGGAAAACTCTGGAATCTGCCACTGTTTTGTGTAGACTATAACTTTCTGCTCGTAACTCGGTTTGGGGTGAAACCGGTGTCAAAAGTTCCCTTTTTGAGTCTAGAAACTTTTCTGTGTTTTGTGCAAAACCCAGTTCGGGACGTAGCATGGGTCAAACTGTCGTTTTATACTTAAAGGTGCTGAATTTCGCTGTTCTGGAAACTGTTTTGTAAAATCCGTAGTAAATTGTAGAAAAATCGTTAGGAGGCGTATAATATGTCTTTGGAACCCTATCTCAGAGGACTTTCTGGTCATGACATAATATTGGGAATTTTCTGGGTTTAAAGGGGTCGAAACAGGTCCCGAACAGACCTGTTTTGTGAGAACGGAAATTGGTTTTAGTGACGGTTTAAGCGTGTGTCGTGTCATAGGGTCCGGGTCTTGTATTGACACGTTTTAACATGGGTTTAGGTGCTGGGAAGTGACCGTAATTGTGAAGCTTGAATTGTATTGTTAAGCTAGGCGCGCATTCGAGGTGAGTTCTCTTACTATAACTAATGTCGGTTATTTTTACATTACGTTGTGTATGTATGTGGTAGTTCTATTTGTTTTTGATGTGGGGTTAAATAGTGGGGTGTCTAGTCGGACCTTTATTGTTGTGACTACGCGGGTGGCGTAGGAGTTCGGCGGGGCCGAGGATCACATACGCGGGTGGCGTAGTAATTCGGTGGGACCGAAGGTTGTATACGGGGGTGGCGTATGAACCCGGGGGTGCCGGGTTGCGTTTACATGATGGTCGTGTGTTCGGTGGGACCGACGTGTGTCCATTAGGTGGGTTGGTGTGGATATACATGTTTATGATTTGTTCGTGGACTTGTATGCTGTTTATGTGCAATTATCTGTTTATGGTGGTGTGGAAATAGCTGTGTTATTTATGGTGTTTGAATTCATTAACTTTCGTGCTTACCCTTTCCCAATAGATTGTGGTTTCAGGTACGGGCGACTCCAAGGCGTGACGAGTGTGTACTCGCGCGCGAGGAGAGCTGGTTGCTTTATGGTTTTTAGTAATTAAACGTTTAATTCCGCTGTTTTTTTTTATTATGAAGATATTAATTATGAGTTTACAAACGAAACGTTGGAATCATTTAATGAGTTGTTATAAATGAAATGTTTATTTAAAAATTTAAATTTGCTTGTAATTTTTGGGACGTTACAACTTGGTATCAGAGCACGGCTTGAGTGAATCAAACGCATTTCGGTGTGTTTGATCTTAAGTTTGCGGCTATAAAAATTTTCTTTAAAGTTTTTGGGAAATAAAAAGAAGGAAAAATCCGTTTGAGAAACGGTGATCGGAGGCGCAGTGTGTACAGTCAGCCGGAGCCGAAGGGGAAAGGTACAATACTTAGTGTTTTATTGCTTTCTAGATCATAGAGTATGCATGCTAGATTGCCTGTTGTGGACACTATGATGTATGTTGTACTGCTTGCTATTAGGAATTTATGCTAATTATGATAGGTTACTAAGTGGATGCCCTCTAGGTTGTATGCAGTAAGAGATTTATAGCCTTAGAATATTTGATTTAGTTCTATTGTGCAGCTCTTGTTTGAGTCCAACCGTTCTAGGATAGAATCTTGTATTCGAATGTCTATTTATTTCGCACTGCATATAATCGGGTATTCGCGAGGTCGCTCGTTATAATTAGTAGGGATTCGGTAGTAGCAAGGGTAATGGGATAAGAGGAAGTTCCTAGAGAGCTGGGAAGGGTGTTTATGTATGAGTATGTGTGCTAGATTGCTTTCTAGAACATAGGAGTATGTATGCTAAATTGCTTGGTGCTTATTACACTGTATTGCATGTTTGTTGCTTGCTAATAGGAGGTTATGCTAGCCTTGATAGGTTGTTAGGTGAATGCACTATAGGTCGTATGCGGTAGGAACCGAATAGCCTTAGAATGTCGGATTTAGTTCTATTGCGCAGCTCTTGTTTGAGTCCAACCGTTGTAGGATAGAATCTTACATTCGAATGTCTATCTGGTTTGCACTGTGTGCGACTGTGCATTCGCGAGGCGACTCGTCATGACTAGTAGAAATTTCGTTGTAGCAAGGGTAGTGTTTGGGGGTGGAATTCCTAGGGAGCTAGGAAGAGTGTGTACATATGCTGATGCGGGCATATGGGTATAGTTATCGGCAAGGAGCTACTTGGACCCTTTGGGATGGAACTCGGAACGGGCGATGATAGGTGTGGATGGTAGTAGTAGAGCTCCTACTACCGGAGACACAGGATCAATGCTCGAGTCGGGGAAGTCACGAGGAATCCAAGGAGTTGGGCGTGAGTGTTGTTAGTGTGCGTTGTTATGTGCTGATAACGCGTTGTATTATCTACCCAGAATAGCCGTGACGAGGAGAGACAACTATAGTAAACCTACTAGTACAGGTGTGTACTCGAAGTGTTTTAAGGTGATGATCGTTGGGGGTAGTGATGAAGGTCCTAAACTAGTAGTCGTTGGAATAGAAAGACGATTCTATTATTAGTCACTTGGAGTGACGATAGGGATGATATTTGTTGTAAGCAGATCATTTCGGGCCAAGATGGAAGATTGTGCTAGGGTCATAGGCTCATAGAGCCGACTTTGATTTGAGGAAAACCCGTAAGATGATTTGATGTGATTTCCCAACTTGCCTTAAGAGGTTTAAATGTCTGGATGACAATAGTAGACCGGAGAGTTTCGGAGTAGTAGGGGTCAAGACGTTGAATGCCGAATGAGTCATGCACGAAGTTATTTTGAAAATAAGATAGCATTAACAAATTCTCGTGTTTCAAATCTTTGTATGGACGGTGTTTTGGAATTTTGGGAACTGCTCAGCACACGCACAAGATTTTGAAATATGGTTTTGAAAGTGTATGAAATCGTTTTATCACGGGAGTGCAAACTTTGTTAGAATTTGTCTCATTTTCGTTATTTTTCCAACGGTTCTTTCGGGTAAGATGATATCCGTGTTTTGTGGTGTTTAAAATGTGGGGCAAGTGACTACGGCTTGTGACTTTAACATTGGAACTCCTCCACATATGTTAGAGTTGAGACGAAAAGTTACATTCCACGGTGCCTGTATAAAGCTAATTGAGTGATTTGGTTAAAATAAGTTTTGTTTTACGGCATGTCGAGTCGTGTGGGTTTAACGTCACGAGGTGCATATCTTATTTGTTATGTGACCATTTGGGGAAATGCGCTTTTAAGTGTTATGTGTCATTTTGAGAATTTTGAGGGTGTGAGTCCTTTTGGAAAACTCTTTTGTTTAACCCGTGTTGAGTTTGGGACTAATGTTGATTTTAGATTGTTGTTTGCTTAAACTTTATTTAAACGCGTTTTTGACCGACTTATGGGTCTAGTAAGCGTGGAGCATTTTGCTCGGTTTTGACTTGGAGTTAGTCATGGGCTAATTGCCCGGTTTTAATGACTCGAGGTGGAGTCTTGTTGATGAATTGTTTTGTCGCACCGTTTGGCATTCATTGCACGTCGAGTATTTACACGTTTGGGTGAGGGAGACAATCCGGAATAGGCACTTGTGGGTAGGCTGTTTTGCTCTGGATCCTTAGGCACGTTAGTCAGTCGCTGGTAGTGGTCGGTTGGGTATCTCGGGGTGAGGCCCCGGTGTTCAGGTGTTATAGCCTAGGCTTTCTAGTAGGTGCTAGGAGGATATAGCTGTGGGCACTTACTTGAGAGGTAATTCCGATGTGCGGGGCCCTGAGGCGTTACCTGAGAGTTAGGAGTCAGGGTGTATCCTCGGTTCAGATAAATTAGCTTTGTAGAGCGTGTGTGGGGGATACGTCGACGGTGGAAGGTAGATATTCCACGCGCGTTAGTACTGTAGGCCGAATAGTATCGGTTAAGGGATTGATGCCCTTGTTATTAAGAGAATAAATGCGCATCAACCATTTTGAGGTAGGTGGTATATTTAGGTGTCGACTTTTGGGCTTGAGGCCAAACACCTTTAGTATAATCGGAGAGTTGTAGCCGATTTTAAGATAATCATGGTGACGGTAGTAGTAACCCTGAAATGATCACTTGTGATGGATGGTTATGGTGAAATGACCTACGTGTGTGTTAGTTGATTTGGTTGTGGGGGATATCTATTTGTGTTAGTGTCTAGGATAATACCACGCTTATGTGAGTTATTGTAATCGGTTGGACCGATGTTCGGCGGGTGGCCGATGTGAGTTATTGTAATCGGTTGGACCGATGTTCGGCGGGTGGCCGATGTTTGTTATGGTGATCGGTTGGACCGATGTTCGGCGGGTGGCCGATGTTTGTTATTGTGATCGGTTGGACCGATGTTCGGCGGGTGGCCGATGTTTGTTATGGTGATCGGTTGGACCGATGTTAGGCGGGTGGCCGATGTTTGTTATTGTGATCGGTTGGACCGATGTTCGGAGGGTGGCCGATGTTTGTTATTGTGATCGGTTGGACCGATGTTCGGCGGGTGGCCGATGTTTGTTATTGTGATCGGTTGGACCGATGTTCGGCGGGTGGCCGATGTTTGTTATTGTGATCGGTTGGACCGATGTTCGGCGGGTGGCCGATGTTTGTTATTGTAATCGGTTGGACCGATGTTCGGCAGGGGGTCGATGTTTTGTTAATATAAGTTATTGAAAATCTTTGGAGTCTATTAGAATTCGTAGAAGTTAATCGACAATTAATGATAGGAGGGATCGTAATCGAGTATCCTGTGGAGTATACTAGTGAGCAGCTTTAGAGTGGTTAGAGCTTGAGATTTGACTCGGGATGTATGGAATATCTAAGGTTGGGGGACAACCGTAGTCGCTTGGCTAGGAATGATTTCAATTGTCGGGGTGTTCTGCCGATCATAATCCCAGTGTCTTAGAAAGAGTACGTTAGTAAGAATAGTATTCGAGAAGTTTAGTTGGGGTTTCAAGTGGACTTAGGAACCTGAGGTTGAGGTGAGGGAGAACTATCCGGAGCTATTCGTAGGCAGAGACTTTGAGGGCGAAGTCTAATCCAAGTGGGGGAGAGTTGTAAAGCCCGTGTCCCGGTATGTTTATATATAATTTAATTAATTGCTTTAATATCGTTCTTTGAGCGAATCTTTACTAACGAGGTTAGCAAGTTGGACCAAATGCGTAATAAATCTTTTAATAATTTTAAAATGTTTACCCTTAATTGTTTTGGTTAGTGGTTTGGTGTCAAAAAGGACCTTATTGCTAACTTGGTTGCATTTTGGGTAGTTAAGAGAAGTCCTTAGAAGTCGAGGGACCTTTTCCGTCTTTTGGTGAAATTTTAAGCATGGATTCGGCCCATGCAAAGGGAGGGCCGAGACCCCCTTTTTGCTATCTCGTTTTTCCTTTTCTTGTATCCCAAGCAAACCAAACTCCAAACCCTACGACCCTCTCTTCTCGTTCTCATTGTGTTGTGCGGCCGGGGAAATTGAAACGAAGAGAGAGAGTGAAATCGCGAGAAGGAGAGAGAGTCGAGAAGAAAGAATACAGCAGCAGCCCTCGCCGCCGCTACTGCTGTCGCCGGAGACCGCCACCACCCGCTGTCGTCGGAGTGATCGAGAGGGAGCGGTTTGGTTGTGGTGGTGAGACGCCGTCGTGAGGTATGTGGTTCTCGTTAGTCTCGTTCTTTTCTTTTCCTTTTTCCTTTCGTTTTTCCGGCGAGACCACCACCGCCGCGCGCCGCCGCTGCGGTGGCTGTGGGTGGAGGGCGGTGGCAGTGGGTGACACTCGTAGCGTAAAACCCGAATCGTTTAAAGCCTTGAACCGTTTTTATAAATCGCGATTTTATGAAAATTCTAAGTGTGCTGTCCAGTTTTCGTGTGATCATAACTTTTCCGTCGTAACTCCGTTTGAGCCGAAACTGGCGCCCACGGTTCAAGCTCAGGGTCGGGCATGTTTTTCGTGTTTTAGCGGAAAACTGGTTCGGTCTCTAGCTGGGCGAAAAAGTGGTCGCAAGTTCGGTGTTTCGTCATTTCATGTGGAAAACTCTGGAATCTGCCACTGTTTTGTGTAGACCATAACTTTCTGCTCGTAACTCGGTTTGGGGTGAAACCGGTGTCAAAAGTTCCCTTTTTGAGTCTAGAAACGTTTCTGTGTTTTGTGCAAAACCCAGTTCGGGACGTAGCATGGGTCAAACTGTCGTTTTATACTGAAAGGTGCTGAATTTCGCTGTTCTGGAAACTGTTTTGTAAAATCCGTAGTAAATTGTAGAAAAATCGTTAGGAGGCGTATAATATGTCTTTGGAACCCTATCTCAGAGGACTTTCTGGTCATGAAATAATATTGGGAATTTTCTGGGTTTAAAGGGGTCGAAACAGGTCCCGAACAGACCTGTTTTGTGAGAACGGAAATTGGTTTTAGTGACGGTTTAAGCGTGTGTCGTGTCATAGGGTCCGGGTCTTGTATTGACACGTTTTAACATGCGTTTAGGTGCTGGGAAGTGACCGTAATTGTGAAGCTTGAATTGTATTGTTAAGCTAGGCGCGCATTCGAGGTGAGTTCTCTTACTATAACTAATGTCGGTTATTTTTACATTACGTTGTGTATGTATGTGGTAGTTCTATTTGCTTTTGATGTGGGGTTAAATAGTGGGGTGTCTAGTCGGACCTTTATTGTTGTGACTACGCGGGTGGCGTAGGAGTTCGGCGGGGCCGAGGATCACATACGCGGGTGGCGTAGTAATTCGGTGGGACCGAAGGTTGTATACGCGGGTGGCGTATGAACCCGGGGGTGCCGGGTTGCGTTTACATGATGGTCGTGTGTTCGGTGGGACCGACGTGTGCCCATTAGGTGGGTTGGTGTGGATATACATGTTTATGATTTGTTCGTGGACTTGTATGCTGTTTATGTGCAATTATCTGTTTATGGTGGTGTGGAAATAACTGTGTTATTTATGGTGTTTGAATTCATTAACCTTCGTGCTTACCCTTTCCCAATAGATTGTGGTTTCAGGTACGGGTGACTCCAAGGCGTGACGAGTACACACTGGCGCGCGAGGAGAGCTGGTTGCTTTATGGTTTTTAGTAATTAAACGTTTAATTCCGCTGTTTTTTTTATTATGAAGATATTAATTATGAGTTTACAAATGAAACGTTGGAATCATTTAATGAGTTGTTATAAATGAAATGTTTATTTAAAAATTTAAATTTGCTTGTAATTATTGGGACGTTACATTAAGGGTGCTGTCCAGGGACCCTGGTGACTCAAAGTCGGGTAACGTAACACCGAGATCACTTAGATTACCCGTTGAGGCATCTACCGCAGAGGCAGAGCCACCTATGTTCACAGTTGGCAGTTTGGTAGCTGTGGTAGGATTTCCGTCCGATCCTCGTGTTCCGCCAGACGGAGACACTACAGACGTTCCGATCTAGTCACAAAGAGTCTCGATTTGGTGTTCCTCATCATGTGTCCTAGGCGAAGAATGTAGAATGTCAAATGGCGCTAGACTCGATGGTGCACGAAATGAAGTCGAGACCAGGGGTTGCTGGTCTCTTATTTCAACACCAGTACACTTTGATTGAGAGACCGGTGGAAGTTGTGCTTGATCCCCGTGAGAAACTGAAACATCCGTCTTTTGAGAGACGGGTGAGTGGATAAGGGGGTTGTGCAATTGCTCCGCTGGGTCCACGAAAGCTTCTTCAATACCCCGTCCCAACGTATGAGACGGGATAGCAGATGTGGCTACCCGGATATCACTCAGTTGGATTCGCTCAGGAGCCTCATTATCTTTACGGCTCAATCTTTCCTGGTTCGCTTTCGAACACAGTTCTCTCCTTCTCACATGATCTAACTCATCACCTAATACTCCCTCGGGTGTCCTAGAGTCTCCCATAGCGGGTTGAGAAGAAGTGGTAGGTGAGTCAAGTGGGATTCCGACGGTAAAATTCGGGTTTGGTACGATATCATGAGGTATTAACTTAAGACGAATGTTGCGGTCGGTATCGGATTCCGTGGAGTCAGATTCCATGTTCTCAACGTGTCGAGAGGGTGAAGACGGGTCAGATAAATATGGTTCGGGGTCATGATGAAGCATCGGTCGTGTGGACGATGCTCCGGCTTCGCCTGTCGGCCGGATGATGGGGATTATGGGTTGTTGGTTAGAACCGGGATGCGATTCCACTGCACCACTCACACTAGCTCCCCTCCCACGAATTCTCAACACACCCCCGCTCAGGATCCCCTGCTGCCCGGGCCCTTCCTCCTCTCGTCCTAGGACCCTCACGTTCCTCAGTTCTATGTCCCTGGACAGGTCCCTCCGGCGCTGGATGGACCATGGGATTCCCTAACGCTTCCCTATAGGCTACTACATACGGTGTAGTGGGATCGGCGTAAGCTAGAAGGGCTTCGGGTATGGGCATGGCTATGGCATTAGACGGGTTGCGAATAACCATATATTGTAAGTGATGAGGAGGACATACCGGATGGTTAAGACGTCGCGGTATGGCTGGATTTGCGTCTAAATGTTGTTGCACCGCTAGAGATAGGAAACGAGGGTAGGGGAGGAACTTCTTTTGCTTTGTTCCTCCAATATGACAAATAGTGGTAACTAATTCCCGCCACAAGATCATTGCAACATCGACGTGGCGGTTGTAACACACGGCGTGAAAAATTCTCAGGAAGTCGCCGGTGCATTGATCGATACCTTTCCATCTGGATGAAAGGCACCTGTTCAGAATTGTGAACAGAGTGTACCATATGGGGCCCATGTATTTCCGATTGAACGCGGAAGGCCGATTGAGATCGTGGTCGTATCTGAGAGCGCGGACTTGAGCGCAGAGAGTGTCATCGTTGACCGCGAGGTCATAGCCTTGATGTCCGTCGGCGTTGGCTTCAGGAAGTGATAGTAGGCGACGGAAGGAGTCTGGTGTGAGCGTGAACTGTTGATTGTCGATTTGAGCTGTAATCTACTGGGAATTACCGGCCGTGATGACTCGGGAAGTGAACCATACTTGAAGCATGTATAGTAACGGGACGTCGGCAGTGGCAGTGAGGGCCTCACGGAGAGGGTGACCCATGAGGATATCCACAATCACTCGGTGCTGTGGTTGTGGTCTGAATTGAGCCGGGTCCAGATGATGATTGTTGGCCTCCAATTCAGTGCCATGGTCAGGATCGGCCAAGGCGTTATCAGCAGCCTCATCAATGAACTCCTCTTGCGGAGGATTTTGTGCTTCGGGGTTCTGTGGATTCTGCTGTTGATCCGCCATTGAATATCTGTAAAAGAATCCAAGTTAGTAAAGAAGGCAGATAAGCAAGTCCGGCACGTACCTTTGCATTAAGTGGCTCAATCTGAGACAGAATGAGGACAGGCAGTGAGAATACATGTACTGGATAGACAATACAAGGGTGTCCGGATAAAAGAATGAGGTAAAACCAAACTTGCCGGACAAACTATACTGTCCGGACAAAGGTATCCGGACAACACATGTTAACGGATGGGAAGAATGTTCCCGGATAAAAGGACATTCCAGACAAAAATGGTTTCCGGTTGACAGAGTTTCCGGATAAGATGGAGTCCGAACATATCAACATTCTGGTAGTTGAACTTACCGGAAACCGTAAGGTTTCCGGACAACTAGGGTATCCGGATGTTGAGAGAGACCGGAGAAAATATCTAACTGATGAACATGTTCGGATAAAACATCATGAGATTGAGCGTGTCCGGATACAATGAATGTTCCCGGACGAATAGCAAACTCACCAATCTACTTAAATAGAATCCCAAACAGGTACTGAACTAGGCAAGTGATGTCGATTAACTCATACATGCATGCAAGCTCAGCAACTATTGCCTATACGCCACCGAATGTACATGAAATCGAAGAAACCCGTAAGGGGTTTTCGGGCATATTGAAACCGACCAAATTAGTGGTCGATTTGTGATGCGGTGTGCACGATATGTTACTACAAATGATCGAAGTGAGGTTGCGATTAACATACCTGTAGTGGGAAGGAATGCGAGGTGAGAATCGGAGATGTGGATAGTATCCGAACGAGAGAGCAGGCACGAGAGGGTTTAGGGTTTTTGAGGGAATTTTCCGGATAATGAAAACATGGAGTCCGGACGCTATTTATTGGGACCATGGAGTCCGGGTTGTTCAACCCGGATATCCATCCTGTCCGGAAAGTGAACTGTCCGGAAAGATGAGTATCCGGAACCTATCCGGACACTGTTGATTTTTGAAAGAAATTTCCCTTTTTTCATAAAATGAAAAACCCTTAAGATTTTGTAAGAATAATCTCTCGCCCCCCCTCAAACTGAGAACGAGGAAAGATTTGCGCCCCCTCGGATAATGCAAAATCGTGCAATGGAGAGGCCGACACATAAAAAAACTTTTGAGCAGTTAAAGAAAAACACTGTGTCGCTCCCCCTCAAATGATGACCATGATATGAAATTCACACGGGAGTGCCCACACACACAAAAAAACTTTTAATCATGTTTAAGAAAAACTGTGTGTGACGCTCCCCTTCAACAATTGAGTAAACTTACCTGATACTTCTTTGTGCTCCCCCTAAACACATGAACACACCGTGAAAGCACAAATATAGACAGATAAAAGTTGACGACAGTACGAAAGAAAAGGAAACACACGAAGAAAGAAAGGAAACAAACGAAATCTATGAAATAAATACAGAGACTAAATCTAACTGTGTAACTGAAACAAGTATAATACATGTATGAGAAAGTGTTTGCTCATTCATCAGGAGTGTAAACACCGGATGATGAGTAGACAGTTACGCGTAGATGTATGGAACTTGTAACAGGCACACAATCGGATTAAGTCTTCAGATTTAGCATACCTAATTTGGACACCAGAGTATTAAAACGTTTTTCGTCCAAGGGTTTTGTAAACAGGTCTGCTAACTGATGCTCAGTATTTACGAAGTAGAGTTCGACTGTACCTCTTTCGATGTGATTCTTAATGAAGTGATACCGAACGTCGATGTGCTTGGTCTTAGTGTGTTGGACCGGGTTGCTTGATATGGCAATAGCGCTCTTCGAGTCACAGTAGATGGGCACCTTGACATACGTGAAGCCGTAGTCTTTGAGTTGCATCCGCATCCAGATTACTTGTGAACAACAGCGTGCGGCAGCCACATACTCCGCCTCGGCAGTTGACGTTGAAACACATTGCTGCTTCTTGGACGCCCAACTCACCAGGCTATCTCCCAAAAACAAGATATGCCCCGAGGTGCTCTTTCGGTCCATCATGCAGCCTGCGTGATCCGCATTAGAATAAGCGGATAACTCAAAACCTGTCTCCTTCGGGTACCATAAGCCAAGATCAACAGTACCACGTAAATAATGAAAAATTCATTTAACGACAGTTAAATGAGACTCTTTAGGTTTTGATTGATACCGGGCACACAAAAATATTGAGAACGTAATATCCGGTCTACTCGCAGTAAGATACATCAAAGAACCGATCATACCCCGATAAAGTTTAGTGTTCACATCCGTTCCGTTAAGATCAGCGTGTAACTTAGTACCGGGTGCCATAGGAGTTTTCATGGGTGAGGACTGTTCCATCTGGAATTTCTTAAGAATATCCCGGATGTACTTAGCCTGGTTTATGAATATCCCGGTCGACAGTTGTTTAACTTGAAGACCAAGGAATAAATTCATCTCACTAAGCATACTCATTTGAAAAAATTCTCCCATTAGATTGGCAAAGTTCTTAGCATATGTGGGATTAGTAGAGCCGAAGATTATGTCATCTACATACACTTGAACTAGAACTATGTGACCTTTTTCATTTTTGATAAACAAAGTAGAATCGATTTTACCTCGTGTGAATTTGGACTTAGTCAAAAACTTGGTTAGAGTATCATACCAGGCGCGTAGAGCTTGCTTCAAACCGTACAAAGCCTTGTCCAGGATGTAGACATGATCAGGCATCTTTTCGTCCACGGACTCGTCCGGTTGCGACACATATACTTCCTCTTTGAGGTCGCCGTTGAGGAATGCGGTCTTCACATCCATTTGGAGGACCGTGAAATTCTTGTGCGCGGCGTAAGCGAGGAACATACGAATTTCTTCTATCCTTGCTACCGGAGCATATGTCTCGTCATAGTCGATCCCTTCTTGTTGTCGGTATCCCTTCTTGTTGTCGGTATCCCTTGGCCACGAGACGCGCCTTGTTGCGGACAACGATTCCGTCCTCGTCATTCTTGTTCTTGAAGATCCACTTGGTGCCGATCACCATCTTGTGGGTTGGACGTGGGACTAGTCGCCATACCTTCAGAGCCTCGAATTGGTTGAGCTTATCTTGCATAGCTATGACCCAGTCCGGATCTTCAAGTGCTTCACGTACGTTCGTCGGCTCGATCTTGCATAAGATGCCGGAGAAGAGACAAAAGTTGGCGGAAGCGCCTCGCATATGAACAGAAGTGGAGGGATCACCGATGATCTGATGTAAGGCATGAGCCTTCGTCCATCTGGTGGTGTGCGGAAGCGGCTGTTGAGTAGAATGAGAAGCATCCGAATCCACGTACTCACCAGACGGAAGATCTTGAACCGCTTCAAGTGTAGCAGGCTGATTTCTTGGAGGAGGTGGGGGAGGATTCGCCGAGGGTTGAACAACTTCTGGTTCCGAGGAGTTCAGAGGTTGATCGTCGGTTGTAGCAGATGATGAATCGTTAGGTGCGATCTCCGTGTTAGTGATTGGTTCCTCCAGGGGACGATGGTATCAGTTGAAGTTGATGATGATGACTGTTGAGCTGTCTCCACAGTGATAGACGGTGTGCTTGTAGAAGGCGGCGGACCGGATAGATTCGCTGAATCCTCAGTACGAGCAGCTTCAATTCGAGGTTGTGCGGAGACAGGAGTAACATTGAAAATGTCATCATAGAAATACTTAAACAATAAATCTAAATCAGAAGAGTCAGCATTCGATGAAGATGCATGATTTGGATTTACTGTCGCTCGTGCAGATCCTAAACTTGGAGGTCCGGAAGCTAGCACGCCAGTTAAACCGGGTTCTGAACTGACTTGCTCAGAAGCCAAATCTGCGGCTTCGTCGAATGTCACGTTTACACTTTCGACAACGGTTTTATTCCGTTTGATGTAAACGAGATACGCTTGAGCCTACATGGAGTATCCGATGAAAACTCCTTCGTCCGCTTTGGGGCTGAATTTGCCGAGATCGTCCTTATCGTTTAAGATGTAGCACGTGCATCCGAATGCATGGAAGTACTTGATATTCAGAACGCGATTGTTGATGATCTCGTACGGCGTCTTGTTGAACCTCTTGTTGAGGATGGAGCGGTTTTGCGTATAACAAGCCGTTGACACCGCTTCGGCCCATAGAAATAGCGGCAGATTGGACTGTGAAAGCATGGTGCGAGACGCTTCGACTAGGGTACGGTTGCGTCGTTCAACCACTTCGTTTTGCTGAGGAGTGCGTGCGGCAGAGAAGGTGTGTGAAATGCCGACTGAAGTCAAATAGTCGTCCACCGTTTGATTCTTGAACTCCGTCCCGTTCTCGGTCCTTATGGTCTGAACTTATTGTTGCTTGTTCAGTTGGATGGTCTTCAGGTGATTGATGATCAGCTCCGGAGTTTCGTCTTTCGAGCGAAGGAACTTGACCCATGTGTAGCGTGAGAAGTCATCCACCATCACCAGGACATATTTGCGCTTGTTGATACTCTGAACACGCATCGGTCCACACATATCCATATGGATGAGTTCGAGGGACCTGGACGTGCTCGGAGTTACCTTCGGTTGATGCGGCACTCACTTCATCTTTCCTTTTTCACATGCCCCGCAGAGACGATCCTTCACGAATTGAAGATCGGGCATGCCTTTCATGTGTCCGCCCAGCACCAGGTTGTTAATGCTTTTGAAATTCAGGTGCGATAGACGCTGATGCCAAATCCACGCTTGTTCGGAATTGGCCTTCGACAGGAGGCAGACGGGGTTAACGGGTTTCATGGCTGCGAGGTCAATTGTGTAGAGGTTGGTCTTGCGTTTCCCAACCAGTAGCTCCTCTCTACCGTCATTGAGGATTCTACACCTTTTAGCTTTGAAACGGACCTCGAGATCTTTGTCGCAGAATTGCCCGATACTGAACATATTGTGTCCTAATCCCGCGACGTGTGATATCTTCTTGATTGTGATCTTATCTTTGATAATGTCGGCATAGCCTACGATCGGCGCCTTGTCGTTGTTATCAAATCTCACGTCTCCACCATATTATTCTTTGTAGTTCGTGAGAAGCTCCCTCCTTCCGGTCATGTGCTTGGAGCATCCAGAATCTAAGTACCACACATGATCGTGCTGCAAAATTGAGTTTAACGGATTTTAGGTACCCAAATTTTCTTGGGTCCTGGAGGGTTAGGTTTGGCACCTCGTGGAGGAACTTGTTTTGACACAGATTCCCCCTTAGGTGTAGGTTGCACACCGTTAGCGGAAACTGGTTTGGCAAAGATTGCCTCTTAGGTGTAGAATTTTCACCTTTCGGAGGAACAGGTTTTGTAGCAGGTTGCCTCTTGGGTGCCGGTTTAACCTCAGTAGGAGAAGCCCGTTTTGGAATGGGTTTGGTCTCCCGCTGTGGTTTAACCTCTGATTGGAAACCCCGTTGTTTATAGTATTTTATGTTGTTATTACGGGGTTTGCGTTTGGGTGGCGAATTATACATGTGATATGACCCAAACCAATCATTAATGTTAATTTCATCTAAATCATTCCAACCACATCTAGAACAACATAAACAATCACACGATAACTGAATCAATTGATGAACATAATTAAGTTTAATCGAAAAAGAAACTTCAAAACGATTCCAATGATTCCAAGCACAATTGTCTTTGTTTATTCTAGAATTAAAAGCAGTAAGGAAGGACTTTGATGCTGCGTCCTTGACAGGTTCCTTGTTTAGCCACTTGGGTTTTTCTTGTTTTGCGCGACCATTTTTATCTGAAACAACAGGGACAGAGCGGTCAGTGACTTTTGAAGAAACAAGATTTTTGACAGGCAATCGTTCGGTCTTTTGCCTCGGCTGTGATTGGTTTTGATAAACATGTTAGATTTGGAAATCTTCATCACAGCTGGGGTCTTTGTATTAGAACATGCACCCTTTAGAAAATTGACCGATCGATTCACCACTGGTGATAGAAAATCAGTATGACTCGGAAGAGGTTTATCGAAAGGGAACGACTCAAACTCTCCATCAGAATTACCTTCAGAGTTCATATATTCTGAAAAATTGACTTTCGGAATTTCAGGACTTTGATTGGTCAAGGAAGGCGATGAACACTTAGTGTTAGTGTGTTTTGGGGAATTCGGTGCGGAAGCGTTTGAAAAATCAGAGTTTAAATTCCTTTTAACACACTCATCTTAAGAAACTTTACTTTCTTGTGAAGAGATATTTCCTATGAAAGCTTTACACGAGGATGTGTCAGATGAGTTAGAGGAAAGTTCAGGTGAAATCTCCTTCCCAGTTTGGAGCAGGTCAAGCTGCACTTGGAGTTGACTATTTATCATATGCTCTTTCATCGCTTCTCTTGTCATGTCAGACAGTCTCGATAAGAGCTTATTGATTTCACACTGAAGAGTTTCCTTTTCTTCATTTGACACAACTTCGGTTTTCTCAGATTTGAGTTTCTCAAGCTCAGAGATTAGTGCTTGCTTTTCCATTTGAAAAACTGACCTTTCTTTCTCGAGTGACTCCTCCAACTCGACTATCTTTGCTTCCAATACGAGAGGAGGAACATAGAGCTTGTACTCGTCCGTCTTAGTCTTGGTTGCGGTTGCTTGGACCTCATCCTTTTGGAGGAATCCTTGGGCTCTGCAACCTTGTAGCCATCGAAGTAGTCATTCGAGAGATACTTCTTGTTCTTTTGATAAGAATAATTTAAAGGTTCATAACAAAAAGGAGGTTGTATTCCTCGTTTGTGTGCTCGCTTATATTCCTCGGTTTCCTTTTCCTTTTCTGGTTCAAGAGGACCAGTCCATTTAATAACATATTCTGGGTATTTCTTATCTAAACCAAGACACCCAAAGTCATACAGAGTAGGTGTTTTGTAGATACCCTTTTTCTAATAGTTAGGGTTATCGTATCCGATTCCCCAGGCTTTGTTAAAATACGTGAACTCTTTGGGTTTATTCATGTGGATGGTTTGATCCGTTTGACCTCTTTTATGGAGTTTGGTGTCTAGATCAAGTATTTTCGCGACAAACTCCTTGTGCTGAATTTGAAGAGCAGAACATTGATAAACAATTTATGCGTTCTCATTCATACACTGATCAAACTGAGACTGAAGTGCATATAACTTGGCCCTTAAGTCTTTAGGTGCTATTGAAAGATTTTTGCATCTGTCTTTTAAATTAGCATTTTCAGACTTATAATTTTCTGTTATTCTCGTTTGAACATCTAGCTTTTCGGTTAGAGATCTAATCTCAAGCTTTTGTTCTTTAGAGGTGGCCTTAAAGGAATCTGCCTGTTCGGTAAGAGATTGCATTTGATTCAAGAAATCTTGTTGGTTAGAATCACATACCTGACTTGTCTTTTCTTCATCAGCTGGAGAGTGATATCCCATGAAAGCATTAGCACCATCAGAATCACTTTCATCATCAGAACGACCCAACCAGTAGTCGTTTTCCACAAACATAGCTTCTCCAGCTTCCTTCTGCTCAGCCAAAGCGAGTTTTGCCTTGTAGTAGTGGGAATTCTTTACAACAGGCTTATTGCAATCTTTAGCGAAGTGACCATGCTTTCCGCAGTTATAACATGTCACTGGTTCATCTTTCTTCTTACTTTCTACTTTCTCCGTCTTCTCCTTCTTCTCTGACTTATCTTGCTCATCAGCTTTCTTCTTTCCTTCATACTTGTCCTTATAATCATGGCGCTTGTTGGAGGAGGTGGAGTAGCGCTGATTATTGGATGATGGCTTCTTATAGAACTTTTGTTGTTGAAAGGATTTGGAAAGAAGGGCTATCGCTTTCTTGAAGTCAGATACTTCATCATCAGAACTGCTGTCACCTTTTTCTTCCGGTTCTGGTTCTGATGAGCTTTGTCTTTGAGCACGTTTGGAGTGACGGCCCGATGATTTCCCTTGCTTGGAGGACATGAGTGCAATAGGATCAGCAGTCGGATTTGATGCAGTCTTCTTCTCACTCAGAAGTTCATTCACTTCATCTTCGTCTTGAAGAAGCGTCTCATAAAGTTCGTTGATGCCAATATTCTCTATCAAGTTGTTGTGCTTGACATGAGAAGCAAACACCTTCCATTCTGGCAGCAGATTGTTGAGAAACTTGAGCGCGTTTTCCGTGTTGGAGCGAGTGATCTTATTCTTGTTCAGTTCATTAAGAAGTAAGCAAAAACGTTCATAGGCCTGGGTGAGAGACTCGCCGGTGCGCTGCTTGAAACCATCGAACTTGGTTAATGTGCTATTGATCTTCAGTTGATTTCCGACATCGCTCCCGCGCATCATTCTGGCCACTTGATCCCACATGCCCTTTGCTGTGTCTTTGTAACCATCGATGGCAGTGTAGATCGTGTTGGGGAGGGCTTGAACTAGATATCTCTTTGCATGATTTTCACCTTCAATCATGCCTCTTTCTTCTTCGGTCATTTCGGTGAGAGTCTTTTCCTCACGACGAGCGTCAACCTCTTCAGTTGCTGCTATGGTCTTCATCGGCCAAGGGATTGGACCGTTTTTAAGAGCTCTCTTGATATACTCGTAGTTGTCCTTGGACTCTGTGAAAATCATGAATCTATCTCGCCATTGGCTGTACTCACCTTGATAGAGGCAAGGCGGTTTGGTGTCGGTACCGATTGCGAGAGTGTCACACGAAGTAGACATCTTTGGTTGCAACAGAGTGATCGTCAGACAAATGATTGATTCAAAGTGTAAACCTAACGCAAGGCACTATGAGTGGGATCCTAACGCAGGTGCTACGACTGATATGAACTAGGAATGAGCTTACTGGATAGGAATCCAAATAAGACGTCTGATCTGGAAGTGTCCGGATCAGATTCATTGAAAAATAGTTCGAATTCACAGAGGTTTCCGGATAAGAGGAAGAATCTGGACAGCCTTAGGTTTCCGGAAAACAAGTGTTACCGGATGACAAAAGTGTCTGAATAGAAAAGTAATCACAATACTTACCGGATGAAATACTTACCGGGTAGGATGAGATTCCAGGTGGAATTGATTACCGGATACCTTGAGTTATCCGGATAAAATGCTTTACCGGAAACGTTGTGTTTCCGGAACAAATTACCCGGAAAGATTAGAGTTTAAAAGATTTACCCGGAAAGATTTGACGTACCCGGAAAGATGTAACACTATTGTCCGGAAACTCTGGAAGTGTCCGGAAAGTGCAGTTGGTTTTATCCGGGAACTGCGGCTGCCTTTTTTCAAATCGATTGAGAATCGACTAGGGTTGCTAAAAATGTTCCTGAAAGATTAGGAACACTACCAAACACAAAAATAACACTACCCAAATCGATTTTGAAGCAAAAACAACAAGTTTTGATGGTAAAAATTCGATTTTTAGTGAAGAACACACTCAAAACTTTTGAACTTAATATGCTTAATAAACCACTCAAACGATCGAATTAGAGTATGAAAATTTGCAGAATCACTAATAGCAATGATACTAACAAAACCCAATAAACGAAATTGATCAATTTTACCTGAATTAAAATTTTGATATTCAAGTAAGAACACAGACGAGTAAAAGTGAAAACTTACCAGAAATCAATAAAAAGGCTTTGAATCAATTCTGTCCGTCTGCTCTGATACCAATTGTGAGTTCCAGATCCGTGCAACGAACAATGCAATCAACAGATAATAACAATAGAGTTTATGATTTCAACTGGTCACCCCTATTAGCTTTCAATTGAGAGAGAATTACAATTAGGAGTAGGAAAGCAAAAGAGACAACTAGCCTGTTTTCTAAGGCTAGACAAACATTATATATGGCAGGCCCGTGGTTAACAAGCCCACGACCCGTTCACTAACAAAGCTCAAAATAAAGAATTACAATACAGATCCTTGAACTTTAATACAACAAATATTGACCCTAACAGATTTGCATGACAACAATATATGAAAGACGCACCAATGTTAAAAAACAATCTGATCTCAGAAAGGAATCAACTAGCAAGACAAGGACTATTAGTAAAGGCAATAGTCAACCTTAATCACATTTTACAGAAGATCATCCAAGTCTTTTATTGGGTTGTAATGGGTTAAGTTTTATGGCTAAAAAACGAAAGGTAAACTAGATCAAGATCCCAGATATGTCAATCCTCGTGCGGTCCTGAATTGTTTCCACTTTCCCTTATAACCTTTCTTCTCTTTTATTTATCCCTCCTTTCTTCTTCCTCTCTTTTATTCTGTGGGGAAACATTGGCCCTCTTTTCTCTTTATTTTTATTTTCCCTTTTGTTCTTTTTTTATGTGGGGCAACATTGACCCTCTTTTTAATAGCTCTCTCTCATCCGATTGGGTCTGATTTCTCTTTCCTCCTCCCTTTTTTATTTCTTCCCTCCTTCCTCTCTTACCTTTCACTCCTACTCTGACTAACACATCATAGGATAAGGGTCGACTAGTGTCTAGGATGGGGATAAATGGTGGGTTTTGAAAATGAAGTGCATACAAGTGTATGGCTGCAAAGGGGCTTGGGTGCACATAATTGGTCAAGGGAAAGATAGCTAAACGAAAGACACAACTGCACACAATGCCTGGAATCATGTCTTAAGGTCCACACAATGAGGTAACTATACTCTTACTTAATATCCTGATGTCCGTCTTTGCTACTCAATACAACATTATAGGGAGATCATTCTATAATCACGACAAGGAAATTCAATAAAGGTGTATCAGAGTTGTGTGTTTAATTACCTCGCAATGAAACACGTCATTCTTGGCTCGATGTCTCTCAGGTGGTCTCCACTAATGTCCCTAGTCATACTTCTCCCTAGTTTTCCTTCACTGCTCACATTTCTATCGTGACGCCCCAATAGTCGGTCTAAGTCATTCAACACATGAGTTACAGCTAAATAGATCTAAACAACACATAATGCATAGAAAATATGAGTGCAATTAGTTAGCCCGATTGGGAAACCCCAAACCTTACCCGCACATTGTCCCCAATGTGCGAGTGCTATTTTGGAGTGGTACAAACGGTTTTAAGTACTATCATACGATTATTACAGTCCTCCCAAATTTACAAAAAGCAGTAAAGTAAAACGAAAACAAAAACATAGTATGAAAGGGCAAACCATGCTAATTGGGCCATGAAGAAGATACCCACCCGACTGACAATCTCTCACCCGTCTTCAGCCTCGTGATGGCCCCGCTACCTCCGGTATGCACGCTTGGGTGAGTCTTGTGGAAAAATCGTCCAGCCTTTGAGTCACGGCTCTGAATCATTGTTCCATCTGCTCTGCCAACCACTGTATATATGGTGTGTCGCCCGTGTGTTCCTCTAGGTCAGTCTGGGGTGCAGATGGATCAAAGTCTGGATTATCAGACTCACTGCAGATAGGTCTCTCTCTTGCTGTGCAAATGCGTTCTTCCAATAATTCGGATCATCCTCTCGGTGCTTGTCTAACTCCGCCGCAACACGGATTTTGATCCGGTAATGCTTCTCTTTAAAGTCCTCCTTAGGTGCAGTGAGTCTCCCAATCAGAACGCCGACCTTCCTACAAAAGTGTGTTATCAAACAAGCACTACAACAAAAGTAGTCTATTGCGACGACAAAAGTCGTCGCTAAAGATCAATATTGATCTTTAGCGACGAAAAAGGTTGTTGCAATAGACTACATTTGTTGTAGTGAAGGAATAGGTAAGATCCTGTCAAGTGATATACCAACATCGAGCAACTCCATCCAAATAATATGGCCAATGTCCATAGGGAGATTATCCTGGAGCGAAAATAGGACTTCTGCTATCTGACTGTCAGCAATGGTGTTGTGAGAAGACGGCTTTAGGATCGCCTTCTCAAAAAGCTTGAGGAATGCAAGGTCGGTGTGTAAGTCGCTCTTCAAAACGTGCTCATATATATTGTTCAGTCCCAATTGACCATTTTGGCGCAACGAGCCTGCAATGACTGGGCTCAATTTGGTGCGAAATGCCTCATGTCCGGACAGACCATAGGTCATTCCTAACTCCTGGCGGCGTGGTGCTTGGTAATAAGCACATATGTCATCCGGTGAGATCCGGACTAGCTTGTCGCCCATCTTCATCGTATATCGCTCATAGTAGACCGGAGGGAGCATATTTTCATAGAATGTCTTACCCACCTCTGCGTCATACATGATTTGAGTTCGTACGAAGTGCTCCCATGATTTTTTTTGAATGATTTCCGGCACTTGCGAACCCGCTGGTAAAGTTGCCAGTTGGATACCATGCTCTGCAAATGGCGCACACTTCTTTAGCCGCATTTTTCCGCGCCTCTCTTGCCTATCGAAGGCTTCCTCGTTTTGCAGCCTATCCCTCATATGACGCTGAATCTGGTAGTAATCGCCACAATCGAGCTGTTTGCTTGGGTGAGTCCTCATTTTCCTACAAGAAGTATAACCATAATAAGTGACAATGAAGAGGGTCAATCCCTTCTTGGCACCCCAAACCTAGGCTTTTTCCTAGGTTGGATGAAATTGGCACCCTAAACCTAGGCTTTTGTCTAGGTTTAGTAGTTAGCCTATTCATGCTCCATGATGCCATTTCACAACTCGAGACAGGCATTCCAATTCATATTAAGCATGGAAAAAGGAAGTTACAATCCAAGACACACTTTGAGTGAAATCAAAACCCCAAAAAGCCCTTATCTACAACACCCAACTCTCCCTCCATCCCCACTTGAAGGTACCCAAATAGTCAACTAAAATGTACTATTTCACCATAGAATCTTTCATGAATAATCCCCTCAAATAGCGTATACATACAAAATTGCAGAATTTACCTTCATAATCCCTATGAAAGAATTATTTCTCATGATGGTAACTACACAAATTAAGCATGCAACTCATATTCTAGGTATCCTGGACGAAAAGTATTTGATAGCATGAAGAAAAGTTTTAAAAAAGTTTGACTAGTATCTTGAAAATGGGGGAGAATGGAACACATACCTTGTTGCTAATGTAGAAAGAAAGGAGAGAGAAGACAACACATACCTGATTTGCTCTTGAATTTGGGGGAAAATTGCTCAAAGTAGGTGTGGAGAGGGAGAGAAACCGTGAGGGGAAGATAAAATGAAGAAGAAATGAGGCAAGTCGTGGCTAGGGTTCCAATTTGTGCAGGTCGGCTGACTTGCGTGGATTGCCATGCGACTTGAGGTCGCGGGATTTCTCGTGCGTGTGGAGAAATGATGTCTCTAATAGAGACTTATGCGGCTTGGCCCGCGGGTTGAGAATGCGTGGTAGCCCACAAAGGCCTTTAGCAGTGAAAACAAACAGAGCCTTACGAGGCTTTCCCCGTGGTTTTAGGCCGCGTGGTGGCCCGCACAACTCCTTGTTTCTTACCCCTTCCTAGCCACTGAAATTCCTCTCCTCTAAACGAAAACTCATCGAACAAACATGCTTTCGAAACATAAAACTAAAAGAGAAAAAAAAACAAAAAAAGGAACTTGAAATGTCTAACCTTGGTGGGTTGCCTTCCACCCAGTGCCTTAGTTAGGGTCGTGGAACGACCTTCCATCGTGATCACTCCTTAGGCTCTTCTATAAACATGGTATCCGCTACCACTGTTTCTCCTCCATAGTACGACTTCACTCGCTGGCCATTCACCTTGAATGTCGTTTCGTCCTTGCCTTGTAGTTCAATTGTGCCCGATGGAAATACCGCTTTGTAGAAACCAGGATTCAATCTTACAATCAATTATTAACAATTAGGAACAATCAATTAGTAGAATGATAGAGAATTGGATCAAAGAACTTTGTATTCGATTAAGAACAGATTACAGATCTAGAGAGAGAGAGAGAGTCTCTCAAAGACTAGAAAGTGAATACAAAGATATGACAAAAGTTAGTTAGCTTACAAGTGCTAACTCCTATATATACTGTAAGGAAAGTCTAAAGCTACAGTATTGTAGGTTCCCAGATTCATGTTGTATCACATAAATGGTAAGAAATAGACAGCGGAAACATTATATAAAGCCATTAAAATGTGAGTGATTGTGTAATACGATAATGTAGCAGTGAGTATCAAATATAGAACAGTAAAATGATAACAAGATCAAATATAATAAGTTGCTCGTATATTGATAATATGAATAACACCAAGAACACGTTCAAGTGTGTATATTCGGAAATCTCACAGGGAACAAGATCGTACGGAGGTAGTGTTATGGAATGTAACAGTGTGTGCTCTAACAATTGTGGAAAACTATTCTTCCAAAAGCTTACAATTGTTGTTCCACTACCTCTCTATTTATAGCCTGATAAAGCTTTAGACAGTGTACTATCTAACCCTGGAATGACACGTGGAAAGTGTGTCTTCGTCCTTTTAGGGCTTATGTGGAAAGTACGAACACGTGTCTATCACTTAGAGATTTCAACGAGACTTATGCTTCAAAGAGGTCTTCGGTCACCAGAGCTCTTACGCCAGAGCTCTGTTGGTCTTCTTGTGTAAACAATTCTTCTGTTGAATAGAAGAAGTCTTCTGCCAGAGCTTTGAAGAGCTCTGTTGGTTCCTCCAGAGCTCTGTCGAGCCCTGTTGGTCTTCTGGTTAAACTTCTTCTAAGTCTTCTGCTGGATCTCTGGTGCTCTTTTGACTTGTACTATTTTCAATACTTTTACATAAGAGATACTTGGGGCTAACAATCTCCCCCTAAGTATTGAAAATAAAAAATTGGAATTTTGTAGAGATATAAACAAAAGACAGAGAACTTTTACCTCTGTGAAACTTTGCACTATTCTTTTAAGATATTACAATACGATGCTAAACAATAAGTACACTTAACCATAGTAATCTCCCCTTAGCATTTTGTCGAATTTTCTGATCAGCTCTCGGAAGTCCAGCATAAGGTCAATCTGGTTGATGTAGAGTCTGAGTTGCTCTTCTGGACATTTGTCTCTTGGGAGATTCTGGATGATGTTCTTGAGATACTGCAGCGATTTACTCGAGTACTTGTGGGTTTCAGAAGCTCTGATGGCCTTCTTGATCTTCTTCTGTCGGCAGATGAAGACTGGAGGATCTCTAACTATGGTTCCAATTCTGTAATGGCCATAACCCTCAAGGTTTTCATTTGGGGGTGCAATTGCCAGTTTCTCAACTTCGAACTCTATGCCTAGCTAAAAGTCGATATGTGTTCTGAGATTGACGTGCTCTTGCATAGCGAATCTTACCTTCGGGAAAGCCGTTATTGCTTCTCTATATCTGTCGTTGAAGTTTAAGCAATAGGCGTGGAGTGTTATCAAATCATATGGATTTAGAAGCACAAGATCGTTGTCGTTGAAGTGTTCGATCTTACCTTCTGTTGATTCAACGGCGTACTCATGATACACAACTCTGTCATATTGGAATTTCCTATGCTTGATGTTCATGATTCTGCGGATTCCAAAGTTTGAGTTTATGGGTTTGTTCAGGTTTGACTTCGTTTGTATGAACTTTAGCCTAGCATCAGAGATTGTGTTTATTCTGCTTGGGTTTAGGTAAGGGTTAAAGGGTACGACATTGACAGGGATAATATCTCTGTCAGCATAGAGATAGGAAAATAGTTCTTCTAAGGATGGTTTCTCGGTGTGTTGGGTTGATGTTTCTGGGTTCTGTTCTGGTTGAATTGGGTTCTGATCTTCATGGGTTTCAGCCATAAGAATGTCAACATGGGGTTCGGGCTGTTGTAGAACTTGGGTTTGGACTTGGGGTTGAGCTTGGCTTATTTGTTCATCGGCAGAGATTGGGATTGATGTCTCTGGTTCAGTTCTTGGAGATGAAGGAGGGGTGTCAAGTATGATGATCTCTGGTGGTGGTTGAGTTGACTCTTCTGGAGTTCTGATGACTCTGTCTTTGAACATGTAGTCAAACACTACCATAGTCATCTCTGGTGTTTCTTCTTCTGTCATCCCCTTGCCTTCTTGTGTAACTTCTTCCATCTCTGCCTCTGCCTCTTTTGCTTTCTCTTTCCCTTTCCCCTTGTTTGTTTCTTTCTCTTTCTCCTTTTCTTTCTCAGGCTCTTTCTCATTCTCTTTTTCTCTTTCTTTCTCCTTCTCCCCCTTTTGTTGTTCTGCGAACTCATCCGTCTGATTACCTGAGTTTCCCTCTGGAGCATCTTGAAAGTCATCATCATCATCAGAAAGTACGATGCCTTCATCTGGTGAGGTCTGAACAACAAACTTTGAAGTAGCCTTACTTCTTTTGCTTGAAGGCTCTCCTTCTGGGGGTCCTTCTACAGGTCGTTTGAGTGTAGCAGTCTTTTCGATGGTATATGTGAAGGTTGAGACTGCCTTTTTAAGTGCATCTTCGACCTCTGTTGCAGCAGTTCTGATCTCATCTACTTGACTCTCAAAGTTAACTTTGTGAGAGTCAAGAGATGTCTGCACATGTCGCTTGTTCCTTCATGACAAACTTTGATGAGATGGACATCATCCTGCTGAGAACGTTTTTACTGAAATCTCCAATCTGGCCAACTGTCATAGGTAAATCATTGGGGCTTGGACCAGAAATGTTGACTGGGGTAGCAGAAGATGTCGTTGCTTCTTTGATTGCATTCTTAACAGAGTTGTCGATTAACTCTGTCAAGGTTCTGATGTTAGAGTCTGATAGGAGAAGTGAAGGTATAGGCAGCGTTCTGTTCATTGCAGCCGTGTGGTTCTCTGCCATAAGTCTTTTTAGCTATGCAAGCTCTGTTGATATTTTTGTGGTCTCTTCTGTTCTGACCCTTTCAACATCTGCATATCTCTGATTTATCTCTGCATATTTAGATGAGATATGTTGCAGTTCTTCTCTGAGAGAAGCATTTTCCTTGCGGATCAGCTCCTCCTTTGATTCATTGATAAGTTTATACTCATTCAAGGAGTTGTTGATACTATCACAGAAGCTTGTGAACTCTGCTCTTGTGACAGTGTAAACGGGGGTAACCTTGGCTCCAACAGATGGATCCAATTCAGCCTCGAGTTCAGAGGCGCCTACATCAAGAGTTCTTTTGAGGTTGGCTCTTGTTGGACTTCCACCCAATCCTTGATGCTCCTTTTCAGGGGAAACATCTACAGGTGTTCTGACCAGAGTTTCCTCTTCCAGCTCTGGTTCTGAAGAAGGAAATCTGATGTGATGAGAAGAGCTTGGATCAAGCAAAGTCTTCCCTTGTGCCACTAGGTCTTCCCATTGTCCGTGAGTCAGACAGAGCCTACGTGAGATACGAAAGATCTCGGGTCTATTTTGTGTCAAGTATATATGAGCCACAGAGGCATCATCGTGTGGAGGTGACCTATTGATGTTCTGGGGCAATGGAACATCATTACCAAAAATGGATTCCCCGGTTTCGTGTATACCAGAGGCGTGAAGAGTTGCCTCTGGCGGTTCATGCTGGTTAAGGTTCGAGGTGTGCACCTCTGTTTCAATATTCCTCTGGGCTTGATCACCAGGAATAGATTGTATGGTTGCACTGGGAGTTGGGCTTTGGATGCGCACATGTGTGTTCTTTGGAACATCTTGTTCTAAGCTCGCATTTCCCTCGACTCCTAGGGTTTTAGAAGACTCGGGATTATCTTCCTCACCTTCTTCTTTCTCACTACTACCAGAGGAGGACGAAATTACTTCCACCTCTGTAGTTTCCCTTACTCCCTCATGAACAGTCTCCATAGGGGACGCTCTGTTCTGTACTTCCTCCTCCATCACCTTTGTAGAGGTAGACCCCACTTCGGGTTCTCTTGCCTCTGGTCTGTTCACTTCTTCTCCTATTTCCTCACTCATACTTACTAATGAGGGCTCAGATCCTAAGTATGCTGGGGTTCTCACCCCAGGTTCTTGAGGTTGAGCAGCACTCTCATAGTTTTGGATAGAAATATTTTGAGGGTCAATTAGAGCGAGCATTGTTCTTGGTACTCGTCTAATAAAAGGATATTCACCTGATGTTGTGGGAAGGAACCTGTATATTACCCAAACTGGTGTAGGATTTCCCTGTTGAGTTAATTCCAAGCGTTAGATGGCTCTTCTGATTACCAGACTGATGAATCGAGGGAATTTGATGGTCTTCAGAAATTTGTGGGTTCCAACAACTCCTCCTCTTGCTATGGTTGAAGTCTTTGTGTGAACAGCAGTAGGAAGATCATTGTACAGAATGCTGGCGTAGTCGAAGTTTCTGTTAAAGAATAATCCATACATGATTTGTAGGGTTTCGGTGATGGTTTGATCTTGACTACCAGATTTGCATGTAAGGGTTCTATTCAATGTGGAGAACATGAAGTTCCACACTGTGGGTAGGTTTGATCTTCTGAACTCGCCTATTTTGTTCAGATCTTTGTTGTAGCCTAAGAACTTCATAAAGTCAAGAAGAACAGCTACTTTTGGGGGTTTCTCATAAGCTTCAATTCCAAGTTGTCTTTTTGTCTTCATCCTGAAAATCCTTCTGAAAGTGCTGGCACGAATGCGGATTGTACCTGCGCCTCCATTTCTAGAATCGACATTTCCAACGATCCCATCTAGTTCTTCAATGTACTGGCACGTAGTCCACCATTGTTGGACGTAGATCTCGGGAAGGTTGTCGTCGAACTCAGTTAGGGCTCTAAAAACTTCAGAGTTTCTGAAAAACTCTACAAAAATGTGAAAGGAGGGTAAATAGAGACCTGGGTTAGCATCGAAACTGTAGTTGTTGTCTGCTAACTTGTATGGAAGGATAACGATTTGGTCTACGGGTCCTATGCGACTAGATTCAGCTGAGTTTTGTTGTTCTGCCATTGTTGCAGGTTAGGGTTTCTTGAAGAACTTAAGGGTTTTGAACTTTGAGAGGGAAAGATGAAGGGTTTTGAATGATCAGTAAGCGTAAGAAAAGAAATGGATCGTGGTAATGGATATTTATACGCTAAACATGTGGCTAGGTGAACGTCGTAGGTACTGTAGGCACTCGAGTGTCAGATAGTGGAGTGGCCTCAATAGTGTAACGTGGGAACAACTAACGGTTGGTTTCTCAATCAGAGATTGCCACGTGGATTTGGTTCTGACATCTTTTGGGCAAGTAAACCGTCACGGTTAGAGATGGGTGGATGACATGTCGTTGACGTTTAGAAATAACCCGCACCTTTGGTGACGTTACCTCTGATGACGTGGCAGAAAACTGACAGAGCTCTGGTGGAGCTTAGTACAGTTTCGCCTCTGTTGAGTGACCTTCTCATGCTTTCCAAATATCCCAAGATGTTTCACCTTTACCCAAAGATCATTTAAAAATTCTGTTCTGATGTGAAATTGGTCAAAGAACGAGAACAGAACTGTCTTAGGAATTTCACAGAGATCTGGAGAGCATCAACAGAGGCTCTGGTGAAATATCAGAGTTCTGGAAAGTTCTTGACTTTATCAAAAGGTTTTCATCAGACCAGGTTTCCCCTTCCTCAAAATGATTTATCTTTAGAGTTCAAAAAGAGCAAAGTCATTTTGATTTAGAAATTGAGCTGACTTGCTCCCCCTAAAACCATGCATCTTTTTCTCTTAAGCTCCCCCTTGAATCATGAGCTTAATAGACAGATTTTTCTTTTCAGCCTTTTGAAAGATAATAAAAAACTTTATTTACAAAAGAAATATATACAAACAAGAAATTTCACAAGAGGAATACATTGAAAAAGTATGCTAGCAGAGCTCTGGTGAGAACATCAGAGGCTCTGGTGAACTATCCTACCCAACTATTTGACAGAGCTCTGGTAGGAACATCAGAGGCTCTATTGATTTTTAAACAGAGTTAGGAGGACATGTTTAACATACCCATCTTGCTGATGAAGAAGTTAAATCTCCTTTCATCAAGGGCTTTTGTGAACAGATCAGCAAGTTGGAAGTCAGTTGAAACAAAATACATTTCAATTGTCCCATTTTCAACATGATCCTTTATAAAATGGTACCTTATATCGATGTGCTTAGTCTTGGAGTGTTGAACTGGGTTAGCTGTAATTGCTATTGCACTCTTGGAATCACACATAATTGGGATCTTGCTGTACTCCATGCCATAATCTTTGAGTTGAGTTTTCATCCAGATCACTTGAGAGAAACAACTAGCAGCAGCCACATATTCTGATTCTGCTGTAGAAGTTGATACGCAGTTCTGCTTCTTGGATGTCCAACTCACCAATTTATCTCCAAGCAATTGGCAGCTACCAGAAGTACTCTTTTTGTCATTCCCGCATCCTCCATAATCTGAATCTGTATATGCAATAAGCTCGAAACCAGAATTAAGAGGATACCAGAGACCCAAAAATTGAGCCCCTTTTAGATATTTAAATATGCGCTTGACAGCAGACAAATGGGATTCTTTGGGATTTGCTTGAAATCTAGCACAAAGACAGGTTGCAAACATTATATCAGGTCTGCTAGCAGTTAAGTACATAAGTGATCCTATCATGCCTCTGTAGTTCTTGACATCCACAGGTTCACCATTAAGGTCAGAGTCAAGTTTAACTCCAGTGGCAATAGGAGTTTTCATTGGATTTGAATCATTGAGCTTATATTTTTTCAAAATATCAGAGATGTACTTAGACTGACTTAAAAAAGTCCCTCTGATGGATTGTTTTACTTGTAAACCAAGGAAGAAAGAAAGTTCTCCCATCATGCTCATTTTGAATTCACTTTTCATCAAATCCTCAAACCTATCACAGTACTCCTGCCTTGTAGACCCAAAGATAATGTCATCAACATATATCTGTACCAGAAGAATATAATTCTTATACCTTCTAAAGAATAGAGTTGTATCGACAGTACCTTTCTCGAAGTGATTAGTCAACAGAAATTTTGATAGAGTTTCATACCAGGCTCTGGGAGCTTGCTTAAGGCCGTACAGACCTTTGTCTAACTTGTAAACGTGGTCTGGAAACTCTGGGCTTTCAAAACCTGGTGGTTGCTGGACATAAACTTCTTCTTGGAGTTTGCCATTCAGAAAAGCCGATTTCACATCCATTTGGTAGACCTTGAAAGCTTTATGAGCAGCATAGGCTAGGAAGATTATGATTGCTTCCAGTCTAGCCACAGGTGCAAAAGTTTCGTCATAATCGATACCTTCTTCTTGGCAATATCCCTTTGCAACCAGTCGAGCTTTATTTCTGATGATAATCCCATCTTCATCCTTTTTATTTCTGAACACCCACTTGGTTCCAATAGCAGCTTTATCTTTAGTGAGTGGAACCAAGAACCAAACTTTATTTCTTTCAAACTCCAGAAGCTCGTCTTGCATAGCTTCAATCCAGTTTGGGTCTTCCAGGGCTTCAGAGATCTTCTTTGGCTCAATCATGCTTAGAAAATTGACAAAGAAAGCTTCATTGATTGTGGTCGATCTTGTTTTAACACCATCTTCAGCAGCACCAATAATTAGATGATGGGGGTGATCCTTTGTCCATCTGGTCATGGGAGCATGGACAACAGGTGGAGTCTGTGCTTCTGATGGGAAGAGACGAATTTATGCATCAGAGCTCTGTGGATTGGGACCAGGGATCTGTGGCACACAACTCTGGAGAGTGGCCTCATTACTCTATGATGTCCCAACAGGGCTCTGGGATGGTGAGGTTTCAAATAGGGAATCTTTCCCAATTTGAGTCAATAGGGGTGATGATGGCTCTTGTTCAAGTTCTCTTACATCTGGTTGTGGTTCCTCATTTCTCTGAATTACACCTGTAGACAGAGAAGTAGATGGTGAAGAATTGGAGGGACCTGTAAGAGTTGTACCTGTCAGAATCTGTTCTGTTGAGTCTGAGCTTGATTGCCTCTGGTGATGTTGACAGAGGAATCATCATCATCGAAAAAATCGTTGAACACTAAGTTTATATCTTCTTCCCTTGACTTTGAAGAACTTGGATTCTGTTCCTTCTGTGTCTCCTCTGGTGTTTTGCGATCAGAGGTACTTGATGTATTTTCATCAAAAGACACATTATGCTCTCTTGAATGACTCTGGTTCTGGTATTGTAGACTCTGTAGGCTTTAGAGGTTATGGAATAACCAATAAAGATTTCATCGTCAGCCTTCTTGTCGAACTTGCCCAGTTGTTCTCTGTCATTCAAGATATAACACTTACAGCCGAAAACATGAAAATATTTCACATTTGGCCTTCGATTGTTGATGAGTTCATATGGGAGTCTTCTTGAATCTTTTCACTATTACAGCTCTATTTTGGGTAAAACAGGCTGTTGAGACTGCCTCTGCCCAGAAGTTGATTGGAAGGATAGAACCTGCCAACATGGTTCTGGCGGCTTCTACCAGAGTTCTGTTCTTTCTTTCCACTACCCCATTCTGTTGTGAAGTTCTTGCAGCTTAGAAGTTCTGGGAAATACCTTCCTCTGATAGGTAGGCATCTATTCTGGCATTCTTAAACTATGTCCCATTATCACTTCCCAACTTTTGGATTTTGAGACCTAACAGAACCTGTATCCTTTTTAACAAACTTATCAAAATTTCTGGGGCATCAAATTTTACTCTGATGAACTCAATCCAAGTATATCTAGAAAATTCATCTATAAGTACTAGAATATACTTTTTGCCCGACAGACTTTGCACAGAGATTGGACCACAGAGATCCACATGAAGCATATGCAAAGGTTTGGGACAAATGTGATCACTCTTCGTTCTATGTGAAGATCTTTTCATCTTACCCAGCTCACAGGCAAAACATAGATGGTCTTTGTCAAATTTAAGTGAAGGCAGACCTTTCACTAAGTTCAACTTCATGAGTTTGTCAAGATTTTGGAAATTCAAATGGGCAAATCTTTTATGCCAGAGCCAGGCATCTTCCTTTTTCAAGGACACTAAACAGAGTTTTTATGTTGTAGAGTTTTGGTTTGGATTAAAATTCATTTTGTACAGATTACCTTTTCTGTCGGCTCTTAAAAGTTATTGACCATACTCGGAAAGCTACAGAGAGCAATACTTCTTCCTAAAATTGACATCGAATCCATGATCACAGAGTTGACTTATACTGAGTAGATTATGATTTAATCCTTCAACATAAGCAACTTCAGAAACTGAAACACCACCATTAATTAAAGTACCATAGCCTCTAATCTATCCACCATTATCTCCTCCAAAGGTTACTGCACTTCCCATTCTGTTCTTGAATGAAGTCAGCAGCTCTCTATTGCCTGTCATGTGCCTGGAACATCCTGAATCTAGGTACCAGATCTGCACATGAGGCTTCTGCAAGACATATTAGTTTCTTTTAGGTACCCATTGCATGATGGGTCATTTCTTGTTAGGTTTGGGGGTGTTAATATGCTTACCTATTGGCTTTCCATTCTTTGATGGTGTGCCAGAGGTTTTTCTCTGTGTATTCCGAACAGTCTTGGGATTTTTTCTTTGAGCTGACTGATTCAGAACATAGTGGGGACCATTCAGGTGATTTTGCAATTTAAGCAGAAGTTGAATACAATTGTAATTAATGGAACATGATGATTGATGCAAATTATTGTTTTATTCAAAATCTGTTGTTTGAATGGTGCTTGGGATTGAAAAAATTTAGGACCAGATGTCTTCGCATACATTCTGTCCTGGTTTTGCTTCTTGAAATTGCCATTTTTCTTTGGAACAGACTCATTTGACCAAAAAGAGTTGCTTCTTTGATTTACGACAGAGGCAGAAATAAGTCTGTCATTTACTATCCACTTGCCCTTCTGCTCTGCTGTAAATCTGATTGGTTTGTAGACAAAGGGAACTGAAGTTTGATTCACAGAAACGTTTTTAGCTTTCTCTCTTATCTTGTCTTCTATCTCATTAGAAGAAAGGATTTTGATACCTTTGTTTTGAAAAGCAGGAACTGGTATGAATCTGGCTTGTTGCTTAAAGAATGATACATTTTTCAAAGTTTCAGATTCAACAGAAGCTAGCTTGGGTTTGTGTAAAACAGTATCTTGAGCATAGAAAATTTGCTCATCCACATCAGAATCAAAATTACTGTCAGAGGCTAGAAAGTCTCTGGTGGCTCTGGTGGTAGACTCTGAGGGTATCACAGAGATACCAGCTTTAGTAGACTTAAACATTCTCAACTTGGGTTTTAATGCATCAGAAACAACATTTTCCTTCAAAACTCTTTTCAAATCCTCCTCAAAAGATGTTCTAATTGTTTCAGAAGTAGGATAGAAGAATGGGGCTTCAGGGTTGAGATCGCTCTGTGGTTTAACATCAAAGGGTTCATCCACAAAAGTAACAGACTTCTGTCCCTTAAAAGAGTTAAAGTTGAAAATCTCTTTAGGATCCAGACTTTTACCAAAATTAGGAAGTATGATTCTAGCTCTTCCTTGATCAAGAATAAACTTTGAAGATGGTTTTGTAACCTTTTCTTGATCCAAGGAGTCATAGCTGACATTCCTGAAATTAAGCCTTCTTGTCCTTGTAAATACATCTGAGGTTTTGATTCTTTTGAAAGCTGCAGTACCAGAGATCACATCTTCCTGGATCTTCCCAACACAGAAGGCAGAAGACAGAGATGTCTTATTTCTTCCATTGTAGGGAGCAAGGTCACTGAAACCAAGACCTTGTGTATCCTTTTGAGAGTTTATCTTGATGTGCACATCTTGTGCATCTTGGTACTTTTTGATTTGAATCTCTTTTCTTTGCAGGGATTGATGCAAAACCTCCCTTTCTCTTTGAAAATAATCTTTTAAAGCAACAGAGTTAAGTCTTTCTGTTTCTGACTTCTTAACCTCTTCAGTCTTTTGTTTCAAAACTTCCTCAAACTCTTTAACTTTTTCAGAAAAAGGTGTTTTCCTTATGTTTCTGCAAAATCTCTAGCTCAGACTTTTTCTTTAAAGATTTCTTCCTTTTCTTGTTTCAAGAGAGTTTTCTCTCTCTTGTAGAAGGACAGATCCTTGTGAGCTAGCTTTCTTAATTCCTTTTCCTCTGAAAGCTTTTGTTTTAAAAGTTGAAATTCTTCTGTTAACAAAGAAACGTGCATTTCTAACTCAGAGTCTGATTTTGATTCAGGATTACATACCTTGGCACTGGGTCTGGTGGTCTCCAGCGCTCTTTCATTTGGCTCTGTTACAGCAAGAGCGTATGCATTATGAGACAAATATTCCTCTGTTGTTTTCTCTGGCATCTCTCCAGTCATCCAATCTGCTACCTCTAGACTTTCATCATCCACAGCAACTCTGCAGAAATTGGCTTGCTCTGGTTCGTCATCAGAGGACGAATCAGAGATCCAATTCTCCATCTCAACAACATAACTTCTTTCTCTGTAATTGTACTTGTATTTGTTCTTGTAGTAATCCTGGTCTTTTACCAGTTTACCTCTACAATTAGCAGAGAAATGGCCGGGTTTGCCACATCTAAAGCAACGTCCATCATTTTGGTTGATGGGTTGGGCAGCATCAGCTTTCTGAGGTGTTGGAGCATTATACTTCTGTTGTGGTTGAGGTCTCTGCTCTTGTGGAGCTCTGTTCTGGTGGGTAGGTGCAGCATAACTTCTTTTCTCATCTTTCTCATCTCTCTCATACCTTCCTCTTCTATCAAATACCTTGTTGCCGAATCTCTTGTTAAAATTTTGAGTTATTAACGCAAGAGATTGAGCAAAGACATTGATATCATCATCTTCTGATGAACTTTCTTCACCATCACTTTCAGCTACCAGACTCTTCTTACCCTTCTTTTTCACAAACTTCTCTTTCTTCTTCTCTCTGCTAGAACTTTCTCTGTTGGACTTTCCTTCAGTGGGATTCTTAGAATCAGAAACCAAAGCGATTGGACCTGCAATGGTGGATTTGCCTTTTTGTTTGACAACATCCTTTTCTTGTGCAACAAGAGTGCCATACACATCAGTAAGAGACCATGCATCCAAATCTTGGTTAGCTTGTAAAGACATGGACAGATTTAGCCATTCATCGTTTAAAATTTTTAGGAACAGAACATTGTTATCTTCCTTCGACCTAACAACCCCACACTTTTTACATTTTGTTAGGTCTAGAGTTTTGTCAAAAACACAAGTGTTGAGTTCTGAGTAAGAAGACTAAAGAAGACTCAGAAGACTCAGAAGTTCTGAGTAGAAGACTCAGAAGTTCTGAGTGAGAAATCTCAAAAAAGATTCTAAGTGTTGAATTCTGACTAGAAGGTTCAGAGTTCTGAGTAGGAGACTCAGAACTTCTGACTATGAAGACAAATGTTCTGAAGCGCTTATTCAGAAGTATGTTCAGAATTCATATCTTGGGATATTATCTGTTATATTCAGTTACTAATTAGGACACGTGTAATTGTTCTATTAGTCTGTTTCTTATATGTACTGTAGCTTTAGCTATTCTCTACAGTATATATAGGAGTTAGCAACTGTAGCTAACTAAATCTTTGGCTAACCTTTTGGATAACTCTTTACGCATAAATTGTTAGATCTATTGAGAGAGAAATTCATTGTAATATCTTGTAATTCACAGATTGTTAATAGATCATATGACCAGTTGCTGTTAATACGATCTTAATTGTTCATATTTGATTGTAAGAGTGTATCCTGAAACTTACAATTGGTATCAGAGCCAATCAACAAACAAATTCGACCAAGAGTGTGTTTGATCGCGTTCTTGAAGTTTCTTGATCAATTCGACAATTGATTCCGCTGCTGCTAACAATTCTTGAATTCCTAACAATTCTTGAATTCGTTTCTATCATTGATTCAAGAAATTTGAATTTGTCTTTCTGTTGAATCGATATCTTACAATCAAGTTATCCAAAGATTTTCTCTCTATGCTGATTAATTCTCGAAATTAAACAGAGATCACAGGTATGTTTTCGAAATTCTTGATTGGTTTCTGGATCAAAGTGATTATATCTGCTGCATGTTGATTAGTATTCAATTTTTTTGTTGAAAAGAAGATTTCATTAATTCATGTACTCTAACTGTTTGATGAAATGCATGTGACAGATTTGATTAATTCTTGCATGTTCTAGATTTGTGTTGATTCTCATTTTTGATCATAATTCATAGTTGATATTCGAATTTGTCATTTCATCATGCCTGAGATTATTGAAGTTTTTGTGAGACCTGCAATTTCTATAACCAGTTCAGACAATTTACAAAAATTAAGTCCTGTAAAAGCAAAAGAAACAATTTCTGAACCAAAAACTGAGATTGTTCATTTTGAAAGCAAGATTGCTAATCTTCAAGCAAAACAAGACGAAAATGCAAAAGTTATAAAGATTTTGCAAAAAGATAAATTCGATCTTCTAAAAGATTTCGAAAAGGCTCAAGAGAACACAAAGGTGTTAGAAAAAGAGAATGTTGATTTGAAAAAGAAAATCAATTTTGAAAGAAAGATGTTGACAGAGTCTGAAAATAGAATCAAATCATGTGAAATGAAAAATTGTCAACTCTTGAAACAGATCTATGATTTTGAACAAATTCTTATACTTGAAAGAGTGAAATTTGAGAAAGAGAGAAGAGACTTTCAAACTGAGAGGAAAGGTTTTGAAACAAAGTCTGTTGAATTATCTTTGAAAATTTCTGATTTGGAGAAAATTCTTGCAAAAGAAAGAAAAGAGTTTGAATGCAAGAAAAATGTTTTTCAAAAAAGAAAAGATTGGATTTGAGAAAAAGAAAACAGGAATGTTAAATGAGTTTTCTGTAAAAATCAATGAGTTGGAGAAAGAGTTAGAAGATGGAAGGAAAGAGACTGAAAAGAAGAAGGTAAATGGCTTTAAAGAAAAATGCTTAAAATATGAGTTTGAGAAGGAAAAGAAAGTTTTTCATTTGGAGATAAGGAGGCTTATTAAGAAATTATCTGATTTATCAACTAAAATCATGATAGAGAGGAAGTCCAAATCTGATTTGCAGTCAAGGTTTGATTTGTATGTTAAAAAGTTTAGGGAATTTGAAACGAAAGTTGTTGACAAATCAAATCATAGTTCAAAAGATCAGATTCGTTCTTCTAATCTGTTTTATGATTCTGCTATTGATAAATCTTATAATTGTTCTTTTAAAAAGATAAAAATGGAATGGAGAGTTAAAGGAACTACTTCCAAGAAAGTAGTGCCAAAATCAAAAGTTCCTAATTCAAATGTCAAGAAGAACAATACATTTCAAAGAAAATCTTTTGTTAAACCTGATGTGATTTATTCTGTAAATCAATTAGTCAGAATTGCACAAAAGAAACTTTGTTGTTCATATTGTGGGACTAATGATTTTGTAAACAAGAATTTTATTCAGCACTGGTATGGTTCTTATAGAATATCTGCATATGCCACTTCACCTAACAAATCTGGACCCAAGTTCATATGGGTACCAAAGACAACTTAATCTGTTTTGCAGGTTATTCATGTGTAAAGCTGAATGATCATACTGACACATGACTGAAAACAGATGATGTGCTTAAATTGAGAATCTTGACTTTTGGATAAATCAGTCCAAAACTCGGTCTGAATGTGATTATGGATTTCGGATTCATACAGATCAATTTGTTGACTTTGAAGAATTTTTTTTTTACGAAAAAGTTCTGTTTACTATGGGGTTATCGAACTCATAGTTGTGGATATTTTTGGTAGAAAACATTTCCAGAGAATGTGTTCAGAATCACATTTTGAGCAACCCTGCAAATTTTGGTTGAAAAATTCTGATTTTTGAGCAAGTTATGGTGATTTGAAGTTCAGAATGTTCAAAAATTACAAAATCCAAACATTTTTCTAAGGCATTTTCTCTGGATAGTTTTATCAGAATTCTGACTCTGTTACTCAGAAGTTCTGACTCTACTACTCAGAATTCTGACTCAACTAATCAGAATTCTGACTCTGATACTTAGAATTTTGAGCAAGTTACTCATAATTCTGACTTTTCTAATCAGAATTCTGACTCTACTACTCAGAATTTTTTTTTGATAACTAATGAGGAATCATCGTAGATGATTACCAAAATCTCTTGATTTTGCAGGATTATCTTGATTTCAGAGGAAGCAATGACTCAAAATTTGATCTGATTGTTTCAAGATAATGTTCAAAACCCGTGATTCAACGTTTTAGGTTTTTGAACATATCAGTTCAAAACCCGTACTTAAATGACAATGGCTTCTGAATAATTCAGTTCAGGACCCGTACTTCAGAGACTAAGACTTCTAAACAAATCAGTTTAGAACTCATACTTCTCAGGTGATATCCTTAACTGTCATATTTTTCTGTTTCAAGGAACAAGTGGTGAAAGGTAACATTGTATTATGTTTTATTTCTATTGCTTTGAATGTTTGAATCTTAACAATTTAATTCAATGATATGATTTTTTTAATTTTCATTCAATGAATAAATGTGTGTCAAAAAGTGATTTTACAAGTATTTTGTATTATCTGAGCTATATTTGTTTCAACTTTCACTTCTGAATTAAATCGAAAGGTAAGCAAAACATGAATGAAATTATGCCGAATGCTCAATGTTATGAAATCTATACTTATATAGAATATAATGTTCAAAAAGCCTAAATGTCAGAATGTTGGATGGAAACAAAAATATGGGGGAAGTACTACGTTTTAGTACCAAGTGATTGAGATGAAATATAAATATATATAAAATCATTTAGTTTGAAAGTTTGTACCTGTGGCCTTTCTGGTTTGGGAGAGTAAGTCCTAAGGGGTGCTCGACACCTAGTCCCTAAGATCAACTGGTCTGGGATCGGCTGACCCAAATCCTGCAATAGAACCAGATAGAAAGCCATGTTCTACTGGTACAAATGGGTTTAAGATATATCGATGTGGCCTTTCTGGTTTGGGAAATTAAGTTCCATGGGGTGCTTGTCACCTAGCACCTAAGACCAACTGGTCTGGGATATGCTGACCCAAATCCTGCAATAGAACCAGATAGAAAGTCATGTTTAACGATGTATCTTATTCTTACTAAACTTCTTGATTAAAAGATGCCAATGTGCACAAAATTAAAAGATGTCAATGAGCACAAAATTAAAAGATGCCAATGAGCACACATCTCTTGAAACTTTGGGAAAATTCAAAGTCGCAATAAACCTGTAAATTTGTGAAAATCCTGTTTTTGGACAAATAGTGTAAGTAGAGCAAAGTATTCGTATATGTTTTTAGAATTGCATATGCTTGAAGCTAATCATATTTTGCATGCTAAGCACACCAAATAGATTTAATAAAGGGATTGAAACTGAACATTTTTAACTCGATATGCAATGATGACTTGTATTTGAATCCAAACACATGCATTTGATTTCATTTGATTGAAAAATCTGTTAAATTTCATTAAGTTGGATTTCTTTTGTAAAATTTTCAGATGATCAAATGTTAGTAGTTATCAAGTATAGTTCAGTGAATCTTATTTTCCTTGCATAAATGTTTCATTAAAGCACTATATTTGAAATGAATAATTTTAATGAAATATATGCATACTTTCAGGGGGAGAAAACAATTTGCTCCAGAATTCTTATTTTGAGGGGGAGCAAGGTTATTCATTAAGGAGGAGAAAAAGCATAGACTTCATCGCTAAAGTTTTGAAAATCAAGGGGGAGAAAAGCTAAAGATTTTGAAGATGATTTTGCTTTCCAAAACTTTAAGGGGGAGAAAAGCTAAAGATTTTGAAGATGATTTTGCTTTCCAAAACTTTAGGGGGAGAAAAGCTAAAGATTTTGAAGATGATTCTGCTTTACAAAACTTTAGGGGGAGAAAAGCTAAAGATTTTGAAGATTGATATGGTTTTTGTACAGAAATAACAAAAGAGAGAAATGTTATTTTAAGAAGGAGAAGAGGAAAAGAAAACTGATCGGTTGCTTCTTATAAAGAAATCTTATGAAAGCTGAAATGAAGATGAGAATTGTCATTTCAAGGGGGAGCAAAGAAAAAGCAAATATATAACAGAAATCAATTTGGAAATAGTTGTTGCTGCTGATTAAAGACTGACCAGAAGTTGTTAACTCATATTATTCAGAATTCTGAGCAAAAGTTGTCAAAGCATTCAGAAGAGCTCCTTCTGAAGATTGTTCATGCTCTAAGAATTTGATGATGAATAGTACAAGTGTGTTTGACAAAAAGGGGGAGATTGTTAGGTCTAGAGTTTTGTCAAAAACACAAGTGTTGAGTTCTGAGTAAGAAGACTAAAGAAGACTCAGAAGACTCAGAAGTTCTGAGTAGAAGACTCAGAAGTTCTGAGTGAGAAATCTCAAAAAAGATTCTAAGTGTTGAATTCTGACTAGAAGGTTCAGAGTTCTGAGTAGGAGACTCAGAACTTCTGACTATGAAGACAAATGTTCTGAAGCGCTTATTCAGAAGTATGTTCAGAATTCATATCTTGGGATATTATCTGTTATATTCAGTTACTAATTAGGACACGTGTAATTGTTCTATTAGTCTGTTTCTTATATGTACTGTAGCTTTAGCTATTCTCTACAGTATATATAGGAGTTAGCAACTGTAGCTAATAGAATCTTTAGAGAATCTTTGGAGGGAATCTTTGGCTAACCTTTTGGATAACTCTTTACGCATAAATTGTTAGATCTATTGAGAGAGAAATTCATTGTAATATCTTGTAATTCACAGATTGTTAATAGATTATATGACCAGTTGCTGTTAATACGATCTTAATTGTTCATATTTGATTGTAAGAGTGTATCCTGAAACTTACACATTTGTTTATTAAAACATTAAATCTGTTGTAGGTTTGTTGTAGGGTTTCCTCAGGAAGTGCCTTGAAATCGTTGTATTCGTTAATACAATGGGTCCTTCTGTTCTTTTGGGTTTCGATACCACCCTCAAGTTGATTAAGAAGCTGATCCCAGATTTCTTTTGCAGTAACACATGAATCTAGTTCTTGAAATATATCGTTGGGAATTGCAATAATCAGAAGTCTAACTGCCTTAAGGTCATTTTCCATTTTTAGCTTTTCTTCATCAATAAACCCGGTGGTTTTAACTTTGAAGTGAGCAGGAATCTCAGCAGTTGTTTGTGTTGCAGGTACACGAGGGACAAAAACCATGGGTTGGAATGGTCCATCATTGACAGATCGCATTAAATCTCTGTCCATTCCATCAAGGAAGTTAACCATCCTAATCTTCCACTAAGGATATTCATCTCTCAGAAGAGTAGGAGGTTTAGTCAGAGAACCAGCAGTATAGATGGCATTTATGTTGTTATTAGCCATTTTGAAGAAAAATAGAGTAATATGGTTTTAAAAGAGTTTAAACTGAAGGTGAGTGAACAGTAACTTGAGTAGAGAAGATCTTTAAACTAGCTAGAAACCCTTAAACAAAGTTAAATAAACTCTGAAAACTTGTTTTAAACTTGAACAGTAAAAACAGAGTATTCTATGAAGCTTTAAAACACACGCACAATCAACAACTATGAATCAACCTTGATAGATTGGATTGATTGATTTAAGCAAATCAATCAGCTCTGATACCAACTGTAGGTTCCCAGATTCACGTTGTATCACATAAATGGTAAGAAATAGACAGCGGAAGCATTATTTAAAGCCATTAAAATGTGAGTGATTGTGTAATATGATAATGTAGCAGTGAGTATCAAATATAGAACAGTAAAATGATAACAAGATCAAATATAATAAGCTGCTCGTATATTGATAATATGAATAACACCAAGAACACATTTAAGTGTGTGTATTCGGAAATCTCACAGGGAATAAGATTGTACGGAGGTAGTGTTATGGAATGTAGCAGTGTGTGCTCTAACAATTGTGGAAAACTATTCTTCCAAAAGCTTACAATTGTTGTTTCACTACCTCTCTATTTATAGCCTGATAAAGCATTAGACAGTGTACTATCTAACCCTGGAATGACACGTGGAAAGTTTGTCTTCGTCCTTTTAGGGCTTACGTGGAAAGTACGAACACGTGTCTATCACTTCGAGATTTCAACGAGACTTATGCTTCACAGAGGTCTTCGGTCACCAGAGCTCTTACGCCAGAGCTCTGTTGGTCTTCTTATGTAAACAGTTCTTCTGTTGAATAGAAGAAGTCTTCTGCCAGAGCTCTGAAGAGCTCTGTTGGTTCCGCCAGAGCTCTGTCGAGCTCTGTTGGTCTTCTGGTTGAACTTCTTCTAAGTCTTCTGCTGGATCTCTGGTGGTCTTCTGACTTGTACTATTTTCAATACTTTTACATAAGAGATACTTGGGGCTAACAAGTACATATACAAGACAAACCAATAGAACTATTACACGTGTCCTAATTAGTTAATCAGAATTTAAAGGAAAATATCCTGACTTAAGTTCTGAACAACATGTTCAGAACTTCTGAACATTCTTCTGATCAAGCACTTCAGAACTTCCTTTAAGCACTTGATCATTTTCACCTTCTTCTTCAGAAGTTCTGAGTCTCCTACTCAGAACTCTGAACCTTCTATTCAGACTTTCACACTTAGTAATCTTTTCGAGACCTCTCGAATCAGAAGTTCTGAGTCTCTTACTCAGAACTCTGAGTCTTCTGCTCAGATGTCAACACTTGTGTTTTTGACAAAACTTCAGATATAACAATCTCCCCCTTTTTGTCAAACACTCCTGTATTTGTCAACATTAAATTCTTTAAGAACAGGTACAATCTTCAATAGAATCACATTTCTCAGAGCAAGCCTTCTATCAATCAATTCAATAAGCTCTTCTGTCTTTTGAACCTGGACACCTCTTTGTATCTTCCTTTCCAAACTTTTCTTGATAAATCTTAGAGTTCCAGAGCTATATTTGGCAGCTTCACTAGCTCTGAAAAAAATCTTTTGCTTTTGGTTATTCTTCAGTACAACTCCCAATTCTGGAAATTCATTAACATATCCAGTCTTCATAGCATCCAGTTGCACATGTTCATTGTTTGGCTCTGACAGGTAGACACATGGTCTATGAACATATAGAGCTATCTGGAAATCTATATATGCATACCATCTCAAAATATAGAACATATCACTTCTTACTACAGCCAATGCTCCCCTTTCCTTTTTATACTTACTGCAGTCTTTATTTTGCAGCAGACTGTACAACCTGTAAAAATCAACAACTGAGATCTCATCAAAATCAACTTCAGTGAAGTAGTAGACTTTTCCATCTTCTCTTAGTACTTCAAATCCATAGTACTCATGTTTCCTGAATTGTCTGACAACCAATTCTCTGATTCCAGTGATCATCAAATCAGAATACACAGACTTCCTTTTCTTTCCCACCATATTTTTCAAATCAGCACGAAGCTTCTGAGAGAATTCTGTCTTGTCATGATAAACACTTAGAAAATTCACTTCTCTTGGCTGAAAGAAGTTTGGTAAAGTAAACTCCAAAAACACGTCATTAAGATCAACATAAATTTCTTCTTCATTTGCCTCTGATTTTTCTGCTTGTTTAGTCTCTTGCATCTGAACATCTTGTGAAGACACAACATCTGGAATATCTTCTTCAACATCATCTGAATAAACACCATTCACTTGGTATTCAGTTGGAAAGACAAAATCAATATGCAATAGCTTCTTAGGATTTTCTTCTGAAAGCATCCATTCACTGCAATTTCTGACTTTATTTCTGAGCTCCAATCTTTCATTAATACACCTGATACACCTTTCTTTCACAGAAGCTCTGACATTTTCAACATAAGCTTTCATCTTTGATACTGTCATCTTCAGAGTAACATCACTGTATTTTACCAAGTCCTTCAGTCTGAATAAAATAACTTGATTGAATTCTGAATGAATGAATCTTTCATTACCAACTTCTTCACTGACAAACCCATCAAAGTTGTTTATTACCTCCAGAGTTATGATTGGACACATCAAGTTGCACTTCTCTTTTCTTGACTCAATAGCCAACTGAAAATCATACAAGTACATATTTCTGACATATACTCCCAAAATCCTTCTACATTCAAGTTCTACCCAAGTCTCTTCAGTGCAAGCAAAGAACTTCACCAAGAAAATTTGATCATCCAAAAACAATCTGTGAAAGTCAAAACTAGTTATGCTCACTTTCAGGTTCCCTTCTTTCAGAACTTCCATACTTATATATTTCAGGCCATCAAACTCTTCAGTTTTAACATTTCATTTCATCGTGTTTTCTCAGTCTGTTTGAAACTTCTACATATATCACTTGAATTCTTTCATCCAAGAATCCATCAATGAAATTCTCAATGTCAACATACTCATCCTCTTTGCAGTAGACAGACTCATAATTTTCTTCAGGGTATACACTAACATAATAGTTTCTTGCCAGTGGTGTATCTTCTCTTTCAACAATAAAGTCACACAATGGTTCTTCAAGAACTGGCAAATCAATTCTGGGAATAATGAATGGACTTCTGTATGTATAGGAAGGCATAAAAAAGTTTGCAACTTTTACAAGATCTTCTTCTGACACATCTTCAAAGAAATAATCTGCAATATCTTTTTCAAAACTTCTTGAATATCTGACTGTGCAATCCAAATCACCCATTAAATCAATTGGCCTCACACTTCTGATACACTTTAGAACATTCTGATCATTAATAACTCTCATCAACTCATTATGCATCCTCCTTATCAGAACCTCATTCATCCTTCTTTCTTCAATCTCAGAGTTAAGAAGCTCAACTCTGGTATAAGGAACAATCTCTTAGCATGTGTTCACCTCAGAACTTTTAATTAAGCTTTCCTCAAACAAATCTGATATACTCATCTCATAATCTTCTTCAGAAGAATCTGTTATCATTTCCTCTTCTGCCATAGCATTTTCACCTGACATTATCACTTCATCTGATCCAAAAATACTCACTGTTTTAACATTTTGATCTGCCATGACTACATCATCTACCATAATATTCTCATCTGCCATAATTACATCTGTTTCATCAGAATTCACTTCTACTTCAGTATTTAACTCCAATTCCTCTGTTATATCAGTACCATCTTCAGAAGACTTTTCATGTATCACTTTCTCTGATTCTATAGCGTCCTCAGATTCAGAACAAATTGTAACAACTGCTAACATCTCAACATTTGTTGACTTATCAACATCTGCTGACTTCTCAACAGTTTCTAACTCAGTACTTAGCTTCTGCCTTTTCTCCCCCTTTTGATGATGATGAGGCTCATTATCATCAAATTTCCTCTTAGAAGACTGAGTTGCTTCAGGTTCTGGTTCTGCTACAGACAAAGGCAAGATGGCAAGAGGCTTTGAAACACTAGCAAGATTTGAACTGAATGCTTGCAGTAGTGAAGACTTCATATCATCCACATTTTTCAGAAGCTCTTTTTGAAATTATAACAATTCATCCTTGATCTCCTTTTTATGAGATTCCAAGGATTCTTTCACTCCATCCACCTTTAATTCAACAGATTTAGCTTTGCCCTCCAACAATGTTCTGAGATCCTTGATTTCATCTTTCAAGGAATCAACCATTTTCTCCAATTTCTCCACCTTTACACCAAGATCATGATTTTGTTTCTGAATATATTCAAATTCAGAAGAGTCTAACTGTGAACCTGGATCAACAAATGGCCCAGTTTTCATGTGTTCAAATAACTCATGGCTTGTAGGTGTCAAAAAGTCACCATGTACAACAGATGCACTGTGTAAGGAAGCTTTCAAGATGTTCACTTCCCCAGGACTTCCATCCAATCCTTGACAACCAATAATAGGAATGTCTATGGATGTGGAAACAGGAATACGAAATTCTTGTGATGTGCATGTGTTCAAAGGATTTTCAGGCTCAAATTGGATGTTACTGTGTAATCCAGACTCTAAGTGTTGAAAATATCTTGGGATTTATCACCAAGCTCCAAATGAGTATGGGATGGTTCCCCTGTATGAAGTGAAACAGTAGCATGTTTGAATGCTTCTGAGTGGCTAGGGATGGGTTGTTCAAGTTCCACCACGGGCTCCATGGTGTTTTCTTCAATATTAGTCACCAAGGGTTGTGAACCAATAGTAGATGTGGTTGCCCGGATTAATTCGGCTGTTTCAGAATTATCTCTTTCTGTTTCTAATTCTGTTAACATTCTCTCATCCTCACCTTTCTATTTCCGTGTTTCACTTTCCATTCTAACCAGTCTCTCTGAATTTTCCCTCTCAATTCTCTCAGAATGTTCTCCCTCCTGAACATTCTCCCCCTCTCTAACTGCGCTAGACCCTTCACCTCTCCTCTCAGTGTTGTCCTCATAGGTAGGGATCTGAGGTTGTTCAAATCCCATAGAGGTGCAATGTGATTTTAATATCTCACTCTCCTCTGGAATATATTGCCTAAGTGACCTTGGAAGAGGTCTGTGATTTGGAAAATTTTAAAGTTTAAGTGAAGAAATCATTTTACCCATGTAGAAGATAGGCCCATGCTCATCATTTGATCTTCTTGGGATGTTTCTGTCTTGATCCATTGCATACCAGATTACCAACTGCCAATATCTTTAATAAGGAATATATGTAAGTGGCTTATCCCTTGTTTTTCCCTCTATAGCTTTCTGATTCCTCTCAAAAGTATTCTTCATATCTTCCCATAAGATAGAAGCATAATCATAATGTCTATTCTTCACTAACACATGAAAGATCTGCAAGATTTGCCCTTAACCTTGATCCAGTAAACTGTTTTTCCCAGATAAACACTTGTTGATAATGTTGAAGAAACAAGCCCAGATTGGAGGTAATTTGTTCCTTCTGAATGAGCTTAGATTCTTTAATTCATCATTATACCCTAATCTTCTGAATTCAGCTATTAATTCCTCTGTCAATGGAGAATCCTCAAAATCTAATCTCCCCTGTAAATCATCTTTTTCTGGTAGCCTCAGCATTGTTCTCATAAATTGTACATTCAAAGTTACAGTAACTCCCCCTATTTAAGATACAAATTTGTGACCTTGTAACTCCAAATGCTTCCACCACTATTGTATGTACTGTATTGGAACACTCTTCTTCACTGTAAACCACTTCTTGAATGGATGGTACTTCAACAACTCTATGATTATCCTGTGTTCTTCCTTAAATTTGGTTTCATCAAGCACTAAAACACAATTATTTTCAACTAACTCCAAATACTCACTCTCAGGTACAACTCTCTCCAAAGAATTTGATCTTCCAGACATTACATACCTAACCGCATTGTCTTCATGTTGTATATTTTCATTTCCCCCATCTGCGTTTCCTTCTGATTCAGCCATATTCTCATCCCATGCATCTCCTTCAACATTTCCTCCTAAAACAATGTTTTCAGGCATTCGAACTTCATCCTTATCCGAATCTGAGGATTCCATCAAGGTTTTCGAGGAATGTAATGATATAGCTCTACTTCTTCTTGAACCAGACATGATTAATATAGAAGATTGAAAGAAAACAGAATCAAAGAACTCTGGATTTGTGCGTATCTCACTTTTCACTCTTGGAATTCAAATGAATTTGAAAGAGGGATTTTAAGGTCTATTTAAAATCCACGAAGCTGAAAGGTTTTAACGGTGAAAAGTTGGTTTTTGTCAGAGTTATAACGGATTCGAACACTGTGAAGTACCACAAAAGATATTAAATGAAACGTGGCATTATCAATTGAATTTGAAGCTGACACATGTTATATGATAGAAATTAACACAAGTTAAAAGTTCTGAATAACATGCTCAGAGTTCTGAGAATGCATACTCAGAAGTTCTGAGTACACAGTTCAGAAAAAATTCCCTTGAAACTCAAAATTCATTTAAATCTCAACTTCTGATTATATAAAACATTTAATCATCTAGAAGTAGTTTGAACAGAAAGAAAATAATTTTGTCATCAAAATTCTGTCCATCTTTTGATGATATGAAATTTCTGAAAATCATTTAAAATCTAACTTCTGAACTTGAAAATCTTTTTAAGATCCAGAAGTAGTTTGAACAAGTGAAAAAAAATATCATTAAAAGCTTGTTCCCCTTAGAATGATTAGTGATAAGAGAAGAATACAAACCTTGTAGATACTTCAGAAAAAATTTCTGAAAGATAATAATGCTCCCCTTGACTTTAGCATATGTTCAAACACATATTAGACATAGAGGTATGTAACAATATTTCATAGAAAACATAAAATCAACAAAATTGAAACACTTGTAATTTTCAGAAATGAGTTCTGAAAGGTAGTCAGAAGTTCTGATTAACTAATTCAGAAGTTTTGATTAACTAATTCAGAAGTTCTGATTAACTAATTCAGAAGTAAACATTTGAAGTCAGATTTATGAACAAGCAAGCCAGAGTTCTGAGTTCACTACTCAGAAAATCGTATTTAGAAAAATATTCATTTCTGAAAAATGACAAATATACTCAATTAGTCAGATTAAGCATTCCTATTTTACATATGAGAAAAGTAAACCTTTTGTGATCAAGAGGCTTTGTGAACAAGTCAGCCAATTGATACTTTGTATGCACAAAATGCATTTCTATAGTTCCCTTTTCAACATAGTCCTTAATAAAATGATACCTTACATCAATATGTTTGGTCTTTGAGTGTTGAACAGGATTCTGAGTGATGGCAATTGCACTTTCTGAGTCACAGTAAATTGGAATCTTGTTAAGATGATATCCATAGTCCATGAGTTGAGTTCTCATCCACAAAGTTTGAGAACAGCAAGCAGCAGCAGCTACATACTCTGCCTCAACTGTTGATGTGAACACACAATTTTGCTTCTTTGAAGCCCAACTCACTATCTTGTCTCCCAAAAAGTGACAAGCACCAGAAGTACTTTTCCTGTCCAATTCTGTTCCCAAACTTTTCTTCACCCTGGTAGCAGGAATCTCTGGTGTAGTAGTAGTTGCAGGCGTGGCAGCAACATCAACATAAACTTCAATAGGACCTTCACAGATTGAAATCATTAGATTCTCATCGATGTTATCCAGAAATTGAATCATTCTGATTTTCCATTGCTGATACTCTTCATGAATAAGAACAGGAGGCTTCGTTTCAGATCCCATCGAGAGAAATTATTTAGAAGACATGATTGTAAGATGATTCAACAGGAAGACAAATTTAAATTTCTTGAACAAGAAAAGAATGAATTCAAGAATTACAAAGAATTCTAGAATTACGAGTAGCAGCGGAATCAATTTATGAATTGATCAATAAATCGTCAAGAACACGATCTAGAAATCTTCAAGAACACGATATTGAACAAATTTGTTTGTTGATTAGCTCTGATACCAGTTGTAGAAACCAGGATTCAATCTTACAATCAATTATGAACAATTTGGAACAATCAAATAGTAGAATGATAGAGAATTGGATCAAACAACTTTGTATTCGATTAAGAACAGATTACAGATCTAGAGAAAGATTAAAAAGTGAATACAAATATATGACAAAAGTTAGTTAGCTTACAAGTGCTAACTCCTATATATACTGTAAGGAAAGTCTAAAGCTACAGTACATATACAAGACAAACCAATAGAACTATTACACGTGTCCTAATTAGTTAATCAGAATTTAAAGGAAAATATCCTGACTTAAGTTCATGTTCAGAACTTCTGAACATTTTTCTGATCAAGCACTTCAGAACTTCCTTTTAAGCACTTGAACATTTTCATCTTCTTCTTCAGAAGTTCTGAGTCTCCTACTCAGAACTCTGAACCTTCTATTCAGACTTTCACACTTAGTAATCTTTTCGAGACTTCTCTAATTAGAAGTTCTGAGTCTCTTACTCAGAACTCTGAGTCTTCTGCTCAGATGTCAACACGTGTGTTTTTAACAAAACTTCAGACCTAACACGCTTTTACCGTGAAAGGCCCCGACCACTTGGATTTCAGCTTCCCTGGAAATAGACGTAATCGTGAGTTAAAAAGTAAAACTTGCATATTCGGAACGATTACCTTTTTATTTAGTCGCTGGTCGTGGAATCTTTTCGTGCGTTCTTTATAGATGACGGAATTCTCAAACGCGTCTCGTCGGATATCCTAAAGCTCGTTCAGTTGTAAGTACCTTCGTTGCCCGACCACCTTCAAATTTATGTTGAGCTGCTTGATTGCCCAATAAGCTTAATGCTCGAGCTCAACAGGTAGGTGGCACAACTTTCCAAACACGAGTCGATATGTTGTGGTTCCAAGTGGCATTTTGAATGTCATCCGGTAGGCTTAAAGTGCATCGTCTAATTTGGATGACCAATCGTTCCGAGATACACTCACTGTCTTCTTGAGAATTTGTTTGAGTTACCGGTTAGACACCTCGGCTAGTCCACTAGCCTGTAGGTGGTATGGTATGGTCACCTTGTGTTTGACCGAATACTTCTTCAACACTGCATCAAAGTACCGGTTACAAAAGTGACTACCACCGTCGCTTATTAACGCCCTTGGGTCTCTAAAACGAGAAAATATGTTTTTCTGTAGGAACTTAATCACCATCTTGGAGTCATTCATTGGAGTCGCAATAGCCTCAATCTACATGGATACGTAATCCATAACCACCAAATATATATTCATTCCGGGCCGAATTCGGGAATGGGCCCATGAAGTCTATCCCCCACACGTCGAATAGCTCCACTTCCATGAAGATTCTCATGGCAATCTTGTCTATTTTTGAGATGTTGCCCATTCTCTGGAAGCGATCACATCGAGAGATGAAGTCTCTCGTCTCCTTGAACATAGAGTTCCAGAAGAAGCCTGACTGCAAGATCTTCGCGACTGTCCTATCGGTACTGAAATGGCCACCACACTCTAGTGTATGGCAGTGGGTTAGAATATTGGTATTTTCTTCTTCCGGTACACACCTTCGAATTATCCCATCAGCACATAACTTATAAAGGTACGGTTCGTCCCAATAGTACCTCTTGGCTTTGGAGAAAAACTTTTTCTTTTGGTGTGAGTTCATATTGTATGGTGCCACCCCTCCTACCAAGAAGTTAACCAAGTCAACATATCATGGTTTCGAATGACTAACCTTTAAAAGTTGCTTTTCTGGAAATGAATTATTAATGATGGTCTTGTTCGTGCTTTGATCTTCACTCCCCTCAAGTCTGGAGAGATGATCTGCCACTGTGTTGTTTGAACCTTTCTTATCCAAGATCTACAAATTAAATTATTGGAGTAGAAGTACCCACCGGATAAGTTTCGGGTTTGCATCCTTCTTGGTCATCAAGTACTTCAACGCTGAGTGGTCGGTGTATGCGATTACCTTGGCACCGACTAGATAAGATCAGAATTTCTAGCATGCGTAGACTACGGCTAGTAGTTCCTTCTCTGTAGTAGCATAATTGACTTGAGCATCGTCGAGAGTTTTGCTGCCTTAATAAATCACATGTAGTCGTTTGTCCTTTCGTTGTCCCAGCACTGCCCCAACGGCCGTGTAACTTGCATCACACATGAGAAAAAAATGGTAGGCCCTAATTAGGTGGGGTGAGAATTGGTGATGAGGTCAATTTCTTCTTCAACCTGTCAAAAGCAAACAATGCAATCATTAGTGAATTCAAATTTGACATCCTTAAGAAGTAAATAACACAAAGGTTTAGTGATTTTAGAAAAATCCTTTATGAATCGCCGGTAGAAACCGGCGTGTTCCAAGAACCTCCGAACTCCCTTGACGGAATTCAGAATGGGCAGATTCTCGATCACTACCACCTTCGCCTTATTTACTTCAATGCCCGATTTCGACACTTTATGGTCCATAACTATTCCCTCAGTCACCATGAAGTGACACTTCTCCCAGTTCAATACCAGACTTGTCTCTCTGCATCTTCTTTGTACGGCTTCCAAGTGTGCCAACACATGTATCGAATGAAGATTCGAACACCGAAAAGTCATCCATGAAGATCTCGATTGTCTGCTCCATCATGTCTGAAAATATTGCCGTCATGCATCTCTGGAAGGTTGCTGGAACGTTACATAATCCAAACGGCATCCTTCGGTGCCTTACGAATATGTAAAGGTTGTTTTGTCTTGATCTTCTGGGACTATCGGTATCTGTTTGTACCCCGAATATTCGTCCAATAAGCAATAGTACTCATTCCTCGCCAGTCGCTCTAACATTTGATCAATGAATGGGAGTGAAAAGTGGTCTTTCCGAGTGGCCTCATTCAGCTTCCTATAATCGATGCACACCCTCCACCCCGTAACCGTTTCGAACGACGATGATGCCATCCTTCTTCGACACTACTTGGATTGGGCTCATCCATGGGCTATCAGGAGCCGGGTAAATAATCCCAGCATCAAGGAGTTTCAACACCTCCTTGCGGACCACTTCTTTCATATTCTGATTGAGCCGACGTTGGTGTTGAACTACTGATCGGTGCACTTCTTTATGATTGATCCGATGTGTACAAAAGGTTGGACTCAAGCCTTTTTGATCAGCTATGGTCCATCCAATTGCGGTTTGATGTTCTCTCAAAACTCGAAGTAGCTTCTCTTTCTTTTCATAACTTAGTTTGGACGACACGATCACCGGTAATGTTTCCTTGTCTCCCAAGTATGCATACTCTAAATGAGCAGGAAAGTGTTTCTGTTCCAGCTTTGGAGGCATCTTTGAGGATGGTTCAGACTTTTGGTATTGGTGCTCCCACGTCTTCAACAACGAGTCTTTTCGGTCCTTTGTAGGTTGGTAAGAAATTCAGTTGCATCACCTCTTCACTCCTTGGATTGGTCTGAGTTCCGATCAGTGCCTTCATCAATTAATCATCGAATACTTGTTGGCTATACGTCTCTTAAAACATCGACTCTATTACGTCCACTCGGTAACATTCGCTTGATTGCGTGCTATGCTTTGCTGCCCGGAACACGTTGAACACTGCTTCCTCTTCATTCACATCAATTAGTGCTCATCCAGTAGCTAAGAAGGATCGGCGAAGGATCAATGGTATCTACTTATCTTCATCCATGTCGAGGACCACAAAGTCGACTGGGAAATAGAACTTGTCTACCTTTATCAACACATCCTTGATCACTCCATATGGGTACTTGGTTGATTTATCGGATAATTACAACGTCACATTAGTTTGCTACACCTCCCCAAGCCCAAGTTTCCAGAAAATAGACAAAGACATCAAATCAATAGTTACTCCAAGATCACATAAAGCCTTACTAAATTCGGAATTTCCTATATGAAAAGGGATAGTGAAACTCCCTGGATCCTTAAGCTTTGGTGGAAGCTTGTGTTGGATTATAGCGCTACACTTTTAAGTAAGTGCAACTGTTGCATGCTCTTCAATCTTCCTCTTAGTTGAGAGGATGTCCTTCAAAAACTTAACGTTTGAGGGGATTTGCGCCAAAGCATCTGCAAAAGGGATGTTAATATGCAGTTTTTTAAACACTTCAAGGAATTTAGAAATGTTTACATCGTCCTTGTGGGCTTTAAGCCCGTTAGGATAAGGTACTCTTGGTGCGGTAGGCTTGACCGGTGGCTGCTTTGGACTAGCGGGTTGCTCATTCTTCTTTTCCTCACTCGTCAGTTTCTTCATCCCTATATCTTCGTTAGCTTCAATTTCCTCAACCTCTATTGGCTCAACACCATGCACTTTCGTTCCAGTTTCCTTTGGCAACGGATCTCGGGTAGGATCTCTTACCAACTCCCTACCACTTCTTAAATTGATGGCCTTGCATTCCTCCCATGATTTCCTTTCAGGTTGACTTGGAAACTACCCTGGCGTCCGAGTTTGAAGGGCCTCAGATATATATATGTCTCACTTGCCTTTCAAGAAGTTTGATTGAAGCCATGTTGTGATCAGTAGCTGCCTTTACTGTGCCCACTGTGCTTGCCAACCTATTTACACAAATACCCCGACGATTTCCACTCATTAAGACATAGAGTCCACTAAGCATATCTTGACTTGGTGCGGAAATGGGATCTCCAACAGTTCAAGACAAAAGATTCATATTAGAAAACATAAGTAAGCGTGCCTCTGATTGAGCCTCCGCAGATAAAGGCATCCTTCAACCGTGCTATCCATCTTTGACATTAATTTCATAATCATGTCCTCCAGCCCGAGCTTCTTCTCTCTAGTTGGTGCGTCCTCAAATTTTCTTCGATTGTAACCTGGAAGACGATAGACATTGTTAGATTGAGAAGGACATGAAAAGTTAGAATTGTTACCGTATTGTTGTTGCTGTTGTCCCATGGTTTCCTTAGGTTGACCTATCTGCTGAGCCCATGAGAAATTGGGGTGTCTCTTCCAACCTTCATTATACGTATTGGTTAATGGGTCATTCCTTGGACGATTGTTCTGATTTTGTAAGAATTGAACCGGTTCAGGTTCGTGTGATGCAAGGAACATGTCCGAAATGCCATCCCCATCCATGAATGAATGTTGCATAGAGGATCTCTTAAGTTTCTTGAAAACTCAAAACTCTTCTAACTGCAGACCTCAGAGTCACATAGTTGTGCTCGGCTAGGTTCTCGAGCAACTAAACCGCTTATTCGTACGTTTTATTCATGAGAGCACCACCCGCTGCAGCTGTGATATCATTCTTGAACTGTGGGTGAAGGCTACCAAAGAACTTATTTATAATGATCCAGTCATGTAACTGTTGATCCAACCCCTCAGTGATTTGATAATGACCCTCTCTTATATACTTAGTGAAAAGTGTAAGTAAACAATATGTATCAGAGTTTCACTATCGCTGATAAGTACTAAGATCTTCCAGTACCGCTGATAGGAACTCTCGCTCTTTTAAATTAAACATTCAGCGAACACTGTTCATCATTAATGCTCTGAGTCTGTTCAGTCATTATGATGATCGCTGGTAAGTTAGTTGTTTACTTATGATCCCTGAAGATAAGTTTCACGTCAACATTGGTTCTACGCTGAAGTCGAAGATCAAGCTCAAGAACCAGCGACAAGTCTCCTAATGAACTGATGCGGATCAGCGAAGACTCAGATTTGTCCACTCAACGTGAAGTATCAAGTACAAGACTTCAGCTATCGCTGAACTTTATCATTCGCTGAATAGAAAATGATAATCGCTGAATCAACGAAAGCTGATCATGAAGTCCTCCGTACAAAGTACTTTTGTCTTAACCCCCTTGCACGACTCCGTACGAAATGTCAGAAAAGAACCTCCGACTGTCTGAAATCGTACAACCACTCTGATACTACACTGTTCATCCATGCGGCTACTAAGGTTGTCAACCAAGGTCAATGACATGCAACCAACCAGCTGATGACACGTGTAAAGTGTATACTGACTTGCATTAAATGCATGCAGTATATAAAGAGATGAACCCACTTCTTTTGAAGTAACTTGCTAACTCTGGACAAGTTCAATCTCTTATCTCAAGATAGGTTATTATTAGTAATTTCCTTATCTCTCTTAGTGCAAGAAACCTTAGTGTTCCAACTTGTTTAGATTTAGGTTTATCCTTAATCTTGTTTCCGCAACAAGCTGTAAATTGTTAATGATTTATCAATAAACAATTTAGAAAAGTAAAATATGTGTGTTTGTATTCAACCCCCCCCCCCCCTTCTACAAACTTGTATAGGCCTTCGGGACCAACAAGTGGTATCAGAGCGGATTTGTTTAATCTCATAAACAAGATCTAATCTAAGATATTTCTCTTCCTTGCTATTATCTGAAAATGCCCACCAACACAAACACAAATTATATAGACAATGGTTCTCTTGCTAAACCCCCTAGATTTTCCAAAGATAACTTCAACTTATGGAAAAATAGGATGACACTCTTCTTAGAAGGTGTAGACCCTACTATGCCTTACTATCTCGAAAATGGTCCATTCATCCCTGTAAGAATTGATGCTGCTGTTCCAGTCGATGAGAATAGACCTGCTATTCCAGAAAGGCTGGTACCTAAGGAAATCTTTCAATGGACTGACGAAGATAAGAAGAAAGTGGCTATAGATACAAAAACCAGATCCATACTATCCATGGATCTTCCTGACGAAGTCTACCATTCCATCATGAATCTGAAAACATCAAAGGCCATGTGGACACAATATGTGTTCAGTATGAAGGAACGTCTGAAGTCCAGGATTCAAGAAAGATCAACCTGGTAAGACAATACGAAAGCTTCATTTCTGGTAAGAATGAATCTCTCTCTGAACTTCACCAACGTTTTAATTGTTTAATTATAGATCTGAAAACTGTTGGTAAGGAATATTCTAACTTTGAAGTACTGACAAAGTTTCTAGAATGTTTACCTGAAAGCTGGGACAATTATGCTATGTGTCTCAAGCTATCAAAGGATCTAAAATCAATGACCCTTTCAACCTTATATGTCACGTTGCTGAATCATGAGCAATCGAGCCATCTTAAGAAGAATCTTGTAAAAGATTCCAAAAGCACCCCTGTTGCTTTAATCTCAGAGGAACCTTCTACTCAACGACCCTCGATCACTATCACTGAGTTAGAAAGTAACTCTGAAAGGTCATCATAGTCTGATTATTCAGATGATGATGAATCTTTGGCTCTCCTAACTAAGAAGTTCAGGAGATTTGCCAAAAAGAAAATGTTTAGAAAGAACAAACCTCTTTCCATAACTGACAAGCCTAGATCATCAGCTTTTGTTGATAAGGCTACTGCTACTTGTTTTAACTGCGAAAAGACAGGACATTTCACTAACGAGTGCAGGTCTAAGAAAGTTTCTAGACCCTCAGCTTTTACAAAGAAACCCGTTGTTCCAAGGAATAAAGATGACAAATATTCAAAGCTGAAAGAAAAATATGCAAAGCTGAAAAGCTTTAAGAAGAAGAATAAAGGCCTGATGGCTGACTATGATTGGGCTGCTTCTGATGAAGAAGCATCATCATCTGACTCTGAAGATGATGAAGCAAATCTATGTCTCATGGCCAAGATTGAAGAAGAGGAAGAAAGCTCAGACATTCCCTCCACTTCAACATCTGCTATTCAGGTATCACCTTCTTTCTTTACCAATATTGCAAATATTGATGAAGCTGATAGTCTCCGTAAGATCGATCTCTTGACTAGAAGTTTATACGAAGCCATGAACGGCAAAACTGTGGTTGAAAACCAAAATCTTGATCTCGCTGAAAAGCTTAAAAACTGCCACCTTCAAATAAAAAAGCTTTCTAAAATTGAAGAAGATTTTAAAGATCAAGTATATTTAAATCAGCTAGTCAAAATCGAACGAGCAGAAGCTATCGCTGCATTAAAAGCTGAAAAAGCTACTGTTGAAGGATGATGTAACTCTTCAACAAAGATCACTGAGATAATATAGTCTCAGATTCCCCTGAGTGATAAACGTGGTTTGGGTTACAAATATGATACTCCAAAACCAACCACTGAGCGTTCAATGCTTAAATTTGGCACGTTCGTATCCTAAGTCGCTGATACTTCATCTTCTCAGTGCTCCTCGTCCGTTACACCAATCCCTGAGGAAACTCCTGCCTCCTCAAAAGGCAAGGAGAAAATGGTTTATTCAAAACCTACCTCTGTCTCTAAAGACAAAGGTAAAGGAATTGTTACTTACCAGAATTCTCAGAAGGGTACCTTAGTACCAAAGTTGAATGCTTCAAAAGCTTCAGTGGCTCATCCCTCTGGATCAAGGAAGCAGGTCTCTGGATCTATTCAGCGATCTACTCTTAGACTCAGATTGGATGTCCTTGGTAAGAAATCTGAAGAACTGAATGTTCGTCCCATTTCTAAAGCCAATAGTTTACTTGGTGCTGGCACTTCTAATTCGAAATTAAAAGCTCAGCATTCAAATGGTCCTAGAACTACTTTTAGTTATAGGAAATGTTATCACTGTGGACTTACCGATCATATTGCTAGTAAGTGCCCCACAGCCACCAAAGCTGAAAAGATAGCTAAGGTGAAGATTGCCCCCAAGGCAAAGAAGACCAACCCTGGTGCAAATCAGGTCAAGGTGAATCATACCACTAAAGTTAAGAAATTAACCAAAGTGAAGAAAGACAAAGCTGAATCTTCAAATGCTGCGAAGACTGCTGAATCTTCCATTCCAACTACTTCCACTGACAAATGTGTATACATGGTAAAGTGGGTACCCAAGAAAAACTAATCTTCCTTTGTATTGCAGGTTAAGAAGGGTATCTGGTATCTCGATAGCGGATGCTCTAGACACATGACTGGAAAGAAAAGCCTACTCGCTGAATACAAGGAAGAGAAGGGTCCCTCTGTGACTTTCGGTGGAAATGGAAAAGAACATACTCGAGGGTATGGTGTACATTCAAATGGTACAACCTCCTTCAGAAGAGTCGCATATGTTGAAGGGCTGAAGCATAATCTTCTAAGCATCAGTCAGCTTTGCGACATGGATAACAATGTAATCTTTACTAAGGAATCCTGCTTTGTCGCCGACAAAAAGGAAAAGATAGCTCTTAGCGGTTATCGTTTGGAAAATGTTTATGTAATAAACATGGACTCAACAACCACTGAGAACTCCTGATTCTTCTCAAAGGCCTCATCTGACGTCAACTGGATATGGCATAAGAGGCTATCTCATCTAAATTTCAAGACACTGAACACTCTTTCATCAAAATAGTTAGTCATTGGTCTACCTCAGCATTCATACGCCAAAGAGTCTTTATGTTCAGCATGTGAAAAAGGGAAGAAGACCAAAGCAAGCTTTAAGTCAAAGCAAGTTTCTTCAGTGTCATCTCCTCTACAACTACTCCATATGGATTTGTTTGGCCATGTTAACAAACAATCCATCGCTGGAAAGAAACTTACGCTGGTCATAGTTGATGAATTCTCTCGCTTCACTTGGGTAATGTTTCTCCGTTCCAAGAGTGACACCCCTGAAGAACTCATCACCTTTGTTCGGAAGATGGAAACCCTGAACAATCTGACCATTCGCTCAATAAGGAGTGATCATGGAACTGAATTCAAAAACAGTTCTTTTGATTCCTTCCTTGAGAGTAAGGGTATTTCTCACAACTTTTCTTCAGTGAGAACACCGCAACAAAATGGAGTCGCTGAAAGAAGAAATAGAACAATTATTGAAGCTGCACGTTCAATGCTCAGCGATTCTCACCTGCCTACTCAGTTTTGGGCAGAAGCTGTCAACACTGCTTGTTTTACGCAAAACAGGTCGCTGATAGTCAAAAGATTCAAAAAGACAGCCTATGAACTTTTTCATGGAAGAAAGCCTTCAATCAGCTTTCTTCACATCTTTGGATGTCAGTGTTTTATACTGAACAACAGAGATGCACTTGGAAAGTTTGATCCTAAGGCTGATGATGGAATCTTTCTTGGATACTCCTCAGTTTCCAAAGCCTTCAGAGTCTTCAATCGAAGAAGACAAACTGTAGAAGAAACTATTCACGTCACGTTTGACGAATCCCGTTCAGCGAACTCTAAACCGTCCACTGATACTGAAGAATTGAATCAATGGATGTTTTCTCATCTTGGTGATTCAGAAGATATTCCCACTACTCATGCTCATCCAGTAGAAGATGATAGTCCTCCTATCATTCCAAATATGCAGAACAGTGAAGCTGAAACCTCTTGGGTCTCAGCTGTTCCTATAAACACTATACCTAACGCTGAACCAAATGTCTCAGACATTCCATCTACTTCTCAGCAATCAGTGAATATAATGACAACTGCATCCATTCCTCTCTTGGCTGATACTCCCGACGTCGCTGAAGCTTCATCTTCAGCTCCTCCAATTCAAGTTGAGTCAGCGTCTCACGCTCCGGCTCAGCGATGGACTATAAATCACCCAATTGATCAAATTCTTGGTGATCCAAACGCTGGGATTCAGACTCGACGAAGTGCAGGTAATATTTGTTTATTTGTAAATTTTATTTCACTAACTGAACCAAAGAAAGTAGATGATGCCCTAAAATATCCAAACTAGGTCAGCGCCATGCAAGAAGAGCTGACTGAATTCGAAAGAAACAAAGTTTGGAAACTTGTTCAGAGACCAACTGATAAAACTGTGATAGGCACTAAATGGGTCTATCGAAATAAGTTGGACGAACATGGTACTGTAACCCGCAACAAAGCTCGACTTGTTACTCAGGGATACAGACAAGAGGAAGGTATAGATTATGATGAAACATTTGCTCCAGTAGCAAGACTTGAATCTATTCGTCTATTCTTAGCATATGCTGTACACAAAAACTTCAAAGTACATCAGATGGATGTTAAGTCAGCGTTTCTAAATGGAAAGCTGAATGAAGAAGTGTATGTGGAACAACCTCCAGGATTCTCAGATTCTAAGCGTCCAGGTTATGTTTATAAACTGGATAAGGCACTTTATGGCTTGAAGCAAGCTCCTCGTGCATGGTATGACACTCTTTGTACTTATCTCCATATTGAAAATTTTGAGCGAGGTAAGATTGACAAAACTCTATTTTTTAGAAAAGTGAAAGGTCATATCATTCTAGTTCAAATATATGTTGATGACATTATATTTGGTTCTACTAACCCTGAGCTTTGTACTCGTTTCGCTGATAGAATGAAAGATGAGTATAAAATGAGCATGATGGGTGAACTAACATATTTCCTTGGTCTTCAGATTAAGAAAACTGAAAAAGGAACTTTTATTAATCAGGGAAAGTATGTTAAAGATATGCTGAAGAAATTCGACTTAGCTGAAAGTTCAGCTATGAAAACCCCTATGGCACCACCGCTGACACTTGATAAGGACACTAAGGGTGTTCCTGTCAATGTCACGCTGTATTGTGGGATGATCGGCTCTCTATTATATCTTACAGCTAGCCGACCCGATATTATGTTTGCAACATGCTTGTGTGCACGATATCAAGCTGAACCTAAGATATCTCATATGAAAGCTGTAAAGCGAATTTTTCGATATCTTAAGGGTACAGTGATTTTGATCTAACCGCCTATTCAGATAGTGATTTTGCAGGTTGCAAAATGGATAGGAAAAGCACCACAAGAGGATGTCAGCTCCTGGGTGGAAAGCTGGTAAATTGGACAAGTAAAAAGCAAAATTCAGTGTCCACTTCCACAGCTGAAGCTGAATATGTAGCTGCTGGAAGCTGTTGTTCTCAAGTCTTGTGGATGAGAAATCAGCTACTAGACTATGATCTTCAACTCTCCAAAATTCCAATCTATTGCGACAGCACAAGTGCCATCGCTATAGAAAACAATCCAGTACTACATTCAAAGACCAAACATATAGAAATCAGATATCATTTTATCAGAGATCATGTGATGAATGGTGATATAGAACTTCATTTTATCCCAACTGATTATCAGTTAGCTGATTTATTTACCAAACCTCTTGATGAGACAAGATTCAACTTTCTCATCAGCGAGCTTGGAATGCTGAACTTTGAAGGATAAAATCTTCAGCGGTTCACATTAATCAGCGATAGGATAAAATCAACTCGTATAACCTATTCAATCATCTTGTCTCTGAATAAACTTGGTTAAACTGATATCAAGGTATGTTTTCTCTCTCTGACAATCGCATGAAAATGCAATATTTCAAAACAAAATGCATCGCTGAATATCTCTTCCTTAACAGCGATATTTTGAAATTTCTTAAAACCTTCACTGAATATTTTCATTCAGTGCTTCATGTTTTCAAAAGTATCCCTGAGTTTTTCAAAACCTCAGAGACAACCAAGAATATGAAAGGACAGTTGTGACGTCATTACAACGGATAAAACCCCGGCACGTTTTCTCTTCCTGACACACGTTTGCACGTCTCGTTCAAACTTCCAATCAAATGCAAACACGTGTCCGTGTCATGATGAAAATCTTTTCCCGCTCAAGATTTTCTCTTTCTAAAATCTCTATATAAACAAATTCTTTGTTTATATTTTTCTTTTACGCGATCAATCTTCCTCCGCAAGAAAGAATTCACTGTTGCATTTGTGATTTCAAAAACTTCAAGAACTGTTCATCATCTTCTTCATCAAACATCAAGGTTAATATGTTCTTATTATTTACCGAATGCAAATAACTTGTTTCTGATCTACTCTTTGTTTTAACAAGATCAAACAAAAGAACTTCTTAAAGTGAAATCATTTTCTTTCATGATTTTATGAACACAACCATTTCATGGTTGTTCTTCAAGTTTAAATGCAAAAATCTTAAACTTGTTCTTCACACATTCGTTTTTCCAGAATCTCTTTCTTCATAGAAAACTGGATAACAAGAATAAATGGGTTTTATATTTCATTTCTTAAAATCAAGAAAAACCCTAATCTTCATTATGACATTTGTGTCTGAATGAAATGGATAAAATTTGAACCATCTTAATGGAAATTCTTTCCACATTAAGATAATTCTTATTTGTTAACATCTTTGGTTGAACTGATAATACAGAGAAATGGCTTCGTCTGACATTCCTGCTACCGCTGAGAACATCTCCGCTGATTCTGAGGAAGTGGACATCCTCAAGGCTCCTCAAGTCAAGTTTGCCCTTGATAAACTGGATTGGACTAAGGTGAACAACCTCTATGCGCTTTTCGAGTTTCCTCCTCGAAAGCAAGTCACACATCTAGATGAAGCTGTGAATTTCCTAAAGAATTGCTGCATCTCCACAGCCCTGACCATAACACCTCATGCTCATCAGCTTTTGCTCTCACAATTCTGGTACTCAGCCAGACACTCTCAACTACCTTCAGCCAAAGACCCCTCCAAAACAATTGATTGCATCCTCTGCGACATCGAATATGGCACGATGAAGTTCACCCCTGCCATTATTCGCAAAGCTCTCAGCCTTCCAATAGCTACCAAGGAAAAACCTTTCGTTCCCCTCCCTGACCCCAAGAAAAACTCAGACAGGGAAGCCATCATTGCATTTTTCGATGCAATGGGCTATGTATGGGAAATCGGCAGAGACATGAAGGCCGAGAAGAAGATGACGATTATCAAGAAATCGAAAATGCCCAGCAAGATGAATTTCATATTCGCTCATCTTATCAGCTATATGACTGCAAAGACCGGCTCCTCTGACCAAGCCGCTAAACCTCAGCAAGCAATGGGGTATGCACTGTTGAAAGGTCTCAACATAGACTGGGCATCGATTATCTATGATGACCTAGTTCTAAGGGTGGACACCGTCGCTGACAGACCTCCATGGGTTCCCTACCACCGATTCATCAGCGACATCTTCCAATATGGCTTGAAGGAGAGCTACCCAACTGAAGGTGACCTGAAACTCTCTCAGGTCGGCCCAAAGATACTCGACTTCAAACCGATGGTGAATGAGGTACGTCTCTCTACACTCTTGTCTCTTCTCAACCCTTCTTCTTCTCATTCTGTGGCTCCTTCAGCGACAATACCCATCGCTGATACCCTGGCCACAAAATCCTCTCCTTCTAAGAAAAGGAAACATTCTTCAACCCCACTTGGTTCTAAAAGGATCAAGAAAACAAAGGAGCAACCCCAGCAATCTCATGCTGAAGACTCCTCAGCTCTTTCTGCAGAGCTGAAGGAACGTTCAGTGGTACGCTCTGCCACACCTGAACAAGCCATCCCTTTTATCCCAACTTCAGCGTCTCTAAATGCTGAGGTTACAAACTTGGAACCTACCCAACCTCCTTCAGTCTCTCAAAAGACTGATGAAGTGATTGTCAGCGAATCCAACGCTGAACTCATAACCCAACCCCCATTCTTATCCTTCGCTCCTCCCTCCACTCATTTGGTTTCTATTCCAGATCTCACTGGAGCTGCCATCATTTCCTCAGATCCTAAAGCTGATTCTCCAGGAATGATGACGACAGGACCTGCAGAACAATCCATGGGCACTTTTGAAGATGACATGGAACTTTACTCAGGAACCCGTGATTTCGATGAATTCACCAATCCTCCTGCAGGTAAACAACAACCCATAAACACTGTGACTAAACCCCAAACTTCTGAGCTTTCCTATGTTCACAAGTTTTTATATGTTACAGGTCCTAATTTGGGAGATATCAAGGCCTCTCTGAAGTTCGTGGAGACAAAGCTGATAGGTCTCACCACTACTCTCTCCAATAACTCTACAGCTGTAACAAACGCTGGAGAGAATCTGAACAAGCTGACAACGGTGGTGGAGAAGAATGCTTCCACAGATGACATGAAGCAGGTTGATAAAACTCTCAGCGACTTCGCCAAGGTGCTCGTTGACATCTACATAGACTACACTGATTCTGACTTAGTCTACTCCTGTGTGGATATTCCTCCTCCTCCTCCAAACTGATTCTGTTGAACCATCACAATCGTACTCGGCTTTATCTTGAAATAGTTTGTCGCTGTTGTGGGAGGTTGTACACCTCTTTGAACTGCAGCAGCATTCGGGTTGGTGAAGGATCTCATCGGTACCCTCTCTGGAGGGGGAGGTGGATTGACGATCGGTGGAGGGTTAACAAGAATTTCGTCACCCATTCTTAGTTGTTTTCTGACTTTGTACGCTTTTCTTAACTGGCAAGCTGTTTGTTCAATTTCTGGGTCGATTGGCTCTATACCTCTCCCTCGAGTTCCTCTTGGCATAAACCAATCAGTACCTGAAAGTGAAAGTTCGAAAATTAGTAACCCAGAACCTGAATGATGATAAAAAAAAATAAAAAATATTCTCGAATATAATAACGCTTATAGCTGGTAGTGCTATCAGTGCAAACTAGTTCCCCGGCAACGGCACCAAAAACTTGATAGACGGGTTACACCCCCCTAATCTTACTGCAAATGTATGGGTTGAATCAAGTAATACGTACTGGAAAGTACGAGTATCGAACCAAAGGAACTAGGAACTGAGTATCACAATCACTATCCTCACTATTAAGTGAACTATCGAAAATTAGAGTTGTTGATGGTAAATTAATTAGTTGCAAGTAAATAAACACAAACGAATGAAAAAGTTTTCTGGAGACTTTTTTTATAAAGAAGAGAATTTAGGGTTGGAAATCCTATGGTTCCTTTTCAGGAAACATTATACCCGAAACATCTATCAATAAGTTCTTTCCTATGTAACCTAATCCTTAAAGGCTCACCGTTGCCCTTTCTCAACTAACAACGGGTCTTATTTTGAGAACACAAGTTTTATCTCTCGATCTCCACCGATGGACTCAAAACACGTTATGTTTGGGATTTTCGCGGGACTCAGGGTTATCCGAATATCTCTATCCGGAATCTCACCTTAGACAGGTAATTATCAGATCCAATTAACAATTAGTTCTCTCGAACTTAATTGGAAACAAACTAATCATTTGAAAGTTGATCAACCTCCCAAAAGCATTAAACCTAAATCACCTGCTTCATAGATCTCAAAACCAATAAAAAGTGTTCAGAACACGTGTTCACAAGATTCAAACCATAATCAATCCAACCCCCAACATCTAATGATTAGTTCATGTTGGGGTTTGAGAAGAAGAAGAAGTCAAAATAGAAACCAAATCTGATGAACATAGTTTTCTCAAATGTGAGCGTAGTACAGATTAACCCCCTTCCTTCGGTTCCAATCCGTTGATGGAACTTCCTTCCCCTTCAATCTTCTCTCTTTCTCTGGTCAAAAATGGCCTCTCCTCCTCTGAAAATCGCCTCTAGCTAACCCTAGGTCATAAGTGATGATCCCCCTCCAGCGAGTTGGGCTCCGATACTTGGGCCGTCTTTCTCGTGTTTTCACTTCTTTTCTCGAGTGTCGCTCTCCTCTAGGATATCTGCAATTCTTTTAGAAACACGGTGAAAGTACTATTGGTTTGTTTTAAAACACGCCACTCTCTTTGGATTGTGGTATGTAAATAATGCCAAAATTTGGCGTTATCACCTAGCCATGACAGACACCTGCTCCGGATTGATAACAATCCCTATTAGTATGCTTTTTTTGAAGTTGACCTTGAGGCCAAAGGCTAGATGAAAGCACCTTAGTATTTTTACCAAATTCAGAATATTTGTTTGTGACCATTCACCCAAGAAAATAGCGCCATCAGCATATTGAAGAATTAAGATATTAGGGTATTCTTAGGGAGTGAAACACCCCAAAATATCCCTTTTTCGACAGCCTCTTTCATCGAAAATTTCATCCCCTCAGGGGCCATAATAAACAAAAAAGGGGCGATGGGATCTCATTTGCCTCACTCCTTTTTCCATCAAAAACTCCTTTTTAAGGGATCCATTAACAAGAAACGAGACTTTAGCGGTTGACAAACATCCCTACACCCATGACCTCCATTTATCCCCAAAATCAATTTAATTCATTATTTCGTAAAAATAGCCCAGTGAAGCGACCAATCAAAGGTTGGTTCAAAGTCCACTTGGAGAATCATAATCCTTTATTTCCTTTTCTAGAAAAAATAATGACTTCATTTATTATAAGCAAACCATCAAACATGTTTCAACCCTTGATGAAAGCAGATTGCTCCATACTGACCATAGAATCCATCACCATTTTGAGCCTTTTTGCAAGTACCTTAGAGACATTCTTGCTAAAACACTCAACAATATTGATTGGCCGATTGGCCGAAAGCGAGACCGGTTCTTTGGATTTAAGAATAAGGTACATGAACGAAGAGTTGCTACCCTGGTTGATCGTGCCATGCTCTTCAAATAATTTCAGAGCTTTAAAAACATCCCTTCAGATAGTGTCCCAACATGTTTTGGAAAAGGCAAAAGTGAAGTCGTCCAACCCCAGAGCCTTCTAATTTACGCAATTCGAAGGAAATAGAAGTCTCTAGTTTAGATTTTTGTTCGCTTGAAATGGTCTGTAACCTGTCACTTTTAGATTTTGATCTATCTTGGCTAGTCTTAGAGAATTTTGTAATGAAGAAATAGAAATAACTTCCTTAATCCTCCCCAACTCGATAGTCTAAACACCAATAACATTGAGCCAATGGATCCGTGAACGCCTTATGTTAGTCCTTACCAAACCGTGAAATAAATAGGTGTTCTCGTCTCCTTCCAACACCCACTTAGATTTGGTCTTTTGCTTTAAGTCTATAAGTTTAAAATCAAGCTCACAAAGTTGAAGGGTCGCCTCTCCTCTGATTAATTTAATACTCATCCAGCCTCATAGATTCCACTAGAAGATCCAATTCGATTACTTTCCTCTTTAAAAGTTTTGCCTGAAGATTATTCTCCTTCACACAGATAGCTTTCAATTCTTTAATCCCTATCTTTAAGAGGATGTGTTTCTAAAAAATACTTCCACTTCCGAGAATACATTTTCCGCACCTATTTTAATGTTCGAGTAGCCCGAAACGACTTTGTCAAGCTAGGAGTTAAAAAAAATCTGAAAGGAGTCAGACCAAATTCGAGTCCCTTTGAGTCTAAAAGGATTGGACAATGATTCGAATGGATGTTGGCCAAGGTCGTCGCACCCGTGCTTGACCAATGATCAAAGAAATTTGCTGAAGACATAAAGCTGCCTAGCTTACTAAGCCTGGAGCCATTCATGTACATCCAGGTAAATTTCTGACCTCCAAGTTTAATACAATTAAGACATTAGATTCAATGAAATCATTAAAGAGAAATGCACCTCTAGCATCGTAGGCGAACCCTTTTCTTTCTTCATGGTTCATGACTTCGCTGAAATCTCTGCAAACGATCCAAATCACTTCAGAATCGGTGTTGATAAAATATATAATCTCTTTCCATTTTAAGACTCACATCATGCGAAGGGTACATGTTGATAATGTCGCATGATGCAATAAGCAAGACCCATTTTTCTTTGATGGCTAGAAAGTTACGATTTTAATATCGTTTTGGATCGATATGTATGTCAAGTCCCAAATCGTCCAAAGTTCCCCCGAACTACCGGCAGGTTCCACGCAACCAATGTTGCAGTTCTTATTCCACCACATAGAGTGATCTCTTTTGTCCGAGACTCCCTAGTTTCTGATTTCTTGAATAAAAATAGATTAAGTTTTTGTTCCCTTGCCAAAGCTTTGATCCAATTCTTTTTTTATCTCCATTCCCCATCCATTAATATTTATAGATATGGCCTTAACCATGAGATTCTTTCACACCATTTTCGACCAACAATTACTTAACCATCTAATGATTACCAACCATTTCGAAGCCCACCGCAGTTACAACCTCGATAGCGTGATCGACTTCTTCAGACACAGACTCCTTGTCCAAGGAATCAAGATTTTTCAGTTTTCTTGAACAAATTTAGAGAGAATAATTTTCCTACTGTTGATAATATCTTCCGAATTGGACCTCTCCTCATCTCTAAAAATCGCATATGAAGACTCTGCGACATCCCCTTATTATTTCAACAAGTGGTTACAACTATGCCTGGAATTCTTACCTTTCGAGCAGTTACAAGGGCTCATGAGAGTTTTCACTTTTAAGAGTCTATTCCTCTTGTCTTTCATGTGATCTAACTCTTTCCATATGCGAACTTCTTCCTCTAAGAAATTGAATTCATCTTCTTCTTATGTCTTTGTGAGATTATTGTGCCCGCCCCCCAGACAAATTCTTGGATACTTCGAAGGATCTCTGGTGACTTCACAATCCACCTCCCCGTGATTTGAATTGTTGTTATGGTCGAGAGAGAAAGCTTCAGCAGAGAGCGGAATAGGTCTTACTTTGTCGTGATTGCCATTGTAACCCTTGACCATGATTTCAGAGCACATCCTACTATCCGCTTCCCATATGGTCTCCTTTTTCTTCTTGGGTTGTTGATAATGTTTCAAGCATTTTTGGCCTCTATGGAGCCAAAAGGTCTACTATTAAATCTACCAGGCCCCTTTACGAGGCAACTGATTTGTTTGCCCAAGTGTTTGCTCGAGGGCCTCAATTTCTGTATTGTACGACTTTATCTGCTTGTGGGAATCAATGCCTCGGGATAAAAAATCCTAGTTGATCCTTTTGATTCTCAAATTTTAATCCGCTGGCCTAGGTGTTCCTTCGTTATCCTTACTGGTGCCGGTGAGGCCTTCTTTCGACAGGATAACTTTCACACTTTCCGACCGGTATGGGACTACTTGATTAGAATTCTTCTCTATCCTACTTGAGTCTTGGTAATTCGATTCAAATGAGTCTTAGATTCTCCATAGGCGTGGCGTGGCGGCGAGGCCAAGCCTCAAGAATTAGGAGCCATGACAAAGCCATGCCGTTTTCAAGGCGTGACCAATGGCGTCAAATTTCTACTTCATATATAATGTTATATATAAAAACATATATAATGGCCTCTATGGAGGAAAAAGGTCGACTATCGACTATTGTTAGCCCCAAGTATCTCTAATGTAAAAATATTGAAAATACTCTAAGTCAGAAGACTTAAGAGATAGCTCAAAAGACTAAGGAATAGAACGTTAGAGACTTAACTTCAGAGACAACCTCAACAGAAGATCGTTAGAGCTCTGATCGTTAGAGCTCTGATCGTTAGAGCAGTGTGTGCTCTTGCCACGTCAGCCCTAAAGGACCATAATGCACTTTACACGTGTCATCATAGGGTTAGATAGTACATTGCCTTCACCTTTATCAGGTATATAGTGAGTAGTGGAGTACACAATTGTAAGAATTGTAAGAACATGATGCACAATAAATTCAATTCCACTATTCTTGTACTCTTTGTAATGGAGAGAGATTTGTGAAGATTACACACACACTTCGGTGTTCTTGGTGTTCTTCATCATTAATATACGAGCAGTTTATTCAACTCTTATTTAATCCTGCTTATATTATTATCTCCTTTATTTGTGCTAAACGATCACTTACTTGCAAACCCTTATTTATGCTTTCGCTCAACTATTTATGTTTGTTAAGTAAGACAAGGTGAATCTGGGAACCAACAATGGGTATCAGAGCAGATTGATTTGCTTAAATCAAATCGGTCTAATCTATCCAGGTTGATTCACACTTGTCGATCATTTCTTGTTCTTCCTTTTAAGAGTTTACTGTTTCATACTCTGTTTTATCCCAGTTCATTTAAATACCTACAACTTTCAGTTTCAAGTTCTAAATCTACTTTCAAATCTTATATCTTAGCTTAGAACTTGTTTACAGTGCAGTTGTAATACTCTTTTCATCTCAGTTTCTCTCATTTTAGCTTAAAACCCTTTTTCGTGTCAAGCACACTCAGTACTATGTTTTTCTTCAAAAATGGCAAATAACAATATAAATGCCATTTATACTGTTGGTTCTTGAACCAAACTTCATACTCTTCTGAGGGATGAATATCCTCAATGGAAGATTAGGATGGTAAACTTCTTTGAAGTGATGGACAAATATCTTATGAGATCTGTTACGAATGAGCCTTTCCAACCAATGGTTATGGTTCCTCGTGTCCCTGCTACAGATGCTACTGCTGAAATCTCTGCTCATGTTAAACCTAAAACCTCTGGTTTTACTGAAGAAGAGAAAGCAAAAATGGAAAATGATTCCAAAGCAGTTTGACTTTTTATAATGGCCATTCCAAATGATATATTTCATGAACTAGATTCTTGTGTTACAGCAAAAGAAATCTCGGATCAACTGTTAAACCAACTTGAAGGGGGTATAAAAACCCAGAAAACAGAAGAACCCAATGTATTAATGAATACATTGAGTTTTCTGCTCTTCCAAATGAAACCCTGCAACAAACCTACAATATGCTTAATGTTTTAATAAACAAATGCAAAAAGTGTAGGGTTGTCAGATCTAAGGAAGACAACAATGTTCTTTTCTTGAAAAGTTAGAATGATGAATAGTTATATCTATCTATGTCCCTTCAAGCAAATCATGACCTTGATACTTGGTCACTCACTGATGTCTATGGAACTCTTGCTGCTCAAGAGAAAGATGTTAATCAAAAAGGCAAAGCAACAGTGGGAGGACCTCTGGCATTGATCTCTGATGCAAGAACGCCTTCTGAAGAAAAAATCATCAGAGATAGTGATACTAGAGACAAGAAGGTCAGAGAGAAAGTTCTGAAGAAGATAGGAAAGAAGGTTTTGTGGATCCCGAATTAGTGCAATAACAATAAGAAGATGAATCAACAATAAATAACACGAACTGATTTCAATCTGTCATACATATATTTCATTCAAAGTAATTCGTCGTTCAGAGAGTTTACACCTTTAGAATATGAACGATTAACCTAAAATAAAGATTAAGGCTAACTATTTATACCTTCTAAGGTATTTACAAATTTCACCCTTGAACTTCCATTCAACTAACTTTTGACCCTAACAATCTCCCCCTTTGAATTGAAGTTCAATGTCGCGCCAGTTTGGAACATATCTTTTACGGATGGCAAAGAGAATTTCAAAGCTTCGGATGGATCTGCGAAACTCGAGTCGGTCTTCAACTATCTCCAAGGATTCTCGGGCATTCATCTCTTTAAGACTTCCCATAAACATTTTTGGGATCAGTTCTTCCTTGGCGATAATCTCTCTTAACGATTGTTTGACCTTCATCAAAGTTCCATCGCAGTAACGGTTGACTTGACTGAATCTGAGAAATTTCTTTTCACCTTGAGCGTTGTGGTAGTTGATTCCAAATTCTGGTTCGAGCAGCATCGTGTTTACTGGGTAGATCTTCAACTCTAGAGCCTTCTAATCAGGTTTAAGAAAATTTATCTTCTTCGACCTATTCTCGATAACCATCTGAAAATCTATGATGTAGGACAGTGAGATAGTGCATTTCAGGAATCGTCTACTTCGACCTGTTCTCAATTCTTGATCATGGTTTTGATGTCAAATTTCAGAAGGATCACTGTTCCTCGTTAGCTTCAAATTCTGGTCAAGAATTGCTCAGAGCTGATAGGAAAGGAAACTTCTATCCCATGAATTTCACTCCAACCAAAAATTCTAATACAGAGAAACTCTGTTTAGTCTCTTTGAACAAAGAAGATACTTGGCTCTGGCATAAAAGTTTTTCACATCTAAAGTTTTCAACTGTTGAAAAGCTTGTGAAACTAAATTTGGTAAAAGGTTTACCACCTCTGAAGTTAGACAGAGACCATCGCGGTTCTACTTGTGAAATGGGTAAGCTCAAAAGAACTTCACACAGAACCAAGAGTGATCACAATTTCCCCAGACCCTTGCATATGTTACATAAAAAGGCTGATGAAGGAAAGTTCATTGGATATTCACGAACTTCCAAAGCATATAGAGTCTACAAACTTATAACAAATGTCATTCTGGAGAGTATCAATGTATCTTTTGATGACATAGCATCAAAGATCTCTGATATTCCAACATCATAAAATATACATATCAGAAAGGATTCTGACTCCTCTAAATCAATAGAATCAGAACTCAAGTTGATATTTGATGACTTCTTTGATGATGAAAATACCTATGAACTCGTTATCAGAGGCAATCCAGTTCAAGGTTCAGAAGGACAACAAAAAACAGGTACATCTCTATCTGATTCTTCAGATACTTCACCCTCTACCTCTTTGTCTACAGGACCTACTGAAGATGACAACTCAAGACAACAATTAGAGGAAGAGGAACCTGAACCTGAACCTGAAACTGAACCTGAGCCATCATCACCATTGATGCAAATAATGGAAGAAACTCCATAGATAACTGCACACCCTCACAGAGCCGTGATGGTACACTTTAGAGCAATGAAGTTACACTGCAAAGCAGTGTACTACAGAGCAATGAAACCATACCTTAGAGCAATGAAGATATCTTACCCCAAAATCTTTCAGAAGCACAGACCCCTTCTCATGTTCATGTTCCAATGACAAGATGGACAAAGGATCACCCTCATCATCAAATCATAGGTGCTCCTGAAGATGGTGTAAAGACAAGATTTGCTACAATCAATGAGGCATTTTTTGTGAACTTTCTGAGTGTCATAGAACCAAAGAAAGACTCTGAAGCTCTGGATGATCCAAACTGGAAAGAAGCAATGCAAGAAGAGCTTCTGAAATTTGAAAGGAACAAAGTTTGGTCATTGGTTCCTTTACCCAAAGACAAATCTGCCATTGGAACCAAATGGGTGTTCAGAAATAAGAAAGATGAAGAGGGAATCATCATTGGAAACAAAGCTAGGTTGGTTGCCAAAGGATAATGTCAAGAAGATGGAATTGATTATGTTGAAACCTTTGCTCCAGTTGCCAGGCTAGAAGTAATCAGAATATTTCTAGCCTATGCAAATGGATGTCAAATTTGCCTTTCTAAATGGCGAGTTGCATGAAGAAGCCTATGTTCAGCAACCACCTAGATTTGTGAGCTCAAAGTTTCCAGACCATGTTTACTTCCTAGACAAATCTCTATATGGCCTTAAACAAGCTCCCAGAGCCTGGTATGAAACTTTCTCAGCTTTTCTAACAAACAATGGCTTTGAAAAAGGTACTTGGATACTACCTTATTTATAAAAAGATACTAACATGAGCTTCTTTTAGTACTGATATATGTTGATGACATTATTTTTGGGTCTACTAATAAAAAATATTGTGAAAAGTTTTCAGAGTTGATGAAAAGTGAATTTCAGATGAGCATGATGGGAGAAGTTTCATTCCTCCTAGGATTGCAAATAAAAAAACGATCAGAGGGACTCTCATAAGCCAATCAAAATACATCTCTGATATTTTAAAGAAATACAAACTAAACAATTCAACTCCCATGAAAACACCTATTGCCACTCGAGTAAAACTTGATCATGATCCCGATGGTCAATCTGTTGATATCAAGAACTACAGAGGCATGATAGGATCACTTTTGTATTTAACAACAAGCGGACCTGATATAATGTTGGTAACTTGTCTTTGTGCTAGATTCCAAGCTAATCCTAAGGAAGCTCATTTGTCTGATGTGAAAAGGATTTTCAAATATCTTAAGGGGACTCAATTCTTGGGTCTCTGGTATCCTCTTAACTCTAGCTTTGAACTTGTAGCATACACAGATTTAGATTATGGAGGATGCAGAAATGACAGAAAGAGCGCTTCTGGTAGCTGTCAACTACTTGGAGAAAAGCTAGTGAGTTGGACATCCAAGAAGAAAAATTGTGTGTCAACTTCTACAGCAGAAGCTGAATATGAAGCTGCTGGTAGTTTTTGCTCTCAAGTGGTTTGGATGAAAACTCAGCTCAGTCTTCAGTTTGACAGAGTTTCTATTCACTGTGACTCCAAGAATGCCATTGCAATTACAACAAATCCTATTCAGCACTCAAAGACAAACCACATTGACATAAGGTACCACTTTATCAAAGATCATGTTGAAAAATGCACAATTGAGATGTACTTTGTCGCAATTGACTTTCAAATATGTGTTAATCGCAGTGGGATGCAAACTGTCCACAGTAGTTAGCGCAATTGTACACTGGCCACTATGATCGTCACTACAAGTAATAAGTGGTAAAATACCAGAATCGTATTGTTGATCCCATTTTAGACAAACAATAGAAGATAAAAATCTCCATATAAATGTAGAGATGATAAACATGAAGAACAATCATAAAATAAATCATCTCATATTCATTGATTGATAATATGGAGGGGAAAATGGAAGAACACCACGAGATAAATCATCTCATATTCATTGATTTAGAAACTTTGGCATTCCGTTCTTCAAGTCTTCAAAGCATCACGAGCTCCCCCTCAAATGTAGGCTCATATTCTTGAAAGACCGAGACAATTAACCCCATTTTGTCCAGCTTTCATGACTCAACTTCACCGCTGTTTTGAACCATCAAGGACCCTTTTTGAGAGAAAACATAAGACAGGAACATTGAACTCCAACCTCTTAGCTTTCCAACGAGCTATAATTCATCCATTTGGGATGAAAAACGAGTGAGTTGTGCAAGTTTTCCCTCAACTGTGCAGAACGGTCGTCAAAACAGAAAATTTGATGCTTAAGATCCCGTTGAGTAAGCATTCAGCACCGAGCTTTAAACATGAATAACAGAGGAGTGAGTGACAATAAATATGTAACAATAGCAGCATGAAACCGTGAAGAACCATCGAGAGAACACCGTTCTTGAAAGCGGAAAGAGCACAAGTGAAATGCTATGCTTTCGGTCCAGCAAAAGTCCATTGACTTTGACACAGATTCTGGCCATTAAGCACACTAATTCAGACCAAAATCAAAACATGAAAATTTTTCACCTGTGTCTTAGGAATTCAACGCAATTGGACTCATGCAAATCGGAGCACCGAGTAAAATGTTGTGTGCGTGTTTCTGAAACAGCGCAAAGCTGTCAGAAAAATCTAAAAATTTCGGGCTTCGGGCTTTTGGCTAATTGCTCACAGAGGCTATGCACATCATCACAGAGGCTCTGGTCAGCGTCACAGAGGCTCTGTGATTTGATCTGATTTGGTGCACTCCAAGCCTATGTGTGCTTTTGACAGCTTGAGAGCTGATAGAGGTTCTTCACACCTCTTCTACTTCCGCACAATCTGACCAGCTCTGTCCATGGAGCATCTTCTGAATAGCCGCTAGATCAGCCTTACAGAAGCAACGGATCAGCTTCTGGTTAGAAGCTCTTTGCAGCAACCTTCACATAAATTTTAGCACTTAAGAACTTCTGCACGTGCATTAACAATAGCAGTAAACAACTCTGCACTTTTGGACAGCTTAGAACATCACTGTAGACTGCCTCTATGCAGCTTTACAGAGGCTCTACGATTTAACCTCTATGATAGAAGCAAGCATGGAATGCACAATTTGGAAGTTCATAATCAACACATATCGTATCTGATCTGCACTATTCAAACGAAGTGTCAACGTGGACACCAGTAGCAATAAGCTCTGTCATCTGTCAAATTCTGATTGAATCAATTGCTTTATTGATGGATCTTTGCAATCACAGAACCTCTGGACAGTTTCACAGAGCTTCTGTGATTAAACTCTGTTGTATCAACTTCTTTGTACCCTCTGCCCGTCTTTGTGGAACCAAACAACTTATGATCTAGCACTTGAAGTCTCTTGATCAAAGCCCTCTGCGTTTTGGATTTCTGTAGACTTCTGCAACAACTTCTGAACATCACGGAAGATGTCTGATCTGCTGCTGCAGCATAATCAGTGGCTTAACAGCAGCAGGAGCTTAACAGCAGCAACAAACTGTAATAGCCAGGTATTTTATTTAATTTAAGATTTGAAAATTTTATAAGTTTTTATTAAAGTGTTTTATGGAGTTAGAAGTTAAGGGGTAAGTTTTAATTTTATAATAGAAGTATAAGGGTGTGTTGTGCCAAGTGAGATAAGTTTAAGGTTTGTTTGGTCATTTCTACCAAACCACACTCCACCACCGTCATACACCTAGCAAGACACCAAGAGGTGTCATTCTCTTAAGTCATTTTAGAAAAAAAAAACTATCCTAGGTGTTAGTGTGTGTGGTGTATTCGGTTGAGAGAGAGAGAGAGGGAAATCGAGAGAAAGGTTAAAGGAAAGAAGAAGGAAGAGATTAAGAAGATGTTGCTGTGATTCAAGGAATAAACTGAAGTAAAACAAGGTAACAAATCCATCTTTTATGTGTGTTAAACTCTTAGAAGTATTCTTGAAGGTTGCTAGTTAAGTTCTTAAGTGGGTTTTGTTAAAAATGGATGTTTTGGGAAATCCAAGCATAAGGTTAGGTTATGTTCTTGGTCTTAAACCTATCTGCAAATTATCAGTAACATGCATAGTATAAAACTGCAAAAATCTGGGTTTTAGGATGAACAGTGGACTGAGACATTCATCGAAGTCGCAATGGACGACTGCGACATTCAACGAAGTCGCAATAGTTGGTTGCGACTTGGTCTTGAAGTCGCAATGGTCGTTTGCGACTTGGCTTGGAATCGCAGTAGTTGATTGCGATTTGGGTTTGGAATCGCAATAGTGGATTGCGACTTGGGGTTGGAATCGCAATAGTGGGTTGCGATTTGGGGGTGAAGTCGCAGTAGTTGGTTGCGATTTGGCACTGTGCATTGCGATTCTAATTTACTGTTAGTAGGTTGCGACTTGAGGCGAGGATTTCATAAGTTTTGTTTTAAAAGAGATATTTGGTATTTTTGTGTGATTTCAGATTATGTGAAGGATTGTCATACGTGATAATTATCTTGGAAAAGCTTTGGTAATAAACAAAACAGGTGAGTTTTACTTTAAAAGTATTTTTTACTGGAATACATTATGTGGATAACAAATGTTTGATAAATTGTATGAATATGTCATACGTGGGTGATTGTAATATATTGAGATATTATAATTACGTGAGTATTATATGGGAATATAATACGTGGCCGGGCTTTGGACCGGTGTGTTAAAATTGGCTCGCAACCAATATAGTTGGCCATTGGTGGAGGGATAAGGTGGCATGAGACAGGTATGATGCATCAATCTTGATTGGTATTAATTTACGTGAGATATATGTGTATTTATATAAAGAGTATTTTATATAAATGAATTTTTAATGATTTCCAAATGTCAGGGATTTTCTCACTAGACCCTTAGGTCTAACCCTCATTTTCTGTTTTAAAAATATGTATTCCAGGTGGTGGTTCCAGTAAGACCAAGTGATTAGAACACTTATTGGATAGCTTTTGAGGAGATGATCGTTAAGAAAAATGTGGATGCTTTTGTACTTATAAACTTGTTATTAGTTATTATGTTATCTAAATAGAATCAAGTTTGTATTGTATTTCTTAAAGTTGTTTAGTCAGACTTTGGGGACCAAATGTGAATTATGAAGAACTTTTGTTGCAAGCATGTAATGAAATATATGATTATATGTATGTTTGGATTTTGGGTTGTTACAGATGGTATCAGAGCCATAGTTTAAGGGATTTAGGTATTAGTATCTGTACCTAGACTTAAACTACATGTGAAGTAGGATGTCCCTAATATTTTAGAACCTGGGGATGCTAAGTATAAGAGGTAGAAGGAACAACATGTAAGGTAATTTCAAATTACACCAGGCCAGTGTAATTATGATCTTACAGGTACATGTTTGAACTGGAATACCTTGTTATATGGGGTACGTGCTTATGCGTATATTAACTTTGTTTGAATCTACAGAATGGCAAGTGGCCCTAGACAAAGGAATCAAAGAGGAGGAAGGAATTCGGGTGGAGAGAATCCACCAACAGGAACAGGGGGAAGAGGAGGAGATCGTGGTGGAGGCAGAATCGGTAGGGGAACTCGGGGCCGAACTGGGGGAAGAACACAACCACATGGTACAGAGTTTGTTACACGGGATGATTTGACTGCGGAAATAGGGAGATTACAGGATAGCATACAAGCTATGTTCGAACATAATCGTCATAATGAAACTGAAAGACCAAGTCCGGAACCCGAAGTTGAAATACCACTTACCTCTACGGTTTTACCGATGATGAAAAGGTGTGACTATAAAATGTTTCTTAGTTGCAAGCCCCCTACATATTCAGGAGATCGGGATCCGGTAAAAGCGATGAGATGGCTGAAAGAAATAGAGGCTATCTTCAAGATGTGTAAATGTGCTGAAGAAGATAAAGTACTTTATGGAGCTGCGATGCTGAAAGGTGATGCTTTGTATTGGTGGGAGGCTCATATAGAATCGAGAGGAACAGATGTATATACTACCTTTTCATGGGAGGAATTTGTGTTAGCTTTCACAACACACTTCTGTCCATAAGCTGCCGTCAGACAGTTGGAAGAAGAATTTATGAATCTACAACAAGGAAATCTGTCGGTTAGAGATTATACTACGTGATTTTTAGAAAAATCTCGTTTTGCAGGATATTATGTTGCTACGGAGAAGATGAAAATGGAAAGATTTATCTATGGTTTAAATTCAGAGGTCCGAAGATTGGTGACTGCCACAGGGCTAAATAGTTTTACAGCTGCAGTGAATTCTGCAGAAAAAGTAGAACGAGATAATAAAAGGGATGCCGAAGATAGGAGCTTGGGGAAAAGGAAATGGGAAGGACCATCACAGGATTCAAGGAAGCCTAGATTTCAGAGGTTCGATAACCGTCCGACGTTTCGACCAGTGGATAGACCATGTCCAAGATGTAATCGCTACCATCAGGGAAATTGTCAAGTGGAGTCGCGGGTTTGTTTTAAGTGTGGGAAAACCGGTCATGTTGTTAAAGATTGTCGATTAACGCGGTTTTGCTTTTTGTGTAATTCTCCGGATCACCTCCAATCAGACTGTCCACGAGGTAGAATACAACATAGGGGTACATCCGGGAAACCAGCCATTACTAGACCAGTAGTCCCAAGAATAGAACCGCCGAAAACGAGGGGCCGTACATTTCAAATGACAGCTAAAGAGGCGGAGGAAACTCCGGATGTGGTCACAGGTACATTTTTCATAAACTCCACGCGTGCTAAAGTGTTATTTGATTCCGGTGCAAATCGATCTTTTGTGTCTCCCTCATTTGCTGCTCACATGCATTTAGAGCCGAAAATGTTAAAACATGCTTTATTAGTAGATACAGCAAATGATAACCAAGTGGCAGTTAAAGAGGTTTTTGATTGTTGCATGATAAATATAGAGGGGTGTGGGGTACCGATACAACTATTTCCTATAGAGTTGATCGAGTTTGATGTGGTCGTGGGGATGGATTGGTTAGCTGAAAATCGGGCTAACATAGTTTGTGATAAGAAAATAATCAACGTTGTTTTACCTGATAAGAGGGCAGTAGTGATGTATGGTGATCGTAAGAATCATCAGTCCAATCTTATAACTATGATAAAAGCCCGTAAATGTGTTAGTAAGGGTTGCTCGAGTTATTTAGCCTATGTGATAGATAGTAGGCCTGAAAAGATTAAGCTAGAAGATATTTCCATTGTTAGTGAATACCCAGAAGTTTTTCCTGAAGACTTGAATAGTCTTCCTCCTGTTAGGCAAGTAGAATTTGGTATAGACCTGGTACCTGGAGCCACTCCAATCGCTCGTGCGCCGTACAGACTAGCACCTCCAGAAATGAAAGAAATGATGGCACAGCTTCAAGATTTATCTAATAAGGGCTTCATCAGACCTAGCTCTTCGCCATGGGGTGCACCAGTTTTGTTTGTAAAGAAGAAAGACGGTTCAATGAGAATGTGTATTGACTACCGGGAGCTGAACAAGCGTACGATTAAGAACAAGTATCCACTTCCAAGAATTGACGACCTCTTCGATCAATTAGTTGGAGCTTGTTACTTCTCCAAGATTGATCTCAGATCTGGCTACCATCAGTTAAAGGTTAAGGAAGAAGACGTTCTGAAGACTGCCTTTCGTACAAGGTACGGTCATTATGAATTTTTGGTGATGCCCTTCGGATTAACGAACGCTCCGGCCGCTTTTATGGATCTAATGAATCGGGTATGTAAGCCTTATCTCGATAAATTTGTCATTGTGTTTATCGATGATATACTTATTTATTCTCGATCCAAAGAGGATCACGCACAACACCTTCGTTTGATTCTAGAGTTATTAAAGAAAGAGAAGTTATATGCTAAATTTTCGAAGTGTGAATTCTGGCTACGAGAAGTTCAGTTTTTGGGTCATATAGTTTCAGAGAAGGGTATACAAGTTGATCCAGCGAAAGTGGAAGCAATTGAAAGATGGGAACCGCCGAAGACGGCAACCGAAGTACGTAGTTTTCTGGGTCTAGCTGGATACTATCGGAAGTTTATAAAAGACTTTTCTCGAATTGCAACACGATTGACTAAGCTGACTCGGAAGAATCTGAAGTTTGAATGGAAAGCAGAACAAGATGAGGCATTCAGAATATTGAAGGAGAAACTTTGCAGCGCACCGATATTAGCATTGCCAGAAGGATCCGATGATTTTGTGGTCTACAGTGATGCTTCTAAATTGGGATTGGGATGCGTACTTATGCAACGTGGAAAGGTGATTGCATATGCTTCCCGTCAACCGAAGGATCATGAAAGACAATATCCTACTCATGATATGGAGCTTGCAGCAGTTGTCTTCGCATTGAAGATTTAGAGACATTATCTTTATGGTTCTAAATGCCAAATTTTTACTGACCATAAGAGTCTCCAACATCTTTTCGATCAAAAGGAACTGAATATGAGGCAAAGAAGATGGTTGGAATTGGTAAATGATTATGATTGTGAAATTCTATATCACCCTGGGAAAGCGAACGTGGTAGCAAATGCACTAAGTCGTCAAGAAAGAAGTGGAACAATAAAAGCTATATCGTTACGAGCTGAACTCCTTCTTAATATCTTTGACGAATTGCTAAAGTGCCAAATAGATGCATATCAGGAAGAAAGTTTGAAGTCAGAACGGTTGGTTGGAATATCAGCATTCTTGGGAAAGATGACCGTGGGTTATTGTGTATGGGAAACAGAATATGGGTGCCTCGTTTGGGTGGATTACGTGATCGTGTACTACAAGAAGCTCATCAATCTCGATTTTCTATTCATCCAGGTGCGAATAAGATGTATATAGATTTGAAACAATTCTATTGGTGGCCGGGAATGAAGAGAAGTGTTGCTAAGTATGTGGAAGATTGTACTACCTGCAAGAAAGTAAAGATTGAGCATCAGAAGCCGTTTGGTCAGTTACAACGACTAGATATACCAATGTGGAAATGGGATCAGATCACTACTGATTTCATTACCAAGTTGCCTAGAACTTCAAAGGGATTTGATTCTATTTGGGTGATTGTGGATAGATTGACGAAGTCTGCTCATTTCTTGCCGATAAAAGAAACTGATTCCTTGGAACGTTTAGCTAAATTGTACATTAATGAAATAGTAACTCGACATGGAGTTCCAATCTCGATTATTTCCGATCGAGATAGTCGTTTTACTTCCAGATTCTGGAGAAGCTTTCAAAAAGAGATGGGAACACAGATAAAGTTGAGTACAACTTATCATCCTCAGACTGACAGGCAGAGTGAAAGAACAATCCAGACATTAGAAGACATGCTCCGGGCTTGTATAGTTGATTTTGGGGGATCGTGGGATAAAGATCTGCCTTTGATAGAATTTGCTTACAATAACAGTTATCATTCCAGCATTCAAGCGGCACCGTTTGAAGTACTGTATGGAAGAAAATGCAGAACTCCTCTGTGTTGGAATGAAGTGGGGGAGAAACAATTAGCGGGGCCAGAAATAGTACAGTTAACAGCAGATAAAATTACGCAGATTCGGGACAGATTGAAAACGGCTCAAGACAGACAGAAAAGTTATGCAAATCGACGCCGGAAACCGTTAGAGTTCCAAGTCGGGGAATTTGTGATGTTGAAAGTTTCGCCCTGGAAAGGAGTCATACGATTTGGGAAGCAAGGTAAACTTAGTCCGCGGTATATTGGGCCATTTGAAATTACGGAAAGGATCGGTGAAGTAGCGTACAGATTGGATCTTCCGTCGGAATTGAGCATGATTCACAACGCGTTTCATGTATCGAATTTTCGGAAATGTTTAGTTACCCCAGACCAGACAGTCTCTCTACCAGATATTCAGGTTGATGAAAAGTTAAAGTATGTGGAGGAACCGGAAGCCATAGTTGATCATAAGGTCAAAGTATTGAGGAACAAAGAGATCAGGAAGGTAAAGGTTCAGTGGAAACATCATAGAGGTCAGGATGCGACGTGGGAATCAGAGTCGGAGATGAGAATCAAATACCCTCATCTGTTCTCTTAACTGAATTCCGGGACGGAATTCTTTTAAGTGGGAGATGTTGTAATAACCAGGTATTTTATTTAATTTAAGATTTGAAAATTTTATAAGTTTTTATTAAAGTGTTTTATGGAGTTAGAAGTTAAGGGGTAAGTTTTAATTTTATAATAGAGGTATAGGGGTGTGTTGTGCCAAGTGAGATAAGTTTAAGGTTTGTTTGGTCATTTCTACCAAACCACACTCCACCACCGTCATACACCTAGCAAGACACCAAGAGGTGTCATTCTCTTAAGTCATTTTAGAAAAAAAAACTATCCTAGGTGTTAGTGTGTGTGGTGTATTCGGTTGAGAGAGAGAGAGAGAGAGAAATCGAGAGAAAGGTTAAAGGAAAGAAGAAGGAAGAGATTAAGAAGATGTTGCTGTGATTCAAGGAATAAACTGAAGTAAAACAAGGTAACAAATCCATCTTTTATGTGTGTTAAACTCTTAGAAGTATTCTTGAAGGTTGCTAGTTAAGTTCTTAAGTGGGTTTTGTTAAAAATGGATGTTTTGGGAAATCCAAGCTTAAGGTTAGGTTATGTTCTTGGCCTTAAACCTATCTGCAAATTATCAGTAACATGCATAGTATAAAACTGCAAAAATCTGGGTTTTAGGATGAACAGTGGACTGAGACATTCATCGAAGTCGCAATGGACGACTACGACATTCAACGAAGTCGCAATAGTTGGTTGCGACTTGGTCTTGAAGTCGCAATGGTCGTTTGCGACTTGGCTTGGAATCGCAGTAGTTGATTGCGATTTGGGTTTGGAATCGCAATAGTGGATTGCGACTTGGGGTTGGAATCGCAATAGTGGGTTGCGATTTGGGGGTGAAGTCGCAGTAGTTGGTTGCGATTTGGCACTGTGCATTGCGATTCTAATTTACTGTTAGTAGGTTGCGACTTGAGGCGAGGATTTCATAAGTTTTGTTTTAAAAGAGATATTTGGTATTTTTGTGTGATTTCAGATTCTGTGAAGGATTGTCATACGTGATAATTATCTTGGAAAAGCTTTGGTAATAAACAAAACAGGTGAGTTTTACTTTAAAAGTATTTTTACTGGAATACATTATGTGGATAACAAATGTTTGATAAATTGTATGAATATGTCATACGTGGGTGATTGTAATATATTGAGATATTATAATTACGTGAGTATTATATGGGAATATAATACGTGGTCGAGGGGCTTTGGACCGGTGTGTTAAAATTGGCTCGCAACCAATATAGTTGGCCATTGGTGGAGGGATAAGGTGGGATGAGACAGGTATGATGCATCAATCTTGATTGGTATTAATTTACGTGTGATATAAAGAGTATTTTATATAAATGAATTTTTAATGATTTTCAAATGTCAGGGATTTTCTCACTAGACCCTTAGGGCTAACCCTCATTTTTTGTTTTAAAAATATGTATTCAAGGTGGTGGTTCCAGTAAGACCAAGTGATTAGAACACTTGTTGGATAGCTTTTGAGGAGATGATCGTTATGAAAAATGTGGATGCTTTTGTACTTATAAACTTGTTGTTAGTTATTATGTTATCTAAATAGAATCAAGTTTGTATTGTATTTCTTAAAGTTGTTTAGTCAGACTTTGGGGACCAAATGTGAATTATGAAGTACTTTTGTTGCAAGCATGTAATGAAATATATGATTATATGTATGTTTGGATTTTGGGTTGTTACACAAACCATAACTCTTTTGCACTTTGAATTCTACACATTATCAATAGACAACCATTTTGATGTTCTTCTAAATCTGGACAGTATCTGGGCTACCACAGAAGCTCTGTGCACTTGCACCAAGGTTCTGATGAGTTAGGTCTGCACAGAGGGTATTTGGACAACACAGCTTCTGCAGTTTGGACAACACCTCTTTTTCGAGCTCCGCAGAAGAATTCTGTTCGGACAGCAACGATTAAGCAAATTTTGTTGCACATCTCAGTGATTAAGCTCATTTCTTCTGCGGTAACCTTTGTAAAAAACTCTTGATTGATCATAGCTCTGTATAGCAACAGGTTCTTAACAGCAGCAACTGCAGCTTAACAGCAGCCAAACAGTAGCTTGGCAGAAATGTTACACTAAGGGGGTGTTTACTTTTGACTTAATGGGTTGAATAATTGATTGGGCTTATTTGCACAGACAAATTGAGGTGTTTACTTAAAGCTTAATGAAAAGTAACTTGGCTTTTTCGGACAGCCCAAATACCACACTTGTCCACATTCAGATAAAAATTTGGCATCCCTGCCCCTTACTATCTCTTCACGTCATCCTTGAAAACCCTAGCCGCTTCCTACTTTCTCCTACTTCTCTTAACGTTACCTTTTCTCTCCCAGCGACCAACCACCGATGACACCTCAGGTCACTCTCTCTGCTTTCTTCACCGGCGACGGATGACACTTCACCCTTATTTCTCTCTTCACCGGCGACCTTGGTCCGCTTGTCACCCTTTCTTCTCCGTTGAGCTCTCCCCAACACGCCCCTGCATCACGAGACTTCGATACCCCTGCATCACCGAGGACAACACCCATCTATGTCGAATCTCTCGACTCATCTTCTCCCTTCATCTCTCTCGACTAAAAATTGAAAGGCAGTGTTTGGCAAGATTTGTTGCAGGTAATGAATAATGAAGGTTAAGAAGCTGTTGATGACGGATGTTGAAGGCACTGTTTGGCAAAAACAGGGAAACAAGCTGTTGATGATGGACGTTGGAGGCAATTTTATGATATTGATTAATCGGTGTAGATAAAAATTGATGAATTGATGTAAACAAAAACATGGAAACAATCGATTGTGGTTGTTTACGTTTAGATTATGAGATGTTGATCCAAACCCTTAGTGATTTGATAATGACTCTTTAAGAATCACTTAGTGAAAATTGTAAGTAGACAATATGTATTAGAGTTTCATTATCGCTGATAAGTACTGTGTCTCTACAGTACCACTGATAGGAAACTCATGCTCTTTAAATAACACATTCAACGATATTGTTCATCTATGAGACCTGAGCCTCTTCAGTCTCATTGATGATCGCTGATAATCTTAGTTGTTTACTTATGATCCCTGAAGACAAGTTTCACGTCAACAATGTTCTACGCTGAAGTCGAAGATCAAGCGAAAGAACCAGCGACAAGTCTACTAATGAACTGATGCGGATATCAGCGAAGCCAAGATTTGTCCACTCAACGTGAAGTTTCAAGTAGAAGACTTCAGCGAACGCTGAACTTTATTACTCGCTGATAATGATCTATTCAGCGAACGCTGATCATGAAGTTTCCTCTACAAGTTACATTTGACTTACCACCTTGTACGCCTCCGTACGAAATGTCAGAATGGACATCCCTTTTGTCCAGAATCGTACAACCAACTCTGATTCTAATTGTTCATCATGCGGCTACTAGGTTGTCTACAAAGGTCAAACCATGCAACCAATCAGCTGCTGCCACGTGTAAAGTTGTACTGATATGAATTAATTGCATGCAGTATATAAGAAGAACCCTACTTCAGAAATGAAGTGCTTGGCCATCTTCTTATCTCTTCTACTTTGTGTTAGAATATTAGTCTTTAATATTCTTATCTCCTTTCTAACTTATTTCTAGTGCAAGAAAACTTAGTGTTTCTCTTAAGTTGTTTACATTAGGTTTTATCCTTAATCTTGTTCCGCAACAAGTTGTAAATTGTTTGATACATATCAATAAACAATTTAGAAAAGTAAAATTTATGTGTTTATATTTAACCCCCCCCCCCCCCCCCCCCCCGTCCCCTTCTACAAACTGGTATAACCCTTTGGGACCAACAAGTGGTATCAGAGTAAATTGTTTAGTCTCATAAACAAGATCTTGCTTATACTAATCTTTTCTCTTCCTTGCTATTTCTCATAATGGCTACCAACACAAACACAAACTATATTGACAATGGTTCTCTTGCAATACCCCCTAGATTTTCCAGAGATAACTTTAATCTGTGGAAAAATAGGATGATACTGTTCTTAGAAGGTGTAGACCCTACTATGCCCCATTACATCGAAAATGGACCATATATCCCTGTTAGGATTGATCCTGAAGTTCCAGGCACTACTACTAGGGCTGCCATTCCTGAAAGAATCATTCCTAAGGAAATTCATAATTGGTCTAATGAAGACAAGAAGAAAGTGGCTATCGACACTAAAGCCAGATCCATTCTTTCCATGGCTTTTCCTGACGAAGTCTACCATTCCGTCATGAACCTGAAAACCTCCAAAGCCATGTGGGACACAATCTGTGTTCAATATGAAGGTACGTCTGAAGTCCAGGACTCAAGAAAGATCAACCTGGTAAGACAATACGAAAGCTTCATTTGTGGTAAGAATGAATCTCTCTCTGAAGTACATCAGCAATTTAATTGTTTAATTATTGATCTGAAAACCGTTGGTAAGGAATATTCTACCTTTGAGATCCTGACAAAGTTCTTAGAATGTTTACCTGAAAGCTGGGACAGTTATTCAATGTGCCTCAAGCTATCAAAGGATCTAAAATCTATGACTCTCTCTACCTTATTTGGCACTATGCTCAATCATGAGCAGTCGTGTCATCTAAAAAAGAATCTTGTAAAAGATTCCAAAAGCACCCCTGTTGCTTTACTCTCAGAGTCACCTTCCACTCAGCGATCATCTATCACTATCATTGAGTTGGAGACTAACTCTGAATGCTCATCAGATGCTGAATCTTCAGATCTTGATGACTCTCTGGCACTCATGGCTAATAAGTTCAGGAGATTCGCTAGAAAGAGTAACTTCAGAAGGAATAAACCTCTTGCACTCACTGATAAGCCAAAATCATCAACCCATGTTGATAAGGCTACTGCTACCTGCTTTTAATGTGAAAAAGTAGGACACTTTGCTAGTGAATGCACGTCAAAGAAAGTCTTTAAACCCTCAGCTTTCTCCAAGAAATCCTCTAACCCCATGGCTAGAGATGACAAATACCAAAAGTTGAAAGAAAAGTATTCAAAGCTGAAAAGCTTTAAGAAGAAAGGCAAACGCCTGACGGCTGACTTCTACTGGGCTGCCTCTGACATTGAAAAATCATCTAACTCCGAAGATGATGATGAGGCCAACCTCTGCCTCATGGCAAAGATAAAAGAAGAGGAAGAACAAACTGAAATTCCCTCTGCTTCATTTTCTACCTCTAAGGTATCAACTTCCTTCTTTACTAATATTTTAGATATTAATGAAGCTGATAGTCTTCGAAAAACAGAACTCTTGACTATAAATTTATATGATGCCATGAATGGCAAGACCATAGTTGAAACTCAAAATCTTGATCTCGATGAAAACTTAAAAACTGTCACCTTCAAATAGAAAAGCTTTCTAAAATTGAAGAAGATTTAAAAGATCAGGTGCATACAAATCAAATAGTCAAAATCGAATGAGAATAAGCTATCGCTGCATTAAAAGCTGAAAAGGCTACTGTTGAAGGATGGTGTAAATCATCAACAACGATCACTGAGATAATAAAGTCTCAGATTCCCTTGAGTGACAAACGTGGTCTTGGTTACAAAGCTGATACTCTAGAACCAACCACTGATCATTCCATGCTTAAGTTTGGAATGTCCATGTCCTCTATCCCAGACACTTCCTCATCTCAGTGTTCCTCTTCTAAAACTCCCATCCCTGAAGAAAAACCTACCTTAATATTTAAAGGTAAAGGCAAAGAAAACGTTTTCAACCAAAAACCTCAGAAGGGTACCTTTGTACCTAAGCTGAATGCTTCTAAAGCTTCAGTGTCTTATCCCTCTACTTCTAAGAACAAGATCTCTGGATTCATTCAGCGATATACTCCTAGAATCAGAGTGGATATTATTGGTAAGAAACTGAAGAACTAATTGTTCCTCCTATTTCCAATGCCAAAGGTATACTTGGTGTTGGCCCTGCTCATTTAAAATTAACGGCTCAGCATGCAAAAGGTCCTAAAGCTACTTTTAGCTATAGGAAATGTTATCACTGTAGACTTACCAATCATATTGCTAGTAAGTGCTCCACAGCCACCAAAGCTGAAAAGTTAGCTAAGGTAAAGATCAATGCCCCCAAGGCAAAGAAGACCAATCTTGGTGCAAATCAGGTTAAGGTGAAACCTACCAATGAGGTTAAGAAATTAACCAAAGTGAAGAATAGTTCAGAAGCTGAATCTTCAAATGCTGCGAAGAATGCTGAACTTTCCACTTCCTCTACCACCACTGACAAGTGTGGGCCCATGGTAAAATGGGTGCCCAAGTCAAACTAATCTTCTTTTGTTTGCAGGTGAAGAAGGGTATCTGGTATCTCGATAGCGGATGCTCTAGACACATGACTGGAAAGAAAAACCTGCTCACTGATTACAAGGAAGAGAAGGGTCCCTCAGTGACCATCGGTGGAAACGGAAAAGGCCATACCCGAGGGTTTGGTGTACTCTCTAATGGTACGACACCCTTCAGAAGAGTCGCATATGTTGAAGGACTGAAGCACAATCTTCTTAGCATCAGTCAGTTGTGTGACAAGGATAACAAAGTGATTTTCACATAGGTATCTTGCTTTGTCACTGACAAAAAGGAGAAGATAGCTCTCAGCGGACATCATATGAAAAATGTTTACGTTATAAAAATGGACTCTACAACCACTGAGAACTCCTGTTTCTTCTCAAAAGCCTCATCTGATGTCAACTAGCTATGATATAAGACGCTCTCTCATCTAAACTTCAACACACTGAATACTCTTTCTTCTAAAGAGTTGGTTACTGGTTTACCTCAACAATCATACGCTAAGGAATCTCTATGTTCAGCGTGTGAGAAAGGGAAACAAACCAAAGCAAGCTTCAAATCTAAGCAAGTTTCCTCAGTGTCATCTCCTCTACAACTTCCCCATATGGATTTGTTTGGCCCTGTTAACAAACAATCCATCGCTGGAAAGAAATATACTTTGGTCATAGTTGATGAGTTCTCTCGCTATACCTGGGTAATGTTTCTCCGTTCTAAGAGTGACACCCCTGAAGAACTCATCACTTTTGTCAGGAAAATGGAAGTCCTGAACAACATGATCGTTCGCTCAATAAGGTGTGATCATGGGACTGAATTCAAAAACAGTTCCCTGGATTCCTTCTTTGAAAACAAGGGTATCTCTCACAACTTTTTCTCAGTGAGAACACCGCAACAAAATGGAGTCGCTGAAAGAAGAAATCGAACTATCATCGAAGCTGCACGTTCAATGCTCATCGATTCTCATCTACCTACTCAGTTTTGGCAGAAGCTATCAACACTGCTTGTTTTACTCAAAACAGGTCGCTGATTATCAAAAGATTCAAGAAGACAGCTTATGAACTCTTCCGTGGGAGAAAGCCTTCAATTAGCTTTCTTCACATCTTTGGATGTCAGTGTTTCATACTGAACAACAGAGATGCCCTTGGAAAGTTTAATCCTAAGGCTGATGATGGAATCTTTCTTGGATATTCTTCTATCTCAAAAGCCTTCAGAATCTTCAATCAAAGAAGACAAACTGTAGAAGAAACAATCCACGTCACTTTTGATGAATCCCGTTCAGCGAACTCTAGACCTTCTGCTGATACTGAAGAACTGAATCAATGGATGTTTTCTCATCTTGGTGATTCATAAGATGTTCCCACTCCTCAAACTCATACTCATAATGCTGAAGATGATGATCCTACTATCATCCCAAGCATGCAGACAAGTGAAGCTGAAACATCATGGGTCTCAGCTGTTCCCCTAAACACTATGTCTGCTTCTGAACCTTCTATCTCAGACATACCATCCACTTCTCAGCAATCAGTGAATGAAATGACATCTGAACCTCTTCCTCTCTTGGCTGAAATACCAAAAATTGCTGAAGCCTCATCTTCAGCTCCTCCAGAAGTTCAGGTTGAGTCAGCAACTTATGCTCCGGCTCAGCGATGGACTATTAATCACCCTATTGATCATATTCTTGGTGATCCAAACGGTGGTGTTTAGACTCGACGAAGTGCAGGTAACATTTGTTTATTTGTTAACTTTATTTTTCTGATTGAACCAAAGAAAACAGATGATTCCCTCAGAGATCCAAACTGGGTCAGCGCTATGCAAGAAGAGCTGACAGAATTCGAAAGAAAAAAAGTTTGGAAGCTCGTTCCCAGACCATCCGACAAATCAGTGATAGGCACTAAATGGGTTTATCAAAACAAGTTGGATGAACATGGAACTGTAACCCGCAACAAGGCTCGTGTTGTTGCTCAGGGGTACAGACAAGAGGAAGGTATAGATTATGACGAAACATTCGCCCCAGTGGCAAGACTCGAAGCTATTCGTCTATTCTTAGCTTATGCTGTACACAAAGACTTTAAGGTTTATCAGATGGATGTTAAATCAGCGTTCCTCAATGGAAAGCTGAATGAAGAAGTCTACGTGGAACAACCTCTAGGATTCTCAGATCCTAAGCATCCAGGATATGTTTATAAACTAGATAAGGCATTTTATGGCTTAAAGCAAGCTCCTCGTGAATGGTATGACACTCTCTCTACTTATCTCGATATTGAAAAAATTGAGCGTGGTCAAATCGATAAAACTCTATTTTTAAGGAAAGTAAAAGGTCATATTATTCTTGTTCAAATATATGTCGATGATATTATATTTGGTTCCACTAACCCTGATCTTTGTACTTGTTTCGCTATAAGAATGAAAGCTGAATACAAAATGAGTATGATGGGCGAGCTAACATATTTCATAGGTCTTCAAATCAAACAGAGTGAAAAAAAGAACTTTCATTCACCAAGGAAAATATGTTAAAGATATGCTGAAGAAATTTGATTTAACTCAGAGTTCAGCTATGAAAACCCCTATGGCACCACCGCTGACACCAAACAAGGATCTCTTTGGAAAACCTGTTAATGTCACGATGTACCGTGTGATGATCGGCTCTCTTCTGTATCTTACAGCTAGCCGACCTGATATAATGTACGCAACCTAATTGTATGTACGATATCAAGCTGAACCTAAGGAGTCTCATTTAATCGCTGTAAAGCGAATCTTTCGTTACCTTAAGGGTACTCCTAACCTAGGTCTTTGGTATCCCAAAGACTCAGGGTTTGATCTAATCGCCTATTCAGATAGTGATTTTGCAGGTTGCAAATTGGATAGGAAAAGCACCACATGAGGCTGTCAGCTCCTGGGTGGAAAGTTGGTAAGTTGGACAAGTAAAAAGCAAGACTCAGTGTCCACATCAACTGCTGAAGCTGAATACATAGCCGCTGGAAGCTGTTGTTCTCAGGTCTTGTGGATGAGAAATAAACTACTAGACTATGACCTTCAACTCTCGAAAATTCCAATCTACTGCGACAGCACAAGTGCCATCGCTATAGCCAACAATCCAGTGCTACATTCAAAGACTAAACACATCAAAATCAGGTATCATTTTATCAGAGATCATGTGATGAATGGTGATATAGAACATCATTTATTCCAACTGACTTTCAGTTAGCTGATCTATTTACCAAACCTCTTGATGAGACAAGATTCATCTTTCTCATCAGCGAGCTTGGAATGCTGAACTTAGAAGAGTAAAATCTTCAGCGGTTCACATTTGATCAATGCTTATAAAACGAACTTGTATAACTCTATCTATCACCTACCCCCTGAACAAAATTGATTCGCTGATATCAAGGTATGTTCTTTCTTACTTGCTGATGTTCGCCTATGAATGCAAGATTTCGAAAACATATTGCATCGCTGAATATCTCTTCCTTTTCAGCGTCTCTTTTGAAATTTCTAAAAACTAACACTGATACTTCTATTCAGTGCCTCATGTTTTAAAAATGTCCCTGAGTTTTCAAAATCCTCAGAGACACCCTAAAATATGAAAGGACGTTTATGACGTCATCAAACGGATAACAATGGCACGCTTTTCTCTGACACGTTCGCCCGTTTCGTCTTCCTTGTCCAATCAAATTCAAGGGACGTGTTCGTGTCATCATGAAAAACTTTCCCGCTCATAGTTTTTCTCTTTCCACTCTCGCTATATAAACCCTTTGTGTTTATATTTTTACCTTTTACGCGATCATCATCTCCTTCGAGCAAGAACAACTATTGCATTCGAACTCTTTGTCTCCAGAAAACTGTTCATCTTCATCTTCAACATCAAAGGTAATCTTCTTATTATTTACCTTTACAAACTTGTTTTAGATCTTATCCTTGTTTTTAAAAGATCAAACAAACGAACTTTCTTAAAATAAAATCATTTTCTCTTCATGATTTTATGAACACAATCTGGAAACAGATTGTTCTTCAAGTTTGAAACAAAAATCTTAAACTTGCATCTTCATATGTTTTTCCAGAATCTCTTCTTTAAAAAGAAACTGGAAAACAAAGGTTCACTATGTTTTGTACTCTTTTTCAAAACAAGAAAACCCTAATCTCTATTAAGATATCTTTTGTCTGAATGGAATGTGCAAAACCCAAAAACATCTTATTTTTGAAAATCTTTCCACATTAAGACTTTATTCTTTATCTTTCTTCATGTTTGTAATTATAAACAGAAATGGCATATACTGAAGCTCCCTCAACTTAGTCTCCCACTGCTCCTAAAAGAACATAACTCACTCCCGCTCCTCAAGTTGGGTTCAAATTCGAGCAAATTAACTTTCAAGGGAACAACCCTTATGCTCTCTTCAACTTTCCTCCGAGAAAGCAAATCACACACCTAGACGACGCTGTGAAATTTCTTAAGACTTTCCATCTATCCATAGCTCTGACCATCACACCTTCCGCAAACAAAAACTTACTCGCTCAGTTCTGGTATACTGCCAGAAGAGTTATGATCACCTCCACCAAAGACCCCAAAAAGGAAATCGAGGTAATCCTTTTTTACACTGAACATGGTACCTCCAAGATCACACCTGGTACTATCAGGTGTGCCCTAAACCTCCCCGCTGGCACAAAAGAAAAACGCTTTATCCCTCTACCTAATCCCAAAAACCCAGCGGACAGAGAAGCACTCATTGCATTCTTTGATGCAATGAAGTATATATGGGAAACAGGGAGAGACGGCCTCCCTGAGAAGAAGCTGACCATGATCAAGAAATCCAAAATGCCCAGCGAGATGAATTTCATCTTCGCTCATCTGATAAGCTGCATGACAGCTAAGGTTGGTTCCTCTGACCAAGCATCCCAACCTCAGCAGGCTATGGGGTATGCGCTGCTGAAAGGCGTACACTTCGATTGGGCCAAAATCATCTTTGACGACATGATTCAGCAAGTCGAAGAAGCAAAGAAACAAAATACTGTTCCATATCCTCGATTTGTCAGCACTCTTTTACTACAAGGACTCGAGGACAAATACCCTAAGGTGGGCGACCTGAAACTCTCACAGGTTGGTTCTAAATTCCTCGACTACTCTCCCATGCCAAACGAGGTACGTATTACTACTCTCTTATCTCTTCTCAAACCTGCTACTTCTTCTACTTCTGCAGCTACCTCAGCGGTAATCCCAACCGCTGATACCCCGGCTGCAACCTCCACTCCTCGAAAGAGAAAATAATCTACAACCACTCTTGGTGCTTCTAAGGCCAAGAAAACCAAGGAGCACCCACCAAGCCTTCCCAGGCTGAAGACTCCACGGTTCTCTCTTCACAAGAGCCATTGGAAAGTTCAGTGGTACGCTCTGTCACAGCTGATCAAACCAACCCTTCCATACCAACTTCAGCGTCTCTAAACGCTGAGGTTATTAACTTGGAACAGAACCTCCCTCCCCCAGTACCTCTAAGTACTGAGGAAGTAATTCTCAGCGGATCCAACGTTGAACCTCTTATCCATTCCCTCTTCTCAACCATCTTTCCTCTCACTCTCTCTTTGGACACTCCACCTATTTTTCCCCCATTCTCTTCAACAAACATCATCCTCCAAGATACAAATGCTGAAACTTTACAAAGGATGATGGATACAAACATAGGACCTGCGGGCACTTCTTAGCGTAAAGGTCCACTGGAAGACGACATGGAAACATTGACAGGTCATCGAGACTTCGAGGACTTCATAAACTATCCTGCAGGTATACACATAACTCCAAACACTTCTCTCTCAAAACCCCAAACTTCTGAGCTTTCCTTTGTTCACAAGTTCTCAACTTTTTCAGGTCCTAATTTGGGCAACATCAACACATCGCTCAAGGATCTATCCAACAAGATGGGATCTCTCACCACCACCCTCTCTACAAACTCTTCAGCGGTTACAAATGCTGGAGAGGCTCTCAAGACCCTCACTGATGAGGTGAAAGGCAAAGCTTCCAGTGCTGGCATGGAAGAGGTGGAAGGCAGTGTCTCACAATTTGCTACTACTCTCGCTGAGAACTCCACTTCCATCAACAATCTCAACTTCACCAGCAACACCCTCTCCAGCAACTTCTCAACCCTGTCCAGCGAAGTCACATCGCTGAAGACAGTGGTTGGTAACCTTCAGGGAGAGGTGTCTTACTTGAAGATGGATGTCAGCACTACCACCGGTCTACTGCAGCAAATCCTTGACCGTCTGAATGCTCCAAGTACTTTACTCAGACGGATTGAGAAGCTCTCCAAAAGATCTGTCATGCTATTTCTGGCCTAGAAGACAAAATAGCAGTGATAGAAACCTTCATGGGAATCACTGGCCTGGAAGACAGTGTTCCTAAGACTGCTGATGCTGCTGCTTCTGTTTCCTCCCCCATCCATCATGTGGAAGATGGGGAGATGGATCAAGACCTTCCCCATAATGTTGAGGGGGAGAAGAAAAATTAAGAAGACCTTCCCCAGAACTTTGAGGGGGAGGGTATGGTTTCTGATGCTGCTACTGATAAACCTTAGGGAGTTGAAAACCCTAAGGGAACCGAGAAACCTCCCTCTGAACTTGAGGGGGAGCAACTCGATGAGGAAGCTAAAGCTGAAGCTGATGTCACCGAACCTTGTGCTGATGAGGAAGAATCTGAAGCTGAAGAAGAAGAAGACTATGAAGACGTCGATATTGCTGATGATGAACCATCATCATCCCCTAAAGATGATGATGATGACGTCGACTTCTTCTTCCAACCTGAAAGGGCCCCTGCTCAAAAAGGGGTTATGATAAAAGAATCATTAGGGGAGGGGGCAACGAAAAAGCCTGCAGCGACCGAAGACGATAAGGGCAAAAAGAAAGGCGTCGCTAAAGAAGGCAATCTGACGATCTTGCTTCGAAAGCCAGTTTGTCAGGTACAATATCTTTTCTTCCCTTACACTGCATCCCTCCTCTATCCCTTCCCAACCTCAGTTCTCCTATCCATAAAACCTCTATACACTTAAACCTCGTTCTTTTCTCTATCTCTTTCTTTCCCAAATGATCTTACTTAAACGATCGTTGTGTTTCAGCTAGTCCTCTCCCCTGCTTGAGGATACAGCTGAAGTACCTCCAGCTACTACAACAAAAATAATTCCAGCTCCAAGCGTTGAAGAAATAATCCCAGTCTTAGAACTCGCTGAGACTGATGAACCACAAGAAGAACTGCTCTCTCACAAAAGCAGACCTTCCTTGGCTCCTCAAACGCTAAGTGAAGAAGATCAGAAAAAGAGAGATGCAATGATCAAACAGCTTGAAGATCAGCGAATCACCCTTCCTCGATTCAAGATCACAAGAAAGGAAATCGTTGAACATCACAAAGCTGAAAAACAACTCGTCGAACGAAGAAGAGCTGAAGAAAGAGATAAAGCTTATGCTATCGAGCTCGCTCAACGTTTGGTGAAAGACCCTGATCTGAAGAAGACTCCCATTGATGTCTAACGTCAATTGTGGAAGGACGCCAAAAAGATAATCAAAAAGAAGACCAAGGTATCTGACTCTACCTTGGAATGGTGCAAAGAACTACTTAACTTTCGATTCCATATCTACAGAATCAACAAAGTGAACATCAGGGGAAGAACGTCGATAAACGTTCCTATTGTTGAAGCGGACATATTCAGAGAAAATGGTACCAAGGAGACCATCTATGCTACTACGATCAAGAAGTACGGTTTCCCTGAGTGGTTGGAGATGCGAATAGCCATTCAGCGATCTCACTCAACGTTTAAAAACCATGTCGGGAAAATTATAAATTCTCAGATCGACTTGGTTACATCTGCTGTGGATATTCCTCCTCCTCCTTCTGCTCCAGTTTAACGTAGAAGGGCCTCTACAAAGAAAAAGATAATACCTTCAGACTCAGGTCCTCCTGTATGAAACGAAACCGGAATTGGCTTTTCACGTGCTGAAGTTCTTGGTCCTGAACCTGATCTCTCTCTGCTCGACATCTCCCTGCCCCCTGGTGAACGCTTCATCCCTGGAAAAGTCCTAAGAAATCCTTATGGCATCTTCTTCAGAGACTACGATGGACGAGAATGCTTCCAACGCATCTCTGAGCTACCCATTGCTCCTATTGAACAACTCAGGGATCTCGTCTATTGGTATGGTTTTAACGATGATCTTCTAGGACACTTCTTCAAGCCTCTGATCTTTATAGAAGCTAAGCGAAGACGGGATCTTGGACAAGAAGTCCCTGGCTGGATGATCCCTACAATAAAGTCCCTTGATGAACTTCTCATTAAGGATGAACCTGAATAGCTGATAGGATTCCTTGTAATTCTTCTATCTTTATCAGCTTATATCTTTTGTACTTGTAATTTAATTTGTTGTACTTGTAATTTTTCCACTTCCCTCTGTAACTTATACGAAGTTAAAAGAAAATTTTCAGCTAATGTACTTTACTCCATCAGTACTAAAAAGATCCCAGAAAACAGTAACAGGGACAATTATTTTATGAGTTCTTTTTATCCTTATGTTTTCATAGTTAGCAATTTTCTTTTGTTGCCAAGTCATAATCAAATAGGGGAAGATTGTTTTTCCAAACCCTCAGTGATTTGATAAGGACTCTTTAAGAATCACTTAGTGAAAATTGTAAGTAGACAATATGTATTAGAGTTTCACTATCGCTGATAAGTACTATGTCTCTACAGTACCGCTGATAGGAAACTCATGCTCTTTAAATAACACATTCAGCGATACTATTCATCTATGAGACATGAGCCTGTTTAGTCTCGTTGATGATCGCTGATAATCTTAGTTGTTTACTTATGATCCCTGAAGACAAGTTTCACGTCAACAATGTTCTACGTTGAAGTCGAAGATCAAGCCAAAGAACCAGCGACGAGTCTACTAATGAACTGATGCGGATATCAACGAAGCCAAGATTTGTCCACTCAACGTGAAGTTTCAAGTAGAAGACTTCAGCAAACGCTGAAATTTATCACTCGCTGATAAAGATCTATTCAGCGAACGCTGATCATGAAGTTTCCTCTACAAGTTACTTTTGTCTTACCACCTTGCACGCCTCCGTACAAAATGTCAGAATGGACATCCCTTTTGTCCAGAATCGTACAACCAACTGTGATTCTACAATGTTCATCATGCGGCTACTAGGTTGTCTACAAAGGTTAAACCATGCAACCAATCACCTGCTGCCACGTGTAAAGTTGTTCTGATATGCATTAAATGCATGAAGTATATATAAGAAGAACCCTACTTCAGAAATTAAGTTATCGGCCATCTTCTTCTCTCTACTACTTTGTGTTAGAATATTAGTCTTTAATATTCTCATCTCCTTTCTAACTTATTTCTAGTTGTAACGTCCCAAAAATGACAAGGAATTTAAAAAATTTAAAAGTAATACATTTCATTATAATCAAACCAAAAGTTAACAAATCCCATTACAATAAGAATAAACGTCGTTATTTAAAACCGTCAATAAAGTTTAAGCAGCGGACAAGTTATATAATTAAATCCCCATTTGATAAAAATCAATTTAAACAATCTTCGCCTTGCGCCCGTGTGTACCGTCATGCCCGACTGCTACTCGCACCTGAAAACATAAGATATTGGGAAGAGGTAAGCACGAAGCTTAGTGAATTCAATCCTTACATAGGATCGCAATTATATCAGCATCACATATGCCCGCAATAATAATCATTCCAAGTAGTTCCTTGCCGAAAACTATACACATATGCCCGCACCGGCATAGGTACACACTCTTTCTAGCTCCCTAGGAATTCCACCCAACTCCACTACCCTTGCTATGACGAAATCCCCACTAGTCATGACGAGTCGCCTCGCGAATGCACAGTCGCACACAGCGTAAAACCAGATAGACATTCGAATATAAGATTCTATCCTACAACGGTTGGACTCAAATAAGAGCTGCGCAATAGAACTAAATCCGACATTCTAGGGCTATTCGGTTCCTACCGCATACAACGTATAGTGCATTCACTTAACAACCTATCAAGGCTAGCATAAACTCCTATTAGCAAGCAACAAACACGCAGTACAGTGTAATAGGCACCAAGCAATCTAGCACACATACTCCTATGTTCTAGAAATCAATCTAGCATACATACTCATATGTAAACACTCTTCCCGGCACACTAGGAATTTCATCTCATCCCACTACCCTTGCTACCACGGAATCCCTATTAGCCATAACGAGTTGCCTCGCGAATACCCAGTCGCATGCAACGTGAATCAAATAGACATTTGAATACAAGATTCTATCCTAGAAGGGTTGGACTCAAACAAGAGCTGCGCAATAGAACTAAATCAAATATTCTAAGGCTATACGATTCTTACTGCATACAACCTATAGGGCCTTCACTTAACAACCTATTATAACTAACATTAATTCCCACTAGCAAGCCATCATCATACAGTACAATGCAAACCACATAGGTAATCTAGCATGCATACCCTCTGATCTAGAAAGCGATAAATACACTAAGTACTGTACCTTCCCAAATAGCGTCGGCTGACTGTACACACTGCGCCCTCGATCACCGTTTCCCAAACGGGTTTTCCTTTTTCCTTTATTCTAAAAGATTTTAGTAAAAGAATTTAAAATTTCATAGCCGCAACTTGAGACCAAACACACCGAGATGTGTCTGATTCACTCAAGCTGTGCTCTGATACCAAGTTGTAACGTCCCAAAAATTACAAGGAATTTAAAATTTTTAAAAGTAATACATTTCATTATAATCAAACCAAAAGTTAACAAATCCCATTACAATAAGAATAAACGTCGTTATTTAAAACCGTCAATAAAGTTTAAGCAGCGGAAAAGTTATATAATTAAATCCCCATTTGATAAAAATCAATTTAAACAATCTTCGCCTTGCGCTCGTGTGTACCGTCATGCCCGACTGCTACTCGCACCTGAAAACATAAGATATTGGGAAGGGGTAAGCACGAAGCTTAGTGAATTCAATCCTTACATAGGATCGCAATTATATCAGCATCACCCTTAATCATACCAGCATATAAATTTCTTGGAACATTCATCAAGAAAATATATCACGATTAATAATAATCCTTATGCTCCTTGGAACCACCATCAAGAAGACACAATCACAACATATTATACCAATACACATACTCCTTGGAACAACCATCAAGAAGTGGCCTTATACTTCTTGGAACAACCCTCAAGAAGATATAATCACAACTCATTATACAAACGCATATACCTCTTGGAACATCCATCAAGAAGTACATCAATCACAGTTCAATATATACACACAAATATATATTCCATACCACAATAATATCAACAAATAATCATAATCAACACACTCGAACTATAGCAACACAAATATAATTCCCATCCTATATAGTGAGAGAACTCACCTCAAACGCAAAGCTTATGACCTCAACCGCAACACGAACCGGCCAACACCAGTTCACCTTTTTCCACCTAAATAAGTGTTAACAATTGTCAAAGTGACGCCCCAAACCAACGCCACGACTACTAACTTTAAAAATACATTTTCCAGTTTTTACTCTCAACACACAGGTCTGTTCGGGACCTGTTTAACCCCTTATAAACTGATTAAACCAGATATATTTTTCCATAATCACAAAGTCCCATGTCTTAGGGTTCCAGGGACATATCGCACGCGCTCTAACGATTTTTCTACAATTTACTATGGATTTTACAAAACCGACTTGCAGCACAGTGAAAAACAGAACCTTTCAGTACAAAACAGCAATTTGACACTAGCTATGATCCGAACTGGTTTTTCCGTAAAACATATGAAACTTACTAGACTCAGAATGGGAGATTTTGGCACTGATTTCACCCCAATACAACGTTCTTATAAAAAGTTATGGCTTTCCCAAAACAGTGGCAGAAACTGTGTAATTCACATGAAATGACAAATAATGCTTATTAACCCATTAAGCCATAGCTTAACCCAAATAGACCCGAACAGCCTACAAGCTTACTGGAGAGAGGTCATACTAGGCTGGACAACCCCCGAGCACCACCCACATCCGCCTCCGGCAGCGGTGGTGGTTGGCGGCGGCGACGATGGTTACGGTAACACCCTCCGGCAGAACCTCCCAACATTAACAACGAAAAGGAAAGGGAACACGGGATTACCTCGACGTGACTTCTCCTCCACCCTTTTCCGGCAGAAACGGCGGCGACTCTCTCCTCTTTCCGGCGTCTCTCTCTTCGGCGAACTCTCTCTCTCTTCGCACCTCTCTCACTCTCGGCTCTCTCTCTTTTCCGGCCGAACACCACAAAGGGGAGGGGAGGGGATTGGAAGGCTTCGATCGAGAGGAGACTTGAGGGAGGGAGCCGTAGGGTTCTTTCTTTCTTTCTCTTCTCTCGCTTGTTAGCCACGAACCAAAAACCAAAAACAACAATTGTGGGGCTTGGATTGTGTATGGGCCGGTCCATGCAAGGTTTTGGCCCTCTAACCTTTTTGGTCCCTTAACTAATTTCTTCACGCAAACTAACCAACGTTTTGACATTTTTAACTATTAGGTCTAAAACATCTAACCCCGCTAATGGAAAGCACGTTAAATAAAACTTAAAAAAATTAATTAATAAAAGAAATTACATACCGGGATACGGGCTTTACAACTCTCCCCCACTTGGATTAGACTTCGTCCTCGAAGTCTAGACCGGCGAAAAACTCGGGATAGTTCACGCGCATCTCCGCTTCGGGTTCCCACGTCCACTCGAACCCCTTCGGTGCTACCACTGGACTCTCCTCAACTAGAATCTAAATTTCTCACCCCGTCTAGAATCTCTCGAATACTTTTCTTACTAACAATACTCCTTCAAGGACACTGAAATTATGATCGGAAGAACACTCCAACAACTGGATTCATTCCTAGTCAAACAACTTCGGTTGCTTCCCAACCTTAGATGTTCCGTATATCCCGATTCAACTTTAAAGCTCTAACCATCCTAAAGGTGCTCACCAATATACCCTACATGATACTCGAATCCGATAATTCCTACCATTACTGCCGATTAACTTCCACGAGTTCTAATAGACTCCCAAAATTTATTTCACATGGATCATCAACCAGTAAACTTATAATCACCCACGAAGGTCATTCCACCATAATCATTCATCACAATTAAGCATCTCAGGGTTACTACTACCATCATCATAATTATTTTAAAATTGGCTACAAATCTCTGATTACACTAAAGGTGTTTGGCCTTAAGCCCAAAAGTCGACACCTAAATATACTACTTACTTCAAAAAGGTTACTGCGCATTTATTCTCTTAATTACAAAGGGCATCATTCCCTTAACCGATACTATTCAGCCTACATTACCAACACGCGTGGAATACCCAACCTTCCACCGTCTACTATTCCTCCACACTCGCCCTACGAAGCCTAGTTACACCGTAATAAGATACACCTAAACGTCTACCTCCCAGGTACATCTCAAGGCCCGACACATCGGAACTACCTCCCAGGTAAGTGCTCAAGACTATATCCTCCTAGTGCCTACTGAAAAGTCAAGGTCATAACACAAGAATACCGGAGTCCCACACCGAGATACCCAACCGACCATTACCAACGACTGACTGACGTGACCAAGGATCCAATGCAAAACAGTCTACCAACAACATGCCTATCCTGGAATGACTCACTCACCCAACATGTAAATACTCAACGTGCAATAAGTGCAAAATTGTGCAACAAAACTCCACATCGAGCTATTAAAAAACCGTGCAAGTGACCCATGACTATCTCAAAGTCAAAACCGAGCAAAATGCTCCACGCTTGCTAGACCCCTAAGTCGGTCAAAACGCGTTTAAATAAAGTTTAAGCAAGCAATACTCTAAAATCAACATTAGTCCCAAACTCGACACGGGTTAAACAAGAGAGTTTTCCAAAAGGACTCACACCCTTAAAATTCTCAAAATGACACATAACACTTAAAAGCGCACTTCCCAAATGGTTTACAAAATATTTTCAACGTCAAGATTTTTTTTTCCAATAAGACCGTAATCAATAAAACTACTATTACCAGGTCGGTAGTTACGCAAAAATGGACACGCTCGTCCCACATATGAAAATCATGTTGAAAATCATTTCATTGCAGCTTAGTTTACTCACAAAACGTAAAGCGAAATAAATAATTTCTTTGAAAATGAACCGTCACGGTTCTAGTATGAATTGACTCATGACATGTATTTAAAGTAACCGCTCGACCTTACACCGGGTGCGACAAAAGTGTGCACATAATTTTCAAAATCAGTTCCACGACATTTGACCCCAAAATTTCTCTTTTTCAACATAAAATGTCTTGGCACAGGGTTCACCAACAAATCTTACGCGCGTCGGCTAGTCATACAAAACGATGAAACGGTTTACAAATATATTTTTTGTTAAAACACGACTGTCTCGTGTAAGTTTCAACTTAAAGTTAAAAACCAATCCGTTTCCATCATTTGAAAATATCGACTAAAATCTCATAAAATCTCAAAGGTGGGGTTCTTTAAATCGATTTCCAAGATTTCCCCAAATGGTCACATAAACAAATAAGATATGCACCTCGTGAAATTAAGCCCACACGACTCAACATGCCGTAAAACAAAACTCATTTTACCCAAATCACTCAAATAGTTTTATACAGACATCGTGGAATGTAACTTTCCGTCTCAACTCTAACATATGTGGAGGAGTTCCAATGTTAAAGTCACAAGCCGTAGTCACTTGCCCAACATTTTAAACACCACAAAACACGGATATCATCTTACCCGAAAGAACCGTTGGAAAATTACGAAATGAAACAAATTCTAACAAAGTTTGCAACTCCCGTGATAAAACGATTACATCTACTTTCAAAACCATAATTCGAGATTTCGTGTATGCTGAACATTTCCCAAAATTCCAAAACACAATCCATAAAAGGATTGGATACACAAGAATTAGTTAATACAATTTATTTTCAAAATAAACTTTGTACATGACTCAGTCGGCATTCGACGTCTCGACTCGTACCCCTCCAAATCTCTTCGGTCCACTATCGTCATCCGGACATTTACACCTCTTAGGCAAGTTGGGAAATTACGTCCAATAATCCTTACGGTTTTTCCTCAATTCAAAGTCGGCTCCATAAGCCCATGATTCTAGCACAATCATCAATCTTGACCCGAAACCAACATCATCCTTATCATCACTCCAAGTGATTAATACTAGAATCGTCCTTTTATTCCAACGACTACTAATTTATAACCTTCGTCACTACCCCAACGATCATCACATCAAAGCAAATCAAGTACACACCTGTACTAGTAGGTTTACTATAATCGTTCCTCCTTGTGATGGCTATCCTGGGTAGATATTACAACGAGTTATTAGTACATAATAACTCACACTAACAACGCTAACGCTCAACTCCTTGGATTCCTCGTGACTTTCCCCGACTCGAGCACGGATCCTGTGCTTTAGATAGTAGGAGCTCTACTACTACCTTCCACACCTATCCTCACTCGTTTCGAGTCCCGTCCCGAAGTGCCCAAGTAGTTCCTTGCCGAAAACTATACACATATGCCCGCACCGGCATAGGTACACACTCTTTCTAGCTCCCTAGGAATTCCACCCAACTCCACTACCCTTGCTATGACGAAATCCCCACTAGTCATGACGAGTCGCCTCGCGAATGCACAGTCGCACACAGCGTAAAACCAGATAGACATTCGAATATAAGATTCTATCCTACAACGGTTGGACTCAAATAAGAGCTGCGCAATAGAACTAAATCCGACATTCTAGGGCTATTCGGTTCCTACCGCATACAACCTATAGTGCATTCACTTAACAACCTATCAAGGCTAGCATAAACTCCTATTAGCAAGCAACAAACACGCAGTACAGTGTAATAGGCACCAAGCAATCTAGCACACATACTCCTATGTTCTAGAAATCAATCTAGCATACATACTCATATGTAAACACTCTTCCCAGCTCACTAGGAATTTCATCTCATCCCACTACCCTTGCTACCACGGAATCCCTATTAGCCATAACGAGTTGCCTCGCGAATACCCAGTCGCATGCAACGTGAATCAAATAGACATTCGAATACAAGATTCTATCCTAGAAGGGTTGGACTCAAACAAGAGTTGCGCAATAGAACTAAATCAAATATTCTAAGGCTATACGATTCTTACTGCATACAACCTATAGGGCCTTCACTTAACAACCTATTATAACTAACATTAATTCCCACTAGCAAGCCATAATCATACAGTACAATGCAAACCACATACGTAATCTAGCATGCATACCCTCTGATCTAGAAAGCGATAAATACACTAAGTACTGTACCTTCCCAAATAGCGTCGGCTGACTGTACACACTGCGCCCTCGATCACCGTTTCCCAAACGGGTTTTCCTTTTTCCTTTATTCTAAAAGATTTTTGTAAAAGAATTTAAAATTTCATAGCCGCAACTTGAGACCAAACACACCGAGATGTGTCTAATTCACTCAAGCTGTGCTCTGATACCAAGTTGTAACGTCCCAAAAATTACAAGGAATTTAAAATTTTTAAAAGTAATACATTTCATTATAATCAAACCAAAAGTTAACAAATCCCATTACAATAAGAATAAACGTCGTTATTTAAAACCGTCAATAAAGTTTAAGCAGCGGAAAAGTTATATAATTAAATCCCCATTTGATAAAAATCAATTTAAACAATCTTCGCCTTGCGCTCGTGTGTACCGTCATGCCCGACTGCTACTCGCACCTGAAAACCTAAGATATTGGGAAGGGGTAAGCACGAAGCTTAGTGAATTCAATCCTTACATAGGATCGCAATTATATCAGCATCACCCTTAATCATACCAGCATATAAATTTCTTGGAACATCCATCAAGAAAATATATCACGATTAATAATAATCCTTATGCTCCTTGGAACCACCATCAAGAAGACACAATCACAACATATTATACCAATACACATACTCCTTGGAACAACCATCAAGAAGTGGCCTTATACTTCTTGGAACAACCCTCAAGAAGATATAATCACAACTCATTATACAAACGCATATACCTCTTAGAACATCCATCAAGAAATACATCAATCACAGTTCAATATATACACACAAATATATATTCCATACCACAATAATATCAAAATATAATCATAATCAACACACTCGAACTATAGCAACACAAATATAATTCCCATCCTATATAGTGAGAGAACTCACCTCAAACGCAAAGCTTATGACCTCAACCGCAACACGAACCGGCCAACACCAGTTCACCTTTTTCCACCTAAATAAGTGTTAACAATTGTCAAAGTGACGCCCCAAACCAATGCCATGACTACTAACTTTAAAAATACATTTTTCCAGTTTTTACTCTCAACACACAGGTCTGTTCGGGACCTGTTTAACCCCTTATAAACTGATTAAACCAGAAATATTTTTCCATAATCACAAAGTCCCATGTCTTACGGTTCCAGGGACATATCGCACGCGCTCTAACAATTTTTCTACAATTTACTATGAATTTTACAAAACCGACTTGCAGCACAGTGAAAAACATAACCTTTCAGTACAAAACAGCAATTTGACACTAGCTATGATCCGAACTGGTTTTTCCGTAAAACATATGAAACTTACTAGACTCAGAATGGGAGATTTTGGCACTGATTTCACCCCAATAATACGTTCCTATAAAACGTTATGGCTTTCCCAAAACAGTGGTAGAAACTGTGTAATTCACATGAAATGACAAATAATGCTTATTAACCCATTAAGCCATAGCTTAACCCAAACAGACCCGAACAGCCTACAAGCTTACTGGAGAGAGGTCATACTAGCCTGGACAACCCCCGAGCATGATGGTTACGGTAACACCCTCCGGCGGAACCTCCCAACATTAACCAAACCGATACACCCGCAACCTTACCCCCGCACACACCCGCACACCTGCACACACCTGCACCCACCCCTCTGCCGCCACCACGGCGGCATGCAGCGGCGGCCCCACCGCCGGCAGCCGTGGCTGCGACGGTGGTTGTGGCGGTTTTCAGCGTTCCAACTACGAAACCACAACGAAAAGGAAAGGGAACACGGGATTACCTCGATGTGACTTCTCCTCCACCCTTTTCCGGCAGAAACAGCGGCGACTCTCTCCTCTTTCCGGCGTCTCTCTCTGTCCGGCGAACTCTCTCTCTCTTCGCACCTCTCTCACTCTCGGCTCTCTCTCTTTTCCGGCCGAACACCACAAAGGGGAGGGGAGGGGATTGGAAGGCTTCGATCGAGAGGAGACTTGAGGGAGGGAGCCGTAGGGTTCTTTCTTTCTTTCTCTTCTCTCGCTTGTTAGCCACGAACCAAAAACCAAAAACAACAATTGTGGGGCTTGGATTGTGTATGGGCCGGTCCATGCAAGGTTTTGGCCCTCTAACCTTTTTGGTCCCTTAACTAATTTCTTCACGCAAACTAACCAACGTTTTGACATTTTTAACTATTAGGTCTAAAACATCTAACCCCGCTAATGGAAACCACGTTAAATAAAACTTAAAAAAAGAATTAATAAAAGAAATTACATACCGGGATACGGGCTTTACACTAGTGCAAGAAAACTTAGTGTTTCTCTTAACTTGTTTAGATTAGGTTTTATTCTTAATCTTGTTCCGCAACAAGTTGTAAATTGTTTGATACATATCAATAAACAATTTAGAAAAGTAAAATCCGCGTGTTTGTATTCAACCCCCTTTCTACAAACTTGTATAACCCCTCCGGGACCAACATGAGAGATGGATGCCATTTGTACTAATGGGTAAAATGGTAATTTTCATGGTTCAAAAAGTAGATTCAGGATAAAAAGTAAACAATAACACATTTTTATCCGAACAGACAAATTTACCCATACAGAACTTAATAGAAAATTTGGTAAACAACCCCTAATTTCGACACTGATTTAGACCATTATAGCTCTGGAGTTTGCAAAAACTAAAAACACAAACAAATTTAATTGGTTTGTTATCTATTCAGATCATCTTGAATCACCTCTTTTCGAGCTCGTACAAATAAGATATTGTTGATTTACCACAGTCGCGCAGATTTGTCCATCAGCACACTGTAAAAACACCGACAAAGCTTCTGCCAAGATACCGAGAAGACCGAGGTAAAGAATCAACAGAAGACTCATTCACCGAAGACAAGGCCACAGAGCCTCTGCCAAACTTGACAGAGCCTCTGTGGTATGAAGACTGAAGACTTGGAAGAATCCTGAAGTTCAAGACCAAGACACTCGTGCCTCTCACGTGCCTCTGCTGTACGAAGATCCTGAAGATCATTCATACAAGGCGTGTCCTGACAATTCCACGTGTCAATCTCTGATGGGTTTCAGCCTTTGCAGAATTGCGGCGCACTAAGTTAACGTTGTACCAATAGCAATTCCACGATCGTGTCTTGTACCCTTAGTCCTTTATGTCTAGAACTTGTCCCCTGGTGAATAGTATAAATAGAAGGCTCATGTTGAGCTCTTCTATCAAGCTTTGCACGACACACACACCCTTAGAGCAGAATTCTTGTAATACTCTCGGTGTTCTTGGTGTTCCTATTCTAATCAATACAAAGTGAATCTTTGAGATAATCAAGTGTTTATTTATACTTTGTTTAATCGATTACGTGTGTTCTTCTACCAAAACATATCTGTTAGTTCGTAAAACGCTTCCATACTATATCTTGTTTGAACTATTAGATAGAAATATCATTGTTTAAGTAAAAACGGAACCAACAATTGGTATCAGAGCCATCCTTGATTTTCCATATCAAGAGATCCTCTCTTACAATGATTTCTGGTAGAAACTTGGTTTGTCTTTAACCTGTTCTTCATACTTTTCAAACAGCTCTGTTTTTCTGCCATTATCGACCAGTTCGACTCTGGTAAACCTACAGAATATGTTCTTTCGGCTAAGACTCTCTAGTTTAGTGCATTGCTCAGGATTTTAAGCTTGAAAATCCATTTAAAAATTTTCATTTCATCATCTGAAAGCTTGGTGTTCATGGCGAACACAAACAACTTCTTCACTGCTGGTTCTCTAACCAAGACACCCATTCTACTCAGAGATGAGTACCCTCAATGGAAGATACGAATGATTCACTTCTTCGAGGGTACCGACAATGAACTCGTTCACTATATTCACAACCTCCCTTTCGTTCTAATGATCACAGTACCTCGTGTACCTACCACAGACGACACACCAGAGATTCATGAGCACGAGAAACCAAAGACCAAGGATACTTGGTTCGATCCAGATTGGGCAAATATGAAGTGGCTCAGAAGACCAAAAGACTTCTGATAATGGCCATTGTTGATCCAAACCCTCAGTGATTTGATAATGACCCTGTCTTAAACACTTAGTGAAAATTGTAAGTAAACAAAATGTATCAGAGTTTCACTATCGCTGATAAGTACTAAGACTTTACAGTACCGCTGATAGTAACTCTCACTCTTTAGATTAGATATTCAGCGAACACTGTTCATCATCTTATAGCTCTGAGCCTGTTCAGGCTTATGAGATGATCGCTGATAAGTTAGTTGTTTACTTATGATCCCTGAAGACAAGTTTCACGTTAACATATGTTTTACGCTGAATTCGAAGATCAAGCTCAAGAACCAGCGACAAGTCTACTCATGAACTGATGCGGATATCAGCGAAGCAAGACCTGTCCATTCAACGTGAAGTATCAAGTAGAAGACTTCAGCAATCGCTGAACTTTATCATTCGCTGATAAAGATCTGACTCAACGAAAGTTGATCATGAAGTCTCCCTGCATGTTACTATTGTCTTACCTCCCTTGCACGTCTCCGTACGAACTGTCAGAACAGACATCCCTTTTGTCTGTAATCGTACAACAACTCCGATTCTACACTGTGCACCATGCGGCTACTAAGGTTGTCTACAAAGGTCAATGACATGCAACCACTCAGCTGCTGCCACATGTAAAGCCATACTGCAATGCATTAAATGCATGCAGTATATAAGAAGAACCTTACTTCAGTTTTGAAGTGTGCTCGGACCATCTTCTTACTTCTCTCTTATTGTTAACTTATTATTCGTAATTTCTTTAATTCTTTCTAGTGCAAGAAACTTAGTGTTTCTCAAGACTTGTTTAGATTAGGTTTATCCTTAATCTTGTTCCGCAACAAGTTGTAAATTGTCTTGATTTATCAATAAACAATTTAGAAAAGTAAAAACGTGTGTTTGTATTCAACCCCTCCCCCCTTCTACAAACTTGTATAGCCCTTCGAGACCAACAAGTGGTATCAGAGCGGATTTGTTTAATCTCATAAACAATTTAGAAAAGTAAAATCCGTGTGTTTGTATTCAACCCCCCTTCTACAAACTTGTATAACCCCTCCGGGACCAACATGAGAGATGGATGCCATTTGTACTAATGGGTAAAATGGTAATTTTCATGGTTCAAAAAGTAGATTCAGGATAAAAAGTAAACAATAACACATTTTTATCCGAACAGACAAATTTACCCATACAGAACTTAATAGAAAATTTGGTAAACAACCCCTAATTTCAACACTGATTTAGACCATTATAGCTCTGGAGTTTGCAAAAACTAAAAACACAAACAAATTTAATTGGTTTGTTATCTATTCAGATCATCTTGAATCACCTCTTTTCGAGCTCGTACAAATAAGATATTGTTGATTTACCACAGTCGCGCAGATTTGTCCATCAGCACACTGTAAAAACACCGACAAAGCTTCTGCCAAGATACCGAGAAGACCGAGGTAAAGAATCAACAGAAGACTCATTCACCGAAGACAAGGCCACAGAGCCTCTGCCAAACTTGACAGAGCCTCTGTGGTATGAAGACTGAAGACTTGGAAGAATCCTGAAGTTCAAGACCAAGACACTCGTGCCTCTCACGTGCCTCTGCTGTACGAAGATCCTGAAGATCATTCGTACAAGGCGTGTCCTGACAATTCCACGTGTCAATCTCTGATGGGTTTCAGCCTTTGCAGAATTGCGGCGCACTAAGTTAACGTTGTACCAATAGCAATTCCACGATCGTGTCTTGTACCCTTAGTCCTTTATGTCTAGAACTTGTCCCCTAGTGAATAGTATAAATAGAAGGCTCATGTTGAGCTCTTCTATCAAGCTTTGCACGACACACACACCCTTAGAGCAGAATTCTTGTAATACTTTCGGTGTTCTTGGTGTTCCTATTCTAATCAATACAAAGTGAATCTTTGAGATAATCAAGTGTTTATTTATACTTTGTTTAATTGATTACGTGTGTTCTTCTACCAAAACATATTTGTTAGTTCGTAAAACGCTTCCATACTATATCTTGTTTGAACTATTAGAAAGAAATATCATTGTTTAAGTAAAAACGGAACCAACAATTGGTATCAGAGCCATCCTTGATTTTCCATATCAAGAGATCCTCTCTTACAATGATTTCTGGTAGAAACTTGGTTTGTCTTTAACCTGTTCTTCATACTTTTCAAACAGCTCTGTTTTTCTGCCATTATCGACCAGTTCGACTCTGGTAAACCTACAGAATATGTTCTTTCGGCTAAGACTCTCCAGTTTAGTGCATTGCTCAGGATTTTAAGCTTGAAAATCCATTTAAAAATTTTCATTTCATCATCTGAAAGCTTGCTGTTCATGGCGAACACAAACAACTTCTTCACTGCTGGTTCTCTAACCAAGACACCCATTCTACTCAGAGATGAGTACCCTCAATGGAAGATACGAATGATTCACTTCTTCGAGGGTACCGACAATGAACTCGTTCACTATATTCACAACCTCCCTTTCGTTCTAATGATCACAGTACCTCGTGTACCTACCACAGACGACACACCAGAGATTCATGAGCACGAGAAACCAAAGACCAAGGATACTTGGTTCGATCCAGATTGGGAAAAATATGAAGTGGCTCAGAAGACCAAAAGACTTCTGATAATGGCCATTGTTGATCCAAACCCTCAGTGATTTGATAATGACCCTGTCTTAAACACTTAGTGAAAATTGTAAGTAAACAAAATGTATCAGAGTTTCACTATCGCTGATAAGTACTAAGACTTTACAGTACCGCTGATAGTAACTCTCACTCTTTAGATTAGATATTCAGCGAACACTGTTCATCATCTTATAGCTCTGAGCCTGTTCAGGCTTATGAGATGATCGCTGATAAGTTAGTTGTTTACTTATGATCCCTGAAGACAAGTTTCACGTTAACATATGTTTTACGCTGAATTCGAAGATCAAGCTCAAGAACCAGCGACAAGTCTACTCATGAACTGATGCGGATATCAGCGAAGCAAGACCTGTCCATTCAACGTGAAGTATCAAGTAGAAGACTTCAGCAATCGCTGAACTTTATCATTCGCTGATAAAGATCTGACTCAACGAAAGTTGATCATGAAGTCTCCCTGCATGTTACTATTGTCTTACCTCCCTTGCACGTCTCCGTACGAACTGTCAGAACAGACATCCCTTTTGTCTGTAATCGTACAACAACTCCGATTCTACACTGTGCACCATGCGGCTACTAAGGTTGTCTACAAAGGTCAATGACATGCAACCACTCAGCTGCTGCCACATGTAAAGCCATACTGCAATGCATTAAATGCATGCAGTATATAAGAAGAACCTTACTTCAGTTTTGAAGTGTGCTCGGACCATCTTCTTACTTCTCTCTTATTGTTAACTTATTATTCGTAATTTCTTTAACTCTTTCTAGTGCAAGAAACTTAGTGTTTCTCAAGACTTGTTTAGATTAGGTTTATCCTTAATCTTGTTCCGCAACAAGTTGTAAATTGTCTTGATTTATCAATAAACAATTTAGAAAAGTAAAAACGTGTGTTTGTATTCAACCCCTCCCCCCTTCTACAAACTTGTATAGCCCTTCGAGACCAACAAGTGGTATCAGAGCGGATTTGTTTAATCTCATAAACAAGATCTGATCTATACTAAGATTTCCCTTCCTATCTATTTCTTAAAATGGCTACCAACACAAACACAAACTATATTGACAACGGTTCTCTTGCAAAACCCCCTAGATTCTCCAGAGATAATTTTAATCTATGCAAAAATAGGATGATTCTCTTCTTAGAAGGTGTAGACCCTACTATGCCTTACTATCTTGAAAACGGCCCATATATTCCGGTAAGAATTGATGCTGCAGTTCCAGCCGCTGAGAATAGACTTGCTATTACAGAAAGGCTGATTCCTAAGGAAATTCATATGTGGACTGATGAAGATAAGAAGAAAGTGGCTATCGACACCAAAGCTAGATCCATACTCTCCATGGCTCTTCCTGACGAAGTCTTCCATTCCGTCATGAACTTGAAAACCTCAAAAGCTATGTGGGACACAATCTGTGTTCAGTATGAAAGTACATCTGAAGTTCAGGACTCTCGAAAGATCAACCTGGTAAGACAGTATGAAAGCTTCATTTGTGGTAAGAATGAAACTCTCTCTGAAGTACACCAACGTTTTAACTGCTTAATAATAGATCTAAAAACTGTTGGTAAGGATTATTCTAACTTTGAAGTACTGACAAAGTTCTTAGAATGTTTACCTGAAAGCTGGGACAGTTATTCTATGTGTCTCAAGCTGTCAAAGGATCTAAAATCAATGACCCTTTCTACCTTATATGGCACGATGCTGAATCATGAGCAATCGAGTCATCTTACGAAGAATCTTGTAAAAGATTCCAAAAGCACCCCTGTTGCTTTAATCTCAGAGTCACCTTCCACTCAGCGATCGACTATCACTGTCACTGAGTTGGAAACTAACTCTGAAAGATCATCAGACTCTGACGTTTCAGATAATGATGAAACTCTGGCATTCCTGGCTAATAAGTTCAGGAGATTTGCTAGAAAGAGTAATTTCAAGAAGAATAAAACTATTGCTATTACTGACAAGCCAAGATCATCAACCCCTGTTGATAAGGCTACTGCTACTTGCTATAACTGTGAAAAGATAGGACATTTTGCTAGCGAGTGCAGGTCAAAGAAAGTCTCTAGACCCTCAGCTTTTCCGAAGAATAACTTTACTCACAGGACTAGAGATGAAAAATACAAAAAGTTGAAAGAAAGGTATTAAAAGCTGAAAACCTTTAAGAAGAAAGGCAAAGGCCTTATGGCTGACTATGATTGGGTTGCCTCTGACGAATAAGAATCATCTGACTCTGAAGATGATGATGAAGCCAATCTATGTCTCATGGCCAAACTTGAAGATGAGGAAGACAACTCTGACATTCCCTCTACTTCAACCTCTGCTACTAAGGTATCACCTTCCTTCTTTACCAATATTGCAAATATTGATGAAGCTGATAGTCTTCGAAAGATCGATCTCTTGACTAGAAGTTTATATGAAGCCATGAATGGCAAAGCTGTGGTTGAAAATCAAACCTTGATCTCGCTGAACAGCTTAAAACCTGTCACCTTCAAATAGAAAATCTTTCTAAAATTGAAGAAGATTTTAAAGATCAAGTTCACTTAAATCAGCTAGTCAAAATCGAGCGCGAAGAAGCTATCGCTACATTAAAAGATGAAAAAGCTACTGTTGATGGATGGTATAATTCCTCAACAAAGATCACCGAGATAATTAAGTCTCAGATTCCCCTGAGTGATAAACATGGTCTTGATTACAAAGCTGATACTCTAGAACCAACCACTGACCGTTCCATGCATAAATTTGGAATGTTCGTATCCTCTATCCCTGACACTTTCTCATCTCAGTGTTCCTCTTCTAGACCGCCTATCCCTGAGGAAATCTCTACCTTAACTTCTAAAGGTAAAGAAAAAGTTGTTTACCCAAAACCTACCTCGGTCTTTAAAAACAAAGGTAAAGGAATTGCTTTTAACCAAAATCCTCAGAAGGGTACCTCTGTACCAAAGCTGATCTCTGGATTTATTCAGCGTGGATCTATTCAGCGATCTACTCCCAGAATCAAAGTGGAAATTATTGGTAAGAAATCCGAAGAACTGAATGTTCCTCCCATTTCAAAAAGCCAATAGCTTACTTGGTGCTGGTCCTTCTAATTCAAAATCAAAAGCTCAGCATGCAAATGGTCCTAGAACTACTTTTAGTTATAGGAAATGTTATCATCGTGGACTTACCAATCATATTGCTAGTAAGTGCCCTACAGCCACCCAAGCTGAAAAGACAGCTAAGGTGAAGATCATTGCCCCCAAGGCAAAGAAGACCACTGAGGTTAAGAAATTAACCAAAGTGAAGACTGACAAAGCTGAATCTTCAAATGCTGCGAAGACTGCTGAACCTTCCACTTCCTCTTCTACCCCCACTGACAAGTGTGTACACATGGTTAAGTGGGTACCCAAGAAAAACTAATCTTCTTTTGTAATGCAGGTTAAGAAGGGTATCTGGTATCTCGATAGCGGATGCTCTAGACACATGACTGGTATAAAGAACATGCTCACTGAGTACAAAGAAGAGAAGGGTCCCTCTGTAACTTTCGGTGGAAATGGAAAAGGACATACCCGAGGGTTTGGTGTACTCTCTAATGGTACAACAACCTTCAGAAGAGTCGCATATGTTTTAGAAAAATGCCACCAAGAAGATCCACACGTCACACGGGATAAAATCCTGATGATCAAAATCCCGATATCGCCCAACTCATAGCTCAACGTATCCAAGAGGCGATACCTAACATCATAGCCCAAGTTACCGCGGGCATTAATGAGCGTCAAAGGAATGTCAATGTGGGAGGAGGAACTCCCAATGACACTCAAGACAATAGAGGATGTAGCTACAAGACTTTCATGACTTGCAAGCCCAAGGAGTTTCATGGAACGGAAGGTGCTATAGGATTACTCTCATGGTTCGATAGTATGGAGTCGGTACTTCATATCTGTAAGTGCTCAGAGGATCGCATGGTAGAGTATGCGGCCTATCAGTTGCAAAAGCGAGCTCTAACTTGGTGGAACATTCAAGTCCAAACCCGTGGAAGAGAAGATGCATACAAACTGTCCTGGTCTGAGTTCAAGGAATTGCTCATGGAGGAATACTGTCCCAAGAGCGAAGTTCAGAAATTGGAGGCTGAACTTTGGGATCTTACTATGGTTGGTTCGGGGATAGATCGCTACACCGCTCGTTTTCACGAACTTGCGAAGTTAGTACCCCACATGGTTACCCCGGAGAGCAAAGGGATTGACCGATATTTGTATGGATTAACCCCGAAGATCCGAGGGATGGTTAAGTCAGCAAGTCCGACCACGATCCAAGCCACAGGAACTCTGACTCAGAAAGGTGTCGGTATCAAGCGAAGGCCGGAGAATCAGTCAGGAAAGGCGATTGGAAGTAGTTCAAGTAGGAACAAGAAAGTAGTGGGAAACTTTGGGATGAATGCCAATGAAGTAGGACGTTACAATAGACCCCACCCAAAGTGCAACCAATGTAATTCACATCATGAGGGAGCCTGTCTCATTTGTAGCATTTGTAAGCAAAAGGGTCATTTAGCCCGATTTTGCAAGACGAGAAAGAATGTGAAAGAGGAAGGAAGGGTATGCTTTGAGTGCGGAAGTTCGGATCACATCCGAAGTGTGTGCCCAAGGCTGAAAAGGGGACCAATCAATAACAACGCTGGGTATCAAGCAAGACAAGCCAATCAGGGAAACCAAGGAGGACAAGCTCGAGGACGGGCATTTGTCTTAGGAGCAGAAGAAGCACGTCGAGACCCCAATGTAGTGACAGGTACGTTTCTTCTAAATGATTATTATGCATCCGTATTATTCGACACTGGTGCCGATAAGAGCTTTGTTTCGTTAGATTTTAGGCCTTTGATCAATCTAGAATCTAAGAAAATGCCGAACGCTTATATTGTTGAGGTTGCTAATGGATTTGAATTAGAAGCTAAGGATGTAATCTTAGGCTGTACCTTGAACTTAGCTGATAAACTGTTTAGTGTTGATCTTATTCCAATCGAATTGGGGAGTTTCGATGCAGTAATAGGCATGGATTGGTTATCTAAGAACCGAGCTGAGGTTAGTTGTTTTGAAAAGACGGTTAGGTTACCATTACAAGGCGGAGAAACCCTTGTTGTCCAAGGAGATAGAGTTGAAAGGAATCTGAAGATAGTATCATGTATGAAGGTCCATAAGTATTTGAGGAAGAAGTATGTTGTGTTCTTGGCGCAAGTAATTGAGAAGAAGTCCGAGGAGAGGCGAGTCCAATATATTATTGTGGTGAAGGATCACCCAGAAGTATTTCCAGACAATTTGCCTGGACTTCCACCGTTTAGACAAGTCGAATTTCAGATTGACCTTATACCCGGAGCGGCGCATGTAGCCAAGGCCCCGTATCGTTTAGCAGTTGCAGAAATGCAAGAGTTGTCGAATCAACTTCAAGAACTTCTGGATAAAGGATTCATTCGACCGAGTTCGTCACCCTGGGGAGCCCTGATTCTTGACTGGGTCCGTCCATGGATATGGCCCTAGCAAATTACATAAAATATGTATTGAGTGAACGACGTTTACTTCGTAATTCGTAAAAATGGTATAAACATTTAAATACAGAATGATAACATCTAAATCATGTTAAAGTTAAAAAAAATGATATGTCCCAAGGAATCCGTAGATACGTGGACAAAACCTAGCTGTGATATCTTTGCATTCATCATGGAAGGATGAATATGTTTACCCCAGACAAAAATATATATAATAAAAACAAACCCTAGAAATAACCTGAAAATGCTATAAAAAAGACAGGTTTACAGCAAGAGAGTTCACAGATCAGCTGAACTTGGTCGTTAATAGACTATTCAACTCGCATGGTTTCAGCCGATTTCCATGGATAAGCCTATGTGTCCGATCATCAATGATCAAACATCAAGATTAATAAGCAATATTTTATTAATGTTTATTAAGTCGCAACAACTGAATTCGATATCCTTAAAGAGTATTATCCTTAAAATGATGATCAAAATTACCTTTTAATTAACAATGATCATGATGAATGATAATATGATGATTGAGGAGCCACTTTTATCCAACTTGTAGAAAATAAAATTTTGTACTAAATTTATGAATATGGTTCAAGATGCACTACTAATATTATCCTTGTCATTGGCTACATTCTACATAAATTAAAAGAGAAACCCATTGCTATCACTAACGGACGAATTCGTCGATAATACGGATCACCAACGAAGATGGAAGTTAACCTTTGGTGCTACAATGGTCGGTTAACTAAAATAACGACAATTAACATTATTTTAAAACTCAGTGACGGACAAGATCATTGGTAATGTGTTGTAAAAATATTTTATACAGTAAATTACGGATTTGGTCCCTATGGTTTGTTCAAAATTATGGATTTCGTCCCTCAACTTCATTTATTATGAAATGCTCCCCAAGGTTTGCACTTTCCATTTTTTTGGTCCCTACCCCTAACGTCCGTCCAACTCCGTCTAATAACTCAGTCCACGTGCAAGGCACACGAAGGCAAAATGGTCCTTCCCTCCTCCTCCTCCTACTCCTCCTTCTCCTCCTCCTTCTTCTTCTTCTTCTTTAACCCACAAATTAACCCAACAAAACTCACAAATTAAGTATAATTGTTACAGAAAAAAACCACTAAACCATTCTTCTTCGTTTTCTTCTTCTTCTTGTGTGACCCACAAAAATTTAACCCTAAAATTAAAAAATTAACACAAAAATACATATATTACAAAAAAATTAATCCACAAAAAACCCACTCTTCTTAATCTGATCACTGTTAAACCATTAATCTGATCACTGTCTTAAATTAATCTGATCACTTTGAAATCATTAATCTAAGTAAACATTAACCCACAAAAAAACCTTAATCTGATCACTTTGAAAAAAGATTAACCAAACATAAAAAGTTTCCATTAAAACCAATTGTTAACCAACTGTTACATGAGATTGCATAACCCCTAACTAAACAAAAGGCGGAAATGCATGCTTCGAACAGTCTAGGCTACTGGACACCAACCAAAAACCAGTACAAGTTTGTTAGCTCCAACCTCTGTTGTAAAAAGTATTGAAAAATAGGCTAAGGAAAGACACTGGCAGAAGCCTCTGCCGAACACCAAGAGCATCAGAACCTTCACTTGTCATCCATCAGAAGATCATCAGAGGACAAGGTCACAGAGCCTCTGTCACCCTTAACAAAGCCTTTATGCTATGAAGAACTGAAGTTGAAGTTTTTGGAAGACAAAGATAAGGACAGGCGTGCCCCTCACGTGCCTCTGTTGTACGAAGATGTTGGTCCCGGAGGGGTTATACAAGTTTGTGGAGGGGGGGGGGGGGGGGGTTGAATACAAACACACGGATTTTACTTTTCTAAATTGTTTATTGATATGTATCAAACAATTTACAACTTATTGCGGAACAAGATTAAGGAATAAACCTAATCTAAACAAGTTAAGAGAATCACAAAGATTTCTTGCACTAGAAATAAGATAGAAAGGAGATAAGAATATTAAAGACAAATATTCTAACACACAGAAATAGTAAGAAGAAGATGGTCGAGCACTTCATTTCTGAAGTAGGGTTTCCTTTATATACTACATGCATTTAATGCATATCAGTATCACTTTACACGTGGCAGCAGCTGATTGGTTGCATGTTTTGACCTTTATAGACAACCTAGTAGCCGCATGATGAACAGTGTAGATTCAGAGTTGGTTGTACTATTGTGGACAAAAGGGATGCACTATTCTGACATTATCGTACGGAGGCGTGCAAGGGGGTAAGACAAAAGTAACTTGTAGAGGAAACCTCATGAGCAGCGTTCGCTCAATAGATCTTTATCAACGAGTGATAAAGTTCAGCGTTCGTTGAAGTCTTCTACTTGAAACATCACGTTGAGTGGACAAATCTTGGCTTCGCTGATATCCACATCAGTTCATTAGTAGACTTGTCGGTGGTTCTTTGGCTTGATCTTCGACTTCAGTGTAGAACGTATTTGACGTGAAAGTTGTCTTCAGGGATCATTAGTAAACAACTAAGATTAGCAGCAATCATCAACAAGACTGAACAGGCTCATGTCTCATTGATGAACAGTATCGCTGAATGTGTAAATTAAAGCATATGTTTTCATCAGCGATACTAAACAGACTTAGTATTTTCTTTGATGACAAAGCATATGATTTTCACTAAGTGTTTCTCAGAGAGTCATTATCAAATCATTGAGGGTTTGGATCAACAATCTCCCCCTATTTGATTATGACATAGCAACAAAAGAAAATTGCTAAGTATGAAAACATAAGGATAAAAAAAACTCATAAAATATTTGTCCCTTTTACTGTTTTCTGGGATCTTTTAAGTACTGATGGAGTAAAGTACATTCGCTGAAATCTTTCTTTAAACTTCGTATAAGTTACAGAGGGAAGTAGAAAAATTACAAGTACAACAAATAGATTTACAAGTACAAAAGATATATGCTGATAAAGGATAGAAGAATTACAAGGAAATCCTATCAGCTAACCAGGTTCTTTCTTGACGGGTTTATCAAGAGTGTCAGTCTCTGGAATCATCCAATCAGGGACTGTGACTCCCTGATCCCTTCTTTTCTTGCTTCGCGATAGATGTGGGGTTTCAGGAGTTGTCCGAAGAGACTTTGTTTGTACTCACACCAATATAGTAAATCTCTGAGTTGTTCGATTGGAGTTTTGTATAACTCAGAGATACACTGAAAGCATTCACGACCATTGAAGTAATAGATAAAGATGCCATAAGGATTGTTGATTACTCTACCATGGAAAGAAAGTTTCAGCAAGAGGTAGAGATACCAAGAACTGCGTCACGAGAGAATTCAATCGCTGTCTCGTTTCTTATTGTCGGGCCTGGAGAGGAAGGGTTCTTCTTCTTTGGAGCAGCTCGCTTCTTCTGAATTGGTGGAGGACGAGGAATATCAACCGCTGAGGAAACCAAATCGATCTGTTTATTTATTTGTTGTTCGACATAGGTCCTGAAAGTTGAGCAGGATCTTTGAATTGCTATTCTCATCTCCAACCATTCAGCGAGACCAAAGGTGTTTATGGCTGACATATAGACAGTTCTAATGTGGTTGTTTTCTCTGACTATTTGGACGTTAACGATCGGTACCTTTATATTGTTTTTCAAAGCATATCTCCCTTTGACATTTACAGCTTTTATCCTTGAGGGATGTTGTCTGTAGTGGCACATCTTCTTACACCATTCAAGAGTGGTGCCACTGATTTGGTCTTTTCCTGGTGGGTCTTTTGTGCGTCCTTCATCAGTTTCTTTTGGACAGCAACAGGAAATCTTTTCATGTCCGGATCGTCGAAAGAACGCTGAGCGAGCTCTAGGCCATATTCCCTGTCTTTCTCTCCAGCCTTCTTTCTTTCAGCGAAGAGTTTTTCAGCTCTGAGGGATTCCATGACTTCATCTTTTGGAAGAATGTTAAGATGAGCAGGAACGAGTCGTTGATCCTCTAGCTGTTGGATCATAGCTGCTCTTCTTTTCATTTCTTCTTCACTTGGTGATTGAGGAACCAAGGAAGGTCTATTCTTGTGAGAGAGCGGTTCTTCTTCCTGTTCTTCTTAAAAAATGTCATCAGTCTCAGCGAAGTCTAAGACCCGGATTATTTCATCAGCACTAGGGGCTGGGATTATTGGAGTTGCAGCAGGAGGAACTTCAGCTGTATCCTCAAGTAGGGGAGAGGACTAGTTGAAACGTAACGATCGTTTAAGTAAGTTCATTTGGAAAAGAAAGATAGAGAGAAGAATGAGGTTAAGTGTATAGAGGTTTTATAGAGAGGAGAGCTGAGGTTGAGAATGGATAGAGGAGGGATGCAGTGTAAAGGAAGAAAACATATTGTACCTGACAAACTGGCTTTCTTTGAAGGATAGTTAGATTGTCTTCTGCAGCGAGGCCTTTATTTTTGCCTTTGTCTGCTTTAGTCGCAGCAGGCTTTTTCGTGGTCCCCTCCCCTAATGATTCGCTAATGATTATCCCTTTGAGAGCAGGGGTCCTTTTGATTGGCTGGAATGAGTAGTCGATATCATCATCATCATCATCATCATCATCATCATCATTATTAGGTGATGATGATGGTTCATCATCAGCGATATCGACGTCTTCCTCATCTTCTTCTTCTTCAGCTTCAGATTCTTCCTCATCAGCATACGTTTCTAGGACAACAACTTCAGCTTCCTCTTCGAGTTGCTCCCCCTCATATTCAGAAGGAGGTTTCTCGGTTCCCTCAGGGTTGTCAACTCCCTGAGGTTTATCAGTAGCATCAGAAATAATGCCCTCCCCTCAGAGTTATGGGGAAGGTCTTCTTGAGTTTTCTTCTCCCCCTCGACATTATGGGGAAGATCTTCTTGATTCTTCTTCCCCTCTTCCACATGATGGATGGGGGAGGATACAGCAGTAGCAACAACAGCAGCAACAATATCAACATGCTTTGGGTCTTTGTCTTCTTGGCCAGTGATCCCAACACAAGTTTCAATCCTTGCTATTCTGTCTTCTAGACCAGAAATAGCAGGACTTATCTTTTGAAGATCCTCTCGATCAACCTGAGTAAAGTGGGATGGAGTACACGTTGGAGCATCCAGGCGATCGAGGATTTGCAGTAGGAGATTCTACTCAGTGCTCACCTCTGACTTTATAGTAGTCACCTCTCCCTGAAGAGTACCAACCACTATCGTCAACGATGTGACTTCGTTGGATAGGGTGGTGAATTTGGTGGAGAGGGTGCTGTTGGTGAAGTTGAGATTGTTGATGGAGGTAGAGTTCTCAGCGAGAGTAGTAGCCAAGTTTGAAATGCTACCTTCCACTTTATCCATATCAGCACTGGAAGCTTTGCCTTTCACCTCATCAGTGAGCGTCTTGAGACCCTCTCCAACGTTTGTAACCACTGAAGAGTTTGTAGAGAGAGTGGTGGTGAGAGATTCCACCTTGTTGGACAAATCCTTGAGCGATGTGTTGATGTCGCCCAAATTAGGACCTGTAAAAGTTGAAAACATATGAACAAAGGAAAGCTCAGAAGTTGGGGATTTTGAGAGAGGAGTGTTTGGAGTTATGTGTATACCTGCGGGGTGGTTGACGAATTCATCAAAGCTTCGATAGCATGAAAATGTTTCCATGTCGCCTTCCAGAGAGCCTTTTTGTTGAGATGTGACCGCAGGTCCTATGTTTGTATCCAACATCCTCTGTAATGTTTCAGCAGATGTATCGTGGAGGATGATGTTTGATACAGAGAGTGGGGGAAAATAGGTGGAGTGACCAATGAAATAGTAGGAGGAATAAAGGTTGAGAAGAGGGATTGGGTAAGAGGTTCAGCGTTGGATCCGCTGAGAATTACTTCCGCAGTACTTGGAGGTACTGAGGGAGGGAGGTTCTGTTCCAAGTTAATAACCTTAGCGTTTAGAGACGCTGAAGTAGGTATAGAAGGGATAGTTTTAGCAGCTGTGGCAGAGCGTACCACGGAACTATCCAGTGTCTTATTTGGAGAGAGAGATGTCGAGTCTTCAACCTGTGTAGTTTTTGAGGGTTGCTCCTTGGTTTTCTTGGGCTTAGGAGTACCAAGAGTGGTTAAAGATTGTTTTCTCATTCGAGGAGTGGAGGTTGCAGCCTGGGTACCAACGGTTGGGATTACCGTGGAGGTAGCTGCAGAAGTAGAAGAAGTAGGAGGTCTAAGAAGAGGTAAAAGAGTAGAGAGACGTACCTCGTTTGGCAGGGGCTTGAAGTCGAGAACCTTAGCGTCGACCTGAGAGAGTTTCAGGTTGTCTACTTTCGGGTATTCGTCCCTGAGTCCTTGTAGGAAGAGAGCACTCATAAACCGCGGATATGGAATGGTTGTTGGTATTTCTGTGGTATCCACCCTGAGCATCATATCATCAAATATGATCTTTGCCAAATCAATGTGAAGGCTTTCAGCAGTGCGTACCCCATAGCTTGTTGGGCTTTAGAGGCTTGGTCAGTAGAACCAACCTTTGCTGTCATGCAGCTGATCATGATGGCAGTCAGCTTTTTCTCAATGAGTTTGTCTCTCCCTGTTTCCCATACGTACTGCATTGCATCAAAGAATGCAATCAGTGCTTCCCTATCAACGGGGTTTTTGGGGTTTGGTAGAGGAACAAAGTGTTTTTTGTTTTGTAGTGCCATGGAAGTTGAGGGCAGACCTGATAGAGCCTGGAGTGATTTTGGAGGAACCATGTTCGGTGTCAAAGAGGATGACATCGATCATTTTCTTTGGGTCTTTGGGTGAGTGTACTTGAGCTCTTCTGGCAGTATACCAAAACTGAGCGAGAAGATGTTTGTAAGCAAGAGGAGTTATGGTCAGGGTTGTCGATAGAGGACAAGTCTGGAGGAAAACAACAGCTTCGTTCAGGTGTGTAATCTTCTTCTTCGGAGGAAAGTTGAAGAGGGCATAAGGATTGTTTCCTGGAAAGGTAACTTCCTCGAGTTCAAAGTCGACATGAGGTGCTTTGATGATTTCGATACTTTCAGATGCAATAGGGGATTGAGTAGAAGGAGCTTCAGTGGATGCCATTTCTGTTTATTCAAGCATAAACATGAAGAATATGAAAAGAAATTCCTAAAATGGATAAAGTTCCAAAATAAGGGTTTTTAAGGTTTTGTAATTTCCATTTAGATAAAGAAAAGGAAATTAGGGTTTTTTTAGTTTTGACAAAATGACAAAATCTAGTGAATGTCTTGTTTTCCAGTTTCCTTTTAAAGAAGGGATTCTGGAAAAAACGTATGAAGATGCAAGTTTAAGATTTTTGTTTTAAACTTGAAGAACAATCATGAAGATTGTGTTCATAAAATCATGAAGAGAAATGATTTAATTTTTAAAAGGTTCTTTTGTTTGATCTTTTAAAATCAAGAATAAGATCAAAAACAAGTTTATGTGTTGCAAGATAAAAGAAATATTATCATGTAGTGTTGAAGAAGATGAAGATGAACAGGTTCGTCAGTAAATATTTTGAATGCAACAAAGAGTTATTGCTTGAAGGAGATGATGTTCGCGTAAAAGGTAAAAATATAAACTCAATTAGGTTTATATAGTGTAAGTAGAGAGAGAAAAACTATGAGCGGGAAAGTTTTTCATGATGACACGGACACGTCCCTTGAATTTGATTGGTCAAGGAAAACGAAACGGGCGAACGTGTCAGAGAAAAAACGTGCCATGGTCTATTCGTTGTGATGACGTCACAAACGTCCTTTCCTATTTCAAAGTATCACTGAAAAGAAGAGATATTCAGCGATGTAATTTGTTTTGAAATCTTGCATTCATATGCGAACGTCAGCGAGTAAGAGAGAACATACCTTGATATCAGTGAATCAATTTTGTTCAGAGAGTAGAAGATTAATGGGGTTATATCAGTTCATTTTATTATCGTTGATCAAATATGAACCTCTGAAGATTTTACTCTTCTAAGTTCAGCATTCCAAGCTCGCTGATGATAAAATTGAATCTTGTCTCATCAAAAGCTTTGGTGAAAAGATCAGCTAACTGAAAGTCAGTTGGGATAAAATGAAGTTCTATATCACCATTCATCACATGATCTCTGATAAAATGATACTTGATTTCGATGTGTTTGGTCTTTGAGTGTAGCAGTGGATTGTTGGCTATAGCGATGGCACTGGTGCTGTCGCAATAGATTGGAATCTTCGAGAGTTGTAGGTCATAGTCCGGTAGTTGATTTCTCATCCACAAGACCTGAGAACAACAGCTTCCAGCGGCTACATACTCAGCTTCAGCGGTTGAGGTGGACACTGAGTTTTTCTTTTTACTTGTCCAACTCACCAGCTTTTCCTATCCAATTTGCAACCTGCAAAATCCCTATCTGAATAGGCGATTAGATCAAACCCTGAGTCGTTGGGATACCAAAGACCTAGGTTAGGAGTACCCTTAAGGTAACGAAATATTCGCTTTACATCGATCAAATGAGATTCCTTAGGTTCAGCTTGATATCATGCACACAAACAGGTTGCGTACATAATATCAGGTCGGCTAGCTGATAAATACAGAAGAGAGTCGATCATCCCATGGTACGCTGTGACATTAACAGGTTTTCCAGAAGGATCATTGTTTAGTGTCAGCGGCGGTGCCATAGGGGTTTTCATAGCTGAGCTCTGAGTTAAATCTAATTTCTTCAGCATATCTTTAACATATTTTCCTTGGTGAATGAAAGTTCCTTTTTCACTCTGTTTGATTTGAAGACCGAGGAAATAGGTTAACTCACCCATCATACTCATTTTATATTCAGCTTTCATTATCTCAGCGAAACGAGTACATAAGTCAGGGTTAGTGGAACCAAATATAATATCATCGACATATATTTGAACAAGAATAATATGACCTTTCACTTTCCTGAAAAATAGAGTTTTATCGATTTTGCCACGCTCAAAATTTTCAATATGGAGATAAGTAGAGAGGGTGTCATACCATGCACGAGGAGCTTGCTTCAAGCCATAAAGTGCCTTATCCACTTTATAAACATAACCTGGATGCTTAGGATCTGAGAATCCTGGAGGTTGTTCCACGTAGACTTCTTCATTCAGCTTTCCATTGAGGAATGATGACTTAACATCCATTTGATAAACTTTGAAGTCATTGTGTACAGCGTAAGCTAAGAATAGACGAATAGCTTCGAGTCTTGCCACTGGGGCAAATGTATCGTAGTAATCTATACCTTCCTCTTGTCTGTATCCCTGAGCAACAAGACGAGACTTATTGCGGGTTACAGTTCCATGTTCATCTAACTTGTTTCGATAGACCCATTTAGTGCCTATCACTGACTTGTCAGATGGTCTGGGAACGAGCTTACAAACTTTGTTTCTTTCGAATTTTGTCAGCTCTTCTTGCATAGCGCTGACCCAGTTTGGATCTCTGAGGGCATCTTCTGTTTTATTTGGTTCAATCAGAGAAATAAAGTTAACAAATAAACAAATGTTACCAGCACTTGTCGAGTCTGAACACCAGCGTTTGGATCACCAAGAATCTGATCAATAGGGTGATTAATAGTCCATCGCTGAGCCGGATCATAAGTCGCTGACTCAACCTAAACTTCTGGAGGAGCTGAAGATGAGGCTTCAACAACTTTTGGTATTTCAGCCAACAGAGGAAGAGGTTCAGATGTCATTTCATTCACTGATTGCTGAGAAGTAGATGGTATGTCTGAGATAGAAGGTTCAGAAGCAGTCATAGTATTTAGAGGAACAACTGAGACCCGTGATGTTTCAGCTTCACTTGTCTGCATGCTTGGGATGATAGTAGGATCATCATCTTCAGCGGGATGAGTATGAGATGGAGGAGTGGGAACATCTTCTGAATCACCAAGATGAGAAAACATCCATTGATTCAGTTCTTCAAGTATCAGCAGAAGGTCTGGAGTTCGTTGAACTTGATTCGTCAAAAGTGAGGTGAATTGTTTCTTCTACAGTTTGACTTCTTCGATTGAAGACTCTGAAGGCTTTGGAGATAGAAGAATATCCAAGAAAGATTCCATCATCAGCCTTAGGATGAAACTTTCCAAGGGCATCTCTGTTGTTTAGTATGAAATACTAACATCCAAAGATGTGAAGAAAGCTAATTGAAGGCTTTCTCCCATGGAAGAGCTCATAGGCTGTCTTCTTGAATCATTTGACAAACAGCGACCTATTTTGAGTAAAACACGCAGTGTTGATAGCTTCTGCTCAAAACTGAGTAGATAGATGAGAATCGCTGAGCATTGAACGTGCAGCTTCGATAATAGTTCGGTTTCTTCTTTCAGCGACTCCATTTTGTTGCGGTGCTCTCACTGAGGAAAGGTTGTGAGAAATACCATTGCTCTCAAAGAAGGAATCAAGGGAACTGTTTTTAAATTCAGTCCCGTGATCACTCCTTATTGAGCGAACGGTCATGTTATTCAGTACTTCCATTTTCCTGACAAAAGTGATGAGTTCTTCAGGGGTGTCACTCTTAGAACGGAGAAACCTTACCCAGGTATAGCGAGAGAATTCATCAACTATGACCAATGTATATTTCTTTCCAGCGATGGATTGTTTTTTTACAGGGCCAAACAAATCCATATGGAGAAGTTGTAGAGGAGATGACACTGAGGAAACTAGCTTAGATTTGAAGCTTGCCTCGGTTTGTTTCCCTTTCTCACACGCTGAACATAGAGACTCCTTAGCGTATGATTGTTGAGGTAAACCAGTAAACAACTCTTTAAAAGAAAGAGTATTTAGTGTCTTGAAGTTTAGATGAGAGAGCCTCTTATGCCAAAGCCAGTTGACATCAGATGAGGCTTTTGAGAAGAAACGGGAGTTCTCAGTGGTTGTAGAGTCTATGTTTATAACGTAAACATTTTCCATACGGTATCCGCTGAGAGCTATCTTCTCCTTTATGTCAGTGACAAAGCAGGATTCCTTAGTGAAAATCACTTTGTTATCCTTGTCACATAGCTGACTGATGCTTAGAAGATTGTGCTTCAATCCTTCAACATATGCGACTCTTCTGAAGGTTGTTGTACCATTAGACAGTACACCAAACCCTCGGGTATGGCCTTTTCCGTTTCCACCAATGGTAACTGAGGGACCCTTCTCTTCCTTGTATTCAGTAAGCAGGTTTTTCTTTCCAGTCATATGTCTAGAGCATCCGCTATCGAGATACCAGATACCCTTCTTAACCTGCAAACAAAGGAAGATTAGTTTGACTTGGGCACCCATTTTACCATGGGCCCACACTTGTCAGTGGTGGGAGATGAAGTGGAAGGTTCAGCAATCTTCGCAGCATTTGAAGATTCAGCTTCAGAACTAGTCTTCACTTTGGTTAATTTCTTAACCTCAGTGGTAGGTTTCACCTTAACCTGATTTTCACCAGGATTGGTCTTCTTTGCCTTGGCGGCAGTGATCTTCACTTTAGCTAACTTTTCAGCTTTGGTGGTTGTGGGGCACTTACTAGCAATATGATTTGTATGTCCACAGTGATAACATTTCCTATAACTAAAAGTAGCTTTAGGACCATTTGCATGCTTAGCCGTTAATTTTAAATGAGCAGGGCCAACACAAAGTATACCTTTGGCATTGGAAATGGGAGGAACAATCAGTTCTTCAGATTTCTTACCGATTATATCCACTCTGATTCTAGGAGTAGATCGCTGAATAAATCCAGGGATCTTATTCTTAGAAGTAGAGGGATAAGTCACTGAAGCTTTAGAAGCATTCAGCTTAGGTACAAAGGTACCCTTATGAGGTTTTTGGTTGAAAACTTTTTCTTTGCCTTTACCTTTAGGGATAAAGGTAGGTTTTTCCTCAGGGATAGGAGTTTTAGAAGAGGAACACTGAGATGAGGAAGTGTCAGGGATAGAGGACACGAACATTCCAAACTTTAGCATGGAATGATCAGTGGTTGGTTCTTCAGCGTCAGCTTTGTAACCAAGACCACGTTTGTCACTCAGGGGAATCTGAGACTTTATTATCTCAGTGATCGTTGTTGAGAATTTACACCATCCTTCAACAGTAGCCTTTTCAGCTTTTAATGCAACGATAGCTTCTTCACGTTCGATTTTGACTATTTAAATTATATGGACCTGATCTTTTAAATCATCTTCAATTTTAGAAAGCTTTTCTATTTGAAGCTGACAGTTTTTTAGATGTTCAGCGAGATCAGGATTTTGATTTTCAACTATGGTCTTGCCATTCATGGCATCATATAAAATTATAGTCGGGAGTTCAATTTTTCGAAGACTATCAGCTTCATTAATATCTGAAATATTAGTAAAGAAAGAAGTTGATACCTTAGAAGTAGAAGATGAAGCAGAGGCAATTTCAGTTTGTTCTTCCTCTTCTTCTATTTTTTCCATGAGGCAGAGGTTGGCCTCATCATCATCTTCAGAGTCAGATGATTCTTCAGTGTCAGAGGAAGCCCAGTCGAAGTCAGCGACCAAGCCTTTGCCTTTCTTCTAAAAGCTTTTCAGCTTTGAATATTTTTCTTTCAGCTTTTGATACTTGTCATCTCTAGCCCTGGGGTTAGAGGATTTCTTGTAGGAAGAAGATGATGATTTGAAGAATCTCTTAGACTTGCATTCACTAGCAAAGTGTCCTACTTTTTCACAGTTAAAGCAGGTAGCAGTAGCCTTATCAACAGGGGTTGATGTTTTTGGCTTGTCAGTGAGTGCAAGGGGTTTATTCCTTCTGAAGTTACTCTTTCTAGCGAATCTCCTGAACTTATTAGCCAGGAGTGCCAGAGATTCATCAAGATCTGAAGAATCAGCATCTGATGAGCATTCAGAGTTAGTTTCCAACTCAGTGATAGTGATAGATGATCGCTGAGTGGAAGGTGACTCTGAGAGTAAAGCAACAGGTGTGCTTTTGGAATCTTTTACAAGATTCTTCTTAAGATGACACAACTGCTCATGATTGAGCATAGTGCCAAATAAGGTAGAGAGAGTTATAGTTTTTAGATCATTTGATAGCTTGAGACACATTGAATAATTGTCCCAGCTTTTAGGTAAACATTCTAACAACTTTGTCAAAATCTCAAAGTTAGAATATTCCTTACCAACGGTTTTTAGATCAATAATAAAACAGTTAAAACGCTGATGTACTTCAGAGAGAGATTCATTCTTACCACAATTGAAGCTTTCGTACTGTCTTACCAGGTTGATCTTTGTTGAGTCCTGGACATCAGACGTACCTTCATATTGAACCCAGATTGTATCCCACATGTCTTTGGAGGTTTTCAGGTTCATGACGGAATGGTAGACTTCGTCAGGAAGAGCCATGGAAGAATGGATTTGGCCTTAGTGTCAATAGCCACTTTCTTCTTGTCTTCATCAGACCAATTGTGAATTTCCTTAGGAATGATTCTTTCAGGAATGGCAGCTCTAGTAGTAGTGCCTGGAACTTCAGGATCAATTCTAACAGGAATATATGGACCATTTTCGATGTAATGGGGCATAGTAGGGTCTACACCTTCTAAGAAGAGTATCATCCTATTTTTCCACATATTGAAGTTATCTCTGGAAAATCTAGGGGGTTTTGCAAGAGAACCAATGTCAATGTAGTTTGTGTTTGTGTTATTAGCTATTATGGAAAATAGCAAAGAAGAAAAAAGATTAGTATAAGCAAGATCTTGTTTATGAGATTAAACAATCCACTCTGATACAACTTGTTGGTCCCGGAGGGGTTATACAAGTTTATAGAAGGGGGGGGGGGTTGAATAAAAACACACAGATTTTACTTTTCTAAATTGTTTATTGATATGTATCAAACAATTTACAACTTGTTGCGGAACAAGATTAAGGAATAAACCTAATCTAAACAAGTTAAGAGAATCACTAAGATTTCTTGCACTAGAAATAAGATAGAAAGGAGATAAGAATATTAAAGGCTAATATTCTAACACACAGAAATAGTAAGAAGGAGATGGTCGAGCACTTCATTTCTAAAGTAGGGTTTCCTTTATATATACTGCATGCATTTAATGCACATCAGTATCACTTTACACGTGGCAGCAGCTGATTGGTTGCATGTTTGACCTTTGTAGACAACCTAGTAGCCGCGTGATGAACAGTGTAGAATCAAAGTTGGTTGTACGATTAAGGACAAAAGGGATGTCCTATTCTGACATTATCATACGGAGGCGTGCAAGGGGGTAAGAAAAAAGTAACTTGTAGAGGAAACTTCATGATCAGCGTTCGATGAATAGATCTTTATCAACGAGTGATAAAGTTCAGCGTTCGCTGAAGTCTTTTACTTGAAACTTCACATTGAGTGGACAAATCTTGGCTTCGCTGATATCCGCATCAGTTCATTAGTAGACTTGTCGCTGGTTCTTTGGCTTGATCTTCGACTTCAGCGTAGAACATAGTTGACGTGAAACTTGTCTTCATGGATCATAAGTAAACAACTAAGATTATCAGCGATCATCAACAAGACTGAACAGGATCAGGTCTCAATGATGAACAGTATCGATGAATGTGTAAATTAAAGCATATGTTTTCATCAGCGATACTAAACAAACTTAGTATTTTCTTTGATGACAAAACATTAATACATATTGTCTACTAATGATTTTCACTAAGTGTTTCTCAGAGAGTCATTATCAAATAATTGAGGGTTTGGACCAACAGAAGATCTTGAAGATCAATAGTACAAGGCGTGATCCTCTACTTTCCACGTGTCATCTTCAGAGGGGTCACAACTTTTGCAGAATGCGGCGCACTACATTAACGTGTATTAGGATCAGCCCCACGACCTTGTCTCCTGTACCAGTGTACTGTTTGTCCACTGTTTGTCCCCTGTACTTAGTATAAATAGAAGGCTCTACCAGACCTTTTCTGGTAACAATTGCACAACACAAAAACCCCAGTTTAGAGCATATATCTGTAAAACACATACTTCACGGTGTTCTTGATTTAATCTTGAAGAATCATATAGAAATGAATCATTGAGCATCATTATTGTTATTTATTTCTTTCATTCTTCTATTGTGTGTGTTATCTACTATCTCTATCAAACCCAATCTGTTCTTGAATCGCTTCCGCACACAACTCTAGTATACTCTGTTTTAGAACTTTTGTTGTTTGTATAATTGTTGAGTCTTAAAGTAGGATCAACAATTTGTATCAGAGCAAACATTGATTCTCAATATCAAAGGATCCACTCTGCAATGATCTCGACTTATTCTGGTAGATTTATTGATTAATTTTGACCTTTATTCTTTAGTTTCTAAACAACCCCTATTTTTCTATTATTTTCGACCAGTTCGACTCTAACAACTTAATAGGCACTGTTTCTTTGGTAAAATCATTCCATTTAGTGCATTGTTCAAGTCTTTAAAAGTCTAAACTCATACTTCAAGTCAATCCCATCATTCCATTTAGTGCATTGTTTTAATAGTTCTTTTTGAACTACTTAAAAATAGCGAACGCAACTAACTTCTTTACTGCCGGTTCCTTTACAAAGCCCCCAACCCTTCTTAGAGACAAGTATCCACAGTGAAAAATCCGAATGATTCACTTCTTTGAAGGTGTAGACAAAGAACTAATCACTTATATATACAATCCACCATATGTTCCCATGGTAACAGTACCAAGAGAACCTGCTACTGAAACCACACCAGAGGTTGGAGAGTACGAAAAACCAAAAGACACCGATAAGTGGTCCCCACAGGATTAGGAAAAATATGAATGGGCAATGAAGGCAAAACGACTTCTGATAATGACCATTCCCAAGGACCTGTTTCAATCTCTAGACGCTTGTGAAACTGCCTGTGATATGTGGAGAGAGCTGGAAAAGCACCTGGAAGGTGGAGCTAAAACCCAGAAGAATACAAGGGCTCAGTGCATAAACGAGTACTATGCCTTCAAAGCTCTGCCGTCAGAAACTCTGCAGAACACTTATGACAGGTTTAACTTCTTGATAAACAAGTGCAAGAAATTTGGGATCCACATAAACTCTGAGGAAAACAATGTCATGTTCCTCAAGAGCCTGAATGACGAGTGGCTTCAACTATACATGTCTCTACAAACAAATCAAGACTTGGATACTTGGACACTCCGTGACCTTTATGGCACCTTGGCTGCACAAGAAAGCCAAATAGCCCAGACGAAAGCCCAAATGGGTGGACCTCTGGCACTTGTGGAGGTTACAGAGATGCAAGAAAAGCCCAAGAAGGATAAGGCTCTAGAGGAGAAGAAGGAGAAGAAGAAGAAACTTCTGGTGGTAGATAGTGATGAAGAGGAGCTGGTGGATGAGGAAGAGGCAACGATGGCCTCTATAGCTAAATCTTTAGCTTTACTGACAAAAGAGTTCGGGAACAGAGGGTACAGAAGGAAGTCAGGGTATGAAAGAGATGGGAGAGATGACAGAGGTGGTAAATACCAGAACCATGGGCCACCACAAGGGTATGAGCAGAGGAACCAAGGAAGAGAGGATTCGCATGACAAAAGTTATGAACAGAAGGGAGGTGGAGATCACCAACAGTAGCAGAACGACAGAGCTGGCAATGCACTACAGAACACAGGGTGCTTCAACTGCGGCAAGCCCGACCACTATGCAGCTGACTACAGAAGCAAGCCAAATATACCCCAGAGAGACTCTGCCTTTTACAAAAAGAAGGCAGAGTACTACACTCAAAAGTCACTCATGGTTGAACAAGAGAACTGGGTGTCCGATGAATCCTCTGACGAGGAAGAGAAGAAAAATGCCATGTTATGTGGGATGGCAGAAGTCAGCTCCTCCGACTCTGATAGTGAGGTATCCACTTCTAACTCTCCTTCAAATGAAATGGAAGTAAATCTGCTTAAACTAACAGAAGATTACATAGAACTTGAAAAGACTTGTACATATGTTAGGAAAATCTTGCCTTCTATGAGAGAGAAGCTAGACTTCTCACTCAGGAAAAGGCAAAAATAACTCTAGAAAAGGAAGATCTTGAATCGAATTGGAATAAAGAACTAAAACCTTTAAAAGAGAAGATTTCTGATCTTGACTTAGCCTTAAAAGTCAAATCCAAAGAACTTTCGGATAATGAGAGTGACAGGCTTCACATACTTGCTCTTAAAAACGTTTTTCAAAAGGAAAGAGAAGTTCTTCACCAAGATTTACTTGACATAGATCTTTTAATTAAAAGGTATCAAGATGCACAGAAGGTTTATGAAAAGATAAATACATAAATAGGAAGAAGGGGAATTGGCTTCTGTGATGTGGATCCTTATACAGGAACCAAAAGAGAGAAATCCCTATCTTTTCTATTCTGTGTTGGAGATACTCGAAAATCAGGCTTTCCAAATCTACTCTTTGTAAACAAAAGGCGAAAAACCTATGGGGAACCTCACAAGAGGAAACCTCTGAAGATGATCAATGTATGGTATCAAAACACAGATTTGTCACCCTCGGACTCTGTCAAAAGAGACTCCAAACCAAAGAAATATCTGAAAACTCAGGATCAGATAGGAATCTTCAAGTTTGGTGACCTAGAGACCCAGGCTCAGGTTGCTTTTGTGTGTACCATAAACTCTGAAAAGGAGCTATCTGCAGAGGCACCTGAATTTGTGTCGTCTGCTATAGAAGAAAAATTGCAACATATTTCTGAAAATGAGTTGAAGGAAATTGGTAAAAGTAACTTTTACGAAAATCTTGATACATATTAGATCTGAAGTTTGTCAAAAATCCTAAGTGTTGAAATCTGAATAGAAGGCTCAGAGTTCTGAGTAGGTGTCCGGATAAATGAAAACAATATCCGGATAGGTTTCCGGACTAGGTACCTATCCGGACCGAATGGGTATCCGGATGACCCACCTGGAAAACTCAGACCCATATATAAGAAATCCGGACACCTATTGTTTTCAATTATCCGGATTCCTCGATAAACCCTTCAACCCCTCTCGTATTCTCTCTCATTCGGACACTCACTTCCTCGACGATTCTCACTCGATTTTACATCCAACATCAGGTATGATTCCTCATTTTACCATTTCAATCATGAGTAGTCGAGGTTATTACGTTTAATCACACGAATCGATCACTGCCTTAGTCGCCAAAGGGTTTTCGAACCCTCATTTCACGTCGAACACTGTTCGTCAAATCTCAGAGTGTTTTAGCTCACATTAAACACTCTTGTACGCTTACACACGCACATAGACGCTAATATGTTGACTGGAAACTTGCTTGTAAGTGTTTTTGGGCGAAATCAATTCATCCGAAGGTCGTCCGAACACATTCACGTTGTCCGGAAACCATCAAAGTATAGATATTTCATCCGGACAACCCCGTCATCCGGTAACCCTAGTTGTCCGAAAACCTAAGGGTTTCCGGTAAGTTCAACTATCCGGTTTGATGAAGTGTCCGGTAACAAAAGTCATCCGGAAACCTATATTCTATCCGAAAACCATCTTTGTCCGGAATGCTTGTTTTATCCGGAAACCTTTGATGTCCGGATACCTTTTGTCCGAATACCATCTTTTGTCCGGACACCCCTGTGTTTATCAGTCCAATACCTGTTTTCTCACTGCCTGTCCTCAATCTATCTCAGATTGAGCCACTTACTACAAAGGTACGCGCCGGAACTTGTTCATCCGCCTTGATTACTAACTTTGGCACTTTTTCAGATATTACATGGCGGATCACGAACAACAACAGAATCCTGAAGAGCAAATTCCTCCTCAAGAGGAATTTATCGACGTAGCAGCCGACAATTCTTTGGTCAACCCTGACCATGGCATTGAGATAAAGGCCAACAACCATCATTTGGACGCCGCTGAGTTCCGACCACAACCACAACACCGTATGGTCATGGACATATTACTTTGTCACCCTCTCCGTGAGGCCCTCACTGCTACAGCCGACATCCCAGTACTACATGTGTATCAAGTGTGGCTCTCTGCCCAAGTCGTTACGGTGGCCAATTCACAAACCATCACGGCGCGGATCGACAACCAACCCTTCACGCTCACACCTGAGTCCTTCCGCCGTCTATTGTCCCTACCCGAAGCCATCGCCGGCGAACATCAATGCTACGACCCCGCAGTCAATGACGCGACTCTATGTGCTCAAGTACGTGCTCTCTGATACAACCACGCTCTCGATCGACGTTTAGCATTCAATCGCAAATATATGGCGCCCATCTGGTACACCTTCTTCACCATAATGAACACGTCGACTTCGCAATGATTATATGGCGCGAGCTGGTTACCGCTATTCGGCAAATCAGTGGTACAAAGCAAAAGAAGTTCCTACCTTACCCTCGTTTCCTCTCACTAGCTGTGCGACAACATATGGACGCGAACCCAGGGATACCGCGACGCATAAACCATCCGGTATGTCCTCCCTTTCATTTACAATATATGGTGATTCGGAACCCGTCCAACGCCATAGCTATGCCCTTACGTGAAGCCCTACTGGCACACGCAGATCCCACTGCACCGAGTGTAGTAGAATATAGGCGAGAGTTAGGGAATCCCATGTGTGACAACTGTCAAATTTACACCTCAGGTTAGAACTGCACTGAAAATTTCAGTTATGCACGTCATAGTTCACACAGTGCAATTTTAGCAGTAAACTTAGTACGGTGGGAAAATTTGAGAAATTTTTCCTAGAAACCCCTTAATTTAGGGAATTATCCATAAATCTCATAAAATGCCAACTTAAGCTACATTTACATCACAAGTATATATATAATTAGTAACCTAAATTACTTCAACTAAATTTTATATAAATCAAAAAGACAAGATTAGACATTTTTTTAACAACACACCATCACCCCCCCCCCCCCTCTCACTACCCTCTTTATGTATTTTTATTAAACCATTTTCACTCACTTGAAACTACTCACTCTCTCTCTAAATTCTCTCACACTAGAGTTCTTTCTTTCTGTCTCCATCTTCATCCATCTTCATCCAAGTAAATCCATAAAACTTCAGCCCCTAAACACATCTCCTTCAAGAGATCAAAGTGTTCAAGGTAACTACAAGTGTGTTGGATGAAATCCACACACTCCCTTTTGTCTAAAAGCTAACTCTTGAACCCATTTCATCATTCTTATGATGAAATTGTAGAATATATATATATATATATATATATATATATATATATATATATATATATATATATATATATATATACTATATATTATATATTTATGCATTTTATATACTCTAAACCCTTTTCATCATTTTTATGATGAAATTGTGGTATATATATATATACTATATATTTATATATTTATGCATTTATATATACTTCAGCTTTATATTTTGAACCCTTTTCATCATCCTTATGATGAAATTGCGGTATATACATATAATATACATAAATTCTTTTGACCCTTTCGTTACTTATTATGACGAAATTGCGGTAACGTTAACCTAACAAGAATGAAGTATACATATGTTACGATTACTAATTTCAGTAACTCTTTATGAGTTATAATAATTAAATCACAACAAAGGCATTTTATGACGATTTGGATAGTTAGTACCGAACCTTTGAGATTAAAACTCACTAGTGACCTTACGTTCATAGGTTTGAAGTAGGATCACACCGACGTATCTTGTGGGAGATTCCCGGATTTCTATCGCGTATCAAGTGAGTTATCACAGACCTTTTTTTTAATGTTTTACATATTTGGGGTGAAAAGCATGTTGTTACTACAATTATTTTACACACCGGTTGTCTCGTTTTCTTGGAAATACGAACTTGCTATACTTGTTTATGCTCTATGGTATCTATGTTTTGCGAATGTTGTAAGTTTGAGTTTTCTTTTGCTATCGTTCAGAAGTCCCCGTTTATTTCTCACGTTACCCGTTTAACTCATGGATTGAGCCGTTGGTAATTATGGATAACGTTATTTGGTTGACACCCCACTCACAAGTAGCGCTTGTTTGAGTGCATAATTATTGTTTGTACGTGCGCATTGTTGGAGATAGAACATGCGTTGGGGCGTCCTGTCATTATAGGTCGGGTCACGGGCTCATAACTTAAATATTATACATACGATTACCTTAAGCAAGTGTTTTTATAACCGGTTGACTTATCCACTTGTGCGGATTTAAACAATTTTCTATGGCAAACATCGTTGTACTCGTTAAACATGCGATCTCACCAACTAGTGCATTAGTTGACCTTTTCATTTACATGCTTTTCAGGAAATACCAAGTAAGGTTGGAACTTAGGAAGGCTACTCGTGTTGAATCTTTCTACGTTATCTTTTGAATATGTTCATTTCCCTTTTTCGTAAAACGTTTGTAAAAGACAGTGTTGTAAGCTTTTGAATGTATTTTGATGGTTGGTGTGATCTTGTAACGTTTGCTATGAAACTTGAGCTGTACATCTCGTGTTTCCGCTTTAGCGGGGTGTGACAGATTTGGTATCAGAGCCTAATGTTATAGAGAATACCGGTTTTCCTTTGGAAAACTGCAACTATAGCCAAAAACGGGAAATAACACTCAAATTACTAAACATATTGCTAGTATAACTAATTCGGGTATTGCATCATCGGTCGTTAATTAAACAAAGCCTGATCACCTATGTTTAATTAAGGAAGGAGTGATGCGAGATCAGAAATGGTTATAATAGGAATATGTGTGTTTTTCTTTTTCACTTAAGTGCTTCAAGTAGCCTGCATAGTATGAGCGTAGTTATTGTCTATAAAATGCAATAGTATAGTACGCATAGCCTTTATATTTGCGCGACGGTAATGTTATGCACTCTTACTTCAGTATCACTATGTCATCATCATCATCACACTCTTACTTCAGTACCACTATGTCATCATCGTCATCATCAAGCTCTCAACCCTCCTACACGCCGTCGAGCGAACGAACATCGGAAGGCGAACGAAACCCGTATGATAGACCGAGGATACCACCGACCGCGGTTCCACCACAACCCACTCCTATAATAGTACAACCAAACTCTAGAAGGCCACGTACTAGGCTGACCGCTAGGAAGAGTGTTCCCATTCTTAGGCTAGTGTCAATGAGGTCCGATCGTTCGGATGCACAGGAACCATCGCGAGTCATCACGGGAGTACCCATTGGTCGTGCGTCTGGCATGACATGGGCGGAAGAGCAGCATTTTTGGGCTATGACGGCGGAGTTGCATAGTTGCCAGTCGAGGGTTAGTCACCAAAGTCAGGTTGTGACGGAGCTATGTGAGTTGAGTCATCTATTGACTAACATGTCGACCGAAGCCCTGGATAGAGCGAGGGTAGCTCGGAGGATTGCCTTAAGGGCTGAGATAGCTTCCATAGCCGTGGTGATGTTACTGTCGATGTTGGTGTTGTGGGTTCTGATCGAGGTGTATCGGGGAGGATATTGACGTGAATGGTGGAAAAGTTAGAAAATGGAATTTTTTTTCTAGTTGTTTCAACTTTGTATTTCAATTTGTAATTCTGTCTTTCTACACCATCATGGTACTGATGTGCAACGCACATCAGAAATTTTGTATCAACGGCTATTATTAATGACTTTAATGGAAAAGCGATCTCGCGTTTTAATTATACGTTTGTTGATCATGCAATATTTATTGTTAGTATCCCCAATATTTCGGTTTACAAAATTATTTTTTCAAAACATCCGATTTTTATTTACACAAGATTTTAATCAAACCAATATTTGTAAATGTGTTTTAGAAAAATGCCACCAAGAAGATCCACACGTCACACGGGAGGAATTCCTGAAGGCCAAAACCCCGATATTGCCCAGATCATAGCTCAACGCATCCAAGAGGCGATACCCGACATTGTAACACAAGTCACCGCGGGCATCAATGAGCATCATAGGGATGATAATGTGGGAGGAGGGAATCCAAATAACGTTAATGACAGTAGAGAATGCAGTTACAAGACGTTTATGTCTTGCAAGCCTAAAGAATTTCACGGAAAAGAGGGTGATGTAGGATTGCTTTTGTGGTTTGATAGTATGGAGTCGGTGCTCCATATAAGCAAATGTTCAGAAGACCGCATGGTGGAGTATGCGGCATGTCAGCTTCAAGGACGAGCTTTGACTTGGTGGAACATTCAAGTCCAAACCCGTGGAAGAGAGGATGCATACAAACTTTCTTGGGAGGAGTTTCAGAAGTTGCTCACCAAAGAATACTGTCCCAAGAGTGAAATTCAGAAGTTGGAGGTTGAATTTTGGGATCTCACCATGGTTGGTTCAGGGATAGATCGATACACCGCTCGTTTTCATGAACTCGCAAAGTTAGTACCCCACATGGTTACCCCGGAGAGCAAAAGGATTGACCGATATTTGTATGGATTGGCCCCGGAGATCCGCGGAATGGTTACGTCGGCAAGTCCGACCACGATCCAAGCCGCAGTGGCATTAGCAACTAGTCTGACCAACGATGCGGTCAGGGCAGGAACTTTGACTCAGAAAGGTGTTGGTAGTAAGAGGAGGCCAGAGAGCCAGTCAGGAAAAGCGATTGGTAGTAATTCAAGTAGGAATAAGAAAGTAGTAGAGAGTTTTGGGATGAATGCTAAGGAAGCAGGGCGTTACAATGGACCCCATCCGAAGTGCAACCAATGCAATCTGCATCATGAGGGAACCTGTCCCATCTGTGGCGTTTGTAAACAAAAGGGTCATTTCTACCGGTAATGCAAGATGGGAAAGAATGTAAAGGAGGAAGGAAGGGCATGCTATGAGTGCGGAAGTCTGGATCACTTTCGAAATGTGTGCCCGAAGTTGAAAAGGGGACCGATCAATAACAACGCTGGGTACCAGGCAAGGCAAGCCAATCAGGGAAACCAAGGAGGACAAGCTCGAGGACGGGCGTTTGTTTTAGGAGCAGAAGAAGCACGCCGAGACCCCAATGTAGTGACAGGTACGTTTGTCCTAAACGACTATTATGCATCAGTATTATTTGACACTGGAGCCGATAGGAGCTTTGTTTCGTTAGAATTTAGGCCTTTGATCAATCTAGAATCTAAGAAAATGCCGAATGCTTATATTGTTGAGGTTGCTAATGGATATGAATTAGAGGCTAAAGATGTAATCTTAGGTTGTACCTTGAAATTAGCCGATAGAACTTTTAGCGTTGATCTTATACCTATTGAGTTGGGGAGTTTTGATGTAGTGATAGGCATGGATTGGTTATCCAAGAACCGAGCAGAGGTTAGTTGTTTTGAAAAGACTGTTAGATTACCATTGCAAGGTGGAGAAACTCTTGTTGTGCAAGGAGACAGAGCTGGAAAGGAACTAAGGATAGTATTGTGTTTGAAGGTCCATAAGTATTTGAGAAAGAAGTGTGTTGCATTTCTGGCACACGTGGTAGAGAAGAAGTCCGAGGAGAGGCGAATCCAAGATATTCATGTAGTGAAAGATCACCCAGAGGTGTTCCCAGACGATTTGCTTGGACTTCCCCCATTTAGACAAGTCGAATTTCAGATCGATCTCATACCCGGAGCAGCGGCTGTAGCTAAGGCCCCATACCGCTTAGCACCTGCCGAAATGCAAGAGTTGTCGAGTCAACTTCAAGAAATTTTGGATAAGGGATTCATTCGACCAAGTTCATCACCCTGGGGAGCCCCGATTCTTTTCGTCAAAAAGAAGGATGGATCGTTTCGAATGTGTATCGATTATAGGGAACTAAATAAGATAACAATCAAGAACCGATGTCCTCTCCCTCGAATAGACGATTTGTTCGACCAGTTGCAGGGTGCAACTTACTTCTCGAAGATTGACCTTCGATCGGGATATCATCAGTTGATAGTCCGAGAGGAAGACATTCCTAAAACAGCTTTTAGAATTCGCTATGGACACTACGAGTTTTTAGTTATGTCATTCGGATTGACGAACACGCCAACTGTGTTTATGGACCTAATGAATAGAGTATGTAGACCATACCTTGATAAGTTTGTGATTGTATTCATCGATGATATATTGATCTATTCTCGGAGTAAGAAGGATCACGAACAGCATCTAAAAGTGATTCTAGAACTTCTCAAGGAGCAGAAACTGTATGCCAAATTCTCTAAGTGTGAATTTTGGATTCGAGAAGTACATTTCTTAGGTCACGTGATCGAAGAGAAAGGGATTCACGTGGACCCGGCTAAAGTGGAAGCCATTCGGAAATGGGAAGCCCCAAAGACTCCGATGGAAATTCCCCAATTTCTAGGTTTGGCAGGTTATTATCGGCGTTTCATCAAGAATTTCTCTATGATTGCTAAACCCCTCACCACTTTAACCCAAAAGGATAGGGAATTCGTTTGGGGAGTTTCACAAGAAGAAGCGTTCCAACTTTTGAAGAAAAAGTTGTGCGATGCACCGATTCTAGCTTTACCGGAAGGGACAGAAAATTTTGTGGTATATTGTGACGATTAAACATCAAGGATTAGGTTGCGTATTGATGCAAAATGATAAGGTGATAGCATACGCCTCGAGACAATTAAAAATTCATGAGAAGAACTACACTACGCACGATTTAGAGCACGGAGTTGTGGTATTCGCCCGAAAGATATGGAGACATTATCTATATGGTACCAAGTGCACTATTTTCACTGATCACAAGAGTCTTCAGCATATTTTTGATCAAAAGATGCTTAATATGAGGCAAAGAAGATGGGTAGAACTGCTCAGCGACTACGATTGTGAGATACGTTACCACCCAGGTAAGGCCAATGTGGTAGTCGATGCCCTGGTTCAAACAAGTTTGAAAACTCGGATTTTTGAAGCTCAAATCGAAGCAATGAAATCTGAAAACCTGAAGGACGAGACTCTTCATGGTTTAGAGGCTAGATTTGGAACTAAGACTGATGGAGTACGTTACTTTAAGGGCAGAGTGTGGATCCCAAAGGCTGACAACCTACGATAAATGATTTTGGAAGAGGCTCATAAATCTAGGTACTCAATTCACCCAGGAGAAGATAAGATGTACAAGGATTTAAGGGAGTACTATTGGTGGCCAGGAATGAAGAAGGATATTGCCATATATGTACGGAAATGCATAACTTGCTCAAAGGTCAATGCTGTTTATTAAAAGCCATCGGGACTGTTGCAACAACCGGAGATTCGCTAGTGGAAATGGGAGCAAATCACTATGGATTTTATAGCCAAACTCCCGAGAACTGCCAAAGGACACGATTCGATTTGGGTTATAGTAGATCGATTTACGAAGTCTCCACATTTCTTGCCTATTCGGGAAGACTATAAGATGGAGAAACTTTCTCAGATCTACATCAAGGAAATTGTCACGCGACATGGAGTCCCAGTTTCCATCAAATCAGATAGAGATAGCCGCTTCACATCTCGGTTTTGGCAGTCACTTCAAAAAGCGTTGGGTACGCAGTTGAATTTGAGCACGGACTATCATCCTCAAACGGATGGTCAGAGTGAGCGAACCATTCAGACGTTGGAGGACATGCTTCGGGCATGTGTGATAGACTTTGGAGGAAGTTGGGATAACCACTTGCCGTTAGTAGAGTTTTCCTACAACAATAGGTATCACACTAGTATTCAGTGTGCGCCATATGAAGCTCTGTATGGACGCAAGTGTCGTTCACCTCTTTGTTGGTTAGAGATTGGAGATAGACAGCTATCTAGTCCAGATATTGTTCAAGAAACCACCGACAAGATTGCAATCATCCGGGATAGGCTTAAAGAAGCTCAAGATCGTCAAAAGAGCTATGCGGACAATCGTAGGAAGCCTTTAGAATTTCAGATTGGAGACAGAGTCTTTTCAAAAGTATCCCCTTGGAAGGGAACAGTCGAGTTTGGGAAAAGAGGAAAGTTGAGTCCAAGGTATGTTGGACCATTCAAGATCACGGAAAGAATTGGACTAGTAGCTTATAAGCTGGATTTGCGAATAGAGTTAAATGTTATTCACAACACGTTTCATGTGTCAAACTTGAAGAAATGTTTAGCCGACGAAGCAGTAACCGTGCCTTTGGAAGAAATCCAAATCAACGATAAGCTGCACATCATAGAGGAACCAATAGAGATACTTGATAGAGAGGTCAAACGTCTGTAGCGAAGCAAGATTCCGATAGTAAAAGTCCATTGGAACACAAGGCGTAGCCTGAGTACACTTGGGAACGAGAGGATTTCATGATGCATAAGTATCCTCATCTTTTCGCTAGCAAACCTGTTAAAGCTAGTAACTCTTGAATTTCGGGACGAAATTCTTTTAACCGGGGGAGACTGTGACAACTGTCAAATTTACACCTCAGGTTAGAACTGCACTGAATATTTCAGTTATGCACGTCATAGTTCACACAGTGCAATTTTAGCAGTAAACTCAGTACGGTAGGAAAATTTGAGAAATTTTGCCTAGAAACCCCTTAATTTAGGGAATTATCCATAAATCTCATAAAATGCCAACTTAAGCTACATTTACATCACAAGTATATATATAATTAGTAACCTAAATTACTTCAACTAAATTTTATATAAATACTTTACTTTATATAATTATTGTGTTATTTAAAATTTAAAAGAAAATACTTCATCTTTTAAAATAAATCAAAAAGACAAGATTATACATTTTTTTTAACAACACACCATCACCCCCCCCCCCCCACCCCTCACTACCCTCTTTATGTATTTTTATTAAACCATTTTCACTCACTTGCAACTACTCACTCTCTCTCTAAATTCTCTCACACTAGAGTTCTTTCTTTCTCTCTCCATCTTCATCCATCTTCATCCAAGTAAATCCATAAAACTTCAGCCCCTAAACACATCTCCTTCAAGAGATCAAAGTGTTCAAGGTAACTACAAGTGTGTTGGATGAAATCCACACACTCCCTTTTGTCTAGTTTTCATTTCTTTGCATTTTTCTTATTAATGTTCTTCATCTTTTTCTACATTTCTTTAATCTCGTTAAAAATCATCTCTACACATCTTAATGTTTGTAGATTTACCACCATAACACTTGCATGTTATTAAAAAGGTGGTGAATCCATAATCAAACCCATATTAAGATCAAGGATGGACTTTTAACACACATGCATGTAGTTTTCCTTAAAAATCCATACCCCTTTGGTAAAAAGATTTCATGAGTGGATCTTTGAATCCACTAAAAACATGTTTAAACCAACATGCATGAGCTAAAAACACACAATTTTAAGTTGCATGAAGAAGTTATTGGCATAAACACCAAACATTCTTCAAAAAGAACCATTTTCAAAGTTTTATAAAAGATGAGATGATGGATAGCATGCATGTAGTTTAAATGGTTTAAAAACCTGTTTTAGAACTGAAAATAATTGTATGGGGATGAGTCAAATCGGATTGCATGCAAAAAGGAATAAGAATTTTGGGTAAAAAGACAAAGATAGATGCACATGCATAAAGGGTGGTTTTGACAGCTTGCTGCCAGATTCCACACCTCTCTTAAAAAGGTCATATTTCACTCAATAACATATCTCACTCAATAATACTCCAAATTAAGTGATTCGTTTTCTGGAATTTATTTTCATGGGTTAGGATTCAAACCCAAGTGGTTTCACTCAAAACCTCAAAGATTTCGTCTACCAAACAGTCTTCACAAAAACAGTGCGCAAACAGCAAAACTTTCTGCAGTGTTTTACGTCAAGAATTATTTCATGTATTTAACCACCTCTAAAAATTATGAAACTTATGTCAAAAGTTTTCTAACTCATTAAACTACTTGGACATAAAATATCTTGACCTAAATATGCCTGGAAGTTATCCAAAAATGGACATAAAGTTACACCAAAATTTGGACAGCAAAGGGCAACTTTCTTATTATGATTAAAAGCTAATTTTTGAACCCATTTCATCATTCTTATGATGAAATTGTGGAATATATATATATATATATATATATATATATATATATATATATATATACTATATATTTATATATTTATACATTTTATATACTCTAAACCCTTTTCATCATCCTTATGATGAAATTGCGGTATATACATATAATATACATAAATTCTTTTGATCCTTTCGTTACTTATTATGACGAAATTGCGGTAACGTTAACCTAACAAGAATGAAGTATACATATGTTACGATTACTAATTTCAGTAACTCTTTATGATTTATATTAATTAAATCACAACAAAGGCATTTTATGAAGATTTGGATAGTTAGTACCGAACCTTTGAGATAAAAACTCACTAGTGACCTTACGTTCATAGGTTTGAAGTAGGATCACACCGAAGTATCTTGTGGGAGATTCCCGGATTTCTATCGCGTATCAAGTGAATTATCACAGCCCCTTTTTTTTAATTTTTTACATATTTGGGGTGAAAAGCATGTTGTTACTACAATTATTTTACACACCGGTTGTCTCGTTTTCTTGGAAATACGAACTTGCTATACTTGTTTATGCTCTATGGTATCTATGTTTTGCGAATGTTGTAAGTTTGAGTTTTCTTTTGCTATCGTTCAAAAGTCCCTGTTTATTTCTCACGTTACCCGTTTAACTCATGGATTGAGTCGTTGGTAGTTATGGATAACGTTATTTGGTTGACATCTCACTCACAAGTAGCGCTTGTTTGAGTGCATAATTATTGTTTGTACGTGCGCATTGTTGGCGATAGAACATGCGTTGGGGCGTCCTGTCATTATAGGTCGGGTAACGGACTCATAACTTAAACATTATACATACGATTACCTTGAGCAGGTGTTTTTATAACCGGTTGACTTATCCACTTGTGCGGATTTAAACTATTTTCTGTGGCAAACATCGTTGTACTCGTTAAACCTGTGATCTCGCCAACTAGTGCATTAGTTAACCTTTTCATTTACATGCTTTTCAGGAAATACCAAGTAAGGTTGGAACTTGGGAAGGCTACACGTGTTGAAGCTTTCTACGTTATCTTTTGAATATGTTCATTTCCCTTTTTCGTAAAACGTTTGTAAAAGACAATGTTGTAAGCTTTTGAATGTATTTTGATGGTTGGTGTGATCTTGTAACGTTTGCTATGAAACTTGAGCTGTACATCCCGTGTTTCCGCTTTAGTGGGGTGTGACACCATGGTCCAGCTAGCGCCGGAGGGACCTCCCCAGTTACATAGAACCGAGTGACGTGAGGGTCCTAGGACAAGAGGTGGAAGGGCCAGGGCAGCAGGGGCTCCCAGGCGGGGTGTGTTGAGATCACACGGGAGGGGAACAGGCATGGGCGGTGCAGTGGATACGCGAACCAGTACTCCCCAAGCCGGTCCAAGCCAACAACCTCCCATCACCCGAACGACGACTGAAGCTGGAACGTCGTCTAGACCGATGCTTCACCATGACACCGAGCCTTACATTGCTGACCCACCTTCCCCTTCCAGACAAGTTGAAGACGTGGAATCTGACTCCACAGAATCCGATACAGATCGTGCTATACGCGCATCTTTGATACCTCCCCGTATCGGAACAAACCCAGACTTTACCGAAGGCATCCCATCCGACTCACCGACACCAGCTCTGATCCCTTCTACCTAACCTGATACGGGAGATACAAGGAGACCTGAGGGAGAATTAGTTGAACAATTAGAACATGTGAGACGGAGGGAATTACGGTCGAAGGCGAACCAAGAAAGATTAAGCCGTAAAGATAAAGAGGCTTATGAGCGAATCGAGCCGAGTGTCATCCGGGTAGCCACATCTACTATCCCGTCTCATCCGTTGGGACGGGGTATTGAAGAAGCCTCTGTGGACCCAGTGGCGCAATTGCACAACCTCCAAATCCACTCATCCATCTCTCAAAAGACGGCTGTTTCAACTTCACACGTAGAATTAGCACAACTTCTACCGGTCTCTCACTCGGAGGGTACTGGTATTGAAACAAGAGACCAGCCTCCCCCGGTCTCTCCTTCTTTCAAAGCACCATTGAGTCTAGAGCCATTTGAAATAGAACATTCTTCGGCTAGGACACATGATGAGGAAACGAACATCGGTGCTCTTGGTGACCCGATCGGAACTTCCGTAGGATCTCCGCTTTTAAGTGGAATGCAAGGATCGGAAGGAAATCCTACAACGGACACATCATCGCCAACCGTGAACGTAGGTGGCTGTGCCTCTAAGGTAGATGCCTCAACGGGTAATCTAAGTGATTCCGGAGTTACTTTACCCGACTTTGTGTCACAAGGGTCTCTGGACAGCACCCTTAAGGCTGTTCGCGAGGCAATGGAGCAGCGCCTCACCGTAGAGCTCGAAAAACTGAAGAGTCTGATCAAAAGTAAGGAGAAAGTCGTCGAAGCTGAAACCGCACCAACACCTCAACCGACTCCCGTTCAGCCTATCTATTCGGTGGATACCTTGAAGACGATGCTCCTAGCTCAGTTGCTCCAGTAATCCAAATCCGATGCCTCTACCGAAGCAGACCTGATCTCTGTTCTCCGATCCCAAGTATCTACTCCATTGTCATCCATCACTACCAGAATGGATCAGCTTGACACGACACTCAAGGACATTCAACAAGCGCTCAAAACGCTGTCCGAGAGAGTCACCTCTATGGAAGAAACATGCAAGAGTCAAGTCGGTGGTCAAAAGCGAAGGCACGATGATCAGGATGATTCTGACCACCGTGAGGGGGAGAATAAAAAACAAAGATTAGCCGAGAGCGCCCAGATCCTCACTGAAACTACTGTGGTTCAACTGGAACCGTCAACTGCGGCAACTACATCTAAAGAACAACCCGAAGCCGAGTTGCCTTTAGTCGAGATGGTACAGGATATGGAAATCTCTGACGACGAGGACCCGACGGTTGAAAAGCTTGAGGGAACAACACAGGAATTGGTCAACTTTGATACATCAGATGGGTCTACACTAAATCTTATTGATCCAAACACCGAGATCGACCCGGAGACCGAAAATGCATGGTAAATCTCCAAGTAAACCTGATCTTCCCTACTGATGAAGACGACAATGTTGACTACGACCAATTTCAGCTGCAAAATCTGTATGGTACACCCATTCACTCTACTCAAGCCACCGAAAATCTGTATGGTACACTCGTTCATATGCTGAAATTCCGACATCTCCTCAGCTACCGATAGCTTCTGATCTTCTTCCTCCTCAACAGCAACAGATCCGATAGGAGAAGATCACGATATGTATTCCTCACCTGGAGGAATCTCTCAAAAGGTTGTTCGTTCACAGGTTACGCCCTATCGAGCCTACTTTTTGCATTGGTATTTATAGTTCCAACCCAGAATACCAAAGCCAGTACATAAATGCAATGAAGCGGTGTCTGCCAGTTAGCTAAGTCCGAACAAAGCACAAGATCACCGAAGTGCTCAACGTCTAAACAGGTAGAATTCTGAAAGTTATGTTTCCCATCTTCACCGTCCGACGAGAAGACGGAAACGAATGGATATTTTTCGAAGCTGATTTCAAGAATCTCCGACCGTTCGACTTCTATGCTATCCTGAAAGACCTCCGTACCAGAACTATCCGACCGCTTCAAGTAACCAAAGCGCTCGAAGTTGTTCGTCGATTCCTAGTCCGTACCATCATGATGTCCTATCTCACGGACTTCCAAATGGCTATCGAGAACAAAGCTAAGAAGGTAAACCTGATAAAGCCGAATCTGAAAGCGCCCGAACTGAAGATGTATCCCGAGAACACACTGCTTTTGGAACCCGAATTTGGGATAGTCTACATCAACGATCAGAATAAAAAGAGATTTCTTCGCTTCAGTCAGGTAGACAGATTCTGCGACGGCACACTCTTCAAAGCTCAAGATGCTCTTCGAAGAATCATCACGTATGAATCCGAAAATCAAAAGGTTTCGTATATTCCCAATCCGAATGAAATAACCGCTCGAAAAGCCTTATAATTGATTGAAGAACGCATCGACTATCGCCGCACCATTCGAATGTTCGAGGTACACTTTGCGCTCCGAAAAAGATACGTTGATAACTGGCGCGAACTCGAACTTCGATTCAAAGGGTGAGATTGTTAGGGCAAAATATGTGTTGAAAAGAAGTTCAAGGATTTGTTTGTAATTCTTTATTTTGAGCCTGGTTAGTGAACGGGCCGTGGGCTTGTTACCACGGGCCCGCCAATTATAATGTTTTGTTTAGCCTTTGTTTTAGGGTAGTTGTCATTTTTAGCTTTCATAATCGTATTGTAAACTCTCTGAATATTGAAAGCAAATTGGATGACCAGTTGAAATCATAACACCTGTTCTTATCTATTGATTTCTTCATTGTTCGTTACACATTCCTTATCAGAGATATTAGCAGATGGTTATATGGTATGCACTGAGGCATAATCCTCAAATCCCAAGGAGAACAGATGAGGAACAATGGCCAATTTTCTATATAGGTAAAATGACATCTTCCCTTAAACTTATCAATTTTCTTGCTCACAAGCCATTGACAAAAGCACTTACGTCATACATTCCAAGGAATATTGAGATATTAAAAGCATATTGCACCTCTATGGGACTTGAACAACCTCAGGTCCCTACCCATGAGGAAAACCCAGAGAGGAGAGGTGAGGGGTCTAGTGTAGCAAGAGAGGGGGAGTTTGTTCAAGGGGGAGAGCAAACATAGAGTGCAGAGAGGGAAAATTCAGAGAGATTGGGTAGTGGTGAGCATGAAAAACAGATAGAGAGTGGTGAGTATGAGAGATTGTCACTAGAGTTAGAAAATAGAGATGACTTTGTACTAGCTGATAGGGTTACCACTGTTACCATCTGAATTTTAAAAGATTCAAAAAAATAATCATGAGTTGGGAAATAAGGTTCTGAACTTGGAGAATAAAGTAGTTTCCTTGAAAGATGAAGTCAAGGATCTCAGAACTATGTTGGAAGGAAAGACCAAATCTGTTGAACAAAAGGTGGATGAGGTTAAAGTCTCTTTGGAATCTCATCAAAAGGAGATCAAAGATGAGTTATAAAAGTTTCAACAGGAAATTAAAAAAGGCATGGATGATCTGAAGTCTTCTCTACTTAAAGCTTTCAGTTCACAATTGGTCGTTGTCTCAAAGCCTCTGGAAGTTATACCTTTGTCTGTTGCTGTGACAGAATCTGGTTCAACTTAATCTTTAAAAAGGAAGTTTGATGATAATGATCCTCATGATCATCAAAAGGGGGAGAAAGGGCAAAAGGAAAGCACTGTGTTGATAATTGTTCAAAATACTAGTTATGAGAGACAAAGTTCCAAGGATGAAATGGAATCAGAAGAAGTGGTAAATGAAAATACTTGTTTTGATATGATTCTGAAAAATACTACTGAAGTTGATATGGTCACTACTTCTGAAGTGGATATGATGGATAGTTCTGAAATGGATATGGATAATACTTGTTCATATATTGTATTTTACACTGGAGGTAATCTGATTTCTGAGTTTGAAGAAAGGAGAATGAACAATATTTTGATAAGCAGAATGCACAATATGTTAGTAAATGCTCTTAACGTCCAGAATGTTCACAGATTTCTCAGAATGGTGATTCCAATTGATATGATGGGAGAAGAGGATTGCACTATTGGATATCCAGATAAGTTTGAAGAAGATTTTGAGAAGCAATTCTTTGATGAGTTGTCAATTCTTGAAGGAGAGTATGAAAAGGTTGAAAACTACTTCATGCCTCTGGAATATGTATACAGAAGACCAATCATTATTCCAAGACTTCAAAAGCCAATCTTAGAGGAACCATTATGTGATTTTATTGTGGAACAAGATGATATTCCACTGGTCAGGAACTACTTATGTGATATCTTTCCTAAAGACAACTATGAACATATCTACTGCAAAAAAATGAATATGTTGAGGTTGAGCACTTCATTAATGGGTTTATGGATCAGAAAATGCAAATGGTCTATCTTGAAGCTTCCAACAGATTCAGAAAACCAGATGAAAGGTTGTTTGTTAAGAAAAGAATTGAGAAACTTCTGGAGTTTCAAATAGAAGAGTTTGCTGATCTCAAATATGTCAACATGGAAGTTCTGAAAGAATAGAACTTGAAAGTAAGCATGACTAGCTTTGATTTTCACAGATTATTCTTGGATGATCATATTTTCTTGGTGAAATTCTTTGCAAGTACTGAAGAGACATGGGTTGAGCTTGAATGTAGAATAATTTCGGGCATCTATGTCAGGAATATGCACTTGTATGATTTTCAGTTGGCAATTGAATCAAGAAAGGTCAAGCGCAATCTTAGCTGTCCAATCAGAAAGACAAAGTATGGGATCTGCATTCGTGGCTTTGTAAGTGAAGGAATTGGAAATGAAGGCTTCATCTATATAGCTTCTGATAAACCTATGTTCTTCAAATTGAACGATCTTGTGAAGTACAATGATGCTACATTGGAATGGTTGTTGGTAGATATGGATGTAATTGCCAAGGATGATAGAGCAATATTGAAAGAAAAGTGTATAAGACATATAAAAGAAAGACTGGAACTCAGAACAAAGATCAAAGAATGCAGTGATTGGTTGTTATCAGAAGAAAATCCAAAGAAACTCTTACACATTGACTTTGTATTTCCTTCTGAATATGAAGTTAATGGTGTCTATTCTGATGAAATTAATGAACCTGTTCCAGAATTATTATCTACTCAAGAAGATGTTCAGATGCAAGATGCAGAACAAGCAGAAAATTCTGAAGTCAATGCGGAACAAATGCCAGTTGGTCTGAATACTTTATTTCTGGAATATGAGCTGCCAAACTTCTTTGAACCAAGGGATGTTCAATTTATGATTGTCTATCATGATAAGTCAGAATTTTCTCAGAGGTTTCGCTCTGAATTGATAAGATGCGTGGGTAAACAAAAACAGTCTGTATATTCTGAATTTCTGATCGCTAGACTCAGAGAAATATGTGTTAAGAGATTTATGAAGAATGAGTTCTATGGATTTGAGGTTCTGAGAGAAGATGGAAAGGTGTACTATTTTACTGAAGCTGACTTTGGAAAGATCTCAGTATTTGACTTCTATCGTTTGTATTGTCTTTTGGAAAATAAAGAGTCTAGCAAGTACAAGAAGGAAAGAGAAGCATTGGCTACTATAAAGGAAGCAATGTTCTATGCTTTGAGATGGTACGCTTACACAGATTTTCAAGTTGCTTTGTATGTGCATAGACCATGTGTCTATCTATCTAGACCAAATAATGATCATGAGCAACTAAGTATTCTGAAGAAGGGATATATTTGTACGTGGCCAGAATTGGGGGTCATCTTGAAAAATAATCGAAGTGATAAGATCTTCTTCAGAGTCAGTGAAGTTGCCAAGTACAGCTCTGGAACTCTCAGATTCATCAAACACGGTTTGAAGAAAAATAGATGTTAGCAACTGAAAGCTAACTAACTTTTGGATCACTTTCGTATTCAATCATTGTGAGATTCTCTCTCTAGATCTGTAATCCGTTCTTGAATGAATATAAAGCTTTTGGCTCCAATTCTCTATTCTTCTACTGTTTGATTTTGTTCTAATTAGACAATTGCATTGTAAGATCAATCCTGGTTTCTATAATACAGTCTCTGCCAAACCAGATCTATGTGAGGAAATCTCAGTGAACACTTCCAAAGTCTTAGAAGAAATTCCCAAAAGCAAGGAAGAAAGTGAGTATGACACATGCACAGAAAGTCCAGCCTCTGACAACAAAGACTCCTGTGGTCCATCCTCTGAATACGAGGATGACTCAACCTCTATTGAATATAAGACTGACTCTGACGACTCACAGATAGTTCCTTGTGAATCATTCCTATTCCGTTTGATCTATGACCTTCCATTGTAGGTTAAACTCGTGACTGCTTCCATTACATTAGGGTCATACTAGGTCCAGACATACTAGGGAAGACATTTCGCCTCGACCCTACCTCACGGGATACTCTCTTTACACTCGAACCTAGGTTATCGCACATGTTGTCATGTATGGGAAGTTATGTACAAGAATACTCAAATATTACATGACAACTCTAATGAAAGACGCACTAATGTCCAAAATTTGATCTCAGAAAGGAATCAAGTAGCAAGACAGGGAATATCAGTAAAGGTGGTCGCATACCGTAATCACGTTTTCTAGAAGATCATCCAGGTCTTTACACGGATTGTAACGGGGCTAAGGTTATGGCTAAGAAATGAAGGGTAAACGGGAACAAAGATCCTCGGTGTGTCAACATTAACAGTTCTGAACTTCATCACATTCTAACTTATCACTTGGCCCTTCTGTCACTATCGTAGTCGCTTTGACTCTCTTATTTTCTGCTGTAGATAATATCTAAACTAACTGTTTTTTTTTGGGGTGCATTGGCCATCTTTTCTATTTATTTTCATGACTGGCCTGGTTTCCTTCTTTTCCGCTCTAGCTTTTTCAGTTCATTACCGCTCAGATTGACACACTTTCGGATACGGGTTGGCTAAGGCTATTGGCTAATGGTTTAATGGTGGGTCATGAAATGAAAAGGTGAGTGTATGGCTACAAAGGAGGCTATGGTTGCACACAGATAGGTGAAAAGGGTACGATAGCTAGAAACAGGTTAAAACAAAACACACATTGGCTGGAATCACATCTTAAGGTCCACACGATTTAGTCTACTATATCCTTACCCAATATCCTGATGGTCGTCTTTGCCACTCAATGCAATAATATAGCGAGATCATTCTATATTCACGACAAGGAACTCGAAAAAGTGTATAAGAATTAAGTGTATGAATCTCTCGAAGTGAAAGACGTCTTTTAGGCTCAACTCTTGCTATTGGGTGGTCTCCACTAATGTCCCTAGTCATGTCCTTTCCCGGTCATTCCCTAATGGTCACGTCACTATCACAAGATTCTTCCCAGACTGGTCGGTCTCAATCATTCAAAACAAAAAATTTAGCTAAAGTGATCTAGGTACTCAGAAGTGCAGGAAATCTACGTGCATAACGTGGGCCCGATTGGGCAACCCCAAACCTTACCCACACATTGTCCCCAATGTGCAAGTGTCGGTTCAGGCGACACGAAATGAGGCAAGTGTAGTTGTGCGGTTATTACAGGTAATAGATAGGCAAGACATAACGTTAAGTACAAGCATCAAAGAGCTATTCTCATTTAAAAAGTGGCCACCCCAAACCTAGGTCGTGGCCTAGGTTTGTCTAGCAAAGCCAACCCCAAACCTCGGTGAAACTGAGGTTTGCACAGGGATAAAATTGAGTGTGTAGACGTTAAAAGTGAGGCACCCCAAACCTAAGTGAAACTTAGGTTTGTTGCATCTCGTTTAACTAATACGAACGAACATCATACACCATCTTTATATTTAAAGCTTAGAACATACCTGTTTGCCCGGACGGAGAAGTCCTCTTGAAAGAGTGAGCAATCACGAACGAGAGATATTGGAGAAAATGGAGCGAGAGAGGATAGACACCAGGAAAACAAAACAAAAAGCGACAGAGAGCAAAACAACGAAACACACAAAGTAGGAAAAAACACACACAGCACGAAAACAAAAACAGGGGAGCCGCGCGGTTTGGCGCGCGGTTTGGAAACCGCGTCACAAGCCACGTAACCCACTGTTTGGAAAACCATCCAGAGACCCCCGTGACTTGGCACGTAGCTTGTAGGCCGCGGCACAAGCCGCGTAAGTCTCTGTTTCAATTATTTTTTGATTTTTTCGATTTTTTTTCATTTTAATGGTTTTTCGTAAATAAGAACACACTCAAAAACAGGAAATTAAAAGAAACTAACCTCGGTGGGTTGCCTCCCACCCTGCGCCGTAGTTAAAGTCATGGCACGACTATGTGGTTCTCAACTCGGCTCGGTATCCACGGACTCGGCTCGCCTACACTTGCGATTCTCCGCGGATTCTTCCTCATCCGGTTTTCCTTTACCAATTCCGGATCCCTCTTCACTTCGACCTCTCACCTTTTTGAACATCTTGAACACTACCTTCTCTCCGCCAACTCTTAATGTCATCTCCCCTTCTTCCATATGGATTAGAGCTTTGCTCGTGGCCAGAAATGGTCGTCCCAAAATCAATGGGACCTCTTCATCTTCATCTATGTCTATGACCACGAAGTCGACTGGAAGGTAGAACTTACCCACCTTGATGAGTACATCCTCTATCACTCCATATGGGTATCTGATCGATCTATCAGCGAGCTTAAGCGTCATGTATGTCGGCTGCACTTCCCCCAATCCGAGCTTCCTGAAAATAGATAGAGGCATTAAGTTAATACTCGCCCCTAAATCACATAAAACTTTATCAAAAATAGACTTCCCAATTTGAACAGGGATCGAAAAACTCCCTGGATCTTTGAGCTTCGGGGGAAGCTTGTTCTGAATAATTGCGCTGCACTCCTCAGTAAGTGCAACGGTGGACTGGTGATCGATCACCCTCTTCTTGGATAGAATCTCCTTCATGAATTTTGCGTATGAGGGCATTTGTGCCAAAGCATCTGCAAAAGGAATGTTAATATGCAACTTTTTAAATATATCAAGAAACTTAGAAAAATTAACATCATCCTTATGCAATTTAAGTCTACTCGGATACGGCATTCTCGGTACCACCAGCTTGACCGGTGGTTGCTTTGGCTTCGTCTCTCCGCTCTTCTTGCTCTCTTCAACCTTTAAGTTCTCTTCACTCACCACCTCTTCATCAACCTCTAGCTCATCCACATCTACAACCTCTTTCTCTTTAGGCTCGGTTTCCTTTGGTGGCAGTTCTCGTGTAGGCTCCTCGATCAGCTCCTTGTCACTTCTCAAATAGATGGCGTTACATTCTTCTCTCGGTTTCCTTTCAGCCATACTCAGGAATGTTCTGGAAGGTCGGTTTTGTAAGGCTTCCGAAATCTGCCCCACTTGCCTTTCGAGGATCTTGATCGATGCGGTAATCTGATCAGTTGGTGCCTTGACTGTACTCACCGTGCTTGCTAAACCGTTAACCGTGCTGTCCATCTTTGCCATAAACTTCATCATCATATCTTCCAAACCCGGTTTCTTCTCCCTGGATGGTCCTTCGTTCCTTTGGGTGAAACATGGAGGACGATAAGCATTGTTAGTATTAGCAGAATTCGAAAAGTTAGAAAAATTACCTTGTTGTTGACTGGGTTGACTCCACGAGAAATTCGGGTGCTTCTTCCACCCCTCATTGTAAGTGTTCGAGAAAGGATCGTTTCTCGGCTGGTGATTCCGGTTCTGTAGGAGTTGGACTTGCTCGGGCTCTTGTGGATTGCCTCCCTTCAAGTGGTTCGTGATCATGGCTAGTTGAGCTTTTATTTCTTTTAGATCATCTGTCTCTTGAACACTTTCAACTCTTCTGACAGCTGATCGTGGGGTGGAAAAGCTATGTTCGGCCAGATTCTCGATCAGCTCGCATGCTTCCTCATATGTCTTCTCCATTAAGGCTCCACCCGCTGCAGCAGTGATATCATTTTAAAACTGCGGGTGAAGGCCTCCAAAGAAGGCCTGGATGATGACCCAACCGTGTAATCCACGATGCGGGCACTTCTTCAACATATCCTTGTACCTATCCCACGCTTCATAAAGGGTCTCTTGCTCTCATTGAGCAAACTGTGTAATGTCAGCCATTAGCTGAGCGGTTCTTCCAGGTGGGAAGAATTTCTGGAGGAATGCGGCCTTCAGGTCGGCCCATGTAGTGATCTGGTCTGCTGGTAAGCTCTGTATCCAGATTTCAGCTCTACCCTTGAGTGAGAAGCTGAACAGTCTTAGCTTGATGGCATTTTCCTCCATCCCATTGATCTTGAACGTATTGCAAATCCGTTCAAATCCACGATGGTGAGCATGGGGATCTTCAGTAGGCGCTCCCCCGAACTGGTTCTACTGTACCATGACAATGGTACTCGGCTTAATCTCGAAGTAGTTTGCTGCAGTAGCGGGCGGTTGGATGCCGATCCGTGCGGTTGCCACGTTTGGATTGGCAAATGACCGCATCGGAACTCTCGTCGGAGGAGGCGGAGGTGGGTCGTTACGTGGTCTCTCGTCACCCATCTGCAATTGCCTTTTGGCTTTGGATGCTTTACGTAGTCGGCGGGCGGTTCGTTCAATTTCCGGATCGATCGACTCGATTCCTTTCCCTCGGGTTTTCCTTGGCCTAAACCAACTAGCACCTGAAACGAAAATAAACAAACTTAGCAATCCAGAAATTGAAGGTGATAAAATAAAATAACAGAAATAAAAAAAATGTTTAAACTAATAGAGCTTATAGCTCGTAGTGCTATTAGTTGCAACTAGCTCCCCGGCAATGGCGCCAAAAACTTGATAGGCGGGTTTGCACCCCCCTAAATCTAACCGCAAGTGTACGGGTCGAAGTCAAGTAATAGTACTTAGAAAGTACGAGTATCGAATCACAGGGAACTAGGAATTAAGTATCACAATTACTATAAACTCTATTAACTGAACTGTTGAAATTGAATTGGTTGGTGTTAAACTCTAATTAATTTCAATAAAATAAATCAAACACAAGACAAAACAGTAAACAACTTTGGAAACTTCAGATAGAGAAAACAGTTGAGGGTTGGAAATCCTTAGGTTTTCGCATACGAGCATCAGACTTAAAACGATTACCAGTTACTCCTTTTAATGAATACCCAATCTTTAATGATCACCGTTGGTCTCTTTCGAGCAACTACGGGTTTTATTCTGAAAAGGACAAGTTTTATCTTTCAATCTCAACCTATGGATTTCAAAACACATTAAGTTCAAGATTTTAACGGGACTAAGGTTTACTCGGTATATCTCTATCACCTTTCTCAACTTAGACATGCAATTCCTAATTCTAGTCACAATTAATTCTGTCGACCTTATTTGCAAACAACCAAACAATTGAAAGCTAGCCAGACTCACAAAAGCATTAAGAAAAAAATCGCATGCATTCATTAAAATAAGAAAAACTGATAACGTCACTCGTCATCCATTCATATGTTCAAAACTAATTCAATCCAACCCCCAACATCTTAAGATTAGTTCATGATGTTGGGGAATACAAACACAAGAAAAGGGGATGAAAAAGTGTGTGCAAACATGCTAAACGAGAATGTAAAAGATGTAATGGTGAATGATGATGAACTCCCTTCTCCCGGCTCGAATCCGCTTCGCGTCGTGAATTACTCCTCGATTCCTCCTCTATCGTGGCTCCAAAAGACGTGAAAAGTCTCCATAAATCGCCCCGAGCCGTCTGCCGTTCGTCGTGTGAGAGTGGTATTGCGATAATAACCTAAAATCTGAAAAATCAGCCTTAAAAACCCCAAAACCGTTTGCAAACCGCGCGCCAAACCGAACGGTGGCGTGGAACAGTGTGTGCCGCGGCATGGGAAAAGTGTGCGCCGCGGCATGGGAACTGTGTGCCGCGGTTTTGGACATAGATCTCGGGATTCCGTTGGCTTAGTTTGGGACTCGTTTTGGGCTCTTTTTAGCTTCTTTTCTCGATGATTACCACCTGTTAAAGAACCTGCACATTCCACTAAATAAACCATAAAATTCCGCTTATTTGCTTAAATACAAGCCAATCTCATTGGTTTGAGAACCGAAAATAACGCCAAAAAGTGGCGTTATCTTAGATCTGGTTGGGTAGACTCTGGACCAGATATCTCTTGGCATGCTTTTCACCATCAAATCTGCTCTTTTCCTCATCATCCATCTGTAAGTATGTCTTGGGTTCTGGTCGAGCTTCAGCACCTCCTTCTTGAGCTGGAACGGTAGTCATAGGAGGATCTTGTGGGCCTTCAGTGAGAGCTTGCCAGATGTAGTCGAAGTTGTCTTTAGATTCGATGAAGATGATAAATCTGTCTCTCCATTGACTGTATTCGCCCTGATAGAGGGTCAGTGGCTTGGCGTCGGTACCAATAGCTAGCGTGTCGCGAGACATCTTTGATGTTTGCACTAAAGTGGTCGTCAGACGGTGGGTTCGATTCAAAGTGAAATCCTAACGCAAGGCACTACGATTGAAAGTCCTAACGCGGTTCTAGGAGTGAAACTAATTAAGGTACTGGTAAGAAATTAAGCTAAACAGAACTTACCGGATAGGAATCCGGATATCAGAAGTGTCCGGATCTGGTAGTGACCAGATCCGGGTGTGTGAAGTGTCTAGATAACAAAGTAACCGGATAAAACTGAAGTTACCGGATAACACAAAGTTACCGGATAAAAGAAGCTTACCGGATAAACAAGGAGTGTCCGAATGTAGATCCGGGAAGTGAGACTTACCGGGTAAAAATAAATGACCGAATATAAAAACTTACCGGATGAATGAATATGTCCGGATAGTAGAGTGATACGGATAGATGATCTGGGAAGTTGTACTTACCAGATGAGTATGCAGTCCGGATAGAGTAGTCTTAACCGGGAACTTGAGCTAACCGGATAAATACGTCCGGAAACTTGGAACAATCCGGATGTAGTTGTCCGGAAAGTAGCGTGAAAAATGAAACTTACCCGGAATGAAGAGTTGGTTTCGGACACTGCGGATGTGAGACTTAATCGGACTTGGATGCGATTAGGGTTGCACAAAATTGTTCCTGAAATATTAGAAACCTAACAAAACACCAAAACAACAACACCCTAACCGATTTCTAAGCCAAATAACAAGATTTTGATGGAAAAATTTTGATTTTTGACAAGAACAGAGACAAAACTTGTTAACTAAATTTTGCATAAAAATCTGCGTAAACGATCGAATTAGATTGGAAAACTTGCAGAAACGCTAATGAAATCGATACTAATTGAATGGAATACGTGGAATCAAGCAATTTATCAGAAATCAAAAGATGAAATTCTTAAACCCAAGAACACAGTCGACAAAATCTCAAGAACACTTACCAGAAACCTTTTGAATACCTTGAATCGAATCGTCTATAGGTCCTGATACCAATTGTGGATCCCAGATTAGTGCATACAATAAGAAATCAACAGTAATAATCAACTATCATTATGATTTCCATTCGTCATCCATATAACTTTAATAAACCTTTTTCAGCGAGTTTACAAATTATTTTTCAATAAGGATTATGACGATTAAACGATTAACCTGATTTCTAAGACTAAGTAAACTATTTATACTCAGGCCTAATCTAATGGCCTATTACATTCATTAAGCCCAAAATAGAATTTACAATTTATTCCCATGAACTTCCATTCAATCAGATTTATTCCCAACAAATCATATTATTACCTCTATAATATGCACGGTTAAGCCACGTAAACACATGTAGTTCAATATGTAAATGAACAAGTAAATATATCAATATGCCCAAGCATCAGTTTTGAAAGACTCACCTGGCGTCCACGCTAAAAGTTCTCACTTGAGAATACTTCACGCTAATCGCGCACCTACATAAGCACCCGACACACAGGAGTGAATAAGTCACTCGAAAATTCTCTCAGAGTCAAAACTCGCGAGTCACTCCCTAAAACATTTCGACCACACCAACTCCCGGACTCCAGACACTGCCTTCCGGATCTGCCCTTTTTCCGGAATCTCCCTTCCCGGTACGCTTCCGGATCCCGAGTCTTTTCCATGATAATGACTCGGCTTCCGGATTCCCGAAGGTTTCGGGTTCCGACTTCCGGTTTCCCGAATGTTTCCGGTACCGACTTCCGGATTCCCAAAGGTTTCCGGTACTGACTTCCGGATTCCCAAAGGTTCCGGATCCATCCGGAAAGTCTTCCGGTTTACTAGTCCGGATTCACCCAGATTCCTCTTTTCCATATCCATCCGGAAACTCATCCGGACATAGGAGATTTACTCCGAGTTCACGCACCAGGCACGAAGAACCCCATTTAATCACCTCTCAAATCCCAACTCGGTCAACCACAGGCTGGTTTTGGGACCTTAAATGCATCAACTAACACCCTTAATCCCCTCCCACACCGATTATTACTTAAAATCAAACAATCAATCACCGACTTACCCAAACGGTTATCGATCACTTGGAACTAACCCAGAATTAATCCAAAATCCTCAAAGCTGAAAAGAGATTAAGGATGATGAGTATAACCTTGAAGGGACAAAGATTCACACCTCCAATGCTTCAGTTTACAATATTTTCTTCCAATATTGCGAGATTTCTCCACTCCAACAAATGAACTCTGGCCGCCCTCTCCCAAAATGAATGGTGGAAATGACGGTTTTTGGGTTTTAACCCTAGTTTTCGAATTCCCGAAGGTTTCCGGTACCGACTTCCGGATTCCCGAATGTTTCCGGTACCGACTTCCGGATTCCCAAAAGTTTCCGGTACCCACTTCCGGATTCCCAAAGGTTTTCATTACCGACTTTCGGATTCCCAAAGGTTCCGGATCCATCCGGAAACTCTTCCAGTTTACTAGTCCGGATTCACCCGAATTCCTCTTTTCTGGATCCATCCGGAAACTTATCCGGACATTGGCGATTTACTCCGGGTTCACGCTCCAGGCACAAAGAACCCCCCTTTAATCACCTCTCAAATCCAACTCGGTCCACCACGGGCTGGTTTTAGGACCTTAAATGCATCAACTAACACCCTTAATCCCCTCCCACACTGATTATTACTTAAAATCAAACAATCAGTCACTGCCTTACCCAAAAGGGCTATCGATCACTTGGAACTAACCCAGAATGAATCCAAAATCCTCAAAGCTGAAAAGAGATTAAGGATGATGAGTATTACCTTGAAGGGAATGAAGATTCACACATACAATGCTTCTGTTTCCAAGCTTTTCTTCCAAGATTGCAAGATTTCTCCACTCCCGCAAATGCACTCTAGCCGCCATCTCCCAAAATGAATGGTGGAAATGAGGGTTTTGGGGTTTTAACCCTAGTTTTTCATATTTACACAGAAGTCCTCAAATTTACATTTCTCATACCAATCACACTTACTTCATTATTCACTTCAAAATAGACCAGGTTATTACACTCCAACTCGGCGGGGTTCAGCGCTATCATTCGGGATTGTAGGGGCTCTTTCATCTCTGCTAAAGTGACGACTATATCCTTCCTCCCCCGGTTCGAGAATGTGAGGCTCAGGCACTTAGAGATGCAATCCTTTGGGTCAACTGCTCCTACATCAAGGGCTCTTAAAAATGTCGATGATTATACAGTTGAAGAAAATTTGAGACTTCAAGGGGATAGAGAAGCAAAGTCCTTTCTTATTCTAGCTCTCCTGAATCACATCTACAACCGAATTGATTGTTTTAAGAACAATCCAACAATGATGTGGTCACAACTTGTGAAAATAATGTTAGGATCGGCGGTTGCCACTCAGCTTAGACAGACAAGGTTTATGAACAACTTTGAAGGGTTTAAAGCGAAAGAGAATGAATCCTTGAAGGGTGTGTTTGACAGATTTTGGGCGGTCATGAATGATCTTCATAAGATCAAAGTCACGAAGACTGAGTTAGAGGCAAATTTGAAGTTTTTGAATGCACTTCAACCATAATGGAGCAAATCATGTCATAGGCTTCGGAATGATGTGCAAATTTCCTCGATGCAAATTCAAGAGCTCTATGAGATTCTGATGACTGATGAAGACATGGTCAAAGAAAAGAAGGTCAAGTTAGATAAGAAAAACAAGGTCAATACTATAGACCCGATTGCTTTGTTGGCAAGTCAGTTAGCCGAGAAAAGTTTGATAGATAATGCGTTTGATGGAAGTGTTGACGATGATGGTGAAGCGTTAGAGCAAACTATGATACTTCTTACTCAACACTATCAAAAGAAGTATCATAACAGATCGGGGTCGAACAATCTGAGATTTTCTTCGGGCTTTAGAAAAGTTGATCAAGAAAGTGGTGGTACGAAACCCTTTGTCCCGAAATTTGTAGCTACCAAACAAGAATAGGAAATGAAAGAAGATGACAAGAAGGTAGTTACTTGTTTTAAATGTGGGAAACGGGACATTTGGCTAGAGAATGTAAAGTCAAAGTGGTTCGTGACTCATCTTACTACAAGAAGAAATTAGATTTGGCTGAGAAGAAGGAGAATGGAACGATTTTGCTTGTTGAAGAGGAATATTTTTTGGATTACTCGATGATGAAACCCAGAATGAAGAAACTGATGATATGTGTTTCATCGGGGATGATGCAACTGATGATTAGGCTGATGATCAAGAAAGTGCAAGCGACGAATCTGAGGCACCTTCTCAATTTGATTATGATTTTATTTTATCTCAGATGAACATAGTCACAAATTCTATTCGTATGCTTCGTTCAAAACTTCTTTCTGAAAAAGAAATTAATCATGATAAATCAAAATCAATTAAAAAGCTTCAAATAAATATTCAAGATGAAAAGACGATTTTGATAGACACAAAAGATAAATTTCAAAAGAAGATAGAAGAATTAGAAGAAATGAACAAATCCTGTCTTGAATCTTTGAACTCTATGACCGAGGTAAAAGATATGTTTTCTGATAAAATTACAGAGTTAGAAGAGAAACTATATTTAAGAGGTCAAACTGAACAAACAGTTTACTTAAATAAACCAAGGAGTTATATTTCTATAAAGGAGAAATGGGGACTTGGATTTTAAAATCCACATTTTTTAGAAGAGGCTAAAACGAAAGTTCCTACTTTATATGAATTCGATTTTTTACATCTCGCTAGATATGCTCCTCATTTTAAGATTAATTGGACAAATGACGAGGAAGTTTTAAAATTAGAAGAAGAGAAAAGGAAACTTACTACTAAAATGCAACTTCCATTTGTTTATACTCGTGAAAATGCGAAGTACATTTCTAAGTCTAAAAATTCCAACAAAGATTCTATTATCAAACGATTATTTTGACATATATGCTAATAATACTAATAAGGAGAATAAATCCGAAGTATTGTATGATACTAAAAGATATATTCCTTCTTTAGTATTAGAAGCCAAAATCGTTAGTCTTGAAAATAAAATCGTTGATCTTGATTCTAAGTTAGAATTTTTAGAAGATCAAAACATCTTGTCTGAGCTAGAAAGCAACATAGTCTCTATATGTATGGATTCTAGTCTTATAGAAGATGTAAAAGTCAAACAAGATTTTGTTGATAAAGATAAAAGGAATGTACAAGCAGATTTTAAAGATGATAAAATGGATGTTGATCAAAACCAAAACTTTTTCTCTTCTGATATTGAAACTGATTCTGAGTTTGATAAATCTGAAAATGAAAAAGAAAATAACTCCGAAGGAGAAGAGAATGAAACTGTTTCAAAGATTGATGTTTTAAATAAAGTTCTTTCTTCGGAATCTGAAATCAAAATGGAGAAAATAGATGATACTTTTTACGATAAATACATTTTTTTATAAAACTAAACGTCGTAAAAGAAGAAGCTCAAAGAAGTCAAAGAATCAAACCCCAAATTCTGGAAATGTCTCTGATTCTTCTTATTCTATTTTTTCAGATAGGGTTGTGAACAAGCGACCAAGGCAAATATGGAAAATCAAAAGCATACCTCCAGAAATATCAACTTCTGAGTCGAGCGACATAGACGACAAAGTTTGTAATAAGAATACATTTGCTTGTAATAAAGAGAATTGTAATAATTCTTTGCGTTATTCAATAAAGCTAATGATTCATTTTGCAAATGATGGTTTGTGTTGCTCATCAAGTTGTAATTCTGGTGGTAATTTTTATTCTTCCAATACTGATTTTGTTCATGATTCGTTTTATAATTCACATGCATATTATAATAATAAAGACTTTAAAAAGAACAGGACTAACAAGAAAGGACCCAAATCCATATGGGTACCTAAATCTGTTTGATGTGCTTATTTGCAGCCAAGTCGTTTGTGGTATCTGCACTCTGGATGCACCAAACATATGACTGGCAATAAGTCTTTATTATCTAACTTTAAAGAAAAGTCATGTGGACATGTTAAGTTTGGAAATTGCGCAACATCACCGATTCTTGGATATGGAGATCTCGTCCAAGGAAACGTTACTGTGAAAAGAGTGAGCTACGTTGAAGGTCTAAGCCACAATTTATTCAGCATTGGACAGTTTTGCGACAAAGAGTTAGAAGTTAGCTTCAAGTCCAAAAGAGTTGTTGTGAAAAATGACAACGGAAAAGAGTTGGCAAAAGGAGATCCAATTTGTACACCATCGATCTCTCAACTATTAACACCCCCTCGGATATATGTCTTTTGTCAAAAGCAACAACTCAACAAAGCTGGCTATGGCATAGAAGACTGGCTCATCTCAACTTTCGATACATGGATAGATTAGCCAAAGATGAACTGGTTCGAGGTCTTCCATCTCTGAGATTTCAAAAAGATCATCTCTGCCAAGATTGTGAAAAGGGCAAAATGAAGAAAGTTCCTCACAAGCCAAAACCTGATTTTTGCACGAAGGATATTCTTGATATTTTACGTGTCGATTTGTGTGGGCCAATGAAGACTAAAAGTATTGGTAAGAAAAGGTACGTTTTGGTGGTGGTTGATGATTACTCACGATATACTTGGGTGAAGTTTCTGAAGTCAAAAGCTGAAACTCTAGAAATCCTTATCAATCTCATCAAGACCATTCAAACTAATAAGCAAAAGGCAGTGAAAATCGTCAGATCCGACAACGGTACGGAATTCAAGAACAATATTCTACAAGCGTTCTATGAAGAAAATGGTATTACTCAACAGTTTTCTGCCGCAAGAACACCTCAACAGAATGGTATTGTGGAGAGACGAAATAGAACCTTGGTTGAAGCTGCTCGTATTATGCTTGCTTATTCAGGTCTTCCTTTATCTCATTGGGCTAAGGCAGTGTCTACGGCATGTCACACACAAAACAGGTCTATCCTTCATCGACGATTCAACAAAACTCCTTATGAGCTTATGAACGGCATCAAACCAAATGTAAAATATTTCCGAGCTTTTGGGTGCAAATGTTTTGTGTTGAATGATCGAGAAAATCTGAACAAGTTCAGTCCGAAAGCAGATGACGGAATTTTTCTTGGTTATGCTCTTACTTCAGCCGCATACAAAGTGTATCTAACTTCAGCTAGAAAGGTGGTGGAAAGCGTAAATGTCAAATTTGATGAATCTGAAGAAATGGTTTCCTGCCAAACAGGACCAGAACCCGATTTAACAGGAATTTTAGCTTCTGGACAAATCGGTTCAGAACCTGTTCCACAACCGACAACTCAGGATCCGAATTTGATTTCTAATACACTTTCTGATCTTGATTTATTATTTGAGCATTTTTATAATGATGTGTCTTCTACTAATGCTGATGTTATTTCTAATGTGTCAAATCAGGAAACTGTGAATGCATCTACTTCTAATTCCGCTGCAACTAACTCTGTCAATGATGTCGTTCCAGTCGTTCCTGAATACGAGGCAACTGAAGATCAAACAGTGGTTACTGAAGAACCACAAGTGATATCTGAAATCGTGGAGCCGGTGACAATCGATGAAATGAATTCATCTCAGATTCAAGAAGAAACTGAAGTTGATCAACCTAATGAGGAAGTAAACCAAAATCCGATTGTTAATCAACCGTCAGTTCAAGAATCTGAATCTGAGAGTGTAGTTGAGTTACCTCCTCCAACTCCAGAAGTGATACCTGTTTCTTCAAGTGAAGCAGAAATACCTGAACCTCCTTCTCAAGTTTTGGAAAGTGTTCAAGAGACAGTTGATCCCCTCCCTCACTCAGCAAAATGGACAAAGGCTCATCCAATTCATCAAATCATTGGTGATCCTTCTGCAAATATTTCTACAAGATCCAAGTCCGCGACGTCAAATGAATGCTTATTCGCTTGCTTTTTAAGCAATGTTGAACCATCGAAGGTATCCGAAGCATTGAATGATCCGGATTGGATTATTGCTATGCAGGAAGAGTTAAACCAGTTTGAAGCATTGAAAGTGTGGAGACTTGTTCCAAGGCCTAAAGAAAAAAGTATAATTGGCACTAAGTGGATTTTTAAGAACAAAAAGGACAAAGATTGTATTGTTGTGAGAAATAAAGCTCGTTTGGTAGCAAAGGGTTATCGACAACAAGAAGGCATAGATTACGATGAAACATTCGCGCCGGTTGCAAGATTAGAAGCTATCAGAATGTTTCTAGCATTTGCAGCATATAGAGACTTTACCGTATATCAGATGGATGTAAAGACAGCTTTGCTGAACGGGGTACGTAAAGAAGAAGTATATGTATCTCAACCAGAGGGGTTTGTTAACAAAGACAAACCTGATTATGTGTATCGTCTTGACAAAGCTTTGTATGGCTTGAAACAAGCGCCGCGCGCGTGGTACGACGAATTGTCAGCCTTTTTGCTTGAATCCGGATTCGTCAAGGGAGCTATAGGCACAACTTTATTCATTTATCGTGAAGATCATGATATTTGCTTAGTACAAATTTATGTTGATGACATAATTTTTGGTGCTACTAATGATTCTTTGTGTACTTGGTTTTCTGATCTCATGACCTCTAGGTTTCCGATGAGCATGATGGGAGAAATAAATTTTTTCCTAGGAATTCAAGTTAAGCAATTACCTGATGGAATCTTCATCAACCAGTCAAAATATGTCTTTGATATTTTGAAGAAATTCAAAATGGATAAGAGCACTACAATACGCACTCCGATGGCTCATGGTGCGAAGATTGGTTTAGATCCAAATGGAAAAGCAGTTGATGTTCGAACCTACTGAGGGATGACTGGATCATTAATGTACTTAACTGCTAGTAGGCCAGATATCATGTTCTCAACATGTTTGTGTGTCAGATTTCAGGCTAATCCCAAAGTATCTCATCTGATGGCAGTCAAACGAATTTTCAGATATCTGAAAGAAACTCCATATCTAGGTTTGTGGTATCCAAAAAGTTCAGATTATAACCTAACTGCTTTTTCTGATGCAGATTATGGAGGAAGTCAACTGGACCGGAAAAGTACATCGGGTCATGTACAATTTCTAGGAGATAGGCTGATTAGTTGGGCGTCAAAGAAACAAAACTGTGTGTCAATTTCAACGGCTGAAGCGGAATACGTTATCGCCGCCAGTTGCTGCTCTCAAGTTCGTTGGATGAAGACACAGTTGCAAGATTATGGGTTGCTGTACAAGACAATTCCGATATATTGTGACAGTAAATCAGCAATTGCCATTTCGGTCAATCCGGTTCAACACACAAAGACTAAACACATCGACATGCGATATCATTTCATAAAACATCATGTGGAGAACGGTACAATCGAATTATATTTCGTACCTACTGACTATCAACTTGCCGATATTTTCACCAACGCATTGGATGAAAAGCGTTTTAATTTTCTTTTATCAAAACTCGGCATGTTGAACTTGAAAGTTTGAACCTTCACAAATTTAATTCAATGAAGTGAAAATATTTTTATTTTCATTCAATGAATAAAATGTGTGTCAAGGGTGATTTTACAAGTAGTTTTGTGATATCTGAGTTTTATTTGCTTCAACTTTCGCTTCTGAAATAAATCGAAAGGTCAGCAAAACATGAATGAAATTTTGATATATGCGCAAAATTGTGTAAATCTAGACTTATATAGAATACGATGCTCACAAAGCCTAATTGTCAGAATGAAGAATGGAAATGAAAATATGAGGAAAGCACAAAGTTTTATAACCAAGTGATTGAGATGCAATATAAAAAAAATCATTGGGTTTGAAAGTTTGGGCATGTGGCCTATCTGGTTTGGGAGATTAAGTCCCAAGGGGTACTCGATACCTAGCCCCTAAGATCAACTGGTCTGGGATTGGCTGACCCAAATCCTGCTATAAAACCAGATAGAAAGCCATGTCCTACTGGTACAGATGGGATTAGGATATATCGATGTAGCCTTTCTGGTTTGGGAGAGTAAGTTCCAAGGGGTGCTCGACACCTAGCCCCTATGACCAACTGGTCTGGGATTGGCTGACCCAAATCCTGCTATAGAACCAGATAGAAAGTTACGTTTACGGTGTATCTTAGTCTTAATAAACCTTTTGATAAAAAGATGCCAATGTGCACAAAATAAAAGATGCCAATGAGCACACATCTCTTAAATCTTGGGGAAATTACAATGTCGCAATAAACTTATAAATTTGTGGAAATTCTGATTTTAGTCATATAGTGTGAGTCAGAGCAAAGTATTCTTATAGGTTTCAGAAATACATTTGATTGTTGCAAATCATATTTCGCATGATAGCACACCAAATAGATTTAATAAGAGGTTGAAACTGAACAATTTGTAACTTGATATGCAAGCATGACTTGTTTCTGAATCCAAAAGCATGCATTTGATGTCATTTGTTTGAAAACATGTCTACTTTCACTGAGTTGAATTTTTTTGTTCGGTGTTCAAACACTCTATAGTTAGTAGTTATGTTATATAATTTAATGTATTTCAGTTTCCATTACTGATTTTTTACGTGAAATTTTTCATACTGTGATGTGTGGAGTTATGCTGATTTTGAGGGGGAGCGATTTCAAAAGTTAAGCTAATTTTGAGGGGGAGAGAGTTCATGAGTTGTTATCTTGAAGGGAAGAAACATCATAGCTTCTCTATTTTCGGGGGAGCACATTCTGCTGAATGGTACGTATCTGACAGTACAAAGATTGAGCAGGTATGGGTTTCTGATATTTTCTTCAGGAAAGTTCTCCAAATGCTATTTTAATCTGAGGTTATCTAATGCATTTGTGTAGGGGGAGTGAAAGGAGTCTAAAATGAGAAAACTCATTTTTTTTTAAAATGCAAAAATACTTTCAAGTCTAATTTGCGCTACCCTTAGTGGCGCAAATCAAGATTTGCGCGACCTTAGGTGGCGCAAATCACATAAATTCAGTATTTTTGAATTTTTTTTAAAAGATGGTTTTCAAAGGGTTTATAAGGGTTTTGACCATTTTTTGACTTTCATTTCATTATACTTGCGATTTCTCCCTGGTATTTCTATCGACTCCTTCGTTTCAAATTTCTGAGATTGTGGGTACTGTTCATCGATTCAGGTATGATTTCGAACCTTTCTTCCTTGTTATTCCATCATTTCATAATTGATTTCATCCATAGTTACATGTATTTCAATCGATTTGTGAGGATATAAAATCTTTGAGTTCGACTGTTCTATCAGATTCATCGATATTAGGATTCACATGAAATTAGGGTTACTAAATGTTGGTTTAGGGTCGATTTATGCTTACAATGTGTTTATTTGTGAAATCGATGACTATTAAACATTTCTTGTATGTTCAATTTCAAAAATCGTATACTATTGTGTTGCATTTTGAATGTCGCGATTTTTTAGAACTGATGACAAGTGAGAATTGCGCCACAGCTGGTAGCGCAATTCACACTTTGCGCCATGGTCATGGTTGATTTGCGCCACGGTGTATGGCGAGTTTCTATTATTTTTTACCAACTTTGTTTTGCGCCTCTTCAGCTCGCGCATTTCATTCTTTGCGCCACTGTCTTTAGCGCATTTTAGACCTAGGAATTTTTTTTTATCACAAATTTTTTTTGTTTTCTATTTTCTTTCATAGTGTTTCTTGCTTATCTTTTATACTTTGTTTGCATATTTCTTAGGGGATATATGGCTTCAAATGATGATCAGAATCCTCAAGTTCAGGAAGATGAGAATCAACCATCGGATCATGCTTCTCGAGATCAACCTCTTCTATCAGTTCGTTCTTCGGGAGCTGATTTATCTGCTAGAAGGAGTTCTCCGAAAGATGTTTTCCCACACAGATTATATGTTTTGCCTTACAAGCCAAACAATGATTTTGTCAATCTTGACAGAGTGAGAATTTATTCGATTATACGTGCTATTCTTAGAGGTCATCCAATCAATTATGCACTTTCGGGACGTCATGGAGTTCCTGAGGTTTATCTGCAACAAGCCTGGCATACAATCAGAAAGATTGATAATATTTCCCATCCTCGATTCGAGATTCAGATCGATCAGTTCGAGACTTTTCTGGATTATCATCGTCTTCGATTATTACTTCGTCTACCAGAAGCTGATTCCAGACCGGGTCGTACAGAATTTGATGATTATCCACCGGAAGAAGATATATTGGCTGGAATTCGAGCACTGGGATATGTTGGTCCTTTGACTATGGTTAGTCAATTTGAGAAGGCACGTCTTCCACCAGTATGGTATGCTTTGAGCTCTGTTATCAACAGATGTTTGACATCCAAACATTCTGTTACCGATAATTCAAGTCTGCATTACTTACGACTTTTCCATGCAATTATATATGATTTGCATGTGGATTATGCTATTATCTTCTGGACTGAATTGTCTAAGCTTGTGTATGCCAAAAGTACGAACAAAGATCGCAAGTTCGTGTCATTCATTCGATTCTTGGAGCTTATTGTCTGGAGCATGCTTAGGAGTAATAAAGACATTCCAAGAAGACATAACTGGGTTCCAGCTCCTGATTATGAAATGGGTTACATCAACAGGCAGAAGCGTACGTTTGATAATTTTATGCCTATTCCTCCAGAGCTGATTCAGAATTATGCAGATCCAGAAGATGAAGCGGTATTTGATTATTGTGAAGAGCATGGAATAGAAGTTCAAGAACAGAATGTTCAAGAAGAGACTGAACAAGAAGAACAAGCACAAGGTAAAGATGATGCTGACTCAAGTAGTTCTGAAAGTGATGATGGTGATGACGGAGTGGATGATACAGATAATGATGATGTTGATGATAATGGTGGAAATGATGCTAATATGAATTTTGAAGAATCTGTCTTAAGAGAATCTGAAGTGGTTGTCACACATGTTTATGAAAGATTGTTGTCGGAAAGTAATACCGTTGACACTTCGGATACGGTTCCGATAAACACGAATGTGGCAAATTTTGAGGTAGATGAACTTGATCTTCGTTTTGCCAGACCATCTACTAGGAATGTAGATACTCAGGTTTCAGCTCTATTGATTTCTTCTAGTATAACAATTCTAGAAGCAACTACGACAGTTCCTTCTACAGTCGTTACATCTGAATCACTCAGAACGTCGGATTCAATGTCACTTGATGAGCTATTGAAGACAATGAATGACCGAATGGATGCCGAAAAGAATGAGCAGTTACTCAAAATGAAGGCGATGCTGAAGGGTAAAGGGAAAGTAACAGATATTCCTAAGATTGCAGTTGATATTCCATTTAGACGACCGACGGGTGTTATTATTTGGGAGCCTTCAAGTCGACCAGTTTCTCAACCGTCAACTCAACCGCCAATTCAGCCTTCAGTTCAAGCTCCACCTTCATCGCAACAGGGTATTCCGGTTTCAAAACTTTCTGATATGCTCTACGCGCGATTATTATCTATGTCTCCTCCGAATCATCAGGATAAAGATCTTATTTCTCTGCTTCGAAATTTTCAACCAACTCCGCCTCCGCCTTCTACTCCTACTCCGGCACCAGTTCCTGATCCTCGAGCATCGTCATTGGTGGATGAGTTTCATTCTTTCAGGACTGAGGTTCGTAATAGTTTTTCTGAAATTCAGCAAGGTTTAAAGTTGATGACAGATGCTCTTTCTACGCTTTCTGAAAGAGTGGCTAGACATGAAAAAACTTGCAACTTTGCTACTAGTTCGTCTCTTAAGCGTAGACATGACCAAGATGATCCGGGTCATCAAGGTCATGAGGGGGAGAATTCTAAGAGACGAAGAGTTGAAGAAAGTGTGAATGAAGAACCTACTGAAAATGTCAATGAAGAAAGGGCAAATGAGGGAAGATCAAATGAAGAAAGAGATGAAGAAGCTGATCCGGAAAACTTAGTTGATGAGTTGTTGAATGAAGTTGATTTGACGGCTATGGCTTCAGAGATTAACTATGTTGAGCCCGGGAAAATGAACAATCTGCAACTAGTTGTTTATGTTGATCCAGATTCTGCACCTGTTTCAATTGGATGTCCGGAGACTTCTAATGTGCTTGAGTCTGAAGAATTTGAAGATATGTGTAACTTCTTTTCTAACTATGTTGAGATTGATTCAGATGATGATGTTCAAAGAAAGTTTGATAAGTTCTGGAAGATTAAAGAAGAAGATCAAGATGATATTGTAGTTATATCTGATACAGAAGTTGAAGTTGAAGTTGAAGTTGAAGTAGATGAGAAAGATATTGAGGTTGTCAACATGCTTTATGGAGGTTTATCAGACAATGAAGATATTGGTCATCAATCTCCATTAGCACATTCTCCAGTTCAAGAACCAGAAGTTCCAGTCCAACAAAGTCCTCCGGTTGTTCCTATTGTTCCAGCTCCGACCACCACTACTACTGAAAGTACGTTTGTTCAGGGTGAGTCGTCCAGAGCTAACTCAGAGGTTCCTGATCCAACTCTGAATATTTCATCTAGCATTTTACAACCAGGTCCCGCATTGGATAGATAGCAAAGAATGCAGAGGCTTGAAGCAAGATACCAGGTTACCAGAATGAGATCCGCTTTTCTTGAAGACACTGAACGAAATTTCTATGTCAAGAAAAGAAGAAGAGTGAATATCAATGCTATTCGTGGGATTGAAAAGGAACCTTCTTGGTATCAATATGTGTACCTGATGTTTATTAAGTGTCTACGACAAGGAAGATATCTGGTATTTTCTAAGCACGGCATTGTAAGGGTACTTAAGGTGGAAATAGCCAGTTTTGTCAGAATTTGGTATCCGACATTCTATGTAGAACGTCAGGATTGTCAGACTTATCGGTTTACTGAAGCAGACTTCAATGAACTTTCTATCGATGACTTTGAGGTAATTTATCATCAAATTCGAGATATGGCTATTCGTACTGATGATATCCTCAGGGCTTTGGAAGCAGTCAAGCGTTTCTTACGAAGACAAGTTAGATTTTATCGATGCTTTAACTTCCAGCTTGCTGTTGAGAGCTTCCAGCCTGTAGTCAATGTGAGAAGACCGGATAGAGAATTGTCGAACATTGACAGCTATCCACTATTTTCTATTGTAGAAGACCCTTGTGGGATTGTGTATAGAGATCAGTCAGGTGTCAGACGTTTTCTTAGATTTGATGAAATCAGTAAATATTCTGATGGAACTTTGAAGATCATCCGATATCAGCTAGATCACAAACTGAAGGAAGCTATGAAGAAGTTATTGGAAACAAGGAGAAGTCTTTACCAGGTTGATAATACTGAGATCGGACTCTTGAGGAGAGCAATAGAGACAATCGACACAAGGCTGAACTTCCGGAAAACACTAAGACGCTTGGAGATCTTAATTGGCAAGAATCGTCAACATAGAAGATTCGAGCGCCCGTGATTACAAAGGGGGAGATTGTTAATGCTACTTTTAGTGTTGTAATCAAGGCTTATCTATTTTAAGCTTGTAATAAGTCTAGTTTGACTTTCTATAGTCAAGGGTATATAAACCCTTGTGTTAGCTTTTGTAATCAACAGTTCATATTTTGAGAGTAACAGATGGCATATTTCTCTCTCTAGATTCTCTCTCTCTAATCCTGATAGATCTTGGTTTATCAACTTGTTTTATTAAATAGAGTTAAAAATTAATCATAATGTTCACAATAAAAGTATGTATATATTTATTGTGTTTATCAAAATATATAACAACTTCCTATATATATATATATATATATATATATGATATTATTGATAACGCAGTAATTGCCTGTTTGTTTTTGGCTTACTGAGCTTAATTGCCTGTATGGCTTATTCGGTCAGCCATACAGGGGTGTTTGGTAGTGGCTTAATGAAAAAAGAAATGACTTAGCGATTAAGTTGTAAGGAGATCCCTTTATGTGGTCAGACATGATTATTTCAATTTTACCCCACTCTTTTCATCTAGCGCCTCCCACCAAAAAATTCTCCCTGCACATCCTTCTTGCAGCCGGAGCTTCCAGCCGGCGATTCCACCGGCGCTTCCAGCCGGCGTTTCCATGTTCTTATCCAGCCAGGAAACCCCATCTTCTTCCACATCGTTCCACCTGCTTACTTCTTGATGAATTGGTGGTTTTCTGTTTTTTTTCATCTTGTCTACTTATTATGCTCTCTAAACTATCCCCAGATGCATCACCATTCCACAATAACAAAATCAATTTTTTTCTTTTCCATTGATTGTTGGGTTATAAACAAGAAAGAAAAAAAACACACACACACACACAGTAAGATCTGTGAAAAAGGAAGAACCCCCAATTCCACAGTTAAATCAAGGAATTATAATGTTTGAAAAAAGTGGGGTTTGACCAAAAAATGAGATTAACAGCTTGCAAGAGTACTGAAAGAAATTAATAATCTTGATTTGGAAGGTTTACAGTAGAGAAAGAAATGGAAGTTGAGTTAAGGTTTGGAAGGTTATGAAGAAGATGAAGGGCAAATCATCACATGAAAATTGCAGTTTGTGTTTGTGTTTAAGGTGGATTGAATGTCGGGATGTTTTCAATTTCTTCATTTGTTTACGGGTCTTTATTGTATGAGGGTAAAATAGTCATTTCTGACGTTCAGCTTGTTTGTTCAGCACGACAAACAAACAACAAGATATCAAAATCCAGACAGACATATATATCCACACAGGACTTAATGAAAAACCAACCAAACAACCCCTAAGAAATCTTAAACTCGCAACGACTTGCTTTATATCGTTTTTGTCTTTTACTGTTGTTTTAATAATTAAGTATTCAAGAACATGTAATTAAATTATAACTTTAATTAATTTGATGTTTTATATTTTATGAATTAGTATTTACAAATAAAAGGCAAAACACTTTAAATAATTAATGTAATACGATGGACGATTCAAATCCAATAAAATAGAATTTGTGTCTTTGTTATTTTTTAAAGTTAGATTACAAATAAATGACACATCCAATATTTACACATCGTTTGGAAAAAAAAACTAATTTATTTTTTCTGTTTAAATAACCATGAGCTAACTTTTTGATAAGTTACTTGAAGTACCTTATTAGTAGCATTTTATGAATATTTTAGTTATGTCTTCATTTATATTAATTATTATTTATTAACTATTATTATAAATAAATATTAATTATTAAATTTAATTATTATTAATTAACAACTACTAATTAATATTAATTGAAATTATTAAATTAAAATTTAATTATACATTAATATTAGTTTTTAGTTATTTAGAATTATTGTTAATCATATAAATTAATTTTATATTTCTTTTAATACTAATCAATAAATTTTAATTATCAGTTAGTATTATCTTTTTAATTAGTTTTTAAATGATTTTTTCATATTATATATAACGGGTATTTAAAATCATAAGTTAATATATATTTTTTCTAAAACTTGTTTAACAAATTCAAAATTTATAGTATAGACATGTAATAATAAATTTTAAATTATTTAAATTAATATATTATACTATTTAATTTTTCTTTACTACATAGATTTATTAATTAACATATTATTGCTATAAATTTGTTTAAACTGTATAATTAAATAATGTAATTAATAGTTTTTTGAAGATTTCTTTTCCGATCATTTTACATGCTTATAAGCTAGTTTTTGTCTCATTTATTCGTCAGCTATCTTATCAGTTTTCAGCTAGTTTGGCAAACATAGCCTTTAACTTTAATAAGATTGATATTTTAAACCTAATAAAACACATTTATATTGCTGTAATTTTATTGGAAAACAGATAATTAATCAAAATATTATTTTTATTTCAAATAAAGTTCAACCACCACAACACGACTAAACATTAAAACTATTATCAACGTTCGTTATATAATAAAGAAAATTAATATAAGGAAGAAAGTTTAAAAATTAAGAAAATGGAGAAGATCCCGTATCTCAAGATTTCTAAGCCACAGGGTTATCAGATTTTGTTCGTTAAGTTATGGCCGGCTTTGCACGACTTCCATTTAAAGGGTTTTCTGGGGTGTACCTGTGTCTCTCTACACTTTAATAAAGCAGAAAACGAAGCTGTCACTTGGATCCTCACACGTACTTTGTCCTTTTAATGTCGTTTAATATTCTTCAACTAATCGAAGTTATAAAACGGGTTCCTACCCTTTGGGCTAAAACAAGAGTTAGAGGAGACAGCTAGTTTTGTCTCAAAGCCTCCTCAAACTACCAACCAACAACATTAATTAAGTACAATAATTTATTCCTAGGTGACCATTCATCTTGTGCCACATGATCTTACTTAGCACTACAATAAAACTGAGTTTATAAGACGCCTAAATAAATAAACGTCCTACAGGCTATTTTATAGAAGTAGGACCAAAGTTTTATAGGACCAAAGTTTATAGGACTAAACAAAAAAACGTCATATCTAAAAGTGTTAGAAAAGGTTTAACTACTATAGAAATAGGTATTTTAAACGAGTTTTTTTACATTTTTAAACGGATTACAACCGTTTGAAAGGGCATCGTTTGGAAAAGTCAGGGGTTTTTTTACACGGTTTTGGAACCGTGTAAAAAAGTCACACTTTTACACGGTTCTTAAACCGTTTAAAAAAGCCAAAAAAAAACCGTGTAAAATGCAATCCTTTTTAAACGGTTTTGAAAAACAACCGTGTAAAATATGTATAATTTCACAGGGTAATACTAAAAGAACCGTGTAAAAAGGTATATATTTTAAACGGTTTTTTTTTTAAAAACCATGTAAAAAGATTTACAATTTTACATGTTTTTTTTGCATTTCTTAAAACCGTGTAAAAATATGTACTATATATATATGTATATATATATATACTTAAAATGCCATTACATACCAAATGCATCGGGTTCGGGCCGGGTCGGAACAAGAACCGGGTTCAAACAGTAAAGGGAAAACCGGGTCAACCAAAAACCGAGACGGGTCGGGCCAGGTCAAACCCTAAAACCCCTGGCCCGTATAGGGTTAGAAAAAACCGGTTTTTATAAAACCGGGCCGGGCCGGGCCAAGAACCGGTTCTTGATCGGGCCGGGGTATTTTTCTTGTTTTTAAAAAAAAATAATTTCTTTGTATAATAATTAATTACTAAACTTTAGAAAGTAAAAAATTGGATTGGATCACTAAAATACACTTTAAAAATACGTTTTATTTATAATATATATCACTAAAATACACTTTCACGTTTTATAATTTATATATAATTTTAAGTTACAAGTTACAATACATAAATTCTAAACATTCGAAGGTACCGCTCCCGAACTCCCACCCCCATTACCCGGATTGTAATTGAATGGATTGTATGGAGCGTAGTATGGATTCTGATCTGGATTGTAGTTTTCAAGAGTATTGTACTTCTGCAGTCGTGTAATAGCCGTCCGATCGTCAAGGCGGTCGATGTCTAGTTCTTCGTCATCGTCGTATCGGGAGACGTCACCGACACTACTAACATCATAGAAATGAGAATTGTATGCGTTTTTTGCAAGAAACGAATATAACGAGAGCCGAGAAATGAGAATTGTAAGTGTTTTTTGCGTTTTGTAAGCAATTGTAAGGTGGTGATCACTCCATAACACCCTAGTATTTATATGGGGTTGGAGGGTGATATTTTAGCCAAAAAAACGGTCACAACACTATTCCAACGGTTAGAAAACGGCTACTTTTTTGAAAAAATTTTGCCCGGGCCGGGCCGGGTCGGGCCAAGAACCGGGCCACGAACCGGTCCCGGGTCGGGCCGAGAAAATTCCTAAATACACGAACCGGTCCCGGCTCTCGGGCTTGAAACCGGTTCTTGATCGGGTCGGGCCAGAACCAGTTCTTGGCCGGTTTCGGGTCGCGTTGGCCTGTCGGGTCGGGTCGGGTCGGGCCGATTTGGCCACCACTAGTGTACGTGTGTCTCTCTACACTTTAATAAAGCAGAAAACGAAGCTGTCACTTGGATCCTCACACGTAATTTGCCCTTTTAATGTCGTTTAATATTCTTCAACTAATCGAAGTTATAAAACGGGTTCCTACCCTTTGGGCTAAAACAAGAGTTAGAGGAGACAGCTAGTTTTGTCTCAAAGCCTCCTCAAACTACCAACCAACAACATTAATTAAGTACAATAATTTATTCCTAGGTGACCATTCATCTTGTGCCACATGATCTTACTTAGCACTACAATAAAACTGAGTTTATAAGACGCCTAAATAAATAAACGTCCTATAGGCTATTTTAGAGAAGTAGGACCAAAGTTTTATAGGACCAAGGTTTATAGGACTAAACAAAAAAACATCATATCTAAAAGTGTTAGAAAAGGTTTAACTACTATAGAAATAGGTATTTTAAACGGGGTTTTTTACATTTTTAAACGGATTACAACCGTTTGAAAGGGCATCGTTTGAAAAAAGTCAGGGGTTTTTTTACACGGTTTTGGAACCGTGTAAAAAAGTCACACTTTTACACGGTTCTTAAACCGTTAAAAAAGCCAAAAAAACCGTGTAAAATGCAATCCTTTTTAAACGGTTTTGAAAAACAACCGTGTAAAATATGTATAATTTCACAGGGTAATACTAAAAGAACCGTGTAAAAAGGTATATATTTTAAACGGATTTTTTTTAAAAACCATGTAAAAAAGATTTACAATTTTACATGTTTTTTTTGCATTTCTTAAAACCGTGTAAAAATATTTTCTATATATATGTATATATATACTTAAAATGTCATTACTTACCAAATGCACAAACTTTTTTCATCCATTCACATATAGAACTCCAAATCCTATTAAAAGGCAATGGACATTAAAATTTCCATATCCATTAAATTTCTTCATCAATATAGTATATATAAACCAAAAGTCATTACAAAAATATCCACAAACTTGTTTCTACAAAGACATCATCAACAATATTCTACCTCTCAATTGTTTGTTACATCTAACATGACTTTCTTTCTAGAACTAGCTCAATATTCTTTCGCGCACTTCAATTCATCGATCTCTTATCCTGAAAACAAATAAGGGCTCTATTTATAAGAAATCCACGTTTTATGAACATATAATAGGAGTTTATATTGCAAACACATAACAACATGAATAACTATGTTATTTATTCACATAAATACATCGACCACTTGTAGTGAAGTGCATACGACACATACCTTACTACATTTTACCGTCCTTCATACGGTTTAACCTAAATGATTTGGCCACATGACAAGCTATCTGATCTATTTGTTCAATATAAATATTTATAAAAGGTGGGTAATCTAAAAAAGTGTTTTATACAACATATAAATGACTTAAATTTACCAAATAAGTACCTTGTGAGGGAAATGATACTGCTCGTACATTGCATATTGGAACATTTGTTTGATTACATAATATCCACATTCTCAATCCTCCTTTTGTTGATTACACTAAATTATAAGGAGATGTAATAATTAGAAAAACTAAAGTATGAAATAGATTGTCGGGATATGTGAATTCTACCATGTTCAATTTCCAAATGACAGGAGCGGAAATTACGACATGACAAGACCTTTCACATTGATTATACTTGGTAATCGCCCTAAAAAGAAACAATAAATAACTTTGTGTCAATAATTAATTAACAATAAAAATAAACATCAATTTTATATCAATGTAATACATTACTTACATTTCCATCATCCCTTTAATCCGGTAAGTTTCCGCTGTCTCTCCTTCCGACATCTTTGAATCCAGTATATATACTAAGTGATGTCTAGGTCGTATGATTAGCAACGGCCAATGATGCCTCAATAAGGTTAAAACAATAATGTTATAAACTTAAAGCATACACTATATATCTATCTATCTATCTATATCTATATCTATATATATATATATATATATATTTATATATGTAACACCCCGAAAATCCTAACTCAAATTGTAAATGAGTCCATTTAGAATTATTAAAAAGGACAAGGTGTTGCATTGGAAGGTGGGACACGTAATGCTAATTGGACCTCTCGAGAATTTTGGCCAAGTTTGGGCTCGGTACAAGGCTAGCGAGTATGACACTCGCGATAGTGACAAGGTCACAATCGCGGTGTCACTATCGCCCCATATGTACCGAGAGTTTTGGGATAGCGGGCGAGAATGCCCGGCGATAGTGACAGTGTCACTATTGCGGTGTCACTATCGCCGACGGGTCCTGAGGGTTTTAAACCCACGCCTTTCAGCCTTCTTTCATTTCTATTCCATCTCTCTCTCTCTAAACTCTCCCAAACCAACCATAACCCTCTAAATCATTTTTGGAGCTCTTGAAGCCATTAATCTTGCAAACCAAAGCTTCTCTCTCAGTTCTTAACAAGGAATTATGGATGGAGGTTAGAACCTTTCTTCTCACTTTCGTTTTGGTGAGATTTCTACATTTTCTAGGGTTTTACCCAACCCTCAACTAAACCTCTCCTTTCTTTAGATGAAATGAAGAATGAGGCTCACTTTGGTAACACTAGAAGTGTTTGGTTGGTAGATTCACTTGATGGTTGAGGTAATCTTCTCTTCTCTTCATTTTGGAAATTAGGGTTTTGATCTATTGGCGATTTTGGGTGTAATATGTTGGGGGAAATGATTCTAAGTGTTTGGAAACTTATGGATTTAGGTTTTGGAAGATTTGGACTTGAAGATACGGACTTCTTCAAAGGAGCATACGTATGAGATAATCTAGATTTAGCTTAATCTAGCGATGTGAGTTCAAGTTACTTTGTGAAAACTTTGTACATGCCAAAATGTTATTTTTCCAAATACTTATGTGTTTTACATGATAGTTGTCAATGGTTGAATTATTTGGTGGGTGTTGACCCTTTGAAATATTAATGGTTGTAAATATGGTAAAACACTTATATTTGGGATTTTGGGAAAATGTGATGAATAAATCATGCATAAAAATGAGTTGTTGATTTATGTGATAAATGGAATTTATCTATTATGAAAATGCATTCTGTGGATATTTAAGAAATATGCATACATCATGTGATGTTTTGAAAATGTAAAGGTGTGAGTCCTTGGAAAGGAAGGCTTTTCCCGATCCAAGGTTTTATTTTGGGTTTTCATGGAATTGAGGTATTTACCGGCAAACGGTGTGTGTTGTTATATTTGATGACATTTTATGACTTTCATAAACTATCGTTTTGAGTTAGTTGAGTTTATGGCTCGGTGTTGGAGTTTGTTAAGTCTTGATGACAATTGTCTAGTTTTGATAGCTCAAGTGAGATTTGATCATAATTTACGTTATTGGGGAATTGAATGTTTGAATGCACTTGTTTATTCATTTGGGGTCGTGTAATGTTTTAGACCTTGTTAGCCATAGATCCATAGGCATTTGAGTTTCCCCTTAGTCTCGCGGGCAAGAGGTCGGGATTGATTGAGCTCAGTTTACGAGACGTTAGTTTCTTTTGTAGCACGGAATAGGCATCGGGATCCATGATAAGTAAGGCATGGACCTAGATGGTCGGGTGTCGTCTCATTGGCAGTAAGGTCTAATTCCATATGTGCTTAGCACGGGATAGGCATCAGGTTCCATGATAAGTAAGGCGTGGACCTATATGGTCGGGCGTCGTCTCATGGGCAGTAAGGTGTAATCCCTAAAGTGATGTTGTGGATTTGGAGTGACCCAATGTATAGACCTGGAGTGGTTGAAGTCAGGGGCTCCCTAGTCTCGCGGGCAATAGATCAGGAGTGATTGAGCTCAGTTTACGAGAGTAATCCAATTGGGTGTTTTATTGCATAGTAGGTGACCCACCTTTGTGTTCCGTCACGTGCAATGTATACGGGTCTCCCCCGTCACCGAAAGGTGTTGTTTTGGGTATTTGTGTTTATCAATGTTTTCGGTGACGTATCATATTTATGAGAATTGCTTTTCCACGTTATATGAGTTGTGGATTTTGTTTCTTCCATGTTTTGGGATGTTTTGGAATAATGACGAATATTTTTGAATTTAATCGCTTTGAGTATTAAATGCTATTTCACCTTTCACGCTGATTTTGGAAAAGAGTCCATTTTGGGAAATCATGTTATATTAAAGATTTCAGCATGGGAATTGTGTGAGTTGGAAAATGGGTGATTTGCATTAAAGTAAACTCTTTTGTAGTCATGACTAAAAACTACACTCTTCTCGATTTATGAATTTATATAGTCATGATAAAATGCTTGAACTCACTAGGCGTTAGCCTAACCCTTTTTATTTGTCGGCATGTGCAACAGGCTCAGGTTGGGAGTAGCTTTAGCTACATTGTGAAGTGGCGAGTACTAGTAGAGTGCACGAGAGATTATTTTGGTTAAGTGAATCTTCCGCATTTATTGGGACTAGCAACTTGTGTTGTGTTAAGTAACGCCCGTCTTGAGTTTTAGTCGTAGAAATTATGATGTTTAAATTCCGACGTACTTTCAGGAATGAAATGTAGAAATGATTTTATCTACTTTGGCTATTTTATTGAAATTAAAGTTATTTGCTCGTTCCAATTTTATGGGTGTTACAAGTTGGTATCAGAGCATAAGTTTGAGAGAATTAGGTGTTGATTTTGAATACCTAGACTCAAACTAGCGATCTATTAAGTGAGTGAAAATGAAATTGCACTATTAGGCACATTAAGATAGGATGTTTTGAGGTTAATGGAGTCACTAGGAACGAGAATCACGTCGAGGGTAGCAAGGATGATCATGTACGGTATGTTCATAATTGCACCTGGCCAGTGTTATGGTGAACCTACTGGTTACATGGGCATACTTGAATTCCTCTAACGTGAAGACCGTTGGGGTAGCAAAGAAGTTCCTAAGCAAATAGTTGTTGGAAAAGATTGACGATCTTAGTATTAGTCACTTGGGGTGACAATAAGCATGATAATTGTTTTAAGTGGACCGTTGCGGGTCGAAATTTGATGGTTGGATTAGAACCATGGACTTATTGAAATGATTTTGATTCGAGGAAGAATTGTAAGGATGACCGATGTAATTCTCAACTTTACCTTAAGAGGTTTTGAACATCTAAATGACGGTAGTGTGATCGGGGTAATTTGGAGGAGCATGGGTTGAGGTGTTGAGTGCCGACTAGGTCATGCACAAATTGTATTTTTGAAAATGAAATTGCATCAATCATTTCTTGTGTTTCAAATCCTTCTATGGATTGTGTTACAAATTTTGGGAAATGCTTAGCACATACACAAGATTATAAATCATGGGTTTTGTACCTGCACGAAATTATTTTATTGCGGGAGTTGCAAACTCCGCCGGGACTGGCTTTATTTTATTATTGTCCAACGTTACTTTCGGATACCATGATATCCATATTTTCATGATGTTTAAGATATTGGGCAAGTAACTACGGCTTATGACCTTAACATTGGATTTCCTCCACATATGTTATGGTTTGGACGAAAAGTTATCTTTCATTATGTCTATATTGAGTTTATTGGAAAAAATTTATTTAATGGAAGGTTTATCGAAAGTGTTGTTTAGATCATATTACAACAAAGGGGAAATTTGGGAGTTTTGGCATTTTGGCCATGGTTTTGCGTTATGCAATTTGATTGTTGGAAGCGAAAGGCTTGGTACTATTTGGTTGAGTTGAGGCAATTAAACCCATGCAGTTTTACGGAGTTTCGTTTTACGACGTTTTGTGTCGTGTGGGTGCAATTTTATAAGGAGCATACTTTAGCTATTGCGTGTGTTGATTTTAGATAGTATTGGGCATTTCGACTCTTTCGGGTTTTGTTGAGAAGTGTTATTTGAGCCGTAAGGCAACCAAATGGGACGTTTTGGGAACTGTGAGGTAGCGTGGTTTCTCTTTAAAAGATTTGTGTTAGTACGTTTTGTTGCAATTTATCTAATCATACAAATTGATTTTTACGTGGCATGAGTAATGCAGGAAAGAATATGCATATTGTATTTCTTAACGGTTTGCTTTATGTACTTCCGACTAGTTGACTGTTTTAATGACCTTTCTTGCAAACGCATGGTATTGATCTAAGGGTGTGCATAATTGGGTAGATACTAACCCTCGAAAGCTTTGATAAACGTATCGTGAATGGAAATGTTTTATAAATTCGTTACATAAGTAAGGGTCGTTTGGTCAAGATATGTTGGGTGTTGTGTGAGTAATGCATGGATTACACTACGGAACATTTTGAAAACACGAATATGTGAGTTGTTGACCTTTGGTCAATTTTTGAGCATAAGGGATATTTTGGAAGATTTTAAACCTTTTGGTTTTGGAGAAAATGAGTATTTTGAGTATCCTAACGAGTAAATTTGAAACATTGTCATTTCGACGTTTTGTATTACAAGTGAAAAACATTTAGCGTAAATACTCCTTGATGGGGGTTGTGGAAATTTATTGTTTAAATATATAGTGCATTAAACTATTGATGTTTTGGAACCCTAATGCACATTGTTTGTACGATCCGACATTCGAAGTCGATTTGAACCATTTTTTGTGTCAACCAATTATAAACGCTTATTTTCTCCTAAGTTTTGGGAAAAACACGTTAAGGTGTGGGTACGGTCAAAAATGTTTTACTCTAATGTAATTTTATGACTAGCTGAGAAGATTTGAACATGGATTTAAAAAGTTTCATCTTTTTGGAATTTGTTACGAATGATTTGGTACATGTAACTTCGTTTCAAGAAAACTAATAAGAGAATGATACTAGTTTGTGTGCATACTTCAATTTGAGAGTCCTTCTTGACGTTTCAGTTAATATCTTCAAACGATGAACACGTAGTGATTTTGTTTTCGACTTGGAATTGGCACAAATTGTTTTATGTCTTAACCAAAGTGCTATTTCGGGATTGTTTCGCCGATTGTGAAATGAACTGACGTGTGAGTACTCTAGTGGTAAATTTTATGTCAAGCTATTCATGATTTGAAAAGGAAAATTTTAGAACCGGGTAATATTCAGACCCTTTTCAGGCACGTATCGACCATTTGGTTGCACATTATTTAAAGTGGGAAATTACCTCACGTGCATAATATAGATCAATCCACGCTAAAACCGTATCGGTTTCTTTCAGAGAAGTTGTTTTTTTGTGATTTTGCGCTTTGTTAACGATACAAATTTTGATGAAATGGTTTTCAATATGATTTTCATATGTGGGATGAATATGCCTATTTTTGCACAACTATCAAAGTGATAGTAGTAGATTTTGTGCGTGCAATTAGATTGATATGAAAACCTTTATGTTAAGAGTTTTTATGAACGTTTCGATTGACATATTTGTTAAACATTTCGCTTGAAAGGCCTTGAACTCATAGGAACCTTGGAACGGTTAAGTAACTCAGTTAAAAGTAAGTGTGTGTAGCACTTTGATTGTGGAAGGTTTGAGTATTCCACGTGTGATGGCACTACAGGCCGAGTGGTATCGGTTGCGGGAATGACGCACTCTAATAATTAAAGGATTTGAATCGTAGTACCTTATATTGAGGTTGGTGGTAACCATTCTTCTTGGGAATCTTATTTTGGGGTCTTGGTCAACTTTCGTATGTGGGACCCTTTAGACACCATAGCGATAATTTTGGTTTTGATGAGAATGCTCGACGAGTGAAACTCGAGTGTTGAGTCTGTTGTGACTCAAAGTGTGGTGGTACAGCTAAGTGTCAATTTTTGGGCTTGAGGCCAAGCACCGTTAGTGTAATCGAGGGATTGCAGTCCGATTTTAAAGGAATGATGGCAATGGCTGTAGTAACCTTATGATGCTCAATTGTGATAAGAGGAATTAGTGAAACGACTTGCCTCGTGTGGTAAAAGAATTTGTTGATCGGATGATTGATAATTAGGCATATCGTTAGGATTGTGTAATTTATGAGTCAGTAATGACCGTTAGTGTTGGAATGGGTGTATTTCGCTGAGAGGAAATGCTAGTTCAGTAGCGGGATTGTTTGGGGATTCTGAAGTTTTGATTGATGTTGGTAGTGATTAAACGTTGGGTTGGCTTGGAGAGGAAATTTAAGAACATGTGAATGTGGAATAATTGGGAAGTTCAAATCTGTCGGTGGGAAAGTATGGGTCACTTAAGGTTGGGAGACAATTTAAGTCTGGTGGTCGAAAGCCACTCCAGCAGCTTAGGCCTTCAATTGGATGTGGGTGTTTTTATGCCTAAACGGGAAATTGTTATGAGCAACATCAAGAAGTCGTTGTGGGCAATTCCGTAGGAAATAAATTTGAACCGGGTTGAAACCGAGGGAATTTGGAATGTGTTGGGCTAGATTTCGAGGACAAAATCTCTTTAAGGTTGGGAGGATTGTAACACCCCGAAAATCCTAACTCAAATTATAAATGAGTCCATTTAGAATTATTAAAAAGGACAAGGTGCTGCATTGGAAGGTGGGACACGTAATGCTAATTGGACCTCTCGAGAATTTTGGCCAAGTTTGGGCTCGGTACAAGGCCAACGAGTATGACACTCGCGATAGTGACAAGGTCACAATCGCGGTGTCACTATCGCCCCATATGTACCGAGAGTTTTGGGATAGCGGGCGAGTATGCCCGGCGATAGTGACAGTGTCACTATCGCGGTGTCACTTCCGCCGACGGGTCCTGAGGGTTTTAAACCCACGCCTTTCAGCCGTCTTTCATTTCTATTCCAGCTCTCTCTCTAAACTCTCCCAAACCGAACCATAACCCTCTAAATCATTTTTGGAGCTCTTGAAGCCATAAATCTTGCAAACCAAACTTTCTCTCTCAGTTCTTAACAAGGAATTATGGATAGAGGTTAGAACCTTTCTTCTCAATTTCGTTTTGGTGAGATTTCTACATTTTCTAGGGTTTTACCCAACCCTCAACTAAACCTTTCCTTTCTTTAGATGAAATGAAGAATGAGGCTCACTTTGGTAACACTAGAAGTGTTTGGTTGGTAGATTCACTTGATGGTTGAGGTAATCTTCTCTTCACTTCATTTTGGAAATTAGGGTTTTGATCTATTGGCGATTTTGGGTGTAATATGTTAGGGGAAATGATTCTAAGTGTTTGGGGATAAATATTTATGGTTGGAAACTTATGGATTTATGTTTTGGAAGATTTGGACTTGAAGATACGGACTTCTTCAAAGGATCATACGTATGAGAAAATCTAGATTTAGCTTAATCTAGCGAGGTGAGTTCAAGTTACTTGGTGAAAACTTTGTACATGCCAAAATGTTATTTTTCCAAATACTTATGTGTTTTACATGATAGTTGTAAATGGTTGAATTATTTGATGGGTGTTGACCCTTTGAAATATTTATGGTTGTAAATATGGTAAAACACTTATATTTGGGATTTTGGGAAAATATGATGAATAAATCATGCATAAAAATGAGTTGTTGATTTATGTGATAAATGGAATTTATCTATTATGAAAATGTATTCTGTGGATATTTAAGAAATATGCATACATCATGTGATGTTTTGAAAATGTAAAGGTGTGAGTCCTTGGAAAGGAGGGCTTTTCCCGATCCAAGGTTTTATTTTGGGTTTTCATGGAATTGAGGTATTTACCGACAAACGGTGTGTGTTGTTATATTTGATGACATTTTATGACTTTCATAAACTATCGTTTTGAGTCAGTTGAGTTTATGGCTCGGTGTTGGATTTTATTAAGTCTTGAGGACAATTGTCCAGTTTTGATAGCTCAAATGAGATTTGATCATAATTTACGTTATTGGGGAATTGCATGTTTGAATGCACTTGTTTATTCATTTAGGGTCGTGTAATGTTTTAGACCTTGTTAGCCATTGATCCATAAGCATTTGAGTTTCCCCTTAGTCTCGCGGGCAAGAGGTCGGGATTGATTGAGCTCAGTTTACGAGACGTTATTTCTTTTGTAGCACGGAATAGGCATCGGGATCCATGATAAGTAAGGCATGGACCTAGATGGTCGGGCGTCGTCTCATGGGTAGTAAGGTGTAATTTCGTATGTGCTTAGCACGGGATAGGCATCAGGTTCCATGATAAGTAAGGCATGGACCTATATGGTCGGACGTCGTCTCATGGGCAGTAAGGTGTAATCCCTAAAGTGTTGTTGTGGATTTGGAGTGACCCAATGTATAGACCTGGAGTGGTTGAAGTTGGGGGCTCCCTAGTCTCGCAGGCAATAGATCTGGAGTGATTGAGCTCAGTTTACGAGAGTAATCCAATTGGGTGTTTTATAGCATAGTAGATGACCCACCTTTGTGTTCCGTCACGTGCAATGTATACGGGTCTCCCCCGTCACCGAAAGGTGTTGTTTTGGGTATTTGTGTTTATCAATGTTTTCGGTGACGTATCATATTTATGAGAATTGCTTTTCCATGTTATATGAGTTGTGGATTTTGTTTCTTCCATGTTTTGGGATGTTTTGGAATAATGACGAATATTTATGAATTTAATCGCTTTGAGTATTAAATGCTATTTCACCTTTCACGCTGATTTTGGAAAAGAGTCCATTTTGGGAAATCATGTTATATTAAAGATTTCAGCATGGGAATTGTGTGAGTTGGAAAATGGGTGATTTGCATTAAAGTAAACTCTTTTGTAGTCATGACTAAAAACTACACTCTTCTCGATTTATGAATTTATATAGTCATGATAAACTGCTTGAACTCACTAGGCGTTAGCCTAGCCCTTTTTATTTGTCGGCATGTGCAACAGGCTCAGGTTGGGAGTAGCTTTAGCTACATTGTGAAGTGGCGAGTACTAGTAGAGTGCACGAGAGATGATTTTGGTTAAGTGAATCTTCCGCATTTATTGGGACTAGCAACTTGTGTTGTGTTAAGTAACGCCCGTCTTGAGTTTTAGTTGTAGAAATTATGATGTTTAAATTCCGACATACTTTCAGGAATGAAATGTAGAAATTATTTTATCTACTTTGGCTATTTTATTGAAATTAAAGTTAGTTGTTCGTTCCAATTTTATGAGTGTTACAATATATATATATATATATATATATATATATAACTCAGCCTTGTATGTACGGTTCCAAAAAGAAATCCTTTTCTATGTTGTGCATCATCGATTTAAATATTGTCTCCATGACGTATGAACCATCTCGTTCAGTCGCGGTTTCATCAATTCCTCTCGGGGCAATATGCACAACGGTTCTTCGAATTTTTTGATATTATAATATATAGATCCCCAAAAATTACAATATGATTAATCTATTTTGTATTGCGTACATGACTTCCACTCTGGCTGTTCTTGCAGCTTTGTACCTGACAGAATTGTTGAGACAGTAGCCATGCAGGGTTATCAGATCATATGGATTGAGCAGCACTAAGTCGTTGTCGTTGAAGGTTTCTATCTTCTGGTTTTCTTGCTCGACCGTGTAGATATGATAGATAACTCTGTCATAGGAAAATTTCTTCTGTTCTATCTTCAGAATTCTTTGAAAAGTGAAGGAAGGATTTATGACCCCATGAATGTTTGTTTTGGTCCTTATAAATCTCCTTCTGTCTTCTGTGAGCAAGTTTGCTCTGATCGGATTTAGATATGGGTTTGAGGGTGTAGAGTTGATGAGTATAATATCTCTGTCGGCATAGAGATAAGAAAAAGTTTCTTCCAGAGAAGGTAGTGAATGCTCTGGTTGATGATCTTAAACTTCAGCATTCTATTCGGGTTCAAGTTGGTTTTCTTCTTCTTGGTTTTCTGCCATTTGGTTCTCTGGTTCTGCTTCTTGGACTTGGATGGTTGAGATTTGGTTTGGTTGATTTGATAAGTCATCAACAGAGGATGGGACTGTCCTCTCTGGTTCAGTTCTTGGTGATGGTGGAGGGGTATCCAAGATGATTGTCTTTGGAGGCTCTGCTGCAGAAGTTGAGGTTTCTGCTAGGGTTCTGATAGATTTATCCTTGAAGATGTATTCTAACGTTGTCTCCCGCTTTTGTTGGTCTGAGGGCTCTCCTTCATCCATCTCTGTGTCACCATCATCAGAGAATGCCACAGTGGCCTTGGGAGAGTCCTGGCCAACAAACTTTCCTTTCTTTAATGGTGCAACCTCAGATGGTTCTTCAGCAGTCTTTAATGGTGTAGCCTCAGATGGTTCTTCAGCAAATCTTTTCTTTGACACTGTTTCCAAGAAAACATCGGTGAACATGGCGGCAGATTTCTTCAGAACATATTCTACCTCTGCTGCAGCTGCTCTGATTTCATCCACTTGACTTTCAAAATTGAACTTGTGGGAGTCCATAGTATCTTTTACATGTTTTTCTGAGATATTGGCTTTTCCCACAATTTTTGAGCTAATTGTCATCATTTTGCTCAATACATTCTTTCTGAAAGTTCCCATGTATGCTCTATCGATTGGCTGTCTGTCAGTGAAGGGGATGTCTGCGTCTAGTGCCGTGGCTTCTTTGATTGCAGACTTGACAGAGGTGTTGATCATCTCTGTCAGAGTTCTATTGAGGGATTCCTTGTGATTTTCTGCCATTGTAGCTTTCAGATCAGAGATCTCTTTGTGCAGCTTTTCTTCCTCTTCTGCTATTTTCTTTTCCCAATCAACGAACTTCTGGGAAGTCTCTGCCAACTTAGTTTGGACTTCCTTTAGTTCTTCCTTCAGAGAAGCATTCTCCTTTAGGATCAGCTCCTCCTTTGCAACATTGATAAGTTTACACTCATTCAAGGAGTCTCTGATATTGTCACAGAAGCCTTTGTACTCTGCTTTGGTGACAATGTCAGAAGGGGTAACATGCTTCCAACACATGGATTCAATTATGCCTCGAGTCCAGAGGCGCCTCCTGTCAGAACTGTATTGACGTTGATTCTGGGAGGACTTCCACCCTGTCCTTGATGTTCCCTCTGGGGAGAATCATCTCGGGGTGTTCTGATCAGAGTTTCCTCTTCCTGCTCAGGTTTAAGAGAAGGGAATCTGATGTGATGGGTAGTCCTGCGATCAAGGCAGGTTTTCCCTTGTGCTACTAAGTCTAACCAATGTCGCTAAGTTGGACATAGACTACGTGAGATCTTAAAGATCTCTGGACTAGTTTGTGTTCCATCTATGCAAGCCATAGAGGCTTCAACGTGTGTATTTGTCCTATCAATATCCTGGGGCGATGGGACATCATTACCAAAAAGGGATTCCTCTGTTTCGTGCACACCATAGGCATGAAGAGTTGCCTCTGATGGGTTTGGCTGGTTTGGGTTCGAGGTATGCACCTCTGTTTCAATATCCATTTGGGTTTGATCACCATGGATAGGTTGTGCGGTAGCACTGGGGGATGGGGTAGGAAAACGCACATGTGTGTTCGAATGAACATCTTTTTCTTGGCTCGCATTTCCCTCGGCTCCTATGGGGTTAGAAGACTCAGATTCACTCTCTAACTTCTCTGTCTCACCACTACCAGAGGAGGATGAACTCTCTGCTCCTCCCTCTGTAGTATCCCGAACACCCTCTTGGACAGCCTCCTCTGAGGATACTCTGTCATTTGCTACCTCTTCCTCCTTTTCTATCTCTGAGGAAGACCCTTCTCTAGGTGCTCTTACCTCTGGTCTGACTTCCACGACTTCCTCACTGCTAGACTCTACTGAGGGCTCAGAACCTATGTAAATTGGGGATCCCACCTCAGGCTCTTGAGGTTGGGTAGCTTGTCTATAGTTTTGCAAAGAGATGTGTTGAGGGTGGATAAGAGCTAGCATTGTCTGTGGGACTCTACAAGTATTAGGATACGTACAAGAGATTGTAGGTATGAACTGCGACATTACCCATCCAGGTGTAGGGGCTCCTTGCTGTGTTAATTGCAGAGCTTCGAACGCTTCTCAGATGACAAGGCTGATTAGCCTTGGAAATCTAATAGCCTTGAGATTTCTGTCCTTGTCTACCAGCTTTACTCTCGCTAGAAGGTTGTTCTTCATATTTACCACGTTTAATAGTTCGTTGTAGAGGATGGTGGCGTAGTCGAAATGTATGTTGAAGTACAGATCATACGTAATCTGTAGTATCTCTGTGCTTGCTTGGTCTTGACTTCCACTCTTGCACGTCAAGGTTCTGTTGTGTGTGGAGAACATAAAGTTCCACACTGGTTGTAGTTTTTCTCTCTTGAAGTCGCCTATCTTGGTCAAACCTTCATTATATCCTAAGAACTTGATAAATTCCAGAAGAACTGGAACCTTTGCGGGTTTCGCATACGCAGGAACTCCCAGTTCCACAGGGGTGTGCATTCCAAAAACTCTTTTCAGGGTTTTGGGGCGTATACAAATCGTCCCTGCACCACCATTATCACCAGCATTGACCTTTCCTATGATTCCTTTGTGTTCCTCTATGTACTGACAAGTTGTCCACCATTGTTGGACATAAAGTTGAGGAACATCACCGTCAAAGTTGGTTAGGGCTAGAAAGAGTTAAGAACGTCGAAAGAACTCGACAAAGACATGATAGATGGGTTCAAAGTTTGCAGGGTTTGCAGAGAATCGATAGTTGTTATCGACAAACTCATAGGGTTGGATAATTATTTGATCCACTGGAACGATTCTGCTCGATTCAACAGAGTTTTCTTGGTTTGCCATTGTTGCAGGTTTGAAGGTTGAAGAACACAAAGAAGATATTTTGCTCAAAGGAGGTAAGAATGCAGGTTTGAATACTTAGAAAGCGTAAGAAATTAAGTGGGTAATTCAAACGGGTATTTATACTCAAAAGGATGTGGCTGGGATAACCATCGTAGGTACTATAGGCACTTGAGTGTCAGATAGTGGAACGTTTTCTACAGTAGAACGTGGAAACAGCTAGTGGTTAGTTGCCCAATGAAAAATTGCCACGTAGGTTTTGAGTCTAACAACTTTTTTGATGTTGAACCGTCACGGTTAGAGATTTGTGGGTGTAACATCTCGAATTTTCCATAATATTATTTTAGTATGAATTGGGGTCTAATTGTATTTTGGTTTAAGCTTTGGATGATTTTGTAATTTTATAATTCATTGGTACTAAAGTTCAAGTAATTAAAGCTTGTTGCCATTTTTGGAAAGTTCGAAACTTGAAGGGGGTAATTGAAAATTGTGGTAATGAGGTGTAAGATAACAAAGAAAACTGATTGAGAAAATATCTCAATCATATTTGCTGGAGTCGGTCAAAACAAGAGAGAGAAAGGTTGAGAGAAAGAAGAACAAAGAAAGGGAGGAAAAGAAGAAATTGAAGCTGAAATCTTGGTAAGAATATAAAGAATTATTGTATGTTTGATTCCAGTAGTAAGAAGGTATCTATATCTTAATCTGAATTCGTTTAGGTGCTGTTTTGATTTGGAATCAAATTGTGCAGTGAAGTGGGTTTTTCATTCATTAAGGCGAGTTCATTCATTTTTGCTTAAAAGCTTGTTTTCTGTCAAATTAAATGTTAATACATGTGTATAAACTGTATTGGGACTGTATGGTTGTGTTTAAAACAAGCTGAATGGAACAAACATGGTTTTAGGATGAATTTTTAAGCTGCAGGTCGTAGTTTCCGGATAAAATGAAAGTATCCGGAAACCACTGTATGAAGGTTTCCGGACAAGGTAAAATATCCGGTAAGTCTTAATTTCTTGTAGTTTCCGGATGAAATAAGTTACCGGAAGGTAACCGGATTACCTTGGTTTCCGGATGTCATCCGGATTTGATAAGTACCCGGAAAGTTATGTATTACCCGGAAAGTTATGTATTACCCGGAAAGTTGTAGTATCCGGAAAGTCGTGATATCCGGACAGTATGAAATGTCCGGACACTTTTGAGTACTCGGTAACTTTAGGATTTGCTGACTTTTGAAAAGTTACGATTTAGGATATGAAATGCAATTCTAGTAGCTTGAACATACTTACAGCTGAATGGTAGGTTGTTAGGCTTAAAGACTGTTCTAGTTTGATACTAGGCAGGTGTGTAGTAAGTGTAATGGATCCATAGGCACTAGTGGTTATGAACACGTGGAATAGATGAGGATTATTCATTATTCTGACGTGTGTGAGAAATCATGGAAATAACGTAATTTCCCATTTTAAAGGAAAAAGAAGGATTGGCATGTGTGTATTGTAATCTTTATTTCCTTTCCACGAAATGGGCATGTGTATATTGCGATTTCTTGGATGTGAGCATTAATCTAGAATCCGTTGAGATTCGTAGTGTGGCTCTGGACCATGAGAAATGACTGAGTCAGGGTCAGGTCGTAGTCATGGAATTGGAACATGAGAAATGATTGACTTAGTGTCAGATCGTAGACATGTAATCGGGTCTAACCCCATTATTGGAAGATGGTTATACATGTGGTAAGAAAAAAGGTAATCGCGTTTGGTATGACTTGTTTACATTGATTTAAAAGTATTATTTTGAAACCCAATGTTCTTACTAGGCGTTAGCCTAATCGTTTCAAATAATGTTTTCTTACCAGGTACTAGCTCGGGAAAGTAAAGGGGTGTGGGACGAGCGTTTTGGGATAATGGAGAAGTCAATTAACGAAAGGAGATTTTGATGGATTGCTTAGATAACTTAGTTAATCTAATTATAGTGACATGATTAGATTAATAGGTTATTTGAAGGATTCAGTGTTTGTAATTATAACTCATCATGGTTAATCCACTTCTTATATAAAAGTTTGGATGTTTTTCTATTATAATCTGTTATAAATTGAGGTTTAAATTAGCCCTGATTTTAGGGTGTTACAATATGGTATCAGAGAAATAGTTTAAGTGAACTAAGTATGTTGATGAGATACTTAGACTTAAGCTGGGATGAGTTAAGTTATGATTTATGAGATATGGGTAGAAGTACTAAGACGGGATAGTCTTAGAGTCGACTAAAATACGTGAACTTAGTACTGTAATGATGATAACGAAGATTGTCATGTATAATATGTTCACAATTCCAATTAGCTACTGTTATTATGAATATATTGTTACATAAGCATACTTGTTTCTAAATTATTACGGTGACTAATGATCGGTAAAGTACGTTTCGTATGTCTAGATATGTGTGTAACCAATTATTATGGTTATTTCTTGTGTTATATCAAAACGATGGTGAATACGACACCAATGTCTCCTATTTCATCAATAGATAGGACCGAAATGGATTGGTCAGGAGAAAAGCGACCTGGAACTAGTGAAACTCATGAAAGTCCGCCGCGACTACAATTCCCGGGAGGAGCTGATAGACAGATACCTAGAACGGGTACTAGTACCGCCTCCCAAGAAACGCCAGAGTCGAGGGTGGAGTCGCGTATGATGGAGAACATGACTCGAATGATGAATGCGGCTATGGCACAACAAACATAAATGTTTATGAAAGCACTGAACGATCGAAGTACGGAGCTACGTCGAACGGGAACTGATACTGAAGTAATAAATCCAGTTGGTAACTCTGGGTCAGAGGCGGAAAGGAGAGTTGAAAGAATCTGCTCATACAAAACGTTCTTAAGCTGTAAACGGCCATAGTTTAAAGGAACAGATAATCCAGTAGCCTACATGAACTGGATCAGGGAAATGGAACAAGCTTTCCGAGCTTGTGAATGCAATGAGAAGTCAAAGGTTAGATTTGCATCTCAGATGTTAAGAGGCAATGAGCTGACTTGGTGGAATGTTGTGACGGCTACATATTCGACTCCAGCCTTGACTGCTATGACTTGGGAGTCGTTCAAGAAGAAGATTCTAAAAGAGTACTGCAATGAGAACGAGATGGATAGGATCGAAGAAGAGTTTCAAAATCTTAAAAATGGTAATATGTCTATTAGAAAGTACATTGAAACGTTTATGGAAAAGCTGAATTTGGTGGGGCATGTGGCTCCGAATGAGAAAGAAAAGATTAAAGCTTACTTGAAGGGTTTGCCGGCGGACATGATGTCCCGTGTAAGAAATGCTAAAGCTTCAACACTGAGGGAAACTATTGAAGAAGCTAAAGTGATGGAAGAAGTCTATGCCAAAGATAAAGAAGAAAAGACCCAAGTTGGAGATAAACGAAAATGGGAAGGCCGATCAGAGTCTTCTCAGAAATTAAAGACAACTAGTAAAGGTACTCATTACGAATCTCGTCGTGAGCCAAATTGGTGTCCAAAGTGTAGGAGTAAGAACTATGGACCAAAACGGGTGACAACGTTGAAATGTTTAAAGTGCGGTAAAAGTGGGCATATTATGAGCAACTGTCCGGTACAAGGATTAACGTGTCATGAGTGTAAGCAACCGGGTCACTTCCGTCGGGATTGCCCAAAGTTGAAAAAGGGCGGGGATCAAAGTAAGAAACCAAATGTTCCTAAGCCAACGGGTAGGGCCTTTCATATGATAGCTGATGAGGCCAAGGAATCGAAAGACGTCATTTCGGGTACATTCTTTGTTAATTATATTCCTGCGCGTATTTTATTCGACTATGGTGCAAACTTATCATTTGTGTCCAAGTCATTCTTTCACAAGCTAGCTATGCCTGTCACTACTTTGGAAGATGCCTTAGTAGTTGAAGTAGCTAACGGAGGTCATGTCTTGGTTCGCGAAAGACTTGAAGGTTGTTTGATTTCGGTAGGGGAAACCAAATTTCCGATCGACTTCTTGTTGATGGAAATTAGAGGATTGGATGTGATTGTGGGTATGGACTGGCTGACAGTCAACCAGGCAGAGATACTGTGTGCAAAGAAATTAATTAGGATTCCGATGGCTGATAAGGATGATGTATTCATCTTTGGAGAAAAGCAAAAAGGGGAAGTTTCGTTAATTTCTGTTGCAAAAGCGCGTAAGTGTTTAATGAAAGGATGTTCATCCTATTTGGCGTATGTATTAGATGTAAAGTCGGAAAAGAAACAAGTGGAAGATATCAAGGTGGTACGTGAATTCCCGGACGTATTTCCTGATGATCTTCCAGGCCTACCGACTGAACGGCAGGTAGAGTTTCGTATTGACCTTATCCCTGGATCGGCACCAATTGCACGAGCACCGTACCATCTAGCGCCGGCCGAAATGAATAAGGGTTTTGTTAGATCGAGTTCTTCACCTTGGGGAGCTCCGGTTTTGTTTGCTAAGAAAAAGGATGCCTCTATGAGAATGTGTATTGATTACCGAGAATTGAATAAGGTAACTATTAAGAACAAGTATCCGCTTCCTAGGATTGATAATTTATTTGATCAACTCCAAGGTGCAGGATGTTTTTCCAAGATTGATTTAAGGTCAGGGTATCATCAAGTTCAAGTAAGAGATGAAGATATCCCTAAGACAACGTTTAGAACAAGGTATGGACATTATGAATTTCTTGTAATGCCATTTGGGTTGACGAATGCTCCTGCTGTGTTCATGGATCTGATGAACAGAGTATATCGACCATTCTTAGACAAGTTTGTCATTGTATTCATTGATTACATACTTGTTTATTCAAATACTGAAGCATATCACGAACATCATCTACGTGAAGTCTTAGAAGTGTTGAGAAGAGAGAAATTGTACGCGAAGTTTTCGAAATGTGAATTCTGGTTAAAAGAAGTACAATTTCTAGGTCATGTGATCACCTCGGAGGGAGTCAAAGTAGACACAGCAAAGATAGAAGCTATGACGAATTGGGAGACACCAAGAAGTGCGTCTGAAATAAGAAGATTCTTAGTTCTAGCCGGTTACTATCGAAGGTTTATTAAAGACTTCTCGAAGACTGCTTCTGCTTTGACTTTACTGACCCGAAAGAATGTGAAGTTTGTCTGGACGGAGAAACAAGAATCAGCTTTCAGAACTTTACGTCAAAATTTATGTGAAGCCCCTATTCTTGCCTTACCAGAAGGAACAGAAGATTTGGTGGTATATAGCGACGCGTCAAAGATGGGTTTGGGATGTGTATTGATGCAATGAGGCAAGGTAATTGCTTACGTGTCAAGACAACTTAAAGAGCACGAGAAGAATTATCCTACCCACGATTTGGAATTAGCAGCGGTTGTTTTTGCATTGAAGTTGTGGCGACATTACTTGTATGGAACGAAGTGTACTCTTTATACTGATCATAAGAGCTTGAAGCATGTCTTTGATCAAAAAGAGTTAAACATGAGGCAACGACGCTGGTTATAGTTACTTAAAGATTACGATTGCGAATTGCATTACCATCCCGGTAAACCAAATGTCGTAGCTGACGCTTTAAGTAGAAAAGAGTATAGGGGGTGTTTGAAAACGACCAATGCTACAATTGATGTAACATCCACTTTAATTGAAAAAATAAAGGAGGCACACGCGGAGGCCCTGTTGGAAAAGAATCTGAAAGATGAAGTCATGAATAAGCAACATCTTCTATTGACTGAAGATGGCCGTGGGATTAAACTATTCCAAGGTCGTGTTTGGGTGCCTAAAACTGGAGGAAATCGAGAGCTAAAACTCGAAGATGCTCATAAATCTAAATATTCTATACATCCTGGGAGTACTAAGATGTATAGAGATTTGAAGTTGCACTATTGGTGGACAGCTATTAAAGTAGATGTGGCACAGATAGTAGAGAAGTGTAGAACATGTTCATTAGTGAAAGCGGAACATCAAAAGCCTTACGGAAGTTTCCAATCTTTGGAGATTCCAAAATGGAATTGGGAGAAGATTACCATGGATTTTGTGACAAAGTTACCAAAGACGTAAAAAGGTAACGACACAATATGGGTAATCGTGGATAGATTAACTAAGAGTGCTCATTTTCTGGCTATGAAAGAAGCGTCACCAATAGAAAAATTGGCGAAGCTGTACATTGATGAAGTGGTGTCAAGACATGGTATACCGGTATCTATAGTGTCGGATCGTGATAGTCGTTTCACCTCGAGGTTTTGGAAATTACTACAAGAAGAATTGGGTACGAAAGTTAATTTGAGTACTGCTTATCATCCGCAAACTGATGGGCAAAGCGAAAGAACCATTCAAACTTTGGAAGATAAGCTCCGATCCTGTGTATTAGATTTTGGAGGTAACTAGGATGCGCATTTACCTTTAGTGGAATTTGCGTATAACAATAGTTACCATTCCAGTATTGGAAGAGCACCTTTCGAAGCTTTGTATGGCCGGAAATGTAGAACGTCGGTGTGTTGGTTAGAGGTCGGAGAGAAACAGTTTGCTGGTCCGGAATTGGTACAACAAACAACTGAGAAAGTGAAAGAAATTCGGCAGCATATGAAAGCAGCTCAAGATCGACAAAAGAGTTATGCTGATCCAAAAAGAAGACCGAAAGAATTCCAAGTTGGGGAGCGTGTAATGCTTAAAGTATCCCCGTGGAAAGGCGTGATAAGGTTTGGCAAACGTGGAAAGTTAAGTCCTCGTTTTCTAGGACCTTTCACTATAACTAAGCGAGTAGGATTACAAGCTTATCAGTTGGATCTTCCACCTGAATTGGAAGGCACCCACAATACCTTCCATGTTTGTTATCTTCGGAAATGTTTGGCTGGAGAGGACGATGTGATTCCACTTACTGATGTAAGGGTGGACGAAAAGAGTCGCTGTGTGGAAGAACCAGAGGCAGTTTTGGAAAGGTCAGTTAGAAAGCTACGTAATAATAAGGAAGTAGTTATGCTAAAGGTACAATGGAAGCATCATCGAGGTGCTAATGTGACTTTAGAGCCGGAAGAGGATATGAAGATTAGATATCCTCACTTGTTTACCTAACTTTGATTTCGGGACGAAATCATTCTTTAAGTTGGGGAGTATTGTAACATCTCAAATTTCCATAATATTATTTTAGTATGAATTGGGGTCTAATTGTATTTTGGTTTAAGCTTTGGATGATTTTGTAATTTTATAATTCATTGGTACTAAAATTCGAGTAATTAAAGCTTGTTGCCATTTTTGGAAAGTTTGAAACTTGAAGGGGGTAATTGAAAATTGTGGTAATGAGGTGTAAGATAACAAAGCAAACTGATTGAGAAAATATCTCAATCATATTTGCTGGAGTCGGTCAAAACAAGAGAGAGAAAGGTTGAGAGAAAGAAGTAGAAAGAAAGGGAGGAAAAGAAGAAATTGAAGCTGAAATCTTGGTAAGAATATAAAGAATTTTTGTAAGTTTGATTCCAGTAGTAAGAAGGTATATATATCTTAATCTGAATTCGTTTAGGTGCTGTTTTGATTTGGAATCAAATTGTGCAGTGAAGTGGGTTTTTCATTCATTAAGGTGAGTTCATTCATTTTTGCTTAAAACCTTGTTTTCTGTCAAATTAAATGTTAAGACATGTGTATAAACTGTATTGGGACTGTATGGTTGTGTTTAAAACAAGCTGGATGGAACAAACATGGTTTTAGGATGAATTTTTAAGCTGCAGGTCGTAGTTTCCGGATAAAATGAAAGTATCCGGAAACCACTGTATGGAGGTTTCCGGACAAGTTAAATATCCGGTAAGTCTTAATTTCTTGTAGTTTCCGGATGAAATAAGTTACCGGAAGGTATCCAGATTACCTTGGTTTCTGGATGTCATCCGGATTTGATAAGTACCCGGAAAGTTATGTATTACTCGGAAAGTTGTAGTATCCGGAAAGTCGTGATATCCGGACAGTATGAAATGTCCGGACACTTTTGTTATCCGGTCACTTTTGAGTACTCGGTAACTTTAGGATTTGCTGACTTTTGAAAAGTTACGATTTTGGAATTGAAATGCAATTCTAGTAGCTTGAACATACTTACAGCTGAATGGTAGGTTGTTAGGCTTAAAGACTGTTCTAGTTTGATACTAGGCAGGTGTGTAGTAAGTGTAATGGATCCATAGGCACTAGTGGTTATGAACACGTGGAATAGATGAGGATTATTCATTATTCTGATGTGTGTGAGAAATCATGGAAATAACGTAATTTGTGCTGTCCAAGGAAAAAGAAGGATTGGCATGTGTATATTGTAATCTTTATTTCCTTTCCACGAAATTGGCATATGTATATTGCAATTTGTTGGTTGTGAGCATTAATCTAGAATCAGTTGAGATTCGTAGTGTGGCTCTGGACCATGAGAAATGACTGACTCAGGGTCAGGTCGTAGTCATGGAATTGGAACATGAGAAATGATTGACTTAGTGTCAGATCGTAGTCATGTAATCGGGTCTAACCCGATTATTGGAAGATGGTTATACATGTGGTAAGAAAAAGGGTAATCAGGTTTTCTATGACTTGTTTACATTGATTTAAAAGTATTATTTTGAAACCGAATGTTCTCACTAGGCGTTAGCCTAATCGTTTCAAATAATGTTTTCTTACCAGGTACTAGCTCAGGAAAGTAACGGGTGTGGGACGAGCGTTTTGAGATAACGGAGAAGTCAATTAACGAAAGGAGATTTTGATGGATTGCTTAGATAACTTAGTTAATCTAATTATAGTGACATGATTAGATTAATATGTTATATGAAGGATTCAATGTTTGTAATTATAACTCCTCATGGTTAATCCACTTCTTATATAAAAGTTTGGATGTTATTCTATTATAATCTGTTATAAATTGAGGTTTAAATTAGCCCTGATTTTAGGGTGTTACATTGGGTGACATGTGGTTGAGGCTCAGAAATAACCCGCACTTCTAATGACCATTATCAGAGAAAGTATAAGGCAGAGAAGTGGCATAACTCTGTTGGAATTCATAGTACATTCTTGTCTCTGTTGAGTGACCTTTTTGTAGGTTCCTAGATTCATGTTGTCTCATATAAATAGTATAAACACAGATAGCAGAAGCATAATATAAAGCTATTAAATACGAGTGATTGTGTAAATGATTATGTAACAGTGAGAGTATCAATAGTGAACAGTAAATGATAACAAGATCAAGTAAATAAGCTGCTCGTATATTGATATATTTGAATAACACCTAGAACATGTTCAAGTGTGTGTATTCTGAAATCTCTCAAGAAACAAATCGTACAGTGATAGTGGAATAGAATGTAGCAGTATGTGCTCTCACAAATGTGGAAAGCAAATTCTTCCAAAAGCTTACTAATATGTGTTCCACTACCCTTCTATTTATAGCCTGATAAAGTGGAAGACAGCGTACAATCTAACCCTGGGATAACAGGTGGAAAGTGTGTCTCCGTCCTTTTAGGGCTTTGTTGGTTCCTGTTTTGCTTGACAATGATGATTCTATCTAATAGTTCAAACAAGATATAATACGGAAACGTTTTTAACGAACTAAAAGATATAATAAGGTAGAAGAACACACAATATCAAATATGTAAAGTGTAAATAACACAGATAAATAGCTCAATAACCCACTGTGTATTGATATGAATAGAACACCAAGAACACCGATGATATAACAAGAATTATGTTCTAATGGTGTGTGTGTTGTGCAAAATTTAATAGAAGAACTCAACACGAGTCTTCTATTTATACTACTTCTAAAGGGGACAAGCTCTAGACAAAAAGGACTGAAGGTACAAAGACACTATTCAGGTACTGTTGAAGGTACGACGTTTATTAAATGCGCCGACTTCTACTAAGGCTACGACCTATCAGAGTTTGACACGTGGAGTTGTCAGGGCACGCCTTGTACGAATGATCTTCAGGATCTTCGTACAGCAGAAATCGTGAGAAGCACGATTGTCCTTGTATAGAGCTTTAGTCTTTTATACCACAGAGGCTATGTCAAGTATGACAGAGGCTTTGTGGCCTTGTCCGCATTGACGAGTCTTCTGGCGATTCTTTTCTTCGGTCTTCTCGGTTACACGACATAGCCTCTATCGAATACTTCTATGCTTCGGTCTTCTTGGTGACTCGGCGGATCCTCTGTCGAAGACTTCTATACTTAGCCTATTTTTCAATACTTCTATAAATAGAAAGATTGGAGCTAACAATCTCCCCCTAAGTATTGAAAAATAAAAAATTGAAAAGTGCAAGGTTTTCTAGGCTAAGTACATAATCAAGAGGTGAAATAAAATACCTCAAAAGATTTTACTTTTCTTTCATACAGAATTATGCCAGAGGGACTTACATTTGATTACATTATGAAAGGAATGATTTGCAGAGGTTGGTAGAGGATATCAGACGTTGGCGTCTTTGAAGTCGTTGAAACTTCTATTGTCGAATCCTAGTTCTCTAAGCTCTTGATAGAAACTGATGCAGAGGGTTCTGAAGTTGATTACTTGGTCGATGACCTCTATCAGCCTATCTGCGAGAGCTTGATTCATGAGCTCCGTTCCTCTATGCTCCATGAGGCTTGCTCTGAACTCTGTCAAAGTATTTGTTGCATACTTCTAACAATCCATCTCTACGAACAGTCTAGACTTCCCAGAAGGATCTTGATAAACTAACCCAACTCTTGGAGATGTAATGATCGAGTTGGTATGGCAGAGGATGGGCAGTCATTTTTTGGTGGTCGGAGATTTAGGTTTCTTACTCCGAGATCTCGTCCTAATTGGAAGTTGACAAGGCTGTATAGCAGAAGTTTTTCTTGCATGGCTTTCCTGATCACCCTGTATGCCCCTCGAATTGCATCTATAGTGAAGTTCTCTTTCGTCCATTTGAGAAGGTCGGGTAGGTCGTAGGGACTTAGATTTCTCGGATCAGCATCTGAGAATTGGGTCACGGTTCTGTCCTCCCTTTTGACCTTATAGATATTATAGGAAACCTTAGGAGTGGTTCTGGTTTGAGAAAACTTACAGTATATGACCTTGTCGATATTGGACTCTGAGAGGACTTGCTGTTTTGGCTTGGGTGTTGTTCTTGTGAAGGTATTTTCGAGGTCAGCATGGAAGTTGGGATCTTGAATGGTTGGTGGCAGAAGATCTCTGGCACTCTGTTGTACAGATATCTGTATACCACCTCTTCCATCTGTTGTGGAGGTGCACCGGGTGGAGGCATGTGCCTGCGCAGAGCATCCATTTGTTTATGGATTTGGGCCACTCGATCCTCTATGACTTTTGCCTTCGGATCTATAATTGGTATGTTTGACAGAGGGGTAGCACCGAAAGCCCAGTCTTCTTGTTCTGGCTTTGGTGTCATATATGCATCAAAAGAGCTCTTCATCAATTTTTCTACTGGTTGATGCTTTGGCTTCTTCTTCTTGGGTTCCTCTGTCATTATCCTTTTGCCTTTGTCTTTTGCCTTCGGCTGTAGATCTTCTTATAGAGATAGGGTTGCCTCTGTGGGTTTTATCCTTTGGGGTTTTGAGGGCTTTGACAGAGGTACTTCTGTAGGTTTTGTGGGGGTTGCCTCTGTTGGTTTTGTCACTTGTGCTTCTGAGGGCTTGGTTGGTGATGTGGGTTTTGTAGGTGAGGCTTCTGTGATTTTTCTCAGATGTTTTCTTTAGTGAGCAATGGTTTTGGTTCTGGTTTTGGGTGTGGGAGATGGGGGTTTTTACTTGTTGGCTTCTGGTGTTGGGGAAGGGAGTTCTTCTGGTGATTGGGATGGTTGATCTTCTTCGGAGGATGTTAGGATTTGGAATTCTTCACGGATTGGCACATCTTTTCCGAATACAGAAGTTGTTTCCACAGAGGTGGGTGTTGCCTCTGTGGACTTCTGTTGTTGATCTTGATTGGTTTCAGGTACTTGGGTTGTTATTGGGGTTTCTTCAGAGGGTATTTCCACAGAGGTGGTTGTTGCCTCTGTGGTCTGTTGTTGGTTTCCTCCTTGGGTTTGAGTTGGGGGAACTTGGTTTAGCGGTTCTGCTGATATTGGTGGTTCTGGTAGACCTTTGCTTGCAGCTTTCTCCCTTGGTTTCTCCCCCCTCGGGATGATCTGAGGAATCATCAGAGTCATCATCAGAGTCATCCTGACCCTTATCTCTCGTACCTTCTGCTCTGCACGAAGCTTCTGGCTTTTTGGGCGGTGTGGCACCTGCAGCGATCATCTTTGCGCATAGGTCATCACAGAGGCCAAGTAGGGTATGAACCTCTGCCTCTGTGTTGAAGCGCATTTTGCCGACACTCATCTGAAAGTCTTTGACGTAATTTGCGTTAGCAGCTGTGAAGGCTCTGATGAACTCGGTGACCTGATTAAGTATCCCTTGCCCAAGTTCTGTGAGTTGTGCTCTGGTCATGTAGTCAGAGGGTTGCATGGCCAGAGTTTGTCTGGTTGTTTGTTCTTGAACACGCTCAAGGGCCTTCTTTAAATCTTCAGGAGTAATACCCGCAGAAGTTGGCGTTTGAGCTGTCTTCAGTTGTTCAAGTAGGGCTTTCACAGAGCTTTGGAAGCCGAGGTAGTAGCTTTCTCGAATTTAGCAGCAGCAGAGGTGGCAGAAGTTGTAGCAGTTGACTTCATCTGGGCTAAGGCATTTTGCACCTCTGTGGACAGATTGTCCATTTTGGTGTTCAGATCAGTAATGGCCCTGGAAGTTGTATCTGCAAAAGAATCAAAAGAGCTTTTCAACTCTTTCAATGTTGTGTCCACAGAGGTGACAAGGGTTTGGAACTCATCCCTTGATACATGTGGACTTGGTGTAACCTCTGGGGGAACACATTCATCCCCAGAGTGAGTCCCTGTTCCTTAGACACCTTCTTTCATCCCTGTTTTGATGTTGAGGACGGAAGGATTTCCCTCTAATCCTCTAGCAGAGGCTTTATCGGCCTCAGACTCTATAGAGGTTCTATTAAGGACATTGTCTTGATCCACTCCAGATGTGGGTACAAGAGTATCCTTATGTTGACTCGGAGACTTGTCTAGAGTCTCTTCATCTTTGTGCACTCTAAGCTCCTTTGAAGAGCCTGTTTCACCTATAAGTGTGTGCGTGTCAGAGGAAACGAATTCCTCTGTAGGGATTTCTGTTGTGATCAGGGGCGATGGATCACGAACTAAGGGTAAGTCCTTTTGAGATGACTCCCCTGGAATGGTTTCCCCGGCTATTAGTGGCACAGAGGTGGAAGGAATTTCCTCTGCCCGGTCAGTTTGGGGTGGGTTCGAGATGTGCGGCTCTTGTTCAATATTACCTTCTGCCACTAGACTGGCAATAATAGAAATGTGGGTTGCACTGGGAGTTGGCTGGGGTTGTGTGCCTCTTTTATTCCAGTCATCAGTTCTGGATTCTTTCTCTGTTGGGCATCCTATCACTTCTTCACCATCAATTATCTCAGCCTCTCTTTCTATCCTACGACCCGCTGCTGCTACCCTAACTTCTGTTGCAGCTTCTGCCCCAGAGACTAAGGAGTCGTATTTTGGATGAGAGCCAATTAATTGCCGTACATGGGGATGCAGAGTTTGGTATTTGGTTTCTTCGACCATTTCTGCTTCCTTTGCGATGGATTGCAGAGGAGTGTGAGGTTTCTTGGATTTTTTCTTGCTCCTCCTTTTCTTTGGTTAGGGGGCACCCTCCTCAGAAGACTTATGTTTTCTCTTCTTTTTGTCTTTTGGAGGAGGGGGAGGTGCAGAGGATCCAACTTCTGTTGCATGAGGAGGGGACTGTTGGGTTTTAACAGCACTGGTAGAGGTTCCCTCTGTCGTTTTCCTTTTCTTGTGAGTTTTCTTCTTCTTCTTGGCAGTGGTTTTGCTCTTGGAAGCAGGGGAGAGAATTGTATTTCTCAAAGCATGAAAGTTCTCTTGTACTTGTTGATGCTTACCCAAGTCCACTGCCCATTCTTCATCTGCCATTCGCTCAACTACCTGATCTCCTATAGAGGCTCCTAGACGCGGGGGTGTCACAGGACTCGGTTCTGGAGTCCTATGATCACGTATGTATTCTAACCTAAGGGTCTCGTCTGTAGCATATCCCAGAAGCTTGGTTGGCAGAGGTCTACAGAAGGGGTATTTGTCTTCGTGCTCTGTTGGGGAGTTCTTTGTCATGGCATACATTCTGGCCGTTGGTCCCTCCATTGGCCATTTTTGTAGAAGGAGCAGAGGTTCTAGAAGTACACTCAAAATACGTTGATATTGTAGAGGAGGTAGATCTTCTACAGAGCGTCCTTTGGCCTTTTGGGAAGATATTCTGCGGTCGATGGTGTTAACCATTTCTTGCATCATGACGGTGGCGTAGTCCAGAGGAAGATCGTAGTACACTCCGTACGTAATGGCCAAGATTTGATGAGAAGCCTGGCCTGGACTACCCACTTTTCCCGTTAGACATCTGTTGATAATGGAGAAGATGGTATTCCACAGACGGGGAAGTCGATTTCTTCTGAAATCATTCCTTTTTCTTAGGGTTGTGTTGTACCCTAACATCTCAACAAATCTGCAGAGCTCTGTGTCTGTAGGTTCCTCTGCGTATGTCTTTATCCCTAGAAGACCTCTTGTTGGTAGACTGAACTCGAGTTTAAGGTGCTCAGATTTGTCTGGTTTGGAGATGTAGCCCTTTATCTGTCTATCTTCTGGGTCAAATTTGCTACTTTGCCAGAATTGATTGAGATATCTGGCAGGGATTTTATGGACTGTTTTGGTTAGTAGGGGGTAAAGATAATGATTTTCCAGAATGTGAAGAAGGATGGCATGTGCTTCCCCAAAAGCGGTTTTGGAGGGAACCAGGTATTGTTTATTGGGTTTTAAGGGGATAACACATTCAAAGTGTTCATGTGCGGTGAAGTTTTGAAGATGGGTTGTCGGAGCTAAATCTGTTGTGTCGCCGAAGTTTCCATTGCGATAATCTTGAAGAAAAAGAGTAGAAAATAGAAGTTGCAGGTTATTGCAAAGTTCGCCGGAGATGATGAAGAGAGCAAGTTCGTAAAAGGATTAAGAAGTGGTGGGAACGGGGTTATATAGTGAGAGTAGAAACTGATAGAATTCCACTATAAAGTTAATTCAATAAACATTTGGGGTCCGAACTTGAGTTTTACAGCGGGGCACAAGTTTCAGAAGAAACATGTGGCACGCACGTCCAATGAAAATCTGCCACGTTGGATGTGCCAGGGCACGATTAGACGTCGTGCGCGGCTCATTAATGCCTGGCGCGTGGGTATGTCTTCTATGTGGGGTCTGTCACTCGCGGTAAATAACTTCCTTTTACAGAATTTCCATAAAGAGTAAAGTGTCAGAATCAACAGAGGCTCTGTATTGGAGTGAGCTCTGTGATTCTGAAACCTACCTTTAATGTCTCCTCTTTGCTTGCACCTTTACAAAAAATGTTTGAAAAATCATTGGAGAGGGTCGATAGAACTTTAGTGCAAAATTTGCATTCACAGAGGCTTTGAGGCTCTGTTGGAGCCAGTAGAGGCTCTATGAGTGAGAATTTCTCATAACTAAAGATTTATAAAGCATTTTGATCATCCAAAGTTTTAATTGTTTTAAACATTGTTTTTAGGTCATATTTGGAAATTAGTGTCCTAGAAAACTGTTTTGGAGAAGATTTTGTGCGAGATACTCCTTTTTGAGTGTCTAGGTTGGGCGACAGAGACTCTTTGGTGAAGTGAGTTCTTCGACCATAAGACTTTCTTTCAGTATCTTTGTGTGTGCATTTGTACGTGCGAATCCTTAAGGAAGACATTTAAGTTGATCGATAGAGTTCCAGTTATGGAATTTGCAGTCATATAGGATCCGACTTACAGAAGCTCTGTTGAGCTCAACAGAGGTTCTATGACCTTAATTTTCTCATAACGGAAGGCTCGAAAATCTTTTTGATCATTTATTGTTTGGAATGTCTTAAACAGTGTTTCTAGGACGTCTTTGGAAATTGGTGTCCTAGAAAAATGTTTTCAAAAAGGATTTGTATGAGATACTCATCTTTGGCTCTCCTTTGTTCGACAAAAATACCTGACTTCTGTGGATATAGTTGATCACCATTCTTCTTTGACTCCCCCTTGAATAATCAACCTCTATAAATCTATTCAAGGTCTCCTGCTGCTCCCCCTTCACCTATGCTTAGATCAAATGAGATAAGTAGTGCACAAGACATAGGTCAATCTCATCAGAGGTTCTGTGGAGATTGTCAGTGGCTTTGAGCAATTCCACGGAAGCTCTGTTGGTTACAGAACTTTTGATGATTAAGAATTTACATACAGAAGAGTTTTAAATATATACATATTTACAAGAAGACCAGATCTTACTTTCAGAGGATTCAACTCATGTTAATCATTCCCAACTTACCCACCAAGATAAGGAATCTTTTTTCTCATCAAGTGCCTTAGTGAATAAGTCTGCAAGCTGGTATTCAGTGGTCACAAAGTGCATTTCTATTGTGCCATGTTCAACATGATGCTTCAGAAAGTGGTAACGGATATCGATATGCTTTGTTTTTGAGTGCTGAACTGGATTGGCAGAGATGGCTATGGCACATTTTGAATCACAAAAGATGGGTATTTTGTATATGTTGTGGCCATAGTCCTTTAGCTGAGTTTTCATCCACAGAACTTGGGAGCAACAGCTAGCAGCAACAACATATTCAGCTTCTGGTGTACATGTAGACACACAGTTCTGTTTCTTCGATGTCTAGCTGACTAGTTTACCTCCTAGGAATTGACAACTCCCAGAGGTACTTTTTCGATCAAGCTTGCATCCTCCATAATCTGAATCTGTGTATGCTTTAAGACCAAAGCCAGAGTTCTTCGGATACCAGAACCAAAGATTTTTGGTCCCTTTGAGGTATATGAAGATCCTTTTTACAGTAATATAGTGGTATTCCTTTGGATTAGCTTGATATCTTGCACAGAGGCATGTGGCATACATTATATCAGACCTACTTGCGGTTAAGTATAACAGAGACCCAATCATACCTCTGTAGAGCTTGCACTCTACAGATGTGTCATTTGGATCTGAGAATAATTTATTTCCAGTGGCCATTGGGGTCTTTATTACAGAGGCATCAGAGAGACTAAATTTTGAAAGTATGTCAGAGACATATTTAGCCTGATTTATAAAAATTCCCTCTGATGATTGTTTTACTTGGAGTCCGAGGAAGAAATTTAATTCTCCCGTCATACTCATTTCAAACTCACTCTGCATGAGTTTTTCAAAATCTTTGCACTGTTGTGCATTTGTAGACCCAAAAATAATGCCATCCACATAAATCTGTACAAGCAGAATCTCATCATCTTTTCGTTTGTAAAACAAAGTAGTATCTGTCGTACCTCTGTCGAATTCATTATTGAGAAGAGAGGTTGAAAGTCTTTCGTACCAAGCTCTTGGAGCCTGTTTTAGTCCATACAGAGCTTTGTCGAGGTAGTACACGTACTTTGGGTACTTGGAACTTTCAAACCCTGGTGGGTGCTGGACATATACTTCTTCTTGGATTTCACCATTCAGAAAAGCAGATTTTACATCCATTTGAAAAACTTTGAAACCTCTGTGGGCTGCGAAAGCTAAGAAGATTCTTATTGCTTCGATTCGTGCGACAGGGGCAAAAGTTTCATCGTAATCAATGCCTTCTTCTTGGCGATATCCCTTGGCCACTAATCTCGCTTTGTTTCTAATGACCACCCCATCCTCGTCCTTCTTGTTTCTGAAGACCCATTTTGTCCCTATTGCTTGTTTTCCTCGTGGCAGAGGTAATAGGGTCCATACTTTATTTCTCTCAAACTGTAGAAGCTCTTCTTGCATAGCATCTACCCAGTTTGGATCATCTAGGGCTTCAGAGATTCTTTTTGGCTCGATCACACTGATAAAATTTGTAAAGAAACAAAAATTAGCAGTGGCTGATCTTGTCTTGACGTTTTCAGAAGGGTCGCCGATTATAAGGCTTGGAGGATGGCTTTTCGTCCATTGTGTTGTTCTTGGAAGATGGTAATTTGAGTCATCAAGATGAACCTCTGTAGTTGCACATTGTGGTTCTGGTGCAACCTCTGTTGTAGATGGCACTTCTTTGCTTGTGCTAGGTATTTCAGCTCGTGGGACTATAGGGATTGAAGTTGGAATTTGATCCTCTGAGGAAGTGGAGACAGAGTCTTCGTTTTCCTCTGGTATTGATTCCTCTGTAGTCGCTGGAGTAGGTATTTCAGGAGCCTCTGTGGTTGAGTCCTTGGTTGTATTATCTTCAGCTTCTGTTCGCTCCCCCTCAGCATGTGCATCTGTATGATTCACAGAAGAGGATAAAGTATTTAATGGACCAGTTAGCGATATACCTGACTCAGTCTGGTTTGCAGAAGATGTTTCTCCAGAGGCTGTGACGGCTCCAGCAGAGGGATCAATATCATCATGGAACATCTCTTCAAATAGAAGATTTAAGTCTTCTTCTCTTGTCTTTGAGATGCGAGAGGATTCCTTCTTTAGACCGAGTTCTGAACTGATTTGTTCAGAAGTCTTTTGAAAGGAATCGTCAAAAGACACATTGATGCTTTCTACAATGGTTCGTGATCGCAGAAGATAAACTCTGTAGGCCTTAGATGTGGCAGAGTACCCAATGAACTTTCCTTCATCTGCTTTTTCCTCAAACTTTCCTCTTGTTTCTCTATCATTTAAGACAAAGCACTTGCATCCAAATACATGAAAGAACTTGATGTTTGGTCGCCTTTTGTTGATCAAATGATACGGTGTCTTGATGTGCCTCTTTACTATGGTTGATCGATTTTGGGTGTAGCAAGCGGTTGATACTGCTTCTGCCCAAAAAGACATTGGTAATCCCGATGCTGTCAGCATAGTTAATGCAGCCTCCACAAGCGTGCGGTTCTTTCGTTCAACCACGCCATTCGGTTGTGGGGTGCGTGCAGCAGAGAAGTTATGTGATATGCCTTCTTCTGTAAGATAGGCTTTAATGACAGGGTTTTTGAATTCGGTGCCATTGTTGCTTCTTAGTTTCTGAATCCTGCACTCATACAGAACTTCGATTCTTTTCATTAAATTTATCAGAATGTTTGGAACATCTGATTTATTTCTGACAAATTCAACCCATGTAAATCTTGAATATTCATCGATCAAAACAAGTATATATTTCTTGCCACCTAGGCTCTGTGTAGCGATTGGACCGCAGAGGTCAACATGAAGCACGTACAGAGGCCTTGGGCAAGATACATCAGTCTTGCCTTTATGGGAAGCTCTTTTGAGTTTTCCCATCTCGCAAGCATAACACAAATGATCTTTATTAAATTTAACATTTGGCAGACCATTGACTAGATCAAGTTTAACAAGCTTATCTAGAGTATGAAAGTTTAGGTGGCAGAACCTGTTATGCCATAACCAGGCTTCTTCGCTTTTACAAGCAACAAGGCAGAGCTTGTCTTCCTTGTTCTTGGCACAGAAGTTCATGAGGTAAAGATCGCCTCTTCGTTCGGCTCACATAAGTTCGACTCTTGTGTCCTCTCCTTGTAGAGAGCAGAAGGTTCTTTTGAACATTACGTCGAAACCCGTACCGTAGAGTTGGCTAACACTGAGAAGATTGTGCTTAAGGCCATCCACATATGCAACTTTGCATACGGTTATGTTATCCTTTTTGATGACTCCGTGGCCTTTTATATACCCCTTTTTGTTGTCACCAAAGGTCACAGATCCTCCATCGAGTTTATCTTTGTAGGAGGATAGTAGACCTCTGTCGCCAGTCATGTGCCGCGAGCATCCGGAGTCAAGATACCAGATTGGCACATACTGTTTCTGCAAGACAATCAGAGAGTTTTAGGTACCCATATCCAAATGGATCCAGCTTTGTTAGGGGTCTTCAAGTTTGCCTTAGCATTCTTGGGTTTGGTTTTAGCTTCTTTTGAAGAACCATTTTGTTTCTTCTTACCCTTGAATTTAGTGTTCTTTTTGGGTGCAGAGAGGAAACAGTGTGGACTTGAGAAGTGTTGGTTTAATTGATGCAAGAGATCAAAACAATGACAATAATGAATGTGCGAAGAGATTTGCTTGAACTTTTCATTGAAAACATTAAATGGGGGCACAGAGGCATTACATTCTATCCTAACATTTGACTTCCTATTACAAGAAGACCTATGTATCCTAACATTTGACTTCCTTTGTAGAGAGCAGCCTTTTATAGACCCCTTCTGTGGTGAACTTCTGCAGGTTTCACTGTCACAGAAGAAAAAGATTTGTTATTTTCAGCCCATTTACCCTTTTGTTGCCATGTTAGTTTTTCTTTGGTAGGCCTTAAGGGTTTTGAAGTCTTTGAACTTGTTGGATTTTGAGAGGACGTTTTCTTTTGTTGTTTGATTTTCTCAAGCTCAAGAGAAGTTTTGGCTTGTATACCCAGATAGGAACTCTTGTGATTTTCTCCTTGGGAGAAATAGTTCTGTTAAGAACTCCAGAGGGTAGTTTAAAATCCTCTGAGTCACAGAGTACTATCTCTGACTTAGAGTCAGTCTCAGATTCGGTAGAGGATGAATCGTCCTCATATACAGAGGTTGAGTCACTTAGTTCTCTTTCGACAGAGGCTGGACTTTAAGAGCATGTGCCATACTCGCTTTCTTCCTTTCTTTCAAGGATATCTTCTAAGGTAATAGAAGTTTTCATCGAGGTTTCCTTAGAGATATTTTGGCCATTGTTGAAAGTACTGGGCATTCATAAAAGTTGTTTTCACCGATTTCCAATAATTCCCTTTTAGAAATATGAGTTAGTTTTTCTTCTGTTGAAGCAGACAAGAACTTAGGTGTCTCTGCCGATAGTTTCTTCTCAGAATATATAGTGCAGACAACGGCAACCTGGGATTGAGTCTCGGGTTCACCAAACTTAAGGATTCCTATCTGATCTTGTGTTTTCATATATTTCTTAGGTTTGGAGGCTCTTTTGACAGAGGCTGATGATGGTAGATCTGTGTTTTCAAACCACACATTTACCATCTTCAGAGGTTTCCTTCTGTGAGGTTCACCAGAGACTTTTCGCCTTTTGCTTACAGAGAGTAAATTTGGAAAAACGGGTTTTCTTGTACTTCCAATATGAAATAGAGACAACATAGACTTGTTTTTTTTTTGTTTCCGGTGTATGGATCTATATCACAGAAGCCAATTCCCCATCTCCCTATTTGTGTATTATGTTTCTCGTACACATTCTGTGCATCTTGATATTTCTTGATTAAAAGATCTCTTCTGAGTAAATCTTGACAGAGGACTTCTCTTTCCTTTTAAAAATAATGTTTAAGAGCTAGGATATTCATTCTGTCACACTTAACGTCCATAAGTTCTTTAGTTTTTGCTTTTAAGGCTGAGTTAAGTTCAGAAATCTTTTGTTTCAAAGGATTTAGGTGTTTGTTCCAGTTTGTTTCAATTTCTTCCTTTTCTTGAAAGATTTTAGCCTTTTCTTGAGTGAGAAGTCTAGCTTCTCTCTCAAAGAAGGTAAGCTTCTTCTGAACACTTTTGCAGGTCTTTTTAAGTTCTTTGTGTTCAATGTTTAGTTTAAGCAAATCAGCTTCTGCTTGATTAGTGTAAGAGTCAGAAGTGGATACCTTACTATCGGAGTCGGAGCTGACCTCTGCCATGCCACAGAACAGGGCGTTCTTCTTTTCTCTTTCGTCAGAGGATGTATCTGACTGCCAGTTTTCTTGATTCACCATGAGTGACTTCTGAGCATAATATTCTGCTTTCTTTTTGTAGAAAGCAGAATCCCACTGAGGGCGGTTTGATTTGCTCCTGCATTCATTGGCGTAGTGGCCTGGCTTACCACAATTTTAACATCCTTGGTTATGTGGAGCGTTGCCAGCTTTGCCGTCTGACCTCTGTCGGTCACCACCTCTGTCATTCCTGTCATTTGACCTCTGTTGGTCTACACCTCTGTCGTTCCTGTCATTTGACCTCTGTTGGTCTACACCTCTGTCGTTCTTGTCATTTGACCCTTCTCTTCCGTAGCGTTCATTACCAGATTTCTTCTGATATCCTCTGCTGAATTCCCTTGTCAAAAGAGCTAACGATTTAGCTATAGAGGCCATAGTTGCCTCCTCTTCTTCCACCACCTCCTCCTTCACTATCAACGATCAAGATCTTCTTCTTCTTCTCCTTCTTTTCTTCCACAGCTTTCTCCTTCTTCGGCTTCTCTTTAGCTTCTGTAGCCTTACCAACCAGCGCAAGAGGTGTACTGATTTGAGCTTTTGCTTGTGCAATCTGAGGCTCTTGGGCAGTCAATGTTCCATAGAGATCTGACAGAGTCCAGGAGTCTAAGTCCTGATTTTTTTGCAGAGACATAGACAGCTGGAGCCATTCTTCATTGAGACTCTTTAGGAACATGACATTGTTCTTCTCAGAAGTTCTGTGGATTCCGAACTTCTTGCACTTGCTGATTAGAGAGTTGAACCGATCATATGTTGACTGTAGAGATTCTGTCGGTAGAGCTTTGAATGCGTAGTACTCGTTGATGCATTGGGCTCTGCGGTTCTTCTGAGTTTTGGACCCACCCTCCAGTTGTTTTTCCAGTTCCTTCCACAGATCGTATGCGGATTCACACGCATCTAGGGATTGGAAAAGGTCATTGGGTATGGCCATGATCAGAAGTCTCTTAGTCTTTTTAGCAACTTCATATTTTGCCCAATCAGGGTCTGACCACTTGTCCTTGGTCTTTGGTTTCTCGTGCTCAGGGATTTCTGGAGTGTCTTCTGTGGAAGGTACACGGGGTACTGTGATCATTGGTACGAAAGGAGGATTGTTGATATAGTAGACAAGGTCTTTGTCAGTACCCTCGAAGAAGTGAATCATTCGTATCTTCCACTGAGGGTACTCATCTCTGAGTAGTGTGGGTGGCTTGGTTAAAGAACCAGCGGTGAAGAAGTTGTTTGTGTTTGTCATTTTGAAAGAAGATGAGAAATCCAGAGAATAGGGTATGAACAGTAAACTTTCAGAGTATGAAATGGATGTTTCGAATGGTGTTTATAAGATTAAAACCTTTGAACAATGCACTAAAATGTAGATTTAACCGAAGTAACAGACTGTAAGTTTACCAAAGTCGAACAGGTCGAGAATGGCAGAAAAATATAGGCTGTTTTGAAATAAGTGAAGAACAGGTTAAAATTACTCCAGGTTTTTACCAAAAAGCATTATAAGTGAGGATATCTTGATATAGAAAATCAAGAACAACTCTGATACCAATTGTTGGTTCATGTTTTGCTTGACAATGATGATTCTATCTAATAGTTCAAACAAGATATAATGCGGAAGCGTTTTTAACGAACTAAAAGATATAATAAGGTAGAAGAACACACAATATCAAATACGTAAAGTGTAAATAACACAGATAAATAGCTCAATAACCCACTGTATATTGATATGAGTAGAACACCGATGATATAACAAGAATTCTGTTCTAATGGTGTGTGTGTTGTGCAAAACTTAATAGAAGAACTCAACATGAGTCTTCTATTTATACTACTTCTAAAGGGGACAAGCTCTAGACAAAAAGGACTGAAGGTACAAAGACACTATTCAGGTACTGTTGAAGGTACGGCGTTAATTAAATGCGCCGACTTCTACTAAGGCTAAGACCTATCAGAGTTTGACACGTGGAGTTATCATGTCACGCCTTGTACGATTGATCTTCAGGATCTTCGTACAGCAGAAATCGTCAGAAGGACGATTGTCCTTGTATAGAGCTTTAGTCTTTTATACCACAGAGGCTCTGTAAAGTATGACAGAGGCTCTGTGGCAATGAACGCATTGAAGAGTCTTATGGAGATTCTTTTCTTCGGTCTTCTCGGTTACTCGGCATAGCCTCTATCGAAGACTTCTATGCTTCGGTCTTCTTGGTGACTTGGCAGAGCCTCTGTCGAAGACTTCTATACTTAGCCTATTTTTCAATACTTCTATAAATAGAAAGATTGGAGCTAACAGGCTTACGTGGAAAGTACGGACACGTGTCTAACACTTAGAGATTTCTACGAGAATTAAGCTTCACATAGGTCTTCATTCACCAGAGCTCTTACGCCAGAGCTCTGATGGTCTTCTGGTGTGAACAGCTCTTCTGGTGGAACAGAAGAAGTCTTCTACCAGAGCTCTGTCGAGCTCTGATGATCTTCGGGTTGATTTTCTTCTAAGTCTTCTGCCGGATCTCTGGTGGTCTTCTGACTTGTAATATTTTCAATACTTTTACATCTTGTATACTTGGGGATAACAATGTCCCCCTAAGAATTGAAAATACAAATTGTGCTAATTACAGAGATGTAAACAAAAGACAAATAGGAGAAGATCATCCTCTGTGAAACTTGGGACTAATCTTTTAAAATAATTACAATACAATACAACAGAGTTAGTACACTTAAGCATAGTAATTTCCTCTTAGAATTCTATCGAATCTTCTGATTATGTCTCTGAATTCTAACATGAGGTCTATCTGGTTGATGTAGAACCTCATTGCATATTCTGGACATTTTTCTCTTGGTAGATTTGCGTTGATGTTCCTGAGATACTGCAGCGATTCACTTGAGTACTTGTGGGTTTCAGCAGATCTAATGGCCTTTTTGATGCGCTTCTGTCGGCAGATGAAGATTGGTGGATTTCCAATCACGGTTCCTGTTCTGTGTTGGCCTAGTCCCTCAAGACTTTCATTTGGAGGTGCAATCGCCAGTCTCTCGAGTTCAAATTCTATGCCAAGCTGGAAGTCAACATGTGTTCTGAGGTTTATGTGCTCTTGCATAGCATACTGAACTTCAACCAGTGCAGTTCTTGCAGCTGTGTATCTGTCACTGTTGTTGACACAGTGGGCATGTAGAGTTATCAGATCGTAGGGATTCAGAAGAACAAGATCATTGTCGTTGAACATTTCTATCTTATTGTTCTCTGTCTCCACTGTGTAGACATGGTACACAATTTTGTTATGAGGAAATTTTCTTTGCTCAATCTTCAGGATTCTGTTGAAGATGAAAGATGAGTTTATGGCCTTGTTCAGTTGTGATTTGGTTGTGCTGAACCTTCGCCTATCATCATTAAGTTTGTTTGCTCTGATGGGGTTAAGGTAAGGGTTGTTTGGTATGGCATTAATAGGGATAATATCTCTGTCAGCATAGAGATGTGCAAACACTTCTTCTAGAGAAGGTTTGTCTGTGTGTTGGGTTGAGGATTCTGGATTCTGTTGAGGGTTTTGCTCAGGTGGATTTTGGGGTTGGTTTTCAGGTTGAGCCATGATTGTATCAGTTTGGTTCTGTGGCTCTTCTACAGTTTGGGTTAGGTTTATATGTTCTTCAGCATATAATGGTTCTGTTCTCTCTGGTTCAGTCCTTGGATATTGGGGAGGAGTATCTAGAATGATAATCTCTGGTGGTTGAGAGCATTGTACGTGGGATTCTCCTTGTGTTAGGATACGCACCTGTGGTTGTCGGATTGAATCTGGACATCACCCATCCAGGAGTTGGATTTCCTTGTTGAGTTAGCTGTAGGTGAGGGAATGCTTCTCTGATGACGAGGCTAATAATACATGGAAATCTGATGTGCTTCAGATTCCTGTGTACTCCCACAACACCTGCTCTCGCCAGAGTCGATGTCTTGGTATTTACTGCGGATAGAAGTTCTTTGTAGAGGATTTTGGCATAGTCGAAATGCCTTCGGAAGTATAAGCCGTACATGATTTGAAGTATTTCAGTGCTAGCTTGGTCTTGGCTACCACTTTTGCAGGTGAGGGTTCGATTAAGGATTGAAAACATGAAATTCCATATTGGGGCAGATTACCTCTCTTGAAATCCCCAATCTTGGTTAGGCCTTTGTTGTAGCCTAAGAACTTAGAAAATGCAAGAAGAAGAGGGGTTTTGGGGGGCGGGTTTCAAATGCATGGATTCCTAGTTGTTCTTTGGTTTGCATTCCAAAGATTATTCTTAGGGTTTTGTCGTGAATGCGTATCGTTCCAGCTCCGCCTTGTCTTCCTGAATCAACTTTCCCAATAATACCTTTCCTTTCTGGAATGTACTGACAAGTTGTCCACCATTGTTGGACATAAATCTCTGGAAGGTCATCATCGAACATTGTGAGGGCTTGAAAGAGTAATGAGTTACTGTAGAACTCAACAAAAACATGGTAAATGGGCAAGACATTTGCTGGATTGGCGTCGAACCTGTAGTTGTTGTCTACAAACTCATAGGGTTGGATCACTATATGATCAACGGGTACTATTCTACTCGATTCTGCCGAGTTTGCTTGTTCCGCCATTGTTGCAGGTTTCTGGGTTTTGAAGAACACAAGCATATTTGAACGAAGGAGGGATGAAAGGAATGAAATGGGTCAAAGGAATGGGTATTTATACTCGAAATATCTGGCTGGATAACCATCGTAGGTACTGTAGGTACTCGAGTGTCAGATAGTGGGACGACCTCTACAATAGAACGTGGAAACAGCTAACGGTTGGTCTTTCAATAAGAAGATTCCACGTGGGTTTTGGTTCTGACATCTTTTGGGCTATCAAACAATCACGGTTAGAGATTTGTGGGTGACAGGTGGTTGACGCTAAAAAATAACCCACATCTCTGATGACCATTATCAGAGAAACGACAGAGCTCTGGTGGAACTCTCAGCATATTTTGTCTCTGATGAGTGACTTTGTCCTTTCTTTCAAGTAACCCAAATATTTCACCTTTACCCAAACATCATTTGCATATCCTGTATCTGATGTGAGAATAGTCAATGAACAAAAGCAGAACTAACTCAGAGATTTCACAGAGTTCTGGTGAAAATCATCAGAGGCTCTGGTGAAATGTCAGAGTTTTGGTAAGTTCTTGACATTATCAAAAATGTTTTCATCAGAACAGGTTTTCCCCTCCTTAAAAGGATTTTTCCTCTATGTTCAACGAGGAAAGTCATTTAGATTTGAAATTGTTTTGACTTGCTCCCCTTAAACCATGCTTATTTTCCTTTTAAGCCCCCCCTAGAATGATGAGCTTAATCGACAGATTTTCCTTTTCAGCTTTTCTTTTTTCTTGCAACTTTTAAAAGATTAAACAATATTTACATAGAGAATCAAAGTATATACAGATTTGGAATTTACAGAAGAAAATGTTGAAAAAGAATGTTGGCAGAGCTCTGAGATGATCGTCAGAGGCTCTGGTGAAGTATCCTACCTAACTATTTTGACAGAGCTCTGGTATGAACATCAGAGGCTCTGGTGAATTTTGAATAGAGTTAGGAGGACATGTTCAGCATGCCCATCTTGCTGATTAAGAAGTTAAATCTCCTTTCATCAAGGGCTTTTATAAACAAATCAGCAGGTTGGAAGTCGTTTGAAACAAAGTACATTTCAATTGTCCCTTTTTCAACATGATCCTTTATAAAATGGTACCTTATGTCGATATGTTTTGTCTTTGAGTGCTGAACTGGATTAGCTGTAATTGCTATTGCACTCTTGGAGTCACACAGAATTGGGACTTTGTTGAACTCCATGCCATAATCTTTGAGTTGTGTTTTCATCTAGATCACTTGAGAGCAACAACTAGCAGCAGCAACATACTCTTCTTCTACTGTAGAGGTTGATACGCAGTTTTGTTTCTTGGATGTCCAACTAACCAGTTTGTCTCCAAGCAATTGGCAGCTACCAGAAGTACTATTTATGTCATTCCTACATCCTCTATAATCTGAATATGTGTATGCTACAAGCTCGAAACCAGAACTAAGAGGATACCAGAGACCCAAAATATTGAGTCCCTTTGAGATATTTAAAGATGCGTTTGACAGCAGACAAATGGGATTCCTTAGGATTTGCTTGAAATCTGGCACAAAGACAGGTTGCAAACATTATATCAGGTCTGCTTGCAGTTAAATACAGAAGTGACCCTATCATGCCCCTGTAGTTCTTGATATCCACAGATTGACCATGAGGATCATGATCAAGTTTAACTCCAGTGGCAATAGGAGTTTTCATAGGATTTGAATTATTGAGCTTATACTTTTTCAAAATAGCAGAGACGTTTTTTGATTGACTTATAAAGGTGCCTCTGATGGATTGTTTAACTTTTAAACCAAGGAAGAAAGAAAGTTCTCCCATCATGCTCATTTTAAATTCACTTTTCATCAAATCCTCAAACCTATCACAGTATTCCTTCCTAGTAGACCCAAAGATAATGTCATCAACATATATTTGGACCAGAAGAATATCATTTTTGTACCTCCTAATGAATAAGGTTGTATCGACAGTACCTTTCTCGAAATGGTTGACCAACAGAAAATTTGTTAGGGTTTCATACTAGGCTCTGGGGGCTTGTTTAAGGCCATACGGAGCTTTGTCTAGCTTGTATACGTGGTTTGGAAACTCTGAACTTTCAAAACCTGGTGGTTGCTGGACGTAGACTTCTTCTTGGAGTTTGCCATTCAGAAAAGCAGATTTTACATCCATTTGATAGACCTTGAAACCTTTATGGGCAGCATAGGCTAAGAAGATTCTTATGGCTTCTAGCCTAGCCACAGGTGCAAAGGTTTCGTCATAATCAATGCCCTCTTCTTGGCAACCAACCGAGCTTTGTTTCTGATGATAATGCCATCCTCATCTTTCTTTTTTATGAACACCCACTTGGTTCCAATAGCAGCTTTGTTTTCAGGAAGTGGAACCAATGACCAAACTTTATTTCTGTCAAACTCCAGAAACTTTTCTTGCATGGCTTCAATCTAGTTTGGGTCTTTCAGGGCTTCAGAAATATTCTTCGGCTCAATCATACTTAGAAAATTCACAAAGAAAGCCTCGTTGATTGTTGCCGATCTTGTCTTTACACCATCTTCAGCAGCACCTATAATTAGATGATGAGGATGATCCTTTGTCCATCTGGTTATTGGAGCATGGACAACAGGTAGAGTCTGTGCTTTTGATGGGAAAAGATGTATGTCAGCATAAGAGCTCTGAGGATTGGAACCAGGGCTCTGAGGCACACAACTCTAGAGAGTGGCTTCATTGCTCTATTATGTACCAACAGGGCTCTGAGATGGTGAGCTTTCATACAGTGAATTTCTTCCAATATTGGTCACAGGTGGTGATGATGGCTCTTGTTCAGGTTCTCTTACATCTGATTCTTGACCCTCATTTCTCTGAATTTGACCTGTAGACAGAGAAGTAGATGTACCTGAAGAATTGGAGGGACCAGTAAGAGATGTACCAGTCAGGTTCTGTTCAGCAGAACTCTGAGCTTGATTGCCTCTGGTGACGTCGTCAGAGGAATCATCATCATCAAAAAAAGTCGTTGAATATCAAGTTGATATCTTCTCTCGTCTTTGAAGAGCTAGTCTTCTCTTTAGTCTGTATCCCCTCTGGTGATTTGCGATCAGAGGATCTTGATGAATTTTCATCAAAGGATACATTTATACTCTCTTGAATGACCCTGGTTCTGGTATTGTAGACTCTGTAGGCTTTAGAGGTTAAGGAATAACCAATAAAGATTCCTTCGTCAGCCTTCTTACCAAATTTGCCCAGCTGATCTCCGTCATTCAATACAACATTTGCAGCAAAAAACATGAAAGTATTTCACATTCGACCTTCGGTTGTTGATGAGTTCATAAGCAGTCTTTTTGAAACTCTTTACTATGACAGCTCTGTTCTGGGTAAAACAGGCTGTTGAGACTGCCTCTGCCCAGAAGTTGATAGGAAGAATAGATCCGGCCAACATAGTTCTGGCGGCTTCTACCAGAGTTCTGTTCTTTCTCTCCACAACACCATTCTGTTGGGGAGTTCTGGCAGCTGAGAAGTTTTGGGAGATTCCTTCCTCTGATAGGTAAGCATCAATTCTTGCATTCTTAAACTCTGTCCCATTATCAATTCTCAACTTTTGGACTTTAAGACGTAACAGAACCTGTATCCTCTTCAACAAACTTATCAGAATTTCTGGGACATCAGATTTTACCCTGATGAACTCAACCCAAGTATATCTAGAATATTCATCAATAAGCACAAGAATATACTTTTTACCAAACAGACTTTGCACAGAAATTGGACCACAAAGATCCACATGAAGCATATGCAAAGGTCTGGGGCAATTGTGATCACTCTTTGTTTTGTGTGAAGCTCTTTTCAGCTTACCCAATTCACATGCAGAACAGAGATGGTCTTTGTCAAATTTAAGTGAAGGCAGACCTTTCACCAAGTTGAGTTTCACGAGCTTGTCAAGATTTGAAAAATTCAAATGAGCAAATATTTTATGCCAGAGCCAGGCATCTTCCTTTTTCAAAGAAACTAAACAGAGTTTTTCTGTTGTAGTACTTTGATTTGGATTAAAATTCATTTGATACAGATTGCCTTTTCTGTCGGCTCTTAAAAGTTCTTGACCAGACTCGGAAAGCAACAAAGAACAATATTTCTTCTTAAAATTGATATCGAATCCATGATCACCTAGTTGACTTATGCTGAGCAGCTTATGATTTAAACCTTCAACATAAGCAACTTTTGAAACTGAAACACCACCAATATTCAAAACACCATAACCTCTAATATGTCCCTGTCCATCGCCTCCAATGGTTATTGCACTTCCCATTTTGTCTTTGAATGAAGTCAGCAGCTCCTTATTGCCTGTCATGTGCCTGGAACATCCTGAATCTAAATATTAGATCTGCACATGAGGCTTCTGCAAGACAGATTAGTTCTTTTTAGGTACCCATTTCATAATGGGTCCTTTTTGGTTAGGCTTGGGGGTGTTAGACTTACCTGTTGGCTTTCCATTCTTTAATGGTGTGCCAGAGGGTTTTCTCTGCATATTCTGAGCAGTCTTAGGATTTTTCCTTTCAAATGACTGGTTCAGAACACAGTGAGGATCGTTCAAATGATTTTGCAACTTTAACAAAAGTTGAATGCAATTGCAGTTGATAGAACATGAAGATGATTGATGCATATTGTTGTTTCTATTCAACATCTGTTGATTATATGGTATTTGAGATTGAAAAACTTTAGGACCAGATGTCTTCTCATACATTCTGTCCTAGTTTGGTTTCCTGAAATTAGCATTGTTCCTTGGAACAAATTCTTTGGACCAAAAAGAGTTTTTCCTTTGATTTACTGCAGAGTTGGGAACAGGTTTGTCATTGACTATCCATTTGCCCTTTTGCTCGTGAGTAAATCTGATTGGTTTATAAGCAAAGGGAACATAGGTGTTGTTCACATGGATACTCTTAGCTTTATCTCTTTTCTTCTCTTCTATCTCATCAGAAGAAAGAATTCTGATACCCTTGTTTTTGAAATCAGGAACTGGTATAAATCTGGATTGATTCTAAAAAAATGTGACAGTTTTCAAATCTCCAGACCCACCAAGTACCTGCTTGGGTTTGTGCAAGATGTTCTCTTGAGCACATAAAATCTGCTCATCCACCTCAGAATCAGAGTCTAGAATGTCTCTGGTGGCTCTGGTAGAGGTGTGAGACTCTTTGGGTAAATCAGAGATATTTTCTCTGGTGGACTTGAACTTTCTTAATCTTGGTTTTAAAGCATCAGATGCAGCATTTTCTTCAATAACTCTTATAAGATCCTCTTCAAAAGATGTTCTAATTGACTCAGAGGTAGGGGAGAAGACTGGGCTTCAGGGTTGAGCTCACACTATGTTTTAACACCAGAGGACTCAGCCACAAAAGTAACAGACTTTTGGCCCTTAAAAGAGTTGAAATGGAAAATTTCGTTTGGATCAAGACATTTGACAGAATCAGGGAATTTGACCTCATCTTTTCCTTGATCATGAATGAACTTTTCTGATGGTTTTGTAACCTTTTCATGATCCAAGGAGTCATAGCTGACATTCCTGAAATTCAATCTTCTTGTTTTTGAAAAATCTGAGGTTTTGGCTCTTTTAAAAACTGCAGTACTATAGACCACATTTTCTTGGATTTTCCCAACACATAAGGTAGAGGACAGAGATGTCTTCTTCCTTCCAGTGTAGGGAGCAAGGTCACTAAAACCCAGACCTTGCGTATCCTTTTGGGGGTTGATTTTAATATGCACATCTTGTGCATCCTTGTACTTTTTAATCAAAATTTCTTTTCTCTGTAGAGACTGGTGCAAAACCTCTCTCTCTCTTTGAAAATAGTCCTTTAGAGCTACAGAGTTAAGCCTTTCGTATTCATATTTTTTAACCTCTTCTGCCTTTTGCTTAAGAACTTCCTCATATTCCTTACACTTCTCAGAAAAAGAGTTTTCCTTCCATTTTTGCAAAAGCTCTAGCTCAGATTTTTCTTTTGCAATCTCTTCCTTTTCCATTTCCAAGAGATTTTTCTCTCTCTTGTAATATGAAAGATCCTTCTGAGCTAACTTTCCTAACTCTTTTTATTCTGAAAGCTTTTGTTTTAACAGTTGAAATTCCTCAGTAAGTAAAGAAACATGCATCTCCAGTTAAGAGTCAGATTTCGATTCAGAAGTAGAACATACCTTGGCACTGGGTTTAGTGGTCTCCAGCGCTCTGTCATTTGGCTCTGTCACCGAAAGAGCACATTCATTCTGAGACACATCAACCTCTGTTGATCTTTCTGGCATCTCTCCAGTCATCCAATCAGCTACCTCTTCCAAACTTTCATCATCTACAGCAACCCGGCAGAAATTGGCTTGCTTTGGTTCGTCATCAGAGGACGAGTCAGATATCCAATTCTCCATCTCAACAACATAACTTCTATCTCTATAGTTGTACTTGTACTTGTTCTTGTAGTAGTCCTGGTCCTTTACCAGTCTACCCTTGCAGTTAGCCGAGAAATGGTCGGGTTTGCTACATCGAAAACATCTTCCATCATTCTGGTTGATGGGTTGGGCTGCATCAGCTTGCTTCTAGGGGGCTGGAGGATTGTACTTCTATTGTGGTCTTTGCTATTGTGGAGCTCTTTTGTTATTCTGATGGTGAGGTGCAGCATAACCTCTCTTCTCGTCTTTCTCTTCTCTCTCATATATTCCTCTTCTATCAAATAATTTGTTACCAAATCTCTTGTTAAACTTTTGAGTTATTAGGGCAAGAGATTGGGCAAATGCATTGATATCATCATCCTCTGATGAACTCTCCTCTTCATCACTTTCAGCGATCAAAGTTTTCTTTCCCTTCTTTTTTCACAGCTTTCTCCTTCTTCTTCTCTCTGCTAGTACTTTCTCTGTTGGATTTTCCTCCAGTGGGAGTTTTTGAGTCAGAGATCAAAGCTATTGGACATGCAATGGTGGATTTGCCCTTTTGTTTGACAACATCCTTCTCTTGTGCAGCAAGAGTGCCATACACATCAGTAAGAGACCACGCATCCAAATCTTTGTTAGCTTGTAGAGAAATGGATAGATTCAACCATTCATCATTTAAACTTTTCAATAACAGGACATTGTTATCTTCCTTCGACCGAACAACCCCACATTTTTTACATTTGTTTATTAAAACATTGAATCTGTTGTAGGTCTGTTGTAAGGTTTCCTCAGGCACTTCTTTGAATTCATTGTATTCATTAAATACATTGGGTCCTTCTACTCTTTTGGGTTTTTATACCACCTTCGAGTTGATTTAGAATTTGATCCCAGGTTTCTTTTGCAGTAACACAAGAGTCTAGTTCTTGGAAAATATCGTTGGGAATGGCCATAATCAGAAGTCTAACTGGCTTGAGGTCATTTTCCATTTCTAGCTTTTCTTCATCAGTAAACCCAGTGGTTTTAACTTCGAAGTGAACTGGAACCTTAGCAGTAGTTTCTGTAGCGAGTACACGAGGAACCAAAACCATAGGTTGGAATGGTCCACTAGTGACAGATCGCATGAGGTCTCTATCCATTCCATCAAAGAAGTTAACCATCCGAATCTTCCATTGAGGATATTCATCTCTCAGAAGAGTAGGAGGTTTTGTTAGAGAACCAGCCGTGTAGATAGCGTTGATGTTGTTATTAGCCATCTTTTCAGAAAACAGAGTACGAAGCTTTCGAAAGATTTTAAAAGGGTTTTACACTGAAAGTAGATGAACAGTAACCAATGCAACAGTAACTTGAGTAGAGAAGATATTCAGCCTAACTAGAAAGCTTAAACAGGGATAAAAAGAATTCTGAAAACTTGTTTTAAACTCTAAACAGTAAAAACAGAGTATTCTACGAAGCTATTGAAACCAAACACAATCAACAACAATGAATCAACCTGGTTAGATTGAATCGTTTGATTTGAGCAAATCAATCCGCTCTGATACCAATTGTAGGTTCCAGATTCAAGTTGTCTCATATAAATAGCATAAACACAGATAGCGGAAGCATAATATAAAGCTATTAAATACGAGTGATTGTGTAAACGATTATGTAACAATGAGAGTATCAATAGTGAACAGTAAATGACAACAAGATCAAGTAAATAAGCTGCTCGTATATTGATATATTTTAATAACACCAAGAACACGTTCAAGTGTGTGTATTCTGAAATCTCTCAGGAAACAAATCGTACAGTGATAGTGGAATAGAATGTAGCAGTGTGTGCTCTCACAAATGTGGAAAACAATTCTTCCAAAAGCTTACTAATGTGTGTTCCACTACTGTTGATCTAAACCCTCAGTGATTTGATAATGACCCTCTCTTATATACTTAGTGCAAATTGTAAGTAACAATATGTATCAGAGTTTCACTATCGCTGATAAGTACTAAGATCTTACAGTACCGCTGATAGGAACTCTCACTCTTTAGTCTTTAGTTTAAACATTTAGCGAAACTGTTCACCATAATACTCTGAGTCTGTTCAGTACTTATGGTGATCGCTGATAAGTTAGTTGTTTACTTATGATCCCTGAAGACAAGTTTCACGTCAACATAGGTTCTACGCTGAAGTCGAAGATCAAGCTCAAGAGCCAGCGACAAGTCTCCTAATGAACTGATGCGGATCAGCGAAGACTCAGATTTGTCCACTCAACGTGAAGTATCAAGTACAAGACTTTAGCTATCGCTGAACTCTATCATTTGCTGATAAAGAATGATAGATCGCTGAATCAACGAAAAGCTGATTATGAAGTCCTCCGTACAAAGTACTTTTATCTAAACCACCCTTGCACGACTCCGTACGATATGTCAGAAAAAGAACCTCCTTATTGTCTGAATTCGTACAACCACTCTGATACTACACTGTTCAACATGCGGCTACTAAGGTTGTCAACAAAGGTCAATGACATGCAACCAATCGGCTGCTGCCACGTGTAAAGTGTAAACTGCAATGCATTAAATGCATGCAGTATATAAGAAGAAGAACTCACTTCATTTTGAAGTAACTTGCTAACTCTGGAAAAGTTCATCCTTCTTATCTTGAGATAGGTTATTATTAGTAATTTCCTTCTCTTTCTTAGTGCAAGAAACTTAGTGTTCCAACTTGTTTAGATTTAGGTTTATCCTTAATCTTGTTTCCGCAACAAGCTGTAAATTGTTAATGATTTATCAATAAACAATTTATAAAAGTAAAATATGTGCGTTTGTATTCAACCCCCCCCCCCTTCTACAAACTTGTATAGCCCTTCGGGACCAACAAGTGGTATCAGAGCAGATTTGTTTAATCTCATAAACAAGATCTAATCTATACTAAGATTTCTCTTCCTTGCTATTTCTGAAAATGGATACCAACACAAACACAAATTATATCGACAATGGTTGTCTTGCAAAACCCCCTAGATTCTCCAGAGATAATTTTAATCTATGGAAAAATAGGATGACTCTCTTCCTAGAAGGTGTAGACCCTACTATGCCTTATTATCTTGAAAATGGCCCATTTATTCCTGTAAGAATTGATGCCGCAGTACCAGCCGCTGAGAATAGTCCTGCTATTCCAGAAAGGCTGGTACCCAAAGAAGTTCATACGTGGACTGACGAAGATAAGAAGAAAGTGGCTATCGACACAAAAGCCAGATCCATACTGTCCATGGCTCTTCCTGACGAAGTCTACCATTCCGTCATGAACCTGAAATCCTCAAAAGCCATGTGGGACACAATCTGTGTTCAGTATGAAGGTACTGCTGAAGTCCAGGACTCTCGAAAGATCAACCTGGTAAGACAGTATGAAAGTTTCATTTGTGGTAAGAATGAGACTCTCTCTGAAATTCACCAACGTTTTAATTGCTTAATAATAGATCTGAAAACTGTTGGTAAGGAATATTCTAACTTTGAAGTGCTGACAAAGTTTCTAGAATGTTTACCTGAAAGCTGGGACAGTTATTCTATGTGTCTCAAGCTGTCAAAGGATATAAGATCAATGACCCTTGCTACCTTATATGGCACGATGCTGAATCATGAGCAATCAAGCCATCTTAAGAAGAATCTTGTAAAAGATTCCAAAAGCACCCCTGTTGCTTTAATCTCAGAGGAACCCTCTACTCAGTGACCCTCGGTCACTATCACTGAGTTAGAGAGTAACTCTGAAAGGTCATCAGATTCTGACTCTTCAGATGATGATGAATCTTTGGCTCTCCTAACTAAAAAGTCAGGAGATTCGCCAAAAAGAAAATGTTCAGAAAGAACAAACCTCTTTCTATAACTGATAAGCCAAGATCATCAGCTACTGTTGATAAGGCTACTGCTACTTGTTTTAACTGCGAAAAGATTGGACATTTCGCTAACGAGTGCAGGTCTAAGAAAGTATCGAGAAACTCAGCGTTTCCCAAGAAATCCTTTATTCCCAGGAATAAAGATGACAAATATGCTAAGCTGAAAGAAAAGTATGCGAAGCTGAAAAGCTTCAAGAAGAAAGGCAAAGGCCTGATGGTTTACGATTGGGCTGCCTCTGAAGAAGAAGAATCATCATCTGACTCTGAAGATGATGAAGCCAATCTCTGTCTTATGGCAAAGATTGAAGATGAGGAAGAAAGTTTAGACATTCCCACTACTTCAACTTCTGAAATTCAGGTATCACCTTCCTTCTTTACAAATATTGCAAATATTGATGAAGCTGATAGTCTCCGTCAAATCGATCTCTTGACTAGAAGTTTATATGAAGCCATGAATGGCAAAACTATAGTTGAAAACCAAAACCTTGATCTCGCTGAACAGCTTAAAAACTGTCACCTTCAAATAGAAAAGCTTTCTAAAATTGAAGAAGATTTTAAAGATCAAGTGCATTTAAATCAGCTAGTCAAAATCGAACGAGCAGAAGCTATCACTGCATTAAAAGCTGAAAAAGCTACTGTTGAAGGATGGTGTAATTCTTCAACAAAGATCACTGAGATAATTAAGTCTCAGATACCCCTGAGTGATAAACGTGGTCTCGGTTACAAATATGAAACTCAAGAACCAACCACTGATCGTTCCATGCTCTTATTTGGAACTTTCGTATCCTCAGTCGCTGACACTTCATCCTCTCAGTGTTCCTCGTCCAGACCTCCTATCCCTGAGGAAATTTCTACCTCTTCAAAAGGTAAAGAAAAAATGGTTTATCCAAAACCTACCTCTGTCTTTAAAGATAAAGGTAAAGGAATTGCTTTTAACCAAAATCCTCAGAAGGGTACTTTAGTACCAAAGCTGAATGCTTCTAAAGCTTTAGTGATTTATTCCTCTGGATCAAGGAATCAGATATCTGGATCTACTCAGTGTGGGTCTATTCAGCGATCTACTCCTAGACTCAGAGTGGATGTCCTTGGTAAGAATCCTGAAGAACTAAACATTCCTCCCATTTCAAAAGCCAAAAGCTTATTTGGTGCCGGTCCTTCTAATTCTAAATAAAAAGCTCAGCATTCAAATAGTCCTAGAACTACTTTTAGTTATAGGAAATGTTATCACTGTGGACTGACTGATCATATTGCTAGTAAGTGCCCCACAGCCACCAAAGCTGAAAAGATAGCTAAGGTGAAGATTGCCCCCAAGGCAAAGAAGACCACCGAGGTTAAGAAATTAACCAAAGTGAAGACCGACAAAGCTGAATCTTCAAATGCTGCGAAGATTGTTGAACCTTCCATTCCAACTACTTCCACTGACAAACGTGTACACATGGTTAAGTGGGTACCCAAGAAAAACTAATCTTCCTTTGTTATGCAGGTTCAGAAGGGTATCTGGTATCTCGATAGCGAATGCTCTAGACACATGACTGGAAAGAAAAGTCTGCTCGCTGAATACAAGGAAGAGAAGGGTCCCTCTGTTACTTTCGGTGGAAATGGAAAAGGACATACCCGAGGGTTTGGTGTACTCTCAAATGGTACAACCACCTTCACAAGAGTCGCATATGTTGAAGGGCTGAAGCATAATCTGTTAAGCATCAGTCAGCTTTGCGACAAGGATAACAAGGTAATCTTTACCAAGGAATCCTGCTTTGTCACTGACAAAAAGGAGAAGATAGCTCTCAGTGGTTATCGTTTGGAAAATGTTTATGTAATAAACATGGACTCAACCACCACTGAGAACTCCTTTTTCTTCTCAAAAGCCTCATTTGATGTCAACTGGCTATGGCATAAGAGGCTCTCTCATCTGAATTTCAAGACACTTAACTCTCTTTCTTCAAAAGAGTTAGTCACTAGTCTACCTCAACACTCATACGCCAAAGAGTCTTTATGTTCAGCGTGTGAAAAAGGGAAGCAGACCAAAGCAAGTCTCCTCAGTGTCATCTCCTCTACAACTACTCCATATGGATTTGTTTGGCCCTGTTAACAAACAATCCATCACTGGAAAGAAATATACACTGGTCATAGTCGATGAATTCTCTCGTTATACATGGGTTATGTTTCTCCGTTCCAAGAGTGACACCCCTGAAGAACTCATCACCTTTGTTTGGAAGATGGAAACCCTGAACAATTTGACCGTTCGCTCAATAAGGAGTGATCATGGGACTGAATTCAAAAACAGTTCTCTTGATTCCTTCTTTGAAAGTAAGGGTATTTCTCACAACTTTTCTTCAGTGAGAACACCGCAACAAAATGAAGTCGCTGAAAGAAGAAATAGAACAATTATTGAAGCTGCACGTTCAATGCTCAGCGATTCTCACCTGCCTACTCAGTTTTGGGCAGAAGCTGTCAACACCGCTTGTTTTACGCAAAACAGGTCGCTGATAGTCAAAAGATTCAATAAAACAGCCTATGAACTTTTTCATGGGAGAAAGCCTTCAATCAGCTTTCTTCACATCTTTGGATGTCAGTGTTTCATACTGAACAACATAGATGCCCTTGGAAAGTTTGATCCTAAGGCTGATGATGGAATATTTCTTAGATACTCCTCAGTCTCCAAAGCCTTCAGAGTCTTCAATCGAATAAGACAAACTGTTGAAGAAACAATTCACGTCACGTTTGACGAATCGCGTTCAACGAACTCTAAATCGTCCGTTGATACTGAAGAACTGAATCAATGGATGTTTTCTCATCTTGGTGATTCAGAAGATATTCCCACTCCTCGTGCTCATACAGTTGAAGATGATGGTCCTATTATCATTCCAAATATGCAGAATAGTGAAGCTGAAACATCATGGGTCTCAGTTGTTCCTATAAACACTATACCTGCTTCTGAACCCAATGTCTCAGACATTCCATCTACTTCTCAGCAATCAATGAATATAATGACAACTGCATTCATTCCTCTCTTGGCTGATGCTCCAGACATCGCTGAAGCTTCATCTTCAGCTCCTCCAGGTCAGGTTGAGTCAGTGTCTCACGCCCCGTCTCAGCGATGGACTGTAAATCACCCAATTGATCAAATTCTTGGTGATCCAAACGCTGGTGTTCAGACTCGACGAAGTGCAGGTAATATTTGTTTATTTGTTAACTTTATTTCTCCGACTGAACCAAAGAAAGTAGATGATGCCCTCAAAGATCCAAACTGGGTCAGCGCCATGCAAGAAGAGCTGACTGAATTCGAAAGAAACAAAGTTTGGAAACTTGTTCGAAGACCAACTGACAAAACAGTGATAGTCACTAAATGGGTCTATCGAAACAAGTTGGACGAACATGGAACTGTTACCCGCAACAAGGCTGGTCTTGTTGCTCAGGGATACAGACAAGAGGAAGGCATAGATTATGATGAAACATTTGCTACAGTAGCAAGACTAGAATCTATTCGTCTATTCTTAGCATATGTTGTACACAAAGACTTCAAAGTATATCAGATGGATGTTAAGTCAGCGTTTCTAAATGGAAAGGTGAATGAAGAAGTCTATGTGGAACAACCTCCAGGATTCTCAGATACTAAGCGTCCAGGTTATGTTTATAAACTGGATAAGACACTTTATGGCTTAAAGCAAGCTCCACGTGCATGGTATGACACTCTTTCTCCTTATCTCCATATTGAAAATTTTGAGCGAGGTAAAATCGACAAAACTCTATTTTTCAGGAAAGTAAAAGGTCATGTCATTCTTGTTCAGATATATGTTGATGACATTATATTTGGCTCTACTAACCCTGATCTTTGTACTCGTTTCGCTGATAGAATGAAAGATGAGTATAAGATGAGCATGATGGGTGAACTAACATATTTCCTTGGTCTTTAGATAAAGCAAAATGAAAAAGGAACTTTCATTAATCAGGGAAAGTATGTTAAAGATATGCTGAAGAAATTCGACTTAACTGAAATTTCAGCTATGAAAACCCCTATGGCACCACCACTGACACTTGATAAGGATACTAAGGGTATTCCTGTTAATGTCACGCTGTACCGTGGGATGATCGGCTCTCTTTTGTATCTTACAGCTAGCCGACCCGATATTATGTATGCAACATGTTTGTGTGCACGATATCAAGCTGAACCTAAGATATCTCATATGAAAGCTGTAAAGCGAATTTTTCGATATCTTAAGGGTACAATGAATCTAGGTCTTTGGTATCCCAAGGACTCAGGATTCGATCTAATTGCCTATTCAGATAGTGATTTTGCAGGTTGCAGAATGGATAGTTAAAGCACCACAGGAGGATGTCAGCTCCTGGGTGGAAAGCTGGTAAGTTGGACAAGTAAAAAGCAAAACTCAGTGTCCACCTAAACAACTGAAGCTGAGTATTTAGCCACTGGAAGATGTTGTTCTCAGGTCTTGTGTATGAGAAATCAACTACTGGACTATGACCTTCAGCTCTCAAATATTCCAATCTATTGCGACAGCACAAGTGCCATCGCTATAGCAAATAATCCAGTGCTACACTCAAAGACAAAACACATCGAAATCAGGTATCACTTTATCAGAGATCATGTGATGAATGGTGATATAGAACTTCACTTTATCCCAACTGATTATCAGTTAGCTGATCTGTTCACCAAACCTCTTGATGAGACAAGGTTCAACTTTCTCATCAGCGAGCTTGGAATGCTGAATTTTGAAGAGTAAAATCTTCAGCGATTCACATTTGATCAGCAATAGGATAAAATCAGCTTGTATAACCCACTTTATCATCTTCTCTCTGAATAAACTTGATTCGCTGATATCAAGGTATGTTTCTCTCTCTGACAATCGCATGTGAATGCAAGATTTCAAAATAATTTACATCGCTGAGTATCTCTTCCTTATCAGCGATACTTTGAAATTTCTAAAACCATCACTGATATTTCTATTCAGTGCTTCATGTTTTCAAAAGTGTCCCTGAGTTTTTCAAAACCTCAGAGACATCCAAGAATTTGAAAGGACGGTTGTGACGTCATTACAACGGATAAGCCCTGGTACGTTCTTCTTTCTGACACACGTTTGCATGTTTCGTTTACTCGCCAATCAAATGCAAACACGTGTCCGTGTCATGATTAAAATCGTTTCCCGCTCAAGATTTTCTCTTTCTAATCTCTCTATATAAACATTTTCTTGGTTTATATTTTCCTTTTACGCGAACTTTTCCTCCAAGCAAAGAAAGAATTCACTGTTGCATTTTGCTCTCGAATTTTTCAAGAACAATTGTTCATCTTCTTCAAACTTCAAAGGTTAATATGTTCTTATTATTTACCAAATGCAAATAACTTGTTTCTGATCTTCTCATTGTTTTAACAAGTTCAAACAAATGAACTTCTTAAAAATGAAATCATTTTCTTTCATGGTTTTATGAACACAACCATTTCATGGTTGTTCTTCAAGTTTAAATGCAAAAATCTTAAACTTGTTCTTCATTCGTTTTTCCAGAATCCCAATCTTCAAAGGAAACTGGAAAACAAGATTTTTATTGGGTGTGCATTTCGTTTTTCAAAAACAAGAAAAACCCTAATCTTCATTAAGACATTTTGTCTGAATGAAATGGACAAAATTCGAACCATCTTATTGGAAAATCTTTCCACATTAAGATTATTCTTATTTGTTAATCTTTGGTTGAACTGATAATACAGAAAATGGCATCTTCTGACATTCCCAAGAACACCATCGCTGAGAACACTGCTGCTGATGATACTGCAGAGGAAGTGGACATCCTCAAGGCTCCTCAGGTCAAGTTCTCTATTGACAAACTGGATTGGACCAAGGTAAATAACCTCTAGGCGCTTCTCGAGTTTCCTCCTCGAAAGCATGTCACACATCTAGATGATGCTGTGAAATTCCTCAAGAACTGTTCCATCTCCACAGCCCTAACCATAACACCTCCTGCACATCAGCTTTTGCTATCCCAATTCTGGTACTCTGCCAGACACTCTCAGCTACCATCAGCCAAAGTCCCCACAAAAACAATTGACTGCATCCTCTGCGATATCGAATATGGCACCATGAAGATCACCCCTGCCATCATTCGCAAAGCCCTCAGCCTTCCCATCGCAACCAAAGAAAAACCCTTCGTTCCCCTCCCTGACCCCAAGAAAAACTCAGACAGGGAAGCCATCTTTGCATTCTTCGATGCAATGGGCTATGTATGGGAAACTGGAAGGGACATGAAGCCCGAGAAGAAGCTGACCATTATCAAGAAGTCGAAAATGCCCAGCGAGATGAATTTCATCTTCGCCCATGTGATCAGCTGCATGACTGCCAAGACCGGCTCCTCTGACCAAGCCGCTAAGCCTCAGCAAGCAATGGGATATGCACTGCTGAAAGGTCTACATATAGACTGGGCATCGATTATCTATGATGACCTGGTACTCCGAGTAGACTCCATCGCTGACAGATCTCCATGGGTTCCCTATCCTTGATTCATCAGCGCCGTATTCCAAAAAGATCTGAAGGACAACTACCCATCAGAGGGTAACCTGAAACTCTCTCAGGTCGGCCCTAAGATTCTCGACTTCAAGCCGATGGAAAATGAGGTACGTCTTTCTACTCTGTTAACTCTTTTAAACCCTACTTCTTCTACTTCTGCAACTCCTTCAGCGGACAAACCCACCGCTGATACCCCAGCTGCAACCGCCATTCCTTCTCTTAAAAGGAAACATTCTGACACCCAACTTGTTTCCAAAAGAACTATGAAAACCAAGGAGCAACCCCAGCAATCTACTGCTAAAGACTCCTCAGCTCCTCTTGATGGGCTGAAGGAAATTTCAGTGGTACGCTCTACCACAGCTGAACAAGCCACCCATTCTATCCCGACTTCAGTGTCTCTAAACGCTAAGGTTATAAACTTGGAATATGCCCAACCTCCTTCAGTCTCTCAAAAGACTGATGAAGTGATTCTCAGCGAATCCAACGCTGAACTCAGTAACCAACCTCCATTCTTATCCTTCGCTCCTCCCTCTACTCATTTGGACTCTCCAGTTATCACTGAATCACCTGTCATTCCTCCAGAAGCTAAAGAAAATACTCTTCAAGAAGTGATGGGCATAGGACCTGCAGAGATGACCATACGTCCACGCACGTTAGCTGACGATATGGAACTTTACTCAGGAACCCGAGATTTTGATGAATTCACCAATCCTCCTGCAGGTATACACCAAGTTTTTATATGTTACAGGTCCTAATTTGAGAGACATCAACGCCTCTCTGAAGACAATAGACACGACGCTGACAGGTCTGACTACTACTCTTTCCGACAACTCTTCAGCTGTAACAAACGCTGGAGAGAATCTTACAAAGCTGACAACTATCGTCGAAAAGAATGCCTCCAAAGCCGATTTGGAGAAGGTTGATAAATCACTCACCGACTTCGCCAAAGTTCTCTCTGATATCTACACAGACTACCTTGCCACCAAGATATCAGTTGACACCATGTCCAGCGAAGTCACAACGCTGAAGACATCGGTTGGCAAACTCGAAGGTGACATGTCTGCTGTAAAGACTGATGTCAGCTCCGTCAAGACTGACATGAGTTCTGTGAAGACTGATGTAAATACGATGAAGAATGACATCACTTCTATGAACACTTTGTTGCAGCAAATCCTGACCAACACGACCGCCCCTGCACCTGCCCCTGCACCTCCATCTTTTACTACGGCGGATCGTGATGAACTCGTGAAGATCAATCCTGGTATTTCTGGCATAGAAAACAAATTATCACTGATTGAAATCTGTGTGGGGATCCCTGGCCAATAAGACAGGGAAAGAACCACAGCTGCTGAATCGTCAGATTCCTCCCCGACTCATCATGATAAAGAGGGGGAGAAGAGCGCTGAAAACCTTTCCAAGAGCGCTGAAGACCTTTCCCATGATGAATCTATCAGGGGAGAGAAGACTGAAGACCTCACCTTTACTGAAGAAGGTGAGAATACAATTGAAGCTGAAGCAGCCGCTGGACCTCAAGGAGATGAACACCCTAAGGGAACCGAGAAGCTTACCTCTGTATCTGAGGGGGAGCAACTCGAAGAAGAAGCTGAAGAAACTGAGTCTGAAGCTGAAGATGAAGAAGCCATCGACTTGTCTGATGATGAACCATCCTCTTCTCCGAAGAATGATGATGATGAAGATGACGATGATGATGACTCTTTTATCGTCAAGCCTACTCAGAGAACTATAGCTCTTAAAGGGATTCGGATAAATGAACCTTCAGGGGAGCGGACAAAGACAAAGCCATCAGCATCTGAAGCTGACAAGGGCAAAGGAAAAAGTGTCGCTGAAAATGAAAATCTGATGATCTTGCTTAAAAAGCCGGTTTGTCAGGTACATTAACCTCTTCCTTACTCCACATCCCTCCGCTATACACTTTATCAGTTCTACTCTCTCCAAACCTCCATACACTTTATCCCACTCTTTCCCTATCTCTGTTCTACTCATGTTCTTACTTATAAGATCGATGTGTTTCAGCTAGTCCTCTCCCCTGTTTGAGGATATCGCTGAAGTTCCTACAGCTGCGACTTCACCAACAATAATCCCAGCTCCCAACGCTGAAGAAATAATCCCAGTCTTGGATTTGATCTCTGAGATTGATGAACCTGAAGAACAAACTCTCTCTCACAAAAACAGACCTTCCTTGGCTCCTCAAAAGCTAAGTGAAGAGGAACAAGAAAAGAGAGATGAAACGATCAAGAGACTCGAAGATCAGCGAATCATTCTGAAGCGTGATCAACTTCCTTCGGTTCCTCCAAAGTTCAGAATTTCCCAAAAGGAATACAAGGAACACCTCAGAGCTGAACGCTTGATCGCTGAAAGAAAGGAAACTGAAGAAAAAGACAGAGAATACGCCATCCAGCTTTCTCAACGATCAATAAAAGACCCCAAGCTGAAAAGAGCTCCCATTGATGTTCAACGTCAGCTATGGGACGATGCTTAAAAGATTGTAGAGAAAAAACTAAGGTCTCTGATACGACTTTGGAATGGGCTAAACAAATGCTGACCTATCGATCTAGACCATCCAAAATCATCAAAGTGAACATCAGATGAAGACTGTACGCAGACGTTCCTGTTGTTGAAGTGGATGTCTACAGAGAAGACAAAACCAAGCAAACCTTCTATGTTGCTACCGTAGAAAAGTTTGGTCTCTCTGAATGGTTAGAAACGAAATTAGCCATTCAGGGATCGCGCTCAAAGTTCAAAAGCCATGTCGAGAAGATCTTAAACAAACAGATCGACCTGGTTTCTTCTGCTGTGGATATTCCTCCTTCTACTCTCCTTCCTCCTCAACAAAGAAAAGTCTCTACTAAGGAAAAGAAAGTCTCAGACTCAGGTCCTCTTATACGGAATGAAACAGGTATTGGTTTCTCTCGTGCTGAAGTTCTTGGACCTGATGTTGATCTCTCAGCGCTTGACACCTCCCTACCACCTGGAGAAACTTTCATTCCTGGCACAGTTGTAAGTGATCCCTATGGTATATTCTTTTTAGACTACTATGGAAATCATCACTTTCAACGTATCTCTGAGCTTCACATCGCTCCCATCGAACAACTCGGAGATCTCATATTCTGGTGTGAAGTCAGACGCGACATTAAAGCTAGACACCTGAAGCCCTTGATTTTTGAAGAAGCTCTGAAGAAAAAGAATCAAGGAGTAGATGTCCCTGACTGGATGATTCCCACATCAAAGACCCTCGATGAACTTCTCATCAAGGAAGAACCTTTTGACGGATAGGATCGCCTTGTAATTCTTTCTATCCTTATGTCTACATCTTTTGTACTTGTAAGTTTACTCGCTGTACTTGTAATTTTTCCACTTCCCTCTGTAATATTTACAAAGTTTAAAGAAAAATTTCAGCGAACGTACTTTACTCCATCAGTACAGAAAAGATCCCAGAAAACAGTAAAAGGGACAAATATTTTATAAGTTCTTTTTATCCTTATGTTTTCATTAAATAGCAATTTTCTCTGTTGCTATGTCATAATCAAATAGGGGAGATTGTTGATCCAAATCCTCAGTGATTTGATAATGACCCTCTCTTATATTCTTAGTGAAAATTGTAAGTAAACAATATGTATCAGAGTTTCACTATCGCTGATAAGTACTAAGATCTTACAGTACCGCTGATAGGAACTCTCACTCTTTAGTTTAAACATTTAGCGAAACTGTTCACCATAATACTCTGAGTTTGTTCAGTACTTATGGTGATCGCTGATAAGTTAGTTATTTACTTATGATCCCTGAAGACAAGTTTCACGTCAACATAGGTTCTACGCTGAAGTCGAAGATCAAGCTCAAGAGCCAGCGACAAGTCTCCTAATGAACTGATGCGGATCAGCGAAGACTCAGATTTGTCCACTCAATGTGAAGTATCAAGTACAAGACTTTAGCTATCGCTGAACTCTATCATTTGCTGATAAAGAATGATAGATCGTTGAATCAACGAAAAGCTGATCATGAAGTCCTCCGTACAAAGTACTTTTGTCTAAACCATCCTTGCACGACTCCGTACGATATGTCAGAAAAAGAACCTCCTTATTGTCTGAATTCGTACAACCACTCTGATACTACACTTTTCAACATGCGGCTACTAAGGTTGTTAACAAAGGTCAATGACATGCAACCAATCAGCTGCTGCCACATGTAAAGTGTAAACTGCAATGCATTAAATGCATGCAGTATATAAGAAGAAGAACTCACTTCATTTTGAAGTAACTTGCTAACTCTGGACAAGTTCATCCTTCTTATCTTGAGATAGGTTATTATTAGTAATTTCCTTCTCTTTCTTAGTGCAAGAAACTTAGTGTTCCAACTTGTTTAGATTTAGGTTTATCCTTAATCTTGTTTCCGCAACAAGACGTAAATTGTTAATGATTTATCAATAAACAATTTAGAAAAGTAAAATCTGTGTGTTTGTATTCAACCCCCCTTCTACAAACTTGTATAGCCCTTCAGGACCAACAACTACCCTTCTATTTATAGCATGATAAAGTGGAAGACAGTGTACTATCTAACCCTGGGATGACACGTGGAAAGTGTGTCGCCATCCTTTTATGGCTTACGTGGAAAGTACGGACACGTATCTAACACCTAGAGATTTCTACGAGACTTAAGCTTCACAGAGGTCTTCATTCACCAGAGCTCTTACGCTAGAGCTCTGATGGTCTTCTGGTGTGAACCGTTCTTCTGGTGGAACAGAAGAAGTCTTCTGCCAGAGCTCTGTCGAGCTCTGATGATCTTCGGGTTTATTTTCTTCTATGTCTTCTGTCGGATCTCTGGTGGTCTTCTGACTTGTAATATTTTCAATACTTTTACATCTTGTATACTTGGGGCTAACACTTTTCCATTCTTTCAAGTAACCCAGATTCTCAAGATGTTTCATCTTTACCCTAAAATCATCTACAAATCCTAATTCTGATGATGAAAATAACCAGAGAAACAATACGTCAGAGGTTTCTTAGAGGAATTATAGAGTTCTGATGTTTATGTCAGAGGCTCTGGTGAATTACTCAAGAAATCTGATGTTGGGTATAAGTTCAGAGATATGGTCGACAAGTTTTCCATCAGAATACGTTTTTCCTTCCTTGAAAAAGATTTTCCCCTTGTTCAACAAGCTAAGTCATAAAGATTTGAAAATATTAGACTTGCTCCCCCTTAAATAATTCTTATATTCTTTTAAGCTCCCCCTTAATGGGAATGTGAATCGTCATCATCTTTGACTGTGAAGCTGAGTTGATTTGATGCATGGTAATGATGTTGTGAAAGACTATCCATTACATCATTCGTACGGGGCTGTCAATTGCAATTTCAAAACCAATTGTAAACCACATATTTGACACCAAACCTGAAACTTAGATTTCTCTCGTTTTTAGCCTAATTCTCCCCCTTGATTTGTGCAACTTTTGAAGGATTTGATATAGATAATTTACAAATGAAGTTTCAAAGAAACAGAGTTGAGACCTAAAGAAACAAGAAAATATTGAAAAACTATGCTGGCAGAGCTCTAAGATTGACATCAGAGACTCTGTTGACATGTCCTACCTACCTACTATGTCAGAGTTCTGTGATGAAAACCAGAGACTCTGATGTTGTTCCCAGAGTTTAGGAGGACATGTTCAGCATACCCATCTTGCTGATTAAGAAAATAAATCTCCTTTCATCAAGGACTTTTGTAACCAGATCAGCAAGTTGGAAGTCAGTTGAAACAAAATACATTTCAATTGTCCCTTTTTCAACATGATCTTTGATAAAGTGGTACCTTATATCAATATGCTTTGTGTTTGAGTGCTGGACTAGATTTGCTGTAATTGCTATTGCACTCTTGGAGTCATAGAGAATTGGAACTTTGTTGTATTCAATGTATTCCAGTCTATAGTCTCTGAGTTGTGTTTTCATCCAAATGGCTTGTGAACAACAACTAGCAGCAGCAACATATTCTGCTTCTGCTGTAGAGGTTGACACACAGTTTTGCTTCTTGGATGTCCAACTGACTAGCTTATATCCTAGCAATTGACAGCTACCAGAAGTACTCTTTCTGTCATTCCTGCATCCTCCCTAATCTGAATCTGTGTATGCTACAAGCTCAAAACCAGAGTTAAGAGGATACTAGAGACCCAAAAATTGAGTCCCTTTGAGATATTTAAAAATACGTTTGACAACAAACAAATGGGATTCCTTAGGATTAGCTTGGAATCTAGCACAAAGACAGGTTGCAAACAATATACCAGGTCTGCTAGCAGTTAAATATAGGAGTGACCATATGATGCCTCTGTAGTTCTTGACATCCACAGATTGACCCTGAGGATCATGGTCAAGTTTAACTCCAGTGGAAATAGGAGTTTTAATAGGATTTGAGTTATTGAGCTTATACTTTTTCAAAATATCAGAGACATATTTTGATTGACTGATAAAGGTGCCTCTGATGGATTGTTTTACTTGAAAACCAATGAAGAATGAAAGTTCTCCCATCATGCTCATTTTAAATTCATTTTTCATTAAATCCTCAAACCTATCACAGTACTCTTGCCTAGTAGACCCAAATATAATGTCATCAACATATATCTGTATCAGAAGTATATCATTTTTATATTTCCTAAAGAATAAGGTAGTATCCACAGTACCTTTTTCGAAATGGTTGACCAACAGAAAGTTTTACAAAGTTTCATACCAGGCTCTGGGCTTGTTTAAGGCCATACAGAGCTTTGTCTAGCATGTATGCGTGATCTGGAAACTCTGAACTTTCAATGCCTGGGGGTTGCTGTACATACAATTCCTCTTGCAATTTTCCATTCAGAAAGGCAGATTTTACATCCATTTGATAGACATTGAAACCTTTATGAGCAGCATAGGCTAGAAAGATTCTGATTGCTTCTAAACTAGCCACTGGTGCAAAAGTTTCATCTTAGTCACTGCCATCTTCTTGGCAGTATCCCTTTGCAACCAACCTTACTTTGTTTCTGATAATTACACCATCTTCATCTTTCTTATTTCTAAAAACCCACTTGGTTCCAATAGCAACCTTATCTTTTAGAAGTGGAACCAAGAACCAAACTTTGTTTCTTTCGAATTTAAGAAGCTCCTCTTGCATGGCTTCAATCCAGTTTGGGTCTTCCACAGCTTCAGAATTTTTCCTTGGGCCAATCATGCTCAAGAAATTCACAAAGAAAGCTTCATTGACTGTTGCAGATCTTGTCTTTACACCATCTTCAGCAGCACCAATAATCTAATGATGGGTGTTAGCTTCAATCTTCCTAAATCATAGAAGTATTTAGAAGTAGTGAAAAATAGACTAAGTGAAGAAAGCCTCTCACAGAGGCTCTGCCGAAATTACCGAGAGATCAAGGTCAAGAAGCTACAGAAGCAACAGAGGCTTCCTACAGAACCTCTGTTGCTCTCGCCAAGAAGACTCAAGACTCGGAATCAGGAGAAGACTGCTCTACGAAGGACCAAACCGCAGAACCTCTGTAACACTTCACAGAGCCTCTGCGGTCCTAAACAAAGACTTGAAGATATTTATAATATCTTGCTACTGTTAAAGGACTCGTACATCAACTTGCATGGTAGCATGCCCTGTCCAACGTCGACGTGTCAAACTCTGATTGGACTCAGTAGGGCTTAGTACATATTAGACGTCTGCTGCATTAAATGCAATATAGCACATCTGACTGTTCATGCCATCCTTGCAACTGTTCATGACATCCTCTCAACTATTCATACGTACCTTTTGAATAGTAGCATATGCTTTATGGTCCTCTTTAGAGTAGTATATAAGGAAGACTCATGTTGAGTTCTTCCTTACACACACACAAAAAAATACAATACACAACACAACAACATCAAGAACACAAAATCTTATTCACCTTAAGAGTCATATCTGTTTTAAAGCTTTTTCTTACTCACGGTTCATAAACCTGTTCTTGATATATATTCAGTAAACTTTGAGATATAATATTCCGTTCACTGTTTATTTATAGTTTGTTCTAAATCTATCAAACTTATCTGTTAGTTCTTTAAATACGCTTCCGCATCAAACCTTAAACCTGAACTAATATATCTGATAATCTTGTTTAACCAAAACGGGAACCAACAATTGGTATCAGAGTCTAGCTTGATTTTCAATATCAAGTGATCCTCGTTTTACAACTTTTATTTGATAGATTATTTTCTCTCTTCATCACAATATTTCTAAATATTAGTCGTACCCAGAAAACCTTCCAGATCTTCATATTGAGAAATCCTCTCCTCAAAATGACAAATACAAATATCTTTTTCACTGCTGGCTCACTAACCAAACCTCCTACTCTTCTTAAAGATGAGTATCCTCAATGGAAGATAAGAATGGTTCATTTCTTTGAGGGTACTGAAAAAACTCTCAAACAATATCTTTACAATCCTCCTCCAGTTCCGATGATAACGATGCCACGTGTACCAGCTACTGCTGAATCTGCTGAAATCCCTGAACATCAAAAACCTAAGCCAAGAGAAGAATGGTCAAATGAAGATAAGGCAGAAGATGAAGTTGCACAGAAAACAAAGAGAATATTGATAATGGCAATCCCCAACGAACTTTTTCAATCCATAGATGCATGCGAAACAGCGCACGATCTCTGGAAAGAATTAGAAAGACAGTTGGAAGGGGGTGCTAAAACTCAGAAGAACCGAAGGGCACAATACATAAATGAATATCATGCTTTCAGAGCCTCTGCAACAGAATCTCTGCAAACAACATACGACCGGTTCAACTCTCTCATAAACAAATGCAAAAAGTCTGGTATTTACAGAACCACGGAAGAAAATAACGTCATGTTTCTAAAGAGCCTGAACGATGAGTGGCTTCAGTTGTCTATGTCTTTACAAACAAATCAAGATCTAGACTCCTGGACACTCTCTGATCTCTATGGAACACTTGCTGCACAAGAGCCTCAAATAGCTCAAGCTAAAATACTAACCACTGTGCCATACGCATTGGTTAGTAAATCTACAGAGGCTGCAGACAGACCAAGAAATGAGAGATCTACAGAGGAGAAAAAGAAGGAGAAAAAGAAGATGGTAAGGGTTGATAGCGAAGAAGACGAGCTGATAGAGGAAGAGATAACTCTTGCGTCATTAGCTAAATCAATGGCTCTATTGACAAGAGAGTTTAGAAATAACCAAAGGATTTCGGGTAGAAGAGATGATGGAAGAAGAGAAGAATCAAGTGACCGACAGAGGTCAGACTACAGAAATGATGACCTACAGAGGTCGAGCGACATAAGCTACAGAGGAAATGATCGACAGAGATCAGATGACAAGATAGGCCACACACAAGAATGCTACAAATGTGGTAAACCCGGTCATTACGCAAACGAATGCCGAACAGAGAAAGGTGGAGACCTACAGAAGTCCGACGACCGAACTAGAAACATCTCCCAAGGTTGTTTCAACTGCGGCAAGCCAGGTCATTTCGCAAAAGAATGCAGAAGTAGACCAAATCGCCCACAGAAGGACTCAACTTTTTACAAAAAGAAGGCCGAGTATTACGCACAAAAATCCCTAATGGCGAACAAAGGGCATTCGGAGGCAAGCAAAGAAGACTTCGAGTCAGACTCTACCTCTGACGATGAATTTCTCACAAATGCCCTGTTCTGTGGCATGGCAGAAGTTGACTCCGGCACTGACAATGAGGTATCCATTTCAAACTCTATCTCAAGTACTAATTCTGTAGATGGTGATTTATTTAAACTTAACATTGAACTGAAAGATATAATTGAAAGCATTCAGAAAAAGCTGACCTTTAATGAGAGAGAAGTAAGGCTTCTCACTCAAGAAAAAGCCAAAATCTTTGAAGAAAAAGGAAAATTCGAAAAATATTGGAGCAAAAATATAGATCCTTTAAAAAGGCAAATTTCTGATTTAACCTATGCTTTAAAAATCAAAACAAACGAACTTTCAGTTTCAAGAAGTGTAACAATAGACATAAGAGCTCTCAAAGAATACTTTCAAAAGGAAAGAGAGGTACTTTGGCAAGATCTTTTAAGAAGAGAAGTTTTAATTAAAAACTATAAAGATGCAAGAAGGTGTATGAAAAGGTAAACACTCAAATAGCAAGACGAGGTATAGGGTACAGTGACATTACCTTAGGAGTTGAAAATAAACGACTAAAACCTCTGTCCTCTCTATTTGTTTTGGGAAAAACTAACAAACCAAACTTTCCAAACTTACTCTCTGTAAGCAAAAGGGTTAAAATCTCTGCAGAACCTCACTTGAGGAAACATACAAAGATGATCAATGTGTGGTTTGAAAACACAGATTCATCATCTTCAACCTCTGTCAAAAGAGAAATCAAACCAAAGAAATATCTAAAAACACAAGATCAGATTGGTATCTTTAAGTTTGGTAAACCAGAGACTCAAACACAGGTCGCTTTTGTCTGTATGATAAATGTTGAAAAGAAATTGTCAGCAGAAGCTCCTGAGTTTAAACCCATTTTTTCAGAAGAAAAACTTGAAGAATCTATTGAAAAAGAAATTTTGGAAGTTTTGAAATCAAATATTTTAGAAAATCTCTGTACATCTTCTATAAATCAAAAACTCGCTGAAGAGATCTCATTAGAAACCTCTGCCAACTACGAAAGTTTTTTTACAGAGGAAGAAAGTTCGTATGATACATGCTCAGAAAATCCAGCCTCTGTCGAAAGAAATGACTCAACCTCTGCATATGAGGACGATTCATCCTCTGACGACTCAGAGACTGATTTCAAATCAGGGATAATTCACTGTGACACAGAGGATGTCAAAATCTCCTCTGAAGTTCTTAACAGAACAATTTCTCCAAAAGAGAAAATCACAGAGATACCTATCCGTCCAGATTTTCTCAAAATGTGTATACAAGTCAAAACCTCTACAGAGCTTGAAAATCTGAAAAAGGCCTCTGAAAATCCAAAAAGCTTAAAATTTTCAAAACCTTTAAGGAAAATCAAAGAGAATCCCACTTGGAAACAAAAGGGAAAATGGCCTGAAGCTAACAAATATTTTTCCTCTGTGACAGTGAAGAAAGATGTTCACCACAGAAGAGAGTCACAGAAGGCAGGAACTAAACAAGATTTTTGCAAACAACATTCTAGTATTCATAGATCTTCTTGTAATAGGAAATCTAATGTAAAGAAATAGTGTAATGTCTCTGTGGCTCAGTTCATAAAATTCAATGAAAAGTTCAAACAAATCACATCTCATATTCAATACTGTCATTGTTTTGATCTTATGTTTAAATTGAATAAACACTTCTCAAGTCCAGATTGCTTTCTCACCACTGAAATTCGAAAGTCAGAACCAAAAGAGAAACAATCTGATTCTTCTTCAAAAGATAAAATGTATTTCAAGAATGCCAAGGCAAACTTGAAAAATTCTAACAATATTGGACCCATATGGACATGGGTACCTAAATCTCTATGATTGTCTTACAGAAGCAACATGTGCCAATTTGGTATCTTGACTCCGGATGCTCAAGGAACATGACTGGCAATAGAAGATTACTATCCACATACAAAGAAACACACGATGGTGGATCTGTAACCTTTGGAGACAACATGAAGGGACACATCAAAGGCTATGGAGTGATACAGAAAGAAAATGTCTCTGTATACAAAGTTGCATATGTGAATGGCCTCAAACACAACCTACTAAGCGTAAGTCAACTCTGTGATACAGGATTCGATGTGTTATTCAAAAGAACTTTCTGCTCTCTACAGAGTGAAAACACAGGAATGGAACTTCTGCGAGCTGAAAGAAGAGGTGATCTATACCTAATGAATTTTACTTCAAAATCCAAGGACAAAGTTTGTCTAGTAGCCTGCAAAAGTGAAGAAGCGTGGTTATGGCACAACAGGTTCTGTCACTTAAACTTTCATACCTTGGATAAACTAGTAAAACTCAATCTAGTTAAAGGTTTGCCAAATGTTAAATTCAATAAGGATCATTTGTGTTCGGCCTGTGAAATGGGAAAACACAGAAGGGCTTCCCACAAAGGCAAAACTGACGTATCTTGCACTAGACCTCTGTACATGCTTCATGTCGACCTCTGCGGTCCCATTGCCATACAGAGCCTAGGTGGCAAGAAATACATATTTGTCCTAATTGATGAGTATTCACGTTTCACATGGGTTGAATTCGTTAGAAAGAAATCAGATGTTCCAAATATATTGATAAATCTAAAGAAAAGAATCCAAGTTCTTTATGATTGCAGAATACAGAAGTTAAGAAGTGACAATGGCACAGAATTTAAAAACTCTGTCATTGAAGCCTATCTTTCAACAGAAGGAATATCACAGAACTTCTCTGCAGCTCGCACTCCACAACAGAACGGTGTTGTCGAAAGAAAGAATCGAACACTTGTGGAAGCCGCAAGAACTATGATATCAGCATGCGGATTATCAATGAACTTTTGGGCAGAAGCAATTTCTACTGCGTGTTATACTCAAAATCAATCAACCATTGTGAAAAGACACCTCAAGACGCCATACGAATTGCTTAACAAAAGACGGCCAAACATCAAATTTTTCCATGTATTCGGATGCAAATGCTTTGTCTTAAACGACAGAGATTCGAGAGGAAAGTTTGATGTAAAAGCAGATGAAGGCAAATTCATTGGATACTCTGCCACTTCCAAAGCCTACAGAACATTCCTTACAAAGTCTCACAAGATTGTAGAAAGCATCAATGTTTCTTTTGATGATTCATTCCAAATGACTTCTGAGCAAATAAGTTCAGAACTCGGAATTAAAGGGAAATCCTCTGACATCTCAAGAACAAAAGAAGATTTGAATCTTCTATTTTTGGAGATGTTCCACAATGACATTGATCCTTCTGTCGGAACCATCAGAGTTTCTGAAGAACCATCCTCTGTCGGACAAAATCCTATAGGTATGACTCTAACTGGTCCAAATAATGCTTCATCTTCTTCTATAAATACTACAGATGCAATTGCCGAAGCAGAAGAAAGTGCAGAAGATGAAACATCAAGAAAAACGACCACAGAAGCTGCACAAACCACAGAAGAACCAATTACAGAGGAGATCGAGGACCAAGACTATACATCCTCAGAGGAACAAACTCCACCACCACTCGTACCAATCATTCCACAAACGGTAGAATCAACTACCAAGGCACGAAGAACATCAGAGGCTACACAAGAAGAAACACAAGAAGCCTCTGAAGAAAGTTTTGATGACATTGATGATCATCTTCCACGCACAACTCAGTGGACAAAAAGCCATCCTCCAAGCCAAATAATTGGAGAACCTTCTGACTCAGTAAAAACAAGGTCTGCCACTGCTAATTTTTGTTTCTTTACAAATTTTATTAGTGTTATAGAACCAAAGAAGATTTCTGAAGCCCTAGATGACCCAAACTGGGTAGACGCCATGCAAGAAGAACTTCTGCAATTTGAGCGTAACAGAGTATGGACTTTAGTACCTCTGCCAAGAGGGAAACATGCCATTGGGACTAAATGGGTCTACAGAAACAAGAAGGATGAAGATGGAGTGGTCGTCAGAAACAAAGCAAGATTAGTAGCAAAAGGATATAGACAAGAAGAAGGCATAGACTACGATGAGACTTTTGCCCCTGTCGCACGTCTCGAAGCAATAAGAATATTCTTAGCCTTCGCAGCCCACAGAGGTTTTAAAGTCTATCAGATGGACGTAAAATCAGCTTTTCTAAACGGAGAAATCCAAGAAGAGGTTTACGTAAATCAGCCACCAGGTTTTGAAAGCTCAAAGTTTCCAAGGCATGTATACTACCTTGAAAAGGCTCTATACGGACTGAAACAGGCTCCAAGAGCATGGTACGAACGACTTTCTACCTTCCTTCTAGTCAATGGCTACAACAGAGGTACAACAGATACTACCTTATTCTATAAACGCAAAAATAGTGAGATAATGCTTGTACAAATATACATAGATGACATAATTTTTGGGTCTACAAATTCAGAAGAGTGCAAAATTTTTGAAAAACTCATGCAGAGTGAGATTGAAATGAGTATGATGGGAGAATTAACATTCTTCCTCGGACTTCAAGTCAAACAATCTTCAGAGGGAATTTTTATAAATCAAGCCAAATATGTCTCTGACATACTTTTAAAATATAATCTCTCTGATACCTCTGCAATGAAGACTCCAATGGCCACTGGAAATAAGTTATTCTTAGATCCAAATGGTATTTCTGTAGAATGTACTCACTACAGAGGCATGATTGGATCTCTGTTATACTTAACAGCAAGCAGACCTGACATTATGCATGCCACATGTCTTTGTGCACGTTATCAAGCTAATCCAAAGAAATCACATTATGATGCTGTAAAAAGAATCTTTAGATACCTGAAGGGGACCAACAATCTTGGTCTCTGGTATCCACAGAACTCTGGTTTTAGTCTTAAAGCTTATACAGATTCAGACTATGGAGGATGCATGCTCGACAGAAAGAGTACCTCTGGGAGTTGTCAATTCCTAGGTGGTAAACTAGTCAGTTGGACCTCCAAGAAGCAGAATTGTGTCTCCACATCCACTGCAGAAGCTGAATACGTTGCTGCCGCTAGCTGTTGTTCTCAGGTTCTATGGATGAAGACTCAGCTAAAAGACTACGGCCACATTCTGTTCAAAATACCCATCTTCTGTGATTCCAAAAGTGCTATTGCTATCTCTGCCAACCCTGTGCAACACTCAAAAACCAAGCATATCGATATAAGGTATCATTTCTTGAAACATCATGTTGAATACGGTACAATCGAAATGCATTTCGTGCCCACAGAATATCAACTCGCTGACTTATTCACCAAAGCATTAGACGAGAAAAGATTCAACTTCTTGGTGGGTAAGTTAGGAATGATTAACATGGTGTGAAAATCCTCTGTAAATATAGCTTTATCTTCTGTAAATAAGTATAAATATCTATTATTACTAAGTTATTGCGTTGATAAATTTATTTCAATTTATATTTTTTTATATAAAATAATTGTTTACAGAGCCTCTGTGGGTCCGCTCAGATCTTCTGATAACCCTTACAGAACCTCTGGTAAACATAATCTATGCTCAATACAAATCTTACCATTCTTTGAACCAAGCATAGATCAAGGGGGAGAAAAAGGAAAATTCTTGATCTACAGAAGCGATTAGATCAAGGGGGAGCAAAAGGGACCCTGAAATGATCTACAGAGGTAAATCTTTCAAAGGAAAGCCAAAGAAGAATGTCGATAATTCTCCATCGACAGAAGTAAGACAAAACTGCCGAGAACAGAAGAACCAAAAGGTATGTCTCTCGCACGAAAGGTTTTTAGAAAACAGTTTTCTAGGACAAGAATTGTCAAATATGTCCTAAATATACTATGAATAACATTTCAAAAATCAAAAGTTCAAAAGTTCAAAAGGTTTAACAAAATTCGAAATAGGAGAAATTTAAGGTCATAGAGCTTCTTCTGAGCTCAACAGAGCTTCTGCAGGAAATATGCTCTGTGATCACAAATTAACCCTCTGTCGATTTTTTGGAATGTTATCTCGGAAACCGACAACACACACCATGACCTTCTCGAACAAAACGTTTATCAAAATAGTTTTCTCGGACACCAACCTTCAAAAATGTGCGAAAAACATCTCTTAACACAGATCAAAAATTGGATGATCAGAAAGTTAATAGAATTCAAGTTATAAGATTTTTTCTCTCAAGGAGCTTCTGCTGGCTCTTGCAGAGCTTCTGCAAGTTCCATCAGAGCTACAAAACCTCTATGAGTAAAATTTCTTGACAAAATCCTATTGATCCTCTCCAATGTCTTTACAAACGTTTTCGTTCAAAGAAGAACCTTCAGATTCATGACAACAATGAGATATATGAGAAAAGGTTAAAACTCAAGATTTTCAAAATCACAGAGCTTCTGTAAAACACAAAAGTTCCGCCATTTTGTTATCTGTGGTAATAACGGTTACTGTTAATGCGAGTGAAACTCATATGGCTAAAATCAACCTCACGCGCCTAGCATTAATGGGTCGCGCACGACGTCCTGTCATATTCTGACAAGGCCTACGTGTCCCATTTTCATTGGGCGTACATGGAACGTTTTTATTTGGAAAGTTGAACCCGCCGCTCAAACTCGAGTGCGGATTCCAAACTTTAATCCATTGCCATATATTTTACTCTTTCGAATTGTACCGTTTTACCATCCTATAAAAACAAAGCTTACCCTCTCATAAAACTTTTTACAAACTCTCATCTTCTTCTCCGGCGAAACCCTGCAAAAAGCTTGCAAAAATCTTATTCTTAAAATCAAATGGCTTCATCTTCTCGAGCTACATCCTCTGAACTCTCTCCGGCGAACTCACCGGAACACTCCCCTGCACATTCAGAACATTCTGAAAACCCTAGCCTTGCAAGAAATATTGAACAACAAGATTCTGGGGACTCAGCAGACTTTGCTCCGACGACACACTTGCAAAACTTTATAGCAAAGGATCATTTCGAAGCTAATCTTCCTATCAAATCCAACAACTGCTATTTGGTCCCCTCACCCACTGCTTTCGGCGAAGCCCATGCCATACTTCTGAACATCATGGAGAATCATGTCCTCTTCCCTCTACTATCAAGAACCCCGAACAAAATTCCAGTCCGTTATTTGAACCAATTTTGGCAAAGCTGCCGATTTGATAAAGACGATTCTCTTATCAAAGGGTACATTTCAAGACCTGATAAATCTGAACATCTTGAAATCAAGTTCAACAGAACAATGTTCTCACTTGAATTCAACCTACCAACAAGGGGTCTTCTGGGATTGAAAAATTATGCAGAGCAACCAACAGACGAAGAGATTTGTCGATTCGTAGAAATGCTTGGGTACAACACCCAACTACGAAAGAGGAATGACTTCCGCAGAGGCCGATTACCACCTCTGGGGAACACTTTGTTCTCTATTCTTAACAGATTCCTGACAGGAAAGATAGGCAGTATTGACCAGAGCTCACATCAAATCTTGAGCATCATGTATGGGGTTTACTATGATCTTCCACTAGATTATGCGACCATAATGATGCAAGAGAACATAAACACCATCGACAGAAAGAACAGCTCGAAAAGGGTCAAAGAGAACGATCCCAACTTTCTACCACCTCTGCAATTCCAAAAAATTTTGGGAGTTCTGTTCGAACCTCTGCTGCTAATCCAAAATTGGCCAATGGAAGGGCCAACTCCCAAACAGTTCCCGATGAACAAGAATACCCCCACTGATCATGCTGATGGCTACTCACACTGCAGCTGCAGACCTCTGTCAAAGAAGCTTCTGCAATACGCATCGAATAAATCCCTTAAGAAAGAGTATATACGCGATCATAGAACTCCTAAACCGAGTCCTATGACACCCCCGCGTTTAGGTGTCCCCCTAGGAACAATGATAGCAAAACCTCTTTCCACTCAAGAAGAAAACGATCAGAAGTTAGCAAAGCACATGGCTATTCAACTCAGCTTTATAGCCAAACGTGCAGAACTAATGGGAAAGAAGTCTTCATCAAGAACCTCTGCATCTACTCCAAAAGCTAAGAAGAGGAAAACTGCAGAAGGCACCTCAACAAGCGCTACAGAAGATCAACCCTCACCTCCTCATGCCACAGAAATTGGCTCCTCTGCTCCTCCCTCCTCCCCAAAAATGAAGAAGAAAAGATCTAAATCAACAGAAGAAGGGGCACCAAATCCTAAGAGGAGGAAAACCAAAAAGAGGCATGGTAAATCACTTGCAAAGTTGGTAACCATTGCAGAAGAGGAAACTGCTGAAGAAGAAGTTGCAGAAGAAGAAATGGCTACAGAAAGGTATCAATCACCCTATCAATCTCCAGATAGATTTGCTCACCAAGGAGACCTGAACGACTTCTTACAGAACCCTGAAATTGCCAACACCCTAAATACAGCAGGGTGGACGGCACAACCTCTCGACCACCACTCACCAGAAGAACAAGATTTCTTCATTTCTGGCATTGACACACATCTGCAAGAAGATGACACAACACCCAGAAATCAACCAGCCGAAACCCCTGTTATTTTACAAAACCCTTTCATTCAAGGATTGGATGTCCACAGAAGAAGTCCAAACCCAGCTTCAGAAGAAATAGAACAAACTGAAGCTGAATGGAACAGAGGTGAAATTACGGAAGGCTTCTGAGAACATGATGGAAGAAGAGAAAGAAAAAGGGGCCGAAGTTGTACAAAAAGAGGGATTAGCAACAACAGAGACAGAAATAGAGATCTTAGAGACAGATTCAGATGAAGAAGAAGCTGTCTGGATACGTAAGGGTCTTTATCATCCACATGTCATGAGATTATTTGGATCTCATCAAATGTATGACTTCTTACGACCAGAGCAAGGAACTTCCACAGAACTTAGGGAAGAAGCACCAAGCCACAGGATAGTTACAGAGGATGATATGATAGAAAATGAAGTAGTGCTTGGATGCTTAACAGAGAAAGAAGCAAGAAAAGAGGCCTGGATAAATAGAGGCACACAACCAAAACCAACTCCCAGTGCAACCCACATTTCTAACTCCGCAGGTCTAGATGCAGAAGGAGTTATTGAAAAAGAGCAGCACAGCTCGATCCTAACCAAACCCATCCAGCCAGAGGTTACTCTTTCAACCTCTGTGCCCACAGAAACCGGGGAATCCATTCCTAGGGAGTCTCCTCAAAGAGACTCACCTATTGTTCGTGATCAGTCGCCCCAGATCACCCTAGAACACCCTACAGAGGAATTCGTTTCCTCTGCCACGCACACATTAGGACCAAAACTTCTTTTAGAGAGAAGTTGTTAGATCTAGAGTTTTGTCAAAAACACAACTGTTAAGATCTGATCTGAAGAATCAGAGTTCTGAGTAAGAAGACTCAGAAGTTCTGATCAGAGAATAATGAAAAGATTACAAGTATGGAAGTTGCTCAGAAGACTCAGAAGTTCTGAGTAGAAGACTCAGAAGTTCTGAGTGAGAAATCTCAAAAAGATTCTAAGTGTTGGATTCTGACTAGAAGGTTCAGAGTTCTGAGTAGGAGACTCAGAACTTCTGACTGAAGACAAATGTTCTGATGCGCTTATTCAGAAGTATGTTCAGAATTCATATCTTGGGATATTCTCTGTTATATTCAGTTACTAATTAGGACACGTGTAATTGTTCTATTAGTCTGTTTCTCATATGTACTGTAGCTTTAGCTATTCTCTACAGTATATATAGGAGTTAGCAACTGTAGCTAACTGGATCTTTGGAGAACCTTTTGAACGAATCTTTGATATAATCTTTGGTGAATCCATTTAGAGAAATTCATTGTAATATCTTGTAATTCACAGATTGTTAATAAATCATATGACCAGTTGCTGTGAATACGATCTTAATTGTTCATATTTGATTGTAAGAGTGTATCCTGGATTTTAGAACATTCTGAACTTCAAAGCAAGCAACACATCACTCCCGATATAGGCATAACTCCTCAACTGTTATTTTCATCTCCATCTTCAACAATAGAGCAACAACAACAACATAATCATCATCACCTCCATCTCCATAGTAAACAACATCAACAACAAATTGAACTCCATTTTAACCATTGAATGATTTTTCGGGAAGGGGAGGGGTAACAGGGAGGACAAGGAAGGGAGGAGGAGGAGTGTAAGTTCTGAACGGCTGTCACAACGAATGAAATGGCGAAACATTGTGGAAGACGATGCTCGACCAGGCGTCGGAGACGAGAGCCCCTATGTAGTGATCTGGCGACAATAGTGAGTGGCTGGAAGGGTGAGATGAGTGTCCCGAAGGGGGATATTATTGGCCGGAAAAAATGGAGGATACAAACCGCCCGTGGTAATCTGTGTTAGGGGGAGAACATTATATTAATATAAAAATTGTGTTATTTTTTTAATTTAATGAAAAATGAAAAGACTATATTACCCTTAATTTAACAAATTATAAGCTAGCATCGTTAGGACGAGTGACTCAATCCCTAACAAACTTGAAACCATAATGATAATATATGTAATTAATGATAATATACGTAACTAATTTGTTTGGGGGACACCATACAAATTTTCAGAAACCATAGTGACCAAATGTGTAATTTACTCTATCTCTAAACTTGCAAACAATTTTGATCCCAAATTTATTGCAAAATATCTATACTATTTTATAAAGCATCTAACCCCCAAACTCTTAAAAACAACTTTTAAAGCATTATGTACAACCTTTTAAAGCATGTTTACTTAATTTTAAGAGTGAGAAACTTATTCTTTTGATTTTAAGAGTGAGAAACGTTCCCACCTGCAGAAAGTAATCATTTTGGGTTTTGAAAACTGCAAAAAACGTTCTTCTCTAGGTGACTCCTCGGCTCCATCCCCATCCCCTCCAAGAATCCTCCGATTATAACCCACAATGGATTCAGTCATTTTTTTCTCACGGATTCAAAAATCGATTTTGGTTTAGGGTAAGATTCAGTCACTTTTTCTCAGGTACTATTTTGGTTTCAAAGTCGTTTTTCGTTTCAAAATCTGGTTTCAAAATCGTATTTGCTTTCAAAATCGTTTTTGGTTTCAAAATGTGGTTTCAAAATCGATTTGCTCTCAAAATCGTTTTTGGTTTCAAAATCTGGTTTCAAAATCGATTTTGGTTTCACTTTTTCTCAAGGATTTTGGTTTCAAAATCGATTGATTTTGGTTTCAATAAATCGATTTTGGTTTCACTTTTTCTCAGGGATTTTGGTTTCAAAATTGATTGATTTTTTTGGGAAGGGTGTCCTAGGCTATGCCTAGACTAATCCCTTGGCAATTATGACTGGAAGACATCAACCCTGATTAAACCTTAGTGGCCACAATTGTTGTGTTCACCTGGATTAGAACCCTGGGCAGATGGGATATTCCACCACATCCCCCGGGGCCTTAACCAGTACGCCACAACCCTATGTTGGTTTCACTTTTTCTCAGGGATTTTGGTTTCAAAACTGGTTTCAAAATCGATTGATTTTGGTTTCAAAATCTGGAATTGCAGACTTTGAGTGGTGGATAGGACCCAATTCAAGACGCTATTTCCAGAATCCGCTACGCCCCTGCATCCAACAATCTCCTCATCTCCTCCTGGGATTCTGTAAGTAACCTGCTGTTTTTTCTCGATAGTTTGTTGGAACATATTTTGAAGTATGAGAGACTGTTAGCGCAGAATCTTAGATTGTACGACGTAGATAGATCTCAGCTGGTTTTTGAAGCTTCCAGGGATGTTGCGCTTCTAGATTGTTGTTTCCAAGGGGAGTCACCTGCGTATACTGCTGCTTCTGATTGTTCCATAACTAGGTTTGTTTTATTGTTTATGCTTTTAATTATATTTAAATTGAAATTTGTAACTCTAGACAAACATGTGTATTCTGAAATACAAGATTTATAAGTTTGATCCCGAAGGTCAAAGTTGAGTTTTCTATGGAAAAGAAGTGAATATTATTGTTGTATCATGGCTTCACTTCAATTTTTCAGTGGGCATAGCTTTTCTTTATAATATCTTTGTGTTCCCCTTGAAGTTTCTTAGTAAGATTTAGAAGATATATAAATACCATGGAAAATTGGGTGTTTGTTATGTTGACTGCATTAGCGTTTAAAAGGGATATTATATTGCTTTTAAATGAAGGACAACATTCATTTTGTGCTACTTTCATATGGTGCTTTGTTGTATATATTCGACTGATAACAAAGGTTTCTCTATTCGATTGATAACTGTTTGGTAGAGAAAATGAGCATCACTCACCAAAACGGGATCAGTGACCCATCAAGAGTAGGGACATATTCAGATCTTGCTATCAATGAGGAGAATGTATATGTGTATACCAAGGTAAATATTTTAACTTTTTAGGTCAAACAATTATATCAGATATTGAAAATTAATTTTCAAATTGTTACGATTTCTACATTAACATCTAATGACTTCTTCAATTGAAGTTTCATCATCCATCAGTGCTTTAAAGTTTTTGATTTGGTGAAAATAAGTAGTATTTTCACATAACTTCAATGGACCCACCTGGAGACGGCTCCAACTTTTTTTCATGTTTTTTGATTTTTTTTACATTGTATCAGTTTGTATACATTTTCTTTTACCTAATCATGCACTTGAAAGTTTAGTTTTAGTTGGTTTGTTTCTTGAAAGTTGTTTAGTATTGTATCAATTTGTTTAACACTATGGGAGGTTTATCACCTTTTGACCTTCTGGATTTTACAAAAGTTCATCACCTTGAATCTTACCAAGGTTTTTTTGACATGGGTTTTTTACTAAGGTTTTTATCACCTTATGATGTTTCTCTACAAATGTTTTGTTCTACAAGAAAAAAATACGTAGAGATAAATGTTTTTCTTTTGTAATAGCTTACCCTGTTATATCTCAAGTAACATAAGACATAATCGACATTCTTCATTAAACTTACCCTGTAAGTAAATGACACATTAGTGGCCATTTACCAAATGCTTTCTCGGGTAAGTTCAACACTATGACTTAGTAACCGGATAAGATTTTAGTCCACCAATGTTTTGTCTCAACAGAAGACACCGAAGAGTTTGCTTGGAAAGAAGGATTGTTCTTCCTAGAGTTATCGACAATATAAGTTAAAACTGTAGAAGATGCATTTATAGGCTTTATCGGAAATTTTCAAACTAGTGAACAAGAAAAGTCTGGTTGTGAATGAAGAACAAAATGGGAACCCTCATTATTCCGGGGCCTGCACAAGTCGCTCGATTGTCCTGTTTCATAATTGGAGTATGCATTGGTTTATAGTTGAGTAGCCATTCACACATAGTTGGAGTATGAATTGCCAATGGTGCTTTGGTTAATTATATAATTTCTATAACATGAAAATGAAACTATTAACATTCTCTCTGTCATTGTTATTTTCATCTTTTGTCCTAACTTGATCATTTATGTGAGTTTATTAAAACTTGACAACATGATATGTTTGTGAGAGTTTATGTTGTGCTTGATAAAAACGAGCTCTATATATACATACAAATTTAATCATAACTGCACTGTGGATAAGATCAAAAATGGATCAGAAGGTTCTAAACATGAACTCTGATCTTTTGAGTTAGCCATCATACACATCTTTAACTGAATCAAGAGGGCTTCTTTCCTTCTCAATTTCGCAAGCACTCTAAAATCCCTAGAGGTTTCGGGGTGCTGCCCCTAGGAGCTCACAAGAATGTATGATGGTTGCAAGTAAGTTGGTAAATCCTATTCATTATGGTGATCATCATTTGCATTTTGGTAAATGGCCCCTAAGACTCAATATTCATGAATCATGGTTACCTGATATGAAGTGAAATAAATGGAGAATGGAGAAAATAGAATTGATAAAAAGATTGCAATACTTGTTAAATCTGTATTTACGCTTATTACATATATAGTGATTTATTTGGAATGTGGTTCTCTAGGAGATCTTGAATGAAGAAGATGAACAGATTGCAAGCCTTAAAGAAGTGTGTGATGAGGGTATTTATGATGTTGTCATGACTGCTCTAAAAGAGCTAAATGAGTGCAATCCAAGTGGCATATATCCATTGGCAGGGCTTTGCAACAACGAAGAGAAAAGGAAAGTAACTGAAAAAACGGGGGTCAAATACCTTATGAAAATGGAAGACCCATAAACAACAGATTATTGGGTGAGTTTTATATATTAACAATCTTTTTGGGCGTAGCGTATGATTAGGAGCCTAAACCTCCGGGCTTATATTTTGTCCGTTTAGTGAGTGTTGCATCATTTTGTTGTTAATGTAGAAGTTACTCATATTAGATTATAGAGATAGAAGTTGCTATTGGGTTCATCTTTTAACGTGAGAAATAACATTCTACTCTTTTACATAGTGAATGAAATTAGTAGTGTATTTTCAGTTTTTTAAACAAAAAAATTATCGCCAAGTTCAGTAGGATATCAAAATGTTGTATGACACTTTGTTGGTGTATGTTGACATATGTTAATATATCAATATCATGATAAGTTAATGTATGTTAATTTATTTTAACTCATGTGAGAATAAAAGATAAATAATTTGTTTGCATCCATACATACCTCTCCATGATTTTATAACAAGCCATGTGTTGGGATCACACGTTTCTCACCCAGCTGCACGCTATATTTATTCCACATGTTGGCTAAGGCATGAGATCATCTGAGAAGCTTCATTTTTGATGAGAAGTGTGAGAAGTACTTTTAAGTCGTTAGATCACTTTTAATCAAATACCTTTCCATGAATTGCGGCTTAAAAGGGAATTGTCTCGGTGCATCTCATCTTGGTGCATCTCATCCTAATGTTTGTCCATTTCTCATCCAATAACTACTGCTTCTCACCAAAATTTGGCACTTCTCAGTGAAACCCAACCATGTTGGCTAATATGTAAATTGAGAACCAACATGAAAACAAATTAAGCACATGTCACAAGAAGTTTTTCGATAAATCAAATACAATCGGAAGTGAAATAGAACCTATAAGCTATACCATGAATCCCTGCAATGCCTTATTTTTTTATACATATTACAAACCAAAAAGGGATATTGAACCACTGAAGAAGCAACATGCCAACCCCAAGGAATTAACCCGGCTTGAAGAAAGCAGATTAAAATGGGTGCATTATACAAGCTATAGAAATATCTTTGTTTTGATTAATTTGAGCTAGCTACTAATTACAAGATCTTGCTTTTACTTACCCATATAGCCATCTAATCCAATGTAAAAAAGGAGGTGTTACGGAATAGAAAGACGTTCAGAATTGGCGGATGGAGTGGTAGTGATCCGGTTGTCATCCAAACCGAATGACAATGCACGGCATATCATCTTTGCTTTGTCCTTGCTAATGCTTCTAACAAAACCATCAAGATTTCAAAATCATTTACATTTACTGTCTCCGCCGCATTGCGCGGGTAGACAACTAGTAACTAAAAAATGATGTGGAATATGTATTCTCTTGGCGCGAAATATGGTGCCTTACAACCACAAGGGTGGTGGCGTGTTGGCAAGGGCTTGGGGGATGTGGTGGAATATTCCATCTACCCCGGGTTCGAGTCTAGACGTCAGCATTCTGTGACCAGACCTAGTCTCAAATGGCCGCTTTGTTTGTTTGTTTCCAAATTGCCAAGTAGTCTAGGCATCAAAAAAAAAATATGGTGCCTTACTGCCTTCTACTGTAAAATAAGTCCTAATGCGAGACACCTATTGGCCGACTTCAGGCATGGAATACGAAACAAGTGAACCACCACCGCCGATGGAAACATATGCAGTCCATGCTGTTGCATCACGAGACCCGCCGAGGATCCATCGCCTTGACGAGTCCGTCGTCAACCGAATCGCCGCCGGTGAGGTCATCCAGCGCCCGGTATCCGCGGTCAAGGAGCTCGTTGAGAACAGCCTTGATGCCGGCTCCACCTCTATAAATGTAGTCGTTAAGGATGGAGGCCTCAAACTCATCCAAGTAGCTGATGACGGCCACGGAATCCGCGTAATACCCCTCCCTACTCATCACATCATAGTACTTACTATGTTTTTGCTTGAAATGCTCCCTCCCAAAAAATGTCCACATAAACATATTATTTTGAAAAGTCTCAAGTTTGTTAGGCCTTCTACGTATAAATTATTCCAGTTCTCGTCAATTTTGAAGTTTTCAGAAGCCAAACATGGACATCCGTTGGGACGATGCTTGCAATTTTTTTTTTTCGAAATTTGGGCATTTTTTTGGAAAAAAGTTTGGGCTTTCATGTAGAGGTTAATTGTTGTTTCAGTCTGAGGACTTGCCAATTCTATGTGAGAGGCATACTACATCAAAGTTGTCTGCATTCGAAGATTTACAGTCAATTAAGTCGATGGGGTTTAGAGGAGAAGCCCTGGCAAGCATGACCTACGTTGCTCATGTTACTGTCACCACTATAACCAGTGGTCAATTGCATGGTTATAAGTATGCTTTCCTTTTAATTTCTTGAAATTCATGGTTTTACATGGGATTGATCACGTTATGGTTTATGTATATTAGGGTATCATACAGAGATGGGGTGATGGAGCATGAACCCCAGGCGATTGCTGCTGTGAAAGGGACTCGAATAATGGTGAGAGTTCATTTTTTCATCAAACAAAGTGGTTCTAATGATGCAAATTGTTAACTTCATGATATGTTAGATAGGATCCAGGTAATGTTTTTTATTTTTTTTTTCTTTCCCTTTTCTCACATAGATGCATGATGGTCAAGGGAAATTATATTTGATCTTCATTTTTTGTGCGTTTCGGATGGAGCATGATATTATGCATGGATAAGATATATCATGGAGGAAGTATTTTTATATGATTCTAAATGGGAAACTATTTGTTGGCACGAGATAATAGTTCATCATTCATTATTGCCACTCATGTTTATGTTAATACCACCAATGATTCTAGAAAACCAGAATGTAGTAAATAAAAGGTTATGAAGTTCATTTTGTTCTGCAAGTAGTGATTCTGGATGTGTAAAAGTTTCCATTTTGATTGGGTGATGTGACCAGATTGAGAATTTGTTTTATAACATGATTGCAAGAAGGAAAACTCTTCAGAACTCTGCTGACGATTATCCAAAAATTGTTGACCTGCTAAGTCGTTTTGCAGTCCATCACAAAAACGTGAGCTTCTCCTGCAGAAAGGTGAGTTTTTTATAATTTTTTTTGCCTGCTTCAAAAACAATTGTTTATGCTCTCCGTAATTTCTAGTGTTCCTTCTTGGGAGGCGTATTTTATAGTTATTTTTAACATCTTTTACATTTTCACTATCTGATTCTTAGCATGGTGCTGCTAGCGCTGATGTTCACTCAGTTGTTATGTCCTCAAGGCTTGATGCAATCAGATCTGTTTATGGGGTCTCAGTTGCTCAAAATCTGATAAAAATAGAGGCTTCAGATGCTAATCCATCTAGTTCGGTATTTGAAATGGATGGCTATATATCTGACTCTAATTACTCTGCAAAGAAGACTACCATGGTTCTCTTTATCAATGGTATGTACTGAATTCAGAATAGTCCAAAGTGGTCATTTGGTCTGTCAGTAGCATTTCAAATAGTTATATTGTAAGGGTTTGTATTGTTTTAGAATATGTCTATGGAATTTCATAGAGTTAAAGAAAAAATGGATGTATGATGAATGTTTCCCACTAGTCTACCTGAAACTAAACCATCATAGCAAATCCATTTTTATGTTGTTTAACTCTTAACTATTCACACAGCTCTTTTGATGGTGTCAGTGTGTAACTATTTTTCACCAAAGTTTATTGTAGAGTTTCAGGGAGAACTAATTTAATTATTCATTATAAAAATAGCTATATATAGAGGAGTTTTACATTCTTCACCACTGGCTCACACCTTCTCGTCCAATGTCAGGATATTTACACTGTACTTACGTTTTATTGGAAAATTCCCCCATTGACACTGGGCGACCATAATGCTTAAATAATACTCTCTCTATTTTGTAACAAGTGCCGCAACTTCTATAATAGGATGTTTTATGCTAAATGTGTTATATTCCTACTACCAAAAAGATTCTAAACTACAGTGATCTCTTTGTCCTTGTTCTTTCTTCTAATGAAATGGTAAATAAAAGCTTATTTCCACCTTTTGATGTTTTATTGGAAAATTCCATCATTGATACTGGGCGACTGGAAATACTCCCTCCATCTCATAATAAGTGCAGCAACTTCTACAATAGGATGTCTTATGCCAAATGCATGCTGTCCCTTTTACCAAAAAATTCTAAACTACAGGATTTTTTTGTCCTTGGTCTTTCTAATAAAATATTAGAAAAAAGCTAAATTTTCACGTTTCGTACATAGTACAAGCCTGATGTAGATATTGTTACTGATCTTGGACCCTATGCTGTTAATATCGGATATCGGTGCTATATCGGTCAAGGTCCGATATTCGATATCTCAGATATATCGGTTCAAGAATATCGGTTCATATAATATTTCTTAGAATTATATATATATATATATATATATATATATATATGCGCATCCATAAACATATGATATGCATTAATTAAAAGCATAGTTCAACATCAAAACATCAACTTAAATAACATAATAAGTAAATAAGACACAAAGAAGAACCGAGAAGCAAGAGTCAATCTGTGTGGGCTCACTGTTAATAAGTAACTAAGACACAAAGAAAGTATCAAAGTAATTAAGTAAAAAATAACTTAATAAGTAAATAAGACACAAAGAACTGAAGAATAATTAAGAAACTAATAAGTAATTAAGTCGACCAACAGAAGAAGAAAGCTCACTGTGGCTGGAAGAAACAAAGAAGAAAGCAGCAGCTGGAAGTTCGATCAACAGAACAAAAAGCCTCTAAAACCGGTAAAATCGGCCGATATTTTGACCTAAATATCGGCGATATATCGCTGAACGATATTCTACCCTATATTTGCCACCGATATTTACCCTTATGACCGATTTCCGATATATCGCCGAGATATCGCGATTTTAACAGCATAGCTTGGACCAACATTTCTCAAATTGTGGTGCTTGTTGAAAAGATAATCTAGCTATCACGTTTTTTCCTTGTCTCAGTAAGCTTACAGTTGACTGCAATTTAACCAATTGATTTTTCAAAGTCAAATTGTATCTCCTTTTTTACTCTATCACTTGCTTTACTGTAATAACTATTGTTAGAATGGCGGGACCTTGGAAGCTGGGGTACTTCCCCTTTTCAGAATTCTCTCATCCGCTGATCTGGGGGTGCCAGGATTCACGGTATGAGGAAGAGAAATAACTAGGCGAGGAATGTGTGATTTGGGGTGAAAAATCATAATTTGCAAAATTAAAAAGAAAGGAAAAATGGGAAATACGTTCTATACTCCCTCTGTCCCAAAATTAGTGTCCACATTTCTATTTTAGTTTGTCCGAGAAGTGTTCACCATCAAAAGTAAGTGTCTACTTTCCAATTTTACCCATAATTATAAGATGGAGAAGTTCATTACTCCTATTATTAAGGGTAAAGTTGTCATTTAGTAAATAAAAAGTGTAATAATTACACATTCTTAAAATTGTGTGCCTTTTTCACCGTGGACATTTATTTTGTGATGGAGGGAGTATGAGGAAGACTCTAGAGAAATAAGTAGGTGACGCAACAAAGTATTCTTTCAGAAGTCCGAACACACCAAGTAAATGTGAGTTAGGTTTTAGTGTGTATTTATATTGTACAGTCAGTGTATATATATGAAATGACTTCTTTCTTCTATCTGTTTGATTTTAAAGTTGTATATAACTATGTCCATACACATATATAAGATCATAGCCCTGATTAATCCCTTATAATCTCCTAATCCTGGCATAACGGTTCATGTACTCGTATCTCCATATCCTTAAACATAGGATGGGAGTAAGCCTATTTGAAATTGAAGTTTTATCTCTTACTACAGGGATATAATCTTTGAATCTTTGACTTCCCTTAACATGTGTGTCCAGTCCATTTGTTGCACTTATGCAAGGAAGTGCTTGAATCCCCCTTATCCTGCGTTTCAAATTTTGTTGGACACAGAAAATCTGTTAGACACAGCTTGGGGTAGACTTTGATTGCGCAATATTAGTTGATCTTCTAACCTCTTGCAATACTTATGGTTGACAGAGTTGGGGTTTTGTTTTTGCCAAAATGTGTGCCTCCAAGAAATGAAATTGAAGTCTAAAAGCTAGTGCACCTTACTTCTGGTCTAATTGTAAGATGAAAGATATTATTATTATTATTTCTAAATAATGACTTCATAAGCATCAATTTTCATGCAATGTAAGATGAAATATTGGTTTCTTGCTGCAACAGTTACGACCATGGAAGGCAGAGCATCAATTGTTAACTTTATTCCCTTCCACTCTAAATTTTTAACCCACACAAATATAAGAAATAGGAACAAAGGGAAAAGAAATATGCTCTAGCGTTTCTTCTTTCATGTGTGTAGCAACTAATAATTTACGTCACTGAACTATTCAACGCTGACTTCTGCTAATTTATTGACATTCATACAAATGTGTTGGCCCATGTTTTAACACAACTTTCTTTTTTCTCCCATTTTTACAGAAAGATTAGTTGAGTGTACTGCTCTGAAGAGGGCAATTGAAATAATCTATGCTGCAACTTTGCCCAAAGCATCAAAACCTTTCATATACATGTCAGTTATCTTGCCTCCAGAGCATGTTGATGTCAATGTGCATCCCACAAAGAGGGAGGTAGTGATGTTTCTGGCATGATTTCTGCGTTAATTTTTTGAATTATCATCTGCATTTGTTTAAATTTATTATTTGTTTTACTATATCAAAGTGTATAGCTAACCTACGCATAAAGATACCATATTGACATGTATATAGTTTTAGAAAAGTGCAGAGTGAACTCGCAATGCTAGTTTTTTTATAAAAAAACCTAGAAACCAAGCAAAACGATGAGAAGGGATTGTAGATCTTGAATCTCTAACCCAAACACTTAAATCCTTGTCTTAAATGCCCTTAAATGCTCCTTCAATAGCTCAGAAATTGGCTCTAAAGCTTACCAAACCGACTTAAAATGTAGATAGATAGATAGATAGAGAGAGAGAGAGAGAGAGAGAGAGAGAGAGAGAGAGAGTTGCGAGATGTGAACACTATAAAAATCCCCTTTTAATCGATCTGCACGATTTTGGAGATCACGCCCGCCACCTAGGTTGCGCGGTAAGTCACGGCAGCCACTGTTTTACTCTGTTTCCTTCCTTTTTTTTGTTTTTTCTTGCATAGTATCTTACTTTCTTACTAAAACAATTCAATACTTAATAATTAATGTTTAAAATCAAAACATAACGCATATAATCAAAATAATTGCATTCCAAAATTTTGGCGTTACAACTTCAACATCTCTAAGACTCTAACTTGCATTGAGGATCCAAAACGTTAGCATTCACATTAACATGTTAGGGGCTTAGGGCATCTCCAATAGATTCTTTATAATTAGAAATGGGGGATTTTGTTCTTTATTTTGCTCCAACAGATTCTCTTTGTTCCCTAAAAAAGAGAAAACTAGAGAATGCTCCAAGCTTAGAGAATTCTCCATAATTTGATGTGTAGAGAGAGATTTTTTATTCATTCCTAATGATGAGATTTAATTGTCAGTATTTTATATAAGTTCTTTTTAGAAAGTGTTTTGGGATGAGAAATATAAAAACTATGTTAATAACATAACGAATATAGAAATCTGTAAAATAAAAAATATGTTGGAGTTAAATGTAATTCTTATTCGATATTTGACTTTTGATACTCTATTTTAGAGAAGTTATAGAGAATCTGTTGGAGTTGCTCTTACAATCACCCAAATATTTATCGAAAAATCATACTTCTCACCTTCTTCGAACAAAATCATGCGGATCTTCTACCGCTTATCCAAATTATGTTTAATATAACATACCTACCCAAAAAATAAGTTGGGAGTTGGGTAGATACTTCGGGAACTTATATTGGTGCAAGAATCAAAAGCTTCAAAATCTCACATATGTAGTTATCCTTTTCCCGATCATTAATGGAAGGACAAGACATATGATGGACCCTTCTCTTCCTACATAGAAAATGCATCTTTAGATATGATTAGCATTTAAAGTGTAGATTTTCATCTAGTCTGACTATCTAAACTGAGGTTTCTATCAAGCAAATGAAGTTTTACAACTTGAGAAAATGTCTTCTAATCTCACTAACTTTTACAAATAGTCAAATACCACTAATCTTAAACACTATAGCCTTGATTTCAGACAACCTATATTACACCATTATATTTAAAATATGTACGCGACACCTAACATGAAAAAACTTGCCTCAACAAGGTAACTTATATGGCGGAATCATTTGGTTAAATAGCTTGTTAAAAATGTATACTTGTATGGCTCTACTTGTTTGAGAACTCGACTCGATAGATTTAATTGAGTTCTCCAACGGAGCTTTACTCGTTTAACTAAACGAGCATTATTTTGTGTTCGAGATCTACTTGAGCTCGAGAATTCGTAAGCTCGAGCTAGATTTAAATAAGCTCAAACTCGAATAGCTTGTCAAAAGCTTGAATAGTTTACACCTGTCATGCCAAAGACCATGCAACCTGTCCAATTCTGAGTCTTGCCTTGTCTGCGTACCAAATGCGACCTTGATGCAGGACCATGACTTTTGTTTTTTGTCTAATATAGGAATTTAGCAAGTTTTTTCTTCAGGTTTACATGAAAATATTCCGAACTTAATGTCACTACTGTATCTAGTCCTGTGAAGTTGTGTAAGGAGTTGCTGCTACTGTCTTCGTCTTGCCATTGCAATGTATTTGAGTTGGTCTAGTCTTTGTCACCGTTGCGTCTTGCCATAGTATAATTTTGCTATTCTGGTTCAATAAATAGCAAGATTAGCGTTGAGATCGATGTTATTTTGGCCTAATATCATTATTTGACGTGTTTTGAGAATTTCCATTAATGCAGGATTTGTTTTCAATCTCATGGAGTTATGCAGAGAGCTTCTGAATTTTAGAATGCTTAGGTGTCCGTTGGAAAATATAGAAAGTTTATGGATAATTCTGTAGATTTTCAAAAGTTTAGGGGTCATTTTGGAAATTATGAAATTTAGGGACTGATTGCTAACTCAAAAGTAAACTACTGGTTTTTTTATTTTTTTGAAAATTCAGAGGGATAATTCTAAGTATCTAAAATTGTCAGGGAATAGGGATGGTCTGTTAATTTTTGAGCAGTTTACGGGACTTGTTATTTAGCTAAAGTTGTAACATTTGACGACTATTAAAATTGATTGTAAAGTTGGTTTGACTAATATTTGACAGTTTTAATGGGTCTTCAACTTGCTTTTGTTGGTTATTATGCTTATGGCCCACTTCTTTGCTGGAATATCAAACATGCCTTTTGTGTTGATCATCAGGACTACTGATCTGATCGGTGATGGGCGACTCAGTTTGCTTCGTCTGGCTGCTTAGATTCTCTTAGTTGTTTTGTTGGTTGACAGTTTGCTAGGCTAGGTAGACTCTTATTTTAGCTTGATTTGTTTTTTAGGTTTTTCTTTTTGTTGTTTGGAGTTGCTAGGTTTGTTATGCCAACTTCTTTTGTTTGCTTGTTTTTCTGGATTTGGTTATGTTGCTTGGATAATTTTGGATAAATATAGGCTCAACTTGGATTTAGTTTCTTTAGTTGACATACTTTGGTTGAATTCTGTCAACAACCATGCTTATGATTTGCCATCTTAATCGTTATAAATGAAATGAGCTTTGCTGACTTTTTCATAGTCTAATTCTTTGTTATCTGAATATTTGAAGCTGAAGAGCTTGTTATTTTTTGTTTTTTGTTTATTATGATTTCTGTTATGTTTAGCGCGGTACGCATGGTTGATATATGGGCTCAAGCTCAACGTTAGGAGTGCTAGAATATGGATACTGAAACTAGGTCCTAGTTGTGGTTTATTTACTTAGTTGTTTAGTACCAGGGACCATCTTACATATACTATATATTTAGGGATTTCCTAAAGGGATGAATACTTTCTTTTGATCTAAACATAACTCATATTTTACACAGGTGAGCCTTTTGAACCAGGAAGTTATTATTGAGAGGATACAATCAACGATAGAATTGAAGCTAAGAAACTTCAGTGAGGCAAGCACGTATCAAGAACAGGTAGCCTTATCTTGGAACACTTCCTGGTTTATGAATAATTGAATGTGTTTCCTTAATAAAAAAGTTGTTGCTTCAGCTATAAAGTGTCATTTACATGTTAAGAATGGTGGGGCAACTTTTAAGGATTCATAAAGGTGACAAAGGCTTGATAATGATGCTTAATTAATTGATAGATACTCAACTCCCTTGGTATCCGTTGCTATGACTTTTTAGTCTGCTATTGTAATATCCTTGGGTTGTCATCTGACTTTAGTAGTATTCGAGCTCACTGTCTAGTACATAGTAACCATGACTCATGAGAGTGGAAAGGTTTTGTACATGACTTGGGTTTCTGTTGAACAAATTTTGCTGTAACATTATTCTAATTGGCATAGAGAAGTATTGACAAGAGTAATAGATAGCGAAGGGATAAAAATACAACCTATTCTCGAAAGGAGTCAGTCAGAGCTTACTATGTAAATCAATACTAATGGAGGTATAGTATTAAGTAATTCCGAAAGAAAATCTAATTAGAAGACACAATTGTTTCCAAAATTATGTGCAAATTCAAAGGGACATTTTTCTTTGAGTTATATGGACCAACTTTGGGTTAGTAATGGGATTCTGGTATGAAAGTCATGAAGATATGTCTTGCTTCCAACTTAATACCGATTGGAGAACCAAACGTAATGGGGTTGACTGCCGATGTGTTTTGGGAGAAGCTTCAACAGATGTTATTACCTTTGTTTCATGGAGATATGAAGGTAATAGGTTGACCTATTTACACTGGTTAGTGCGGTTATTTTGGAATAAGCTCGACATGATTGATACAAAGATTTCAGCTAATAGGATGCCATAGAGCAACCATGTTCTAAACCAACCTTTGTATAAGGGGGTTAATTATTATTTTGCTTTAATTTGTTTTAAGTCAATAGTGATTTCTTCTCTTGTTTCTCTTTATGTTAAATCATCTATTAGTTAAAGATTCTTGACCTCATTAGTATTTTTGAGCTCTGTAATTGGTAAAGCTAATATATCTTCTTCAATATGTAAATGTTTAGGGATGAAGAGAATATGTGTATTATTGAGGGACAATTATGAATGTATAAAAGAAACTTGATGGGTCCATGGTTATAAGCATTGGGACACAATAAAGTACTAACTAAACCTTTCCTCTAACTTAACACTAATTATCTCTTACCAGGGTGCAAATTATTGAATATATATCAATGATTCAAACTTGTAAAGCAAACCCAGGATAGGATATTTGCAAAAGCGATGTGCAAATTGAAATTGGAAGCGTAAAAAATACAGAAAGGAGACTAGTAGTCTCCTTTTTGTTTGTCTCCGGTTTTTTTATACCAAGTTTTAAAGAATGGAAACGAGCATCTATGTGTTTTCCCCTTAGGTACGTGAGGCGTAAGCTCCAAAAAATAAAACAAAAAAATTCATAAATTCATTACATTTGACAAAAAAAACATATTCCATATTTCCCTACCAAGTAACCAAGCTATAAAATCCATAAGTCATAAAACTACTAGTTATAAGTTGTAAAAACATAAGTGATAACTCCCATCACTCACTATATACTTCATTTGGATGGGATTCCCCTCCTTAATTAATTCAAGTGTTCTACCCAAAACCTCTACAAGTTCATTAGTTTTTGTTAGCTTTTTCTAGTGTTCTCTTCTTGGACTGATACCTTCTTTTCATACATTATTCATTTTATTTGAAAATTTGTTTTTAAAAATGTACATGCATTCTCATCGAAAACATGGACATGGTATATTGAAGTAATGTATAAATAACACACATTCTTCCAGCATAGTACATGGAAGAGCAGAATATGAATTTCTTCCATCATCTAGTTCCACTCTTTTGATGAAGGCATGGGGCAGTTTTCTATGCAGCTATTTCAACTGCATTTTGGATCTTAGATACGTCTACCCTTTTTTGTGGTTCGTCTATTTTATGTTTTATTTTGTGTTCTTAACAGGAAATGGATTGCTCTCCAGTCACTTTGGTAGCTGCAAATAAAGTCTCTCCCATAAATACGTCAACTTCTGGTATGTAAACTGGTTTTCTTTTCTATAACAGTAGATGGATCTTTTAGCATTCTAACTTGTTTTCATATATTTTGTAGGGTCGCAAAAAGTACCTGTACATAAGATGGTGCGGACAGATTCACAGGATCCATCTGGGAGGTTGCATGCCTATTTGCAAGTAAAGCCTTCCAAGCACCATGAAAGCAATTGTAGCTTGAGTTCTTTCAGGTAGGATAATTGGTCAAGGGATATGGACCCGTTGACCTCTACGAACTGTGATCCACTTTTTTGAGAGTTCCATATATGAATGTATTAATCTCATGTGGTGATCAGGGATCATTTGTATCATGGTAAGGGTTGAATGAAGTTTGATCTTAACAGGCTATTAGTTATTTATCACATTCAAATTTTGCATTTGATTATAACAGTCAGTTTAGTTCTAATAACGTAGCACTAATTTGGGGATATTCCTTGCATTAGCTATAGATGTTAATATGTGTGAATGCTAGCATCTCTCCTATACAAAATATGAATTTGCTATAGATCATTTTCTTCATGAATTTATAAGTCTTATTAGGAGATACAATAAGATTAGACTTTGGCTAATTAGCTTCAGCCATTATTCCACTATTGGGGCTATATATTCATGTTTTTATTCGGTAAATAAATGTACATAACTTTTGAAAATTCTCTGCAGGTCTAACCCTGTATATATTAATAGTACCAAAACTTTAGGTAAACAATCACTTGAGAGTTTAACTTCTGGCCATTAGGAGGCATAATGGTAGTTTTTGTTTGTTTCCACGCTGCCTCAATCATCTCTAGTCTACTGCAAGCAGTTACCCCATAATCAATCACCACGAGCAGTTTGCTGCCTCAGTTCTAGCTCTTTCAGAACCTGCTCATGGATCCGACCAGTCATCCAGATTTTTTCAGCCTTTTTCGAATCTCAGTACCAGATCCAGCCATATGCCCATATCTAACCTTCCAGTATTCTCATTCATGCTACGTTCCCAACCCTGTTTCACCCTTGTTGGTGCATCTCCAACCTGGTTCCAACCTGTTTTGCTAGATTTATGATTTGTGAAAGTCTTGCAATTCAATTTGTTATGCCAGAGGATTCATTGTTAGCTCTGTGAATTCCAAAAAGTTTAGGGCATGTTTTGTATCATGTGAAATTCTAGGGTATTTTGGTTGCAATTGATATTGAGGAATCAATTTACAAATCCAGAAAGCTCAGCGACTAATTTGTAATGCTGAAAGTTCGGGGACCTTTCTCTGATTAATTACACGAAGTGTATGGACCACTTGCACTTTGATGAAGTATAACCCCTTCATGCATTGGCCCTTTCAAGGTTCTAAATAACAAACAACTGGAACAAGAACAATTGCTTTATAGATACAGAAACGAACTAAGAATCTCACATTTTTATTTCAAGTATGATGAGACAAATTAGTCTTTGCCTATGTCGTCTGGTTGTTATTGAGAATAATATGAATATATAGTGCATTAATGGCTTCATGCCTGGGACTGAGGCTCTGAAACAAATCAACATCAAACGTGCATTAGAAAGCCCAATGCATGATATCTTTCTAACAAAAAGATATTTATAAATTTAGTGCTTGCACCTAGTACTTGGTTTTTGTTGTACAAATGAATTTAACAACCAGGGTTTCAGACTCACACATCTCATGACCTGACTGCAGATCTTCCATCAGACAAAGGAGGAACCCAAAGGAAACTGCTGATCTTACAAGTGTTCAGGAGCTTATTCATGAGTTTGAACGTGGTTGCCATTCTGGTATGTAGACCAAATTCATTTTCTTCATAATGCCTAATCTTGTACGACTCATGGTAGTGCCTTCTGTCTTTTAGGTCTTTTGGACATTGTAAGGAACTGCACATATGTTGGAATGGCCGATGATGTTTTTGCTCTTCTTCAGCATAATACCCATTTATATCTTGCAAATGTTGTAAATTTGAGGTAATATACTACCACCCTTGTTCTTCTGCTTTTTAAAGTAAAAGATCACTAAACGTATTTGAATTTGTGGTAATACCTTATTCCACAAATTTTCTGTCTGGGATTAAATATTCTCCAGCCACTAATATACAAAGAACAAACACCAACCACAATGTGGAGAATCTTCAAGCTTATGATCATCCAAGTGCAACTTCAAATGCTATGATCAAAGTTAATGCAACTTCATATGTGTTGCCCAATCACATTGTCCCACCACATCCTACACTTTGAGCTATTCAAATGTTAATTGCACATTGGGAATTGTGGTTAGGGGTGATAACAAAATAGACTAAGATTTGAGAGAGGCTACTGCCACTGACACTGACCTGGACTTGAGTGCTATGAGCGATATGTTGACCTTTTGCATGTTCTCGTGGCTGTGGGGTTCTAGGGCGTGCTTCTTAAAATAAGTCTAACTGCATAAGGGATATGGCTATCCTTACATATGATCTACCATAGTTTCTAATAAGCCTGCCACTCCATTACAATCTTATATGGCAATTCATGCCATATTCTCTTTTCACTTTCTGGTAAACATCATGGTCTTGCTGCAAAGAGAAGAAGTGTTGATTAATTGTTAGAAATTATGGGTTCCAGTTCACTAGTTTAAACATTATGTATTCCCTTTTTTGCTTGATCTTATCAAAACCATATTTGAAAGGAAATCCGGTCATGGTAGAGTTAGAAATGGAGGTAATCGAGTAGCTTTCTATCACTTTCGATGTTTGTAAGAGTTTTATGATTAGTCTCAAAGAGATTGGGGTTGTAATATGATATTTTTGTTGTTGAAGTTAGACACACTACATGTAGAGTACGTTGTGGACCTAAGAACAAAAATTGGCCTAAATGTAAATAGAAAATGGATGTTGTCAATCAAACACGTTATTAGTCGTGGTTGACCGACTAACTAAATACAACCATTTTATAGGGTTGCGACACCCCTTTACTACCCAAACCATTGCACGTGTTTTTGTGAAGGAAATTGTGCGGTTACACGGAATTCCGAAATCGATTGTCTCGGATTGAGGTAAGGTATTCCTCAGCAATTTTTGGAAGGAATTGTGGCGACTACAAGGAACCCGATTGAATTATAGCATGGCTTACCATCCTCAAAGTGATGGGCAGACAGAGGTGGTAAACCGGTGTGTGGAGACTTACGTGCGTTGTTTCACGGGGGCCAACCCAAAAAGTGGGCCACTTGGTTACCATGGGCGGAGTATTGGTATAATACCTTATTCCACTCCCTGACCGATCTACGCCATTCCAGCTGTTGTATGGGCGGGAACCTCCTTGTTTACTACCGTTTCCAGCAAACGAACCTACGAATGCAGCTGTGGACCAACTCTTACGTGATCGTGACAAGATGTTGGAAGAGTTAAAGAGACAACTACTGCGAGCACCTATGCTGTTAAAATCGGATATCGGTGCGATATCGGTCAAGGACCGATATTCGATATCTCGGAAATATCGGTGATATATCGGAATATCGGTTTATATAATATTTTTTAGAATTATATATATATATATGTTGGAAAATTTAGTAAAAATTATATGTTTTTACTAACTTTGGACACATTTAAATACATATATATGTATTATATATAATTAACTCTTAGTGGGTTTGTGTTCTCCTATATGAGAGCTTCGAAACGATGCATAATGTGTCGATTGAGGATTTCGTAAGCTAAAATCGCCGAACTTGTGTGTGGGCGCGACCTGCGGACAAGAATGCAGCTCCAAAATCTCGAGCTCGTGCAGTTTGGTTTTGCTAATTTTCGTTTTTTAACCAGTTTCAATTTTTTGGAAATTTCTGGAACTGGAACAGAAAGAAGCTAAGAAGAAAAAAAAACACCCTTTTAAAAAATCGCGATTTTGGGCGATTTTTGGACCTAAAAATTGGCAAAATCAGCCTATATATCGGTCAATATCGCCGATATATCGTTGGCCGATATTTTGGCCGATTTTTTACACCGATTTTTTGAGTATGACCGATTTCCGATATATCGCCGATATATCGCGATTTTAACAGCATAGGCGAGCACAACAACGTATGAAAAGGTCAACTGATCAACATAGAAGAGATGTCGAGTCTGATATGGGGCAAAAGGTGTATTTGAAAATGAGACCTTACAGACAGACTACGATGGCTGGAGTTGATAATGTGAAATTGGCACCACGGTATTATGGTCCATTTGTGATTACGGACTGTGGGGGTAAAGTAGCCTACCGATTGCAGACCAGAGAGTGCTATTCACCTATTCACCTGGTGTTCCATATATCTCACCTAAATGCCATAGGAGATCAACTTGAGACAACCCCCTTACCGGCGGTACTGCAACCTAGGAGTTCTCCACCGAACCAGAATCATTAAAAGGGGTCCGTTTAAACAGAATGGCGGGCTGGAAGTGTTAATCGGCCGGAAAGGATTACCGGAAGGGGAGGACACCTGGGAGCCCTACAAAGTCATTTGCCAACAATTTCCTTCGTTTCACCTTGAGGACAAGGTGACTTAATGGGGGGGAAGTATTGATAAGCCACCAATAATCAAGGTGTATTCTAGAAAGAAAGGGAGTGATCAGGGGTAGAAAATTGGGAAGTTTGCTGTAATGGGGGAAAGTCTTGTTTCCATTTAAACGAGTTAGTAGTTAGTATAAAATAAGGGTGTAAAGAGGGAATGGGGATGTCTTATTTTTATGGGAGATTTCTCATTTTGGAGTGAACCTGGCTCTTGATATCCAGGCTAATCTTTTCTGTAATCGTGATTCCTCTTTTGCAATTCAATAACATTCCCTTGGTTCTTATCATATTCATCGTATTTTTCTACATTAATGTATTAAAGGTGCAGTGATTAGGGGGGGGGGGTACTAGCTTCACCACTGGCTATAAGGAAGATGACCTTGATATGTGAAGATTGACAAGTCACATAAAGGGATATGAACAGAAATTTAAAGAAAATCCTTATCAGTTCAACTCTGTGGGTTATTTGATGTGTCTTACAGAAGATTTAGGTGAAACTAAAGGTAATGCCACTAGATAACATATTGACATGTAGGAAGGGGCTAGATTTCGTTTGGCAAAGGGACCAGGGGCTGGGCTATTCCGAGTGATTCCTAAGCAGGTGCACTTGAAGATAGCAAGCCTGGATTGTGTTTGTATCAACCGGAACGGTTGTCGAGGCTGTCTTTGCTAGATACATTTATTGTTGGGAGTGGGAAGTAGGAATGGCAACGGGCCAGGTTCGGGCCGGTTATTGGTATCCCCGTCTCCGAAACCGATAACTAAAACCGCCTCGATCCCCATCGGGTCCCCATGGTTTCCCCGAGCCCCACTTCACTGGAACCATTAAGGGTAAAACTCCTCTTTCCCGGTTGGCTTCCCCGTTCATCGTTGGTTATACCCGAACCCGACCCTTTTTTATTTTAACAAAATGTTAATTTTCACAACCAAAAGTAAATTACATTTTTTTAAACATACAAGTCTAAATGTCTCAAACAATGTCTTAAAAATACATTATAAAAGTAAATAGAACTAACATCACGATTTCACGATTGGACAAATAATCCTGACTTTTCGGTGAGGCTTATTTGGGGTGTTGAGGTAAATGGATAAAAATCTTTTAAAGTTTAATGTTAGTATTTTTCTTAATGATATTATATATAAATATAAATTAACACATATATATTAATATACTAGCTATGTACCCGCGCAATTAGGGGCGGACCACCATTGGGCCCACTAGGGGCCCTTGGCAGCGTTTTTTTCAAGTCAATGTAGAAGCATGCTATTTTCAAGTCCGTAATTATTATTATAACAAGTAATAATAAGTGGTTCCAAAACTTATTAAAAAGCAAACTGGTATATGAAAAAAGCAAACCCAATTGATGCACCAACTTCTCTTGTATAAGTGGCTCCAAAACTTCACTTTGCTTATATTTCCGATGTGGGATGCCTCACACATGACTCCATCAGATTTCCATGTGACAAGTGCTTTCTCTCAAAGAAATTTCATCCCACATCGGTAGATTTTCAAACCAAAGCCCTTGAACTCAACTATAAATACCCCTCATCTCTTGTAAAAATCAATTGCCATGTGCCTTGGCTTGAGCCTCTTGGTTTGCTTGTTGGCTTGAGCCTCTTGGCTTGCTTGTCTTGAAGATTGTTGAAAATTTGATTGAGGCACCCTTATAAATTGGGTGGATCTTTATATAGTTTTGCATATTTTTGAGTTCGTATTTTGTTTTAACGAACAAGAACATTCTGTTTTTTAAATGAGTGAACCCAAACATAAAAAGTAGTTACAATTAAAAAAAAATTATAGTTAAAAACGATTTTGTATATAATTAGAACATTAAAAAAACTGATGTGTCATGTTTTATTGCTTTATATATATATATATATATATATATATGTAAACAAACACACAGATATATATATATATAGATATATATATATATATATATATATTTATTTTGGCTTTAACAAATAGCTTATATACCGATGTGGGATTTAGAGGAGGCAATATCACTTTGACTTCAGCTTAGGGTGAGTGGGATCCATCCCACATCGGTGGTAAAAACAAAAGAAGGCATCATATTTTGTATATAAATAGCCCTTCATCCCTTGTCTTTTTTAATGCATGATTGCTTATTTGTGGATCAAGTCCTTTGGCTTGGACGTTGTGGCAAGTGCCAAATGGCTTAAGCCATTAGGCAAAAGTTTAGTGGGAGCACCCTTGAAGTGGTTGCACCATTTTTTGATTATAGTTTGTTTAAAACTTTAACAGATGAACATGATTGAACAAGAACAAATTGTTTTCTTAAATGAAAGGACACAAATATACTATTTTCTTGAAAGTGGTTGCACGCCTTATGTTTGTTTCGGTTTGTTCGTTTATGTTTGTTTGGGTGTGTTCGTTTATAAGTGCGTTTATTAACACGCTTAGCATGTCAACAAACGTTCGTTTATAAGTGCGTTTATTAACACGCTTAGCATGTCAACAAACGTTCGTTTATGTTCAATTAAGTTAAACGAACAAACATAAACAAGCCTCTGTTCGTGTTCGTTCGGTCGTTTACAACTCTACGAACAAGCCCTTTTTCGTATTTGTTTGGTTCGTTTATGGCCCTAGCTATAAGTATTAAATTTGGGATCGGGATTGATTTGTGTCCAGTCCGGGACCGATTTTTGGCTATATCTAGGTCCGACCCTGTGGTCGAAAGGGCCGTGTTCCGCCCATGTGCGCAATGCGGCGGGATGTGATAAATCAAAAATATAAAATTAGCACAACAACTTGTTAAAAAAATTCGATATCAATCTCGATAAATAAAGAGCTATTTATTCTGGAACAATCCAAAATCAAAATATTGCTTTATGTTTTAATGATTGATACATCTTCAATTAACTACAAATTACACGCTAATGTTCAAAACCCATCTAGAACTAATAAAATTTGCTATAACAACCACTAAATTTCTACAACACCCTCGTATTTAATCATCACATGAGATTATTAACGACTATACAATGATATTTTTAGTGAAAACTTTCTATTACCCATTATATTATAACCCGTTTTGTAGCTGCATTCAATTCAATGGTGCAACCAAATTAGATAGAGTTAGGGCGTGTTTATCAAACTCTTACCGAGTGTCGGTCACTTACCTTACCGGTAAGCATGAAAAGTACCAAGAATCTTACCCGATAAAAGTCATAGCAAGGACCACGAATCTTACCCGGTATGTGAGGGAGACGACTCTTGCCCGATAAGCGTTTACCCGATAAGTCATAGCAAAGACACCTATCACAATCCAGTTTAATGGCCGAGAATGTTATCGGACAAGGTAAGTGAGGGTGACGACTCTTGTCGATAAACATTTACCCGACAAGTGTTTGGTACACAACCCCATAGTTAAACTAACGTACATAATAGAAAGTTTAGTACACAATCATGGTTAATAACAAAGAGAAATTGACAAGATATTATCACAATGTAAGGGGCTGTTTACCTAATCACTTACCCGGGTACGTGCTTACCGGTAAAATTCAGCACTATCACTCACTTCCCGGGTAAGATTTTAATCCACCAAAATGGCATCGTATGCAACAATTTAGCCGGTAAGCACTAACCGTGGTAAGAGTCATCGCACTCACTTACCGGGTAAGACTCTCGGTCCTTGCTTTCGCTCTTACCGGGTAAGATTCTTGGTCCTTGCCATATTCATCCGGTAAGCTAATGTGACTTGGTAAGCACTTACCCGTTTAAGTGTTTTGTAAACGGCCCCTGTAATTACTCAAATAAAGTGATATATCTTGTTATGTCTAAAAGAAGGATTACACTCCTATATATACAACAAAGTAACCTATTTAGGGAAAGCATACAAGAAAGGAGAATCTAATTTACTATATCTAACACTCCTCCTCAAGTTGGAGCGAAGATGTTAATCATGCCCAACTTGCTACAAATAAAATCTATTTGAGCTTTGCGTAATGGCTTTGTCAGGATGTCTGCAAGCTGGTACTCTGTCCTAATGTGCACAGGATGAATTGATGGAGGGTCTGTCTGAGTTCCTACAACACGGTCTCTAATAAGATGACAATCAACCTCAATATGTTTGGTCCTCTCGTGGAAAACTTGATTCTTGGCTATGTGAATAGCTGACTAGTTATCACAGTATAGTCTCATCAAGTCGTCTGTAATCACTCCAAGCTCTCTTAGGAGTCTCCTTACCCACGTCATTTCGCATGACACATCTGCCATGGCCCTGTATTCTGATTCGGCACTTGATCGGGAGACAGTATGTTGTTTCTTGCTTTTCCAAGAGACTAGATTTCCTCCGACAAATACACAGTACCCTGTAGTTGATCTCCTGGAAACGGGACAACCAGCCCAATCCGCATCTGAGAAGCCAGATATCCTGCCATCTCCTTCTTCAGTGAACGCACCCACTCGACAGTGGCCTTGGTCAGAGTCGAGTATCCCTAATCCTGGTGTAGCTTTAAGATACCTCAAAACACGAAGTGCTGCATCCCAATGACCCGTATAAGGAGCGGACATGAACTGGCTCAAGACACTAACAAGAAAGGATATGTCTGGTCGAGTAACTGTCAAATAGTTTAACTTTCCCACAAGTCTCTTGTATCTCTCTGGATCTTTCATAAGATTTCCATCATTTGGTAGTAGTTTTCCCGTAGCCAGCATCGGACTGTCGACTGGTTTACACCCTAATAGACCACACTCGGTAAGCATATCAAGAAAATATTTCCATTGAGATAGAAGAATCCCTTGTGGAGATCGAGATACTTCTATCCCAAGGACGTAACGAAGCCGTCCAAGATCAGTAACTTGAAACTGGGTCTGTAGTATTTGTTTTAACTCTGAAATTCCACTGCTATCATCTCCAGTGATAATAATGTCATCGACATAAACCACTAGTATGATTCGTCGACCCTCATGGTGTCTAAAAAACACAGAATAATCCTGGGAACTACGAGTCATACCAAACTCCTGAAGAAAACATCTGAAAAACGTCCAAACCATGCTCTAGGGGACTGTTTGAGACCATACAGTGATCGTCCTAATCGACATACCTTTGTAGCCTCCTCCTCAATAATAAACCCAGATGGTTGTTCCATGTACACCTCCTCCTCAAGAATGCCATTAAGAAAGGCGTTCTTGACATCTAATTGATGGAGTGGCCAATGATTAATGGCAGCCAAAGATATAGAAATGCGAACAGATGGCATTTTAGCCACCGGGGAAAATGTCTCGTCATAGTCAACCCCATGGGCTTGAGAATAACCCTTTGCAACCAACCGGGCTTTCAACCGATGCAAAGAACCGCCAGGATGAAGTTTTACAGTAAATACCCATTTACAACCCACTTTGCGTTTTCCATGAGGAAGTTGTTCCAAATCCCAAGTATGATTCTTTCGAAGGGCATCCATCTCTTCCTGCATCGCCTTAAACCATCCCGGGTGATTAAGAGCCTCAGTCACATTCCTAGGAACAATATGGCTATCAATGCTTGATGTGTAGGCACACGACTCTGAAGAGAGGTGAGAGTAGGCAAGATAATCATGAATGGGATATCGGGTAAGATTTCGTGTGCCTTTTCGGAAGGCAATCGGAATATCAGGGAGATGGGCACCAGGTGGGTCATAAGGCTCAGTGTGTGGTGGTAGAGGTGTATCGTGGACCGAGGCAAGGACAGTATCAGCAGGTGATGATATGTGTGTGTCAGGTGGTGGAATGGGAGACTCCCCAGAATCATGAGGCACATGTAAGGACCCTTGAGTCTCAGTCACTTGCCTTTGGTGTTGTCGACTATACACCCTTGTGAATCTAGTATCAGTTGGTGCTGTCTGAGGAGCAACATTTGGTGCGAGTAGCGGGAGGTGTAAGATTGGAGTATCAGATGATTCAAAAGGGTCAAGAACATGATTTGTGGACTCTTGAGTACTGCTAGTAGGTTTACTGCTAGTAGGTTTGACAAAGAACGAACTTGACTCATTGAATGTGACATCGGCACATGTAAAATATCTTCGAAGGGTTGGACTATAACAACGATAACCTTTCTGGACACACGAATACCCAAGGAACACACACTTAATAGCATGTGGTGCGAGTTTATTATGTCCCGGACGATGGTCATGAACATAAGATACACATCCAAATATTTTAGGAGTCAAGGGAAACGGGGTTCCTTTGGGAAATAGAATGGAAAAAGGTGTCTTCCCTTTAAGAACAGAAGATGGCATACGGTTAATCAGATAGTTAGCTGTAAGAACCGCATCAGCCCAAAAACTTTGTGGTACATTATAGTGAATCATCATAGTGCGAGCCACATCCAGTAGATGACGGTTCTTTCTTTTGGCAATGCCATTTTGCTGGGGTGTATATGCACATGAAGATTCATGTATAATACCATGGTCAGACAGGTAACTTGTAAAATCATGAGAGAAATATTCTTTAGCGTTATCAGATCGCAATGTTTTGATGGAAACATCAAACTGGGTTCTGACATAGGCATAGAATTCACGAAAGATAGAAAATATTTCATTACGAGATTTAAGTAAGTAAACCCATGTTGCACGAGAAAAATCATCGACAAACGTAATGAAATATTTAAAACCATTTGTAGAAGTAATAGGGCACGGTCCCCATACATCCGAGTGAATGAGTTCAAACAAGGTGTTGACTTGACTAGACTTGCTAGGGGGATAGGAACATCGGGTGTGTTTACCTAACTGGCATGACTCACATGTTAACTCATTAACAGAGGAAAGATCAGGTCTTAATTGTTTTAGAACAGGCAAAGAAGGGCGCCCTAATCGACAGTGCACTTCCCTAATACTAGAATCACAAAGATGTGTACTCGGAGTGCGCAACATAGACAAGCGATAAAGACCTTGAGATTCAAAACCTGTGGTTTGTTCTCAAATCCAGGAAAACACAATGTGTAGGAAAAAAGATGACATAACAATTAAGTTTTTGGGTAATCTGGCTGACAGACATTAGACTATCCGGGAAGGTAGGAATATAAAGAACAGAGGATAAGTTTAGGTTTGACAGATTGCTAGTGGATCCTATGCCCATGATTTGACATGAAGATCCATTAGCAAGTCGAACGGGGTTATGTGATGTATTAGTTTCAAGATTGGACAAAAGGTCTTTGTTCCCAGTAATGTGATCTGTGGCTCCCGAATCAATAATCCAAGATGGTGAGCATGCAGAGAGACAAGAAGATGGGATACCTGATGATTGTGATGTACTAGCACAAAGGGTAGATGAAACCTGGCGTAGAAGGTGACCCGAATCTGTAAATTCATTGGACGTTGATTGTTGGACTAGAACTTTGTCTCCCATTTTCCCGGCAGATTCCAACAAATTTCAGCACGTTTCCGGAGGTTCCGACGTGTCTTCAACAAATCCCGACGTGTTTCTGCAGTTTCTGGCGAGTTCCAAAAGATTCCGGCGCGTTCCCGAAAATTTCCAGCAGGTCCGGCGTGTCCAAGCACTTCCTGATCAGTTTCTGAAAAATTCCAGCAGGTTTTATGAAAACTTCCGGCAGTTTAGGCAGATTCCGGCAAGGTCTCCGGCGACAGCGGCTAGGGTTCCGGCGACGGCGGCTAGGGCTCTGGCGACGGCGGCTGGATGTCCGGCGACAGCAGCGGGAGATCTGGCGACGGCGGCTGGATGTCCGGCGACAACAGCGGGAGATCTGGCGACGGCGGCTAGTTGTGGTAGGTTTCCGGCAGCAGCAACTAGAGTTTCGGCGAGATTCCGACGATGACGGCTAGGTTTCCGGCGATGACGGCTGGGATTCAGGTAGGTTTTTCAGGCCAGGATAGTTCTGGTAGGTTTCCGGCAGCAGCAGCTGGAGTTCCGGCGAGTTTCCGACGATGACGGCTAGGTTTCCGGCGAGTTTCCAGCGATGACGGCTAGGATTCAGGTAGGGTTTTCAGGCAGTGACGGCTGGTTTCAGTAGGGTTCCGGGATTCCGGCGAAGTCGGCTAGGATTTTGGCAGGTTCGGCGAGATTTTTCAAGGAAGGTGATCTGGAATAGGAGGACAACAGCAAACCAAAGTCAGAATCTGGAAGGGGTCGAGGTCGAGGTCGCCGACAGCAGGGGTGGCTCTGGACAAGGTCGCCGGCGGCAGTGCCGGCTCTGGACAAGAAGAACAACGGCGGTGGCGGCTAGGGTTCCGGCGGCGGCGGCTAGGGTTCCGACAGCGGCGGCGGCTAGGGTTCTGTCATGGCTCTGATACCATGTAATTACTCAAATAAAGTGATATATCTTGTTATGTCTAAAAGAAGGATTACACTCCTATATATACAACAAAGTAACCTATTTAGGGAAAGCATACAAGAAAGGAGAACCTAATTTACTATATCTAACAGCCCCTAAATCCATTTTCAATTTTATAATGGGATTGTATAAATATAATTTCTATAAAACCAACAAATGATGTAGTGACTAAATACTTGCCTAAAACTAAATTTAGTACAACTACTATGATAGGTGTTATTCACAGAGGCCACTTGCAAATCTCAGAAGCAAGCAAAGAAACAATACCATATGAAACTCAAAACAGGAAGCAATACTATATAAATTTAAGAAGCAAGCAAATCCGCAATACCATATCAAAAGTCAGAAGCAGGCTATAATTAGATTCAAAGACCCTAAACAAGCTTGTAAATACAAATAAGAGTCATCCAATACTGTTGTAGAGTTCTTATGTGCAGACCGCTTACAATGACATTGACATAACGAATTTATCACGTACTCACTACACGACACATTCATGACGACAACCAAAGCAGTTACCTTTCAGAAGTGGCTAGAATAACAAAAATTACAAACAAGAAAAGAGAAGATCAATAAAACATGAAGGATGAGAAACAAACATGTATAATCTGTTTATGAATCAAATTTCCACTAGAGTCTGTTAACGTAATTCTGAGTTGGCAAAATACTGACCAAGTCAGAGGGGAATAATTGGTCAAATGGTGGTTACTTTTATTTAGGTAGTCATGGGTAGTTTTTCTAGGGTGAACAACCCACGTTTCTAGTAGTTTGTTTTTCTTCCCGTAGTTTGTTTCAGCTTTATTTAAGCATTTTCATTTTGATGTATTTCATTCATTCGAGAGTAATATAGCATCAGAAAAGGTTCCAAAAGCATGTGTGTGTTCTTTCTTGTATTCTGCTTAATATTTGGGTGTGTTTGTCGACCCTGATTTCCAACACTTGGTATCAGAGCAAGGTTCATGCCCAAATACCTCCGGTTAGAAAATATGTCGATCGTGACACAGGGAAAGGAAAGCGGTTGTGTACCGTTTCAATGTCCGTTGCTAACATCAACGAACTACACAACTTGGGCGATAAGGATGGAGGCTGTAATGGATGCCCAGGGGTTATGGGAATCCGTTGAGCCACCGGCCGATGTGGCGGTGGACGAGAAGAAGAACAAGTCGGCGAGGGCCTTCATCTTTCAAGCATTGCCGGAGGACATCCTCTTACAAGTAGCCAAGAAGAAGACGACACAGGAGATTTGGGAGTCTTTGAAGACCCGGTATCTCGGGGAAGATCGAGTCCAGAAGGCTCGGTTACACACACTGAAAAGCGAGTTTGAGGCTCTTCGAATGAAGGATGGGGAGACTATCGATGATTTCACCGGAAGATTGAGTGGGATGGTTTCCAAATATAACAGCCTTGGGGCAACACTTGAGGATAGTGTTCTTGTGAGAAAGTTGCTCGACTCGGTCCCCGACAAGTATCTACAACTGGTAGCTTTGATTGAACAGTATTCAGACGTCGACTCCATGCCGTTTGGTGAGGCTATCGGTAGACTGAAAGCTTATGAAGACAGATTACGACTCCGCATTGGCAGTGGAAGTGCTGAAACCAGTCTGTTGCTCACTAAAACCGAAGGTCAGAAAGCTGCAGTAGGAAGCTTTTCGTTAGGAGGACGAGGACGTGGATTGAGCGACAGAGGAGGTCGTGGTGGCCGTGGGAGAGGCCGTGGCAGAGGGGGTCGAGGCGGATTCAACTGGCATCGAGATGGTGGGAACAACTATCACAAGCCTAGAGATAAGAAACACATCAAGTGTTTTAACTGTGAACGATACGGTCATTATGCGTCTGAATGCAAGGCCTCGAAAGAGATAGGAGAGGAAGCAAATCTGACTCAAAAGGAAGAGGAGGAACCGGCTTTGTTACTCAACGTCTGTGGTGAGAAAACAGACACGTTGGTGCTGCTAAATGAGAAGAATGTATGTCCTGGTAAGGGTGAGACAGGAGAAGATGTTTGGTACCTTGATAACGGGGCAAGCAATCATATGACCGGAACATGGAGATTCTTTGCAGAGCTGGATGAAAAAGTCACCGGTGCGGTTCGTTTTAGGGACGGTTCTATGGTCCAGATCGCAGGCAAAGGGTCTGTTCTGTTGGAGTGCAAAAATGGAGAACAACTCGTCTCAGAGGTATATTTTATCCCATCATTACATAGTAATATTTTGAGTCTTGGACAGATGACTGAATTGGGATACAAAGTCGAGATGTTGGACGATGTTTTGAAGATTCATGATGAAGTTGGTCGTCTAATCATGAGGGTGGAACGGTCGAGAAATCGATTGTATAAGATTGCACTCAAAACTACTCAACCCGTTTGTCTAATGGCGAACCTCGATAATGAAGCGTGGATGTGGCATGCCCGATTGGGTCACGTGAGCTTTCGTACTTTCGAGTGGATGGTTCGAAAGGAGGTGGTTCGAGGCGTTCCCAGAATACAACATCCTACACAAGTTTGTGAGGGATGTATGGCTGCGAAACAATCGAGACATTCGTTCCCAAAGGAAGCCAAATGGCGGGCAAATCGACCACTCGAGTTGGTTCATGCTGACCTGTGTGGTCCAATAACCCCCTCAACCGTGTCAGGTAATCGTTACTTTATGTTAATAGTAGACGACTTCAGTCGTTACATGTGGGTTTTTATGCTGAAATCGAAGGATGAAGCCTTTGCCAGCTTTGTAAAGTTCAAAGTTAAAATCGAGAAAGAAACCTCGATGAAACTGAAAGGGTTACGGTCTGATCGCGGAGGGGAATTTACCTCTAAAGAATTTACTGAGATTTGTGAACAGGAAGGTATCCGAAGACAGCTAACGGCCCCTTATTCTCCTCAACAAAACGGCGTGGCAGAACGTCGTAATAGAAGCATTCTTGAAGCAACCAGGTCATTATTAATAACGATGGAAGTGCCGGATATAATGTGGGGTGAAGCTGTCAGACACGCTGTCTATATACTCAACCGAATTCCGACCAAAGGGGTGAAAGGCATGACACCGTACGAAGGCCTAAGAGGAACCAAACCAACACTCGAACACCTAAAGGTGTTGGTTGCGATGGGTATGTAAAGAAGCCGCCGAATCAAATCTCGAAGCTAAGCAACCGAAGTACTGCAATGGTTTACTTGGGTGTTGAGTCGGGTTCTAAAGCCTACCGAATGTTAAATCCAGAAGAACAGAAGGTGGTGGTCGCTCGTGACGTCATTTTTGACGAAAACAGAAAATGGGACTGGGTCCAAGCCCACACTGGAGAGGCCGAGACAAACAGAATGTGGGTTATTGGCTCTTTTAATCATGCCACGGGGGAAGAAGTGCCAGCAGACATCACCATCGACAATCAATTTGAAACTCAAACTCACCAGTAACTCCTAATCTTGGTTCCTCGAGTGAAATGCATGAAGTAGGTGAGTCTTTGAGCACCAATTACTCAACAACAGGGGCATCACACTCCACAACTGAAACCGGGCAAAGTGTAGACTCATCGACGTATGATCACACACCTGTTCGAGGTTTTCGATCGTTATCTGATATTTATGCTGGAGCAGAACCTAGAGAGCTTGATCCAGAAGAATTAATGTTTGTAGGTGATGAACCTACAACATACATAGAGGCTGCTAATGTTCACTCGTGGCAGGAAGCAATGAAAGCTGAACTAAGTTCGATTGAAAAGAATCATACTTGGAAACTCGCCAATCTACCCTCATGTCATAATCCAATCGGACTTAAGTGGGTGTTTAAAGTGAAGAGAGATGCTGACGGAAATGTGGTGAAGCATAAGGCCCGGTTGGTGGCGAAGGGATACGTCCAGCGGAAAGGGGTGGATTTTGAAGAAGTATTTGCTCCGGTGGCACGGTTAGAAACCATTCGATTATTGCTAGCCCTGGCTGCGATGAGAGGCTGGATTGTTCATCATCTTGATGTCAAATTGGTATTCTTGAACGGGGAGTTGCAAGAAGAAGTTTACGTGTCCCAGCCCGACGACTTTGTCATTAAAGGAAAAGAACACATGGTCTACCGACTAAACAAGGCCCTTTACGGGTTACGTCAAGCACCACGAGCATGGAACATGCGTCTCGACAAAGAACTTAAAGATTTGGGCTTTACAAGGTGTTCACAAGAGCAAGCGGTGTACAAACTTCACCGCCCCAAAAATATTGTAATAGTTGGTGTATATGTGGATGGCCTGATTGTGATCGGTTCAAGCGACGATCAAGTAACCCAATTCAAAAAGAAGATGCAACAGGTGTTCGAGATGATTGACTTGGGGCAGCTAACTTACTATTTGGGACTAGAAGTGCGACAAAGTGAGAAAGGAATGGAGATAACTCAAGCCGGGTATGCACAACGGATCCTACAATCAGCTGGAATGTGGGATTGTAATCCAACAAAGTGGCCGATGGATTCAAAGTTTAGTCTATCGAAGGATGAGGAAGGGACATCTGTGAATGCCACTGACTATCGTCGACTCATTGGCTGTCTGCGGTACTTGATCCATACGAGACCAGACCTCGCTTACTCTGTTGGGGTTGTTAGCCGATACATGAACTCACCAAAGGAAAGTCATTTGAAGGCAGTGAAGCAAATACTTAGGTACTTGAAAGGTACTGTGCAATATGGTCTGGTATATCCAAGAGGAGGTGATGGAAAGCTCGTGGGCTATAGTGACAGCAGTCATGGAATGGATCTAGATGATCGAAAGGGCACCACTGGGACGGTATTCTACTTCTCTAATAACCTAATTACGTGGTTATCACAGAAACAGCACACCGTGGCTCTCTCATCTTGCGAAGCAGAATTTATGGCAGCAACGGCGGCATGTCAAGCTGTGTGGTTAAGGAATCTGCTGAAGGATTTAACTGACTGGGAAAGCTCAAGTGTGAAGCTGTTCGTTGACAATAAATCAGCGATAGATTTAATGACGAACCCGGTGTTCCACGGTCGGAGCAAACACATCGATACGAAGTAGCATTTCATACGGGAATGCATTGAGAAGAAGATTATTAGCGTGGAACATGTTAGTGGAACAGAGCAACGAGCTGATATATTGACCAAGGCGTTACCACGGGTCAAGTTTATCGAGATGAGAAATCTGTTGGGAGTGAAGAACCTTGAAGACAAAGATTAGAATTAAGGGGGAAAGTGTTAACGTAATTCTGAGTTGGCAAAATACTGACCATGTCAGAGGGGAATAATTGGTCAAATGGTGGTTACTTTTATTTAGGAAGTCATGGGTAGTTTTTCTAGGGTGAACAACCCACGTTTCTAGTAGTTTGTTTTTCTTCCGGTAGTTTGTTTCAGCTTTATTTAAGCATTTTCATTTTGATGTATTTCATTCATTCGAGAGCAATATAGCATCAGAAAAGGTTCCAAAAGCCTGTGTGTGTTCTTTCTTGTATTCTGCTTAATATTTGGGTGTGTTTGTCGACCCTGATTTCCAACAGAGTCTACATTAAACACTTGAGTTCTAAAATAGTACACTTGGGTCATAAACTGTAAGAGCTAATTTGAGGTTCAACAAATATGTCAAAAAGATCAATCAGGAATAATGACAATTTAACAGAAGACAACAACAAAGGTAACCCAACAAGCAATGGATCATGGAATAGTGAAACATACACATGCTTGTGATAATGTAAGAGGTAATAGAATACATAACCCTAATAAAAATAATCGAGATCAAAGAAGTAAGATGTTATGGTTCAAATTAGATCGTTTCAGCACCCATCTTCCCTTCACATACATCTATAAATATCCACTTAGATACATCATAGCATATAGAAACAAGGAAAAGCAAAACCCATTTAAATTGTTATGTTAGGAATCTAAAAATCCTTAACCACATACCAAACCCTCCTGTCTGCTTCCAATTTTATAAAAGCTCTAATAAGAAACAAGTTATGAAAATCTTCACAATGTACAAATATCTAACTTCACATACCAAATCAACAAGTAGAATTTTTCATCATCTTAACTAAAAGAACAAAGATGTGAGTAAAATAATAAAATCGCTTGATTTAAAAGATGTTTTTGGCCAATAATAATTGTTGAACTTGGACGTAGTAAGATGGTGTACCATATAAATTTGACTGCAATTTCTATCAGAGTTGAATAAATTCCAGAGGGCTGAATAAATATGAGCATAAGAACTGGTAGGTTCAAAATATTGAATAAAATATTAACCTGCATAAATTGGGAATAAGAAACGAAATGAGGAACAAAAGATTTTTTGAATCAAACCCTAACTAACAGCATTCATTACTCTATTTCTGAAATCAAGAGATAGAGAGAGAACGAGGGATGAAACAGATCAAGAGCAAAAGCACGAGGGAAAGGAAGAATCTATGAAATTACCTCGAATTACTTCTTATGTAAGGAGAGGATCGAAGACCGATATGACCAAAATCCCAAGATGAAAGAGGAGATTAAATCTGGAAATTAGGGAATGGAGGGATGGATAAAAATCGGATATTTACAATGTAGCCTCACGTTTAAATTTTGAATTCCTTATGAGACTTAAATAGGAGTGGGAAACCACAGTATTCACAAGGGGAGAAAGAACTACCCTGTAGAGGAAAAAAGAGAACCATGTACATACCAAACTTAGTGAGAAAAGTTGTAAAGGGGGAAGAAGAAAGCTGGAAGGAAAAAGGGAGAATAGAAAGTTTCAGTTTTGGGTGATGTGGTGGAGGTGTATTAGGAAGTTGTACATCATGCTTTTTTAGTTGTAAATTCATAGTTTTTCTTGATGCATGCATAAAAGGATTGTATCATGTGCTTTATAGATGGTAATTAAGAGTTGTGATATGAATGCATTATAAGGTAGGTAGTAATAGATATACACACATATTGGGCCGGCCGGGCCGGTGATCACCGCCCCCGCCCCCGCCCCGATAAAATCCAAGTAATTTTAGTATATCTAACACTTCTGTTCTGTTTCAGCAGGTACAAGTACTTGATGTATCTTTATTAACTTTGCCGAGTTCCTAAAGCTTAGGTACTGCATTCTTCATTTCATGACTCTATTCTTTTTGTAGCAAAGAGCTCATGTATCAACTGGTTCTGCAACGATTTGGTTACTTCAACGCAATACAATTGAGTGATCCCGCTCCACTGCGAGAATTAATCATGTTGGCACTGAGGGAGGAAGATGTGGATCCAGAGGGTGGCAGTGAAAATGATGACTTAAAAGAAAAGATTGCTGAAGTAAGATTATCTGTCAATTTCTTCAATTTGATCAGTATTTCTCTTTCATGTTATTTTGCACCTTGACAACTGTATAGCTTCTATGTCTGTCTATCTGTCTTCGTCAAATTTGTTTGGGTTCAAGGTCATAATGTTATTGCATTTCTGCAAGCCTATCATCGTTGACTGAAAAAGCATATCAATCAACATTAAATTTCGGAAATCAGTTGAAGCAACATATTCATTTCTCATAAGTAGTAACAAGGCTTTTAACTATGTTGCAAGTGTTAAAAGACTTATCTTAACAATACCTTGTATCATATTCCATGAGGACTTGCAACAAAGTGATCTCAGTTAACAAAGTACAAAAAAGGAAGAAAATGTGAAGAATGGTAAAGGCGTGTTTCTTCCAAGTCTAAGTACATAGTGGGCCATGGGCCTAGATATAGATAACCCTAGATGTGAAATTCAGGTGAAATCCATTATATTTGATAAGATTTAAAAGGCTGTTCTAATGTAGCTACTTGCTAAAGATTAGGTCTATCTATTTGATTAAATTTTTTATCTAATTTGTACAACTACCTAATGCATAATGTACATCTACCTAATGAACATTTTAATTACAATCTTTCTACACTCCCCTCACAGGGTTTACATAACCCCTTGGTTAAAATATTTGTTGTCTGGTTCTTGGATGCAACATATGGAACACAAATTATTCCAATGTCCAATTTTTTTCCATAAGTGGCTGTCCACTTTGATGTTCTTTGTTTTGTTGTGTTATACGGGATTTTGTGAGATTCTAATGGCTGCTTTATTATCATAAAACTTCATTGGTAGCTCAACTTCTAATGAGGTATGAACAACTATTTTGATCCAAAGCATCTCACAGATATCATTCACCATAGCTCAACATCCAACTTTTGTGCTATTCGGATTTATGACCATCTATTTCTAACTTCTCTACATGATGAGATTCATCTATAAATAAGTATTGTAACCAGATATAGATCTATTTGTGGTTAGGTTTGCCAACTTGCATTGGGGAAGGCTTTTTAATTATTCAGCTTTCCCCCTTCTTAATGAGCAAGCTTTTATCGACGCAACTCTTCAAATATCTGAGAATTTTGCAGGCTGCCTCAAGATGTTCTTCATTTGGGCAGTGCTTGAACCGAGTATCGATACTAACTGTGAATGCTATGTCGGCTCGAGTGTGCGATAAGTAGATTAGTCGTCCTACTAGTTGTTGGTATTGTTGGACATTGGCTAGTTCTTTTTGAAGTATATGATTATTATATTCGGCAAATGAATTTCACACACACGCCTCACTTTTGGTGAGGTTGGAACCCTTGACCTTTAGAAAGGTTGGGTTACCGGATACCATGATACCGTTCACTTCGGTAGTTTCCCATTAGTGATGTCTCCCAACTTCTTGTTCACAGCTATCGAGGTATCTGTAGGCGTACAAACGTTCATTCTAGTATGTTCTAGAAGTTCCAATATATATTATCTTTGTGACACCATGATTTCTTGCTTTGATCTTCCAATCTCCATGGCTAGATACTTCATCTCTTTAGAGGTATGGTCTGTTTATTTTTTTGCTCAATCAGCTTAATGGCTTATTTGCTCACGCGTTAAGCAGTGTTTGCTTTTTGCCTAATTTTTGAAGCAATGCCTAGAAATGGCTGAATGGATGAATCACCATATATTGACTGTCCACATTTTATTCCAGGTAGATCTTAATGAGGAGAAAAAGTGCAAACGGTCCCTTATACCCAGCACTAGACTTTCTATTGGGTGCTTCTCCAATCAATATAGAGGATCCTCTAATCGTAGTTTTTGGCCAAGATCATCGGCATTGTGTTTTAGTTTTTTTGATTCCTCAAATCTAACAATGTGGTGAAATCGATATTAAAAAGTAAGATGCAATAACCACTGTTGTTTACTGCTACCAACTATTTCTTGTGGGTTCCAACAATCCAACTTAAAACCAATTGGATGAGCGGTGGCCTAGATCATATATATTAATAACACTGCATATTGGCCATTGGGCCTGCAGATGCAAATCCTTATTAATAGGTTCTTACCAGATACCAATTGGTTCATCAGTGGAGTAACCCAATATTTTATATATATATATACCTCTATTCTTCAATGTGGGAGAACTAGTTTCAACATCATTATATATTTCTATTGCTACAGCTGCTGCTTCATTCTATATGCAGATGAATGCGGAACTCCTTAAGCAGAGGGCTGAGATGCTGGATGAATATTTCAGCATTCATGTGGATTCACAAGGCAATTTGTGTAGGCTTCCTGTCATTCTCGACCAACACACACCTGACATGGACCGTGTTCCAGAATTTGTTCTATGTCTGGGAAATGATGTAAGTTACATATGTAATACGCACATGCATGCATCTGCACATACACACACATATACACATGTATGTATATGCAAAGAGACATACACACATTATACACACATGTAGATACACACACACACACACACAAATACATATATACATCTTGAATTCTTAGCTCATACATAACAAGAGAAAAGGTATCATTTCTTTTCCTAAAATGTGAATGTGCCATAGCTTTTTTTATTGTTGCATCCATGGCTAGATGTATAACTAATGATTTTGATTGAATAACCTACTTAGATATTATAATTGCCACGAAGACACCCTGCAAGATTATACATAATATACAATCATCTGCATTCCACAGCCACTTAAAAGAATTTGTAATTGGTTGTCCACAGTTGACCCAGTTACAGTTTTCATTCTTGTCCACAGATTTTAAAGCAATAGACTTGGAACTTATTTCTCATATAGTAACTTCGCAAAGATGAATATTTAGACATAGGTTCATGTGAGAATGTGGAACCCCATTAGATTACTCTCCAAAAGAGCCTTTGAGGGGAGAACAGAGTTCCACATTATTTAGAGGTGACATCGTTCATTTCTAGCCGATGACGATAAATAAAAATTCGGTTTATAAATTAGCAGTATGACAATAAATAAAAATCCTTCAGAATTAGGTTCATAAATTCTTTAGATTAATTTAAGCCTATCCTTTAGCAGGTGTTTTGTTCGGATTAGGGCGGAATTGAAGTAATTGGAATGGTCAACTTCGTAGACCAATTTCCAAAAACCAAAGTTACCCTCATAGGGATATATATATATATATATATATATATATATATATATATATATGTGTGTGTGTGTGTGTGTGTGTGTGTGTGTAAGATATTAGTTACAAAATTACCTCATGAATAAATGAAAGTCGTTGATCATATCTATTAGTCTGAATTTGCCCAAGTATTCTACTAAAGTAAATCTTGTGGACCAATTAAAAGTCCACTACTTTTGTGATGACTTCAGTAGGGGGATAAACAGGTAATTTAACTTGAAAATTATTAAGGTAATCTTTTGGGATGAAAGGAATCAATATTTCTGTTCTGCAACTGTCCCACCCCTAGTATTCAGTAATCAGTATAATCTCGATACTCATTTGTGGGTTGGTTTGGTTCTGTTATTTAGGTGAATTGGAATGATGAGAGAGTTTGCTTTCAAACGATTGCTGCTGCTCTTGGGAACTTTTATGCTATGCATCCACCTCTATTGCCAAATCCATCAGGTGATGATGGTTTGGAATTTTATAAGAGAGGCAAAACAAGTGTTTCAGGAGGTATCAATGAATCTTATTATCCCTCCCATACTCCCATCCTAAATTAGACTCCAATTTCTAAATAACTTGCTTGATTGCATTTTAGAGGATGGTATAGATGAAGAGCTACTTTCAGAAGCCGAGACTTGGTGGGCCCAGAGAGAATGGTCCATACAACATGTTCTTTTTCCTTCTATGAGGCTCTTTTTCAAACCCCCGACGTCAATGGCCACAAATGGAACATTTGTTCAGGTATCAATCAATTTCTCTTTTACTGTGTAAATGATGTTCAAATGTGAGGGGTCGTTTATTAAACACTTATTGCCTCTTATTTGGCAAGAGAATGATTATATGGTGCCATTTTGGTAACCGAGAGTCTTACCTCGTTAGCGGTTACCAGGTAAGAGACTCTTGCATTATTCGTCCCAAGATAATTGTCCACAATGAAAATGTCAAAACGGTTTTAGGAATGTGTAATTTTACACTTTTTGATTAACTAAAGGACACTTTTGCCCTTAAGAAAGAATATAGAGAGAAATTTTCATCATCTTATAATCAAGGGTAGAATGGGAAAGCATACACTTATTTTTTAACAAACTAAAATATGAACAAGGACACTTATTTTGGGGCGGATGGAGTATTTTGATTATCGAGAATCTTATCTGATTAGGCAAGTGAAGGTGGTGGGTGAGGTAAGCATTTACCAATTTGTGTTGGTAAGTAATTTGGTAATGTTGGGTGTGGTTTGTTGTAGGTGGCCTCTCTAGAGAAGCTATACAAGGTTTTTGAGCGATGCTAGACACCATGTATCCAAATGATCTATTTCCATCAACCCTTTCTTGATAAATCTGTAATTTTGAAGAGAATTTATCAAAAAGAATGGGTTCAAATGCATTTTCAATCTATCTGCAAGTATGGGGGGGACTTTTCCTCTGTCAGGAGAGGTAGAGAGGTTGTTTTTGAGAAGACTTTTAGGTTCTCAAATATATTTAGGAGTTTATCTGGTGAAATTATGGATTTGGTACCTGAGGTTTGTGAATTTTCACAGATTTTGTTGTTTATCTTCAAATTTTTTCACGATAAACCTCTACCTATGCAATTTGTTTTGAGTTTGGCCCCTCATGTTAACTACGACGTTATAATTCATATTTAATTCCGCATTAAATTATCAAAAACCAAATTTCATTAAATAAAAATGTTACATTTTCAACACACGCAAGAAGGAAAACAAAATATTGTTTCCGGACTCTAATGCAATACTAGATCCCAATATACGAGCATATGTTCAGGTCGAACAAGCATGCATTCTACAGAAGAGTACTGAACAACACCAATATCAACAAGCTCCTCATGCATCTACGCCGGTTGGAGAAAATTTTAATGATCTTGGAGGATTTGGATACGTTTTACCTGACTATTAAATTAGTATCAATGTTATTCAAAAACCGTTTTGCGCTTACGTACACGGTCGTTATGTACTTTTACCTTTATCATTTGTAATGCTTTTAATTAGATATGTTACGTTGTAAATTGTTAAAGTTTTTGAAACTAGTTGGATATATTTAAATTAAATTTAAGACATAAAAATAAATATAATTCTAGTATTAAAATTGGTATTAGACAACAAATAAAATAAAAATACAAGAATCCAAAAAGTTGAAAGACCATTTTGTAATTATCAAAAAGTTAGAAAAAATAGGAAGTATGAATAGTTACTATTCATTTCTCTGTTTTAGAGAGTAAAATACAGGGTTCATTGAAGAGGATTTAGAGAATAAAATAGAGAGATAAAGAGTAAAATAGAGGGTTTATTAGAGATGGTCTTAGTATCACAACTTTTAAATTTATGTAGAATATGTGTTAATGTTCTCCGTTCTTCATTCTTAACGTGAAGATGAATATTTAACCAAAAAATTGATGAACAAAAGAATAGCTAAAAGAAAGAGGGAAATATACTCTTAGCTAACGAACGTAATAGATGTTTTCTGGTGAGGAACAAAATCCAAAATAAATTTTATTTATTATGTAATAAATACAGATAAAAAGAAAGACGGTAATAGCTACAAGCAACAGTTTAAAAAAAAACGTTCAAAATTTATTTTATCCCTATCTGGCCATTTAGTATTTTGTGGAGACTTGGTTGCTATTTAATGCCCATTACTTAAAATCTTTTAAAAATAATTAACGAAGTTTTTTATACCACTATTAATGCTAATTACTTAGTCCTTATCTCTAACTTATTTCTTTTAGTCCTTATCTCTAACTCCTTATAAATTCTCAAATGGTAAACCCTTAAAAAAAACATCATTCTTTAAAGCATCTCCAACAGCTATGCTATATTTTTTCTAAAAGATAGTATCAAAAGTCAATATCTCTAAAAAAAACTTGCTTCCAACTCCAACAACTATTCTATTTTAGAGATTGTAGTATTAACTAAAATATAAAAATAATCAAATACATTAATAAAATATAATTTCTCTCTCCTTAAACCTTTTAATTAAAATTTCTCTCATCGGTGGAAAGAATAAAATATTATTTCTCTCCTTAACTTTTTAATTAAAATCTCTTATTGGTGGAAAGAATAAAATATTATTTCTCTTTCCTCTTTTTTCTAATTTAGCATTCAAGATTTTTTTTTTCAAATTTCGAGATTATTACGTTGTCTCTATTTTAGCATACAAGATAGCATAATTGTTGGAGCAAAAAATTGCTAAATTCCCTCTTTTCTATTTTAGCATAGATTTTGGAGATGCTCTCAATCCTCATTAGTTACCTAATTAATCATTCTCTCTTATTGTCTTTCAAATCCTCCAATCATGAACCTCTCAAAAAGCATCATTCTTCTTCGACTAAACGAGACAAGGAGCTAGCAATGGATTGGGCATCGTGGCTGTCGTGCCCAAACGGTGCGTGATTTTCGCTTTGAGAGCATGGGACAAACCCCAAAATCAGTTCTGCAGTAACTTAAAGGGGCTGATTCGAAATCGGGACTCAGCTTCGCTTCTGTGCCCAGACGGCTGTCTGGAATAAGCCGGGCTGTATGGGTTTGCCTCTTGCAAGCTTTTACCGTTTCTGCTTCTTTTCCTTGGTTCCTGTTTGTTTCGTTTTGTCAATGGGCTGTTTGTTACTGTGCTATTGTAGTGTATGTTGGTTTGGTGTCTGTATATCCCTGTTTTGACTTTCTGGGTGATAATGGAATTGTTTGTTGCTGTAAAAAAAAAGCATCATTCTTTATACAAATTTATAAAAAAACATATATTATAATTTACACAAAACCGTTTTATAAAATTGACAATGATAAAAAGTAAAACAAAACATTAAAGTCAAGATATATCACGTTGCATTGAACGGGTATCCTTTTAGTATTACAAAATGATTGATAAAGATATTGTCTTAAAATTAATAAACATATGTGAAATGATTAAGAAAAAGCCTAAATACGTGCCCACGAAATTTGCTAGTCATCTCGTAAAGTACTATTTGAAAAAAAAGATTCCTACTAAAAATCTCTTATTTGCCATGAAGTGCTTACTAAATTTAACAACAAACATGAAATTCAATCTTTTTGTTTTTCAAACATTGTTAATATTTTGGAAGTGAAGTCGAGTAATCAAAAAGTTAGGGCACTTATATGTGGTGTGGTGTAGGGGCGGGCGGGACAACCTGCCACAAGTTAATAATGGTGTTGAGGTATTTCATTCCATGGATGTCGCTACAAAAGGGAGCAGTTTTACTGTAGAACATTACATCCGTTGGTTTGGTAAATCTTGTTACTAAAGGCATCCACAATCGTAAGTGGTATGAAAGACTTGAGAAAAGTAAAAAAATATGTAGGACCCACCAAAAGACTTGAAAGACTTATCCCTGCCTCTCACAACCATTATGTGGATTATGTGGGGCCCACTTCAAAGACTTGAGCTTTCTCAAGCCTTTGAGAAGTAAAGCCATCATCAAGTTATATCTCTAATGGTAAAGTCATTTTCAAGTGATGTTCAACTCTTTTATCAAGTCATTTAGAAATGCCATTGGAGATGCTCTAAGAAGTTACGTTGGGATACCAAAGTGTAATGGTTGTCGAATAACTTTCAGACAACCCATTGTAGACGAATCTCGACAGATCTTGGAAAGTGACTAGAAGAATCTTAACAAATTATCCAAAGTGACTAATTAGTGTAGAACTCGTAAAAAGTAGAATATCACTTTTATTTTGATGTGACAACCCACTGCAAGCGAATCTTGACAAATTTTTTACTTGTAAAATCTTGCTATTTAATAGTCTGGTTGAACATCTTATTTGTACTTATTTATCTACATTTGCAGTTTTTCTTTATAATGATGGATAGCTAGAAACTCTTCTACTTTTGGTTTAAAAAAATCAAGAACGGATGAGGATTGACATCGACTTCTCTAGTAGGAACACAATTATCACTTGCAATGACCGATTGGATGAATAAGTATTTGAAGAAATCAAACTCAACCATTAGATTATTTAAATTTAGAGTAAATTACGAATTTAGTCCCTGAGGTTTGTCATTTAATATGGACACCGTTTTTTTGTTAGTTTAGCCAATTTTTAATTGTTCTTTTATCTTCATTTATTATAAAATAACCCTCTACCTATGGAATTTGTTACGGATTTGGTCCTTCACACTAACGAATGTCCACTTTTTCTCTTAAACTCAAGGGTTTAGGGTTGTTTTACCTTTTATTTCTTTATTTTACCATTTTGTTTTCAATTAATCATATTTTTCTTGAATATTCATCTTCTCAAACTCTAATTATCAAGAGCACTAAGAACATTTAAAATCAAAATCATACAAATTCAAACAAGAACCAAAATCTAAACCCTAAATTACACACCAAAATCCTAACTAAATCAAGACCCTTAAACGAATCAGATATTTGGTTGTGAATTGCAGAAGCATATCAAAGCCCTTAAATAAATCAAAACCCCAACTACATCAAAGAATAAAAAGTACATAAGCAGAAAGAGGCGATGAAGTAGAAGGAGAAGGAGGTCGGGAGAGGTGAGCTCGCGATCGAAAGTTGAAAGGAAAAGAAGTCCGATGATGGGGTGGAAGTTTGATGATGGGAAAACACGTTGGTTGAGGGAGGGGAAATGTTGGTCCCTTCCCCTTCGCTTGAATCTAGCAACTAGCGATAATAAATTGTGGTTGTGAGGATGAAGGTGGTCACGACAGATCTTGTCGCTGAGATCTCTCCCCCTCGCTCTCTTTGTATCCATCCTCTAATCATACCAAGCACCTCCAAAATTGGCCATCTACCCCCTCACTCTTTCTGTCTTTTATCTTCGAGATCCAACCATGAACAAGGAAAATGTAGTTTCTCTAAACTGAGAACCTTATTCGACCATCTCCCCCTCACACTCTGTGTCTCTCATCCTCAGGATCTTGCCTAAAATAAAAATTGTTGGTCCTGGAATACAATGACTTACACATTATGTGTTTGTAGCAATTGGGGGGGGGGGGTTATGTACTACCCCGGGTAAGTTCGTTAGTTAAAGTTTTGTTCCGTTAAATTTATTTAACTCTATGATAGATGTTTAGGGTAAGTTTAGGTAAAATTATAAGCTTGAGGGGTGTTTGGTTCCTTATTGATTAGGTTAGGGTCTAAATGGTAACATTGGTTTGATATTACCATTTGAAGTCCAGATTTTTTCATAACAACAGAATTCAGTGTGTGTAAGTGTGTGTTTTTGAGACAAAGAAAGAAAGAAGAAATATCAAGCTAGGGATTAAAATTGGTGCAATTGGAAGTGAAATTAAGGTATGTGGCTTTGTAATTTATGTTTGTAATTGCTATTCAATGGTTCCTATCGGAGTAGAATAGTCAAAATCATATCTGGTAATATTTTCTGTTGAATCTGGGTAAAAAGTATGCAAACCGACAATAGTTTCCGGATAGAATGAAGGTTTCCGGGTAGTTTTTTTGGTGGTGTCCGGGTAATGTTCTAAAGGTGTCCGGACGAGTCTTTTATCCGGGTAAGTTCATTTTTCTTATGTTTTCCGGATAGAATTGGATATCGGATAACATCCGGATTACTCTGGTGTCCGAACGTTGTCCGGACTGTATAGGTTGTCCGGAAAAGTCACGCTGTCTGGAAAAAAGTTGCGTTGTCCGGATAATTCGAGGTATCCGGATACTTTTGCTATTTGGTCATTTTGGAGAATTTAAACACTTTTGAGTATCTAGTAACCTGTGTTTTGTTAATTCTTAGATAGAATATGAATGAGGACTAAAATACTATGGACTTGACTTAAGTTCGAGTTTGGGGAAGACAATTGAGGATAAGAGTTAGATAGAGTTATCTAAAGCTCTTAGTCCTAGCAAGCCCTATGTGTTCAAAGTGGTAAAGCAATACTTGTATATGATTGTTTCAGATTCTGTGAAATTGAAGTGAAGCTGAATTGTTTGAGAAAAGCTTGGAGAACGTTTTGATAAGACAAACAGGTGAGTTTTACTTCAAAATGTTTTTAAACTGGAATACATATACGTGTAGATTGAAAAGGTGATAGATAATGTGATTAGGTGTTCATAAATGACAATATGATATACTGAGATATATATTGTATTTATATGTGCATTACACTACACGAGTATATGTAAGCCAAAACTATAGTCGGCGGTGTTTGCTGTAGTTGTTGTACAGCGGTGTTGCTGTAGTTGTTGTACAGCGGTGTTAGCTGTAGTTGTTGTACAGTGGATTAGTTGGCTCGCAACCAACTAACATGGCCAGGGGAAATGAGAATGAGAAAGAGGATGAGTTGAACACAGTCCACGAGTCTTGATTGGTATTTAATTACGTATGATATGTGTGTTTATATAAAGGATTTTATATAAATGGGTTTTATAATGATTGTGAAATGACAGGGGTTTTCTCACTTAGACCGCTAGGTCTAACCCTCATTTTGTTTTAAAAATATGTATTCCAGGTGGCGAATCGGGTAAGGGCAAGCATATAGAGTAACTGGTGGATAGCTTTTGTGAAGACTTTTGTTATGAAGACTTAGATGTATTTTTGTACTTATGCCTCTGTTGTTAGTCATAATGTAAATTACTTAGAAAAAAAAGTTTGTACTGATTTACTTATTATGTTTAGCAAGACTATGGGACCGATTATGAAATATGATGCTTTTGATGAAAATATGTTATGAAATGTATGTTATTTGTATATATGGAATAAGGGTCGTTACAGATGGTATCAGAGCCCTAGTTTAAGGGATTTAAGTATTTGTATCTGTACCTAGACTTAATCTGCATGTGAAGTAGGATGTCCCTATTATTGTAGAACCTTGGGATGTTAAATATAAAAAGGTAGAAGGAACATCATGTAAGGTAATTTCATTATTACACATGGCCAGTGTAATTGTGATCTTACAGGTACATGTTTGAACCGGAATACCTTGTTATATAGGGTATGTGCTTATGTGTATATTACCCTTGTCTGAATCAACAGAATGGCAAGTGGTACTAGACAAACGAATCGGGAAGGAGGAGGAAATCCGAATAGAACAAACCCAACAGCCGGAGGAAGGGGAAGAGGGGGAGAAAGAGGTAGAGGTAGAACTGGAGGCAGAGTCCAGGGGCGCGACACAGAATTTATTACAAGAGACGACTTAGCAGCGGAAATGGGAAGATTACAAGCCAATATCCAAGCTATGTTCAACCAAACTCATAATACTGAAACCGATAGACCAGATCCTTCACATGAAGAAGAAATGCCTATTACTCCTACTGTTGTACCAGTAATGAAAAAGTGTGATTATAAAATGTTTCTCAGTTGTAAGCCTCCGACCTATTCAGGAGACCGGGATCCAGTGAAAGCTATGCGATGGCTGAAGGAAATGGAAGTTATCTTCAATACTAGTAAGTGCGCGGAAGAGGATAGGGTACTTTATGGAACCGCAATGTTGAAAGGTGACACTTTATACTGGTGGGAAGCTCATATTTCTTCGGGAAGTTCTGACATATATTCTACCTTCTCGTGGGAAGAATTTGTTATAGCTTTCAGGAAGCAGTTCTGTCCTCATGCAGCGGTTAAACAACTAGAGGGGGAGTTTATGAACTTGCAGCAAGGAAATTTATCAGTTCGGGACTACACCGCTAGTTTTCTAGAAAAATCTCGTTTCACGGAATACTACGTTTCCACGGAGGCAATGAAGACGGAAAGGTTTATCTTCGGGTTAAATTTAGATGTCAGAAAGCTAGTAACTGCAAAAGGACCCGTTACCTTCTCAGCCGCAGTAGATGCCGCAGAAGATGTGGAGCGGGATAATAGGAGGGATGCTGGTGATAAAGGTATGGGGAAGAGAAAGTGGGAAGGACCACAGTATGACCCGAAGAAGTCCAGGTTTCAGAGATACGATAATCGCCCGCCGTTTCGACCAACAGAAAAACCTTGTCCGAAGTGCAACCGTGTTCACCAAGGAAATTGTCAAGTTGACCCTCGGATTTGTTATAAGTGTGGGAAGACAGGGCATATTGCTAAAAATTTTCCAGTAACGCGGCTTTGTTTCTTGTGTAATTCTCCGGATCACATTCAGTCGGATTGTCCGCGGGGAAGGATACAGCAGGGTGGTACATCAGGGAGACCAGCGGTTGTTAGACCAGTAGTGCCAAGACTAGAACCACCAAGAACAAGGGGTAGTACATTTCAGATGACAACAAAAGAAGCGGAGGAAACTCCGGATGTGGTTACAGGTACATTTTTTATAAACTCTACACGTGCTAAAGTGTTATTTGACTCCGGTGCAAACCGATCATTTGTGTCTCCTTCATTTGCTGCTTATATGCATTTAAACCCTAAAGTATTAGATCATGCTTTGATGGTAGATATGGCAAATGATAACCAAGTGACGGTTAAAGAGGTTTTTGATAAGTGTGTGATAAATATAGAGGGATGCGAAGTACCTATACAATTATTCCTTATAGCCTTGATCGAGTTTGATGTGGTAGTGGGAATGGATTGGTTAGCTGAGAATCAGGCTAACATAGTTTGTGATAAGAAAATAATTAATGTTGTCTTACCTGAGAGAGGACCGGTAGTAATTTATGGTGATCGTAGCAATCATCAGTCTTGCCTTATATCTATGATAAAAGCCCGTAAGTGTGTTAGTAAGGGTTGCCAGAGTTACTTAGCTTATGTGATAGATATTAAGCTAGAAAAGAATAAGTTGGAAGATATTCCGATTGTTAGTGAATTTCCTGAAGTGTTCCCTGAGGACTTGAATAGTCTTCCGCCCATTAGACAAGTAGAGTTTGGTATAGATCTGACTCCTGGAGCTGCTCCTGTTGCTCGAGCACCGTATCGTCTGGCACCTCCAGAGATGAAAGAAATGATGGTACAACTACAAGACCTATCCGATAAAGGCTTCATCAGACCTAGTTCTTCGTCGCGGGGAGCACCAGTTTTGTTTGTGAAAAAGAAGGATGGTTCGATGAGAATGTGTATCGGCTACCGGGAACTGAATAAACGCACGATCAAGAACAAGTATCCGCTACCCAGAATTGATGACCTCTTCGATCAGTTAGTTGGAGCTTGTTATTTCTCCAAGATTGATCTAAGGTCTGGTTACCATCAGCTGAAGGTGAAAGAAGAAGATGGTCTGAAAACTGCATTTCGCACAAGGTATGGTCATTATGAATTCTTAGTGATGCCGTTTGGATTGACTAACGCTCCAGCTGCTTTTATGGATTTAATGAATCGGGTATGTAAGCCGTATCTCGATAAATTTGTAATTGTATTTATCGATGATATACTTATCTATTCTCGATCCAAGGAAGAGCACGTGCAACATCTTCGTCTGATTCTGGAATTACTAAAGAAAGAAAAGTTGTATGCTAAATTTTCGAAATGTGAATTCTGGCTACGAGAAGTTCAGTTTTTGGGGCATGTAGTTTCTGAGAAAGGCATTCAAGTTGATCCGATGAAAGTGGAAGCGATTGAAAAGTGGGAACCGCCAAGAACGCCAACCGAAGTATGTAGTTTTCTGGGTTTAGCCGGCTACTATCGAAAGTTTATAAAAGACTTCTCTCGTATCGCGACGCCTTTGACTAAACTGACTCGAAAGAATCTAAAGTTTGAATGGAAAGCAGAACAGGATGGAGCATTCCGGATATTGAAAGAGAAACTGTGCAGCGCGCCGATTTTGTCGCTACCTGAAGGTTCTGAAGACTTTGTTGTTTACAGTGATGCTTCTAAACTGGGATTGGGATGTGTACTTATGCAGCATGGGAAAGTTATTGCTTATGCTTCTCGTCAACTAAAAGATCATGAACGACAGTATCCAACACACGGCATGGAACTTGCAGCAGTTGTTTTCGCGTTGAAGATTTGGAGACATTATCTTTATGGTCCCAAATGTCAAATTTATACCGATCATAAGAGTCTCCAACATCTCTTCGATCAGAAGGAATTAAATATGAGACAAAGAAGATGGCTAGAACTGGTGAATGATTACGACTGTGAAATTCTTTATCATCCGAGAAAGGCAAATGTGGTAGCTGATGCACTGAGTCGTCAAGAAAGAAGCGGGACAATAAAAGCCATTGCACTACGAGCTGAACTCCTACCCAACATCTTGGACGAACTGCAGAAGTGTCAAATAGAGGCTTATCAGGAAGAACATTTGAAGTCAGAACGGTTAGTGGGGATATCAGAATTGCTTGTGAGAGATGACCGTGGGTTATTGTGTATGGGAAACAGAATTTGGGTGCCTCTTTTGGGTGGTTTACGTGATCGTGTACTACAAGAAGCTCATCAATCTCGATTATCTATTCACCCAGGTACGAATAAGATGTACAAAGACCTAAAACAATTCTATTGGTGGTCGGGAATAAAAAGAAGCATTGCTCAGTATGTGGAATGTTGTACTACTTGTAAGAAGGTAAAGATTGAACATCAGAAGCCGTTCGGGCAATTACAGCGTTTAGAAATACCTATGTGGAAATGGGATCAGATTACGACAGATTTCATCACGAAGCTACCAAGGACTCCGAAGGGATTTGATGCTATTTGGGTGATTGTCGATAGATTGACGAAGTCTGCTCACTTCTTACCAATAAAGGAAACTGATTCGATGGAGCGATTAGTTAAGTTGTACATTGACGAAATAGTAACTCGACATGGAGTTCCAATCTCGATCATTTCTGATCGTGATAGTCGTTTTACTTCAAGATTCTGGAGAAGTTTTCAGAAGGAGATGGGGACGCAGATAAAACTAAGTACATCATATCATCCTCAAACTAACGGTCAGAGTGAACGAACGATTCAGACCTTAGAAGATATGCTTCGGGCTTGTATTATTGACTTTAGGGGATCATGGGATAAGCATTTACCGTTGATTGAATTTCCCTACAACAACAGTATCATTCCAGCATTCAAGCGGCACCATTTGAAGTATTGTATGGTAGAAAATGTCGAACGCCTCTGTGCTGGAATGAAGTGGGAGAGAAACAATTAGCGGGGCCAGATATAGTTCAGTTGACCGCGGATAAGGTTACTCAGATTCGGGAAAGATTAAAAGTGGCTCAAGACAGACATAAAAGCTACGCAGATCGACGCCGGAAACCGCTAGAGTTTCAAGTTGGGGATTTGGTGATGTTAAAAGTCTCACCTTGGAAAGGAGTCATTCGATTTGGAAAGCAAGGTAAACTTAGTCCAAGGTACATTGGACTGTTTGCAATCACAGAAAGGATCGGTGAAGTAGCCTACAGGTTAGATCTTCCGCCAGAGTTAAGCAGGATTCATAATGCGTTTCATGTATCAAATTTCCGAAAGTGTTTGGTTACGCCAGATCAGGCAGTTTCTCTACCAGATATACAAGTTGATGAAAATCTGAATTATGTGGAAGAACCAGAAGCCATAGTAGACAATAAAGTTAAAGTGCCGCGGAATGGAAAGGTGATCAAGCAAGTGAAAGTACAGTGGAGACACCATAGAGGTCAGGATGCTACATGGGAATCAGAGTTCGAAATGAGAACCAAATACCCTCACCTTTTTGCCTAACCGAATTCCGGGACAGAATTCTCTTAATGGGGAGATGATGTAATACCCCAGGTAAGTTCGTTAGTTAAAGTTTTGTTCCGTTAAATTTATTTAACTCTATAATAGATGTTTAGGGTAAGTTTAGGTAAAATTATAAGTTTGAGGGGTGTTTGGGTCCTTATTGATTAGGTTAGGGTCTAAATGGTAACATTGGTTTGATATTACCATTTGAAGTCCAGATATTTTCCTAACAGCAGAATTCAGTGTGTGTAAGTGTGTGTTTTTGAGACAAAGAGAGAAAGAAGAAATATCAAGCTAGGGATTCAAATTGGTGCAATTAGAAGTGAAATTAAGGTATGTGGCTTTGTAATTTATGTTTGTAATTGCTATTCAATGGTTCCTATCGGAGTAGAATAGTCAAAATCATATTTGGTAATATTTTCTGTTGAATCTGGGTAAAAAGTATGCAAACCGACAGTAGTTTCCGGATAGAATGAAGGTTTTCGGGTAGTTTTGTTGGTGGTGTCTGGGTAATGTTCTAAAGGTGTTCGGACGAGTCTTTTATCCGGGTAAGTTCCTTTTTCTTATGTTTTCCGGATAGAATTGGATACCGGATAGCATCCGGATTACTCTGGTGTCCGAACGTTGTCCGGACTGTATAGGTTGTCCGGAAAAGTCACGCTGTCCGGAAAAAGTTGTGTTGTCCGGATAATTCGAGGTATCCGGATACTTTTGCTGTTTGGTCATTTTGGAGAATTTAAACACTTTTGAGTATCCAGTAACCTGTGTTTTGTTAATTCTTAGATAAAATATGAATGAGGACTAAAATACTATGGACTTGACTTAAGTTCGGGTTTGGGGAAGACAATTGAGGATAATAGTTAGATAGAGTTATCTAAAGCTCTTAGTCCTAGCAAGCCCTATGTGTTCAAAGTGGTAAAGCAATACTCGTATATGATTGTTTCAGATTCTGTGAAATTGAAGTGAAGCTGAATTGTTTGAGAAAAGCTTGGAGAACGTTTTGATAAGACAAACAGGTGAGTTTTACTTCAAAATGTTTTTAAACTGGAATACATATACGTGTAGATTGAAAAGGTGATAGATAATGTGATTAGGTGTTCATAAATGACAATATGATATACTGAGATATATATTGTATTTATATGTGCATTACACTACACGAGTATACGTAAGCCGAAACTATAGTCGGCGGTGTTTGCTATAGTTGTTGTACAGCGGTGTTGTTGTAGTTGTTGTACAGCGGTGTTAGCTGTAGTTGTTGTACAGTGGATTAGTTGGCTCGCAACCAACTAACATGGCCAGGGGAAATGAGAATGAGAAAGAGGATGAGTTGAACACAGTGCACGAGTCTTGATTGGTATTTAATTACGTATGATATATGTGTGTTTATATAAAGGATTTTATATAAATGGGTTTTATAATGATTGTGAAATGACAGGGGTTTTCTCACTTAGACCGCTAGGTCTAACCCTCATTTTGTTTTAAAAATATGTATTCCAGGTGGCGAATCGGGTAAGGGCAAGCGTATAGAGTAACTGGTGGATAGCTTTTGTGAAGACTTTTGTTATGAAGACTTAGATGTGTTTTTGTACTTATGCCTCTGTTGTTAGTCATAATGTAAATTACTTAGAAAAAAAAAGTTTGTACTGATTTACTTATTATGTTTAGCAAGACTATGGGACCGATTATGAAATATGATGCACTTTTGATGAAAATATGTTATGAAATGTATGTTATTTGTATATATGGAATAAGGGTCGTTACAGGTTAAATAGAAACACAACAAATTTTCACGTTTATTTTTATATTTTATTAAATCATAAATTTAAAGATTTGTTGCGGAAGCTGGGAAGGTAAGAACTGATCCTAAAGAATCTATCTAGTGACAAATTTACTAACACTTAAAGAGAGAAGAAAGAAGGTTCTTTTTCAGATTTGAAGTACTAAGATAGTCCTTCAGATGGTGACGTTGATTTTGCCTAAGAAACTATCACAGAGAAGTTCCTTCAAAACGAGAGAGTAGCAACAAATGACTAGGGTTATGATAGAGAGAGAGAGAGAGAATTCAAGAGTTAATAAGGTTTTTTGCGGATAATTGAAAAAGAGGAAAACGAACTCGAAGAGGAAACGAGTTCGAAATAGACTCGGACTTTGGCATCGAAAAAGGGGTAAACAGAAAGCACCGAATATAAAGAGGGTTGATGAGAAGGTTAATTTATTAACCTTATTTTCATCTCTATTCCTTTGTTCTTAGCATAAATTTATATAGGTTATTGAGTCTTTTGGTTCTTTTATTAAATTCATTTAATCCTTTTGTTTTGTAATATTAGGCTTAGATTAAAATCCATGAGCCTAAAACCCATCAAAAATTATATATATATACATATATATATATACATATATATACATATATATATATACATATATATATACATATATATATACATATATATATACATATATATATATATATATATATATATATATATATATATATATGTATGTTGGGTGCTTAGAAGAGGGACTTACCATTAGCTAGAAACTTGAATACTTGCATTGTTGCAAGTGTCCTTAGTTATTAAGTTCTCACAAGTTTAGTTCATTTGACTTCCAACCTTTGTCTCAAGTTATGGGTCAAAGTCAAGGTGTATTTCGGTTTGTTCAAGTTGGCTGAAATATTCAAGTGGTTCAAGTATTAATACAAGAAGGTTATTAGTAAAATTTCCACCTTAAGTTTCCATCCTAAATTCTTATTTGCAAATCAAAGCTTTTCAACCTGTTTTGTGCCATCACTCTATAATTCCCACAAATAACCATAATTTATATATAGTGCAAAAACACTATTATAAACCAAAGTTTCTTGTGATTATTAAAGTGGTTACACAAAGTATTTGTTTCCTAAAAATCTCATTTGGTTTGACACTATAATTTGGTTTTACTTTTGGGGAACGATTCATCGCAGCTTTACGTTAGATTTTTACTAATTTATACTTGTGGCTTGTGACTATTACCTGAAAGGCCAAACTATGGTTTATTCGAACGAAATGAGCAAGTCTTCAAATTGCAAAGTGATTCTTAGTGCGTAAGATTCCGATGTCTTTAGAATAATTTAATTTATGCAGTTTATGTTATCGCACTTTATTTCTTGTAATTTAATTATTGTCCTTTATAATTTCATGCACTTTATATTTCTCAAAAGATTTTCGTATCTTGCGCAACAAGTCTCTTACCAATTTTAAGCACTTGTATTTGTTTTTAAACCTTGTCCATCTCCATTATTTGCTTTCAAAAGTCATGACATCTTTTATAATTAGAAACCGAGCAATGATGGGCTAATCGCCTTAGCTTGGGGTATAAAGTGAATGTGGGCACGAGATCGATAAAAGGATATAAAGGTGTGTCGTTGTAGCATAATTGTCCGAGTTATTTAAATCAAAATTCAATTTTATGGAAGATTTCAAATTAATCACTTGACAACTGCTTCATTGTATGAAAGTTTATTTAAGCTACATAAAATACCTAATTTTGAGATAATGACGGAATGCTATCATATCTTTATACCCGAACGTTTATTTCGTTCTAATGGATCTTTATAGCCTATGCTTCTCTTAATAATTGATTTTTAATAGTGATAATCACCAACAAATAAACAAATATTTTTCGACTTCGGCATCTGAAACGAGCTTTTACAAACGGGACTTTAAAGAAGAACTTTCACACGTTTCTCTATGGATCGATATTCGGTACTTTGTACCATTGTTACTTGTTCAAAAGACGATAATAGATGAAGATGTATACTTGCGTCAAGATTTATTTGTACGTGTTTTGAGGTATTGAAAATATCACAACAGTTGCGATGGAGATCGAAAAACAAGTCGAAGATCGAAAACAGAGAAGAATGTAGGTACCAAGAGAATTGAGCCGCATGGAACCCACCTATGACACTGTGGATTAAAACCATTGGCGGGCAGCATGGGGGTTAGGCCGCTTCACATGCACTTATAACACACTGTATGTTTCATGCTTTTTTTGAAGGAAAAAGAATGAGACCCCTACCGAGCTTCGACATTGCCATCACCCAAGCGGGTTCCATTCGTTTCATTAATAGGAAGAGTAGAACTATTGTTATGATTACAAAGATTTTAAAAAAGAGGCATGACATGATAAATAAAAGGACAAGCAAGGGAACAAGAATGTCTCGCAGTCAAGTGAGCCATCTCGTTGGCTTGTCGGCTGATAGCATGAACCGAGAAGTAGGTCATGGCGTTAAGAATGCGTCTAATGTCTTTTATAATGTCCTCAAACTCCGAGTGATCAGTAGTGTCGGCATAGATGGCATCAACTACTACCTTGGCATATGTTTCGAAAATAACATTGCTATCTTCCCGGTTGGAGATCCATAAAAGGGCGTCACGAATGGCTAATGCCTCGTACTTGGGGGGAAGAAAGCTAATCGGGGTAGCTTTCGCCGCTATGAAATATCCATTACTGTTGTGAAGGACGACCCCAAGACCCGCAGAAGAATTAGAAAGGCAAACTGCTGCGTCCACGTTACACTTTAAAAAGCCGCTCCTCGGCGGGGTCCAAGTGGTCGGGTTCGCTCGAAGAGTAGAGTCTTTTGCCATCGTCAAAAGGTTTTTGGAAACCTTTCAATCTGAAAGAGTTTGATTTGCACGACGATTAGCCAAGGAAAGATCACGGGGGCCATCATTCCAAAGAATATAATTCCACCGATACCAAATACTCCTAAGGATCATGAGGAACTTTTCGCCTAGATTCCCATGGTTTTCATTGAGGTAGCCGAAGGTGAGTTCATGGAAAGAATTCACAATGTTGGCTTTTTCCTCGATAACGTTCCAAATACCCGCCTCTTGCCTAATTAGACGAACCATGGGGCAATCGACGAGAGCATGCCAAACATTTTCCTCATTTCTATTACAAAGAGGGCAAATAGGGGAAACCCGAATCCCTCTTGATTGAAGCGCATTCCAGGTGGGTAAGATGTCTCTAAGCACCCGCCAAACAAAAAATTTAACTTATTTGGAATGTTGGTCTTCCAAATAAATTTCCAGTCTCCATTCACAAAGAGATGTCCCGTCGGTGCAATTTTTCCGTGATAGTATGGTAGCTATATTTAACGTAGTAAATGCTGTCATGAGCCCAATGCCAAACGAGTTTGTCATCCCGGGAATCCAACGGAGGAGGAAGTTGAAGTATCTTGGTGCTATCTCAGAGGGAAAATAGTTGATGTATCAAGACCACATTCCAATCGAGCGTTTGAGAATCCATCAAATCTCTTACGGTTAAGTTGGTTCGGCTAGGATCAATCGGGTTTTCGATTTAAAAATTCGAGTCGTCACGAAGTCGAGGGTCATTCCACACATTTATCGAGAGACCATTTCCAACTTTCCAACGAAGACCCGTTTGAAGAACGAGTTGCTAGTGCCAAATACTCCTCCAAATGAAACTTGGGGAGCTCCCGAAGTGAGCCATCATAAAACTTCCATGTGGGTAACATTTAACTTTGATGATACGACTAATAAGAGAGGTAGGGTTAGAGATAAGACCCCGCCCTTGTTTCCCAAGCATAGCAAGGTTGAAAGTCGTAAAGTCCCAGAAACCGAGTCCACCATAATTTTGTGGGATGCAAAGCTTGTCCCCCAAAATAGAATTGATCGAGCGGGGGCCATCCGAATTTCGTCCCCACTAAAACGAGTTCATCATTCTTTTAGGTTTTGAATAATAGTGCCCGGAATGAGAAAGACGTTCATATAATAGATCGGGATAGCCTGGGCAACGACTTTATTAAGGGTGGACTTTCCTGCGGAAGAAATGGGGGTTTTACTCCAAATTTGCAGTTTAGACCAAAGTCTTTCTTTTATGTGGCGAAAAATGCATTTCTTTGAATGACCAACTAGCAAAGGGAGCCCGAGATATCGCCCCGTGTTTATGGGGCTGCGGATCCCAAGAATTTGGGAGAAACCATGCATAAGGTGGTAGGCTAGATTATTGCTACCCATAATACCCGATTTGGCATAGTTTATGGCTTAACCCGAAGCTTATTCATAGGATATGAGCATGTGTTTGAGATGGCGGATTTCATCGACCGTGGCCCTACAAAAGAAAAACGCATCATCGGCAAAGAAAAGGAGAGAAATGGCGGGGCAGCCCCTTGCCTCTTTACAACCAAGGATACGCCCGACCGACTCTTCGGACTTCAAGTAGGCCGAGAGGCCCTCCATGCAAATAATAAAGAGGTAGGGAGAAAGCGGGTCTCCTTGACGGATGCCCCTTTTCGGGAAGATGGGGCCGACCAAGTCGTTGTTTACTTTAACAAAATACTTCACGGTCTCGACACTCAACATAATCATATTAGTCCAACGATAAGGAAATCCCCGAGGTCGTTAACATTTGTCGTAAAAACTCCCAATTTAAGTGGTCATAGGCTTTGCTTATGTTGACTCTGATGGCCACTTCCCCCATTTTCTTTCGAGTATTATGGTGCATGGAATGAAGCATTTCGAAGGCAATAATGATGTTGTCCATAATCAACCGATCTTTGACGAAATCCGTTTGGTTGGTCGAAATGAGAGAAGGTAGAATAGGTTTGATCCGGTTCGCCATAACTTTGGTGACAATCTTCATTATAACATTGCAAAGCGCTATCGGTCTATAATCTTTAAGAGTCACCGGAGAATCAACTTTGGCTATGATCGTGTCGTTGACACCCATCGGGAGTGTACCATTGTCGAGCCATTGTTTCCCGGTAAAGAAAATATCGTCACCTAGGGAGTTCCATTTCTTTTGGAAAAAAAACGGGGATTGAAGCCATCCGGCCCCAGGGATTTATCCGGGTGCATTTGGAACAACGCTTTTTGACACTCTTCCTTAGTGAAGGGGGAGTCGAGTCGGGTTAAGTCGTGCTCCGAAAGTATATTTTTGACAAGATTGGTGATCATATTCGGGTTCCCGAAACTAGCCGAGAAGGTTCGATTAAAGTGGTCGGTGACGAGGTTTTGAATCTCGGAAGGGTCCTTGGTCCAAATACCGAGGTCATTTTTCAATTTCAAGATTCGGTTGGTTTTCCTACGCCCATTCGTAAAGGCGTGGATGACGTTTGTGTTGCGATCACCTTCTTTGAGCCAATTTGCTTTGGCTCTTTGACGCCAATGATCTTCTTCTTTTAAGAGGGTGGTTAAGATGCGGATCCTTTCTTCTTCATAAGCCGGGGTGGCGATTTGATCTCGAGATTGTCGAAGAGTATTAAGCTTGGAGTACGCATCTTTATATCTTGTTTAAAAGAGGTGTTAAGCTTTCTCCCCTATTTTTACAAGACTTTCGCAATAATTGAAAGTTTTGTAAGAAGGTCGCTACCCCCCGGGGTTTTTCCAAGAGTCCAAGAATATCCGCTCGAACGATTCTTCCTGTAACCATTTGTTTTCAAAACGAAAGATTTTTGAGGGGGGAGTAAAGGATCGAAGCTACGTGTGAAGGGTGATAGGGGAATGGTCCGATATGGGAGAGACAAGGTTTTCCACCCGGTAATCGGAAAAGAGGTTTAGCCATTGTTGATTGCCGACCGCGCGATCGAGACATTCATAAACTTCATTGGGTTTTCCTTTGTGGTGACACGAAGTGTAAGGAAAAGCATGCATGGAAAGATCCAATAACCGACAATCCGAGAGGGCGTCTCTAAAGCCTTGGATGCACCAATCCGGGTGATCGTTAATCCCTCTTTTTCCGGTTTGCAAAAGTAGATCGTTAAAGTCGCTCATAACCACCCAAGGGTGATTGGAGGAGTTAGCAAGGGACCGAAGAAGGTTCCAAGAGTCCCTACGTCGGGTTCTCTTGGGAAATCATTGAAACCGGTGGTCCTCCAAGAACCAATAGTATTATCGACCACATCCATGTCAATATGATTTTACGAGTAAGACAAAAGAGAAACTTGGTACTTTTCATTCCAAAACACGCAAATTCCACCGCTTTGGCCATTACAACTTACAATAAAACAAAAATAAAAGCCCAAGCGATTTTTTTTAAAACTAATTGATCTAACTTGGGGAACAAGAGTTTCATAAAGGAAAATAACATCGAGGCGAGAGGAACGGATGAGCTCCCGAAGAACCGGAACTGCCCGAGGGTTGGCAAGGCCTCGACAGTTTCAACTAATGATGATCATTTGTGTAGGCAGGCTTGCAAAGCAAGTCCCGCCTCTGGTACATTGTTGTGTTGGTCGATGTCATCGGAGAGAGATTTGGTGGTTTCCTTTGAATTGTGCCGATATCCTAAGTGGGTGTTCATGTTTTGTGTTTTTTCTATCCGCTTTCTTTGATCGCTCACTAAAACAGTAGCGTTTCATGTTAGAATGAGAAGGTGGGTCATCTTGGTTTAAGTGGGGAATGGGTTGGGTAACCATAGCTACTAGAGGTGCATGGGATTGGTTTTGCATGAAATTTTCGTGGGTTTGCATGGGTGTTGGTCCCGAAGGGGTTCTACAAAGGTGAAAGTTTGTAGAAAGGGGGGGGGGGGGGCTTGAATACAAACACAAAATTTACTTTTCTAAATTGTTTATCGATAAATCAAAATACAATTTACAGTTTGTTGCGGAATAAGATTAAGTAAAACCTAATCTAAACTAACTTAAGAATCACTAAGGTTCTTGCACTAGAAAATAGAAAGAAAGGATAAGTAGAAAAATAGAAGGTTTTTCTACTTGCACTAAGAAGTTGGGAGATCCTTCAAAATGAAGGATGTTGCTCGTATTTATACCCTATGCATTAAATGCATGGCAGGAGCACTTTGCACGTGTCACATCTTCATTGGGCGCATGCTTCTGACTTTTGTCAAAGACATGCTCTTGGCCGTATGGTGAACAGTGTAGTGGCAGAGTGGTTGTACGATTATGGACAAAAGCAAACTTCCTTTTGTACCTTCGTACTTTTGTGCAAGAGGATAAGACAAACATATCTTGAACCATAAGCTTCATGATCAACGATCACTTATGAGGTCTTCCATCAGTGAGGCCTGATGTAAGTCAGCTATCGTTGAAGCCTTATTCTTGAATAATCGCGTATGTGTAGACTTGTCTTGGTTTCCCTAAATGCCGCTTCAGATGATGAGTAGACTTGTCCTTGTTCATCAGCTTAGTCTTCGATGTCAGCGATAAACTCTTTAGTCACGAAGCTTGTCTTCAGGGATTACATCTAATACTTTTACATTAGAAGCTATTAGCAATATTGAACAGACTGAGTATGTTATCGGTGATGGCAAAACACTAATACATACAGATGTTAAATAAAAATTTTCACTAAGAGAGTTTGGATCAACAATCTCCCCCTATTTGATGATGACAAAGCAACAAGAGAAAATTGCTAAGTATTACAAAACATAAGGATAAAAATAACTCATAAAAGTACGTGTCCCATTTACTGTTTTGAGGGATCTTTTCTAGTACTGATGGAGTAAAGTACTTCACTGAAAAATTTCATTAAATCGTAATCAGGTTACAAAGGGAATTTGAAAGTGTTGGGTCATTGACCAACATCTTTCTAAATCGAAACATGGCGCTGGATGCTACGCTATATGGAAATAAGTTGCGCCTTCTCCACCAACAATTGCTTTTGGCGTAGTGATAAGCGCTTGGATCCTAACATGTGGTATCAGAGCAGGTCACGGGTTCGAATCCCATGGAGTGCATTTAAAATGCCAAAGGCATGCTGTGCAGCCATTGACTTCTAGCGAAGCTCTCGTTAGTGCTGGCAAATGTTGGGGGGGGGGGATTGTTGGGTCATTAACCAACATCTTTCTAAATCGAAACGTGGCGCTGGCTGCTACGCTATATGAAAATAAGTTGCGCCTTCTCCACCAGCAATTGCTTTTGTCATAGTGGTAAGCGCTTGGATCCTAACAAAAAGTTTACAAGTACAAGTGTAAAACTATACAAGTACTAAAAGTCTAAACTGATAAATTACAAGAAGAGTACAAAAATGTGAATCTATTTCGTCTTATGAGTCTTCTTCTGTGATCATGTAGTCAGAGACTTCTTCTCCTCTCTGTCTTCTAAGTTTAACTTCTCTGTGAATGTGAGATTTGATGAAGATACATGTTCTTAACATATTGCACCAGTACAGAAGATCTCTTAGATGGTTGGATGGGCAGATAGGAATCTCTAAGTCTCGCTGAAATCTTTGAATACCATCCCAATCATAGAAGATGATAACATAAGGGACTCCTATCACTTGACCAGGAGAAAACGGTCCTCCAGGAGGCAGTGATAAGTCGGGAGCTGAGAGGTCAGGTGGTGGTCCAAATACTACTTCTCTTGAAAATTCGATCTCGGTTTCATTTCTGTAAACAGGTAGGGATCTTTTCTAGTACTGATGGAGTAAAGTACTTTACTGAAAACTTTCATTAAATCGTAATCAGGTTACAAAGGGAATTTGAAAGTGTTGGGTCATTGACCAACATCTTTCTAAATCGAAACGTGGCGCTGGCTGCTACGCTATATGGAAATAAGTTGCGCCTTCTCCACCAACAATTGCTTTTGGCGTAGTGATAAGCGCTTGGATCCTAACATGTGGTATCAGAGCAGGTCACGAGTTTGAATCCCATGGAGTGCATTTAAAATGCCAAAGGCATGCTGTGCAGCCATTGACTTCTAGCGAAGCTCTCGTTAGTGCTGGCAGATGCTGGGGGGGGGGGGATTGTTGGGTCATTAACCAACATCTTTCTAAATCGAAACGTGGCGCTGGCTGCTACGCTATATGAAAATAAGTTGCGCCTTCTCCACCAGCAATTGCTTTTGGCATAGTGGTAAGCGCTTGGACCCTAACAAAAAGTTTACAAGTACAAGTGTAAAACTATACAAGTACTAAAAGTCTAAACTGATAAATTACAAGAAGAGTACAAAAAATGAAAATCTATTTCGTCGTATGAGTCTTCTTCTGTGATCATGTAGTCAGAGACTTCTTCTCCTCTCTGTCTTCTAAGTTTAACTTCTATGTGAATGTGAGATTTGATGAAGATACATGTTCTTAACATATTGCACCAGTACAGAAGATCTCTTAGATGGTTGGATGGGCAGATAGGAATCTCTAAGTCTCGCTGAAATCTTTGAATACCATCCCAATCATAGAAGATGATAACATAAGGGACTCCTATCACTTGACCAGGAGAAAACGGTCCTCCAGGAGGCAGTGATAAGTCGAGAGCTGAGAGGTCAGGTGGTGGTCCAAATACTACTTCTCTTGAAAATTCGATCTCGGTTTCATTTCTGTAAGCAGGTTCTTCTTCAGAGGTAGATGCTTGCTTATTCTTTCTTGTTGGTGTTGGGTTCTACGGTAGAGGAGGAGGTAGTTCAACCCTCTTTGAGATTCGGTTTATGAGTAAGTTAAAGAACTTTTCCACATGGGGTTTTGTTAGGACCATAAATGTCCTACATATTAGAAAGATATATAAAGAATTATATAGTCTAATTATATAGGGCTTAATTAGTTTAATTATTTAATTGTAAAAGCCTTAATTGTGTTATTTGGGCTTATTTGATTAATGGGCTTGGGCCTTGTTTAGCTAAGGCCTAAGTATATAAGGTTTAGTTAATCTCTAGTTTTAGGTTAGAGCAATTGAGAGCCATTCATTAGAGAGATTCATTAGAGAGCTTATTGTTTAGAAATCGTTCTTTACTTTGATTGTAATATTCTTTGAACGATACGTTGAATGAATACGAGAGGGATGGCAAGTTGAAATTATCAATTGTTCGTGTTATTCTTCATTGATTTTATTGTTACCTGTCAAACTAGGACTCACAATTGGTATCAGAGAAGAATCGGTGATTTGAAGAAAGAAAAGAAATTGAACGAAAGCAAGAAAAAGCATAAAATTCGTATTGAATTTTCTGGAAAAACACAACGAGCTGTTTTGCCTATTCCCAGAGATTGAACCGTCGGATCGTCACGATTTTTTGACAGTAGCTCCACGACATTCTGCTCTACATTCTGAACGGTGGGATTAATTGTTTGAGGTCCAGAAGGCATCTGTTTTGTTTTCGAAATAGTGCAGTAATTTTCTGTGGGAAAATCGTTCATCAATCGGGTTTGCAAAGCTCTTTCGTTGTTTTAATAGTTCGTTTGTTAATTCTCGATTGTTTAATCGTTCTCAATCTAGGGTTATTCTATTTCGATTATCAAAGGTATCAATTTTTCAATTTAAAAAACAATTCTTGAGTTTTTGGTGTTCTTAAATTTTTGTGGTGATTATTGAAAATTGGGATATGTTTTGCTTAGAAATCGATTTGGATATATTTGTGTTTGTGTTTTTGGTCAAAATCTAACCCTACAAAAGATAATTCAAGCAACCCTATCGATCCTAATCCGATTTTTTCAACCAGCCGCAGTTTCCGGGTAAGTCAATTTTTCTGTCACTTTCCGGGTAACTCAAAGTTACCGAGTATCTGTACTTACCTGGTAAACACAAGGTTACCTGGTCACTCAAGGTTACATGGTAAAACTCAAGGTTACCTGGTAACTTACTTGGTAACTCAAAGTTACCGGTTAAAACCTCGAGTTACCGGGTATTTTTCTTTCTATAACAATCTCCTACATGGTTGCATGCTATCATCAATTCTTACCTACATGGTTGCATGCTATCATCAATTCTTACCTACATGGTTGCATGCTCTCTCACGTATGAATCTGTTTTGTTTGCATACTTAGTTTATTGCATACATAGTTATTGATCGCACCGCATCCGGGAACTACATATCACCCGGTAAGCCATTTTACTCGGACTCCATCCGGTATCTTCGTACCCGGTCAGTTCAATTGATTTTATTTTATCCGGGAACCAACTTTGTCCGGTAAGAATCTCAACCACCCGGTAAGTCACAACATCTTCATCCGGTAAGATTTCTTCATTTTACATCTGGTAAAATTTTGTCCGGTAAACCATATTCACCCGGAAAGCACATCTCACCCGGTAAGTTGTCCATCACCCGGTAAGTACACTCAATCACCCGGTAAGTTTGGTTGGTAAGTTCTCGTCGGTACCCAAGTTACCACACGTCTCGTCACCCGATAATTTAATTGTCCGGTTTCATTCTCGAGTTTGATTTCGTTCGTTCCGATAATTATCAAATTTTAAATTTTGGAAACGAATTTATTTTTAGATTTGTTTTTCAAATTTAATTTTTGATTTTCTTCCGCATTGTTGATTCTTTAAAGTAACACCGATCAACGATCAATTTTTCAGGTAACAATGTCGAAATATTGTACACGTCATGAGTGTAAAGACTATATAAGAATGTATGATACGAATACCAAGCTAGCAGATGAATTTAGAAGCAAGATCCACAAAGAACTGAAGGAATTGAAATTGCAAACAATTGAAAGTTCTGAGAAGCTTGCTAAATCTGAAGAAAAGGCAACAGCATTAGAGTCTGAAAACACTGAGCTGAAAAAGAAGCTATCTGATTTATCATCACGAGATGATTTCAAGGTGTAGGATCCCAGATATAACAAGTAACAATAATAATAGTAGTAATCTTTGTATTGACTGATAAAGAGGAGTTTACAAGATAGGATTGATGAACACTCTCTTTTTGAAGCTCTCTCTCACTCTCTGTACGTATGGATATTGAAATAGAGGCTAGGAGGCTTTTTGAGGCTTAACCTAAAACTCTAACAAACTACACATTAAATACTTAGGTTTTAAGGCCTAAGCCCATTAGCCACTAAAGCCCACAAATAAGATTTGGGCTTTTACAATTTAAGCAAATACAATTTGGGCTTTTATAATTTAAGCAAGTAATCTTGAATACAACATAAAAATAAAGTCAACACAAGGAGACTGAGAAAGAGCAAGCAAGACTACATGAAAAGAATATCAAGCGATCAGATGATTTGTGCAACAAGTACATCAAAGAACTGAAGGAACTAAAATCTCAAATCTGGAATAGTTCTGAGAAGCTTGCTAAAGAAGAAGAGAAAGGTAAACTCCTGAACTGTGAAAACCTTGAGCTTAAAAATAAACTAACTACTTTTGAAAAGGTTTTTGAAAAAGAGAAAGAAAGTTTTACAAAGGAAAGACAATTGATTATACAAAAGCAATCTGGTTTTTCAACCAAATCTCTTGAAGAGAAGAAGAGTCTTGACCTCATGTTGTTAAAACTTTCAAAACAGATCCCCGACTTTGAAAAAGTTTTGATTTTAGAAAGAGAGAAGTTTGAAACTGAACGCAAATCTTTTACTAAAAGGAATGGAGAATTTTCTTTAAAAATAACTAATTTGGAGAAAGAATTAGACGTTCTAATCAAAGAGTCTGAAAAGAAGAAAGTTGAAGGTTTTAGAGCAAAAAGTTTGAAAGATGATTCTTCAATCGAAAGAAAGATTTTTCAGACTGAGATTTCTAAACTTACACAGAGATTATTTGGATTAGCAACCGAGAGTTTGAAGGAACAAATGGTTAAATCTGATTTACAAAAGAAATTTGATTTAATTCCCAAAGAACGAAATGATTTATACGTTAAGGTCAAGAAACTTGAAGAAAACAAGTTCAAAGGTGTTCAACCTTCTTATGCTTCAAGTTCATTTTCTACAAATCGTTCTTCAAAGAATTTTGTCAAATCAAATGATTTTTCAAAAGATCAGATTCGACCTTCCAATCGTTTCTATAATTCTCATGTTGATAATAAAGATAGTCAATCTTTCAAGAAAGTAAACATGGTTTGGAGAGTTAAAGGATCCGCTCCTACTCCACAGTCATTCGTCTCTGTTAAGAGTGACAAGAACAACAAAGCTTTCCAGGCTAAACCTTTGGTGAAAACTGATTGTGCTTACTCTGTTAATAAGCTGATCATCTTATCTACACAGAAGCTGTGTTGTTCTTATTGTGGAACAAGTGAGTTTGTGAATAAAGATCGTGCTAACTATTGGTATGGTACTTATAGTTTCCCAGGTCCTCATAGGGCATCTAACCAACAAGGATCCATCCAAAGATGGATACCAAAATATGTCTAATCTGTTTTGCAGGAATGTCATGTGCGATTTTAATTTCTATTATTCACATCACATGACGAGCATTTAAAGGTTATGCCAATTTTGAGGGGGAGTAGTATTCTATGAAAGGTAAGTGAACTTCAACTGAATTCAAAGACCGTGGTAATTCATTCGGGATAACTTACTTGTGTTTGTTATTCTCCAATTTTAAATTCCATGATTGCCACGTGTCATTTTTCTTTATTTAGTGATTTCCACGTCTCACATATTTGTTGATTTTTTCGATGGAAATACACTTGTTTGAATTCTTAGTTGTTCTCCAAGTTCGCTATTTCTTGCAAATGATTCCATTCTTATCTGATATATTAATTGTGACTTGTTCCTCACAATTAAACTTTTTGATCATTGTCTCATTTATTGCAAATACTCTGCTTGCTGAGTCATTCTGTTTAGCGCTTGATTTTATTTCTTGAAACTCTGGTATTTCAACTATGACTTCTGATTACTTCAGATCAGAACTCGGACCTAACTTTAATGACTTCTGATCAACTTAGATCATGACTCGTTCTTAAATGCTTTGACTTCTAAACATTTCAGTTTAGAACTCGTATTTCACTGTTTACTTAAATGCTTTACTCGTTGCATGAATGAGTGTTAGGATTTACATCGTTTCTATGGTCTATCCAGAACCGAAAGGACCTACCCAAGAAACACATCCCTTATAGACTACAGTGAGGGGTCTAGATTGATAGATGAGTTTGGAGTGAAAAGAAAATTGGTGAGGATGTGACATGACTTAAAAGAATTAATTGGTCCTTACCAAACCGAGTCAGTTATCTGGGTAACCACATAATCTATTCATTCTCGTTCTTTGGAGATGAATATTGAAACAGACATGGACCTAGTGTCGATAACTCGTGTCACCCCACCTAGCCACTCAAGTATCTCACAACAGATGCTTGTTTCATATATTCACGGAGATTTAGCACATAATCTATCTATTCCTCACTCGGAGGTCTTAGATATTGAAAAAGGAAGACATCAGCTCAGGTCTCCAAACTTCATATTCTAATCACTGAGTCTATTGATTTTTAACTTGCGTCCCGAGTTAAATCAATATTTGAGCCAAACCGACTTAATTTATTTCTTTCACACATGCACGAGTCTTTGTGATTCCATTTGCATATCTTCGTGATATTGTCGGAACAGTTTGAGAAGTAATTTTTAATATTTCACTTTCGTGATAACTGGAAGTCCTATCAGAGATACCCCATTGCCAACTCTGAACATAGGCCACACAATTTTTTAAATTGTTGTGATAACAGTTACTATGTGTTTCTATGTTAGATCTTTACCCCATGTTTAGTTACTACGATGTTTTATCTGGATTTTTTGCTACTCGTTACTATTGTCTTTGAACATACATGATGCTCTGGATGCTCCTACTCATCATGAGGGGGAGAAAGGGTACAGATTCAAAGACACGGATTATCAAGTTGAGGGGGAGTTAGCAAAAGCCGAGGGGGAGTTAGCAGATGAGGAGGAGTAACTGTTGCTTTAGCAGTTCTGAACTTCATCAGTTCCGGAAAAGAGGTCGCTACAAGTTCGCTACAAATCACTATTTCCTCCATCGAGCATATTGGTTCTACAAGTTCTTGAAGCTGAAGCTGAAAGCAATATCAACTAAAATTCAACTCGCAGTTCAAAGACAGATTCATTGAATCTGGTGATAAAGTTGAAGATATGAAGACCAAGAGCTTTATTCAAGGGGGAGCGTCGAAAAGACATGAAGTCAAGCAACATCAAAAGTTTTCAAAGATTCAAGAAAAAGAGAAGATCAAGACTTGAAGGTTTCAAGACCGATTTTTATTTATATATCTTTAGGGGGAGATTGTTAGGACCATAAATGTCCTACATATTAGAAAGATATATAAAGAATTATATAGTCTAATTATATAGGGCTTAATTAGTTTAATTATTTAATTAAAAGCCTTAATTGTGTTATTTGGGCTTATTTGATTATTGAGCTTGGGCCTTGTTTAGCTAAGGCCTAAGTATATAAGGTTTAGTTAATCTCTAGTTTTAGGTTAGAGCAATTGAGAGCGATTCATTAGAGAGCTTATTGTTTAGAAATCGTTCTTTACTTTGATTGTAATATTCTCTGAACGATACGTTGAATGAATACGAGAGTGATGGCAAGTTGAAATCATCAATTGTTCGTGTTATTCTTCATTGATTTTATTGTTACCTGTCAAACTAGGACTCATAGGTTTGTACTTGGTCTTAGATCTTTGAAGTGCATCTATGAGCTCTAATCATCCATAGAAACCAAAGTTTTCCAGCTTTGACATAAACATCGTCTTCGCTGAGTCATCTTCTCTGAATACCTGGATGGACACCAGCACTGAGTTCTTCTTAGTCTTCCTCGTCACGGTGACACTTGTAATCCTTTTGGGATTGTATCTTTGTTCAAGTTTCTCTCTGCACCAAACCAATTCTGAATCACTAACGGCCTTTTCTTTTCGGGCTTCTCCCTCGGCTTCTTTCAACAGTTGAGCTTGGACTCTGACAAGATTCTTTTTAAGTTTCCTATCAGAGAGTGAGCTTTGGGCTACCTTAAGGGCATAATGGGCATTGTTTTGGTAAGCCGCAAATAATTTCTCAGCTATAATGGATTTTTCACGTTCAGCTTGACTTAGAAATCTAAGCTCATCTTGTTCGTCTTCAGCGTCTTGTTGAGGAGGGATCTGGATGCGTTGGCTTTCTAGCTAAGAGATTAGTGCTGACATTTTTTCTTTTGTTCTTCCTCATACCTTTGAATTGGTCATGAGGGTCTAGATGGATGTGTCAGCACTTCTTCCTCCTCTTCTTCTTCTTCTTCTTCTTCTTCTTCTTCTTCTTCTTCTTCTTCTTCTTCTTCTTCTTCTTCTTCTTCTTCTTCTTCTTCTTCTTCTTCTTCTTCTTCTTCTTCTTCTTCTTCTTCTTCTTCTTCTTCTTCTTCTTCTTCTTCTTCTTCTTCTTCTTCTTCTTCTTCTTCTTCAGTCTCAAGGATGAAGACTGGGATTATTGGTTCTTCAGCGATTGCTGGGATTATTTGTAGGACATTTTCTTCAGCTTGTCCCTCAAGCAGGGGAGAGAACTAGCTGATTACAAGAAAAAGGAGTTAGGTATTTGAGAGAAAGGAAAAAGGTTAAGTTTGTATGAGAGGTTTTAATTGGGCATGGGTAGGAAAGAAAGGGATGACGGAGAGACATACCTGAGAAGGTTGCTCCCCCTCAGAAGTGTATAGGATTTTAAGATTATCCTCTGTAGAAATTCCTTTCTGTTTGCCCTGAGGAGTCTTCTGAGTTGGGGCCTTTTCAGATCCCCCCTGCTTCTCTGATAGTGATTCTTTTGAAGGGAATGCTGACGGTTTTGGGCTGGAACCATATTTCAGATTCTTCATCATCTTCATCGTCATCATCAGCGTTCTTGGAAGCATCCTTGCCATCATCAAAGATGTCAAGTTCCTCTATATAATCTTTTTCTTCCTCTCCCTCTTCATCAGAGGGAATGTTGAGTGTAGCGACTGGAGCTTCAGTCTTTTTATTGCCTTCCTCCCCCTCAGCATGGGGAGGGTCTTCTGCTGGCATTTCCCAAGCATCAGCAGGCTGAGAGTTAGCGGTTTCTTTAATTGTTTTCTCCCCCTCTTTGTCATCATCAGATGGGGGAGGGATTATTGTAGCTTCAACAATAGTGGCGGTAGGAGCTGCTGTTGAAGTTGAAGGAGCAACTTTCTCCAGATTGTTAACCCTGTCGAACAACTCCCTCTAAAGCAGTGGCAGATTCCACTACAAAATCAACGACCATGTCTAAAGACTTACGGTCGGAATCTGTCAAGGATGGAGAGTGTTCAGGAGTTGGCTTCTTTAGCTCTGCTAGAATATCAGCTAACAGCTGGTTATTGGTGTCGACCTTTGTAGAGAGGTCATTGTCAGAAGAGGAGAGCGAGCTGATGGAGGCGGTGTTGGCAGAAACTTCACTCTTTATTTTATCCACCACCACTTGAAGAGCTAATAGCTGAGAATTATCAGCTTTATTGGAGAGAGAGGTGGTGAGCATCTTGAGCGCTGAGTTCGCATTGTTGATGGCGATGGTGTTGTTTTGTAGGTCGGTGGAGAGAGTGGTGATGTAGTTGCTGATGTCCTGGATGGAGTTGTTGGACGTCTCAAAAGAAGGACTTGTAAAAACATAAGAGGTTTGAGCATAAGAATGCTCAGGCTTAGTCACCGAAGAAATGAGGGGTAGGGAAGTTGTAATACCTGATGGAAATTAGAAGGATTTTCTCCAAAGTATGTCCTCTTGTCCTGCTCGAGAGGAGTCGAGAACATGGGTATATGAGGATCCTCGCGATGAAGACCATCCGGTCTTGTGCTGGAGATGAGATGGCGGAGAAGATCCGCATGCGTATCAGAGAGGACAACTTATGCACCAGATGTGATGACCAAAGAGATGGAAGGTGTAGAAGAAATGGGTGAGAATATGGCAGTGAAATGTGGCAGTGAGGCACTGGCGGTGCCTGGAACTATACCTTCAGTGATTTGAGGCACTGAGGTTGTTGAGGTAGATGACAACGTAGAATTAGCGAGCGTAGAAGTCGTTGAGGCGGTTGTAGTAGTATCGGGTGTGGTGGAGCGAACCACAAAGGAATCAAGGGAAGCCTGTGAAGAGGCAATCCCTAATGTTGTTGTTCTTGTTATTGTTGCGGCTGAGGTTTTCTCCATGGATTGTCTCTTGGAATTTTTGGAATGGCCAGGAGTGGCAGTAGAAGGTTTCCTCTTAGATGAGGTGGTTGTAGCAGCTTAGGAAGCCACTTGGGTTGAACCGTAGGCATCGCTGCTGAAGTCGAAGCAGTTGATGAGGAGAGAAGGCGTTGAAGGGTATAAAAACTTACCTCATTTTCTGCAGGCTCGATGTCGAAAAGGCGAGAACCAAGGCGTGGCAATTGATAGTCTCCTTCAGCTGGGTAGAGAGGACCCAAGAAGTGCTGAAGGAGTACGCTGATATAGCGTACGTAGGGAACATTTATCTCCCTGTCAAGCTTTTCGATCTTTGCCATTAGGTCGTCGAAAATCATGCGGGCATAATCAATGTTTCGCCCTGTGAATACTGAGTAGCCAAAGTCAAGAGCGACCCGGCTAGCCTGGTCCATGCTGCCCGTTTTGCCGCCCATGCTCTGAATGAAATGAGCAAGTAGGTAGTAGAGCTCTGTTGGCATCCTTGGCTTAAGGATCTTGGTGAGCTTCTTGTCAGACTTCTTGTTCTTAGTCTCCCAGTCGTAGCCCATCAGATCAAGGAAGGAGTAAAGTTCCTCATCAGAAGGAGGAGAGACGTAGTCCTTAGAAACTGGGAGTTTCAACGATTGGTGAATCACCGAGGGAGTGATGCTCCCTTCGCCATGTTCGGTTTCAAAGGCGATCACTCTCACCTTCTTCCGTGACTTCAGGGTCTTTTCAGTCCTTTCAGCAGTATACCAGAACTGCTGAAGTAGGTTTTTTTGCCCTGGTGGGTAGACAGTGAGGGCATAAGAGAATGGAGAGTTCTTAAGGAAAGTTGCAGTGTCCTCAAGGTGGTTTGAGGGTTTCGATATGGGGAAGTTCAGGAGTGCCAAGTGGTTGTTGGACTTGAACTGGATCGCTGAGAGTTCAAACTTGACATTTTTGGAGCCTGTGAAGGTGGAAGCTTGAGAGGCCATTTATGTTTTTAGGCAAAAAAATTGAAATGCAAGAAGTTTCTTAGAATGGAATTTTTAAGAAAAAAAATTCTAAGTGGAGGAAAAACACAGTTTTACCAGTTTCCTTTTTGGGAAAGAAAAGGTAAAAAGTAAGGTTGCCAGAGATGAAAATGGTAGAAAAATGTAGTTTACTACTTTCCTTTTTGAGAAAGAAATGGTAACTTACACTATAGATGGAAAAAATTACTTGCTTTTAAACTAGAAAACCCTTTTAAGGGTTTTTAAAAAAATCATGAAGGAGATGATTTATTTTTTGAAAAAAAAGTTGTTTTTGATCTGATTTAGCAAAGAGAAAGATCAAAAGTGTTTTTGTTAACAATATGTGCATGAAGATTAGAAGAAAAACCTGGTAATCGTAAGAGTTGAAGTACGAGTTCTTAGTGTTCTTGAGGGTTTTTCAATGCTCAAATTGTTCTTGCCTTAGAGAGTCTTCTGCGCGTAAAGTGTGAAAAATGAGACGAAGTGCGGATTTTATACGAGTGAGGAGAGAGAAAAGAATGATGACCGGGAAAGGTTTTCATCATTATGTGGACATTTCATACGAATTTGATTAGTCAAGAAGTGTAACGGACGAACGTGTGTAAGAAAAATGTGTGCCATGGATTATCCTCAAAAAATGACGTCACAATAGAAAACGTCTTTTCATTTTTCCAAAGATATCACTGATTTTTGAAAAACTCAGTGATAAGATTTTGTTTTAGAAGAATCACTAATAGGAAATCTCAGTGATGAGTTTCATTTTTGAAAAGTCTTTTAATCATTTAAAGAAAGTGAATGATTAAGTTTGAGATTTTTGGAAAATGTCTCGCTGAATGAAACATCAGTGAGAAGAGATAGAAAAACATACCTGATTATCAGAGAGCATTTATTCAGAGATAAGGAGATGAATATCATATATGAAACCTTAATCACTGATGTAATACTTGACCACTGAAGAGTCATTCTTCGAAGTTTAACATTTGAAGCTCACTGATGAGAAAGTTGAATCTTGTCTCATCAAGAGGTTTGGTTAAGATATCAGCTAGTTGATAGTTACTGGGAATGAGATGAAGTTCTATATCTCTATTTATCACACCATCTCTAATAAAATGATATCTGATTTCAATGTGTTTGGTCTTTGAGTGTACACAGGGTTGTTTGCTATAGCGATGGCACTAGTACTATCGCAATAGATAGGAATCTTTGATAGCTGAAGTCATAGTCTATGAGTTGATTTCTCATCCATAAGACCTGTAGAATCCAGTTCCGTGCAACTAATATGAAATCGAATATGATAAATCAATACGAAATATGATTTCAACTGATCATCCCTTTCATTAACTTTCAGAGAGAATATTACAGTATGAATTGAAAGCTAAAGAGATGATTGGCTTGTTTTTCCAAGCTAATCAACATTAAATACAATGGGCCCGTGGTTAACAAGCCCACGGCCCGTTCACTAATAAGCTCTATTTTAATCAAATACAGTTTAACCCTTGAACTTTAAATCAACATTAAAACCTGCTCTAACAATCCCCCCCTTTGATTTGAAGTTCGAGTTGGTGCTCTAGATCTCTCCAGTTGAGGAAATATCTTTTGCGGAGCGCGAAGTGTACCTCGAACAATCTGATGGCGCGGCAATAGTCGATGCGATCTTCAATCATTTCCAAGGCATTCCGAGCAGTTACTTCATTCGGATTCGGAACATAAGAATACCTTGGATTCTTAGACTCGTGCTGAATAATCTTTCGAAGAGCATCTCGAACTTTGAGGAGTGTGCCGTCGCATAATCTTTCCACCTGACTGAAGCGCATGAATTTCTTCTCCTTTTGCTCATTGAGGTAAACAATCCCGAATTCTGGTTCTAGAAGCATAGCGTTCTCGGGATACATGTTTAACTCAGGTGCTTTCAGATTCGGCTTGATCAGATTTACCTTCTTCGCCTTGTTCTCGATAGCCATTTGGAAGTCCGATAGATAAGACATCATGATGGTGCGGACCAGGTATCGACGAACAGCTTCGAGTGCCTTTGTAATTTCTAGCGGTTGGATGGTTCTTGTACGTAAGTCTTTCAGAATAACCAGAAAGTCGAGTGGTCGGAGGTTCTTGAAATCAGCTTCTGAAAATTTCCATTCGTTCCCATCTTCACGTCGAACAATGAAAACTGGGTAGACGATCTTCATAATACGCCTTGAATAGATACTGATTACCTCTATGATTCGAAGTTTGGTTCTGACCTGGTTGAAAGTACAGGATCTTATCTTACAATCAATATAGAAAGCAGTAATTGAGAAGTTGTATGATCAAGCCCAATTGTATTCAACGATGAACAGAAATACAGATCTAAGAGAGAGAGAATCTCAAAGATTACAAAGAATGAATACAAGAATTTCGAGAAAATCAATCAGTTAGCAACGTAGTGCTAACTACTATTTATACTGCAATGGAAATATTAAAGCTACAGTACAAATAAGAACATAACACGTGTCCTAATTAGTTTACAAAATACTAAGTAAAGTATCTCGTCATAAGTTCTGAACAGGTAGTTCAGAACTTCTGAACATTCTTCTGATAACGCTTCTCAGATCTTCTGACTCCTTATCTCAGACATCTGACTTCTCTTCCTAGATCTCTGACTTCTCTTATCAGTACTTCTGAGCTTTCACAGTCAGATCTCTGACTCCTCTACTCAGAACATCTGAGTCTTCTTATCAGATCTTCAACACTTGGTTTATTGACAAAACTTCAGATCTAACAATCTCCCCCTTTTTGTCAAATAAACTTAAACTTTGCATCATCCAGTTCTTTCAGAGCAGGAACAATTTTCTGAAGTAGCACATTTCTCAGATTAAGCCTCTTATCAATTTTGACAATGATTTCTTGAATAATTTCAACTCGCTGATTGATTACTTCTTGAGTCATGTTTGCTTCCTTCACTTTCAGCATCTTTTTCTCCAAATTGTGCTTTATGATCCTTAAGGTTCCAGAACAATATTTTGCAGTTTCCTTTGCTCTGAAGAAAATCTTTCCACTTTTGTTTTTCAAAAATACTCCCAAATTTGGATGTTTGAGAACACTTCCAGTCTTTAACACCTTTTTCTGATCATGCTCTGTGTTGGGATTTGCCAGATAAACACATGGCCTTTGTAGATACAGAGCAATTTGAAAATCTGTATAACAATGCCACCTCAAGATGTAAAACATAGCCTCAATCACCACACTTCTAGCCTTCCTTTCATTTCTGTCTTTACTTGACTCTTTGAAGCATAGAAAACTGTGTAATCTATAGAAGTTAACCACTGATAATTTCTCAAAATCTGCATCAGTGAAATAATATACCTTGCCATCCTCTCTCAGAACTTCAAAAGACAGATACTCCAACTTTTTGAATTTCTTAATCTTCAATTCTCTGATTCCAGTGATCAGAAAATCTTAGTAAACGGCTTGCTTTGTTTTGCCAAGACATCTTGATTTTTCAGCCAACCAGATCTGAGTCTCCTTAGGTCTATCATAATACACATCCAAGAATTGTACTTCCTTTGGTTTGAAGAACTCAGGCAGATCAAATTCAAGAAAGTATCCATTCAAATCAATTGACATTTCATCTTCTCTTGGCTCAGATTGTTCAACTTGATCAAAACTAGTTATCTGCATATTCTGAGGTGTTGTGTCCTGAACTTCTTCAACTTCATCTGACAAAGTTTCATTCACTTCATACTCAGCAGGAAACACAAAATCATTATGTAGAATCTTTTTGGGATTCACCTCAGATAACAACCATTCACCACAGTTTCTGATTTTTCTTCTAAGATCCAACCTTCTCTTCACAACGTTCATACATTTCTTCTTTAAACTCTCTCTTTCAGTTTCCACACTTACTTCCATTTCAATCAATAACCAATTTAGAGTTGCATCACTGTACTTCACCAACTCTTTTAATCTGAACATTTCAAGCCTTCCGTTAACTGTATATGTGAACCCTTCTGTCTCCATTCCTTCATTCACAAATTCCTTCATTCTGTTTTCTTTGTGGGAGAACTCAGATTACACTTCTCTTTTCTTCCTTCAATGGCTAATTGGAAATCATATAAGTGTATATTTCTGACATAGATACCCAGAAGTCTTCTGCATTCAATTTCCATTAAGGCTTCTTCAGTACTGGCAAAGAACTTGACTAGAAAGATCTGATCATCAAGAGTCAATCTGTGAAAATCAAAAGTAGACATGGAAACCTTTGTATTTCTTTCTTTCAGCACTTCCATTCTAACAAATATTAAACCACTGAATTCTTCTTGTTGAAACATCAAAACTTTCTCTATTCTTTTCTGGATATGCAGTCTTGAGTCAGGAACTCTGAATCTGTTAGAAGCTTCTGAGTAGACTATCTGAGCTCTGTCATCCATAAAACCATCAATGTTACTTTCCAAAAGCTCATACTCTCCTTCTGTGTAGCAGAGATTATCATATATTTCCTCAGGAAAAATATCATCATGAAATTGTTTGGCTAATGGCACATCACTTAACTCTAGGATGAAATCACATACAGGTTCTTCTAGTCTCTGTAAGTTAATCTTTGGGATCTCAATTGGTTTTCTGAATACATACTCAGACGGCATAAAGTAGTCTTTCACTTTCACATACTCTTCTTCTGTATTTAACTCATCACAAAAGTTAAATCTAAACTCATCTTCAAAATCCTGAGTATAATTCACAGTTCTGTCTTCTTCTCCCATTAGATCAATAGGTCTTACCATTTTTATTCCTTGCTGAACTTTTTGAACATTCAAAGCTCTGACTAAATTATCATGCATCCTTCTGATCAACTCTTCACTTAACCTCCTTTCTTCTGATTCAGTACTTATCAATTCTTCACTTATCCTTCTTTTGTTATAAACAATGATATCTGTACACCTGTTTACCCCTTCACTTTCCACTGTTTCTTCTAATCTCAATACAGATTCTTCAACAGTTTCAGTTTCAACAGAATTTCCTTCCATTTCTGTATCCAAGTTTAATTCCTCTGTTTTATCTGTGTCATTACCATCAATACTCCCCAAATCCATTTCTTCTGTATCTGAGCTATCAATATGAACTATCTGAATCATTTCCTTTAAATTTTCCTGTGTCTGATCTTCTGAACTTTTTGTACTGGCTAAGTGCATATCTGCTATCTCAAAATCTTCTATGCCAATATCATCATCAGAACTTAACCTCTGTCTTTTCTCCCCCTTTTGATGATCATGAGGTTCATTATCATCAAACTTTCTTTTCAAGTTCTGATTGGAAGTATCTTCAGGTTCAGCTTCTGCAACAGGAACATGCTCAAGAGGCTTTGAAGTAGAAGCCATTGATACACTCAGTGCTTGTAGTATAGATTCCTGCATACCTTGCATTTGTTTTAACATATCTTTTTGAAAACCAGACATTATATCCATGATCTCCTTTTTGTGAGAATCCAAGGATTTCTTTACATCATCTACTTTGGTTTCAACAGTAATCAACTTTTTCTCCAACACAACTTTCAAATCTGACACTTCATCATTCAAATCCTCCACCATCTTCTCCAAATTTTCTACTTTTTCCCCCATCTCCTTGTTTTGTTTCTGAATCTTTTCAAATTCAGAAGAGTCTAACTGTGAACCTGAACCAACAGATGGTCCAGTTTTCATGTGCCCAGAGGGCTCATGGCCTGTAGATAACACAAAGTCATCTTGTACAACAGATGCACGTTTGTATGAGGCTTTTGTAATGTTCACCTCACCAGGACTTCCATCCAATCCTCGACACCCAACATTAGGTATGTCTATGAATGTTGTTTCAGGAATACGAAATTCTTGATTTGTGCAAGTACAGGATCTTCCAGTTCTTTGATTTTGGTGTATAAATTCTTTCTTTCCTCAAATAACATGTCAAATTTTATTTGTAAATCACCTTTTTCATCCTTTATTTTTGAAAACTCAACTTTTAGTTCAGAAAGCTTTTTCAACAATTCAGAATTTTCATCTTTAACTTTCTGTTTCTCATCCTCAGATTCTTCATATTGTTCTTTTATTACTTCTTTTTCAATTCTGAACTTGTTAACCAAGTTTCTTTCTCCTTTTATCTATTTTCTTAGATTAGCAAATTCAGTTTTCATTTCACCAATCTGTGTCATTAACTCTATTTCAAGTGAAGAATGTACCTCAGCAGATGACTCAGAATCAGCATCTTCAAAATCAGAATCATCCTCATTCCTCATTTTTGCCATATAGCTTCGCATCTGTGGAAAGTTGATATGATCATCTTCATCAGAAGTGTAGTACCGCCAATTCTCCTGTTCAGCCAATAACGCAATTTCATCATCTCTCTTCTTTGCAAGTTGAGCCTTCTTGGTGTAGTATTCATAATCTTTCACAACTTTAACTCTGCAATCCTTGGCATAGTGGCCAGATTTTCCACACTTGAAACACATATTCTTTTCTTTTCTCTCTTCCTTCTCTTCTTTGTTTTCTTCACTTCTCTCTACTCTCTTTTCAATCTTATTTTCTTCTCTGTCTTCTTTCTTCTTATAATCTGAACTCCCAACTTTCTTATAATTTCCTTGAAATCTACCCTTCCCATACCTTTTGTTGAAAGTATTTGTCAGCAAAGCTAGCTTCTCAGCCATTATCCTGATATCTTCATCATCTTCTGGTCCTTCTTCCTTGTCAGATTCCTCCAGACTTGGTATCTCTAATAGATATGCAGTCTTTTTGGGTGCTTTGATTGCTTTGGATTTTGATAAGAATGCTAACTGATCAGCAACATTTTTCTTCTCTTCCACAACTAACTTGACAGAATCTTCATGTTGATTAAGAACACAGAACAGATCATTTAAGTCTTCTTCACACATATCCTTGTTCATTTGCAGACTTATGGCAAATGATGACCATTCTGAATTTAGACTGTTCAGAAATTTGTAATTTATTTCTGACTTAGTTTTCTTCAGTCCATTTCTTCTCAAATCATTTAGAATAGTACAAAATTTACTATATGTCTGTGTCAAACTTTCTGACTCTTTTGCTTTAAACCTTTCATAAGCATTTATGCTTTGATTTAACTTTTCCTGAATAGATCTCACAGTTCCTAACATCTGCCTTTCCAATTCGTCCCACATTTCTTTAGCTGATGATCCACTATCAATCCTGTTAAGAACCTCATTTGGGACAGCCAAAGTCATCAAAGTAATTGCTCTTTTGTCGATAGCATGCCTATTCTTTTGTTCAGCTGTGTATTGAGAATAATTCTTCTTCACCATGGTCGCTGGAATTTCTGGAGTTGTCTCTGTAGCAGGGGTTGCAGCGACATCGATATACACTTCAATTGGACCTTCTCGAATAGAGACCATAAGATTTTCATCGATGTTGTCTAGGAATTGGATCATACGAATTTTCCATTGCTGATACTCTTCTGGTATAAGAACAGGCGCTTTGGTTTCAGATCCCATGGCTAGATATTCTTTAGAAGACATGATTGTAAGAAAATTCAACAGAAAGACAAATTTGAGTTTCTTGATCGAAAAGTAACAGGTAATTCAAGAATTGCCAAGAATTCAAGAACTAGCCCTAGCAGCGGAATCGATTTTTTTTAACGAATCAAGAAATCTTCAAGAAATTGATCAATCGATCTTCGCGATCACAATCTTGAACGAATTTGTTTGTTGATTGGCTCTGATACCAATTGAAAGTACAGGATCTTATCTTACAATCAATATAGAAAGCAGTAATTGAGAAGTTGTATGATCAAGCCCAATTGTATTCAATGATGAACAAAAATACAGATCTAAGAGAGAGAATCTCAAAGATTACAAAGAATGAATACAAGAATTTCGAGAAAATCAATCAGTTAGCAACGTAGTGCTAACTACTATTTATACTGCAACGGAAATATTAAAGCTACAGTACAAATAAGAAAGACTAATAAGAACATAACACGTGTCCTAATTAGTTTACAAAATACTAAGTAAAGTATCTCGTCATAAGTTCTGAACAGGTAGTTCAGAACTTCTGAACATTCTTCTGATAACGCTTCTCAGATCTTCTGACTCCTTATCTCAGACATCTGACTTCTCTTCCTAGATCTCTGACTTCTCTTATCAGTACTTCTGAGCTTTCACAGTCAGATCTCTGACTCCTCTACTCAGAACATCTGAGTCTTCTTATCAGATCTTCAACACTTGGTTTATTGACAAAACTTCAGATCTAACACTGGTTGACTGGAAGACACCGCTGCATCGTGCTGATATATCTGCGTTGAAATTCTGGGTCAAGGTTGTAGATACCCTGACAGAAGGTCGGCTCGATCGGGCGAAGCTTGTATACGAACAGCTTTTTCAAAGATTCCTCCAGATGAGGGATAAGTACCATGATCTTCTCCCAACGGATTTGTTGCTGATGAGGAGGAAGAGGAAGATCAGAAGCTGTCGTGGGAGGAGAAGTTGTCGGAAGATCGGAAGTAGTAGACTCGGGTCTTGTTGATTGTGTTCCGGCGGGTTGAGCATAGTGAACGGGGGTTGCTCCATACAAATTTTGGAGCAGGAACTGATCGTAGTCAATATTGTCGTCCTCATCAGTAGGAAAGACCAAATTTACCTGGAGATTTACGGCACTGGCGGCTTTTTCGTACCATGCATCTTCGGTCTCCGGGTTGGTCTCACACTCTGGATCTATCATGTCCAGTATCGGTCTGTCTGACGAGTCAAAATCGACCAGTTCCTGTGTTGAACCCTCGGGCTTTTCAACCGTCGGGTCTTCTTCATCTTAAATCTCCATATCTATGACCATATCTGCTAGTGGCAACTCGGCTTCGGGTGCTTCTGATGTAGTTGCCGCAGTTGGGGGTTCCTGTTGAACCACTGTTGTAGTTTCGGCAGTCATGATCTGGATTAGGGAGGCGGTCTCGGTTTGGCGTTGTCGCTTCTCCCCCTCACGGTGATCAAGATCATCCTGGTCATCGTGTTTACGATTCAGACCGCCAGCTTGACTCTTACATGTGTCTTCGAGCGAGCGAACCCTTTCATACAGCTTGGTGAGCGCTTTGTTGTAGTCCTTAAGGGCCGAGTCAATAGAGTCAAGGCGAGAGGTAACAGATAAATATGGAGCAGTGACCTGTGATTGGATAACTGAGATCAGGTCTGCTTCGACAGATGCGGTTGTGTCTGATTCCTGGAGCAGTTGGGCCAATATCATCGTCTTCAGGGTGTCCACCGAATAGATAGGTTGCGGTTGAATCGGTGGAGGTACAGGGGCGGTTTCAGGTTCGATGAGGTGGCCTTTACCTTTGATCGCGCGCATAGCTTTGGCAAGTTCAGCGGCTACAGGTTGCTGCATCTGTTGCTCCATATCCTGGCGGACAGCCTTAATGGTGCTGTCCAGGGACCCTGGTGACACAAAGTCTGGGTTACTAACTCCGGGACCACTTAGGTTACCCGTTGAGGCATCTACCGCGGGGGTAGAGCCACCTACGTTCACAGTTGGCGTGATAATAGCTGTGGTAGGATTTCCGTCCGATCCTCGTGTTCCGGTAGACGGAGACACTACAGACGTTCCGGTCGGGTCACTAACAGCCGCGACTTGGTGTTGTTCCGCATCAAGTGTCCTAGTAAAAGAATATTCAATAACAAATGGATCTAGACTCGATGGTGCACTGAAAGAAGTCGAGACCGGGGGTTGCTGGTCTCTTGTTTCAACACCAGTACTCTCCGAGTGAGAGACCGGTGGAAGTTGTGCTATATCCCCGTGTGAGACTGAAACATCCGTCTTTTGAGAGACGGATGAGTGGATGAGGGGGTCGTGCAATTGCTCCGCTGGGTCCATGGAGTCTTCTTCAATACCCGGTCCCAACAAATGAGATGGGATAGCAGATGTGGCAACCCGGATATCACGTGGCTGGGTTCGCTCGGGAGCCTCGTTATCTTTACGGCTCAATCTTTCTTGGTTCTCTTTCAACCTTAACTCCCTCCTTCTCACATGATCTATGTCCCGGGGAAGGTCCCTCCGGCGCTGGCTGGACCATGGGATTCCCTAACCCTCGTCTATATGCTATCGAAGGTAGGGCTTTAGGTATGTGCATAGCTGGGGTATTATTCTGCTCCCCCTCAAAACATACATGGGGATTGACTTGCTCCCCCTCGAAGTGAGAGGTTGTTGATCCGCCATGGAATATCTGTAAGAGACCCAAAGTTAGTAAACAAGACGAATAAACAAGTTCCGGCGCGTACGCATTTAATGGCTCAATCTGAGATAGATTGAGGACTGGCAGTGAGAAGACAGGTACAGAACTGACAAACTCAGAGGTGTCCGGACAACATATTGGAAAACAACAGTTTCCGGACAAACCATTGTATCCAGTGCAACGGTTTCCGGATAAAGTTGAGCATTCCGGACAAGTTAGGACTGTCCGGATACTCTGGGATTTTCACAAAAATTGCTCTGGCCTTGTACATTTTGCCAAAATAGGACTGTTTGGAAAAATGAGCCTTCTCTCGCTCCCCCTCGAATTGAGCTTGGGAAGAAACTTGCTCCCCCTTGGATGATGCAGAGTTGTGCAATGGAGAGTCCGACACACAAAAGACTTGTTGACACTTAAAGAGAAAAAGATGTGTCGCTCCCCCTCAAATGATGAACATGACTTAGAAAACACACGGGAGTATCCACACACAAAAAAAAAAACTTTTCAGCAGATAAAAAATTGTGTGTGACGCTCCCCCTCAACAGTAGAATGTACTTACCTGATGGCTGATCATGCTCCCCCTAAACACATGAGCAGCTTGTTAAAGCACAGGTATAGACAAACCTCACGTCTTCTTAATATTGTTCCTTGTAGATCGTGAGCAGCTCCCTCCTTGTGGTCATGTGTGTGGAGCATCCAGTGTCTAAGAACCACACATGACCGTCCTGCAAAACAAGTTTAGCGGACCTTTGGTACCCAGATTTTCCTGGGTCCAGGAGGGTTAGGTTTGGCACCGTTTGGGAAAGCTTGCTTTGTCCCAGCATTCCCTTTAGGTGTAGGATTTACACCGGTGAAGGGAACTAGTTTTGGCACTTGTTTCCTCTTCGGTGCAGAATTTACACCTTTAGGAGGAACATATTTTGTAGCAGCTTTCCACCTGGGTGCCGGTCTAACCTCAGTAGAAGAAGCCCATTTTGGAATGGGTTTGGTCTCCCGCTGTGGTTTAACCTCTGATTGGAAACCCCGTTGTTTATAGTATTTTCTTTTGTTATTACGGGGTTTGCGTTTGGGTGTCGAATTATATATGTGATATGACCCAAACCAATCATTGTTATGGATATCATCAAAGTCATTCCAACCACAACTAGAGCAACATAAGGAATCATGCGACAATTGAATCAATTGATGAGTGGAATAAATTTTCATCGGAAAATTAACATCTCTTTTAACAAAATCATTCCTATGATTCCAAGTACAATTGTTTTTGTTCATTCTAGGGTAAAACACAGTATTGAAAGACTTTGATGCTGCATCTTTGACAGATTCCTTGGCTAGCCACTTTGGTTTTTCTTGTTTAGCGCGACCGTTTTTATCCGAAACAACAGGGACAGTGCGGTCAGTGACTTTTGAAGGAACAGGATTATTGGTAGGCAATGGTCCGGTCTTTTGCCTCGGCTGTGATTGCTTTTTAGAAACAGGTTTAGAAGTTAGTTTTGATTGAGAAAGCTTGATCACAGCTGGGGCCTTTGTTTGAGAACTACTACCCTTTAGAAAATTAACCGGACGATTGACTACGGGGGATAGAAAATCAGTGTGACTTGGAAGAGGTTTGTCGAAGGGGAACGACTCGAACTCTTCTTTACAGTTACCTTCGGAGTTCATGTACTCTGAAAAATCTATCTCAGGAATTACTGGACTTGGATCAGGTGAGGAAGGCGAGGAGCTCTTTGTGCTTGTGTGCTTTGGGGAATTTGGTGCGGAAGCGTTTGAAAAATCAGAGTTTAAATTCCTTTGAGCACATTCGTCTTTAGAGACGTTACTTTCTTGAGAAGAGATATTTCCAATGAAGGCTTTACATGAGGATGTGTCAGATGAGTTAGAGGAAAGTTCAGGTGAAAATTGCTTCGCAGTTTGGAGCAAGTCAAGCTGCACTCGGAGTTGACTATTTACCATATGCTCCTTCATCGTTTCTCTTGTCATTTCAGACAGTTTTGATGAGAGCGTATTGATTTCCCACTGAAATTTTTCCTTTTCCTCACTTGACACACCGTCGGTTTTCTCAGATTTGAGTTTCTCAATCTCAGAGATGAGTACTTTCTTTTCGTTTTGAAAGGTGGACCTTTCTTTCTCAATCGACTCCTCCAACTCGACAATTTTTGCTTCCAAGATGAGAGGAGGAACATAGAGTTTAAACTCATCCGTCTCAGTCTTGGTTGCAGGTGCTACTTCCTCATCCTTCTTGGAGGAATCCTTGGGTGTAGCTACCTTGTAAGGGTCAAAGTAGTCATTGGAAAGGTACTTTTTGTTCTTTTGATACGAGTAGTTTAAAGGTTCATAACAAAATGGAAGTTGAATTCCTCGTTTGTGTGTGCGTTTATGTTCCTCGGTTTCCTCCTCCTTTTCTGGTTCAAGAGGACCAGTCCATTGAATTGCGTACTCTGGATAATTTTTATCTAATCCAAAACAAGCAAAATCATACAGAGTGGGTACATGCCATCTTCCCTTTTTCAAATAGTGTGGGTTATCATATCCGATTCCCCACTTTTTGTTAAAGTATGTGAACTCTTTAGGTTTATTCAGAAAGATGGTTTGATCAGTTTGACCCCTTTTGCGGAGTTTGTTTTCAAGATCAAGGATTTTAGTCACAAACTCCTTATGTTGAATTTGAAGAGAAGAACATTGATAAACAATTTATTCTTTCTCATTCAAGCACTTATCAAACTGAGCCTGAAGATCAGATAACTTGGCCCTTAAGTCCTTAGGTGCTAATGAAAGATTTTTGCATTTGTCTTTTAGATTAGCATTTTCAGACTTATATTTTTAAGTTATTCTCCTTTGAACATCTAGCTTTTCAGATAGTGATCTAATCTCAAGCAGTTGTTCATTAGAGGTGGCCTTAAAGGAATCTACCCGTTCAGCAAGAGGTTTCATTCGGTCATAAAGTTCTGAAAAGATAGGTTCACATACTTGACACGGCTTTGTCATGTCTTCTTCAGCAGGAGACATCTTCAGTTGCACTGGAGTGATCTTCAGACGATGGTTCGATTCAAAGTGGAACAGTATCAAGGATACTTAAATTTTTTGGAAATTGAGGTTTCAGAAAGCTCCCGGATTGTGGAATCCGGGTGGTTTCCGGATAGGGAATCCGGAAAAATGAGGTTACCGGGTGATAAGTTTTCCGGGTGGAATAGGTTTCCGGATACCTTGAGTTATCCGGGAAAAATGCTTTACCGGACACTTTGGGGTTTCCGGATGCAATGAAGTTTCCGGGTACAATGGATTGTCCGGATAAGATATGTCCGGAAACACTGGGTTTACGGATACAAATGTTACCCGGATTGTATAAGGAAAAGTGACTTACCCGGATTGTAGAACTTACCCGGAAAGATGAGGAGTCCGGATGGAATACTTACCCGGATGAGTTACCCAGAAAAGTGACGAATCCGGATGGAATAACACAAACATCCGGACACCTTGAAGTTATCCGGAAACGACGGCTGGTTTATCCGGAAAAGTCGACTATTTGCTCAAATCGATCGAATTTTCGATTAGGGTTGCCCAAAATCGATCCTGGAATATTAGTAACAATGCCAAACACAAAAATAACACTAATCCAATCGATTTCAATGCAAAAACAACAAGTTTTGATGGTTAAAAATCGGATTTTTATCAAGAACACTACCAAAAACTTTTGATCTTAAATTGCTCAATTAAACACTCAAACGATCGAATTGGAATGCAAAAATTTGCAGAATTACTCACAAGTATAATGCTAACATAACCCAATAAACAGAATTGAACAATTTAGCCAGAATCAGGATTTTGAAAATTCAAGATGAACACATACGGGAAAAGTCAAAATCTTACCAGAAATCACTAGAGAGGTTTTGAATCGAATCCGTCCGTCTGCTCTGATACCAATTGTAGAATCCAGATCCGTGCAACTAATATGAAGTCGAATATGATAAAGCAATACGAAATATGATTTCAACTGGTCATCCCTTTCATTAACTTTCAGAGAGAATATTACAGTATGAATTGAAAGCTAAAGAGATGATTGGCTTGTTTTTCCAAGCTAATCAACATTAAATACAATGGGCCCGTGGTTAACAAGCCCATGGCCCGTTCACTAATAAGCTCTATTTTAATCAAATACAGTTTAACCCTTGAACTTTAAATCAACATTAAAACCTTCTCTAACAAGACCTGAGCACAACAACTACCAGCGGCTACATACTCAGCTTCAGCAGTTGAGGTAGACACTGAGTTTTGCCTTTTGCTTGTCCAACTCACCAACTTTCCACCGAGAAGCTAACAACCTCCAGTGGTGCTTTTTCTATCCAGTTTGCAACCTGCAAAATCACTATCTAAATAGGCAGTTAGATCGAACCCTGAGTCTTTAGGATACCAAAGACCTAGGTTGGGTGTACCCTTCAGATATCTGAATATTCGATCTACAACGATCATATGTGATTCTTTGGGTTCTGATTGGTATCATGCACATAAACAAGTAGAATACATGATATTAGGTCAACTAGCTGTAAGATATAAAAGAGATCCGATCATTCCTCTATAGGCAGTAACATTAACAGGTTTCCCATTTGGGTCTTTGTTTAGTGTCAGCGGAGGTGCCATAGGAGTTTTCATTGCTGAGCTTTGAGTTAGATCAAACTTTTTCAGCATATCTTTAACGTATTTACCTTGGTGAATAAATGTACCTTTATTGTTTGCTTAACGTATTTGAGTTAGGTGTATTATTCTTTTTCTTTTTATATTTTGCCAGGAGTGCCGTCTCCTTTCCAAAAAAAGGAATTATGTTAGTTCACCCATCATACTCATCTTATATTCCTTCTTCATTTGTTCAGCAAATCGAGTACATAGAGATGGGTTAGTGGATCCAAATATAATATCATCAACATATATCTGAACAAGTATAATATGACCTTTAACCTTTCTGAAAAACAAAGTGTTATCAATATTTCCACGTTCAAATTTTTCAGCGATAAGGTAAGAAGATAAAGTATCATACCATGCACGAGAGGCTTGTTTTAATCCATAAAGGGCCTTATCCAGTTTATAAACATAATGTGGATGCTTAGGGTAAGAGAACCCTGGGGGTTGTTCAACAAAGACTTCCTCATTCAGATTTCCATTTAGGAATGCTGACTTTACATCCATCTGATGTACTTTGAAGTCCTTATGAACTGCATAAGTTAAGAATAATCGACTTTCTTCGAGCCTGGCCACATGGGCACATGTTTCATCATAGTCTATGCCTTCCTCTTGTTTGTATCCCTGAGCAACAAGTCTAGCCTTATTTCGGGTTACAGTCCCATGTTCATCTAACTTGTTATGATACACCAACTTGGTGCCAATAACAGTTTTATCAGATGGTCTGGGAACGTGATTCCAAACCTTGTTTCTTTCAAACTCAGACAGCTCTTCTTGCATAGCGCTGGCTCAGTTTGGAACTCTGAGGGCATCATCGGTCTTTTTGGGTTCAAGCAACGATATGAAATTTACAAAGAGACAGATGTTACCTGAACTGCGTCGAGCCTGAATACCTGCATTTGGATCACCTATAATTTGTTCAATGGGATGATTCATTGTCCATCTCTGAGCTGGAGCTTGAATTTCTGGCTCTAAGTGGATTTCTGGAGGTGCTGAAGAAAAGGCTTCAGTGATGGTGTTAGCAGGCATATCAGGCATCAACTGCGGAGGTTCATATAGTATTTCATTGACTAACTGTTAAGGAGAAGTGGATGGGTTTTCAGAATTTGAAGGTTCAGAGGGAGGTAAAGTATTTAAGGGAACAACTGATATCTTTGAAGAAGATTTAGCTTCACTTTTTTCATGATGAGAATGATGATAGGATCATCATCAGTGACTGGGTTGTTAGCCTGAGGATTAGGATTGAAATAAGCTTTAGGTTCCTCATAATGAGAAAACATCCCCTGATTCAATTCTTCGTTTTCAGCACTGGGTTTAGAGTTTGCTGATCGGGATTCATCAATGGTGACATGAATAGTTTCTTCATCAGTTCGTCTTCTTTTATTGAAGAATTTGAAGGCTTTGGACACCGAGCAGTATCCATGGAATATTCCGTCGTCAGCTTTGGGATCGAACTTTCCGAAAGTATCTCTGTTGTTTAAGATGTAACACTGACAACCAAAGATATAAAGAAAGCTGAGAGATGGATTTCTCCCATGGAAACGTTCGTAGGCAATTTTCTTGAATCTTTTGACAATCAGCGACCTATTGTGAGTGAAACAAGCAGTGTTGACATGTTCTGCCCAGAATTGAGTTGGAAGATGAGAATCATTGAGCATAGATTGAGTAGCAACGATGATCGTTGTGTTTCTTATTTCAGCGACTCCATTTTGCTGAGGTGTTCTCACTGTTGAGAAGTTGTGAGATATCCCCTTACTCTCAAAGAGGTTATCAAGAGAACTATTTTTGAATCCAGTTCCATGATCACTCCTTATTGAGCGAATCGTCATATTCTTCAGAACTTCCATTTTCTTACAAATGAAATAATTTCTTCTGGAGTGTCACTCTTAGATCTGAGAAACATCACCCATTTATAACGAGAGTACTCATATACTATAGCTAGTGTGTACTTCTTTCCAATGATGGATTGTATATTGATAGGGCCAAATAAATCCATATGGAGTAATTGAAGAGGTGTTGTCACTGATGACACTTTCTTGGATATGAAACTAGCTTTAGTTTGATTTTCTTTTTCACACGATGAGCAAAGAGATTCTTTAGCGTATGAGTGCTAAGGTAAGCCAGTGACTAGTTCCTTTTAGGAGAGAGTGTTCAATGTTTTGAAGTTGAGATGAGAGAGCCTCTTATGCCATAGCTAGTTGACATCTGATGAGGCTTTAGATAGAAAACATATGTTCTCTGTGGTTGAGGAATCCATGTTAATGACATAAACATTTTCAAAATGATAACCACTGAGAGCGAGTTTTCCTTTCTTATCAGTGACATAACATGCTTTCTTGGTAAGACATACTTTGTAGTCTTTATCACATAGCTGACTGATGCTGTGAAGTTTGTGCTTCAGCCCTTCTACGAAAGCGACTCTTCGAAAGGTAGTTGTACCATTAGTGAGTACACCAAACCCTCTGGTATAGCCTTTCCCGTTTCCACCAAAGGTCACTAAGGGATCTATCTCTTCCTTGTATGCAGAGAGCAAGTTCTTTTGTCCAGTCATGTGCCTAGAGCATCCACTATCAAGATACCAAATACCCTTCGAGACCTGCAATCATAATAAAGATTAAGTTTGAATTGGTACCTAATTTACAATGGGTCCATAAGTGTCAGTAGAGATGGAAGGTTCAACGATCTTCACAACATCTGATGTTTCAACGTCAGTGGTAATCTTTACTTTGATTAATTTCTTAACCTTAGTGGTATTTTTCACCTTGGCAAATTTTTCATCTTTGGTGACCTTCTTCGCCTTGGAGGCATTCATCTTTACCTTAGCTGATTTCTCAGCTTTGGTGGCTGTGGGGCACTTACTAGCAATATGATTAGTAAGTCCACGATGATAACATTTCCTATAGCTGAAACTAGCTTTAGGGCCATAGGCATAATTATTAGAAAGCTTTAAATGAGCATGGCCTTTTCCAAGAATGCCTTTAGCATCAGATATAGGAGGAACTTTGGGTTCTTTAGATTTCTAAGCTTTTACATCAACCTTTATTCTAGGGGTGGATCTCTGAACATGTTCAGAGACCTTAGTTTTTGAGGTAGAAGGTTAACTAGCTGAAGGTTTTGACTTGGTCTTCTTCAGCTTAGGCACATTGGTACCCTTCTGAGGAGCTTGGAAAACATATTTCCCTTTCTCCATGTGTTTGGGACTCTTACGAGATTCCTCAGGGATATGAGCAGAAGAAGAAGAGCACTGAGATGAAGAGGTGTCAGGGATGGACGAGACAAACATTCCAAACTTAAGCATGTAACGATCTCTACTTGGTTCTTCTTTATCAGAACAAAAACCAAGACCACTTCTGTCATGACAGGGATCTGAGCACCGATTATCTTAGTGATGTTTGCTGAGGATTTTCACCATCCTTCAACATTAGCTTTCTCAGCCCTCAGCTTAACGATAGCTTGTTCGCGTTCGATGCTGTTAGTTCATTTACATAAACCTGATCTTGTAAACTTTCTTCTATATTAGATAGTTCTTCGATCCTTAAATAACATTTTTTAAGCTATTCAGTTAAATCAAGATTTTGTTGTTCAGCTTGTGTTTTTCCATTCAGGGCATTATATAAATCAACTGTCAGCGAACCGATAACACGACCTCTAGCAACTCCAGTGAGAACTTTTACATTAGAATCTATCAGCGATACTGAACATACTCAACATGTTATCACTAATGGAAACACACTAATACATACATATGTTAATGTAATTTTCACCAAGTATTCTAAGGGTCGTCGTCAAACCACTGAGAGAGTTTGGATCAATAATAGGGTTTTTTTGTTTTTGGTTAAGAGATCAAAAGTTGGTAGGTGTAGTGTGGGGTTGTAAGGGGTAGGCGTGGGTTTGCAGAGGGTAGGCTTGAATTTGGATAGAGGGTAAAAGGTGGCTAGTTTTAGTGGATGGGGTCCCAAGTTCTAAAGGTTGACCAAAAGTAGAGGGAGTGAAGAGGCCAGGTTGATTTTTTTTGAGTGGATGGGAGGCATGGTGCATGGGGATGGATGTTTATGTCAGGACATGTGTAGTTGAGAGAAGTCCCATCTACATTTGACTTTTGGTTTTGGTTGTTTTCTAAAAGGAGGTTGAAGGACACCTTTTGAGTCTCATCTCCTACTTTTGCAATTTCTATTCCTTGGAAAGAAGGATTAGCAGTTGTCATAGGGATTTTGCTGTTGACCATGGGATTTTCATTTTGTTGTTTCCAAGAGGAATTATCGATTTTGGGTTTGGTACAAGAACCAAAATAAAAGGTTATTTTACCTTTTTCACTTTTAGGAGGGGTTTCTGTTTTCCGCCGAGGTTTCCTGCCAGGGGCCGATCGATGTCGTTTTGGTTGTTTTCGCTTGTTCTTCCGTTGTTGGGATGATGGCCTTTGGGATGGAGTTCTTCAACTTGCCAGACTCATTCTTATCCGGACTTCATATCCGGACTAGCCCACTTTTCCGGACCATCTCTTGTCCGGATTCCGACATCTTTCCGTAGATTCTCCATCCAGAAACTTTTATCCATATTTCATTTTTTCCGGATTCCTATCCGGACTCCTATTGTCCAGTGATTTTATTTTTCCTGTGTTTATTTTTATTTTGTTTAGACTTGCGTTAGGACACTCCTTAGGTTTCCTTGCGTTAGATCACTACACCTTGAATCACCTTACCATCTCACGATCACCTAGTGCAATTTACAATGTCTCGAGACGCTCTAGCTATCGGCACCGACTCTAAGCCTTCGATCCTATACCAAGGTGAATATGATCAGTGGCAGGACATATTTATGATCTTCATAGAGTCCAAGGACAATTATGAACACATCTTGCAATCCCTGACAGAAGGCCCACAGGAGACTCCAACGACAGATGTCCCAGCCCAAGCTAACGGTGTTCCAGCAACTACACTGCCAAAGACATATGCTCAAATGATCGAAGAAGAAAATAACAGATTTAATGGTGAAAAGAAAGCAAAGCGCTATCTTGTTCAGAGTCTACGAATGACATCTACACTTTGATCGATTGCTTCAAAGAAACGTCAAAAGGCATGTGGGATCAAGTGGCGAAAATGATGAGTGGCAGCAAGGTTGGAAATCAACTGAAGGTCAACAGCTTTATCACCCGCTATGACAACTTCAAGCAAAGAAAAGGTGTTGATCCCACAAAAAGACTCAACAATGATATTAATCTCGATAGTTCAAACCGATTTATATGCGGAAGCATTTTTTGATAGAACTAAAGAGAAAATAATTTGGTAGATAACACACACAGAATCAAGTAAGTAAAATAATAATAAGACGAGAGTTTAGCTCAATGATTCACTTTCAATTGATTCTTCAAGAATACCAAGAACACCGTAAGTGTGTGTGATACAAGAGAATATGCCCTAATCTGGTGTGTGTGTAGTGCGAAATTACAATTACAGGTCTGGTAGAGACCTCCTATTTATACTACTTTACAGGGAACAAGTTGGAGACAGGAAGTACTAAGGTACAAAAGACACTATCGTGGGACAAATCCTGGTACAACGTTAATGTAGTGCGCCGTCTACTGTAAAGGATGTAACCCATCAGAGGATGACACATGGAAAGTGCAGGGCATGCCTTGTACGAATGATCTTCAGAATCTTCGTACAACAGAGGCACGTGAGAGGCACGATTGTCTTTGTCTTTGTCTTCAAGTATCTTCAAGCTTCTAAGTATTCATACCACAGAGGCTCTGCCAAGGGTGACAGAGGCTCTGTGGCCTTGTCCTCTGAAAGTCTTCTGAAGAATGATCAAGTGATGGTTGCACTTGGTGTCTCGGTAGAGGCTCTGTCGACGATCTTTACTTAGCCTATTTTTCAATACTTCTTAGACATAGAAGTTGGAGCTAACAATCTCCCCCTAAGTATTGAAAAATAAACATTTTGAAAGTTGTGTGGTTTCTAGGCTAAGAACAAAAGAGGTGAACATTTTACCTCTGTAATAAATTTACTCTTCATTCACTAAGGTGCCAGAGGCATTTACATTGGATTACATTAAAGTGCAGAATATGAAAAGCAAAGCAAAAGTAGGATAGTTGCAGAGGTCAGACTCTGGCATTTGGGAAGTCGTTGATTGGCCTTGTGAGTCCTCCATCTCTGAGTTCACGGAACATGTTGATGCAGAGGTTTCTGAAGTTGATGACCGCATCAATGGCCTCAATTAATCTGTTGGCGAACGTTAGATCCATGAACTCTGATCCTCTATATTCCAAAAGGTTGGCCCTGAACTCTAGCAGAGTCTTACTGGCATACTTCTGGCAGTCAACCTCTAAGAACAGTTTCAAGTTTCCTTGAGGATCACAGAAGATATACCCGACCTTTGGGTTGCTAATGATGGAGTTCGGTCTAATGTCGTGGGAGAGTTATTTTCCTAACTCCAAGATCAATTGCCACTTGGAAGTCTGTCATGCTGTAGATCAGAAGATTTTCTCGCATGACCATTTTGATTTCTTCGTAAACCCTCTGGATCTCAAGCCTGCGAGCGTAGTTTTTCCTTGCCCAACTTAGAAGATCAGGTAGGTCATAAGGGATTAGGTTTCTTAGATTTGCATCTGAGAATTTGTTCTTAGATCTGTCCGCCCTTTTGACATGGTAGAGGTTGTAGTGAAATTGTCCACCTTTGGTATGTGAGAGCTTGCAGTAGATGACTTGTGTGATCTTTGAGTTTGAGAAGACTTGGTGGACAGGTTTGGCTTTATCTCTGTAGAAGTCTACTCTTTTCTGCTGAAGCATATCACGTTTCAGAATAGGAGGTGGCAGAGGATACTTGACAGCTCTGCTGTACAGATACTTGTAGACAACCTCTTCCATTAGGCGTTGGTGCACAGAGGGTGGAGGCATAGGTTTGCGTATAACTTCCAATTCATTGATCAGTTTGGCCACTCTGTCTTCTATTGGCTTCGCCTTGGGGTCTAGAATAGGCTTTGTTGACAGTGGAGCAATTTCGAAGGCCCAATCTTCTTCTTCTGGCTTTGGAGTGACAAAGGCATCAAATGCACTTTTCAATAGTTTTTCAGAAGGTTGATGCTTTGGTTTCTTGGGTTTCGGTTCCTTTGTAAGGATGGACTTTCCCTTGTTCTTTGCCTTAGGCTGAGATTCCTCTGTGGGTTTGGATTGGGTTGCCTCTATTGGTTTAAACTGTTGAGCTTCCGAGGTCTTTGTTGGGGGTGCCTCTGTTGTTGGTTTTGTAGGGGTTGTCTCTGTTGTTTTAGATGGTGGTTGGGTTGGAGAATCTTCTGTTGTTTTAGTTTGGGGTTTGGTTGGGGATGCTTCTGCGGTTTTTCTCAGATACTTACGTTGTTTTTGAGCTAAGGTTTTTGTTCTTGGTGTTGTTTTTGGTTGGTCTTCTTTGGGTGTGGATTTGGGTTCAACTTCTGTTATTGGTGTAGGGGATGGTAGTTTAGATTTCTCTGTTGGTTTTGGTGTTGGGAGGGAAGATCTTCTTCAGAGTTTGAAGAAGAGAGGATCCGGATCTGCTCTGAGGCCGTCTTTGGTTTAGGTGAGGATAGGTTTTCGGCCTGTTGATTTCTTTCCATAGAGGTGGGTATTTCCTATGTGGTCTTCTTCTGGTTTTGGTCTTCAGAGGCTGATGGTACTTGGGTTATTGGTTTGACTGCAAGTGGTGGTGCTGGCAGACCTCTGAGGTTCCTCTCTGTCTTCTTCTTCCCCCGCTCAGGATGACATGATGGCCCATCTGAATCACCATCATAGTCATCCTGTCCTCTGCCCGACGTACCTTCTGCTCGGCATGTGGATGATGATTTCTTTGGTTGGCTTGCCCCTGCAACGAGCATTTTCGCACAGAGGTCGTCACAAATGCCTAGCAGATAAGTGACTTCTGCCTCTGAGTTGAATCTAAGCTTTCCCACGCTGGCCTAGAAGTCGTTGACGTAGTAGGCATTGGCAGTGGTGAAGGCCTTGATAAACTCTGTCATCTCGTTCAGTATTCCCTGTCCAAGATCTGTTATCTGAGCTTGTTAGCTCCAACTTCTATTTCAAAGAAGTATTGAAAAATAGGCTAAGTATAGATCTTCGACAGAGCCTCTGCCAAGACACCAAGAGAAGATCATTCAATAGAAGACCTTTCAGAGGACAAGGCCACAGAGCCTCTGTCAGCCTCGACAGAGCCTCTGTGGAATGAAGACTTGAAGACTGAAGATTTATGAAGATAAAGACAAAGACAATCATGCCTCTCACGTGCCGCTGCTATACGAAGATCTTGAAGATCATTCGTACAAGGCGTGCCCTGCACATTCCACGTGTCAACCTCTGATGGGTTACAGCCTTTGCAGAATGCGACGCACTACATTAACGTTGTACCTGGTCTCTGACCCACGATGTGGTCTTGTACCTTAGTACTTCTTGTCCACCCTTTGTCCCCTGTAAAGTAGTATAAGTAGAAGGCTCTTGTAGAACTTTTCAAGTTACTTTAGCACTACACACAAACACCTGATTAAGTGCTTATCTTGCTATATCACACACTCTTACGATGTTCTTGGTGTTCTTATGAAAAATTAGATAGAGATGAATTGTTGTGCTAAACTCCTGTTATTCACGATTTATCTGTTACATTCTTGTGTGTGTAATCTACCATTTTCGTCAACATAAATTGCTTATATATCGCTTCCGCATCAAAATCATTCTACTCTGTTTTAAGCATTTATCGTTGATATATCGTTGTTTGAGTCTATATTGGGATCAATAATTGGTATCAGAGCAAATTTTGATTTTCAATATCAAAGGATCCACTCTAACAATGATCTCGACTCTTTTTGGTAGAAATTTGGACTGATTTTGACCTGTTTTTCATTTGTTTCAAAACAGCCCCTGTTTTTCTGCTATTCTCTACTAGTTCGACTTTAGCAAAGTGACAGGAACTGTTTATTCGGTTAAATATTTCCATTTAGTGCATTGTTCAAGGTTTTAAAGCTCTAAAATCATTTCGAAGAGTTTGTCCCATCATTTGAAAACTTTCTGTTTATACCCTGTTTTTATGGTATTTTCAAACTGCTCAAAATGGCGAACACCAACCACTTCTTTACTGCTGGTTCTTTAACCAAGCCACATACTCTGCTCAGAGATGAGTACCCCTAATGGAAGATACGAATGATTCACTTCTTTGAGGGTTCTGACAGAGAGCTTCTTACGTATATCCACAATCCTCCTCATGTTCCCATGGTTACAGTACCAAGGGTACCAGCCACAGATGATACTCGAGAGGTTCCTGAGTATGAAAACCAAAGGCAATGGCCAAATGGTCTACTACAGACTGGGATAAATACGAACTTGCTCAGAAGGCAAAGCGACTTCTGATAATGGCCATACCAAATGACCTCTTCCAATCTCTAGACGCATGTGAATTCGCCTATGATTTGTGGAAGGAACTAGAGAAACAAATGGAAGAAGGAGCCAAGACTCAGAAGAACCGCAAAGCCCAATGCATCAACGAGTACTATGCTTTCAAAGCTCTGCCGACAGAATCTCTGCAGTCAACATATGAAAGGTTCAACTCGCTGATTAACAAGTGTAAGAAGTTCGGGATTCACAGAACCTCTGAGGAGAACAATGTCATGTTCCTTAAGAGTCTGAATGAATAGTAGCTCCAGTTGTCTATGTCTCTGCAAACTAATCAAGACTTAGACACCTGGACTCTGTTAGATCTTTACGAAACACTGGCTGCCCAAGAACCACAGATTGCTCAGGCAAAAGCCCAAACTGGTGGGCCTCTTGCACTTGTTGGTAAGGCTACAGAAGCAAAGGAGAAGCCAAAGAAGGAGAAGTCTGTGGATGAGAAGAAAGAGAAGAAGAAGAAGATACTGGTAGTGGACAGTGATGAAGAGGAACTGGTGGAGGAAGAGGAGGCAATGATGGCCTCAATAGCCAAACCTTTAACTCTATTGACAAGAGAGTTTGGTAGCAGAGGGTACCGGAAGAAGTCTGGATATGAACGTGATGGGAGAGACGATCGAGGAGAGAAGTATGAATCGAGGAACCAAGGAAGAGAAGGTTCAAATGACCAACAGAGGTCAAGTGACAGAGGTGGTGACCAACAGAGGTCCGGTGACAAAGTTGGGAATGCACCCCAGAACCAAGGATGCTTTAACTATGGCATGCCAGGCCACTATGCAGCAGACTGCAGGAGCAAACCCAATCGCCCACATAGAGACTCTGCCTTTTACAAGAAGAAGGTAGAGTACTATTCTCAAAAGTCGCTCATGGTGGAGCAAGAAAACTGGTTGTCCGATGAATCTTCAGATGAAGGTGAGAAAAAGAATGCCCTGTTCTGTGGGATGGCAGAAGTCAGCTCCTCAGATTCTGACAGTGAGGTATCCACTTCTGACTCTACCTCTAATGAAACCGAAGTTAATCTGCTTAAATTGATAGAAAATTACACTGAACTGAAAAAGACTTGTGATAATATTCAGAAAAAGCTTGCATTCTTTGAGAGAGAAGCCAAACTTCTCACTCAAGAAAAGGCAAAAATATCTTTAGAAAAGGAAGAGATTGAGACTAATTGGCATAAAAATATAAATCCTTTAAAAGAAAAGATTTCAGAACTCAATTCTGCCCTTAAAGCTAAAACAAAAAAACTTTTGAACAATGAGAGTGACATAATGAATATTCTTGCTCTTAAGAACTTCTTTCAAAAGGAAAGAGAAGTCCTACATCAAGACTTACTCAACAGAGACCTCTTAATTAAAAAGTATCAAGATGCACAGAAGGTATACAAAAAGGTTAATACACAAATAGGAAGAAGGGGAATTGGCTTCTGTGATATAATCCATATACTGGAACCAAAAGAGACAAGTCTCTGTCTTCTCTGTTTTGTATTGGAAGTACAAGAAAACCAGGATTTCCATACTTACTCTCTGTAAGCAAAAGGCAGAAAATCTCTGGGGAACCACACAAGAGGAAACCTCTAAAGATGATAAATGTGTGGTATCAAAACGCAGATTTATCACCCTCAGCCTCTGTCAAAAGAGACTCGAAACCTAAGAGATATCTGAAAACTCAAAATCAGATAGGAATCTTGAAGTTTGGTGACCTTGAGTTCATGCCAGCTTCTTCAGAAGAAAAACTGAAACACATTCCTGAAAATGAGTTAGTGGAAAATGGCAAAAACAACTTTTATGAAAACCTCTGTACATCCTCTATCGAACAAAATCTCTCTGAGGAAATCTTGACGAATACTTCTGTTGACTTAGAAGATATTCCCATAGGAAAGGAAGAAAGAGAGTATGGCACATGCTCAGAAAGTCCTGCCTCTGTCGACAGAGATCTCAGTGACTCAACCTCTGTATACGAGGACAATTCATCCTCTAACGAATCTGAGACTGATTCAATTAAGTCAGAGATAGTTCCTTGTGCTTCAGAAGGATTTAAACTTCCCTCTGGAATTCTTAACAGAACCATTCCTCTTAAGGAGAAAATCACAAGTGTTCCTACCTGTCCGGACTTTTTGGACATGTGTATACAAGCAAAAACCTCTCTAGAGCTTGAGAAAATCAACGAACAAAAAGAAAAATCTTCTCTGTGTTCAAAAGCACCAAAACCTTTTAGGCCATTTTAAAAAAACTAACTTGGCCACAAAAAGGAAAATGGGTGGAAAATAACAGGTCTTTTGTTTCTGTGACAGTGAAACCAACAGAAGTTCACCACAGAGGATTGGGTCAACAGAAGGCTACTCTCAAGAGAGAATTTTCAAAAAATCAATCTAGCCTACATAAGAAAAGACTGTAATAATAAAGCCTTTGTACCCTTATTCAGTGTTTTCAATGAAAAGTTTAAGCAAATGTCTTCGCATATCCATTATTGTCATTGTTTTGAACTTATGCATCAATCTAGCCTACATAAGAAAACACTTCTCTAGTCCGCACTGTTTCCTCTCTGAACCCAAAAAGAATGCAAAATTCAAGGGTAAGAAGAAACAAGATGGTTCTTCGAAAGAAGATAAAACCAAACCTAAGGATGCCAAGGCAGCCTTAAAGACCCCTAACAAAGCTGGACCCATTTGGAAATGGGTACCTAAAAATCTCTGATAATGTTGCAGAAGCAGTATGTGCCGATATGGTACCTAGACTCCGGGTGCTCAAGGCATATGACTGGCGACAGAGGTCTACTATCCTCATATAAAGACAAACTTGGAGGAGGATCAGTGACCTTTGGAGATAATAAGAAGGGGTATATAAAAGGCTATGGAGTCATAAAGAAAGAAAACATAACCGTTTGCAAAGTTGCATATGTGGATGGCCTTAAGCACAATCTTCTCAGTGTTAGCCAACTTTGCGATACGTGCTAGCTCCAATCTTTCTGTTTATAGATGTATTGAAAAATAGGCTAAGTATAGAAGTCTTCGACAGAGGCTCTGCCGAGTCACCGAGAAGACCAAAGCATAGAAGTCTTCGACAGAGGCTCTGCCGAGTAACCGAGAAGACCGAAGTAAAGAATCGCAAGAAGACACTTCAATGCGGACAAGGCCACAGAGCCTCTGTCACACTTGACAGAGTCTCTGTGGTATAAAAGACTAGAGCTCTATACTAAGGACAATCATGCTTCTCACGATTTCTGCTGTACGAAGATCCTGAAGATCATTCGTACAAGGCGTGACCTGACAACTCCACGTGTCAAACTCTGATGGGTCCTAGCCTTAGTAGAAGCCGGCGCATTTAATTAAAGTTGTACCTGCAACAGTACCTGAATAGTGTCTTTGTACCTTCAGTCCTTGTTGTCCAGAACTTGTCCCCTTTAGAAGTAGTATAAATAGAAGACTCATGTTGAGTTCTTCTATTAAGCTTTGCACGATACACACACCATTAGAGCAGATTTCTTGTATAACTTTCGGTGTTCTTGGTGATTTATTTATATCAATATACAATGGGTTATTGAGCTAATTATCTAAGTTATTTCCACTTTATACATTTGATATTGTGTGTCTTCTACCTTATTATATTTTTTATTTCGTTAAAACGCTTCCGCATTATATCTTGTTTGAACTATTAGATAGAATCATCATTGTTAAGCAAAACAGGAACCAACAATTGGTATCAGAGCGGTTCTTGATTTTCTATATCAAGAGGTCCTCACTTACAATGATTTTTGGTAGAAACTTGGACTTTTAACCTATTTTTCATATCTTTCAAAACGTCATCTATTTTTCTGCCATTCTCGACCTGTTTCGACTTTGGTAAACTTACAGAATCCGTTTCTTCGGTTAAATCTCCATTTTAGTTCATTGTTCAAAAGTTTTAAAGGTTATAAAAACCATTAGAAACATCCACTTCATTCTCTGAAGGTTTACTGTTCATACCCTATTTTCTTGATTTCTCAAACCCTTTCAAAATGACAAACACAAACAACTTCTTCATGGCTGGTTCTTTAACCAAGCCACCCACACTACTCAGAGATGAGTACCCTCAATGGAAGATACGAATGATTCACTTCTTCGAGGGTACTGACAAAGAACTCATCTACTATATCAACAATCCTCCTTTCGTACCAATGATCACAGTACCTCGTGTGCCTGGCACAGACGACACTCCAGAAATCCCTGCTCACGATAAACCAAAGACCAAGGACAAGTGGTCAGATCCTGATTGGGCAAAATATGAAGTTGCTCAGAAGACTAAGAGACTTCAGATCATGGCTATACCCAATGACCTTTTCCAATCCCTATATGCGTGTGAATCTGCATACGATCTGTGGAAATAACTGGAAAAACAACTGGAGGGTGGGGCCAAAATACTATGCATTCAAAGCTCTGCCGACATAATCTCTACAGTCAACATATGATCGGTTCAACTCTCTAATCAACAAATGCAAGAAGTTCGGAATCCACAGAACTTCTGAGGAGAACAATGTCATGTTCCTAAAGAGTCTTAATGAAGAATGGCTCCAGTTGTCTATGTCTCTGCAAACAAATTAGGACTTAGACTCCTGGACTCTGTCAGATCTCTATGGAACGTTGGCAGCCCAAGAGCCTCAGATTGCACAAGCAAAAGCTCAAATCAGTGCACCTCTTGCGCTGGTTAGTAAGGCTACAGAAGCAAAAGAGAAGCCGAAAAAGGAGAAAGCTGTGGAAGAAAAGAAGGAAAAGAAGAAGAAAATCTTGATTGTTGATAGTGAAGAGGAGGAGGTGGTGGAAGAAGAAGAGGCAACTATGGCCTCGATATCTAAATCGTTAGCTCTTTTGACAAGGGAATTCAGCAGAGGATATCAGAAGAAATCTGGTAATGAACGCTACGGAAGAGATGATCGTGGAAGAGAAGGATCAAATGACAAGAACGACAGAGGTGTCGACCAACAGAGGGCGAATGACAGGAATGACAGAGGTCAGACGACAAAGCTGGCAACGCTCCACAGAACCAAGGATGTTACAATTGTGGCAAGCCAGGCCACTATGCCAATGAATGCAGGAGCAAATCCAACCGCTCTCAGAGGGATTCTGCTTTCTACAAAAAGAAAGCATAATATTATGCTCAAAAGTCACTCATGGTGAATCAAGAAAACTGGCAGTCAGATACATCCTCTGACGAAGGAGAAAAGAAGAACGACATGTTCTGTGGCATGGCAAAGGTCAGCTCCGACTCCGATAGTGAGGTATCCACTTCTGACTCTTACACTAATCAAGCAGAAGCTGATTTGCTTAAACTAAACATTGAACACACAGAACTTAAAAAGACCTTCGAAAGTGTTCAGAAGAAGCTTACCTTCTTTGAGAGAGAAGCTAGACTTCTCACTCAAGAAAAGGCTAAAATCTTTCAAGAAAAGGAAGAAATTGAAACAAACTGGAACAAACACCTAAATCCTTTGAAAGAAAAGATTTCTGAACTTAACTTAGCCTTAAAAGCAAAATCTAAAGAACTTATGGGCGTTGAGTGCGACAGAACGAATATCCTAGCTCTTAAACATTATTTTCAAAAGGAAAGAGAAGTCATCTGTCAAGGTTTTACTCAGAAGAGATCTTTTAATCAAGAAATATCAAGATGCACAGAAGGTGTACTAGAAAATTAATACACAAATAGGAAGACGGAGAATTGGCTTCTGTGATATAGATCCATACACTGGAAACAAAAGAAACAAGTCTCTGTCCTCTCTATTTCATATTGGAAATACAAGAAAACCTGGATTTCCAAACTTACTCTCTGTAAGCAAAAGGCGAAAAGTCTCTGGGGAACCTCACAAGAGGAAACATCCGAAGATGATAAATGTGTGGTTTGAAAACACAGATTTGTCACCTTCAATCTCTGTCAAAAGAGAATCCAAACCTAAGAAATACCTGAAAACTGAAGATCAGATAGGTATCTTCAAGTTTGGTAACCCCGAGACTCAAACACAGGTTGCCTTTGTCTGCATGATAAACTCTGAAAAGAAATCATCGGCAGAGGCACCTGAGTTCAAGCCTAACATTTCAGAAGAAAAACTTAAAGATATCTCTGAAAAGGAGTTGATGGAAATCGGGAAAAATAACTTTTACGAAAATCTCTGTACACCCTCTATCAATCAAAATCTCTCTGATGAAACCTTAATAGATACTTCTGTTGACTTGGAAAATAATCTCACTAAAATGGATGAAAACAAGTATGGAACATGCTCTGAAAATCTAGCCTCTGTAGAAAGAGAACTAAGTGACTCAACCTCTGTATATGAGGACGATTCATCCTCTGACGAATCTGAGACTGACTCTAAGTCAGAGATAGTTCCTTGTGACTCAGAGGATTTTAAACTACCCTCTGGAGTTCTTAACAGAACTATTCCTCCCAAGGAGAAAATCACAAGAGTTCCTATCTGTCCAGATTTTTTGGACATGTGTATACAAGCCAAAACCTCTCTTGAGCATGAGAAAATCAAACAACAAAAGAAAACGTCCTCTCAAAATTCAACAAGTTCAAAGACTTCAAAACCCTTAAGGCCTATTAAAGAAAAACTAACATGGCAACAGAAGGGTAAATGGGCTGAAAATAACAAATCTTTTTCTTCAGTGACAGTGAAACCTGCAGAAGTTCACCACAGAAGGCTGCTCTCAACAAAGGATTTTGCAAACAACAATCTAGCCTATATAGGTCTTCTTGTAATAGGAAGTCAAATGTTAGGATAAAATGTAATGCCTCTGTGTCCCCATTTAATGTTTACAATGAAAAGTTCAAGCAAATCTCTTCGCACATTCATTATTGTCATTGTTTTGATCTCATGTATCGATTAAATCAACACTTCTCAAGTCCACACTGTTTCCTCTCTACACCCAAAAAGAACACTAAATTCAAGGAGAAGAAGAAACAAAATGGTTCTTCAAAAGAAGCTAAAACCAAACCCAAGAATGCTAAGGCAAACTTTAAGACCCCTAACAAAGCTGGACCCATTTGGATATGGGTACCTAAAACTCTCTGATTGTCTTGCAGAAGCAGTATGTGCCAATCTGGTATCTTGACTCCGGATGCTCGCGGCACATGACTGGCGACAGAGGTCTACTATCCTCCTACAAAGATAAACTCGATGGAGGATCTGTGACCTTTGGTGACAACAAAAAGGGGTATATAAAAGGCCACAGAGTCATCAAAAAGGAAAATATAACCGTATGCAAAGTTGCATATGTGGATGGCCTTAAGCACAATCTTCTCAGTGTTAGCCAATTCTGCGATACGGGTTTCGACGTAATGTTCAAAAGAACCTTCTGCTCTCTACAAGGTGAGGACACAGGAGTCGAACTTCTGCGAGCCGAACGAAGAGGCGATCTTTACCTCATGAACTTCTGTGCCAGGAACAAGGAAGACAAGCTCTGCCTTATTGCTTGTAAAAGCGAAGAAGCCTGGTTATGGCATAACAGGTTCTGCCACCTACACTTTCATACACTAAATAAGCTTGTTAAACTTGATCTAGTCAAAGGTCTGCCAAATGTTAAATTTAATAAAGATCATTTGTGCTCTGCTTGCGAAATGGGAAAACTCAAAAGAGCTTCCCATAAAGGCAAGACTGATGTATCTTGCCCTATGCCTCTGTACATGCTTCATGTTGACCTCTGCGGTCCAATCGCTACACAGAGCCTAGGTGGCAAGAAATATATACTTGTCTTGATCGATGAATATTCAAGTTTTACATGGGTTGAATTTGTCAGAAAGAAATCAGATGTTCCAAACATTCTGATAAGTTTAATGAAAAGAATCCAAGTTCTGTATGAGTGCAGGATTCAGAAACTAAGAAGCGACAATGGCACAGAATTCAAAAACTCTATCATTGAAGCCTATCTTACAGAAGAAGGCATATCACAGAACTTCTCTGCTGCACGCACCCCACAACAGAATGGCGTGGTTGAACGAAAGAACCGCACGCTTGTGGAGGCTGCAAGAACTATGCTGACAACATCTGGATTACCAATGTCCTTTTGGGCAGAAGCAGTATCAACCGCTTGCTACACCCAAAATCGATCAACCATAGTAAAAAGGCACATCAAGACACCGTATCACTTGATCAACAAAAGGCGACCAAACATCAAGTTCTTTCATGTATTTGGATGCAAGTGCTTTGTCTTAAATGATAGAGAAACAAGAGGAAAGTTTGAGGTGAAAGCAGATGAAGGCAAGTTCATTGGGTACTCTGCCACATCTAAGGCCTACATAGTTTATCTTCTGTGATCGCGAACCATTGTAGAAAGCATCAATGTGTCTTTTGACGATTCCTTTCAGAAGACTTCTGAACAAATCAGTTCAGAACTCGGTCTAAAGAAGGAATCCTCTGGCATCTTAAAGAAAAGAGAAGAAGACTTAAATCTTCTATTTGAAGAGATGTTCCATGATGATATTAATCCCTCTGCTGGAGCCATTAGAGCCTCTGGAGAAACATCTTCTGCAAACCAGACTGAGTCAGGTATATCTCTAGCTGGTCCATTAAATACTTCATCCTCTTATGTGAATCATACAGATACACATGATGAGGGGGAGCGAACAGAAGCTGAAGATAATACAACCAAGGACTCAACCACAGAGGCTCATGAAATACCTACTTTAGAAACTACAGAGGAATCAATACCAGAGGAAAACGAAGACTCTGTCTTCACTTCCTCAGAGGATCAAATTCCAACTTCAATCCCTATAGTCCCACAAGCTGAAATACCTAGCACAAGCACAAAAGTGCCATGTATAACAGAGGTTGCACCAGAACCACAGTGTGCAACTACAGAGGTTCATCTTGATGACTCAAATGACCATCTTCCAAGAGCAACACAATGGATGAAACGTCATCCTCCAAGCCTTATAATCGGCGACCTTTCTGAAAAGGTCAAGACAAGATCAGCCACTGCTAATTTTTGTTTCTTTACAAATTTTATCAGTATGATCGAGCCCAAAAGAATCTCTGAAGCCCTAGATGATCCAAACTGGGTAGATGCTATGCAAGAAGAGCTTCTACAGTTTGAGACAAACAAAGTATGGACCCTAGTACCTCTGCCACGAGAGAAACAAGCAATAGGGACAAAATCGGTCTTCAGAAACAAGAAGGACGAGGATGGGGTGGTCATTAGAAACAAAGCGAGATTGGTGGCCAAGGGATATCGCCAAGAAGAAGGCATTGATTACGATGAAACTTTTGCCCCTATCGCACGGCTCGAAGCAATAAGAATCTTCTTAGCCTTCGCAGCCTACAGAGGTTTCAAAGTTTTTCAAATGGATGTAAAATCTGTTTTTCTGAATGGTGATATCCAAGAAGAAGTATATGTCCAGCAGCCACCAGGGTTTGAAAGTTCCAAGTACCCAAAATACGTGTACTTCCTCGACAAAGCTCTGTATGGACTGAAACAAGCTCCAAGAGCATGGTACGATAGACTTTCAACCTTTCTTCTCAATAATGAATTCGACAGAGGTACGACAGATACTACTTTGTTTTACAAACGAAAAAGTGATGAGATTCTGCTTGTACAGATTTATGTGGATGACATTATTTTTGGGTCTACAAATGCACAACAGTGCAAAGATTTTGAAAAACTCATGCAGAGTGAGTTTGAAATGAGTATGATGGGAGAATTAAATTACTTCATCGGACTCCAAGTAAAACAATCATCAGAGGGAATTTTTATAAATCAAGCTAAATATGTCTCTGACATACTTTCAAAATTCAGTCTCTCGGATGCCTCTGTAATGAAGACCCCAATGGCCACTGGAAATAAATTATTCTCAGATCTAAATGACACATCTGTAGAGTGCAAGCTCTACAGAGGTATGATTGGGTCTCTGTTATACTTAACCGCAAGTAGGCATGATATAATGTATGCCACATGCCTCTGTGCAAGATATCAAGCTAACGCAAAGGAATCGCACTATATCGCTGTAAAGAGGATCTTCAGATACCTTAAAAGGACCAAAAATCTTGGGCTCTGGTATCCGAAGAACTCTGGCTTTGGTCTTAAGGCATACACAGATTCAAATTATGGAGGATGCAAGCTTGATCGAAAAAGCACCTCTGGGAGCTGTCAATTCCTGGGAGGTAAACTAGTCAGCTGGACTTCAAAGAAGCAAAACTGTGTGTCCACATCTACAACAGAAGCTGAATATGTTGCTGCTGCTAGCTATTGCTCCCAAGTTCTGTGGATGAAAACTCAGCTAAAAGACTATGGCCACAACATATACCAAATACCCATCTTCTGTGATTCAAAAAGTGCCATAGCCATCTCTGCCAATCCTGTTCAGCACTAAAAAACAAAGCATATCGATATCCGTTACCACTTTCTGAAGCATCATGTTGAACATGGCATAATAGAAATGCACTTTGTGACCACTGAATACCATCTTGCAGACTTATTCACCAAGGCACTTGATGAGAAAAGATTCCTTTTCTTGGTGGGTAAGTTGGGAATGATTAACATGAGGTGAATCCTCTGTAAGTAAGATATGATCTTCTTGTAAATATGTATATATTTAAAACTTTTCTGTATGTAAATTCTTAATCATCAAAAGTTCTGTAACCAGCAGAGCTTCTATGGAATTGCTCAGAGCCTCTGACAATCTCCACAGAACCTCTGATGAGATTAACCTATGTCCTTTGCACTACTTATCTCATTTGATCCAAGCATAGGTCAAGGGGGAGCAGAAGGAGACCTTGAACTGATCTACAGAGGTTGATCATTCAAGGGGGAGCCAAAGAAGAGATGTCATCAATCAAATTCACAGAAGTGAAGGTTTTTGTCGACCAAGGGAGAACCAAAAGATAAGTATCTCATACAAATCCTTTTTGAAAACAATTTTTTAGGACACCAATTTCAAAATACGTCCTAGAAACACTGTTTAAGACATTCCAAACAAGTAATGATCAAAAAGATTTTCGAGCCTTCCATTATGAGAAATTTAAGGTCATAGAGCCTCTGTAAGCCGGATCATCTAGAACTGCAAATTTCATACGGAAACTCTGTCGATCAACCTTAAATGTCTCCTTTAAGGATTTGTACGTACAAATGCACACACAAGGATACTGGAAGAAAGTCTTTTGGTCGAAGAGTTCACTCCACCAAAGAGTCTCTGTCGCCCAACCTAGAAAATCAAAGAAAGTATGTCTCGCACAAAATCTTTTCGAAAACAGTTTTCTAGGACACAAATTTTCAAATATGTTCTAAAAACAGTGTTTAAAACAATTAAAACTTTGGATGATCAAAAACTTTTATGAATCTTTAGTTATTAGAAATTTTCACTCATAGAGCCTCTGCTGGCTTTGACAGAGCCCCAAAGCCTCTGTGGATGAAAAGTTTGTGCTAAAGACTCTATCGATCCTCCCCAATGAATTTTCAAACATTTTTGGTAAAGGTGCAAGCATAGAGGAGACATTAAAGGTAGGTTTTAGAATCACAGAGATCACTCCACTACATAGCCTCTGTTGATTCTGACTTTACTCTTTATGGAAATTCTGTAAAAAGGGAGTTATTTACCGCGAGTGACAGACCCCACACAGAAGAAATACCCACGCTCCAAGAATTAATGGGCCACGTACGACGTCTAATCGTGCTCTGACACATTTGACGTGGCAGATTTTCATTGGACGTACGTGCCGCACGTTTCTTCTGAAACTTGTGCCGCGCTGTAAAATTGAAGTGCGGACCCCAAATGTTTATTGAATTCAATTTTACCATAGAATTCTATCCGCTTCTACCCTCACTATAAAACCCCGTTCCCATTCTCTCTTAAACCTTTTACGAATTTACTCTCTTCATCTTCTCCGGCGAACCTTGGAATAACCTGCAACTTCTATTTTCTACTCTCTTTTTTGAAGATAATCTCCAATGGCTTCTACTTCCAACGTTCCGGTGAACTCCCCATCTCATTCTGAGAACTCCCAGAATCAAGAAATAGCCGGAAACCTACAACAGGACAACTCCGGTGACACAACAGACTTTGCCCTTACAACCCATCTTCTAAACTTCATCGCACATGAACACTTTGAAAGTGTTCTTCCTTTTAAACCCAATAACTACTACCTGGTTCCCTCAAAAACCGCATTTGGGGAAGCTCATGCCATCCTCCTTCATATTCTAGAAAACCATTATCTTTAGCCCCTATTAACCAAAACTGTCAATAAAATCCCTGCCAGATACCTAAATCAATTCTGGCAAAGTAGCAGATTTGATCCCGAAGATAGACAGATCAAGCGCTACATCTCAAAACCAGACAAATCCGAGCACCTTGAACTCAAGTTCAACAGAACTATGTTATCACTTGAGTTCAGTCTACCCACAAGAGGTCTTCTAAGGATAAAGGCATACGCAGAGGAATCCACAGACACCGAGCTCTGTAGGTTTGTTGAAATGTTGGGATACAACACAACCTTAAGAAAAAGAAATAATTTCAGAAGAAATCGATTACCCCCTCTGTGGAACACGCTCTTCTCCATCATAAATCGGTGCCTAACAGGGAAAGTGGGTAGTCCAGATCAATCTTCTCACCAAATTTTGACAATTATGTACAGGGTGTACTACGATCTACCTCTGGACTACGCCACCCTCATGATGCAGGAAATGGTTAAGACCATTGACCGCAGAATCACCACCCAGAAGGCCAAAGGACGCAAGACCGATGCTCTACCTCCTCTACAGTATCAGCGAATTCTGGGTGTACTTCTAGAGCCTCTCCTCCGTCTACAAAAATGGCCAATGGAGGGACCAACGGCCAAAATGTATCCCCTGAACAAAAACACCCCAACAGAGCACGAAGTCAACTACCCTTTCTGCAGGCCTCTGCCAACCGCACTTCTAGGATATGCAACAGATGAAACCCTTAAGTTAGAATATATACGCGATCATAGGAGTCTAGAACCGAGTCCTGTGACACCCCCGCGTCTAGGAGTCCCCTTAGGAACTAGGGTTGTAGAAAGGATATCCGATGAAGAATGGGCAGTGGCCTTGGCTAAGCATCAACAAGTTCAAGAGAACTTTCATGCTCCGAGAAATACAATTCTCACACCTACTCCAAAGAACAAAACCTCTGCCACCACTACAGAGGGCACCTCAACCAGTGCTGTTGCAACCCAACTGTCCCCTCCTTATGCAACATAAGTTGGATCCTCTGCACCATCCCCTCCTCCAAAAGAAAAGAAGAAAAGAAAACATAAATCTTCTGAGGAGGGTGCCCCTAAACCAAAGAAAAGGAGGAGCAAGAAGAAATCCAAGAAATCTCACACTCCTCTGCAGACTATCGCAGAGGAAACTAATATGCTCGAAGAAACCCATGAGCAACCTCTGCAATCCCTTTCACCTATCAACTATGCATAAGATCAGGGTGACTTTTCTAACTTCCTCCAATAACCCGGAATTGCACACTCTTTAGACCCTTCTGGATGGACCGCAGAAGCTCTATCTCATCATTCAACAGAAGCTTCAAACTTCAGAATCTCTTCTGACTTGGATGATGATGACCAAACCCCACAGAATCTTCAGTCTGCGACTCCAGAAGTACTACAGAACCCCTTCACGCAACCTGGTTTTGATGTGCTTAGAGCAAGCCCAGAGGATCTGGTTAAAACTACCAGCAAAACCCCATCAGTCTTAGTCTCCGAAGTAGATTCTGATGAAGAAGATGATCAGATAAACTACGCATCTCTACACCCATATCGTAGGCATTTGTCCTCATACCATCCCCATGTACAGCAAATGGTTGGAACTCATCCCTGCTTTGACTCGCTAGGAAAAAGCCCAGAAGCTAGAATAGAGGTAGGTGATGTGAGCCACAGAAAAGAGAAGGAGGATGAGACAATAGATGGAGACGAAGTGATAGGATGCCCAACAGAGAAAGAATCTAGAACTGATGCCTGGAATAGAAGAGGCACACAACCCCAACCAACTCCCAGTGCAACCCACATTTCTATTACCGCCAGTCTAGTGGCAGAAGGTAATATTGAACAAGAGCCGCACAGCTCGAACCCACCCCAAACTGATCGGGCAGAGGAAATTTCTTCCACCTCGGTGCCACTAATAGCTGGGGAAACCATTCCGGGGGAGTCCTCTCAGAAGGACTCACCCTTAGTTCGTGATCCATCGCCCCTGATCACAATAGAAATCCCTATAGAGGAATTTGTTTCCTCTGACACACACACACACATATAGGTCCAACAGGCTCTTCAGAGGAGCTTAGAGTGCACAAGGATGGAGAGACTCTAGACAAGTCTCCGAGTCAACATAAGGATACTCTTGTACCCACCTCTGAAGTGGATCAAGACAATGTCCTTAACAGAACCTCTATAGAGTCTAAGGTTGATAAAGCCTCTGCTCGAGGATTAGAGGGAAATCCTTCCGTCCTTAACATCGAAACAGGGATGAAAGAAGGTGTCCAAGGAATAGAGACTCACTCTGGGGATGAATGTGTTCCCCCAGAGGTTACACCATGTCCACATGTATCAAGGGATGAGTTCCAAACCCTTGTCACCTCTGTGGACACCACATTGAAAGAGTTGAAAAGCTCTTTTGCAGATACAACTTCCAGGGCCATTATAGATATGAACACCAAAATGGACAATCTGTCCACAAGGGTGCAAAATGCCCTAGCCCAGATGAAGTCAACTGCTACAACCTCTGCCACCTCTGCTGCTGCTAACTTCGAGAAAGCTACTACCTCGGCCTTCCAAAGCTCTGTGAAAGCCCTACTTGAACAACTGAAGACAGCTCAAACGCCAACTTCTGTGGGCCTTACACCAGAAGATCTGAAGAAAGCCCTCGAGAAAGTTCAGGAGCAAACTACAAGGGAAACTCTGGCCATGAAACCCTCTGACTACATGACCAGAGCTCAGATCACAGAACTCGGCCAAGGGGTAATCAACCAGGTCACAGAGCTCATCACAACCTTCACTGCTGCCAACGCAAATTATGTAAAAGACTTCAAAAAAAGCGTCAGCAAAATGCGCTTCAACACAGAGGCAGAGGTCCATACCCTACTTGGCCGCTATGACGACCTCTGCGCAAAAATGATCGCTGCAGGTGCCACACCGTCCAAAAAGCCAGAAGCGTCTTTGTTGGTTCCCGTATTTGATTAACAAAGATTATCTAATCTATTAGTTCAAATAAGATGTGTTGCGGAAGCGTATTTGAAGAACTAACAGATATGTTTATATAGAAAACAACACAAAATACCAAATAAACAGTATATGAAGAACAGATGAATATATCAAAGATTACTGTATTTGATTAAGAACACTAAGAGCAGATTTGACGTTAATTGTGTGCAAGTGTTTTTATGTGTTCGTGTATCTTGGTAAGGAAGAAATCAACATGAGTCTTCCTTTTATAATACTACAAAAGATCTATTCTAGAAAAAAGGACTATTGCTACAGGAAAGAAGGGATGGCATGAACAGTTGGAAACCTGCATGCATTAAATGCGCTAATATCAACTTGTAAGGGTTCCTATCGGAGTTTGACACATGTTGTTGTCAGACCATGCCTTGTACAAGTTGATGAACGGACCCTGGAACAGTAGCAAGATATTTCTGTAACAGTGGTAAGATATTCCTGTAACAGTGGCAAGATATTATAAATATCTTCCAAGTCTTCAATCTGAACCGCAGAGGCTCTATCAAGGGTCACAGAGGTTCTGCGGCTCGGTCCTTTGTGAGCATTCTTCTGTAGATCCTTCTTTGGCCCTTGGTGTTCCTTGAATGATCTTGTTTACTTCGGCAGAGCTTCTGTGGCATTCCGCAGAGCTTCTGTGGAGGTCTTCTATACTTGGCCTATTTTTCAATACTTCTAATATTATGAATATTTGGAGCTAACAATCTCCCCCTAAGTATTGAAAAATGAAAATTTGACTTTATGCATAATTAGGCTAAGTAAAGTAGACAGAGGTTAAACAATACCTCAAAGATTCATTTCATTTCTTTTTAAAGTTTACAGAGATAAGTAACTGAGATTTAGACATTTGCATCTTTGAAGTCGTTGAAACTTCTGTTGTCGAATCCCACTTCTCTGAGCTCGTGATAGAATTTGATGCAGAGTTCTCCTAAGCCAATTGTAGCATATATTTCTCTGATCATTCTTGATCCATAAGCTCAGTACCTCTGTTCTCTTCTAAGATTGATCTGAACTTGTTCAGAGTACTGGTTGCATACTTCTGACAGTCCATTTCCACAAAGAGTCTTACTTGACCAGCAAGATCCTTATATACTAACCCGTACCTTGGTGTTGTCATGATTGAGTTGGGTATGGCAGAAGGTGGGCAGTGATCCTCTGGTGGTCTTAGACTTAGATTTCTGACTCCAAGGTCTCTTCCCAGTTGAAAGTCTATCATGCTATATAGCAGAAGCTTTTCCCTCATTGCTTTCCTGAATACTTGATAGGCCCTTCTGTTAGCATCATTGTCGAAGTTTTCTTTCGTCCAAAGTAGAAGATCTGGCAGATCGTAGGGGTTCAAGTTCCTTATATCGGCATCTGAAAATTGATTTTCGGACTTGTTCTCCCTTTTGACTTTGTAGATGTTGTAGCGATCTTTGGAAAGGTTCTTGTTTGAGAGAATTTGCAGTAAATTACCTTTTCAATTTTGGACTCTAAGAAGACTTCTGCCCTTGCTTTTGGCTTTGTTCTGCTGAAGGTGTTGTCAATGTCAGCTTTGAGTTGAGGATCTTCGATGTGTGGCAGAGGATTATTCTGATATTGTTGTCTGTAAAGATACCTATACACCACTTCTTCTATTTCTGCATGTCGTGTAGTTGGTGGTGGTATTGGTCTTCACAGAGCATCCATTTTTCGTTTTATCTCTGCAACCCTACCCTCTGTTACTTTTGCTTTTGGAGCAAGGATCGGAATTTTTGACAGAGGATCTGAATTGAATGCCTAGTCTTCTTCAGGTTTAGGAGTGACAAAGGCATCGAATGAGCTCTTCATCAACTTCTCTGTCGTCTGAGGCATTGGCTTTTTCTTCTTTTGTTCTTCTGTCATGATACCCTTTCATTTATCTTTGGCTTGGGGAGGCTCAGAACCTGTTGCCTATTTTGGACTTTCTGGGATTGCTTCTTTTGGTTTGGGCGTTGAGGTTTCTGTGGGTATGATGGGGATTGCCTCTGTGGTTTTTGACTTTTCAGTTTCTGAGGACTTTGGTGGGGATGGTTCTGTGGATTTTTCTTCTGTAAGCTCGGTTGTGGTTTGTGGAGGGATATCAAAACGTCTTGCAGCTCTGAAAGTGGATACGAATTCCATTCTCTTTAGGACATAAGTAGCAGAACGTTTAGATCTTTTTGGTTTGTGGGCAATGGATTTCTTTCTTGGGTATGTTTTGGGTTGGGTTTTTGATTTTGGTGGAAGTTCTTCTGAGGATGAAGATGTCAGGATTTGAACTTGAGGGACATCTTTTTCAACCACAGAGGTGGTTTCCACAGAGGCTGGTGTTTCCTCTGTGGGTCTCTGTTGAGTTTCCTGAGTTTGGGTTTGGGTTGGGGGTGCAGAGGAAATTGGTTCTGCTGATATTGGAGGACTGTTTGCAGCTGTTTTCCTTTGTTTCTCCCCCTCAGGATGATCTGATGGACCATGATGGTCATTATCAGAGTCATCCTGATTCATGTCTGACGTACCCTCTACTCTGCATGATGTATCTGATTTCTTTGGAGGAACAGCCCCTGCAGTTATCATCTTCGCGCACAAGTCATCACAGAGGCCGAGTAGTGTTTCAACCTCTGCTTCTGTGTTGAAGCGCATTTTGCCTACGCTAGCTTGAAACTCTCTGACGTAGTTCGCGTTGGCAGCTGTGAAGGCTCTGATGAACTCTGTCATTTGATCAAGGATTCCTTGCCCAAGTTCTGTGAGCTGAACTCTGGTCATGTAGTCAGAAGGCTTCATGGCTTGAGTGTTTTGCAGTGTTTGCTCTTGAACTTCTTCTAAGGCCTTCTCTAGGTCTTCAGGTGTAAGGCCCTTAGAAGTAGAGGAATGGTCTTTGAGTTTTTGCAGGAAGTTTTTGACAGAGTCGTTGAATGCAGAGGTTGTGGCTTTTTCAAAGTCAGTTGCTGCAGAGGTGGCAGTGTTTGTTGCAGTGGCCTTCATCTGGGCTATGGCATTTTGTACCTCTGTAGACAGATTGTCCATTTTGGTATTCAGTTTGGAGATGGCCGTGGATGTAGTTTCTGCAAAAGATTTGAAAGAGCTTTGCAACTCTTTCATTGTTTGGTTCACAGAGGTGACAAGGGTTTGGAACTCACCCCTTGATACGTGTGAACTCGTTGTAACCTCTGGAGGAACACATTCGTCTCCAGAGTTTGTCCTTGTTCCTTGGACACCTTCTTTCACCCCTGTTTTTACGTTGAAGGTGGAAGGATTTCCTTCTGATCCTCGAGGAGAAACTTGAGTTTCAACCTCTACAGAAGTTCTGTGAAGGTCAGAGTCCAAACCCACTCCAGAGGTGGGTATTGGAATGTCCTTCTGTTGACTTGGAGACTTGTCTAGAGTCTCTTCGTCATTGTGCTCGCTATTCCTCTCTGAAAGGAGGTTTGGCCCTATTGTTGTGTGCGTGGCAGAGGAAACAAATTCCTCTGCTAGGATGTCAGGTGTGATTTGGGGCAATAAATCACGAACATTGGGTCAGTCCTTTCGAGAGGACTCCCCAGGAATGGTTTCCTCGGTTATAATAGGCACAGAGGTTGAAAGAGTAACCTCTGGCTGGCTGGGTGGGGTTAGGATCGAGCTGTGCTGCTCTTTTTCAGTGATACCCTCTGCCACTAGACCGACGGTATCAGAAATGTGGGTTGCACTGGGAGGGGGTTGGGGATTTGTGCCTTCTACTTCTGCGGCATCTTTTTCTTTGGAACCCTATGTGGGTTCTATCCTAACCTCTTCCTCTATTGAAATCTCTATTCTTACCCCTTCTTCTGCAGTTTCCACTAAAGGCGCTTCTGCTTCTGCTCTTAAGGAATAATAGATAAAATGAGATCCTATGAGTTGTCGAACGTGAGGGTGCAGAGTTTGTGTACCTTGAGCTGCAGAAATGACTTCTATTGTATGTTGAGGGGTTCGACGTTGAGTGTCAAAACTAGAACGAGGGGGGAAATGTCTTCTGTTGTACGCAGAACCTCTGTAGTCTGATTGTGAATGTTCTGATCCAATGGTTCTGCGACCCATCCTGATGGATCTAAGGTGTGAGCTATGTCGGGATTGTTGAGTAAGGCATTAAAGTCTCCCTGTTGATTTGTATAGATTATTGGGGAGGGAGGTTGCAGAGGTATAGCCTGATCTTCCTCTTCCTGTTCGACTTCCTCTGTAATGACCTGCAGAGGTGATGTTGGTTTCTTCTTCTTTGACTTCCTCTTCTTTGGTTTTGGGGCTCCCTCTTCTGCTGGTTTGGTTTTTTGTTTCTTTTGTTTTGGAGGGGAGGGAGGTGCAGAAGATCTTGTTTCTGTAGCATGTGGTGGAGAAGAGGTTTGAGCTGCAGAGGTTGTAGTTTCCTCTGTGGGTTTCCTTTTCTTTCTCTTCTTTTGAGGTGTAGTTGCAGAGGTTTTTCTCTTGGATGAAGAGGGGTATATGCCTTCTCTTTGGGCATGGAACCGTGCCTGTACTGAGTCATGTTTTTCTAAAGCTCTGGCCCATTCTTCTTCTGTCATTCTCTCCACAACATCTAAATCTAAGGGGCTCCTAGACGCGGGGGTGTCACAGGACTTGGTTCTGGAGTCCTGTGGGCGTGTATATAGTCCAACTTCATCTCTTTATTTCTTGCATATGATAGAAGCTTCTTCAACAGAGGTCTGCAATGAGGATAATCGTCTTCATGCTCTGTAGGAACGTTTTTGGTCATGGGATAGAGTTTTACAGTTGGCCCTTCCATTGGCCATTTCTGCAGAAGAAGCAGAGGCTCGAGTAAAACTCCCATTATCCTTTGATATTGCAGAGGTGGCAGATATCCTAGTGTATGTTGTTTGGCTTTCTGGGTTGCAATCTTTCTGTCAATCGTATTTATCATCTCCTGCATCATGATGGTGGCATAATCAAGTGGAAGATCGTAATAGATCCCGTACATGATGGTCAGGATCTGGAGTGAGCTTTGGTCAGGGCTACCGGTTTTCCCTGTAAGACAACGATTTAGGATGGAAAAGAGGGTATTCCACAGAGGTGGTAGTCTGCCTCTACGGAAATCATTTCGTTTCTTTAGGGTTTTGTTATACCCTAACATTTCTACAAACCGACAGAGCTCCTCGTCCGTCAGAACTTCAACATATTTTATTATTCCTAGTAGACCTCTGGTTGGCAGGTTGAACTCAAGTGAGAACATAGTTCTGTTGAACATGAGTTCGAGGTATTCAGATTTATCTGGCTTCGAAATATAGCCTTTGATCAGAGAATCATCTGAATCAAATCGGCAACTTTGCCAAAATTGATTCAGATATTGAGCAGGGATTTTAGTTGGGGTTTTGGAAAGGAGGGGGTATAGGATATGATTTTCCATAATGTTTAGGAGAAGAGCATGGGCTTCGCCGAAGGCTGTTGGTGAGGGCACAAGGTAGCAGTTGTTGGACTTTAATGGAAGAACATCCTCAAAATGTTCTTTGTTCAGAAAATGTTAAAGGTTGGTGGTTGGTGTAAAAATTGCACAGTCGCCGGAGTTTTCTGTTTCTGCATTTACGGCGATGTTAGGGTTTTGGGAGTGCTCTGAATGTACTGGGGATTGTTGAGGAGAGTTCGCCGGAGAGTTCTGAGCATCGTGGGAACTGGAAGCCATTTTTGCAAAGTAGACTGAAGATTTGAGAATAGTTGCAGGTTCGTCGGAGAAGAAAGTGAGTAAAGTTTTTGTGAGGAGACGTAACTTGGGTTTTATACTGAGTATGTAATGGTAGAATCTGAAAGGATTAATATTTTGAGGTAAATAATATTTGGGGTCCGCACTTGAGTGGTTACGGCGGGTTCAACTTTCCAGAGGAACGTGCTCCATGTAGGTCCAATGAAAAGATGACACGTTATCTGTGTCGGTTATGACGAGACGCCGTGGGCGGCCTCATTAAATGCTAGGCGCGTGGGCTTCTTTACCTCCATATGATTCTCACTTGCAGAAAAGTTACCGTTACCGTTACTGTTACAGAAATGCCCAAAGTAAAAACTGACAGAGGCTCTGTGATTTGAAGATCTTGTTTTTCTTGCCTCTGTAGATTGTACCTTCACAAAGAATGGTTGAAAAGTCCATGGAGAGGATCGATAAATTATTTGTATAGAAACTCCTTTACAGAGGTTTTTGGACCTCTGTCAGAGCCAGTAGAGGCTCTGAGACAAGAAATTTCTCATATCTAACAATTTATAAACATTTTTGATCATCCAAGTTTTTGATTGATTTTAACAATGTTTTTAGGACCTATTTGAAAACTGGTGTCCTAGAAAATTGTTATTGAGAAATTTTTAGGACCTATTTGCCAAGATTATTGATTTAAGATCAGAGTTTTTGCCTGCAGAACCTCTGTTGGACTCAGCAGAGGGTCTGTGACCTTAAATTTCTAATAATGGAAAACTCAATATTCTTTTTGATCAAATTTTATTTGGAATGTTTTTAATAATGTTTCTAGAACATATTTAGAAATTTGTGTCCTAGAAAATTATTTTCAAAAAGAATTTGTACGAGATACCAACCTTTTTGTTCTTCTTTGTGCGGTAGAGATCTTTCCTTCTATTGTTGTCATCTCTTCCTCTGCTCCCCCTTGACTTATAAATCTCTGTAGATTAAGCACGGTCTCCTTTTGCTTCCCCTTGATCTAATCAACCTCTGTAGATCAAGTATGTTCATCCTCTGCTCCCCCTTGACCTATGCTTGGTTCAATGTGTTAGTACCAAAATGTACTAATTATATTGAAAGTTTTGTAAAGCTTGCTATATCTTGTATTGTCTATAAATAGTGATGGTAGGTCATTTGTAACAAGTGAGGCACAATGTAGGGAGCTTAATTGTGAGAGAGTGAGAGAGTTATCCTTTGTACTTACATGATCAAAATCTAATATGAGGATGACTTCCGCATCTCGATCTCTCTTTAAATCTTGAATTGTTGATGATATTCTGGGATCACAAGTGGTATCAGAGCAGAATTGAAGATCTTTCTTCGATACGATCATTCGATCTCGACAATTCAAGTGACAAAAGTGCCAAAATTTGAAGAATTTGAAGATTTTAGATCAAGTAAGTATGTTCTATCACCTGATCTTCTAAAGATCTCTTCGTTGTCCGATTCCAGATCAATTCCTATATTCAGAATCGATCAACGTGAACAAATCGGTGATTTTGAACGATTTTTGAAGTTTTTGGTGTGTTCTTCGTGAAAATCTTAGATCTAGAAGATTTTGATGTGCATGGATTGATTTTAGCCAATCAGATCATTTTCTGCATTGATTATGAAGAGATTGCAACAATCAGATCCAAAATTGATGAAGAATTCAGTGAGTTACGATTTTTTGATGTGAACAGTACCACCTTGTCGGAAAAACGCGATTTTGGCCGGAATTTACTGTTTCACCGGAGTTTTTGATGTTTAGATGCTCACAGATCTGTTCGGTATGATGTAACGACCTGTTTGCAGTAATTTGGGGTGAAATTCAGCAAGAAATCGAGGTTTTTGGGCTGATTAAAGTGTTCGTCGGAAATGTTCGTAACTGTCGCACGATGATACTCATAACTGTCGAACAAAAAAGGTCTTCATATACTCATAACTGTCGTACGCTTAAGTGTTCATAATATTCATAACTGTCGTATGACACTAAAACTCATAACTGTCGTACATAGCTAAAACTCATAACTGTCGTACAACATTGGACCGACTTCAAATTTTAGTCGCACAAGACACATACGACAGTTCCTGTTCATGCACGACTGTCACACGACTCTTATACGACAGTTACTATTCATTGGGTCTAGTCGTACAAGAAGCATACGACTTCTACTGTTCATGTGCGCTAGTCGTACAAGTGGCATACGACTACGACTGATCTTTCGCGCTAGTCGTACAAGAGGCATACGACAGTTACTGTTCATCAACGCTAGTCGTACAAGACCCATGCGATAGTTACTGTTCACCTGTGTAGTCGTACAAGACTCTTACGACAGTTACTGTTCATTCAAGTTAGTCGTACAAGACTCCTACGACAGTTACTGTTCATTGATCAAAGTCGTATAAGACATGTCCGATAGTTACTGTTCACTGGAAGTTTTCGCACAAAAGATGCCAGATTACAACTTCTAGTCGCACAGAATCTGAGTTGATTTTAGCGGAACCCCCGTGCTAAGTCTCGGGAGGGGGACATTTTTATTGGAATTGATTATAAAGCATGTATGCAACATGACGCTTCCTTCTTCGAGCAAATCCGAACCAAGCTCTTAAGCCGAATTCCTACTCAACCCGCAATTCATTGACGGATTCTTTGTTATACACTGAGATTGCACTCGGTTTGTCACTCAAAACTCACTCGTTATCTTTCTTGTGAGCTTATCGGAACGAGCTTGAGTTTCTACTTTTTGAAGATGTGCTCGTACATCCAGTCGAGGTTATGGCGTACATCGAATCCAGTTTTTCATGGTTGAAAATTAAAAGGGTAAGAGCTTCTTTCAAGGGGGAGCCTATAATTTATTCGAAGAAAAAGCATCGCTAAAGTTTTTCCAAGAAAATCAAGGGGGAGAGGAGCTAAAGCTTTTAAAGATTGATATGATTTTGCTTTACAAAACTTTAGGGGGAGAATGTTAGTACCAAAAATGTACTAATTATATTGAAAGTTTTGTAAAGCTTGCTATGTCTTGTATTGTCTATAAATAGTGATGGTAGGTCATTTGTAACAAGTGAGGCACAATGTAGGGATCTTAATTGTGAGAGAGTGAGAGAGTTATCCTTTGTACTTACATGATCAAAATCTAATATGAGGATGACTTCCGCATCTCGATCTCTCTTTAAATCTTGAATTGTTGATGATATTCTGGGATCACACAATGATCAGAAGTAATGTATATAACCTAGGTCAAGTGTATAAGAGGTTCTGTAAGGATCGTCAGAGGTTCTGAGGAGTCCTACAGAAGCTCTTTGTTTTCAGAAATGAGATTTTTAGAATTTACATACAAAAGTAAATTATTTACTAAATATATAAAAAAACTTATTATTTCAATAATTTACAAAAACAATTGTACAAAATTTTAAAATTGTAGATAAGATACTTACAGAGATTAAGTCATATTTATCATTCCTAATTTACCCACCAAGTAAAGAAATCTTTTCTCATCAAGTGCTTTGGTGAATAAATCAACAAGCTGAAATTCTGTTGGTACAAAATGCATCTCGATGGTTTGGTTTTCAACATGATACTTCAGAAAGTGATACCTGATATCTATGTGCTTTGTCTTTGAATGCTGTACTGGATTGGCAGAGATGGCAATTGCACTTTTGGAATCACAGAAGATGGGGATTTTGCAGATGATGTGACCAAGGTCTTTCAGCTGAGTTTTCATCCATAGAACTTGAGAGCAACAGCTAGCAACAGCAACGTATTCAGCTTCTGCTGTAGATGTTGAGACACAATTCTGTTTCTTTGATGTCCAGCTTACTAATTTCCCACCTAGGAATTGACAACTCCCAGAGGTACTCTTTCGGTCGAGTTTACATCCTCCATAATCTGAATCTGTGTAAGCCTTTAGTCCAAAACCAGAATTCTGTGGATACCAGAGGCCAAGATTTTTGGTTCCTCTGAGGTATCTGAAGATTCTTTTTACAGCAATATATTGTGACTTCTTAGGATTAGCTTGATATCTTGCACAAAGGCATGTGGCATGTGTTATGTCAGGTCTACTGGCTGTTAAGTATAATAAAGACCTAATCATTCCTCTGTAGAGCGTGCACTCGACAGAGATGCCATTTGGATCTGAAAAAAGTTTATTTCCAGTGGCCATTGGGGTTTTCATGACAGAGGCATCAGAGAGGCTATATTTTCAAGTATGTCAGAGACATATTTTGATTGGTTTATGAAAATTCCTTCTGATGTTTGTTTGACTTGAAGTCCGAGGAAAAAGGTTAATTCTCCTATCATACTCATTTCAAACTCACTCTGCATGAGCTTTTCAAAATCTTTACATTTTTGTGCATTTGTAGACCCAAAAATAATATCATCTACATATATTTGTACAAGAATAAGCTCGTTTCCTTCTCCTTTAAAGAATAGAGTTGTATCAGTGGTACCTCTTTTGTAGTTGTTATCGAGAAGAAAGGTAGAAAGTCTTTCGTACCATGCTCTTGGAGCCTGTTTCAGTCCATATAGAGCTTTATCGAGGTAATAGACATACCTTGGGTACTTTAAGCTTTCAAACCCTGGTGGTTGTTGGACGTATATACTTCTTCTTGAATTTCACCATTGAGAAAACCAGAGTTTACATCCATTTGATATACTTTAAAACCTCTGTGGGCTGTGAAGGCTAAGAAAATTCTTATTGCTTCGAGCCGTGCAACAGGGGCAAAAGTTTCATCGTAATCTATGCCCTCTTCTTGGCGATATCCCTTGGCCACCAGTCTTGCTTTATTTCGAATGATCACTCCATCCTCATCCTTTTTGTTTCTGAAGACCCACTTAGTCCCTATGGCCTGTTTCCCTCGTGGCAGAGGTACTAGAGTCCAGACCTTGTTTCGCTCAAACTGCAGAAGCTCTTCTTGCATAGCATCCACCCAGTTTGGGTCTTCCAGGGCCTCAGAGATCTTTTTCGGTTCGATCACACTAATAAAGTTGGTAAAGAAACAAAAATTTGAAGAAGCTGACCTTGTTTTTACCTTATCAGTGGGATTACCGATGATTTGGCTTGGAGGATGGCTTTTTGTCCATTGAGTTGTTCGTGGAAGATGATCATTTGAGTCATCAAGTTGAACTTCTGTGGTTGAAGTGGTTGATGGTTCTGCCCATGTTTTTAGTTCAGCTTCTGTAGGAATGGGTATTAGAGTTGGAATTTCCTTCTCTGTAGGTATTGTGGTTTCATCTTCACTTCCTTCTGGTGTTTCTTCTGGTGTTGCTTCCTCTGTTGGATTTGTTAGAGTTTGGATTACCTCTGTTGTTGAATCTTTTGTTGTATCTTTTGTTCGATTTTCAGTACTTGTAGTAGTTGTAGAAGAGGATGAGGGATTAAATGGATCAGACATAGAGATACTTACTTCGTTTATAGAAGGTGATTCTTCAGAGGTGCTGTTTGTTCCAGCAGAGGGATTAACATCGTCATTGAACATCTCTTGAAATAGAAAACCTAAATCTTCATTTGTTTTTGAGATGCCAGAGGTTTCGTTGTTTAGCCCGAGTTCTGAATTGAGTTGTTCAGAAGTCTTTTGGAATGAGTCGTCAAAGGACACATTGATGCTTTCTACTATCGTGCGTGACTTCAGAAGGTAAACTCTGTAGGCTTTGGAAGCGGCAGAGTATCCGATGAACTTGCCTTGGTCAGCCTTTTCTTCAAATTTTCCTCTTGGATCTCTGTCGTTTAGGACAAAACATTTGCATCCAAACACATGGAGAAATTTGATGTTTGGTCGCCGTTTATTGATCAATTCATAAGGAGTTTTGATGTGTCTTTTCACGATTGTTGAACGATTTTGGGTATAGCAAGCAGTTGAAATTGCTTCTGCCCAAAAGGGCATTGGTAATCCGCATGCAGAAAGCATGGTTCTTGCAGCCTCCACGAGCGTGCGGTTCTTTCGTTCGACCACGCCATTCTGTTGTGGGGTGCGAGCAACAGAGAAGTTCTGGGATATTCCTTCTTCAGTGAGATAGGCTTCAATGACAGAGTTTTTGAATTCTGTGCCATTGTCACTTCGTAACTTCAGAATTCTGCACTCATAAAGAACTTGGATTCTTTTCATTAGATTAATCAGGATGCATGGAACATCTGATTTCTTTCTGATAAATTCAACTCATGTAAATCGTGAATACTCATCAATTAAGACAAGTATATATTTCTTGCCACCTAGGCTCTGTATTGCGATTGGACCGCAGTGGTCAACGTGAAGCATGTACAGAGGCCTAGGACAAGACACATCAATTTTGCCTCTGTGGGAAGCTCTTTTAAGTTTTCCCATTTCACAGGCAGAGCATAAATGATCCTTATTAAATTTAACATTAGGTAAACCTTTGACCAGATCAAGTTTTACCAGTTTATCTAGAGTATGAAAGTTTAAGTGACAGAACCTGTTGTGCCATAGCCAGGCTTCTTCACTTTTGCTTGCAACAAGAAAAATGTTGTCCTTGTTTTTGGCATTGAAGTTCAGTAGATACAAATCACCTTTTCTTTTGGCTCGCAGAAGTTCTATTCTGGTGTCTTCACTTAGTAGAGAGCAAAACGTTCTTTTGAACAGTACATCGAATCCCGTGTCACAAAGTTGGCTGACACTGAGTAGGTTGTGTTTAAGGCCATCAACATATGCAACTTTGTGTACGGTGATATTTTCTTTCTTTATGACTCCATAGCCTTTAATATGCCCCTTTTTGTTGTCTCCAAAGGTCACTGATCCACCATCTTGTTTTTCTTGGTACGTGGATAGAAGACCTCTGTTGCCAGTCATGTGCCTTGAGCATCCGGTGTCTAGATACCATATTGGCACATACTTCTTCTGCTAGACAATCATAGAGTTTTAGGTACCCATATCCATATGGGTCCAGTTTCGTCAGAATTTTTCAAGTTTGCCTTAGCATTCTTGAAATACATTTTATCTTTTGTCGAAGAGTCAGTTTGTTTCTTTTTAATATTTGATTTAGGTGCAGAGAGAAAACAATTTGAACTACAGAAATGATTATTCAACTTGAACATTAGATCAAAGCAATGACAGTATAGAACATCAGAAGTGATTTGCTTGAAATTTTCATTGAAAGCTTTAAACTGGGCCACAGAGGCATTACATTCTATTCTAGCATATGGCTTCCTATTACAAGAAGATTTATGTAGATTAGATTGTTGGCAAAAATCTTTGTTTGTAGCAGCCTTCTGTGAGTCCCTTCTGTGGTGAACTTCTGTTGATTTCACTGTCACAGATGAAGAAGATTTGTTAGGTTTTAGCCATTTACCCTTTTGTTGCCATGTTGGTTTCTCTTTTATTTTTAAGGGTTTTAAAAACTTTGAATCTTTTGGATTTTGAGAGGACATTGACTTCTTTTGTTTGAAATTTTCAAGCTCAATAGAGGTTTTGGCTTGTATGCACATATCCAAAAAGTCTGGACAGATAGGAATTCCAGTGATTTTCTCCTTTGGAGGAATAGTTCTGTTAAGAACTTCAGAGGTTTGTTTAATAACCTCCGAGTCACAAGGAACCTTTTCTATTCTGTCAGTCTCTGATTCGTCAGATGATGAATCGTCCTCGTATACAGAGGTTGAGTCATCAATATTTCTTTCGACAGAGGCTGGATTTTCCGAGCATGTGTCATACTTGCTTTCTTCATCTGAAAAATTATTTTCTAAGTTAACAGAGGTGTCTGATAAGATCTCTTCAGAGAGTTTTTGATCTACAGAAGGTGTACATAGATTTTTCAAAATATCTATTTTCCCAATTTCCATTATTTCTTTTTCAATTATATTTCTTAGTTTTTCTTCTGAAAAGATTGGTTTGAACTCAAGTGCTTTTGCAGATAATTTCTTTTCAGAATCTATTGTGCAGACAAAAGCAACTTGAGTTTGAGTCTCTGGTTTACCAAATTTGAAGATTCCTATCTGATCTTGAGTTTTCAGATATCTCTTTGGTTTGGATCCTCTTTTGACAGAGGTTGAAGGTGATAAATCTGTGTTTTCAAACCACACATTTATCATCTTCATGGGTTTCCTTAAGTGAGGTTCCCCAGAGACTTTTACTCTCTTACTTACAGAGATTAAGTTTGGAAAATTAGGTTTGTTGATTTTTCCTACAGCAAATAGAGATGACAGAGGTTTATTCTTTTTGTTTTCTGTACCTTGATTAATGTCACTGTACCCAATACCTCGTCTTCCTATTTGAGTATTTATTTTCTCATACACCTTTTGTGCATCACGATAATTTTTAATTAAAACATCTCTTCTAAGTAGATCTTGCCAAAGGACTTCCCTTTCCTTTTGAAAATATTCCTTAAGAGCTAAAATGTTTAGTCTGTCGCTCTCAGAATCTGAAAGTTCTTTTGTTTTGGATTTTAAAGATGTATTTAATTCAGAAATTCTCTCTTTTAAAGGAAATAGATTCTTGTTCCAGTGTGCTTCTAATTCTTCCTTTTCTTTGAAATTTTTTGTTTTTTCTTCAGTGAGAAGTCTAGCTTCTCTTTCATAAAAAGTGAGCTTTTTCTGAATATCATCACAAGTCTTTTTCAGTTCAATATTTTCAGTTTTAATTATAAGCAAATCAACTTCTGTAGTACTAGAGGTGGAGTTTGAAGTGGATACCTCAGTGTCAGAGTCGGAGCTGATTTTTGCCATGCCACAGAACAAGGCATTGTTGGTGTATTCATCATCAGAGGTTGTATCTGACTCCCAATCTTCCTTGTTCACCACTTTGTTCGCCATGAGTGACTTTTGAGCATAATACTCAGATTTCTTTTTGTAAAAAGCTGAGTCCTTCTGTGGGCGATTTGGCCTGCTTCTACATTCATTTGCAAAGTGGCCTGGCTTCCCACAGTTGTAGCAACCTTGGTTCTGGGAAGTATTACCAGCACGATCGTCGGACTTCTGTCGGTCACCACCTTTTTTCGATCTGCATTCATTTGCATAATGACCATGCTTACCACACTTGTAGCATTCTTGTGGTGTGTAGCTTGCCTTGTCATCTGACCTCTGTCGGTCATTTCCTCTGTTGTACCTTTCACTCGACCTCTGTTGGTCATTACTTCTGTTGTCTGACCTCTGTCGGTCAGTTGATTCTTCTCTTCTTCCTCTATTATCTCTGCCATAACTATCATTACCAGAACTCTTTTGATTTCCTCTTAATTCTCTTGTTAATAGAGCTAAGGATGTTGCTATCGATGCCAGAGTGATCTCTCCTTCTCCCATAATCTCTTCGTCTTCGCTGTCAACTACCACCACCTTTTTCTTTTTCTTTTTCTCCTTCTTCTTTTCTTCTGTCACTCTTTCTTTCCTCGGCCTCTCTGTTTCTTCTGTAGATTTGCTAACCAAAGCAAGAGATGCAATGGTTAGTGTCTTTGCTTGTGCTACTTGAGGCTCTTGACCAGCTAAAGTTCCGTAGAGGTCTGAAAGAGTCCAGGAATCTAAATCTTGATTGGTTTGTAAAGACATAGATAACTGGAGCCATTCTTCGTTCAGACTTTTGAGAAACATGACGTTATTCTCTTCAGAAGTTCTGTGGATACCGAACTTTTTGCAATTATTGATCAGAGAGTTGAACCTGTCATATGTTGTTTGCAGAGATTCAGTTGTCAGGGCTTTAAAAGCGTAATATTCGTTTATGTATTGAGCCCTTCGGTTTTTCTGAGTTTTAGCTCCCCCTTCAAGTTGTTTCTCCAGTTCTTTCCAAAGATCATACGCAGATTCGCATGTATCTAAGGACTGGAAGAGGTCGTTGGGGATTGCCATGATCAGAATTCTTTTAGTTTTCTGCGCGAGTTCATCTTTTTCCTTATCTTGATCTGACCAACCATCCCTGGTTTTAGGTTTTTGATGCTCAGGGATTTCAGGAGTGTCAGCTGTAGCTGGTACACGAGGTACTGTTAACATAGGGACATTTGGAGGATTATAAAGATATTGTACAAGCTCTTTATCAGTACCCTCAGAGAAATGGATCATTCTTATTTTCCACTGAGGATACTCATTTCGTAGAAGAGATGGTGGTTTGGTTAATGAAACAGCTGTGAAGAAATTTTGTGCGCTTGTCATTTTCAGAATAAAGATATGACACAAAAAGGTATGTAAGAATAATCTGGAAAGATTTTCTGGGTTTGGAAGCTCTTAATAGTGCACTTTTATGGAGTTTCAACTAAAGAAACAGTTTCTCTAGATTTTCCAAATTTTGATTAAATCGAAAATGGCTGAAAAATAGAATCTGTTTGAAGGAATGAATAACAGGTTAAACTCAGACCACGTTTCTACCAATAATCTTGTTTAAACGAGGATCGCTAGATATAGAAAACCAAGCTTGGCTCTGATACCAATTGTTGGTTCCCGTATTTGATTAACAAACATTATCTAATCTATTAGTTCAAATAAGATGTGTTGCGGAAGTGTATTTGAATAACTAACAGATATGTTTATATAGAAAACAACACAAAATACCAAATAAACAGTATATGAAGAACAGATGAATATCTCAAAGATTACTGTATTTGATTAAGAACACTAAGAGCAGATTTGACGTTAATTGTGTGCAAGTGTTTTTATGTGTTCGTGTATCTTGGTAAGGAAGAACTCAACATGAGTCTTCCTTTTATACTACTACAAAAGATCTATTCTAGAAAAAAGGACTATTGGTACAGGAAAGAAGGGATGGCATGAACAGTTGGAAACCTGCATGCATTAAATGCGCTAATATCAACTTGTAAGGATTCCTATCGGAGTTGACACGTGTTGTTGTCAGACCATGCCTTGTACAAGTTGATGAACGGACCCTGGAACAGTAGCAAGATATTTCTGTAACAGTGGTAAGATATTTCTGTAACAGTGGCAATATATTATTAATATCTTCCAAGTCTTCAGTCTGAACCGCAGAGGCTCTGTCAAGGGTGACAGAGGTTCTGCGGCTCGGTCCTTTGTGAGCATTCTTCTGTAGATCCTTCTTTGGCCCTTGGTGTTCCTTGAATGATCTTGTTTACTTCGGCAGAGCTTCTGTGGCATTCCGCAGAGCTTCTGTGTAGGTCTTCTATACTTGGCCTATTTTTCAATACTTATAATATTATGAATATTTGGAGCTAACAGTCTTGCAGAGCAGAAGGCACTAAAGATAAGGGTCATGATGACTCTAATGATTCATCAGATCATCCTGAGGGGGAGAAACCAAGGGAGAAAGCTGCAATCAAAGGTCTACCAGAACCACCAATATCAGCAGAACCGCTAAACCAAGTTCCCCCAACTCAAACCCAAGGAGGAAACCAACAACAGACCACAGAGGCAACAACCACCTCTGTGGAAATACCCTCTGAAGAAACCCCAATTCAAACCCAAATACCCGAAACAACTACAGATCAACAACAGAAGACCACAAAGGCAACACCCACCTCTGTGGAAACAACTTTTGTATCCGGAAAAGATGTGCCAACCCGTGAAGTATTCCAAATCCTAACATCCTCCGAAGAAGATCAACCATACCAATCACCAAAACCAAAATCACCAGAAGAACTCCCCTCTCCAACACCAAAAGAAACCAAGATACCATCTCCCACACCCAAAACCAGAACCAAAACCATTGCCCACAAAAGAAAACATCTGAGCAAAACCACAGAAGCCTCACCTACAAAACCCACATCACCAACCAAGCCCCTAGAAGCACAAGTGACAAAACCAACAGAGGCAACCCCCACAA